>OY294065.1:7478820-17478820 GCA_958510865.1 Myrrha octodecimguttata
TAAAGGGTCTTTCAATAGGGACGGGTCGATGTTGGCAGCCTGTGGCGGCCATGTTGTTTTAACGTCGTCTTTCTAACCTATATTTTTTTATTCAGTTAGTAATGCCAAATCACCATGGCAAGTTACACGGTTGAGCAACACGTCCAAATGTTAAAAATCTATTACCAAAATGAGTGTTCGTTAGTGCAAACGTTACGTGCATTGCGCCCATTTTACGGCAGACGAGGTGGTCCTTCAAAGTCGACTCTCCAACGTTTGGTGGCCAAATTCGAATCGACCGGTTCAATAAACAATCTGCCAACACCCGTACGTGCAAAGACCGCCAGATCGGCCGAGAACATCGCTGCTGTCCGTGATAGTGTGCAGGAGAACCCGAGGCAGTCAATTCATCGACGTTCACAAGAACTCGGTCTTTCACAAACATCAACGTGGCGCATTTTGCGTCAGGACTTAGGGCTGCACCCGTACAAGATTCAACTCACTCAGGAGCTCAAAGTTACTGACCATAGGCAACGCCGTGCGTTCGCTGATTGGGCTACAGTGTGTTTGGCAGAGGACCCCAACTTTGGCAGAAAAATCATTTTTTCCGACGAAGCGCATTTCTGGATGAATGGCTATGTGAACAAGCAGAATTGCCGTATATGGGATGACAACAACCCACACGAAGTTCACCAAGTAGCCATGCATCCACAAAAAGTGACCGTATGGTGCGGATTTTGGGCCGGCGGTGTTATAGGTCCGTACTTTTTTGAAAACGATGTTGGTGAGGCCATTACCGTCACAGGCGAACGGTACAGAAGGATGATCACCGATTTCTTTTGGCCCAAATTGGACGATCTACACTTAGACGACATGTGGTTCCAGCAGGATGGCGCTACGAGCCATACAGCGGATGCCACCATGGATCTTCTGCATGAACGCTTTGAGGGCATGGTTATCTCTCGCAGAGGTGACGTGAATTGGCCACCGAGATCCTGCGACTTATCACCTTTAGACTTTTTTTTGTGGGGTTTTCTTAAGTCGCAGGTCTATACCAATAAGCCACAATCGACCGATGCCCTTAAAGTCAACATAGCTCAGGCTATCGCTGAAATTCAACCCGAACTATGCGGCAGAGTTGTTGAACATTGGACAACTCGAATTCGTGCCACCGTGAGAAGCCGCGGCGGACATTTAAACGATGTGATTTTCCACACATAATGGCATATATAGCTCTTTCAAATAAAAAAAAAAAATCGTTAAAATCTCACACACGGCCTTTTTTATTTCATGTCAAAATCGACCCGTCCTTATTGAAAGACCCTTTAGCTATCTGGAGTTTTGAGGTCATGGACAATTTTTTGCAGAATTATGTGATGATTGTGTCATTAGAACAATTTTTAAAAGAATTTCAAGTTTTTTTCCCAATATTCTGTGATCTTCTCATCATATTATCCTCATGCCATTCTGTTAGAACCTTCGAATGTAAATTTTCGATGAATGACTAGATTTCAATTCGATCTAATCTGTATTTTTGGAAATGTTAGGAAAATAAAATTTTGAATAGGTATCTCTGCGTAATCATTGGGTGGATTTTATCCATTCACGGATTCGGCCTTCGTATTTAAGATCCAAACCTACTCTACAAATATCGACGTGCAATTATCTAGTATATCGGCATATTCTTCCAGTTATTGGGTTAACGATCCGTGGTTAGACCGGCCGCAACAAATTAACTTCTGAGAGAAATGACTTAGAGACTCGATATTTGTAGAGGAGGCTTGGGGCTTGATTACAAAGGTCGAATTCGTGAATGGGTGAAATCCGCCCAATGATTTCTTAGATATACCCATTAACAATTCTATTTTTCCAATATTTCCAAAAATACATATTAGATCCAATTTAAAACTAGTACTTGATGGAAGAATTATAGCTTGTAGGTTCATTTATTTGGGACTCAAACACGAAAGCCGAATTCGTGAATGGGTAAAATCCGCAATGATTCATACATAAACACATTCAAATATTTCCAAAATTACGGATCGGATCGAATTTAAATCTATCACTTGATTGAGAAATGAAAGTTTTGAGGTTCATGCAGAAGCTCGTAGGACTATATGAAAAGAAGATCTCCAAATCAATCGATTAGAAAGTAGAACTGTGTTTGGAGGGATGAATAAGCAGGTGACTCCTTTGGGAACGAATTTAAACAAACGTATAAAAGCTCCTGACCACACGTCGGTGCTTTTCAAAATTTTTTAAAAGTCAAACTGGTCCAACTGCTATTCTAGCTGTCACTTGAGCCACTTTATCTGTTTTGTAAATCTAGTGTACCTGCCTAAGTGTACTGGGAGCGCCAACTTGTGATAATTAGAGGAAAGTCAGTTGAGCCATCGTATAAATTTATACAATGGTTGAGCCACTTTCGATTTGTTAATTACACAGTGCCTTTATGTAAGAAATGCACTTTTTTCACTTGGGCCACTTTGCTCCTGAACGACTCATAATATATGTGTGGAATTTAAAAAGGAAATCCTATGAAAAAAACCTTGAAAATTAAAGCTGATGGCTTCTTTCGATAACGGCGTTAGGGTATAGGTACTACAAATATTTTTTCAGTGAAATGAAAATACCCCAAGTTTTTTAAATTGAAGTTATCGAACGGAATATTCCATAGAAAGTTTTTCACTAAATTATAACCCTTCTCATTTGCCCCAATAGATCATAGAAATTAATTATCTGTAACCTGATTCATCTATTTACAAACAGAATAGAGTAATGTTGTGTTCTGTTAGGAATTGAACTGCAAATTATTAAATATCAATAACCTAATTGAATGCATATCAGGATATGTAAGTATGAATTTCATGTTCACTGTTGATTTTCATTTTTAACCATTATTGTACGTTGATACTTTTCATTTCATTATACACTGAATAAATCTATTTAATTATCTCGAACGCACAATTCTGTGTAAGCTGGTGCTTCATTTCATTCAAAATAACAGGGAATTTTCCAAGGGAGTTATTGCAATTTACCATACCAGGATTCTTCGACGGCAGCCGAACGAAATAATTTGGGCTGTAATGAACTAATTTTTTTATGCTTTGCCAGGATATCCTCCCAGTGATTTTTCTCAGCCTCGAATAAAAATTTACCGGTTTTTCAATTTTCAGTGGTGGCTACAAGATTTTCGGATTGACCCTATCCTTTGTGGCGACACGAAGTGGGCTTTTAAGGTGGACCGATCATGATGGAAAACCGGAATTCACCACCCAGCCGTAAGTTTTTCAGAAAAAAACCTTTTTCAATTTAACTTGAATTTGAGTCCTGAAAAATTCAGACTTGCATTCTTCACAGTTCAATACATGAACTCAAATTAGTATTGAATTTCATTCATACATAGCTCATTTGGATAATTTTTAGATCAACCGTAATATAACTTTGTGATTTTCGAGAAAGAATAACTACTGATTATTCAAAATATCCCTGTGACATTTTGAAAAAATATGTAGGCTGAAGCTCCCGAGTTAATACAATAAAACACACGACAATATCCTAAACAACAAATTCAACCTATCGGTTAAAAGGTATTTTGGAAGGATTTTCTATTATGTTTCAGGATTATTTGTGGGGTTTCGCTCCCGATATCTGGAAAAGAACAATTGAAAATTAAATAGATTTTATCATTTATAGAAATAGCGCTTGCAATTTGCGGACTTCAAAGTATTTGTGAGGGGCAGTTTCTTGAAAAAAAGGAGCCTAATGAACAATATCGGAATTATGTGAACGATCAATGTTAATTTTAACGTTTCAGATTCTATACAGTGCGCGTCAAAATTATGGAACGAATTAATTTCCTCAGAAGAAAAATATTTGGCAACAAAATTCAGAAATAGGTCAATTTTTGTTTCACTTTTACCAAATTTTTAGGCATTTTTGAAGTATTTTTGTTGCACCCTGTGCCATCCCCATCAACCCTCTAAATTTTTTGAATGGGGAAGGTGGGTCATGCGGTACCTTTTCGACAAGGTCTTTGTATCTTCTTTACAGGAGTGTAGAAATTTTCAAGAACATTTTTTTCTTCTAAAAATTAGTTAGTTCAAAGAGATTTTCAGTATTTGCTCTTTGTCATGGCTCATTTACTTTGGGACGATGGTAACTGATGAAATTTGTCACCGAATGAAAGTCGACAATTACAGTTTTGTTCATGCACAACTTTCAATCCCTACGAACCCTTTGATGGAGAGAAAAATGGAGTGACATTGGAAACTTATTTCAGCATTGAAGTACCAGCCGGTGAATCATTGTGCATTATAAGATAAGTTAAATTAAATGTTCAAAATGACCACCATCTTGAAGGGATTGAAAGAGGTTGAAAGTTGTGCATGAACAAAACTGTAATGGTCGACTTTCATTCGGTGAAAAATTTCATCAGGTACTATCGTCTCAATGTAAATGAGCCATGACACAGTGCACATACTGAAAACCTCTTTGAACTTCGAACAAAATTATAAGTGCCTTGATTGGAAAAATTCTTTCAGACATTTCAGTGAAAACAACGTACGTGCCATGGATGAAACTTGGTACAAAAGAGCCGTGGACCAACATTCGATTGAGCCTGAAAGTTTCGTTTATTCAGTACCATTTGACGTTGGTTCTTCTGGAACACCCATGATAACGGCAACACATGCCGTATTTGTAGAACATAAAGGACATAAAGCACCAGCTGCTGTTGTTGGTGTCCAATATCTTCATTCTACGCTGGCCAAACATTTCATCAATATAACCTCGACGGTAAAAATGGACTCTATATAAAACTGCAACATTACCTGATTAAAATGTTTTTAGTGTTCTGGTACTTCATGCAATAAAACCTGTAGCAGTGACAAGTTGGACTGTTACATCCTGGACAATAACGGATTCATTATAATTTCTGAGAATCAAGAGCACACTGGAAGATTTTTCGGCCAAATAGATGGTACAATAATGGATTCATTGGTGCAAGACAGGATTTATAAGAAAATTCCTGTATATGACTATCAAGGAGTATGTTCAAATAGCAGGGGTCACTTTAGTGCAGACTCCACAATGTTAAGAGTTAGTATGATAAATCAAGTCTGTTCAAAAATCATTAATTATTTTTTCCAGCCCTTCAAATCCTTCAGTATCATGTATAATATGGTCCTGAAGTTGGTGATCTTATTCTTCTTCAACCTGGAAAAAGCATATGGAGCTGCCATTTCTTATTCTGAAGATGGTAACACTTTTCTTTTCGTTATTTGGTATCATATTCATTGGTGCTTCAGTTTTCTCCTCAGATCTCATGGATATTTATTCGGAGTATGATTATCCGACCGGAGAAGAAGGAATCGAGGACCATGTACCGATAGCGGCACCACCCCCTGCCTCCAACCCTGCATCTTTTACCCCACCTTTTGAATCTGACCCCTTGGATGGCGTCGAGATGGAACAGTTTGGCATAAGGCCTTGTGACAAAAAGGTTGACTTGTATATATTGCAGCCTGAAAGGTTGAGCTTCAGTGGTCAGAGTAGCCCTCTCAAAGGAAAACTGACAAATTGTCACGTCACTGGATGTGAAAGGTAGCAAAAAGAATTTTTCGATGGGTTTATTTCAACACATCTGGAAATAATTTCTATACTGGCATCTTTACACCACCGTCTTATTTCAGGAATGAGTTCATGTGTTGAAACAAACCCAATAATAATTCCAGGAGTATCTCAGAAGGTCTCATTTTCTGTTTCTGTGTTTCAGACCATTCAGTGTACAGAAGATTCCACATAGTAATTTGATTTTACTGGTGGTTGATACCACGTGTCCATGTGGCAGTAAACAACTCAGTATACTTCCACAAGAAGTAATGTACGACTCCGGGAATGGAGGATGTGTTCATAAACATAAAGACAGTTTGCCAAGGAGAAGACCTACCAAATGTATCAACTATCATCCTGAGGTGAGGAACAGGGGATATATTATTTTTGACAAGGTGAACTGCGATCATAAGTCTCAAGTTCCATTGATTTCAATTATATGTCTAGTCGAGAGTTCTTATTCATTGCTATTGTACTCATTTGGGAAATCATGTCGTGCGCAATCTTACTTTGCAATAAAACACTGCAATCCTAATAAGAGCCTTTAGCTCAGTAAAAGCTTAAGTAATCTAACAGGCCAGAAGGATGTTCTGAATGCGGCGCTGCAAATTCTACAAGAGAGGGTTATTTGCGATGAATATAATTCTGGCCGCGAAACGTTTAGTTCCTCGCTTTATTTGATTGGCGCTCTAAGTTATATCAAGTGATTGATGATTGTGAACTGTTTATTTTTCGTTTGAATTACCAATTAAACTTTGATGTCAATTTCTAAGGTAATAAGTAGGTAAGATATTCACACATTTGGGAATCTTCGATTTGAGTTGCATAATGTAATTGTGCATTTAGCACGAGTTGTGAGTGTAATTACAAATACACACAGGGAATTTTGAAAATAGTTTCAATATTAGACGATAATGTAGAAGTTGAAATATCTTGTCAAACAAGATCAGATTCAATAATTTCTCACTTTTGTTTCCATTTTGAAGAAAAGGGGCTATTTTTAACTAATTGAAGAATAGGAGTTCCTCCAGATTCATAGGATACCCTTCTAGGGTGGGTTTCCGAAGATGAACTTTTTTGAAAATTTCAGAATTTGAAGACGAGATATATATATAATCATATTCAATTTCAAGTGGGTATTAGGTGACAACTTATATATATGATAATGATATGTACTAGCTGGTCGAAATTTTATTTCGAAAATGATTGATGTGTTATCGATAAAGTTAAAGAAGAATTTGAGACTTCGTGTCTTTTTGAATTATCTTCAAGTTTGGGACAGTCAGCGTTTTCGAAGACTTTCATTTTTCCACTTTCGATATTTGTGAATGCTGTATTGAGTTTGAATGCCTAAGTGAATTGATAAGTAATCCATATTCTGATTGTACCTTTTTGGAACTCAGTAATACAGCTTCTCGGAGCAAGATCTGGATATTTTCGATAAGAGATTTGGAAACCAATTGCTCTATTGATTTCCCACTAACAGTTTTCAGTGTTATTTTGAATGAAAGCATTTCAAGATGACATCGTAACAGTGCTGTATCTAGGGTGTGACAAGGTAAGGCAATGCCATTCCTTGAAACACCTTTGCACTACCTCAAAAATGCAAAAGCTAGAAATCCAGAAAATTCATAAGGCGTAAGGTCCTATGATCGATGAAAATTTTCACTGCCCTACTCCCAATCTCCGTTGCCCTAACTCAAAAAAAATCTCTACTCTAGCTACGACCCTGTATCGTAAACTATTAGGGTCGGTATTATAAAACTTAACTGGAAGTTATCTTCAAGTTTAACTGACAGTTTTGACAGATATTTCCCAACATAACAGTCAAAACTGTCAGTTAAAGTTAAAGATAACTTCCAGTTAAGTTTTATAATACCGATCCTAAGTGCCTACAACCATTGTATAATTCATACAATGCTACAACATATCGGAGCCTTATCTGAATATTTCCGTGCTTCGCGACCCTCTTTAAGCAACAACGGCAACGTCTAACCCTCCGGCCTGTTAGTTCACAAAGGCCTCGGCTTAACTAATGTTGGGATTGCTGCTGAAATACAGTCATGAACACCCTTGAATTATTCCATTGAGTATTCAATTTTTCCAGTGAAATACTCAACAATAAAATTTTTTCTTGCATGGAACTGACTAAGCCCCTTGTTTTTTCAGGAAATAGAGATTCATATCTGCGGATCAGCGACAGCAACTTACGCGTCACAGTTTTTCGTTGTACTAGCCTTCTTTTCACAGAAATTTATGCTGAGCTCATTTTTGTCGTGATTCTCCAGAAGGGGGATTTGATGTATATAAACTTGTTAATGAGTTTCAAACTACATACTAACAGTAACACAGAAACGTATTCATGAAATTCTATAACAGTTGCTCATATAATTTTTTTATAAAAAAGCTCAAGTACATGAAAGCTGATCAAACTTTGCTTCGAAGGTTTTAGATCTTAGACGTAATTGGATGTAGATGTAAATATCTCAACTGTAGTAGAGTGACTTTCGTTTGATATTTCGAATTGTAAAAAAATATGACAATAATAGAAATTTCGTTTCTCCGTATTTTAAAAACACATTATAGCTGCTGTTATTTTTACGTGCCTGAAATTTTGATGTTTTTCTGTATATACATAAAAAAAAGATTTATTCGAGATATTTAAGTTAGATAGATAAATATTGATAATATTTGAACATATCTCAACCGCCATATCACCAACAAGGAATTTTTTTAAATAATTTTCAGGAGAAATAAAGAATCACTGTGTGTTTTGAGTGTCATTCGAATACACTCATGCTCTCAATATGCAAATAATTTGTGAGTTCGACTGAGTTGATACTTGAACTACCGGTGATTTTCAAGACATTTTTATAAAATTGTCAGAAGGGGGTTAGGTTGAATTATCTCAAACAAAATTCCTCATGCCTAGTTACATCGAGATGCATGATATTAGATGAACTTAAGGTTTTCAGTCTGTTCTTCATGAAAAGCATTGATTGAACGAAATATTTGACATGTATATATATTTTTGTACCTAGAAAATATGTATGTATAATACACACTTTTCATCAAGTTGAAAATTTCCAGGACAACTCGGAAAGATTTGTTGAGAACCTTTGAAGGTATTTTTTTCAACATTGAATGACCTCCTCGTTGAATACTAACTATAAAACAAGACATTTTTATACAGGCATACAACCTTTGTAGGAATTTACAGCATATTGCTCATTTTCACGCGATTCAAGATATATTTCTTTTGATGACAGCAATGGAGGAACTCATATGCGGTAGAATGAACCTTTTTTAATGGTTTCAAAGATTTTATATAAAAATTTTTACGTATTCCATCGATCGATCCTCTCGTTTAACTAGTTCATTATTCAATTGGGTGAATCGAAAATATTACTGGATTAGCAGTAAAAAATCTATAACATTTAAGGTATTTCGGATATACAGTTTATTGAAATCAATTTTCATATACCTACGTATAGATCAAGAGAAATCCAAATTTACTAGTCTAGAAATTATAAGCTCTTTTATTAGATTTTATTATAGTTGATTTTGTTCATTTTTATGATTGTTACGGATTATATGTTGATATAGACTAAGTTTATATAGAACATTTTTTGTAAATATAAATTTCTCTAATTGTAGTTATACCTATATACATTTTCAATGTCGAATTGGTAATACAAAAAACTGCGCTAATAAATTTTTAAATGTGGGATTGTACAAAACTAGATAATATGAAACGTTTTATTTATTGATTTAATAAACCATGTTATCACGGTTGCAGAACCTTCAAAATAGTGGAAACAAATCGTAGTTTCGATGTTATCTAGGACATATCAAATAACTCAGACTGGAAATAACAGAAAGTTCTACTCTGAATAGGAGCCTTTTATCTCTAGTATCATGGATAAACACTGAACCATATGCGAATTGAAAGATTAAAGAAACAAATTGGGGCGCTAAAATAGATGTTACCAGTAAAATGAGGAGGAAAGTTGTCCTCTATTCTATGAAATTATCCTATTTGATATATCCATTCCATATTCATATCAGGAGAACATATTGCTGGTAACATGTGACGTAAACGTATAAAGGCTGAAATCGATATTTATTTGTAGGACTATTGTAATTTTGAGAATTTTATCTCTCACATCGTATACTGAGTGTACAGATTCATTGCAGAAAAACAGTGGGGAGATGGGTAGTGAAATTGGTGAAAGAGGAACAGTTTTTGTACGTATTTTTGAATAATTAATTATGCCACGATTTCTGCTATGAATTTTGACAAACTTGCGAACTATTCGTCACAAAATGAATTCGTTTGAATTATTCATATGCTATTGTGATCAAAATGGGTTTTCTACTTCAAGACATGCCTAATGTGAGATAATGAAAAATATTCGAACTTGATCAGTACCTATTTGAAAATTAAAATTCTTGTTGAACCATATGGATATGCTTCTACTGTACTAAATTTGAAGTAAAAAACCTGAATATACCATTATGAATGAAATTCATTATTGTGGGCCCTTTCGCAAGGAACTTTTCATCAAATTTTGATAATTGGGTACATGTCAGTTAACAAAGTCTTCCATTTAGAACAAATAATTAATTTTAAGATGTTGAATTTGCTCCCAAGTGTCTCGAAGAAAATTGTAAATCTCAAAAAATTAAACTACCAGAAATGCCTGTCTGAAAGCGGTAAACATTTAATGAAATTTAGTTTGATGTAAGCACAAATCACCTTATTTGATTAGTAATAAAAATGAGATTTCCAATTTTCAGTTTTTCCAAAGGGAGTTTATATCCATATGTATGTAAATAAGATAACGTGTAGGTAAAATAATATATTCAATAAAATATAGGATCAGTCATGTTATATAATTTGTCAGATGTTGATTGTCTAATATTTAAATGTACTCTGAATTTTTCCCTATCTTGAATAAATTGCATAGTTTTAATAATACATCTTATTAAGGTTATTGAATATTATTGTCGAGTTGATTGACTTTACCCTTTCATAATTCTCTTCATTCCTCATTACCATTTCACAAGCTGCAAAATATTTCTGTTCAATGAGAAATGGCCGAAATATCAGTGTTTCCCATTGCCGCGATCTATTACCTAATGTTTAAACTACAGCAATGAAATTTATTCATGAACAAATTGTGGCTTTGGAATAAAAATTTCGACTTTACTGGGTTGTAGAACGGTTCTTATTGCTTAGAGTAATATGTTTGCGCGCATGCTCTAGAAAAAATTTTACACATGCTTCAACTCTCTGATAAGGAAAATGATTGTTCAAAATCAATTCTCTGCATCCGTTGGGGTCCACGATAACTTTCTAATGGTATGTGCCAACGATCAAAAGAGTAGCAGTTAGTTCGACTGTAAACACAATAACTTCCAAGAGAAACTACTTAGAAACTCGATATTTGTAGAGAAGGTTTGGGGCTTAATTACGAAGGTCGAATTCATGAGTGGGTGAAATCCGCCGAATGATTCCGTAGATATACCCGTTCAAAATTTGTTTTTCCCAGTATTTCCAAAAATACAGATTAGATCGAATTGAAATCCAGTATTTATCGGAAAAATCCTAGAAAAGGACTGCTGTGAAGGCAGAAGCTTTTGCGCGCTTGTTCAAATTCGTTACCAAAGAAGTCATCTCCATTGAACATGCGCGCGAAAGCTGCTGCCTTCAACGCAGTGCTTTTCTTGGTTTTTTAATCGTTCACGCGCATGTTCTGGGGACCTGCCTGCAAATGTATATAATTTTCGAATTTTGAGCTGAAAATGGTATAAAATGACTACTAGGTTGGACTCACTGATGACTACTCAGAAGTCAAAATCTATTCTGTCCTGCCGGCCCACTGGTCAGTGTGCAACGGACGATCGTTCGTTGCCACGATAACTTGAAAACGGAAAGTGCTGACGACTTGAAACTTTCAGGGTGAGTTGCGTATCCGAATGCACTAGTTTAGTTAGTGAATAGGTTGAATTGGTCGAAAAGTTTCGGAGTTATACTCATCCGAATTTTAGAGGTTATTATCTCATCATCTCAGATCTCTCAGATTAAAATTGTTGAATTAGATGTAAGTACTGACACGCAGATGCTTGCAAAATTTTGTTGGTTAGTAAAAAGTGAGAAAGATCCGAAATTTTCAAAACTGTCGTTGAGATAATTTCTTCCGGAAAAATACAAGAACACTACTGCGATCATAATGAAACTAGAAAGCTAAGTGCCAAATCCTGATGCACAACATTCTGAAGAATTTTGTGATGATCGTGTCATTAAAACAATATAGAAGAAAAAATTCCGTAGTTATTTTATATATTTCCATCTTCTTACATTTTTACTCGCGATATTTCTGCTGAACCTTCGCCGAGCTGTAATGTTTCAATCAATTACTGGATTTCAATTCGATCCATGCTGTATTCTTGTAAATCATGGGAAAATGAATTTTTTTTAATGGGTTTATCTGCGAAATCACTGGGTGTTTTTTATCCATTCAATAATTTGGACTTCGATATCAAGGTCCAAACCTATTTCACGAATATCGAGTTTTTAAGTTGTTTTTTTCGAAAGTTACTCTGTTAAGGATCTTTAAAAGCCATAGACTTATCAATTAGGATAATAGGGCTATGAGAAAAGCACTGACGTGAAGTCATGAGCTTTTACGCGCATGTTCGAATTCTAACAATTAGATCAACACGAAATAACGATAAAATTCCAAATAACAAGGGTGTTAGGCACATTTTTTCCTTATATCTCCGAAAGTGAATATCGGATAGAAATTCGGAACATTGTTGTTAAATACTGACTCTAAGGTTTGTACCAAATTCCACTGAATTCCAATCAATATTTCCAGAGAAAAAAAATTTTCATCAAAAATTTAAAAAATTTCCGAATAAAATTTTCTAAAAACTGGATGATACGAAATTATGCGCTAAGTTGCACCTTGGTATTCCACAACTGTCCACAGAGTTTCGATTTGATAGAGGTATCATGAGAGATCGAGGAATTAACGAACTTAACCGAGATATTTGGACACCAAACCTAATCTGTCAACTTCAAGTCGCTTAATCTTTTCCTTCGAAAGTTAGAGCACATACGGACGGACGGAGAGAATGGAATTTGACCATGGATTCTTCTTCAGGAAGTTCAACCCAATCGTTAAAGACCATTTTCGGCTCAAAATTCGAAAATTACAAACATCGTGACGAAATTATAACGTGCTGTTCCATAGAAAAAGTGCGAAAAAACCATCGATTGAAATCTTACAGGTTCGTATGCATTCTACAACCTACCATGAATTCACGAAAAACCATGCTACATGAATTCTACAGTTCACTTCATTGTTACAAATTTTGTATCCTCATTCTGTATTTCAGGGGAGTAGAAAATCTGTCTGTGGAAATGAGTGTCGTTTTCAGGAAATAATGGATAAACTCGCTTCAAATCCACCCTTCAATTTCCAAACCTCCAAATTATCCTTTCGGAAGGGTGTGCTCTAAAATTTTACTATCATACGATACGATTCTGACTTAATTTTGAATAAATCTCCGTTCAGTTTTTAAAAATTATCCACAAAGTTTTAGTTCGAAGGATTGCTGGTTTTCAAATTTTCAGGAAAATTTATCTACTCTGAAAATGTCAAGTCTTCACATTCCGAAATTCTCTTGTTTACAGCAAGCAGTCTGGCCAGCATTTGTGAAATAATAATAATAGAATCCTGTTTCCTGAAAGAAGCTTGCTAAAAGAAATCGTTCTCTCACTTTTTCTACTCTAATGAATTACATGAATTCACGAATAAAATCCTACATTGTGACGAATTTTGTATCCTTAATCTGTATTTCAGGGGATAGAAAATCTGCCTGTGGAAATGAGTGTCGTTTTCAGGAAATAATGGATAAACTCGCTTCAAATCCACCCTTCAATTTCCAAGCCTCCAAATTATCCTTTCGGAAGGGTGTGCTTTAAAATTTTACTATCATACGATACGATTCTGACTTAATTTTGAATAAATCTCCGTTCAGTTTTTAAAAACTATCCACAAAGTTTTAGTTCGAAGGATTGCTAGTTTTCAAATTTTCAGGAAAATGTATCTACTCTGAAAATGTCAAGTCTTCACATTCCGAAATTCTCTTGTTTACAGCAAGCAGCCTGGCCAGCATTTGTGAAATAATAATAATAGAATCCAGTTTCCTGAAAGAAGCTTGCTAAAAGAAATCGTTCTCTCACTTTTTCTACTCTAATGAATTACATGAATTCACGAATAAAATCCTACATTGTGACGAATTTTGTATCCTCAATCTGTATTTCAGGGGATAGAAAATCTGCCTGTGGAAATGAGTGTCGTTTTCAGGAAATAATGGATAAACTCGCTTCAAATCCACCCTTCAATTTCCAAGCCTCCAAATTATCCTTTCGGAAGGGTGTGCTTTAAAATTTTACTATCATACGATACGATTCTGACTTAATTTTGAATAAATCTCCGTTCAGTTTTTAAAAACTATCCACAAAGTTTTAGTTCGAAGGATTGCTAGTTTTCAAATTTTCATTCTGTATTTCAGGGGATAGAAAATCTGCCTGTGGAAATGAGTGTGGTTTTCAGGAAATAATGGATAAACTCGCTTCAAATCCACCCTTCAATTTCCGAGCCTCCAAATTATCCTTTCCGAAGGCTGTGCTTAAAAATTTACTATCATACGATACGATTCTGACTTAATTTTGAATAAATCTCCGTTCAGTTTTCAAAAACTATCCACAAAGTTTCAGTTCGAAGGATTGCTAGTTTTCGAATTTTCAGGAAAATGTATCTACTCTGAAACTGTCAAGTCTTCACATTCCGAAATTCTCTTGGTTACAGCAAGCAGCCTGGCCAGCATTTGTGAAAAGATAATAGAATCCTGTTTCCTGAAAGAAGTTTGCTAAAAGAAATCGTTCTCTCACCTTTTATACTCCCTTAACGTAGTTACCGACCCCCTGATATACATTCTTACTCTTCGGTTAACCAAGTGATAATAATTCTGTTGACAACTATTATAATTTCAATATCGATTTTCAGGTATCTCCTCACATGGAAAATAATTGTGGCAGATATTTTGATAATTACGTTGGAGTTTATGACTGCGATTTGTGTTGTCCAATTCATAAAGTCGCCGGTAGTACAGAATTCTTGATCAATCAAGGCCAAGAGATTTTATTGATCGGAGTTGAACTCGCCACCAGGTGAATTTATTGGAAAGAAAATTTATTGTTTGCAGTTTTCCTTCGCTCTGGGCACAGTTATTGATTGAGCTGGATAAATAGCATTGTTTTCCTGGCCTTCCAATAAAAGTTGAATTATAACAATGTACTGCTTTCCTTCATACCTACCATTTTCTGATTTGGTGGAGAAAAAAATATCGTGTAGAATTGAATAATTTATTTTACTTGAAATGAAGAAATATAATATTTACTAAATCAAAAATACAAATTCACTGATATCGACAAGTAGGATATTTTGACTAGATTTTTTTGGTATTGAGTGAATCAGTTTCGGAACTATTTATAGGTATTATTACAGACATTTTTATCCTCATTACTATTATAGCCGATTTAAGTCATGCGTAATTCAATTTTGGTCTTGATGGTTCAAAATCAAAGATAATGTCAAAAAACATTCGATATAAATATTCTGGGTATCTTTGAAATGAATTGTGTTATCCTTAAAAACTAATTGATACTAATGGATTCAATACATTAAAAAATGAAATGGAAAAGAGACTGATAAAATTTTAACAATATAAACTGAAAAATAGATTTGATGAATGTAATTAAAATTATTTGACTGTATATTCTTGAGATCATTCTTTCGAAATAATTACATTTATTTCGAAGTGAATAACTATTTATTTAGAGGAAAAAGAGATAAAACTGAGATCTCAGAGTAGTTTCTGAGATCTCAGTGAGAAAGAATATTGAAAATAATTTGATTCACCCTTTCCACTGATAAAAAAAAATATACGAAAAGTGACTAGTACAAGGACTACAATAAATTCACTACATCAATAAATATTAAAATATAGAAATGTTTATATAAATATATATGTATATGTTACATTATGCGCTCACGGTATAATAATAAGTTTGAAATCTCAACATAAATTAGGTATTTGGGAATGGCTTGTGATTTGAAAGTTTTAACATCACCCTGTTCTCCTCTAGCACTTTCAGTCGAAATTAAACCATGATAAATCACAAATATTTTAATAATTCATTTGGATAACCTCCATAAATTTATTGTCACCAAAATTTCATATATTACCACAATCGATTTTGACATACCTCCTCATGAAACTTGCAGGCATATCAATTCAACGAAACAAAGTTAATTGATATAATTCACACAAATATATTCAGGACTTTCCTGAAATTATTTATTTGATTTTTTCCTAATGAACTTGAATCGTGAATACATCTCCATAGAATCAATAATTTATGTTTTCAATATCGAAAGCATACAAGAGAAAGCAATCGACGCGAAGTTTATAGAGCAAATTAAACAGAAATGCAATATCAGCTCGCAAACAAATAAGATACAAAATAAAAATTCTCATAATCTCCTCTATCATATCATAAATAAATGCTTTCATTGAGATATACATGTTCAATTCGTTATTATTGTTTTGATTTTATTTTATTTCTAGCTTTTTCATTTGATGCATAAGCTCACTCTTATTTTAGTAATATAATGATTATATTTTTTTCTTGTTTTGATGAGACTCTCGATAATAATTTCGACTTGTTGCTTCCAAATGTCAACTTTATTCGATATTTTCAACTGAAAGTGCATAAGGGTAATGTGGGGAATATATATAAAATACAAAACCCCAATTTTTCGAAACATGTTCTGAACCCAGATAACATACATCTAATATATATTATATAACTCAAAAAAGCTAATTATTCCAACGGAATCGGTATTTCAAATATTATAACACATAAGATTAGCTAACGAAATATAGAACCCGTATATAAACATTCAACGAAGTTTTTGTCGAGTTTCGTACCTTGAGAATTCTGGAACATTTCTCTACGAACAACTTATAATTAACATGGAATGTCTGCAAGATACGAGCCACGATTTTGATTTTCTGCTCATTTTAAACTAGTCTTAACCTAGTGTTGCCCTTCCTACTGTTTAGTACATGGCGGACAAGGTACGACAAGGTGCAGATGTCTATTCAAAATGTCGCAATTTTTTTTATCGTTCGAGATACTTCATGCTACTCCACATTTCCAAGAACCGAAGCTTTAATACACATCTCTATATTTTCACTTCAAAAAATAACTCAACATTTTTCAGAGCTGAACTTGGTAAGATGAAGCACTGAAACTTCCTCATAACAATGACATTAGAGAATTGTTGTTGGCTGAATCGAACAATTCTTCAAAGTATACTCTTTTTTAAATAATTTGGGATGAAGTTCAAATAAGTAATTAATACAAAAAAAATAATATCAGTATACTGTAACCCTTTATGTTCAGCTCTGAAGTAATTGTTTCTAATGGAATTCAATTGAAACCAGGTAGAAGGTCCCTGATGAAAAAATCAATAACTGATGCAAAATAAAACTTTTTATATATAAAATCAACCCAGTGGCATGCTGAAGTTAATGATATGAAAAACTTGCGTGGGAACAACACTTCCTTTTCTAGCATGACGTTTTTATTATCGATGTAAGCTCGAACTTTTTTTGAATTAAATCGGAGTCAGACTATTTATGTTGGCTACTTGGAAATGAGATCGGCATGAGAAATAAGATAGACGACTATGACTATGTTTTTCCATTATAAATAAAACTCTACTCATGGTTGAACAGATTATACATTTTTCTCGATTGCCCGTTGTCAAATTCAAATTCGAAATAGGAACTTTATTCGTTTATCGAACGACGACGAAAAAAAAACAAGGGGATTAAAAAGCACTGATATGAATGAAAAATATTTTCCATCAGTATAAATACTGAAATTTTCAATATTTTCTGATTTTTAAAATTTGAATATTTTCTGCACGATAACGAATTGTTCACAGATTTCTCTGAGTATTGAGGTAGAGCAGTTATTGATTCCCTTGATTCATTGAGAATAATCACAAAAATGGAGGAAGCTGGATTGTAACAGAAATATGTAGATGAAGCAACAAAGTGAGGGCTGCAAAAATAAGTTTAATATCGATTCACGCGTCGAAGCAATCGAATTCAAACAAGTGTCAAGGTCCGCATGTAGAATATCGACCGGACAGATGCATAAATTTGAAAAAATACAATTTAGGGGTTTTATTTCTCATACGGGAAAGAATAGGAGGGGGAGAGTGTGTGTGTGTGCGGCACGAGCTCGGCAGCTGTTTACAGAATTCTGGAAATGGGGAACAAACGCACAATGGGACAAAAATTCTAAAGAAATCAGAAATTATTTGCATTAGGCCATAAATTTATGTGAAAGCCATTTCGAACGATGAACGCAGTGTCGTCTTTTGTGTTGACCGAATTTGAATATGACCAGGAGCAATGTGTGTAAAAAATCCCCTATGGAACAGAATCGACCTGAACATAAAAGCTCTACTGACTTATAAATGGTTATAATTAAACACGCTGGGCATTTTCATGTCCGCATGATGTAACGACTTATATCCAGCAAATTATCGATCAATTTTTATTACCTCATTTCTCTGTTCCGATGATTGGAAGAATACAAATGAAAATATCAAGTATGTTTTTCATTCTATTACGAAAGGAAAAATAATGTCAATACTTTCACAGATAGGTAATCAGGTGCTCATCAAGTTGTACCTTAATATTAAATATTGAATAGTCGGATGAAAAAACTTTCTAACTTCGAAAAGATACAAAATACAGTTTTTCTATTTCTCCGAAAAGTTTCACTGAGACACCTACTGAGACATTAAATATTGTTACGAAGATGTCAGTAGAGTTATTCGGTCCAGATTGACTCCATGACTTGTGGAGTTATATCATAAACTTAACATACTTATTTCATAGCACCCAGGTTGTTACAATATGAAATAGCAGGTCATTTGCAATTACTGAAGGCACACAGCTTATAGTATTATAATTAGTAATTAGCAAAAGTTTATTTCAGTTTGTACTATTAGAATAATATTAAATAATATGTAGTTTTTCATGGTTCCCAGTCAAACCCGATTGTTTCAACTTTTAAACTTATATAAACAACTCTGAAAATATAAAAGTTTCACCTTGAGGGCTTGTGGACCTCAAAAATAAAACTTATCTAACAGTTGGTATATTTCTTTGTATAATACATTTTTGCACAAGTAGGTATATGGAATCAGTTTCAAGACCTCTTGTATATAATTCTTGAAACATAATAATCTTTCATTATCTTCATGACCCTGGACTACTCACTGAAAAAAGGATATTCTCAAGTATATTCTACATTATTCAATCGAAGACATTGATGTAAGATCTAGAAAAATGATCAGTAACTCAATTTAATTCCAAAAAAGTTCATCCAATTTGAAGATAGTTCAACAATAATATCCAATTAATTTAGGTCATTATTTGATGAAAAGAAATGAACTAAACATAAAGGAAGACGGCTTGATTATTCACAAAAAAACCCCTTTATGGCTTTTGTATTTCTTTAACTGATAAGCAGTTTCAATACATAATTCACTATGTAAAGGTGTTCAAGTTTGTACTTAAGTGCAAACAATAACGCGGGCCAAAGTAAAGTTTCATAAAACCTCGTAATCATCTCAAGGTAGCGAAAAATATCAGAATGCATGAAATCCCGACAATAATAAGAGGATACGACGTGTCGTTCTACAGGTTTCAGTGATTATTTTTTGAATTTTTTTTTTGGTATGCGCTTTATTTTTTTGTGAGAATGCGCATTTTTCACTCCATTTCAATTTTATTCTTCCAAAAATTCTGGAATGAAAAAAAAGCTTCGTGCATTCTTACAAACTTTTCTAACCATTTGCGCCCAAAATAAAAAAAAACAAACTCTGGCCTCTAAAGGTTACCCCTTTTTCTTAAGGTACTGTATGCTCTTAAAGAACAGGTAGAGTCTCCATCATTTTACAGAGGAATGTGACGAAGGATTTAAATTATAGATCCAAATTTTGCAGAATTTCAAAGGACGTATTCTTTCTAACTGAAGTGGAGAGAAATCACGGGACAAATGGTTACCTAACATTGGAAATGGGAAGTTTTATGATAATTATATTACTGTTCGAACACTTTTTGTGGATGTTCTTTTTCAAGGTTTATACAGGGTCCCACAACAGTGCTGTTGTGTTCTATATCTCTGTTCAGGAAACAGATAGGAATCTATTTTTCTATATCACCTTATTGCTTCATCTTAATGAAGTAAAATATTTTCGGTCACACAGGGTGTTTCATTTTTTATGGGCAGATTCAGCTTTGTTTTTTTTGAATGGAAACCTATAATTTTTATCACTTTTTCGGTTTCCAAAATAAAAAATTAAATATATATCTGTACTTCTATAAAATTTACGGTAGTCAGAATATTTTGCCTCACACGTATTTTTTCCATATATTCGTCACTCACAATTTTTGAAATTATTGAGTTATGCCAAGTCCCAATGGAATTTATTTCAGATTAAAGATTGTACGCTGATGAATCTTAGAAAGGGTATATCCGAAATGGACCTGTAATATAGAGGGTATGAAAAACAACTTGCCAGATATTGTATTGATTTCACATGGAAAAGTAGTACACTTTTACTTATCCATACGGAATACTAGATTTTGTAGAACCTTTTTTTGAACTTCTTATGGATCGATTAAATTCGGGGTGTTCTATTTGAAATAAGGAAGATCCTGCAAGTTTTCATTTACAACATATGGCTGGCTGTTTTTCAAACCCTTTATATAACAGATCAATTCCAGATATACCATTTTGTAGGGGTTTTCTGGGTTTTCATTACCAATAATTGAAAATTAAATAAATCTGTTTTTTCTTCGTTTTCGATAAAAAAAAACGATTTTATTTAATTTCGAATAGTTCTGTTCAGATATTGGCAGTGAAAACCCAGAAAAAACCTACAAAATGATAAGCTTTAATAGATTTCAGATACACCGTTTGATAGAGTGATCAATGTACAAAATTGGACGAAAAATAAATTGCAATAAGACTTTTGGCCAAATTTGAAATATTTTAAGTGACGAAAATTGGAAAAAAGAAATCAGGCAGAGTATCTCCCAAGCCGTTAAAGTTCTTGAAATAAAGGAATGCATCTTTCATTTTTCATGTAGAAACCGAAAAAATTATAAAAAATACAGGTAGCCACTCAGAAGAACAAGGGTGGGACCTGCCCTGAAAAAATTGGACCCCCCATGTGACCGAAAATATTTCTATTTTGTTGAGCTCTACAAATGAGATAATATTATGGAAAAATAGATTCATGTGTGGAACACCGCGCCACTGTTGCGAAACCCTGTATATGCTATATACCAGACTGGATCTTCATTCAGGATCGGTATAAATGAAATATTATTGTTGATCTATTGTTAGGAATGAATATTGCTAGGATGAATATGGCGAAAATATACAGTCCAAAGTCATGATTTGTCGTCTAGTTTCGTTTCATCATGAACCATGATGTTAGATGCCCGGCCCAGTAGCAAAGGAGGTTGATATAATACAGATATGGATCAATAAATGTGTTGTGGATTAACAATATAAATGCAATGGCAGCAGTTATTTAGAGCGGCCACTTAACTAGGTCGACTGATATTTTTTTTCTTATCTGCTATTCAGGAACTGAAGGAAAATCATGACCGAAGCCATAAACTATGATTGTACTCGTTTCAGCTAACCCTGAGTTGCATGGACTGGGTATGCGGTTTTAACTGACTGTTGAGCAAGCTACATCAAACAACTTAAAGACATACACACTAGTGAACCAATATTAGTTATTATATCGAGAGATAAAATAGGAACTTCTTTAAACATCACCTAAAGCTTTCTATCATACAAAACATCAGTATCTCGATATTTTAAAGTGAAAATCAACAGACTATATAGTATTTCACTCAGTCTTTCCGGTATTTGCATAAAAATATGTACTCATATGTTCCTCGTAATATACGAGGTCTCTTGCAAATATAGGAATACGCTTATATATTATTTATGATTATATAAATCAATTAAAATAAAAAAATATTAAAAATCACAGGTGTCGTCGAATCGCCGTCGATTGTTCTTTTAAAAAAATACTTCACATCTATGCAAACTTTGTGTTGAACTGATTAGTGCTTAGGCCGGGGTTAAGGTAAAGGTTACCGATAGTGGGGCAGGTTGTTTCTGTAATACCGGCAAAAACACAACAGCAGGAATGACATGACGTTCAGCAGCCTCTTCTTCCATCAGGAAAGCCTGCATAACAAACTTAGAAGACGGATCTTCCTCCTCATTCGTGCATTTTGGTAGGGCATAAGTCACTGGCATCTGAGCTGCCTTCGAGATATCATTCAAAGATTGTTCTACCTCAGCAGTCAACTCTAACTTACGCCATTTCTTCCTCTTTTTCAATTTGAGATTCTTCGTAGTTTCTGATAAGTCTTCGCCTTTAGTTTCTTCATCTGGTGTTTGCGAGGCTTCTCTGGATTCGCTTCCGTTGAAAGCAGATTGCAGTGGAAAAAGAGGATGCTGTTTGAATATATGATGTTGAAGATGTTCTGTTTGGTAGAATATCTGACCACAAACGGGACATTTAAACTCCATTCTTCCAGTTTCTGTGGGTTGTGTGTGGGAACGTTCGTGGACGAATAAGAGCGGAAGGAGTGTTGTGGTAAAAGTGCACATACCGCACTGGTAGATTTTCGATCCAGTTTCATCTGCACCAAAAAGAGATAAAACATTTTGTAGACCAAACTTCGGCGTGGTTAGATCTTGTCCGCTGTTTGGAATTTTGAGGGTAGGACTTGAACTTTCTGTTTTGATTTGGGTTCTAGAGTGTTGGCCTATAGTTTGGGACATCTGCTGTTCCATATCGGTCCACTTTTCTGCGCCAGCTTGCCCGTGGTCGTTCAGGAGATGTGCTTTTAACCACTTTGTGCTTCTGAATCGCCGACTGCATATTTTGCATACTTCTGTGAAGTGAGTGAAATAACGATGGCTCAAATCTGCTAGATCGTTGGGCTTCAAGGCAGAATCAGATTCGGAAGGTAGCGAGGACGTATTCTCACCTTCTGCTTTCTTAGGTTGGAGAAGGCTTGTGCCATATTCAACAATACCGTGCGTATTATGCTTGTGCACTCTCAGGAAATATTTGCTACATAGTTCTTTGTTGCAAATATCGCATACGACACCACCTATTTGCGCGCCGTTTTCGATTTCTATACCATGCATTCTTTGCATGTGCGTTTTCATAAAATACTTATTGCAAAGTTCTTTGTTGCAAATCTCACAATAGCTGCTTGTGGGTGTAAGACTCACAGACATACGTCGTTCTGACAACTGCATATTCGATACAGACATTCTATTCATCTTGTCTGGATTGAATTCCTCTTTAATATTATTCAGACTAGCCTCTAGGCTGGGGTGGCACTCTAATATATGCTTTTTCAGTTGGTCGACGTTTTCCACATCTTTTCCGCACATATCACACATGGTATTATTGTTGGAGCTGTTTTCGGTTTCCACCGGTCTGTCCAGATCTGAACCTTCATCCAAAAGAATACCATGTTCCGTTATCATATGAGCATGAAGATAGTATCTACTCTCGAACTCTTTGTTACATGCGCTACAGGTTACTGACATTTTCTCAACTTTCAATTCGTTCAGTTGGAGAATCATAGTTTGCAGTTTTTTCAGATCTTCACTTATATTTTCGCTGTTTGCCGATTTGTCGGCTAAATTAGACATATCTTGAATTTTAATATTGTCTTCATTAGTTTGTTCGCTGGTTTCTGTTGTCTCTTTGGAGTAAAGCTTAGAATGAACACTGATATTGTGCAGCTGAGCTAAACTTGCATTTTGAAACTTGATTTCACAAATATCACAACTTATATCTGGAGGTGAAGTAGTTTTCCTTTCGCTGTTCATCTGCTCAGTCTTGATGAGATTTAATGGGCTTGTTTGAATATTCCCTTGGTTCCAGTGGAATGAAGTTTGCATATCAGATTTATTATCTCTTTCGTCTGGTATCATGATACCATGTCGCTTCATCTTATGAGTTCTGAGAAAATACTTGTTGCAATATTCTTTACAACAAATCTCGCAGAAAGCTTTCGGATTCATAACTCCAATTTTTCTTAGGCGACTAGATGCATCTATTTCTTTGTTGAAGCCGATTTGACCTGGGGACATGTTGCTAGTAGGAACATAATATAAACCCTCTTGATCACTTTTATATGAGGTAGATTCGTTTTCTATTGTTTTTGGACTAGAAGACTCGCCGTTTGGTAACCCGTCAGTAGGAACCTTGTCACTTCCACTGTTCGAATTGGAACTCTGCAGATTATCGTTATCTTTTTCTTCTATATTGGTTTTATTTAATTGACTTATTCTAGATAATTTATTAGAAAATGGATTCGGAAACATATCACTAATGGGATTGATCATATTCGAGGAGGTTTGAGGTTCAGTTTTGAGTTGCATATCACTTGGCACTGTAGTAGGTAATCGAACATAAGACGGCATATTGTTTGGAAACGGCGATTCTGGTGTATTCTCGGTATATATACCGTGTTTGTTTGCTTTATGTGTTTTCAAAAAATATTTGTTGCAGAATTCCTTGTTACATAGGTCGCAGTAAGCATCTGGATTGAAGATTTTGATCGGCTGCCTCTGCATTCCCTCAGACTGCGAAAACTGAGGCAAATGCATGTAAATAGGATTGGCGTTAGTCAATGATCGAGCCATCCAGTCCTTAGTTTGAAGATCGTTCATTAATTGTAACTCCGGTCTTGGAAATTTCAAGTCGCGCATGGTCCCATAGGGATCGAAGAATTGGTGCTGTGGTTCCTCCTGCGGTTCCTTCTTAACTTCGGTCGACGAGTGAGCTGAGGCGATATGGTTTTGAAGATGGTCTGGGTAGTCGAAATTTTGTTGGCACACGGAACATTGCAGTGGTTCGGGTTCGGGGGATGTCTCAGATTGCTTACCTTCTGAAGGAGATTCGCCATCCCAATCGGCTGCAGAGATGCGGATTGGTGTGGATTGTTTACGGCGTTTCTTGCAGGAATATGGTATTGGCGTGCTCAGACACCGCTTGATGGGGTGATTGCTTTCGAAGTCTGACTCGCTGTTTGCGATTTCTCCTGATACCGACGAATAGACCTGATGTATAGGACCAGAAGTTGAAGGTAACGTGACGGATGTCATGACTTCGCCTTGAAGACGACATGCAACAGTTCTGAAGGCCCCTAGAAAGAAAAGAATTTCTTTTCAAGCCAATCACATCAACAGCAATTTAATTCAACTGATAACGATCACAACATATATAGGGTAGTAGAAATAAACTACTTAGAACGAGAGATAATTATGAAGAGAAACAATTCTGTATTCAGGGCATATATTTTGTGAGATTCTTAAAAGAATCAAAGAACTGAATAAACAATCCAAATTATTCAGTCTACAAATAAAGATTTCCTAAAATGCAAGCAATATTCACAAGGAGAAAAATTCACTGAAATGAACATTCCTTGTACAGGGTTGTTCACAATGAATAACTTCTGCCTTATCATCGACTGGTTAGGAAATTGATTGGTTTTGACTGAATTTCGATGAAATTGAAAAAAAGTGTAGTGTAGATTTCACGAGATACAAATAATCATTATTTTTAAATGGGATATCTTGATGTATATTATTGAATTATAAGAATATGTTTTGCTGATTCCGAGAGTTTGACATATATTAGTTAATATCGTTCAGTTATTAGAATGTCCCAATATAACTACTTATTTCCAAGAAAAATGAGTCGATCATTGTGATGTTCAATAACAAAATGAATATGATATAATTTGGAAATCCAAAAAAAAAGATTTCAGAAATTAAATAATATACAGGGTGTCCCATTTGAAAAAAATTCCAACTTCTGCTGAAACCTGCAAGGCACTGTTCTTTTGATGAAATTTCATCGAAATTCAGTCATGACCAAACAACTGTCAAATCAAACTTTCTCAAATATCGATGATAAGAAGAGCGTGATTTATAATGAATAACCCTGTACTTGATTTTGTCAGAGATATTCCAGAAAATTGACACTTTATTATATATTTTTCTCCCATAACCCTTATGAAAATATAGACTGCTGAAATCTGAACTCTAGGTGTTTTTGCTTTTTTTCTCAAATGAAACTTGATTCACTGGTTTCTTTATCTGAAGTACATAATCATAGAACAAAAAACACATTCAAAAAACGAAGGCTTTTATGAGGCAACAAGATATTTCTAATTCATCGATGTTGAGGGCACTAAGATAACCATAAAATTTCAGGGTCCATTTTTGTGTCGAAAATATATTGTGGTCTATATTGAAATATCATGATGAATAGGAATAATTTATCAACATACGGATATTGAAAATTTACAAGAAATTGATTGATTTATATGAAAATTTTAACATCTTGAAATCCGTCACTGCAAATACCTAGTGGTTTTTCACTATATATCATTCCAATTCTATGGGGAAAGATTCATTCATTTCTATGTTAACAGCACTACTCTACTTTCCTGCTTGAAATTAACCTCAAATTCAAACTGCATAGAAATATTTTAATGGCTTTAGAGTCAAGTTTCATTTTGAAATTATTAAAATTCCTGAATTTCTTGTTTCTTTTCAATTTCACTACTCTGTGTCTGTAGATTGTGAAGTGGAAAATATGTAAGTATTATAGTATTTCTGTTCCAAGAGTTATCTTCGATTTCAACTATAACTTTACATAACTTCTATTTCGTTAATTTACAACGACTATAAAAGCCTTTCTTAATTAAGGGGCCAAATTGAAACTAAAGAATTCTCGCTGAAAAAAAATATACTAAACTTTTACAAATTTTTCTGTTGAAAATATTTTAACATAAATCGACGAATTGTTATTTATTCAGTAAAGGATGAGCAATAAATAAGAAAGGGATGACGTGAAATTCTTGCAAATATCAGGTTTCATTCACAATAAAAATAAATAAAATAAATAAAATCCAGATGCCGTTCTATGAAGGAAAAGAGCTAATTGATACGATAGAAGGCCATTTCAAATATCCTCTATCCTATAAACTGTCATCGTGAGAAATGTTTGTTCAGAGAAAGTGGCGACAACGGAACACGATTTTAGGAAACAGGGATGAATCATGCTGTACCCTCAATTAATATGCTCCCCTTAATATTTTGGTGTTTCTCTCGAAATTCAACGTTTCCTTAATACGGAGGGAAACAATGATTAGGAGGAGAGTTCGAAATCAATACTGCTTGATTTCGGGAGCTTTGAAAAGATCCCAGAATATTTCATTGCAATCATTTTTATTCTGGCGACATTGAAAACTTCCGATAGTATTTTCTGAATACAATTTAAACAGTTGATCTTCATTTTAAGTATGAAATCGACCCACTTCCTTGTTTTTTTATTTTATTATTTCCTTATTAGTTCTTCATTTTTCTGATCTTTTTATATTTTACTTCACGTTTATTCCATATTCACATAAAATTTCATTCAAGATTTTCTGCGACTGTGGCCGTTAACAAGAAGTTATTTTCATTCATTATTATTAATATTAAATTTATTATTTTATTAAAATGAGACAATATTAAAATAATTTCAATAAATTTGAATCTGAAAAATGTTGCTTTTCGATAAATGATATGAAATGTCACTGAAACCATAAGAAGAAATATCTTTTTTGTGCATTTGTTCTGTATTTTACAGAATTCAGCCTGAATTGATCTGAAATAATTACTTATTCAGACCTAGTCCACCAGTAAACACGATATCTAACAACAGAAAAAACTTTGAGATTTTGACATTTTGGCAAAGTTGAAGGCCAATTGCATATGTATCTGAAGTTTCTAGGCAATAATTCACTACAATTCATTTATATATTAAACTGAGTTTTCCTAATAAAAGAATGTAAGAAATAGGTCACGAACAGAAGCTGTCAGGTTTTCTGAAATTGAATATAGATCTAATGAGTAAAGAATGTTTTCTGTCTGTCAGTAGTTTTTCACAAAATTCCTGTTTTTTTGTCAGACGTAATTTCAATTATTTTTGTTGAAAAAATTATTTTTTGTTAAAAAAACACTAACACTATGAATATGAACAAGCGATTAAATCTCCTGCTCTTACATGTTTTTATACGTTCCTCATGATTCATTTCTTTGCATTCGGAACGGTCGTATGGATAAAAAAAAATTGAGAAGAAAAGTTATGTTGCGACAAATATGAAAATTTTCGATTTTCATTCAAATTATAAAAAGGGACACATTACCTCAATATTATTCGCAATTCAAAGCAGTGCTATAGGATGAAACACTACAACACAAAAAACAAACAGTCTTCAGCTCGGCACACAACCTGTCTATCGCACTAAATAACAAACAAAACATCCTGTAGCACATATCAACACAGTCCTATTGTGATTCACCGTCAACTGTGTACAGTACCGAATGCGAACGTAAAATAACATGAAATAGGGTGGAATGGGAACATGTCCATAGTTATCAATAAAAGAATCCCCACCAATATTCCTCCCCACCATGGATCACATTTCATTTGTTTCATTACTTTGGGAGTTCCAAAATTCGTTCAAAAAAGCACATTGGTCGAACTTTTCGATAAAAAGGTTTTTAGGGAGGAACTTTTGGTTTTGAATTGAAGTGAGAACCTTGAGTTAAAAACATATTAACTAATTGCAATGAAGATACCATGCAATTATATGGATTATCATTTCTTAAAATATATCGATTTCGAATTATATTTTTTTTTGATATAGAATCGTAGATAATTTTTTTGCGAAATTTCGCGGAATATTCTCAATTTTATAATTAGTTCCTTATAATATCCTTGAATGTCCGGATTCAAGTATTGTAATTTTCAATTTCAATACTTTCAGTATTCATAAGTTAGTAACGATAAGAATAATACAATGAAAAAAGTCTTCATAACCTTTTTTGTATCCATGTAATTTCTCATAAAACTATATTTTACCTTCCTTTTGTGTTCTTTCGATTTTTCGCGCTTGATCTTGGAAACAGCGAGTATTTATTCTGCCCAAATATTTGTGATTTTCGAATTTTTGCCAAAAATGATCCCTAAAAACTTTCCGAATACAAATATCTTTGAAACTTAAAAAAGTTATTTTTCTGAAGCTATCTATTAGTTTTCGATTAAGTTCGCCACAGTCAATATTCAAAAAAAGGAATTCAGATAGATACTTCATTCGTTTTCGGAAATATCGGGAAAAAATGTGCCAAATTTCGTTGTTATTCCGTCAGTATCATTGTTATTTTCCCAGTAACTCAAAAAAATACCGCTTTGGTAACGGATTTGAACGATTTCGTGAAAGCTCCTGATCTGAAGTCAGTGCTTCGCTGCAAAGTTTTGAATTCTATAAGGAACTTACAAACTACTGTGATCCCAGAATAATGCGGCAAACAGATTAGATCGAACATTGCTGATATGATTTTTCGTATTCTTGAAATGATTTGCATATACGATCATTATTATGAAAATGTGGATATGAAAATGTTAGAGAAATCAAAAATATAGAAAATAATTTATGGAAATATTATATGGTGAAAAACGAATCCTTGTGAAAAATCTGTAGCTTTTCAACTAAGGCTCATATCCTGTCAATGTATTTTTCCGTTTTGCGTACGATCAGTAGACATTGGATTAGGAAGAAGATGAAATGAAAACATTAGAGAAATCTAAAAACTAAAGACAATAGTTTATAAATTCATTATTAAAAATAACGAGTCCTTGGGAAAAATATGTTTTTCAATTTAGGTTAATGTCCTAATGATCCAGTTCTCAATAAGGTCCAATTTCATTGCTATTTCTGTTTGAAAACCACAGTTAAGGATGATATTTTCATGTCTAGCCACATGTACCAATTCAATTAGGAAAGGAAAGAACCATAAAATACTGTGTCATTGTGGAAAAAACATTAGCTGAGTATTCTTGAGACTGCATATAGATATACCCATTTATTTTTCCATACAATTTCAGTTGTTGGGAAGTTAAACAAAGGAACGACAATTTTTATGAAATTGTAGGGTTTTAGTCCATACTTGGAGCTATTACTAATCATTTTCCCCATTAAAACGTAGAAGTTTATTGACGTTATCAAGTAGACACAACATAATTTTCTATTTCCCTCTGCTTATAATCCATAAAAGGATAATAGTAATTTGTATATTCAATATGAAATGTCGAACCCACATCGTTAAAACTACCATAATCTTCAAACTAAGTCAATGTAAATTAATAATTTACTAAGGTTCTAATGACACGCATTGGAGAGATTCGAAATGAAAATGAAAAATCGTTTACGTTGAAAAGAACTCGAATATTTCTGTGAATTTAAGTAGGCTTGTACATTTTTCATATGTTTACCTACCCTGATAATTTCAACTATATATCTTCTTTCTTTCGAGAGGGATATATAGGGTGGTGAACTGTTAATGAAACGGATTTCTGATTAAGATAAAAATTCTAATATATGAAAAATTCCTCTATTCGAATAATATGATGAAAACAAAATTTTGCCTGAACATTCGATCCATTATTTTACAACTAACAACAAAGTTCAGTTATTTTTCAGGTGTTTTCTGGGTTTTCACTCCCAATATTTGAAACAGAACTATTAAAATTAAATAAACATTGTTATTGCTATTCGAGATCCCTCTAAATATTCTCTTTTGTCAGATTTAGACTCTGAAATGTTACAGTTCACTTTATTGATCGTTTGCATTGTTCTTATATTGTTCATTTGGCAACTTTCTGCCTAGGAACTGCCGTTGGAAAATGGTTTTTTCTACAATTTACATTTTTCACTCAATATTCAATATTTCTTTTTCAGATATTAGTAGTGGAAACCCACAAAACACCTGAAAGTAACGGAACTTTGTTGTTAGTTGTGAAATAACGGATCGAATGTTCACGAAATATCATTTTTTTGTCCCATTATTCAAATAAAGGAATTTTTCAGATATTAGAATCTTTTATCACAATCAGAAATAGACAGGTTTCAGAAAATATTGACGCAGTTTCATTAACTGTTGACCTCTCGAAAGGAACAACATAAAGAGTTGAAATTATCAGGGTAGGTAAACAGCGCGCATAAAACATAAAAAATGAACAAGCCTCCTTAAAAATATTCGTGTTTTTTCAGCGTTAACAATTTTTCATTTTCATTTCGAATCTCTTCGATGCATGTCACCTTGTTGGTCGTTTGCATATTGTTTCAATATTGTTCATTAGCCTCTGTTTCCTAGAAACTGCCCTTGACAAATATTTCAATCCTGCAATCCGCAAGGGCATTTTCTATAAATAACAATTTTTCTTAAGACTTGAGATTTGTAAATTACAGACATTTTGACTAGATGCTAGCACCCTACTCTACTATAGAACAAACGAGTAAAATATCATTTCGTGTAAAAATGACTCTTCTCTAATGATTTTCTGATATTACTCGATAAAACGATATTGGACTACCCTCCTCAAATGACTGAAGTTTATTTTGATATCCACATATTCTCATTATAATTTTATTGCTTTTTATTAGATCTCATTATGGAAGGGGTTCGTGTACTGTTAGCACAATTCCATAAGGTGGATTATTTCATAATATTTATATCAGAGCCATATGGTTTAAATTTGAAAAAATGAAACTGATATAGGTACATTATCTCTTTTATTGATTCGCTATTAATTTTATCTATAATCTAGCTGTAATTCAATATTCAACTGAAAAGTAAAAATGAACGTTAGTAAAGATAAAAGAATGGGAAACGTGGAAAATATTGATTTTATAAGGTTGTACTCCATTCGGAAAATATTGCCGCTTTGTGTTATTTTAACAGCATTGCTTCAAAATGATATCATTATTTAAAGAAACCTACTGCCTACAATCAACATTTCAGTGATTCAAATTGAACAATGGTTTATTGAAAAACGATAAAATAAAACTGTTTTAAGCGGATATGAATACTTTTGTTTCCAAGAATTGACAAAACGAATTTTTCGAATAATTCAACCATGCCAAACGATATACCGGCTGATTAATGGCAGAATGAACCACGAAGGAATACAATTCTTCATATAAAATATTTTTGTCAAACCAAATGATTTTTGAAATCCAGAAAAAAGTCCTTCCAAAAATTCAATGATCTGCAAAGTATCCCAATAAAAAAATATTTTCTGTATCTCCCGAAATCTGCACGCCAATGTTTTCTTACAACATTTAATCGAAAGTCATTTGTAACGAAACAACTCTTTCCTATGGGCAATAATATCGAAAATTTTCCGGTCATGAAAATATTCAACTTCATCGGAATAACTGCCCAAGGTGTTCTTGTGATGATTGGCTCATTTTTTTCCGACAAACATATTTTCATACATCAATTCTTGCAACTCATTAAAATTCGTGATTTTAATCCTTTCAATGTTCAATTTTCACAAGGATGTGTATATAATACATTACTTGTAGAGATATTGAATGCTTTTTTGCTTGCCAGCAGAAGAAATACATCCTTTTCAAAGCTATTGTAGAGAAATCGACTATAGAGTGTTCAGTATGAAAATCTAGAAAAGCATTTACGTGAGATCAGGAGCTTTTACGGGCTTGTTCAAATTCTAACTATTAGATCAACAAGAAATTTTTTTTTTCTTCTTTATATCTCCGAAAGTAAATATCGGATCGAATTCAAATTTGGAACGTTGTTGTTAAATACTGACATTGAGGTTTGTGCCAAATTCCATTTAATTCTTATCAATATTTTCAGAGAAAATTTTTTTTTTAACAAAAACTCAAAAAATTTGCGAACACATTTTTTTTTTAAATTTCTGAAAACTGGATCGACACGAAATTCTGTTTTAAGTTGCGCGTTGGTATTCCAAAACTGTCTACGAAGATTGAATCTGATAGGGACAATACTTCATGAGATATCGAGGAATAAACCTCAAAATTTCAAATGGGTCCAACTCCGAAATTATCCAACGGATTCCACCCATTAACGAACTTAACCGACATATTTGGACCCCGAACCTAATCTGACAATTTCAAATCACTTAGTCTTTTGTTTTCGAACGTTAGAGCACATACGGACGGACAGAATTGAATTTGACCACGGATTCTTCTTCAGGGAGTTCAAACCAATGGTTTAAGACCATTTTCGGCTCAAAATTTGAAAATTACAAACATCGTGACGAAATGATAACGCGCAGTTCCCTAGAACGAGCCTGTAGAAAGGAACAGATCAATTCAGATACATTCCATATTTCACACTAAGGTTATTATTGTAAGTTCTTGATTGGCGTTTTACCCCTAAATTTTGGAAATTGTCTCAACTATGTTTCTCTTTTCTCGAACTGTTTTTGCTTCCGAATCATGTTGATTTTCTTGCATTTGAAGAGTTACTTTTTTTTGGTTTTTGTAACTGAAGATGGGCGCCTAGACGCTTGAAACATGTTATAATTTGAACTTCAATTGGATATTGACGATATTGAGTTTGTTTCATCCAAAAAAAATAATCAAATTATGTTACCATTCCCCTTTCTGTCTCATGAATTGAAATTCATATGATAAAAATAATTAACGGATATCTTGATTTATGTCGAATTGAGAAGCTCTGATTCCTTTCATGAAATGAAGTTCATATGCTGTACAGGGTTATTATCATCAATTACGCGCCCCTTTTCAACGTTATTATTGCCTACATGAAAAATGTTTCATGTGAAACTTATTATTTTTTTTTTGATTATATATGATTCTCAACGGTATAATATGCTACCCCTGTCTCAGACCCATTTTTTGTTATGGACCTTCGGAGCAATCAGTAAGAATAGTAGTTTCTGGAAATACCAACCTATTAAAGTTGTTATTTTTTTGTGAGAATGACAACAATATTATATCAACATTCAAGAACACAATAGAGGAATGAGATAGGGCTAGCATATGCTATATTTCGGGGATCAAGAAAAAGATTACCCTGGAGAATCAATGAAATACATGTTATGTCGAGAAGAAAACAATTTTTACATAATTTGTGTTTGTTTAGGGGATAATAGCGATGATGATCGGTAGGTTATTTATAGTGGATAGACCTGTACAATGGTTCAATCTTTACTGATAGCTCTTCATCAACGTTAAGTAATGTCCGAACAACTTTTATAAGAAACTTTTCTTCCTATAGGTAATGAGAACGATGAGAATTGGGTGATTCATAGGGAATTACCCTAAACTTAAATGAAAGAAACCTTGAAATCCTTTCCGTAAGTTATTACTCTTATTTCATGCTTCTTCAAGTTCTTCGTATATCACCTATCTTTCATTCAACTGGTCTATAAGAACTCAAAAACAACAATACATTCAAAGGGATATAAACACGTCTAAAGAGAAAAGACATGCAAATGATCTGTTTCAAGTCACCTGTATCTTCATCTTCTCACAAAATTCATGAAAGTGTGGACATAAGTGAGGCTTTCTGTGCAAAATGGCGTTTGGACACGAAAAATAAACTGGAAATTGGCAATTAGAGGCAACATTTAATTCAACATAAGGAACGTTTAACCGATATGTCTTCTTATTCCGTTTCGAGTTGATATTATTGATCAGATAAAAATGAAAAATACCGATGATGAGAGATATAATTCCTGTACTATATCTACCGATAAAAGTAGGCATTGTGAGGAGTTGCAAAAATGACAACAATAATATATTGATCAATGGTTGAAAACTCAATAAGCTATGAGATAGAAAATGGATATTATTTTTTTGGAATCAAGAAAGCAGGATCACATGAAAGATTCAATAAAATATAATATCTTTGAAAATACAAACGAACCTCAATTTTTTTTTAAGGAAATAATAGTGATGATTATCGGTATGTTATTCATGGTAAATAATCCTGTGCATCTTTAATAGTTCAATCTTTACTGATAGCACTCCATCAACGTTTAATAAAAACCAAACAACTTTCCTATGAAACTTTTCTTCCTGTAGGCAATAAAACGGATTATTAGGGGGGTCAGTAGTTTATAAAGAATGAACCGGTGGTACATTCACAACTGTTCAATATTTACAGATATTTACTTTCTATCCGAATATAGTGGTTCAACTCCGGACACCTGTACTAGGTCGTGTCCTAAGGTAACAACACTTTCTACCACTAAGTGAGATAAAAAAAATTGCGTCTAATACAATTCATTGAACATGTATGATAAAAAATTTTGTAAACATTCAAGTGAATTATTACCCTCATTTCATGCTTCTTCAATTGCTTCTTATATCTACGATCTTTCTTCATTCAAATGATTTGAGAAGTCAGAGACAACAAAATATTGAAAGAGATAAGAGCAGGAAGAAAGAGAAAGGACATGGAAATGATCGGTTTCCAGTCACTTGTATCTTCATCCACGCACATAAATCATGAAAGTATGGACATAAGTGAGGCTTTCTGTGCAAAATGACGTTTGGACATGAAAATTTAACTGGAAATTGGGAAATAGAGGCAACATATCATCGAACATAAGGAACGTTTAACCGATATGTCTTCTTATTCCGATTTCGAGTTGAAATTATTGATCAGATGAAAAACAATAATACCGATGAAGGGATATATAATTCCTGTACTATATCTACCGATAAAAGTAAGCATTGTGAGGAGTTGTGAAAAGGACAACAACAATATATTGATCAATATTTGAGAACTCAATAAGCTATGAGATAGAAATTGAATATGAATTTTTCGGAGTCAAGAAAGCATTATCAGTTGAAAGATTCAATAAAATATAATATCTTTGAAAATACAAACTAACATGATTTTTTTCGTTTAAGGAAATAAAAGTGGTGATTATCGGTAGGTTATTCATGGTAAAAAATCCTTTACATGTTCAACAGGCCAACCTTCACTGATAGCACTCCATCAACGTTTAATAAAAACCAAACAACTTTTCTATGAAACTTTTCTTTCTGTAGGAAATAAAACGGATTATTGAGGGGTCAGTAGTTTATAAAGAATGAACCGGTGGTACATTTACAACTGTTCAATATTTACAGATATTAACTTTCTATCCGAATATAGTGGTTCAACTCCGGACACCGGTCCTAGGTCATGTCTTAATAAGGTATCAACACTTTCTACCACTAATTGTGAAATGAAAAAATTGCGTCTAATACGATTCATTGAACATGTATGATAAAAACTTTTGTAAACATCCAAGTGAATTATTACCCTCATTTCATGCTTCTTCAATCGCTTCTTATATCCACGATCTTTCATTCAAATGATTTGAAAAGTCAGAGACAACAAAAGTTTGAAAGAGATAGAAACAGGAAGAAAAAGAAAGGACATGCAAAATGGCGTTTGGACACGAGAAATAAACTGGAAATTGGGCGATAGAGGCAACATTTAATTGAACATAGGGAACGTTTAACCGATATGTCTTCTTATTCCGTTTCGAGTTGAAATTATTGATCAGATGAAAAACAATAATACCGATGAAGGGATATATAATTTCTGTATTATATCTACCGATAAAAGTAAGCATTGTGAGGATTTGTGAAAAGGACAACAACAATATATTGATCAATATTTCAGAACTCAATAAGCTATGAGATAGAAGTAGGATATAATTTTTTCGGAATCAAGAAAGCATTATCACTTGAAAGATTTAATAAAATATAATATCTGTGAAAAAACAACCTAAAATGATTTTTTTCGTTTAAGGAAATGAAAGTGATGATTATGAGTAAGTTATTCATGGTAAAAATTCCTGTACATGTTCAATAGGTCACCCTTTACTGATAGCACTCCATCAACGTTTAATGAAAACCAAACTACTTTTCTATGAAACTTTTCTTCCTGTAGGCAATAAAACGGATTATTGGGGGGTCAGTAGTTTATAAAGAATGAACCGGTGGTACATTTACAACTGTTCAATATTTACAGATATTTACTTTCTATCCGAATATAGTGGTTCAACTCCGAACACCTGTACTAGGTCGTGTCCTAAGGTATCAACACTTTCTACCACTAATTGTGAAATAAAAAAATTGCGTCTAATACAATTCATTGAACATGTATGATAAAAATTTTGTAAATATTTAAGTGAATTATTACCCTCATTTCATGCTTCTTCAATTGCTTCTTATATCTACGATCTTTCATTCAAATGATTTGAAAAGTCAGAGACAACAAAAGATTGAAAGAGATAGAAACAGGAAGAAAGAGAAAGGACATGGAAATGATCTGTTTCCAGTCACTTGTATCTTCATCCACGCACATAAATCATGAAAGTATGGACATAAGTGAGGCTTTCTGTGCAAAATGACGTTTGGACATGAAAATTTAACTGGAAATTGGGAAATAGAGGCAACATATCATCGAACATAAGGAACGTTTAACCGATATGTCTTCTTATTCCGATTTCGAGTTGAAATTATTGATCAGATGAAAAACAATAATACCGATGAAGGGATATAGGTATAATTCCTGTACTATATCTACCGATAAAAGTAAGCATTGTGAGGAGTTGTGAAAAGGACAACAACAATAAATTGATCAATATTTGAGAACTCAATAAGCTATGAGATAGAAATTGAATATGAATTTTTCGGAGTCAAGAAAGCATTATCAGTTGAAAGATTCAATAAAATATAATATCTTTGAAAATACAAACTAACATGATTTTTTTCATTTAAGGAAATAAAAGTGGTGATTATCGGTAGGTTATTCATGGTAAAAAATCCTTTACATGTTCAACAGGCCAACCTTCACTGATAGCACTCCATCAACGTTTAATAAAAACCAAACAACTTTTCTATGAAACTTTTCTTTCTGTAGGAAATAAAACGGATTATTGAGGGGTCAGTAGTTTATAAAGAATGAACCGGTGGTACATTTACAACTGTTCAATATTTACAGATATTAACTTTCTATCCGAATATAGTGGTTCAACTCCGGACACCGGTCCTAGGTCATGTCTTAATAAGGTATCAACACTTTCTACCACTAATTGTGAAATGAAAAAATTGCGTCTAATACGATTCATTGAACATGTATGATAAAAACTTTTGTAAACATTCAAGTGAATTATTACCCTCATTTCATGCTTCTTCAATCGCTTCTTATATCCACGATCTTTCATTCAAATGATTTGAAAAGTCAGAGACAACAAAAGTTTGAAAGAGATAGAAACAGGAAGAAAAAGAAAGGACATGCAAAATGGCATTTGGACACGAAAAATAAACTGGAAATTGGGCGATAGAGGCAACATTTAATTGAACATAGGGAACGTTTAACCGATATGTCTTCTTATTCCGTTTCGAGTTGAAATTATTGATCAGATGAAAAACAATAATACCGATGAAGGGATATATAATTCCTGTATTATATCTACCGATAAAAGTAAGCATTGTGAGGATTTGTGAAAAGGACAACAACAATATATTGATCAATATTTCAGAACTCAATAAGCTATGAGATAGAAGTAGGATATAATTTTTTCGGAATCAAGAAAGTATTATCACTTGAAAGATTCAATAAAATATAATATCTGTGAAAAAACAACCTAAAATGATTTTTTTCGTTTAAGGAAATAAAAGTGATGATTATCGGTAAGTTATGCATGGTAAAAAATCCTGTACATGTTCAATAGGTCAACCTTTACTGATAGCACTCCATCAACGTTCAATAAAAACCAAACAACTTTTCTTCCTGTAGGCAATAAAACGGATTATTGGGGGGTCAGTAGTTTATAAAGAATGAACCGGTGGTACATTTACAACTGTTCAATATTTACAGATATTTACTTTCTATCCGAATAAAGTGGTTCAACTCCGAACACCTGTACTAGGTCGTGTCCTAAGGTATCAACACTTTCTACCACTAATTGTGAAATAAAAAAATTGCGTCTAATACAATTCATTGAACATGTGTGATAAAAATTTTGTAAATATTTAAGTGAATTATTACCCTCATTTCATGCTTCTTCAATTGCTTCTTATATCTACGATCTTTCATTCAAATGATTTGAAAAGTCAGAGACAACAAAAGATTGAAAGAGATAGAAACAGGAAGAAAGAGAAAGGACATGCAAATGATCTGTTTCCAGTCACCTGTATCTTCATCCTAGCACATCAATCATGAAAGTGTGGACATAAGTGCGGCTTTCTGTGCAAAATGGCGTTTTGACACGAAAAATAAACTTGCAATTGGAAAACCGAAGCAACATATCATCGAACATAAGGAACGTTTAACCGATATGTCTTCTTATTCCGATTTCGAGTAGAAATTATCGATCAGATGAAAAACAATAATACCGATGAAGGGAGATATAATGACGAATGAAAATATAGCAACTCGCCGGACTATAACTAGGGTGAGTATAATGTGCGTTCAGATGCGTGTGCCTGCCGATCAATATATCTCCCACACAACTAGACCAGTGGTCAAATAAGTTGGCCGGACGCGCAAGTTTTATTTCATTTCAAGATACCAGTGACACGCCTAGCATAATTTATCATTTCACAAAATTGAAATCGATTTTTCATTTCAATAATAAGTTTGTTGACAAAATTGTTTCTTCAATCATTCATGACAATAATTTACCAATTACATATTTATTCATCATCGAAATATGTCAAACACTCGATATATCAACAACAAATATGCTCGGTTCATCTGACAACACATCCATTCTCTACTGTCAGGTTTAAAAAATAAACGTGTTCTAAGTACTAAGTACGCAAATGTGGTGTAGAAAAGGAAGGAATATTTATCCTTAGCACGTGCAGTTTAACCTCTGTACCTTTGCATATGATACATTTAACCCTTTCTGTTTTGCATCATTCATTTTTGCTATTTTCTCAATGACGTGATGCTGGGAAGGAATCATACGTGAAAAATCCTATAAAACATGTTTATTCCCTAATTCAGAATTGCAATATTTCAAGCAATCATCCCCTATTTAATTTTCAATATTTCCGACGTACATAATGGTGAAATAATCTAACAAACATCAGGAATGACAATCTATCATGGAGCAATACAAGAAGTAATCGCGGAAATATCAAATATTAATACCTATAAAAATCACACAGCAGAACCAGGTTTTCCGACCTTCAAAATCAAAATAAATATGCGACTTACACTAAAATAATCTACATCAAAATGAAAATCATACTTTCAATAACATCCACAGTGTGTTTTAAGAAAAAACAAGGCAATACTCACAGGGACCACTGCCGATTTTTACAAAATAGTCATTGCGGACACCTAGACTATACTAGCGCTTTCTACCCACTGTTAATCTATCGCCAGCGTCGAAAAACGACGCCGTGCGCAACTCAGAGAAATTAAAATGACAAAAGCCGCCATTTATTGAAGGAATGCGTCAATTTTTATGATTCGCGTTTATAGAAGATTGTATAAATTTTTAACATCATTCGATATTGTTCTGCCATTAATGGTAGGAAGTCTGCCATATCGAAAACATCGAACAGAGACGCCCATTATCTTCCCCTCATCCGAGGGGTTATAAAGAGTAAATTTTATCCGTTTGAGTTGGAAAGAGAAAAATTGATATTACAGACCGCCAAATCATTATTTTCCTTTTATATTTTCCAAGAAAATGGATCGATTCTGGAGGCTTTCTCAATTATATTCAATCAATTGAATATTCCGTGTTTCACTGAATAACGTCTTTCCAAAAATTCTTGAACACTTCGTGAAAAATTTCAAAAAGCACTGCCGTGAAGGCAGCAACTTTTGCGCGCATGTTCAATGTAGATGACCGCTTCAGCAACGAATTTGAACGTGCGAGCGTACCAAATTTCAGTTCGATACGATCATAAGTTCTGGAGATATCGGGAAAAAATATGTCAAATTTCGAGGTTTTCTTCTCGATATCGTTGATTTTTTCGGTATTACTCGAGAAATACTGATTCAGTCCTGATTAAACTTCACAGCTAGTTTTAAGATGCTAAAAGACAACTTTATGCAAAATTTCGTGATAATCGTGTTATTAGAACAATTTGAAAAAAAAAATTTATATGATTTTCTCATCATATCATCCTCATTAAATTCTGTATGAAACTTCGAACTGTTATTTTCGATGAAGTACTGAATTTCAATTCGATCTGATCTGTATTTTTGGAAACATTGGAAAAATAAAATTTTGATTGGGTATATCTACGGAATCATTGGGCGGATTTTACCCATTCACGAATTCGACCTTCGTAATTAAGCCCCAAACCTACTCTACAAATATCGAGTTTCTAAGTAGTTTCTTCCGAAAGTTATTGTGTTTACGGTCAGCCTAACGGCCGACTGCGTAAACACAATAACTTCCGAAAGAAACAACTTAGAAACTCGATATTTGTAGAGAAGGTTTGGACCTTAATTACGAAGGCCGAATTCGTGAATGGGTAAAATCCACCCAATGATTCCGTAGATATACCCAATCAAAATTTTATTTTTCCAATATTTCCAAAAATACAGACCAGATCGAATTGAAATCCAGTACTTCATCGAAAATAACAGTTCGAAGTTTCATACAGAATTTAATGAGGATGATATGATGAAAAAATCATATAAATTTTTTTTTTCAAATTGTTCTAATAACCCGATTATCACGAAATTTTGCACAAAGTTGTCTTTCAGCATCTTTAAACTAGCTGTGAAGTTTAATCAGGACTGAATCAGTATTTCTCGAGTAATACCAAAAAAATCAACGATATCGAGAAGAAAACCTCGAAATTTGACATATTTTTTCCCGATATCTCCAAAACTTATGATCGTATCGAGCTGAAATTTAGTACACTGCTGTGAAATTAGAAGGTCAAAGTGTGAGTATAATTTTTTTTGGATATGATGAATGGTTCCCGAAAAAAATTTTTTTTTAAATTTATTGACAATATGATCTTGACGAAATTTGGCTCAAAGTTGCGCGTCGTTATACTCCACCAAACTGCCAAGTTTGAATCCAATCGCTCAAGTAGTTTCTGAAATAAAAAATAAATAACTTCAAAACTTCAAATGCCTATAAATCCGAAACTATTCGATCGATTTGGCCCATTAACGAACTTAACCGCGGCATTCCAATGCGCGACCTACCCTGAAAGTTTCAAGTCGCTAGCTCGCTTCGTTCGACAGTTATCGTGTCTACGGCCGGCCAACCGGCCGGCCGGCCGGCCGGACAGAATCGATTTTGACACCGGATTCGTCATCAGTGAGTCCAACCTAGTCGATCCAAAATTACAGACATTTGGACAAAACGATAGCACGCTGTTCCCCTAGAACATGCGCGCAAAAATAATAGTTTGAGATGACGATTCGGAAAAAGTAGAGAATTAACTTGCTGATCCGATTTTTCTGAGGAACTTTTGCCTATTTGATAGAAAAAGGAGCCAAAAATGCCACCCATCCAGGTATCAGTCCTGTCCAATGCAGCTGGATTTTCTGACAAACCTGACTTCGCTATTGGTGAATTTTGCACGGGCTGGGGCAGCACTATTGAAAATATTGGAAAGTATCTGGCAGATTCCAGAAATCTAGAGCTTCATAGAGATAAAATGGCTTGAGTGCCCATGACAAAATTCGTGTGGATCATACAACTAGAAGATCACAAAGTTTTTTTTAGGTCAACCTAACTTGGTGGGTTTTTGAACCTTGAATGGTTAATAAAATTTTGAGAAGCGCGAAAAAGCTTCTAACTTAGCGGTAAAATGCATTTCTTGGGTTTGTTTTCACTTGGAACATACCTCAAGAAATATGTCGAAAGATAAACAAGGTCATACTTTACTCGAATCACCATGTTTCAAGTTATTCAGGAAATTCAATATAAGATGCGGGTTTTCCTATGAAATTAAAAAATCTACGGTCGGCCAGAACGACCATGATTTAATTTAACAATGAATTCTTTCTTAGTCGATGTTAAAAATATTGAAATCAAACAGTAGCACATCTTTATAAGGAGAGAAATGTTGTAATCCGATCTTTCAAATTTTTCTCGAATATCTTCCAGAATTTTTGACCCAACACTCTCAAGTTTATGAAATATCCATGGTCCATAAGAAGTTTCTAGGTGAGATAAATCACAACGTTTTTCTCAGAAACCTTGCCGAAATCTGTATACAGGGTGTCCCAAGAGAAACAAGTAGGTCATTTGATATATAGGGACATTAGGGAGTACGTATTAACATTAACGTATTATTAATTTCATGGCTTTGTCCAGAACTCTACAGAGTCATTATTCGAATTCATGATAATATCTTAACCATCATTACAGACAAACGTATCGACGGAATTTATTTAAAAAATGGAACGTTTTTGACACATTTTAAGGAGAACAGAGCGAAATATTTATTTATTTGGGATTCCAGGACCGGTCTCATTAAACCTTTTTAAACGTCTTCAGGGTAAAAATATCACCTTATTTATCAAATTTCATTTTTGAAAATAGCTTTAAACGTGAAATATCACCATGATAATCATCTTAGATATGTACCTACTTCATTGTTTTAGACAAACATCTAGAAGCGAAAAATACTTCTCTTCTTGTATTTAAATATAGAATAGAATATCTCAATTCTTTTCCCTAAACGATGATCCATCTGCCTCATTCCGCAATACCACAGGGGTACCTCAGGGTTCACACCTGGGACTACTAGTTTTAAAGTTATACTCTGATGATAAAGAAACATTTATTCAAATTCAATTATTCATGATGTTAAAGAAGTTGCTTTGGGCTCAGGATGACAGCAGTAGATCGTTAAAGTAATGTGTAGAACTACCTATCTGTACTATGATTTGTATCACGAAATAATTTTGAACATAAATGTACACCTCATAGAATATACGTACACTGTGGCAAATCTCTCTCTCTGTTGCCAGTAGATGAAGATTTAGGAGTTACTATTGACAAAACTCATATTTGTACAGTAAATCGAAAACCATAAAAGAGATGTCAATGGGTTGCTCTGATTTGATCATCGACACTGTTGGTTTCTCAAACAAAATTGAACTAACCTACAATTAACCTGGGATCGTATTATTTCCGAAATTTCGCAGTCGATTCCATTGAGAGTTTTAGATAGTGGATTGCGTGATGGAGATACATTTAATGCACCTCTATAATGGACAAACACTGCCCAGAATGATGTTTCAGGATTACGTTGTATGATAACCAGTATAATAACAGAAGAGATATCTTCACTGGTTCTTCAGAATCTTAGGCGACGTCTTCGGGATGAGATGTCAAAAATTCTAGGAAATTTTTGTAAGTATCACGATCACGATGACACGATCATCTCGAAATTTTGCACATGACTGGGCATCAGCTTTTGCCAACCATTCACCAATTTCATCACGATCCGAATGTTTTGAGATATTCCGGAAATGTCAATTATACCGAGAAACAAAAACGAAATCTGCCATATTATTTCCCAAATATCTCCAAAAAGTACAATCGGATTGAAATGGAATTGGGTACACTGTTTTGAAATGTTGACTCCAAATCCTGATCGGAATCTGATAAACAGTTTCCTAAAGAAAAAATTTTAATTTTTTTTACTCAAGAAAGCAGTTGTGTGCTGGTGTTTTACAACTGAGTACAACAGATATCGAGGAAATAATCTGAATAATTCAAATGAGTATTACTTCAAGTATCGATTAAAGCTTATTTTGGCATAATTTTGCATCATCTCATGGAAAACGCAATTACGGATTGCAGGATTGAACTAATTGTCAAGGGCAGTTTCTGGAAAGCAGGTTGCCTGAAAAAACAAACGATAAAAAAGGATTTCAAATTCAATAACAATACGGTTAACCCCCGTTAGAAAGGACATGAATCTTGAAATTCCAAAATAAATTGCAAGATCAAATTAAATCGTTGAACATCAGATGAGTATTTGTTGTAAGTTGTAACGATGGATGATTAACCATGAAATCAATCAAATTTCCAGATGTGTATTTCAAACATAACAAATATTTTGCTAACCGTGTAACGTTTTCAGAAATCACTTATTCTTCAGAAACATTATGATCTGCATAACTAGTTTCTAACTCTGTTTAGATATTCAAAGAGTTATTCATTTATTCAAGCTATAATATCTAGATGGAAAGAATTTTTATTCGAAATGAATTGCAGATAATTTAAATAACTGCACTGTAATTATTTCTATTATATCTGAGAGATTTTTTGTGGAATATGATGAAGACATTTGCATTCATAATATGGAGATATACAGGGAGCCCATTGTGAAAAATTGTGCCGGCGATAGGGAAATTTCGATATACTCGAAAGATTGGATTGAAACTTGGTTTAGTCATTGAGTATTAAACCAATGACTCAATACTCAATGGTCAAAAAATAATAATAATAATACCCGCGCATACCTTGAACACTATGTTTCATAACGGTGTACCGAATTTCACTTAGATCCATTCAAAATTTTCGGAGATATTGAAAAAAAATTTATCATTCCGTGTTTCCTTCCTCGGTATTTTTATTTCCGAAGTGACTCAAAAAATACTGATTGAATCATGATAAAACTAGGTAACAAGTTGAAAATGCTGATGAAAAATTTGAGAAAAATTTATTGTTTTTCTATTATCCTATATTATTTCATAATCATATTATCCGCACATAATTCTGCATGATTCTTCAATTGAGCACAAAAATAACATTTTCAATGGATATACCTGCAGAATCATTAGGTGGATTTCGCCCATTCACGAATACGGCCTTAATTTAGGTCAAATTCTACTCTACAAATATCTAGTTTTCGAGTTGTACATTTCGGAAGTTATTATCTTCACGATGGGCGGTTAGGCCAACCGTAAACACAATAACTTCCGAAAGTGAATCCTAAGAAACTTGGTATTTACAGAGTAGGTTTGGGGCTGAGTTACGTCGAGGTCGAGTTCGTGAAAAGGTAAAATCCGCCCTATAATCCCGTAGATATCTCCATTCAAAATCTATTTTGCGAATATTTCCAAAACTACAGATTGGATCGAATTGAAATCTAGAACTTGATTTAAAATGAGACCTTGAAGGTTCATGCAGAATTTCTTGGGAATATTATGATTAGAAGATCGCCAAATTTTTCAATCGGATAGTACAGCTGCGTTTGGCGTTTGGTCGATACGTGAAAAGATGACAGTTTTGGAAACCAATTTGAACATGCGCGAAAAAGCTGCAAGTCAGATTTTTTCCGAAATTTCGGTAGTTGTAGATCGAATGAATTTATGTCGCATAGTGTCACAAAAGTTCATGACCTAAAATTCAAAAATCGAAAGGGGTTCCTTTATTTTTACCCTTCTGTTGTTGCGACATTAGGTAACATTTGGCGTAAATAACGAAAATCTGGATTACGTAACGAACACACAACCATGTTTTGTTCAAAGTTGAATAAAGGACGAGATTGAATCGTTGTGATTGATGTTTGCAATGAATGGTCCACCCTTTCGTTGAAATTTCCCCTTTTACGTAAACTCCAACCCTCAATTTATAATAATTAGGTATTCTGATGTCATTTCGAAGCAGCTGCAGTGATTCAACACAGGGATTTAAGAAAAATATTTTATTTGATAACGCCATTGACAGATTTATCGAATGAACATCGGTCTCGTGCCGTTATTGTTGATATTTGGGCATTTCACCCTTTTCGTTGGATTAACTGAAATTTTTATTTTGTGGAAACTTGTTCAGCTGGCTAGTCAAAGGACCCCAAAACGTCCCAAATTTATTCTATTCCTTTCAATTTAGAATTCCCTGAAATTGTGTTTTTTCTGTGCACTCCAAGTGATTGATTTCGGATTAAAAACGGTATCTACCCTCTATTTTGAGTTTGGTACACGCGCTTCACACCCGTTATGGTAACAATAGATAATTTTATAGGTAGGTACGTATAATGGAACCTGGAGTTTGAACCACGTGCCTTGTTTTTACCTGCGGAAGGAACATGATTCGAAATCGTAAAAGATAGGGAATATTCTATCATAAATTACACAAAATAACTATTGTGTATATTTCGTTTTCCTTCAGTGATTTTTTTTGGTTTTTCGTTAACTTCGTTGTGGATTTTGAGATATTCTGCGGTATGAAATATCTAAGGCTTGTTGTAGGAAATAGAGATGTAATTGTTCTGATGCCTAAACGTTTCGTATTCTCGAATTTGAAGCTGCAAACGGTCTTAAGAGACTATCATATGCTCGAAAACTTCGGTTCCGCCCATTTTGGCAACACAGTCACATTCAAGTTTCCTTGAACCTCGTTAATATCTCAAGGTCAGGCACTTTTTCACGGTCTTCATGCTTTAACGTTGCCAATAGCCGTGGGAAATATTGGAATTCGGAGAAATTTCGATAACGATCATAGGAAAAAACGGGGTGTCTTTCTCCAGGCTTCAGTGATTATTTTTTAAATTTTTTCTTTGGGTGTTCTCAATTCTTTTGTGAGAATGCGCAATGTTAGTTATTTGTCCATTTTTCAAGCGATTTCATTTTTATTTTCCCAAAAATCCTTGAATATAAAATATGGCAACATTTCGCATTCTTCAAATTTTTTTCAACCATTTGCGCACAAAACATTTTTTGATAAAAACGAACTCAAAGAAATGGTTTGCTCTTAAACGAATAGAGGTTGGACCTAGTTTGTGTCTTGAACTTTTCAGAGTAAGTTTGTGGCATTAATATCCCGCTTAGATCTCTCAAAGGGCGAAATCGGCCCAACTGTCTCGGAGTTTTACACATTCAAAGTTTTGAGGTACCTAAATTTATTTTATATCTCAAGAAATGCTGATAGAATGCTGATAGGATCAGATTCAAACTTGTTAATTAGTTGAAGAATGCCTACGCGAAACATGTGCCAAATTTCGTGAGTGGAAAAATGTTTATGAAACACTTGTTTCTGGGAAAACTATCTGTTAGATTTCGATAAAATATGGCATGAACTTCTGAGCCCATATACAACAACACTGTGCTGAATTTTCGATCGACAAGATATGTACCTATCTTAGAAATATGTTGGGAAAATAATATTTTGAATGGCGAAATTTTCGGGTGTATTTTACCCATTCATGAAATCGACTTTCTTTGTCAAGCTTCAAACCTCCTTTATTAGTTTTGAGGATATAAGTTGATTTTTGAGATGTTGTTGCGTTCACAATCGGCCGCTACGTTGATCGTGAACACTATAACTTCTAAGTATCGATTAAAGCTTATTTTGAAAGGATTTTGCATCAGTTCGTGGGTTTTTCTGGGATTTTACTCCCAATATCTGAAACAGAACTATTAAAATTGAAAAAATTCTTATTTTATGAGAAACGCCCTTTCGGATTGCAGGAGTACAAATCTGACTCTTTCATCAGGCATCTATTTCAATTTTTGTGAGAATTTTGTTAAATTGACATTTTTAAGAAATCACAGCAACACAGATTCACTTGGTTTGAAAGTTTCTCAATGCTACCTCTTTTTTTAATAAGTTCAGCCAAATATGATCCATTTCTACAGAACAATGAGAAAAATAATTCATCTTTCCATTTTGCAAAATGCAGAAGAACCTTTTAATTTTTCTTTCCAAATTATCTAGTTCCGACATCCGTATTTTTGTATTGTCCGAATCTATCATGTGATTCCCAACGGTCGAACATACATACATTGGTTCGCTATTCAGGATATTTATATGTCTCAATTCCTTAGGCTGCTTTTGTGTTCAATTTGAGAACGGTTTTAAAATTTAAAATGATTTGAGATCCATACTAAATAAAACCGAACTAATTAACGAAAAACATATATAAAAAAAAACGTGTTCATAGTATTCCCTGTATTTGTGGAAAGACATATACAGGGTAAACATCTTGAACGTTAGATAGGTACCTACCTATGATAACACGAGAACACAAAAATAACCTAAGGAATAGAGACATACAAAAATCCCAAATAGCGAACCATGTATGTTGTACCTTTGGGAATTAGATGATAGATTGACACAACACAAAAATACTGATGTCGGAACCGGATAATTTGAAGATGAAAGATGAAAGAGTCCCCCTGCATTTTGTTGAATGGAGAGAGCAATTTTGCTCATTGTTCTGTAGAAATGGACTATATTTGGCTGAATTTACTTAAAAAAGAGGAAGCATTACAAAACTTTAAATCAAGTGAATCTGTGTTGCTGTAAATTCTTGAAAATGCCAATTTGACGAAAGTCTCACAAAGCGGAAAATCGAAAAAAAATAATTCTGAAAATTTTCTCGTTTGTTTGATGAAAGAGTCAGATTTTTACTCTGGAACGTTACAGTGCGCTTTGTTTGTCGTTTGTATTGTTCCGGTTAATGACCATTAGGCAATCTGTTTCTAAGGAACTGCCCTTGAAAAATATAGTTCAATCCTAAATTCCGTAAGGGCATATTTCATAAAAAACAATTTTATTTAATTTGTAATTGTTCAATGTCAGATATTGGTAGTGGGAACCCAGAAAAAACCTACAGAATGACTATTTCTTCTGAAAAGAATTACATAAAATCCCTATGTTTCTAAACTTACCGGGGTATTGATTACGCAATCATGAATGAGTCAAATTCATCCGATGATTCATTAGATACAATTCCAACGAAATTTTTCCCCTAAACCTCCAATCTGTCTTTTTTCGTCGAAGAACTAGATTACAATTCGATGGGATCTCGGATCTGTATTTTTGGGAATAGTGGGAAAAGAAATTTCGAATTTATATATCCATAGAAGACTTTGGTGGATTCGCCAAATTTGGCTTTCGTAGTTAAGCTCAATCTTCTCTTAGAATATGAAAATTTCAATTCTGGTATTCATGTACTCAGACCCAATATGAGTGAAGCAGGTTTCAAGGCGCGAATTCGAGATTCACTAAAATACACCCAAGGATTCCGGTAGATGAAATTCGCCAAATGAATTCGTAGACTTACCCGTAACAAATTTTATTTTCCAATATTCCAAAAAATTCATGTCTAATCGAATCAAACCTATCAGTTGATTGAAAATGATATCCCGAAGATTCATGCAGAATTTCGTGAGACACTTTACGAGAAGAAGATCTCTAAATCTTCACATCACAAAGTAAATCTGCGTTTTTCGGGTTCATTGCCGAATTCTTCTTGAAATCACGCTTTTTTCAGAAATGTTGACTGCCAAATGTACTGTTCTGTACATTGAAGTTTTCGAACAGAAATTGTGTCTTCAACTTAAATTGCGAACACTTTTTGTGAAAAAGCATATGCCAATTTCGTTGTCTTCTATCTTCTCATCAATATGTTGATTGCGAAGTACTACTTCTCGATATTTGAAATATCCAACAGAGATCTTTTTTGTCTAATTAATAATACACGTTTCAGGTAAAATGAAATATTCGCGCATCCACCAATTCAGTATGAAGATTGTGAGGTAAGGTATTATAGTTTTAAATAGCCTAAGTACGACAATTAAGTTACTGATCAATGAATTCATGCTAAGGACACATTTCACGATCCAAATTAACATCATTTGACGTCATATCCAAATATAATCGAGATGGGCAAGTACGTGAAGAAATTAATTGTTGCCTATCTAGTATCTAGGTGGGAAAATAATAGCTTAGTGAAGTGGACGTGGAATACCGTTCAGTGTTTCGGTTTGCAGCAATCTGCTGCCACAATTGACATTGTTTTTTGTCAATTGTCATGTGTGAACTCTAATAATCGACTCATCTGACAAACAGTAAAAATGAACGGTGAATAATCTTGTTTCTTACAAAGAAAAGTCTAGTTGATCTAGAACTGTTTTTTGGTATTTTTGTGACAATTCTTGGAAAGCTTATTTTACTTAAAAATGTGGATGCCTACTCATGTTCAAGTCACAGGTATGCAAATTGAATGTTTTCACTTTATTTCGTGACCGATATTATGATTTTATTTCCAGTTCAGAGAGCTTTAGGGTTGTTGACTAAGGGTAAAAACCACACCAATGATTGCTTCGTGACAATAGCTTTGGGAAGAACAAAATATCAAACATCTGTAAAAGAAAAAGCTCCTCCAAATATAGAATGGCATGAAGAATGTGAATTGTAAGTACCTTTCTTATTGAAGTACGTGACATAAGCCGATATTTATTCTTTATAGCGTATCTTCGTGTTTGTTATTATCATCCTACAGGCTCACATGATAATTTCAATTCAATTGGACTCATATTTTGAATTATATTTGAACAACTAAATTTCTTCCTTTTCATTTGATTTGCGAATCAATATTCACCCAATTTACAATCGAATTTGAACCACTTGTTTATTTGAATGACTCACCGACTTCAATACTGCATATTTATTAACATTTGTCTATTACTGAAATATTCTTTTATGATCATCCTCTTGTGACCTTTATGATTGATGTATCTATTTTTTTGTGATTTTTGATTTTCAATAAGCTTATATTTGTATGCCAAAACCATGAAATACCACTCATTGCTTTGCCATTTGGAAAAGAACACTGCCATCGAAGTCTGAATATTTAGGTGTATTGTATTTGAAAATATGAAATTCCGTCATTATTTTCCTCGATGAACCTTGTGTTCTATTGGGTCTTTTGAACAAAATAATTCTTCGTAGAGCAATACCTGACCAGGGAAACAAAGCAGAAATAGTTTTAACAGCCTTGCATCGAAACTTTATGGGTGTTGATGAATTTTTGGGTAGAACAGTTATACCATTAAACGAATTAGATGTCTATGAGAGACCCAAAAATAAATGGTACATCCTCCAGAGTAAAGCAGGTAGGAAAAGTAAGAGTGATTTGATTTCAATAATATGATACTTTAGGCATTTCGAATGATTTGTACTTTTATGGTGTCAATCATTTTTAGAATTGAATTTCATTATCAACACAAGAAATAAAATATATACCTTTCACATAAAGCAATATTGTATCACTCAACCCAACAATCTGATTCTTTCAGGTCAAGAAGGCAAAGCGAAAGACCGAGGAAAACTTGAAGTGAAAATTGGATTCACTGTTAAGTCAGGTAGTTTGACAGACATTGCCAAGAAAGAAAAACATAAATCCTCAATGGGTCAGTTGTCCCATGTCGCACAATCTGTCGGTGGCAGCCTTCTGAGTCTTGGTAGTGGAGAGAAAAGGAAAGGAATTAAAAAATTTGCAAAATCAATAGGATCCAAAATGCATTTAAGGAGTAAGAAGGATAGTGATTTTGATGAGAATTCATCAGTTGGAAGCATTAGCAGTTTGCAAAGACGCAACAGTAGTTTCAATAACTTCAAAAGTAAACAGACTAGAGAAGATGCTGATCCTGGGGTTGTCAGCGAGGATGAAGATGAGTTTGCAGTAAGTCAAAAAAGGATTATTTCATATTTACTTAGTTTTAACAAATGAAACGTATTGAATTTCAAGTTTGATGAGCTGTCCCACAAGAGTTCAGCTAGTTCATTGAGTCAGAATTTAAACACATCATCCAATCTCAATGAGTCGTCAAGTAACAGTGATAACATACCTCCAGTTAAACCTGCCAGAGTTGATCAAAAGCCACAAGATGAATGGGAAACAAAACTGCTTGGGAAGAACAAAAGTGAGTTTCATCTAGAATTTGTAGTTTTTATATTAATTTCAATTCATTGAAGTTTACTTGTTAGGTTGTCGAAATTTAGGACAAATAAATTCCGTCTTCATGTAATTGTATGTTCTTGTGTTCACTCCATAAGTTTTAGATTTACATGAAGTTCGAGCTTCTTTTGGCTATCGACAACAGAGCTTTCATTGTTTGGTTTTCGTGTCCCTCTTAAAAACACTGGAAAGTCTGCCCTGCTTAACATTGTGAAATGCCGGTTTAATTATTCAAGAGCATCTCCTGCTCCCAGAATTTTAAGAAGTGTCACAGTTGCCTTTCGGTTTAGGAATTCAATTCTTCTTATTCTGCCATAGTGAGTAATGTGAACAAATGTTTGATTCAGTTCAATAATGTTTGTATTCTTAATGTAATTTCATATTTTTTGTGTAATTGGGTTTATCCCGTGAATAAATAAATAAATGAATATCTTTCCAGAAAAATCTTGTAGACTCGAAACCTGCGGAACAGTTTTGGAGCTCAATAACAAAGCTTAATTAATGTGAAACAATATTTTCCAATGTTTCCTAATGTGAACCCGTTGAGCTGAAATTTGGTACACTAATGTAAAATGTCAGCTTGCAAGTATACGCTAGATTTCAGTTGAATTTGATTTACAGTTTCCCAAATATGACATTTTTGAAACTATTTTATTTACTGACGGTTCTCACGAAATTTTGCACAAACTTGCGCATCAGCATATTTCCACATTTCAATTTGATCTGCAAAGGTGTGGATTTATATGGGTTAGACCCTGCTCTTAAATGTATTTATTATAACTGCTATTATAGTTCTACCACAGCAGTCTCTAGAAGTGCATTAAAGACGGCTGTGGTTTTACAGACTCCTCTGTCCTCAACTTCGTTTGCGTAGGAATTCACTTTCCCGTACTGGCGCACTTTGTCTGCGCATTAACACGTTTGAATATGAATATACTTCTTAATATGATCAGACCGGTATTGTTTGAGTTATTATGGAAATATCCTAAAATTTTCGAAAATTGGTGTATCTACGGACCTTTTTGGAGAATTCGCCCATCTAAGAACCAAGCTGAAACCTTCAGGAACCACATCTACCCTTGAAATTTTACGACCCTAGGTCTTCTATTTTGAGACTTGAGTGTATATGGCCAGGAACTGAAAAACCAAGCTTCATGCGATTTAAGGGTGAAAATCTAAAATTACAGACATTGGAACATAATGATAATGCTCTTGTTCCATAGAATAAGCGCGTTGAAATGTAAAAAGAGTTAATAAGATAAGATAAGATAAGAAAGCTCTTTATTTCAAACCAGTTCATGTTTACACAACAAGAAAAGAAATGAAATAGTGTCATTTAAAAAAATAGGATTAATGTCCTCCAAAAAACTCCTCCATGTTATATGGTTCCATATTCAGCAGCAGCTTGAAAATTTCTTTCTTGAAAAGTTTAAGAGTTTCTATTCTTTGTATATCCCTAGGCAGTTTATTAAAAAGTTTTAGACATCTATACTCTGTTTGCCTTTGCGTAGTAGACAGATTATGTTTTGGTAGATTGAATGCCAATGTTCTTGTGTTATGGTTCTTCTTGCGATTGAAATGTTGGAAAAACAGATCTTTATTTTTATGAAGAAATATTAAACATTCCTGAATGTACAATGCATACACTGTTAGTATGCCATTCTTCTTGAAGTGTCCTCTACATGATTCTCTGGGCTTTAAATTTTCCATTATCCTTATCGCTCTCTTCTGCAGTATAAACACAGATGAAACATTTCCTGAACCATAGAATACAATACCAAATCTCAGCTTTGCCTCAATGGTTGCATGATAGACTGACTTTAGTACTCTTGTGTTCAGATATTTGGCAATTACCCTGAATGCATAAATGGATGGTCCTATTTTCTTACTCAGATGTTCTATATGTTGTTTCCAATTCAGTTGCTCATCGATGTGTAGGCCTAAGAATCTGGTGCTATGTGAAGTTTCATACTTGCTACAATTCAGAGTCATATGCTCGGGAACCGCCAACTTGGAATTTGGAAGGTGGAATAAAATCAAGTTAGTTTTGTTCTTATTCAACACCATGTTGTTTTTAGCAAACCATTCTTCAGTATATTGTAGGACTTCTTCTGCTAATATCTTGAGATCTGGCCACAAAGATTCTATCACAAGCAGATTCTTGTCATCGACATAGTCCTCAGCACCAACTTTATCCTCACTCCAATGAAAGCTCAAGCAGTAATCATTCAGGTATACTATGAAAAAAAGCGGTCCTGCAATGCTCCCCTGTGGCACTCCAAGTTTCAATTCTTCTTTATCTGATCTTATCCTATTTCCATCTGAGAATATCTCCACCAGCTGAGTACGTTTCCTGAAATATGATGTTATCCAATTCAGTGTTGGTCCTATAATTCCATAGCTTTCCAGCTTGTGTAACAGCTTATCAACATCGAGGCAATCATAAGCCTTTGATAGATCCAGAAATAGTAATGCTTGATCTGACTATGAACCCTTACTCCAAAAAAGTTTCAGTGAAGTTGGTGTTTTTGCCTCATCCTGTAGAGAATGTTCTAAAAATGATCAGTTTATATCTCTTATTTCTAACAATAAAAGAATTCAGTCTAGTCCTTGACCTGAATTTTCGTATTTTTTGACATCCCTATTTTGGAATAACTAATAGAAAGTACCTAACCAAGAAATGCTTTCGATTAATTACGAATATCTCTTCAGGTTTGTTGAAGCCAAACAGCTCAGAATCCCTGAACAGAAGATCGTGGGAATCATCAAAGTTGGATACTCAGATAGAAGAAGAGCCTTTGGAATTGATTTACAATTCCAAAGAAATGAACAAAATTCCAGAAAAAGAAGAGAAACCTAAAGAAGAGCAGCTTGGTATGTTTTCTAAGCTGATGCACTTGAGGAGAGGTGGGTTTGACCTTATGCAAGTGAGCAATATGCAGACTGCGGTAATTGACACTGTCAGAGTTTGTTGGACAAAACGTTATTCAGGCCTATTTTGTTTGCAAATAGCAGTATTGCCAGGAAAAATATATTGCTTTCTTTCATAACAATATCGATTCTAAGCAATATGATCTGCCAATTTAACAAGAATCTTGCTTCAATATTGCTATCTTAGCAACCTCAAACTAGTACTTTTCAAGCTAACGAGATAAGTTAGAAAAAGAATTATTGCAGAGAATCATTTGTTTCGTTATTATTATAAAACTGTTTCATTATCCATCGTGGAGTACAGAACTAAGGAAAAGGGTTTCAACAGTCTGAAATCTAGAAATGAGCTCCGTATTTTATTTATTTTACAGCCTTCTTTAAATGTTTCGGCCCTTGACGGCCATCTTCAGAATACAGGCGTGTAACAATAAAGGAGCAAAATACTTTTTGCGACAGCCAATAAAGTGACAAAAATTTGTTAAGTGTACTAGCAAAATATAAAACAAACATCTAATGTTTTTTGTTTTACATTTTGCTAAATTTTTGTCACAAGAATCTAGCGACTTTATTGGCTGTCAAAAAAGTATTTTTCTCCTTTATTGTTACACGCCTGTTTTCTGAAGATGGCTGTCGTGGGTCAAAATATGTAAAGTTGAAGTTTTTAGACTGTCGAAACCCTTTTCCTTGTTCATTATTATTTGTTCTTAAACTTCGAAATTGTTGAAAATAGGCAATCATATGCCTGTAGAAATGTATTCAAGGTTCTCTAGGATATTTAATTTTGAGGGAAATTCTTGGACTAAAATACTGCCATAGTAAAGACACCAGTAATACTTTTTTGTTGCAAACAAAAAAGTTCCGCAAATTATTCCGCCTGTATAAAATTAATGCATTTGATTTCTCGCAACCAATATTCTATTTATACAGGGTGACCCATTTTAACTTAGGCAGCCAAATAACTCGAAAAATAAGCACACTACGAAAAAATGTTTAGAATCAAAATTTCGTCATTTCGAGGGGGACGTACAATGACGTTAAAATGAGCCCCCCACCCTTCCCCCTGGGCGGTGAGGGGGGGCAAGTTTGAAATCTTAAATAGGAACCCCTATTTTTTATTGCATATTCGGAATCTTTGGCTAAAAACACATACAATTTGTCTGAAACATTTTTCTCGATTCATGATAGATGGCGCTGTAATCGACGAAATTCAATTTCTTCGATTTCTCTTACTGAGAACCCATGCTTACGATTCTGCAATAAATTAATAATAAAAATACCACGTTTTCATTGTTAATACTCGAAATTAGTCTTAAAACAAACTTCTCATTATTTTTTATTACTCATTAATTACTTCTCAAGAAACTGCATATCGACTACTTCTGTAGGCGTATAATTTGCCATTTTACCAAAATTTTATCAGAGTACAAATGTTAAAAAAATACATAAACACTTGTAACAATGAAAACGTGGTATTTTTATTGTTAATTTATTGCAGAATCGTAAGCATGAGTTCTCAGTAAGAGAAATCGAAGAAATTGAATTTCGTCGATTACAGCGCCATCTATCATGAATCGAGAAAAATGTTTCAGACAAATTGTATGTGTTTTTAGCCAAAGATTCCGAATATGCAATAAAAAATAGGGGTACCTATTTAAGATTTCAAACTTGACCCCCCTCACCGCCCAGGGGGAAGGGTGGGGGGGGCTCATTTTAACGTCATTGTACGTCCCCCTCGAAATGACGAAATTTTGATTCTAAACATTTTTTCATAGTGTGCTTATTTTTCGAGTTATTTGGCTGCCTAAGTTAAAATGGGTCACCCGGTATATGACTTGTATTGGCTATTCTGTTTGGTATCATTCTGAATAACTAAAACTGTAGATTGTGGATATGTACACGAAAAATAGAAAAATCATCGAAAACTGGACAAAACGTTTATGAAGTGGTGTTATTTTCTTTTTCACCCTTGAATCATAAAATATAGTTTTGTCAGCTCTAAAATCGCTGGATTCTGGAAGTCTTCGATAGCAATATTGCTATGACGAAATTCATAACGAACAATATGTTATATCATGGCAATATTGTTTTAAATTAGGAAGATAGCAATATGACTAGCATAGTAAGGTTCATAGCAATACGCAAGCAGAATCGACCCTTTTATTATGCAGTTTTTCGAAAAATATTAATGAAAACAACTTTTTTCGATTGAAAAATTAATCTTGTATTTATAAAATTCCAAGTTTGTCTGCCTTTTTTTGCCTAATTATTCTGAAGTGGTGAGAAACACTGCGGTTTGTACATTGTTCTTAACAGATTGTAATACCTGGCTAGTTTCATCTTCGATGGAATAAGCCAGATATTATAGTCTGTGAAAATCTCTTCTGTTTTAGAAAAGCTAGACATTTCAGAAGTTAAAAAGCCACCTAGTAACTCCAATGAACGTATTATTATAGGTGGTGAGAACACATCACCAGTGATTCTAAGGAACAACAGTAAAATACCCAGTGAATTGATACAGAAATACCAGGACAAATCGAGAGAGGTTAGTTTCTTCGTAATTCACTCTAATTTCTTTTCGTCTGATCCTTTGTCATCAAACAAATCAAGAAATATTCGGTGATTTCTTATCTTCAAATATAATACTTTTATCACTTCATGATGGAAGGATGACACCTGTTAGTTATCTCCATTAGTGGTTTGTTGATATGTTATTTCTGAATTCTATGTTGTGGTATATTTCTCATTATAATACTCTATCTTTTTGAAATTCTGACTGATATGATAATAAATCAGTTAGATAATGTTCCAATTCACATGCAAGTTATCTTTTATTAATTAGGTTTGTCACCATTATATTATTTTCTGTTTCAACTTGATCATATTTTCAATATTACTATGTATTACATTACGCATTTATTAATTTTTCATCATAAAATTTTTTCGAATTTTCTCTTCGATGATTGACTAATATTCTTTCTTCATTGCTCGTTTTTTCACTCTCATTTGATGAGATCTTCAGTTGTAGTAGAAATTTCGCCTTCTTGTGATATTTAATATATGCTCTTCAATTTTGATTATTTATTTAAGTGGTGTATTATTCTGATGATCTGATAATCTTCAGTTTTGTTTTCTGCTAGTTTTAAAATATTTCATTAAATTTTCTTGTATTTCAGGATTTAATATTGATGACTGTAAACCTCCAGAGTGAGTTAGATTGTCAGAAAAAAAAATTGAAAGATCTGGAGGATTATCTTGATGACTTACTACTTCGAGTAATGGAAACGACGCCCAAAATTTTACAAAATCCGTATGTAAACTGCAAGGTCGAATTTTCACAAAAATATTGATAATTGATTTTTTAAAATCGTCCATGTGTCTTCATCAGTGCCTAATTTATTTATTTTTATCGATCAAGAAGTGATATTGGATATGTGTTGTTCCATGTTGAATTACTGTGATTCAGTGGAAATCAAATGACGTAAATATGTCTCCTATTAATGTAACGAGTCACATTCACATTTTTTCAGTCATGTTACTCATGATATGGAAACATTTATATAGAGTGAGAGATAAAACTGATAACCTACAAAGAAATAATCGTATCAAATCGGAGTTATTTACGAAGTTACAAGTAGAATCTGCCATCTAACTCTTGTTTTATTTATATTTGTTATGTAATTTTATTGCTGATTTTAATTTAGGAAATTCTCTGCACAAACATTTGTTCATATTTGATTATTCATAGTTAACCTTATACCGTTGGGCCATGAAGATTTTGTTATAACCCGTACTAGTGAGAAGTCTTCCCTAATAAAACTGCGTGTACATTACCAAACTGATTCCTCCGATGTATCAATGACTATGCATATCTCAATTGCATCTTCATGTCTGACTTTGATTTTTATATAACTGTCAATTGCTACATATAGTGAAGATAAATATATTTACGATAAAATCACAAAAGATAAATCACCTTAATATATTTTTTTAGAATTAGATGAACTCATCGTTACTGAACATAATGTTGTGATTAGAGGTATTAAATCTCATTTTAAGTACCTTTGTGACGTATTGACTGTATGTTGATCATTTCTTGGTTGAATGATGTGTTGTGTTATTTTATATTAATCAAACAGCTAAAAATATTAAATGTTAATTTTTGCATCACTACTCAAACATTTCATATACATATTGTTTTTATTCAAAGTGATTTTCTTCTTATTTACTTATATCATTATTAGTTCCAATATTTTTATATTTATTTGGTTATATTAAATTTTGTGAGGGTTTATAAAATAAATTGTAAATTATATTTTGCTATATTTTTTCGTACTGTAACAGGTTTCAAACATTCGCTGAAATTGCTCACCTGGAAATTTGAATGTTATCGAATTAAACAACTTCTCATAAAACTGAAAATACCAAGAATATCTGTACATCTGAAATATGTACAATGTTTAGGGAAGGCCATTAGGGTGAAATTAATTTCGTTTTACCCAATTCAAAAACACAAATGAAATCAACTTTTTTATTTTTTACATTAAGTTACAAATCGAATTGCACTCACATAGTTGTACCAAGACATTTAAAATAGATAGTTATTAAAAATATCTTTCTAATTTATGTGCAGTTAACGAAATTTTTCTTGTACACAAGGATGTTTTTCAAACATGTTCCACTGAAATTTTCATTTTAGGTATTGTTATCATATAATTCATTTCACGAAATCAGACAAGAAATATTTCATGTGTATATTAGAAAACATCTATAACATTTTAGAAATTTTATCACATTTCAAAGTCTTCAAAAACATTGTATATAATATCTATACTACGTATTTCTATTTCTTTTTTCTGAACTCAGACAATAAGCGTCATCAACTTCAAAATGACTGGAAACATATGTTATCAACAATACTAATGGATGAAGTACTTTGCCTATTTCAATTAAAACTAAATTTTTCAAAGAATTCTTCATCCATTGAATTGTTAATAAAAACAGGTCTGGAATCATCAGTATATTTTCAGTTTGTTAAACTAATATTGTTCAAAGAGAAATTATTTCATTCACAATTCACCTGCTACATCCGATACAAAACAAAATATAAAATTAAGTACACAAATAACATTAAAAAAATAAATTCCAAGCAAAAATAAAGAAACTTCTCGAATCAGAGTTCATAACACATTATCAACAGGAGGGATTTACATTTAACACAAGGAAAAAAGGACTACTATCACTACTTTCGTTCCTAATTTTTCTTGATATGAAGTGATATTGATCATTCTTTCACAGGATGAGTTCTGTTTGTTTTTTTTTTTCATGGAAGAAGTCTGATGCAATAATTTGTATTTAGGTAAGTCAACACTTTCCAGTATTATTTATAAAATTGTTTTATTATACTCTTAATTTGCAACCAGTATCGTATGAATATTTATCTGGTTTGAAACAGGAACAAATGGCACGGACAGAATAAAGGTTGGGCAAAATAATGATAAAACCTGATAAACGAACTTCTTGGTGCAATTAGGATCAAGTTTTATATACGTTCGTTTTTCTTACAATTTCATATCATTGTATGAAGACAATGATAATATCTTTGTTTATTGTACACCATAAAGTAAATCGGTACCCCATGTTTTTTTATTTCTACTGCCATCTATTACCGTTATCAGCTATTAATGCACGTAGTAGAAATTGCATTAGGATTAGATGGCAGCACTCATCAGATCACTAAAGTGTTCATGTTAAATTCTCAGTATTTAGAGTAAAAGGGTGATTTAGCCATTTAGCGAAGATTTTCGATCTGGTCGTTTGCGATGGAAGAGTAGTGTAGTATCATAAGCTGAAAGACCGGGGTTTTTAGATTGTCTAAGCCTATTCTCCTGTCTAATCGAATAAATGGTAAAAACTGAATAATTGTGGGAGGTCAGAAATCATTTATCTCCTTTTTGGGTCGAACGAAAAATCAGTCGTAAACACTTCGTAGAAAAACATATATATATGTACATCTATATCTACGTAAATTTTACGAGTTTTTTTCTGTTTTGAATGTCAAATTCAACAGTATATCTTTGGTGGAGTCCATCTTGTTCTCGAAGATCGAATCTTCAATTGAAAGACAGTTCGTTTTGAGTATATCTTTGAAAGTTTTATGTGGCAGAGATGAGTCTGTGACAGCTGATGTAGCTGAGCTTTTCGAGTCGCTCTCTATGCTCGAATTTGAACTCTGACTGACTGTTTTCGAAAACAACCTAATTTTTTCATCGTTACTTTTCGAACTATCCTTGGTTATAGCGTGATTTTTGTGTCCCGCAGCTTCGGCATTGGAAATATTGTCTATCTTTTTCCATTTTGTCCGCCTGTTTTGGAACCAAATCTTCACCTGTAACAAATTGAGAGAAGTTAAAATCAATAAGCAAATGCCTCGGGTGATGCACGAATTGCATATCATGAGATGAATAAATGGAAGGGTGGTGGCTAGGCCGTTATGAATGGGCCGTATTCAGTCTGTCTAAAAATGACGATTTGACTCCATGATTGTAACATATAATCCAAAGGGATACATTGAACAGTCCTCCTGTATTTTGCTGAAAGGAGAATTTGTTTTGGCCGATTGTTCTATAGAAATATATTCGACTGAATCTGCGTTTCTGTGATTCGTAAAATGTCAAAACTCTCGAAATATGAAAGTATTTGAAAAGGTAATTCTACAAAATTTCTCTTTATTGTCTGATGGAGAAGTCCCTAAACCATAGAACGTAACAGTAGACTTCGTTGCTCGTTTACATTATTCCGATATATTGTTCGTCAGGCAACATTTTTTCAAGAATCCGTTCTAGACTAATAATATTATTCACGCAACCCGCATGGGAGTGTTCTGTAAATAATGATTTTCATCATTTTTTTCAGATATAGGAGCGGAAAAAACTGAAAGTTAATATCGATTGAAGGTTATTTTGGGAGGATTCCGCATTATTTCCAGGTGTTTTGGAGGTTTTCTTTCCAAATACCTGAAAAAAAAAATTTAAAATCAAATAAAAATTAACAATTTATAGAAAGCTAGGCCCATGCGGATTGCCGGATTTAAGCTATTTGCCAAGAGGATTTTCTAGGAAAAAAGTTGCCTAGTGAAAAAATTGGAACAATGCAAACGATCAACAAAGTGAACTTTAACGTTTCATGGTCTAAATTTGACCCCTTTATCGGGCAAACGAGAATATAATGCTGCAAGTTTTCTGATGAAGGAGTCAGATTCAGACTCTGAAACGATACAGAGCACTTCGTTGATCGTTCGCCTTGTTCTAATATTGTCCATTAGGCAACCGTTTCTCTAGAAACTGCCCTTGTCAAATAGATTCAATTTTGCAATCCGCAAGGGCATTTTCTATAAATAACAATCTTTATTCAATTTTTAATAGTTCTTTTTCAGATTCTGGGAGAGAAAACCCTTGTAAAATAATATAAAAGTGCTTGGTTATAGAACGAAATGTTGCTGATCTTACACAAATGCTTAGTGTTTTCTCAGCAGAACTTCACTTTTTTTTCTATTCGAATTTGTTTCAACTTTAAGGGATGCCCAATCAGACTCTGAAACGTTACAGTTCACTTTGTTGATAGTTAATTCAATATTTTAATGGATGAGACAAGATCATGACCACTCAGAATATCGAAAAATTTCCACTTAAAATTTCACCGTTTTCGAGATATTGGGCATTTTGGAAGTTCGTGAAAAATCGCTACCTCTCCTCGATGTTTTGGATACCATGTCTCAAATAGCCCAAGTGAAATAAATCACATAATTGCACTAGTGTGATATGGGCGGCCGCAAGAATGGTTTGGAGTTTGGAATCTAATATATTGGGTTCATTAGACCAAAAAAATTGAACTTGTGGTTCAATACTAACTAATGGTTTTACAATAGTAACTCACCCATCTTGAAAGTAGCCATGGTACTAATGACCCGTGAGTTCGACAATGTTTGGGTTTAATGTTCATAGTACAATTTATGCGACATCCTATAGAACAATCCTAGGTCCCCCAGATCAATGAACTGAAATCTTTTGATTAACTTCACTTGGGATATTTGGAAAAATAAGTTCAAGCAATAACTAACTGCAACTGACATGAAACAACTGAAAAGGTGTATCCACATGCTAGTTAAGAATCATTGTAAAGGAGGCATAACACCGTTTAAAAGGTCCTTCTTGGAAGTACAATGGATACATCAGAATGAATAGAGAACAATCCATTTTTTTTAATATTAATAAGAACAATTTATTGTTCGAAACTCTGAAGATATTGATTGAAAAAAGATTTGAGATTGTATTTCATCATTTTATTTCGATAAATTCGCATCAGAATACTTTTTTCCTCAAAATTGTGAAACTTTAGGATAGACCAGAATATCATCTCACCCCTTCCAGAAACAATGAAATTATGTTTCATACAATTCTGTAGACTTGACGAAGTGCGCAAATTTTTGTAGCGAATGTTCACATTCACATGGCCATAATTTTTTTCAGAAAATCAGGTCAAAGTTACGAAAATAAAAATAGGTAGAATTTGAATATATCATTTATACCCTAATTTTTCGAAAAATTCCATGAATTTTTGGAACTTGTTTACACTTCCAAAGAGCAACACTCATCAGCAATGTTCAGGAAAATAAAATTGAATCAGTTCCAATTCAGAGACATGGTAACGAAAACATCGAGTAAAGGTATTGATTTTTCACGAATTCCCAAAATGCCCATTGTCTCGAAAACGTTGAAAATGTTACCTAAATTTCTTCGATATTCTAAGTGACCGTGACCAAGACTATCCCCAATTCAAATATTGTTTAAGGTTAACCGGACACCCTGTATTTTCTGCATTTCGATGCGGGTAATAAATTTACCAAATCACTTGTGATTGTAAAATCATTGTGGATTACTAATAAAGGAGGTTTTTTAAGAGGTATGTATAGAACTTTGGAATAGAATAAAACAAGGATGATTTTTTAAAATGGACATGAAATTGAATTTATTCAAAAGATAATCTTTTGACATTATAATTTAAATGTAATTTCTGGATTATAACCGCCACAGCTGGCTCGGATGAAATCTAATCTGGAGGTCCAATTTTCAATAACTTTTTCCAACATTTGTGGCCGTATATCGGCCATAAGGCGGCGAATGTTTTCCTCCAAGTGGTCGATCGTTTCGGGCTTATCGCCGAAGACTAGCGATTTCACATATCCCCACAGAAAATAGTCCAGCGGCGTTAAATCGCACGATCTTGGAGACCAATTCAAGGACCCGGAACGTGAAATAATGCAGTTATCAAACGTTTCCTTCAGTGAATCAATTGTGGTACGAGCTGTGTGACATGTTGCGCCGTCTTGTTGAAACCACAGCTGCTGCACATCATGGTTGTTCAATTGAGGAACGAAAAAGTTAGTAATCATGTTTCTATAGCGGTCACCATTGACCATTCTGGCCGGCATCGTTTTTAAAGAAGTACGGCCCAATGATTCCACCAGCCCATAAAGCACACCAAACAGTCAGTTTTTTTGGAGTTAACGGTGTCTCAACATACGCTTGAGGATTATCTTCACTCCAAATACGGCAGTTTTGTTTATTGACCTATCCATTCAAACCATAGAACTCTATATTACTACCTGGAAAGGACCCGACCCTTCTTCAACTAAGCTTAAAGCGTAACAAGGGGCAACGAAACAAAGATAGCGCTAATTACGGTAACTTCTCCCTGTCACACCCATTCAAGTAAATGGTGTTGAACGGCTCAAATTTGGTTTTACTTGGAAATTCAGGTAGTTTGGGTATTACATCGTTTAGAAAGTGCAATATTTTTGAAAATGAATATCTATTTTTCTCTGATATGCCATTACTTTCTCTGCCTTCACCGCGTATGATTCAAAAAGTGAAGAATTATGTTGGTGTGAGCTGTGCATTGACGATTGACGATAGTTTTATCATTATTACAATAAATTTAGATAATAGGAACATAGGAAAATACTTCTCGAAAAGCACTGACTTGAAGTCAGGAAAATTTAAGCGCTGGTTAAAATTCATTGCCAATGCGAAATTTGACATACTTTTTTCCGATATTTTTGGAAATGTGTGTCGAATTGAGCTGAAATTTCGAACATATGTGTTCAGATTCGACTTCAAGGTCTGCGCCAAGTTTCATTGAAATCTCATTGATAGTTTCCGAAAAAAATATTTTTTTAACGATTCTTCATGCAATCAGTTAGCAAGTTTCAATCTGATCGCATCAGTACTTCTTGGGATATAGAGGAAATAAAATAATATATTTGAAATGAATATAACTTCGAAATTGTAAGGTAAATTTTGCCCATTAACGAACTTATTTTGAATTTTTTAACTCGCTATAGCTTTTCTCGGTAGTAAGTTATCGTGGCAACAGGCGGCTGAATAGAATTCAATTTGACATTGAACTCTGCATCATGAGTCCAACCTGGTCGCTTGGAACCATTTTCGGCAAAAAAACGCAAATTTACGGAGGATGATAACGCGCTGTTCCCCAGTAAAACTGCTCACTAAGTTGAAATTTCACTTGAACATGTGCGATCTTCTTCAATCCTGCCTTATTCACGAATTAGTCAGAAAAAAATTCAGGTTCTTCTAATTTGAAACGAAAAATTAAAAATATTTAGAATAAATGCGACAGAGTTCCCTTTACTGCAATGAGAAAGAAAGAGATAGATACCCGTCCACTTCGCGGGTTGCATAAGCAACGCTTGTCGCTCAAAACGGGTCCCTTCCAGGTATATAATATAGAGTTCATTGATTCAAACAGAAGTGAGCTTTATCGCTAAAGAAAATTCTCTTACGAAAATGGTGATCAACGCCCAATATTTTCAAAATGAATTTGCACAATTTGGAAGAGTTGCTCAGGCGTCAGTCTATTGTTGAAATGCCAAACCAAACTGAACACAAATCACTTGACAGCTGACAAAACGGCCGCCAGTTAAAACAGTGTTAATTGCTAACTTAAAGTTCTATACCTCTAAAAAAACACCCTTTATTACAGATGAGGTACCAATTTCTTCACCTCTACTTTTACTGGCTCTGAAATATCCTTCAGAACTAATATTTTGTATTCTAATCCGCCCTCAACGATAATGAATCACAGCATGAATTATTTTCCAGTACGGTGCTGCATTGGAACCCTTGATGTGATGCGCTATTGATCAATTACAACCCTCTTCCCTTGATACAATCATATGCCCTTTAATTATTATCCAAACTCATTACCAGCTCATCGTTTTGCTTGGAATAGTATACATGTTCTGAGTGAAATGAAATGATTTTTAAACACGTGATGATTATATTCAATTTATCACGCTTTAATTCAGTTTCGGATTTTCCACGTTTCAAAGCAATTCCAGCAACAATTTTGATGTAATTTTCACATACATCAGGGGGTGGTTTGAATGAATAATATTGTAATTAGTTATGCAATCCAGGCGTTTACGGACTTCTTGGAATTTGTGTGTTCATGGAATTACATGAAAAATTAGGTAGGTATATATTTAACATGGAAGATAAATTTTATTAATTTTTATATGGTAGAGAGTGTTCATGGAATTACTTGAAAAATTAGGTATGTATATATGCTGCATGAAAGCATTGAGTATAAAACACAATATATATTATACTCAATGATGAAAGCTTAATTTTATTCATTTTTACGCGCTTGTTCTAGGGAACAGCACGTTATCATTTCGTTACGATGTCTGTAATTTTCGGATTTTGAGCCGAAAATTATCTTAAACGATTGGGTTGAACTCCCTGAAGAAGAATCCGTGGTCAAATTCAATTCCATCTAGCCGGCCGCCCGTGTGTGCTCTAACTTTCGAAGGAAAAGACTTGGCAAATTGTCAGATTAGGTTAGGCTCATTTGAAATTTTGCGGTTAATTCCTCGATATCTCATGAAGTATTGACTCGATCAGATTGGAACTTAGTGGACAATTTTGGAGTACCAACGCGCAACTTAGAGCAAAATTTCGTGTGGATACAGTTGTTAGCAAATTTAAAAAAAAATTTCGAAAATTTTTTAAATTTTTGATAAAATTTTTTTCTCTGAAAATATCTTTTAGATTTTAGTGGAATTTGGCACAAACCTCAGAGTCAGTATTCAACAACAATGCTTCAATATCTCAAGAAGTACGAATGCAATCAGAGTAAAACTTCGTTATCAGATGGAGATTACCAACACGCAACTAGGCGCGTAAAAGCTCCTGACCACACGTCAGTGTTTTTCTAGATTTTTTCTTCGGGAAATAAAAGCAAGGATGAGGGTTGAGTTATTCATGGCGAATAACCTGTACATAGGTTAATACTTCAGGAGTAACAATGAGATTTAATAATGGCGTTGGGAAATCCAGCAAAGCGTATTTTACACCACGGCAGTATCGAAAACAAACAAAAATTCGTATTTAATTAATCAGGCCAATAAAGTGTTAAATAGGGTAGTTGGAATAACTTTGTACAGAAGTTAATTGGCAACCATATAATGAGGAAGTGTTGAACCGGCATTCAAATCGAAAAATGTCTGTAATGGGTAATTAAAAGTCTCTTGGGTTGGAAGCCATCAATGTCTATTAACGAACATATTACTGTAAGCCGAAAGGGTGGTGGAACGCAGGCAGAGAGTATTCTGTTCCCTTATTGATGAATGCAACCCCACTCCTAATTACCATTAAATATTTCATTGAAAGCAATTAGTGAATTGAATGGAACTTATCCTTTGTTACTCAAACAAACATAACCTAATTGCATAATTCGTCAATGCTTGCTAACGCTCGATCGAAATCAACATTGGGTACACGTAAACTAGGCGGGGTATATTTATTGTTGATTAATCACGTCTAGTCCTCATTTAAAATTCTGAAATCCACAGAGCTGAACATTTTCCGAGTGGCGAACATCGTTTTGAAAGCAATCACGAACGCGTTCCCTCAATATTCCGAACAGAACGCTTGTTCGCAGTATATGACGTAAAAAATACTTCTCCATGGTCCAAGGAATGATGGATGTGACTTGTTTTATGCCTGTTCGGTTTTTCGGGAACATGTTCAGACGAATAAATACTTATTTAAAACAGCTTTTTACTTTCAGCTCCCTACAGATCTGAAGAAACCAAAAGGTATTCTCAGTTCATTGCAATATTTTTTTGATAATTCGTCAATGCTTGCTAACGCTTCATCAAAATCAACAGTGAGTACAGGTAAATAAGGAGGGGTATATTTATTGTTGATTGATCACGTCTAGTCCTCATTTCGAATTCTGAATTCGAGCGCCTTTTCTCAACATTTCGAACACAATACGAACAGAATGCTTGTCGCAGTATATGACTAGAAAAATACTTCTCTTTGCTACGAAAATGGTGAAATTGTTTTTTGTCCGCTCTGTTGTTCGATAGCATGTTCGGACGAATATTGTACAAAAAATTCTACCAAGTCAGAAAATCTACGTATGTTAGTCTTCCCACAGATGTGAGCAAAACGTAAGCGATTATCAGTTACAGGCGTGCAGAAATGTTCAAGAAGAAAAATTTTTTCTTGAAAAATTAATTACTCCAAAGAGGTTTTCAGGATGTGCACTTTGTCATGGCTCATTTACTTTGAGACGATGGTACCTGATGAAATTTGTCACCGAATTATAGTCGACCATTACAGTTTTGTTCATGCACAGCTTTCAACCCCTACGAACCCTTTAATGGAGAAACAAATTTTTTTTTTCACGTGAGGGGTTTGAAAGGGGTTGAAAGTTGTGCATGAACAAAACAGTAATGGTCGACTTCCATTCGGTGACAAATTTCATCAGGTACCTGATGAAATTTGTCACCGAATGAAAGTCGACCATTACAGTTTTGTTCATGCACAACATTCAACCCCTACGAACCCTTTAATGTAGAAAAAAATGGAGGGGGTTCCATCGTCTCAAAGTAAATGAGGCATCACAAAGTGCACATACTGAAAACCTCTTTGAACTAATTTTTCAAAAAAAAGTTTTTTTTCTTGAAAATTTCTGCACGCCTGTGAAGAAGATACAATGACCCTGGCAAAATAGTACCACATGACCTCCTTTCCCTATTCAAAAAGTTTAGAGGGTTGATGGGGATGGCACAGGGTGCAACAAAAGTCCTTCAAAAATGCATATAAATTTGGTGAAAGTGAAACAAAAATTGACCTGTTTCAGGATTTTGTTGACAAATTTTTTTTTTTTGAGAAAATGAATTTGTTCCATAATTTTGACGCACTGTATATCTCACTCCTTCATACGACAATTAAGGGAATTTTTTTTTTATTATTTTCATATTTTTATAGGGATTGTCCTTGAAATATAGTTTGAATCTCACAATCAGCAAGGCGTTTCCTATAAATAATAATTTTCATTCAATTTGCGATAGTTTTTCAGATATTATAATCAAGAAAAACCTGAAAATGTAAAGTCCTTCCAAAATATCCCTTAATCGTCTCCTGTATTATTATAATTTTGTACTGTACTGATTCATTGCTATGATGAAGAAAATGGTGAATTCGATTCCCAAGAATAATCATTTATGAACAGAATGACCTGTTTATGCGCAAGGCCTCAAGTTTCCAATGTAGGGGAATCAAGATCCACATTATAACATAGTTTACTAAGTGGTCTGTTAGTATTGTGTCAACGTGGTTACTCCTTTAGCCGTCAGAGTGCACGATTTATCGCTCAATAAATTACCATGATACGATCCTTGTCTGGCTCACGTTTTGAGCATCGTCGTTTGTGATCCTGGCCCGCCTTTCTTCGCCCGATATACAAGTCACATCGTTATTCTGCTGTTCAGCCGTGTTGCTGACTTTTGCCCGTAATAATTCTGATAGATTGTTATTTATAAGGCCTAATTGCTGTCGAAATGAGCAGGGAATGTTTTGACTAATTTCATTTGGAATCTTGAAAGGTCGTGTCTGTTAAACAGCTACTAATTTTCTTTTCTGTATGATTTTTGAAGTCGTTTATATATGGAATGCTTTGAAAGTAAGGATAATTTGATTTCATTCTTGTATTTTATCGTTCTGCAATGGGGTTTCTCAATCTTATCTTGGCCAGTGAAGGCCATCAATGAATCCTATATGAATAGATTCGCTTTTTTAGAAACTAAAATTCAATAGGTTAAGACAAACCGGACCAACGAGCATTTTCTTGGATTGCAAAATGGCGCGGACGCCGGGACAGGTCGCTTACCCAGTCGATTTCGATTTTTTTGAACAAGTCAGGAGTATATAGATTGAAGTGCAATGACTGAAATACAATATACGTAGAAATAAGTGGAAGGAGCATCAACACACTAATAAATGAACATCTTACTTGCTATAGAGTCAACAATAAAAATTAATCTATTTTTGGGAATTTAAGAGAAGAGAATCATACGTTCAATAGAGAAGAGAACACAAGATTACTACAACATTGTGAGTTCGGTAGAAGATTGGAAGTCCTTGAGGAGGCGTAGTTTTACAAACATTTGAACATTCCCAAAGTAGAGACGTGAGACTGGAGGTTGTTCTTTTGTCCTTTGCTAGTTTCAGCTGCAAAGATTTTTTTTTCTTTGTTCAATCAGTATTCTTCACTAATAGTTAAATATTAGATTTAAAGTGATTTCAATTTTGACAATAAAGTTTCTTTCTTTTTTTGTGATTAAACTTTCAATTAATTGTCGGTAAACTTTAATTGGAGATGGTTCATCATATCTGACAAGAACTAAATATTCATATAGTAAGTTGTCAAGTGCTTCCTCGAACTTGAATTTTCCGAATAATTTGAAAGCCTGAACATCACACTTCTGGCAACTTGTATCAATCTCAACGTAATATAATTTTCAGATGGGTTTGAGAATGGCTTGATAGCCGAAACATGTAAGAAAGGAGAATAAAGAAATCAAATAAACTGCTCCACAAGAGTTAGGGATATCGTATTCAATCGTTTTTAAAAGTATGTAATCTTCGACAAAATCGCTGTAAAATCATTTAAAACTCAATAACAACTTGAATCGATCCAATAAAAATCAGTATGAGACATTTCGTCAATCTGGTCGCCTTCTTTCTGAAGTTTGGTTCTTTGCATAAGCTTCATGAATGTTCTTATTTTGAAATGTCAGTTTATCAACGGCTTCGATTTGAAACGAGTTTTCTGAAAATGCCAAGACGTAAATTAATAAACTCTGAGGCTAATAGGGCTATCGGAATGCTACAGGGTGGCCTAACTCAGGTTGTTGTAGCGGAAAGGCTCAAAGTCAACCAAAGTGTGATATCTCGACTTTGGAATAGGTTCAGGGAGACAGGTTCCGTGTTGGAAAGACCAAGGCTTGGTGGGCGACGAAAAACAACACCTGCTCAGGATCGTTTCATCACCCTTTCGGCGAGAAGGAACCCTACATCTACGTGTAGAATGCTACGGAATACTCTTCAAAATGCAGATGGGGTCCAAGTTTCCATCGAAACCATCAGACGACGTTTGAGAGAGGAGACGTGACCATAAGCGTCAAAGACTGGAATGGGCAACGCAACATATCAATTGGAACGATCAATGGCGTAGTGTCCTTTTCACTGATGAATCCAGATATGGACGATTTTCAGATTATCGAAGAATAAGGGTATGGACAATCCCACGCATACCCCGTAATCGTCGCTATGCCCAAGAAGTCCATCCATTCCGAGGGGGTAGTGTTATGGTATGGGCCGGGATATGTTTCAACGGGTGCACAGATCTACACATTTGTCCTGGGAATATGACCGCCTTACACTATAGGGAGCATGTCATTGACAATGTTGTGCCAAATTTTCACGCTGCTATTGGTGAAACTTTTCAATTTCTAGACGATAACGCTAGACCGCACCGTGCAGCCAAAGTTGAGAATGCGCGCGAGGAGCTTGGTATTCCACATTTACCAATACCTCCGCACTCACCAGATTTGAATTGCATAGAACATGCATGGGATATGCTCCACAGAAGATTAGATAATCATCAACCTACCGCAGAATCTTTAAATGATCTGAGAGAGCTTCTGCCCCGTTTATGGAACCAAATTCCTCAAGAAATGTTCAACAACCTCGTGTGTAGTATGCAAAGAAGATGTCAAGCTGTTATTGATGCCCGTGGAGGCCATACATTGTATTGATAGTCTTAAAATGCTTGAATTCTCTGGAAATAAAATTTCGTTATTTTACTCGATTTTTCTTAACCACCCTGTATACGCTGCAGACCTACAGGCTGAAATTAATTTGCAACTTGAAATCATATTAATATGAATCTACACAAAAATCTTATTTTAACTTTATTTTTTTGGAATTTAAGTCAATATCCCTAACTCATGTGGAGCAGTATATATAGTGTATTAGATTTAACCTCCTTATATAAAATAGTTATCATTGAATTGTAATTTAGTCCCATGTGAAAACCGACAGTCCATTCCAATTTAGCTCATTCTCTTTGGAGATTATCCTTCATGGTTTTTAGAACGGCTAATGGAAATGAGCGATCGTTTAAGTGGGTGCCTATATTTTGACTATTTCAACGGCAGCAATGGGAATAAACCGACTTGGGTCAACAATTTTTATGACAAACCATTTAGGGAAATTACTCCGAATCTATTACGAATGAATCCACTGAATAATTCATTACTAGTAATTCGGAAACGTCAGTTCGTACTGTAGAAGTAATTGGAAGCTTGAAACTTGACGTAATTGAATCGATTTGTATGAACAAATACATTGACTACATCGCAAATACAAACATAATAATACCCCTCACGTTCTGTACGTGTGAACCTGCTCAAACGGTGGAGAAAGATTATGGTGTTTCTCTTTATGGTAGGATGGCCCTTTTCATCGAAGGAATCATCAGTCCGATATAGCTTTACACCACGTTAAAATCAATGAAATTAATAGAATTCTAGAAAAGCGTGAAGTCAGCATCTTTTGCGAGCATGATCAAATTCCTTGCCAAAAGTACTAATCATCTTCTTATCATATTACCCTCACGAAATTCTGCATGCACCTTCAAGTTGTCATTTTTCGATCAAGTACTGGATTTCAATCCGATCCATACTGTATTTTTTGTGGATATAAGGAAATTAAATTTTGCATGGGTATATCTATGGAATCATTGAGCGGATTTTACCCATTCAGGAATTCGACCTTCGTAAAAGACCCAAACCTACTCTACAAATATCGAATTTCTTCGTTTCTTCCGAAAGTTATTGTGTTACTGTCGTGCTCATGGCCGATCGTGAACACAATAAGTTTCGAAAAAAAACTCGATATTTTCAATTCAGTTTCGGACCCTAATTACGAAGGCAGAATTTGGAAATGGGTTACATCGACCCAATATTTCCAAAAATACTGATAGATCGTATTGAAATCCAGCTCATGTTTGAAAAATGACAGCGTGCAGGTTCATACAGAATTTCGTGAGAAAAATAGGATCATAAGAGCACGAAATACTGAATATTTGAAAAACAAATAATTTTTTTGAATTGTTGTCGGCTTAACGGCCGACTGCGTAAACACTGTAACTTCCGAAAGAAACAACTTTGAAAACTCGATATTTGTGGAGAAGGTTTGGACCTTAATTACGAAGGCCGAATTCGTGAATGGGTAAAATCCACCCAATGATTCCGCAGATATACCCATTAAAAATTTTATTTTTCCAATATTTCCAAAAATACAGATCAGATCGAATTGAAACCCAGTACTTCATCGAAAAATTACAGTTCGAAGGTTCATACAGAATTTAATGAGGATGATATGATAAGAAAATCACAGAATTTTTTTTTTCAAATTGTTCTAATGACACGATCATCACGAAATTTTGCATGAAGTTGTCTTTCAGCATCTCCAAACTAGCTGCGAAGTTTTATCAGGATTGAATTAGTATTTCTCGCGTTATACCGAAAAAAACAACGATATCGAGAAGAAAACCTCGAAATTTGACAAATTTTTTCTTGATATCTCCGAAAGTTATAATCGTATCCAACTGAAATTTACTACACTGCTGCGAAATATGGAGCTCGAAGTCCTAATGGAATTTTTTTTTGAATATGATAAACGATTTCCGAAAAAATTTTTTTTTTTAATTTACTGACAGTATGATCCTGACAAAATTTTGATCAAAGTTGCGCGTCGTTATACTCCACCTAATTGCCAAGTTTGAATTCAATGGCTCAAGTAGTTTCTGAAATAAAAAATAAATAACTTCAAAATTTCAAGTGGCTATAACTCCGAAACTGTTCGGTCGATTTGGCTTATTAACGAATTCAACCGCGACATTCCAATGCGCGACCCACCCTGAAAGTTTCAAGTTGCTAGATCACTCCCTTCGACAGTTATCGTGTCCACGGCCGGCCGAACAGAATCGTTTTTGACACGGGATTCGTCATCAGTGAGCCCAATCTGGTCGTTCGAGACCATGTTCGACTCAATCATCGAAAATTACAGACATTAGGACAAAACGATAGCACGATGTTCCCCTAGAACATGCGCGCAAAAATCAAAATTCTTGTTCCATAAATACTTTCCTGATTATCATATCGTTCGCTTCGCGATTCTCGTGAATATTTATGTTCCGCATAATTTCACGTGAAATTCGAAAATAAAGAACGAGCGAATGATTCGAATCTGGTAGCGGAATATAAAGTGAATTGGGCCTCAAACATCTACTAATCGTTTCAATCTAACCGAAGGTATTTCCGATAGAGTATGATCGTTGAAGCGTGACAGCAGGAGAGCGGAATACCGAAGGATCAGGTGAATCGAAGCGATAAGAAGAGCGATCACTGCTGCTCGCATAATTTTAGTGGCTATTTCCAGATGAAGCGCTAATCGACGACTCGGCATCGGCATTACCATACGAGTCCTACTCATGCCTTCTACAAGCAGATTTATCAAATATAACATTCTGAAAAGTTCTCAGGCTAGCAGAGAAAAATTAATTTTTTTCCATAGAATTCGATTTGATTCTTCAATATAAAGGGTGTTGTTCTAGGGATACAGAACTTTAAGTTGGCAACACTGTTTTAAATGGCGGCCAGTTTTGTCAGCTGTCAAGTGATTTGTGTTAAGTTTAGTCTGGCATTTCAACATGAATAGAGTAACGCTTGAGCAACGCTTCCAAATTGAGCAAATTTATTTTGAAAATAATGGTTCTGTTCGAAATACGTATCGCGCTCTAGGTCCATTTTATGTTCAACCCAATCGTCCCATCAGAGCAATTAATTCGACTAACTATGGAGCGTTTTCGCACGACGTTTACTCTAACTGATATCAGGTGTATGTTGAGACACCGTTGCATCGAGAAAAACTGACTGTTTGGTGTGCTTTATGGGCTGGTGGAATCATTGTTCCGTACTTTTTCAAATACGATGCTGGCCAGAACGTTGCAGTCAACAGTGACCGCCATAGAACTCTATATTACTACCTGGAAAGGACCCGACCCTCCTTCAACTAAGCTTAAAGCGTAACAAGGGGCAACGAAACAAAGATAGCGCTATGGACGGTAACCTCTCCTTGTCACACCCATTGAAGTAAATGGTGTTTAACGGCTCAAATTTGGTTTTACTTGGAAATTCAGGTGGTTTGGGTATTACATCGTTTAGAAAGTGCAACATTTTTGAAAATGAATGTCTATTTTTCTCTGATATGCCATTACTTTCTCTGCCTTCACCGCGTGTGGTTCAAAAAGTGAAGAATTATGTTGGTGTGAGCTGTGCATTGACGATTGACGATAGTTTCATCATCATAAAAATAAATTTAAATAATAGGAACATAGGAAAATACTTCTCGAAAAGCACTGACTTGAAGTCAGGAAAATTTAAGCGCTGGTTAAAATTCATTGCCAATGCGAAATTTGACATACTTTTTTCCGATATTTTTGGAAATGTGTGTCGCATCGAGCTGAAATTTCGAACATTGCTATTCAGATTCGACTTCAAGGTCTGCGCCAAGTTTCATTGAAATCTCAATGATAGTTTCCGAAAAAAATTTGTTTTAACGATTCTTCATGCAATCAGTTGGCAAGTTTCAATCTAATCGCATCAGTACTTCTTGAGATATAGAGGAAATAAAATAATATATTTGAAATGGATATAACCTCGAAATTGTTAGGTAAATTTCGCCCATTAACGAACTTCTTTGAATTTTTTAAGTCGCTATAGCTTTTCTCGGTAGTAAGTTATCGTGGCAACGGGTGGCTGAGTAGAATTCGATTAGACATTGAACTCTTCATCAGTGAGTCCAACCTGGTCGCTTGGAACCATTTTCGGCAAAAAAACGCAAATTTACGGAGGATGATAACGCGCTGTTCTCCAGAAAAACCGCTCACTAAGTTGAAACTTCTCTTGAACATGTGCGATCTTCTTCAATCCTGCCTTCTTCACGAATTAGTCAGAAAAAAATTCAGGTTTTCCTTATTTGAAATGAAAAATTAAAAAGATTCAGAATAAATGCGACAGAGTTCCCTTTACTGCAATGAGGAAGAAAGAGATAGATACCCGTCCACTTCGCGGGTTGCATAAGCAACGAATTGGCTTCACTTGTCGCTCAAAACGGGTCCCTTCCAGGTATATAATATAGAGTTCATTGGTGACCGCTATAGAGCCATGATTACTGACTTTTTCGTTCCTCAATTGAACAACCATGATGTGTAGCAGGTATGGTTTCAACAAGACGGCGTAACATGTCACACAGCTCGTGCCATAATGAATTTACTGAAGTAAACGTTTGATAACCACATTATTTCACGTTCCGGGCCCGTGAATTGTTCTCCAAGATCGTGCGATTTAACGCCGCTAGAATATTTTCTGTGGGGATATGTGAAGTCGCTGGTTTACGCCTACAAGCCCGAAACGATCGACCACTTCGAGGACATCATTCGCCGCGTTATGGCCGATTTACCGCCTGAAATGGTGGAAAAAGTTATTGAAAATTGGACTTCCAAATAAGATTACGTTCGAGCCAGCTGTGACTTACCCTGTATATGAATAAATTAATAATAAATTATTTTATATAACATTATATAATAATCGGATCAAAAGTAAATTTGTGGAATATAGTCATTGTATGTCATTTTTGAATCTGTTGAATGGTTTGTAGGAAAAAAAAATTGGAAGGTTTTATGTATATTTTCTATTTATATATTCATCCCGCAGAAGCCAATATTCCGCTAAATCACTTTTTCCTGAAAGCTTTTCTTAGTATTCTGCATTTCAACCTTTTAAATCAATGTAAGCACTAATTCGGACATACTTTCTATTAGACAGTCCAATATTTCCCGAGGTGGTTTTCCCATTCTTCCAAAACCTTTTGAATCAAATGTTTTCAATAGACGAATTCTTCTGCCTTCAGATATAAAATCATTTCTGGTTTCTTCCTTAAATAAGACAGTTTTGTCACCCTTTCATCTTCAAGTCTTAGTACTCCAAATGCCGACGAATCTGTTTTGTTTGCATAGTTTGGAATTTTTAATGATTATCTCCTACTTAAGAATCACCTGGCACTAAGTCGTTTCCTAATCGCGATGCTCTATTTTCGTCAATCTTCGAAATGGTCTCTGAAGTTCTGAATGATTAACTTTTGGATTTCTGCTTACTTATCCAGGTTTCCCCATTCTTCCAAAACCTTTTGAATCAAATGTTTTCAATAGACGAATTCTTCTGCCTTCAGATATAAAATCATTTCTGGTTTCTTCCTTAAATAAGACAGTTTTGTCACCCTTTCATCTTCAAGTCTTAGTGCTCCAAATGCCGACGAATCTGTTTTGTTTGCATAGTTTGGAACTTTTAATGATTATCTCCTACTTAAGAATCACCTGGCACTAAGTCGTTTCCTAATCGCGATGCTCTATTTTCGTCAATCTTCGAAATGGTCTCTGAAGTTCTGAATGATTAACTTTTGGATTTCTGCTTACTTATCCAGGTTTCCCCATTCTTCCAAAACCTTTTGAATCAAATGTTTTCAATAGACGAATTCTTCTGCCTTCAGATATAAAATCATTTCTGGTTTCTTCCTTAAATAAGACAGTTTTGTCACCCTTTCATCTTCAAGTCTTATTGCTCCAAATGCCGACGAATCTGTTTTATTTGCATAGTTTGGAACTTTTAATGATTATCTCTTTCTTAACAATCACCTGGTACTGAGTCGTTTCCTAATCGCGATGCTCTAGTTTCGTCAATCTTCGAAATGGTCTCTGAAGTTCTGAATGATTAACTTTTGGATTTCTGCTTACTTATCCAGGTTTTCCCATTCTTCCAAAACCTTTTGAATCAAATGTTTTTAATAGACGAATTCTTCTGCCCTCAGATATAAAATCATTTCTGGTTTCTTCCTTAAATAAGACAGTTTTGTCACCCTTTCATCTTCAAGTCTTAGTGCTCCAAATGCCGACGAATCTGTTTTATTTGCATAGTTTGGAACTTTTAATGATTATCTCTTACTTAACAATCACCTGGTACTGAGTCGTTTCCTAATCGCGATGCTCTAGTTTCGTCAATCTTCGAAATGGTCTCTGAAGTTCTGAATGATTAACTTTTGGATTTCTGCTTACTTATCCAGGTTTTCCCATTCTTCCAAAACCTTTTGAATCAAATGTTTTCAATAGACGAATTCTTCTGCCCTCAGATATAAAATCATTTCTGGTTTCTTCCTTGAATAAGACAGTTTGGTCACCCTTTCATCTTCAAGTCCTAGTGCTCCAAATGCCGACCGAATCTGTTTTGTTTGCATAGTTTGGAACTTTTAATGATTATCTCCTACTTAACAATCACCTGGCACTAAGTCGTTTCCTAATCGCGATGCTCTATGTTCGTCAATCTTCGAAATTGTGTCTGAAGTTCTGGATGATTAACTTTTGTATTTCTGCTTACTTATCCAGCTGAAAAATAGAAAAACGCATTTGCTGGTCGATAGTTACCTTCCGAGGATTTCTTCTTTTTGCGCTCATGTTCTGGGAAACAGCGTCCTGTCGTTTTGTCCAAATGTCTGCTATTGTCGAATTTATTCCAGAAAATGGTCTCAAACGCCTATATTGGACGAATCCGGTGTCAAAATCTATTCGGTCCGCACCATTACGGGCGTACAGAAGATCCCATCGACTTGAAACTTCCAAATACATGTGTTGCATTTTAAAATGCGACAGTTAAATCCATTAATGGGACAAATGTGACAAACGGTTTTTTTAACTTTTGAGGTCAATTCCCTCCTATTTCAGGAACTACCCGAGCGCCTGTTTTAAAACTTGGCAGTTAGTTGAAGCTAACAAATCGCAACTTTTCGCTAAATTTCGTTGAGATCGTACCGTTATTGAATGAAAAAAAATCGAATTTTTGCGAAATTTTCTTACCGGAAACTATTCCTCATACCCGGAATCAATTTCACTCAGACCGTGAACTTCGTATTTCACAGTAGTCTATCAAATTTCAGTTCGATATGATTATAATTTAAAGGGATGTTGGGAAAAATGCGTCAAATCTCGTGGATTTTCCTCGGAATCGTTGTTTTTTACGGAATAGCTCGAAATTACTGATTCTATCATGAGGAAACTTTGCTACTAGTTTGAAAATGCCGATGAACTACTTCGTGCACAATTTCGTGATGGTCGTGTCAGCAGAACAATTTTAAAAAAATGCAAACTTTTCTTCAAATATTCAATATTCTGCGATCTTCTGATCATATTACCCTAACGAAATTCTGAATGAACCTTCGAGCTGTCCTTTTTTCGGTCGTCTTCCTCGTGAATCGGTAAAATCCATAGCAATTCGAAATTTCATTTTCCCAATATTTTTTGGAAAATACAGATTGGATCGTATTGAAATTTAGTACTTGATTGGAAAATGACAGCTTGAAGGTTCATATACAGCATTTCGTGAGGATAATAGTTGCTGACTTCACTTCTCTAGAATTTGTCCATTTGTCAGGCTTGCCAATTTTAAAAATCAACCACTGTATGAGTAATTAATTTTCGAAATACATACCCTACTTTATTGAAGAGTAATTTGCTAATTAATACAAAGTTGTACATTGATTCCTCCTTGCATTAACATCTTCTGTAATGATTTTCTTGCGAAGTTCCAACACGTTACATCCTCCACTAATAATGCACGTGCCATCGTCTACCAATTAGCCTTTATCTGGATTTTATCCAGCTGAAGGAATTCAATTTATTATCCGCTAACTGACAGAAAAGTCAGTTTCGAATGCACTGTTGAAATCGTTCGAATCGATTATTACTCCGTTACAGTCAGGATTTGCTAGTTTTATTCAAATTATCGCATGAACCCACCTATAAACTAGGGCGTGCACAAAAGGCACTAGATATCTAAGGATCAGGATCACTTGGAAACGCCCATTTAAATCGTTTCTATTGGAAACAGCGTGCTATCCTTTTGCCCGAATGTAAATTTCGATTTCTTTCCCGAAAACGGTTGGACTCATATAATATGAAGAATCCGTTGTCAAAATCGATTCTGTTCGACCGGCTGTCAGTTACCACGATAACTTGAGGAGGGAAAGAGCTACTGAGTTAAAACTTGAAGCTGAATTATTTGAAGGATCGAATCGGCCGAACGGTTTTGGAGTTAACATCATTTGAATTAGTCTAGCGAATTTCAGTTATTCAATTCAAATTTCCGGAGATATTGGAACAAATTGTCAAATTCCATGTAATTTTTCTCGGTATCGTTGATATTTCTGCAATGACTGAAAAAAATACCTATCCGATCATAATGGAACGAGGTATCTAGTTGGCAAATGCTGTAGCACAATTGTGTTAATTCCGTGATGATAGATCCATTAGAATAATTGAAAAAAAAACAATTTTGAATTTTTTTTCGCCAACGAATTTTATTATGCGTTCAAAAGCTGCTTAGTCCACATTAGTGATTTTATAGAGAATTTGTTAGCTTCTGATATTACTCCCAATCGAATGAAGGAATATATTCCTTCATCAGATCAACTATGATGGACTTGTCCAATAACCATGAATGAGATCTTCTGTTCGATGTTCATGGATATTTCTGATATACTAAAATAATAGTTTCTCCTCACTTCTGTCATCTAGAATGAAGGAAACTTTACGAACATCTGACTGAAATAAAAAATCAGAAAATGAATAGGTGCGAGATCCTGAAGATCCCATATGTCAAAGAATATTTTTCCGAAAATCATTGAAAATGATCGATGCAAGCAAATATTGATATTTTGAATGAAGAAAATAATTTGGGAGAAATTTGCAATTTTCTTGAAACTTTTTATGAGTGTTTTCTTCCGATATATGAAACATAATAATTAAATCCCAGAACAGCGCGTGAGGTCAGGAAATTTTATGACCTTGTTCTTATTCGTTGCCAAAGCGGTATCTCTTGATTTATGGAGAAAATTACAACGACGCGAAGAAAATTTCGAAAAAATTTCATATTGTTTTTTTTTGATATATCCGAAAATAATTATCGTACAAAACTGAAATTTACTGCCCTCTTGTAAAATATTGATATCAAGGTCTGAGCCAAGTTTAAGGGAAATCTGACGGCCAGTTCTTGAAAAAAAAAATTTCTCAAAAAATTTATATATTTTAGAATTGTTTCTGAAGTAAGTTCAGTAAGTCCAACCTGGTTGTTAAAGAGTTTTTTCGAATAGAAATTGTGAATATTTCGAAACAATATTGCCTTATAGAAATTTCGGGATGATATGAATGGTCAGAGAATTCAACATAACTTCGTAGATTCATTCAACAAACAATTAATGGAAATCATCAAAATTATCTTCTTATTCAAGAATGTGTTGTCCAAATGGAAACAAACATTTTGGAATAAGATGAGAGTTCAAGAAAATAACTTTGAAGATTTTCTCTCAATTGTCAGATGATCGAAATGCTGAAACAGTATTCAATCGATTTTAATATTTTGAAACTTTTTATTCCCTAACATCGTTTCAAAAATTGCCCCTAACAATATAATTTTCAACCCATAGGGACAATTTCTTTCAGCAATTGTTTTCATTTTGTTCACTCTTGTTCCGAATAATGGAAAAAACCTCATCTGAAAAATCCAAGGAAAATATACTGTTTGAGTTTTCACTCTAAATATCAATCACAAATATTCACTCCATAATTTCTTAATTTTGTAATTGTGTCAGTCCGAACAATTCAAATTTTAATGAGGTGCGATCCGTAACGAGTCATATCTTCTCAGATAGAAATGTATTGCGTTATCTTTGAGTATCACTTTTCCTCTTCAGAGGTAAAAGAACAATCTTTATTTTCGTAAGATATGCTTCACAGCAAATCGCCATATTATATTACACGCTTAAGCTTCCTGAATTCCCTGAATTTAAAATGTTTTCATACAATCTGTTATTACAGCACGTCTATGTATAATTATTCCCGTGGAAAACTAACACTTTTTATTCATGATAAAGAAGTTCATTGCATCATTGCACTCGCCGGTTTTTATTGTTTATATATAATCACGTATGGGTCGTTTCATCGTTAATTGAAAAGGGGCAGAAATATGATTCCTGGGAAGATTAATATTGTCGCAATTAGGTCTGGAATGTGTCTATACGTCAATTGATTTTATAACTGAGGTATATTGGTTTAATATAAAAATATTACATCAAATTCTAGAGAAGCACTGCCGTGAAGCCAGCAGCTTTCACGGGTATGTCCAAATTCGAGGGCGAAAAATTTTGAATTTTTGTTTTAATTGTTCTAATGAGTCTTTTGACAAAATTGTGCCAACTAGTATCTAAGTTTGATCATTATGGAGTTAGTATTTTTCTGGAACAAAAATTCGAGGAATTCTTTTCATAATACCTCCGAAAATTAAAATCAGATCGAATTAAAAATTCTTACACTGTTGTGAAATATTGGCCTTAATATCAGTGCAAAACTTTCTTTTAAATTCCGAAAAAAAATTGCAAGCAGTTGTTCGTCGGTATTCTCCAACTAATAACCAAATTTCAATCCGATCGTATAAGGATTTCCTGAGATATTGAGGAAATACCTCAAGAATAAAATACGTATAACTCCGAAACCGTTAGGCCAATTTATCCCGATAACGATTTAACTTTCTATGTTACTTCTTTCATAGGTTATTGTATTCAACTAGCGGCCGATTATTAACACAAGATGTTTCGTTAAAATCAACTTATAGACTCAAAAAAGGAGGTTAGGAGCTTAGTATCGAATTCATAAATGAATAAAATCGACCCGAAAATTCCGCCATTCAGAATATTATTTTTTAATATTTCCGAAAGAACCAACCTATTCTAGCTGAAATTTCGTACATTTTTTTTAATATGGACTCAAAAGCTTATGCTGAATTTCAGTGAAATCTGGCGAATAGTTTCCGAAGTTATCGTGGCAACAACGTGGACCGAATTGAATTTGACTTTCTATGGAAGTATATCAATCACACACATCACAAGTGTACTAGTTAATGATGAAATTGAAATTTTCACATCTTTTAAAACGAAAAATTTACTATTCCGGCGATTTTTGCAGTAAACAGTGCGCGTCAAAATTATAGAACAAATTCATTTTCTCAGAAGAAAAATATTTGGCAACAAAATCCTGAAACAGGTCAATTTTTGTTTCACTCTTACCAAATTTTCATGCATTTTTCAAGGATTCTTGAGTCATCCCCATCAACCCTCTAAATTTTTTGAATAGGGTCACGTGGTACTTTTTTGGCAAGGTCTTAGTATCTTCTTTACAGGCGTGCAGAAATTTTCAAGAAAAAAATTTTTTTTTTGAAAAATTAGTTAGTTGAAAGAGGTTCTCAGTATGTGCACTTTGTCATGGCTCATTTACTTTAAGACGATGGTACCTAATGAAATTTGTCACCGAATGAAAGTCGACCATTACAGTTTTGTTCATGCACAACTTTCAACCTCTACGAACCCTTTAATGGAGAAAAAAAAACGGAGTGACAGTGAAAATTTATTTCGGCATTGAAGTGCCACCCGGAGAATCATTATGCATTACAAGATAAGTTAAATTAAATGTTCAAAATGACCACCATCGTTCTGAATGCAATAATCAAAGCGCTTGACACATTCGTAACATTGATGACATTGCGTTATCAGAAGTCTCTCTTTGAATTGAAACATTTTATCGAAAAGTTTCAACTCCATAGTAAAAACGTACTGATAACATACCTACTTAAGATCATAACTGAAGCGCAGTGTTTAACACATTCTAATTTTTAACGTGAGGGGGTTGAAAGGGGTTGAAAGTTGTGCATGAACAAAACTGTAATGGTCGACTTTCATTCGGTGACAAATTTCATCAGGTACCATCGTCTCGAAGTAAATGAGCCATGACAAAGTGCACATACTGAAACCCTCTTTGAACTAACTAATTTATCAAAAAAATTTTTTTTTCTTGAAAATTTCTGCAAGCCTGTGAAAAAGATACAAATACCTTGCCAAAAAAGTACCACATGAACCACTTTCCGTATTCAAAAAATGTGGAGGGTTGATGGGGATGGCACAGGGTGCAACAAAAATCCTTCAAAAATGCATATAAATTTGGTAAATGTGAAACAAAAATTGACCTGTTTCAGGATTTTGCTGCCAAATATTTTTCTCCTGAGAAAATGAATTTGTTCCATAATTTTGACGCGCACTGTATACAGGGTCTTTCACGAGGAACCTCACCCATATTTATACGGGAAACTACTGAACGTATTTTCATGAAATTCAGCACTTATAAGTATTTCACGATGCTGATGAAATCTAAAATATTTTCAAGGCATGAACACCTCCGGTTTTTCCGGAAATGACGTCAACTTCCGTTTTTCAAATTAGAACACCATTTTTTTATTGCAGGAATAGATTCCTTAGAAAATTTCAATTTATTTTGATGTAACATTTTTCAGTTTTGGTGGGAAAATTCTCTCTGAGCGGGAAAATTCGAAAAAAAAATCGAAAATAGAGCTCCGCTGAAACAAGAATAACTTCGAGGTTTTTGGATGGAAAATTTTCATTTTTGGGATTTTTCAAGATGTAAGATTGATGTATCCACTTTAAAAATCGAAATCGCGATTCATGATACAGGGGGTGAAAAAATCGCTTTCAAAGTTAGGGATGACAAAATCGTGAAAAATCAATTTTTTCAAATTAGAACCCCATTTTTTTATGGCAGATATTGAATCTACGTTAAAAAATAATGTGAGTGTATGCATCACACCCTTGCCCTAAAGTGGATATTTTCTGAGTTATTCACAAAAAACTGTTTTTCGTCTTGAATTTTCAGCTATTTCGTTTCCCTTCACGCCAAAAAGATGACATTTTCAGGAACTGTTACTTAAACCATGTTTTAGATTTTTCTACCCTAATATGCAAGAGAAAAAAGTTACAGGTTGTTCCTAAATAGATGGCGAATTTGGATTCGAATTTGTATCGGAAACCTCTTTATTTCAACTAATCGGCCATCGGTTTTCTCTCCAGTGATAAATAAATAATTCCTTATGAACCATATGCAAAAACTTACCATGTTTTACATTATTTTTTTTTAATGATAGATATCATTAATTACATCTGCCAAATTCCTCTTTATTCAGTAGCATTTTGTGTTTACTATTAATTTGGTGATAATTCGTATTAAGTTATAAAATCGATCACTATGCCTAATTTTACCAATGAAGATTATTTAAATCTCATTCTACTTCATGGAGAATGTAATAAAGTTGTAGATAGAACGATTCGACTGTTCATTGAGAGGTTTCCTGACCGACCCAGACCAACGAGAGATACCATTAACAGAACCATGACAAACTTGAGAAATGTCGGATCTTTCGTTAAGAAAACTACACACAGAGAAAAAAGTGTAGTAGAAGATGAGAACAACGAAATTACAGTTCTTGCATATTTTCGTGTGAATCCTCAAAATTCTCTCAAAGATGCCGAGATTGATCTGGGATTATCTCAATCGAGTGTTTGGAGAATATTAAAAAAACATAAAATGCACCCATATAAATTCAATAGGGTACAGCATTTGAAGGAAACTGATTTCGTCAGGAGAACAGAGTTTTGCGAAGCTATGATGATTCGATTTCAAGAGAATGAAAACTTTTTGGACTGTATAATTTGGACAGATGAATCTAAATTCACAAAGAATGGTTCTTTCAATAGGCATAACAGTCATTATTGGGATGAAGAGAACAACCACCACTTCAGACAATGGAACTTTCAAGAGACCTGGAGTTTCAATGTTTTTTGCGCCATCAAAAATAATGCAATTGTCGATGTTCACATTTATGATGGGACTTTAACTGGTAAGATAGAACACTACAAATGTTTGCATTATTTAAAGAATGTTCTCCCTTAGGAGATAGATATTCTGACATATTGACTCAAATAATTGAGCCGCTAGTACAGAACCATAATGACTTATGGTATCAACAAGATGGCGCGCCTCCACACAATTCACTCAATGTGTCAAATATCCTCTACAGGCTATTTGAATATCGATGGTTGGCGAACAATGGTCCACATCTTTGGCCACCACGTTCTCCCGATTTAACTCCTTTAGACTATTATGTTTGGGGTAGGATAAAAAATATTGTCTACTCAACTCCCCTGACTGATAAAGAGGACTGCATAGAACGAGTCAGAAATGCGTTCAGGTTTGTTTAGATTTTTAGATTCATAGATTTGAAACTCAATTTGGTTTTTAAACACTTTTGCAGATCTCTTCCTCGGATGAAATAAGAAGAGCAACGCACGAAGCATTCCTGAGACGTATAAATAAATGTCTAGAAATTAACGGTTAAAACTTTGAGCATCTTCTCTAGTTATAACTGCGAGAGTTTGCAATGGTTCTCCTAATAGTAACTTGAAGTCGGTTTCAAGAAGGGGTGAAGAATCTACAGCATGGTTCAAATAACAGTTCCTGAAAATTTCATCTTTTTGGCGTGAAGGGAAAAGAAATACTGAAAATTCAAGACGAAAAACAGTTTTTTGTGAATAACTCAGAAAATATCCATTTTAGGGCAAAGGTGTGATGCATACACTCACATTATTTTTTAACGTAGATTCAATATCTGCCATAAAAAAATGGGGTTCTAATTTAAAAAAATTGATTTTTCAAGATTTTGTCATCCCTATCTTTGAAAGCGATTTTTTCACCCCCTGTATCATGAATCGCGATTTCGATTTTTGAAGTGGATACATCAATCTTACATCTTGAAAAATCCCAAAAATGAAAATTTTCCATCCAAAAACCTCGAAGTTATTCTTGTTTCAGCGGAGCTCTATTTTCGATTTTTTTTTCGAATTTTCCCGCTCAGAGAGAATTTTCCAACCAAAACTGAAAAATGTTACATCAAAATAAATTGAAATTTTCTAAGGAATCTATTTCTGCAATAAAAAAATGGTGTTCTAATTTGAAAAACGGAAGTTGACGTCATTTCCGGAAAAACCGGAGGTGCTCATGCCTTGAAAATATTTTAGATTTCATCAGCATCGTGAAATACTTATAAGTGCTGAATTTCAAGAAAATACGTTCAGTAGTTTCCCGTATAAATATGGGTGAGGTTCCTCGTGAAAGACCCTGTATTATAACATGTCATATCCATGTGTAATAAAATTCTTAGAGGTTCGGATTAAAGAATTATTTTATGGGTTCATTGTCGTCTATTCCGTTTCTCCCCCAGATATTCAAACAATGGGTGATTAAACCACCGAATTGGCAGGTGAGAAGTATATAACATTCCAGATCAACAGTTCTCGTCTAAAGGTTCACCAAGAACAGTTTCTCTATAGTTGATGAAGCCGTATTTATCACAATCCATATTTTACTCCGCATAACTAATCATTTACTCCGATATCTGCTCCATTTGTTTTTGGTTTATTATTCGATACAAATAATAAACCTAAGTGATCGACCAAGAAAAAAAATTTTTAACCCCCCCTGAAAATTTCAGAGTTTACGTTTTGTAGTATGTAGATTTGAATGAACGAATAAAAAAAAATTCGTACATCCGCCGCCCGTTGTCCGGGGCTTTTCTCTGAAAGTACAGAACCAAAATCCGTGAAACTTGGTACAAAAATCGTTCGTCGCTCGGGATTGATCCTCCAAGCTTTTCAGCAGGATCGGTGTACCCTGAGGGCTCAAAATAGGGGTTGGAGGGAAAAAAATTATTTTTCGAATACTTACCACCGAATTTTCATGAAACTTTCAATGTTGATTGCTGTTGCATAACTCAACCTAAAAATTTTCACCCGAATGATTTCCGTTCAGTGGTTCCTTAGGTATGAAGAAAAATGCTACAAATTTTGGAGTGAAGAACTAATGAGTTATGAACAATATATGAGTTTTATTTAAGACATCAATGGTATTGCGTTATTCAATTGAGCAAATGATAAACCCTTGTGTGTAATTCGCAGCGTTTTTATTTTTAATTTCGATTCATAATTTTCAAGTAATGGGACCGTGGAACAGCATGAAATCATTTTTTCACGCTTGTTCTAGAAAAAGCTCTCTATCGTTTTGTCCAAGCGTCTATAATTCTCGAAATTTTCGGCGAAGATGTTCTCGAACGTCTCACTAATGAAGCATTCGATGTCAAAATCAGGGATACTCATTCGAAAATTCTAGATTTTTACCTTGATAAATGCAACATTGCGAAGTGCAAATGCAATCAGATTGAAACTTCGTAAATAGTTGCATATGATGTCAAGCGAAAATTCGTGAAGATTATATAGTTGGAAAATCAAAAAAAATTCAAAAATATTCCTTTTTTTTCGAAATTATTCATCAGATTCCTATGAAATTTGTCAAAGATTCTGGAGTTAATATTTCAGAGTGATGAAGTAAATTTCAGCTCGATCAGATATTTATCTTCGGAAATAAGTCAAATTCTGTTGTTTTTTCCTCAATATAGTTGTCATTTCCTCAAATTCTCGAGTTGTACTATTATGAGGAGAATTCGGAGAAAAATGGGGTTTGCAAATATATTCATTTTCGAGTCAACATATTCATAAGTTGCAGCAATATATTTATTTTGTGTACCGATATGTAAGAACCACGTCAGGAGATGGCGCGCCGGAAGTTTACAGTTTCCAGTATACAGTGTCCAGATATTTTTGATAACAATCTGAGTTTCGAAGGATAATCACGAAAAATATTTGAGGAAGAACACCAAATTTTCACAAAACAAATAAAAATAAGAACTGGCAATCAATATTTTCGAGCTTTTTTGAATTAGGATTGCTGAATTGAGGGAAACTGTAGGCATGCTTTCGTCACGTTCTTTTTTGAGATTGGTCGATAGATCGAATTGAAAAATACATTGGTCTTCACATTTTTACGCGCTTGCTTTAGATGTCAAAATGTCTGTTATTTTCTAATTCTGAGCCGAAAATGATCTTAAACGATTGGGTTGAACTCCCTGAAGAAGTCCGTCCGTCCGTATGTGCTCTAAGTTTCGAAGGAAAAGACTTGACGACTTGAAATTGTCAGATTAGATTTGGAGTCCAAATATCTCGGTTAAGTTAATGGGCCAAATCTGCCGAACAGTTTTTGTGTTACAACCATTTGCAATTTAGATTTTTAAATAACTCGAAAAATATTTATCTGATCGAAATGAAACTAGGTTGGATGATGAACAGGGTCAATAGGAAGAATTATCCATGAAAAAATTTAAAAAAAAAATTTTTTTTTTTAAAGTGTTCATATTTCATTCGATTTTCACTGAAATTTTCAAGTCGCCATTTCGCAATGTGAACAAGTGCGTAAAAGCTGCTGACGCACGTCACTGCTTTTCTAGGTTTTCATATATTTGAAACTCCCAAAACAAAAATATATTGTGTTCGGAAGAATATAAACATATTGTCTCAAGAATTCTATATATTGGGGCAACCAATAATATGACTATAAAAAATTTAATGAATATATTTGCAAACACATTTTTGTCCCAAACGGCGCCGTATATACCAATGCGATCAGATTGAAACTGAGTCATTACGCGAAACTGTTTGCAGAATTCAGTGATGATGGTGTAGTTGAAAATTGTAAAAAAAGCTTTTGCTCAAAATTTTCAATTCTTTCAACATATTTTTTTCCAGAATGTTATCCATTAGATCTCCATAAAATTTCGTGCACGCTATTAAGCATTCAACAAAAGTATAACCAATTCCAACTAGACCTGCTATTTATTGTCGGAAATAGTGGGAAAAAATATGTCAAATTACTTTGATATTTGCTCAGTATCGTTTATGTTTGCTCGATAACTCAAGAAATAATGCGTTGGCAAAGAATTTGGACAAAAGAGTATAAGATCCTGACATCTTGTCAGTGTTCTTCCAAAATGTTTATAACCACGTAGAATTAAAAATTATATAATGAACCAATATTTCCAGAAACCAAACAATTTCCAATCCAATCAGGTATTTCAACTTTGCAAGTGTGATGGATATTGAGATGTGTTTTCTCCTCGTTTGATATTTAGATAATTTGCGAAAAACTCAATTCCAAAATATTCGAACAAAATATGGAAATTTAAAAATATGAGTATATGTAATGATTTGTAATTCATTCAATCTTATTAGCCTACATTCCCACTGCTTTCTGTTCATCATAATGTTGAATAACCATTCCAAATATTTTTCTGAATAATTAGTAGGTACATTGTACATTATATGGTTTCTGATCAATCAATTCGGTCTAGTGAAATTAAATCTTTCGAATTAGGAGCAATCCATTGAAAATGGCCCTCCAAATATGGTGATTAAATTCTGATGGAGACCAAATGAATCAAAATTATTGAATTGGCTTACGCGAACGGAATTTGTGGCGTAATTTTATGAATTCTGCTATAAAGTAACGATTTGGACATAACAATATTGTTGTGCTAAATTCGGCATAAGAACTAATCTGCAATATTTCGAACAGTCCAAATTTGCTGTTAATGATTGTTGAACAAATTGCTATGTGGAATCGATTCACATGTAAATTGACGGGCATTTATAATTCACCAATTCGCGCTACAAATTCTATACATTCATTTATTATGGAATAGTTTATAAGCTCGTTCGGGAGAATAAACTCCAACGGAATATTTCAAACTCATTATTATGCAGTTTGAGCGCTAGTGACATCGTTTTTAACGAATTGATACAGATGAAACAATCGCAATATTTATATGATTTAATTTGGTTAAGTTTCACAATAAGGAGATTTTGACAGGCTTATGTCAGCATTTATAGGGCCATAATATATTTTTCTGCCGGTAGAAGAAGAAAAAGATTGTGGTATCAGAAAGGAACCCTTAAGAACACAAATGATTTGAGCTTCTATACAATATGAGTTCTATTTTGTAGGATTTTTCCCGGAACATACCGAAACAATGCAAGTACAAATCGGACTACTTCATAGGACAAACGAGAAAATTTGAAGAATTTTTTTTTCGATATTCCATTTTTTTGAGACTTTTGACAAATTGATATTTTCAAACAATCACAGCAACACAGATCTTGGTATGGAAGAAATTCATCCAAATCTGGTCCATTTCTATATAACAATAAGCGAAATAACTCTCACCATTCAACAAAATGCAGGAGAATTTGTTTATTTTTCTTTTCAGGTTATCTTGTTCCGACATCAGTATTTCTGTATTGTCTCAATTTATCATGTAATTTCCAATGGTCGAACATGCATGCATGGTTCGCTATTTGGGATGTTTTGTAGGTCTCTATTCCTTAGGTTGTTTTTGTATTTTCGCTTTCTGATATCTAACGGCCGAGATGTTCCCCCTGTATATGTCTTTCCACAAATACAGGGAATACTAAAAACAGAAATTTTCGTTTTATGTTTCTCTTTGATTGGTTTGGTTTTAGTAAGTATGGATCTCAAATCATTTTTCAATTTGAAAGCCGTACTTTTATTGAATTTAGCACCAATTCTGCTAATGTTTCCTCAGATTTCATGTAGTCAAGGAATCACATTCAATAAATTGGGTTTTTCATGATAGTTGAGAATAAGAAGAAGTTTTTTTGTCTGAATTTGAAAGGTTCACTTCAAGAAACGATTTGTTGTGATTCAATTCATGTCGACGAATCTCATGGGTTGATGAGATTTCATTAGCTCTATCACAAAGGGTTTTAATGATACAATTTTTTACACAGAGTAATTTCGCTATTGGTTCAGTAGAAATGGAAATTTGGCTGAATTCACTAAAAAAAACTAGAATTAAAATTAGTTTCATACCAAGAAAACTGTATTGTTGTGATTTTTGAAAATGTCAATTTGACAAAAGTCTCAAATAAACGAAATATCAAAACAGAAATTAATACTGCAAATTTTCTCATTTGTCTGATGGAAGAGTCCAATTTGTACTCTGAAACGTTACGGTTCACTTTGTTGATCGTTTGCATTGTTCCAGTATTGTTCATTAGGCAACTTTCTTCCTATTATAAACAGTATTTTTGTATTGTCCCAATCTATCATGTGATTTCAATGGTCGAACATACATGGTTCGCTATTTGGGATTTTTGTATGTCTCTATTCCTTAGGTTGTTTTAATGTTCTCGTTTTCTGATATCTAATGGTCGAGACGTTCCAAAAATACTGGGATTACTATAAACACAATTTTTACTAACTAAAACCAAACCAATTAGCGAGGAACAAAAATAAAAATTGTGTGTATAGTATTCCCTGTATTTGTGGAAAGACATATACAGGTGGAACGTCTCGACCGATAGATATCAGAAAACGAGATCACAAAAACAACCTAAGGAATAGAGACATACAAAAATCCCAAATAGCGAACCATGTATGTTCGATCATTGGAAATCACATGATAGATTGGAACAATACAAAAATACTGGAATCTTGGAATACTTGGAATCAGATAATTCGAAAAGAAAAATTAAAGAGTCCTCTTGCATTTTGTAGAAATAGAACCTATTTGGCTGAATTTACTTAAAACGAGGTATAATTAAAAAATTTTCAAACCAAGTGAATCTGTGTTGCTGTGTTTTCTCAAAAATGTCAATTTGACAGAAGTCTCAAATCGAAAAGAAAAATAGAAAGAAAATAATTATAGAAATTTTCTCCTTTGTCTGATGAAAGAGTCAGATTTGTACTCTGAAACGTCACAGTTCGCTTTCTTTATCGTTTGTATTGTTCCAGTATTGTTCATTAGGCAATCTGTTTTCCAAGAAACTGCCATTGACAAATAGTTTAATCCCGCAATCGGCAAGGGAGTTTTTCATGAGAAAACAATTTTTATTTAATTTTTAATAGTTCTGTTTCAGATATTGGAAGTGAAAACCCAGAGAAAACCTAAAAAATGAAGGATTATATTGCAGCGAAAAAGAGGTTTTTTCCAACAGACTAGGCATCAATTGAATTCGTCTGTTCGATAGTAGAATATCCGCATATAATTGGCAATTAAACGAATTAAGTCTTGCACGCGGACGAAATCTGAAGTGGTTGTTAAAATGACATATTCATAATCTGTCCGATGTTGAATTGCAAATGAAAAAAGAGATCCCTGGTCTGAATGAGGTAACCGGTTCGTCAATAATTCGATGTTTATTTTGTGTTTTATTTAGTCATTGTAGTCGAGATATTGTTTCCGTATGATCGGAGATGAATTTCATGTTGGTCCGTATTCAGAATGGGCCGAATAATTGGCCGAACAATAACTGTTGGCCAGCTTAGGGTAGGTACCTCATAATGAATATTGATAGAGATATGTGTGCAGCACAATTAGCAGGGCGTTTGGCATTACAATGAGTATTGATCGGTCGTTAGACTGGGGAAGACTGGCATTTGTGATTTGTTGTGGATTGTCAAACAACCTCCTGCTCGCAGAGGAGAACCCTTCACAAATCCGCCCTGTCACTTTATTCGACCACTTGTGTCTATACTTAATTTTATGATGAACTCTGCGCTTTAATTTTGAACGATAAATTCTCTCCCCTATACCGAATTTCCTAAATCGGAACTCGACCAGTGATCAGTTGAAGAGCACGAACACATTTTATTACCCCGATTTTCACGTTTCTGCATTTACGATTCAATTCGATAACGCTATGACTCGATTTCCGCACGGTACAAAATAACGCTGCAAATTTTACACAAGGGTTTATTATTTTCTCTGTTAAGTAACTCAATTCCATCGATATCTGAAACAAAACTTATGTATTATGCATAACTCATTGTTTTTTTTGGAAGTCTTCATTATTTTTCATTACGCTACTTAATTCGCGTTACATTGATATCTCGAATAAAAATTTTATATCATACATAACTCATTGGTTTTTTCACAACAAAAAACCAATTCCATAAAAAAAATCATGTGAAACATTGAAATCTCAATAAATACTCTTGTATAATTGAATAACATTTCCACTTGCAGAACTCTAATTGAGTAGCATAATTCAAAATAATATTTTGAATGAGAAGAGACGTTCCACAGTCGTTTCACCACTTTGAAAATCTAAAAATTAATTTCAAATCAGATAGCGTTTGCCCTTTTTGACATATCAGGGAAATAACCTCAAAATTTAAAATGGCCACGAAATTTTTGGCCAATATTGGCAAATAAATATCGGTTGAACTGAAATTTTAAACACTGTTTTAAAATGTTGACTCTAAGACCTGTACCAAATTTTATTGAACTTCAATGAATATGTTTTCGAAAAAATGTTTTCAAAAAAAATTCAATTTTTTCCAATATAATTCTAACGAAATTTTGCATTTAATCGAGCGTCGATATTTCACAACTTGTCATGATGCTTCTATCTGATCGCGTTAGTATTTTTTGATACTGAGGAAATAAACTCAATCTTTCAAACCAACACCAATACGTTAAACAAAATTCAAGATTTTTCGCGAATATCAAATGTGTAGATGTGATTTCTACTAGGATTCAACCTTGTTCTGAGGTCACTTGATTTACAAAATATCCAACACACAAACTGAAAAACTGAGGTTATTTTGAATAACTTTTCTGTTACAATTAAATATATCGTGAGCCTCATAAGTTTGAATTCGAATAAATAATTCTCAAATAGAAATTTCGTTCCGTATCGTTGTCAGATACACTCAACTAAGAGGGTGTCAAATCCAAACGTCTGTTTAATGTGAAAACGTAGAATTCAAACAAGCAGTTTGCCGACAACCAGATGGTGAAACATGCGGAATATTTTTCTCTACGCTATATTCCTTGTGTTAGGTCACGAGTCGCCACAGACTCCATTCAGAACAGGTGGATCATCGTCTCCTACCTTAGTCTAAGGCTCCTACCCTTAGTATTAGATTCTCGACAATGATTTTATTTTATCAAATGATGAACCAAACACGCTTGGAATTTCACACGGAGGTTTATTTTTTCTTCTCGAAAAAATTTTTTTTTTCGAAAATTTCTGGACGCCTGTGAAGAAGATACAAAGACCTTCCCAAAAAAGTACCACACGACCCACTTACCCTATTCAAAATTTTAGAGGGTTGATGGGGATGGCACAGGGTGCAACAAAAATCCTTCAAAAATGCATCAAAATTTGGTAAAAGTGAAACAAAAATTAACCTGTTTCAGGATTTTGTTGCCAAATATTTTTCTTCTGAGAAAATGAATTTGTTCCATAATTTTGACGCGCATTGTATATTCGATGGTTTGAAAACTAAAAAATTCCACAAAATGACCTAGTGGCAAGTGATTCTCTATCTGACAACTTGAATCCCTTCTATTGATGATAAAAATCGAAAAAAAAACCTGCACAAAAAAGAGATTAACAGAATCATTTCAAGTTAATTCATCATTCCAGATAAATAGGTTCAAAATCTGTTCGGGAATAATTACAAGGCATCAGTTCTCTTCCCTTTGACGTTCAGAGTAGGTATATTTTTATATCATCGATGCAATATCTTCCGAGCTGTAAACGAGCTGTTAGTTATATTCGAGTGTTCGGCTTTTAAAAGCTGCGGCAACAGACTATAAACATTGGGCACACGTCTTTAGTGTCAGTTGAGTGGCTCACGTCAAAAGTAATTAGTAGTTTCCGGTCGGCTCGTTCAGAACGTTTGAAATTCAAATATCCTGCCTTATTTTGGTTGGCCATCTACTAACATCCTCCATCTCAATGATTCGCCGCAGCTGTTTCACCAGGAAGGATCAAGTTGCCTGGTTTACGCCTGATCCGTTTGTTATTCATCGATTACCTCCGATTAATCTGATGATAAATTAACTTGCTTTTAACCCCCCACTCCTCGTTTCCTTTCACCCTATGCGCCTCGTTCATGACGAATTTCCATGGAGGAATTTCCTTCCTCTATAATATTCGCATCTCCCTCTGATATCCTGGATTTTGTCTGTGAAAGCTGCCCGTTTTATACGCTATCAATTATTCCAACTTGCTGTTCCTACCGGGAAATGCTTGAGGTGCATTCATTTCATTCTGCAACGAAACATTTATCTTCAGCGATCCATTTGTGTCAGGTCGGGTTGTATAGGGGGCCAAGTGATTGTTCCCCAACCATCATGTTCCGTAGAAGCATGCCTGCCCAAGGTGTCCAAAAATGGTACCGGTTGTTTGAAAGTTGAATGAAATTAGAAAATGTGAATCATAGAAAACGTTTTTGCGCGCATGTTTGTCCAAATGTCTGTAATCTTCGAATTTTTTCCCGGAAATGGTCTCAAACGACTAGGTTGGACTCACTGACGACGAATCCGCTGTCGAAAACGATAACTGTCGAACGAAGCAAGCTAGCGACTTGAAATTTTCAGATTAGGTCGCGCATTGGAATGCGGTGGTTAAGTTCGTGATGGATTTCCTGATATTTCTGGAACTGCTCATGCGATTGAATTGGAACTTGACAGTTAGTTGGAGCATAACAACGCACAACTTCACACGAAATTTTTTTGAGATCAAACTGTTATTGAAGTTTGAAAAAAATGTTTTCGAAATTTTTTTCGAAGAATCTTTTTCTTTCGGAAACTATTCATTAAATCACGAAAAAACTGCTCATACCTTGAAAATCATATTTTACAGCAGTGCACCAAATTTCATTCCGATACAACCATAATTTCTGGAGATTTAAAAAATATATATATATATATATTTCCGAATTAACTCGAAAAAACACTGATTTAATCGGGATGAAACTTTGCGACTATTTTGGAAATGCTGATGGACAACTTTGTGTGAAATTTCGTGACGATCGTGTCATCAGGAAAATTTGAAAAAAATTTCAAATTGTTTTTTCTTCGAATATTCATTATTCTGTGATCTTCTGATCATATCATCTTCATGATATTCTGTAGGGAAACTGCCAAGGTGGTGCAATGGGTTGATAGCCTTCTCTTAAAACCGGAGGGACTGGGTTCGAATCCCGGCGAGGTTATGGATGTTGTGTTAAGTTTGTGGTGTAGGTAAATGTTTGTGTGTCTATAAAGAAAAGTTCTCTAGTTGGTATGAATCTGAATGAATATATAAATGTAGAATTGAAAGCTTGTCTAAATGGCCATAGTAGCTGAGAACACTTAAAGGAGTGAATGTAGGAATGATATTCTGTATGAACCTTCGAACTGTCATTTTTCGATAAAATAGAGGAATTCAATTCGATCTAGTCTGTATTTTTTCAAATATTGGGAAAATAAAAGTTTGAATCGGTATATCTGCGTAATCATTCGGTGGATTTTATCCATTCACGAATGCGGCCAACGTCCAAACCTACTCTTAAAATATCGAGTTTCTAAGTTGTTTCTTTCGGGAGTTATTGTGTTTACGGTCGGCTTAACAGCCGTAAACAATAACCAAATGCCAAAAGCAAAAGAGGGTTTTAGATACTCAAAACGTGTTGGATGGGCGTCTTGTGAAGAAAATTTTGCAAGCACGATCTTAGGTGCATCTCACGAACCCTAGCCCTACAGTGCAGACAACCTCAAGTCATGTGCGTGAGTTATTTCAGGCAGCTGTATCTGTGATTTCACAATTTGTTAAGCACCTTCACCACTAGGAAACAACCCCACATGACACCAACGTCTAACATGAAACAGAGAAATTGCTCATGGAGATTAAAGAGCTTCAGTTCAATACCAATAAACCCTGAGCCATTCCTTTATTTGATGTTGGTTCTCAAAAAACTGCAAAACTTGCCTGTAACGACAAATGAACGTCATGCACATGGCTTGAAGTTTTCAGCACTCAAAGGTTACGGTTGGAAAGGTTCTCCGGAGATGGCGCTAATGAAATTTTATTCACAAGACTGCCATCCATAAGATATTAAATATTTTGAAATTTTTATCTTATAAGCTTCGGATGAAATTTCAAGAAAATCATGTATTATTTTATCTTGCTGTATTTTTTTAGCCTTCCAAGGTGGTCATCTACCTAAATGAGCGATTGCAATGGTTATTAATCTTTCATTTTTAACTTCACAAAGTTCAACAAACTTGAGGCGCAAATTATATTTCTCTGTTCGGCTTCCAGCTCTCAAGTTCAAGTAAGAAGGAATATTTTCGCAAATCTTGATGCGGGGTTTTGTTGTTCACTTTCGCACTACTGGGTATAACATAGTATGTTGATATCTGCGCAATTATAATGAAGTGAGATGAAGACTCCATATATTAATATGCACGTACAAAAAGGTCTTATCTTCGGCACAAGTTTCGGGTTACTGTAAACAAACGATAGTGCCCCGCTTAGCATCAGGTAATTTACATTTCTTGAAGTTGTGCAAAACTTCATTTGAACATTTCTCCTAGTGTTTTTTAAGTTAATTGCTCTTCAGCACGAGTTTACTGCTTGTTCCTCATTAGATAATTGAAGGGATCAGTTCAGCAGTTACAGTTCTAGTCAATTAACGCGCTCCTTCAATTCTTTTCTAATGTCCTCACAAAATTCTGCATGAACCTTCAAACTACCATTTTTAATTTTCACTGTAGGTCTAACGGCCGATGCTAAGAACAATAACTTCTAAAAGAAACAAATTAGAGATTCAATATGTTCAGAGTAGGTTCGGACCCCAATTACGAAGGTCAAATTAGTGAATGGGTAAAATCCACCCCCAATAATTACACCAGGTTTTGAATATATATGTATTCAAACTTCATTCTCCCAATATTTACGAGAATACAGATCGGGTCGAATTGAAATCCAGTTCTTGATTGTGAAATCGCAGCTTGAATATTCATGCAAACTTTCGTGAGGATTATATCATTTTTGCGCGCATGTTCTAGGGGAACAGCGTGCTATCGTTTTGTCCAAATGTCTGTAATTTTGGATGATTGAGCCGAAAATGGTCTCAATCGACTAGGTTGGACTCACTGATGACGAATCCGGTGTCAAAATTGATTCTGTCCGGCTGGCCGGCCGGCCGGCCGGCCGGCCGGTTGGCCGTCCGTAGACACGATAACTGTCGACAGAAGCAAGCTAGCAACTTGAAAATTTCAGCATAGGTTGCGCATCGGAATGCCGCGGTTAAGTTCGTTAATGGGCCGAATCGATAAAATTGTTTCGGAGTTATAGGCATTTGAAGTTTTGAAGTTATTTATTTTTTATTTCAGAAACTACTCGAACGATTGGATTCAAACTTGGCTGTTAGGTGAAGTACAACAACGCGCAACTTCGAGCCAAATTTCGTCAGGATCATATTGTCGGTAGTTTTTAAAAAAAATTCTTATCGAAATTTTTTTCCAAAGAAATTTTTTTTTCGGAAACCCTTCATCATACCAAAATAAAATTCTACTTACACTTTGACCTTCTAATTTCACAGCAGTGTACCAAATTTCAGTTCGATACGATCATAAGTTTTGGAGATATGGGAAAAAAATATGTCAAATTTCGAGTTTTTCTTCTCGATATCGTTGATTTTTTCGGTATAACTCGAGAAATACTGATTCAGTCCTTATTAAACTTCACAGATAGTTTAATGATGCTGAAAGACAACTTTATGCAAAATTTCGTGATAATCGTGTTATTAGAACAATTTGAAAAAAAAAATTTCTATGATTTTCTCATCATATCATCCTCATTAAATTCTGTATGAAACTTCGAACTGTTATTTTCTATGAAGTACTGGATTTCAATTCGATCTGATCTGTATTTTTGGAAATATTGGAAAAATAAAATTTTGATTTGGTATATCTACGGAATCATTGGGTGGATTTTACCCATTCACGAATTCGGCCTTCGTAATTAAGGTCCAAACCTTCTCTACAAATATCGAGTTTCTAAGTTGTTTCTTTCGGAAGTTATTGTGTTTACGCAGTCGGTCGTAAGGCTGACCGTAAACACAATAACTTCCGGAAGAAACGACTTAAAAACTCGATATTTGTAGAGTAGGTTTGGGGCTTAATTACGAAGGTCGAAGTCGTGAATGGGTAAAATCCACCCAATGATTCCGTAGATATACTCAATCAAAATTTTATTTTTCCAATATTTCCAAAAATACAGATCAGATCGAATTGAAATCCAGTAATTTATCAGAAAAAAAGTTCAAAAAGCACTGCCGTGAAGGCAGCAGCTTTTGCGCGCACGTTCAAATCCGTTGCTGAAGCGGTCATCTACATTGGACATGCGCGCAAAAGTTGCTGCCTTCACGGCAGTGCTTTTTGAAATTTTTTTTTCAATTGTTCAATAGGAAAATGGTCTATATACTAATAAATAAGGGTTTATTCGCCATTTTGCAACACTAGATAATCTACTTAGGAAGGAACCTAGAGTCTTGAAATTTTCAGGTTAGGTTAAGATCTTGAGTTCGTTAATGCGCCAAATCTGCCGAATGGTTTTTGTGCTACAGCCATTTGAAATTTTGATTTTTCAATAACTCGAAAAATATTCATCTGATCGAAATGAAACTTGGTTGGAATATGAACAGTGTCAATAAGAAGAACTATCCATGGGAAAATTCGAAAAAAAAAATTATTGAAATTTCACTGAAATTTTCAAGTCACCATTTCGCACTGTGAACAAGCGCGTAAAAGCTGCTGACTTCACGTCAGTGCTTTTCTAGATTTTTTTCATTGCAATCGATCCGGTTAAAGGACGAACTTATGACTAAGAATGAAACTATTATGTTTTCCACAATGATGAAAAATGTGTGACCGAACGGAATAAGCTAGAGATCTGAGTTTTAGATTGGGTTTGCATTCGTATATGACGGTATTGACATTTGAGTACACCATCGTTTCACAAAAATCACCGTTTTGAGCTACAAATTTTCCGGCTGAGCTTGCTTGATAAAACAAAACGCACATGTGCGCAAAAGCTCCTGACTTGATCTCCAAATTTTTAGAACTTTTGTATGAAATATTGAGATATGAAAATAATAATAGAAATAATCAATTGCCATGATATATCCCTGGAGAGATTGGGGTAAAGCTAGCAAATATGCGGGTACTTTTTGCAAATGATTGTTTTCCTGCTGACAGACCGATGACCATAGAGCTCTAAATGTTCTGATTTTCTTATGGCTTATGACGTTTCAATTAACAAGGTACACCTTCTCCCACATAAGCGATATATCAATATCATGTACATTCTGACATTACTGTAATTTAGCAGGCAATATTGCAACTGTATCTTCAGCAACAATTTATCCAGTAATTGCCAGTTGCAATCTCTCATTATTCTATTTGCTTTTCGAGGTTTAACTTCCAGGCATAATAATTCATTCGGACAAAAACCTAAAGGAGAACTCACACGTTACGGCTCTCATTCGTGGTGAATTTTGAACGTTATTGAAAACTTCACAATTTTCATTCGAAGTATGCGGATTTCAATAATCGAATATAAATATAAATTCTTTGCAAGGGCATAATGCCTTCTCCTTCCAAAACTACTGTGACAAGATATAGATATAGATGTAGATATAGAATTTGGTACGAGAATTACGTGTTAATACAGTGTATTGAAGCATGAGGAATTTGATTCTCAACAATAATCCCAAAATGTTTCAGAAAAGCTCTGACGTTCGAAAACTTTTGCGCGCATGTTCAAATTCGTTGCCAAAGTGATCACCTATCTTCGTATTGACGCCGCCAACTGAAATTTCACTCTCAAATGAAAAGGTATGGCGATCATTTTTGCGCGCATGTTCTAGGGGAACAGCGTGCTATCGTTTTGATCAAATGTCTGTAATTTTGGATGATTGAGCCGAAAATGGTCTCAATCGACTAGGTTGGACTCACTGATGACGAATCCGGTGTCAAAATCGATTCTGTCCGGCCGGCCGGCCGGCCGTAGACACGATAACTGTCGAACGAAGTGAGCTAGCAACTTGAAACTTACAGGGTAGGTCGCGCATTGGAATGCCGCGGTTAAGTTCGTTAATGGGCCAAATCGATCGAATAGTTTCGGAGTTATAGGCATTTGAAGTTTTGAAGTTATTTATTTTTTATTTCAGAAACTACCTGAGCGATTGGATTCAAACTTGGCGGTTAGGTGAGATACAACGACGCGCAACTTTGAGCCAAATTTCGTCAGGATTATATTGTTGGTTATTTTTAAAAAAAATTTTTTTCGAAATTTTTTTCCAAAAAAATTTTTTTTTCGGAAACCATCTAACATATCCAAGAAAAATTATACTCACGCTTTGACCTTCTAATTTCACAGCAATGCACCAAATTTCAGTTCGATACGATCATAAGTTTTGGAGATATCGGGAATAAATATGTCAAATTTCGAGGTTTTCTTCTCGATATCGTTGATTTTTTCGGTATAACTCGAGAAATACTGATTCAAGCCTGATTAAACTTCACAGCTAGTTTTAAGACGCTGAAAGACAACTTTATGCAAAATTTCGTAATAATCGGGTAATTAGAACAATTTGAAAAAAAAATTTATATGATTTTCTCATCATATCATCCTCATTAAATTCTGTATGAAACTTCGAACTGTTATTTTCGATGAAGTACTGGATTTCAATTCGATCTGATCTGTATTTTTGGAAATATTGGAAAAATAAAATTTTGATTGGGTATATCTACGGAATCATTGGGTGGATTTTACCCATTCACGAATTCGGCCTTCGTAATTAAGGTCCAAACCTTCTCTACAAATATCGAGTTTCTAAGTTGTTTCTTTCGGAAGTTATTGTGTTTACGCAGTCGGCCGTTAGGCTGACCGTAAACACAATAACTTCCGGAAGAAACGACTTAGAAACTCGATATTTGTAGAGTAGGTTTGGGGCTTAATTACGAAGGTCGAATTCGTGAATGGGTAAAATCCGCCCAATGATTCCGTAGATATACCCATTCAAAATTTTATTTTTACAATATTTCCAAAAATAGAGATCAGATCGAATTGAAATCCAGTACTTCATCGAAAATAACAGTTCGAAGTTTCATACAGAATTTAATGAGGATGATATGATGAGAAAATCATATAAATTTTTTTTTTCAAATTGTTCTAATAACACGATTATCACGAAATTTTGCATAAAGTTGTCTTTCAGCATCTTAAAACTAGCTGTGAAGTTTGATCAGGACTGAATCAGTATTTCTCGAGTAATACCGAAAAAATCAACGATATCGAGAAGAAAACATCGAAATTTGACATATTTTTTTCCGATATCTCCAGAACTTATGATCGTATCGAACTGAAATTTGGTACGCGCGCACGTTCAAATTCGTTGCTGAAGCGGTCATCTACATTGAACATGCGCGCAAAAATTGCTGCCTTCACGGCAGTGCTTTTTGAAATTTTTTATTTGATTTTTAATAATTCTGTTTCAAATATTGGGCGTGAAAACCCAGGGAAAAAAAACCTGAAAAATGTTTTTTTATGTTCCTCATAAAATTCTTCGAACCATGAAAGGATCGCAAAATATGAAAAAAAAGTAAAATTTTATTTTTAAAACGTTCTTATGACAAAATCATCACTAAATTCTACACAAGTTCACATTTAAGCATTTGCCAACTACTTACTGAGTTCCATCATCACATGAGTTTTTTTGAGTTATTGATTTTTTCCCGATATCTCTGAAAAAATAAATCGAATCGGACTAAAATTCGACCCTGTTGTTAAACAGTGCTCGTCAAAATTTTGGAATAAATTCATTTTCACAGGAGAAAAAATATTCAGCAACAAAATCCTGAAACAGGTCAATGTTTGTTTAACTTTTACCAAATTTTTATGCATTTTTGAAGGATTTTTGTTGCACCCTGTGCCATCCCCATCAACCCTCTAAATTTTTGAATAGAGAAAGTGGGTCATGTGGTACTTTTTTGGCAAGGTCTTCGTATCTACTCCACAGGCATGCAGAAATTTTCGAGAAAAATTTTTTTTTTTGAAAAATGAGTTACTTCAAGAAGGTTTTCAGTATGTGCACTTTGTCATGGCTCATTTACTTTGAGACGATGGTTCCTGATGAAATTTGCCACCAAATGAAAGTCGACCATGACAGTTTTGTTCATGCACAACTTTCAACCCCTATGAACCCTTTAATGGAAAAAAAAAACTTCCACGTCGGGGGGGGTTGAAAGTTGTGCATGAACAAAACAGTAATGGCCCACTTTCATTCGGTGACAAATTCCATCAGGTACCATCGTCTCGAAGTAAATGAGCCATAACAAAGTGCAAATACTGAAAACCTCTTTGAACTAACTAATTTTTCGAAAAAAAATTTTTTTCTTGAAAATGTCTGCACGCCTGTAAAGAAGATACAAAGACCTGGCCAAGAAAGTACCACATGACCTACTTTCCCTATTCAAAAAATTTAGAGGGTTGATGGGGATGGCACAGGGTGCAACAAAAACCCTTCAAAAATGCATATAAATTTCGTAAAAGTGAAACAAAAAATTGACCTGTTTCAGGATTTTGTTGCCAAATATTTTTCTTCTGAGAAAATGAATTTGTTCCATAATTTTGACGCGCACTGTATACTGACTTCAACATGTGTATCAACCTTCAGACAGATATTGTGAATACTTGGAAAAAAATTCATTTCGGATAATTTCAGATTTTATAGAATTTTCTTTCTTGAAAATTATGAATTATTTCTGTTGGATCTGACTCGAATATTCCACACGCGTTCAATGTTGAATCCCTAATCTGTATCCAACGGTAATTGATAATTCTACGGTCTTTTATGCTCAGTGACAGATGAAGGTATCAGTGGTTTGCCTACTTAAGAATACTGTTCAAACCCCCTCTTTGGATTCCTTGAAATTAGCTACAACAAATGTGGAGTTGTAGCCACGATATTATTTATAGGACCTGCCAGAGATGAGCTCTAGTGCATCCGAAGCTAAGAGCAAATGTAAATAGAAGCTCATTAACTTCTCTTTAACAGTCGCTTTACGCCTACAAAACAGTTGTTAGGAGTATTTAAAGCATCATTTCAAAGCATTTCGTCACTTAGTAGCTCGTAAAAATTATGGGAAATATCTGAGACAAATTTATATTGCTTATTGCTTTTTGTTGGTGAAACGTTAAAATATTCTACACGATCGAAATGACTAATTTGACTAGTCACATTAATTTACGCTCTTTCTTTAATTGATTTGTCAAGTATCTGTTCATGTTTTATGTCATCTTGTGCTGTCTATATCAGAGCCTTTGAAAGTGAGGTAGTTATTGATTGTTCACTATTGGAAAATTATAGTACCTATTTTCCACTTAGTGAGCACTATCTATAAACAATTCTATTATTGAACTTCGACTAGGAAAAATTTAAATTCCACAAAATAGACCACTCAGAAGATTTTTCCATACTATCCGGATTATTTTCAATCGAAATCATAAAGAAGCTTTCGATGTCAGAGACAAGAAGATATAAAGTTTCACCAGTGAGCATAGAACATAGGCGTAGTAACTATTTTCATGGGTTTCGAGGTTTTCACTCCTGATATCTGAGAAAGAACTATCAAAATTAAATATAATAAAAATTATTGTTTATAGAGAACGCTCTTGCGGATTGCGAGATTCTATTTGTCAACGGCAGTTCCTTGAAGGAATGTTGCCCAATAAACAATATCGGAATAATGTGAAAAATTAACGAAGTGAACTGTTACGTTTCGGAGTCTATCTATAGCTGACACCTTCATCGGAAAATGGACAGAAAAATTGCAGAATTATGTTCTTCAATACTTATTTCATATTTCAAGACTTTTGTCAAATTGACAATTTCGAGAATCACAGAAACGCAGATTCCCTTAATATGAAAATTTTTCAATTTTACTTCTACATTGAGTAAATTTAGTCAAATATGAAGAATTTTTGTTGGTTCTTTTTCAGCTATAAGGAGTGAAGACCTAGAAAAAATCCTGAAAAATAATTCAAAATCCTCCCAAAATATCCTCTCATCGATATAAGCGAGGTGTTTTATTGGTTGTTCTCGTAAAATCTCGGTTATTCTGTTCGTGAGATCTGATGAAATTCAAATGTGAATGATTAGATAGTTCCTAGAAGAATTCATACCAGTGGAAAAGGAGGAAGACTGGTCATTATATTATTGGTGAGGTCTCCTTGCCTGTATCAGTATAGAGAAGATGATTGGTTGAAATAAATGGGAGATTTATTAACTGAAATTTTTATCATTTGTGGCTTGAATCCTTAAAATCTACCAATCGGATCATAGCATAAATATATTCCCATATAGAAAACCACACCCTCTGGATGATAACAACTTAGTTTTCTATCAAGTGAATCATGTATTCGACCAATGAGTTCCTTAAAAGAAATGAAGATGGATAATCGTGAATCTAAATATACTGCTCAAACGAAATGAGTATCACTTTCATTATTGTAAATAACTTGCAATTGCTAAAATGAAATGATACTGTATGTTAAAGAGATACCAAAATCAGAAACAAGTAAGAAACAACAAAGTACCTGAAAAATTTATTTGAAATAGTAAGAGGGTACCCAAACGAAAAACTATAAGAGCTACAGACATTTGAATATGTGATACCTATTTCGTGTTGAGAAGTTCAAATCAATTTTCATGAGTATTCTATCGATTTGTTCCCATTGAATACAATCTTTCTTGAGATTGGGATCTCGTCCTTAAATCTCTTTATAATTTGTCAAGGAATTGATCTGACAGATAATCCAAATTGAATTGGTATGCATGCTAAGAGCATATTAATTGAAGAATTCATATTATACAGAATAATTTAGTATTAACGGAAATGAGGATATGGTTAGATTGTTATTGAATTCGGAAGCAAGTATCTTTCATATTTTCTGAGAACTCAAATTATTCATTTCTATTGTCAGGCTCGAAAAAATTCAAATTTCCCCATAGAAAAAAATTTAGGATTCTCTCTCGCATGAAAATTTATTTTTATTCTCAATTCACAATGATTTATTTGCTTTATTTAGCGAATAGAAAACTTAGGATTCAGCTATTGAGTGAGACTATTTCGTTTCAGCAATGAAGATCCCCATAAGGTTGTTCTGATACAATTGATGGCAATTTTCTCGTCGAATTCCCTGTTGTTCGTATGAAAACTCAAAAACTCACCTGTGTTTCTGTCACATTTAATAACTTGGCCATATCTGATCTCTCACTACTGCTCAGGTACTTTTTAAGCTCGAATTGTTTCTCTAATTCAAAAATTTGTCTACCAGTGAACGTTGTCCTTGCCTTCTTCTTTTTGCTTTTGGCTTCCGCATCTTCTGCTACTGTATCTACTAGATTTCCAGTAATTCCAGATAGCTTCAAATCTAGTGGTTCTTTTTCTCTTCCCTTTTTCCTCTTTTTATTTGGTTCTGAAACAATTTTTGGAGGTTTTTGGAATATATTACACACATAAAGTCCAATAAAACTGCACCAACTGATCTATTCCACCTTCTAAAGGAAGTAGATTATATTTTGTTGTGAGGAAGCAGACTATGTGAGGATATAAAAACTGGAAATGTTTCCAGAGAGAGATGGATTCCATTCATTTCAGCCTAAAGATAGACAGAAACAAGGCATAGATTCCTGTGAAAGTTTGGTTTTCTGTACTATCACAGGCTGGTTATCGACTTCAAAAAGAATACCTATCTCATATCAGAATTCTGTCAAAAAATAATGAAACCACAAAACCAATAATATCCTGTTTTTCCCACAAAGTGTTGTTCTTCGTTCCCAGTAATGATACCCAATTATATAAACACTTTATGTGGCCACTTTATCGTCAGTTCATGGCTTTATTAGGTTTTGAAATGATTTCTTTTCTTATCAAGAATGAGAATGATCATTTCAATGCTTTTTCTAGATTGTTTTCATGACGAAAAACATCTTTACCCGTGGGAAATTCAATGTACAAGGCTCCCTCAGATAGGGAACTTGTGGGAAACACATCACTTGTAAAAAGCAAATCTCGTTATATTTTTCATGGCTCAATATCAAATTATATTCGAACATGGATATTTTTCACAAAATATTCTTCAACGATGAAATTCACAAGCGAGAAAAATTCAAATTCATTTAGTTTGCTCGTTGTCAACACTTCGCAAACCTCTCGCATGCCAATGAAAAGTTGCTATTGAAAATTCATTAAGTTCGTTTCGATAGTAAATGGTATCGAGTTTCACGAAGAATTTCAAGCAAATCCTAGAAAAACATTAATCTTAAAAGATCTAGATTCTGAAATCCACATTCCGGTAATCCCATTGGTAGCTTGTGAATTACGGTAGGAAAATATAGAATTTGAATTCTTCTCAATTTTCAGGAAGCAATCATTTTGAAATTGTAAAATACCTAAATGGTAAATATTCAATCAACACCAAGCATTCGTTTTCTCTGGAAATATTTTTCATCCCCACAGCGGAATATATTTTCCAGGGTGTTCAAAAACTACAATTAAATGAAAATATTCAACAAGCTCAGCTTTCAGTGAAAATCTTTCAAAACAGAATACTAATGATGAATGATAATGTTTTTCGTGGAAACTACATTTTACTAAGATATCGATGAAGCAGCAATTTAATTACCAAATCAGGACAGAACTCCTTAAATTGTGACATTTTAGGAACTAACTATGAACGGAAAGAGAATTGTGTATGAGATAATAAGTTTATTATCCCTAAAGAACATTTCAGATCAATTGAAAAATCAATACTTAGTCCGATTTTCGAGCAATATAGGTAGTGCCTATAGTTGCTTCGATGAATTTCACCCAAACTTATCTCTGCATTCATTGCAAAAATATTTCAAACCAGGAGGAAGACATGGTTCTGTTTTCAATTTCTGTGTGCAGAAAATGAATTGAACATAATCCATATTTCCCCTTCATTAAAGTAAAATTGCACAGACAAAACATACTAATTTCTTCGTTTTTTCGATTCAGAAATCGCATTGAATGATACCTGAGTGTAACCAAAAGAGCTGTTTCCATAATTTCTCAAGAAAACAGAGGGACTTTCATGGATCTCGAAGCAGAAGATCCCAAATAATGTCCATGGTAACCCAGTATGCCCTCCAGGACATTTTCAGTATTATTCGAAACTGCGCGGAAGGTAAATCATTCTGATCTCAGTAACAAGCTTGTTATTTCACGTTTTACATCAATTATTTCAATAGAGAAGGAAATGGAACTCTGTTGGCGACGAAAAGCTGAATCGATTTGTTCTGAGACTTCTCGACAAAATGTTGTCACCGAAATTTTATTCATTATTAACAAAGCTCATGCTGACAATTCTTGATTGAATAATTTAGAATTCAAAGTGGAATCAGATATTGAAAATAATTGTGTAGCAGTCTTTGCTATATATATTTTATATTTAACGTTTCATATCTAAGGAAACTACGAGTTATTTGATCAACTACTCAGTTTTGTTTCTTTTATTTTTGTCTAGTTTTCTGAATCTTCCTGTGAAAAAAGTTCGGGAGAGCCTTCTTATCTTCTTTTCAAAACAGTAATTGAAAGTTTTCTTTCACTCAATTTATATACAAGGCTGTTTTTGTTGCGATATATTCAATTTTTTCACGTCCCAATGTTTTGTTGATTGTTCCTTCTGATGCAGGCTCCAGATTTGCACAGATATGTTTTTCTGAATTCATCAATTCAAGTTAATTATATTAATGTTTTTTCCGTCAGAATCATACGATATCGAATTATTCAGTTATTCTGTTCATTATCAAGAAGTTCCAGCTGTCAGTTCTCCATTTAATGATTTATAGGTGAATCAGAAATTGACAATAATTGTGCAGCATGTATCACTGTATATATTTCATATTTAACGTTATGCGTCTGTGGAAATACATATTGTTAATCAATGACTTTTCATTTATGTAACTTTTATTTTTGTATAGTTTTCTGATTCTTTATGTGAAAATATTCTACAATAATAAAAAAGTTCCAGTAAACCTTCTTTTCTTCTTTTGAAATAGTTTACTAATTTTCTTTTCTGCTCAATTTGAATACAAGGCTGTTTTTGTTGCGATAAAGTTATTTTTTTATCCAATTATTTCATCCACAATTAATAAGATTTGAACTATCAGTTCTTGATTTGATAATTGAGAATTTTGAGGTGAATCAGAAACTGAAAATAGTGGTGCAGTATTCCTACTTTATATCAACAGTATTTAATATTTTTATCTGTGAACAATGCAAACTGTTAATCAATGGCTGCTCATTTGTTTCTTGCGTTTTTTTATAGTTTTCTGAATCTTTCTGCGGAAATATTCCATGAATATATAAAAAAGTTCAAGTGAATCTTCCTTATCTTCTCATCAAAACAGTTGTTGAATTTTCTGTCTTATTGAATTCATATGAAAGACTGTTTTCGTTGCGATAAATTTTGTTTCTTTGAGTCACATTATTTATTCTGGTGAAGGTTCAAGATGTTCTATGGCCCAGAGATTTTTTTCACTTCCTTATACATCATTTTATTTTTTTCGCTGAGAAATATATTCAATCGAATGATCAACATCTATTCGGGAAATATTCCATGAATACATTGAAAATTCATGTGTACATTCAGATCTTCAATACAAACATTGAAATCTTCAAAATCACGAATTACCTGAGATTAATATTCAACTGAACACATCGAAATGCAAAATTCAATAACTAATTTGGTAAGTGTCGCTGAAAAAATTTGAAAGTGTTTAACAGTGTTGACCAAAATTAACATATCAACACTGAAATTATATCGATCAAATTTCCATTTATTCATGAATCAATCCTCTTTTATTCCCCTGAAAAATAAGTATTTCAAGTATGAATACGTCACTTTGACTTGCTTACTTTTTTGAATTTCTGTCGTATTTTAAATGATCTATTGAAAAAATAAACAAGAAAAGTACAGAATATATAAAATCTCATAACAGCCTGCATAGAAATGATATCGCATCCAAGTATCAGTTGTTGTTTTCTGAGTTTTTTTCAGGAAAATATAAGAGAATGTGATGAAATTGATATGTTCAATTGCAGTTTATATTTGAATTTTTTGTTTGTTCGACCTGTTGTCAATAGGTGTTTGTTGAACTTGTCTTACCTTTGGAAGCTTTCGTCTTCACTTTAGCGCTACTTCGAATGGATAAATTAAGAGGTTCAGTAGTGTCCGTAACATTCGATTGTACTTTCGAAAAACTGTCTTCTGAAACTCCCGACAGGCACATGTTTTCCATCTCTGTATCAGCAGGATCCGATGGTTTTCCACTTTGTATACCGAGAATGTTTTCAATGTAATGTGGGGTAGGTTTTGATGTCAGTCTTCTGTAAACATGCTCGTGCCAAGTGAATGTCATTATCGCATTCCCGTCTTCCTTTCTATCCTCAGAAGGGTCATTATCAACACTGACACTTTCACTGTCTGTTTTCGGAGATAAAGGTTGAAACTCCTGATTGATGAAGGGTTTGGGAAAATCGTTCTGGGGGGACAACTCGGCACTTTCCTGTTCCTCTGAAAACATTTCAGAATTTCATTGGAGCAAATCACTTCCGCGTTTTCAGAATGGCCACATGAAGCGGCAAAACGGCCGTAATGAGCGGCATAAAATGAATGAGGTTGTTGTTGTTTTAAGTGAAAAACCGCGTGTCTGGCTCGTGTCTATTCCGAAGGCCGACGAAAGGTAGCGAACGCGTGCTCCTCTCGCAGGATCACGCGTACAAATGGACGGTCTACGCCATATTAAACGCAGGACGCTGCTACGAAAGCTCTTAACGCTGAACTCGAATATGGTCCACGAAACGAAAGCTCAACGATCCTGTGAACAATACTGAAACTATACTGAAACTTGTGCCTGCTGTCCTGAGCGTAACGGGGCTCCCTAATCGTCTGGATTAACCAGGTTTGCTCGAGTGTCTGGAGTGCAGGATTTCTATTCCTCTGTCGCTATGAATGTTTGTTATCATGGTAATTACATCCCAATTTTTTTTAGCGCTGCGATCTTTATTAAAAGTTTATAGACTCTATAAATACACAGCTTCGTGTTGTATTGAAAATGTTAATTCCAAAATTTGACTTGACGAATTATCGAAATAAATAAATTAAAATGAAGAAAATGATTTTTGTTTCAAGTATTTCATAATAAATGTTCATAACGTTCAATGTAGTTGAGTAACAATAGCAAATATATATTCAATGGTAAACGGAGCTTACAGGTTCTATAAATACACAGCTTCGTGTTGTATTGAAAATGTAAGAAAATTTCAAAATTAACCCGGCTTGACGAATTATCAAAGTAAATCAACATAAATGAAGAAAGTAATTTTTTTTTCGAGTATTTAATGATAAATGCTCATAACTTTCAATGTACCTTAGTAACAATTGTTACCCATTAGGTATATATTCAATAGTTGACCAAGTTCACAGACTTTATGAATACACAGCTTCTTGTTGTATTGAAATTGTAAAAAAAAACTCCAAAAATAACCCGACTTGAAAAATAACTGCAGTAAACTTACTTAAATACAGGAAATGAATTTTTGCTTCAAGCATTTAACAATAAACGTTCATAACGTTCAATATTATAGCTGAGTAGGATAGTATATGTTCAACAGTTCTATGGAATTCGGTATACAGAGCTTCGTGTTGTATTAAAAATGTTAATTCCAAAATTGACCCGACTTAATTATCGAAGTGAATTAACTAAAATAAAGAGATTAATTTTTTGTTTCAAGTATTTATAATAAATATTAAGAACGTTCAATATTGCTGAGTAACTATAACAGATATATTCAATAGTTAACGGAGTTTACAGACTCTATAAATACACAGCTTCGTGTTGTATTCAAAATGTAAGAAAATTTCAAAATTAACCCGGCTTGACAATCGAAGTAAATGAACATAAATTTATAAAGTGATTTTTGTTTCAAGTATTTAATAATAAATGCTCATAACTTTCAATGTATCTGCATAACAGTTGTAACGCAGTGAGTATATGTACACAGCTTCTTGTTGTATTGAAATTGTAAAAAAAACTCTAAAAATAACCCGGCTTGACAAATAACTGCAGAAAACTCACTAAAATGAAGGAATTGAATTTTGCTTCAACCATTTAATACTGAATGTTCCTAACGTTCAATGTAGCTGAGTAAAGATAGTATATGTTCAATAGTTCTGTGTAATTTTATGAGTCGATGTCATGTAAAAAATTTACCTTCATCTACGCATTGAATGAATAAATATTGTATAAAATTCTTTATATAATGACCTAAGCATATTCAGATAGTTGTTAAAAAAATTAATTGATAACTCAAGCAGTGAAAACTGCATATATGAACTCATTATGAAAGCAAAGATACTTTTCCATATTTAATTAAGAACCGACTTGTTATATTATATAACACAACATTTTTCGATCACTTTTTGAACGGGTTCGAGTGTATGTATAGAATGTGTTTCTTGCATTTGAGTTTTGTTAGTTCTGTACCATTTGGAGTCAATCTTTTTCGGAAAAAAACTAACGACATTATTGAAGAATAATATTTTTACCGAATAGGTTATTCGATCTGTTTTCTGTAGCAATATTCAGTATGGAAAATGTATCCTGATGGGTGGGGGGGGTTCAACTTTTCCAGTACCTACCCTTCTCCCATTCCTTTCGAATGGTTTATGTTGTCTTTTATAATTTTTTATATCTCTAATCAGTACCCTAAAAAAAATTTAAAAATACTAAACCGTAGCCTCTCACCCACACCCCATTTTCTGCTGGAGTTCCATTTATTTCATACACTTCCAAACCCCAGAATAATATAAGCTAGGTCGCTAAATAAAGATGAGGTCTCAAAAAAGTAGTAAATTGGTCAATAAATTATGCTCACTCAAATCATAAATTCCACACAAATGACAGTTCGAAGGTTCATACAGAATTTAATGAGAATAATATGATGAGAAGATCACAGAATATCGAGTAATTAAAAAAATTTTTCAAACTGTTCTAATGACATTATCATCACGAAATTCTGCACAAAATGGTCCTTCGGCATCTTCAAACTAGCTTTGAAGTTTCATCATGATTGAATTAGTATTTCTTGAGTTATAACGAATTAAACAACGAAATCGAGAAAGAAACCACGAAATTTTACATATTTTTTTCTTAATATCCGCAAAAATAATAGCTGTATCGAATTGAAAATTGGTACACTGCTGTGAATATGAAGCTCAAGGTATGAGCAAAATTGTTTTTGGATATGGTCACTAGTTTCTGAAAAAAAATTTTTTAAGATTAAGTGATCATATGATCCCAACAAAATTCTGCATAAAGTTGCGCGTCGTTATGCTTCAACTTACTGCTTTCAATCCAATCGCTTCAGTAGTTCCTGATGGAATATCAGGGAAATAACTTCAAATGGCTATAACTCCGAAACCATTTGGCCGATTTTGCCTATTAACGAATTCAACCGAGGCATTTCGATGCGGGAACTACCCTAAAAGTTTCAAGTCGCTAGCTTGCTCCGTTTGACAGTTATCGTGTCCAAGACCGGCCGGACGGACAGAATAGATTTTGACCCCGGATTCGTCATCGGTGAGTCGAACTTAGTCGTTTTGAGACCATTTTCGGCTCAAAATTCGAAAATTACAGACATTTGGACCAATAGATACCACGCTGTTCCCCTGGAACATGCGCGCAAGAAAATTTTTCAGGCGAAATGAAATATGTAGAAAATTATGAATATTTTTGAGGAAAAGACATGCGAGATACGCAGTATCTTTCATTTTTCATATAGAAACCGAAAAACAATGAAGTAAGCCAATATCGATTTAAAGATATTTTGGGGTATTTATTATATTTTCTAAGTATTTTTAAGTTTTCACTTCAAAAATCTGAAGAGTTACTATTGAAAGATAAATTAAAATTATTTATTATAGCAAATACCCTCGCGGATTGTGAGCACTAATTGTCGAGGGTAGTTCCTACAAGAAATGGTGCCTAATTAACAATATCGAAATAATGTAATCAACGAAGTGAACTGTAATGTTTCATAGTCTATATCTGAATTCTTCATCAGATAATGAAGAGAAAATTTGCAGAATTATTTTTCTTCAGTACTCTCGTATTTCAAGATTTTTGTCACATTTTCAATTTATTTTCTGATGAAGGAGGCAAATATAAACTCTGATAATTTACAGGTCCCTTCATTGATCGTTTACATTGTTCCTATATTGTTCATCAGGTAACATTTGTTTAGAAACTGCCCTTGGCAGATTGAAGAAACAGAGTTGGAGCGCGCCATATTTTATTTTATCGAGCTCAAACAACAACGTAACATCAAAAAAATAATAAATTTCTTTCTGTTTCCTAAATAGAGATATGGAACACCACTGCACTGTTGCGGGACCTTGTATATCCTCCTCATAACTAACGAAATCTGCTAAACTGTTTTAAATTTTATATTATAATTCTCCATAGATGTTTAAATTAATATTAGAGATTCCTAATCTGAAAATATAATTAACCTGGAATAGGTTAGGGAAATGTGTATACAGAAATGGCAGACAGTTTGGGCGCACCGTCCCTGCACGCAATAAAATTTCCGATAATGTTAGTTTATTGGCTCTAAATTTCATTGAACAATTGACAAATTGACTCATCCCTTCATCGTTATCGTTCCCACAGGAGGCCCGTTACACTAACAACCGGGAGCCTTGTAAGTGAATCGTTTAAGCGCACAATTGATCAGCGCGCAAGCACTCATGCCTCCTCTGCTATCAAATGGACCTTCCCTAATATGCTACCTACAGTAATTGCCAGAGCTTTACCTCTGATTCCTGCAAAATGCTTTCCAGCAATACAAGTCCTGTTAATCTCTCTGAGCCTTCAAAGGACTCCGCGTTTTGAATACCAAATTGTTGTATAAACGATGGTGTTTATTTCCGTAACGGGTTTGTATGTGTGCACACATATTGAATCGACACATTACACCGAATAGGAATTTGTCAGCTTCCCCTAAAGCTTTCCTTTCACTTTGGCGGCGATTCATCCAGATTTGCTACCTTAGGAATCTTCTTTTCTGGGAAGATATCTGTGAACGTCACAAAATTGAACTACGATGAAGTATAATTCTGATTTATTGATTCATCCACGACATAAAATCAATACAAAAATATATTCAACGTTTTATTGAAAAGAAAGATGATAATGGAGTAGATAACGTACTGAAGGCTGAAAAATATGAAAGTAGTATCTAGGTGCCTGCAGATCAAACCAAAAAATAATATCGTTGGGCACAGCTCAACCAGAATAAATACTGGGTGTCTCAAAATAAATTTTATATTTGTTTAGCTTACTGTGAGAAGGCAAGGCATCTGAGGGCCGCGACGGTTATGTTAATCGGTAGCCCGGCTCTTGGGAATAGGAATTAAGTTGCTATGGAGCCTTTAGCGGGAAGAAATTTCTGCAATGTTCGAGGTTAACGTCACTTAAATGATGCACCAAGCATTCCTCCGATTCGGAATTCGGTAAAGAAATTTGAGGAGACCGGTTCAACATTAGGTAAACCAAAATCTGGACGACCAAGGTCATCGAGAACTGGAGAGAACGTGAAACGAACTAATCAGTCTGTTCGTGATGATCCCGACCTCTTCATTCGGAAGCGTGCAAGTGCTTTGCAAGAGCATAGATCATCGCTTCACCGCATTTTCACAAAGATCTAAAGCTGCACCCCTATAAAATTCAATTGGTGCAAGTACTAAAACCCCAGGATGCCATTCAGAGGCTAGAATTCGTAAACCAAGCAATTGAGCGCTTACAAATATTTAACATCTTAATCTCCGATGAAGCTCATTTTCATCTTAATGGGCACGTAAACAAGCAGAACTGTCGCTATTAGAGTGCATCCAATCCCAAATGTAAGCATCAGAATCCCCTTCATTCGCCAAAAGTGATCGTATGGGCTGCAATGTCATCGCGAGGAATTATCGGTCCATAATTTTTTGAAGATGAAAGGGGACGTGATCTTACAGTGAATTTGGAGCGTTATGTTAGGATGTTAGATGAGTTTTTGTTGCCTGAACTGAGAAATTTTCCTGGCTATAATCAAATAAAATGGCTCCAACAGGATAGAGCAACGTCACACACGTCCAATAGGTCTCTGCCACGAGTTCGTGAAATCGACACATTATACCCAATAATATGTCAGCTTCCTCTAAAGCTATCCTTTTACTTTGGCGTCAATTCATTCAGATTTGCTACCTTAGAGACCCGCTCTTCTGGGAAGATATCTATGAAGGATGCAAAATTGAAAAACGACGAATTTCACTCACGTGCTCCACGATTTCATTTTTGGGTCTGATCAATGGTTTTATATTGATTAGGAGAGTCGTGTGGTGTCTGGTGCCGTGGTACCTAAGGAGTACCTTTTTATATTTTTTAGCTCTTTGTACATCATCTATTCCATTATCATCTCTATGAACCTTTGGCCATGAAATTCTGACGCAGTCACAACAGGCACTGCTGTAAATACAGCCAAATATGCTTCAATGAGCCAAATTATTCTATTCCTTCAACAAAATGCAGGAGGACTCTCCAATTTTTCTTTTCAAATTGTCCCATTCCGATATCGGTATTTTTGTACTGTCCCAATCTATCATGTGATTCCCAATGGTCGAACATACACGGTTCGCTATTTGGTATGTAGCGAGCGCCCTCTCTCAGCTCTTACTTAAGTCGCGCCCGCAGTACCAACCCTTGCGTCTTGAGTACCCTACGTTACCTGCCTGTAACGCTTGGCCACATCATCGGTCAACGTACAGGGGGCGCTATAGCGCACGCTGTCCCTGGTAGATCCTCTCAAGATATCGTAAGCACGTTCATCCCCAACTGTCTGGTACACTCCCTTGTGATCCGCACAAGGGGTGTCCGCTCACGTAGGCATGTAAACGGCTTAGTTTGGTGCATGCCCTGAAGAGTTCCCCCAAACTATGCCGGGACGAAACGTGACACTTTCCCAAAGAGGTTGAAGCTACCTCGCAAATCTTCAAAAGCTTTTCAGGTATCTTTGTATGTCTCTTTTCCTTAGGTTGTTTTTGTGCTCTAGTTTTCTGATATCCAACAGTCCAGATGTTTCCCCTGTATATGTCTTTCCACAAATACAGGGAATACTATAAACACAATCTTTTGATTTTTGTATGTATCTACCTAACCACGTGTTTTTCTGACCTCGTTTCGAAGAAATATGGGGAAGATACAAAGGATGTGGTCAGTGTTGTCATGCAGAATGTACAGGAGTCTATAAAATGATAAATAATTTGTTTGCGATATGTAGGTCATAATTTTTTATGTAGGTATGCCATATCATCCGAAGTGTTACAGGTGAGACGGCATATGCAGATCATTTTTCATTTTCGTTTTATCCTCTGATATTATCAAAATATCTAAATATGGATGAACCCCTGCATAAACTATACCTTCCAGTTGTTTTTCTTCTCGTCCTGACCTTCTTTAAAAACTTATATATAACCCCCTTTCCAAAAGTATGCCATTTCAGGCACATTTCCCCTACTTATTTCGAATATTGCTGTGAAAGCAGTAGTAGCAATAATAAGCTATAAAAATTTACGAAAAGAAACGCTTTTAATGCATGGCATTAAATTCTTCACCACAATATATCACTGTAAATTAGCGAGTTATGAAAACGAATCCTCCGATACCCCGAAAGTGAAGCCTATTCCTACTCGATTTCCAGAATAAAACAAAATTTTATGAGGAATATTTATACACAACAATTGAATAATTTACTAATATACTTAGAATTCGATTAACAAAGACATGGAAAGCTTCGATCGCTTGAATTCTATACATACTGAATTCTCTTCAGTGGAGCTTTAAATAAGCTTACTTGATGATATCGTTTCGATAATATTGCACCAAATTACCGGTAACAATTTTGTTCCTATATAATATATACATAGAATAAATATCACTGATTCCTTCGTACATATTCACAAGTGCTCACGGGTATTTTCTCTTATCCAGTTCATATATCCTGTTACTCTTGTGTAGACTCCAGGATATCCAGGTTCTCCACATTTATTCCCGAAAGAAACTACACCAACTTGCACCCAACGTGTATCCCAGAATGCCATCAAAGGTCCTCCGGAATCTCCCTAGAATTAAATTATAAAAATAATTTGAGAACATGAAAAAACTACTGACGTTAAATCGGCATTTTTGCACCCAGTGAACTCAGAATTTCAGTTGTTTATTGAGCCCTCTTGGTTCTGGTAACTCAGCTTTAATTCGATTGAAGAAATGTAAGGAATCAATGAGAATCTAGAAGAAACATGAAGAAGTTTCACATGAGTACCTACTGAAGTGGAGTTAGGAACTTTCAGGCGCTTGATCAAATTCGAAGCCATTTCCTCACGAAATTTTGCATTGAGGTTCACGCAGCCATTTTTGCGCGCATGTTCTGAAGAACAGCGTGATATTGTGTTGTCCAAATGTTTAAAATTTTCGAATTTTTCCCGAATATGGTATTAAACGACTAGATTGGACTCTGGTGTCAAAATCGATTCTGACCGGCCGTGCGGCCGGTAGGCACGATTACGAGCGAACGGAGAATCCTATGGACTCCACGCAGGGAATTTGAAATTTAGGGGTTATTTCCCCGATTTTTCAGTTACTCCCTGAGAGATTGGTTTGAAAATTGACAATTAGTTGGAGCATAAAGACGTGCAAACTCTCGAGGAATTTTGATGAGATCATACTGTTACTGAATAAAAAATAAATTGTTTTCGAAAAAAAAAAATTTCGAAACTATTCATCAGGCCTTAAAACCCAGGTAAACTTCACAACAGTGGTCGAAATTTCAGTTCAACAGGATTTCGTTTTTCGGAGATATTGAGAAAAAATATGTAAAATTTCGTGGCTTTTTCTCGGTTTCGTCGTTTTTTCAGCAATAACTAAAAAAAAGATTCAATCATGATGAAAATTAGAAAATGAACATCTTTGTGCGAAATTTGGTGATGATCCTTCCATCAGAACAACTCGAAACAAAATCATATTATTTTTTTTCAAATATTCTATATTCTGCGATCTTCTGATCATATTATCCTCACGAAATTGTGCATGAACCTTCAAGCTATCATTTTGCAATCAAGTACTGGATTCCAATTCAATCTAATCTGTATTTTTCGAAATATTAGGAAAATGAGGTTTTGAATGGGTATATCTGTGAAATCATAGGGTGGATGTCACCCATTAATGAATTCGGCCAGATTTACTCCACTCTTTCCTCAATTAATTGATAATAAATTTCGGAATATTTTTCTATTAATACTTCAGTATTTTGAGAATCCTGCTTTATCGTACCTGACAGGCGTCTGTGCCCCCTTCCGAATATCCAGCACATATGAAATTTGATGTTATAGGCTGAAAATACGCTTCATTACAATCCTCATTTCTCCAAACTGGAAGCGCGGCCTGTCTTTGGACTGTACTCTCTTTCCCTCCATAATAGGTGGTACCCCAACCTACAACAGTAGTTCTTTTGCCAGCAAAAGTCTCTCTTCTTAACTCTGGAGGTGGTAGACAGATGGGTATTACATATTTGGATTTTCTTGCTGGACGGTCCAGTAGAAGAATTGCTATGTCGTTATAGAAGCCTACTCTGCTGAACTGCGGATGTACCCTTACATCTGTTACTTTGAATGTCACTGGCGCAGAAGGTTCATCATTTCTTTTCAAGTCAATATCTCCAAGCCTGACAGTGAACTGCTTCGCAGCAAATCTGGAAACGTTATGGTGAACTTAGGAGTTGAGATATGACAGGTTATTCAATTCTGCTTTTCCAAATATTCAATCCTTGGAATCAGACTTTCTGGGAACCAGAGGTTACTACTACCCTGGAAATGCCGTAATACTATAAAGCAACAAGGGGTCACCTTGAATGACTATGCGAGGACACAATGGTTGGTATTGAAGGAAATGACAAGGCCGATAAATTGGTGAAAACAGTTTTCACGGCAATATCTACCAGGGCAGAACCCTTTCGAGAGCTTGACAAAAACCACCTCAGGGCAGCAGTACATCAATGACTTAATATCAGAACAGCTTTCCGGAGAAATACTCCCGGAGTTGCATAGGCAAAAGGATTCATGGAATTGTCACCATCCTACACCAAAGATCTCCTGCAGTTGCCACGAGCTGAGCTTCGTGTAATGGTGAGACTGTTGGCAGCCCAATGTCGGCACCAACACCTCTTATTCTGCATGGGCAAATCAGTAAATAATATATACAGTGGATCGGTAATAAAAATAGATAAAAATATGGTAAGCAAACATTCAGAGTTATTTACATCATACACTTTGTCCTTAAGACTAAATAGTCAGGATGATGAAACAAAAGATAGTATCGGTAGCAAGTCTGAAAATCCAAAAGACCCAGATCAAATAATAATAATAGGCTAGCTGATTATTTACCACCATAGTATTTTTCTCGTGAACTACGTTAGAATTCGATAATGCTCCAATGTGATGCATCATCATGGATGATCTTTACTTTACTCAGATCGATTAATTCGAAGGGTTGCATATGAGGGCTTGAAATATTGACAGATGCATGTATTAATTATATGCCTATACACCAAAATGAACCATGTTCATTGTTACTGTTACTGAAACACCAAGAAGTCGTGACCCAGAATGTGGCTTAGGGTTCCATCAGAGCAATTTACGAGTTTCATAAAACAATGACTTTTTGAATTCATTCCCTAGCTACTTTGACAGCAGTCAAACTTTGAGCACCCTGCGTAGTTGAATTTGTGTTTGACAGCCATTGAAAGCAGATAACCTATGGAACTTTGAGCACCCTGCGTAGTTGAATTTGTGTTTGACAGCCATTGAAAGCAGATAACCTATGGAATTTTGTAGAGAATGAGAAATAAAATGGGCCAGTAATCAGAACACTGTAGAGATTCTACATCTACATCGTTAGTTTAAATGGTTTCGAAGTGGTGAATGGAACTCCCCTGAGATCGTATGGTTGACACAAAAAGTATTTGGGCCAGGAAACGATACCACATCAAACAATATATAACAGGCCTCACTTTTTTCTCGTTAATGCCAAGATTCGAAGTTCTAGCCTAAATTCCGAAATGAAGAGTTAAGTCTGGATATTGAATGTTCTTCTATTGTAATTATTTCAAATTGATGGGAAAAAGTACTGTGCGGCAATGAGTATTGAGTGTTATTCAGACTCTGCTTCATCGACACAAACGGTTAAAAGGTGGTATGCTGACTTTGAACGTGGTCGAAGGACCACCGACGATGCTCTAGTTGCAGTTGTTGTCTAGACCATCTAAAAGTTCCAGGGAATGGTTTTGAGTGATCTGAAATCGAAGTTGCGTGAGATGGCCGTGAACAGTTGTCGATGGGAAATCTTTGCTCAAAATGGGGGGCGCACTTGCTGATCGCTGATCAAGAGCAACAGTTGATCGTCGATTCTAAACCACCAAGCTTTTTCTCCAGACCTTTAGCAGACCGCAGAAGAATGATCCAGGGAGAGAATTTGGCTCTAATGGACAAGTGATTGCCCAGGTTGAAGCCAACTTCGAAAGCAAAGACCTTTCTACAGAGAAGGTATTGAGATACATTCCAAAAACTAGGATATAGTCAAAGCAATGAACTTCGTGGTGAAGGGGTCAACACTGAATCCGAAACCTATTTCGAAATTCCTTGAGAACTTTTTTGAAGGATCAAAAACGCTGGATCAAATGTAACGAGCTGAGAGGAGACTATGTTGAGAATTGAAATAATTTACTCCAGAAATTATTGATTATACTTACGGTCTAAGTCTGGAATCTCTTGTACAATGAGCAGCGGTCAAAACATGCCTTGCGGTAATAAGAGAACCGCCGCACCAAAATTCTGTTCTTCTGGAACCATGCAAGAATATAGCTGCCATCCATGGCCATCGTCCTGGCAGAGCTTCTTCACCTCCTACTACCCTGAATTTAGCAGATTCTGGCTGACCACACTCTATGGAGTTGAAATACGGACAACAATTATGTTTTTTACAAATTTATATTTTAGTTTTGGCATCTCTAGATTCACAAATATCTATGTAATATATTCGGGTATCGCCAATTTGAGGATACAGAATATAATATTCGGGAATATATCAATATGAATATAACTACAAATCAAACTCGTTCACTTTTCTCCAATCTTTAATCTCAACTGGTATACGAAACAAATTAACACACATTGTCACACATGTGAGATAAGCTTGCGCTAAAGAGAAAAGAAAGACATTGGTCAACAATTTTATATCATATATTACATCTCCCCCCTTAAAATTAAACAAAAGAAAAATTTTCCAAGCATATTAACAATATTATTTAATAATAATTCAAGCGTTCTGGTGGTTTAACCACTCGTTTAGGTCTGCTTACAACCAAGTTCTCATCCCTTACATTAATATTCCAATTTATGAAATATGAGTAGGTACATTGGAATAATCCACTCGATATAAAAGAACCCAACCATGCCGAAATGACTGAGAAAAATTAATAAGTAGTTTTCTATTGCCTGCAAATAATAATCAAGAATAAAAGACGTCATGCTTTCTGATTGTACTTTTTTCCAATAATGGGTAAAGCAAATATTAAATTTCATCCATCAATTCAACACCAACTCTTGATAGCTATCTGCTAATTTCACCTCATTGCTAACTTTCTTTCCACCTTATTCATGGCGTTAGTTGTATGGATATAAAATTCAGTAAGTTCTCGGGATTTCGGAAAAACCCAGTATCTACAAGTTCCACGAATATAAATATATCAGGTTCACATCAGAATACGTGACTTAATGCAATGAAAGTAAGTGAAAGTAATATGGAATTTCTAAGAAGGGTTAATCGTGCATGAAATAATTTCTATTACGACTTGACCCTTTGATTGTTATCTAACTGGATAACTAACTGCTTCAGGACTGATGGACTAGTGGAGAATAAGCGAACGATAAGCATATTTTCCTGGAAGACAATAATTGTTTGGAGCATTAGTGCAATGACGATACCGATTATTATTGTCGGAGATCGTGTAACGTTCTTAATGCATAGCGTTTTTTGCACGATCTCATATTTACACGCTTCTTCTGGGAAACTGGAGCTTTACCATTTTGAACAAATGTCTGTATCATTTTTGAGTTTTTTTCTGGGTTCTCACTACTAATATCTGAAACAGAACTATTAAAAATTGAATAATTTTTTTTTCTTTTGGAAAACGTCCTTGTGTATTGCAGGATTGAACTATTTGTCAAGGGCAGTTTCTTGGACATAGTAATAATGAAAACGATAAACAAAGCGAACTGTAACGTTTCAGAGTAAAAATCTGACTGTTTCAGCACAAAAATGAGAACATTTTTACAATTATTTTCTTTCGATGTTTAGTTCCGAGAATTTTGTCAAATTGACATTTTTGAGAAATCACAACAATACAGATTCACTTGGTTTGAATGTTTTTCAATTATACGTATTTGTAAAGTTATTTCAGCCAAATAGGTTCCATTTCTACAAAACAATGAGCAAAATTACTATCTCCATTCAACAAAATGCAAGAGGATTTTTCTTTCAAATTATCTGATTCCGACATCAGAATTTTTGAATTTTTATTCCCGATAGTCGAACATTCATGGTTCGCTAGTTGGGATTTTTGTATGTCTCTATTCCTTAGGTTGTTTTTGGGCTCTCGTTTTCTGATATCTAATGGTCGAGATGTTTCCCATGAATATTTTCCACAAATACAGGGAATACTATGAACACAATTTTTTGTTTCTCTACCGTTAAATATCACAAAACGAGATTACAAAAACAACCTAAGGAATAGAGACATACAAAAATCCGAAATAGCGTAGCATGTACGTTCGACCATTGGGAATCACATGATAGATTGGGACGATACAAAAATACTGATGTCGGAATGAGATAATTTGAAAAGAAAAATTAAACAGTCCTCTTGCATTTAGTTGAATGGAGATAGTAATTTTCATGGTTCTGTGGAAATGAACCCTAGTTGGCTGAATTTACTTGAAAAATAGGTAGAATTAAAAAAAAATCAAACCAAGGGAATCTGTAATTTCTCAAAACGGTCAATTTGACAAAAGTTCCAATTCTCCAAGAAACTATCACTGACAAATATTTCATTACTGCAATACGCAAGGTAGTTTTCCATAAAAAACAATTTTATTTAATTTTTGATAGTAACGTTTCAGATATTGGGAGTGAAAACCCAGTAACAACCTAAAAACTGATGCAAAATCCTTCCAAAATAAGTTCTAATCGTTAGTCAAATGTCTGTAATTTTCGAATTTTGAGCCAATTGGACACACTGATGATACTGGAAGGTCAGTTGTTGTGAAAGTCGAGCAAACCTTATACCACAGACCAACGTCTATGCTCATAAATCAGAGTAATTTTCGTTCGAACCCTATACAAGATGAAATATATCTGGTGAACTCACCACCGGTATCCACATAATTCGATCCAATTTGCGGAACATCCGGAGGAGCCTCTGGATTCGGCTTAATAGGATAACTTGGTATGTTAATCGGTGGTTTGGTCGAATGACCAGTCGGTGACACCGTAGTCAGTTTTATAGGTCTGGCGGTAGTTGGAACCGCAGTTATTGGAATCCTTGTGGTGGATGTGAAAGAAGAGGCCACAGGTTGCAGTTTGGTACCTTGGATTACTGGGCAGCAGACTCCGGGAACGAACAGGCTCTTGAAGCAGAGGGACTGTCTGAGGGTGCCTAGGTTAAGTAGGAGCTGTGGACAATCGCTCAGATCCTTGCAAGAGCTACAAGAAAGTATCTGCCAATGATACTCAATATGGAACAGCATATCTGAGACGCCGTTTGGGACAGAACTAGGTTTGCAAATATATATATTTTCGAATCAACATATTTACTTGTTGCAGGAATATATTCATTTTATTTGTCGATTCATTCATATTTCATCCCGATATATTTGTTCCCTGCCAAACACAATATATTTAAGAGTTGGGAGTTTAAAATATATAAAAATGTAAGATCCCATATATCTATTTATTCGATCAATCGAACAACATCAATAGTATACAGTTTCCAACAATTTTGATTAAAATGCGACAATAATCACTACAAATATTTGAGGAATAACACTATATATTCACAAATCATATCAATATCAGGACTGATTATCGATATTTTTAAGCTCTTTCAAAGTTGGGTTGCAGGAAACTCTGAACTTTCTTTCAACGCGCCGCATCTCTTAACGATCTTTAGTAGATTGAATCAATGAATACAGTTGATCTCACATTTTACATATTTGAAAATCCCAACTCGTTAATATATCGTGTTTGGTAGAAAAAGATATATCTGAACGAAAAATGAACATATCGCCATACAAAATATATTCTACTGTAACCATTGAGTATTTGAAAACTCAATGCTGTAATTAATAAATATATTGACTGGAAAATAAACATATTTGCCAACACACCCTTATATCCCAGACGGTGCCTTAAATAATATAATAAACGTACGAAGTCTGATCAAATACTTTATAAATTGTCACAATGTATATGATTATCGCATCTGTCGCGGATCATGGATTTCGAACAACGCGTAGTCATTAAGTTTTGTTTTAATTTGCGAATAAGTTCCAGAGAAGCTCGTGAAATGTTGAGAATATATAAATAGATGCCCTTTCCAAAGGAGTCTTCCAAAAATGTTTCCAGTTATGAATTCAACGGTGTAATGAAGGCATCCCTATAAGGAAGGTTCCTTGAAGGATATTTTATTTCCTTGTGACTTCCTACGTAATAAAATTATTTACCTTTATACTTTATTATTATTTACAGAGGCAGAATTTAATGATGAGATCATCTATGCTGAGCTTAATTTCTACGTTTCTAGTACTTTTGAACTGCTGTTAAGATCCGTTCAATTGAAAAATATATAATCAACACATATAAAATGATGTGCAAATTAGATTGGCCCTCACATGGCGTGTGATGTCACTGCTGTAAAGGCTAAACAACCTTTATTTCTCCGCACAAACAGAAATTCCTATTCTTTTGTCCTTCGCAAAATACTAAATCATACTTCCAATGTCAGAATTTCGGTCTTGTACACCCCGTGGGTAAACTGAAGAAAACACAAGTTATAACAGAGTTTAATTCTTTCTCATCTGCGGACATAACTGGATCTTCCCTTCCTACTTCCATCACAGCAATGGAACAACAACTAGCGAACTAAAATTCATTTGCATGTGTAAAAAATGACAGCATGATAAAATATAAAAGTGATATGATCTCATGGGTTTCCTCGAAATAGAACCCAATCAAAAATTTTCTTACCCAGGTGTTCCTCCGGGTGTTGTGCAGATACTCGTTTTATCTTCATCCTCTTTCTCGTCATCTCTATCCTTTATTTTCTCATCTTTAGTGTCAATAACAGCAGGTAGAGCCTCCCTTACGTATGGAGCAATGGTATCTGTAACGTTTCTCCCGAGAACGTTCTTACTTATAGTATAAATGGCACTTGGTACTTCGTTCGATATTTTGGCACTGTTATCTTCACCTATTGTCATATTAACTATATACCTTCCAACAGTATTTATAGCTCCAAGGGTTTCTGTTATTTTATGCAAGGTGTCAGGTCCAAAATGTCTTGTTGTTTCGATATTATGAGGTGTCTCCTGTCTGCGTGAAATGACATGTCTTGGTTCGGGTATTTTGACCCAATGCCTAGTGTGACCATCGTTTTGCCAGGGTTGGTGATATTTCAAGAAATCTTGATATGATTCTTCAAGTGTTGAATGGCAGAACCAACAAAGAATCAAAATAATCTCTGGAACAAAATAATCTAAAAATTGCTTCGAAAATATGATCTCAATATGCGTAACTGGCTATTAAACAAGGTTAAAGAGTTATCGAAGCTGCTGGTTAAGTCGAGGTCGATGTCGACAGCACATAACGAGGAGGTTACCTGCGATGATTAGTCCAGCTACAGAGCTAGAAATGATCCATGATTGCCAATTTGTGAGTAATTACTCACTTTTGTGAGAAATTTCATTGCACATGTGTAATATTGCGATACCCTTACTTGCTATATCCTCATTTCTGATCTCAATCGACTACAATAAGTAAACATTTAAATTTCCGAATGAAATAATTTTTCGAAATAATCCTTCGAAAAAGCAAGAAATACTAATTTCCGATATGTAGGTACGAGACATTTTTTTAATTCCATCAAGATGATCGAATTTCTTGAGAATTAAATGGAATTTCACTATTGAATCAAATCTTTTCGTGAAATTCTAGATGAGCAATTTGAAGTGCGGAATAATAAAACCAACTGATTCTGATTGAAAATTTTCTGCTTTTTTCAAATATGCCAATCCAAGTCTGAATATTCAATATATAGGGTGTTCAAAGTCAGCTTGACAGAAGTCCCATATTTTTTTAATATGGATCTGGAATTTTTCGATTATTTGAATATGAATCGATTGACCTTTATACGTGAATCATACGTTTAATATATCAACGAATTATACTGGGTGGTTCCAAAGTTATGAGCAATTGGAAATATTAGTGAATACAAGAAACACCCTGTATCTTGGTAATGGAACTGATAAGAACTAACATGAATAGGTTTTTCGGGCTCGTCGAGGCTAGCTCTACCTCAGGTTACCGTATGTTCATTAACCAATTGAACGCCCTGTATAATAATAATATCATAATAATAAAAAACACTGCAAGTTTTACACAAGGGTTTATTATTTTCTTAGTTAAATAACCCAATATACCATTGATATCCTAAACAACTCAGAACCGAATGTCATGATTCATTTTCGATATTTTTGATTTTATCAAATAATAAACCAAAACCCGTCCGTCCGCTGTCCGTTGTCCAGGGCTTTTCTCTGGAAGTACTGAACGGAAATCCTTGAAACTTGAAAAATCATGTGTCACTCGGGGTTGATCCTCCATGCTTTTCAGCAGGATCGGTGTACCCTGAGGGCTCTAAAAGGGGGGTTGGGGAAAAAAAATTATTTCTCGAAACTTACCACCGAATTTTCATGAAACTCTGATCGTTGATTACTGTTGCATAACTTAAGCAAAAAAAATGTCACCCGGATGATTTCCGACAAGTGGTTCCTGAGTTATAAAGAAAAACGCTGCAAATTTCCAATAATGTCGAAAATGAATCATAGCATTCGGTTCTAAGTTGTTTAAGTCATCAATGGTATATTGGGTTATTTAACTAAGAAAATAATAAACCTTTGTGTAAAATTTGCAGTGTTTTTTATTCGTTCATTCAAATCTACATACTCCAAACGTAAACTGTGAAATTTTCAGGGGGGGTTAAAATTTGTTTTTTGTTCGTCGATCACTAATTCGTTCCAACAAAATTCCTGTCTTGTATTAACATTTAACACCCTTCATGTCAATGCGAAGTTGTCAAATAGGTATTATTAGTAATAGGGATCAGTTAACTCAGAGTTTCAGTTTCGTAAAAAAAAACTTCAAAGTTTCCGAGACGTAAATGATGCACATCCCACAGCTTGAGGCAATGGTATTGGTAGTTGGTAGACAACATTGCCATCATAACAATGTCAAAGTCGAGTTCACTTTCACCGGCCAACTCTCTTCGAACATATCCGTTTTGATGTAATCGGAGATCCCTGTTTTTCGTAAGACGTGATTTACCAGCCTTATTTAATTGGTTTTAGTCATCACGGTCTTTTCGATGGACTCTTGATGGTTCAACGAAGATTACGTACGTCATGCAAGGTCGAATGTCTTCGTGAGTTTTGAGATTAATTATAATTCGATCCTTTCCTTGGCTACCGCAAAATTATGCTGAACATGATTCACCGATTGTGTTTCCTTTTTATTACTGATTCGAAAGCTTTGTCACTCAATGAAATGGACAAACAATATAATTAATTGAAAAACACGTTTATCTCATTTGCCAACAAATTCGCGCTTTCTCTTTTTGCAAGAGGGGTCGTTGACGTTGGTTGTTTGTCAAAACATTGAAAAGAAGGAAAATAGAAATATCTTATTATCCGGGTTTTCACTACTAATATCTGAAATATTGAATAAAATTGTTATTTATAGAAAACAGTCTCAACAAATCTAGGAAAGCACTGTTGAGGTGAAGTCAGCAGCTTTTGTGCGCATGTTCAAATTCGTTGCCAAAGCGGTCATGTTTTCACGTATTGACCCCACCTAGCGGTTGATCGTAAACAGAATTTCTTCCGGAAAAACCTAGAAAAGCACTGACGTGAAGTAACCAGCGTCTGCGCGCAGTTCAAAGAAGAACACCAAAAGTGCGTATGGTGGGGTCAATACGTTATAAGATGACCGCTTTGGCATCGAATTTCCGCGCAGAAGCGTCTGACTTCACGTCAGTGCTTTTCTAGGTTTTTTCCAGATATCGCCAGAAATTATTATCGTATCAATCTGAATTATGGTACACTACTGTGAAATATGGAGCTCTAAGTAAATACTTCCGAAAAAAAAATTTTTCGAAAAAAATTTTGACAATTTTTTTTTCAATGTACAGTGAGGTCTCAACGAAATTTCACTCAAACATGCGCGTCCCCATGCTCCAACTTACTGCCAAATTTCAATCCAATCGCTTCAGTAATTCCTGAAATATCAGGGAAATAATCTCAAAATTTTTAAAAGCTATTACTTCGAAACCGATGGGCCGATTTCGCCCATTACAGAACTCAACAACGGCATTCAGATGCGCTACCTACCCTGGAATTTTCAAATCGCTAGCTTGCTCCGTTTGACAGTTATCGTGTTCCAAGACTTTCTTACTAGAGCAGAAGAATGGTTCTCAAGGAATAAATTGCTATTGAATGCAAAGAAATCTAATTTTGTAATATTCAGTACAGATAGAAATAGGAAAGAAAAGCCCAACAACATAACATTACACGGTGAAGAACATCAATTTTCTGAGCACTCAAAATTTTTAGGATTGTTTATTGACAACTTTTTAAAATGGAGAGTACACACTGATTATGTGAAACAAAAACTTAATAAAATTAACTTTGCGATAAGAACAACCAGTGGATACATGAATGAAAAAACCCTGAAAATTTTATATCACGCTAATTTTGAATCAGTTCTCAGGTATGGGATCATGTTTTGGGGAATGGAATACAACCTGGAGGATGTTTTTGTTGTCCAAAAACGAGTCATGAGAATAATTTATAAGTTACCTTTTAAACAATCTTGCAGAGGGTTGTTCAGAAAAAATAATATTCTGACGGTTTTTGGTCTGTATATACTTGATTGCCTAACTTTTCTAAGTAGAAACAAGGAGAGGTTCACAGGGAACACCGTAAAATCGTGTTATAATACAAGAACTCTCGATTTCATCCTACCAATACACCGTTTGACTCTTACGGAGAGAAATCCTTCATATATGTGCATGAAACTTTTTAATAGACTTTCAAATGATATTAAAAAGATCAGTAACAGTAAGAAATTTGTCAAAGGGGTAAAAACACTCCTTATAGAAAGAGAACCCTACAACTTGAAGGAGTTTTTCAATATGTAAATTCTGGTTTTGGTTATATAGGAGCGATTTTTTTTTTGTCTAGGAAGTAAGTGTTTATATTCAAAGATGTAACATTTGACGCTATTTTGTTTGATGTTTGGGTGTAGCTTGATGTTATATGTAGAAGATCATTCAAAATAAAGCTTATTATTATTATTATTATTATTAGTATATCTTGTCTTTGCTGTCCTTGGCCGGACGGCCCGACAGAATCGATTTTGACACCAGAGTCGTCATCATTTGAGAACATTTTCGGGAAAAAAATCGAAAATTACAGGCATCTGGACAATACGATAGCAGGGTCTTTCCTATATTATTCGCGCAAAAATAACTAAGAAACTCGATATTATGTAGAGTAGGTTTGGACCTTAATTACGAGGGCAGAATTCGGCAATGGGTAAAATCCACTCTATGATTCCGCAGATAACTGATTCGAAATTTTATTTTCCCAATATTTCCAAGAGTTCAGATAAGATCGGATTGAAGTTCAGTACTTGATGGAAAAATGAAAGCTTGAAGCTTCATTCACAATTTCGTGAGGATACTATTTGATCATAAGAACGTAGAATATTGAATATTTGAAAGACAAATTTTGAAATGTTTTTCAAATTGTTCTGGTGACAAAATGATCACGAAATTTCGCATAAAGTTGTGTCAAATCGTCAATCAGTGAGTCCAACCTAGTCGATACCGACGGAAAGCCACGGAATGTGTCATATTTTCTACCAATATCTCCCAAAAATGAAAATCGGATCAAGCTGAAACTCAGTTCACTGTTATAAAATATTGACTCCAAGGTCTGATCAAACAGACGAAAACAACGAACCTCAAACATTCAAAAGAGTATTGCTCATAAGCAGTTCGACCGATTTGATCAATTAATGCAGTTAGCTTCAACCTTTGAGTCGCGACCCCCTGGGGGGTCGCGAAGCTTTTGAAGGGGGGGTCGCAAGAGGTCGAGAGAACTTTAGTAAAAAAACAATAAAGATTGATTCATTTAGTAAGAGAATTTTAACAAGAGCATATGCTCATAAAAATTCGTATGTTAATACAAACAAATTAACAAAAAATAAAATCCTAGGAAGGTTGTGCATGTTTTTGCTTAATCAATTTCTCCCATCGTGGATCTGTATTTGCTACACAAAAAATTGAATCGTTTGCCAAATTTAAGCGATTTTTTGCTCACTTTTTATTTGGGCCATTGATGAAAATGCCAATTCGCATAAGTACGAGGTGGCAAATGAAATCAAACACTTCTCTAGAATATTATCTTTGTGTTCTAGCATACGCAACAGTACTTTCGTCCTTTCATATATTCAAAAACCACTATAGAAAAAATAATTTGATTTTTTTTCGAATTGGAAATGTGAATAAATTATGCCGGCTCTCTTGAATCTATTTCAATTTCAATTTTTCAAGAAATTATTCTCACAAATTATTCTCACAAATTTTCATTGTTTGATACACGTAATTCATTCAGTTCCACAAAACCAATTAGAAGGGATTTCAAGATATATTATTACTACTTTGTAACTTCATGTTAGCATGTTGAACTCGAGATAGTTTGACATAATTATAAACACATTTTTCATTCAATTGCAGCAATTTGAAAGGACATATTTATTTAATTCTGGGGACCGCTTCGTTAATTCATAATATTTCGGAAAATTTTTTTAAACCGGCATTTCATATTCAAATATGACTCAGAACAAATTAGCAGAGCAATCAAGTAATAAGATGCAACAATCAGTGCTGAACTTACCGCCAAAAGTAATCCGAATAATTCTAGTCGCGTGCATAATACCAAACCACACTCAGCACAACATTCATGAACATTTACTGTATTCAAACTATGACCTGAATCCACTATGTCTTGAAGAAAGTGATGGCCATATAACCTTTCTTGAATTTCTCCCACTAGCAAGTTGGTTTTTACTTTCATTGAGAGATAGGTTCGTTCAGTTCAATAGGTTCACGAAACCGTATACGTAATCCTGTTCACACATCCTCCTTGAAGAAATGTCAGACTATATTTTCGTAATGGTAAACAATCATGGTCTCCTATTCCATGTCGTCACTGTTTGCTTTCTTTACTCAGAAATTGCAGAAAAAGTTATCCCAATAAAAAATGTATTCGGCTTACGGGTTTTCCTATGATTCAATTTTTGTCTTAGCCGAGTTGATACGTAGGTGCATATAGTGAATCGTAGACTTTCTCTGTTTGTATAATGGAATTTTTCACGAGCATTGACTGGAGACGCTCAGAACTAGTTATAAAACCTAAATATTTTTTTTTGGGAGCGGTGCTCGGAAAACGCTGCAAATATTGCAAAAAAATTCCATTGTTTCCTCATCGAAATGTCTTAGTTATCTCCATTGATATGATTATCCTGAAACCTCTACTTATGCCTTTTTACTATGGAAAAATTGTTTGATAGTCGCTATTCGGACCTGAATCTGTTGTTTTTCCAGAAAGAGAAGCCCCGCAGATATGAATTTTCCTAACCAGTGGATTGGTCAGAGGAATTCTGAAGAATGACCAGCCAGATCTCCAGATCATTCCCCTCTAAACTAGAATTCGTGGAGCCCTTTGAAATTTTAAATTTATGCCTTAAAATACGCCTCTCTAGAAGAATCACGCCAGCAAATCCGAGACGGAATAAATAGACGAATTACATCCAATTGTCTCAGGATGTGAGGCAAAAGTTTGAGCAAAATTTATACCATTTTATGGAAAATGGCAGGTCTCAATCTGAACATTTCTTAGATTAAACTATTTAGGACACTCATATCGTTTTCCTGAACAAATTTTTATCTCACAAGGAACAAAATTGACGGGTTCGAACGATTTTCCAAAATCTGGATATTTCTACCAGATAGTACATCTGCTTTTTTTCAATGCGACACCTTGTATATCAGTTCCATTATGTCATAGTAATGTTCTTTCTAAGACAATTTGTTCTCAGGATTAGGTATTGTACCCACATTGAAACCATTTGAAAATTTGTTTGCAAAAATTTCACATTCTGTGATCTTCTAATCATATTATCCTCACGAAATTGTGCATGAACTTTCAAGATGTCATGTTTCAATCACGTACTGGAGATCAGTTCTATCCAATCTGTACGTTTTTGGAAATATGGATTGAGAAAATGAAATTTTGAATGGGTTTATCTGCGCAATCATTGGATGGATTTTTCCCATTCACTAATTCGATCTTTCTCATCAAGGTCCAAACCTACTCTGCAAATTTTAAGTTTCTGAGTTGTTTCTCTTGGACGTGAGGACGAATTAATTGATTCATTTAATAATATGATCCCAACAAAATTATGCGAGCAGTTGCTCATCTACAAATAATTACCAACTTTCAATACAATCACATTAGTATAGTTCCTGAGATATTGAGGAAGTATCATCAAAAATTCAAATGAAAATAATACCAAAACCTTGAGGCGGATTTGGCCCATTAACGAACTTAGCGGGCGCATTCTGACGAGCAACATATCTTGAAAGTTTTGCTAGCTCTTTCCGTTCTCAAGTTATAGTGGCAGCAGACGGTCATACGAACAGAACTGATTGTGACATCAGATTAATCGGAGAAACCAACCTGAAGGTTTAAGATTATTTTAAGCAAAAAATTCGGAAATTACAGTCATTGAAACGATAGCTATCCAAATGTCTGTGGTTTTCGAATGTTTTCCCGAATATTGTCTCAAACACTCGAATGACCACTGAGGACGAATCCGGTCTCAAACTCGATACATTTCAGCTGGCCCTCCCTAGGCACGATAACGGGAGAACAGAGAAACCTATCGATTTGAGACTGTCGGGGTAGGTTGCATTTCAAAATGCGATTGTTTACTCCGTTAATAGGCGAAATCAGCCAAACGGTTTCGGAGTTATTTGGAATTTAACTACTCATGCGATAAATTTGAAAATAATTCCGCTGGAGCTTGAACTCTATATTCAGAACAGTGTACCAAATTGCAGGCTGCAAAATATGTCAAATTTCGTAATTTTTTTCGATCATGTTGAAACTGAAGCAGTTCGAAAACGCTGATTTTAGATTTTTTTTTAAATATTCTATATTCTGTGATCATATTATCCTGACGAAATTCTGTATGAACCTTCAAGCTGTCCTTTTTCGATCAAGTTCTGGACTTCAATTCGATCTAATCTGTAATTTTGGAATTATTCGAAAAATAAAAATTTTTATGGAAATGTGCTAAATTGGGTGGACATTCAAGAATTCGGCTTTCGTAATTTAGGTCTGAGCCTACTCTACAAATATCGAGTTTCTTAGTTGATTCTTTGGAAAGAAACGACTTAGAAACTTGATATTTGTAGAGAATATTTGAGGTGATCACGAAAGTCGAACTCGCGAATAGGTAAAATCCACCCAATGATTCCGTAGATATTACCCATTCAAAATTTTATTTTTCCAATATATATCCAGGTTCATGAAGAATTTTGTGAGGATGATATGATTAGAAGATCACCGAATTTTTCCATCAGGGAATGGAGTTTCATTTGGAGAGGTCCATACGTGAAAAGATGAACCTGTCCGGCAACTAATTTGAACATGCGCGCAAAAGCTGAAGACTTCACGTCAGCTTCTCTAGAATTTCAGTAGATCAGGGACTGCGATGTATTACATGCTCCGGTCAGACTCGCTGAGAATAGAATTAGTATTAGTATATTCTATTCTCCCTGGTCAGACTGCACGAGTCAACCTCTCCGGAAGACCAGATATCTTGTATAGCAGGACTAGTTGACAATGTGACGCACTCCTCTGGTCTAGGGGGATAATAAAATTCATCCGAAAATTCCTCAATATTCAGTGAACTACCTATGAACTTATGATTTTATGGGGTCTAGGTCTAGGGTTGCCCAAATGGCTGAAATTTTCTTGTTTTTTGCCAATAATGGTCTCAAATAACGAGATTAGAGTCACACGTTTTGATGAGGCATTCGGGATAAAATTCAATTCTGTCCGTCCGTCCGTTAACGCATCGATTACCGGAAGAAAACATACTTTGAAGACTTAAAATTTGCAAAGTCAGTTTAAAGTATATTTACGTCCGTTAAGTTTGTTAATAGTTAAAATCAGCCTGTTGAAAATTCGAAGGAAGTCATTTCGGAGGGGAGGTATTATAAACTAATTTTGACCACAGAGGGCAGTTAACTCTCATTTTTGAACCAGATTTCACAAGTTAACTTTAAGTTATTTGTCAAAATAGTTTTATGATACCTTCCCTTAGATACGCCACTGTAGGTCGGTCTAACAGGACGGAATACCAAGACCACATTCATTCATATTTCTTCGATTCTGTGGTTCACCCAAATAGGTACTTCAGACATTTCAGTACTCAATTTCAGAAAAGAAACTGAAACAGCATCCCATTTTCTGATAAGATTAAGATTTCATGTTTCAGGAAAAATATTGAACACTGATATATTATTCTATCTAATTTCTTTTGGAATTATGAACTCATCGAACTGTCGTTGAGGAAGAAAATGAGAGCAGAACTGGAAACATGTAGCATTTAAAGATCCGTTGGATTCATTTTGTTTACTTCTTTCGTTGTGATTTGTTGTTTATAGTTTGTTATGTGATTCTTAAGTGTTGTACGTCTGACGATTTTTCGTGAGAATATTTACTATTGTGACTTCCAAAACGTTGGTTTTATGATGGACGAGAGATAGTGGCTGTGATTCAGACTGAAAATGAGTCACAGTGGTGACACAATTAATCCTCTTTCAGAACCTCTCAGAGTGGAAACTGATAATAACAGTGTTAACGCTGATAATCCTAACTTTTTTGAGGAAAAAGATGATTTTAGTCAATCTAATGATGATGCAGATTCCTTAGGTCCATTACCACCTAAGTGGGAAAAGGCATATACAGAAAGCGGAGAAGTTTACTTCATTGAGTAAGTAGATATTCATATGACAGTTTGAATTTGAATGAAAATAATTAGTGAACTATTTGAATAAGAATAGGACTTGTTTTCAAAAAATTACTTTCTTCTTTAGTCATTCGACTGGTACGTCACATTGGTTAGACCCTCGCTTGTCAAAATTCCAAAAGAAATCCCTGGAAGACTGTCTTGATGATGAGCTTCCTTATGGATGGGAAAAAATCAGTGATCCGCATTATGGAACCTATTTTATTGACCACGTAAATAGACGTACTCAATATGAAAACCCTGTGATCCAGGCTAAACGAGCAGCCTGTCAAGCATCTGCTGCTGTTAGTCAAACTTCTTTTACTAAAGATCCTTCTGAATTATGTGGTCAAAGGTATGCAATTATGAGTTTCAAAAAAATTGTTGCCTTCAGAATTGTTCTTGTTTTTTAGGTTTCAGACATCATTGGTCAAATCCTCTAGAGGGTTAGGTTTTACTATTGTGGGAGGTGATGACACTGTCGAAGAATTCCTTCAAATCAAATCTGTTGTGCCTAATGGGCCAGCATGGTTAGATGGACAGTTACAAACAGGCGATGTTATTGTATATGTTAATGATACTTGCGTCCTTGGTTACACCCATAACCAAATTGTCAGGCTGTTTCAGTCGATAAGTGTAGGTTCTACTGTACAACTTGAAGTTTGTAGAGGATACCCTCTTCCATTTGATCCTAATGATCCCAATACAGAAGTTGTTACTACAATTGCAGTTGATTCTCATTTGCAACAAGTCCAGAATGATAAGAGGATGTTAGATACTAATTTCAACTTTTTAGAAAATGATGATTTATCTAGAGAAGATGAGAGTACTTTAGACACTACAGATGAAATTGATGATTTGCTCAAGGGTATAAATAATCGTGGTATTGGAAAGACAGAAGTTCGTGTAGGTATAGTTAAGGGGAATTTGGGTTTTGGATTCACAATAGCTGATAGTGCTTGTGGACAGCGTGTTAAAAAGATTTTAGATCGACAAAGATGTAAAAATTTAATGGAAGGGGATATCCTTCTTGAAATTAATAACATTTCTTTGGTGAATATGTCTCATGATGAAGTTGTACAAGTGCTAAAGAATTGTCCATTTAACAATGAGGCTTTAATAGTTGTTCAAAGGGACACTCTTACAAAACCTTTGAGTCTGAGGAACAAACCAAGAAAATTGGACAATAGATTTGGTAATAAGGATATTGGCAATGCATACAGGAGTAAAACTCCAACCGCTGACATCTATAATACTCAACCTCGTGAAGTTCTTCCAAGCAGGCCTAAGACTCCATTAATTGACACAAGAGGCCTCTCAAAAACGCCAGTCAAAGATTTGAATTACAATAATCATGAATTCATGAAGCAAAACTTCGGCAATGATGGGTTCAGTCATGACCATTCCAGACTCAGGTTGTCCTTAATCGACAATCCGGATGAAGATTTAGATATAGACATACCTGAAAATAGTTCTCAAAGTAAACAATCATTGGAATATCCTCCGCCATTAGTTGATCCGAAATTCGGTTTATATATGCCTATTCCTCATAGATACGATTGCACCTGCTATAGCTGTAATAGCCAAAAAAATAGTTTGGAGACTTGTGATCCATATGATAGTGGCGGAATGAAAAAAGGAAGTTTCGATGGTTGGCAATCTATGCCTAGACCTGCAAGCATAGAGTACAATACCATGGCTGTTACCTTGAACAGACAGGAGTCTGGATTTGGATTCCGTATTGTTGGAGGAATTGAAGATAAATCGCAGGTGAGCTTTATGAATTGAAAAATGAAAATTTGAAATTCATCCATATAGTTGATCATAATATGTTCACAGCACAGTTTTTACTCCTTGTATTATAATTTTGAGCAACTGTCTGTAACTAAAAATAACGACTAGGTTAGACTGATGAATAATTCATGGTATAATTCAATTCCATCTAGATGTAAAGACTTGTTCACAAGGATAGAGTTTTGAAATCCTCAGATAGGTGGGGAGCCTGAATTTTTCTGTGGAATTCATTCATAAATGAAATTCGCCAAACGGTCAGAGTTCTACCCAACTGGAAGTATTTTGCTAGTTCAGACAATAACTCAAAAAAATAATGAAAGAACCTAATTGAAAGTTGATCATAAGTTCTGAAATTTTGACTCCCAAAAATTCTGCGGAATTTCATTACAATCCTGACATCAAACAATTCAAAAAAAATTTCAAAAAGCACTGCCGTGAAGGCAGCAACTTTTGCGCGCATGTTCAATGTAGATGACCGCTTCAGCAACGAATTTGAACATGCACGCAAAAGCTGCTGCCTTCACGGCAGTACTTTTTGAAATTTTTACTGATAAATTACTGGATTTCAATTCGATCAAATCTGTATTTTTGGAAATATTGGAAAAATAAAATTTTGAATGGGTATATCTACTGAATCATTGGGCGGATTTTACCCATTCACGAATTCGACCTTCGTAATTAAGCCCCAAACCTTCTCTACAACTATCGAGTTTCTAAGTCGTTTCTTCCGGAAGTTATTGTGTTTACGGTCAGCCTAACGGCCGACTGCGTAAACACAATAACTTCCGAAAGAAACAACTTAGGAACTCGATATTTGTAGAGAAGGTTTGGACCTAAATTACGAAGGCCGAATTCGTGAATGGGTAAAATCCACCCAATGATTCCGTAGATTTACCCAATCAAAATTTTATTTTTTCAATATTTCCAAAAATACAGATCAGATCGAATTGAAATCCAGTACTTCATCGAAAAATAACAGTTCGAAGTTTGATACAGAGTTTGATGTGGATGATATGATAAGAAAAATCATAGAAATTTTTTTTTTCAAATTGTTCTGATGACACGATTATCACGAAATTTTGCATGAAGTTGTCTTTCAGCATCTCAAAACTAGCTGTGGAATTTCATCAGGACTGAATCAGTATTTCTCGAGTTATACCGAAAAAATAAACGATATCGAGAAGAAAACCTCGAAATTTGACACATTTTTTCCGGATATCTCCGAAACTTATGATCGTATCGAACTGAAATTTGGTACACTGCTGTGACATATGAAGTTCAAAGTGTGAGTGGACTTTTTTTTCGAATATGATAAATGGTTTCCGGAAAAAAAAATTTTTTGGAAAAAAATTTCGAAAAAAAAATTTTTTTAAATTCACTGGAAATCTGATCCTGACGAAATTTGGCTCAAAGTTGCGCGTCGTTATACTCCACCCAACTGCCAAGTTTGAATCTAATCTCTCAAGTAGTTTCTGAAATAAAAAATAAATAACTTCAAAACTTCAACTGCCTATAACTCCGAAACTGTTCGACCGATTTGGCCCATTAACGAACTTAACCGCGGCATTCTGATGCGCAACCTATCCTAAAAGTTTCAAGTTGCTAGCTTGCTTCTGTCGACAGTTAGCGTGTCTACGGCCGGCCGGCCGGACAGAATCGATTTTGACACAGGATTCGTCATCAGTGAGTCCAACCTAGTCGATTGAGACCATTTTCGGCTCAATCATCCAAAATTACAGACATTTGGACAAAACGATAGCACGCTGTTCCCCTAGAACATGCGCGCAAAAACTTTCCCAACATGATATATATATATATATATATATATCAGAAAGTACTGACTTAATCGTATGTCGATTGAAGAGGAAACAATTGTTTTCTAAAAACTCAATGGCTGAACTGTTCTGTATAATTTGCAGGTAGCAGTTGGTCATATTGTACTAGGTGGCTCAGCTGACTTGGATGGTCGAATTCAAACCGGTGATGAAATTGTACGTGTGGACGGTTATTCTGTTCTCAAGGCATCTCACCGTCAGGTGGTTCAGCTGGTGAATGCAGCAGCAACTCGAGGCCAAGTAAACCTTATTCTTCGTAGAAGAATTTACCCTGCACCACCAATGGTTGCACCCTATAGCATGGGTGGTATGCCTTGGCTTCATGACCAACCTCCACAGTCCATGGCACATCTTCCTCCAGCGGCACCACCTCAAGCAGAAACCTATGATGTTACAGTCAGGCGGAACGAGAACGAAGGCTTCGGGTTCGTTATTATATCATCCGTGAATAAAATTGGATCAACCATTGGTGAGTATGGTTCTTTTCTTTCATGATATTCCATTTTGGCTCTCTCTCGTTTATTTATATATTTATAAAATTGACGTCTCTTGTACATAAGCGAAATTTATTAGGGTGCAATTTTTGAATGATTGAAAATTTTCAAAATAGATATCTTATCATTTGGAACATTATTTAAACATGATTCAAATCTGTAGGTCGCTTGATAGATGATAGTCCAGCAGAACGATGTGGTAAGCTGCGTGTAGGTGATTATATTCTTGCCGTCAACCATATAGACATTATGCATATGAGCCATGGAGATATTGTTAACCTCATCAAAGAGTCAGGCTTGTCAGTAACCCTTACAATTGCTGCAAATCCCATACTGTGATTATATCAATATTAATAATCGGCATACAATTAGCAGTTCATAAATCGAAAATTTTCCACTATGTTGGTGTTCAATAGGTATAGAATAATGTTATTTGGATCGAGTTTTTTCGACTAAGGAGTTATTCGTTATACACAATAAAGTGACCTTATAACTTTTTGAAATCTTATTTTTATCACAATAGCTGATATCAGTATCGAATTCCACATTAGTCCAAATGACTGTAGTGTAGGTATTCTATGACTGAGATATATGGTCGAATTTGTGGTAGAAAATCATTCCACAGGGAACCAAGGGCACTATTTTTGAAAAGTTGGTGATTTTTCCTGTACGAGAGATATGTGGATTAATTTCATATGAAACCTCTGTTTCTTCTTAAACTCACTTATTAATCTCAAGCAAACGTAAAAACATTATTTACATATATTTCAACAAGTACGGAGAATTTCAAAGGAGGACATTTAGGTCTGTGGTGATATGACTCTATAACACAAAGCTCAGATGTATCTCAACCATAACATTCTGTTAAAATTTTATTTTCTATAATTTTAAGGATGAACAAACGAAACAATTTTCAGTGCTTGAAGCCACATAACTAATTCATGGACTTCCATAAATTACAGCAGTATTAGACTATTTGTTTTCCTAACTAACAAGAGAGAAGCCAAAGAAAATTTTACAAATGATCATGACTTTTATTGTGGCTTCAAAACACAACATTTTATGTTGTTTATCCGACCTTTTTTAATTGCCTTAGAATCATTCCGGTAAGCCTTGTATCAAAATTTGTTAGATTGAAATTGTTAACTGAACTGTTGAATTTGAATTATGTGATACAATTGAAAAAGTAACATTGTCAAATTTTAGTATTATGAGTAGTTTATGGATCTTTTAAGGTCAGTTATGCCACTATTATCCTATTGATACCTCAAACCTGACAGACCATTATTCTATTGATACCTCAAAACTTACATGGCTGTCATAATGTTTCTTTGTGATAATTGAGTTTGAGGCATTGAGTGAATAGTTCTGGGGATAACACATGGTATTTACTATTTATTGTATGACTGAATTATGAAGTAGATCTCGTATTTACTAACAATCATAATGAATTGAACTTCATATATGTGTCATATTTCTGATGATAACTTCTGTTTCTTATATTATCATCAGAAGCATGTCATTCCACGAACATATTTTCCTTCTATTTATATTGCGAACATTCAGCTTTCTCCTCTTTGCAATTTTAATATTTATTTTAAGATAGCAATATTTTTATAGCATAATTTATAATTCTCCTGTGTAATATCCAATTGAAATCAGAAAAACTCTTCTCGTTTATTGTTATTTACTGGTATTTTATTATTGAAATAAGGCAGCAAGTACCAAAAGACAGCTGAAATACTCGTGTCATTTTTAAAGACTCATCTGTTTGTTTTTATCATGTTGCATTCATCAATTCTATCCTTTCTTGCAGGGTTTTAAATATTTTTCTTCCAGTCTGTATTTCTGTATTAAATTCTGAATTCTACAATTGTGTTCTCACTAACCCTTGAAAGATTGGTTCCTTTCCTCGTATTTAGTTTTTTACTAATTTTTGATTGGGATTTCAACAGTATGAAATGATCTGCTAAATTAATAGTTGGATTCACAAAGCTCTCATTGTGCTGACGGTATTGATCAAGAATGACAATTTTATCGATATCACAGAATATAATTGTATTGACGATCAAACTTTGTGGAACCCACTGTAGGTAAATTATTTTATTGCTTAGCAGTTGCGAACTCTGATTGGAATTGCAAAAATGAGTACAATTGGTTGAGTACTGTAATTTGAGAATTTCTTCTTCCCGAATTTTTAAAGTCAACAGGCGCTCTGGATTGAGCCCTACTAAACTTTCAAATGAGAATTGTTTACTAATTTTCATCCGCCAGCCAATAAGAAAACAGAAATCTCATTTGAAAGTTACTAAGAACAAAATCGCACTTGGGGGCTTCTATAGTTCCCAACCTTAATTGATTGTTATTCTGGGAAAAAATTGATGTTTACTATGAATTTTTATTCACGTGTTCATTGTTTCCATTATTCAATATAGAAATTGTCAAGTTATTTTTTATTTCAGTGGATTTTTATGTTATTCTGTGATCCGGACTTTGAATGGAAACTTTTTTAACGTATTCTTGATTAACGTGAATGCTAGGATTTCGCAGTAAAAATTTCTTGTAATGTACACAATTACCGGAAATTTGAATTATATAATTCGTTATGGTCCATTTTCAAATGAGTTCAAATGTATAATTTTTTTGGTGGTCAAGTTTCAGGCAACATTAATATAATGGTGTTACTCTGAGGTGAGTTTATTATTTTTACTGTTGATTTTCTCCTACTACATTTTTCAATGTTTCTATCAGATATTATTTTCTGCAGCAATTGAGTAAATGTTGGCCAGGACCTACTCCTTTTTTTTCAGATAACCACTTTTAAAATTTGGCGATAGCTCGTACTCATCAAATTCATTTATATCACCAAATTATCTCATACTAACTTGAGAAAATTTTTCATGCTGGAATGTCAGAAAATTATGGAAAATTATCATAACAAATTATCATACTTATGATCCATGTTATTTATCTGATTCATTCATTTATGTAGTAAAGGTTTTTTTTGTGACCACTTCCTGACTTTGGCATACAAAAGTTCATGTAATGCTGACAAGCAAAGCTGCTGGTCAATGCGTAGGTAGTAAAGAGATAATGCGAGTTATAACAAATGTTTTACTTGAATGAATGACATGAGCTACAACTATAACAATAAAATCACACATTCAAAATACATTCATACTTGAGATCTCAATGTAGAATAATGCACAAAACCCTTGGCCTACCTAACATTAAAAAGTTTTAGAGAAAATACTTATGACAAAAAAATATCACCATTTACCCTGTGCAAGTCTCTGTTGTTGTCAAATTGCAAATGACCAACTGTACGCAAGCTGACAGACTTGCTAGGTACTAGCTGAACATATGGTACAGGTACACAACATGAAAATACATTGAAGGAAACCGATCAGAAGCCTCCCAGATAAGGAGGGTAGCCTGGAGGATGTGCTGGAGCTGGTTGAGGGTAACCATAGTACGGATAATTTGGACTTGCCATGTGAAAACTTGGGGTGTATGTTTGCGGGTATGGTACATGAGGATATGGTAACGGAACTGGATCATAATGGCTTCCCCAGGTCGGAGTAGGATATATTGGATAACCATTGCTCGATGGATATTCGTAAGGTGCAGGACTTCCTCGAGAAGCAACACTGTAGTTATCAAATTGGTTTGAATATTGATCAGAAACTTCTTGGCCTATAGGAGACTCTCCTTCAGTTATACTGGGAATTTGATCTACTAAAGATTCTAAACCAGATAGACTTTTCGATGCAATATCTTGTTGACGGGGGGCTATGTAGTGATTATCCGACTGCTGTTGGTCGACATTAAAAGTATTATAAGAACAGTGAGGCTGTTGTTCACTATTCGTCGATGGTGCTGGACTGCTTAAGCGGCCTTCTACTTCTTCCTGAGTCATATTTGTAGGTGGTTCGAAGTCTGGGGGACCTAAACTTGGAGATCCTGGTGAACCAAGATGTTCAGAACTGATGGCGGCGCTTATTTCTGAACTCAAGTCAGAATGAGTGAATGGTTGTGATCGAGGTCTTGGGGATTGACTATAGTGAGGACGAGGACTTTGAGAATAGGGCATCTGACTCTGGGGAGCATATAGTGAGTTCATATTACTCGGTGGAGTTGGTGCTGGACCCACCGGATAAAAATTCGTAGGTGACTGCAACGGTGATGAGTTGGGGTAACACTGAGACATATTGTTTGATCCATTATCTAAAGGGGGCATTTCCAAATTGTCAACTTTTACTTTTTTAGGCCTTCCTCGTTTTTTCTTTGGAAAATCACAGTTATTATTATGAACCGGTGGCTTTCGCACCGGTTTCACTGGAGGAACTTCTCCCTCCACTTTTATTTTCTTAGGCCGTCCTCTCTTCTTTTTACAAGGCATTACCATACCATCGCCGTTCTTCATCATCTCGTTACTGATATCGGTCAATTCCGGTGAGAAAATGTCTAATTTTGGTTCTGCTTCATAAAACGACTTCACTCTGGGTTCGGAAAACACCATCTCTGATTCATCGATTTCTGTGATAACCCCATTCAAATAATCGCGAAACTTTTTGAGTGCAGCATAGAATGGTACCTTGTCTGCCGCTCTTGGTAACTGCGCACATCTTGCGCTTGAAGATGGCATCACCCAAACGTGCTGAAAAAATATTTCCTTTGATCTTATTTTCAACGACTTTCAAGAATTGATAACTTTATGAAAAAATTGCTTTGAAAAATTCTGCTTAATATACGTCTCCAGTTAAGTTCTACATTGAGTTTTTGATGGTATTGTCACTTTAGGAAACTTAATGAGTCAGCCTTTTTAACAGATAAAGCGTTCAATTGCTGCCACTCTAGCTGTCACAAGTGAGTGACCCAGGCCAAATCTCATCAGTTTCTTAATCCCCTTATGTTTACAGTCCCTTACTCAAATTTTGTGCTTTTGATTTAATCAGTTTGAAAGTACCCTGCTTAGAGCAAGGTCATCATGACTTAATAAAATTCGAGCAGTAAGCAACATGTTCACTGATTAAATTGGAGTTTCATCACAAGGTTTCCTATGCTATAGTCAACACTATATTGGCGATACTGCCACTTTGTGTCTCACGGGAATAACCATTAGGGTATTTTTGAGCTATCCTTACCGTGTTTGTTCCATCAACGAGCTCTGGTTGCCGGCCGAATTTGAAGTCCTTCTTTCCCGAGAACACCTCGTATATTAACTTGCCGTTGAAAACCGCTATTTTCGGACGAAATTTTCTTAACTTTTCAAGCAGTATCTGACAGCCTTCCTTGATTTCTTTCCTTGTTAAGTCGGCGCTACCCTTTGTTGCCCTCTGAACCATGTTTGTAAATCCTATGCCTACTTGAAGTAGCTTATAATCCTCATCTGCAGACATCTGCTGGCTAGTGAGTCCTGCAAGATATAAACATTTCCAAAAGTGATTTCCTGGACCTGCATAATGATGTCCCTTGTAAGCAGCAAAGAGTCCAGGATTTATCCCAATCTGGAAAATTCCAGATATTATAATGAACACGTGTGTTGTGAAAAAACTTACAATAACAATATCTAAATTGTCAGTAATATGGTCTGGAAGCGTTCTTTTAGACACCTCTTCTTCTGGCATTCCATTAAATCTGTCGTGTTTTTTACGTTCCTTTATAGGCCGTGGTATACCCCCATTTAATTCTTGACCAAAATCGGGCCTACCGAAAATTCTTTATTAAAGAAAAAATCAGTTGCTGCAAAAATCAATGTGAAAAATAATAAGAAAATAGTGAAAACCAAATGTGCCAGTCCAGTGAGAAAACGCAAGGAATTCGAGTTTTTTCACCAACTGGATGAAATGAAATAATAGAAAACAATAAGAACAATTTTTGGAATACTCACTCTTCTAATTTGACCTTTTTCTTCCTGCCCCGTTTCTTAGGTTGCGCCATCAATTGATTGTTCATCACAGGCATAGGTCCCATCATGTTGGAATGAGGTGGACCATGGTGTTGGACAGATGGAAGCATTGGTATCGGATCATCGTCGATGAAGCTGTACGGATCTTCTAGTTTTTCGCATTTCACAAGGTTCCCAACGCCATTTGACATCAACATATCGGCACCTGTTTCGTACCCATCGTCTTGCGGCTCAAGTTTCATGTTACTAAAAAATACGACATTGACTTTCCATTTTGGTGGCCGTTTTGATTATTTTAGGTGCAGGGACACCAGTATATTGAAACAAAGCTCTATTGTTGTTGGCAGTTATCTAAATGTCATTTGAGTATTTCCTATATAAACATTAAGTGTTTAGCGATTTCGATATAGTTTTCTTAGAATTATCTTATATTGCTGAAATAACCGTACGGGAATAATTCAAATTTTTCGCAGAAAATGAAAATGAGTCACGTGATATATTCCTTCACGCAATTAAACGAATAGATTTGAATGATATTCTCTGTTGAAAAACAATGAGGAGTTACAATTTCTGAAGCTATATTTACGGGTTTAAATTCTTGTTAATTTATTGAGTTTTGTCTTTGTTAAATTTAATATCATATTATTTCTCCAAATTAAACAAGGTTTTTCTGCGGGGCCATAGAAGTGAGAAAGGAAGCAAGAAATCGTTTCCAAGGTCATCATGTTAACTACATTTCATTGAAACTCCATTGATCAACCATTTTTTATTGTATCTGAATTGAAATATCTTCGCAATTTTCACTAGTTACATATTCAAGCATGAATGTCATGAAAATTGTTCACTTAAAATTTTTATACTAATTTCCGAATAGTTTTGAGATTTGAAGTACATATGTAAGTTATTCGGGAAGAAATTTTCAAACAAATGAATAGTTTTTTTATGAATATCACAAGTAATTTCGGATTCGGCACCTTGTATCTCACGTTTTCAAGCCAAAAATCGAGTCAAGTGCATGTTGGGATTAGTACACTGGAGAAATATCGCTGCAGAATCGATTTTCATCTCAAATAATAACAATACTGAAACTTATGTCTAATTGTTTTCTTGCAAATAATTCATAAAAAAAGCATAACATAAACAAAGGTTTTAAATGAATAGGAAAGGAATGAAAAATTAAACGTTCGTTTTAGGGACAATAAATAGTTCCATAGTTATTTCTGATTTTGTGTTGCGGTTGTTATTGTGGAAAAAGCTAATATGTATATCTATAAATATATTATGTCATTCGACGAAATGCAATAATTTTCGTTTAAATAGGCACTTACATCTTGTATTTGTTGGAAAAATTGAGAGGATGAGCGTAAGAGTCGTAGGGCATGGGAACATTTTGACCCAAAGCTGACGCCCCAGTGTCAGATGAGCCCCCATTGCCTTCCATACTGGCCCCAAGGAGTGAGGTCGACTCGCGAAATAAAGTTGCCACTTGCATTGGATGAAATTACCTCACTTTTTCACAAAAAACTATTGCTTAGGAATTCCTATAATGATAGTGTCGAATATACACACTGTTTTTGAACATTTATAAAATCCAACTACCTCACCCTTTAAAAATAGTATTAACTCTGTGATTGGTTCAACCAATGTTTGAGAAAAATCAATAGAATGATATGAGCCTGAATTTTTTCACTAACTAACTCATTTACAATATCACTACCGAATTCATTTTCCTCATTGTTTTCTACATTTGTTAAGTAACGCATTTTCGTAAGCGATTCGAGTAAAAATGATTTTTTTCACATCCGAGCACTCTCGTCTCGCCCACGAATGTTTGAAGGACTTCATTTAGCCATTTGAAGAATCAGAAACATGGGTGTAGTTTTTTCTATGATAACCTGGATAACCCGTAAATTTTTATCACAGAATCGCATGTATCGATTTTTACCGTTTTTCTGTGCGCTGAACTTTCTTCTGGTGAATGAAAATATAACTATTTTATCGAAAATATTTTAAGTTAATTATTTATTCTCTCGGTGAATTCTCCTAAGTTTTAAGGCTTCATTCGTTGAGTCCCATCATTAACAAGTTTGAAGATTGCATATTTTGTAATATATTCAACGAGAATTTTAAATATATTTTTGACAGAAACTCAGGAGCATAGAGTGTTTCTGCGAATTTCTTATTATTCCACAATGGCCTACTCAGTTTCGTTTATTTAATTGATATTATAAATTCAGCAATAATTTGTGCTAAGGTTTTGTTCTCGATTGGAATTCAAAACGAAACAAATTATTTGATCGATTAATAATTATCGAATACCAAGCGTATGCCTCCATGAAGATATGATTGCTCAAAAATAAGTGTTTATCCTAAACCTCACCGATTGGATTGAAGGATTTGATAACTTGAGGACCTTGAGGTAATCCAGAGGATGTCCAGACATATTTATGAACTTATGTTCTGTACACTCTCCAGACAAATCAAGTAATCCTCCAGAAGTAGTGCCTGCTCTCAAACTTGTCAACGTATACCCATTTATAACTATTCAAATATGAATACAAAAATGTCGTATTAATATATCGAAATATTCAAAAATATCCTAGTCATAATAGAATCAGGTTCAATTCAAATAATCTTCGAAAAATATAATGATTTAGGTACTCACTGAATTTTGAACATTTAAGTATATGATGGTTGTGTAGTCACTTGAAATGCTATTAAGGCGTACGAAACACGTGAAAAAATGTTTAGTTACACCTCAAGGGCATTCCACTTGACTCAATGTATGTTGAATATCTTGCAATGGTCCTCTTGAATTTAGTTTCCTGTATAAAAAAAATATCGTTTTCAACGAAAAAAATCGGCACCCATACACCAGCTTCCTCGAGATCCAAGATTTGTTTTACTACCTCGGGAAAGCAAGAAAATGCTCATTTTTGGGGGGAAATATTCGAACAATGAACTTGAAACAGAATATAATATAAGAATAAAACTTACCGTGATATTTTTTCAAGTACTAATGGAATCCAAACTACACGGACGGACACTAGAACAATACTGATATTGTTTCCGCATGGAACTTTAATATAAGGGAAAAGAAGGAAACTAGTGAACACAATTTTCCCTATACCAGTTTGATAAAATGTCTATGGTAAGTCGACTACCACATGAAATTTTCGATATCGTTTATAACATTTCTATGTGAATCTACCGGAAATCAGTTCGAAATAAACGATATCAGTTCGGTATACGGAAATATGGTTTGGAGTTGTTATTCTCCCTAGGGAAACAGGAATCACGTGCAGATTTCCAGGAATTTTTATTATGGAAAATTCTTTCGGGAATAACGATATATGCGCTCATTATAATTTGATTCGAATTTTTCTCCCGTATCAACTGTATCGAACAATTTCATATTATAACGCTACAAAAAAACTTTTTCTCTCGATTATTAGGTAATATTATTTTGTCACCTCAATTTTTCAATGTTCGAAAAAATCCTAGAAAAGCACTGACGTGGAGGTCAGAAGCTTTCAAGCGCTTGCTGAAATTCGTTTGCCAAAGCAAAATTTGACAGATTTTTTTCCTGATATTTCCGCATATCGGATGGAGCTGAAACTCGGTGCACTCCCGTCAGAAATTTTTACTTCCAGACCTTTGCGAAATTCATGGAAACCTGATTTGAAAATTTTTTTAATTAAAGAATGTACGATCCCCACAAAACATCGCCTGAGGTTTACATTAGATTGCATCAGTTATTCCTCTCGAATTTTTTTTGCCATGGATTCTTCTTCAGGGAGTCCAACCAGACCATTTAAGATGTTCGTTCAAAATTTGAGAATAACAGGTATTTGGACATCGGTATTCTTCAACTAATTACGAGGTTTCAATGCGATCGCGATATTGCGAAAATATCTTCAAAATTTCAAATTCCTTGAACTCCAAATCCGTTCGGCTAATTTTGCCCATTAAACGAACTCAACCGAAAGATTCAGGCTTCACACCTTATATGAAAATTTTGAGATTCTCTTATTCGATCGAATAAGCCGTATCGTGTTAGGTTTTCTGAAGAATTTCTGTAATACTTGATTTCCAATTTGTTCATTTCGAAGCTATTGTTCAAGGGGTCAAAAACGTTAAACTTTATCATTCTGTTCAAATGCCTGTGATTCCCAAATTTTGGGCTAAAGATCTTTAACGATTAGGTACGACTCCCTGAAGAAGAATTCGGGGTCAAATTTATGTCCTGCCGTCCGTACGTGCTCTAACTTTCGAAGAAAAGGCCCGAGAATCTCAAAATTTTCATATAAGGTGTGAAGCCTGAATCTTTCGGTTGAGTTCGTTTAATGGGCAAAATTAGCCGAACGGATTTGGAGTTCAAGGAATTTGAAATTTTGAAGATATTTTCGCAATATCGCGATCGCATTGAAACCTCGTAATTAGTTGAAGAATATCATCTGCTATTATATATTCCTCAAAATTTTTTTCAAACCTAGGTTTAACAAGGGAACTTTTTGCATTGAAATGATTTATAGTCGCTCATTCCAGAGCATGCAGAATAGCGTTATTTTTTCGTTGTTTTCAGCCGAAAATGGTCTCGAATAATGGGCATATGAAAAAAGAACGGTAAAATAAAGAAATGTTCAAATTTAATTTTTGTCCCTATGGAAACGCAATAACTTCCGAAAGGAAATATCTAAAGACTCGAAATTTTCAAGGAAGGTTCAATTTCTGATAATTGCGAAATCCGTCAAACGGTTTCGGAGTTGTATCTATTTGAATTTTCGAGATTGTCTCCCGAATATCCCGAAAAATAGGTTCTCGTCCGATCAGATTGAAACTTGGTGATTGATTGTAAAATTACGACGTGGAAACCTTTCTGAAATTTGATATCGTTAGAAAATCAAAAAAAGAAAATTTTCGAAATAACGTCTTCGAAAATATTTCTTCGGAAACAACTTCTCAGATTCCGATTATTATATTGAATTCAAGAGGGGAATAACATGGTAGAATAAATTATATTTTGAACGCAACAATTTTATTTTGGATTATATTTTTTATATATTCATCTCATTTGAAAATATATTTTATTGAACTTTTTCAAGAAATTGGAGTTTATTTTAACCAGTTTATAAAATTAATTAAGTAAATTCAAAATGATCGAGGTGTTTTCCAAATCATATTCAACCGAATTAAAAAAACTAAATTTTTATTTTGAATTGGACTTCATCTCATCTTATTCGAAATTATATCTACTTAATTCAACTGAAATATTAAACTACAGTCTAATTTTGAATTAGGAATTCCATATTATTAATGAAACAGCTCTAACGAAACTTCGCATGGCGGATTCTTCGATCACTCATTTTTGATTACAAACACAATGTTTGATCTCCGAATCATGGCTCTATACATGGACAGTTCTTTCGAAAGTTATTATACCGCAGAAAGAAACTACCTTGAGTCTCGATATTTACAGAGGAGATTAGGGACTTCATTTCGGAACTCTGATTCCTGAATGGGTAAAATCTACCCAATGATTTAGTAGATATAACAATTTGATTTTTGCTATATTTCTAAAAATAAAACACATCCCAACCAATGGAAATCTAGTACCTGGTGAAAAATGACGAAACGAAGGTTCATGCAGAATTTGGTTACAATTATATGGTTGGAATATCGAATAATCGTCGAACTGCGTTGGTCGAGGTCAATAGCTGGAAGGGTGATCGTTTTAGCTCAGAATTTGAACGCGTGAAAGCTGCTTCATGTTAGTGTTTTTCTAGAATTTAATTGTGCCGTGTTCTGGGGAACAGCGTGCTATCGTTTTGTTCAAATGTCAGTGATTTTCGAATTTTTCCCAAAAATGGTCTCAAACGACTAGTTTGGACTCACTGTTTATTAAATCCAGAAAAAACTTCTGCTCATACCTTAAACATCATATTACACAGCAGTGTGACAAATTTCATTTTGATACGATAATAATTTCTGTAGATACTGGGAAAAGATATGTAAAATTTCGTGTTTTTTTTTTCGATATCGTTGTTATTCCCGGAATAACTCAAAAAATTCTAATTCAATCATGATGAAACTTGGCAGCTTGTTTGATAATGCTGATGAACAACTCTGTGCAAAATTTCGTGATGATCGAAGAGCTAGCGACTTGAAACTTTCAGGATGGGTTACTCATCAGAATGCGATGGTTGAGTTCGTTAATGGGTAAAATTGACCAAACCGTTTCGAAGCTCTGCTGGTTCGAATTTTTGAGGTAGTTTCCCCAATAACTCTAGAGCTACCAATGCAATCGGATTGAAATTCGGTAAAGGGGTTGTACAATACCGACGCCCGTTTTTTTCCAAGATTTTGTTCGAATCTTATCATTAGTAAATTAAAAAAAATCATTTTCGAGAATTTTTTTAAGGAATAAGCAAGAAATTTAGAAACAGGACATACTATCCATCTGAATAATCACTGATAGAGTAGGGTTCCAGTGTTATTAATATCTCTTTCATGTTCTTTTTGAAAACTTCGACATTTGAAAAATTTTAAAAATTTTCTGGGAGTTTATTGAACATTCTGATACATGCATAAATTGGATGTTTATCTCAATAGTTATTCCATATGTAGTTAAATCGCGATGTTATTTATTGCCAATAAAAAAGCCTACATGATCAACAATAATATTTATTTCAAAAATAGAACTCTGCTATAAACTTCACCAACATTTAATCTGGAATGTGTAGAAGTTATAATCAAAATTCGAAGTAATGGGTATTTAGTACAATTTAATCAGTTCTTTAACAGCATTCACAATCTTCTTGGCTGAAAGTCCGTAGTGATCGATCAGTACATTTGGAGGTCCAGATCGAGGTACTTCTCGTACAGCAATTGCTTTAACAATTACATTTCTTTCCAAGGCCACTGCAGATAGTACAGCTTCCCCTAAACCTCCTTCTGGATAGTGATCTTCTACCACAAGAATTAGTCCACCACATTCCTTAGCATTCTTGATGATTCCTTCTTTGTCAATAGGTTTAATTGTGAATGGATCCAAAACTCTAGCACCAATACCTCCTTTAGCCAGTTCGGTTGATGCATTGAGAGCTTCTTGTAAAGTAACGCCAGCTCCAATAAGAAGTACTTGATCTTTGTTTGTTTTTCTGTGCACCAAAGCTTTTCCAATCTGAAAACGAGAGAAAAATTAACACAGATTAAACAATGTAGAGAGAAGTTGAAGTATCTTGAATTCCGAAAAAGAAATATGTTCGCACTTATAATTGGAGACTACAATTTATTTTCGAATAAACTTAATAAAGAATCATATTTGAGTGGAAAATTCTATCTAATTTTAGATCAGGGCTTTTTTGAATTTCTAGTTGATTACTTCCTCATCAAACTTTATCAATCCTAGAATATTATATTTTCACACACTCAACCTTTTTTAATAATTAACTGTCCATTTTTTCAGAATTATAACTACCGAACGTTGTATTGATGAAAACACGGCTGCTTATTTCAGAATAAATTGATCTCACCGAAGAAACTGGAATTTATCACTTGACCGAAACTCAAAATTGAAAAAAAATAATAATGTAACTTATATGTGAATATTCTTGATCTCATTCATAAGTTACAATCAATTATTTGTATTCAGAATACATTTAACGTCGCCAGCTCACTTATAGTTTCTTTTAATTCATCAAGACACCTGCAATTTTGACGCAGCCCGAAATTTGCTACAAATTTCTGAAATATTAAAATTTCATATCGAAATGAATTGAATCCTGTAATCATCCGCCAAAAAATGTCTATTTTCAAAAGGTGAGGAATTTTTCGATTCGGTAAAGTTATTCCAAAGATCAGGCGTCCCAGATATCAATCAAAATGACAAAACCTAACTCGGGATGGTCCACAGCCGGATACTTCCGTATGAATAAGGGTACGGCCAAAGTGCACGCGATTTTACGAGTCGGAACATGATTATATCTCAGAAAGACTTTACTCTTATAACGTGTACTCTGGCCATACCCTTAGTTTTGCCGGAAAACGTCGGGATAGATCAATTTTCGTTTTGAGCGGAAAATTTTTTGACTGCAATTTCGTTGGCATACAATAACCATCCCTCTAAGAGGGCTAGCAATCCCTCAAGAATCTAACATGGCGGTTGGAATCGAATGACACATAATTTTCAGTTATGCAAATCTCTCAAATGCTCACCTCAAAAACTTGATCGTTGGAATAGAGGATAGGAGTAGCTGGTCGGCTCACTCTTGTGAAAGTTATGCCCTTAGTGTTCGCAGCCAATTCGATAGCTCTCTCAGTGGACACAGCGTCCCCTGGGTAGAAAACTGTACAGCCTGGAATACTCCTAAACAAGGCTAAATCCTCAAGGCCCATTTGACTTGGACCATCTTCTCCAATACTAACACCGCAATGGCTCCCAACCACATTTATATTAGACTGAGATATTGCCCCCATACGAAGCTGAAAGAACAACATTAATGAACTTGTGAATCACCAGGATTTTACGGTTAATGTAAATCAATGGATCAACAAATCGACCTTAACTCACCTGATCAAAAGCCCTCGTGAAGAATGTTGCAAAAGTAGAGATGAATGGTACAGTTCTATCTCTACAAGCAGCTCCAATGGCGGTTCCAACTAAACTTTGTTCAGCAATGAAACATTCAATATACCTAGTGGGATCGTATTTCCTCAGATTTTCCGAAAATGTGGAGTTCTTCATGTCACCATCGAGGGCAATCACGCGAGGATTCGTCTTGGCTATTTTCACCAGAGCCGAACCATAAGCAGTTCTGGTGGCTACCAGTTCTCCTAATTTGTACGAAGGTGGAGAAGCCAGTTTTATGTTTGTGATGTCTACAGCCGGTGCGTCATCTTTCAGCGGTTTCAAGGGATGGAGTTGTGGTGCACCTGGATTTTTCAGTTGACTACGCAAATGTTCGATAACCCTGTCGGATTGATCTCCAAGCGCTTTACCATGCCAATTCTCTAAGTCTTCAATTTTCGGGAAGTTCTTTCCTTTGTAAGTTTTAGCCAAAAGAACTGTTGGTTTTTCTTTGGTACTGGATGCTACATAGAATGCTTTGACGATTTGTTCGATGTCATGGCCATCGACAACTATTGGATTGAAGCCGAAAGCTTCAACTCGTTTACGATAAGTGTCCATATCGTGTCCCAAGGCAGTTGGTTCCGATTGACCTAAACGGTTGACATCGAAGATAACGCATAGGTTGTCCAGTTTGTAATAGCTGGCAAACGCAAGGGCTTCCCAAATGGAACCTTCTGCACTCTCACCATCACCAATCAAACAGTATACTCTGAAAATATTTTTCAAATAAAGATACTAGTTTGTAATTTTTATTTCTTTTCTCACCTGTAATTAGCTTTATCGTAGTATTTACCAACATACGCCATACCATTGGCAATAGCCAAACCCTGTCCCAAAGAACCTGTTCCTACATCGATGAAGTTCAGACGTGGGGTGGGATGTCCTTCTAAGTCTGATCCAAATTTCCTCAAGTTTTTCAAATCTGATACTGGAAAAAGACCAGCCTCAGCCCAGGCTGCATAAAGGGCTGGCGCAGCGTGACCTTTGGAAAGGACGAATCTGTCACTCGATGGGTCCCTTGGATCTGATACTTTGTATCTCATTGTGTTGAAAAAAAGTACGGACAGTATTTCGGCGATTGAAGAGCATGATGTCGGGTGACTGGTGAATAAGGAGAAGAATTAATTATTTATATGTAGTGCAAATCCATTAAACTTGTGGAGATGTAAACGATAAATGGTACCTTTGAGCACTTGTTATTTTTTTAATGATAAAGAGTTCGTTGTCGGTTTCAAGTATATCTGCTCGGCCGGCCATAAATCCGCTAACTTTGGAAGAAGTAAACCTAGAGACTCGACATTTTCAGTATGGATGTGTGGTCTGAATGCAACAATTGAGTTTTCAATGTTTGTTATACTCATCTGAATATGACCTCAATAATTCGAAAAATATTGATCATATCGAAATGTAACTAGAGAATTAGTTAAAATGAATGCTTTAACAAAAAAAAAAAGATTTAAAAAATTGCGTCGTAAGTTTTCGATCAAGTACCAAATTTTCACTCGATTCTATCTTTATACAGTATGTCGATTCGAAAAGGTACCACCCTCAATATCTTGCCGTCCCTATAGAAGTTCGTACAGAGATATTTTGAACGGTTGGTTCCAATCAATTTGTATCGACCCTGTAAGTGTGATGACAGCAAGCCTTGAAATCTTAAATGAGAAGTATGGTTGAGTGACACCTTGTACCGAAGGGGCTACTTTTTTATGATTGCTAATGTTCTTGGAGAACTCTAATGTTCATTGGGGAGTTTCCGAGAATGTATTTGGTGGATGCGCTCGATTACAACGATTCAAATCCCAATTGTTGGTTCATGAATTCATGAACCATCTTTGAAACTATCCCAAATTCGAATTACCCCTTAAAAATTTCTGTCAGTTATACAAATATTAGGAGCTATATAACCTCATCCTCAATCAAGTTCACCGGAGCTTTTTGAATGATATGCTGTGACTAAGTTTTTACGCTTTTGTTCTAGGGAACAGCGAGTTATCATTTCGTCACGATGTCTGTAATTTTCGAATTTAGAGCCGAAAATGGTTTTAAACAATTGGGTTGAACTCCCTGAAGGAGAATCCGTGGTCAAAATCAATTCTGTTCGTATGTGCTCTAACTTTCGAAAAAAAAAGACTTAACGACTTGAAATTGTCAGATAAGGTTTGGAGTCCAAATATCTCAGTTGAGTTCGTTGATGGGTGGAATCGGTTAGATATTTTCGGAGCTAGGCCCATTTGAAATTTTGAGGTTTATTCCTTGATATCTCATGAATTATTACTCGATCAAATTGAAACTTCGTGGACAGTTTTGGAGTACCAAAGCGCAACTCAGAACAAATTCTGTGTGGATCCAATTGTTAGGTAATTGAACAAAAAATATTATTCGAAAATTTTTAAAATTTTTGATGAAAAGAAAATGAAAAATTGCAAAATTTCGTTGTTATTGGGAATTTTAACGTTATTTCCGCAATATCTCAAGAAAGAAAAATGCAATCAGATTGAAACTTCGGAATCAGGTGGAGATTACCAACACGCAACCAGGTGCAAAATTTCGTGTTGATTTAATATTTAGAATTTGAACAAGCTCGTGAAAGCTCCTGACCTCACGTCAGTGCTTTTCTAGATTTTTATATCGTTGTAAGAAGGTCCGCAGATGATTGATGAACTGTTTATATTAATATGTGAACATGATGTAAAATTTCAATTGTAAGTGTATCTGTTCATTGTAGTTATTCCATGTTTATTCATTCATATTTATCCGCGAAAAGAACTGGAATATTATTGGAAACATTAATAAAAAAAAGCGCTCGCTTTAAGTGTGTTATTGCTACGTGTATGTGTATATCTTCTTATCCTGATAATTAGGTTTATTTCAGTTCTTTCTTATCTTTCGTGGTTTATATGATGCAACAGAATTCTCAATGAAATATTCTTCTTTTTTGGTAGAATCATTTTGTATTCGAAAAAAATCCGATACGAGAAAAATTCATTGAAAATATGCGAATTGGAACGTGATATCATGAATCGATAAAATTAATTTCTGAGAACTCTTTTTAATGTTTCATCGAAATATTCAATTAGAATAATTCCAAATGAGGAAATGCGTAAATGGAATACAATTTAAATGAAAATAGCCTTGAGTTATGCGTGTGGAAACAAGATTAGACACTAACATTCAATCGAGATAACTTTAATGTTAAAAGCTGATTTATTTTTCAATGAATAGTTAAAAAACATTGCAGTGTTACTCAATGAACTGAATATTCACGGTTTGGTTGGAGAGGAATATTACGAAAGTGACCTGTGTAAGGTGATAAGCGAACTATCACTTTCTAGACATTCCCAAATCATCGTACGATTCATGTTGTACCGGTGTCACGTGATACCTGTATAAATATTTGTTCCCCACCGAATCGTATCGCCGGTTCAAAAGTGCGAATTTTTACAAATGAACGAGAAAAACCTTGATATTTCTTTCGAAACCACAAAAACCAAAACCGCTAGTGCTATTCCATCATCAAATGATACCGATGCAAAGATTGGAAGTAGATTTATAATATGTTATAGTGGAACGACTGAGGTTATCGTCAAGTCAAATGTTGATGAAGGTGATTGTGCAGTTTTCCCATAAAATTGATCGAGACTTACCCTGATTTGGCCGTTTGTGTCGATGTAATGGAATGAATTCTTATTTTATTCGCGATGTCTTTCAACTCGTCCACTGTTTTGGCTTCCAGTTTGTGATAATTCGCCATATCTTTTTCGATTAGCTTTTCATCAACACAGTGAACTTCCAGTCGGTGACCTACGTTGGCTATGGAACTCCAACAAGTGGTCCCCCTTCGTATTATGGTGCAATCGCTAGGTATCCTCTGCGGCTGCCTAGTTGCGCTGGGATGTTATGGTATTGACCAAAAGAGAGGGGAGATCCTTAAATCGGGATATTCGATTATTCCAAACAAAAACTTGTGTTGAATTAAGTTTTATGGTAATTCCCGTAACAGAAAGGGGGCATCTCAAGGTGACCCTTATGTTGATAATTATTAAAAAGATAGCTCTACTCCCTAGCAAATAATAAACCCAAACAATGAAATTTTCCTCATGCATTTGTGTACTGTTTTTTAAAAATATTCTCGTACCCCTTTAACGCGCTTGCTCTATTAATCAACAGCGATATTGTTTTGTCCTAATGTCTATAATGGTCAAAATGTATTCTGTCCGTATGATGATAATAATAATAATAATAATCTTTATTCATCCCCTAAGACATTTAAACTTCACAAATTCACATCAATGGAATTACACAACATTAAAATATTGTAAGAAATATGACTATAAATCAAACAATAATATAAATTAAGAAAAACAATATTTAAACCGATATATTGCATAGCAGAATGAATTTAATTTCTTACTCAGTACATGTTATGACTAAGGTATTCGTCAATATATATAACTAAATATTTGATACATTCATCAGATTTTATCGAAGTATAAGAATATGAATTATGCCCAATATTTATGCCAAAATGAATACATTTTGTCTTTCTGACATTCAGCAAAAGTGTATTTTTCCACACCAACCCATGAACTTTTGAATAAGGCTCTTATAGGCATGGACAAGTCCGTCGATACTCGAGGCAGTAATTGCAACAGAAAAATCATCAGCAAAAATAAGCACCAACAGGTATTTCAGGCATTCTGGCAAATCATTAATGAATAGTATGAATAAAAGTGGGCCCAGGACAGAAACCTGGGGTACTCCAGATGTAATGTCATACTTGTTACTGAATAAATTTTTAACCTTCTGTAACTTTCGAAGGACAAAAAAAACCTAGAGTCGCGAAATGCTCAGGTCAAGTTTGGAGCCTGAATATTATCTCGGTTGAGTTCGAGGTTTATGAGCTGAATCCACCCAACGGTTTCGAAGCCATGCCAATATCTCGAAACATACCGGTATGATAAAATTGAAACTCAGTTTGTATTAGTTGAATTTCGCGAGGTTCATTTCACTATAAAGTAAAAAAAAATCAAAAACTTCATTATCTCGGAAACTATTTCTATCATGTTGCTGAAATTTTGTGTCCATATAACGGGCATTTATAAAATGAATTTTATGAAAACAAAGTTAAGTTGTTCTGATTCGATAAAAGTCAAGGAGGGCAAGTAGAAAAAAATTTGTTGATGTTGTTTTGTGAGAGTATATTTTGGACAGGATCGAAAAAATGAGAAGAACTTGATAAATAGAGAAGCAAGACGGAAATGTAGATTTCTGCCAAACATATCGCGACAAAAATTGAATGAATTATTTAAAATTCATTGGAAAAAGTGGAAATCTAGTCCAAATTACTCTTTCCGCACAATTCGCTGCCAAATTACAGGGTGTTTCATAATATATGCGCAAGACTTCAGTATGTGATAGCTCGTCGTACCCTCTAAAATGCACCATTTTCGAGATACAGGGTGTTGCAATTGAAAAAATAATCTCCGGAACCTTTTATTGTAAAGAAAACAGCTTTCGTAAGTATTTTCTCGAAAATAGTCGACTTTAGAGCGTATGACGTACCTTTTGTGTAGAACATCCGATCGAATCGAAATCTACTATAGTTGGTTGTAAAATGAAGGTTCTTGTAAAATTCCTTAAGAAAAATGGTCGAAAATGGAGCAAGCGCGTCAAAAGCTCCCGACTCCTCTTCAGTGCTTCTCTAGATTTTTGAACGTTATTGTGGCAAAGCTTCATGTTACTCTTCTTCATTTGAAGGTTGAAATAATTTTACATTGGATTTTTTCTTTTCAGTTCTCCGCATTTTCGAATGGGCCAGAAAAAAATACAAAAGATTGACTGGTGAATAATTCGGTCCGTTTTTAGTATCGATATATTTAAGAAGAGTTAACCAGTAGGCTTGAATTTTGCAGGGAAGATTTAAAACTCTGATCATGGGCAATATCGAAATTCAAAATAATTCTCTAGATATATTGGAGATAGGTACATGAAAAGCCGGTTTAGATGAAACACTTACGGTACATTCTCTTCTATTAGTATTTAGTTCTATAGGTATTTGAACTTTTTCAAGGTGGTGGGTGCTATTGGAAAGAATCTAGATCGGCAGGTTGCTGATGAACTGAACCATTTCTATATGTTGACTCGATTATGTTCATATTTATGTGAATATCTACATTTAGTTTTCTGAAAGTACTCATTTCCTGTTGTAATTTTGGAATCGATTGAAAATGATTTTGGAAAAACCCTAACATGAATGCCAAACCCTGCTCATGCATCTGCCCAATTACGGTTCTAAATGAATCAATTAAATCTCTAAATTATTTCTTTCCATCTAATTTATTAGCTGAGATCAGTTATCGAGCAGGTACCACGCTTTTCTCTGATATAGTAATCATCAGATCTTCATAATATGAAATTCGCTGGTATTTCTTGAATAATTCAGGAATTAACTACAATACTGAGGAAATAATAACTAGATGTTAAATTTTCCCAATATTACCGAAAACAAATATCAGATCGAGTTTAAATTTGGCGCACTTTTTGTGACATAGTTTCTCAGATATCGAATATTAAACGTTTTCAATTTTTTGTGGTATGTCGAAATCTTTCGAGGGTTGTATTCAGTTTCGATAGAATTTTCCCAAAAGTTGGATATAAATACATCAAGGGAATTTTCTGCTATAATAATCATTCCAAAATACATCGGAATCTGCCGCTTTTTATGATAAAATAAAATATTCATTTCAGATTATTGAATCTTAAATGAAACTATTATTAGATTCAAGATAACACTAGGAGTGAAAGGTCAGTCTTAATAAAAGTATTCATTTTCCGGATAGGGTTAAAAACGGGATATTTACATATTCAGTTTATAGTTTTTTGAATGGTCATTTGAGGTATCCCAGATTTTCTTCATTTGCTGAAGAGATATGAGGATCATTCAATTTACAGTTTTTCCAGGTGAATATTACCGCTATGCCAGGTGAAATTAGGTTGAATTGAATTTGCACAGTAGGTTTCAAATTATATTTTATAAAAACCAACAATTGTTCGGAATTTCCACTTTTATTTTACAAAAAACATAAATATCAAGAAACTAAAGAATAGACTTAACAGAATTTCTCATTTAATCATTCCTATGGATTGGCATTTTGGGCAACTGCTTTCTGCTGTGCTCTTATGAATTCAGGATAATCAATATATCCATCTTTGTTGCTATCATCCACGTTCAAAATAGGATCAATGAGAGTGGTCAATTCATCATCTTTGAATATTTTGTCTTCTGCAGGCCCATTTGTTTTTTCTTTTCCTTGATCTGAAACGATATTTCTCTATGAATTTCAAGAACCAATCGTCTAATTGAAACTCTAGATTACAGCTTTAGATTTCAGGATTAGACTAATTCAGACATAGTTTGTGCTGACACTATATTTTTGTTTGAGCTGATTCAAAATGAGAACTACTCACCATGCCAATGAATGAGTGACTTAATTAATTCACAACCATCTAGCTTGTTATTATTATCTGCATCATGCAGTTTAAAATAGTGAAACTGCAATTCTTGTTCTGACATTTTGCTGGTGTCAAGTGGCATCTCCAGATGTTCAGCTATGTGACTGAAATTAAACATAACAGTTTTTGAATAATGCCAAGATATCTTGTGTATATTGACTCACTCTTTTTCCTGGGCCATATTGGCAGCATTTAAAATTTGTGGTTGTCCATGGTGTCCATGGCCATGGCCATGACCTTGTTGAACATGTTGCACAGGTACTTGTTGCTGTTGATACTGAACAGGAACTTGTTGCTGTTGTATTGGTACTTGCTGCATTTGTGGTACTTGTTGCATCTGTGGCACTTGTTGCATTTGGGGCACTTGCTGATGAATATTTCCATGTTGAGGTACTTGGTATTGTGCCTGTTGTTGCTGAAATATATTAACAGTTTCAGCGAGGAATCGGGAATGATAATGTTGAAATCGATTAAAATAGTTTTATCGAGAGAAAACATTCTAATTCTACCAAAATAATTCTTGTTCAATCAGCAAAACAATATGAAACACGTACGTCAACATTGGACACTTTCACTTGCTGTTGAAACTCAAGTAGTGTGATATTTAAAGTATTCTTCCTGAGAAATAGTGAGAACAATGAAAAATCATTGATAAATTCACTGCATATCGGGGAAAATTTCCAAATAGGAAAGGTGAAATCGTAACATATGTAATCTAACAGTATATGAAGAGATATCATTTTACTTGATAATGTTGAGGAGGAACTCCAGGTGCTACACGTTGTCCATAACACAATACACTATATAAACTTAAAATTAAAAAGTAACACAGTCGAGAGTTCATTTTAAAAGATAATTTAGCTTTGAAAATTTCAATATTAAGAAGACCGGACGGAAGACACCAACATTTTTAAAACCAGTATAGATTTGACAACTGAGGGAACACGTAACTATTAGATACAAGAGATGCGTTCCGTATCAGTCGTTGTCACTCTCGGGGATGCGTTCGTCGTATGTTCCTCTACCGTAACAGAGATGGCTCTCGTTACATTCGAACGGCCTCACCTGAAGCATTCTATTAACAATTATGAAATGCCTGAAGACATTCATAAGAAATACCATTGAGTTTTCAAATATTTGAAAACTAATTGGAAATTCCTAGAATTTCTAGAAATGTGGGGTTTGAATTGATGAAATTCGATCGAGAGACAGAATGCTTTCTCTTGAACACATAAAAGACTACCTAACATATCTTTCTAGAAATGAGCTCATTCAGTGTTGTTTTTGCAAACATTATATTCATTCCGGAATATTCATTGGCGCACGCGAATTTCTTTGAACAAGTAAAATTACTTTTAACCCTTAATGAACATTTTTCACAATAATTGAATAATAAAAATCCTAATTGCAAAAAATTTTTCATGACTATGTTTTACTACCAACAATTGGCGTCTGAATTTAAGATTGCAGCGCCACGGTGGCCAGTTTTAGAACCTTAGATACAGACATAGATTTTGTTTTGATAGTCGATTTTGTACTCTTTGTTAGTGTTGGGTTTGATAATTTTTGATTTCACGATTTATTCAGAGACTTTTTAGACTTTTATAATTGACGAGAGTATAACTGGGAGTAATCCATTCTTATAAAGTAGGTATGCATCATCCTTGAATCTAATTCAGTGTAGCCACTCTAAAATTACGGGGATATCTCCGAGGTTAGACAGTATTTTAATATTATTCATTTTCAGATCCATATGGCAACATTAATTTCAAATTATTTGGAGTATCTTTAAGGCTCAGAAGCTAGAAGTGTTCAGGAAGATGCATGTTATATTATGTTGTATGTTATTTGCAAGAATAATAAACTTTATACCTACCCAACTTGATTATTGATCTAATGCCCCCTCAGATCTACTGCTCAAAACGTTGAAAAACAGGTGGTATTGTAAAACATTAGACAAATACTCATAACTTGACTATTTATATAGGAAAGGACTCAATTTACATAATATATTGTGAATAAAATTAATACATTCACATAAAACTAAAGGCGCAAACTGATGGACGCGTTTGTCGCTCAAGCGATGACATTTGAATTTTCAAATGCTCTCCCACCAAAATCGCGCGATTCTTTCTTTGTAGTTGAATAATTTCAACTTCAAGATAAAGGCGGGATATTCAAAACATTCAAGAGGTTGTTCATACTCGACTGTCATGATTATAGGCACTTGTTAACAAAATAAGCTCTTGGTCATTATATAGAGGTTAAATACAATGTATTAGGAATTATAAATATATTGAAAAGTATTTTTTCAACTATTGTCTTAGAAGAATTATTATTATTATTAATTCAATCTTCCGAAAAATATAGGTATAAAACCAATTACTATACTTGTTGAAGAACCAGATCCACACGGAAATAAATTCATACAATTTAAAATGCGACATTTCATTAACAATCGCGCGTTTTCGTAATGACAGATGTCAGCCATAAATAACTGACATTGGGCAAAAAAAACGCGCGATTTTTATTTTTCGACGCTTCCATGAGTACGAGCCCTAATGCTACTTGTACCGTAAGCCTAATTCATTATGGATTGACAAATAAATTCTTCCAACACTCATATGATTGGTCTTGAAAAAACTGTAATAAATAAGCCTTGTACTACTTTGATTTCATCGGCAGAAGCACTGTAAGCGAATGGTATTCATCACCAGATATTTCCTTGTTGAGACTCATTTGTTTCAATCGGTCAGTTCTATCACTAACACTTACATTGTTTCTTAATGATCAGTTCAACAGGCAGATTTCTGGCATAGCATTCCTCTTAAGTAACTTTCTCTGCTTGGATTAGGGGCGTGAAAAAAAAATTGTCTTCATGAATGTGATCTAATATTTCATGAGAAGTTCGTGCTTACCTCTATAAAAATAATCATCATCGGTAAAATGCAGGCAACAGACCCTCATAAATCTTGTTTGTTGGTTTACCAATTTTGAGTTACAAGTTGCCAAGGTTTTTATCGATACTTCTACACTTTCAGGCCCTGCTTGTTAAAGGAAGTTCCTTTCACCCAAACTCGAAATTTTTCACCGGGCTGTGGAAATCTATGGAAACGTACATTTGATTTGGCTTTTTCTCAGTAGAAACACTTGTAAAATCACATAAACGCCAAGAATAATGCAGAAACTTCCTGATTTTCTTAACATTTCTTTTAACTTGTCAATGATAATGTCTGTACCTCGGGTTACTCTAATAGCCACCAGAGGGAGTAGCGCTTATCTTCATTCGCCAATTATGTTTTTACAATATGTAGGGTTCACATTTTTGCGACTAGTTTCGAAATTTCGTTCATCTTCAGGCAACTGACCGCTGAGCCCATGGTGCAGGGTATTTATGCAAATTCAGGTAAAAACAATGTGATAATAAAACTGACAGTTGAAGGAATTTTGTCTGCAACAGATGATAGAAAAAATTACATTTCTTGGGGAATTATTAGGGTGCAGGTATGTATCATTTGAAATCATTGAAAATTTGGAAATTACACAAATCCGTTTGGTCCTTCATTATTCCCAGAATATTTCTCTGCACTAATTCATAAATTTCAAGGGACTCCGGGTCTGGAGTCTGTGGAGAAATGATGAATTATTTCATCTTCTAATCGTAATATATCTGTTGGAACCTTACCTTATTTTGTCTGAGAAAACTTACTCTTTCTCTAATCAAAGTAAAACTGAACTCATTTTTGATTTTTTGGCTTCCATTACTTTGAAAAGGTAGTTTGATTATAAGAAACTTTGGAATTTGTTTATTATTTCTGCATGTGCACATGAAAGTGATGCTGTTTCATGAGTGAGCTAGTTTCTCATAAAATTATTCCAATTTTCTGAAACAAACGATAGAAAAGGGCCCATACCTCTCCTTTCAGTATCGATTACAGCTTATTTTGGGGGGATTTGCAACAATTTTGTTTTTTATTTGATAAAATCAAATAATAAACCTTAGTGATCGACCAACGAAAAAAAAATTTTAACCCCCCCTGAAAATTTCATAGTTTACGTTTTGAAGTATGTAGATTTGAATGAACGAATAAAAAAAAAAATCCGTCCGTCTGCTGTCCGTTGTCCGGGGCTTTTCTCTGGAAGTACTGAACGGAAATCTTTGAACCTTGGTAAAAAAATCGTGTGTCACTCGTGGTTGATCCTCCAAGTTTTTCAGCAGGATCGGTGTACCCTAAGGGGTCTGAATGGGGGTTGGAGGGGAAAAAAAATTATTCCTCGAAAACTTACCACCGAATTTTTATGAAACTCTGGACGTTGACTACTGTTGCATAACTAAACCTAAAAAATTTTTCCCGGATGATTTCCGACCAGTGGTTCCTGAATTATAAAGAAAAACGCTGCAAATTTCCAATAATATCGAAAAATTATCGCATTCGGTTCTAAGTTGTTTAAGAAATCAACGGTATATTGGGTTATTTAACTAAGAAAATTATAAACCCTCATGTAAAATTTGCAGTGTTTTTTAGGTTTTTCTGGGTTTCCACTTCCAATTATTATGAAACAGAACTATTGAAATTTGAATAAAAATTGTTTTTTTTTAGGGAAAACGCCCTTGCAGAAATAATAAAGTAATTCCAGAGTTTTTTAGAATTGAACAACCTTTTCAAAGTATTGGTAGCAAAAAAATGAAAAATAAGTTCAGTTTTGCTTTGATTAGAGAAAGAGTAAGTTTTCTCAGACAACAAGATATATTTCGATTGAAAGATGAAATAATTCATAATTTTCCTACAGACGACTCTGTACATTTTTCTTATTGTTTGAATAAAATCAGAAGTATTGGTGCTAAATTCAATATAGGAATGGTAAATCAAAAAATATCTAGAAATTTTCTCGTTTGTCTGATGAAAGAGTCAGATTTGTACTCTGAAACGTCAAGATTCGCTTTGTTTATCCTTTATACTATTCCTGTATTGTTCATTAGGCGATCTTTTTTCCAAGAAACTGCCCTCGACAAATAGTTCGATCCTACAATCCGTAAGGGTGTTTTCCATAAAAAATATTTTATTTAATTTTAATAGTTCTGTTTCAGATAGGGATAGGCAGGGAAAACCAAGAAAACCCTAAAAAATTATGCAAAATCCTCCCAAGATAGGCTTTGATAGATAAGTAGAACTGCGTTTGGCGGGGTCAATACGTGAAAAGGTGTCCATCGTAAACATTGTTCAATTTATGAATTCATCCCGTATAGATTATTCGTCTATTTCTCTGCTCATGTCCATCGTAATATTGTCAATTTAGGAACGGTACAATAACGTTTTTTCTATGATACAGCATAGACGAACACTCTGAATTCTCTAGATACTATAGTAGGGAGCTGCGCGTATGTAGGCCATTGATGAATTCAAATTGTATGCGTCTCGAACTGAAAAATTGTGCAAATATAGATTATTCTAAGAAATGCAGGTAAATTTCGATTCACTCCACTTTCTTCTAACAGTGAATGAAAATAATCTTTATTTGAACAGATAAGACATTTGTATTGAGCGCCCTTCGAAAGATGGTAGGCACTGAGTCAATAAAACCGATAAGCATTAACAATTCCATGCCAGTCTTTTTGACGAATCTCTACGAAAAGAACTCAAATCGCATTTGCAGTCATGCTGATTCGAAAAAGTTTACTTTTGTTTCTGGTGTACCAGCTGCAAACTTCAAGTGGTGGTGAGTTAAACATCATTTGTATATTACCTACTAGTTTTTTTAATGAAAAAATAAATTTAAAAACGCCGCACTTTGGCTAAATTTAGATTTTCATTCTAATTTAATATTCAGATATGCAAATGTATTAACCTTGATATTCATTGTTCAGAAATTGAATCCAATTCTGATTTTCATATTCATGGGACCTGACATATTTACCTAATTTCTGCCCTTTACTTCAGCTATCGATGCTGGCACTATCAGGCATTGCTGTAATTTGGGGACAAACTATTCCCAAACAGGAAGTGTTTGTAGCTCTTTCAAGCCACCAATCGAAGGAGTAAGCGAAGTAGATTCTCCACAATGTCTTCATTTTGCTGGTGTGTGTTGCGAAAAAAAGAAGAGGTTGGTATTATTCTAATAAGAGTAGCTTACATTTCAATGTAGTTCTTGACTGTCTACGTCCAGTTATTTATCCTAGTATGGCACAGAACATAACGATCGTTATGTTCTGTGCCAAGATCCCGCGAACTTCCTCAACCGATATTATAATAAGATCAATTATGGGCTGCTGATACAAAAGTTACAGAAAAAAATCTAGAGATGCACTGACATGAGGCCAGGAGCTTTTACGTGCTTGTTCAAATTCTTACTAATAGATCAACATGAAATTTTGCACCCAGTTGCGTGTTGGTGATCTTCACCTGATTACAAAGTTTCAATGTTATTGCATTTGTACTTCTTGAGTTATCGCGGAAATAACGTTAAAATTCCAAATAACAACGAAATTTGGCTCATTTTTTTCCCTTATTAATACGAAACTGAATTTACGATCCAATTGAAATTTGGAACATTGTTGTTAAATACTGACTTTGAGGTTTGTGCCAGATTCCATCGAAATGTAATCAATATTATCAGAGAAAAAAAAATTTGTCATCGAAAATTTTGAAAATTTTGGAATAAAATCGTTTTTAAAATTTTCTAACAACATGATCACACGAAATTGCTCTGAGTTCCGCGTTGGTATTCCAAGACTGTCCACGCAGTTTCAATTTGATCGAGTCAATACTTCATAAGGTATCGAGGAATTAATCCCAAAATTTAAAATGGGCCTAACTGTTCAACCGATTCCACCCATTAACGAACTTAACCGAAATATTTGGACTCCAAACCTAATCTGAAAATTTTAAGTCGCTAAGTCTTCCCTTCGAAAGTTAGAGCACATACGGACGGGCGGTCGGACGGACAGACATGGGTGCTTCTTCAGGGGGTTCAACCCAGTCGTTAGACCATTTTCGGCTCTAAATTCGAAAATTACAGACAGCGTGACTAAATGATAACGCGCTGTTTCCTAGAACGAGCGCGTAAAAACAAAATGGAACGGTGCACTGAGAAGAGAGAATATATTGAAACAACTAAATCAAATCAAACATATCATGATCATGAAAGAAGAGGGTTGGATTCCAAACTGGCATTCGAGGGAAATATAATTGTTGAATTTTTATGAAATAATCAGATGAACTAGTTCCCAGGTCTCCAACTTAAGGATTTCACTTTTTTTATTCTTGTTGCTTTTCCCCCTTCACGATGAGGATATTTGAGATGTATTGAGTGTTATAAATATATTGTTCGAAACCCATATGATATATTGAACGCTGTCTTGAATATTTATGTATTCTGTAGTACAGGTTAAATATCAAAATAGTCACTTGCTCATCACCTAGACAATTCAGTCGTGTATAGATAGGTAGAGTATGGTATTACTTCAGCTTTATCAAACTATATACATACAAAAAATATTCATTGCCAAAGCTAGATTCAACTATAAAACTCATTCAAGTAGTTGTTGAACTTGAATGAAGGGATCTGCCTAAAAAAAAGACAGTCTCTTGTACAGAAAGATGGGCAAGAAATCATGTTCATCTTCCATATTATGCTAAGAAATTCTGGTTCTTCATGAATTTGCTACTTAGAAATTGGTCTCTTTACTTCACTCACATGTATAAAATTAAGGAATTTTTACCAATTTCATCATAAAATGTTAAAATAATTTATTTTGATATCCCATATCATATCTTGAAATGAAAGGAGATCGGAACGATTGAAAATTTAACGTTATTGACAAAATAACATCAAGATCTGAATTTTACAGTGAATTGCAATGTCAAGATGGCGAGGAACTAGCATTGTCAGGCCAAGATTGTAAATCTACAAGTGGTGGCAAAAAGGTAAGTGTTTTTTTTGGCTTCTTCTAATTTTTACTCATCTGTAAATTCCAACAGATTTGTTGTGAATCATGTATTGTTGGTATGGCTGCCGCAAGTGGAGATCCATCATGTTCTGATCTAGGTTTAGGATCATCGTTTGTGAAATGTTGCCGGACTGCTCTTACTACCAGTACATCAACTAGTACTTCTACATCAACAAGCACTGCTTCCACAACAACAGCCCTTAGCTCACCTGTAGTTACCAATGCTACCGTAAAAAGTGAAGCTAGCTCTAAAAAAACACCTGATTACATACCATGTGAGTCTTCATTGTAAATTGTAGCGTTTCCCTTCGTATAATATTTTTCTAGGTAGGATATAGAGCAATAGGTCTTCATCTGTTCACTGAATTTTCATTTTTGCAATTTGAATTATTCCACAAACATCCTTTCTTCATCTTCTAATCGATAATTTTATTTTTTATTTGTTTGAAGCCGTTGAGAACCTTTGTGAGGTTGAAGGTATATGTGCACAGATTTGCATTCCTATGGGAGATTCATATAAATGCGATTGTAATAAAGGATACTTTCTTATGGATGATAAAGTTTCTTGCAAACCAGATCAGAAGACAAGGAAAGCAATCAATCGGTAAGGATTTAAAAAATATTTTCGCTATAACGAAGGGATCGGATGTGCTATCGGTTGGTCCAAATGTCTGTAGCTTTCGTATTTTGAGCCGTAAATTATCTCAAACGACTAGGTTGGACTCACTGATGATGAATCCTGTCAAAATCGACTTTGACCCTCCAGCCATCCTTATGCACGATTACCGCCGTACGTAGAACCTTATCGACCTAAAAACTAAACTTTCAGGATTGGTTATATTTCAAAATGCGACAGCTAAGTTCGTTTATGGGCAAAATCGGCCAAACGGTTTCGGAGTTGAAGCCTTTTGAAGATTTCAGGTTATTTCCGTGATAATTCGGGAACTACTGAAACGATTGAATCGAAACTTGGCAGTTAGTTGGAGTGTAACGACGAGCAACTTTTCGCAGTCAGTAAATTAAAGAAAAAAAATTCAAAATTCTTTTGCGAAAATTTTTTTTTTTCGGAAACTGTTCATCATATTTGAGAAAAATTCAGCGCAGGCTCTGAGCTTTATATTTCAAGGAGTGTACCAAATTTCAGTTCGATACGATCATAATTTCCGGAGATATTTGAAAAAAACGTTCCTCGGTATCGTTATGTTTTGCGCGCATGTTCCGGAATAACTCCAAAAAAACCTTGAAAAGCTGTCACGTGGAGTTAACAGCCTTTGCGCGCATGCCCAAAAGATAACACCAATAGGGAAGATGCGCGCAAAAGCTGCTGACTTCAAGTCAGTGCTTTTCAAGGTTTTATTTTGCAAGGGGGCCGATGGACTAAGGGTGGTACCTTTTTAAATTGCCATAATGTATACATGAGGATATTAAACAAAACGTTAGTTTTGGTTGGTGGCGTAATCGCTCTATATTATTCTAGAACGACGTTTTCCAGACCAATACAGGCAACGGACACTACTATAGGTCCTTGATTACCATTTTTTTTGGCATGCATTGTATGATATACACACCAACGACATGTGGTTTCAAGGAGACTGCGCTACGTGCCACTTAGCTCATGCTACATAGGGCTTGCTGCACTAGCGTTTTGAAAGCATGCACTTGGAGGTAGTGTGAAGTGGCCACCCAGAACTTACGATTTCGCCCCGTTAGACTATTTCTTGTGGGGTTAACTTGAGTCGCAGGTTTATGCGAACAAACCATAAACTACTGCGGCCCTCGAAGGCAACATATCCCATGCCATCGATAAGATTCGCTCTGATTTAGAAGCCAGAGTCAAGGAAAATTGGACATTATGCATGTGTTATTTTCGCAAAGAATAACTTACAGACGGATGAACAAGCTCTCAAGAGCTCCGGACTTTACTTGGATTTTATAATTGAATCTTTGAATTTTGTAGGTGTGATCTGAATAACCCTTGCGAACATGAATGTTTGGATACTGGAGTTGCCGTACGATGTTTGTGTCACGATGGTTATGAATTAGATATAGATAATACCTCTTGTAAGGGTGAGTTGAATTTTGATTTATTTTGTTCCATAAACGAATACGTTGTTTTCGACATTTTGAAAACTCCCCCTTTTGGACCTGGTTCATGAAATGTTGAAATGTTAACACTTTCCTTATATTTTTCTGCATAGATCTCGATGAATGTGCTTTGAACTTACACGAGTGCACCAAAGACGAGATCTGTGTGAACGATGAGGGTACCTACTATTGCGAAGATCCCAGCTATACAGATTCCCCTAGTGAATCCGAAAAGAAATGTCCTGTTGGATATAAATTCAATGGAGAAACAGGGGTTTGCGATGGTGAAACATTCAATCTTCATCCGCCAATCTGTTTTTAATCCTGTTCAAATTTCAGATATAAATGAATGTGAGTTCTCCTTATTATGCCCGAGTCCGAAAATTTGTAAGAATTCCATAGGATCATATACATGTGAAGGCGATATAAAATGTCCTCCTGGATTTTATTATAAAGCTGCAACTGAAAGTTGTACCGGTAATATAATTTTATTTTCTTTTTGGCTTGATTCGTGCTATGGTGCCATGCTCGGCACGTTCTGGGTCAAATGAAATAATGAGCTTATTCTTCTTCCTCTCAGAAATGTCCAAAAACTGATTCCTGAACTTAAAATAACAGGAGAATCCACATTGTCGGTTCAGTGATGACAGTACAAGTTGAAAAAATAATTCCACTAGCCGGCACAATAGTTCGAATCATGCATTGGAATAATTCATCTTTGATATCTTTGATATTGTTTACAGATATCGATGAATGTATAACTGGCGAGAATAATTGCAATAAAGAATCACAAATTTGTATCAATACGAAAGGGAACTACACATGCGCGGAAAAGGTCTCAACGAAAACTTGTCCCCCAGGATTCAAAAAGAATCCCTTCACACAGCTCTGCGATGGTTTGTTTTCTCCTTGAGTCTTGTCAATAGTTTCAACATTCATTTGAATTTTTTCAGATGTTGACGAATGCGCTGAAGACATTCCTCTATGTGCCCCAACAGAACAATGTATAAACGAGAAAGGAAGCTATAACTGCGTACCTAAGACTCAACCAACCTCACTTTCCACTTCCACCACCACTCAGGCAGCACACGTGACCCCTAGATATCCTCAACAGTACCCACCTCAAACGCCATCCTCATACCCTACATATCCTCCAACCCGACCAAGAAGACCCTATATTGCTCCAACCAGACCTCGACCAGTCACTTGTTCGCAGGGTTTTACTGCTACCCAAGATGGGAAAACATGCATGGGTATTTATTCGATTCAAATAACCCTAATTGTCCTATTTTAAAATTATCCTTATAAATTTCAGACCTAAATGAGTGTCAATTGGGTACGCATTCTTGCCAAGACACTCAAAGATGCGATAACACTGTAGGCTCCTACCATTGTATTAGACTGGCAGGTTGTGGGACTGGTTACACCTACAATTATGCTGAAGAAATCTGCGAGGATGATGATGAATGTCAATTGGGAACACATAATTGTGGTGGTCTTGGTAGTAAGTTCAAATGCAGGAACACTCAGGGCTCATATAGATGTGACCCTATCAGGAGAACTATACCTTCTGTGGTTACTACAACTACAGTTCGGCCTCCTGTTACCAGAACTACGGAGCTAACCATCATAAGTGGACAAAGGAAGACGTGTTTACCTGGTTATACAATGAACAGCAGAGGAGACTGTGACGGTATGTTGTATTTTACAATACCATTTCAACTAAGACTCTGCTAATGTCCCAAATTTTTCTGGTCATGTGAATCGGTTGCCTCATTGAACTAATCTTTGTCTTCAGGTCCCTTCAATTAACTGTACTTTCTTGGATGCTATTTCTTAAATTGTATACTTCAAGACGAAATATTACACATGTCTTTGTCCCGATATGAACTGAACTTACATTCGCCTGACCTTACGCGCACTTTCATACCCAGATCGTCAAATGTTTTGGCCCTCCACAATATTCACAGAAATGATCTAATTGACTACTCTTGATGTGGGGGATGTTCTACTTCATTTTCACTGTGGCCTCGATAAACATGGGTACTGCCTATTCACTTCTGAGGTAGTACAGAATCAAAACAATAACAAAAACTATGGAAAAAATGTGTCTTCTGAATATTTTTGTAAGCAAAAAAGTTTCGAGTACATGGTTAATGATCTGTATGAGTTCTAATTTTTCGAACCAATAGGTTATTAATGAGAACATATTGTTCGATAAACAGTAACTGTCAAATCCTGAAGGCGTGAAGCCTGATTTTCTCGAGTGGATATCGCTTTGCGAAGATTGTCCCATATGTGATCAACGGGATTCACTTCTCAGTTAGCTGGATAGTTCATTCCTTGAAAATCTATCTTACAGAATATGCTGTGATCTTCATGTGTGATGCGATCTGGCAATTTCGTGTTGAAAAATGGAATTTGCTTCAAATTCATTGCTCAAAGGCTATGCAGCCCAAATCTTGACTAGCCTGAGAAGCCCATTTAAATTTCTATGTTCTTGAGTCCATTAGCGACATGGTGCTCTAGGTCTAGGTGAGTGCTGAGACACTCTCAAAGGTCTTCTCACCCTAGGATTTGCGGAATGCCATTTTCTTATTGAACTCGAGGAAACTGTTCTATGATAGGTTCCCAGAAAATTACATCGAAGGCCTCTTACCATTATTATTTTTTTTTTGTGAAATCGGCCATATTATGAGTCTCCCGCTCCGAAATCTGTAGGTCGACTGACACCTGGTCAACTAGTAGTGGTACACTTTTTTTGAAAGGGGGCTTCCATTCGCCCTACTGAAGTCCTAAAGTCAATACGCAATTTGAAGATTCGATGTACCTACCTGTTTGATGGAAGGCAACTATTCCTACCTAATCAAAACAAAAAATACTCCCGTATATATATATGTTGGAACAATAATAACTTTTTGTTATAATACAGTTCAAGTTTCGTCGATGAAAAAGAATAGGATATATTGAAAAAAATGGCCAGCTTGCGTTCAATGCGATATAAGTTAAGAAGGAGGCCCAAGAGTATAGAGATGTGTGTTTTAACTGAAGATCCTAGCATTCTGAAAAACCTTTTTTTTCGCTGAATATACCACGTGTTAATATAACTATGGATGTGCTCTCCCAGTGACATAATTGGGATTTCCAATGGTGTTCTCAAATCCATCTAAACATGCATTCATACATGCGGGAGTAAACAGAAACTTCTTTCCTGAAATATCGATTGAAGGATATTTTTGGAGACTTTTGCATGATTTTTTAGATTTTTTGTAGGTTTCTTTTATCTGGAAAAGAGCTATTTAAAATTAAATGAAAATTGTTGTTTATATAAAACCCCCTCGCGAATTGCAGGATTGAAACCGTTTGTCAAGGGCAGTTTCTAGTAAAAATGTTGCTTAATGAACAATATCGGAACAGTGCAAACAATCAAAGAATTTAACTGTATCGTCTCATATTCTTAACTTGACTCCTTCATCAGACAATAACGAGAAAATTCGCAGAAATATTACTTTCTGTGATTTCGCTTTTGGGGCTTTTGTTAAATTGACATTTTCAAAAAACCACAGCAGCACAGATTCACTTACTATTATGAAACATTTTCAATTTTACTTCTGTTTTCAGGAAATTCAGCCAACGATGGTCCATTTCTCAAGAACCATGCACGAAATTGGTTTTTCTATTCAACAAAATACTCTTTAATTTTTCTTTTTAGATTATCTAGTTCAGTCATCAGTATTTTTGTATCATCTCAATCTAGAATTTTATATCCAATGTTCGATCAAACATGGTTCTCTATTTGGGTTTTTTATGTCTCTATTCGTTTGGTTGTTTTGGTGTTCTCGCTTTCTTATATATGATGTGATGTTTCTCCTGTATGTAACCACAAATACGAGAGTACTATGAAATTTTTTTAATTTCTCTTTCTCATTAAGTGGTTTGGTTTTTCAGAATAAACCTCAAATCATTTGTCGATTTGAAAACTGGTCTCATATTGAATTTAGCACCAATTCTTCTGATTTTTCTGAAAGGTCATGTACATAAGGAATCACAGTCAGTATATCCGGTTGTTCATGTTGGTCCATTATTGTTCCTCTTGATTTGATTGAGTTTTTCTGTCTAAATTTTGAATGGTTCTATTTATATGTATGCTCTTTCCCATTAGCCTGTTTTTTTTCAGACGTTGACGAATGTCAAAGTAGCCCTTGCGGAAAAGGTGAAACTTGTTTCAATGTACCAGGAAGATACGAATGTATCAATAGAATTCAATGCAAGGCTGGCTATGAACTAAACGAGGCAGGAGATGGGTGTGAAGGTAATTCCGAGCTCCAACGTTTTTCTTGTTGCCTAAGGGCCGGTCTTATAAAACTTAACGGAAAGTTATCTTTAACTTTAAATGACAGTTGAAGTTTTGCTCCAAAATGTCTGAATTATAAAAGTCTCATTTCTATCATAGACAAGAAATACTGTGATGATTTCTATGAAAAGGAAATAATTTAAGATTCTGTAATAAATCTAATTAAGCACCAATTTCTGGGTTTTAAAAGCTGGACTTTGGAAAAATACCACCTTTCAAAATATGATAGGACTAAACAAATCCTTTATTGACAAATATTCGCACTATGTATCAGGGAGCTTAATGGATTGTGGTTTCCATAAAAATAGAATTACTGATTTGAGGGAGAGTTGCAATGATCAATTTTGAATTCTTATACTTTTTGCAATATGCAAGGGATGTTTGGGTATTTATTCGGTAACCTAACTAAAAAAACTACTTCCACTAATGAATATATCGGAAATGAAAGCTTAAAAGGAAAAACTTTGGCAATAATGAGATACATTCAATTCAGGAATTATTGAACAATTACAATAAATTTGTCCAATTCAAAATGGGTACAGAATTTTTTTTACAAATACTTCACTCTTCACCAACGGGCAAGTACTTTCAACTGACACTAGGAGTGGTAATAATCTCAACACTAAATTTGCAAAAATTGTCATTCATTTAAAAAATTTGGTAATGTTTTTTGTGGCTCCGGGTTATCGAGCCCTGATGTCTAGAATTTGTACACGGCTACCAGTTTGGTCATTATTATAAGAAAAGTATCCATTGCAATTGTGATGATTTCCTTTCATCTTAAAAGTTAAATAATATATGTGTATAAATTATTATGCTTCATTACGCCTTTACAACTTTTATCTGTTATATTAGGCACCGAAAAGAATAAATGCCAATGATTTTTTTTTCATTTACATCTTATAATAGTTGAACAGAAAGAGTAACTGATATTTTCATTACAATAATTTGCCATGATGAACTGTAAATAGATAATAAGTATGCAATTTTCCATGGAACATTTCTGATAATACAGTCAGTATAGCTGATTTGTGAAAACCCCTAAAATCTCCAGCAACTATCAAGAAAGAACAAGATGCATAAACTCTGCGTGTAGCAATACATTTGCATCACTATGAATATGTATTCCATTACAGGCGTACAGTGTCCAGATAAGCGGAATCAGTTTTTGAATTCCGTTTCTTCCCATAAGTTCAAATGGTTCAGCCGATTTCTAAATATCCTTTCTCAACAAGGATATTCAACAATTTTCATGGCGTCATAGTCACTTAAAAGTTCTTCAAAAATGAAGTGAATATCTCTCAACGAGGATGTTCAACAATATTCATGTCATCTTCGTCATCGTGAATTAAAAGTCCTTTAAAAATGAAGTGAATATACCTTGCTAACATGTTTCCGAAAATATCATAACAACAAACAAATCGAGGTTATATTCCCCTTATGTCATCCGAAAAGACAGAGAATCTGTGGAAAAAAAACGATTTAACTTTAACTTAAACTATAATTGATACCCAAATCACCAGATAAAGATAACCCTTACTACTTAATTTTCAGTTAAAGTTAAAGTTAACTTCCCGTTAAGTTTCATAATACCGGCCCTTAACCTTGCAAATTTCCAGATGTTAATGAATGTGTCAGAGGGATACACAAGTGTCATCCTACTCAGTTGTGCAAAAATGGCGATGGATACTACACTTGTAATTGCCCTCCTGGGTACCATTTAGACCCCCAAACGAACAGATGTGAAGACATTGACGAATGTAAATTCTATAAGGTAACTTGAATGTTCGCTCCTCTATTATTATAAGTAATGAGTTACCTTTTCATAGGTTTGTTACTATAACGCAAAATGTATAAACACCCCTGGTTCCTATAGATGTGAATGTAAGGAAGGGTTTAGAGATAATGGAAGAGTATGCGAGGATATAGATGAATGCGCTCAGACTCCTCATCTTTGTGAACATAGATGCGTTAATATTTGGGGCTCGTATAGGTGTGCTTGTCAGGCGGGTTTCACTTTGAATCCTGACAATAGGTATGACAACTATGAATTGAATTGGTCATCAGATATTCAACTGTGAATCTGATGATTCTACCTTTTTTGAAGCATATAATTCACTTATTCACATATTTCTCTTTTAGAACATGCAATGATTTGGACGAATGTGAAACATTCAAGGATAAGAAGTTATGTATTGGGCCGTGTCAAAATACACCTGGAAGTTACAGATGCACCTGCCCGAGTGGCTACAGACTGGGAAATGATAAGAGAATTTGTCAAGGTGAAAAATGTTGAAGGAAGAATCCGTTTATCCGAAAGAACTTCTTGTTCCTTATTATTTCATATTTCACATCTCATTGTGTTGCAGATATCGATGAATGTGAACGGAGAGTATGTCCAAATCATAATGACATATGTGTGAATACGAGGGGAGGATACAAATGTTATACGATTAATTGTCCTGCAAATTACATCCGAGATTCACAGCACAAAAGGTGATTAAAATAGAGTCTTTGAGTTTAGGTAGTAATGCCTCGATATCATTTTGGATGAGAGAGTTCCAAGGAATATTTGCCATTAAAGGAAATAGACCTATTCCATAGATGTATTCAAGCAAATTTTCAGCAAGGGCATATTTTTATGAAATTTGTCAACAAAAAAACTCTATAAATATTTGTAATGGGTGTTGTTTTTACAGCATGAGAAGTTTCAATGTTTGTTGTCTATGATTTCACAGTTGAGAATGTCAAATGTGTTGACATTTCTGTTCAATGTTTTTCGAAAAAATAAATCTTTTCGTGTAATTCATAGAGCGCTTCCATTTTTTGGTCCACATAATCGGCATCAAATAGACAAAAATATGTGCGTACTGAAGAAAATATTGCTGCTGCAGTGCGATGTGTTGATGAAGACGCCGAAATGTCGATACTTTGCCATACTTACCATTTTCCCAAAAACGAATCAGCTACACATCTACGAAATTTCGTTCCAAAAAGACGGTGCAACTTGATATATAGCGCGCTTAAACATCGGGTATTTACAGAACCAATTTGGCGACAGCTTTATTTCCAGAAGTGGTCTGTTAAGTGGCCTCCTCGTTAACTTAATGCCTCCCGATTACTTTTTTGAATTTTTGTTGAGTCTTTGGCTTATGCCGTCAAACCAGCAACTCTCAAAACATCGGAAGCCGATCCTCAAGTTACCATTGCCGCCAAATGGCCAGATTCATTGAAAAAAGTAGTGAAAAATTGGACTCATAGCCGCGGAGGACATATACCGAAAATCATATTTACAATTTTGTAAATATGATGAATAAAATGCCTTGAAATTATTTATTTATTCATACTGAAAAAAATTCGTTTCAACAATATTTCTGTCTTGTATTGTTATTTAAAGTTCTCAAGCTCTTCAAAACACACCCTTTACAATGAACAAAGTATATTTGGTTTGAAATACAGTGGAACTGCAGCGAAAAATGAAGATAAACCCTTAGTTGAAAAGCCATGATGATTGACCTAAGTCTCTCATCTTGATCATGGAATCTATTCGAAATAATTATTTATATTCATAGTTATAATTATTTATAGTTGATTCGGATTTTCATTATATTCCCTAGGAATCCTGCAGGACAAATTTCATTGGAATACTCTCAAAATTTTCAGCAATCACTACCTAAAGTCATACAACAGTTCTAGAAAATATCCTTAATCAATTTATACCGATTATCGTTTTTTTTTCAGTCGTTGTAAGAGACCACCCACATTGTGCGATGCAAGGGATCTGGAGTGTGTTCTTAGACCAGAACAATATACTTATCATTTCATGACTATAGTCTCTAATCTGCCGATTTTAAACGGCCATTTGAATCTCTTCACTATACAGGGTCCAAGATTTGCTAGAGCTAGAACTGAGTTCAATTTCCGAATAGTAGATATCAGTTGTCCTGCTCGAATACAAAGGATAAACGATAATTATTTCAGAATGGATGTTCAAAATTATAATGAAATGAAACTATATTTGACGAGAAGTATTGTGGGTCCACAAGAGGCTGAACTAGAAATCCAAATGAAACTTTATGATAATAATCAGCTCACCATGTCGGCAATTTCCCGTCTTTTCATTATTGTTTCTCAATATCCTTACTGAAAGGTTCAATATTTCATTTTACCATGACATAAATTATTGTATGTAGTATATTTAGATGTAATTTAGTTAGTATATTTCTTTTATATTTTTAGTGTTGGTATCTCAGTCCTGGGTGTAGATTTTCATTGATAGGTCGGCATCTCTAACAACACAACCTGCTTTCATATTTGCTGTGCATATTTTGCTTGGTTTTGTTTTCACAAAAAGACACAATATATATATATTTTTTATTTCCTCAATATAAATTTCTTTTATACCGATATCCATATTTTTTTTAAACCCTTATATATGCAACAAAAAAGAAGAATATCCACAAGATAAGATGAAGGATACGAATAAATGATTTTCATATTTTTATGAAAGAACTCTATAAAAGCATCACTGACTGAGTTTTAAATATTTTAAAGTGAATATTGGATCGAAGTCGGTTGGTGGCTGGAATTTGATACTTATGCTAAACTGTCTAAACTGAAAGACTTAAGTCGCTAGCTCGTTCCATTCTTGAATTATCATGGTAACGGACCACCCAACATAATTGAATTCGACGAATCATTATAAAAACTGGTGATAATTTTATGAATTATTAACTCACAACTGATTCAATAATGGATCTCTTTGGTCATTGCTGGCGCGTTACTTTGTTTTACAAATAACTTGATAATCACTGTGTTACAAATTTCATAATTTTGGAAATGAGAATCCATAATTTATCAATTATTATTACTTATTGAGAATGACCCGTTTTGAAAGAACTTGAATTCGAACAAATACTTCTCGTCTTGCACCTCATATAGTGTTCTCGTGCTTATTCCAGCAACTGACCTAGAATGGCAGTTGAAATCGAAAGTAAGTGTTTCAATAGCTTAGGGGCAAAACATTGCGATTATCAACGCCCATATTACATAACAATACTGCTCGAAAATAATGAACCCCGTGGACTAGTTTTTTTAGATAAGCTCCAAGGACCTATTTACTCTCTGCAAGTGACAAAATGGTGGCACACTACCCAATTTCCTGTGACCTATGAATGCAACATATGATAAACAGGGTGTTCTTACATTGGAATTACAAATTTAATGAAAGGGGGTGATAACTTCGATGATTGCATAAGGCTTTGTCTACAAACGCTCCGAGTTTTTCCTCATAGCATCTCTATTTCGCAAGATATATGACGTCGTGAAGGATTATGCAAAATTCTTGAGAACCATATAATCGTATGTCAAATTTTGTTTTTATTTCCTCTGTATTATTATTTTTGCATAACTCAATAATTACCGCTTCGGCAACAATTTAAACTAACACGTAAAAGCTCCCGACCTCACGTCAGCATTATTATTCGAAAAAATTACCCAAAATCCTTGCGTTTCCCATGAAAATTTTGGCGTGGTTTTTCTTCGGGGGTACTGAATGGAATTTATGAATTTTCGTACAAAAATCATACCCTGGAATGATCTTCCAACCTTTTCAACCGGATTCAGCCGTTGGTTGAAAACTGAAAGTCGAAATAAAAAGTGCAGTTTTGCTGAGAAAATAATAGGAATTAGTACGAGATTCAAAAATTTCCTTCAAGCGTTTTAATGTTATTTTATTAATTTTCTGGGTCTTTCACTCCCAGTATCTGAAAAATAACTATTAAAATTTAATAAAAATTGTTATTTGGAGAAAACGCCTTTGCAGAGTACATAGAATTGAAACTATTCGACAAGGACTGTTTCAAGGAATAAAGTTGTCTAATATCAGAACAATGCAATAAACAATCATGAAGTGAACTGTAACGTTTAAGAGTCTAAATCTGAATCCTTCATCCCGTTATTGTCTAATGAAGGAGTCAGATTAAGACTTTGAAACGTTCACTTTTTGATTATTTTATAGCTCATTTCCAACCAACAGATCTTCAGATATGACGTCATCTAAACACATAAAAAGTGAAAACAATTCTCATCTCGTGAATTATTATGCAATATGGATTTTAATTATCCAGGTGTGTCTCCAGAGAAGGATATTGTCATTTCACACAAAACGACCAAATGTTTCCGTTTATGAAACTATTCGAACAATATTATGTATGTAGATTGGGATATCAGTGCATATAGGTGAGTTTAATCAAGTTATTTCGTAAGTTCTGAATTCAGTATTGGTAGGGAAAGTAAAGTATTGATCAGTATAGATTTATCTCTTCAGTAGATCTGTATAAGGTGAGCATTTTGTGCTGTACTGTTGCCAAGTTGAGAATGTTCGCGAGCAACGTAGTATTTTTGACGTTCGTGTCGACGACGCTTGTTTTAGTAACAGCAATCAGAATTGTGAGTATTTTTGATACTGGTGCATTTGATTCGATTTTAATCGACTTCGGCTTGGTTTCAATGCAATTGGACGATGGATATACAGTGCGCGTCAAAATTATGGAACAAATTCATTTTCTAAGAAGAAAAATATTTGGCAACAAAATCCTGAAAAATTAGTTACTTCAAAAAGGATTTCAGTACGTGCACTTTGTCATGGCTCATTTACTTTGAGACGATGGTACCCGATGAAATTTGTCACCGAATGAAAGTCGACCATTACAGTTTTGTTCATGGACAACTTTCAACCCATACGAACCCTTTAATGGAGAAAAAAATTTCACGTGAGGAGGTTGAAAGTTGTGCATGAACAAAACTGTAATGGTCGACTTTCATTCGGTGACAAATTTCATCAGGTACCATCCTCTCAAAGTAAATGAGCCAAAACAAAGTGCAAGTACTGAAAACCTTTTTGAACTAACTAATTTTTCAAAAACCAAATTTTTTTCTTGAAAATTTCTGCTCGCCTGTAAAAAAGATACAAAGACCCAAAAAAGTACCATATGACCTACTTTCCTTATTCAAAAAATTTAGAGGGTTGAAGGGGATGGCACAGGGGGCAACAAAAATCCTTCAAAAATGCATATTGGTAAAAGTGAAACAGAATTGACTGGTTTCAGGATTTTGTTGCCAAATATTTTTCTTCTGAGAAAATGAATTTGTTCCATTTTGACGCGCATTGTATAGTTCCGAAACAATTGAACCGTTTCAGTTTGAATGGAGGAAACTTCTATTGTTTGTTCTCCTGTTCGTCCAGAAGCGGAAATATATTCATTGAATGCCTTTCTTTCTTGATCCTTAAAACAGATACAGAGTAAGGAAGTTTACAATATTATGCATGTATGCGCGCTTTTTCTTAGGAAATGTTTTATGGAATTATTTGTCATTTCAGGGGAATGTTCGAGGATATGTCCATTATTTCTAAGAAAAAGAATGCCGATGTGATTATCGAAATCTAAAATAGAAACATCGAAATTCACATACAAGAACATTCCATTTCCACAAAACGAGTAGATTTCTCGAAAGACCAATTTGAAATTAGCTAAAAATTAATGAACTACGATCGATATTTGCCGAATATTCTTGAATTCGAAATGATGAGTTTGAACATGTAACAATAATATTCAAATGATGTACATGATTATTCTTTTCAAAATACCCGCCCTGAATCATCATTATTTTTGACCTCGGAAAAAAGGGTTAAATATAAAACTTGTTCGGCTACGATTGAACTTCGATATAATGTTATCATAAATAATGTTGCCATATTTCAGGATATTAAAACACTTTTCTTTCAATGTGAAACCCTGTATATTGTTAAATTTTGGAATGATAATTTTTTCCCGATTTCAAAGATATTATGTCTCCTTATGGTTGGTCGTATGGTTTTTTGTTATTGAACGTCAAAATTACTTTGTTTGACTTATAGTTTATTTTTGGGAATACCAAACATGAACGTTATTCTTTTTCCAAAATGAGCTATGAAAATGACAACATTTTTATGTTATTCAATATTTAATTACTCGAAGACTACATGAGATAGAGGTAATACATGTTACCTATTGTAGGGATCATTCCATACATTCAATAATATAAAGGTACCTCATTTGAAAACTTAATGTTTACTGTCAACTTAATTCTATGATATACAAAGTATTTCATTTGAATATTATTTTTTTATATTCCATGAAGCCCTGTCGCCACTGTTTTTTCGATTAAATTTCATTGAAATTCTGTCATAACGGAACAACTTTCATATGAAACTTTTTTATTGCCAATAATAATAGGGTGGGTTACTTGAAGTATGTGAATAACCTATTTCTTTTGAACTGTGGCTTACAATCATTTCTTTTAATTTACATTTCAACTCCGACGAATTTGATATTAAGAAATCGTAACTCTATTCACTGAAAATATTTTTTCAGCGTCCATATTTACCTTAGTATCTAACTTAGAAAATGCAACTCGTTTCAATGTGTTGTTAGATCATCAAATTTGTATAATTTCAATGTCGCATCATTCAAATGTTACATTATTATCCAAAGGCCGAGACAACCTTCAACGAAGTAACAGGTTCATCTTCTCAGGAATTTTCCGAAGAAATAAATCTGAAATCTTCTCACACTGACATTCAGTTCAGTATACACTTATTATGTAGATATTTCTCGAATACTTATCAACGGATTTGCATGAAAGTCGTAAAATGTATCGTTTCTATAATATTGTATACAGGATGGCCCAATGAAACGAGTCACTTTCAGCCTTCGACTTCTGATTGATGAAGGATTTGTTTTCACCCCAAATTTTTGAATAGCAGTGGGAATCGAGAATGTCTCTCAAAATTTGTACAATAGTCTGAAATTAAAATTATGTTCAGTTGCGAACTCATTACTAAGTTGACTAAATTTCCATCTCAGTTCAATTTTTAATGATGTTTGTCATTATTGCAAATTTGAATTTTTATCAAGCGTTGGGCGGAATTTCATAGATCCAATAGAATTGTAAGAGCCTTCATGTTTTTGCCACCACACTCTGGAATCAATGAGAATGATTCTGATAATATTGACTCCGCTCATCTTCTGTATACGACAGAGAATTTTTCTGAGATTTGATCAATCAATACATGGCCCGGTATACATTCATCCAAACTCCTGCCTCACATTCTGCATTTCATTTTGACAATCCGCTGGCATGATACTTTTTTTGTGGGACCAGGAAATGCTCCAGAATGTGTGGCGGAATTTTGAGCAAAATGTATACCATTGTATGGCAGTCGGCGGAATCTAATTTGAGCTTTTGTTGGATGGAACTAATCAGGGCACTTATCTCGTATTTTTCTGAACAAATTTTTCCCTCCTGCATTATCTCTTTCAGATTGGTAAGGTGAATTGGGGGATATTTCATTTTCCAAGTCGAATATTACATCAAAGAATAATCGAAACTCCTGAAAAATCAATTACTTCAAAAACAAAACTGACGGGTACAAACTATTTTTCAAAAGTTTGTTTTTTTTACTAAAAAAGACTTCGCCCCTGTATGGAGAAAGTTCGCAAAACTGTTTCATAGGAAACAAATACAGGGTAACAGGTACATTCAAGAATAAAGGAATGAAAACCTACGTACTCAATCGAAATCTGAGAAGAAATCGAAATGTGAAAACCTCAGAAAAGTAGTGTCACTTGTCATTTTTTAGCTAAGTTAGCCTATTTTGATTGACCAGTGGGCAAAATTTACCCTATCTGGTACATTACACATTGTTCCTTCACCAGATTCTTTGTATTAGCCCATTCCTTCGTTTGAGAAACATTGGTTATTAGTTCATGAGCTGTTATTCGAAATCTACGTGTTCATCTTGTGTTCACATTTTCTTACCTCTAAATGTTTCTCCGGTATAGGATTCTCAGAATTATATTGTATATTTGTTTTCGTTAATCTGTTTGTTTTATTCAATTAGTAGAGATCTCCACTAGTGAGTTTCATTCTTGAATATGACCACGAAATTTTGCAGGATGCTGGCTATTACAACCAATATGAGCCTGTAGCCGTGGCTCCAGCAAAACTCCGAAGTTCGGAGAGGGAACAAAAACAGGATTTCAGCAAGATTCCTGGAAATCCAGGAGTAGACTATCCAATTTATCATGAAGTACCCCACACCAGTTTCTCATGTAAAAATGTACCAGCTCTTCCCGGTATATACGCCAATGTAGAAACCGGATGTCAGGTAAGACTTAATGATTCTAGTGTAGCTATAACCTCATTGAATAAATTAGTTTCCTCGCCATATTTGCAAGTTATTACGCGTTTGTTCTGGAGAACAGCTCGTTATCATTTCGTCCAAATATCTGAAATTTTCGATTTTTTCACTGAAAATGGTCTTGAACGATTAGGTTGGACTCCATCCAGCCGTATGTGCTCCTATTTTCGAAAGAAAAGATCTAACGACTTGAAATATTCAGATAGGGTTTTTAATCCAAGTATATATCGGTTACGTTCCTTTATGTTTGAAATCCGCCTAATGGTTTCGGTGTTATGTACTGGTGCGATATCATTGAAATCTTAAAATAAGTTGAAGAATGCCAACGCGCAACTTTGTGCATAATTTTGTGAGGATCTTCTCATTAGGAAACTTTGAAAAAAACTTTTTTTCGGAAATTTTTCCTGATTTTATTGAAAAGTTCATCAGATTTCAACCAATTTTCTGCAAAAATCTTGAAGTTCATATTTGACAACAGTATTCAAAATATTCATTCGATCCTATATTTTTGTACAGAGATTTTGGAAAAAATTCAAATTTTGTAGTTGATCAGAAATTTTGAAATTTTTTCCTCAATTACTCAAGCGATTAAATTGAAACTTGTATATAGAATGCGGACAAGCAATATAATGCGAATTTCGTGAGGATGGTATCGAGGAAAAATTTGGAAAAAATTATTTTATGAAGTTTTTCGTGAAAAACTTGCTCCGATTTTAAGTTCAATCCGATTTTCAGACAGATTGAAGAAAAATGTCATATTTCGTGACTATTTGAAATATTGGGATTTTTCCGTTGATAACTCTAAAAGAACTGACGCTATCAGGATTAAATTTGATTGAATGCGGACATACAACTTTGAGCAGAATTTCGTGAGATAACCAAATCTTTTCATCGGGAAATAAAATTTCGTTTGGAAGGGTCAACAGGTTACTAATTTGAACAAGCGCGTAAAAGCTTCTGACCTCACTTCAATTGCCTCAGTAATATTTTCTTATCTTAATTTTTAGGCTTATCACGTTTGTCATGATGGTCGTGAAGGAGAACAGGGTGCTAGTTTCCTCTGTACAAATGGTACTATTTTCAACCAAGCTGAATTCAACTGCGACTGGTGGTACAATGTAAAATGCGAAGAAGCTCCTTCTCTATACAGGTATCAAGATACAAAGCAAATCATTGAGCGTTGCACATCATGCGAATTTTGAATACAAAGGCTTCAGTAACTTTTTGTTCGAATTTATATTTTATTTTTTAGGTTGAACGCTGATCCTCGTACGAATCCCTATGCTCCTAAGCCAAAACCTGAAGAAGAACTGTTGGATCACCCTGAAATAGCAAGATATCACGCTCAATAACTTCAAAGAGATTTAGTTTTGCTCTTATTTTGTAAATAAACCCATAAATACCTTATAACTATTTGATTTAATTCAGTCAATTTCGAGTTGATCCAGAGGAAGAACCAGATATATAAGTTATTCAATTTATTTAACAGATAATGTGTTCCATGGTTATCCTCAAACAAATTAAAACTATAAGAAACTGGTAACAACGTCGACATATTTGAACATATTATCCAAAAGTTTAGCGAGGAATCTTCATAGGAGGATTTGTCAGGTAATAAATGATCTTCTTTATGTACTATCTAGCTGGACTTTCACTCTTCATTTTCATTAAAGGTCTTTGTCTAGAACTGGAGTCATATTTGTGGTCTGGAGGTTTGGATCGCTCCACACTAAACAAACACAAGAATAAATAAATATGCATTAAATTTTCAATAAAAAAAATTCATTGTAAACAATATTTGAGAATAGAGATTTTCAAAAAAGCTTTTCTGTATACAATATCTTCGTCAGGCAATATCAGGATTAGTTATTTAAATGGGTTCAGTGGAGTGAGCAGGTACCAACAGTTAACCAAAGGGTATATACAAAATGAGTACTATATAGTTTCTACCTACATACATACAGTAAGGTAAAAGTCATAAACTATTCAGAATAAATTCAACAGAGGTAAAATATTTACACACAATCATTCATTAGAAGATTACAGGAATAATTGTGTCTGTTCATTTCTAGAGATTCTAGGACTTTCAAATCTGTTGTATATTTTCGACATTTTGAAGTCTAAGTTCTCATTAGATAAATATTTTTTTTCAAATAGATGATTCCCATACGTGACCTCCACTTTATCTTCTCTATTTCTTGTGTTCGTTTTTTCTGATTTCAAAATTTCTATTTCAACTATATGTAATATTAGTTTCAGTCAGAGAGTGTGAAACGATATAAGTATAATTTCTCTACTTTTGTTTATTGTCTTTTTACTCTAATAACAAAAAGAATCACTTGTGTGGCATTTTCGAAGATCCAATCCAATTATCTTCGAAACAAGTTGTTACTCAACCCTTTACCTCTCCTCTTATTCTTGCAAATTTACACACTATATAAATATCAAACCTTGCATGATATTATTTAGTACCACCCGAAGATATTGTATATCGCAATGCGCTGTGTACCCAATAATCAAATGTGAAATACTCTTTTATCATATATTCCTTTCAAATTCCTACGTTCATACCTATTACTCCTTGACGATGATCCACCCCTTCTGAACATACCGGAAATCGCATTATTTAAGTTCTCCAGGGAGCTCGGCTGTAAAAAATAGTCAGACTTGATGAAAGAAATCTCAAGGCTTATATAATCATGGACGCGATGAAAAAAATATCTCAAGCTTTGGTTTTTCATCTGCCATTGCTTGATCAAATCTACTGATTTTCGTTTGACACATGACATTTGCTGGTAGTTGAGATTTGAACTGGAAATAGAACAATAACGCGATATTTTTGCGTCTATCAGAAAAAACATTTTTATCGACCATTCAGATGTGTCAATAATACTGTAACAGCCTGAAAATATCCATTTGTATCAGTGGCAGATTCACAATACTCGGGCCCCTACGCTAGAGAACTTCGTGAGCCTTTACCCTTACCTTTTCAATTTATTTAGGAACAACTTTTCAATGAGAACTCGTATTTTTCACGAAACAAATGTCAAATATCATAAATAAAGAACACATAAGGTATATCAAAAAAATATAAAAGATATGAATAAAACCAACAAGTAAGAAGAAAATATTTCAAGGGGAGTGAATCAGCTACAAAATACAATCAAACATTTCTTTCTGCTGAAAAAACAAACTCAATTATAAGAATAAAATATGAACTTTTTTTGAAAAAAATCGAAACAAAACATAAACAAATTGATTCACGAGCGAAAATATTTCTCTCTCATTTTCATGTCTGCAAATTCTTTAATTGCATCATCATAGTTCCAATTGTTCGTTATGTCACTTTTGATTGGAAGTATTCCTGAAAACTGCAGTCTTCTTTGTGAATATTGTAATATTTGTGAAGACACTCTCTGAATCAACTTTCAGTAACGTCCATCAAGCAAACATTATGAATCATAATGTAATTCTTGGGGTTAAAACTATATTATCTCAGGTGCCTTGTACAGAAAATTAATTTGACTTTTATGTCCTATCATCGCTCAAATTGCACAAATAAGAACATACTTAGATAGAAAAAGTTCAATTACGCTTTTGAGTTTTCGTCAAAACTATCTCACCCAAGTCAAACTAAGAATACACTTCACTCGTTCGTTACTTTCAACACTTTCATTTTCATTTACAAGCCGAAATTTTATTTGAAAAGTTTTACAAGATCGGATCGGATGCCTGAGGGTCTCAAGGCACAACACTTAAGCTGACCGATTTATCTCCCATCATAATAACTATAGCGTGTATTTTCTTACCTTTTTCCCTAATAAACTACTCAGGATTCCCGAATCTCCCTCATCAACGCTCTTAGATTTGGTCATTTTCCTTAGTTTACCCATAATTCCTTTCTTCTTTTTCTTTTCTGCTGTGTCGCTCTGCACCGATGTATCTGACATATTGTCGTACATGTCCAAATCAGAATTTGCAGATCTCAAGCTCGACATACTTCCTTGGTCGGTCTGCCAAATTTTCTGTTCTCGTGGAAGTACTGATGTTTGTTCCAGTGATAAACTTCGCCTTTTCAGGCTCCCTTGTCGGCTGACTCTTGTAGAACTCTCTGAACTCATATCAGGCCTTCTCCTTCTAGGCAACATCAGTTTTTCTGTTTCCATTTCTCTCATTTGGGAGAACAGTTCTTGAGAAATATTCAAAAGACTACTTACGACGTTGTCAAGTTTATCTCTGTTATCGTCTGGCGTGACTCCATTTCCTCTGAAAAAAGGGTTATAAAGAATTATGGAATCAGAAAATGGATTTTTATATAAACCTTTGTTTTCCATCGAGATGTTCGACCTCATTGGCAAGACATTTCAATGTTTCAATGTGTTGTATTATTAAGGAATCCTTAGAATCACTCAGATTAGTCCGACTAAGAGATTTCGCTCTGACATCTTCGTCTCTTCTTATTCTATCCTTTTCTCTTTTTAATCTCTCATTTGTTGTTCGTAGTTTGGCATGAGCATCCCTTAATTCTAATAAATCACACTGTAGATCCTTGATTTTTTTCTTGGCCTCTACTTGTTCCTCTTCTACAGCTTTCCTCAACTGCTCCAATTTTCTTTTAGCTTCAAGCCTTTCTTTGTCTCTTTCTTTCTCTACTTCGAACAAGGTTTGTCGCAAATCTCGTGCTAATGTAGCTGTTTCTTGCAGAAGCCTTTGTTGTTCTTCTCTCTCCTTCTGCCATGAAAGCTCCATTCTTGTTCTCAACCCTGCGATTTTTGTTCTTCCACTGTTCAATATCTTTTCTTCCTCCAGTTCATTTATTTTTGTCTGCATTTCGAGTATCTTAACTTCATAATTTGACTTATCGGATACTAGCTGTGTTTTCAGTTTCGAGCATTCCATTTTTGTTTCCGAAATCTCATCTTCTAAAGAACTCAACTGGGCTTCCAATGCGTCAGTTTTAGGACTGTTGTTCTGAAAATAAATATTTCAATTCCATCCTACGATGAATGTAGTATCATACTTACCTCGTATCGACCTGAAGTGTCTCGTCTGTATTTTAAGTCTCCCATACTCTTTTGGGCAGATTGGAGCATATTTTTATAAGTGTCCCTCTCTTTTTTGAATCTTATAATTTGACTTTGGAGCAACTTTAGCTCGTTATTCACAGTGCCTAGTTGCTCCTCATAGCCCATTTTACATTTTAAGACTTCAGCTTTCTTTGCCTTCTCAATCAACTCCACTCTATAAAGAAAACAAAAAGTAGGTTAGCGAAAATACCGTTAAAACAAAATTCGATGCATTTGTATGTTTCACACTACGAAACGTATATTTGGATAAATATATATAGCAGCATACTAGGTGGTGAGAAAAAAATGGTTTCAAAGAATTTGATGAAAAATACTCACTTCTTCTTCATTTCCCTCATTTCTTTGTCAAGAGCCGAAGTATCTGCACTGATATTCCTTTGCACTTTGTTAACTTTCTCATAATCGTCCAGTTTCCTCTTTATCTCATCACTTTCTCTCTTCATATAATCTATTTGGTAGGAAAGGGACTCGTTTTCTTTCTTAAATTTATCAAGTTCTGACTGTTTTTCTGCTATCAATGAATTGAATCGTCTTTTATCCAAATCGTTGCTTTCTCCATTCGTACTCAAAGATTTGTAGTTTTCCTGAGGATGATAAATATTATACCTCTATCAGTTACTTAAATGAGTTTCTACCTGGATTTTTGTTCTTTCGTTGAACCAATTGTTACGTTGCTTTTCGAATTCTTCTTGCAATTCCCGCTTTTCTGATATAATATTGTTTAGTCTCTGCTTGATTGTTTGAAGTTCACTGAAGAAATCTCACTAATAAGTGAATTTGCAATTCAAAATATATTTTATCTTACCTGTTCATGGTTTCTTTTTCTACATCCATGGTAGCCTTTGTCAAAGAGAATTCTTCTTCCAAGTCTTCATGTCTGGCCATAAGTTCTTTGAATTTTTCTTCCGTTTCTTTTAAATTTGTTGATAATTCTATGAAAACAAAACATGCCTACTATCCGAAGTAAATACTTGAGTCTTCAGTATCAAAATTTCCAAAAGCGAAATATGAACACGAAAATAGTACCAATATATCAACAATAAAAACAACTTAATTCAGCGGTTGATTTACATTGTATACCAGTTGGTGATTTTTTTGTAGCCTGAACGATCAGATTTCGTTCAATTATTTTCGATACTTACTAGAATTGATTTCGGTTAGTTCGTCAACTTTAGCTTGGAATTTGGATTCAACACTGTTGTCTTTCTTATTCATTTGTAATTTCAAAGATCTCAGCTCACTATTTCTGGCTTCAGATTCTTTCTTCAAGAGTTCGGCTTTTTTCTTTTCTCCCTTCAATAAAGAAATAACTATCTATGTACATTATGTTAAAAAATGTATCTACCTTCAAATCAACTTCCAACTGTTTGATCTGTTTTTGGTAATCTTCCCCTGATTTCTTTTTCTCGGATTCTAAGTTTTTGACCTGCTTACTCAATTCATCTGCTTCCAACTTAATCGAACTAAACTCGTTTTGCAGAACTGACAGTTCCGAGTTCTTATGGTTAAGGTCAGCTTTTAGTTTTTCCATTTCTGCCTGCTGAGCAGACCTCAGAACAGCTTTATTACTTGCAATCTTCTTTTCCTGAAATGGAGCAGATTTTTTCAATAGAATTGAAGGTATTAAACTGTACATACCAACTTCGCTATAGTTGCCTCGTGATTTTTGATGGATTCATTCAAATTTTTGTTTGCCTGTTCTAGAAATTCTAGCTCTGTTTTCAGTTTTTTAGATTCATTTTCCCATTTTTTAGTTGATTTGGTGAGCTCTGCTTGTTTCTGTTTCACTTTTGACTTTTCTTCTTCCACCTGAAACATAATTCAGTTCAAGATGCTTGCTTGATAATATTCGTTTTATATAGCTCTCACGTTGGCCTTCAGCTCAGTGATGTGTTGTTCGTATTCCAAAAGTTTCTTGTTTGTCCTTTCTTCAGATAATTTTTTAGATGTACCCTGAAAGTAGAACGAATTAAAATGTTCAAGTTCTAAAATTGAATTCATCTACCTGTGATTTACTGGTTGGTTTTTCTAAGTCAGTTTTTCCTTTCAGAGGTGAAATTTCTTGTTCAGTTAGTTCCAACTGTAGTTTGAGCTCTTCATCATCTATTAGATCTCTGGCACCTGGCACAGATTTATCTGTGGATGGAGTTATTATTTGAATTCAGTAATATAACCTAGGTTAAATATATTTTTGTGAGAACTCAATTAAAATTAAATATTTACTCCTTATACGTGCTGTAAGTTTCTTCATTTGTTGCAGCAAAACTTCATTGTCATTTTCTATCCTGGATATCATCTTACGAAGGTTCTGAACCTATATAAAACACCGAAAGAAGTTAATCAAGAAATTCTTCATGTGTTTTGTTTTCACCTCTTCTTCTGAAAACTTCAGTTGTTCCCTGAGATCACGTTCAATTTCTGATGTATCTGGCACCTGTGCTTGTATAATAGGTTCTTCTTGAGAGCCACTTCTGATAAGGGATTGTCGGGATATTTTCTAGAATTATTTTAAAATTCATTGGATATCAATTAATTTTTGAACTATTTTCCATATTGTGTTTTAGGTTTTTCCTCTCAATATATGAGAAAGAACTATTGAAATAAATACTTTTTCATTTGCGCATTGTGTGATTCATACTATTTTCCAGGAGCAATAAAAAAAGAGACAAAAAATCGAAAATCTTCAGAATTATTTTCTTGCAATACTATAATATGACACAAACTTTTTTGGACAGAAAGTATATTCAGGGTGAGTCTTTAAGTCGTACATTAATTTTAAACCTAGATTCTTCACATCGAATGAAACACTTATTTCATTTGCCATTTTTTCAGATTCGGCCCCGGTAAAAGATACAGGCTGTTGAAATTCACAAAAAAAATCAGTCTTCCTTTTGAAGCTTGGACATGGTTCCTCCGAATGAAATCAATTTTGGTGTGAAGTTTTCCGTAACTATGAAACATATTCTACAGAAATCAATTTCATCTTACTTCAATCGGTTTTCTTTTTATAGACTCCCCGATTCATAAAAATATAAAAAATAAGCATGAAGAATGCAAATAGAGTTTATCCTAAGTCATTAAAAGAATACTTAATTATACTATATTATTTCTCCCCAAACGAATCGTTCTCGAGATATTCAACGTTAAATGTTATAGAATCTGACAAAAATTCGAGAAATTTCCCTATTCTCGTGAACCCTCCTGTTTACCCGGAACACAGAATACATAGAAATATTCATCTATTTCGCATAGACCAAATATTAAGTCTATGCATTGAGTATTAAAAAAAGTGAATGTGATTTACTCAATGGTCTAAGCTATTTGGTGACCAGACCACAGGCACAGTCCATGTCTATGGACCAGACTTTCCATAGAATGCTAGAGTTCAATTAATGTTTTCGGGTTCGTTGAGTGAATTCATGTAGGTTTTTTCGTCTTATTTTGGTTTTCAGGTGTGTTTTCGAGTTATCAACCTGCATCGAAAGGAAAGAAGAACTTTTGTTGATGAAAAAAAAAAGCCTTTCAATAACAGACAACAATTTCACTACACATATTCGGGGAGATAGAGTTTTTTCTGAGGTTTTATCTGTGCTCTTGTATCATACGTAAAAATGTATGTATGTGAATGGTGTAAACAACTGGATATTACACAAATATCAAGTGGAAGATTAATGTTTCAATGGTCAAATGTAGTGAAATATCTTCTACACAATAATACCTCTGTTCCCAAACCGGATCTAGGATTTCAGCGCCCGTGGCAAGTTATCGAAATGAGCCCTTTTCAATTTTTTTTTCAATGACTTCATGCTTTTCATGAATAATAGTTTTTATTCAATTCCTAGGATATTTTACTATTATGATATTCCTTTGAGAACGAGCATTAGATTCTTAGGTATATCAAACAATATGTGTATAGAAATTACTATAATCTCCCATGTATCTTATAAGGTAGTGAAGAGAACTCACGAACGTATGTATATCGATAATGAGGGTATGAAGAAAACAAAAAGGAAGCGAATAGAATAATTTACTCTCAAAATAATATATAAGCATTCAAAGCTTCAAAAAAACAATAAATGAAAGTGTAAATGAAAAACTGAAATACATTAGAGAATACACATGCCAACAAAGGTCATAACGAACATTTAAATATTACTTTTTGTAATTCGCCATGATGTTGGGTCATTAAAATCAACTGGTTCAGGTTCAACCTCAGTAAGTACCGATTCCTCGTCAAAAGAATCTTCCTTGTCCGAATTATCCGAAATGGAATACTTTCTTACGATAGGCTGGGTACTTGAAGAAGTAGAAGGAAATTCCGCTACATGATGGGCTTCGCTAGTGGAACCACTTTTTGTCGACACAATACCCGCATCGTTCTCAAAGTAACTTGAGATATTACTAGTATTTTTTTAGGTCTAATAATTTTTTATCCCTGATCTTCCGAGATTGCGATCCTTATAGTTTCTTGGGCGGCATTTCATTTGGTTATATATGAAATTATATATATATCAAATTATATAAGATTCTGAAAATGCATGGACGTCGAATCGGAATGTTTTGCGCGCTCCCTTATCATATCTGAATTGTCGACAAATGTCAGGAGGATAGAAAAAGGTTTCATGTTTCAGTGAAACTCAAGAATCATACTATTCATTTGATCGACATTTGATCCTCTTTCTGTAGTACCCATAGCTAAGAAGCTGATTAATAAAATACTACAGATCGATAAATTTATCGTGACCTCAACATTTTGATTTTTTTCTAACTTCTTATACATATGAAAACTCGTGTAATTATGGTACATCGCAATTTTGATTGAATCGGTATAATTTGGGATCTCGCAAATAAAACTCGAACTATAGTATTGCCGACATATTTACAACCCAAACATAACCTTATAAATTCTGCAGTCTCTAAGTAATATCTTTCGAACATGATTGACTCTCGTGTGCACGGAAAGAATATAATGTGATTGAGCGCGCAAAAATCCTCAACTCAAAATTGAATTATTCAAACATACCTGATTGAAATTTTCAACCTTTTTCCAGCACGAATAATTTCCCGGCCCGCTTGCACGATCACGTTATTTGCGGTATTGCACATAATATAAAATATAATGATAAGTTCCTGGTTCCTATTTTGCTTATTGATGCCATCAACTGCGCCGCTGCATGAAAGTACCCCATATGCGAGAAAAAAAGTAGTATTAATAAGACTGGGGTGATTTCATCAAGCCTATCGCTCGTAAACGTCTTCGAAATACATTACCCTTATCAAAGCCGGTGTGATGAAAGATTCGGTGAATAATGTGGACGGTCTGAATCTCTTTGTCATGCCGTCAAGAAACCGACCCTAGACAGAGAGGCTACCGCTAGCTCGAACATTAAACTCCCTCTGAACTTGCCGCTAATTGAGGTCCTCACTGTTCGAATAACAAACTTCTGGACGCGATCGGGAATCGTAGGCCGACCCATAAGTGTAAATTTATCATCTGTTAATTTATTGGTAACTACTTGTCGCCGCATATTGTACAACAGGTGCATGCACTATAGCTCTAAATATGAATGGACTTTGAAGTGAAAAAAAATCATAATTTTGCGCCCCTAGTTGGTGAGCGCCCGTGGCAAATTCCTCCCTCACCACGCCCTAGATCCGGCTCTGTCTGTTCCCTATTAAGAATTTGGGGGTGACAGCCCCTACACCTAGAGTTGAGAAGATTTTGGCTTACAGTTGTGCCCAAAATATGCCCCCCGCCGAATAAAAATTATCCTCTTCCAGCTCTCAAAACATCCCTGTCGTGATATAATTTTCCTGGCAAATATTAAAATTGACACCTGTAAATACTGACCTTCACTTCGGTGCCTTTGGAACCCTTCTTCCCCATCTTCACAGATTCATATTCGGAGAGCTTTTCGTTCAGCAAACCCAATTCGGTTTGTAACTTCGTTGATGCGTCTGCAGAATCAGCAAGTTCCTGCTCCAATTTTTTGATTTTTTCCAAACTGTATGCATTTGCTTGGTTTTCTGAAAACTAATTCATTATTGAAATCTTCCGTTTCATGTTAAAAAAAATTGCCACTCCTCACCTCTTTCAACTGCTTTTCCAATTCCTGTTTCTCAAGTTCATACTGGTCGTTTCGTCTTTCTGCTTTTCGCAGTTTGAAAGAAAGAATGCGGCAATTTTTCGTATGCATTTCGACTTGTTTTTTCAGCTCTGCGTATTCTGCTATTTGGTCCTCTCTGGTTGTATAAAAAGAAAAGTCGATGAATTAATAAATTTTAAAATACCGCGAAATATAGCTCGAAACTCTGGTTAGAAAGTATTAAACTTTACCACACCTAAAATTATCTTGCATTTCATCAACTTGTTCTTCCATTTCTCTCAGTTCCTTCTTGAGGGCTTCATTTTCGTCCATCAGCTCCTCACAAAATATCTCTGTAGCTTTTAATTTGGACAACACATCTTCCCGACTTGAACTCCTATCATTTTCTTTTGGATATCTTCTAGCTTCATCTTCTAAAATTCTAATTTTTACCTGTAAGGTAGATTTCTCTTCTTTATATTGGTGGATTTCCTTCTGGATCTCGTTGTATTTCTGCTGAAGTTTATTATACTCGAAATTAGATTTGTTGGAAGAATCCATGGAGGGAAGCCTCCTGAGAATGACTTCGCGTTTTTCCTTCTCCAACCTATCACATTTTTGTTTTGAAGCTTCGAGTTCATTCTGAAGTTCCTCTAGTTTTTTCTTCAATTCTGCATTTGACCTATCAAGGCCATTCGCTTCTGAATGGCTCACATTATTCTCTATAATTCCTTCACTCGATGTTTTTCCAGGTTTTTTTTTGACCTAAGGAATTGATGCAAATTTTAGAAAATGAATAAACTCATGTGCCTTTACTAATTCTACTAGAATTAATAATAAAGAACTGCTGAAGGACGTTATGTAGGTACAATAAAAGAAGGCTTCACTGGATCTCACAAGCATCAGGAAATCAAAATATTTCACAAGGACTGATAAATAACTACTTTCAAACTTCTGAGCAGAAAAAAATTTCCAACTCCAAAACTAATGATAAAAATATTCAAATCTTCTAAGTAGGTAGTAGTTAAGCCTTCTTCACTTAATTTTTCAAGACTATGAATGACTTAGAGATATTTCTGGAAATTTCAATGCACCGGTCAGATTAATTAATGTCGTTTCCGTTGAAGTTGTGAAGAAGGCCTGAATTCCTACATCAAATGGGAGATTCATCATCATACTCAAACCAATAAAGTCAAAAATCTTCTAAAATACAAGCGCTGAAGCGGAACTGCATCGAAGTCCACAGGCTGGGGGCTTGGCAAAATTATTTTTAATATAATACCTGTATAACAAATTGTACATCATTGTTAGTAGGTCCATTAGATAAAGACTTCACCTCTTTAATTTGTATTCTGTGCAAATCTTTTTCTTCTTTGTCTCCGTTCTCGGACGTTGTTTTCTTGTTTTTATCTTTTCCCGTGTCATGGTCTTTACCTGGGAAAAAAACAGAAATAACAGAATAGGAAAAAAGTTGACCAACACTTCTTCTATAAGTACTCGTGTGAATCGTTGAAATACCTTTGCGAAAAAAAATCCAATTATTATGGAAGGATGTCCAAATCTACGATATACTAACTTATTTCATCATGCCCTTATTCACATATCTATTTTACATGGTGAAAACTTCTATGAGCTCAGCAAAAAATCTGTCGTAGAACTGCTTAGCATCCCCTTCCATCTTTTTCCTTGACTGAAGTCAAGTTTTCAGAAATCCACAGACACAGAGAAACTAAGCTAACAGACCTTCAAATATTTGTGAAGAAAAATCTTTGGTTGCTTTCATGACCAATCTTTGAAATATGAATTCAAATGTTTCTGACATATAACTCGGGGTAGGAAGGTTCTGAGACCTCCATGACATCTTATATTTTCAAAACATACTCATTAGGGTTGGAACATTCAGGTAAGAGTTGAATCAATCCGGAAAAAAAAAATGTAAAAGCTTCAGTCAAGTTTTCAGAAATCCACAGCCACAGAAAACAATGCTTATAGACCTTGAAATAATTATGAAAAAAGCTTTAATTGCTTTCACCGTTAATCTTTGAAATATGAACTTGAATGTTTGGGAGATACAACTGGGGGTAGGAAGGCTCTGAGATCTTCGTGACATCTAATATGAACATACTCATGAGGGCTCGAACTTTAAGGTAAGAGTTTAATCAATCCGAAAAAAGGTAGGTATATTTAAACAGTTGTCCCGCATGAAGCCACTTGTCTATTGCATCAGATTCGTCTTCGTGCACTCGAATATCTTTTTTTTCTGGAATCCTCATGGAAAATAGAAAAGAGAGGAGAGATAAGAAAATAACAACACCCGGACTCTAAGCATAATGTTTTCAGGTTAATGAACCTCTCAAGCTTCATCCGCTAAACCGTAGTCAATTAGCGTAGTAGTGTCATTTTTCGACCCAATTAGAAATAATATATTTTCTAATACTATTGTCGATTGGTTAATCCATTCGACACAAACGCTGAGCACTAGAAAGAACTTATACAAGAGTCCAAATAGGGTATTTTGACCACCTTGTATAAGTCCAGTTATTGACTATTTGATGAATTCATGAAACAATTTATTTGCTTTTAGATAACATGTTGAACTACATCGTATGTTTGGACTGGTGCCATTGGATACCATTCAGGAAATTACCTCAAGGAAACCACTTCAATCGTAATGAAAATTGCACATCTAAATTCTGAGTTAATCGATGGTCGCCATCGCAGATGGTCAATTTTTTCCACAAAAAGCTAAATGGAAGGAAGAACTCTCACCTGTATGGTCCGTAGAATTGGATCTACGTTTGGGCAATCGTAGGTTAACTGTCGTTATAGACGAAGAATTGTCCTCTAAATTAACTAAATCTAACGTCGATTTATATTCGGTCAGCTCATTTTCTAATTTTCCCTCGTATAAATTGTCACTCGATGCCCAACTTCGGGGATAATCACTTTTTGAAGTAAAACTGAAAAAGATGGCAATGTGTAAATGATCGAAGGTTATACAAGTTATTATATCTTTCTCAAAATAACAATGCTTGCAAAAATAATCATTCAATCTCTTGAAAGGAGAGGTCTTTGCCTCTTTACGTACATGGTCTAGGGAATAGCGTCCTATCGTCTGCAATTTCGAATTTTGAGTTGAGAGTATTCTCAAACGACTAGGTTGGACTCCCGGATAAGTGATGACGAATCCGGCGTCGAAATCGATTCTGTCCGACCGCCCGCATGGACGATTACGGGCGTACCGAGGATTTTACCGACTTTAAAATCAGGGTTTGTTGCATTTCAAAATGCGAAGGTTGAGCTCGTTAATGGGCAAAAGCGTCCAAATGGTTGCGGAGCTATAGCCATTTGAAATTTTGAGGTTATTTCCCTGATATTTCGAGTACTACAGAGGCGATTAGATTGAAACTTGGCAATTAGTTGGACCATAGGAATCCACAACTTTTTACGAAATTCTGTTAATTTGGTGCTGTCAGTAAATTTGGAAAAAAAATTCCAAAATTTTTTTTGAAACGAATTCAGTTTTCGGAAATTATCCATCACATTTGGAAGGCATTTTGGTCATACCTTGAGCTTCATATTTTACAGCAGTGTACCATTTCAGTTTGATACGATTATAATGGGGGGAGATATTGTGGAAACATATGTGAAATTTCGTGTTTCTTCCTCGGTATCGAATTTTTTCCAAAAATGCGTGAAAAGAATCTAGAAAAGCACTGACGTGAAGTCAGCAGCTTTTACGCGCATGTTTAAATTCATTCCCAAAGCGGTCATCTCCTTTGAACATGCGCGCAAAAGCTGCTGATTTCACGTCAGTGCTTTTCTAGGTTTTTTCTCTGAATCGTTGTTTTCCGTAATAACCCAAAAAATACTGATCCGATCATGATGAAACTTCTTGATGTTATTGGCACAATCTAAAAAAATCTACGAAATGTTATCATGTCATAATTTCAAATTTTCATTTAAAATTCTAAAGAAAATTCATCACATCAATCGATAAATTTCAACTCGAAAGTATTCGTTATTTCGGAAACATTATCTTGTATATTGATGATAATGGGATGATGAATGATCTTGGTTTTGCGTAATTGGAGACACATTAAATTGGAGTTTTTTTGGGTACCTAGAGTGATATTTTCACGGAGTACTCAATGTTTTTATCCATAGATTTGGATGTTTGAATAAAAGCTCACCGCCATCGTATATTCACGTGAGAATTTCGACCCGATCGTGTCAGTACTTTTGTAAATATTGGGCTAGCGGAATTTCAATAGCGCATATATTATTTTCCAAGCCGTCATGTTTATATTGAGTATTCTGTGCTGAAGCCGCGTACAGACACGCGAGCTGAGCGGCTTTCGAGGCAGCCCAATGTCTGCCTCGTGGTGTTTTGAGCGGCTCGCGAGGCATTCAACACCGCGAGGCAGACATTGGGCTGCCTCGCAAGTGCCTCGAATGCAGCACAGCTCGCGTGTCTGTACACGGCTGTGAACACGAAGGCTACCAACCAACTTTACCATCGACCATCGAGGTGGTCGGGTAAGAAGTTGTTCGGTTGGCACGGAATAAAATATGTCATCGTCGTGTTCATCAACTAAACTTGTGTCCATCCACTCGATGGAAAAATTTAGGTGAAGTATATTCATGGCTATTATTTCTGCAAGATGTGATTTTTTCCTAAATTTATTCTTCTCGTTTCAATAACATTATTGCAACATTGGAAATGTTCATCAATAGTTTTGGCAGAATGGGACAGTAATCGAGAGTACTTAAACTGCATGATTTGCAACTCAAATTGTTTATGTTTCATTCGAATATAAATACTTTCTTCACATTCAATTCAGTTTCAATTGAAATTGATTTATTTGCGTCTATTATTCCAGATTTGAGTTTGTATGGTTTCGTTATTTCTGCATAATTTCATTCAGAACAATTTTGAATAGATTCCTGACATGGCAAAGGAAAGCGTACACTTGTTCAATCAAATATAAAGTGTGTCAATAGGAAAATAAAGAAAAAATCCAAAATAGGTAAACTCTGGTTCGTATGGATGGGGACATTAGACATTTCATACGGTTGGTTCCAATAAATTTGAGTCAACCCTGTGAGTATGATGACAACAACCCCACAATTCCTGACAACGTTTCGAATTTCCCGCTTGCCTCGAGCATCATTCTACTCTCCAATTCTAAGATAGTCCTTCACAACCGAAATTTGTTGGTTTCCCCCGATTTTTACCGATTGAATGATACATTTTTACAAAGTTAAAAAGCAATGGAATTCTTGCAACTAGATATTGATAAACCAACCTATTGGATATGGAAGGGGATGAAGCAGTAATTGAATCCTTTCTCAAACTATTATCTTCTTCTTTTTTTCGGTTGTAATGTTCTTTGTAATCCCTGCAATATTTCTGTTTCAATTCTGTCTTTGTTTATATCGTTGCAACTTACCGAAAACACCGTTTGCATCGTGTGGGCCATCTTACTTGTGGATGAAATCCTAAAGGACATAGAGAGTCTCCTTTCGAAGCAGGAAAATGGTGCATTTTCCATCTAATCCCGGTGGAAATATTCAATAAAGGATAACTGCTTTTTACTGTCTCTAAGAAAATTCAGATGAAGTTCTCGAATATAAACGCCACATGTCGAATTGTTCTTGAAGTTTTATTGTAGCAAGGAAGTTGAAATAACTTAGATGACTCTAGCTTTCTGTATACAATGTTAATTTCGATAGTTATTCACACTTTGGCTCAGAACACCATAAGGGTGGGAAGTTTTCGTGCAATTTTCTGTTATAATTAGGAATATTTCGAAATGTTTGTAATGACTATTTTTATATGAATGTATTAATCAGCTTTGTACTATTTTCTCGATATATCTGACAACCGAGTTGGTTCATTCGATTCGAGATTGTTACGAATTCAATTTGTATATAATTCTTCGAAAAGATCTGAAATACCCAAGAGAGGTGAATTTTCCAAAGTAATGCCAAAATACACATCGTTATGAGTATAATTATAATCCATCTCTATACCGAGTACACGAGGCCGATGCAAAGCACATTTCACCTTGCGCAGCATGTACATTACATCGAATATTAATACATAATGGTAACCCAATCGAAAGAGAGAATGTTTTCATACGATAAATAATTAATTTTTTATATAAATATGAGTCGCGCCAGTTCGGACTTTCAAAAGGAGCGCCATATTATGAGCAGAAACATTTAAATATAGCTCTAGCAGAATACTTGATAAAATTCTGGGACATCGTTTTGAAACAAATGAGATTAATACTTACTCACATACTTTCGAGGCTTTTTCGCAATATCAGAACTAGAAGGTGAAGGGCAAAATATCGACTGTATTAGGACGTTCCGATTTCGATTTCATGTAAAACACTCCTGTGCTGTGCACCACACATTTCGCAAAGCAGGAAAAAAAAACAGTTCCACTTCGTAACGCACCGAATGGATTAACACACTATTGAATACTAGCTCTGTTGTGAGTTGGAATCCTACAGGGTTATTTTTAGGAGAACTGCCAAATGAGATATAGAACGTATTACATTATATTCTCCAACTATTGAAACAATTGCGGACCATGCATGGCATAACAATTTTTTCTATTGAACGCACATTCTAACCTTCTTATTTTACTGTGAAATTTTTTTCCACAACGAAAATTCCAGTTCTATCCAATTTTCCGAAATGTCCAATGAATTTCCTTTCGTCGCATCAAACGAAATCGCAGCTAACAGTCAGTGGCGGAACATCGCATACGCGCAGTGAGCACGCAATTAAGGCCCCTAAAAACAGTGGACAACACAGAACCTCGTCAGTCCACCAAGAAACTGAATCAATGCATAAGCACAAGGATGAAAACTAAATTTGACTTTGCCTCAATTCTAACGAAAACCCATCATTTGATCATTTTCATATGCCAAATGAAACAGCTAGGAACTTTAGCTGCCAGTGTAGGTACTATATCTAGAGCAACAAACATGCGACCAGCAACAAGTCGTAGAAGCGTTTATTGCTATGAACGGGCAGACTTATGACATGATGAATTTAGACCGATTCATCACCAGTATTGTTTATTTTATTTCCTGCTTTATCTTATCTACATCCTCGGTAAATATATAAATGAAAGGTACTGTAAAAAATCATGATGAGAACGAAAATAAGAGATATGCAGCAAATATATAGATATTTGCTATCTGTAGCTGCATGGCAAAAAAGAAAGAAAAAGAAACCTGAACCTAGTGCCTGCAAAATGGATGCAAAAATATTCAAGCCAATAAAGCTGGTGCAGCGTTAAAGAAAAATTTTCATCTAATAATGTGTAATTTTGAAAAAATGGGCCGTTCCATTTATGGAACACTAGTCTTATAAGGTGTGGAAATGTGAGAAAGAAAAAATTATCAAATATATATGTAATACTTCAGCATACCGAAATTCCTCATTAACCATTCTCGAATAGAATCAACCACTTAATGTCGAAAAAACATCTTGACAGTTTCATTTAAAACAAGAAATACATCTTAATGAAGATCTTATCTAATATAAAGGCTTTTTTCAGGTTCATTAACCTGAGAAAATTCTGTTCAGACTGCCAAGCACCTAATCACAGTACTCTTGACTATTTTCTTTGCGATTTCCTGAGAATAATAGGTATTCTAGAACAAGTTGACGAATCTGATTGGATTGGAACACAATGTCAGATCCGAATTAACGCCATCGACATAAGAGCTATTTACTAGAGTTGCAAAATGGTGCAGGGTTCCGAATTAGTCGTTCAATGTGTCGGTTTTGCGATTTGAAAAAAAAATAGTCGGAGTCATCAGAATATCATTTCATTTAGTTAATTTGTTAGGTTCGACTTTCAACTTTCGGCCAGACAATTCGAAATGTCACCCAAATTACTCTGTTTCGAACTTAAGCTCGCTTCGACTCTCACCTTATTCGATTGGTAAAGAATTGAACCACTAAAGAACATTTAATTCACATAATTAATAATAGATTAATTGAGTCGGAAGTGGAAAAATTCAGTAAGACGACAATTTTTCTGAGATCGCAAAATGGCGCATTGTCCGGGATCGATTTCTTACACGCAAATCCTCGAATCTTTCGAATATTCCTTGAGTTGATCTTTTCATTTTCACCCAGAGAAGTCGAAATGACGTTCAAGATTTTCGTTTTCTAAATTAGGTACGCCTCGGTTCACACCTTCACACGTTGCTGGATTATTATAAAACTAGTTCAAGGAATCAAATATTTTTATCGATAGTTTCGACTTCGAGAAAATTGTGTTGTGCTGCAAAGTGCCAAATGCTTTGCATTCCATTACATTATATAGTATAAATTATAGGAATAATTTTTGCCTTGGTTGACTAGATTAGCTATTCAAGATAGGTTTATAATGAAAGAGTGCTTTCATGCTGACCAATATTTGCTGTTCAAAGGCGAATCAACTTAAGTGCAGTTTCAAAAATTTCACTGTAGAAGTGTTGAAATATACCTTATCATTTCCGGAAAATCTAGTTATTATCTTCATGAAATGTTTAAGATATATAGGTCGTAGGATATATAATTCCCAAATAGTAGTGATTTTTTATTTAATTTCTAATGCTCCCTTATGATTTTGAGAAGTGGACCAGTGTTGCCACCTCTACCGATTTTTCGGTAGATCTACCGATTTGCTCTTCAATCTACCGATCTACCGAAAAAGCATATAAATCTACCGAAATTTGATGGAGTGAATGTATCATCTGGTATCCTAGAAAATCATGACTTTTACGATATTGTTTTGAAGGTTTCCTTACTATTACATAATTTGATACATAATTTAAGTTATAAATGGTTATACGTTGCAGATTTATAACGCAAAGCATACCACACGTAATACAAATTTATGTATTACAGGTTGTCGCTTTATAAAGTTGATAAATACCTCGCTCAAAACGGGGAGCAGTTTGTGATTCCCTTGATAAATTTTGTGAATCCCCAATGAGGGCATGTCACCATATTAATTTTTTTGCATATTTGTTGTTTTCAATAGGTATTAGTTTTTCTAATACTCATTTATTTTGTTATAATACGGATTTTTTGTTCAAAAGTTTAGTTTTTCAAATAATGATTTTTTAATTGATGAAATCTATTTTTAATTTTGCTTCATTCGTAGTGAATTTCATGCTTAATATTTCGGAAAAATGGTATTTAGACTGAATAAATAACCCATACATAGGTGAAAAGTTATGTTTTTCAGAAATCTACCGATTTTTTCCGAACTTTCTACCGAAACTGAAGGTACGGAAGGTGGCAACACTGAAGTGGACTTAGTATTGGCATTGTATAAAGACAACATAGTAGGTCAACCTCCCTGCTAATATCGTTACCCGAAAAAGATACTCGAACTAGATGGCGTCACCGTCGAAAGATACTCGACGTCAATAAGGTCGAGAATCGCATGCCATAGTATCACAGGGCCGGCAGATTAGAGATTCTGAGAATCTTGGTTTTCGGGTAGGCTATAGCCATTTGATATAACGAGTTTAGGCTTTAGTCTGTTTCTTTTCCGTCGCTTACTGTGAACTACGTATCGTTAATACGATTTTGAAGTTTATGGACAATATTATGTAGATTTTGAGGTTCGAACAGGAGGAAATATTTCTTGCTAATCACCTCTAAAATAAAATACCATTTGATTAAACGAATTTGTCTTCAAACCATTTCTTTTCCATCGCGCACTGTGAACTTCGTATCGTTAATATGATTTTGAAGATTAGGGGCAAAATTTTGTAAGTTTCGAAGATTGAAAAATATTTTAGTTTTCGCTGATCACCATTGCAATAAAAATTCTAGGCAAGTGCTGACGTGAGGTCAGGAAATTTTCCTCATTTAAAATTTCATTTTGTTTTTTCGAAAATACAGATCGAATTGAAATCGAGTAGGTAGTTGATTGAAAAATGACAGCCAGAAGGTCCATACAAGATTTCGTGAGATTCATTTATATTATGATAGAAAGATGAATATATGATAAGTATTAAAAAAAAAAATTTTACGCGTTGGTTCTAGGGAACATCAGCGCGTTATTGTTTCCTTAAAATGTCTGTAATTTGCGAATTTCGAGCCGAAATTGGTCTGAACTACTCTGAACGATAATGTTGTACTCTCTGGAGAAGAATCGCTGGTCAAATTCAATTCTGTCCTCCGGCCGTTCGTCCGTATCTACTGTTACTTATTTCCAAGGAAACGACTGAGCGACTTGAAATTCTCGAATTTTGTTCGTAGTCCAAATATCTCGATTTAATTCGATTATAGGTGAAATCAGCCAGGCGGTTTCGGAGTTATGCCCATTAAAAATTTTGGAGTTTTTACGGGCTTGTTCTAGGAAACAGCACGTTATCATTTTGTTACGATGTCTGTAATTTTAGAATTGTTTTCTTCAATATCTCGAAACGTACTAATGCCAGCTTGGATCTCCGAAATTAGTTGAGGAATACCAACTTGCAACTTGGTGCAGAATGTTATGGGTATTCACAAGCTAGGAAATTAAAAAAAAAACTGATTTTTTTTTTTGAAAAATCCCGGGTTTTCGGAGAGTGAATCAGATTAAAATGAAATTTGGCACATGCCAATTTTCAGTTCGATCCGTGATTTATTTTCAGGAATGTCAAACTACGTGGCTATTTGAAATTTTAACATAATTTCTTGAAATCTCTGTATGAAATGACGCTAATCAAGTTAAAACTTCATTATTAGTTCGAAAATACCGACGGGTAGAAAATACAAAAAAAATTGTTCTTCGGAGAATTTTTCATATATGTTTGTTGCAACAAACTGTTCTTTTGAAAAACATTCATTCGGCTGCGATAGAGTTTGCCACAGACCTTGAGGTGTTCAAAATTTCAGTTTGATTGGCTATTTATATTCGGAGCTATTAGGAAAAAATATTTCAAATAATTTGCAGAAGCTGATTCGCAAACTTGTTCAAAATTTCTTGATGATCGTTTCATCAGAACAATTCACAGGAAGGAATAATTCCAAAATTTTGTTTTCAATTATTGTATTTTTTTGCGATCATATTAGGTGGTCCTCGCGAAATTCTGCAGCAACCTAAACGCTGTCTTTTTGTGCGCATGTTCTAGAGGAACACCGTGCTATCGTTTTATCCACATGTGTGTAATTCTCAATGATTGAGCCGAAAATGGTCTCAAACGACTAGGCTGGACTCACTGATGACGAATCCGGTGTCAAAATCGATTCTGTCCGGCCGGCCGTGGACACGATAACTGTGAAACGCAGCCAGCTAGCAACTCGAAACTTGCAGGGTAGTTCGCGCATCGGAATGCCGCAGTTAAGTTCGTTGATGGGCCAAATCGGCCAAACAGTTTCGGAGATATAGCCCTTTGAAATTTTGAGGTTATTTCCCTCATATTTCACAAACTACTGAAGCGATTAGATTGGAACTTGGCAGTTAGTTGGAGCATAACAACGCGCAACTTTCAGCAGAATTCCGTTGAAATCATAAGGTCACTCAATTCAAAAAAAAAAATTTCCAAATTTTTTTCGAAATTTTTTTTTTCTGAAACTTTCGTTCATATTCGAGAACAACTTCAGTCATACCTTGAACTCCATATTTTACAGCAGTGTACCAAATTTCAGTTCGATACGATCATAATTTTTTGAGATATTGGGAAAATATATGTCGATTTTCGTGGTTTTCTTCTCGATATCGTTGTTTTTTTCGGTATAACTCAAGAAATACTCATTCCATCGTGATAAAACTTCGCAGCTAGTTTGAAGATGCTGGATGACAACCTTGTGCAGAATTTCGTGATGATCGTATCATTAGAATAATTAAAAAAAAATTCAAATGATTTTTCTGATCATATATTCAATATTCTGTGATCTTGATGGGGATGGCACAGGGTGCAACAAAAATCCTCCAGAAATACATATAAATTTGGTAAAAGTGAAACAAAAATTGACCTGTTTTAGGATTTTGTTGCGAAATATTTTTCTTCTGAGAAAATATTGTCATAACTAATCTTTGTCCATAAATCTTATTGGAAAAATTCACAAAATGATTGGTTTTTCTTTCAATAAATATTATTATATATCTATTTGAAATTTTATTTTCCCATTACCTATATTCAGAAATACTGATCTTAGCGAATCAAAATACGAGGCATATTCTCTGTGATATAAAATTTACAAAATATTGGTATTTTTCTAATTCGGCAGATAGACGTTACTCTGACTAATGGATGGCTTTTACTCATTGATGAACTCAACTAACACATAAACCACATGCCTACCCTCGATGTCTGATTGATTTTAACAGACATTATTGTATGTAGAGTCCCAGTTAAACGTGAAAAATCAAGAAAAGGACTGACGTGAAGTCAGCAGATTTTACGCGCTTGTCCACATTGCGAAATGGTGATTTGGAAATTTCAATGAAATGAAAATTTTCAAAAAAAAAAATTTGTTTTCGAATTTTTCCATGGACAATTCTTATTGACACTATTCACCTTCCAACCAAGTTTTATTTCGATCAGATTAATATTTTCCGAGTAATTGAAAAATCTAAATTTCGAATGGCTAGCACAAAAACCATTCGAGAGATTTGGCCCATTAACGAATTTAACCGATATATTCAGGACTTTGAATAAAGAACAGAGATTCAGGATCTTACTCTAACCTGAAATTTTCAAGACTCTAGGTCCTTCTTTTCGAAAGTTACAGCGCACACGGCCGGCTTGACAGACAGAATCAATTTTGACCGCGGATTCTTCATCAGTGAGTCCAACCTAGTCGTTTGAGACCCATTTCGGCTCAAAAATAACAGACATCGTGACGACATGATATAGCGCTGTTCGCCAGAACAAGCGCGTAAAAACAAAAATTAACCAGTACGAATGTACATAATTTGAGGAAATATTGTCGAAAAGCAATTCACCATGATCGCTGTAAAATTAGTCAGCTGCTACATTAAAAAGATCGAAAGAATCTGCCCTGGGACTGGGTCTTTTTATGGCATCATAAATAAACACGTGCGCTGGATGTGGCGTTATCAGATCGCTTGGGGAATCCATCTGTTTGATATGAGTCACTAAACTAATTGAATGTAAGTGAACAGAAATTCCGGAACTCTTCTTGCTAGGACTTCAGGTGTAGTAAATAGGTATGATATTTTTAAAAGGAACAATTAGTAAAATCGAGAATATCCAGGTTCGAGCAAAAGTCTGAAATAAAATTAATATTTTTTAACCATTGACGAATAAAACTTCTAGAAATGCACTGAGGTGATGGCATGAAATTGTGCAAAGGCATTTGCCAACTAGTAACCAATTTTCATCATGATCGGATCAGTTCGATTCCGAATATTTTCCCAACTCCATTCAATTGGTTGTTCAATAAACTAATTGAATATAAGTATAACGAAATTCGGAAACACCTATTGTGGGAACTTCATTCAGATGTTGTAAGTGTGATATTTTTAATGGGAACGATCAATAAAATCCGTAATATCCTGGTTCGAACGATGATCTGGAATTAATTATTCGTATTTCTACCAATAGCTTGAAATAAAAACTCTAGAAAAGCACTAACATTTAATGGCACTGAAAAGTAAAATACGAAGAATTAGAAGGATTGGTGAACCTATTTTGAGAACTATATCCCGATAGTTCGGTTGAAATCCATTATTTAATGCAAAAATCTATTTTATATTTCGTACATAAGCTATCCTCAAGCCGACCCTGCATTTTCGAACGCAGTTCATATGAATTTATGATGAGGGCGCATCACTACGGTCGTTTTTTTACACGTTGTCAAGAATTTTCGCTAGATGTCGCTCAGAAACGTCGGAATTCGTTTTTCCATAAGGTTGTCCTACTATGTTGTCTTTATACAATGGTATTGGCCTCCGAGTGGCTCATTTATCTTGAACTAGTTCCAAATTTAACCGTTAGGACGCTGGCATTTGCGCAGAAGTTCCCAATTGAAAAATACAAAATAGAATCCAATTATGTCCGTCCTGCCGTTGCCACGATAACTTTCGATTTCGAATAAGAGAAGGAGCTAGCGACTTGGCACTTACAGCGGTAGGTTACATATGAACACTATTGAGGTTATTTTCTCAAAATCTCAACTACCTATATGATCGGATTGAAACTTTGTAATCGTTCTATCCTATATCCATTTTTAGAGATTCTGTAATGTTGGTTGATTCCTCAACTAAACATTCAAGAAATACCGCTTCGGCAACATATTTGAACAAGCGCAATAGTTGCGAAACTCACGTCTTGCTTTATTTGATTATTTTATCGCAATGATTCACCGCTATAACTGACGCTTCAACCTAATGACTATATCCTGAAAATATTTGATATCACGAAGATCTAAAAAAAAAGTAATTCTAAGGATTTCCATTAACGAACACTTTATATATTAAGAATGTCTAAGAAATAGTGACTCTCCTTCGAAACCTATGCGATAATAATTATTTATGCGATATTTCTCACCAGGTGTGAAGCTTCATTCAAGAGTTGAATCATTGTCGTTGCGATTAAGAGGAAGGTGTCTTAAAACAGAATGATGGTGAGTACCTAGAAAAATGTATCACTAGCGTCATCTCTATGGTTCTTCGTGAACTACACCTCCCTCAATATGCAGATACCTTTGACTATAGCTGCAGTGACTCTATACTTGTTAAAGTCACTGTAACTACAGCTAGTGATTCTCTTCCATTGTATAATGAGTTGTCTTCAGCGATGGTCTCAGAAACGAAAGTGTTCTCAGATTCTCAAATTTTTCATTCCTATTATTACATACCATTTTAAATCATTTCAATATTGTTAATGATATGAGCGGTGTTCTGTGACGATAAATAAGTATATTGAAAGATATGAATATTGAAGGATGATTAAGTAGAAGTTCAACAACATCTTTCTGTATCTGTTGTTTATCTCGACTTTCGAATTTGAACTAAATTCAAAGAATTGATTTTGTGAAAATAGAAACCAATCACGTAATCGAGAGGACATGCTGATGTACGCGATATTGATCGCTCGATTTTTCTATGTGGAGAGGAAAATTTCAGAAATCTTTGGATCGGATGACAAAAATATTTTGGCAAAAATCGAGCCTTTTTTCCTTGCTTATACTCATAAGCCTTTATTTTCACAGCTTTGACGCAGATGAAGCAATCAGTTCCGAACATTACGTTCTATGATCAGTTATTCGTTGGTTGTCAAGGTCAAATGAGATTTCTAAATGAAAAACTGCATTTAAATGGGTACCGATTTTTAGGCCAACTTTTAACACTGTAACTCTCGAAATAAACGACTAGGTGATTCGATAATTATAGAGCATATTTGGTGCTTAATAACGAAGGTCGAATTGGTAAATGGGTAAAGTCCGCCCAACATTTCCTAGGATACACATTCAAACATTTTTGCCAATATTTCCAAAAAAAACTGATCTGACGAATTGAAATCTGATATTTGAAAAATGTTGGCGAGATGGTCCATGCAGTATTCCGTGAGGAATACATATACAAAAATAATTAGCACCAAAGCTCCTCACTTCACATTGGTGGTCTTCTCGAATTTCTTGGTTTGGCTGATGTGATAACAGTGCTGCCTTATGCTGCCCATAGGTTGAAAATATCGTTACCTTGGAGAAAGAGGGCTACTCCTCAAAATGATGATAACAATGAACATATTAGTTAATAAATTTTTTATGAATCTTCATCAAACAATAATAACATTTCTTTATGACATATCAATGTTAACAAATCAATGAGTTTATGCATCAGTTAGATAACTGAGAATTGAACTGAAAACTTCAAAATTTCGTTGCTTTTACTTCTCGAAAAACAGGTTATGTCATTGGTTCGATACATCCAGGAAACTTATCAATCCTTCACAGACTTCCAATCATCTTAAATTTTAAGACATTATCTGTTTTGAACACAACTTAATCTCGTGAGTTGAGAGGGTTTTCAGGAGATTTTTGCCATTCCTTGAAAATCAATTGCTTCAACTGTGACATTCTAAGAGATGGGTTTTCTAATTTGAGCTCTTTAAGTCTTCTTTGCTCAAATGAATTATAAGCAGCCTTCATACGCTTCTCAGGATGTAAATCAATATCTTTATCTTCAGAACTGAAAAAAAAATGTATATCAGATATTAAATTGATACAGGCCCTTTTTTCAATTAACTTTGAAACAAGGAGCAGATAGATACTTTATTTTGCCAAAGAATAATAAAAACAACAATATATGAAATTACATCACAAATATTATACTGAATGTTACAAACCTCAAAACAGCTATAGCTTCTGTCACACTCCTTGCTTCCTCCCCATCAATGGTCAGTCTATTGATGTTCTCCACCAAAGGATCCTCAAGTTGAGGTTCTACCCTCTCATCCTTTTTAACAGTTGTTGGTTTAATTTGGCTTATTTGAGCACGTGTAACCTTAGCAGGTGGTGGTGGCTTATTTGCCTTGATAGATACCATTTCCTTTTCTAATAAGGCTTTAGCTTCAGCTTTTCTTTCGAGTTGTTGTTGCTTTTTCTTTTCTAACTCTTCCTGAAAATGATCCATTACGTAAATTATATAATTCTTATTTTTACATCACTTCATGCCTTTCTTTGCTGCTTTTTCAACACCTGTTTGTCGTCATCTTTCCAAGCAGCATCTTCAGCAGCCTTCTGTTTCTTACTCAATTCTTCATCCTTTGCATTCTTTTTCCTTTCTCTGGCAGCGACTGCTTTAGGATTATCGGTTGCGAATTTTTTCGGCATTTTAAAGCTTTTCGGTTGATCAGAATTTTAAAGCTTTTTCATGAAATAGATCTTGAAAACTTGATTAACGCAGTTTCGTTTGACACATAACCTAGTAGTAAAAGAAGGGTTAGTTGAACTGAACACAGAGTATAGACAAGGATCATAGAGATGTTAGGTCACAAACGAAAAGTTATATCACGGTGTTTAGTGTTTCTTCTCATCCTCGATGAAATATATTTTAACCAGATCTTTTAATGATCGACTGTAAATAAAAAAAGGAATAATTCACTGAAAAACTACATAAAATTATTTGTCATCATAGATATAAGAATTTTTTTGAATACGTCTTAGCTTGAATAACGATTATTTCATACAATCGAATCCTGTTATTCAGGAATAAAATTTATTTGCAATTAATACAAGGGAAATTCCTAGAGATATGTACAAAATGGCTGTGTTTTACTTTATATATCCCAGATGAAAGCTCCTGTTTGTATCATTTATTGGACAATGTCCTGAGTAGGACACTAAAAGGTAAATAATATGCACTCAACGATTATTTTGGACACTTTACTGAAAATTCATGAAATTAATACATAGTTCGGAGAATAATCACTTATCATTTATTATTATCTTAAGAAATATATTTTAATATATATATATCATATCTCCTATTTTTCTAATATCAAAATATATTTTTTTGAGTTCCACCTCCATCAATACAAGATACAAATATTCGTTTCTCATTTTTCCTTTTATGAAATTTTTTAGGGTTTCTTAATATAATTCATGGAACCTTTTCCACCGTCATTGCGAACAGAATAAACTATAAAATGTTTACTGACCAAAAATGACTAGAGCTAAAGGAAAAATTTTCTATTATGAATTTCTTATTGAATTTTCTTTCGAATATCTCTGTCAGATTCCAATTGACTGGTAAAAGAATTCGAATTCCAGCAATTTCTGAATGAAAAAAACTGCCAGTTTCCCATAAACCTCATAAACTCGTTTCTATTTTCGTACGAAGTATTTACATATAAATCTTGAAGGCTTCATTACATGCAGGAGTGATTCCCACTTATGCAATGTATCCTGCAGTGGAGCATTAACATTTCGAAAAATTTATTTGCTTTCGGCAAAAATGGTGATTCAAATACTGCCCCAAGCCCTGATATTGTATAATGTGGCCTGTTTCTCACTGGCGACAAATCGAGGGTCACATTATTAGTATATTTACCACTTTAATTTAATTCGAAGAGGAGATACTATATAAAAATCAGAAAGTTCCATGTCGGGTGTTGTAGGGTATAGATATATTTAATGCGTTCTTCAGATATCTCGAAATCGAGAAATGGGGTAAATTGAAATGTGTACAGTTAGGGCCAGACTTTAGTCTCAATCCAAGATAAGTATGAAGATACTTTTGTGTAGACAGCTGCAGTGTTGGCTTCTCCACAAGATTTTCCAAATGACGTTATTCCAACTAAGTAGAATTTACATTTATTGCTCTTTTTCGTAACTAGTAAAGGTCCTCCTGAGTCTCCCTGAAAATCATTTTGCGTCAGAAAAAATGATGAAACAAATTATAATCCTTAGACCTAACATTTTTTAGCGCATGTTCTAGAGAACAGCGCGCTATCATAGTCGCAAATAGTCGACTAGGTTGGACCATTTTATGAAGAAAATGCTTTATACAATGGTTGGACTTAGTGATGATGAGTCCGATGTCATAATCGATTCTGTGTGGCCGATCGGCCATAAATACGATAACTTGAGAACGGAAAACCCCAGCGACTTGAAACTTTCAGGCTATCAAATCTGACAAACGGGTCCAGATTTATAGGGTTTGTTTTGGTTCCAAGTTCAGATCTGTTCGGGACGGTTCGAGTATGCGCGATTGCGAATTTTCAGACTCAAAACGGCAATTGCACATACTCGAACCGTCCCAAACAGTTCTGAATTGGTTCTGAAGTCGGAACCAAAACAAAGCTAATGTCATCTGAATTTTTGAGGTTATTCTTCTCAATACAGGAAATACCTCTATGGGATCCGATTGAAATTCAAAACATGAATTACAAAATTCTCGAAATTTTAGTTGAAAATTCATACGATTTCGATGGAATTTTGCTCAGAACTTGAAGTCAATATTTAACAACAGTGTACCAATTTTCAGTTTGCTTCGATCTCATTGTTCAGAGCTATTGGGAAAAAATTGTGAAATTGTTCTTGAACTATTGTTCCTTTATTTGAAAAGATTATCACTCACTTGACAGGTGTCATGACCTCCTTTAGTGTCTCCAGCACAAAGCATACTTGAGATTATTCCTCTAGGAAGACTTCTTTTGTCACTACCAAATGTTTGAGCACATTTTTCGTTTCTGTAAATATGTAAGCCCACTTTCATCAATTTATTGATGTTCTCTGAAGCAGCAAATTCGTTTTTACCAAATCCTGTTGCAATTGATTGTGACTGCTCTATATAAGGACTAGTGTACAAACATGCAGGTCGGATATTTTCAGTGAACGTCACTTCCCTGTCGAGTTTCAAGAGTGCTATATCGTTGTACCTCAAAGGGTAATTGTAATCTGGATGGGCAATTATGTTAATTACGTTGAAATCGAATCGGGAACGTCTACCGGGTGATTTGGTTAAATCTATTTCCCCCAACCGTACCACCTTGGGAGAACCTCTGAAATCGAAATGCACATGTCTCACCTTATGGTGCGTTAACATATTTTTATCAGGGTTCTTAGATAGGGGGCTTATAAGATAGGTGGAGCTTTAGACTAGGGTCCCTGAGGTGAGAGGGCCTTTGGTGGGGAGAATACGTTGGTAAACCTGTTAAGTAATTTTGGTTACTTTCATTGTTTTCTGTGATATAACCAAAAAAATTATGAAAACAATTTCTTCTTTCTTTTCTTTTTATCGAGCGGAATAAATAAATGAATAAATTTAAAAAATTTAAAACCCTTCGTTTTTTTTCTTTAAATTTCAATCATTTACTCGTTGCTATACTATCTATGTTTTACCAAAAAAAAATTAAAATTTAAACAGCTCCTTCTGGGTGTTGCAGTTTTTTTGTCAGTTATTATATTTAGATTGAATTCAATAAAACAATTTAGTACATATAAATATGAGAACCCTTTTTTGACAGATTCTTGATTGAATTCATCCAGATGGGAAGCTTTCAACGATTTGTTCATAATATCAATAAGTGTTGTTTATATATTTCAAATATAGCGCCTCCACCAATGACGTCACAACATGAAGGACGAATTGATGACATTTCGCAAACCCTCTATCTACGAACCCTGATCTACACAGAAGCGTTATTTGTTTTACTCACGCATCTCTAGAGTAAGTGCAGTGTGCTGCGGTCACTACGAATCGTTCACTTATGAGTGTTCCACCACAACGCCAGTCAATAACGTTATCAACGTAAAAACCAAGAGCTGCCTGAAGAGAAAAAAGAATAAATATTTTATCGATTACAGGATATTTTCATTATATTTCAGCGATTTCTTGAGGTAGTCGCTTCCAATATATGAGGAAGAATCATTAAAATTAAATCGAAAATAGTATATATTATATTCATAGAAATATCTCTTGCAGTTTTTGCCATTTGCCAAAGATAGTCTCTTGAAAAAATGTTGCAACATTTTGGAACAATGTAAACGATTAACGGTCTGAATCCCCATCCCCATCTACCCCCTAAATTTTTTGAATAGGGAATAAAATAGGTCATGTGGTACTTTTTTGGCAAGGTTCTTTACTGGAGTGCAGAAATTTTCAAGAAAAAATTTTTTTTTTTGAAAAATTAGTTGGTAGTTAAAAGAGGTTTTCAGTATGTGCACTTTGTCATGGCTCGTTTAATTTGAGCCGATGGTACCTAATGAAATTTGTCCGCGAATGAAAGTCGACCATTACAGTTTTGTTCATGCACAACTTTCAACCCCTTTCAACCCCCTCACGTGAAAAATTTTTTTTCTCCATTAAAGGGTTCATAGGGATTGAAAGTAGTGTATGAACAAAACTGTAATGGTCGACTTTCATTCGGTGACAAATTTCATCAGGTACCATCGTCTCAAAGCAAACGAGCCATGACAAAGTGCAGATACAGAAAACCTCTTTGAAGTAACTAATTTTTCGAAAACAAAATTTTTTCTTGAAAATTTCAGCACGCCTGTAATACAAAGACCTAGCCAAAAAAGTACCACATCACCTATCTTTCCCTATTCAAAAAATTTAGAGGGGTTGATGGGGATGGCACAGGATGCAACAAAAATCCTTCAAAAATGCATATAAATTTGGTAAAACTGAAACAAAAATTGACCTGTTTCAGGATTTTGTTGCAAAATATTTTTCTTCTGAGAAAATGAATTTGTTCCAAAATTTTGACGCGCACTGTATAGAACGACCTGAATGCGGCTCTGCATGTTAAAAGTGGGCGATCTTGTGTATGTTTTACTGTTTTGAACTCACCATGAACGGGAATTCCCCGGGTGCTGCTGGTTCGCCCCCAACAATCAGAGGAACGCCATTATGATTGCATTTTTCTACGTTTACGTTTACAACTTCTGTTTCTGTCAGCAGCGGAATTGCTTGAACTACTTCGTTGAAAGGTTTTGTATAATCCAGGCATTCTGAAATTTTCTTGGAGATAATGACGCAAGTTGTTATTATCTTTTATAGGAAAAGTATTGTAGATTAAAAACAATGTGCTGAACTGAACTCTAGTGACTCATGCCAGTAGTCGAAACCGAACTCATGAGCGTAGGGCTCCAAACACAGAGGGGCCCTCGATCCGATCTTGTCAATATTTTTTAGTATAACAATTAGGTCTCTAATTGAAAATAAATAAAATCACTAGGATAGCTTGTTTGGTGGAGTTTACGATAATATATCATACCTTGGGTGAAAACTCAACTGTTTCTGAGATATTTGAATACTTCTGAAAAAATATCCCAACAGACACATCATACAGCGACCTAACCTGAAAGTTTAAGATCCATAGGATTATCCGTACGATCGTAAACTTGCATAAGGACGGCCGGCCGGATAGAAACGATTTTGACGCCGGACTCGTCATCAGTGAGTCCAACCTAGTCGAACCATTTTCAAATCAAAATTCGAAAATTACAGACATTTGGACGAAACGATAGCACGCTGTTTCCCAGAACATGCGCCCAAAAATATAAGTTCTAACTTGATGGCTTTGCCGACTTGTCCAAGTTGACGATCCTCTTATAAACACCTTGTACATTTTCGGTCCAAATAACCAACCAATATAAAAGTAGAGTCTGGCGAAATTGAAAATGGAAAATATTGTTTTGAAACTACATAAATATTCAAGTAATATTTCCGTGCCGTCTACAAATTTATTCAGCTAGCTCAGAAACCGTTGAGTTTTCAGACAAGTTATACATGGCATATTATTGTAAATGTTACCAAACAAGGTATCTCATGAGTAATGATGCAATAATATACTGGTTGTGCCATTTGAAATATGGGAGTAGTAAGCTGTTTCCGGTAGAAGCGGAGATTGAAGAGATCTGATAAAATTTTAGAGAGAAAATTCATTGTGGAAAACCTCCAAATGCAAAACTTTCAGCACAACATTATGATCAGTGAACGTTTTATAGGCCATCCACCGTAGGTCACCCTGTATACTCTTGCCGAAATTTTTTTCACTTTATTTTTTAGGTTTTTATGGGTTTTCACTCCCAATATCTGAAACAGAACTATTAAAAATTAAATGAAATGGTTTTTTCATGAAAACGCCCTTGCGGATTGCAGTATTAAACTATTTGCAAAGGGCAGTTTCTTGCAGAAAAGATTGCCTAATGAACAATACAGGAACAATACAAACAATACTGCAATTCGCAAGAGCGTTTTTCATGAAAAAAACCATTTTTATTTAATTTTTAATAGTTCTGTTTCAGATATTGGGAGTGAAAACACATAAAAACCTAAAAATGATGTAAAATCCTCCCGAAATAAGCTTCAACCGATACTTTTTTCACTTCGTTACTGATTTGCATTAATTCCCTACATTTTGTTTTGACAAACTTTATATTTTATTACTATGAACTATAAGTTTTACTGTCCGAGTTTTCATTGAAAATTAGTTTCTGAAGAATTTAAAAATTAGTGGGAGGTGCCCCTAAAGTCTTCGAGGAAGAGTCCTGGAAATAGGTCTCATGCAGGTAACACGAATAATCTATTATCATTCTATTTCGGCACGAGATAATGACAAATCTAGACGCAATTTCAAATTGGGCGAAACGCGGTTGATTGCCTTGTACGTCACTTGTTACTGCATGATTTTACGATCGAAATAGCCGAGAAAGTGGATATAATACCATACGTCACGGAACGCGTGAAGTTTCGTCCGTTTAAAACAGCCAATATGTGGAGCCAAAGAACGATTTCTCGTTGCCAATTTGAATTTGTGACAGCGATTCAGTTTTTTCGGTATTATTATATAAAGAATATTCGATTCCGATGATAAAAAATACATGCAAGAGACCTATTGAGTATTCACTACTGCTTCATGCACAACAAAACTAAAAGTGAAATGAAACATGCTATATACTCACTTGCCTCGCTCTTTCTCAGTACGGCGTTATTATTCGACTCAATATCATTAGGATAAATGATTGAGTCGCCATTACCGTAGTTATTCGAGGAATGCTCGTTATATGATTGAATATTATTCGGAACGACGTTAGAATGTTCTAATCCAGAGTCGAGGGGCCTATTTCCAAAAATGATGCCGTTATTCGGGTTGTTCGAGAATTCCTTATTATTTTCTTCATAGGTGAACGAATTGGTAGGTCTAGAATGGGTAGGTCTTGAAGGCGATTTATACTCTTCATTCTCAAATGAATTTTTTTCGCAACAAACAATAGGTATTGTTGTTTGAAAATAACCGCACACTGTTGGATCAATTCCATTTCTGGCCTGTTCCTCTACCACTGGGCAGTCTGATGATATTTTACATATTCCTGCTATTCCCGTATAATCTATATAACAAGGATCACCAACTGAAATAAAAAAAAAACTTTCAGCACAATAGGTATGTAGCATGCGAAAAGAAATCACAGTATGAACAGCTTATATATATTATAGCTTAGGAGCGACAGGGGTATAGGACAGGGAGGTATTCTTGGACCCCTTCTGTTTCTTGTTTTCCTCAACGACCTAGAGGACATTGTGGAGGAAGAGTCATTAATATAGGCTATGTAGATGACACCAACTCACTGGTGGGAGCAAAAGATAAAGATGCCTCAGTCATAGTGGGCACAAATTTATTCAATAGGACACAAGAATGGTTAAAAAATAATGAACTGATATTGAATGTCGAAAAGACAAACCTCCTGATTTTTAGCACCAACAGAAATAATAAAAGCGAACCAACAAGCATGAAATTGGAAAATGAGGAAATTCTTACAACAAATGATACAAAATTCCTGGTGATTTTCATAGACTCTAATCTATCCTTCAGTGCGCATGCGGAATATGTATGTCAAAAATTGACACAAATTAACTTTGCTATCAGAATTTCTAAGAAGTATTTGAGTGAAAAAATCATTGAAAATGTTGTATCGTGCGAATTTCGAATCTAGGCTCAGATATGGTATAATTTTCTGGGGTACTAATCAAAATTTGAAAGAACGGTTTCTGCTACAAAAGAGCACGTGTAGGAATGCATTCAAACAGAACAATTTATTCACAGTGTATGGTTAATATATTTACGAATGTGCTGTATTTCTTCATAGGAACAAAGATAAATTCATCGAATTTAGGTCTTGTAATAGCTAAAATACAAGAACACAAAATTTAAACTTTCCAAAACACCAGTTAATATTGAGTGAGAAACATCCTGAATATAGCTGTAAAAGAATTTTCAACCAATTACCTAATAATCTTAAGAATATAAGTAGTCCAAAAATTTTCAGAAAAAAAATTAAATCATTGATTGTAAATCTTGAACCGTATGATTTAGGAGATTTTTTCAATACTAAATTTAGCTGATTGTAGCTAGGACACTATTTCATTTCGGATTGTCATTTGGTAATCTTATCTGAAATAAAGAAATATTATTATTATTAATCTTAATTCACTTGAATGGGTTGATGAAAGAATAAGTTATCCCAATTTTTCGGAACATGCCGTATGAAATAATGCAGACTAAATTTTTTTTTCGATAGAATGTATGATTTTAAAGGCCACGAGCTACGATTTATCTGGTTTATTAACAAATAATAGACCTGAACATTAGGAAACTATATTGAGCGAGGACTATCATATAGTTAATGATAATTGTTGTTATTGTTCATTCTTGAAATAGACAATCGTTGATAATTGAATAGGATAACTCTTCGACCCATCATTTTTTAAATTTCAAGGGAAAATCTTCTCGAATCAGGTTTAAAATTAAGTACCGAAGTACTTTCGAAAAATGTATTATTAGGCATCTCATGACTTATATAAGATCATTTGACCTTAAAATTCCAGTTTAAACCTTGAACCTCTTCTTAACTAATGAGTTATTTGTCTACATCATATCAAATTATCCATTTTTTATATAGATCCAAATAGTTTTAATTTCAATCTGTCAATAGTGCGAATTTATAGACATTTCGGCATTTTGAAGAAATTATTTAACTTTCACATGTCATAAATAAAACATTTTTTCTTATATTCCTAATAAGAATGAATAGGTAAATCAACTCGAGTTTCAAAGAAGGCGGGCATGCAAAATCAAACGTTTGAACTGCTGTAGCTATCCAAACGAAGACTAATGAATAGTTTATTTATTTGTATTTGGTAAAGGACCATCATAATATATGATTAAAATACCGGTTTTATTGAGAAGTGATTATCAGAACAAACGGATAAACATCTACGAACGAATTTTAAAGAGTGACGTCGTTAATAGTATTGAAATAATTAGCCAGGAGAATACAAATAACAATTAGACTTACCTTGTGAAAAAACGTTATGACATATCGAAGTAACAACGAGAAGAACACACCAGACATTTACCATTGCACTTTGTACGTTCATTGTTAAACACCTTTTCTTTTTTCTTGAAAACTACACAGTAATAAGCACAAACACTGGTTTTTCCAGCCTTCATTGGTATGAACTCTTAAACGAGCTTCATCAATGGTTTGACGAAAAATTTTCGAACGTCTAGTTCGATCTTAACAACTTGTAAAATGTTCTTCAGACGCAGGCTATACGTTTAGTGACAAAAACAACTGTTGTCGAGTTGTTTACAACAAGGTATCCTCTAGATTGAAGCTCTCAGCGTTCATGAATAATTAATAATCATGCTAGTAATTAGTAGGTAACCTAGTTCATTATTGATATCTTGAGATAATCGTTCTCTGAACCAGAAGTAGATTTCACTTCTGCTGATAAGAAATTTTCGGGAAGCTTGTGCGAACTGATTATTGTTATTGGTATTTCCAACAAAATTATCAAAAGTATGTGGGTCCGTCATATACAAGGTGTTTCTGTTTCTTAAGGGGGGCCTTTCAGATAAATTTTTCTACACCCTTTCCCTTACAAAAGTCCTTCAAATTAACGTAAAAAATTGATTTTACATATCCACTTTGGAAAGATTAAGAAAAATGAAATTTGGCAGAAAACTGATGCTAATAAAATGGCAGTTTTTGAAGGTTTTTTATCGTTAAATGTAATCAGTAGTAAATATAGTTAAATGTAATCAAAGGGGGCTGAAAAAAACAACCCCTATAATATTTTGCATCAGAACTTTTTAATGCGCCCCTATTTTCCTATTGAAAAATTGTTTTAAAAAGACAGAAACAATCTGCAATTTTTTTATGTGCCGACTTTTTATCAAGAAGTTGTTAGTTTTATCACAAAAAAATAAAATTTTGCTCAGACTCTTTTCCCATAACTTCACAGAGCGTTTATCATTTATTAAAAAAATCAAGTAAGCTGCTGTCAAATGAAGTCATATGACGAATAGTTTATTGTCCTGATTTTCTCTAATTTGTTGACAGTTTTATAATGACTCAAAAATTTTTCACAACTTGAAATGAAATGTTTTCACAAATGTTCATGAAAGAATGGCATTTTTCATTTAGTTGAAGAATATTGTAAATCAGAGCGGATTGAACAATAATTGTACTACTAATAACAATTAACCAATTACAATAAAACTAATAATAACGTGGATAAAATTTCAATTACAAAAATCATAATAAATGTTCAAAATGGCGCCCCTCGACCAAAATGAAGTGAATTTATGGGAAGAGTCTGAGCAGTATTTTATTTTTTCGTGATCAAATTAACAACTTTATGATAAAATGTCACGGCATAAAAAAGTTGCAAATTGTTTCTGTCTTTTTGAAAAAATTTTTTAAATAGGTAAATATAGGCGCATTAAAAACTTATGATGCAAAATATTATAGGGGTTGTTTTTTTCAACCCCTTGTGATTACATTTTAGGGTAACAAAAACTGCCTTTTCATTAGATTCAGTTATTTGCCAAATTTCTTCTTCTGAATCTTTCCAAAGTGGAGATGTTGAAAAAAACAACTTTTTTTACCTAATTTTAAAGGGCTGTAATTCGGAGGGGTAAGGGTGTAGAACAAAAAGTTATATGAAAGACCTCCCTTAATTTTTGATTCAGAATCACCCATTGAAATCTTTTGCATCAATTCAGAAACACCCTAGCTGTATACCAGGCGATTATTTATATGTGAGCAAATCAGTCAATGGAATGAGTAAAAATCAATCTGATTCTAATTTTTTGGAACTAAAGTTCATATTTCAACTAAATCATTCTAGTCGGAGAGCTTATGAGTTATGAGATATTTTTCATGAAGTGTTTGATATTCCAGTAGAAATTTAACATGATACTATAATATAGGCTACATAAGTAATGTTACCTACCCAGTGTCTGTCTGACCTACATATGGGTACACCATCAGGTAATGCGCATACCAAGTTGCGAAAAAATGTGGGGCAAAACAAGAATAATTCGACAATTCAATTTCTTCGAAATAAAATATCGATGGGGAAAATCATTTCGGAGGAGTAAACAATGAACAAACTTTTCCAAAGTTGCGTTTTTTAGGAGACAAAAATAAGGTTTTAATTCAGGAGCAAACAAAAACCATTTGACAACTTACTTATTGCAACGGAGTATGAAAATCAATGGTGAATTTGTCACATCCATTGCAAGTGGATTTATTTTGTGACCTTGAATTTTAACCTCCTTTTGTCTCCTGAAAAATGCAACTTTGGAGTGGTTTTGTTCATTGTTACCTCCTCTAATCGCCTTCCTCATTCATTTTTTACTCTACGGAACCTAAAATTGTCGCCCAACATTTTTTCACAACTTCGTATGTGTAGTACTTGTTGTAGGTCAGAAAGACACTCGATTACATACTCATAGCCTAAATATACCATCGTGTAAAATTTTTAATTGAATCAAACACATCACGAAATATGTGTCATGAGCTATGAGACTGATATAGTTCACTGAAATCAAAATAAAGCCAAAAATTTTGCTTCTGTTTACTTTCATACACGTTTCGCGAACGTCCTTGATAAAATTAATATCTTTTAAATCTGACTTAAAAAAAAATTTCAAAAAGCACTGCCGTGAAGGCAGCAACTTTTGCGCGCATGTTCAATGTAGATGACCGCTTCAGCAACGAATTTGAACGTGCGAGCAAAAGCTGTTGCCTTCAAGGCAGTGCTTTTTGAAATTTTTTTCTGATAAATTACTGAATTTCAATTCGATCATATCTGTATTTTTGGACATATTGTAAAAATAAAATTTTGAATGGGTATATCTACGGAATCATTGGGCGGATTTTACCCATTCACGAATTCGACCTTCGTAATTAAGCCCCAAACCTACTCTACAAATATCGAGTTTCTAAGTCGTTTCTTCCGGAAGTTATTGTGTTTACGGTCAGCCAAACGGCCGACTGCGTAAACACAATAACTTCCGAAAGAAACAACTTAGAAACTCGATATTTGTAGAGAAGGTTTGGACCTTAATTACGAAGGCCGAATTCGTGAATGGGTAAAATCCACCCAATGATTCCGTAGATATACCCTATCAAAATTTTATTTTTCCAATATTTCCAAAAATACAGATCAGATCGAATTGAAATCCAGTACTTCATCGAAAATAACAGTTCGAAGTTTCATACAGAATTTAATGAGGATGATATGATGAGAAAATCATAGAAATTTTTTTTTTCAAATTGTTCTAATACCGAAAAAATCAACGATATCGAGAAGAAAACCTCGAAATTTGAGATATTTTTTCCCGATATCTTCAAAACTTATGATCGTATCGAACTGAAATTTGGTACACTGCTGTGAAATTAGAAGGTCAAAGTGTGACTATAATTTTTTTCTTCGGATATGATGAATGGTTTCCGAAAAAAAAATTTTTTTGGAAAAAAATTTCGAAAAAAATTTTTTTTAAAAATTACCGACAATATGATCCTGACGAAATTTAGCTCAAAGTTGCGCGTGAATGTACTTCACCTAACTGCCAAGTTTGAATCCAATCGCTCGGGTTGTTTCTGAAATAAAAAATAAATAACTTCAAAAGCCTATAACTCCGAAACTATTCGATCGATTTGGTCCATTAACGAACTTAACCGCGGCATTCTGATGCGCAACCTATCCTGAAAGTTTCAAATTGCTAGCTTGCTTCTGTCGACAGTTATCGTGTCTACGGCCGGCCGGACAGAATCGATTTTGACACCGGATTCGTCATCAGTGAGTCCAACCTAGTTGATTGAGACCATTTTCGGCTCAATCATCCAAAATTACAGACATTTGGACAAAACGATAGCACGCTGTTCCCCTAGAACATGCGCGCAAAAAGCTGAAACACGTGAATTGATTTGGACCAAAAGTATTTAAAAAAAAAATGAAATTTTTTTCTTCAACGCCTTACCTGCAACCCCCACGTAATTTTTTTTTCAAATACAAACATGTCATCGTCTTTAGGCTCGTTGAAATGCTCGTGACACATGGAATCTTACCGTGCTACTTTTTTTATTCTACTTATGTGGTCACTAGGATATATAGGAAAAACTCTTCGAAAAACAAAAACCTAATTTAAATCTGATATCGGTATGTTATTTTTCATTCTGAATGAGTTTCGATGTTACATCTTCAAAATAAAATAACTAGGAGGTATTCAGCACATGATGTTTTTCAGGAAGATAAATTTATTGTAGCCTTTTGTTTTGTGCCACGTTTATGTTCTTTGTAAAATTGAATTGAAACGTTCAGTTTGTACTTTTAACGTGTTCTCTTTCAATTGTTACCTAATCAAAAATAGTATTGTCAGAAAAGTAGCGTATGAAAGTCTTGATAGTGCTGGGATGTGGGGATAAAATGAGAAGTCGAAGTAGAGTGTGTATTTTATTATTCAGTGCAAAATATCCGGGAAATCAAATTTGATAAGCTACTGTTAGCAACATCTTCTACAAATCTGAAGAACATGGCACAGTGAAGGACTTGCCTAGAAGTGGTCGCCCATGTGTTTTAGACAAGGATCAAAAATTGGACATTGCCTTATCTCTGCAGGAAGATCCGCATGTGTCAACGGTTTCATTGGCCCAAAATCATGCTACGGCTAGACGTGCAATTGGAAGGTTTTTGAAAGTAAAACAATATCACCCTTATAAGGTGCATCTTGTCCAAGAGCTTTTGGAAGCTGACCATGACAGGCGTTAGGAAATGATGAGGCGCAGTGACGAGAATATGGGGACTCCACTAAACATAATATTTTTGGATGAAGTTACCTTTTATTCAAATGAACCAATTCACTTTTTTGAATAAAACCTTACAGCTGAACGACTTTTTAAAGTTTGAATTGGTCCCTGATGCTCTATCTGTCATGTTTCCCAATGAAGTAGATCCAGTTATCCCTATTGAAACAATTTGGTTTCAACAGGATGGCGTTCCCCCACATTTTGGGGTTAACGTCAGATCAAATATTTACAGGACATTAGATTGAACGACGTGGTACGATTGAATGGCCACCAAGACTTAACGCCACTAGATTACTTTCTCAGGGGATGTCCCAAAGATAAAGTTTATCAAAACATGCCGCTAATATTGAATATCTAAAAACTATACTAGAGTGGAAACCAATATCATACCAGCTGAGACCATTCGGAATTACATAGACGAGTTTTACCATCGCCTGGGAGCATGTCAAGTAGAAGGGCGTAGGGCATTTTCAGCATCTACTACGTTAAATGCTCTAGTAAATAGCACTAAGAAGGTGATAATATTTTTTTGGTTTTCAAAGAGTTTTGACTTATTTTCTAATAACCACATAAGTAAAAAAAAATAGTATGGTAAAATTCCATCAGTCACGAGCTTTTCACTAGTCTACACACGTTTTCATTCGAAAAAAAAAGTTAGGTGGGGTTGCAGCTAAGGGGTTGAAAAATATTTCATTCTATTGCCAAAAAATAGGACTAATTCAAAATCAATTCACGCGTTTCAGCTTTTTGTTAAGTCACGGATTTAAAAGATATTAATTTTATTAAGGACTTTCGCTCAACCCTGTATACACCTTGTTTTTGATCATATTTTTCATGTGAATGTTGCTACTGTACAAATTGAATTCTATTATACTTTGAGCCTGCTCATAAAGGGAGTTGAACTAGTTTCTATGGTATTAGGACTGTCCTCCCCTTTTTTGCACCATCGTAAAATTTTTCAATGTTCTTGTGATAGATCATTGTTGAACTTTTGAGTCAAAATACCAAAATAAAGTGTTGACCAAGTGTAAAACCAGTCGCCGAGCCTACAAATTGAAGTGAAATTTTTTATGTCGATATGTTGAGTAGATGCATCAAGACCAAAATCATATTTTGCTTTCTCCATAAATCCAGCTGCTATAATTGAAACAGAGTTCATGAAGGACACCAGGAAGAAATGAGAACTATGATCTTTTAGTTAACTTGAATTTTCAAGTTCAATGCTCCTTAATAACAATAAAGTTAGTTCCAATAAACCGTTTGGTTGGCTGGCTCAATTTATCATATCAATATGGAACTCAATTTTTAATTTCATGGGTGAAATATTCGTCGGCCTTAACCAATCCAAATTTGAAACAATCAAATAATATACAGAGTGTAACAGCCAAATGGAATAAATTCCATAACGAATAAATGAGGGGGTGTTAGGAAAAAGGCTCGGACACGTCGATTTGTAATTTAAAATGCGCATAGTTTTCAAGAAAATAAAATTATATAGGGTGTTCCATGCGACCGTGGCCAATACCAACTTTCTTATTTCAAATGTAACCCCCTGTATATTATTTATTTTTTGGATTCTTCAGAAAATTCTAGACATAATTCATGTACAATGTCCTATACCTATTTTCAACTTTTTCGGAAATATTAAGTGTTTTCAGAAATGTTGAATGACGTTAGAAGACAATTCTACACCAGATTAGCATGTTGCCCAGACGTTCGCGGCGAGCATTTTGAACATTTTCTACATTGACATTAATGTTTTTATTTTGTTTTTTTTTTTAATTATTAAGTAATAATCAGTATTACTTATTAGGTTTTAAGTGTAATGTACCGAATTTGTGAAATAAAATAATTTTTATTTAAAACGTTGATTTTTGCACTAAAACTGAAAACACTCAATATTTCCGAAATAGTTAAAGATAGGTATAGGACATTGTGCATAAATTATGTCTAGAATTCTCTGAAGAATCCAAAAAATAAATAATATACAGGGGGTTGCATTTGAAATAAGAAAGTTGGTATTGGCCACGTTCACATGGAACACCCTATATAATATTATTTTCTTGAAAAATATGCGCATTTAAAATTACAAATCGACGTGTCCGAGCGTTTTTCCCAACACGCCCCCATTTATTCGTTATCGAATTTATTCCATTTGGCTGTTACACTCTGTATATAATATGAGTATAACGGAATTGATAGTTTAGCAGTATAAATATGGATCCTTATACGCTTGTAACTTTATTTGAGTAAATATCTTGAATCACATTTGCATATAGATATATAAAAATATTTCAAGTTCATTATTCACATAACAAAACTTATAAAAAATCCAACTTACAAAACATACACAACTAAATTAGTCAACTTTCTGCTCTATTACTCTGAAGATGATTTGGAGCATCAGCGAACATATACTTCAATTTATATGCTTCAGCTACCAATAAACTCACTTGAGAACTTGTCCAAACTTGAGTTGGCAAGTTTTGTAATAATATCAAAAGTCCCTGAAAATCGTTTTGACGCATTAAATCTTCCTTCCAATATAACAAAAAAGCTGCACAAACATAGAGTTGAAATGAAGCAAAAGTATCACTCTCTGCTAGGTATGTATCCCATAATCTTATGGTACATCTTAAAGGAAGCTCACGTGTCAACAGATTATTCAACCATCTGAAAGAAAATTGCAAATAGCTAACATTGTGTGATTTCAGGTGACGATGTAAGGTTTCATCGACTCTTGTTATCAATTCTTCAAGCTGAAGAACCTTTTTCTGAATACCAATCTGAGCAAATACATAGTTGTCTTGAATCCCATCCAGAAACTTAGACAAGCACCAAAATGAATCAGCCTCAATTATTTTTAATGCATCTTCACTGAGTGTATCAACATTGAACGTTTCAAAAGCTTGGTTATTCAGTATATATTCTTGCAAGAATACAACATAGAATGGCGTTACTAAATCGTTTATACCCTGTACATAACCAGAAGCTGGATGACGAGTAGACCAAATGAACAGAATACGTTCAAATATAGCTTGCACAGTCTTTTGTTGAAAAAGTGGTATTGTTGGATTCATCCTAGGTACATCGATAATAATTTGATGCTTTATATCTCTCTCATTCTCATCATGATCTGCGTAGTAATATTTGTCAACCAAACTCCAGTAATCTTGTCGCTTCCGCTCCAGCACGTTGTTTCGACGTTCCAAATTTATCGGAAGATATCCAGATAACAAGCGCCATACTATTGGCCTCACCTGAAATGGTATTTTTTCAATATGATATGGAACAGGTGAAATAATTTATAATGTAATTCTCACTCATATTTCAATAAAGTATCTGTAAAATAATTTAATTTCTCTTTGAAGTTACTGTCAAGCAGATTCATTATTATCCAACAATAACAATGTCCACTTCGAATGATGGAAATCTAGTTACTCTGGAAATTTATGAGATGCAAGCAAATTTAATATTTTGATGTTTACGCACTGCAGTTCGTTGAATGTAATATGAACGAATGACAAAAAGGATATTGATTTCTGATTGTATGACATAAGGCACTCACCTTAATAGGAATACCTGACCAACTAAGTTCACATAAGCCTTGTAAGGTAGGGGTGTTGGATAAGTATATCTCAAATCTTTTCAGCTTTGATTCACTATCCTCATCTTGGGGTGTATTTCTACATCTCATTTGCTGTGGTCTACCAGGAATAGGACTGTATGTTGTATATTCTGTATTATCAGAAGTAGAAGGTGTTTTACTGGCAGATTTTTCTAATATGCCAGCATCTGAGATAAAACGATGGCTATTGAGAACATTTATGGCAGCAGACTGTGATACTTTCTTTGAAATCTTGGTACCTGTGTCAACATTCATATTTGAGATTTCCAGGAAAGAATAAAATTCAACAGACAAGTGGTAACGATAATCAGACCGTGTAAAATAATGAAGAATAAAAGAGACTCACTTTCAAGACCCGAAATGATGCAGAAGTCATCATCATCAATTTCCCAAGCATCACTAACTGATGCTTGAAAATCCTGAAAAGAGGTACTTCCACTTTGTTTAGTCTTTGATGAAATTTTTATGTCTTTTTTCGGACTCGGTCTGTAAAGTAAAATTTCAAACACGTAAGTGACAATCCTCATAATATTACTACAGTATTTTACCTTCCAGGTACAGTTCGAGCATTTTTTTTCCAAAACGAAGTTTTATCATGATCACTGTCCTTGTCCATATTTTATAAAAATGTTGAAGCGAAAACCGAATATTTGAATGCCATACTACTATTATTTTAAAATAATAAAAATCTATTGAAATATTTTTGTTAGGTTAGATACTTTGAAAATTTGTTGACACTTTTACTGGTTCTCAGATCTATGACCAACACTGAATCTTATGTTATTTACAGTTCTATGGCTTTCCCCTTCTAATGAATAAAATAAATGTCAAATAGATTTATCATTTTCATTTTTCAGTACCAGTAGTTCCACTTATCAGGACTGTTTAGTAATGTCAGTATTCTGTGTTTCGTAGTAAGCTAATTCAGTAGATTAAACTTGATAATTTCTATCTTGAATAAATTATAGTTTGTATTTGTGTGTTGTTGTTTACTTGGGTTGCAGGTATGTTTTGAATGAACAATAATTCTTTGGCAAACTCAGATCAGTTATTCGAAAGGAATATTAGTTCTCTATACTGATAGATCTCAAACAATGTTTTTTATTGAAAGCCGAGCTATCCTCTAGTGATGTTAAATTTCTGTTCGAATTTTTGTATTACTGCTGTTTCATTGATTTGTTTCTGAACATTTTATTTGAGAGAAAATGGTTTCAAGAGCGTTAGCAACAATCCAAATGTGGTTCTTAGTCAAGTCGTGTATCTATTGAAATATATACACATTACATCTAATGTTCTGTACTATAGATAATGAGAATATCGTTTTACTACGTGGCCCTCATTACTGAATGAATTTTTTTTTAAATAAGATATATAAGTATATATGAATTTTCTTTTATTCGATTTCCACTTGTCAAGCAGCACTCTAAGATTGTACAACTACTTATTATCTGTGCTTTCATTTTCAGTTTCGAATTCTAAATTCGAGTGTAGGTATAGGTACATCTATCTAATCAGTTTAATTTATGTATTTGTATGGATTCTTATGAGTATTGCGTTTCTTCACTAACCTTTTAATATCACGGATATTACTTATCTATATTCTCAATGAGCTCATATCTTGAAGGTTTCACAATGTTCATGTATAGGAATATATGTATTCATATTTCCCTAAATGACATTCTTATATGAATATCTCTTATCTATTTTCTGAGCTACTATTTTTCAAATTTGTACAAAATAGAAAATCCATTAAACATTGAGGATGTGTATACCCTGAATAAGTATTGTAATTATTCCCTCTGTTGAAATAAATTCCAAATCCATAAACTTTCTCTCGTTCCACTCAGGTGTTTATCTCATCTAACTGATTACCACAGAATCACAGATGAGTTTATCTGCAAATCAAGGTTAATTTTTTAATTCCAAAATTATCCCACTGGTTTAAGCAATCATTACAATTATTGCATTGAAACCAGTTTTTTAATGTCGATAGTGATGTCAATTCTGACGCACTTTTTCGTATTTGAAAATATTCGACAATTGGTCAGGAAAAACCATAAAGGATTCAATTGATAATTTATACGGCGAAAATAATTAGTATTTCTGGTCGTTTTTATTCCATGGTAATCCCTTGGCATCGTGAGGATAAAACAACTGATAGTTCCCCAAAAAAAATTACAGTTGACGTTTAAATGCTCGTGGGTTTGTGAATTTGTTTCATCTTACTTGAGGGAGAAATGTTTTGGATCTCACATCTACATTGAAGATTTATTTACTGAAATTCAAATTTGTCAAATGTTTTATGTTTATTTCGATATTTTTTCAGAATTTCTGCATAAGAAGTATTATTTTCAAATCAGCAACCATGGTATTGAAAATTAAATTTGAAGTGTCTAGTAAATATGTGTGAGTGTAATGTTCGTGTTTACAGAAACAGTAATAAATGTTTGGATTTAATGTTTTGCAAGGTGTAGTTTTATTACATAACATTTTTACGCGCTTGTTTTGGGGAACATCATTTCGTCACTATGTCTGTAATTTTCGAGTTTTGAGCCGAAATTGGTCTCAAACGACTAGGTCATGAGCAATTCGTGCTTACCTTTATAAAAATTACCATCATCGGTGAAATGCAGGTAACAGACTCTCATAAATCTTGTTTGTTGGTTAACCAATTTTGATTTACAAGCTGCCAAGGTTTTTGTCGATTCTTCAACACTTTCAGGCCCGACTTGTCGAAGGAAGTTTCTCTCACCCAAACTCGAAATTTTTCACCGTGCTGTGAAAATCTATGGAAAGGGAATTTGGAGTTTCCTTTTTCTCAGTATAAACACTTGTGTAAAATCACAGAAGCGCCAAGAAAAATGTATAAACTTTCTCATTTTCTTGACATTTTTCAACTTGTCAATGATAATCCCTGTATCTCGGGTTACTCTAATAGCCACCAAAGGGAGTAGCGCTCATCTTCATTCGCCAATAGACGCAACTACAAGGTTTTGGCTGAATTCGTGGGACACCCGGTATATATATTGTGTGACTATATATGTAATTGTTGTTTTCATATATTTATTAATTCGATCTATCAAGCATCGGCAAGAGATGTCGCGTCGAAAGCACGCATACAGTTTCTTCGATAGATCGAATTATTGGATAGGTATATTGAATCTTACATTTCTATATATTTGAAACCCCGAACACGTAAACATAATTGTGTTTGGTAAAATATAAATAAGCCGGAACCAAAAATGAATATATCGTCACACAAAATAAATATATTGGCGCGACTAATGAATATATTTACACGAAAATGAATATATTTGCAAATCCACTTCTGTTTCAAACGGCGCCTCAGTTTTTACCTTTGAATAAAGAAATTGTTCTTTATTCAAAGGTTTTTACCCTATTCAAAGCACGGTTGTTCCGCCAGTGTCTCGCTGGAACAATGACCTCGATCTGTCAGTTCGGATCTTTGATGGAATCCTTGTACGGTATCTTATCAATCTGGTTGAAACAGCATATCATTTAAATTGCGAAGATGTTTATATTTCATATATATATTCGAGTTCTTAATTGTCGGTTTATCGTTTTGTATCGTTGCCCGATCGGTGTGTTGCTCAACTGTAGAACTTCAAAGGATTGCTTTATAATAAGTTTCAATCCGTTTTGTCCCCTAATTTATTGCCCCATGTCCTCGGAAACAACTTGATATTGGCTTGTACAAATGGCGGTTTTCGAATTTTTCCCGAAAATGGTCTAAAACGACTAGATTGGACTCACTGATGTTGAATCCGGTGTCCACATTGATTCTGTCCGGCCGACGACACGGGGGGTTTTTCCTGAATTTGGGTTATTACTGCAAATGCAAATTTGAACATAATTATTATGGGTTTGATTCATCATTTTCCCAAATTACCTTCAGAAAGTATTCAAAATCAAATTTCAAAATTGGGGTTTGGGATTTGCCAGGCATGCACGAAGTGACAACGCTGTTTAGTAGAATAGCTTTTTCTGCTATAGAATAATGAAATATTTATTCCTATTCTGTGGTACGCACGTGTCCTTTGTCAATATAACCAAACAATTTCCGTTTGCGATTTGTCAGTAATATGACAATCTGCTCTTCTTTTTCTATTCCTTGGTCGTTGTCTTCTACTCTAACCAGATCGAAGTATAGCTATCTCTGTTTTCCTAAGCAAAGTAACACATTTGACGTTCTTTTCTTTCCGAGAAAGCTGAATTCAATGTTGCCATATCGTGCACTCAAGACAAATCCCTTTAATTGCAAATTCCCATTTTTATTTTTCAGTTTTAGAGCATCAAACATTTTTTAAAAAATCTAATATTGAAATTATACGTTTGAAATGTGATGTTCTAAAGGTTTTTCATGAAAATTACTGCATTTTCGGAAAAACCCCATTGTCGAACGGAAACTTTCAGGGTAGGTCGCGTATCAGAATGCGGCTATTGAGTTCGTTAATGGGCCAAACCGGCCGAATGATTTCGGAGTTTTGGTCAATTGAACTCTTAAGATTATTTACCTGATGTTACAGGAACTACTGAAGCGATTGGATTTAAAGTTAGTTGGAGCATAACTATACGCAAATTTTCGAAGAATCTATCGAGATCGTATTGTCAGTAAATATTTAAAAAAAATTCTTTCCGAAAAATATTCATCATCTTTGGTAAAACCTTTTTTCTCATACCTTGAGCTCCATATTGCACCGCAGTGTACCAAATTTCCGTTTGATACTATGTATTAGGGTCGGTTTCTTCACCTACGTTTAAGGTCCCAGGTAGACGTTATCCGTCAGTTTGATAACATTTCTGTTTTTTCACATTCAGGTAAAGGCACAGCCTTCTAAAGCACTTTAAAGGGCTTTAGAAGGCTTTGGTCGAGGCTTACTGACAGTTGATAGGCTCATCCAGAAGTTGAATTTGCCACCCGCCTGAAGTGACAGTTATAGCTATCATCTGCTAGTTATTAAACGTTCTTGTCTATTTTTGACATCTTGAAGTATCATTGAACCTGAAGCTGAACAAAATGTAACAACGAATAAATTATTGGTTATATCATGATAATATTTTATTTTATGATTGTCTGACATTTTCAAATATGAAAAAACATTTCATAAAAGGAATACATTGAAACTTTCGAACTCAATCATAATGTGTGATGCTACAAACAAATGGAAAAAAGTCGATTTCATGTTTTTTTTTATTTTTGGGTTGCAGCAAATGATTTTTCATTAAAATGTTTCTAGTAGTGGTAGGTAAAAGCGTATGTTATTTCTTCTTGTATCTGCAATTAATCGTGAATGAACTAAAGTTACTGGTTAAAAAAACTATCATAATGGAATGCTGTTGATTCTTCTATAAGTCGAAAAATATTTATCTGGTTGAAATGGAACTTGGAACATTAATAGTGCCAATGATAAGAATTATCCTTGGAAAAATTCGAATTCATTTTTCTCTTTAAATTTTCATATTTCATTTAATTTCCACTGAAATTTCCAAGTCGCCATTTCGCAATGTGCGTTATATGCATTTGCATATACAAATGAATATAATCCGATGTCTAGTTATCAAAATATTGGATTCTCTCAAGTCAGACCATTTCAAAAATAAAATAAAACAAAATTTTTCTTTTCTTATATAGCTCCACTAAATTGTTTTTTATTATCATTCATCCAAATTATTTCCCTCTCATTAAATTTCCTAACATAACCACAAGGACGAATATCTGTCGTATTAATCAATAAACATTCCACCTTGATCAGAGCTAATCATCCAATCAACCAAAATTATGATTTCCATTCCCACTTGCAGACCTTTTCTTGAAAGTTGTCTCAAAACAAGTTGCGAAATAGGTGTACATACCTATTACCTAAACATTGGCCAAGATTCGAAACAAGGGAAACAACGAACATCTGTCGCCTTTGAGCTGAAAACTGAACAAAAATGGCATAAAAAAGTTTAGATATGACACGTTTACCAGTCGCAACCCTTAGTTCCCCAAAAAAGATGCAGTTTGCCAACTGTCAGATTTCGTAGTTTTTTCCTTGATCTCGTTTTTCTAGAATAACTCGGAAAGTACTGATTCAATTATGATGAAACTAGGTCTAAGCTAGTCCATCTGTTGTTTGTTTTTATTCTGGCCTTGATAAAGAGGAAATTTTGTCCTCGAAAAGTTGGCATTGTTTTCAAAGTAACAGTCAATAGAATATCCAAATTCCCAATACTTTTCCTTTTATAACATTATAAAGTTCATTCAAACAGATTATTTGAAATATGTTTTCTTTCATGGTAATGAGGTATTTCCTTATAATTGAAATATTGGGAAAATAAAATCTTAAATGGAAGCGAAACAGCTTGGCGGTTAATGCAGAATTTCGTGAGGATAATATGATTATAAGATCAGCAAAAGTGCGTCCTGCGGGGTCAATACGTGAAAATATGACCGCTTTGGCAACGAATTTGAACACGCCCGCAAAAGCTGCTGACTTCACGTCAGTGCTTTCCTAGTTATTCTTCTAGTATTTTAACTCTTACTATTCTCTTTCTTCGCAGTTGTCCTGTTCGTTGCTCTCGAAGAAGGTGTGAGGGAGACCTATCCCAGCAAATGCAGCGAATGAGTTTTCATATAGAAAAATGAATTAGACACATCCAAAGAAAAGCTTTTTCTTTCATCCTTCAAGACCCATTTCTCGTAATAGCATTTCACAAAGCGTTGACGCCTCTCTAACAGGATTGACCCCAAAAGGTTTGTTATCATGACGATAACTCGTTCAAACCATAAATTGACCTCGTCGGCGTTTTCCCAGTAAATATTCATTTTTCCGATATGGATGAACAAATTCTAGAAAAGCACTGATGTGAAGTCAGCAGTTTTTGCGCGCATGTTGAAATTAGTTGCCCAATCGGTCATCTTTCCAAGTATTGACCTCGCCTAACACTTTCCTGATGGAAATATTTTATCTTCTATCATATTATCTTCACGAAATTTCGCATAAACTTTGAAGCTGTAATTTTTCTATCAAGTACTGGATTTGAGTTCTATCCAATCTGTATTTTTGTGAATATCAGTAAAATGAAATTTTGAATGGGTATATTTACGGAAAGCCACTCTACAAATAAAGGGTTTCTGAGTCGTGTCTTTCGGAAGGTTTAAAAATTACAGATAGGGTCAAATTGAAATCCAGCCTTTCATTGAAAAATGAAAGCTTGAAGGTTCATGCCGATTTTCGTGGGGATATGAGTAGAAAGGTCTCAAAATCTGTCCGTCAGGAAGTGAGGCAATACTCATACGCAATACCTTAAAAGATGTCTGGCAAAGAATTTGAACATGCGCGCAAAAGTTGCTGACCTCATGTAAGCGCTTCTCTAGAACTACTAGTTTTGGGAGCGGAAATCAGAACATCCTCAAAAATAATGCAAAATCCTCCTTAAATATCCTGTGATCGATATATGACAACCCAAGTCTTAAGAAAATAGCACGGGGTTTCGTTTGTAGATTACAAATAGATTGTTGATTTTGAAGCGCTTGTTAGGTTTCGTTCAAGTGATTCATTATTTCAGTAAGAATGCGCAAGGAAGATCGCTTGTTCTAGGGAACAGCGCGTAATTATTTCGTCACGATGTCTGTAATTTTCGAATTTTGAGCCGAAAATGGTCTTAAACGATTGGGTTGAACTCCCTGAAGAAGAATCCGTGGTCGAATTCAAGTCCGTCCGGCCGTCCGTATGTGCTCTAACTTTCGAAGAAAAATACCTAGCGATTTGAAATTGTCAGATTAGGTTTGGAGTCCAGATATCTTGGTTGAGTTCGTTAATGGGTGGAATTGGTTGGATAGTTCCGGAGTTGAGCCCATTTGAAATTTTGAGGTTAATTCCTCGATATCGCATGAAGTATTGACTCGATCAAATTGAAACTTCCTGGACAGTTTTGGAATACCAACGCGCAACTTAGAGCAAAATTTCGTGTGGATCCAGTAGTTAGAAAATAAAAAAAAATTATTCCAAAATTTTTGAAATTTCCTATGAATTTTTTTTTCTCTGAAAAGATTGATTAGATTTCAACAGAATTTAGCACAAACCTTAGAGTCTGTGCTAAACAACAATGTTCGAAATTTCAATTCGATCCGATATTTACTTTCGGAGATATAAGGAAAAAAATGTGCCAAATTTCGTTGTTATTTGGAATTTTAAAGTATTTCCGCAATATCTCAAGAAGTACGAATGCAATCAGATTGAAACTTCGTAATCAGGGGGAGATTACCAACACGCAACTAGGTGCAAAATTTCGTGTTGATCTAATGGTTGGAATTTGAACAAGCGCGTAAAAGCTTCTGACCCCACGTCAGTGCTTTTCTAGATTTTTGTTTTGTTTTGATGATTGAAAAATTATGTATATGAATCACAAAAATAAACGAAAGATTATCAATCCGTTGCTTCCAAATTCTGTTTGTTTACGCTTGAATTTTCATTTATTTCCAACATTTCAATACTCGTTATTATACTAGGTTACTTAGGTTCATAAATGGATTAATTCACCGCTAAATTTCTGAACGCATTGAGCTCAAATCAATTCCACTCGAACTGATAACGCGTTACTGTTCAAATGTCCCAAAATAAGGTTTCGCTGAACCATCGATTCGGCTTCGGCCTACTTTTCAATTATTCGGTTTTGGCTGAAGCAGTTGTCCGATTCCGCCGAAGCGACGCAAAAAAATTTCTTGTTTAGACTTCCTCAGTTATACAGGGTGTTCCAAATAGTGACGTCAGTACATATTTTTTAGATTCCTCACATCTGGGGTATCCAAAAATTTCAAGTTATATTTTTTTTTTCAAATAATTATTCCAGCGAGGTTTAAAAAATTCATGTCTTTTTATGTAGTAGGTATTTTGCAGATATTTTTTGTAACATGATCTCCCTGAATGTTGTTTTGATAACAAAAATAACCCAGCTTCCTGAAATCACTGAATGTTACTCGAAAAGGCTTGAAAGTTAGAACTTTAGTTATTAGTAGGATTCACTTAACTTCAATTTGAAAATACAACAATTAGTTTACATAGCTTCGCACGGTCCTAAACTACATGATTAAAGATATTTTTTTACTTTTATTATTCTTATGGTAAATTATAATTGAAAATGTGACTTAAGAGTAACTTCAATTGAAATTCCTGTAACATAATGGTAGCTCGTATTATTTTTATATCAAGATGGATTGGGCGTGCGGGGCCGATCGAATGGCCTACGTGTTCGCCAGACCTAAACCCCATCGATATTTTATTAGGGTATTTTACAAAGAGCGACGGAAAGCAACAACCTTAAGAAGCGGAAAGAAAAATATCTCAAAAAACGTTGACGATTATATATTCAAGTTGGAGGAAGGGATTTTGAAGATTTATTGTAGTAAATACTAATTTTTCAGTAATTTGTGCTTTTTATTTCTCATCCAAAAGCAAGTAATTTCACTATTTTAAAATAAGTTCACACTTTTCATCAGTGGTGAGACCAAAATTATTGTGAAAATTATACGAGCTACACTTAGTTTACAGAAATTTCAATTAAAATTACTTTAAAATCACATTTTTGTGTTTGATTTGACAAAAGAATGATAAGTTGAAAAATAACTAATCGTGCATCAATAATTTTTAGCCCATCCGCCTTCGAAGGCCGATTACAACAAAAAAGGCTTATAAAGTACTATTTTTTTCTTATGATTCTGGTATTTTAGGACCGTGCGAAGTTTTCAAACTCAACCAGAACCTATGAAAACTCCTTTTTGTTTGTTTAAATTGTTGTGGAATGTTTGAGTGGAGTTTGTTGTGGAACTAGAGTTCTAACGTTCCAGCCTTTTTTGAATAAATTCAGGAAGCTGAGACATTTTTCAACATTTAGGGCGATCATGACACAAAATAAAATCTGCAAAATACCTACTACATAAAAAGATATGATCTTTTGAAACTTAGCTGGCATAATAAATTGAAAAACACAAAACAAATTATCACTCGAAAACAAAAAAAATCGTGACATACATGGGGTATTTTTGGATACCCCCAGGTAAGAGGCATCTAAAAAAAATTTATTGACGTCACTACTTGGACCACCCTGTATTGTCGAGTCCATTAGAGACGTTAAGATTCTTCTGTGATGATAATGAATATACACGGTGTAATAGATGTGCTTCTAAAATATATAGGGGTGATATTTGTAAGAGTGTTGGTAGTACATCTATAAGAATTTCCTCATACAAAAACACTGCAAATTTTACACAAAGGTTTATTATTTTCTTAGTTAAATAACCCAATATACCATTGATGAGTTAAACAACTTAGAACCGAATGCTATGATTCATTTTCGACATTATTGGAAATTTGCAGCGTTCTTCTTTATAACTCAGGAACCACTAGTCTGAAATCATCCAGGTAAATTTTTTCAGGTTCAGTTATGCAACAGTAATCAACGTTTGGAAATGAAAATTGGGTGATAAACTTTCGAGAAATATTTTTTTTCCTCCTTGACCCCCCCATTTAGAGCCCTTAGGGTACACCGATCCTGCTGGAAAGCTTGGAGGATCAACCCCGAGTGACACACGATTTTTCCACCAAGTTTCAAGGATTTCCGTTCAGTACTTCCAGAGAAAAGCCCCGGACAACGGACGGCGGACGGACGGATTTTTTTTATTCGTTTATTCAAATCTACATACTCCAAAACGTAAACTGTGAAATTTTCAGGGGGGTTAAAATTTTTTTTTTGGTTGCTCGATCAATAAGGTTTATTATTTCATTTTATCAAATGTTGTTTCGATATTACTGTTTACGTTTTTACCTATTGTTTGTTTATTAACAGGAACATTTTAATTTCGTGTGAGTTTATCTAATTTTCTTGTTCAATATTTTAAGTAATTATTAACATTTTGATATTATCATAGGTTTGATTTGATATAGACTGATTAATCATCAAGTAACAATGGTGTTTCGTTTTTTTCTTTACGGTCTTGCTAATAGGTACATACAGAGTGTAACAGCCAAATGGAATAAATTCGATAACGAATAAATGAGGGCGTGTTGGGAAAAACTCTCGGACACGTCGATTTGTAATTTTAAATGCGCATATTTTTCAAGAAAATAATATTATATAGGGTGTTCCATGTGACCGTGGCCACTACCAACTTTCTTATTTCATATGCAAGCCCCTGTATATTATTTATTTTTTGGATTCTTCAGAGAATTCTAGATACAATTCATGCACAATGTCCTATACTCAAGTGTTTTAAGATTTAGTGCAAAAATCAACGTTCCAAATAAAAATTATTTTATTTCACAAATTCGGTACATTACACTTAAAATCTGATAAGTTATACTGATTATTTCCTAATAATTAAAAAAAAACAAAAAAAATTTAATGTCAATGTAGGAAATGTGCAAAATGCTCGCCGCGAACGTCTTGGAAACATGCTAATCTGGTGTAGAATTGTCTTCTAACGTTACTCAACATTTTTGAAAACACTAGAATTTTTTGAAGAAACCAAAAAATAAATAATATACAGGGGGTTACATTTAAAATAAGAAAGTTGGTATTGGCCACGGTCGCATGGAACACCCTATATAATTTTATTTTTTTGAAAACTATGCGTATTTAAAATTACAAATCGACGTGTCCGAGCGTTTTTCCTAACACCCCCTCATTTATTAGTTATCGAATTTATTCCATTTGGCTGTTACACTCTGTATATACAGTGCGCGTCAAAATTATGGAACAAATTCATTTCCTCGGAAGAACAATATTTGGCAACAAAATCCTGAAACAGGTCAATTTTTGTTTCACTTTTATCAAATTTATTTGCATTTTTGAAGGATTTTTGTTGCATCCTGTGCCATCCCCATCAACCCTCTAAATTTTTTGAATAGGGAAAGAAGGTCATGTGGTACTTTTTGGCAAGGTCCTTGTATCTTCTTTACAGGCGTGCAGAAATTTTCAAGTAGAAAATTTTATTTTTTTTTTAAATTAGTTAGTTCAAAGAGGTTTTCAGTATGTGTACTTTGTCATCGCTCATTTACTTTGGGACGATGGTACCTGATGAAATTTGTCACCGAATGAAAGTCGACCATTACAGTTTTGTTCATGCACAACTTTCAACCCCTTCACGTGAAAAAAATTTTTTTTCTCCATTAAAGGGTTCGTAGGGGTTGAAAGTTGTGCATGGACAAAACTGTAATGGTCGACTTTCATTCGGTGACAAATTTCATCAGGTACCATCGTCTCAAAGTAAATGAGCCATGACAAAAAGCACATACTGAAAACCTCTCTGAAGTAACTAATTGTTCGAAAAAAAAATTTTTTTCTTGAAAATTTCTGCACGCCTGTAAAGAAGATACAAAAGTATCACATGACCCTATCCTATTCAAAAAATTTAGAGAGTTGATGGGGATGGCACAGGGTGCTATAAAAATCCTTCAAAAATGCATAAAATTTGGTAAAAGTGAAACAAAAATTGACCTGTTTCAGGATTTTGTTGCCAAATATTTTTTTTTTGAGAAAATAAATTTGTTCCATAATTTTGACGCGGACTGTATATCAATACTATCGATTCGACTTTTTGAGAAATTTGGTATCCGGTCGAATCGCAAATGTTCCTAAACTCGGTTGAAGCGTACTTTGAGAGAAAAAAATTAGGCGAGTCAATATTATTCTTAGCAATTGAGTGAAATGATACGTGAAACCTTGGCTGTGCGAGTTTTTCCTTCACTTTTTTGTAGGTATTGATGCTCTCAGCTTTTTTGCATCAAGGTAACCACATTAAAAATACGTGGGTTGCTTTCTCCACTCAATATTCTTTCCCAGGGTAATGAATCGAATCGTTCGATTGAATTCCATACTCACTAATGATTCAATGCGAAATTCGGTTTATTCCTTCGATAAAAACTGGTCATACAAAATAATTTCAAATTATTACTTACGAGCAATTACTCTGACTAATTCATATCTACCGACTGTATTTAAAAGAGAATTTCGTACTGAAAATGTCTCTTAATGCTGAGCCTAATCTCATCATCGAATGCGATATATAAAGGCTTATTATTATCCTGATTTATCTCATTTTGTAGTTGATGTCCTTACGTGAAGTACATCGCTTTTGGAGACATGTACGTTATTCAATTTCGGTGCATATCATTAAATTTTTCAAACCTGTACTGGAAGATTGAATTGTGGTATAATGGTTCCGTTATCAATTATCTAACCTATTTATTATCTTGGTAGACATCATAACCAATTATTATTAGTTGTTAACCATGGAATAGTCATATCGTATTTCATTATTTCCAGTGGTAGTCGAGTTAGTAGTTTACGTCGTTTGACTGTGAGAAGATGACGTCCCACTCTGATGATGATGACCAGGATGTTGATGAGGTAAGGTTTACATTTTTTTTATTTTTGGTCTATAATTTTTTGGGATAATCACTGTTGTCATTCAGCTTCGATATGTCTCTCCAGAAGGTATTGAAAAACGCTGCCAATTTTACACGAAGGTTTATTATTTTCCCAGCCTAATGTGCAAATTCTTCAGCGATTTTTATAACACTTTCATCGTTGTGAGTACCACGAGTGAGAAGTTTGACAGTGAAATAAAACAATTTTCAAGATTGCCCGTCAATATCGGCTAGTAAAAATTATAGCGGGATCCTCTGAAGAAAATTCTGAAATGCGAGCAGCCGTATCAAGCCTATTGCATTTCGGAATATTCATTCGGAGAACTGCGATTTTGGCGAGAATTCTCTTAGATTATCGATTGAAGCTTATTTTGGGGGGATTTTGCATTATTTTTTAGGTTTTTATGGGTTTTCACTCCCAATATCTGAAATAGAACTATTAAAAATTAAATAAAAATTGTTTTTTTGACAAAAGTCTCAAATCGAAAGAAGATAATTCTTGAAATTTTCTGCTTTGTCTGATGAAAGATTCAGATTTGTACTCTGAAACGTCACATTTCGTTTTCTTTATCGTTTGTATTGTTCCTGTGTTGTTCATTAGGCAATCTTTTCTGCAAGAAACTGCCCTTGACAAATAGTTGATACTGCAATCCGCAAGGGCGTTTTTCATGAAAAAACAATTTTTGTTCAATTTTTAATAGTTCTGTTTCAGATATTGGGAGTGAAAACCCATAAAAACCCAAAAAAGATTTATTTCATTTCTTATTTCAATTCCTACCTGGCTAGAAAAATTTCCAAAATTGAATCATAGAATTAAAACTGGTGGATCATCGGCTCCTACCTTAGTCTAAGGCTCCTACTTTTAGTATTAGATTCTCTACAATTGATGAGATTTCCGGTTTGTTATTGATTTTTTTGCATATATCCTCCAGTTTGTTTAATCATATACATGCTAATTATCTTTTATATCCACTCTCATTTCAAAGTCTCAGTACGAAAAATATTGGATTCTGATTGAATCCAGTAACGGATATCCACATGTTGGCGAAAATTGTACTAAGCAAACCGAAATACATGAAATTCTCCGATCAACCGGATTTTTTTGGAAATCTTCATTATTTTAAATTACGCTACTTAATTCGCTTTCTGCATGTAAAAGTGTTATTCGGTTGTACAAGAGTATTTATTGGGATTTCAATGTTTCAAATGAATTTTTTCATGGAATTGGTTTTTGTGTTGTGAAAAATAAATGATTTATGAATAAAATATAAGTTTTATTTAAGATATTAATGAGCTTCATAAAGAAATTTAATCATAAATCCCTTAATCCGCAGGGTGATTCCTATAAATAATAATTTTAATCCGATTTTTGGTAGTTATGTTTCAGATATTGGAAAAAAACTCAAAAATTTTTAATTTGAACTACTTACGATTATGAAATTGTCAAGATATCGATGGGGCATTTGCATATTGTGTTTATAAAATAATAAACGAAATCCATTAATATTTCTCGATATTTGTTGAAAACTTGGTAATCAATCTTTTTCGTCAGCATTTAGATATATGATTCTGGATAAAAATTTAACCGATTATTCCACTGAATTCCAATCTCAGAACCGAATGCGATGATTCATTTTCGGGATTATTGGAAATTTGTAGCGTTTTTCTACATAACCCAGGGACCACTGGTAGGGAATCATCCGGGTGAAAATTTTTAGGTTGAGTTATGCAACAGTAATATGCGTTTGGAGTTTGATGAAAATTCGGTAGTAAGTTTTCGAGGAATATTTTTTTTCGACTCCTTCAGTACCTTCAGAGAAAAACCCCGGAGAACGGACGACGAACGGACGGATTTTTTTTATTAGTTCATTCAAATCTACATACTTCAAAATGTTAACTGTGAAGTTCAGGGGGGGGGGTTATTTTTTCTGGTCGATCACTAAGGTTTATTATTCGATTTTATCAAATAATAAACCAAAATTTGTAACGTTTGTCATCTGGCTGTATTTCAACAACTCTCCAACAAACTCATTCGAAATTTGCGCGCACGTTGTGGGGAAAAGCATCGTTTCTTTCAGATGTCTGTAATTTCAGGATTTTTTCCGAAAATGGTCTCGAACGACTAGGACGGACTCACTGATGACGAATGCGGTGCAAAATCGATTATGTCCGGCCGGCCGTCTGTAGACACGACAAAATCGGCCGAACGGTTCAAAAGTTAAAGTGATTTGAAACTTTGAACTTAATTCCACGATATTTCAGGAACTACCTGGCAGGTCCGAAAGTGATTAAACACGATACCACCCTGTTTTTTCAAATGGAAATGCCCAATTTGGATATCATAATCTCCATGGTATTCTGATTCAGAAATACCCTTCTTCTCACCATTTATTTGTGGTACTTTTTGACGTAGGTCTCTTTTTTCGACAATTTTCCTGGTTATAATGGTTTTAACTGGGGATAACTTGAAAACCGTTCTAGGTAATTGTACGATTTTTCTTAATTCAATTCCAAAAAAGTTTTAGAATCTTCTGCAAATTTACGAATGACAGGTGATGGTGCGTGATTTCAAGAAAAGGACCTTACAGAAATTTCAATAAATACATTTTTTCAAATCGCGAGCCCTGATCTTTTTTGTCTGGCGGATACCGTGGTAAGTAGTCTTCATTTTGATTTATTATTTGATAAAATCAAATAATAAACCTGAATGATCGACAAAGAAAATCCTTCCTCCTGAAAATTTCACAGCTTACATTTGAAGTATGTAGATTTGAATGAAATAATAATAAAAATCCGTCCGTTGTCCGGGGCTTTCCTTTGAAAGTACTGAACCGAAATCCATGAAACTTGGTAGAAAAAATTTTTGTGTCGCTCGAGATTGATCCTCCAAGCTTTTCAGCAGGATCGGTGTATCCTAAGGGCACAAAACTGGGGGTTGGAGGGAAAAAAATTATTTCTCGGAAACTTACCACCTACATGGAATAGTTTTTTGAATGATTCCCATTTCATGTTTTGTGCAGAGCCTAGCGGTATATTTTTCATATATAAAGTGTCGCAGGAATATAAAATAACTCAATAAGCCATTGTGGCTTCACATGATACTAGAAATGGAAAAATCTAACCGGCATTAAGTTAAAAATTTCAAGCTTTACGAGAAATGTTTTGGAATGTTTCCATGAAGATCCAATCCACGTGCTATCTAATACTTTCCACACAGAGTCAAACTAGTTCATCCATGATTGAAAAGAATTTTATTTTTCATAGTGAAACAGAATGGAATGGAAAAATTAAAAATAATTCTTATTCCTCTAGAAAAGATGTTCGATGTGTCGTCCATTTTCCGGGTGGCAAAACTTATCTTTTTTTTTATTGAAACGAGAAGACTCTGCCACCCCTGACCCAAAAATTTGCCGAAGTTATCGACCAATTGAGCACTAATGACGCAACCTGTTTATTCATCATAATTAGAAGATATTATGCCCTGACCTTGAACTCAATATTTCACAGCAGTGTACCAAATTCAGTTCAATATTTTGCGATCTTTGATCATTATTTTGCTCACAAAATTCTTCACGAATCTTCAACTTGTCCTTTTCCAATCTATTGGATTTCAATTCGATATTTTTGGGAATATTGGGAGAATAAGATTCTGAATAGGTGTATCTGCGGAATCATTAGGCAGATTTTACCCATTAACGAATTCGACCTTTATAATTGAGGTCCAAACCGGCTCTTCAAATAGTTCTCTACGTTGTTTCTTTCGAAAAGTATTGTGTTTTTGTACGATCGGCCGTGAGGACTACCGTAAACACAAAGTTCTGAAAGGAACTTCTTAGAAACTCGATATTCGTGGAGTAGGATTGGGACTTAATATCAAAGATCGAATTCTCGAATAGGTAAATCCATCCAATGATTTCGTAGATCTATCCATTGAATATTTTATTTTCCAAATATTCCCAAAATATCGAATTGAATTCCAGTACTCGGTTGAAAAATATAGAATTTCTATTGGCCGGATGAAAATACAACACCGACAAAAATTGTATAAAAACAGAAAACTGGGAATTATTCGAACAGGAAAACGATGGTTCAACCTTTTAACATCACAGTTTCCATGTCACTTCAGTGTGATCAATCATTTATAATAAATATTGCAATTATTCAAGTGAAAGTAAAAATTTTTTCAATGAGATGTAAAAAGTCACTACCTTGAGGATATTGAAACCTTCCAATAATAAAATAAGATCTAAATATAATTTATTCATATTTTTGAGGGTTTTTAGATGATGAGCATATTCAAAACATATTTCTAAGATAAAATGTAACGGATTTCGTTCAACTGATAATGAAGTTCCATGAAAAAATATAAAATTACTGTTCTGTACATATTTCAGGAGATAAAGCGATGTATTTTTAATGCAGTACCATATCTTTAATGAAATTATTATATTCAAACATTATCATTTTATTTGTGTAATCGTTTAATTCATACTTTAACAAGATATTTCCACTTCGGCCCATAGCTTGAATAAATCATATCAGCGATCAACTTTTGAGCTTATCTAGGTACATTATTGCATTAATTAACTGTTTTTTGCTTTATCACTTGGTTCGTGAAAAAAATAACCTCTAGTATTACTTTCATTGGTGACGCTTTGGTTGTGTGGAACTTTCTATACAATCCAACTTTCTAACAACTTAGAGACTCGACATATTCATAGTAGGTTTGGACCTTGATATAACGAAGACGCAATGCATGTACATATCCAAATCCCAAAAATATACCCATTGAAATTTTTTTCATCCAATATTTCCAAAAATACAGATCGGATCTAATTGAAACCCAGTATAAGTTATAAGTATCAGGATCATAATTGAACTCATCAGATAATGATTTGAAAATCTTCAGAATTGATTTCTTGCAATAAAAAATTTCGAGAAATTTGATCATATTGATTTTTTTGAAAAATGATGCAGATTTACTTTTAATGCCAAATCACCTATATTACTTTTTTCAGCAAATTAAGCCAAATGTTTGAATGCCGCAATCCTCAGAGGCGATTTGTGTGAAACGTTATATGAATTCTAGGTAAAAGCGTGCTTTCGTTTGACCCATTGATCTGTAATTATCGCATAAGTTTTAGAATTATACTCATTTAAATTTTTGAGATAATTCCTTGATATCTCAAGCGATGTCCACCTGAGATTAAATCTCTAGGGGAATGCTCGAGATTACTTTCATAGAAATTGTAGGGGAGCCCATGATGCTAAGTGGGCATTTACTCGAGCTTCTTGAGGATCTATGGATTTTTAAGCTTAGATGATAAAATTAAAAAAAAATTATATATAATATGTAACATAATCACAAGGACGAATATCCGTCGATAAATCAACAAACATTCCCCCTCGATCAGAGCTAATCATCCAAAACACCTACACCGAAGAAGCGGATCCAAGTAGAATGACTACAGCTGTTTCACAATTGTTATTGATCGTCAGGTCAACTTAACTTGGATAAACCGCAGAGAGTTCTCTCGATACTTGTTGCCTTTCAGAAGGACCACTGCAGTATACAACATACAGCGCGCCATCTGTCAGGAGCATCTTGCGAGTCTCACCTTCGAGTGCAGAATACTTTGATCGATGTGTATGACGTTCATCCTTTTGTCGCATATATAATGTTTACCCGTCCTTCGGTGGCAGAGCGCCTACAGATCTTCAAAAATGTGAAGAAAACCATCTATTAAAGCTTATTTTGGGAGGATTCTGCATCATTTTGTTTGTTTTTTCTGCGGATTGCAGGAATGAACTATTTGGCAAGGGCAGTTTTTGGGAGAACAGGTTGGCTAATGAATAAAACCGAAACAATACAAACGATAAAAAAGTGAACTGTGTCGTTTCAGAGTACAAATCTGACTCAGAGAAACGAAAGAATTTGTAGAATTATTTTCCTTCGATGTTTCGTCTTTTTAGACTAAGTCAAATTGACATTGAAAAAAAGCATTTTGAAATAGTCAAGCACGTCTGATTAAGCTATATTCTCTTGATCTCAATGTCCTAGACGTGCTGACCCATAATCTGAAGATATTTTAATCTGATGATCAACTCTGTTTTTACCCTACCCTTATCTGACGCGCTGGATAAAATCTGATGATCACCTTTTTTATAACATTTGTTCGGAAAATTTTCGAAAGATGTTTTTCTGATTATTAATCAACAATATCCACACGATATTTTTCTGGATATATTGTATAAAATTATCTCAAATTTCGTGCTTTTTTCTTGGTATTGTTGAGATTTTTGCAGTATCTCAAAAAATATGGATCCGATCACGATAAAGTTACTAGTTCTGTGCAAAATTCCTGATGATTGTTCCACTAACACAATTGAAAAGAATTGATTAATTATTTTTCTTCAACGAATTTGAATATGCGCGTGAAACCTGCTGTCAGTACTTTTCTAGAATTCCAATAGTTTTTTTCCGGGGATTGGGAGCGAAAACCCAATATAATATGCTCCAAGCGATATTCGAAATACAGTGCGTCAAAATTATGGAACAAATTCATTTTCTCAGAAGAAAAATATTTGGTTACAAAATCCTGAAACAGGTCAATATTTGTTTCACTGTTACCAAATTTATATGCATTTTCAAAGGATTTTTGTTGCACCCTGCGCCATCCCCAACAGCCCCCTAAATTTTTTGAATAGGGAAAGTAGGTCATGTAGTACTTTTTTGGCAAGGTCTTTGTATCTTCTTTACAGGCGTGCAGAAATTTTCAAGAAAAATTTTTTTTTTTTTTAAATTACTTAGTTCAAAGAGGTTTTCAGTATGTGCACTTTGTTATGGCTCATTTACTTTGAGACGATGGTACCTTATGAAATTTGTCACCGAATGAAAGTCGACCATTACAGTTTTGTTCATGCACAACTATCAACCCCTACGAACCCTTTAATGGAGAAAAAAAAACGAGGGGGTTGAAAGAGGTTGAAAGTTGTGCATGAACAAAACTGTAATGGTCGACTTCCATTCGGTGACAAATTTCATCAGGTATCATCGTCTCAAAGTAAATGACAAACTGCACATACTGAAAACCTCTTTGAACTAAGTAATTTTTCGAAAAAAAAAATTTTTTTCTTGAAAATTTCTGCACGTCTATAAAGAAGATACGAAGACCTTGCCAAAAAAGTACCACATGACCTACTTTCCCTATTCAAAAAATTTAGGGGGTTGATGGGGATGGCACAGGTGCAACAAAAATCCTTCAAAAATGCATATAAATTTGGTAAAAGTGAAACAAAATTGACCTGTTTCAGGATTTTATTGCCAAATATTTTTCTTCTGAGAAAATGAATTTATTCCATAATTTTGACGCGCACTGTATAGTCAACCCTGACCAAACACCTGACAAAACAATAAAAACATGTTATCCATATTGTTTCAATCTTAAACTTCGGTCTTAGATTTTAATGTATCAATCCTTTGTTGACGATAGGCCTTGAACGGTTATATGTAGTAAATACTGCTTCGAAATGTCTTCCAATTTAAGCTTTTTTCTCGATAAAATCCGGAAAGTGAGCGGTATCCAAGTGAGTGAAATTTTGAATACATATACTCGAAAAACATAACCCTCCTGGAGGCAGTCGGATAAAATGAAAACCTATAATAATACGAGATACGAAATTTTGCATTGATTGCTTGATAATTAAGGGTGGGGTGTTGAATGCTGACTTCATAGATCAAATGACACCCATGCTCGCATGGAAATTGTATTTGTTTGTTGCCCCATCCTTTGTACAATCAGTCAGCTGATTTCACTTGAGTTCGTTTAAAAGAACCACTTTTGTAATTAGTTTCATATTCTGTTTCAGTTTCAAGATGCCTGTGATATATCTGACTTTCCAACACTGTAAGTGATTCAGTTAGCATTTTTTCTATCAACTATTGAGAACGTTTTCCTTTCAGACCTGAAGACATGCCTTTGGGTAGAGCAATGGACGAAGCCCAAATGGCAATCACTTACTTCTTCAATAATCAATTCGGGGAGGCCAGAAATATGATGATTCCATAGTGAGCGAAGTTTTCTCATAAATTTATGTCACTAACTTGAAACTTTTTCTCGTGAATGTTACAATAGTATCTAACTAAAGATTCTATTTTCAGCGCGAACAGCAGCATGTATCATGCACTTGGGAATGCTGTCTTCTTGTATCTCGAAGCTCTGCTGACCTTCGACCCCCAAAATATTCAAGCAGCTTCCAAAGCTCTCAAAGATTCCATCAGAGTTTGTAATAGATACAGAAAAAAGAATACCTTAGGCGAATCCTTAGGGAAGATGGTGCGTAAAAATAATTTTGATCAATTCACCGAAGAAGAGGCCCATGCAGAATTGTGTTATGCAGAATGTTTGCTCTTAAAATCGATGCTCACATTTATTGAGGACGAAACTCTGGCCAGTTTCATAAAAGCAGGATTCAAAATCAGATCCTGCTACAACTGTTACAAGTAAGGCTTTTTTTGCTACTCTCTTTCATTGAATACCTCGATGAAAGGAGGTTGTTGATATCAAAACTTCATTCTCCTCTTTTCGAATAATAATTTATTTTATTTAAATTACGTTTGATGTCTCTTTGGGTATACTCGTTTTTATATACTGTAGCTAAGTTGCCTTCTCTCTGAATTATCATTATTATGTATCCCTGATGATAATTGTAATATCACCATTTGTTTTTTCAGAGACTGCCAACAAATTCTTAATAAGAGAGATTGGACTACCTCTCCTACCAAGCAACACTTTGAAGGAGGTGTTATGATGGGAATAGGAACTTTCAATTTAATGATTTCAATGTTGCCACAAAGGATTATAAAGTTGTTGGAATTCATTGGATTTTCTGGGAACAAAGTAAACATTTCCTGAAAAAAGTGTTTTACCCATATCATTCCATTCTTTTGTAGCAACTGGGGCTCGATGACTTACAGAAGGGATACAATTTAGAGGGTATTCGCCAAATATTATGCATCATGACTTTGTTAGGTTATCATTTAATGGTGATCTACATCGTGAGTCACACAGAAGGAGATCTAAGAATTTGTGAGGAAATTCTGAAGAAACAGCTTGAGAAATATCCAAATGGTGTCTGGTTTCTATTTTTCAAGGGAAGAATGGAGTTCATGAGAGGTGATTTAGATACGGCAAAAGAGTGGTATATAAAGTCCTGGCGTTCACAGGACACATGGCCACAATTCCATCATGTATGCTTCTGGGAATTATTGTGGGTGGAAAGGTAACCAAAATTGCAAATGTATAAAGTGATTAAACAGTTTATATGTAAGATGTGGAAGTGTGTTTCAATATCATTGAAAACCTGGACTAAATAAATCAAGATGTTCTCGTTATAGATCCCACACAAACATGAACTGGTTTACGCGGTTCCTTATGTCGAAATAAATTCGCAGGCCTAAAGAAGCAAAAGGAACTTCCGAAACTTCTCCGCAAAATCATTATACTAGTATATATAACAATTACACTTTGCTTTATTTAGTCCTAGTTTTTCCTGATGATAGCATTTTTAAAAATTTGTATATAGAGGACGCTAGATCGAATATTACACTTAACATGTAACATAATCACAAGGACGAATATCCGTCGATAAATCAACAAATATTCCCCCTTGATCAGAGCTAATCATCCAATCGACCAAAACACCTACACCGAAGAAGCGGATCCAAGTAGAATGACTACAGCTGTTTCACAATTGTTATTGATCGTCAGGTCAATTGTGACAATTGTGAAACAGCTGTAGTCATTCTACTTGGATCCGCTTCTTCGGTGTAGGTGTTTTGGTCGATTGGATGATTAGCTCTGATCAAGGGGGAATATTTGTTGATTTATCGACGGATATTCGTCCTTGTGATTATGTTACATATTATTGCTGGAGCTCTGTTCTTCTCCAAGAAACCAATTCCTATCATTACACTTAACATTGATTGAAATGAATATTCTCACCTTCAAAGTAATAATGAAATATACCGGTTGACTGGAAGAGCCCAGATGATTATTTTCTAATCCTTCAAAATTTTGTTTCAGCGTCAGATGTAATTGGCAGCAAGCTTTAGAGTACAGTAACCTTTTAATTAAAGAAAGTAAATGGTCCAGAACCATATATAGTTATCAAAAAGCTGCTATTATGTTGATGATGGACGTATCACCTAGTGACAAAGATATTATCAATAATCTTATGAAGTGAGTAGGGTATTCACTATACTAAAAATGTGATTTCAACAATTATTCTTTATAGAGATGTACCAAAGTATAAGCAACGCATCGCTGGAAAATCTATCCCTATGGAGAAATTCGTTATAAAGAAAGCAGAGCGATATTTTAATCAACAAGAAAATCTTATATTGCCAGTTTTTGAACTCCTATATCTTTGGAATCTTTTCAAAGTATTTAAAAGCTACAGTATAACTGACAGGATTTACAAAATGTTGGAAAAGGCAATGATCAGCTTGAATTCCAGCACCACCAAGTCAAAATATGACTCAGATAACAAAGCACTGATCTTATTGCTACAAGGAGCTTGTTTGAGAAGGATGCAGAGTCCTCTCCAAGCCTTGGAATGCTTAGAAAATGTTATATCTCTTCAGAAGGAAATTGTTGACGATACCTACCTGGTTCCTTATGCAATTGTTGAATTAGCTTTCATTGAATGGGAATTGGGAAACAGAGAAAAAGCCGTTTTGGCTTTGGAGGATGCTAGGTAAAATTTGGTCATTTCGTTCATTCTTTGTGAATAATTAATTTGTTGTATTCCAGGAAAAATTATACTGGATACTCAATGGAATCACGCCTCCATTTCCGGATCCATACAGCATTAACCGAATATAAACCAGAGTTGAAGAGTTCTCAAGATACTCATCTTTGAATTTGACCATTTTAATTTTTGTTGTGTTTGAAATTACCTACTTAAGATTATTCTATTCAGTGTTGATGATTCCATATTTTTATAATGAAATACATGAGTTCGTTCCTATAGTTCAAAGATTTTTTTAAGGCTGTGTTATAATTTTATCATTCAAATTTAATGTAATAAAGGACTTAACGTTTTTTATGAATATATTGTGCTTGATTCTCACGAAACAGATGTATCCTTGTATAATTATACAATTGTTTTCATTCAATGGTTATTGAGAGGATCCAACTCTATAAAACTTTCGGCCTGCCCCAATTTCCGGCCATGACGTTATGGGAATAAAAATAATGTTATTTTATTCTTCAAGACTTCATTCATGTGTATTGGGCAATTCACATACAAAAGACCATTAAAATGAGACTAAAATTTCGTCTCACGGGGATTCGAATAAACTATTTTTTTAATTACTTCAGAATTTAATTATTCAATTAAGAAGCACCTTTTAACAAGAAGTCTATAAATTCTTTCGAATCGAAGAACTTTTTTAGCCAATCCTTTCAGAAGTCCTCGGTTATAATTTCATTCATCTATGAATGTGAGTTCTTATACAATTTCAATTCCCATAAATAAAACTAGTAGAAGATTAATTAACTCGTATGAATTATAAGATAACGTTAACGTTTATATAACAACTAGGAAAAAATTCAAGGATGATTTTGCTTGAAATCTAGGTGGTCATATTTCAAATATAATAGATTTTCATGATGTATCTGGCAAACCAATATCCTGAATTGCATATGATTATGTTATGGAATTATGAGTTTTATATTGAGTCATATAACAGCAAAAAAACATTTATAGGCAAATTATCGAACGGCTTAATTCATCTGCATGGTGAAAAGCGCATTGCTTGAATTTTATTTTCAATCGATGTTTTGAAAATTCTTGGTACCTACCTTTAGGAAATGTATATAATTATTGTTACTAAGAATTCTAGAAACACTGACCTAAGGCTAGGAATTTCTGAGCGCGAACTCAAATTCGTTGTCGATGCGCTATTTCGTGAATAATTTAGGAAAGTACAATAAATTTGATATATAAGGGCGCCAAATGAGAATCATATTCATCATTAAGTGAAATAATGGTAAAGAATCTGTTAGAAAATGGCTTAAACTGTAGCCTTATATACTTTTAAAAGTAATGGAAGAAAATTATAAGTTTCTGTTTTAACAATTTTAATGAAAATGGAAAATCCAAATTATGAAAAACTCCCCAAGTCCATTCCGAACTATCGATTTCCACTGTTTACTTTTATATACAACCGATTTTGCCCAATACGAATTAAACTGTCGCATTATGAGATTTAACATCTACAGTCCAAGGTTCAATTATATCAGGTAGGCATTTTTCGAGTTATTGCAAAAAATAAAACTTCAGATGGCTATAACTAACTCAATCGATATGTTTGAGCTCAAAATTCGATAATTACAGATATTTCGGCAAAAGTATAACTTCTGATACATCGAACAAACATCCTTCTTCATTCATCATTTTTCAGGCTTCCAAGAAATTCTCGTTTATACTGATTTCTTAGATACTTATTGATCAAACAAACTGTCTATCCTGGTGGAGGTAACAGTTACTGTGACGGAGATGTGTGAATTGATTTACGCTTCTGAGTTCAATCTGTTTCACAAGTTGCGTGTGAATTTTGAATGAAGTGAAGGACTTTTAAATTGCATACTTAATGGATTTTGGAGAAGGTACCGCATGCTGTAGTTAGATTGTTTTCTTTCTTTTCTATTTGGAACAATGCATCGACTAGGTTACCATTCCCCTATTTTTATAGGTAACAGAAATATACTACATTTCGAGAGAAATGTAGAAATACATACGGTGTGTTAATTTGAAAAGGTGGGCCACCCTAAATATCTCGGCCCACATGTAAAATCAGAAAAAACGTAAAGGGTGGTAAACTGGTTCGTAGGGGGACATTTCATCCGGTTGGTTCTAATCAATTTGAATCAACCCTGACAGTGTGATGACAGCAACCTCTAAAATCAGCGGCGCGCCGAAGGGGGTATTTTCCACGGGCTTTTTCACTTTTAAGTTTTATAAATAGTTCAAAGGGGTGTTGTGGTGCATGTAGCTGATGTACCTCAGACAACGGTCCACTTTGTCCAAGTGTTTTAAAATGCGACAAGTAGGACATTACCAAAAAAAATCTCTGGTAATAATTTTCACACTTGTCGGCCGTCCTTCGAATCTCGATCCACTATCTGGGACCTGCTCAAAGATAATAAATTACGAAGACTTTCAGGACCCAGGGCGAAGGGCTAGCTGAACCCACCCTAGTATGAATACTCCTCTTTTCTTGCAACTTTCTAATTCTATGCAGGGAAGAGTGAATCTCAGCTTATGGCATCAATTTAAAAATAGGAACTTATTATATATTACGAGCAATAAACGGATATCGTTCCAACGAGCCTATAAATTATTAGTGGTATATTCAAGTTTTGAATGAAAGTCTGGAGAAATAACTACCGATTTAGTCATAATATTAATGAATATTTTTCGGCGTTCGACGCACATCCAGAGCGCTATATCATTAAGACCTACAGCAAATGTCTTCTATTTTAAAATTTCAGCTGAAAAAGGTCTTAAACGACTGTTTCGATCTCACGGATCAAGAATTCTTGTTCAAATTATATTCAGTCCGGCTATTCGCTGTACCCTGAAACGTCACAGTTAGCTTTCTTTATCGTTTGTATTGTTCATTAGGCAATCTGTTTTACAAGAAACTGACCTCGAGAAATAGTTTGGAACTGCAATCCGCAAGGGCGTTTTTCATGAAAAAACTATTTCATTTAATAGTTCTGTTTCAGATATTGGGAGTGAAAACCCATAAAAAGGCCTAGGAAAAGTTCAAATGCAATATGCTATCAGATTGAATCTTTGTAATCAATTGAAGAATACCAATGCACAACTATGTGCGAAATTTCGTAGAATTGCGTAGAAGCTGATTATATGTTCTGTATAGTACTCAACTTTCAAACTTTTTCTTCTCTTTCGGAAGATATCTGGATAATTTTCTGCCTGCTCCACGGCATTAAACTTGACATCGTTTTTCTCATCGGCGAGTCCAACCTAGTCGTTTGAACCCTTTTTTGCGCGCATGTTCTAGGGGAACAGCGTGCTATCGTTTTGTCCAAATGTCTGTAATTTTGGATGATTGAGCCAAAAATGGTCTCAATCGACTAGGTTGGACTCACTGATGACGAATCCGGTGTCAAAATCGATTCTGTCTGGCCGTCCGTCCGGCCGTAGACACGCTAACTGTCGACAGAAGCAAGCTAGCAACTTGAAACTTTCAGAATAGGTTGCGCATCAGAATGCCGCGGCTAAGTTCGTTAATGGGCCGAATCGGTTGAATAGTTTCGGAGTTATAGGCAGTTGAAGTTTTGAAGTTATTTATTCTTTATTTCAGAAACCACTCGAGCGATTGGATTCAAACTTGGCAGTTAGGTGGAGTATAACGACGCGCAACTTTGAGCCAAATTTCGTCAGGATCATATTGTCTGTAAATTAAAAAAAAATTGCTTTTTGAAATTTTTTGAAAAAAAAATTAGAAAATTGAAATCATTTGGACATAGTGACAATGCGCTATTTCCCAGGTATATCACGTAAATCAGCAACACCAAATTTTGTTTTTTCCCAATCTATTTCGATACAAGATCATAATGTATCCCTTACACACTTTTAGTTCTCGCGAAATTTGAATAATTCGCATAGGGGTGGGGGGTAATCATTGGCGATTCCATGCGAAATTTTATTTTTGAAGCTATGACAATATGCACATCATATATTATGGATTCGAACACGTAGATTACGAATCTGTAATTAGATTTTGCGTAACTGATTCGGTTTGGAAAATATTCCGGATTTGGTGAGAAATTTTCGAAATTTGGGTCAACTTTGGGCCGTCGTACAGATCAAACGCGTAAGGCTGGACAATATCGAATTTTTTTGGTCATATCTGGGTCCTTTGTGAGTACGTAGCCACTTATTTTATAGACGAAAGTCATCTAGTTGAAAAAAAATGATTTTTTTAAAAAAGGTCCAATTTTTTCGATTTTCTTCTGGCCATAAAAAACGATCCAGACACTCCACTAACATTCTGATTGGATTTTCTTTATCTACGCCCTAGAATTAGTATATGTTTCAAATTTCAGGTAGATCAAAGAACTTTCGATTTTTGATAAAATTCTAAGGGGTTAGCATTAAAATTTCTCAATTTTCGAAAAATAATTTTCCGACTCCTATCGCCGTGAAATTTGGCACACTCACTAATTCGAGGGCGTAGAACAAGAATATAAGGTCAGATATTTTTAAAAAAAATCGTACTGGACGTGAGAGGTCCTTGAAGTTCCAAAATTTTGGACCTTTTTTCAAAAAATCATTATTACCGATTCGATGAAAGTAGGACGATGAGATCTGTTTTATTGCATAGATAAAGGATCGAACTGCACGTAAAAAAATTCGACATCACCCAGCTTCTTTATTTTGGTCGGCACAACGTCTCAAAGTTGACCCAAATTTCGTAATTTTTTCACAATTTCCGCCATAATTTCTAAACGGTTGTCACTGGACGATTTCTAATGACATATTCGTGATCTACGACCTCGATTTAATGAGAAACGATAACAAGGTCGACGATTTTCGAAAAAAAAAAAAAAATTGGGACTTAAAAAATTTTTCATCAAAACGCATAGGGGTGGGGGTAATCATTGGCGATTCCATGCGAAATTTTATTTTTGAAGCTATGACAATATGCACATCATATATTATGGATTCGAACACGTAGATTACGAATCTGTAATTAGATTTTGCGTAACTGATTCGGTTTGGAAAATATTCCGGATTTGGTGAGAAATTTTCGAAATTTGGGTCAACTTTGGGCCGTCGTACAGATCAAACGCGTAAGGCTGGACAATGACGAATTTTTTTGGTCATATCTGGGTCCTTTGTGAGTACGCAGCCACTTATTTTATAGACGAAAGTCATCTAGTTAAAAAATTATGATTTTTTTAAAAAAGGTCCAATTTTTTCGATTTTCTTCTGGCCATAAAAAACGATCCAGACACTCCACCAACATTCTGATTGGATTTTCTTTATCTACGCCCTAAAATTAGTATATGTTTCAAATTTCAGGTAGATCAAAGAACTTTCGATTTTTGATAAAATTCTAAGGGGTTAGCATTAAAATTTCTCAATTTTCGAAAAATAATTTTCCGACTCCTATCGCCGTGAAATTTGGCACACTTACTAATTCGAGGGCGTAGAACAAGAATATAAGGTCAGATATTTTTAAAAAAAATCGTACTGGACGTGAGAGGTCCTTGAAGTTCCAAAATTTTGGACCTTTTTTCAAAAAATCATTATTACCGACTCGATGAAAGTAGGACGATGAGATCTGTTTTATTGCATAGATAAAGGATCGAACTGCACGTAAAAATTCGACATCACCCAGCTTCTTTATTTTGGTCGGCACAACGTCTCAAAGTTGACCCAAATTTCGTAATTTTTTCACAATTTGCGCCATAATTTCTATACGGTTGTCACTGGACGATTTCTAATGACATATTCGTGATCTACGACCTCGATTTAATAAGAAACGATAACAAGGTCGACGATTTTCGAAAAAAAAAAATAATTGGGACTTGAAAAATTTTTCATCAAAACGCATAGGGGTGGGGGGTAATCATTGGCGATTCCATGCGAAATTTTATTTTTGAAGCTATGACAATATGCACATCATATATTATGGATTCGAACACGTAGATTACTAATCTGTAATTAGATTTTGCGTAACTGATTCGGTTTGGAAAATATTCCGGATTTGGTGAGAAATTTTCGAAATTTGGGTCAACTTTGGGCCGTCGTACAGATCAAACGCGTAAGGCTGGACAATATCGAATTTTTTTGGTCATATCTGGATCCTTTGTGAGTACGTAGCCACTCATTTTATAGACGAAAGTCATCTAGTTGAATTATCGAACGGCTTAATTCATCTGCATGGTGAAAAGCGCATTGCTTGAATTTTATTTTCAATCGATGTTTTGAAAATTCTTGGTACCTACCTTTAGGAAATGTATATAATTATTGTTATTAAGAATTCTAGAAACACTGACCTAAGGCTAGGAATTTCTGAGCGCGAACTCAAATTCGTTGTCGATGCGCTATTTCGTGAATAATTTAGGAAAGTACAATAAATTTGATATACAGGGTTTTTCAACAAGAACTTTGTTTTTCAATGTGGTAACACCGGCACCACATGACAGTTTTGACATTTAGTTTTTTGACGTATTCGCAGTATATGCTTTGGCAATTGTTACAATGAATTCAATTTCGCTCGAAAATCGCATTAAAATAATTCAAATCCACTATGAAAATGGCCGTTCTGTTAAAGTTACATTTCGCAAAATTCGTGATATTTCCGGACAACATAAACGTCCTTCTGAGACCGCTATCAAGAATTTGGTCGCGAAATTTGAGTCGACAGGCTCGGTACAAAATGTGCCAACACCAACACGTGTTCGACCGGGTCGTTCAACAGAAAACATCCCTGCCGTGAGCCACAGTGTTGAAGAAGATCAAAAGTTATCAATTTCACGACGTTCTCAACAATTGGGGTTATCCAAAAGCACAACATGGCGAATTTTGCGAAAGGATTTGGCTTTGAAGCCTTACAAGATTCAACTGGTGCAGGAATTGAAGCTGACCGACCATTCAAATCGCCGTAGATTCGCTCAGTTCATTCAGGAACAACCTGCTGGTTTTTCTCAAAAAATCATTTTTTCAGACGAAGCACATTTTCATTTGTCAGGGTACGTCAACAAGCAAAATTGCCGCATTTGGGCTTCTGAAAATCCTAAAGCAATTATTGAGAAGCCTTTGCATGCTCAACGTGTCACTGTGTGGTGTGCTATGTGGTCTGGAGGTGTGATTGGGCCGTTTTTTTTCGAAGATGAGGCTGGAAATGCGGTAACAGTCAATGGATCACGCTATCGCGAGATGTTAACAACTGAATTTTGGCCTATTATTGATGACATGGATGTCACAGAAATGTGGTTTCAACAAGATGGTGCCACATGTCACACAGCCAATGAAACGATCAATTTACTGCAAACCAAATTTCCCGATCGCATAGTTTCGCGAAATTCAGCTGTTAAGTGGCCGACCAGATCGTGTGATTTAACACCACTGGATTATTTTTTGTGGGGCTATGTTAAAGACAGAGTTTATACGGAGCCAATCGAATCGATTGCAGCCTTAAAACTCAAAATCTGTGATGTCATTAACGAAATAGACCCTCCATCTTGCCAAAAAAGTGATTAAAAATTTTGATGAAAGAATCAACGTCTGTCAGCGTGGTCGTGGTGGACATTTGTCAGATATCATTTTTCATTCATAATTGCCAAACTTTTCTCTTTGTAATACAATAAAAATTTTATTCATTTTCCACTAAATTCTTTGTTTTATTTTGTTTTAAAAAACAAAGTTCTTGTTGAAAAACCCTTTATAAGGGCGCCAAATGAGAATCATATTCAGTCCATATTCATCATTAAGTGAAATAATGGTATAGAATCTGTTAGAGAATGGCTTAAACTGTAGCCTTATATACTCTTAAAAGTAATGGAAGAAAATTATAAGTTTCTGTTTTAACAATTTTAATGAAAATGGAAAATCCAAATTATGAAAAACTCCCCAAGTCCATTCCGAACTATCGATTTCCACTGTTTACTTTTATATACAACCGATTTTGCCCAATACGAATTAAACTGTCGCATTATGAGATTTAACATCTACAGTCCAAGGTTCAATTATATCAGGTAGGCATTTTTCGAGTTATTGCAAAAAATAAAACTTCAGATGGCTATAACTAACTCAATCGATATGTTTGAGCTCAAAATTCGATAATTACAGATATTTCGGCAAAAGTATAACTTCTGATACATCGAACAAACATCCTTCTTCATTCATCATTTTTCAGGCTTCCAAGAAATTCTCGTTTATACTGATTTCTTAGATACTTATTGATCAAACAAACTGTCTATCCTGGTGGAGGTAACAGTTACTGTGACGGAGATGTGTGAATTGATTTACGCTTCTGAGTTCAATCTGTTTCACAAGTTGCGTGTGAATTTTGAATGAAGTGAAGGACTTTTAAATTGCATACTTAATGGATTTTGGAGAAGGTACCGCATGCTGTAGTTAGATTGTTTTCTTTCTTTTCTATTTGGAACAATGCATCGACTAGGTTACCATTCCCCTATTTTTATAGGTAACAGAAATATACTACATTTCGAGAGAAATGTAAAAATACATACGGTGTGTTAATTTGAAAAGGTGGGCCACCCTAAATATCTCGGCCCACATGTAAAATCAGAAAAAACGTAAAGGGTGGTAAACTGGTTCGTAGGGGGACATTTCATCCGGTTGGTTCTAATCAATTTTAATAAACCCTGACAGTGTGATGACAGCAACCTCTAAAATCAGCGTCGCGCCGAAGGGGGTATTTTCCACGGGCTTTTTCACTTTTAAGTTTTATAAATAGTTCAAAGGGGTGTTGTGGTGCATGTAGCTGATGTACCTCAGACAACGGTCCACTTTGTCCAAGTGTTTTAAAATGCGACAAGTAGGACATTACCAAAAAAAATCTCTGGTAATAATTTTCACACTTGTCGGCCGTCCTTCGAATCTCCATCCACTATCTGGGACCTGCTCAAAGATAATAAATTACGAAGACTTTCAGGACCCAGGGCGAAGGGCTAGCTGAACCCACCCTAGTATGAATACTCCTCTTTTCTTGCAACTTTCTAATTCTATGCAGGGAAGAGTGAATCTCAGCTTATGGCATCAATTTAAAAATAGGAACTTATTATATATTACGAGCAATAAACGGATATCGTTCCAACGAGCCTATAAATTATTAGTGGTATATTCAAGTTTTGAATGAAAGTCTGGAGAAATAACTACCGATTTAGTCATAATATTAATGAATATTTTTCGGCGTTCGACGCACATCCAGAGCGCTATATCATTAAGACCTACAGCAAATGTCTTCTATTTTAAAATTTCAGCTGAAAAAGGTCTTAAACGACTGTTTCGATCTCACGGATCAAGAATTCTTGTTCAAATTATATTCAGTCCGGCTATTCGCTGTACCCTGAAACGTCACAGTTAGCTTTCTTTATCGTTTGTATTGTTCATTAGGCAATCTGTTTTACAAGAAACTGACCTCGAGAAATAGTTTGGAACTGCAATCCGCAAGGGCGTTTTTCATGAAAAAACTATTTCATTTAATAGTTCTGTTTCAGATATTGGGAGTGAAAACCCATAAAAAGGCCTAGGAAAAGTTCAAATGCAATATGCTATCAGATTGAATCTTTGTAATCAATTGAAGAATACCAATGCACAACTATGTGCGAAATTTCGTAGAATTGCGTAGAAGCTGATTATATGTTCTGTATCGTACTCAACTTTCAAACTTTTTCTTCTCTTTCGGAAGATATCTGGATAATTTTCTGCCTGCTCCACGGCATTAAACTTGACATCGTATTTCTCATCGGCGAGTCCAACCTAGTCGTTTGAACCCTTTTTTGCGCGCATGTTCTAGGGGAACAGCGTGCTATCGTTTTGTCCAAATGTCTGTAATTTTGGATGATTGAGCCGAAAATGGTCTCAATCGACTAGGTTGGACTCACTGATGACGAATCCGGTGTCAAAATCGATTCTGTCCGGCCGTCCGTCCGGCCGTAGACACGCTAACTGTCGACAGAAGCAAGCTAGCAACTTGAAACTTTCAGGATAGGTTGCGCATCAGAATGCCGCGGCTAAGTTCGTTAATGGGCCGAATCGGTTGAATAGTTTCGGAGTTATAGGCAGTTGAAGTTTTGAAGTTATTTATTCTTTATTTCAGAAACCACTCGAGCGATTGGATTCAAACTTGGCAGTTAGGTGGAGTATAACGACGCGCAACTTTGAGCCAAATTTCGTCAGGATCATATTGTCTGTAAATTAAAAAAAAATTGCTTTTTGAAATTTTTTGAAAAAAAAATTAGAAAATTGAAATCATTTGGACATAGTGACAATGCGCTATTTCCCAGGTATATCACGTAAATCAGCAACACCAAATTTTGTTTTTTCCCAATCTATTTCGATACAAGATCATAATGTATCCCTTACACACTTTTAGTTCTCGCGAAATTTGAATAATTGGGTATTCAAAATGGTAAATTCGAGACGCAAATTGGACTGGATGAAACGGAATAGATCGCCTTCTATATCATACATCACAACGCGATTCTACTATCGATACAACCGACGCTGCCCATTGGTTTAGTGGAGTGAAATGTACACGAGAAGAGAGAGATAGTGGAAATGACGTTACGTCAAGAAACGCCGCGAAGTTTCGAGAGTTTACAGCCAATATGTGAAATCAAATTTGAAAGATAGTTTTCCCGTTTAAAATGGAAATTTTTGTCTACGATTGACTTTGTGGAGTATTTTTTCGGATAGAATAATCAATTCAATTAATGGAAACAATTATGCAAGAGACCTTATGGTCCGAGCGAAACATGCTCTAGGATTTAGGGTCTCGTGTTCTTTTCTATCTGATTCTGTGTGAATTCATTTACAACAGCGGAGATATCGACATGGAATGTTATGTTTAGCCAGCTTTTCGCACGAACGGAATCATTTCATGTTCAGGATTGATGCTGATAAAATTTCGATTAAACCTAGTTTGAAGGATTAACACGATTGCTCGCTAACTTTAACACTTCCAGTTGAAAACTGCACTTCGTTTGCCTTCCTCAGTATCATGAGTACGGTAATAGAAAGCATTGATCCCTTACAACATACTAGCATTTATCATAGACGGGAAGGTGAATTCAAATTTGGAAAAATATACATCCGTGTTTATCCGTGAAGGGTTCATTTTCAAAATATTTTTTTTTTGCAGATAGCGATGAAAGTGATGGTGAGAATGGCATGGGTAATGTCAATAGGTTCATCGTGCGACCTGCTGGTCATAGTGGAAAAGCTAAGAGAGGTCATTTGTGCTTTGACGCATCCTTCGAAACTGGTAACTTAGGAAGGGTGGATTTGGTCAACGAATATGAATACGATTTGTACATACGGCCGGACACTTGCTCTCCGAGATTTCGATTTTGGTTCAATTTCACTGTTGATAATGTTAAACAGGATCAGGTCAGTTTTTTCTGATAGTTAACAGCCTATTATCTAACAGCTTTACAGTAAATTTGGAGTGTCGAAGTATGACGATATATTATTAGAATTGGGGAATATTATCGAATTAGTGTATGAGAATCGCCTATATTATCTATCTGCTTTAATACTCTCAATTAGAAGTTCTGTAGAGAGAATGAATATTATCCTGTTTGTTTTTGCAATCGCATATTGTCCAACAGCTTTATTTTCAATGAAACGTCTCGTAGAATCAAGAAATATAATCCAAGTGTTTGAGAATCGCTTATTATCTAACAGAATCACTTCAAATCTGAACAGCCGAGGAATGGAGGAATATAATCCAACCAGTTTTTACAATCGCACATCGTCTAACAGAGAATTCAATTAAAAGTTTCGTAGGATTATTATATATCATCCAATTATTGTTTGAAAATCCCCCTTTATCTAACAGCTTCACTTTAAGTTTGAACCTTCGAAGGATGAAGGAATATAATCCAATAAGTGTATGGGAATCGCCTATTATCTAGAAGGTTTATTACTCTCAATTCGAAGTTCTGTAGAATGAAGGCATATTATCCTGCTTGTTTTTTCAATCACATACTGTCCAACAGCTTTATTTTCAATGAAACGTCCCGTAGAATTAAGAAATATTATCCAATAAGTGTTCGAAAATCGCCTATTTCTAACAGAAGCACTTCAAATCTGAACTGTCGAAGAATGGAGGAATATTATCCCACCAGTTTTTGTAATCGCACATCATCTAGCAGCTGATTCAATTAAAAGTTTCGTAGAATTATTAAATATCATCCAATTAGTGTTTGAAAATCCCCTTTTATCTGACAGCTCCACTTTAAGTTTGAACCTTCGAAGAATGAACGAATATTATCCAATAAGTGTATGGGAATCGCCTATTATCTAACAGCTTTATTACTCTCAATTCGAAGTTGTGTGGAATGAAGGCATATTATCCTGCTTGTTTTTGCAATCGCATAATATCTAACAGCTTTCATTTTATTAAAACGTCTCGTAGAATTACGAAATATCATCCAATAAATGTTTGAGAATCGCCTATTATCTAACAGAATAACTTCAAATTTGAACTGTCGAAGAATGAAGAAATATTATCCAACCAGTTTTTGCAATCGCACATCATCTAACAGTGGATTCAATTAAAAGTTTCGTAGAATTGTTATATATCATCCAATTATTGTTTGAAAATCCCCCTTCATCTAACAGCTTCACTTCAAGTTTGAACCTTCGAAGGATGAAGGAATATTATCCAATAAGTGTATGGGAATCGCCTATTATCTAGAAGGTTTATTACTCTCAATTCGAAGTTCTGTAGAATGGAGGCATATTATCCTGCTTGTTTTTGCAATCGCATGTTATCTAACAGCTTTCATTTCGATAAAACGTTTCGTAGAATTAAGCAATATCATCCAATCGGTTTTTGAGAATCACCTATCTGAAAGATTCACTTCCAATTTGAATTTTCTAAGAATAGTGGATTATTATCCAACTAGTGTTTGAAATCGCATATTATCTAAAAACTTTACTTCGAATTTGAAGTTTCGTTGAATGAGAGAATATTATCAATTGGTTTTGGAAATTTCAGCGTGTTATTTTCAACGTCGTCAATATACATCTAGGAAGGAACCTATACAATACAGCTATGACACCTCTGGTAAAATCTACTACAAGAAATAAATGGTGAGAGGTTGATGCATTATGAGCCTTTGTTCTAAGAATTGTCCTTGCTATTTTGAAATATTGAATATTTTGATGTTTCAATTGCTTATTTTTATGAAGGTTTCTTCAAAATTCACGCAATTTTTTTGGATAACATCCGCTAAGTTTCATAAAAAAATTATTTATATTTCAAGGGAACCCACTTGAACATATCAGTTTTTGACTGTTCGATTATTATTCTGAGGAAATGTTTTGGAACTTATTTGCAGCTTTTCTTTTGATTTTGTGGGTAGCTTTAGAAGGCAGCTCCGGAGCTACCCACAAACGCAAATACAACGCAGCAAAACTGATCAAATGTGGAGTTTTCAGGCAGAGGATACCAAAGGAATATGTTTTTTACCACAGATCAACAAGCCATCGTAATCACTATGTATTGAGCTTTATTTTCGGATTCGATAAAGAAGATGAAATCTATCAGTTTGCAATGGCTATACCTTACAGTTATTCTAGGCTCCAAACATTCCTGAAAGTCCTAGAATCTCGAGCTTCTCATTTGAAAGGGAATTTCAACAGAAAGTCTTTAACAAATTCTTTGGTGAGTTAATAAAAAAATAAACTCGATTTTAAGTATCATGAAAGTGGAGCGTTTTCTAATTATAGCACAACCGTCGCTTGGAGCTAATAACAGTTGGAGATGATAAAGAAATGGATAAAACCAAGAAAAGAACAATTGCCGTTATGGCAAGGATACACCCAGGAGATTCCCCTTCTAGCATGGTCTGTCAAGGTTCGAAATTCATATTTATTGATTCTTGTTTTGGAGGAACTGAAACCAGCTCCTATATTTTTCTGGAAATGGTTTCATTTTTAGGCTTGCTGGAGTTACTAATAAGCTCAAATTCCCTAGCATCGATTTTAAGAGGAAACGTAGTTTTCAAAATCCTTCCAATGATGAATCCTGATGGTGTGTTTGTTGGGAATTACAGAACTAATATAACTGGTGTGGATTTGAATAGGTCATGGAATTTAGCTACGAGTTTTTCACATCCAACTTTATGGGCAGTGTTACAGATGTTCAGATCCTTCAGCAATGAAAAGGTAAGAACTGATCATGGAATAATCTTCGTTAACAATGTTGCCTTTTTCAGACCCATCAACTGGATTTTGTGATTGACCTACATGCACATTCTAGCTTAACAGGATGCTTTATTTATGGAAACACATATGAAGATGTTTACAGGTGATCAACAGTATATAAAGATTTCTACTCAAAAAACAATTTTCAAAATCAGCTTACAATGGCTAGTGTTATAGGCAATGTTTCAAATACCTCAATACAATTTCAAGTAATTTTTTCGTGACATCTTTCCTATGTATTTTCATCAGGGACATCAGGTAGTTTCAAAATCTTCTCACATCTATCTATTTGAAAGGCCATAATGCCTTTGAAAAGCATTTAAATTCCTCTGCTTTGGATTCTCTGGGATCTCCCAATGTTTATGTTCGACCAGGTTACCATCAAATATAGTGTGTTGGGTTGAGCCTGATAAAAAGTTTAGCTATTTTGTTTGTTGCGAAAATGTTCACCAATACTAATTTACTAATTCCTAAGATTTTTGCTATTCGTCTATTAGTAATCCTCAGTTATTAATCTCATGTAGTTGTTTCAGCTGAATTGTGTGAGAATTAAGTTTTTCGTAGTTCTTTTCATTTTCGAGCGGGAATCTTTTATTCGAGGTTTTTCCTACATTTTATATTAGTTTATTGTAGCACTACCAATCATGAAAATTTTCGAGACACATATCAGATTTTTCTTTGAGTGACATCTCAACATAGAGTAAGAAAATTAAGGACCCAAAGCTGTACCTTGAGATATTCCAGAAGTTCATTTTCTCTTCTGATACATCCTTTAACAGCAACTTATTGTTTCCTGTCTCTAAGGAAGGAATTTATGAGGTCCGAAAAAGGTCGTTGGTTTCCTTTGAGTTCTAGCTTTTTCAGTTACAGGTCATGGTCGACTGTATCTGTAAATCTATGAAAACTGCATCTATATAAATTCCTTGGTTCATTTCCTGTATTAGTTGTTCAATAAGAGCGATTGCTGCTTTTGCTGTGAAATGCTTTCTGAGAAAATTGAGTCAATTGATATTCGCCTGAAGTTGCCTAGTTCTTGCCCAAAACCTTTCTTATATACTGGTATACCTCTAGTTTTGTTTGTAACACGAAGGAAAAACTCCATTTTCAAGTACCTACCTCATTTATCAGTTTTACTAAGGTGTCTTTTATTGCCTACTAGTAGAATGCGGCTTTCAAATTGTTCCATCCAGGGCTGGGCAAAATACATGCTTGGCTTAATTGAAATACAAATTACAAAATACTTTCTCGCAGGTATTTGAAATACAAAATACAAAATACTTTCAAGTCGGGTATTTGAAATATAAAATACAAAATACGGTATTTTGACTATTTGTATTTGAAATACAAAATACATTTAGGTGTTAAATGTGAAAAGAGGACAACTAATTCAGCTCAGCCATTTTATCGCTAAATAGAGAATTTCCTTTCAGAAACACGAGATTTATGAATGTAGTATCAGACAAACAGCCTCTTGTTGGGGAATGAATAAAACCTGCTAAAGAAAACAATCTTTCTACAGGTCCTGATGAGCACAAACTTGTGTTATATTGTATGAATACATTTTTATATTAGGATAATGTTCAAGGATGGTAAGCTCTCTGCTCTTATCGTTTTCGGAAATTGACTAACTCTAACTCCATGTTGAAATGACCATTGCGCAGGACCTTTCCTTCCTTTCCATTTGCCGAAAACATGATTGCTAGCAAAAAAACTAGATGAAGCAGATGAACGTTGCGCCATCTGAAGGGAGATTCAGAGACTATTTTCTGTAGAGCGCTCAGCGGTAAATGTATTTGTTCGAAAGTATTTCGAAGACAAAAGTATCGAAATACAAAATACAAAATACTAGCGTCAGGTATTTGAAATACCAATTACAAAATACATTTTCAAGAAGTAATTGAAATGCAAATACAAAATACGTATTTGTATTTCAAATACGTATTTCAATTACAAGTAATTGAAATACTGCCCAGCCCTGGTTCCATCCTATATCACAGGGAGTTAGATCTTTTTTTTTTTGTTTTACATTCTTCCAGGTCGTCGGTTGTTCATGGCAAGTTGCTTTGCATCTTGTTGGCTATGTTTGTGAAATATGCATTGAGTTCTTTCGAGCTATCTCATTACTGTCAGTCAAAATTTGAAAATTATTGTTAATCCTGTCTATATCATTTTGTTGTTTTTTTCTTCTGGTGCTTGTCGCTGAGTTCATTAGATTCCATAGTTTTTTCTAAGTGTTTACTCTTTTGTTGAATTTTCTCATGTATATAGCGTTTTTTTATTATTCTTGTTCGATTCATTTGCAGATATGAGCGGCATATACTGTTTCCGAAACTTTTTGCTGCAGCAGCTGTCGATTATGCTAAAGAAAATACTATCTTCAACGCTGATCCAATGAAATGCGGTACATCTCGAAGACATCTATGTTGCAACCTCAATAGTAAAGTCAACACTTATGTCCTGGAGGTATCAATATTCGGATACAAAACGAAAGAATCAGATTTTGTAATTCCGTATTCGGAAGAAAGTTGTATCCTTTTCAACAGAAATATTGCAATTAAGTATTTCATGATTTTGATTGTATTTTTCTTGATGTCTGAACAGATAAGAGATGTGGAATGAATTTGGTTAAAGCCTTCTTGGAATATTATCATTGTGTTGGTGTCATTCCAACACAACTCCTGAAGGAGATACCGGCAAAGAAACGGAAACCAAGAAGACGGCTCAAGAGGAATAAAGACAAGTTTCGACCTGACACTAGCAGAACCTCAGCTCAGGTTCATCTGAAGGATATAAGTATCACTTACGATAGCGAAATATCTTTGGAAGCTTATAGCTACAGGCAGATGTGTAATCCTAAAAGACTACTGAACTCCAGGGGAAGATTGAGGGATGACTTTACTCCTAGAAGGTTTAACCCGAGGGTCGACGATTCTAACGAGAATTATATTTTCTCAATTACTGAACCCACTTTATCCATCATCGACATGAACGAAATGCTATCGTTGAAATGAGAATTCTCTGATTTTTCTGGTGAACCTTCTTCTTTTGGATTGCTGGATTATCAGAAGAAGAACTGACGGATGAATTCATCCACCCCTGTCGTGGAAGGATATAACGAAAGAATTTGATCTGAAATTTTTAATATTGAATAAAACTCGAAGCTTTTGATCAATGAATTCTGTATTACCCTTTCTCCTTTATCACGGTTCATACAGAGTGTTCCATAATTTTATGAATTGAAATCACAGACTCTCCCTGTGATAATAATATCATAATAGGATTTTTCACATAATTTTTCAGAGAGTCATCTTTTACTGAGATTATTTAATAGGCGAACAACCACAAATATGAATAATGTAAGTGGTGGTTTTTCATTTGAGCACATACACTGTTTTGGAGTAAAATGAACCTTTTCATTTCATTCCTTACCACAGTACCGTACATTCGAGGAAACATTAAAAATACAAGGTTTGGAATGTGTCAGTGAATTTCAACCGAAAAACTTCTGAGAAAGCTCTGACGTGATGGCAGCAGCAGATATTCCAGAAGAATGCAGAGTGAGCCAGGAGTTTATATGCGCTGATTCAAAATAGTTGCCAAATATAAATTTCTTGAAATAATCGAGGAAATAATAGACATATATACCTTCCGAGGAAATAAAACTCCAAATAACAAATTACTTTCGAATAGAACAACTTAGGAATTCGATATTTGTAGAGTACCTGAATTACGAAAGCCGAAATCGCGAATGGGTAAAATCCACCCTTTGATTCCGCAGATATTCCCCTTCAACATTTTATTTTCATATTATTTGCAAAACTACAAATTGGATCAAATGGCAATCCAGTACTTGATCGAAAAATGACAGCTTGAACACTCTTTCCAAATTCCGTCAGGAGAATATCATTCAAAAAAAATTGAAATTTTTTTTAAAGTTGTAACGATAATCATGATATATTCATTTATTTCCTAAATACCTGCATAGATGGCGTTGCTTCTTTTCTTTACGACGAAATAATGTTATTCAAGTGGTGAACTCTTATCAATGAAAAACTGATATTGAAGGGGGGGAAAAATAGCATGATAAAAGCCTTGAAAGCTGCGTGGAAATGGGATGGGCCTTTGCAGGCAAAATGCATTTTCGTTCACATTTGTGTTTATTACACTTTCCCGGTGTGTTGAAAAAATATATGTGCTTGTTTTTTGTTGTTTTTTCAATAAGAATTGATATCTGCCAAGTATTTGGTTTTATCGAAGGATTTTTGATTTTTTTACTACAAAAAGTGTCATATTCGAAGGAAGGTCATTTTGTCCGAAACATATATGGGCGAGTTGGTTTTTCGCATGTTTTGGATTATTACAATTTTTTCGTTCAAATTTTTTTAATTTTTTTCTACCCTATAGAATGAGAAGTTAACCTTTTTGGCTTAAGACCCAGTACATAGGGATCTCTTTGTTTTCATCCACATATAAGATATCAGCTTTCAAAAGGTGGTATGCCATTTTGCCTGCCTCTCCCCTAATAAAGAATCATCCTGAATTCAAATGATTGTATGAAAGCAGACAAATACAACAAGGAATCTGGCGATATCCTTCGCCTAATTATTTTGGAGAATTCCTATTCTATTGTTGTAGTGAAAATTAAAAGCGTGGTTTTCACCATTTTCGAATTAATATCAACATTAAAACTAGAGTAAACTAACTAACTTAGTTGTGTTATATGAATAAGGTCAATGAGTTATATTCCAACCTCAATATCACCAATAATGAAAGTTCTTGACCAGGGCAATGTTTTGAAATAATCATAAACTCCCCTTCGTCTCTTGTTCAGGCACGAAAATAGTCCAACTAATTTTAGAGAGTCTATTCCAAGTACGCAGATTCAGTCGTTACCTCTAACCCAAAATACGCGTATTTCCCATGTGAGAAATGAAGAAATTCCAAAGTGAATGTCAAAAGGCTATTGCCCAAATATCTGATGAGGAAATATCAAAATTCAATAATGCCGGAGATCATGAGTCGCGAATCAAGATTATTTATAAATACGCGAATAAAATTCCAGTGGATTTAAGGGAATCTCAGAAAAATATTAAGGTTGCGGAAGCGGAAAAGGCCAAAGGAAATTCATTTTTCGCCAAAAGAGAATATAGGAATGCGATTAAGTCATATAATGCAGGCATAATGAATTGCCCCCAAATTAATGGTGAGTACAAAATAAACCTTTGGATCAACAATAACATAATAATAACTCTAAGATCTTTTTTAACGCTGTTTATGGTACTTATAATTTATACTTCTACTGTCCATTGTGTCTTTAGACAAAGCAGAGATTTTTCCATTTTCTGAGATTACGTGTAGTATTTCCAATTCTTCATTTTTCCGGAAAATTGAAAATGTTTCAATGAATATCCCTTGTTGTGTTTCCTTAGGGAAAAACTGCTATAATATTCACTTCTTCTCTATGAAATATTTCATTTGGATGATGATAATAGTCAGACTAAATTATCGAGACATTTTTTGATAGTTTCACGAATTTAACTACTTATAATTTTCACTTCGCATTTCACATGACTATATACATTCAAGATGCTTCATGAAAAATTGCACATTTCAATTCTTAAGATCGCGATTCTCTTTATGAATTTTTGAGACGAAATTGGATTATGAAAAATGGCTGATAGTCGTCAATTAAAGAAGGAATTTATAACAGAATGTATCGAGATATCAGGATCATTCTCCCTCAATTGTCTCAGCCAGCCAATTTTTTTGCCATACGCGCGGTTCTCAGCTCTTGTCTCTAGAATTTTTGTGGCCATAATCGCACATGAACCAGTACAGTTCCTTTAATCCGAAACAATCATCGCAAGCAAACCGCAATTTACGAACCGAGAGTCCAGTCGTCGCGTAAATCCGTTCGAAAATTACTAGATTAGTACCCTTCCAAATGACACTTTTATGACGTTTTTGGTCAATACGCACATGCTTTTTCCTTTCGAATAATTCGCTGGGTATTATCATGTGTTGAATCATTGGCATTAATTTGTCACGTGTATGGGCGATGACAGTTTTTGCCACGTCGTACTTTTTACGCGCATGTTCTAGGGGAACAGCGTGCTATCGTTTTGTCCAAATGTCTGTAATTTTGGATGATTGAGCCGAAAATGGTCTCAATCGACTAGGTTGGACTCACTGATGACGAATCCAGTGTCAAAATCGATTCTGTCCGGCCGGCCGGCCGTCCAGCCGTAGACACGATAACTGTCGACAGAAGCAAGCTAGCAACTTGAAACTTTCAGGATAGGTTGCGCATCAAAATGCCGCAGTTAAGTTCGTTAATGGGCAAAATCGGTCGAATAGTTTCGGAGTTATAGGCACTTGAAGTTTTGAAGTTATATATTTTTTATTTCGGAAACTACCTGAGCGATTGGATTCAAACTTGGGAGTTAGATGGAGTACAACGACGCGCAACTTTGAGCCAAATTTCGTCAGGATCATATTGTCAGTAATTCAAAAAAAAAAAAAATTTCGAAATTTTTTTCAAAAAAAATTTGTTTTCGGAAACCATTCATCATATCCAAAAAAAATTATACTCACACTTTGACCTTCTAATTTCACAGCAGTGTACCAAATTTCAGTTCGATACGATCATAAGTTTTGGAGATATCGGGAAAAATATGTCAAATTTCTTCTCGATATCGTTGACTTTTTCGGTATAACTCGAGGAATACTGATTCAGTCCTGATTAAACTTCACAGCTAGTTTTAAGATGCTGAAAGACAACTTTATGCAAAATTTCGTGATAATCGTGTTATTAGAACAATTTGAAAAAAAAATTTCTATGATTTTCTCATCATATCATCCTCATTAAATTCTGTATGAAACTTCGAGCTGTTATTTTTCGATGAAGTACTGGATTTCAATTCGATCTGATCTGTATTTTTGGAAATATTGGAAAAATCAAATTTTGATCGGGTATATCTACGGAATCATTGGGTGGATTTTACCCATTCACGAATTCGGCCTTCGTTAGGCCGACCGTAAACACAATAACTTCCGGAAGAAACGACTTAGAAACTCGATATTTGTAGAGTAGGTTTGGGGCTTGATTACGTGAAGGCAGCAGCTTTTGCGCGCACGTTCAAATTCGTTGCTGAAGCGGTCATCTACATTGAACATGCGCGCAAAAGTTGCTGCCTTCACGGCAGTGCTTTTTGAAATTTTTAGCATGGTAACTATCACGTCCCGACGAGCCATGATTCTCCAAAGGAAGGAACGTCCGTGTATGATGGCCAGCTAATGACACGCGGAGTGCATGAGTATTGAGTGGAAGCATTGTATATTGTCTTTATACAATGGTGGTAGCATGGAACTTCGGTTCGCCTGTTCGCCACACTCCAGCTCCAGAAAAAATCATCTCTTAAAATCTCTCCTGTTCGGTCATGGCGCGCGCAGCCGCAGCCACTCACACACTCGTTCTATCATGCCATAAGGCATGTCGTCTTAAGAATTGTAAGCGGTGGTGGAAATGAGGACGTAACATGTATCAACTGAACGACATGTTGTTCTGACCTCATTTCAAAGGAATATGGTCTATAAAATGATAAAAGTTTGCAATTTGTTTAGGTCATAATTTATCATGCATGCCATCCCATCATCAGTGTTGCAGGTGAGACGGCATAAGCAGATCATTTTTCATTTTCGTTTTATCCTCTGAGATTATCAAAATATCCAAATATGAATGAACTCTAGCGTACACTATACCCTGCACTGGTTTTTCTACACGTCCTAACCTTTTCTATATACTTATATGGAAAGATATAACTCAGCTTTGCGAAAATTTGATTTGATGAGTCTTTCCGAAACTTGTAGGTCCGTCAAGCGAACTTTTGGCCATCCTTGTGGCCAACAGAAGCGCTGCTTTTTTTGAAATGGGAGAATACAAAAAAGTTCTCGATGATATAGATTACATCATGGAAATCGATGAATATCCTAAACATCTCCTCTACAAGATTTGGTTGCGAAAGGCGAAATGTTATGATGCACTTCAAAATGAGAGATCAGCAGATGAAATTTATGAACAAGCTTTCGAATGTTTGAAACACAGCAAATTGGATTCTGAAAATATTGCTTCGAAAATTGAAGAGATCAAAAGTAACAGGCGAAAAGTGGAATATAAACATATATCTCGTGAACTTGTTAGGGTTTACGGTGAGGAATGTTTCGTTCCCAATGGAACATATCTGGCATCCCACAATAAAGTTTGCTTCGAGAAAGATGATTTTCAAGGTAGATTTGCAAAGGCAGCTGAAGACATACCGGCAGGTCAGATTATAATACAAGAAACCCCTCATTGTTTTGTTTTATCGCCAGAAAACAATCTTACAAATTGTCAACATTGCCTTATTTCCACAGAGCAAGTTTTCGCGTGTCCAAACTGCCCTTCAGTTGTTTTTTGCAGTAGTAACTGTGAGCGTTTGGCCAACAGCTCTTATCACAAATATGAATGTGCTTTTCAGAATACTCTCTTCAAATCTGGAGCTTCCATAAATTGCGCTTTGGCATTGAGGGTTGTATCCCAAAAAGATCTGAAATTCTTCACAGAAACGAGAAAAAAGTTGAGGAAATTTCTCAAAGATAATTGTAATGATGCCATCGAATGTGACCCTTATAAATCAGATGATTACCGAACGGTTTTTTTCCTATGCAGAAATGAATTTTCCAGAAATAAGGAGGAACTCCTTCATTACACGATGATGTCAATCTACTTGCTGAAACTACTCAGAATATCAGACTTTTTTCATGAGAAGGAGAAAAATTATGATGAATTGACAGAAGATGAAACTTTCATAGCATCACTTATGGTGAGACATCTTGAGTTGCTTCAATTCAATTGCCACGAAATTGCTGAACTTAGAAACACTTTCAATGAATTCGATGTTGAAAAAATCGATTCATATAAATTGCATTGTACTGGTGCTGCTCTATATCCAACGGCAGCTCTTTTCAACCACTCCTGTGATCCAAGTATTGTCAGGTGAGTGAAGAAAGCAATATACACCTCAATTAATTTATAGGAAGTTTTCCTTTTGTACGGAAGGTATAGCTTACCATTTGTCGAGGTATTTTCTCCTAGATTAATTTGACATTATACAGGATGATTCACCGCGATGGCCTATTGGACTTTTGTGGAATCATCAGATGTTTGATGACATTTACAACATTATGTCATACCTTGAGTGAAAACTCAACGGTTCCTGAATTATTAGAATTCTAATTGAAAAATGGTTTTGATTAGGACTCACAATTTTTCAAACATATCTGCTTAGCAATGTTCTTCAAAAAAATATTTTTGAATCTGGTCAATATGTAGTATTATTACAACGTTCAACGACAGAAAATGTACAAGGTGTTCATCACAGAATCATCAACTTCGACGAATCATATTCCTCAAAACTCAAGATTTTCAAGTTAGAACCTATATATTTTCCTCTTCCAGTCGATTCTACTTGAAAAAAGAAGGGGAAATTACCTGAGCAAATTCTATTCCTAAAATAGAAACAGTCGGAATTATCAAGGAAAAACTCGAAATGAGCAGTTTCGAACAGTGAGTGTCTAAACATGACACAGAATATCTCAACAGACCAATTTATCAGACATCTGCAGGGTCCCGCAACAGTGACGAGGTGTTCCACATCTTAAGATGGGAATCTAGTTTTCTATGATGTTACCTTATTGCTCGAAGTCTACGAATCAAAAATGTTTTCGGTAACATAGGGTGTTCCATTTTTTCTTGGCGGTCACAACTTTTTTTTTCAAATGGCAGCCTGTATTTCTCATTACTTCTTCAGTTTCTACGTGAAAATAAAATACACTTCATATAAATCTTTATCCCGAAAATATTAACGGTTTTCGAGATATTCTGCGCTGACATGTCACTCAGGGTATTTGAAATTATTAAGTTGTGCCAAGTCCCAGTGGAATTTATTTTTGGCCAAATATTGTACATAATAAACAGGGAATGAAAAACAGCCTGCCACGAAATAATGCGGCATAGAATAACGGATACTCTTCGCAGATAACACCAGCTATTTTACACAGGGTTGAACAGTCTTTTGAACAGAGACTTCATTCAAGAAAGTGGAATACATGTTAAACATATGTTTCAATATCAACTTTCATGAAACTGATGTACTCTTGCCGAACGATGACCTTTTTGGACCGATTATTTGAGATGTAGGTGCAAAAAACCTAGTAAAAGAGATTTTTGAATTGAAAAAAGGCTCTGGAGCCGGGATCGATAGCTTGTCCGTCGGTTTTGAGAATTTTTTCAAAATACTCGGCAAAGTCGAAACCTCACGTTTTTGAGTCTACTGATTAGTTGTTTCTCGCATATTTCTCCCAAAGACTTCAAAATGTCGTCCGAATTGTTTTTTCTCTTTCGAGTTTAAGCTCTTCAAGATTCACATCTTATTATTTAAATAGTATGGTATAGACATTTTCTTCAGAAAAAAGAGCTGTTTTGAGGAAAACTAGTGAAATTTACCATAAGGACTACTAGATGAAATTAGTAGAGCTTTTTTCGGTGCTTCGTATGGATCGATAAAATATAGGGTGTTCCATTTGAAATAAGGAAGATTCTGCTTATTTTTATTTCCAATCTGTGGCAGGCTGTTTTCTACATCATGTATATCCCTGTTCGATTTCAGATATACCGTTTGAGAGAGAACCCAATATTCAATATTTGTTCACGAATAAATTCCAATGGGACTTCGCACAACTTAATAATCCCAAATATCTGAGTGACGAATTTTGGAAAAAAAAGACATGTCAAGTTTTTCGCAATCCATGATGCGTGATAGACGCGAGAAACACATCCGCACTGTAGCGACTCTGATGAATGGCTAGCTTAAGAAGTGAGATCTCATAACTTGTTCGAACATGACACAGAATATCTCAGCGGATCAGAAATATAATTATTATTATTAAAAAAAGATACAGAGTTGAGGTTTAAACCTATAAACTCAGCCATCAGCAAACAAAATAGCAATATTCCACTAAAAAACTAAAGAGAGGACAACGCACTTAAAAAGAACATGTAGAGAATGTCAGCAAAAAAAGAAATGATGTGAAATGGTCAGATGCGGCAATAAAACTTCTTTCAACGTATTATTGATAATATCTCGATAAAGCACCTGCTATACTCAAGATTTTTCAGGTATAATTCCAAAAATAAACTCATCGTCAGGACTATAAAACCCATAAAGATGGGAGAGATAATTTATGAAAATTATGGGCCGATTTACACGACCATGAAGAGAGAATTTCGTCAGCAGTTCCTTAGGAAACGTTACTGGTTCGACTGTAATTGCTTACCTTGTGTCGAATTTTGGCCACTTCTGGATAGAATGGATGAACAAGAAATGAGAATTGGATGCGAAAACTGTTCTAATGTTTTCATTTTGAATAAACTAAATATAGAACCATTCCTGGTTTGTAATTGGTGTGGAAAGAAGAAAAATCTATTTCCAGTACTAAAAAATTTAATGGTAAGTAACTATTGAAAGTGAAAATTATTCGAAAAGAATAATCACCTCATTGTAAGAGATTCGGCAACGTATTCTAGAGTTGATTCCAAATTTTTTCGCTCAACGTGCTTGTTCTAGGTAGCGGATGTATTGACATTTTACCCAAATGTCGGAAATTTTCGAAGATCTGAAAAGACCAAGCTCAACTGACTGAAGAAGAATTCGAGTCCGAATTCAGTGCTATCTGTCCTATAACTTTCGAAGGAAAAAACAATAGGTTCATTCGGGTTCCAACAATTACTGTTCTAGAACTGTCAGGAGTTTGCGCAGTAGAGTTGTTCATATTCGGGTTTTGTCGAACTGTTTCAGGACCGACTTGATCTGTGTTCGGGTTCTGTCAGAATTATCCTCAGACGGTCCTAGAACTGTCCGAAAACAGTACCTGCTTCCGAGTGGGTACTGTTCTAGGATTTCTACCGCCGCATGGCCAGATTTTTTTATTTTGGACAATGCCATTGAAATCCGATTATTTGAATATAATAATTGAGAGCTATGTTTGTGTTTGGATGCGTTTTTTTAATTTTAACCCATTGGTCTATCATTGACTACCTAATCGTTAACGGATAAAAGTATATTTTTTCTTTCAATCAGAAAAATGCCGATAACAATTTCGAAGTTGTGTTTTATTTTTCAACATAATCAAATTTCCGTTTTGAATCGAATTATAGATTTTTATTTTTAATATTCGACAAGGCAGTGTATTGTGAAAAAAAACAAATATAAGAATTTTGTTTGAGATATGAAAAATGGGAAAGAGTTTTTTTTTCATACTCATCTCGTTGGTCGAGAAATTTGATGACGTTTCGTCGATTGTATTCCTATATCGCCAGATTGAATTCATTCTATCATTGAGCTGATCTAAATTTAAAAAAATGATTCTCCTCTGCCTCTTTCTGTCCTTAGATCTGTTCGGGTTTTCATGTATGTTGAACTGTCCTAGGATAGTTCTAGGACTCGAAAGGTCTGCTCATCAGTTCTGCGCAGTTCGGGAACAATCCTAGGATAGTCCGGAAATTGGAACCCGAATGAAGCTAATGAGTCTTAAAATGATAGCAGTCCAAATATGCTGGTTGAGTTAGAAAGTTCTTTGAATGTTGAATTGGGTCAAACTGTTTCGGAGTTAAGACATCTGAAATTTTGATTGCTCTATAACTGAAAAAAAATGAAATTTCATAACCTATTCTTCAGATTATACTGACCTATTTTCACATCTCATAATTGAGTACCAGATTTCAGGTCGATAGTTTGTATATGTAAGAAAACTATATCGAATAAGATAGTTTGCCCCGAACTCTACGGTTGGAATACTTACCTCTATAGAATTTGTTATTTTGTTTTCTCAATAACTCGAAAACCCTTAATTCCACTCAGATTGAACTGAAACTATTCACACGATTTCTTACCTCAGTATGCTTATATATAGTTTCTGGGTGATTCCTGAAGAAACCTAGAAACCAGCTAATTTAAAATGACAATTTCGCGGCATTTTATTGATGTTCTCATATTATTCATAGTCGGTACTATAAAACTATTTTGACAGAGTAGTGTATAAGCGGGTCTATTCCAGTAGTCAACTGATGTATGTCTATTCCAGTAGTCAACTGATATATATCTGTCAAAACAGTTTTACGATTGGGAACTTCTCCGAAGATGCCAGCGCCCTAACGGATAAATTTGGAAGCTGTCCAAGCTAGTAGTTTTATGTAAACAAACCTTAGAAATGTGGTGGAGAACGAATATTTATTAAGCAGAGCTTGAATATTTGAAGAAATTATTATAATTTTGTGTAAGATTTCTTGAGAAGGAACTTTTCGTTTGGATCACGATATAAAATCGTACTTTAAATCGTTCCTAGAGGATAATTTCGGTGTTATTTTAGTGTATGTTTCTTGATGGATCAAAATGATCCAATATCTAAGTTTACTTGAATTTCTAGAAACATAGGCACCTCAATAAGTAATTTAAGGACTCTTATTTATGTGAAGAAGTGCTGAATGCAGGCTATATTATGTGGTAAATCTAGAATCAGTCCAAATGATATGACTTGTTCTTTGTTTACAAACGAGTGAATCAACAAAATGAAAACAGATTTTCTGCTTTAGTTCTTTTGCATCGTATTTCTAAAGAAAAGGAAACAGAGAGACATATAATTGGTTTCATTTTCATATTACAGCAGCTCAAGATACACATACAAAATGAAAAATGTCACAGCTGGTTCAACCTACCTATATATAGAAATGAAAAGTATAAATGTATTTATATGAATAACTTCAGCTATTATCAACAGTATATCTAGTTTTTGTCAGGTTTTCAACCAGATCAGTCTTTCAGAATATGATTTTGTGTAGTATGTGAATTAGGTAGCTGCAGAAGTGCTCGGTAGTTTCTCTGTAGCATTTTTCTTCAAAATTCTCTTATTTCCATCTACACCTGAAAACATCATGACATGAAGTTGTTTCGAAATGAATACATGGTAGGTAATTGACCTTTATGAAAATAAACATCTTCAGAGAAATGCAGTGAACGTATATACTTTCATGTATTTCGTGACCTGTTTTCCAATCTTCAATTTCTGAAGCTAGGCCTTTCTTCTATTATTGAGTTTCCTGCCAAATGCTGTTTCCAAATTAACTTTACTTTCATTTGGCTTTGGAAAAAATGAAAACTAGAGGCACTAGATGATCCTTTCTTCTTTGACCATGAATAACATTCAGTTGAGGCACACAACAATAGTCATTTCGGGAGGATGCCATTTCGAATTAATACAATCGAAAATTTTAATCGGAAAGAAAGGAATCGATTGATGAATATTACAAACACTTTCGGTATACCAAAATTTCAACTCCGATAACAACACAAAAGCTCGAAAATGAACTCCAAAAGTAAGCAAATCACGTTAGAATAACAGGCACGTCGAGAAAAACTACTAGCTTGGAAGTGTTCGAATTTCTATCGCCAGAGGGCGTATCGCTTAGCAGTAGTTGCGAATAGGTACCGACCATAACTTGTGGATTGCTCATAATTTCAGGCACTAGAAACATTATTACCAACTGCTGAAGAATTTTACGGAAATGGTCACTTCACAGATGCCATTAAATTGTTCCTGGAAGCACTCAACGTTCTTTACGACAACTTGAAACCTCCATGTCCTGATATGGTAAAAGTCCAACAAAGGTTGAGGACATGTTTCGTACATTACGGGAACCAGATGATGGGTTACAAGTATAAAATATGATGTTAAAATATAATGATAAAAGAAAGATTGTTATTTCATTCTGGTTTTTTTGTTTTTATAGTTGAGTGAACAGGGAACTTACAGTTAATAATGAGTAAACTGTGAACAATACGGCGATTCTATAGCACTCTTATCTTATACTATGTTGTCCCCAAACATAAATCCATGAAGTCTATATAAAGAGATTCAAAAGAATCGGAAGTATTTGCTATTTGGAGAGAAACTGTACTTGGTTTTCATGAGGGAATAAACATCTTGGACTTTTCAAATTAAATCATATATTTCTTTATGTTTCGATTCTACTGGTTGCTTGAGAACTCTATCAAAATGAAAACTTCACGACAAAGATTATTGTTTGCTATCAAGAAAACACTCGTTCGTTCCCCAATAACTCGGGAAGTTCTATTTTAGGTATAGTTTAGGGTTTGAATAAGTAACCCACTACTCCCCCCACTAATTTTGCGTAGAATCGACCGAAAGATAAAAAATCTAGAAGAGCAAATTCGTTGCCAAAGCGGTCATCTTTTCACGTATTGACCCCGCCAAACGCTGATTCAAATCCTTATGTAAAAATTTGGAGATCTTCTAAAGATAATATCCTCACGAAATTCTGCATGAATCTTCAAGCTGTCATTTTCAATTAAGAACTGAATTTCTAATTGATCCTATCTGTATATCTGGAAATTTTGGGAAAATAATATTTTGAATGGGTATATCTACGGAATCATAGGGCGGATTTTACCCATTCACTATTTCCACCTTCGTTATTAACCCCCAAACCTACTCTACAAATCATGTTTCCAAGTCGTTCCTTCCAGGAAGAATCGAAGGCCGAATTCGTGAATGGATAAAATAAATGATTCCAAAGAAAGACCCCTTCAAAATTGTATTTCCCAATATTTCCAAAAATATAGATAAGATTGAAATCCAGTACTTGTTTGAAGAATGAAAGCTTGTAGGTCCATACAGAATTTCGTGAGGATGATATTATTAAAAAATCGCAGAATAACGAACATTCGAAAACAAAACTGAATTTTTTTTTTGAACTTTTCTGATGGCACGATCATCACGAAATTTGGCACAAAACTGTTGCATCAGAATTTTCAAACTAGTTACATCATCATTATTGAATCAGTATTTCTTGAGTTACTCCGGAAAAAACAACTATACCAAGGGAAAAAACACGAAATTGTACAGATTATTTCCCAATATCTCCGAAAATTATAACAGTTTCAAACTGAAATTTGGTTGGTACACTTCTGTGAAATCTAGAGAAATTCGAGAAAATTGAGAAAATTGAGCTCTAGATTTCACAGAAGTGTACCTACCAAATTTCAGTTTGAAACTGTTATAATTTTCGGAGATATTTGGAAATAATCTGTACAATTTCGTGTTTTTTCCCTTGGTATAGTTGTTTTTTCCGGAATAACTCAAGAAATACTGGTTCAATAATGTAACTAGTTTGAAAATCCTGATTTCTCTAGATATGAACGAAATATTTTTTTCCAATATAATGAATGATTTCCTAAAAAAAAATTTCAGGAAAAAATTTCGAAAACATTGGAAAAAAAATTATTTCTCGAAAAATAACCAACGAATTTTCATAAAACTCTCAACGTTGATTACTGTTGCATAACTAAACCTAAAAATTTTCATCCGGATGATTTCCGACCAGTGGTCCCTGAGTTATAAAGAAAAACGCTTCAAATTGTGTTGTGAAAATCCAATGAGTTATGAATAATCTGTAAGTTTCATTCAAGATATCAATGGTATTTTTAAATGATTTATTGAATAAAATATACAAATACAAAAAAATTTACATTCACAATCCTCTAAACAGTACCCTAAACTGGTATCGAGGATAGTAGATACAGAATTCCATTGAAATTAACCAGTGCCTTTGTTAGCAAATAAAATCTTATCTCGTACATACACACCCGATGCTTGAGGAATCGCAGTTCCACATCAAGACAAACCTCAAAAATGCCAACTTAACATTCTATTGAAAAAGCGGACAAAACCACATTACACCAACTCTAAGTATTCCTTTATTTGATCAGAAAATTTACCAATTGAACTGACAGATTTTATGGAAGTAGGTAATTGATTAAATATTTTTGAAGCTTGTGCTATTGGGTTATTCAGCCCTTTTTGACTTTTTACTTTTGTCTGATATAAGTTTTGATGTGTTCTTGTTTCATAACTATGAATATCTTTCGTAAATTTATACTCTGTATTGCACTTTTGTATTTTATTTATGATTTTAAAAATTAATTTACATTGTTCTAACTCTAATATTTTCTTCAAATTTGGTATTTGCAAATCAGAGTAAAGTTGTGTAGTATTCGTTAATCGATCATAATTAAACAACACTTTAACAAATTTATTTTGTAACGTTTGTATTTTTTTGAAGCATGTTTTTCCACAGGTTCCCCAAATCGGTATTAAATATCTTATATGTGACATAAAAAACGCATTGTAAACCTGATATTTACTTTTTTTTGATAAATAAGATCGAACCCCATATAAAGCCGAAACCATCGGTATTATCTTCTCGATTATGGAGTCAACGTGGCTTTTCCAGCTCAAATTTGTATCCAACATCAGACCCAAGTACCTCGCCTCACAGACTTCTTGAAGTTCAACATCATTTATGCTTAACTTTAGACTCGTAACTTTTTTGTTCTTTTGCTTGAATACCATATACTTAGTTTTATTTATATTAATTTTCAATTTATTGTTCCAAAGCCAATGTAAATACCGTTGTAGATCTTCATTAATTTGTTCATTCAACTCTTCTATGTTATTACCTGTATATATCAAGACAGTGTCGTCTGCAAAAGCGAAATACCTGGCCCGGATGTTTGACTTGCTCAAGTTAAGCACGTATAATGAATAAAGAAGGGGACCCAAAACCGACCCTTGGGGAATACCAAACGAATTGGAAGTCCAGTCACTTTTGCTATCATCTATACACACATATTGACGGCGATCGGTTAAATAGGACTTAATCAACTTATGTATTTTTCCTCTGAATCCCATTCGTTGGAGCTTATTAAGAAGAATATCTCTGCTAACCACGTCAAAAGCCTTTCTCAAGTCGACCATTATAGCCACGGCTATCTTGCCATTGTCTAGAGCTGATGAAATTTCATTAATCAAATCAACTGTCGCACTGAGGGTATTACTGTTTTTTGTAAATCCATACTGGTATTGATCGACCACAACATACTTTTTAATAAAAGATAACATTCTATTTTTTATGGCCGTTTCACAAACTTTAGAGAACGTACTGATAACGGATATGGGTCTGTAATTATTTAAGTCATCAGTTTTTCCGGATTTATGTATGGGTGTTATTTTACTGATCTTCAATTCGCTAGGATAGTTACCACTTGAAAGAATTGCATTAACTAGCCTTGTTAAAATTGGCAATAAGTCATCCTTTAAATTCAATATATCTCTGACAGATATTTTATCGTGACCAGGTGCAGAATTCTTTTTCAAATTGAGTAAAATATCATTGATTTCCTTCTCGGTTACTGGAGTGAGAACAAATGAATTCAAATTATCGATCTCTTTAACATTTAAAACCGGTTCATTACTAACGATTTCATTTTCCACCTCCCCGGTTTTTTAACTGAGAAAAAAACAAACCCTTGTATAAAATTTGCTGCGTTTTGAAAGGGCAATCGAGTCACCTTTGAAACAAGGTTCCACTCAATCTCCCTTTCCATTTATAATTTTAGGGGTTGCTGTCATCACGCTCGCCGGGTTGGTACAAAAATGATTGGAACCAAGCGTATAAAAGGTCCCCCTAAGAAACAAAGGTCTACTCTTTTTGATTTTTTTTTGTTTTGCATGGATGCCGAGATATTTCAAGAGTGCTTCTTTTTCAAACCGACACACTGTATAAATATAATGGAAATGAAAATCGGAGTAATCCCGTTTATGTTGTCCTACTAAAAAAGACTACATGTTAGTGACATCTGTGCAGCGGCAGTTTTTTTGAATAAAACACTCATTCGCTTCACCTCGTTAGAACAATTAACATTAACATTTCATTGTGTAGACACGCCGACCGATCATCTTAAATTCATCAAAAATGTATTCGACTGATGCAGAGAAAGAAGTAGCTGCTATCATCACATCCTGTATTCTATCCTACGGAGGTGATGGGGTACCTTTGAGTGAAATCCAGGAAGAATTTGAAGATCTATGTGGTTATCCAATTCCCTTCAGAGAATTTGGCTTCGATGATTTGAGTAGTTTTTTAACATCATTACCGAATATTTATATCATAAAGAACCAATTCAATAATGATATCGTGGTCGAGCATAGTCCAAAGTTGAATCATATAAAACAACTTATTTCAAAGCAAAGAAAACCTTATAAAAGGAAGTATCAACAAGAGGAGACTGCAGTGATTAATCCGAGTAAGAGAATCAAAAATAATTACATCAAGCCCTTTCCTAAAGGAGCTTCAATTCACTCTTCTTTCAACAAGAGGAATTTGAATGACTCCACGAAATTTGAAGAATTCCATCGACTGGTAAGTACACCCATAGCATTGTATAAAGACAATTTATACAATGCCCATAGTATATAATATACATCGACTATGGTATAGCAATATTTTGCGCGCATGTTCTGAGAAAGGTGTTGGCCAAACGGTTTAGTTGAAATTTTTGAGGATATTTCCCTAAAATTTCTAGATTGAAACTTGTCGGTCAGCTGAAATATAACGTGAGGCTTTTCGCGAAATTTTGTGGATAGTATGATTATTAAATCAAGAAAAAGGATCCGAATTTTTTTCTCGGAAAGTATTCATCTGATTCCGAAAAATTCTGCACAGACCTAAAACTCTGTATACAGTGCGCGGGAAAACTATGGAACAAATTCATTTTCTCAGAAGAAAAATATTTGTCAACGAAATCCTGAAACAGGTCAATTTTCATTTCACTTTTCCCAAATTTTTATGTATTTTTGAAGGATTCTTGTTTGCACCCTGTGCCATCCCCATCAACCCTCTAAATTTTTTGAACTGGAAAAGTGGGTCATGTGGTACTTTTTTGGGCAAGGTCTTTGTATCTTCTTCACAGGCGTGCAGAAATTTTCAAGAAAAATATTTTTTTTTCAAAAATTCATTCAAAGAGGTTTTCAGTATGTGCACTTTGTCATGGCTCATCTACTTTGGTACGATGGTACCTGATGAAATTTCTCACCGAATGAAAGTCGACCATTACAGTTTTGTTCATGCACAACTTTGAACCCCTTTCATCCCCCTCAATGTGTGAAGCACTGTGCTTCAGTTATGATCTTAAGTAGGTATGTTATTAGTACGTTTCTATAGGGGGTTGAAAGTTGTGCATGAACAAAACCTTGTATAAAAAATCATTTTCAAAAATTAATCACTGAAGCCTGCAGAACGACACCCCGTTGTCTCCTATTAACGTCGAAATTTCCCTGAATTCTGATATTTCTCGCGGCTATTAGCCGAATTTTTTTTTAATTTTAAAAAATTTTTTCAAAAAAAAAACATTTAATTTTTCATGAAGTTAATTCTAAATTGCTTACTTTTTCAAAATTTTCGATTTTTTTCGATTTTTGAAAATTTCGATCACAAAAAAAAATAAACGTTTTTTTATATGAAAATTTCAAACTTTTTTTGAAATTTTCTCTCAATGATTTTTAAGGTCAATTTTTTTTTAAAATTTGGTTATATTTTTCATAGAAATGAAGAAAAAACCAGCCCTAAAAAAATAATTTTTACAGACACTTTTTTTTTAACTCTAAAAAACTTTGTTTTAAAAAATCATTGAAAATTTTAGAAAAAAAACTCAATGATTTTTTAAATGTTAGCAACACTAAAGCAAGCAGAATGAATGAGGCTGTGTTGCCGAAATGCGCGCAGCTGTAATTTTCGAGCACATATTTGCACTCAAACTTAAGCCGACTCTATAAATATGGATTTTCGGAGTGTTTCTTTTGAAAGCTTTTGCATTTGCAATCGGTCATGAGGACAGTTTGAAGGTTCATACCGAATTTTGTGAGGATAATATGATTAGAAGATCGCCAGATCTTTCCACCAGGAAGTGAAGCTGATCGCTTTGGCAACGAATTTGAACATGTGCGCGAAAGCTTATGACTTCAGTGCTTTCCTTGAATTTTTATTTAATATTTCATTCCGTCTATCTTTCTTCTCCAGGAAGAGATGTTACCGATTCTTTACAAGCATCAGGCTTTAGGAGATGATTTTTTTGTTGATTTGGCCGATAAAAAATTAGGGTGCTATGTGTCAGATGAAGGTGAATGTTTAAGTATATGATTTTGACATGTTTTCTTAAAATTATTGTTTTGATTTCAGTACCTAAAAAGTGTGGCTTGTGTGAAGTTGGACTAACAATTTCGAATTTGACAGAAAAAATAGAGAACGTTCATCAGATAGCCCCAAGAGTTGTTGTTATGATTGGAATGAATGATCTTCTGATGGTAAATATTATCAGACATTTATTTCTTCGGCAGATTTTTAGTTTTCGCGTGGATCTCCAAGGGCAATCGTTTCGTAAGAATGACTCTCATTCTCGAATTTTTTCCCGAAAATAGTCTCTGCATGAATACTATGTTCTACTCACTGATGATGAATCAAATATGTCAAATTTCGTTGTTATTTCCTGAATTAATCAAAATGTTACTTACGACTTGAAAACCAATTTGCACATGTGCGCCAAAGCTGCGCCGACTTCGCGTCAGTGTATTTTTAGAATTTCAGATCTCATTTTTCGATGGGTTACAGGTCATGGATTTTTTTTTCGGTGAACACGCCAGATTTGTGTCCATCTCCCTAATTTCTGAAATTTGAATCTAAGGGTCTTGAATAAGTGACACTCACAGAATAAGGGCTATAGACACTCGCGAAAATACGTGACTTGAAAACCTTTAGGTAGATTGGGAGTTTAAATGCGCAGGTAAGGTTCGTTAATGGATGAAATCCCCCCTATACCTTCGAACGATCCTTCAGCCGTTTTTGTATTATTAAAAAATGCAGACTTTAGTGAGAAATTCATCACGCTATCCTAGAAGCAGCAAATATATAATTGTAACTCATGTGAATATTAATGTAACTTATACAGAGTGTAACAGCCAAATGGAATAATATCGATAACGAATAAATGAGGGCGTGCTGGGAAAATCGCTCGGACACGTCGATTTGTAATTTTAAATGCGCATATTTTTCAAGAAAATAATATTATATAGGGTGTTCCATGTGACCGTGGCCAATACCAACTTTCTTATTTCAAATGCAACCCCCTGTATATTATTTATTTTTTGGATTCTTCAGAGAATTCTAGACACAATTCATGCACAATGTCCTATACCTATCTTTAACTATTTCGGAAATATTAAGTGTTTTCAGATTTAGTGCAAAAATCAACGTTTCAAATAAAAATTATTTTATTTCACAAATTCGGTACATCACACATAAAACCTAATAAGTAATACTGATTATTTCTTAATAATTAAAAAAAAACAAAAGAAAAACATCAATGTCAATGTAGGAAATGTTCAAAATGCTCGCCGCGAACGTCTTGGCAACATGCTAATCTGATGTAGAATTGTCTTCTAACGTTACTCAACATTTCTGAAAATACTTAATATTTCCGAAAAAGTTGAAGATAGATATAGGACATTGTACATGAATTATGTCTAGAATTATCTGAAGAATCCGAAAAACAAATAATATACAGGGGGTTACATTTGAAATAAGAAAGTTGGTATTGGCCACGGTCGCATGGAACACCCTATATAATTTTATTTTCTTGAAAACTATTCGCATTTAAAATTACAAATCGACGTGTCCGAGCGTTTTTCCTAACACCCCCTCATTTATTCGTTATCGAATTTATTCCATTTGGCTGTTACACTCTGTATATGTGAGTGTAAATGTAACATATGTGAATATTCAGTTGTTCGCCGATCGGTAAAAAAGAATTTCTTCCGAAAAAAGGATAGACATTTAATTATTCAGTAAAGTATAGTGTATGTTTGAGGCTCTATTTCGAAGGTGGAATTCAAATATTTGAAAAATCTTTTTAATGATTTCATTGGTATACACATTCGAAATATTATATTGCCCATATTCTCGACACATAGATCCAATCGAGTATGAGTATAGGGGTTGGCTGTTGAATTACAACTTTAGGATTCATGCAAAATTATGCGGGAATCAAATAAAGACCCGGAGCTAAATTCAACTGTCTGTAAGAAAAATAACATAAAATCAAATAAAATAAAAGGTTCCCATTCCACACGTTTTCCCCAATAATACTTATCTGAAATAATGCTGAAGAAATTGATAACTAGTTTGAGGATGTTAATGAACAAGTTTGTGCAACTTCCTACCTACCTGAAAGTTTTCAAGTCACTTCCTTTCACGAGGAAGCCTATATTCTACATCAGTGATTTCAAGCTATACTAGTTTATTGAAGACCCTTTTTCGGATCAAATATCAGAAATTTGACATTTTTGGCCGTGTTCTCCGAGAAAAGAAGTAAGAAACTGTTACAGCAAGCAGAATCGTACACTGAAAGAAATTTCTATTAGCCGTTAATAAAAATCTATTGACCGCAGCAAAATATCTGCATTAAATAGGCTTCAAATAAGCTCTGTATTTGCTTCTAATGAAGTCAACTTGCTGGTATTTACTTTTTTGACACTAATAGAGGAGCCGGTCTGCCAGAAAATGTCGACTCTATTTGCTCCTAATAAATCACATACCTGCTACTAATAGTTTGGATTTTAGTGACAAATAAATATCTATTTGCTATCAATATACACGCAACCAACTCCAAGTAAGAACTTTAATAACCGTGAATAGCCACAGTTGCAGCAGGAAATACGAATTGTGCTGTAACTAATAGTTTACTTATTAACCACAAATAAATTTCTATTTGCCACTAAATCATTACCAGCTTGCGACTAATAAAACTATAAGTGCCATAAACAAATGATAATACAGCTACTAATAGATTTTTTGCTGTAACTAATAGATTAGTTTATAGTGTCAAATAGATATCTATTGACTATTAGGACATAAGCAACGTACCCGAAATAAAAACGTTATTAGCAACAAGGAACCTTTATTTAGTTAATAATCGAGATTTTACTGTCGCTAATAACTTATTTATTAGTGGCTAATGTTTTTTTTTGTCATTATCTAGCAATACATAGATATCATGCCAAACAATATTTTTATCATAAATAATCCGTGGATTGTAAGTTTTTTACTTATACTGACAAATTTTGAGAATTTAATTGCAACTACTTGTTATAAAAAGCAATTTTACAAATTTGTTGTACTAAATTTAACCAAAAGACTGACAATTCACGAGTTATTTATCGTAAAAAAGTTAGTTTGGCAAATAATATCTGCGGTCATTCCTTGCTGATGATAATTAAAAAACTGAAAGCCACAGTAAAATCTCTATTAGCAATTAAATAGAGGTTCCGTGTAGATAATAACTTTTTTATTTGCTTTGTATTAATTTTATCTATCAGCAAAAATGTATATATAAAAAATATAATGATTTCATTAAGAATTTTAGGTGGATCTTTTATTTGTATACATTCTTTATCTATACTATGTTACTTATTAGTTTTGGCACAATAAAACACAATATAACAAGAGAATGAAATATATTGAAACTTCACATCAAGGTGGAATGTTGTTATCAAAATACCAAGAAAATTGCTATTCAATGAAAGAAAAGTAACATTATAATATTCAAAACTTAATGCGTAACATAAGTCTCGAATTCAAATTGATACTTAAGTTTCCTAATAAATATTACATACAAACATACAGCCCTCATTGAAATCTAAAATAGGGAACTTAGTTCGTAGAAAAAAGGAAATATATACTCCAAGAGAATGCTATACATTTTTTTGTATTCAAAGAAATGTGATACATAAAACAAAATAACATTCTTTTATATATACATAAGTTTATGTGAGAAGTGCTCATAAGAAATTTGGGACATCGACTATTACAAGGTATTCTATTTATGTATAATATTTGTGACTGATTAACACTTTCAGTTACATAAACCAGTAATGAAACATAGAGTGAATTATTCGAAAAAATGTATATTTTATTTTTCTAAAAATACCCTTCATGGAATAATCAAATTTTCTTTGAATGAAATTATTTGTATAGGATAGTTTAGGAGTTGTCAAATGTGAAAACGAAATTCAAAAAATGGATGGACATATAAAGAGCAAAAATTGATAGAATGGATAATTTGATTCTGTATTCATATACAGGTTGTGCCATTTGAAAAACGAAATTACCGAAAATTAAAATTAGTCGTAGATATCACGCACAAAAAGAATAACTCGAATATTGTCATGTCCCAAATTTCATAAAGCTGTAAATTATAATACAAAATCTCTAAGGGATGTTTTCTCACAAATTAACACCACTCAGAAACCTTTTAACCAAATATTCGAAACTCAATATGAAATAATTTAACCAAATATTCGAATTTTTCAGAACTGATGAACGTATATATAAAACATTTTTCAACATAAGAGTCATAATATTGTAATCCATTGTCCATTTCCTTTTGTTGTTATGATGTGGGTATCCACTTTTACAGAAAATCTTGTTCAAGCTTTCATTATCAAGTAAGTGAAAACTTTCATCATCAATGCCTGAATCTAGACAGAAGAAACTATAAGTTAATTTCTTGTTTGGTTTTCAATTAAAATTTAAAAAAAAAATGTTCATAGATGGAATATTTTTGCAGATATGAATATAAGTATTTATAATTTATAACATAGTGAACAATACAACAATTAGAGCTTCAGGAACTGAGAATAGGCGGAAAATGTTATTTTCATTACAGGGTTATCTGCGTATTTTCAGTTGAACACTTATTAGTCCTAATTAATTCGAAACTTAGCAAAATTTTGGCTATTTTGCATTATGGACAAGTTTTAAAATGTATTGCCACGGAACCCGACAGTTCCCCAAGGTAAAACTTAAAATTTCGAAGGTTTGCAATTCTTGGTCCGATTTTTGTTCAATTTTAATTTAATTGCCAATATGGTTTATTGACCCACCATGTACTGCGTTTAGTAATTTTTTTTTACGTATTCAATATTGTAAGTAATTGATATGTAGTTCCGCTGATGAGAAATAGCACTAATTTGATAATTATCAAATATATAAAAATGATACTTGCTTTCGAAAGCACCTAGATAATCTCCCAGTCCCCAATTTTGTAACGAACACTATAGTTGAACATATTTCACTAGCAAACACGAAATTGCAGCAACGACAGAAACACACAATAAGACTGACTAGGTAGACTATATTAAGGGTTAATATTTCACTATATTAACGACAAATAATAACCATATTTGCCACAAACTGATAATCCCAGGATGTTCCACTGCTTTCCCCAAATACAGTCTGTATTTGTTATTAATAGATTAATTTTATCTCTATTACTCCTAAAGAAATTTTTATTTACAGTAGCAAGTTGTTTTCAATAAAAAAACTCTAGCTGGAACAGCTTGTTCGTCTAATCACGACGATTCAGCTTCATTTAGCAGCAAATATAGTTTTATTAACAACAAATAGGTTCAGCACAGCCAAACACTTTATTTGAAGCCTTTCTTTCAGTGTATCTATATGGTCGACACAGATAAATCAAATCCATCGCAAATTATTTGTTCGATTATTTTTAATTTCATGATTGAAAAATCTCTTGTGCTAAAATTATCTGATCTGATTCTTCACTGACGATTATTTTCATAACATCCAGGGTAGAAATGCCAGCAATATGATAATAGACTTCAGGAAACTAGTTGCAGAATTGAAGAAAAGAAATACACGTGTGACAATTATTACACTTATACCCTCACCAAAACTGAAAATGAACAGAAATTTGCAGATGCGCATGGACATCTTTAATCAATCCATACTGGAATATGGATCAGGTAAAACTACCAAATAAATGAAGAAAATAATAGACCTTCAGGTCGCAGTAGAATGTAACCAAACTATAAACTTAATTGAATATTAATGAATTTCCTTGAGAAACGGACTGACTGCTGGTTACAAAAAACTTTTACAGCTGGTGAACTCGTTCATTTCAGTTTGAATTCGATGATTAGGTGTGGAAACAACACCAATGCCCTTAAATTAATCTTTTCTAAGATATTCGTAAAAAACAATCTATGCTATCACATTTCGAATGTTATTCTTCTCGGAAAGAAAATGATTGTCTCGAAGGGCATGGAGGACATATTGTACATTTATTTTAAATTGTATTCATAGAAATTCAGAATTTCTGGTTTTGCTTGATATTAAAAATGTATTCGCAACTGCATGTCTCAGAAAATATGAATTTTAGGGCATTGGTGTTATTTCCACATCTACATTACTTATCAACGCAGAATTCAATACGGCCATAAAAAAATGAGGTTCTAATTTGAAAAAATTGAGTTCACGTTTTCGAACTTGCCAACTTTGACAACGCTTTTGTGACCTTCTGTATCATGAGTTTCAATTCTGACTACTGCGACAGAAGCATTATTCCTACTTCTCGCGGAAACCTCAAAACGGCATTTTTCCAAAGTAAAACCTGGAAGGCATCCATGTTTCATCAGAGCGCCATTTTCAATTTTTTTTATCGCAATTTCACGTTAAAAAACAATTATCCGACAGAAATGCAAAAATTTCACATAAATACAACTCAGAATTTAATAATAAATCTCTCTTGTAAAAGTCCGAAATAACAAACGTGAATTTTGATTCCTTCCCGAAAATATTCTAACCAACGGTATTCGTGGGACACCCGGTATATCTTGTGATAATATGATTAGTTTTACAATAAATTTGTGACATTGAAGTTGAGAATGCTTTTTTTCAGTCTTTATTTTTTTAACTCATTCATATTTTGTAGATTTTGAATTGCAGTGTAATATTATAGATATGAACAAGATTTTTGATATGGAAATCAGGAACTTCAAAAAGGATTTGTGAGTATTGAATTTGATCCAGAAAACAAATTTCCCAATTTACCTCTTTCAGTGACAGACTAGAAAAAACTTGCCGTAACGATCAATACAAAGTCTTCTCAGATTATGGAAGAAAAATATTTTTGCATGCCCTGAAGACTTGTCTAAAAGAACAAGTGGATCATGGACATTAAGCAATATAATCTACTTCAATATTGGATAAACTCTCAACTAGGAACCAATTTTACTCAAACCCATAACACAAGTTCAATATAATTACTATTTAGTAAAATACAAATTTACAAGCGTAATATTTCAAGTCCCTGTCCTACAAAGGATATATAGAAATGTTTTTTCTACATAGAAATAATTATTGAGAATATATGGTCCTAGTTGAGAGGTATTTGTATTGTGTTTTTATCCTTCCAAATTGGAGCGATATTTATGGTTATTTATTCTATTATTGTTGTTATTTATTTGTGTAAATGAAATTAGACATGCAGAAACATATTATATATAATTATGTAATCGCACCCCATATTAATTCAACGTAACATACACAGAGTACCCATAAACATTTGTATATTACTATGTTGCAGCCTGCAAAGTCAGCAGTGAACACCTGCAGTGCTGAGTCACATCCTATAGATAAGATAGCTTATAAAAGCATCTTCTTCCTTGATTCAAGGGAAGAAATAGATCTAGAGCCTTAGTCGATAGTCATAGTTTACACAGAATTGTAATATTCTCTATTGTAAATAAAAGTGTTTTTTTTTAAAAACCAAGTCTTCAACCCAAAATACATAATTGGCGACGAGGATGGGATTGTGCCAGGCCTGAAGAGAAGTGTCCAGTGTACCAGCTCCATATCAGATACCTGTTGGTTTCAACCATCAAGCACACCCTTAAGAACCTGTGGTAGAAGACCAGAGAGTTCGATTGACGGAGTAGCGCCCGCAACGACTTCGAAGACTATCGGTGAGCATTTCCTATTTCTCCCCAGTTTCCCTAATCTGGTAAAAAATTAGTGAACTTGTATAGTTTTTCCTAGGTTTCTTTAAAAAACCGATTTTTAAGAGTTTTTTCTAGGTTTCTTAAATAAAAAACCGATTACTATTTCAATATTCATAATTTATAATATTTTTCTAGTTTTTTTTTTTTATATTTCACGATTACGTCGATTAAACATTTTTCGGGTCGTAAAAAGAAAATAAATAAGATGGCTCAAGAGAGAATAGATTTATCCCTAGCTGAAAAATTTGGTATGCTCTTGCCTAAATTTTCTGGCATTGAAAATGAACTTCATTCTTTCATTAAAAGTTCCGAACAATATCTATTGATGTTTGCGGATGAAAATCAAATAGTTAAGAATTATTGTTATGCTGTCGTTAAATCGAAACTGACTGATAGAGCCCTAGCTGAGGTTTCCACATCTGATATTCCTGATAATTGGGTATTATTAAAGAACTTTTTATATAGCAAATTTGGCGATAATATTAATTTAGATGTTTTGATACATAGTTTACAATTTTTGACCAAAAAACCAAACGAAGATTTATTAGCTTTCATTGATAAAATTATTGCTATGAAAATTCGAATAAATTATAGGATTGATGCTGATATAATGCCTGATCCTGAGAAACAAATGTATAAATCAAATATTCGTAAAATTTGTAAAACAGTGCTAATTTCTAATGCCCCCGTAGAACTGAGAACTTATTTAATTACCAACAATGAACTTTCCTTTGACGAAACAGTCAACGCCGTGAAAGATTATCTGTGCAACATGGCACAATACGAATTATTAGATAAGAGTCGTCGAAATAAAAATATGCAACCTTTGAATAAAGCATTCAATTATCAATCGACCTACCGAAATAATTATTCGTTCAATAATCAACCAACCTATTCACATTATAATAGATTTAATCAGCAACATTTTCCGTCTCAGCCGATTCAGTTTCAACAGCGGCAAGTGAAAACTCATTATCCTTCACATCGCGAAGTTTTCGAGAGATCAAATCCACAACGAAATCAAAATACTAATGTTTTTAAGCCCAATCCAAATTATAGAAATAATACTCCGCCTGAAAGAATGTCTATACAAACGAGAAATTACCCGCAAAAACGAGCAAATTATTCCACACAATACAATGTTAATCCACAAAGAAACTTTTATAATAATCGCAATGATAATTACCCAAATAATAACCATCGTAATGAAAATACTCAGAATTTTACGTTTGAAGAATTAACGCACGTTGAACAGGAAAAGCGAAAAGAGAATTTCTATAGCCAATCAAAACCATCTACGTCAAAGATGCGACCTAATGAAAATTTTCGTCAATCAGTCGAAAAACTCGAATTGACTTAAACCAAACGCTAGAATATCATAATCAATTACCCTATGTAGAATTTGAATATCCTAAGTGTAAATTATTGATTGATAGTGGATGTTCCGTTTGTCTGATTGATCCGAAGTTCGCTTATAATAATTTCAAAGAAAATATTTTTAGAGAAGATACTACCCTTACTGCATGTTTCAGATCACAAACGTCAAATGAAAAAGTGTTATTACCTTTATTTTCCGAATTAAAAATGAATGATTGTCATCCCTTTGTTCTTTACAAATTTCATAAAAATTATGATGGTCTAATAGGAGCAGATTTCCTCAATAAATACGATTTGAGAATTGATTTCAAAAATATGGTTTTAGAAAATGATTTTTGCCAAATACCTTTTAAATACCAACAAGTTTGTCAAAATCCTACAAGAATTCCTATAGATTTGAGTCATTTAGAACCCAAAATAAAAAGTCAACTTATCAAAATCTTTCAAACCAATGATAAAGTCCTTCAATTGCCGGGTCAACCATTGAATTTTTCAAGCAAAATAAAACACAGAATTAGAACGATTGATGAAAATCCAGTTCACTGTAAAATTTATCGTTACCCAGAGATACATCGTGAAGAAGTGAAAAATCAAATTGAAGATTTATTGGAAAAGAAAATAATCAGACCGAGTATATCTCCGTGGTCATTTCCCGTAGTAATTGTTCCAAAAAAACCAGACTTATCCGGAAAAACTAAATGGCGTATGGCCATAGATTACAGAAAGTTAAATGAAAAAACTATTGACGATAAGTATCCATTACCTCAAATTGACTCTATCTTAGACAAACTCGGTAATAAAAAATATTTCACAACCTTAGATTTAGCATCCGGATTCCATCAAATTGAGTTAGATGAAAATTCGATTGAAAAGACTGCTTTTACCGTGGAAAATGGTCATTATGAATTTTTAAGAATGCCTTTTGGACTTAAGAATGCGCCAGCAACATTTCAAAGATTGATGAACGAAGTTTTGAAAAATTTTATTGGAAAAATATGTTACATTTATATGGATGATATAATAATATTTTCAGAAACTATTGAACAACATTTAGCTGACATTCATAATATTTTAGAAATACTTGCGTCAGAAAATCTGAAAATTCAGTTAGACAAATGTCATTTCTTCAAAACAGAAATTGAATTTCTTGGTCATGTCATAACCCCTGAAGGTATAAAACCAAACCCGAATAAATTAGAAGCTATTCAAAATTATCCTATTCCGAAAACACAAAAGGAAATTAAATCTTTCCTTGGTCTTATAGGATATTACAGAAAATTTATTCCCAATTTTGCAAAAATTACCAAACCATTGACAATGTGTTTGAAAAAGAATGCAAAAATTAATATTGATGATCCTGATTACATTGAATCCTTTAAATTATGCAAAAACAATTTATTAAATCATCCAATTCTTCGATATCCCGATTTTAATGCGCCCTTTGTTTTGACAACTGATGCGTCAGGATTTGCGATAGGTTCAGTTTTATCCCAAGGAGAACCACCTGACGACCTTCCGATCGCCTACGCGAGTCGTACCTTAAATCCTGCAGAATTTCGATATAGCACGATAGAAAAAGAATTATTATCAATTGTTTGGTCGTGTAAACATTTTCGACCATACCTTTACGGAAAGAAATTCACGATCTATACAGATCATAAACCATTAATTTGGCTATTTTCATTAAAAGAACCGAATTCAAGATTAATGCGTTGGAGAATCAAGTTAGAAGAATACGATTACGAAATCAAGTATAGAAAAGGATCGATGAATAATGCAGATGCATTAAGTAGAATTATATGGAAAACTGACAATGCGAAAACGTATGAAAACTTTTTGAAACTTAATGAAAATAATGATATTCCCGAATCAAATAACGTTAAAGAAAGAGAAGGTAACTTATTTAAAGCCCCTAAAAAGTATTCATTTGCACATTGTGTATCTAGAGATCTAGAAATGAGTAAAGGAATCGCGACAATTTTTAAAAATAAATACGGAAATGTAGATGAATTGAAGTTACAAAATAAGGGTATAGGTGAAGTCGCATTTATTAGAAAAGACGACAAGAATATTTATTACTTAATAACAAAGGAATTTTATTATGATAAACCTAATTATGAAGATGTTTTTGAATGTTTAATTAAGCTTAAAGAATTATGCGAATATAATAATGAGAAATATTTAGCATTACCGCGAATAGCAAGTGGGTTAGATGGACTGAAATGGTCATGCATTTTCAATATGATCAAATATATTTTCAACGAATCGAAAATTAATGTGGTTATTTATTATTTATCAAGAACAAAAAATGAGTATATTGAAGATTTTAACGGAATCGAAGATGACGAAATTTCTTTGATTAATCATATATCAGACGATGAATTAGATGAATGTGTTGATCTTTTAACTAACCCTAACGAGGAATTACCAGTTTTAGATAATGCTGACTTAAGTGAATTAAAAACAGGAAATGTTATTATACATAGCGATATTACAGTACACAGTGGTATTGAAAATCCCATTTTAGAAATTCCTTACACTGAGAGAAGCGTAAATGCCTATCCGTTACAGATTATTTTCAAAACAGCAGCGAATTTTAATGTTATAAAAATCAAATTATTCGGAGACAAACTCAGATTCAGAGTGTCCATTAATTCAATTGATAAAGATATTTTTCAGTTTATTAAAGAATTCGTACAACCTAAAAAGTCATACGCAGTATATTTCGCGTCTCAGGAATTGGAAAAACCCTTTATAACCATCTTACAGAATAAATTCGATTATAAAACCCTTAATTTCAAAATTTCAAATATTTTGCTAGAAGACGTAGAAGATAAAGAAGAACAACTTTTGAGAATTCAACAATATCATGAAACAAAGACTATTCATCGTGGCTTAAGAGAAAATTTAATAAGTTTGAGAAAAAAGTATTATTGGCCTAATATGAATAAAGATGTTCAAAATTATATTAATGCATGTGAAATTTGCCAAAGGCATAAGTACGAAAGAACACCCATTGAATTACAGTTCAAGCCAAACCCGATAGGATCGAAACCTTTTACACACATCTATTGTGATACCATAAGATTTGGACAAAATTATTGTTTGAGCATTATAGACTCATTTTCAAGATTGGGTCAGTGTTACCCTTTACTTCAGAAAACAGGAACAGAAATTGTAGATAAATTAATAATGTTTTTCAGTCATTATGGCGTTCCTAAAAAAATAACTTGTGACAATGGACTTGAATTTAAAAATAGCGTTGTACAAGATTTTTGCAGAATTCATCAAATTGAAATTCATTACATTACTAATTACAATCCTAATTCAAATGCTTTAGTAGAAAGATTTCATTCAACCCTGATCGAACAAATAAGAACTATTGAATCTAAAAACTCTACATTCCAAAGTAAATTGGCACAAGCTTTGTTAAGTTATAATAATTCAAATCATTCTATCCTAGAATTAACGCCCATGCAAATAATAAAGGCAGATCTAAATTATTCTTTACCAATTGAACAAACTCACAATGAGAAAATTCAAAATTACGTTGAGAATTATATTGAGAATTTAAATGATATAACAAAACACTTGGAGAAAAATCAAAAGAGGACAACCGAAAAGTTAGATAAATTAAATGAAAGACGTTTAGCAAAAAGTAGTTATGAACTGAATGAAAACCCCACTTTTATAAAAAATCCCATAACGCGTAAACTAGATCCCGTGTACAAAAAAGTAGATGCCCGTGAAATCGATACGCATAGAATTCAGGATAAGAAAAATAAACACATTTATCATAAGAAAATCTTAAAACAAAGAAAAAAGTAGTTGAATATTTTGTTTCAGATCAAGATGAAGTACGTCACATTTATTTTCATAATACTCGAGGCAGTAGAACTGATAACAAATCTCACAATTATTCCCTTAGAAAATAATATCCTTCCAATCTTGTTAGGAAAAGCCTATATTACAAAAAGGCATATACAATTGATTTATCATATTGATTTAAGCCAAATTGAAAACCTAATAATCCAATATCAAAAAGAGATTGATCATTTCAAAAATAAACAATTAGGGTTTTCTCAGACAGCTCATTATCAGTATTTACAACATTCAAATTTAATAAATGTAAAAACATTAGAAGAACTTCTAACTCAGAGAATTCGAGAAAAAAGAGGATTAATTAATGTTGGAGGCAAAATATCAAAGATATTGTTTGGAACATTAGATTCCGATGACGAAGAGCTTTACCAAGGTTATTTTGAAAGTATAAAGAAAAATGAAGAGACACTTATGAGGAATCAAAAACAGATTGCTACTATTATCAATGACTTGAAAAATAAGTACATTAATAAAATTCAGAAACTAACAGAAAACTTCAAATTGCTTCGTACTGTACCTCAATTAGAACGTATTGAACAAATGCATCTTATGACTTTTGAAATTAAAGATATCAAAAATATTTTAGATGAGATTCAGACAGCAGTGAGTTTTGCACGACTGCACATCCTGCATGAATCTATTCTCCCTTACACAAAATTTGCGGAAATTGTCAAAAACGATACTATCATTCCGATGCATCACTTGAAAGATTATTTTCAGATATGTCATACCAAAGTCATTTTCAAAGAAAAAACATTATTGTTTCTAATTTCAATTCCAACGGTTTATGAAGAAAAATATAACCTATACAAGTTTTACTATATACCTCAACGGAATTTGTCCCTTCCTTTCACAAACCCCTATATGCTCACTCGAGACGAGGAACTAAGATGGTCCACGAAACAATGTCATCAAGTAGAAGAAGACTACCTATGTGATCAAGATTCCCTCGACAAGCCTCCAGAATGCATGAAAAATGTTCTGAAAACTCATTTAGAAAGCTGTCCCAGAAAAGAATCACCCGCAACACCAAATTTAAAAACATTGGAAGATGGAAATATCTTGTCGATCAATAATTTGGAAATTCAAGAAAAATGCCCACAGCAAACCAAGTACCATTTTACCCCGCCAATGGCTATAATCCAGTCCAAATGTATCATAAGTAATAATCAAAAGGAAATTTACCCCATCCAAGTTAAAAACGAAGAAAAGTACATCGTTTTACCAAAACCTACAATTTTTACTAATCACTCCAAGGAAGAAGAAAAAGCAGACTTCGAGGATGAAAAGATTCCAGATATCCATCTAGAAGAAATTGAAGATTGGAAATGGAATTCATCGATATCAACATTTATGATTATTTTGATTCTTATAATAATTTTAACAGTAATTTGGGTTATTTGTAAAGTTTTTCATAATTTTAAAGCTACACCTCAAAAGAGGTGATACCTTTATCCAAAGGGGGGAGGAATTATGTAATCGCACCCCATATTAATTCAACGTAACATACACAGAGTACCCATAAACATTTGTATATTACTATGTTGCAGCCTGCAAAGTCAGCAGTGAACACCTGCAGTGCTGAGTCACATCCTATAGATAAGATAGCTTATAAAAGCATCTTCTTCCTTGATTCAAGGGAAGAAATAGATCTAGAGCCTTAGTCGATAGTCATAGTTTACACAGAATTGTAATATTCTCTATTGTAAATAAAAGTGTTTTTTTTTAAAAACCAAGTCTTCAACCCAAAATACATAATTATATGTAATCAAGAGGATTGGTTTCATTCCCTCCATAACAGTACCATTGTTTAAGGAAGCAATGCCAGCAGTAGATATGAAGTGATGTTTTGTTACATTTTTCATTCCCTGTCTAAGAAGAGTTAGCCAAATCTTTTAGTTGATATTTCCGCGTCGAAATGTCGGACAATTTAAAAATTTTATTTTTTCTTTGTTTAAGATTTTTCCAAAGATTTGAAAAAGGCAAATGTGTGAATCATAATAGCATTCACTTAGGGATTATCAGGAAAAGTAATAGAAATAATTGTCAGTATTGAATAAAATATATTTTCTCATATACAATGATGAACCAAAGATCAATATGAAATCATTGTCAGCTGGTTTTATCTTTCTATAATTATTTTCACTTCTTCAGAGGGATTTGGCTCCATTACATCTCAACTGTTTCAGCAACTGATTATTCAAATAAAAGTTCATTCAGATTAGACTTAGAGGATGGTATTCAGAAACAATAACTATAAAATAAAAACTGAAACCTCCTTCGAAAAAAAGTATAATTCTACAATTAAAGTCTTGAAAAATATTCACATATAAATTCTTCTCAGATCAGAAGGCGAAGTGATCATGTTACACTGAGGACATAACTTTTTGGCTCCTAAGGTCTGCAGCCAACACTGCTCACAATGTACATGCCAACAACAAACAGATATCACAGGAGTTCGGTACTTGTCCATACAAATTAGACATTTGTAGTTATCTTCCCTACATTGTTCACGACTTTCAAGTTCTCGGATCCTAGCCTTCAATACCTGAACAATAGGATCCACTCCTTTATTATTTTCACAATCACTAGTAGATTCATCCAGTGTAGAACAGTTTTCTTCATGGATATCACTAACTATTTTTGGATCACCTCCAATAACAGCTTTCCTAAGGGCTAAATTGTCTTTATCATCACAAGGTAAAATAACATCACATTCAGAATATTGTGGTGCTCCGTATATTTGAGTATCTTCAACATCCTCTACATTCAAGTCTTCATCATCGTCAGCCATTGTTAACGAAGAACCTAAACTAGAGACACCTCCAGGAAGTAAAGAAGTTGCTCGAATCCTAGACTGTCCTGCCCACTCGTATTCTTCAAATGCTTCCACATCTATCGTTTCGGAACTATCCTCATTCTCAGTTGAAGATTCAGACTTCCTCAAACACATCTCCACATGTACCATTAAGTCTTCGGCAATAGTAGATATATCTTTGTTACAAATTGGACATACTATTTCTTCGCTCTTTCTCTTTCTTGATTTTATTTTTTGTCTAGACTGTCTATTTGAACGAACTTTCTGATAAATATCCCATTTCTTGTCTTTGTCTGAAACTGATGGACTCCGAGGAGAAGAGCCGTTCGATGAAGAGCTAGAGGGAGTACTTCTTCCATTAATCCTCAGTCTTGTTGAAGGTAATTTGTTGAGTTTTTCTATTTCCGATGTTAAATGCATTTCCACTTCCGAAGTTCTAAGTGTTACTCCACAAACTGGACAAACAATTGGATCTAACTGTTTCCTCTTAAGTCTAAAACCTCTACCAGCTTCTTCAAAATAACCAGAAGTACTTGGTTGATTTTCATCCATTTTAGAGAATCAATGGAAAAACAAATCTTGTCATTTTTCAACACTTCTGTTGTACCGACTCTTAATTGATACTCCTGGATTATACATCAATAACAATATCTTAGGATCTCCAGTATATGTATATCATGTCTTCCTGCGATAACAAGAAAATATTTCTATAAACTCTACTAGCGTAAATCGATATTTACATAAACATTGAAAACTATATAAATATAATCAAGATGAGGTAGACAATTCTGTAATTAATTTTCAGTTCTTACTTATTCCTCTTTTGAATATTGATACATCAAATTTTGAACTACTAAACATTGAATTAGTGTATAGATGATTAGAACTACCTACCAGAAACAACTGTGCCTACACTACCTACCTCTGCCTGTCTGTCTTTATTCAAAGCCTGTCTGTAAATTAACGAAACGCTGTTTGAACTTTTGAAATAAATTTAAAACAGCTGATCAGAAATCAATTTTCACTCTTTCATTACCAAAATCTTTCTATAAGAAAAACATCTTCTGGTGGAAAAGTCTTTCACTGGAAAATTTTGAGTATTTTGGCACTTTTGTCATCGTTTAAACAAGATATTATATATAAATGTTATTTTCGGCAGAATAGGCTACAGGTCTTCTTTCATCTTATTCTATGCTTCCATGTATCTTTTGTTTTAAGACTATTTTTGTTTGTATGACTTGAAGTCACGTAGGCACGAGCAGGTTCATCTGTTATTGGATGTTGTCAAACACAAAGGTGTTTCAGTTTTCATTAATTTTCGTGCTTTTTTGAAATTGTCAGCTAATATTCTTGAAGAATTGAATTTCAGAATACTATTTTGAAATGTCATCAAAATCCAGCCTTGATGATGTCTTAGGAGGTGAGATTTATTTGTTTACAATTGTAGCAAACGCAATATCATTTTTCAGTAATTCCTTGTTATTGTCAGCTTTGTTTTGAAATCGAACTAAAAATAGATTTTACTTCAGATGATATTTTGGCGATAAACGCCAGAAAGGCATTAATCGGTAATGTTTTCTGTTCCTATCAGGAAGTGCGTTTTGGAAATATGATGCATGATGAGAAGTAAATAATGATCAAAAAATGTCTGCTTTGTTTTTCAGAATCATGGGTAGACATCTCGAGTGCAAATTCAGGTGGTACCGCTACACCTTCATCTGTAACTCAGCAATTACATGTTGAAGATTATTTGAGATTGCTAAGGGAAGCACAAAGGGAATCGAATCAGTCATCAGCTAGAGTTTCATTAGCTGGTTCTCGAAGAGATTCTCCCAGAGGTAGTCCCAAGAGTCCACCAAATAGCCCTGTTCAAGGAACACCGCTTAACTTGGAGTGGCAATCATATTATTTAAACTCTGAATCCAAAGAAGTAAGTGAAATTCAATAATTTTTGTTGTTTGAGGGGATTCCAAATTCAGATTTATTTATACATTTCTATTGAAATGCTACTGTTCAGTACCTACTATGATTGTTTGAAGTTTGTTTGCATAAAACATAATACTAAAATATTTAAATTTCAAAAGCATAATACATTTTGGGATGAATTGTATGATAGGATTGACTTTTTTAGGATTCGGACTTTTTCAATGATTGGAGCAGCCGCCCAGATCAGCTTCCACCCAAAAATTGGAGTTTCAGACCCAGAAAACGTGAAATGTTGAGTATTCGCTATGCTCGTTTGGGTAATAATAGCATCTTTTCTCGTAAGGGACTGTGTACTCTATTTCTGAGCAACATTTTATCCATTCTGTTGGGTACTGGTCTAGGACTCTGGATAAGTAGACATGGATTCTTTGTTCCGGCAATTAAAGTACGTTAAACAGGATCCATGCCTCATCTTTCTTAATCGACTTTGAGGAAAATTTTGTATGTCGTTTTTATATGGCTATGCGATTTATTTCTATATTCAGCTTCTGAGTGCTGCCTTCTTTGAGAAACTGGGGTTTGTGTATGCATTTTTGTATATTCATCACCAATATTTTCAAAATTCATTTCAAAGAAATTTTTTCATGGGGAATAAAAAACATATATTGGAAAAAAATGTAAGATTTAAATTGTTATGAATTGAATAATGATTTCTTTGAAGGCAGATTATTAATCTATTGTTGTATACTCAATGATGAAATGTTTTTCTTAAGGAAGCATTCACCTAATGGTGATATTCAGTTACCATAGATGAGTCATATTATTCTAAAAATTTTTCAGTGTTGAACTTTTTATTGATAGAAATGTTCTGCATTAAAAATTTTGATAAAATCAACCATTTTATCGTCATTTTGAGCTGTGTGTACTGTGATATTGAAATTTGACTGGACTTAATAGATTGAAAAATAAGATATTCTTCTTAAAAACTGGATTTTTGACCCCATTTAGCATTAATAATAATCTATGAGTGTAACTGAATTGACCCATAGGAAAAACATTATTCTCAACATTTTCGTTTGAAAAGTTTAAAATCTTTCTTTGCACTAATAGTGTATAGAAAGTTATTTTCTGTTGAACCAGAATTCATATTATGTTCATAATTGTTTGTAGTTTATAAGTTGGATTCGTTCATTTTTCAGAAGATATGAAATAAAGGAATCATGAAAATAAAATATCTTGACAATTTCTGTGTTTGTATTTCCCAGGGCATTTCAGAGTGTGATCTATTCCAAATTTGGTATCGGTTACAGGCTACATTTTCTCTCAAATTATAATTGGATTTCATGATTCGTGCTTTAGGAATGATTGGAGTTTTGGATTAATTAAAAGCATTTGAATTTCGCCATTCATTGGCTTTCTGAAGCTTGAGCTACTCAACAAAAATCAGAACATTGAAATTTGATTGAGATAACTCACATTCAGAACTTGTCATTCTGTAATGAATGGATCTTATTTATAACTGACGAAATATACAGTTATTTTGCACACATTTGGGTACATTATTCATTGCGACTTGGTGATTATAACATTTTTTCAATTCATGAGGAATTATGTGAGTCATTGAAAGAAAACGATATTGTGAAATGGTTTATTTCGTTGAGAAAAATATATATCTATAAAATATTCGATAATTTAACATTTTCTAAATTAGAATAATAACAGATAAATAAATATTGTGAGCATATACTTCATATAAATATACTGGAAAAATGTGATGTATCACCAGTTCTCTTCAATTATCACTTGTACAGTGAATTAAATTCTTTCAGTTCAAAAATCTGAACACTTTCAAAACTTTACAGTTTTATTAAATTCAGTACTGGCCATAAAAGGCAGACTGATCCTATCAAATAGGTTGTACATGAACCAATACTCCAGAATGAAATACTGGCAATAATGGGGCCCACAGCTCTAGCTAGGGCACCCAGAGATCGGAAAATACCCATAATTGTTCCTTTTTGATCAGCTGAGCCATACAGTGAGGCCATGGTCATGATACACGGAACAACAAGTGCAGTTGCTAAAAATATCTATAAGTTAGCAATAACAAGATCGATATAAAAATAATATCAAATAAAATTGTAGGATAATTCGTAAAATTCCAATCCTACGAATTATCCTACATGTAATAGAAATTAATGCGAAATTATAGTTGAATCAAATATAAATACCTACATGTTGCATAGAGGAACAATCCAAAGTATAGAAGTATTGGACCAGTTGCAAGGCCTACACAAATAAATGAAGGAATGATCAACCACAGACCCAAGGTTGCAGTTTTTTTGATTTTATCTTTAGAGATTCTACGTACATAACCACCCTGAATAACAGCCATTGTAAGACCTGAAATGGTTCGAGTACTGACAAGTATTTTAACAAAATCTATTTCAAATTACATTACCTATAGAAAAAAACATCCATCCTTGTTGCATTGAAGTATAGTTGAATACATGGTGGGTCAAGAATGTAAAAGTGAATTCTAGCCCACTATAAATAAATAAGTATACAAAATATATCAGTCCCAGTTTCCTGAGTTCTTCGGAATTCGTCTTTTTGTCATGATTCACAGCAGAAAAACTAAACAAATATTTCACATTTATCATAGCTTCTGCATTTTTAATACTACTTGCAAATGATTTGGCACGTTTTTCCTAAAATACCAGATAGTCAAATAATCTGTAAGGAATCATGGGGAGATAGTTCAAACTACCTTTGGTAAGGACTCTTGAAAAACTGCAGTAACAAATAGTAGATCTGCAAGGGATAAAAATAATGCAAATGTGGCTGGAATTATGTACCACTGTCCTGTTCTAGATTTAGCCCACACAGCAAAGGCTGCTCCAATGAGAGGTCCCACAATAAATCCTAAGGAAAAAGCTATTCCTACAAGTGCCTAAAATTACAAAATAAATATTCAGAACATAATATATAAAAAGTTCATACCATCCCCCTTCCTCTATGTTCCACTGAAGAAACATCTGTTATTACTGCCATACTCAAAGAAACATTTCCTTTACTTATTCCTCCAATAAATCGAGCTATGATGAATATGATCAGATTACTGGAGAATGCCCAGAGAATATAAGAAAATGATATGCCTACCTAAAAAATATATGTGTAATTTCCATTTTAGCGTTCTCCTATCTACCTACCAAACATACTATCATCACTGATCTCCTTCCAACAACGTCAGAAATGCTCCCAAGTAGAGGAGAAGTAAGATATTGCAAAAAGCTGTACATTGATCCCAAAAAACCTCCAAACAGAACATTATTAAATTTTTCAGGAGCCCCAACAATTTCTTGAAAATATTTAACTTTATCAGAAAACCATGCATATAATCCAGTTGAATCATTCATCCTATAGTGGTCTAATAGTGATGGTAATAATGGAAGAATCATTGTGAAAGCTAGTAGATCAAGGAGCAGGGAAATGAATATCACATAGACCGGATTTAATTTCTTCTTCTGGTCTGTTTTAGATGAATCCATTTTTCAATAAATATAGGATATTTTGATATCCTATTCTATCTAGGTCTAAATAAATATCACACTGACCTAAAAGTAGACTATGAGGTGGCATTTCCCACTTCTAGTCAATATACCTTCAGGCACTATTGAAATGAGGAGGAAAATTATTGTACTATGGCTTCAGATGAACTTGCTTAATAAGATAACTGAATTGACTCATTTTGTATCCTTTTCCTGCCTTTTAGGATTTCCCTTTCCCATAGCGGATATCATTCAATATTAGTATTTTTGTTATGACTTCAGTATATATATATATATATTTGACGTTCGGTGAATATTTTTAATCTATGTTTTCTGGTAATAATAATAATAATCCATAATTTAATATATTCTATGGTTATATCATAGAATAACATTATCTTGTCAATGGCTAGGTTAAGGGCCGGTACTATTTTGACAGATAAGTGGAAGTTAACTCGTAAAATCTGGTTCCAAATTGAGGGTTAACTGTTAACTGCTCTCTATGGGCTAAATATTTGCAATATTTGCACCACAGACCAACTGGTCTGTGATTTGCATAGACTCTCAGACCTGGTCTGTGTCGTAAATTATATATTTGTATTCTGTGGTCGTAAACTCCGAAACAAACGAGTAGTATTTGATGAAAAATGATAGCTTGAAGGTTCATGCAGAATTTCGTGAGGATATGATTTGAATATCGCAAGAATATAGAGAATGTGTGAAAACTAAATTTTGGTTATTCTTTTCAAATTGTTCCTATAACACGATCATAACGAAATTCTGCACAAAGTTGTGGATCAGCTAGTTTCCAAGATTTTGAGTTATCTTGGAAATCATCATATCATGCTGAGGAAAAATCCACGAAATTTAACTGATTTCTTTCCAATGTACCTATATATATTCAAAAAATACCAGTTACCAAAAAAATTTCTTTGGAATCTGATGGATAATTTTCGAAAAAAAATTCTTGAGGAAAACGTCTGTAATTTTCGACTTTTAGCCGAAAATCGTCTCAAACGACTAGGTTGCGGACTCATTGATGACGAATCCGGTGTCAAAATCGATTCTGTCCGGCCGTCCGAATGCACGATTACAGGCGTACGGAGAATCCTATCGATCTGAAACTTTTATTGTAGGTTGCATTTCAAAATGTGACGGTTGAGTTCGTAAGTGAGCGAAATCGTGATAGAGCCCTTTGAAATTCTGTTGTTATTTCCGTGATAACTCTGAAACTACTGAAACAATTAGATTGAAACTTTTTTTCGGAAACTTCATCATTTTTGAAAAAAAATCTGCTTACACGATTATAACTTATGAAGATATTCGGAAAAAATTTGTAAAATTTCGTAGCTTAACTTTTTCTCGGATCCTCGTGGTATCGATGATGAAACTCGGTAACTAGTTTGAAAACGCTTATGAACAACTTTGAGCCAAATTTCGTTATGATCGTGTCATCAGAAACAATATATTATATATATATTTTCCTCACGAAATTCTTTTTGAACCTTCCAGCTGTCATTTTTCAGTCGAGCAATTCGATGTAATCAATCAGTTTTTTGGAAAAATCGGAAAATAAAATTTTGAATTATGGTTTATATAGCTGCGGAATCATTGGGTGGATTTAACCCATTCACGAATTCGGTCTTCGTAATTGAGGTCCAAATAACCTACTCTACGAATATCGAGTTCCCAAGTTGTTTTTTTTGGAAGTTATTATTGTGTTTACGATCGCCTGTGAGGGTCGAATTGAAATACAGTGCTCGATTGGAAAATGACAGCGTGATGCACGGTTCAAGCAGAATTTCGAGAGGATATTATGATTAGAGGGTCACCAAATAATGTTTTCATCATGAAGTTGAGGTGCGTTTTGCGGGCTCATGCAATACGTGAAAAGATGACCGTTTTGGCAACGAATTTGAACATGCGCGCAACAACTGGCTGACTTCACGTCAGTACTTTTCTATAGAATTTTTCCTGGAAAATATCGTTATCATTTGGTGATGCGGCATATACAAGGATATGGTGATGCGGTTTTCATAATATATTTTTGTGAACGTTCATTATGGAAGAAGCCTTTGGTACTCATTAAATTTTTTCCGTTTGTAATGAACATAGAGCAGGTTACATCAGCGATAAAACAATAATGAAACGCAAAAGCTGGATTATAATATATTTTTTCATATTCATATGTAGGTACACAAATTTTCCCGAAGTGATTGAAAATTTCTTTTTGCTGATAGATTTCGAGAATTTATTTATGGTTATAGGCATTTTCAAAGGAGTCCTCTTTAAACAATGGCTTATATCTACAAATTTCAACACTAAAATCTGAGCTCTTATCACAGCCCTTTTTTTAAAAATGATAGGAAGATATATTGATTGCAGAAGAATCGAGTAAAACCTGCCATTGAACTTCCAGCGAACATTAAATATCATAATTACCTATCATCTCTCCGAAACAGATTTCCACGAACCAAACGTTCTGATATGAACGATGAATGGAATAACGAAATATTCTAAGTATATTAGGAAAACCAAAGAAAACTATTAACAAAAAGCGTTTGATTACAACTAGTTTTTAATTGGATGCTGGATCTGGATTATTGGACTCACTATTGATATTGCAAAAAAATGCTACCAGTAAACTAACAACTCCATTCATTAGCATTAGTTAATAATAATATAACCATTGTATTGGTAGCAACATGTGACAGATTATCCAAGAAGAATGTTTCTTCTTTTCTTCCAAACTGTTGAAAATATATGGTCACGGATATTTGAATTCCCAAACTTTTCAAAATGTATTGTTATATATCTATTTCCTAATAATAAAGGGAGTGTTAGAATAAATTAATGTTAGAAATACACTTCAGCCTCGATAAATCACTTAACCTGAAAACTTCACATTTCGTTTTGAATTGTTTGGCGCCATGTTGCTTTTTTAACAATACACAAATTTTTGATTACTACGTGATAATATTTATCAGATGTCTTCTGATTTTATTACAAGACATTGATGGTAAAATGAAGTCATTGTATTTTCCAATTGTTTGGTGATCAAGAATGTTGTCCTCCAACAAAATTCTAAAGTTCACTGTTGAAAATGTGTACCAAATATTCTGAAGATGGTGCGAAAAAGAGGCAAGTCGCATTTATAGGTAATTTTGCTTTTTGTACATATCAACCTTTTTAGGTACAGCAAGTTGATTAAATTTGGGTAAAACAACGTCATGGATGCAAAGTGCACCAAACAGCACCATGACATCCCTCTCGAAGATGACACTGAAAGTTTCACAGAAAGCCCTGTTGTTGAGGAGGAAAATGAACTCTCTGAAGATTCTACTATATGTGATGCAGGTGAAGAACTATTACTTTGAACATATGGTAGTAATAGTTAAAACGAATCAATTATATGCCTCATTCAAACGAAAAGTACCTATAAGATCATAGGTTTTTATTAATTTTACAAAAACAATATTATATGTCGTTGTTTTCAACAGATTTGAAACCCTGCAGTGTCAACTCAAAACAACTTCAACATATTCTAGACAAATCTTTTTCGTTAGATGAAGAATTATTGGAGACGCCTTTGTTGACATTTCAATATTCCGTGTCTCATAAAGATGAAAATACTTTAATTGGAGGTGATTTGTCCACACCAATTTCATGTAAAGAGAAAAACCTTTGTTCCATATTGAGGAGAGGTTCCTATTTTGAAAATAAGTCAAATACATCTTTGGATTCCTGTCATTCATCAACTAGTTTAAGGCGGGTTTCATTTCCCAGTGATGATTCCGAACTGGCCAGTTATTTGTATCCAGAAGAAGAACGGCAGATAGAGATGGGTAAGTTCAGAACTTTCGCTCTGAATTTAAACAGATTTTGGAATTTTTTCATATTGAATGCTTTTCCCCAGTTTCGATCCCCAAGTGTCAAATATTTTAGCAAGAATTTATCATCTATAGTTGTATTGGAATTCGTGACAATTTATGTTTAGTTCTCTGCTTCTAGTCAACAGATTACTGAAACTTAAGGTTTTGGTATTTTCAAATGTGGAACAAGTTTGAATACAATAATTTTTTTTCAGATGTTAAAAGTTCTGATGAAGTATTGGAAGTATATGAAAACTCGTGCAAGCATCACAAAACAATTGAACTAGATATTATCAAAAATCAAATATCTGTAAGTTCTTATTCAATTTGGTAGACACAATAATAAAACAACGGAATTTTATTCATTGCAGGAAATAAAAAATAACATCAACCACTCAGCAACTTTCAATCTATGTTCAATCAATTTGACAAATGATGTGAATGAAACTTTGGAGGATCTACTGAAAGTGACCAATTTCCAAAAAATAACATTGTCAGATTGTAAATTTACAAGTGACACCATAAGTGAATTCTTGGATATGTTGGAATATTATGAATCAACTAGGGAACTAGAAGTATCAGTTCAGTTTGAAACTAATGAAGCTTGGCAATCATTTTGCAATGCTTGTATGAACCTTGATATGCTGGAAGTGATATCTTTCAAAGGTATGCATATTAGTGAAGAATATATGAGGAAACTTCTACATGCGATCAAGAGCAACTCTAAGATTACAACACTTCGGTTTGATGGATGCGATTTAGATCTGATGCCTTCGTTTTATTTAGGTGAGCCATTTTCATAAGAAAATATATATTATTGTTATAAATTTCGTTGATATTTAACTGCATTTATTTACACAGTGGACTGCTTGAAGAGTAATACAACACTAAGAGAACTATATTTACCATCTTCCAAATTGTATAGTAGAGAAGCTCAATGTCTAGGCAATTTCCTCCAGGTCAACTCGCATTTGAAAGTCTTGGACATAAGCAATAATTTCATTGGTGATCGTGGATTAGAAAGCTTATCGAAAGGATTAGTAAAACAAAACATTCCAGGATCTGGACTGTCTGTCCTGATAGTTTTCAATAATCAACTCACTGAAAAAAGTGGACCTGTCATGAACAACATCATTGTGAGTACAGTGGAAATGCTGAAAAAGATAATGTAACAAGTTTCTTCTGTTCATAGATATGTTGTAAAAATCTCCATACGTTGAACATTGGATACAATAATTTAACTGATCAGGTTTTAATGGATGTCAAAGATGGACTGGTAGAGACAAAATCATTAGAAGGATTCGGATTACAATGCACATTGTTGACTTGTAAAGGAATATTTTCCCTCGCTGAAGCTATAGAAGGAAATACATCACTGTTGGTGAGTTGGGTGTTACAATTCAGCCGTTAACCAGGGAATTTATTACTTGAATACAAATTTACTCTTCCATATCAGCTAAGTTTGTAGGGCACTCAATCGTTGTGGATTTTACTATACTAATTGAATAAGGTGTGAATCATGACTAGCTTAAACTCTAAATAGCAATATTTGGACCACATTCCTACTTGGGAGAAGGATGTGAGATAGAAGAATAACTAAATAATTTAATCTCACTAAGGGCCGGTATTATAAAACTTAATGGGAAGTTAACTTTAACTTTAACCGACAGTTAAAGTTATGCTCAAAAATGTCGGAATTATAAAAGTCTCATTTCTATCATAGACAAGGAATACTGTGATGATTTCTATGAAAAGGAGAATGAAATAGTTTGAGATTCTGTAATAAATCTAACCACCAATTTCTGGGTTGGAAAAGCTGGACTTTGGAAAAATACTCCCTTTCAAAATATGATAGGAATAAACAAATCCTTTATTGACAAATATTCGCACTATGTATCAGGGAGCTTAATGGATTGTGGTTTCCATAAAAATAGAATTACTGATTTGACGGAGAGTTGCAATGATCAATTTTGAATTCTTATACTTTTTACAATATGGAAGGGGTGTTTGGGTATTTATTCGGTCACCTAACTAAAATAACTACTTCCACTAATGAATATATTGGAAATAAAAGCTTAAAAGGAAAAACTTTGACAATAATGAGATACATCCAATTCAGGAATTATATAACAATTACAATAAAATTTGTCCAAATCCAATTAGGTACAGAATTTTTTACAAATACTTCACTCTTCACCAACGGGCAAGTACTTTCAACTGACACTGGGAGTGGTAATAATAATCTCAACACTAAATTTGCAAAAATTGTTATTCAATTAAAAAATATGGTAATGTTTTGTGTGGCTCAGAGTTATCGAGCCCTGATATCTAGAATTTGTACAGCTACCAGCTTGACCATTACTATAAGGAAAGCATCCATTGCAACTGTGATGATTTCCTTTTATCTTAAAAGTTAAATATTGTGTATAAATTATTATGCTTCATTACGCATTTATAACTTTTATCTGTTATATTAGGCACCGGAAAGAATAAATGCCAATGATTTTTTTTTCATTTACATCTTATAATAGTTGAAGAGAAAGAGTAACTGATATTTTCATTACAATAATATGGCATGAGGAACTCTCGAGATTGAATTATTACTCGAGTGAGGTTCATAGCAGGCATTTTGATGTAAATAGATAATAAGTATGCAATTTTCCATGAGACATTTCTGATAATACAGCCAGTATAGTTGATTTGTGAAAACCCCTAAAATCTCCAGCAACTATCAAGAAAGAACAAGCTGCAAAAACTCTGCGTATAATCAACACATTTGCATCACTAGCGTCACAGCACGATTTCTAAGAATATGTATTCCATTACAGGCGTGCAGAGTGTCCAGATAAGCGAAATCGGTTTTTGAATTCCGTTTCTTCCCATAAGTTCAAATGGTTCAGCCGATTTCTAAATATCCTTTCTCAACAAAGATATTCAACAATTTTTATGGCATCATCGTCATAGTCAGTTAAAAGTTCTTCAAAAATGAAGTGAATATCTCTCAACAAGGATGTTCAACAATATTCATGTCATCTTCGTCATCGTGAATTAAAAGTCCTTTAAAAATGAAGTGAATTATATCTTGCTAACATGTTTCCGAAAATATCATAACAAACAAATCGAGGTTATATTCCCCTTATGTCAGCCGAAAAGACAGAGAATCTGTGGAAAATAACGATTTAACTTTAACTTTAACTATAATTGATACCCAAACCACCTGATAAAGATAACCCTGCAAATCTAACTTTAACTGGAAATTACTGCTTAATTTTCAGTTAAAGTTAAAGTTAACTTCCCATTAAGTTTTATAATACCGGCCCTAAAGAATTTAATCTCACAACAATTATCATTCGCCATATTGCAACCCAGTAAAATGATTTCTTTAGTGTCCATGTTTTTTACAAAGATTCTTGAACTAACATCTCAAAGGATCTGTCCAAAAGGGGGTTGGTTATCTATGGCTAAGTAATTTATGGTCTTCACTACTTCGACCTATTGTTATGGGTAAAGTGTTTGTTTAGATATTATGAAAAAAATGCCAGACAAATTCTGATGAATCTTTTTGCATTCCAAAGCTCACAATCTGACTTGAAATTGAGTTTTCACGTATTTTCTCAAATGTCTGTTATTCCTAGTTTGGAGTTGAGAATTTACAAATTGAAATTTGTCTGACCATAATGAGAAATATTTAGTGAACTTTTCTGAAGAAATTACCATATGGAAGTAACTTCCCAGTAATTCGAAAAATACTGATCTGATTGAACTGAAACTTGGTACCTATTAAATTACAGACAAAGAATTATTCATGATTATGGATTAATAGATTCAATTGCGCTCATGTTCTAGGGGAACAGCATGCTATCGTTTTGTCCAAATGTCTGTAATTTTGGATGATTGAGCCGAAAATGGTCTCAATCCACTAGGTTGGACTCACTGATGATGAATTCGGTGTCAAAATCGATTCTGTCCGGCCGACCGGCCGTCCGACGACACAATAACTGTCGACATAAGCAAGCTAGCAACTTGAAACTTTCAGGGTAGGTCGTGCATCAGAATGCCGTGGTTAAGTTCGTTAATGGGCCAAATCGGTCGAATAGTTTCGGAGTTATAGGCACTTAAAATTTTGAAGTTATTTATTTTTTATTTCAGAAACTACTCAAGCGATTGGATTCAAACTTGGCAGTTTGGTGGAGTATAACGACGCGCAACTTTGAGCCAAATTTCGTCAAGATCATATTGTCAGTAAATTTTTAAAAAAAATGTTTTCGAAATTTTTTTACAAAAAAATTTTTTTTTCGGAAACCATTAATCATATGCAAAAAAAATTATACTCACACTTTTACCTTCTAATTTCACAGCAGTGTACTAAGTTTCAGTTCGATACGATCATAAGTTTTGGAGATATCGGGAAAAATATGTCAAATTTCGAGGTTTTCTTCTCGATATCGTTGATTTTTTCGGTATTACTCGAGAAATACTGATTCAGTCCTGATTAAACTTCACAGCTAGTTTTAAGATGCTGAAAGACAACTTTATGCAAAATTTCGTGATAATCGTGTCATTAGAACAATTTGAAAAAAAAAATTTCTATGATTTTCTCATCATATCATCCTCATTAAATACTGTATGAAACTTCGAACTGTTATTTTCGATGAAGTACTGGATTTCAATTCGATCTGATCTATATTTTTGGAAATATTGGAAAAATAAAATTTTGATTGGGTTTATCTACGGAATCATTGGGTGGATTTTACCCATTCACAAATTCAGCCTTCGTAATTAAGGTCCAAACCTTCTCTACAAATATCGAGTTTCTAAGTTGTTTCTTTCGGAAGTTATTGTGTTCACGCAGTCGGCCGTCAGGCTGACCGTAAACACAATAACTTCCGGAAGAAACGACTTAGAAACTCGATATTTGTAGAGTAGGTTTGGGGCTTAATTACGAAGGTCGAATTCGTGAATGGGTAAAATCCGCCCAATGATTCCGTAGATATACCCATTCAAAATTTTATTTTTACAATATGTCCAAAAATACAGATATGATCGAATTGAAATCCAGTAATTTATCAGATAAAAATTTCAAAAAGCACTGCCGTGAAGGCAGCAGCTTTTGCGCGCACGTTCAAATTCGTTGCTGAAGCGGTCATCTACATTGAACATGCGCGCAAAAGTTGCTGCCTTCACGGCAGTGCTTTTTGGACCTTTTTTTAATCTGAAAGTAAGCAACACGGGGCTATACTTGGGTGGGTGACCGCTTTGTTTGTCAATTTCAAGATGCTCTCAAAAGCGCCAGACTTCATGTTGGTGCTTTTTTTTAATTATTCATAAACATTTTTGCTAATGGTTTCCCCATTTTTGTAGAAAATAAATTTGAAGGGAAACAAAGCCATACAAGTGCATGGTTTGGAACAATTATGTAATGCTCTCACCAACTCCAGGGTTAATAAAATAGAAATTGATGAAGTTAACAGATCGTGTAGTGTGAGTACACTAAAATTGTTGTCATTTCACAATTCTACTTCTTTTTTTTTTGTAGGATCCCATTGGTTATAAACAAGTTGTGAAGAAGATTAATGCAATATGTACTGTTAACAAGTCATTTGTCGTTGATAACCGTGATGAAGAGCTGAATAACATTTCACGAGTAATATCCAGAAAAGTTTCCTTGAGTTGTGAACCTCGGTTTCTTATACCAGATACAAAACAAACCCTTGCAAATCCAATTCAGTTGTCGTCAATTTCATCATCACCTCTATCGAGTCCAGCTCCTAAGAGTCGTTTCCAGATAATCTCAGTACCAGAAAATAGCCCCAGATCACTTTCAAGATTCAAAGTAAGAAATATTCTCTAGAATGAAAACTGCTAATGATTCTATATCTTGATTTTGTTTTTTCTATAAAATAAAAAGGTAAACCCGCAAAATTTCCCGTCGCGAAGCTATAAGTAAAACATTCACATCATTGTAAGCAGTGTGAGTTCCTGAACAAAAAATATGCAGGCCAACATAGGCGGTCTCTCTTTGTTTGGAAGATATGGGCCCCCAAAGTACCAAATTGTTGCATTTTCAGAACCTTTTTTCCGCCATAAAAATGATCTCTCACTTCTCAGATCTAGTTCATAAATTATCTTTGAACCTTCAACCAATGAATAGCGACACTTTCTTTCAAAAAAATTCATTATTTAAAGGAAGAAAAGTGAAAATATTACACAACCACTTAACCTATATTTCTACGAAATACTTCTCAATGTTAAAGCGGAGCTTGGCAACAGCGTCTTTTCATCGCTGGCCAACGTATTATGACCGAAGAGTAGTTGCTGGCGGGAAATATGAAATGATGGACAGTTGAAGGATATGATTGTAAGGAAAATGCTTCTGTCACTGAAGTAGAGGAGGTTATTATAACATCAAAACAAAATCATTGAGAATATTTGTTTAAGGTTTCACTCAATATTTTCGTTTGAACTTTCTTTCTATCCCCTTCAAAATAGGGAGGTTGTTATCTACTTTGTTTGTTGTTGTGTCTTCGAGATGGTCCCAGTTTAGAATGAGATTCAGGGTATTCCAATATAATGGGTTATGAAATAACCTCGATTTCATTGGAAATCTGGGAAGGGCGCGACCTATCACATATGAATAAAATGTACGTTGAAATATATATCAGGGTGTATTCTCATTCCATTACTATGTGTTTCAACCTTGTAGATTTCATTAGAAACGAATTCTCCTATTGGAAGATTTAGAGTATCGCAGTAAACAGTAGGAACTATAAGAACATATTTCATTTTTCTCGCCAGCAATAATCTGTCATTCACGAATACGCACGATGGCACGATTCCGACCGACGAAATTCGCACCATTGCCAAACTTCACTTTTAGTCTGAGTCGAAATCAGAAGGAATAGAGGTTAGTGGTTGTCCAGTAATTTCATTGTTTTATCATTAAATATTGATTATTCTTGAAAAAAGTGTTGCTTATTGTTGGTTGAAGGTTCAAAGGTGGTTTGTGAACTATACAGTTGAAGTGAGAGATCGTTTTTATGGTAGAATAAGGGACCTGAAAACGACTCATTTTGGTACTTTGGGGGCCCATATCTCCCAAATTAAGGGAGACCGCCTATGTTCGAGTTCACATTTTTTAGTCAGAAAAACCCTCTGCGTACAATGATGTAAATATCTTTTTAATATCTCGGCGACGGGAAATCTTGCGGGTTTACCAATAAAAATTTATCTTCATCCAATAGCTGTTATTCGTATCATAATTCGCAAGAATTACAAGTAAAACAATAAACAATAATTTTTCAGGTCACTCCTGTAATAAGTCCTTCACCAGAAGATGATGAAATTCAAAATCGTTTTGTAAATGTGAGAAGCAGTGTTTCCTCTAATGAAAGCATGGATTCGTTAATGGCACAACCTGATTTAGTTGACACGGAGTGTGAGTAAAGGTAATTTGTTTCTTGGTAGCCAAATGAGTGAGCATTCATTTGGATTCAATTGAAATGAGCATAATTTGGAATTGATATTTGTTCCCAGGTTCCAAAGGTATTCTTCAAAAGTTCATACTATAATCCAGATATACTAGGAAAGTCTTTGAATGCCAGGAGCCTTAAGTAATCTGGGGGACAACTTCAAATTGGTAAAGTCCGTTTCAGTAGTGAAAGCTATATTATGTCCATTTTCTGGTTGAATTTGAACTCTTCACTAGTACCCACCTCTCACCAGCATCCAAAATGTCAAGTAGCTGAATGCACTTATTTCCGTATTTAGTTTTCAGTAGTCAATTTGAAAAATATCAAATCACCTTTTTCCAAGCCAATAATTGGTTACTGTCATGGAAAGAAAAACCGAAGGGTAATGTTATTTTGAAAAGTTTTAACATTCTTCCTGCAGTAATTGGTGGGCATGATATTAAATTCCAATTATATAGATTAGGGTTCACTCAATTTTTGAATTATTTCAGAGAAGTAGTTGAAAATCATCTCATAGTTGCTTCTTTGTGTCTATGTGAACTTATTGGACTTTAAACGTTGCAAAACACAAGCAAAACATAACTGGACAGGATTAATTCACTGTTGTATGAATAATGAGAGGGTACTTTTTGGTCTGGATTAGAGAAAAACTCAATTTGACGGAATGCCGACGTTTCGATATATTTAATATCTTCTTCAGGGCTCTACAATAAATGACACAATAATTAGGGTGTGAACATGATAGAAAACAACATTATGATATTCTCGAGTGAAAAAAACAAAAACTGTTAGGAACTCGGAAAAACAGTTTTCCTAAGAGTTTTTTTTTTTTTTTTTTTTCACTCGAGAATATCATAATGCTGTTTTCTATCATGTTCACACCATAATTATTGTGTCATTTATTGTAGAGCCCTGAAGAAGATATTAAATATATCGAAACGTCGGCATTCCGTCAAATTGAGTTTTTCTCTAATCCAGACCAAAAAGTACCCTCTCATTATTCATACAATAGTGTTACTTAGGTCGTTAATTCACTGTATTTTGCAGATTAAAGTTAATATTTCATTTCCAAGATTTCGGGAAAAAATATGTTCTGATGAAGCATTTTGAATTATGCACTGAAACTGCGGTGTTTGATAAGAATCAATAACTATAACAGCTTGGAGATTTTCACTAAGTTTTGTACTTTGGAGGTTGCTCGGACCTTGTAAATAGAAACACTTGAAAACAATTCACTTCCCATCATTCCAATATTTCTTTCATGTCCTGATCTTTCTTAACCCTTGAACAATAATATCAATTAGGTTTTATTTTTCAAAATTTGATTAGCTTTCTGACATTCAATACAGCTATTTATGAATCTGTTCAATGTAGCTGGAACTGCATGTTTTCACTTTTCATTTTATTCTTCAATAGATTTCGGCTTAAATTTTCTTGATGTAATTCTCTTTTAGCTTTCTATCGCTTGTTCTGTATTTCATCCATTTGCCATTTAGATTTGCCTTTGTTACATAACGTTACTTTAAACTCATTCCTAAGCAAGTCGTTTTCAAGGCCCGAACTTGTGCAGAACAATTGTTGAACTTTACCATAACTTCAACCAGTAGATAAAACGAAAAAAAAAGATGGAAATTTTCATTCAAATAAAGCCATCAAGGATTCTAAGAGCTACTACTACTCAGTCAAACTTTGGTTCCTACAGGTCACTTTTAATGTTCAGTGTATTGTACAGAAGACAGTTTCAACCATATTTCTACACGGATTAGTGTTATGTACATTTGAAATGGCTAATCCAAATTTGATGTATTTGAACGTTTATTTTGCATTAATGTAAAAGCATCTTGTACATCAGTGAACTAATTTGATGAAAGTATAAAGTTTGTCAGCTACTAACATGATTTTGTGCCTTCATAATGTCCAAGTGAATCGCGTAGGAATCATTATTGCAATATGTGTATTTTCTTTCCAATGAGTTGGAAGAAGAATGAAAGCTTGAACAAACTTACTCTGTTTTGATGTACAGAAAAAATTATTATTTCCCATTCTAAATGGGAAAAAAGTATCAGACCATTAATAATTTACTGAGAAATAACCTTAGATCGATAAAACTCTTGAATTGAGATTTAATTGACTCAGATCAGTACAAAAAATGAACAATTCGTCGTAGCTGTGAGCGAGTATATAGGGTGACCCATTTTAACTTAGGCAGCCAGATAACTCGAAAAATAAGCACACTACGAAAAAATGTTTAGAATCAAAATTTCGTCATTTCGAGGGGGACGTACAATGACGTTAAAATGAGCCCCCCCACCCTTCCCCCTGGGCGGTGAGGGGGGGCAAGTTTGAAATCTTAAATAGGAACCCCTATTTTTTATTGCATATTCGGAATCTTTGGCTAAAAACACATACAATTTGTCTGAAACATTTTTCTCGATTCATGATAGATGGCGCTGTAATCGACGAAATTCAATTTCTTCGATTTCTCTTACTGAGAACCCATGCTTACGATTCTGCAATAAATTAACAATAAAAATACCACGTTTTCATTGTTAATACTCGAAATTAGTCTTAAAACAAACTTCTCATTATTTTTTATTACTCATTAATTACTTCTCAAGAAACTGCATATCGACTACTTCTGTAGGCGTATAATTTGCCATTTTACCAAAATTTTATCAGAGTACAAATGTTAAAAAAATACATAAACACTTGTAACAATGAAAACGTGGTATTTTTATTGTTAATTTATTGCAGAATCGTAAGCATGGGTTCTCAGTAAGAGAAATCGAAGAAATTGAATTTCGTCGATTACAGCGCCATCTGTCATGAATCGAGAAAAATGTTTCAGACAAATTGTATGTGTTTTTAGCCAAAGATTCCGAATATGCAATAAAAAATAGGGGTTCCTATTTAAGATTTCAAACTTGCCCCCCCTCACCGCCCAGGGGGAAGGGTGGGGGGGTTCATTTTAACGTCATTGTACGTCCCCCTCGAAATGACGAAATTTTGATTCTAAACATTTTTTCGTAGTGTGCTTATTTTTCGAGTTATTTGGCTGCCTAAGTTAAAATGGGTCACCCGGTAGATTTGACCGCTCAGTGTACCGTACTCTGAATGAAACTAATGAGAAGTTCATATGTTGTACAGTTCACTGTACAGTTTGGTCTTCTGTAGAAACAAAGCTGTTTCCTATAACAGCTTATGGTAAAGTTTAATGGAACAATTCTTTTTAGACCTTCCCCTACCGTTCAAACCAATTGTCCAGTAAGAATTCTGGGTTGATGCCTTTGTAACAGTATTGTAGAATGAATATTGGGTATCGCCAAAGAAAGAACCTTCTGTTTTTTTTGGATTAGTGTAGATTTCTGTATAATTTAAATATACATATTTAAATCAGAATATATTTAGATATGCATATGTAGAATTTTCGTTGAATAAGTTCTTGTAATATATTGAGTGCTAGGATATGATAAAATGCTATTTCGATTTCTTTATTAATATTTATGTACTTGATTATTCCTTTTTAGGTGCACTTGGAAATCTCAAGAGATATGATAACGAAACTAAATTAAATTGATTCAAATACCAATGATCACAGAAGGCAGTTCAGTTAGACTCCTTCCTTGAAATTAACCCAGTGAATTTTTCCATTGAATTTTTAAACCTCGTTGATTGAGGACCCTTTATATACTCAGGTGTGAGAGGCAAAAATACTGAATTTCTGTATCATTTCAATGGAACCAGTATATAGGCTGTCATTGAGAGCAGTGCTCCTTTTGAGCAGTTTTAGGGTGAGCACTCGTGTTGTTTTGTGCAACACCGCGATTTCCATGAACATTAACTTGTTTTCGTGTGGCAGAATATGTTCACATTGTGAGTATAACTTCTTGAGGTGAGGATGAATTCGTTAATTCAACTTATGATAAGTATGTTATGTACTTATAGAAGTTAATAATAGCAAAAAGCAATTCGACTATGATCAAATACCTTTCATTAATCTTAAGTTTAGATTTCTGTAAAGTGTGGAATGTTTATTTCACGCCAGGACTTCAAATGTTTACATAAAATGATTCAGTTGAATTCTATACAATTAAATTTCCACATTTTAATAGTTTGATAGTTTCATGACCATGGAATTGGAAATTCAATTGGGAACACGCATAACATTTCACTGGGTATTAACTGTCCCACTGAGATATATCATAACTTATTTCAAAATAAGCATTGATGCACACCTGTTTCTTGAAATTTCATCAAAGTGGACCTGGTGCTGCCAAGCTAGTACCTGCAATTACAAAAATTGTTACTTAAATATTGTTTTTGACATGATGTAAATGTTTATTAGGTAATGAGATATATTGACTTAGTCATACTTTAAAATACGGGATAAATATTTGTATAAATTGAATATATTTTTATATGGACATTGAAAAAATGGAATATCATTTTCACATTGTATCCAAAATGTTGGTACAAAAATTGTATTATTACCAAGTTGTTTGTTTAATTGTTGATTTGATTAATAAAAATCCAATGTAATTTTTGAAGCTGCACTACCTTCATTCGTGTATGGTCAATTTGGGTTGAAATTCCCCAAAAAGAGCAGTGAGTGCACATTTAATAGTTTTTTACTATTATGTTTGAAAAAAATCAAATTGATAATGATAGTAGTTTTCAATAGGCCACACACATTGCAACATTAAAAAAATAGGTCAGTTTTTAACTGTGGTATATAATCTGTAACAAATGTTTCCAATTAGGATTCTGACAATTATAGTTGTGTCTAGCCCAAACAGTCAGCTGCCTTACGAAATCTTAAAAATCAGCAATGGCTGATCCATATTTTTAGCCTTTGCCAAAAGCAGAGTTTTCATTAGATGTTGCAGTGTTTAGTAATTCAAGATCTCAACAGTTAACATAGCTATATTGGGTATGACAAGTATATAATTATTTGTTTAAATGGTTTTCGTCCTAAGCTCGCCTTTTGTATATATATATTTATTACATTGGGCAATAGTAAGTACAATGTCCAATTCGAATTTTATGATAAAAATATTTTATGCGTTGTGCATTTGATTACTATATTTTTATTTATAATTGTGGATGTGATAAATGCATGTGATAAGTATTAATATATTAAGAATATTTCAAGAAAATAAAATCTGTAGGAAACATGTATTTGGAGTACAATAAAGTGTGTTTATATTAAATTTATGAATAGTTGGATCTTCTGTATTATTTCGTTCAATAGCTGAGGGAAATATTTGGATGAATATAATTGATGGATTATTTATGATAACTTCAATAGGACTTAAAACACCTCAAAAGGCATAACGTGTTTTAAACTTGAAAAAGTTAGTAAATATTTCAATGAAGCACTGACGTGAGGTCCGTACTTGCTCAAATGCGTAGCCCTAGAACTCGCACACTGAAGTATTAACTTGTGCCCATTTTTTTTTGTAATATTCTAGAAATTTAACTTTAAATAGGTATAAATATCATAAACTACAAATATCGAGACATTAGGTGTTTTGTTTTGGATAAAATTGTGTTTACTATCGGCCAACAGGTCGTTACTGAGCTAGTAATGAAAGCCGAATGCGCTGATAGTTAAAATCCGGTCTACTTATTCCGCAGATATACTCACTCAGAATTTTAGTTTTCAAAAATCTAGATCGGCTCACCTCGCAATCCAGTTCTTTGTCTGAAAATTAAAACTTGAAGGTTCGTGCAGAATTTCGTGAAGACGATCTGATTAGAAGATGGCAAAATATAAAATATTCAGAAAAAATGTTGATAAAAAACCTTAAATGATGACCTAATCATGGCGAAATTTTGCACATGTTTGTGCACTGATCGGATCAGTATGTTTCCAGTTTCCGACATATCGAACATCCGATCGAGCTGAAACTCGGCACACTGTATAATGGATAGTTTCCAGAGAATTCATTTTTCAAACCATACGATTCCCACAAAATATTGCATACGTTAGCGTCTGCGTATTCTACTATTAATTGCCAAGTTTCTTTCTGATCGCATATACAGGGTCTTTCACGAGGAACCTCACCCATATTTATACGGGAAACTACTGAACGTATTTTCATGAAATTCAGCACTTATAAGTATTTCACGATGCTGATGAAATCTAAAATATTTTCAAGGCATGAGCACCTCCGGTTTTTCCGGAAATGACGTCAACTTCCGTTTTTCAAATAAGAACACCATTTTTTTATTGCAGAAATAGATTCCTTAGAAAATTTCAATTTATTTTGATGTAACATTTTTCAGTTTTGGTTGGAAAATTCTCTCTGAGCGGGAAAATTTGAAAAAAAAATCGAAAATAGAGCTCCGCTGAAACAAGAATAACTTCGAGGTTTTTGGATGGAAAATTTTCATTTTTGGGATTTTTCAAGATATAAGATTGATGTATCCACTTTGAAAATCGAAATCGCGATTCATGATACAGGGGGTGAAAAAATCGCTTTCAAAGTTAGGGATGACAAAATCGTGAAAAATCAATTTTTTCAAATTAGAACCCCATTTTTTTATGGCAGATATTGAATCTACGTTAAAAAATAATGTGAGTGTATGCATCACACCCTTGCCCTAAAGTGGATATTTTCTGAGTTATTCACAAAAAACTGTTTTTCGTCTTGAATTTTCAGCTATTTCTTTTCCCTTCATGCCAAAAAGATGAAATTTTCAGGAACTGTTATTTGAACCATGCTGTAGATTTTTCACCCCTTCTTGAAACCGACTTCAAGTTACTATTAGGAGAACCATGGCAAACTCTCGCAGTTATAACTAGAGAAGATGCTCAAAGTTTTGACCGTTAATTTCTAGACATTTATTTATACGTCTCAGGAATGCTTCGTGCGTTGCTCTTCTTATTTCATCGGGAGGAAGAGATCTGCAAAAGTGTTTAAAAACCAAATTGAGTTTCAAAACTATGAATCTAAAAATCTAAACAAACCTGAACGCATTTCTGACTCGTTCTATGCAGTCCTCTTTATCAGTCAGGGGAGTTGAGTAGACAATATTTTTTATCCTACCCCAAACATAATAGTCTAAAGGAGTTAAATCGGGAGAACGTGGTGGCCAAAGATGTGGACCATTGTTCGCCAACCATCGATCTTCAAATAGCCTGTAGAGGATATTTGACACATTGAGTGAATTGTGTGGAGGCGCGCCATCTTGTTGATACCATAAGTCATTATGGTTCTGTACTAGCGGCTCAATTATTTGAGTCCATATGTCAGAATTTCTATCTCCTAAGGGAGAACATTCTTTAAATAATGCAAACATGTGTAGTGTTCTATCTTACCAGTTAAAGTCCCATCATAAATGTGAACATCGAGAATTGCATTATTTTTGATGGCGCAAAAAACATTGAAACTCCAGGTCTCTTGAAAGTTCCATTGTCTGAAGTGGTGGTTGTTCTCTTCATCCCAATAATGACTGTTATGCCTATTGAAAGAACCATTCTTTGTGAATTTAGATTCATCTGTCCAAATTATACAGTCCAAAAAGTTTTCATTCTCTTGAAATCGAATCATCATAGCTTCGCAAAACTCTGTTCTCCTGACGAAATCAGTTTCCTTCAAATGCTGTACCCTATTGAATTTATATGGGTGCATTTTATGTTTTTTTAATATTCTCCAAACACTCGATTGAGATAATCCCAGATCAATCTCGGCATCTTTGAGAGAATTTTGAGGATTCACACGAAAATATGCAAGAACTGTAATTTCATTGTTCTCATCTTCTACTACACTTTTTTCTCTGTGTGTAGTTTTCTTAACGAAAGATCCGACATTTCTCAAGTTTGTCATGGTTCTGTTAATGGTATCTCTCGTTGGTCTGGGTCGGTCAGGAAACCTCTCAATGAACAGTCGAATCGTTCTATCTACAACTTTATTACATTCTCCATGAAGTAGAGATTTAAATAATCTTCATTGGTAAAATTAGGCATAGTGATCGATTTTATAACTTAATACGAATTATCACCAAATTAATAGTAAACACAAAATGCTACTGAATAAAGAGGAATTTGGCAGATGTAATTAATGATATCTATCATTAAAAAAAAATAATGTAAAACATGGTAAGTTTTTGCATATGGTTCATAAGGAATTATTTATTTATCACTGGAGAGAAAACCGATGGCCGATTAGTTGAAATAAAGAGGTTTCCGATACAAATTCGAATCCAAATTCGCCATCTATTTAGGAACAACCTGTAACTTTTTTCTCTTGCATATTAGCGTAGTAAAATCTAAAACATGGTTTAAGTAACAGTTCCTGAAAATGTCATCTTTTTGGCGTGAAGGGAAAAGAAATAGCTGAAAATTCAAGACGAAAAACAGTTTTTTGTGAATAACTCAGAAAATATCCACTTTAGGGCAAGGGTGTGATGCATACACTCACATTATTTTTCAACGTAGATTCAATATCTGCCATAAAAAAAATGGGGTTCTAATTTGAAAAAATTGATTTTTCACTATTTTGTCATCCCTAACTTTGAAAGCGATTTTTTCACCCCCTGTATCATGAATCGCGATTTCGATTTTTAAAGTGGATACATCAATCCTACATCTTGAAAAATCCCAAAAATGAAAATTTTCCATCCAAAAACCTCGAAGTTATTCTTGTTTCAGCGGAGCTCTATTTTCGATTTTTTTTTCGAATTTTCCCGCTCAGAGAGAATTTTCCAACCAAAACTGAAAAATGTTACATCAAAATAAATTGAAATTTTCTAAGGAATCTATTTCTGCAATAAAAAAATGGTGTTTTAATTTGAAAAACGGGAGTTGACATCATTTCCGGAAAAACCGGAGGTGCTCATGCCTTGAAAATATTTTAGATTTCATCAGCATCGTGAAATACTTATGAGTGCTGAATTTCATGAAAATACGTTCAGTAGTTTCCCGTATAAATATGGGTGAGGTTCCTCGTGAAAGACCCTGTATGTACGTCTCGAGATATCGAGGAAATAGATAATAATGTACTACTATTATGGCATAACACCGAAACCGGTGAATAGATTTTTCCCTCATAATAAATTATTATCATTTTCTCCCAAAGTCATTTGAATGGTGATTTAACAGGGAACAACTGTGAAGTTCAGATTTTTTGGACGTTCAATTACAACTCGTCCAAACTTCATCTTCTAAATCTAAAATCCATCAAATATTGCCTTTCATGAACCTCTACCGTTTGGTAAAAGATGATTATCATAGTTATGAATTATAGTCATGAATTCATCATTCTGGCAAGCTATAAGAATAAAAGGGTTTCCTTATGTATATCTGAACTCTTGCGGCGGTAGCTCAGTGGTTAGAGCAGCTCATGATCGTAAGGTTGGGGTTCAAGCCCTCGGCCGGGAAATAATTTTTCTGGTTTTCAGGGGACCGACCAACCATTCGCTTTTGTGCCAAAACAATAACAGTGCTGTTCCTAACCTGGCGCAAGGAATTAGTAACAAAGCCTACACTGTCCACACCTGGTATCCTAACTCGCTCAAGCATTAGCTTCTGAGGGGTTCCACAGCGGAACCTAGGAGAATCAACAACAAAATACAAATCTGGACTCTTAATTGGTAATCGCAGTGGAAAGGAGGCAGCTTAAATTAAATTAGGAGTTACTGTTGCTAGTTGACTGGCGAACAAATTGTCTATTTGTATTTGTATTTTTTCCGAATATCCTAGGCTTCAACGAAACCCCTCAGAAGCTTAAAGCTTGTGCGAGTTAGGATACCGGGTGTGTTCTGTGTAGGCTTTGTTACTAATTCCTTGCGCCACGTGAGGAACACCACTGTTAATTGTTTACACAACAGCGAATGGTTGGACGGTCCCCTAAAAACCGGAAAAGTTATTTCCCGGCCAAGGGCTTGAACCCCAGACCTTACGATCATGGGGCTTGCGCTCTAACCACTGAGCTACCGCCGCTATTGTACCCGTAGATCTACGATTGTACCCGTTCATTTCTTGAACCAACTAACATATACGTATTCTCCTCATCCTAATTCATGGCGTTCAAATAGGACTCTGACGTTGTTTCCAGGTGGGTATTTCCAAATCTATCACGATTTCGCCGGCCTAAGTCCTAAGGCCGACCATAAACACAATAACTTCCGAAAGAAACATAAACAATTTAAGGAGGATCAGAAGATCACGGAATATTGAATATTTGAAAAAAAATATTAAAATTTCTTTTTCAAATTGTTTTAATGACACGATCATCACGAAATTTTGCACAAAAGTTGTCCATCACAATTTTTGAACTAGTAACCAAGTTTCATCAAGATTGAATATCTAAGTATTTTTTTGAGTTATTCTGAAAAAAACAACGATATCGAGAAAAAAACAGAAAATTTTACATACTTTTTCCTATATCTCCAAAAATTATGATCGAGAACAGCCTTTTGATAATGCGGCTCTGTAGCATCATCACAGCGATGGGACATATTATGTTGCACTGACAAGTAAATAGAAACTCAGTGAAAGGTTGAATGGGAAGATATTTCAATGTTCTGCGAGAAGTCCTATCCTGCCTGTTCAGGGCCGTAGCAAGGGTACGACAAGGAAGGGCAATGCCTTACATTAAAACACTAATGCCCTAACTTGAAATAGCAAAAGCTTTGTATTCAAAACATTTATTAGATCGATGAAAATTTTCACTGCCCTACCTTCAATCTCCGCACTGCCCTTACCTCAAAGTCATCTCATCTAGCTCCGGCCCTGTGCCTGTTGTAACAAAGACCAGGTCTGTGGTTGTAATCACCAGACATAATGCCCCTATCGATAATGACTTGTTTAGGTCGATGATATAAGACCTGACACTTCCAGTCTTCTGAGGATATGTAAAAAATGGGTCGAATACCGGGCAAAAAAAGTTTAATGATTACCAGTGTTTATCTGAAACAGATTTCGATAAATACTTTGAAAATTCTAAGGAAATGAAAATCCAATCGGCCTCAGTGAGTAAATAAGGACATGCCGTATTTACGCATGGTAATATACAGCCGGGATTAACGTATGGTAATATCATTGTTTAAACAATGGTAATATACAGTTCCTAATGGCCGACCGTAAACACAATAACTTCCGAAAGAAACAACTTAGGTTTGGACCTTAATTACGAAGGCCAGATTCGTGAATGGGTAAAATCCACCCCGCAGATATACCCATTCAAAATTTTATTTTTCCAATATTTCCAAAAATACAGATCAGATCGAATTGAAATCCAGTATTTTATCGAAAAATGACAGTTTGAAGGTTCATACAGTATTTAATGAGGATAATATCATGAGAAGAATATTGAATATTTTTTTTTTCAAATTGTTCTAATGACACGATTATCAAGAAATTCTGCACAATGTTGTCCTTCTACATCTTCGAAATAGCTGCGAAGTTTCATCACGATCGAATCAGTACTTCTTGAGTTATACCGAAAAAACAACGATATCGAGAAGAAAACCACGAAATTCTACATATTTTTTCCCAATATCTCCAAAACTACTAGCCGTATCGAATTGAAATTTGGTACACTGCTGAGAAATATGAATTTCGAGGTAAAACTGAGATTGTTCTCGAACATGAACTATAGTTTCAGAAAAAAAAAATTTTTTTCGGAAAAAAAAATTTTTAAAAATTATTTTTTGTGTCAATTCACAGATTAAATGTACGTGACCAAATATTTTAATAATAACAAGAAAGCGCATAATTGTTTTGGGTTCCCTCTCCCAAAATCCGGGAAAGAACTATATCATTATTTTTTATAGTAATCTCCCCTGCTGATTGCGAGATTGAAACTTTGTCAGAGAAAGTTTTTTGAAAAAATGTTGTGTAATGAAGTATAATGTAGAAACGATAATGCGAACGATGAACGAATGAAACTGTGATGTTTTGGAGTCTATACCTGACTTCTTCATCAGACAATAAATTGAAAATAGTGAGTATTATTTTCTTGCAATATTCTGTATTTCGAGAACTTGTGTCATACTTACAACTTCGAAAATCAGAAAATGATATCGATAAACCGACTGTACACACATTGTTATCAAGAGAAAAGGATCAGGTATTTCCAGAGTATCTTCCTGGCTAGATTTCGGACGTCCAATTCATGAATGGGTACAATCTGCTCTATGACTCCGTGTAAATAAACTTTTTCAAAATTTTATAGTCACAATAAAAATACGTCAGACCAATCCAGGTTAAATCTGGAACACGGTCATAAATTACGCATTGAACCCTCACTTGGTGTTTCACGAGGTTTATATGACGAAGAGGTAGCATACCTATAATTCTTTTTTCTGAAAGTTGAGCAGTGCTGAGCGGACTTAATGCCTGGATTGACGACCTCTCATTCAATAGCGTTCTAAGGATAGTGACTTCACGACAGTGATTATCTCGATTTTCTATATGTAATTTTTTTTTCTTTATTTTATATCATTTCATTTATTATTTTATTTAATTTGATACGGTTTAACAATTGAATATGCAGTGCCGAAACCATTTAAGGAACACGATTATGTTCTTTACTATTTTTCAGATATATTTGCAAAATGCTGCAACGAATCGAATGTCACTTGCGAAAGAGCTTCTCCCGAGAATATTCGGATATATATATATAGGGTGGTCCACTATAACGCATGATAGGTTGGTAAAATAGGTACCAAGATACTGATGACGAAAGAAAAATTAAAGAGTCCGCTTGTATTATGCTGAATGGAGTAATTGTCACGTAATTTTGCTCATTGTCCTACAGAAATATGAGCTATATTTGGTTTGAAAAATTTTCTTATCAAGTGAATCTGCGTCGCTGTGATTTTCGAAAATTTCGATTGGTCAAAAGTTCTCGAAATACCAATGTAATGCAAGAAAATATTTCTGCGAATTTTCGCTTTATTGTCTGATGAAGGAGTCATAGCTATACCCAGATTCTTAAACATTACAGTTCACTTCGTTGAACGATCATATTATGTCGAAAAAAAGTTGCCTATGAATAACATTAACTTTTTTTCAAGAAACTGCCGTTGACAAATAGTTTGAATTCCGTAATCCGCAAAAGGGCGATGGCTTACAATTGTTATTCAATTTCCAATAATTTTTTATGAGATATTGAAAATCTACGAACAAAACTGAAAAATAATGTAGAATCCTACCAAAATATCATTTTATCGATATCTAAAATAACGGCCGATATAAAAGTTTTCCACATTGTTTGAAAAGTTTTTCACGGATACGCGTTTCCCTATCTAACCGAATTTCAAAACTAAATATCAATTTTGTTTGTTCTTCGAAACTTTTCACCTAACCATTTTAGAGAAAGAAAATTTAATCTTCAACTGATATCATTCAAAATCTTAGGATAATATGCAGCTTTATTCGATCAAACGTTCACGCTTTGTTATGTCATTATATGGGGGCATATGGATAATGAAACAGCTGTTGGTCTACGCATAATTTTCATTATTCATGAGTTATAAGAACAGGCGACCACAATATTGAGGGAATTTCGGAAAGAAAAAGTCACTTAAATTGTAATCGCTGTTTTGATTACAGATTTTTTATTGTGAAATATGTGGAATATGCAAGTATGTAGATACTTTTTCAGAAGGTATTGGGATGGGACAACATTTTCAGGTTTTTATTAACTAAGTATATGAATTAGCACTATATAAGTTTCGATTTTTATCATTTTGACGTCTAAATCGTTCGTGAATTGATTTGTGAAAAATTCATAAAATGAGTATGTAATGAAACCATTATTGTTTCTCCCCATTACTAAAAAGGATTTTCAAATTTTTTACCGTCAAATCTTTGTTCTTGTGTCATGCGAAAACTACAGAATCATTTCGGATAGAACTGTTTATCTTTGAAAGCTCATCATGATAATACATGATTTTTTGATTTCATCTCACAACAATGTTTAGTCTTTTATTACTTTCAAAACTTTAATGAATAAACGATTTTTTCCATAAGGTAAATATGTCATTTCAGATGAAAATTTTCATGAAGATTGATCTTTAGATTTATATGTCAAGGGCAGGTTCTTGAGATAATGTTATCCAATAATGTAAAGAATCAGCTGGGTAAAGTTTCAGAGTCTATAACTGACTACTTCAGCAGATAGTAAAGGGGACATTTGCAGCATTATTTTCTTGCAATAGTTGCTTATGTCGAGAACATCAGTCAAAATCACATTTCCAAAAATTACAGCAACGCAGATTCACATGGAAAATTTTCGATTGTTCTTTTTCTAGTGAATGAACCATTGTTATCATTATTTGAAACATAGTTTTCAGGATTTCCTTGGAATCATTGCAGATGCGATCTTCGTGCATTTCGTGTCAACTTGGAAATACAGTGTATTTTGAAACAATTATTTTATGTATCAATGATGCAATTCGCGAATTAAAAGAATTCGCTATAGAAATTGAAAATATTTATATCAGTAAAGTGTAATATTAACAAGCTGAATATTAATGAATAAGATGAAAATCACGACGAGCAAGCAGGCCAGCAGTGGTTTACAGTTCGTATGAATGTATTGTTGATATTGGCGAAATTTCAGTAAGATTCGTTTTCTTGTCAGGAAAAACCGTTCGACACGTTCAGATTGTCGTGAAGCAAGGTTAATGAAAAGATGGTGTTATTTCATCCACCTATATATGCAGGCACTTGAAACCCTTCCACCAGCTCTGATAGCGGGACATCGGTATCGATTTTCCAAGTTCTGAATAATGCGCGTATGCATAATTGACCCGTATATTGACGATTTTCAGAAATCGACCATTATCGAACCGAATAGTGACGAAAAGAAAAAGTCCGTACGTAGACGAAAACTGTAAGGGTTTGAATTGAAAATGCGGTTAAATAGAACCCCTGAAATGAACATTATTTAGAATATGCAGTTGGTATGGTAAGTTGTAAGTTTTCACCCTTATCTAGTGTGACAAGGGTTGGCGAGGGGTGCGGAAAGCGCAGCACGAGGGTACGAATAGAAACGCGCGCAGAACCACCTGGCTTCGTCGCGCGCTCCCCATTCAATTTCGTATCGACCGGCTGTGAGTAACAATTTCTGCACTCGAACAAATCGAAATCCGAGTCCGATATGAAAATCGGTAAAGACACGCGGTCAGAAATTTGCTATCAGCGCCACTCGATGTGATGTGACATTTCTCATCGATGTAGTGAGATAAGATCAAAAGGGCAGTCGCCCCAAATTAAAAAAAAATCGGGACCGAGTGAAACGAAAAGAAGACATCGGCTTTTCCGGCTGGTTGAGGTAAATGCGTACATGGTGGCATTTAGTAGGTAAATATAGGAGGTTTGCAGTATTGTGCGAGTAAAGGGACAATTGGACGTGTGCTTGTTAATCTTGGAAATTCGTTTCGGATAATCGAAGAATTAATATGAGCGCGTTATCGGTGTTTACATCAAGACGCGTCGTTGTCACGTCGACTTGTCGAAGTATTAGCCGTCCAATATGATGGACAATATCGGAAAGATGATTGAGCAACAAACGCTTCAGGAACAGGTCGATTCTGGGGACGGCGTAGCGCATGCGACAGCAGGAGGCATGGAGACGCAAGCCGTCCGCATGAGGCTGATATCGCGTGCCGTTGTGGAGCGGCGTATTGTTAAACAGGAGGACAACGAGGGCAACCTCTCCGTCATCGTTCAGCCCCAGGAGGAGTCGAGAGACTCCGAGCTGTTAAGCCCTGGTAAGCTGTCCCCCACGTCTGTCAGTGTATCGGGAATTATGGACAGTAGTGACTTCAGAAGCTTACAACCAGAACCTACATACCAAACACTAACTTCTGTCAACGGAAGGATGTCACCACCTGGATATAGCCCCAGTTCCTCTTACGCTACCCTGACACCGCTCCAACCTCTACCGCCAATCTCCACCATGTCTGACAAGTTTGCCTACGGTCACGGTAATGTTTCTGGTTCGTTTACAGTGATGCAAAATAACGGGTTAGGTATTGGACTCGGTCTTGGTGTTAATGTGAATACTCCGTACGCGATGCCTTCTATGGGAATGACCCCTCCTCATAATTACTCTTCTCCAGGTATGGCTATGCAACAAACAAGCCCAATTAGTCCCCAAAGTGCTTACAGTCAAAATGGATTACCGTCCCCACAAAAAAGTATATCTCCTCCAAGCTATGAATCCTATCCCTCTCAACGAGAACTTGTTTCACGTACCTTACAAAGTCCCCAGCTAAGTCCTCCGACTGCTTCGCTAAATTCACCGGACGGGACTCTTGTGACTAGTTTTAGTGGCGGAACAATTAATGGTTTAACTCTTCAGCATCATACTCCAACCTTAGTTCAAATTGCACCAACTCATAGGGATTGCTCCCCATCACCCCCAGTTCTAACGCTACAACAAGCGTCTCAACAATCACAACAAAACCAGCAACAGCAAAATCAACAAGTTCAACAAAATCAACAACAACAAACACAAACAATGCAAGTTACCGGGAAAAGTGGACAAATTTCTAATAATCAGTCGATTAGTGTGCCAGCTATAAGTGCAGACGTTGAAGAAATAAATACCAAAGAACTGGCTCAAAGGATCAGTGCCGAACTTAAAAGATATAGCATACCTCAGGCTATATTTGCCCAAAGGGTATTGTGTAGGTCGCAGGGTACTCTTTCAGATTTATTAAGAAATCCTAAACCATGGTCCAAACTGAAATCTGGTAGGGAAACGTTCAGGAGGATGTGGAAATGGCTGCAAGAACCTGAATTTCAAAGAATGTCTGCTCTTCGACTAGCAGGTGAGTTCGTTCTTTCGAATATCTACTTTTAACCGGTCCAAATTTTCTCCTTGATAAGGAAAATTGCCTGCTGATTATGTTATACTTCCTCTAGTTAATCATCTTCAGTTATCAGTTGGGATTGGGATAGAATGCCCCTATAACTGATACAGTTTTCATAAGTATCTCCTTTCGTTCATATGTTGTTGGGATGTTGAATATTGACAATCATTTCAGTATATTCTAAGATAAATCTATTAACGAAATATGGCATATGTAGAGAAGTCTATTTCGGTCTGTTCGAGGGATGAATTTGGAATGACTATTTTTCCTAAAAATTCATTTTCATCCAGAAGTCAAACGAATATAAAAAGTATTTTCAATACCATGTTTCCATTTATGCATCTTTATCAGAGTCATAGTCATAGTGAGAATCATTGTGAACCTGTACATTTAAAAGGTTTAAGTTTTTGTCATATGCATGATCTGATTAGCAATACGCTATGGCTGTGACTAAGACTGTAACTATGGCAATCATGCATTCATATAGACCCTTAAATACCCATTACACTCATATTTATTTTATTGAAATCAGAGTGCATGTGGAAAATGTGGCAAGATTATAAATAGAAGAGTTTTTATTCTGATTTACTGCGAAAAATTCATTATACGTGGAAATATTACATAACAAATTTCATTTTATTGTTGAACTATATTTTCGTTATGTTGATGTTATTTTGTAACATGTCATACATTTCTGAAATGTAAAAATCTTGTCAGTCATATTCTTTTTACTTTTATGCTACTTATTGCTAGGTTATGAATATATTACTTAATTTATATTTCGAATTCAAAACTTTCAAGGATATAGTAAAATTTTATGGGGACCTCATGACGAAATCTAGAAAAAATAAATGCATAAATATTCAATAGCTCAACAGACTTTGTTTGGAGTGTGCATTTCACCCAAACATCAGTAATAAGAGATTGATTGAATGAGTATTGCTGCGTTAGCTCAGGTATGCTTTTCCATTATTTCAGGTCCTCTGAATGGTGACTATTTATAGGTACATTCCCGATTTCTTCCGCAGTAGCTAAAGCCAATAAATAATAACTAATTCGAAATGGATATCAACTTTCGAAAAAGTTAATTCTCGATTGATGAAAACTTGGGATTTCATATTTCCAGTAATGATGATATTTAATCTCTTTTGGTCATCATTCTGGTGCAAGAAACCACTTATTCTCAGATTCCCTCAATGATTGAACTGTTTTGTGGTATATGATTATTATAGCGTTTTATGATACTGCTAAACCTGTTTTGTTGGTGAAACAATTGAGTTTTCAAATATTTGAAAACTCAATGGTAAAACGTAAATACGAAGGAGGATGGAACATGGATTAAGGGAATATCAAAATTTTATTAGATTTTAATTAGAAGGAACTGAGTATTTTCTAAAAATGCTTTTTATCTTTTGGAAAATCCTTATTTTAGTTGGTATATATGCGTCAATGTTTTCAGAGGAAGTTTTCATTGGTAGAAATTCTCTGAAATACTGCAATCCAGTTTCTAAAGCCATGCGAATCTCTTCTGATCAATTTTTTACGTTTTCATCATCACATTAATATTTGGTTTGATATGTTTTTACATAAGTAAGAGTTTCAAGTATTTCGCATTGCGGTGTGAGTTGTAATTTTTTTTTCATCCCTTCTTCAGCTTCATGTAGTACCAACAGAACATTCCTTTTCAATTTTTTATTTATCTTACTCTAAATATGATTCGATATTGTAAATTTATATTTTATAACTTGTTTTCGAATTATATCAGAGTGTATATGTACTAAAAACGTTGAATGGAACAGATATTCTGTTGTTATCGAGAATATATTGTTAATGATGAATTTTTGGAGAGATTATCTTGATATTGTTTCTGAGAAACTGATAACCGCACTGCTTTCATCCCAAATATCTCTTCTTAGAATATGTAAGCCGGATTCAATATCTATACTCTTTGAATGACAGAACTATTTATTTTTTACGTGAAGATACATCTTCGAGTTTTCACATAAAATATTTCTTTTCGTTCGTAGAACGTTTTTATTTTGAAAGATGTTCCCATGTTTAACGATTTCAGTTAGCCCTGTCCAAATGAAAACTCAATTTTTTTTTGCTGTTATTAGTTAAAATTCGAGGAAATGAGAGTTTTCTAACCCATCCACAGTAACCATTCTACAAGACTCTAGGTGTCCTTTTATCAGGTTTTTCCTTGTCTACGCCACTGATCAAGAAGCTTTGGATTTTTGTCATTTTGTTGACTTCTCTCTTGTTTCATTGCAGACTGCCAGATGCGCAATGTAAACGCGAGAGCAGTCAACCCGAAACGAAGAGACACGACATCCTCTTCTTGCTAGTGAGTTTTTATGTCTCGATGTATATCGCGAAGAGCATGCAAGTCGTTTTTAATGAATCAATATAGAAAATGCATGAAGTATTTGTAAAATTCTCCACTGAATGCCATTCAGGATTCCAAAAGTCAAATCCTGCTCTTCCGTACTGAAAATCAAAAAACCATCAATTTGAACTTCATGCGCTTATTCCCAAACCGCACATGCGGTTTTATGCCGCACATGCGGTTTTATGCCGCACATGCGGTTTTGATCCGCACTCAAAACGGCCTAGACGTTAATAGATTTTATGTGTTGCATGAAGAGGTCCCCAATCCCCAAAATGCACATTTCATACTGTAATCAGTATATCAGTGGCGTAGGCGCGATAAGGAATTGATTCGGATTATTGCTTTACATAACGAAACAATTGAGATTTCTCGCTTTTCATTTCGATCATTCAGTGCGAACTTCTCTTACGGCATTTGTTTGTTCGGAACTCACATTTTAAAATGTTCACTTATTTGTTTACCTAATAATATTTGTTTTATCTTTCATTTTTCAGCTGCACAGATTCCACAACGAGGGAGTAAGTAGTTTTTTTCAAGTTAACACTCATTGTAGAAAAAGTGAAGATTTTCGCTATTTTCATAGATGCACAAAAGCATATAACCTAACTTAAGTGGAATCACCCAGTACATTATAGAGTTCGCTTGCAAAAAAATCCACTTGAACAAAAAATAATGTTATTTTTACTGATACTTACCGTTTTTCCCTGAGAATATAATACAGTTATTTGCCGAAATGTTGAAATTAAGAATTTGTTCATTTAGATAATTCGAATAGGCTTACATCCAGTGTCCGAATAATATATGATCGCAAATGTCATTTGACGATGACAAAGATAACACACTGGTAGATCAGAAACGTATTAGTTACTCAGCCGCCGATTCTCTCTAATAATGAAAATTGTATAACATTAATTATTAAAGATTTTTTGTAATACCTTTACAATATCTTTCTATATTGATATATTATGATTGTCTTCATTGTCTACGTCTTGAATGACAAAACTTAAATGGTATATACTGGTCTATAATAGTAGTGTTCTTTCGTACTGATTGAACTGATGGAACTTGTTCCGCGATTAGAATAATCATTTGCAATCACTTTAGAGTTGTGGAAGGGGAACTGATTGAAAACGAAAGAACGATCGCTTCAACTGATCTTTCTGATTGAAGTTATATAAATCACTTCGTTCAGTACGAAAGAACATCACTAATGATTTAGAGTTGAAAACTTCGAGAAAAAACAATAATAAAAAACATAATACAAAAATAATACTAAACATTATACTTCATCTTCCTCTTTTTCATTAGGAATTATCAATAGCATATTCTGTTCTACCTATATGTCAAAATCGTGCCCACGTAGGACAATACTTGATTCATACGAATGAGATCGACATAAAATTATTGACGATCACAATATGCGCATAGAAAAATATTGCCCTGATCCACACTTATTTTTGATGAATGAAGACTTGACGCTATAAAACATTTGTTTAAGTCAATATATTTTTAATTCTGTCATTCAAAACGTAGTATTTTCGAGGACATAAAGTGAGATGAGATATCAACACCGAAAGATAGTATGTGACAGTATTACATTAAAAACTGTATTTATTAATGCTTCATAACCTTTATGGACTAGATTCGTTTGAATATTCAATAAAAATTGTTTTAAACTTTCTTTGTTCACCGTAAGTATCGATTAAAGCTTATTTTGGGAAGATTTCGCATTATTTTTTAGGGTTTTTTCTAGGTTTTCACTGCCGATATCTGAAACAAAACTATTTTAAATCAAATTAAAATTGTCTTTTCATGGAAAAAGCCCTTGCGAATTGCAGGGTTAAACTATTTCTCAAGGACAGTTTCTTGGAAAATAGATTGCCTAATGAACAAAACAGGCACAATATGAGTGATAAACAAAGCGAACTGTGACATTTCAGAGTACAAATCTGACTCTCAAAAATGTCAATTTGACAGAAGCCTCAACTCAAAACGAAAAATCGAAAAAAAAATAATTCTTAAAATTTTCTCCTTTGATGAAAGAGCCAGATTTGTACTCTGAAACGTCACAGTTCACTTTGTTTATCTTTTGTATTGTTCCTGTATTGTTCATTAGGCAATCTGTTCTCCAAAAAACTGCTCTTGACAAATAGTTTAATCCTGCAATCCGCAAGGGCATATTTCATGAAAAAACAATTTTTATTTGAATTTTAATGGTTCTGTTTCAGATATTGGGAGTGAAAACCCAGAAAAAAACCTAAAAAATGATTTGTTCAATTTCCCTGATCGATTTTTTTAAGGAAATAGAGTCTTGAGGCATTATGGCGTGAAAGTTTCGAAGAATGAAAAATAGTTAAGTACATTTTACTCTGCACAACTTTTAAGTTTATAGAAAAAAAAAAGGTGACCATTATTAATATACAATCATCAGTGACACAATCAAATTTTTCATGACATGAAAGGGTTTTTATTCCCTACCAAACAGTATAAGGTTGCCTCAGCAAAAGTTCGGCACCTTCTTGTATATCTTGGTTTTAGATGTCAACTATTCATCGCGAATGTGGAGATCAACTGAGAAAAGCCTTGCATGTGTCCGAAATATGATTATCGTGTATTATTTCATAATTATGTAATAATTATTATTTCTGTTCCAAAGTATACATCTCTCAGTACTTGATACCTGAACTTGTTAACACTATCGGAAAATATTTTTTTCCACGCACAGGTACCACTCGTCTGTCACCCTCCACGCTGATATCTTAATAAATTATGGAAAAATTATGGAACTAGTCAATTTTTGTTTCACTTTTACCAAATTTGTATGCATTTTTGAAGGATTCTAGTTGTACCCTGTGCCATCCCCATCAATCCTCTGAATTTTTCGGATAGGGAAAGTGGCTCATGTGGTACTTTTATGGCAAGGTCTTTGTATCTTTTTTACAGGCGTGCAGAAATTTCCATAAAAAATTTTTTTCTGGAAAAATTAGTTAGTTCAAAGAGGTTTTCAGTATGTGCACTTTGTCATGGCTGATGAAATTTGTCACCGAATGAAAGTCGACCATTACAGTTTTGTTCATGCAAAACTTTCAAACTTTCCAAAGTTTACCCCTTTTTGCTTTATTCTCGATTTTGCATGGAGGCGAGATATTAAGGCTGGTATCTTTTTTTAAATTGACCGCTGTATATTCTTTGTCATCGTAAAAAAAATTATGTGGCATAAATTTCTTATTGCGGATCTTGGCTAATGAACATATTGGAGGAAAATGCCAGGCCTCAATTTCTCATAGTGATTCTAGAATATAAGGGAGAACATTGATGTTTTGCGGAGGTATTTTATTATGGAAAAGATGAAAAGGAGTCCATTGACTTCGAAGTGATTGAGGATAGTCTTTTCTAGTTAGAACATACAAAAACACCCAAATAAAACATTTGATCAAAGATCAAAGCAACTCTTTAAGAATATAAAATTCTCCCTTGGGAAGAAATCGAAAGTCTAATAGACTGCAATCCCAGAAGAATTATCGATTGCCTTGAAGCAAAGGGTGGAAATGAGCAATTTTTTATATGCCTCAAACATCCTATACTTCAACTCAAGGAATTTTATTCAATAGTGAATCTTTGCAATGAACTTAAATTGATATCAAACCAGATTTTGGTCATGATCACTTTTTTACTGTAATTCAATGGTTGTTTCCACATAAATTTGGTTGTGTGTTAAATAAGTATGCTGGAATTTTGATTCCTTAAGTTTACTTTTTGAGCTATGAGCGAAGATCTTCAGAGCAATAGATACTAAAATGAATGATGTATGCATTTCAGAACCGGATGTTTTTTTAGGTTGCAAACGGAAAGAAGACCCTGCGAGCAACCAGGAACAGTTACCTACACCCAAGAAGCCGAGATTGGTTTTCACAGACCTCCAGCGACGTACACTACAAGCTATTTTTAAGGTATACAGCATAATTCATGTTATTTAAGTGTAATTAAGCAATCTGCAGCCAACAGAAAATTAGTAGAACATCCATCTTTCTTTTTCAGTTTATTTAACGATTTCGTATGAATTAATTTTTTTATGTGTTTTAAATTGGGCTTGTTTCGACCGATTATTTCCATAAAACTTACGCTTAAGGTTTCTGCAGTCTAGGTTATCGTGTGCCAGATCTACTGCACTTGTCGCAGAAATCTACTAAAATCCTACCCAACTTCGTTCTGAAAAGTACGAAACATCTACTTATTGAGTTCTTGGCAAAACTTTGTAGATTCTCTTTCAAATACAAAAGAAATAATAAAAGTGTTAAATTCCGTTATGATTCTTCCAAATGTTCAAATACTGGTTAGTGTTATTGACTATCCATCGTAGATGGCTCGACATGTTCCGCAACAAAGACATAGACTATATACCTGGCGAATGATACTTCAGTGGCTTTCTTTACCGTGAACACAAATTCACCAGAAACTACCTAATCAGTTGAACCTTAAAGTTAGAACGACCACAAATATTTCGTTTCTTGACCAGAAATGGTGGATAACAAAAACAACCAGAATCTACCAGCAGATTTCTGCCTACCAAAAATGTCTACAAATCAACTTAAAAAGTAGTTTTCTACTAAATCTGTTCACCTGCACAGGAAATAGTCGACTGGGCTGAGGTCGAGGCTTCTGGAAGGCCAGTTGATGTTATCACTACGTTATTGGGGACTAACTCGTTAATATAACTTCAGTTAATTATAGCCTGATGTAAGGCAATTGGTCCCACCTCGTTGAAACCAGGTTCTCGAATTGAAAACATAAATGCAGCTCTAGGACCGAAAAGTTTGGCATCATAACGGCCCCTATTCACATTGAGGTCGGCCTTGTATACATTCATGAAAATGAGGATTAACTAGATATGCCTCAAGCAGAACTAACTACTCATATATATGCATGATCGCTGATGCCTTCTTCTAGGATTCTCCTCTGTCCTATGTCGAAAATTCTGTTTGTTTACGTGTATATTAGAATTTAAAATGCGATTCTTTTATTTGAAATCAATTTTTTTTGCTTTGTTCTCGACAGATGAAGACGGATTTTGATGAACTGACGTTTGCACTTCGTTGGTTTCCCAGTCATAGACTGAACGAGGGCGACCTCTGTTTGTTATCTTTTCCCATTCCATTCCTACTCAAACTTCGAAAAATGCCTCTTTTGGACATACTGTGTAAACCCAAACTAAAGCCATGTATGTGTTGTAAGAATAATGAATTCAGTTGAAACGCTCGTTAGAGGCTCGCAGTTGCCCCCATATACCATTGATTGTTGTAGTTCTCCGTTAGCTTCCATACATCTGGATTCGGCTTGAAACTATGAATAGACACGTTCATTGGTATAAGTTATTTAGTGTTTAACATAGAAGGCTTCCGACATATTTATAGGTTCTTTGAATTTTCCAGGAAACGAAAAGGCCTTCGAAGGAGATGCAGGTAACCATAGCAAGACAGTTAGGTCTAGAGCCCACAACAGTTGGCAACTTTTTCATGAACGCACGACGACGATCGATGGACAAATGGAAGGACGAGGACCCAAAGAATTTAAATAATTTACTTCATGGAGATATGTCACCGGGTATGGATGGTGATGACCCCGATCAAGACGATATGGACAATGATTTAGACGATCAAGATGAAGTGTTGTGACATGCATTTCGAAATCGTCAATTGTTGATGCTGTGACGCTGAAAATAGTGATATGGCACTGATAGCTGTAGAAATCTATAGTGTTAAAACCACCCACTCATAAGAAATACCTTGAATTTTTCGAATGGTATTTATTGTTTAACTATTGGTCATTTGCGACAGTGCGAGTGGTTCAAAATGAAAGATGTTGAATAATTTTTTTTGGTAACAGTATTAGTTCTTTCTATTTAGCTGGTCTCTCAGAAATGGAACGTCAGGGGTTGAACACGAATCAAAATTAATTCATATCTACTTTTGATCAAGTTTTTTTTATACTTTCTCAACATACCTACTGTTTGTGGGTCAAACAAAGCAAAATTAAGGGATAAAACGATACCTCCTTCGCCGTTTCGAGTGGCCATGAAGAATCAAGTGAATTTTTCTAGTAATCCCTTATTCTGTGGTTTTTAAGTTTGACGATGTTCACAAGTTTTGATGACCCTCATTGTCAGTGAAATATCATCAGTAATGGTGTTCGAGATATAATGTTCAGACCACACTTAGTAGGCATTAGGCATAAATATGCCATGAAACTATACATGACCTCCTGAAATGGTAGAAAAGCTTTGACTAAAACCATTTTGGTAGCTTTTTGTCTTTGAAAAACAAGAGGGTCAGTTATCGAATTCAATGCGATATTGAAGAAGTTAATCAAAGTTTTGTGAGACCCCTTGCCCGAGTTATGTTAGTCAGTTTTATTTTGCAATCATCGAAGTTGAAAATTCACTAGCCCTATTCTTTCGTTTTAGTTCTCAAGAGGTTCAGTGCACTTTTTAAAGTACGTTAAGCACCATATACTATTTTGTATTTATGTGCTTATCATGATCTCAAATGAGTTAAGTATTAAGTTGTAGATTCATGAATCTTTACATTCCATTGAAAGTATTGATAATAATATATACGATTATGTTCACAAATTCATTATACCTAATAGCTGAACTTTCATACCAGAATATATTTTCTTACAACTGAGGGATAATACGACGGGGATAAGTGTTTTCATACTGTTATAGAAAAAATACAATTGATTCATTACTGTTTTAGGAAATATCATGAATTTATGGAAATCATAATGAGTTGAGCTGGCCACTGTTGAAATAAAAATTTTTATCGAACCTTTGTATGAATGCAGTAACCAGTATATCATATATGAAATATAGAAAGTTTATATAAATTATTCCATGAATAGTTCAGCTATCAGCGAATTTATATTTATTAAAAAGAGTACCTCACATAAAGCTAGTCAGAAATCTCAGATTTTAAGCTGTAATTTATTCTTTGTTTTAAAACTCTTTGGAGATATATTTATTATATATTTATTAAATCTTATGTTAACATAAGAATAAAATTGTTTTTGCTATTTTATCACTTTTGTGTTGAATTAATTCATTTTATGTTACTATTACAAAAACTAAAAAAATAATAAAGTAGTGAATACACTGTTCAATATAGTCATTCGATCTTTCTGCGCAAAAAGTATGAAATGTACAAATATTCCTATATTTTATTAAAAAGTCTAAAGTCTATATTTTAGCACAACAAAATATTTGTAATTAGAACTAGGTTTAACTTGTACAAATACAAATTTTATTAGTCATTTTCTTGTACTTTTTGTGAAAGAAAGTTTATCGATATCAAAGAATCAGACCAAAAAGTCTCATGTGTGTATGTGAAATTTATAATGAAAAATTAAATCACTCGAATGAAAGTGTTCATTTTGATTTTGCAGATTCGTAAGTATGCGAAAAACATTTGATATAATATGGATTTGTTTTTCCATGTTCTCTGAAATGTAAATCTAGAAATTAACCTGTGATAAGTTCAGACCAGTTTCAATAAATAAAGTATTATTAAGTGCGATAGAAGGCCCATTTCAAATGGACAGCTCCGCGTCAATCCACTGTATGTATCTTCAGAGATTCTTTTTCATTCAACACTAGAAATTAAACCTTGTCTTATGGGATAATAAAGACATCCAGAAAACACTGAAGAATTCAAATTTTGGTTTAACTCATCGCGAGTTATGATGATTTGGATTATGTGGAGTTAGTATAGAGTACCTAAAGTGAATTTATGTCAAGACTACACTATCTAGGACTCAGGGCATGTGGACTTCTCGGATGAATAAAAAGAGTCTCTGAGTAAAATCAGTTTCATTCTATATTTCAGTTTCAGTGCGTAAATCAGAGGGACAAAAAATCCAAACATGCGAGTTATCACACCGTATTCGATCTCCTTAACTGCTTGGGATGAGTCCTGTGTTGCCTAGGGGTAGACTCAAATTGGTTAGCATTCAAACACTAACAGCTGGTTTCGAATAGATCATAATGGTTAGATGATGAAATGTATCTAGAGGAAATCAAATAACTTATTTTGACCACAGAGAGCAGTTAACTACCATTTTCGAACCAGATTTCACGAGTTATCTTCCATTTATCATTTTTTTGAAAGTAGAAATCTATTCTTGAAGTGAAGTTGCTATTGTAGCAGGTTAGAAGAAGGGGAAGACTTTTCTCCACAAATGAAATTGCCAATCTTTCAACAAGAGTAATGCATTTCGATGAGTTCACTCATCATCCTCAGACTCACACACTGCTCAGCTACAAATGATTTCTAGCTGAGCAATGTGTGAGTCTGATGATGCTGAATGAACTCATCGAAATGCATTACTCTTGTTAAAAGATTGGCATTTTCATTTGTGGACTTAAGTCTTTCCCTTCTTCTAACCTGCTATACCAGTTATCTGTCGAAATAGTTTTTTAATACCTGCCCTTAGGGCTGGTATTATGGAACTTATTTTGACCACAAGAGCAGTTAACTCTCATTTTTGAACCAGCTTTCACAGGTTAACATCTAGTTCTCTGTCAAAATATTTTATAATACTATAAAACTATTTTGACAAATAACTAGAAGCTAACTTGTGAAATCTGATTCAAAAGTGAGAGTGAACTGCTCTCTGTGGACAAAATAAGTTTTATAACACCGACCCTTGGATTATTAGGTTTGGCCATCGCCGTTGATGGAATTTCCAGTGGTAAGTAACCCTGGAATTTTGGACTACGCTGGTAGTTTCTCAAATAATTAACCATTTTCCAGAACAGAAAGAAGCTTATCTTCCCTACGAATGTATAAAGGTACATAATTTAAGGTAAACAAGTTTCATAAATAAAATTATAGCAACCATCAGCACGGTGTTCAGAATAAGGTGCCTCCGCTCTCACATCTCTAGTCGAAGTACTGAAAGCCACCAAGGGCAGTATAGTTGGATTTTATCTGGAAATGATAATATGGCAGATAATTCTATTGGAGCTCAAGTTGGGAAATATACATTTATGATACATAACTTAAAAGAGTAAATGTAGGTAACTATAGAGAAGATATTTTTATTCAACAGTTGTCATGTTACTGTAAAAATATTGAATTTGAGGTAGTAATGGAAGATGACAGGAAGTTACACCTTTGAGTGGATACCATTTTGAAGAAATACATTTACGGTCGAAAGTGTTCATTCGAATATCTTTCATCCAGTATTTTTACATGTTTGAACCTATAACAGACTTAACAGTCAGATGTTAAGTCTGTCAAAAACAGTATTGAGTATTTCCTGGGATTGAGTCTATAAATCAAAATGTGAAACTCTCGATGTTTATTAACTGATAATAATCTTATCAGTATATTTACCACAAAAAACTGATAGTTGAGTTGATTCACGTAATTTTCGTGGATATTATTGACTATTAATTTTTGCTCGCATCTTCTGGGAAACAGTGTGCTATCCTTTTGTCCAAATGTCTGTAATTTTCGAACTTTTTCACGAAAATGTTGTCAAACGATTAGGTTGGACTCACTATGATGATGAATCTGCTGTCAATTCGATTCTGTTCGACCGGCCGTGGGCACGATAACGGGCGTACGGAGAAGGCTTTCGACTTTAAACTTTCAGGGTAGGTTGCACTTCCAAATTCGACGTTTAATTTCGTTAATGTGGGCAAAATCGGCCTAACGGTTTTGGAGTTATAGTCATTTGAAATTTTGGGTTATTTACTGATATTTTGCTCGGACCTTGAACTTTATACTTCCCAGCAAAGCACCGAAATACAGTTGGACAGGATCATAATTTTTGGAGATATTGGCAAAAACCATGTTGCATTTTGTGTTTTTTCCTCGGTATCGTGGTTTTATCCGGAATAACTCGAAAAATACTGATTCAATCACAATGAAAGTTGGTGTTTAGATTCAAAATGCCGATTTACAACTTCATGCAAAATTTCGTGATGATCCTACAATCAGGACAATTCGAAAAAAAAGTTTTTCAAATATTCAATATTCTGCGATCTGCTGATCATATTATACGAAATTCCGTATAAGCTGTCATTTTTCGAACAAAATATGGATTTCAATTCCATCTAACCTATATACTTTTCGAAATATAAGGAGATTAAAATTTTGATTCGTTATATCTGCGGAAATATCTTGTGGATTTTACCTCTTCATAAATTCAACCTTCGTAATTAAGGTCCAAACCTACTCTACAAATATCTAGTTGTTAAGTTGTTGCTTTCGGGAGATATTGTGTTGACGATCAGCCGTGAGCACAACCATTGTGACCGACTTTTAAGGAAATGCTATCAAGAATACAGTGGCGTGCAGATGTCAGGAGAAAATTAAGTTGTCTTCAAATAGGATACGCTGCTGTATATACTGAATAATCAAGCGCGTAAAAATAAAATAGTAACATTTGTAACCAATCTTATGCTGTTTTCGATTTATTCTGCGTTGAATAACAGTTTGAAGTTCATTCAAACAGATTATATTTGAAAAATGTTAATTTTCATCGTAAGGTAATTTCATATTAATTGATTTGTTCTGCCCGATATGTGTTCTCTGTTTGATTGCAAAATAGAAACGGTTAGAGATAGGGTTAATACATTTGACATTTTTCAAATTAAGAAAAAAGATAATTCCAAAAATTCAATAATATTCCATAAAGGTCATATGTGCGACATGTTAGAGGAGATAATTGAATTATCTTCAAAACAAGGTGTCACCCCTTTCCATTTAAGATTTTGGAGATAGCTGTCTTCAAGCTGACAGGGTTTCCTTTGTCTAAGATAGGAACCATATACAAACAAAGGGTTATACCCCTGTTTGTATTTTTTCGGATTTTGCATCGGTGCGAGATATATTGAGGGTGGCAACTTTTCGAAACTTCTTGATCAACATTAAGATACAAATGAAACTTTTGACTACGTTCACAATTTTTAATTTAAAATTTGTTTTTGACATGCATTGCAAATTGGCGGAATCTGAAAGGTATAAATAGCATGCATTATTCGCAGTAGAATGGTAGATTATAACTAGGCCCTTCCAGTAGATATAAGAATTTCAAATAACATCACAAAGAATAAAAACAAGAAATGTCCATGCGTGAAGGATAAGAAGAAGGGGGTCCGTCATGGTAACGGTAACCTTAATTCGCATTTCAGCTTGAATCACTCCATTTTCTTGTGTGAGTCATGGCTCAGAAGCCACTTGAGTACTTTCTGGTACTTATTGAAGGAGAAATGAGAGATGAGTGTAAAAATGTCGATAGTAGTCATGCGTATAGCTCAGAGTATTGTTCATCACGAGGGTAGGGTTCAAAAGAATCTCCTGAGATGGCGCTAGTGAAATTTTCTTCACAAAGCTACCATCCAACAGGGCAAAAGAAGCCATAATTCTTTACTTACCCATCAGGACAAGGCACGACGTGCTGATCCGGGAAACTGCGGCACACGATTTTCTCGAAAGATTATTCCTCTTTGTAGATGCTGTGAATTACTACACATCCGGTTGAATATTTATTGTTTCGTTGATAAACATTCATCCCTGTGTTGTTAGTGTTCATTCATTTACTGCCATCTTCCTTAACCCTCTCTTAAATTTTGATGATGGACGATCCCATCCCGTCTTTTGGAAAAACCACGTCGACCGAACGTCTCCGACTTGTAATGGAGTGGTACAATTGCGAAATTGTAGAGACCATAGAGAAAGAGAAGAAATATTCTCTTGTCTCTGGTAGAGACACAGAGACAGCTCCTTGAAATGGCACGTGGATGAACGCCATGCGCACAGAACACATACGTATTATATTTACTTTATGGCCATGCGCATCGTTCAAAGTAATTTGCATCTCGAGGGCTAGAATTCGTAAGTGTCTCTTATTATGGTGCTAGTAAAATTTTCTTCACAAAAAATACCATCCACAAAGCAATTTGCATCTCGGGGGCTAGAATTCGTGTCTCCTATTATGGTGCTAGTAAAATTTTCTTCACAAAAATACCATCCAATAGGGCAAATGTACCCAGAACTTATTCGGTATAAGGTAAAAGCGAGTCGTACCGATTATCTGCGGAAGTGTGATACTGCATTACAGAAATTGCTTGGATGCTATTTAATCTTAGTAAATGCTTTGGTTGGTAGCATGATTATCTCAGGATTGATTCAAGGTAGAATATTTGTTGATTTGTCATGGAAATTCTACCTTCTGATTATGTTGATTGATAATAATATATTTTTAGCCTTCTCGCAAACTCCTGAAACGAGTACTTCCCAATTTGATGTTGAACGTTCCTTGTTTTCTGCAGAAAATTTATTATGCCGATTTTTCGAGTTTTTCGTCTGTTCTTCGTGGGTTTCAAAGACATGTGTTCATGAATTCGATAGAACGAATATTTACTTTTAAAAATAGCAATAATCAATGTTAAACCGATGTCTTGGTCTAAAGATATTCAGTCAGGAAATCCAAAACTGTAATTATCTCGAAACGAAGACAATGTGACATTCCTGGTTTTTGGCCTTTTATCTTTGACATCTGTGATGTGATGTGTATTTGTGAGGTCCCATGTATTTTCGTTTCAGTTTTGAGAATGGGCTTAAATCCGAAACATGCATGTCAACAAAATATTTCAAACTAAAAATTGTGGAATAGGAATAACAGAAGGTATTTTTTTCAAATTATTCAATATCCGAGCATAGCTACAGGATCTATTATAGAATTGTTGTTAGTACTGTGGATGAAAGATTATAAACAGAAATTTCTTATGGCATACGTACGGATTTTTGGTCCACCCACAGAAAATCAGTAAACGCAAATATTTAATGAATAATCTAAACATTCTGAGCAACCGGTGATAGTTATTGCTTTTTAAGTTCACTGAAAGTATGTTTTTTATAATCTTGCCTTTGCTTCATCCCAAATTCTCAGACTGTTTGCTCTGCATTAAGTTTGAACTCCCGAAAATAAAATTGATGTTTTTGTATTGGCATTTAATATCGATTCTAACAAGAAATTCATCGATTTACTGCTTCATGAATCTATATACAAGATTAATTTTTTTCCTTAAAATTTCAAGGATTCGAATTCGGCATAGATAGAAATAGAAATAGAAATAGAAATATTTTATTCACAATCACAGTCATTGCATTGTACATAGTAATACAAACAATAAAAGGAAAGCAACTCAATAATCAATAAGTCTGCAATCCTGCATTATCCAAAAACTCCTTTATAGAATATGGTTCACAACTTATAATCAGTTTGTAAACTTCCCTCTTGAAAGACCCAAGGTTTGTAAGTTCTTTAATTTCCTTTGGTAGCGATTCAAAAAGTCTTATCGTCATGTAGAACATATTTTTTTCAGTCAGGCTTCGGGAATGCAACTGATAGAAGTACTTGATTTTTTGCCTGGTCTCATTTTTATTCCGACATTCTTCAAAATAATGATTGTTCTTTGCAAAGAAACTTAGGATTCGGTAAATATACAGACCAAAACATGTTGGTATGTTGTTCTCTTTAAAAACTCCACGACATGACCCTCTGAACCTCAATCCATACATAGCTCTGATGGCAAGTTTCTGGACTATCAGCTTATGTAACGGAAACTCAGCTGATAAATAAATCACTGTGTATGTAGTCGAAATGGTAAAATATTTGCATATATTTGCCATTTATGAAATATTTTTTTGGGAGTATTATATCACAAGATATGAGTCAAGTGATCGAAAAAAAATTGTTTTTCGATTGTTTTGAAGACACGATCAACACGAAATTATTCACATAATTGTGCACCAGCTTTTGCCAACACTTTACTAGGTTTCATCATGATTGGGTCAGTATTTTCGAGTTGTTTCGGAAATAACCACCATAACCAGTATAAAACACAAAAATTGACATATTATTTTCCTTTCTTCGAAAACTGAAATCGGGTCAAACTGAAATTTGGAACATTGACTTCGAGGTAAGTCCTTAACTTCATTGAAATCTGGTGAATAGTTCCCGAAAAAAATTAGTATTAATACAATCTCAACAAAATTTTGCCCGCAGTTGCGTGTTTATACTCCCATACCAAGTTTCAACGGACCGTTCTTCCCAATTTGGCTCAGCTTTTTCTTTTCTTCCGGCCGGCCGGACAGAATCGATTTTGAAATCGATTCATCAGCGAGTTCAGCGTGGTCATTTTGAACCATTTAAAAAAAATCGAAAATTTGAAGATTCTGTCTGAAAGTCTGAAATTTTCGAATTTATTTCCGAAAATAGTTTCAAACCACTAAGTTGGATTCACTGATGACAAATCCAGCCGGCCGTAGACACTATTATCGGCGTACGGAAAAAATTATGTTTATCGGAAACTATTCATCATATTTGAAGAAATATTTGCTCGGTCCTTGAACTTTATTTCACAGTAGTGCAACAAATTTCTGTTTGATACGATTATAATTTTTGGAGATTTTGGGAAACAATATGTCAAATTTCGTGGAGGTTCTCTAGGTACCGTTTTTTCTCAGAATAACTCCAAAATTGAATAAGTAATTCAGTCATGTTGACACTATAGTTCGAAAATGCTGACGAACAAACTTTCTGCGAAATTTCGTCATGAAAATGTGATTTCGAAAACAAATTCCGTAGGAAACTTCAAGCTGCCATTTTTCCATCAAGTACTGTATATCAATTTTATCTAATCTGAATCTTTAGAAATGTTTGGAAATGAATTTTGAATGGGTATATCTGCGGAATAAGTGGGTGGATTTTACCAATTCACGATTTCGGCCTTTCTATATGAGAATGAGAAGTTATCGTGTTTACGATCGGCCATCAGGACTACCACAATACATCAACTTCCGCAAGAAACAACTGAGAAACTCGATATGTGTAGAGTAGGTTGGAACCTTAATTACGAAGGTCAAATTCGTGAATGAATAAAATTCGCTCGAAGAATCCGTAGATATACCTTTTCAAAGTTTTTTCAATATTTCCAAAAATACAGATTGGATCGAATTGAAATACAGTACTATTGAATAATGATAGCTTGCTCTTTCCATGAGGAAGTGAAGGTGCGTTTGCCTGGGCCAATAGGTGAAAAAATGACTGCTTTGGGAACGAATTTGAACTTACGCGCAAAAGCTGCTGACTTCACGTCAGGACTTTTTCAGAGTTTTGGTGTATGAAATCGTCTAAAGAAACTACCCTTTAAGTCTTGTTACTATACTAATCTGGACACCCTGTATATTACAGAAAGATTTATATTATTCAATGTCATTCAGATGTATTGAAATCTTTTCACCAGTACGACTCATTCAAATTTAATAGAGCCTAGCGGTGTTTATGATCCCGGAATTGTAAAACAAGAAAACACGTAATAAATTTTCTTATTCACTAGATTTGTTGGCTTCTTGTTGCGAACCGAATTTCTTCATGTTGAACAGAACGGAAAGTAATAAAGCTAACTGACTCTGACGAATGTTTACTTGTATTGAATGCGATCAATATTAATTTTCCTCGAAGTTATTGAATCGGAGTTTATCTTTTATTTTCTCTCTTGAATTAAAAACTCACAGAATTTAATGCGTCATCGAAATATTGTTTGTTGATGATTTGTAAGCAGAATATTAATTTTTTGATTTAATCATTCGATAACAATGTACAATGTTTACTGTATATTGTTACCCATCCCATATCATCGTTATAATTGCCCATAGAAAAAAATCATATAAAAGTTGTTTGGGTATGACGTCGTGAACGCGTAATTAAACAAACAGTGGTATGCAGATTTCAGGACATCAAGATTTTTATTTTTAAGGGACAGTATCTATATTGAATTTTATTTTTGGAAAAACCTTTTGTCCTGATTCCCAAATGAAATCTTATGTCGCCCCCAGCCTTAACCGTTTTTGCGCGCATGTTCTAAAGAAAAGCGTACTATCGTTTTGTCCCAATGTCTGTAATTTTCGAATTCTTTCCTCAAAACTAGACTCACTGATGACGAAACTGGTGTCAAAATCCTTTCTGGCTGGCCGGCTGTAGGCACGATTACGGGAGTACGAAGGATCCTATCCACTAGAAATTTTCAGAGAAGGTTGCATTTCAAAATGCTACGGTTTAAGTTCGTTAATGGGCAAAATCGGCCAAACGGTTGCGTGGGTATAGTCATTCGAAACTATTCAACCGATTGAATTGAAACTTGGCAATTGTATGAAGCATAACGTGCAACTAAGTAAAATTTTGTTGAGATCGAACTGTTAGTGAATTAAAAAAAAAATTCAAAACATACGATTATGATTTTCGGTGATATTGGGGGAAAAAAATTCAAATTTCGTGTTTTTTTTCTCGATATCGACGCTCTTTCTTTGTACTGGAATAGCTCAGAAAATACTGGAATAATCACGACAAAACCTGGTTACTAGCTCGGGAATGGTGAAGTACAATTTTTTGTATAATTCTGTCGAGATCATACTGTTAATAATTTCAAATAATTTTTTTTGTCGGGATCTCAGACTTTGAGATTTATATTTAACAGTAATAAAACTTCAGTTTGATACGATTATAATTTTTGGAGGTATTGGAAAACAAATTGTCACCTTCGATGTTTTTCCCCGGATTAACTCGAAAACTAGTGAAAAAATCATAACGAAATTTGGTTAATTATTTTCGTGCAGAATTTCGCGGTGTTCGTGTCATTAGAACAATTTGAGATAGAGTTCAATATTCTGTTATCTATTGATCCTATTATCTTCACGAAATTCTGTATGAACCTTCAAACTGTCATTTTACAAACAACAACTGGATTTCAATGCGATCTGTATTTTTGGAAAAATCTAGAAAAAATAAAACTAGGAATGGGTGTATCGGTGGAATCAATTGGTGGATGTTACCCAATCACGAATTGGGAATTGGGGTAATAAAGGTCTGAACCTAATCTGCAAATATCGAGTTTCTAGGTTGTTTCTCTTGAGAGTTATTGTGTTTACAATCGGCCGTATTATTTTCATGATTTATTGAAATATTGTTTTAGCTTGAAAGAAAACGAGGATTTTTTGCGATATATTTAAAAACGGCAACATCTTTTCATCCATAGAATTTGGAGGTATTTGCGGGAAATCTAGAATGGGTAAAGTAACCTACTTTATGACGCATATACTCCCATTTAACGATTTTTTCAGCAAAAGCAAAGTAGGCAAAAAGCCGACAGACGCCAAATCATTTTTTTCTTTTTTAAAATGAAAGAAACATGTTTGGACTCGAGTTTCATTATTTCTTTATTTTCAGGTAGTAAAATTGAAGAAAACTATTTCATAATAAATTTTGTTAATATTCAATTCCAACACTCAACAAAGGCAACAAACAATTTTATGAGAACTATTTCGAAAGTGTCCCATGAAGATATGGTTTTGGTCTAGGGAACCTCATCTAGCAAAGATTCCTGAAGCAGAGTATATCTTCCGTTTGGAGAATCGGATTGCCTGGAAATTTCATTAAAAATAATCGGCACAGTTTAGAGTTCAGGCTTGCGCCGAGCGTCGGGACGCGTCGTCAATATTCGTAGTGGACGTCCTAGCTAAAGCAGCCATCTAGTCGCGCCGCACTGACTGCAGTGACGCTTGTGACCGAAGTCAGGATGGTGAGATACGATTTGAGAATTTTTTCTCTTCGGGTGAGAAGAAAAAATCTACATGACGCGAAATAGAAGGAGATTGGGGAAGTTAATGGTAAAGAAAAGTGCAGTGACATCGTAAATAATCGATTAGTTGAGTTGTGTCTCGGAAGTGTTTATTTGTGTTGTCAATCAATCGAAACTTCAGGCTGACCGAAATGTCTGAGTAATATCTTCGAACGAACATTCCACCACATAGCATGGCCTCGGTCGCCGCTTGGCTGCCCTTCGCTCGGGCGGCGGCCATCGGATGGGTACCTATCGCAACACATCCTTTACCGCCGCCTCCAATACCAAAAGATAGGCGCAAAGCAGACGACGAGAAATTACTCATCAACGTATCTGGCAGAAGGTTCGAAACGTGGAGAAATACCCTGGAAAAGTACCCTGATACTCTCCTAGGTTCCAACGAAAGGGAATTCTTCTATGACGAGGAGTGCAAGGAGTACTTTTTTGACCGTGACCCAGATATATTCAGACATATCCTGAATTACTATAGAACTGGTAAACTACACTATCCCAAACATGAATGTCTAACTAGCTATGACGAAGAACTAGCCTTTTTTGGCATACTTCCAGACGTAATAGGTGATTGTTGTTATGAAGATTACCGTGACAGAAAACGAGAAAATGCTGAAAGGTTGATGGACGATAAACTTTCCGAAAATGGCGATCAAAATCTTCAGCAGCTCACGAACATCAGACAGAAAATGTGGAGGGCTTTTGAGAACCCTCACACTTCAACTGCAGCCCTTGTGTTTTACTATGTCACCGGGTTTTTCATTGCAGTTTCTGTTATGGCCAATGTGGTAGAGACTGTTCCATGTGGTAGCCGACCGGGACGTGCTGGTTCCCTGCCTTGTGGCGAACGATATAAAATTGTTTTTTTCTGTTTAGATACGGCGTGCGTTATGATTTTCACTGCCGAATATCTCTTGAGAATGTTCGCTGCACCAAATCGCTACAAATTCGTTAGATCTGTTATGAGTATCATCGACGTGGTCGCTATTCTTCCCTATTACATAGGTTTAGGCATCACTGATAACGACGACGTTTCAGGTGCTTTTGTCACTCTAAGAGTATTTCGAGTCTTCAGGATTTTCAAGTTCTCCAGGCACTCCCAAGGGTTGAGAATTTTGGGGTACACGCTCAAATCCTGCGCTTCTGAACTCGGCTTCCTCGTTTTTTCACTCGCCATGGCTATAATTATATTTGCAACAGTCATGTTTTATGCGGAAAAGAATGTTGGAAAAACTAATTTCACCTCTATTCCTGCTGCTTTCTGGTACACGATTGTCACGATGACAACACTAGGGTGAGTATCTCGGTTTGAACCCATTTTCAACAATAGGTCTTCCTCTGAATTTTTAAAAAAATTATATATTGATAAAACACATTAACATTCTGGAAATTATAAGAATGATTCATGGGGATAGGAAAAATCAAAATGGATCATTTGAAAATGAGATGCTTTCAGTATTGAACACATTCGAGAAATTCGAGAGAGAAGTAGAGTATTTTAATATTTTCAATGAAATCTAATTTGTTGAACTATTCCACTCTGAATTTCTACATGAAATTTCCTCAATCCTTCAGATGAAAATTGTCTCTATGAAACTTATCCTGTTTCGACTTGAGGTAGTCAATCAAAAATTATTTATGACTAAAAAATGGAATTTATTCTTCAGGGTTATTTTTGGTTTTCCATCCCAAGATCTGAGAAAGAACAACCAAAAATATTATTTATAGAAAACGTTAGCATTGTTCCGCTTTTGTTCATTGGCAATATCGTTTCAAGAAACTGCCATTGACAAATAATTTAAATTACGCAATTGACAAGGGCGATTTCTATGAATGATTATTTTATTTTGTTTTCAACAGTTCTCTTTAAGAAACCAGGAGAGACAACCCGAAAAAAACCTGAAGAATAATACGAAATCCTCCTTAAATATTCTTCAATAGATGAAAATGAAATGTATTCACTTGATTGATGTCATACACTATAGATGCTTCCTTGTAGAAGAATTTGACAATCCTTAATAATATGTTGAATTTGCATATTCAGTTGCACGTGAGTTTATTTCTCAAACGAAATTGAACATGTTAAGCATTCAGTGAATTCCTGGAAACTGTTATTGGTAAATGAACTTCTATCAGTCTTCCAGATTAAAAGATTTCCGAAAGAGAAACCAAAATGGAAAAAAATGATTTGAAGCCCCTCGAGTCATCAGGAAGATTATTTCTCAGATTTTTCCTAGGTTTTCACTATTAAAATTAAATTAAAGTGAACGCCCTTTCGGATTTCAAGGTTCGAACTAATTGTCTAGTTCACTTCGTTTATGGTTTATATTATTTCAATATTGTTCATTAAGCAACATTATTTCAAGAAAAAGCCCTTGACCAATAGCTTGAATCCTGCAATCCGTAAGGGCGTTTTTCATACATATGATTTTATTTAAATTTCAGTAGTTCTTCAGATGTTGGGAGTGGAAACCTAAAAAAAACCTGAAATATAATTCGCTATAACTTTATGCAAAATCACAGATGTCAAGTTATTATTCTGTTTGATGAAGGACGAATCAACATTAAAATTTCTCATTTTGCAGAGCAATTCATTTCCATACTTGAGAAATATTTTTCTCTTCGGTATAGTCCGAAGATGCATATACCTGAATCTCTTCATCTTGTATAACATAAAACGATAAAATATGTCAAAAATAATATTTACTTCAGATCGAAGACGAGTAGGAACTGACAACACTACATTTCTGAAGAAAGGGTGTTTTGGGAGGATTTTCCCCATTTTTGTCCGGTTTTTCACTCCCAATATCTGAAAGAGAGCTACCAAGAATTCAATAAAAATATTATTTATTGAAAACGCTTTAGCAGATTCACTTCGTTGATCGTTTGCATTATTCCGATAGTCCATTAGGCAAAATTTTTCCAGAAACTGCCTCTGACGAAAAGTTTGAATCTTGCAATTTGCAAGGGCTTTTTCAACAAATAAAATTTTTATTATATTTTCAACAGCTCTTTTTCAGATAGTGGAAGTGAAATTCCCGAAAAAAAACTGAGATGTTATCTCATGAATATTTCATTTACCTTTTTCATTTCACACATCACACAATTTTGAATAAGGATTCCTTCAAACCTGCAAGAGTTTTTCAATGATCGAAATTACCATTTTCAGTTATGGTGACATGGTTCCAGATACTATAGCTGGTAAAATCGTAGGTGGTGTATGTTCCCTTAGCGGTGTACTTGTGATAGCATTACCTGTGCCTGTTATCGTATCCAATTTCAGTCGAATCTATCATCAAAACCAAAGAGCAGATAAGAGGAAAGCACAAAGGGTAATTATTATGAATATTTTGGGAATGTGCCATTATTTTTATAATTAGGATGTTACAGGTCATTGATCGATGAATAATTATGTTAATGATCTTCAGTTTGAGTTCTTCATATATGCGCCCGAAGGATCCTATAGGGTCACTTCCATATTCTATTATTGCGCGCATGTTCTGAGGAACAGCGTGATATCGTTTTGTCATAATGTCAGTGAGTTTCGAATTTTAGCCGAAAATGGTCTCAAAGAACTAGATTGGACTCACCGATGGTATCCGGTGTCAAAATCGATACTGTCCTGTCGGCCGGTCGTCCGTTTGCACGATTACGGTCGTACGGAGAATCCTATCGACCTGAAACTTTCAGGGCAGGTTACCCTTCAAAATGCGAAGGTTGTGTTCGCTAATGGGCAAAAAAGGCCAAACTGTTTTGGAATTATAGCCTTTTGAAGTTTTGAGGTTATTTCCGTGGTAATTCGGAAACGATTCAATCGAAACTTGGCATTTAGTTGGGGCATAACGACATGCAACTTTTCGCGAAATTTTTTTGAGATCATACTGTAAATAAAAATAAAAATATTTTTTTGCGGAAACTGTTCCTCCATTCAATAAAAAATTCAGCACAGACTTCAAGCTTTATATTTCACAGCAGTGCATTCAATTTCAGTTCGATACAATCACAACGGGGTAACACCCGATTAATATATATATAATATAATATAATATAATATAATATAATATAATATAATATAATATAATATAATATAATATAATATAATATAATATAATATAATATAATATAATATAATATAATATAATATAATATAATATAATATAATATTATATAATATAATATAATATAATATAATATAATGTTTATTCAAATTTCAAATAGCACAATTCCAAAAGATACAATTAACTATAAACAAACATGAGTTCCCCACTTAAAATTGCAGCGGCAACACCGAACAGATTGAATGGTTCGTGGAGATAAAAAGTTCAACTATAAACTGACCAAACACAAGGACGAGTATCTGTCGATAAATGAATAAATACTGCACCTTGATCTGAAATAATCATCCAATCAAACCAAACCCTGTACACGGAAGAAACATTTTATCTCCATGAATTTTATTTGGAATAGCTCTGTTTCAGATATTCGGAGGGAAAATCCATAAAAATTAAATTTACATATTCATGTTCATCCAAAATTCAGTCAAATAATATTTCCGACTGTGGTGTAAAAATTTCTTATTGGAAATACTGATTTTTTTCAGAAAGCTCGTTTGGCCCGAATTCGTATTGCTAAGGCATCCTCGGGGGCAGCTTTCGTATCGAAAAAGAAAGCAGCTGAGGCAAGAATCGCAGCTCAAGAGTCTGGCATTGAACTCGATGACAATTATAGAGAGGAAGATATTTTCGAATTACAACATCATCATCTTCTTCGATGTCTGGAGAAAACAACAGATAGGGAATTCGTTGAGTTGGAGGTGCCTTACAATGGTCACCCGAAGAGGCCAGGTTCGCCTTCCCCTTTAGCTAGTCCTGCACATTCTGCTGTCTCTATTGGTTTCCTACAATCGTGTTGTGGAAGATGCTGCCCAAGAAGATACCAACAAGCTTGCGGAAAATACATGCCAGCTGCTTCAGCAGCCCAAAGCAATCAAACAGGAGCTGGCATGGATGGAACATACTTAGTAGAAGCGTCGTTTTAGGCCTCCTTAAATTTCCGAAATCAGGTTTCGATCGAGCCATTAAAATGTCTATGAATGACATCGAAGTTCCGTGGATCTATTTGTAGCATCCAACTAGAATGTCCTTCAAAGAATTATGAAAGAGACAGGAAATTAATACTCATTAGAAATAGTAAATGGACTTGAGAAAATGACAACCCCTACTAAAGAATTTCATTCATTTAAGTTTCTACTGATGAATCAGCAATAGAGGTTTGAATGTTCTGTGATTCAAATCTTTTTAGGCATCAACATTTAACTAATTCATTGTAATTATGATTTATCGAGTAATTACTTAAAAAAAATGAATAAAGTTCAATCGAAGATAGTTTTCTTCGTGAGATTTTATATAATGATCAATTTTATAGTTATCTGTAATATAGAACACAGCCCAAGTTCGATCAATTGATAAAAATAGGAGGAGTACCAGCCAAATCATTGTGATTTCTTATTATTCCTAATATATTGAGCATTCTTATACCTTGAATGAAATAGTATTAATTAATGTTTTCTGCTAGACCAACTGAGAATATAGTTTATCTAGTAGATGTATAAAAATTTTCTGTGAAACATTTAAGTATAATTACAATTTTCAAGATATTAAATGACTTTCTACATCGATTTTTTTCCAACGTTATTGATGTGTCGTGTAAGATTAAATTTAAAACGAATCTACATAAAACTTTTCAAGATTCGCTGTGTCAACTTTTTTATTGAGATGGCAGCTGTATTCTGAACCTGAGGTTGAGCACTCACTGTGTATGAATAATTAGTTGAAATAGTCCATAAACTGTATAGTGTTACGAATCTATCTACGTTGAATGAATAGTTCGCGCTATAGTTTATATGAAGTGGGTGCTTTGCCATAGGTCTTCAAGAATACGCATGTCGAAATATAATTGATTTCAAAATGGTTTTTTCCGTTGAAACGATAGAGTAGCCATGTATCTCTGTCGACGACAAATTTTTATTGAAAATATAGAACTTTCTAAAGCTTTAGTTTATCTGAAACATCCTGGAATGAATTAGAAAGAAATCTCAACAATGACTGTGTAGATGTAGACTGATGTAATTTCAGAATTTTGAGACGAAAATAGTCTAAAGCGATTGTACGAAGGGTATGGTTCATGGAAATAAAAGAGCTTCAGTTTGATCATGAGCTATCATGAACACGAGTACGAATACTCGTTGATAAAAAAATCCTTTCATCAGAGCTTAGCATCTAATCAAAGCTTCAATACCCCAGAGAAATTTTCCAAAGAATTCGTTAACTGCAGTTTCGCGGTTTCACCGATCAACAGAATGACTCATCTTGTTGAATGCTAGAAGGGCACTACATGCTTAGTACTTGTTGAATGGAATATTTCGAACCCTGACCTTTACATGCAGAGAATCTTGAGCATTGTTCATGACATCCTTGTTGTGAAAGTGCTGCACAAACTGCATACATAATTGCAGATACAGCTGACTGAAACAAAACATAGACGAGCGTCATGCATATCGTGAAGGTTCTCTGTATTCGGGGGTTAGGGTTCGTAAGATGCTCGTGAGATGGAGCTAGTGGAATTTTATTCACATAAGCATCTTCCAACAGGTACCTTTAGACCCCTTTTAGTGTTCAACAAGGTGAGTCTTTCTAATGACTGAATATTCGTTTATTTAGCGACAAGTATTCGTTATCGTGTTTATGTTAGTTGGAAAGATTTTGTCGGAATCACTTGTGAAACATCCGGGGTCAAATTCAATTCAAACTTTCGAAGGTAAACTCCTGGAGGTTTTAAAATTTCAGGGTGTAGGCTTGGATCCTAAATATCGATTTTGAATTTTGCAGTTTATTTTCCTATATTCAGAAAAATACAGAAAATTTTGTGAGGATCTTATCCTTAGAAAAATGAAGGAAACCATTTGAAATTTTTCAAGAATTGTGTTGAGAAATTTTTTCGGAACCTATTCGTTCGAATTCCGATTGAATTCGATCAAAATCGTTGAGTCCATATTTAAGAATAGTGCACCAAATCTCCGCTAGAACGGATTTGTATATCCGGAAATATTGGAAAAATTTGAGTCTGCGGAATCATTGGGTGGATTGGTAACCCATTCACTAATTCAGGTTTTCCAACAAAAAAAAATTGATCAAATTGAAATCCAGAATTTGATTGGGAAATTACAGCTTGAACGTTCATATAGAGTTTTTTGAGGATAATATGGTTAAAAGATCACCAAATTTTTTTATCAGGAAGTAAAAGAGCGTTTGGTGGGGTCAATACGTGAAACCATGAACGCTTTGGTAACTAATTTGAACATGCGCGCTGAAGCCGCTTACTTCATGTCGGTGCTTTTCTAGTAGTTTTATTTTCATTATTCGCCTAGAATTGGCCAATATCATTGAGTTTTCAAATATTTGAAAAAAAAGTGTTTGAATACTCAATGCCAATATAGAACGTTATGGATTATTCTAATGCCCCAAATCTAATCTGAAAATGTTTGTTTCCAACAAAAACAATTGAACCCTAAGATTTCTCAGATATATGCAATTTCTAGAGTATTCTTTGAATACATAGCCGATCAGGCTTATTCATAGGATCGATAATAATAATAATGAAGTTTCATAACATTTCTGGAATTTTTCTTCTTCTTTTCTTTCATGAAGTTCCAGTTATTTCACACAGTATAAAGAGGGTCCCTCGGCGGATTTTACCCATTAACTACCTCAACCAAGATATTGAGGCTCCATAAAGTCCCTGGAAATTTCAAGACGTATTCTTCGGGAGATGCAGTGCTTATGGCCTGCTGATAGGCGAGAAAACTGTGACACTTTCTTCAGCAGTGATTCCAACCTAGTTACTATTTTCGACACAAAATAGGAAAGTATTCTCTTTTCTGTGTCTTCGATCCGAAAAGTATGTATGGGGTTGTTAACTGTGAAAGATATGATGACACCTAGTGACGAAATAATGAATAGTTTATCCAATAAGCAGTATATGTGAAAAAGGCGTGAAGGAATCTTATGAACATTCATTTTCCTTCTGATGATGAATACTAGATGTCAGCACCTGCATTCATATCACTCTATTATACGAATAGAACTCTATATTGCAGTGGTCCAGACATTGAATAAAAATAAAGACAACGTAGGTTGGTTAAGTTAAGACTAAGAGTGGTTGTACGGTTGTAGAGAGACCTTCATACCATTGTACAAAACACTGCACTCAATTCATGATAGAGGTCACTGATATACGTAACGTTAGTAGTTTAGTTTACAGTGTCTTTAACAAGATATGGAGTCACTGAAGCTTAGTTAATTGACAGCGTAGAGGCCGGCAACACGTATTATGGCAATGCTGCGTCTACTGTATAACTGGTTGCCTACAAAGTGCTATTAATGTTATCAATATTGCTATAGTAGTCATGATTCAGTTTGTGTCATATTAACATTGAGAAGGATCAAAATTTCAGAAAATCACTGAAGGAGAAATTTTAACACGGCAGTTGTCGATGACATTATCATTGGATCTTCTTCTATCCCTTATAATGTGCTTATGATTCTTCACCATCTGGTCACTGGATGGTGATGTGCTACAATCGTAGCATTGTATACTATTTATACATTAATCGTAGAGAGAAGTGCTGAATGCAGGGCCATATCATTGTATTTATACAATGGCCATATTAATTATGTGGTAAAACTAGAATCAGTCCGAATGATATGACTTATGTTCTCTTGGTTTACGAAGGAGTGAACGAATAAAATAAACAAAAAACATGTTTTCTGCTTTAGTTTGTTTTACATCGTATTTTGGAAGAAAAGGAAACAGATAGACAGATAAAATTATGTTTTTTAAATCACAGCAGCTCAAGATACAAGGGAACTGAAAAATGTCACAGCCGTTCAACCAAACGTTATACAAATGAAAATCATCAATGTATTTATATGCATAACTTTAAGCTCTCATCAACTATAACAGAATATCTTTTTGTTGTCAGATCACTCTCTTAGAATATAATTTTATGTAGTATGTGAAGTGGCTGCAACGAAATTCTCTTATTTACACCTAAAAGCATATGGACATGAAGTTGTTTTGCAATGAACAATCTATTGAAATTAACCTTTATGAAAATAATCATCCTCACAAAAATGCAGTGAACATGCTTTCATGTATTTCATGACCTGTTTTCCAATCTTCAAAATCCAGGCTCTCCTTCTATCCTCGCGGTCTCTGCCAAATGCTGTTTCCAAATTAACTTCGACTCATTTGGCTTCGGAAGAAATGAGAAAAAAAATATGGCAGTTGATGATACTTTCCTCATAGACCATGAATTATATTGAGGCACACAACAATAGTCATTTCGAGAGTATGCCATTTCGAATTAATATAAATTTCAATCAGAAAGAATCGAACCAATTAATATATATATATATTCTTTTGAGAACGAGCATTACATTCTAAGATATATCACAGTGTAAGCAGAGGAAATGTAAACGGGGTACCATACATTTTTGCGTATGATACAAGAGCACAGATAAAAACCTCAGGAAAAATTCTGTCTCCCCGTATAAGTGTAGTAATTTGTTTATAGAAGATGGATGGCATCTTTTTCATTGGAAAATAATTTTTTCGTCATCTTGAATTCATTTCGACAAAATATCTTGACATAATATCTAAAACAGAAAGGGGGACAGAAAACCAGAAGGAAGCAGTAAATAATATCACCTACATTTCCTCATGACCGAGAGGGTCTTTCGACCAGGTTCAGTTCTCCAAGCGATGATTTTCAGATCCTCAGATAAACGAAGAACGCTACAGGCCCCTTTATTGGGGAATCATCTCCCATAGATCCATAATTTTTCATTTCGAACTAGAAATCTAATAAAATATCGGGAATAAAGTGAAAAACTTGTGACATGTATTATGTCAGGATGACATAAACCAATTAATGAATATTACAAACACTTTCGGTATACCTAAATCTCAATTGGAAGAACTACATAAAAGCTCGAAAATGAAGTCTTAAAGTAAGCAAAACACGTTAGAATATCTGACACGTCAGAAAACTACTAGCTTGGGTTTCTTCATTTTCGACAACTTTTTGGTTTGAAACGAGTTTTTGTCTGAAGTCATTTAATAAAAACGAATGTCCAAAATAGGATTTGTGAAAATTCGATTAATGGATTGATTTCAGCATCTCACAGCACAATTAAGAAATGCTACGTGCTCCAAGTATCAAATCCGAAGAAGATATGGAAGTGCATTTTGACACAAAAATATTATTTTAATATGAATTATGTTAGTTAAGTTTTTCGTTAATTTTGAAAAGTGATGAAAATTCATATCATTTTATTTAGTCATAATGTTTTTCTGAACGTTATATTATTATATAGTATATCGTGAATTTCTTATGTATTTCTATTTTGTTTGTGATTTACATTTCAAACGCATCATTTTGATAAAGGGGATTCGAATTAGTGTTTAATTTGTAGTAAATGTAACATTAAGAAACTTGTATCTACCATAATTTCGCCTGAAATTCCATAATTCTGGCATCGCTGTGTCATAATTTCATATCTGACATCTGGCATCGCTGCCCTGGATGCCTGGATACGACTCCATTTCTCCACGAGGTAATGCACAAGACAATGCATACCCTGCACCGCTGCCCAAACCTTTACATCCCGATACCACAGATCAACCAGATAAACCACTCGCGTCATTTACTTAGGAAATCTATGTCAACGCAGATATGACCCTAAATCGAGCTAATCAGAATTTTAGCAGGCGTTTGGGGTGCTTTTGGGTGCCAATCAGATTGCAGGAATAGGATTACGTCACTCTCGCCGTTTTCGGACTCGCTTGAAGAGGTTATAAACATGTAAACAAACTGAAATGAATTTTTTATCCTATAAATTGATGAATAATTTCGTATCTGTTCCATTTAAGAATATAATCCAAACAGTTTTCTACAACCAAATCATCTGTTTAGTCATCTTTGAGGTTCTATTTTATGATGGCAGTCCTCATTATATGTTTTAATTATACAACAAGAATTGGAATCGAACGTAGGTGGACTCATTCATAATGTTCATTTTATACAGGGTGTTCTACAAGCTCTATGACAAACTTTGACAGATCGTAGCTGTGCTCATTCTGAACATTTTTTTTCCTATGAACATAGGTCTGATTTGTTCTCGTTTCGAAGTTACAAGCATTTGAAAAAAATTATTTCCATGTTTTGATCAAGTAGACCGACATAAAATATCGGTTGATATGGTAATTGACATTATTTTAATTATTCATTTGATACTTGTTGTACGTTTTGAATAACAATGCATTCTTTCACGACTCAGGAATATGCAGATATTGTATTTGAATATGGGTATTCTAATGGTAACTCCAGAAAAGCAGCTCCAGAATACCGAAGAAAATATCCTTATAGACAGCAACCTGCTCACACAGTATTTTGTGCATCATTCCGTAGACTTCGAGAAACAAGCAATCCTGCTCCAAAGAAAGCCATTCGGCCAACTGAAGTGAATGTAGAAAATGAGGAATATGTAATAGATGCTGTCCGTGGCAACCCTTCAATTAGTGTTCGACGTTTAGCTTCTAATCTTCATTTATCACCAAATTTCGTATGGCGTCTTTTGAAAGGAGAAATGTTGCATCCATTTCATAGACAAAATGTACAAGCTTTACATGCTGATAATGGGTTACGAAGGTTAGAATTTTGTAGATGGTTACTTCAACAACATGTCCAAGATAATAGGTTTATTTCGCTTGTCATGTGGTCTGACGAGGCTTGTTCCACTAAGGACGGTATCAACAATAACCACAATGAACATGTATGGACACTGCAGAATCCATATGCCATTAGACAAAGACGATTTCAGCAACGTTTCAGTGTAAACGTTTGGGGTGGGATTTTCAACAATGATTTGATGACAGTACATGTTATAAATGACCGTTTAAATGCAGATTTGTATAAAAATTTTTTGGAGCACAACCTTTTTGACTTCATTGATGACTTGGAGCTAAACTTTGTAGGAAATATGTGGTATCAGCACTATGGTGCACCACCACATGGAGGGAGACAAGTAGTCAGTTGGCTGAATGAACATTTCCCGAACAAATGGATAGGTCAAGGAGGACCAATACAATGGCCACCTCGTTCGCCTGATCTAAATCCTTTAGATTTTTATTTATGGGGACATATGAAGCAGCTTGTTTATCATGTTGAAATCGAATCTCATCAACAATTACTTGATAGAATTCAAGATGCAGCAAACCAAATACGAAACGACCCAAATCTGATCCGCCGAGTAACGTCATCTTTAGTTCGTCGATGTGAAGCTTACATTCAAGCCGAAGGTGGAAATTTTGAACAATTTTTATAGTATTGAAATTTCCATTTATAATTATGATTTGAACATGAAAATATAATTTTTCAAATGCTTGTATCTTCTTAACAAAATATATGTTCATAGGAAAAAAAATGTTGAGAATAAGCACAGCTACCATCTGTCAAAGTTTGTCATAGAGCTTGTAGAACACCCTGTATAATATAAAGGAATCGCAACTGAAGTAAAAGCATTACAACCTCCATTATTCAATTAAAACGATGGGATGTCTAATAAAATTGTATATGATTGCACAAACACTAGGATTGGAATCGAACAAAGTTGGTCTATTCATAGTTTGATTTTATATTGAAATGAATCTCATTTGATGTGAAACTACAAGGATTTTCTGATTAAGGTAAAAGGGTTTTCCATAACATTTTTCCAAATTTTCATTTACTCCAACCGAGTTCTTCTACAGGAGTTTAAGGTGTGACAAAACACTCGCTTTGGTATTGGAAATTTGCTTTTCAAATGGTTTCATCGAAAAATCTTAGTCTGATTTTGATTTTGTGATTCCTGAATCCCGACAAATCCGTTTTTACATTTCGATTTTAGATGTTCCAAAATAAAGTATTCAATTTGACAGCTGTTTCGAGAAAGAAGAAAGTGTGGTTATGTCTGTTATATTTCTCAAGGTCGGAGAGACGCGATTCCCGCAAACGATGAAGTGATTTGTCTTGTTGGTCTGTGCCGATACTCCGATACCCCTTTTGGACACCCTGTATAACCAGTTTCGGGATGAGATGAAATCCTGTTCAGATGTAATATAGAAAGGGCAATAATTGAAGCGCCACTGTATTAAGCCGCTTGGGTACGTCTTGGCTTCCTTAATAGTATTTACAGGATTGAAAACATGTTCAAGGGCTCGTTCAGTGATGTACCCTCAGATACTTATGAAAAACGTTCGTTTTCTTATTCTCTCGTTCGAAATGCTTATCCGGATGAGAAAGTCATTTTCTGTAAGGGGACAACTTGATTATACTTTGAACTGGATTTCGTGTGAAGAAAATTCGAAAATGTTCTCAATTACCCGTGGTGAGAGAACTCTTGTTTTTTTCATAACATTGAATTTTTAGATTAGAACTTCGGAACTTTTTAGCCTGAAACATATAAGTCGAAGAGGTTCGGAAATATGATATGTTCCAAATAAAGGTAAACCTTTTACGTTAAGATTGTCAAGAAAACGTTTCATGTAAAGGGATTCATTCATTGTAATTCCTTCGCCAACATATGTTGAGAGCAATTAAAAGTGTGAGAAACATCAGAGAAATTAAATCCGTACAACTACCAACATCTAACAATATCTAATCTACCAAGTAACAACTACTGACAACAAACTAACAACAACTAAACTTACAACCCCGTATTCGAATTCATTTCTGTCCGGCCGTCCGTATAGGCTCTTACTTATTGAATTGTTATACCAATTGAAAATTTTAGGTTTTCTTTCCCTCAAAAACTCAACAAATTTTCATATGGGACGCCACTATTTGGGTTTCGAAAACTGTCTATTGTGCCCTTCTGCCTACTATAGCTGCCGTTCCCTGTGTCAGTTCAAACGTTGGCGGCTGCTAGTGGCCCCTAGTTAAAGGCAGCACTAATCTTGGACGGTATGAGAAGAGTCCAAAGGCTTGAATACATATAAAAATAGCCATTTGACGCGTAGTAAAAAACGGTCTCGTACTCGCAGTCATTGCCTATCTTGATGTTCTGTGGTCTGTCGGTGGACCAGTAGACTTTCTCCATGTTCCTCTACCTTCATTGGCCCAAATACGACACTCCTGCAGTACTGTCATTGCAGTATCTCTGTCAAAATCGTTCCTGCCAAAATCATTAACATAGTGATAATTTTGACGACGTTGAACTAGAGGCATTTTGGCATACGAGTCGACTGTCGGCCAATACCTAAAAAAACTGTACTATCCAGGATTTTTGAACCGCATTTTCCACGAAGAAAATGACACAAAAAACTTTGTTTCTGCAAACTGAAACGCTGGTAGCTTTATCATAGAATGTTTTAACTATAGTGATTCTGTTGACAAGGAATCCAGTTTGCGATGTTATTTATATAGCCACAGACTGGTCTGTGATCTAAAGCTTCTGATATCTGAATATATGTATTAACGAAAAAAGTCCAAAAAGCACTGCCGTGAAGGCAGCAACTTTTGCGCTCATGTTCAATGTAGATGACCGCTTCAGCAACGAATTTGAACGTGCGCGCAAAAGCTGCTGCCTTCACGGCAGTGCTTTTTGAAATTTTTTTCTGATAAATTACTGGATTTCAATTCGATCATATCTGTATTTTTGGACATATTGTAAAAATAAAATTTTGAATGGGTATATCTACGGAATCATTGGGCGGATTTTACCCATTCACGAATTCGACCTTCGTAATTAAGCCCCAACCTACTCTACAAATATTGAGTTTCTAAGTCGTTTCTTCCGGAAGTTATTGTGTTTACGGTCAGCCTGACGGCCGACTGCGTAAACACAATAACTTCCGAAAGAAACAACTTAGAAACTCGATATTTGTAGAGAAGGTTTGGACCTTAATTACGAAGGCCGAATTCGTGAATGGGTAAAATCCAGCCAATGATTCCGTAGATATACCCAATCAAAATTTTATTTTTCCAATATTTCCAAAAATACAGATCACATCGAATTGAAATCCAGTACTTCATCGAAAATAACAGTTCGAAGTTTCATACAGAATTTAATGAGGATGATATGATGAGAAAATCATAGACATTTTTTTTTTCAAATTGTTCTAATAACACGATTATCACGAAATTTTGCATAAAGTTGTCTTTCAGCATCTTAAAACTAGCTGTGAAGTTTAATCAGGACTGAATCAGTATTTCTCGAGTAATACCGAAAAAATCAACGATATCGAGAGGAAAACCTCGAAATTTGACATATTTTTTCCCGATATCTCCAAAGCTTATGATCGTATCGAACTGAAATTTAGTACACTGCTGTGAAATTAGGAGGTTAAAGTGTGAGTGTGATTTTTTTTTGGATATGATTAATGGTTTCCGAAAAAAAAATTTTTTTGGAAAAAAATTTCGAAAAAATTTTTTTTTTGAATATACTGACAATATGATCTTGACGAAATTTGGCTCAAAGTTGCGCGTCGTTATACTCCACCAAACTGCCAAGTTTGAATCCAATCGCTTGAGTAGTTTCTGAAATAAAAAATAAATAACTTCAAAAGTTCAAGTGCCTATAACTCCGAAATTATTTGACCGATTTGGCCCACTAACGAACTTAACCGCGGCATTCTGATGCGCAACATATCCTGAAAGTTTCAAGTAGCTAGCTCGCTTCTGTCGACAGTTATCGTGTCTACGGACGGCCGGCCGGCCGGACAGAATCAATTTTGACACTGGATTCGTCATCAGTGAGTCCAACCTAGTCGATTGAGACCATTTTCGGCTCAATCATCCAAAATTACAGACATTTGGACAAAACGATAGCACGCTGTTCCCCTAGAACATGCGCGCAAAAAATAGGGAAAATAATATTCATTCCAAATAGCGGAATCTTACTTACGATCGACCTTCTGTAAACACAATAAATTTCGAAACAAATTAGATATAGATTCAACATTTGATACTAAATAAGTGAATTGTTGGAAACCTTGATAAATTTCGCATGAACCTGCACGCCGTCATTTTCCAACCAAGTATTAGATTTCAATCCGATCATGCATATCTGTATTTATGGAAAAATTAAAATTGGAATGGTTGAATCTCAGAAATCAATAGGTGGATTTAACTGAGTATAGATTAAAGTTTAGTTTGGGAGGATTTCGCATCATTTTTTAGGTATTTTTCTAGGTTTTCACTCTCAATATCTGAAAGAGAACCATTAAAATTCAATAAAATTGTTTTTGCATGGAAGAGGCCTTTGAGGATGGCAGGAGTTGTCTAGGGCAGTTTCTTGGAAAAGAGATTGCCTAATGAACATTACAGGAACAATACAAATGATAAACGAAGCGAACTGTGACGTTTCAGAGTACAAATCTGACTCTTTCATCAGACAAAGGAGAGAATTTGAAGAATTATTTTTTTTCGATTTCAAACTTTTGTCAAATTGACATTTTTGAGAAAACGAGCAACACCGATTCATTTGGTTCGAAAGCTTTTTAATTCTACCTCTTTTTGAGTCCATTCAGCCAAATAGATATTGGGAGTAAAAACCCAGAAAAAAAAACCCTGAAAATGATGGATAATTCTCGAATTCTGTCTGCCCCAGAAATCAACCCCCATTTCTGCTCTACAAATATCGAGTTTCTAAGTCGTTCCTTTCCGAAGTTATTGTGTTTACGATTGCAATTAGATCGAAATGAATTTCCTGTTGACTGTTAACGCATCTGAGGCCGATACCTGAGGAAAATTGGTTACACACCATCTTGTCAAACCAATATTACTCTTGTCGTAGAATTTTCATCCATGTTATGTGAGTGGAATAAGAATGAATAGTTATCAGGCTGTTAGACATCCCAATAGAAGTGACGAACAAATAGTCAGGATCAACATTATGTCTTTGTTGGGGGGTTGGAAGGTTACTAAGAGGTATAAGATCGGTAACAGCTGCGTTACGGCTATATCAGTGGCACAATGTCCAATTGAAAACTATAACAAGCAACCAGCACGCGTCCACACTCATAATAACCACTTTGTCGGGCTATCACGTGCCAGTATTAGGCCCGATTTATGTTTCTGCTCACTGTTTCGATGGTTCCTCAGAGGCAACCTCGTTAAAGCGACACACGCACCACTATAAATAATATCGTCTGGAGGATGAAGTCTATTTAATGGTCATCCTGTTTATGTCATCCTGTTCAATCCGCAAAATTGTGCTAATAATCAGGTCGATTATGTTTGCGTATTGCTATGAACCTTGCTATTCAAGTGATATTGCTATCTTTCTTATTTATAGCAATATGGCCATGATGTTACGTATTCTGATCCGAGTGGTTCGTTATGAATTTTGTCATAGCAATTTTGCTATCATGGACTTCCATAATCGATGATTTTAGAGCTGACAACACTGTATTTTGTGACTTTAGAGCTACAAGAAAGAAGAAAATAACCCTACTTCGTGAGTTTTTTAATGATTACGCATACATAACCTCTATCTACGGATTTCAGTGAACATGACATAAAAAATGTTAGAAAACAAAAAGAGTCAAATTGACCAAGAATCAATTTCTTGGATATCAATAGAATATTAGTTACCAGAAATCAAAAGCAGCAATTTTATTCAGGCGTTAATAATTTGAAATTCGATGAACTTTTTCGTTGGCACCTCAAAAAGATTTATGTTGTTGAGATGATTAGAATAATCATCTCAGATGTTTTCTACTATGCCATTTCCTTGGAATGAAATATTCTAGAGAACCTTGATCACATTTCTATCAGCATATACTTTTTTTATTCATGTTCAGCATCGACTTATTCAAAAATGTTACGAAACAGAAAAATCAATTAAAGTCAAATTGAGCAATTTCCTGGATACCAATAGAATATTGGTATCCAGAAATCAAATGCAGCAATTTTATGCAGGCGTTAATGATTCAAATTCGATGAACTTTTCTGTTGGAAATTCAAAAGGATGACTGTTGTTGAGATCATTAGAATAATCATCTCAGCTGTTGCTTACTATGCTGGTATTTTAGTCTAAGAAATTTCCTTAAAATATAATATTCTAGAGAACCTTGAACACATTTCTATTAGCACATACTTCCCTATCTTCAATATTTTCGAATTCTTGGAAGAAATAATTCTGAAACAAATGAATCTCTTTAAAATCCTCTTTCTAACCTATTTCGTTATCAAGCAGCAAGTACTATTTTGAGGTTGCTAGGATAGCAATGTTGATAGCAAGATTCTTGTTAAAGTGACAGATCATATTGCTCAAAATCGTTGATCAGAATACCAATAATTCCAATCTTGTAATGATAGCAATTTCTTTTCCCTAGCAATATTGCTATTTGCGAACAGAATCGACCTGAATGTTCATACAATGAAAACGAAAAATAAACGCCGAATAAAGAGACAATTGCTTCCGGAAGGAACAACTTAGGGACTCAACAATTGCATAGCAGATTTTATCACGAAGGCCCAATTCATGGGTTAAGCAGTGACGGATTAACCAGTACGCAATCAGTGTAATCCGAATAGCGAATGCAATAAAATTTAATAAACGATTCGGCGAATAGTGTGGACGGTACTCGAGCTCAGCTTCGAATAATACATTCGAATGCATCGATCGAGTTGAAAACCGAGTCTTGACGGAGCAGAAAGAACGCTGCCTCGAACCATAAATTTTCTGTGATTTATGGCATTCGCTGTTCGCATTACACTTATCTGGACCCGGCTTAAATACGCTTAAGCGTAGGGCCCCGAGGTCCACAAGGACCCCCAATCGAATCAACACTTTTTCAGAGGGAAAAATGCAAGTGAAAATAAAGAATACCGCAACACGCAACCAAACCTAGAGCAAAATTCAGCTTTCTGTAAAACATCAAATCAAAGGTTGCGTTTCAGTATGTTTCGTCCAATGAATATTATCTGCCTGCAATGAATTCCCGAAAGGGTGCAGTAAGGTTGTCGGCATCCCTTTGAAATATAGGTACATATGCCCCCGTCAATATTGTGTCGAGGGAGGGGTGCAAAGTGCACTACTTTGGCATCCAGATTTCAGGAAACGCTAGGCAAACAGTTACTTGGGAAACAATTCTAGAACGCTTTTAGCGCATGTTCTGGGGAACAGCGTGCCATCGTTTTGTCCAAATGTAATTTGGGAGTTTTTTGCCGAAAATGGTCTAAAACGACTAGGCTGGACTCACTGAAGAAAAATCTGGTGTCAAAATCGATTCTGTCTAGTCGGTCGGCCGTCTGTATGCACGATTACAGGCGTGCGGAAGATCCTATCGACTGGAAACTTTCAGGGTAGGTTGCTCTTCGAAATGTGACGATTGGGTTCGTTAATGGGCAAAATTGGCTGAATGAATTCGGAGTAGTGTTTCCGGAAACTATCCATCATATTCTTGAAAAATTTTGCTCATACCTTGAGCCTGTCATTTCACAGCAGCTTACCTCCCAAGTTAAAGTTTGATACGGGTTATTATTTTCAGAGATATTAGGAAAAAAATGCTGAAATATCAGAATTTGCAGATTTGAAAATAAGATAAAGAAATAACTTGAATAGTTCATCGGCATTCCATATTAGTTTTTATTTTTAAATTTTGTGCCAAATTTCGTGATGATCGTAACATTAGTACATCAAAAAAAAATACTTTTTTTGAAGTCGTAATTGAAAATTTCTATTTCGAGTATCTGTTGTCTGGTAAATATCTGATATTTCGGATATATTGGGGTAATGAATTTTCGTGATTTTGCGAATTTGGAAATACATGAAATACCTACGTATACATATACATATGTTGGCTGTTTAGTGCAGAATGAATAGCAGGTGATATTTGAATCAGACATCAGTAATTGCAGTTGTTTTTTGAGAGGAATAGGAATTTTTAAGTGATAAGTACAAGATATAAAAAATTTGACTTTCGATTTCAGGTAGATAGAGTGTTTGTGATTTCATATGAGCCATGAATGGGGGTTTTTCCTGAATTTGGGATATTACTGCAAATGCAAATTTGAACATAATTATTATGGGTTTGATTCATCATTTTGCCAAGTTACCTTCAGAAAGTAATCAAAATCCGATTTCAAAATCGGGGTTTGGGATTTGCCAGGCATGCACGAAGTGACAACGGTGTTTAGTAGAATAGCTTTTTCTACTATAGAATAATGAAATATTTATTTTTATTCTGTGGTACACACGTGTTCTTTGTCAATATAACCGAACAATTTCCTTTTGCGATTTGTCAGTAATATGACAGTATGACAGTCTATGCTCTTCTTTTTCTATTCCTTGGTCGTTGTCTTCTACTCTAACCAGATCGAAGTATAGCTATTTCTATTTTCCTAAGCAAAGTAACAAATTTGACGTCTTTTTCTTTCTGAGAAAGCTGAATTCGACGTTGCCATATCGTGCACTCAAGACAAATCCCTTTGAATGTCAAATCCCCATTTTCATTTTTCAGTTCTAGGTGATCAAACAATTTTCTGAAAATATAATATTGAAATTATATGTTTGAAATGTGATATTCTAAAGGTTTTTCATGAAAATAACTGCATTTTCGTTCAAAGGAAAAACCCCCATTTGATATTATATAATGTGAGTTGTCCTGACAATTTTGGGTCCCCAAGTTATTCATTAGACTTATGACTTTTTTGAAAAGCAACCTAAGTATTGATAAATGATGAAATCGAGCAGCTAAACATTTCTGAATTTTTGAAGATATACACGAATATGTAGAGAAAAAAGCAGAGAGTATATTGCGCATATATTTCCTGAAACATCCATCCAAAATAATAGGATCACATGTGGCATAAAAAAAAATCGGAGGCTTAAAAGAAATAACGAGTGTATTATTTACGGTGGGGTAAGAATTGATAAGTTACAGATTTGCGGAGGTCGTTACAGCACAGTTCTACATTTGAGACATAATTGAATGTGGGATGAATAATACATTCCTGTCCGGGTCTAGCCGCAGTATCTCTCATGGGACGGAGTTAGTTCCCCTGTACCGACCGGAATTGACCGTCAAATCTACACGCCTAGCCGAGCGTGATTGTTCAATGAACACCAATAGAATTTAGGTGGCCACCATTCTGTTTCATTATCACTTCACGTTCATTTTTTTTAATGAACTATTCTTGCCTAACCATCTACCGGGTGTTTCACATTGAAGCGTCATTTGTTGCAAAGTGTTTTGGCAAATATAGTACTCAACACGGAATAGGATCAAATACGCAATTCTATATTCTATGAATTCAATATTTCAATAGGTTGTAAATCTTAGAGAGCTTAAACTCGAAATAGAAAAAACGAGAATTTGACTTCTTTAGGAGAAAGTTGCGGCATAAGGCAGATAAGATAACAAAAGAACCAGATCTTTGAACGATTCGGAGTATTGAAAAAAATCTCAAAATCGATACAGTAGACGACGAATCCCGAGTCCTGCGCCATTTTGCAGCTTCAGGAAACTGCTCTGGCGCAGATGTACTTTATTTTAACTAATTGATTGGTCCAGAAAGGGTTTTATTTTTCTTGAATCAATTTATGGTCTCTACTAGTTCTTTACTTCACGGATTGAATAAGAGAGGTATTGTTGGTAGTTGGTAAGTAGTTTCATAGTAGTTCTGATGAATTTTGAATAGTTAGTCGGTTAGAGAATGGATTGAACTAACAAATGCAAGCTTATCGGCCTGTTTCGGACCTCTCGAGTATTTTCAAAGAAATGCCTCTTAATAGTGGTTTTTCAAATCTTATTTCTGAGAGGAGTTCAAGGACGGTTAAGAGCTTCATAGACGCGAAACCACGGACATGGTCTACCCTCAAAATATGGAATTTTCGGGAACATATTTTTGTGACTTTGAAGTGATGATGTGAAAGGTAACAAATATTTTTTCGGCTATCGGAGGAAGTCTACTGTCAAAACAGATGCCATAAAGAAACATTGACTCTTCCGGTTAAGTTCTTTTCGTTCCGTAATTCGGAATGTAAAAATTTAAGAAAAATCTTGAAAATGCTCTTTTTGAAGTAAGGAAATCTTCCACAGCATGTTTCAAATTTGGGATATGTCACGGACTACTTTTACGCGCTTGTTCTGAGGAATAGCTCGTTATTGATCCGTCACAATGTCTGTAATTATCGAATTTTGAGCCAAAAATGATCTTGAACGATTAGGTGGGACTTCCTGAAGAAGAATCCGTTATCAAATTCAATTCTGTCTTCCAGCTGTATGTGTTTTAACTTTCGAAAGAAAAGACCTAGCAACTCGAAATTGTCAGATTAGATTAAGAGTTCAAATATCTCGACTAAGGTCGTTAATAGGTGCAATCGGTCGAATAGTTTTGGAGTTGGGCCTAATTGAAATTTTGAGGTGATTTGCTTGATATCTCATAAAGTACTGAATCGATGAGATTGAAACTTCGTAAACAGTTTTGGAATACCAACACACAACTTGGCGCGAAATTTCGTGTGGATCCAGATTCCAGAGGTTACAATATTAAAAAAAAAATTATTCGAAAATTTCTCAAACTTTCGATGAAAAAGTTTATTCTCCGAATATATTGATCAGATTTGAACAAATTTGGCATAAACCTTGAAGTTAGTATTTAACAACAATGTTCTGAATTTAAATTCGAACCGATATTTCCTTTCGGAGAAGCAAGGAAACAAATATGCCAAATTTCGTTGTTATTTGGCATTTAAACATTATTTCCGCAATATCTCAAGAAGTACTAATGCAATCAGATTGAAACTTCGGAATCAGCTAGGTGTGAAATTTCGTGTTGATCAAATAGCTATGTTATCATACGCCAAAATTGAAATAGCAATCTTGGGGGTCGAGTGTGACAAATGTCATATGATTATGTCGATTTTTAAGTTTTCTCGAGCAAGTCTCTTGAATATTTGCGAAGATATTGTCTAAATGGCAAAAAGATCTTTTTTTAGGTTTTTTTCTGGGTTTTCACTCCTAATATCTGAAGCAGATTTACTAAAATTAAATAAAAATTGTTTTTTCATGAAAAACGTCCTTGCGGATTGCAGGATAAAACTATTGGCCAAGGGCAGTTTCTTGGAAAACAGATTACCTAATGAACAATACAGGAACAATATGAAAGAAAAAAAATTTCAAAAAGCACTGCCGTGAAGGCAGCAACTTTTGCGCACATGTTCAATGTAGATGACCGCTTCAGCAACGAATTTGAACGTGTGCGCAAAAGCTGGTGCCTTCACGGCAGTGCTTTTTGAAATTTTTTTCTGATGAATTACTGGATTTCAATTCGATCATATCTGTATTTTTGGACATATTGTAAAAATAAAATTTTGAATGGGTATATCTACGGAATCATTGGGCGGATTTTACCCATTCACGAATTCGACCTTCGTAATTAAGCCCCAAACCTACTCTACAAATATCGAGTTTCTAAGTCGTTTCTTCCGGAAGTTATTGTGTTTACGCAGTCGGCCGTTAGGCTGACCGTTTTATTTTTCCAATATTTCCAAAAATACAGATCAGATCGAATTGGAATCCAGTACTTCATCGAAAATAACAGTTCGAAGTTTCATACAGAATTTAATGAGGATGATATGATGAGAAAATCATAGAAATTTTTTTTTTCAAATTGTTCTAATAACACGATTATCACGAAATTTTGCATAAAGTTGTCTTTCAGCATCTTAAAACTAGCTGTGAAGTTTAATCAGGACTGAATCAGTATTTCTCGAGTTATACCGAGAAAATCAACGGTATCGAGGAGAAAACCTCGAAATTTTACATATTTTTTCCCGATATCTCCAAAACTCATGATCGAATCGAACTGAAATTTGGTACACTGCTGTGAAATATGAAGCTCAAAGTGTGGGTGGAATTTTTTTTTTGGATATGATGAATGTTTTCCGGAAAAACAAATTTTTTGTGAAAAAATTTCGAAAAAATTTTTTTTTAAGATTTACTGACGATATGATCCTGACGAAATTTGGCTCGAAGTTGCGCGTTGTTATACTCCACCAAACTGCCAAGTTTGAATCCAATCGCTTGAGTAGTTTCTGAAATAAAAAATAAAAAACCTCAAAATTTTAAGTGCCCATAACTCCGAAACTATTCGACCGATTTGGCCCATTAACCGCGGCATTCTGATGCGCAACCTATCCTGAAAGTTTCAAGTAGCTAGCTTGCTTCTGTCGACAGCTATCGTGTCTACGGACGGCCAGACAGAATCAATTTTGACACCGGATTCGTCATCAGTGAGTCCAACCTAGTCGATTGAGACCATTTTCGGCTCAATCATCCAAAATTACAGACATTTGGACAAAACGATAGCACGCTGTTTCCCTAGAACATGCGCGCAACAAAGCGAACTGTGACCTTTCAGAGTAAAAATCTGACTCTTTCATCAGACAAAGGAGAAATGTTCAAGAATTTTTTTCTTTCGATTTTTCGTTTTGAGTTAAGACTTTTGTCCAGTTGACATTTTTAGAAAACACAGCAACACAGATTCCTTTGGTTTAAAAGTTTTTAATTTTACTTCTTTTTTAAGTAAATTCAGTCAAATAGGGTCTATTTCTGCAGAACAATGGGCAAAATTAGTCTTTCCATTTAACGAAATGCAAGATAACTCTTTCATTTTTCTTCTCAAATTATCTGATTCCAATATCAGTATTTTTGTATTGTCCCAATCTATCATGTGCCCAATGGTCGAACATACACGGTTCGCTATTGGGGATTTTTGTATGTCTTTATTCCTTAGGTTGTTTTTGTGCTCTCGTTTTCTGATATCTAACAGTAGAGACGTTTCTCTTGTATATACTATAAACACAATTTTTTTATTTTTGTTTCTCGTTAATTGGTTTGGTTTTAGTAAGTATGGATCTCAAATCATGTTTTGGTTTGAAAACCGTTCTTATATTGAATTTAGCACCAATTCTTCTGATCTTTTCTGAAAGTCCATGTACATAAGGAATCACATTCAATAACTTGAGTTGTTCTGTTGATTTGGTTGATAACTGATGCGAAATCCTCCCAAAATAAGCTTCAATCAATGCAAAAAGAACTCTCACAAATCTTGCAGGTGCTCGACAAACAACTCGACATAAACATATGTCACACTCGACAATTCTTGATCGAGATTCCAGAATTTTCCGGCTGGTACACTAATGTCCTGGTATTGCCTCTTTTTTGTGCGCATGTTCTAGGGGAACAGCGTGCTATCGTTTTGTCCAAATGTCTGTAATTTTGGATGATTGAGCCCAAAATGGTCTCAATCGACTAGGTTGGACTCACTGATGACGAATCCGGTGTCAAAATCGATTCTGTCCGGCCGGCCGTCCGTCCGGCCGACGACACGATAACTGTCGACAGAAGCGAGCTAGCTACTTGAAACTTTCAGGGAAGGTCGCGCATTAGAATGCCGCGGTTGAGTTCGTTAATAGGCCAAATCGGTCGAATAGTTTCGGAGTTATAGGTACTTGAAATTTTGAAGTTATTTATTTTTTATTTCAGAAACTAATTGAGCGATTGGATTCAAACTTGGCAGTTAGGTGGAGTATAACGACGCGCAACTTTGAGCTGAATTTCGTCAGGATCATATCATCAGTAAATTTGAAAAAAAATTTTTTTCGAAATTTTTTTTCAATACATTTTTTTTTTCGGAAACCATTCATCATATCCAAAAAAAAATTCCACTTACACTTTGAGCTTCATATTTCACAGCAGTGTACGAAATTACATCATAAGTTTCGGAGATATCGGGAAAAAATATGTCAAATTTCGAGGTTTTCTTCTCGATATCGTTGTTTTTTTCGGTATAACTCGAGAAATACTGATTCAATCCTGATAAAACTTCGCAGCTAGTTTGAAGATGCTGGAAGACAACTTTATACAAAATTTCGTGATAATCGTGTCATTAGAACAATTTGAAAAAAAAAATTCTGTGATTTTCTTATCATATCATTCTCATTAAATTCTGTATGAACCTTCGAACTGTAATTTTTCGATGAAGTACTGGATTTCAATTCGATCTGATCTGTATTTCTGGAAATATTGGAAAAATAAAATTTTGAATGGGTATATCTGCGGAATCATTGGGTGAATTTTACCCATTCACGAATTCGGCCTTCGTAATTAAGGTCCAAACCTTCTCTACAAATATCGAGTTTCTAAGCCGTTTCTTTTGGTAGTTATTGTGTTTACGCAGTCGGCCGTAGATATACCCATTCATAATTTTATTTTTCCAATATTTCCAAAAATACAGATTAGATCGAATTGAAATCCAGTAATTTATCAGTAAAAAATTTCAAAAAGCACTGCCGTGAAGGCAGCAGCTTTTGCGTGCATGTTCAAATTCGTTGCTGAAGCGGTCATCTACATTGAACATGCGCGCAACAGCTGCTGCATTCACGGCAGTGCTTTTCCAAATTTTTATTTATAAGAAAATACAGATTTTCGTTATATGAAAATGTGTGGACAGTTTGTTTCACTGAACTTTAGATTAGTTAGAATCTTGGTCATCAGGAGTTGAACTGATCTGCCAGCGTAGGAAATAACTATTTTTGCTTTGATTAATTTCATAGAGATCAGCAGACGGTCAAGACGTGTTAAGAAAGCTGAAGCTAGATCTATAGAATTATCCCTATTATGACAAGAAAGTGTCACTTTATCAAATATACCACAGAAGCCCAAGTAACATCGTAAAAGTGCGATAAAAATAATGATTAAATATAAAACTCACGGAGGCAGAATGAGTTGAGATTATCTGAAGGCCTGTTAAGTCTGATTTTGTATGTGCTCGAAGGAAGAGATTGTGAAATGGCCCCCCAGAGACCGAGAATAACAAACGTGTGGCAGAAACTTCCAGATTTTATTTGCCGACTTGCACGAGAGAATTTAACAACGTGCTATCCACCTTCAACTGGGAATGAAATGTTTCTCAATTTTTCTCGAACATGTTCTGGTCTATTTCTTTTGGAGATTCGTTGTGGTAAGCTTGAGTACCCGCTGAAGCTCGACATTTCAAACAATATGCGATATTTCATCTTTGTCACTGTCTTTCTTTATACAGTGCGCGTCAAAATTATGGAACAAATTCATTTTCTCAGAAGAAAAATATTTAGCAACAAAATCCCGAAACAGGTCAATTTTATTTCCCTTTTACCAAATTTGTATGCATTTTTGAAGGATTTTTGTTGCACCCTGTGCTATTCCCATCAACCCTCTAAATTTTTTGAATAGGGAAAGTGAGTTATGTGGTACTTTTTTGGCAAGGTTTTTGTATCTTCTTTACAGGCGTGCAGAAATTTTTAAGAAATTTTTTTTTTTTGAAAAATTAGTTAGTTCAAAGAGGCTTTCAGTATATGCACTTGCTCATGGCTCATTTACTTTAGGACGATGGTACCTGATGAAATTCATCACCGAATGAACTCGACCATTACAGTTTTGTTACATGTTACATGCACAACTTTCAACTCCTACGAACCCTTCAATGGAGAAAAAAAATTTCACATGAGGGGGTTGAAAGGGGTTGAAAGTTGTGCATAAACAAACTGTAATGGTCTACTTTCATTCGGTGACAAATTTTATCCGGTACCATCGTCTCAAAGTAAATGAGCCATGACGAAGTGCACATACTGAAAACCTCTTTGAACTAACTAATTTCTCAAAAACAAAATTTTTTTTCATGAACATTTCTGCACGCCTGTAAAGAAGATACAAAGACCTTGTAAAAAAGTACTACATGACCTACTTTCCCTATTAAAAAAATTAATTGGGTCGATGGGGACGGCACAGGGTGCAACAAAAATCCTTCATGAATGCATAAAAATTTGGTAAAAGTGAAACCAAAATTGACCCGTTTCAGGATTTAGTTGCCAAATATTTTTCTTGAAAGAGAATGAATTTGTTCCATTATTTTGACGCGCACTGTAGATTGGCACACTTTCCTTTCATTGCATAGTGATTGACTTTTAGCCACTCATGGTGGCAAGGATGGATCTATTATATAATCATTATTTATTCAACCTATTTCTGCGTGCATGATGAATCCGATTTAAAAATGCTGCGAATTTAACACGAGTGTTCATTATTATCTCAGTTGAATAACCCAATACCATTGATATCTTAAATAAAACTCATAAATATTTTATTCATAACTCATTGGTTTTTCACAAACATAAAAACTCGATATGTATTGAAAATTTGGTAATCAATCTTTTCATCTACTTTTAGATATATGATTCTGGATGAAAAGTTAACCGATTATTCCACTGAATTTCAATCTTAGAACCGAATGCGATGATTAATTTTCGGGATTATTGGAATTTTGCAGCGTTCTAGGGAACCGCGCGTTATCATTTCGTCACAATTTCTGTAATTTTCGAATTTCGACCGGAAATGGTCTTAAACGATTAGGTTCTACTCCCTAAAGAAGAATCCGTGGTCAAATTCTATTCTATCCGTCCGTCCGGCCATCCTTCCGTATGTGCTCTAACTCTCAAAGAAAAAAACTTAGTAACTCGAAATTGTCAGATTAGGTTTGAAGTCTTAATATCTCGGTTGAGTTCTTTAATGGGTAAAATCGGTTGGATAGTTTCGGAGTTGGGCCCATTTGAAATTTCGAGGTCAATTCCTCGATATCTCATGAAGTATTGTTTCGATCAAATTGAAACTTCCTGGACAGTTTTGAATACCAACGTGCATCTAAGAGCAAAATTCCGTGTGGATCCAAATGTTACGAAAAAAAAAAAAAATTATTCAAAAGTTTTTGAAATTTCCGATGAAAAATTTTTTTCTCTGAAAATATTGATTAGATTTCAGTGGAATTTGGCACAAACCTTAGAATCAGTATTTAACAACAATGTTTTGAATTTCAATTCGATCCGATATTAACTTTCGGAGATATAAGGAAAAAAATTGTTGAATTCTTAATTATATTTTAACATATCCTATACACAATTTCATGTCTTTAAGGATAAATGAATTATTATTATTATTATTATTGGGAGGAGAATATTTCAAATTTCGTGTTTCTTTCCTGGGTAATTCCTCGATATTTCAAGTGGAATGATATGATCATAGGTATCGATTAAAACTTATTTTGGGAGGATTTCGCATAATCTTAGTTTTGTCTTTTCATGAGAAACGCCCTTGCGAATTGCAGGATTAAACTATTTGTCAAGGGTCAATTTGACAAAAATCTCAAATCGAAACGAAGAATCGAAAAAAAATAATTCTTAAAATTTTCTCCTTTGTCTGATGAAAAAGTCAGATTTGTGTTCTGAAACAGTTCGCTTTGTTTATCGTTCGTATTGTTCATTAGGCAATATATTTTTCAAGAAACTGCCCTCGACAAATAGTTAATTCCTTCAATCCGCAAGGGCGTTTTTCATGAAAGAACAATTTTTATATAATTTTTTAAAGTTCTGTTTCAGATATTGATAGTGAAAACCCAAAAAAACCTAAAAAATGATGCGAAATCTTCCCAAAATAAGCTTTAATCGATACTTAGAGTCTGATTTGGACTTTCTGTTTCTTACAGTAGAATCGAAACAATATATAAGGAATGTTGGCCGTCGATACGAGCGTTGTTGCCAAGGGAAGGGAATTCAAGATTATTCCTGACAATATTCAAAGTACATACTTTTTCTTCAGTTAAAAACGACATCAATCCTCAGTCCTTGGAAATGAATTCCCCCATAATTTTCAGGATAATGAATATGAGTGTAGATGTGAATCATCACGGTATTGATTGTTACCTGTTCAAATCATTTCTATAATTTTGAGTGATCTGAGGAAATGCCAATGATGAATTCCTGCCGAACAGTATGTTCCCTCCGTGAAGTCCGGAATCCTTAGCGGAAAATTCATTTTTCCAGCATTCGTCTCAGTTTTCCGTAATAACGCAGTTGAAAACCATTTGAAGAACTGAATGAAAAGGAATGTAGGGTAATTAAATGGAAAAAAATCTCCATCATACCCCTCATCTCCACTTATATATTCTCGTAAATACATTTATTCTACCGCAAGGCAGAATTTAATACTCTTGTAATCCTTTTTTAAAAGAGCAGGGAAAAATATGAAAAGGCACTATAAATGAAGGATTGCTCATTAAATTCTGGGTTGATTTTTATTTAAAACGCAAATACCTATTTATGAGATCTCTGTATAATTTCGAATAACAACGATTGAAAAAGAATATTGAAGAATTTTGCGGTATTTTAATGAGGAAACCCGAGGGTTTGATATCAATTTTCATTTCTTTAGGGGGGAAAGAATTTCAGTGTTAATGAAGAACGAAACAATGAAAATGAGTCCATCAAATAGGTTGTATACTTTTTTATCTAACACATACAGGGTACGTCATATAGGAGTTTCAACATGAGTATTTCATAAAATATCAGATCTAGTCGATTTTTAATTCGAAGCGATCGTCATTTTCCATCTAAACATATTTTGAGTTGCAATTTGCTCAGATGCAAAAGAGTGTTTGCAAATATATTTATTTTTAGGTCGATATAAATTATTAGTTGCTGAAATATATTTATTTTCTGTAACCATATCTTTATTTTTCTACCAAACACAATATAGTTACGGATTGGGAGATTACTATTTATGAAATTCTAGAGAAGCACTGGGGTGAGGTCAAGAGCTTTTACGCGCTCGTTTAAATTCATTGCCAAAGCAGTCGCCTGTTCACGGATCTGTACTTCTTGAGATATTGAGGAAATAACAGCATTTTAAATTATAACGAAATTCAAAATATGTTTTCCGTTATATCTCCGAAAGCAAATATCGTATCGAAATGGCATTTGAAACATTGTTGTTGAATACTAACTCTAACGTATGTTCCAAATTTCGTTGAAATCTGATCGACACTTTCGGAGAAAAAAAAATTTCAACAAAATTTGGAAAATTTGGGAATAACCGTTTTTATGGAATTTCTTGAATAGTAGAACAATACAAAATTATGCACACAATTGCGCGTTGGTATTCTCAAACTATATACAAGTAACATAATCACAAGGACGAATATCCGTCGATAAATCAACAAATATTCCCCCTTGATCAGAGCTAATCACCCAATCAACCAAAACACCTACACCGAAGAAGCGGATCCAAGTAGAATGACTACAGCTGTTTCACAATTGTTATTGATCGTCAGGTTAACTTAACTTGGATAAACCGCAGAGAGTTCTCTCGATACTTGTTACCTTTCAGAAGGATCGCTGCAGTATACTACTTACAGCGCGCCATCTGCCAGGAGCATCTTGCGAGTCTTACCTTCGAGTGCAGAATACTTTGATCGATGTGTGTGACGTTCATCCTTTTGTAGCATCAGGTCGCTGTAACTGCGATATTGCAGCTTTACAAACAACCGATCAACATTGGAAACACTCGGTTCATGTGGATTCCCACAAGACGAAAACGTCCAACATCTAACAAAGATAGGAAATGGAGAAGAAGTTTCTTCTCCATGAAACCATTTCCTATCTTTGTTAGATGTTGGACGTTTTCGTCACTTAATTTTTGAGCAAACTTTATATGCTTACCGGTACTTATTTACTAGAAACTTTTTTTCCTAGTCGGGAATCGAACCTGAGACCTTCCGATCACGTGTCCGACGCTCTATACCCATTGAGCTACCGACACATGGTATAATTAATGAGTTTTCAGTTTACGCATCTAAGAACATGCTGGAAGTTCTATTTGATTGAAAATGCCTCGTTAAATTATGGTGGAGGCAGAATGGAAACGAATTTAAATAAAGATGGAATATTAGCGAGTCATAATCGAAATAATAAATAAGGGGGAGGATTGTAGGAACATGAGCAATATTTGGGAATGGCAGGACAACGTAAGAACAAGAAAGGAAATTGCGTCTGGGTGTTGTGATGCGGTCCTGAAATGCAATCATTCTACTCCAGTTAAGGTTTAGGTGGTTTAGGTTTGCTTTAGTTAGATTGTTCCCGCTGTAGTTCACTGTCGAGTGCTCGCGGCCCGTAACGAGCTAAACTGATTACACAACAATCTGTGCTAAGCCAAATAGAGTTTATAATTGAAAAAACCAGCCCTGCGTTCGTTCCGACCGGTCCAACGTTTCCCATTCTATTTTATTTTCCGATTATATTGAAACATATATATAACTTTCGTATTGTTCCAATGCCATTTCGGGGTTTGTTGTTCTCGCTACCGTTCGAATCTATTTCCGCATTTTGATTATTGTAGCCATTTTCGGAACATCGAAATACATTACGGCAATCCGATTTTGACGTTGATACCTGTGTGTATCTCGTGTATTACGTGTGATGACCGGAAGTACTGTATCGACGAATTTTATGGAAAAACTATAGCATCACTAACGTATAACGAGATTAATAGCGCTATTGTAAAATCTATATTGGAATGTTGTCAGGTTTTAAACCGTACAGTTTTAGCTCTGTGGGTGAACGATATCCTATTGGATTCAGAAAAACTCCAGGATTTGCATCATTTTTCAGGATGGTCGCTTCTAATATCATAAAAAGAACGATAAAGAATCGAGTTTAATCAATATCCATCGAGAACGCACTAGCTGATTTCGAGATTCAAACTTGTTTCTTGACAGAATGTTCACTTAAAAACAATAATGGAATAATATAAACGATCAATGAAATGAACTTCCACATCAGACAATAGAGCGAAAATTTGCATAACTTGATGTGAATATTTTTCAATACTACTTCTTAGCCAAATATTGTTTATTACTTCTTAGCCAAATATTGTTTATTTCATAGAATAATGTGCGAAATGATTTTTCTTTGAATAATCTGATTCAGCCATGTTTATGATACAGTAGTTTCGTATTATTTCAATCTACATGTGTTTTCGATGAACGAACATATATCATCAGCTATTTGACATTTTTATACGTCTTTATGTTTTAGGTTGTTTTTGTGTTCTCCTTTTCTGACGTCTTATGGTCGTGATGTTTCTCCCGTGTATGCGTTTCTATAAATGGAACGAATATTCACCAGGCAACATTTTTTCAAATAACTACCCTTGAGAAATAGTTTGAATTCTGCAATCCGTAAGGGCAATTTCTATAAATATAATTTCTATTATTTTTAATAGTTCTTTTCCAGATATCTGGAGCGTATACATAGCAGAAATCCTGAAAATGGAAACAAAAGCGTCACTAAATTTCACAATATTACTAGGGCCATTCTCAAATCTTCATATGAATATTTAATGTGTCGGAACAATTATCGACAGTTCCGGGTATGCATAGATTTCATGTTGTATTTAGAGAATTATTTCAAATATCCACTTAAGGATGTTTTGAAAGGATTTTGTGTTATTTTCAGAATTTTTTGGTTTTCGCTCCCCATACATGAAAAAGATCTATTAATACTTAAATAAACCAATTGGCAATATGTTAAATGTTGAGGCATTTCAAACTTTTTGTCAGAGGCAGCTTCTAAACATAACGTTACTCAGTGAACAATAGAGAGATATTGCAACTTTTGAATAGCGCAAGCGTTATGTTATTACAGTGCGCTATACATAACGTTTTGGTGGTTAACGTGGATTTAACGGTCGTTCCAGAAGTAGACGTATTGCTACACGTTTTTTGTTACCGTTACGTTAGTTATCAGTTTGTTTTGTTAGGTTATGTGAGTGGTCAGATTTTTGTGTTACAAACTTACGTTTAATGCATTTCCACATTAGTTTTTTGATTCTGGACGAAATGAAAATGGAATCGGAAGCGGTAATTTCACGTGGTGCTAATGCAGAAGAAGTGGAACTAGTTAAATTACACAATATAATTGGCATGGTTCAAACTATTCCAAATTTCCAACCCCTCATGTTGCTTCTAAAAGTATTTTTTGATTCGTGAAAAAGTATTAAATACCTATTTATGAAAAAAAATTGCTTAGGTAGCACTAATAAATCTTAATGTCTGATATCAGTTGTATTTAAGAGGTATTGTAAAATAGATTTGAAAAATCTGAGGAAGTTGTGTAATTAATTTCGAGAAACATATTAACAAACAGCTTTTCTATGACAGTGAAAGGAGTCGGGAGAGCCCGAAGCTTTACGATTCCTTCCGATATAGAATAGCGCAACGTAGATTGCGGCTCGCAATTTTCCGTAAATAACGTTAGCCGCTAACGCAATTAACGTCGCGTTATTCTGAAACTGAATCTGCGCATGCTTAGATGTCAAAAATAACGTTTGCGTTAATAACGTCACACAAATTTGACACTGCGATATATCTCTATTATCAAAACAATTCAAACCATAAACTAACTGAACCTAAAAATATCAGTATGATAAAAGATCTTGAAATACAAAATATCGCGGATAATTAATTCTTGGTTTTCGATTCATTGTCTGGCGAAAGAGTCAAAAACAGATCCTGAAAGTTACAGTTATTCGTAAATCGTTTGCATTGTTTTGATATGGTTCATTCGGTAAAATTTTTTCCGAGAAACTGCTTCTGACCAACCTGAAGTTCGGTGCCTGAAATCCACAAGGGTGATCTGTATTATTCATAATTTGATTCAAATTCCATAGTTCTTCTTTAGACAATTCACTTATTCCTTATTAAACTTATGCTTAAAATGTATATCTAGTTATACATGCGTTTCAAATTTTCATTTAGTTCTACAATAAGCACTTTCGCCATTTTGCAACCCCTGAAAATATTACTATTGAGTCTTGGCTCAGTTGATCTATTGAAGAATGCGAATTCGATAGCATACACTTGTAGACTGATTTATCTTATATCAACTCAACCAAATAAATTGTTAAAATTGATCAGATTTATTCATTTTCGAATTAGATTTAAATTGATATTTGGTACGCTTGTGTAACTTGATATACATATTGGGATCACCATTTAAAACAATGGTCGATGACGTCTTATCTCAATTTTGTAAAACGCTGTTGAATATTTAATACATCAAGAAAGCACTGTTTCAAAAATATATTCACAACCAAAAATCTGTATTTGATTAACTGAATTTATTCCAAGTTTTGAAGTTGGATACATATTCGATAGCTTCATCTGATCTATCTGATATTAAGTAAAATACAATAATTGACAATATCCTAAACGCCGATCAGATTTCTTCCTTTTTGAATTCAATGGAAATTGGATATTTGGTACTCATATGTAATTGGATGTACGCTTTAAGGATAATTCTTTACTATTGGGAATGAAGCTAAGCGCTACTCTCTCTGGTGGCTATCAGGGTAACCCGAGATCTTCAGATTATCATCATTGACAACTGTTTTTACTGAGAAAAAGCAAACTCTAATATCCCTTCCCATAGATTTCTACAGCCCGATGAAAAATTTCGCGTTTGGGTTAAAGGAACTTCCTCTAAGAAGTCTTGCCTGAAAGCGTTAAAGAATCGATGGTAACTTGAAACTTAAAATTGGTAAACGAACAAACAAGATTTATGAGAGTCAATTTTACCGATGATGATCATGAATTGGTCACGAAATATTAGATCTCATTCATGGAGACTATTGTTTTCCAGGCCTTTAATTCAAGCAGAGAAAGTTACCTAAGGGGAATGCTATCTATGCCTTCAAGAAATCTTCCTGTGGAACTGATCATACAGGAACAACGTAAATGTTTTAGAGGTAGATCTGAGCGATTGAAACAAAGGGGTCTCAACAAGGAAATATCTGGTGATGAATTCTCTTTGCTCGAAGTGTTTCTGCCGATAGAATTGAAGAAATGCAAGGCTTATTACAGCTTCTCCAAGACCAATCTAATGAGTGATGGAAGGATTTGTTTGTCAACCCATAACGAACAAGGCTCACGGTACAAATAGCATCGAAGTTAGTGAATGCATTCACTTTATTCACAATGTATTATGTAAATTGAGTCTTTCCCAATATAAATAGGAAAGTTGTTAGGAGTATTTGTCTATTATTCCACAGAGTATATTACATAATACTATCTGTCTCTTTATTGTGTTTAGTCGGCCTAACAGCTGGACAGTAAACACAATAACTTCTGAAAGAAAAACTTAGAAGCTCGATATTTGTAGAGAAGGTTTGGACCTTAATTACGAAGGCCGAATTCGTGAATGGGTGAAATCCTCCCAATGCTCCCGCGGATATACCCATTCCAAATTTTATTTTCCCAATATTTCCAAAAATACAGATTGGATAGAATTGAAATCCAGTACTTTATCGAATAATAACAGTGCGAAGGTTCATACAGAATTTAATGGGGATAATATGATAGGAACCTCACAGAATATTGAATATGTATTTGAAAGAAAAAATTTGAAATTTTTTTTCAAATTGTTCTAATCACATGATCATCACGAAATTCTGTATAAAGTTATGTTTCAGCATCTTTAAACTAGGTGCGAAGTTTCATCATGATTGAAACGGTATTTATTGAGTTATGCCGAAAAAACAACGATATCGGAAAGAAAACCACGAAATTTTTATTAATTTTTCCCAATATCTCCAAAACTAGTAAACGTATCGAATTGAAATTTGGTATACTGCTGTGGAATATGGAGCTTAGTGTCTGCGCTGAATTTGTTTCGAAAAAAATTTTGGAAAAAAAAGTTTTCAAAATTTACTGATAGTATGATCCCGAAAAAATTTCGCGAGAAGTTGCGGGTTGCTGTACTCCAACCAACTGCCAAGTTTCGATCCAATCATTCCTGCAGTTTTTGACTTATCGCCAAAATAACGTCGAAACTTCAAAAGGCTCTAGCTCCGAAACCGTTTGGCCGATTCTGCCTATTAACGAAATTAACCGTTGCATTTCAAAATGCAACCTACCCTGAAAGTTTCAGGCCAATAGGATTCTCCGTACGACCGTAACCGTGTCAACGGACGGCCAGCCGGCCGAACAGAATAGATTTTGACACCGGATTCGTCATTAGTGATTCCAACCTAGTCGTTTGAGACCATTAATTACAGACATTTTGACAAAACGATAGCACGCTGTTCCCAAGAACATGCGCGCATAAACTACCTTTCATTTACTGAATTTATTCCAATTTAGAGACTCACTGTATAACTAAATTCAATTATATATGATAGATTTTAATTCGATTTTATTTGAGTAATCTGAGAAACCAATTAGCATAAACTATTCCAAGGAACTCATTTCTAGCGAAGAACGAAACTTATAAATGTAACAAAAATCATCAAACGAAAAAAATAAAACAGACAGTTATATAATTTAAAAGACAACAGGCGCGTGGAAATTCCTATCCCTATTGGTAGATTATAGGGGTTGGTGGTTGATACAAGCTGGCAATTGACGTTGCTATTGGATAACTGCTGGCGTTCAGTTTAAACACAACCCCACAACGGTATTTAAGGCGTGGCTTGAAGAGGGTGATTTACAGATCCACCAAATTCCATCATTTCCTGTTTGAAATTCTTCGGAGAAAGAGCTTCAGCATATGTGTGATATTATATTACGCGCAATATTATTTTGAGGTGAGTGTTGTTGATTTCAGTTTCTGTTTATGAGTTCATTTTGGATTGATTATGAGGTAAGTAGTGAGTTAATTAATTCGTTAGTAGCTCAATTTTTTCGGCTATCACCGAATATGTGAATACACAAGACGAAAACTACGGTTTTCTCAAGAAAGTTGAGTGAGGAACATAAAAATCATCGAAGAGTTTTGGATTTGATTCGTATCAAAATTCTTCAGAAAATACGACCATGATATCGTTAATTTTATACACTCTAATTTCTGAGTGAATTATTAAGGAAAAGTATATAACATCAATTATATCATACGGGGTGTGAATAAATGGCTACGAAAAAATTTGTGAGGAATAGGGTGCATCTTTTATATATACTTATTTTGAACAGATCTAAATAGATACAGCCCCGTAAAATGACCTCCGAAAATCCTTTAATTTTCGAAAATTTTAGGATTGTTTGTTTTGTTACATTTATAGATATTAGAATCAGTTCTCAATAGAATGTCAGTATGACATCCGCCCACTGAATACAGGTATGTTCGAAAATAATTTCATGGTCTACCTACTTGTTTGTAATTTTTTTCTCGAAAACTGAATTTAAGTAGTAGATTACAGGAGACTATGTGTTCAGAATGTGAGAATGAGATTAACTTTTAAATGGTATTGTATGAACAAGGAACAAATTTTGGGGGTGGCTTTTTCCACTACATCACAAAAAAAATCATAGGGAAACACCAGTTAAAAATGTTTTGAGTGCTCACTCGCTCCCATAAAGTTTCTGCTTCATTTCATATTTGTCCGTTTTTAGATGGAAATTTTTCATTTATTTTCTTGCGCCATCTTGAGGGGACTTCATATAAGCTTGGGCTGAAAAACATTAATAAGTGACCAACCCTATCTTTCGACAAGGAATCACCTGGTTAAATTTTTCCCAACTATTTTTTTATACTCTGAAATACGGGATTGGGGTGAAGCATGGATCCTCTTTTGTCTCTTTTCTTGAGAGGATCTACGATAAAGCATAAGTGATAGTTGGAACAGCGTAAGGAAAAGTTATTCAGGAATACGTCGGAAGGTTTGCTTCATTCTCATTTATATATTTATAGGTAGGTATATTTAGTGAATATGGAGAGCTTCATTTTCTCGTTCAAACATCAGATTATTTACGAGTATGTTAGTAACAAGATCTATCAAAATATACAATCATATACAGGGTGTCTCATTTGAATGGAGTTGACGGTAATTTCTAGTTAAACCGGAAGTTCATTACCCACAATAATCCTTTTTTCCGACTGAACTCATCTGAAAAACTCAATCAATATAGTCCTTTCCGATTGAAAGACATTCACTTGCCATTAAAATGCATTCCAGGTTTTTGGGCACGTTCTGGGTCGGTGTTTCTTAGTATAAAAAAAGTTTAAGTTAAGTAATCCCTTATACTTTATCCAGTTTCATAATGAACTTAACTAAAATTTCCAACTCCTCTTCGAAGATTGAATTGATTTTATGAATGGACTTCAGCAATCCAACCCTTGGGATACTTAAAGATGTAATGGCGCAAACGCAGCATGCGGATAAAATGAAACATAACCTGATTGACAAACTCACATCTCTGACATTTCATTTGACAGTTCAGTACTCTGTTAAATTTCAAGCAATTTGAAGACTGTTGAGAAACAGTATATCCCGATTTCACAGCACTTTAAAATTCTAGTTTGTTAAATGCTTATTTTAAATTATTTTATATGATATCAGTATATCAGTAAGATACTTATGAATAATTTTTTATTAGAAAAATAAGTTTTCTGTTATTTTCCACCCTAGTTTGTGAGGGATGTCACTTTAAGTATTCATTGTAGTTACATCAGAAAATAATAAACATTTTTTCAGAAGCTTCAGTTTTACATATCTGTCCTTTATAATCTCACTTTGCCAAAACTTCTATCAGAAGTGAATATCTGAAAGGAAAAAATTTTAAAACCAAGGAGAATCAATTAGTGATTTTTTGTCAAAATCTTAAATTAACCCCAGTCCTCAAGCAAATTAGGATAAAGTGAAAAACTGAAATTATACTTAACGTTTTCCTTCACCCAGTGAAATTTTCTCTTTTTTTTCAACTGAGATTCAATAAATTGGGTTTATCTATCTATCTTGACACATTAATGAGAAGTTATTCATGTAGATCCATCACAGAAAATATTCCACTGAGTAAGTTTCACCTATGCTGACGCGATAATTTTCGACTATAAATACTTTTGAGTTTCTTCATATTTTTTTTGTTTTCCTCAGCATTTCATTAATAGTGTGACTGAAACTATATCAATCCATTTTAATTTGAAAGGAGAATTGACATCCTTTATTTACAGGATGGATTCGGCTAAATCACTATCCCCAAATAATAACAAGAAAGAAATGGGTCCGAAGCCGAATCAGGTATGCAACTTTTTTGTGTTATTCTATTCAAAAAAAAGTTTTCGTGAAAACTTTGTCCACCCACACTGTATATTCTCGAAAAGAATGAAAATACCAATCCGAACATATTTTTCAAGAGAAAACAATATTTAATTTAAATACTGAATTAATTAAAGTTCAAGTTTAAGAGCCAACAGTACCTCAAATACAACTGGGTGACTTTTGGAGACCTGAGTTCGTTTTTGTGAAAAATTTTTTGGGCGCAAATTGTTGAAAAAAATAGTAATAATGCGCAATGTTGCCATTTTTTATATTCAAACTGAAATGGAGTGGAAAATGGAAAAATAAGTAAGATTGCGCGTTCACACGAAAGAATTAGGTACATTCCAAAAAAAAATTTCGAAAAATAATCTCTGAACCCCTTCTTCTATTAGCGTCGGAATTTCTCGCATTCTAATATTTCTCGCTGCTATTGGCAAAGATAAGTTAAAGAATACAGACCGTGAGCAAATGCCTGACCTTGAGATATCAACGAGGGTAAATGAAACTTGAATGTAGCTGTGTTGCCGAAATATACGAAGCCGTAATTTACCAGCCCGCGGTAGTGTTTGCTCTTAAGTAAACGGTTCGGACTGTAATAATATACAGGGTCTTTCACGAGGAACCTCACCCATATTTATACGGGAAACTACTGAACGTATTTTCATGAAATTCAGCACTTATAAGTATTTCACGATGCTGATGAAATCTAAAATATTTTCAAGGCATGAGCACCTCCGGTTTTTCCGGAAATGACGTCAACTTCCGTTTTTCAAATTAGAACACCATTTTTTTATTGCAGAAATAGATTTCTTAGAAAATTTCAATTTATTTTGATGTAACGTTTTTCAGTTTTGGTTGGAAAATTCTCTCTGAGCGGGAAAATTCTAAAAAAAAATCGAAAATAGAGCTCCGCTGAAACAAGAATAACTTCGAGGTTTTTGGATGGAAAATTTTCATTTTTGGGATTTTTCAAGATATAAGATAGATGTATCCACTTTAAAAATCGAAATCGCGATTCATGATACAGGGGGTGAAAAAACCGCTTTCAAAGTTAGGGATGACAAAATTGTGAAAAATCAATTTTTTCAAATTAGAACTCCATTTTTTTATGGCAGATATTGAATCTACGTTAAAAAATAATGTGAGTGTATGCATCATACCCTTGCCCTAAAATGGATATTTTCTGAGTTATTCACAAAAAACTGTTTTTCGTCTTGAATTTTCAGCTATTTCTTTTCCCTTCACGCCAAAAAGATGAAATTTTCAGGAACTGTTATTTGAACCATGCTGTAGATTTTTCACCCCTTCTTGAAACCGACTTCAAGTTACTATTAGGAGAACCATGGCAAACTCTCGCAGTTATAACTAGAGAAGATGCTCAAAGTTTTGACCGTTAATTTCTAGACATTTATTTATACGTCTCAGGAATGCTTCGTGCGTTGCTCTTCTTATTTCATCGGGAGGAAGAGATCTGCAAAAGTGTTTAAAAACCAAATTGAGTTTCAAAACTATGAATCTAAAAATCTAAACAAACCTGAACGCATTTCTGACTCGTTCTATGCAGTCCTCTTTATCAGTCAGGGGAGTTGAGTAGACAATATTTTTTATCCTACCCCAAACATAATAGTCTAAAGTAGTTAAATCGGGAGAACGTGGTGGCCAAAGATGTGGACCATTGTTCGCCAACCATCGATCTTCAAATAGCCTGTAGAGGATATTTGACACATTGAGTGAATTGTGTGGAGGCGCGCCATCTTGTTGATACCATAAGTCATTATGGTTCTGTACTAGCGGCTCAATTATTTGAGTCAATATGTCAGAATATCTATCTCCTAAGGGAGAACATTCTTTAAATAATGCAAACATGTGTAGTGTTCTATCTTACCAGTTAAAGTCCCATCATAAATGTGAACATCGAGAATTGCATTATTTTTGATGGCGCAAAAAACATTGAAACTCCAGGTCTCTTGAAAGTTCCATTGTCTGAAGTGGTGGTTGTTCTCTTCATCCCAATAATGACTGTTATGCCTATTGAAAGAACCATTCTTTGTGAATTTAGATTCATCTGTCCAAATTATACAGTCCAAAAAGTTTTCATTCTCTTGAAATCGAATCATCATAGCTTCGCAAAACTCTGTTCTCCTGACGAAATCAGTTTCCTTCAAATGCTGTACCCTATTGAATTTATATGGGTGCATTTTATGTTTTTTTAATATTCTCCAAACACTCGATTGAGATAATCCCAGATCAATCTCGGCATCTTTGAGAGAATTTTGAGGATTCACACGAAAATATGCAAGAACTGTAATTTCGTTGTTCTCATCTTCTACTACACTTTTTTCTCTGTGTGTAGTTTTCTTAACGAAAGATCCGACATTTCTCAAGTTTGTCATGGTTCTGTTAATGGTATCTCTCGTTGGTCTGGGTCGGTCAGGAAACCTCTCAATGAACAGTCGAATCGTTCTATCTACAACTTTATTACATTCTCCATGAAGTAGAATGAGATTTAAATAATCTTCATTGGTAAAATTAGGCATAGTGATCGATTTTATAACATAATACGAATTATCACCAAATTGATAGTAAACACAAAATGCTACTGAATAAAGAGGAATTTGGCAGATGTAATTAATGATATCTATCATTAAAAAAAAATAATGTAAAACATGGTGAGTTTTTGCATATGGTTCATAAGGAATTATTTATTTATCACTGGAGAGAAAACCGATGGCCGATTAGTTGAAATAAAGAGGTTTCCGATACAAATTCGAATCCAAATTCGCCATCTATTTAGGAACAACCTGTAACTTTTTTCTCTTGCATATTAGGGTAGTAAAATCTAAAACATGGTTTAAGTAACAGTTCCTGAAAATGTCATCTTTTTGGCGTGAAGGGAAAAGAAATAGCTGAAAATTCAAGACGAAAAACAGTTTTTTGTGAATAACTCAGAAAATATCCACTTTAGGGCAAGGGTGTGATGCATACACTCACATTATTTTTTAACGTAGATTCAATATCCGCCTTAAAAAAATGGGGTTCTAATTTGAAAAAATTGATTTTTCACGATTTTGTCATCCCTAACTTTGAAAGCGATTTTTTCACCCCTTGTATCATGAATCGCGATTTCGATTTTAAAAGTGGATACATCAATCTTACATCTTGAAAAATCCCAAAAATGAAAATTTTCCATCCAAAAACCTCGAAGTTATTCTTGTTTCAGCGGAGCTCTATTTTCGATTTTTTTTCGAATTTTCCCGCTCAGAGAGAATTTTCCAACCAAAACTGAAAAATGTTACATCAAAATAAATTGAAATTTTCTAAGGAATCTATTTCTGCAATAAAAAAATGGTGTTCTAATTTGAAAAACGGAAGTTGACGTCATTTCCGGAAAAACCGGAGGTGCTCATGCCTTGAAAATATTTTAGATTTCATCAGCATCGTGAAATACTTATAAGTGCTGAATTTCATGAAAATACGTTCAGTAGTTTCCCGTATAAATATGGGCGAGGTTCCTCGTGAAAGACCCTGTATAGACAAGGTTCATAGACAGAAATAGAAATTGTCATTGACTGTCAGGGTTCGATGCCTTGATTTCTAGATTGTGATGTATCAAGTGAATTTTTCCTGAGTATATATCCTTTCATATGGAGAAAGTTTTCTGAGCAAATCTTCACTTACGATTCAACGAAATCGAATATGATTATTCTCAGTTTCAGGTCAGCACAGTTATCCTGTATGGAGTACCAATTGTGTCTCTGGTGATCGAGAACCAAGAGAGATTGTGTTTAGCACAGATATCGAACACTCTATTGAAACAGTTCAGCTACAACGAAATTCATAATAGGAGAGTCGCTTTAGGTAAAATTATCACATCATATCCAATAATAATGAATGAACAACAATTAAATACAGATTTTTCTGTTTAACCTTTACATAATATCTTTCGATATTGATTTGATATCTTACGATATACTTTTATGTCTTCGACGTACTACGTCTTCAATGACAAAATTATTATATCAACTGGCATATAATGATCAAAGTAAAAAACTTGAGAAAAGTGTGAAAAAATGAAATACAACCTAAAAACAATACTAGACACAGTGTTTCATCTTCTATCTTTCGATTTAGAATCATCAGTAGCATTTATTCTATATTATACATCAAAAACTCACCACGTGTTTTGTTACGACGTACACTTCACTTCAATAACGGAAATAAGCAGGTTTAAGTCCACACGCATGCTTGTTAGAATTGTGCATAGAAACAATAATGCCACAGATTTTACTTACACCTTCTTCTTTCCTTGACTTGTAAAGGTTATACAGAAAAATCTGTATTTAATTGTTGTTTCAATAGCCTTTAACAAGTAGACTTTTTTGAATTCAATATTTGAATGAAAACTTATAGTTTTCAAGGGTCAATATCAACTGTCATTTAATTTTTGAGGTTATAAAGATTTTGGAAAATGTTTTTTACCGCATTTCATTTGTCAAGGAAAGAAGAAGGTGTAAGTAAAATCTGTGGCATTATTGTTTCTATGCACAATTCTAACAAGCATGCGTATGGACTTAAACCTGCTTATTTCCGTTATTGAGGTGAAGTGTACGTCGTAACAAAACACGTGGTGAGTTTTTGATGTATAATATAGAATAAATGCTACTGATGATTCTAAATCGAAAGATAGAAGATGAAACCCTGTGTCTAGTATTGTTTTTAGGTTGTATTTCATTTTTTCACACTTTTCTCAAGTTTTTTACTTTGATCATTATATGCCAGTTGATATAATAATTTTGTCATTGAAGACGTAGTACGTCGAAGACATAAAAGTATATCGTAAGATATCAAATCAATATCGAAAGATATTATGTAAAGGTTATACAGAAAAATCTGTATTTAATTGTTGTTTCAATAGCCTTTAACAAGCAGACTTTTTTGAATTTAATATTAATAATGAATGAATTAATTATTCCTGGAATACTGAATTTTTTAAGCGCTTGTGATAGGGATTAGCGCTTTATCAATTCGTGACAATGTCTGTAATTTTCAAATTTTAAGCTGAAAATGGTCTCGAAAGATTAGGTTGAACACACTGAAGAAGAATCCAGGGTCAAATTCAATTCTGTCCGTCCGTCAGTCCGTCCGTCCGTATGTGCTATTACTTCCAAAGGAAAAGACTTAGCAACTTGAAATTGTAAGATTAGGTTTTTATTACAAATATATCGGTCGTGTTCGTTTATGGGTGATATCGATCGGATAGTTTCAGAGTTGAGCCCATTTGAAATTTTGAGGTTTACTCCTTTATATTTCATGAAGTTTTGAATAGGTCAGATTGGAACTTTGTGAACGGTTTTGAAATATCAACGCGCAACTTGGTGTAGAATTTCTTTTGGATACAGTCGTTGGAAAATTTTCAAAAAATGTTCAATAAATTTTTTAAGTTTTTTGAAATTTTCTCCGAAAATATCGATTAGATAGCAACAATGTTGCAAATATCAATCCGATACAATATTCTCTTCAGGAGCTATATGAAAAAAAATTTCAAAAAGCACTGCCGTGAAGGCAGCAACTTTTGCGCGCATGTTCAATGTAGATGACCGCTTCAGCAACGAATTTGAACGTGCGCGCAAAAGCTGCTGCCTTCACGGCAGTGCTTTTTGAAATTTTTTTCTGATAAATTACTGGATTTCAATTCGATCGTATCTGTATTTTTGGACATATTGTAAAAATAAAATTTTGAATGGGTATATCTACGGAATCATTGGGCGGATTTTACCCATTCACGAATTCGACCTTCGTAATTAAGCCCCAAACCTACTCTATAAATATCGAGTTTCTAAGTCGTTTCTTCCGGAAGTTATTGTGTTTACGGTCAGCCTAACGGCCGACTGCGTAAACACAATAACTTCCGAAAGAAACAACTTAGGAACTCGATATTTGTAGAGAAGGTTTGGACCTTAATTACGAAGGCCGAATTCGTGAATGGGTAAAATCCACCCAATGATTCCGTAGATATACCCAATCAAAATTTTATTTTTCCAATATTTCCAAAAATACAGATCAGATCGAATTGAAATCCAGTACTTCATCGAAAATAACAGTTCGAAGTTTCATACAGAATTTAATGAGGATGATATGATGAGAAAATCATAGAAATTTTTTTTTCAGATTGTTCTAATAACACGATTATCACGAAATTTTGCATAAAGTTGTCTTTCAGCATCTTAAAACTAGCTGTGAAGTTTAATCAGGACTGAATCAGTATTTCTCGAGTAATACCGAAAAAATCAACGATATCGAGAAGAAAACCTCGAAATTTGACATATTTTTTCCCGATATCTCCAAAACTTATGATCGTATCGAACTGAAATTTAGTACACTGCTGTGAAATTAGAAGGTCAAAGTGTGAGTATAATTTTTTTTGGATATGATGAATGGTTTCCGAAAAAAAAATTTTTTTGTAAAAAAATTTCGAAAAATTTTTTTTTTTAAATTTACTGACAATATGATCTTAACGAAATTTGGCTCAAAGTTGCGCGTCGTTATACTCCACCAAACTGTCAAGTTTGAATCCATAGTTTCTGAAATAAAAAATAAATAACTTCAAAACTTCAAGTGCCTATAACTCTGAAACTATTCGACCGATTTGGCCCATTAACGAACTTAACCGCGGCATTCGGATGCGCAACCTATCCTGAAAGTTTCAAGTAGCTAGCTTGCTTCTGTCGACAGTTATCGTGTCTACGGCCGGCCGGACAGAATCAATTTTGACACCGGATTCGTCATCAGTGAAACCAACCTAGCCGATTGAGACCATTTTCGGCTCAATCATCCAAAATTAGACATTTGGACAAAACGATAGCACGCTGTTCCCCTAGAACATGCGCGCAAAAAATATGCCAATTTCTGTTGTTATTTGGAATTTTAACTTTATTTCCGCCACATCTCAAGAAGTACAAATGCAATCAGATTGAAACTTCATTATCAGGTGAAGGATACCAACACGCAGGTAAAAAATTTCAGAATTGAACGAGCGCGTGAGAGCAACTGACCACAAGTCAGTGCTTTTCTAGAATTGTTTCCAACGGTGAATTAAAAATTTGGCAATATCGGTCAAACGGTTTCGGATTCCTACCCATTTGGAATTATGTGCTTTATTCCTCAATAACTCAAAAATTACTTAGCTGATCGAATGAACTATTGGCTCGACTGTTGGTTGTTAGTCGTGAAACGCTGAATCGCAACATTTCCAGGGAAAAATAAACATACTTTCTTCGAAATAAGAAAAAAATCAGAGTTTATCCGTCAGATTCAGTTTTTATTTCCCAAGCATCTTCAAGAAGTCAATTCTCAACCAATTATTTCATTTAAATTCGATGTTTCCGGAAATATAAAAAATGCTGCCTCGATTTCAACTGCGAGTTAAGCAGCCGTGAGCAGGGTGAATACCTGTATAGTCCGGCCACGAAATTCAGACATTAGGGCAAAACGATAGTTCCCTGGAACATGCGCGCAAGAATGAAAATGAGTCAATAATGTTTTGGTCATTGAATCATTCGTTGGCGTGAGTTTATTATCATGGCAGGACCTTCTTTCAAGGTGGAACATGTATTCCATTCACCTACTACTAGTAAATATTCAACCTAGAAGAATATAAATTCCATTTTTTCAGGAATAACATGCGTCCAGTGTACACCTGTGCAACTTGAAATACTGCGTAGAGCTGGAGCAATGCCAGTTTCTTCGAGAAGATGTGGAATGATAACCAGAAGAGAAGCAGAACGTTTGTGTAAGAGCTTCTTAGGTGACAACGCACCTCCAAGGCTACCAGAGGACTTCGCGTTCATGGTACACCACGAATGCGCTTGGGGTTGCCGTGGTCAATTCCTTCCCTCGCGTTACAACTCATCCAGGGCAAAATGTATCAAGTGTTCAATGTGCGGTTTGTTCTTTTCCCCAAACAAATTTATCTTTCATTCTCATCGTCTATCGGCAAATGACAAGTACGTTCAGCCGGATGCTGCTAACTTCAATTCTTGGAGGCGACACATGAAACTCAGCGGAAGCCCTCCAGAAGAGATCATTCATGCTTGGGAGGATGTAAAAGCTATGTTCAATGGTGGTACCAGAAAACGTCTTCTTGCCAATTCCCTTTCAGAGAGGCCACAGAAGCAGGCTAAGATTGAAACACAACCTCAACCTATTGTTCCTTCACCACGCATTCCGAACTGTCAAGATATAACGTTTCCGATATCACGGGTCGCCATGGATTTTATCTACCACAAACCTTTGGCTTTCACCTCATATTCATCATTTCCATGGCTCAAGAGGAATCCAATTCTTTTCCCACAGGAGAATCCATTCTTTTCTATGGAGAAGAGCTACCAGTCAGCTTTCAAACCTGTCCAAACAATTGTGGATAAGTCTCCAGTTGAGAAGAAAGACGACAGTGATGATGAAGTGGATATCGAGACTACTGATGACAAGGAAACGACCTGGGACTTGAAGGAAGAAAAGGTAGGAGTTTAATATCTATACCATTAAGGCCAACGAACACTTAACCGCAACGAGCCGGCACACGACGGAACTACATTTCATTTCCCTGCTCGCTTTGTTTTGTTCCGAAGTGGTGAATTCCGCGCTGTCCCATTCAATTATATACATACAGAGAATAAAATTCCGTTCTGCCTCCGGGTGGCGTGCCCCGACCCTCCACCGATAAGTGCGTGTTGGCCTTCATTTTGAAAATTGGTTTGCTTGTTCAAAACGGCTAACCCGAGGAACTGTTCGATATGTTTGATCAATGCCATTTATTGTTGTTCAAAATTTATGGATGCATATAATAATATTCGCAGATGAAGTTGTGGAAACGATGTCTTTTAGAAGCTCTCAAATGAAGAACAATTTTTTCATCTGGAATATGTCTGAATAATGTAATGATTGATCTTGCTTCCATATGCGAGAATATATTCAATTGGGAATATGTGACATGATTCAACTTGATTGAATTCTTACATTTATGAAAAAGTCACCTGAAGTTTGATGGTTTTTGGGATTTAGAGGACCAATAACTTCTGAATTTAGAGAGATCATAGGGAATTCATAATACATTTGTGTTTGAGTATGCAAATCAAGTATTGGAGGGATATCTAATGAATATGTGCGAGACTCATGATTTTAGGACACAGCCCATTTTGACAGCTTGTTGATTGTACAGCGAAAAAAAGACTGTCAATTGACAAATTCTGTTTATTCGATCTCTCATCCTAATAAAAAGAAAAATTCAATTAAATCTCACAATAATGAAGAAATTCATTACAAAATAATTGCATAATTCTTGTTTCTGAAAGGGTGTGGGTTGGACATAATGTCATTATACATACCAGAGACAATCTATGAACATAAGCAAACGTCTGTTGGAAAACTTCATATATCCTGATATCCCCCTCCTTTGTTTGGGGTTATATTGAAGTTTATGACGTAATCGAAAAATGTTTGAAATGTCTTTGAAAAAACTTTCACTTAATAAATTATTGTGCTCGTCGATATATCCCTATAATGACGCTGCGTTTTTCTGAAGGAAAAAGAAATTGGTTCCACTAAAAAAATTTTAAATTATGAAAATTTTCGGTTTTTAGTTTCTACGTTTTTGTTAAAACGTTTTCATATTTCCTGATTTCAACGCGTCAAACTGAATATGTCAATTAACAGACTGATCATGTTTTTGACACACTGAAAGTGTCAATTGACAGATTGAATATGTCAACCGACCGATTATCTGTGAATAAAGGTGGAGGACTTTGAGTTTTGATAGCTTGATGAAAATTATGTTAAATAACTTCATATAACATGGTTTTTACTCAGTTGTTTTCAGAACTCGTAAAGAGAATTGTACCGGTAAACTCATCAAGCCCTTCAAGGAACTGTATCTTGGAAGGGTGGATGGATTTAGGAAAAAATTATTTGAAGTACCCCTACTCATTTTCATCGAAGTATCTCAAAGACACCCTTATATCTTCGTAAAAAATTTAAGATGAACTCCTCTAGATATTATTCATATTCGTCACTTTCCCGAAATATGTCATCATCAAATATATCCAATCTTAACTCAATAGAATACATAATAAGATAGGTATGAACACTAAATCGATAACAAACCATAAACTCTTCAGGGAATTATGAATGAGTATATTGAATTGAGGTAACTGTATTGTGATTATAATTCAATGTACATATATCTTGTTATAATCACCATCACCATGAGGACTAGGGTGAAAAATTTAGTCAAAATTAATCAACATCGTTTTTGACGCATATAAATCATGTCGATAGTCATTGTGTCTACTCGCCAAGAGGGGGTGATGTTCGTGAAAATATAATTGACGGCAATCTCTGAAGCGAGACGGGAGGGTACTGTCATAATAAAGCAGAATATTATCCCCTTTCGTTCACGGAAATTCGTTGTTATGGTAGAAATAAGTTTTTTTTACCGCAAAAAAGACATACATATAATTCATATCCGTTTTACCGACCGTTTCTGCTTGATGCATTTCGAAAGAAATATGTTGACCTATTTCAGATATGCCATCCTATTTTTGAAATTTTAATTGGGGTGTTCTTTCCTGAAGATGTTAGAAAAACTGGTAGAATAATGGAATATAGAGGATATCTGCAAATTTTTTTTACTTTATTTCAGTTGATCTGTAGCAAGTAAAGTATCCTTTGATAGATAGTATTGAAGCGGAATTCATCTTTCGATTGAAGGTTATTTTGGGAAGATTTTGCATTATTTTTCAGTTGTTGTCTTCCTAATATCTGAAATATAAATATATAAAATAAATAAAATTGTTAGTTATAGAAAACGTATTTGCGGGTTGCAAGATTAAATTATTTGACAAGGTCAGTTTCTAGAAGAAATATTGGCTAATGAACATTACTGGAACAATGCGGATGATCAACAAAGTGAACTGTAATGTTTCAGAGTATATATCTAACACCTTCATCAGAAAAACTAAAAAATTTGCAAAATCATTTATTATTTTTATTTTTTTGAGACCTTATACAGAATGGACTTTTTCAAAAAACCACAGCAACACAGTTTCATTTGGTATGAGAAAAATCGGAAAAAAAAAATTCTGCAAATTTCTCGTTTATCTGATGTCAGATTAAGACCCTGCAACGTTTATGTTCACTTTGTTGATATTTTTTATTAGGCAAATCTTTTCCTAGAAACTGTGCTTGACGAACAGTTTGATACTGTTTTCTATAAATGAAACTTCATTCTATTTGATAAGTTCTGTTTCAGATATTCGGGTTGAAAACCCAGAAAATACCCCAAAAATAATGCAAAATCCTTTCAAAACAAGTTTTGATCGATAAATAAAAATAATTTCCATAGAAAACGCCTTTGCGGTTACATGATTGGCATATTTTATCAAGGGTAGTTTCAAGGAGAAAAGTTGCCTACTGAACAATATCAGAATAATGCGATCCAAAGTGAACTTTAACGGTTCAGAGTCTTCGGACAAACGGGAAAATTTACAGAATTTTTCGATTATTTTCGTTTTTAAGACTTTTGTTAAAATTGACATTTGATGGGAGAGTTTCTCAATTCTACTTCTTTTTTCAGTGAATTCAGCCAAATATGCTCCATTAGTATAGAACATTGGAAGAAATAATTTTCCTTATCTAGCAAAATACAGGAGGACTCTTCAATTTTCCTTTTTAGATTATCCAATTATAATTGTCCAACATAAACATTTAGAAATTACTATTGGGTTCTTTATCTGCGTTACAAGATTTCCAGTTCTTTCTATAGACTGAGCACCAACCTTGTAATATGCCAAAGATTGGCATGGAAAATAAAAAAAATCAATCAGTTTGAATGGAGGGATTTTTTTTATACAGCTGGAACAGCAATTCCGATAAAATATTCCCTGTTGGCACCCTCAATACTCGTCACTGTTCAGAGAGTATTGAATCAACACAGATTTTTACCTTTGAAAAATAGAAAAACTCACTGGATTCAATCAACTGGAGTGAGAACTGTCAATCCTGGTATTGTATTTACGCCATGTCAAAAGCTATGTCCAATATTTATCACGAAGATACCTACAGAATTACAGATATTCAAATAAATTATTCAAATGCAATTTCAGAAAACACAGGAGTCCTCAAATGTTTACATTTAATCATTTTGAAAGGTTGCCTCAGCGTAGTAAGTGCCAAAATACGTCTTGTATTAGATTACATTTGATTAAAAAGACCTGCGCTTTAAATGGAGGAAGGGTGACTAGCACACCTTCTACACTCTTCAGTTTGCTCAAGAGCTATATTTACAACCGGGTATTGTTAGTGTCGGTCGATGCATCGCACCCATAAAATATAATATCTTAATCACATTGACCACTTTAGTTAATCGTCTAGCATTCGCTAACCGGAACTGTTGAGTAATAAAACAAATAAATTTTCCCATTAACCCATCTACTCATAACAGCAACTTTCCAAGCTGACTGGAGTTGGTAATTGCTCGGAAAAGAAAAAAGTCGATATGGTGATGAAGGATTAATTTAATAATGCCAATTTCAGATATTCATTTTCGATATTACATACATTTGTCATTTTCACATTTTTAAGAATCCACAGCAACATAGATTCACTGGGTTTGAAAGTTTTTACTTTTTTTCAAGTAAATTCAGTCAAATATGGTCTACTTATTTATTTATTTATTTATTTTGTGATCAAATGGGATGTCAACAGGTATATATAAGAACATTTAAGCTAGTTACCATGAAATAAAATATTACGAATACACAAATGAAAATTAACTAAGCAACTTAAGTCTTTTTTTAAATGGGCCTATCGGCATGAAAAATATATCTAGTTCACTATACTTTAAATTGAACAATCCCACCGCTCTATTTATCGGAGAGTGTTTTCTCATATTTGTTCTGTGAAAGGCAACCTCAAAAACAGAGCAACCCCTCAATGACCGAGCCGGAACATGCACATTTATGTAAGATAGCAATGTTGGTGAATCCACATAGTCATTCAACAGCTTGTACAAAAACATAAGAACACTATGCTCCCTACAACTTTCCAATGAGCGGAAGCAATAGTTCTTTCTAAGATGGATCGTACTTGCAATATTATCATAGTTTTCCGTGACTTTATGGTCCAAACATCTCAAGAACTTGTTCTGTACCACTTCTAGTCTATGTTTATAAGTCTCATATTGTGGAGACCAAACAACCGACGCATAGGATAGTTTACTGTACACAAATGCAAAATATAGAGCCTTAAGGGCCTCGATGGAGCTGAAATCTCTGCACGATCTTATCACAAATCCCAGCATCTGGCTAGCTTTGGTCACCACATAATCGATGTGAGAATCAAATAACAGCTTCTCATCAAATATTACCCCAAGATCCCTCACCTCATGCTGACGCCCCAGTCCACAATAACCTAGATAATAATCGTGAAGATTGATATGTATTTTACGGCTGAAAGTTATACAGCTACACTTATTTAAATTGAGATGCAGTTTATTTTTGATACAGTAGTTGTTGAATGCATTCAAGTCACGTTGAAAATTTAGATGGTCCAAGGCGTCAACAATGCGCAAAAAGATCTTCACATCGTCTGCAAATACCAAAAATTTACAAAACTTGAAACAAGACTTCATGTCATTTATGTATTATAAATTATAAATAAAAGAGGTCCAAGGAGAGAACCCTGGGGTACCCCCGAGGTTACAGAAAAAGATGGTGAAAAAAATCCATTAACAGTAACAATCTGAGACCTATTGTTTAGATATGAGGACAGCCACCTCAGCAAGTCACCATGCACACCAATCACCAACAATTTTTTCATCAGGATATTATGATCCACCCTGTCAAAGGCCTTAGAAAAATCGGTATACACAGAATCAACCTGAACCTGATCGTCCATTGCCTCAAGAATGTACTCCGTGTAGACGACCAGATTTGACAAAGTTGATCTTTTGGGAACAAACCCATGTTGCTCCGGAATGATTAAAGATCTAACCGAACTTCTACAGAACAATGAAAAATTACTCTCTCCATTCAAAAAAATGCTGGAGGACTCCTTAATTTTTCTTTTCCAATTATCTGTTTCCTACATATTATTTTTTTATTACCCCAATATATCATATGACTCCCAATGGTCGAACAAAGATGTTTCGCTATCTGGGATCTTTGTATGTCCCTATTACTTAGGTTGTTTTTGTGTTCTCGTTTCTCGTTTACTAGAACCTTATTTCAAAAGCGGCTGGATCAAAAACTGGATGATCAGTATCTGACAATGGAAAAAGCCCATCTTTATCAACATATAATGGAGTCACCGCACTCGGTTGCACATGAGGCCCTCGGAATAAAAAGCCATTCCCTCAAGAAAAAAGCATAATTTGACTTGGAAAAAGATTTGAAAGAACGGAAAAGCTTCAAAATGCGAATATATAATAAATGTACAAAAAAAAGTACAATAGACACAAGCGACTACACAACATACAGGAGAGAACAAAGAAATATAAAGACCTAATAACTAGGAACAAAAACGAATGGGGAAGGAAAAGAAGCCAGGTAGACTGCTACATGGGTGGCACAAGATCATCAGAGGCCTGCTAACTGATCTTTTCACTAAGGAAAAGTTCTTATGCACAGAACAAATTTACAACCGATACAAATAGATAAATGGAAAGATCATTATGCCCAAGAGCTGAAGGAAGACAGAAAGCCAGATCTCACTAACTCCACGATACACTGTACAAGGAGAAGCTATAGAGATCGATGAATATACAATAAATAATGCAGTAAAATCTATGAAAAACAAAGAAGCACCTGAATACCTGGACCAGAGGGATTACCGATAGAGCCCTTGAAAAATGGTACGAATAAAATGATGAAGTATCTGAAAAAGCTGATGACCAGATATATTAACAGCGAATCGATTCCATCCTCATGGAAAGGAACACGGATAACACCCATTCAAAGGACGGAAGAAGGGATGTTTTAACGATAGATGCATTTCGTTAACCAGTAAATTGAGCAAACTTTATGGACGAATTCTTCGGAGCATAGTTGAGCAGAAATACGCAACATATGGCATGGAAGAGCAGGCAGGATTTCGCATTGGACGATTATGTGTGGATCATATATTCAGTTGGGTTCACCTCAGAAAAAAGGAGTGACTACGAACAGGGTGGATTATTCACTATTTGTCAATCCTACAAGAGCATACGGCAATGCTTCGATTCAAAAGCTTTGGCAAGTCTCCCTTAAATAGCACAGCCATAAAAGCAATTAAGCAGCTCTAGGATCAGGCAACATCAAGGATAAACTGGGTATGCGTATGTCAGAAAGCTTTGTAGTATTGAAGGCTACGAAAGGAATACTGGTTGTCATCGTCATTCTTTAAAATATATCTGAATGAAGTACTTCGGAAATGGAAAAGATCCTGCAGTGAGATGGGAATTCAAGTAAATGTGGAGTTAACCCTCTAGACTCTCCATTCTGCTGACGATCAGGGAAGAAATGGTGTTTATGACGACGAGGCTCCTGGCCGAATATAAGAACTCTGGATTGTCCGTCAATAAATTGAAGAAAAAATATTTATGTATTCAGGAAGCAGAAATCTTACAATGAGAGAACATCGAGGACATAGGAACATGCAGTGGAAATACCTACCTGGGAACAAAAATGGACAATATCGGAAAACACAAACTGAGATCAAGCAAAGAATTCTGAAAGAGGGTCATCCAATATCTGAACTACATATTTTGGTCCAAAATTATATTGAATGAAAAAAAATTAAATATATAATTACATCTTCTAGAGTATAGTACTGTACGGGTCCAAGACATGGCAGTTAACAAAGGGTATGGAGCGTCGACTTTTGACGCTGGAGATGGACTTCTGGTGACGATCTACAGGAAAATCGAGAATGGAGAGGAAAAGGGGAACGAAAGAATCAGGGAAATGATGTAAGTTGACCAAACAGTTATCGATGAAATCCAGAGAAGACAATTGATTTGGTACGGACTTGTAGCATGTACAAAGAAAGGTCGATGAACGCCTGCCAAAGATGTTGCTTGAATGGACGCCTTCAGAAAGAAGGAACAGAGGAAGACCTGATAGAATATGGCTCGATGGAAAAAAAAAGGCTATGTCAGGACGAGATCTACATCCGGGGGACTGGGAAGATAGGAAACGCTGGAGATTGGGAACCGGAAGGCGTAGTACGCTTTGAACCCGGATCTAAATATATAAAATTTCTGGATACATCTGAATATCTAAAATGTATCTGAGGAGGGTACTTTTTCAACTCTGAAATATTTTCAAAATGGAGTGTTTATGTTAAATTTGAATTATTCCTATGATCATCTATCATTCTGGACTATCCAGAATCGGAAATAATCACTCGATAAGATCGTAAAATAAAATCCTAGCACGATCTTCACATGGAGGTGATAAAGCCTGAACAGTCGTGTTTTGAAAGCATTAAGATAAAATCGCATGTATATACAGGTTGAATAATTGATGACACTCATAACTGACCCTCATTGTTACCTTCAAAACCGATATCACGATTTTGTTTTCATGCAGATCCTTATAATACTTACCATTTTAATAATTCCCATTCGATTCGAATAATAGCATCGAAAACTGAACAATTCCATTAGATTCTTTCATTTATACTATGGAATTGCCATTTGCATTGTTCACAATTGATTTTGGATAATTCAAGTTGGCTCGGGATTGATTAGAATGATAATTTCTATTAGGCATCGTTGCATAGCAGTTCGAGATTATGATAATGATGTTTTCATTCAGTTCAGCTCCCATATAATGGATAATAATTATTATTGTATTACTATCCGCATGATGTCCCATTTCATTATGTTTGAAATTATACGCGATATGGTCTATGGAGATAGATTCGTGGGTATGAACAGCTAAAAGTACACCGGAGCTGTGGAATTGAGAATCTGAAATATAATTTTTACAAAATTTCGAAGAGACGGTTTTTCATGAAGGTTCGTCACTCGGAATTTTTAGTAGAGTATATTCCCAATATCCGAAAAAAAGAATTGAAAATTAAATGAAAATTTTCATTCAAAGAAAAAATCCTCACGCATTGCGGAATCCAGTTTTTCGAAAAAATGTTGCCTTATGAAAAAGACCAGTATTAAGTCAATGATTAATGAAGTGAACTGTAACGTGTCAGATTCTATATCTGAATCCATCATCAGACAATGAAGCAAAACTTCGCAGAAATATTTCCTCGCAATAGTTGCATATTTTTAGAACTGTCAAATTAACATTTTCGAATTTTACAGCAATGCAAATTTACTTGACATGAAAATTCCCCCATTTTAATCTTTTCTTCAGTAAATTCAATCGAATATCATAGAAAAACAATATCCAGAAGTGCTAACTCCCTTCTAAATCAGAGGAACAGAGTAACCGCCATCGTTTGGGGTCGTGGCGGGAAAAATGACAGCAATTCAAATATTTGAGAGGGTACCTTATAAACTTGAAATATTGGAATTACTATTGATGTTAAGAACATTTATGGTTAGGATGAAAGTTCGAATGGGAATATACAGAGTGTCCAGTAAACCTTAAACAGTATTCGTATTGGTGATAGGCTAGTTATGACTACTCAGAATATCGAAAAGTTCGTACGTGAAATTTTCACAGTTTTCGAGGTGATGGGCAACTTGGAAATCCGTGAAATAACTTTCCTCGATGTTCTGGAAACCATGTCCCTGATTCGAAAACTTTTTTCACTCAACATTCCTGATGAGTTCAGCTCTTTGGATGTATGAAACAATTTTAAAAACTTGATATCATTCTGCGAAAACTGGGGATGAAATGACAGATTTGAATTCTACCTATTTTTAGTCTCGTACCATTGACACGATTTCCTGAAAAAAATTATCCCTACGTGGACATATATGACAAAAAAATGTTTTTTTTTCCAGTTTCCAAATTTGTATGAAACATACTCTAATTTTTTTTTAAGGAGTGATATTTTCGTTGCAAGAGAATGCGGAGATATTCTGGGCTATCCCCAACCTTCGCAATTTTGTCGAAAAATGTATCATGTTGGGAATTTATCTAGATAAAATAATGAGATAATGATGAAACTAATGAATACATTGCTTGCGAATATTCAGAAGAATAAAAAACAATTCAAATTCATCTTTCAATCTTCGAATCAGAGTTTCAGTTAATGAATGAAATAATGTAAATGTTTGCTTTCTGTTCTGTTACCGATTCGACATCCTTTGAAAAAAACATTCCTTACCACCGCACCAACAAAAACCTGAGTGTCCATGCGGATATACCATCTCAACTATTGTTCTGCTTCAGTTTTATTTAACTTTGTAACGTATACTATCAAATAGCCCAAGTGAAATGAAACACTTGAATTCACTCGGGTCATCTAGCCGGCCGCAAGATTGGTGTAGGAGTCTCTGATCTATTAAATTGTTCAAAATAGACCCAAATATTATCGAACTTGTGGTTCAATACTTACTAATAATTTTCTAAGAGGAGCTGACCCTTCTTTTAGGAAAGCAGGCAGTGTACTATACTGGCCCGTGAGTTCTACAATGTTTTGGTTTAGTGTATCCAGTACAATGGATGAGACATCTCAGACCAATCCTAGGGCCCCCAGATCAGTGAATTAAAATCTTTTTGCATTCACTTGGGCTTTTTGATAGAACAAGTTCAGGCAACAACTGCAACTGACATGGAACAACTGAGACGGTGTATCAAAATGCTATCAGTGAATCGTTTTGAAGGGGGCATAACAGCATTTAAAGGGTCCTGCTTGAAAGAATATTATATCTGCGTCGGGAAGGATAAAAAAACGATAAGATTTTTTTCTATGAATATCTGTTACTCAAATTTATTGCTTGAACCCTAGTTTGAAGATATTAATTGAAAGAACATTTCAAATTGTTGATTTTTCTGAAAATTTCAATGAATTTATTATTACTTTCAATCATTATTTCATCATTTCATTCCGATAAATTCGCGACAAAATAATTTTTTTCCGTTCACACCATTGTTCGATTTCAATCAAATGAAAATCTTCAGAATCATATTCTTATGGATGAGTAAGAGATCAATAAAATGGAGATTCTCATGTCTTTCACTTTATTGTCTGATAGACTCTGACCGAAGCTCGAAAATGTAACATTTTAATTCTTCAGTCGTTTATATTGTTGAAGATAAATATAATATATCTGGCTAAATTTCTCCAAAAACTTCTTACAAAGAATATATAAATTCAAATGTAGGAGTAACATCTATAATCGTTACTTTTACCTCACATGTTCTAGGGAACAGCCCAAAATATTTAATGTAATTTACGATTTTCTTCCCGAAAATAGCCTTCAATGACTAGGTTGGACTGATGCTACCATATTTGGAGGATGGAAAGAGTTTGTTATTCACGTTTCAGATATAGGAAGACGGAACCCATAGAAAGTCTTAAAAAAAGCAAGCTTTCCGCAAAATAGGCATTATTCGATATAAAATTCAAATTAAACAAATTCGAATTTTTTCTCGAGTGAGGGAAACACTGTCAACTTCCAGCAAAAGTCCGAATGTTTTCGTGAATATAAAGAACAACCGAGCAAAAAACCCAGCTATTACATGAACTTTCAGCGGACTTCCCGAAGAGCTGTATTCTGATATAATATGAAATTTGATGTCAAGATACTCAGGGGCAACGAACCAAGACAAACATTCGAGTTGTCCCGGAATTGAGCTGTTATTTTGCGATTGTACGTGTCTTGTTTGGCGATATAAAAAAGCAATCATGTACAAAATCAGGCTTAGTATCGACTGTTTCGATGTTACCAGAGGGACACATTTGCTCGTCTGACATACCCACCCCTAGGAATAAGAACTCATTTAACTTGGAATGTGTATTTATTGTATTATCGTCGTGACTAATGGTGTATCACATTACTTTTTCAATTTCCGGAATTCTTCTTACTTTAAATTCTGTACGAACGATTCCGTTCCTGTTTCAGTAATTGAACGACTCTTCGAAGTTTTCGGTTGTTTTTGGGAGAATTGCATCTTGAACTAAGTCCATTATGGAATAGCCTAGTCTATCGTGCGAGGGATTTTCGTGCGACCCAGACCACATTCAAAATAAATTATAACATAGAAGAAAATTGTATATTTCTTATTCCAAAAAAGTCATCAATAATTGATTAATGTGTTGCCAAAAATAAAGGCTACACAAATCGTCTTCAGTATTTTTGAGCATAGGTTCTAGCAAACAGTCCTTTGTTTTATTCAAATATCAGTAATTTTCGAAGTTTCCCCACAAAATGGTTTCGAATCATTAGGTTGGACTCTGGCCTTCTGGCCGAGGACGCGATATTTGTCGAAAAGAAACGAGCTAGCTACTTGAAAACTTGCTGGTTGGGTCGCGCATCAGAATACAAACCAGTAAAATGATGCAAAAACCTTCCAAAATATCAGCTCTGAAGCGCTGAGTTTGGTCCTTGATAGCAATACATATTTTCAGAACAAAAATCATAAGCAATGTTACTATAAAACTCAGAAGAGAATACGTAATCAAATGGCCATAGTGTTATAAATTAAGAAGATCGCAAAATGACCTGAACAGCAGTGTGTATTTCTATCGACCTAAATATATATTGAAATGATACAAGAGCACATATAAGAACATCAGGAAAAATTCTGTCTCCCCGTATAAGTGTAGTGAAATTGCTGTTTGTTATTGAAGGGCTTTTTTTCATCAACGAAACAAAATTTCTTTTTTCCTTTCCATGCAGGTTGATATATCGAAATCACACCTGAAAACATAAAAAAAAGACGAATAAACCAATATGAACTAGTAAAGCTTTATTATTCCTTAAATTAATTTGAAGTTCACGATCCATCTCAAAAAAGAATCAGACACCGAATGAATTTCCTCGAAACCATCGTCAAATTTATATATTAGATAACTATTGACTGAATGTTCTATTGTTTCTTCTTCCTCACCGCATTCGCATCTTGGACTTCCCACCGAATTCTATTTGAAGACGAAACTATTACAGTGACTATGACCGGTTCTAAATCGACTCAAAATGCACCAAATTTTCCTAGGATTATTAAAACCATGAACTACAACCTGTCCACGAATATAGGGCGGTACAATATTTGAAAGAATTGGTAACCACTGTTGAGGTGTAGATCTCATGGTCCCACTAATGATTCGCATGGCAACATTAAGCTGTGTACCACTTTCACTAATATGAGCACTGTTGAACTCAACAGAACAACAATATTCAGCAGCAGAAAAAACCATAGCAAAAGCTGCCGTACATGATCAGCACCCCATGAAGATCCAGCTAGCTTTTGAAGAATATTATTCCTAGATTTTAACTTCATGAGTGAATTTTCCAAGCGGACCTTGAAATTTAAAGAAGAATCTAATTTTACTCCAAGATATCTAGGAGTGAAATTATGTCTCAGAACGGCATTATTGAAAGTAACTTTCAAAGTTTTGAAATTCTGTTAATTATCAAAATCAAAATGAAAAACTTTTTTCATTAGGATTTTAACATGAACGCCACTCAACAAAATAATTTTTCAAAATTTCTAAATTTGTATTGTGAGTATTTTCAATAATTTGCAAATCAGAGTAAGTAAAAGCCAGGGTGATATGATCTGCATAGATGAATTTCTCCAAAGGAGTTGCAGGAATATATCACATGAATATAAATTAAAAAATCTAGAGAAGCACTGACGTGAAGTCACCAGCTTTCACGTGCTCTTTCACATTGCGAAATGGTGACTCGGAAATTTCAGTGAAATTTTAATGGAATATAAATTTTTTTTTCGAATTTCTCCATGGATAATTCTTCCTATTGACACTGTTCATCTTACAACCAAGTTTCATTTCGATCAGATAAATATTTTTCGAGTTATTGAAAAATCAAAATTTCAAATGGCTGTAGCACGAAAACCATTCGGCAGATTTGGCCCATTAACGAACTTCACTGAGATATTCACGATCTTAACCTAACCTGAAAATTTCAAGACTCTAGGTCCTTTCTTCCGAAAGTTACAGCGCACACGACCGGACAGGCGGCCGGACGAACAGAATCAATTTTGACCACGGATTCTTCATCAGTGAGTCCAACCTAGTCGTTTGAGACCAATTTAGGCTCAAAATTCGAACATTACAGACATCGTGATGAAATGATAACGCGCTGTTCCCTAGAACAAGCGCGTAATAAAAGGGGAGCTAAAACTGATCCTTGTGGGAGTCCGTTATTCAAAATTTTGAAACTACTACTAACATAATCAACAAAAACACTGAGTCTTCTATCAGATAACATATTTTATTACTTTTCCACATTTCAGAAATATATGCAAAGGTTAAGCTTGAAATCGTCAATTTGGTCTTTAAATAAACCATACTAATTACGAATACGTGTCAAAATATCTCACTGTATAAAAAAGGTTGCCATGAAATTTCCATCGTAGAATACAGTTTCAGTTCAATCAGTAGTCTGACGATCCTAATCGTCTGAACTGAAGAGGTTCTTTGTTCGACATACTGTTTACTACCACAACAGAACGTGTTACGTAAACAGAGATGTAACTGAGGGAGCAGTCCCAAGTCCCATTGTGAACGCTCGTTGCTTTCGGAAAAGTTGCTCTTCCCCTTCCTATTACCGTTCAACTCATAAGGGATTAGGGGCATAATATGCCTAGCACTTGCATTCCAAATCATACTCACATTTGCACGGATGGCTTCCTTTCGTTAATGATTTTCAGATTATCAGAACGATTTCAATGAGACAGATTAGAGAGATAAAGATCGTCGGCTATAACTAATTGAGAGTTGAGATTTCGATATCGAGCTTTGATAAGATGAACTAGAAAATGAACACTATTAACACAGAAAAATTCTAGAAAAGCAATGCCGTTCAAAGCGGCATTTGACATTGTTTCCAATATTTCCATATTGAGTTGTCGTAACAAGTTGAAATTGTTGAATAATGACTTCAAGGTTTGTGCCAAATGTCACAAAAATCCGATGGATAGTTTCCGAAAAAAAATGTTCTGACTAAAATTCTTCTTATGATGTCTTACAGGATTCCTGCATTGGCGACCACCACTTAAATGTTTCTATTTTTTGCAGTTCTTTGCAGGCCTTGAAAGTTCTGTATGCCTGTCCACTGTCGGATGTTTCGTAGCCAGGAGAAATAAATAAATTAGCAGAATAAAAATTAAAAATTTGTTCGAGAAATTTGAAACGATGGTGACCTCAGTGCAAATGGTTGAAACAAATCTTAGGAATGCGCAATGATGCAACTCTTTTATATTCAAGAATTTTCGGGAAAATAAAAACTGAAATGGAGTGAAAAATGGAAAAATAACTAACACGCATTCTCGCTAAAGAATTGAGTACATACCCAAAAAAAAATTTTCAAAATTACTCACTGAAGCCTGCCGAACGATACTCCGTTTTCTCCTACAAAAGTGTAAATTTCTCCGAATTCTAATATAGGCAACGTTTAGGCATGTATACCGGGTCCAGCGGCCTGACCTTGAAATATAAGCGAGGTTTGATGACATTTAAATGTGGCTGTGTTACCTAGCTCTAATTTACTACTACGTGATATTGTTTCCTGTCGAGTTTTTTTTTTTGGTTTTCACTACCAATGCCTGAAACAGAACTATTAGAAATTAAATAAAATTTTTTGGTTTTTGTGGAAAATGCCTTGGCCGACTGCAGGATTGAGACCGCTCGTAGGTGGCGCCACCTATAGGCGGTCTCATACAATCCTACAATCCGCAAGGGCATTTTCCATGAAAAAAACAGTTTTTTTTAATTTTCAACAGTTCTGTTTCAGGAATCCGGATTCGAGAGATTCCTTCCATGATGTTTTTTGTTCTTCTGTGACGTTTCTTCCTTTCGAATGTTATTTGATTATAAGAATAAATATATTCCTATTTTATTATATCAAAAAACACTCATGATATGAACTAACACTGAACTAGTCTCTTCATTCCTTTCCAAGCATCTAGTCACAAACTCACCGTTCAGACTTGACTTTATTTTCAATCTGACGAGGCGAACTGCGAGGGGCAGTTACTTCAGCCTTCAGTTTAAACAGTTTCGTTCCAAAAAGTGTCGAATTCGAGCAACATCATGAAAATGCAGGCAATCTCCGAGATTACTGTTTAGTAAATCTCGAGGAGGTAAAAATTCTTTGTCGCGCCAAGCGCTAAACTCATCCAATGAATACTAAATGAACCTTGAAGAGTGATAATATGTTGTATTTACCCGTCTTTAATTAAAGGACTTTCCTTGCTTAGGAGGGATGCTAGTACTGCATATTCAAAATAGCAACTCCTATCCTTTCAAGCTAAGGGGAGCATCTGGCGAAATTGAATCGACTATAAGGAAATATCCTTCCGTAAAATAGATGCAAAAATTCTGGAAAAGCACTGACGTGAAGACGGCAGCTTTTGCTCGCATCTTCAAATTCGCTGCCAATGCGGTAGACTTGTCACGTATTGATCACGCCATACGACGCTTTAATCCCTGTTGGACAGTTTCGGCGAAAGTTTTTGGGATATTTTTATATTGTATTAGATTAACATAATCACAAGGACGAATATCTGTCGATAAATCAACAAATATTCCCCTTTGATCAGAGCTAATCATCCAATCAACCAAAACATCTACACCAAAGAAGAGGATCCAAGGAGAATGACTACAGCTGTTCCACAATTATTACTGATCGTCAGGTAAACTTACAGAAATAACTATGAAACAGCTGTAGTCATTCTCCTTGGATCCGCTTCTTCGGTGTAGGTGTTTTGGTTGATTGGATGATTAGCTCTGATCAAGGGGGAATATTTGTTGATTTATCGACATATATTCGTCCTTGAGATTATGTTAATTTAATATTACTGGAGCTCTTTCTTCCCCATTAGACCAATTCACATTTTTATATTGTGTTCACGAAATACTGCAGGAATCTTAAACCTATGATTTTTCAATAGAAACCTTAGACTCTCAATTCGATAAAATCTGTTTTTTTGGAAATATTGGGGGAATAAATTTCGAATGGGTATATCTACAGAATCATTGAGCAGATTCCCATTCACGGGTTTCACCTTCGTAAATAAGCCCAGAATCTACTCAACAAATAGAAAGATTCTTGGTTGTTGCTTCCGAGAGTAATTGTGTTTACTACCAACTGAAAAAGACCGAATTCGTGAATGGACAAAATCCGATCTATGATTCCATAGTATATCTATCATTCAAAATTTAATTTTCCCTCTATTTACAAAAAAACAGATTGGACCGAATTGTATTTCAGGACTCGATCGAAACATGAAAGCTTGATGCGGAATTTCGTGGGAATAATATGATTTGAAAATCGCAAAATATAGAACATAAAAAAGATGGAAATTTTTGTTTCCGAAGTGTTCTGATATAAACAATGATACCTAATTAATTTATTAAAATTGAGATTGTGAAACGAAATAGACGAAAAATCTGGAAAAGCACCGACATGAAGTCAGCAGCTTTCGCAAGCATGCTCAAATTTGTTGCCAAAGCGGCCATATTTTTACATATTCGCATCCCAAACGTTCTTCTCGTGATCTCTTCATCATATTATCCCCATGTAATTGTGTATGAACCTTCAAGCTGTAATTTTTCTATAAAGAACCGGATTTCATATCGATCTAATCTGTATTATCTGAAATATTGGAAAATAAGTTTTGAATGAGGTATATAAGGAAACATTAGGTGGATTTTACCCATTGACGAATTCGACCTTGGTAATCAAGGTCCAAGCCTAGTCTACAAATATCAAGTTTCTAAGTTGTTTCTTTCGGAAGTTATTGTTTTTACGATCGGCCATTTCCCATTCAAAATTTAATTCATATTATTAAGATCCCGCTGCAGAATTAGTGCGCTCATCGAGTATTTGCTTGAAACCAATTTTTCACGAACATTCGTCTATAGAAGAATATAAAGCTAGCGGGTGGCTCATCAAAATGTGGCCGCATCATATTCAACAGGCAGCAACCCTTATTTTCGGCTAGATTTACTCAGGCAACCTTTCGTCATCGTATATGGAAAAAATTTGCTTTAATTTGATATACAGTGCGCCTCAAAATTATGGAACAAATTCATTTTCTCAGAAGAAAAATATTTGGCAACAAAATCCTGAAACGTGTCAATTTTTGTTTCACTTTTACCAAATTTATATGCATTTTTGAAGGATTTTTGTTGCACCCTGTGCCATCCCGATCAACCCTCTAAATTTCTTGAATAGGAAAAGTGGGTCATGTGGTACTTTTTCGGCAAGGTCTTTGTATCTTCTTCACAGGCGTGTAGAAATTTTCAAGAAAAAAATTTTTATTTTTAAATTAGTTACTTCAAAGTGGTTTTCTGTTCGTGCACTTTATCATGGCTCATTTACTTTGAGACGATGATACCTCATGATTTTTGTCACCGAATGAAAGTCGACCATTACAGTTTTGTTCATGCACGATTTTCAACCCCTGCGAACCCTTGAGAAAAAAAATGTTTTTCACGTGATTGGGTTGAAAGGGGTTGACAGCTGTGCATGAACCAAACTCTAATGGTCGACTTTCATGACAAATTTCATCAGGTACCATCATGACAAAGTGCACATACTGAAAACCTCTTTGAACTAACTAATTTTTCAAAAAAAAAATTTTTTTCTTGAAAATTTCTGCACGGCTGTAAAAAACATGTGAAGACCTTGGCAAAAAATGTATCACATGACCTACTTTCCCTATTCAAAACATTTAGAGGGTTGATGGGGATGGCACAGGGTGCAACAAAAATCCTTCAAAAATGCATATAAGTTCGGTAAAAGTGAAACAAAAATCTACCTGTTTCAGGATTTCGTTGCCAGATTGTTTTCTTCTGAGAAAACGAATTTGTTCCATAATTTTGACGCGCACTGTATAAATAATGTACGTTATGAACATCAAGTGAACAAAATCATACCTGTTAATACCTGACTGAGAAGAGGTGCAATTGCGCAACGGCAGTCGTGAATTTTTGAACTCTTCACATATATTGCTACGTGGTGGGTGATATATTTTATTTAAAAAAACAAGTGAATGCAATTTCTTCCAAAAAAACACTTATTATTTTTTTTATCGAAAATACTCGCGTCTACATTTTGATAGGCAACCCTGTAGATATATTCTTCTATTAACAAATGTATGTAAAATTTGTTTCAAGCAAATCCTGGATGAACGCACTAATTCTGCAGCCGTATCTCTTACTATCAGAAGCGATTGTATAAATTGAAGTCAACCAGGAATCACTTGAAGAATTGGAGCTACATTACACTGTCTCTTTTTCCTGAAGGGTGTGCCCCATCCATCAGAAATTATTAATACTGACATGAAAGGTTCCGTACATTTTCCAACCAAACCAAGGGCACATCCACCTGCCTAAGCCGATAGCCGTGAAGAGTGTAAACACAAGGGGATGATAATATAGTTCTTACGAGTAAATGAAAAGCGATTATAATGAACCGGATTCGCACAATGAGATTTAACGTTTGTTTAATCCAACAATAGATTAAAATTACAACGTTTCTATAGCGGAATGAATTATTGATCACACCGAACTCAATATAGACAATGGCAGTTTTGAATTAACATGGCGTTCAGGTTGTGACTGTGCCGCGGGCAAGACGAAAAATATCTACCGAACAAGCTCTTCTATTCAATCAATGATCATCGCCCTCCTATCTGTTCTGCTGAATTATGAATCAGCGGAGAAGCAGATAAATTCGGGTTTATCTCTCTCGTGATATGAAGACGAGGTTTATACAGTGTATTCATTTGAAAACGTACCATTCTTTATATCTCGGCCCTCATGCAAAATTAGAAAAAATTCATGAAGGAATAAACTTTGGTTCATCTGGTTGGTTCATATCAATTCAAATTAACCCTGTGAGTGTGATGACATCAACCCCTATAATGATAATAATAATAACAAAAATAATAATAATAATGATAATAATAATAGTAATAATAATAATAATAATAATAATAATAATAATAATAATAATAATAATAATAATAATAATAATAATAATAATAATAATAATAATAATAATAAATCTTTTTACGCGCTTGTTTTGGGGAACAGCTCGTTATCGTTTCGTCACAATGTCTGTAATTTTCGAATTTTCAGCCGAAAATGGTTAGGTTGAACTCTCTGAAGAAGAATCCGTGGTCAAATTCAATTCTGGCCCTCCGTCCGTATGTGCTCTACCTCTCGAAGGGAAGGACTTAGCGACTTGAAATTGACAGATTAGGTTTGGAGTCCAAATATATCAGTTAAGTTCGTGAATGGGTAAAATCTGTTTAATAGTGTCGGAGTTGTGCCCATTTGAAATTTTGAAGTTAATTCCTCGATATCTCATGAGGTACTAAGGGCCGGTATTATAAAACTGAACTGGAAGTTATCTTCAATTTTAACTGACAGTTTTGACAGATATGTCCTAACATAACTGTCAAAACTGTCAGTTAAAGTTAAAGATAACTTCCAGTTTAGTTTTATAATACCGGCCCTAGTTCGATTAGATTAAAACTTCGCAGAAAGTTCAAGAATATGAACGCACAACTAAGTACGAAATTTCGTGTGTATTTGGTAGTTAGAAAATAAAAAAGAAGTTTTTGTAGAAAAGCGTTTTTCCCCTGAAACTGTTGATCAGATTTCAACGAAATATGGCAGAATATGAAGAGTTTTTGGCTGACAGAATTTGTTAGTCATTTTTTGTATTTTGTGTTCAACATTTTGTTTCATTTCTATATCTTCATCTTGTACATTGCTCCAATGTCTGAAAAGATAATTATACTTATTATTATTCACTATCGGCGCTTAGGACAGTCTCAAACACAATAACTTCCTAAAGGAACGACTTAGAGACTCGATATTTGTAGAGTAGATTTTCTGTTCAATTACGAAGGTCGAATTCGTGGATTGTGAAATTCGCCTACTGACTCCGTATATTGAGAAACCCACCCATTCAAAATTAAATTTTTTCAAAACTTTCAAGAATATGTACGTTTGGTGGGGTCAATACATGAACAGATGCTTTAGCAACGAATTTGAACAACCCCTTTCAAGCTTCTGACCTCATTTCAGTGATTTTATAATATTTGGTAAGTTCTTCTTTGATTAATCTGAGGAAATGAGGAAAATTTGAGAATGCAACAAAAAATTCAGTAAAATTATGGAGAAAATGTTCAACATGGCGTCCGGAAATTGCTTTTTTTCTACACGCGAAATTCGCAGTCATTCTAGAAAATACTGTTATCGGATCTATCACTAGAAAATGTTTCATGTTACATTGCGACTGTTGCTATTGTGACAGTTCTTCTTCATTTGTCGGAAGTGGTAGCAACAGATAATAAGTGTACGGCTTTTTCAAAAAAGGAATCGAAGTACCTTTGAAACAAGGTGTTAGTAAACTCCTCTTTCAATTTAAGAATATAGGGGTTGTTTCCTTACAGGAATAATATAAATCAATAAGAACTAACCCTATATGAACCAAAAAATATGTTTTTTTGCATTTTGTCTGAATATGCATGTGGGCCAAGATATTAAGGGTGGTATAAAGCAGTACCTGCCAGCAATGTTCATCATAGAAGGTTTCTGAATCAGTACCAATTCACAGACAGGATACACAAAGCATCGGGGTGAGGTAGCAAGTTTCAAAGAATTTCCAAATGCTCATTATCAGCAAACCGCTGAAATTTTTAACCAGAAAAGTCCGAACGCTTTTGAAAAGGTTCGTAACCAATTCCTATATTGACACCCAGTATATAATCCAACAAAACTCTCATTTTGAATCAAGTTAAAAATTCAGTTCCTGATTATAATAATCGATTCGAATTGCGAATATCTTGAAGAAAAATTCGGGAGTTCATCGTTTTGAATGTCCATGGTTGTGAATCGAAAACCATGAACCGAAATTGATCCAGTATTTTAATGGATTCAAATGCCGCAAAAACTAAACCAGTCCACAAGAAACACCCCTCACGATGAGTAAACCGTGGTCCCTAGACATTCAGCCCGGCTGTTATATTATTTAACTAGAAACAGCTTAATGGTGTCCTACGAAACATTTGCAAATGTCAACTGGTGACCTTTTTTCAACGCCGGGAACCCCACGAAAATTAAAGTAGCTGTTAGTCGAGCCTGAAATTAAACGAAACTTATGCCCCGTCGATCTGAATTGATTTTGTACGTAATAAAATCGATCATGTTTCTTCAAAACTTTGAGGGGAATGTATTTATTCTCAACGACATAACGAGTCCACTCTCTTCAACTGCGGGCATTGCGAACTATACACAAGACTCAGGTGAAAATTGATATACAGATTGGTTTTTTCAAACGAAAGAGAAATGTTGATAAACAGTTTCGAGATGTTTGTTCTTCGCGGGAATGTTCTAGGGAACATCGTGCTATCGTTTTGCCCAAATATCTGAAAATTTCGATTTTATTTCCAAGAATTGATCTCAAGCGACTACTACTACCCGAGCGATCGGATTGAAACTTAGTGGTTAGTTGTAGTTCACTAATGCGTAAGCGAAAGCGGAATTTTGTTGTGATGGTATGATTGATAAATAAAAAATATCGAAAAATTGTTGAAAACATTTCAATATTTCCACGAAATTCTGCACAGACCTGGAACTCTTTATTTCAAAACATTGAAACAAATTTCAGTTTCCAATCATAGATGGTTCAAAAAAACCTAGAAAAGCACTGACGTGAAGTCAGCAGCTTTTGATCGCATGTTCACTTTTGGTGATATTCTTTGAACATGCGCGCGAAAAAGCTGCAAACTTCACTTCAGTGCTTTACTATGTATTTTTCGAGGAACTACTGGATTTCAATTCGATCTATGTTCTATGCACAAATATTCGCATTTGTCAAGCTTGCCAGAGATTCTAAATCAGCTGAGTCCGTTTGTAATCCAGTTAGGGAGTACACGTGGTAAGATTTTGACATATAATATACAGTGCGCGCCAAATTATGGAACAAATTCGTTTTCTCAGAAGAAAAACAGGTCAACTTCTGTTTCACTTTTACCAAATTTTATGCATATTTGAAGGATTTTTGTTGCACTCTGTGTCTGGTCTTTTTATCTTCTTTACAGGCACGCAGAAATTTTCAAGAAATTTTTTTTTTTTTAAATTAGTTAGTTCAAAAAGTTTTTCAGTATGTGCACTTTGTCATGGCTCATTTACTTTGAGACGATAGTACCTGATGAAATTTATCATCGAATGAAAGCCGACCATTACAGTTTCGTTCATGCACAACTTTCAACCCCTACGAACCCTTTAATGGAGAAAAAAAAATTTTCACTTGAGGGGGTTGAAAGGGGTTGAAAGTTGTGCATGACCAAAACTGTAATGGTCGACTTTCATTCGGTGACAAATTACATCAGGTACCATCATCTCAAAGTAAATGAAAAACTATTTGAACTAACTGATTTTTCAAATAAAGATTTCTTCTTGAAAATTTCTGCACGTCTGTGAAGAAGATCCAAAGGACTTACCAAAACAGTACCACATGACCTACTTTCCCTATTCAAAAAAATTTAGAGGGTTGATGGAGATGGCACAGGGTGCAACAAAAATCCTTCAAATATGCAACTTAGTTTGGTAAAAGTGAAACAAAATTTTGTGGCCAAATATTTTTCTTCTGAGAAAATGAATTTGTTCCATAATTTTGACGCGCACTGTAGAATAGATGCTACTGAGATTCTAAATCGAAAGATTAAAGATGGAACACTGTGTATTTCATTTTGTTACATTATTATCAAGTCTTTTACTTCAATCATTTTATGTCAGTTGCGGGAATAATTGAATTTGTCATTCATACGTAGTACGTTCAGGACAATGAAAGTATTTCGTTATACAGGGTCTTTCACGAGGAACCTCACCCATATTTATACGGGAAACTACTGAACGTATTTTCATGAAATTCAGCACTTATAAGTATTTCATGATGCTGATGAAATCTAAAATATTTTCAAGGCATGAGCACCTCCGGTTTTTCCGGAAATGACGTCAACTTCCGTTTTTCAAATTAGAACACCATTTTTTTATTGCAGAAATAGATTCCTTAGAAAATTTCAATTTATTTTGATGTAACATTTTTCAGTTTTGGTTGGAAAATTCTCTCTGAGCGGGAAAATTCGAAAAAAAAATCGAAAATAGAGCTCCGCTGAAACAAGAATAACTTCGAGGTTTTTGGATGGAAAATTTTCATTTTTGGGATTTTTCAAGATGTAAGATTGATGTATCCACTTTAAAAATCGAAATTGCGATTCATGATACAGGGGGTGAAAAAATCGCTTTCAAAGTTAGGGATGACAAAATCGTGAAAAATCAATTTTTTCAAACTAGAACCCCATTTTTTTATGGCAGATATTCAATCTACGTTGAAAAATAATGTGAGTGTATGCATCACACCCTTGCCCTAAAGTGGATATTTTCTGAGTTATTCACAAAAAACTGTTTTTCGTCTTGAATTTTCAGCTATTCCTTTTCCCTTCACGCCAAAAAGATGACATTTTCAGGAACTGTTACTTAAACCATGTTTTAGATTTTACTACCCTAATATGCAAGAGAAAAAAGTTACAGGTTGTTCCTAAATAGATGGCGAATTTGGATTCGAATTTGTATCGGAAACCTCTTTATTTCAACTAATCGGCCATCGGTTTTCTCTCCAGTGATAAATAAACAACTCCTTATGAACCATATGCAAAAACTTACCATGTTTTACATTATTTTTTTTAATGATAGATATCATTAATTACATCTGCCAAATTCCTCTTTATTCAGTAGCATTTTGTGTTTACTATTAATTTGGTGATAATTCGTATTAAGTTATAAAATCGATCACTATGCCTAATTTTACCAATGAAGATTATTTAAATCTCATTCTACTTCATGGAGAATGTAATAAAGTTGTAGATAGAACGATTCGACAGTTCATTGAGAGTTTTCCTGACCGACCCAGACCAACGAGAGATACCATTAACAGAACCATGACAAACTTGAGAAATGTCGGATCTTTCGTTAAGAAAACTACACACAGAGAAAAAAGTGTAGTAGAAGATGAGAACAACGAAATTACAGTTCTTGCATATTTTCGTGTGAATCCTCAAAATTCTCTCAAAGATGCCGAGATTGATCTGGGATTGTCTCAATCGAGTGTTTGGAGAATATTAAAAAAACATAAAATGCACCCATATAAATTCAATAGGGTACAGCATTTGAAGGAAACTGATTTCGTCAGGAGAACAGAGTTTTGCGAAGCTATGACGATTCGATTTCAAGAGAATGAAAACTTTTTGGACTGTATAATTTGGACAGATGAATCTAAATTCACAAAGAATGGTTCTTTCAATAGGCATAACAGTCATTATTGGGATGAAGAGAACAACCACCACTTCAGACAATGGAACTTTCAAGAGACCTGGAGTTTCAATGTTTTTTGCGCCATCAAAAATAATGCAATTCTCGATGTTCACATTTATGATGGGACTTTAACTGGTAAGATAGAACACTACACATGTTTGCATTATTTAAAGAATGTTCTCCCTTAGGAGATAGATATTCTGACATATTGACTCAAATAATTGAGCCGCTAGTACAGAACCATAATGACTTATGGTATCAACAAGATGGCGCGCCTCCACACAATTCACTCAATGTGTCAAATATCCTCTACAGGCTATTTGAAGATCGATGGTTGGCGAACAATGGTCCACATTTTTGGCCACCACGTTCTCCCGATTTAACTCCTTTAGACTATTATGTTTGGAGTAGGATAAAAAATATTGTCTACTCAACTCCCCTGACTGATAAAGAGGACTGCATAGAACGAGTCAGAAATGCGTTCAGGTTTGTTTAGATTTTTAGATTCATAGTTTTGAAACTCAATTTGGTTTTTAAACACTTTTGCAGATCTCTTCCTCCCGATGAAATAAGAAGAGCAACGCACGAAGCATTCCTGAGACGTATAAATAAATGTCTAGAAATTAACGGTCAAAACTTTGAGTATCTTCTCTAGTTATAACTGCGATAGTTTGCCATGGTTCTCCTAATAGTAACTTGAAGTCGGTTTCAAGAAAGGGTGAAAAATCTACAGCATGGTTCAAATAACAGTTCCTGAAAATTTCATCTTTTTGGCGTGAAGGGAAAAGAAATAGCTGAAAATTCAAGACGAAAAACAGTTTTTTGTGAATAACTCAGAAAATATCCATTTTAGGGCAAGGGTGTGATGCATACACTCACATTATTTTTTAACGTAGATTCAATATCTGCCATAAAAAAATGGGGTTCTTATTTGAAAAAATTTATTTTTCACGATTTTGTCATCCCTAACTTTGGAAGCGATTTTTTCACCCCCTGTATCATGAATCGCAATTTCGATTTTTAAAGTGGATACATCACTTACATCTTGAAAAATCCCAAAAATGAAAATTTTCCATCCAAAAACCTCGAAGTTATTCTTGTTTCAGCGGAGCTCTATTTTCGATTTTTTTTTCGAATTTTCCCGCTCAGAGAGAATTTTCCAACCAAAACTGAAAAATGTTACATCAAAATAAATTGAAATTTTCTAAGGAATCTATTTCTGCAATAAAAAAATGGTGTTCTAATTTGAAAAACGGAAGTTGACGTCATTTCCGGAAAAACCGGAGGTGCCCATGCCTTGAAAATATTTTAGATTTCATCAGCATCGTGAAATACTTATAAGTGCTGAATTTCATGAAAATACGTTCAGTAGTTTCCCGTATAAATATGGGTGAGGTTTCTCGTGAAAGACCCTGTATATCAATAACGAAAGATATTATGTAGAGAAAATTCCGTATTTTTAAATGACAGCCTGTATCAACTAAAATCACAAAAATCCCATATTCCGCATCGTAATGAATACCTTCAAGTATCGTTTTCTCAACATTTGCCGTTATTGATTTTTCAGAGGATTGAAGTCATGACAAATATGAATAACTGCCTTTGAATTTGCAACATAAGGCGCGATCCGAATCTGCCACCCACTGTTTCTGCGCTTTAATTGACTGAGTCAACCCCCCTGGGAGTCAGTTGATAAAATTTTATTCCAGCTCCTATCATAAAAGAATTTCACGCATACATCCATTGATTGAATAGGGATCTCATGTTAAATACGTTTTTACCATTTCGATTGACGTGATAGATAACGTGAATTATTGAAGAAGGTCTGACGCAACATACCTTCGTGAGTTCGAAATCAAAATAGTGAATAGTAATTGTTCGAGTTTTTCGTTGATTTCATTTGCGCGGTGTTGTATTATCTAATACGTATTTATTTACGTATTCTGTGAATTCGTTTTATTGTTTGCTTCGGGAGTAATTGTTGAAAGTTTCGTGACATAAATATCGACTCGTTTCGATACCAATATACCGATTATATTATATTTGAATTGAGTACAGCAATCTCTTCAATCGCTGAAAAATTATAGAAGAGCACTGACGTGAAGCCAGCAGCTTTTGCACGTGTTACCGAATTTTTTTTTCGCACATATCCATGCTTTTCTAGATTCTGTTTGTTACTAATTTCGCAATTTATTGTCTGGAAATAGATCGTGAACAACCTTCCTGATCGTTCTCATTTTACGCGCATGTTCCAGAGGACCAGCGTGCTATCCTAGTGTCTGTAATTTTCGAATTTAGCTTGGGCTCACTAATGACGAATACGGTGTCAAAATCGATTCTGTTGGAGTTAGAGCATGCTGACGTGCAACTTTTTGCGGATTCTTGTTAAGATCATACAGTTGGTAAATTTGAAAAAAAATGTTTTATTTTTGAAGTATTTTTTTTTCGAATATTCATCATATTTGATCAGAGTCTGAGCCTGGAGCTTCATATTTCACAAAAGTGAAACACATTAGTTTATTTTGTTACAAGTATATTTATTTGAGATATTGGGAAATAATCGAGTTCCATGGATTTTTCCCAAGTATCGTTGTTTTTCTGGAATAACTCAAAAAATACTTATTCAATTATGATGAGACCTAATAACTAGTTTGATAATGCTGATGGACAACTTTGCGCATAATTTTGTGATGATAGTTTCATCGGGAATATTTGTAAAAAAAATTCGAGTTTTTTTCCAAATATTCAACATTCTGCGAGCTCTTAATCTTATAATCCTTACGGAATGTATCCAGTTGTATCAAGTTATTTTTTCCAATCAAGTACTTGATTTCGATTCAAACTAATCTGTTTTTTGAAATATGGAGAAAATCAAATTTTGAATGGAGTATATCTGCGGAATCACTGGCTGGATTTTAACTTCCGAAAGAAACGACTTAGAAACGCGATATTTATGCAATGTTTTTAGGGCTTCATTACAAAAGTCGACTCAGTAAATGGGTGACAATCCGCCTACTGATTCCGTGGATATTACGCATTCTTAATTTTGATTTCCCAATATTTTCAAAATTACAGATTGGATCAAATTGGAATCTAGTACTTGATCAAAAAATGAAAGCTTGAAGTATCTTCCAGAATTTGGTGAGGATAATATGATAAGGTGCTTTGGCAGGGCCAATACGTGAAAATATGACCGCCTTGGCGACGAATTTGAACATGCGCGCTAAAGCTGCTGACTTCATGTCAGTGCTTTTTCAGAATTTTATTTTATTCAATTATCAAATACTTATCAACCCACTCGGAGAAATTATACTTTATTCATAATTTCATGACTTGGAGTTGAAGTACTTAATCTAGCTGAAACACAAACACTGCGCCAATTTGAAAATAACATTGGACGTATAAAAGTTTCCCAAAAACTGATGCCCATTTTCGGAGGATGGGGGCGAAACGACAGATTTGAATTCCAACCACTTATTTTTACTCAGTTTTGACATTATTATCTGAAAATATTATAGCCATAGGATGTGAATATCTTCCTCGCAGCCGATCGTAAACACAGTAACTAATGAAGAAACTTACAAACTCAATTTAGGTCTGGACCTTGATTACGAAGGGCGAATTCTTAGAAGGGAAAAATCTACCCAAGGATTTTGGAGAATTACCAATTCAAAATTTATTTTCCCAAAATACAGAGTAAATCGAATTCGAATGAATTACTTGATTGAAAAATTACAGCTGGAATTTTCATGCAGAGTTTTGTGAAGATAATATGATGAGAAATTCACATTCGTCTAAATTCACGATTACCAAGCATCAAAATTTGCATCAGCATTTTCAAACTATAGTTTACAAGTTTCATCATGAAATCAGTATTTGTTGAGTTCTTTCCGGAATAACAACGATGCCGAGGAAAAAACCAGAAAATTTTACATATTTTTTCCCAGTATTATATAATCGGATCCAACTGGTTTGGTGAAGTGAAGTAAAGTATGGATTTCAAAGTTTGACAAAACAGATACATAGAAACACATCTCTTCAAAATTTACTCACCGTAGGTTCTCTACGCGGTTCCCCAGAAAACACGTGCAAAAATTTGTGGTGCGAACTGGTTTTTGCCCTCATCCGAAATGAAATTTTTGAGATTTTGATCAGAAAATTCATTCTGAACAGCCTCGACATAATCTATCGACAGTTTCGAGACTATTTGAGGTGTACCGCATTTGGGAGGAATATTTTCTAAGATTTCGTTAACACCCGAATGATACGTATCTAATTAGTTCATTTATATTCTCCAGCGACAATAGCCTCGAAGTTCTCTTTTAAAACTCACTATACCTAAAAATCGGGATTCTTTCGTTTGATTGCTCCAGAACTTGATGTAAATAATTCGTCTTAAACTCTCTAAGGTGCCGTTAGTTGGAAAAAAGTTGGAATAATAGAGTAAGTACGTGAGTGGCCTATTTATGGGGCATACAAATTTGCTATATTCCTCAATTCCATACTATGAGGTGGTTGGATTTCTCGAGTTCCTATCCTATCGGAGCAGAAATAAATTATTTTTAATGAGCTTGCAATGTTTGGTTGAATGAAAATATTCGTTTACAATTTCGTTTTTTCCAGGTTGAATTTAATTTTAATTTAATTTAATTCAATTGTATTCGAGAATATCTGAATCCATGTCAGGACAGAAATATTATCTCATGAATTTTGAATATACAGGGTGATTTGACCGATTTACTATTCAAAAAAACTTTGGTATGGCTCGTGGTATTGCTGATGCAATTCTCAGCGTAGTACAATATGACTGAGTAGTTCACAAAATGATGGGTTGTTACTGTGATAATTTTCAAAACTTTGCGATCTATTTCAGATTCGAATGTTTTCAATTTTTTTCGGAACACCTTTGGTTTAACGGGAATATTTTTTGAAGAGTAATATCGAAATTCCAGTCCAAAGCAGGGAGAATATTCTGAAATGAAGCTGTATCGTCGTTTAGTGTAAAAAATCTGAGAAAGCGAGAAATTATCGCTCGTTAATCAACTTCTTTTGAGTTTTTTACATTATCGTAGAAAAACCTTCAGATAAACAAATTGATATTGTGTGTATGCATAGTATAGGTAATAAACGAGTACGATCTAGCAGTAACTGTTGCCCAAGTTTCAAATTCGAATTTACATAAATTCAATTGTACAATAAATATGGTTTCTTTCACTTAAACGAAGCATTCAGTTAAATATAATCATTGAATATATCGAAAATGCATGGAGCCAGTTACTAACATTTGAAAATGATATCATATTCGCCCAATTGCAGATGAGTCCTCGAGAACCGACAGCAAATCCAGAAATGGTGAAAGATCTGCCATCGACACCAAGGGAAGAATTGGCAAGTTTCTCCCATCGGATATGGAACTTATCCAGATTATCCTTCGAAGGATCTGAAAGGACGAACTTCCTTTATCGTCAGGATATCGAAAGGCATTTTGCAATAGGCTCTCCAGGTATTTATAATAATCTTTCCATTTAGCTTCACCATGTAACCAATTGATTTACGTTCGCCTTTTTATAACTAATGAACACCATAAACACTAGTACATCAGCAAATTCATTATTTATTGGAACAACACTAATAGCATATAGAGTGATTTTTCATAACAAGCTACCAATTGCTTTATTTGATAATATGCCCTAATGGTTATTATTTTCGAACTATAGGGCGCTGAATTTTCAAAAGAAATTGTTTGTTATGATATCCTCGGTCACTTTGGTCAAGCATGTTCAAACGTATTCCGAATAAAGTAATAATTTACAACCATTAAAAATACAGATTTTTCTGTAATACCTTTACGTAATATCTTTCGATATTGATATCTTACGCTATACTTGTATTGTCTTTATCGTACTACATATGAATGACATTTAATAATTATATCATGACATGAAATGATTGAAGTGATTAACTTGAGAAAACGGCAAGAAAATAAAATACAACACAAAAATACTAAAAGACACAGTGTTTCATCTTCTATCTTTCGATTTAGGATCCTTAGTAGCATCTGTTCTATATTATTTGTCAAAATCTGACCAATTGTACTCACTAACACCCGATTACAAACGGAATCAGCTGATTTAGAACCTCTGGCAAGCTTGTCAAATGTGAATATTTGTGCATAATACAATTTTGACAGCAAATTCTACATCATTTTCTTCCTTTGATATCTTCGGTAGAAAATTCATACATTTGGGCAAAATGATTACAAGCGGTTTCGAAGGACAAACGACTTTGGGGACCCATTTTCATTTGAAATTTTCGAATATATGTAAGATTCCAAACACAAGTATGAGGTGCTTTTTTAGTAATGAATTCTTCCATTAGTGTGCAAGGTTAATTCGATAAGATTATCACAAAATGGTGTTAATCAGCAAGTCAAGCTAAGTCGGCTAAGCATGGGTGACCAATCTTTCTAGGAATTTGAAAACACGTGCAAAATCTGCTGATCTGAGGTCAGTGTTTCTTTAGAATTCTCAACAATTATCCTCTTAATAATTAGACAGTAATGTAACCAAAACAGACAGAATCAAGAAGGGTATCATTTTTGACGATTGCAGGAAATATTGAATGAATCACATCATTACCAATATATGTTCCGAAATGACGGCAATGTTACAATGAAATATTAGTTTCCTTTCGCACAATTCCCAGTCTTCGCCAAATAGGAGATCCGTCGATTGAACACCGAATCGCAGTGAGCTAGGTGAACATCCGGACGAAAAAGCACTCATACCATCATCCTGAGCTGCTCAAGGTCTCTGGAAGATTAATTATCCCAAGCCTGTACAGCCCAAACACGAACCGAACTCAGTTTGGATTTCAATCTGAATGGGGCTTAAGCGGCATGTTGCTATGGCGATTGAAAAAGCAATTGATTTCGGGCTTTATTCATTATGTAGAGGCTGTACGATTTGATTACACCTTGTTAATTACCACGAATTCGTTTAATGAATACGTCCGGATGTTAAGTCACAATCCAGACTGCCACGTTAAATACAAAACGCAAATGCAGAGTTCATTTAGTGTTGAAAAGGACTCATCACCGAATTTATTTGGTGGGATTAACTGAAAGGTAACATCGAATGAACTCATCAATCAAGTCCCAGGCCTGGCGCACAGATGGCACCACCAGTATCATAGGCTACTTTTTTTTTCTCTAGCTAGTACCAGGATTTGAAAGATACGTGTCAAAATTAGGGAACCTAAAGTTGAGACTTGAGTCAGATATTGCAGGTTGAGTGACGCCGCCTTTGTTGTTTCAAAAACCTAGCTAAGCACTGACGTGAAGTTTGCAGCTTTATGCGCATGTTCAAAGAAGATGACCGTTTTTGCAATGAATTTGAACATGCGCGCAGAAGCTGCTGACTTCACGTGAGTGCTATTTTAGGTTTTTTGAGTTATTCTGGAAGAAAGTTCGATAGCGAGGAGAACCAAGAAATTTACTCATTTTTTCACCGTATTTCCGAAAATTATTATCGTATCGAAATGAAATTTGGTATGACCAAATTTGTCCCAGGAAGTTGCAAGTCCTTGTGCTCTGACTAGTTGCCAAGTTTCAATCCAATCGCTTCAGTAGTTCTCAAAATATCAGGGAAATAACCTCAAAATTTCAAATGGCTATAACTACGAAACCGATTCTGCCCAAGTTAATCTTCGCATTTTGAAATTCAATCAATCCTAATTTTCAAGTCGAAATAATTCTCCGTACGCCCGTAATCATGAATACAGACAGCCGGCCGGTCGGACAGAATCGACTTTGACACCGGATTCGTCATCAGTAAGTCCAACCTACTCGTTTGAGACCAATTTCGGCCATTTCCTATATCGATAAAATTTACTTTTTCATGGGAAAAAATTCGGTGCAAGCAAAGCAATAACTTGATAAGTGTTATTCGAACTCTGCACCATGGGAAACAATGGTTGAAAGGCTGTATGCTTAATTAAATGTGGTCGAATAAAACTATTCAAGGTGCTGAACAGTCTGGTCTCCAGAATTCGCAAAAACCATTCTACAATTTTGCAACTTTGCCAAAATGATTAATCTAATCACAGTCAGTCACGAATACTACGTCGACATTTTTTAGAATGTACCCAATAGATGTCATGACTTATAATATCTGTGCGTCATCACTTGTTTGCAGGTAGCAAACTCGAGTACTGGGCTCTTGAACTCTATAGTATCGAGTTCCTGGTAAGACTTAGTAAGTCACTATTTCATTTGGAATGGTATCTGCTTTTTGTGGGATTATTTCCAATAATCAATGAAGTTTCTAAACACTCAAAATTATTCACATTAACTTTTATTCTTAGGTCTTTTGGTTTTCACTCCCAATATTATTAAAAATTAAAAAAAAATTGATTTTTCATGGAAAATGCCCTTGCGGATTGCAGGGTTGAACTATTTGTCAAGGGCAGTTTCTTGGAAAAGGTGTTGCCTAATGAATAATATACAAACGATAAACAAAGCGAACTGTGACGTTTCAGAGTACAAATCTGACTCTTTCAGAGAAAGTTTATCGTTTGTATTGTTTCGGTATTGTTCATTACGCAATCTGCTTTATAAAAAACTGCTCTCGACAAAAAATTCAATCCTGCAATCTGCAAGGGCGTTTTCCATGGAAAAACAATTTTTATTTAATTTTTAATAGTTCTGTTTCAGATATTGGTATAATGAGAACCCACCAAAAACTTAAAAAAGTTAGCAAAATCCTCCAAAAATAAGCTTTCACCGATACTTTACCATTATGACTGTATAATTATAAGGTTTTGAACCAAACCCGTCAAAATATTATTTATAGGTCATGGAGATATCGCGTGATAACAGAACAGTTGACGATTTCTCATTAGTGCAGACTGAAAACTTTGCACCAAATGAAATATTGCCATACTTTCAGAACTGTATGGCATTTTTTATATCTCGATATGGATTTTATGCCTCTATATGTTCTCTATCTTTGTTTCAGAATCGCCCCTTCTGAGAAGCCCCTCCACAGCAAATATGGACATAAAGAATAACATCGATTGCACAAAATGTTACGATCAGAATAACATCGGTCCATTATACCATACAAATGAACCTTCCGTTAAGATCACATAAACACAAAATCCAAAAGTTCCAAAATGAAGAGGTGCAATACGTATCAAGAATATCTACTCCATATGAGTAGATGATTGAACAAATAGCTTTATGAACATGGAAACTAGTCAACATTGAGTTTCAGCTAGTCATACTTTTGAATATCAATTCGGTATATCTCTATTCATGAAGATTCAATAAAATTTCTGAAAACTTTAAATCTATATTATATTTTCACGGATTTTCAGCACAGAGAGATTGTCGGAATAGAATGGAGTTATTAGTAAAATTCGATTCCTAAAAACACTATATAACGGTTTTCAATGCTGTTCCTATCGGTTGATGTTTAATTGTAACCTAGTTATAACAGGGCTGATTTGAAACACTGGGAAAAGCTTGAATTTTTTACCCTTAATGTTCAATGAAATATTTTCAACAGCGAAAAGTAACTACTTGACCCATTTCGCCGATAATTTCGCCCTAGTCTTGGTCACTGCTTAATATGCCCCTCTGTGGCGCCCCTGACTAAAGTTAGAAAACTGTGCAGCTCCATTTCTGTATATAAAAAATTAAAACTTAGAAAATTCTGTATATCGAGCAATTGAAAGTTAATTGTAGAAATGTTATTTATACTATTGTTAGCAAAATATCTGAATAAATGATATTGAAATTCTTTTTGAATTTTATTCATTACATTAAACCATAATCATTCCATAAATTTTCATCACACATATTCTTCATTTTTTTTGCTGAGTTCCAATTTGACTACCAATTTGATGGCAATATTATCTTCAATTTTTTGTGCGCATGTTCGGTTCCCTTCTACTTCATTGTTGGTTTTTTGATCATTTCAAGCAGAAGAGTCTCAAAAGATTGAGAATATTTGGCCGATTTCAATTCTTTCTTTCTGTACAGTTTTCTGTTCATCAACTCAATAACCTACTGACTGGTAAAATTCGCTTAATCATTCCTAGGGATTAGCCATCTGATGTTTTCTGACTCTGAACAAAATGAGTCTCGGGAGTTAGTTATACAGAAGTAACACATATGTTCATGAGAAAAATTCAGGAGGATCTTGTTTTTAGAAGATTGTATTTTCCATCTGGAAATCAAACATCATTCGGCGAGTGCAGTACTCCAATCTTATCTTTAAAATATAAATGTGCTCTCCATTGACTATATGCTAATACCTTTACTTTTCTCTTTCTGCTTTTATGGAATATTCCCATTCAAAGTAGCTTCATTAATAATTTTTGAATTAAGAGTAGACTAGTTTCCATCTTGTGTCTGTATCTTATATTTGAATAATAGAATAAAAGTCTCGTCGACTGATGACATCAATTGTCAAAAATTGTCCTCAGATGATCTCTCATCATTAAATGATTAAGAAGTAATATTCAGGACCACCAGCACTCTTGCAACATACAGACAAAACGCAAATGATTTCGTTGTCGAAAACCTGAATTTATTGGAAAAACCAAAACCTTTATAATTCTTTATTTCCACAAACGATGGTAGTTCAATTTCAATATATCCCAGAAAATAACAGATACCTTCTGTTCAAAAATATATTTCTTTCCTCTCGTCTTTCTATCGATTGCAACCCCTTATTTAGTAGCGCCCTCTACGAACATTCATGCCATTTCACCCCTAACAACGAGGGGGAGCTATCGTCGAGAAGAATATTCTCTACAAATTGCAACCCATTTCCCTCTGGCAGCAGAAGCAGCTTTTAATGAGAAGGTATCTGTAGGACAACTTTTCATTTACAGAGAATATTATCTCGGTTCGGGATTGGAGGAATCTGCAAAGGAAATATTGAAAGACAAAACTAAACTGTTCAAAATATATGGCCTACTTTTAGGACATTACATTGATATTCAATTGGAAAATAAAACTTCACAGTAGATGACACCACATGGAACACGATGAGGTAATTTAATATGCTATGTAGAGATCAAACGTTTAACATTCTCATTATCTCAATTTACATGTCCTTAATTCATGGATTATTTACTGACTACAGTGACTCTACAAGATGGCGTATACAGTCACATAATCCTGCTGCCATATTTCGATGAAAATTTGAATACACTCACAACCGATACCAGAATAATGTCTGAGAATTGAATTGTTATATCCTCACAGCAGTTAGCGAGCCTCGAAGAAAAATCAGCAAATACTGCAGAAAACTGCAGCTTTCAGTTAAACTTGAAGAATTCACAGTACATATTTGAATTTTTTTTGAAAAATCGAAGAACAGTGATGGAATCAAGTGACTTTGAAGAGATGACAGTTTTTTAGCATAAAATGAAGATGACGTCATCGAGTCCTAAGAGTATCAGGGGGGATACCTGATACCTTCAATAATCAGAAGAATCTGACAAATTTCTCTGTTGGGACCGATTTGTGTCGTACTTCCTTGGCCATATATTGCTCTGAGAAGTCGTGAAATAAAAATGGCATGATAACATCTTCAGTCACATTGCTAGCTGGATATGGATGAAATGATAGCCAAAACAAGTTTGAGTATCTATAATTAGAAAAATTCTGAATGTCGAATCAATTCATTTATTTGAGAATAAAAGCAGTAATCCAATCCAGAATACATTGAAGGGTTATTATAGTACCTGGTGATACCATATGCTAAACACGGTCAATGAGAACAATTCATTCAATCACTCAATATCTATAAACAGTAATTAATTGATAGAGCAGAAATGATATCTCGAGGAGCTGATCTCACAGTGATTAATCCTGTGGGATGGGACGGAATGCATACGCTGCTCTTGAGCTTTGCGTTGAGCCCTAGTCAAAGGTTCTATATCAGATTACTTTGAAGTCATCTGCAGCCTGTGATGCCTCTAGCGGTAGGAACCAAGTGAAATTGAGTCGAAACATATTACATATTATGTCATAATATATATTTGAATTAAATTAAGGTATTTTTGTAGAGTACATTGATTTAAAGAAAGTCAACCAGTTTTTATTAGCAATCTCATAGATTTCGAACGATTAGGCTGGACTCACTGATTACGAATCTGGTGTCAAAATCGATTCTGTCCGGCCGGCCGACGACACGAAGCAAGCATTGGGATGCGGCGGTTAAGTTCGTTAAGGGGACAAATCGGTCGAATGATTTCGGAGTTATGGTCATTTGGGATTTTGCGATTAATTCAATTCAATTCAATTTATTCAACCATATGTCTCTACATTCATTACATCCATATTATATTTACATTATATAGTTAAGAACTTCTCTTGTAAGATAGGAAACAGCTAGGCAACTTAATACCTGTTTTTACCTCCCACCTTCCAAAAGAAAATATTACTAGTGAAGGATATAAACAACATACACAGAAGGTATAGAACAAATAACATTGTCATATTTCCTAGTAGATGATGAGTAGCAACAGCAGAAACAGAGGGAAAGAGCAGAGCAAGCAAACAAGTTCATTGATGTCATTTTCTTTTATGTTGTTATCATAATAATATAAATATGAATATACAGTTAGCATGTTTTAGGCTTCGAAAAAGTTCATGTTGTTTATAATAAAATTCTTAATTTCTGCTTTAAATTTCCTGAAATTAACGATGTCCTTAAGATTTGAGGGAAGTAAGTTGTAAAACTTGGGACCGAGAAACAGTATTGATTTTTGAGTCAAAGTTTTGTGCATCATTGGATGAAGGATCTGAGAGTTTGTTGCACCTCTAGTTGGTCTAGACTTTTGTGAATTTAGCTTGTTACGGTTTGTATGTGTCCAAATTATGCACTTATATGTGAAGATAGATCTTACGTTGAGTATTTTTGATTCTTCATACAGTTGGCAAGAGGAATACAATCTACTTTTTTTAAAAATGATCTTTAATATTGTATTTTGAGCAGCTTGGAGGGTATTCAGCGTAGTGGTAAATATGCCTCCCCAAGGTAGTATGCAATATCCAATAATTGACTCTACAAGAGAAGTATATAGAATTTTTAAATTCTTCCGCGTCAAAATATCTCTCAATATGTAAAATCTATTAATGAAAGATCTTACTCTCTTTGTTACACAAGCAATATGTTCATGCCATCTCAAATGACGATCGATAATCACTCCGAGGTATTTAATAGAGTCAGTTTGTAGTATATGAGGACAGGCGCATAGTACTAAATTCGAACAGGTAGGGTGGTGCAACTTCAGTTTGCTGTCATTTGGCTGATCAATTGTAGTAGGTGAAAATGTAATGTACCTAGTTTTAGATAAGTTTATATTTAAAAGATTATTATTAAACCATATCTTTACTTTTCTAATATTATCTTCGGCAACTCTATGTACCGCTTGCCATGTCTTGTCTGTGAAAATTATTGCTGTGTCATCAGCATAGCAAATAATGTGACCTGTAAAATCACTTATGAATGATAGGCTATTAATGTAAACTAGAAACAGAATTGGCCCCAATACTGTTCCCTGTGGTATGCCAGCAGATACATGAAGCTCCGAGCTTAAAAGATCTCCCACCCTTACTTTTTGAGTTCTTAGGTATAAATAATTAGAAATGAGCTCTAATGGTTTCCCCCTTACACCATAATTTCTAAGTTTTTCCAGAAGTATATCATGAGATACGGTGTCAAAAGCTTTGGCAATATCTAAAAAGATGGCCAAGCATTTTGTTGACTGATTCATTCCATTAATAATACTGCTCGTGAAGTCATTGATAGCGTTTTCAGTGCTAGAACTTTTTATGAATCCAAACTGTCGGCTAGTTATGACTTTGTGTTTATCCAAGAAGGAAACCAATCGTTTCTTAAGGGATTTTTCAAATATCTTGGCAAAATTATAATATTTATTAATGATATTGGTCGATAGTTATTCAATAAGCTCGGATTTCCTGACTTGAATAAAGGAGTAACAATGGAGTCCTTCCATTGTCGTGGAATGCAACCTGTCGTGAAGCATAAGTTTATTATATGTACTAGTGGAGCTATTACATGTTCTTGAATGTTTTTCATTAATTTTGACGATAATAGGTCAGGTCCAGGTGAACAATTATTTTTTAAGCTTGCTATCAAGTTAAATATTTCAGCTTCATCCACAGGCTCAAGAAATAGAGAAGATTTAACGGAAGATTCTTTTAGAAAATTCTCGGGTAAGATTGTCTGATTAATTTCGCTTCTCATTTTATCACCAACACTCACGAAATATTCGTTGAATATATTCGTTTTTGTATAATTATCAGCTACTGTACTATCATTTTCAGTAGTAAGTATAGTATTCTCAACCTGTCTTTTTTTAGCTTTATTTTCAGTTATGTCATTAACAATTTTCCATATTTGTTTGTAATTTCCTCCAGCATTTTCTAATTTACTTTTATAAAAATCATTTTTAGTTTTCCTTATTAGGTCATTCAATTTGTTTTTGTATTTTTTATATTGCTGTTCCAATTCAGATGAGTGGTGCCGCAATAATCTCTCTCTCAAAAGATTTCTGATATTTCAGGACCTACTCAAGCGATTGAATTGAAACTTGACAGTAAAAAGTGGTGATAACGCAATGATACAACAAGAGGTTCTGCTCCGATTACGGTGGGTGTTAAGAGCCACCATACCACGTGGTCATGAATTACGGCTAGGCAATACAGCCATATTCAAGTTTCATTAAACCTCTTTTATATGTCCAGGTCAGGCACCTGAATGCCGTCTTTATGTCGTTCTGCAGGCTTCAGTGAGTATTTTTCGAATTTTTTTTCGAATTCTTTTTTATGTCCAATCTCCCCAAGAATTAAAATCGGATCAAATTGAAACTTGGTAATTGTTGTGTTCAAGGTCAGGGCAGAATTTCTCCGAAATCTGATAAAATAGCTTCCAGAAAAAATTTTGTTAAAAAAAAAATCTTTCGAATTGTGCTCATGACAGGATCATCATGATATTCTGCGCAAGTTGTGCATCAGCATTTTCAACTAACTTCTAAGATTCAACATGAGCAGTATATTTTGAGTATTTATGGAAACAATAATGACACCTAGGAAAAACCAACCATACTTGAAATAGGATGGATTTCACTGATTCTCTGATTTAGCCTTCGTAGTTAAGGTCTCAATCTGCTCTACGAAAACCGAGTCTATCGTTGTTTTTCCCGGAATTTATTGTGCTGACTGTGAACAAAATATTCGGGAATTTGATAGAGATTTCCCAAGAGTATCTAAAATTTCCGGCATTTCCAAAGAACTGTTATTGATTCCATATGAATGTCATTAATGGTCATGGCCTGAGAAATATTCCATTCCTGAGTTTTTTTTTGATTCATTTCAATGCGTACCAAAAGACCAACAAGTTCATATTCAATATAAATTTTCATGGTCTTATTCACGATTCCTATTCTCCAATTTTGACGAACTGAATTTAAATTTTCTAACTCAATTGGACTTAACTATTTCATTCGAGTATACCAAAACATGGAGCACATTTCTAATTCACAACTGAATAACATGACAATTGAAATAGATTGCAGTTCTTCTAACCAAACAAAATTAACCCCTCTGAAAACAGGATATTAAACAACTTGGAATTAAGAGGAATTGAACGGTAACAAAGACCTCAGATATTCAAACCTACCAATTCCGCTATGCTTGTTTATACTTAACCGAAATGAGAGCTAGCATTCGGATCGCTAGTGGAGAATGCAAATAAAAACTACAGAAAACCAGACATCATTTCCATAAACCACTTTCATGTAAAAAAAACCTCCCTCAGGGACCTTTTCTCAAAATTTAAAGTTTGACAGTTTTCGGATACATTCAATCTTTACTGAATGCAGTGAACGAATTCTTCCGTTCTTCTGGCATAGTAATATTCTCACTATCAGGGATATTGTTACACCCAGACAAAATAACTAATTAATTTTTGGTCAATGTGGTAGTCTTACAGCAATAATTAAACGATAACATTTTCAGGAAGTTCGATTAATTAATGTCCAAGGATAAAGTTACTACAGTTTTAAGGTTCTTACCGATCATCAGACCGACAGGGTGGAATATTCGTTAACTTATCGTCAGACATTCCTCCTTGTGTCATGACAGTTTATTTGACATTAGTACGTTATAATTCTCGTCTTATTCTGAGCTAATGGTGGATATAGTTTTTTTTCCGTCTAGCGTTCTATGAAGAAGGTGGACAATTAAGTGCACCGTGTTTTTCTTGATTTTTTTCGTTGGTTTGAAGCCTTTTTTCGGAATTCTGTTGACTGAAGTTTAACCAGATGACATATCTTACACTTTACATCCAAGATAGTGAAGATAGGTTTGTGTGAAAAATACAGTGTCTTAATAGATCTAAGTCGTTGATATAGGCGAAAAATTGACAAAGATTACTCGACTGAGTCCAAGAGTAAAATTCTGAAAATCATATTAAAGGTCAGAACTTGATCCGAACAAAGCCCTGACAAATACAGGAGGAGTCTGTCATTCATTTAAGAATTAAAGAAATTTTTTCATTTTTCTCTTCAGTTGCACTCCACGTTACTCTGTCCTCATGTAAGTCGATCATGCTTGTTATATATTTCATACGCTCTTCCAAAATGTTATAAAAAATAGTTTTACTAATATATTCTTCATTTCTTCCTCAATAAAGAATGATTGTGGAATCTCCCAATAAAACAACCTGGACGATAAGATAAACTATCTTAATATAAGGTCCTCTATTCAATTGATAACTCTGAGCTGAAGCTGAAGATCGAACTGAAGTTCAGTCATTAACTCATTAATAGAGGGTTGTAAAATATTTTAAAAATTCTCTTATTATTCCATGAGTTCCATCTACTGTTAAAATTTCACCTAGGAAAATACCCTATATATCGACAGTTCACGATATTCCTTGAAAAAAAAACACTGGACCAATTTCAGTTGGCGTTACACAGGATATCACTTTCAATTCAATTATGCAGTGAACCCATGGCTTATTTTGAAACCGTTATCTACCAATCTGATTTTGGGTCGTCATAAAATTATCAACATTTCCGGTGAGTTGAACTGTTCTGAATACTGAATGTAGTTTTATTCAGAGTTTTAGATGGATTTTGAAATGATCTAGAAAATATAACCAAAATTATATGTTTCCATTTTATCATTTTCTCTTTGAACTCATATTTCATAGGTGAATGAATTGTAACGAAGCACTGACGTGAAATGACGGAAATGATTTCCCGAATTTTTTCTCGATTTTCAACTTTATGTTCTTCATGATTTTTTGCAACAAGTCTTCCTTCTGAATTCAATCATCAATGATGAAATTATAAACTTTTGTATAAATTATAATTTTCATTTAGTTTAAATGCTCCTTTTTCAGATAGTGGAAACGGAAACCCAGAGAAAACCTGAAAAATAAAAAAATAAGGCTGTTCTTCCCCCGGAAAGTGCCAATAAAGCATATTCTATTCGATATTCGTCAATAATTCATAGAGCGAACATATAGCGTTAAAATCGCTCCATCTCCGTTAAATTTATTAGATTTATCATTTGAAATAACGAACTGGAACCTGTCAAACTCAATTTCAATTTATACCTTAAATCATTTCGAACATAATGTCCAATGACATGTGGAAGTAAATCTCGTAGGAGCCACTGTTTTTCACCTTCTTTCTCTGATTCTTTCTCTCCCCCGCAAAATCTATTTCATGTAATCTGAAAACAAATGTAATGTTGTTCCGATAACATATTGTTGCTTCCGAACATTCGAATATTTGTTTGGTGAGCTGAAACAATATTTGATCTGTACGATTCAAAGTATTCAAAATATTCTATTGAAAAATTTCACCGTTTTTGGGATTATTGACATTTTGGACATTTCTGTGAAATCTCTTCCCAAGTTATTTAAGTAAAGTATATTTATAACACCGTATCATTGAATTGAGTCTGACCAGATATATCTGTCTTCCTGCAGGACTGAAAAATATTAAGAAAAAGCCCTGATGTGAAGTCAGTAGTTTTCACGTGATTGTTCACAATCGAGGACATTTCGTACAACATATTCCCTGAATCTAACAAGTATGATTCTCAAGCAAGTACTAGATTTCAATTGATTTAATTTTTATTTTGGGAAGAAACTGATAATACAAAATTTTTAATTGGTATATCTAACGAAATATTTGGCGGATTACACCCATTCACAAATTCGAACTTCGTGAATGAGGACTATAACCTTAGAAAGGAATTACTCGGAGAGTACTTCTCTGTGGATTTGGCTCAATACCAAGGGCTAATTTTTTTGTTTTTATGCAATTAATTCAGGGTTTTCACTCCTAATTCATCAAAAATTGAATACATAATTGTTCTTTATTGAAGAAGCCCTTGCGGATGGCAGGATTGAACTATTTGTCGACGGCAGTTTCTAGGGATGAAATAATTCTGCAAATTTTCTCGTTTGTCTGATGAAAGAGTCAGATTTGAACTCTGAAACGTTATAGTTCACTTTGCTGATAATTTGCATTGTTCGGGTATTGTTCATTAGGCAATCTTCTTTCCAAAAAAACGTCCTTGACAGATAGTTTAATCCTGCTATTCACAAGGGCTTTTTCCATAAAAAAATTCATTTAATTTTTGATAGTTCTGTTTCAGATATTGGGAGTGAAAGCCCAGAAAGCACATGCAAAATGATGTACAAGCTCAATCTTTTTGCGCCCAATATTCCAATAGCGAATTGGGTTTTTCCCAAGAGCAAACAGTACCGCCGACTGATAAATTACGGCTTTGTGGATTTCGGCCACATAGCCACATTCAAGTTTCAAAAAACCTCGTTAATATCCCAAGGTCAGGCACCTGCCTACTGTTTGCATGCTTGAACGTTGCCAATAGCGGCGTCAAATATTAGAACACTTGTCATTTCAACGTTAGTAGGAGAAAATGGGGTGTCGTTCTGCACGCTTCCGTGATTCATTTATTTTTTGAAATTTTTTTTCTGGGATGTACTTATTTCTTTGGTGAGAATGCGCAATTTTGTTTATTTTTCCATTTTTCAGTCCATATCAGTTTTTATTCACCCGAAAACTCTTGTATAAAAAAACTTTGCAATATGGCGCATTCTAACTTTTTCTTCAACCATTTGCATCCAATTTTTTTCTTTTAAAAAACGAACTTTGCCTCCAAATGTCAATCCGTTATACTCCAGGTACTGTTTGCTCTTAAAAAAATCTAGAAAAGCACTGACGTGAGGTCATGAGCTCTCAAGTGCTTGTGCAAATTCTAACTACCAGATCAATACGAAATTTTGCACCTTGTTCCGTGTTAGTAATCTCTCCCTGATAACAAAGTTCCAATCTAATTGCATTTATTCTTCTTGAGATATTGCGGAAATAACGTTAAAATTCCAAATAACAACGAAATTTGGCACATTTTTGCGCGCATGTTCTAGGGGAACAGCGTGCTATCGTTTTGTCCAAATGTCTGTAATTTTGGATGATTGAGCCGAAAATGGTCTCAATCGACTAGGTTGGACTCACTGATGACGAATCCGGTGTCAAAATTGATTCTGTCCGGCCGGCCGGCCGGCCGGCCGTAGACACGATAACTGTCGACAGAAGCAAGCTAGCAACTTGAAACTTTCAGCATAGTTTGCGCATCGGAATGCCGCGGTTAAGTTCGTTAATGGGCCAAATCGATCGAATAGTTTCGGAGTTATAGGCATTTGAAGTTTTGAAGTTATTTATTTTTTATTTCAGAAACTACCTGAGCGATTGGATTCAAACTTGGCAGTTAAGTGGAGTAGAACGACGCGCAACTTTGAGCCAAATTTCGTCAGGATCATATTGTCAGTTATTTTTAAAATATTTTTTTCCAAATAAATTTTTTTTTCGGAAACCATTCATCATATCCAAAAAAAATTATACTTACACTCTGACCTTCTAATTTCACAGCAGTGTACCAAATTTCAGTTCGATACGATTATAAGTTTTGGAGATATGGGGAAAAAATATGTCAAATTTCAAGTTTTTCTTCTCGATATCGTTGATTTTTTCGGTATAACTCGAGAAATAGTGTTTCTGTCCTGATTAAACTTCACAGCTAGTTTTATGATGCTGAAAGACAACTTTATGCAAAATTTCGTGATAATCGTGTTATTAGAACAATTTGAAAAAAAAAATTTCTATGATTTTCTCATCATATCATCCTCATTAAATTCTGTATGAAACTTCGAACTGTTATTTTCGATGAAGTACTGGATTTCAATTCGATCTGATCTGTATTTCTGGAAATATTGGAAAAATAAAATTTTGATTTGGTATATCTACGGAATCATTGGGTGGATTTTACCCATTCACGAATTCGGCCTTCGTAATTAAGGTCCAAACCTTCTCTACAAATATCGAGTTTGGGGCTTAATTACGAAGGTCGAATTCGTGAATGGGTAAAATCCACCCAATGATTCCGTAGATATACCCAATCAAAATTTTATTTTTCCAATATTTCCAAAAATACAGATCAGATCGAATTGAAATCCAGTAATTTATCAGAAAAAATTTTTAAAAAGCACTGCCGTGAAGGCAGCAGCTTTTGCTCGCACGTTCAAATTCGTTGCTGAAGCGGTCATCTACATTGGACATGCGCGCAAAAGTTGCTGCCTTCACGGCAGTGCTTTTTAAAATTTTTTTTTCCTTATATCTCCGAAAGTAGATATCGGATCATATTGAAATTTGGAACATCGTTGTTGAATACTGACTCCAAGGTTCGTGCCAAATTCCATTGAAATCTCATCTATACTTTCAGAGGAAAAACATTTTTCATCAAAAATTTTGAAATGAATTTTTTAAGACTTTCCAAAAGCTTTATCCACACGAAATTTGCTCTTAGTTGCGCGTTAGTATTCTGTCCACGAAGTTTTAATTCGATCGAGTCAAAACTCCATGCTATATCGAGGAACTAACCTCAAAATTTCAAATGAGCCTAACTCCGAAACTGTCTAACCGATTCCACCTATTAACGAACTTAACCGAGATATTCGGAATACAAACCTAATCTGATAATTTAAAGTCACTAAGTCTTCCCTTCGAAAGTTATAGCACATACGGTCGGCCGGACGGACAGACAGAATTGAATTGGACCACTTACTCTTTTTCGGGGAGTTCAAACCAATCGTTTAAGACCATTTTGGGCTCAAAATTCGAAAATTACAGAAATCGTGACGAAATGATAACTCGCTGATCCCTAGAAAAAACAAACTAATTCAATATTCTTGACCCAAGACGACCAGTTTGTCGTAGAAAATAATGCACGTCTGTGCTCGATTTTCAGTTCGCGATGAAAACATGTGGATTATAGGATAAAACCCACATTGATAATTTTCGTATCTCTGAATATTCTATCTTCAATAGCCTCCCAAACCATCTTAGGTGGTACAAAAAGGAATGGAAAAGTATCCTCAAGATACGTAAAGCCAATGGAAAGTAGGTATATTTATCTCTCGTGTGTTGCCATTTATTCGACCCAGGATAATATTTTATGTTTAGCCTTTGATATAAGCTGGTGGACGCAGCTGTTCCAAAGAATGCTCAAGGCCATTTCTTTTATTGGTTTTCATTCTCCTTGGAGAATGATGTTCAGGTTTGCATATACAAGTTGTCTCAAGAGAAATTTTATATTTCAAAAATCGATAAAAATGAAGTAAGCTGCTTATCGAAAAATATTCAATAATTATTAAAATATACTCTTTGAGAATTTATTTCTCAGAAACAACGACTTCTAAATGTTTTCCGTCGCGTTCGCGATATTTATTAAATCTAACAGTAAAATTCCTGATGACGGATTGGCAGGTAGGCTCCGTGATGGCTCCCATTTCGTGGCGAATATTTTGGTTTAACTGGTCTAGGACAGTTGCTTTATTATTGTTGACTTTAGATTTGAAGAAAACCGACAGAAAAAGTCCATAGGAGTTCAATCAGGCTGTGTGGCGGACAATTTATGTCACCTCTTCTCGATATTAATTTGCCTGCAAAAATTTCACGAACTCGTGGCAGACACCTATTGGACGTGTGTGATGTTGCTCCATCCTGCTGGAACCAGGTTCTTTGATTATAGCCAGGAAAATGTTGTAGTTCAGGCAACAAAAACTCATCTAACATCCTTACATTACGCTCTGAATTCACTGTAAGAGCACGTCCCCTCTCATCTTCTAAAAAGTATGGACTGATAATTCCTCGCGATAACATCGCAGCTCATACGGTCACTATTGGCGAATGAGGGGGTTTCTGATGCTTACATTTGGAATTGGTTGCACTCCAATAGCGACAGTTCTGGTTGTTCCCATTAGGATGAAAATGAGCTTCATCAGAGAATAAGATGTTAAATATTTGTAAGCGCTCAATTGCTTGGTTTACAAATTCTAGCCTCTGAATGGCATCCTGGGGTTTTAGTTCTTGCACCAATTGAATTTTAAAGTATGCAGCTTTGGATCTTTGTGAAAACGCAACTGGCAACTGGCTCTGCCTTTCTGCTACTACACTTCAAATCGCTGCTCAATGGTTTGCAGAAAGAAGTACACCTGATATTGTACGTACATTCTATTGCCATATTCAAGCCTTTGGACACTTCTTCTACCGTTCACGCTTAGTGCTCCCAGTGCTGAGCAGTGCCGTCAACAGCAAATGCAGCAGTGGGAGGTAGAATGGCATAATGTCGTATTGAGCGAAGAATCGCGATTCTGTTTTGGTATGCATGATTGTCGTAGAACGAGGTCGGGGGATTGAAACTATTTGTCAAGGGCAAAAACGTTGTTCAATGAACAATAACAGAACAATGCAAACGATCAACCAAATCAAAAGAATATATATATATATATATATATATATATATAACTGTCACGTTTCAGAATCTGAACCTTGTCATAGACAAATGAGGATATGCATGGTTTTTGGGACTTTTGAAGGAGAAAGATTTGGACTCTGAAATGTTACAGTTGATCGTTTGCGTCATTCCAATATTGTTGTTAAGGCAATTATTTCTTGAATACTCCCCCGGATAAATTGTTCCAATTCTGCAATCCATGAGGGTGTTTTCTAAAAATAACAATTTCATTTAACTTTGAATAGAATATTGGGAGTAAAAACCTAGAAAACAACTGAAATATAATGAAAACCCCTCATAAATAATCTTTGATCGATTACCCTACTACATCCCAACCTCAAATTATATAGTTTGTCCACAACTTTATTGGTGAAATTGGAATAATTCTGCATTTTGAAGAACCCACAACAGAGTGGTCAGAATGCTTAACTTCATTTTCTGTGATTGCTGGAAACTGTCAAGCTCACGAGAAACGTCAAAACTTCTTCTTGATCTATGCATGGAGTGTATAATACTAATTATACACATCTATTATTATCCAAGACTCGACAGATGACTGTCAGTTTCCGTCAACAAGAGTCATCGAAATATATATTATTCAATGGTCGTGGACAAATTCATTATATCCCTATGGAAGATCTAAACAGTCAATATAATTCGAATGAGGATTAACGATTCTGATATCCATAGCAGATATCAATATGAATACCTATTCTGAGCCTAACAACATTGGGATTTTGTTCGGGATTTCAGTCATGATTCTATGGCGGAAATTCTGATTTCTGTGCTTCATCAACAAAAAGACATCATCACAAACAAGGAGGAATACAAAACAAGAGCTTAAATTGACAGGGAGTTCAATATAATCATATTCCAAGGACACATAAGTCTGGCATAATTGGAACTGGAGGGTAGATATCAAGAAAAAGGTCTTACTAGAATTCAGTTTGAAACCGTACTCATCTGAAAACATGAGAAATAAAACGACTAACTTCGATAATGGGGGAAAATTCGTTAATCGGACCAATTATTGAATCCTTATCATTTTCTCAAATCAGAGGGTGTCCCAAAATCAACGCCATCTGCGCAGTGTTTTGTTGGCAACCCTGAAGTTAAACAGTTTAATAGTTTACAGATATGATACAGTAAAATGGAGCACTCAACGGAAGAAAACGTGTGTTCATCAGCGAACAGGATCTCTAAAAGTTTAGGGGCCATAATTCGGAAATTTCATACAGAATATGATCGGAAATAAATTTCATACAGAATATGATCGGAAATTTGTATCACATTCATCAATAATGAAGAAAATACTTTGGAAGATAGGGAGAATGGATCAGTTTTGACACAGTGATTGTCTAAAAAATTCTGGAAAAGCACCAACGTGAAGTCAGCTTTTTTTGGGCCCATGTTCAAATTAGTTGCCAAGGCGATATTTCTCCAGTAAATCGAACGATTAGGATAATGAAAAAAGAACGTATGGAGCTGAAATTCTGCACATCGCTGTGATGTATTAAATTCACGATTTCAGTCAAATTTCATTGAAACCTCATAGTTTAATTGAAAATTATTGAAAAATTATAATAATTCTTTTTGAATTACTGAATATACGATTCTGAAGTAAAAAAGCATAAATCTGCGTGCTCATATTCTACAACTTATAACAAAGTTTCAATCCAGTACAATCCATAGTTCTGGAAATCCTGGGTAACTAACCCCACAATTCAAAACGAAAAATAAAATTAAGGAAAAAATTTGAAAAAATATGTTTTGTTTTTTTTAACTCCGGTTCCATTGTAATTCTGGATATATCAATTTCTGCAGTTGATACAGATTAGTATTATTAATTTCCACCTGAAATTGAACACTCGGCTGAAGTAACAATTGATCCATTTGGAGGGGTATTTTGCTCTGGCTCTAATTGAACTCCGCCTAGATTCATGAAATTCGAAAATTGGTAGGATTATTTCTCTTTCCACATAGTGTATACTGGGATAGTATCATAACCTAGACGCAGTATAATTAGAGTTAGAGCTGTAGGCTCACTCCTCGCAACAGAATGAAAACAAATATTAGTAACCTGTGCTAGGGGTTGAAGTGTAAAATTGTAATAGTTCACAATATTGATCCATCTGAGTGCAAAAAAACAAGGAATTAAATGAAAATTAATTTTGCCCATTTCATCTTCTTTCAAACGATATTCTACCTTAAAGCAAGCAATACCTTGAATAGTAAATTATTAATTATTAATAATTATAATAGTTGATTTCTTCAAAAAATTTTGGGTTCAAATGGTTAAAAAAAATGGAATGGCAGTGTTGACATTTTTATATTCGAGAATTATCGGGAAACCAAAAACTGAAATGGGGTGAAAATGTAAAATAACTAACATTGCGCCTTCTCACCAAAGAATTAAGAATATCCGGAAAAATTGTAAAAAAAAATCACTGAAGCCTGCAGAACAACACCTCGTTTTTTTCTATTGAGGTTGAAATTTCCCCGAACTCTAATATTTCTCGCGTCTATTGAAAACTTTAAAGAATGCAAACCGTGAGCAGGTGCCAGACCGTGAGCAGGTGCCTGACCGTGAACAGGTGCCTGACCTTGAGATAACGAGGTTTAATGTAACTTGAATGTGGCTGTGTTGCAAACCTGCGCGAAGCAGTAATTCGCCAGCATATTGTTTGCTCTTGAAATCCAACGTACAATTCGAATATATAAATAGGCATCAGTTCATTGAGAAGATCGAAATTTAGGACTGTTTCTGCTTTAACCGAGAGTCATAGGCATACAAAGACTATCTGGATATCCTAAATACTGAAGACATTTTTGGGGTATACCTGATTTTGTGATACCCGGTATAACAAATCTAATTCATTAATTGTTTTCTTCCACAGTATTCATTATTTTTACATAGAAGTTAAAACTCCGAAGATTTTTTTTGAGATGATATCGGAATCTTCTTCAGAGAGTAATTATCGATCAGTTCACTGTTCAGATACGTGAGCTAATTGATAGTGCATAATCGAAATCACCTCAATTCCATTCCGTTGCAAATTGGCGAAGGATATGTATTAGATGCTAAAGGGGTTGATATGGCGAGAATTATGGCAAGAAGCGAAAGCACTAATGAAAACTTCCAGTGTCAATATGTTTGTTCGTTCCTTTGAATTGTACCTAGAATCATCAATAATTAGTACCATAAAATAAAATAAGGTTGCAAAATGGTGAATGATAAGGTATCGATCATTCAAGTATTATCGAGGAATTTTTGAAAATTTAATTATTTTATAATTTTATTATAATGATCGAAGTAAAAGACTTGAAAAAATGATATCATAATAAAATACAACATAAAAAAAATACTAGACACAGTGTTTCATCTTCTATCTTCCGATTCAGAATCCTAGTAGGATCTATTCTATATAATATGTCAGAATCTTACCACGTGTACTTCCTAACACCTGATTACAGACTCAGATGATTGAAAACCTTTGATAAGCTGATCCAATGGGAATATTTGTGCATAGAAAAAATTTGTTGACGAGTTTCAAACCATCTTCTTCCTTTGAAAAATAAATGTAGTGAACAACACTTTCAAATATCATTAAAACTTCAAAATTATTCGACAGTTAATACTGACTCTTCAAAACTATTTGTTTTATTTCGAATATTAAATCAAGACAAGTCTACTTGATTAAGGTTATTAATATAATCATTAAGATTGAGATTTCGACATATAATAGAGAAAAGATGCTACTTATTATTCTAAATCGAAAGATGAAATATGAAACACACTGTGTCTTGTATTATTTTTGTATTGTATTATATTATGTAACCGTTTTTTCAAGTCTTTTACTTCAATCATTATATGCCAGTTGATGAAATGATCAAATTATATCGTAAGATATCAATATCGAAAGATATTATGTGGAGGGATTACAGAAAAATCGTTTTTTTTAATGATGATATGTGTTATCGAAGTATAAGCAGAAGGAATATGAACAGGGTACCATACATTCTTGAGTGTGATACAAGAGCACAGGTGAAAACCTCAGGAAAAACTCCTTCTCCCCGTATGAGTGTAGTGAAGTTGGAGTTAAGTATGGTGAAATTTTGTTATTTATTGAAGGGCTTCTTCTTCATCAATGAAACAAAATTTCTTCATGCCTTTCGATGCAGGTTGATATCTCAAAAAAGGAAAAAACCCAGAATGAACCAGTAAAAGGTTTGTTATTCATTAAATTGATTTGAAGTAGAATTAATTGCCTCGAAGCCATCGTCAAATTTATATATGGAAATATGAACTAAATGTTCTATTGTTTCCACTGTTTCCCCGCATTCACAGAATGAACCATCAACAGAATTTGATTTGAGAAAAAACTGTTTCAGTAACCATGAACTGTTCTATGTCTATTAAAATTCACCAAATTTTCCTTGGAAAATTAAAACCAGCAACTGCTTCTGAAGGATCGAACCTTCATCATACAAATTCTATTCCGATCGCCAACTTTTTCTGGCACTATTATCGGAATAAAAATCATAAGTCCATAAATATTTACGAGATGTCAAACTAGTAATTTTAGAATCCGGATGATTGGAAATGAATTCGGAAAGGAATGATATTTATGCCAAGACTTTATTACTGCAGCTTGTCTGCGAATATGAGGCGGTACTATATTTGAGAGAACTAGTAACCAATAAAGAGGTGTAGATCTTATGGTCCCATTGTTAGACCAAACCGAACAACGATATTTAGCAGCAGAAAAAAACCAAAGCTGAAGCTGCCGTACGTAGTTTTTGCAGAATACTATTCCTAGATTTAAATTTCATGAGGATTATACGAGTAATAGAGTGATAAATTGTTCCAATCTGGAAGCATTGTGCACATGAACAGGATCCGGTAAGTTGTGGATTCGAGTAGATAGACACATAGACAACATTTTTTTCGAATTTTTTTATTAAATTCGACTCCGGAAAATGCATTATCGAAGGAACAACAAAACACACTCTTCCTGTATGCTAATCTCTAGCTTTAATCAGCGTAAAACTCCTGTTGCCATCGATTTTGTCTAATCCTTATCCTACCAGAATTGATCATTACCAGTTACATTGGACCACCCCTAAGATATTTTTAACGGATGCGCTTTCCAGCTGATCAGGAACGTTGGAACCCCCCTCTGAATCGGGATGAGGGTGTGCGAGAATGCTGAGTAAACATAACGGACTATCTATTCTAGAGGATCCAATCTTGAGATTCTAATCATCATGGAGATTCTGAAATCTCAACTTAGTAGGAATGAAACCGTTCCGAACTTTTCAGCAACTTTTATGTTCAGATTGAAATCTATAATGTTTATCGAGTGTTGGTTATTTTGTAGCGTATGGCGTTAATGGCCTTAGTCGTAGATTGCTGATCCTGAAATCATCAACGTGAAATCTAGTGTTTCCACGCGCTTGTTCAAGTTGAAAGCCATTTCCTCACAAAATTTTCCTTTCACTTGACGCCGTCATATTTCAATCGAGTACAAAATATTTCATTTGGGACAGATCTATATTTTTGGCTCAATTTGTTGGACAGTGATAAAACACAAATTGACAAACAGAATTATCAATATCAGACATATCGGATATCATTTTTAGGTACTTTCTGGGTTTTAACTCCCAATATCTGAAACACAACCATTAATTATGGAATAAATTGATTCTTATTATGGAAAACGTCCTTCCGGATTGCAGGATTAAATTATTTGTCAAGGGCACTGTCTTGGAAAAAGGTTGCCTAATGGACAGTACCGGAACAATGGAAACGGTCAAGAAAGCAAACCTAAAGTTTCAGAGTACAAACTCCTTCATCAGACAAACAAGAAAATTTGTAGAATTATTCTCCTTTGAGTTCTTCTCTTTTGAGACTTTTGTGTCAAAAATAAAAGTTCTGCATCAAATATTGCGAATAAAAACCCAGAAAACATCAAAATAATAATATTTCGGAAGAAACGCAATGTAATTAGGAAATAGTAGATATGTATCATCATACGGTGTGTGATTTAAAAGTTATCACCCTTAATATTTTTGGTATTTGGCCAATGATCACATATAGTCGTTAATTATTGTCACCTTCATTTTCCTCACGAAACTGCTAACTACCTCAAAGATATCTACCGGCCGCCTAGATTACCAGATTTAACCCCCATCGTTTTCTTCCTCCGAAGACACCTGAAGAGTTCAAGACAAACACATACCTAGATATAATCTCTGAGTTGATGGAAGTGTGTCCGAAAGTAAATATAATTCTATAATCAAATCACCAAAATGTTCCTCAGAATCTAGTTGCTAAAAATTGAAGAAGTACGGTTGGAGATTTTCCCGCAAAATTTTTGATTTCTTTTACATGATATAGAAAAGTCCCTTCAAAACATTAAATTTCAATTATCCTGCCCATGAAAGCGATCCCAATCAGATCACCTGACCTCTTGATGCTGGACGCTCATTGTTGGTCACATGCGGTCATGAAAGAGCGACTAGCTCGTTATTTGAAGATGCAAGGTACATGACGGTTACAGGTCACGGGCGCCCCTTATCGATTCCTGAAAATTGCGGTGCTCTTTCATTTTTTTTTGAGAAACTGTTTTCCTTCTGGTAAGGAGAGGAGCTATTTTTAGATTTTACTTGTTGCTTAATTTTGGACTATAGTGAGGTCAAAGGAAATATCGATCTCAGCAGATTCGAGTGGAGAATGTGCAACAAGTGCGCCTGCGCAGTAAACGAGTATTTCCTCTACTATTATATCAAAGTTTTCGCTGGATTCCTCAGTTTCTCCCCAGAGCGAGCACGACGACAACCCTTAGCCAGAGGATTGCGTTCATGCTGTGAGCCCATGTGAGTCGGAAATTTCTGATTTTTTATAAATGATATATGCTGGCTTCTTATTTTTATGACTGAAGGGAATATTTGAAGGTGTCTTTCATTCATAACTTGTGGTTTTCTCCGAATTTCTCAATTATTTGACTTGTTGAAAACTTTTTTTTTTAATCATGTCGTTTTCAAATAAATATGGAAACAATTTTAAGATAACTTAATTCTTCTTAGTTTTATTCAGAGTGATAGGAGAAATTTTGAATGTCCCACTGTAACAAAACTTGAGAAGATATTTTGCGCGAATATACAGGAATATTTATATGGTACGATTTGTATTTGAAGATCCAATATTTATATGCTTTTTCAACTAGATTGGTGGTTTTCGATTGAAAAACAGTATATCAAGAGACAAATACCCTGAATATTTTCAAATTTTCACATACAAATGCTCCCTCGAATTTATTGATATTGAATAACTGAAATTTTCAACTGATGGCCGTAAATATTGAGTCAATCAAGAATTTCATTGAGTTGATCGAACATGTGAAATTTTGAGCATTGTTTTCATTTATTTACTTCTGAAAACAACGTGGAATTTGATTTCAACGTATGCGCTATCAAAATCAATTGAACAAATTATTTTTATGTACTATTGATTTTCGATAATTCTGCGTGATATTTTCCTTCTGTTTTTGATGAACTCGGAACGTTTTGAATCATATATGAATTTGATTGAACTGAATGAATTATTTTTTCTGGATAGTTGTAGATGATTTTAAAACTACTATAGAATATTTGGCCATGCAGACTATTCAATTGAAGCTGTTCACTATGAAGAAGATAATTTACCGAAAGTTTTTGGGGTTGAGTATTTTTGTCATGGAGTCAGTGCTGTACATTCTGTAGAAATTTAAAACTTCATAAACATAATTTTCGAGAAAAGTACACAATGCTATTTTTGTCGAAAAAATCTGGTTTGAAAATCTATTCTGTCTGGCTGGCCGTGGATACGATAATTTGAAAACAGAAAACCCTAGCAACTAGAAATCTTGTATAGGAAAGGTTGAGTATCGAAATGCGCAACAATTTCGTTAATGAACCAAATCGGCCAAACGGTTTCGGAGAAATAATTATATGACTTTTGAGGATAATTCCGTATTATCTCAGGAACTTTGTAATTAGTTCTAAAATACTGACACGCAACTGCACCAAGCAGTTGATCTGATTTTAATTTTCGGAGATATTAGGGAAAAAAATGTCCATTTTTCTTCGGAATCGTTGATACTTCCGGAATAACCGAACCCATCATGATTAATGTTGTTGATTAGATAATTAATGCCAATGCAAAATTTCAATGATCAGAAAATGGTAATTTCCAATATTCATTTTTTTTTCACTACAATGAACTGGAGATTCATTTACTTTTAGAATGAGAATTTCTTACGGTCCCTTTGCAGGATATTAGAGTAATTATTCGATGATATTCCACCGGAAAATTGAGTTGGAAAATTGAGAAATTTTGCGAACAGTGCAAGTAAAGGTTTGAAATGGACGAATACAATAAGTATTTTCATAAAAGGGACGAATATCTCAGAAATGATTAGATGATGATCAAATCGGGGATTTCCTTAGTGAATTTTTTTTGTTTGACAGATTTTTCAAGGTACATCCTGTAAAAAAAAAATCAATAAAAATTTATACCAAATTCTGTAGATCCATTGTGTACATGTGAGGTATGCTCACCCAATTTTTTCTCCATATGATATTCTGGTGCTACGCTAATTGGACTGTATATCAAATTCTTACTCTGCTGTAAAAAGAGTTGGACCACTCAATTTTCCCTACATATCCATGCGTGGTTTCAACCATAAATAACTGTTCGTGTAACTCCTAAATTTCTCAGGAGGGTGATACAAATTCAGCTAATTTGATTGTTCTGTTCGCTGCTGAATGGATTGCTGTGCTGATTGTTACTGCGCTGTTGCCGATGATCCCATTAGAAATGAAAAAACATCAGTTTATGGAGTATGATGAATAAATCAGATGGGTAATTTCCTATGATGGACTCTTTATTAACGCGTTGCATTTTGTTATTCAGTGCGTCATTCCTGGATAAATTTGCTTTAACGCTTTGAAGTTTTATGCGATTACGAATACTTTAGAGTTGATTTTACGCTTGACACATAATTCCTTATTGAGAGTTGTGATCATAGCCAGAGGAAATTTGATTTTTGTACCGTGTTTTATGAATTTGTCCTCATCAGTTTCAGAGATGGGAGATGAACGAATTCCTAAGTCAACTCATAGTTTATTATTTAATTATATAACAAACCTCAGCAATTGGACCAATCAACGCTTTGTACTTGAATTATTCGATATTTGGAGAGTAAATTGCTCTCTACCGAAACCTAGCTTTGAAAGAGAGATTATGCAATAATTTCTCACGAAGCTTATTACGATATGTAGTGGGTGCTATTTACGGTGTAAAATCAGAAAAAGTTGGAACGGACTTCCAAAATCTCTGCTTGATAAAAATATACTCACGAAAGAACCGAAAGTAGGAACAAAATATGAATCAATTGATTTTTCGAGTTCTCTTGCATTTTGCTGAAAGGAGAGAGTAATTTTGCCAATTGTTCTGTAGAAATGAACCTTATGTGGCTGTATTTACTCAAAAAGAGGTAGAATTAGGAAATTTTCAAACCAAGTGAATCTGTGTTGCCGCGATTTCATAAAAATGTCAATTCGACAAAAACAAAAGAAAATTATTCTTGAAATTTTCTCGTTTGTCTGATGAAAGAGTCAGATTTTTACTCTGAAACGTCATAGTTCACTCTGTTTATCGTTTTTATTATTCCTATATTGTTCATTAGGCAATCTGTTTTCTAAGAAACTGTAATTGGCAAAAAGTTCAATCCGCACGGGCATTTCCATAAAAACAACTTTTATTTGATTTTTAATAGTTTGTTCCAGGAATTGGGAGTGAAAGCCCAGAAAAAACCTAGAAAATGATGCAAAATCGTCCCAGAATGAGCTTTAAACGATGAATTAATCCGTCTCTAATCCTTTTGAAACCAGTGTTCAGTTAAAGTCATAATTGTGTTCTTCAAACTGAACTATGTATTTTGTCGTGGCTAGATCGATATCCTCCTACTGATGTGAGAAATATAAATCAGGAATTAAAAAAAAAATTAAATATTCTCAGTACTGCCACAATAGACTAGAATTACATGCACCATTTTGAAGGGTAGTTATGAATGAACAAAACTGGATGATCTGAATTCTCAACTTGATTTCACACGTGCTTACCATGTCGAACCTGTGTTTCAGTGGCGTATCGTGATGTATAAGCTCGGGGGGGTGTAAGTAGTAAAGATTGTTGGTTGAGTGGCATGGGTAGAAGGAAAGCTCGATACATATTTGTATCTTCCAAAAAAAATAGGACAACACAGAACATTTCTTTCAGGCGAAAATTTCAATTTTCGTCAAGATCTGCAGTAATATTGATTTAGTGTTTAAAATATTCCTTGATTCTCAGAGCAGTTTCTTTCACCGTGACGTATAAGGGCCAAATAAAAAGTGCTACAAAATTTTACGTTATTGATGATTTTTTCAAAATGTGTCTATTTTTTCGAACTTATTATTATGTAAAATAATGCTTTCACTGTATGCGGAGCTTAACTGGGCATAAAATTCAACTTACCAAGTAAGGCAAAGGCAGTGCAAGAATCGATGTGGTCACGAGATGATTCATGTTTCCTCATTTCTTCTGAAAGTTGATGTAACTCACTGATTGCTTTTCTTGTCCAGTTGGGATCCATTATTGGGTCAACTTTATAAAAGAACAAACGCGGAAAACAATATAACAAATGTTTTATTTCACACTCACATATCCAGTTATTTTTTTGTAAATTTCTATTGAAAAACATCGCGTAAATGTCTGTTTTCGGCTTTTCTTCTACAAGGTTGTGGTGACTTCATAACTGGCAAGGGCCGGCCCAGTTCCCTGATTTTTAATTAATCGGCTGATTGAATTCATTATGAATCTCAAAACACAAAGAAAATACCAACAAGGTGAAGTCTACAACATCAACCCGACAAAATAATAAACACGTAAAAACGCAAAAAGACGATCGCCGACCCAACGAACAGCAGTAGTTAATCCGACCGCACCTGTACTCAAACTGAGGCCGCAGAAATTCTGCGACCTTAGTGTACTTATAGTTCGGAGTTGATCGGGATCATTCGACAGCATTCGCTGCGGTTGTTTGTTCCTATCATGGTGAAAATATAACATGTTATATATAAATATTATTTCATATAATTATATAAAATATAACGATGTTATATTTGCACCATGGTTCCTATATGAGGGTTCTGGCCAGCCTGGCCGTGAGGTCGCAAATTTTGCGCGCCCGAGATACATTTTCGATATTCCTACAGTAAATAAAGACGTATTCTATAGGGGGCGGATTGATAGATCGTTAGAAAGAATTGATGTTTGTGTTTTTTGTTGGAATATTAACTAACGGTTGCTGTTTCCTAATAAAATATTAATTATTCTGAAAAGTATCAATTGTGTCGTACGTCGTACAACAATATATTTTTTAGGGAGGGCGCGCGACCCCGCGGCCATATTGAGCAACCGCCACTGTTCCACTGGATAGCTAATAGTTTATATGTAATTCGTCACACAAACAACCATATAACTAATTGGAAATTACGCCCTATTGATGGATATTCTGATGCTCTCTACGGTGATAGCAATACTCACCTCATTGGATACGTATATAACTGAACATTTTCGATTGATGCCTAGGTTACTGTGGTTATCGACCATGTATCTACATGTCAATTCCGTGTGAGTGAGTTTTTTTGTAGATGGCGTTCAAACACGTTGATTTGACAGGATTTCTGAGATAGAGAGTGTTGAGTAATATTCCTGAAATTAATGTTTATCGTGCCTCCATTGAAGTAATTAGTCATCTATTTCTGCAATGATTCCAAATTTAGACTATCATAGTCAGATGAGCATACATGTGGACAAGGGAAAAACCAGTTCCCTTCGATAATAATGAAAAATCAGCTTGGTTAGTTATCATTCACAACTCTTTTGAGTAAATTTTTTTCAATTTCCCATAATTTGTGTAGTGAAGTCTTGGCAAACACTTGAGAAAATTCACTTCGATTGTCGTGCTATCGGTGAACCAAAATCGTCTTCGTCTTTTTCGCGAAAATGGTCCTAGAAGACAAGGTTGGACTACTGACGAGAAATTCGATGTCGAACTTATGTCGAACGAAAACGAGCTAGCGACTTTCTGGGTAGGTTACGCATAAGAATGCGGTTAAGTTCGTCAACGCGGAAAATCCGTCAAACGGTTTCGGAGTTAAATAGTCATTTCAATTTTCGACGTTATATAGGTGCTCAATATTTCAGGAACTATGAAGAAGACTACAACTCAGAACGTATTTGTAGGCTGGTGACGCACAACTTTATGCATTAATTTGTTAGGATCGTATTGTCAGGAATAACAAAAAAATAATTTTACGAAAGTTTCCTTTTCAATTTTTTTCTGAATTCATCTATAAAATCACGATGAAATGGTTCAAACTTTGAGATTGATACTGTCCAACAGCGAGCAAAATTGCAGCTCTATCTGAGATTTATTTTCGGAATAATATTTCAATTTTCCTTGTTATTTCCTCATTATCGTTAATTTTCCCTGAAGTTGCGAGCAAACGCTGATGACTTTTGTTTTATTTTCTTAACGTGTCCAGGATACGGGAAGATTGATAACATTTTCTCACAAAATATGGTCGTAGTGTTCTATCTTCGTTAACTGTGTAGAGATTAATTGAACAATCCAGGGAGACTGAAAAATTTGAAGAGGCTCAACACAACTGGAGAACTCAATATTTGTAGATGATATCCTGAAGGTCCATGAAGAATGGAAAGGAAGCTTGAAGATTCATACGAAATTTTGCGAATACCACATGATTATTAGACCGCTATGTATAAAATGTTTGAAAAAAAAAATTTTGAAATATTTTCTTATTGATATAATTGAACGATCATCATGAAATTTGGCACAAATATTCTGAGCATCAAATAACAACGATAATTAGGAAAGAACCAAAATTTGTACAATCTTTTTTCGAATCTTTCCGAGAATTAACATACTATCAAACTCATATTTTGTTGTTTATTGCTGAATGGCAGGTCTGCGCTGAATTACTCTGAAATCTGATGAATAGTTCGTGAAAAATTTTCTGCCTGTACTATCATTGGAAAATTTCGCTAAAAATTACGCATTGGTATTCTACAACTATCCCCGGAGTTTAAATCTAATTGCGTTAGTTGTTCGTGAGTTATTGATGAAATTCCAAACAACCACGAAATTTTACATATCTCGACTCCAATATCTCCAAAAATAAGTATCTCATTCAACTGAAATATAAAGCACTCTTGCTGTATAATGACTTGAATGTTTGTGCCAAATTAATTGCAGTCGAATTAATGGTTTCCGAAAACCATTTTTTGTCAATAGAAACTTTTTCACATTTTTCACCATTATGATCCTCAAGACATTTTTCGTAATGTTGAGCAGCAGATCACAGTTCACGAGAAAAAAACGTTTCAACAAAATCTGGAAAACTTAAGAGTATTTTATTTATTTTCTAACCACTTAATCGAATCACTTCTTGAGATATTACGGAAATAACGTTAAAATTACAAACACCATCGAAATTTGGCATATTTTTTTCTTTATATCCCCGAAAGTAAGTATCGGATCGAATTGAAATCTTGAACATAGTTGTTGGATACTGACTGTAAGGACTCTGCCATATTTCGTTGAAATCTGATTAACGTTTCTGCGAAAAAAATATTTTTCAACAAGAATTTGAACAATTTTTGAATAAGCATTTTTGTTAAATTTTCTAAGTACCGAACTCACACGAAATTTTGCACTCAGTTGCGGGTTGGTGTTCTCGAACTATCTGCAATATTAATTCGATCGAATCAGTACCTCATGAGATATCTAGGAATTAACCTCAAAAGTTCAAATGGGCCCAACTCCGAAAATTTTCGACTGATTTCACCCATTAGTGAACTTAAACGAGAACAAATCTAATTTGTCAATTTCAAGTCGCTAGGTCCTTTCCTTCGAGAGTTAGAGCACAGACGAACGGCCGGCCGGACAGAATTGAATTTACCATGGTTTCTTCTTCAGGTAGTTCACCCCAATCGTTTTAGACCATTTTCGGCTGAAAATTCGAACATTACCAGAAATTGCAACGAAACGATAACCCGCTGTTCCCCAGAACAAGCTTGTAAAAATGTGTTCTATTTGATGAGAGATCTATGATTAAAATGAATGTACAACTTAAAGACTCACCCTGTATGCCAGACGAATTTCGTTGCACAAATAATATTTTCCTAGATCGGCTCAGTTCAAAGAGTACAGCCCTCGTAGTAATGGAGTTGTCAGACGAAATTTTCATATGAAAATACAATTCGCAGGCGACGGATTCTTTCGCGATAATTGGATCGATTTTCGCACACAGACCACTATAATATTCCTTTGCGCTTTCCTCATCTCCTAGTTTCTCTCAAAGTGAAATAAGAGGCACGGTTGAAGTTGTCAACTGGGAAATCTCCGGCAATTTTTCAGACGGTTTCACCAGAGCGGTGAAACTCGGCGGGCAAAAAACGAGCAAATTTTTGCGCCTTGCTTTTCACAATATTCAACACCTCACCAAGAAAGACGCTATACGTTGAAACCCTGCAGGAGCTTGCGTGATATTTAATGGAAATAGTTAATGGAGAAACTCGAATGAGAGCGTGGAAACTTGTGAAAATTCCTTATGAAGTTCGCAGAATTAGTCGAATCAGAATAATTTCTGAAACCAGCTTAGCCCTGTGAACGATGAAATCCACAATATAGGAGCCTACGGTTCAGGATTAGTAAATGATAATAATAATAATAATAATAATAATATTTTATTGGTCCTCTAAGACAACATATCTAATGTGTATAGGACAAGTCAGTAATACAAATAATTCAAATCTCACAATCAACCAAACAATCACAGTATAAATCTTTAACAGAATAATAACATTTTCTCAACAATAAACTCTTGATTTTTTTCTTATACGGTAATATATCTAGGGATTTCACATATTTGGGTAGAGAGTTGTACATCTTTATGGCTTGAAACATTGGAGAACATTTGAACCTATGTGTTTTATGTCTAGGTATGAGTAAAATATGCGAGTTCCTAGTTTCATGATTATGACTACCTGATAGTTTAGACCAATTATGCTCATTTTTTTGGCATATAGCAAGCATTATAATATATATACATGGTAAAGGTAACAATCCATCATTGACAAATATTGGTCGACAGGACGAGCTGGGATGAACTTTGAAAATTGCACGAATTATACGCTTTTGAGCGATGAAAGCTCTGTTGAAATCTACACTACTACTCCAGAGGATAACATTATGAGACAGTTGGCTGTAACCGAGACTATAATAGATTTGAATGAGGAAACAGAGAGGTAATATATCTTTCACTCTACTGATAGCAAAAAAAGAAGTATTGAGCTTTTTGCATAGGACCTCAACTTGCGTGTTCCAACTAAGATTCTTGTCAATATAGACACCTAAAATTTTGTACATGCAGCAGGTGTTATTACGCTGTCTAAATATCGAACTCTAAACGAATCCTCCACATCCTTCTTCAGGCCGAAATAAACACAGACCGTCTTGCCAACATTCACAACCAGTGAATTTGAACGGCACCATTTAACAAATTCTTCTATAATGTCCTCGCAAGCTTTCCGGAGCTCCTCACGACTCCGCGCAGAGACAACGACCGAGGTATCATTGGCAAAAAGTATAAGCAGAAGACAGGCTAGATGAATAGGCAAGTCATTCACGAACAACAGAATAGAAGAGGTCCCAGCACAGAGCCCTGAGGTACCCCAAGCCCCACACGAAACTTCCGCGAATAGGATTCCCCGACTCTAACCCGCATATTTCTACCATGGGGAAAGCTGCGGAGCCAATCAAGGAATATACCCCTGAAACCCAAGTGATAACACTTAGATAGAGTATCAAAAGCGCAGGAGAGATCGAAAAACAAACCAGCCACATGTAATCAGCTATCCAGACACTCATAAACGGATTCGACGAAACCTGCAGCTGACTGGGTTGAGCGACCCCTCCTGAATCCATGCTGTGCCGAGTTGAGAAGTCCGTATTTATCAAGGAATTTCGTCATTCTATCAAACACAACTCTCTCAATAATCTTAGATAAAACGCTCAAGATCGAAATTGGAAGAAAGTTCGTGATCTCATCAAGTTTACCTCCCTTATGCACGGGTATCACAACAGATTCCTTCAGGATATTCGGAAATTTGCCTGAAGTAACAGAGTGATTGATAAGATGAGCAAGATGTTCACCGATATTCTCAGCAATTGCTTTCAAAACACGGGTAGTAATGGAGTATGGCCCAGCGCATTTTTTATTTTTAAAATTTTTTATCGAATCTAAGATATCAAATTTTGAGACTGGATGAAAAAAGAAGTTTGCTGAAACTAATGGAGACGAAGTACAGGAACCCGACAAAGTATGGCCATAACAAGCTAACAACTCAGACTCGGCGACCGTCGTGAAGTATTTGGCAAACACGTTCACCAACTGGGTGGGATCTTCAAATTTTACACCGTCTACAACAATAGCAACCGGATCACGGCCTATCCTTTTTCTACCGGTAATCTCATTTACAATATTCCAAAGTGTTCTATTTTTATTAATGGAGTTGTCAAGTACTGAGCTGTAAAATTTCATTTTAGTTGTTTTTATAAGTTGATTATGTTGGTATTTTGCTGTCTTATACATTTCAGTAGTGGATGGTGAACAAAGATTAGAGTGAAGCCAGTATATATTATTAATATTCTGTTAACTTTGTCTGACTTCGGTCGTTAGCCATTTTTCCCAATTGGACCTCTTTCATAGGACAACGGATTTCAAAGTAATATAGTAACACACTATAGAAGGCCTCAAAGCACAGGTCAATATCTGTCTCTGAGTAGAGCTCCTCGAAATTATATTCGGACATACAATTGACCATGTTATTCAGGTTATTTTCATTGATATTTCTTATAGATTTTGCTTTGGTCGGTAAATAATCAACTTGTAAATTCAGATCAAGGATCATTGCTTTATGATCACTTATATGAGGCTCAAAAACTGTGACCACAAAGTCTTGAAGGTCACAATTTGTTAACATGTAATCTACCTTGGATATGGAGGTGAAACCATTTACATTAGTGAAAACACGGGTGGCACAATGAGATGTGACCTTAAGATCGAAACAGTCTAGCAGTTCGTTCAGGAGTGTTTTCCTGTTACAATGGGATCCCAGAAAATCTATGTTTAGGTCACGGCACAAAAAAACTAAGTCGACATTATCTATACAAGATTGCAATGCACAAAAAAGTCTATCAAAAAACAGTTCAACGCTACCGGAGCAAGTCTATAAACACTAAGAATGCCTAGGCGCTTATTTTCAGCCGAATTCTTTACCTCCAGACTATCCTTAGTGTACAACAAAGATCCTCCATGCTCCCTGGAAGAACGACAGAAACAATCGGCTTGATTGTAATCAGGTAGCACCATAGACGCAACACTCACTGAACTACACTATGCAGTTTGTTTGATATACATTGCACGTTCAGATGCATCAGCCTCACAACGGCGTTCCGAGAGTAGGTATCCCGAGAAAAGTTTATTCTCGAGGCCGCTGAACATTTCGCCGATCGAAAAAATGATGAACATTCACCAAATTTGGCCAATTAGCACCGTCTAGGGCTTTGTCGTATTCTGAATCCGGAATAAGTACTTTAAAAGATGAATAGTGATCCGGGTAACGGGAATATAACTTTTCGCATATGACGTAAGAGAAATTTTTTTTCAGAAAGTTTTGCAGATTTTCAACTGTTGTATCCGGTTTGAGATTAGATACATGGAAAGCTTTGAGTTTTCCCAATCCCTCAACAGAAGACGATCCGGGATTGCTGCCAACAACCAGGGTTTTACGTGGTCTACGATTTTGTTTGCAGCTTATGACTTTCCATTCAGATTCAACTGCATTATCAGTTATGTTTGGAGTATCGTGAATGGTCTCGTCCGCAGTCAACTGTGCACCCCGCTCAGAAATCGCACCTCGACGAACTTCCCTACCGGTACTCTGTATCGAATCATCGGCTTTCGGACCGGCAAGAACGGGAGTAGCGGATCTCGCAAGGAACGCGGTCTTCGACGGTAAATGCTGATGATCCCCAGTTACAGCGCATCCCGATGTACCAGATGCACTGGAGTATATTCCCTTACTGTGACTCACATCCACTGTTTGTCTTGACCGTTTTTTCTTATTTAACATGTTCATTTCGTTATCTTTGATTTTAATTTCGTTTTCCAATGAAGAAATTCTTAATTTGAGTAGAGAATTATTCTCGATCAGAAGATTGTTCTTGGATTCGAGTTCAAAAATTATTTTGAGCAATAGATTTTTATCAGACGACTCACTAGAAATGACAGGCAACGGAGACAACGGCCTGTTTATTTTACCTGAGGAATCTCCGAACACATCAAATGGGAAAAATTATATTACAGAATTGTATTCCAATCGTTTCAACTTTTGCATGAAAAAAATTCTACAAGAGCACTAAGGTGGAGCCAAATTCGTAGCCAAGACGCTGAGTAATTCCATATCAATCAAGTATTCTGGCTTTTTTGGTTATTTCGATACCGAGTTTTGATTTTGATATATTTTTACGAAGTTCATTACATGAACGTATTTGAAATTTCGTCATCCAAATATTCATAAGAATACAGACACGATCAGGCTGAAATTCAGCGTGTGAATTCCATTAATAGTGATACGCTATGATTCAAACATCAAATCCATGGCTTATATGAAAACACTTACTACTTCGTAGAACTATTGCTACCTAAACTCGAAACTCCAATATCATGCAATTTCAATTTCGCCCAATAACGAGAATTCGTTACAATATCCCGAAATATTATAGATTTTTCAGAAACAACAGATGCGGCCGAGTTGAACCGTCAAATGAATTTTCTTCTGATATTGAAATAGGAATTTCAAACTATAGCTACGAAAGAAATTTCGCACAAAATTTTGCTTCAGCGTTGTTCAGCTTACCAATATTCATTATGATCAGATCAGTATTTTTTGAGTTATTCCAGAAATATCAACGATTCTGAGGAAAAACAGGAAGTTTGACATGTTTATTTCCCCAATATCTCCAGAAATTAAAATCGGATCCAACTGGGATGGGTACATTGTTGTAAAATATCAACTTGAAGTCACAGAATATAATTGAAATTGGATGTTTTATGTATCGATTAAAGCTTATTTTGGGAGAATTTCGCATAATTTTTATGTTTTTTCAGGACTTTCCCTCCCAATATCTGGAAATCGAACTGATAAAATGGAAAGAAATTGTTTTCTATAGGAAACGCCCTTGCGGATTGCAGGATTGAACTATTAGCCAAGGGCAGTTTCTCGGAAAACAGATTGCCTAATGCACAATATACAAATAATACAAACGATGAACAGAGTGAACTGAGACGTTTCAAAATAAAAATCAGACTCTTTCATCAGACAAACGAGAACATTTTTGGAATTATTTCCTTTTTTTTGTCAAATTGACAAACTCGGGAAACGAAAAATCGAAAGAAAATAATTCTGAAAAGGTTCTCGTTTTCTGATGAAATAGTCAGATTTGTACTCTGAAACGTCACAGTGCGCTTTGTTTAACGTTATTATTATTCCTGTATTATTCATTAGGAAAATTGTTTTCCGAAAGACTGCTGTTGACAAATAGTTCAATCCTGCAATGCACAAAGTTGTTTTCCATAAAAAACAATTTTTATTGAATTTTTTATAGTTCTGTTCCAGATATTGAAAAACTCAGAAAATCGGTGTTCCAAGAAAAAACATTTCGGGAACTTTTTTCAATTCACAAAAAAATAATCCCAACAAAATCTGTACCCCACGACTCGATCTCAAATTTCAATCTTATCGCGTAGATAGTTTTTGAAATATTGAGAAATAACCCGAAAATTCAACTGATTATAATTCTGAAAATAGGCATACCTTACCAATGCACTTGACATAAAATGTTTCACTTCAACATTTTTTTGTGGATTTAGTCAATTATGGTCCATTTCTTCAGAACAACTAGCGAAATTAGGTTCTCCTTTCTGCAATATACAGAGAAACTCTTGAATTTTTTTCAGTTTTCTGGTTCCTTGAACAGTATCCTTGTACAATCCCAATCCATCCTGTGTTTTCTAATGGTCGAACATTCATGATTCGCCATTTGAGACCTTTGTCTGTCTCTTCTTTTTCAAATTTTTTTCGTGTTCTCGTTTTCTAATTTCTAACGGTCTTGGTATTTCTCTTTAGGAAATATTCTAAATAGAATTTCTTGATTTCTGTTTTTCGTTATTTGGTTCGGTGATTCTGGAAAATTTCAATTGGAGAGCATTTCTTGTAATACAAAAGCATTGCAAGAAAATAATTCCGATGATTTTTTTCTTTGCTGTACAATGAAGAAGTTACATAGAATCGGAAACGTTACAGTTCCATTGGTGAATCATTTTATTGTTCCGAAATTGTTCAATAGAAAATTTTTTCCCAAGTTATTGCCCTTCATGAATATTTTGAATCTTGCAATCCACAAGGGCTATTTCTACCAATAATGATTTTTATATTATATTATTTATTTTATATTTGGAAAGTTTTTTGTAGATATTGAAAGCGATACACTAAAACATCCCTGAAAACTCATTCGGTTAATCGGTAACAAAAAAAACATCTCAAGTTAAACCGAAAAGCAATGTGGCGTTAACAGAAACTCTTTGAGAAAGGCTATATTCGTTAAAGTACTGTATGCACTCAAAAACGAATCGAGTTCCATCCTCCTAGGATCAAATATGTTTTTATCCAAACGCGCAAACATCATTATCATATTCAAACATTATATTATGTGTAGAATTTCAACGTGCTGTGTCATTGGAGAATGCACACCTTCTACATCATTATATCGGAACCCTTGAGTTTACCCCACCAATCTTCGGAACAAAGTTGACACGAAATTGGTTAGGCGGATCCAGGTTCATGAATATGATAAGATTCAGGAATTAATACTACACCGATGCAGCTCAATTCCTAACCCGGCTAATTTGAGGATGACATGGAATTTATTCAGTATTTGCCATTCAACGAGGTTATTCGAAATTATCAACATAAAGAAATGGTACGCCTTTATTGCAAGCTTTCTTAGTATGCATAGAAATGTTTCAAGGTTCACTCAATCATATGCAGGTGTCCCATTATAAGCACGTCAAATAATAGTGCAATGTAGATCCAGGGTTACCCTACCAAATGCAAAAACATCCTTCATAATTAAATTGTTCTGTTAAAATTTTGTTAAGATTTTATTCCGAAATTTCCTAAATTTTTGTAGACTTTTTTTTGTAGAAATTATTCATCAGATTTCTAAGAATTTGGCATATTCTTTGAAGTTAAGATTAAACAACAGGGTACTCAAGTTCAGCTCTATCCGATTTACGATATATTCATTTTCGGAAAAAGTGGGAACAAACATGTCAAATTTCGTTATTATTTCCTGATAATCGTTATTATTGTGTCAATATATAATTCCTTGAAGTTTTCAATAAATCGTGAAAGCTTATCCGTAAATGTCATTACAAATTAAGGGATAATTTGGGTAGATTTTGCATTGTTTTTGACTCTCAATATCTAACACAAAATATCGAAAATTAAATAAAAATTATAACTTATGGAAAACGCCCTCGCAGATTTCGGTATTCAAACTAGTTTTCAAGGAAAATTTCTTGAAAAAATATCGGAATAATGTACACATTCCAGAGTATATATCTCACTTCTTCATCAGGCAATTAAGACAATTATTTTTTCAACACAAAATTATCGAAATACGGAAGTATTGAATGAAAATAATTATGTAAATTTTTCCTTTTTAGTCTGGTAAAAAAAATATACAGAGTTTGAAATGTTAAACATCAATTCCTTGATCGATTAAGAGAAAATTTACAAGAATCAATTTCGTTCAACACTTTCGTAATTCAAGACTTTAAAAATTGGCCTAGGCGTTCTGAAGAATAATTTCCTCTCAATTTTAATATTTTCTCCCAGTTTGAGAGTGAAATCCGGGAAAAACGTGAAAAATAATGAAACCCCTATAATTGGATTGCTTAAGTTATGACTTAAATAGCTCAACCAGTTTACGATATCCTTTTCAGTTCTTTTAGGTAACTATAAGGAGAAGAAGAATAAATTTAAGTTCAGTCGATAAAATTATATTTTCTATACAAACCCCATGAAAATGATCGTTTGTTCGTACTTTGCTCGGGTTAGATCACAGAAACCAATGAAAACCAAAATAAATGAACAGGCTTGCCTACCTAAGTTCATACCAACCAACCCCTTACTTCATAAGCTGGCTCATGTCGCAACCCCCCTGTCTATGAGCCCTGGAAAATTCCCAATTCACATCTTGTTTGATTTATTTGAATTTGAACATGTTTCACGTGAGTAATCGTGTTAAAGGGAGCATAATCACTTGCTGCAAATAATGCTGCATGTCCGATACAAATCCAGGGGTTAACACCCGGTCACAGCATTGAGTGAGGAGGGCATTTTGTTTTCAACTCGATTCAGATCATCCTATTCACTGCTGTATTTATTCCTCCGTATTAATTAGTTAATTCGACCATCGAACGACAATAACAACGTATTGGAATTGAAGTTCATTCATTCTTTCATTGGAAATATCTGTTTTTTTCGAATACTGAATCAAATTAAACACATGAAAGAAAATTAATCCAGATTTGAAACCAATGTTCATTGACTACAACAAGTTAATCGTGTTTGCTTCGAAGAATTATATTTCATCATTTCAAGGGATGAAATCCCATCTCATTCAGCACCATAAAAATGCACTGTTCCCTAACTAGTCGTTTTCAAACGTCATTTCACAGCAGACATAGAAAAAATTAAGTTGACTCAAAAAAACTCAACTGAATGATACTTATCTCGCAACCCCCTCTATCTATGAACCCTGGAAAATCCTAATTCACGTCTTGTTTGAACTCCAATCAGATGATTGTGTTTACTGCCATATTTATTTTTCCGTATTAATTAGTTAATTCGACTCCAAATACCTTTGAAAACAATAACAAAGCGCTCAAATCGAGGTTTACTCATTCTTTCATTCGAATTAATTGTTTTTTCCCAATATTGAATCAAATTAAGCATCCATAAGAAAAAAAAAATTAATTTAAACTCACTCTCCACTGAATACTAAGTTCATTGTGTTTGCTTCAAAGACTTGTTTCATCGTAGCAAGTAATGAAATCTTATCTTCTTTAGAAAGTTAGGAGTTGTTTACAAAAGTCATTCCACAACAGACATAGAACAAATCGAAATGACTCAGTTTGCAAAACAACTGCCAGGCGATGTGGATTTTTTTAACGTTTTGCCATTTAGATATTCGAGCCAGAATTGGTGTCAAACAGTTAGGTTAGAATCAGTGATAACGAATCCTTGGCAACTGTAAATTCTTTCCGTCCGTGCAGCCGACCGTCTGTAAGCATGATAACTTTTGAAGGTGAAAACATGGAGACTTGAAATTTTCAGGAAAGGTAGAGTAACCGAATGCCCATATTCAATTCTTTGAAGGTTGAAAACTGCGCAACTGTCATAGCAATTTGAAATATTGGGATTTCGTAAATTCAAAAAACACCGACCCGATCGAATTGAAATTTTTTTAGTGATAGCTGTAACGAGCGAAGTGTAGTTTTGAAGAAATCTCTGCCTTCATGTTAGTGAAATTCCGTTCGGTTCCGAACTGATTTGGAGCATTTTATGAAGAAACTTTACCTAAATTGAGTGAGTTGTGCTGTTAGAACCAACGTTCTTGTTTCAGAATATGGGAGAGTAGTATATTGCTGAGAATGTACATATAGTTCTATTGAAAAAGAAAAATGCAGTATGCGAGAAGTGGGTAAAGCTTTCTTTGTTACTAAAAAATGGCTGACTTCATCTCATGAAATGATTCGAGAACTTCTTTCTTGGAGACCAACAGGAGAGGAAAATGAGAATAAAATTATTTGATTTCGAATTTTCATGTTCTACCAATTACTATTGTATAGTTGATAACGAGATTGAGGATGAAGGTGAAAAGTAAAAACTAAAGTTTCGCGGACGTTTCGTCTGTATTCGGATATTATCGAGGCCCAATTCAGAGCTAAAGTTAGTGAAAAATGATACAAACAGGAATAAATAATTTTTTAAACAAAATCATCACAACAATGGAGGAAATATAACAACCATTCACGAATGTTAATCTCGGACGACTGAAAACGAAGACAAGAACATATCAGAGTCAATAAGGTACAATAAACAGTATCTATGATCTACTGCTTATCGAGGTTGCCAGCTACATTTGATCGACCTATAAATGTTGGCTTCTATTGTCACTCCTGATTGGACAATACTTGCTAACCCCTACTCATTTGCGAAAGCCTCGTTCTATACTTAACTAATTGTATAAGGAGTGCTTTCGCCATTTTGCAACATTGCTGTCTCTGACATTTAGAAATAGGCGAATCTATCTCTAAGGGAATAATATGGCCTACACTGGTTTCTTAATTCTAAACTAGGTATGGAAATGTTAACTGCCAGAAAATTAACCCTGGTGTATTCGAAGTTAAGTAACTCATCTCTACCGGGAGGAATTACCATGAGACTGTTGTTTTAAATTTCCATACCATACCCAGCTCAAACGTTGCAAAAGCTTTCATCGATGAATATTTTACGAAATTAAGCAGGGGAATTACAATCGGAACTTTATGGCAACCTTGTGAATTCACAGCGGAGAAATCAATGAGTACAATCTACCTGATCGGGTAACTGAACGAAATTCTTCAAGTAATTTACTAAAAAGGCATTAGTCGTAGAATTCTATATTACGACTGAGAAATTTGATCGAATCCTGCATGGATTCAAAGCATTCGCTTCTTAACTAAGATTTTCATTACACAAGATTGCTCGCAGATTTTCGCTATTGAAAAGCGGAAGATATTAGATAGAGTTTGCAGGATTCTATAGTGCGGATTATGGATATGACGTATATCATTATTTTTTTTTGTTCGCGGTCATTGAAAGTTTTCGCTTCCACTATCTGAAAAATATTTGGCAATTCAAAACACTTGTTAGATGCAGTTTCTTGTAAAAATAGTTGCCTAATGAAAAATATCGGAACAATACGGTCGATTTACCAATGGACAGGGCTGGGCAAAATACATGCTTGGCATAATTGAGATACAAATTACAAAATACTTTCTCGCAGGTATTTGCAATACAAAATACAAAATACTTTCAAGTCGGGTATTTGAAATATAAAATACAAAAAACAGTATTTTGACTATAAGTATTTGAAATACAAAATACAAATCACAAAATACATTTAGGTGTTACGTTAAATGTGAAAAGAGGACACCTAATTCCGCTCAGCCATTTTATCGCTAAATAGAGAATTTTCTTTCAGAAACACAAGATTTTTGAATGTATTATCAGACAAACAGCCTCTTGTTGGGGAATAAATAAAACCTGCTAAAGAAAACAATCTTTCTGCAGGTCCTGATGAGCACAAACTTGTGTTATTGTATGAACACATTTCTATATTAGGATAATGTTCAAGGATGGTGAGCTCTCTGCTCTTATCGTTTTTGGAAATTGACTAACTCCAACTCCATGTTGAAATGACCATTGTGCAGGACCTTTTCTTCCTTTCCATTTGCCGAAAACATGATTGCTAGCAAAAAAACTAGATGAAGCAATTGAATGTTGTGCCATCTAAAGGGAGATTCAGAGACTATTTTCTGTAGAGCGTTCAGCGCTAAATGTATTTGTTCGGAAGTATTTCGAAAACAAAAGTATCGAAATACAAAATACAAAATACTTCAGCGTCAGGTATTTGAAATACCAATTACAAAATACATTTTTAAGAAGTAATTGAATTACAAATACAAAATACGTATCTGTATTTCAAATACGTATTTCAATTACAAGTATTTGAAATACTGCCCAGCCCTGCCAATGGAACTGTGAATTTTCAGAGGTTTTATCTATGTTTTAACCATATGATAAAAAGAAAATATTAAGAATCATTATCTTGCAATGAATTTGTCTTTCGAGAATTTTTGTCGACTGAACTGCAAGATTCAGGAATACAAACTACCTGATCGGTTTACTGAACGAAAGTCTTCTAGTTACTTACTGAAAAGGCCGTAGTTGTGAAATTCCTTATAACGACTGAAAAATTTGATGAACCCTGCTTGAATTTAGAGACGATTTTCATTCAATAAGGTTGCACACAGATATTTTTCATTTGAAAGAGGAAAATATTTGATTGCAATTAACTATTTGAGTTCACTGTGGAAAGAATACTGATAAAAAATCAATGTGTAACTACTCTCTAATCCACTTACACTTTTTGCGTCTAACGCACGTTTCGGAAACCACGTTTTCTTCGTCCGGAGACATAAGAGAGGATTACACACTGTTTTGTTGTATTGGGTTGAGTTCGTAGAATTTTAAAGTGTGTATTTAAGAATATGACAGATATCATTTTATATTTTCTTCGGAGTAATTATAGGTTTTCACTTCCACTATCTGAAAAATAACTAAAAAAATTTAAACGGAAATCACTATTTATTGAAATCGCACTTGTGGACTGCGGAATTCGAACTATTTGCCAAGGAAATCTTCTTGTTGAAATGTTGCCTGATTAACAATATCAAAACAATATAAAAGATCAACCAATGATACTGTAACGTTCAGAGTTTCTATCTGTCTTCATCAGAAAATAAATACAAAACCTTGTATTTCAAGAAATTTTGTCAAATTGAAATCACATCAACGCAGATTGACTTCGCATGAAAATTTTTCAATTTTTTTTTTCTTTCAACCTTGTGAACTCACGGCAGAAAAATCAATGAATTCAATCTTCCTGATCAGGTAAGCTCAACAACATCGTTCTAGTAATTTACTAGAAAGGCCGCAGTAGTGGAATTCTATATTACGACTGAAAAATTTGATTGAACCCGGCTTGGATTTATTTAAGGAATTAATATGTTCATAGTAGGTTTGTCATCTGAATGCATCTAAATAGTTTGTTGATTAGCCAAATCCGCTCAACAGTTTAAGAGGCACCTTACATTTTGTGAACCTTGAATAGTGGCATAATATTAGCAAAAAAAAACAACTCTTCGAGTTGAAGAAACGACTCGAGACCCGATATTTTAGGAGTAGACCTAGGGCATAGTTCCTTAGGTCGAATCGGCAAAATCCGCTCAATTGTTTCGTAGATATTTCCATTCAGAATTTCAATATTCCAGTATTTCCGAAGATACAGGTCAAACCGAATGGAAATCCAGATTTCTTTACTCGTTCATCGAAATTTACATACTTCAAAAAAAAACTGTGCAATTTTCAAGTGAGATTGATGTTTTGCTTTTGGAGTGATTATCGGGATTATTTTTGTATGAAATAATAAACCAAAACCTTCCATTACAAAGTTCATAAAAAAATGGCTGCGAACAAGGAAAAACTTCCTCTTCCAATCAGTATTCCTTAATTTGTATCCTTTGCCATGCCTTCACTCCACTTTGTTGTTCGTTAGAAATTTATAAATGTTCCACTTGGAAGTTAATTAAGGGAGTTGGAAAAAATCAGAAAAAACTTCGAGCTATAATATAAGTCTCGTAATTGAAGCTCAGACTATCCAAGTTTCGGAGTTTACGTTGAACTTACAAAGATAATGCGTATACAACGTAGAATGCGGTAAAAGGGGAATGTGAAGATGTTTTATGGATCAATCTTTAAACATTCTGTACGGTATTGAGATGTGCAGGGTGTCACATTGAAAAGGAAACAATTTACCCTCCACCTAGTGACATCGTTGACAATGTTTCAGCTGAAAGTTGGAGCTCCGCCGCGTTTTATGATTTGTACCTGTCGAATCATTGGATTGGTCTGAGAGGCTATAAAACTGCCAGCCAGTTGTCCAGATATGCCCACTTTAGACTTTTTTTTGTGGACCGCAAAGGTATGCCAATGAGTGCGAATTGCAGACGAATTTAGCTGAATTACCCCATAAATGCTTTAGTTTGAGCATTTTTGTAATGATTGACCCCTCAATAAGTAATTTAAGGACTTATTAATGTGAATACATGCCATATCAATTATGTTGTGAATCAAGAATCATTCTTTTTGTTTACAGGCGAGTAAATGAATGAACTAAAGACAGCTTTCTGCTTTAGTTCTTTCATCATAGTAATTCGAAAAAAAAAGGTTAATAGATAGACAGATGAATAATTTCATTTTCATATTACAGCGGCTCAAGATACAAGCAAAATGAAAGAAAATGTCATAGCCGGTTCAACTAACTATTAAGTGCAGAAGAAAAATATTTGGCTACAAAATCCTGAAACAGGTCAATTTTTGTTTCACTTTTACCGAATTTATATGCATTTTGGAAGGATTTTTGTTGCAACCTGTGCCATCCCCATCAAACCTCTTAATTTTTTGAATAGGGAAATTGGGTCATGTGGTACTTTTTTGGCAAGGTTTTTGTATCTTCTTTACAGGCGTGCAGAAATTTTCAAGAAAAAATTAAAAAAAAAAAAAAAAAAGGGTTGATGGGGATGGCACAGGGTCCAACAAATATCCTTCGAAAACTCATATACACAAGGTAAAAGTGAAACAAAAATTGACCTGTTTCAGGATTTTGTTGCCAAATATTTTTCTTCTGAGAAAATGAATTTGTTCCATAATATTGACGCGCACTGTATACAAATGCAGTATATTAATGTTTTTATATGCATAACTCTAGCTCTAATCCGTATATATATTTGTTGTCAGTTTTTCAATCAGTTCACTCTCTTCGAATGTAATTATGTTGAGTATGTGAAGTATTCGCAGAAGTGCTCGGTAGGTTCTCTGAAGGAATAGCATTCTTCATAAAATGTCCCTTATTTTCATTTACACCTAAGAGCACAAGAACACGAAGTGGTTTTCAAATGAATATCCATCGTTATTAACCTTTATGAAAATAATCATCCTCAGAGAAATGCAGTGGACATACTTTCATGCATTTCGTGACCTGTTTTCCAATCTGCTATTTCAAAATCCAGGCCCTTCTCTTATTAACAAGTTCCTTCTCAAATATTGTGTCCAAATAAAGTTTGCTTTCATTTGGCTTTGGAAAGTATGAAAAAATTTCTGTGAAAATAACCGCCATCCTAATTTGTTGAAGTTTGGAAGTTTGTCCATTTCCTTTGGTTCGATATTTCCCTCACAACTTCCTCTCAAGTATTCTCAGCTCATATAGAAGACATTAATATTACCAACACTTTTACTGGACTGATAATTAGATTCCTGTTATCGTACTGAACAGAAAAGTTGGCTCACCCTGACCTGCTTCTGATGTATCCTCTCCTTCATTATGTTTTATTCAGTTCGATATCGATTCTATTGCTAGAACACGACATTTATGAGACATGTTTCAGGAAAAATTTCAAGGCAGGTACTCTGACGTAGTCAGGAATTTTTTCGTGCCAGTTTTAAGCCAGCGTTATAATGGAATAAATATTCATTTCGAAAGTCAGGAGCTTCTGCGCGCATGTTCAAATTCGTTATGGAAGTGGTCATCTCCCCACGTTTTGACCTTGCCAAATGCAGCTTTACTTCCTGATGGAAAGATTTGGCGATCTTGTTATCATATTCACTTCACGAAATTCTTCATGAGCCTTCAAACTTTCATCTTACCATCGATTATTGGATTTCAATTCAATCAAATGTGTATCTGTATCTTATTGGGAAAATAAGATTTTGCATGATGTATCTACGGAATCATTGGTCAGATTGCACCCATTTAATAATTCGACCTTCGTTATTTCAAGCCCCAAACCTAGTTTTTCAGGAAGTTAGCAGTTACGGAGGTTGAATTCGTGAATGGGTAGAATACACCCAATGATCCGCTGATCAACTCTATTTCCTAAAATACAGATTGGATCGAATTGAAATCTAGTACATAATTGGAAAAAGTAAAGTTTGAAGGTTCACGCAGAATTTCGAGAGGATAATATGATTGAAAGATCGCAGAATATAGAATTTTGAAAACAGATTTTTGAAATTTTTTCTTCAGATGACATGATCACCACGGAATTCTGCACAAAGTGCGACATCAATCTTCTCAAACTAGTCACCTAGTTTCATCGTGATTGACCCAAATTCAAATAAGAACACGATGTTTTTCAGATCTAAAGCGTAAAAAGTCCGTTTCAGCACTCGGAATTAATATATTTGTTTTTTCTTGCAGGAGCGAAATCTAGAGATATCAGACCCATATTTGGTGCATATTGATATTTCGAAAATGGTCCAAATTGAAAGAGAAATCATCGAGTTTTAGCAATTTATCGGCGATTTTGACGAAAGATACTCTTTCGAGACTTTTCACAATTGGATATAATCCGACAAGGCATAATTTTGCAGGAGCTTCTGTTTCATCATCCATATCTTCCAATCGCTGCAGAATCTGAGGCTTTTCCATGTGGCCTGGACATGTCCGTTGTTGTTCATCGAGAAATTAATATTGGATATCAGGTTGTGATACATCTGCCAAATATCATTGTCTTTTTATTATCTTCCATGTCGTTTCCATAGAGCTCACTCATTTCTATTATCAAAGGCCGCTCCTGCATTTGGCTGTTGGTAGTGTTATTCAGTTATGAAGTATCTTCCTCTAGGGCTACAAGTTTTTATTTCTGTGTTTGAATCAGGAGTTTGATATCCTAGCAATTTTTGTTTGTGAAATACTTTTTTCTTGTATTCGTCATTCAGATCCTTTTCGATTACATTTGCTCTTTATACACCGAGGATAATTAGATACGTTCTTCAGTGCTTGTTCTGGTAAATCAGAGCTTTATGTCATCCTGACATAATATATGTCACAAGTTTTTCAATTTATTCCCGATATTTTATTAGATTTCTAGTGTAAAATGAAAACTATGGATCTATGGGAGATGATTTCCCAATTTAAGGGGCCTGTAGCGTTCTTCGTTTATCTGAGGATCTGAAAAATCATCACTTGGAAGACCAGACCGCAAATATAGAAAATATTATTTATTGCTTCCTACTGTTTTTCTGTTTCTCTTTCTGTTTCAGATATTAAGTCAAGATATTTCTTCAAAATTATTCAAGATGATGAGTAAATTTTGAGCTATCGCAAGTCAATGAACATTCAAAGTGCACAATAAAGGCTTCTTCCTTTTATTTGAGGAGCTAGCTCAATGTAAGGGGGTGAAATTTTCTTCATTCATTACGAGGTCAATTATTTGCTTCAGGTCTTTCGACTATATCTTTCTTGAAATCCTTCGAGATTCTAAGAAGAGAATTCATAACATTTTCATCAAGCCATTCAGTGATATTTGTATCATGGTGTACAGCCGAATTATATGTAATAAAGTATTCATATTCAGTTGGAAACTTGTAATCTGGCATAATCTCGAATTTCCGAGAAAACAAATCATGCTTTCATCATCTGCGAGATGCTTTCATCATCTGCGAGTTGCTCTTCGAAGGAAGAATGTATTTGATTTACATGGATGTCGACATCGAACGCGCCCTCCACCTCGACCGCGACTAATTTGTTCTATTCGTACCCTCAGTGAGGTACCTCTCTAAGGTAAATACTTTTAGACTTGAGATTTTCAAGGCAGGCTCAGGACACAAATGCTCCAGATATGTTAGTTGATGTGCAGAATCAACCCGACTGTTTCGGAGTGGAATCAACCATAGTGTTGATTTCCAAATAGTTCAGAAAATACCGATATGATCCAATTGAAACTTAGTGTATATCTGTAAGGTATCTACACGGAAATTTCTTGAACAAATCATATAAAGATGTAACCCAATGTTCCCATCTTGCTCGGAATTGTTGAAAGTTCTCGAGATTTTATTGAAATTAACACCAATATTTGGAGTGATAAGGATACTTTCAAAGTTTCCTAGTCCGATTCCCATATTTCAGGAGATACTAATCCGATCTTATTGAAACATTTGTGTTTCTGAATTTCAGGAAATACTGATTTGATTAAACTTAAATCTGGTAATTAGTTGCGAAGTGTCCATACTCAAACGTGTTGGAAATTTCATATGGATGGTGTTATTAACTATTTGAGTTCACTGTGGATGGAATACTGATAACAAAAGAGTGTGTAACTACTCTCTTATCCACTTACACTTTTTGTGTAAATGGATTAAAGAGTAGTTTCACACTGTTTTGTTATGGATGGTGTTATCAGAAATATGCAAAAATCTTGAAAACCACCGACGGGAAGTCATCAGGTTTTTCGCGCATATTCATATTAGTTGCCAAGGCGTTTAGCGATTTTATATATTTGAGTGTTATCGGATAGAACTGCAGATTGGTACACTGTTGTTACATATTGACTCCAAGGGTTGTGCAAAATTTCATTGAAATCTAGAGAATAGTTTCCGAAAAAAACCCACATAAATTTGAAAAGTTTTTGAACAATTTCTTTCAATTCATCAACTTAACGATTTCAATAGAATTATGAAATAATATAATAACTCCAAAACTTTTCGGCCGATTGTGCACGTCAACTGATTTTACCGTCACATATATATGCGTGTTCTTCCTTGAGAGTTTGAAGTCGGTAGCTGCCTCCGTTATCAAGTTACCGTCGCAGGCCGGCCAGCCAGACAGAATCGATTCATACATCAGGTTCTTCATCAGTGAGTCCAACCTAGTCGTTTGAGACTATCTCGTCTCAAAATTAAAAAATTACAGATATTTCTGCACATCGATATCACGCAGATCTCTAGGAAATGAACGCAAAAAGATTTAACCATTCTTGTATTATTCTGAAATGGGGTACAACATATCGTTATCTCAGTTGTTCCATCCGTGATATGTTATATCTGGGATCAGCAGTTAGCATGTGATATGATATGATATGCTTCCCCATATTATAATAAGTTTCTTTAAGGACGAAGAGAGTTTAAGTCATGTAACTTAGTTCCGGAACTTTCAGAAAATGTAAACTCAACTCTTCCAAATAAATCATTCCTCTGTAATACTCATAAGTTGCCTTAATAAATCAGTTTCAATAAGGAAAACTTCTACGCTCCATTATATCGCAAACTCAGTTAGCGAGAAAAAAAGATACTTCGAACATCTCAAGTCGAAAGAGAGGCAGCAATAATTCAATGGAGAAGTGTTGAATTATATATGGGTTCCTTGAGTCAGGAGAATGCAAGAAGATAATGTTATCGAAGATACACGAGAGGATCTCCTTCTGAGTGTGTTAGGAAGCAAAGCAGGAAATATGATCAGATTGTCATCGGGAATATGCTCAAAAATTCAGAAGGAAGTGTTAGAAAAATCTCTGACTTCCATATGGCACTATTGGCGAATGAAGATAAGCGCTACTCCCTCTGGTGACTATCCGAGTAACCCGAGGTACAGACATTATCATTGACAAGTGAAAAGAAATGTTAAGAAAATGAGAAAGTTCATACGTTTTTCTTGGCGTTTGTGTGATTTTACAAGTGCTTTTACTGAGGAAAAGCCAACTCAAATGTCCCTTTCCATAGATTTCTACAGCCCGGTTAAAAATTTGGATTTAGGGTGAAAGAAACTTCCTTTAAGAAGTCGGGCCTGAAAGTGTTGAAGAATCGATAAAAACCAACAAACAAGATTTATGAGAGTCTGTTACCTGCATTTTACCGATGATGATTATTTTTTTAGAGGTAAGCACGAATTGCTCATGAAATATTAGATCACATTCATAAAGACAATTTTTTTCCAGGCCCATAATCCAAGCAGAGAAATTTACTTAAGAGGAATGCTATGCCTTCCAGAAATCTGCCTGTTGAACTGATCATTAAGGAACAACGTTTATGTTCTAGTGATAGAACTGAGTATTGAAAAAAAAAGAGTCTCAACAAGGAAATATCTGGTGATGAATACTCTTCGCTCAAAGTGCTTCTGCCGATGGAAGCAAAGTTGTACAAGGCTTATTTATTACAGCTTTTTCAAGACCAGTCATATGAGTGTTGGAAAATTTATTGGTCAATCCATAATGAATAAGGCTTACGGTAGAAGTAGCATTAGTTTCATGTGAATGTATTCATTTTATTCACAATATATTGAGTATTTAGTTCAGTTATGAGTTATCTATTATTCCAAAAAGTATGTTTTACAATACTATCTGTTTTTCAACTTTCAAGGCAGCCTAAGAAATCCACCAAAGTCAATCTCGCCATTTGGATCTGAAAATAAATAATATTAAAATACTGTCTAACCTTAGAGATATCCTGGTAACTTTAGAGTTGCTACACTCAATTAGATTGAAGCATGATACATACCTACTTTATAAGAATGGAATATGTACTCTCAATAATACTCTCGTCAACTATAAAAGTCTAAAAAGTCTTTGAATAAATCGTGAAATCAAAAATTATCAGACCAAACACTAACAAACAGTACAAAATCGACTATCAAAACAAAATCTATGTCTGTATGTAAGGTTCTAAATCTGGCCACCGTGGCGCTGCAATCTTAAATTCAGACGCCAATAGACCGAAAACAGAGAGAGATGTCGATGTATGATCAGAAAATACTCCCAAGTCAAGATGTGACCCTCGACTCATGGCCAATCGTGAACATAACAGCTTATGGAAGAAGATTTCGAGCTCAACAACGGAAGCTTTGTGAATGATTGAAATCCACCAAATGATTACACGGACATATTAACCCGAAATTTTCTCATTCCAATATTTTTAGAATACTGATCTGATTAAATTGAATTACAGTGCCTGGACGTGATAGGATAAACTGTTGGTGCGTTTACACGGAGCCTGTTGACATGTAAACACAACTGGCGTGATATTTCAGACTAATGGTCAAAAGTCGTTTCAGTGCATTGGCTTGATGAGCAAGTTAATTGGCATCAGTAGCCTGGATTGCCTACTGGCTCCATGTAAACGCACTATTATGGTGCGTTTACATGAGGCCAGTTGACAGTCCATCTGGCCTGAGACAGTGCCCTTGTGCACACTACCGGTCTTGTGTCAACAACGCTGGTATTCCAAAATATTCCAGTCTACTGGAAAAAGATAGTCAAAGGCGCTGGCTTGAGGAGTCTATCAGCTGGCTCCAGTCAGCTGGGATGTTTTCTGACTCCGTGTAAAAGCACCCTAATAATCATTTGAATTTCTGAATGATCAGAATGCTTTTGCGGTAACATCAATTAGAGGTTATTCTTCAATACTTCTGGTGCATTTTCACGAAACCAAATGAAGTATAAACACAACTGGCTTTCAGTGACATTCTTATCCCGCAGAAAAATGTCGGTGATCTAGTGCAATAGCTTGAGGAAGAAGTCAGCTGGCTCTAGTAACCTAGGCTGCTGACTGGCTCCGTGTAAATCACCAATGTAGTTTGTTCGTATGGAGTCAGTTTGCAGTACAGCAGGCTTGAGCCAGTCAACTGATGCAAATTACTGGAATCCTGTAAACATCAATGGCATGTACGGATATTCCAGTCCAGCGGAAAAAAGTTCGTCTAGTGTACTCACTTGGGCAGTCATTCAGCTGTATCCACTCAGGCTGCTGGTGAAAACACCAAAACATACATATTTTGTATTGATTCTGCACGGACCTTCAAGCCGTAATTTTTCAACTGCAGCAATCCTAAATTTCGTTAATAGAGCGACATCAGACGAATTGGCTGATTTATCCAATATGATTTACCGAATTACCACATACACAAATAGCGTTCAACAACATGTGTAAATGATAAAATGGTTACGAAAAAAACCACCTGATAGAAAGCTACTATACACATTCCGAATGAAACATTTCTGTTGATGTTCTTCTGAAATATAAGACAATTTGTTTTCTTATATAACATCTAAAAAGGCTACAAGTAGCAATATGCGTTATTTTTCAATCCGAAATAAATATAAATCAACATGTATGTGTTTTCTAGCTAACATAGTAATAGTTTCATCAGAATGGGTGTTGTTTTCGGCAAACGCACGAGCTTCGTTCTATTTACGGTGGCTATAATCGTCCTACCGAGACTATTCGCAGTGTGGTTTAGTTAACGATGAGCCAACACACCTAAGACGATGAAACACAAGATCTTAGGCGAATATCACCACATTCCTTAAGAGGGTGCAGAACACATCCATTCACACACCAAAACTTGGCAAATTTTGCTTTGTGACGGGGGACTGCAGCGGTAAAAAGCTCGAACGAGCCAGAAGCTCAATGCTAAACGATAAACCTAACAGAGTATGTCTGCTGAATGGGCTCTGAAGCATTTGGTATCTGAGTCATATGAGGCATATTCCTGGATGAGTAAGTCAACAAACAAAATTATAGAACTTGGTAGGATCTCAATCCACATGATAATTTAGATCGGATGGCATGGTCATTCCTAGTGAATTTGTTGTGAGATGGCCACCAAGATCGTGCTATTTGACCCCAACAGGCAAGTTTTTGTAGGGTTATTTTGAGGCACAGGTCTATGCGAATAAGCCACAAACGATAGCCACTCTCAAATCCATTTGCAGGATGCTGTATCCTAGACGTTATGGCATTCATAGGAATTTCAAACAAATAAGAAACTTCAAATAATATCTCACAAACACTTCGAATTTCAATTTTATCATGGGAGAAGCTACCATCCAACTAGGCATGGGCACTAAGGCTTCATGAGGTATCGTAGGAGGTTAGTTGCGCTGATGATCGGTGAAAACCGTGAAGGCCATACGTACATTACCTGGGTGATACTTTTTACGGAAGATGCTCTGGATGGTGGTGTGATTATCTCGGATTGAGGTGGAATATGTTTTAATTTATCGAAAAATATTCGTCCTTTTTTTCATGTTCAGATGAAAACATAAAACATTTCCTCATATAAGGAAGTACCAAGTTGTAACGAATAAAACAATTCAGTAAATCATTTTCCGTTAATGTGGATTATTACCCCTGATAAATCCCAATTTCCTCAACGCTCAGCTTTTTGCTGATCATTCCCAATTAATAAGGCCACTTCCAGTCCGCGTTCTCCGGTCCAGCGTCAATTTTCATTAAAACTTAGGAAATCGTGTTCGGAATCAAGAAGTTACTCTCGAGTGTATTTCTTCATTCAGAATTGATAGTTTAGCTCGAAGGAATCACTGTGACTTCGGCAACTGAACAATTTATATCGAGCGTGTGTTGCAGAAAATTTTCTACCAATATCGTTAATGGGTCTCACGAGAAAGAAGAATAAAACTAGGAAATTGCTCTCTGTTGGTACCTGACCCGACAAACTTTATATTCCACGTCAGCTTTGGAGACATCTATATTTCATTGCTTAAGGTTTTTTGCATTTCAGAGAGGTTCTCTTGAGATGGCACTTGTGGATTTTTTCGCGAAAATGCTACCATCCAACGCGGTATTGGAATCTAAGAGTCTTGCGGTATCAAGGTGAGTTGCGCTGATGATAGGTAAAGACCGTGAAAGGGTGGTAGACAGATTACTTGGGCAATATATTCTATGAAAGATGCCTTGAGTGGCGGTGTTATTATCTTAGATTGAGGAGAAATGGTTTTCAATTTATTCGTGAATATTCGTCCTTGTGTTTGCGTTAAGAGAAATACATTATAAAACGTTACATAATATTAGGAAGTATATATATTCTTTCGAGATGAGCCGTACATTTTTACATCAAACGATATGTGTTATCACAGTATTAGCAGTATGACACGAGAGCACAGATAAAAACCTCAGAAAAAATTCTGTCTCCCCGTGTAAGTTAAGTGAAATTGTTGTTTGCTAATGAAGCGCTTCTTTTTCATCAACAAAATTTTTTTTTTCTATTCGATGCAGGTTTATATGTTGAAATCACACCTGAAAACAAAAAAGAAGACGAGAAAACCAATATGAACAAGTAAATGATTTATTACTCATTAAATTAGTTTGAAGTTCACGATCAACCTCAATAAAGAATCAGACACCGAATGAATTGCCTCGAAACCATCGTCAAATTTATATATTGGACAACTATTAACTAAATGTTCTATTGTTTTCTTTTCTTTTCCGCATTCTTCGGACTTTCGACCGAATTCCATTTGAAGAGGACACTATTACAGCGACCATGACCGGTTCTAAGTCGATTCAAACGGAACCCACTTTCCCAAGGAAGATTAAAACCGTGAACTTTTTCCGAACGATCGCTGATCAAACCTTTGTTGAAATCATAACACGAATTCCATTCTGAAAGTCAAATTTCTTTGTCACTTTTATTGGAGCAAAGAAATTCGTTAATCTATGAAGGTGTTCCGAGATTTCAATCTAGCAATTTCAGAATGAAGAATATGAGACATTATTGGGAATTATTTCGCAAAGGAATGACATTTATCCCAAGTCTTTATCACTACAACCTGTCTACGAAGATTAGGAAGTACTAAGTTGTAACGGATGAAAAAAAAATTCGTAAATCATTGCCCTATAATAAAATTTATTATTACCCCTAATAAATCCCAATTTTTTCGACGTCCAGCTATTTACTGATCATTTCTAACTATAGTCAGCCCACTTCCAGTCTGCGGTCTTCGGTCCAGTGTCAATTTTCATTAAAACTTAGGAAATCGTGTTCGGAATCAAGAAGTTACTTTCGGGTGTGTATTTCCTCATTCAGAATTGATAGTTAAGCTCGGACAAATCACTGTGGCTTTGGCAACTGAACAATTTATATCGAGCATGTGTTGCAGAAAATTCTCTACCAATCTCGTTAATGCGGTTGACGAGGATGAAGAATATAACTAGAAAATTGCCCCCTGCTGGTACTTAACCCAACAAACTTCAAATTTCACGTCAGCTTTGGAGACATCTTTATTTATTGGGTGAAAATCAATGAGTAATAGTTTTCTCGCGATTTTAGTTGATATGATATATCCAATGCTGACATGTCTAGGACATGTCTAGGACGCTTTATATCTGTGAATAAGATTTACAGAGTTATTCACTATAAATAAGCCACCCGTTATCATCGTTATTATTACCCATAAAAGTAAAAAAATTCAAATGAAGTTGTTTGGCTAGGAGTGAATTTAGGAAAAATCACAAAAACAGTGGCATGAAGATTTCGGGATGAGCAAAAGAATATTCATTTTTTGAATGGGATATCCTGTTTATAATTAGAGTTCGGAATAATCTTTTTTCCCGATTTCAAAAATATATCATATGTCATCCCTATCTCTCACCTTTTTTTTCGTTAATAAGGGTTGAAATTACTCAATAACTCGAAATCAGTAGGGGGTATAGCTAACATATGTTGAATTTTTTGGAATAAGGAGAACAATATCAATCGAAAATATCAATAATAAAATGGAGTACTTAAAAAAAATTCTCAAAAATTCTCCTCAAATCTCCAGACCGATGTTTTTTTGGACATTTATGTCATAACCAAACAAATATTTATTATGATTACATTAATTAGAAAAAATTTCGAACCGCTATAATTGTTGAAGTGAGGAGAAGAGAAGTTTTCGTGGAAATTCGATATATAACCATGAAAAAATATGTAACCTACCTTGTAACAACAACAATTCAACTAAGTTCTTTTACTGTTGGGCTTCAGCGATACAGCAAGTTATCAAACATTCAATTTAAGTGAAATTCAATAGCAATTCAAACGAGATATTTCAACTGTCGCAGATTGGTCACGTGTTTTATGGAAAAAAATACCGAATAAGTGTAACTTGAGACTGAACTTATTTGTGCAACAGCAGTGTTGGCTAGTTAAAGTATATTCGTTATTATTTATGCTCCGTTATTTATCCCTATATTATTGTAAATTTGAACCGCCATAATTGTGAAAGCGAGGAGAAGGGAAGTTTCTGTGAAATACGCTAAACCGCTAAACATTGTTGTGGGTAACGAACCTCCTAACAACAATTCAACTTCTTTCATTGTTGATCTTCAGCGATACAACAAGTTATCAAAAATTCAATTCGGGTGAATTTGAATATCAATTGAAACGAGAACTCTCAACTGTCGAAGGAGTTGTATAGAAAAAAAATGAGTGAGTGATACTTGAAACTGAACTAATTTGTGCAACAGGAGTTTTAGCAAGTTGAAGAAGTGTTTTATTCCAAACTATGTATTTCCAACTAGTACATAGCTTATTTGAGGAAAGAAGCCAACAATTTCGCTCCAGATACCATGTATCAAATTTTGTCAATGCTTTGGATCTATGTGAAACTTTAATTTATTTTTCGAAATGCAAACATAACAACAGGAACATTGAACCAATTTGCGACATACCGTCATTTTTTTGGAATTATTATCAAACGATCCAGACACTCCACTAACATTCTGATTGGATTTTCTTTATCTACGCCCTAGAATTAGTATATGTTTCAAATTTCAGGTAGATCAAAGAACTTTCGATTTTTGATAAAATTCTAAGGGGTTAGCATTAAAATTTCTCAATTTTCGAAAAATAATTTTCCGACTTCTATCGCCGTGAAATTTGGCACACTTACTAATTCGAGGGCGTAGAACAAGAATATAAGTTCAGATATTTTTAAAAAAAATCGTACTGGACGTGAGAGGTCCTTGAAGTTCCAAAATTTTGGACCTTTTTTCAAAAAATCATTATTACCGACTCGATGAAAGTAGGACGATGAGATCTGTTTTATTGCATAGATAAAGGATCGAACTACACGTAAAAAATTCGACATCACCCAGCTTCTTTATTTTGGTCGGCACAACGTCTCAAAGTTGACCCAAATTTCGTAATTTTTTCACAATTTCCGCCATAATTTCTAAACGGTTGTCACTGGACGATTTCTAATGACATATTCGTGATCTACGACCTCGATTTAATAAGAAACGATAACAAGGTCGACGATTTTCGAAAAAAAAAAAAATAATTGGGACTTAAAAAATTTTTCATCAAAACGCATAGGGGGGGGGGGTAATCATTGGCGATTCCATGCGAAATTTTATTTTTGAAGCTATGACAATATGCACATCATATATTATGGATTCGAACACGTAGATTACGAATCTGTAATTAGATTTTGCGTAACTGATTCGGTTTGGAAAATATTCCGGATTTGGTGAGAAATTTTCGAAATTTGGGTCAACTTTGGGCCGTCGTACAGATCAAACGCGTAAGGCTGGACAATATCGAATTTTTTTGGTCATATCTGGGTCCTTTGTGAGTACGTAGCCACTTATTTTATAGACGAAAGTCCTCTAGTTGAAAAATTATGATTTTTTTAAAAAAGGTCCAATTTTTTCGATTTTCTTCTGGCCATAAAAAACGATCCAGACACTCCACTAACATTCTGATTGGATTTTCTTTATCTACGCCCTAGAATTAGTATATGTTTCAAATTTCAGGTAGATCAAAGAACTTTCGATTTTTGATAAAATTCTAAGGGGTTAGCATTAAAATTTCTCAATTTTCGAAAAATAATTTTCCGACTCCTATAGCCGTGAAATTTGGCACACTTACTAATTCGAGGGCGTAGGAAAAGAATATAAGGTCAGATATTTTTAAAAAAAATCGTACTGGACGTGAGAGGTCCTTGAAGTTCCAAAATTTTGGACCTTTTTTCAAAAAATCATTATTACCGACTCGATGAAAGTAGGACGATGAGATCTGTTTTATTGCATAGATAAAGGATTGAACTGCACGTAAAAAAATTCGACATCACCCAGCTTCTTTATTTTGGTCGGCACAACGTCTCAAAGTTGACCCAAATTTCGTAATTTTTTCACAATTTCCGCCATAATTTCTAAACGGTTGTCACTGGACGATTTCTAATGACATATTCGTGATCTACGACCTTGATTTAATAAGAAACGATAACAAGGTCGACGATTTTCGAAAAAAAAAAATATTTGGGACTTGGAAAATTTTTCATCAAAACGCATAGGGGTGGGGGGTTATCATTGGCGATTCCATGCGAAATTTTATTTTTGAAGCTATGACAATATGCACATCATTTATTATGGATTCGAACACGTAGATTACGAATCTGTAATTAGATTTTAAGTAACTGATTCGGTTTGGAAAATATTCCGGATTTGGTGAGAAATTTTCGAAATTTGGGTCAACTTTGGGCCGTCGTACAGATCAAACGCGTAAGGCTGGACAATATCGAATTTTTTTGGTCATATCTGGATCCTTTGTGAGTACGTAGCCACTTATTTTATAGACGAAAGTCATCTAGTTGAAAAATTATGATTTTTTTAAAAAAGGTCCAATTTTTTCGATTTTCTTCTGGCCATAAAAAACGATCCAGACACTCCACTAACATTCTGATTGGATTTTCTTTATCTACGCCCTAGAATTAGTATATGTTTCAAATTTCAGGTAGATCAAAACACTTCCGATTTTTGATAAAATTCTAAGGGGTTAGCATTAAAATTTCTCAATTTTCGAAAAATAATTTTCCGACTCCTATCGCCGTGAAATTTGGCACACTTACTAATTCGAGGGCGTAGAACAAGAATATAAGGTCAGATATTTAAAAAAAAAATCGTACTGGACGTGAGAGGTCCTTGAAGTTCCAAAATTTTGGACCTTTTTTCAAAAAATCATTATTACCGACTCGATGAAAGTAGGACGATGAGATCTGTTTTATTGCATAGATAAAGGATCGAACTGCACGTAAAAAAATTCGACATCACCCAGCTTCTTTATTTTGGTCGGCACAACGTCTCAAAGTTGACCCAAATTTCGTAATTTTTTCACAATTTCCGCCATAATTTCTAAACGGTTGTCACTGGACGATTTTTAATGACATATTCGTGATCTACGACCTCGATTTAATAAGAAACGATAACAAGGTCGACGATTTATCTACGCCCTAGAATTAGTATATGTTTCAAATTTCAGGTAGATCAAAGAACTTTCGATTTTTGATAAAATCAGAAAGGGTGTCCGGTAAACCTTGAATAGAATAGAAACTTATTCACTCACAAACTTCACCCATTTCGCGCTAGAAGGAATTTTGAAAATTGCTGAAAACTCGTAACCCTAATTACTATACCTTTAAATTGGTATTCATCACAAGGTACGATAGAGACCATTTTCGCCTCAAAACTTAAAACTTATAGACATTGGGACATTAGGAAAAACGATAACACTTTTGTTCACTAGAACAAGCGCGTAATGAAAAAAAATTACTTTTTGCTCAATATGTTTCATGAAATAGAATGAATCGGAGACAATCAAATTTAACCACGGATTCTTCATCAGTGAGACCAACCTAGTCGTTTGAGGCCAATTTAAGCTCAAAATTCGAAAATTACAGAACAAGCGCGACAAAAGTGATTGGAGTTATCATAATTCCTTCCAGGAACTCGGCTTATTGAAATAGGTTTCATTCAAATCTGCATTTGATCCTCATTTCTGAGAAATTGTGAGAAATTTTGAAACCAAACAAATGGTGGCTTCTTTAGACTTAGATGAATGTTTCAACTAGCTGTGAACAATACGAATAGAACTCGAAGGACGACATGTTAATCAAAATCCATGTCAAACTTTCAGATAACAATCCCATATTTGACATGTTCATATCAGTGTTGACATATCTCCAAACCTGAAGAGCAGTCAGTCCTCGTGGCTTACAGACGAAGTGAATCTTCATCAGGAATGGAATATAGTCGACAAAGTTTACAAGTCTGAGTTTGAATGGAGACGAGACATAACATGCAGAATTCAACTGCATTCGTACGGCAACAATTTCACCAGAACAGTAAAGCCTGAACTATGTATGGAGTTAGGAAACAATAGGGACAACTCAACATATAAAATGATTGCGAATAGACTTCCGGAACACCACACAAAGTTCGTGTAAGCCAAGCTAGATTTGGATTCTTCATTTTGAGAGGCAATGTGAATATATTTTCCGTTTAATGTACTCGATCTGTGATAAAAAGTAATTTATTGGATTGGTAAAACTCATTAAAACAATGTTGAATACACTGGGATTTCAAGACTTGGATTCGCAGCATAGCAACACAATAGTTGAGCAACTTTTATATTGGGTTACCCAGTGACATCAGGTTGGCAACCTGGTATGGACATTCTGGATATTTACAGGGTGAACTGTATTCTCTTTATGTTCAATAGACGTTCATTAAATAGCAGATTGATGATGCACTGGACTTATATTCTTGGTCCATGGTATATCTGACGTGTAGTATGTAGTCTCGTCTCGAGTCTCGTCTTGTACCCCTTAGTCTTTTCTCGACTCGAGTCTCGTACGAGAGTCTCGAAAAAGTTTCGCAGTCTCGTGCCACTATATCTTATTTCTTTTTGAGGTACTTACCTGCTCCCTTTAATAATAGTTATGCGATATTACACTGAAAAAGGCAGTTTCGAAATAATGTTTGGTTTAAGGTTGGGGGCCTCTATTGAGACTATACTGGGTGATTTGTCCGATTTCACTCGTATTAATAACTTTGGTATGACTTATTCGATTTGGAAAAAATTTTCAGTGCTGGAAAGTATGAATGAGCATCGATTAAAGCTTATTATGGAGGATTTTGCACCATATTTTAGGTTTTTTCTGGATTTCGCTCAGACTTTTGTCGAATTCAATTTGGCAAAAGTCTCACAAAACGAAAAATACAAAGAAAATAATTCTGTTTATTTTCTTGTTTGTCTGATGAAGGAATTAGATTTGTATCCACAGTTCGCATTGTTTATCGTTCGTATTGTCCATTAGGCAACCTGTTTTTTCCAAGAGACTGCCATTGACAAAAAGTTCAATCCTGCAATCTGAAAGGGTGTTTTTCCATAAAAAACAATTTTTCTTAATTTTTAAAAATCTATTTCAGATATTGGGAGTGGAAACCCAGAAAAAACCCTAAAAATGATGAATGAGCACATTCAAAAATTGTAAGTTTTTTTCCCAAATAAGCGGTTGTTATTGGAATAATTTCGGATTGATTGTGTTTTTCTCGGAAAACCGAAGGTATGCCAAAAAAATGAAACGCTTGAATAATGACTTATTATTGTAGAATCGGAAACAAGTAACGAAGAAATGAAAATTTCATCAAAATTGAGGTAGCCATAGCAAAGTTATTAATTAATGTAAAGTAAAATCGATTGAAGCAAAATCCCGATATTGTCCCTGTTTGAAAAATGTTCTCGAAAAAAACTAAAAGGGAGTATGAAGAATAAAGGTAACAGAAAAGAAATCTCAACAAGTGTTTGAAAGGACATTCAGATAATTATTTACAAATGGAAATAAAACTGTCTCATTATGTATTTGAAAGAACACTCAACTAATTATTCACAAATATAAGATAACAGAAGAGTTGAAAGATCTATTCATCTGGTCGAAATTAATTACTGCGTCTAAGTTCATAAAATATTATACGTATATACTCTCTTATCACATGGAAAGAGAAATTACGAGTATTTCAGTAATTGTCCAACCATAAAGCAATATAACAGAGAACCTTCGATTCCTGGCCTGTTTTTACAAGAATATCATTCGATTACTTCTAGATCATTTCTCTATCCATTTACTTTATGATCGGAGAGTATTAGAGCCAAATTTCATAAACCTAGCAGTGTGAGAGTGAAAAGCCAAACTTCCAATCGATCCGAAGTAAAAATTAATGAAGAAATTGGATCTTTCGACGAAATGCTTCTTAAAATTCAACGTATAATACGAATATGCAAAAATAAGCATCCTTTAATATGAGAAAATCGAAAGTTACTTCCAATTAGGGTTAGACTGGAGGTCATAGACACCTTGTTTACCTCAGTCGATGGAAAAAAATATTATGTAGTATAAACATCCAAAATTTCAATCCGATGTCTTGAAAAATGCAGATTTCCGTGTTTTCACACTTAAGATTCTGATAATAGTCCTCTGGAAGGTCGAATTCGTGAAAGGGTAAAATCCGCCAATGATTCCGTAGATATACCCATTCAACATTTTCCCAATATTTCCAAAAATACAGATTAGATCGAATTGAAATCCAGTACTTCATCGAAAAAACCTAGAAAAGCACTGCCGTGAAGGCAGCAGCTCTTGCGCGCTTGTTCAAATTCGTTACCAAAGCGGTCATCTCCATTGAACATGCACGCAAAAGATGCTGCCTTCACGGCAGTACTTTTCTAGGTTTTTTAAATTTATGCTGAAAATGGCGTTGAATGACTTGTAACACAATTTTCGAAATTTTGGCCATAACGATACAGCTAGCGACATCTATTGTCACCAACAAATGTCTAATTTTCGAATTTCATGCTGAGAATGGCATCAAAACACTGGAAAACCAATTTTCGAGATTTTGACCGAAACGATACAGCTAGCAATATCTATTGTCACTACATCGAACTATGGAAATGTCCATAATTCTTTGAATTTATGCTGAAAATGGCATCAGATGACTGGAAAAACAATTTTCGAAATTTTGGCCAGCTAGCGACATCTTTTGTCACTACATCGAACTATAAAGTGTCCCTTATTCTTTGAATTTATGCTGAAAATGGCTTTAAATGACTGGAAAAACAATTTTCGAGATTATGGCCAAAGCGATACAGCTAGCGACATCTATTGTCACTACTTCGAACTTTGAAAATGTCCATAATTTTTCAAATTTATGCTGAAAATGGCATAAAACGACTTTAAAGCAATTTTCGAATTTTTTGCCGAAACAATACAGCTAGCGACATCTATTGTCACTACGTCGAACTATGTTCGAAGTAGTGACAATAGATGTCGCTAGCTGTATTGTTTTGTCCAAAATTTCGAAAATTGTTTTAAGTCATTTTATGCCATTTTCAGCATGAATTTGGAAAATTATGGACATTTTCATAGTTCGGTGTAGTGAAAATAGATGTCGCTAGCTGTATCGTTTTGGCCAAAATTTCGAAAATTGTTTTTCCAGTCATTTAATGCCATTTTCAGCATTAATTCGGAAAATTATGGACGTTTTCATAGTTCGACGTAGTGACAATAGATGTCGCTAGGTGTATCGTTTTGGTCAAAATTTCAAAAATTGTTTTCCAGCCATTTGAAGCCATTTCCATTATAAATTAAAAAAATTATGGACATTTTCATAGTTCGAAGTAGTGACAATAGATGTCTCTAGCTGAATCGTTTTGGCAAATATTTCGAAAATTGTTTTTCCAGTCATTTAATGCCATTTTGAGCGTAAATTCGAAAAATAATGGACATTTTCATAGTTCGACGTAGTGGCAATAGATGTAGCTAGGTGTATCGTTTCGGCCAAGATTTCGAAAATTATTTTCCACTCATTTGAAGCCATTTTCAGCATAAATTTGAAAAATTATGGACATGTTCATAGTTCGATGTAGTGGCAATAGATGTCGCTAGCTGTATCGTTTTGGCAGACATTTCGAAAATTGTTTTAGCAGTCGTTTAATGCCATTTTCACCATAAATTTAAAAAATTTTGGAGATGTTCATAGTTCGATGTAGTGACAATAGATGTCGCTAGCTGCACCATTTTGTCAAAATTTCGAAAAGTGGTTTCGCGGTCGTTTGATGCCATTTTCAGCATGAAATTCAAAAATTAGACAATTTATAGTTCGAGGTGGTGACAATAGATATCGCCAGCTGTTTCATTTTGGCCAAAATTTCGAAAATTATTTTTTCAGTCATTTAATGCCATTTTCTGCATAAATTTCATGAACCTAGAAAAGCACTGACGTGAAGTCAGCAGCTTTTGCGCTCATGACGGATATCACTTTCGGTGATATCCTTTGAACATGTGCGCAAAAGCTGCTGACTGCATGTCAGTGCTTTTCTAGGTTTTCTATATTGCTACCGTTGTGCTGATATCAATTTTTTATGCAATATTGAAATTTTCGAGATTTCAGATAAATGATGTTATCATGAAAATGAAAAATATGAATATGATAATTATATCGAAATGTTAATGATCCCATTTCATCTCATTAGCAGATCAAAGATCGAGGTGCTTCTTTCAAAAACAATTATGTCGTCAAGAAAAGCACTCACGGATAGATGAACATAATTGAATTTGAAAGAGACTTTTTTAAGTCCCTTTCGAATTGAGAAAATTACACGAAATGGGATACAGTCCTTGATAATAGTAGAAATATTTTATCTTATCGGCTCTATCGACCTCAAAGTACATTGAATTCAATTAATATTTGGAATTTCATCGATACAACGTTGTTGAAAATAAAAATCAATTCATCATCATTTAGCTGATTGAGATGAAATAGATGGATATATTTACGATCCATTAAAACGGTATGATACCCTACGAGACTTTCGAGACTCACGAGACTCTCATACGAGACACGTGACAAGACTTACAAAAGTCTCGTCTTGTCTCGTATGGATAATTTGCAGTCTCGTCTCGAGTCTCGTGGTCATCACTAGTGCCACTCAACCCCTTTTTCCATTCAAGATTTTAGGGGTTGTTGTCATTATGCTAATTGGGTTGCTACAAATTGATTGGAATTGGATGGATTACCAAAATTTTCCTCTTTTTTTTTTCATGTTTTACATGGGGGCGGAGATATTAAGGGTTATACAGTTTCAAATGTTCACCCTGTATAGAACGAATATTCTTTAATCCTGAAAGGACTCCCTCAAGCATATCTGTCCTCGCCGGGAGATAAAACCATTTTTTGTACATTGTCGATATAGGTTTCGAGCCAAGGAACAGATTTCTATTATTTGAATGAAATGAACTTAAAATTCTATTATCTCCAAAGGCGTCTCAATAATCTCTACTCACGAAGCCAGGTTGAATTTTCTGGTCCCAAATAATGGAGGCCATGTCAACAAACAAATAAACCGGATAAATATTTTAGAAGGAAAGTTCTCAGTGTTGAAAAGCTCGTCGTGCATCAACTCGGCTAACAATAGTGATTGAATAGAGTCAAGGGATTGTCGAACCTTGAATTTGCAGGATGAACAGGATAAAAGTCCCTGTTTACCTCCTTTGTAAAATAGTGTGTGCTATCGTTAGTTCGGGGGATAAAACTTCATTTCATGAGCCAGTGTAATGCGAGTGTCAGGTTTATTGGGCATTCCAAGAGATCACAGAGTGAAATTGATAATACCCTATCGCTTCCTTTGTTTTTTTGCCGTTGGGAGAAAAAACCCTAATATAGTTGCTATACCAGACAATACCTGATTGTATTTGAATTCGGACAAGTTTTCTGAAAGATTCTGTTGGTGCCTGAGTGTTTCCGTTCTGGAACAGCGTGCTATCCATTTGCCCAAATGTATGCAATTTTTCGATTTTTAACAGAAGATGGTCTCAAGAGACTAGGTAGGACGTCAACTTAGTGATTTAGATCCGATTCCGTCTTTTGCCACGATCATTTGAGATCGACGATAACTGGAGACTCGAAACTTTTAGTGTAGGTAGCGCACCAAAATCCGAAGAATGTTTATTATTGAAATTGATTGCTAGCTTAACACAGAGTGAATCATAGTAATTGATATAAAAACAAATAAAACCCTTGACAACGTTCCCAATTTTCAAACTAAACTATCTTGTTGACATGCATGTTACGTGTTTTACTCCATTCTTGAATTTGAAACGAAAATACATCACATTACAGATGTTAACAACGGAGATAAGCGGAGCCCCAGTTAATCATTTGAGATTGGTAGTTTTTGTTTTGGTGCGGGTCATATATCCGAAATTTCTAGAAGATCCAGTTCTTTTCCTTTTTATCCTTATGACAAATTTTTTTTTTATTAAAATGTATGAAATTATAACAAGTTATATAATGTGTGGAGAAGCTAGTTGTGGATTTGTTTCAAAGAATTTACTTTTTATGTACTTCCCCTTTGAGAGAACGACCGGTCTCACCAATATAGAATGCAGGGCATTCGTCACAGAAAAGTTTATAGACACCACTTTTTACGCGCCTGTTCTAGGAGAACAGCGTGCTATCGTTTTGTCCAAATGTCTGTAATTTTGGATGATTGAGCCGAAAATGGTCTCAATCGACTAGGTTGGACTCACTGATGACGAATCCGGTGTCAAAATCGATTCTGTCCGGCCGTAGACACAATAACTGTCGACAGAAGCAAGCTATCAACTTGAGACTTTCAGGATAGGTTGCGCATCAGAATGCCGCGGTGAAGTTCGTTAATGGGCCTAATCGGTCGAATAGTTTCGGAGTTATAGACACTTGAAATTTTGAAGTTATTTATTTCAGAAACTACCTGAGCGATTGGATTCAAACTTAGCAGTTACGTGGAGTATAACGACGCGCAACTTTGATTCAAATTTCGTCAGGATTATATTGTCAGTAAATTAAAAAAAAATTTTTTTTCGAAATTTTTTTCCAAAAAATTTTTTTTCGGAAACCATTCATCATATCCAAAAAAAAATTTCACCCACACTTTGAGCTTCATATTTCACAGCAGTGTACCAACTTTCAGTTCGATACGATCATAAGTTTTGGAGATATTGCGAAAAAATATGTCAAATTTCGAGGTTTTCTTCTCCATATCGTTGATTTTTTCGGTATTACTCGAGAAATACTGATTCAGTCCTGATGAAACTTCACAACTAGTTTTTAGATGCTGAAGGACAACTTTATGCGAAATTTCGTGATAATCGTGTCATTAAAACAATTTGAAAAAAAAATTTCTATGATTTTCTTATCATATCATCCTCATTAAATTCTGTATGAAACTTCGAACTGTTATTTTTCGAAGAAGTACTGGATTTCAATTCGATCTGATCTGTATTTTTGGAAATATTGGAAAAATAAAATTTTGATTGGGTATATCTACGGAATCATTGGGTGGATTTTACCCATTCACGAATTCGGCTTTCGTAATTAAGGTCCAAACCTTCTCTACAAATATCGAATTTCTAAGTTGTTTCTTTCGGAAGTTGTTGTGTTTACGCAGTCGGCCGTTGGGCTGACCGTAAACACAATAACTTCCGGAAGAAACGAGTTAGAAACTCGATATTTGTAGAGTAGGTTTGGGGCTTAATTACGAAGGTCGAATTCGAGAATGGGTAAAATCCACCCAATGATTCCGTAGATATACCAAATCAAAATTTTATTTTTCCAATATTTCCAAAAATACAGATTTGATCGAATTGAAATCCAGTAATTTATCAGAAAAAAATTTCAAAAAGCACTGCCGTGAAGGCAGCAGCTTTTGCGTGCATGTTCAAATCCGTTGCTGAAGCGGTCATCTACATTGAACATGTACGCAAAAGTTGCTGCCTTCACGACAGTGCTTTTTGAAATTTTTTTCGAATGATTCAGTCCACCTCTACCACTAGAAAACATTGATATTGAGTTCCTCTTATTCGCTCATATAATATCAATATTATTTCGTCTTCGTCTACTACAAATTTTGTCGCTTACTTGCGGAATATAGTTAACATATATAAATCTCTTTACATGGTTTTTGAAAGGACTTTGGTTAATACTTGCTAACAGTCTATCATGTTGTTTACTGAATATAAGATCCACTATTTCAGGGGAGAAGCCAGTGTTCTTCGCTAATAATTTCAACACCTCAACTCCATTTTGAAATGATTGTCTGACAACAGGGTTCAAATTAATCTTTTTACAAGAGAATGAATCGCTTACATTTGAATCCTATATAGAGGTGCACGACTGTTATAAATGATAGTGTAAGAAAAAGTGTTTTTTTTGTGTATACCGAATTCAAGATGGTCATCTATCTCTTTATTTGAATATGTAAAAAAATTAGGGATTTATTGTATTCTCTATTTATATTGAACAGATCTATGAAATGAATTGATCTAAAATTGTAGTTTATAGTTTGGTGAGCAGTTACATTCCACTGCGACGTTAGGGTTCATTGTGGTAGACTAAATTGTTTATGTTAGGTGTTACCTGATAAGGAAGGACGGGCCGAGAAGCTAAAACAATGAGACCCAGGACAATCCGGATTCGACACAACTACCAAGTTTTTTCATGGTCCTTCGAGCCGGATCTAACACCGTTTAAGTTTTCTTGATCTTCCTTCGAGCCGGATCTAACATCGTTCAAGTTTTTTGTAATCTCAGATGGCTAAAACTTTCCAAACACTTTACATATTTTGCTCATTAGCTTACTTATCCGGCGACTAGAAGTCTACTCTGAAATTTTCATATCCCTGGGTTTTTCCTCCACATTTATTGGGTTAATGGACGACTGGACGGAACGACATAATTTGCAGGATTTTTCATCAGCAAGTTCAACACAATCGATCAAGGTCATTTTCAGCTCAGAATTGGAAAATTATACAGGGTGTGCAAGTATTCTTTGACCTATATAGATAATAATATCTTTTGAAAGAGTCCAAAGAAAAGAGTCTGGAGGTGTAAGGCCAACATTCTGAAGACTAATGACCCTATCGAACTCTCGCTCTGTAAATTGAAAGTGATTAAAATGTCCATGTGCCAAACCACCCTTATATTCATTTTATCTACTGTTCTGTTAGACGGAACGGACAGCTACCTTCATGAACACGCTATTGATCAAACAGACAAAGGGAATAAAATATTTAAGCTGGTGTGCGGCAGAGTGAGCTGAAAACATCTCCCCACATCTCATAATACATAAATAACATAAGGTTGCCAAAACTTAACTTGGCAAAATAGTTTTTCATGGTTTTCATCATTGTTTGGTTGATATGTCCACGAGAGTTTTTCTTCAATGTATTAAACGTCATTCGAAACTTCGAAAATCAGGCAGTTTTCCCATATAAATTCAGTTTGCATTTATTAAACTATACTCAGAGTAAATTCGATGCAAATTCAGTGCTGAAAGTGAAGTTACAATTTTTTTTTCCTACAAAAATAAGTTCTTCAAGGAATAATCACGAAACCACCCTATAGTCTGGGGAGAATTTTCCGTTTTTCCTATAGGGTACAACGAATTCAGATTTGAATCATAATTCTTACACACATCGATCAAAGTATTCTGCACACGAAGGTGGGATTCGCAAGATGCTCCTGGAAGGCTGTACGTAGTTATACTGTAGTATTCCATCTGAAAGGTGAAGTATCGAGATTCCCTCAGCGGTTTTATCCAAGGTAAGTTGACCTGACGATCAGTAATAATTGTGGAAGAGCTGTAGTCATTCTCCTTGGATCCGCTTCTTCGGAGTAGATGTTTTGGTTGATTGGATGATTAGCTCTGATCAAGGGGGAATATTTGTTGATTAATCGACAGGTATTCGTCCTTGTGATTATATTAGATAATTCTTACGTTATGCTTTGTTTTCAGTTGAAAAATTGGTGAAACGTTACAAAACATTCAAATCTTGAATATCTTAACAACGGAAGATAATTAAACCATACTCTATAGGAACTTCTTCGTTTGGAATTTTCTGCAGAATAACCCCTTGAAATTTGGTCGAAGACAACTTGCACACCCTGTAGACATCTGACCAACACGATAACTCACTTATGATCTAAAACAAGCAGTGATTAAAAGTAAGTTAGAGCTGAAAGAAACGATAAATAGTAGTGATATAAAAGAACTCTTACTTTATCGTGTTCACTGATCTGTGTCTACAAAGGCTTTTCTACAACATACTGATAATGTACAAAATAATATTCGAAACATGCATATCTGCCGCTTATGTCCTGTAAGTCCACGGTTTCTATCAAGGGTTTATGTGAGGTTTGAATTGATCACGTAACTCAGCCACATCATTCCGATTTGAAATCCGCAATTCAACATGCCTGATTCCGAACTGATTATACCTTTCATGTCGGATGAATGAAATAATAGCTGACTCGGGAACTCATCTGTGAAATCGATACTAGGTTTCGTCTTCACTCGACATAACATTGAGCATCTTGTGTGATGGTTTTCACGGTTTCAGACTTTCACTCCAAGAATTCAACCTCAATTTGCCTGTTTCCATATAAGTCACAGTGTCGTACTCCTGACCCAGTTTCTACCAAGGGGTGCTGTTATTCGCATATATCTAATTAATATGAAGTAGTCTCGATGTTCTGTTCATCAACTAAATTAATTAGTTGGGACAATTTAGTTTGGTAAAATTTGGGCAACATGAACATTGTAATCAAGAAGTCGAATTATCGTGTCATAGAGCAAGTTGGTTGTGAATATTTAATGGCCGATCGATAAATGTATCACTTGGACGTTTCCGTTGTGGGTTTGTTTTAGCCTTATTACCTGAGCGACATTATCAAGGCAACGATCAGAAATTTCAATGGAGTTTGATTGGTTTATTCGAAGAATTATGGGAAATCAACGGGTGTTTGATGGTACATCATCAACTCAAAGAAAGTTCAACTCTTAATTGATTTTCGATGACAGAATATTTTGAAAGGACCTTGAATATTTTTACACATTTTTTGCAGGTTTTCACTATGTTTATAAAGAGGAAACCGTTGAAAATTAAATAAAAAAATATTGTATCAAAGATCCTCTTGCGGATTGCAGGATTCAAACTATTCGTCAGGGACAGTTTCTTAAAAAATAATGCCTGATTAACAACAATAAGGAAATGATATTGACGATCAAAGCAGTTGACTGTAATTTTTTGAGGTCTATATCTGACTCCTTCATCAGAGAAAATTGAATGAATCTATTCCTTCCAACACTTCAGTCATTCATTCCTTCAATGTCCTCGGCTGCTTTGGCCATGTGAACAAGTTCTCAAATCTTTATTTTATTTTGACATTGACATTCATTCAGACTCTTTCCAAAATAGGGCCTTTTTAATTTGTAGACACGCAAACATATCCCAACACCATAAACTTACACGACATCCATGACCTCGCTGGGATTCAAACCCAGTACCTCCGGTTTTATATGCAGGCTACCAACCCACTGCACCACCGAGGTATTAAGACTTCTATGTTGAATTGACGTTCCTTGAGAAACACAAAGGAAGAATTCTCCAAAAGAATGTACGAATTTTTTTTTGCATTCAGCAAAATACAGGACTCTTCAATTCTATTTCAAATCTGAGAAAAGGTCAATTCGACAAATGTCAAATTATGAAAGTAGTGAAAGAAATAGATTCATGGGAATTGACAACTGAGGTTTTGAGGTGTTTGATTCCATTTGCCACCTCGTACTCATAAGAGTAGACATTTTCATCAATGGCTCAAATAAGAAATCAGCAAAAAAATCGCTTAAATTTGGCAAACGACTTAATGCTGACAGTTTCTAAAAAAACAATGCCTGATTAACAATAAAGAAATGATATCGACGATCATGGCAGTGAACTGTAATTTTTTGGAGTCTATATCTGACTCCTCTATCAGAGAAAATTGAATGAATCTATTCCTTTTCAACACTTCAGTCATTCATTCATTCATTCCTTCAATGTCCTCGGCTGTTTTGGCCATGTGGACAAGCTTTCAAATCTATATTTAATTTTTACATTAACATTCATTCAGACTCTTTCCAAAATAGGGCCTTTTTAATTTGTAGACACGCAAACATATCTCATCACCATAAACTTACACGACATCCATGACCTCGTTGGGATTCGAACCCAGTACCTCCGGTTTTATTTGCAGGCTACCAACCCACTGCACCACCGAGGTATTAAGACTTCTATGTTGAATTGACGTTCGTTGAGAAACACAAAGGAGGAATTCTCCAAAAGAATGTACGAATTTTTTTTTGCATTCAGCAAAATACAGGACTCTTCAATTCTATTTCAGATCTGAGAAAAGGTCAATTCGACAAATTTCCAATTATGAAAGTAGTGAAAGAAATTGATTCATGTGAATTGACAACTGAGGCTTTGAGGTGTTTGATTCCATTTGCCACCTCGTACTTATGCGAATAGAAATTTTCATCAATAGTCCAAATAAGAATTCAGCAAAAAAATCGCTTGAATTTGGCAAACGACTTAATTCTATGTGAAGCAAATACAGATCCACGATGGGAGAAATTGATTAATCAAAAACAAGCACAACCTTCGCATTAACATGAGTCTCAGGATTTTTTTGCTAATGTGTTCGTATTAACATATAAATGTTTATGATTACACCCCTTTGTTAAAATTCCCTTACTAAATAAATCAATCATTATGGTTTTTTTACTAAAGTTCTCTCGACCTCTGGCGACCCCCCTACAGAAGCTTCGCGACCCCTCAGAGGGTCAAATGCGTGAATGGGTAAAATCCAACCAATCATTCCGCAGATACACGCATTGAAAATTTTATTTTCCCAATATTTCCAGAAATACAGTTTAGATCGAATTGAAATCCAGCACTTTGACACGATCATCATGAAATTTTTGCACAAAGTTGTCCATCAACATTTTCGAACTAGCTTCCAAGTTTCATAATGATTGAGTTAATCGAAAATTTACATATTATTTTCCAATATCTCCGAGAATAAGTACCGTACCGAATTGAAATTTGGTACACTGCTGTGAAATATAGAATCAAAGGTGGCAGCGAATTGTTTCTCGAATTTGATGAACTATTGAAAAAAAATAAAAAAAATTTTTGGAAATAATTGTTTTTCAATCTACTGACTGCACGTTCACAAAAAAATTTCAAGTGAGGTTGCGTGTTGTTATTTTTCAACTAACTGCCAAGTTCCCCTAAAACATGAGCGTAATAAAACGCAGAATGGCATGAGATAAACTTTGCAGAGCCAATCAACTCGATTTCTCGAAGCTAATCAATTTTCCATGATTTTTTCTCGATCTGACAAACGATGGGTATTATCTGTTACTTCAGCATGACATGCATCTATATGGGAATTGAAAAAATAAATCTAACGAACGGATAAGCTCCAATGATTGACGTTATTCGGTGTTCTGTTTTCAGTTGCTTTATAAACGTATGTAAATGGAGCCTAGTCAGTTCGCCTCTCACATTAACTAATTATAGTCATTCATGCTAGAGCGTCATTTCGATTATTGTTGTTATAACGATATTAGAGACAGCAAACGGGAGAGATGTGTTAACGAATATATAAAACTGGACACGTGACTTATTCAGGGCGCCACTATTTTCGAAAACTAAAATTTATCCGTTCGACCAGGCATCGTAGTGTGGCAATGAAAACAGGAATGGATGTTAATTGAGATTACTCGAAAATGTATGTAATCTCTTTATGAACAGTTCACGCAATGGAATATTCAATTTTCAATGAATAATATATATTTAGAACATTACTTGGAGTATAGCTGAATGAATGGCCACGAGAAGGGTAAGTAGTTATGAAACAGGAGAAATACAGGGTCTTTCACGAGGAACCTCACCCATATTTATACGGGAAACTACTGAACGTATTTTCATGAAATTCAGCACTTATAAGTATTTCACGATGCTGATGAAATCTAAAATATTTTCAAGGCATGAGCACCTCCGGTTTTTCCGGAAATGACGTCAACTTCCGTTTTTCAAATTAGAACACCATTTTTTTATTGCAGAAATAGATTCCTTAGAAAATTTCAATTTATTTTGATGTAACAATTTTTAAGTTTTGTTTGGAAAATTCTCTCTGAGCAGGAAAATTCGAAAAAAAAATCGAAAATAGAGCTCCGCTGAAACAAGAATAACTTCGAGGTTTTTGGATGGAAAATTTTCATTTTTGGGATTTTTCAAGATGTAAGATTGATGTATCCACTTTGAAAATCGAAATCGCGATTCATGATACAGGGGGTGAAAAAATCGCTTTCAAAGTTAGGGATGACAAAATCGTGAAAAATCAATTTTTTCAAATTAGAACCCCATTTTTTTATGGCAGATGTTGAATCTACGTTAAAAAATAATGTGAGTGTATGCATCACACCCTTGCCCTAAAATGGATATTTTCTGAGTTATCCACAAAAAACTGTTTTTCGTCTTGAATTTTCAGCTATTTCTTTTCCCTTCACGCCAAAACGATGACATTTTCAGGAACTGTTACTTAAACCATGTTTTAGATTTTACTACCCTAATATGCAAGAGAAAAAAGTTACAGGTTGTTCCTCAATAGATGGCGAATTTGGATTCGAATTTGTATCGGAAACCTCTTTATTTCAACTAATCGGCCATCGGTTTTCGCTCCAGTGATAAATAAATAATTCCTTATGAACCATATGCAAAAACTTACCATGTTTTACATTATTTTTTTTTAATGATAGATATCATTAATTACATCTGCCAAATTCCTCTTTATTCAGTAGCATTTTGTGTTTACTATTAATTTGGTGATAATTCGTATTAAGTTATAAAATCGATCACTATGCCTAATTTTACCAATGAAGATTATTTAAATCTCATTCTACTTCATGGAGAATGTAATAAAGTTGTAGATAGAACGATTCGACTGTTCATTGAGAGGTTTCCTGACCGACCCAGACCAACGAGAGATACCATTAACAGAACCATGACAAACTTGAGAAATGTCGGATCTTTCGTTAAGAAAACTACACACAGAGAAAAAAGTGTAGTAGAAGATGAGAACAACGAAATTACAGTTCTTGCATATTTTCGTGTGAATCCTCAAAATTCTCTCAAAGATGCCGAGATTGATCTGGGATTATCTCAATCGAGTGTTTGGAGAATATTAAAAAAACATAAAATGCACCCATATAAATTCAATAGGGTACAGCATTTGAAGGAAACTGATTTCGTCATGAGAACAGAGTTTTGCGAAGCTATGATGATTCGATTTCAAGAGAATGAAAACTTTTTGGACTGTATAATTTGGACAGATGAATCTAAATTCACAAAGAACGGTTCTTTCAATAGGCATAACAGTCATTATTGGGATGAAGAGAACAACCACCACTTCAGACAATGGAACTTTCAAGAGACCTGGACTTTCAATGTTTTTTGCGCCATCAAAAATAATGCAATTCTCGATGTTCACATTTATGATGGGACTTTAACTGGTAAGATAGAACACTACACATGTTTGCATTATTTAAAGAATGTTCTCCCTTAGGAGATAGATATTCTGACATATTGACTCAAATAATTGAGCCGCTAGTACAGAACCATAATGACTTATGGTATCAACAAGATGGCGCGCCTCCACACAATTCACTCAATGTGTCAAATATCCTCTACAGGCTATTTGAAGATCGATGGTTGGCGAACAATGGTCCACATCTTTGGCCACCACGTTCTCCCGATTTAACTCCTTTAGACTATTATGTTTGGGGTAGGATAAAAAATATTGTCTACTCAACTCCCCTGACTGATAAAGAGGACTGCATAGAACGACTCAGAAATGCGTTCAGGTTTGTTTAGATTTTTAGATTCATAGTTTTGAAACTCAATTTGGTTTTTAAACACTTTTGCAGATCTCTTCCTCCCGATGAAATAAGAAGAGCAACGCACGAAGCATCCTGAGACGTATAAATAAATGTCTAGAAATTAACGGTCAAAACTTTGAGCATCTTCTCTAGTTATAACTGCGCGAGTTTGCCATGGTTCTCCTAATAGTAACTTGAAGTCGGTTTCAAGAAGGGGTGAAAAATCTACAGCATGGTTCAAATAACAGTTCCTGAAAATTTCATCTTTTTGGCGTGAAGGGAAAAGAAATAGCTGAAAATTCAAGACGAAAAACAGTTTTTTGTGAATAACTCAGAAAATATCCATTTTAGGGCAAGGGTGTGATGCATACACTCACATTATTTTTTAACGTAGATTCAATATCTGCCATAAAAAAATGGGGTTCTTATTTGAAAAAATTGATTTTTCACGATTTTGTCATCCCTAACTTTGAAAGCGATTTTTTCACCACCTGTATCATGAATCGCGATTTTGATTTTCAAAGTGGATACATCAATTTTACATCTTGAAAAATCCCAAAAATGAAAATTTTCCATCCAAAAAGCTCGAAGTTATTCTTGTTTCAGCGGAGCTCTATTTTCGATTTTTTTTTCGAATTTTTCCGCTCAGAGAGAATTTTCCAAACAAAACTGAAAAATGTTACATCAATATAAATTGAAATTTTCTAAGGAATCTATTTCTGCAATAAAAAAATGGTGTTCTAGTTTGAAAAACGGAAGTTGACGTCATTTCCGGAAAAACCGGAGGTGCTCATGCCTTGAAAATATTTTAGATTTCATCAGCATCGTGAAATACTTATAAGTGCTGAATTTCATGAAAATACGTTCAGTAGTTTCCCGTATAAATATGGGTGAGGTTCCTCGTGAAAGACCCTGTATAATTTGGTTCATAGAATTATATGTTCATGAAGTAGATTATTTCTTTCTTGTGGTTTTTGATCGCCCTTATTTCCTTACGAAATATACTGATTTTCATCAGATATTCGTGAATATTCTAAAATATCCATCGAATAATGAACCATCGGATAATGTATAACTTGAATGAAATGAGTTTTTTGGTGTATTTTCCACTTCAGGTGGAAGGAAAAACTCTTTCTATTGGTATTGAACGGCTGCAAGTTAGAAGATTTATTAGGGCGTTATAGGCCGAAAATGGTTTTGAATGATTTGTTTGTTAATGGTCAGAATCCGCTCAATGATTCAGGAGCTACAGCCATCTGAAACTTTGTTGTCTCGCTAACACAAAAAATACCAATACGATCGAACTGAACTTTAGTTTGCAGTGGTAGATTATTATCAACACGTAGATTCATCTTAAGTTCGTGGAAATGATATTACTAGGAGAAATAGAAAAATTTTCAAAAATGGATCCTCGACCTGACAGCTGATCCCATGCACAATAACATCCGGAAGAAACGACTAGAAGACCTTGTAGAACAGGTCGAATTCGTAAAATGGTATGATGTTCCCAATAATTCCATGAATAAATCTATTCGAGATTTCGTCTTCCAAAAACTCCCAAAAATCGTCGAATTGAAATTTATTGAAGTTTCATGCCAAAATTTCGTGAAAAATAAGTTTCGAGAATGAACAAGTACGTGGCAGCTTCTGACTTAACATCAATCCGTTTCTAGAATTATATACATAACACAGAGGAAAAATGAAACCGGTTGTTCAAATACTGTTGAGATTCAAGTTTATCACAACGTTAAAACCGAGTTTCAATTTGATCAGATCGACATCTTCCGAGTTCTTGAGAAAAGTCAACTCCCCATAATTAACTATGAAACAGTTCGGCGGATTTTGAACATCCACTGAAGCGAGATAATTAGGCTATATACCAACCCTGAAGATTCAAGACTCTAGGTCTGTTCCTTCGAAAGTTACAGATCATACATGTCAGGAAAAGACATTTTCAAGCTGATATCTATTCAAGAAAAGTTCAGCATGCTCCAGTCCAGTTGCCCAGATTATTTTGATGTATTTCTCTCTACAGGGTGTCTGGTGATAAGTTGGTAGGTAAGTGCTCGAATATAGATAAAGGACATCTGTGGTGGATGGAAAATGGTATCCAAAAGAGCTTAACATTTCTTGTTTCAGATGGACCGGGTTTATCCGAAATTTGTAGAACCTTTCAACAGCTCTTACTCCAGAACTATTTGAACGATTTCAACGATATTTCTCACGATGGCTGGATACTACTGAGTTGAGTTCGTAGACACAATTCTCGATGAAATTTCACTCTTTCAAAAAATTTGAAGTATATGGAATGACATCACGCAAGGGTAGATAGGAACAGTAACTGGATCAGTCAATGGCTTCATGTAAAAGCATTTAACGAATTTTTCCATGATGTATGGCTGACTGGCAAAATGAAATATATTCGAAAATTAACTTACCGGTGTTTATGACGATTGAAATTTGTGTCATCTGATTTGATCAATGAATCTGGAAGCAACTTCTGGCTCCTCCGTAATGCCACCAGTCCTAAGAATTAAAACTGAAATTGGTTGAATATTTCTGAAATTATAGCCAAATGAAAGTACAAAAAAATTCGGAAACCAACTAATATATCTGAGACCTGAGTCATTAAGAGATTTCAAATACCATTTGCACAGAAGCTCTTTATCTAAATCTAAGCGCTGTCAGACTGGTCACCATGCACTCGGTATAAACTCACGATATTAACGGAACAACTCGATTTTCTCCATGGAAACTTCTGAATGAGAACAAATTGGCGCCAAGTGAAGACGAGTTCAGGAAAAACTCTCATTAGTGTTCGAGAACCAGGAACGTTTCAAGAAGAACTCGTAGTCCTTTCTTAGCATTGAATAAATAATGGCATTCATACAAATTTTCAGTCTGTCGATTTATCAGAGCTCAAAAGGAAAAAAATAATTTTTTAATTCATTTCTTTTTGACATCTCTGGAATTGAGATTCATTTTTCTTACGTTACTATATTTCACGGCGAAACTCTCAGAATCCCTGTGTTTGCTTCAGTTTCAAATTTTATATTTCAAGGTTCCATTTTCATTTAGGGCCAGGTTTCCTATGATAATATGATAATCCTGCAGAAAAGGTAATAACATAGTTCTTCATACAATTAACCATTTGAAATGGAAATAAATTCTTTTATAATTGAAGGGTATTTGTTTTTATTGTATATTTCCCAATGATAGAGATTAATTCATACAGTTTTTACGAACTAGGTTTCAAATTCATTGGTTCTTTGAAAGCATTCGAAAATATGCCTCATTCTATTCTATTCAGTATATTATTCAGATTTCATATTCCTGGACATGCTTTTGGAAATTCGTTGGTATTGTTTTTTTGTTTTTCAACAATGGAGAGCGTTATCCATATGCGCCAATGTCTGTCTATCTGTGGTGTTCAAAGAGCTCGGATCAATGAAAAAACATAAACATGTTGATTCCTGAATACGTGTTGAGATATACGCATATGTCCCAGAGTTATTAGTTTATGAAAAACAGCCACAGTTGAATTCCTTCATTTTTTTTGGGAATGAATTTCAATATAATTACTATATTCAGGTAGAGTTTGGTTTTTGGGAGCGTCTTCCGATGACCTTATGAAATTTTATGTTTGTCTTCTGTATGATGGATGGCACCACTCACAGAATTTTTCAGATATTTGAAAAGACATTATATTTCAAATGATAGTGACACTTGTATCACGTTTCATAGTGAAAGAATTCTAGAAAAGCACTGAAGTGCGGCTAGCAGCTTTCGCGCGCATGTTCAAGTTCCTTGCGAAAGCGTTAATCTTTTTACGTGTTAACCACGCCTAACGCACCTTTACTTCTAGATGGAAATATTTGGTGGTCTTCTTATCATATCACCCTTACGCAATTCTGCATGAACCTTCTAGCTGTCATTTTCTAACAAGGTACTTCATTTCGAATTGTTCTAATGACACAATCGTCACGAAATTTTTCAAAGAGTTGTGCATCAGCATTTTCAAACTAGTCACCGAGTTTCATTATAATTGAATCAGTTGTTTTTGAGATATTTTGGAAAGAAACGAAGGAAATTTGAATCGTTAAAACTGAAATTTGGTACAATGCTTTGAAATATAGAATGTAATGTCTGGGCAGAATATATCTCAAATAGATGAAGCAGTTCGTGAAATATAAAAGCCTCAAAGTTTCTGAAACCATTCGGCCTATTTCACCAGTCAAGGAACGCAACCTTCGCATTCGAAAAGCAACCTAACCTGAAAGTTTCTAGTCGATAGGGTTTTTCGTAATCGTGCCTACGTACGGCCTAACGGCCCGGACGTTGCCGATTAAAACAGCGGATTTGTCATCTCTAAACTAGAGTTTTAAGACTATTTTCGAGAAAAAATCGAATCAACTGACATTTTGTCAGAACTATAGTACTTTGTTCTCCCACATCACAAGCGCAATAATTGATCCTCATGGGATTTTCGTGTGAAAAAATTATTCTTCGTAGAGGGCACTCGGAGCAACTGTTTTCGTACTATTGGGATTTGAAGTGATTTTCAAATGACAAGCACTACTTATAAAAATCATAACTTTCTCAAATTGAATTCTTAAAGTTAGGTGACGGTATTAATTGGAGTACCCAAATGTTACAAATATCCACCTTATACTACCAATGGTTTTGAAGTTATAGACACCGATCCTCTAGAATAAAAAATAGAAGGTAGTTTTGAAATACCCACGAGACATTACGTAGGGGTTGTATCACTGAGAAAAATATTCCTTTTCTGAACCGTGACGTCCCACAAATGATTAGCCACATTCTGCTTAAATTTTTGGTCAATGTGATAGACACCTGTTGAACAAGATATTTGGCAAATTCTGCTTTACTATTTCACGAGAAAAAAAAATTAGCTCTTCCGATCTGATGAACCTTCAATGATTGAAATCAAAAATTACTTTTGCAGAACAGAGAAATTTGTTAAAATTATTTTCGGTTTTTTAAGAGTGAATATGAGGAATGAAATAGATGATTGGGACACAGAAAGACAACAGAAAAATTGAAACAGTAGCAAATACATCATGAAGGAGCGTTTCTTCTTTCAAAGCAGAGAACAAATTGCTCCCCTTGCAGAATTCCGAACCCATATATCTCTAACGGTATTGAGACAAAGGGTAACATGAGGAACTTGTATGCATTATACCCGTAGGCTTACTCGTTTCTCCAGGAAAAATATTTCATGATCACATGACTACGGCCATCCATAAGCATAATATCTGGCTTGATAGTGCAGGCCCCTTAAAAATGTTTCACAATCAATTGCGTGCTAGGAACCGACGCAGGGTCGAATGTACTCCATCATGTGTGGCCACCCTTAAACGGGGTAACAAGAAATTCACAGAATAACTGAAATGGACATGCTTTGGATTATACCCTGAATCTGAAATGTAGGACTCGGTGTGGATATACCAGAAAGATCAATGAGAGGAGACCGAGGCTTGACAGGCGAACCAAGAAAGACTATCCTTCAGATGATCTCAAGGGAGTTGCAACTAATTGGATAGCAACTGCTGGATGTAAAAGCCGAAGGAGATGGCTGTAGGAGGTGCTAGCAATGGCTAGTAGTGGATGCCTGCAGGCTAAGGACGAGAATTTTATGAATACATGAAAGCTAATGTTCTCTGAAGATCGAAGTCTTAAAATAAATGTGTTCAGGACTGTGTCTGGTTGTCCAGCTACGTTCTATAACAAACTAATTCAATAAGGAGTGAATCGTGGCGAACTTGAACTCGAAATAAAAAAAATCGGACGGTATTTTACTTTCTTCGACTTACAATTGCGGCATGGAGCTAACAAACAAACTAAGGAACCTGATGTTTCGAAAATTCCGAGTATTTTTGAGAAACACTGAAATTAACTGATTCTGGCTCCTGCGCCAATTTGGAATAACTCAGGTGTCGATGTCTTTCACCAGATTTTTGTACCGACACTTTAATTGATTGGTCTAATAAAGGGTAATCTATTGCTGGGATTAATATGGTCTTCAGTAGTCTGTACTAAATTATATTATGACAGTTTGAACAATGACCGTCAAGACGTGGAAACACTCGGTAACGTATTTCAACATCGAAAAAAAAATAGTGAAGTTTGTTGGCAATAAAGCTCCAAATGGTAGAATAATAAAATATCACAAAAACGAATATCTGTCGATAATTCAACGAATATTATATATAGTTGTGTGTTGATCGAAATATCCTGAAAATAATTTTGAAAATGTTTCTTTACAGGCAAAGAATAACGTGAAAGTATGCTAAGTCCTAAGATGCAAAGAACCATTAGGGTGAACGACAATCAACTAGTTATGCTTTCTGAACGGGCACATTATGATCACTCTCAAGCTGGTTATCTACACAAAAGATCCGCAGACTGCAGTAAATGGCAACTGCGGTGGTTTGTACTGTATCAGGTGAGTAATCGAATATCAGCAGGTAATTACGGAATGAGAACCGTAATTGAATCTCAACCCATCGTCGCAACACAAAGGCGCTCGACAAACCGTTTTGAAAATTCAACCTTCGCCTATTAATTCAAATTGTTTGAAGAATTAGCTTTGAACTTCAACGAAAAGTAGGTCAAAGTCTTATATTCACTGAATCTGCCAGGAAAGGTTATCCAATATCTGAGCGAAATACCAGAAACGAAAGAGAATGTATTTTTGAGTGTATGTCAAAATGTTTGTAATTTTTGAAATTGAGTTTGGACTCGCTGATGACGAATCGGATATCGTAATCGATTCCTTTCTGACCGACCGTATGCACGATTACATGGAAACAAAAAATCCTATAGACTTAAAACTCTCAGGGTAGGCTAAATTTCAAAATGCGACGGTTGAGCTCCTTAATGGGCCAAATCAGCTAAACGGTTTCGCGGGTATTGTTACCTGAAATTTCGAGGTTTTTTCTCTAATTCTCCAGTTGTTCTGCGATTTTATACGCTCTCATATCACTTTTTGGCCAAAAGGGTCACGTGTAAGTGTTTTCGTCATCAGAACATAATTAATGAGAAATGATTTTCTTGATCCGAGCTAACTATGATTAGCTGAAATTGTTTTTTGAAAAGAAGAGTACTTATGTTCCGGTTCAACTGAATTCGATTGAAGTGAATTCATGCAAACAAGCAAACAACAAAATCAGTTGAGGTAAGAAGTATATTGATCAATCTTAAATCATTTATTCAAGATTATTCAATTCGAGAATATGTATCCTTTTTTTCTGTGTAGAATAGGTTACCTTAGGTTGGATTCAACCTTTGCCTATTAATTCAAATTGTTAGAAAATGAAAAAAAGTCAAAGTCTTATATTCATTAAATATGCCAGGGTTGTTCAACTTCTAAACGAAATACTAGAAAAGAACGAGAATGTATTCATCCGAGTATGTTTTAGGGGATACGATGCTACCGTCTTGTCCAAATGCCTGTAGTTTTTGAATTTCGATCAAAAAATGGCCCAGAACGTCTAGGTTGGACTCACTGACGACGAATCCGGTGTCGAAATCGATTCTATCCGGCGCATCTATTCTATATTATATGTTAAAATCTTACCACATGTTTCTGACCACACTCGATCACAAACGAACTAGGATTGTACTTATTACTTGCAAGCTTGTTGAAGGCATGCGCAATGAACAACAACTTCTATACCTTCTCCTTTCTCTGATGGATGGACTGCGATAAGAAACACTTTCAAAAATCTTTATGACTTATAAAACTTTTTTTTTATTCGATATATTAAATTCAAACGAGTTTACTTGATAAAAGTTATCAATACAATCATTAAAAATACAGTTTTTCCTGTAATACCTTCACATAATATCTTTCGATATTGACATCTTACGATGAACTTTCACCTTTGACGTACTACGTTTTGTATGACAAATATAATTATTATAGCAACTGGCATATAATGACGTCAAAAACTCAAGAGAACGGTAACATAATAAAATACAATACAAAATACTAGACACAGTGTTTTTTCTTTTGACTTTCCATTGAGAAACATCAGTAGCATTTATTCTACATAATATATTGAACTCTTACCTCATGTACCAAATTGAATAATGACTAAAAGGGACTACGGGTCAATAATTTTTGAGAAATTTTTTTTGGTCACATAGATGGAATTTTTTTCCTCCCAATGTCTGAACCACAATTCTATTTGTAGGAATCACCCTTGCGCATTGCGTGATTCTGTCTCTTTGGCATGAGAAGTTCGGAATAATAAAAAAGATTAAAGGAAAAAACTGTAACGCTTCGCTGTTTATAACTGACTCTCCAATTCATTGTCGGATGACGATGAATTGAAAATTTTTGCTTATTATCATTAACTTCTTTCATATTTGTTTGCGATTTTACTAAGTACACTTTTCGATTGATTGTTTCGTTAAAGAAATGTATCAGTATTAGATACATACAGTGTTATACCCGAGGTTTATAAGAAGTAATAGAAAAATTCGTATTTCTTCTTCAGCGTATGTTCTAAAGTCCCGTTTCATCTAGATCCCACTCTGAATCCTGTCATATAACAGAAATGATTTGGGTTTCCTATTTCTACTTAGCATTCTGCTTGAAAATTTAATCACTCAATGTCTTTTATAGTCTACTCTGAAGATTTCCACGATGGGATGGATCTGAATAATAAAAAAGCTCGAAATGAAACTGCACTATGTGACTTTTTTCCACATTGAAAGTGGATCTGTTTGTCATTGGAATCTGAATAATTTAGTTAGATTCTACTTTTCTCTCCTCGCTTTCGGTTCGTTGGAAGGCTGATTTGTTTGCCCTTTGTTACTACATTGGATTCGGTTAGGTATGAATTATAAGCTGTTTTGATCTCATTCTGGGTACATGTTCTCACAAAAAATCTGAAATGATCTTCATTCTATGCAATTTTATAAAGTCACTTGGTAGGCCTTGGATTAGGTATATCGAGTATTTAGAACTGAGTCGGGTTGACACTATAACAATAAAAATTTACAATTGTTATATTTAAACCTTGAACTTACTCACCCTATTGCATGGAGAGGAAACTGAAAGACTGGATTACTAACCAATCCAATATATTAATCTTTCACAAATATCTACATATTTTCACAAACAATTTCTGAGCTCAGATTAGAGAAATACAAGAAAAGTAACACTTATCTAACGGTCGACTAGAGCATGTGTGTTGGTGGTCGAAGATCTCAGGTCGTAGGCCTTTTTAATCCAATTTTGGTTTGTACTCTTGAACTGCTCGGTATCACAGGTGGAATTGCAGGTAGTTACGCAAGTTGGTATGTCCTAGTCCCAAAAGTTCGTAATAAATCAGGTGAACAGGTACTCGGTATCCAAAAGATGAGAACCCAGATAGTAAGGTTCCAAAAAGTTAGATTCCAGGAAGTCAGTTTCCAGGAAGTGAAATTCCAGGAAAAGTCAGGTTCCGGGAAGTTAGATTCCAGGGAAAGTGCTAGAAAATTCGAACAAAATTACCACATGTTCTTTTGTGTTGGCTTTACCCTCCAGTCTATCTTCCAAAATTTTAAGAGAATGAACAATGACAAAATTCAACTAAGAAAAATATATAGACTGGAAAATAATCCACTTGAAGATCAATAAGATATGAACAGATACACTATTTGAGTCGCAAAACCTCCTGGCCACAATCTCCCAATATGGCGTTCCTACATGTGACGGAATATCGGAAAAAGCAAATAAAATTGATATATTAGGTCATTCAGAACAGTTAAATTAAAAGTAATTACCCCTAATACTTAATATTAGAGCACACAGGTAACAACTTCTCAAAATCAATGAGAATACTAAACTCAATTAATCGATATTGATCGTTAATAAAAAATCGATCTTTGCACCTTGAAAACTCTGCCAGAAAAGAAAGAAGGGAGCCGAACGAAGGAACTCTCAGGCGCACCTTCGTCAGACGCGATTGCGCAACAGTATCGAGAACACAGAGTTCGATATGCGTCAAGTAAAAATTGACCTACTGAAGTGTTTAACTACTACTTCATTTATATTATTGTTAAAATGTACTTTTAAACCGTTACAACACTCGTAAAATATCGTCAAGGTCAACATAATTTGGAGAGACGTTGTCAATTTCCACATGTTTTTATTGAAAACTATATTTTTTTTCAACAACGTACGTGACTACCTCTAAATTTATAGAATAGAACGTTCAACGTCGCGTAGTCATTTGTCAGGAGAATGAACCTCACCAAACATCACAGAGTGAAAGGTGTAAGACTTTCATGGCCAACCCAACAACTCAATGAAAGTGAATGGAGAATATGTAAACACTCATTCAGTTCTTTGTACTCGAATCTCTCGTTCAACATGAATTTCCTAGAACGTGTGGGAACATTAATCTGATGACGAATACGTGTGAAAATCGATACAGTCCGACCGGCCGACGAGAAGATAACTGTCGAACAAAGCAAGCTAGCGAGTTGAAACTTTTAGGGAAGGTCGCACATCGGAACGCGGTGGTTGGGTCCGTTAATGGGCCGAATGGTTTCGAAGTTCTAGTCATTTGAAGTTTTGCGACTTTCCTAATATTTCAGGAACTACTATATCGATTGGATTGAAATTTGGCATTTAGTTGAAAAATAACGATGCGCCACTGTGGATATGTTTTTGTAGTGTCATTAAATTTTGAAGAAAATTTTTCATATTCGAGAGGAATTTGCTCATACCTATCACAATTATTCATTGAAGTATTGGACGTTTAATGAAAGAGTGTCCTTAACCTATCAATTAGAGCTATCAAACCGACGAATGCTGGGATATTTGATTGGGGCGTAGTTCCGAAAACTGAAATAAACTTCAAGATTCTATTATTTGGGAGTTTTATTCAATTCTTCACATGAGTTTCCATAACAAAGAGTGCTGAGACGTTGTATTTTGATGTTTAGTACTGTTTCAGAAAAATGTTCGAAAAGTATCCGAAAATAATTCTAAATCACAAGGATAACTTTCAAAAATGAAAAACCAATTAGCGTTATCGGAATCTCACATGCACTGTGGCCTTCCCCTTAGACTGAAACATATATCGTTATTAACATTTAACCACTGCAAAATGGAGCTTCAAGGTCAAAAATTGAAATAAGTTTCGGCGTATCTCAGTACAAAATAGTTTAGTTGTACAAAATATCTAATTTAGCACATTTTATATACTACCATAACTCTTCGAACCTGAAACCTTTCATTTCACTTGCATTGATGAAACTGACCGAATACGAGCTATTTTTTGCAATTAGGCTCCGATAATTCACAGATGCATGAAGAAAATAATACTCAACGATATCACCAGACACACAGTAAGACTAGATCTGTAAAAACATGCAATCTAGTTTATTCACGGTTATCGTCTATTCAAAGAACCAATTGTAAAATAATGAAAAAAATGAGTTAAAATGCATCAATCAGAATATTAATATACAGGGTGAGTCATTTTAATCTTTAATCCCAATTATCTCGTTGGCAAAGTATGCCAGCGAAAAAAGTTTGGGATAAAAGTTCAAGGTCATTTGAAGGTCAAGTCGATTTTTTTCAACTGGAAATCCTTACTTTTGGCACCAGAGATGGAAAGAGCGGGAAATTTCACGTTTGAATTTGACCTCGCCTTCTTCAGTGGTCAAGGTCATTGGTCATGCCGATAACAGTGCAACTGGTTAGCTGAACTCGAATGCATTCAAGGAGAAAATGTTACCCACAAAAGTTTTCAGTTTTCTCCCCGGCTGACGAATGGTCGTCTTGACCCTGTCGTTAAACAGGACCTTCAAGTGCATTTCAAGGTCAAGTTGATTTTTTGAAATGGAAACCCTTACTTTTAGCCCCATAAATAAAAGGAGAGGGACATGCGTTCAAAAATAAAAAAATTTTCAATATTTCCAAAAATTATTCCAATTTACAAAAAAGATTTCTCTCCAAAACCACAAGTTTGAACGTAAAATTTACCGCTCTTTCCATTTCTGGGGAGTAGGAGTTTCTATTAAAAAAATCAATTTGACCTTTAAATCACCTTCACCTTTGCGCTCAAGGTCAAGGCAAGGTCATATTCGAACGTAAAATTTCCCGCTTCTTTCATTTCTGGTGCCAAAAGTAGGTGTTTCTAGTTGAAAAAATCGACTTGACCTTCAAATGACCTTGAAGGTCATGCTCAATGATATGGTTAAGGTCATCATCATATAGCCAGGGAAAAATCATAAAACTTTTATCCCAAACTTTTTTCGCTGGCATGCTTTGCCAACGAGATAATTGGGATTAAAGATTAAAATGACTCACCCGGTATTCTGACAAAACATGCGAATGCAAAATAAGACTATTTTCGGATTGAAATTCGAAAATTTCAGACATTATAACGAAACGATAACCCGATCTTCCCCATAATAATTGATTATTGAAGGAAGAGGAGTTTTGGAGGAGAATTGAAACGACTCGTGTAATATAACCTACATTCCAAAGATATTTTGCTGAGGGGAAATTTCGTTCCTTAAGGCGTTTCATTTGGGCATTTTGTAAGGTGCTCGGTATATTAGTTGAGATTCGAGTTTAAAAGCTTTAATGATCGATTGAGTGGCCCTTCCAGTTCCGCTGATGCTCCACATTGGCTTCAACATGTTTTTTGATAACAGTAAAATCATTAACAGGATGCCTCCTAATTGATCGTCATAAAAACTACCCCAATAAATGTATCCGGCCTGTTGATTTCCATTATGGAATGAAAACTACCAAGTTTTTGTGATCACATTTTGATACTCCAACTGTTTTTTGTTTTTTAAGTATCCACACCCTGGAAAGAGTACTTCGTTCATCAATGCCAGTATTCTCAAGGTTCTCAGTGGCATCTGGCTGACACAAATCCTTCCTTTTGATTCTTTTCCAGAAGGACAGATGTGGACAACCAATTTCAGTTAGAGAAATTCAGATTGGACTGTTGCTTTAGGTCTTCTAAAGATTATGATTCTAGAAAGCACTTAATCATCCCGATAGCTACCATCAATTCATGGTTCAAGCTTTTTTTTCTAATCTTATAAAAACAGAATGTGCCTAAATAACTACTCCACAAAAGTTGAGACATTTCATCAACTTTGGAATTGATTTGGGAAGAAGAGGCGGTTTGGTCATTTAGTACATATGTTTAATAGGAAAATTATAACTTTTAATGGGAATGCTTTCTTTGCACCGTAATGAAAAATCAGTTGTGAACTTGAAAACGAAGACGACTAATCAGATGTATGACATCCTTGACCGTAAGTTACAACCATACAACTGTCTTGCATACTGTCGTTAGGCCACCGAGGTTATTTTGACTGACTTCTCCCAAAGCTGTGGTGAAAACTTCATCTAATAAATATAATTAATTTTATAATTTACTTTTCATTAAATTAATGTACTTTTTTCGATCATTGAAGAATTTGTGAACTTGTCTGGAGCAGTTTATAAGCTTACACTTTCCACTAAAAGGTTTGAATCTTTCAAGTTTTCATGATGAATTAAACAAAAGAATCGTGACTGCTTCTTGAGGTATTGTTGACTGATCTGTCCCTTTCTGGTTATCAAAGCATCAAAGACTACAAAGAGTAAAAGTTTCGCGGTTTCATGACATATTTCGAATTCAAACATCATTGCTGCATCCCTTGAGAGGACTAAAATTCACGGTCACACAAAAATTAACCGGTCGTGACCTGGGATGAATGAACTCAAGCAGCAAATTTCAAATGGGTTATTCACCGCTGTCTAGACTCTGAAATTCCGCAAATAAGAGGGGTCTAACGAATATTTCAAGAATATGTAACCAAGAGTTTTGAAAATCCTCAAATTCCTTTGGTAATGGAAATCTTCATTTATTAAATTGACAAGAGAGAATTCTGAGGGAGAATTACAAGGTTGAAATTCCTATTCAAATTGCCTCTACTTAAAAGCTGGTACCTTTTCATTCCTTTGTATTCGTATGTGCAGACTGAAGGATATATCGGGAGGATTTCGCATTTTTCTTACGCGATACTTGGGATTTCTCTCCAGATATCCGAAATATTGATAATTGCACCAAAATTAATTTCTGTAGAATTTGCCCCTACCGACAAAATTTGTCAAGAGAATTATCTTGAAATAATGTTACCCTATGAGCAATATTGAAACAAGGGTGATTTCCACAAATACTTATTTCATTCAACGTTAAATATTTCTGCTTCAGATATAAGGACAGAAAATCCTGAAAATTCAGGTGAAGAGTTCATATGTATAGTTCCGATTCGATATTATCGTTACAGTTTTTTAACAAAAATATTGAAATTTTAAGTACTAGGAGGACAATAGCTGTATGAACTCGTTTGAATTGACCACGTGAAAAAATTTAGAAGATAAATGAAAATGATATCAAGGTTTCGATTTTTCAGATTTTGTCTTTAACCCTTTCGAAAGATTTCAAGTCATTGACGAATTCATTTTGAACTAATATTCATCATGAAACCATTATACATATGTTACGAAAGTTTGCTCGAAACTTCAAGGCTTCATTTCAAAAACAAGCACTCCTAGACCAGGGTCTATAATTTTTTAAATCAAAGAAAAGAAACAATAGGATGAAATTGGAAGTAAAAGATAATACAACAAAAATGAAAAAAAAATGATTCAGAGGCAATTCGAGGTCGAGAAGTGAAAAAGGCTGAGTTTTTAAGGGTGAACCCCGGTTTGTTTCGATTTCCGGCGAATCCACAAGTGCTATGAGGAAAAGTTTAACGGCAAATTTGTAGGGGGGACAATATCTACAGCTTCTATTCACACTTCTTTCACATAACCTCCAAAATTATAAGAAAAATTTAAATGACTAGGTTTCAGGTTTCATTTTCTTGCAGAAAAAAATGTTTCTTCCAAGAAATTCGTTGAGAACTTATCTTTCTATGTTTCAAATACACTGTAACTTCTTTATTCACTATATTCATTTGTTCACCTTATTGCGACTAAATAACGAAAAGGCACCCTAAGTTTCAATCGGAAAGTCTCCCACGAAAATATTTCCTTTTTACAGTAGTTGGTGGGCTTTCTGTTTTTATCGGTGAAAACTTAGCCTTTCACGTCCCAAATTCATTGTAATTTTTCCGATTCAAAATATTCATTTGTTCGCCTTATTTTGACTAAATATTGAAAAAGCACCCTAACTTTCAATCGATATCTCACGTCTAAATATCTACTTTCTCAAAAAAGTTAGTGGGCTTTCCGATTGTTGAAATCTCTTCTTTACGGTGATGTTAAGAAATATACATTACTATGGTGAATTTTTCCAGAAATTATTAGGCACCTACGCATAAATATATATAATATTTCACGCAATTGAGAAAAAATTCCATAAATTTCTCATAATATTGTCTTATTTAATATAAACTTCATTAATTTATTCGGTTGTCAATTAGAGAAGTAAATTTTTGCATTTTGTAAATTTCTGTCCGCTGTCTACCGTCCGTTGTCCGCGGCTTTCCTCTGAAAGTACTGAACCGAAATCCATGAAACAACGAGCATTTCAGCTGTGTGTTAGGTTTCAAATTCGGAAGCTTCAGATTTGGGAAGAATAGCGCAAGTTCACAAAGATAGTATCCAGTAGTCGCGGTTGATACAAAACATTATTTGCTATTTCATACTTCTACTCTTTCCAGAATCTTCTGTTTTATTACGACTCAGAGCATTGTCATCGACCAAGTGGAATGTTACTTCTGGAAGGTTGCTACTGTGAAAGACTGATAACTACAGGTAGCGCTTCGAAGACCAAAGATGGATCTGACAGACAAGTGAGTAGAGACATTCATATTTTATCTTCAACTTCGACTGGAAAAAAATCTTTTCCATCTAAAGATATTCCGGACCCCCATTGAGATTTCTATATAATTCGAGGAGTACTCTGCTGAATTTGAGTCGAGTTAGCCGAATACCAAAGTTTTGGCATGAAATTGGAGCATCAAAGTAATTCTTTGGAACAAATTACTACCAGTATATGGAAAAGTCTTATTTCTCGAAACATGTGTCTTTTGGAAAAGTTGCTATGCTTAACCAACTTGAAGTAAGCAGAACTGCTCATTATCCGCAATTTATATTGAAAGTTTTCTATGAGTTAGTTCTTAGATTGAAACCATATACAGAGTGTAACAGCCAAATGGAATAAATTCGATAACGAATAAATGAGGGCGTGTTGGGAAAAACGCTCGGACACGTCGATTTGTAATTTTAAATGCGCATATTTTTCAAGAAAATAATATTATATAGGGTGTTCCATGTGACCGTGGCCAATACCAACTTTCTTATTTCAAATGCAACTCCCTGTATATTATTTATTTTTTGGATTCTTCAGAAAATTTTAGACACAATTCATGCACAATGTCCTATACCTATCTTTAACTATTTCGGAAATATCAAGTGTTTTCAGATTTAGTGCAAAAATCAACTTTTCAAATAAAAATATTTCATTTCACAAATTCGGTACATTTCACTTAAAACCTAATGAGTAATAATGATATTTTCTTAATAATGAAAAAAAAACAAAAAAAAAACCTTAATGTCAATGTAGGAAATGTTCAAATGCTCGCCGCGAACGTCTTGAGAATAAGCAACTCTGTTTTTGTTTTTTTAAATTTCTTCTCAGTAATGGTTTTTGCTTACTTTCTTCATATCAAGAGATAAATGGGAAATAAGTATTGAGTGTAATGTATCGAATTTGTGAAATGAAAAAATTTTCATTTAAAATGTTAATTTTTGTAAAACATCTGAAAACACTTAATATTTCCGAAAAAGTTGAAGATAGGTATAGGACATTGTACATGAATTATGTCTAGAATTTTCTGAAGAATCCAAAAAATAAATAATATATAGGGGGTTGCATTTGAAATAAGAAAGTTGGTATTGGCCACGGTCGCATGGAACACCCTATATAATTTTATTTTCTTGAAAACTATGCGCATTTGAAATTACAAATCGACGTGTCCGAGCGTTTTTCCCAACACGCCCTTATTTATTAGTTATCGAATTTATTCCATTTGGCTGTTACACTCTGTATATCTTCTTTCTAGAATGATCAGTACATTTTTTATATCAAACAATATATGACTACAGTATTAGCTGAGAAAATGTAAATTGAGTACCATGAATTTTAACGTATGATACAAGAGCACAGATAAAAACCTCCGGAAAAACTCTGTGTCCCCGTATAAGTATGAAGAAATTGTTGATATTTATTGAAGGGTTTCTTTTTCATCAATGAAACAAAATTTATTTTCCCCTTTCGATGCAGGTTGATAATTCGAATTCACACCTGAAAACGAAAACTGAACGGAAAAAATATAATATGAACTAGTTAATGATTTGCTATTGATTAAATTGATTTGGAAGTCACGATACATCTCAAACAAATCGATGAATGAATGCAATACAAAAACGAATCCATTCGGCATAAATTGCTTCTTTGGCTCAAATCCTTATCACTTCGAAGAATCTGAGCGAACAAAAACAATCTCAGCTGAATCTGCTTCGAGTAAAATGTAAATATATTTGTGGAAGCGCCATACACAAATAAGAAAGTTACTTTGGTTTCCCTTCGGTAGAATATATAGTAAACAATCATGAAATTATCGAAATCTGGTTGAAACAACAAACATGAGCAATCAGCCAGAATGCAGATAACACTCTCTAGCTTATCTTTGTTTAATGTGCAAATTGTTTTCACTTCAATCCTGCATTTTGATGTTATCTTATTACTCTGCCCATCCTGTCCTGTAGTATGAAATATATGTGTTAACTGCAAATGAAATGCTACGAACAGTTTTTGCTGAAGCAACAATTTAGAAAAACACTGACGTGAAGTAGGGAGCTATTGCACGCTTGTTCAAATTCGAATCCATTTCCTCCAGAAATTTTGCATTAATGTTCACACCGTCATTTCTCAACCAGAAATCTAGGAGCAAACAATACTTAGAATCTAACGGGGTGACTTTAGTTGGCCAGAGTTCGCTTTTTTTAAAAAAGGTCCAAATGGTTGAAAAAACTTCAAAGAATACGCAATATTGCCACGTTTTTATTCAAGAATTCTTTGGAAAATTGATTGAAATAAAGTGAAAAATGGAAAACTAACTAACAATGCTGAAGCCTACAGAACGACACCCCGTTTTCTCCGATTAACGTCGATATTTCTCCGAATTCTAATATTTCTCTTGGCTATTGGCAACGTTGAAGCATGCAGACCGTGAACAAGAAATCAACTTCCATTGATGAGTTTCAATTCAATAACATATCACCGGTGCATTCATTTTATACCAATTGAATAAACTCAATCGTGATGAGCTCAAAGTCGGAACAGAAAAATTCGGATCTCATTTTAACTTATTCAGTAGAAATTCTTGATATAGAACCAACAAGTAAACTAAAGAACGTGATTTTCCGACGATTTTCTTTCTAAGAAAAAAAAAGCCTCAACATCTATTCCGGTCCCTGCGCCATTTCGCAACCTAAGGCTCCAGTGCAGTTAAATCTCAATTGATAGGTCCAAAAAAGGTTTTTTATCGCTAAGATCAATTGATGGCTTTGAATTCTTGTGGTAACTATTTCTCAAGTTTCGTATAAATTTTATCAGGCTGGTGATTGGTAATTTATGAAACTGTGATTTTGGTTTAATTATTTTTAGGATGTTTCAGAATAAGATGCTGATCCTTCATGGTATGAATTCCCATGTTATTTTGAGATCGAAAGTTCAAGTAAACCTTGTCCTAACAGTTTTCAACTTTTGAGTTACCGAGTGTTACACGTTTGAGAAGAATACCGTTTTCATCATAACTCTGATATCTCCCCAAATGTTTTCATGATATGAGACAGAAGGACCCGTCGTTTTTTGATGCACAGGATTTTTGATGCATCAACGAGATGCTTATGTAGGAAAACTAGATATTCTTCGGAATATGTTCTGGGGGCCTCTGCGTATTCTTGGGATACAGTTGTTTTCACACCTTCATTTGTTGAAGAAACAATGTCATATATTCGTTCTTTACTGTCAAAAGGTGTATGTCACGTGAAAAACGAGAACAATTCTTATGAATGGTCAAATTCACGAGAAACCTGAAACAGTCTCAATTAAAATACAGCATAATTAGTGGTAGGTTTTTGCTGATAGTTTGACTATAGATCGTCTTTTACTGGATGAAAACTTTACTTTCAATGAGAAGTTGATAAATTCAATTGGATGAAAGTGTTTTCATTTTCTCGCAACGATCACGTGTCAGAATGAAAATTTATTTTTCATTCAAGAAAAGGCATAGGAGCGCATATTATTTTCTCAAAGATTGTTAGTTCACTCTCGGTATAGGTTGAAAGATTAAAGAATTTTTTCGTCCAAAAATGGATATTGGTGCTTAGAAGTCTTATGCAAAGTTTCATGAAAATATCTGAGAACTTATAGATATGCGACATGCGACAAGAGGTTTATTCGAACTTTTTCTCGAAAATAACGGAAAGATTTACGATCTTCAAGATCAGCATTATATTCTGAAACAGCCTGTTTTTAGAAAATATAATTATATCAACTGATTATAAGGGTGTAATAGAAAGCCGCATGAGTATTACGTCAGTATTTTTTCGTGAAATGCTCCATTTTTATGAACGGTACCTCCGATTGCAAAAAGTCACTTGAAAACACCTTGTAAATACGAAATGAAAAGGTTATTGAGACCGGCGTACCTATCGAGACGGGTAGGTTCTTTGGGTTAGATATAATGTACTCAATCGGAGAGAGTAGCCAATCTGAACTAAAGAGATCACAGGTTTTTATCCATCCGGATTTTTTGGTAAATACTGAACCGTCCCCATCAAATATAGCTGCAACGGATTCGCAAAAGGATTCGTGAATAGCAAAGGGATGAACACCTTTGTGCTGTACTTACCCAAGTGGTAAAATTACACGAGAAAGACTTCACATCGTTCACAGACTGTAATTGTACATTACGGTGAGCAATTCAATTTCGTTTTCTGTTTGCAGCTTCTTTTTCACGCATTTGGGTTTTCCGCATGATAAGCCAGGGCTTCGTACATTTCAGCTGCTGTAATCATGATTTCTATGCTTTCGCGACTTTATTTCAACTCTATTTTAAAATCCTCGGATTTAATTTCACAATTCATGTTTTTCGTGCCATATTTTGGGATGATTGCATTCATACAAGAGGTAAAATGAAAAAATTATCATCAATCATGTGAATCTATATTTCTATGGTTTTTTGAAAATGTCAATGTGAAGAAGGTCTTGAATAAGAAAATTAATAAGGAGAATGATTCTGTAATTTTTTTGATTGTCATATGAAGGATTCAAAATAAAGACCCTGAAATGTAACAGTTCACTTCGTTGATCATTTGCATAATTCTGATATTGTTCATTAGGCAAAATCTTCGTTAGAAACTTTCCTTGACGAATAGCTTGAATCACGCAGTCAGTGAGGGCATCTTTTTTTTTCCTTTCAGATATTGAGAGTGAGAACCCTTTAAAAAATTCAAAATAATCCAAAATCCTTCCAAAATATCCTTCAATCGAAATTGACATAAGCGCTCTGATAGAATTTCACCATGATTTTTTTGATGAATGTTTGAACACGACACTATACATATTGCGTATTGAATATATGGAAAAATATTCGGAGGAAATTGAAAATTACCCAGAACATACGAGAAATAATTGAACCTATGTTCGAAATGTTGAAATTGTCAGAGATTTCCTAGAATTCGATATGCATGATCACTTCATCCAAATATTGGAATTTCCGTTCACAACTATGTCCCCTCCGAATATCAACATTGCCGCAAATCAAAAACCTTGTATTCTCGGGTAACATAATATGGGAAATATCGAGTCATCGATACTGCTGTTCAGTGGCAAATACCGAATAATTTTTGGAGTGGAAAACAGTGTAGGAACCGTTTGCAATTTTCACATTTTTCAATTCAATTTGCCGCGATTCAACAGCCGTGAAATTCAGTTTATCAAATTGCAATCATTATTTGGTATTTTCGAATAATGAACCTTGGTGATTGGCCAAAAAAAGAAATGGAAAGATTGATTATCAAATTTCCAACACATCGAGAAATATTCAAAGGAATCGTTCGAGAGTTTGTATACCTATAAGTTTATTAGAATATGTTAACATTAATATGTAATCTGGATAGAGAACTATTTATAGTTTAGTTTTTTTCGTAACATTCTCCCTCATTAGCAGCAGGCAGAACACCAACGAATTAGAATCGTTCGAAATTTCAATAAAACCTTTGCAGAAGTTATAGTTCTTGAAATATGCGTGATTTCAGTTTCGAGAATAAAACAGGAAATCTAATTTATTAATAGAGTTTATCATTGGTTTCTTGAGAAACCTCAATATGAATATCATCGAATCTGCTTGACTTACATCTTATTTTTTGTTGATGAGTGTTATTGCATGTACAAGCAATCTCATAGTACGAGGTCTGGCTGCAGAATTAGTGCGTTCATCCGTATATTTTCATTGTATATTGAAGGAAAATGAAATATCATTTAGTGTTTTGATATAATGGAAATAGGCTTTTCGATCTGCATTTCGAAATGTACGAAAAAAATATGTTGGAAATTCCAAAATTACTTTTTTCTGACGAAAGTTGCAAAATTTGAAATATCCTTCTCGAAATTTAGTGCGAAATATATCGCCAGAAGCATTGGTCAATTCATTGAAAAGAACATCGTCTTGGGAATAAGTTGTACATTAATTTCAACCCTAGATTCCTCTCATGAAATAAAACACTTTTTTCATTTCCCATTTTTCCAGATTCGGTCCCAGTAAAAAGATACAGACTGTTGAAATTTCCAAGAAAATCAGTCTTTCTTTTGTAGCTTTGACACAGTTTCTCAAGTACTAGTTTCTACAGTAATCAATATCATTTAATTTCAAACGGTTTTCTGGTTATAGACTCCTTGATTCATAAAACCATAAGTAATTAGCATGAATAATACAGATGAAGTTTACCTTAAGTCATTATAAAAATTCTCAATCATTTTAGAATACTTAATTGTTCCTTATTATTTCTCCTCAAACGAACCGTTTTCGAGATATTCAAAATTCCCATATCTCCGCTCACGTTTACCCGGAACATAGAATACACATAAATATTTATCCCTTTCGCATAGACTAGATATTAGGTCTATGAGATTTCGTGACCAGACCACAGACTTAGTCCATGTCTATGGACCAGGCTTTCCATAGAATTCTAGAGTTCAATTAATATTTTCAGGTTACTCGACTGATTTCTTATAATTCGTTTATAAATTTGATGAAAACTAGAATAATTATGGAGATTTCAATATAAAAATGGTCAAGATTGAAATAATGTAGAATCTCATGATGGAAACAACTGGATATTGCACGAATTTCAAGTGAAAGTTTTTTAATGCTCAAGTGTAGTTAAATACTTTTTCCACAATGATACCGCGAAAAGTACCAAATCATAAGAATTAAGTGAGTAAATCAATTTTTTTAATCATATCTCTTAGAATTTCAAGCAATGGATTGATTTTGCTGCAATAAAATCACCGTAAGTGATATCTGTGTTGAACTTGCGAACAGAGTGCAGGAGTGTATTAGCACATTGGGAAAAATTTGAATGCTTATAACTTTTTACTGGGGCCGAACCTGGCAAAATGGTTAATGAAAACAGTGTTTTATCTGATGAGAGGAATCTATGATTAATATTGATATACAACTTAAAGAGTCCCCCTGTATAAATTTGCTATAAATATTGTTTAGAGAATTTGAACATAATACGGAGAAAATCGTGAACCGTTCTCAAAAATTTGACGCGTTTTTAAATTCTAAATTTTCCACGAGACGGCTTGGATTTATTTCATTCTGCTGGATTCATTATGACTCCACCACTAATTAGCGAAATTGGATCAACCTGGTTGATAAATTATGAAGAAGGAGAATTCACGAAATCTAAACTCCTTGTTTTTCCATGGCAGTATTGTAGAAACTGAGAGAACCTCAAGAGGAAGAATAAGTTCGAACGATTTATTACTGTTCAAAGATATACAATATTCATGAGCGGCTCTACAGATAATTAGAATGACCTTGAAATTTCGCGTCCTCAAGATTCATTCGTTTTAATGACTTCCCGAAAATGACCTCAAAGTTTAAATTTAATGAGGAATATTGAAATAATAATGCAGGTCATTTAGTAGTAGACATGTAGACGTCTTTTTTCAGTTGATATTGCGACGTACTCAATAGATCATAAATTAGTAACAGACAACATCAAGTACAAATAACCCAATATTAACGTCATTATGACGTCATCTCAGGTCACTCCGCTACCTGGGGTATTGCAGTAATTAAATATGAGTCCAATTCATCATATTTCATTATCAAATTTCAGTCATCATATTTATTTGCATAGGAACATATTTCGAAAAAATGATATGTTTTTTCATCAATTTCGAATGGTTCCCAGGTAAATATTTACGAGTCAATTCTAAAAAACAACAAGAATATGAAACCAGGAACCGTTGGATCGATTCGTTCATTTCGAGTTATTTGAAATGTTTTCATTCTGGGCTTCCTTTTTGCTTCGAAACTTGCTCATAAAAATATCATACAGCTTATAAAAATATAATATAGGATTTTGATAAAGTTCTTTTCAATGTGCAGTCTGGGATGAAACTGGACTAATAACGATATATTACCATTTTCTATGACCCTATTTGATGATTACGTCTGTTGTTAATATCTCTGTGATGGTTATTTCACGATTATACCCACAGAATAAGACAACAGTGGCGCGGTGTTCCATTTTTCTTCAAGGAAACAGATTGAAACACAATATTCTATAGTGGTACCTCACTGCTTGAGACCAGTAAAATGAAAGTATTGTTTCTTATGAAGGGTTTTCATTTTTTCTGAGCCAATTGCAACTTTTTTTCTCATGCGGCAATATAAGCTTTTCAGAATTTTATTTCTGTCTTATTCCGGACGGAACTGGGGAGTTATTATATTGCCTAAATGTGCTAATTTTGAGCACTCTTCGGCAACTGTCTAATAAAAATCCTTGAATCTAGAAAAATATTGATCTGGTTTGAGTTCGGTAATGGGTGAGAACCAACCTTTGGTGTAGGATTTAATTCCTCAAAACCTCAATAAATTATGATAGGCTTCGTTGTTGCCACGCAAATCCATGCAATATTTCGTACAATTGGAAAGATTTTGGGTAGTAAAAATATTTTCTTATCGGGAACTATGCATAAGATTTGGACGAATTGAGTACCGAATTGTAGCTCGATCAGTTGAGTTTATTCGAGAATGATTAAAAAAATTATACTTTGAGTAGTATTTTGTGTGTAATTTTTTAGATGTTTCTTGAGTTTTTCCTCCCAATATCTGAAAAATAATTATTCAAAATCAACTGAAAGTATGATTCATAGAAAAACCCATTGGCTTTATCCGACTACTCACTTCACGCAATAAAGAGAAAATTTACAGGAATATTTTCCTTTCATAATTTCGTATTTTTTCATGTCGAATGAAGGAGTCACATATTGACTGTGAACCGATTACTTCATTTAATTTTCAATCATTCTCTTCCAGATATTTTGAGGGAAAACCTAGAAAACACTCTCAAAATATCTATAATCGGTATTCTGGGGTATTTCACCAATTCGCGAACACGCGTTATTGTGTTCACCAACAGGCGTTAGGTTTCATCTCACAATTACTTCTGAAAGGATTTCCATGTATCTGTATGTCTGTAGATTGAATTGGAGGTTGATTTCAATGATGAAATTAATAAATAGATCAAATCCATCCGATAATTCCGTGATAGGAGTCAAAAATTTTGGGAAAACTTTCACGCTGTCATTTTATGACCAATTTATATTCCAATTTGACCGAATCTGTGTTTTTCAAAATATTGAGATAATAGAATATTTCATGGTATTATCCGTGGAATAATTGGGCAGATTTTATCGATTCACGAGCTGATCTTTCATAAACAATCTCCGAATCTGATCTACTGATATTGAGTTTTCAAATTGTCAACTTCGAAAATAGTTGTGAGGCAAGAGACCATAACAACATCCATTCCCCAAAGAAATAACTTATTGCGATGTACGAATAGAGTAAGTATGGGGACCTTCAGCGGAGGTCGAATTCTCGAATGGGTTAAATCCGTCCAATGATTCCGTATAAATATATTCATTCGAAATTGGTATACGACATTTTTTCCTATTTCCATTAGGAAAATGTGAGAATCTAAAACACTGTTCTTGAACTATATAGTGCGCGTCAAAATTATGGAACAAATTCATTTTCTCAGAAGAGTTTATATGCATTTTTGAAGGATTTTTGTTGCACCCTGTGCCATCCCCATCAACCCTCTAAATTTTTTGAATAGAGAAAGTAGCTCATATGGTGGTGTGACAGATTCTTTGTATCTTCTTTACAGGCGTGCAGAAATTTTCAAGAAAAAAATTTTGAAATTTGAAAAATTTAAAAATTAGTTAGTTCAAAGAGGTTTTCAGTCATGGCTCATTTACTTTCAGACAATGGTACCTGATGGAATTTGTCACCGAATGAAAGTCGACCATTATAGTTCTGTTCATGCACAACTTTCAACCCCTACGGACCCTTTAATGGAGAAAAAAATTTTTTTCACGTGACCCCCTCACGTGAAAAAATTCAAAGGGGTTGAAAGTTGTGCATGAACAAAACTGTAATGGTCGACTTCCATTCGGTGATAAATTTCATCAGGTACCATCGTCTCAAAGTAAATGAGCTATGACAAAGTGCACATACTGAAAACCTCTTTGAACTAACTAATTTTTCAAAAAAAAATAAACATTTTTTTCTCGAAAATTTCTGCACGCCTGTAAAGAAGATACAAAAACCTTGCCAAAAAGTACCACATGACCCACTTTCCCTATTCAAAAAATTTAGAGGGTTGATGGGGATGGCACAGGGTGCAACAAAAATCCTTCAAAAATGCATAAAAATTTGGTAAAAGTAAAACAAAAATTGACTTGTTTCAGGATTTCGTTGCCAAATATCTTTCTTCTGAGAAAATGAATTCGTTCCATAATTTTGACGCGCACTGTATAACATGAGTTAATTAAATTGAAATGAAGATGCATATTACGGCTATAACCATACCGTCATGTTCACAGTATTGCTTCGCCATATCCTACAGAAGGGATAACATAAGGCAATATGAACTCAGAGCATTGAACGAAATGGATTGCAAGAACTGGATCGAAGCCATAAGGGAAGCCAGGTGAGCTCTTAATTAGACTATATTGTTGTATTGTTTAACTCCCAAGAAGACAATCGCTCGTGAACAGAGGGGAATTCTGAAACAATAATAAAGATATCCCATTTCAATCAATTAATTACATGTAGTTTGGAATATAACTTTAATGTTTTGTCGGCAGTTTCAACAAACTCCTTCTGCAAAAAGAAGAACTCGAGCAGAAACACCTTCATCTACTTCAGATAATAGAATCGGAAAAAACAGCCAAATGGCAGTATACTCAGCAATGTGAAGATCTAGCTTCTGAAATAAAGAAATTACGAGCTGAGGTATGTATAGTTCTCACAGGAAACAAATATAAAATAATAATATTTCAAGTATATGTACGAAAAGAAACATAAATCATTTCCATGAAATCGTCGTATAGATCTGTGAAACTCAATGAGCCACATAGTTGGTTGGCTGAACAGAAATTTCTGAAAAAATATACTTAAATTCCATCTTCTGTTGTTGTAGGATTCTTGATATCATATAGAGCCAGGAATTCATTGGTTGGTTAATGATATAGGTAAACTCCGTCCACACTGACATTTTTGTCCGATGTCCAAAGAATTTGGTCACTATAGTTTCCTGGTTATTACAGATCATCATCATCAGACCGACTTACCATGGAACCGTAGAGAGGATTCTAGATATTTAATACGTGTTGGATAACACCCTGCGGTATACATAAATACAAAGGGAATCCAGGAGTATCCACATGTACGCCCACCTCGTTATGCGGGTATCGTAAAAACTGCAAAATCGCAGATACAGCTCCCTGTAACGATAGTAAGATGAATGTTTGTAGGATACTTCTGGGATGGCGACGTTTATTATTTATTCTGCAGGATGTCATCCTACAGGTATTAAGTAGTTAAAATCCTCTCTGCGGTTCCAAGGTCAGTCGGTCAGATGATCGGCTATAACCCTGAAACAGCAGTATCAGATCAAGGTTATCGACATTTATGTGCGTTTATTACCACCGAAGTTCATTCTTGCCCGTGAACCAATTTTTTCAATCAATAAAAACAATATATATCCCAACATTTTCTTTAAATTTCTCAACTACATAGAGCAATTATTTGACAGAATGAGATTTTGGTCTTTCACGATTCACAGTTATTCGCACTGAAGAAAGAATGGAAGCCTACACCGATTCATCAGTCAACAAGTAGTCTAGTGTCAACCCAAGGTACCTCAAGTTCAACAGTTTCAGGGCAACTTGCCAACCTCGATCAAGACTCTGTTGAATTACGTAAGATCAAAAAAGTACAGAGTTTCTTTCGGGGTTGGCTTTGTCGAAGAAGATGGAAGCAGATAGTTGAACAATACATTAAAAGTCCTCACGCCGAAAGTATGAGGAAAAGGAACAGCCTCGTTTTCAGGATGGTGGAAGCAGAGGAAGAATATATGGAGCAGATGGAGGTGCTGGTTGCATGTTTTTTGAGACCTTTTAAGATGGCAGCGTCTTCAAAAAAGCCACCATGCTTACACGAAGACGTAAATTCGATATTTTTGAATAGTGAAACCGTTCTGTTCCTGCATCAGATATTTTTGAAGGGATTGACTTCGAGACTAGAGAGCTGGCCTACCCTCGTTTTGGGTGAGTGTCGTATCATATAAATATACTAACTGACAAAGAAACTGTCACACCCAGAAGGAGCTGTTTAAATTTTAATTTTTTTTGGTAAAATATAGATAGTATAGCAAGGAGTAAATGATTAAAATTTGGAGAATTTTACAATTTTCTTTATCAAATTTGTTAATAATGTGTCTGTTCATCGTGGTTATCTATAAACTCCCTAACATGTCTTGGAATTGATGCAAGAAGATGGTCTATTCCTTCTTGAGGGATACTATCCCAAGCTTCCTGTACTCCATGTATCAAGCTGCGAAATTCCGTGAGGGCTGGGGTAAATTTACAAGCCTTCTATTCATGATGTCCCAAACATGCTCTCTGGGTGTAAAATCGGGGGATCTGGGCAGCCATGACAAAAGATTCACATGGGTCGCTTCAAAAAGTTCAAACTAACTCTATCAACATGAGGTCGTGCGGTAACGCAGCGCTGTCATGTTACCTCGAATACAGACTAAAGATGACCTACTTGCATGTGCAGTAGCACCTCATACCATAACGCCAACTGTCCGGAGTTCATGACGCTCAACATCAAAATGAGTGTCACGTCTTCCTCCCTGACGTGTTCTTACGCTTTTTTGGCCATCAGGTGCACCCAAGGAGAATCCGGATTCATCAGAAAAGACGACTTATAATTGAACCTCATATGTGCCCCTTCGGAGTCCGGTGTCTACTCTTCTTCGATTTTGGGCATCAAACCACGCTTCACAACATTTCATAACAGTAGTTGGATTTCTGTTCGTACGGTTAGCGGTTTCTCGAAATGACAATGATTCTCGTAGACCAATAAATCGACCTCTTTTAAATTCACTTAGCTGGCGATAAATTCCGTGTACAGGTGCACTAGAAATTTAAACAACTGCCAAACATCGAATTTCGATCTCCTCGAACAAATGGTTTGTTATCAAATTTAAAAATTGGTAAAACACGATTACACTATTCAAGTAGCTAAAAATGTCCACATGAAAAGCCATACAATTTTTGTCTTCAACTTTTAATCATTTACTCCTTCTAATACTATCTATGTTTCACCAAAAATAATTAAAATTTGAACAGCTCCTTCTGGGTGTTGCAGTTCCTTTGTCAGTTAGTACATATCGTTCTAGTTTAAGTACCGATTTTTTATTGAAACAGCTAAGTAGAATGAATAAGGAGAACTTAGCTAGCACAGTCAATTGAGAATCTCTTGGAAAAAGTGTAGTACCATTTTCTGAAAATATCAATTTCTCTTAGGGGATCTCTTCTCCATGCTTGTTCCTATGTTGAGTATCTATCAAGAATATGTTCGAAATCATCATTATTCCCTCCAAGTCTTAACGGAATGCAAGCAGTCACCACAATTTTCTGCTCTCTTGAAGAGGTTAGAAAGTAAGCCAGCTTGCCATGGTCGTTCTTTGGAAACGTTCCTGACTTATCCAATGCACCAGGTAAGTTTGATGTTTGTTCAGAGAAAGGTGGCTTACCGTTCAGAACCAAGAAGATTAATTTCACAATCTGCGGCAAGTGCAAACGATAGTCCTTTTTTCTTGAGTAGACATATAGGGTGAATCTTAAAATTATTTTTTCACTTTTACGTTTAATCTGTTCTTTGAATTCTACATTAGAATGAAAGCTGTGTTATGACTATTTTCAACAGAATTTTGGTCGGTTTGTGGTATTTTCAGCATGAAAACATTATTTCACAAATTCATTACCAAAGCTGTTTTAATTAATTTATTGACAAAATAACAATGATGTTTAGGAAATATGAACGAAATTAAAGAGATAATTACGATATTTCAGAAAATCTGTTTTGAGATTTCGGATATATTGAAATTGGGTTATGTGGTTCCGTGAATTTCAAACCGAATCGTACCATCGGATGACGTAACGATGAAATTTGGCAATTCATCCCATCTGTCAAAATCCATACGAAATCTGATTCAGATAAGGCAGATAATGGATGCATGGAAATCCAGCTTTAGGCACGTTAGAGTCTAAATCCGGATTGTACTGATGGCGTCGCATGTTGGCAAAAAATGTTCAAACGTCCGCCGTTTGGGACAAGAGTCTGTTCAAAAATTTTATTATTTCTTAATCGATGTATTTATTCGTTGTAAAAATATATTAATTTTGTGTGACGATATATTCATTCTTTCCTGCGATATAGAGGGTTTTCCAATAAGAGATGTTATTTTGATATTCGAAGAAAAATGCAATTTTTCAATATAAATGATCGGATGTTTATTTCATTATAAAGAAGAAGCTATGCCGTTAAAAGCGGAAAATAACATCAGGCAAATGACCACCACGACCACGCTTACAGGACCACATCCTTTTAATGAAATTTTCCATAACCAAATCGCAAAGTGGCTGCCTTATGTCCTCGAAAGCCTCACGAATTCTATCTTTGAGGTCTTGAATCGACGCTGGGATATTGGCGTAGACCTTCTCTTTCACGTGGCCCCAAAGGAAGAAGTCGCAAGGTGTTAAATCACAAGATCTCGGTGGCCAATTGTGATCACCTCTTCAAGAGATAACACGGTCCGGAAACTTTTCCCGCAAAAGATCAATGGTTTCGTTGCTTGTGTGGTACGTAGCGCCGTCTTGTTGAAAGACCATAAACCGCACCAAACAGTCACACGTTGAGGATAGAGAGGCTTTTCAACAATAACTCTCGGGTTTTCCGAGCCCCAGATGTCGCTTGTTGACGAAGCCACCGAGGTGGAAATGGGCCTCATCACTCAAGATGATTTTTCGATGGAATTCCGGATCATTTTCATGCATGTCAACGACCCAATCAGCAAAGACACGACGTTGTTGATGATCGGCCGGCTTGAGTTCTTGTGTTACCTGAACTTTATAAGCCTTAAGACCCAAATCTTTATGCAAAATACGGTGCAATGACGTTTGTGGAATGCCTAATTTCAAAAAACGACGAGGAATGGACAAACCTGGGTTTTCTTCAACACTTTCGGCTACAGCAGCAATATTCTCGGCTGTTCTTGAGCGACGTGCACAGGTTTTATTCTTCACATCACTAACTTGTCCCAACAGCTCGAATTTTTCCACCAATTTCTTAATTGCGGTCCGACAAGGTGCTTGACGACGACCCAAAAATGTTCTAGTTTTAAGAACCGTCTCTGCCAAATTTTCAACATTTTATAGTGAATTTTAATAATTTAAATGGGTTGTTGAAGCGTGTATCGTTCCATTTTTATTATTGGCGAAGTTTCTACTTGTCAAATGTCAAAAAATGACAGCTTCAAAAGTGACATCTACCGAAATAGCGCGCTATTCAAAATAACACCTCTTATTAGAAAACCCCTTATTTATTCTCTATCAAATACATTATATTCACGAGCCTGGAGTTTCAAATATTTAGAGTTGGGAGATATTTATTGTTCGTCAATACCTCATAAGGGTCCATTCAGATTCAGTTTGAACGCGGCATCTTCTGAGAACAATATTACAGTATCAACTCACAATTTCTGATATCACTTAACGTATCCCCTAAAGGATCCATCTGTCTACCTTGCGCTTCATACACATTTTTCTTTTTTTATTCAAGGTTCCACGATATATCATTACTTTACATGAATTGCTGGCACATACGCCGCATGATCATGTAGAGAGGAAAAGTCTACAGAATGCCAGACAGCAGTTAGAGGACTTATCTCGACAGATGCACGATGAGGTAAGACATGGGTGTTGTCAGTTTTGACATCTGTAAACCACTGATGCGGCTTAATACAATTCGTTCAATCCAACGAACTAAATGTTGCTAATACTTTCCTCAAATTATAAAAACGCAGAGTGTATACGTGAAAATCTCCAGCAGACCAAGGGGGGAAAATTGCTAGGAATCAAATACATTTTATTTTGATATCACAAATATTCAAAAGGGGGCCAAGAAATAATTAGGGAGGAGAACATGTATGCTCTGCAAAATGCGAGAAACGGTAAAGCGAGTAGATCTGATGAAATTCCAGTGAAGTTATTCAAACTAGTCGACGAGGAAGTTATTGATACCGTCAGAGTGGCTGGCGTCAACATTCATAAATATACCCAAAAATCTTAACGCCAAAGAATTGAAGTTCGTCCTTAGAATAATACACAATTGTATGTATAGAAAATTAGTGCCGATATAAATGATACTCAGGTGGGTTTTATAAGGCGTTGGGGTTCCAGAAAAGCTCTATTCAAACTAGACGTAATTTTACAACGATGCTTAGATATGAACCAGGATGTTTATGCCTGTTTCATTGATTTCGAATGATCAACTGAGAAATCTATCGACATTCCCACTTCGAACCCGAAAATTATACTTCGAACATGTACAACTGCGAGCTATTCATCAATGTTTATACTTTACTCGAAAAACCAGAGCCGGATTTAGGATTTTAGCGCCTGTGGCAAATCGTCAACTGGCGCCCCTTAAGTAATTTATTTTTCAATAACTAGATAATTTCCATTATTGAAGGTAATTACTTTATGTATTTCGAAGGACTCCTTCATTTCCTATAAGTTCCCACATTTTATGATGTAATAAATGAAAATCACCCACATATTGGAATGAGATAATAATTGGACGATGATATCTCTGGGCTCATGGTATGGATTCAATCCATTATCGAACTCAGCCGACATATGCAAATCCCAAACCCACCTTACAAATTTCAAGTATTCAAGTTGAATTTTACGAAAATTATTGACTGTGGTGTTCATGGGCGGATGACTAATCAGACTTCACATGATTTTACCAAGTTCAGAACAGTAGTTTGTTACCATTCTCAGCTGACATTCAAAAATTACAGACATTTGTCTAAATGATATGATAGCGCCCTGGATAAGGGTCTGGTGCGCAAAAATTCTCATGAATATTATGACTAAGCGCAGATAACTGGCTGGTATAGTTGACCAGAGATTCATTCAATAAGTTGAATATAAATAGGTACTTGATCGAAATTTAAGAATTCTTTTCCACCCCGAATGATTTCCAGGCCCGTTTGGACGATAACCGAATTACACTTTATATATAATAAGTTCCTATTTTTGAATTGTTGCGAAATAAACTGTGATGCACTTCTCGCTGTATAGAATCACTCAAGATATGAGAAAAAAGAAGTTTTCAGACTAGGGAAGCATCTAGCCCCTTGGTCTCCTCAGATCAGAGCATCGAGAATCGTTAGGCCGCCGACAAGAGTAATAATTATTGTCAGGTATTTTTTTTAGTAACTGATCATCGACATACACTAGGTTCATGCACCACAGTACCGGTCTAAGATACGTTTAATGCATTAAGAAATAAATTAATAATTATCAAGAAAATCGTCATAACTTTGCGCCCTTAGTCAGCTCGCGCCAGTGGCAAATGCCCCCCTCGCCACGCCCTAGATCCGGCTCTGCGAAAAACGTAAGATTTCATACTACATTGACGAGAAAAATTGCAAATAGAAATATACTACCATAATTAACCTCCAAATAAATTAATAAAGATATTATTTGGTGAGACATCTACAATATCTCTAAAATCTTTTTCAAGTTATATGCGTAGATTCCTCTTGATTGCTATTTCAAATAATTCATGTACCTGAGTTAAATACGGAAAATTTTAGCCCAAAAAAAAGTATTTCATAAAGAAGTGGGGAAGGGGTGAGGAAGATCTCGGCCTTACTATCTGTTATTTTCTAGGATAATTTACCAAAGTAATGTATATTATTTTACCATCAGAAACTAGAGATTTCAACAAACAGAAATTCCATGAACCTTTTTGACAAAAGTAGATATTTTGACGTGCGACTTTTCTTTTGAAGATAAGGGTGGTTTTTCGATAATTAGTCAGAATACGGTGTGAAAATGAATATTAAAATCAATTTCGTGACCACAGTTTTTGTGAAAGGAAAAAATAGAAATCAAAACAGTAGTTATTTGAATTTTGAGGTTTTGTAAAAAAGTGTGGATACACAGGTTCTAGATCTTTTCGTTATCTACAACTTTGTTGTTTAAATTTTCACCGATAGGACTTGTTATTTTCCTTTCATCTATGATATATTTTCTTCCTTTTCAAATGTGTTTCATCCTGCTATTCTTTTCTTTGGTTTCAAAAGTTATGGACCCTGCTCCATGACTGGGATGGAGGAATGTGGATGTATATTACTGTTAGTCATTTTTAGGTTTCAGAAACAGAGAATTTGCGGAAGAATCTAGCTGTAGAAAGAATGATAGTTGAGGGGTGCGACATTCTATTAGATGTAAATCAGGTATTCGTGAGACAAGGTAACTATAATCAAAAATATTAAAACGACGAAGATCTCAGTAATCGACTACGTTCAATTATAGGTTCATTGATTCAACTTCCTAATGAGAAATCAAAATCGACGAGGAGCAAATTGAATTTCAAAAGTGAAAGAGAGTACTTGAGACAATGCTTCCTTTTCTCCAATCATCTCATAATAGCAACAAGGTATGAAACTGAATTATTCATCTCGAACAATGAAATAATCGGTAACTCAGATATTTTCTAAGGGTTTTCTAGAATATCAGCGTCAGGGACTGATTTTTCCTTATTCTTTTATGCTAATTAGATTTTTGGGATAAAAGCAATTGAAAAATTCCGAAGAAAACTATATTTCAAAAATGATATCGCGTTCGGACTTCACTCGTTGATTTCAATTAAAAGTTTGAAATTTGAAATTATTGTTGAACAGAACTTCGAGTGGAAAATTGCATCTGGTACCAGATATTGGGAAGATACCCCTAGCTGATGCTCTTTTGATCGAAGATCCTAGTGAAACACAAGAAGATGAAGGTGAGTCGTTTTTATGTTGTATTATCTGAATGGTCTAATGGTATAATGGATATTTCCTGGGTGAAATATTTCCTCAACAAAAAATTTTCGGATTTTTTTTTTTAATTTCTAACTCTACGATTTTAACGGAATTCCGCATATAATTGCGATCAATGGATCAAATAATGACGAAGCTTCAATTCAATAGTGTTGAAACTCTGTCAGATATTGTGGAAATATCCACAAAATTTCAAATGAAAATAACTCCGAAACCTTATGATAGATTTGGCTCATTCAGACCTACTTAAGCTTTAAACGGACCCTAAAATTTCAACACCTTGATTTTTTTGGTATAATTCTCGAGAAAATCGGACGAAATCATAACCCTTTGTGCCCCAGAACCAGCAGGTTAAAATAGAAAAGGACTGCAAATTTTTCATTATTATTTTCTCAGTTAAATAACCCAATACCATTGATATCTTGAATTAAACTTATATACTATTCATATCTCATTGGTTTTTCACCCCAAAATTTGCAGCGTTTTCATTCATAACTCAGGGACCACTGGTCGGAAAACATCCTGGTGAAAATTTTTAGGTGAGGTATGCAATAGTGATCAACGTTCAGAGTTTCATGAAAATTAGGTGTTAAGTTTTCGAGAAATAATTTTTTTTTCCAACCCCCAATTTTGAGCCCTTAGGGTACACCGATACTGCTGAAAAGCTTGAAGGATAAATCTCGAGCGACACAAGATTTTTCTATCAAGTTTCACGGATTCCGGTTGAGTATTTTTAGAGAAAAGCCCTGGACAACGGACGGCGTACGGCAGACAGCGGACGAGCGCATTTTTTTTATTAGTTCATTCAAATCTATATATTTCAAAATGTGAACTGTGAAATTGTCAGGGGGTTGATTTTTGTTTGGTCGATTACTAAGGTTTGTTATTTGATTTTGTCGAATAATAAACCAAAAGCAGTGACGTGAATTCAGGAGGTTTTTCGCGCATATTCTTTCGTCTAGTTGCGCCTCACACTTCACTGATTTTTTTGACGTGCGCAGAAATCCCGAAATCGCAGACATCTGCTCAAAATGAAGGCAACAGAGAGACTCAAAATTTGCAGCATAATGTTTGAAGCTTAGTTATCAAAAACCAAATGGTTCGGGGACATGCCTGATGCCGAATTCGAATATTACAGCAGACAATGGTCAAAATGAGATTTTAGAACTCAGCAGTTGAAACCCGCGTGGGAGGTTCTTTTTTAGATAAATAGTTTTTTTATGAATCCATTGTTCTAGAAGCTTCCGTATGTTCAGTATCGAGCCAGTCTTCTGGAATGAGTGAAACATCTGGAGCAACCGGCGGCCTACATAACAGAGATTTCAAAATATTTGTCGAACAGAAGTCTGGAAATCAGTCACAACAGGTAAGAATGATACATTGCATTCGGAAAGTAAGGAAGGAATTTATCAATACGCCAGTCAGTAAAGGAGAAAATTCCAGATAGCAGGATTCGTATCGAAAGAAAATATTTATTTGATGATTTCGCAGAATAAATTTCTTACTTTTCGGATTTCCTGTGTGAAACCTAATAGGTATTACCTCTGTCTGATATTTTTAGCTGGTCGTGCATCTCCTAGCGTCATCTGTCCAGGAGAAAGCAGCATGGATCTCGGATATAAGTCAATGTTTGGATAACGTTCAGTTCAATGACATAATCAGGCCTTCCATTTTGTCCGACAATTCTTCGATATCACTGCCCCAATGTTTGAAGAACGATCCGAAATTGTTCAAAGACGAAGCGGATATTCGTTTTAGTAGAACACTGAACTCTTGCAAAGTTCCTCAAATAAGATATGCCACACCTGAACGACTCCTTCAGCGTCTAACTGGTAATCAACAAATTGGAAAATAGTGTCTCTTGTGTTGTCACATCGTTCATTCCTCTCTTTGTCATTATGGAATTCATTTTGTCATTCTTTCAATTGTTATGCATGATTACCTATTCCTGCACAATCATTGAAGGTACTTTTGAATCATAACTGCAGGTATTTATTCAACATACAGATTCATTTCAGATCTTCGATTTCTTTCGATCGACTTCCTTAATACTTTTCTGTTGACTTACCGAGTTTTCACTGATGGTGTAACTGTCTTGGAGGCTTTGAAAAGAGTGTTCTATAGCAACGATCCTGAGCCGCAGGGTTCTGTTATGTCCTTAGAAGGATTAAAAGACGAGAACACCTTACATTTATATGATGATCGAAGGAGGAGTAGTTTTTCCCCAAGAAGGACTAGTGGTGCAAGCTCTGTGTCAGGTTATGGATCTGAAATGAGCGAAAGAGATAGATCGCATAGCTATGATTCCCAAGGACATAGACACTGGAAATCCACCTTAGCTAAATGTAAGTGAAGCAAGTATATCGAGATATTTAAAAATTATTTATTATCATTTTTCAGACGAAGAAGAAAAATCCCAAGAACCAACAACTCCAGTCAAAATATCCAGACAGCCGAGCCCAACCAAGACAGCTCAAAGGACAAGTGATACATTGTCCCCAACACCACAAAAGATGGTATCAATAAGGGTGGAGAAAACTAAGGATACTGACACTCGGCATTTGACAATACCAACAAGTAAAGTAGCAGCATCTAGTAGTAGTGATACTTTGACTGGTAGGTCTCAATTTTCTTCATTCAGATTGTTGGAGTGAAACTAAATTATCTTACAGAAGCCACGGTTCTCAGCGCACCCTGCTCACCAAGCAATCTGAGTTCTGTAACTCTAGTTGCTTCATCTCCTTCTGATTCTAACAACGCCCAGGAAACTGGAGGTAGTGTTTCTCCACGTTCACCAACACATTCGAAAGACACTCCATCTGTCAAACACACACCTCATAAAGAACCTCCTCCTGTTGTGAGAGAAGTAACACCGAAAAGTGATGTCCAAAGGAAAACGTCAGTTACCAAACATGAAGGACCTGTTGACAAACGACTGGAACGCTGTATATCTGAAGACTCAGAAGGTGAGTTTTGATTTTGATTCATAAACCAGGATTTTTCAAATGCTGGTTGTTTACAGTGCAATGTTTCAGAAACTCAAGAAGATCTAACATTGTTTTACAACACGGTGCATCGTGCGTCAACTAGTTCGTCTAGATCGGCAAGTATATCTACAACTGCGACAAGTGCTGCCATACATGTGAGTTCCATTTAATGAATTTTTCACAGTTTTTACTGAGGTTTATTTGGGCATTTAATAAAAATTTATTTCAATGCAAGAGCTATTATGGAATGAGGAGGTCAATGCAAGAAGGAGATTCAACCTCAACGGCTCGATCTAGCTTTCAACATGATTCGCCACAAAAGCCAAGTAAGGCAGGAGTTGTAATCACATCATTCAGACAGTCCAAAAGGAGGTATTGTATACAACGATGTGTTTGTATATTTCTATAACTTTTTTTACAGGAGTAGCACTTCGAGTGCTGCAGCTGCTTTCGCCATAGCAGTTTCTGGATCGAGCAATCCCCGTGATGTCTCTCCAAGTAAAGCCAAAGAACAAGTTCAAGATGAATTTGCAGAAAGAGCACGTTACAAGGAAAATATCATATCAACAGCTTGTACCATGCGAGTGTTGAATGTATTGAGGTGAGAACAATTCATGATTACACATCATTATCCCTAACAATCATGAAAGCTGAAAGATATGTAGTCTACTGTTTTCCTAGGCCACTCCAGAAAAAGAATCATTCAATTTCTATTCATGCGAAGAATACCGATGTGAACCAGCTCTTTCCGATCTCGCTAGAACGTGCACGGTGAAGTTATTCGTGAAATCAATATTTATATATCTAAGGGAAACAGCGACATCTAAAACAGCATAGTCGAAGTGATATAGCATGGATAAAAGATTCCATCTGCAGGAAATGTTTCCAGTATTGATCCATATATTAAATTCCACTCGGGATGAAATGAATTGGTTCACATTATAACTTCATTGAAGTAGCCTGCATCACAAATGTTTGTTGTTACTATGGCGTTTGAACACGATAACAATATCGTGTAGGTGACAACACCTACCAAAGCAACCAAAAGGTGGAAACACATGAAAATGGAATGTCTGCCATTGTCATTGTGAAGTTCGAATTCTTGGGAGTGAAAAAACTCATAACATAGTCACACAAGTACCATTACTATTTTGACAGGAATTAAACCAACAGCAGTGTGTTGATCCACCTGCTTTGACTTTTTATTAAAAAGTACCATCTCGGATTACCGATTTCCACTGGTTTTCCGAATTTCATCTTGGTTACTTTTCGCTGTAGGACAAATTTTGTGAAGGGTGTACAAAATTTTTACAAAACCTAATCCAACAGAAATTATTCTTACAACCAGTCTCCGAAATGAATAGTTCTCACGAGAAGCAATTTTGAATGGTACACCGGCATATGCTCATCAGAATTGTTCGGAAAAGTCAGTCGAAATATCAAATATACGGTTCACACGTCGTAGAGTTCTCCTTTGGCGTCCAACTTCCTTCGACGCCTAAAGAATCCGATGATGCGTTCTCATCACATAATTTGGAGGTACTAAAATCGTAATGGAAAGAGAACTTTAAAATTTGGTATGAGCGAATGCGAAAGTGTATTAATACTAATGTTAATTAATTTGATAAAAATGAAGCTTTCTCGTTCCAGGCATTGGATATCGAAGCACCCTCAAGATTTCGAAAATGACCATCGCTTGAAAGCGATGGCAATGGAGTTCTTGGACGACATTATCTACAGCCCTAATTTACTACCTGCCGAACACAAATCGGCAGCTCAATTACTGAGGCTTCTTACCAAAGAAGATGGTGATGGCTCGAAGATTGATATTGCTACCTTATTGTCAGCTCCCTCCGTAAGTAGATGGATTTTCCTTAGTTGTTCAAGACCTTCATAATATGATTATAGTAGAACTGCTCAGAGGCTTTCATGTGAGTGCTGACTTAGGTTCATTCTGTATAGGCTTCAGAAGTGTATCCGCATGCCAGCCTTACAACGGCACTGATGATTTTCGAATCAAGAGTTGATGGTGGTCGGTACCGCCTCACCAGAATAATGAAATAATGATACTGTATAATGACCTATCACGTAGAAATCAACGTGAACAAGACCTAGAGAGCAAGCATATATATAAGACGTTGTCAAAAATGTATAAAAAATGTACGGAATCATTTCAACCGAATTATATACGGTCCATGAAAAGTACTCCTGTCTTTGTTTCATTAGAAAGAAAATTACTTCATGGATGGTCACTACAAAGGTAGAAGGAGAAGTTATGATCTCCCAGGATTAACCAAGAGGGTATATTCCGCACAGATTATACTAAGTAAAATTGTATTCAGGGTGAAAAGCGACCTAGAGTTTAAGCCATCGTTGAAGGCGGAACTCGAGCTCACATCCATTTAAGTGAAAAAGTCAAATGTATCACTATTCATATGAATTATTTCAGACTCCCAGTAAAGAAAGTATCGAAACACTTTCTGCGCTTGAAATAGCAGAGCAGCTGACCTACATCGACCACCAGATCTTCATAGCTATCTCTAGCGAGTAAGTTTTGAATACCCCAAACACAACACTTAAAATGATGAAAGTGACAGGAAGAACAAAACAAGTATCAAACTAAAACACTATAACCACCAACTGAACAACTTTTTCAACCAAATTGTATACCAGCCAAATTATATATGTAGGATTTTTATCAATCGTCTAGGGGTTTGATTGATTTGAAACTCCTAATATTTCTCTTCGTCTCTCTTCTTGTAGTGGGTATCAAGAAAACACTAGTTTTTGGCTATTTACTCTATTTACACCGACTTTATACACTTTGTACAATTGAGCAGATTTACAAGGAAAAAAAGAAAAAGACAATTGCTGACGTTCGAAACTCGTCTAGAATCGCGTCTAAAATCTTGACTTTGCTTCTGAGTCTTTCGTCTGAGTTTCGCGTCTCGAAATCTCTACGTCTAACTTAAGCTCAAACTCTCTGTTCTCAAACCACGACGGAAACTGCCTTACTCAAACATCGACGGGAACTCTCTTACTCAATCCCCGACAGGAACTGCCTTCAATCTTCCCTCTGGCGTCCTAGCTCGATTTGTCCCCACTCTTACTTAAATCGAGGGCGTACACCCCGAATCTTCATCCCCTTCTACCTGCGTCTGATTGGACAGACCTCGATGGATGTGACTTACTGGGGATGAGATTAGACCAATCAGCTGAGGTGCCTTTCGACCACCGGGAAAGGCTTTTCAAGAATACTATTAATCTCCTGTTAATTTATTACTTCCCTTACACGTTCTTGAATTTCTTGGATATCCTAACTGTTGACAGATACAAATTGACGACACGATTGTATCCAACACCCCATATCACCTTTCGTGTAAGGGACAGGATGTTATCAGAAATCACCCGACTTGCTGGCGTCTGCGTCCTCTTAAATCTGCACTTATGACCACATGTGCCATCACAGGTGGCGACTTGATGTCCTTTGTTCGGAGCACTTCCCATAATAAAGTGCGCCACACACACACAGAACAAACTCCCTCAATGTACAGTATTTACACGTAGGAAATCAACTTCTGTGTCAAGAAATTGAAATCCTACATATATATACCTAGTGTTGGAATTAGTATCAGTTTTTATAATACCACATAAAATATGTCAAAAAAGTATAATGAACCAAAACAATGTTCATATCAATGTATTATCAACCATACCAAAGAAAAACTATCAGCATTGCCACTCTCATCACATCTCCGAAGACCCATTATTTGTTATAATCCAGCACTTTTTCGGATATATTCCAGAGAGTTCCTAGGACAAGCTTGGATGAAGAATGATAAGAACAGCAGAGCTCCCCATATACTTATGATGACCAGGAGATTCAATGATGTGTCAAGACTGGTAGCGTCAGAAATTCTCAGAAGAACAGCTATTAACAGCAGGGTTTCTGCTATAGAGAAATGGGCTGCTGTGGCTGATATTTGCAGATGTCTCCACAATTTCAATGGAGTACTGCAGATTTGCTCAGCATTCACCAATAGTTCAATCTTCAGACTGAAGAAGACTTGGGATAAAGTATCGAAAACAGTAAGTGAATTCTGCATGGATTTTACTTGATTATTGAAGTTTTTGAGGTGACATAGCCTTTCATATCCTTCAAATCGACTTCCCAATCTTGGGTTCTCTATGCAGCTTTCAAAACTAATTTCAACAAAATTCACAGACCAAGCAAACCATCGAGAAACTCCAACATATAGTTTCCTCTGACGGTAGATTCAGATCATTGAGAGATGCGCTTCATAGATGTGACCCTCCATGTATTCCTTATCTTGGAATGTACCTCACAGATCTGTCTTTCATAGAAGAAGGGACACCAAATTTTACTGCTGAAAATTTACTCAACTTCTCCAAAATGAGAATGGTAAATAAATCAAATTGATCCTGTAAATGAGTAATGTTTATTCTTGTAGATTGCTCATGTGATAAGAGAAATAAGACACTTTCAATTGACATCCTACAAAATCGAATTGATACGTAAAGTTACCAGTTACCTCTTGGACTCTTCATTGTTGATGGACGACGAAGAATTGTACAGTACATCGTTGGAAATTGAACCAAGAACTTCGAGACTGACATCATCTGCACTGCATCATCAACTGTCGCTGTCCAAATGCTGAATTCAAAATATATTTTCGATAGGAGCTAATCTATTAACTGAAAATTTTTCAGAATTCATCATATATGTTTCAGCATATTCTATATGTTAGATGTTACCTAGAACAATTGGAGTTATTGGTACTAGAAGATTAGCTGATATATTTTGAATTGAAGTTAATCTTATAGTTTAGTCTTGCAATTAGCAGAAACCCCAGAATATTTTTATAAGATTATCTAGAATACTAACTACCAGACAATTGAAATATATCTCTCAGACTAGAACGATGCTTGTCCACGAGTTTCAATAGGATGGACTCTTCAAATTGGACGACTTCTATCCTTGAGTTGATGTCAAGAAGGATTTGATCAGAATCATAGACGAACTCAGAATATTTTGTGCTATGCCTATCTATACACTACTTTCTTACCTTTCTGCTCTTCAAATTTTGATCCGACTATCGCCGACTTCAATATCGTCAGATTCCTAACTCAAAATTGTGATGAGAGATGTCGAAAGTCAATTCAAAATCGAAATTAAAATGTTATAAAATGTGACAATCGAACATATTTCAAATATCTTCATATTATTATGAATAAGAATTTTAAGATTAAATGAACTTTAGAACTGTATACATTTTAAAACGACATGACATCATAGTTATATTTGTAGTTGAAACCAAGTGATGCGAAGAAATTCAAGTGAATTTGTTGCTATTTATTATTATTCCGTTATAAGTTATATGTTAAAATGATCAAGAACGTTTCTTATATGAAAATTACAAAAAAAATATTCAATTCCTTTCACGTACATTAGGGAAACACAATTTTCTCAGAGATTCTAGTGGAGATGGAAAGCTGTCATTTTTCTGAAAGAAGAAAAAAAGTGTTTGTTCTAACTCAATCAAGAATTCATTTTGAACATGAGTAACTTCAATTGCAAGTACTCCTGGTTCAGAATTAATTCCTTAGTATACGTAAAGTTATGGAAAAATATTACAAAATATGAACTGTGAAAATTTCACGTCTTTTTTGCACAATTTTTTTAGTCGATTCTTTCACTCATCGAATTTATATGAGATACATTGCACGAACAATCCTCAAGTCTACAGGGTGTCTAATCGAAATCTCTATTCATATTTCGGGACTTATAAATGTTAAATTTTATGATAACTATTCATTTTTTCTTGAGCTGTTTGAATGGCAAAGTATTGAATGTTAGATGATATTTGAATAGTAGAAATATACTACAAATACGAGTAAACCGAATAGGGAAATTTGAAACTGTTTTTTCGAAACACTGTACAGGAATACATCATATTTTTATGTGAAATGACAAACTGAAACTTTATCAAGAAATGATTTTATGTTTCGATTAAAAGTACCTGATTAGTGAGTCTTCATTGAAAACAATTGAAACCCAATTAAACTGTGAATTAAAATATATGTATTCCTCTGAAATATATTACAGTCCAAGTCATCCTACCTAGACTGAAAGCATTCAGACAACTTCAAAATGACAGATCTCATATTTAAATATATAAAATGTATATCACTAAGGAAATGGCCAAATTAAGAGATTTATAATTGTTTATATTTGATAGTGGAACTTATGATGTATTTCTTCAGCATGATGGAGAAGCTTATTACGAAGCTTGACCCAGAACTAGTGTCGAGAGTTAAGTCTTGAAATATATAACACTTGGAAAAAACCCAATACTAACAGTCATGATCTCAGCCTCTATTTCGAACTAGTCCAGGTACATCACGCTTGCGCCATTTGCCAAAAAAGAAGTATGATATGACGTATAATAATGCTATACCAAAAATTCCCAAGCGGCTAGTTGAATCGATTCTCAGTTGGTTTTATCAGTTTCGAGATTAGTGATGGAACAGAGTTCAGAATTATTTTTTTGCAATCAATACCAAATTCATACAACTCATAATTCATATGGCACCTTGATTAAACTCAAGTTTGAGTGATGAAATTCGAAAGCTGAAGATCTTGGAACTTTGAATGAAATTGAATTTCTTGTCTTTGATATCTTTGAATGCCTAGGGGTGAACTTTTTTTTTGGTGGCTGGTGTCTCTCTCTACAGAACCGATGCTTCCCGTTCATCAAAGTTTGGTTAAGTAATGAATTGTTGGTACTATTGAATGAAACCGAGATAACTAGAACATACAGTGCGCGTCAAAATTATGGAACAAATTCATTTTCTCAGAAGAAAAATATTTGGCAACAAAATCCTGGAACAGGTCAATTTTTGTTTCACTTTTACCAAATTTTTATGCATTTTTGAAGGATATTTGTTGCACCCTGTGCCATCCCCATCAACCCTCTAAATTTTTTGAATACGGAAAGTAGGTTATGTGGTACTTTTTTGGCAAGGTCTTTGTACCTTCTTCACAGGCGTGCAGAAATTTTCTATAAATTTTTTTTTTCTTGAAAAATTAGTTACTTCAAAGAGGTTTTCAATATGTGCACTTTGTCATGGCTCATTTACTTTGAGACGATGGTACCTGATGAAATTTGTCACCGAGTGAAAGTTGACCATTACAGTTTTGTTCATGCCCAACTTTCAACCCCTTTCAACCCCATCACGTGAAAAATTAGAATGTGTGAAACACTGCGCTTCAGTTAGGATCTTAAGTAGGTATGTAATTAGTACGTTTCAACTTCAGTAGAAACGTACTAATAACATACCTACTAAGATTAATTCAGATCTTAACTGAAGCGCAGTGTTTCACACATTTTAATTTTTCACGTGAGGGGGTTGAAAGGGGTTGAAAGTTGGGCATGAACAAAACTGTAATGGTCAACTTTCATTCGGTGACAAATTTCATCAGGTACCATCGTCTCAAAGTAAATGAGCCATGAGAAAGTGAACATACTGAAAACCTCTTCGAACTAACTGATTTTTAAACAAAATTTTTTTTCTTGAAAATTTCTGCACGCCTGTGAAGAAGATACAAAGACCTTGCCAAAAAAGTACCACATGACCTACTTTCCCTATTCAAAAAATTTAGAAGGTTGATGGAGATGGTACAGGGTGCAACAAAACAACAACAAATCCCTCAAAAATGCATATAAATTTGTTAGAAGTGAAACAAAAATTGACCTGTTACAGGATTTTGTTGCCAAATATTTTTCCTCTGAGGAAATGAATTTGTTTCATAATTTTGACGCGCACTGTTGTTTTTGAATGTAACTTCCTGTCACCGTTCTCAAAAATAATAATGTACTTATGAGTATAATCCGGTTAATTTTTCTTGAGATTTCAGATGTGTTTAGACAGACACATACCTCGCATAACACATAAGGGTAGTTTTGGTATCCTGGTTGTATGTTAAGACTTAGGCTTTATACTATTTTTGGGGATAGTGGGAGTAATGCTTATTCATAAGTTATTATACTGTGGAATGTACATAAGCGAATAATTGTTGAGATTAGCGGATATTTATGAAATTGTTTCATTGTTGTTGGTTACTGAAGTTTATGCAGGAATAGACTGCTACCGATCATGTACAAACTGTTTCTAGCGTTTACTTGAATTCGTGCTACTTAAAATTGAATTCAAATTTCCTAAAATTACTGTCTTTTTAATTCACCCTCTTAAATATTCATATTCACTCACTGGAGTCAGTTCATAGCTTACAATTATTTCAGGCAACAAAGTATTCAGAAGAACATATAATCTCATTTTAATCTGTTGTCGGGTCCAGAGGGACAAAATGTATTAGGACATTTTTCTAGGCGGAATGCTGTGAATACTTAAGCATTCTATTGAGAATTTTTCCATACATTCTGTCGCTTTGGTCCATTAGTCAGGACAATTTCATTATATAAGTATTTTCAGTTGAAAATTCTGATAGAGTTATTAAGTCGTGAAGGAGTTAAGTTTTCTAATTGAGAAAAGCTCCCGAGAGAATGATGAAGAATATAATTGATTGTGTATTCTGAGATGGTAAGCTTGATGAATGATTCCCTTCAGTTCTAGATTTATTAATTAATATATGGGTGCTATATCGTATCATATCACATGTGCAATATTTTATGTCAATACTTTGATGGACTGAATTTTATAAGTGACTTAATAATTTTACTCTTCAACTATAATCTTCAAGATATATACCTTCTATTCATTCCAGATATTTGATTTTTGAACACTGATGAAATGACAAAATTTAACATGGTCGATAAAATAAAATGAATGAATTATTTGTGTGCTGCTCATCTGTATATATGAAGATAATTATTGATATATTTCTTCACATATTCTTGTTCAATTCCAATGTTATTCGAAATTAAAGTTTTGATAAACTCTAGGTATTTTTACTTTTCATATCCTCTCAGTATTTCTATGTTAATTCGTGCCACAAGAAGAATGTCCTCTTCATACAGTGCATATATCCTTTTTCTTTTCGTTTACATGTGCCTGGAAACTGAGTCCATCTACACATCTTCAAGTATTGTATTCTTGGGGTCCTGAGGAATTGCAGGAGTCTCGAAAAATACAATCCCCAAGAATATTTATTTCTCTCTGTTGTTGCACGAGGTACAACAATCTTTCTCGTAATCACAGTTTACGACGATAATTACTACATATTCTTGACAATCTCTTCTAAAGTTCACATAACACGTTGAACACTTTGAACTCCGACTGCATATATGTAGGATTTGTAGTCTATGGTCCCCTGTTGACATCTAGTTCCGGTGGCGTTCAAGCATTGTTTGATTGTTCACTGAACCAGTTTATTAGATGGTCAAAGAAAAACGGTCATCTACTGCTATAAGTTTTCATTTTTTCCAAAGCCAAATGAAAGTTAAGTTAGTTTCGAAACAGCATTTGGCATGGATTTAGTTTATAAAAGAAAGGCCTGGATTTTGAAATTGAAGATTGAGAAACAGGTCACGAAATACATGAAAGTATGTTCACTGCATTTCTCTGCATTATTTTCATAATGGTAAAATTCAAAATATGCATTTCAAAAAAATTTCATGTCTATGGCTTTAGGTGTAAATGAAAATAAGAGAATTTTGGTGACGAATGCTGTTCCCTCAAAGAAACTACCTCGAGAACTTCTGCAGTTACCTACTTCACATACTACATAAAATCATATTCAAAGATAGTGATTTGATTAGAAAATGGACAAGAACTACATATTCTGTTATAGTTGATAATAGCTCAAGTAATTTGTATAACAACATTAATATTTATCATTTGTATATGGGTAGTTTTGGTTAAACCAGCTGCGACATTTTTCATTTTGCTTGTATCTTGAGCTGCTATGATATGAAAATAAAATTATTATTATGTCTTTCTGTTCCATCTTCTTTCCAAAAACAATGCAGAACGAACTAAAGCAGAGAAGCTGTCTTTTTATTTTATTGGTTCACTCATTTGTAAACAAAGAGAACATAAGTCGACATATCATTCGATTGATTCTGGATTTACCACATAATTAATATGGCCTACATTCAGCACTTCCTCACATAACTGAGAGTCCTTGAATTGTTGGGGAGCCTTTTCTTCCAGAAAATCAAGTAAACTTAGATGTTGGTTCATTATGATCCACCAAGTACCTAACACTAAAATAAAGTTGAAATTATCCTCCAGGAAAGATCTAAAGCACGATTCTACATCGTGATCTAACGAAAAGTTCCTACTTTAGAAATCCGATACAAAATTATAATAATTTTTTAGAATATTATAGCTCTGCTCAATGAATATTCGTCTCCCACCACATATTTACGGTTTTTTCCCAACTACAGCTTGGACAGGTTCCAAATTCAACCGTTAGGGCGCTGGCATCTCCGCAGAAGTTCCCAATCTCAAATATAAGCTAGAAGCCAGCGTGCTCTCTGTTGGATATTTCCCGAACCATCCTTTGCATATAATCTCTCACACCACGATCATCTGGATAAACCTGTGTCTAGTCTAGACGATTCTAGAATGCTAACTCTCACAGTGTTACTTGGCTTCTAGTTTCATAGAGGGAGGGATCGATATATTCGAAGCCAGAAATGAATGAAACACATATTAAGAATATTCGAAATTATTTCACAGTGGTCACAATTTTAAAATGAATGCCATTAAAAGAAAGAAAAAAATACACCACATAAAACATCGAGTGAAAGGGAAAACGATCTAAAAACAACTGAAATGTTCTCATGCATCCTTTCAGGACATGAAACTGGTCGGCCTTCCTCACTTGAAAACAGAAAGATGACTATCTGAAATCGAAACCTCATTCTCAAGTTTCAAAATCACCCAGAAAGCCATGAAACTTTATAGATATAGAATGGCTTAACTCTTTGGCAGCAAATTTGAGCATACCCGAAAAGTTGACATAATGTCACGTTAGTGCTTTTCTAGAATTTTTAAACCATTTTTCGTTCGCTCTTTTGTTATCTTTTCAATATTTCTTTATAGTTGATGTAGAAATGAGGTTCACTCTTTGATAGGCTTAATTTTGCCGACGTTTACGAGTAAGTTCTTGGGAACAGTGTGCTTGAATTCTGCCCCAACGTCCGTTAATTTTTCCATGAATATTTTCGAAAAACTGAGTTAGACTCACTGCTGACTCATCCGATTTAAAAATATGTTCTGTTCTGGCCGGCCAGTTTAGTATCGAAATCGGTTAAACTGTTTCAGAGTTGTAGTCAATTTTATTTTGTTTTTATTTTAATAGTTCTGTTTCAGATATTGAGAGTGAAAACCCAGAAAAAACCTGAAAAATGATGCGAAATCCTCTCAAGCTAAGATTTAATCTATACGTAAAAGAAAGGTATGGGCCTTTTTCTATCCTTTGTTTCAGGATCTAAAAATTTTCTCGTTTGTCTGATGAAAGAGTTTGTACTCTGAAACGTCACAGTTCGGTTTGTTCATCGTTCATATATTTCCTGTATTGTTCATTAGGCAATCCGTTTTCCATGGACAAAAATTTCGATCCCGCAATCCGCAAGGGCGTTTTCCATAGTAACAATTTTTATTTAATTTTAATAGTTCTGGTTCAGGTGCTGGGAGTAAAAACCCAGAAAAAACCTAAAAAATGGTACATAATTCTCCCAAAATATGCTTTGATCGACAGTCATTTGAATTTCAATGTATAATTCCTCATATATCTATGTCCCATAACAGTGTACGAAATTTGAGTATGATTTGCTCACAATTTTGGAAGATATGAAGAAAATATGTAGAATTGCGTGTTTTCTTTTCAGTTTCTTTTTTATTCCCGGAAAAACTACTGATTCGATGATGACGAAACTCAGTAGCAAATTGGCAAATTCTGATGTATTATTTGGGCCGAAATTTCGTGATGATTGTGCCATTGAAAAATAAAAATTGAAAAATAAAAATAATCAGAACTTAGTTTGCTCACGAATTTGACAATGCCCTCAAGAGCTGCTAACTTAACTCTAGAATTCGTGATTGAAATTTTAGAATTTGTGATGAAACTATTTTAAATTCAGAAATTCAATGAAGATGCTGAATATCAGAAAGAAACTCATCTTGATTAATGTGAAACAAGTGAATTCATTTATACTGAAAACTGTGAGTACGAATGTCTATCTGATAATTTTTTTTAGGAACACGAATAATCAAAATAGAAAAGATCAAAGTGAAATGGGTGAATTGAAGGAATTCGACATTCAAATATCCACATGCAATGCTGAATATAAAGTACAATAAAAACGCTTTAGTATTATAAAAAGCAATTTCAAATTGATCCCCAGCGAAATGGTGATTTATTTTCGGTGACTTCAATTGAATTAAATAACCAGTTCGGGGTCGGAATGAATTATATATTCGGGTTATCTACGCGATTTAATTTCTGCCCTATAGAATTTTATTACAATACAATAAACCTTTATCGTGCCACTTAGAGCATAATTCATTTCAGATATTGAATTTTCCATTCTCTATCATTACGAAGTATGGGCGAGAACAAATTCCAGTCATTTTTTTAGTTTTTTTTCGGTTATCACTCCCATTAGTTGAAACAGAACTACTTAAAATCAAATGAACGTATGTTTCAGGAAATTGGAAGAATTATATAATATGAAAAAACTATCACACACAGAAAACAGCCTCACTTCATGTGCAGATGCGGAAATGATGAAGTAATTCCGAAGTTTCTCAGAATCAAATTACCTCTTCAGAGTAATGGAAGCCAAAAAATCAAAAATGAGTTCAGATTAGAAAAAGGGTGAAAATTTTCTTGTTTGTCTGATGAAAGAGTCAGATTTGTACTCTGAAACGTCACAGTTCGCTTTGTTTATCGTTTATATTATTCCTGTATTGTTCGATTGAACAATGTATTCTAAGATACTTTTAGGTAACAGAAGTGTTTACATATTTTATTTGTATGAAATGGTTATGTATTATCTATTCCATATGCAGTGGAACGCAAACAGAAATGCATAAACCATAGACAGATATACTTTATGGCATAATCTTTCTATATTTTCTTGAAATTTCTCGCAACTTATCTACGGTAATTTGACTATGTTGGGTTACTCTGATAGCCACCAGAGGAAGTAGCGCTTATCTATATACAGAGGCGATTTTTCCGGCAGTTCAGATCAAGAAATTTCAAAATTCTTCATGTAACTTGTAGCCTATGCAAATAAACTTATACTGTATTGTATTACATGAACAGATTATCCATTCAGCTGAAACAATTCCATCATTACAATTGTTGGAGTACGTTAAATTTTACGTGGTGATTATTTCATAAAACAGATTGAAACAATGTAAGACAATTTTATCTAGATAAAACAATATGATCGTTTTGAACCGTCAAAATCTGGAAGTCCCTATAGCGAATGAAGATGAGCACTACTCCCTCTGGTGGCTATCACAGTAACCCGAGGTACAGGGATTATCATTGACAAGTCAAAATGAATGTCAAGAAAATGAGAAAGCTTATGCATTTTTCTTGGCAATTGCGTGATTTTACGAGTGTGTCTATTGAGAAAAAGCAAACTCTAATATCCCTTCCCAAAGTTTTCGACAGTGTGGTGAAAAATTTCGATTTTGGGTGAAGAAAACTTCCTTTAGCAAGTTGGTCCTGAAAGTGTTGAAGAATCGATAAAAACCTTGACAACTTGTAACTCAACATTTGGTAAACCAACAAACAAGATTTATGAGATGTTGAACTGATCATTAAGGAACAACGTGAATGTTTTAGTGATAGAACTGACCGATTGAAACAAAAGAGTTTCAACAAGGAAATATCTGGTGATGAGTACTCTTCGCTCAAAGTGCTTCTGCGATGAAATCAAAGCTGTACAAGGCTCACTTATTACAGCTCTTTCAAGACCAATCATATGAGAGGTGGAAGAATTTATTTGTCAATTCATTATGAATAAGGCTTACGGTACAAGTAGCATTAGTTTAATGTGAAGGTATTCATTTTATTCACAATATATTGTGTAAATTCAGTCCTTCCTTATGTAAATAGTAAAGTTATGAGTATTTGTCTATTATTCCAAAAAGAACGTTTTACAATACTATCTGTTTTCAAATTTTGAGCCGTAGATCTGAGGGGGTATTTGATCGATAATCCAGTTGAGTAGGTAAAAAGGTAAAAAGTTTATTAGTTTTGCAAATAACATGCGACATAATATCACATGGATCTTCCTGAACACTTCTAGCTTCTGTGCCTTCAAGATATATTCCATATGATATGAAATTTATCTTGCCAGTTAGAGTTGGAATAACTTGATAATAAAAAAATACGTCCAACAGTAGTTGTAGCATTGCTACTCTGAATTAGAATAGATGATACATAAATCTTTCATAAAAATAAAATATGTATATACAGAATGACTTCTGTTAACTGAAAAAATTTTGGGACAAACTGTAAAATCAAAGATTAATCAATCAAATATATAAGCGAACACTTGAAAACCTAGCTCCTATCCCTCTACCTAAGGTTCTTAAACTGACCACCGTGGCGTTGCGATCTTAAATTCAGACGCCAATTGCAAGACCTTCTCTTCATATCTGATTATAGAAGAAGAAATAAATCTTTGAATTGTTTTATATTTCAACATTTCGATTAGTTTTTCGTACACTCTTTGTAGATCTGTTTCGGGAAAGAGCAAATTAGCAACAAAAATGAGAAAGTATTCGGTGTTGGCATATGATCTGCCGAAAGTTTTCTCGCACCCTTTGAGATGAAGGTGATTAAGTAGTGTCACTCGCAGAGGCCTTTCCATCTACCGAAACATTAGAATTAAATGCAAACTTTCAGGACCCTAATCATTAAGTACCTGACATTGGTTCAAAGGAGCAGAGCGCAATTTCCTGAAACCTTTTTTTCTGCGCCCAACTTACAGAAAAAAGTTTGGTTTTGTGTGTGCAGAAGAATGATGAATCGGCCAAACGAACAAAAAATGCAGGTTACTCCATGGGAAATTGAAACGGTTTTCAATTCATTCGCCGAAAAAAGATGACGATCCGCTCGTGTTTTAACGAGGTAAAATATATAGGGTGTTTCCTTCATAGCGAACAACATTTGAACATTTGAACATTATCTTTTAAAGTACATGAGGACATACATGATTCCGAATACACTTTTATGATAGAATAGCTACAGACTCTTAGAACTACGTTACAATTGTAGTAGTCTTGAAAGAAATATTGCAAATCTTAAATATCGATCGAAGGTTATTTCGGGAGGATTCCGCATTCAGCAGTTTTTCAGGTTCTCACTTCCAGTATTTGAGGAAAAACTATTCAGATTGAATGAATAAAAGAATTTCGATTTTGGACGGAGAAACTTCTTGTGATTCTCAATCGAACTATCCAATTTATTGAATGTGATAACCTATAAGTACTTGACCTTTCAGAAAAAAACAGGAAAATAGATCTCTAGTATGTATTTCTTTCAACATCAGATTAATGCATGAGAATACTGAAAACATTGAATCGCAATCAAAAATTGCAATTTTCAACGAGAAATAGATCTTTTACATTTGAATCCACATATGGGCTTTGTGTGACGTAGGAGGCAGTCTACCACGTTTTACCCAATTTGAAAAACCAAATGATTCAAAATTCGCGAAGAATTAAAGTGTGTGATAGCAGAAATTACGGTTTTGTATCGAAATGAATGAATAAATCACAAAAATATGATGATTCATTTCACATCCGAAAGACTAGTGCAGAATTCAATATTGAAACAGTGTTTTAGTCAAAAAATTATCTAAAGTGACTAAATCCAGAAGAATTAACGAAAGAAAAAATTCCATAGATAAGAATAGAAGAAGACATATACAGGGGGAACATCACGGTCGTTAGATATCAGAAAGCGAACCTGAAGAATAGAGACATGCAAATAACAAAAATTGCGAACCATGTATTTTCGACCATTTGAAATCACATGATGATGAGAATAAAACAAAAATACAGATGTCGGAACCAGATAACGTAAATAATAATTGGAGGGTCTCTAAATCGGGAAAATAATTTCGGCCATTGTTCTGTAGAAAAGGATAATTTTTGTCTGAATTCAAGTGACAAAAGAAAAAGAATTGAAGCACTTTCAAGTCAAGTGTGTGCTGTGCTTTTTGGAAAATGTCAATTTGACGAAGGTCTCAAAAACCAGAATTGTCGAAAGAAAATAATTCCGAAATTTGTCTTTATTGTCTGATGAAGGAATTAGATTTGCACTCTGAAAACGTTACATACAGTTCACTTTTCTGATCGTTTGTTCCGCTATTATTCATGAAGAAACATTTTTCCCAGCAACAGCCCTTGAGGAATAGTTTCAATTTCCTAGTTTTTTTCTTGGATTTTCGCTCCCAATATCTAAAAGAGAACTATTTGAATTGAATGAAATTTTTTTTTATTGTCCATAAGGTAACCTGTTTCCCAAAAAACTACCTTTGAGAAATAGTTCAATTCTGCAATCCGCAAGGGCTTTTTCCATGAAACACAATTTTTATTTGATCTTTTGTAATTCTGTTTCAGATAGTGGGAGTGAAAAACCCAGAAGAAACTTGCATAATGATACAAAATACTCCTCAATTCAGCTTTAATCGATACTTAAAAAGTTTCAATCCTGCAATTCGCAAGGACCTTTTCTATAAATGCCAATTTTATTTGATCTTTTTAGTTTTTTTCAGAAAACGAGAGTAAAAACCTATCAAGCACCTGAAAAATTTTAGATATTCCACAGATTAGTTCAACACTTTCTTTTCGTTATTTGAGTAATTTTGTTCGATTGTATCGGAAAAAACTCATTTCAAAAATTTTAACTCATATCTGAGTGAGTTCTTGCAGTTGTGAATGAAGCTTCAAAAAGATACGCTCATCCCACACACCGAAAATTTAAACTTACAAGATACTTGAGAAAAGTATTTCACAATTCCTTACTGCACGCAACGAATTAAAATTAATTATAGAAATCTCCGTTTACATACGCGAATCGTTAACCATTTGAAGCGGTAAAATTTTTCCATTTATAACCTCATGAAACCTTGCGAAGCTTCAACAGGTTAGTTAGAAGTTAAATTCACCCTACTCGTACTTTCATTATTCTATGTATGTATATTATGATTTATTTCCCGTTCATTGCTATTTCAACTCGGTTGTTTATAAAAGCAGCAGCTTTCTTGCTGATTCGAGATAATACTTTTCACAAACATGAAAAGGAGCTATATTTGTACCATCTGTATGGAAATCAGTGAATAATGATGGTCGCTAATGTATAAATAGAATTTACTAGCAGCATAATTATAATGCCGCATGCGATAATTTGAATATTTATTGTTTGTTAGATTTTCAAATTCTAGCGTAACGAATTTCGTATAAACAATTATGCATTTTGTGTACTGAAATAACTCCGCAGAAATTTATGCACACCACGGATCGAATTAACGAATATGCCCGATAAAGGAAGAAATCAATTTTGTGCAGTTTATTCATTACGCTTTTGCATCGAATAATAGCATCGAAGTTATTAAACACTGTCAACATGAGTTAGGAGTGAATTTTGTTTTTCAGAATTTCATAAAAGAATCATTACAAAATGTAGGTCCGAAAATAGAAAATAGGAATGAAATCACAAATACATACCAGCTGACAGTAAACATAATGATTTTGGATAGAAACAACTGTTGGGGACAGGATAGGAACTCAATTACAGAGACAGAATTCGGAATACCCAAATCTTCAATGAATACAACCATTCAAGGTTTCAAAATATTTACAGAATAAGAGATACGACTAGTGTGGGCCATTAAATCATTTAGCGATCGATTCGCACTTTGCATGCATTTTCTAGGGATCAGCGTGCTATGTTTTCACCCAAATGTGTGTAATTTTTGGATTTTCTTCCGAAAATGGTCTCAGCTAGAGACTTCCATGGTGACAAATCCGATAACAACCGGCCAATTGGCGCTATTAGCACGATAACGTTAGATCGACATACCCGGTAAAAAACGGTTAATCATTTTTTAGATTTTTTATGGGTTTTCACTCCCAATATCTGAAACAGAATTATTTAAAATTAAATAAAATGTTTTTTTCATGAAATACGCCCTTGCGGATTGCCTTATCAAACTATTTGTCAAGGGCAGTTTCTTGCGAAACAGATTGCCTAACGAACAATACAGGAACAATACAAGAACAATACAAACGATAAAGAAAAGGAACTGTGACGTTTCAGAGTACAAATCTGACTCTTTCATCAGACAAAGCAGACAATTTCAAAAATTATTTTCTTTCGATTTTTCGTTTCAATTTGAGTCTTGTCAAATTGACAATTTTGGTCAGATATATATTTGGTTTGACAGATTTTAATTCTATCTCTTTTTCAAGTAAATTCAGCCAAATAGGCCCTATCTCTACCAAACAATGAGCAAAATTACTCGCCATTTAACAAAAAAAAAATTTCTTCAATTTTTAATAGTTCTGTTTCTGATATTGAGAGTGAAAACCCATAAAAAAAACCTAAAAAATGATGCGAAATCCTCCCGAAATAAGCTCCAATCGATACTTGAAATATAGGCACAAATCAGCCAAATTGAAAATTTGAATTTTTGAACTTATTTCCCCAATATCTCTAGAGCTTCTCCGGCATCAGGATATGAACTTCCCAGCAAACACTAAAACGCAGCAAGAGTACAGAAACTGTACAGCGTTACTGCACTTGAAGTGCAGCGATGGTGGTGCAGTAACTGTATAGAAACGGACCGTATATGTCCCGCGGAATTGCATCGAAACTGTACAGCTCAAACTGCGTTTGAAGTACAGCCACTATACAGCAGTTGTGCAGGAGCTATGCCACTTTGTGATGCAGTTTTTACGTAGTAATCATGCTGCAACTGTGCTACGTCGATATAAAGTTTCTGAGCAGCAATAATGCAGCAGAAGCTCGGCTGTAGAACGACACCCACAGGAATAAGGCTCACTCCTGAAAAAATAAGTATTTTTCAAGAGATTGAATTGAAACTTTGCACATTGATACTAAATTATTTACCATCAATAAATGTAAAAAAGTGAGTATAGTCCTTCCAGTTTATTCGGAGATTGCCAAATAAATTTTGATTTTCTTATATGATGTGATGTTTATATTTTTGCATATTCGAATTCTATGCCTTACGGTAGAAAAATTACTGCAATTCTTTCTGTATCTAGATATTGATTACTCAACAGAAAAATATTTAAATTATTTGATTTTTCACATTTCACCAAAAATTCAACATGGAATTCAAATATATGAAATGTACTCAACATTATCTGAAAAATCGTACGGCCATTTCTGGTTAGACCAAAAGACACAATCTGTAGTATGTAAGTCCAGAATTTCAATGCGATTACTTGAAAAATATAGGTGTTTCGGAGGTAAGCCGGATTCCTGAAACATACTGGTTGTGTTAGGATCGGGTTAACCTAGTTTATATTGAGCATATAACGTAAAGTGATTCATAGCAAATTCAACTTAATAAAAAAATATTGCACTAGGAACATGACTTTTATGGAAAAAACTTGAATTTACACGAATACCGGCCATATCAAATATTATATATGATATAATATATTATTGGGTGACTCCCTCTCGTTCCTTTCTAAGTCCTCTAAAATATGTAGATACATATTTCTCAATCATACCATGATGGTTGTTTCAATATCGGTTGGTGAATCATTTTTGCTCTCTTCGTTCTTTCGTACAGCAACTTGGGGAAAAATGAGTTAATACACAAAAAAAGGTTTACCTTGTGTGAATATAATACCTAAAAGTCCTTCATTGATGTTTATGTACTTCGAAATTCTGTTGACCCTGTCCAGTTCAGGTAGAGACTCAGATGTTTTCTTCTATTGTCTATTTATTCCAGTCCCAAAAAAATCGGCTTCATCTAAATATTTTTCTTAGCCACTCAGATCAGTCTTATTTGCCTTATTTCGTCTTTTCGGGAATTGATCATGTCGAAACATCAGTTTTTCACACTTGCATCCAATCAACTCGAAACAAACAGTCAGTTCAAATAGCGCGATTCACTTAGAACCAAAAACGAATTTACTACACAACAAACAAATTTCCGTTACATAACATAAATTTTGATTTCCTTATATGATGTGATGTTTATATTTTTGCATATTCGAATTCTATGCCTTACGGTAGAAAAATTACTGCAATTCTCTTTGTATCTAGATATTGATTACTCAACAGAGAAATATTTAAATCATTTAATTTTTCACATTTCACCAAAAATTCAACATAGAATTCAAATATATAAAAATGTACACAACATTATCTGAAAAATGGTACGGCCATTTCTGGTTAGACCAAAAGACACAATCTGTATTATGTAAGTCCAGAATTTCAATGCGATTACTTGAAAAATATAGGTTTTTCGGAGGTAAGCCGGATTCCTGAAACATACTGGTTGTCTTAGGAATCGGGTTAACCTAGTTTATATTGAGCAGTATAAAGTAAAATGATTCATAGCAAATTCAACTTAATAAAAAAAATATTGCACTAGGAACATAACTTAAATGAAAAAAATTTTAATATACACAAATACCGGCCATATCAAATATTAAACATGATATAATATATTATTGGGTGACTCTCTCTCGTTCCTTTCTAAGTCCTCTAAAAAAAGTAGATAAATATTTCTCAATCATACCATATCGCTTTTTCGGGATTTGATCATGTCGAAACATCAGTTTCTCACACTTGCACCTAATCAACTCGAAACAAATGGTCAGTTCAAATAACGCGATTCACTCAGAACCAAAAATGAATTTACTACACAACAAACAAATTTCCGTTACAAAACAGCATGGCCGACGACGACGATCGACAACGCTTCTCAAACGTACCGGCTATCGGCACAGACAACGATGGCTGACTATTAGAACGAAATATAGCATCAAAGACAGAGACAGCGTTGTCTCATACAGCATTTCGATTTTGTTGCACAAAAGCTGTACAGCAGCTGTATTCAAAAGACTGCATTTTTAGGACAGCAGTATCACCAATGCAGAGACTGTGCAGTTTTAATACAACATTTTATGTACTGCATTCCGGTGGCACTTGTGATGCAGAAACTGTACAATTGCTGTATGTTGTGTTTGTTGGGTTGGTAGCGAGTTGTAGAATACCAATGTGCAACCGCTTGCGAACTTTTGTTGGGATTGCAAGATTACTGAATTCGAAAGAATCTTTTGTTTGAAATTCTATCTGATTTCGGTTAAAACTTTGCACAGACAAGTATATATATATTCTTTTGAGAACGAGCATTACATTCTAAGATATATCAAGGTGTTAGCAGAGGAAATGTAAACGGGGTACCATACTTATTTGCGTATGATACAAGAGCACAGATAAAAACCTCAGGAAAATTTCTGTCTCCCCGTATAAGTGTAGTAATTTGTTTATAGAAGATGGATGGCATCTTTTTCATTGGAAAATAATTTTTTCGTCATCTTGAATTCATTTCGACAAAATATCTTGACATAATATCTGAAACATAAAGAGGGACAGAAAACCAGAAGGAAGCAGTAAATAATATCACCTACATTTGCTCATGACCGAGAGGGTCTTTCGACCAGGTCAGTCCTCCAAGCGATGATTTTCAGATCCTCAGATAAACGAAGAACGCTACAGGCCCCTTTATTGGGGAATCATCTCCCATAGATCCATAATTGTTCATTTCGAACTAGAAATCTGATAAAATATCGGGAATAAAGTGAAAAACTTGTGACATGTATTATGTCAGGATGACATGAAATTTTGTGACATCGAAGTGAATGTTCAGAACAGTGTAACATCAACGAATACTTATCCGATCATGATGCAACCAGGTGACGAGTTGGCTGATTCACTGAATTGAAGCTTCCTTACAACAATTCGAAAATTGAATTCGAAAATGCTGAAAAAAGTTACTGACTTCATGTTCCTGATTTTCCTGATTTTATACAGCTCAATTGAGCCATTCACGTAAAGAGATTTATCAGGGTTATACCTTTTGAAAGCTGCAAAATGGCGCAGGATTCGGTTCAATATCTACCTAAATAATTTGTTGAAAATATTGTAATGTCCACTTATAAAGGGTCCACTTATAACGATCTTTCGCTTATAATAAACCAATTCTTAAGGTATAAAATTATATCATCAAAAATTTGTTGATTTTTCGCGAATAACGAAACCGTTTTTAACGAACTTTCGGTTAAAAGGAACTTCAATATTCGGTATATTCAAAAATTATTTCGGTTCAAACGAAAGAATCCATATTCTACGTAGTAAACAGGAGAAGATGGAAAGTTCCCCAAAGAAGATTACAACGGTGCTCATAGTGGAAAATTTAACAGGAGCATAAGAATGGAAAACCTAAACAGTTTAAAAGCGTTGCATAGATGCCAGTAAATTACACATACAAATTTCTAGAGAAGCAATGACCAGCTTTTAGCCGATTCGGCCCATTTTTGAACTCAACCGTCGCATTATGCGATACAGCCTATCCAGAAAGTTCAAGTCAATAGGGGTTCTCACGTGATCGTGCCTACGGCCGGTTGGTCAGACAAAAACGATTTTGGCATCAGATTCGTTATCATTGAGTCCAATACATTTGAACAAAAAAATATAGCACGCGCTCCCCAGTACAGGCATTATATTAAAAAGTCACAATACTCAGCCCATTCTGACAAAATGATTAGAATTCATTGACATTATCATTTATCCTTCATTACGATTACGAACGCTTATTGCGAACCGATTTGAAGTTCGTTATAAACGAACATCCGTATGTAGAAACGTTAAAAACCATGTGTTTCAGCCTATTCTTATTTTTTTCATTTCACAGGAAAATCGACACAGATTACTCGTGTAATGATTGTCAGCTTATTCAATTGATTTAGAATAAAATGGAGCTTACAGAATATAATCATGAAGTCCTCGCATTTCTGTGCCGAGTGGAAATTTTCTTCAATTTTTCCTGTAAACAGCCTGTCAGCATGAATGATTTACCGTAACGTACACACAGCTCAACCACTAGCAACGTTTGAGATCGTTTCTGGCAAAAAACATATATTCAGACGAATTAGTACAGGCAGCGTTCTAAGTCGAAGGCAGATTAACGTTCTCCTTTGGATAACCTCAATTTAGGTAAAATTATACTTGGATTTCGGCATACCGTATCCTTTCATATTTTTTCTTCAGGCATGCCCACTAGGTAAACTAGTCCTCATGAACATGTTCTCTCGAAAATGGCTCAGGATTTCTCATCGAAATTTCATGACTGGTTACTTTATTATGAATGTTATGATACACTCACCCCGATAGTCTCACTTAATATCCGAATACGCACAGAGTGTACGGGTTCTTTAGGCTAAATTAAGTGGAACAGGATGGTTCTCGGTTTTCCTCTCAGAAATACTCAAAGTTACACTTGATCAATTGATAATTGGATATGATATCTTGAGTTTTAAATAATATATGCTGCACGAATATGAATTTGAATGATCATCGCAATGGAAGTTCTCTTACGTTATCCAGCGTAAACACAAATTCTTCCTGGAGAAACGACTTAGAGTAGTGAGTTTGTGAGCCTAACTGCGACTGTCGAACTCGTATATGGGTGAAACCTTCCTAATGATTTACTAGATATCCATCCGAAAATCTCGTGAAATACAGAACTGCCTGACATGAAATCTGCCGATCGTAAACACAATACCTTCCGAAAGAAACAACTTAGAAACTTGATATTTGTAGAGTAGGCTTAGACGTGAAATACGAAGGCTGCATACGTGAATGGGTGCAATAAACCCAATGATTTCGCATAGGTATATCTCCAAAATATAAATAAGGTCAAATTGGCAGCTTGAAGGTTTGTGTAGAATTTTGTATGGATTGTAAGATAAGGATCTTGGTTTTTCTTTCGAATTGTTGATGATGTGATCACCATGAAATTCTGTAAAAAGTTGAGCAGCAGAACTGGATAAAAGTTATATTATTACAATCAATAAAATTTAGATTTTTCTGCAATACCTTTCGATATTGCTATCTTACGATATACTTCCATTGTCTTCAACGTACCACGTATGAATGACAAATTTAACTATTTGATCAACTGACACATAACGATTGAAGTGAAAGACTTGAGAAAACGGTAATATAATAAAATAAAATACAATACAAAAATGATAGTAGACACAGTGTTTCATCTTCTATCTTCCGATTAAGAATCCTCAGTAGCATCTATTCTATATAATATAAGTCAAAGTCTTACCTCGTGGTACCAACTAACACATGATTTCAAACGGATTAATCTGAACTAAAACCTTCGGCAAGCTTGTAAAATACGCAGGTGCATAGAACAATATTGACGAAAGGTATTAAATCATCTTCTTCGTTTGATAAATTAAATGTAGTAAGCAACACCTTCAAAAATCAGTAGAACTTCAAAAATTATATGACAGTTGATCTGACTCTATAAAACTATTTCTTTTATTTCAAACATTAAATTGAATCTTGAGTTTTTTACTTCAATCGTTATATGTCTGTTGATCGAATAATTAAATGAAGACAATGAAAGTATATCGCAAGATATCAATATCGAAAGATTTTATGTAAAGGTATGACAGAAAAATCTGTATTTTTATTGATTGCATTGTTCAAACTTTTATCAAGTAGCCTCGTCTTAATTTAATGTTAGAAATAAAACAAATAGTTTTATAGCGTCAGATCAACTGTCATATAATTTCTGAAGTTCTTCAGATTTTTGAAGGCGTTGCTTATTACATTTCATTTATTAAAGGAAGAAGATTATTTAATACCTGTTGTCAATATTGTTCTATGTACATGCGTATGTTACAAGCTTGCCAGAGGTTTTAGATCAGATGAATCCGTTTGTAATCAGATGTTAGTTGGTACCACGAGGTGAGATTTTGACATATAATATAGAATAGATGCTAATGAGGATTCTCAATCGAAAGACAGAAGATGAAACACTGTGTCTAGTATTATTTTTGTATTGTATTTATAATATTACCGTTTTTTTGGGTCTTTTACTTCAATAGTTATATGCCAGATGATCGAATAATTAAATTTTTCATTCATACGTGGTACGGTGAAGACAATGAAAGTATATCGTGAGTTATCAATATCGAAAGGTATTATGTGAAGGTATTACAGAAAAATCTGTATTTTTATTGATTGTATTAATATAACCTCTATCAAGTAGTCTCGCCTCAATTCAATATTTGAAATAAAACAAACATTTTTGTAGAGTCAGATAAATTGTCATATAATTTTTGAAGTTCTACAGATTTTTGAAGGTGTTGCTTATCACATTTCATTTATCGAAGGAAGAAGATGATGTAATATTTCTTGTCAATATTGTTCTATGCACATGCGTATTTTTGGCGTAGGTTTGATCAATAAATACGTTTGTTATCAGGTGTTAGTAGGTACCACGAGGTGAGATTTTGACTTATAATATGGAATATATGCTACTGGGGTTTCTAAGTCGAAAGATAGAAGATGAAACACTGTGTCTTGTATTATTCTTATTTTTATTGTAATGTTTGTATTGTAAACGTTATATGTCTGTTGATCAAATAATTAAATTTGTCATTCATACGTGGTAACGTGAAGACAATGAAAGTATCCCAACAAACACAACATACAGCAATTGTGAAGTGTCCGCATCACAAGTGCCACCGGAATGCAGTACATAAAATGTTGTATTAAAACTGCAAAGTCTCTGCATTGGTGATACTGCTGTCCTAAAAATGCAGTCTTTTAAATACAGCTGCTGTACAGCTTTTGTGCAACAAAATCGAAATGCTGTATGAGACAACGCTGTCTCTGTCTTTGCTGCTATATTTCGTTCTAATAGTCAGCCATCGTTGTCTGTGCCGATAGCCGGTACGTTAGAGAAGCGTTGTCGATCGTCGTCGTCGGCCATGTTGTTTTGTAACGGAAATTTGTTTGTTGTGTAGTAAATTCGTTTTTGTTTCTAAGTGAATCGCGCTATTTGAACTGACCGTTTGTTTCGAGTTGATTGGGTGCAAGTGTGAAAAACTGATGTTTAGTCATGATCAAATCCCGAAAAAGCGATATGGTATGATTGAGAAATATGTATCTACTTATTTTAGAGGACTTAGAAAGGAACGAGAGAGAGTCACCCAATAATATATTATATCATGTTTAATATTTGATATGGCCAGTATTTGTGTAAATTAAAATTTTTGCGCGCATGTTCTAGGGGAACAGCGTGCTATCGTTTTGTCCAAATGTCTGTAATTTTGGATGATTGAGCCGAAAATGGTCTCAATCGACTAGGTTGGACTCACTGATGATGAATCCGGTGTCAAAATTGATTCTGTCCGGCCGGCCGGCCGGCCGGCCGTAGACACGATTACTGTCGACAGAAGCAAGCTAGCTACTTGAAACTTTCAGGATAGGTTGCGCATCAGAATGCCGCGGTTAAGTTCGTTAATGGGCCAAATCGGTTGAATAGTTTCGGAGTTATACGCACTTGAAGTTTTGAAGTTATTTATTTTTTATTTCAGAAACTACTCGAGCGATTGAGTTCAAACTTGGCAGTTTGGTGGAGTATAACGCCGCGCAACTTTCAGCCAAATTTGGTCTAGATCATATTGTCAGTAAATTTTTAAAAAAAATTTTTTCGAAATTCGGAAACCATTCATCATAACCAAAAAAAATCATACTCACACTTTGACCTTTTTATTTCACAGCAGTGTACCAAATTTCAGTTCGATACGATCATAAGTTTTGGAGATATCGGGAAAAAATATGTCAAATTTCGAGGTTTTCTTCTCGATATCGTTGATTTTTTCCGTATTACTCGAGAAATACTGATTCAGTCCTGATTGAACTTCACAGCTAGTTTTAAGATGCTGAAAGACAACTTTATGCAAAATTTCGTGATAATCGTGTTATTAGAACAATTTGAAAAAAAAAATTTCTATGATTTTCTCATCATATCATCCTCATTAAATTCTGTATGAAACTTCGAACTGTTATTTTCGATGAAGTACTGGATTTCAATTCGATCTGATCTGTATTTTTGGAAAGATTGGAAAAATAAAATTTTGATTGGGTATATCTACGGAATCATTGGGTGGATTTTACCCATTCACGAATTCGGCCTTCGTAATTAAGGTCCAAACATTCTCTACAAATATCGAGTTTCTAAGTTGTTTCTTTCGGAAGTTATTGTGTTTACGCAGTCGGCTGTTAGGCTGACCGTAAACACAATAACTTCCGGAAGAAACGACTTAAAAACTCGATATTTGTAGAGAAGGTTTGGGGCTTAATTACGAAGGTCGAATTCGTGAATGGGTAAAATCCGCCCAATGATTCCGTAGATATACCCCTTCAAAATTTTATTTTTACAATATGTCCAAAAATACAGATATGATCGAATTGAAATCCAGTAATTTATCAGAAAAAAATTTCAAAAAGCACTGCCGTGAAGGCAGCAGCTTTTGCGCGCACGTTCAAATTCGTTGCTGAAGCGGTCATCTACATTGAACATGCGCGCAAAAGTTGCTGCCTTCACGGCAGTGCTTTTTGAAATTTTTATTTCCATTTAAGTTATGTTCCTAGTGCAATATTTTTTTTATTAAGTTGAATTTGCTATGAATCACTCTACTTTATATGCTCAATATAAACTAGGTTAACCCGATTCCTAAGACAACCAGTATGTTTCAGGAATCCGGCTTACCTCTGAAAAACCTATATTTTTCAAGTAATCGCATTGAAATTCTGGACTTACATAATACAGATTATGTCTTTTGGTCTAACCAGAAATGGCCGTACCTTTTTTCAGATAATGTTGTGTACATTTTTATATATTTGAATTCCATGTTGAATTTTTGGTGAGATGTGAAAAATTAAATGGTTTAAATATTTTTCTGTTGAGTAATCGATATCTAGAAACAGAGAGAATTGCAGTAATTTTTCTACCGTAAGGCATATAATTCGAATATGCAAAAATATAAACATCACATCATATAAGAAAATCAAAATTTATTTGGTAATCTCCGAATAAACTGGAAGGACTATACTCACTTTTCAACATTTATCGATGGTAAGTAATTTAGTATCAATGTGCAAAGTTTCAATTCAATCTCTTAAAAAATAATTATTCTTTCGGGAGTGAGTCTTATTTCTGTGAGTTATACAGCCGAGCTCCTGCTGCATTATTGCCGCTTAGAAACTTCATATCGAAGTAGCACAGTTGATGCATTATTACTATGTGCAAACTGCATTACAAAGTGGTATAGCTTCTGCACAACTGCTGTATAGTGGCTGTACTTCGAACGCAGTTCGAGCTGTACAGTTTCGATGCAATTCCGCGGGACATATACGGTCCGTTTCGATACAGTTACTGTACCACCATCGCTGCACTTCAAGTGCAGCAACGCTGTACAGTTTTTGTACTCTTGTTGCGTTTTAGTGTTTGCTGTGATATCGCAAGATATCAATATCGAAAGATATTATGTAAAAGTATAACAGAAAATCTGTATTTTTAATGATTGCCAAAATATTTGAATGAAAATTTTAAACGGAGTGAAGCTATACGACGGAAAAGTTGTGAACATTATTTTTAATCGATACATGTGAGCAATGGTATTCACGTGTTTTCGAGGTCCTCAAGAAGTTCAATTATTCTGCCTTATTGAAATTTCAGCCACTCGAGGACACCGAAACCAATTCGAATCGGTCGTTTCTATAATATCAAGCGTAGCTATTGTCAACTTTGTGCAAGTTATGCCTGCGATGTCGGTTCGACCACGAAGACTGGACAAAATTAATTGGACTAGCTTAGATCATTTGCATAACTCGACCTCAGTCTCATTCAATTCGATACTCGAGGTAACAATAGCTTCGTATATAGGATATCATTGAAAAGGATCACTAGATGCCTCTTTCCTTATTGTTCAGATTTGGGTCGCTATATACTGCTCAGGAAAACAATAGGATTCATTTAGGAGAGTAAAGACATCCTTTGGAATCCTCGTGTGACTCATTAACTCACTGCAGATTTCTGTTGGAATTCTTCATCAACACAATCGATCGAGAGTAAAAATAAAACTACATGGAGAATATTTGAGAAGAACACTGACGTGAAGTTAAGAGCTTTTATCCGCCTATTCAGATTCGTAGCCAGTGCTGTCACCAGTCTAGGTAGAAACCTAAAAAAAACTTAAAAATAAATTTCATTATCATAGTATTGGCTTTATTTAATAAATATTCTCATGCAACTAGAATTTCAAAAATGCTTCAACTTTCGACCAATTCTTGGAGCAACGGTGGACGTATATCGGAAATAACGAGGAAAATGTTGGCTTCCAAGTGGTACAACATCTGTGGTTTATCTCCATAGACGTGCGACTTCACATATCCCCAAAGAAAGTAATCCACAGGTGTGGAGGCCAACTCACAGGTTCCTTACGCGAAATTACGTGCTCTTAGAATGTTTCCCGCCGTAACTTGATGGTGTCGCGCGCTGTGTGGCATGTTGCACTATCTTGTTGAAACATCAATGCCACATCAATACCATCTAACTGGGGGACAAAAAAAGTTGGCAATCATGGATCTATAGCGCTGTCATTGACGGTTACATTCTGGCCGGAATCATCTTTGAAAAAATACGGACCAATGAATCCACCTACCTATACAGCGCACAAAAAAGTGACTTTCAATAGATGTAAGAGCGTTTCAATGAAGGATTCTGAGTTTTCTTCACTCCAAATTCGGCAATTTTGTTTATTGACGTATCCTTTCAATCAAAAATGAACCTCATCGCTAAATAAAATGTTCAATTGAAAAAGTGGGTCAAGCTGAATAGTGTTTTCGGCCCATTCACAGAACGTGAGGCGCGCATAATAGTCACGCAGTTTCAGCTCTTGCCCAAGTTGGATCTTGAAAGCTTTCACTCCAAGTATCCTCAGAATCTTCCACACAGTGTATAGAACTTAAAGTTGGCAACACTGTTTTGACAAGAGGCAATTTTTTCAGCTGTCAAGTGATTCGTCTTTAGTTTGGTCTGGCATTTCAACATTAATAGACTGACGCCTGAACAACGCTTCCAAATGATGCAAATTCATTTTGAAAATAATGGTTCTGTTCGAAATATGTATCGCGCTTTACGTCCATTTTACGATCAACATAATCGTTCATCAGAGCAATTAATTTGACTATGGACCGTTTTCGCACCACTAGTACTCCAACTGATAATACGCATCCACAGAGACGTCGTTTGGCATGCTTCATGGGCTGGTGGAATCATTGGTCCGTACTCATTTAAAGACAATGCTGGCAAGAATGCTACAGTCAATGGTGACCGCTATGGAGCCAGGATTACTGACTTTTTCGTTCCTCAATTGAACGACCATGATGTGCAGCAGCTGTGGTTTCAACAAGACGGTGCAACATGTCACACAGCTCGTGCCACAATTAATTTACTGGAGAAAAAGTATGATAACCGTATAATTTCACGTTCCAGGACCGTGAATTGGCCTCCAAGATCAGTCGATTTAACGCCGCTAGACTATTTTCTGTGGATATACAGGGTCTTTCACGAGGAACCTCACCCATATTTATACGGGAAACTACTGAACATATTTTCATGAAATTCAGCACTTATAAGTATTTCACGATGCCGATGAAATCTAAAATATTTTCAAGGCATGAGCACCTCCGGTTTTTCCGGAAATGACGTCAACTTCCGTTTTTCAAATTAGAACACCATTTTTTTATTGCAGAAATAGATTCCTTAGAAAATTTCAATTTATTTTGATGTAACATTTTTCAGTTTTGGTTGGAAAATTCTCTCTGAGCGGGAAAATTCGAAAAAAAAATCGAAAATAGAGCTCCGCTGAAACAAGAATAACTTCGAGGTGTTTGGATGGAAAATTTTCATTTTTGGGATTTTTCAAGATGTAAGATTGATGTATCCACTTTGAAAATCGAAATCGCGATTCATGATACAGGGGGTGAAAAAATCGCTTTCAAAGTTAGGGATGACAAAATCGTAAAAAATCAATTTTTTCAAATTAGAACCCCATTTTTTTATGGCGGATATTGAATCTACGTTAAAAAATAATGTGAGTGTATGCATCACACCCTTGCCCTAAAATGGATATTTTCCGAGTTATTCACAAAAAACTGTTTTTCGTCTTGAATTTTCAGCTATTTCTTTTCCCTTCACGCCAAAAAGATGACATTTTCAGGAACTGTTACTTAAACCATGTTTTAGATTTTACTACCCTAATATGCAAGAGAAAAAAGTTACAGGTTGTTCCTAAATAGATGGCGAATTTGGATTCGAATTTGTATCGGAAACCTCTTTATTTCAACTAATCGGCCATCGGTTTTCTCTCCAGTGATAAATAACCTTCCTTATGAACCATATGCAAAAACTTACCATGTTTTACATTATTTTTTTTTAATGATAGATATCATTAATTACATCTGCCAAATTCCTCTTAATTCAGTAGCATTTTGTGTTTACTATTAATTTGGTGATAATTCGTATTAAGTTATAAAATCGATCACTATGCCTAATTTTACCAATGAAGATTATTTAAATCTCATTCTACTTCATGGAGAATGTAATAAAGTTGTAGATAGAACGATTCGACTGTTCATTGAGAGGTTTCCTGACCGACCCAGACCAACGAGAGATACCATTAACAGAACCATGACAAACTTGTGAAATGTCGGATCTTTCGTTGAGAAAACTACACACACAGAAAAAAGTGTAGTAGAAGATGAGAACAACGAAATTACAGTTCTTGCATATTTTCGTGTGAATCCTCAAAATTCTCTCAAAGATGCCGAGATTGATCTGGGGTTATCTCAATCGAGTGTTTGGAGAATATTAAAAAAACATAAAATGCACCCATATAAATTCAATAGGGTACAGCATTTGAAGGAAACTGATTTCGTCAGGAGAACAGAGTTTTGCGAAGCTATGATGATTCGATTTCAAGAGAATGAAAACTTTTTGGACTGTATAATTTGGACAGATGAATCTAAATTCACAAAGAATGATTCTTTCAATAGGCATAACAGTCATTATTGGGATGAAGAGAACAACCACCACTTCAGACAATGGAACTTTCAAGAGACCTGGAGTTTTAATGTTTTTTGCGCCATCAAAAATAATGCAATTCTCGATGTTCACATTTATGATGGGACTTTAACTGGTAAGATAGAACACTACACATGTTTGCATTATTTAAAGAATGTTCTCCCTTAGGAGATAGATATTCTGACATATTGACTCAAATAATTGAGCCGCTAGTACAGAACTATAATGACTTATGGTATCAACAAGATGGCGCGCCTCCACACAATTCACTCAATGTGTCAAATATCCTCTACAGGCTATTTGAAGATCGATGGTTGGCGAACAATGGTCCACATCTTTGGCCACCACGTTCTCCCGATTTAACTCCTTTAGACTATTATGTTTGGGGTAGGATAAAAAATATTGTCTACTCAACTCCCCTGACTGATAAAGAGGACTGCATAGAACGAGTCAGAAATGCGTTCAGGTTTGTTTAGATTTTTAGATTCATAGTTTTGAAACTCAATTTGGTTTTTAAACACTTTTGCAGATCTCTTCCTCCCGATGAAATAAGAAGAGCAACGCACGAAGCATTCCTGAGACGTATAAATAAATGTCTAGAAATTAACGGTCAAAACTTTGAGCATCTTCTCTAGTTATAACTGCGAGAGTTTGCCATGGTTCTCCTAATAGTAACTTGAAGTCGGTTTCAAGAAGGGGTGAAAAATCTACAGCATGGTTCAAATAACAGTTCCTGAAAATGTCATCTTTTTGGCGTGAAGGGAAAAGAAATAGCTGAAAATTCAAGACGAAAAACAGTTTTTTGTGAATAACTCAGAAAATATCCATTTTAGGGCAAGGGTGTGATGCATACACTCACATTATTTTTTAACGTAGATTCAATATCTGCCATAAAAAAATGGGGTTCTAATTTGAAAAAATTGATTTTTCACGATTTTGTCATCCCTAACTTTGAAAGCGATTTTTTCACCTCCTGTATCATGAATCGCGATTTCGATTTTCAAAGTGGATACATCAATTTTACATCTTGAAAAATCCCAAAAATGAAAATTTTCCATTCAAAAACCTCGAAGTTATTCTTGTTTCAGCGGAGCTCTATTTTCGATTTTTTTTTCGAATTTTCCCGCTCAGAGAGAATTTTCAAACCAAAACTGAAGAATGTTACATCAAAATAAATTGAAATTTTCTAAGGAATCTATTTCTGCAATAAAAAAATGGTGTTCCTATTTGAAAAACGGAAGTTGACGTCATTTCCGGAAAAACCGGAGGTGCTCATGCCTTGAAAATATTTTAGATTTCATCAGCATCGTGAAATACTTATAAGTGCTGAATTTCATGAAAATACGTTCAGTAGTTTCCCGTATAAATATGGGTGAGGTTCCTCGTGAAAGACCCTGTATGTGGAGTTGCTAGTCTACGCTGATAAGTCCGAAACGATTGACAACTAGGAGGACAACATTCGCAGCGGTATTGCCGATGTACGGCCACAAATGTTGGAAAAAGTGATTGAAAATTGGACTACCAGATTACATTACGTCCGAGCCAGCCGTGGCGGTTATATGCCAGAGATTATATTCAAACAATAATGCCAATGATTATCTTTTGAATAAAGTCAATTTTATATTAATTTTGAAAATTCATTCTTGTTTTATTCCATTTCGAAGTTCTTCACCTCTAAAAAATGGTTTTCAAAATAAATTCACATTTGCTGACCACAAATATACCACAAACAGTCAAATTGACAATCACAAGAAATATTGATGCCAATTCAAAAATCAAACCTGTAAAAAAACACCCTCAACATAAACCTAATTATAACATGGACGGGACTTCAAACAAAGAGGATTGAATCTTACATGGGAGAGATGGAGCCGTAAGAGGCTGGGATTCCGAAAATCTATTCCAGTTCCATTCTCTTTTAAAACCTACAAAATGGTATCGACATTTCCCTCATCTTTTTCCAAATTCCAAACCTCTTGTAGCTCCATCATTTTACACATAGAAAAAGCATATTCTTTTTCTCTTATATGAAGGTTTCAATCGATTCAGTCCGTAAGTGACGTTAAGCTCCATCCATGTTATATTAATTCTATGTTTCGGTATTATGCCGGGATAAGCTGAAACATTCAATTGATATCCTCGAAACATGAAACCAGAGAGAGATATGATATACCTACAGGTTCTCCTAGGAGTATCTATACATTCTCTTACCAGAGATAGAGTAGGACCTAGTAAGCAGAGATTGACAGTTAGAAATTAATTTCTGAATTCCTCCAGATATATACAAAGGGGTGTATTTTTGTGAATATCGAGATGACGAAATTTCAAAGGCGTTCATAAACTAAACCGTTAGGCGGATCTTGCTCATTCCGAACTTGACCTTCGTATTCAAGTTTCAAACCGGCCCTGAATATTTATAGTCTCTAAGTTATTCCGTTGCAAAGTTATCATGTTTACAGTCGAACGGAGGCCGGCTGTAAACGCGTTAACCAAAATGCATAAATTTTCAGTCTCTCCAAAAGTTCTCCCAGTATCATAAATATGATACTGATAACACAAGAATGTCAGTTGCATCGCAGATCAAAGAAAGTCCTCAGTTCGTCGATTTAATACTTTTCAATCATCTTCCTGAGACGCTGAGGATTTAAGAATACCTTTAGTTTTAGGGGAGAGATCGAGAAGCTGCTATTAGAAAAATGCTTCTATAGCAGAATCGAGTTTTCAGGGGCTTATTATTGAAAAATTGTTTCATTTTAGTTTGTCTCGATATAAAATGTGACCTGTCCTTTACATGTATCATTTCTAAAAGGATTGAGATAAAATAATTATAATTATTGTAATTGAATATCTCGAAGAAATCGCTTCAGGCCCGAACGAAGTTCACTTCAATTATTTACCTCAAGACTGCAGTAATTCATCTCGAAGTTGTAAGCTAACATAATCACAAGGACGAATATCTGTCGATAAATCAACAAATATTCCACCTTGATCAGAGCTAATCATCCAATCAACCAAAACATCTCCACCGAAGAAGCGTTGTCCAAGGAGAATGGTAACAGCTGTTTCACCGTTGTTACAGATCTTCAGACCACCTTCCTTTGGTAAACCACAGAATAAGGCTGTGGATACATTTCACCTGTTAGATGGAATAGTATAGTATAACTACATACTGCGGGCCATCTCTCTGGAGATGCGATTGCGAATCCTAACCTGTAATGATTCCCCTTGGACACCCCTTCTTCAGTGTAGATGTTTTGGTTGATTGGATGATAAGCTCTGATCAAGGTGGATTATTTGTCGACTAATCGACCGATGTTCGTCCTTATGATTATGTAAGTGTATTATTACTGGAGCTAGTGAGTTCAATAGTCAAGTTAGTAGTACCCTTGATTTTTGTTATCTGGTTGTTGAGTTTCGTATTAGTTATCCCTCCTATTCTTATCTCTTAGAACGTCAGATTATTTCGAAATTCCTAGGCTCATTTTCGTCCCAACCCTTCAGCTTTCACACACCTGAGCAAAGAAAAGATACAGTTCATATCAATATTGAACGTTGTTCATTTTCGTTAGTGAATGAAATGTATTATCATCACTGTCATATGTTCACGTTGCAATATTCTCGTTAACGCGTGATTCATTATCGGAGCATATTTCTCACATATTCCACTACATAGTTTTATCACTTAGCGAATAATGAAGAAAAAAGCAGTCTATTGGCGAATGAAGATAAGCGCTACTCCCTCTGGTGGCTATCCGAGTAACCCAAAGTACAGACATTATCATTGACAAGCTAAAAGAAATGTCTAGAAATTGAGAAAGTTTATGCATTTTTCTTGGCGTTTGTGTGATTTTACAAGTGCTTCTACTGGGAAAAGCAAACTCAAATGTCCCTTCCCATAGATTTCCACAGCCCAGTGAAAAATGTCGAGTTAGGATAGAAGAAACTTCCTTTAACAAGTCGGGCCTGAAAGTGTTTAAGAATCAATAACAAACAACAAACAAGATTAATGAGAGTCTGTTACCTGCATTTTACCGATGATGATCATTTTTATAGAGGTAAGCACGAATTGCTCATGAAATATTAGATCACATTCATGAAGACAATTTTTTTCCAGGCCCCTAATCCAAGCGGAGAAATTTACTTAAGAGGAATGCTATGTCTTCCAGAAATCTGTCTGTTGAACTGATCATCAAGGAACAACGTAAATGTTTTAGTGATAGAACTGACTATTGAAAAGAAAGAGTCTCAACAAGGAAATTCCCAGCAAGTTCGCTCAAAGTGCTTCTGCCGATGAAAGCAAAGTTGTACAAGGCTTATTTATTACAGCTTTTTCAAGACCAATCATATGAGAGTTGGAAAATTTATTTGTCAAACCATAATGAATTAAGCTCACGGTACTAGTAGCATTAGTTTTGTGTGAATGTATTCATTTTATTCACAATATATGGAGCATTTATTTCTTCACTATAAAAATAGTCTAGTTATGGGTATTTGTCTATTATTCCAAAAAGTATGTTTTACAATATACAATCTGTTTTTCAACTTTCAAGACAGCCTAAGAAATCCACCAATGTCAATCTTGCCATATTTGGATCTGAAAATAAATAATATTAAAAAAACTGTCTAACCTTGGAGATATCCTCGTGATTTTAGAGTAGCTACAGTCAATAAGATTGAAGAATGATACATACCTACTTTATATATGTACTTCCAGTGATACTCTCGTCAACTATAAAAGTCTAAAAAGTCTTTGAATAAATCATGAAATTAAAAATTATCAAACCAAACACTAACAAACATTACAAAATCGACTATCAAAACAAAATCTATGTCTGTATCTAAGGTTCTAAACCTGGCCACCGTAGCGCTGCAATCTTAAATTCAGACGCCAATACGTATTAACAACTCGGCACACGACGCTTCAACCTAACTCAAGAATCAAATGTTGAAGTTGAATCCATAAAGAACATAAAATAATACCGTTCTATAACCTCGCAACAACAAGTCTGATATGATAAAATTCCCAGAGCTTAATTTCAGCATTGCAAATTGGCAGAAAGAAATACGGTCTGTATTCACGGAACACCCTTTGGTTTTGAGGAGCACTAGCGTTGATTTTGGGGAGGTGCGTGATCTCTAAGGTTGTTCAGTGTTTATTCAGTGGTTAACTTGATAGCATCGATATGCCGGAATGATTTCCACCATGAATATGACACGTGAACTACAGGCACGAGAAGTAATTTAATGCTCTCTCTTATAATAACATGGTTGAGTGTTCTGATCAGAATCGTGTTCTACTGTTTGGATGAATAATGATCAAATATCCATTGTGTTTTTGTAATCCGCAGCAATCTGAATTGACCCAACTCATTCGAAACTTAGAGATCCGCCCTGGCTTCACGCTGGCGGATAATCGAAATTCTTATTTACATTATTTTCATTCACGGTTTGATTCTGATATAGTCCGCAAGGACAGACTACTCAAAACCTAGAAAAGCACTGAAGTGAAGTCAGTAGCTTTTGCGCGCATATTCACTTTTAATGATATCCTTTGAACATGCGAGTAAAAGCTGCTGACTTCACGTCAGTGCTTTTCTAGGTTTTTTCGATAAACCAGTGGATTTCAATATTTCGAATCGATGAATTTGTAAAGTCATATAAGAATTCCGCCTCAAGTATTCAACTTCTGAAAGCTAAAGATCAAAATTGAAATTTTAAGTGTTGATTAAAACTTATTTTTAGCAGTATTTTGCAGCCTTTTTGCGCGCATGTTCTAGGGAAACAGCGTGCTATCGTTTTGTCCAAATGTCTGTAATTTTGGATGATTGAGCCGAAAATGGTCTCAATCGACTAGGTTGGACTCACTGATGACGAATCCGGTGTCAAAATCGATTCTGTCCGGCCGGCCGGCCGTAGACACGCTAACTGTCGACAGAAGCAAGCTAGCAACTTGAAACTTTCAGGATAGGTTGCGCATCAAAATGTCGCGGTTGAGTTCGTTAATGGGCCAAATCGGTCGAATAGTTTCGGCGTTATAGGCAGTTGAAGTTTTGAAGTTATTTATTTTTTATTTCAAAAACTATATGAGAGATTGGATTCAAACTTGACAGTTGGGTGGAGTATAACCACGCGCAACTTTGAGGCAAATTTCGTCAGTATCATATTGTCAGTAAATTCTAAAAAAATTTTTTTTCCAAATTTTTTTACAAAAAATTTTTTTTTTCGGCAACCATTCATCATATCCAAAAAAAAGTCCACTCGCTTTTTGAGCTTCATATTTCACAGTAGTGTATCAAATTTCAGTTCGATACGATCATAAGTTTCGGAGATATCGGGAAAAAATATGTCAAATTTTGAGGTTTTCTTCTCGATATCGTTTATTTTTTCGGTATAACTCGAGAAATACTGATTCAGTCCTAATAAAACTTCACAGCTAGTTTTGAGATGCTGAAAGACAACTTTGTGCGAAATTTCGTGATAATCGTGTCATTAGAACAATTTGAAAAAAAAAATGTCTATGATATTTCTTATCATATCATCCTTATCAAATTCTGTATGAAATTTCGAACTGTTATTTTTCGATGAAGTACTGGATTTCAATTCGATCTGATCTGTATTTTTGGAAATATTGAAAAAATAAAATTTTGATTGGGTATATCTACGGAATCATTGGGTGGATTTTACCCATTCACGAATTCGGCCTTCGTAATTAAGCCCCAAACCTACTCTACAAATATCGAGTGAAAGAATGAAATTTGAACTCTGCAGGTCACAGTGCGCTTTGTTTATCATTTATATCTATAAATATTCTTATACTCCTAACAAAACTGCTCTCGACAAATAGTTCAATCCTGCAATCCGTTAGGCGGTTTTCCATAAAAACAATTTTTATTTAATTTTCAATATTCTGTTTCAGATATTGGGAGTGGAAACCCAGAAAAAAACTAAAAAATGCGGAAATTTTAAATTTCAACAAACTTAAAATTTTATCGACGGATTTCGCGCCGGAGTATTCAAACTTAAAACCTCTCCTGGAAATCTCCAAACTTTTCCTTCGTGAGTCAAAAAACATACAGGTGGATAGCCGGATACCACAATCTGATTGAATATTTTCGGCAGAAAATAAGAAAATCCAAGACAGATTAGAACATTTAAGATATTCGGATAAAACACTGTTTCCCAGAATAATCTCGTGAAAATACGAATGAAAAATCAGTAAAGCAATTCTGCGAATGGCCGAACAAATTTCCTTCTTGAACTTTATACGAAACGTTCATCATCATGAACCATTGTACGTCAGTCGCGATAGTTAATCGTGACGTTTATTATCGAAATTTTGAGGCCAAAAGCGTCTATGCCACGGTTTATTTTGACAGACAGGCGTGTAATTTTTCTCGACTTTGAACGCATTCAAAAGAGTCTACGGTGAAAATTACTGGTGGAATTGAACGGACTGCTTCCTCTCTCTCGTTCGTTCGGAATTCTTCTGGGAAATTTATAGCCACATCTTTTCTGTGCTGATGAAAAACGTTGGTTTGTGAATTTTTCATCGTAACTCCAGCACCAAGAATCATTCACTGTTTTGATAACTCTAAGGATCATGCAAATGAGCCTCATGATGTTTATTCATTTATTTATTTATTTATTTATCTATTTATCTTTTTATTCATACATGAACGGAACAGAAAAGTTCCATTACGAAATAATCCCATCTAAAATTAACATAGCTTCAGGCAAAAAATTTTCGAAAATCGAAATATGCAATATGTATACCGTTCTACACAAAGGGAAATTTCCTGGTCTTGTTGCATATTGAGGAAATCTCAGACATACAGAGACTGAAATAGACAAAGAAGAATTTGGCCACTGGGTTCAAGCTAGGTGGAGTTTTTCGGTACGAAGAGAAAGACGAAAAACGAAAATCCGGTAAAAGTTTGACATTTTAAGTATTTCTGTGGACTCGGTCGGGATCGGCTATCTCCGCCGCCTCTGGGCTCGCTTTGGGGGTGGAATTTCTTGCGACGGTAAATATATGGCAACTTTGAATTTCTATCGATTTCGCGGAAAACTTAATCATAGTAGGCTTTGACCGTCGGCAAAGATCGGGTACTTCAGTCTTTTCAAGGTCACTTTTCCTGATGATCTACATGGACCTTGAAAAGGGTGGAGCTAGCATAACCGTTGAAAAGTGTCACGTGAGCAAATAACCCCATTACGCCCCCGTAACTCCGCCCTTGGAAGAGAATCCTTTTGGAATAAGGAAGCGTGTCGAACCATTTTAAGTCCAGACTCATGTAAAAATGGGTAGAGGTTACATGAATTTTACTTTTTTTTGAGCCATCTCGTGGATTATTTTTACCATCAATATATTCGAAGAAATATCTACACAACATTAAAGAAATTACAGAATTGACTGTTTTTGTTGAAGAATAATGTTTCTAATGAATCTTGCGCCAATGATTTCCATCGCCTAGTAGGCACATAAAACGTATAATCATTCATTCCAAGTTGCTCCAACCAAGGCAGGAAATGAATTAGACGGTGGAAAATAGTAAAGTAGTTGAGGTAAAATTCAACGTATAGTATAAATCTAACTTAATTATACTTGTTAACCCTAGGCCATAAAGATATGGGCTTATTTCTCATTTTGATTAATTCATCAGTTGAACTCCGTAGCAGAAAAGTTTCGGAATAAAGTGAATTTAAAGTAATTAGTCAAATAACCCCATCCATCAAAGAAAGCTGAATATTCTTGATAACTATGTTAATCAAGGTCGAACGGTGGTTAACGCGAACATGCAATGGTGCTTGGTACCATTAATTCCCTTGTAGAGGGCACCCCTCACACACTATCTAATTATTCTAATCTCCGCAGCAACTCGGAATACAAAACCAACTATATTTATCTGCAAATTTAGTTTACAGCTATTATCATTTCACTTTGTGTTCAGTCCAATTCGGAAACAGGGACTTCTGTCTCATTCACTGAAACTACATACTGGAAAACAAGCTATTCGTTCTTCAATTACAAGGAACTTCCTGAAATTATAATTCGAGAACAGTGAAACCAGTACAATGGAGATTTGTTCTGGGCCAGCTATCCAAAGCAATAGAAAAGATCGTATACAACCGTATGTATGATTAGCTAACGAAATTTTTCATAACCAGTGGACAGCATGGCTTCAGATTTGGAAGATCATTCCAGACTGCTGGCTGCGAGTTTGCTGAGTGCGTGTACACCTGCTTGGACAATGGGGAACATGTCCCTGGTTCCGGTGCGCTCGATTGCCTGAAGCATGAATTCATTTTTGAAAAAATGTACCAAATGGGGTTAAGAGGTGTGTTTCTGGATAGGATACATAGTTATCTCTCTCAGCGCACAATTTTTGTTAGATAAATGGTTGTGATTCCAAGGAGTACACCAGTGGTCTTGGTGTTCTTCAGGCATCGGTTTTGGGTCCGTTGCTCTTCTTATTGTTCGTCAACGAATTGCTGGATTACATCGTCTCCCTTATTGTGATAGTGTTTGCGAACGATTTCACAGTAGCTATAAAAGCCAAAAGTTTGCAGGAACTCAGAGCACTATGTGAGGCGATTATACGGGGTTTTACTGATTGGCGTCAAAGAAAGGCTCTTGTTGTGAATCTAGAGAAGACTCAAGTCATGGAGTTTCGAGTGCGTGATGCGGTATTCATCGAACCTTTCATAATTGGTTATCAAAATGGACATCTACAGTCAGCGGAGTGTATGAGATTCCTCGAACTATATGTGGACAGCACTCTCAGGTGGAAACAACACATTGACCATCTATGCAAGAAGTTTAACCGATCCTATTAAGCTATATTCCGCCTCAGAAGTACACTGCCAGTTGACTCCTTGATCAATGTTCATCATGGCATGGTTCACAATATCTTTGCTATAACGTGGTTTTGTGAAGTTCTTCAACTTGTAGTGGTCGTGAATTCGTTTCACAGAAGGAAATTATTGGGCTTATATTTAACCTGAAAAGCATCTTGATTCTTGTAAGCCCATATTGAAAGAATTCAAAGTCTTAAATTTTCCATCAATTTTCATTCTCAACTGCCTGATGCTGTATGTAAATCAGAATATGAATAACTTTGAGAAATATGCTGATTTCAATGACTACAAGACCAGACATAATGATTTTATGTGTTTCACTAGAATCGAATTTTACAATTGTTCACCCAAAAAGTGAAGAAAATGGGTGGAAATCAGTTTAAAGAATAGATGAACTTTAAGTTATTAAACAAGTGCTACCATAGCGTGGGAGAATTTTTATCCGATAAAATTTGTTGGAAAGTCAACTTTGGATTATGTAATTTTTAATTCTGGTTGTGTATTCCTTGATTTGGCTGTATTCGACTCGTTGTTGCTCATTTTGTTATTTTCGGCTCACCGTTTTGGTTCATATTTAATGTATTTTATACATTGTTGCAATGTCCGAAGAGATCGATAAATTATTCTTACTCTTATTCTTCTTGACTAAGTGGATCAATTTCAAAGATCCAAGCGTATACTCGGTGATTTATGCTGCTTCTGTCAAGAAGCCACTGAGACAACCAAACATCTACTTTGCGGCTATAGAGCTGTCAATAGGAAAAGGCAACATCAATTTGAATCGTGGTTTCTGAAACTAGAACAAGCGATTGTCCTAGCAATCAGGTGAGGTTTGCAGGGCCACATCGCGCTTCCTGAAATAATTTCATCTAATCTAATGAACTCAGGCAATTCAACTCTCCATTGTTTTAAGCAAATTCATAAATAAAATTAAAAAGCTTCAAAACTATGTATCACTTGACCTCTATGGTCATTCAAGATTATTGGGAGAGTTTCCACCCCACTTGCGTGGATGATCGTACCATTACGAATTTGCCTAAAATATCCCTCTCCACACAAAACAACTATCCGGCTGGATCTTTCATATGAACCACCTTGTATTGAAAACTATCTTTAGCAGACCATATTATCATTTCTCTTACTTTTCCAAAACAATTCCACTTCGAATATCTTCAGATTGTCATTTCCCAACGAACTATTGAAGTATGCACATTTTGTACCTTTATGATTCTTCAAAGCGAATTTAGTCCTCAGGTCCTAGGGTAACTGTGAGCACTGCGCGAACAAAAAATAGACATATAACGCTGGAGACAACAGGGAAAACTTTGCAAGTGACTGAATCAGGAGCAGAAGTGGTTTGATAGCGAAAAAATAATCTAACGTTCCGTGTATGGTTCGAAAGGACAAAAGGTGGATATGCTGTATCGTTTGTTTGTAGGGGATTTTCAGGCGTTTTTTATTTGGAGAGTTTCCGGAGTATCAGTTCCCAGTGTTCAAACAAATTTGTAGATTTTTCCTTGAAAATTCCCCCATTTATTCAACCGCAATGTCCGAATTTTAAGTGTTCTGACTGAAAAGAAATCCAGGATAGCACTGACGGGCAATTGGGAGTAGGGTCACTCATCCAGGTATCGATCCTGCATCTACAGTCCGTATAAAAACGATTTGGAGATTTTCTGAGAGTACAATCCTCATGAAATTCTGCATGAAACTTGAAGCCACCAATTACAAATTCTCTACTAGACTTTCATCAAATAGGAATAGTAGGAATTGGTGAATCCAGGGAATCCTCGCACAGATTCGAATCCCGTAATTAAGCACTGAACATGCTCTACAAATATCGCATAAAAGCCGATCATAAGCACTTGGACACTCGATATTCACAGAGTAGGTTTCGAGTTAATTAACGAATATTTGAAATCCGTGCTAGTATTCATCATATACCCATCACAATATTTTTCCAAACATGTAGATAGGAAGAAAGTGTAATAAGAATATTCACATTTTCTATGGTAGGCATTATCCAAATTAATACTTAGTTTCGATGCAATCCACTCCTTATGGTCATGACCAAAAACAATAAATATATACAATAGATAGAAGTCAAAAAACAATTGCTCGAAAATTTTTACATGATGAACCTTACCTTTATCACCTCATAATTATTATACTGGTTGAGATTGTGTCTCGGAGGTTTTGGTGGTGGCTTTAGTTTATGTGGATTTGTCGCAGAAAATTTCTTAGAATTTATTAGTATTGATTTATCATATCATGCATAATAGATAGTGCAAATAATTTCGGTAGAAATAATTTAAACAAAATAATTATTCCATTCCTCACCTAAAGTTGTAGTTCTATAACATACTAATTGAATGAGTTGTGAAGCGTTGCCAGTTTAAACACGAAGTGTTAAATTTGGCTGACTTTCCACCATATTCGGGGGTAAGTTGCGAGAATGAATTCACAAGTTAACCAAAAAACCCGATCTTTCGGTGAGTATTTTTGAAAAATTCTCAAAGCTGACATAGTGGGCGATCAATCCCATATCATGCGCCATTTTGCAATTGTAGTCAATGGCCGATGATTTTAGTACTACCATCTTAATTGATCTTTAAATAGGACGAATTTTGCGCAAGGATTAATAAATGTTATTGACGGGTCGTACGAACATTGAATCATTTGATGATAAAATAAAAGACCGAAATGCACCATTTCTGAAAACAGTCAGTATCAACGGAAACTTCATTGGAACTTGGAATGATTATGAGTGAGTACCTGATTAATGCTCCCGAAAACCATCACCCATAGTGGTGTTTTTTCCATTTAATATGAGTAATTGAACGTTCAGATCAATTCAGCATTGGAAGGCAGTTTTCGATTAACTTCTTCAAATTAACTGCGCAATTCTGCGGTGACATCTCATTTTCGGTCCATAAGGAATTTACATATTTCTCAAACTTCCTGAGCTTTAAACCTATGCTAATATAACCCCAATTTTGACAAACATAGGTTAGGTTCGAAATCATGATATGTCCGACATGTATCTGCAATTACTCCTAGATTGGGGTTCACAGGGTCCAATCCACTGGGAAAACGCTATCAAACGGAAGGTTGTCACCGAGAAATATGAAATCCTTCAAGGTTGGAATGAGAATCCTGAATATTAGATGTGTCATAGACTGTCTTGCGAGAAATAATACAACTGGGAAATTAGGAATCTGTCCAATTTCTTCCCTCGATATTCTAGGTAAAGTTGAGCTTATCATTAATTTACAGTTTCCGTTTGACTTGAATAGGATTCTGCTGATTATAGTCTCATATAACAACACCTGCATATCATTGTTATGGGGACCTCGTCTTCTTTGGTCCATTGTACACATCCGGTTTTTCTAGCTTCAGCGCTGGGACAGGATCATTTGAAATTGCACACTTGTTTTTCAAGCTCAGTTTGCACATCTGGATTTCTCAAGTTTCAGTAGCGTTAAGTACGAATGTGCATTAAATTGATCCGGTTCCGCAAAGACACTGAAACTTCTGATTACATTCAATTTATCTTGCCTCGTTACGACCTCGATGCTAGAAGGACCGAGCTCCATTGATTGTGGTATTCAAACAGTTCAACTACTGTGCGAGTGTATCACGTTTCGTCCTAGGTAGTCAGGTGGAATTTATTAGGACATGCGCCAAACTAAGCCGGATCACATAGGAGTGTGCCAGAACGTCGGGGGGATGACCGAGGTGATAAGATCTTGGAAGGATCTGGTGGGAACAGAAAAGCACTAGCGACACCTGCACATTCACTGATGCTGCCTGGCGTTACAATCAGGTAACGTAGGGTACTTAGGATACAAGATATGATGTGCGAGCGTGACTTCAGTAACAACTGTTAGAGGGCGCTAGCTACAGTGTTTTTCGGGAATGAATCGAGTGCTGGATGACAAGTTGTAGTCATTGCTATCGCGAAGCGATAGTAAAATGAATTTCAACGTCATCGACTTTCCCTAGGAATATTGTTTCTATTTCAAACCTGATTGAAGAAGACAGCAAATCGATGTAAGAAACGTCCGAGCATCTTTCAAGATTAAATATGGAAATGAATAAACCAACTTTGAAAGGAATATTCGAGTCAGAAATTTATATTTTCGCTGGACTCAAAAATAAAACTGGCGGGACATATTCATGTCCCATACTTGACACAGAATATATTGGACATAATGCACCTATTCACGAAGTCCTAGTTCATATTTTGACCCTCATCACTACTCCACAAATATGTTTTTTTTTATTTGTTTTTCCGGACAATCTTCAACACAATAACTTCCGAAAGAAACCAGTTCAAACTCCATATTTGGAAGGCAAGTTTGGGGCTTTATAAGGACAGTCGAATTCGTGAATGGGTGTAATCAAACTGATGATTCGCTTGATATATCATTCCGAACTTTAATTTTCTGAATATTTCCCAAAATACAGACCTGATGAAATATGAATCGAGTAAATGGTGGTGAAATAAACAGAAAGTGAAGTGTTGTTAAGTCAGTGTTTTTCTAGAATTTTTAAAGAGTTTCGAATATGAATAAAAATTCTAACAAGATGAAAAGTATAATTGTACACCCTTGTTATCAATGTTGATGTTTCAAATAAATGAGGAGCATCTAGTAAGGCTTATTCAACAATTGTCAGAAGGAGATATTGCGAGATTGAAAACTCAAGTTTTTGCTGAGACGCGCTTTATAATAGAAGATTCAAAATTACATTTCAAAAGATGTGACTCGAGATGAATCGGGAGGATAGATCGAACATATTAAGGAAGAACCTGAATTCCAGTAAAAAAGAAATTGTTCAACCCAGACTCGCAAGGCCTACGGCGATGAGGAGAAATGTTCGAAATTAAGAAATTCGGTAGTATAAAAAATCCTCCATCGTTCATTTTCAAGACAGACAAGGAGCGATGATTTGAGCTAGATTAGTTGTTTGGGATTTCACCATCGAGCTGTGGAATGAGGGAATTACTACGAAACGAAAGTTTCATGCGGAAGGTTGAAAGACTGATACGTCGAATGAAAATCTTGAATGGTGTTTGAAATAAACTGCTCCACAAGAGTTAGGGATATCGTATTAAATTGTTTTTAAAAGTATGTAATCTTCGAGAAAATTGCTGTAAAATCTTTTAAAACCCAATAACAACTTGAATCGATCCAATAAAAATCAGTATGAGACATTTCGTCAATCTGGTCGACTTTTTTCTGAAGTTTGGTTCTTTACGTATGCTTCATGAGTGTTCAGTTTATCAACGGCTTCGATTTGAAACGAGTTTTCTGAAAATGCCAAGACGTAAATTAACAAACGCTGAGGCTAATAGGGCTATCGGAATGCTACAGGGTGGCCTAACTCTTGTTGTTGTAGCGGAAAGGCTCCAAGTCAGCCAAAGTGTGATATTTCGACTTTGGAATAGGTTCAGGGAGACAGGTTCCGTGTTGGAAAGACCAAGGCTTGTTGGGCGACGAAAAACACCACCTGCTCAGGATCGTTTAATCACCGTTTCGGCGAGAAGAAACCTACATCTACGTCTAGAATGCTACGGAATACTCTTCAAAATGCAGATGGGGTTCAAGTTTCCATCGAAACCATCAGACGACGTTTGAGAGAGGTGAATCTAGGTTCTAGACGTCCATTAAGAGGAGTTCCATTAACTTGTGACCATAAGCGTCAAAGACTGGCATGGGCAAGGCAACATATCAATTGGAACGATTAATGGCGTAGTGTCCTTTTCACTGATGAATCCATATATGGACGATTTTCAGATTCTCGAAGAATAAGGGTATGGACAACCCCACGCATACCCCGAAATCGTCGCTATGTCCAAGAAGTCAATCCATTCCGAGGGGGTAGTGTTATGGTATGGGCCGGGATATGTTTCAACAGGCGCACAGATCTACACATTTGTCCTGGGAATATAACCGCCTTATACTATAGGGAGCATGTCATTGACAATGTTGTGCTAAATTTTCACGCTGCTATTGGTGAAACTTTTCAATTTCTAGACGATAACGCTAGACCGCACCGTGCAGCCATAGTTGAGAAAGCGCGCGAGGAGCTTGGTATTCCACATTTACCAATATCTCCGCACTCACCAGATTTGAATTGCATAGAACATGCATGAGATATGCTCCAAAGAAGATTAGATAATCAACAACCTATCCCAGAATCCTTAAATGATCTGAGATAGCTTCTGCCCCGTTTATGGAACCAAATTCCTCAAGAAATGTTCAACAACCTCGTGTGTAGTATGCAAAGAAGATGTCAAGCTGTTATTGATGCCCGCGGAGGCCATACATTGTATTGATAGTCTTAAAATGCTTGAATTCTCTGGAAATAAAATTTCGTTATTTTTCTCGATTTTTCTTAACCACCCAATCGAGGTCGTAGATCACGAATATGTCATTAGAAATCGTCCAGTGACAACCGTTTAGAAATTATGGCGGAAATTGTGAAAAAATTACGAAATTTGGGTCAACTTTGAGACGTTGTGCCGACCAAAATAAAGAAGCTGGGTGATGTCGAATTTTTTAAGTGCAGTTCGATCCTTTATCTATGCAATAAAACAGATTTCATTGTCCTACTTTCATCGAGTCGTTAATTATAATTTTTTGAAAAAAGGTCCAAAATTTTGGAACTTCAAGGACCTCTCACGTCCAGTACGATTTTTTTTTAAAATATCTGACCTTATATTCTTGTTCTACGCCCTCGAATTAGTAAGTGTGCCAAATTTCACGGCGATAGGAGTCGGAAAATTATTTTTCGAAAATTGAGAAATTTTAATAATTTTATCAAAAATCGAAAGTTCTTTGATCTACCTGAAATTTGAAACATATACTAATTCTAGGGCGTAGATAAAGAAAATCCAATCAGAATGTTAGTGGAGTGACTGGATCGTTTTTTATGGCCAGAAGAAAATCGAAAAAATTGGACCTTTTTTGAAAAAATCATAATTTTTCAACTAGAGGACTTTCGTCTATAAAATAAGTGGCTACGTACTCACAAAGGACCCAGTTATGACCAAAAAAATTCGATATTGTCCAGCCTTACGCGTTTGATCTGTACGACGGCCCAAAATTGACCCAAATTTCGAAAATTTCTCACCAAATCCGGAATATTTTCCAAACCGAATCAGTTACGCAAAATCTAATTACAGATTCGTAATCTACGTGTTCGAATCCATAATATATGATGTGCATATTGTCATAGCTTCAAAAATAAAATTTCGCATGGAATCGCCAATGATTACCCCCCACCCCTATGCGTTTTGATGAAAAATTTTTTAAGTCCCTATTATTTTTTTTTTTTCGGAAATCGTCCACCTTGTTATCGTTTCTTATTAAATCGAGGTCGTAGATCACGAATATGTCATTAGAAATCGTCCAGTGACAACCGTTTAGAAATTATGGCGGAAATTGTGAAAAAATTACGAAATTTGGGTCAACTTTGAGACGTCGTGCCGACCAAAATAATGAAGCTGGGTGATGTCGAATTTTTTACGTGCAGTTCGATCCTTTATCTATGCAATAAAACAGATTTCATTGTCCTACTTTCATCGAGTCGTTAATTATGATTTTTTGAAAAAAGGTCCAAAATTTTGGAACTTCAAGGACCTCTCACGTCCAGTACGATTTTTTTAAAAAATATCTGACCTTATATTCTTGTTCTACGCCCTCGAATTAGTAAGTGTGCCAAATTTCACGGCGATAGGAGTCGGAAAATTATTTTTCGAAAATTGAGAAATTTTAATACTAACCCCTTAGAATTTTATCAAAAATCGAAAGTTCTTTGATCTACCTGAAATTTGAAACATATACTAATTCTAGGGCGTAGATAAAGAAAATCCAATCAGAATGTTAGTGGAGTGTCTGGATCGTTTTTTATGGCCAGAAGAAAATCGAAAAAATTGGACCTTTTTTAAAAAAATCATAATTTTTCAACTAGAGGACTTTCGTCTATAAAATAAGTGGCTACGTACTCACAAAGGACCCAGTTATGACCAAAAAATTCGATATTGTCCAGCCTTACGCGTTTGATCTGTACGACGGCCCAAAGTTGACCCAAATTTCGAAATTTTTTCATTATTTTCGCCATAATTTCTAAACGTTTGTCACTGGACGATTTCAAATGGAATATTCGTGATCTACGACCTCGATTTAATAGGAAAAGATACCAAGATCGACAATTTTCGAAAAAAAAAATTATTTGGGACTTAGAAAATTTTCCATCACCGCAAGGTGACGTCGACTGGTAGAGGAGTGGGGATAAAAGTTTGACAGTTCTGTGCGAAATTTTATATTTTGAATATAATATAACGATATGCACATCATGTATTATGGATTAGAACACGTAGATTACGAATCTGTAATTGGATTTTACGTAACTGGTTCGGTTTGGAAAATATTCCGGATTATGTTCAAAATTTTTGTATTCCTTTTTACTCATTAATGATGCGAATTTTTTTTTGTCAGATTTTTTTATTGGTGTTAACGAATACATCTCATTTGATCAGATACAATCAACGGTTTAATAATTAACCTTAATTAGTGACCTAATGATCTTTTTATATATTTCGAATCCGAAAAACAATCTACACCTCAATTTAATGACTTATGTCTATTCGAATAGAAATCAACGTATAAATATGCTATTTCGGTATCAAATGAGTTTGAAAGCTTATTTTAACTCTATATTGTGTATGACTTCCGCGAGCATTTGATATTGACAAAAAACAGAATTATCCTATCGATATTTTAGGCATATTTTCACATATTGAATTCATTACTCGATCAGTATAAAATTAAGGTACTAACAGTGATTACTGATTCACATAATGTCATAATATTACTTTTAAACATTTGATAACCTTTAACACTTAATAGCAATTTCAAGTTTTTTTTTTATTGTGTGTGGATGCGAATTTTTTTTAAGCATGATTTTTGATTATAAATCACGAATCCATAATTTTTCAATTCATTCTTCCATTGCTTTCATAATTAACCTTAATTAGTGACCTATTGCCCTTTCAAGATATTTCGAAACTGAGAAACAATTTGCACCTGAATTCTATGATATATTTTAATTCGGACTTACAGGCTAAAATTAATCTGCAACTTGATATCATATTAATATGAATTTTCATCACAAAAATCTTATTTCAACTATATTTTTCTGGAATTCAAGTCAATATCCCTAACTCATTTGGAGCAGTATATTTCTTTATCTTTTTGTTGTATAGATTGAGTTGATGACATCTCACAGCAGCGACATAATGAGGTGAATATGAAGCCTTCCCTGAGTAAGCCGATGATGTCAGATAATTTTCAGGTATGCAGTACTCCAACCAGAGTACTGGTTGAAGGGAACCTATACGATGATCAGCCAGATCTTCAGACCTGTCCTTTCTGGGCTTTTTGGGGGGCAATTTAAAATTGAAATTTATGCTCACGAAATTATCCAGAATTCGAAACGAATGTTCGAGCAAAATTCATATATGATTATAAAAAGTTGGCGGTCGTCAATTCAAGCATTTTTCAGATAAACTCATTCCGAAGAAATTTTCTGAATCTGTATTGTCTTTTGAAAATTGGTTATCATTTTAGGCTCCAGGAAAATTGGGATATTTAATTCTCGAAGTCCAATATTACGAAAATGAATGATCAAATCTCACAAATGAACCGTTATATTCAGAAGGAAAACACCTTCTCAACAACATATCGCACGAACCATCTTTCCTATTCAAATTTGAGCGGTTGAGGTTGGCAGGCAGGAGATATGGACTTATATGATGATAGAATTTGTGGAAAAAGTCAGTCCGAGCAACTTTCGAAAATCTTTCTTGTTGTACAGACCACTGTTTCCTTTCTGGTTATTGTTTACTTGTTATTGTTTCATATTCTCCTACAAAAATGGTGACAACGGTTGGTTTCTGTTACACCGAATTGCCCGTGTCAATAGATACAAGTCAGCGTCAAGAATTGCAAGTCAACAAACGATAAGTCTTTCTATAACATCGACATAAACGGAAAAACAACTTATTAAAACCACGAGACGGCAACGTCTGAAATTATCAAACAAGGGGTCAATTCTTGAATCTCGATCAAGAATTGAAGAGTATGACAATTGTCATATGTTCATATCGATTTTCTAAGTTTTCTCGAGCATCTGCAATATTCGTGAGAGTTCTATTTAACTCTTGATCGAGATTCAAGAATTGACCCCCCTGAAGCTCCTTTATCTCCCTGAACCATTTACCTTGTTTGATATTAGACGTTGCCGGCTTGTGCGAGAAACGACCTGCACTGGATCTTTCGTCGTTGTAATGGTACTGTATATACTGCAAAATCGAAGATACTGCGGAAATGAATGAACCTCGCTCAGAAGGTTACGATCGTTAGGTGCGCCTGAGATGACGCCAGTAAAATTTCATTTATAAAAGCGTCAACTTACAGGTATGAGGCATTCAAAAAGGTCAGTCCGATGTCAAAATTGATTCTATCTAGCCACCATTTGAATTTGTTGAGGTTTTTTCTCCAATATTGCAGAAACTTCCTATGTGATCAAACAGAACGTTTGTTATCAGTTGTGAAATATAAATTTTTAAGACAAAATTTTAAAAATTTCCCGAATTTTCATTGAGAATATTTTTTTCGGAAAGTATTTATCACATATTATTCTACACATAGGCTTGAATCACCTTTTCACAATAGTTCACTAAGATTGAATTTCATCTGAGTTTCATTTCATCTAAAAGTAATCAGAAAGAAAGGTCGAATTTTGAATTTTGAATATTTCCTGATAACTCAAAAATATTGATCTGATCATGATGAATCTAATTGGCAAAGGCTAATGCACAATTTTTGGTGATGATCGTGCCATTGGAACAATCATAAAAATTTAAAATCCTTTTCACTATCGAATTTTGATATGCAAGCAAAATCTGCTGACTTCTCTGAAATCTTCTCACATATTTTTCCTGGGAACTTTTCCCCAGTTTTCTATGGAAATCGCCACAGACCTCTGAGTCCATATTCAATAGAATTCTGTTAACTTTCAGATCGATTTGCTAATATCTTCATATATTGAAAAAAAAAGGCCAAATTTAGTTGTCATTTTGTCAGTAAGCTATTCAGAGCTCAAACGAACTCAAAAACTTGTTCAACGAAAACGCTTCAATTCGAAAAAAATATGACTGGAAAATCTCGGGCAATACTGAAGTCAACTTTTAAAATTTCCTTCAAAAATAATCTACTGACAGAAGCACGCGTTGGCGAAAGTGAAGCTTCTGATAGCAAAGAATAAAGTTGGATGAACTATTCAAACTTTGTGTTTCATTGACGCTATTTCAGCACCCACTTTTCTGACACTATAGTATGTTAATGCTCACTTTTTTGAGAGAACCTGTATGACCCGGCCTACCTCAAAAAGAAATTCCGAACATTCCCAAAGAAAAAAGGAACATTGGAGGAATATGCCTGAAATAACAGGCATTCAAGCTGCTGGCAGCAGAGGTCGATATCCAGCAAGTCGGGAAAAGGGAATCGAAACGGTAGGTGGCGCTGGCCAACAGTCTGCCTGTGGCATCGCGACGGCGATGCCTGTTCCAAATGTACGTCAGTGTAGCGGAGAATAGCGGTAAAGTTACACAAAACGCAGCGGAAGTAGCACATACAAAACTGACGTTAGTGCACGCGGTCCTAACTAAAGAATAACTCGATTTCGCGGGTTTATTCCTTTTGTTACGAGTTCTTCGGAATACCGTTTGTTGAAACAAATGGGAATTGCCCGACCTAACAAACGTAGTTAGATTCAGATTATTGTGAGAATTTTGAACTAATGTGAATGAAATTTTGTACAAGTTTCAACATGTTCCGCAGTTGGAATCGCACGTTTCTGATGTTCTATCTTCTCATCACCAATACAGGTAGATTATCTGTCATTCTGAGAGTTTTTGCGAAGTTATAACCGGCTTGTTTTGGTTAGAATGTGACTGACATAACGTGATCTCCAATCTCTGTTATCTTGCAAAATATTTCGAAATTTCTCGAACTTGGAATCAAGTGATAATGATTTAGTGACCCCTGATTCCATCAATAGTTATTCTTTGTTATTTTGAAAAGGCTACAATTGTTTGTGAAGTGTGAAATAAAAACCTACTGGATTAAAATAGGTGTAACCCCATGCAGAATGAACATTTTTTGTATCTAGTACAATGTCCCTAGAAGAATTGAAAATTTGTCGAATTCCGAGCTGAAAAGTACTGGTTCTCCTTCTGAAAAAATTAATTTCAATTAATCATGATATTGTGGCAGTATTTTCAAACAAACTAAAAATAGAGGTATTTCTACAGTGTTTTCACTTGGAATTCCCGCTTGGTGTAGGGCTCATAGATTGACAAATACTTCGAAATTCTTAATTCTTTTTCATCCTGATTGTACCTATCAGGATTATAATGATGAACTGTTTCGTGTTGTTCCTGAGTGAAACATGATATTTTCATCTGAAATGTATATATCGCCGGATTCTGGATAAATTCACATTATCGGAAATCTCGATTGATACGATAATAACATTTCCATGTATATCATTCGGTACATGATTCACGATCTGATTGTCATAGAATATCATTCATTTGACTCCGTGTATAACCATCTAATATTTCTTTCCTGGATATCATAACCACAGTTGTCAAATAGTAATTGAGTGTAGATTGATTTCAATTCTTGAATGAGTTCAAATCAAATGAAATTCCCCGATGATCTTCAACTGTATTACAAAAGAAAACCGTTGTAATCTTATCATTCATTCAGATGAAATATATATACAGGATGAAATGCAGATTTTGTACATGATCCACCTTTACAATGAGGCTCAAAATGAACAGTTACAAGTCATACTACTGAGAACTCAGAAAAAGTCTCCCATTCAATATCTAGAACATTCATTGAAACATCTACAAAGGGCTCCTAAGTAAGAAGATTTGGAATGGTATTGAATGTTTCAAAGCATCTGAATCAAGGTGAATTCACTCACTCATTTGTTTCTACTGAATGGAACAAAACCTTATTTGGTGTACTGAAAGATGTTATATTAATAGTGAGCATCTACACAAATGCAAGAAAAATTAGGGATAAGGTATTGTTAATTTTTTCAATGAATCTTTACGTCATCCTCTGATCAAACATAGATATCAATATCAAAAATTTACGGATTACACCGTTGCCCTGGAAACGTTTTGTCACTAATAAACTGAATTAATTCATTATGGATACTTCCCAACCCATGTGTATAAAAATTGTAACCAGGGTTCAAGAAAACTGATTCAAATCTCAAAGGTCATCTGCAAATATGCAATGTATATTATTCTCATAAATTGATGATGCCGCAAATGTTTATGGACCCTGATGATGAATTTCAGCGTCGTATGAACCTTCTAGGAGATATTTTAATGTGATGAAGAACAATCTACGCGAAGTCATAGAAAACACATACGCAATTATTCTCCACATATTTTTCAGTCAGACTGATGTTATCGAGATCATATTTGAAAGTTCTGGTGTTTCTGCCGAGAAAAGCTTATAGAATGGAATTTACTGAGATGAGGACAGCTGGCAAAACTGAAAGAACTAATCCAACTCCTTTAGAAACAATCGAATGAATCAAGCAAGAGGGGACTCAAAAAATTCTCCTCATCAGAGTATATAAGCAGTTTGGCGAATTCGAACTACCCTGATTATTTTCGAGATTGAACAATATTCAAAATAAAAGGTCCGAAACGTGAACCATGAGGTACTCCAGAAAGGAAGTAATATTATCCTAGTCACCCGAATTCTCCAACTGTTCGTATGCCAGAGTTCAGATGGAGAAATGCTCAGCATTGCTAAGAAATGCCGAAATCTCTTTCGTCTTTTATCCGAATTTTAAAGATCGATATGCAATAGGAGCTCTCCTACAAATTCGGCAATAGGAAAGAATGAAAAAATTCCCCAATTCTTTACTTCCATCTACCCTCTGACTTCCTTTTTCATTCAATATTCCAAATCAAATATATCTCTCTTCATTTTATTTGGTAACAAATGGAACGAACATAATGACCGACGATTTTTTCTCTTGACGAATCTTTTCCAATATTATATCGGACACTTGTACAAGCATTATCACTTACGCCAAGCCACGCAATGTACTGTTAGAGTTGATTATTTTTTCAATACTGAATGAAGCAAGTTCAGATGGTAATAGATCTATGTTTACGCCTTTCATCCACATCAGGTGTCTAAGACCTCATTTTATTAGTTTTTTCTGGGTTTAAACTCATATTATCTGAAACAGAACTATTAAACATTGAATAAAAACTGTTTTTTTTATGAAAAACACCCTTGCGGATTGAAGAATCAAACTTTTTGTCAAGGGCAGTTTCTTTGAAAACACATTGCCTAATGAACAATACAAAAACAATACAAATGATAAACAAAATGATCTGTGACGTTCCAGATTACAAATCTGACCTAACCTAACGGCCGACTGCGTAAACACAATAACTTCCGAAAGAAACAACATAGAAACTCGATATTTGTAGAGAAGGTTTGGACCTTAATTACGAAGGTCGAATTCGTGAATGGGTAAAATCAACCCTATGATTCCGTACATATACCCAATCAAAATTTAATTTTTCCAATATTTCCAAAAATACAGATCAGATCGAATTGAAATCCAGTACTTCATCGAAAAATAACAGTTCGAAGTTTCATACAGAATTTAATGAGGATGATATGATAAGAAAATCATGGAAATTTTATTTTCAAATTGTTCTAATGACACGATTATCACGAAATTTCGCACAAAGTTGTCTTTCAGCATCTCAAAACTAGCTGTGAAGTTTTATCAGGACTGAATCAGTATTTCTCGAGTTATACTGAAAAAATCAACGATATCGAGAAGAAAACCTCGAAATTTGACATATTTTTTCCCGATATCTCCAAAACTTATAATCGTATCGAACTGAAATTCGGTTCACTGCTTTGAAATATGAAGCTCAAATTGTGAGTGAATTTTTTTTGGATGTAATGAATTATTTGCAAAAAAAAAATGTTTTGGAAAAAAATTTGTAAAAAATTTTTTTTTTAAATTTACTGACAATATGATCCTGACGAAATTTGGCTCGAAGTTGCGCGTTGTTATACTCCACCTAACTGCTAAATTTGAATCCAATCACTCAGGTAGTTTCTGAAATAAAAAATGAATAAGTTCAAACTTCAAGTGCCTATAACTCCGAAACTATTCGACCGATTTGGCCCATTAACGAACCCAACCGCGGCATTCTGATGAGCAACCTATCCTTAAAGTTTCAAGTTGCTATCTTGCTTCTGTCGACAGTTATTGTGTCTACGGCCGGACGGACGGCTGGCCGGCCGGACAGAATCGATTTTGACACCGGATTCGTCATCAGTGAATCCAACCTAGTCGATTGATACCATTTTCGGCTCAATCATCCAAAATTACAGACATTTGGACAAAACGATAGCACGCTGTTCCCCTAGAACATGCGCGCAAAAATAAGATATTATGTGAAGGTACTACACAGAAATCTGTATTTTTCAATTGTTAAACTTCCTTATGAAATCAGGCTTTCACCTGGTGAAGCTCATTCAATTCAAAAACTTCAATTGCTAGAAAACACGAAGACGTTGTGCACGTACGACGACTTATTTTATTCTGTTCAGTTTCATTTATTTTTCAAGTTGTACAGATATAAACGCTTCCGTCCCTCCCTGCTTTTCACCTACAACAATCGGGTTTCAAAACACGAAATCTCTAGCTTCCCGGGTCGTGTTCCTTCACAAAATGAAGGTCCTGATTTCCTTTCATTCGTATAAGCTTTCTGTGCTTCCGAAGGGTTTCTTAGAAATCCGAGTCTCGAAAAGAATGAAATTGTCTTTCTTATATTTGTGTAATTCCGGGTTACTCACAAATTTGCTGAGAACATTTTCCATTAAGTCGATCAGTTTTCCTGAAAAGGGCATATGAGGTAGCTGAGCTGAGCTACTGCTTATTAGGGCTAGCAAGAATAAATTAATATTTCATGGTTTGATAATGGATTGGGAATTATCTTCAGAAATTTGAATGGAACGAGGATGTTGAACTGAGCCCTGCCTTCACAAATCGATAATGCATTCTGTGTTTTTTTGCGCGCATGGGAACAGCGTGCTATCTTTTTGTTCAGATATCTGTAATTATCAAATTTTTTCCTGGAAGGTTTACGAACGCCCAGGTTGGACTCACTGATGAGGAATCCGTTGAACTTGAGTTTATTTTCCTGATACTTCAGGAACTACAGAAACGATTGGATTGAAATTTGGCAGTTAGTTGAAGGATAATGACGCACAACTTCTAACGCAATTTTGTTGAGATCGTAGAGCCAGTGAATTTTGAATAAAATAAGTTTTCAACATTTCATCATATTCAGAAAAACTCTCTCATACCGCAAACTCCACATATCACAGGAGTGTACCAAATTTCAATTTGATACTATAATAATGTACACAGATATTGGGGAAAATATGTCAATTTTTGTGTTTTTTTTCTCGACATCATTGTTTTATCCAAAATGACTCGAAAAATACGGATAGATTTATAATAAAACTTTGCATCCAGCTTGAAAATGCTGATGTACAACCTTGTGCTGAATTTCGTGATTATCGTGGCATCAGAACATTTTCAAAGAAAATATTCGAAATTCGTGTTCAAATATTTGATATTCTGTGATCTTCTGGTCATATCTCCATGAAATTCTGCATGAACCTTCAAGCTGTCATTATTCGAGGAAGTACTACATTTCAATTCGATCTGTATTTTTGGAAATATTGGGAAAATAACATTTTGAATGGGTATATCTGTGGAAGCATTGAGTGGATTTTACCCATTCACAAATTCGACCTTTGTAATTGAGGTCCACACCTGCACTACAGATATCGAGTTTCTTAGTTTTTTATTTCCGAATTAATTATGTTTATGAACGGCTAATTGTAAAAAAATTTCCAAAAATACAGCTCAGATCGAATCAAAATCAGTACCTTATCGAAAAATGACAGTTTGAAGGTTCATACAGAATATCATGAGCGTAATATGATTAGGAGATCACCAAAAGTGATCACCTAGCAGTGTACTTTGTACTTTGCTCAGTAACTCAAAAACAATTGATCAGAGCGAATAGATACTTAGTAGTTGTCGATTATCAACGAACAACTATCTGTCAGATTCCGTTACAGTTTTGCAAAGAAGCTTTCTGTGCCTCCTGTGTATAATCCCAGGTTACTCCTAAGCTGGCTGAGAACATTTTCAAATTAGCATTTTCACTGAAAAAGGTTCAAATGATGAATGAGAGTTGAGCGTTACTTTTCATTCGAAGAGAATTAGCCAGAAATCTAATATTTTCATGATAGGATGCGCATCCAAAATGAGCCAGTTGAGTTCTCTAATGAGTATAATCGGCCTAACGGTTTCGGAGTTACAGACATTTGAACTTCTCTTGTGTTTTCCTCATTCTCTCAAAAATAATGATCGGATCGAATGGAAACTTAAAAGTTCTCGATTTTAAATGCATAACTAACCGTGAGATTGCATTGGAGTTTTGGAAGAAAGCTTTCTTCGCTTCCAAAGGATGACATTGCCTTTCTTATATTTATATGTAACTTCGAGTTACTCGCAAACTGGCTGAGAACATTTTTAATTAAGTCGTTTATTTTCACTGCGCCAGCAAAAATAAATTAATATTTCATGCTTTCGTAATTGATTAGGAATTATCTCAGGAAATTCGTATGGAATGACGAGGATGTTGAATCCTTCTCAAATTAATAATAGATTATGTGTTTTGTTTCTGCTTTTATTCTTGACTTCGATGAAGGAGGAAAGGTAGAGGTATTATGAGCACCTTCGCATTTTTGATTTAGAGCGGATCGTATACGAATTTTTGCTCATCTATGGATCGGTATGGAATATCAACTCGAATGTTCGTATTTGGGCCGAGATGTGAACCCTGGGGAACACCCGAAAAAACCACGAACGCCGATGATAAATAGCCATTTACACTAACGATCTGACCACGACAATGAATATACGAAGAAGATCACCCTGAACACATATGGCAGCTAACTGTTCTTCAGAACGTGTGCAGAATAACTATTGTCCTAGACATTTTCTCTCCTAATGTCTCATCCTCACAAAAATGCCATTTTTGCAAATTTACTACGTCGAGCTAACATCAGGAATACGGCAAAATACAAACAAGTTCTTCGTTCGGATAAGAGATTTTTGGGAAAGTTAGTATAATATCGAATGTTTCTTGAGGGCCAATCGCGGCAAAAAATAGCAACTGTTCACACCATTCAGAGAGCTTTCCGCGGTGGTTTTCCTGCTATCTGAAAGACACCACAATATCCTCAACAGGATTGCTTCTTCCCGAATAATGATCAACTCACTCCATAGCAATTGTATCGTTATTGTTTCAGTTGATTGATTATTATCATCAGGTGAAAACTGGAATCATTCTATTCGAATTCGATTTTCACCATCTCTCTGTCTATTTTAAATGATTAATTTCAATTAAGGATAGCGAATGATTAATCGGGTAACAGAGGATCATTACTAACTGGACTCTTTTCACGTTCACCTTCCAACTGATGTAGGATGAAACGTAGGATAGTGCAAATAATACTACACTCCGAAATTAATTGATTTTCCTCAAAGGAAGTGTAACTACGTCGAATCGGTAAACAAACACGACTGATCTGTATGAGGCGCCGTTTTATTTATTACTTACAGCAAAATATCTATTTTTCTCTATATTTACTAGTTTGGAGTTTCAAATTCATGGAATTCTAGAAAGAATGAATTTTTTTGGAATTTTCCAAGGAATAGGTCCGCGTGAAATTTTTCATCATGTTGTGCGTAATCATTCTCCAACATATAACGATGTTTCGTTTCGATCGCATCCCTACTTCTGGAGATTTTGACGAAATAACCTCCAAATTTCAAATAAAAACTAAAGTTCACATGGTCCTTTCCCTGTATCTCCGAAAGTGAATGTCTGATCGAATTGAAATCTGAATTATTGTCATTACATATTGACTTCAAGGTTTGTGCGTAATTGCATCTTCAAGAAAAAAAAATCAACAAAAATTTGGAAAATTTCCGAATAATTTTTTTTAAATTATTCAACTAGATCCACACGAAATATTTCACTCAGTTTGGCGTGGGTTCCTCAACTGAATTAGGATTTGATCGCATCAGTATTTCTCGAGCTTTCACGGATATAACGGAAACTGAATTTCAGATCCAAATGAGTTTTCAACCGCTGTTGTTGAATATCTACTTCAGAGTCTATGCGGAATTTTGCGTCAATACTAACAATAAAATTTAAATTTGATCATATTAATATTTCATAAGATATCGGTAAACTGACCGCAATATTTCAATTCAGTATATCTCCGAAACCGTTCGGCCGATTCAGCTCAATAAATATCCCAACTGAGATATTTTGGCTTCAAATCAAACCTGAAAATTTGAAGACTCTAGGCTTTTTTATTCGAAAGTTACAGCACAAATGGCCGGCCAGTCGGACGGACTGACAGAATTGAATTTGACCACGGATTATTCAGTGAGTAGATACTACCTAGTGCTTGAAGGCATTCTCAGCTAATAATAAGCGATAACGTAAAAATGGGAGATCCAATATATTTATTGATTTGATCTATCAAAGTTCGACAAGAGATGGCGCGTCGATAGGAAGCTCAAAGTTTCCAGGAATTCAACTTTGAAAGAGCTTAAAAATATTAATAATTAGTCCTGATCCTGATACATTTTGTAAAAATTCAGTATTATTCCTTGAATAATTGTTGTGATCATCGTTGCAAACTCCGGGATCAATCAAAATTGCTGGAAACTGTATACTTCCGGCGTGCTATCTCTTGACGTTATTTGCTAAATCGAATTGATAAATTTATTGAATCTTACATTTTAATATGTATATTATATTTGAAACTCCCTACTCGTACATATATTGTTTTTGGTATATAACATATATATGGGAACGAAAAATAAATATATCGTGACATCCAACGTATAAACAAATTGACTGGGAGTTAAATATATTCGAAAACCTAATTTGTCCCGAACGGTGCCTCAATGTTCCATTTCCACGTGCAGTTCTTCCTTCCAAGTGATCACAGATAATGGGACACAGATCAAAATCACAAGACGCTTCCGGATTATTCATGCAGTTGAAAAAATTTATCCCCCTCGCGATCGATAAGCGTGACCTTTGCGTGATAAAAATGTCAATGCCTGATTTTTGAATTATAAAGGATTTATCCGAGCTTATTGCGAACGGGGAGAAACATCCACCCTTGAATTAGAAAGATTCAACACTGAGCCAACCGAAATGATAAGCAGCAAGAAAATACGGAAAGGAATCTCGATTATTTTTTCTGGGGAACAGCGTTCTATCGTTTTGTCCATATTTTGTCAGGAATTTTTCTTGAAAATGGTCTGATACGACTGCGTTGGACTCACTACTGACGAATCCTATGACGAAATCGATTCTTTGGCATCCAAATGCGAAGGTTGAGTTTGTTAAAAGGACAAACCGGCAAAAAGATTTTGGAGTTATAGTTTTTTTTTCGAAGATATTCCCTCAATATGCCAAAAATTACTTGAAATGTAGGAATGAAACTTAATGATAAATTGAAGCTTACCAACGCACCACTACTTGCAAAATTTTGTTGAGACCATATTGTTAATAATTTAGAAAAAATGTTTACCATATTTTTCTCGTGAATTTGTTTTTCGAAAAACATTCATCATATTACGGAGCAATTTCACCTAAAACATTATTTATATTTCCCCACAGTGTACGAAATTCCATTTCAATTAAAATTTAATTTTCGGAGTTATTGAAAAAAAAATATGGAATAGCTCGAAAAATTTTGACGAAATTATGAATCTTGCTGGAGAAATCTTGCATTTAACTGTATGAGTAATATCGTTATAATCGTGTCATCAGAATATTGTCCAAAAATATGTTAAATTACGTGTTTTTTTTCCTATATTGTTGTTATTAATAGAATAACTCAGATAACACTGATCCAATCTTGCTAGCTAGTTTAAAATTTGCATGTACAAAATGCTGCGAAATTTCTTGATGGTGGTGTCATTCAAATTTATTGCTAAAACGGTCATCCTTTCAGGTATTGACTTCGCTGCGCGTACCTTTACCCCCTGATGGAAATATATGGCGATCTCGTGGAATTTGTCATGAACCTTCGAGTCACCATGTCTCAATGGAGTACTAGGGTTAAATTCGATCCAATCATTATTATTGTTAATTTTAGGAAAATAAAATTTAGAATTGGTAAACCTGTGAAATCATTTTGTAAAATTTACTCATTCACGAGTTCGTCATTCGTAATGAAGTTCTCAACCTTCTCTAAATATATCCAGTTTCTTAGTTGTTTCGTTCGGAGGTAAACGAGTGTATGGCGAAAATAATTTCTCTCATTGTCCAATAGGAAAGAACCCTAGTTGGTTTTAATTTCCGGAAATGAAGTAAAATTTAGAAATTTCCACATCAAATGCATCTTTAGAAAATGACAATTTAACAAAATAAAAAAGATTCAAAAAACTAATTCTGACGATTTTGATTTCGTTTTCTGATGAAGGAGACATATGTAGTCCCCGAAACGTTACATTCGTGTTCGTTAATCCTTAATGTATTCACATTTTTTCAATATTATTCATTAGGCATATATTATATAATCTTCATTAACGAAATTATTAGGAAATAGAACAAACGATTCAGACAATTTGTACTATGATTTCCAAAATTACTTATATATGAAATATGAGCATTGATGAAAACTGTTCAATTCAAACCAATAATTGTCATATTAATGATTATTCCAATGATAATATCGAAATCCGAATATGATTGATTTCTGTATTACAATTCTGTCTTCATTAAAAAAAATCAGAGAATTTATGGATCAACTATCAGTCATAAACAAATCAGTAGAAAATGGAATGGGTTCGTCCAATCTGCTTTATTATTGATTATAATGCGCGGAATATATCGTCTAAATATTATGGTGTTATAAGTGTAATTCTGACGAAAATTAGAACATGAGTTATGAAACTAATTGGGCCTATGTGGAAAATATAATGCATTGATTGAATTTTCTTTGGATCACATAAATGAACCACATACCTACTGGCATTCGATAGGATAATGATTTTTACTCGCTTGTTCTTGGGAACAGCGCGTTATATTTTCGTCACAATGTCTGTATTTTTTCTAATTTTGAGCCGAAAATGGTCTTAAACGATTGGGTTGAACACCCTGAAAAAGAATCCGGGATCAAATTCAATTTCCGTCCGTAGCTTCAACTTTCAAAGGAGAGGACCTAGCGACTTGAAATTGCCAGATTAGATTCAAAGTCCAAATATCTCGGTTGTATTCGTTAATGGGTGAAATCGTTTTATTGGTTTTGAAGTTAAGCTTCCATCGGTATCCTCTCAAATTGTTATTTTTCCAATGTTTCAAATATATAAATATGGGATCAAATTGAATTCAAGGACTGAAGCTGCGTTCGGCAGAGTCAATACATAAGTAGGTGACCGATTTGGCAACGTAGTATTGTATTTTTTTGTTTCACATGTGTCCCAAACATTCGACTCTGATTGTATGATAGTTGATATAATTTTCCTTTTTCATTCAAGAAGTAGTATACGTTCGGGAAACATAAAGTAAATACAAAGATATTATGTGAATGTACTACAGCAAAAATCTGTTTTTTTCAACGATTTCATTGTTGACCTCATCAGGAAGACCCCTTCGAAAGCACTATTCAATTCTTATCTTATCATTCCGACCTAAGGAACTCATCATTCATTAATATTGTTACTGCAAAACTCATATATTCTGTTCTGTATTTTCTGTTCATTATTTTTTGTTTTCTTTGTTTTCAATGTTTTGGTTGATTCCTAACCATTTCTGGATTCAGAACGAACGTTTCATCATGATAGTTCCAATTCACTATTATTTATTTATATTCATTTTTTGTCGCGTTTCATGAGTTGGAAGTTTTCTCACATCTGTCAGCATATGGATGACGCATTTTGTCGCTCGAAAGATTTCGTACCTAGCGTATATCTGGATTAGACATTTCAAGGTAGGCCTTCGAGTGCTTCCAACATATTTTTATTTCTTGTTCAAAATATTTCATTTTATTTCCTCTTATTTTTGCGCGCATGTTCTAGGGAACAGCTGGCTATCGTTTTGTCCAAATGTCTGTAATTTCCGATGACTTAGCCAAAAATGGTCTCAAACGACTAGTTTAGACTCACTGATGTCGAATCCGGTGTCAAAATCGGTTCTGTCCGGCCGACCGGCCAGCCATGGACACGATAAGTGTCGACCGGAGCCAGCTAGCGACTGGAAACTTGCAGGGTAGTTTGCGCATCGGAATGCCGCTGTTAAGTTCGTTAAGGGCCAAATCGGCCACATAGTTTCGGAGTTGAAGCCACTTGAAATTGTGAGGTTATTTTCTTCAGATTTCAGAAACTAATGGAGCGATTGGATTGAAACTTGGCAGTTAGTTGAAGCATAACGACGCAAAACTTTTAGCAGAATTTCGTTGAATCTGCATGGTCACTCAATAAAAAAAAATTTGTTTCAAAATTTTTTTCGAAATTTTTTTTTTTTGAAGTATTATTCATATTCGAGAACAATTTCAGTTATACCTGGAATTTCATATTTACCAGCAATGTACCAAATTTCAATTCGATACGGCTATAAGTTTCGGAGATATTGGGGAAAAAATATGTAGAATTTCGTGGTTTTCTTCTCGATATCGTTGTTTTTTCCGGTATAACTCAAAAAATACTGATTCAATCGTGATGAAACTTCGCAGCTAGTTCGAAGATGTTGATGGACAACATTGTGCGAAATTTCGTGATGATCGTGTCATAAAACCCAAATTTCAAATTTGTTTTTTCAAATATTTAATATTCTGTGATCTTCTCATCATATTATCCTCATTAAATTCTGCATGAACCTCCAAACTGTCATTTTTCGATAAAGTACTGGATTTCAATTCGATCTAATTTGTATTTTTGGAAATATTGGTAACTGGGCAATATTGGGATAACGGCCAACGGTAAACACAACAACTTAGAAACTAGATATTTGTAGAAAAGATTTTGGGCTTAATTACGAAGGTCGAATAATTTCAAAAATACATCTCCATTGAACATGCGCGTAAAAGCTGCTGCCTTCACGGCAGTGCTTTTCAACGTTTTTCATTTTTCCATTGAGTTACCGAAACAAATATATTCCAAAAGGAAGATGATATTTTCTGAAGAAAAAACACCAATCAATTCATTTTCCTCAACTTATAACGTGCAGTTCGTTTCACGGGTGCTTGCTTACCTCTGAGAATTTTATCTGTGATTTGGTTCGAAATTCTCGGTGTGGCAACACCAATTAAAAAGAACGAACTTGACAGCTTTCCATACGAGCATCCCGAAATAGAATCAACGGACTCACTGAGCCTAGCGATTGAGGGTTTACCTCTAATCCTTCGGACACACCAGTAGCTATCGGCACGAAGAGGTGCGTGTCGAAACTTCGTATATTTCGTTTGATGGAAATTTATATGAAGTTGAATTTACCTTCGAATAAAAGCTCGATAAACGTAGATGCATTGAGATTGAAAAATATATTGAAATCCGCTTTTACGTATATTATTGCATCCATTCAAAATGCTCAGAGAAATATGTGAGATGAATGAACTCAGAACAGCAGCTTTGTTTTGGTTCCAAAATTCAGAACTCTTCTAAAGGACAGTTTTAGAGCTGGACGAGTTACCGAACTAACTACTTCCAAAATGCGTATGCGCATCGATTGTTTATTCATTCATTCACTCCTTCAAATGTCCTCGGCAACTTTGGCCATTCAGACAAGCTTTCAACTTTACATTTATACATTGACATTCATTCAGATTCATACCAGCTAGAGACTTTTTTATTTATAGACACACAAACATATAACTACACCATAAACTTTACACAACATTCATAACATCGCCAGGATTCGAACCCAGTACCTTCGGTTTTAAAAGCAGGCTATTAACCCACTGCACCACCGTGGCAGTTATCGATTGTTGACTTGTCGAGAATATGGCACTTGCACAGAATCGATGCGCTGTTGAAGCCCGATTCTGAACCATTCTAGAACAGTTCTGAAAGCGATGTAACCAAAACACGAATTAATTTCGGGTTATCATCAGAATCGTAGAGGAAGAAAAACGTTTGTATTGGCAGAAAAGAGAAATGTTAATCAAGTCTTATTGTCGCTGTGGTATGATTAAAAAATATGGAGTCCCTGTCAGAATTTATATATTCTATATAAATTTTTGGAAATGATTGCGTCCACTTCAATTTTTTTCTGTTTTGAAAAATCATTTTTGTGAATTTTTCTTCATTACTTCCACTATTTTAAAATTTTTTCCAAAAATGGTCTCAAGTGACTAGGTTGGCTTCACTGATGATTCCGGTGTCAAATAAACACTACTTGTGCTAACTTGTGTAAGGATTATTACACTTGAAAAATAGGAATATGATCGTCTGACAAATTTTGGATCAGTATCAAACTATTTGTCAAGGGCAGGTTTTTGCAAAACAGATTGTCTATTGAACAATACAGGAACAATCAAAACGATAAAGAAAGCGAACTGTGATGTTTCAGAGTACAAATCTGACTCCTTCATCAGACAAAGCAGAAAATTTCAAGAATTATTTTCTTTCGATTTTTCGTTTCTATTTGAGACTTTTGTCGAATTGACAGTTTTGAGAAACTACAGCAACACAAATTTATTTGGTTCGAAAGTTTTTTAATTCTACTCTTTTTTCAAGTAAATTCAGCCAAATAGGGTCTATTTGTACCGAACAATGAGCAAAATTACTCTCTCCATCTAACAAAATGCAAGGGGACTCTTCGATTTATTTTCAAATTATCTGATCATCAACATCGGTATTTTTGAATTGTCCCAATCTATCATGTGATTCCCAATGGTTGAGCATACAAAAAATCCCAAATAGAGGACAATGTGTGTTCGACCATTGGGAATCACGTGATAGATTGGGGCAATACAAAAATACCGATGTTGATGATCAGATAATTTGAAAATAAATTAGAGAGTCCCCTTGCATTTTGTTAGATGGAGAGATCAATTTTGCTCATTGTTCGGTAGAAATAGAGCTTATTTGGCTGAATTCACCTAAAAAAGAGGTAGAATTAAAAAAATTTCAAACCGAATAAATCTGTGTTGCTGTTTTCTCAAAACTGTCAATTCGACAAAAGTCTCAAATCGAAACGAAAAATCGAAAGAAAATAATTCTTGAAATTTTCTGCTTTGTCTGTTCAAAGAGTCAGATTTGTATTCTGAAACATCACAGTTCGCTTTCTTTATCGTTTGTATTGTTCCTGTATTGTTCATTAGGCAATCTGTTTTGCAAGAAACTGCCCTTGACAAATAGTTTGATACTGCAATCCGCAATGGCGTTTTTCATGAAATATAATTTCATTTAATTTTTAATAGTTTTGTTTCAGATATAAGGGGTGAAAACCCATAAAAAATCTGAAAAAAACAATTCCATTTTCGAAACCCACGTCAGTACAGAACCCAATATTCTCATCTAATCATTCACCAGTTCAACCTCTTGTCTCTGCGAACGGAGATTCTAAGTGGGTATCACAATAAAGGAGTGTATAAATCTACCTTTAAATATTAATCCGGTTATAGCGATAAGGGTGAATCATTATGTCATGGACTCTAAAAACAAAAATATACAAGAATTTGACCAAAAATTATGATACCCGAATTCATAATTCATTTTATTCCATTATTGATGTGTTAAAATTAAATCTTTACGTACACCAAAACGCAATCTATAAAAATTTAGTGTTCGGAAAAATCAACAGGATTCTCATTAAGAAATAATAAAACTAACAATAACGCAATAACCAGGAAATATTCTTCCTATTTTTTCTATCCCGTTAGAGAATCTTATCATTAAAGACCATTCCCAGCTCTTTGTGGGGAGCAGCTGAATAGAGCCGCTTACACGATACTAAAAGCATTCAGTTCATCATTCGAAATAACAAACCAAAATTGATCCTCTCAAACTTCACTGACAATCCGAATAACCCCATCAACAACCCCAAAGTCTCAAGGGAGTCGAACAATCTCTTAACAAAACGGAATTCACCGGTGTGAGATATGAAAAGTAAGTCAAAGACGTAATGTAATTCGAAAGTTGGAAGAAATCGAGGAGTCTATTCTATCGAATAGAATTTCAGTTTGTCCCGAGAGAATTCTGCCAAGTTACCGGGTTTGCTCGAGGCAGTGATGAAGTATATCATGACGAAAATGAATGGCAGATAGATTGAAGACGAAAACAATATTATTCATATGAGCCGCTGAATATTCCTGAGTGATATTTGTGGAATTTTTGCTGGTTTCCACATTTTTCAACACTGCGGTGTCTCGTGAGTGAATACACAGTGTGTCAAATTGAAAAATGACCACCCTTAATATCGTGCCAAATTTAGAACTACGAACTTTGTTTCGTATGGGTACATCACAGAGTGATTCTACGGAAAATTGGCAATAAAGAAGTTTCTATAAAATATGGTTCAATTATCTTCCGTTGTATATTCAATCAAGATTTTGATGTTTTGTATCGTTTTCCATTGTTTCACTTCAACTTCAACTTTATTATAGGGAATTTGTACAATCAAATTACATAGCAGCAATTTCATCAGTCACAAAGTTGATTATAATAATTGTTCTGATAACAGAAGGATACAAATTTACTCTTTATTCCTTCATTTTCTGGAGAATAGTTTAATTCTTGACCTCAACTCGGCATAACTTAAAAATTATCATATACAATGCTCGTAAAAATTATGGAACAAAGTCATTTTCTCAGAAGAAAAATATTCGGCAAGAAAATCCTGAAACCGGTAAATTTTGTTTCACTTTTACCAAATTTTTGTTGATTTTTGTTGCACGCTGTGTCATCCCCATAAACTCTAAATTTTTTGAATAGGGAAAGTGGGTCATGTGGTACTTTTTTGGCAAGGTCTTTGTTTCTTTTTTACAGGCGTGCCGAAGTTTCCAAGAAAAAAATTGTTTTTTTTGAAAAATTCGTTACTTCAATGAGGTTTTCAGTATGTACACTTTGTCACGGCTCATTTACTTTGAGACGTGAAATTTTTTACGTGAGGGGGTTGGAAGGGGTTGAGAGTTGTGCTTGAACAAAACTGTAATGGTCGACTTTCATTCGGTGACAAATTTAATCAGGTACCATCGTCTCAAAGTAAATGAGCCATGACGAAGTGCACATACTGAAAACCTCTTTGAAGTAACTAATTTTTCAAAAAAAACTATTTTTTTCTTGGAAATTTCTGCACGCCTGTGAAGAAGATACAAAGACCTTGCTTGAAAAGTACCACATGACCTTCTTTCCCTATTCAAAAAATTTAGAGGGTTGATGGGGATGGCACAGGGTGCAACAAAAATGCATATAAATTTGGTAAAAGTTACACGAAAATTGACCTGTTTCAGGATTTTGTTGCCAAATATTTTTCTTCTGAGAAAATGAATTTGTTCCATAGTTTTGACGCGCACTGTAGATCTGAATTCGTAGTGAACAATAGGGAAGGGCGGAAAATTCTCCCCAGACTATAGGGTGGTATCGTGGATATTCTATGGAGCACTAATTTATCATAGAGTAGTTGAGCAGAAAAAAATCATAAAACTTTTTCCAGCCCTGAATTTGAAAAACGTATCATAATTCTTGTGGAAATCGAAGAAATAATAAATAAAAGAATGAAAAAATATTTTGTGAAGTATTGGCAACTTCATATTTATTATTTATGATATGAGATGTTAGAAGATGTTTTCACCTGACTCTGCTGACTACCAGCTTTAATTTCTATTCCTATTTTTCGATGGAACAATAGCGTGTTTTTGGAGGTAGCTGTCTGTACAAAATAGTGCATAATGTAAATATAAGGGTGGTTTTGCCCGTGGACATAACAATCAACTTTCATTATCTACATAGGGCGAACGTTCGATGACCTAATTAGTCTTCAAAATGTTGGCCTGCTCGAAGGCCCGACCTTATACCTCTAGACTTTTTTTTTGGGCTCTTTTAAAACATGTGGTGTAAAGAACCCCAAGTCGAACTCTTAACCAGCTTATCGAAGGACTACAAAACTGATGCAATATGCTAAGGGAACCACGCGCGGGTGCAGTTGCGGAACCCTGTGAATGCTATCCCAAAATAATGTAAGCTTTTCGTTGGAGAAGGTGGCAGGCATATTCAGAATTTTTTGTAATAAGTTCTAGCATTGTTTAAATAACATAGAATGTAGTAAATAATAATTCTTCCTAGGATGGTGTATATCTGACATTTGGTTCTTTGACAGTTTCACATTTGTTGTCCAATGAAAATGAATATTTAATGGTGATATGTACTTGAGTTTTAGCGTATTTCACAACAATTCAAACACGATATTCTATCAGGAAAACACTAACTGACTTCAAAGCAGGTTGCGAGTACAAACTTTGCGTTGATTCTTTTTCAAATCCCAACAAATTCTGAAAAACTAATTATAACGCATAATAACTCAGAACTGTAGCACAGTAATCCCACAATACGGCATTGCGAGAAAAATGAAAATCAGGAATTATTTTCAGGTACAAATTCATTCTCGCCGTGGTTCATATGGAAGATTTATATTTTCTCTTTGCCCAAAACAGTCGTCTCTGTTGGCTATTCCGCAACAGAAATAATCCCCGAATTGATCCATTTACCGAAATTGATGCACGCAGTTATTGCCCACCCTTTTCTTCATGCACACTCTGGTGGAATGGAATGAAGAAGTATGTCCCTAATGGAATCACCTAATACAGGTTTCCGTGGCGTACTCGCAATAAAAATAAATGGATGAATTTTTCGTGATTATTGGCACACGAAAAGATAAAAAAAATAGCTAAAATACCGCGGTTGAGTTGAAAAGTTTCTATTTTTAATTTATCCTGATTACTAGAATGCACGCGATTAGTTCGAGAGTGAATTTCATGATGCATGAAGTTTCATGAAATACAACACTGAATTTAAATAGGTACATATTTATTATGTTGCCCAACAACGTACAAAATCCTTTGTGTGTAGCGAGTGCGATATAATTCTCTGATTTTTTTTCGTAGGATGAATTACACATATAGGAAGTATAAGCACTTCGTGCTTAAAATGTATACGCCTTTGAATCACGTTAAAATATCAACCCTAATAATGGTGCAAAACAGGAATATTGGATGAACGTGTGTTTGTGAAAGATTATTTCCTGATCAGGGATTCACTACGTATAGCATATTCGTTGGATTATGAAAAAATCCGTGATGAATGATGCACAAAACAAGTGTTAAATCACTTAGGTGTATATTTGTACATTTCAGTAAGATTAATATTTAATGGATATGTGAAAATATGTGTTATTAAAGGAATGAAATGAAAAATGAGATTTTTGAAGCAAATCCTTCATATTGACGAAATTAAAAATGATAAAGTTGTTCTTCATAATAATTGAAAAAACTCAAAAACCGTTGAGTTTTCACCCAATGCATGCCTTATTGTTGTAAGTGTTATCTAGTGATGCAATCATACATGGCATCAAAGTAGGTATTTGGTGTAAAATTGTAAATTTTTTTTAAAAAACCTCCCCCGGAAAAAGTTACACCTCTCCGAAGATTAACTAGAAAAATTGTTTCTCTTTTATATTTTCCATATTTATTGAACTAAACACATAAAATTCGGTAAATACTATTTGTCAATAAAACTACACATTTTGGATTTTTTTCAACGCTGAAGTATGCTTAAAAAGGATGAAATAGTCAACCCCTAAGATATTTTTTTTTATAACTTTTTTTTCATGAAAATTTTCCTTTTAAGAAAACATGGCTTAAAATTCCCCAATTCTTCCCATTATTCACTGGGGTGATATGCGACACTCGCCTGCGGCTTGTACTCATGGTAAGGTGGCCTGACGATCAGTAATAACTGTGAAACAGCTGTAGCATTCTCCTTGGATCCGCTTCTTCGGTGTAGATGTTTTGGTTGATTGGATAATTAGCTCTGAGGTGAAATATTTGTTTGATATTCGTCCCTGTGATTATGTTAGTATTACTACTGGAGCTCTCTTTTCTCCTTGGACCAATTCCTGACTATGTCAGATGTTGGACGTTATCGTCTTGTGGGAAAACCACATAAACCGAGTGTTTCCAAAGTAGTTACGGACGTTGTAAACTGTAAAATCGTAGAAGCAGCATCCTGATATGACTGATGAACGTCATGCACATCGATCAAGGTATTCTGCACTCGAAGGTAGGATTCGCGAGGTGCTCCTAGAAGATGGCGCGCTGTACGTAGATATACTGCAGTTTTCCATCTGAAAGGTGACAAGTAACTAGATTCCAGCTAGCGGTTATATCCAAGGTAAGATGGCCTGACGATCAGTAATAACTGCGAAACAGCTGTAGTCATTCTCCTTGGATCCGCTTCTTCGGTGTAGATGTAGCTCTGATAAAGGTGAAATATTTGTTGATTTATCGACAGATATTCGTCCTTGTGATTATGTTAGTGTTTTTTATATATTTGAAATTCCCAACTCATGAACATATTGGCGCGAAAAATAAATATATCGACATCCGAAACATACAGAGTGTAACAGCCAAATGGAATAAATTCGATAACGAATCAATGAGGGGGTGTTAGGGAAAACGCTCGGACACGTCGATTTGTAATTTTAAATGCGCATAGTTTTCAAGAAAATAAAATTATATAGGGTGTTCCATGCGACCGTGGCCAATACCAATTTTCTTATTTCAAATGTAACCCCCTGTATATCATTTATTTTTTGGATTTTTCAGAAAATTGTAGACATAATTCATGTACAATGTCCTATACCTATCTTCAACTTTTACGGAAATATAAAGTGTTTTCAGAGCCTTTACAAAAATTAACATTTTAAATGAAAATTATTTTATTTCACAAATTCGATACATTACACTCAATACTTATTTTCCATTTATCTCTTAATATGAAGAAAGTAAGCAAAAACCATTACTGAGAAGAAATTAAAAAAAACAAAAACAGATTTGTTTATTCTCATAGCCTTAGTAACACGTTGTCTGTTTGCATGACAATAAGTGATCAGTGTAAGTGCTATTGTCTTTTGAATTTCGATAACTGTACGTAATAATATTAGAAAAATGGTTCATTTAACAGAAATGCACAAAATAACCATTCTTCAAATGATTGGTTATGGAGATTACACACGGACACAAATGGAAGTTTCTCGCTTATTTCACGAAAAATTTCCAAATTTGCCGCCTATTACCCAAGGAACAATTAGCAAAATAGAAAAGCAGTTTCGAAAGCTTGGTCATATAAGACAAATAAAAAAAAATTCTGCCAATGCAGTAAGTTATGATACGAAATTGGATATTATGCTTGAGTTTCAAGAAAGCCCACATAATTCTGTTCAAAAAGTAGCCCCGCTGTTCACCGTTAGCCACACAACAATATTTCGAATATTAAAGGAGAGTAAGATGCATCCCTATAGAATAATGGCAACTCAGGAGCTCATAGAAGACGATTCCGATAGGAGAACGCATTTTTGTGAGCAAATGATGGCAATGTTAGATGACAATGTGATCCAATCAGAAAATGTTTTGTTTTCTGATTACATTTACACTACACGGTCATGTTAATCGTCAAAATTGCCGCTATTGGTCTTATGAGAATCCTCACTGGATGAGAGAAGAACATACGCAATATCCTGAAAATGTAAATGTTTGGGCAGGAATTGTTGGAAATCATATCGTAGGTCCCTTTTTCATTGACGGCAACTTGAATGGAGAAAAATATTTAGAACTACTCCAAAATAATGTCGTACCAACTTTGATAAACTTATATCCTGATGCAGCAAATCCACAATTTCCTGCCAATATAATATGGTTTCAGCAAGATGGAGCACCGCCCCATTACCAAATCAATGTCCGGCAGTACTTGAACCAAATTTTCCAAATCGGTGGATAGGAAGGCGCGAATCGATAGATTGGCCAGCACGACCTCCTGATCTGACACCATTAGACTTCTTTTTGTGGGGATATGTCAAAAGTATTGTATACGAAACGAAACCCTTGAACTTAAATGACCTAAAAAACCGAATCACGCTTGCGATTATATCAGTCACGCCCGAAATGTTGAGTAACGTTAGAAAACAATTCTATACCAGATTAGCATGTTGCCAAGACGTTCGCGGCGAGCATTTTGAACATTTCCTACATTGACATTAATGTTTTGTTTTTGTTTTTTTTTAATTATTAAGAAAAAATCAGTATTACTTATTAGGTTTTAAGTGTAATGTACCGAATTTACCGAATTTGTGAAATAAAATAATTTTTATTTAAAACGTTGATTTTTGCACTAAATCTGAAAACACTTAATATTTCCGAAATAGTTAAAGGTAGGTATAGGACATTGAGCATGAATTATGTCTAGAATTCTCTGAAGAATCTAAAAAAAAATAATATACAGGGGGCTGCATTTGGAATAAGAAAGTTGGTATTGGCCACGGTCACATGGAACACCCTATATAATATTATTTTCTTGAAAAATATGCACATTTAAAATTACAAATCGACGTGTCCGAGCGTTTTTCCCAACACGCCCATTTATTCGTTATCGAATTTATTCCATTTGGCTTTTACACTCTGTATATATTGCTATAACAAACAAATACATTGGCTCGAGAATGAATATATTTGCAAACAGACGTCTGTCTCAAACGGCACCTTGTTAAACTAATCCCCAATTTATTCTTTCGATTGAAATTTGAATACTTGGAAACTTCATCATTGTGGGTTATTATATTTCATCTGCATCGTTGATATTCATAGCAACCAATTCGATTCAAACTGGAATGTAACGAAATTATTTAGGGTGAAGTTTTACCATCCTCCCTAATATCGTATCATCTTGCATGAAGTTTTCTAGTTTCCGAGGGGATGTACTATGAAGAAGCCCTAGAGATCACTTCGAAAACAAATGGGGCCGACTGAAAGGGGACGTTAATGCTTTTTGTGCCGCAAATTAAGCTTTGTTTAGCGAATTATTGTAAGAATTTGTATAGCTTTAGGGGATATTTCTAGTTTGATTATTTTTGTTGCAATTAGGAATTATGCTTGCACCTGCACTTCTCGGAGTAATCGTATTTTTGAAGGCAAATGTGGTCGATCAATACCAGTATGGATTTACAAAAAACAGTAATACCCTCAGTGCGACAGTTGATTTGATTAATGAAATTTCGTCAGCTCTAGACAATGGCAAGATAGCCGTGGCTATACTGGTCGACTTGAGAAAGGCTTTTGACGTGGTTAGCAGAGATATTCTTCTTAATAAGCTCCAACGAATGGGATTCAGAGGAAAAATACATAAGTTGATCAAGTCCTATTTAACCGATCGCCGTCAATATGTGTGTAAAGATGATAGCAAAAGTGACTGGACTTCCAATTCGTTTGGTATTCCCCAAGGGTCGGTTTTGGGTCCCCTTCTTTATTCATTATACGTGCTTAACTTGAGCAAGTCAAACATCCGGGCCGGGTATTTCGCTTTTGCAGACGACACTGTCTTGATATATACAGGTAATAACATAGAAGAATTGAATGAACAAATTAATGAAGATCTACAACGGTATTTACATTGGCGTTGGAACAATAAATTGAAAATTAATATAAATAAAACTGAGTATATGGTATTCAAGCAAAAGAACAAAAAAGTTACGAGTCTAAAGTTAAGCATAAATAATGTTGAACTTCAAGAAGTCTGTGAGGCGAGGTACTTGGGTCTGATGTTGGATACAAATTTGAGCTGGAAAAGCCACGTTGACTCCATAATCGAGAAGATAATACCGATGGTTTCGGCTTTATATGGGGTTCGATCTTCTTTATCAAAAAAAAGTAAATATCAGGTTTACAATGCGTTTTTTATGTCACATATAAGATACTTAATACCGATTTGGGGAACCTGTGGAAAAACATGCTTCAAAAAAATACAAACGTTACAAAATAAATTTATTAAAGTGTTGTTTAATTATGATCGATTAACAAATACTACACAACTTTACTCTGATTTGCAAATACCAAATTTGAAGAAAATATTAGAGTTAGAACAATGTAAATTAATTTTTAAAATCATGAATAAAATACAAAAGTGCAATACAGAGTATAAATTTACGAAAGATATTTATAGTTATGAAACAAGAACACATCAAAACTTATATCAGACAAAAGTAAAAAGTCAAAAAGGGCTGAATAACCCAATAGCACAAGCTTCAAAAATATTTAATCAATTACCTACTTCCATAAAATCTGTCAGTTCAATTGGTAAATTTTCTGATCAAATAAAGGAATACTTAGAGTTGGTGTAATGTGACTTTGTCCGCTTTTTCAATAGAATGTTAAGTTGGCATTTTTGAGGTTTGTCTTGATGTGGAACTGCGATTCCTCAAGCATCGGGTGTGTATGTACGAGATAAGATTTTATTTGCTAACAAAGGCACTGGTTAATTTCAATGGAATTCTGTATCTACTATCCTCGATACCAGTTTAGGGTACTGTTTAGAGGATTGTGAATGTAAAATTTTTTTGTATTGTATATTTTATTCAATAAATCATTTAAAAAAAAAATATATTCCGTTGGATTTCATACAATGAAGTCGAATAGTGGTCACCAATCCAGATTCTGAACCGACCCAAACTTGATATCCGATCCACTGACCGTATACTCCTCATTAAATTCTGTATAAACCATTATATGGTTATATTCAAACAAAATACTACATTTAAACCCGACATAAGTCTGTTTTCAGAAATCTCGAGAAAATAAAACATAGGATGAGGAAGAATTAACCCTTGGATATCTACCAGGAAGAGTGTCCTAGATATATTTCACTACGGTTTTGGTTTCGGTATCTCGTAACTAGATGATTAGTTTCAATTTCATTTGATGGCTATTCTCGAAACGTTGCTCATATACCTGATCACCTGGCAAATTAGACCCATTAACGAATTCTTATTTCTCAATCAAACCCCGAGCTACTCCACGAATATCGAGTGTTGTTTTTCCAGAAGTAATTGTTGTTACGCCCGATTCTGAGCATGATAATTTCAGGAAAAATTACTTATCGACTGTGAAATTGTAGAACACTTTGACAGCTTCATAAAAAACTTTATTACATGTAAGATAGTACGCAAAACTTCATCTTCCTCAAGTATGGATGTGATTCAATTCCGAACACTGGAATTGAGAGCAAAAAATACCTCGAATATGATGGGGCGAATTTCGGAGTCCCGAAATCTTTTTTTTCAAAGAATTTTCCGGGCGCAAATGGTGGAAAAAATTGTAAGAATGCGCAATGTTGCCACTGTTTTATATTCAAGAACTTTTTGGAGAATGAACTGGAATTAAGTCAAAATGAAAACATAACAAACATTGCGCATTCTCATAAAAGAATGACGGAAATTGTGTTATCTACGGATTCGAATCTTGAACAATCTTGTATCGATGTGACTTATTTGTGCATATAATGCCCCAAAATTATAGCTCGAAAGCTGCATATACCTTCCTCATCTTACCCTTTGGGAATACCCAAAAACCTCCAGAATGGGGGCAGGCTCAAGCGGTTTAATCGAACTGTGTTTATTCGACCTATTAAGAACGATCTATCATTTCGCGCATTTCGGCAACACAGCTACTTTCAAGTTTCATTAAACCTCGTTAATATCTCAAGGTCAGGCACCCGTCCACAGTCTGCATGCTTCAGCGTTGCCAATAGCTGCTAGAAATATTAGAATTCGGAGAAATTTTGACGTTTATATAAGAAAACGAAGTGTCGTTCTGCAGGCTTCAGTGATTATTTATCTAGAAAATTTTTTTTTGTGATGCAGTTAATATTTTTCTGGGAATGCGCAATGTTAGTTATTTTTCCATTTTTCATTCCTTTTCAGTTTTATTACCCCGAAAATTCTTGAACATAAAAAGTGGCAAGGTTGCTCATACTTACAATTTTAAACATCTCTGGTCTCAAAAAGTCACCCCTTTATAGTAGAGGTATTGTTTGCGCTCAATGAAAGTAAGATTACAAGGGCGTTGACAACGAAATTAGCAACCGAATGGTTGAATTCACTGAATCTCACCTAGTGACGGTTGCTCAATAGGGCCGCGGGGTCTCGCGCCCTCCCTAAGAAATATACTGTCGTACGACGTACGTACGACACAATCAATTCTTTTCGAAATAATAAATATCGTACGACACAATCAATTCTTTTCGAAATAATTAATATTTTATCAGGAAACAGCCACTGTAGTTAATATTCCAACTGAAAACACGAACATCAATTCTTTCTAACAATCCATCTATCCGTCCCCAACAGAATACGTCTTTATTTACCGTCAGAATATCGAAAATGTATCTCGGGCGCGCGAAAATCGCGGCCCCACGACCAGGCTGGCCGGAACCCTGATATAGAAACAAACAACCACAGCGAAGGCTATTGAATAAACCCTATCAACTCCGAACTATAAGTACCCCAGGACGCGAAATTTCTGCGGCCCCAGTTCGAGTTCAGGAGCGGTCGGATTGGTTACTGCTGTTCGTTGGGTCGATGAACGTCTTCTTGCGTGTTTATCATTTTGTCGGGTTGATGTTATAGACTTTAACTTGTATGTATTTTCAAGTGTGTTAGGATTCATAATGAATTCAGTCAGCAACATTCTTGAACTGAATTTTGATTGGCAGGATACGATGCAATTAGCCGATAAATTGAAAATCAAGGAACTGAGGCGGCCCTTGCCTGTTATAAAGTTATCACAAACTTATAAACGAAAAGCTGAAAACAGATATTTACGCGACGTTTTTCAATAGATATTCACAAAAAAAAATACCTGGATATGTGAGTATGAAATGAAAAATTTGTAATATTGTTTTCCGTGTTTGTTATTTTATAAAGTTGACTCAAGAATGGATCCCAACTGGGCAAGAAAAGGAATCATCGAGTTAGACCATCTTCCAGAAAAAAATTAGGAAACATGAATCGTCTCGTGACCACATCGATTCTTGCACTGCCTTTTCCCTACTTGGTAAGGTATATTTTATGTCCCAGTTAAGCTCTGCATACAGTGAGAGCATTATTTCACCTAATAATAAGGTCGGAAAAAATAGACACATTTAAAAAATCATCTATCACGTAAAATTTTTTAGCACTTTTTATTTGGCCCTTAGAAGTCACGATAAAAAACTCTGAGAATCAAGAAATATTCAAACAGTTAATTAATCTTACAGCAGCTGTCCTACTATTTTTGAAAGATACAAATGTGTTAAAAATATGTCTCTGGGTGTGGTACACCCGAAAAATTCGAGCTTTATCCCCCTACCCAAGCCAATTAAACCTACAATCTTTACTACTTGCGGCCCCCTTACTGATCTCACCTGTAACGCAGGAAACGAGTCGAACTCTGAATCTTCAACAGTTGGATTTTATCAACGAAATCGAATTTTAAGTGATCGCGTTTCGATGTGTCTAGTTTGTGCATATGATGCTCCATAAATTATCTCGAATTATATCAACAAAACCTTGTGTTTTTCGAAAAACTCGAATATGTTACGGACCCTGTTATGGAGGCTCAATTTCCAGCTCTTAAGCTGCATACACCTTGTGTTTTTCGGAAAACTCGAATATGTTACGGACCCTGTTATGGAGGCTCAATTTCCAGCTCTAAAGCTGCAAATACCCTCCTAACCTTACCCTTGGGGAATACCCAATAACCTCCAGAATAGGGACAGGCTCAAGCGGTTTAATCGAACTGTGTTTATTCGACCTATTAATGAAAGCAATATTTACTAGCGTCGTCAACGAAATTAGCAACCAAACACTGGAATTTACTGAATCTCACCTGTAACGCAGAAAACGGGCCAAAATCTACCCCTATCTCCAACAGTTTCATTATCCACGAAATCGAATCTTAAGTAATCTTGGGTTCCATATTCATTCATGCTGAAAGTTAGAGTCCTCGCATTCCTCGCATTATTGAATTCGGAATTTAAGAGCTTTTGGTTAATATTTATAAGAACGGATAAATGGTATTCGTGACGGCTTAGTGCGTCTATAAACACTCCCAAACGTTTGGGAAATAGAGTTTCCAAACGTTGGAAATTCAATACCGTCTACGAGAGCGACCTGGCTTTCAGTAATACCACACATTATTTGATTCATTTCCTCATAAAAGGTGGAAGATGTTTTTCCTCATCTACCATTTATTTGGGAAGCGTGAAATGCGACACAATACACCATATACACAGAACGAAGGGAAATAGAATTTGGAAATGAAATTGAATTGTCATTGTGCCGAATCTGAACAATGTTTTTTTATATTCTTAGTGAATAGAACTAGTGTGTACATAAGGAAGAGCCCTCATTCAGTATATGGTTTAGAATTTCAGATAAACACTGACGTGAGGTCATGATATTTCACGCGCTTGTTTATTTTCGAAGCGGACGTTGACATATGATTTTTAACAATAGTGCCGAAATAAATACCCGGTCGAGCTAAAATTGAGCACAATGAAGACTTCAAGGGTTGTTTCGTATTTCAATGTTATCTGATAGATAGTTTCCAATAAAAATGAGTTTTCCAATCCAAAGTTGAAAAATTTGAAAAAACTCGGTAACAAATTGCGCATCGGTAATCATAAGTTTTCCTCGTAAAATTGAGGAGGAATATGTTCGAATTTTTTGAGGAAAAAAAATTAAAATCGTTTTTTTAATTGTTCTAATGACACCATCATTATTACAACAAATTTCGAAAAATGTGCCTTCAAAAATTCTCAAATTTTTTTTCTCCGGAAATTTTGATGAGATTTCAACGTAATTCTGTAAAAACCTTAAGGCCAGTATTGAAAAAATTCGTGTTGATCTAATAGTTCGAACTTGAACTAGAGCGTAAAAGCTTCTGACCTGCTCCTCTAGAGTTTTGCTTTCTCTTGTCTGGCGTATTTAGAGCTTTGAGTTTTGTAGCACAAATATTTTTTCGAGATCAAGAAATCTCGAAATCATTTCTGGATCTCGAAAATATCTCGAAGTGTTTTCTTGACGATCTCGTCTCGAAATCGAGACGAGAAATCTCGAAAGTCTCGTGAAACCCTGTCGCTCATAAGATAGGCTATGCAGACAGTTAAGTGCCCACGTATTTCCAAAATCTGTGTATGTTGTAGGTCGATTCAAATTCAAATTTTCCCATTCAGAACAGTGGCCATAATCTAGCAACCCGATTTGATTTAGTTCGAATTTAAAGCCGTTCAGTGCTCGAATGTTGTTAAACTGGATTAAGACTTCGACCCCAATCACAACAAAATCTATACACACTCCGCCATTAATTGAATGAATAAATTGTCCACCCAGCATTTTGAGAGCCTCCGTTTAACCCAACGTTTTATGGATCCAACACATTCCTTCTAACACAGCAAACTTCCAAGCTATTGTATGGTTTCCATTCGGCGTTTCTCTATTCACTCTCGACAAAGTTTCACAGCTGTTGTATAAGCCCTACACCTACAGTTTATTAATTTCTTTAGCCGTTTTCGCCTTTTCTGGAAAGCAGTTTTGCCGCTTTCATTAAAGTGAGCACAGAACGCCGATGTCTAGCAGGAAACGTTCTTCTTTTTCTTAGGATCGCTTAACAATGACGCCATAAAATTGAAGAGTTTCAGAACAATGCAAGATATCTCTTGATGAAAATTAATCCACCGGCTCTAAAGGTGTACTCTGATGTCTTACGAGTTTGCATGAATTCAATCTCCTTATTTATTTTCACACAATATGAAGATGTTAGGTGGGGCTCCAACAAAAGAATTGCCATTTCGTTCGTGACTAGAACATTGAAGCGATACTTTTCTATTCAGACTGGTTGATTTTTTGTCGGGAACTGTTTGAAATGTTATTTTAATGATTTCGCTATTCAGCTAATTCTTTTTTGGCACGAATGTCTGTAATTCCGAAATTTTCGCCGAAAATGGTCTTAGCGTTAAGGTTGGACGGATGATGATTCTGATGTCAAATTCAATTCGGTGGGCTGTTTTCATAGTAACTTTCGGACGGAAGGAGCTATCACCTTGAAACTATCGGGGTTGCTTACGTGTTGAAAAACGACGGTCAAGTTCGATAATGGGCAAAATTGGCCATATGGCTTAGGAGTTACGCTCATTTGAAATTATGAGGTTATTTGATTAATATCTCAAAGAGTACTAATGCGACAAGATTCAAACTTCGTTATTAGTTATAGTTTATTGAGGTACAATTTTCTGCAATACTTTCATGGGGATCGTATAAGAAACATTCGGAGGAAAAATCATTCGTAAAAGTTGTCCTCGAAAAAAATTTTGCCGTACCAATTTCTAGCAGAAAACATTTCACTTTTTTCCGGATCGCTCAACGTTGACGCCAAAAAACTTAAGAGTTTCAGAACGATGAGAGATATCTCTCGATGAAAATTAATCAACCGGCTCTAAAGGCCTACTCTGATGTCTCACAAGTTGCATGAATGCAATCTCTGTAAATGTGAACACCTTCAATACCCTCAAAACATTGCATTATCTCTGTTTGAAAGGCCCCACTGCTACATTTCAGACCAAATGACAATCTCTCAAATCTGTATCTCCCAAATGGGGTGTTAAAAGTACATAGCTTCGAACTATACTCGTCCAGCTCTATATTCCTGAAACCATTATTCGTATCTAGTACAGAAAGAGTTTTCGCGTTTTCTAAACAACTTATATTGTCAGTTGACATTTCAGAATATTCACGTTTTTTTGCTTTATTGAGATCTGTGGGGTCAATACGGATTCGGAAATCTCCATTAGGTTTATCAACTACTACCAAAGAGTTTACCCATTCTGTTGTCTCAAAATCTTTACCAATTTTATTCGACTTTTCTAACTGCGACTAGATGCCCGAAGGGGCTAAAAGAAATCAGTTGTGCCGAAGAATGGATACCTATAAAATATTCTTTAAATTTTTATGAATTTATCTGTCGTTGGAATTAAATTTAATTTATTACCACTGTAAATAGCTATGGGGATAACTCACAGTGTTTGTTTTGACCTGAATTGGTTTATTCAGGTGTTTTGGGGGGTTTCAATAGTAGAGACCCCGCTTGGTTGAATTAATCGCACTTGATTAATTCTGTCGTTGTCCAGATAAAGATACGACCGACGATTATTTTCTGATGTTTATCAGAGAAGTTGATGCTTTTAAAATAAGCAGATAATTGAAGAACTTATTGACCAGTTGTTCAATATCGTTGCACTGATGAGCCGAAACTGGTGTTGAGGTGTATTAAAAACGCACTTTTAACACGTAACAAAAATGTATTTGCTTGTATCTGTATTAGATAACAAGACCGAAATGGTATACAAGTTATACACTAGAATCTTCCTTCTATATCTTATTCGATAGCAAGGTCGAAGCGACTTTCAAATGAGAAGTTACGATTTTTACAACACAAGAATTAACGTATAATCTTGTTTGTAATTTCGAAAGCGAATTGTTGTTTACTGTACAACGGTCAAATGAAGAGTGTCTAAAAACTAACTAAAACCCAAATTAAGAAAATTCCCTTCTTCACATTTTAGAGGGAGAATATAAATTTTGATTGGATTTTTAAATTAAGCGACGCCCTTCTAAGATCCGAAAAAACACCTCGGATTGGCAGGTGCGAAAGAGAAAGCATAAAAGTGTGAAGGAAATTTCCCTAATGGTCTGGGACGATAAATTCTATAAAATGTCATATGTGATGTCTGGATTCTTTGAGTACCACCCATACAGCTACGATTCCTGGAATACTAAGAGCTTGAATTTCATCTGCGTGTTTTCTGTCATGCAAAATATTACTTTATTGTTGGCTTGAGATAAGATGCTCTTAGAGCCGGTGTTAATTGATTTAAACCAAAAAATATTGAATTTCGGGCATATTGCTGGAAACCAAAGAATTCAGACTGCGACGTTGAAAAATCAAGGAAAGACAATATATCATAAAATGATGGGTCCGGGATACGGGACACAACAGTGTTTTCAGATTTTACCTCGATTTGTATATGCTGAATAAACTCATTTCTATTCTACGATATACAATCTGATATACAAATCTTGTATTTCAATTTTTTTGTACCAGTTGATCTGTTTTTTTCTTTATTGCAAAGTATCAAAAGTCTGACATAATATTTCTTCATTATTAATGTCAAATGAGTTTATGGAATTCTTTGATTTCAAATTCGAATTTATATCGTACAAATTTGCTTGAAGTAAAAAACTACGAGATTGAAATTTTCAATACAATTCGCCGTCTGACTGCTGAAAACCTGCGTAATTATAATCGAGTATTTTTTTCGCTTATTCACCGAAATAATTTCCTAACAAATTATACCAGGTTGTCCGTACCATTGAAAAATTCAAATTAAAATGTTGGCATTCCTCATTTCTGTGTTGCGTTCTATTGAGGGGCTTCAGTATATGTATAAATCATTCACTTGCCTACTGCTTTTCATCATTCAATTCAATTAACTCATCAACATCCCAATAAACCCAACTGAAATGTTCGAAAATAATCAAATGTTGGGTTCTCTTTTTGAATTTTATGCAATAAAAACTCTTTGAATCATAGAAATATTTATGCAGAGCTTTATCCCTTCTCCTATAGAGCCTGGTAGTGGATGAACTATTGCACAGGCTAACGGAGCTTGGCTTCGAATGCATAGGCTAGGTCGATGACATAGTCCTAATAGTAAGACGCAAATTCGAGAGTGTCCTCTTTGAGTTATTGCAGAGGGGCATCAGAATTATTGAGCAGTGGTGCTCAACATTATCACAGCAAAGACCACATTTATTCCTGTTACTCGGAAAAGAAACCTTCCAGCTATGTGATCCATTGCGGTAAATGGAGATCTTGTAGTTTGGAGCTCTGAAGTTAAATATCTGGGAATCGCTCTAGACAGTAGTAAGCTTCTGTGGAATGAGAATGTTAAAATTACTGCTAACAAAGCGATAAGGGCTTCAATGGTGTGCAGAAGACAATCCGATAGAACTTGGGGCTTTTACCCTAAAATATTACGATGGATGTCATAAAGGTGAGACCGATAATAACATACGGGCAGTAGTCTGGTTTGCTAAAGCAGGGCAGATAAGTACGAGGAAAATACTCGACAAGGTACAAGGGCTTGCCTGTGTTTGCATCACTGGGGCTATGACAACGTGCCCAACTAGAGCACTTGAGGTCATCATAGATCTCTGTCTTCTACTTCTAGTGATCAATAGGGTCGCCCATGAAGCAATTCTCAAAATATCGAGGGAAGGTACAGGTAATGAGAGAGCCTAATCTTCTCTGAACAAGTACATCTCATCAGCGAACCTACCTAGTGATGTTATGATTAGAAAAGTGAGCATAGAGAAAAACTTAGAGTCAATGTGAAAAGGAAGAATTGGAAAAAGAATACACTACCCAAAATTTCAAAGTGAATTCAATTGTATACAGATTGTTTTAAAACCCCGATGGGGGACAGGCGCTGAAGTTTTCGGGCCTAGAACCAAGTGTACACTATCGCTAGGCTCCTAATCGACTGTTTTTCAGAATCAGAAATACTTGCAATCGAAAGATGCATAGACATAAACCTGGAAGAAAATATTAAAGGTCATAGTGATCCATTCTGATAGTCAGGCTGCTTTAAAATCATTTCAGCCGTTAGGCCGACTGTAAACACAATTACTTCCGGAAGAAACGATTTAGAAACTCGATATTTGATTCCGCAGATATATACCCATTCAAAATTTTATTTTCCCAATATTCCCAAAAATACAGATTATATCTAATTGAAATCCAGTACTTTATCGAAAAGACCTGGAAAAGCACTGCCGTGAAGAGAGGAGCTTTTGCGCGCATGTTCAAATTAGTTGCCAAAGCGGTCATCTCCATTGAACATGTGCTCAAAGGCTGCTGTCTTCACGGCAGTGCTTTTTTTATGGGGTATATCAAAAATAACGAATTCTATAATAATGAAACATGGCAGTTAGTTTGAAAATGTTGGTTGTCAACTTACTAGCGCTAAATTTTTTGATGATCTTCTCATTAGAAAATTTAAAAAAATCAAATTTGTTTTTTTCGAATATTCAATATTCTGTAATCTTCTGATCATATGAAATTCTGTATAAAACCTTCGAACCTTCGATACAATATTGGATTTCAACTAGATCTAATCTGTATTTCTGGGAAGGGGTATATCTGCGGAATCATTTTTTTCATCATGTTTCGTGGTGACGAAATTATGCATTATGAATGTAAATGACAAGCAAGAAATGTAATCGTTTAATCCGTTTGTGCTGAATTGGATTACAATTTAGAATGAGAATGCATTTTCCTATAAATAATCCAACCAGAAATACTGAAGCCATTTGTGTTCGAATACATATCGAGTAGGATTCCATCGTGAGCTTTGAACCATCCTTGGAAAATCAAGGGAAGGTTTCATCAATTCGTTCCATTGCAATCTGTCTATTTAAACGCGCTGTAATTTTCGAATTTTGAGCCGAAAATGGTCTTGAACGATTGGGTTGAACTTCTGAAATTAAATTAACTCCTGAATGTATCCCTAATCGTTAATCTGGTGGTAATGATGCAACCTCTTACTCCCTATCTATTTATTTCACCTTTACAATTAAAATTGCTATTTACAAACACAAATTTACGTACAATGAATCTGAGATCCGGGATTCGAAGAAGCACTTATCTTAAAAGTAAGGATCCGGTGGTATGATCCTTCAAAATACAGGTATTATGCAGGTAGTCCGGTTTCAAGAGATTCCATTCAGAATGAAGTCCAGAATTAAGATATTCCAGTAATAATCAGCTTCGGTATAAAGGTATTCCAGTCATAATCAGCTCCAGTATTAAGATAATCCAGTAATGATTGCCTCTAGTACTAAGATGATCCAGTTAAACCTTGGGTCCGGTAGTAGGATATTCAAATGGGCATTAGTCCCGAGTCGGTAGCTCGGTGAAAAGATGGTTCAGTGGGCGATAGCCCCGGTATAAAGATGATTCAGTGGGCGACAGCCCCGGTACAAAGATGTTTCAGTGGGCGATAGCCCCGGTACAAAGATGATTCAGTGGGCGACAGCCCCGGTACAAAGACTGCAAATTTAAAAACTATAAGATAGTGCTTGTAACACGTGATCTCATTCCCAGCGACTCTAGACGTCATTGAAACAATTTACAAGTTAATAAATACGAGATGAAATATCTAGAACTCAGGAATAAGAGCACGTTATTCGATAATAAGAATGAGATAAGAAATCAAATGCACAATATCATACAAAGGAAAAATGTTAACTTGTGTAACCTGCAAGGAATGAAATAAATCAGAAATCACAATCTGGCATTCACAAAAGCAAAAAATATTGGTCGGGATATACGTAGTACTTACCGCCTTTTGAATAGACGTCTTATAAGAAACAATAAAACTTCAAAATTCCACGATGTTAATGGATTACGAAGTTCGTTAATTCGTCAAACTCTAGCAAGGTGTTGAATCTACAACTTCTCACGCCGAAAGAAAGAATTTTCCATCAGATGGACCGAGTTTGGAGGGTCGCGCATGCTAAACACACAATCAACCGTCAAAGCGAAGAGCGTTTTTTAGCGACCGATCATATGATTTCAGTAAGGCGTTTTTCTTGCGATTGGAATTGAAATTATTAGTATGACGTATTTTCGCGATGGAAACTGAAATCGACAGTGGAGTTTTGTAACGTTACACTTCCTGCAGACGAATCCGTGGTCAAATTCAATTATGTCCGTCCGTCTGTATGTGCTCTAACCCAGGAAGGAAAAGACTTAGCGACTTGAAATTGCCATTTTATGTCTGATGTCCTACTGTCTCGTTTAGGTCCGTTAATAGGAGTAATCGATTGGATAGTTTGGGAGTTAGGCTCATTTGAAATTTTGAGGTTGATGCCTCGATATCTCATGAAGTATGAACTCGATCAAATTGAAGTTTCTTGGACAGTTTTGGAATACTAACACGCAACTTAGGACAGAAATTCGTGTGGATTCAGAAGTTAAAAATAAAAAAAAAATGTATTCGAAATTTTTTCGGAGTTTCGATGAAAATTATTTTTTTTTCTGAAAATATTGATTAGATTGCAATGGCATTTGGCCCAAATCTCAAAGCCAGTATTTAAAAACAATGCTTCAAATTTAAATTCGGAGATATAAGGAAAAAAATTTGTTCGTTGTTATTTGGAATTTCAACGTTATTTCCGCCTTATCTCAACAAGTATGAACCTCAAACAGATTGAAACTTCCTAATCAGGTGGAGATTACCACCGCGCAACTAGGTGTAAAATTTCGTGTTGATCTAATAGTTAGAATTTGAACAAGCGCGTGAAAGCTCCTGACCTCACGTCAGTTTTCAAGCAACTATTCAAGAAATAAACTGAATGCAAGATATGGAAGAATTTCAAACCGGAATATAAACATAACCAAGTATTAAAGAGTATGACAATTGTCATATGTTTATGACGATTTTCTAAGTTTTCTCGAGCATCTGCAAAATTTGTGGGAGAAAACGTTGATAAGGTTATGTTTATATTCGGATTTGAAATTTCTCGATATCTTGCATTCAGTTTATTTCTTGAATATTTGTTCGAAAACATAGTCGAAATAGCGCATAGAACTCTCACAAATTTTGCAGATGCTCGAGAAAACTTAGAAAATCGACATAAACATATGACAGTTGTCATACTTGTCAATTCTCGATCGAGATTCAAGAATCAGCCCCCAGATTGTGAAATTTCGACTTGTTTCGTGCGAAACTTCAGCGGTATTCGCCTGCTAGTTTCTGGCAAAATTTTTCGAAAACCACTTTCTGCAGTTTTATCATTCCATACGATATTCACGAACATTTGGTCGAAGTGACAATTTTCTTACAGAATATGATTACCTGTTCAGATTGATTATTCGTAGGTATAAGTGAAATTTCGAAATATAGTTTGGAGCTGATGAATTTGTGTGAATAATAGATGCAGATCACGCATTTCATTAACCGATTTTCGATTCATTCCTGATATTGTAGTATTCAATTAATGTTTCCCACAATTTACTGTGTTCAATTCAGTGCCTGAGAATTGTAGTAAATCCAGATGTTATTCACTCCTATTACATTCACATCGTGGTCATCAAACGACTGTAGTAAATTCGATGAAGAATGTGATAAATGCCGAATTGAAGATTGCCTTATCAAGTTTTATGACCATGAAACGTTTCACTATTTACTTCTTTACTCACCATTTCACGACCCTTCTCTAACAAATATCTGGTTCATATTGGGATAAAACGATCGGAATAATATTGAATTTTTTTAGAGCTCGCAAAATATATCGGTGATAATAAATGTATGAGTTATGAAGAGAACTATTTTGGGATCCACAACTGCAGGGAACATAAAGGTGTGTTCGGAGAAATCACTTTAATTAAGCAACACGAAAGTTCTCGTGCGAGGTATATTCTGTTTTCGGATAAAATAGGTATGATTCACCAATTACAGCTGAAATCCATGCCTTCGCTAATGATGAGGTTATTCTATTGCAATAATGTCTTGCATAAAACACAACCATGTCAAAACTGAACCTTTGACACAAACTCAGAGTGATAAGTGAACACTTCTTTCCCTGGATACTTATAATGAACACGACTATATATTTAGTTTTCAATCCTGACGTGTAAACTTTCAAAACTCTGGGTCATTTCTTTCGAAATTAACATCACAATATGTGGTCATGCTGGAAACTGTACACTGAATATTGTATACGCGCCATTTCATGACGTTATTCGATGGATCGAATTAATATTAAACATACTAACTGATAAAGAAACTGCAACACCCAGAAGGTGCTGCTTAAATTTAATTTTTTTTTAGGTAAAACATAGATCGTATAGCAAGGGGTGAATGATTGAAGTTTTGAAAAAAAAGAAGGGTTTACAATTTTTTTTTGAATTGGTTAACAATGTGTGTGTCCACAGCGGTTATCTATACACTTCTCAACACGTTTTGGTTCTAAAGCAAGAAGATGGCCTATTTCTTCTTGAGGGATACTATACCAAGCTACCTGTAGTTCATGTCTCAGAGCCGCCAAAGTCTGTGGAGGCTGGGGTAAATTTCCAAGCCTTCTACCCATGATGTCCCAAACATGCTCTATGGGCGAAAGATCGGGGGATCTGGGCGGTCATGTCAAAAGATTTACATGGGTCACTTCAAAAAAGTTTAAACTAACTCTGGCAACATGAGATCGAGCAGTATCTTGCTGGAATATTGGATTCTCGAGCCAGTTAACGTAGGGGAGAATATATGGCTACACTATTTCTGGAAGGTAACGCAGCGCTATCATGCTACCTCGAATAAAGACTAAAGGTGACCTTCTTGCATGTGTAATAGCACCCAGTACTATAACGCCTACTGTCCGGTGTACATGACGCTCAACATAAAAATTAGTGCCACGTCTTTCTCCCTGACCTCGTCTAACACTTCTTCGGCCATCATGTGCACCCAAGTAGAATCGAGATTCATCAGAAAAGACAACCTGATGCCATTCCACATTACAATGTTGTCGTTCTCTGCACCACTGTAATCGTTGTCGGCGATGCTCAACCGTAAGAGGTAACACAAGATGGGGTCGATAATGTTGCAGTCCAAAAGACCTTATACGGCGGTAAACCGTTCGGACAGTTACAGGATTGCCTTTTTCTCATAACCACTCATCAGCCAAAGATCGAGTTGCCGTAAATCGGTCTCTTATGGCCATAAGGCCTAGACGTCAATCTTGAACTTCATTTGTGCCCCTTCGGCATCCGGTACCTACTCTTCTTCGATTTTGGGCATCATCAAACCACGCTTGACAACATTTCATAACAGTAGTTGGATTTCTGTTGGTACGGTTAGCGATTTCTCGGAATGACAACCCCGCCTCTCTTTCAGATTCTTTTAGCTGGCGATGAATTCCGCGTACACACGTGCTTTAGGCATTTCAAAAAAAACTAAGCAATCGTCTTTGGATCTCCCCGAACAGTAGGTTTTTGTAAAATTTAAAAAATTTTGCAAAGAACGACTACAATATCTAAGTAACAAAAAATGTTCACATGAAAAAACCTTCACGATTTTTTTTCTGCAAATTTTAATCATTTATATTTCTTCTTTGCTATACGATCTATGCTTTCCAAAAAAAATTCAAATTAAACAGCTCCTTTTGGGTGTTTCCTTGTCAGTTAGTATATATTGGATTCAACATTTTTACGCGCTCGTTCTAGGGAACAGCGCGTTATCATTTCGTCACGATGTCTGACATTTTCGAAATTTGAGGCGAAATTGGTCCCAAACGACTAGGTTGGACTCACCGATGTAGAATCCGTGGTCAAAATTGATTCTGTCCGTCCGGCCGTGTGTGCTGTAACTCTCGAAAGAAATGACCAAGAGTCTTGAAATTTTCAGGTTAGGTTAAGATCCTGAATATCCCAGGTAAGTTCGTTAATGGGCCAAATCTGTCGAATGGTTTTTGTGCTACAGCCATTTGAAATTTTGATTTTTCAATAACTCGAAAAATATTCATCTGCTCGAAATGAAACTTGGTTGGAAGATGAACAGTGTCAATGAGAAGAATTATCTATGGAAAAATTCGAAAAAAAATTTTTTTTTCGAAAATGTTTATATTTCATTAAAATTTCACTGAAATTTCAAGTCACCATTTCGCAATGTGAACAAGCGCGTAAAAGCTTTTCTAGATTTATTATGTATTAGAACTGGTTGTAAACGAATATATCAGAACAAAAACTAAAAATATATTTTCACATGAAATAAATATATTGACAAAACTAATGAATATATTCACTCGAAAATAAATCAATTTGCAAACCCATTCTGGCCCAAACGGCACCTCATACAAGATTAGTAATTTTGGTGCTCAAGGATCGAGTTGAGCAGATCATTCCTTATACGTGAAATCAATCCGACCGAGCATTATCCGAACTGGAAGAATCAACTACACTCCGATGAGAAGTTTGAAATTTTTAATTTAGTTTTGGCTGCGATGCTTGTGTGACCCACGAATGCTTCCACATATCACGGAATGAGACAACGTTTACACTCGGTCTAATAAATTTAGATCTTCACTAGCAGAACTATTTTCAACTATCATTAGTGAGAATACTCCTCATCGATTAACATGAAACGTTCATTCAGACTAACAGAGTTTAGATTTGAGCACAGCTATTCATTTCGTCTCAGTTGACTAGTCACCAGCAGCCGATGATCTAATTATTCAGGTAATCGTAAAAAAGCCGATACAAATTTTATTAAGATAGGTTGTTTGTCTCTCGGTTTCAGTGAATACTATCAGTTATGAATGCTCATGTATGTAAACATCACTGATAATTTTGCAAGAAAGCGTGTTATCAAAAATTGCATGACTTTACTTCCACTTTTCGTCGAAACCGAATGCAATTTTCATAAGATATCAAGCTCGAATCCAAAATTATCTGGGGGGGCCGATTCTTGAATTCCGATCGAGAATTGAAGAGTATGACAATAGTCATATGTTTATGTCGATTTTATAAGTTTTCTCGAGCATCTGCAAAATTTGTGAGAGTTCTATTCGCCATTTCTACTATGCTTTCAAGTAAATATTCGAGAAATGAACTGAATGCAAGATATCGGGAAAATTCAAATCGGAATATAAACATAACCTAATCACCGTTTCCTTCGACTTAGCAACGAGTGGTTCGGAGTATAGGAGATATAACATTCGATTTTCTAGTGACAGACAGTTTCATGCGCAAGTCATGTCTACTTGTTTATATTTAACTAAGAAAATCGACGCAAAATATGGCAATTGTCATACTCTTCAATTCTCGATCAAGATTCAAGAATCGGCCCCCTGATCATTCTCAGGCACGAGTGTAATCGAATTGAATATTTTACGCATAAAGAAAAGTATTCTTTGGCCTCACAGAAATATATGGACTGTCCACATATACATATATCGTTATTTGTCATATTTGAGCAGTATATGGTCTTGAACGATCAGATTCGACTCCCTGAAGAAGAACCCTTGGTATTTGACCAAGAATTTTGTCCGACTAGCTGTCCGTATGTGCTCTTACTTTCAAAGAAACGTAGCTTGAATCTTTGGCGATTCTGTCACCTGTCTATGGCAACCGCAGAAGCGGAGTAGTGGAAGCAACCGTAAAAGACGCGCTTATGCTGTGTTGCAATGAGATAGCGAGAGTGCGTCGGTCGGTGGCGCCATCTCTTGGCGACTCAGTGAATCTATGTTGTGTAACTACTCTCTAATTCACTGACGATTCGAGAACCACGTTTTCTTCGTCCAGAGACATATCGTTACTAACTACAGGTAAAAGTTCACATGCTGAACGAGTGGGGAGGGTAGTAAACAGGACCAACAGGGAAAGGGTTGTCGAAAGGCTATTAGGGTAGTGCTGGGTTATCAAGGGTGAGGCATGTAAATATTTGAAATAATGGGTTACTTATGGGGGTCATATCATTTTTTAGCAATCTATTCCTTCTTTTGAACATAGTAACCCATTATTCCGAATATTTACCTAACTCACCCTTGATAACCCAGCACTAACTTGATGGTCTTCTAACAACCCTTTTCCTATTGGTCCTGTATACCACCCTCCCTACTCGTTCAGCATGTGAACTTGTACCTGTTGTTAGTAACGATATGTCTCTGGACGAAGGAAATGTGGTTTCCAAAACGTGCGTTAGACGCAGAAAGTGTAAGTGGATTAGAGAGTAGCTGCACACTGTTTTGTTATCAGTATTCTATGCACAGTGAACTTAAATAGTAAATCTTAATATCAGTTTCTATTTCGATAAACATAAAAATTTCGATTGAAGGGTATTCTGGGAGGATTCCGCATTATTCTCCAGATTATGTGGGTTTCCAATCCAAGTGTCAGAAAAAGAAGTATTAAAAAAAAATTAAATTATTATTTATAGGAATCGCCATTCAACTTATTTTTTAGAGACAGTTCATTTTGAAGAATATTGCCTAATAAACGATATCAAAACAATGCAAATAATACACGAATGGAACAGTTATCTTACAGAGTCTATATCTAACTCTTAAATCAGACAATAAATTGAAAATTTTCAGAATTCTGAACTTCCACCAAATTCACGCAATCCATTCCTTACCAAGTGAGAAAAACCTGAAAGGACGTCAAAGAAAAATTCAATATCCCTATCTAGCACTCCTTATTTCGAAAATCTTTCTTTTATTCATGACAATGAAACTGAATTCACTTATTTCGGGACATATTTCAATAATTTTCAACCTAGACATGAAACGAAATAGACCTTCTCTTCCCAAAAATCCAATTGAGCGGATTTTTTCCGTTCTATTGTGTATAGTACGAGGGAAATATTCTTCTGAAGGGAGCTGTAATATAATTGAAGCAAAATAATATTTCCGCTGTCTATATCTCATATCCAAATATTGAAAAGATACCAGACTACTCCCCTAGATATATTGTTCAATTTCTTCCGTAAACTTCTTGAATATTCTCTTTTATCCCTGTTCTTAACTCTCAGTATGGAAGAAAAACTCAATTATTTCGAAATTAAATTATGGGGCTCTCTTATCCAACGAATTTGCCAAATAAGGCGACTAAAGAATTTATCTTTGATATTTTCCAAGTCTTAAGAATAATAACTGGGATAATTTCTTCAACTTGAGTATTTTTGGATTTGTAGTCTCGAATTTAGAATGAAGCAATACCCTTCACATAGAATGTTACAGGTAAGCCGAAAAAAAATTTTATAATGTGTTCGGCGACCTCGCGGCTGAGTATGGTCCAGTATACTGTATACGAACTAAATATCCGTGAGACCAAAAAATATTTTTCTATAGACAATATGATTCCAGGAACACTGTTTCAGCAAAAAAAAAAAATTTACTCTGTGAAGGATAAGTTCGTGAGTTCATATAATATTCCCGAAAAAAGATGTGAGACACCAATGATAGGGATCAAAATAGAAAAAAAATTATTTATTTATTCGTGTTATACAGGATAACTGACCGTGGACACGAAAACTCTGTCGAACGGAGCAAGATAGCAACTTGAAACTTCCAGAGTAGGTCGCGCATTAGAATGCCACGGTTAAGTTTCCTTGATGGGCTAAATCAACCAAAGAGTACGGCGTTATTGCCATTTGAAATTATGAAGATATTTCCCTAATATTTTAGAAACTACTGAAGAAATTGGATTGAAAGTCAGCAGTTAGTTGAATCAGAACGACGCGCAGGGTTTCACGGAATTTGGTTAACATGGCATTGTTACTTAATTGAAAAAAAAAAATCTTCCTCAAAATTTATCTTCATAAAATGTGAAGTTTCGTACATTTTTCCTCAGTATCGTTGTTTTCGTCGGGGTAACTGGAAAAATACTGATTCAATCATAATGGAACTTGGTGATCACTTTGAACATGCTGATGGACCACTTGGTGCGAAATTTCGTGATTATCTTGTCATTAAAACCATTTGAATTCTGCGATCTTTCGATCATATATTATAGTCACGAAATTCTGTATGATCCTTCGAGCTGTCATTTTTCAATATTATTTGTGTTTTTGGAAATAGTGGGTGAATAAAATTTCATTTGGGGATTTCTGCGGAATCATCAGGTAGATTTTACCCATTCACGAATTTGGCCTTTGTGATTAAGGTCCAAAGCTACTTGTTGCGGTGAGCTCTTATAGATTAGAAATGGTCGGTCCATATGCGTAAAAACAATTGATAAATGAAAGAATCAAAGAGAAAATAAAAATGCATCAGACTCACCACCATTTTCGGTAATTTGATTTATCATGGATGCGTTCGTATACAAAATAGGGAATGCTTGACCGGCTGGTTCGAGAGTAAGTGAAACTAAACCTTTACTTGAACAAGATTCAGATGAGTTCAAGCCGGTTACCTCAAGGAAAACATTTTTTGATCTCAATATCAAACGTAAAACTGCTTTCTCTGTTATAAAGGAAGTTATACTCCCAGAATCAATAAGGCAACGCAATTTGTGAAAAATGCTGTTTGAACCAGACACTTCTACTACAGCAGTGCCCAGAAGAACATAGGAAGTTTTCCCAGAATCAAGAACTACGACAGCCGCAAAATTAACAGCTGATTGTGTTTCTGAGTTATTTTTACAAGGGGTGTTCGAAAAAGATGACTCATCATCTATCTTTATTCTAAAGTGCAAAAATGTATGGATGCCTCAATGAACATTGACGACAGGTCGACTTGGATTTACAAGAGCGAATATCATGTAAGTTTGATAAACAATCAAAACATAAATGCAGCTCCTTAACTAAATTATAGCATTCAGGAAAAATTTGCATTTCAATATAGGGTGGTCGTTTTTACAAACAACGCATTTTGAAGGACTAGCATTCAAGGAGTGTTAGGTGTTTTCAAAAGAGAAATTCTTCATAGCATTACTCATCGAAGATTTTTTTACGAAAAACATCAACACTGGCCGATGATGGTTGATAAGCATTCACCATCTCTGACGCACTGCACTCACGTTCCAAAAATGTAGTTAGATCACCATATTTTGGAACTTCAGAAGAACCCTAAGAATGTTCGAAGCGAGATATTGTATCATCATCTAATCGATAATACAACATCATCAGTAATATAAAGTCCCACTATCAGTGAGAAATTGTAAATTTCCCCAAGCGGAAATATTTTCTTGAAACGTATCCAAGGTGCATTCGGCACCTTCGACTTTATTTGTGCCTTCAATACGGCGCCAATGACACTTTAAGAGCCAACGCTTATTATTGTAACGATGAGATAAAGTATACAGGCAGATAATTTTTACCACAAAATTCGTAATGTTGAATGAGTAGTCGACCCATCGAAAGTGGAAACTGGATAACTAATTTTTTCATCATTGCCCAATAAAGTATAATTGTGTACAAGTGAATTTATCCTTTAAAAGTAAGAAATTGTGTGCAATCGCCTGTAAATTGCTTCAATTCTAATTAAAGTAACTTAACTTTTGTATTCTTTGGAATAGATGGAGATGAATTCAAATTTTCCAACTTATTTAACTCGTCGAGAGTTGAAGTTTCCTAAATAGCTTTCATCCCATAATAGTCAGCTGAAAATCCCTCCTTTTTAGTGTCTCCAACACTCAAATGAAATTCTTCCTCCTGAAGCAACTAATCTACAATTATTGTATGTTTCCTGTTTAATTCGTCTCTAATTCTTTCAACATCTGAATATCTAGCTTTGAAAATTTTATATCTATTTATATCAGATTCGGCTTACCTAGCAAAATTTGTTGACAGCTGAATTCCTGATATAACCGTATTGTGATAAGCCCTTGTTCGTTTTATTTTGCTAACCACTATTCAACGAAGACGAAAAGCAAAAACAGTGAAAGGCTCGAAGATCGTCCGTTACAGCACTCTTATGGAATTTAAATATCTGACGAACGCGGAGCAGGTTGCGTACAAAAAATTATCGCTTGCAACAAAAAATACTACAATAATGAATCGAAAATACCTGAACGCAGCAATTGATGAAGCGATTGAATAATACCCTTTATGAACAAACATTTCTGCATGTAATTTGCAAGACTTCTTATTATTCAATAAAAACCAAATATGAAACGTAATTCAAAAAATCCGGCGAACCGAATGGCCGAAATGTTGCGGTAAGCTCTTATAGATGAGAGATGATCGGACTATAAGAACAATAGGCGTTAAAACAATTAATAAATGAAAGTATCAAAGAGAAAATTAAAATGCACGAGACTCACCACAAAGTGTTCCTCCACTTACCTTCCAGAGAGTTCTCGGTCGCAGGTTGGTGATATTCAATTCTCGAATTTCAGCGAACAAAATGTAGTAAAAAGCGTAATTCACAATTGCGGAACACTGGGTTCAGTCTCAAAATAAGAAAAGTTATCAACAGCGAAACGGCAATTTAGAAAAACTAAGGAGCGTAGTGGTAGCGTTTGGGAACAAATTCACGAGTCAAATAATCAAAAAATCTGTCACATTGTTCAGTTGCAACCGCGCATACACAGCACCCATCGGTCTCAGTAACCAAGGATCCTCGAGCGGTCCAGTGCATAAATGGAATTTAGATCTAGTGTCTTCTTCTTCTTCCTCTTTTTTTTTAAGACTTAGTCTTGTTTCTTCCACTATTCAGCCTCTTGAGAAACAGATGTCCAGCTGTCGTGCCATCTCTTGGGGGGGCGGCCGAGAGGTCTTCGTGAGTTTGGTCTCTCATCCTTTGCCCACTTCGCCCATCGATCATCCGTCATTCTGTCGACGTGGTCTCTCCAATAGCGCCGTCGCGATCTCGTGAATCGCACTACGTCTTGAATGTTCAGCTCTTCTCTTATATCATCACTCCTTATTTGGTCCCTTAAGCTAACTCCTTTAATGGTCCTCAATGTTTTCATCTCAGCTACCCTCATCATGTTCTTTGTTTTTGCTGTGTCCGCTCGAGTTTCCACTGCATATGTAAGTAGTGGTCTTACTACTGTTTTGTATATGCGGACTTTACTATCGGTAGACATATATTTGTTCTTCCATATGAGGTCTCTCAGATATCCGGAGATTCGTGAGGCTTTATTTACTTGTGTTCGTACTTCTTGCTGTAAGGTTTTGGAGCTTGTGATCTCGACTCCTAAGTATGTGCATTGCATGCATTGGTGAATGATTCTGTCATTTACGGCTAATTTTCATCTTGTAGGCTCCTTTGCTATGACCATTGATTCTGTTTTTTCCAAGGATATCTGCATATTGAGATTTTCGGCTGTTGTTTGGAACCGATATAGCAGTCGTTGTAAGTCGTCCTCATTATCGGCCATCAGGATCACGTCATCCGCATAGCATAGTATTTTCATTGATCGTGGTCCCATTCTGTATCCTCCAGATACCTCTTTTACACTCTTAATTATCCGATCCATGATTAAGTTAAACAAGAATGGGCTCAGACAATCACCTTGGCGGACTCCTGTTAGTATTGGACCTTGTTCAGTAAACCCTTGTGATGTTTTGATTTGTGTTCGGTTATTTCCATTGAGCTCTTTTATCACGTTAATGTAATTTACGGGTGTCCTGTGTTCTCGAAGTATATCAGCGATGTCGGCTATACGAACTCGATCAAATGCCTTCTTGAGATCTACAAAACAGAGAAACAGAGGTTTTTGATATTCGATGGACTTTTCGATCATTTGCCTGAGGATGAAAATTGCGTCCATTGTCGATCTATTTTGTCTGAAGCCTTGTTGTTCGTCGCTAACTTTTATTCTGATTAACAATTTTTTTGTAATGATTTTGGTCATCAGTTTACTTACGCTGTTCAATAGGCAGATCATCCTATAATTTTCCGGATCGTTTTTGTTTCCCTTTTTGTATATTGAAACTGTTATGCTGTTTTTCCAGTCATTAGGTACTTTTTGGGTCGAGATAATTTTTTGGAATAGTATTGTGATCGCTCTTTCTAATTCCGATATTCCGTACTTCAGCATTTCATTGACGATTCGATCTGGACCAGGAGCTTTTCTGTTCTTCAATTTTGACAGTGCCTCATGTACATCCTGTAGCGTTATGTTATACTCGTCTGGAAGTTCTTCAGTGTATGTATTGTCCTCGCTATCAACATCTTCGCTATCAACTACTCGCGATCCATATAAGTCTGTTACATACGTTTTCCATTTTTCAGGTGTAATCTTATTTACTTGCACTTCCTCATTGACTGTTCGTTTTCTGTTTCTTAGCGTTTTCCAAACCTTCTTTTGTCCTCCGTATAGGTCATGTTCCATGTCAGCAGAGAATTTTTCCCAGTATGCCTTCTTTATCTCCTTTATGGCCTCATTCACTCTATTTCTGGTCCCTTTATATCTTTCGTATTCTTCTTTTGTTCTTCTGTTTTTGTACATGATGTATGCTTCTTTTTTTTGTATTGCTAAAGTTTTCACTTCGTCTGTAAACCATTCTTTTTTGTTCTTCTTTCCGTTTGTGTTGACTTTTCTTACCCCTAATGCTTCAGTGGCACTTTGTATTATATTCATTTTAATCCTATCCCATATTTGCTCGACATCTTCTTCCTCTACTATAGGGTTGGAGGCCATTTTTTCACCTAATCTTTTCTGGTATAATGCCCTCGTTGAGCTGTGTTGCAAGGACTCCACGTTGAATTTCTCAACATACAATGGTTGTTTCTTCTTAATGGGGTTGGCTTTGAAGCGATATTTGCATAACACTAAACCGTGGTTTGTGCCAACATTTGCTGACGTAAGTGTTCGCACGTCAAGTATTTGACTCGGATGTACCATTCTATTAGTTATAATATAGTCGATCATTGAATTTTGGTCTCTTGTGTTACTGAAGGTATATTTTTGTTGGGTTTTGTGTCTAAAGAATGTATTATTAATTCGCAGTTCGTTTTGCGCACATAGTGTTATTAGCATTTCTCCATTGTTGTTGAAAACATCTTCATTAAATCTCTGCATAACACCCGGAAGAGCTGTATTACCAATTCTAGAGTTGAAATCTCCTATTATAAAGATCCTCGACTTTTTAGGTATTTTATCTATTACTTGCTGTAGTTCTTCGAAAAAGGCGGTTCGCTCTTCGTTAGGTTTGTTTATATCTGGTGCATATATGCTTATGAAGTACGTTTTCGTTGTTTCGTCTTTGATGGAAATGTACATGATATTACTATTTACGTATTGAACTTCATCGATGTGGTCTTCAAATTTATCGTGTATAAGGATCCCCACTCCGGCTTGTGCTCTCTGGTCCTTCTCTCTTCCGCTATAGAATAGTATATGATGTTGGTATCTTGTATTGCCCTTTCCTTTCTTCTTGAGCTCAGACAATGCACATATCTCGATATTATGTTTGTTTACCTCCATCATTACCTCCTGTTCCCTGCCGTTCCATGATGTTATGTTCCAACTTCCAATTCGCAGTTTTTGTGATTTCCATATTCGTTTTTTCCTTTGTCTAGCAGTGTCATCATCCCATAAAATCCGTCCGGTTTCCGAGGCTCTATTAGTAGTTCTTTGAGCATTGAATCTCTTTTACAGTGGGTAGGTTGCTAACCTTGCCCACCAACTCTCCTCCTTTATCCGGGCTTGAGACCGGCAACAATGCCTTTGAGGCTACTCAATCCACCCCAGGGCACTGCAGGCGGAGTTTAGATCTAGTGTGAATTTTGAAAACTGAGTAATACAAAAATTTACTACAACACTACTCTACAAATATTGAATTCGTGAATGGGTAAAATCCGCCAAATGACTTCTTAGATGTACCCATTCGCAATTTTATTTTACCAATATTTCGAAAAAAAAAAAGAAAAGATCGATTTGAAATCCACTAGTTGACCGGAAAAAATCCTAGAAAATTACTGACGTGAAGTCAGCAGCTTTTGAGCGCTTGTCAAAATTTGTTGCCAAAGCTGTTATCTTTTCACGTATTGACCCCACCAAACGCACTTTTGGTGATCTCCTCTGAACAAAAGCTGCTGAATAGTGGGATTTTTTTTTCAACTCTTTCTTCTGAAACAGTGGTCAGAGAAGAATAATTTATTTCAGAGGATATTTTGGTAGAGGTATTACAGAAATAAGATATCTTCCAATTAAGTTAATGAAGCATAGTCATGCCGAAAATTTTTCGTATGATTTAAATGTAGATTTCTATTGTGACACAAGCAGAAAGATTTTAATTCTTGAGCTGTATTAATTATCATTTCAAGTTCACGACTGTCTGTGTATGAATACTCAAACATGTTCTTCCTGAAGGAACTTCTTATGTATGTATTTGTTGGTTAGGTATACCAAATATTTACTGTGTGTTGACCTACGAACCCAAGCATTAAGATAGTAAGAAGAATCGATAAATAATGAACCTGTTCACCAGATAAAGCACGTTAAAACAAATATGATTTTGTAAGGATATGTATGTGAGAACCTCATTTTCCTGAAACTGTGATTTCTTTGGAATCTAAAAATCTGGATTTTGGTTGATTTCCTAGAATTCATTGTACGTTACGTATAAGTTTAAAGGTATGAAGAAAGAATGTAAGCCGAAAAGTATTTGTGCAGAAAGACTGTTATTCTAGAGTTCATCAGAGTATGATTTCGAGTTCACGACCTCCTGTGTGTGGATGAGATTTCGAAGGTGTGTATGTTGGATACATTTCCTCCCAGACAGATTTTATAGATCTCGGACCATTTCTACTCGAAAACCATTCAAATGATCCAATTCTTTCTCATATTTTCCGAAGTCTTCGTTGCAGGAACACGATATTTCTCTATAACTTCGACTCTCCAGGACCCGCCAAAGAAACGCCTCAGATAAATGTACGACATCGCAAGAGCTTTCAAAGACCAACGAATTGTGGTAAACGACGATGAACTGAACTATTGTGATAAACTACTGCGGTCTTCGTTCGAACCCTCACCAACGATTTTTCTTCATACAATAGCAGCCGTTGAACGTAAATTCGCCGGATCCGTCGCTTTACTCTTGGAATTCCGCAGGAGAAAGTATACGACCCCGAAAAGGGATATTTTTTATGTTCGAATTAGCATACAACTCGTTGTTGTGTCAGTCGAATACAAGAACTCAACTTTAACTATCATCCTAAGATTTCGTATTCATGTTTAATGGGGGGATAAAATATTCAGCTTTGAATCTGGTTTTAATTTGTGGCATATAAAATGAATTCATGATGGATTACGAATTGAAATAAAATTGGAATTTCGAAAAAGGTCTGACGTGAAGTCATCCTGACATAATACATGTCACAAGTTTCTCAGTTTATTCCCGTGATGTTATTAGATTTCTAGTGTGAAATGAACAATTATGTGTGGGGTCTGTACTGTTCTCTGTTCACCCGAGGATCTGAAATATCATCGTTGGAGGAACTTTCGGGTCAGAGAGCAAATTTAGGTAATATTATTTACTGATTCCTGCTCGGTTTTCTGTCCCTCTTCCTGTTTCAGTTATATTTCAAGCTTCTTCAAGATGGATTCGAAATGACGAGAAAATTATTTTCCGATAAAAATGATGTTCTTGAACCGAATTCCAAATTCATTTCACTTATACGGGGAAGCATAGTATTTGCTAAAGTTTTTTTTTATGCTCTCGTATCATACGTAAGCATTCATGGTTATGGAAAGAAAACAAATCAATCCTTTTTTTTTCATGATTTGTTAGTGAAATTTATTTACTGAACCTCTGGCCAGAAGATATTAACTAGAAGAAGGCTTGAAATTATTTTATTTCGAATATTCCAAAGCAATGAATCCATTCATATCAATCATTATTTCATCATTTCATTTCAATAAATAAGCAACAAAAACTTTACTTGTCAAAATTGTGAAAGTGAAGGATACAACAGAATTTGTCCGCATTCTCTTGCAACGAAAATATTACCCTTTGCAGACATAATCAGGGTATGAATTCTATTTTGAAGACTGGATAGAGTGCGCCTATTTTTGTACTGAATGTTAACATTCACGTGGTTATTAGTTTTTTCAGAAAATCGGGCCAAAGTCTCAAGAATAATAATAGATAGACTTGAAATTTGACATTTCATGCCCATTTTTCCGCAGAATTGTATCAATTTCTGGAAATTTTTTCTTAGATCCGAAATTCAGCACTCAACAGCAATACTCAATGAAAAAAGTTTCAAAGTCTCGGAATCAGTACAAATTTGGAGACATGGTATTCACAAGATCGTAGAAAGGTAGCGATTCTTCATGGATTCCCAAAATGCCCAGTACCTCGAAAACGATGACAATTTTAGCTGAAAATTTTTCGATATTCTCAGTCGTCATGACCTAGTTTATCACCAGTACAAATATCGTTTGAGGTTCACTGGACACCATGTATATCTCAAGTTATCATCAAGTTTCGATCTGATCCCAAAAACCGCTTAGTGCGTAATAATCCCAAGATTCCACTTCTACTCGTTCACAGGCATTAGTAAATGAGAGAATCCTTCAGGGAAATGCACAGATTACACGAGCCCATGCAAGAAAGAACGAAACATAACAGAACGAATCTTTTCTTACAATTAACATGAGACAAGCAGAAATCCCAACATTCCAGCGAGATATTTTCGATTAGTCTCCCTTTCGGTAACAGTTGTCGAGAGAAATGAAGAACGATAATTAACACTTCTTCACCAGGGAATCCCCATTGTTATTCCTCAAACTTTATTTGGTCCGGACTGAAACTCCGGGTCGAAGTATATTCAATCAGAGAAGCGGAGAAGCAGGAGGGTAGAAAGTGTGCTCTGTTATTGATAATCTGAGAAGTTGGCGCCCCCCACAAGAAGAAAGTGGATATTCCGAAGCTTGAAACAAGGACAAGAGTGGAAAAGATTATTAGAGCCAACTTCCCTAATATAATTTCACGCTTCCGAAGCTTTCACGAGTGTAAAATTGATGGTATTGAGCTTTGCATGACAACAGTATAATTGCCGGAAATTATCTGCAATCTAGAGCTTTTGGACGGCTTCATGTCTGCGGAACTTGAGATATTTACGAGGCTTGTTATAAAGTTATGTGATACGAGCTGATGTTTTTGTGTGGCCCGAAGAGAAGTTTGGAACCTCTTGGAGTTCATGTCGGAATTGATTGATTTTGGTTTGATTCAACTCATGAACATTCCGTCCATAATCTCTATCTAAAGACTTTTTTGGTTGAAGTGGAGATGAGAAACTAGGTTACGCGCCGCATAATCTCTTTCTCTGAGGCATAAGACTGATTCTTTGGCAGCAGCATTGCGATTGTGTTCTTCGCTACTCTTTTCATCTCTTCCTAGTTTCTGCACCAATATCTGTGTCAGATGCCTTCCTCGATCTACCCCTTCTATCCAGTCTCATTCACATTTTCTTGTTCAGTTTTTGATAGACTTCATATCTCTTATTGTGTTCAATCTACTCTGTTTTGTTTCGGTTATGATTAAATGATTCACTCTCAAGTTCACATTCATATGTTTCAAAATTCTCTAAAACGCATCGATTTTTAAATGCATCTGAATTGTCTGGAAGGAATCGGTAATGGGATCCTTCCATAACTTAACATCATAAAACAACAAAGAATTAGAAGTTTATCAACACAGAATATTGAGGTTCTCCTGAATGATGAAAGTACTTGGAGACTAGTAACCATCACCTCCTCATAAACTGGTAGTTCTATTCTCGAAAAAATTTTGAATCACGCCAATAGGTTACATATGTTGCCAATGTGCTCGATGGAGTTTTAATTCGTTTCATGGGTACTGCAACTTTGCCTTGATTCATCTCCTTTACTATTTGACTACTGTATCTTCTAGAGTCTCTGTTTATGTCTTCATTCATATCTTATATCTTCGATTGTATTTCATCGACTTCGATCTTCTTTTTGTTTTGGTTATATGATTCACTCTCCAATTCTCATTGACAGGTTTTAGGATTTTCATACTGCATCTCATCTCTTTCAAATGAATATTTACTGTCCATATGTTAAAGGTGAGGATGTTCTTTCACAGCGCTGACCACCAAGACTCACGCCAATAACCTATATCTAGTGTTAATCTGTTCATTTCAGTATGAAGTTTTTACATAGGCATTGCTACTTTGCCTTCCTGCCTTATCTCATAAATGTTATCCTCAAAATTGTACCTTCTAAAGATTCTGTTCATAAGATGGTCTTGATATCTTTGAATGTGTCAAATCTACTTAGATTTTCTTTTTGCTTTGGTTGATGATTGACTCTCCAGTTCTCATCGGCAGCTATCAACATTTTCCTAACGCATCACATTGAAAATGCATCCAAAATGTCTGGAAGGAATTAGAGATCGATTCTCTTATAGTGTAGAAGTCCATGATTATAACATATTCAGCTCCAGGCGAAGAGTTAAAGCAGTGTTGTGAAGATGAATAGTAGTGACCCTAAAACAGAATATTTGTGCTCTGTGGCAAACCCCAATTTATACCTACTCTCACTTTTACGCTTTTGTATAATTATTTAGGCACGTTCCGGACCATATTTAAACCTTGTTGTACTACATACCATCAGTCAGTAAAATGTAGATACCTGAAGATGATTTTTAGCAACTTTCTTCGTGTTTTTTGTGATTCCGTAGTATTACTATGAGTGTTGTGAATTCCCCGCCGAAGTCCTACACACCGTTAGTATCTGGCGTCTAGGAGGTTCGAAAGTTTGGTTGATGATTGACTCTCCAGTTCTCATCGGCAGCTATCAACATTTTCCTAACGCATCACATTGAAAATGCATCCAAAATGTCTGGAAGGAATTAGAGATCGATTCTCTTATAGTGTAGAAGTCCAGGAAGATAACATATTCAGCTCCAGGCGAAGAGTTAAAGCAGTGTTGTGAAGATGAATAGTAGTGACCCTAAAACAGAATATTTGTGGTACTCCTGCATCGACGATAGTAAAATGTGAATGTTTTCAAGCTCAGTTTGAAGCAAATTTTTCACCTTACTGAATGAAATTTTTACGCTCTTGTTCTTAGGAATAGAGATTATAGTTTCGTCACAATGTCTGTCTTAAACGACTAGGTTGGGCTCACTGATGATGAATCTGTGATCAACTTTGACTCTGTTCGTCTGCGTTTGGCAGGGTCAATACGTATATATATGACTGCTTTGGCAACGGATCGAGCGCGTAAGAGTCCCTAACCTCACGCCAGTGCTATTCTATATTTTATTTTCCGACTGTATCTTCTACCTTAAGTTTATAAGGTTTTCTTCATATCTTCACTTCTGCCCAAAAAACTTGGTTCTTCTTTCTATTTTGATATGATAAACTTTTCAGTTTTTATTGCTACCTTTTCTTACAGTGCACATTCGAAATGCATCTGAAATCTTATAAACGAATCGAAGACGAGATTGTTTCAAGTGCACATTTATTGATTCGAAGTGACAAGGTATATCAGATGAATAAGAAAACTTTTCCTAAAACAGAATCTTGTGGTACTCCCGAATTGACGGAAGTAACTTTCACCTACTTTTTAACTAAAATTTCTTTCTGTTCTGAACTGATGACCTATGCCAGTCGGTAAGATCTAATGTCAATGTCTTTTGTGCGCCTTTGCATTATTAACTTGATATTTTCTACTGTATCTACTATATTCTGATATTACTCAAGAGCCAACTCTACTACCACGTGTTGGTAAATTACGGCTCGGCAACACCCAGTTTCATTAAACCTGGGTAATATCTCGAGGTCAAGCACCTGCTAACGGTCCGCGTGCTTTAACGTTGCCAATAGCTGCGAGAAATTTCGACGTTGATAGGAGTAAAAACCAAGTGTTGTTCTGCAGGCTTCAATGATTATTTTTCGAATTTTTTTTAAGATGTACTTGCTTCGTGGGAATAAGCAATGCGTGTTAATTTTCCATTTTCTTTCCAATTTTTTGAAGAACGAACTCTGACCCCCGAAAGTCACTCCGTAATCTTTGAGGTTTTGTTTGTTTTTTAGAGTTTTCATGATATATGCGATACGGAAACTTTACTTTATCCTTCAGAAAATATTGGAGTATTTTATTAAAGTCCCAACAAAAAAACTTCAATATCCCCTTTGGCTGTTCCTTTCAATAATTTTCGACTCTTTCTAGATAAACTAAGGTTTTATTTGATACCTTGTAAACATGTGATAGTCCGTGAAAATCCTGGAAAATCCCAAATTCAGTCATACAACCATGTCAGTTATGTTGGTTTTCCTATCACGAATATTTAAATAGACGAGTGACGTTTAATTTAGTTATTGTACACATTGTGCTACAATCGGATAGGATCCCGTTCCAAAACAAATTAATCTCACACTAGTTAAAGCTATTCACACTATTCAACTGCTAATATTACTTAATTGAATTCACAGAGTGAACGTATACGAATACAGAGCTGTATCAAATCATATCTATTTCATACAAAAGCCGGAGATTCACACATATCGGTATAAAACAATTATTTCGCGAATCGGCGTATTGCAGAAAATGAAGCTATTCATTGAAGTTACGTGGTTGTCACTGAGTGAAAAATTGGCAGGTTGAATCACGCTGTTCAGGAAACCCTCGGGCCATTAAAATAGCCGGACAGAAGAAATGCCATGGTTAAATTATAGGGAAAATAATTGAAAAAATAATAATACAATATCAGACGTATTTTTCTAACACGACAAGTAAAATTATAGATCAGCGAGCATTCTGTAATTATTTTCTTTCATATATTTCATGCACACAAGGAGCTTTAATCAGTTATAGTGGCATCGCATCAACCGAAATTTACAATGTAGCTTCCTCGATAAAATACCATAAAGTTTCATACTAGAGTTTTATGAACCATTTATTACCATAACAAGAAAATTGTTTAATGTTGCATAACGTGTAATGGTTGTGATAAAGTGAAGGGTTTCTGGGTATTTCAAACGTGATTCGCTCGATGTCTTTCTATATCTTGCACCAAAATTTAATAATTACACGAATTCTGTGTATACAAGGATTTGATATATTTGTAACAGAATCTGACTGGAATTTGGTAGTGTAGATTCGGTGATTGGACAGAACATAAGTTATACTGAAAGGGTAAATGATAAGAAGAGATATTAAAATTTTGAGCGCAAAAAGTTTAAAATGATTTCGTAAGATTAGGATCGACTCATTGATAAAGATTATGAAATTCAATTGAAATATGTCTGGTGGTCCGTCCCCACATTCCAACGTTTGATCCTAGCGAAATTCAGTATACAGTAACTTATACCAATAAGTACGAGTTTGGGAATATCTTTGGGCATGAATTTTTGAGAGAAATTTCGTTTTGATTTCTGTGATGAAACGAATGTCATTGATGCAATGGAAAATTTATGCAGATTCAATTGAGATTCATTTAAATAACAAACTATCAAAAGCATTGACCTGAAGTTAATTTCTTCACGAAACTTTGCATGAGTCTTCAAGACGTAGTTCTTCAGCCGAGGGACTGAATAACTATTCGATCACATCTGCATTTTGGAAATTATGCACCCATTCACGAAAGCGACTTAAAATATTTAGGGTAATGAAGTTTTGGATTTCAACATCATTCTTAAGGGTAGATCTGTTTCAGATCCAACAAAATGATGCAGAATCCTCCCAAAATATGTTTTAACCAATAATGGATTTCGAGTCAATTCAATCTGTACTTTTCAGAATATTGGGGAAATATTATTTGGGTTTATGTACGGAATCATTTGGCGGATTTCTCCCATTCGCCGATTCTAAGTCGTTTCGTTCGGATTTTTTCCCTTTGGTCATCCTAACGGCCAATCGTGAACACGATAATTTCCGAAAGCAACAACTTAGGAATTCGATATTTGCAGTTTTTTTTCCCAAAAATTCCAGTGAAACAGATTCAATCTAATTCAAATTCAGTCCTTGGACAATGTCAGCTCTAAGGTATTAATTGATTTTTCTGACCATAATATGATAAGAAAGTCGCAGGATATGCAATATTTAAACACAAAATTTCTTTAAATATTTCTAATGACACGATCCTCAAGTTTGGCACGAAGTTGTTCAACAGCATTGTCAGACTGGTTACTGAGTTTCGTCAGGATATACTGAGTGGTAGTTGAGATATTCTAAAAAATAAGAATACTGGGGAAAATCCGTGAACTCTCGTCTATTTTTCCTGAAAATCTCCAAATCTTATAAAAGTATCACACTGAAATTTGGAACAACAATCCAATCAGAGAAAAAACTCGAAATTTTAAATCACCATCACTCACCTTCAAGCCAATATTTACGAACGCAATTTGTAATGAGACCCACCGTGAAAGTCGATGGCCTATCCTCAGTGAGTCCAACCTAGTTGTTTCAGGCTATTTTTGGGGAAAAACTCGAAAATAACATTCAAAAAGAACGACATCCCGCTGATACCCAGAACGCAAAAAGTTTTTTCTTTGCGACTTCGCAACAATATTCCTGAAGAAATGGAAAAACAGGAATTATGCATGCAATGGGCAGAAATCAAAATTGTCCTTCCTCATTCCATCCACATCTTCGCATTTCTTTCTCCTATTCTGTCTGAAATCAACCCTCATAAAACAATACTTTCTCTGATCTATGATCAAAGTGGAATATTTGTTGGTTTATCGACATATATTCGTCCTTGAATTTGTATTGTATACAAGTATTATTACTGGTGCTCTTATTCTCCAGGTACCATAGTATATTATACAATGTAGGTACCAATCCCTACCTTCGTTAGATGTTGGACCTTATCGTCTTGTGGGGAACCATAATAACCGAGTGTTTCCAAGTCGAGACGGAGATTGTAGGCTGCAAATCGCAGATGCAGCGACCTGATTCGACAAAGGATGAACGTCATGCACATCGATCAAAGTATTCTGCACTCGAAGGTTAGGATTCGCAGGATACTCCTGAGAGATGGCGCGCTGTACGTAGTTATACTGCACTGTTCCATCCGACAGGTGATAAGTATCCAGAGTCTCATTTTGCGGTTTTACTAGGAAACAGGTCAAGTTATCGTGAAGATCAGTAAAAACTGTGAATGCCGTATCTTCGGTGTAGATGTTTGGGTTGATTCGATGATAAGCTCTGATCAAGGTTGAATAATTATTGATTTATCCGACATATATTCGTCCTTGTGATTATATTAGTATTACCTTCTCCTTCAAGTTTTTCTTGATGACCTTCTGTGGTTTAGATAGATATCATATATGTGGCGCAGTAGTTTTTGATATCGACGAATTGAATTTGAGAATATTTTTCGATTTTCCTTCAGGGAATCCAGCTTAATCGATCGGAATAATTTTTAGCTTGAAATTTAAAATAACAGACATTTCGACGAAACGAAACACGCTGTTTTCCAGAAGAAGCGTGTTAAAAAACTATTCATTCCGCTGAAAATTTGCATAGTCCTTTATTGAGGGATATTTCTGTAAGAAGTGGTGTACCCTCTGATCTACATTTACCCAAACTTTGATAAACCCTTTATGTTAACTGACCGCAATCTTAGTATCCCAAGACATACATAATTGACCGTTTCATAGGAAACAGATATCGAATTAATAGTTATGTTGTCAAGTTGGAAGGAATTCGGAAATGTTGGATTCACGTTCCGATATTTCGGCAAATGAATATTTGATATACGTCTTTGCCTAGCACTTAAGGAAAATGGTTCCCACCAACTTCTGCGCTCACCTGGTGAATTCAATATACATAAATATACTCCATTTGGATGCGAATTCAGTTTTGCTTCTCATGCGGCTAACGGTATTTCATGGCGAACAATGAAATAATACACGTCAATGTGTTAATGAATTAACTGGAAGTGAAATTGTGATTTCAATTACAACCATCGGAAATAGCAAGCTTCCTGCGGAATGTTTGAAAATACTTGATTCGATATGTTTAAAAATAAATCTAAGTGCATTTGATTGACTTGTTCGTTCGCTTGAATGTTTATTATCACTATATTTTATTAAGGCCTAACAATGACCGAGGTTATAGGTCAAACAAGAAGAACCCTTGTGAAAAGGTTCAAAGTGCACGAGGCCTTAAATATCAAAAAGAGAACATGAATTTCGCGAGTCATTTCCTGGAAACAAACCATACCTTTCTACTGGACTGATTCGGTTTGGAAAATATTCCGGATTTGGTGAGAAATTTTCGAAATTTGGGTCAACTTTGGGCCGTCGTACAGATCAAACGCGTAAGGCTGGACAATATCGAATTTTTTTGGTCATATCTGGATCCTTTGTGAGTACGTAGCCACTTATTTTATAGACGAAAGTCATCTAGTTGAAAACTTATGATTTTTTTAAAAAAGGTCCAATTTTTTCGATTTTCTTCTGGCCATAAAAAACGATCCAGACACTCCACTAACATTCTGATTGGATTTTCTTTATCTACGCCCTAGAATTAGTATATGTTTCAAATTTCAGGTAGATCAAAGAACTTTCGATTTTTGATAAAATTCTAAGGGGTTAGCATTAAAATTTCTCAATTTTCGAAAAATTATTTTCCGACTCCTATCGCCGTGAAATTTGGCACACTTACTAATTAGAGGGCGTAGAACAAGAATATAAGGTCAGATATTTTTAAAAAAAATCGTACTGGACGTGAGAGGTCCTTGAAGTTCCAAAATTTTGGATCTTTTTTCAAAAAATCATTATTACCGACTCGATGAAAGTAGGACAATGAGATCTGTTTTATCGCATAGATAAAGGATCGAACTGCACGTAAAAAAATTCGACATCACCCAGCTTTTTTATTTTGGTCGGCACAACGTCTCAAAGTTGACCCAAATTTCGTAATTTTTTCACAATTTCCGCCATAATTTCTAAACGGTTGTCACTGGACGATTTCTAATGACATATTCGTGATCTACGACCTCGATTTAATAAGAAACGATAACAAGGTCGACGATTTTCGAAAAAAAAAAATATTTGGGACTTAGAAAATTTTTCATGAAGACGCATAGGGGTGGGGGATAATCATTGGCGATTCCATGCGAAATTTTATTTTTGAAGCTATGACAATATGCACATCATATATTATGGATTCGAACACGTAGATTACGAATCTGTAATTAGATTTTGCGTAACTGATTCGGTTTGGAAAATATTCCGGATTTGGTGAGAAATTTTCGAAATTTGGGTCAACTTTGGGCCGTCGTACAGATCAAACGCGTAAGGCTGGACAATATCGAATTTTTTTGGTCATATCTGGGTCCTTTGTGAGTACGTAGCCACTTATTTTATAGACGGAAGTCATCTAGTTGAAAAATTATGATTTTTTTAAAAAAGGTCCAATTTTTTCGATTTTCTTCTGGCCATAAAAAACGATCCAGACACTCCACTAACATTCTGATTGGATTTTCTTTATCTACGCCCTAGAATTAGTATATGTTTCAAATTTCAGGTAGATCAAAGACTTTTCGATTTTTGATAAAATTCTAAGGGGTTAGCATTAAAATTTCTCAATTTTCGAAAAATAATTTTCCGACTCCTATCGCCGTGAAATTTGGCACACTCACTAATTCGAGGGCGTAGAACAAGAATATAAGGTCAGATATTTTTAAAAAAAATCGTACTGGACGTGAGAGGTCCTTGAAGTTCCAAAATTTTGGACCTTTTTTCAAAAGATCATAATTAACGACTCGATGAAAGTAGGACAATGAAATCTGTTTTATTGCATAGATAAAGGATCGAACTGCACGTAAAAAAATTTGACATTACCCAGCTTTTTTAATTTGGACGGCACAACGTCTCAAAGTTGACCCAAATTTCGTAATTTTTTCACAATTTCCGCCATAATTTCTAAACGGTTGTCACTGGACGATTTCTAATGACATATTCGTGATCTACGACCTCGATTTAATAAGAAACGATAACAAGGTCGACGATTTTCGAAAAAAAAAAAATATTTGGGACTTAGAAAATTTTTCATCAAAACGCATAGGGGTGGGGGGTAATCATTGGCGATTCCATGCGAAATTTTATTTTTGAAGCTATGACAATATGCACATCATATATTATGGATTCGAACACGTAGATTACGAATCTGTAATTAGATTTTGCGTAACTGATTCGGTTTGGAAAATATTCCGGATTTGGTGAGAAATTTTCGAAATTTGGGTCAACTTTGGGCCGTCGTACAGATCAAACGCGTAAGGCTGGACAATATCGAATTTTTTTGGTCATATCTGGATCCTTTGTGAGTACGTAGCCACTTATTTTATAGACAAAAGTCATCTAGTTGAAAAATTATGATTTTTTTAAAAAAGGTCCAATTTTTTCGATTTTCTTCTGGCCATAAAAAACGATCCAGACACTCCACTAACATTCTGATTGGATTTTCTTCATCTACGCCCTAGAATTAGTATATGTTTCAAATTTCAGGTAGATCAAAGAACTTTCGATTTTTGATAAAATTCTGAGGGGTTAGCATTAAAATTTCTCAATTTTCGAAAAATAATTTTCCGACTCCTATCGCCGTGAAATTTGGCACACTTACTAATTCGAGGGCGTAGAACAAGAATATAAGGTCAGATATTTTAAAAAAAATCGTACTGGACGTGAGAGGTCCTTGAAGTTCCAAAATTTTGGATCTTTTTTCAAAAAATCATTATTACCGACTCGATGAAAGTAGGACAATGAGATCTGTTTTATCGCATAGATAAAGGATCGAACTGCACGTAAAAAAATTCGACATCACCCAGCTTTTTTATTTTGGTCGGCACAACGTCTCAAAGTTGACCCAAATTTCGTAATTTTTTCACAATTTCCGCCATAATTTCTAAACGGTTGTCACTGGACGATTTCTAATGACATATTCGTGATCTACGACCTCGATTTAATAAGAAACGATAACAAGGTCGACGATTTTCGAAAAAAAAAAATATTTGGGACTTAGAAAATTTTTCATGAAAACGCATAGGGGTGGGGGATAATCATTGGCGATTCCATGCGAAATTTTATTTTTGAAGCTATGACAATATGCACATCATATATTATGGATTCGAACACGTAGATTACGAATCTGTAATTAGATTTTGCGTAACTGATTCGGTTTGGAAAATATTCCGGATTTGGTGAGAAATTTTCGAAATTTGGGTCAACTTTGGGCCGTCGTACAGATCAAACGCGTAAGGCTGGACAATATCGAATTTTTTTGGTCATATCTGGGTCCTTTGTGAGTACGTAGCCACTTATTTTATAGACGGAAGTCATCTAGTTGAAAAATTATGATTTTTTTAAAAAAGGTCCAATTTTTTCGATTTTCTTCTGGCCATAAAAAACGATCCAGACACTCCACTAACATTCTGATTGGATTTTCTTTATCTACGCCCTAGAATTAGTATATGTTTCAAATTTCAGGTAGATCAAAGACTTTTCGATTTTTGATAAAATTCTAAGGGGTTAGCATTAAAATTTCTCAATTTTCGAAAAATAATTTTCCGACTCCTATCGCCGTGAAATTTGGCACACTCACTAATTCGAGGGCGTAGAACAAGAATATAAGGTCAGATATTTTTAAAAAAAATCGTACTGGACGTGAGAGGTCCTTGAAGTTCCAAAATTTTGGACCTTTTTTCAAAAGATCATAATTAACGACTCGATGAAAGTAGGACAATGAAATCTGTTTTATTGCATAGATAAAGGATCGAACTGCACGTAAAAAAATTTGACATTACCCAGCTTTTTTAATTTGGACGGCACAACGTCTCAAAGTTGACCCAAATTTCGTAATTTTTTCACAATTTCCGCCATAATTTCTAAACGGTTGTCACTGGACGATTTCTAATGACATATTCGTGATCTACGACCTCGATTTAATAAGAAACGATAACAAGGTCGACGATTTTCGAAAAAAAAAAAATATTTGGGACTTAAAAAATTTTTCATCAAAACGCATAGGGGTGGGGGGTAATCATTGGCGATTCCATGCGAAATTTTATTTTTGAAGCTATGACAATATGCACATCATATATTATGGATTCGAACACGTAGATTACGAATCTGTAATTAGATTTTGCGTAACTGATTCGGTTTGGAAAATATTCCGGATTTGGTGAGAAATTTTCGAAATTTGGGTCAACTTTGGGCCGTCGTACAGATCAAACGCGTAAGGCTGGACAATATCGAATTTTTTTGGTCATATCTGGATCCTTTGTGAGTACGTAGCCACTTATTTTATAGACAAAAGTCATCTAGTTGAAAAATTATGATTTTTTTAAAAAAGGTCCAATTTTTTCGATTTTCTTCTGGCCATAAAAAACGATCCAGACACTCCACTAACATTCTGATTGGATTTTCTTTATCTACGCCCTAGAATTAGTATATGTTTCAAATTTCAGGTAGATCAAAGAACTTTCGATTTTTGATAAAATTCTGAGGGGTTAGCATTAAAATTTCTCAATTTTCGAAAAATAATTTTCCGACTCCTATCGCCGTGAAATTTGGCACACTTACTAATTCGAGGGCGTAGAACAAGAATATAAGGTCAGATATTTTTAAAAAAAATCGTACTGGACGTGAGAGGTCCTTGAAGTTCCAAAATTTTGGATCTTTTTTCAAAAAATCATTATTACCGACTCGATGAAAGTAGGACAATGAGATCTGTTTTATTGCATAGATAAAGGATCGAACTGCACGTAAAAAAATTCGACATCACCCAGCTTTTTTATTTTGGTCGGCACAACGTCTCAAAGTTGACCCAAATTTCGTAATTTTTTCACAATTTCCGCCATAATTTCTAAACGGTTGTCACTGGACGATTTCTAATGACATATTCGTGATCTACGACCTCGATTTAATAAGAAACGATAACAAGGTCGACGATTTTCGAAAAAAAAAAATATTTGGGACTTAGAAAATTTTTCATGAAAACGCATAGGGGTGGGGGATAATCATTGGCGATTCCATGCGAAATTTTATTTTTGAAGCTATGACAATATGCACATCATATATTATGGATTCGAACACGTAGATTACGAATCTGTAATTAGATTTTGCGTAACTGATTCGGTTTGGAAAATATTCCGGATTTGGTGAGAAATTTTCGAAATTTGGGTCAACTTTGGGCCGTCGTACAGATCAAACGCGTAAGGCTGGACAATATCGAATTTTTTTGGTCATATCTGGGTCCTTTGTGAGTACGTAGCCACTTATTTTATAGACGGAAGTCATCTAGTTGAAAAATTATGATTTTTTTAAAAAAGGTCCAATTTTTTCGATTTTCTTCTGGCCATAAAAAACGATCCAGACACTCCACTAACATTCTGATTGGATTTTCTTTATCTACGCCCTAGAATTAGTATATGTTTCAAATTTCAGGTAGATCAAAGACTTTTCGATTTTTGATAAAATTCTAAGGGGTTAGCATTAAAATTTCTCAATTTTCGAAAAATAATTTTCCGACTCCTATCGCCGTGAAATTTGGCACACTCACTAATTCGAGGGCGTAGAACAAGAATATAAGGTCAGATATTTTTAAAAAAAATCGTACTGGACGTGAGAGGTCCTTGAAGTTCCAAAATTTTGGACCTTTTTTCAAAAGATCATAATTAACGACTCGATGAAAGTAGGACAATGAAATCTGTTTTATTGCATAGATAAAGGATCGAACTGCACGTAAAAAAATTTGACATTACCCAGCTTTTTTAATTTGGACGGCACAACGTCTCAAAGTTGACCCAAATTTCGTAATTTTTTCACAATTTCCGCCATAATTTCTAAACGGTTGTCACTGGACGATTTCTAATGACATATTCGTGATCTACGACCTCGATTTAATAAGAAACGATAACAAGGTCGACGATTTTCGAAAAAAAAAAAATATTTGGGACTTAAAAAATTTTTCATCAAAACTCATAGGGGTGGGGGGTAATCATTGGCGATTCCGTGCGAAATTTTATTTTTGAAGCTATGACAATATGCACATCATATATTATGGATTCGAACACGTAGATTACGAATCTGTAATTAGATTTTGCGTAACTGATTCGGTTTGGAAAATATTCCGGATTTGGTGAGAAATTTTCGAAATTTGGGTCAACTTTGGGCCGTCGTACAGATCAAACGCGTAAGGCTGGACAATATCGAATTTTTTTGGTCATATCTGGATCCTTTGTGAGTACGTAGCCACTTATTTTATAGACAAAAGTCATCTAGTTGAAAAATTATGATTTTTTTAAAAAAGGTCCAATTTTTTCGATTTTCTTCTGGCCATAAAAAACGATCCAGACACTCCACTAACATTCTGATTGGATTTTCTTTATCTACGCCCTAGAATTAGTATATGTTTCATATTTCAGGTAGATCAAAGAACTTTCGATTTTTGATAAAATTCTGAGGGGTTAGCATTAAAATTTCTCAATTTTCGAAAAATAATTTTCCGACTCCTATCGCCGTGAAATTTGGCACACTTACTAATTCGAGGGCGTAGAACAAGAATATAAGGTCAGATATTTTTTAAAAAAATCGTACTGGACGTGAGAGGTCCTTGAAGTTCCAAAATTTTGGACCTTTTTTCATAAGATCATAATTAACGACTCGATGAAAGTAGGACAATGAAATCTGTTTTATTGCATAGATAAAGGATCGAACTGCACGTAAAAAAATTTGACATTACCCAGCTTTTTTAATTTGGACGGCACAACGTCTCAAAGTTGACCCAAATTTCGTAATTTTTTCACAATTTCCGCCATAATTTCTAAACGGTTGTCACTGGACGATTTCTAATGACATATTCGTGATCTACGACCTCGATTTAATAAGAAACGATAACAAGGTCGACGATTTTCGAAAAAAAAAAATATTTGGGACTCGAACACGTAGATTACGAATCTGTAATTAGATTTTGCGTATCTGATTCGGTTTGGAAAATATTCCGTATTTGGTGAGAAATTTTCGAAATTTGGGTCAACTTTGGGCCGTCGTACAGATCAAACGAGTAAGGCTGGACAATATCGAATTTTTTTGGTCATATCTGGGTCCTTTGTGAGTACGTAGTCACTTATTTTATAGACGAAAGTCATCTAGTTGAAAAATTATGATTTTTTTAAAAAAGGTCCAATTTTTTCGATTTTCTTCTGGCCATAAAAAACGATCCAGACACTCCACTAACATTCTGATTGGATTTTCTTTATCTACGCCCTAGAATTAGTATATGTTTCAAATTTCAGGTAGATCAAAGAATTTTCGATTTTTGATAAAATTCTAAGGGGTTAGCATTAAAATTTCTCAATTTTCGAAAAATAATTTTCCGACTCCTATCGCCGTGAAATTTGGCACACTTACTAATTCGAGGGCGTAGAACAAGAATATAAAAAAATCATAATTAACGACTCGATGAAAGTAGGACAATGAAATCTGTTTTATTGCATAGATAAAGGATCGAACTGCACGTAAAAAATTTGACATCACCCAGCTTCATTATTTTGGTCGGCACGACGTCTCAAAGTTGACCCAAATTTCGTAATTTTTTCACAATTTCCGCCATAATTTCTAAACGGTTGTTACTGGACGATTTCTAATGACATATTCGTGATCTACGACCTCGATTTAATAGGAAACGATAACAAGGTCGACGATTTTCGGAAAAAAAAAATTATTTGGGACTTAAAAAATTTTTCATCAAAACTCATAGGGGTGGGGGGTAATCATTGGCGATTCCGTGCGAAATTTTATTTTTAAAGATATGACAATATGCACATCATATATTATGGATTCGAACACGTAGATTACGAATCTGTAATTAGATTTTGACTGATTCACATAATGTCATAATATTACTTTTAAACATTTGATAACCTTTAACACTTGTTAGCAATTTCAATTTTATTTTTATTTCAATTCGAATAGAAATCAACATATTAATATGATATTTCAGTATCGAAATGTGTTTATGACTCAAATAGCCAAGACCATTTACGTAAGAGTACTGAAATACTGCTACTTCAAGTGACAAGAAAACTAATTCTTCTATGATGACGTGTTTGGTATTTTTTATATTTCTTTTACTTTAATATTATTAGGAAACTATAACACAATCCATAATTATATATTATTCCTAATTTATTCTTCTTAATAAATAATTTCCAATAATGTTCCACTATGACGCCCTCTATGAGACGACTGATGCTTCAAGCATTATTCATTAATGATGCGAATTTTTTTTTGACTGATATTTTCATCGTTGTTAACGAATTCATCTCATTTGATCAGATACATTGAACGGTTTAATAATTAACCATAATTAGTGACCTAATGATCTTTTTATATATTTCGAATCTGAAAAACAATCTACACCTCAATTTAATGACGTATTTCTATTCGAATAGAAATCAACATATTAATATGATATTTCAGTATCGAAATGTGTTTATGACTCAAATAGCCAAGACCATTTACGTAAGAGTACTAAAATACTGCTACTTCAAGTGACAAGAAAACTAATTCTTCTATGATGACGTGTTTGGTATTTTTTATATTTCTTTTACTTTAATATTATTAGGAAACTATAACACAATCCATAATTATATATTATTCCTAATTCATTCTTCTTAATAAATAATTTCCAATAATGTTCCACTATGACGCCCTCTATGAGACGACTGATGCTTCAAGCATTATTCATTAATGATGCGAATTTTTTTTTGACTGATATTTTCACTGTTCATATTAAGTTGAATTCCACATGTTTAAAAATTCACTCGGTTAAACCTTAATAAAAAATAGTGATAGTAAGCAACGTAATCTCATTTACCCTATTTCAAAAGAACTTTCACGAGGAATATTTCAAGTGGAAGATTGGTGTTTCAATGGTCAAGTAAAGTGAAATAGACTGCTCCACAAGATTTAGGTATATCGTATTCAATCGTTTTTAAAAGTATGTAATCTTCGAGAAAATCGCTGTAAAATCATTTAAAACTCAATAACAACGTGAATCGATCCAATAAAATCAGTATGAGACATTTCGTCAATCTGGTCGCCTTTTTTCTGAAGTTTGGTTCTTTGCATATGCTTCATGAATGTTCTTATTTTGAAATGAAGTCAGTTTATCAACGGCTTCGATTTGAAACGAGTTTTCTGGAAATGCCAAGACGTAAATAAACAAACGCTGAGGCTAATAGGGCTATCGGAATGCTACAGGGTGGCCTTACTCAGGTTGGGGTAGCGGAAAGGCTCCAAGTCAGCCAAAGTATGATATCTCGACTTTGGAATAGTTTCAGGGAGACAGGTTCCATGTTGGAAAGACCAAGGCTTGGTGAGCGACGAAAAACAATTCCATTCTCAGGATCGTTTCATCACCGTTTCGGTGAAAAGAAAACCTACATCTACGTGTAGAATGCTACGGAATACTCTTCAAAATGCAGATGGGGTTCAAGTTTCCATCGAAACCATCAGACGACGTTTGAGAGAGGTGAATCTAGGTTCTAGACGTCCATTAAAAGGAGTTCCATTAGCACGTGACCATAAGCGTCAAAGACTGGAATGGGCAAGGCAACATTGGAACGATCAATGGCGTAGTGTCCTTTTCACTGATGAATCGAGATATGGACGATTTTCAGATTCTCGAAGAATAAGAGTATGGACAATCCCACGCATACCCCGAGGGGGTAGTGTTATGGTATGGGCCGGGATATGTTTCAACGGGCGCACAGATCTACACATTTGTCCTGGGAATATGACCGCCTTATGTACACTATAGGGAGCATGTCATTGACAATGTTGTGCCAAATTTTCACTCTGCTATTGGTGAAACTTTTCAATTTCTAGACGATAACGCTAGACCGCACCGTGCAGCCATAGTTGAGAATGCGCGCGAGGAGCTTGGTATTCCACATTTACCCATACCGCCACACTCACCAGATTTGAATTGCATAGAACATGCATGGCATATGCTCCAAAGAAGATTAGATAATCATCAACCTACCCCAGAATCCTTAAATGATCTGAGCGAGCTTCTGCCCCGTTTATGGAACCGAATTCCTCAAGAAATGTTCAACAACCTCGTGTGTAGTATGCAAAGAAGATATCAAGCTGTTATTGATGCCCGTGGAGGCCATACATTGTATTGATAGTCTTAAAATGCTTGAATTCTCTGGATATAAAATTTCGTTATTTTTCTCGATTTTTCTTAACCACCCTGTATGCGCTGCAGACCTACAGACTAAAATTAATTTGCAACTTTAAATCATATCAATATAAATTTTCATCACAAAAATGTCATTTCAACTATATTTTTTTGGATTTTAAGTCAATAAATTCAACTCATGTGGAGCAGTTTATTTTCTCCATAATAATACCACGAAAAATACCAAACCATAGAAATAAAGTGCAAAAATGAGTTTTTCCGATTATATTTTTTTTTGATTTCTAATAATTCTGCAATACAAATCACCGTAGAATATATCAATGTTGAACTTGCAGACTAATTGCAGGAGTGTATTAGCACATTGAGAAATATTTAAATGCTTATAACGTTTTACCAGAGCCGAATCTGGAAAAGTGGTAAATGAGAGAGGGTTTTATTTTTTTTGGGAAAACTATGGTTGAAATTATCGTACAACTTGGAGCTCACCCTGTAAAGCGGAACGAAAATTACATATATCGTCACTTTTGTGTGAAATAGCGCCTCAAAAGAAAGCGAAAACTTCTCAATTTTTCTCGAATAATTCCTAACGATATGTGTGTTATCTCTTCCTCCCTCATGACCTCTTGACACGCTTCGTGGACCTTTTATCTCCTTCATGTCGTTCATGGATGACCTCTTATCAGAATAGTTGTCTAGGGAGAGAACATCGTGACTATTCGAAATCGGTCGAATCTCCGTTTGTTGTACAACGGCTTCCTCGTGCTCCAAGTGCCAGAACAACCACCTTCCATTGAAAGGGTGAGAGAACTCCACAAAGGGAACTCTGTACGGAGACAATTTGCAGCCCGCCGATTCAGTAATTGAACAGAGCGTTGAATTTTTCACCTCAGTTTCCACTTTCATCTTTATGAGCTTATGACGCTGAAGAGATCGGCCTCTTTGTCGTTAGGACCTCTCTCGGAGACAACGTGGAATTCTTAAATAATGTCAAAGGCTGATTGGAAAAATGGGTCTTTTTTTCATAGAAGGCCAATTCATAAAAATTCATTCAACAAAAAAATTTGACCCAAATGACTCTTACCTTCGAATTTCGAGCCGAAATGATCTAGAACTATTGAGTTGAACGTGAAAGATGATGAAGAGTTCGTGGTCAAATTTACTTTTGTTCGTGCGTGCAGCCCGTCGTTAACACGCTGATTTCCGAGGAGACCAGGGGGCCGATTCTTGAATCTCGATCAAGTATTGAAGAGTATGACGATTGTCATATGTTCATGTCGATGTTCTAAGTTTTCGCGAGCATCTGCAAAATTTGTAGAAGTTCTTTTCGCCATTTAGACTATGTTTTCAAGCAAATATTCAAGTAATAAACTGAATGCCAGATATCGAGAAATTTCAAATCCGAATATAAACATAACCTTATCACCGTTTCGTTCGACTTAGCAACGAGTGGTACGGAGTATAGGTCACGAGCAGTTTTGACAGTTGGGAGCTCTGAATAAAGAACATGCTGTTCTTTATTCAAAGGTTGGGAGAGACTGGAGGACCAACAATAACCTAAAATGCATTGTTTACTATGGGAAAAAGCGATTTCTCTCGTGATTTCGTATTCATTTGGAAATGTTGGATTAATTCATTCACTTTTTCTTGAAAAGGATAGTATAAATTTGGTTTACTTGATATGAAATTAGTCCCTGATTCCTGATTTCATAAACAGGCAAATAAACACACCTTTGGTTAGTTCAGTCAAAAGTCTTTTTGTGTGTTGTAGTATACTCTATAGGCACCTTGTAACTTTCATATGGAGGTAAAATATTGCTAAAATATTTTGTGATATCATCGTGCTAATAAATTCTTCATTCCTAGACACTGCCAGGTATTCTTGGTAGTAGTAGATAGGAACAGTGTATTAACACAGTGGATGGCTTTTGTTTCTAGAATACGACTCAAGGGTGATCAAATCAGGCTAAAATTCCGATCAGTGATGATTTAGATCTTTTCCTTGTGAAAACAAACAGGAATGTTTATCAGAAACTGACGATTTAACGAAAATTTCTTACCTGGTATCAATCAGCATACCCAAACGAAACATTGCCAGTAGTAATACTGCACCTTGAGTGAGAATCAGCTACAAATTTGACTGCATTGAATACTTGAATGGAAATATCGTTAATAAATCCTGTCTTGTTCAAGTAATAAAGAAATGCAGATTTTGAACGATTTTCAAATATTCCATACCCTGAACCGTTCGGTATGCCCTACCAAAATAACGTACATGATATTACTCGACTTAACATGAAAATCAGCTGAAATCCTCCATCCTATGTTCTTTGCCGAGGTAACTGACAAGTTGCAGAGTAACATTTATTATGTGAATTTTCGTTTTAGAGCGCAGTTCTTCATTGAATTATTTCAGAAGATATGATTTTTCCTTTCAGAACCGATAGAATTTTCTTATTTCTCTCTTTTATAATGGATGAATTGAGTTCCTCTCCACATCCGGTTAGTACCTACCACTCAAATGGAAATACTTCAACAACTCATTAATAATAATAATAATAAAGTTTATTTGCTTTCAACACAACCCAATATAATATTACCTAAATACGGCAAATAAACATAATGAATTGAGGCTAGTTTTCATCGATTTGATGTGGATTATTAGAGCTTGAATTCCTGAATTTTCTTCGGAAAACTTAGGTTTTAAATTGTATTTCCTGCCTCACTAAACCAAGCAACATGCAACAACAGCATCAACCAGCAAGAATTGTATTTATTCGAAAAATTCCATGAGTTCAGTAAAGCTGTTACTGTTACAAGATATTAAGTACTTTGGATATAAGTCCTAGATAATGCAATAGTGAATATTTCAGTCCAAAATGTCCAATTTCATACAAAATCACAAGCCAAATCGCTTTTTCCCATGGTAAACAATGCATTTTAGGTTATTGTTGGTCCTTCAGTCTCTCCCAACTGTCAAAACTGCTCGTGACCTATAGGAGATATAACATTCGATTGTCGATTGACATTAGGTTCCATGCGCAAGTCATGTCTAATTTTTGTTTATATTTAAAATCGACGCAAATATATGGCAATGGTCATACTCTTCAATTCTCGATCCAGATTCAAGAATCGCTCTTCTGGGGGCCAATAGGTCGTGCATTGGAATGCGCCGTTTGAGTTCGATAATGGGTAAAATCGGTTGAATGGTTTCGGAGTTATTGCCGTTTGCAGTTTTGAGGTTATTTCCCTGGTATCTCAGGAACTATTTTTTTCCAGAAACTATTAATCGTATTCGTGAACAATTTTGCTCATATTTTAAATATAAAAATATGTAAAACTGGTTTCCTCTCGATATCGTTGTTTTTTTTGGTATAACTCAAGAAATACTGATTAAATCGATATGAAACTCCGCAGATAGTTCGAATATACTGAAAGACAACTGTGTGCAGAATTTCGTCATGATAGTGTTATTAGAACAATTCGAAAAAAATATTTTTTTTTTCAAATATTCAATATTCTGTGATCCTCTCATCATATTATCCTCATTAAATTCTGTATGAATCTTCTTTTGATGTATTCATATTTCGGAAATTATTTAGCGGAAATTTTGGGAGAAAAAATTGTTCAATCTCGTTGTTGATTCCTCAATTACTCACGAAATACCGCTTTGGCAACAAACTGGAACGATCGCGCAAAGCTTCTGACCTCACGTAAGTGCTCCTCAGAAATTTTTGGTGAGATATACTTGCTCCAGTTTGATTCTGCTCCGCGGAATTATCCATGTCGTTTTTTTGCGATGTTTAGTCAAGACAGAGCCTTATGTAAATGGATGTAAATTCCTGTCAACCGAATACGTTATTGCCAAACGATTATTAAGGAGTTGGAATGCTTCCCTTGCTACCAACGGCATAAAATATATATACACCAAGGGGGAAATACAAAAAGTGTCTTCAAATGACCTACATGAGATACTGAAACAGAATGTGCTCAAAGGGATCATTTTGCTGGCATAAGTTCAACTCATCTAATATCGACCTAACATAATGCGTACACAGTTATGCGTCTGCAAGAGACCAAAATATTGATGTAAAATGAAGAAATAAAACTGGTAACGGCCAATAGCGAAAAATTGTTATCATGTTTTCGAATTTTATGGCTTATAAATATAAAAGTTTCACCTCTATGGCGACTATAAAGCAACACTTTATGAAGTGTTTCCATGTCGTCTCCTTTGCTGGTGCTCTCGTGGTAGGTCGCCCGGCAATATTTATTTGTTGATCTGCTCTGGAACTTTGAAAAATGGATATTCTACCTGTCGCGGTTTGCGCTCTCAATCTTCCGAAATTGGAAAATAAGGTATTCGTCATGAATTTTGCGATGGCGAAAAAATGCTACAGAATACGAGTCACGAATCCAGAATGTTGCTCGAATTGAAATACAAAATTTGATATGTTCTTGGAAAGTTTACTGCGTGTGGTTGTTCAATATCTGCTCCTTCAATGAAGTTGCTTCCGGGAGTGATTCTTCAGAATGTTTTCCGCGAAACAATGGAAATCGTTTCTTTGCTTCATACCACTTCAGTGAATATAATATACAGGGTTTCGAGAAGCCTAGTGCAATATTAAAACTAGTGAGCTATGTAAAATACCGGTAGTTTTTACGCGCTTGTTTGGTATCATCTCTGCGGAAAGAAAATGATAATGTTCGACCTATGAGATATTGATTTGATTTTCAAGAAAATCTCTGAAAAAGCGCTCACGCCAGTTCTAATTTTTTTCTCCATAAATGTCTACTGACAACTGAATGATTTTTGTATATTTGAGAGATTAAATTTCAATGAGGTCAATAAGAAGTTTTTCTAATAATAATAATTTTCTTTCGAGATTTTTTGAATAATCTCACATACCAAGTACTCAAACAGAGAGAAATACTCTTATTAAGATAATTGAAATTGAAGCTTAGGTTCAGCTTACAAGCAGCTCTCAAATGATTTCATTCAATGTTAATAATCATTTTGAAGCCATTTCATAGCGGGACAGACCTAAATTGTTCAAAAACGAAATTCAACATATTCTCTCTCATATTTCCGAAAAAAATATCGGATCTATCTAAAAATTGGTACACTTCTGTCGAATATGAACTCAAAATTCTGGGTCAAATTCCAAGATATTGGAGGGAAAGAACTTCAAAAACAAAATTCATAGAAAGAATTTGTAAAACAAAAAATATTATTCTTTAAAATTTCTTATCAATACAACCTCATCAAGGATTCACATATAGTTGTTCCCCTGGAAAACTGCGTAAACATAGATTTTTTTTGTTGAGAATCTCTCACGGACTATCGCTTCGCACACATTTCTGCAGTTTAAGATTTTTGCGTTGATCTAATTTGGCAAATTAAATTTGTTTTGGACCTTGTTTACTCTTTTAGAATTTCTATAGTATTCGCATCAAATGACAACGGAATATACACCGAGGTATATAATACTATGACCTCCTATAGACTATCTGACTCGAATTGATTCAACTCTACTTCTACTTGGGCTATTCGGAAAACACATGTACGTGAATTGAGAGAATATTTAAACTGCTGCTCGGAGAATAGTTGTTTCCTAGTAAATACAATTTGGAAATTCCTTCTTGAGTAGATGTTGACATTATCGATGGAGTTAATCCACCCTATGATTTCAAAATTTGATTTTCCCAATATTTACAAGCATAAATCACATCCAATCAAATTGAAATCTTCTTTGTGAAAGAATGATGCTTTGAAGGATATCAGCGAATTATGAAGAATAGTTTGTGGCATATACAATTCTCAGAAAAAACGCATTTTTGTGCGCTTGTTCTAGGGAACAGCGCGTTATCGTTTCGTCACGATGTCTGTAATTCTGGAATTTTCATCCGAAAATGGTCTTAAACGATGGGGTTGAACTCCCTGAAGAAGAATCCGTGGTCAAATTCAATTCTGTCTGTCCGCCGGTCCGTATGTGCTTTAACTTTCGGAAGAAAAGACTCAGCGACTTGAAATTGTCAGATTGTTCAGAGTCCAAATATCTCGGTTGAATTCGTTAATGGGTGGAATCGGTTGGATAGTTTCGGAGTAAGGCCTGTTTGAAATTTTCAGGTTAATTCCTCGATATCTCATGAGGTTTCGATTCGATCAAATTGAAACTTCATTGACAGTATTGGAATACAAACACGCAACTCAGAGCCGAATTTCGTGTGGATCTAGCTGTATGAAAATTGAAAAAAAAATTTTTCGAAAACTTTTAAAATTTTTGATGGAAATTTTTTGTTTCTCTGGAAATATTGTCTAGAATCCAATGGAATTAGGCACAAAACTTAGAGTCAGTATTCAACAATAAAGTTTCAGATTTCAATTCGATCCGCTATTCGGAGATATAAGGAAAAAATGTGCCAAATTTCGTTGTTATTTGGAATTTCAACGTGTTTTCCGCAATATCTCGAGAAGTACAGACGCAGTCAGATTGAAACTTCGTAATCACGTGGGGATTACCAACACGCAACCAAATGCAAAATTTTGTGTTGATCTAATTGTTAGAAATTGAACAAGCGCGTAAAAGCTCCTGACCCCACGTCAGTGCTTTTCTAGATTTTTGAGCTTTTATTAATTATCACGGTTCTCATCACGGATTTTTGCACAAGTCTTTCTGTCAATGTTGAGCAACTTTCCCACCAAGTTTTCATTCGATCTAAGTGCTTGAGAAAATAAGATTTCGAATGGCTGCAAATACGAAACCGTTTGGTAGATTCCAATTCCAATTACAATTACAATTACGGCTCAAATTTTGAAAAAGGTGGAGATCTTGATATGATTATATAATAAGCTATAATAATAATAAGCTTTTATTTTTCCAACAGGTGAAATAACCCAATTACAGGAAAAACTATCTCAAATGTAACAAACACCTTAATATTAAGAACAAAAAATTAACAAAAACAAAATGAGAAAAGTACTTATTCTAGGAATGGTTGAATATTACCAGTTTCTTCCAAAAATGCAGCCACTATAGAGCGGGGAGAATCATTGTGAATGTCACATCTGCTTGCTATGGAATTGAATAATCTGCACATGAAATTAATGGGTGATCTAAAACTGGCGTTCGTTCTACCCGCCCTACAGTAGAAAACATCATTACTCCTCGAACCGTATCGGGGCACCAAAAATGACATATGTTCAAGCAATTCGACACAATCTATCGAGCCATTCAAAATCTTTTGAACAAATAATAGTGCCTTCACACTGACTCTATGCTCTATGGGTTCTGCTCCAAATCTACTTAGAAGCACAATATTGTTAGAACCTACAAGTGGATAAATGCCGTCTTCTCTCCAAACCAGATATTTGTAGAACCTTCTCTGTACCGATTCAATTCGCTTTCTATGACAGTCATAAATGGGTCTCCAAATAATACTGCAATATTCTAATTTGCTGCGAATAAAACTATTGAACAAAACTATTAAGGTGTACAAATTGTGAAATCGCCTGCCATTACGAATGATGAATCCATAAGTTTTACTCACAGAAGAAATGAGCTGATTCAAGTGAGGCACAAAAGAACACTGGCAGTCACACAACACTCCCAAATCCCTATACTCAGTTACACGGGATAATACATGATTATCGATTTGGTAATTATGAAGAATCTTGTTAGCTTTTTTAGTATATGACATTGCATAGCACTTAGAAATATTCAGCGACAGCCTATTCACTTCACACCATCTTGAAAGTGCATCAAGCGCCCACTGCAATCGAAGACAATCAGCAATTGAGCGTATCCTAAGGAAGAGCTTTAAATCATCAGCCAACATCAAAATAAAGATGTCCACATCATCGAGAATATCATTTATGTCATCCTGACATAATACATGTCACAAGTTTTTCACTTTATTCCCGATATTTTATTAGATTTCTAGTTCGAAATGAACAATTATGGATCTATAGGAGATGATTCCCCAATAAAGGGGCCTGTAGCGTTCTTCTTTTATCTGAGGATCTGAAAATCATCGCTTGGAGGACTGAACCTGGTCGAAAGACCCTCTCGGTCATGAGCAAATGTAGGTGATATTATTTACTGCTTCCTTCTGGTTTTCTGTCCCTATTTCTGTTTCAGATATTATGTCAAGATATTTTGTCGAAATGAATTCAAGATGACGAAAAAATTATTTTCCAATGAAAAAGATGCCATCCATCTTCTATAAACAAATAACTACACTTATACGGGGAGACAGAATTTTTCCTGAGGTTTTTATCTGTGCTTTTGTATCATACGCAAATAAGTATGGTACCCTGTTAACATTTCCTCTGCTAACACTGTGATATATCTTAGAATGTAATGCTCGTTCTCAAAAGAATATATATATATGAACAGGAGAAAGAGCAAAGGTCCCAAGTTAGAACCCTGAGGAACGCCGGATGTAGCACAGAACTCAAAAGATCGAGACTGCTCTATCTCCACAAAACACACTCTTTCACTCAAGTAAGACTCCATCAATGAAGCCAGCCTATTTCCGAAACCCAATATGAGCCTCAGTTTATTCAACAAAATTCTATTATCGACCTTATCAAATGCCTTTTGAAAATCCGTATAGATTACATCCACTTGTTCAGATTTATCCAAGGAACTTAACACTTGTTCAAAAAAGCATGCTAGATTAGTACAGGTTGATCTTTTTGGCATGAACCATGTTTATTAGGTTTGATACGGTGCTTTATAGATGAGAAAATTGAACCGTACAGAATGATTTCAAACAACTTAGAAAAATTCGACAATATAGCAATCGGTCGGTAGTTTCCTATATTAGATTTATCTCCTTTTTTAAAAACAGGTATAATTCTCGATTGTTTCCACACTGAAGGATAATTACCCCCAATAGCAGACATATTGAAAATATGAGCTAGAGGTGCAGCAAACACACTAATGCAGTCCCTGACTAAAAAGCTAGGAACCTCATCAGGTCCTGCCGTGAACTTGTGCGACAGCCTTCTAGACGCTTTAATAACATCATTCTCCCTGATATTTCCAAGTTCAACGAAAGTGGTATCAATAACCTGATCCATGAACAATGTTTCAACAGGTCTTTCAAACACATCAGAGAAGTGAGTAGCAAATGCATTAGCAATCTCATTCGGACCTGTGTAAGTCTTAACACCACTGCTCATAACACCAGGTATACGAGAAAAGCCCTTACTCTCATGCACAAATGACCAAAAAGCAGCAGGATCATTGCGTATCTTATCCTCGGAAAAACTAGCGAACTCTTGATATGCCACACTAGTTTTAGATTTGAGTAGCTTGCGTAATGATCTATACTTGAGAAGATTAATATTATTTTTGTACTTTCGGTAATTATTTAATGCCTTACGCTTGGCATTGATCAACTCAATTATCTCAAAGGTGTACCCTGAAGGAAATCGGTTTTTTCTCCTAATCTTCACCAGAACAGTACGCTCAAATATATTATTGAGAATATTATAAAATTCAGTACATGCTATTTCAGAATCAAAACTACCTAGAACCCTCGACCAGTCTGCGCTGAGTAAGTGTTCATACATTTCAACAAAATTTGCCTTACGAAAGTTGAAAGATGATAAGGTTATATCGAGGAAAGGCGCGCAAAAAGGTCAGGCTCTTGTATTAGTTGAGTCTACTTGATGTTTCTGGGAATATGATTACTTGAAATTCTTCGTCAATATTTCGAACTAAAAGAATTATGGTAGCAGAGGAAACCGGAAAAGGTTTTCTAAGGATTATCTCCGGCTTATGCTGATTTAAGCGTTACTAATTTGAATTTCAATTTGAATATGATTAATTGAAGGTTCTTCCCTTTAATGGATGCAAGAATAACAATGTTGGCGGGGTGGACTTCATTACACGATAAGCGAAATTTCAAGGGAAGGCATGCTGTCATTCAGCCCATATGTCTCATATTCTCAAAAGTTTGCCGAACATGGCCTTGATCGACAAGATAAGCCAAAGCAGTCGCCTTTTTGCGTATTAGCCCCGTCCAATGCACCTTTACTTTCTGATGGAAAAATCTGGTGATCTTATCATATTGTCTTCACCGATATATATTTAAATCTAGTGCTGGATTTAAATCTGATCCAATATGTATTTTAAGAAATATGAAATAAAAAAATGAGATTTTTAATGGATATATGGTATGATTAGGCGAGTTTCACCCTTTGAAAAATGTTTGCCCTCTACTTAAAAAAGTTGTATCATCAGCAAAAAGGGATTTCCTCATCTGCAATAACATTGTTTATCAGATCGTTAATATAAATCAGAAATAAAACTGGTCCAAGCAACGATCCTTGAGGAACCCCTGACCAAACCTTGTACTTCGAAGATATATTTCCATTCAAATCTACAATCTTGCATCGTTCTTCCAGATATGATTTTAACAATTGTGAAGTTGGGCCTCTAACACCAATATATTCATGTTTCGATAATAGTTTCCTGTGATTGACACAATCGAAAGCTCTACTCAAATTCAATGTAAGATATAACCGCTTCCTCCGAATCATCCAATGCCTCTGTTGCAAACTCAACTACCCTCATTAGCAGCGAATATCGTTTCAAAAATTAAACCAATGTCCTCTTAATAAGGGACTCGAATAATTTCGAGAAAGCTGGTATCATCGATATTGGCCGGTAATTTTTGAATTTATTTTGCTCACCTTTTTTACGCGCTTGTTCTGGGGAACAGCGCGTTATCATTTCGTCACGATGTCTGTTATTTTCGAATTTTGAGCCGAAATTGGTCTCAAACGACTAGGTTGGACTCACTGATGAATAATCCGTAGTCAACCTTGATTCTGTCCGTCCGGTCGTCTGGTCGTGAGCGCTGTATCTTTCGAAAGGAAGGACCTAGAGTTTTGAAATTTTCAGGTTAGGTTAAGATCCTGAATATCTCGGTTGAGTTCGTTAATGGGCCAAATCTGCTGACTGGTTTTTGTGCTACAGCCATTTGAAATTTTGATTTTTCAATAACTCGAAAAATATTTAATTTATCGGAATGAAACTTGGTTGGAAGATGAACAGTGTCAAAGAAAAGAGTTATACATGAAAATATCCGAAAAAAAATTTTTGAAAATTTTTATATTTCATTGAAATTTCACTGAAACTTCCAAGTCACCATTTAGCAATGTGAACAATTGCGTAAAAGCTGCTGACTTCACGTCAGTGCTTTTCTAGATTTTTTTATGTACGGGTATGATCCTGGCAAGCTTCAATTCGTCGGGAAATCAACCTTGTTCGAAGCACCCATTTATAAGATCTGATAATGGATTAGCCATCCAGTCGATGACTTTCTTGAGCAACCTCACTGAGAATCCATACATATCTCGCGATGGTTTCGTTTATAATTCATATACAGATCGTTTGATTTCTTCGAGTGTAGTTGGGGTAGGAAAAATCGAGTTGGAGTTTTTAATTTTCTTATTTTTCATGAAATGATCACTTTTTTCAATTTCCTTCTTGTTCCCCTAGTTTTTCTGCTGTGGTCGCAAAATATTTACTGAACTCCTCCAATGACAACTCTGTGATGTTAGTTTTTGCCCTTTCAACCCTGCAATTCATTATGTTCCATATTGTGCGATTCTTACCCTTAGAATCATTTACGATTTTTGCATTTCTCATTTAACGGTATTTTCTATTGAAAGAGCTGCATCAACCTTGTTCTTGAGTATTTCACTTCCGGTATTTCCCAGTGAGTTTTTCCAGACCTTAATTCGTTTTTCAGGAAAACATTGGTTGAACGTTATTGTATTTACTAACTGACGAACGAGATTGATACAACAACATTTCCCGACGAATTCAATATTTCTACCCACATCTGTTCCACGCCGGAAGCATTTACAAGCAGTGCAAGTATTCCTAATCCGTACTGGTGATGAACGTAAGCCAGAATCCCGATGTTCCTGTATAATAATTATTCCATTAAATGGACCACATGTAGCAAAGCATTACGTCCACTCTAGAAGGCTTATTCGAGCAGTCATTAAGGATAGAAGCATGCAAAAATATTTGGTGTGGAAACAATTCTCGAAGGTCTGGGACCAGGTGAAATTGGGCAGGTGCCACCATACATGTAACCTTTCTGCTTCCCATTCGGAATTGATGGATTCAACCGTGAAATATTCATTTAGGAGCTTGGTGCAAAATTTACATACTTATTACGTTTCACAAGTCGAATTTACATGGCACAGAGGGACGGTAAAAGCATGGAATGAAACATCGCTACTATTTAACTATCGCAGCCGCCGAAAAGAATGTCCCTTTGCAATTGAATGGACAAAGAACAATTTGAAATGGAGCGAGCCAGTGTTTCGTTGAACTGGAACGCAAACAGGGTAATTCCAATTTTGTGCACTGATATGCACCATAGAGAATGTAATATTTTGAAATGCGCTCGCTGAAACTTGTGACGAAACGACTATTACAGCATCGATTAAAGCTTTGTTTGGGAGGATTTTGCATCATTTTTCAGGGTTTTTCTGGGATTTTCACTCCCGATATCTGGAATAAAACTACTAAAATTAAACCATAATGTTTTTTCCATGGAAAACGTTCTTGCGGGTTTCATCATTTTATTATTATATTATATATTATTATTTATTATAAAATATAATTATTATTATATTATATATTGATTATAATATTATAACCAAGGCCTACGACTCTACGGGACCGTTTTGTTACAAGACGTCACACCGCTTGTCAAAGGTTCGGAGGGAAAGTTTGATCTGTTACAAAATGTAAATCATATAGTCTCATTCCGTCCATGATTAGTGCAGCCCCTAACTGCGGACCACTCTAATTTAAACTTATACAGAAAACTGCAGCAGTTGAGGGCATATCTAGGTATGCACACGTGACCTTACAGTGTTGCAGTGATTGTTGTTGAGAGGTATGTACCCAGTTATTTTGAAGTTATGATTGGAGAGGACATTGCTCATGATAGGTGATCATCACTTATGTTTACTTGAGGCAGTATGACAGCTACACGATATTTTGATGATTTCCTACAGACACCTTTGCCTTATCTAAATAGCCGTCCAGACGTCCCTTTTGAGTTTAACTGCCCACTTTCGTTGAACTATGGACTTCATTCAAGGAGCTGACGTGAACGTTTTTTCGTGGCCACCCCATTTAACGGATTGGAATCACATGTGTGGGATATAATTTAAAAGAAACTGTCACATTCAGATGACGAAGTTCGAGTTTGAACGTGTTGTTACATGCAGACATCGACCATCTTGTTTGGTCAATGCCTAGACAAAATATAAGAGTGTATCAAGCTATATACAGGGTCGTCAAACACATTATGATCTTTTTTGCTTGAAGGATGATGAAATTGGGAAGAAAAAAGTTGTTCCTTCTGGAAGCAACATTTTTAATGTCACCGAGTATGAATTCCGGTAGAAATGAAATGTAGACTTGATGTCTGCAACCTGTCTGCGACTATGGAACCGTTTCTTTTGAGGTAGAACTGATAACAAAAGCGAAGTCTTCGATTTTATGATTCCCCTCATAATCTTGCTGTACATTAATTTATGAAATCTACCACATAATCTATTTTTACCTCAAAACATTGAGTAGTGAAATAATGGTTGAAAACATAATTCTTGAAAGTTATTGGTCGACTAAATTTCTACCAATGATACAAACTGATACTATTCCACTTCTTGTGAGAATTTGTCTACGTCATGTGTAATTGAAAGCCTTACATTGAATTGTAATGCATCCCATTTGTCCAATATACAATACGGTATTCAAATCAATTATGTAGTGTATTGAGAACAATCAACCAGGCCAGCGAAACAATCTATTCCACTTGTCATTCACACAATACATTTTTTGTGGTTCGAATAACAGTCTCTTTCAGATCCATTCCCCTATACGAGAGTTTTCCGAAAATGACATTTTTGATACGCAATAGATACTTCGGTTTCAGTTAGTTGCAAATGAATTACCCTGAAATCCTTCTCTTAACCACTGATTACCAATATGGAATAATTTCACTTCTAAAATATTTCGTTCGTGAATCGTGAAAAAGGGGGACATCCAAAAGCCAATATTCAATGAGGAATAATATTTTGTATGGGATTTTGATGAGTAATGTTCTTTCGTTTATACCCAGTGACATAGGAAGAGTTACATCCTGAAATGAATAACTTAGCGAACTTCATTCCTCATCAACGAAATGACAAAATATGCTATGATAACGATATTCACGTTTTAGTTTGCAGAAACAATGATTGTTTTGGATATTGTGTTTTTGAACTCTAAATTATCTCCATGTTGGTGATTTCGAAAGGATAATAATTGTTATCTATCGAGATGCTGGTTTGTCCTTTAACGAAATTAACCGTCGCGTTAATTGCACTGCGTGTGTCATATGTAGTGTGTGGGCAAATTTAGGTAGGGGTACACGGGGAAGACCCCAGAAAGTAAAGATAAGTGCTTTATGCTTGTACGCATAGTCCGATCTAGAAGTCCTACTTTGGAAATTCTCCGCTGAGACAAGCTCAAGTATTGACACATGGCTAGCAAGGGTTCTATCCATTAAGCCGGATCCAGATGAGTGTAATGCGAACAGCGAATGCAATAAAACACAAGAGTTTTATGGTTCGAGGCAGCGCTCTTTCAGCTCCGTCGGGACTCAGTTTTCAACTCAAACGATGCATTTGAATGTATTATTCCACACTGAGCTCGAGTGCCGTCCACACTTTTCGCCGAATCGTTCATCAAATTTCATTGCATTCGCTGTTCGGATTAAACTCATCTGGACCCGGCTATTTACAACTCTTCGGCAATTCTCGGTGGAGTTCATGGATATCGGTAAAGCCGGGAACAGATGAGTGTAGTCCGAACAGCGAATGCAATAAATTTGATAAACGATTCGGCGAATAGTGTAGACGGCACTTGAGCTCAGAAAGAGCGCTGCCGCGAACCACAAAACTCCCTGTGATTTATTGCGTTCGCTGTTCGCATAACACTCATCTGGACCCGGCTTGGAATCTGAGATGATTCCTCGTTTCATGTTTGTCGCAATGGAAACTTGCCATTATATGACAGTATCTATTCAAGGTGTCAAAAAAGCCGCGCCATAAAACGAACCGTAATTCTATTATATATATATATATATTCTTTTGAGAACGAGCATTACAATTCTAAGATATATCACAGTGTTAGCAGAGGAAATGTAAATGGGGTACCATACATATTTGCGTATGATACAAGAGCACAGATAAAAACCTCAGGAAAAATTCTGTCTCCCCGCATAAGTGTAGTAATTTGTTTATAGAAGATGGATGGCATCTTTTTCATTTGAAAATAATTTTAATTCTATTATAGAAAATGCCGACTGGGTGGATGATTTATAGCATCAGTGATACTTCTGAGAAATGGAAAGTACCTACTAGCATGAGGTTCTTTAAGAACAAGGCCACTATGTATAGAATTCTATATTTATTATAATGAAAATCATAATCATAATGCAATAGAAAATCATCTTCATTCCCTGAGAACAATCTGTTTATCGAAAATACTTTGAGCAGTTCCATTGAAATTTTTAGTATCTCCGTACCCTTTAGCTGAATGGAATTTTCAAATGGGAGGTTCTCTGAAATTATCGCAAAAAAAAATCCTACATTGTACAGAGCACCAAAATAATAATACAAATAGCAACTCTGGGTTGTATAAAATCACAGAAAACGAATGATGTTTGCTATTTTGTAATTATATCATACTTGAGCACTCCTCGAGGTAGGTCTTTCGAAGACTTGAGCAAGCATGCCACCAAGCACTGGCGAAGTAGTGCTCGGCTGTCAAGTAACCAATATGGGACGAACGCGTCGACTTAAGATGTTCTTAAGTACGGAGTATCGACTATGCGTACATGGATTACGAAACTGGCTCTGCGACACAGTCTTGCTACTCGCATCAATTCGATGATCAAAGGTTTGATGGGGGAGGGAGACATGTTACTTTATATGTACATTATATCGCTGTACTTGAGCCATCGACCCTTCTCATACTGTCCATGATGAGTGGTGCTTTCAGCTGATCGAACAAAAAATGTACTCTAATAAAGGAATTATCTAGCTTTGCAAATCCAGGGTGGGTCTTCTAGTGTATCATGGTGCTTTGCCGACAAAATTTTCAGCAACTTCCATCAGTGAAAGCTACCTCATGAAATATACTGATGTGCTTCGATGTAAGGGAGTGTTCAATCTACTGAAACACAAAAGACATTAGGTTGTCTTCATCGATATTCTTTATCCTTTTTTTTTGGCAATATGCAAATTTGTACGTGCTTATGAATTTATTTTTATTTCACACCTTCACTTCACCCCTCATTCAGCGAAACCGCTTCCGTGAAGTGACTACTACTTTTCACAGTCGAATAAAAGTGTTGAACGTCCGTGTTCAAATATAAAGGATGTTCATAACTGGTTGTTCCGAGCCAAAAGGGGTGTATAATGAAATCGTCATGAGGATGGGTCAGGACACGTTTCCTCTTTGAGATACAGGGTGTGTTAGTTTGAATATTTCGTTTATTTTCCTCAACACATTCAGATAAAGTTCGGCAGATAAGAAATTTTTGGAGATTCTCATTACATGATACCCTTATAGCTAGTGAAAGTCTACTTAGTGATATTTTTTCTGCCGTGATATCCACTGATGTTGTATTATGAAAATACATAAAGCTCTAGAAAAGCAAGCTCTGACCAGAGCCAGCAGCTTTCATGCGCATGTTCAAATTCGTAGCTAAAGCGGTCACCTGTTCAAGTATTGTTCCAGCCAAAAACAAGTTGACTTCCCGATGGAAAGATTTGATTTACTCTTTTCACATGGTTCCCAGGAAATTCTTTATGACCTTCAAACTGTCATTTCACAATGAAGTACTGGATTTCGATTCGATCTTAATTTTTGGAAATATAATATTTTCAATGGAATCGATGAAGCCGGATTTTATACATTCACGAATTCAAACTTCGTATTTGTGCCTCAAACCTACTCATCCCACAAATAAGTCATTCATTAGGAAATCCTGGTGTATTCGTCCGAAAGAAACGTTGATTGTAACCACGTTGTCTTCCGAAAGAATGTACCTGAAGAAATCTGGAATAATTTTTACACAATATCTCCGAAGATAAAATTCCGATCAAACTAAAGTTTGAAACACTGTTGTTCACTTCGAACAAAAGGCAAAATTTCATTGACGTCCAATGGATTGTTTCCGAAAATAAGGTTTTTTCCGATTTCCAACAGGTATGATCCTTACAAAATCTTTCCTAGAATAACTCGTTGATATTCTACAACTAACTATTGAGTTTGAGACATTAAGGCAGTCCTCAACCTCTAGTTTCAAGTATCGACGCAATTTGACATCCTTTTCCCGGCATCTTCGCGAATGAATATGGCATCAAATTCAAAGGTATGTTGAAGTATATTGATTTCAGAATCTGTGCGAAATTTCATCGAAATCTGCAGAATTGTTTCCGAAAAAAACTTTTTCAAGTCTAGAATTGGAAGATGAGAATGAAGATAAAATTTTGTGAAAATTTTTCATAGACACGATTCTAACGAAATTCTTTATAAAATTGCACCTCGGTATACTGAAACTAGTTACGAAGTTGCAATCTGATCGTATCAGTACTCTAGGAAAATATCACATAATTTCTAATAATGAAGGAATATTACATGTATTTTCGACAATATCTCCGAAAATGAGAAAAGGATCGCATTGAGTTTTGGAACACTATTGGTGAATGTTTATTCCATGGCCAAATTCCATGGAATTCAGTAAACCACTATTTAGAAATGTCAGGCAGAATTCGCAGCGCATAAATCATCAGATAGACACAGTGGAGAGTGTAAAAGCTTCGTAGTTACATGTCTTATTTGATTAAATCAAATTCAGAAGTATCCTATATAAAATTCTGTTACAGCTTGCCTCATCTTCGGATGTTGCGCCGCTTTCCACCTATAATGAAATTTCCATACCGGCACTGGTGAAAACCCTAACATCAGACACAGACATTTCCTATACTTGAAAGCATTTCATCCGGGACATTTTATGTTTTCTAATTTTTCAGTCGCTTTCAATATTCCACATTAACTCGGTAGTAGTCATTTCTTCAACCACAGTTTATTGTGCAGTGCGTTCATCATGAACTCTAAATTAGATTAAAGCACTTCAGTCATAAGGCGCCCATCGAGTTTTTCGCGTGAAAGAGTCTGTGAATTCAGCCGGATTCAAGAAGATGAACAACTTCTATCTCATTTTCGTCATCAATCAGCCGTGAAAAAAATAATTTCCTCGCCTTATTCTTCAGAAATCAATCCATTCGCAAAAAAGTGTAAAAGTGGTCACCTTTACCTCTTATTATATACTCAGTGACATCAGACGTGTAACACCTAGAAATAATAATTTCTTCAGCTTCATTTTTAGCAATGTGGTGGACTTACATCAGTCATGGAACACTCACTTTTTTAGAAAATTACATTGAGATTTAACCAACAAACAACATTAATAATGTCCTTGACGACCATGTAGCTGAATACAGTCTTCTACAAGTCTAAGCACCTCGAAGTTCGTGAACGAAGTATGTCAGAGTCTGTGCAGGCTGGCGATTGGACAGTCTCCTCTCCAACGTATGCCTGACAGGTTAAATGAGATTCAAAACAGGGTGGTCACGGCAGACGTGACGTCTTTTAAGAAAGTCCAGACTTCGGCGAACAATATGGAAACGCATTATCCTCCCATTTAGATAAAGCAGTAGAGTGGTTTATTGTAGATCGCCAACATGACGTGCAGCTGTCATACTGCCTCGAATAATGAGAAGTGGCCATTATCAACCAAACGAAATACCTCCCCAAACCGTCACTCCAACAGTCTACATTTCACGCCTCTCAACTGCGAACGGAATACCATATGCATACCTACACAGAATCTAGAGATATATCGTCACAGTAACGATATGTCACTTGACGAAAGAAATCTTTGAAGTAACGGTATGTCTTTCGACGTATACTTTATGCGTCTAAGATATATTTCAGAAACCAAGATTCCTTCGTCAAGAGACATCTCATTGCGGTAGAGATATGTCTATTGACGTAGGAAACCGTTACAGTCACGATTTATCTCTTGATGCTTCTAACGTTCGTTTCAGAAATAAGGGTGTTTTCGTCAAGAGACATATCGTTGTAGTGACGATATGTCTCTCCACGAAGGAAACCGGTACAATAGCGGTATCTCATGACTCATGACGCTCCTATCGCAAGTTTGGAAACCACATCAAGCGGCATCTCGTCACAATAACGATATGTCTTTTGGCGAAGGAAACCGTTACAGTAACGATATGTCTTTTGACTTATACTCTATGCGTCTGACGTATGCTTTGGAAACCAAGTTTTCCTCGTCTAGGTATATATCGTTACAGTAACGATGTGTCACTTCGGTATGTCTTAACACTTTATGCGTTTAACGTGTACTTCAGGAAACACGATTCTTTCTTCAAGAGACATCTGGTTGCAATAACGATACTCATGCGTTTAACGCATGTTTTGGAAACCAAGTGTTCTTCGTCTAGGGATATATCGATACAGTAACGATGTGTCACTTGACGAAAGAAATCTTTATAGTAACGGTATGTCTTAATACTTTATGCGTTTAACGTGTTTTTCAGAAAACACGATTCCTTCGTCAAGAGACATCTCGTTGCAGTAACGATATTTCTTTTGACTCATATTCTATGTGTCAAACGCATGTTTTGGAAACCAAGTTTTCTCGTCTATGTATATATATCGTTACAGAAACGATGTGTCACTTGACGAAAGAAATTTTAAAGTAACGGTATGTCTTAATACTTTATGCGTTTAACGTGCATTTCAGAAAACACGATTCCTTTGTCAAGAGACATCTCGTTCCAGTAACGATATTTTTTTTGACTCATACTCTATGCACCTAACGCATGTTTTGGAAACCAAGTTTTCTTCGTACATGGATATATCGTTACAGTACCGATGTGTCAGTTGACGAAAGAAATCTTGATACTAACGGTATGTCTCAATACTTTATGCGTTTAACGTGTATTTCAGAAAGCACGATTCCTTCGTCAAGAGACATCTCGTTGAAGTAATGATACGGCTGATGACGAAGTGAACCATTTCAGTATCGATATGTGACTTTCTGAAGGAAATGAGTTTTCCAAAACATGCGTTAGAAGCATAATGTAAAAGCGGATAAGAGAGTAGTTATGCACTAATTCGTTATAAGTATTCTATCCATTGTGAACTCAAATGGTTTATTCTTTATCATACTGAGACAATGTCTACGTCTGCATTGTGAAAACTAATTCAAAAGTGATAAACCCAAGTATTCTTTACAATAGGAATTATTTGTTCTCCCATCAATTCCTCATTTCTCCTGATGTGGACATTACAGGAAAAACTCTGTGTATACTAGTGAGAACTATCAAGTTTCAAAGTACACTGAAAGATTCGAACTGTTAACGTTTACACCGATAAAAACATTAGTCCTTCCATTTTCATTTGATAAATTATTTATACCATCGGTTTATTGATCGTCAACGTTGCTCCATTATTCAACCGAAAGATAAATTAAATCCCCTCGAATTTTTCAGGTTTTTCAGCGGAAAATGTCTCAAGGTGCTTTTTCATGTTCTTCGCCATCGAATGGAATTCCAGAGGAGTTAAATAAGTGGAAATAAGAGGATGCTTTGCTGTGGCAGTGGCGTATATCCAATCCCAAATCCGAAAATTTTGCGGGATAGCAGAAACTACAGATGTCTGCCAATTTACAGATAACGTACGACCTTATTCGGGGTAGGTCTGTCTGTGAAAGAATTTCAATGGGTGATGAAAGTCTGAATTTATGTGGGAACCACAACAGATGTCACCAATTGAAACCTGTAGTGGTGGTTGGTCAGATTCTTCATTTTCCAGCATTCTTCTACATCGTGAATGAATCAGGCTATAGAACTAGGGTTTCATAGAGACGAGAAATCTCGTCTTGCACTTTCTCGTCTCGTCTCGATCATCGAGACGAGAAATGATCAAACAATTTCCCGATCTCTATTCGAGACTCTCGAAATTTTGAAAGTCTCGACAACAAATTCTGAACGTTCTTGAAAAATGCCATGTAAAGGTTATAACGTATAACACAGACATAGGCTGAACCAAAATACAGGGTATTTAATTTTTTCCATGGAAAAATTACGTCAAAATACAGAGGGTATATGCTATCAACTAAAATCCACGTATAACGAAAAATCTAGACAAGCACTGCCGTGAAGGCAGCAGCTTTTGCGCGCATGTTCAATGTAGATGACCGCTTCAGCAACGAATTTGAACATGCACGCAAAAGCTGCTGCATTCACGGCAGTGCTCTTCTAGATTTTTTTCTGATGAATTACTGGATTTCAATTCGATCTAATCTGTATTTTCGGAAATATTGGAAAAATAAGATTTTTAATGGGAATATCTGCGGAATCATTGGGCGGATTTTACCCATTCACGAATTCGACCTTCGTAATTGAGCCCCAAACCTACTTTACAAATATCGAGTTTCTAAGTCGTTTCTTCCGGAAGTTATTGTGTTTACGGTCGGCCCAACGGCCGACTTTCCCAATATTTCCGAAAATACAGATCATATAGAATTGAAATCCAGTACTTCATCGAAAAATTACAGTTCGAAGGTTCATACAGAATTGAATGAGGATGATATGATAACAAGATCACAGAATTTTTTTTTCCGAATTGTTCTAATGACACGATCATCACGAAATTTTGCATAAAGTTGTCTTTCAGTATCTTCATACTAGCCGCGAAGTTTTATCAGGAATGAATCAGTATTTCTCGAGTAATACCAAAAAAACAACGATATCGAGAAGAAAACCTCGAAATTTGATATTTGATATTTGAATTTACTGACAACATGGTCCTGACAAAATTTGGCTCAAAGTTGCGCGTCGTTATACTCCATCTAATTTCCAAGTTTGAATCCAATCGCTCAAGTAGTTTCTGAAATAAAAAATAATTATTTTCAAAATTTCAAGTGGCTATGACTCCGAAACTATTCGATCGATTTGGCCAATTAACGAACTTAACTGCGGCATTCCAATGCGCGACCTACCTGAAAAGTTTCAAGTTGCTAGCTCACTTCGTTCGACAGTTGTCGTGTCTACGGCCGGCCGAAGAGAATCGATTTTGATACCGGATTCGTCATCAGTGGGTCCAATCTAGGCGTTTGAGACCATTTTCGGCTCAATCATCGATAATTACTGACATTTGGACAAAACGATAGCACGCTGTTCCCCTAGAACATGCGCGCAAAAACCACTGGGAATCAGTACAAAAAAAAAGAATATTGTTCTTAAATTGAAAGCTAGACAAATCCGTGATGTTTCAATATAGAACTTTCATCTTTACATTCAAAATTTACCTAGGTAAAAAAGGTAAAAGTTCAAAATTGATTCTTCATTCGTGAAGAGAAGAGTTCCAACACCAGCAACAGTCATATGTTGAAAAAATGTAGCAATATTACACATACTATTTTATCTCACTAGTGGGGGTCGTCACACTACATAGTCGAATTAATGCAAAAAGGGTGCCATAAGTCTGCTGTAAGAATATCTTTGAAAGTTATTTAGAAATAAGCTTGGACTAACATTATCAAGGAATACAATAGAAATGATGTTGAATATATGGTCCTTTCCCTGTATGGCAGTTCTTTACCCTGAAATGCCATAAGTAACCATAATTATATATCTTCTAATTATTGCCATAAAGCAATATGAAAATTTTGGTTTGAATCTAATAAAAATAAAATGGTAATCATTTATCTCATTTTCATTTCTCGCTTGTGTTTCGATCTGGCAACACTGGTCGGGCTTGGTAATTTTTTCTCAGTATAGTTTTTACGCGCTTGTTCAAGTGAACTGCGCGTTATTCTTTCGTCACAATGTTTGTAGTTTCCGAGTTTTGAGACAAAAATGGTCTCGAAAGTTTCGGTCGACACCCTGAAGACGAACCCGTGGTCAAATGCAATTATGTCTGTCTGGTCGTCCGATCGTATATGCCGTAACTTTGAAAGGACCTAGAAACTTGAAATTGCCAGATTAGGCTTGAGGTCCAAATATACCGGTTGAGTTCGGTAATGAGAGAAATCGGTCGAATAATTTCGGAGTTTTCCATTTGAAATTTTGAGGTTCATTCCTCGATATCTCATGAAGTACTGACTCGATCCGATTGAAACTTTGTGGATGGTTTGGAATGCCAACCTGCAACTCAGTGCGTATTTTCGTGTAGATCGAGATCCAATTCGAAAAAATGCTCATAATCATCTTCAGATGCACGTCACCACATTCAAGAAACTTTGGAATACTTGATATCCCATAATGGTTTTTGGAACCTATGAAATGATCCTCCGCAGAACGGCGATCCATAGAAAACCATAAATCATGCGAGCCACAGAATTCTAGCAGCTTTGCAAGTAATGCGATGTGTAAGATTCGAAATAATGAATTTATTATGTTGGGTTTATCATCTGAAACGAGATTTATCCAATGTTCTCAGATTCCGGTTTCCGCAAATGTTCGAAAATGCCTGAAATTAGTTTCGCAGTGGAGAATGCTGAACTCAGTATGGAGATTAATGCATCCTTACTAGAGATTTGATATGGTAAACATTTTAGTGGATGAATTTTTTGTTTGCCATTAGGTTTCTCTGCACAACTAGAGAGGAGTCATGGGTAACTCTGCTTTGTAGTTTTCAAAGTCACCTGAAAATTCCATTGATTTAATTGAAGTGATAGCTTTGTTTCCTCGCAGCCATATAGGAGTCAGGAAATCAGAGCATAATGGTATGAAATGAGTGCACTGGACATATTCGTATGCCTGCAGAATAATATTTATCTCTATTCGAATTTTCGTTGGAATTTATTTTTGTCAGAGACTATAGTCCCCATAAAATTACGTATTTCGAGGCTAATTATCAACAATAGTGTTTCTAATTTCAGTCTGATTCAATCGTAATTAATTGAGAAAAATATGTGAAATTTCGTTTTATGTGAAATTTTTTGGGTTTATTCATCAATATCTCAAGAAGTTCTGATACTATCGAATTGAAACTTCGTTATAAGTGGGGAAATGCAAACGCGCCAATTACTGAGAAATCTCACGGGGATTGAAAATTTTAAAAAAAATGTGTATGCAAACATGTTTCAAATAAAATTCAACGCAGACCTTGGAGTTGATATTTAACAACAATTTCTCAGATTTCCTGGCCATTTGACCTTTTGAGGATATTTCTTCAATATCTCAAGACGAACGGACGCTTGAAGTCAATATTCAGGAGAAGTTTTCAAATCAGTTGGAACTCTTATTCGTCTTCGGAAATATTGAGAAAAAAAATTGTCAAATTTCCTTGTTACTTCCGAAAATACTACTGGGTGGCAATAGCAAACACTGATGATGAAAAATTTCATAATAGTGGATCAATTACAAAAAATCTCCGAATTTTTTTTCAAAAACTTATTTCTCATTCATCGATCTACTCTATTTTTCATTGGAGTACAGGATTTCAATTCGATTCCATCTTGTTTTTGGAAATACTGTGAAAATTGAGTTTAGAATGGCAGTTCTACTGAATAATTTTGGTGAATTTCACCAATTCGCGATATTGGCCTTCGTGAAGTCTTAACCTACCCCAACATCATCAAGTCTGTATTTGTAGATTCTTCCGGAAGTTATTTAGATCACTATCGGCAGTGAGGCCAGCTCGTTACAAAATATATTCCGAAATAAACGACTCTATATTTGTAGCTTTCCGGTTCAATTACGAAGGTCGAATTCGCGCATGGTTTAATTCGGCCCGTGATTCTATTGATAGAAGGACCCATTCAAATATTAATTTTTCCAGTATTTCTGAAAATACATCAGATCGGATCGAATTTATAACAATAAGAAGTTACAATAAGTATAAAAAATAATTTTTACTACAATGAAAAGGTAATGAATTGTTATATTTAAACCTTGAACTCACTCAACCTATTGAATGGAGAGGAAACTGAAAGACTGGATTACTAACCAATCCAATATATTAATCTTTCACAAATATCTACATATTTTTACAAACTATTTCTGAGCTCAGATTATAGAAATACAAGAAAAGTAACACTTATCTAACAGTCGACTAGAGCATGTGTGTTGGTGGTCGAAGATCTCAGGTCGTAGGCCTTTTTAATCCAATTTTGGTTTGTGCTCTTGAATTGCTTGGTATCACAGGTGGAATTGCAGGTAGTTACGCAAGTTGGTATGTCCTTAGCAGGTACTGGTTATCGGTTAGGTATGAGGAAGTACTTAGATAATGCCAGACAAATCCCAAAAGTACGTAATAAATCAGGTGAACAGGTACTCGGTATCCAAAAGATGAGAACCCAGGGAGTAAGGTTCCAAAAAGTTAGATTCCAGGAAGTCAGTTTCCAGGAAGTGAGATTCCAGGAAAAGTCAGGTTCCGGGAAGTAAGATTCCAGGAAAAGTGCTAGAAAATTCGAATAAAATTACCACATGTTCATTTGTGTTGGCTTTACCCTCCAGTCTATCTTCCAAAATTTTAAGAGAATGAACAATGACAAAATTCAACTAAGAAAAATATATAGACTGGAAAATAATCCACTTGAAGATCAATAAGATATGAACAGATGAACTATTTGAGTCGCAAAACCTCCTGTCCTTAATCTCCCAAAATGGCGTTTCTACATGTGACGAAATATCGGAAAAAGCAAATAAAATTGATATATAGGGTCATTCAGAACAGTTAAATTAAAAGTACTCACCCCTAATACTTAATATTAGAGCACACAGGTAACAATTTCTCAAAATCAATGAGAATACTAAACTCAATTAATCGATATTGATCGTTAATATAAAATCGATCTTTCAATATGTGTCGAGTAAAAATTGACCTACTGAAGTGTTTAACTACTACTTCGTTTAAATTATTGTTAAAATGTACTTTTAAACCGTTACGAATTGAAATATTGTACTTGATATGGAAAGGATGGATTGGGGTTCCTACAGAAGAAGGATCTCCAAATATGTCCATCAGGATGTACATCTGCGTTTGGCGGGATCGATACGTGAATAGGTGACCGCTTTGGCAACGAATTCGAGCAAGCGTGTAACAGATGACTGAAATCAGTGCTCTTCTAGAATTTGTTTGGAAACATATTGGAAGAAGTTCGAAAATGGTCGTCACGGCGTGATGTCTACTTTCCACGCGTCCCATTTTCGAATTCCACAAGTTTTGAAAGAGCCTGAAAATATTGACGTAAAGTCAAAGATTTCATCGTGTTTTGTGAAAGTTCACCAGTGTTTGTCCAAATTATGTAGTGATTGTTTCAAAAAAGTGTGATTTAATCCGGCTGAGTATTGGAGTATCCAAGACCTGCTAGGTATGGCATGCTCAGATGGTCATTTTGAAAGCCGGTCTAAATGGTCATAGTAACCGAGGACAAATAAAGGAATACCAACCAACCAACATATTGGAATTCAATCGTAGCGAAACACATTTTCCTGTAATTTTTTTTCTCTAAATAATAAAAACTATGGTAACGGCTGGGTTTTTATCTATGGTGGATGAATCTGTACAACTCTGATTTTTTTACAACACTCATAACAACTCTGTGTAATCTGTTTGAAAATAAAAGATTCGTTACCATCAAATAATGGACTTGTTTTCAAACTCTCATATTTCTCGTTTGTTTCAGGTAAGCGCCTTCGGGATAATGGAAATAGTCACGAAGGAATGTTGAACCCAAATAAACGTAGACGAGACGTTCTGCGATTTTAATTGGGTAAGTTCAAATGCGAGCTTTGTCGCATAATTAATCTCAATGGGAGAAAGCGGATGTCATATTTCAGGAGCAATTGTCTCATTGTTTTTCGCTACCGCTGTTACACTCATCATGAATTTCTTAGAAAAACCCGCGAGCAATTATCTGTTAATATTTTCGTGATATATTCACGTCACAGTCTTGTTATGTAAAGGATGTTACACTGAAAAAAAACAGGGGTCTTTTTTGGTAGGAAGATGAAGACTTTGGAAAATCGCTCAAACCCCTCCAATTTTGTTCCAACAGGGGAGAATTTCCTCGAATAAACTCTATCTTTATATCATTTCATCGGCCACGTGAAGTTAGCGAATAGTTATGAAAAGGAATACTGAAACTAAGGTCAATATTTAGTAACTTAATTGTACCAATTTTTTCAGTATCAAAATTTTCATGCGCCATCATAGTTTTCGAGTTATTCGTATCTCGATTATTTGATGCTGATTTCCCATCTCAACGATTTCAGGTTGCGGAAAAATTTGAATGCCAATAACGAATACCTAATCTGCTCCAAGTTGTTCTGTTGAAAAAAATTTCTATTTCTTCAGTAGATGTTTTTTATTCGTATTCATAACATTTAGTGCCCACTTCACACCTAACAGCTGTGACCAATTTGTTCCCTTTGATGATTCAATATGGATTTTGAGATGGTTGCTTTTAAAGGTTTATGAAAAGTAATGAAACTAATTAATTTCGACGAAACTAAATTCGAATCTGCGAATGGAATAAATATTTGTGGGCTTGCTCGCTATTGAATAAAAGCAACAGCTCTTGTCTCATCTGATTAAGCACCATTTTCGTATTATCCCAAAACTATGTTTCCGACATGAAAACCCTTCATTCAAAGGAGCCGCTCTGAACACTTTTGATTGGAAGGTGGAACCTTAATTACGCATTGATTTTCATAGATGGCGTTGTGTGTGCATACAAAGTTAAAATTGCTAATGACATGTATGTGATTCAATCTAACCGACCAAATTGGTACGAACTGGGTTCGAACTATCGGAGCAAAGAATAGTGAAAAAAATTAAAGAAGAGGTAACATTTTGATGACTTGAACTCCAGTTTAACATGAGCGAATTGATTGGAAACTGAAAATGATAGTGAAGTAAACAGAACAAATTGCTAACGGAATATTGGCAATGAATTTTTTCTGGACCGGAAAGTTTTACTGTTGAGTGTGAAGTTGGCAACAAATGTTATGAATGCGAATAATGGAACATCTACTGAAGATATCGAGATTTTCTCAACAGAACAAATTGGAACGAATTAGGTAGTTATTTTTCCGAAACCTGAAATTATTGTTGTAGAGTGAGGAGTCAGCACCACATTATAGAAATGAAAATGACTCGAGAAGCATGATGGTGCATGAAAAGTTTTATACGAAACAAATCGGAACGAATAGGTTATTGAATATTGAGGGTAGTTTCAGAATTTGTTCTTAATTCCACGCGGCCCATTTCATCAATCCGCGTGGCAACTCCACCCCGTCGTGCGATATGTAGTTGAAAAGGTGGTTTTCTTCTGAATATGACAGTTAATTTTATTGAAAATTGATTTTTCGAATACGTGATATTAGACTTCCAAATTGAAATTTCACCCAATTCACCTGTAGCATAATATGATTACTAACTTGAAATAGACAATGCAGGAAAATGAGATTCGTTCAGAAAAACGAAATAAGTACTGGAATAAAGTTATTCTCAAACTCGTTGTGACATGATGAACTTGTTAGTCTTGCCTATAGTTCATGGAATGAATCAATCAGAACCTTGCAAATTTAAATATATTGGTTTCTCTGAACCTGAATTGAACTTTAAATTTTTTCCTTGTACGGCACATCGTTCAAGAAATCCAGGACAGTGAATTCTCTCGACTTCCGAAGAAAGCCTAAGACTTGCATGGTCCCCCAGTTATTGAAATCGTGAATTACTATCAATATTTATGAATACAAAATGATGGCAATCAATAACTGAAAAAGCTCGCCCAAAAACGAACCGTTTAGAGACCTAATAAATTCTACGATGAAAATTCTGCCAGAAACAGCTGGTATTTTATCCGAATATATTCATTGTGGACGAATGGATTGATACATTCGAGTGCAATACTCTGGTTTCGGATTACTGGTTCCACAAGCACTGACTATTCGACCGATGGAACCGGATCAGTTTTCATTCACGATAACGGAATTGAGATATACAGGGTCCCGTAACAGTGGCTCGGTGTTCTATATCTTTATTCAGGATACATAAAGGATTGAAGTTTTTCATGACATAACCTCATTTGCTCGAACTCGAGAAATAAGAACTATTTTTGGTTACAGATGAGGTTGCTCCATTTTTTTGGGTTTTTTTTTTCGTTACTTATTCGGTTTTTACATGAAAAATAACAGACACTTTATGTATATCTTCAACAACAAAATTATTAACAGTCTTAGAGATATTCTGCCTGACATGTCTTTCTTTTAATATAAGTCACTCAGAATTTTAGAAATGATTTGGATGTGCTGAGTCCCATTGGAGTTTATTTGTGAGCAAATATTGTACATTGGTCGATCTCTGATACGGTGTACCTGAAATCGAACACCCTTCATTTAATTGATCCGTAAAAAGCACCAAAAGAGCTCCACAAATTTCGTCCAGTATTCCTCATGATTAAATTCACTATTTTTTTTCAAAGCTCTCTTTTCTGAAGAATGTTTCTACATCGTCATAATTGAATAAGACGGGAATCGTGGTGACCTTGAACACTAAAGAAAAATTCAGGCGACATTTCGACATCTTTGGAAGGAATTTGCAAGAAAGAGTGAACTGAAGAACCAAATTATTTATGTTTCATCAGGTCTGTTAGGGGAACACCTCAGTTGAAAGTATCATAGAGATATCAAGTCGTTAAAATAAATCATAGAGAAGAAATATGAATGGTTGCCGTTTTCATCAAAGACCTGTTTAAGGGAGCACTAGTTAACTGAATCATAAGGAATACTGGACAAAATTTGAAAAGCTTTTTGTTTCACTTCATATGGATTGTATAAATTTTGGGTATTTAATATGAAATGAGGAAGATACTGCTAATTTTTATTTCCAGTATGTGGCAGGCTGTTCCTCATAACCTGTAAGTCATAGTTCGATTTCAGATGAACCGTTCCAGAGAATGACCAATGTACCATATTCAACTGTAACTAAATTCTAATAGGACTTAGCACAACTTAATAATTTCAAATACCCTGAGTGACGAATATTGGACAAAAAGACTTGTCTGGCATCATATCTCGAAAACTGTTAATTTTGTGGTAAAGATATACATAAAGTGTGTTTTAGTTTTTATGTAAAACCGAAAAGTAGTGAAAAACGCATCATTTAAGAAAGCAAAGTTGAGACTTGCACAGAAAAAAAGAAACACTGTATGTTACCGAAACTGTACCAAGTGCGCATATTTTTGTAGTGAATTTCCACATTCTCGTAGAAATGAGTTTTTTCAGAAAATTGAGTCAAAGTTCCGAGAATGAAATAGGTAGAATTCATATATGTCATTTCATTCCTATTTTCCGAAAATTTTATCATTTTTTAAGATTTTTCTGCACGTCTTAAGCTCATCAGCAATGTTCAGTAGACATAAATCTCGAATCAGTACCCATTCAGAGACATTCTGAAACATTTAGGAAAGATAGCGCTATTGCATTTATTTCCAAAATGCCCATTATCTAGAAAATTGTGAAAATTTTACCTACAAATTTTTCGATGTACTGGGTGGTAATGATATAGTTCAAAACCAATACGAATATTGTTAAGGTTCGAGCGACACCCTGTATATTCTTTTGTGAATGAGCAGTACAATTTTGGTGTTTCAAACAATTCGTTTTATCACAGTATTAGCACAAGAAATGTTAACGGAGTACCATACATTTTTAGGTGTGATAAAAAGCACAGATGAAAAGCTCAAGAAAAACTCGGTCTTCCCGTATTATTGTATTGAAATTAGATTCTGTGTGAAGAATAAGTTGACCTAATCATAATGAAGGGCGTCAGTCTCATTGAAACCGGATTTCTTCTTTCGAATATACAATTTTACCTGCAACAAAAAAAGAGACAGAAGATCAGCAGGAAGCAATAAAAATATAACCTACATTTGCTCTCTGACCGGGAGTGTCTTTCGACCAGGTGGACGAAGAACGCTACAAGCCCCCTTATGTGAGGAATTATTTCCCATAAACTCATAATCGGTAATGTTCACTGAAAATCTAATAAAATAAAGAAAACAAAATTGAAGAACTTGTGACATATATTATGTCAAGGTCAATTGAAATGAAAGATGTATGCGAATGCACGTGTCCAGAGGGAACTAGTTATTGGAATAATAAATTGATATTACATTTTATATTCATCACCTAGGTGTTTCTCATGAAATGATTATTGCGTGCGTTTCTCGAATCGACTGTTTGAGGTATATTATGTCTGAAATAATCTCCAAGTATGAAGCAGTCGATAAGTTGTTGAGGAGAATTCGTACGAAATTTTTAGTTGCAGATCATTTCTGAGGTTTTTCAGATTCAAAATTTGTTTATTTCATGAGCTATTTCAAAATTTAACATCTTATTCATTCATCAAGGTACCACATTTTCTCCAAATTGTTCACATCTCTGTGAGGAATACTACCAAGCAAACGAGGGATGCATCTCAACAATGTATGAATTTACGACGAAAAATATCCTTAAATGAAGGATATTCTTAATCATTACTTGACACTACTTACAACAAACTAAAAGCCCTTTCTTCTTGCTAGGGCTGTTCTTCTCGTCATCAGGAAATAATGAAAATTTGTTTTGAAGAGATAAAAGGGAGCTCAGGACTCATTGTTTGTCTTGATTTTTTTACAAATGCTGTCACCACAATTTCATGTCAAAATTGAACTGTTCTTGTGAAAAATTACGAAAAGTCGAAGCAGGGATCGAATTTGTCGTGTCAAGTATGAAATAACCAATCATAAAATAAGGCATATACGTGGTGCACGCCGAAAGCAATGAGTTTGCTTTAAAAAATCATAGTCAAACTCGGCCCTGATGCATATTCAACAGTTCTCATGAAAAAACAGAGCCGTAACAAAACAAATACACACAATTCAACGATCATTGGAAAGAATAACAAGAAGGAATATGAAAATTGCAACGAACTAAAATAACTGTTCGAACTGACTGCCCTCAATTCACAAACATTCACTTATTTGTTCAAAAATTCCGAATGTTTTCTACTGTGGAGGTGGCTAAAAGCTGATTTGACTCGACATACTGAAATTGAAAGAGCATTTCATCTACTGTACCCTGAAATATGAAAATAATTTCATTCATTAGTTCATTCACCATGTATGTGCCACCATTGGGAATCACATGATAGATTGGAACAATACAGAAATACTGATGTTGGAATCAGATGATTTGAGAAGAAAAATTAAAGAGTCTTCTTGCATTTTGTTGAATGGAGAGAGAAATTTGGCTCATTGTTCTGTAGAAATAGAGCCTATTTGGCTGAATTCACTTAAAAAAGAAGTAGAATTAAGAAAATTTCAAACTCAATGAATCTGTGTTGCTGTGTCTTCTCAAAAATGTCAATTTAACAAAAGTTCAAATCAAAACGAGAACTCGAAATAAAATAATTCTTAAAATTTTCTCCGTTGTATGATGAAAGAGTCAGATTTGTATTCTAAAACGTCACAGTTCGCTTTGTTTATCGTTTGTATTGTTTCTCTATTGTTCATAAGGCAATATGTTCTCCAAGAAACTGCTAATGGCAAAAAGTTCAATCCTGCAATCCGCAAGGGCGTTTTTTTGGAAAAACAATTTTATTCAATTTTTGATAGTTCTGTTTCAGATATGAAAACCCGAAAAAATCTAAAAAATGATCATTGCCCTACTTTCAGATCAAAATCTGAATATCTGAAAAAATCATTAAACCAATGAAAAGTTTCACTGACCCACCTTCAATTTCAATTACGGACCTCTAGGTCAACTGTATGAATGAGAAAAATAAATTATTGAACAAATTCATTTTCTCCTAAGAAAAATATTTGGCAACAAAATCCCGAAACCGGTCAATTTTTGTTTCACTTTTACCGAATTTTATGCATTTTTGAAGGATTTTTGTTGCACCCTGTGCCATCCCCATCAACCCCCCAAATGTTTTGAAAATGGAAAGTAGGTCAAGTGGTACTTTTTTTGGCAAGGTTTTCGTATCTTCTTCACAGGCGTGCAGAAATTTTCAAGAAAAAAATTTTTTTTGAAAAATTAGTTGCTTCAAAGACCTTTTCAGTATGCGCACTTTGTCATGGCTCATTCATTGAGACGATGGTACCTGATTAAATTAAATTTTTCACTTGAGGGTGTTGAAAGGGGTTGAAAGTTGTGCATGAACAAAACTGTAATGGTCGACTTTCATTCGGTGACAAAGTTCATCAGCCATGACAAAGTGCACTGAAAACCTCTTTGAACTAACAAATTTTTCAAAAAAAAATTCCTTCAAAAATGCATATAAACTTGGTAAAATTGAAACAAAAATTGACCTGTTTCAGGATTTTGTCGCCAAATAATTTTCTTCTGAGAAAATGAATTTGTTCCATAATTTTGACGCGCACTTTATAAATATGTTACTCGATAAGTTTTCAGTACCTATATCGGTTTCAGACACTGTTTTTGACATAAATAAACTCGGAAGGCTGAGTATAATCTCCAGTTCGATTCTAATTCTTGTTGTTGTGCAATTGAAAAATCATATAATGAGGGCTGTTGTCATAAAATAAAACCTCGGAGATTTTGTTTGGATTATATTCTGCAATGTACCAGATGCCATATTATTCATCCAATAATAAAGTCAGTTTGTTCACATGTTTATAACCTCTTCAACCGAGTTTTAAAGTGGCGAGGGTCACGTGATCTTATATCTGCAATCTGATAGACACCCCAAAGCACCCCAAACGCCTGATAAAATTCTGATTAGCTCGATTCGCGGTCATGTACGCGTTGCCATAGATTTCCTAAGTAAATGACGCAAGTGGTCTTTCTGGTTGGTATGTACACAGGTCTGTTGGAGTTATGGTTTGGTGAGCTAGTAGGCTTGTGGTATGACGTTTTTTCCCATTGAGTATATATTGGTTATGATGGGGAAGATACTGTCGAACTTGTACCAACCTCTACAGGCTCTGGCACAGTTTATTCAAGAATTTCGAGCTTGGAACGAGTGGCACAAGTAGACATCGACCTTCTTATATTCCCGATGCCAAGACGTATACAATAATATATTCAGCTACGAGAGCGTCCAATACATCATTCATTTATTTTTGCTAAAATGATAATCAAATTTTTGGCAATTGTTATCGTTTCATTTTCGACGTAAGACTACCCATTGCCAAAAATTGAAGTTCAACAATTTATTCATTCTGGGTGTTACACCCCTGTGACTGAGTGTATTCTCCGCAATGAGAACTGATTTAAGTATGATTATATGACTTGAACGAATCGTAGAAGACCTGCCTAATGCAAAGTTGTTCAGGCTCCATCACACAACTTCAGCCCTCAGGAGCTCTTCGCAGCTTTTTACCGCTGATAAACAGCCTAGTAAAATGTAATGCATTCCATTGGGTATTTTCGAGGGTAAGAGCACACAATTTGTGGACATTAAATACCCGTTTCCTTCGTAGGAACCTTAGTATTCCACGCTGATGATTTCGACGCGAAAATAAAAAAGAAATCATTCTCGTTCGATACTGAAAGGAGTCTTGGTTATTTTCCAATTTATATAGCTTGGAAGTTTCGTTATCATTCGGGAGATCTTCGTGAACATTTATAAGTATGATATAGGGTGGAACACAGAAATGGGACTATTTTGAAATTAGTAGTATGCAATGAAGTTTTGTGTTACAATTACAACTATTTGACCTTCACCATTTGTTCAAGTTCAGGCTTTTTCTCTCATTTAAAAGGAATGTTCCCAGAATAATAAGAAATGAATTTCACTGCTTCACCAATGCGTTTTGACAATTCATTCATGAAAATGAATATAAAATTATGTATTTCAAATTACTTATGCGTTGTCGCTGTTATTATTTATCGATTTAAGCTTATTTCGCATTTTTTTCAGGTGTTTTCTGGGTTTCTACTACCACTCTCTGAAACAGAACTAATATGAAATGATGATTTGTTATTGATAGAACATGCCCTCGAGGATTGGGGGATTGAACTATTTGCCAACGGTGTTTCATGGAAAAAAGTTGCCTAATAAACAATATTGAAGCAATGCGATTGATCAACATCGTGAGCTGTATCGTTTCAGACTCTGAATCTGACTCCTTGATCGGAACAACGAGGAAATTTGCAGAATTATTTTTCTCCTAATTATTTTCGTTTCTGGAGATGTTTTTCTCGTTTGATGGAGGAGTCGGATTTGTATTATTCCAATATTCTTCATTCGGCGATTTTGTTCCTAGAACCTGCCCTTGACAAATAGTTTAATCCTGCAATCTGTAAGGGCGTGTTCTATAATTACAATTTTTATTCCATTTCTAATAGTTCTGTTTGAAATATTGGGTGTGTTAGCTCAGTACACACCTGAAAAATAGTTGTTACTCTGGGCGATAAAAAAAAGTTGCATAAAAAAGGTATGCTTCTGAAGATATTTTGAAATTATGTTGTCGAAGAAACAGTGGGGTGCAGTTTTCAGGAGAGAAAAAAAAATTTCTTTGAATGCCATTGAATTTCTGGATAGATAGTTTTTCTTTGCCAATATTGTCGCTATCTCGAACCGTTTTGAAGTTATTAAACGTTCATTAACATAATGAAATTGTGAAAGTCACAGCTTATTCTAAAATTATTTACTTTTATAGTTAGTTACTTCCAGAAATAATCATAAGTCAAAGCAAGTAATAATTTTGACGTTCAATAAAGAAGAAACAGTAAGACATATGATATATTTTCGAAATAGGAAGAAGCGGCATTCCAAGAATTGAATAGACAGGGTAACTCATTCAAAACAAGGTGTTGATATCTTCTGAGATCTGCACGCCACTGTTCTCCTGGTAACATTTCATTGAAATTTTGTTGTGACCAAAACACTTTCATATGGAACCTATTTCTATGGGCAGTAATAACGGAAGTCAGTGGTGGGTGAATAACTTAGTGCTCAATGATAATTTTTTTGTTGCGTGAATGCATATTGCTTCTGAGATGGATAATAATTCTAGGCCTATCTCAATTCTCTCGATAATACCAACAAACGAATTTATGGATTTCAATTTTTTCATAGCGCAATAACAAACGAACCTGATTCTGTTATATGACAGATGCACTTAATGCCCTTTTACCCGCATTTGATTTTTTCGTTGAGTTCACTTCTTCCACTAGTGAACAAATGGAGGATAATTTGAAATTTCATATAGATGTATATTCTATCTCAGAAATTGAACTTTCTGGGAATGGGTGATCGCTAAAACTATGACTGTCGAAGGAAACCACTAAGAGACTCAAAATTGATACAGCAGGTTTGGAGCTAGATTGACAAGTCCAAATTTGAAAATAGCTATTGGATTTTTCCACAGAGACATTCTTTCAGTTTTTTTGATTCTGATTATTTCCGAAAATAATATGGATCCAATCGAATTCATACACTGTACGTAGTGTGGGAATAAGAGTGCGTTGTTTGATTCGAAATTTTGGAAGCGTTATTCGAAAAGAGGATATCAATTTGGATGAAATTTTGCATGGAACTTCGAATCGTCTCCCAATTATTCTATTCCTATAACTGATATGATTAAGTATTGTTTGACGGTTGAGAACGTAATATATCGACAGAATCATCAGGAGGTTTTTATCCATTATTATATCGATTCCGTCGCTTTATCCATTAGACATATAATTTTCTCAATTCTTTTATAAACACTTATCTTTTAAGGCTGGAATCTGGTTTCTGTGGGATAGGAAGAATGATTTTCAAAATTCAAACATTCGACACAATTTTCGAAATGTCATTCAATCTGAAAAGAAAACTTTTTCAACCCATGTAACCAACTGGATTCCAGATGTGTGTACCTCTAAAACTTTAAAGAGATATTTCAGCTGAACTCTTGGTATTATCTCCCGTAAATAAAAATGGTTACGAACAGCCAGCTGGCAATTTGGATGAAAATGGAATTCTGCCATAAGGTCATCATTAGTGAGTCTTACACGCAGTCGCTCAAAATCATTCTCGACAAAAAATCCGGAAACATTTGGGTGAAATAACTACTCCTGCTTCTAAGGTTAAACGCCTAAAAATTCCTAAAAGTAACAATCTATGGCCATGATATTTTTCCAAGAAATACAGATAGATGAAATCTGGCATCTGATTGTTGAAAACTACTCTCATATCTATGCAGAATTGGTTCGACCCCGGAAGCATACTTTGATGTGTTAATTTCATCTTCGATCATTTGTGTTATGGTTCTATACTAAGCTTCTTGAATTGGCGTCTGAATTTAAGATTGCAGCGCCACGGTGGCCAGTTTTAGAACCTTAGATACAGACATAGATTTTGTTTTGATAGTCGATTTTGTACTGCTTGTTAGTGTTTGGTATGATAATTTTTGATTCCACGATTTATTCAAAGACTTATAGTTGACGAGAGTATTACAGGGAGTACATATTCCATTCTTAGAAATTAGGTATGTATCATTCTTCAATCTCATTGAGCGTAGCAACACTAAAATTACGGGGATATCTCCAAGGTTAGACAGTATTTTAATATTATTTATTTTCAGATCCAAATGCCAAGACTGACTTTGGTGGATTTCTTAGGCTGTCTTGAAAGTTGAAAAACAGATAGTATTGTAAAACATACTTTTTGGAATAATAGACAAATACTCATAACTTCACTATTTTTATAGCGAAGGACTTAATACTCAATATATTGTGAAAATACATTCACATAAAACTAATGCCACTTGTATCGTAACTCTTATTCATTATGGATTGACAAACAAATTTTCCAACACTCATATGGTTGGTCTCGAAAAAGCTGTAATAAATAAGCCTTCTACAACTTTGCTTTCATCTGTAGAAGCACTTTGGGCGAACAGTATATTCATCACTATTCATTTCCTTGTTGAGACTCTTTTTTTTCAACAGTCAGTTCTATCACTAAAACATTTACGTTGTTCCTTAATGATCAGTTCAACAGGCAGATTTCTGGAAGGCAGAGCATTCGTCTTAAGTAAGTTTCTCTGTTTGGATTAGGGGCCTGGAAAAAAATTGTCTTCATGAATGTGATATTTCATGAGCAATTCATGCTTACCTCTATAAAAATGATCATCATCATCGGTTAAATGCAGGTTACAGACTCTCATAAATCTTGTTTGTTGGTTTTTATCGATTCTTCAACACTTTCAGGCCCGACTTGTTGAAGGAAGTTTCCTTCACCCTAACTCGAAATTTTTCACCGGACTGTGGAAATCTATGGGAAGGTACATTTGAGTTTGATTTTCCTCAGTAGAAGCACTTGTCAAATCACACAAACGCCGAGAAAAATGCATAAACTTTCTCATTTTCTTAACATTTCTTTCAACTTGTCAATGATAATGTCTGTACCTCGGGGTACTCGGATAGCCACCAGAGGGAGTAGCGCTCATCTTCATTCGCCAATAGCAGTGAATATTTGCGATCTCAAACTCGAAATGGAAAAATTCGAACGACATTTCGAATTTTTAACATGGAAGTTGAGAGAGAGATAGAACTGACAGAGAACCAATGCATTTTAGGTATAATGCAAGAGTACAGATGAAATCCTCTGTAAGAACTCTGTCTCCTTGTATGAGTGTAGTGAAATTGGAATCTGTTTAAAGAACATAGATGACATCTATTTCAACATAATTTTTCAGTCATTTTGAATTTATTTCGATGAAATATCTTGACATGATATCTGAAACAGGAAGAGGAACAGAAATCCAGCAAGAAGCAGTGAATAATATTACCCACATTTGATCTCTGACAGGGAGGGTCTTTCGACTAGGTCCGGTCCTCCAAGCGATGAAATTTCAGAACCTCAGATAAACGAAGAACGCTACAGGCTCCTCATATTAGGAAACCATCTCACATAGATCCATACGTGGTTATTCCACAAGAGAAATCTTATAAAATAACGGAAATAAACCGAAACACTTGTGACATATTATGTCAGGATGACATGATATACTGATGGAAACTCTAAATATGAAAATTTCAATGGAATTTCATCTGTTTGGGCTGGAGCTTGGCAGACAGTGCTAATAAATGAACATAAGAACGTGATCCTTCGACAATTCCGAATAAAAATTTTAACGATAGAAACAGTAAGTGAATGGCCCTTTTCCTGCGCCATTTTGCAACGTCAGAAAATTGCCTCAGCGCCAATCGATAAATCTTTCGCTAACATCCTTTTCGAATGAAATGCTCTCTTTCTCATAACCCAGAAATAATGAACCAAAATATCCAACCTCAAGTGCCTTTTTTTATCTCTCGTTTCTACGTTCACTTCTGTAGATCTATGGGCATTGGCCAGAATAGTCCGAACCACTGAAACCGTCCCTCAACGGAAAATGCAGCCTATTTCACTCGAACAATTCTATACAAAACATGCAAAAATGGGGGGAAATGCTTGGTCGAATGATTACAGTAAAAAAAACGAATATCTTTCCATTTCAGCTCGTAGATACGCGGAAGAAAATCGTGGCTGACCACTTGAAAATATAATTTTTTCGGTCGATTTATCTGGACCTCGATACGGTCGTAATTTTTCTCTTTCAGTTCCTAAAAATTCCGTGAGTGGTTGAATTCGGAATAAATATGGGGGAGAATGCAGTGGCGTATCAATCCGAAAGTTTGTGCTTATTTCTCTCTGATAGTCCGACTTTTACAAAGTCAGTAGATCTATCAAGTTTTTGCAACAAGAACTACGCCAGATTGGCAATAGGTGAATGTTATCAAGGTCAAGGGATCTTGTCGATTCTTACACATTTTCCTCAATGAATCTATGGTTTGGTTTAGTTATATTTACGTTTTCAGTATGACCTTTGTATGAATGTGTCAAATTTCCATGGCCAACCGATTTATTTTATGAAAGTGAATGAAGTATTTGCATGGATAAAGTTCGCCAACCAGTCGACTGTTTAGGACCAAATCTACAGATCTGTATTAATTCTAGACTTTTTATATGGGGACACTTCAAACCAAACATCTATGCCAAATAGTGCGCCTTCATGGAAGGATTACTACGCCACAGAAGTCTAGACAAGTGAGGCAGAATTAACCTCAAACTGCTCCAGAATATCAGGCGTCAGTTTGAGTGAAATTTATACCATTGTATAGAAATTGGAAGGACACAATTTCAGCCTTTGTAAGATGAAACAACAACAAGTTTTTTCTTTCTGCATTCTCATTGAAATTGATATTCATCTTCTAAATAAACTCAATCTGCAAAGTTGAATTTTGCCTTCGCTTATTATCAAATTTCAAAAATATTCTAACTTTTGTATTCAGGAGTAAGAAGCTTTTTCAACTATATATCGCACGCCCCTCTTCCTATTCAAATTTGAGGAGTTGTGACCTATGATTTCCCACTGAAAAAGACCTCTGTTTCCTTTTCAATGTGACACTCTATACAGAAAATCCCCCGTCTTGAAGATTACTCATTTTTCACCCTACGCCACTGTACCTCGGAATAAATATGGGGAAGAGTCAAATCCCACAAGGCGCCAAAATTTTATTTACGCTTTGTCCACCGGGCCTATCCCAAAGCGAGCTTCCCGGCCAGTTTATCCGAGTAAAAAACTATGTTATTCCCGGAATGTAATCCAGAGGACTGTACTGGATCCTAGTTATTATTTTGTTATACAGACACATAATATAACGCTGTTTTTCATTGGTCTGCCATCCAACCATATACGATGTTAGTATTCCTGATTTATATCCCTGAATAAAATCCTTGAAATACTCAGGAACATACATGCATTGTTAAGCTTTATGGATACACAAACATAACTCGAAAATTCCAGGTAAAAGTTCTGTACCTGAGCAATCGTAAACATTATTTTCAGCGTCTCGAAGGCTTATCGTATAAACCATGCTCTGAAACGAGAATGTTCGAAATTGTAGCTATTTCATTGAGAATGATTGACTGAAAAATTTTACAGAAGCACTTAAATGAGGTCAGAGATTTTACGGATTCCTTCGAATTCGTTTCCAAAGTGATATCTCCACAGTTATTGGACATAGCAACGATGCTAAGGAAATAACAACTTTATTTAAATATTTAATTTGAAAGGTTTTCGGAAGTAGATAATTGAAAGAATCACTGAATAGTGCAGATTTTAATGTAATATATTTTCATGATATCTAATACTGACATACGGTCTAATTCATAGGTACCACCAAGAATAGGGAATTTCCGTTGAAAAATTTTTAATTCTTATCTGGAAAATTGTTCTGAGCCAAAAGCTTCCACCACTCAAGATCCAACTTTTTGTTCAGCGAATATTTTTTTCATAATTTGCAACACATTCGAAAAAGTTGATACTGCGTATTCTGAAAAAAAGCAATTAAAGGCCCCATTCCAGATTAAATCTGCTTTTGTATGTACTCTTCTCCTATATTATTCAGGAAAGCGACACCTGCATTCAAGTTTCAATTAATCGCGCCTACAGGCAGACATAAATCTCATTCACATCTGTTGAAGTTTTAATTAAAAAAAGAACAATCGATAAATCCGAGGGCTTCAAATACCTCGAAAGCCTGATCATCTTCCTGATTACATGCCTCTGTAGAATTATATCGGGATGAATAATTCGAAAGAATAATTCAAACTTTTCTATACTGATATTCGAGGAATAGATGATTATCGTTCGTTTTGATATGCGAATAATATTCTCCGAATTTCGACACGAAAAACACAGGGTTATTCACTATAAATTGAACAATATATTTTCAAATATCGATTAAAGGATATTTTGGGGGAGTTTACATTATTTTTCAGGTGTTTTCTTTGATTTCACTCACAATATCTGAAAAAGATTTGAAAATCAAATATAACTTTTATTTATAAAAAACGCCCTTGTGGTTTGGATTCGAAATACTTGCCAACGGCAGTTTCCAAAAAAAATGTTGCCTTACGAACAATATCGGAATAGCGCAAAAGCTACTGTTCACTTCCTGGATCGTTTTGCATTTTTTTGGATGTTGTTCATTAGGCAATATTGTTTCTAGAACCTGTCCTTGACAAAAAGTGCGAATCCCGCAAACCGCAAGAACATTTTTTATAAACAAAGTTTCATTTAACTTTCAGTACTTCTTTCTCAGATATTGGTAGTGAAAACGAAGAAGACACCTGAAAAATTATAATTTCGAAAACACACGTTCGATTTACTGGAATTCAGTGCTCAGTATCGACTTGAAGGTATATGCGGGATTTCTTCGACATCTAGAAAATGGTTTTTGAATTATAAAATTTTCTCAAAAAATTCTCGAAAAGTTTTGAAGAAATATATTTGCATTTTCTGTTGATATGATCAGTACGGAAATTCGCCCAAATCACAAATTTTGTGAACTATCGAAAATCCTGAGCCTTTGCCTTCAGAAGATACTGTGTTTATATTACTACATTTACTAACGGCCGACCGTAAAAACAACTTCCGAAAGAAACAACTAAGAAGCTCGATATTTGTAGAGTAGGTTTGGACCTTGATTACGAAGGCCGAATTAGTGAATGGGTAGAAGCCGCCCAATGATTCTGTAGATGTACCCATTAAAAATTTTATTTTCCAAATATCCCCGAAAATACAGATAAAATTGGATCAATATCCAGAAATTTATCGAAAACTAACACGTTCATACAGAATTGAATGAGGATAATATGATCAGAAGATCACGTTGTAGTGAGGATTTGAAAAAAAAATTTGAATTTTTTTTTTTTCAAATCGTTCTAATGACACGTTCATCCCGAAACTTCGCACAAAGGTCCAGAAGTATTTCCCAACCAAATACCAAGTTTTATCTTGATTGAATAAGCATAGTTTGAGTTATTCCGAAAGGAAGAACCAAATCAATAAAAAAAAACGCGAAATTTTATATATTTTTACCTAGTATCTCCGAAAATAATAATTCTATAACATTGAAACTTGGTATTCTGCTGCAAAATATAGAGCTCAATATTTGTGCTGAATTTTTTGTAGATATGATGCACAGTTTTTTTTTTCAGTTTTCTGACAGACTGATCTTGAAGAAATTTCGCAGTCGGCCGTTAGGCCGACCGTAAATACAATAACTTCCGAAAGAAACAACTCAGAAACTCGATATTTGTAGGGAAGGTTTGGACCTTAATAACGAAGGCCGAATTCGTGAATGGATAAAATCCACCTAATGATTCCGCAGATATACCCATTCAAAATTTTATTTTCCAATATTTCCAAAATACAGATCAGATCAAATTGAAATCCAGTACGTCATCGGAAAATTACAGTTTGAAGGTTCATACAGAATTTAATGAGGATGATATGATAATAAAATCACAGAAATTTTTTTTTCAAATTGTTCTAATCACACGATCATCACGAAATTTTGCATAAAAATGTCTTTCAGCATCTCCAAATTCTCTGCGAAGTTTATCAGGATTGAATCAGTATTTTTCGAGTTATACCGAAAAAAGCGACGATATCGAGAAAAAACCTCGAAATTGTACATATTTTTTCCCAATAACTCCAAAACTTATAATCGTATCGAACTGAAGTTTAGTACACTGTTGTGAAATATAAAGCTCAAAGTCCGAGTTTGATTTTTTTCTGGATATGATAAGCGGTTTTCGAAAAAAAATTTTCGAAAAAAATTTTCAGGAAATTTTTCTTTTTGATTCACTGACCGTATGATCCTGACAAAATTTGGCTCAAAGTTGCGCGTTGTTGTATTTCAAGTAATTGCCAAGTTTCAATTCAATCGCTCAAGTAGTTCCTGAAATAAAAAATAAATAACTTCAAAATTTCAAGTGGCTATAACTCCGGAACTATTCGACCGATTCGACCCATTAACGAACTCAACCGCAGCATTCCAATGCGCGACCTACTCTGAAAGTTTCAAGTTGTTAGCCCACTCCCTTCGACAGTTTTCGTGTCCACGACCGGCCGGACGGCCAGACAAAATCGATTTTGACACCGGATTCGTCATCAGTGAGTCCAATCTAGTCGTTTGAGACCATTTTCGGCTCAATCATCGAAAATTACAGACATTTGGACAAAATGATAGCACGCTGTTTCCCTAGAACATGGGCGCAAAAAGGAAATTAAACTCTCCTGATTACGCGTCCATAATGAGCTTCTGCTCAAATTTAAAACTATGTATTGCCAGCTTAGCGAAGCGCTTCGTTTTGCGTTTGTGGGTTCCCTAGTCTCCTAGTTTTTTTCTGTGTGTTTTGAATATTTGCTGTTTTTGTAATATGGAATTTGTGAATTGAATTCTAATTACAGGGATCATGATAACCTTCAAGATGATATCGCTTCTATACAACATTTCTACACTCACACCTGTCTCACAACATGGAATCCTGGGTTCGAATCCCATCGGAAATACAGAAAAATTTTGACGTCACTACCGCTCGCTCCTCACTTTTGTTGACCTTGGAAACTCATGAAATCTGAATGACCTTGAACGGGACTTACAATATTTCAAAAGGGTATCAAAATTTGCAAAATGAACCTTAGAATTCCTTATGGGAATTAACATGTAAAAATGCTCAAAACTGTGCTCGAACTCTCTTAGCCTATCTTCTAGTATGTGCCGTGACACCCCTGTGTATCTGCAACCGTTATTGAACAATCCTAATAGGACAGTAGTGAATGAACTGGTCTTGTATAAAAGCAGCACCCCGCAAATATATGGCATAAAATCAGAAATTGTTATCTGGAAACTTATACCTCTCAGATCTGAAGAAGCGCAATATAAAATGTTAAAATGAGCAGCTGCGGCTAAAGCCAAAGAAATATATCCTGATGAAAATTCTGAATCGGCAAAGCCGAAAACAATATTGCCACCGTACTTCGGGGTCACATGCAATGAGGGATATTAAAATTGATTTATGATAACTTTTTGTTGGGCATTTTTCTGGGATAGTGATTCTTCCGTTATTACACTTTTCCGCTATTGAATTCTGTGTACTGGAGCTAGTTCGAAATGGCAGCGGTGAAAGAAAGAAAGTAGGTTAACTTCCAACACCGACATTATTCTTGTTCTTCTGGCGTAAATTTATAATAACTCCTATATGCAAATCCTCACCGCTTAGGGTTACAGGAACAACAGAAATTGAATCTAAATTCAGGAAATAAGCTACGTTCGGATTTCCTGATTTCATCTGATATGAAATATCAATCGAAATGAACATCAACCTATGGAAGGTTTCATGAGAAAGATGTCCATGGGACAGCAGAGTGATTTTTCGGTTTTGAAGCTCTTGCACAGGGTGGCTCTGTATTGGGGGGAGGTTGTTTTGATGTGATTAATTTGAAATAAAGAATAAACTGCAGATTATATGTATATATGCACTTAATCTCAAAATATATAAAACTATCAAAGATATCTTGTAATATTGTGCTAACTCCCAACTCGAGATCATCTCAATTATGTTATCAGTATCTGATTTGGTCACAAAATAGTGAATGCACCTCTGTTATCCTATATACTGGAGTACAATACAAATTTGAATAAAACAAATTGAATAAGGTGAGAATTAAGAAAGATCTTGAACTCGAAATAGAAATATTTTGGGTATTTCGACTTTTCTAATGATTGTTGGAAGTAAGATCTGAAGAATTACCCTAAGAACATTATCATTCGACGATTTCAAGTGCTTCAAAAATGAATCCCCAAAAGGACACAATTAGCGATCGATGACTGCTCCTGCGCCATTCTGCGTATTCAATTCGGTAACAAAATAGCGAATGCATCTCTGTTATCCTATCTATATATCGGACTACAATACTAATTGAAATACGAAATTTATAATTCGAGAAATAGAGATGACCTTGAACACGAAATAGAACAATTTTTGACGACATTTCGACTTTAATTTAAATGTATAGCAAAAAAAAATCATGTCATTTATTTCAAGTCTAATACTGAAGGTGTAAATAATGTTTACTGCAGTATTCTCGGAAAATTATAATGCTAGTGCGTACAGATGTCTCCACACTGTATTTGGTCGAATTTCATGTTCGGTTTTATGAGGTTGTATCTAAGTCTTGCGTTATATGTCAATACTATTCTCACTCATGTACAACCGCATATCTAATAGTAATTCGAAGATATTGTTTTATTCAATAAAGTTTCTCAGGAATTTGGACAGTATTTTATTCGAACCTCTCAGTACATTGCCAACTTTTTGAACCTCTCGTGGTTCTTTTTCAAAGCTCCTATTTAATTTGATTTGAAATGTGTCTGGTAAAATAGAACGTTCGTTTTACTAGACACATTCCGAATCAAATTAAATATGAGCCTTGAAGAAGAATCACGAAAGGTTCGAAACGTTGGCAATGTACTAAGAGATTCGAAAAAATTACTGTCCAAATTCCTGAGGAACTATATTGTCTTATATTCGGTAATGATTTAAGATTTTTCAATACTATCATCAACTGCGTTTTCGAAATATTAACCCATGTTTTTGGATTTCCTGTCATGTTTGAGGAGAAACTCCAATAATCGTTAGTCTTTTAATGATGTTTAGTGATAGTGTAATGTTCTATTATAATGATAATTTGTAGTTTACGTCTCCTTATGATGTCAACAATAAATTAACGAAATATTGTGAAAAGCAAAGAAAATACTGGGTTTCTTTTCTTTTAAACCCTACAGACCGATTTCCCGAAATTATCATTAAAAGAAAGAGTTCTTATAACAAACTCTCTACATTACAACAAACTCCAATTTCCTTTCTACTGTGTTAAGAACTTCACAAACTAGTAATTGCTTTATTGGAAGTACAATTCATGTTCATGTCATTGATCAAACTCTATATTTAGTTTGTAATTATAGGCAATGAATGTTCATTACCTATTGATCCTCCTTCACTCTCTCAACGATTGTATATCTGAACACTACCAAGCTTCTACACACAAGTAGAACGTTGAGAGACCAACCCAATAACTTTCATTGTGAATTGAACAAAATTTCATTTGTGCTGCAATAAACGGCAACAATCCAAACAAACAATACCCGTATTTGGCTCTGTAGCTTTTACGGCTGGGTTTTTCATAGAATTCGAGTAATATGTACGAATCAATCCAGTCCGATGAGCTTTATCACAAATTGGATGATCCGGCGTATTATACGACTCCGGATAAAAAAATGTCCGTTCCAGGCTAGTCCTGTGCAAAAATCACGACCGAATATAATGCGAATGTCTTGCATATGGGACCCAGGCCTAGTTCGTGATGCCCATTCTAAGTTGCAACACAAACGGCAGAGTAAATAAGCTTAATCAAAAAGCGACCAGTAGTAGCGTGTTCATTTCGGCTATTGCCTAATCTTCGCATTTGATATTTTTGTTGAACGTTGGGAAATGTGAAACGTGCTGTGAAATAGATAAGGATCCACATGCTTGTGAAGAATAATAGCACAACCAGGATGGCTAAACCTGAAAGATATTCGCTATACTCGCGTGTGTGTAAAGTTGCTGATGCCAGTTTTTTCAACTCCACACACACTTATCATTCCCAGTGATTAGCAATGTGCTGAAATCTCCGCTTCTATAGCCGCATATTTCAGCAGGTTTTCACCAGGCGCGGTTAAAAATACGAGAATGGGAGGTACCTCGAAAACAACACGCAAAGCATCCAGGATGATCATTTATGCCGAGTTAATCACACAAGAACAGTGTTAATAAATTTATGAATCTCTGTGGTTCATTTTTCTCATTTCCTGAGAGATATATGGTATAGAGGGTGTGGCAACATTGGAGCGGTAGATGACGTCATCTCCAAGAAAATAGGTAGAAATTCTTCAAAAAACAGTCAATAACGTGATTTACTTCAAGATTACATAATTCCTTGGGCGCTTCAAATTGAGAATTTTGGAGTTCATAAGGCTTTATTTTTTCTGGCAAACCGCAACTCTGTTTTGTTAGATGGCAACATATATTATCATCCTTTTTTTCATCCGTGTTTCGGATCACATTGGAAATTAAGGCCATACAGAATATAATATTCCAGTCCTGCATATGTATGACTCTTGGGGTCATATTTAGAGGGACCAGCAAATAATGTATTTTACAATAGTTTCAGATCATTTGAGTACCCTTTTTTATGTGACGTGCCGCAGGGGTCCAACTTGGGGCCACTGATTCTCATGATCTACATGAACAAACTTCCCTGAGATATCCAGTGTTGGCGTTTGCTGATGACTTCAAGATCTACCTGAGAAAACTCAATGCTTTAGATTCTTCACTGCTGCAGACAAGCTTGAAAAATATTCACGAGTGATGTTTGAGTAACAAGCTGATACTGAACATGGGGAAGTGTTTTGAGGTCATATTCACTAGGAAATCACAACCGCTTGCTTTCAACTATCATAGAGCTGACAAGTTCATAAACGTAAGGGATCGAATTCATGATCTTGGAGTATTTTTTCACTCCACATTCAGTTTCTATCCGCACAGTGAGGAGATATGTGCTAAGGCTAGCAGAACATTGGGATTTGGACTCAGATAAACCGTGGAATTCGAAGATCTATCGATTCTCAGAAGCTTGTAGCCCACATACGTAATCAGTAGCGTAACTTGATCTGGTTTCTAATCTACAACTGCCATCTTGTACCACTGGCGTGCATACATAGGATGTTTTTTAAATACATACCTTTCAGGCATACTGGTAGGTTTCCTGAGCGGATTTATCAATCATCATGAATGAGATGAGAATATTGTCCTTACTTGCGAGGCGTGAGGAACAGTGTGTCAGATTTGCTCAGAGACTCCTAAATTATCTACAGAATAGACTACCCATATCAACTATCTGAAATGACGTTCAAAGTTCCAAGATTGGTGACGGGATCTTCAACTGTGTTTCATTTGCTTCAAGCAGTTTCAAGAAGCTTTATATATCATTCAGGGAAATCATTGAATAACACCAATTTTTCTGTAATATCTACACATGAAATCTTTCGATATTGATTTTTTATGATGTACTCTTTTGTCTACGGATGTTTTTTTGTTTTGAATGACGAAATTGAAATGATATGGACCAGCATACAACAGTTGAAGTCAGATGTTGAAAAAAATGTAAATGTAGATTTTTTATAACCGCAACTGAGCTAATGGATACCTTCTTCATCATGACAACGCGCTATACCAAGCACTGCTTCGGATTCGTAACTTTCGGCTGAGAAAAATCTTTTTGCTTGTCCACATCCACCCTACCCACTAGATTTAGCACCCTTAGATTTCTAAAGCCTGCCAAAAGTAAAACTGCACCAAAAGAAAAATTATTAGAAACAATTCCATTGACATTGAAACTTTCTCAAGGAAGCAGCTCAATTCTCCGGTGAAAGTTTGTTCGTTATAAAATGATTCACTTTCGCGTCAATCAAATCTTTTACGTAAGTTAACATTTCGCCGAACGAAAATCATCATCGGTTCGTTCTTCACACTGAACCCAACGTAACACACTCTCCACATCATAACAAGAGGGTTCCGAATTGATATGCGTTCCTGATAATGAGTTATTTTAACAAATTTAAGAATTTACACATTAAACCTCAAAGTATATGTCTGAAATAAGATGGAGTTCATTTGACTCCAAATTCATTCATACAACAGTCAATTAACTACCATATGTTACAGAAGACTCTGTTGGATTCTGTAAAATTTCTATGAGGATTCATCAACGACGTGAACCGTCGGGTTTTTACAACTGTCATTCTGAAAACCTAACTTCCCAAATAGGATTCACGTAAAACAACTGTCAAATGTCAACTGTCAACGCATAATAACAGTGTCGTCCCCAGAGCCTCACCTCTCGTGAAAACTGAAGCATGAAAGAAACTCCCAGAGAAATCTGCCATTCGTGACGATAATTCAGGAAGAGTGAAGGACTAACATATTCATCAGAGAGACATCTGCTCAAGAAACTAAGCTTTCCGACTCTGCTCAGCCAACTCTGCTAACTAACTGGAATACAATCTAATTAATGAAAGGAAAAGCATCTATGTTTCCGTAACTTGAAACAGCTAATCAAATAATCACACCCTACGGGGCCATGCATTCCCTTGTCACTGTCAACTTGAACAGTTGATAGCAGGATGTATTGAACTATTAAGTTAGAGTGGAGTCACACTGGAGTAACGTTCGCTTTGGGCGGCCAATTCACGACAATTTGAATCCCAGAGTTTCTTGAGTGCATAAAAATCTTTTGATATCACGAAGTTGTGTTCAAACAAGTAACTCCTTACCCTTCATTCACTTTATAACCAATTGGTCTGATATATTCTAACAACTTGATCATTGTTTGAGGTTCCTGCATCTTCCACAGAGGGTAAACATCAATTCACTTCTCACTGTGAACTTTAGGAGATAAAGCTGAATGAATTGAAGTTTTAGTAAGAGTAGGATCACACTGGACTAACATACGCTTTAATACCCGGCCATTTGAAATAAATGAGAGTTCCCTGATAGCATAAAATTTCATGATACCGCTTAAGTCTCCAATGAGTCATCAATGATCGTTCGATTCACCTCACAATATTTTTGGGATATGTCTTCACAAGTCGGTCATTTTTTTGGAGTCGGAGCATCATATTTCACAGCGAGGACATTGTCTTGTCACTGTGATGTTTCAACAGAGAAAGTTGTCACACTGGATCAACTAACGCTTTGACAATATTACATTTTACCTACAATTTGAATCTAAAGAGTTCCATGAGAGTACGTACATTTTTTGATATCACCAGGTTGTCTAACAGTTCACTTTTCGTTCCAGCGTTCCAGTAGCCTTACAATGAATTTTTCAAATATATCTTGACAAGTGTGGCATTTTTTCATCATCTAACATGGAGCATATCGATAGGTTCTTTTGTCACTGTGATCATTCAAGAGAATCATCCGGATAACCGAACTATTGAGTTAAAGTAGAGCCAGACTGTATAAATGTACACTGTATTCAGCATCCTTGAAGAATGTGCTTTTGGCATTTATGTAAAACCATTCCCTTCACTTGAATGTCTCAGACTTACATGTATGTTGACATTGGCCACAACCTTGACCTCTACCTCGAGCGAGACTCACTTGCTCATAAACATTATATGATGAAGGCAGGCTGTGTTCCAACAGTTCACTTTTGACCGTTCAATTTGTCGGATATATCTTAAAGAGTATGCCATTGTTTCTGGTTTGAGCATCATCTTCCATAACCAATATCGATCAGTTTTCTTGTAACTGTGTACCTTCAAGAGATAAAGCTGGATATATTGATCTTTTGAGTAAGGGTCGAGTCGAAATATGGGAACGAATACTTTGTTCGGCCAACTCACGATACTTTGAATCTTATCGTCCTCTGGAGAGCATAGAAATATTTTGATGGTACTACGTTGTATTCTAATAAGTCACTACTGATCGGTTTACTCATCCAACATTATTGTTCGGATATAGTTTGTCCAGAAGGTCATAGTTTGAAGAGGAAACATTATCTGTTATAGCGGATATCGATCACCTCTTTTGTCACTGTGAAATTTTGAGCGAGAATGCTGGATATATTTGAGTTTGAGGTTAGAGTAAGTTCACTCTGAAGTAAAGTACTCGCTGTTCGGCGAATTCACGACGAGTTGAATCTCGAAGTTTCCTTCGAGCATGAAAATCTTTCGGTAACACTAAGTGGATTTCCAACAAGTCGCTCCTGACCATTTACGAAGAACAGTGATCGTTCATGTCGAATTGAATCATAATCATCCTCAGTGAGCAGTCGAATGTCATTCATTCCAAAACGTAGCCACCTAATTCAATCCTTCATCAAACTTTACTTAAAGTGTAATTTCTGTGATCTAACTTGAGGGTGACAGCAATTAATACATTTGTTCGTTGAATGGATCACGTCCACAACGCAGAAGAACGGACTATCAAATGGAATTAGCATATTCATGGCGAGTCTGGATAATCCAATTCATTTTAACCACTTGGGAAACCAGTCTTGAAAGAGATACCGAGTATCCTCTTTGTTTTCTCGTCTGTGCAGTGATGCAAACACTCCGGAATAAAAGTAGAAAACTCTATTTGTTATGGCAGATGTCGTTCGGTCAGCCAGATATTTGAGGTTTTTATTCATGAAACTGTAGACTTTCCAATAGAAATTCAAAATAATTTTCAATATAAAACAGTTAATGTAAAATGAGGTCGAGAACCATTATATTTTGAAATATGAACAGAAGGAGCTCACCCAAGAATTTTGTGTTCATGATTGTCCATATGTTGGTTACGAAATGAATAAAAAGCACGGGAGAACGCTTTGTCAATGCATGCCTTGTATGTGTGCATGAAATCTTTACCTACAACAACTGATGTAGATTCAAGCAAACTTGGCATTCAATCCTCAAGGCCCAATAAGAGTTATTCTCGGGAAGTCAGATCAAGTTATTTTGATTGCTTTTGCTGATTCAACCTGCAACTTCCTACATGATATCCCCATTTATTTATACACAACCATCAGATCTTAGCTTTCATACAGATCTGAGGCAGAACCTAACACAGGAAAATATTGACCTCAGTGTTATCGTCAAACATGTGACCAAGCAGCACTGTTTTGAATCAACTAATGTAATATGTATAGCTAAGACGATCTAATACAGTTATCACCGTCATAATGAGGTGAAGGGATATGGTAATAAGAGTTGATATCAGCAGAAAAAATTAAAAAGGAGATAGGTAAACATTGGTTCGTAAGGCGACATTTTATACGGTTGATTGAAAAATATTTGTGTAAACAAAATGATGACAGCAACCTCTAAAATCTTGAATGGGGAATAGGTTTTGAACGTTTACACATTAGGTTTGATTTGAACCAAACGAACACAGAGCAAGAGATAGAACAACAACATTCTTGTTGATCTTTTAGTATAAACGAAAACACGTTTTCAGAGCGTTTACACATTACAAGGAATCTTTGCGAACGCAGATAGAATGCTCCACGTCTGTTTACACTATAAGAATTTGATAGAATAGGTATAGAATGAGCATTCGCTCGTCTGATGTAAATCGGCCTTTGGACTAATGCATCATTGAAGAGTACATGAGAATATATTCCACATTTTCGTTTGGTCATCTGCGTTTCTGAGGGTTCATACAGATGATTTTTTAATGCATTTACTCCCAAAATATTAGAGCTCCAACGGAGCAAGATGAGTAATCTGCAACTAGCAGCCCTATAATTTGCCGAATAACCTACTAAACCAGTGAAAGGGAAGTTCTAGGAAGGGAATTGGAGTCCTATGAATTTTGATTAGATATTTCAATTAAATCACATATATGTCTCTTCGTCTACTGCTATAATTACAATAATAATCTTATTATAGAGTAGAATATTCGGTTGAGGACGAAATAACGCTTTGTGTATGGAAATCAGGCCACATACGCCGAATTTGCTCACTTTGTTGAAGACGATATTTCATGCATGTAAGACATTCTCTATGAAATTCTGCAGGAATGAATCTCGGTAACAAAGAGGTGAGGGGAAAAGGAACAGAATGGAACGTCCTCAGCTTGAATAAATTTTTGCTAGAACCCGTATTATGTATACAAGAGGTATCTGGGATACTTTCAGGTTATTCTGAGATACATGTTCTAATCAGAAATTTTCATGGAAACGGAACTTTCATTACAGTCGATATTCATTGGAATGAAACGTTTATAGAGGGCGTTTGTGCACACATGTTCCTGGCTACAGCTTGCTATAGTTTTGACCAATTCTCTGTAATTTTCGAATTTTGCGCCGAAAAAAGTCTCAAATGACCACGTTTAACTGACTGATGACTATCGCGGTGTCAATATCGATTCTGTCTTTCTAGCCGACCGGCCGTAGGCGCAATTACAGGCATGCGGAGGATCCTATCTACTTGAAACTTTCAGGGTATTTGCATTTCAGAATGCAACGACTTGTTCTGTTAATGGGCAAAATCGGCAAATATAAGGATTTATAGTAATTTGAAATTTTCAGGCTATTTCCCTGGTATTTCAGGAACTACCCGAGCGATTGGATTGAAACTGGACAGCTAGTTTGATTATAACTACGTGCGATCTTATACGAAATGTTGTTGAGATTGTACTGTTGGTGAATTGGAAAATGATTCTTTTTGGAAATTTTTTCTCGGAAATGATTTATCGTATTTGAAAAAATTCAGCTCAGACCTTGAACTCATATTTCACAGCAGTATATCAACTTTCAGTTTGATACGATAACAGTTTTCGAAAATATTAAGAACATTTTTTTCGATATCGATGAAACTTGGTAACTATATTCAAAATGCTGATGAACAACTTTGTGCAGAATTTCTTGGTAATCGTGTCGTCAGAGCAATTTGAAAAAATAATTTAATTTTTTTTTCTCCTGATCACATTATCCTTATGAAATGTATGAATGTTCATGCAGAAGTTCGTGAGTGTAATATGATTAGAAGATATCCGAATTATTCCATCAGGAAGTAGGGGTCCGTTTGGCGACGTCAATACGTGAACAGATGATCTCTTAGGCAACGAACTTCACGTAAGTGCTCTCTTAGAATTGTTTATTATTATGACCTGGAGAAAAAAAGGCATCAATTTTAATAATCTGATTTCGTGCAAACGTGAACTCCGGATAGGACTAACATAGTCCATTCGACAAGTCAAATTTTTACTACATTTTTTACTAAATCTGGCCGTCTGGCCTCAACGGGGGCCTGAATATTAGCTTTTAATGCTTCAGGGGTTGCAGGTTTATCGGCATAAGCCAAAGACCTCACACAGCTTCACAAAAAGTTATCCAGGGGCGCTAAGTCTTACAAAAAAAAGGCAAGTTAACTAGACCATCTCTGAAAATTAATTAGTGACCAAATTGATGGTTGAGCGTTATGCATGGCAAGTTCCACCGTCTTGTTGGAACCAAACTTCCTCGATGTTTATCTGATTTAGTTTCGAGAACAAAAAGTCAGTCAGCATGACTCGAAAGCACTCGCAAATCATCGTGACTGCGGCTTCATCATTATTTAAAAAGAAACGAGGGCCGTAATAACCGCAGCAAAGATTGAATTTCTTATCGAGAAGATGTGAATAAAGCGAAAATGTCCATAGTAAAGCCCTGTTGAGTGATGGCTTCCCAAACGAAAAATCACTGCTGCCATCTCGGGGGAACATGACAAACACTGACCCCGCTGAGATATAGAAAAACTTTGAACGAGGCGCTTGACGTTTATCCTTGAATCGTTCAAGGACCTTCCTAATCATGAAGGCCAAATACGGGAATTGGTGTAATCCGCATAAAAATATCATTCAGAATTTATCTTAATTAATTCATGTTTTAGTTTTTTCAGAAATGCTGATCCTATCGGGTTGAAATCTCGTAATGGTTGTAAAATACCGGCTTCAAGGCCTGTGCCGACAGAAAATGTTCTGTAATCTGGGTACATTAGGAGTGTAAATAGGCTGATTAACAAGCATAATCTCTGGAATTAAAATCAGTGCTCTCGTTGATTTTATTGAGAATTTCAGTAGCAACTTCGTTTTGAATTCATTGTTCGGATTTTCAATTTTAATTTCCAAAATTTGTGAGAGATTTAAATTATATTTCCCAGTCCTTGGAATGAAGCACTGTTTGTTGAAAAACAAGGATTATGCGAAGAATACTCCTGATTGTATAGGGCGATTAATTCTGTTTCCTTCATATTCGATTTTGTATTTTTCAGGTGGATTCAAGCGAGTTATATTAGTGAATTATACTGGAAATTCGAAATAAGTTATCTCTTCCTTATTAAAGAAATGGTTGGACAGATAGGCTTGGATATTTAGGGTGATATCAAGAACAGTTTTTTCGTATTGTCAGTAGAAAATTAACGGACACGGTTCATACAGGGTGCGAAAGCTAAATTTGATTCGAAAAAAGTCCACTGATGGGAAGTGACTTAAGTATTCCAATGACATGACCATAACGAAATTTTGCTTCTGCATTAACCGATCGGTTACTAGTTTTCATCATAATTAGATGGAAGATTTCTGAATAATTGCCGAAATGTCAAGGATACCGATAAAAAACCACAGAGTTTGACATATTTTTTTTCACATCTCCCTCAGACAATTGAATCGAACTGCAGTTGCTTAAACTATTGCAGAATATTGGGTTTAAGATCTGTGCAAGGTCTCATCGGAATCTCAAGAGTACTTTTCCTGAAGAAATTTTTTCCCACAAAAATTTGTAAATTTTTCGAGAGTGGGATTCACGAAGAGTTTGATCCCAACTAAATTTTGCGAGCAATTGCACATCGGTATTGTTTTCTTTGTCAATACACTGTGCAAGCAGATTTCCGAGAATTCGCTATACTTTTTCAAGCATTTCCAGGTTATATCGTTGATGTCTTGTCAAATCGCGTCCACTAAAAATTGAATTAAATATCGGGAATAAACTGAAAAACTTGTGACATACATTATTTTTTAGGTTTTTATGGGTTTTCACTCCCAATATCTGAAACAGAACTATTAAAAATTAAATGAAAATTGTTTTTTTCATGAAAAACGTCTTTGCGGATTGCAGTATCAAACTATTTGTCAAAGGCAGTTTCTTGCAGAAAAGATTGCCTAATGAACAATACAGAAACAATACAAACTATGAAGAAAATGAACTATGACGTTTCAGAGTACAAATCTGACTCTGGGAGTGAAATGAAAACCCATAAAAACCTAAAAAATAATGCAGAATCCTCCCAAAATAAGCTTCAATCGATACTTGTGACATACACTTTATCAGGAAATGTAGAAATAAATCTGCGTATCGGAGTGGAGTTTGAGTGTCACAGTGCGTTCTAAAATTCCCCAAGCAGGTGAATTTTCCTTTCGAAAGCCTGGGAGAACGCAAAAATGACCATCTCAAGGCTTCGACATTTCCGGATGTTCCGGTAGTCCTCTTGGATTTCGTGCTATATTAAAACTGTTTTCAAATCTGTTCGCCCAAGAAAAAAACGATTTCGTACCCAACAGAACTCTTGGGCGGCAAAAGCGCGTTGCTCACTAGTCCACTGCATAGCGATTACCGACAAAGTGACAAACAACAAAACTTTAGGATCTCCTTTCTCGAATCGGCCCAACCCTAGATTTCTTTGACCCACCCTCACGATTGGCATAGAATACGAATAAAATTGTCAGTTTGAATATGTCAATCTATATATTTCATGAGTACATTCAAGGAATAAATTCATAAATTGACGGGCTGAATATGTCAATTGACGGATTCAATCTGTTCATTGGCAGATTTTCCATTTTATAACATTGAGCACTATAACATACAGAGTGTAACAGCCAAATGGAATGAATTCGATAACGAATAAAGGAGGAGGTGTTAGGAAAAACGCTCGGACACGTCGATTTGTAATTTCAAATGCGCATAGTTCTCAAGAAAATAAAATTATATAGGGTGTTCCATGCGACCGTGGCCAATACCAACTCTCTCATTTCAAATGTAACCCCCTGTATATTATTTATTTTTTGGATTCTTCTGAAAATTCTAGACATAATCTAGACAATGTCCTATACCTATCTTCAACTTTTTCGGAAATATTAAGTGTTTTCAGAAATGTTGAGTAATGTTGAAGACAATTCTACACCAGATTAGCATGTTGCCAAGACGTTCGCGGCGAGCATTTCGAACATTTCCTACATTGACATTAATGTTTTTTTTGTTTTTTTTTAATTATTAAGAAATAATCAGTATTACTTATTAGGTTTTAAGTGTAATGTACCGAATTTGTGAAATAGGTATAGGACATTGTGCATGAATTGTGTCCAAAATTCTCTGAAGAATCCAAAAAATAAATAATATACAGGGGGTTGCTATTGAAATAAGAGAGTTGGTATTGGCCACGGTCACATGGAACAACCTATATAATATTATTTTCTTGAAAAATATGCGCATTTAAAATTACAAATCGACGTGTCCGAGCGTTTTTCCCAACACGCCCTCATTTATTCGTTATCGAATTTTATTCAATTTGGCTGTTACACTCTGTAGAATGAGCGCTTCCAGAAATAAACTCTGTTTTATAAACTATTCATCCACATTCCAAATCCGAAATCATTTATTTGATGATTTCACCTTGTATTCGAGGAAAAATAATGAAAACACACCATTAAACTGATGAAATAATTGATCCAAATGATTTTATAATTTCCATTTGTATCGAATTAAACTTGGTTCCTCATTGTTTTATTAACTACAGGGTCGATTTCTGTATATTCTCACCCATTTGAGGATTGCAGTCGGCACGCTCAACATGGAATTTTAATATGTGAATTAATCTCCCCCCAGTGATAAATTACATTTTATTTCATTCGATCTTTTTTTCACTGAATAATGAGCGATGGTGATGTATGAAATAAAGCTGTAGTCACGCGATAGTCGTATTTATATTAATTTTGGAAATATGTCTTTATGTAGGTACGATATTTCATATTATACCTGGTGGAAGATTGAACTTCAAACTGTACAAAAACAAACTAAATGCACTGCAGATTCATTAACGGAAAAAATACGCAGTGTAATTTTTTGTAGGGTTTTTCTGAACTTCCACTCCCAATCTCTAGAACTATTTAAAATTATATAAAATTGCTTTTTTTTCCTGGAAAGAGCCCTTGCGTATTACCGATTGAAATATTTGTCGAAGGCAGTTTTTAGGAAAACAGTTGCCTCATGAACAATACCGGAACAATGCAAACGATCAGCAAAGTGACCTGTAACGTTTCATAGTTCAAATCTGACTATTCCATCAGTCAAAGGAGAAAAGTTCGAGAATTAATTTCTTTCGATTTTTCGTTTTTTGAGACTTTTCCTACTTAAATATTGTAGTCGTTTTTTGCGAATTTTTTAAATTTTTCAACAAACCAGCTGTTCGAGGAGATCCGAAGTCGCTGTCAAGTTGTACTCAAAATGCTTCGAGCACGTCTACGCGGACTTTATCGCCAGCCAAGTGAATTTGAAAGAGGTCGAATTATTGGTCTACGGGAGGCGGGGTTGTCATTCCGAGAAATCGCTAACCGTACGAACAGAAATCCAACTACTGTTATGAGATGTTGACAAGCTTGGTTTGATAATGCCCAATATCGAAAAAGAGTAGGCACCAGACGTCCAAGGGACACAAATGAAGTTCAAGATCGACGTCTAAGACTTTTGGCCATTAGAGACCGATTTAAGACAACTCGATGTTTGGCTGATGAGTGGTTAGGAGAACATCCTGTAACTGTCTTTTGGACTCCAGTATTATCGACCCCATCTTGTGTTACCTCTTACGCTTGAGCATCGCCGGCAACGATTACAGTGGTGCAGAGAACGATAACATTGGAATGTGGAATGGCATCAGGTCGTCTTTTCTGATGCATCTCGATTCTCCCTGGGTGCACAGGATGGCCGAAGAAGCGTTAGACGACGTCGGGTAGAAAGACGTGACACTCATTTTGATATTGAGCGTCATGTACAGTGTACACCGGACAGCAGGCGTTATGGTATGGGGTGCTATTGCTCAGGCAAGTAGGTCACATTTTGTCTTTATTCGAGGTAACATGACATTGCTGCATTACCTTCAAGAAATAGTGGAGCCATATGTTCTCTCTTACCTCAACCGGCTAGAAAATCCAATATTTCAGCAAGATAATGCTCGACCTTATGTTGCCAGAATTAGTTTAAACTTTTTTGGAGCGACCCATATGAATCTTTTCCATGGCTGCCCAGATCCCCCGATCTTTCGCCCATAGAGCATGTTTGGACATCATGGGTAGAAGGCTTGGAAATTTACCCCAGCCCCCACGGACTTCGGTGGCTCTGAGACAGGTAGCTTGGGATAGTTATCCCTCAAAAAGAAATGGACCATCTTCTTGCATCAATGCCAAGACATGTTGGGGAGTGTATAGATAACCGTGGTGGACAAACACATTATTAACAATTTTAATAATAGAATTGTAAACCCTTTTTCTCTTCAAATTTTAATCATTTACTCCTTGCTTTACTATCTATGTTTTACCGAAAAAATTTTTAAATTTAAACAGCCCTTCTGCGTGTTTGATGTCCATTCTCTCGGAATTCAGACGAAATCATGTGAAATGGCTGCGTGGACATTCCTAATAGTTCATTCTGTTTGTGAAGTGTTCATTCTTATTCTATTTATTTTGTTAAATTTTTTCCTCGTTTCTTTTTTTTTCTCGGGTTTTAACCAAGTTTGAAGAATAGATGATAATGTTCGTATTGTTGTTGAAGTTTTTTTTTTCATGAAACATTTTCTCGTTTTTTTATGTTGAATCTTTTTTTGGTATGTCTTGATTTCATATCAGTTTCAACTGCCTCAAACTTCTTCTTGCAGTAATTCTACTTGTTTTCGTACTAATGATTGCTTTTTGTCATATTTCGAATTGTAGATAAATTATTATCATTATAATCATCATTATTTTCATTATTATTATTATTCTGATTATTATTATTATAAATTTCAACAGTTCACGAATACAACCTCCTTAATTTGAACACCAAACACGAGCTACAAGTATCGAGCATTGAAGAACTTTTTTAAGAAAATTGTGTTCACGATCGCATCTCTTGTAGTTTGCAGTGTACGGTTAAGCAGACGTTTTCAATGAAAATTCGAAAACCTCAGACATTCAGGCAAAATTTTAACGATTACTTGTCCTAAAACAAACTTCAAGTAAGAATAAATGATCATCAAGGCTAACTCACATCCGTCGAAGCGTAAAATAAAAATTTCCTTTTTCCTTTTTCGCGATACATTTATACGATGAACTCTTGTTATTCTTACGGCACGAAAAGTTTAATGTTTACAAACAAACGCATTTCAGCGATGGTGTTAAGAGCAACAAATAAATATTTGTGAAGGGGGCTGAAGAATGGGGACTTCTTGGAATACATTGACCAAAGAAGCTGATCGATAAGAAACGGGGATTTTTTAAGAGCAACCCAAATAAGTTCCAACATAAACATGGCATTGAATTCTACAGGAGCAGAATGGCAGGGTAGAAATGGCTTTCTGATAACTGTGACAAATATAAGCGAAGCAAAGAAATGAATATTTATGTGATTACTTTCTCCGTTTCTTTGTAACTTAGTACGGCCTGCTCAGTTCAGTGTAGCGATGGTAAAGCACGGAAGGCTATTAATAGAACTGGTTAATTTGAGTGAGGAACGAAAAGTTGTAACGAATGTTCAGGAAAACTGTTAACTCTTCGGAACGTTTCACCGGACAAATTTACAACCTTCTCGAGGCTCCATGGATGAATGGGGCCGACCAAGACTGTTTGTTTAGTCTCAAAACCATTTTTTCATCCGTATTCATGAACTTTGTACACCTTTTCCTTTTTTTTTGAAACTCACTTTATTTATTATTTCATTCGTACAACACAATTGATTCATAATAACTTTACAGTCTCCAAACAGTGATATTAGATTTTGTTAAATTCTTTGTTATCTTGAATATAAGTTTATATTGCTATAATTCCTTGATTTTACTTAGATTCATCAATTGTAAATTATTAAATTCAAAAAAGTCTACTTGTTAAAGGCTATTGATACAACAATTAAATACAGATTTTTCTGTATTAACCTTTACATAATAATATCTTTCGATATTGATTTGATATCTTTCGATATACTTTTATGTCGTCGACGAACTACGTCTTCAATGACAAAATTATTATATCAACTGGCATATAATGATCAAAGTAAAAAACCTTAGAAAAGGGTAAAAAAATGAAATACAACCTAAAAACAATACTAGACACAGTGTTTCATCTTCTATCTTTCGATTTAGAATCATCAGTAGCATTTATTCTATATTATATATCAAAAACTTACCACGTGTTTCAAACCACATTTCACATCAACGGAAATAACCAGATTTAAGTCCATACGCATGCTTGTTAGAATTGTGCATAGAAAACAATAATGCCATAGATTTTACTTAAACCTTATTCTTTCCTTGACAAATGAAATGCAGTAAAAAAAACATTTTCCAAAATCTTTATAACTTCAAAAATTAAATGACAGTTGATATTGACCTTTGAAAACTATAAGTTTTCATTCAAATATTAAATTCAAAAAAGTCTACTTGTTAAAGGCTATTGATACAACAATTAAATACAGATTTTTCTGTATTAACCTTTACATAATAATATCTTTCGATATTGATTTGATATCTTTCGATATACTTTTATGTCGTCGACGAACTACGTCTTCAATGACAAAATTATTATATCAACTGGCATATAATGATCAAAGTAAAATTGTAAATTATCATAAAGTAGTTGTGTTATCGTTTGGTTGTTTGTTTTTGAGCTAAAGTACATCAGGGTAAATACGTAGGTTCAACATTTGCTTGCGGTTACATATGGAAGTTGAAATTTTATTTTTACACTCATGTTCTGGGGAACAGCGTGCTATCGTTTCGTCCAAAGGTCTGTAATTTTCGAATTTTGAGCCGAACATGGTCTCGAATGACTAGGTTGGACTCACTGATGATGAGTCCGGTGGCTCTTAAAAGACATATTCTTTTTTAAACTCCAGTGGAATCTTTTAGAAAGGAACATCTCCTGGGAATCAGTAAGTTACTCAATATCTCAAGCAGTACTCTCAGTTCGCAGTTTCAAAATTAGTTGATAAATACCAACCTGAAATTTCATGCAGTATTTTGTGAGTATCTCCTTGTTAAAATTTTCCGATCAATTGTGTTTTGAATCTCAAATCCAATTATTTTTATATTCGGAGATTTTGGAGAAAATATGCACAATTTCGTTGTTGTTTTGAAATTTCGTATTTATTCCCTCAATATCTCAAGAAAAACTAAAATATTCTAATTGAAACTACTAATAGAAAAGCTTGAGATAGAAATAACAAAGAGGATAAACTTGAAATGTAAAATAATTTTGTATTACATTTCCTTATTCTATATTATGGAAAAACTAGGTCATTTTGATATTTTCTGGTATGATCTGAAACTTTTATAGAATATCATCCTATTTATATTACAGGAGGAAACTTCTATATCATCTATATCATCCAACCAATATTTTCTAGTTGTATAGCATAAAGAACCACATACTGTATAAAGTCATTATGAAAAACAACCATACAATGTTTTTTTCCTTTCGAATATCGATTACATGTCAGACCATGGAAACATTTTCGAACGATTTAATTCATTCACAGTACATCATGAAAAACTATCGAAATATTCCTGATATTATATTACAGTTACATTACATTGGCGTGAGTTATGAATGTTTGCTTGTTTGCCTGATTAAATTGATTATGTTATTAACTTTTGTTTCAATACACACATTGGAAATTTACTAAAGCAACATAGCCAATAAACTCTAATTTATTCTATATTTATGCTACGTGATTCGACCACATTGAACCAATAATGAAATCATTCATAGAACGATAGACGTAATGAAATATATCTGGATGAAGTGAAGATCTGAGATATGTTATTATCGCATAAAAAGAGGAACAAGCCTGGGTAATAATTTGGTTTTGTAATCAATAAGGAATTATATCAAATTAAGTTTAGTATTTAGTTCAGTTTATTTTGAAACTCGAGAAGGTTTTCGAAGAAGTTTCAACCTTCATGGGGGTATGACGTTTCGTCCCGGCTTAGTCTGGGGAACTCGTCAAGGCATGGGTCAGACTCAGCCATTTCATACTTACGTGAGCGGACACGCTTTATGCGGATCATGAGGGAGAATACCTGTTCGACAGAGATGACTCTCTCTGAGACTTGGGAGGATCTCTTGTGAACAACGATTTCTGCGAAATTTGACACAAATTCCGACGTCGATGATCAACAACATCGTACCAAGTGCAAGCTCGATCTGATGGTCATTTTTCTGATAATTGGAAAGAAAATTATGCGAAATTACGTTATTATTTCGTCTGTATTGATATTGTTTCTGAGTAACTCAGAGAATGCCCCTTTGGCTACGGATTTGAACAACCGCTGAAGGCTGATCGCACTTCAGTGCTTTTCCAGAAATATTCGGATGAGAGACGTTGCCACATTGTTGGCGTAATAGGTTCTAATTGGACTCGAACATTATTAACACGATGAAACCACAAAAGTTCGTAAAAAAATTCTAACGTGAACTGTTCGTTTCGCAGACAAAATTTAAAGGTATAAGGCGAATTTAAGCGGAATTGTTAAGCCGAGTGCTAAGTTATACTTGGTCAAAAACAACACCACAGGGAAAAAAAAATTTTTTCAATGGCAATGCCTATATTCGTCCAATTGTCACTTTCAACGTGAATCTCTGTTGCATAATGGATGAACAAATTCAGTTGTTGTAATTCTTAAGGTATGGTTAGAACCTAAATACCCAGGCTGAGCTCTTGAATGTGCAAAATCTGCCCAACAGTTTTCGAACAATACTGAACTGAGGTTCTCAGGTTATATCCTCAATGAGTCACGAGCATCTGCACATTAAAGTGGGGCTATCACACACAGAAAACAGCCTCACTTTTATGTACAGATCCAGAAATGATAAAGAAATAGCAGTGTTCCTTTGAATTTAATTACCTTTTCAAAGTAATGGAAGCCTAAAAATTAAAAATAAGTGTCTGACGAAAGAGTCACAGTTCGCTTTCTTTATCGTTCATATTGTTCCTCTATTGTCCATTAGGCAAGAAAAAAACTGCCCTGAACAAAAAGTTTAATATTGCAATCTGCAAGAGCGTTTTTCATGTAAAAAACAAACTTATTTGATTGTTAATAGTTCTGTTTCAGATATTGGGAGTGAAAAACCAGAAAAAACCTTAAAAATGATGCGAAATCCTCCCATAATAAGCTTTAATCGATACTTAAAGGAAAGGTATGGACCTTTTTCACGCAAACTTTCCATCAGTCTATAAGTCTATAATGAACAACATCGTACCGAATTCCAGCTCCATCTGATCTTCATATTTGGGACAACTGGGGGAAGAAGTAGGTCAAATTACGTTGTTATTTCTTAAGTTTTGTTCTTATATCCTGAATATCTCAAGAAATACCGCTTCGGCTGCGAATTCGAACGACCGCGAAAAAGCTCTCAGCCCCACGTCAGTGTTTTTCCAGAATCTTCCAGATGAAAGACGTTGCCACATTTCTGAATTAACAGGTCCTAATTGGACCCGAACATCATGAACACGACAAAACCATAAAGGTTCGTAGAAAAAATTCTAACGCGAATTGTTTGTATTACAGACGAAATTAAAATGTATAAAAAGCGAATTTTAGCGGAATGATTTTTCCGAGTGCCGCGTTTTACTTGGTCAAAAACAACACCAGAGGGAAGTGGATTTTTTCATTGGCGATGCCAGCATCCGTGCAAATGTCACTTTCGAGGTGAAACTCGGTTGCATAATGGATGGGCTAATTTAGGGAGAGATGGTCCCGAAAATACTGCATGTCGGACAAACAACAACGAACAGGAAAACACGTACCGTTGTTATCGCTAGCTATTCCTCTGACGAAGAATATTTTACATCAATGAAAAACGGGATAAACCAGTTTCGTCTTTAATCATGCAATATTTATTGCTTCAGATGTCCAATTCTGCGCCATTACGACTGTATGGCCAAAGGGTCTCCTTGGTTGAAATTAATTTCCGGAATACCTTGTCTGGGATTCTGTACTGTACTGCATGCCTAGTCGAATATTTTGGTCGAAATCGATGGGATGAACCGTAATCGCAATTTTTTCTACAACTGGCCGTTTTTTTCTTGGTATCGTTATCATTTCCTGAATAACTCAAAAAGTACTCAACTGTTAATGATAAAAGTATCTAGTTCGGCACAAGTTTTTGCAAAATTTCGAAGTGAGTGTCATCGAAATAACTGGACTAAGGAGTTTCAAAATCATCTGAATAAAAATCATCTTAATGCCCATAAAATATGAGATGAATAGTTATTTATGGGAATTTCATTATGCCGTTAATTTTGAGTTCGGCAGCTTGGTGTTAGGGTACGAACAGGAGAAGTGGGTGGCGGTCAAGGTGGAAGTCGACGTCGCGATTGATATTTATAGCACATAACAAGGAAGAATACCTTGATAGATGTGCATGACGTTCATCCTTTTGTCGCATCAGGTCTCTGCATCTACGATTTTGCAGTTTTACAATGTCCGTCAAGACTTTGGAAATACTCGGTTCATGTGGTTTTCCCACGAGACGATAACGTCCAACATCTAACAAAGATAGGAAATGGTTCATGGAGAAAAGAGAGCTCCAGTAATGATAAACTAACATAATCACAAGGAAGAATGTCTGTCGATAAATCAACAAATATTCCACCTTGACTATAGCTACTCATCCAATCAACCGAAACATCTACACCGAAGAATTGTTTCGAAACTGTCTAGACTATTGTAAACTTACCTTAAAATCTGACGATCTCTTCCGGAATCACCCTGTATATAAAGCAAAGAATGCTATTAAATTCTGAGTGTGCTTGGGAAAATTGAAATGTGTTATCCTAATAAATTCAATCTTATAGATTCTGCGCAACACGGTTTCAGAAGCGGTCATTCAACACAGTCTGCAGCAGTTAATTTTTTCGAATCAGTATATGAATGTCTAGATGAGAATTTCTTTGTAGCTGGTCTATTTTTCGACCCTACCTCAGTTTCGACTCACTCTCTTTCGAATTTATTCTTGAAAAGTGCTACAATTTAGGTTTCAGATGCATGTTTCTGGATTGGTTGTGTAGTTTTCTCGAGGGAAGGAATATGGCTGTAAAAATAGGCGTACATTTTCTGGTTCCCATCACATTGACCTCGGCGTCCCCCAGGGCTCTGTGTTGGGTCCACTTATTTTCTCACTTTTTATAAATGATTCGCCTGAGTACTTGGCCTGCCTGTTCCTAACCATATTTGTCGATGATAATTCCGTGGTTCTATCTGCCAATAATATCGAGGAACTTCTGAGGCTTTGTGAACGTATCGTTCATGAACTTGTGAACTGGTGTCGCCGTTCCGCCTAATAGATTACGTAGAAAAGACGGTATACATCAATTTTTGTTTGGAGATCAATGAAATTACAAGCTTCACAGTATATTACGGTATAATTCAATCAGTACATCTTGGTCTCTATATAGATAAAAATTCAAGGTGGACGGTCCACATCGATGCGTTATGTAAAAAACTGAACAGTTCTTTTTTTTGCGATCAACAGAATCAAAATGTTTTGCCCTCAAATTGTCTGTTAATGTATACTATAGCCTTGTATATAGCCACTTATCCTATAACATCTTGCTATGGGGAAGTTGCTCTGATATCTCCAAAGTGTTCATAGCACAAAAGCGCATTATTCGTAGAATATTCCAGCCCTGTCCGCTGAACTCTTGTAGGCTAGTTTTATCGAAAGGAAAATCTTGACATTACCTAGTATACAGGGTCTTTCACGAGGAACCTCACCCATATTTATACGGGAAACTACTGAACGTATTTTCATGAAATTCAGCACTTATAAGTATTTCACGATGCTGATGAAATCTAAAATATTTTCAAGGCATGAGCAACTCCGGTTTTTCCGGAAATGACGTCAACTTCCGTTTTTCAAATTAGAACACCATTTTTTTATTGCAGAAATGGATTCCTTAGAAAATTTCAATTTATTTTGATGTAACATTTTTCAGTTTTGGTTGGAAAATTCACCCTGAGCGGGAAAATATGAAAAAAAAATCGAAAATAGAGCTCCGCTGAAACAAGAATAACTTCGAGGTTTTTGGATGGAAAATTTTCATTTCTGAGATTTTTCAAGATGTAAGATTGATGTATCCACTTTGAGAATCGAAATCGCGATTCATGATACAGGGGGTGAAAAAATCGCTTTCAAAGTTAGGGATGACAAAATCGTGAAAAATCAATTTTTTCAAATTAGAACCCCATTTTTTTATGGCAGATATTGAATCTACGTTAAAAAATAATGTGAGTGTATGCATCACACCCTTGCCCTAAAGTGGATATTTTCTGAGTGATTCACAAAAAACTGTTCTTCGTCTTGAATTTTCAGCTATTTCTTTTCCCTTCACGCCAAAAAGATGACATTTTCAGGAACTGTTACTTAAATCATGTTTTAGATTTTACTACCCTAATATGCAAGAGAAAAAAGTTACAGGTTGTTCCTAAATAGATGGCGAATTTGGATTCGAATTTGTATCGGAAACCTCTTTATTTCAACTAATCGGCCATCGGTTTTCTCTCCAGTGATAAATAAATAATTCCTTATGAACCATATGCAAAAACTTACCATGTTTTACATTATTTTTTTTTAATGATAGATATCATTAATTACATCTGCCAAATTCCTCTTTATTCAGTAGCATTTTGTGTTGACTATTAATTTGGTGATAATTCGTATTAAGTTATAAAATCGATCACTATGCCTAATTTTACCAATGAAGATTATTTAAATCTCATTCTACTTCATGGAGAATGTAATAAAGTTGTAGATAGAACGATTCGACTGTTCATTGAGAGGTTTCCTGACCGACCCAGACCAACGAGAGATACCATTAACAGAACCATGACAAACTTGAGAAATGTCGGAACTTTCGTTAAGAAAACTACACACAGAGAAAAAAGTGTAGTAGAAGATGAGAACAACGAAATTACAGTTCTTGCATATTTTCGTGTGAATCCTCAAAATTCTCTCAAAGATGCCGAGATTGATCTGGGATTATCTCAATCGAGTGTTTGGAGAATATTAAAAAAACATGAAATGCACCCATATAAATTCAATAGGGTACAGCATTTGAAGGAAACTGATTTCGTCAGGAGAACAGAGTTTTGCGAAGCTATGATGATTCGATTTCAAGAGAATGAAAACTTTTTGGACTGTATAATTTGGACAGATGAATCTAAATTCACAAAGAATGGTTCTTTCAATAGGCATAACAGTCATTATTGGGATGAAGAGAACAAGCACCACTTCAGACTATGGAACTTTCAAGAGACCTGGAGTTTCAATGTTTTTTGCGCCATCAAAAATAATGCAATTCTCGATGTTCACATTTATGATGGGACTTCAACTGGTAAGATAGAACACTACACATGTTTGCATTATTTAAAGAATGTTCTCCCTTAGGAGATAGATATTCTGACATATTGACTCAAATAATTGAGTCGCTAGTACAGAACCATAATGACTTATGGTATCAACAAGATGGCGCGCCTCCACACAATTCACTCAATGTGTCAAATATCCTCTACAGGCTATTTGAAGATCGATGGTTGGCGAACAATGGTCCACATCTTTGGCCACCACGTTCTCCCGATTTAACTCCTTTAGACTATTATGTTTGGGGTAGGATAAAAAATATTGTCTACTCAACTCCCCTGACTGATAAAGAGGACTGCATAGAACGAGTCAGAAATGCGTTCAGGTTTGTTTAGATTTTTAGATTCATAGTTTTGAAACTCAATTTGGTTTTTAAACACTTTTGCAGATCTCTTCCTCCCGATGAAATAAGAAGAGCAACGCACGAAGCAATCCTGAGACGTATAAATAAATGTCTAGAAATTAACGGTCAAAGCTTTGAGCATCTTCTCTAGTTATAACTGCGAGAGTTTGCCATGGTTCTCCTAATAGTAACTTGAAGTCGGTTTCAAGAAGGGGTGAAAAATCTACAGCATGGTTCAAATAACAGTTCCTGAAAATTTCATCTCTTTGGTGTGAAGGGAAAAGAAATAGCTGAAAATTCAAGACGAAAAACAGTTTTTTGTGAATAACTCAGAAAATATCCATTTTAGGGCAGGGGTGTGATGCATACACTCACATTATTTTTTAACGTAGATTCAATATCTGCTATAAAAAAATGGGGTTCTAATTTGAAAAAACTGATTTTTCACGATTTTGTCATCCCTAACTTTGAAAGCGATTTTTTCACCCCCTGTATCATGAATCGCGATGTCGATTTTCAAAGTGGATACATCAATCTTACATCTTGAAAAATCCCAAAAATGAAAATTTTCCATCCAAAAACCTCGAAGTTATTCTTGTTTCAGCGGAGCTCTATTTTCGATTTTTTTTCGAATTTTCCCGCTCAGAGAGAATTTTCCAACCAAAACTGAAAAATGTTACATCAAAATAAATTGAAATTTTCTAAGGAATCTATTTCTGCAATAAAAAAATGGTGTTCTAATTTGAAAAACGGAAGTTGACGTCATTTCCGGAAAAACCGGAGGTGCTCATGCCTTGAAAATATTCTCGATTTCATCAGCATCGTGAAATACTTATAAGTGCTGAATTTCATGAAAATACGTTCAGTAGTTTCCCGTATAAATATGGGTGAGGTTCCTCGTGAAAGACCCTGTATATATTTCAAATGTTTGGCTTATGCTCAAGAAAATGAATATAAATGGTGAAAATTATCAGATCATTACAAGTATGAGACGAGGAACTCTGAGACACTTTCATTTCAAAGCATAGAACACACAGATTTGAATGCAATCCTACTTATAGTGAAATTATATAATCATCTACCAGCTCTTGTGGAAAAATTAAATTTCAAAATGTTCAAGAATGAAATTGAGAACCTTTATATCAAAAAAGATTTTTACTCAGTAAATGAATATTTGTGCGACTCCATAGTTACTTAGTTTCAGACTGACATGTCCTATACACTGTGAAGTGTCTTGATGGATTTAATGAATTTATCATTATTATTATTTTTATTATCATTATCATTATTATTATTATTGACCAGAACTCATTCTGTTTCGGAATCGAAACCAGAATAATTTTAATGCTTACAAACAATAAAATGAACTAACATAATAACAAGGACGAAGATCTGTTGATAAATCACCAAATATTCCACCTGGATCAGAGCTCATCATCATCCAATCAACCAAAACATCTACACCGAAGAAGCGGATCCAAGGAGAATGACTACAGCTGTTTCACAGTTACAACTGACCTTGGATAAAACCGCGAAGGGGAAAATAAAATAAAACCTGATTGACATTAATTTGAGTGTTGTGTCAAATTTAGGTTAGAAACTTGACAGTCTTTTGGAATGCGCAATCTTTTTGGATAATTATCTTATTTGTTGGTATTAATCTCGATCGGAGAACAAAAGTCAGTATTTTTGCCCTAACTCCAAATTATACCACGTATTCTAAATCCTTCCGTTGACCACACTCGAATGCGACATAGAAAGGGGATTTTATCTATCAACCTAATACTTTTCCGAGCAACCGAAACGAGGAAATTATCTTGATATAACAACAAAGCTAGCGAATTTATGGTGGAAAGATTCGACATTCCACTCCACAAATGATATCGAGAATGGTATTGTTGGATTTATGTGACGAATGGAGTTAATCGAGGGAACAATAAACCATTAAGGAAAGTTCCGTTACAGCGAACATTTTCGTGTTCAACACAAGTCGCTAAATTTAAGACCGAACTGAAAAACGAAAGCCAACTGTCATCAGTATTCTGCCGAAGTATCGACTAATTCGAAAAAGAGGCCTTGTAATCGATCTACAGAAAAGGGAGTTCATGCAGATAAACTTCTATTTATCGATTGAAGCTTCTTTTGGGAGTTAATGGATAGTTGACAGTTGGTGATCACCAACTAACCAAACTTCAATAGGTCTCTTGCATGAATTTTTTTTATCATTGGAATCCGATATTCTATCCGTAAGACCACTGAAAAACTTTAACCGCCATCAAGAATTTCACTTTTTAAAGAGAAAATGCTCTTTCAAATTTGGCTCCGCATGTCGTTTGTTCAAACTTCGCAGTTTCTGTGACGTATGGGGATATATCCACTCTTTCCATCTTCTCGTGTACTTTTCTCTCTATCAAGCCAATAGACAGCGTCGAGTTGTATCGAGCGGTGAATCGTACAAAAACGACTGACGTAGAGGCGATCTGACGCGTTTCTCCCGCTTCGACCTTGAGTCCCGATTTGCCCATTTTTAATACCGAATTATTCGAAATTCGCGAATTGTTGAAATGTGTGATAGCATACATTATGATTTTGTACCCATATAGAATGAGAAAAACATAAAAATATGATAATTCGTGTTACATGCAAGAGACCTATTCCCCATAATCTACACTACCATTGGCATTCAATTGAGATCTCGGATATCGCGAAAATCTGAAATGGACTCTAAGGTGTGATTGAATTTGATCCCGATGTCTTCGATAATCATGACAACTAAAATCACAGATATTCGACTTAGATGAAAGCGACCTCTCTGGAACAAGCAAGCAGAAATTTAAAAGAAATGAAAGTTTTATTTTTTATGTTTTTTCTGGGTTTTCACTACCAATATCTGAAGCAGGTCTATTAAAAATTAAATAAAGATTGTTTTTTCATGAAAAACGCCCTTGCGGATTGCAGGATTAAACTTTTTGTCGAGGGTATTTTCTTGGAAAACAGATTGCCTTGTTCATTAGGCTATTTCCCCCAGTTGTCCCAAATATGAAGATCAGATGGAGCTGGAATTCGGTACGATATTGTTCATTATAGACTTATAGACTGATGGAAAGTTTGCGTGAAAAAGGTCCATACCTTTGCTTTAAGTATCGATTAAAGCTTATTATGGGAGGATTTCGCATCATTTTTTAGGTTTTTTCTGGGTTTTCACTCCCAATATGTGAAACAGAACTATTAACAATCAAATAAGTTTGTTTTTTTCCATGAAAAACGCCCTTGCAGATTGCAATATTAAACTTTTTGTTCAGGGCAGTTTCTTGCAAAACAGATTGCCTAATGGACAATACAGGAACAATATAAACGATAAACAAAGCGAACTGTAACATTTCAGAGAACAAATCTAACTATTTCATCAGACAAATGATAAAATTTCAAGAATGATTTTCTTTCGATTTTTTGTTTTAACTTTTGACAAATTGACATTTTTGAGAAAACACAGCAACATACATTCATTTGGTCTGAAAGTTTTTTAATTGAATTTCGGTTGGTTTGTGGTCACCTACTGTGAACTACTCATTAAGAGGTTCATGCAAAAGTTTGTGGGGATGTTTCGGCTCAAATGGGAACGACTATACCAATCAAGTTTCAGAATTCTTTTACATATATTGGGTCCCTTAGTTGCATCTTTATGAGAATATATCAAGCAATTTTTCTATTCCACAATGGAAAGGTTCCGTAAAAATAACTGGTGTTTGCCTAAGGCCACTCGTAGTTTGGCAGTCTTCGGATGTACAAATTTGAAATTGATCAAAGTTCAAAATCGAAACCTATTGAGACTCTGGATAACTCAAGCAACAAATAGTATGACATGACCCACATAGAAGTTCGCTTGTTCAGGTGAAGGCCAGTCATAAATACAGATACCTGTGTTTAGTGACCTATAGTCAGTCAGTGTTCCCCATAACATTTCAACCGATTGATGGATTCGAAAATCTGCTTTATATGAACATATTGTGCGTAGAAAAACTTAACTACTTCGATATTTCAGGAGTTCCGATTTTCCCCATTGACCTGCGCAGGCAGGCCTGCAGATGTTGAGCTGAGCGAGTGCTGGACATACATGCGCAGATTCTCGAATCTGACTAGGCGACTGAAGCAGAATGCAACTCTGTTGTTTCTCGGTATGTAACGGATGCAACAGGGTGCATTGATAAGATCTCTTTGGTATAAAATACTTATAATACCTGTCTGCTACGGAAATACGCACAGGCTGGTCGCTCAGGTAGAATTTTCTTCACGTGGCTATTATTACATTCAACTTCAAAAGAGGTTTTCTTTTGTCTGTTCACAGATAATTCTATATCACGTTACTAGTAGGAATGACATTTCGATTTCAAATGTTCTATTGTTGATATGTACCCCTATTTCCATGTTTCTACAAGGGTTGAAAACATTTCATGTCCTCACATACTATCGATTAACATCAGCGAAGGGCATCAAAGAGGAAACCGTAATATCGAGGTCCACTATTCACTATTACATTTCTTCAAATATCACCACATCCAGAGGACAATCATGTCATTCCTTCCGTCTCTGCCTAAAAAATTCGTACTATTCATCCATAAGGTCATCAACGAATTATGTGGAAAACTGTCCCCCATATTTCCAAGCGTTCTGGTATTCACAAAGGTCGTTCTGATCACTGAATTAACTGACCTTCACCTACATACTGGGTGGTGTACATTTAGCAGTCCACCTGGAAAATTTTCAGTGGAAGGAGTATCGGGGAAACACAGAGGTGGCTCCATTTAATTTCAAAGTGGGCATATTCTGATCGTGAATGTGATGAGTGGTCATCATTTGGCTTGAAAAGGTTGGCTACATAGTTGAGGAGTTGAAGGCGGTGAAGTAGCGAAACATTTTTTAGGTATGTCAATTTTTTCAGTCGAAAGTTTCCATATTTTTCATTGGTAAAAATGTTGAGAGTTTTAAGGAATGGAATGAGTTGAAAGAATATGTTTTCAAATCGATTTCGCATGCTATGTTGCTTCTAGAGAGTCCCAGAGTCTTTGGACCCATAAAATCCCGAAACATTTCGTACACTCAGTTTGTTGCTTAACAATGATTTCACATGTGAAGAAGATCTATGGTATCATAGAAATGAGTCCCTCATGGCAATCCAAGGAAAACTCGGATCCAGAAAGCTAGATGATGAAACTGCATTGTAGTCTGTTAGCGTACTGTTTGTTAACACTCAATAAAATTGAGTGTGACCATCCCTTCAGTTGAAACTGCTCTGAAAAGTATGGATATTGTCCTTCCATAATTCTGACATTCCAATGACTTTTCTGACGTGGAACGATTTTGCGATATTTCACAATCATATGATCCACGCGAAATTTCGGATCAATTTTCTCTCCTAATATTTAAACCTATAGTGCCAGATATCAATTCGATGGAATCTTTATCATCGCATAAAATGGGATGATGAAATTCAGACTGCATATATCTAAGGAATCATTTGAACCATTCATGCATTCGATTCTGTCAATCGAGAGACCAAGAAATGCATTTGAAATTGCAATCATAACACAGAAGCATTCTTGAATAATAGTTTCCTAAGCTTCATAAGATGCAGAATAATATCAATATTTCGGTTCCAGCAAAACAGAGCTTTTCATCTGCAGCAATTGGTGAGGTATCGACGAATTTCTCTTCAATTTCATGGCAAGCGGATCGAGAATCTCAAATACCTAATTGAAATATTGAAAAGCATATGACACTAAATGAGCGGATTCTAGTGAACTGTGGAGAAAACATGATATTGTCTCATATGGTTATTGCTATTCAATTTCTCAACTCAGCAGTTTTATCCATTGAAAAATATATGTTTTCATGGAACTCGAATGGAGGGAAGGTTACACTCCTAATACAAATGGCGTCAGGGACCAGGGGAAACACAAGACAGTGCTCGTTAAGAGCCATTCGAAATTTTTATCTAATTACGAAACTCAGTGCCATTACTTTGTTGCGAACAAAATCTTACAGAATCAGGAAATAGATTTTACTTTTACGTCGGATATAAATTGAAGAACCTTATGCATGTTCCTGTCTCTGCTCAGAAACAAAGTAGATGAAATATGAAAGCTCTTTCACTCGAACATAAAACTGACTGAAAATCTTCGCTCGCTCAGTTTTCGTTGCTCGAAAGTTTTCAATATGGAACTATCGTGAAGTTTCGTCGCAGTGTCCTTATAGAACGACTAGGGGGGGATTTTTATACGGGGCTTCTGAATCATTTCGAGTTATAATTAGATTTTTGCGTGATGCTTTTGTTGGGAAATACGAATACAAATTTCCGAGAGCTGTCAGAGAGATTAGCAATCGCGTTATGTCAGGATTGAATGGCTCCAAGCTAAAAATTTCGATTTCAAGGAATAAATTATATGTGAAAAGGACCAGCCTCAATAGGTGGTGAACGGTTCCTAAATTACCTCCTGTAATATGTGAAAATAATTTGGTCCCCGTGTTCATTCGACGATTAAACAGTTAAAATAATGAATTTCCCCATTTTCATACAGCGTTGAATGGTGAATGGGACCAGATCTGAATATTTGAAATAGTAAGAATATTCGTGAAAGTTCGCAAAACAATGTATCTGTCCAGGAAGTGAGTAAAAATGAATTCAATTTCCACATACATTTTTATTTATGAATAACAATGGTTTCGACACACTGTGACTTGATCATGTTGTACATTCAGACTGATGCAGTTTGAAAATTTAATTTAAATAAATAGTTTTTAAATATGCTAGGTATTACATACCTAGTGAACGAGACTACGGGTTAAATGACAAGTATCGGTTTCAACTACGTGCAGATAAGAGAAACCGACAATGGCACTAAAAGGTTATTGGAGGTGACGCTAGTATTTCCATATTACATGAATATATTCAAGAGAGGTGATCGAATGGTATCGGTTTGTTCATGTTGGAGAATCTTCTTAGAATTATATCGGTTTATTTCGAGGATTCTGAGAGTGTTAGTCTGGGTCCTTTACACTCGATATGGATGATTTCGTACTCTTGTGTTGTGAAAGGTTCTTAGTCAAAATGTTTTCCTTTAAAATGATTGGCAATATCTTCGCATACTCTACTTATATATGGAATTCGTATGTACTTGTCTCAATGAAAATACGGTATGTGTTTATTCATTATATTGAAAAATACATACGTATTCCATATAACAGTTATTATTGAAAAAAAAATTTTTCACAACAGCTTTCAGAACACATAAAGATTCATTAAAATTATTAATTAATATTATTATTAATTATTATTATTCCTTGGTATGTGTAAACTCCATCTGTCCACCAATATTTGGCTTTTCGGGAATTTTTGTTATTTTGAATGTCTATATTGACCTGACTATTTATTGAGGATAGAACATAATGTCCATGGACGAAAAAAGGCTTTCTGTCTGGATTCAGATCCGCTACTATATCTGGGATGATCTCCAAAAACAGTCCGAAGACTATCTTAGTTTATGAGATAGAATTTCTGGTTCGATTATGAGTTATCAAAAAACCGATGACACACGAAGATCTTCAACCACAGAGTTCGATTTGGAACGACATGTTCAATCGTGGCGATAAAAATCGACATGAAAGAACGAAGTCTTGAGGAACCCTAACTGAATCGACGGTTCTACATAAATATGCGGTAATTCTAGATGTCAAAATCATACCTTATGCGCACATAAAGGCGTTAGCAGGGCGGAATATATTGACATCAAAAAATGTATTATCGAATATGATAGCGCGGAAACTAATTACTGAAACCAGTCATTATTCAGCTGTCAAACCATTCACGTAAAGGCCTCGAGTGTTTCACCACTGAAGCAGCTAAATTGCGCTAGTATGGTGTTTAACTGAATTCAACGAGGGTAGGGTATACTTTTCATGATACCCCCATAATCAAGCCCTTATCTACACGATCTTCCAGAAATTGATTGGATTTGGGGGTGTTTATTCTCGGGTTACATGCTGAGCGATATTTCAATTCAAGTAAATGCTCTCTCACGACCTAGCTGGTGAACTTTCATAAGATTACACCTCATGCTCGGAGCTTTGTAGGGTTTTTAACGCACCCAGTATTTATTGACTACAGAATTTTCGATAGTGAATATCTATCGCGAGAATGCCGCAATTTCGAGAGGATCATGAGACTGAAGACATGAGAAATTATTATTGCTGAACTATCTCATCAACAATCCATCTAAATTTGCTGGATATTCGTATACATGTACGCTAGGATATGAAACAAGACTACGTTGAACTTCAAGGGTAGGTTGTTTTAGTTATTCGCGCTGAATTAATGCATTAAAGGTTGATTTTGACATCCTAGAGAAAGTTGAAGTATACTTTTTGAAATGTGAATTTTTGGAATTTCCCTTCTAGTGGGATGAGCCGCACAAAAGTATGCATTAGCAGTCAGACAATCTGAAGATTATTTTGGCTGCCAACAATATCATCTACCCCACTGGCTCAAAACGTTATATTCTCGGTTCACCTCTATAGATGAAATATGCAAGCACACAGAAGTTGAACAGTCTGAACTATATGATGGTTTCTCCTTTTCTATCTACATCATTGATTCAAGATCGTTTCACTCGGGTGTACTGGCATATAATGTTCGTAATTGTTTTTGGCCGTGATCTCTCAACCTGCTATCATTACCCAGCAATGAATTAAACCCTATTCGGTATCATCTTGAATTATCTATCAGATATAATTCTCTGCAATGAGGATATAAGAGAGAAACGATCTGAACCATATTCCAGTTACCAAAAATTTTATCTGCGCCACTGGCTCAAAATAATCATATTCTGAGTATACCCACTGAAGAAAACCCATTATTACTTCAAAAAGTGACATATCTACTTTCATATATCGTCTCCAAGCTCTGACTAAAATATCATTCCGTATCATCAAGCTGACATGAGCCTGTGCAAGAGCATGTAAGATGAACAATCTGAACTACCAAAACTATCTGAGCCACTGACTAAAAATCGATTTAGCTGGTCTGCATTCCTGAAATTGTTTTTCACTGTGGCATATGTACTCTCCTATCGTCTCCAACCTCTAACTGAAATCCCATTCGGTATCATTTTGAATAATCCAGCAGACATCAGCGTGTGTGACGACATCGTAAATAAACAATCTGAACCACATTTCGGTTACCACTAATTTTAATCTACGCCGCTGTTTCAATATCGTTTTATCCCGTCTGTACCTACTGAAAAAATACCCGTAATTGTTTTTGACCGTGATATTTCTACTTCCCCTATCGTTCCCAGCCCTGAACCAAATCCCGAGCAGTATCATCTTGAATCATCTGGCCCATATGAGCCTGTGCAAGAGAATGGAAGATAAACAATCTGAACTATATCGCTGACTGAAAATCGTTTCACCCGGGGTGTTCCCACTAAAAAAATACCTGAAATTGTTTTTTACCGTGGGATTTCTACTCCCCTATCGTTTTAAGCACTACCTAGAATCTCATTTCGTATCATCTTGAATATTCTATAGTTATTATAGCATGTGCGAGTGCATGGGAGGTAAAGAATCTGAAGCGTATTCCAATCATAACCAATACTATCTACGCCGTTGACACAAGCTTTTTAGATAGTTTCAACCCAGACGAACCTACTGAAAAATATCTGTGATTGTTTTTCAACCTGAAATTTCTACTTTCTTACCATTCCCCAGCTCTGAAAAAAATCCAGTTAGGTATCATCTCGAATCATCCGGCAGACATCTGCCTGTGCATAGGCATGGAAGATGAACAATCTAAACCTTGTCAACATCAACACTATCTACGCTCAAGATCATTTTATCCTGCGTGTACCTACCCGAAAATAACGAAAATTGTTTTTCACCATGATATTTCTACTACTACATCGCTTTCAGGCTTAGACTTAAATCCCATTGGCATCATTTGGATTCACTCAACAACCTCTGCAAGGGCATAAAAGATGAAAAATCTGAAATATATCTCGTTAACTACCAATACTATTTTAGCCAATAACTCAAGATCGTTTTATACTGAAAATTTATCAGTAATTCTTTTTCGCAGTGATCTTTCTCCGAAGAAATTCTCGTTCGATATCATCTTGAATCATCAGCCTGTGCATGAATATAAGATAAACAACCTGAACTACATCCTGGTTACAATCAACACTATTTATGCTCAAGATAGTTATACCCAGGATGTACCTACCGACAAAATACCCGAAACGGTTTTTACCTTGATATTTCTAATTATTTTGAATAATTCAGCTGACATCAAGAGCATGGATGATAAACAATCCGAACTATATCTCGATTACCAGCAATACTATCTACGCCACTGACTCAAGATCATATTATCCAGGGTGAACAACAAAAAAAATACCCGTGTACCGTGATCTTCCTACTTCTCTATCGTTCCACAGCTCTTATAAAAATACAGTTCGGTATCTGGAATCATCCGTCGACATCAGCCTGTACAAGGGCGTGGAAAATGAACAATCTGAACTATATCTTGGCTGTATCTACAGTAGAAATACCCAACATTGTTTGTCCCTAGGTTATTTTTACACCTCTGCAATTTCCAAGCTCTGACTAAAATACTATTCGGCATCGTTTTTAATAATTCAGCCGACATTTACCTGTACAAGGGTGTGGAAGATGAACATTCTGAACTATATTCCTCGTATACCCACTGAAATCATGAGATTTTTACTCCACTAACGTTTTAGAACTCTGACTAAGATCCCATTTGGTATCATCTTGAAATTTACAGCAAGCATCAGCATGAACGAGAGCAGTCTGAATATACAAGTTACCATCAAAACTGTCTGCGCTGCTGACTCAAGATCGTTTTATCCCGCGTGAACCGACTAAAAAAGTTGCAGTAGTTGTTTTTCATCATGACTTTCCTCCTCCTCTATCGTTCCTCCGTTCTCAACAAAATTCCGTTCAGTACCATCTTGAATCATCTGGCCTATGTCAGCCTCTGCATGGGAATGAAAAATGAACAATCTGAACCATATCCTGGCTGACGCTCTAGAACGTTTCATCCGGGATGTATCTTCCGGAAAAATACCCGAAATTGTTTTTCAACCGTATATTTCCACTCTCCCACCGCTTCCAAGATGTGACTTAATACCAATTCAGTACCATCTTGGGAAATCCAGCAGGCATCAGCACGAACGAGAGCAGTCTGAACTATATCCAATACCAATACTTACCAATACTATCTACACCAATCACTCAAGATCGTTATACCCTGGGTGTGCCCACTGAAAAAATGCCCGTAATTGTTCTTCACCATGATCTTTCTACTCCCCTATCGTTCCCCACTTCTGATCAAAATCCCGTTCAGTATCATCTCGAATCAACCGCCTATATCAGCCTACGCCATGGCATGGAAGATAAGCAATATATCCTGGTTAACATCAATACTATCCGCGCCACTGACTCAAAATCGTTCAATCCCGGGTGTACTAACTGAAAAAATACCCGTGATTGTTTTGCACCGTAATCTCTCTGCTCTCGTATCGTTCCCCAACTCTGAACAAAATCCCGTTCGGTATCATCTAGAATCACCCGGCCGATATCAGCCTGTGCAAGGGCATGGAAGACAAACAATCTGAACCATAAAGGGAGCGTAAATTTTTCTGTGGCCTAATTTGTTGCACATGACAAGGACATGTGCGGAGATGTATGGCGGTAGAAGGAGCTCCGCGGGAGAACAACGCGAAAATAATGGGGAGCATTGTTAAGGAGGTCACGAAGCAAGATGAACGGCTTTGGTTCTCCTATATTTCGAAGATCTGCAATTATATTTGTGTAGGAGAAGGCCGACTGGTGATTTGCATCTGTTTAGATTCATCTAGGACGTAAATAGATATCTAGGAATTCCTTGAAATGTGTTCATCTCAATATACTCTTTGTTATTGGTGATGTAATAAGACCAAATGCAAAATGATTTTTCTATATAACGAATAACAGTCCATTAAAAAATCAATGTCAAAACTTCACGCTAGAAAGGAGTTCCACTTCACTCACAAATGTCGGTGAAAATCCCGAGAAATAATATTTGAATGCAGACAGATACCCTTTATCTGCATATGGAGCAGAAATTTTTTTTCTTTCTGAAAGTATCGTGACTAAAAGCTGTCGAAAATCAGCCTACTTCACGGTAAAGTAAAGTTCTAAGAATTAATATCGGATGTTAAGAATTCGAGCATTACTGAGAATTGATTAAGACAGGAAATTATTGTCTCTGAAATTAAAACTTCAATTCAGCACTGGGTTATTATACCTTTCTAATTAGAAACTTTTTTAATTAGTTCAAAACTGAGCATATGCCTTGCCCATAGGTTGGCGAATCACTGAAATCTTTAGAAAGGGTTCTGCGAACGGACCAGGTGATTTCGGCACTTTTTACCGGTCATGTCGTTTGACTCACGGTTAATATTCTTCCTCGCAGAATATACGAGATATCAGAAAAGAAGCGATCCTCTATAGAATAACGAAATAATATGATCATATTTCAGGTTTATAAAAGAGTTATGTATCATCTATTCTGATTCAGAGTAGCAGCAATGCTGAAATTACTGTTAGAAGTATTTTAATATCAACTTATTTCAACTCTAAATAGCAGGATAAATTTGAAATTATTCGGAGTATCTCAAAAGTAAAAAAGCTAGAAATGTTCAGGATGATGCATGTGATATTAAATTGCTTGTTATTTGCAAAACTAATAAATTTTCAACCTTTTCACCTAGCCAACTTGATTATTGATCATATACCCCCTCTGAAAGTTGAAAAACAGATTGAATTGTAAAAGATACTTTTTGGAATTACAAATACTCATAACTTTTTTATTTATATAGGAGAGGAATTAGTTTGCACAATATATTATGAATAAAATGAATTCATTCACATAAAAAAATGCTTCTTTTAACGTAAGCCGTATTCATATGTCGAGACTCTTTTGTTTCAATCGGTCAGTTCTATCACTAAAACATTTACGTTGTTCCTCCATAATCAATTCAACAGGCTGATTTCTGGAAGGCATAGCATTCCTCTTAAGTAACTTTCTCTGCTTGGATATGGGGCCTGGAAAACAATTGTCTTCATGAATGTGATCTAATATTTCATGAGCAATTTGTGCCTACCTCTATACAAATGATCATCATCGGTAAAATGCAGGTAACAGACTGTCAAAAATTTCGTTTGTTGGTTTACCAATTTTGAGTTACAAGTTGCCAAGGTTTTTATCGAATCTTCAACTTTCAGGCCCGACTTGTTGAAGGAAGTTTCTCTCACCCAAACTCGAAATTTTTCACCGGGCAGTGGAAATTTATGGGAAGCAAAATCACACAAACGCCAAGAAGAATGCATAGACTTTCTCATTTTCTAGACATTTCTTTCAACTTGTCAATGATAATCCCTATACCTCGGGTTACCCTGATAGCCAACAGAGGGAGTAGCGCTTATCTTCATTCGCCAATTGTTTGAATTCATAGCTGGTTGTTCATTCCTGCTACAGAACTTCGGAATAATATCTGTGTCATCTCCATAGAACTTATGTAACACTGTTAGGTTAATGCTCCTCGCTGAAGTCCATAGACAAAGGAATTTATAATACAAATCAAGGCACCATTTCACTTTCAGATTTATTTATGTGCTTCGAATTCGAAATCAAGTCCTAGTGTAATATGCGAATGCTGATATGTATCGAGTGAGCAGAATTGTACCTGCTACTAATTAGTGATCAAAATAGTTTTAGATGAGTAGGTGACCGTTCAACGAATTTGAACATACGTGCAAAAGCTGCTGACTTCACGTCAGTTTTTTTTCGAAAATTTCGATGTTCCGAAGAGTTGATTTCAAGTGAGCATTCTTCACTATAATCGATGACAATAGTTGTATATTTGGACCTCCTTCACCATTTTCATAATTTTTTCTCATTGATTGATTTGGTCGCTTTAGTTCTTCACGCAATATTTGATGTTCGAAGTGTAATGGATCGGAAAATTAATTGAATGTTTTTCACAATAATTTGTTTTCACAGGAAAACATTGGCAGATCTTATTATTGAACTTTCTTGAATGAAGTCCTGCTGAAATTTGCAGAGAATTCTGAATACCCGATTCCATGCCTTCCGATGATTAATTTTGTCAACGATGTCAAAAAGTTCGGCAATTCCTGCGCAAAAAAACGATTTTTTTTTTATTTTTGATTCCTGAAACAGCTGCCATGTTTTCTTGGCAATTCGACGTCAACTTAGCAGAAATATTTTCTTAAGAACAAGAACAGTAAAATCGATATTTTGACGGTCAACCACGGGCTTGAGAATTGCAAAAATTAGCACTATCTGATTCGTAAGAACTGCTCTGCTTACTTTATACGTTAATTTATTATTATTTCCCAAAATACCTGGATTTCATGAGGAATATTGCCGGTAAAAAATTCTGTTATCACTTCTATATTATTATAGCGAATTATATCGAATTTTTAATATATCTATTATGTATATGAAAGCTCTCATCAATCAATGAGTGGATCAAATATAAATTTATCTGCCCCAAAAATTCTTAGATTCAAGAATTTTGTCGGAAGCAGTGTTCACCTCATCGTTCGTTGCCATTTTTGGCACTGCGACTGAACAGTTACGCACCAGAGGAGTTGTTAAATTTGTATCTTTCGTGGTTAATAATTGAAAAGGTTGGGGGATGAACTCGTTGAACTCAGATGGTCCGAATTATAATGCGCCGGTTAAAGCATTAAGAGCCAGAAATTTCACCTCCTCGAAGTGTTCATACAAGGTCGTTGCTCAGGGTGGGCTGATGAATGCAGATATAAATTGTTTACACGCCGTTGTTATTATTAAATATTGAATTATAACATGGGATCCCTTACCGGATACTCGGATATTAATTTAGCTTTATGTATGTATTAAACTAACCCAGTGTCATCATTATTCCACAGGGAGTGGCCCAAACAATTTGCTCCTCAGCACTTTCCTTCTCTATGCTTTCAACAAACATAATTTCACTGTGGTTCTTATGAGCCAGTTTTATTGTCTTAATTACAAGCTTTACGCTGGGATTAGGTTCCGACCTTATCCATATTGTCTGAGTTCTATTTATTCAGGTAATCATCGCCTACGGACTGTTGTAGGTATCTGTACTGTGTCTACACTCTGCTGCTTCCTTTTACGCTACGATCTCAACAGGAAGACAAAGATCAATTTTGCAGCCACATGCCGTTTAACAGTACCGCAAATTAGCTCCTATATGGAGTGAGCTTCATCATCTCGGAAACTGCCGTATAAATACTTGTGTACACTTTCTAGTGATACCAGTTTGAAATAAATTTAGGAAAATCGCTTCTGAGAACACATAATAGCAACTTCGCCTGAATAGTATGTGTAGGGGTTTTTCGTTTAACTTCTTCCTTAATTCATACCCCATTCAGGTTATGTATGAATATTCATACTGTAATTGTACGATGAAGGAGCAAATATCAAAATTTCGCACGCTTTTTGATCGAATTAATTGCGGAAAATCATGTTGCCTGTTCTTTTCTGTACGAGGTGTATAAGCGCTCTAACACTCACGAAAAGTTTGACCAGACTTCTTTCAGCAGTTAGAGCAGTAGAGATTGAAATTTTTCATAGGACGATTTCCCTTACATTCATATACAGGGTGGTCCAAGTAGTGACGTCAATAAATTTTTTTTAGATTCCTCACACCTGGGGGTATCCAAAAATACCCCATGTATGTTATGCGATTTTTTGTAGTTTTCGAGTTATAGTTTTTTTTTGTGTTTTTCCGATTTATTATTCCAGCGAGGTTTCCAATATTCATATCTTTTTATGTAATAGGTATTTTGCAAAATTTTTTTCTGTAACATAATCTTCCTAAATATTGTTTCGATAACAAAAATGAATCAGCATCTTGAACACACTCAAAATTACTAAAACATTCAACATCAATTAAAAAATACGAAGAGGAGTTTACATAGCTTCTGGCTGAGTTTAAAAACTTTGCACGGTCCTAAACCACCACAATCATAAGAAAAAAATGGTATTTTATGGGTCTTTTTCTGCTGTAATCGGTCTTTGAAGGCGGATAGGCTAAAAATCATTGAAACACGATTTAAGTTATTTTTTACTTGTAATTATTCTTATGGTAGATTATACACAAAAATGTGTTTCTAAACTAATTTGAATTGAAATTCCTGTAAACTAACTGTAGCTTGTGTAATTTTCACAATAATTTTGGACTCACCACTGACTGAAAATTTTGGCATATTTCAAAATTGGTAGTTGTGAAATTACTTGCTTTTGGATGAGAAATAAAAGCACAACTTACTGAAAAATTACCATTTACTAAAATAAATCTTCAAAATCCCTTCCCCCATCTTGAATACTTGATCGTCAACGTTTTTTGTTTTATTTTTCTTTCCGCTTCCAAAAGTTTTGTCTTAATTCTGCTTTGTTGTTGCTTCTCGTAACTAACACCAGCTCTTTGTAATATCCCCAAATAAAAAAATCGATGGGGTTCAGGTCTGGCGGACGTGCAGGCCATTCGATCGGCCCTGCACGCTCAATCCATCTCAATGTAAAAATAGTACGAGCCACAATTTTATTACAGGAATTTGAATTAAAATTACTCTAAAGTCACATTTTCAAGCTTAGTTTGCCATAAAAATGATAAATAGTAGAAAAATAACTTTACTCGTGTTTCAATGATTTTGAGTCTATCCGCCTTCGATGGCCGATTTCATTAAGAAATGGCCTTTAAAGTACTATTTTTTTCTTATGATTTTGGTAGTTCAGGACCGTACAAAGTTTTTAAACTCAGTCAGAAACTATAAAAACTCCTTTTTGTATTTTTAAATTGATCTTGAATGTTTGTGTGAATCCTAATGAAAACTGAAGTACAAACTTTCAAGCTCGTTTTGAAAAGCTTTGAGTAATTTCAGGAAGCTGAGTTATTTTTTTCATTAAAAGAACATTTAAGAAGATCGCGTTACAGAAAGAAATTCTGCAAAATACCCACTATATAAAAAGATATGAATTTTTGTTTTGAAACTTCGCTGGCACAATAAATCGGAAAAACACAAAAAAAACTATAACTCGAAAACTACGAAAAAATGGCGTAACATACATGGGGAAATTCGGATACCCCCAGGTGTGAGGAATCTAAAAAAAAATTATTGACGTCACTACATGGACTACCCTGTATAACATTTTTCTGTGCGTTTGTATGTCATTGTCACTTCTATTTCTTTAGGCAATAACGACGATAAGGGATGTCTAGTTTATAGTGATTAACATCTGTATAAATTTGTAACCAAAACTTTCACCCATCCAGGTATAGTACCTTCTCAACGTAGCTATCGTTCCTAGTAGAATCGGACCTTAATTCCTGAATACAACAAGATTTGATGTTAATCGAATTTTTTTTAGGAATAGCCAGCAATCAATCAGAATGAAATAATCTACGAAATTTTCGGGTTTATTTTAACCATTCACAAATTAGACCTGGGCAATCAAGCCTCCAATATCTACCTAACAAATGTCAATTGAGTTGCTTCTCCATGTAGTTGTCGTGTTTGAGTTCACTCTAACAGACGATCGTGATACAAAAACCGAAGAAAGTAACCGAGTGGACAAAATTTTGGATGAGTACAATCAAAAAACCATTTATGGGGCAAATTCCGAAATCTACAGATATTTTGAACAAAAATTGTTCATTATTTTATGATATGAATCTATGCTCATGAAATCCACTTATTCAATTCATCATTTCGTAAAAACACCATTACCTTATTTCATCTCTTGAGAATGGCTACAGTCAATAGCCGAAGCGTCGCCATTGTTGAATGAAAATAAAGAGTATTTCAGTGGAATTAACTCGATCACCTATATCCAATAACTCAATATTTGATATTATGTAAGGGTATTATAGAGAATTCGAATTTTTTGCGCGCATGTTCTAGGGGAACAGCGTGTTATCAATTCGTCCAAAATTTCTGGAATTTCCGAATTTTGAGCCACAAATGGTCTCAATCGACTAGGTGGGGCTCAGTGATGACGAATCCGATGTCGAAATCGATTCTGTCCGGTCGGCCGTCTGTATGCACGATTACGGGAGTACGGAGAATGCTATCCACCTGAAACTTTCAGAATAGGTTGCATTTCAATATACAACGGTTGAGTGCGTAAATGGGCAAAATCAGTTAGAGAGTTAGAGCCCTTCGAAATTTTGTGGTTATTTCCCTGATAACTCGGAAAGTGCGGAAAAGATTAGATTAAAAGTTGGCAGTTAGTTGGAGTATAACAACGTGCACTTTTTCGGAGAATTTCGTCGAGATACTACTGTCAGTATGTGCAAAAAAAACTTTTCGAAAATTTTTTTCGAAAAAATCTTTTGAAAAAGTGTTCATCATATTCGATAGAACTCTTGACCAGGCCTTGAGTTTCATATTTCGCAGTTGTGTGCCAAATTAAATTTCATCATATAATAAGTTTTGGAGATATTTCCAAGAAATATGTCAAATTTCGTAGTTTTTTCCTGGACATCGTTGTTTTTTTTTTGGACTAACTCCAAAATTACTGATTCAATCATGATGAAACTTGACAGCTAGTTTGAAATTGCTGATTGACAACTTTGTGCAGAATTTCGTAATGATTGTGACATTTTTCGATGAATTATTGGATTTCTTTTCGATCTAATTTGTAGTTTCGGAAATATTGCTGCTAACTTCACGTCAGTGCTTTTCTAGCTCGATTATACAGACATATTTCCATTCATCAGTCAACTTCTCGTGAACTGTCGTGAGATCGTTTCAATTCAAGTGAACACCGAATGTTATTTCTCTAATATACCAACTTCTCATCCTTCAACATATAAAGTATTGGATAAAGTATTGGATTTCAATTCGATCTAATTTGTAGTTTCGGAAATATTGCTGCTAACTTCACGTCAGTGCTTTTCTCGCTCGATTATACATACATATTTCCATTCATCAGTCAACTTCTCGTGAACTATCGTGAGATCGTTTCAATTCAAGTGAACACCGAATGTTATTTCTCTAATATACCAACTTCTCATCCTTCAACATATAAAGTATTGGATAAAGTATTGGATTTCAATTCGATCTAATTTGTAGTTTCGGAAATATTGCTGCTAACTTCACGTCAGTGCTTTTCTAGCTCGATTATACAGACATATTTCCATTCATCAGTCAACTTCTCGTGAACTATCGTGAGATCGTTTCAATTCAAGTGAACACCGAATGTTATTTCTCTAAGGGCCATTTGCACCGTATTACAAAACCATAGATTAAGACCATAACCAAGGTTTAGGTAAAAAATTATCTTGCACCGTCACGTAATCCACGTTTGACGGCCTTAACTGACTATTAAATTTAATTTGGGGGCTTAGAAGAAGGATTAATGGTAAGCTTCGAAATCTAACCCTACTTTCGAGCGATTTCGTGCAAGTTTGACATTTTTCTGGACGTAACCTCCAGTTTGTTTACATTTTTTTTTTTTTGCATTGGACATTCATGAAGAACTTGTACGAGTTAATGGATTTGATAAACAAATTTTGATTAAAAGTTATTGAATTTCAGATGATATTCATGAAAAATGATATAAAGAGATAATGACATCAATAGGCATCGATTCGTATCTTTTAAAGCATGAAGAATTAACATCAGTATTTCCATTGAGTTGGAAAACTCAATGGTATTTCTAATAAGCCTTCAACTATTTGAAATGAAAAAGTTACAATGATATGCTTATTTATTTCCAAGTGCGAATAGCAGAATGAAATCGAAGACATATTTGGAATGAAAAAGCATAGTTTCATCAAGATTCTTCTGTACTATTTTATTAAGTGATGTATTACGTGGAAAGCTATCATATACTACTTAATTATTGTGCAGGTGCTGTCCCTGTGCTATCATTCTCCTCGATTATATATTAACTGGACTCAAAATATAACTACAAACGAATTAATGTAAAAGAAATTGCACCTTCGTCAATCCATCCATACATGATACTTCAATATTTATATAGAATACTTTTTATTCTGCGGATCTCACATTAGAGTTTTCATTATATTCGACCAAAAATCAACTCAATTCATAATATACTTATTACAAACAAAATAATTCAATAGAAAGTTTATCCATGGGTAAGCCGTTCCTTATCCGAAAGCTTTTCGGATAAATCAATACTATTTATTCATTCATTTTACAAACGCCAGGATTGTAATTCCATGCAGGAGCTCAAATCTTATGATATTACAAAATATAAGTTTACTTGAGTATATAACTATAAATTTGAATAATGTTTAAAGTCTCATGCAGAAGTAAGAGCACAGGTCTGTAGTAAGAAATCCCTAGTCTTAATGATAATAAGTCGGGAACGTTAAATTCAATATTTTCATGGAAGCTATAAAGTCATAAAATAAGTTTCATCTTTTGAATTAAAATATTTCATAAATTAGGGTTAAAATAAACAACATGAAGCTAGTCACAAGTACCAATTCATGAGAAAGTAACCAGATTTGTAGATTAACTTTAATCTAGTTACATTCAGCCTCGGTGCAAGCCGAATATTTAAATCAGAGCTTAATAAGTTTATCGTCGCTTAACTAACTGAAGCTTAAGACGAAAACGGTGCAATTGGCCCTAATATACTAACTTCTTATCCTTCAACATCAATCTAAATTTTGAGATATTTTCCTCATTCAAATTCTATGTCATCACTTATTCGTTCTCCCAAATGGTGAAAAAATGAGTTACAACAATTCATTAAATTCATTTCGCTATGGAGGTCCCCATTGTCTAGCATGGAACAAGTTGTTTTTTGGCCCTGCATTTCCACTTTCTTCTATGGTGTTCAGAATGGAGCAGAGCAGAGAACATCATTGTTCGCAAATTTTGATTGATGAAGAAATTAATAAGAGGAATTCACTCTTAAATGAACTCATATAACTTCATCCAGAGAGAAATTAATTAACGAAAGTGATAGGCATTAAATTCGGAAGATTTTCAGGATTGGCGAATGCGCCTATTCTGCCTGTGCGAAATTTAAAGAAGCATCGTTCATCGAGATGTTTGCGAGGTTGGCCTGAATCTCAGATTATGAACTGACTAAAAGGGAAATGTTTTCATTACTCTTTCAGCGTGATCGTTCCAGGGTGCTTTTCATCTCGTCGAATTGTGTGTAATATTCGAACGATGAACGGAAAGTGAAATCTTGCGATGGAGAATTTCTTCGATTTTGAAGATGAAATTTATATAAAATAGAAGAAATCAGTGAAAAATGTATTGATATAGACCAAATACAAAATGAACAATTGCGCACATGTTATGCTGAACGCTGTGCTATCGTTTGGTCTGAATGACAGGGACGGATCCAGGTCGTGGCGAAGAAGGCATTCTAAATACCCGAAGCAAATGCCGAATTTGCTACAGGCGCAAACTAACAGGGGACGTAAAATTAAAATGTTCTCTTGAAAAACATTACTTTTTTTACTTATATACTTTTCTAGATCCACTTTCTGGGATCCGCTAAAAGATCATAAACTAGGAATACTTTTACGGCGGAGGCCGAGGGGCTATATGAACCCAACCTTGTAGCAATAGTTATCTTTTCTCACATATGGTGTAATTTTATTCAGCGGAAAGTGCTTCACATATCATATCACATCAATTTGGGAAAAAGAAACTTATTATTTATTATCGATCAGAGCTCATTTTGAATATTTGGCATTCATTCTGTAGTTTTTTTTTGGATTTTCACTCCCGCTATATTATGTTTCCTATTTTGGGAGTGAAAATTCAGAAAAAAGCTACAAATTATTATACATTATTTGCTATACAGTTATCCAAGCTGGCCTGAAAAAGTTCTATTTTGAAAAGAGTCTTCGAAATTCAGTCATAATCAACTCAATGAATGAATATTTGCGCGCACGACGCACATCGAGGGCGATATCATATCATTTTACTCAAAAAAGGAGCGCATCTTGACAATTTGCTACTGACTTTACAATCCTAGATCTGGTGTCAACATCAATACTGTCGGCCGACCGTTAACACAATAACTTCCGAAAGAAACAACTTAGGAACTCGATATTTGTAGAGTAGGCTTGGACCTTAATTAAGACTGCCGAATTCGTGAATGGGTAAAATCCAACCAATGATTCCGCAGATATACCCATTCAAAATTTCATTTTTCCAATATTGCCGAAAATACAGATGAGATCGAATTGAAATCCAGTATTTTATCGGAAAATGACAGTTTGATGGTTCATGCAACATATCATGAGGATTATAAGATCAGTAGATCAAAGAATATTGAATATTCAAAATAAAATTGGAATTTTCTTTCATATTGTTGTAATGATACGATCATCACGAAATTTTGCAGAAGTTGTCCATCAGCATTTCCAACAAGCAGCTAAGTTTCATTCATATTGAACCAGTATTTCGTGAATTGTTCCGGAATGAACAACGATATCAAGAAGAAAACCACGAAATTCTGTATAATAACTAATAATAATAATTATGGTGGTATTGAAATGAAATTTTACACACTGCCTTGAAATATGATGTTCAAGACATCAGAAGAAGTTCTTTCAGGATTCAATGAACAGTTTCCGAAAAAAAAATTTTTCGAAAAAAATTTTTAAGGAAAGATTTTTTCAAAATTTACTCACCATGTTGACTCAACGGAATTATGTGAAAAATTGTGCGCTGTTATGTTCCAACTAACTGTCAAGTTTTAATCTCAAAATTTCAAATGACCATAACTCCGAAACAATTCGACCGATTCGTCCCATTAACGAACCTAACCGGCGCATTTCAATGCGCGACCTAATCTGAAAATTTGAAGTCGCTAGCTTGCCTTTTTCGACAGTTATCGTGTCGTCAGCCGGCTGGCCGGACAAAATCGATTTGGACACCGGATTCATCATCAGTAAGTCCAGCCTAGTCGTTTGAGACCATTTTCAAAATGATAGCATGCTGCTCTCCAGAACATGCGCGCAAAAATAGATAGATAGATAGATACATTTTTTATTTCAAATCAGCATTCACAAAGAGAACACGAAATGAAACAGTGTCATAAAGTAATTCGGATCCATATGAAGTAATCTTCCAAACTATACGGTTCAAGATTTATGAAGAAAGTTTTGGTTTTAACTTTGAAAAGCCCATAATTTTGTACCATTTTCAAGTTATGATGCAAATAACTGAAGATTTTGGTGCACATATACGATAGACTTTTTTCTGTATGCTGTGGAAAATTGATATTGGCAGTTCCTGTATTGTATGTGAAATTGGTGTTATTTTTGAGAAATTCTGTTTTGTTTCTATGTAGGTACAAAAGGCACTCATGCAGATAGAGACCATAGACTGTAAGCAGTCCTAATGACTCAAATTTGACTCTACAAGAATCTCGGTTCCCAATATTCTCAAAAATTCTGAGTATTCTTTTCTGGCCTATGAATACCGACTGTGTTGATGTACTTACACCCTTAAATATTATCCCGTATCTCATTGAAGATTCATAGTTAGCATAATAAGAGACTTTTTTTTACATTTTCATTCATGTACTTGTTCACTACTCTGAAAGCAAATAAAACCTCATTTAATATTTTGAAAAATTCGTCAATATGTAGAGTCCATTCAAGAAACCCATCAATTACTATTTCTGAAAACTAAGTTCTCTCTACTGTTTTAGTAATCTGATTATTAAGGCTTATTTCTGAAGATTTTTCTCTTAAATTACTGGCTCTGAATACAAGGACATTTGTTTTGCGGGTGTTTATAATCAGATCATTCTTCGAAAACCAATGACCAACAGATACATATACAAGCGCGTGGGAAATACGGTAATAGGGATTTTGGAAAATAGTGCAAGTTGTTCTATTATGAACTGAGAAGAGTGAACATGAGCTTTCATTTTACATCTAGGTTTATTGTTGTCGAACGACAGTGCTCTTGGAAAGAGTGATGATTCAGTTCTCCGTCTTCCACACACCGTAAATACTTCTCACTAGAATTGGAGATGAATTCCCCAACCATGCATTATTCTAAGACGCTTTTATGGGAAACATAAAACAAGCAGAATATTCCAATATATTGCTCATCTCTTGTGCAAACTGAAAAATTGTAACGGCCAACAAAACTCGCAGAGATAATTTCCCACAAGCTCGCATTTTTTTTTCGTCTAAATAAGAATTACGGCGTTGCTCTTCAAAATAACATGAGCTCTGTGCATTACGTGACTTATCTCACGGAAGAGCTATTGATCACCTCTTCTGAACTCAGCTCGTTGCAGCAAAAATGCAGGTCATCCAAAAGTTTTTATTAGAAAACATCGTCTTGCCTTCATGAGGATGCAACTGTTTAACCGGCGAAATATCTGAAAGCAAACAAGATCCTTATCAGGCCGTGATTTAATGGAATAACCCAAAAAAACAGTGATATAAAATTAGTAATTTCTGAACAATTCTTCAAACCAAGAGGTCACTTATCCAGGTAATGATCCCACCCAGCATTGCTCGACTTCCAAAAAGAAACAATTCTGCAATATTATGTATCAGCCGGCAAGCTGTTTTCTCGCAAAATATCAAAAGATTTCAACACTACCAAATATGTATTTTTGGAAATAATGTGAATATATGTTGATGCTCTTCTTCTGGAGAACCGCGCGTTATCGTTTTGATTAAATTTCGAAGTTTTTCCGACTCAAACGACAAGGTTGGCTCACTGATAATGAATACGATATCCAAATTGATTATGTCCGATCGTAGACACAATTACGTGAGAACAACATAATCCACCGATTATTAAGTTCTTGGCTACTATGCCTTTCGTCTTAACTGTTTCGGAGATATAATCATTCAAATTTTTAAGGTTATTTTCTCAATATTTCAGGAACTGCTGCTGCCATGGGATTGCCACTCAATACTTAGTTAGTAGTAGAATGCAGACGCGCAACTGATTGTGGAATTTTGTTGAGATCCTGTGATTAGTAGATTCCAATTTTCGTTGGAATTTTTTCTGGAAAATGTTTTTTTCCGAGAATTTTTTTTGGTTCAAAATTATATGTACCCCACGAAAATTTGCATGAACCTTCAATTTGTTATTTTTCAATCCGATCCTTACTATATTTTTCGAAATATCGGTAGAATCAAGGAAAAAATTTGAATATTTGTGATATGTTCCACAATATTTCGAGAAGAACTGATGCAATCGGATTGAAACTTCACTATAAGTTGGAAAATATCAACGCTACATTTTGTGCAAAATTTCGTGAGAAAGCGTATCACTAAATTAATGTCTATGTGTCTCTGTTAAGATTTTATGAAAAAATTGTGAGTTACGTCTATTTCAGGTTAGAACACTCAGACACACATTATTTATCCCAATCGACGAGAAAAAATCTGTAGTAACGTTCAGATTTTCAATGTGATATCTTGAAAATGAAGGTTTTTAAGGGGCGACCCTGATTCCTGTGAAATCAAGTATGGTACTCGGTAGTTTCTGAGTCAGTCGTTTCGTTTCAGCACAACTCAGTCTGTGAATCAGGCTGTTGGTCAAAATTATGTGATTTTGTTGGTACCCTTCCGTTTTTGAGTATCCTAAATAAAATAACCACATGAGAAATAACCGACAAGATGAAGGCTCAACTGAATAGAACTTAGCTGAGCTGCCGTGACTTAAAACATTCCGAAGGGTTCATTCAAGGCGTTAGGGTCCAAATCTTGAACAGCCACATATTAGGATTTGGCAAACCAAAAATAAAGACTCTTGTTAGCCTTCTGACAGATTACAGTAGGCTGAAGCTTTTTTGGTTTCAAAATGCCCAGCAGTGAAAAGAATCAGAGCTCAAGAAAACTATGACCGTTGGTTTTTTCGCAGGATGTTGAGTTTAGTTGAGCCTTCTTAACCCATTGCATAGACTCTCGTTTCGCTGAAGAGTCTCAGTTGTGTAGCATGGTCTCATTTCCAGTTGCAATACTTCAGAAGAAGTTGTCATCCTAGGGTAACGCAGTAGATTAGATTAGATTAAAGGAGGGGCGAAAGGCTATGCTTAACCTTGACACCTTGACCTAGAGATCTATTGTGCAACCCCGCGCTGTTTACCAGTCAGGTAGCAAGGCCTCGATAAACTTTACTACCTTACTGGGTGCTACTGCTATTACTTGTTCCGGTTTCAAGAAACAGGAGCCAAGATGCCGCAGCCTTCTTCCGAGGACAGCTTCACATTCGCATAGCAGCTGTTCCGCTGTCTCAGTGGCTTCTTGGCAGAAACGACAGGTATTATCAAGAACCTTCGCCATGTTCCAAAGATGATAATTTACAGGACAGTGTCCCGTGAGTATGCCTTTTAGCTTTCTCAGTTCCAATTTGTCAAGTGAGAGAGCTTTCTTAGTCCAGCTCGTTGAGTACGAGAGGAATGACTTAGCCTGTCTCTGTCCTTCGATCCTTCGCTAGGATCTGGCCTTCCTCTTTTGTTCCCATTCTTTAACCGCCACTGCTTGGTGGCTTGATGGGAAGCCGCAGAATGGCTCTGGTCCAATGAAGGGGGTTGATGCCCCCTCCCTTGCTAGCTGATCAGCCATTTCGTTACCATGCACGCAGTAGAAGTATCCTAGGAAATTTGGAGTCCACACCGTTTTTGTTGCGAACTGGAGAGTTTCGAAATCCATCGAACCGACAGTTTACTCATCTCCATGTTGAGTTTTGGCAGCTCATCTGATATTGCTGTTTCAATAGCCAATATATGCAATTTGTACACTTTTTTGATGATTTTAGCAGTTCGAACTTACCGAGGACTTCCACAATGTGTGTTATCGCGGTGTCCTGATAGTGACGTATATAGTGATGCACAAACTCTATGGCAGTAATCTCGGTGGTTTGTTTACTGTCAATGCGAACAATTTCTGTGTCCACAGTTTCAACTTGGGGTGTGAAGTATTCAGGTCTTCTCCGAGGCAAAACTTCAGCTCTGTTAATCTGTCAATTGACCTTGGAATTATCTTGTGAAAATTTTGTGATCGATTTAACCAGGTAGGTACCCGATTACACCACAACATTCTTCGTTTGTACCCCTTAAGTTGTCTTTATGCAGCCATTATAACTTATGAACCCACCGGCACCCAAAAAAAAATTTGAATATTTTCATGAAAACTTGGTGAAGGATTGTACAAGGTGGGTACCCAATTGTACCACTTTAATTATTGCTAAAATCCCCACGGTTTTTCCTACACATCAATTCAAAAAAATTTCAAATCCTCTTAATCTACGGAAACTTTTATTCCGACCATAGATGAGGTAGTTGTACATCCACAAGGAAGATTTCTAACTTTTTTTCGATGTACGTTTCTCTTCCAAAAACATAGTTTGGTCTGACTTCGAACAATATCGAGATCTTATCTGCTTGACTAAGATACCGAGAATATTCCACAACAAATATAGATCCATTCTTTCCAATGCGAACCTCCAAACAAAACTAGAAGTAAAAGAAGCAGGGAGCACCAAAGAGAATAAAGCAGTTTGACCTCTTGAATATTTATAACATTCACCTTTTCTCCGCCACAGACAGAAATTGTTGAAAGATACCAAAATCGTTAATTGAAAAATCAGGCATTTGGTTTTCAATGAACCTAACATCGTCAGCTAAATTGAATCAGTGAATCAATTATTCCTAACAGAGAAGATTAAGATGAAGGAACACGGCATTCAGAATCGGAATATCTATCCCATCAGTTTGATATCCGTTATGAGGGCGCCCAATTGCTGATTATGGAAAATTTCCGGAAAACTCTATCTACTGATCAGCCTCGTTAAATTCGTCGTAACGAGCTATCCTGAAATGCCGTGGAATGGAAATAATATCAAAATGTGTGTATTTGAAGCAGGTTATCCACGTGAAATAATTGATTCGCCTTACCAGGAAACATTGAATACATTTTTCATCTTAATTGATGTGATCTGTAGATCTGTAGCGCAAGAATATGTTTCAAGATTAATTCACGTTTTCCATAGGGTAAACATGGGATTTTAGATGACCTAGACAGGAACATGTCGAGATAGACAGTGTATCAAGTTGAAAGAGTAGTTTAATTTTAGTAAGGGGTTATATTTTACGAGCCCACAAGAGTAACTCATAATATATACAAGTAGTTATTTGGACAATATTTTCACAAATTTCCATCAGTCAGAATATGAATCACAGGTTCTCAGAACTGTCATATCTGATCACTTCGGTCAGAAACTATCATTGATTTTCCTCTGAGAGGAATCTAGGATTCCAACTTATAAAAGATTTTTTACCTCAGAGAATATTGAGACCTTCAGAGGCGATTTGAGAGAGCAAAACTGGGAGCCTGTGTTTCAGTCAGATTGTAAAGATGTTAATGGCCAAGGGGACAAATTCTTGAGTTCCTTCATGTTGATTTTCAATGAGAGATTTCCCCTGAAAAAAGTCCATGTAAGAAATCTTCCTCTAAGAAAATTTTTGAAACTGAACAAGTTCGAGATTCTAAAAATAAATTAGACTATTTATTGTTGATAGGAAGTAAACATAAATTATATGATGATATGTACAAACAAGAGAAGAGAAACTATGAATCCCTTCTCCATAAATCTAAGGTTTCGTATTATGACCAAGAAATTTATGATTCTGATAACAAGTCAAAAACAAAGTGGTCAATAGTACGTCAGTTAACCGGGAAAAATCAAGTATCACAATTGTGGTTTGCAAGGTTCACCATCTGAAGTATCTGCAAAATTTTGGGATTATTTCAAAATGCTTGTACCTAAACTAATGGAAGATATTGTTGATATACCTTTTGTAGATAATTCACCTCATGTCTCAGAAGTATTCACTCCTGAACCTATTTCTCCCGAGGAAGTTTTATCAATAATTAAGAATTTCAAAAATAAGACCTGTAGTGGTTATGATGGAATTCCTTTAATGCTCATTAAATCGTGCGGGGAAGAGCTGAAGGATGTTGTTTCGTTCATAATCAATAATTTTTTTCGATTTGGAATTTTCCCTAATCAGTTAAAGCATTCTGTTGTAAGGCCAGTATTTAAAAAAGGCGATAGAACTGTAGTAGAAAATTATAGACCCATCAGTCTTCTCCCATGCTTTTCTAGAGTTTTTGAAAAGGCGATATATTCTAGGCTTTTATTGTTCCTCGATAGGAACAATATATTCAGTGACTCTCAACATGGTTACCTCAGTGGTAGATCTCCCAACACTGCTATTTTTCAGTTCACTAAAAATATAGTACGTATATTAGAGGATGACAAACTTGGTTTTCAAAATGCAAAAAAGAATTGTTAGAATCATGTTCCATATGGAGTATAGGCAATCTTGTAGAGGTATTTTCAGAGGAAAAAAGATATTGACTGTGCTCTGTACATTTTTGAGTGTTTGGTATTTTTCATGAAAAATAGAGAAGAATTTGTCATTCATACCATGAATCATTGTTATCCTACCAGATCGATTAACCTTCTTTATCCTGTGCATAGATTATCAATAACTGTCAGACATCCCTAATATATGTGCATAAAACTGTTTAATGCCCTTCCTGATTCTTTGAAGGTATTAATAGATGTGAAGAAATTTAAGAACAAATTGAGAACCATGCTCACAAATATGGAACCATATTCCTTAACAGAGTTTTTTAATGCTGTTAAATTAGAATGAATTATTGTCGAAATTTTGGACGTCATTTCATTTGCTCCTTGTATATGTATGTGTATATGTATGAAAGTCCTTTGAAACAAAGTTATTTCGTATTGTATTGTAATCCACTGCGACCTTCAGATAGGCTTAATCCTCTGGCACCTGTCTGTCTATGACAACCGCAGAAGCGGCGTAGTGAGCGACCATCACCGACGCGCTTATGCTGTGTTGAAATGAAGTAGCTAGCGTGCGTTGGTCAGTGCCGCCATCCTCTGGAAACTCAGTTAAACTATGCCACCTTAAATAGTGTTGAGAACTCGATACTTGATGCTTTCTAGCATGAAGTATGTCAAGATCGGGAAAAAGTATTTGTGCGAAACCGCTTAAAAAATAAGGAAAACAAGAATCCATTTCAATTATCTGTGTAATTCATTATTTTCGAAGGTTGAATATTTATAACACCAGGTTCATCCAACCAGGTATGGAATCTTTTCTACACTTTAAGTTTGAGAAGTGACCTCCAACTGTACTTTGACGCTCATTGAATACCAAATTGAGTGAAATGCGGAATTCTGAGTTGTTTACTGGAAATCTCGACCTACATCTAATATAATATCGATTTTATGGAGCTTCAGGTATTTCTATCCGCCTTGGATTCCGGAATTCATAAGGATGTTGTCGGAGTTCCATTTGACAGTTTCAGATTCAAACGTCAGATATAATGAGCAGTTATGTCAGGTCCAGGAAACCTAACAAGTCGAGTATTCAGATGACAATCCTAAAAACATCTGACTTTAGTCTACGAAAAGACTGAATCAAAATTCAGTTGCGTAGACTGGAAGGTTCACTCGAATATAATCTTTAGTAGGTATTTGTAGGTTTTTTCGAAATTCTGTATCGATAGGCTTGTTCAAACTTCTGTAATTGCCGATTTTTTTCCCGGGAATGGTCTCAAACGACTAGGTTAGATTCACTGATTACGGGCATACAGAGGATTCTATCAACTCGAAAATTCCAGGGTTGGTTGCATTTCAAAATGCGAAGGTGAAGCTAGTTAATGGTCAAAATTGGCCAAACGGTTTCGGAGTTATGGACATTTTAAATTTTGAGGTTATTTCCCTTATGTTTCGTGAACAACTGAAGCGATCAGATTGAAACTTGGTAGTTAGTTGGAGATTAAGGATTTTGTTGAGATCGTGCTCTCAGTGAAGTAAAAGAAAAAATTTTTCAAACTTTTTTCAAAAAAGTTTTTTTTTCCAAAACTCTCCATTATATTTGGGCGGAACGTTGATCATACCTTGACTACACCAGTGTACCAAATTTTCAGCCCATTAATGAAGCTTTTCGTCCCATTCTGGAATGCAATCGACCCTGAAAATTTCATCTCGATGAGATCCTCCGTACGCCTGTTATTGTGTATACGGACGGCCGGCCGGACAAAACAGATTTTTACACCGGATTCGTCCAACCTAGTCCAACCATTTTCGGAAAAAATATCGAAAATTACAGACATTTGTACAAAACGATAACACAATGCCAAAATTACTAAACAGGCTTGCCAACGTATTTTTCCACCAGTCAACCCCTTTCTTTACCTTAGGTACCCTTTGGTCTAAAAGCTCACTTATCTAAGGGATTGAGAGATTGTCTAGGATGCTGAAGGTATTGGGTTCGAATCCCTGCGAGGTCATGGATTTTTTTTAAGTTTGAGGTGAGGGTATACGTTCGTGTTTCTCAAAAAAAAATGTCTATGGTTGTGTATGAATGAGGAGTATGCGATTAAAACGTGTTCCTATGATCTGTGCACATAGTTGAATCCGGTCACATCAGAGAGATGAATGAATGAAGGCATATCATGATTTGGATAATCAGAAAGAGAATACTAACGCCCATGTCGAATTCAACGTCGCGAAAGCTCCATTATTTCCAGTAATTCGAAGTGACCAACTGAGCAAGAACACATTTCCGAACACAAAATAATACCATTAAAATCAGACGAGGTGCCACAATGACATCGTACACTTCTGTCCATATCAGATTTCCACTACAACAAATTTCAGCGACATTTTTTCTTGAAATCGGCATCTGGCGGGCTTCAGTCATGTGACCATGAATGGATCAGACATTTCATTTGCGTTATACAGGTACACGTTCTGAATATAGATGAAATTCATTTTCATTGCGGTCGCCGCAAAAGCAATTCCAGGAAAAATGTCGGAGACCCAGGTCTGATTTCGGTCGCTTTTTGTCGAGAGTAGACGTCAGATGAAGTCAATTTTCCGAGTGGCGCCTGTTATGGGCCTGAGATACTTTGAATCAAATCAGATGTGAATCAGAAGCTGAAGTGGGACACTCTGAATGCGATATTGGCTTGTGGGATATGTTTCGCTTTTTTTTTCACGGAAAGGGGAGTTTGTCAGCAGGAAGGCAACTTTTGATTTCAGTGAAGTAGAAAAAGTGAGAAAAAGCGACACGTTTTCTCTTTGGTTCACCGAAGCCGAGTTCTTGTGTTTATTTTAGCTCTCTTATTTTAGGAAACAGCGTGTTATTATTTAGTTGTTCTCAAATGGGTAACTGCGATCATTGATAATAAATTTTATGTCAAAATCGAATATTTCCGGCAGTTGCCATGGTAACTTGAGTTTAAGGGTAGGGTGCTCATCAAAATCCGCCGGCTCATCCATGTAATTGACCAAACAGGCTTTTTATGGATTTTACTCATTTAAATTTTCGAGGTGTTTTCCTCAATATCCTATGCCGGCCACATACGCTTCGGTCTACCAGAGAGGTTGACCTGTGCAGGTTTCAGATCTGACGCCGTTACATATATGGGATGGTCGGAGGTCTCACTCACATGCTCAGGTGAACCGTAGGGGGCTTCGAGAGAGAATTGAATTTGAATTTCGCTTCTTCTACGGTCGCTTGTGCAGGTCAGAGAACTTGCGCAGGTCTGTTTCAATACCCGCACCGGTTGACCTGTGCAGGTAGACCTGTGCAGATCAACCTCTCCGTTAGACCGGTAACGTATGTGGCCGGCATTAGGAACTACTCAACCGATAGGATTGAAACCCGAATATTAATTGTAGAATACCGACAGTCAACTGCTTGCTGGATATTGTGAGAATGGTATTGTTAGTAAATTCGAAATTTAAATTTCCAATTTTATCGAACTGATTTTTTGTCGGAAACTGTTCATCAAATTTCGATGAAATTTTGCACAGACGTTGAAGTAAGTATTTTACAACAGACCAAGGTCGGATTTCGTTCGCTTTTTCGTCGAGAGTAGACGTCAGATAAAATCAATTTTCTAAGCTTGTTATGGGCCTGAGATACTTAAAATCAAATCAGATGTGAATCAAAAACTTGAGCTTTTGATTGTATCTGAATGCGATATTGGCTCGTGGGATGTTCCGTTTTTTTTTCACGGAAAGAGCGGTTTGTCAGCAGGAAGGCCACTTCTGATTTCGGTAGAGTGGAAAAAGTGAGAGAAAGCGGCACCTCTTCTCTTTGGGTCACCAAAGTCGAGTTCTCGTATTAATTCTGGCTTTATTCTAGGCAACAGCATGTTATCGTTTTTTCCAAATGTCTGTTACTTTCGAATTGTTTTCCCAATATGGTCTCAAATAAGTAGATGGGAGTCATTGATGTCGAAGTCGATCATGTAAATTTCCAATCATATTTCAATGAGAATTTGCATAGACTTCTTATTCAGTATTTCACAACAGTATGCCTCTAATTTCAATTCATGGAGATATTGCGGAAAAGATATGTCAAATTTCTTGTTATTGTAACAATTTGAAAATAAAAATATTTTATCGCCCACTCTTATGGATATGCGCACTAAATCTGATAACTTCACGTCAGTGCTCTTCAGGTATTCTCTATAAAATTTGTGCTCACTGATGAATAGCTTTCAAGCAAATGTTTCTGGGGGGACAATTCCCATATCAAATGAATTCTGAGGGATAATTTGATGGATAAAGAAAAATTGTGGTTATTATTCTTTGAGGACAACACGAACGTTCGCGTGATATTCAGGAATCAAACAATTAGACACTTCAATCACGAAAAATTTTGATTGAGTGCAGTGATTCCGTGTTAATTTTCTGTGAGAATCTCGATTTTGAAAAAGTGTAGTGTAATCATTTTTCCAAATGGGCGTCATTTATAGCCGAAAACTCTCGTGAACGACTAGGTTGGAATCACTGATTCAGAATCAATGGTCAATTCTCTACTCTGACTTTCGAAAGGGAACCACTCGTTTCGAAATTTTTATGTTTAAATTGCAATTGATATATTGATTAAGCTCTTTCATAAAAAACATCAGCCCCAAATTTTCCGAATTATAAACATTTCGAATTTCATTAATTTAGAGTTGATTTTTTTCGGGAGGTATTTTGTTGATAATTCTGAGTTTGCCGATAACACAACTTCTGAAAAAATTGATTTATCCTCACAAATTTCTTCATGAACCACCAGGCTGCCTAAATGGCAGCTTGAAGGTTCAATGAAGTATTGGATTTAAATCCGATATAATCTGCATTTCCAGAAATATTGCTAAGTTTACTGTTCTGCTGGGGTTGTATATTTCCCCTGAATCTAGAATATTGCTATAAATATAGTCAACTTTCCTATGCAAAAACCACCGTCAACTACCGAAAAACAATGAAGGTGTAAGGGGGTGAAAAAAATCGATTCGGAAATTCCCGTCAGAGTCTCGAGTTAATCTGTGAAGTTCGCCGCATTTGAAACTGTCAAAACTTTCCGTAAGCCCTGCAATAATATACTGCTTGCCGTTTCCTTTTTCCATGCAATGATTAGTTTATTTTGTCGACTGCTTGCTTATTCACTGATTTACGTGTCTGGAATATCCGACAGAATGCAGTTTCGAGCTGTCATTACAGGGGAGGATATACGAGGGATGGTCGTTTTGTTTGCCATCGGATGTTCTGCAGCATACCAACAATATCGAATTGGGTCGGCACCGATAGTTTTGTTAGTGGAAACTTATAGAGTTATCTCTCGTTGATTTCCTTACTAAAGACGATTTAGAAGTTTGCACAGCATTTTTACGGCGAACCTGATGTTAGTTTTCATTTCCAGGCGAACCGATTCAGTGGAATATCGGATCGTGGGTAATTCAGTATCGAATGATTTCAAGTCTCTAATTTGTAGAATTTTTTTGGGTTTTCACTTCCAACATCTGAAACAAAACTATGTAGAATTGAATAACCATTTGTTTTTTTTTCGAAAACGCCCTTGCGGATTGCAGGATCAAACTATTTATCAAGGGTGCTTTCTAGCAAAACAGGTTGCCTATTACAAAATACCGGAAGAATACGAACGATAAACAAGGTGAACTGTGACGTTACAGAGTACAAATCTGACCTTTTCATTCGAGGCCATTTCTGGGAAAAACCCTAGAAAAGCACTGACGTGACGTTAGCAGCTTTTACGCGATTGTTCACATTGTGAAATGTCGATTTAGAAATTTCAGTGAAATTTGAATGAAATATGAAAATTTTCAAGAAAATTTTGTATCCAAATTCCTCCATGGATAATTCTTCTTATTGGCACTGTCCATCCTCCAACCAAGTTTCATTCCGATCAGGCAAATATTTTTCGAGTTATTAAAAAATTATAATTTCACATAGCTGTCACACAAGAACCATTCGGCAGATTTGGACCATTAGCGAACTGAACCGAGATATTCAGTATCAAAACCTTACCTGAAAATTTCAAGACTCTAAATCCCCCTTTCGACACAGAACGAAAAACGTACGTGAATATAATTAAATTCAGCCTTACGACAATGTATTTGGACATCAATTTTCAGCCGATGCTCGAGTTCATTGATATAATGTCCTGTTGGTGGTTGTTTAATGTTCGAGTGATTGTATCAATCCCCCAAGAGCATTAAATTCATCACCAGCATTTGATAACCGTTAACATTGTATCAATGACCAACGACATTATTCCCAGGTCATGAGTACATCGATCCATCAACAGCAGTCCTTATGTCAATGGTCCCAGAGCATTGAATTCAGGCTTATCTGTCATTGTATCAATGAATTTTGGACATCAACAAATCACTTAGGTACATTAATGTGATGCCGGAAAACATCAATCTAAGGCGTCCTATAGTGGTTGTGTTTTGGACTTAAACCAAAAAATACTATTTTTTTTAATACAAAACAATATTGAACGGAATAATGCCTCAAAACACATATATATATATATATATTTGCAGACCTTTTTTTTTGAACGAAATTTTGAAGAATAAGCTTAGATTTGTATGAAATATTTTTATATTTTCAGTCGAATGTAACATTTTTTAGGGATTGTGTTTTTTTGATTCTATTGATTTCAGCAAGTTTTCTAATCTACACTTTTATATTTCTGTTTGCGAGTTTATAGGGTCATATACATACCCTCATTCCTTTACGTATCGAATTCTGATGGTAAAAATGCATACCTGCATCATAATAATCAAGTAAGAAGAGATCAGATTATAGAATGTTTCTCATTGAAGAAACTTTATCGGGAACATGACTATTGTTCGAAGTCACTCAAATAATAATAAAACAATGGATATCATCTGAAAAATTTATTCAACATTCGTTAGAAATTCACATAAATCATGGGTTCTAGAATATGAGTGTTCAAATTTGAAAGCAAAAAAATAACAAGTTTCAATGAACTACCGAAACAGCATACGCTCTGTAGGGTAGCGTTAATTGAAAAGATAAAAATGTTCAAAGAACATCTTCATCGCTCTGACAATATTGAAAAGCTTATACCGTCGAATTATGTACATACTTCTTGAATTTTCGGAATATCCCCACCAATGGCATAAACAGGGGGCTCATGGCTGGTTGTTTCGAATTAAGAAACGGAATCCACTCTCACCACTTCCTGTGTTGGTCTTCCAAGGTATGGAACTCTCGAATTGTAAATTTCATGGTAGAGGATCTTTCTGTATTGTATCTTTTTTCCATTCCTGAAGTGCCACATGACTGCAGCATCTCGTCTATCTAAAAATAAGCATTTTTCACCGACTTGTATAAAAAGAAAGCACTCCTGCAAGAGAATCAAATTTATATGAAATTCATTTATGACTCTCAGTTGATCTTAGAAGTTATTCCACTCGGCTAGCTGAAAACAATTAAAAGAAAAATCGGTATATCAACTAGAAAAGATTTTATCTATAACGTCGGGAAAAGACTAGACCAGAATTAAACTTGATATAACTAGAAAAATAGCACGATGATTGTTTTGAGGTTCGCGTACCCATGTCAATTGATGAACGCGGTGATTGTATTGAGGTTCGCGTACATCAATTGATAAAAACGATGATTGTAACAAGGAATCAGGACATCGTTTGTTGACCTAAAGCATTAATAATATAACTTCAGAGCATGAATCAATTACGCTGATACATTGATGTGATATATGCATACCATGGATCCATTACAATTGGCATTATCACAAGGTTTCGTGATGATCGACCATGCCTAGTATTGATCACTTCCAGGACGTTAATTCAATGTATTTTTCACATTGTCTTGAGGCAAATCTCCTTGAATTGATGTATTTCTTCATCAGTACAATGTAGAAAATACATTATAATAATGGCCTAGCGTATATTGTAACGATCAAAATAGTGATTGGTGAATCACTGAAGTTCATTGTCCCGATCAATTTTTGACATTGTCCCAATGTAAAATACATCATAGTAATGTCCATACGGTTAATCACCTGTGGTGATTGATATCAGGCTCAGTATTATTTTCTGTGGAAAGTTAGATCACACACGGACTGCCGGCTGGACGGACAGAATCAAATTTGACCGCAGATTCTTCATCAGTGAGTACAACCTAGTCGTTTGAGACCAATTTCAGCTCAAAATCCGAAAATTATAGACATTGTTATGAAACGATAACGCGCTGTTACCCAGAACAAGCGCGTAAAATTAGGAAATAACTTTAACATTTGGGCTTAACGATAGCACGTTATCCCTTAAGTATGCTCGCAAAAAGATGCTGCGTTGAATGAAAACTTAATTTTGATCAATCCGGAAAAAATAATTTGAGCTTCTGTATTGTTTTTTGAAGAGAGCAAGCAAGAGAGGTGACATTATGGAAACTCATGTTTATTGTTTCCTCGAAAATTATTGCCGAAACTTAGCGCTACATTGAAAAAATGATTGGAAAAACTCCAACAATGTCATATGAATAAACATAAACTCTGATGTCTCCAGCTAATACTCAAGTAACCACATGATTAGCAATGTGAAAGGTTAATTTTATGTAAACTTGTGTTTCTTATTTTTGAGGAAGATAATGTCCATCGCAGCACCCCAGCGTCGAAAAAGATATTCGAAATTCCAGAATGCCATATACCTCTGTCTCCACGTCATACCCCATTCTAGCAATTATATTACTAATAATATAAAAGTTTAACAACTGTCAACTTCAAGTCAAAAAATCCTGCCGATAAGGAAGCTGATCTCTTCACTGAAAGGTCCCGACAACTCAATGTAAGATCTGCTTTCACTAGTGAGCTGAAATGGAAAGGTTCATAAAAATTCAATAATTTTATCTCTTTCCAAACCACCCTTGCAGCTCTGTATGAGGTTGCATAACTGAAAGAGGTATTCAGTATTTGTACCCTGAAGTTTGCAGTTTTCAATGGTGATATTTTTCATACTGACCTTATCAATTGTATGCTTGTAAGCAAGGTATAAAAGGTGAAAAGGGTTAATACCTACGCAAAGGTTTTCACGTCGATGCTGTTTTCCACCGATGTTGTGTTCTTTTTGCTCGGTCGTTTCATCAGTCAGACCAGACGATCCACGATCGAATTTACACACATTAGATTCTGAAAAAACAACTAACAGAATCACTTCATTTACAAGTTATTGTGTTTACGCGTGGATTAACGGCCGACCGTAGACAAAATAGCGTCCAAAGGAAATTCACCCATGTGATCAATCCAGAAAAAAAAATAGAATCAGCAATATTGTTATATGTTGAGCCAGAGTAGGAGGGTTAATATTTTTGAAACTTTTGTGTCTTATTCTCAAGAAAGATGATGGCTATTGTCACACCTATTATTAGCAATATGGAAGGAGAAATACTGTCAGTTTTCAGCCGAAAAATTCCGATAACATAGTCAGTTGCTCTTTCCCCTGAAACGTCCCGACATTTGAATGCCAGATTTGCTTCCACTGAAAAACAGGAATGGACGGGTACATGAATATTCATTATTTTATCTTTCCGCAAACAACGTTTTCCTTGCAGTTCTGTATGTGGTCGCATAAGTGAAAGAGATATTCAGTATTTGTACGCTGAAGTTCACAGTTTTCAATTGCGATATTTCCGGTAACGACCCGATCAATTCCGTGCTTATAAGCAAGGTATGAACTATTAAAAGGGTTTATATTCAGAGGTTTTCATGTCGTTGCCGTTTTACGCCGATGATGAGTTCTTGTTGCACGCTCATTTTGTCAGTCAGACCGGTCGATTCACGATCGAATTCACCCACAATAACTTCATTCCCAAGTCATTGTGTTTACGGTTGGATTAACGGCCGACCGTAGACAAGATAACTCTCGAAGGAAACTCACCCATGAGATCAATTCAGAAAAAATAATAAAAGCAGTAATATTGTTTTATGTTGTACCAGGGCAGTATTCAGTGTACAGCAAGGTTGAGCACTGCTCTTCTTCGAAAGCAAAAACTAAATATCTAAAATACTCATTGGATCAATTGAAATCTTCATTGCACCTTCATTTACAATTGCCCTACCTCTAAGTCTACTGTAGCTACGCCCCTTTGTAGAGGCTGAGAATAAGAGTAAGCATTATGGAAACTTGAGTTTCTTGTTTTTGAGGAAGATAATGTCTATTGCCATATTAAAGAGAAAAATTGAAAATTCAACAATGCGGTGTAAAGCAACATATGAACTCTGTCTCTACCTCATATCTCGACAACCACATCATTAGCAATATTGAAGGAGAACAACTGTCAGTTTTCAGCCGAAAAAGCCTGCTGATAAAAGGCCAGTTGCTCTTTCCTCCGAAAGGTCCCGACAACTGAATGTCAGATTTGCTTCCACTGAAAAACAGGAATGGACGGGTACATGAATATTCATTATTTTATCTTTTCGCAAACAACGTTTCCCTTGCAGTTCTGTATGTGGCCGCATAAGTGGATGAGATATTCAGTATTTGTACGCTGAAGTTTACATTTTTCAATAGCGATATTTCAGATACCGACCCTATCAATTCCGTGCTTATAAGCAAGGTATGAACTATGAAAAGGGTTTTTATGCAGAGGTTTTCATGTTGCCGTTTTACGCCGATGCTGAGTTCTTTTTGCACGCTCATTTTGTCAGTCAGACCGGTCGATTCACGATCCAATAAACCCACAATATCTTCTGAAAAAACAACTAAGAGAATGACTTCATTCACAAGTCATTGTGTTAACGGTTGGATTAACGTCCGACCGTAGACAAGATAACTTCCGACGTAAACTCACCTATGAGATCAATTCAGAAAAATAATAGAAGCAGCAATATTTTTATAGGTAGTTCCAAGGCAGTAGCCATGCCGTACCTTGAAACACCATTGCTCTACCTTGAAAAGAAAAAACTGAATATCTAAAATATTCATTGGATCAATTGGAAGCTTTATTGTCCTACCTCAAAGTCTACTGTAGGTACAGCCCTGTATAGAGACCGAGAATAAGAGTTAACATTATGAGAACTTGGGTTTCCTGTTTTTGAGGAAGATAATGTCTATTGCCGCACCTCAGCGCCACATTAAAGAAAAATATTGAGAATTCAACTATGCGGTGTAAAGCAACATATGAACTCGGTCTCTACCTCATATCCCGACAACCACATCATTAGCAATATGGAAAGAGAACAACTGTCAGTTTTCAGCCGAAAAACCCTGCTGATAAAAGGCCAGTTGATCTTTCCTCTGAAAGGTCCCGACAACTGAATGTCAGATTTGCTTCCACTGGAAAACCGGAATGGACGGGTACATGGAAATTCAATACTTTTATCTTCTCGCAAACAACGTTTCCCTTGCAGTTCTGCATGTGGTTGCATAGCTGAAAGAGATATTCAGTATTTGTTCGCTGAAAACAGTTTTCAATAGCGATATTTCCGATACCGACCCTGTCAATTCCGTGCTTATAAGCAAGGTATGAAGTATGAAAGGGGCTACTAATATGCAGAGGTTTTCATGTCCATGCTGTTTTGCGCTGATGATGTTTTATTTTCGCTTTCACTCCTGAGTTGGACCGGACGATCCAAAATCGAATTCACACACATTTACTTCCGAAAAAACAACTGAGGGACTCACTTCGGAAGTTATTTTGTTAACGGTTGGATTAACGACCCATTGCAGGCACCGATCACTTCCGAAGGGCATCCGATCAGGCACCTGCTCACGGTCTGCAAGCTTTAACGTTGCAAATAGCCGTCAGAGATATTAGAATTCGTGAATTTTTTATGTTGATAGAACAAAACGGGACTCTAAATATTTAATCTTTATATCCCAGAAGCATCCTACGAAACCTTCGAGTGTAGAGTACTTTGATCGATGTGCATGATGCTTTCCTATGGTCGTTTCAGTTCGTTGTATCTGTGGTGTTGTGTTTTGATGATTAACCCAGATTGGGGTGGGATCTTTGTTGATTTATCGACAGATATTGGTTCTTGTGTCACGTTTATATGGAACTGCTGCTCTATTTTCTTCATGATCCATTTTTTGATTTCAAATAACTATTAACTGATTCTGCCAATCAACGAACCTGACCTTTATATTCTGGCTGAAAGCCCACCCTGAAAATAGAATAATCGAGACAGATTTTCTCACCAAGGTGGAACTTATACGGACAGAATTAGACATCGAATTCTTCATTTGAGTCAACACAGTGGTTAGCAGTAGTGCTCCCTTAGTTTCTATCAATACAATCCCGAAAGGAACGCTGTGGAATTCCGAATAAAACCATTCAACCCCGTCCTCAATTAAACCTCAAAATTACGCAACCTCAAAACCAAAGTTTCCCTCTATTTAATCGGAGAAACGAAACTGAATTATAATACCTCCGAGACAATCGGAGATTCGTTATTTTGTTCGTGTTCAATCCCAAGGAACGGTCGTGAACAAGTACAACCGAGTATCGCGGATATTGGTCCTGGTTTCCCAAACTATCTCGGAATTCCCTTGGATGGAAATTAATTATTGATAGCCAAGTTCACTTCGCCGGTTTAGTGCCTTGCGATCGAAGTCCTGGAAAACATCGGCAACTAAATATCCAATTCTCAAATTGCCGCGACTCTTAGCGAATGCCGAGAAAAGGTCTGGCGTGCGGCCAGAATGTAGTTTTCGCCTAAGATAGGTCCTCGTCAGTGTGTCGGTAGACGGGGGCAAACTGAAACGAAATGTTGGCCATGGAGGAGGTTTTCAATGGTCACCCTCTGGCGGCGGTTGGGACCGCCCATTTGGCTCAACATTTGTTTTGACACTTTCCTCAATGATTTATTTCCAATTGAGAAAGACATTTGACACACTTAGGCGCTCTAACATGTTTTTATCGGAGTGTATACTGAGCAGAAAACCCTTTTCTCATTCAATATAAGTTATCTGCAGTTTTCTGACTTGTTCCTTCGTGATAAATATCCCTCAGGATCATGTTTGGCTTCAGAACGTGAAAATCCCTACCTCTGAACTTTCGCCAGGATTTTTCCGATATTTTCTTTTTCTCTTATTTCATCCTTGTTCGAACGATAATAACTTTCGGTTATTTTCAACAACAAACTCCAGGAGATCAAGAAGTGTCAACACCATTTGAGATGGGTTCGAATGAGAGCCTCACTGATTTATGTTAGCTTCTAACTGGGAAATTATAAAGTACCTTGGTACAATTTAGTTCCTGATAAATATGTCATTGTTTTCAAGAATCCGATAAATATATTTCCTCCAGATATTCGATCGCTGTATGTCAGCTGGCTTCCTCTTAGTGTGCCGGATAGAGCGTTGATATATCCATGATATCAATGCAGGAAAAAATAATTATGGGCTCATTGCACTTATGTTACTAGAAACAATATCTCACGAATGAAGGTATTACAACTCCTTCCTGCGTGATGAATATCCCTCAAGATCGTGTTTGGCTTGGAAAGGGGAAACCTTTTTTCTCTGGGCATTCGCCAGGATTTTCCGATATTTCGTTTTTTTTTTATTGCGCGCATGTTCTAGGGGCACAGGGTGCTATCGTTCGGTCCAATGTCTGTAATTTCCGATGATTGAGCCGAAAATCGTCTTAAACGACTAGGTTTGACTCACTGATGACGAATCCGGTGTCAAAATCGATTCTGTCCGGCCGGCCGTCACCACGATAACGGGCGTACGGAGGATTCTATCAACTTGAAAACGTCAGGAAGGGTTTCATTTCAAGATATGAAGGCTAAGTTCGTCAGTGGGCGAGTGGGGAGTTATAGCCATTTGAAATTTCGAGGTGAATTTTCTCATATTTCAGAAACAACTGGAGCGATTGGATTGAAACATGGCAGTTAGTTGGAGCATAACGACGCGCAACTTTGAGCAGAACTTCGTTGGAATCGTATGGTTACTTAATCTAAGAAAAACATTTTTTCAAAATTTTTTTCGAAAGAAATGTTTTCACTGAAACTGTTGTTCATATTTGAGGAAAATTGCAGTTGTACCTTGAAGTTCATATTTCACAGCAGTGTACCAAATCTCAATCCGATACGGCTATTAGTTTTGGCTATATTGGGAGCAAATATATAGAATTTCGTTGTTTTCTTCTCGATATCGTTGTTTTTTGCGGTATATTTCGAAAAATTCTGATTCAATCGTGATGAAACTACTCCGCAGCGAGTTCGGAGATGTTAAGGAACAATATTCTGCAAAATTCCGTGATGATCGTGTCTTTAGAACAATTTGAAAAGTTTCTGTATGAACCTTCAAACTGTCATTTTGAGTACTGGATTTCAATGCGATCTAATCTGTAGTTTTAGAATTATTTTTCAATATTTCCAAAAATACATATCAGATCGAATCGAAATCCAGTAATTCATCGAAAAAAAATCTAGAGAAGTACTGTCGTGAAGGCAGCAGCTTTTGCGAGCATGTTCCAATTCGTTGCTGAAGCGGTCATCTACATTGAACATGTGCGCAAAACTGCTGCCTTCATGGCAGTGCTTTTCTAGATTTTTTCACACCGATTCGAACGGAAATAACTTTCAGTTATTTTCAACAACAAACTTCAGGAAATCAAGAAGCGTCAGCCCCATTTGAAATGAGAGTGACACTGTTTGTGTTAGCTTTTAACTGCAAAGTAATATGGCACCATGGTATGAATTAGTTCCTGAAGAACTGAATGTTTTGGACCATCTGATTCATCTATCATTTCCTCCAGATGATCGTTCGCAATATTTCAGCATTCTGCACGTGTGTTGAAGACAGCATTGATATATTTATCATTCGAAGGCAGGAGAAATAGTTATGGACTCATTGCTTTTATCTTACCAGAAAAAATCTCGTAGTTATGAATATGAATTTCGTTCGTAATCATATCGCTCAAGATCAGGTTCGGCTTTTTTAGATATTTCCTTTTCCTCTGCTTTCACACTCGTTGGAATAATAGTAGCTACCAAATATTTTCAGGAACAAACTCGAGGAGATCAAGTAGTGTCACTGCCTTTCGAAATGAGTTCACATGAGAGTGAGTGCCAGTGTCTTGTGTTATATCTCCTCTCTGAAAATACTAGAGTGCCTTTGCACCTAATATAGTATGATTTAGACCTCGATAAGCAAGTGAATTTTTTGAATGATCTGATGAGATTTAGAAAATGATAATTGGATAAAAGATATCAAAATACAAAAGTAAAACAAGGGAATAATTCTGCAAATTTTTGCTTTATTGCCTGATGACAATGTCAGATATGGACTCTGAAACGATACAGTTCACTCTGTTGATCGGTCACATTCTTCATTAGGCAATATTTTTCTAAGAAATTACCATTGACAAATAGTTTGAATTCCACAATTTGCAAGGGTCATTTCTATGAATTATCTATGAATAATAATTTAATTTGCTTAAAAAAATATTTCCAGATATTTGGAGCTGAACGGTATAAAACAACCCGAAAAATTGTTGCCTAAACTATATTTGAAGTTGTCATCCATCACACAATGTGTTCATAAGATAAACCTGTATTGCAATTAATAATTCTGTAGCAATTGGACGTTAATCTGTATCATTTGAGTTATTTCAAATATGTCAAATATCTTCAACAAATGAGGCTCATTCGAATTCAACTTTAGACTCAACACATGCAAAAAGTTTCACAACATACGAATAAACAAAGTTTGATTCAAACGAAAGTCCTATCTATATATTACATGAAAGGCGAACTCAAAGATGAAACCACCATCAAAAACTTTTATGATGTCAAAATGAAATAGCAATTACTTGAGTAAAGCTATCGCTCCACTTCATAATAATCTGATTGTCCTCATTAAAGGATATAACACCATCAAAATATCTTCGAATGAAAAACGTTTTTGATTTAATGCTTGCTCAAATCCTCCGATGATATTTCTGCTCAACATTTCGAGCGAACTGAGCATAAATCAAATACTATAATGCTATCCATTCTGGTTTTTGCCAGTCCATTCCATAAAATCAATTAATACTCCTACATGTCGGATCCAAAAATTATCTTTGAGTTATTAATTCATCAGTTGGGAATGTTGAGGATGGAATTTCTGCATGAAATATGTGTCGATAACTTTATATTTCATACAATTTGCCATCAAAATCCACAGCTTGATAGGGGATCAGTTCCCTTGTCGACGCAAAACCTAATGGATGAAAACCATTAGCCAAATTTTCTGAATTATAGCGAGTGCGAGTGTTCAATTCTAAAAGGTTTCAAGAAATATATACGGTGTCTTGATTTGAAAAGGTGTCAATCAGTTAATACAAAAAATTGTGTGGTTCATTGGAGGACATTTTATACGGATAGTCTCAATCAATTTGGATCAACCCTGTGATGACAACAACCCCTAAAACCTTGAATGGAGAGGGGGTTGTGTGAACCCTTATTTCAGAGGTAATTCGATGGCCTTCCCAAAAATGCCGTATACTTGACCATTTTTTGTCACTAACGAAAAACTCGGTGTCAAAATCGATTCTGTCCGTCCGGCTGGCCATCCGTCCGTAGGCAGGATTACGGGTGTACGGAGAATCCTATCGACCTGAAACTTTTATGTAAGGTTATGTTTCAAAATGCGACGGTTAAATTAGTTAATAGGCAAACTTGGCCGAATGGTTTCGGACTAATAAATATTTGAAATTTTTAGGTCATTTCTCTGATGTTTCGGAAATAACTGAAGTGATTTCATCAGAGCTTGGCAGTCAATTTGAGTAAAAGAACGCGCAACTCCTTTCAAAATTTCGTTGATTTCGAACTGCCAGTAATTTGAAAACGTTTTTTCTGAATTTTTCAGAGAAATTTTGTTTTTGGAAATCTTTTCATCCTATTCGAAAAATATCCTGCTCAGACCCTGGACTTCATAGTTCACAGCCGTGTTTTAAATTTCAATTTTCCTGAGAGATATTTGACGAAAATATGTAAAATTTTGTGGTCTTTCTTTGGTATCACAGTTTCTCACGGTATAACTCAAAAATGACTGAGTCCGGATCATATTCAGTGGCTATTTTGAGAATACTGATGAACAACTTTGTGCAGAATTTCGTGATCAGAACAATTCGACAAAAAAGGTTTAATTTTTTTTCGAACCTTCAATAGGTATTCAACAACCTTCTGATCATATTTTCTCACGAAATTCTGTTTTAAACTTCAAGATTTCATTTCTCAATCAACAACTGGATTTTGATCCGAATTTTCCGAGAAAAAACAATAAAACCGAGGAAAAAACCACGAAATTTGATGGATTTTTTCGCAATATATTCGAGTATTATAACCGTATCAGGATGAAGGCCAGCCGGACGGACAGAACCGATTCTGACACTGAATTCGTGAACAGTGAGTTCAATCTAATCGTTAAGACAAATTTCGATAAAGAATTCGAGAATTGCAGACATTTGGACGAAACGATGGCATGCTATTCCCCTACAACATGCGTGCAAAAAAAATCCAATTATTCGTTGATTTTTATTTTATTTTTACTAATTGATGCGGAATCGATCAATAGATTTCACCCATGTATTAGACCTTCGGTATTGAATTCCTAAATTTCACTCCAAAGATCGAATTTCCAAGTTGTTTCTTTCTGAAGTATTTATTTCATGATCGCTCGTTACCACGAATAACATACTCACATACTCCCTCAAATGATTCATGTTATTCACTGTGAAAGCTCCAGATCAATTCTAAAGTTGTCTTCACAAGCATAACTTTTCAATGAGTTTTCCTTTGTTGATGCTGAAACTACCATACCTCATAGGTTTATTTATTCTGCAAGCTTGATGGAAATGGAGAATTATATTTTCTGTTGACTATGAACAGTTTTCCCGGAATAGCAGCTTATGACTACGGTTATTGAAAAGTTTTCTACTAGTTTTTCACTTGATATGAGCTTTGTTTTTCCTATTCCCACGAACGAGATTTTCCTAGACGGTTCCCAAGATTACGTCGAAAAAATGTTTGTCGAGTCGCGATACGAAATCTTCAAATATTAATAGTTCTGTTCGTGGAAATTGCAAGCAGACCCTGACAAAGAAAATTCATCTGATTTACTCCTCGGAATGCGCTGATTTTCATATAATTTTTTTGTTTCAGGTACTACCAGAATCACCATTCATAGATATTGGCTATTATGAAGTGCAGGTAAAAAAACTCAATTCCATTGAAACGATGAGACGGTTTACTTGATATGAGACAAAAGTGTGTTTGCAAATGTATCAATTTTCGAGTCAATATATTCCATAGTTCTAGGAATTTATTCATTTTGTGTAAAGATATATATTCGTTTTGGTTTGTTATTTGATAAAATCGAATAATTTATTATTTGATAAAATCAAATAATTTAATATTCGATAAAATCAAATAAAACACCTTAGTGATCGACAAAAAAATTACCCCCCCTGAAAATTTCACAGTTTACATTTTGAAGTATGTAGATTTGAATGAACTAATAAAAAAATGCGTTTGTCCGCCGTCAGTTGTCCGAGGCTTTTCTCTGAAAGTAGCGTACCAAAATCAGTGAAACTTGGTAGAAAAATCGTGTTTCGCTTGATATTGATTCTCCACGCTTTTCAGCAGGATCGGTGTACCCTAAAGGCTCAAAATTGCGGCTTTAGGGATAAAAATCATTTCTCGAAAGCTCACCACCGAATTTTCATGAAACTCTGAACGTTGAATACTGTTGCATAACTCAACCTAAAAATTGTCACTCGGATGATTTCCGACCATTGGTCCTTGAGTTATAAAGAAACAAGTTGTAAATTCCCAATAATCCCGAAAATGAATCATCGCATTCAAAGCACAGAACATTCTTACTCTTCCTGGTCTATTTGTATATAGGACTCTGCTTTTTCTACACAAGAATAGACGCTACTTCCAGAATTATGAAAATATGAACACCCAAAAAAAAATTGCATATTTCTTTCCCGCTCACAAGTTATCAGTTACTGAACGCAACCCTATGTACACTGCAATACGATTGCTCAACCTCCTCCTAAAATCTTAGGGGCATTGGAAATTATTATTCATTTCGTAAATCTCTTTATCGCCATATCATGAATACTTTATGATTTTTTATAGTTCATTTTCGTGGACCTGTTTTCTCTTTGTTGTCTTCTGATATTAATTCGGAAAATGAATACATATTATTATTATTATTACTAAGATTGGAATTCAGTAGAATAATCGGTAAACTTTCCATTCAGAATTCTATATCTAAAAGTAAATGAAAAGATTGACTACCAAATATTCAACACATATCGAAAAGAAATTCTGAAAGGATCTTTTTTCATTTTATAAACAAAATATGCAAATGTCCCATCTATATTCTTGACAATTTCATAATAGTAAGTGGTTCAAATTAAATATTTTCGGATTTTCTCTCCCAGTATCTGAAACATAAGTACAAAAAATCAGATAAAATTATTTTTCATAGAAATCACCTTACGGTTACAAGATTCAAGATTAAATTACTCTATGAAGCTCATTCATATCTTAAATAAAACTTATATATTATTCATAAATCTTTGGTTTTTAACAATACAAAAAACCTATTCCATGAAAAAATTCATTTGAAACATTGAAATTTCAACAAATACTCTTGTTTTACTGAATAGCACTTTGACATACAGAACGCGAATTTAGTAGAGTAATTAAAAATAATAAAGACCTCCAAAAAATCCGGTTGGTCCGAGGTGGCCAACAATTTTGGTATGCGTAGTACAATTATCGTCAACATGTGGATATCCGTTACTGGTTTCAATCGAAATCCAATATTTTTCGTACTGAGAGTTTGAGATGAGGGTGAATATAAAAGATAATGAGCATGTATATGATTGAACGAATTGAAGGATATATGCAAAAAAAAACGATAACAAACTGGAAAACTCATCAATTGTTGGTATTTATAGCGTCATATTTTATTATCCATGTCTATCATTTTTTAAATCCACACTCATTTCAAAGTCTCTGTAAGAAAAATATTGGATATCAATCTAACCCAGTAAAGGATATTTGCATTTTGACAATTGATGTACTACGCAAACCAAAATTTTGGAAAACCCCCCGATCAACCGAATTCCCTGAAAATTTCCATTTTAATACAAGACCTTTATGTAGATTAGGCCTACAGAGGAAACCACCTCAAAAAGAACGCGCCTTTTACTCTACATCTTCGGTGGTGTGGAAACAATTAAGATTTTGTACAGGTGAAACTACTGTGGAGCGTCTCTTCTCATTCAAAATATTATTCTAAAATATACTTCTCAATTAGCGTTCTGCATGTGGAAATGTTATAATATTCCATTATACTAGAGTATGTATTGAGATTTCAATATTCCACATGAATTTTTCATGGAATTGGTTTTCGTGTTGTGAAAAACCAATTAGTTATGATTAATATATAGGTTTTTTTTAAGATTTCAATGGTATTGGATTATTTAACTGAGAAAATAATAAACCCTTGTGTATCATTTGCAGCGTTTTTTGTACGTATCTATTCATTATCTGCCCAACACAGTATGTTTACTAGACGGTTTTTTGAGTTTATGAAATGAAGTCTCACATCATAAAAAGATCGCGCATCGGAGGAAGTTGCTACAGTTCTCAGCAGTTTAGATAATAAATACAAATATTCATGAGTCGCCCCAAGATCATGTGCGATAGCTTTTCAGAAAATCTCCGACACCCTGGACATTAGAAAACGAAGCATTCATGGACAAAATTATATTACAAACTGTATTATTTTTTCATTAATAAAAACACTCTGAAGTTTGTCGCCCTAATCAACCGTCATTCTCTTTATCTAAATATATTTGCAAACACACTTTCCTCTTAAGCGGCGCCTCACACTTACACGCCGAACATAAAATATGCATCTTTTGTCCGTATCATTTCTTGGACAGACCTGAACTTAATGATCACCACAGTAATTACTAACCCTTTCTCCTCTGAGACCTGACCTATGTCCGAACTTTAATCATAAAGTCACAGGGAAATACTGGATGCCTATTACAGCATCCCTTGATGACCACAGAACTGGTAAATGACTTGTAGTCATCTATGAAATCAGAACTAAGGGTCCATCCTGAACCCAATATCAGAGAGAAGATGAAATTCGAATTGAGAACTCATCAATTTTAAGTACCTTCGAACGCTTGGTGACTCTAAAATTCATGGAATATCAATTTTGAGGTGTAGCGTCATCGAGTATCGAGTCAAATTAAAATTTGTCCTGCTGGCGGGCATAAACCAACAAACCGTCATTTTCAAACAAAGTGCATGATTTGAATAACATCATACAAGTGAAGGTTATCAGTTGATCCTGGTGAAAGATTTTCTTTTTTTGGTGCAATTTTGGATGCAGGGCGAACAAAAGTAAAAATATCGGCATGAAACATATTTTTTCAGGATTGAAAAATGGTTCAGAGGCCAGGATCGATCACTTGCAGTGTCTATTTTCAGAGTACTTTTCAACTTTTCACTTTAATTGAAAGCTCTTTCTAATTTTTTCCAAACAGTAGAAATGTCGTCCAAATTTTTCTTTTTCGAGTTCAAGCTTGCTCAGATTCTCACTTTATTCAAGTTCATAGTAATTAATAACTAGTGTAGACGTTCAAATCTACATATACCAGCCTGCTTTTGGGTTGCAAAATGGCGAATGATGCACGGTCGATTTCATACTGGGTTGATTTCGGAGATTTTATAGAATACTCTAAAACTTTGGAGAGGGACATGCTACAGCTCATTAGTAACGTTGATCTTGTAAATTTTTCCTGGAGAAGTGGAAATTCTGTTGGGGTCCTTTAGACGAGGTTATGGTCTGTGCAATTCACTTCTCATTGAATGAGTATGGTATAGAATTATTTTTGGAAGTGTAACATTAGTGAAATCAATTTTTGCATAGGACTCTGACAAATCATTGTGTGCATCCTTACTGATTCATAAATTCGACCTTCGTTCCAATGAGTCACAATCCTATTCTACAAAGTTTTTGTGTAAACTGACATAATTCATTTCGACCTTAGTTTGTCTATCGGTGAGCTCAGCCTTATCGTTAAGGACTATTTTCAGCCAGAAATTCGAACACTATATTATATCTGACCAGAAAGATGAAACCCTTGTTTCCACAAGCTCGTAAAAATGAAAACGATTTTTCATAGTTCCAAAATGGCGCAGGAGCTTGGATCGATCACTTGCTGTGTAGATTTTGAGAATTGAAAAAAAATACTCAGAATCTTCGAAAGCCTCTTTACTCGCATGTTATCCGACTTTTACTTTTCGAGTTTGAGCTCGTGACCATCCACCCTTATTCAATTAGTACAGTATAGAATTATTATAGTACAGAACAACAGGGAAAGCTTGGCGTGTGGATACCTACAAATTGAATTTCCACGAAACTGAAAACTTATTCGAGCCAATTTGAGAATTGTATATCGGATATGATCAAGGTGATTCCATTATCATGTTTCTTACACTCTGTCGAATGTTCGGATATAATGAATAGCGTTCATCCTTCCTGCTTCTCCCATCGATCACAAGGAAGTTCTTGGAAACTTCCAAACTGCAGAGGGCGCTTCTGCGAATGGAATTAATTGCATGTGTGCTGCGAGGAAAGAGTTAAGTTACATCATGTCGAAATCCTGAAACCCATTGATGGAGATAGTGCATGAAGCGTTTAGGTTGATTCTCGAATGCCCCATTTGAAAACAAATTGGCAAACCGATAAATTTGATAACAGCCAATGCGGTGTCAAACTAAACTGCGCATCAAACGTCGTACAGTTGCACGGATCACTCACAGTCACGTTTCAGACTAGAACACCTTCATGGTTTCGGTCACGTTCCGTCAGACGCAACTTTCTGGCTTCGCTCTCACTGAAAGGGGAATCCTGTAGTGCTCCAGCTCCCAACTCTTATCTACTACTTTCGGCTATCTGCTTGCAACGCTGAACTGCATTGGTAAATATGCAAAATGGATTGGCGCTTACGCCTGTACCCAGTAGATCATCTCAAGATATTATTACCTCTGGTCATCTTCTACGATCTCGCACACTTCTTTATGGTCCGCATTTCACGATGGCATTAAATGGCATAGTTTGGTGCTTGCCCTGTGGAATCTCCCCAGACTAAGCCAGGACGAAACGTGATAGCCCCGAAGAGGTTGAGCTACCTCACGAACCTTCATTATTATGTCGCGTTGGTATTCTAGCACTACGTAGGAAGTTTCAATCAGATCCCATCAGTAATTCTTGAAAGATTGAGGAAATAACTGAGAAATTGTGAATACAGTTATCCCCAAGAAATTAACAAATCGACGAATCGAATCTTTTTTCGTCGTGGAAAGCACTCTAGCCAACAGTCAATGCGGTTTCAAACAAAATGATCTGGTTAAGCGTGCATGAACGCCGTACATTCACACGGCTCGCCCACAGCCACATTTCATACCAGCACACCTTCACTATTCCGATCACAATTCACCAGACGCAACTTTCTGGCATCGCTTTCACTGAAAGGGAAATCACCTAGCGCGCTAGCTATCAGGCATCATTTAAGTTACAAGCGTCCTTCTTTATTATTTGTGTCTTCAGTACCCTATGTTATCTGCCTGTAACGCCTGGTTGCAGCGGTGAACTTGCAGGGGGGGTTAGTGCTCAGGCCCTGTACCCAGTAGATTCTCTCAAGATTTAATTACCTTGGTAATCTCCGACCAAATAGCACACTCGTTTAGGTCCGTTTACATAGAGTCCACTCACGCAGGAATGAAGGGCTTAGTTTGGAGCAATCTCAGACGAATTCCTCAAGCTAAGTCAGGACGAAACGTGGTACCTCAAAAGGAGTTGAAGATATCTCACAAACCATCGGTTTTATGATATTTTCTCCTGATATTTCCGAAAAAAAATATCGGATATTGCTGAAATTTTGTCTACAGGATTTACAAGAAATTTTTCGGTGGTATTGTTGCATTTAGTACGAAGTATCAATCTGATCGCATGAGAATTCTCGAAAGATTGGCGAAATAACTGTTAAATTGTGAATAGGAATAATACGAGGCGTGTTTAACACCTATGAATCAAGTATATAAGGCAAACTTATTCGAGTGAATTTGAAAATTGTATATCGAATACGATCAAACTGATTCCGTTCTCAAGTTTTTATATACTCTGTCGAATGTTCGGATTTAATGAATAGCATTCACCATTCTTGCCTCTCTCATCGATCACAATGAAGTTCTTGGAAACTCCCAAACTGATCGCAGAGAGCTCTGCTGCGAATAGAATTAATTGCGTGTGTGCTGCGAGGAAACAGAAACATCCTGTCGATATCCTGAAACCCATTGATGGAGACAGCTCATGAAGCGTCTGGGTTAATTCTCAAATGCCCCATCTGACAAGAAATTGACAACCCGACAAATTGAATTTTTTTCTTCCGCACAGACCGAGGTAGTGAGAATGAAAATTTCAATGGATCTTTTCATTCAATACGGAAACGGTGATTAATTGGAAAAGGCATAGAGCTCGTACACATCAAAGTCAGAGGCGGGTTCATGAGGATGAAGAGGAGTAATTCTGAGTTCCTTTGTTTTTACGCTCTTGTACCCTGGAACAAATAAGTGATTTTTTTGCAGGGATGTTTGTTATTTTGGATTCTGAGCTGAATTAGGACTCGAATGATTAGTTCGGATTTAGTAATCGGTTATTTAATATGACTCACAAATCAGTACGTATATACTCCGGTGAAGATAGTAGCATTATTGAAATTGAGATACCTAGAAAAGCACTGCGTGAGGTCTGGAGCTTTTAAGCGCTTGTTCAAATTCGTTGCCAAATATGCCAAAGCTGTCAACTATTTACATTTTGACCCTGCCAAATTTAATTCGATTCGAGAAGATAGAAATTTGATCTACACTAATGAATTGGATGAGGCGATCTTTCGCCATTTTGCAACTCACGTATTCATTCAGATTTGGCCCAAAAGATCATTAAAAATTTCAAAAAGCACTGCCGTGAAGGCAGCAACTTTTGCGCGCATGTTCAATGTAGATGACCGCTTCAGCAACGAATTTGAACGTGCGCGCAAAAGCTGCTGCCTTCACGGCAGTGCTTTTTGAATTTTTTTTCTGATAAATTACTGGATTTCAATTCGATCATATCTGTATTTTTGGACATATTGTAAAAATAAAATTTTGAATGGGTATATCTACGGAATCATTGAGCGGATTTTACCCATTCACGAATTCGACCTTCGTTATTAAGCCCCAAACCTACTCTACAAATATCGAGTTTCTAAGTCGTTTCTTCCGGAAGTTATTGTGTTTACGGTCAGCCTAACGGCCGACTGCGTAAACACAATAACTTCCGAAAGAAACAACTTAGAAACTCGATATTTGTAGAGAAGGTTTGGACCTTAATTACGAAGGCCGAATTCGTGAATGGGTAAAATCCACCCAATGATTCCGTAGATATACCCAATCAAAATTTTATTTTTCCAATATTTCCAAAAATAGAGATCAGATCGAATTGAAATCCAGTACTTCATCGAAAATAACAGTTCGAAGTTTCATACAGAATTTAATGAGGATGATATGATGAGAAAATCATAGAAATTTTTTTTTTCAAATTGTTCTAATAACACGATTATCACGAAATTTTGCATAAAGTTGTCTTTAAGCGTCTCAAAACTAGGTGTGAAGTTTAATCAGGACTGAATCAGTATTTTTCGAGTTATACCGAAAAAATCAATGATATCGAGAAGGAAAACTCGAAATTTGACATATTTTTTCCCGATATCTCCAAAACTTATGATCGTATCGAACTGAAATTTGGTACATTGCTGTGAGAATAGAAGGTCAAAGCGTGAGTATAATTTTTCTTGGATATGATGAATGGTTTCCGAAAAAAAAATTTTTTTGTAAAAAAATTTCGAAAAAAATTTTTTTTGAAAATTACCGACAATATAATCCTGACGAAATTCAGCTCAAAGTTACGCGTCGTTGTACTTCACCTAACTGCCCAGTTTGAATCAAATCGCTCAGGTAGTTTCTGAAATAAAAAATAAATAACTTCAAAATTTCAAATGCCTATAACTCCGAAACTATTCGATCGATTTGGCCCATTAACGAACTCAACCGCGGCATTCCAATGCGCGACCTACCCTGAAAGTTTCAAGTTGCTAGCTCACTTCGTTCGACAGTTATCGTGTCTACGGCCGGCCGGCCGGACAGAATCGATTTTGACACCGGATTCGTCATCAGTGAGTCCAACCTAGTCGATTGAGACCATTTTCGGCTCAATCATCCAAAATTACAGACATTTGGACAAAACGATAGCACGCTGTTCCCCTAGAACATGCGCGCAAAAAAAGGACGAATATATCGATAAAATATTTTGTAGCTCACACCACTCAACTGATCTATCTGATACGAACTCAAATACAAGGAGGGCTGAAAATGTGGTTCTTAGAGTTGATCAAATTTCTTCTTTTTATTTCACGAAATTTGCCATTTGGAAAATAGTCTATGACGTTACATCTCGAGTTTGCGATACACTGTAAAATATTTTCTTACGTCAAAAGAACGCATTTAAGAATACTAATCGGCCCAGCATTTTTTAACAGGAAATCTGTCTCTGATTTACTGAATTCATTCCAATTAAAAACTCGCGCTGTGTAACAGTGTCATCGTAGGAATATATGATCTTCAGTGTACATTTCCAATAATGTGAGTTTCTCCAAAATTCCGTATGGTCGTATGGTTCAGTATTCAAATTTTTGTAAAATAATATTTCTATATTGTCAAAATCGGCTCTGTAATTCCTTCAGACTCGACATATCACTCGTTATCATACAAAGTTGTCAAGAGGAAAAAGAACTCAAATTAACACACAAAGTATTCTCCCATGGATTCATCATACTAGTCCATATCTGAATTTCTGCCCAATTACCTCTCAATTGTTCCACTGTTTAGTTGAATAAATACATATGTACATATTCCATGCTATCCGCCAATTTCATCTGTCAGTTTGGGTCCTTTCAGTTGCAGAGATGGTTATCAATTCAATTCGAATTTTCCGTGGGTTTAGGCGTACAACGAGTTAATTACCTTTTAAACTTCATTATCACCTCCATCCCAGATAGCTTATAGCAATAGCAAAGTAAGAACAAGGAAAGTTCCCACATCAAACAGCCTGCCATAAACAATAAGAAGTAATGAGAACGGATGAGCGAACAAGTAGTCTGTCGCTCAAAGCACAATGGCTTGTTTTGAACATATTCAAACCAGAGAATTATTGGAACGAACCCACAGTAGAAATCATCGAAAAAGTTGATTTTCCGTGCTATACAGATGCTTTAATGGACCATTACACGTAGACAATAATTTTCCTGTTTTTTCTGGATGTTAGTTAGAGATATTAGTTTGACGAATGTATTGATTTACGAAAATGTTGAAAGGAATTGATTATTGCAAATTTTCTGTTCATTGTGTTATGAAGGAGTCAGATATAGTCTCTGAAACGTACTCCGTCACTTCGTTGGTTGTAAGCCTTATTATTATTATTATATATTGCTGGATATACCAAAGAATGTACCACTCTTTTGAGAAACTGCCCTTGACAAGAAGTTAGAATCTCACAATCCGTAAGCGCATGTTCCATGAATAATGATTTTATTTAATTTTCAATAGTTCTTTTGCAGATATTGGGAATGACGAATCGGAAAAAAAGGTAAAAAATAATGGAAAATTATCCTGAAATATCCCTCAATCGATACGCACAGTGTTATTGCATAATGTATTTGAGACAATCTTGAACTATGTGCGGAATAGTCTGAAGAGCTAAGTTCAGAAGTTTTCTGTACAAGGTTTTACATTGTAAAATTCAGAGGTCTTTTCAAGTGAAAATATTCCGATTTTCGATCCATCAATAATTTTTTAGTTGTTCATATCAATGAATACCATCCCCCATCATTGTCAGAATATAAAAAGTAATGAAATACCAAAAAATTCAATTATTTTTAAGGTTTTTATGGGTCTTCACTTGCAGTATCTGAAACAGAACTATTAAAAATTAAATGAAAATTGGTTTTTTCATGAAAAACGCCCTTGTGGATTGCAGTATTAAACTTTTTGTCAATAGCAGTTTCTTGCAGAAAAGGTTGCCTAATGAACAATACAGGAATAATACAAACGATAAAGAAAACGAACTGTCACGTTTCAGAGTACAAATCTGACTCTTTCATCAGACAAAAGCAGAAAATTTCAAGAATTAATTTCTTTCGATTTTTGTTTCGATTTGAGACTTTCGTCAATGTGATAAAAGTCTCAAATCGAAACAAAAATCGAAAGAAAATAATTCTTGAAATTTTCTGCTTTTGTCTGATGAAAGAGTCAGATTTGTCTACTTCAAATTACTGGACAGTTCTCAATAAAAGTCTGCACAAAAAGTTCAAATCCAGCAATCGGCAAGACTATTCCTATAATTAATAGTTTTCATTCAATTTCGCTAGTTTTCGAAAAAAAATGCGATATCTTTCCAGGATTTTGTTTTCGATATTCCTTTGTTTTGCCCTCATCTCAAGTACCTACTCTATAATTTAGTCTCGTTCCACTTTGTCTCGAAATCTTGCTGTTGACACCGAACTGAAAAACGCCATTTCAAAAAACAATTAATTAAAATTAAATAAAAAATGTCGGTTTGACGAAAGTATTGATTTACGAAAGTGTTGAAAAAAATTGATAATTGTAAATTCTCTGTTCATTGTCTTATGAAAGAGTCAGATGTAGTCTCTGAAACGTAACAGTTCAGTTCGTTGGTCGATAGCGTCATTGTTGTATATTGTTTGATATATTAAAGGATGTAACATTCTTTTTAGAAACTGTCCTTGACAAAAAGTTTGAATCTCGTAATCCGCAAGGGCATTAATAATGATTTTATTTAATTTTCAATAGTTCTTTTTCGGATATCAGGAGTGAAGAACCAGGAAAAAACAAAAAAATAATGAATATTCCTAGGATATTATTAAATCGATATCCCTTTGTTTTGCCTTCTTCTCAAGTACTCTATAATTTATTCGCGTTCCACTTTGTATCAAAATATTGCATATTGACACCAAACTGAAGAGTGCCTTTTTAAAAGACAGAAAGATTTCCGTGAATGTAAATATAATATCAGATTCGTTTGTAGTTCTCCCCTGATATAGCATTGTAACTTCCACACCCTTGATGGAACTGAGATTGAATAAAGCCGTCAGTTCCTGATAAATATTACGTGCTAGTTCAGACACCATATGATCCTTCTGCATATTTCGGGTGACAGGGTGACGCAGATGTTGAAGATGATGCCACATCAATTTATTTCATAGTCATATTGGAAAATTTCCACTTTATTGTCGCGAACAGACTTGTTTATGACTTCATTTTTTTTGTCAGAGTATTTCATCTCGTTCTATATTTTTATGAGACGACGTGGGAAGATATTCATATCCCTGTACGAATGTATGAACGCTTCAAAGATCACACAGAGGGATTTCATGATTTTTTTCACCAGTAGAAGTTTGGAAAAAATGGTTAATTGAGTTCTCTCAAGAGGATTGCGATTTCAGTTTCAAGATATGGCAAAAATAATGTGAATATGTCAAATCTAACATTGTTGTCGTAAATATTCATTTTTAATGGCGAGCTTGGTCAGAGCGTGTTCATGCGAGTGCTTTTATTTATGTTTGTCGAAAAAATTAAATGAATCGTAGAATATTTTCGAGAAGTCGAAACATTGATCTACCTGACAGCACTCTTATTTGAGTTTTTATAATCCCGTAGATTGAAGATGAATTGCAAAGCATATCGATTATAGATTGGAATTATTCGCATAAAAATTGAAAAACTTCTTTTGATGCCTATTCTACGAAACTCCTGTCACTTTGTGTGTAATTTTCGAATTTTCTGTATAAAATTGAGAACAATAATCAACTCAAATAAACACAAGGAAGAATCTCTGTCGATAAGTCAACTAATAATCCACCTTGATTTGAGCTCATAATCCAATTAACCAAAACCTCCCCACCGAAGAAGTGAAGTTCAAGGAGTCCGGGTACTGCAGTTTCACGGTCACTACCGATCATCAGACTGACTTAACTTGGAAACCAAAGAGAGGATTCTAGATACTTATGACCTGTTCGAGAACATCTCTGAGAGTATCCAACGAAACCTACCCGTCGAGAGCAGAACACGCATGCAATGTTATATTGATTGTAGAAAAGTGATATTTTTGATAGCAATGAAGTTATTCTCAATTTGAAACATATATCTCTGCGCGCATTTAGTGAAGAGAGTGCTTTTGTTTCATCCTAAGGTCTACTATTTCGATTTTTATCCCGGAAATTATCACAAGACAAGATTGAACACTTTGATGAAGAATCCGAGGTCAGACCTTTTCTTTCAGGCCATTGCAATCATAACCTGCGAACGGAAGAAGCTAGCGATTTGAAACACCAAAGGCTGGTTGCGCATTGAATTTCACTATTTAATCTTGTCAAGGGGCCGAAGTGACTAAACTCCATTGGAATTTTTGAGGTTATCACCTCGAAATCTCAGAAACCTCGGAAGCCATCAGACTGAAACTTAGTAACTATTTGTTGAATACTAGCGCACAACTGCTAGCAAATTTTTATGGGGTCGTATCGTTAGGAAACTTAAAACAAAATCTAAAATTTTCGAAAAACTGTTGAATTCAACTATACATCGGATCATAAAGAAATTTTTGCGCAGTTCTTGGAGTCAATATTACAAACCAGAATACTAAATTTCAGTTCAATTCTCGGGGATATTGCGAGAATAATATGGGAAATCGTTGTTGTTTTCGAAATAACCCAAACAATATTGATTCGATCATGATAAAACTTGGCAACTAGTTGCCAAATACTGATGTTCAAGTTCTTGTGTAATGTCGTGATGGTTATGGCATGATTTATTGGAATGATACAAGGATATACTCATGGCACAACCAGATGCTCTAAAAAAAGTTGAAAAGTCCTTATGTATCTTGCTGAATGAAGAAGATCATTCTATAGAAATGGACTATATTTAGCTTTATTTACTACAAAATGAAGTAGAACTGAAAAATTTTCATGTCGAGTATGTTTGTGTGTTAAAATGATCTCAATTCGGGAAAAGTTTCGAATTACGAAACCTCTATCTGAAAAAGTTACAACCCTGCGAAGATTAATACAAAAAATTATTTCTCTTTTTATTTTCCTTGTATGTTGAACTGAAGACACGAAACTTGGTTTGTATTTTTTGTCAATGAAACTACACATTTCGAAAATTTTTCGTCCCTGAAGTATGCTTAGAAGGGGTTGAAATAGTCAACTCCTAAGATAGTTTTTTTAAAATTTTTTCCTTTTGAAAAAACATGGCTTGAAACCCCAATTCAGTCACTAATTTATTTATCTCTACAACTTTTTTCCAAAACTTAAGTATTCATGAGAAAAATTTAACTCATGCTGAAAGCATTTTTTTGGACAACAGCCAACCAAATTATGATTCTACTAGGCTGAGACTTTCACAACTGAAACAACAGCAAACAATGAACAAAAACCTGTCGAATATCGACCATATAATCATAATAAATATTGAAAATGACCGCCTTCAGCCTCAATACAAGCATTTACTCTTCTCCTCATTGAAATGCGTATGCTATGAAAAATGCCTGCTGATGAATTCCGTATCGTTTCAAGTGCTTAAGGTTTCAAAAAAAATTGTAGAGATAAGAAAGTTAGTAAATGCATTGGGCTCTTCAGGCATGTGGTTTTGAAAGTAAAATGTGTATTCGAAATAAAGTTGTAAGAAAAAACATCTTAGGGGTTGACTATCTCAACCCCTTCTAAGTATACTTCAGGGTTAGAAAAATTCCAAAATGTGTAGTTGCATTGAGGAATGATATTCACCAAGTTTCGTCCCTTTAGGTTAATATACAGGAAAAAGAAAAAAAACAATTTTTCTCATTTATATTCGGAGGGGTGTGATTGTTTCGGCCGGAGGTTTTAAAAAAAAAATCATACCAAATCCCTCCTTAATTTTCATCACAGAGTCGACCCTTAAATTTTTTCCGTATTATTTAGATTCACTCTATATAATCGTTAGTTCGTTTCACCAAAGAAAGAGCCACATCACCAAACGGTGAAAAATGGTCATTCCGAATAATGTGATTGAATTTACCCACAACAATGCATCAGGTGGACCTCGAGTTGAAAGGAATGTAAACATAGAGTCGATGCAGTCCCTTAGGGCGATTCTGTCGGCAGACTCAGCGTATAAAATAAAACCTCACAACGCGGGCAATTTATCTGCATTTCGCATATTGATCTTGCAGCTTTATACGCTGACAGAAAAATTCACTCATCACTGAAGCTGTAAAATCGTATTGTTGTTGGGACCAGAAAAAACCACGCGAAGTGAAAAAAGCAACGAGCAGTTTTTATTTTCTGTTATGTGAATCGATCAGCGGCGAATTCAATTTTAGGGTTTCCATTTGTAATTCAGAAAATGCAAAATACAGCGCTGTATAGTCAGGTTGCTCAATAATTTTTGCGCTCGAGAGAGCTGGGAAAAATATTGTTTTCTCAGTGGATCGAAAATATCGATACTACTGAATTGAAATTCGATTAGTGGTTGTTAGGAGCTAACGAAATTGGGGTATTATCATCATAAAAAAATTTAATTTAATTCATAATAATTCATGTTTATTTCCCTACTCCAATATTTGGTAACATTTTCCTGTAAATGGATTGCATGAACAATGGCGTCCATTATCATTAAAACGCGGCATAATTTCTGATTTCGTGCAAATTTTAAGTCGAAAATTATTCAATGATAAGGCATACTGTCAGAAGATGAATCCTTGGACAAATCGATTTTTTTTTACCCTCCAGCTGGCTGTCCAAGAATGATTCAATTTCTGAAGAAGAACTCCCAGGGTCTTGAAATTTTCTGGGTTTGTTTGTATCCCTTATATCTTAGTTGAATTCGTTAATGAGTACCATTGGCAGTTAGGCTTACTGTCAACACAGTAACTTCCGAAAGAAACGACCTAGAGACTCGATATTCGAAGAGCAGGTTTGAGGCTCGATTATGAGGGTTGAATTAGTGAGGGGGAACATCTGTATCTAAGACTTCCGTAGATATAACCGTTCAAGATTTCTATTTCACTAATATTTCAAAACTGCTATTGAATAGAAATCTAATAATTGGTCGAGAACGACAAAGTTATGGTTCGTGCAAAATTTGGTAAGAAATAGACTTCGAATTTGAACAAGCACGTAGATGCTTCTCAGAAGAATTTTCATACAATTTGATAGACGAGCCTCATGACTGGATATGTATTTTTGAAATTTTTCGAGATTATTAGATTCTTTAGGAAGGTGTCATGATTTCCTAACCAAAAGCTCTGGTTGCTTTCCAGACAACCTGTATACTAATCATTTGTTCAGTATAATCTCGATCGATAGTGCAGAGCACCTGAAATGGGATCAAAATTTGTTTTTATATTATTTCAAAATCATGCAGGGTTGATCATACGTTCGCTTTCAACCTACGAAATAACCTTCCTGATACAACACCCATTTGTTATTCATGGATTTACATGGCACGACATTATTTTGTCGTCGATTCGCATACTTGAGCTTGAACCCTACATATCCTACAGCGTAGAAATATTTCGTAGATAGAACGTATTGAAATCTTCAGAAAGGTCCCAAACAAAAGCTCTTTTTGCATTTCAGACGAACTGTATACAATCAGTTTTTCAATATAATCTCAAACGAACATGAAAACGAATTCTGACCGGAATTCGTATCTATACTGATTGAAAACAATCAGATTAGTATAGAATTATGCAGGGTTGATGATACGTTTATTTTCAACCTCAGTTACAACCTTTCCGATACAAGACCGACTTGGTATTCATGGATTCATATGGCACGGCGATATTTGTCGTCCATTTCCATACTTGAGCTTCAGCTCCACATATCCTTCAGCGTAGAAATATTTCGTTCATATTGTACATATTGAAATCTTCAGAAAGGTGTTATGACTTCCTAAATGATAGCTCTATTTGCTTCTCAGACCACCTATACAGCTCACGTCAAAATTATGAAACAAATTCATTTTCTCAGGAAAAAATCCTGAAACAGGCCAATTTTTGTTTCAGTTCTACCAAATTTTAATGCATTTTTGAAGGATTTTTGTTGCACCCTGTGCCATCCCCATCAACCCTCTAATTTTTTTGAATAGGGAAACTGAATCATGTGGTACTTTTTTGGTAAGGTCTTTGTACCTTCTTCACAGGCGCGCAGAAATTTCCAAGAAAAAAATTTTTTCTGAAAAATTTGTTACTTCAAGGAGGGTTTCAATATGTGCACTTTGTCATGGCTCATTTACTTTAAGACGATGGTACCTGATGAAATTTGTAACCGAATGAAAGTCGACCATTACAGTTTTGTTCCTCCACAACTTTCAACCCCTACGAACCCTTTGATGGAGAAAAAAATGGAGGGACATTGGAAATAGTAAATGAGCCATGACAAAGTGCACATACCGAAAACCTGTTTGAAGTAACAAATTTTTCAAAAAAAATATTTTTTTTCTTGAAAATTTCTGCACGCCCGTGAAGAATATACAAAGACCTTGCCAAAAAAGTATCACATGGCCTACTTTCCCTATTCAAAAAATTTAGAGGCTTGATGGGGATGGCACAGGGTGCAAAAAAAATCCTTCAAAAATGCATCTAAATTTGGTAAAAGTGAAACAAAAATTGACCTGTTTCAGGATTTTTTGTCGAATATTTTTCTTCTGAGAAAATGAATTTGTTCCATAATTTTGACGCGCACTGTATACCAATCAGTTTTTTAGTATATTGTCGAACGAACATGGAAATGAATTCTGACCAAAATTCGTATTTATACTAGTTTACAAGAATCAGTATCGTATAAGACTTCACAGGGTTGACGATACGTTCGTTTTCAACCTCAGATACAACCTTTCCGATAAGAAACCCATTTGGTATTGATTGATTTATATGACAGCGTTATTTTGTCGTCCTTTTCCATACCATTAGTTAGAGCCTGAGCTCCACATATTCTCTGGTGTAGGAAAATTTCGTATAGTACATTTTATGACTTCCTAACTAATAGCTCCTATTGCTTTTCAGACAACCTGCATACTGATCAATTTTTCAATATCATCCTGAACGGACGTGTAAATAAATTCTGCTCGAAAGAAGTATTCAAAATGGTTGACAACAATCAGTATAGTAAAGAATTTGACAGGATTGATGATACGCTCGTTTTCAACCTCAGATACAACCTTCCCGATACGAGACCCATTTGGTATTCCTGGATTTATATGGCACGGCGTTATTTTGTCGTCCATTCCCATACCATTAGTTATAGGTAGAGCACCACATATCCTCTAGCGTAGAATGATTTCGTATAGTACATACTGAAGGCGTCATGACTTTCTAACCAAAATCTCCGATTGCTTTCCAGGCACGTAAACCTGTCCCGGCACAAAGCCCTAACTTGTTCGCGAATTTCGCGTTTATACTGAATTCACAATAGAAGGAAACCAATGTTGGATTACCAAACACTCCATTGTTTTCCACTCTTCCAGAAGTGGGAACGAACGATAGCTCCTGTTGTTTTCCCAACCCCAAACACGGATGCGTTTTTTTCCTTGGTTATTTCGTTATAACGAACCGCGTCGTATTCGTGGAAAATGATCAGAGCAGTAATCTTTTCGGGCATTTTCAGTGGATCTCGATGTATTCTGAGATATGGCTCATGGAGAACAAAGCCATCTTTGTTATAAGAATGGAAATTTTTTTCCATAATCGAACAAAACGGATTTCGAAGATGGGGATCTCATGCAAGGTCATCACTAACGTCCCTGAGAGGAAAAATTCATTATCGAAGGTTTACACTGGACTCATTAGTTGATGGTAGCATGTCACCAGCTTGAGTTCAATTGATTTTTTTGTGTATTCTGCTCGATATGATTTTTCTAGATTCTAGATTCTAGAAGAGCAAGAAGGTGAAGGCGGCGGCCTTCGCGCGCATGTTGAAATTTGTTACTAAAGCGGCTACCTTGCCACTCATGGACCTCGCCAAACGCATATTTGACAGATGACAGCTTGAAAATTCCATAAGAATTTCGGGGAATAACCCAATTTGAAAATCGCAGAATATGAAATATTTGAAAACAATTTATGGTATTGTTCAATTGACACCATCATCACGAAATTTTGCACGAAGTTGTGTATAAGTATCTGCCAATTAGTTACCAAGTTTTGGCACTATTTGATTAGTATTATTTTGAGTTATCTCGGAAATAACAACAGTACAGACAAAGCACAAAATTGGAACTTTCTTTCACAATATCGCCGACAACTAGGATTGAAATGTTGTGAAATAATGGCTTCAAGGTAGGCGCAGAATTACATCGAAATCTGAAACAAAATCGTCCCAGGGCCGATCTGAAATGCCGAGAGAAACGACTAAGAATCTCTTTATTTGTACTGTATAGATTTAGATATTAATTAAAAAAGCTGAATTCTTGAGTACAATGGATTCCCACATGAAACCCTCTTATAAGAATTATATTTCCTTGAGATTTCAAAAAATACAAATTGGATCGAATTAAAATCCAGTACTTGATTGATGAAAGATATCTCAGTGGTTCCAGCGGGATTTCGCAGGAAAAATATGATACCAGGAAACAATCCACCAGAAATTTTCGTTAATTTGCTATGAATACGATTCCAAAAATTGCGCGCTTTTATGGTACAACTTACAACAAAGTTTGAGTCCAATGGCTTTAGTATTCGTTGAAATATCCAGGAAAAATCTGAAACATCAAAATTACTATAACTTAGAAACCGTTCGACCGATTACCAGGAGTGTGGCCAGTCGATAGGATTCTCTGTACTCACCTCATCGTACCTACTCTATAGTTTGACATCATTTCAGCGAAAAAATTCGAAAACTACAGAAATTTGGAAGAAATTATAGCACGCTGTTTCATAGAAAATGATCCCAGAAAGTGACATTTGAAGCACTAATATCAGTTCCCGACTCAACAAATACTGTAATATTTTTGAGGATTTACTGCTATAAGAGAAAGCTGACAAAAATGCTCACACCTAAAATTCTCTCAGGCAAGCATGTGGCGCCAATCTCGGCTAAAATCCTGGATTCAATTAAACGAACAAAAGGAGAAACGGAACCTTCAAAAGTTGTAAGCAACGCGCTCATATAAGTAAAATGAGTGGTTTATACCCCTCCGGTGCACGACCTGTTCCCTTGCCAGGCTAACACTCCAGTTAAGCCCCATATAAATGCGTTGTTCAGCCAAAGCTGGAGGAAAGCGGAAGACAAGGATGATGGCCGCACCGTGTCCAAAATGTACTTGATCTTTTCCGCGAGGGTCGGAGCTTCATTATACGGGCTTGCAGTTAATAATTTTTTTCCATCGTTTACGTGGATCACTTCCATTCGGTTCATCTTGAGCTATCGAATCATCCGTGAATCTAGGACTTCCTTCCTGATAGATAATAGAAGTGGAATGAAGGAGGTCTAGCTGATTACGGGAAGTTACTTTTTATGTATCGAGAATTGGCAACATTTTCATCGATATAAGGCTATCTTGGGCAGGATTTGCATTATATTCCAGTTTTTTTTCGAGTTTCAGCTTCCAATATCTGAAAAAAGCAATGTAACATTAAATAAAAGCATATTATTCAACGAGTGGTGATATAGGTCGTAACTCACGCCGATGAGGTAATGAAGTGAAGTGAGTTATGACTATTGGTACCGTAAGTTGCATACTTCCCCCCATATACGACTATGATAATAGATACTAAGATACAAGTATAGGGACAGTTTGAATCGCAAAAAATTCGAAGATTGTCAGAATTCTTTCGAGATTTGAAAAACGTCAAAACTAACCAAATTTCCGTCTTATTTTGAGTACTTTATGGTTTATTTGTGAGGATTGAAATTTCAGCCTGTGAATCCTATGGTCCTGGCAGGTTTTTTAGCTATGGGTGATTTTCCCCTTTCCTTTGCGACTAATTATAGTGAGTTACAGTAGTGAGTTATAGTAGTGAGTTATAGTACTGAGTTATTATAACTCACGTTGTCAGATAATAGAAACTATTAGTTTTCAAATATGTTGAGTGATGAATATTTAATTCCATAGAAGTAGATAAAATTATTCTTCATAGGAATCGCCCTTGCTTCTATATCGATATCGATTGGAGGATATTTTGAGAGGATTTTGCATAACTTTCTCTTTATAATGGGTTTTGAATCCTTATACCTGGAAGAGAACTATTAATATTCAGTAAAGTCATTATTTATAAGAAACGTCCTTGCGGATAGCGGGATTTGAAATATTTTTCAAGGCTGTTTTCTCAGACAATGTTGGCAAATGAACAATATTGGAAAAATGCAAATATTTCACGGATGTCACTGTAACATTTCAGAGTTCATATCTGACTCATTCGTCAGACGAATAATCTATCCAAGCATTGACGTGAAATCAGCAGTTTTTGAGCGCATGTTCAAATTCGTTGCCAAAGCTGTCATCTTTGAGGATCTTCTTATTATATTATCCTCACTAACTTCTGCACGAACCTTCAGGCTATCATTTCTCGATTCAGCACTAGATTTCAGTTCGATCTTTTCTGTATTTTTGTAAATATTGGGAAAATACAATTTTGAATGGGTATATCTGCGAAATCATCGGGTGCATTTTAATTCAATCTTCGTAACCCAAAACCTAGTCTACAAATGAACGATGTTGTTGTGTTTACGGTCGTACCCAATGATTCCGCAGTTTCCCCATTCAAAATTGTATCTTTCCAATATTTTCAAGGATACAGATGAGGTCGAATTGAAATCCATTAATTGATTAAATAATGATAATTTGCAGGTTCATAGAAACCTTTGTGAGGATAATATGATCAGAATATCGCAGAATATTTGACAAAAATTCCAATTTCGTTTTTCAAATTTTTCTATTAACTCGATTTTCACGAAATTTTCCACAGTTCATCAGTATTTCTCAAACTAGTTACCAAATTTCATCATGATCGAATTGAAGTATTTTTTGGGTTTTTACTGCAGAAGTTCCTGAAGTATCAGGGAAATAACCTCAAAATTTCAAATGGCTATCACTCCGAAACCATTGGAACGATTTTGCCCATTAACTTACCCAACTGCGGCATTCTGATGCGCCACCTATCCAGGAAGTTCCAAGCCGTCAGCTTGCTCCGTTCGATACTTATTGTGTCCTCGGCCGGACATAATCAAGTTTGACACCGAATTCATCCTCTGTGAATCTGTGTAGACCATTTTCGGAACGAAATTCGACGATTTGAGACATTTCGACAAAACTTTAGCACCCCTGTTTTTCAGACCAAAATTTTCAAGCAAATCATCAAGAAAAACAACTACAAAAAAACCATCATGCACATCCCAATTCACCGAGTGTAATTCCTTATAAACATGGCCTCTCCGAAAGATCAGAAGTAATGGTTCTATGCTCAAAATTAGAAATTGTTTATGACGTAAATTAGTTCGAAATCTGAACTCACTAAAATAATATCAATCAACAAAAAATTTCAAAAAGCACTGCCGTGAAGGCAGCAACTTTTGCGCGCATGTTCAATGTAGATGACCGCTACAGCAACGAATTTGAACGTGCACGCAAAATCTGCTGCCTTCACGGCAGTACTTTTTGAAATTTTTACTGATAAATTACTGGATTTCAATTCGATCAAATCTGTATTTTTGGAAATATTGGAAAAATAAAATTTTGAATGGGTATACCTACGGAATCATTGGGCGGATTTTACCCATTCACGAATTCGACCTTCGTAATTAAGCCCCAAACCTTCTCTACAAATATGGAGTTTCTAAGTCGTTTCTTCCGGAAGTTATTGTGTTTACGGTCAGCCTAACGGCCGACTGCGTAAACACAATAACTTCCGAAAGAAACAACTTAGGAACTCGATATTTGTAGAGAAGGTTTGGACCTGAATTACGAAGGCCGAATTCGTGAATGGGTAAAATCCACCCAATGATTCCGTAGATATACCCGATCAAAATTTTATTTTTTCAATATTTCCAAAAATACAGATCAGATCGAATTGAAATCCAGTACTTCATCGAAAAATAACAGTTCGAAGTTTCATACAGAATTTGATGAGGATGATATGATAAGAAAAATCATAGAAATTTTTTTTTTCAAATTCTTCTGATGACACGATTATCACGAAATTTCGCATGAAGTTGTCTTTCAGCATCTCAAAACTAGCTGTGAAATTTCATCAGGACTGAAATAGTATTTCTCGAGTTATACCGAAAAAATAAACGATATCGAGAAGAAAACCTCGAAATTTGACACATTTTTTCCGGATATCTCCGAAACTTATGATCGTATCGAACTGAAATTTGGTACACTGCTGTGAAATATGAAGTTGAAAGTGAGAGTGGACTTTTTCTTCGAATATAATGAATGGTTTCCGAAAAAAAAGTTTTTTGGAAAAAAATTTCGAAAAAAAATTTTTTTTCAATTCACTAAAAATCTGATCCTGACGCAATTTGGCTCAAAGTTGCGCGTCGTTATACTCCACCCAACTGCCAAGTTTGAATCTAATCTCTCAGGTAGTTTCTGAAATAAAAAATAAATAACTTCAAAACTTCAACTGCCTATAACTCCGAAACTATTCGACCGATTTGGCCCATTAATGAACTTAACCGTGGCATTTTGATGCGCAATCTATCCTGAAAGTTTCAAAATGCTAGCTTGCTTCTGTCGACAGTTAGCGTGTCTACGGCCGGCCGGCCGGACAGAATCGATTTTGACACCGGATTCATCATCAGTGAGTCCAACCTAGTCGATTGAGACCATTTTCGGCTCAATCATCCAAAATTACAGACATTTGGACAAAACGAAAGCACGCTGTTCCCCTAGAACATGCGCGCAAAAACTGAAATCAAAAAATTTTGTTTATGCTATTCCAAGAGGAGACATCATAAGCGTTAAATATTTATAGAAATTAAGAGGTAGGATTGGCTCGGCTTAAATCGCTTCGGATGCTCTGCAGTACAGCTTAACTTTGGTGTGATCACGAAATGAATCTGAATTGTATGGGGCCACTGCCTGGATATGTAGCTGCCCTGAATAAATGCTCCTTCTTTTACGTCAGTAGTTTTTCAGATCTTTTCCGAAAACTGAATGGATTGATGACGATGCTAATTCAGAAATTTGCCCTGAAAACCTTCTCATTTCAGAAATGAAATAACTTTCAGGCTCTCGATTGATTCCCAGTGACCATCAGGGTAGCAATTCCTGCAGAAGTTTCTTCCCTGATCAGTTTGAGCGTTCGGTCTGCATGTTCCAAGTTTCACAATAGCCGAATAGAATAGAACATATCAATTTGGTGTTTAAATAAAGTTCTCGGAAACTCTTAATGGTATTTTGATTACTTTCGCAGAAACTTGACAGAAAGGTCTATTTGGTATATATCGATATTTAGCTTGAATACGGGACAACTGCGCCCTACGTCTTGTCTTAAAGATTCTGGCTGCATGTCCCGAATTTCTATACCTAACCATCCCACCTGTCCTTGACAGAAAGTTTCTGATCTGACTATTGAGATATTGCTCGGTGAAGTGTATTTCAAAAATCTTTAGATTTTAAGGTTCAGCTGCCTTAGTTCAATTTAATGAATCAATCATGATGCTCTACCTTATTTTGATTTAGTCACAAAGTGAATCAAAATTAAGGGGGGCCAATACCCGGATGGGTAGACACTCTGGCAATAAATATCGAAAAGTACTTGAAATCTGCCTACTTTACGCAGTACCCTTTTCACTCATTTTCCTCTCAAACTGAATCGATTGCTGACGATTCTGATGCAGCAGTTCGCTTTGAAAAACTCCTCATTTCAGGAACAAAATAACTTGTAGACTTTCGATTGATTCCTAGGGCCCACTGAGGTAGCAATTCCTGCAAACATTTTTACTGAGACGTTTAAGTATTCGGTCTGTATGTTCCAAGTTCCACAATTGCCGAACACAATGAAACATATCAATTCAGCGTTTAAATAGAGTTCCCGGAAAGTCTTAAGGGTATTCTGAATGCTATCGCAGAAACTTGGCAGAAAGGTCTATGTGGTATATATCGGTATTTACCTTAAATCCGGGGTAACTGCGCCCCTCCTGTCAAAATATTACGTACATATCTTGGAGATTTTGGCTACATCTCTCGAATTTCGATACATAACCCTCCCACATATCCCAGACAGAAAGTTTCCGACCATTGAGATATGGCTCGGTGACGTGGATTTATTTCTTGAGAATTTGAGGTACGGCCAGCTCGGCTTCAATCGCATGAATCAATCATTTCCCGGTGCTCCACAGCTTTATTTCAGGCAGAGAGATTTTTTCAACCCTCGTTCAGAGGCGAACCACCCTACCGGGCTCTAACAGAAATCGATTGTAATTGTGGGAAATGAGAAAATTAAATGGGGCATTCAGCGTGAAATCTTTTCGGTTCAGCCTTCTGCATAACGTTTAATAAGGCTACTATGATATTTCAATGGAAATCTTGATCAGATTCCAAATTCGACGACAGTAACGATTGACTTCAGTGAATAATTGTCTCGCTTGATTTATTCCGTGTCTTAACATCGTTTAACTTTAAATACTGCTTGAGGAAATAAGATTACGGCTTTGATAAGATCATTATTGAATCAGGAAATAAAACTCACCTATATGCTGTAAAAATTATGTACACCTCATTATCATCATTAACATGGCATATTGAAAATAAATATGGTCGTTCATATTTCAGGAGAATTTTTCATTGGATACCCATTGACTTTTTATGAATATCGGTCATTCCAGATTTCAAAAATAAATCATATGTTGCCCCTATCGTTTTCCTATTTCGAATCATCAAACTTTGAATAACGTTCCAGAGTGGTCATTTTGTCAGCTTATTTGAAAACTACCTTTCATAGCCAATATTCTTCAGAAGAAGTCAAAAGACGATTTATTAAAAAAAAAAAAATCAGGCCTTTTTCTGGGAAACATTGTTCTCATTTTGCCGAACATCCGTTATTATAGATATTTTTTCAAACATTGTCTTTAACGACTGAGCAGGACTCACTGGATGTAATTATATCTGGAATTTGGTTTTTGGTTTTCCTCAGTATCATTGCAATTTTTTCGAATACTGAAGAACTTATCAATACGCAACGTGGTTTTTAATTCCAGAACTTTATACTTCAGTATATAATTATTGTTCTCGAATTTCATAGAGCTGTATCGATTTTCTCAGGAATCGCGAAAAAAAGAGATCAAATATCATTAATTAAATAGCCAGAAAAACCATAAATTCCTTCATGACTGAGTAAAAACGTCTCATTTCCAAACAAATATACCCCAGCCCTAGCATAGCTGAGAAAAATGATAAATTTGTAATTTTAATATATTTTGAACCGATTTCACAGATTTTCACAGCTCAAATAAAAAATTTAAAATTGTCTACATCATCATTTGAATTTTTTTCAATTTCGTCTTGATGTCAAAGATGAAAACAACGAATTCGATAAGGCTGTAGTTAACAAATCACGCTGTCAAGTATGCAATAGCGTCTTCATAGATCAAACAGGTAGAACTTTTGCAGAAAGTTTCAAAGATCACCAGACTGAAGATCAAATACCGAAAAGATCCTCCAATCCCGTGAAACATTTCTTTGGAACCAGAACTTACTTTCCTAGAACTGAATGGTGTCCACAGTTCTATATCTGTTCAAGTTTTCGATGAAGTACAGGATTTCAATTCGATCTGATCTGTATTTTCGGAAATATTGGGAAAATAAAATTTTGAATCGGTAAATCTACGGAATCATTGGGCTTATTTTACCCATTCACGATTTCGACCTTCGTAATTAAGCCTCAAACTGCCAACACAATAACTTCCGAAAGAAACAACTTAAAATCTCGATATTCGTAAAGTAGGTTTGGACCTTAATTGCGAAGGACTGATCCGTGAATGGGTAAAATCCATCTAATGAATCCGCAGATATACCCATTAAAAATTTTATTTTCCCAATATTTTTAAGAATACCGATTGGATTGAATCGAATCCCGTACTTCATCGAAAAATGACAGTTCGAAGGTTCCGACAGAATTTAATGAGGATATTGTGATGAGAAGGTCACAGAATATTGAATATTTGAAATTTTTTCTCCTAACTGTTCTAATGACAGGATCACCACCAAATCTTGCATAGAGTTGTCCTTCTGCATCTTCAAACTAACTGACCAATTTCATCATGATTGAATCAGCATTCCTTGAGTTATGCCATTAAAAAATTTCAAAAAGCACTGCCGTGAAGGCAGCAACTTTTGCGCGCATGTTCAATGTAGATGACCGCTTCAGCAACGAATTTGAACGTGCGCGCAAAAGCTGCTGCCTTCACGGCAGTGCTTTTTGAATTTTTTTTCTGATAAATTACTGGATTTCAATTCGATCATATCTGTATTTTTGGACATATTGTAAAAATAAAATTTTGAATGGGTATATCTACGGAATCATTGGGCGGATTTTACCCATTCACGAATTCGACCTTCGTTATTAAGCCCCAAACCTACTCTACAAATATCGAGTTTCTAAGTCGTTTCTTCCGGAAGTTATTGTGTTTACGGTCAGCCTAACGGCCGACTGCGTAAACACAATAACTTCCGAAAGAAACAACTTAGAAACTCGATATTTGTAGAGAGGGTTTGGACCTTAATTACGAAGGCCGAATTCGTGAATGGGTAAAATCCACCCAATGATTCCGTAGATATACCCAATCAAAATTTTATTTTTCCAATATTTCCAAAAATAGAGATCAGATCGAATTGAAATCCAGTACTTCATCGAAAATAACAGTTCGAAGTTTCATACAGAATTTAATTAGGATGATATGATGAGAAAATCATAGAAATTTTTTTTTTCAAATTGTTCTAATAACACGATTATCACGAAATTTTGCATAAAGTTGTCTTTCAGCGTCTTAAAACTAAGTGTGAAGTTTAATCAGGACTGAATCAGTATTTCTCGAGTTATACCGAAAAAATCAACGATATCGAGAAGAAAAACTCGAAATTTGACATATTTTTTCCCGATATCTCCAAAACTTATGATCGTATCGAACTGAAATTTGGTGCATTGCTGTGAGATTAGAAGGTCGAAGCAAGAGTATAATTTTTCTTGGATATGATGAATGGTTTCCGAAAAAAAAATTTTTTTGGAAAAAAATTTCGAATAAAATTTTTTTTTAAAATTACCGACAATATAATCCTGACGAAATTCGGCTCAAAGTTGCGCGTCCTTGTACTCCACCTAACTGCCAAGATTGAATCAAATCGCTCAAGTAGTTTCTGAAATAAAAAATAAATAACTTCAAAACTTCAAATGCCTATAACTCCGAAACTATTCGATTGATTTGGCCCGCGGCATTTCAATGCGCGACTTACCCTGAAAGTTTCAAGTTGCTAGCTCTCTTCGTTCGACAGTTATCGTGTCTACGGCCGGCCGGCCGGCCGGCCAGCCGGACAGAATCGATTTTACACCGGATTCGTCATCAGTGAGTCCAACCTAGTCGATTGAGACCATTTTCGGCTCAATCATCCAAAATTACAGACATTTGGACAAAACGATAGCACGCTGTTCCCCTAGAACATGCGCGCAAAAACGATATCGGGAAAATCACGAAATTTTACATATTTTTCCCAAAATCTCCGAAAACGTTATTTGAATCGAACTGATATTTGGTACACTGCTGTTGAATATAGAGCTTAAAGTATGGAAGGTTTTTTTTCGAACATGACTGATAGTTTCTGACGAAAATTTTTTTGGGGAAAAACGTCAAAAATTTGTTTTTCGAATTAAGTATCCCAACCGAATTCCGCTGAAAGTTGCGCGTCATTATGCTCTAACTAAGTACTGAGTTTCAATCAAACCGCTTCAGTAGTTCCTGAAATATCTGGAAAATAAACTCAAAATTTCAAATGGCCATAACTTCGAAACCATTCGGCCGATTCGGCCCATTAATCAGTTTATCCGCGGCATTCTTATGTGCAAAGTACTCCAAAAGTTTCAAGATGCTGGCTTGCTTCGTTCGACAGTTATCGTCCACGGTCGTCCGGACAGACAGAAACGATTTTGACACCGGATTCGTCATCAATGAGTCGACCCTAGGTATATTATTCAACTTCTAATCCTAGGCAAAAAATGGCCTGTACAACCCTAAGTAAAAGAGGGACAGGAAATCTAATCGAATTCGATTTTTATTTCCCAAATAGATGAACTTCAGAACAAATAAAAATTACAGTACATCCACTTGTTGATTGAACAAGAGCCATACCAAATATGATGATCAAGCACGTATGAAATGTCTCATTAATCAATCAAACTCGATCCTAAAAGCAATGAAGGATGATTTGTGGGCATTTCGATTGAAAATTGTGATTTTCCGACGACCATTATGCAATTTTAATATTATTATATGTGATTAATCAATTTAGAGGGACAATAATCGGCTAAATCCTCTTTTCTATTTCAATTCCCACGCTTCTCCGTGCGTAGAATTCACTCGTGGCTGTAAATCACAATTACTCGAAAAATCGTTATCAATTGGAAATATTTAAAGTTATCTATGGTTGGTCTTCAAGAAATATATCTATGTTCTACCAAGCTTTTCATTCATAAAAGACGAACGTTTGAGAATATCGTAATGAATATTTTTCTTATTGAGAGAGGAAACTCATTCTAATGAAGCAATTTGCAAAAAATTATATACAGAAACGTCCTAGAAAAGCACTGACGTGAAGTCAGTAGCTTCTGCGCGCATGATAAAATTAGTGGCCAAAGTGGCCATCTTTTCACGTATTGACCACACCTAAGGCACTCTTACTTCCTGATGGAAAGATTCGGTGATAATCTTATCATATTATTCTCACGAAATTCTGTATCAACCTTCAAGATACCATTTTTCAATCAACTACTGGATTTTAAATCGATACGATTCATTTTTTGGAATCATTAGGGAAACAAAATTTTGAATAAGTATATCTACGAAATCATTGGGCGGTTTTCACCCTTTCACGAATTCGACCTTCGTAATCAAGCCGCAAACGTAATTTGTGGTTTATAACCAAATTTATGGGGTGCCTCTTGGAACTAAAGTATGTGCCAATTCATTTATTCACTAGTGACAAACATACATTTATTTGGTGTGACTCTAAATTTATTTTTCTTTCCGATATATTAATTTTCTAATGATGAATATATTTAGGAGTTGGGAGTTTTCAATACAATCCAATGTTATATCAAATTATTGATTCTATGGATTTGACGTCAAAGATGGCCCGTCGAAACAATTAGTTTTCAGCAGTTAGAAAATATAACTTTGGAGGACACTGAAAATATTAATGTCAATTCCATAATTTTAACCGATTTGTGAATGTTAAGTGATATTCCCAAATATTTTTTTTTGATTATCGCGGAGAACTGTGCAGTTCTTCTTTATACACTTGGCGCTTGGGGTGGGCGTTTAGGGGCCCAGGACACGAAAAGACCTCAAGCCGGCACTGGAACTCTGGTCTCAACCAAAACCGCTTGCAACAATTTTGAAACTGTATGCTTTCGGCGCACCATCTCCTGACGAAGTAAGAAAGATGGAATGGATCACGCATTTCATTTAAAACTCTCAACTCGTAAATATATAGTGTTTGGTAAAAAATAAATATATTATTATGAATAATTAAAATATCTTAACACGAAATGAATAAATCTATTTCTGTAATTACTATATACATTTAATTATATAATAAAGGATATTTTGGAAGAATTTTGCATTATTTTCCAGGTTTTTATTAGGGCTTCCAATAACTTTCGAAAATTGAATAAAAATCATTATTTATAGACGATATCCTTGCAAATTCCTGGATTCGAACCAGTTGTCAAGGACAGTTGCAAGAAAATTTTGCTCAATGAACAAAAATGGAATAAGTGAACATTCTAGAAGGATTGTTGCCTAAAATGAGCAATATCGGTGTAATGCAAACGACCAACGAAGTGAAGTAAACTTCATAGTTTATGTAACATAATCACAAGGACGAATATCCGTCGATAAATCAACAAATATTCCCCCTTGATCAGAGCTAATCATCCAATCAACCAAAACACCTACACCGAAGAAGCGGATCCAAGTAGAATGACTACAGCTGTTTCACAATTGTTATTGATCGTCAGGTCAACTTAACTTGGATGTTAAGTTGAGTTGACCTGACGATCAATAACAATTGTGAAACAGCTGTATTCAATTCTTTTTTATTGTTTTGGTAAATTGAGTCAAATTTGGTCCATTTCTATAAAAAATGGGCGACATTTTTTCCTCCAGTCGGCAAAATATAAGGAGGAATCTTTAATTTTCCTTTCAGATTATCGGGTGTCCAATGGTCCAACCTATATAATTTGCTATTTAGGATCTTTTTATGCCTTAAGTCTTAAGGTTTTTTTCAGTTTTCGCTTTTCAAGATGGAACAGCTGTTATGTTCCTCCTGCATATGTCTCTTCACAAAGACAGAGGATATTGTAAACTCAGTTTTCTCTATTTTTGTCTGTTTAGGCAACCTTTTTGCGCGCATGTTCTAGGGGAACAGCGTGCTATCGTTTTGTCCAAATGTCTGTAATTTTGGATGATTGAGCCGAAAATGGTCTCAATCGACTAGGTCAGCCTAACGGCCGACTGCGTAAACACAATAACTTCCGAAAGAAACAACTTAGAAACTCGATATTTGTAGAGTAGGTTTGGGGCTTAATTACGAAGGTCGAATTCGTGAATGGGTAAAATCCACCCAATGATTCCGTAGATATACCCAATCAAAATTTTATTTTTCCAATATTTCCAAAAATACAGATCAGATCGAATTGAAATCCAGTAATTTATCAGAAAAAAATTAGTTATTGTGTTTACGGTCAGCCTAACGGCCGACTGCGTAAACACAATAACTTCCGAAAGAAACAACTTAGAAACTCGATATTTGTAGAGAAGGTTTGGACCTTAATTACGAAGGCCGAATACGTGAATGGGTAAAATCCACCAAATGATTCCGTAGATATACCCAATCAAAATTTTATTTTTCCAATATTTCCAAAAAATACAGATCAGATCGAATTGAAATCCAGTAATTTATCAGAAAAAAATTTCAAAAAGCACTGCCGTGAAGGCAGCAGCTTTTGCGCGCACGTTCAAATTCGTTGCTGAAGCGGTCATCTACATTGAACATGCGCGCAAAAGTTGCTGCCTTCACGGCAGTGCTTTTTGAAATTTTTTCTGGGTGGGATTGACCAACATTTTGAATCCTGCAAATCCAGAAGACCTTTTTTATCAACAATGATCTTATTTTAATGTAATAGTTCATTTTTAGATATTGGAATGAGTGAAAACTCACCAAAAGCTGAAAAATAATGAATATTATGGCTTAGAAATGGATATAACATTTTTCTTTCAATCAATTCCTGATACAGACCCACCTCATGAAATAAAATGACGATGATATTCTTGATGTGAGATCAAATTCATAATCGGGAATATCGAGAGCCTCCTTAACCATGCTAAGATATCTTCGCCGATGGCAATCAAAGAGTTTCCACCCCAAGTTTGTCGAAGATGATACAGGCACTGACAGAACTAGCAGCTCGCTTCATATTTTCGCTTAAAATTACCAACCATCGAGCGAGTTAACCACAAGCCAATGAAGCCGCGAATTGAAAGCGACAAGCTGCTAGAAAATTACTCATATACAATTACGCGGGAACGTGTACCAAGTCACGCTGTTTGCTTCACATGGCAAACTTGCGAAAGAGAATGACACTAGAGTGGTATATTTCGGAGCAATGAATACGGTAAGTAAGTGGAAATGAAAGAGCAATATATATAAGGCCTAATTAGAGTTTAAGATAGAATAAGTTCTCTGTCGGTCGTGGGGTAGAAGTTTGGCCCATGTCGAGTTTTGGAGACTTGGCTGGCAGCATATGCTTCAACATGGTGCTATGTTTTGCATCGATGAAATTAATGCGAGAATTCGTACAACATTTACTGCGTGCTGGCGTTCATGGAGCGTAGAAATTCTACTGCCATTACAGAATGTTTACGTTTCACCGCTTGGATTGTTGGATGACCTCAAAGTAAACTTTCCAGTGTATTAGATTCCATTTCAAATAGTCTGCTATTTTGGTAGTCGTCAAATCAACTTCCACGCCGTGCTCATTCAAAGAAAGAGCCCGTTATCATTTTAATCTCGTGAAATTTCCTGCTACATTGTATTGAAAGAGGTGACAATAAGAAAAAGTCTTGATGCTTCTTGAAACCCTCCTCTTCAAATTACCCAGGTTGCATTCTTCAGCTTCAAAGCCATTATTGAACCATTTGTATCTAAAAATACTTCAGTTTATTTAAACAAAACAACTCATTGAATTCGAAATATTCTTTTTTTTCAAAAGCACTGATTTGAAGTCGTCAACTTTTGCTCGCAGACGTTCGTATGATTTGATGCCAAGGCGTTGGGTGATTCCAGACTCATTACGCATTATGGTTTTGATACATAAAGGATAACGTCCTAAACTTTATATTTGGCACTGTAATAGTCTTACTTCAAGAATGTAAGGATAACATTCTGAGAATATTTTGTGTAGCTTGTGACACTTCGTTCCAAGCACTCCAAAATCGTGAATTATTCGTGCCACTATCTGTGTAGGTTGGTGCAAATTAGACAGTCCCCTATCCATAAAATCCCCCACAGGTGCAATGGGAGTTGAAATTCGAAGAACCTGTAGGCAAAACCTTAAAGTAAGCTTTTTGAAGAAAGTCAATGATTCGAAAAGCAATATGAGTACGTGTTGAAAAAGGACGCCTACACGACAATTCAGATGAGGAAGTGTAAGTGGTTTGTAAGACATCGCCAACAAATCCGAATCTGTTATACAGACTAGAAACAATAGAAATGTTGATCAGTTACCATGTGTACATGCCTCCAACAGCAAACGCAGATTGGCATCCACTGTTCTATGGCCGTCGTGCAATGTACGACAGAATCACGATTCTGAATACTGTATGATGCCATTTAGCTCTCTCTACTGCTGCCGTTTTCTGCACCAGTTAACGACATTGATGACAGTCATCTGCAGTTCACAACATTACCAAGAGTTGACTGTATAAAAAGTGTCCAAAGGTTCAAAATCACTTGTCTGAAGCGCCTATCTTGAGGTTCTTATCTGAGGATCGGTAGACCAGTTAGTTTCCTCCGCTCTTTCAACCACATTTTTCCACAGAAGACACAAGCGCAGGATCATTGAAATACACTTAACAGGACAGCTTACCAACATCTCGATAGAAGAGAATTCTGTCCCTGTCGAAATCGCTCACATGGTCATTATTTTGGCGCCTTCGAACTCGAGGAATTTTGTGACGCCGAACCCTGACCTAACACAAGTCGTCTTCCAGACAATAACTGAAAATAACAGTACTGTACTGTTCAGGGTCCATGAACCGCCTTCTTCACAAACGAAATCACGAAAACACTGAGGTTATGCTATCCAAAACGTTGATATCTCCATCATAGCGTGCTTTGAGTATGGTTTCTCTGTTGACGAGAATTGAATTTTCGCAAAAGTTATTTTTTTGATGAAACGCTTTTATAGTCACTGAACATGTTTTTTCCTGACAATTTAAACATGGTTGCATCCTTAAGGATCAATAATTTATTATTGATATTTTTGTTATTACATTATTGAATAACCAGACGGCTAGTTAAGTAAGAGTAATCGCTGTTCAAAAAATTGAAGACGAGCAACTAGAATTTCTCTTCGGAATATTTCAACAATTGACGTGTACATATTCTCGTGTCCAAGTGACTTTGAGAAATCGGAAGGGAAGAAACCCAATGTTATTCACATAGCAGTAAGTAGATAAAAGCCGACTTTCAGTAAGAAAGAGTGCCTTGTTTTTACAAACCCTCGATGGTGGAATTCCCTTTCGCACAAAATTCAATACGAATTTCGTACTTCCGGCCCAAACTCCGATATCAGGGAGGAGACATGTGATTCACGGGGAAACCAGCAAAAAAATAAACCAGTTGAAGAAAATCGATGAAATCGGAAGATTTATACTACGAAGTAATATCGTTCTGGTCTGAGAAGTAATAAAACGAATGAGCCACCCTTCGATAATAATTACAAATGCTTTTGTTCCTACAATGGTGCGAAACACGATCTTATGTTCAACTTAATCCAACTTGTGGTTTATTATCTACAATGAAGAAATGCCCCTCATCAGAATCTTGATTCATTCGAATGTGAACTGAAAAAATGTTCGTTTCTAGTAGAATGAAATACAGAGATTGCGGTAGCGAAATGCAATTGAGTTCATGAATGAAATTGAGCGAGAATTTTTTATGTGGAGTCGTCTCATCATTGAATAAAACAGATTTTTTTGTAATAGCTCTACATAATATCTGTCAATATTGATATCTTGTACGATGCCCTTTATTTTCTTCCAAAATACTGCGTCTTGAAGGACGTAGTACTATTCTAACTCGCATATTACGAAGTCAAAAATGAGAGAGAACGGCAGCACTTCCAATAATCAATGGCATCCACTCTAGATTTTATGTCAATATCATAAATTTTGTTACAAATATATTCATTTCAAACGAAAGAGATTGACTTGGAACAACTGACAAATTTGTCGAATTCTTCTATATTTCCAAAGCGTTTACCAAGTTTCATCTTGATTGAATCAGTATTGTTCGAGTTATTCCAGAAAAAACAACGTTGCCTAGGATAAAACCCAAAATTTTACATATTATTCCAAGTATATCCAAACCTTATGAACGTATCAAACTGAAATATGAAGTTTGAGGTCTCAGCAAATTTTTTTTCAAATATAATTTTCACAGAAATTTTTTCAATATTTACTAAGAGTACGATTTCAATGAATTTACACCAAAAGTGAAGTACTATTACGTTCCAACTGACTGCCAATATTCAATCCAATCGCTCGGGTAGTTTGAGGAATATTATCGAAATATCCTAAGAATTTCAAATGACTGTAATTCCAAAACCGTTTGGCCGATTTCACCCATTCTCTCACATAAACATCGCAGTCAAAATTGCAAAATACCCTGGAAGTTTCGAGTCTAAAAAATCATCCGTACTCCCATAATCGTGCCTACGGACGGACGGCCAGCACAATCGATTTTGATACCGGATTCGGAGTTCAAAGTGGTCGTTCGAGAAAAAATTCGAAAATTACAGACATTCGGACAAAACGATGGCACTTTGTTCCTCAGCACATGAGCGTGAACATGCGTCCACAACGTGTAACCCTTTACTGTGAATTCTCAGCTGAAGGCATCATTGAACCAAACTTTTTTGAAAATGGGGCGGATCACGTGACGACCGATATTCTTTTTCGATATTGCAATTATTTCTGCTGTAATTCGATGATATTTATGTGGCCAATACGAGAATGTAATGTGGTTTGAACCTGACTAACGAACAGAAGAAACGTTCATTCAAAAGTTGAGAGCTGTACTTTTAAATATTTCATTTTAGATTATGAGACTTTCCATGGAATACCTACTCGATTTCGATGCTTTTTTTTCTGTCAGAATAGATAACTCGAATTTTTTTGATGTTAAAGGTATCGCAAAAATTCTGTAGTTATACCGAAATCGATTATATCACAGTAAAGTATCCTGATTCAACTTCATAGGTCATTTTAAGCTTGTTTAAGTTCGGTTGTATTTCAGAGAATCTTCCATAGAACGCAGTGTACGGGCATGTATAACAATTTATCGAGTAGTTTTGCAATCTGAAGTTCTCGAGCGAATGAAACATACCCAAGTGAGTTATTGCTTCTCTAAACTCAGGAACAAGTCTTCTAAGAAAACTTTACTATCTTAGTATATGCTAAACTACCTTATGTGTTTGTTCAGCTAGTTTCTACAAGCAAAGCACTATTTTTGTTGATGTTGTTAATGTCATTACCGTTGTTATTTGTCTTCATTACGACCGAATACATAATATGCTCGAAGTGGTTTGTGGTTTGTACACTTCCCGGAAAATGATGTCTGTGAATTGAGAAAAATGAGACACATTAGTAATGAGTAGAGGAGTACCTACTCTGGGAATTTTCACGTTGATATACAGTGCGCGTCAAAATTATGGAACAAATTCATTTTCTCAGAAGAAAAATATTTGGCAACAAAATCCTGAAACAGGTCAATTTTTGTTTCATCTTTACCAAATTTATATGCATTTGTGAAGGATTTCTGTTGCACCCTCTGCCAACCCCATCAACCCTTTAAATTTTTTGAATAGGGAAAGTATGTCATGTTGTACTTTTTTGGCAGATCTTTGTATCTTCTTTACAGACGTGCAGAAACTTTCAAGAAAAAAATTATTTTTTTTTTTAAATTAGTTAGTTCAAAGAGGTTTTCAGTATGTGCACTTTGTCAAGGCTCATTTACTTTGAGACGATGGTATCAAGTTTTGTTCATGCACAACTTTCAACCCCTTTCAACCCTCTCACGTGAAATTTTTTTTTCCCATTAGAGGGCTCGTAGAGGTTGAAAAATGTGCCTGAACAAAACTGTAATGGTCAACTTTCATTCGGTGACAAATTTCATCAGGTACCATCGTCTCAAAGTGAATGAGCCATGACAAAGTGCACATACTGAAAACCTCTTTGAAGGAACTAATTTTTCAAAAAAAAAGATTTTTCTTGAAAATTTCTATACGCCTGTAAAGAAGATACAAAGACCTTGCCGAAAAAGTACCACATGACCCACTCTCCCTATTCAAAAAATTCAGAGGGTTGATGAGGATGGCACAGGGTGCAACAAAAATCCTTCAAAAATGCATAAAATTTGGTAAGAGTAAAACCAAATTGACCTGTTTCAGGATTTTGTTGCCAATTTTTTTTTTTCTGAGAAAATAAATTTGTTCCATAATTTTGCCGCTCCCTGTATTGGCCCAAATGATTTGGCATTCATAAAATGCACATGAGCCTAGAGTAGATCGGTTCAATTTGACCTTCTATAAATGAAATGGGACTGAAAAAACATTTCACTTAAACTAACCTTCAATTTCCTGAGATCACAAATCACACTCTCATCTATGACAACCGTGGCTCTTGAGAGTTCTCAACCACGATATTCGAAATAGGAAATTTGCCGAGTTCAAACTGCCACTTCCAATTTTCAATTCAACCATTTTTCACCTAAACAAAAGATGTCGAATATCATCCAATATTTCTAAATTTTACCTTCAATTCATTTCATTAATATATAATGTGTCGATAACTAATATCCGTTGAACTAACAACCGTGGCCAACAGAACAATACATTAATATAAATATAAAACAGAAAAACGAATACGAACTCATTGGTTTTTATTTAACCATATTTCAATTTATTTCAACACATTCAGATTCATACATGGGGGATAACGATTCGACAAAAATCGATTTTGTTGAACAAACATGAATATATCTTGCCTAATTTTCAGTTTATTAGTTCTATGAGCCGTGTATCAAAGGCTATTACACGTTTCTGCGTTCATAACACCGTTGTAAATTTGAATAAACGCTGAAAGTCTAGCGCTTTGCTCAATTTGTGATTTGATCATAGCCCTTAATGAATGTTGTTCTTTTATAGTCAATTAGCCATGACGAACGGTCCACTGCAGAGATTATTTTTCGTCCTTTGATGTTAACCTATATACTTCACATTCCTTTATGGTTCTATTTCATATATGATTGCCGTGGAGTTGCTCGAATTTAGAAACGGATCTACTCCTTTGAATGTAGATTTTGAATACTCAATTGAAATTTGAGTTCAATAAGGTGAATTCATGATCATAATTTAATTCACACAAAATCATGGAGAATTTGACCACATTATTTAAGCGATCTACTCCCGAAATACCGGAATTGCAATTTCGTGGATCCAAAGATAATAATAATATGTAATAATGATAATAATCATAATTTTTATTATTATCTACGGCATATATAACGAGAAAGTTCTTATACCTGGAGTAGAGATCCCTATACAAGTAGCATTTAATCACTGTGATTCACTACTGAAAGGAAAGAAAACCAAAAAAAAACTGTGATGGAGGATTATAATAATATACCAACCCAAACCTTGAATGAGCTCAAATAGCTGTGGAAATAATAGGCCTCCACTATGGAGTTGAAGGTCTGAGCGGATTATTTTCCTATTTGCGAATGAAGATAAGCGCTACTCCCACTGGTGGCTATCCGAGAAACCCGAGGTACAGACATTATCATTGACAAGTTTAAAGAAAAGTTGAGAAAATGAAAAAGTAAATGTATTTTTCTTGGCGTTTGTGTGATTTTACAAGTGCTTCTACTGAGGAAAACCAAACTCAAATTTCCTTCCCATAGATTTCCACAGCCGGGTGAAGAATTTCGAGTTAGGTTGAAAGAAACTTCCTTTAACAAGTCGGGCCTGAAAGTATTGAAGAATCGATAAAAACCAACAAACAAGATTTATGAGAGTCTGTTACCTGCATTTTACCGATGATGATTATTTTTATAGAGGTAAGCACGAATTGACAGTTTTTCCAGGCCCCTAATCCAAGCAGAGAAATTTACCCAAAAGGAATGCTCTGCCTTCCAGAAATCTGCCTGTTGAACTGATCATTAAGGAACAACGTGAATGTTTTAGTGATAGATCTGTCTTTTGAAAGAAAAGAGTCTCAACAAGGAAATATCTGGTGATGAATACTTTTCGCTCAAAGTGCTTCTGCCGATGAAAGCAAAGTTGTACAAGGCTTATTTATTACAGTATTTTCGAGACCAATCATATGAGTGTTGGAAAATTTATTTGTCAATCCATAATGAATAAGACTTACGATACGAGTGGCATTAGTTTTATGTGAATGTATTCATTTTATTCACAATATATTGTGTAAATTCAGTCCTTTCCTATATAAATAGTAAAGTTATGAGTATTTGTCTTTTATTCCAGAAAGTATGTTTTACAACACTATCTGTTTTTCAACTTTCAAGATAGCCTAAAAAATCTACCAAAGTCAATCTTGCCATTTGGATCTATAAATAAATAATATCAAAATACTGTCTAACCTTGGAGATAACCCCGTAATTTTAGAGTCGCTGCACTCAATAAGATTGAAGAATGATACATACTTACTTCATAAGAATGGAATATGTACTCCCAGTAATACTCTCGTCAACTATAAAAGTCTAAAAAGTCTTTGAATAAATCGTGAAATCAAAAATTATCAAACCAAACACTAACAAAAGTACAAAATCGACTATCGAAACAAAATCTATGTCTGTATCCAAGGTTCTAAAACTGGCCACCGTGGCGCTGCAATCTTAAATTCAGACGCCAATATTGATAAATAGTTTTCGGAAAAAAACTTTGGAAAAAAATTTCGCATCGTTTTTCAATCAACTAGCGGTAAAATTTCAACGGAATTCTACAGGAAGTTGTGCATAGTTATGATTCAACTCAATGTCAAGGTCCAATCCAATCACTCAGGTACTTCCTGAAATATAAGGTCAATTGTCTCAAAATTTCAAATGACTATGTCGCCGAAACTGGTCAATTTTGCCCATTAACGAATTTAATCGTCGCATTTTGAAAGGCAACATGCCCTGCAGCTGTCGATTTGATGGGTCTTTCGTAGGTCCGTATTGATGCCGGCCAGCCGGGCAGAATCGATTTAGGCGTCGGATTTGTCGTCAGTGAGTCCATTCTAGTCGTTTGAGACCATTTTTGAAAAAAAAAACGAGAATTGCCGACATATGGACAAACCGATAGCACGTTTATTCCCAGAGCATGCGCGTAAAAAGAATGAATTCAAACTGATTAACACAACCCGCATTAACTAAATGATGGGATACAATGATTGCTGCTTTCTTTTCGACGATTTGGGTAGCCCGGAGCTGCCCTCGCGCATGAAATTTGTTAACAAATTTCATGCCGCGGGGGGAGCTACCCAAATCGTCAAAAAGAAAGCAGCACATGTTTCACAGTGACTCACTTTGTGATATTATTTGTGCTTGTGCTCTCTGACAGGCTAAGAAAATATCAAATTTTTCATGCAGTTATCATCAGTATCATCTTATTCATCAGCTCATACAAAAGTTTTATAATAACATTTCAAGCCCTCATATCTCGTCATTTATAAATCATCCTACATACCCCACCACTTCTGAAGACCTTCTGGCCTTAATTACCGACAGAACTTACGGATACATGTTCGATTTTCCCTGCAAACGCTCTAGAGACAAAATCTGTACGGCGTTCTCCCGGTTTCCTATTACAGTTCGAATTTTTCCATCTCAGAATTCGCGGATTTAGACGGGCTTGTAAAAACCGAGTACGAGCATGTGATTCATGGCCCTTATCGGACATCTCGTGATCTTGCTTTACTCTCAGCCCCGATATATCGCTTGTTAAACTGACGAACTGATAAACGTCCAATTTATGCATCGCAGAAAGGATTGGGCTTCAATAGTGCCCACATCTCGACATAAATTTCTCGAGAATCCTGTATCTCTAGAAACAGTGAAAAACGATAACTCTTGGAAACAAATTTTCGTTTAAAGGTCGGTTCATACATATCCATAATTAGTCTCACGTTTTCGTCTGAACAATCTTCAATTTAAGAAAAATCTATATCAGTAGATGAAAATTCATGTAAATAAAGGAATAAAGGGTTGAAACTTGAACGACGCACTTTTGTCGTTCACAGAAATCTTCGGTATCTAGGATCTAGGAAATCACCGAATTCCTGCCTTCTTATATTCACAGTTTTTGACGAAAGTGATAAAACGCAGTCCGAATTTCTTCAACCACTCTCAGTCCAGTAGCTCACGACACATGTTTCATGAGGTATTTGATTCAATTTGGAACTTTGAATGATGGTAATATACAGTGCGCGTCAAAATTATGCTACGAATTCATTTTCTCAGAAGAGAAATATTTGGCAATAAAATCCTGAAACAGGTCGATATTTGTTTCACTTTTACCAAATTTATATGCATTTTCGAAGGATTTTTGTTGCACCCTGTGCCAACTCATGAACCCTCTAAATTTTTCGAATAGGGAAAGTAGTTCATGTGGTACTTCTTTAGCAGCTTTTTTGTATCTTCTTCACAGGCGTGCAGAAATTTTCAAGGAAAAAAATTTTTTTTTGAAAAATTAGTTAGTTCAAAGAGATTTTCAGTATGTGTACTTTGTCATGGCTCATTCACTTCGAGACGATGGTACCTGATGATATTTGTCACCGAATGAAAGTCGACCATTACAGTTTTGGTCATGCACAACATTCAACCCCCTCCATTTTTTTTCTCCATTAAAGGGTTCGAAGGGGTTGAAAGTTGTGCATGAACAAAACTGTAATGGTCGACTTCCATTCGGTGATAAATTTCATCAGGTACCATCGTCTCAAAGTAAATGAGCCATGACAAAGTGCACATACCGAAAACTTCAAAGAAAGAAGATGTAAAGACCTTGCCAAAAAGGTACCATATGACCCACTTTCCCTATTCGAAAAATTTGGATGGTTGATGGGAATGGCATAGAGTGCAACAAAAATCCTTCAAACATGCATAAAAAAATTGAAGGTGAAACAAAACTTGACCTGTTTCAGGATTTTGTTGCCAAATATTTTTCTTCTGACAAAATGAATTTGTTCCATACTTTTGACGTGCACTATATAGGCTGAATGAGTATGGAATTGAGTGTGATTTGGACTACCTGGGTACACCAGGTACTGTGCATACAAAGAAGTGACGAAAAAATGTTGAGCAAAACTAGAAGAAGTTGACAATTCTATTTCCCTAAAAAAAAATCAATGAAAAGACCATTTTGGAGGAGGTAAAGTTGAACAAAATTACCTTTTAGTTGTTTTCTTTAGAAAACGAAAATAGTTGTTTGATTCAGGACCAAACAAAAACTGTTTGACAATTTATTTGCCATTGAGTATATTGAGTAATCAAGGGAGCCGGGAGACTAGTCAATTTGTCAACTCGATGGCAAGTGAATAGTCGCATTGATTTCGTTTGAACCTGAATTGAACACGTATTTATGCCACCTAAAAACAGTAAATTTGGGTTGATTTTTTCAATGTTATCTGCTTCGAAATGGTGTTCCTCATTGATTTCGTTACTCTACGAAAATGAAATTGTCGAATTATTCTTGTGTTGCACCTATTTTCGCAACTTCTTTGTATGAGCAAAAAACAGGTAGGTCAGAAAGACACTCGATTACATACTCATCTAGAATATTAACAGCATTCAGAATTTTAACTTCAAATACTTCATTAAACATGTGCTATGAGCTTTCCGATCATCCCGCTGTAACCAATAATTGGGAACTTCGAATTTATATGGTTCAGAAAAAGTTTTTATATGGTTTACCTCTTGAGCTTATGAAACACTTGAGTCAAAACTGTGCGAAATTTTCTTGGAAATAACAAAGCGCGCATTTACCAAGACAAAGTGGATGACACGCTCAACAACTTCAATAAACACGCTTGTCATATAGCGTAAAGATTCATTACCTGTACAGCCACTTAGACAAATTCTCAGAAGAGTCGCCTAAATGAGAAAGCCAGGATACGACTTTGCCACGTTGAAAACTTTCGAAGAAGATATCACAGGGAATCAGACTTTCACTCATAGCCTCTTAATACCGGAATTTCCTGTGGAAGAAGGTTCAATATCACTCACACAAGATTATTTAAAAACAGATTTTTTTTGAAGCTGAATAATTTTTTTATACTAACTGAATATTTGTTCGAACGGAATTGAAAATCAACTTCACTATGGTTCAATGGCTCTTGCGGATTGCGAGACCATTTTCCATTAAAGTTTCTAGAAAAAATTTCAATGAATGAATGATATCGGAAGATTTCTAACAAGCAACGTATTGGCGTGTTAAATCACAGAGTCTTTATCTGAATCCTTCATCAGAAAATGAAGAGAAAAAAGTTACAGAAACTTTTTTCAACACTTTCGTATTTCGAAATTTTTGTTCAATTGATATTCTCGAGAATCACAGCAATGCAGTACATTTTTCAATTTTTCTTCTATTTTAATTTTTTACTTCTAGAGAGCCAAGGAAGAAAATACGTCCCCTTTAATTTCCTTAGATTATTAGGTTTCGTCATCAGTATCTTTGTATTATTCGAATCTATCCTGTGATTTCCAATAATCGAACATACATGATTCGCTATTCGCGATCTTAGTATACATCTATTCTTTAGGTTGTTCTTGTGCTCTCGTTTTCTGATACCTTACGGCTTTGATGTCCCTTCACAAATACAGGAAATACAGTATAGATGTCAAAATGATTTTTTGAGTTGAAAACTATTTTATATTGAATTGAGCACTATTTCTTCTGATTTTGTTATTATTCTTGCTGTTTTTACCAGTTACGAAAAACACCATTCTATGAAAAATTCACAGTATTCCTTTGCCCAAATGGCTGTTTTGTTTTGAACATTTTTCAAGTGATTTGAAAATTCCATGTAGAGTTTGCATCTGAATGGATTTCGGAGTTACATTTTCTCATTCCTCTGATAACTCAATTTATAGTCATCCAATTATAATTATTATTAATATTGAACCAGGTTACAGAGTTGAGTTGCATTTATGATCTATAAACTCTAACTTAAAAATAATTAAATACAACTGCAAAAAATAGAAACCAGTAAAATGAGTGAAGTTAAATAAACAAGTGCAAGTGTGTTCAGAAATCGAACAACTGCAGCACAGAATATACATAACACTACAAGAATAATAACATTACAAGCCAGCTGAACCATTTTTGTAGTTCTATTTTATCCCCATTTGTCAAGTCTATTCTTGAACGCATTGACTGATCCAGCATGCGTAATCTCGGCAGGCAGGCTGTTCCAATGGTTGAACATACGGTTGCATAGAAAGTTTTGTCGGTATCTGGTTCGGAATACCTCTCTATTCGGCTTGTACCGATGTTCACATAGCCGATTCGCATTCAACTCATACAGGTGGACCATATCGACGCCGAATAAGCCGTGCAATGCTCGATATTTAACTATCCGGTCTCCTCTGGAACGACCATCGACGAAAGAAGGAACACCTATTATCTGTAGCCGTTCCCGATGACAAGGACGATTCTCTAATAATAAGCGTTATCCATCAACCACGGATGCCAAACTAGACCGACAAATTCAAGTATTGGTCGAATATACGATTTATATATTTGGCAAAAATGCCCCACACCACGAAAACAGTTTCCACGACATGTATAGGACGCTTGGCTCTATTAGTAATGTGCATTATATGTTCAGTCCCTGATAGATCACTAGATATCACTTCGACCTGATCCACGTGAGATGAGCATCCAAGGAATTCAGCACCTCCAAAGTAATAATTTCGGATTGTTTCTACCTTAGTGTAGAATTCGATATTGCGAACGGTTCAGTGGAATCCATCGTTTGGCGCACCAACAAACGATCTTATCCAAGTCTTCCTGCAAGGTTTCATAGTTATTAAGGGGACAATTGAAAAACTCAATATCATCCGCAAATGAAGCACCTTCCGACTTTAATTTACCATCAAAGTCGCTCGTATACACCAAAAATAGCAAGGGTCCCGAAACTGAACCTTGGGAAACGCCACTGGGAATGCATCGAGGTTCTGATCTAGCAGCGCCAATCTTGACCTAGATTGTAATTTGATGATCGTTGTTGAACTGCTGGCACTCAATTTTTTGTGGAATTCGGTGGTTTTTTAAAAATAATTGGATTCTGAGTGAAAAATAACCAGGTTCGATTTCAAGCTGAGATTAGGGATTTTATCGTGCTCAATAATAATAATGACTACTGATTACGTCTAATTGAAACTTGTTAGTTGGTTGTGAAGTCTTATTACGTAGGTAACTTATGTTGAGGATCGTGACACACAGCAGACTGTTGGTTTGTTGTCTGAAACAATAAGTCATGCTGTGAATGAAAAAAAATGAAAAGTAATATATGCTAAATGTTTTTGGGTAAGTTGCACATCAAAATCCAACTGATGAGTACGTTAAGAGTTCGAAGCCGCCAAAGGTTTCACAGATATACTCATTCGAATTTGTGAAATTATCAATTCAATTGCTCAAAATCCATTTTTGGAATCGGATTGGAACGCAGTTTTTAGATGAAGAATACCGAAGCGCAACTGTATGCAAGATTTTGTGGAAATCTTGTCACTGATAGAAAATCGAAGAGGAATTACAAGGAATTATTCTCGAAATTTTTCGTTTTGAAAATATTTATATATCAGATGATGCTTGGGATTAGTACGCTTCAATATCATGCCAAATAAAAAAAAAAAAATATATTGAATTTCGTTGTTAACTTTCCACTATCGTCAATATATCGTGAATTAATCAAGAAGACACTGCCTTGGCAACCAATTAGAATATGCATGCAAAAGCTGCTGACTTCAATGTTCTGCTGGAGTTTTTTCACCAAAGTATACTAGATTTCAGTTCCGTCGGATCTGCAGTTTAAGAAATATTTGGGAAAGAGAATTCAGAATCATTCAGTGGATTTTACCAATTGAGAAGTTACCACAATTAAACCCAAAACTTCTTCTCAAATATCCAATCTTTGAGATGTCACTTTCGAAAGCTATCATGTGTACTTTAGGTCACTCGAATATTTCAGTTGAGAAAATTAAGTGGAAAACCACTCTATCAAGTGTTCAGAAAACTTTTTCTATCATAGCACTTATATCATTGGAATATTTCATGGTGAAATGCCATGTACAGTAATGAAGATACTGATTCACTTATCGCCATGAAAAAATGCGATATCCATTAATAATTTTATTTTCTTCACTTCACGGCAAATTACAGGCTATTCTGAGACTACACAATTTCATTAGTCAATTATGTAAGATGGATTAATTCCATATTAAAACGAGAGAAAACTCTCGACTTGACTGTTATTCTGTGGCATTTTTTCTGAGCGCATCTTGCATCTACCAGAGCTTTGCCATTCGTGAAATGCACGTCAGCAAATTCAACGTCAGAGTTATCAACTAACTGCTCGAATTCGTTGAGGTGTTCACTGTTACATTTGCAAACTGTAAGTTCAACTGAACTTCTGTAGACTACGATAACAAAATGCAAGTTCTCAAGAATTAAATCCGAGTTGAGCCAAATATTGCAAAATTGCAACAAGAAGTCGAAGAACCTAGGACTTCTAAACTCCCAATTAACAAATGAAGGTGACGAACCATAGTGGCGTTTATTTCGATCTGAAATATGTCACCGCAAATTATTAGACTCAATTCTGTGATTAAAATTACACTCTAAAGTTTATTAAAACTTCTGATGAAGACAAAAACTTTTGCAGCTCGAACCTAGAAAAAACAGAATGATTCATTAATGAAGTAAATCTTCAATTTTTTGTTTGTCCTTTATGGATGGACCTACCTTCTGGAAAATTCAAATAAATTTCTAATAATCGATCAACGATGTGCCCCCAGTAATTTCTCAACTTGATTAATTTTTGAACCGTGGCATCGGGCTTATCTTATGAAAATTAATGATTTTTATGAGCAAAAAAGTGGAGTCAGATTACACTCAAAGGCAGTAGCTGTGTTGCACCCAAAGGAAATAATTTCGAGAATAAAGTGGACGAAATCAAGGAGAGCTTAAGCGACAATCTCAAGGTTTTGTCACAGCTTATTCCCTTTAAATTAGAGGTCAGTTCCTGATTTTTTTCTTGTATAAGAATCGGCTTGAAGAGACGTACTATTTTACAGTCATCACACCTCCGTCTTCATGCGTTAAAGTGCAAAAATTACTTGAGTTCGAAGAAGTCACAATCATCACCATGAAAGCCTCTTTTAATGAGATGAATCTATCTATCTATTGGCTGAAAGCAATTGAAAACTTATTATTATCGAAGTATTTAAATTCAGTAGATAATTGTTTCTCCGTTTGCCTCAGATACTTGGAGTTTCAGAACTTTTAGAGCGTAAAGGATCCATAGAGATTTCTTCGTTACATTATTATGAAAACATTATCAATTTTCTTCATCATCTTGGAATATCTTGCGAATTTAATTCTGATTTAAGACTTCCATATTGCCAAAAAACTGGAGTTCAAAATAAATACCTTCAGGTGAATCATGTCTAATATGTCTGGGTATATTTCATCCGACAGAACCTAAAGGCTCTACATTATGTGTTGAAAAAGCGACCGCTTATTGGTAAAGGTTCCTTTACGCCAAAGAAAGCCAAAATAGAGGACCTTGAACGAAACTCTTTGCGACGAGCATTACCGTAAAATTTAATAAGACGAATATAAATTGAAATCGTTCTACGGAAACTGAAATATTGGTCGAGTATATAAACTTCACTCAGCAATAAATTGAAAAGAATCAGCCTTGTCGGCGTTCCAACGACTACTCCTTTTCGATATGTTCTCGTGCAGTATATTCCCGGAAACAGAATAGCTATAGCACACCAGGAATTTTCATCTATAAATATTTGACTGAATCGAGCCTCCCTCAAAATACACAGAAATATTCAAATCGAATCATCTTTTCAGTATGCGGTTTCTTGGAGAAGCTTCTGTATGGACTGTGTTATCCATATTTGAAATTCATTCTGCATATCTGTCCTAAAACCATTTTTATGCTTCTTGGTTGAGATGGAGTGAGGTCCAGACATTCTTGGGAAACCAGCAAATATTTATAAATCAACTAGCAGGCACGACAGACATCCAGCCGAAAATGGTCTTCACGATCAGGGTAAACCTGAAGAAGTATCCGAGGACAAATTCGATTCGGTCCGACCGGCTGTATCCTCGAAATTTCGAAGGAACACACCTAGAGTCTTGACAGTTTAGGCTTGTTGCCTAAATATCTCTGTTGAGTTCGTTGAGGCAAAATCCGACCATTAGTTCCGGTGTTATATCTAGCTGAAATTTAGTTTTTTAATTTACCATTCGGAGAATAACTATTCGATTGAATTGAGACTTTTTTGCAATTGTGGATCACCAATGTAAAGATTTATGCTGAACATCGTGAGGATCATATCATTGGAAATTGAAAGAGAAATATTTCGGAAACTATTCGCCACATGCTGCTGAAAGTTTTTGTCTCTATAATAAGCATCAATGAAAAGGGAAATATGAGAACTCAGCTTTACAATTGTTTCTCCTGAAAAAGAAATTGAATTTGCATGACGAAATGAGTCTCTTAGCCAGGAAGAATCATCAAGATAAAAATTCGGAAAAAGTGTTGTTTTATTAAAGCTTCTAAGTTCATTTCATATAAGATTGATAGAAGGCGAAGCTGTGTATAGTAGAGAAAAAACAGAAATTTCAATTTCTGTCCAACATATCGCGGAAAATAGTAATGTCTATTTTCTAAATATTCGTGAATTCATCGAAAGTATGAGCTCTGGTGAATAATCTGAAAAAAGTAATTTCAAAATACTCTTCAACCAGAATTCGCTGCCAATATATGACGATACCTTTCCAGAAGGAAGAATTCGAGTCTTCAACGGACATATTTATTGCATTTATTCTTTCTCGTTGTGAATTCGGGAAAAAATTACATTTTCAAGGAGAATTTGGTATTCGAAATAATTCTTCGATTCCATATGACATGTGACATGTCATTTAGATTTTGATTTTCACAGGGTTTAAATAATACCAAAAGTTTCAATTAAATCAAATAACATCAAAAAATCTACACGATTGAAAGAAGGCTACTATGCGATAAATGTAGTTGGAAAAAATCGAGTATTTTATATCGATTAGAGCTTATTTTGGGAGGATTTCGCATCATCTTTCAGGTTCTTCTCGGTTTTCACTCATGATATCTGAAACAGAACTATTAAAAATTAATTAAATCGTTTTTTCATGAAAAACGCCCTTACGGATTAAACTGTTTGTCAAGGACAGTTCCTTGGGAAACAGATTTCCAAATGAACAATACAGAAACAAAGAAAGGGTCAGATTTGTACCCTGAAACGTCACAGTTCGCTTTCTTCATCGTTTGTATTGTTCGTGTTCTTTTCATTAGACAATCTGTTTTACAAGAAACTGCCATTGACAAATAGTTTCATCCTTCAATCTGCAAGGGTGTTTGCTCCGAAAATTTTCTGATGTAGACGCGATTTGTCTGACATACAGAAGTTCATATACAACTAAGTAACAATTTCCGTTTCTTCAAAAAGCTGTTAATCTATATTTTCCAATCACAAGAACATTGAAATTCGATCATTTTTCCAAGATATCGTATCATATCTCTTAACTATACTGAATTGGCAAAGTAGAGTTACGCATAGATACTTCTGAAAAATGACTGGGTTGAATATTACAATTCAGTGAAATCGACTTTCGGCTCTTCAAACATCGATTCTCTAAATAGATTCTCGTTGTGTTTACAATCGGTCATTAGGCTGACCGTAAGCACAAATACATCCGGCTCTATATTTCAAGGCCAGATTTGTGGTGTGATCTCAAAGGTTGAATTCGAAAAGTACTCGGTTTGAAAATGACTTCGTGAAGGTTCATGAGAAATTTTGTGAGGAAATGACATCAACTGCTGAGTAATTAACACATATGTGTGCTGGTATCAGAATGTGAGAGGAAACTAGGAGCATTACAAAATTTGGAGTACCATAGTTATGGTTGAAGTTATCCGTCTGTTGTCTGTCTTTGTTGTCATTTATGTGAGTGACATAGGTAAGTATGAACAGGAAAGACAAATTGGGAATGTTTTCTCGCCTGCACAATTACTTATATAGCTCGTTGTACGTTCAGATATGAGGAGAATGTTCATAAAATTATAATTTTGTATAGACACTCACACATAAAAACCTTATCAGGTGAACTCACACGTCCAAACAAACCACGAATAGGGGGGATAGAAAATTAACGAATCTCACAATTATTCATTTGTCTTAGTTGGTGTTCAAATACAGCCAACATCTAGAAATCCATGAGCTCCAACTTTCCAACGATTCCGAATATCGCAGACGTTCTCACTTGACTCCAAATCATTTTCCAATAAGAGTTCTTGAGGGACGTAAACTGCTCATACGTACTCGAAAGTTTGGGGATTTCTTGCCTCCAATTTGGCAGTATATCTATATTCGAAGTTGAATTTGCATTCGTCCCCAGTTATATTCAAAAGGATCGTGAGTGGAGCGAGTGAAATTTAACTACCATAAAAATTTTAGATGTCAACTTAAACAACTTCTCGGTTTTGTCTTGACAATACTAAACTTCAACAGTCAACAACATTGCTTATAAAAATCACTTCTAGACTAGCACCATAATTATCGCTAGCTATGCAGAGCTGCATAAGGTGAATTTCTGGAATCCTATCTCAGTTGGAGATATCTTAAACCAAAAACTAGATTCCACTTCGATCAGTGTTCCTGAAAATTTTTGAAAAGAAAATGTCGAATGGATATACCATTCATTTGTGATATATCACACGCTAAAATACCAAATTCGATCAATTCGCGACATGAATGCTTAGAACTAGTTTTGAGCTAACAAATATTTCCCAAACCCGAAATTTTCTTTTTTTTTCGGTAAGTGAACAGTCCAAAACGAACAAAACTAATTTTGCTCATTCTATACCAATTTGAGTGCCTCCCACAGAAAGAAGCCCAGAGAGGATACATCTGGAGATCTCGCTGACCATTGTAAAGAACAAATTCAATGGTTTCACGTCTGAAATTTTCTGATAGCATTGGCATAATGAGGCGGATTTCCATCGTCGTCTACTCTATACGTTTTTATTTGGGGCCAATCACAACCGAAAATGTATGCTACAGAATGCACGTCTCTGAAAGAGTCATAACAGCGAATGCCTTACCAATGTAGCCAAATCATCCCTGAAATGTTTTAGAATGTGAGGCGGAATTTTCACCAAGATTTATACGATTATATGGAAGTTGCCAGAGCCTTATTTGAGCATTTGTTAGATTCAACTATTCAGAACACTCATCTCAGTTTTTCTGAACACATTTTTCCCTTCTGATATTTTTTGAAAATTTGTTATCATCTTATACCTCAGGTGATTTGGGAAATTTCATTTTCTAATTTAAATATTTCGTCCAATCTCAGAATTTCAACTTTCACATTTAGAAGAAAATTATTTTTCCCAAAATATCACCCGATCAATCTTTCTTATTCAAATTTAAAGAGTTGCGGTTGCTCTGCAGAGGAATGAAATTGAGTAATGATGGACTCCATGTGAAGAACTGTCCTATTCATGAAGAAATCGCCCAATGAAATCGTTACGCATCCGCCATTTTGCTACTCTTGAAACTCTACCCAATTATGTGCTTTCAATTCGTTTTATTACATCCGTTTTTAACTATAGTTGTTCGATCATAATGTCCATTTTCTGTTGAAATAGTCTGTACAAACTACCAAAACATTCGATAATACGCAGTCTCGTTTGAAGCAACTCTTACCGAACGAAAATAGCGGAAAAATCCTGATTTCGTATCGAATAACCCTATAGTTCTGAGACTGTATTTACATTGAAACTATGCCCCGAGTGGAGGGAATGTTTGAAACCAATTTCTTGAGACTGCCGAACAAAGGTCATCTGAAGAGGGATCCAATAGACCAAAGAGCGTTACCTTCATTTTCTCTGGAATAGCGAGGAATCCGAATAATTGGTCAGTTTCCTTTAGATCTCTTGTTTCATGTCAGTCCCATCTGTAAATCGATGTTTCAACAATCCGAGACTGCTTTCCTTTTTAGAAATTGTATTAGAATCCGTCTTGGTTAATACGAATCGATAATCTGCATACCAATGTCTCTTGGAGTAAACTGACTGCCCCTATGGAATTCGAGATTTAAAATCTTTTGCACCTAACCATTCGAAAAAAATCATCCAAATTTTGTTTCTGTGGTTGCATTAAACTGTAAAAGAAGATTTGAGAATGTCTTATTAAGAGATTTACAGCGAGAAGCTGGAGTTCTCTCAGAACTCTTAATAGGTTATCTCCACTATCGGCAACAGAAGTCATAAAAATATTGCTTCAGGAGTCATACAGTAATTGTGAGAGAATTGTCAGGGAGATTTTCTAGAAAGAATGGAGTTCTCCGGCAACACTCAAAACATTTCTAGTTTAATTCAGAAATCTGATTCATTTAGCAGATTTTAAGAAATAACATTATTTCGCAATACTCAGTGTGTGCAAATTCGAAATATCAATTGCTTTTGAAATCTGAATAGATATGCAGATTTCAAAAGCCACACCTGTATATATATTTACAAGGTGTCACATTTAAATTTTTAGTTTAGTGGAAGGATAATAGTAAGCAAAAAGCAAATAACTTATAAGTCCTGTATCTGCCTACAAAGTTTCATGAATATAGTCCGTTTTGTTCCAAATATATTTATACGGTTTCACATTTTATCCCAACTCTGTATATTGAATCATTCAATGAGTACACAAACCTACTATAAATCGAAAACCGATTTTATTATTCTTGAAATATTCTTCTGTAATGACCGGAAGGAAAGTGAGTGTAATAAAGGTATTTTTAGAAATGTGGAGTGAAATTCGTAACAACCAAGTATAGAACGAAAACAATATAAATGTGAGGAGAATGGAAACGTGAATAAACCCATGATTAGTATCGTATCGATTTTCATGATGTTTGGTGTCGGTTTCAGTATTATTGGGTAGAAGTTATATCTATTATCAGAGAAATATTATTTATAGTTCTTGTTTATACTTGTCTGTAAATAAGGAATCGAAAAACCCTGGTGAATCCATTAAGGCTCCTAAATTATGTATAGTTAATATTTTCAGCATCATTCTCAAATGATATCACGTAATGAATAGAAATACAATCAGAAACAGTGAACAGATCAACTTTTTAATAGTTAGTTGATTATTATGCTGAACTCACTAGTGAAATTGATTATCAATGTGATTAATCTAGCTTTACATTTCATCTAACAGATTTATTATTCCATGGACCTGAATATTCTACAGATTATTTCCTGGATTACATTGCTCGTATCTTACTTATCGAAGTATTTAGTAGGACCAAGTCAGCTAACAAAAGTGTTGAAAACATGTTTGACTAATTAGTTTTGATTAATTCATCTGATAGAAATCAATTCAAAACAAGTACGAATGAACCAATTAACGGTTCATCTACGTGTCCTTACCTTATCAATAATTATTTCGTTCAGCTGGATCTTTCACAATGTGCAGCGAGTTGAACACTTTTGAATGCAGAGTCATGCTCATAAAATGAAATGAATAGGCAAGATTTAATGTCGTTATCTCAAGCTCAGTAGTTATTTTCAAAAACTCGGTATCTTTCTTCATTTCAAGTTATAGGATAATTGTTGAAAAGGTTCATTTCAAAGAAATGGCTATATTTTCTTTTTGGTCGATCACTTAGGTTTATTATTTGATTTCATCAAATAATAAAACAAAGCAGCCATCCTGTCTTCAATGAGATATCACTTATGAGGAGCTCCAAGAGTTTGGACCATCTGTGTATTTGAAATGAGAAGTAATGATTATGAAGTAAAAACATCGTTGAACTCCTCACACATAAATTGTCCAGATGAAAACATTTTCCAAGTGAAGTTTTCCAAGATAAACTTAGTGGAACGATCAAAGCTATCAATATGTCGTTTTCACAATTGAATTTTTCATAGGAATGTCGAAATTAAAAGGCCTTTGCATGCACAAATGTCCAACTTGTTCTTCCAGAAATATCTGAAGGTATTTCCTTGCATGTCGAGGAATTTTCCCTGACATTTTATTTTCTCCCATTTAACATCTCCATATCTCTGTTTATTGAAGAATTTTCTATTCGAAGTATCGGAATTTTGCGGAAATACTTTGACTGCCTTGCTAAGCTTTGAGTCTGCATAATTTTCTCATCCGGCGAGCTTTTAAATCCAATCATGTAATGGATGGAAAACATCGCTATTAAAAAAACTGTTGACACCGTGTTGAACAACAGAAAACGAGACAAATTGGTTGGAACTTCATTTATCGGTTTGTAATCAATTCAGTGCATGTACAAATGATACAATTAAAAGCCTCGAAGTCATCACCACTAACGGTCGATTTTGAAGTTTCCAAACGATTATTGCCAACCCGGTGTCAGGTTCCAGTTACTGAAAATAATTGGACAGATACATTTCCCGTAGTCGAGAAAACCAGATCGTTTTCCACACATATCTCATCCGGTAAAACGCCAAATCTTAATTATTTGTAGGCTCCATTGTTCAGTGCAGGGATCGATTGTAGCAATTTGAGTATCAATCTTGTTACCACATTCATCTCGATGAGTTTTAGATCTGAAATCGAATAGTGTTGTGGACGTGTAACTTTCAGAATTAAATGCTATCTATTAATGCAGTGGTTTCGTTAATCGGTATTGCCAGATATGCAGCTATCACCGAGACGAATGTTTTCAATTTCAAGTCATTATTCATCGTTTAAAGTGAACCGAATATTCGAAATATATCACATTTAAATCGATAAATAGTAGAAATTGAATCACTTCGAAACAGAAGGAGGGGATTTCTATGAAAAAGCATTTAATTCAATTCATTGTTCTTTCTTAGTTATTGTTCACATTTTGGTCTTTGATTTGATAAAATCAAATAACAAACCTTAGTGATCTACAAAAAATAAACCCCCCTGAAAATTTCATAGTTTACATTTTGAGGTACGTAGATTTGAATGAACTAATGAAAAAATCCGTCCGTCCGTTGTCCGGGGCTTTCCTCTGAAAGTACTGAACCGAAATCCGTGAAACTTTCAAGAATTATTTTCTTGAAGTTTTCTGCTTTGTCTGATGAAAGAGTCAGGTTTTTTCTATGGAACGTAACAGTTCGCTTTCTTTATCGTTTGTGTTGTTGCTGTATTGTTCATTAGGCAATCTGTTTTTGCAAGAAACTGCCCTTGACAAATAGTTTGATACTGCAATCTGCAACGGCGTTTTTCATGAAGAGAACAATTTTTATTTAATTTTAATAGTTTTGTTTCAGATATTGGGAGTGAGAACCCATAAAAAACCTAAAAATCAGTATCTTTGTCTTATTCCAATCTATCATGTAATTTCCAAAAGTCGAACCTAAATGATTCGCTATTTGAAATCTTTTGTGTCACTTTTCTCTAGGATTTTCCTGTAAATGTCTTTCCACAAATTTAGAGAATATTATAAACCCAAAATTTAATTTGTGTTTCTCGTTTTGATTTCGATTATTTTTTCGATGAAGGAGTCAGATATTGACTCTTAAACGTTACAGAGTTCACTTTGTTGATCGTTTACATTATTTCATAATTGTTCATTGAGCAACATTTTTTCTAAAAATTGCCCTTGACATATGTCAATATGATTTATATTGTTCTATAAATAATAATTTCATAAAATCTTCAATAGTTCTCTTCAGAAATTGGAAGTTAAAACCTTGAAAAATCATGAAAAATGAGAAACTTCCTTTTCTGTTCATTTGTCTACAGTGTTCAAATTTTGAGTAGTTAATAGTCTCAAGCGCTTAAGTTGGAACGAATGAAAAAAAAACCATGGTCCAATTCAATTCTGTCTGTTCCGATATTTCAGAAATTTAGTTGCTCACAAAAGGGCACCAGGCAGAGATGATGCACTAAATGAAGCAACTGAGAGTTTCAATCAAAATTTCACCAGCGCTATCTCAGGTAAACCTTAAGAAGCCTCAACCTCGAGTGCAGAGAACTTTGATTCTTCTGAATTTGAAGTGAGTCGTTCTGATAATAGCTAAAACTGCAAAACTGCAGTAAACAAATTCCTTGGACAATGATTTTTCGGTGTAAGAGCTTTAGTTGATAAGCTCAGATCGAGTTGAAAAATTATTCGTCCCCATTTTTTATACTTATTTACTGAAGCTCTTATATACCTTTGTCAACCATTCCCCCCCTGTCTCAGGTTGAAATTGCCGTCTTGTGGGAGAAACACATAAACCGAGAGTTCCCTCGTTTTGACGTTGCTGTACAACAAACTGCAATATCTCATCGATCTTAGTTCGCTACACCCGAAGATTATGGTTCGTGAGATGCTCTTGAGATGGCGCTAGCGAAATTTTGTTCTCAATACTGCCATTCAACAGGTTTTAAGTATCTAGAACTACTTTTTTTCAGACAAGCTGAGTTGTTCCGATGATCGGTTAATCAATGCAACTGCAGTAAACGAATTCCTTGCACATTACTTCTTCAGTGTAGAGGTTTTGGTGGATTAGGTCAGATCAAGGTGGAATATTTGTTAATTTATCGATTAACATTAGTCCTTGTGTTTATGTACTTTCAATATAAATATGGAGTTCTTATATCTCTATGAAACATTCTCTTCGTAATTATTATTTTAAGCATGTGTTCCGCAAGGTTTTCCTCTGATCATTGCATAAATTGATTGCTGAATATTATAATACTAACCCCATTGCGTACCCTGGTTACCTCCAAATCGTCGAAATAAATCCAATGATATCCTTGATTTTGAGGAGACCACATCCTGATGGAATTGTCCAAATATCTGGAATGTTTTCATTGCAATCATATGAAGAAGTCTTATTTCAACATTCCCCTCATGTTGGAATTTTGCGAGCTCATAAAACTTCGTTCAAGAGGAAATGGCGTGAAGATTTCCATAGCCGATTTTCCCCGAATTTATTCATGGAACATAAGACACGTATACGATATAGCTCCATCGTTTCAACAAGCGCTGCATCATCCACTAAAGTGCAGCTGAATACAAACCAAGCTTCTCTTGGATTGCAGTGAGGACAGCTATCCTGTCTGCAGGTGTGCCTTGCATGTTACAAATCGAATTCCTCCAACTCTCAGCGACTTTTTACAGTTGATTCAACTCATGAAAGAATCTCATTCAAAGGGTGAGGGTGAAGTGAGGTTGAAATTTATGAATTGAATCACATTTTTCCACGTTGTTTCATCGTCTAGGAGGTTTCTCAAAGCTGGAAAATGTGTGGGTGAAAAGTTTCATTGCACGTTTATATGGGGATATCTTTATGTTCAGCATTTAATTCATTATAAGGGGTAGTGAATTGACCTACCACGAAAACAGAATGAAATAGGTAATGAATGAAATATTTCAAGAGTCGATTATAGTATATATTTTGGGAGGAGAATTTTTCATCATTTTGTAGGTTTTTTCTGGGTTTCCACTCCCAATATCTGAAACTTTTTGAAATGAAATGAATTGTTTTTTTATGGAAAACACCCTTGCGAATTGCAGGCTTGAAGTATTTGTCAAGGGGAGTTTTTTCGGAAACAGGTTGCCATTTTTTTTTTATTTTTCATATTGTGATACTTTTGTCAAATTGACATTTTCACGGAATCACAGCAACACAGATTCACTTGGTTCAAAAGTTTCCTTAACATACCTATTTTTTTCAGTAAATATGGGCCATAATAACTCTCTCCATTTAGCAAAATGAAAAAATTAGTCTTTAACGATTGGGTTGAACTCCCGAGAGAAGAATCTGGGGTCAAATTCAATTCTTTCCATCCGTCCGTCCGGCTGTCCGGCCGTCTGGCCGTTCCTTCATATGTGCTCAAACTTTTGGAGGAAAATACTTAGCGACTTGAAATTATCAGATTAGGTTTGTAGTTCAAATATCTCGGTTGAGTTCGTTAATGGGTGTAATCGGTTGGATAGTTTCGGAGTTAGATCTATTTGAAATTTCGAGGTTAATTCCTCGATATCTCATGAATTATTGACTCGATCAAATTTAAACTTCGTGGACAATTTTGGAATATCAGCGCACAACTTCAAGCAAAATTTTGTGTGGATCAAGTTGTCTAAAATATTAAAAAATTGTATCCGAAAATTTTCAAAATTGATGAAATGAATTTCTTTCTCTGGAAATATTGATTAGATTTCAGTCGAATTTGGCACAAAACTTAGAGTCAGTATTCAACAACAATATTTCAAATTTCAATTCGATCCAAAATTTGCTTTCGGAAATATATGGAAATAAAATGTGTCAAATTTCGTTGTTATTTGAAATTTCAACGTTATCTCCGCAATATCTCAAGAAGTACGATTGCAATCAGATTGAAACTTCGTGATCAGGTGGAGATACCAAAGCGCAACTCGGTGCGAAATTTCGTGTTGATCTAATCGATAGAATTTGAACAAGCGAGAAAAAGCTCCTGGCTTCACGTCAGTGCTTTTCTAGATTTTTTAGTTGTATATCGATTGTCATTTCGAAACGAGTATTGAAACAATGTTATTTTTCCAACTTTGATAATGAAACTAAGTAATTGTAGTTGCTCAAATAATCCAAATGCTGTCAAGATATCTGATTGATGACGAACAGAATTTTGAGTTCACACAGAGTCAACCAATTATGCTCGATCTTGCTTGAAATTGCGAGTAAATTTTGTACGTGGTTTCTATTTTATCGCAACAGATATTTCTCACATATTAGGCAGATTATCTCAAAACTTCAAAACTGGGTTCAACTTTGAAACAGTTTGGCCTAATGTTCAATAAACGGACTGTGTCGTCGTATTTCGATGAGATACCTATACAAGTAGTTCGAGTCGCTACCTTGTTCTCTTGGAAATTCGTCGTGGTAACGGTAGGTAGATCGTCCAGGCAGAACTTAGTTCAACAATTTTTTCTATTATAGAACAACCGCTCCAACACATTACTATTTTAGGATTCATTTTCACGAAAAAAAATTTGAATCATAAGTTTCGAATCAGTGAACACTTTGTATAATGAAACTGTTTATTTTTTTGATTTGATTCTGATATTACAACCCTGAAATGCCTTCGTGCACCAACAACTCCTCAACGTCATCAATTGATGGACTTGGGCATTCCAACAAAACTACAGAGGAAAAAGTCCTCATTTAATCGTTTAACTCAAACAACTATGAATGGATGAAGACTGAAAATTTGAGCGAGAAAAATTCTGAGGTGCTCTTAGAGCAAATTTTCTTTATTTCATCTAGTTATATTCGCACAAGCAAACAAAAAAACAGGTATTGAACATAAAGCTATATTGTCCAATAATTTCAAGTTTTTCATTCAATTTGACCTAGTAATAAACAATAAACAATAAACAATAAACAATAAACAATAAACAATAAACAATAAACAATAAACAATAAACAATAAACAATAAACAATAAACAATAAACAATAAACAATAAACAATAAACAATAAACAATAAACAATAAACAATAAACAATAAACAATAAACAATAAACAATAAACAATAAACAATAAACAATAAACAATAAACAATAAACAATAAACAATAAACAATAAACAATAAACAATAAACAATAAACAATAAACAATAAACAATAAACAATAAACAATAAACAATAAACAATAAACAATAAACAATAAACAATAAACAATAAACAATAAACAATAAACAATAAACAATAAACAATAAACAATAAACAATAAACAATAAACAATAAACAATAAACAATAAACAATAAACAATAAACAATAAACAATAAACAATAAACAATAAACAATAAACAATAAACAATAAACAATAAACAATAAACAATAAACAATAAACAATAAACAATAAACAATAAACAATAAACAATAAACAATAAACAATAAACAATAAACAATAAACAATAAACAATAAACAATAAACAATAAACAATAAACAATAAACAATAAACAATAAACAATAAACAATAAACAATAATTTATTCAGCATCAATAATTTACATGCTTCGTCAATAGTTATTAATTTAAGAATTCTTCTAGATTATATATTGTATTCTGTATTAGGATCGCTTTGACATGTTTCTTGAATTTTTTCACATTCAGATCTTTAATGGCATTGGGAAGCCTATTGTAGACTTTAGGTCCCCAGTAGTCTACTCCCTGCTGGGCATACTTCCGTTCATGGTATGGGATGGTAAGTTTGTTTCGGTTTCGTGTATTAAAATTGTGGAATGTTATCTACTGAAAATTTATCAGGCTCAGAGGACCAAAAAGTCCTAGACTACGATGCATATCTTTCTTACCTGCAGCTCATATTCTCAAATAATTCGTTTTTGATTCAACTTGACCTTGACTGTCGTTTAAATAGTCGAAATCCGGCTCGAAGGACCTTGAGGTCAGACATTGAGTAACATATCTAACTTCTGAAATATTATTTATGTCTTCATTTGACTCGACCTCAAAAGTGTCGTTTACTTAAAAGGAATCCGGTTCGAAGGACCAAGTCCAGGCCTATTCACCCCGCTGGAATTTTTCCTATACATCCAACAGTCACCATGACAGTCATTTACTTCCCCATTCGGTTCATTAATATGATGCGAATGTCTACAGGTTCATCCGAAGGATTCGCATTTGAAGTGGCTGAATTCAACGGGATGATCGCGCACTGATTCGGAAGTGACAACACCTCTCGCCCTGAGAGGAATAATCTTAATCCAACACATTGTTGAAATATTCACGCCTCCTCTTAGAGGGAGACCATTTCATTAACATCCACGTTGAAATGCTCTAGAGAGACTCACGAGGAAGAGGCAGGTGATTTCAACGTAGTAAGTACTACGTTGAAATCATGGTAAGTACCCAAAAGGATTCCACCTTCCACTCCATGTAAATGGAATTAAACTACGAAAATTTCATCACCCGAGATTGGGATGAATGCTCGAGAATTATTATTGGAATTCGTTCTGAAATTAACACTTATATCTAATGAGAATAACTGCTTTATGTGATCCCTGATGATCTTTCAAGAGTGGATTAAAATGATGCGTTTATGTTATGAAATTGGATGCATAGATCATTACTGCATATAAGGTTATATACATTTGCATATTCAAATGCATGTTATATGATATTTATAGCGTTATTGCTCATTTTAGTGCTCTCTTGACGATGGTGTTTATTTAGGTAGAGAGACGTTGGATATAAGGAAATTGTAAAACAAAACCTTTTCCTGTTTAACTCCACTGAAATCACAGATAAAAATGAAGACTGACGCTTTCCTTAATTCCCCATTACGGAAAATTTCTGAGGAATTGAATGCTGTTTCTTATAGACATCTAGATTTTGAAGGAATTAAAAGATATACTTAAGGATCATAAAGCATAAGCTATAGAAAGAATCAAGAAATCTTATTTCTTTCGACTCCATGGAAATCTCTCAAAAAATATCGAACAGACCGACGCCATTTCTGATTCAACATCGCCTTGAAGAATTTTGAAGAAACTTTATAGGTCATATAGAGAGATCGAAAACCAAAAACCTTTCTCTGAACAACTTCCTCGAAATCCTTCCAAAAATGTAGAAAAAAATGATTTCTTATCTCATGCGCCATAACAGAAAAGGGGTTTTGAATCAGTCAGAAGAGAGACTCAATGATCATGTTATATTCATAATAGAGAGACTAGTGAACTTCTTGGACATCCTTCAACAAATATAGAGAAGGCTGAGGCCCTTTCTACTCTGTAATCAGGGAGAAGACTTTCAAAGCAGTCAGAAGAGAGACTCATCAATTATGTTTATTGATAATAGGGGCACTGGTAACCAGAAACGTTCTTTGTGTTCATTCCCCATCCTATAAGTGGTGCCAAACGCGGAGTTCTGTCCAGAAAAGTTAGTTATACTAAGATACTATACTTAAGATTTCCAGGGTAGCTTAACGGCCCAAATATCTTGGTTGAGTTTTTCAATAATCGAACTGTATGCTTAATTCCGTGAGAATCGTTTGAATTAAATAGAATCTAAATGAATATTCATTCCCAAGAAACTCCTCATGATCCTTCGAGCTGTCATTTTTCAATCAAGTATCTACTGGTCTTCAATTCGATCCAATCTTCATTTTCTGGAATATCAGGGTAATAAAGTTTTGAATGGGTAGATTTCCCGAATCATTGGGTAGATTCCACTCATTCACAAATTCACCCTTATCGATTAGAGTCCAAATCTGATCTTAGAATATTGGGGCCAAAAGATCAGTCAAAATTCTTAATACCTTCCGAAAAAGGAAATTATATCAAATGGCGTGAAATAATTATTGCAATCGAAAGCTTGTAAAAAAGGCAACATATAAAAGATATACATACCAAAAAATAGAAACGTGCTTCATTTTGATATCAAGATTCAGAATCATCTGTAGTATCTTTTTTTCGCTATACACAAAATCTCACATGAGTGGTTCAAACACAAATACTCAGGTTTGGTCGAGATCAGCATGAAACTTATACAAGCCTGTCGTATGTTCGTGCATAGAACAAACGTCAATAGAGTCAATTCTCAACTGTCATATACTCTTTTAAGTTATGAAGATGCTTGAAGGTTTCCTTCAATACAGTTCATTCGTCGCAGAAAAACAAAGTGTCGAACTGAGAACAACTGTTTTATGACCAAGCATAACACAGGTTTTTCAACAGTTTCATGCCGATCTCATTTAAATCTAATAAGTGCTATTCGTATTCGAATTACTTTGGTAAGATTGCTAACATTAGAAAAAAGAAACTAGACATCGATGTTTCCTAACCGTAAGATCAAGATGAAACACGTGTATAGTATAAGGTGTGTATGATATTCATTTTGTTGCTTATTCCTCAGGTTATTGACCTAAATTTTTTCTAACAAATTTATATAATCTGAATTTTGTCAATCAAGTCGTATCACATCCGAGGACATCAATAAAATCAAGGTATTATGTGAAAATTTTGCAGAAAGATCTGTATCAATTGACGATTGTATTCTTTGAAGGCTCATTCATGAGGGTTTGAGAGTGAAGATCCCAGTAAATTGGCCATTTCTTCAATATTCCCAAAAAAATTCGAAAATCAGTCAATAGATTCCCTCGAATTTCGGTTCATCATTCAGTGAATGCAGAAAGAGGAGAAACATGCTACGAAGCAATAACAAATCTGAGGGTGTCAGTGATTGACGTTGATATCGGTATATCGGTCGGATAGTTTTACAGACACCGGATATCCGATTGATTTATTACGTAACGTGAATAAATACAACCATTTGTCCATGCATCGAAACCCATCAATCACAGTTTGAATAGTTCCAGCACTCTGCTTCATTAGTGAATGTAATATGATAATCTCCTAATATTATGTTTGGAAATTCAACATTAAGTGAAATTCAATAAGTACCGAATATTCTGGAAAACTTCATCATACAAATAGATATCTAAGTTTTACACAAATCAGCAAATTATAGAGCAACTCTTTAGATTCGGCAAAATGAAGTGAATCAAATGAAATCATTTCTTGAAGAAAATGGATATTCAAGGGAATTTATAAATACATTTCACATCTAGACTTCTTTTGATCCTCGAACAGATCACCAAGATCAATAGCAAACCAACCATAATGAACAAAGCAATTTATTAAATGTGATTCCTTATGTACATGGTCTTCCAGAAAAAATCAGAAGAATTGGTGCTAAATTCAATATCAAAACAGTTTTCGAATAGAAAAATAATTTGGGATCTATGCTTGCTAAAACGAAATCAATTGAGGATTATCAGAAATCAGAAAATTGTGTCTCTGTATTTGTGGAAAGGCATAAACAGGAGAAACATCACGAACGTCAGATAAGAACACAAAAACAGCCTGACGAATAGAGACAACTGAAGATCTCAAATGGCGAATCAGGTATTGCATTGGAAATCACAGGATAGATCGAGATAATAGATTGTTTTTATAAAATCTCATGTACACCTGATTTGGAATCAGTTCAAAATTTGATTCTAACAAAGCCACAGTGTGGTGAAATAATATTTGAATGAATTGATAACAAACTGAATAGAAGTTTTATCAACAGGCATACAATAATTTGAATAAAAAATAAGTATAAGAAACATATGAATATTACAGGATATGTTTCGTGCTCAGTTGAAAACTCTTCAGTAGTACCCTACTTCTTTCATTAACTTGATCTTATCTCGTGATCTCAGTAATCGCCGTGTAGAAAAATATTGTGTTTGTAAAAAAACTTGCAGGCCAATTATGTCACGACAGGGATGTTTCGAGAGAAAATGCCGTAATTTTCCCGCGAAACTTTTTCCATTGTGGGATAAACATCTAACAACAGACTCTCTCATTGTTCGGCTAGTAATGGAAATCAATTCGAGCATCTCATTTGGGTAGGGCACTAAGTATGAACGAACACCTTGTAACTAGTTCATGGACTCAATAAAAATTTACAAACTGAAGTAGGAACTTAGAAGTGATAACCCTTTCACCTAGGGTTGAAGGGATTTTGGCTTACAATTGCGTTCAAATTATGTCCCCCCTCAAATAAAAATTGACCTCTTTCGGCATTTCCTCTCAAAACAACAAATATCGAAATAGTCTGAAAATATTGAAAATTAGTCATGAAATTGATTTGGTCTTTGAATATTCAGCGTTATTCCTTAAGTCTTCGATATGATGATCTCAAAATGAGTAATCTGAACTGCTGGAACCTATACCACATGCTTCTGTCGTATTGCCAAATATTCTTTAAATATTTTGAATCTTTAATGGTTTTCATGCGCATCTTATGGACATTTTTATTCATGGTGTTCGTGAGATCACATAAAGAGTTATTGTTGAGAGAGATGTTCAAATAAATATATTCATTTTTAAGTCAAACTATATCCTTATAATGAAAGTTGAAATAACCAATTCTTTATTGGTATAATTATTTTTTGCACATTTCATGATTTTCCTTCTGGACACCTGATGAAAAGTGGCTTACATTTTTCTCTACTGAGATAACAGACTTCAAGCCAAATGTGTGTCTGAATAGGCTTTGATTTTTAAGTATTCTTCCACATGCAAGTTCATGCACCATCATTTCACTGGAATATATGAATTTCACTCGAAAATAAAAATGAAAGGATCTAGTAGTCATATATATGCACGATATGATTCCAGAGGGAGCTAAACTATATTTGCCACAAAACATACGCGAGAGTGCTGATGATTTCACAGTTGTTCAATTACTGATACGAACGAAACTAACGCTATGTGGATGAATATTCTATATTTAGACAGCATTACTCGGAAACATCGAATTATTTTGTTATATTCTGTTGTGAAATTCATTATCTCACCACCTCGTTATAGATTTTCATTGTTGATAGCATGATAGCATCAGTTCACCCAGAATTGAAGTTATATCTAAGGATATATTCCGTTTCTATAAGATATCAAAGAAGTCCGTGCATCGCTGAATTATCAGATCTATGGTATTCAATCTTCATGAGTAGAGCCAAATTTCACGAGTGGATACATCTAATTTTTGAAGTGCCAGAGGTTGCAAAGATGGTTAGATCTTCAAATCTACTTGCCACGAGAAGAGAAAAATTTTGTTTCCGGATGTAATTCTGTGTATGCTTATGCTAATGAATTGGTGAAATCAGGGAGGTGGTAGATAAAGAGATAAAAAACTAAAGTTTGGTATCATATTCATATTTGTTCTTATTATTGGTACTCGGATTTTCATGTAAGGTTCCAGCAGGTATAATTTCACTTTGGCTATTCTGGAGAATATCATTATTGGGAAGAAAGTGGTTTTTCTTGAGAGCTTTAGTGTTGAAGGTGGTCTGAAACAAACGACTTAGATAGTTAGAGCCTCACCTTTGGCCAAAGTTGTGAGGGGATAAAATCCTCTTAATAATTCCGTAGATATGTCCTTTCCGATCTCATTGTCCTATTATTTCAAAGAGAAAACAAACCCACGTTGCAATCCGATAGTTGTTTTCCAAATGACTACTTGAAGGTTCATACAAAATTTCAATTTGTATTCATCTCCGAGTCAAGTAGCATTGAATATAGTCGACACTTGAATGGGATGTCAACCTGGCTACAAATTCGTGCAAGTGCTTGAAACTACCCGATGTCAGCAAATTCCTCGAATCTTCAAAAACTTTATTCAATAGTGGTGATTTCTATGCTATAGAGGGTGTCAATTCGAAAATCTACCAGGTCAATTATGTCATGACAATAATGTCGCAATATTTTCCGTGAAACTTTTGCCAATGTGAGACAAACACTTCGGAACAGACTTCATTATTAGTGGGCTAGTAATGGCAATCACTTATCACTAATCTCATTCGATTGGTACACTGAGTATGAAGACCCTGTTACTACTCCAAGGGCTCAATAGAACTTGTCCCTCAAATGAGGTATAGAGCTCACCCACTTTTCCCTATAAAGGATTTTGGGGCGAAAACCCCCACACCTAGGGTTGGGGAGATTTTGACTCACAAAAGTGAATAAAATATGTCCCTCTCCAAATAAAAACTTACCTGTTCTGGTCGTCTCTCCCAACCCATCGCTGTCGTGACATAATTGGTATGGCAAGTTTTCAAATTGACACCCTGTATTTCCATCAACAAATATCCCTGAACAATTCTCCACTTTTTGATTCGGCTTCAACTTTCAGAAACATTGCTGGGTATTTTCAAATTCAGTATATGAGACGTATATTATTCAGGATAGTTGAAGAGTTCCCCTCATATTTGGAGATATCAAAGCGGAAGTCGTTACAGTCCAGTTAAACCAATTAAAACTAGTTCGAAAATGGAGTTTTTATAGTAGAATATGGTTTATTGTATTATTCACGTGGGGTAGAATGTGATGACCAGAAGCATTACAAAACATTCGCTGTAGCCACAGCTGTTATATTTTCCATTCGGATTTACGACAAAGATAAATTAATGCGGATTTCTGTGTACGAATGACTATAAGCTGTGGTATATTTCCTGGTTTCACATTATTACACCGCTTCCATATTGTATTCTGCCCTATTTTCGTCAGATTTGAGCTCGGACTGATTTTAAAGAAATAAAAATCCCATAGTCGAGTGGCCCATTTCATGGATGAGTTTGAAGTATTGAATTCTCTCCGATGAATTGATTGAAAATGACGGTGTCAACATTGGCATGTCTGACAAAGTATGTCACATGTTTTCCAGCTGATTCCTGATATTTCTCATCTTTTTAGTAGATAATAAATAATTATGAATTCGGAACCGTTTGGCTGATTTTGCTCATTAATGAACGTGGCCTTTGCATTTTGAAATGTAACCAACTCTGAAATCTTCAAGTCGATAGAATTTTCTGTTCGCCCGTTATCGTGCATACATATGGGCGGGGGGCCGGACAGAACCGATTTCGACACTGGATTCGTCATCAGTGAGTCCAACCTTGTCGTTAGAGACCGTTTTCATGGAAAAAATCGACAATTACATACATTTGGACTAAGCGATAGTATGCTGTTTCCCTAGAACATACGCGCAAAAATTATCGTTAGAAAGATCGTAATTGGTCGAAATGCAGGTTTTATTATTTGCTGTTTCCTGCTGGTTCTCTCTCCTTTCTCCTGTTGCAGATATGATTTCAGTATATTTTCTGAACTTAAATTCAGAAGAAAGAAGAAATTGTTCTATGATAAGAAGAGAGGGTCTACATTAAGAATATATAAGCTTAATATTCAAATGAAGACTTGCCTCACAACACTTATAGGGGTAGATAGAGTACTTTTGCTGAGGATTTTATCTCTGTGCTACTTTATCCTAAGTAAGAACGTTTGGTGTCTTGCTTACATTTTCTTTATTAATACTGCAGTATTTCACATATGCTATATTCTAAATCTAGGTCCACTGGTGTGCAACAAATATATATGAAGATGAATTGAATATTAATTTTTTCTGAGTGTTTTTTCTCAAGGTTAGTCCATTTTTTTGTTTACGAAGAAGTTGTAAAATTTCAGAAAAATGATTGTTGAAAAGTGCCAATGAAATTTCACACAATGTTGCAAGTCTGTATTCTACAACTATTTGCGCAGTGTCAGTCCCATTGCATAAGCATTCCTTGAAGCTTGAAATCGAGACTAATCCTGGAAGTTTCAAGGTTGTTTCTTCGGAAAGTTCTAGCACATACGAAATGACGTACGGAAAGTAGGACGGACATAATGAAATTCGACCACGAATTCTTCATCAGGAAGCCGGAACAAGTTTTCAGCTCGAATTTCGGAAATAACAGATATTTTAGCAGAAAGATAACGCTCCTGTTTCCTAGTGCGTGCGTTGCAAAATGGCGCAGGTGCCAGAATTGACTGTACTGTATCCACCTTGGGATTCTTTTCTGAATACTAGAAATCGTCAAAAGGTCCCGACCTTCAGTTCATTTGTTACCACTTCTTTTCAGCTTTTGCTCAGAATTGTCAGAATGTCGTTCGAATGTTTCTATTTGGTGTTCAAACAAGCTTTGATTCACATAATATCCAGTTGCTATAGTAGTTGTAGAGAAAAAAAAATTCTGATCTTTTCTGGAGTTACTATTTTACCTGTTTAGTTCTTAGCTTATCATCTTCATAGCTAGAAGTTTGCCTTTTGAAACGAAAAGAGACAGTTTTTTCAACTAGTGGTCAACCGATCATTATTGTATTGAGTTGTACGTTACCTAAGAAATTAAAAGCATGGGAAAGAAAAACTAGGCATAATCTGAGGAGTGAGTAAATATATCAGTGGGTATAATTGTCTCAATTTTTCATATAAACCTAGTTCAACCCTTGTTCAAGGAAGTCAGAGATGACATTTGGTTCCAACGGAAAAATTTTACTGATGGCATGGAGATAAGCACGCAGTTTTCTGGTAGTCACCGAGGCAGATGTTTTCAAGTTGAAGTGTTGTTCTCGGAAGCGTGAAAAACTTGAAATTTCTTTTTCTTCCCCTCCCTACTTTTCAGTTCGCCAAACTTTGAGAGCATAAAAACAGAGCTTAATCTTCTCTGTTTGCATTCAGTTACTGAAAGTTTCAATTCCTTATAAGCTGAGAACTGAATGGAAATTTTTGATGAAATTAACATCTCTCCCGTCAAAAGGCTGAAATCCTCTCAGAGTCGGATTTTGAATTGGCTATACTTATTCGGAAATGTAATTATTGGGAGTCAATTTCTCATTCTTTCTAAAAGTTTATATACAGCATATTCTTGCATTTTCTATGAACCTCCACCCTATTTTCCAATAATTCCTGGTACTTGGATGGAGAATGACGGCATGAATGTTTACATTAAATTTCGGTAGGATTTTAGGAGAGGAATATCCCATAATCATTTCGTCTTCAGATAAACTGCATTTGGCGGAATCAATTCGTGGATGAAGTCCGCTGACCTCACGTCAGTGGTTTTCTAGAATCTAAAACTGCCCGTGGCGCACCGAAAGAAGTTGATGAATGAAAGGAGAACACTGCACGTAAAAATCTAAGACACTGCGGATTTTCACAGACAATTTACATGTGATATGATGTGAGCCTCAGATTATATTAACATCCTTAGAAATGAAGATAACTGTTTTTCAGGGTCTTTCGCCCCAAATAAACAGAATTATTACTTACAGAAAATGCCCTAGCTCATTGCGGAATTTGACTTACTTGTCAAGGGTGGTTTCTAGAAAAATGGTGCTTAATGAACAATAACGAAATGGTGTAAAATATCAACCATCCAAGTGAACTATAGCGTTTGAGAGTCTTTATCTGATTTCTTCATCGGACAATTGAGAGAATAAAAAATCAGATGTAGACACTGAAACGTTGCAGCCATTTTTCATATTATTCCTCCATTGTTCATTATGCAACTTGTCCTCTGGAACCTGCACTTGACGAATAGTTGGAATCCTGAATCTCAGAAGAGGTTTTTCGAAAAATAATAATTCTATTCATCCAGTTTTCGGGATTGAAAACCAAGAAAAAATTTGCGAGATATTGCGAATTCCCCGAAAAAAAACTTCAGTCTATATTGAAAGTTTTTTGGTTCGAGTATATTAACCTAATTTTCTCAGGAAAAAAATTGAGACTCGAGATTTTCTGGCTAGATATAAGTTATGAATCTGCCTGTGATATTAACTAATACCACAATCTATCATTCGGAACAAAAATTTTCGTCATTTCCGATCTATAATTTCCAAACAATGACTGATATTAATCTTTGAGTTACCTACAAAGATTTTAACTTCATCTCCAATGGACTGAATTTTCACTGTCTCTTAGTCTACTAAGATTTCCCTTTCCATTACAATCGAAATAAATCGAGACACTAATGGTAAATGAATGCTCAGAAGTAATACTGTCCCTTTGGGCTTCTTCATTCACCCTAACGGTGCCCTCTGGCGTATTTAGCTGATAGAAAATACAGCAGAGATATATTTCACTGACAGAAATTTCCTTCCTCTAAGGATATAAAGTCGTTTTCTTATTTTGTGTTGAAACTGGACTGGGCTGAAAATTTCATTAGCTCGTTTAATCGAAGTTTAAATATTCAGTGATGCAATCCCCACCTTGGTGACGATTTCAATCCTGTGGGACTTCCTTCGTGAGGCCAACTGGCAGCCCATTCAAACTAAGGTCATGTTTAAGAGACCAGAACTTTTGCCGTCAGATCCTGACTGTTCCCAGGAGGAGATGATTACGTTATAGTGAAACCAAAGAGGAATTTCGACGTGAATAGTTAATTTTTTTCGATATTTTATGTATTATAATATTGTGGAGTTCCGAAGAATTTCCACAACATAGATCTAATTTAGAACCTTTAAATGAATATTAATGAAAACAAGGACGAATATGCATATATCAATCGACAAAATATTTCACCTTGATCTGAGACAGTCATACTAATCATTTACAGGAATAAACAGGATTCCTAACAGGAATGAACATATACGAGGTAACATATAAATTCACAATTGACAGCGAACACACCCATCACAGCATCCTCAGGATCTTCTTGCATGCTATCCAGATCGACTCTTAATCATCTGAATACGTGAAGAAAACTGCAAAAATCACTGATTATCCAATGCAAGGGTCATTTCAAAATCATCCGCGAATTGTCCGAAATATACATGAAGAAAACACCTGCCAACATAATTGATATGAATAAATTTAAAAAGGCAGTCCCTAATGAGAACTCTGGGGAACTCTCGATTCGAACAGATAAATAGACAAAAAAATGTCTTCCACTTAAGTATGACTTAGGTATGACCCCATCCACTTCAACATATACAACCCACTCATTATTTTGACAGAATCTGTGAAAATGTCGAATGATGAACTTTTCGAAGAGCTTCGGAAAAACCCGTATGAGTAGCCTCCACCTTGTGTACCGCTTTCCATATTTTGTTATAAATAACTGGAGTCCTAAGGCTATAAGTGAGTGGTAACTCATTTGTCCCTGAAAACCGAAAAGTATCGATAAAAGCTCATTTTGGAAGGATCTCGTTTCATTTTTTTGGTTTCTTTCTGGGTTTTCACTCCCAATATCTGAAACAGAACTATAAAAATTCAATAGGAATTGTTTTTTCATGAGAAACGCCCTTTCGGATTGCAGAATTAATTTATTTTTCAAGGGCAGCTTCTTGCCTCATGACAATACAGGAACAATATAAGCGATAAACTGTGACGTTTCAGAGTACAAATCTGACTCTTTCATCAGACAAAGGAGAGGCTTATGTTGAATGGACATTTTTGACGAAACGCAGCAACACAGATTCATGTGGTTTGAAAGTTTCTCAATTCTACCAATTTTTCAAGTAAATTCAGCTCAATAGGGTCTATTCCTACAGAACAATGAGCAAAATTACTTTCTCCATTATCAACTGTAATTTTGAAGTTTTAATGATTTTTGAGAGTGTTGTTTACTGTATTTCATTTATCAAAGGAAGAAGATGATGTAGAGCCTGCTGTCAAAATTGTTCTATGCACAAATATTCGCATTTGACAGAGGTTTCAGGTTAGCTTACTCCGTTTGTTATCAGGTGTTTGTGTATACACGTGGCAAGATATCGACATATAATATAGAAATGATACGACCGAGAATCGAAAGATAAAGGATGAAATACTGTGTCTAGTACTATTTTTGTGTTGTATTTTATTATGTTACTGTTTTTCAACTCTTTCACTTCGATCGTTATATGTCAGTTTATATAATAATTAAATTTGTCATTCACAGGTAGTATAATGAAAGTTTATTGTAATATATCGATATCGAAAGATATTATGTAAAGGTTATACAGAAAAATCTGTATATTCAATGATTGTACCTACCTTTGTATTCGATTTCCAATACTGAATGATATCACCACAGCACAAAAGCAAATCTGGAAAGTGCCAGTGCCATATTCAAAGTGAGGAAAACTCATTGAGTTAAAAAATATTCCAGACAAAACCAATGAAATTCCCCCTTTGAACTGCCTTTCAGCAAGTTCACAAATTCATCCTGAATGAAACTTTTTACAATCTCCGCTGCTGGCAATATTGTTCTGGGTATATAGAGCTAGGCGTATTTTTATATATGTATATAATACGGACTCGGAGAAAACGTGGGAAAAAACGAACAGGGTATAGTTGCTGTAACGGCGACAATTTTCCAACAGAAACGAAGTTTTCATAATCCCCGAATGTCGTTGCATTTTTAGAATACGTACAATGTACGTGCAGATGTTGGTGGGATTTACAAAGGAAATATGCGGATTCGAATGGGTACAGGTGAGCGTATAGGAAAAACTTTTTCAACCTACATAAACTATTTCGAATATTCTCAAGGAAACCAATGAGGAATATCAATTTTTAACTTGAACCTTTATTCAGGGAACGATATAAAACCGAACAATAATAAGAGTGGGTTTTGAGGATATTCGGAAGTATTTCTCCAAGAAATTTAAAGGGTGTTTAAGTTGATTTAGCGAATTAGACACATTAAATATTGCCGAATAATTGCTGATTCTGGTTGGAAATCAAACATTCTTCCTGTAATTCTTCATGGATTTTCTATCATAATATGCAAAAGTAAGTTAAAACATAAAATAATATTTTGGTTTTGGAAATGCCGCCTGCTTCGTCAACAATAGTGGACTATATGTATGAATAGTTAAGGAAAGTAAAATATTTGAGACATATTTTTTTCCATACAGAAAGAACTGGTAAATGGTCGATGCAATACAAAATATCTAATATTTTACAGGCTTTTTCTGTGTTTCCACTCCCAATATCCGAAACAGAATGATAAAATTTAAGTGAAATTGTTTCTTCATAGAAAACTCCCTTGCAGATTGCAGGATTTTACTGTTTATCAAGGGCAGTTTTCAGAAAAAGTTTTGCCTAATGAACAATACCGGAACAATACAAGCGATCAATAGGGCGAGCTGTAACGTTTCAAAATACACATCTGACTTCTTCATCAGACAAACGAGAAAATTTGCGGAATTATATTCTACTGATGAAGGAGTCAGGTTTGTACTCCAAAACGTTCCAGTTCATTTTGTTGATCATTTTCATTGTTCATTAGGCTACATTTTTCCTAGAAACCGCCCTTGACAAATAGTTCAATCCTTCCACACACGAAATTTCATTTGAAGCGCATAATTTATAGGTATATCAACGAATTTCAAATTAACTAACACCTTGAGCACTGTAAATAAACAAAAGGACTAAATCCGTTTTAGTATGGGGACCATTTTGGTCAACTCGGGGACAAAATGCCTTCTTTTATCAACCTCTTGAGATGTATATATAAATAGAGAACTCTCCACTTAAAATTATTGATATCCATACATCTAGTGCCCTGTCTAGAAATACGAATAAGCAACAAGAAGGTGGTAAGTGACATCTGGTGATTATAAGGAGCACTTAATGCTGATGATGCCAAATGGCATCACTGGGCTGGAAAGGTCTAGATGATCGATATGTTAACAGCATAATATATTTCCTCACGAAAAGAATTCGAAAAATTTCTCCCGTGATCAGTCCTCAAAATTCCGTCTTATTTATGCAGAAAAGAGGATATTTTCATGGATAATACTTCTAGCATCATCCTTTCGCCAAAACCATAGACTTTCATGAACCAAATTCTCCTCAGACGTTTTATTCAACGGGTTCCGAATCACATTTATATGCAAACACCGTTTTGTCCATATGTCTCGGAATGAAAGACATAAAGTTCATGAAACATCCGTATTATGCTTGAGGGTTAGCTGGAAAAAAGATGAAGACATTCGGCTCCCCTTTGGGAGCGAGAGCGTCAAATACTACTAAGACGATGTTGATTTTTTCTCGAGTTTTTTATTCGAGACGATTTTAATTTCTCCTATCATGAAAAGGGTCGATCTGATTTCGGGTGGTTCGAGTAGCACTCGATAAGAAATTGAAAACGGTTCTAACGTGAAAGGTTTCCTATTTTATAGGATCACGACTCCTTCCTGGATTTGCAGTAATGGAATTGTATTCGGTTTACAGCCTTTATTACCCTAGGTTTTTTATGTCTATTTCGAGCCTATTTGGTGGCTTGATTTAACTCAAAATAATGGCACTATAACCCAGGCCCTTTATGCCCTTGTTGCAAAGAACATGTTATTGAATTGATGATGACGAGCGAATTTTCGCAAATTAAGGAGATGATGAATTTATATACCGAAAATTATTCGTAAAGATCCTTCATATACTGTATAAGCCTTTCAAAAGCCATTTATGTTTCAGCTTAATAGGGTATCTATTATTATTGGAGTCATTGTGGAATTACAGAAAAATCTGTCTTCAGAAAAGATACACATACAAATATTATAGATATCTCAATTCCATTCCTATCATGAACTAAGTGTAAAAAAAGATATCACTAAAACACTTTATGACAGAGCTGATGTAATTTTCCCAACCCATGAGATTCGTCAACGTGAATTGAATTACATGAAATCGTTTCCTGAAGTGAATGGATATCCGAGAGAATTTATAAATGAATTTAGACAAGAACTCTTCTTCCAATGATCAACCAAATCAACAGCACAACTATCATTAACAACCCAATTTATTGAATGTGATTCATTATGTACATGGACTTTCAGAAGAGACAGAAGAATTAGTGCTAAATTCAATAAAAAAATGGTTTTCAAATCAAAAAATGATTTGAGGTCCATACTAACTAAAAACAAACCAATTAACGAGAAACAAAAATCAAATAATTGTGTTTATAGTATCCCCTGTATTTGTGGAAAGACATATACAGGAGAAACGTCAAGACCATTAGATATCAGAAAACGAGAGCATCAAAACAACCTAAGGAATAGAGACATACAAAAACCCCAAGTAGCAAACCATGTATGTTCGATCATTGGGAATCACATGATAGATTGGGACAATACAAAAGTACTGATGTTGGAATCAGATGATTTGTAAAGGAAAATCAAAGAGTTGTCTTGCATTTTGTTAAATGGAGAGAGTAATTTTGCTCATTGTATGGTAGAAATAGACCCTGGTTGGCTGAATTCTTTCAAAACAGAGAGAGAATTGGAAAACTTTCAAACCAAATGAATCTGTGTTGCTCTGTTTTCTCAAAACTGTCAATTTGACAAAAGTCCCAAATCGAATCGAAAAATCGAAAGAAAATAATTCTTGAAATTTTCTAATTTGTCTGATGAAAGAGTCAGATTTGTACTCTGAAGCGTCACAGTTCTCTTTCTTTATCGTTTGTATTGTTCCTGTATTGTTCATTAGGCAATCTGTCCTGCAAGAAACTGCCCTTGACAAATTGTTTAATACTGCAATCCGCAAGGGCGTTTTTCAGGAAAAAAACAATTTTTATTTAATTTTTAATAGTTCTGTTTCAGATATTGGGAATGAAAACCCATAAGAAAAACCCAAAAAGTATTGCGTAATCCTCCCAAAATAAGCTTTAATCGATACTTAGAAAAATCTGTATTTTTAATGATTGTACTCAACCTTAGTTCGACCAAATCGTAGTGTTAGTGAAGAAATAAGAAACTAGAATTCAGTGCTCTGAAGTAGATATGAAGTCTTACACACCTTTAATTCATATAGTTAGGTAATACCAACCCTTCTTTCCTTTAATACACAACAATTATTTCCACAAAGGAATCTCCACATGAGAATGCTAGAATTGCATAGTTGCACATTTTATTTCCCACATGTATTTTTGCTGGTTCAGACAAACCAAAGTATTAGATAGGATAATCAAGTGAATCTCGAGGAGATGTTTCTAAGATAGTAACCAGATAGTACAGTAGGCATAGCCGTACATTGTAAACGCTTCCTGTAGTTGAATAATGTTGATTTTTAAAAACACCGTTTCTTTCCTTGAAAACATAATGATATATTGCAAACTGAGCATTATGATGAACCTTATTTGATACATAAATAAAACTTCCACGTGCGAATTTCCCACACAAAGTTTCCAAAGGCAACAAAACATCACTGATTAAGTTAGTTAAGCAACAAATTTTAGAATTCCTATCTTGTAGTTACCAAATGAGATATAGTAAAAAATTGTCACTGAAGGATTCCCATCAAGTTTCCGAAGTATATTCAGAACGCGTACTCGAATTCTGAACTAATGCGAATTTCCATAGCTGAAAACTCTCTGCGAACTGAGCTGAACTATTAAGCCATCCTTCTATGAGCCCTACGTAGTTTCCTCATTAAACCCATAATTTCACATCGCAAATGGAATACTTTTTTCATAAAGTGTACTGCTCTGGAATATAAAAGCGTGAAGACCTCTAAATGTACAATCTTCTTCTATTCGTTAAGTTCTTATATATTATGAATTTGAAATTTGATATTTGAAGGTATCACTATGACATTTTCCTGAAATATTTTGTGGGACTGATGATTCCTCCCTATTCTTACACTTTCCATGTTACCAAATAGTTTTGTAATTTTCGGAGTGAGCAATAGGTCTCTTGCATGTGCGACAGGAAATATAATTTTTGTAATGGTCGTAAAAGATTGGGTTGGACACCCTGAAGAAAAATCCGTACTACTATGCAAAGAGAGCAATTTGCTTTTATCATGATTCCTACTAGAGTGGCCAGTTGTGAACTATTTGGTGTTGAGTGAAAATTAGGAGTGCTGTTCATGCATGTGTCGTGAGGAAACAATAACAAAGCCTACACAGATATTGCTTGGTCACCTAGCTTTCATGAGCATAAGGTTTTTGAGGGGTTTTCTAGAGAAACCGAGGAGAATTGTCCTAATCTATTCGTGATACTGCATTGTGAGTTTTTTGGGTGACCTGATTGAGCATGTTGCTTCGGCTGTCAAATGCTTAATGAGGTTAACAAATTACTTTTAATAGCTCCTCAAAGAAATTCCCAGAATCATCAGTGCTACCTCTTTTTGATACTTATGATATGAAATCAATTCGAATTTAATTATGAAATATGTTCTGTTCCAAATACAACATTCCAATTCAACGATCCCCACGAAATTTTTCACGTGTAGCCTCGCTGACATTATACAGTTACCTGTCAAATTTCAATTCGGTCAGATTGGCGTTCTGCGAGTTATCGAAGAAATAACAACAAATAACAAGATTGTTATAAATCTGAAATTTCCTGGCGGATTATTCCCATTAACGAACACCATCGAGATATTCGGGCTATAAACCCACTTCAAAAATCTCAAAGCTCTAGATCCCTTCCTGCGAGAGGTGAATTGTTTCTGGTCGAAGGAAAAGACTAGAATAAATAACAATAATTTAAGCATGTTCCCTACAACAGCGGAGTAAAGAAAGTGAGAACAGAATTACAAATACAAAATTCGAGAATCTAATACTGAGGGTTGGAGCCTTAGACTAAATTAGGAGCCGATGATCTATCTACCTGTTCTGAATGGGGTTCTGTGCCGGGTCATGACCTAAGACAAGGGATATAGCGTAGACAAAAATATACCGCATGTATCATCATCTGGTTGTGGGCAAACTACTTGTTTGAATTTCACGTCTTTACATCAAACAGACTTTCGTATTTGACACCTTCTTGGTTGAGTGTATCTGACAACGATAACAACGAACGAAATTTATAATCTAGAATTATTCTTTCCAATTCAACCTGATGAGGTTCACGATATATTTAATTGTCACAGAAATCTTATTGAAAATAACTTTAGTTTTTCAGTTTGTGTGGTGGATCCTTTGTGAATCAAGTGAATCGGATATCTGCTGTGGAAAAAATTTTTTTCAGATCAATTGCACAGAAAAGTTGAGTTTTTTTCATTTCATTAATATTTTTCAGAACAAAGTTGAATCCTAGTAGGAATCACATCTACACATTTGATATTAGCGAAAAGTCTTGAATTTTGTTTTACGTATTGGTGTTAGTTTGAAAGATTGAGTTTATTTCCTCAGTGTCAAGAAATACGAACGCATTCAGATTGAAACATCATGACGAATTGTGAAATATAGACACTCGATTCAATGCAAAATTTCGTGAGAATTGTATTGAAAAAATCGAATTTTTTTCAAACAGTTTTTTTCGAATACATATTCATCAAAGTTCAACGAAATTCGGTACAGGTTTCAGAGTCAACATTTAGAAACAGTGTTTCAAATTTCAGTTTTGACCGATGTTTATTTGTGCAGATATTGGCAAAAAATTTCGTGACCATTTTGAATATTGAGGTTATTTCCCTAATATCTCAAAAAGGGCAAACCCTATCTGATTGGAAGTTCATTTTCAGTGGTAGAATACCGACACGAAATTTAATAATTGTGGAAAATAGTAAGATTTTCAAAGAGGTGAAACGACTGTGGAACGTCTCTTCTCATTCAAAATATCATTTTTCATCAAAGTTCAACGAAATTCGGTACAGGTTTCAGAGTCAACATTCAGAAACAGTGTTTCAAATTTCAGTTTTGACCGATATTTATTTGTGCAGATATTGGCAAAAAATTTCGTGGCCATTTTGAAAATTGAGGTTATTTCCCTAATATCTCAAAAAGGGCAAACCCTATCTGATTTGAAGTTCATTTTCAGTTGTAGAATACCGACACGAAATTTAATAATTGTGGAAAATAGTAAGATTTTCAAAGAGGTGAAACGACTGTGGAACGTCTCTTCTCATTCAAAATATTATTTTAAATTTTGCTACTCAGTTAGCGTTCTGCATGTGGAAATGTTATTCAATTATACAAGTGTATTTATTGAGATTTCAATGTTCACGTGAATTATCTCATGGAATTGGTTTCTGTGTTGAGAGAAACCAATGAGTTATGCATAATATATGAGTTTTTTGAGATATCAATGGTATATTGGGTTATTTAAATGAGAAAATAATAAACCCTTGTGTGAAATTTGCAGCGTTTTTTTTCTGTTATGACCGAAACTCACAACGCCATCCCTAAAGAGAGAATATCAAAATTTATTCACCCAATGGGATCGCTATTTTGGCACGTCGTTTCATATTTCAGGCAATGCGTTCAGATGGGAAACATTTACGGATTCTTCGAATATACGGTTATTCTACGCTAAAATCTGAGAGCAAAAAGCGGTTGGAACAATGCAGACTTATCAGAAAAATCGACAGGAAGAGTGCCGAAAGAGGAATGCAGTACGAAATTATATTCCAGATCTGCTATTCAAATAGCTAGAAAATTTCTCACCAAATCCGGAATATTTTCCAAACCGAATCAGTTACGCAAAATCTAATTACAGATTCGTAATCTACGTGTTCGAATCCATAATATATGATGTGCATATTGTCATAGCTTCAAAAATAAAATTTCGCACGGAATCGCCAACCCCTATGAGTTTTGATGAAAAATTTTCTAAGTCCCAAATAATTTTTTTTTCCGAAAATCGTCGACCTTGTTATCGTTTCCTATTAAATCGAGGTCGTAGATCACGAATATGTCATTAGAAATCGTGCAGTGACAACCGTTTGGAAATTATGGCGGAAATTGTGAAAAAATTACGAAATTTGGGTCAACTTTGAGACGTCGTGCCGACCAAAATAATGAAGCTGGATGATGTCGAATTTTTTTACGTGCAGTTCGATCCTTTATCTATGCAATAAAATAGATCTCATCGTCCTACTTCCATCGAGTCGTTAATTATGATTTTTTGAAAAAAGGTCCAAAATTTTGGAACTTCAAGGACCTCTCACGTCCAGTACGATTTTTTTTAAAAATATCTGACCTTATATTCTTGTTCTACGCCCTCGAATTAGTAAGTGTGGCAAATTTCACGGCGATAGGAGTCGGAAAATTATTTTTCGAAAATTGAAAAATTCTAAGGCTAACCCATTAGAATTTTACCAAAAATCGAAAGTTCTTTGATCGACCTGAAATTTGAAACATATACTAATTCTAGGGCGTAGATAAAGAAAAACCAATCAGACTGTTAGTGGAGAGTCTGGATCATTTTTTATGGCCAGAAGAAAATCGAAAAAATTGGACCTTTTTTGAAAAAATCATAATTTTTCAACTAGAGGAATTTCGTCTATAAAATAAGTGGCTACGTACTCACAAAGGACCCAGATATGACCAAAAAAATTCGATATTGTCCAGCCTCACGCGTTTGATCTGTACGACGGCCCAAAGTTGACCCGAATTTCGAAAATTTCTCACCAAATCCGGAATATTTTCCAAACCGAATCAGTTACGCAAAATCTAATTACAGATTCGTAATCTACGTGTTCGAATCCATAATATATGATGTGCATATTGTCATAGCTTCAAAAATAAAATTCCGCACGGAATCGCCAATGATGACCCCCCACCCCTATGAGTTTTGATGAAAAATTTTTTAAGTCCCAAATAATTTTTTTTTTCCGGAAATCGTCGACCTTGTTATCGTTTCCTATTAAATCGAGGTCGTAGATCACGAATATGTCATTAGAAATCGTCCAGTGACAACCGTTTAGAAATTATGGCGGAAATTGTGAAAAAATTACGAAATTTGGGTCAACTTTGAGACGTCGTGCCGACCAAAATAATGAAGCTAGCTATTCTAGGGACCCTGTTACTTAGGTATGGAATGCGGACGCAAAACTGTCGAATTTTATTGAGATCCTACATAAGTAAATTAGAAAAAAATATTTCAAAAACTTTCCTCATCTCGAATGTGGTAACTGAAAAATCACACGGTTGCGAAACAATTGTTTCTCAGGAATGAAGTCGTTTGTGGAAATTGAATTTCAATAACAATTCCTCGAAAATAAATTTCATCACTGCCCAAAACATCTTTATCATTTCTAATGGGTAATATTGTTGTTGAATAACTTGTTTTCGTAGATAAATGATGTAACATATAAAGGGTCTTTCAATAAGGACGGGTCGATTTTGACATGAAATAAAAAAGGCCGTGTGTGAGATTTTAACGATTTTTTTTTTTTATTTGAAAGAGCTATATATGCCATTATGTGTGGAAAATCACATCGTTTAAATGTCCGCCGCGGCTTCTCACGGTGGCACGAATTCGAGTTGTCCAATGTTCAACAACTCTGCCGCATAGTTCGGGTTGAATTTCAGCGATAGCCTGAGCTATGTTGACTTTAAGGGCATCGGTCGATTGTGGCTTATTGGTATAGACCTGCGACTTAAGAAAACCCCACAAAAAAAAGTCTAAAGGTGATAAGTCGCAGGATCTCGGTGGCCAATTCACGTCACCTCTGCGAGAGATAACCATGCCCTCAAAGCGTTCATGCAGAAGATCCATGGTGGCATCCGCTGTATGGCTCGTAGCGCCATCCTGCTGGAACCACATGTCGTCTAAGTGTAGATCGTCCAATTTGGGCCAAAAGAAATCGGTGATCATCCTTCTGTACCGTTCGCCTGTGACGGTAATGGCCTCACCAACATCGTTTTCAAAAAAGTACGGACCAATAACACCGCCGGCCCAAAATCCGCACCATACGGTCACTTTTTGTGGATGCATGGCTACTTGGTGAACTTCGTGTGGGTTGTTGTCATCCCATATACGGCAATTCTGCTTGTTCACATAGCCATTCATCCAGAAATGCGCTTCGTCGGAAAAAATGATTTTTCTGCCAAAGTTGGGGTCCTCTGCCAAACACACTGTAGCCCAATCAGCGAACGAACGGCGTTGCCTATGGTCAGTAACTTTGAGCTCCTGAGTGAGTTGAATCTTGTACGGGTGCAGCCCTAAGTCCTGACGCAAAATGCGCCACGTTGATGTTTGTGAAAGACCGAGTTCTTGTGAACGTCGATGAATTGACTGCCTCGGGTTCTCCTGCACACTATCACGGACAGCAGCGATGTTCTCGGCCGATCTGGCGGTCTTTGCACGTACGGGTGTTGGCAGATTGTTTATTGAACCGGTCGATTCGAATTTGGCCACCAAACGTTGGAGAGTCGACTTTGAAGGACCACCTCGTCTGCCGTAAAATGGGCGCAATGCACGTAACGTTTGCACTAACGAACACTCATTTTGGTAATACATTTTTAACATTTGGACGTGTTGCTCAACCGTGTAACTTGCCATGGTGATTTGGCATTACTAACTGAATAAAAAAATATAGGTTAGAAAGACGACGTTAAAACAACATGGCCGCCACAGGCTGCCAACATCGACCCGTCCCTATTGAAAGACCCTATATAAAAACTGAACTATTGTGTGCGTGTCTTTGTATGAAGTGAATTATTCATATTGTATATAGATATAAGTTTTATTATATACTATTATATATAATCAAGTAGCAACCGAATCCGTTAAATATTCAACAATCTAACTCCTTCTTCACCATAGATCACAAAGAAGTAGAGCAAAACATTTGATTCGAGAAAAAATCAGCAGCAATTTCTGCTGAGTTTGTTGGAAGCTTTTCCTTCATCACGGGTGATTATCTGTCCAAATGAAAGACTGGCCTTGTGAACTGGTCGTTAGAAAATGAATTTAGTCTCTTCATTGAAGATACTAATTTCTTCAAATGATGCATTGTTGAATAAGAATCGAATCTCAAAAAACAGTTTTGAATTATTCGGACATGATTTTAGTAACATCTAGTATATCATCCATATTCTAAGAACGGGAACTATACTAGGATTCTTAAAAGCGCTTGAAATCAACACTTTACCATACCTTTAAACTTTATCTTACGAACTCACCCTTATTTGTTATCCACCTATCGAATCAGCTCGAATGGAGAACCTGAAACATCAGCATTGTGCTGAAACAATTGTTTTTCGTGTATGAAGTATATATATATTCTTTTGAGAACGAGCATTACATTCTAAGATATATCACAGTGTTAGCAGAGGAAATGTAAACGGGGTACCATACTTATTTGCGTATGATACAAGAGCACAGATAAAAACCTCAGGAAAAATTCTGTCTCCCCGTATAAGTGTAGTAATTTGTTTATAGAAGATGGATGGCATCTTTTTCATTCAATAATTCATCAATCATTCAATAATTTTTTCGTCATCTTGAATTCATTTCGACAAAATATCTTGACATAATATCTGAAACAGAAAGAGGGACAGAAAACCAGAAGGAAGCAGTAAATAATATCACCTACATTTGCTCATGACCGAGAGGGTCTTTCGACCAGGTTCAGTCCTCCAAGCGATGATTTTCAGATCCTCAGATAAACGAAGAACGCTACAGGCCCCTTTATTGGGGAATCATCTCCCATAGATCAATAATTGTTCATTTCGAACTAGAAATCTTATAAAATATCGGGAATAAAGTGAAAAACTTGTGACATGTATTATGTCAGGATGACATAATACATGTATGAAGTAGTTTGTAGAAATTCAATTTAAATTACAATTCATCATAAATTAGTTTCTATCTTTGTTTTAAACTTATTTATATTTTCTATTCGTTGTTATTTTTTTTGAGTAGGTTTTTTTCGTGGATGAATAAATTGATATGAATATTACTCAGGTCTGCGACATAAAAATTGTTTCGAATTCAATAAGTGATTTTTATGTTGTTTTGTACGATGATTTCAGAAAAAAATTCCATCACGTACAGTTATTTCACAAACTGCTTGTAAAGTTTTAGCTTTTTTCGATATTTTCATACATATCTCTGTACTCTAGTGAGTTTGAATTTTGGTATTTTGGATCTCCAGTAACTGTTATTTAGCCTAAAGTACTTTTGAAACGTATTAAAAAAACTATAATGCATTTTCAGTTGCCTAGCAATTTTTATACTACATGACTTATACGTAAAATAAATGGTAATTAGGAGAAACCAGTAGTATTTTGATTTGAAAGTGGTTTCAATGCTGCTTGGTCAACAAAGTGGCTATACAAAATTTCCTTGCTTTCTCTGTGAATGGGACAGCAGAGACAGAACGAATCACCACATAAAAAAAGATTGGCCCTCGAGAAAAACCTTATAGGTTGGGGTTAAAAATGTTGAGAGGGAAAGCCTTGTGGATCCCAAAAAGGTCTTACTTCCACCACTTCACATTAAGTTGGGCCTGATGAAGCAGTTTGTCGAGGCATTGCCAAAAGAAGGGGAATGTTTCAGATATCTTTGTGGACAATTTCCTGGTTTATCCGAGGCAAAGCTGAAGGAAGGAATCTTTGTCGGACCAGACATTAGAAAACTAATGAGAGATCCCAACTTTGAGGACATAATAGAAACAAAAGAAAAAGCAGCGTGGACATCTTTTAAATTGGTTGTTACCGGTTTTCTAGGAAACAAAAAAGATCCAAACTACCAGACAATCGTCGCCGACATGCTCGACAACTTTAAGGAACTTGGTGGTAATATGAGCATTTAAGTTCATTTTCTCCACTACATCTTGACTATTTCCCTGCAAACCTTGGTGATGTAAGTGAAGAGCAGGGTGAAAGATTTCACCAAGACATGAAGGAAATGGAAAGAAGATACCAAGGGAGATGGAACGTCAACATGATAGCGGACTATTGCTGGATGTTGAAAAGAGATGATCCTGAACGAGTCCACAGCCGAAAAAGCAACAAAAGCAGCTTCAACAGCAAGAGAAAACGATATTATCATGACTTATAAGCTCAAAGAGAAATAGAAGTGTACTGGAAACGTGGTTTAGAACCTGATTTATAAATAAGATAAAATAATATAAATTTGGAAAAATGGCTTAAATTTTATTTTTATGCCCAAGAATATTCAATTTTTGTAAGAAAACCTGACCTGTGTTATTAGAGGAATATTCAACGCTGCATCTGTCTTTTTCATCGATAACGAAGCAGGGAAGCAAAACAATTCGCTTCCAAACAAAATCAGCAGCAATTTCTCCCGAGTCAGTGAAAGGCATGTCCTTCATTACTGGAGAATATCTGTCCAACTGAAAGACTGCCCTTGTAGACTGATCGTTGGGAGCTGAATGGAATCTTCCCAATGATAACTCTAGCTCTACAAATGAATCATTGCTGAGGGTGAATTGATTCCCAAGAAACAAGTTGAAATAATTTGGACATAATTTCAACAGCTATGTGATCATCCAAATTTGGAATACAGGATATAGACTTGATATCAACACCTTCATAACAATAAATTTTTCGAATGAACTTATACTCATAGTTTTTCGTGGATGAAGTACTTTGCAGAAATAGACTTCGGATTACAATTCACCGACAATTATTTTCCATCTTTCTTCTTGTTGAAATCTTCCGTTGAATAAGTTTTTTTCGTAGATAAATAAATATTATCGAGTAGGAAAGGAATCTGAGGAATATCCAACAATTCATCTGTCTTTTCATTGATCACATAGCAGTGAAGCGAAACAATTTGGTGGGAGACAAAATCAGCAGCAATTCCGTCAGTGAAAAGCTTTCCCTTCATCACGGAGAAATATCCGTCCAAATGAAAGACTGGCCTCGTAGATTGATCGTTGTGGAACTGAATTGAATCTCTCCATTGATGATACTAATTTCTCCAAATGATACATTGTAGAATAAGAATCGATTCTCAAGAAACCATTTATATTTTATCGAAAATGGATTCCGCAATAATATAAATCTTGTTCGGCAATGACCGGAATTCGAATGAACTTTCCTAACATGGAAGGAAGCCTGGCGTGCTCGTTAATTTATCGTCTAGTTTCCGCATTTGGGACGTATTCAAAGTTACAAAGAAAACTCCGAATGTAAGGAGAGTTTAGTCATTTGAGTATTTCATTCGGAATCGATGTTTTCGAATTGAAAACACAAAAACAGTTTATTTAGGTAATAAAATCTTTTTTGGTTCATAATTTTCGAATAAATAGCTGTCGAGACCGCATCAGGAAAATCCCTGCCTCGGAAATTTCGCATAGGATTGAAAACTTTCAAGGAGAACTCCGAGGAAATGATCGAACAAGCCACTTTTTTGCTTTCGTTAGTACGCCCATTTTTGCGTGAAATTCGCTCTGAAATAAAAAAGGACTCTCAGGTATTCCTTTCAAAAGATATCCATAATAAGTAGGTATCGCTTAACTTAACGACAGGAGAAAACTCCTTATAAGTTTATTGATTACTTGATTCGCCATTCCACGACTTACCTATCCCATTGAATCAATATTTTTTACACAATTAAAATGCTTCCTGCATTCAGAAATATAAAGAAATCTAGTTAAGTCTATAGTATAATATTGGAACTGGCAATGGACCAGGTAATTATATTCACAATATCAGAAATTTCACCAGTAGAGATATAACTGTCTTCGAAATAATGATCATTCTCAAAATTACTAGAAAAATACTTGAAATGACAAAAAAAAGGAGTTTGTTGAATCAATTTTTCCCGACAAATATTAAATTCAAACGAGTTCTATAGAGTCAGTACCAACTTTCATTCAATTTTTGAAGTTATAGAGATTCTTGAAAGGGTTTCTTAAAGCATTCCATTGATCAAAAAAAAAAGAAGGCTTAGAAAATGTTGTCAAAATTGTTCTATGCGCATGCATTGAACAAGCTTGCTAGGAAAACTGTACAATCTTAGTTCGTTTGTGATCGAGTGTTGTAAAATACATTTGGTAAGATTTTGACATATAATGAGGAATAGATGCTACTGATGATTCTACATCGAAAAATAAAAGATGAATCACTGTGTCTTGTATTATTTTTGTATTATATTTTATTATGTTACCGTTTCCATAAGTTTTTGGCTTCAATCATTATTTGCCAGTTGATATAAGTATATCGTAAGATATCAGTATCGTAAAATATCAATATCGAAAGATATAATGTGAGGGTATTACAGAAAAATCGGTATTTTCAATGAGGCGAAGAAAATGGTGTTTGAAAATCTTGTGTCCTTCGGCCCACAGTTCGAGGCTTGTTGTCTGATTCATTTCTTGAAATTGAATGGCTGTGAACTAAGTGATGAATATCGGTTAGAGCTTATTTTGGGAGGGAAAGAGACGAAAGTCGAGAGAAATTTTAATTCTTAGAATTTTCTCGTTTGTCTCATGGCAGACTTGTACTCTGAAACGTCATAGTTCGTTTTGTTTATCGTTTGTATTGTTTCGGTATTATTCATTAGGAAATCTGTTTTTCAAGGGACTCCCCTCATGACAATAGTTCAATCCTACAATTAGCAACGGAGTTGTCCATATAAATCACAATTTTATTCAGTTTTAATAATACTGTTCCAGATATTGGGAGTGGAAACCCAGAAATATCCTCAAAAATGATGTAAAATCCTCCCAAATAAGCTTTGATCGATAAATAAATGCTATGAGACTTTCAATTGATCGTCTGATCAAAGATCTAATATGAGCACTGAAAAATCACGTGGAATTAATTTTTATCGTTTTATTATTATCCAATTATCTGGCAACATCGTTCCAAACATGCTTTATAACAAAAAGATCATATCGTATTTGACGGGCAATTTCTATAAGTTATGCGTTTCAATTTTGATCATTTCTATTTCAGATATTAGGAGAGAATGACTATGACAAGTCCTCCAGCAAAATGAGGACACTATGTTTAGAAATCTCTTATCTTCGTTGAAGACCTCAGGAATTACGCCCTTAGTTGTTGAATAAATTATATTTATGAATGGAAAAAATTAAACTATCTCAATAATTCATTCAGATAGAGTTAGGGCTATAGCATCTTGAAATAACTCAGTATCGATTTCATTATATTTTCCTCTAGATAGTTTTTCATCTGTTTATGCGCAATGCGGCCGAACAGTTTTGAAGTTATTCAGATTTGAATAGCTTCTACTCGTATGTTCAAACTTGTTGATGGAGCGGTCATCTTTCCACTTATTGACCCCGCCAACCGCACCTTCACTACCAGATGGAAATATTTGGCTCTCTAATTTCTATACTGTTCTAATGAAATTCTGAATGAACTTTCGAGCCTACATTTTCAATCGCGCACTTAATTTCAATTCGATCCAGAGTCTGTATTTTTGGAAAATTTAAATTCTGGATTGGTATCATTGGGCACCCATTTCACGAATTCGACTTTCGTAATCAAGCCGTGATCATAACTTACAAATTTCGAGTTGCTGAGTCGTTTCTTTCGGGAGATTTTGTGTTTGCGGTTGGCCTATCCGCAGATATCCATTCAAAATTTTATTTTCCAATATTCCAAAAATACAGATAAGATTGAATTGAAATCCATTGCTTCATTGAAAATGCCAGCTTGTTCACTAGCATTTTCAACCTTTCCATCAAGTTTCATCAAGATTGAGTCAGTAGTTTTTGAGTTACTGCGGAAAAAACAATGAAACCGAAAAAAATTTCACCTTTTTCTCCCCAATATCTCCGACAATTATAATCGCATCAAACTGAAATTTTGTACAGTGCTGTGGGCTATAGAGTCCAAAGTATGAGTGAAAATGATTTTTCGTATTCAGAATAAAATATTCGAGAATATTCGAAATTTTTTTGATTCGGAAAGTTGTGTGTCGGTATGTTCCAATCTGATCGCTCTTTGGTTCTTGAATATCAGGGAAATATCCTAAAAGTTTAAAATGGCTATAACTTGTTTGGTCGATTTCGTCCATTAACGAATCTAATCGTTTCATTCTGAAATGCAACCTACCGTGATGAATATTCGCTCTTCTTCCTTTCCTTCACAATCTGCCATGCCTTCTCGATGCCTAAGCTCACCATTTGAAAAAATTTTGATATAAATACCATATCTCCTTTGGCAAGCAACTCTGTGAAAGACACACCTTTGCGATATGAATCGCCCCATCTGGGCCCCATTTTCAAACGAGGAACATTTAGATCGAACTCCGCTGAAGGTCGAATATGAAAATATATAAATTTTTTCAGTTCCACTGTTTTTCTCTCTTGAAAACTGTTTTTATCGGTTCAATCTACATAGCTATATGTCATGGTTCCGTTTAGATCGAGCATTTTCACGTTTTTAGATTGGTTTTATTTCTCTTTCCACCCCGCACGAAATAAATATCGAGGCCTGAATTCTGTCAGCGTGAATCCTTGAAATCCCTAAACGGAAATTGAATCAAGCTTTCAATATTCGAAATTTAAAATATTCACTCTCAAAGGGATAGGTAATTCGTCCTCGCTATACAGCTCCAGGCTAATAGAAGCTTCTGAGTGCTGGATCAATTACGTATTTCTAGAATAACCAATCTTGAAATCAAGGTGTGGAATTTTGAGTCTCGTTTTGGAAAATTAGAAAACAAATCATGAGATTCCTCAAAATCAATTGGATAACAATAAAACATTTCTGAGATATTATAAATGAAACCATTTCCAACTCTGTCAAATATTTCCTTTTCCACAGAAACTCACCTGGAACAACAACAAAAAAAAACTGGAAAAGTACTGCCGTGAAGGCAGCTGCTTTTGTTCGATGAAGATGACCGCTTTGGCAACGAATTTGAACGTGCGTGCAAAAGCTGCTGCCTTCACGGCAGTGCAGTTTTGAATGTTTCCATCTGCGGAATCATTGGATGCATTTTATCCATTCACGAATTCTGCCCCCGTTATTGACGTCTCAACTTACTCTTCAAATATCGTGCTTTCAAGTGGTTTTTTCAGAAGTTATTATGTTTACGATTAACCGTTGCAACGTCGCAATCATTAAATGCTGCATGCACTTATGGTGCTGCTTGAATTTTGTGAATTCTTATGAGATTTTGCTGCAAAGAGCTTTTTACAATTCGAAATTCTTCCTCACGAAATCTGAGTTGGCACCAACACCACAGTGTTCAGAGTCTGCAATTGATCCACGCTTTTGAATCTTTCGATTTCGACCGAACCTTAACTGTCAGCTGTCATGTTAGTTGGTTCAGGGTTGCCAACAAGTGACAAAAATTGGAAACTTCCATTAATTTCGGGATACTCTCTATTTCATGCCTGTATGTTTCGGATACCAACCGAGGAAAGCAGCGTCACCTTCAAAATAAGCCCAGACCAAAACACCGTTCGCGAATGGAAAACAAACCCAGATTACGAAATAAAAATCACGAGAAAGAGCCCTAAGTACCGAGACCCGTATAATTCATTTTATTATGATGTCAGGACTGCTCCAGAGACATTTTCCCATATAATTTCAGGCCCTTTTTCATTCCCTAGTATATTTAATTTATTCTTTTATGCGCTCTAGTTTTCCTTCCGCTTTCGTTTCAACTTTTCAGATTTATATAATTCAGTAACTTTGGGAAACATTTGATTGTATCTTTATCTGGAATTAATAGTTTGTGTTTGACTGCATTCGGAGGAGTGATAAGTTGATGTTTACGGAGTTTGAATCGAGGAATTCATCCTGTTATGTCAAGTTACCAAGCTCCGGGGAGATATCCATGAAATAATTAATACTTCGCTAATGGAACTCTTGGAATTTCTGAAATATTCGTTTGAGAAACTGGAAATTCCTCCAGACATTTTCACCCTAATGTTCTGCAGTGCCTGGTGTATTTTGGGAACATTCTTCATCTACTGGAGGAAATGTTTAGAAGAAATAATATGTGGTATTGCCGATGATATTTCTGAATATTCATCTTTGGAAGATAATAATTCTGTATTTTTCATAAGAGTTATGTGAGGACAACAATGAAACTAGCAAGACTGCGAACGATTGGAGAACGCTGTTTTATTATAAATACTTGACAGACAGCCAGTACAAGTTCCAGTTCTGCACATTCATCACGTGATTTTGAGCATTATCAGTTGAATTATGTTTTCATTTGGTAACAAATGTAAAAGAGTAGAATTTAAAACAGCGTTGTCCAGGTTTCTTTTATACTATGCACTGATAAGTCTCTTGCATGTATTGCTGAATATCATATCTGCATGTTTTTCCCAATCTATTTTGAAACCAGATCATAATTCATGCTACCAAATTCAGGGTAGGTTGATGTATACATTTTAATATCGTCAGAAAAAACTGATGAGATCAGATTCAGACTTCGTATTTCGAGAAATCTTTAGAAAATGTTTCCTAATATTTTGTGGATCTAATTGTTTTTCCAAAAACTATCCATCTTATTTTCATGAAAATTGGCATCAACCTTGTAGTCGGTAATTAATAAAAGTGCTTCAAATTGAAGCTGATCGGATATTTACTCCCGAGAATATTGGGAGGAATATATTTGAAATTTTCGTGAATGTGTTGGCAACTTATCCCAACAAGCGCGTTAATGATTCTGGCCTCACGTCAGTGCATTTCCAGATTGGAAAATTAATATTTCGAAAAATAGCTGATATGTTATTCTCTAGAAACTAGCAGCGGTTGAAAGTTGTTCCACTGCGTTTTCCAACTAGTTTTGAAATAGCACAGGATTAGATCAGTTATCTCTTCAATATCTCCGAAAATAATATCCATAAAGTTAGCAGAGCCACTTTCACGGAAGTCAATGAAAACCATCTCATTAACTGTCGTATATTTGTCGAGAATTGGTCGTGAAAGAAAAAAAATTGTCGCGCTTCTAGTTTTTTTTTCAGGGGTGGCTCTGCTAACTTAATATTAAGTTAGCAGAGTCATTCTTAAATATGCATTGAATTCGATCAGAAATATTATGAATAATTGTCGAGTATTTGTCGTAGATCATCTAACCCGAAAAAAACAGAATAAATCATTTTTTTATAGCTTTTTTATAGGTTTCATGAAATGTTCTGGTTTCTCAGGAAATTTGTCAGATTCGGCAACACTGCATTGGTAAATTGATATTTCAGGTATGTTTTCCGTATCATTATTGACTGATATTGGGTTGTGTATGTTAAATCTTCTATTTCCCGAGATGAACAATTTTCGTTTCAATGCTGAATAATGGAAATATTCCATTCTCACGGATATATATCGACGAAACTTTGTGATACAAGAAAGTTGATTAGTCACCGTTTTTTCTCCCGGAAATGAGCTGAACGATTGAAGGACGACCAAACATATTTGTCGTGAAAGAAAAAAATTTGTCGCGCTCTTTGTTTTTTTTTTAAATAATATAATAATATTAAATTAGCAGAGCCATTCTAAATTATGGATCGAATTCGATCAAAAATGTTATGAGTAATTGTCGATTATTTGTCGTAGACTATCTAGCCTGAAAAAACCAGAAAAAATAATTTTTTTATAGTTTTTTAGAGGTTTTAATGAAATGTTCTGGTTTCTTAGGAAATTTGTCATATTCGGCAACTCTGCATTGGTAAATTGATATTTCAGGTATGTTTTCCGTATCATTATTGACTGATATTGGGTTGTATATGTTAAATCTTCTATTTCCTGAGATGAACAATTTTCGTTGCAATGCTGAATAATGGAAATATTCCATTCTCACGGATATACATCGACGTAACTTTGTGATACAAGAAAGTTAATTAGATAACCGTTTTTTCTTCCGGAAATGAGCTGAACGATTGAAGGACGACCAAAACATATTTGTCGTGAAAGAAAAAAATTTGTCGCGCTCTTTGTTTTTTTTAAAAGGGGTGGATCTGCTAACTTAATATTAAGTTGGCAGAGCCATTCTGAAATATGCATCGAATGCGATCAAAAATGTTATGAGTGATTGTCGAGTATTTGTCGTAGATTATCTAGCCTGAAAAAACCAGAAAAAAAAAATTTTTTATTGCTTTTTTTTAGGTTTTAATGGAATGTTCTGGTTTCTCAGGAACTTTGTCATATTTGGCAACACTGCATTGGTAAATTGATATTGCAGGTATGTTTTCCGTATCATTATTGACTGATATTAGGTTTTTTATGTTAAATCTTCTATTTCCGAGATGAACTATAGTAGAGCCACCGCTTTATAAAAAAAACAAAGAGCGCGACAATTTTTTTTCTTTCACGACAAATATGTTTTGGTCGTCCTCCAATCGTTCAGCTCATTTCCAGAAGAAAAAACGGTCATCTTATTAACTTTCTTGTATCACAAAGTTTCGTCGATATATATCCGTGAGAATGGAATATTTCCATTATTCAGCATTGAAACGAAAATTGTTCATCTCAGGAAATAGAAGATTTAACATATACAACCCAATATCAGTCAATAATGATACGGAAAACATACCTGAAATATCAATTTACCAATGCAGAGTTGCCGAATATGACAAATTTCCTAAGAAACCAGAACATTTCATTAAAACCTCTAAAAAAAACTATAAAAAAATTATTTTTGCTGTTTTGTTTCAGGCTAGATGGTCTACGACAAATAATCGACAATTACTCATAACATTTTTGATCGAATTTGATCCATAATTCAGAATGGCTCTGCCAACTTAATATTAAGTTAGCAGAGCCACCCCTTCAAAAAAAACTAGAAGCGCGACAAATTTTTTTCTTTCACGACAAATTCTAGACAAATATACGACAATTAGTGAGATGGTTTTCATTGACTTCCGTGAAAGTGGCTCTGCTTACTTTATGGACATCCGAAAATAACATCGTATCGAACTGAAATTCGGTCCATTGTTGTGAAACATAGGGCTCAAGGTCTGTGCAAAATTTCGTTGAAATTTCATGAATTTCCTTCGAACAAGTCATGTGTGTTAATTCACTTTCAATGAGATCCCCAAGAAATTTTGCAAGCGGTCTTGCGTCGGTATGGTACAACTTACTACCAAGTTACAATCTGATCGTTTTAAGTTTTTCCTGAGATATGAAGGAAATTACACCAACAAGTCAAATATTTATAACCCCAAAACTGTTCGGTCAATTCGACTAATTTCCGAACTCAACCGTCGCATTTTGATGCCCGACCTACTCTGAAAGTTTCAAGTTTCAAGTACCTATACCACTTGTCCGTTTAGACAGTTATAGTTTTCTACACTGAAAATTTTGTACCTAATGTCAACGAATACTCGTTATAAACCTACGTTAAAAAATATACTTTTCATTGGGACAATGCACAAATTCATTGAAGTAAGAATTCATGCCATTTAAAGTTTCATTGTCCCAATGAACCGGCGTTCATTGACAGCTTTAATACTGACTCTGCCTTCGATTCACAGCCATCACAGGTCATTATAGGAAGGAATCCATTACATAAACTCAATGAACAATATTTATGGCCCAACGAACTCGGTTCGGTTTCAACGAACTCGGTACGTTGGCTCAACGAACTCAACGAACTCAGTCAGTTGACTCAACGAACTATATTCGTTGATCCTATGAACTTGTAAATAAATCGAACCTACCAACAATCGACATTTTGCGCCCAATTATTCAGTACTATTTGACCAGACTTGGAGGTTGTTTATGAATTCCTTAGTTTTGTCAATTCGACAACAACAGCTAGTTAAATGAAACAATTATTTATAATGGGAAAAGAAAATGAATGATTCTAGTTTTTACGGATAAAGGTACATCTAGTCAAAATCGAGATCAAAATCGAATCTATGAGGAATCTGTTGAGAACAGTTAATGTAGGAAATATGACATAAAGTAAGTTTTTGTCGATCAAATTATCTGTGCGATTGACATTACAGAGACACAATAATTTTGAAAACTATAGCATAATAGAATATATTTATTTTATTTCTTCATTTAATCCCCACACATACACCCTGAGAGTTATAACATATGTAGAGAGGTAACAATTACACATACAAAATAGCTTTCAACTCATTTACACTAGTATTGAATATGTCTATATCAAACTTTTGAACGAATTCTTTACAGATAATTGACATTGTATTAACGGGGGATAACGCACTCAGTTGAACAATAAATATGTTCTTATTGTGCAATCTCAAATTTAACTTTGGAACCTTGAAATTAATATGACCCAGAAATTCACGATCAAATTAAATTCAACTATTTACAACATCCGAAATAACATAGGATCCAAAATTTTAACGCTCAGGATAATCTGACTCGACATCATGAAAGAAATTCCAAATCATACTTAACGAGAAGATTGTGAAAACTTAACACCCGAGAAAATTGAATACTCCTACACAAAAATACAAAATTACTAGGTTGCGTGTTCTGAAGTTTCTTCATTCGGAACGTCCATTTTGGATACTTTCTTCATCGAATTTCACGGATCACACAGCAAACTATACCCCATATAATTCCCAAATGAAAATCTGTTATCTGTTTCGACTTGTAGGGACACTCAAGAGATGCTATTCTCATTAAAATAGTAACTTTATAGACATTTCGAGATACCGATTCTATAACTTTTCACGTCCGTAACAGATTGCTCTGCTCCTGGAAGAACGGTTAGGAATTTATCAGGGTTGTTTCGGTTGTTTTCGTGGTCTTCGTTGAGATCATGTCTATCTTGCTCTGTGCAAATTCGTTTAACGAAATCGAATGTGAAGAATTGAATTCCAACGAGTCTACTTGATTAAGGTAACATTAATTAAAAACAGACATTTCTGTGATACGTAGCTATACTAACTTGACAAGGTAGCACCACATTGATGATATTTCGAGGGGTTAAATCGAAACAAAATATTTCACGAAATATTCAGAACAAATTTTCAGCTCGCAGCCAAGTAACCGTTCAAAATCTAGAAAAATAATCCCTACTATGTACATATTCATGGTCGTTCACTTTTCGTTGTCAGAGTACAAATAGCCAATTTAAATTCGGAATAGGAGTACATCAATTTTTTGAGAGACCCTTCCCACAGTTCTTAATAGGTTAGGTTATCCCATTTCCTCAAAACCTCATTCAAGCTGTAAGAAATTCATGGTGGTTTCAGCTCTGGCACTCATTTTGATAAATATGTGCACGATGTCGCTACAGTCGAGCTTTACGGATTTCAATTTCGCCATTTGCATACAAATTATGCTCAGATGCCGTTTGAAATTTTTTGCCATTTAAGGCCTCACTTGCAGCTTAATCTGTTAGAGAAACCGTCTAAGGTGTGGCCATGTCACTTGCTGAGGTTAACAAGGGTTGCCTAAGGGTGGTTTTTCCACAACGTCTCAAGGGGGTCTCGATGTTCAATTATATGAAAAAATGTGTGAAATACAATGATTCCGGTTGTATTATACTGTGTGAGAATCCCTACTGGTTGAGTTGACGTAAGAACAGGAACGTATCCTGCAGAAAATAATTTTATTTCTGATTAATTTCAGTGACTGAAATATGATTTGTTTGGAAATGATGTACCTATAATTATAATAACCATTCAGCTTTTTCTATTGAAATTGTACTTCACCACATTTCATTTATCAAAGAACGAAGGTAATGAACTTGTGGCAATATTCTATGCATTTGACAAGCTTGCTACTAGGTCTATATCAACAAGTGCGTTTGTGAATTAAGAATTGGTAAAAGCACGTGGCAAGATTTTGACATATAATAAAGACGAAATGCCACTGGTGATTCTCAATAAAAAGATACAAGTGGAAACACTGTGTATGGTAATATTTTTGTATTGTATCAGAATATGTTACTGTTTTCTGAAATTTTCTACTCAAATCATTTCATTCCAGTTGATTAAAATTTGTTGTTCACGGACATGTTCGTTGAAGACAATAGATGTTATGTAAAAGTATCACAGAAATGTCTGTATTTTCAATGATTTAATTAATAGACTTCATGGAGTGGACGTCAATTGTTCACCGAGAATATTGCCTCGAGTTATTCATGAAATTTCGTTTCACAATTTTCCATTTGGTTCTATATGTGACCTTGAAAGTTTTAATTGTTTCAATATAACAAGTAATTGATTTCTATACTAGTATTTTCTCGAACATTTTTGAAAGTCGATTTTTATCAACATTTCTGTTTCATCATCCTCAAATGCAAAGTCTTCATTGTTTCATTAAATATCAGCATCAGTTCAGATCTCCAATGCAATTTCCAAACTTTATAATATAAATAAGTCTCGTGCCGAAATCTAATATAGGGTCTAATTGATTGAAGTATGCAGATTAAAGTATTTTGTTGATATTTGCTGGCTCCTGGGCACACAATTATTAATTATATGTTTGTAATCAGCGTTCATTTGGATTCGAAAATTGTTAGTGATATTGAAATTTGCCAGACTTGATTCACATGATATCGATCATATTATCCAAAGTGTGGAAGCAGCCACTTAGTGAAATACATACTACAAAATACAATTTACGGATCAAAAGTTTGTTTTTTATGGCAAACTACATTTTTCATCTGTGTTTTCATTTCTAAGTGAAATATATCGGTATATCCCTTTTTATTCGATTACTTTTCCGCTCTTGATCATTGATAATTCATTCGAGGTTCATTTAACTTTCATCAGAATTGATTATTAGTCACTCATTTCAGATTGGTGAATCTATCGATATTCAGAAATGACTCATGATTTTCCAGGTGCAAAAAATCAGCTACTAAATATTAGAAGCGTGAACTCTAGACAAGCACTTTTCAAATTCGTTTTCGGAGCATTGCTTTTTGGGTAGTTAGGTAAAATAAAAAAACAATATTGAGGAAATAATAAAATCAGTCCAAAATTGGTCGTATGAAAATGAATTTTTTACACGTTTTTCTGGAATACACTGCTCGATTTCGATGAAATAAATTTCAGTATAACGTACTCAGTGGTGATAGATGAAAACAGATCTACAGAACCGAGATTTCAGAAAAATGTCTTCGGGGTCATAAATACGAAACATTAATGTGTCATAAATCATGAAGAATAATTCTATATACTTACTCAAACGATTGTCGATCTAGTTATGCCAATGTTTCCTGCTGAACCATCTGACTTTACTATTGACCATTTGGAACATATTATCTTTTAATAGAATATTTTCATCGCAATCTTCCCTGGTACACTAGTTATAATATGTATAATTTATGTGCGGAAATATCCATAGATTCAGCAGATAGGTCAACTGAAGTTTTAACGTTAGGTTGAGGAATAAAAAACCTGTCCAGGATCAATAAGTAAAACTTCGAGAGAATCAATATCATTACGACCTAATGAGAACCTTTTCCACGGACTTGGACTTCTTTCCCATGAAAGTATAAAATTGCCTGGAATGTTTGCATTATTTAATGCGAAATTCCGTGAGCATAAACAGAATTCCTCACGCCAAAGCAAGTTAAGCGTCTATTTCTCAACCTAACTTTACGTGAAAATGTGAAGAAGACAATCTAATTTATTTTATTTCCCCAGACACCAGCTTTACCAGGCTTTTTCGAACAGAAAGCTGTATTTACTATTCTAATACCCTTCATATTAGAGACCGAATAAATGTTTTGTAGCTTAGCGATTCAAGTTACTTTTCCAACACAGATTTCATTTCAGGAAAAGATAATAATAGGAAATGGAATAGATTTCCTACTTGAAGCCAATAAACTCTCTACTTACGTAGTATAGAGTTCTTTGCTTAACGCAAACTAGAGATATAATCAAGATAGAACACTCACTTTATCTAACTGTTTCATCACGGTTTCATATCCAATGGGGAATGTCGTAGTTGACTTAAGATGACGAACCTTATCACTCAAGGAATTTCAAGGGTTCAACAATTTATTTCATGAATAAATCATGGACGCGTCATGTGAATATGTACCTTGATGTTAATCCAAATCGTGATTGCATACCTTGAAGTTTAGATTACGTAGATGAAAAGAATTGATTGAAGGTCGTTGACACTATGAGAACCCTTCTGTATTCTTGAATGGTTAAGAATTTTATGGTGGCTGACTCAGAGGCAGATATGATCTGTTTACCCCTTCCCCTGAGATTTTTGTACTTGTCTATGTCTGAAGATGGCGTCGAATGAAAGTGACACGGATGCAAACTCCCGAAAAGACGGGGAATTTAACGATGTTAAATGCTCGTATTGTGCTAAAAAAGTGAGAGATTATGTGAAGTGTGGAAAGTGTTATAATAATTTTCACAAATCATGTCTTGCACGATCTAGCAATTTGGAAAATACTATATGTAAACATGAGAGGTTAGAAATTCATGAAAGTTCAACAGAATTCAAAGATGCAATTGTTCAGAATAAAATGCTGGAAATGGAAAACAACTATCTAAAACAATTGATCGAGGAAATAACCGAAAAGAACCAAATCCTGATGCAAAACAATATCCTTTTATCAGAAAAAATAGAACTCCTGGAAGATAATAAAAAATATGAAATGAAAACATATTCGAAAGCAACGCAAAAAACTGAATCGTCAACTACAAACAAAGTACAGCAAGTCACAAAGAGGTTAAATAATAACACGAAACAAACTACTGCAGAAACATCCAAAGAAGATAATGGTACATCTGAGCTACCACCTATAACCGAAAATGACAGACACAAAGGTAACCTACAAATTACTCAAAGAAATGTCAACAATCCAGTTATTTTGATTTCAAAACCAACTACGGAAAAAGATGAAATGGAACAAGAACTCTCACCTAAACGCACATCGGAAGAATTCATTACTGTTAGGTCAAGAAGACATAAGAAACCAAATGTTGGTACAGGACCACTGGAAGATACAACATTTAAATCTATAAAAGCAGACAAGCAAGAGAAGAAATTATGGCTGTTTGTATCCCAAATAAAAGCAAATGTACAGGATGAAGTAATAAAAGACTATGTAAGAGGAAAAGGTAATTTAGAAGAAAATGAAGTAAGTGTAAAACAACTAAACACAAAAAACCAAGAAAATTTAACCTATAAATGTGTTTTAATAAGTGTTTCTCTAAAAATGAAGGAGGATGTTTACAAAAATGATTTTTGGCCAACAGGGATAAAATTCTCAAGATTTGACTTCAGAAGAGGGGAGCATTTTTTAGAGAAGAAAAAAGCATTAACAAACTAATGACAATTGATAGCATTCCTACACTCAATAAGGGAAAGGAAATTCAAAAGGAAAAAATCGGCAAGAATTATGAACAGTTCAGTATATTACACCAAAACTATAGATGTCTCAAAATATATAATATGCTTCCAAAAAATATAACAACTATAAAAAATATGAAATGTTTCAAAAGAAGATTGTTCGAATATCTTATTGAGCTAGAACCATACAGTTTAGATGATTATATGTCCAACATGTAATTCTTATTTTGACACTATTCTATTTCATCTTCATATATGTGTATGAATGTGATCGAGAATAAAGAGCTATTATTATTATTATTATTATCTTGTTGTGGAGTACCTTAAAATTCGAAACGTGAAGAGGTATGTTTTATCTTTCTGCTCGTTCGATATCTGTGTGTCACCAGTTCGAGTCATTGAGTGTCTTAGGTTTAACAGATCTTCGATCATCTTGAAAGTGTGTGTGAATCATAGAAATTCCTTATTCCTTTGATATCTCTTTCGATGCGATCAGGTATGAAAAATAACTTCTAGCAAATATCTGGTGTGGGTTCGCTAGGAAAATGTCCAATCTTCACTGACTCTGGCACATAAGTTCGACCGATGAAATAGGCAATGCTGGATCATTCTGGCAGCTGTAACTTGTAGCATTTTTTCATAGACCTGCCATTCTAGATTCACCCTTAAGAACGTCTAAAGTGTCCGACTCGTACGATATCGCTGACCAGTCCACATCACGTTCAAGGAATATGACTATGGCTCGTGGAGAATATCTGATGTGGCATGAGCAGTGAAAAACATATGTTGGTGTCAATAGCATCCGATTCAGGACAAAAAAATTAAAGATATTTTATGAATCGCCTCCTATTCCGAATTCGAAATGAAACAAAATGTTAATGACTCCATAACGTCCAGTTCGGGCCAACGAGTGTAACTCCTCATCGACCTGAAGGTGATGGCCTTGCCAACGTCGTTCCGGAAGAATTATGAACTGGTGACGCTATCAGCCCAAAATCTACTCCAAACAGTGACTTATTCTGGTTGCATTGGACACTATTGTATCTCACGTGAGTTGGTGTCGCCGAAAACTCGACAATTCCGTTGCCGTACCCATCCTGAAATTTACCTCGTCACTGGAGAGTATTTTTTGGAGAAAATTGAAGTAGGTTAACGAATGATCCAGGATCCAATTAACGAACAGTATACCTACGGCTCGTGGGTCAGTTGAATTTTTCACGTGTGCCAGTCTATATCACGATTTGCGAAAGACTGAGTTCGTTTGAGTGACGCGAAATCGACTGACTTCGATTCTCCCGCACACCCTCCGGACTGCGGTGATGCTTTTGGTATATTTTACGTTTCGTCGCCGTACATATGCTGGTTCATTATTCACTGAACCAGAGGACTCAAATTCATCACCACACCGCGAATAGTCCTCTCAGTAGGACGCTCATAGCGACCGTGAAATGGGTAGCGCGCTGAACCGAAAAACCATTTTATGGTTGAAATTTATTATGTTTACACATGTTTCTGAACTCTTGAAGTATCAATGAAGATTTATCAAAATATACCGAATAAATTAATGGCAGTTCTACAGATCTAGCTTGGTCGCTATCAGTTGTTGCTATTTTGAAGCCCTTATTAAACGATACCTTATTAGAATGTTGAAAAGTGGAACACAATATCTGTAATAACTTCTATGAACAATTTAAATGAATCAGTTCACATGAAATAGTATGTACAGACTTCTTTATTACAGCAACAAAGAAGGGAAATGAACTCTGACATTCATCTAAGAACAGTAAACAGCATGTTTCTCCAATTATTTCATCGAAGATATTCCATAAAGACAGTGTGCATTATGTAAAGCTGTAAATAATGGTATTTCCGAAGCTTGGAGTTTGCTCGGAACTTCTTCGAGCAAACATCGGTAAGAAAGGGGGATTAATTATGGAATTTATTCTGCATTGGTAGTCAAACAACTAACTTGGTATGTTAATGGGAATTGTTTCGTTCGTAAGATGTTCCTGGCTACTTACCTTGAACAACGATGCAGTGGTGCTGCATGTTCCCGACCTCCTATATTGAAGTGAAGAGTAATCTGGTGCCGTTGTTCGAGCTGCACCACAGTTCCAAATGAAATTGTTCAGTGAGTTGAGTCATTTGCATGTTAATAGAGAGTTTATATCACCTAGCGCACTTGAATCGAGTAAAACAGAAATAAATATTTCTTGATAGTCCAATTATCTTATTTACTGCTTAGATATTTGAAATTCATGCAGCTGATTTCTTATCCCCTACAATTAATAATATTATCGCTGATGAAATCTGAATTTATGCTCGATGGAGGGATATGAGAGTAACTGAGACAATACTTTTGTGGACAGAGAAAATGAATGAGTGGATTGAAGATAAAATTTTAAGGCTTTAATTCTTCCTTTCATGGTTCCTTGGAGGGCGATAATGTGTTTTTGTTCTGGGATCTTCGACCTACAGCAATGGATGGTTACGAAATGGAGAACCATTAGTTAGATTATCTCTTTACATTCAAATATCTCAGATCTTCTTTATTTGACTTTCTTGTTGGGACAGTAGTTTACTTGTCAGGAAGTTTGCTGATTGTTCAAATTATGTAGTAATTTTGTTGTGGAAAGACATATACAGGGGAAAGGTTTTGACCGTTAGATATCAGAAAACGGGAGCACAAAAACAACCTAAGAAATAGAGACATACAAGAATCCCAAATAGCGAACCATGTATGTTCGACCATTGGGAATCACATGATAGGTAGGGACAATACGGAACTGATGTTGGAATCAGATAATTTCGAAAAAAATTAAGGAGTCCTTTTGCATTCTGTTAAATGGAGAGTGTTTTTTTGCTCATTGTTCTGAAGAAACAGAGTCAATTTGGCTGAATTTACTTGAAAAAGATGAAGAATTAAAAAAACTTTCAAACCAAATGAATCTGTGTTGCTGTTCTTTCTCAAAAATATCAATTCGACATCTCTCAAGTCTCAAATCGAAAAAAATTCTTGAAATTTTCTCATTTGTCTGATGAAAATGTCAGATTTGTACTCTGAAACGTCACAGTTCGCTTTGTTCATCGTTCGTATTGTTCCTGTATTGTTCATTAGGCAATCTGTTCTGCAAGAAACTGCCCTTGACAAATAGTTTAATACTGCAATCCGCAAGGGCGTTTTTCATGAAAAAACAATTTTATTTAATTTTCAACAGTTCTGTTTCAGATATCGGGAATAAAAACTCAGGAAAAAACCAGAAATTGATTGTCCCAAAATGAGATTTGATCGATACTTGATGTATTAATGTTGCTCAGTTGTGAGTGGTTGTTGAAATTGTACCTACCTTCTTCACACTTGGGCTTTTTCAGGAGAGTTTCGATTTGTTTCAGAGCTTAATTAATTCGTTCGTGACTCTGCATTTGATGTATGAAGAAATATAAGGACTTTCTTTTTCCTCAAGTTCCATTATGGATCCATTTTTTTCAATATCCATGATAATAAAATTTATCTTCCAATTAGACACATATAAAATTATGGGACAAATCATATATATCAAGTATCGATTGAAGCTTATGTTGGAAGGATTCCGCATTATTCTTAGGTTTTTTCTTGGTTTTCACTACCAATATCTGAAACAAAATTGTTAAAAATTAAATAAAACTGTTCCTTCATGAAAAGCGCCCTTGTGGAAAACAAAGTGCCAAATGAACAATACAGCAACAATATAAATGATAAACAAAGCGAACTGATGTGACGTTTCAGAATACAAATTTGACTCTTTCATCAGACAAAGGAAAAAATTTCAAGAATTATTCTCTTTCGATTTTTCTATTTGAGTTGAGACTTTGTTTCGGATATTGGAAGTGAAAACCCAGAAAAAAACAAAAAAAATCACTGAATACAATTATCATTCAGAAATTAATCAACACTATGATAAAATTCGCTCAATAATACAGATTTGTTTTTTTTCGGAAAACTTCACAATTTCAAAGATTTTATTGAAGCAGGTAAATTATTGTACAAAATAATGCTCTGGTATTTGGCTGATGTTTCATACTTAGCTATTCTATGTTCCGTAACGAGAAGTGTTCTTTCATTTCTAGCGCCATAATCTAGTGCCATAATAAACGAGGAGCTCATTTTTTTACTGACATAGGTGATATGATAAGACCATTTCAGGCAGCTATCGAGATGAACACCCAGAAACCTAGTTGAGTTACTTGAGGTCACATTATCTCGACAATATTTAAGTACTAAGGGAATACCTTCTCTCAGTCCAAATTCAATTAGTACGGTTTTATCGACGTTTAGAAAAAGTGTATTCTGCCTACACCAATCATCAAAGGCTTGTGAAAGCAATTTAGATATTCCAACTACTTCTTCCAGTGTCACAGATATGATTAAGAATGATATATCGTCTACGAATGTTATAACTCCAATTCTTATATGGTGTGTTGAGTCATCCCAACACAGATCCCTGGGGAACACCGAGATTCACTTCGTAACCATCAGCCTAAACATCATCAATTTCACATGTAATTTTCTGTACGATATAAAGCTCATAATTCTGAATATTTTAGCCAAAAGCAATATCAACTGATCAGAACGAAATAAGAATTGAGAATTTCAGGATATGTCGTGAGTCCGAATGCAACGCTTAATTTCTGGAAGAAAATTCCTTTACTGGTTGAAAAAAATCATAGGTATGCGCAAGGTTGCCACTGTTTATATTCAAGAATTTTTGGGAAAATAAAAACTGAAATGGAGTGCAAAATGGAGAAACACTAACATTGCGCATCATCACAAAAGAATCATGTACATCCCTAAACAAAATTTTCAAAGAAAAACTCACTGAAGCCTGTAGAACAAAACCCCGTCTTCTCCTCTAAATGTCGAAATTCCTCCTAATTCTAACATTTCCCTCGGCTATTTGCAACGTTAAAGCATGTGGACCGCGTGCAGGTGCCTGACCTTGAGATATTAACGAGGTTTAATGAAACTTGAGTGTGGCTCTGTTGCCCAGCCGTAATTCACTACCACGTGGTATTGTTTGCTCTTAATTGGGATCAATGACATACTAGCTACATTCATTTGAATAGTGCTCCTGCAAAATATCCGAAATATCAGCTACAAAATAGCAATATCATCAAATTCATTCACACTACCGTATCTCAATGAAATAAGAAGAAATAAGAAACGGTCTTCCTTATTTTATCCCTTCGATATCTCCAAGGTTTTTGCAATATTTCATGTGATGAGATTCTCAACGTAGTCATATCTACCTCTCAATTCATAAACTGACGACAATGAACTTCTTTCGAACTGGGTTATTGCTCCGTTATAGCATAACTTCTCAGCTCTGCCATTTCATAAAATTCCTGTCTACAAGATAACGGCAGAATGTCAGGACGCCAAGTCCATTGTTATTAAAATTTCACAGTGAAAATAATCGATCCCCTCCTTTCCTGGGTTAACTGGTTGATTGAAGTGTCTCGTGGACGGCATGAAAGGAGCGTTAGTGTCAGGAATTGTGATCCTTCAGACACCTCGCTCATGGCCTCATTCATTCAAAGGCGATGATGAATTTCTGAATATATTCTTTATTAATGAGAAGATAACTTCCTTGAGAGACATAGAAGTACATTCTTGATGATTGAAAAGGATTTTTTCCAATTTCCCTGCTGTAGAAATAAGAAACTATCAGATGGGTGTTCAAATCTGACCATTCATATATTGACCTATTTCTCTGCTAGAGCTTTCAAAGCAAGTAAACACACTGTATTGTTCTATGCTGAACAACAAGTATGTCCAGTAATTCCAAAAACATGTGGTGATGATTCTTTTCCAGAATTTTTGTAGGTTAGAGTCAACCTAGGATCAAATACCTTCACCCCTGTCTGTCAAGGCTGACTGTACAAGTCAACCTGCAGGGGGCGTTAGCGCAAATGCCCAGTAGATCCTTCTAAGATCTCATTACCCTCGTCATCCCTGAAGATCTCGCACACTTGGTCCACACAAAGGGTTTCCATTTACGTAATTATGAAATGGCTAAGTTGAGCGCATGTCCAAACGATTGCCCCCAGACAAAACCAGGACGAACCGTGATACCCCCAAAAAGGTTGAAGCTACCTTGTGAAGCTTCAATAATTTCGTCAAAATATTTATGATTTGGTCCTTATCAGCCAAATATGATCTCAACCATTTTCCTTGAACCTACTGATGAGGAATTCATGTTCGTATTGAATTCTGTTCATCTTTGGACTAGAAAACTGTCGGAAGAAATTACTCAAAGACTTCTGTTATCCCTAGAAATATGTTTCCTTTTCGCATTCAATTAGTTTGAACCCTGCTCTGAAATTCAAAATCTACTCTTCCTTGTCGACCATCAAGAGATGAAATAGTCAAAAGACAGATAAATCCAGACTTTATAAAATGGCTCAGATTACTTCGTCAAGAATGAATCTAGAATGTTGAAGTATTTCGAAATGCTTTTGATAAAATGAGAGCTTCATTCCTTAGAATAAAAGTTTCAATTATCGATTAAATCTTATTTTGGGAGGATTTTGCATCATGTTTCAGGTTTTTTCTAGGTTTTTACTCCAAATATCTGATATTGAACTATCAATTTTTTGCATGGAAAACTTCCTAGGGGACTGCAGAATTGAACTATTTGTCAAAGGCAGTTTTTTGGAAAACAGATCGCCAAATGAGCAATACAGGAATAATATAAACGATAAACGAAGCAAACTGTTATGTTTCAGATAACAAATCTGACTCTTTCATCGACAAACGGGAAAATAATTCTTAAAATCTGAAACGTCACAGTTCGCTTTGTTCATTAGGCAATCTGTTTTCTGAGAAACTGCCCTTGTAAAATAGTTCAATTCTGCAATCCGAAACGGCATTTTCATAAAATTTTTATCTAATTTCTAATAGTTCTCTTTCAGATATTGCGAGTGAAAACCCAAAGAATAACTAATAAATGAAGTGATTTTTATATCAAAGGTATCTGGGTGATTTATGTTTGGAACTCGATGAAATTTATGCAGGATTATTCGACTTCGCAACGAGCAACACAAGGCAGTTAGAGTTTGGGAAACAGCATAACAAGTTCATTTCGGTTTCTCCAAACACTTTTAGTTTCATCACTTGGACACAGGAAATTGAGTCCGCCATGTATGAAGTCCCAGGTCATCCGCAGATTACCGAATCAACCCTTCTCAGGGATTCCCTCGGACCTTCGTTATAACGAGAGCTGTGACTGGCTCCATGTTCAATTAGTTGAATCGCAACTACGAATCTGTTGAGCTTAAGCGACATGTAAAGTTTGGCGATATGTGTCCTCTAGTTACCGTAAACTTGGGATGGAAATTGTTACGTGATATTAGGGTATCAAGTGCTAGTTATGAGTTGACAGAATACGAAAATATTTGTTTGAATTTCTCAATTTACAGGGTACTTAACGACGGGGTGAATCGGTTTGTACCCTTTTCCATTATAAATGACCCTAACCTCATCACCGATATAATTGCCTCTGAATGAATTAACATTAATTTTCTAATCGAAAGGGACTACAGACTAGAGGCAAAAGCCTATAAATGCAAAAAAAGGTGAAAACGTTGAACATGAAACAAATACGGAAAAACATTAGTAAAAAAAAGGAACATTGATGACCACAGAGGTATGAAAGCACAAATTAAATGTACGGTTCTTGATTGTATCAACTGAGGGTGCATTAACGACGTCACTAGGGAGTCAATTCCAGATACTGAACACTCTATTTGAAATGAAATATCCGCGGCACTCTGCACGAAAAGTCTCACGCTTAAGTTTCAATCTGTGATAACAACATTCCATGGAGCGCGCAGAAGGTGATGATCAAATCTCCGAGCAGCCAGTGATGCTCCAGTGAAGACAGTCCCTTCCGCTCCAATATCTCTTGATACGATGTTCTTCCGAAGCCATGAGGCACATGAATCACTCTGCGCTGAAACGCTTCCAGGAGCATCGGATTGCGATAATGAAAAGTGATCTCCTTGCTTTATTTGGTGTTTGGTTATATTGCTCGACCAGAAGAGATCAGTGGTGATGGTCACACCCAAGTCAACATGTATGGTACAACCCCCCACTCTACGTCCATCAATATAATAACTGTAACGAGGATTGTTTGTACCCTGATGGAGAACAGGATACTTTGGCTGAATGAGAGGTATGAGCCAAAGAGAAAACCAAAGGGATACCCTCTTGAGATCTTCTTGGAGATGTCCTTCGTAAGTTACAGCTTCTCCCAAAAACTTGACTTCATCCACATAGGACGCACTTTGTGAGGCAATGGAAGAAGTCAGATCACTAAAATATACTATGAATAAAAGTGGGCCAAGTATCGACCCCTGAGGCACGCTGCTGAGCACTTCCCTGGGACATTCACTGAGAATTTTCTCTTGGTCAAAAATCCTCTGATCCATCCGAGATGTGCTGTGAATGCCCAATCTATCCAATCTGAAGAGAGATGAGGTATAGGAACCTTATTGAAGGTGCTGTAGAAATCCAAATGAAAAACATCGATAGGAATCTTTATATTCAATTCCGACGTCCATTTATCTAGTCAAAATAGCAAATTACTAATAATGGATCGACCAGGGACAAAGCCATGCTGCGAATCAGGAATAAGTTTGTAATTCAGGAGGAAAGATGTTAGCTGCTCGAAAATAATAATCTCTGAGATTTTACAAACTATTGGAGTTAGACCAATTGGCCAATAGTTGTAAGAATTGTGCCTGCGCCTTTCTTAAATATTTGACCTTGGCGTCACTCCAGGATGAAGGTAAATCACCAGATGCAAGGGACAAAGCAAATATTGATGCAAGAGGCACTGACAATGTGGTAGTACACTCTGGTAGAAATTCAGCTCTGATATTATCGGGACCAGGTGATGATGAAATTTTGAGATATCTAAGTTGTATTTCATCCTCCCCATGTACGATAACGATGTCAGAAGTGATTTCAGTTTGTAATCTCAATGGCCAGTATGGAAAATAAGAACTGTCATGACAAGTAATTTCCACAGATGAAAGAAAATTGAATTTCTATGAATTGGTCTGATGACTAGATCATCACGTAATTTTCCACAAGTTTTGAAATCGACATTTTCCAACTTGTTTCTGAGTTGCATGATGATTTAATAGAAGTTTTCGAATTTTTTCCGGGAAATAACCATAAAATTTGACATATTTTATTCTCAATCTCTCCCAGAATTTATAAATACTGCTGACACCAGCTTGGAAACTCCTGAAAAGATGTTTTTCAATATGCTGCAACCTTTGTTCACATCAAACCTGGATTTTACTGCTATAATAACAACTAAACTCCATGAATTTCTAGTCAATTATTCAATTAGTACCTATGGAATAGCTACAGAGGTACCTCAAATATTCTAAACCTCTAGTACAAATACGAATTGAAATTATCGGAAGTAAATTTCGTCGATTGTGTTAATTACCCATGTAGATGAACTCTCTTGCGAAGAAGTCTTCTATATTAAGGTCTCGAAATGCCCTCAGGAAGGTCATTTAAGTTTCAAAGATGAAATCACGAAAACGCTATTTCCTGTTTAAAAATTGTTCTTTTAATTAGTTTCCAGCATGAATATTCTAGACGAGTGCTTCTTCAATTAGTCAGGATATCTTCTACGAACTCGTACAAATTCATTCGAATAAGAGTAGGTATGAGAAACATTTTTGGCAACTTTCAAAGTCCGCATTTTCTATCATTAGGACTCTATTTCGTTTTATTAGAACACGACAATGTGATATTTATAAAATATTTGCGTTCTGTAGATTCATTCAAGTGAGTGACTTTGTGCCTTTTCAATGCAAGTGCACAACAGAAATTTGTTTTCAATAAAAAAACGTGACAAAACTCGTTAACTAGTTGGTAACTATATACTGATACTCAAACCTGTGCCTAATTCGCTGATAATCGTAGCATTCAACAAGCAAAATTTTTTTCATCGGAAAGTAATACTGTTTTTGATAGTGTCAATACGTATGTAGTATGTAGACCAGGTTTGCAAAAATTTCAACATGCGCGCAAAAAGGAACTAACCTCACGTCAGTGCACCTCTAGTTTTTCCTCGCATATAAATGTGAATTTTCTTGAAAATAATATCGTTTCATCCTTCATGTCAGAACTTTCATATCGCCAAGATATCAATTTCATGAAATTATTTCTTCTGTCTAGGATATTCCTTGTGATTTACCTGTGTGAAAGAAAAACCTCGAATGCTTAGTTGGCAGTTTGATGCAGAAGAGAAATTATGCAAGCTTGATAAATAATATCCTAGGGAACAAATGAAATTGTCCGTTTAGCATAGGATCGTGTGCTTTATTGTTCATAAATTCAGATGACTCACAACTATAATAAGAAGTTTGAAAGTTTGATAAAGTTTGTTCCTTTAGTACGGTATCGTAATGAAAACATCCTAGTGTCATCTTAATTTCGTTCAGGAATTTGTCTGAGAATGTTTATTCATGAAGGGCCTTGCGAACCACAACATTGACTATCACGTGATAAATTGAAATTAAGCTTTCCGGGTTTCGGAACAATGAGTATAAATAAATGGAAATAGTCTCTCAAGAAAACATTTGTCCTGGAATTGCGTAGGCTAAGTTTTCGAAATTTACTACATCCGAGTTGGTGACAACGAATTTGAATACTTGCTGTTGCTCCAAAATTGAATTCATCTACTGGATATTAAATTCAAAAAAGTCTACTTGTTAAAGGCTATTGATACAACAATTAAATACAGATTTTTCTGTATTAACCTTTACATAATAATATCTTTCGATATTGATTTGATATCTTTCGATATACTTTTATGTCGTCGACGAACTACGTCTTCAATGACAAAATTATTATATCAACTGGCATATAATGATCAAAGTAAAAAACCTTAGAAAAGGGTAAAAAAATGAAATACAACCTAAAAACAATACTAGACACAGTGTTTCATCTTCTATCTTTCGATTTAGAATCATCAGTAGCATTTATTCTATATTATATATCAAAAACTTACCACGTGTTTCAAACCACATTTCACATCAACGGAAATAACCAGATTTAAGTCCATACGCATGCTTGTTAGAATTGTGCATAGAAAACAATAATGCCACAGATTTTACTTAAAACTTCTTTTTTCCTTGACAAATGAAATGCAGTAAAAAAACATTTTCCAAAATCTTTATAACTTCAAAAATTAAATGACAGTTGATATTGACCTTTGAAAACTATAAGTTTTCATTCAAATATTAAATTCAAAAAAGTCTACTTGTTAAAGGCTATTGATACAACAATTAAATACAGATTTTTCTGTATTAACCTTTACATAATAATATCTTTCGATATTGATTTGATATCTTTCGATATACTTTTATGTCGTCGACGAACTACGTCTTCAATGACAAAATTATTATATCAACTGGCATATAATGATCATTGAAGACGTAGTTCGTCGACGACATAAAAGTATATCGAAAGATATCAAATCAATATCGAAAGATATTATTATGTAAAGGTTAATACAGAAAAATCTGTATTTAATTGTTGTATCAATAGCCTTTAACAAGTAGACTTTTTTGAATTTAATATTTGAATGAAAACTTATAGTTTTCAAAGGTCAATATCAACTGTCATTTAATTTTTGAAGTTATAAAGATTTTGGAAAATGTTTTTTTACTGCATTTCATTTGTCAAGGAAAAAAGAAGTTTTAAGTAAAATCTGTGGCATTATTGTTTTCTATGCACAATTCTAACAAGCATGCGTATGGACTTAAATCTGGTTATTTCCGTTGATGTGAAATGTGGTTTGAAACACGTGGTAAGTTTTTGATATATAATATAGAATAAATGCTACTGATGATTCTAAATCGAAAGATAGAAGATGAAACACTGTGTCTAGTATTGTTTTTAGGTTGTATTTCATTTTTTTACCCTTTTCTAAGGTTTTTTACTTTGATCATTATATGCCAGTTGATATAATAATTTTGTCATTGAAGACGTAGTTCGTCGACGACATAAAAGTATATCGAAAGATATCAAATCAATATCGAAAGATATTATTATGTAAAGGTTAATACAGAAAAATCTGTATTTAATTGTTGTATCAATAGCCTTTAACAAGTAGACTTTTTTGAATTTAATATTTGAATGAAAACTTATAGTTTTCAAAGGTCAATATCAACTGTCATTTAATTTTTGAAGTTATAAAGATTTTGGAAAATGTTTTTTTACTGCATTTCATTTGTCAAGGAAAAAAGAAGTTTTAAGTAAAATCTGTGGCATTATTGTTTTCTATGCACAATTCTAACAAGCATGCGTATGGACATAAATCTGGTTATTTCCGTTGATGTGAAATGTGGTTTGAAACACGTGGTAAGTTTTTGATATATAATATAGAATAAATGCTACTGATGATTCTAAATCGAAAGATAGAAGATGAAACACTGTGTCTAGTATTGTTTTTAGGTTGTATTTCATTTTTTTACCCTTTTCTAAGGTTTTTTACTTTGATCATTATATGCCAGTTGATATAATAATTTTGTCATTGAAGACGTAGTTCGTCGACGACATAAAAGTATATCGAAAGATATCAAATCAATATCGAAAGATATTATTATGTAAAGGTTAATACAGAAAAATCTGTATTTAATTGTTGTCATCTACTGGACTATAATGTGAGTGATTTGGCTAGAATATTCTCCAAGGTACACAGGGTGTCACATTGAAGGGAAAACCGAGGTTCTCCGTTCTTGAGGGGGGCATTTTTGCGCTCATGTTCCAGGGAAACATCGTGCTATCGTTTTGTCCAAATTTCTGTGATTCTCGAATTCTCAAACGACTAGGCTGTACTCACTGGATGACTAATCCAGTTTCAAAATCGGCCGTCCGGCCGTGGACACGATAACTGTCGAAAGGAGCAAGCTAGCAACTCGAAGCTCTCAGGGTTTTATCACAGATCAACCAGATAAACCACTCGCCTCATTTACTTAGGAAATCTATGTCAACGCAGATATGACCCTGAATCGAGCTAATCAGAATTTTAGTAGGCGTTTGGGGTGCTTTGGGGTGCCAATCAGATTGCAGGAATAGGATTACGTCACTCTCGCCGTTTTCGGACTCGCTTGAAGAGGTTATAAACATGTAAACAAACTGAAATGAATTTTTCATCCTATTTATTGATGAATAATTTCGTAACTGTTCCATTATAAAATATAATCCAAACAGTTTTTTACAACCAAATCGATTGTTTATTCATCTTTGAGGTTCTATTTTATGATGACAGACCTCATTATATGTTTTAATTATACGACAAGAATTGGAATCGAACTTAGGTGGACTCATTCATAATGTTCATTTTATATAATATAAAAGAACCGTAACTGAAGTAAAAGCATTACAACCTCCATTATTCAATTAAAACGATGGGATGTCTAATAAAATTGTATATGATTGCACAAACACTAGGATTGGAATCGAACAAAGTTGGTCTATTCCTAGTTTAGTTTTATATTGAAATGAATCTCATTTGATGTGAAACTACAAAGATTATCTGATTAAGGTAAACGGGTTTTCCATAACATTTTTCCGAAATTTTCATTTACTCCAACCGAGTTCTTCTACAGGAGTTTTAGATGTGACAAAACACTCGCTTTGGTATTGGAAATTTGCTTTTCAAATGGTTTCATCGAAAAATCTTAGTCTGATTTTGATTTTGTGATTCCTGAATCCCGACAAATCCGTTTTTCCATTTCGATTTTAGATATTCCAAAATCAAGTATTCAATTTGACAGCTGTTTCGAGGAAGAATAAAGTGTGGTTATGTCTGTTATATTTCTCAAGGTCGTAGAGACGCGATTCCCGCAAACGATGAAGTGATTTGTCTTGTTGGTCTGTGGTTTTATTCTGCCTCAGACTGCTGCGGTTGAGTACGTTACTGGGCTGAATCAGCCAATCCATTTCGGTGTTATAGCCAATTTAAATTTTGAGGAACTACTGAAGCGTTTGGATTGACACTTGGCAGTTTATTGAAACATAATGATGCAAAACTTCTTGAAAAATTTCGTCGGGATCGTATTGTCACCAAATCCCAGAAAGTTTTTTTTCGAAATTTTTTTTTTCGGAAACTGATCATCATGAAAATTGCTCATACACAGCAGTGTATCGAATTCTGGTTTGATAGGAGAGATTGTCGAATTGTCGAATTCCATGGTTTGTTCGGAATAACTGAAAAAATACTGACTCAATCATGACGAAAGTATAAGTAAGTATAAAGTCAGCAAATTGTCCAGTGCTACCGGTGCCCTTCTCGATGTGACTGATGACATTTTTCGGTCCATTGATGATTCTAAGTGTGCAATGTTATTCCTGCTGGATTTCAGTAGAGCCTTCGATACTGTGCGGCATGATGTTCTTGTGGCTATTTTGAAGTCTTGTGGAGTGTCAGGTGAGGCTTTTCGCCTCCTGAGCTCTTACCTCACTGGGCGTACACAATTCGTGAAGTTGGGTGATAAAATCTCTTCTGCTAAGTCTGTGCTGAGTGGGGTACCTCAGGGATCGGTTCTCGGGCCTCTTCTATTAATAATATACACAAGCCAATTCATCAAGTTCATCCGTCACGGCAAGGTTCACATGTTTGCTGATGATTTTCAACTTTTTTTCGATTTCTCCATTGAAGATTTTAACACCGCAACCATGAGAATTATTGAGGATCTGAATCGGTTGGCACTCATAGCGGAGAAACATTCCCTCATTTTGAATTCAAGAAAATCATTCGCTCTGGTCTTTGGTTCCAAAAATATAAGAAGTTTCGTTGAAAATAATTTTAGGCCTGTAATTGGTGGTGATAATATACATTTTGTAGAGAACGCTCGGGACTTGGGCTTGGTTGTGGATGGCTCATTAAGGTTTCGTGAACATGTGGCGTGTTCAGTTCGGAGAGCTTATGGGGCCCTTAGGATGCTGTACCAGCATAGATCGTATTTGCCCATCCCTACAAAAAGGGTTCTATGTGAGAGTCTTGTCTTGTCTAAGTTTAATTATTGCTCCCCTGTTTATAGCTTTTGTCTTGATCAAGAGACATTAGGTCGAATTCAACGTGTTCAAAATAGCTGCATTAGGTTTGTATATGGGATCAGAAAATATGAGCATGTTTCGCATAAGTTGAAGGAGTTATGTTGGTTGCCAATGAAAACCTGTTTTGAATATTATGCCCTGTGTACTTATCACAAAGTCATAATTGAGAAGTGTCTGCCATATCTTCACAAGAAACTGAGGTATAGAACTGATATTCATAACTTGAACGTGAGGCATAGGAATCTGCTTTCTTGTCCCCAGCACAGAACATCGATCTTTCAAAGAAGTTTCTCATATAATATAGTGAAGTTTTACAATGAGGTTCCAACCGAATATAAAAAATTCACAATGGTTAGATTTAGGAAAGAAATCAGGGCTCATCTTTTCCGTACGATAAATGTATAAAGTTCCTGATTGTCTACAGAAACTATAGTAGTACTCAATGTCTTGAATGCTTTTTTTCTATTATTATCTTAGTTCTGCTTTATTTTGTTCATTTCCATTATATTCTCCTTTTTTTGTTTCCAATGATCATTCGAATTCAATTATTTATGTAACAAGGGTTAAGTGGTAGAGCACCTTCTTGGTGAACTTCCCCTTGAGGTTCAATTTGGTGAAATAAAGACAATATTATTATTATTATTATTATTATTATTAATATACCCGAATGACCTTCAAAATGATGCAGAATAATAGGCGAAAGTTCGAGCAGAATTTTCACCATTGTATGGAAGCAAGGCCTGATTTTTGAGCATTTCTTAGATTAAACTATCTGAGACACCTATTTCGTTTTTCCGAACAAACTGTCGCCCCCTGCATTTTCTTTAGAATTTGATGATCAAATCATGGTCCGGGTAAATTGGATGAGATATTTTCAAAATTGATTATTACGTAAGGGAATGAACAACAAATCTCAAAAAGGTATCATATCCAAATGGAAAAGGAGTTATCAACAACATATATCATATGACTAATGTTCCTTATTCAGATTGAAGTGGTTGGGGTTGCTGAGTCTCTACTCATCCCTCTGGATGAAATAATATTATGATGGATTTTATGTGAAAAAATGTCCCGCTCGAGAACCAAATTGACGGGTTTGTGGATACATTCTTCTTGAATATTTATCTCATGGTAGGTGAGAGTGCAGAGCTCATTCCTATTCCAAAGTTTCGTAGATAATATCATCACTTAACATCCTTAACATCATTGGTATTCAGTTTTGAACATTGATCCTATTCTGCTCTTTCTGTTTGGACGCACTTATCCAGTTTTCAGTGCTTTTCGAAAACTTTTTTTTCCTGGCGATGATTATGAAAACAATAACAAATTCCACTTCTGCTTCAGTGTTTTCAATTAGGAAACTCATGAAATGTAGAAATCGAAGCAAACCCTAATTGAATACATGAAAATCATAAATACTTGCATGCCGGATTTGATGTATTCCATTCTGATGTGTACCGTATTATATGGACAGCGAATCGTGTTTGGAAAGCAATCTGACTCATATTTCAACATTTTTCAAGACTGCAGGTCTATTTTTTTGAGAGTTACAACACATACGGAAAGGCGACTGGAAGGACAGAAATGAATTCGGTTCTTCAAGCAGTCAACCTTATCATTTGCGTGAGACCGAGACAAAATAAGAACCCTCTAGTTTCGTCTAATAACAGAATACAAATTTTTGTGAACAAAATATTTAATTACTGATTAAAGCTTATTTTCGGAGGATTTGCATCTTTTCTTAGGTTTTTTCTGGGTTTAAAGCCACATATCTAAAAGAATACTATTAAAAATTTAATAGAATTTGTTTTTTTATGGAAAACGCCCCAGCGGATTGCAGAATATAATTTTTTTTCAAGGGCAGTTTCTTGGGAAACAGATTGCCTAATGAACAATACAGGAATAATATAAACGTGAAACAGAGCGAACTGTGATGATTCAGATTACAATTATGACTCTTTCATCAGACAAACGAGAACATTTTCAAAATTATTTTCTTTCGATTTTTCGTTTTGAGGCCACTGTCAATTGACATTTTTATCAAATCACAGCAACACTGATTCACTTGGTTTGAAAGTTTGTTAAATGTACCTCTTTTGTAAGTAGATTCAGCAAAATAGGGTTCATTTCTACAGAAAAATGAGCAAAATTACTCTCCCTTTTAACAAAATGCAAGAGGATTTTTCTTCAAATTATCTGATCTCGACATGGTTTGCTTTTGTGTGAAGATATTTACAGGGTAAACATCTCGACCTCTAGATATCAGAAAACGAGAGCACAAAAACAACCTAAGTGATAGAGTCATACAAAAATCCCAAATAGCGAACAATGTATGTTCGACCATTGAGAATCTCATGATAGATTGGAACACTACAAGAATACTGATGTCGGTAGCAGATAATTTGAGAGGAAAAATTGAAGAGTCCTCTTGCATTTTGTTAAATGGAGAGAGAGTAATTTTGCTCATTGTTCTGTATAAATGGACCCTAATTGGCTAAATATACTTAAAAAGAGGTTGAATTAGAAAAATTTCAAACCAAATGAATCTGTGTTGCTGTGATTTCATAAAAGTATGAATTCCGACAAAAGTCTCAAAACGAAAAATCGAAAGAAAATAATTCTGAAAATATTCTCGTTTGTCTGATAAAGAGTCAGATTTGTACTTTGAAAGGTCACACTCCGGTCTGTTTATCGTTTATATTGTTCCTGTATTGTTCATTAGGAAATCTGTTTTCCAAGAAGCTACCCTTGGCGAATAGCTCCATCCTGCAATCCGCAAAGGCGTTTTCTATGAAAAAACAATTTATCTTTAACTTTTAATAGTTTTCAGATATTGGGAGTGAAAAAAACAGAAAAAGCTTAAAAATTAAACGAATTATTTGCTTAGATAGGTACGCTCCTCCCCTCTCGATGGCAAATGATCCATTTCAAATTATTCAAACGGAGCGGAACCTATTTGGAAACAGTATTCAGTCCAGTCTCAACTATGGTTTTTACTTCTACTTTGGTAAATATGACCTGAAATCAACATTTGTCTTTGAAATATCATTTATATTGATGAGTGAGACGGTTTAGTAAATATTGATATAAGTTTGCTCAGTTGATTTTATTTCCTTTCACATAATTCAATCAAATATCCATTTTCATTAGTTTTTCATCTAATTTTCTTAGAGCGCTAGTGAAATATCGATTTTTCTAGTAAAAATAATTGGATAATGAGTTTACATCAGAGAATATCATGAATCTAATTTTTGTTGTTTGTTTCAGGTATGTTGAAAATTTCTTCAAGTGAGCTTCAGGTAAGTCCAACGTGAAATCTTGACAAAGGCTCGGATAAAAAAATCAAGCCCAAGCTTTCATCTAGGTGATAACTTACTGAACGAGTTTTTATAGTAACAAGGAACTATTTCATTGTTCGACCGCCTATTTTGATTCCAGTGTAGATTTATATAACTAACACAGCCATATACCTAATGCAGAACACGAGGGGGTTTCTTGTTGAATTCCATGTATCGAATTTTAAAATTAAAGAGTGGAATGGATTCATCCTTCAAAGGTGTCTATACTATATTGCCTTGAATTCAAAAGAATATTATTGATTATCGATTAAAGTATATTTTGAGAGGATATTGCATTTGATTTCAGAGTTTTCCTAGGTTTTACCTACCAATATCTGAACAAAAATGAGAATTAAATGAAAAATATTAGTATAACAAAAAGCTTTGCGGATAACGGTATTCGAACCATTTGTCAAGGACAGTTTCTGAAAAGACTGTTGCCTAATAAACAATATCGGCATAATGCAAACGATCAGCAAAGTGAACTGTTACTTTCCAGGAACTATATATATCTGGCTCCTTCATCAGATCATAGAGAAAAACATTGCAGAACTATTTTCTCTTCATTGTTGAATAGGGGGGTCGGCTATAGACTCTGAAACCATTTTCGCGCGCATGTTCTAGGGTAACAGCGTGCTATCGTTTTGTCCAAATGTCTGTAATTTTGAATGATGGAGCCGAAAATGGTCTCAATCGACTAGGTTGGACGCACTGATGACGAATCCGGTGTCGAAATCGATTCTGTCCGGCTGGCCGGCCGTAGACACAATAACTGTCGACAAAAGCAAGCTAGCAACTTGAAACTTTCAGGATAGGTTGCGCATCAGAATGCCACGGTTGAGTTCGTCAATGGGCCAAATCGGTCAAATAGTTTCGGAGTTATAGGCATTTGAAATTTTGAATTGAAGTTATTTATTTTCTATTTTAGAAACAACTTGAGCGATTGGATTCAAACTTGGCAATTAGGTGGAGTATAACGACGCGCAACTTTGAGCCAAATTCCGTCAGGATCATATTGTCAGTAAATTTGAAAAAAAAATTTTTTCGAAATTTTTTTCCAAAAAATTTTTTTTTCCGGAAATCATTCATCATATTCAGAACAAAATTCCACTCACACTTTGAGCTCCATATTTCACAGCAGTGTATCAAATTTCAGTCTGATGCGATCATAAGTTTTGGAGATATCGGGAAAAAATATGTCAAATTTCCAGGTTTTCTTCTCGATATCGTTGATTTTTTCGGTATAACTCGAGAAATACTGATTCAGTCCTGATAAAACTTCACAGCTAGTTTCGAGATGCTGAAAGACAACTTTAGTCGAAATTTCGTGATAATCGTGTCATTAGAACGATTTGAAAAAAAAATTTCTATGATTTTCTTATCATATCATCCTCATTAAAGTCTTTATGAAACTTCGAACTGTTACTTTTCGATGAAGTACTGGATTTCAATTCGATCTGATCTGTATTTTTGGAAATATTGGAAAAATAAAATTTTGATTGGGTATATCTACGGAATCATTGGGTGGATTTTACCCATTCACGAATTCGGCCTTCGTAATTAAGGTCCAAATCTTCTCTACAAATATCGAGTTTCTAAGTTGTTTCTTTCGGAAACGGCTTAATTACGAAGGTCGAATTCGTGAATGGGTAAAATCCGCCCAATGATTCCGTAGATATACCCATTCAAAATTTTATTTTTCCAATATTTACAAAAATTTTGATCGAATTGAAATCCAGTAATTTATCAGAAAAAAATTTCAAAAAGCAATGCCGTGAAGGCAGCAGCTTTTGCGTGCATGTTCAAATTCGTTGCTGAAGCGGTCATCTACATTGAAGATGCACGCAAAAGTTGCTGCCTTCACGGCAGTGCTTTCGAAATTTTTCACTGATAAATTACTGCATTTCAATTCGATCAAAATTTCTGGAAATATTGAAAAAATTAAATTTTGAATGGGTATATCTACGGAATCGTTGGGCGGATTTTACCTAGTCACGAATTCGACCTTCGTAATTAAGCCGCAAACCTATAGACTCTGAAACCATTTTTGAATCTTTGCATCAGTTCGATATTGAAACTGCCATGAAGAATAGTTTGAATTTCGCAATCCGCAAGAGCGTTTTCTAGAAAAAATTATTTCGATTTGATTTTTAATATTTTTTTTCAAATATTTGAAAAAACTTAAAAATTAATAGTGGTTGCGACTTACTTTGGTATTTCTACGGGTTTTTGATCAAATAATATTGCATGACAGTTTAAACTTGGGATATCGGCAATTTACATAGATTATCCACAATTTCATGTTACTGACTACACTAATCGAACACGTGTGAAATGGCTTCGAATTAAATGCCATTTCGTGAAGGGAAACCAAGTTTAATGGACAACTTAATTTATTGGGCTTGAACACTCGATAACACCTCACCGCACTTGCCAACCTTCACAAGACCTCTCTGACAAGAAAGTTCTGACCACATAATAAGACGGAAGCCATACAAAAAACTGTTGTAACACTTCTGATGCGTATAAATGTTTCTCGACCAAATTTCAACCCTCCTTGCAATTTCTGTTGTTGTTCGGGGGTAAAAATTTAAATGAACGCCTACAGAAATCAGTATATCACAGGCCTGCATGCATACAGAAATTACTGAATGGAAACAAAATCCCGAATATTACCAAGAATAAACTAACATAATCACAATGGCGAATTTCTCTCGATAATTCAACAAATATTTCACCTTGATCAGAGCTAATCATCCAATTAATTTTTTAATTAGTCTTTATCACCAAGAATTATTCTCTTATTCTGTCTATGCAATTAATCATTTTGTTGTGAGTTGTTATAGCTTTTTCATTCAATTCTGAATGAATAGACAAATTCAACCTTCCCAATTGATTCGAATCTATTATGCAAATATCGGGTCTTTTGGTCGTCCCTTAAGGAATTTATTATGTCGAACAAACAACCAAAGAATAAATCAAGAAAATATGAATCTAACCTCCATCCATCCAATGCAATTAGCAGAATGGAAAAGTTCATAAAATTAATTGTAGAGGACGAAAATGTATTTTTGTTTGGAATTGGTGTCTTCTAACCGATCGAATTGAATTTTGCGATTAGGGGAATTGTCAGAAATACCAATAAGGATAGGGAAAAATGCCTTCTCAAGATATAGAATGGTTCCAGATTCGTGATGTTTTCTTTATTAGATGACACAACATTTTTACTTTCAGTTTTCAGTAATATCAGGACCTTATCATCTGATCTTTTCCATCTTTAGACAACCATTGAATTATGAATGGAATACAACGTATTGTATTCTCATTATATGGATTTGAAAAGTAGTTAATTTATGGAAAAATATCATTTGATTCAACATTCAGTAAACTAAACAATTAACAATGTCTCCTTTATAAAAATTCTAATTCAACAATTCGCTGAGATGTTGAATAATATCCGAAGTCTCTCATTTTAATGAAATATTATTATGTAATTCCATGATATTTTGATGTCTATCTTTTGTATAAGATGAACGAAAAGTTCTAGAAAATATTCTGACCGATTTGAAGAGATCTATGGATTTGCATTATATTCAATTTTGGAAAATCCGCAAGATTGTGTGCAGTCGCGCAATATATTTTTGCACGTTTCTGACTTCATCTTCTGGGCAATGCATAGACGATCCGAATATCATACAGTTTCTGTGGGGTATAAAATAATTCGCTTTTAGTTTCGACTGTCTTTGATACTTTGAAACTTGCAAATACCAATTCTGTGAATACGGATACAAAAACAACCTAAAGTCATACAAAGATATGGAAAAGCGAATCACATATAAGAACGGTACTATACAAAGATACTGATGACGGAACCAGATGATCGAAAAATAAAATATCGAAGTGACCTCCTTTATATTATTGAATGGAGAAAATGGAGTAACCCATTTCACTGTAGAAATGACGCATATTTGGCTGAATTCACTGAAAAAAGAAGTAAAATCGAAAAATATGAATATCGAAAGATATTCAAAAATGTCAAAGTGACAACTAAAGTAAAATCTAAAATTCTGCAAATGTTCACTTTATTGTCTGTTGAAAGTGTCAGACAAATACTCTCAAACGTTACAGTTGACCTTGGATCGTTTACATTTAATTGTTAATTTTTTACGCGGAAATTCAAGATTCTAAACTTTACATTGTCGAAAAAAGCGATTACACGCCGAGATTCTTCGCAGTGTATGAATCCAAAACTATGGGAATCGGACATATTTTCATGAGTTCTTTCTGCAGCGGGACCAACGAAAAATCTGTCCCACTGTAGCAGGTGATAATGAAGTCGAATGAAACGATATTCTGAAAAATGAGCACACTTGGCGTTTTTATGAGGCATATAATGGGGCAGTATTTCAAGGAACGCCGACTTACTGTTGCATAATGCTGTGGTTCCAACTCAGACTTTCAATATAAATTATGCGGTTCGCCCTAAGCTCAGCAATTTGTGTAACGATTATCAATTTTTTCAGCAGAAAGTCCTGTGGCTTGGCACCGCATGAGTTAATATTTCCGCAAAATTGAAAAAACGACGCTGAAGTGAAATCGTTTTTTATGGCGAATACTTCATGATCCATGTTTCAAGAGCGATGGCTCATAAATCAACTAAACTAATTATAAAGGGTTTTTCAACAAGAACTTTGTTTTTCAATGTGGTAACACCGGCACCACATGACAGTTTTGACATTTAGTTTTTTGACGTATTCGCAGTATATGCTTTGGCAATTGTTACAATTTCGCTCGAAAATCGCATTAAAATAATTCAAATCCACTATGAAAATGGTCGTTCTGTTAAAGTTACATTTCGTAAAATTCGTGATATTTTCGGACAACATAAACGTCCTTCTGAGACCGCTATCAAGAATTTGGTCCGAAATTTGAGTCGACAGGCTCGGTACAAAATGTGCCAACACCAACACGTGTTCGACCGGGTCGTTCAACAGAAAACATCGCTGCCGTGAGCCACAGTGTTGAAGAAGATCAAAAGTTATCAATTTCAAGACGTTCTCAACAATTGGGGATATCCAAAAGCACAACATGGCGAATTTTGCGAAAGGATTTGGCTTTGAAGCCTTACAAGATTCAACTGGTGCAGGAATTGAAGCTGACCGACCATTCAAATCGCCGTAGATTCGCTCAGTTCATTCAGGAACAACCTGCTGGTTTTTCTCAAAAAATCATTATTTCAGACGAAGCACATTTTCAATTGTCAGGGTACGTCAACAAGCAAAATTGCCGCATTTGGGCTTCTGAAAATCCTAAAGCAATTATTGAGAAGCCTTTGCATGCTGAACGTGTCACTGTGTGGTGTGCTATGTGGTCTGGAGGTGTGATTGGGCCGTTTTTTTTCGAAGATGAGGCTGGAAATGCGGTAACAGTCAATGGATCACGCTATCGCGAGATGTTAACAACTGAATTTTGGCCTATTATTGATGACATGGATGTCACTGAAATGTGGTTTCAACAAGACGGTGCCACATGTCACACAGCCAATGAAACTATCAATTTATTGGAAACCAAATTTCCCGATCGCATAATTTCGCGAAATTCAGCTGTTAAGTGGCCGGCCAGATCGTGTGATTTAACACTACTGGATTATTTTTTGTGGGGCTATGTTAAAGACAGAGTTCATACAGAGCCAATCGAATCGATTGCAGCCTTAAAACTCAAAATCCGTGATGTCATTAACGAGATAGACCCTCCATCTTGCCAAAAAGTGATTAAAAATTTTGATGAAAGAATCAACGTCTGTCAGCGTGGTCGTGGTGGACATTTGTCAGATATCATTTTTCATTCCTAATTGCCGACCTTTTTTCTTTGTAATACAATAAAAATGTTATTTCCACTAAATTATTTGTTTTATTTTGTTTTAAAAAACAAAGTTCTTGTTGAAAAACCCTTTACTATCAACAGTGATTTACACTCTCGTATAGACGAAGTTTATTTGCATTTTCGCATGTTCTAGAAAAACAGCGTGCTATCATCTTGTTCAACGGTCTGTATTTTTGAAAATTTCTCCCGAAAATAGTCTCAAACGACAAGATTGGACTCACTGATGACGAATCTGGTGTCAAAATCGAATCTGTCCGTCCATAGGCACGATTAATGGCGTACGGAGAATACTATCGCCCTGAAACTTTCATGGTAGGGTCACATTTCAAAATGCGATAGTTGAGTTCGTTGATGTGCAAAATCAGCAGACATTTCCGCAATTGTGGCTATTTAAAATTTTGAGGCTATTTCTCTGATATTTCGAGAACTGCTAGAGCGATTGGAATAAAATTTGGCGCTTGGTTGGACTGAAGCAACGTGAAACTTTCGCAGAATTTTGTTGATTTTTTTGGTCAGTATATTGAAAAAACATTTCTCTGAAAATTTTTCCGAGAAAAAAATTTTTTGGAAACTGTTCATCATATCCGAAAGAAGGTTCCTACTCAGACCCTGAATTTCAAGTTTTGCAGACGTGTGTTGAATTTCAGTTCGGTGCGAAATGTATATTGGAGAAAAATATGTCGAATGTCGTGCTTTTTTTCCGGAATGATTCAAAAACTGCTGATGCAATTACGATAAGGCTTGATGATCAGCTTGATAATGCTGATGAACAACTAAGTGTGAAATTTCGTGATGATCGTGTCATCAGAACAATTTTAAAAAAATTTCAAAAAGCACTGCCGTGAAGGCAGCAACTTTTGCGCGCATGTTCAATGTAGATGACCGCTTCAGCAACGAATTTGAACGTGCGCGCAAAAGTTGCTGCCTTCACGGCAGTGCTTTTTGAAATTTTCTTTTCTCAGAGAGATGCTTCCAGTCGGTTGACAGATCGATAGAACTTCTTTCAGAAAAATAGCTAATTTCTCGAATCTCCAACTCGAAAACAATGTTATTTGCTTGTATTTTGCCATTTCCAACATTTTTCATCGGTAATTCGTCGATTTTTAACAGATTTTCATCATCTTCAAGAATTTGTCAACCGACAGCCGTGACAACAACAAACCCATATATATCTTGTCTATGAACAAACCGTACTCGATGGTCCGTCAGAATATTTCGGAGAAAAGCAACAATATCGAGAAGAAAACCTCGAAATTTGACATATTTTTTCCCGATATCTCCAAAACTTATGATCGTATCGAATTGAAATTTTGTACACTGCTGTGAAATATGAAGCTCAAAGTGTGGGTGGAATTTTTTTTTTGGTATGATGAATGTTTTCCGGAAAAAAAAATTTTTTGTAAAAAAATTTCGAAAAAATTTTTTTTTTGAATTTACTGACGATATGATCCTGACGAAATTTGGCTCGAAGTTGCGCGTCGTTATACTCCACCAAACTGCCAAGTTTGAATCCAATCGCTTGAGTAGTTTCTGAAATAAAAAATAAATAACTTCAAAACTTCAAGTGCCTGAAACTCTGAAACTATTCGACCGATTTGGCCCATTAACGAACTTAACCGCGGCATTCTGATGCGCGACCTATCCTGAAAGTTCCAAGTTGCTAGCTTGCTTCTGTAGACAGTTATCGTGTCTACGGACGGCCGGCCGGACAGAATCAATTTTGACACCGGATTCATCATCAGTGAGTCCAACCTAGTCGATTGAGACCATTTTTGGCTCAATCATCCAAAATTACAGACATTTGGACTAAACGATAGCACACTGTTCCCCTAGAACATGCGCGCAAAAAATAAAAAATTTTTTTCAAATATTCAGTAGCTATTTCATGATATTCTGATCATATCTCACTGAAACAAACTTTGAATGAACCTTCAATCTGTGGATGTGGTGGATTCAAATTTGATCTTATATGTATTTTTGAAATATTGAGAAAATAGTAGAATGGGTGTATCGGCGGAATCATTGGGTGGATTTTACCCAGGCAGGAATTCTGCCTTAGTTATCAAGGTCCAAACCTTCACAACAAATATCGAGTTTTTAAGTTGTTTTTTTCGAAGGTTATTGAGTTTACGATGGTCCATTTGTTGATTCAAAAATGACAGATTGAAGGTGCATACAGTATTTCGTGAGAAGAACATCACCAAATCTTTTCAGGAGGAAGTAAAGGTGCGTTTGGCGGGGTCAATGTGTGAAGAGATGACCGTTTTGGCAACAAATTTGAACATGTGCGCAAAAGCTGCCGACTTCACGCCAGTGCGTTTATAGATTTTATTTTTTCATTCGATCGTTTAAAGCCCTTACAAAAAGCTCTTGGAAGGTATATAATGAAAACGTTATTCAGAAAAAACATGCACTAAAACGAATGAAAACTGTCTAACTCAAAATACCTGTCTGAAAGTAAATCTCTTCCATCGTTTTGTCTGAATTTCTGTCCTGAAAGAATTTCCTTCATTTATTTCAGTTTCAAGAAACGATTCTCCTGTTGAAGAGAATGATCTTGAAAATGCCCTGTCTAATATTTGGTACTAGCGAATTCTCAGTAAATTATTTGTAGACATCGAGCTCAGGAACAGTGACGAGAACCCTTTAAAAGTCATAAAAGTCAAATAAGCTTTTCCTTCTCTGACAGATTAAATAATGATATGGGCATATGCACCTTGTATGACTCCAAGAAACTGAAAAAAAATAGAGAATTTCGTCGAGCTCAAACGTCAAGCTACTTCCATTCAGGATCTGGCAGATGATAAAATCTCCCTTTTATGTTACCCCTTTGTTCATTCCCATGAGAACAAATGAGACGTTTTACTCTGAGCGAAATGTACTGGGAAGTCCACCTTCTTCTTGGCCCCAATAGCTTCACGCACCTCTCAGAACATTTGTACCCTTCATAAACCCCTAGTATTACCGTTGTAAAACCTTTCTCGAGAAATGTGTCGTTCTGTTCCATTTTTTACCTTTCAGGATCAATGAACATATACTGTGAAACATTTCATTACGAAAGAGAGGATTTTGCTAATACTGGAAGATCCAGGTTCAGAATATGATCAATCACAACATGTCTGAATATCTGTTTTACTATCAACCTGGAGTGGAATTTTATGTTCCTTGTACCGTTAGTGAAATTTTGATTTCTGCCTTTTGAAAATTCACAAAAAGCTCTGAGGTTAAGAGCAAACAATACCTCGAATGAAACGGGGTGACTTCTGGAAGCCAGACTTCGTTTTTAAAAAAAAAAAATTGTCGGAATGCGCAATGTTGCCATTTTTTAAATTTCCTCAATTTCCGAGAAAATAAAAACTGAGATGGAGTGAAAAATGGAAAAATAACTAAGAAAACGCATTCTCGCCAAAGAATTAAGTACATCCCAAAAAAAAATTCTCAAAAAATACTCACTGAAGCCTGCAGAAGGACACCCCGTTTTATCCTATGACCGTCGAAATTTCTACGAATTCCAATATTTTACGCGCCTATAGGCAACGTTTAAGCAGTCAGACCGGGTCCAGCGGCCTGACCTTGGGATATAAGCGAGGTTTGATGACATTTAAATGTGGCTGTGTTGCCTAGCTGCTGTAATCTACTACCACGTGGTATTATTTCATCTTTACTCGGGTGCTTTTACGTACTTGTTTTTTTTTCGTTCATGTTCCAGAGAACAGCGCGCTATTGTTTTGCCCAAATGTCTGAAATCTTCTATAATTTCTAGATTGGAATAACTCATGAAAAATTTTGTCCAGCCAACCGTCCGCTGTAGCTTGAGAACCGAAAGATCCAGCGACCTTGAACTTTCAGGGCACAGTCCTCTTTACGTCCGATCGTTCACATTATAACTTCAAAAAGGAACAACTTAGAAACTCGATATTTGCATTGCAGGTTTGAACCTCAATTTCGAAGAACTAATTCTTCAATGAGAAGGATTCACTCAATAATTTCGCAGATATAACCATTCAACAATACTACATCAATGAAGGACTTATGCGAAACCCAATGTATTGAATGCACATTGTTGTTATGAAACCAAACTTCTCTGATCTGAGCCCTCATCTATTTCTGCGCCAATTGGCGTCTGAATTTAAGATTGCAGCGCTACGGTGGCCTGTTTAAGAACCTTAGGTATAGGGATAGGAGCTGCATTTTCAAGTGTTTGCTTGTATATTTCATCGACTAAAATTCGATTTTACAACTTGTTCAAACATTTTTTCAGTTGACAGAAGTGATTCTGTGTATACATATTTCATTTTTACGAAAGAGTTATGGATCATCTATTCTAAATCAGAGTAGCAATGCTACAATTGCTGTTAGAAGTAGTTTAGTATCAAGTTATTTCAACTCTGAATTGCAAGATTGATTTTGAATTATTTGGAGTACCTATCTTGAAGGCACAGAAGCTAGAAGTGTCCAGGAAGATGCATGTGATATTATGTTGCATGTTATTTGCAGAAATAATAAACTTCATACCTTTTCACCTACCCTGCTTGATCATTGATCGCACTCCCATAGATTTACCTACTGCTCAAAAAGTTGAAAAACAGATAGTATTGTAAACATATAATACTTTTTGGAATAATAGGCAAATACTCATAACTTTACTATTCATAAAGGGAAGGACTAAATTCTCACGATATATTGTCAATAAAATGAATACATCCGCATGAAACTAATGCTACTCGTACCGTAAGCCTTATTCATTTTGGATTGACAAATAAATGATTTCAACACTCATATAATTGGTCTTGAAAAAGCTGTAATAAATAAGCCTTGTACAACTTCGATTTCATCGGAAAAAGCACTTTGAGCGAAGAGTATTCATCACCAGATATTTCCTTGTCTTGACTCTTGTTTCAATCGGTCAGTTCTATCACTGAAACATTAAAGTTGTTCCTTAATGATCAGCTCAACAGGCAGATTCCCGGAAGGCATAGCATTCCTTTTGAGTAACTTTCTCTGTTTGGATTAGGGACCTGGAAAAAAATGACTTCATGAATGTGATCTAATATTTCATGAGCAATTCGTGCTTGCCTCTCTAAAAATGATCATCATCGGTGAAATGCAGGTAACAGTCTCTCATTAATCTTGTTTGCGGGTTCACCAATTTTGAGTTACAAGTTGCCAAGGTTTTTGTCGGTTCTTCAACAATTTCAGGCCCGACATGTTAAAGGAAGTTTCTTTCACTCAAACTCGAAATTTTCACCGGGCTGTGTAAAATCACACAAACACCTAGAAAAATGCATAAACTTTGACATTTTCTTGACATTTCTTTCAACTTGTCAATGATAATCCCCGTACCTCGGGTTACTCTGATAGCCACCAGAGGGAGTAGCGCTTATCTTCATTCGCCAATACCTATATTTCGAAGCAATGCAGGTAGGCTCTCATTTAACGCCAGTCGATTGATTATTGATTAGGATTGCGTGTTGAGACCGCCAGGCTAATAGGCTTTCCTCCTTCATTCTGATTTATCGCAGAATGCCTCTTGAATGAAAATATATAGGGAAAGTATTCATCCCAAGAATACCAAGATCGATAGGGAAATATTTAATCAAGATATAAATCTGAGATCGGATGTTAGCGATGACCGAATGAAAATGGGCGGGCAAAGGTGATTCATTAGACAGTATGCGCCCTTATATATCTTAGTGATTGCTTATGTGTTTGACGCGAAAGTTCACGAGGTAGCAGCGTAATCAGCGAAGACCCTGTAATTAGAGTCACTTGATATATGCCTTCGCAAAACATTCAGAGTATCACGCTATGTTACGTATGTGTTTTGATACGATGGGCTTTTTCGGCAACTCCCCTTCAAAATGATTCAATCAGGATGTCTGATAAGGCTCTTGTTAAAGTCCTTTCCGTACTGAAAATATTCCGAGATTCGTTCTATCATCAATCGATAAATTAGACTTATCTTGATGGAATTCTAAAAAACCTAGAAGAGCACTGACCGGACGCCAGGAGCTTTCACACGAAATTTCTTCAAATTTTGCTTGGAATATCACGCCGTTATTTTTCGACCAAGTGTTAGATTTCAATTAGATTGTATCTGTATTTGAGTTGATATCGGGGAAATAAAATTTCAAATCTACAGAACCATTGAGTTGGTTTTACTCACTCACGAATTCGGACTTCAGGGGTATCGCGTTTCGTCCTGGCTTGGTTTGGAGGAATTCGTCTAGGCATTAATTTCAGAGAAACAGAGTATTTTCGTTTTGCCGAGGGTATACCGATCTGCTTGAATTGAAACCTGGTGCCAACGTGGAGATCTATGCAAAATTTCGTGGGGATCATATTGCTGGAAAACTTAAGGAAATAATTGCAAATTCCTCAATACCTTCTTTGCAATATGCAGCTGAAATTGTGTGTTTTTATAAAGGGCATATATAGAATTAGTTAGATGAGAACTCAGCTTCACAGCTGTTAATAATACAAAGTTATTCTGATTCGATAGTCTGACGAGAGGACATAAAAAAAAAATTTTGTAGAAGGAGGGGCTCATTTCGGATATTTCGCACAAGATCGAAGAATCGTGAACATGTGGATGAATTGAGGAGAGACGGCAATATTTAATTTCTGCCGAAGATAACGCGCCAAGAAGCAAAGTTTAGTTTCGAAGAATTTGTGAATTCATCGAAAGATGTAAGCTCTGATGATAAATATGATAATGACCGAATGAAAATGTGCGGGAAAAGGTGATTCTTTAGAAAGTTTGTGCCCGCATATATCTCTGACTGCTTATGTGTTTGGTGTAAAAGGCAAAAGGTTATACGCAACAACTGCCAACCAACTTGTATTTTTCGGGTTATCGAGGGAAAGAATTCAGATTTGTAAAAAAAATTTTTGGCGGATAATGAAATTTTATTGTGAGCATACTCTATATATATATATATTCTTTTGAGGTGAGCAGTACATTTTTTTATATCAAACAATATGTGTCATAACACTATTAGCAGAGGAAATGTAAACGGGGTACCATACATTTTTACGTATGATACAAGAGCACAGATAAAAACCTCAGAAAAAACTCTGTCTCCCCGTATAAGTGTAATGAAATTGTTGTTTGTTATTGAAGGGCTTCTTCATCATCGACAAAATTTCTTCTTTTCTATTCGATACAGGTTGAAATCTTGGAATCACACCTGAAAACATGAAAGGAGGCGAAAAAAACCAATATGAACTAGTAAATGATTAAGTACTCATTACATTAATTTAAAATTCACGATCCATCTTAAAAAAATCAGGCACCGAATGAATTGCCTCGAAACCATCAAATTCATATATTGGACAACTATTAACAAAATGTTCTATTGTTTCCTCTTTTTCTCCGCACTCGCACTTTGGACTTTCGACCGAATTCCATTCGAAGAGCGACATTACAGCGACCATGACCAGTTTTACGTCGATTCAAAATGCACCAAATTGTCCTAGGAAAATAAAACCATGAACTTTCTCTGAAGGATCGCTGATCAAACCTTTGTTGAAAACATTACACGAATTCCATTCCGAACGCCAAATTTCTTTGTCACTTTTATTGGTGTGAAGAAAATCGTAAATCCATAAAGGTTTACGAGATTTCAATCTAGCAATGACAGAATACAAATATATAAGAAGTGCTAACTCCCTACTAAACTAGAGAAACAAAGTGTCCGCCATTTGTTGGTGTCATGGCGAGAATAATTTCGAATTACGGCGGGAAACTAATTTATTTGAATTATTTAACAGTAGTCATATTTTAAAATTAAACGAAAAGTTTTATTTCAAAAATGTATTGAAGTCATCGTATCTTACATATTTGATATAAAATGATGTTTACAAATAAATCCATTCACAAATTTTAGATTTATGACATAAAATTTCATATGTAATAATTGATTCCCTATCAATACAAGAGATTTTATTTGTCCCACTTAAAAAATGTGTGAAATTGATTTTGGCCTTCTGGGCATTGATAAAAAACAATAGTTTTAGCTTGATTGAACACATAATCATGAAGTTATGAAACCTAACTACAATAGTGTAGGAAGGTTTCAGTGCTTCGAATAATACATATATGCAGGTGTTTCCGTAGTGTATTCTATATGGATCTTCAAGGAATTATTGCACAAAGCATTTCAAAACGAAAAACAGCTATGAACCTTTTCCCACAGAATTTCAGAAAAAACAGTTATTAGTCTAATTCGACAAATTATTTATGGACCTGAAGAGATTTTTTCCTTCATGTTCATGGAATACTTTCAACAAGCAAAGATATTACATGAAATTTCTCATTATTTAAAGGTCCATGGTATTCAAAACTCCCACAGATTCAGCAAAAGTATACCACTTTAGGTCATGTAAATCACTTAGGAAATACCTACTTATAATAAAGATCTACTCAAAATAACAAAATGAATCATCTCTTCAATAAACTATTAATATACATAATGATCCTAATAAAATATAGCTTCTTTTAAAAATAATTCCTCAGGTACCTAGTTTTCAGCATTCCATGTGGTGAGTTAGAGTATGAAACAAGAAAAATATATTAGTCTTATCAATCAAGTCTGAGTTCTTTCTCTACATAACTATCAGAAATAACCCTGAACTCAAATATATCGCATCAAATATGAGAGCACAATATAAATCATCTATTCAATCAACTTGGAGTTTAAAATGTTGTGAAACAGATTAAAGAGGTCGATATAGAAGTGGTATTGATTCTTTAACTGTTTGTGAATCCCTGGGTGATGGAAAAATAATCTGAGGTAGTCCCACAAGTTAGTACTTCTCCTAAATTTGCTTCAATAAACTCAAATCTGCCATCTGGAAATGAATTTAGCAAAGAATTGAATACGTTCAATCCTCAACACTGATTTTAGTTCAAATAATTTTGAAAATATATTCTTTTGAATTTTTTACATAGAATCCTGATTTTTTCGCTGCTGAAATGAATAAGTCTCCAAATTACTAGTTAAACCTGTTTCAAACCAAGATCTCCTCGATGCTATCTGATACCCCTCATATCAGATAGCACCTGAAACTCCCTTTCAGAAAAAGTCTGTTTAGATGTTGAAGGATACAGTGACACAAGCTCTGCATCACGATGATGATTGTTGTTTAAACCATCAATAATGTTCCCAGGATTGTCAAACTTAGACGCTATTTTGGAAGCACACAAATTCATGGTCCTCTTGAGTTTCATGCTTTGACGAACAGGAAATAACATTTAAACGTAATCATATTATCAGTTATTACTTGGACTAAAAGAGCAGAGTTTCTTCTAAGTTAATAATTGGGATAGTTCTTTCGGAAGAATCTGATTCGGTAATGTTCATTGGGTAGATTATGGGATATGAATTTGATTCAATATTCCAATCGTAAACAGTAGCAACCATTGTAATTCCTGATATACATATAAATTTAAAAATAAATGCAGGAAACTACCAGACGAATTATTTCCATCAACCTAAAATCAATATATTATCACAGATCAGGTCTGTGACTGTGTATAAATTCGGATAGGAATGATATTTATCCCAAGACTTTATTACTGCAACCTGTCTACGAATATGGGGCGGTACAATATTTGAAAGAACTAGTAACCACTGTAAAGGTGTAGATCTTATATTAACTCGTGAATGTATATATTTCAGATAATTTCAAAATTATACTGTTCATAGTTCCGCAAATGAAGTTTAAAGAATTCACTGGAGCAGTGTGGCAAGAAATATTATGTAGTCTATGTCCATGAAATTAGCAGAGCCACTTGCACGGAAGTCAATGAAAATCATCTCATTAATTGTCGTATATTTGTCAAGAATTTGTCGTGAAAGAAAAAAAATTGTCGCGCTTCTAGTTTTTTTTTAAGGGTGGCTCTACTAACTTGATATTAGGTTAGCAGAGCCAATCTAAAATATGCATCGAATTCGATCAATATTGTTATGAGTAAATGTCGAGTATTTGTCGTAGACCATCTAGCCTTAAAAAACCAGAAAAAATCATTTTTTATGGCTTTTTTATAGGTTTTCATAAAATGTTCTGGTTTCTCAGAAAATTTGTCAGATCCGACAACACTGCATTGGTAAATTGATATTTCAGGTATATTTTTCCTATCATTACTGACTGATTTTAAGTTGTATATGTTAAATCTTCTGTTTCCCGAGATGAACAATTTTCGTTTCAATGCTGAATAATGAAAATATTCCATTCTCACGGATATACATTGACGTAACTTTGCGATACAAGAAAGTTAAGTAGATGTCCGTTTTTTCTTCTGGAAATGAGCTGAACGATTGAAGGACGACCAAAACATATTTGTCGTGAAAGAAAAAAAATTGACACGCTCTTAGCTTTTTTCGAAAGGGGTGGCTCTGCTAACTTTTAACTTTCTTGTATCACAAAGTTACGTCGATGTATATCCGTGAGAATGGAATATTTCCATTATTCAGCATTGGAACGAAAATTGTTCATCTCGGGGCATAGAAGATTTAACATATACAACCCAATATCAGTCAATAATGATACGAAAAATATACCTGGAATATCAATTTACCAATGCAGTGTTGCCGAATCTGACAAATTTGCTAAGGAACCAGGACATTTCATTGAAACCTATAAAAAAGCTATAAGAAAATAATTTTTCTGTTTTTTTCAGGTTAGATGGTCTACGACAAATACTCGACAATTATTCATAACATTTTTGATCGAATTCGATGCATATTTTGGAATGGCTCTGCTAACTCATTATTAAGTTAGAAGAGCTACCCCTAAAAAAAAACTAGGAGCGCGGCAATTTTTTTTCTTTCACGACAAATATACGACAATTAATGAGATGGTTTTTATTGACTTCCGTGCAAGTGGCTCTGCTAACTTTATGGACATATGTAGTCTCACACCTGAATAAACCAGTCCACATTGAAATAACGTTTTCTTCCAATACCACATTTATTTTTATTTGAAAGCAAAGTCCTGTATTTCATAGTTTATACAGTACCCTGACATGTGTTTCGGTCTTCCGACAATCTTCCGAGGAGTAAAAAAGATATATTTTTGGGTGTTTTTTTTTAATATAATTCGTATAATGTTCAATCTAGAGCCAGATACAAAAACCATTCATATTATATATTTGTTCGTTTTGTGAACGAATACATAATGACTTTCGAAATAATAATGTCAGTAATTGAAGGAAGAGATGCGATAGCTACGTACCCTGAAAGATTTTTGGTCGACTATATTTTGTATTATCGAGAAACATTGATCTGTTCGAAATCTTTGCATTCATCTGAAGAGGTTCACGGAAACGACTCTCATTCGAAATTCATACGTAAAGTTCAAGTACCCATAGTCATCTTTCTTCAGTTTCTTCCAGTCAAAAGACCTTCCCTACACAACTTTTTCCTCAGAAATAAACACTGATTGAAAATCCATCAAGAGATTCATAGCGACCTGAGCCATTAACAAAACGAATTTGATATCGTTAGTGAAAATTGAGGAAACCAGATAATTCATTTTTAGACTACAAAAAAAAAGTACGTTAAGCTCGTCGCTATCCTGAAGTAGAGGTCAATATTTTATGGTTCCGGAGAAGGCCAAAAAACAACTTCAGCATTCAGGGTTCTAGAATTAATAAATGGATGTCTCGAATAATTCAGCAACGATCCGAACACGCGATCTTTGAGTTTGGAACAAATTGAAATTCTACAAGATCTCTTCTTCTAATAAGTTTTCTTTCGCTGGGCTGGGCTTTTCATTCGAGGAAATACACCGTTTCTCTACAAAGAGAGGAATTTCATTTGATTATGGGGAACTCTTGACATATACTCTTCCAATTAGTTCAAAAATTTCAATAATTATTAGATGGGAATGAAGAATTAATTCACTTCGTAATGTCTTCGGAATTGTTCCATATTTCCAAAAATAACTTTTCACGCACTAGGTCAAGGAAAAGCGGCTTTCACAATAAGGTTTAATTCAATATTGACCAAGTCATTGTAAATTCAATTCCGTTTGTCTGGCCAGTCGACCCACCGTATGTTCTTCAACTTTCGTAGAAAGAAACTCAGTCTTGAAATTTTTTAACGTAGGTGTGGACTCTTGAACTATCTCGTTTGAGTACATTAATGCAGAAATTCGAGCCAAAAGTTTTGCAGTTACATCCATTTGGAACTTCGGGAATTCCCGTTCGATGTCTCAGAAAGTACTCATGAAATTATGAAATTTGACTTCAGACTGCTCACGCGTAAACCTTTAAAGAATTTTATGGGGATGATATTGTAAGAACTACGAATTTTTTGCGCACATGTTCTGGGAAACATCGTTTTGTCCAAATTAATTGTAATTTTCGAATTTTGAGCCGAAAATGGTCTCTAACGACGGGGTTGGACTCACATGTGACTAATCCGGTGTCAAAATCGATTCTGTCCGGCAGGCCAGCCGTCCGGTCGTCATTATGCACGATTACGCTCGTACGGAGAATCTTATCGAACTGAAAATCAGGGTAGGTTGCATTTCAAAATGCGACGGCTGAACGGTTTCGGAGATAGAGGTTTTTGAAATTTTGGGGTTATACCCGTGATAAGATAAGATAAGGAGACCTAAAAGTCCATTTACAACAAACTGAAGTTGCGCTGGGCTACGCCAATACGTGAATAGGTGATCACCTTGGAAACGAAACTGAATAATCACGTAGAAGCTCCTGAGTCCTGCTGGTGCATTTATAGATTTTTTTTGGGGGAAACTGTTCAGTTTTCTGTCATTATTTCGCGGTAAAAAACCCGTGAAAAAATGTCATTATCGGATTCAGTTTATCCGGAGAATGTATGATTTTTCGTTTAATATACAGGAGGAGACCGTCAGATTTTGGGATAAGTTTACACTAGTCAAGACAGTCTCGAAACAATGTTTGGTTTATGGTTGGGGGTCTCTATTGAGAATATACAGGGTGATTTGTCCGATTCGACCGATTTAACTTTTATTGATAACTTTGATATGGCCAATTCGATTTCAATGAAATTTTCAGCGTAGTACAATAGTGTTGAACACATTCATTGATTTCAAATTTTTTTTCAACTTAAGCGGTTGTTATTGTGATAATTCCAGGTTTATTGAGCAGGTTGAAGAAACACCCTCACCACAACTCTATCTGTTTACGATTCTACTTTAAGAAGTCATTTTTTTTTCTAGTTTTCTGAGAAAATTCCATCAAAAAAAGACAATGTCGAAATTTCGCTCCAATCAATTGTACTTTTATTTATAACTTTGGTATGGCTCATCCAATTTTGATGAAATTTGCAGTGTAGAACAATCTGAACGAGTACATTCAATAATCGCAAAAGTCTCTTAAAATACAGTGTTGTAATTGTGATAATTTTAGAATTTCAGATTAATTCTGCAGTTGAAAAAAACACCCTGTACATTGCTTTTCGAAAACTTTCTCATTCGTTTTAGATTCTACAATAATATGCCATCATTCAGAGGTTTTTAATTTCTTTGGCACACCTCCGGTTTTCCTTAAAAACATTTTTGAAGAAGAGAATGATCGAAATTTGGCTCACAAGCAGTGAGAGTATTCCGCACTAGGTAGGAAAGCTGTATTGTCCAAGGATGCAAAGCAGTTCTTAAGTTCTAAAATATTCTTTTCAAATTCCGAATTCATATTCAGTTGCTTATATTCTGTATGAAATCATTCAATTCAGAATATATTAAGAATTTGAAAAGAATATTTTTGAAGTGACGAACTTTGCATCCTTGGAATATACAGCTTTCCTACCTAGTGCGGAATACTCTCACTGCTTGTGAGCCAAATGTCGATAATGCTCTTTTTCAAAAATGTTTTCTAGGAAAACCGGAGGTTTGCCAAAGAAATCGAAAACCTCTGGGTGGTGACATATTATTGTAGAATCTGCAACGAATAAGAAAGTTTTGGAAAAGCAATGAACAGGGTGTTTTTTTTCAACTGTACAATTAATCTGAAAGTCTGAAATTATCACAATTACAACACTGTATTTTGAGAGATTGTTGCGATTATTCAATGTACTCGTTCAGATTGTTCTACACTGCAAATTTCATCAAAATTGGATGAGCCATACCAAAGTTAACAATAAAAGTAGAATCGATTGGAGCGAAATTTCAAAATAATCATTTTTTGAAAAAATTTTCTCGGAAAACTAGAAGTGTGCCAAAAAAATGAGAAACTCCCAAATAATGACTCATTATAGTACAATCGTAAACAGATAGCGTAGTTCAGGAAACGCTATGTACAGGGTGTTTTTTCAACCTGCACAAGTAATCTGGATTTATCACAATAACAACCGCTTATTTTGAAAAAAAATTTGAAATCAATGAATGTGTTCAACACTATTGTACTACGTTGAAAATTTCATTGAAATCGAATAAGCCATACCCAAGTTATCAATAAAAGTAAAATCGGTCGAATCGGACGAATCCCCCTGTATATTCTCAATAGAGACCCCCAACCATAAACCAAACAGTGTTCCGAGGCTGTCTTGACTAGTGCAAACTTATCCCAAAATCTGACGGTCTCGTCCGGAATCACCCTGTATAAATGCTTGATTCCCGATGAAAGATTTCATCCTTAAAAAAATATGGCATCCGATCCTTTATTGATAAAAGAAATTATTTCACTAAACTTCAGGTCATTCAAAATTGAATTGGAAACTATTCATTGCCCGTTTGAATTTGAAAATTTATTTTTCATATATATATTTGAAAATATGAAGGACTCTTGGAAACTTCACATTAATGGGCTTTGCTCTCCGTCTTTATTACGATAATGACCCGATAATAATGAAGAAGTACAATCCAACCTGTAACATAATGAAGAAATCTGTTGATGGACCGCAAACTCGGGCTATTCTTTGGGGAATTTGCGTTCCCCATGGTGGACTAATTAACATCAGGTTCAAAATAGCTTCAGCATGAAAGAATCCGGCTTCAGTTGCCGGTATGTGAGCTCCGCTCGAACGTTCATGTGAAGCAGACCTTCTTTCATTATATTGATCAAATCCGAGCGGTAATTAAGGTTGGTTACTAATTACTCCCGGAATTTTGATTCAACGGGGGGAAATATTGACATACCTCCTCAGTTTATTCTGTTGAAGACAAATACGAACAGGAAATATTCCTCTTTCAATTTCCGGTAAAGCTAAATCGGATGATTGGAAATAAAGTTTTGATCTTGACGGATGAATTTTGAGTTTGATTTAGATTTCCGTGTCCATAAACGCTTTGAAGCGATGGGTAGTTTGAGGATTACATCTCTCTATGCAGGTTTAGCTTCATCACCTAGAAAAATCACATAAAATTCTAGGTAATCACTGATGTGAGTTCAGGAGCTTTTGAGCGCTTGTTCAAATTTGATGCCATAGTGGTCGCTAATAACTCCACAACTCCACCAAATGCAACCTAACTTTCTGATAAAACGTTTTAACGATTATCTTATCACAGCAAGCATCCAAAAAATGTATTAGATTGATAACTAAATGGAATAGAATGAAATGATCGATCGATGATGTTTATCAGCATTTCCAAAATTGTTACCAAGTGGCATCATGATTGTTTCATTACAAAAACAACATACCGAGGAAAAACTCTCGAAATTAGCCATATTATTTAATTGGTGCGCTGCTGTGAAATATGGAGTTCAAGATCTGAGAAAAATTGTTTTCAACACTGATGAATAGTTCCCGAAAAAAAATAATTTTCCAATTCACCAATGGCACGATCTTAAAAGACATGTCCATGAAGTTGCGCGTTGTTATGGTTGATTTGCACACCGGATTCGTCATCAGTGAGTCCAAACTATGATGAAGGGCCTTAAGTTGTATTCTGTGAAATACAATCATGTGGTGCAGTTCAGTTTACGCTATTCTACTCAACCTCTTACGACAATTCTTTGAAAAATAAATACTATTGAAATTCTGAAACAACCCTGACTGATCTTCAGAAATTCAACAGTAATTATATCCAACTTCACTATAGTGACAGAGTGGCAACTGCTTCCCTAGATGTTTCTTTGAATCATTCACGTAATAACTATTTAACAGGCACTGAAAGTCATTGTATACATTAACTGCATTGAATGTGAAACATAGCCAATCTAAACCTGGAAAACGTGAGCCTATTTCTTTGTCTCACAAGTATCTCACGTGATGTTCATAAAGTTAGCAGAGCCACTTGCACGGAAGTCAATGAAAATCATCTCATTAATTGTCGTATATTTGAGGAGAATTTGCCGTGAAAGAAGAAAAAATTTGCGCGCTTCTAGTTTTTTCTAGGGGTGGCTCTGCTAATTTAATATTAAGCCAGCAGAGCCATTCTAAAATATGCATCCAATTCGATCAGAAATGTTATGAATAATTGTCGAGTATTTGTCGTAGACCATCTAACCTGAAAAATCCAGAAAAAATAATTTTTTATAGATTTTTTATAGGTTTCAATTAAATGTTCTGGTTTCTCAGGAAATTTGTCAAATTCGGCAACACTGCATTGGTAAATTGATATTTCAGTTATGTTTTTCCTATCATTATTGACTGATATTGGGTTGTATATGGTAAATCTTCTATTTCCTGGGATGAACAATTTTCGTTTCAATGCTGAATAATGGAAATATTCTATTCACACGGATATACATCGACGTAACTTTGTGAAACAAGAAAGTTAATTAGATGACCGTTTTTTCTTTCGGAAATGAGCTGAACGATTGAAGGATGACCAAAACATATTTGTCATGAAAGAAAAAAATTACTCGCGCTTTTTGTTTTTTTTTAAAGGGGTGGCTCTGCTAACTTCATATTAAGTTAGCAGGCCATTGACCATCAGACCATCGAGTTTCATTCACTGTATTCTTTTCATCATCTTCGAGATTGAAGAAAACTTTGGCAACCCGAATATAAATATACGAGGTTAGTCCTGAAAATACGTATAGAAGTGGAATAATCACTTTATTTTACAATTATTCAGTTATTTCAATATGGTTATTTCAAGATGTACTTTTGCCAACGCCGTTTCCACTATTGATATAAGTCTCCAGTTGTGAGGCTCTTCATTCGCCGTGTCGTTCCAGCCTTGATGGCTTCCATATCCCCCTAGTGCCGCCCCTGGAGCACCATTTTGCATTTCGGGAACAGGAAGAATTCGCAAGGAGCAAAATCGAGTGAATAAGGCGAGTGTTCTGTTACGGTGATTGAGCTTTGAGCCAAAAACTCACGCACAGCGAGAGACGTGTGAGCAGGCGCGTTGTCGTGATGAAGGATCCACCTGCCCCCTCGTGCCAAATTGCATGGACGATTGTTTTGGGGATTGACAGTTCCTCAGCTATCGTTCTAACTGTCAATCGACGGTCTCTAAGAACACAACCACGAATTCATTCAACATTTTCTTCAGAACTCGATGTGGAGGGGCGTCCTGAGCGTTGGTCATCTTTCACATCTTCTCACAACCTTTTCAACCACTTATTGATGGTTGGTTCCTTCAGAGAATTGTGTCCGTGAACTTGTTGCAAACACTCAAAAATCTCACGACCATTCTAACTTTGCTGTGCAAGAAACTTATATTGATGCGCTGTTCCTCAATCAGAGAGAGCTCCATGCCGACGGAAGGTGAAAAAGGTGTTACTTTCAACAAACACACGTGAATCCTACTTACTCGCAGAGCGCTACGGCTCGAAACTGATCATTGAGGGGATTGCATAAAGTGGGGAAACCCCAGGCCGCCCCTCCACAACGCCTTGACAGGACGCCTCGAATGTTTATACGTTTTTCCTGATAAACCTCGTACAACATGCATTCTGAACTTTCTGCAGTATGTACTTAGTGACGTAGTCTAAGCAGGGACAGAACAGTGTAAGACCAAAGTTTAACAACGACAGCACAAGGGATTCGCAGAGGTACTTACGCGGACCGAAAATTTTGTATCTAATTCAAAACGAGTACTCGATTAAGGCTATAAAAACAACCTTGGAAAATACAGAAACCTGTATTTTAAATAAGATGTAGTACGTTGAAGGCAATAAAAGTATATCGTAAGGTATCAATATCAATAAGATATTATATGATCATGAATCGAGGCCACGAATGACTTTTTCACAAGCAGCTCTACATGCTCAGATAATCTCAGTCAGGAGTCAAAAATGATACCAAGATTCCTAAAGCTCCTAACGAATGGAATGTGCTCATCCCCAACTTTAAGGGTAATCTGCTCCGTACCAACCCGACACCCACGTGTAAATAGCAGAGGAACACACTTGCGGATACTCAGCTAGAGATTGTTGGCAATAGAATATTCCACTAACCTGGACAACCTAGTTGTTCGAGACTATTTGCTTGAAACAAATTCAAAAAGTACAGACATCTGCAGCACGCTTTCCCCCTAAACAAGCGCGCTGAAAGCAAATCCTCGTATACTTCAAATCTATGATTCATCGAATAAAGGTACTTCAAACTCATCATTTCAAGCAACGCGGACTATCGATGTTAAAATGACAGCACACTATGTGGACTCCATGTTGAAGTGTCCCTTTCGGTGCCATAATATATAACCCTCAGTGAATTAGATTAGATTACAAGGATCCCAATTTGGAATCAGTTGTGCGAGATTCACAACAACGCTGAATTGATGATCAATCGGCCAACCTGTCCGCTTTGAACGAGAGAGGAAAGAGGCTCAAATTTAAACAGTCTTTGTTGTGTCGTATTTCCTCTTGGAATCTCGAAACAGTAAGAGATTCGAAGTTGATTGAATTGAAAGAAGATTCAAGATGTCTCTCGAGTAGATAGTTAATTTCAGAAGTTTTTCATTCGAGAACTTGGATTCTGTTAATGCTCAATGAGTTCTTTACGCGTAGACTTTTATTCATTCATTATAATGAGTATTATTCTCATTTCATAAATGATATGATATAAATTTCGATTGAGTATAACTGCCAGAAAGACCCAATTGAAAGTTGCTTGGTTTAAGAGTATATATATGTATATATTGACATATAATACGTCAGCCCTCATATATGATCAGAAAAACTGCGCAGAAAGGTAGAAATTGATTCAAAGAGAGACATTTCTTATGGTTCCAATGATTCATTAATATTATGGAAAAAAGTATCTATCATGGCATTTTAAAGTTCTGTTTCTTTCCGCGTGGCCGCATTTAGCTAGTTCTATATAAAAACAGAATACTATACGTTCTATAATGATCTCTCTCGTATGTGAGAATTAAAAAAAATCGATTTTCTTTGTTATTTTCATGAATAATACATTTTATTCGATAAAAAACCTATGAGGATAATTCGATTTTTCTATATTCCGTAAAAATCGGAAATCCGGACAACTACCTTGCCATCAACTGTCCGAACTGAAGACGTTGCACTGTACTTATCTAGCCTAAGTGAACCCTCATGTATATTTCAACTTGAATCAAATACCCCATGGAACATTCGTCATGAGCTTTCCGGCTATAGCTATTCGCACTCGAATTGAAGGGCATACCACAAAAATTCCGCATCTCGAGTGAAATATTCAGTTCTAAGACCGATTTCATTTTACCGTCGCAAAAATTTTATCGCTGTTGTTTTACTCGACGAAAGCGACCTTTCAAATAAAATGGTTCACCACTAGAACCTAAATCACCACCTATGCAACCAAGAATGAGCCGAAAAGGCAAAATTACTGATTAATTGACGAACTCCTCTGAGGTAGACCTGCTAAATAATTTTCTGGTACTGTTAATTAAAAGTCTGATTGCTTTTTTCTGTTTGAGCAACCGGAGAGTATCGCCTTGAAAGCCGAGGGAAAAATTCGCTTCAGCATTCGTCACGTTATTTCATTTGAGCAGCACAGTTTTCATTATCCGCAGTTTATACCTGTTAGGCCTGGAGGTCATATCCAAAAATAGTGATTCATTTGCCCCAAGTATAGCAACCCTTAAGGAGTTCAATTATATACCCAATTAACGAAACGGTAGTGAGGGTCAGATCGCTAGTAATGGACTTGTTAACGCAGGGTCAACACATCGAAAAAATATTGTTTTGAACGATTAAAGCAATAGATCTCACTTCTTCTGATTGTTTGTGTATCACTAGTGAAGGAAATTGATCTTAGCGATGAATTCACCATTTTGTAAATATAAGTTGTGTTGCCAGTGCAAAAAAATTCCCGAAAGTCACCAACCAGTGAATTCCTACAATTGCAAAATGGTGCAGGACAGAGGAACTATCGCTTACTGTGTCGATTTTGATTATTTTTTGAGAATACCCGGTGAAGCCAAAAAATTAAGATATTTAGCTCATTCATTAGTTCTTACTTCAAACTTTCGCCACGAGAAGTCAAATTATCGTCAGAATATTCCTATTTCGAGTTAAAGATTCGCAGTGTATTCAATTAGAATAGTTTAGAATAATACACGAAAAAAAACTGCTATTCTTATGTGCTTCTGCTTCAAAAGTCTCCATATCAATCGAAACATGGAATGCTTATTTTGTGCGCATATTCTAGGAAACACACTGCTTTCATTTTACCTGAATGTGTGTAATTTCAGAATTTTTTCCCAAACGTGGTGTCATACGACTAGGTGCTTTGCCACAATAACTTGAGAAAAGAAAGAGATAGTAACTTGTAAAATTCACAGAAGGTCGTATATTAAAATGGGATGTGCGTTATTAGCTGAAGTTAGCCAAACGGTTCTGAAGTTACCAATTTTATGTTTTGTGGTTATTTCCTCAATTTCACAGGAAATACTCTTCGAACGGATCGGAGCTTCGTTATTGAATGGTTATTGCAGATATGCAACCGTTCACAAAATTTTGCTGGTTTCGGTTTTTTCTCGGAAACTATTCATCAGATTTCGATTAAACTCGCCACGGATCTTCAAATCGATATTTCACAGTAGTGTACGGAATCGCAGTTCGATCTGATTTCTATTATCGAAAAAAAAATGGCAGTTTCATCAAATCTCGTTAATATCCCGAAGTTCGACCCCCGCCCACGGTCTGCATGCTTTAACGTTGCCAATAGCCGCGAGAAATATAAGAATTCACGATATCGTTCTACAGGCTTAAATTATTATTTTCAAATTTTTTTCAGTTCTACTCAATTCTTTCGTGGGATTGTGCAAGCTTAGTTATATTTCATTTTTCACTCCATTTCAGTTTTTTTTCCTGAACATTCTTGAATAAAGAAAAAGTGGCAATATTATGCATTCCTACAATTTTTTTCAACAAGAGCTCTGGCTTCCAAAAGTCATCTCGTTATAACATAATCACAAGGACGAATATTTGTCACTAAATCAACAAATAGTCCACCTTGATCAGAGCTAATTATCCAATCAACGAATACATCTATACCGAAGAAGCGGATCCAAGTTGAAAGACTACAGCTGTTTCACAGTTATAACTGATCGTCAAGTCAACTTATCTCGCATAAAACCTCAGAAGGAATTAGAGATAATCCTACGATTCCGCACATTATCAAAACTAAGTGTGTAACAAATATTTCTACAGGTTTCTCTCTGTAAGATTCATCTTGAAGAAACCTAACGAAATTGGCTCTGGTGTAGTAACAACCGCCTTGCAATTCGTAATTACTCGAATTTATCTCAAGTCATGTGAACACTCGATAATTTCCCAATTCTATGATTAATGTGCATGTAATCCATTATCACCTAATTACCTAATGGTGTTTGTTCTGCCAGTCCACCGATTCGCGAATTTGGATGCTTAGCACGGAGCATGCAGAAATCTGATCTATAAATGCCCAGTTTACTTGAAAGCAGAACAGCCTTGGATGTAGGTCAAAGCTTAATGAACAATGCAGAATTTCGACCTGTTCTAGTTGAACCAGTTAAAGGTGAACGATGGCCATATTAACTGGAAGAACATCATATCGATGGCAGAATCAGCCAATCGAAAGAATGCAGTTACAGCTGAGCACACCTGATTCGAGTTTCCATTGGAAACAGCTCTTCGAATCGTCATGAAGGACGAACAGTGATCTCAGGAAAAAAGGTTTTGAAATTCTGCTCTCAGAGGGAATACACAAACCTTAAGTATCGACGTCATGCTTTTTTGATTGATTTTTTTGGAATATGAAATTGCCAGATTCGAAACACAACTAGATAATAAAGAGACCTGATATAGAGTTGGAAACTTAAGAAAACATATTCGAGATGATGTAAGAGAATGGAATGAAATCGAGTGAAGCAGATACTATTGAGGAATGTGATTTAGGAGCATACCCGTATGATAAAGCTGATAGTTTTGAAGGTTTGCGAGGTAGCTTCAACCTATTCAGGGGTATCACGTTTCGCCTTAGCTTAGTCTGGGAGAACTTCTCAGGAAATATGCCAAACTGCGGTATTATACGTTGCTGAGCGCCGTTTGTTCGAATCATGAGGGAGTTTTCCAGATCGGAGATGACGAGGCTAGCAAGATCTTGAGAGGGTTGAGTGAGTAGAGGCGTAAGCGGTAGAGTCACACAAACGTTGAACAATGTGGCTTCCTTACCAATTGCTACACTGTGACTCCGCAGATTAATATATACTTTGCCTTCGCTTATTCTGGAGTCTGCTGATTCTAATATTACAAAGCAGAATTGCCATATCGTGGGATGAGATTCTTTAATCGGGAGTTTTTCACACAGAGTATTGTACTTCTTCTTATGAATGTTTTGGACCGTATGTGAAATCACTTGCAGTGGCCAAAGGAGTTCAGCCTGCGTTCTAATATCAAATAGACCAATTGTTTGAATCCTGCTATCCGAAAGGGCATTTTCTATGAATAATAGTTTCATTTAATTTTCAATAATTATTTTCCAGATATTGGGACTGGAAACCTAGAAAAAACCTGAAAATTATCGATTTCGTGTAGTCATACTACTACTCCAAGCATCTACACAGATTAAATATAGACCAAGTTTTTCTACATCCTCATAGAGCTGACAAAAAACATAGTGGAATTACTGAAAGGAGATAAATTCTATGTTGCAAAGCGGAAGAAATATTGAAAAAATTTCAAGGACAAAATTCATTGAATTTCCATGCTTCCAGCATGCCACTCAGTGTTCACAATGAGTCATTGGCATTTAGAGTACCGCGCTTCTGCTTTGTATCTTATGTCGTATGTATTCGTTGTAGTGGTCTAGCGGGTCTGACAGCTCTTCAATACCGAATGTGCATCACCTGTGAGAGATTGACCGGATAATATGTAAGATCACTCCTGAAGCCAATATTTGAAGTGACATTCACTTCAACCTATATCTATCTGAGTCTTTCCAATTCCCAAACTATGCGTATACTCCATTCACTTTTATAAGCTATCGCGGTTGGCCATGACATTCTGACACATTTCACCATGTATATTTCGAAAATGTTAGGTTATAGTCATTTTTCTGTCAGATAACTACACAACGTTGTCCTTTTCACGTAGAGGTCGTAGTAATTACGTATTTTTCACAATGTAAATTTTACCGAAAATTCAGATCACTTATGCTGTTTTCTTGTACGGAAATCAAGAATCGAGTGTTGAAATTTCACTGAAAAATAATGGATTGAGTAGTCCGTTACTTTGTGATAGTTCATGCGAAAAAAATAAAAGTACTCGAATAACCCTGCAGTAAAACTTCTAATCAAACAGACAAACCTATGGAATTCCACACTATTCGGATTCTCAAGAAATAAGTTTACAGAAGACATTAAAATACCTTGTTGAACAAATTCAAATACTCCTTTATGAAAATGTAGTAGTATTACAAAACCTGTGTCACCTCAAAAGAACTAACTCAATTTACGAAGTTCTTGGGGGAATCTATGTGAACGATACACTGGGTTTTTTACTCACATACGTCGAAAATGTTAGATAGCTTGTGATAAATTATATTGATTCCAAATTACTAGATTCAATGTCATAAAAGCAGATTTCCATTTGAGATATCACTTCCTGATACTTTGTCTCTGCTTGAGTTGAGAGTAGAAATTGGCATAGACATTTGGCAACGTCTCTGAAAATTATTCTGACATTGATAGACCTAAATCATGGCCAACCGGGATAGTTTATAAAAGTGAATGGAGTGAGTATATATTGTGAGGGATGCTGAGTAAAAATAATGCGTTACGGATACAAATATATACTGCAATAGCTCAATTAATTAAGGATTGGAATGAGATGAAATTATTCGATTAGGCAGGACCACAATACTATAAATACGTAGTCATAACGACCATTATAGCTGACGAATCCTGCAAATAATATCCGTGAATAACAATGGTTAAATAGCACATAAATCATGATGATTTCAGATCGTTGACCACTAGATATTTCCAAATATAATCTGATCCAGACAGAAATTTTCATTAGTTGAACTAATGAATAGTGCAGAGAAGGCAATTAGTATGGTACGGCCATGTAGAAAGGATGCAGGAAGATCGAATTCCCAAAATGGTTCTAAGGTGGACGCCAGCGGAGAAAAGAAAAAGAGGAAGACCTAAACAAACATGGATTGGCGGAGTACACAAAGCAATGTCTGAACGGAACTTACAGCCAGGAGACTGGGAAGATAGAAGAGGATGGAAGCTGGGAATCGGAAGGCGTTGAACGCTAAAAAAACCGATATATATATATATATATATATATAACTAATGATTATTACGAAACACTAAACTTTCCAGTTGAACTTATTTATTCTCACAAATATGCACGCATAGACCACATTAGGTAAAATAATATGTTTTGATAATCATATTTTTCGATAGTCTTTATAGACCGTTCATCTTGGCGTTAACCTCACAAATCTTGGGTTCAACCTCACAAATATTTAAGTAGCCCACATTAGGGGAAAGCTCAACATAATATGTTCTGATAATTATATCTTTCGATGTTTCATTTACAGTTCCTCTTGGACCTGCAGGTATCTTTTGACTTTTCGTAGCGATACATGCTGTATAAGAATCATCATGAATACAAAACCGAATATTTGTCTTGATTTGGTCTTTTTCGATACAAGGATATTTTGGGATGAGTTTAAATTATTTTTGAGATTTGTCCTTGATTTTAACTCTCTGCATCTGAAAAAAAAACTTTTGAAATTTGTTTGATGTTTGGCATCTTTGTAAACAAAATTGACAAATACCATCTGAGAAGTAGAAATTCATTTTGTGGCTGTTGTTACCTCACTAATTATATGAAAACCTTAAGAGTATATCAATTTCCTTCGTCAAGTGATCTCAAAGGATGGAAAAACTCATCTTCTAAGCAAGATACGTTTTTCGCATCTCCGAAAGCTGTTACGCAAAGTTGGGCGAAAGGCTGGAGATGAATAAAATTCAAGTTGATCAAGCAAAACTGTCGAAGCTGCCTTGAAAACCATACTCCATTAAAATTCTGAAGTCGACTGAGCACTTCCCCCCTTCCGATGAATTTTCCAAATGAAAATCTAACATCTTCCTCAGTTTACCTAATAGGGAGTTCATTATCTTGAACATTAGAATTAAAACGCCGAGCGTTTTATTCCAATTATATCATTTTCTCTTTTGTGATACGGAAATTTATACATCGAATGCGGATGAAGTCCCTAGGGCTTGATGGTGGGGTATTTTTTCACGTATTGCTGATGGAGCAACAGTTCCCAATTTAGTAGTCCCAAATGTGCTTTTTCTGTCGGATTTGCCTGGTCTGCTTCTGCACAATGTGTTGAATTTGCCTCCCACTGGATATGTTTCAACCTGGCTTTCCCAAAACTCAGCTGATTGTATTTAAGGAATAGATTTTTATATTATAAGTTCGAGAAGGAGATCAGGTTGGCTTCGTTTGCTCCTTGAACAATAATTAGGTTATATTATTCAAAGTCAGAATCATGGATCTGAAAAAGCAATTTATAAGACTATTTTGCTCTATACAGGGTGCGGCAACTAGTTCTCCCACTTCCCAAAAAATGTTTGTGAGGGATGGGGTGGTCCGAGGGCAATGCGGGGGTTTTGTTGCAGGAAGAGATCAAGTTTTCAGTAACCACCATGGTTTGGTCATAAGAACATAGTGCGTACGGGTTGAGGTAGTTTGAAGAAATGGTTAATCCGTTACAGCCACTCATAGAGGGCGTTCCGCAGTAGGTATGGTTTTGAGCTTACAGATCCATTCCCTGATCGAAAAATTTTGCGTTGGGATCTCATCTTCAGGAGCACATCATCAGCTGTAGGTAAGGAGCAACTGGGTTCTAGGGACCCCTAAAAAATCGACAGAGTGAGAGTATCAATAGAACAGTCTCATGGGCGCTCAGCACGTGAACATGAGGCTGCTTTTCGAATCTCGGACAGAACTGTGGGACGAATTTTACACTGCGACCTCGAGTTGAGCCTATACAAGATTGTAATGGTTCAGACATTGTCTTCAGCTGATTGGGAAAGGCGACGGGATTGTTATAACGCAATTCTCGAGGCGGTTCCACTCACTGTATTGTGGTGGAGCAATGAAGCCCATTTCCACCCGTCAGGTTTCTCCAATAAACAAAACTGCCGCTACTGGGCCGCACAAAACCCTCGACAAATTCATCAGAGATCTTTTCTCAGTCCAGAAGTTACGGTTTGGTACTCCGTGTCCGCCAAAGGGATCATAGTCTCTTTTTTTTTTGAGAAATGCGGCGCTACAGTCATTGTGACGTCCAAACGATATTGCAACATGCTGGAAAAATGTTTGCTGTTGAAAATGGAGAAATATGAGAAGATGCATGTCACACAGAACTTCTGGATTCAGCAGGATCGGGCTTCAGTCTTCACAGCCCGTCGTTCACTTGTGATTCTGCAGGACATGTTTCCCAATCGAGTGATCTTACGAGAGGTCATTTCGTGGCCCTGGTGCTCCCCTGATTTGGGTCATTTTGATGATATTATTTTCAAGACATGAAAAAGAAGAAACTTGATCTGGTTGGCTTTCACATTAAAATACCCTTTTTTGTTCTTTCCAACAGCTCGTACAAATGTGTTGCCCTATTGAGAATTAAATCGGGGTTATTTCTCGAAAAAAACAAGTAGTATTGAGATGATTACTGACTTATGCAAACTCCAATTTTATATGTTGTTATATAATAATTATTAATCCATAGAATCACTATCATTCTCCAACACATTCTAGAAGATCACTGACGTGAGCCCATTAAATTTACTTATTCAATTTTTTTTTCCAATGCTACGTATTGACCTCTTCAAACGTAGCCTTAATTTCTGATGTGTGGCGATCTCCTCTGCTATGATCCTCATGAAGTTATGCATGAACCTTCAAGCTTACATTTTTCTATCGAGTACTACATTTAAATTCAACACCATCTGTGTTTCTAGAAACATCAGGAAAATCATTGTGCGGGATTCACTCATCATGAATTCGACCTTCGTTATCAAGGTCGAACTCTTCAAAAATCGATTCTCAAGAACGTTTCTTCCGCTAGTTATTGTGTTCACAATCAACAATTATTTACCAGAATAGAGCTAGAATTTAATTGGATCGCAATGCACAATTTTGAGGAGACCGTATAAATAGAAAATATTGTGAATTTTTTTTATTTCAAATGACACCATCATCACGAATCAACCTAAAATTAGGCACTCTTATGTTAAATATTGACTTTATTATATATTATGCTGAGTTTCACTGAATTCCGATGAATAGTAAAATTTTTCGAACAAAGTTTGGGAATTATTTGAAATGACATTCTTTAAAATTTTCTAACTAGTTGATTTCCACGAAATTTCAAGAAGTTGTGTGTCGGTATTCTCCAAAGTTTCAATATATGTGATCACATAAGGACGTTTGATATCGAGGAATTATCTTTAAAACTTGAAATCTGGATGCCGATTAAATTCTCCCTCTTCCTTACTAAATTCAGGAGGGCTCCCATATTTATCTAGTATGTCGGTTTTTAGTTGGCCATCCTAGAAAGGCGGCAGGATTTTTCAATCAATATTTCCTTCCTCATATACCTTTTATCTAATGTACTTTTCAGAAAAATATGAACCAGTAGTCTGAATTGTGTACACAAGGGGAGTTCATCGAGCAGTATGAAATTATGTACATGAAACATGTTTACAAAAGTCTTATCAACTTTTTCTTACATACTGCCTTATTACTGAAAATAATGAATATTGACCGAAAATATCTAATATTTGAAATTAATTCAATGCATAGAATTAAATGTAGAGGGATTGTGAATTTTCCTTCGTTTACCAAATAAATGTGCTTTCACCTTTTATACTGATTATGGACTGAGTTTGTTGCATTCTTGTGTTGCATCGCAATTGTTTTGTGATAGTATTTTCATAACATTTCCACTGCTGAATTATTTCCTATCATCTTAGATCCTTTCGTTATTAGACTTAGTACTTGAAACAATGCATTTATTTTCGAGAACAGATAGATGACCTTTTAAAAAGGGCGTCTGTTAATCTTATCCGTCTACATCTCATGAGAAGTCTGTATACTTTTATTATATGTAGGCAAATAAACATTATTCTTGATTGATTAATTGATTATAATGCACCCTATGGTGGTCGGAGTATCACGCCATGTGAAAAATATAACTCTTTTACGACTTCAATGTAAGCCGAGTTTTTTTAGGAGGTTGGATATACAACGTTTATTCCCCCAGTTACTGGCTCTGTTTAATGCTGCTGGCTCACGATATATCAATTTTCTTCTCACAATGTTTGATCCTAACAAAATTCATGAATCGTCCCCTGACAATCTAGTCTCAATTTCAGCTAGGTCAGATAGAATTTTAAAGGTTCAATATTCTGAAAAGGTATATCCACGGAATAATATGCGAATTCCACCCAGTTATGACCTCGTCGAGTCCTGAAACAACCCTGAAAAATTCGAGACTAGTAAACAGGTCGAATCTTTAACTGAGTACAATCCATCCAATTACTGCAAGACTTCACTCCTCAAAGTTTGCCTGAAGGCAGATACTGAACGCAATTAAAGCCGAAAGAAAAAACAAACGAATTCTACTTTTATGAGTTCTACTTAAGCTCAATACGAAGACTATGTTCCCGAATGAGTGAAATCCACCTAATCATTCTCATCCAAAATTTTATCTGTCCAAGAATACAGGTCCGATCACATCGGAATTCAACAACCTATTGAAAAACGAAGTTGAATTCAAAGGAGAATCTGACAGTGACTGTCAGACTCATAAAGTTGATCACTTTTTCTTCTTATATTAACAAGATATTCAAAAACTTTGCAGAAGTCTCCTTATCGAAAAACAAAATTTCATGTCGTTATGACTTCAGAACCGATAAACAAGTTTTGTCTTTTTACGAACCAGTGCATTCAGACCCCACACCTACTCTGAAAACTTAGAGCATCTAGATTTTAAGCTTTGGTGGAGCGTACAGAATTCATCCGAGTTCGACCAAAAGTTCTCATATCCATTGAGTCCAAGCTGATGGTTTGAAAACCCTTTCCGTCCCAGGATTCGTACAGAAAACTAATTGTGACGATATGGCAATGCTCACATGTCCTAGGAAATAAAGGGCTTTTCAATAAAGGGGCCTTTTGTGAGAGGGAGATTCGGGTATTTGGGTAATCGGGGATTCATCCTATTGGTCGATAGATTCACCCTATTGGCGGACGACGATCACGTGATCGTCGTCGGCCAATAAGAAATAATCTCCGATTACCCAAATACCCGAAGCTCCCTCGCACAAAAGGTAGCTTAAGAGGTGGTATTTTGAATAGCCCGCTATTTCGGTAGATGTCACTTTTGAAGCTGTAATTTTTTGACATTTGACAAGTAGAAACTACGCCATTAATAAAAATGGAACGATACACGCTTCAACAAAACATTGAAATTATTAAAATTCTCTATAAAAATAGTGAAAATTTGGCTCAGACGGTTCGTAACACTCGAACATTTTTGGGTCGTCGTGAAGCACCTTGTCGGACCGCAATAAAGAAATTGGTGGATAAATTCGAGCTGTTGGGACAAGTAAGTGATGTGAAGAATAAAACCCGTGCACGTCGCTCAAGAACAGCCGAGAATATTGCTGCTGTAGCCGAAAGTGTTGAAGAAAACCCAGGTTTGTCTATTCCTCGTCGTTCTTTGGAATTAGGCATTCCACAAACGTCATTACATACGTATTTTGCATAAAAATTTGGGTCTTAAGGCTTATAAAGTTCAGTTAACACAAGAACTCAAGCCGGCCGATCATCCACAACATCGTGTCTTTGCTGATTGGGTCGTTGAAATGCATGAAAATGATCCGGAATTCCATCGAAAAATCATCTTGAGTGATGAGGCTCATTTCCACCTCGGTGGCTTCGTCAACAAGCAAAATTTTCGCATCTGGGGCTCGGAAAACCTGAGAGTTATTGTTGAAAAGCCTGTCTATCCTCAACGTGTGACTGTTTGGTACCGTTTATGTTCCGGCGGAGTCATTGGACCTTACTTTATCGAAAATGAGGCTGGAGCAACAGTTACGGTGAATGGATTGCGCCATCTAGAGATGATAAATGATTTTTTATGGCCGGAATTGGATGGTATTGATCTGGACAACGTTTACTTTCAACAAGATGGCGCTACGTGCTACACAAGCAACGAAACCATTGATCTTTTGCGGGAAAAGTTTCCGGACCCTGTTATTTCTCGAAGATGTGATCACAATTGGCCATCGAGATCTTGTGATTTAACACCTTGTGATTTCTTACTTTGGGGCCACGTGAAAGAGACGGTCTACGCCAATAGCCCAGCGTCGATTCAAGACCTCAAAGATGGAAATCGTGAGGCTATCGAGGACATAGGGCCGCCACTTTGCGATTTGGTTATGGAAAATTTCATTAAAAGGATATGGTTCTGGTGGTCATTTGCCTGATGTTATTTTCCACTATTAACGGCATAGCTTCTTCTTTATAATGAAATAAACATCCGATCATTTATATTGAAAAATGGCATTTTTCTTTGAATATCAAAACAACACCTGTTATTGGAAAACCCTGTACAAGGAACGTTCCGACATAATTATCAATGAAAACGAGAGCTAGATACCCTGCCATCAACCAGTTATTATAGAGATTAATCTTAGCGAGACCTCAACCAAAGGAAACTGAGACTTCTTGAACCAACTTTCAGATCTGTTATAACCAAAGTCGATCACAAGCATAGCTTCTTTTAACAATTGATTTTTAGGGAATAAGCTGACAAGGCTCTTCAACAGAAGCCACAGAACTTGAACGAATTGACATAGTAATATAACGGGGCATATCAGGTGTATTGCTCCTTCGCGCCAATAATCACAACTAATTGGTTCATCTGGTCCGATAGAATTAATCTGCTCAGTCGACAGTAATCAATTAACTAATGCCTCGTAATCATGGTGATAATCTGTTGTGAACGAAAGAATTAATTTCAAATGTAAGGCATGTTCGGTGTTGTTACATTGAATTTAGCCAACCGGCTGAAAAGTTCTGATTCAATGAAAAAAAATACAATATTTTCGGATAAATATGATCTTATTTAATTTCTTTATTGATTGATCGTTAGATGAAAAAAACAAACAAAGTATCCACAGGAATCGTGTGAATTCAGAAGAGTGAAGTTCAATATCAGATAGACATGTAAATAGTACCGAAATAAGGAAAAAAATCTAAAAAAGCGCTGACGTGAAGAACGCACCAATTCCTCAGCGAAAAAAATATTTTTTTTCAATCATATAAATCATCATAGCAAATGCTGCGCCCCTCTTTTTCATTTATTATATTTCTCTATTTCATCGTCAGATCAATGATCTAGACTGATGAAGAAAGTGGTGTAGTAACTGGAAGCAAGATCTTATCTTCTTGTTTTTCAGCTACCATTTATTATTGTGCATATCACTACTATATTACGTTTCTATGAAGCCGTTTAATTCCTTTTTCTGCTTATTTAATTTTCAGGTTTATGATCATATTACAATGCCTTTGATTGATGAGGATAGTGAACATTGTCAATTTTTCAGAGATATTTTCTAAGAAACAAAAACAACAATCGTTGAAAGGACTCAGAAAAAATTTATTCGATGTTGTGTCAATCGAAATTCACCGTAAAATGCTTGCCCAGCCAGTACTAAGCCTTCAGATTCCAGTTGGATAGACAATTTAAAATATCGTAAAATCATGTTTAGATCTCAAAAAAAGATTAGACTTGATGGAGTTGAATGTCTTTCGAAAATGACCTTTCATTCATCGAACGAAATGAAAGATTTCTGTTAGTTTTGTCTGCTTTTCGCCATACTTGAACATCTCGAACAGTTTTTCATCACTTTCATGAACTTTCAGAATGGCACTGCCTGTCAGATAGTTTTTCGAAGAGTTCTGAATCGTTAACAAACTGGAATTTCCTTTCGTGTTTTCCGTACATTTTTTTCATGATAACGAAAGCACATACATTTTCATCAGAACGAAAGGTGTGTACCAAATATCAAATCATTCTGTCGATAGGAAGATCATGTATTTCTGTTTTTTTCGAATGGAATGAGGAAATAGATCAGGGGGGCTTGAACACAAAAAAAAAATATTCTGACGTCTCGACATTTCTGCACAAAAGATGAAAGATAGAGCTAACAAATTAACTGCATGAAATTCTCAAAATATTCCCAGTTCCTGCGCCAATTTGCAAATATAGAAAATTACCCTAATACCGATGTTTTCTACTAGGTTCTTGCGTTAATATCAATCAATCTGTCTGAAAAAAATTATGACTAGTATTCATTGACGTCCCTCACTAGTTAACATTGAATATTTCAGGAAATAGTCAGAAACTTTAGAATATTTGAAGGGAAAGGGAGACTGAGTGAACAAACAAGCGCACAGAAGTCTTCAAGGATTCATTCGATTTTGCACGCTTGTTTCAGTTGATAAATTTGACCTAACCAAAGCCGCTTTGAACTGGACTCTTCGAAACTTGCTTCTTGGTTAGGTTTGCGTGAATATTTCCCGAGAATCATGAACGGTGAAATCCATCTTCTACGTGTTACCAATTGCAAAAAATTGCAAATCATAATACCTCATGTTCCAATTTTCAATGGCTATGTTCGAGTTAAACGCATATAATGAGTTAATAACGTTTTGATAGTACACTATTCGTGACCTATTATGGATTTTTTTCTGGTGTACTTCACCGTATTGATTATCCCCATAGGCGTGCCTGACCAACCCAAAACTGGACCACGTAAATTGGGAACAATCAGGGTGACTGTGCGCTGATTCAGGTATCAAGACTTTCAGAGATCTCCTTCTCGTTTAACCGTTCTTTTCTTGTTAGCTCCTTCGTGTGAGCTCAACTGTGAAAACTGAATTTCTCTCTATTCAATTCCACGGAATTCTTTGTCTCGATTGCTATCAGAAAGTATTTTTCTTTATGAAATTCCCAAGCGACGGACAAACGAACCTTTATTACTAACTGCCACATGGAGAATTGTTACAATAATGAGTTCTTGAATTCAGGATGTTCATATTTTGTTCATTGTTCAAAATGTATCCACCAAAAATCATCGACTTGAATGGAAATGAAGGAAGTTCATATCTTTACTGAGAAGATTACTCTTGTATCAAAGTGTCCTTACCATCAGCATTCTTTCGTTTAGTCATCTGAATTAGACTTTGTTATGGAAATGGTGATGCAGTTGTGTTGTGGAAAAAAATATTTTTGTAGTTTTCTCAGGAAAACTCAAAAACCAAAAAAAAATTTCGGAATTAATTTAAATGAAAAACTTCAGCCGCTCGAAAAATATCAGCCATTTTGATCTGCGTTTCAGACATATTCAATTCCAAATATTAATTTATATATTGATAAGGGCTAAATGTTTGTTGGCGAAATTGGTCGGGCATTTTTGTAGTTATAATCCGTTGAATTTTTGTGAATATTTCAATATCTTATAACTACCTATGCAATCGGATTGAGATTGAGATTTTAGATAACTGAAGCATAACTATGTGCCAAATTTTGTTTGGATCGTATCGTCAGTAAATTTTAAAACGTTTCAAAATTTCCTTAATTTTATTAAAAAAAAAATGTTTTCTTCTGAAACCATTAATCGTATTCCTATCATATTTATCATTGAAATTCAGGACAATCTTATACAGTGTACTGAATTCCAGTTGGATTCGATATAAATTTTCCTCGATATTGTGAATTGAATATGTCAAACTCGGTTTTCTGGGTCTTCTTGCTATTTCTCGAAGAATACTGATCTGATCATCATGAATCAAGTGGGAAAATACTGATGCATAACTTCGTTCAAAATTTTGTAGTGATTATGTCATTAGAACGATTTCAAACAACTCCAATCTATCATTATGGCTTGGTTAGTGGTTTTAAAATAAAAAACTGGAGTTCAGATTTGAGGTATTCCTATTTTCACGAAATTGCTAGTATTTCCATATGAGACATGACTTCAAAGTTGAAATGAGAGCCCATCTTCATAGTTTTTCTTACGCGCTGAATTGCGACCCGATTTGTCGGTATTTTCGTGAATATTGGAATGACGATATTGCTACTGCGTCTATTTACCAAACTTTCAAAACAGTCTTGTGAATTCTGATCTTGGTTTTTACGCGTTTTTTCTAGCAAACAACTCGTTATCATTTCGTCAAGACGTCTGTAATTTTCTAATTTTGAGCCGGAAATGGTTGAACTCCCTGAAGAAAAATCCGTGCTTTTCTAGAGTTTTGTCTTCAAGCTTTGAACCTGCTTTGAGAATGTTACTTTGGACTATGAATTATGCCTCTGTTTTCTTGTTAACTGTCGGTCGAAAGTCACTGTAATTCCTTTCAGAAGAAAATTCAATTCTATTCTTCCTGAAGTTACATACAATTCAAGGGTGATCACCCATCTTAGTATCAGTCACGCTCAAAACTGATGATTTCAGTAGATATAGTTCCACAGTTTTTGGGAGGACTCATTCAATTCGAGAAATTCCCCGAAAAAATTAATTTTCACTAAACAATTCATGAAATTTTATTTCAATCACATGCTCATAGACAGATCATGAAACTTGAAGTCTTGAAAAAAATCGCCTGTCACAGAATCTTTAAATTCGAAGCAAAAAATAAAATTTTAACCCCTCCCTTAAGTTTCGCATTGCCCAGCACTGAAGCTTACACTGGACATTTTTAGCTCTGTTCGTCAGCTAAGGATTGAGGTGAGAGAAAGCCATATTTGAAGATGGCATTATTGATAAGATATCAAGATATGACCTTATACCATTTTATGTGCATTTTTCATGGAATTCATACCCAACATCAAAAGTAGCAATCATTGATAACATCATAACTTTACTATTGTCCATGGATGAGAAATATAAGTCATAAAATATCCCATTCCTGGTCTGAGAACGAATTCTGGACATAAAAGTGGGAAATGTCACACTATGGAGTAGGTATATAAAACAAATCCTCATAGAAGGAACTTCCATGAATTTCTTTATGTGAACTTTCTATCTTGGTTGAAGGATATCTAAAATTTGCGGACAACAACAGAAAGTTTATTACGGATACGGAGCCAGTATAAGACCCTTTCGGTCTCTCTTTTTGCTGAATAAAAATGAAAAGATTAGGATTTCGGACCAAGCGATAGAATGGTATCAGATATTTGCCAAGTTCAAGTACAAGGTTCAGAATATCCTTTCGAATACAGAAAGAATTACTTATGTGAACTTACTCAATTCCTCAACTGGGAAGTTGAAATTGATAGGGTCTGCTTGAAATTATCTAGTTTTGATTATGGAATAGAGATTTTATCTAACAACTTCAAAGTAAACATTCTAAAAAATTTATCATGCTAATTTCGAGATTTTGAGGTATGGAATCATGGAAGATGATTCAATATGTATTATCCAAAAAAGAGTTTTGAGATGTATTTGTTGATTAAACTACAGAGAATCTTGCAGAGAAAAATTTCTCCATATGGACTTGTTGACTATTCATGGTTTGTACATTTATGAATGTTTGCTTTTCGTTATCAATAATGGAGAAATATTTAATATCAACAGAGAGCGTTGGTATAACACCAGAAATTTAGATCTTTTTATCCTGCCACATATATTGACTATGACAGAAAAGGATCCATACTATATGTGTATGAAACTATTTAATAAACTGCCTGATATTGTGAATAGATGTTATAATTTAGGAATTTCCAAAAAATTGGTATCCAGATGTTGGATACAGAAAGACGAAGGAAGCAAAATGGTGAACCGGATTTACCACAAACATAACGTCTAGATGAGCTGGGCATTACAATATAGGGTTGAAGTTGATATAATTTGGAATCACTAGCTTTTTGCATTGGTGGTTTATCATATATGATTTGCAGCATATTCATTCAGCGGAAACAAAAGTATTACATTCACTCAAATTTTCAGGTGAATTCAGTGAGACGAAATGCGTCCTATATATTTTTCTCTGTAAATACGTGAATAAATGAAAAAATATTGTATACTTACGGTTCAACTAGATATATTATTCGCAACTCATTGAATTCTCTACTCTTTATTTCTGCAATTTTTGAAAGATTCTGTTATTATCAATTCGTACTTGCTGTAGTCGATAGAAATATTCTACAGAAACGAAAAAGTTAAGCCGTTGTTGAAACCAAATGCCATGAATATGGACAAATTCATAGGGCAGTATTGGGACCGTTTACTCCGTAATTTTTCAATATACATGCATTTTTTCAGTTTTATTTTCTCGATAATTCTTGAGTATGAAAAAGTGACAATATTTCTCATTCCTACGATTTTTTTATTCATATGCACCAAAAATATTCTTTGAAAAAAACAACTCTGGCCTCCAGAAGTTACCCTGTTATATTCGAGTTATTGTTTGCTTCAACATGTGTCGCCCTACCAAGATTTGTGAACTTATTTATGTTATTTCCGCTATTTATTATAATATGGGGAATATAATGCAGGGCTTCTTTTCATTGGGACAACCTGTATATAATGTTGACGTTTCAGAATAATTTCGGTTTTAAATCCAAAAATATATCAGTTTTTGAGAAGTTTTGAAACGGACGAGCAGAAATCTTAATTTCACACAAAGGAATTTCAATACCTATTCAGAATGTAGCAATTCTCCTAATTGGATTGAATTATCGGGTACACACTCTTCTTATTCTTAACAGACGATTTTTCCTTCGGGCTAGAATACAAATTATCAACACAGACCAAGCTTCCGTAAATTAATTATCATCCTCTGATTCATTCAGGCTTTCACAGGTTACAAGTTTCTCAAGTCCGTAATGGAGTTTCAAAATTTCTGTTCTTGGCCCTCCGTTATATCATTACTCATTTTGAAATAATGAGCTTGTCGAGGCCATGCATTATTTCTGATTTCGCCGGTTACGATAAACTTTTTCCATCCATAATTCCGATAAACCTAACTTTTCACACTCTATCGCGCCGATATTCCCATTTACGGTAAGGTGTTTATATTATAGGTATTTTATCTGCATGCAGTTTGGTACAACGATATCCTGAACTGATTTAACCAAGCTACAACATGCCATCAAGACACGCGATATTTCAATTTTTTCGCTGTTGCTGCCTAACTTGGGTGATTCCACTGGTATATTTATTTTTATCCTATCGATACGTATGGTGCTGATACATTAAGTAATGAAAAATGTTCGGATATCAAAGGAAACACAATTTTCTGCTGAAAATACCACTGTTCTATCTAGTTTTTCGCTGCCAATGTCTGAAATAGAGCTATAAATGTTTGATGATAATAAATATTTATAGTTTTCGCTCTTGTGGATTACAAGGTTCAAAATTTTTGTGAAAAACAGTTTCCTGAAATGATGTAAACTAATCAACAACATCTAAACAATACAAACGATCAACGAAAGCGAACTGTAACGTTTCAGTATCTATTATGACTCCTTCATCAGAGAATAAAGCGAAAATTTGCAGAATTATATTCTGGCTATAGTTTGGAATTTCATAAACCCTCATCAAATTGACATTCTTGAAAATTACAGCAACGCAGATTCAATGGATCCAGAATTTTTCAATTCTAATTCTTTATTGAGTGAATTTAAGCGAATATGATCTATTTTTATAATATAACAGGCGAAATTATCTTCTCATTCAACAAATTACAGTACACTGATAAATTTTTCTCTGTAGAAAAATTACGGAGCCCTTCTGTATTTTAACGAAATGAAAAATAATTTGGTCAAATTCTGACGTGCATTTGCTTCCAAAATTTTCAAATAAACAATTAACCAGTTTTGAACGAAATTCTGCAACGAAATTGGAATCTATAGTAGGTTAGGTTTGTTAATGGGTGAATTTTTTGAAAAAGTTTTTCTCTGGAAAACTATCTACCATATTGAAAAAATATGCTCTAACCTGTCACTTCACAGCAGTGTACCCAATGTCGTTTCGATACGTTTATAATATTGGAAAAAAAATTTTCAAATTTCGGGGTTTTTCTTCAGTAGCGTTGTTTTTTCATGGATAACTCAAAGACTACTGATTCAGTCATGATGGAAATTGGTCACTGAATTGGTAATGCTGATAAAAAACTATGTGCGGAATTCCGTTATAATCGTTTCATCACAACAGTTCGAAAAAATTAAATTTCAATTTTTTTTGATAATTCAATATTCTGCGATCTTCTGATTGTATACTATCCTCACAAAATTCTGAACCTTCAAATTGTCATTTCTCAGCCAAATACTAGATTTCAATTCGATCTTATCTGGAAATATTGGGAAAATAAAATTTCGAATCAGTATATCTGGGAATCGTGGATTTCACCCATTCACGAATTTGGCCTTCTTGAATAAGTTCCAAACCCAGTTCACAAATATTGATTTTCCAAGTTCTTCCTTCCGGAAGCAACCGGAAGGAGCGACTAAGAAATTCGATATTTGTAGAGTAGGTTACATATCGATTCTGCGCAGTTATAAAACAGTCATAGTTTCTGATTTTGAGAACAAGAACAAAATTAACGATTTTATCGGTTACAATGGACCTTGGTAACTAGTTAGCAAATTCTAATGTGGAATTTTCTAAAAAATTTCATGTTCGTGTCATTAGAACAGTTTGAAAAATTTTTAGAATTTTTTTCGATCCAATGAAAATATATAGGTATTGCAAAGTCTACAAAATTCATTTCACAGTTGGAGTTCACATTTTTGATAGTAATATTTCTACTACAGTCTCCAGCCTACTGAAACACGATAATTACGCAAAGGAATAACTTTGACTCTGACAATATTCAGGTCTGGTTTGAGGTTGGAATACGGAGGTCAATTCCAAAATGCATAAATCTGCCCAGTGATTCAGTGGATGAACGCATCAGAAATTCCGTCATACCAATATTCACAAGAATTCAAAAACGATTGGGGAAATTCAGCATGTGGATACACGATGACGATGAGCTCTCATTCAAACATCGAATTCATGGCTCATATGACTACTCCTAATACCGTACTCAAAAAAAATCACTTCCCTAAATCCTTACTCCAATTTTATGTATCAAAACCACTAACAAGAACAGCATACTCAATAGATATAAGTTTCGAAATAGAACCACTTAACTCAAGCCTCTGCAACAAATTTGAACATGTTCGCAAAAGCTTTTGACTTCACGTCAGATGCTTCAACTCGTAGGTACATATGTTGTACCTATCGCCCAATGCATTGAATTGAAACTATATTCCGAAATCGGAAAATTTGTCTTTTCTGAGGACATAGTCGAAGCTTACCCGATACTTTTAGGTCGATTGGAAAAGTAGTAGTGAACATGTAAGGAACCTGCAGAGGACATACTAATCTGATGTCCAGCAATCTCCATGCATAATGAATTCATGATTTCTTGTATCTATTGACGTTCGTTAGTTAGCACCTGATCAGTTAGGGAGATTCGACCATCAGAACTAGCTTACTGACAAGGACTAACAGGTTCGGTAAACCACAATATATCCCATAGATCAACGTGATCCCAAGGCTCATCAAGGCCTTCTGCCCCATGCATAATTTAATCTGCGCCCTTAGTTACAGCTTCGTATGTAGGTTCATCAAATTCACCACATATTTTTCTCTTATTATTGTCCGGAACATTTTAAGGACGTGAATCCTCATATGGTTTTGAGAAGGAAATTCACTTGAACATAAATCGTGAAAATGTTTCTGGGTAACAGGGTGATGAAAACTCAGGAAAATATTCAATTCATCATAACTTTAATATCGTCCCAAATATTTTCATGGAATTTTGCAGAAGTCTTCTGAGCATCAGTAGCAATTATTTGATGTGAAATAATAATAATTATATATTCAATGATCCCATAGTATTACATATATTGTACATACAAAGCAAAAATGTAATCGGTCAAAAAATGCGTAGTTAATATACAACAATTTTTTGCAGTGTTCTTCAAAATCAAATATATTGTAGAACTCACAATTCAATGTCATAGAATATTACGCCTTCTTGAATTTCAAAGGGTCAGATTTCTCATTTAAGTGCGTTATATATTGAATAGACTTATTGATCTTTATTCTACACTTTTTTCTGTTTGAGTGGTTTTCTATACTGGTACGGAAATAATATTCTTCTGGTAGAATTCAAATCCTTATAAAACTCAAAATAATGTTTGTTTTTACTGAAAAAAGTTACGAATCTGTATTTTTACGATCCATATATGTAAGAATTCAACATGGTCCTCAATGCTTGTTCATGAATAACCAAAAAATTATCCACATGAAACGAATCTACTTGCTCTCTAACATGAAGAGCAACGAGCATATAGAATTGAGTCTACCTCTGACATGTGTAGTATGAAGTCATGGTCTATGGACTAAAATTCCCAAAAACTAAACACTTTCTCTTACAATGCCATCTTTACCTGAAATGTTTATTCCCAAAGAAAAGTGTTATTTGGTTCTTTCACTGCAGAAGAATAAACAATGATTTTCATCGGTATTCAAAATGACATTGTAATCACACCAGTCGCCTTCAAATTTAAGTTCTTTTTTTGAGTCTTCTATAGCTGTTGCAATGAAACAGAATTTGATCAAATAGTTGGTTTCATCAGCAAACAAAACAAGAATCTTGAGCTTAGCTGGAAACCTGGCCTTTGGCAATTCATTAAATAAAACAATGAAGAATACAGGTCCTGGAATACTTCCCTGCAGAACGCACATAGTATTCTCTCTCGACTGACTTGAATAGTTCACCAAACCATCCTGGATGACAGATACCTCTCCATTAGTTTTAGCTGTTTGTCTCTCTATGTTTTGATATTTAAACTAGTGGCGTCTACAAGGGCTGTGGCCTAAATTTTATATACGCCGCTGCGTTTTTTTGAATTTATTTATTTCCGAATATTTATCTCAGGATAAATTTTATAAACAAATTTTTTCGATCCGACATGCAATTACAACGAAAAAAATTCAAACAATTTTATCGAAGATAATTATATAATATATCAGATAATTAATTAATAAAAATGCATATACTGAGACAGATTCTGTAATTTTACCGTGCATTACGATTTTTTCCCGGTTCCAAATTAATTTTCTACTTTCAGCAGTTCCAGCCATGTCGGTATGATATTCGGTATTTTATTACATATAAACTATACGCCCCTGATTTTTTCTTGACTGAATTCAGTTTCAAAATCAATATTCTGTTCGAAGATTTTGTAGAAATTCTCTATGTATGAAGAACCAATAAAATTTCAACCAACTATGAAAATAGGCAAAAATGAAAGGCGATTGATTTGGCTTCTTACCACTTTTTTTCAATAATTGCATATCAGATTAACAAAAAACGAAATCATATCATAAGTTTTCCTGGATAAATGGATATTTGTGGAATAATTTATAATCCAAGAAGAATTAAATGCGTACATTATATTTTGCGCGCATGTTCTTAGTAACAGCGCGATTATTTGAAAACGGAAAGAGCTAGTCGTTTATGGATTTGAAGGTGAATGACATAAAAATACGACACTTGGCTTCGTTAATAAGTCATGAGGATTATCTCTAGTGAATAAGGGCATTTCGACAATATTGCAAAGTTTTGCTAGAAAATATTATTTTTTCGGAAACTATTCATCAAATTGCGATGGAATTCCTCACATACATTGAAGTCAGTATTCCACAACAATGTTCCAAATATCATTTTATCCGCTCTCAATTTCCAGATCAGGAAAAAATTATGTCAAAATTCGTGTACTTTGTCTTGGACTCGATGGTATTTGCGAAATCATCTCAAACATTCTGAATAGATCATAATAAAACTAAATAATTTCGTGATGATCATATCATAATATCAATCAAAAACAAATTCGAATTTTTTAGCATACGAATTTAAACATACGCGTTATTGCTGTTGCCACAGAAAATTAAATCAAAACATCGTCTCCATCCAAAAAAAAATCTATGGATGCTCAAAGACTCGTGCCAAATTTCATAAGGATATATGAAAAATATTGGAGTTAGGATGAGAAACTATTTTTTTCTCAACATTTCCAACCTTGTTCTCCCAATTTTGAGACTCTGAGAGCACCGGCTGATTCGAATTTTTCTTCTTGAAATCACCCCTTGACTCATAACCACAAAGGCCAGCATCTCATTCTGAAACACCCTGTATACGAGTGGCGAAGACGCAGGATATGAACATTTATAGCTGTGAACTTTCAAGAAGATAAATCACGATACCTATCTTGGCTCTCTCTGTCAGAAGGATAAAGACAGCTGCAGGGAAAAATTTGCCCGTTATATTACGAAAAAATACTTGCAATCGGGTTCAGATTTATTTGAACGCTCAATTCTCTTCCCGTTTTCACCATCATTCGTGACCACTACATCTTCTCGAACTCGTGTGGTTCTAACGAAACTATTCATAGCAAGAAAAGATGTTATATGCAGTACAAGTATACGCCGGAAAAAGGCCTTCTAATAAATTGGATGCCAACGTCTTTCCACGAGATTATGCTCTCTGATCTTGGGTTTTCAGCTCTGAAAAATATATGCATGAGTATTTTTCTTTCATCAATTTCTTTTAGTGGTTCGTTTCATCCTATTCATAAAAAAATAGCCAAGCTTGTCTAGTAATTATTTTTTCCGTATGGATGAAAACTCGCTTTTCATTTTCCTTCACTTCTCTATGATTATAACTGTAAAAACAGAGAAGTCCTTTTTAAGCGGTTGTTTTAGGGAACAGGAGCGTAATTTTTAAAATTTCAGCCATAAATGATTCTGAACGTCTTGGTGTGACTCACCTGTGGTCAAATTAATCTTTGTTCGACCGTTCAGAAGGCCAACTACTAGAGTCTCTGAAGGTATGTTGGGATGCTTAATAGAGAGATATTGCAGTGTCAAATTTGTGTGACGTTATTAACGCAAACGTTATTTTTGACATCTAAGCATGCGCAGATTCAGTTTCAGAATAACGCGACGTTAATAGCGTTAGCGTCTAACGTTATTTACGGAAAATTGCGAGCCGCAATTTACGTTGCGCTATTCTATATCGGAAGGATTCGTTAAGCTTCGGTTCATTCCGGCTCCGATCACTGTCATAGAAGCTATTTGTTAATATGTTTTTCGGAATTAATTACACAACTTTCTCAGATTTTTTAAATCTATTTTGTAATGCCTTCTACACACAACTGATATTAAACATAAATATTCCTTAGTGCTACCACAGCAATTTTTTTTCTTATATGTATAGGTATTTGTTACTTTTTCACGAACTAAGAAATACTTTTGGAAGCAACATATGAAGGGTTTGAAATTAGGAATAGTTTGAACCATGCCAATTATATTGTTCAATATATAACATAGTTCCACTTCTTCTGCAATAGCACCATCTGAAATTACCGCTTCCAATTCATTTTTCATGTTATCCAGAATCAAAAATCTAATGTAGAAATGCAAATGATTAAACTTTAGGAGTTTGAACGCGAGTTTGTAACACAAAAATCTGAAGTCTCACATAACCTAACCAAACAAACTGATAACTAACGCAACGATAACAAAAACGTGTAGCAATATGACTACTTTTGGAATGACCGTTAAAACCTAAACGTTATTTTTAGCGTAACCGTAATAACATAACGTTCGCGCAATTTGAAAGTTGCAATATCTCTCTAATATCTCAGTTAGGTTCGCCAATAGGCTGAATCTGCCTTACGGTTTCGAGTTAAATTTTGATGTTATTTCCTTTAGCAGAGAATTTCTTATACGATCATATTCAATCTTGGTGATTACTTCTAGGATAACATTGCGAAAACCTTTGCGAAACTTCGTTGGCATCGTATGGCAACAAAAATTCTGAAATATTCCGAAATTTCAGTTAAAAATATTTTTTTCGCCGGAATATGCTCCTCAGGTTTCGTCAAATTTAATTTATTTCACTTTACCTATTCATGAACATAAACTTCGTTATGAAGTTTCAACCGTGCTCCACTTATTTCGAGTATTCAAATTGCTCCCTGTATACTCAATAATTACTGAGATGAATTACATAGAATCCCGATATTTCCTGAATACCTTTATAACGAAGGTCGAACTCATGGATGTGTAAAATCTGCCAGATGATTCCATAGACATAACTCTCACAAATTTTGCATTAACCTAAACATATTTTTAGGTAGGTTTTGAGTAGGTACCAGATTTATATTCGATCGGATCTGTATTTTTGGAAATTAAAGTTTCGATTCGATATATTGTGAAATCATTGGGTGCAACAGTGTTCCAACTCTCTCTTAAGAAATTTTCAACAGTAGTTCTACTAGTACAATTATTGAAAATAAAAATTTTTCTAGGATATATTCACATAATATTTTTCGATATTGAAATCTTTCGATATAATTTTATTGTCTTCGAAGTACCACGTCTTGAATGACAAATTTAATTTTATCATCATCTGGCATATAATGATTGAATTTAGAACTCAAGAAAACCGTTACATAATGCAATAAAATACAAAAGTATTACTCAACACAGTGTTTCATCTTTCGATTCAGAATCATCATTATATGACAGAATATTAACACGTGTATTCACCAACACTTGATTACAAACGGACTAAGGTGGTATAGACGTACTGGCAAGCTTGTTAAATTGTGCATAGAACATTATTGTCAACATGTTCCACACCATCTTCCTTCTCTGATAAATGGAATGCGGTATTGGTGAATACACATGGTGAGGCTTTGACATATAATGAAGAATAGATGCTACTGATGATTCTAAATCGAAATATAAAAGTCACCGTGTTTACTATTATTTTTGTATTTTTCTTATTATTATTATTATTACCGTTTTTCTAAGATTTTGATTCTCATCATTATGCCAGCTGATATAAAATAAAATTTGTCATTCAAGACGTGGTACGACGAAGATAATAGAAGAAATCACTACAGACCAACTTGGTCTGTGATAATACTATCGAAAGATATTTTGTGAAGGTATCACAGAAAAATCTGTATTGTTAATGATTGTGTGCCTTTATAAAGTAAAATCGTTTGAATTAAATATTTATTACTACTGATTAAGATCTGAAATCTTCATGAAAATTCTCTCTAAAGAGTTCAAACGAAATCAGTGACTAGTTTCGGAGTCTCTGAAAGAAAACTGCTGATTAAATCTCATTAGGAATATACAGGGTGATTCATTAAGGGTGGCCACCGGCCGTATCTCGGAAACCGTTTATCCTATAACTTCCGGAAAAAAATTCTAATGACAAATCCAGCCCCTAGAAAATGATTAAAAATATTTTCAAGTTCGTAGTTCCCCACTAGAGGGCGCAATCTATAACTTGTAAAATATAATCTCATTTTTTACGAAATATGGTCCAGCTAACAGTGGTAAAGAATAATAAAATAAGAAAATACTCTCCCTATTCAACAACTTTTGTTTCAGTAATTTTTCTATATTTCCTTTTTTTTTAGTGATGGGATGGAAAAACTTTTCTTCACAAAAAAAACACTCTCACTTCTGTATGCGGGAACCGATTTTCATGTAATTTAATTTTATTCGAAGGCCATTAAAAGCAGATCCCAGAAAAATATGACAACAACATACCGGGTGATCCAATTAAAAACTACAGGCTGTTTCTGTCACTTCACCCTATTTGCGCGTTTTACTGGAGAATTTCAAATGCAATGCTATGATTCTAACCAACTGAAAATAAGCTGAGCATTATCACCTATTGACTTGTTGAAACCGCAGACAGATAACTCCGGTCATTCCGAAGATATTAACATTTTTGCAGATTTCGATAAGTGTTGATCAACCCTGTGAAATTCAGGGGGAATTGAGTTATTTCATCATCTAAACAATCAAATGAAAGAAAAAACTTATCAAAAATGTATGTCACTCACAAAACAAGCTGATCTAGATCCAGTAAGCTTTGGCGTTACTGTTTATTCTCGGTTTCTGTAGCTGTAAAATTTATTTAGGTCGATTGCAAACTACTAGTTTATGAGGCCTCATTATTCAAACGGAGAAGCATATGATATGCTTAATGTTCATGCTGAATGTTTAGAAAATGCACTAGCTTAAAGGGAATACCCGATACGATATCCTGAAAGACGTCGTCATTCCAGAAAAGTATTCAAAATATTGACACGAAGACTGCGACAAACTTGGAAGGTTCACTATGTTGGAAGAACAAATGGAAAACGTCGAAGCCGTAATGAGGATAATATCATGAAAGTTTTGGCTTATGTTTATGCTGAATTACATTTAAGCATCCGAAAAATTGCAAGTGATTTGGGATCGAATTATTCGGTAGTTCAAAGGATACTAAAGGACCATAAACTGCATCCGTATCATGTTGTCTTCCACCAAGAATCGAAAGAGACGACAGGATTTTTGCAATTGGTTGAAACGAATGCTTAACGGCGAACCTAACTTTCTTCATAGAATATTATGGACTGACGAGGCTATTTTTTCCAGCAATGGTAAAATAAATTTTCACAACCTCCACTACTGATCATCTAACAATCCATATTGGCAAAGATAAGTCAATAATCAGAATCGCTGGAGTGTTTACGTGTGATGCGGAATTTTTGATGGAACAGTTTTTGGACCATTTTTCTTCGATAGTATCTTAACGGGACAAAGGTGCTTAAAATTTTAACGGAAAATTTTCGAAATTTTTTAGAAGATATTGCTATTCAAATCAGGTTAGATATGCGGTATCAACAAGGTGGTTGCCCGGCGCATTATGCTGCTAATGTTAGGGAATAAGATACCGTCTTCTCAAAGAGGTGGATTGGACGAGAGAGTATTTTTCCAGTAAGATCACTCGACCTCACAGTATTAGATTTTATTTTTGGGGGAGAATGAAGACTTAGTTTTCCGAACACCCCCAACTACAAGTGAAGATATAAAAAATAGATTTAGACAGGCAGCTGAAACTGTGACCAGTATCAACTAAAGAAAGACTTGATTCTTGTATAGAAAAAAATGGTAGACATTTTGAATATTTGAAATGATTATGTATGAGGGTTGATTTTGGTTCAAATATTTTCGTTGTTGCTTATTTTTGTTTCATTTTATCGTATTATTGTTATCTCATGTGTGTTTAGTATTTTGCTGCGTTGTCATGACGACTAAAGTCACTGCCTGTTGTTTCAAGCTCACAGGATTGAACAACACTTATCAAAATTCACAAAAATGTTAATATCTTCCGAATAACTGGAGGTATCTGTCTGCGGTTTTAACAAGTCGATAGGTGATAATGCTCAGCTTATTCTCAGTTGGATAAAATCATAGCATTGCATTTGAAATTCTTCAGTAAAACGCGCAAATAGAGTGAAGTGACATAAAACAGCCTGTAGTTTTTAATTGGATCACCCGGTATGTTGTTGTCATATTTTTCTGTGATCTGCTTCCAATGGCCTTCGAATAAAATCAAATTACGTGAAAATCGGTTCACGCATACAGAAGTAAGAGTGTTTTTTTTGTGAAGAAAAGTTTTTCCATCCCATCACTAAAAAAAAGGAAATATGGAAAAATTACTCCAACAAAAGTTGTTGAATAGGAAGGGTTTCTTCTTATTTTATTATTCCCTACCACTATTAGCTGGGGAATATTTCGTAAAAAATGAGATTATATTTTACAAGTGATAGATTGCGCCCTCTAGTGGGGAACTACGAACTTGAAAATATTTTTAATCATTTTCTAGGGGCCGATTTTGTGATTAGAATTTTTTTCCGGAAGTTATAGGATGAACGGTTTCCGAGATACGGCCGGTGGCCACCCTTAATGAATCACCCTGTACAAGGTCCTGGAACCGTGGCGCAGCATTCAATATTTGTTTTTAGGAAACAAATAGGAATTTATTTTCACGTGTGGTCAACTCATTGCTCGAGATTGACAAAATGAATATATTTTTGGTCACGCATGATGTTCAATTTTTCCCAACTTTGTTTTTTCGAAGAGAAACCTAATCACTGTTTCGGTTTCTACATGATAAATAAAAGATACTCCATACTTCGAAAATATCAACGGTTTTAAAGATATTCTGCGTGACATGTCCGTTGTTTTGGTATTCGTCACTAAGAACACTTGAAGTTATAAAGTTGTGCAAAACTTCAATTGAAATTTGTTCTTAGTAGAATATTGTACATTAGATACTCTCCCGAACGGTATATCTGAAATCAAACAATGATGTACAGGTTATGAAGAACAACCTCTCATATATTGTTACTATTCTCAAAAGTGTGAGTTTGGTGAGTTGTTTTCCATATCCTGACTATAACTGGTTGATTTCAGGTATACCGGTTGCGGTAGTAACCAATGGGCATTTTTGACCAAAAATTATTCTATTGGAACTCTGCACAACTAAGTAATTTCGAATATTCTGAGTGACTGATATTGGAAAAAGAGACCTGCCATCAGGCAGAACATATCGAAAACTTTTAACATTCAGAACCGTAAAAGGGATAAAAATACTAGTTGGACTTTGGAAAATCAGAGTTGGGTCACGATAAGAAATTGTATTCATCAAGCATGTGTAATAAGATATTTTTTGAAGAAAATAGATTTCTCTCTATTTTTCAAATAGAGGTATGAAACACCGCTCCACTGTTGCGGTACCGCGTAAATATTTCTTCAGATTCCCTGAATCCACTGCCTTATTCTCATTTCTCCCCAGGACGAAATATGGAATAACGCCGCAGTATGCTCAGGGTAGGCATTCCTTCCAGACGTTCTCAAGTGAACGTATAACAAAACATGTTATAAACTTCCATGACCAAAGTATGAACATAACCAGCCCTTAGATTCCTAAGTTCATCACATATTCAACTTTCCCTTGAGTATTCCCCCAAAATACAAAGTTCGGTGTATGATTTCCCTTTGAAGCTGTTATCAAATCCCCCGTCGGTAGTTCAAACCTTCAGCTTGCTGATCTCCAAGAATAGAGCAAGAACAGTCCTATGAACTAATTAAATCGAGTAAATTGAATACCCGGTAGTTGTCCACTAACAATGTGAGCACCGGAATAATCGTGTATGGTTCTAAAAGCAACACCGCTCTTGATATCGTTGCGAATACAATCTTTGTATCTCGCAGTTTCGTGTGTATCAAGTTAACAAAACAACACCCCCGAATGGAAACACTGTTAAAATTAGACCTTGTTATTCGTTAAAAAATATAAAAGAAACCTTATTTGGTCATTTTTGCTCTGTTTAATATTTCTCTGACTTGATGTGAAGGTAAATATCCTCAGTGGCATTAAGTGAACCCAGTGTTGAACCCAGAAAAATTAACCTAAGAGCAAACAATACCTCAAATAAAACATATGGAGGCCAGAGTTCGTTTTTTTCAAAGAAAATTTTGAGTGCAAATGTTTGAAAAAAATTGTGAGGATGCGAAATGTTGCCGGTTTTTATATTCCAGAATTTTACAGAAAATGAAACTGAAATGCTGTGAAAAATGAAAAAATAACTAACATTGTGCATTCTCATTGAAGAATAAAGTACATCCCAAAAACAAATTGAAACAATAATCAAAGTCTGCAGAACGACACCCCGTTTTCTCCTAAATTTCACGCAATTCCAATATTTCTCGCGGTTATTGGCAACCTGAAATTAGGCAGATCAGCTAGCAAGGGAGGGGGAGATCAACCCCCTTCATTGGACCAGAGCCATTCTGCGGCTTCCCATCAAGCCACCAACCAATGGCGGTTAAAGAATGAAAACAAAAGAAAAAGGCGAAATCCTGGCGAAGGATCGAAGGACAGAGACAGGCTAAGTCATTCCTCTCGTACTCAACGACCTGGAGTAAGAAAGCTCTCTCACTTAGCAAATTGGAACTGAGAAAACTGAAAGGCATACTCACGGGACACTGTCCCGTATCATCTTCGGAACATGGCGAAGGTTTCTGATGAGACCTGTCGCTTCTGCCAAGAAGCCACTGAGACAGCGAAACACCTGCAAATGTAAAGCTGTCCTCGGGAGAAGGCTGCTGCAACTTCGCTCCTGTTTCTTAAAACCGGAACAAGTAATGGGTGTAGCACCCAGTAAGGTAGTAAAGTTTATTGAGGCCTTGCTACATGACTGGTTAACAGCGCGGGGTTGCACAATAGATCTTTAGGTCAAGGTGTCTGCAAGGTTAAGCATAGCCTTATCGCCCCCTCCTCTAATCTAATCTAATCTAATGTTTGCACTTAACGTGAACTTTGCCAAAGTGGTAGTTGGACATCGAGAATCAAACGATAACATTTTCTGGAACTTTCATCAACATTTAAGCAGAAAATCTAGTAATGTGTTTGGGGAAATCGTAGCTGCATACAATCGTGTACTTTCTAGGTATTGAAGAGATAAGATTATCGATGTCTGCTCGTGACAACTCGTTCAAAGCAGGTTGAACTTCTTGAATTAACTGTGCCAGAGTCTGTTGGGGTTGGAGCAAATAAGACATTCTACTCTCCAGCACATCTAATGCTGATTGAGATTCAAATCCTGCGAACGGGGTGGGCATGGCAAAATTTTTATGTCTGTTTCCTGAAGAAATAAGTCAATAGTGCGAGGAGTAATATGAGGACGTGCATTGTCTTGCTGAAACAGGACGTCTGCACGGCTGTTTGAATGGGGCAGTAAGGAGGTTTGTAGATTATCGTTAACTTTATATTCGACCTTTACATTCTGTGGTACGCTAGTTGGCTAGGATGGCAGACAAATTACTGCCATTGCAGTTCAATCAATAAGATGACTCCATTCGAGCAAGGTCACACCATCATCTCGATATGTGGAAATAACTGTGCTAGTCAGGTAGTCAGGTTTCATGAATAGTATTCTTCTCAAACGAAATGACAGAAAATTGAGTTCTCGAAGCTGATTTTTTCGGATCTATCACTTCTAACGTTCAACGTTCAACGAAATGTTGGTTTGTTGTTTGCAGACATCTCTAGTGGAGAAAAAATTGTATTTATTTTTTCGTTAAAAGGTTCTGAAAGATATCTTATTTCAAGGGTGAATACTTAATTAAGTCATCTGTGTACAGTTCAAAATTTTTCATCCCAAGCACTACACTGATTGCATTAAGGAAAATATTGCAATCAAGTTTTCCAAGATTTCGAATTGAGTATTTCATACTCCTTGCCTTCATGAAGAATTCGGTCAACACGATACAACACGTTGTACACTATGCTTTAAATTGGATATTCCGGAAAAAAAGGCAGGAGCAGAGAAAAAGGTTGGCACCATGAGCTTTTTCACGGAAATATTAACTACCAACCCGCCATCAAATTAACAGGATATCGAAAATAATTTTTTTGCAGAAAACACATCGCAGTAGGTAAATGGCAAAACACGGCAGAAGTTAACGTTATTCTAGGTGTGAGCTGCTGGATTGGTTTTGCTTATTTTATCCACCTTGCATTTTCGGTAGGTCAGATAAGGTAGGCGTGCTTCGATTCCATAATTTGTTCGGTGCTTTAATTGACCGTTGTTTTCACGTACGTGTGTTCAGAACTTAGGGAAGCATGCCTAAAGTTTCTTAACTTTCAGTCCATTGCCTCACTATTGCGAAAGATGATTCAATAAGAGAGGAGTAAGAAAAATCTTCGCATATATGTCGGAGGACACCACATTCACCTTTCATATCAGTGAGATGGAATGTGCTGAAAGCAGGGATTCCTCGAGTAAAAATGACAGCGTAGCACGCTGTTGTAACCTGGATGGAGGGTAGTACAAAGTTCTCACTGAATATTTAATGTGTTTGAGTGAGTGGTCGCGGAGCAACTACCTAACACGTCGCTCATGCGAAAGCGATTCCACGACAGTAAGCGTCACGCCAGCGTGCCACGCTTCGTGAATTCTCACTTTTAAGCGAGGTTCTCTTAGGACAGATGGACGAAATTTTTTCATGGAGAAAAAGAGTGAAAAGAAAATAACAGTTCCAGTAACAATGAGCTAACATAACCATAAGGACGAATATCTATCGATGAATCAACAAGTATTACAGCTTGATCAGAGCTAATCATTCAATGCATCAAAACATCGAAACCGAAGAAGCGGCGGCGTTCATTAAGAATGGTTACAGACCCCCTTACTCTGGTGGAACCGCATAATAATCTGACAGGTGATGAGTATCTAGATTCTTATTCTGCGATTCCACCAAGGTGAGGTGGTCTGAAGATCAGTAAAAACTGTGAAACCGTTGTAACCATTCTCTTTCGACGCCACATTTCGGTTGATTAGATGATTTGCTTACAAAACTGCTTTGAATTGTTTTCGCCTTTTTGAAGATCTTATTCGCGACTATCGTATCACCCTTGAAAATTTAATGTATTCGATACGAACCTTCAGAGGTTGTAAATTTCTAATCAGAACTCATTGATTCTCTTGAGGGTGTGGAAATGGGTATTATTATGAGTACTTCTCTTTAAAAACTTCACTTTCTTTCAACTTTTCGGAATATACAGTATTCAAGGCTGGACGCTAGGATATTTTCCATTTGATCAATGATTTTTTCAACTAATCGGAAAAGATCATATTCGTCTCAAAATTTGGAATTTGCAGATATTTTGGGGAGAATGATAACGTTCCTATTTCCTAGAACAATCTAAATGATTTGAACCGATCACGATAGGTATCTCCAATTTTCTATCCGCAACGCGTCTCCAGTTTCGATGAAGAACTCACTCTGTAGATGAGGTTTTCAGTCTCTGAATAATTTAAGATAAATACCGTCCTGAAAATCTCCCAGTCAAGGACAATATTACAATGTTTCGGATCTTCTTTTGTGAGTTTGGTTCGCAAGAGGGGTCATCTTCATTCTCCCTTATTTCTCTGAAGATCTTTTATTATCCAATTTCCCTTTTCGGCAAGAGTGAATGATTAAATGAAATCGTTTCATTAGGGCATGACGCATTATTCTGAATAGCCATGAAGATCTCTAATGAGGTAAGAAAAACAATGGTTTTGGAGAAATTGATTCGAGATTCGTGATAACTTCGTTTGAAAATTCGTGGTTTTAATTTTTTTTGCTGTACATTGATGATGAATAAAGCTTCAGATATACTATGGGGTTTTAAAATTTGAATTCAGAGAAGACATTTACACAGACCTACAGCTTCAAATTTGATGACAGAGTGTACCTAATGTGGGTCCTTTCATGATGAAACTTGACTCATAGATAAAGATGAATTCACAACTTCATTCAGAATTTCGTGATTGTCGTGTCATCGAAACTAAAAAAAAATTGAAACTTTTTTTGATTATTCATACAATTCCCAAGAAATTCTGCAAATTTAACTTTTGGAGGCATTAGAAAAAAAATATGTTGAACTTCGTACAGTTTCTCTCTACATCGTAGATGTAATTGCTCAAAAGTTACCGATCCAACCACGATGATTCTTTGCAAATATTCTTCATTTTGCAACATCCGAATCATATTATCATAACGAAAAACTGTAATTTCTCGATCAAGTACTAAATTATCAATTCGATCCAGTCAGAATATTTGGGAATATGGATAAAAAATTGGATTGACCTAAAGGCCGATCATTAACACAATAACTTTCAAGAGAGAATACAATTGTGGTATAAGAAAGGAGATTAAACACACACGCCGAATTCATGAATATGCCTAGTTGGAATGTTGTTCTCCCTCTATCTCCGAAAATTCAGACTGAATAGGGTTGAAATCTAGTTCTTGATTAAAAAATAAAAGCTTGACTCTTTACACAGATTTTCATGTGTACCATATGTGAAAAAGATCGCCTTATTTATCCACCTTATTTGTTGTGTGACAAATACGTGAAAAGTTGACCGTTTTGGCAACTAATTGAACCAGCTAGTGAGAGCTCCATTTCTAGAATTCTCATTCACATAACTGTGGAATGGTTTTTGACGATAATTTCTATCGTGGATGTGAATATTCTCCATGGAAATTGAATACGATTAACCTCGAGAATTAGTGACCTTACAACACTAATATATGAGATGATGTTGCGAAAGTCTGGTTTACGGCCTTAAACTTCCACCTTAGACAACGTTTCGGAAATCATATTTTCATCATCAGGGAATTGTGATACAAGTTACAACACACAATGAACCACGAAAATATACGTGAAGTACAGAAATACAAAATTACGTTCATCAAAATAACCGAAAATGGATTTCTCTTATATTTAAGTATTTTCTGATGAAGAGCTGATATCTGATGAAGTAATTCAATATTTCGAACAAACAGAAAAATTACAATATAGAATCTCGAAACTTCACATTCAAATTATCTAGAGGTAGGTACAAAAAATCACAATCTTGGAATAGAAAAATTATAGTCACAAAAATAAATGAATAAGATTACTGAAATCAATGAGCTATCCATTACAGATACTCACAACATGAAATTTACTTTTCCAAAGTCATAAAATTACCTTCAAATATGTAAAAATTCATTCAGTTTCACAACAGTAAGAATTTCTAACTATCGAAACAAACAGATTAATAAATTTAGAGAAAAGCGAACAGCTGTCAAACTCAGGGGCACCGAATTGCGGGGAACTGCACCTACATCGTTCAATAGAAAAGTTATCTCCCCCGTCTTACCCTTTTCAATAAGTTGTGTAAGCCCAAGAAATATATTGTGTGTCAGTTTAAGGAATCATGAATCTTGATCTGCATCATCTCATGTAGCATCTAAATCAAAACTATGTCCAGTGGACGCACTGTGCTGAGCTTGGGCAGTTTTAGGGATAGTAATCGGCAAACTGACCAAACGTGCATGTTCTATTTTTCAAGTATCTACCTGTCTGTTCAGCATAGACCTGTCATTGCATTCAATTATGGAAACAATGCCCGATCGAAGAAAAGCTAGGGTTTTATCTGTTATAGAGGTTAAACATCTTTTATGCGGGTAAAAAAATGATTAGAATTCTTAATTTTCCTAAAATTAATACTCAAACAGAGGAATATCAGTTGACATGGATGTCAAACATTCTTCCCAAGCATCATCGGTTGAGAAACCCTGCCATATACGATGTAAATAACCCAATGAACACTACCACAACGATTCCGTAACAATGTACAATTTCTGTCACAACAAATGGGAAGAATATTCCTCGAGACTAATTTGTAGGCCTTCACAACCCCGACTGCGTCTCCTACATTGAACTAGATGACAACGAAACTGTTCCGGATTGGAATAGTTAGATTGCTTATACGAAGTGACGCCATGTCGACGATTTGTAATTGGTTCGCTAGAGCAAATTAAATGCTTTGCCGCATTCGGATCAAGATAACTGGAGGGAATCGGCTATATCAATATAACTGTCAATGTTCGAGCTATAGGTCGGGAGGTGTCTGATAAACGGAAGCCAGATGTGGCGTGTTGCCTGTCATATCAGTCAGGGTTATAGGAGATGAAGAATTAGTGGACGATCTAGGCGTATTCTGAGCCGTGTGAACGCCAAACTGATTAATAACGACAATTAACCCGTAACGTACTTATGTTACAGCATGGTAACATTTGAAGCTTTACTTTAATCGACTTTTTTCGGTTTAAGCCCGCATCTGATCATGATTGATCGTAGTGCAGCTGGAGTATTGAACGGAGGCTCATGTTCGTTAGTCGAAAATGGTTGAACTGAGTGTTGGATTTCTGGGTAATAAATTAAGCTTTCCTATTACTGAAGCTCTCCTTTATCGAATATCTTTATTTAATAAACTGACTGAAGCAGATCCAAGAATATTTTGTTTATCTACTAGGGAATTCTTGACAGAACACCATATCGAAAGAACTCATTTCAAATGGAAGAAGTGTGCTTTGCAACAATGGGGGTACTCCGATAGAACTGGCGTAGTTTTACCCTGTCCCAAGCATTTTGGGTACTGAGCAAATACTTCTTACTATATTACTTACTTTAGGTCACTAGTATAGGAGTCGAGCCGTGACTATTGAAATGTATTCCTTCGGGGATAACAATAGTAGTGCGTGGAGGGAGAAGCCCACCAGACGTGCCTTCTGGTGCCCCCTCGTTCGAGATGACCTCGCATGGGCCTTGGCTTTTGCTGTTTACCCACGGATGGACAACTGTGGTTCGCGAATTTCCATGAATGTTGCAAAAGTCCTTGGGGAGCTGGGAAGAAGCGTCAGTCATCGTTTGAGGTGTCGGAGGATATCAGGGTACCCTAGTAACCGAGATGAACTGACGTCCCCATCAACCCTTGCTAGAAGAGCTGGAACATCTAGTGTTTGAGGTGTAGGAGGCCCTCGAGCAACCCTCTAGTTTCTGATTCGGTGACCCCGTAAAGGCCAGTTTTCTGTCGTCCTGGGGTCACCTGCTGAGTTGGAAAACCTCTTGTAGTCGTCCTACTCCGACTGTAGAAACAGGAATATATATTCAATAAATGAAACACCCAACGTTTGCCTAATCTAGGGAGCAACAACGAATTGGTTGGACTGACTAATGAAGAAACCGAAGCCCAGATCAATTCGGTCTGGTCGGCCGACAGTCCGTTGCTACGATAACTGGAATACGGAGAGAACTAGCAACTTGAAACTTCAAAGCTGGGTTCGTTTCACATTCGAATATTTATTTCCATATAACTTTTTTGGTTCAAGCCCCCATCTGATTAAGATTGATGGTAGTGCAGCTGAAGTATCGGATGAAAGAAGGTCATGTACATTGATCGAAAATACGCTTTATTGCGTATTGAATATTCGAGTTATAAATTCAGCAGTCCATTGACCTAAGCTCCTATTTATCGAATATATCAACATGCAGAAACTGATGGAATGTACACTGAGATTCAATAAGTTTTCGTTTACCTAGAGTTTCCTTGACAACAAACAATCGAAGGAACTCGATTCAAATGGAACACCTTATATATTCAACAAATAAAAAACTCTTCACGCGCATGATCTTACCAACAACAATGATTCAGTTGGATTCACTGGTGAAGAATTCTCAAGAATTATTTCCTTCAATAGCTTTTGTCGAACTCACAATTTCGAAAATTTCAGAAATTTTCAAATTCTACCTCATTTCCTAACGAAGTTAGTCAAATATGGTATATTCTCATCGCAAGATTAAGCTTAATTGTTGTTTCCATTGCCTGAAATACAGGTTGATTTTTCGAGCAAATCGGAATGAGAAAGAACCAAGAAACCGTGATCAAAATGATCATGCATGAACTTGTTAACAGAATAAATCATGTTGAAAAAGAACAGGACAACGTCGGTTGAATTGTTAGAATTTTAACCAAACTTCGATGCGGTGAGTTTACCATTTGAATTAACACGCAAAATATTTTCATTCTAATGAAACGGAACAGTTTCAGACACCAGTTTAAAGAAAAAAAATTTAATATCCATTGCGATATCGTTGGAAATATGCTGAAGCTTTCTCGCATCGTTTGCGTTCATGGAGGTCCAAGGGGATTTTTCGAACTCCAATATAAATTCCACGTCCATTCGACAAAGCATATTTTCTCGAATTCTTCAGCTGAAAAAATGTATCACTAAATTGTCACCGAATGCTTGGAATTTTCATGCTTGAATTCAACTTGAAATGCCTTCTACAGCCGTGAAATTCTATGAAAAAATACTTCCACTGCGTCCCAACTGCTCATAATTTCTTTGGAGTAGAAGCTGATTTATACAGTGTGTCCAACTGAAAGCGAAAAGTAGACATTTTCAGGATCTGCGTTAACATTTTCGAGAGACCGGTAACTTTTTGTTGAAGGATTACACTTCCCCGATTATTGTTATATAATAATTATATTCTTCTTGTTCTTATTCCTATGATTATTATTATGATGATAATAATGATTATTATTAGTAGAAGTGTAATCATCATTATTGCTATTATTATTTTATATAATTATGAATATTTGATTAATCAAGTAGGCAAAATTGGGAAATTGTATTTAGAGTTCAACTAAATCATAGAGAACGTGAGACCCTGTGCCAATATGTTCGATAGTTATGAAATTGAATTCTACTGAAGAAATCTCTAATTATATACAAAGCACTTTGCCTGATATTAGATTTATTGTGATAAAAGAATTTGGAAAATTTTCAAATTTTTTTGGAAACACTTACGATGAGATTCCTATAAAATTTGCACAAGTTTCAATTCAATACTCGCACCGGTTCCCAATTAATCATTTCTTGAAGTTGAAGGTGATCCAACTGAAAATGAAACAGAAGCATTTTCAGGAGCTGCATCAATATTCAAGGAAGACTGGTTCATTTTTCGCTATATTATTATGAATATTTCATTGATTAAGTGGTACGTATTGAGATTTTGAAAATTAAGGTCAAATAAACTTCAGAGGGCGCCAGACCCTGAGACTATTTGTTCAATAATTATGACGGAGATTAGATACTACTGAGGAGTTCTCAGTTGAGAATCGAAACGTTTTGCCTGGTTTCATATTGGTTATATTAAAAAAGTTTTTGGGAACATTTTCTTTTTCATCAATAACGACACGATTCTCGCATAGGAAGTTTATGAGATACTGAGGGAACAACCTCAAAAATTGTAATTACTTTTACTCCAGCAGCGTAACCGTTTTATTTCGGTGAGCAACGGTAACGTATAAGTTGGTTACTCTTTCCAATACTGAAGTTATCGCGGAAACGGCCGGACGGTCGGATAGAATCATTTTGACCCAGTAAGTCCAACCTTTTCATTTGTGACTATTTCCGACTCAAACCTCCCAAATAACAGACATTCTTGCAGAACGATAGCAAGATGTTTCCGAGGACATGCCCGCAGAGAAGGAGGGGAACAATTCTTATTTGAAATTATAGTTTCAACCTAATACACCATTAGAACCAGCCAGAAGAAGCACTGGAGCTTCTATATCTTTTTAGGTTATAGGTAATACCTGCTTCCAAAATGCTGTCAGGAAAAAAAACATTATTTTTTTGTGGAGTGGAGAAAAGTCAATAAAGAATTGAAGCTTTTCGTGTTCGAACTTCTGTCTATTAATAATAACCGAATGTGGCTAATGATGTATCACCATGGTCTAATCGATAAAAATCATAATCTAAATGAGGTTCGCCACATCAACGGTCGAGAAACATCTCCTCAATGTGGATAATTCTGATCGTCTGCCTCCCTTTTGCAAAATGGCTGAAGCAACGTCCCTCTTCCCCTCTTAGTTATATTCAGTAAATCTCTTTTCATCCACACATTACCAGCTGATAAACTACAATCTGAGATAACTTAAATTTTCAAGAAGGGCGACAAGCTTTGCGCCGAAAAATATCGACCAGTCAACTTAGTTTCTGTAGTTCACAGAGTGTGTGAACGTATTTCCCTCGAGGAACTGGGAAAGTTTGCTATTGATCTGACCTAACTGTCATCACAGTTTTTGCTGGATCTTCCTATTATCACGAATCTCTCAAGTTGTGTTAACATCTAGTCAAACAGGATGGACCAAAATCTTCCTGTGGATATAATTCACTCAGATTTCTCCGAAGATTTTGACCGTGAACCACACAGGCGTTCACTCATGAAGTTGGAACCTAGGAGTTTGCGGTGATCAGGGCATTTCTTTCTGATGAATAGTATTAGTTATGTGTTGGTGGATGTTTTTCGAATTTGAAGCAGGTGATGAGCGGCGTCCCTCAGGGTTGAGTTCTTGGACTTTTTTTTTTTTGCTATATACGTTTGATATACCGAATAGTATGAGATCCAATTGGCAATTTCCGCAGATGATACAAAAATTCTCACGGATGCTCTTATTTGCAGCCACACTCTGCATAATGACTTAAGCATACTTTCAGTTGGTGTAAGAAATGTCTTATCCCTGAATCTGAAAAAATGTGTGGTTGTTCACATTGGCAGAAATAATCCTCGTCGCAGTTATAACTTCCGAAATGAAAAAATGTTTTCGATAAAAATCTGAAAAAATATTCGATTTGTTGGAAATTTTTCTAGCGCTCCGATCCTCTAGAAATTTTGCATAGGTTCGCGGCTTGCTATTCCTCAATCAATAAACAAATTTCAACCTGATTCCATCAGCTGTTCTTGAGACATTAAGGAATTAACCACAAAATTTGAAATTTAAAAAACACCGGAAGAGTTGCTGGCAAAAAAAATTCTTCTGCATAAGCTATTTCCATTATTGAGAAATAAGAAATGGTCTACTATATGGTTCAATTTTTATGAAGAATCAGAATCAGAAAACTGCTCTCGGTTAAACTCATAGAAACTCTTTTACATTATGTCATGCCTTCTTTCAAAAGCACCAGAAAATCGTTTGAATATCGAAGTGAACGGCATTCCAGATACCGAAAAAAATACTTCAATCAAAATTGTTACCATACAGAAGCCGTATAGCGTTTCATACATGAATCACACAACCACGAAATAATTCACATATTCATGTTCTAACTGGCGTAAATAGAGATAACAAGTCTGTTTCGGTAGACCGGGCTCCGGTTTGTTACGTCATCAAGGCTTGTTAACGTGAATGTTTTAATTTTTTCAGAATTCGTTAACCGTAACAATTCCATTTTTTATTTACCACGAACGAGACCTAAATGTTAATAATGGAATATAGTCGTTGAATACGAATTCGAAGGATAAAAGTACCTCTGTGTAATACGTCGAGGAATTTTCATCACAAGGTCCTACGAGTTAATGAGCAATTTTGTGAATAATAAAGGGTTCTTTCGATTTCATGCTAATTTTAATACAAGAGACTGAAGAGGAATGAGGGAACTTGAAGCACTTAGCGATGATGTTGATTACTTTCCTTCAAAATGTATTATTTACTTTCTCTGAAAAAATTAATCTTTGTTCCTCTCATCATTCTTTGGTCCCTGAAATTTGAACCTTCCGGATTCTTCTCCTTGGACAGAATTTTTTTACGATTCGTCACTGGACTCAAGGAAAGTCTGGAAGTATAATATCTGTCGATGAAGGTAGCCACAATATGTCTCAGAAGATCCTGATCAATGTCTATAACAGTAAAATAAGTGTAATGTTATAAAGGTTCGAGAAGTGAGTTCTAGATAAACTTCATCTAAACGCGACAAAAAGAGAATCCAGTCAAAATAATGAACTTCAAATTTCTGCTCAACCATTTCTTTGCCCTTGAAATATGCAAGTGATTGATGGGTATTTCCTCCCTACATAGATTTCGTGATGATCTGTTACTTAACTCACACAAGATAGAGTCTGCAAGAGTGAGATCTGGCAACAATAGTGACCAGGAAAGCATCGGATCCATTTTTATAGCTGTAAAACGATTGGAATGTTGCACAGGTTGCGAAATTTTATTTCCAAATGAATTAAATAAAAACAGAATAACAAGAAATTCATTTTGAAAATGCAAAAATAAGTTTCCTTTCTTCATTCCTCGGGTCCTTAAATACGCAATTCAGGGACTGCTATCGTCCCTGTTTTCCTTCTGGAACACACTTTGTAATATTCTGTTACTCAACTCAAGAAAAAGTCTGCAAGGGTGAGATCTGACAAAAATTATAGCCACAATATGTATAAAAGCTGCTGATCTATTTCTATAACATATTATATATGGTGGAATGTTGCACAGGTTCGGCTAGATTATCTCTAGATGAACTGAACATGAACACGAGGATCAGATAATTCAATTTCAAAAATGTATTATTGAGCTTTTTTTCGGCATCCCTCGGCCCCTGAAATTCGCAAGAAAGTTTCTACAAGAGTGAGATCTGGCAACAAAAGAGACCAATATAAGTTTCGGAAGCTTCTGGTTTTTTTCTTTACCACTATTTTGGTTTTATTTTCGACATTCCTTGGCCTCTGAAATACTTAACCCAGTGACGGCTACTGTACCTGTTCTACTTCTAACACAGACGTAGAAATCTGTGGCAAATGTGGAAACAATGGGTACTACAGTAAGTTTGGATAGCTCCTGGTTCATTTCTACCGCAACGAAACGAGTGAGATAGTATACGGTTTAGAAAAAGTTATCTCTAGATGAATTGAATATGAACAGGAGAAAAATAATCTAGTGCTAATGATGCCCACAAGATTTCTCGGAAGACTTGGAATTCTCCGGTTAGGTTTGAAGCCTGAACAACTCAGTTATATTGGTTAATTGTTATTTTCTGGCATTCCTAGGTCTATTTACTACCAAACGATAAACAGTTACTCGCGAACCACTCAGTATTTGCCGGCAATAACGAAGATATTGAATTCATCATATTATATCTTTCAAGCAGCATGGCGTTAGGGTATCACCCGAACCTAAATCTGATCAAAACTGCCGTGCTTCATACGATTTCAAGAGCAGCTGGAACAAACCCACGGTAACACTTATTCACGTCGAAAAAATCCACTTCAGAATAAGACAATTCAAATTGATCTAGAGTATTCCATAATAACAGGTTAGCTTCACCCTTCCGATAAATCCCACGCTTCCAATGTGTGGAAAAGATAGAGGAAGCAATGGAGTGGGCGCTTGGTTTTATCCAAGGACTATAAATTGAATAAATCGAGTTAACATTATCAGCTTATTGAACGGTCTTCGGGATTTCAAAGGGTATGCAAGGGTTAGAATAACAATGACGTTTCCGTTTTCCCTTCAAAAGTGGGACGAAGAAGATCTGACGTGATAGGTGGCACCAATAACACTTGGGGTTAAAATGTAGTAAATTTTTCGCAGGATTTTCATATTCTGAGGAACTTGCTCAATCGAACTAGGAGTATGTTCATCCTTTCGTAAGCTCTGAACAGATAACCATTTAAGGGATTCAATGCAGGGCTCTAGGAAGATTTCGGCCTCTCTGTGTACCTTCGCTTTTATACTTCCTTCTTTGTGTTCGGATTCACGGGAAGATCCAACAATTCGAAAATGGTCCCACTGAAAAAAGAGTAGAGAGTCTGGGACAATTTGAAAGGCATTAGTTCATTGAAATCTGATCTATGATCTCAGTCTGGACTGAAAGGGGGTTTGAAGTTGGGGAGGCATCTTTCTTTTTGCTTGAACATCGCTCAAAACTGTCCTCAACCTAATGAAAACCTAGAAAAGCACTACCGAGATGGCAGCAGCTTTTGCGCGCATGTTCAATAGGGATGACCACTTTGGCAAGGAATTAGAACATGCGCGCAAAAGCTCCTGCCATCACGGTGCTTTTCTTGGATTTTGTTAGGTTGAGGACAGTTTTGAGCGATAGTTCAAGCGAAAAAAGATGTGTCTTCAACTTCAAATCCGGCAGTACTTTTCCAGGTTTTTTTTTATAAAGTACTAGATTTCAATCCGATTTGATCTGTATTTTTGAAAATATTGAGAAAATAAAATTTCGAATGGGTATCGGCCGACCGTAAACACAATAACTTCCGAAAGAAACAACTTAAAACTCGATATTTGTAGAGAAGATTAGGACCTCAATTGCGAAGGCCGAATTCGTGTGAGGGTGCAATCCACCCAATGATTCCACAGATATGCCCATTCAAAACTTTATTTTCCAAATATTTACAAAACTACAGATTAAATCGAATTTAAATCCAGTAATGATAGTTTGGAGTTTCATACAGAATTGAATGAGGACAATATGGTAAGAAGATTTCAAAATATTGAATATTCGAAAAAAAAAATATTTTTTCAAATGGTTCTGATTACACGATTATCACGAATTTCACACGAGGTCGTCCTTCAGCATCTTCAAACCAGCTGCCAAGTTTCATCATGACTGAATCAGTATTTCTTGAGTTATACGGAAAAACACAACGATATCGGGAAGAAAACCACATATTTTCCTCATATCTCCGAAACTAATAGTCGTGTCGAATTAAAATTTCGTACACTACTCTGAAATATGAAGCTCAAGCTATGGGCAGAATTTTTTCGAATATTGTTAACAGTTCCGGAAAAAAAAATATTTTCGAAAAAATTTTTTGAACAGTTTTATTTCAATTGAAAGTTGCGCGTCCTTATGCTTCAACTAGCTTCCAAGTTTTAATCCAATCGCTCCAGTAGGTCCTGAGATATGAGGGAAATAACCTCAAAATTTCAAATGGCTATAACTTCGAAACGATTCGGCCGTTTTGGCCCATTAACCAACTCAACCGTGGCATTCCGATGCTTGAACTACCCTACAAGTTTCAAGTCGCTCAAAATTCAAAAATTACAGACATTTGGACAAAACAATAGCACGCTGTTCCCCTAAAACATGCACGTGAAAAGGGGACATAATTGTGTACTGTTCTTATCATCTATTATATGTCACAAGTTTTTCAATTTATTCTCGATATTTTGTTAGACTTCTAGTGTAAAATATCCAATAATGGATCTATGAGAGGTGACTCCCCAATATAAAGGGCCTGTAGCGTTTTTCGTTCATTTGAGGATCTGAAAATCATGACTTGGAGGACCGGACCTGGTCGAAAGACTCTCCCGGTCAGAGAGCAAATGTAGGTAATTTTATTTACTGCTTCCTACTGGTTTTCTATCCCTCTTTCTGTTTCAGATATTATGTCGAAATAAATGCCATCCATGTTCTTCAAACAAATTACAACACTTATACGGGGAGACAGAGTTTTTCTGAGGTTTTTATATGTGCTCTTGTATCATACGGAAAAATGTATGGTTCCCCGTTTACATTTCCTCTGCTAACACTGTGATATACCAAAGAATGTAATGCTCGTTCTCAAAAGAATATATATCTATTATAACAGGCGTGCATCCGACTTAGGAATCCAAAAAGATAATAAATAATGACCCACGCTTTTGTAAAGCTCTTTTAGTCCAAGGAATTGGTATCAGTCTATATTCGAATAGTGATCATTTCTATTAAAAAAATTTCTGATTCACGGATTTCACTTTCGTAATCAAGGTCAAAATGTGATCTATAAACGTTGAGTCTCTAAGGAGTTTAACTCAGAATTTATTGTGTTTAAGGTCGCAGTTACGGCTGATCGTAAACACAATAATCTCCGAATTAAATACTTACCCCACAAATGTCATATTCGCAGAGCAAGTTAAGACTTTCAATACGAAGGCCGAATGTTTGAATCGATGAAATCTACCTAATTATTCCGCAGATGCACTCTTACGAAATATTATTTCTACAACATTTTGAATAAAGAGATGGGATCAAACTGAAATCTTTTACTCGGTTGAGGATTCAAGGCAAAAAGCTTGCTCATTCGAACAAGAAGTATGTTCATTCTATCGTGAGCTTCGAGCAGATAACCATTTAAGGGATTCAATGCAGGGCTCTAGAAAGATTTCAGCGTCGCTATGTACCTTCTATCTATTCTTCCTTCTTTGTGGTAGGATTCATGAGATGATGCAATAATTCGAATGATGATTCCACGAAAATATAACCAGAGAGTCCTGGAGGATTTGAAAGAACTCAGTGTATTAAAATCTGATCCATGATCAGAAATAATGTTTTAACTAGAAGGGGCATCTTTATAATGGTTGAACTATTGCTCTTATTTGTCCATAATCCAAACAAAGGGTTGACACGATTGGGTATCATCGTACCAACCATAAGTGCTAACGCATTCAAGAATTTCAACAGAGAATCAGGAATGATTCATGATTTGGTCAAGGTGATTTTCTCCAGGGAATTGCGGTATCATGCTTTCTGTTTGATTATCGATCATTTTCGACCTTCGTAATCAAGGCTGAAACCTGATCTATAAATATCGGTTTCCTAAGTTGTTTAACTGTGAATTTATGGTGTTCACGGTCACCCTGACAGCTATACACACTAAATTCCGAAAGAAACAACTAACAGGCTACACTTTCGATCATTTTTTAGTACTTTTCGGGTTTTCCACTCCCAAAATCTGAAACAGAACTATTAAAAATTGAATAAAACTGTTTTTTTCATGGAGAACGCCCTTGCGGATCAAACTATTTGTCAAGGGCAGTTTTTTGGAAAATAGATTGCCTAATGAACAATGCTGGAACAATACAAACGATTATCGAAGCGAACGAAGTAACGTTTCAGAATACAAATATATGCAGAGCAGGTTTGATTTCTGAAAATACGAATTGATATCGAATTGAAATAGGTTTGAGGCTCGATAACAAAGACCAATTTCCTAGATGTGCAAAATCGACCCTATTATACCACAGATATTCCCTTTAAAATTAGTATTTCCAGTATATGAAATGATCCTTCGAAACGCGCGAAATTGAAGATACATCTTTGTTTCAATAAACTGAAACCAACTACCAACTTTCAATTCGTTGGCAGTGGTATTCTTTGATGTATTGAGAAAACAACTACGAATCCTTCCAATTACTCGACCCTGTAATTCCCAAACACACTTAATCGAGCGATATTTTCAATCTCCACAAGTTTTGTTTGAATAAAAGAAACGTTGATAGCAGGAAACACAAGTTTTGGGAGTTTTTCGAATTGGCATTTCACAATGACATAATAGAAAAAAAGTTGATCCAGGGAGGGATCGAACCAGAAACTGGTAGTTGTGTATACCGATTAAAAAATATATAAGCTTATAAAAATTCAGCTGCTTCTGAAAAGAAAACATCTTCTTATTTGTCCTAAACGTCTCGAAACCAAGGATTAGATACTTTTTTTTATTCAGATGGCCATAAATCCGAAACTGTTGGACAGAATTTGTTCATTCGCGAGGTAAGCTGAGATACTAAGGCTTTCCTTTGAAAGTTATAGTAGGATGGAATAAAAGAACTTAATTCGATTTCATCAGATGCGGTGAGTCCAGCATAATTTTTTGAGAATACTTTTGGCTCGTAATTCGATAATTTCAGACATTTGAGCAGAATGATAACGCTCCTGTTCCGTCGGAGAAGCGTGTAAAAAAAAACAATAAAAATATCAACTGAAATTTTCTGGCTGATACCTTCGATTTCCAAAGAATTTTCGAATATTTTGCTTGTGTCCCCTAGATTATTTTCTTGTGTGTGTATTAAAGCGATTCGAAAAATGTGCAGAGACGGAAGATTTATCATAGTCGAGATCAGGAAGATATGTTATGATGAAATATCGTAAGAATTTTCCAGGATGTTGTTGACTGTACCAGAGTGATATCTTATCAATCTCAATCCATCAAGTAATTCATATTCCGCAATTATATCCGTCTACCTCAATAACTCGTCAATTTCCTATATCTCGTTTATTTTTTATTTTGCTCGTATCGATTTGTCATTCGAAGAACAAAATCGATTGAATAACCCAACAATGAGTTCAAGCGGTGAAGATTTAAGACCCGTATAATCTCAAGTATTCCGATGGCTAATTCCACGATATTCATGAACGCAACAATATTTGCACAGATGGTTACTTGAATGGAAATATCCAATTCCAAAGCGAATTCAAAAAAGTTTGCGTGTCGTTAAAAAAATAAACTATATCATTGGTCATTTCATGGATTAACCGGGCAGTACATTGCATAAAACAAACCGGATCCATCAAATAAACACTTTCTTCGATGGAGTTATTCTTCAGAAAAACAATAACTTGTGGTCAGGAGCTTTTAAATTCGTTTAATTATTTGCCAAAGCGAAATTTGACTTTTTATTTTCTCAATATTCCCAAAAAATATCTCATCGAGCTGAAATTCTCTACACTGTTGCTCAATATTGACTACAAGTTTTTTAGGTAACCTTATAGGAATCTATTGAATAGTTTCGAAAACAAAAAAAATCAGAAAAAATCGAGAATTTCTTAGACTTTTCGAATATGCCATACGATAGCAAGAGTGATGAGGAAAATTATGAAAATTATAGCATACTAGTGAATCTTATGAATTGAATAACAGAGAAATTCCAGATATGATAATAATAATACTAATGATAATTATAATGAAAAAAAATTTAAAAAAATGATAATGACAATAATAATAGGGAGAAAGACGAGGGAGAAAATATTTACAAAAAAGCTCCTTTATTGTGGCTCAGATCAGGTCAACTATATCCTCTTTTGATGGCTATTCAAGATCGAGTAATAAGAACACGAAATTATGAGAAACATATTTTGAAATTCGAAATAAATGACCGATGCAGAAAATGCGGAACTGTTGGTAAATCCATTGAACGTATTGCCGCTAGATGTCAGAGTCTTGCAGACACTGCATATTTAGGGCGGCATAACCAAGTAGCAAAGATCGTACACCAACAACTAGCACTTAAATATGGACTATTCAAATCTTGTCCCCCATATTACAAGTATCCACCTGCAGCAGTGTTAGAAACCGATAAAGCAGTTCCCCATTGGGACAGATTCATGAAACAATAGACTATAATAGACCAGATAATTAGCAGTGCCATTGACTCAAAATATCATGGAAACAGAATCTGAAAAAATAACAAAGTATGAAAACTTAGCGTTGGAATTGAAGAGCATGTGGCAACCATGCTAACCAAAGTCACAATAATACCATTAGTTATCTCGGTTAAGGAAATGTCTGAAGCATTCAAGAAAAATATTCAAAAACTTCATCCATCCCAAAAAATCGCGGGACATGCACAACAAGCTGTTGCCATACAAACTTGTCACATCGTGCCGAAGTTTCTGAAGTAGTAGGAGGAACTGAATTGTTTTTTCACTCTTTGAAAAAAGAAGGACCAGCAGAAGCTGAGAACTGACAGTATAATAATAATAATAATCATAATAATAATATAATAATAATAATGATTCAACCTTCCATTTCATTTTCCTGCGATTCATGGGTTACAGTCATGACGCCCACAGGGTTTAAATAAATTGGTTGGAACTAACCACATGAGCTGACCTCATACGAACCAACGTTAACTTCTACACTCTTTTTCTAATTTTGCATAAGGGTCGAGATCTTATGGATGATTCCTTTTCGAATTGACACACTGTATTTTAGTTTCCTGGTTCAGAATAGATTGACATTCAATTGTAATGGAATGAAATAAACGAACTAAAAAGAATCTAGGAAACCAACAGAATCAAAAAAATTCATTCACACTGCTTCGCTCAGCTTGGGAATCAATAAAATCGTCCGATAGTCCGGCAACTACATAATTACTACATTTTTTGGCGTTTACAAGAAACCCTCCCCACACAAAAGACAAATGAAAAGGAAAAGGAAGAGCCGTAGGCATCTGAGCATTCTCTTATCCTTGTCAAGGCGTCTTTATTGTGACAGATCCTGCTCTGTGTCGTGTGCCGGAAATTAAAGCTAATGTTGAGTTAAATGAATTTCCGTTGCCCCCAACTAAATGATGCTCCATTCACTCCTTTACTGCCTCTATAAAAATTCAGTGAGAAAAAGATGAAAGCAGTGATACAAAGGATTGTAATATTTTATTTTATCTCTTCCATGGATCTATATCCACTTGAAAAGCGTTCTTCCGGGAAATAATTTGGAATATCGCTCTACGCTGTATTGTTACACTCAGCAAAACTGATTTTTCTGAATGCTTCTCGAGTAAGCCATCAAGATCTTGAGCTGCATTCCTTGAAATTGGAGTTAGATCATTTGCAGGGTTTTTTTACCCGAAATTTCGCTTTGATGGGACTATAGAGTGACACCAAAAAGGCAGTGAGTTTTACTTTTTCTGAATTTTTCAGAATTAGTTTTGAACATTTCCTAACCAGATCTATTTTCCGACCGCATGCTCTAAGGAAAAGGCTTTCTCAATTTTCTGATGGAAAGTGAAGTTAGCAGTGTAATAAAGAAACATTTGACCTTGATCAGAGCTAATCATAAACCAAAATATCTACACAGAAGAAGCGGTATCCAAAGAGAATGGTAACAGCTGTTTCATAGTTTGAACAGAATGAGAATCCAGATACTTATCACGTGTCGGATGGAATACTGCCGTATAACGACAAACAGTCATGCAAATCGATCCAAGAATTCTGCACTCGAAGGTAGGATTCGCAAGATGTTTCAAGGAGATGGCGTGCCGTACGTAGTTATACTGCAGCAATCCATCTGAAAAGTGAAAAGTATCGAGATTTCTTATACGGTTTTATTCGAGGTAAGTTGACCTGACGATCAGTAACAACTGTGAAACAGCTGTAGTCATTCTCCTTGGGCACCGCTTCTTCGGTGTAGATGTTTTCGTTAATTGGAGGATTAGCTCTGATCAAGGTCGACTGTTTGTTGATTAATCGACAGATATTCGTCCTTGTGGTTATGTTAGTTCATTTTGAATATTGTTATAACAGCGCCCACTGTATTTCTTACTTTACTTCCCATCAGAAAATTGAGATGAATTCTCTGAATTCTGAAATGATTCCACAACGTTCAACAATAAAATCCTAATGTTCTCATAAGCATAACAATCAATTCAGTACCGACACCATCCTACCACCTCGAATTCGTGAATTTTCATGAGCTTGAGGGTAATATTCGACAGGTAATATATATCCTCGAATATGAAATGCATGGAACATTGCATCTTGAGTTCCTTCTTCAAGACAGGAAATTAAATGGTGTCTTTTTAGAATTGAAGAAAATGAGACGAGTGGAGTACGAACACACTTCTCGAAGAGCAGATGGAATGGAAACATAATTTTCATCGATCATTTTCAGTTAGGTTAACTGAAAATGAAAGTTCTCTATTTCCTGATTTGAGTACAGTTGATGAGTAGGCATTCATCATTAGTGTAACTCCGCCCACACGAGGTAATAAGTTGATATGGGCAGGTGTCATTGTGTTTGCTGATGGATAAGCGGTTCAATAACGGATTCGATTGACCTCGTATAAGAATTCCTATCGTTTCTGATGATCGAAATTTGGAAAACCTTTTTTGGGCTCAAAAAGCTATTATACTTGTTCCCTGAAGAAAGCTCGAGAATACGCATAGACAGAATAATCGAGTAACCGAGTAAAACTATTTTTTTAGTATTTTACATTATTTTGTTGGCTTCTTCTGACTTTCACTACAATTATATGAAACAGAACTATTGAGAATTGAATTATAATTGTTTTTTCCATGGAAAACTCCCTTGCATAAAATTTTTGTCAATGGTAGTTTCTAGGATGAAGGATGTCTAATCAACAAAATCAGAACGATGAAAACGCTGAACAAAGCCTACTGTAACGTTGCATAGTACAAATCTGACTCTTCATAAAGTGAACCAGAAAATTTGCAGAATCTGAAAAGTTCAATTTGACACAAGTCTCAATGAACGAAAAATCAAAAAAATAATTCTGCAACTTTTCTGGTTAGTCTGATGGAGAAGTCAGATTTTTACACTGAAACGTTACAATTCACTTTATTTCTCCATTGAGTTATTTAGGTATTTATCATTAGGCAACATTTTTCGTAGAAACTGTCCGCGACAAAAAGTTTAATCGTGCAATTTGCAAGGGCATTTTCCATGAAAAACAATATTTTTTCAATTGTTTATATTTCTGTTTCAGATATTGGAATATTGCCGGAAACTGTGCTGAAAATCCAGAAGAAACCTACAGTATGATGAAAAATATTGTTACCAATACAATTAATACATCGGAGGGGGCAATTTTCTACTCTAGTGATATATTGGCCATCCTTTCTTGAATTCCGAAAAATTCAATACATTCGAGGTTTTGAATATTATATCTCAAGCGATCAACATGAACTAATCTCTAAGGGAGAGCCTACGGTCAAATATAATTTCGGCCTGCCAGCTTTCCGTATTTCAGCTTTCCGAGGAAAATCCCTAGAGTTTTGAAAGCATCAGGATAGATTCGGAGCCTATGTAGCTCGATGAGGTTCTGCAATGGGAATCATCCACTTAACGGTTTCAGGGTTAGAGCCATGTAATTTTTTAAATTTTCTGAGTAACTATAAATTCACTCATCTGACCGAAATTGAACTTGATTTGCAGTTGTAAACTTTGAGATTTTCGGAAAACTTTTTGTCACGTAGTGCTAAAATTAGTCAAGCAGAATCAACTGTCGAATCGATTTGACTGCTTCAATTTTAAATCATTGCGATATCCTTACATGGAAAGAATTCAGTTTATAAAACACCGTTCCTTCGATGAAAATATGCCCGAACAGGTCGACAAGCATTTCATATTGCTCTCGCTCTCTGCATTGTAAAAAAAATATACAATTCGTCCAAAATTTGAGTTGTAACATATTCAAATATTTTTTCAAATGAAAAACCCACTTTTAGAATTGTTAGGTGAAATATGCGTACCAAATATCCAAATTCCATTTGGATAGATGAGGTAGAAATTTGATCCAGTATATTGCATTGAATAAGTGGCTCATTCGCCATTGTGTAACTCCAGATGACCTAACTAATGGGTATCCAGAATCAATTGATCTTTCAAATAAAACGAATATACCATTACCAATTTTCGAAAGCATATGGTTGCCAACTGAGATTGATTGTCTTTGAATTGATATTAGATCAGATAGATATCTGATATAAAGAATTGGAATAAAGCATGGAACCAAGTAAATATCTGTTGAAAGAAAAATAATATTTATGAAATTTTGCAAGTAGGTTCGATGGCACAAGATGCATCTGATGTGAAATTTTTTGTTGATAATATACTTCCGGTTGAACCAGAAATACCCCCAATTTTTTTAATTGATACAGGAGCTCTTGTATATCTTTGCAGATGTCGAAATATACATAATCTGTTCGAAAGCGCACATACTGGGTTAAATGTAAAAATCTATGAGAAATAACTCACTGTTACTTCTAGAATAGCTGAATCTATTTACTGCAAACTTATGAGAATAATGGTTCAAACAAAATCAAATCAACTGTTCAAAATGCCCACCATTCACTTACCTGCAAAATTTCGTAAATATTGTCCTCTTCGTTCAAAAGATATTAACTTGGTTCCATACTTTATCCCAGCCCTGTATATCTATATTTCTAAGATTCACTAAACTCATTCCCAGCTAGAGACTCCCAGTAGTCCCAGTGTATATCAAACTGAAACCAAAGACTTATCTGTCGACAATCAAAAGTTAATGAAATAATTATTAAGAAACTGAAATTTCGATGAAATTCATAACCTCGAAACACAATCTGATAAGGAATGATTTCATCTCAACAAACTCCAACCGAAACTAAGGTGAAAAACTGGATAAAGTAAATGGAATTGTTGGAGAAATATGATCGAAACTTTTTAAGTCAAAAAATTCTGAAAAACTGATGACAAGAGACATGAATCCACTGAATTATTGAAATTGATGAAGTGGACAGCCTAAATATTTCGGTTGAGGTCGTTGATGGGCAAGATCGGCTAAGCTGAGATCATTTCAAATTTCGAGGTTATTTCCTCAATATCTCAAGAATACTGATGCAAACGGATTGCAGCTTTGTTATAGTTTGAATTATATCTACTTTCAATTTTCCTGAATCTTCATGAAGATCATATCCTTAAAACAAAAAAGTAGATGAATTATAAATTTTTTTTTCTGAAAACTATTCATCATATTTCTATTGAATTTGGCACAAGTCTTGGAGTAAATATTCAGAATCGTGTGAAAAATTTCAGCTCAATTGTATATTCATCTCCGGAAATATCGTGAAAAATATTCGTCGAATTCAGTTGCCAATATCGTTATATTTCTTCACTGACTCAAAGGCAACAAATTTGAACATGTGCATATAGTTGCTGACCTCAAGTCACTATATTTCTACAATTTCATTCGTGTTCCCAAAAGTAATCATCAAAAAAACATCTTAAAATATGTGGTTGAATATAAACATCTTTTCACGGACAAGTTCCACTCCAATTATATCACCGAAGTGTCGATCAAATTCACTCCAAGATTTTTCCAAAAGGTGAAAAGAGGTGTGAGTGGTGAGTGATAAGTAATCCGTGAATGGTTCCGTTATTCCATTAATCCCTAACAAATCATTCCTCTGGGAATTGGAATGCGGAATCTTATTGTCTCGCAAATCAAGGGACTGAGACCAACTTTCCCAAGTTCTAATACATTTAACCCTGTGTGTGTTCGGGGTTCCTGGTGCTAGACGCCAAGATGCCGTGAAAACAGGAACGGCATAAATTTAGACACTGGGAGAAAGTTCGAACTCGTACTGTCACGAATGGACAATTACGTGAAATTGATTATTATGAGTAAGTGCGGAATTGAGCTAGGAAGTAGGATATTTTGAAGGTGTAAAATGTTTTTTCGATACATTCAGATGAATAATTCACAACTTAACTTACTAAATTTCCAAATTTTCCTTTCACTCTATATGTTATATAAGTTATACTCTTTCCAAGTGTCAAAGTGCTCTATAATTGCTAGGTCGGTTGAGAAAAAAATCTTTGTATAGACCTGTTGTTATATAATAATTAATAATAATAATTGTGATGTGTTTGTAATTAGCGCTTCAAATTGTCATGCGTCAGACTCCCCACTTTGTCGAAATAAAGACTAATTGTGCTTCAATGTAAAAGGTAATCAGTGATATAGTAGCAATATGGTATAAAAGTTAAACGTCTGTTTTAGACTTTTTCATGTTATTGCTAAATCTATCATTCATACATCACAATAATAATAATAATGATAATAATAACGATAAGTATAATAATAATAATAATAACAATAAAAATAATAATAATATTAATGAAAATAATGATAATAATAACAATAATGATAACCTTCATTTCCAATCATCCACAAAATATACACGCATACATAAAAGAAATACCAAATCATCGTATAGTTTCTCTTCGAAGATTCTATGGTATTCTTATCCTTGTAAAACTGTTGGTAGATGGTTATACAATTTTATAATTCTATATTCTGTTTGTTTCTGGGTGGTAGTCAGTGTACACTTGGGAAGGTTATACAGAGTGTAACAGCCAAATGGAATAAATTCGATAACGAATAAATGAGGGGGTGTTAGGGAAAACGCTCGGACACGTCGATTTGTAATTTTAAATACGCATAGTTTTCAAGAAAATGAAATTATATAGGGTGTTCCATGCGACTGTGGCCAATACCAACTTTCTTATTTCAAATGTAACCCCCTGTATATTATTTATTTTTTGGATTCTTCAGGAAATTCTAGACATAATTTATGTACAATATTCCATACCTATCTTCAATTTTCGGAAATATTAAGTGTTTTCAGAAATGTTGAGTAACGTTAGAAGACAATTCTACACCAGATTAGCATGTTGCCAAGACGTTCGCGGCGAGCATTTTGAACATTTCCTACATTGACTTTAATGTTTTTTTTTTGTTTTTTTTTAATTATTAGGAAATAATTAGTATTACTTATTAGGTTTTAAGTGTAATGTACCGAATTTGTGAAATAAAATAATTTCCATTTAAAACGTTGATTTTTGCACTAAATCTGAAAACACTTAATATTTTAGTTGAGGATAGGTATAGGACATTGTGCATGAATTGTGTCTAGAATTCTCTGAAGAATCCAAAAAATAAATAATATACAGGGGTTTGCATTTGAAATAAGAAAGTTGGTATTAGCCACGGTCACATGGAACACCCTATATAATAATATTTTCTTGAAAAATATGCGCATTTAAAATTACATATCGACGTGTCCGAGCGTTTTTCCCAATACGCCCTCATTTATTCGTTATCGAATTTATTCCATTTGGCTGTTACACTCTGTATGTAAAACCTCTTGTTGCATACCTCTCTTTGTTATTCCTATAAACCTCAAATCTTTCACGGTTTTATGGAAGAGTAAGAGGCACTCCTGAGTATGAACACCATATAAAGTAAGTATTCCCATTCGCTTGAAGTGACCCCTATAGGATTCATTGTAAATATTTATTTCAGACCACATAAAATTGTAATAACTATTTTCTGAGGTATGAAAAGCGATTATATGTTCCCTGAACCATAGAATATAAGTCCAAATGTGAACTTCGATCCTATGGTGGCATTATATACAGTTTTCAGAATTTAAATTCATTAATTCATTGGATGAAAGAAAGTAAGAGATGTTTTATCTGTATTTAACATGAAGTTGTTCAAGTTGAACCATTTACTAGCCTCTTTCATCACAGTTTCCATCAAGATTTTTAAGTCTATCCACAGTAATCACACCAAAAGAACATTTTCAACATCTGCATAGTCATATTCTGGATATTCCTTTATCCCTCCATATTATGGCTAAGCCAAAATCATTTATGTATAATGTGAAGAAGATTGGGCCAGCTACACTTCCTTGTGGTATTCCTAAAATTATTTCTTGTTCATCACAATGTTCTACATGATCCATTTAATGATTCCATTCTTATTTCTACTTGTTGTGTTCTCCCATCGAAGTAGGAGGTTATCCATTTCAGTGCTGATCCACCCATTCCATCATTTCAAAGTTTTTCAATTGAAAGTGTATTGTCAAGGCAATCATGTGCTTTTGTTAAATCGATGAACAAACCAAAAGCCAGATTTATATCTTTGAATGCTTCAATGATTATCTTTACAAAATCATATATCGGTGTTTTTGCTGATTTGTCTTTTCGGTACCTATGTTGTCATCCTGAGAAAATTGCATTGTCCATGAGAAAATCCATTAGTTGTTTACAGAACGCCTGTTCGAAGATCTTCGAAAATGAAGCCAATAAACTGATCGGTTTGTAATTTCCAAAATCATTGATATTTTCTTTCTTGAAAACTGGCTTGATCACTACTACTTTTGGCTGCTCTGAAATAATTTCCTTGCTCAAAGAGTTATTCACTATTTATGTGCTCTCATCACGCCCTCTACCAACAAAAATTTTATTTTTTTTTACATATTTTTCCGATTTTGCCTGGGCACCGATATAAAAAAGTTTTCTTTTTTCAAAACGACACATCATAGTGTACCATTGAATTGAATTAAATGCTGTTTACTCAAACATCGCAATCAACGCGATATCTCCAAACGTGCATTCATAATATACTCATATTGTAATTCAGAACATATAAGATCAAAAGGTCCGCTGTGAATTTATACCTCAAATCTAGTGAAATTAGCTAGCGTGTGAAATATGTCTGGCACTTCGATAACCGACCGAAAATCTTCTGCCTCAAAACACTCTGAACCGATAATAATGCCCTTTCAAATATCGCAGACCCTGGAAGGGACTTACCTCATCCTGAGGAAAGGTTGCGAACCTTTTTCGCACTATAGAATAAAGGAGTGAGGCGTTTTTCAATCCAATTTGAATATCTGGGTCAGTTGAAATTTAATATCGGGGAAATCAGCCGAGAAAACTCTGAGTATTGAATTAATATAATGAAGCCTTTTAAATTCGATATCGACGAGGTGTTCGGCAATTCTAGCGAAAAATGGAAGTTTTCATTCTGAATATGTTCTCTGAAAGTAGAGCTCACCATTGAATGGTAATATTTAGTAATTAATAATATAATTATAATTATAATAATAATTATTATTATTGTTATTAATAAAATCATAATTATCATTATTATTATTATAATTATTTTATTATTGCCATGATTTTTATTATTATTTTCATTATTATTATATTTGAATATGATTAATCGGGATATCAAGGAATTAACCTCGAAATTTCTGATAAACTGGGAAATTTTTAATATTTTCTTTCCAACATATCCGAAAATTAACATGGAATTAATTCCAAATTTCAAACACTCTAAGTTCTCCGGAATTCCGAGACTTCTCAACAAGAATCAGGAATTTTTACGATTTTTTTTTAATTCTAACGAAGAATTTATCACAAATTTTCGTATAAAGTGGCGCGTTAGTATTTTCAAACTGATTCCAAAGTTTCAAACTGATCGCATCAATACTTCATGACATATCCAGGAACTAACCTCAAAAGTTTAAATGTAAAATACTTCGGAACCGTTCGACAGATCCGACCCATTAACAAACCCAGCCGATATATTTGGACTCCAAACCTAATCTGAAAATTTCAAGTCACTAGGTTCTTTCCTTTGGACGTAATAGCTGAAACAGACAGACGGACCGAATTGAATTTGACCAGGGATTCTTTTTCAGGGAGTCCCAATTTGATCGTTCATGACCATTTTCGGCTTCAAATTCGATTGTCCTCACGAAATTACATATGAACCTTCAAGCTGCATTTTTTTATCAAGTAGGTACTGGATTTCAATTCGAACTGACCTGTATTCTTGGAGATATTGGAAGAATAAAATGTTGAATGGGTGTAATGTTCGATACTCGTAATGAGGGTTTCAAGACGAAGGTATTATATCGACGAAATGCTCATTATTTCCTGAAAAAATCAGAGGTTTGAAAGCATTCCTACGAACATTGAAAATATTTTCATTTTTCTCAAGGAACAACTTCCATCGTCTTGTCATAAAGGACAGGGGATATGATTAATGGTAGATTAAAGAAAAAAAATATTCAACTTCATCATTTCAAATAAATTTGAATATTTGTCGCATTGTGACTCTTATATTCATTAGTGGCCCGTTGAAACATTCAAATTGCCCCGAGCGACGGTAGAGGTAAAAAATGCAGAAAAGGAGAAAAATTGCGGTCGTAGTTCATTCTCGAAAACCCAGAGAACGGGGATGATGAATTCGAGGCATAAAATGATAATCGCCCATCATACGAATCATTTGGTCAAGCCAGAACTGTATGAATACACAATATTTCCATTCTCCTTGCTGAAGAATATTCCGCTTTTCTCTGGAAACATTTTCGCGCCATTTGAATACATGCTTAGAGTTACATTTGTTGATATCAGGAATCGCTTCAATCAATATCAGCGTCCCTTTTTAAAGATGATCAATTTTATTTCTGCTTTATATCGTGAGATTCATACCTAAACCTTTGCTGAATACTGAATATTAAGGTTAATTCTGTTTTTGATGGAATGACTGGTCAATCATAATTTCTTATTTTTGTGTTTCAAATTTATGAGGTTCGAATGACTGATGAAGAATTCTGGGTTGAATCAAATGGTCTGTAGCGTGCGCCGTTTCGCAGCTCTTACTCAAGTCACGCGCGCCTTACTTCCACTCTTGTGTGCCTGCACCAAGTAGATCATATCGCTGTACACATGAGTGGGCATGAAATGGCTCAGTTTGGCGTATGCCCTGACGAATTTCTCAAGACTGAGTCAGGACGAAACCTGATACCCCAAAATTGGCTAGAGCTACCTTTGAAACAATCGAAAAGCGTTATTTTCAGTGATAGAACCGTTGTTGCGATAATTTTCTGGAAGAAAAATACAATGAAGGTGATTCAAACCGCGCTGGATAATTCCTCTGATTGGTGAAATCCGACCAACGATGTCCGCCAGGCAGCTCCGCGTTGCGTTATTATGTAATAGCTTTTCTCTCAATAACTCGAATCCATCAAAAATATTCGAGGTTCTTGGTTGTTATGACGGACAAATAATGCGAAGATTTTCTTTTGATTGGATCATTAGGATAATAATTGAAATATCTAAAAATCCACCAAACTTTTGGATAAACCTTCAAGCTATCATTTTCCAAGCACCCAGCAAGACAATCAGCGTTGAAAATGAAAATGCCCGATATGGGGGGATATGGGTGGCCACTTTGACACACTTGTTAAGTTTCGTGACAAAAATTTGTTGCCATCTTTCCTTCATCAATATTCCATACTGATATTTCAGTTATATTTTCAAATTATACGGAAAATCAATGACCGGTTATTAAGAAGCAGTAACGGGGAGACTAAAGTGAAATTCGAACATGAAGCCCAATCGAGACATATGACACAATCATAATAATCAGACACACTGGGCAGCCCAGTGATTAACTTGCGTCATAATGAATATTTATTTCTGACAACAAAGTGCTACGGTATATTTCATACTCTTCAGCATACGTATGGCTATGTTTGTGATGTGACATATTATTGTTAATTATAAAGCCGTTTCAACCGTAATCAATAATTGTTGTGGACAGGACACACTTTCAAGTGAAGTTAACTCTATCAGTAATGGAGAAATGACACTCTACATCAAATTTCATAGCAGAATATCCCATATTTCACACGATTTCTTTTATGAACATGAAATCAGACTACTGGAAATAGCAACTGCCTTGATGGAATTATTCAGTTTGGAAAAGACCAGTGAAGTTACTGAAATGAAATTTTGATGTTTGTAGAAAAAGCTCCTATGTTCGGGATAGTTTCAGAGTCATCGACGCCTCACAAGTATCGTTGAATCGACTGAATCGATTTAAGCAAATACTCAGAATTACATACTTGAAAAGCTTTCCTATCAAGAAGTTTCTGTAAATTTGAAATTTTTGGAGATCAGAGAAAAAAATTTTCACTTGAGGTGGAAAATTTCGAATACTTCCTCTTTTTCAACGAAAATTACCTAGAAGTTTTTGCATTTTGCTATATTGCATATATGTTAAGCATACCTGATCTGCTATTTGAGATATACAGAGTGTAACAGCCAAATGGAATAAATTCGATAACGAATAAATGAGGGGGTGTTAGGAAAAACGCTCGGACACGTCGATTTGTAATTTTAAATGCGCATAGTTTCCAACAAAATAAAATTATATAGGGTGTTCCATGCGACCGTGGCCTATACCAAATTTCTTATTTCAAATGTAGCCCCCTGTACATTATTTATTTTTTGGATTCTTCAGAAAATTCTAGACATAATTCATGTACAATGTCCTATACCTATCTTCAACTTTTTCGGAAATATTAAGTGTTTTCAGAAATGTTGAGTAACGTTAGAAGACAATTCTACACCAGATTAGCATGTTGCCAAGACGTTCGCGGCGAGCATTTTGAACATTTCCTACGTTGACATTAATGTATTTTTTTTAATTATTAAGAAATAATCAGTATTACTTATTAGGTTTTAAGTGTAATGTACCGAATTTGTGAAATAAAATAATTTGTTTTATTCAAAACGTTTATTTTTGAACTGAATCTGAAAACACTTAATATTTCCGAAATAGTTAAAGATAGGTATAGGACATTGTGCATGAATTGTGTCTAGAATTCTCTGAAGAATCCAAAAAATAAATAATATACAGGGGGTTGCATTTGAAATGAGAAAGTTGGTATTGGCCACGGTCACATGAAACACCCTATATAATATTATTTTCTTGAAAAATATGCGCATTTAAAATTACAAATCGACGTGTCCGAGCGTTTTTCCCAACACGCCCTCATTTATTCGTTATCGAATTTATTCCATTTGGCTGTTACACTCTGTATGTTAAGTGATATTTTTTAGCTTGAAGTAAATTCAGTAAATCGAAGACAATTCTTCCGGTTACAAATATACTCAGGCATGTCGATATGTACTTCAATTTGCGCTCTTTCCGATGCGAGGAAAAATAATATAGCGTGTCCCAAATTTGAGATACCTATGTTTGCATCAACGATTTCTTCAAATGACAATCATTTCCTCCATAACTGTTCTTGAGGGGTGCTTTTTCTGACAAAATGTTAAACTGTTTTTTCAAATGGCAAAAAATTATATCACCCAAGATGAGAATATCGTCGATTAACTAGTGGAAAATATTTTGAGTATTTATTTCATTAAATCTCATACCAGATAGATTGATTGATTAGTGTAGGCCAACTTATATAATTATAATAGATTTGCATCCTCTAAAAGATCAATCGAGCCTATACCTAATAGCTAAAAATAGCAAAAATGCTGGTTATTCAATAAGTCAATGCAGATCACATTTCTCTCTTTTCGAATTAGATGTATATTTGATATTGTTGTCTCTTGATATACATTCTTGAAAGGTATCAAGTGGAAAAAGGTGTTTTAGATTCACTGAATTTATTCCAAGTAAAAGACTCGTACTTCATACAGGGTGTCCCAGGGTAGATGGCCTATTAGTGATAATAATTTTGTACTGAAACTTTGCATTTGGGAATTTTCGACAATTGGATTCCTCTCTGATTCATTTTCAGATCTCTGCAACTTCCTGATTCAAAATGACACACCCAGTATTTTATATAGCTTTTTTGGTGCCATTTGCAATGATATGCCATACCACGAGTGAATACTCAAGTTTTCTGAGATATTTGAATTTTATGTAAAGAATGAAAACATATGTGGTATCACAACAACGTTTGCTTTATGAACCACAAACGTTCAGGGTGTTCATAAAAGGATCATCGAATTGGAAAAACCAACTGCATTTTCAATATGGAACCTACATTTTTCAATCTTTCAGTCAATTTAACGTGAAGTAGATTATTCAAGCAAACCCTTTGCATAATATGAAATCCACTGCGGAACGCCCTGTATATACGTGGGAAATTTCGAATAACATAATATTCCATGCAAACACCTCCAGTTTTCAAGGTTTTTCCTATTTTTCATTCTCAATCCAGGTACGAGTGGGTCCAAGATGGATGTGACGCTGAATTCTCTATTTTATAACACAGTGTCTGGATTACATGAGCCAAACTGTAAACAACCACTTCTGAAGGAAAATTGCGGATTTATGGGAAATCAGGTTTCTCGTAGTCATTTCCAATTTATCGTATGGCTCGGTTTTCCTAAAGTGCAAGGATATTTTGAACGATAACCCATTTCTGTTGCCAACATCTAACCCTGGTCTGTTAATAAATCATGGGATATTCAGTGGAGCACGTTTAAATACGTCCCATTTGGAAGATCGGAGGCAACAGAGAACAGAAAGAAATATTTGGAAATACTGCACATAATATGCCGCCTATATGTGTTCACAATTTAGCAATCCGAACTGAGTTATGATCTATATTTATGAAAATGTATCTAACATCTGCGCTTATATTTGGGACCAGGGTTAAATTGTGAAGTTTTATCAAAATTTATAAGCTACAGGAGATTTTATCTAAGAACGAAACAGTCCCAGAGCCAACCGGCAGAGGCAATTGTTTTTTTTCAAGGATCCGGTTTTTATATTATTGCCGATAATAAAACTTCTGGGATCGTGAAGTAACGAAAAGTTTTACTTCTTTCAGAATATAGAACTTTTCATTCGGAAGTTGAATATTGAAGTATTGAACTAACACTAACACCAGGAACAATTCAGCAGATGAATCAATTAATACTTCAGCTTGATCTGAGCTGAGCATCTCATCTTACAACTCCTCTACACTACACTGGAAAAGTAGTATCTCAGAAACTCGTGTACTGCAGTTTCACGATCTTGACCAATTCAGTACGACTCTCCCTGTCGAATTTCGAAAGGATTCTAGATAGTTGTTACCTTTTGAAAGAACTTCACTATCGGCATCCCTGTGACACCATACGAGTGACACTTCGAGTGCAGAAAACTTGAAGTGATGTGCATATAGTTCCTGTATTTGTCATTGCATTCATGTTAGAGGAAGTTTTCTCCGTATTAATCCACCTTCGGTTGTCCATATCTAAGACTCAGGCATTACTGTCAGTGCCGTTATTCAACATCATAGCTCATTTCACAAAAGGGTGAACTTACATCTCGAAAGGCAACAATTCTTTACGTGTCACTCTCGCTAACACGGTGACAATTCAACGGATTTATACTTGAGGCAATTCGCTACGACAAAAAACGAAGTTCTCAATTTTTTTTCTTCCCAGATGTTACACTTCTTATGTCAGTGAGTATACATGAGCTGCTAAGAACCTCTTTCACGAAGATCTTTTTTTCTCTGGCATTAGGACAGAATTGAAGACTGATCTTCTATGCGTCACAGTCATGATCAACTTTGATGATTTTGGTCGATTCAAATCACTTCAATATTCAAAATAATGATTTTGAATCTGCTCTTCGAACTGAAGGATCCCTTGCAGCATGTCCTCCAAGCTGTGAATTTTCAGATCTCCAGGTGTTCTCGGAACGAACAACAGGACTCTTTTACCGAACACTGATCTCATGAAAGTTGATTCCTCCACTTAAATTATTACAAAATAGCGAAACTTCTTCGAATTTTTCGTGATTGATATATCATAATAAATGTAATAGTAGATTTGGACCAACTGGTCTTTCCTTCCATAATTTGTTCCAGTTTGTCTTCCAATTTCTCGAATCTAATTTCCAATAGATCACTTCGTGAATCATTTCGGTCAACTTTCTAGACAAAGCGTCGCCCTACTCAATTCCTTTGTCAATATAAAACTTCTCCATATATTTATTAAGTTCAACAACTGCCTGTCTTGTTATTCATAGAGGCCCTGCATCAAGCATGTGAACTGGAAACCAGTTTTAGCCCGTTTGGAATTCTTTTATCATTTCCTAGTAACCAAATCACCCTCATAGCATACTGCAAAGTTGGATGAGCTGGAAGTAAAATTCATTCGGTCGAATGCACATTTGCTAAGCAACTTTATTCAGGTATACTCGATATTAAGGATGGTTTCAGAAAGGAGTTTGAAGTGTACAGGTTATGTCCGAGTAAGAAAATTGTTGCGGATGCTTATAAATTGTGAACAAAAATTATCGCCGGAAAGTACCATTCAGGCTAACCATAATTCATACAGCCGGTCAGCATGTAAAAGCCAGAAATATATAAGAAGCTAAGACCCACACAAAAAATATGTCAATAAGTTCCGGTACTATTTCAGTGAAATGAGTAAAGAAGTACTCACGTACAAAACTTAAAACCGCCATTTTACGTCTTATGTCTTTATGAAACGGTATTAGTTATTTAATGACTTTGCACAATTATCCAGAATTATATATTGGTATTGGTATTGAATCCACCTAGAGTTTCCTTATAGTAACGGCTTATAAATGGTAAATTGCAAAGGTTGTTGGAAAATTTCCTCATTGAAAATATTCGGAAAACCAATCCTAAAACATATACATAGAAAAATAAATCGAAAAAAAATTATTCGGGTGCTAATGAAGAGAGAAAAAAGATTAACAGTATTTTATTGTATCATTGTTTCATGTATTGAATTTTTGTGATTTGATGATTGCTAAGAACCATCAGGTAATGTATACAGTGCGCGTAAAAATTATGGAACACATTCATTTTCTCCGGAGAAAAATATTCGGCAACGAAATTCTGAAACAGGTCAATTTTTGTTTCACTTTTACCAAATTTATATGCATTTTTGATGGCTTTTTGTTGAACCCTGTGCCATCCCCATCACACCTCTACATTTTTTGAATGGGGAAAGTAGGTCATATGGTACTTTTTTGGCAAGGTCTTTGTATCTTCTTTACAGGCGTGCAGAAATTTTCAAGAAAAAAATATTTTTTTTATGAAAAATCAGTTAGTTCGAAGAGGTTTTCAGTATGTGCTCTTTGTTATGGCTCATTTACTTTGAGACGATGGTACCTGATGAAATTTGTCACCAAATCAAAGTCGACCATTACAGTTTTGTTCATGCAGAATTTTTTACTCCTTTCAACCCCGTCACGAGATTTTTTTTTCTCCATTAATGGTTTCGAAGGGATTGATAGTTGTGCATGAAGAAAACTGTAATGATCGACTTTCATTCGGTGACACATTTCATTCGGTACCATCGTCTCAAAGTAAATGAGCCATGACAAAGTGCACATACCGAAAACCTCTTTGAAGTAACTTTTTTTCAAGAAAAACTTTTTTTCGAAAACTTCTGCACGCTTGTGAAGAAGATACAAAGACCTTGCCAATAAAATACCACATGACCCAGTTTACCTATTCAAGAAATTTAGAGGGTTGATGCGCATGGCACAGGGTGCAACAAAAATCCTTCAAAAATGCTTAAAATTCGGTAAAAGTGAAACAAAAATTGACATGTTTCAGGATTTGGTTGCCAAATATTTTTCTTCTGAGAAAAAGAATTTGTTCCATAATTTTGACGCGCACTGTATTATGAGCAAATGTTCCTTTTTGAGAGTCCCGAGGAAGACTTCAGAATAAAGTTGAAACTAGTCGGCTTCATCAAGAAAATTGGTTTTTCGATTTCAATTCCTAATCAAACATCATATTCATATCGGTTCCCATTTCTCCAGAAGAAAAGAATCATTCAGTATCGGAAATATTCTCCCATTTTTCTTCTCGGTTCCCCATGGAGCTGTCTGTATTTCAGCCTTTAAATTCCAATCATACCTCATTCAAATCAGTCGCGATCGATGAACTTTAAATTCATTTGGTTGTAAATCTCAGCTCGCAATACACAGGGGGCCAAAGAATTCTGGAAAATTTACATTATCGAACACTGACGGCAATTTATGGCTAGTGAAATTCTCTCTCTCTACTTTCTCAGCCATACAAAGGAGACAATATTCTATAGTCTACGTATTCTCAGAAAACGAAACCACAGGAATAGCACAGATTCCTTATGGATATTCGGGATGGAGAGGCATATACACTAATGAATTCGCCTCGAAATGGGATAAAAAAGTGCAATGTGTGTTTCTACGTTCTATTCAGGATGTGGAGGCATCGATATTGAATAACAGGGGTATAGAAGTACAGTTTATTTTCAATTAAGAATTTCTTCAAATTCTTCTTGAATCTCAAGATTCGTAGGATATCGATTCTTTTGGTTTTACTCCCTTGTTCGTTCCCAAATTTCAGGTTATTTTGAGGCTTCGAGTTCAAAACGTACAACATCCGCCCAACGGTTTAGTAGATAAACGCAAAAATCAAGCTCTTCGATAGACTATGACGATAACAAAATAATTATAAGAAGACCTTCATTTCATGCCTTTAGATACGAATCAATCAGATGAAAAAAAACAATGATTCATTAATGACAAACTTTTCAAAAAAACAATTAACAATTTTTTTTCCACCAAAGAAAATCCTTATTTGTAGTGAAATAATACCTTCAGCCAAAAAAACTGTCTCCTAAAAACATATAAGCACGAGGAATATAGATACGAACACACATACAACTAATAAAAAAGCCATAACAGGTACTTATTTATACACCTCAGCCAGTATATTTGGATATTTCAGATGTCTCAAAATATATCAAATATTATAAGTTTTATTTTTTTGAATTTTATTTAGACCGTTCTAATAACACGATCGTCACAAGATTCCGAACAAATTTCTGCCTCGGCATTCGGCAACTAGTTACCAAGTTTCAGCATGATCCGGTATGTATTTTTTGAGTTTTTCTGGAAATCACAACAACACCGAGGAGAAGGCCACAAAATTCGACATATTTTTTAGCAATATCTAAAATATGGAATCAGATCCGACTGAAGTTTGGTACATTTTGTGAAGTATATTTATATCAAAGTCTGTATAAATATTACATCAGAATCTAATAAAAATCTGATGAAAATATTTTTCAACAAACATTAAGAAAACTTTCGAGAAAAATTTTTTTTTTCGAGTATATTTATGATACGACCACAACGACTTTGAGATTTCAATACGATTGCATAGGAAGCACGAGTCCCTAGCTGTTTCCGTTCTGAAGTTATCGTGGCCACAGAGCCCTGGCCGTTCGGACAGTAAAGATTTTGACTTTGAATTTCCATCAGTCGGTCAAACCTAGTCATTTGAGACCTTTTTGATTTTAAAATTCGAAAATAGCAGACATCTCAGTGAATCTAAAGTTCACGTTTCATTGAGCATACGCACAAAAAATACTTTGAAATCCTTATATTTCGTCAAAACAAATTTGCTACTGAGAATTCAGAAAAATTTTGTGCAAGCTCTCAATCAGGTAGATAAATATCGTATCCCAAATTCCAGCTTGATCGAATATTAATTTTTGCCAATAGTGGCAAAATAATATATTATCAGAATCATCGTTGCTACATAACCTGATAATAAATATTTTTATTATTATTATTATTATTATATTATTACAATGATATAGATTACAATGCATTTTAGATATAATTTGTTTTATTGCACCTAGACAAATTGTCTGTGTGTGCAATATCATCCACGAGTATTGTTATTAAATAAAAAAGTTTATAACTAAATTAAATCTAGGCAGTTATAAAAATAGCGTTATACAAAAAAATCTTCAAAAAATGAACAAAAAAAGATTTGAATTTCAGATGTACAAGCAAGTATTCCATTCATTCATCCTTACATACTATGCAGAACTCAAGAACCCAAGCCATTCATGACCGATACTCATATAAGTTAATGCGCAACAGAGAAACCAACAGATGAGAGAAAGAAAAAAAAACAGCATTAGATAAAAAAGATTATCTTTTTAAGATGTTATGAAATATTTCAAAGTTTGTTTTGATTAATCTATCCATTCTTTTTGCGAATAAGTGAATGCTTTTGACATTTTTTACTGAAACAGGCAACAAATTAAAACACTTTACACCAAAATAGGTTAAGTACCTTTGTGTAGTGGTTTTCGTGTGCAGCGGAATAAGCAGACCATCTTTGTTTCTTGTTTCGTAAGGTGTAGGATTTTGAATTTTTAATTCAGGGTGTTTAAATACAAATAGGAGTATACTTTTTATATAAAGTTGAGAAATTGAGAACATTTGAGTATCTTGAAAAAGTTGCTGTGTTGGATATCGTTTTTCTTTTTCGAATATAACTTTGAGTAAATATCGTTGAGAAACATTAATAAGATCCATAGATGTAGCAAATGCACCACCCCAGATTGAAATACCATACCTAATTATTGACTCAGCCAAAGCAATGTACAACATTTTTAAAATTGAAAGTGGCATTGTATTTCTAATTTGATAGAATTTCCATATTAATTTTCGAATTTTTATATTTAAATTTTCTATATGTTGTTCCCATTTCATGTTTTGATTTATAGTAATTCCAAGGTACTTTATTGAGTTTGTTTTTTCCAAAACGTCAGAACATAAACAATTTAATTTATTGTTATTTAAACATTCCATACTGTGTACTTTAATTTTTTGTATATTGGGTTGATGGCTAGTGTATAAATTATAGGACATAAATTTTGTTTTTTCCATATTAATGGTTAGGAGGTTGTTGTTTAGCCATTGATGAATTTGTGCAAAGTCCAATGCAGACTGTTCAATAACATCAGTCCAAGTATTTCCCTTAAGTAATATCACCGTATCATCAGCATAAGAAATCAGCTTACCAGAAATGTCAATTAATAATAACTCATTAATATATAACAAGAAGAGTAGAGGACCCAGGACTGTACCCTGGGGCACCCCACATATGACAGTTTTAAAATCACTATATTCTGCTCCTATTCTGACGCATTGTTGCCGATCTTCTAAGTAACTTCTAATAAGTCTACTGGGTAATCCTCGAACACCGTAACACAACAATCTATCCAATAGATAACTTGGTGTTCGGTTGTGAAAATGTAATGTGCAGAATGTTATGATGATTGTGTCCTGAAAATTTTTGAAAATGCGAACATTTTATATTTTTAAAAATACTGATCGGATCTGATAGTGACTAGATAACTCGTTGGATCGCATTGCTAGAAAACTGAAAAAACAATAAATTCCAAAATGTTCCGCTTGGGTGCTATCTCGAAACAGCTTCATTTCCTGATTTCGCATTATTATTTTCTCCACGAAATTCTGTGACCTCTAGAGTCTTTTCCAACCAGCTTCCAAATTTGAATGTCAACTGTATTTTCGGAAATATTAATATAATTAATATAAATATGTGAATTCATCGGCTGGACACCTGTTCACGAATTCGGTTTCGTAATCAAGATACAAACCTTATTCACAAAAAAGAATATTTAGGCTATTTCTTTCGGGTGCTATTGTGTTTGTGATTGGTTGGAATCAACCTGTTCAAACATGTGGACTATACGCAAAGGAACCCGAAGGTTTATTAAAGCAAGTACAGCAGAATATTAGAGTTATATAGAGGTTTTAACTATAGGTACAGTAGTAATTAATCTGATGAGGTTCTATGACAACTACATTCATGTGCAGAACATGAAGTGAAATCTGAGTGTTATATGTCCACATCGGAATTTATGAACATCAGGTGACAACAATAGGAGTTTATCTGGACTATATATTTTCAGGTGCATACATTTCTTGTTCGAATCTGATTTAATTGGAGATTCCGAGCTAGGACACAGAATATTCAATACTACTAGCATCCAGATTGTATTTATCTAGACGTTGTGAAAATTCGGAAAAGTACGAAAAAAATTTCTTCGGTGCTAGAATCAGGCATCACAACATAGTTATCTGAGTTTGCTGATGAAAACTAGTCAAAATGATTTGAATAATATCGGCGCTAATTCCAGGTCCTTCGTTGTGAATCATATTCCCAATTTCGAGTGAATATTCGCTGAAACAACAAGCAATCAACGTTTATAGCAGCAAGGTTCTCACATTATTAATTCTGTTTCAGTATGGCCTGCAAAAGGAGGAATGGCGAATACCGGCGAAAGAAACATGAACGCTCTTCCAGAAGTCGCCACTGTTGGTTCGATAGCAGCCCCAATACCTTCAAACCGCTTCGAACCCTATTTTGACGCCCTAGTTCCCCAAAATGTTACTGCTCTGGTGGGAAAATCAGCATACTTGACATGCAGAGTCAGAAACCTCGGCAACAAAACGGTAAGATTTTAGATATCTGGTGTTGTGAGTAGTTTAGTGGCTTTGGATTCGCCATAAAGTGTGAAGTGAAGAGAATAGAGCGTTTGCTTTTCAAGTCAACTGATAACTTTTCATGTTTCAATAGATTTTCACGAAGAACATACAGAGTGTAACAGCCAAATGGAATAAATTCGATAACGAATGAATGAGGGCGTGTTGGGAAAAACGCTCGGATACGTCGATTTGTAATTTTAAATGCGCATATTTTTCAAGAAAATAATATTATATAGGGTGTTCCATGTGACTGTGGCCAATACCAACTTTCTTATTTCAAATGCAACCCCCTGTATATTATTTATTTTTTGGATTCTTCAGAGAATTCTAGACACAATTCATGCACAATATCCTATACCTATTTCGGAAATATTAAGTGTTTTCAGATTTAGTGCAAAAATATAGACGTTTTAAATAAAAATTATTTTATTTCACAAATTCGTTACATTACACTTAGAACCTAATGAGTAATACTGATCATTTCTTAATAATTGAAAAAAACAAAAAAAAACATTAATGTCAATGTAGGAAATGTTCAAAATGCTCGCCGCGAACGTCTCGGCAACATGCTAATCTGGTGTAGAATTGTCTTTTAACGTTACTCAACATTTCTGAAAACACTTAATATTTCCGAAAAAGTTGAAGATAGGTATAGGACATTGTCATGAATTATGTCTAGAATTTTCTGAAGAATCCAAAAAATAAATAATATACAGGGGGTTACATTTGAAATGAGAAAGTTGGTATTGGCCACGGTTGCATGGAACACCCTACATAATATTATTTTCTTGAAAACTATGCGCATTTAAAATTACAAATCGACGTGTCCGAGCGTTTTTCCTAACACCCCCTAATTTATTCGTTATCGAATTTATTCCATTTGGCTGTTACACTCTGTATACGTGTCTTTTTAAGCTATGTGAACCTGGCTATTGACCTTGAAATTTTCTCGTGAAAATTTTGTGATCGATTGTACCCGGTAGGTACCCGATTGTACCACAAAAATTTTCGTTTGTACCCCTAAAGTTTTCTCTACACAGCCATTATAACTTTTGCACCCAACGGCACCCAAAAAAAAAAATTCGTAATTTCCTCATGAAAACTTGGTGAAGGATTGTACCAGGTAGGTACCCGATTGTACCACTTTTATTTTTGCTGAAATCCCCATGGTTTTTTTTATACATCAATTCGAAATTTTTTTTTCTCTTCAACTCGTGATTGGCCGATAATTGATGGAATTTTTGTATGAAAATTCTGTGGTCGATTGTACCCGGTAGGTACTCGATTGTACCACAAAAATTTTCGTTTGTACCCCTAGCGTTTTTTTTATACAGCCATTATAACTTTTGAACCCACCGGCACCCAAAAAAAAAAATCGAAATTTCTTCATGAAAACTTGGTGAAGGATTGCACCAGGTAGGTACCCGATTGTACCACATTTATTTTTGCTGAAATCCCCATGGTTTTTTCTACACATCAATTCGAAATTTTTTTTCTCTTCAACTCGTGATTGGCCGATAATTGATGGAATTTTTGTATGAAAATTCAGTGGTCGATTGTACCTGGTAGGTACTCGATTGTACCACAAAAGTTTTCGTTTGTACCCCTAGCGTTTTTTTTATACAGCCATTATAACTTTTGAACCCACCGGCACCCCAAAAAAAAAAATCGAAATTTCTTCATGAAAACTTGGTGAAGGATTGTACCAGGTAGGTACCCGATTGTACCACATTTATTTCTGCTGAAATCCCCATGATTTTTTCTACACATCAATTCGAAATTTTTTTTTCTCTTCAACTCGTGATTGGCCGATAATTGATGGAATTTTTGTATGAAAATTCTGTGGTCGATTGTACCTGGTAGGTACCCGATTGTACCACAAAAATTTTCGTTTGTACCCCTAACGTTTTCTCTACACAGCCATTATAACTTTTGCACCCAACGGCACCCAAAAAAAAAATTCGAAATTTCCTCATGAAAACTTGGTGAAGGATTGTACCAGGTAAGTACCCGATTGTACCACTTTTATTATTGCTGAAATCCCCATGGTTTTTTTTATACATCAATTCGAAATTTTTTTTTCTCTTCAACTCGTGATTGGACGATAATTGATGGAATTTTTGTATGAAAATTCTGTGGTCGATTGTACCTGGTAGGTACTCGATTGTACCACAAAAAGTTTCGTTTGTACGCCTAGCGTTTTTTTTATACAGCCATTATAACTTTTGAACCCACCGGCACCCCAAAAAAAAAAAATCGAAATTTCTTCATGAAAACTTGCTGAAGGATTGTACCAGGTAGGTACCCGATTGTACCACATTTATTTTTGCTGAAATCCCCATGGTTTTTTCTACACATCAATTCGAAATTTTTTTTTTCTTCAACTCGTGATTGGCCGATAATTGATGGAATTTTTGTATGAAAATTTTGTGGTCGATTGTAACTGGTAGGTACTCGATTGCACCACAAAAATTTTCGATCGTACCCCTAGCGTTTTTTCTATAAAGCCATTATAACTTTTGAACCCACCGGCACCCCAGAAATAAAATCGAAATTTCTTCATGAAAACTTGGTGAAGGATTGTACCAGGTAGGTACCCGATTGTACCACATTTTTTTTGCTGAAATCCCCATGGTTTTTTTTTGCACATCAATTCGAAATTTTTTTTTCTTCAACTCGTGATTGGCCGATAATCGATGGAATTTTTGTGTGAAAATTCTGTGGTCGATTGTACCCGGTAAGTACCCGATTGTACCACAAAAATTTTCGTTTGTACCCCTAACGTTTTCTTTATACAGCCATTATAACTTTTGAACCCACCGGCACCCCAAAAAAAAAAAATCGAAATTTCTTCATGAAAACTTGGTGAAGGATTTTACCAGGTAGGTACCCGATTGTACCACTTTTATTTTTGCTGAAATCCCCATGGTTTTTTTTATACATCAATTCGAAATTTTTTTTTCTGTTCAACTCGTGATTGGCCGATAATTGATGGAATTTTTGTATGAAAATTCTGTGGTCGATTGTACCTGGTAGGTGCTCGATTGTACCACAAAAATTTTCGTTTGTACCCCTAGCGTTTTTTTTATACAGCCATTATAACTTTTGAACCCACCGGCACCCCAAAAAAAAAAATCGAAATTTCTTCATGAAAACTTGCTGAAGGATTGTACCAGGTAGGTTCCCGATTGTACCACATTTATTTTTGCTGAAATGCCCATGGTTTTTTTTGCACATCAATTCGAAAGTTTTTTTCTTCAACTCGTGATTGGCCGATAATCGATGGAATTTTTGTGTGAAAATTCTGTGGTCGATTGTACCCGGTAGGTACCCGATTGTACTTCAAAAATTTTTGTTTGCACCCCTAACGTTTTCTTTATACAGCCATTATAACTTTTGAACCCACCGATACCCAAAAAAATTTTTTCATGAAAACTTGGTGAAGGATTGTACCATGAAGGTACCCGATTGTATCATCTTCATTTTTGCTGAAATCCTCATGATTTTTCGTACACATCAATTCGAAAATTGTTTTTTCCTCAACTCCTGATTGGCCGATAATCGATGGAATTTAGGTGTGAAAATGCAGACGGCCAACTTTGTGCGAAATTTCGTGATGATCATGTCATTAGAACAATTTGAGGAAAAAATTTCAAGTTTTGTTTTCAAATATTCTATATTCCGTTATTTTCTGATCGAATTATTTCCACGAAATTTTTTCGAAATATTGGGAAAATCAAATTTTGGATTTCGGCCTTCGTCATTGAGGTTCTAAGCTTCTGTACAAATATGGAGTTTCTTAGTTGATTCTTTCGGAATTTATTGTGTTTATGATCGGCCATCAGGACTCCACCATTTCCAGTAATGCAAATATTCCAAGGTGAGAGTGGCGACGTTTTTTCGAAACTCGTTCAATATTTGAGAAAATAATTCAGAAGTATGTATGAGGAAAAAAGAATTTCTAACACCTATAGTTCATAAAACAAGCATAATGCCAGTTGGAAATAAAAATAATTCGGTGAAAATAAATAATAATATATAACCTTATACCCAGAATCCCAATGATCCGCGTTGGTTTTAATGACAAGGTTTTTCTGAAGTAGATATAACAAATTGTCTTAAAATTCACTCATATCAGCTTCGATACTAGAGTAACTGAAGCAGGTCCAGAAGGGTTTTTAATTTAAAAATTCTCTGACACACAGGAACCTAACTAAAACCAGATAGAAGTTCCCGTTGCGAAAAGAATATGTTACTTAGCAACAAATGCGCAAAAGGATACATTTTTTCTGATTCAGCATTTTATAGTTCGCTGAGAGAACTAGAGAAAAGCTGAAAAAAAAACCAACAATTCAAATAAAAATACCATTCGATACTAACCTATTACGATTGGGTATTTGGATGAAAATATCAAAGGTACTCTCGGGTTCTTTTCTGGTAAAACTGATCACAGAATACAAACAGAAGAATTCAATCCGTTTTGTGGGCTGACGATAAGTCTCACATTTCCTATACAAGGTGTTCTACAAACTCTATGACAAACTTTGACAGATAGTAGCTGTTCTAATTCTGAACATTTTTTTTCGTATGAACATACATCCGATTCGTTTTTGTTAAGAAGATACAAGCGTTTGAAAAATTATATTTTCATTTTCAAATCATAATTATAAATGGAAATTTTGATACTATAAAAATTGTTCAAAATATCCACCTTCGGCTTGAATGCAACATCCACATCGACGAACTAAAGATTTCGTTACTTGGCGGATCAGATTTGGGTCGTTTCGTATTTGGTTTGCTGCATCTTGAACTCTATCAAGTAATTGTCGATGCGATTCGATTTCTACATGATGAACAAGCTGATTCATATGTCCCCATAAATAAAAAAAAAGGATTTAGATCAGGCGAACGAGGTGCCCATTGTATTGGTCCTCGACCTTTCCATTTATATTTATATTTTATGTCGGTCTACTTGATCAAAACATGGATATACATTTTTTCAAATGCTTGTAACTTCGAAACGAGAACGAATCAGACCTATGTTCATAGGAAAAAAATGTTCAGAATAAGCACAGCTACCATCTGTCAAAGTTTGTCATAGAGCTTGTAGAACACTCGGTATAGAAGAAACTTCGGGTAGAGAAACGAATATTTTTGTGGTGAAATTGGGTGCAACGAACCACAAATTTCCACTCAATAATTTTTAATTGGTGTGTAGGGACAACAATAATGTTTCAAACAGAAATGGAAATGGTACAATCGGGTACCTACCGAGTACAATCGCCAACAGAAAAATTTCAGCGATTGTCGACCCATCACGAGTTGAGGAGAGAAATTCGAATGTGTAAGAAAAACCATGGGGATTTTACCAATAATAAAAGTGGTACAATCGGGACCTACCTGGTACAATCCTTCACCAATCACGAGTTGAAGAGAAAGAAAAATTTCGAATTGATGTGTAAAAAAAAACAAGGGGATTTCAGCAAAAATAAATGTGGTACAATCGGGTACCTACCTGGTACAATCCTTCACCAAGTTTTCATGAAGAAATTTCGATTTTTTATTTTGGGGTGCCGGTGGGTTCAAAAATTATAATGGCTGTATAAAAAAAACGCTAGGGGTACAAACAAAAACTTTTGTGGTACAATCGAGTACCTACCAGGTATAATCGACCACAGAATTTTCATACAAAAATTCCATCAATTATCGGCCAATCACGAGTTGAAGAGAAAAAAAAATTTCGAATTGATGTGTAGAAAAAACCATGTGGATTTCAGCAAAAATAAATGTGGTACAATCGGGTACCTACCTGGTACAATCCTTCACCAAGTTTTCATGAGGAAATTTCGATTTTTTTTTTTGGGGTGCCGGTGGGTTCAAAAGTTATAATGGCTGTATAAAAAAAAATGCTAGGGGTACAAACGAAAATTTTTGTGGTACAATCGAGTACCTACCGGGTACAATCGACCACAGAATTTTCATACAAAAATTCCATCAATTATCGGCCAATCACGAGTTGAAGAGAAAAAAAAAATTCGAATTGATGTATAAAAAAAACCATGGGGATTTCAGCAAAAATAAAAGTGGTACAATCGGGTACCTACCTGGTACAATCCTCCACCAAGTTTTCATGAGGAAATTTCGAATTTTTTTTTTTGGGTGCCGTTGGGTGCAAAAGTTATAATGGCTGTGTAGAGAAAACGTTAGGGGTACAAACGAAAATTTTTGTGGTACAATCGGGTACCTACCGGGTACAATCGATCACAAAATTTTCACGAGAAAATTTCAAGGTCAATTGCCAGGTTCACAAAGCTGTCTTTTTAGTCCGAAAGCTCATGACACATGTTTCTTGAAGTGTAATATTCAAGTTGAAATTTTACAGGATGGTATATATAGGTTAGACAAGTATGTCATCGAGTGTCTTTTTGACCTATATCAGATAGATCAGGTACTGCGCATACGAATAATTTGCAAAAAATGTTAGTTATGAAATTGTTTGATTTGGGACCAAACAGGAATAAATCGACAATTTGATTTCCATATAGTGAAAAATCGAGAACCATTTTGAATGGAGTAACAAAAAAATCTGAAAAAGCACTGACGTGAGGCCAAGAGCTTTTACGCGCTTGTTCGAATTCTAACTATAAGATCAACACGGAATTTCGCACCTAGTGCATTTCAATGTTTCCTGCTGATTGCATCTGTACTTCTGGAGATATTGCGGAAATAATGTTAAAATTCCAAATAACAACGAAATTTGGCACATTTTTTCCTTATATCTACGAAAGTAATTATCTGATCGAATTGAAATTTCAAACATTGTTGTTGAATACTAACCCTATGGTTTGTGCCAAATTCCATCGAAATATAATCAATATAATCAAACCAAGTATCGTTCCAGATGATCTGCACGAAATCAAATCTCGGTCAAGGAACAACTTTTAAAAGGAAACTATTCTTTCAGCAACATTTCGGCCCTTTGTTGGGCCTTCTTCCAGGCTAAAATGATACAAAAGTAAACGATGAAATGAATATAAAACAACAATTTGAGCTATACAGACAACATACAGGTCAGCAAGAACAAAAATATTAAGAAAGAATCGTCAATACAACACATAAATTTAAAAAATTCAGTAAAATAGATCTCAAATAAAAGAATTAAATAGGTACTTTTTCGATATCCCAGGAAGAGACACCACACTAATTTGACAGACTTACCGTCAGAACAATAAAACCTCAAATGAACTTTCACATGGAAAGTCCGTGTTGGAAAATAATAATAATAATAATAATAATAATATTGTCTTTATTTCACCGAATTGAACCTCAAGGGGAAGTTCACCAAGAAGGTGCTCTACCACTTAACCCTTGTTACATAAATAATTGAATTCGAGTGATCATTGAAAAACAAAAAAAGGAGAATATAATGGAAATGAAAAATGTTTTTCGAACAGGGTAGTTTGTACATCGATGTATTATCTTGAATGGTACCATCAGTTCTCCCTCAACAAGAAATCCCGAATAACCGATGACAACAACAGAGGAGTCAAGCAAAAACATATAGACATCACACATACTATTCTCGTGTCCATTGGCGTAACTTATAACACGTCAACTTCATTATCTTCAACACTCGCTTATTAAATTCGAGTATGCAACATTCAAAGAACCAATATCAGAACGGAAATTGACCGGATTAGAGTTTTTCTTTATATGTATCATCTCTTTAAAATTCCGTCTGAACCAATTCGTCTCTCTGTCCAATATTTCTACATCGTCAAAATCGAAACTATGGCCCAAATAAACAGCATGAGATGACAACGCTGTAGATTCCTTTTTATTATTACAGTCTCTCCTGTGTTGCGCCGACCGATCACCCAAATATGGACCAGTTTGGCCTACATAACAACCATCACAATCACCACAATTAATTTTATACACCACACCGGAACATTTCTGCTTGGGATCCCTACTCTTGACCCTAGAAAACAAAGAACGAACCGTCTTTTTATAATAAAAAATCACTCTATTAGCACAACGTTTCATAAATGTCAATATTTGGGTGATAGGTCGGCGCAACGACTTCTCTGTTGTTGTCATCGGTTATTCGGGATTTCTTGTTGAGGAAGAACTGTTGGTACCATTCAAGATAATACATCGATGTACAAACTACCCTGTTCGAAAAACATTTTTCTTTTTCCAACACGGACTTTCTCCATGTGAAAGTTCATTTGAGGTTTTATTGTTCTGACAATAAGTCTGTCAAATTAGTTTGGTGTCTCTTTCTGTGATATCGGAAAGTGCCTATTTAATTATTTTATTTGAGAGCTATTTTACTGAATTTTTTAAATTTATGTGTTGTATTGACGATTCTTTCTTAATATTTTTGTTCTTGCTGACCTGTATGTTGTCTGTATAGCTCGAATTGTTGTTTTATATTCATTATATTGTTTACTTTTGTATCATTTTAGCCTGAAGAAGGCCCAATAAAGGGCCGAAACGTTGCTGAAGGAATATTTTCCTTTTAAAAAATGTTTCTTGAGCGAGATTTGATTTCGTATACAGGGTCTTTCACGAGGAACCTCACCCATATTTATACGGGAAACAGTTTTTTGTGGATAACTCAGAAAATATCCATTTTAGGGCAAGGGTGTGATGCATACACTCACATTATTTTTTAACGTAGATTCAATATCTGCCATAAAGAAATGGGGTTCTAATTTGAAAAAATTGATTTTTCACGATTTTGTCATCCCTAACTTTGAAAGCGATTTTTTCACCCCCTGTATCATGAATCGCGATTTCAATTCTTAAAGTGGATACATCAATCTTACATCTTGAAAAATCCCAAAAATGAAAATTTTCCTTTCAAAAACCTCGAAGTTATTCTTGTTTCAGCGGAGCTCTATTTTCGATTTTTTTTTCGAATTTTCCCGCTCAGAGAGAATTTTCCAACCAAAACTGAAAAATGTTACATCAAAATAAATTGAAATTTTTTAAGGAATCTATTTCTGCAATAAAAAAATGGTGTTCTAATTTGAAAAACGGAAGTTGACGTCATTTCCGGAAAAACCGGAGGTGCTCATACCTTGAAAATATTTTAGATTTCATCAGCATCGTGAAATACTTATGAGTGCTGAATTTCATGAAAATGCGTTCAGTAGTTTCCCGTATAAATATGGGTGAGGTTCCTCGTGAAAGACCCTGTATAATCAATATTTTCAGGGAAAAAACATTTTTGATCAAAAACTTTGAAAATTTTCGAATTAAACTTCTTTTAAATTTTCTTACAACTGAGTCCACACGAAATTTTGCTGCAACTTGCGCGGTGGTATTCCTAAACTATCCACAAAAATTCAATTTGATCGAGTCAATACTTTATGAGATATCGAGGAATCAAACTCAAAATTTAAAATGGACCTAACTCCGAAACTATCCAACCGATTCCACCCACGAACTCAACCGAGATATCAATTCGATAAGTCTTTTCCTTCGAAACCTACAGCAAACGGACGGACGGACAGAATTGAATTTGACCGACAGCATCGACTCTCAAATCAGAACTCGGTTTTGATATTGAAGATTGTTTAATAGTGAACACAACCTTGACTATAACAGGGTGACTTTTGAAGGCCAGGGTTCTTTTTTTCGAGAATTTCTTGGTTGCAAATGGTTGAAAAAGATTGTAAGAAGGCGCAATGTTGCTACTTTTCCATATTCAAAAATTGTCTGAAAAATGGAAAATAACTAACGCATTCTCACAAAAGAATTAAAAAAAAAATGTTCGAAAATAATCACTGAAACCTGCAGGACGACATCCCGTTTTCTCCTATAAAGGCCAAAATTTCTCCGAATTCTAATATTTTTCGCGGCTATTGGCAACGTTAAAGCATGCATACTGTGGGCAGGTGATCTTGAGATATTAACGAGGTTAAATGAAATTTGAATGTGGCTGTCTTGCCGAAATGCGCGAAGACGTAATTTATGAGCACGTGGTAGTGTTTGGTCTTGAAGAAAAATTTCAGGAAAATCTAACACAATGGCTATTCAGAAATTTCGATTTTTCAGTATTACTTAAAATTCAATCGAGTTGGAGTCTATATTTAGTAGTGAATAGTGGCGTCAAGGTTCTCATTCAAATGTCAAACAGACACAGGAATTACGCTAGTGTTCTCATCAGTGCATCAGCTATTTAATGAAAATGCTGCTTCTGCTCTCGAAACGTGATACGCTTTATAGGCAGTTTTCCGTAAGTTCATGTTCTAATTGAAAGATACCGTATACGGCGTAACTTCGTACGAACAGTACCACATGTGCATCAAAACCCTCCAATTAGGACACCATCTGCTTTTACTCGAGTTTATATTTAGAAATCATTCATTCGGGAAAATTAGTCGAAATTTTACCTACACCTGTCAATGAGATCATATTCTAATAGTAGAGGGTCCCGACTAAGATCGACCAGCTATACTGGAAGAGTTCCGATTTTTGGTATCGATATTTTCGACACATTGAGAAGAAATAGTTCAAGAGGTGAAATATTCACGGAAAGAATGGCAGAATTAAATTTGACCAAGCTCTGTATTAGTGTGTCCCGTCTAATCTTCGGAGATCATTTTTCGTTCAAAATTTGGGAATTTCATTGGAGTAAAATGATTATACCCCTTATAAACCAGGCGCTCCAGAATACAATGTACCAGAGTGATAATTTTCAAGGAAAGATTCCCTCATTTCCTCTGTAGGGATCCGAATAGTTCCGTTCTCAATATAAGGGTGTTTCAAATTGAGCGTTTTTTTTAAGGAAGAAATGAAATACATAATCTGCATTCTTTTCAAAAACTTCCTATTGGTAATTGAAGTATCAGCTATGATATTCATATACGGAAAATAATATCTGTCGAATGGCCTTCTCTTGCAGCTCTCCAGACTTTCACTCTTTCGTTAAAATTTTCAATGACATTTTGACATCTCACTAATGACACGAATAATTTCATCCTTTAGTTCAGGAATCGATTGTGGATTATTCTTATAGACCTGGCTCTTCACATTACCCCAAAGAAAATAGTACATCGGTGTCAAATCACATGATCTTGGTGGCCAATTGACATCACTGTTTCTGGAGATTATACGCCCAGGAAATTTTTATCTCAATAAATCAGTCAGCGCCATCTTGTTGAAACCAAATGGCCTCTAGATCAATATTCATTAATTCAGGCCAAAACAATTCGATTATCATCCGACGGTATCGATCACCATTGACAATTACAGCTTCACCGGCAGCATTTTCAAAGAAGTAAGGTCCAATTACATCTCCTGACCATAATGCACACCAAACAATGACTCGTTAAGGATGAATAATTCGTGGATTTTCCTCACCTAAGATACGAAAATTTTGTTTATTAACAAAGCCACCATGTTGAAAATATGCCTCAACGGAAAACACGATTTTTTGAGAAAAATCAGCTGGTTGTTCATTGAAGAAATTGACAAATAAACGGCGTATGAAATGATCTAATGCCTTTAGTTCCTGTGTTATTTGAGCCTTATATGCCTTCAGAGCTGAATTCTTGTGTGAATTACGCCATGTTGTGGAACTACCAAGTCCAACTTGTTGTGAACGTCGTCTAATGGACATTCCAGGGTCTTCAGTAACACTTCCACGAACCAAATCAATATTTTCTCGTGAACGACCGCAACGACTGTATTTTTCACTTTTTGGATCTTCCACCGAACCGGTCTGTTGGAATATTTTTATAATTTGACCAATAGTGCTTTGAGACGGACGATTATGTAAACCATAAAATAAACTTAATTTTCTGAAAGCACTTTTCAGAGAACGCTGATTTTCATGAAATAACTCAACAGTTTGAACGCGTTGTTGTATCATGTATGAAGCCATTTTTATAAATGTCATACATCATACTTCTTAAATGTCAAAATACCCAGACGAATTAAGGGCACCATCTATATTTTATTTATCCTTAAAAAAACCGCGCAATTCGAAACACCCTTTACTCACCTTCCGAATACGCTTGGAATCATTCATTTATATTATTTGTCATACTTTCTTATTTATTGATTTATTGATCTGAGGGTTGAAAAATCAGTGTTCCAACCGTATTACCTAGAGTATTTTCAATTGAGTTAGTTGAATCCATGGATATTTCACGCCGTCCATAGAAGTATGGTCCTCCTGAAGGTAAATATCTAAAAAATCAGAATTTTATACGCGGAGGATTGTTGCTCAGACAAATACGCTCAATATTGACAAGACTTATTCACTTCAGTTTGTAAGAGGAGGAAATGTAAAACACCCAATAGTTATCAACAGAGTAATAAGATTTCGCTTTGTTTGTATCCATAGTCTTGGAACCATTGATAACAAAACTCGGAATTCAAAATTTTCACGACCCTATGGACAGAATTTTATGTGACCACGATCACTTCCCCAGTGTGCCCAACCTATTCTGAGACTACTTGGGTGTAAATTTTGAATTCCGGAGATTTGCGCTCCAAAAGAATGTACCGAAACTATTTCGAATGATGATTTTCAGGGAAGTTCAATGAAATACTTACTATTGCAATTCGCTCGAAGAGAAAATGATAGAAAAAAATATTGATTCGTGTTGGAAAATTTCGGGATATTGATAATATTACCCATATCAACAGAACTCACTTATTTCGATGTGTAAAACTGCGAAGAAAAATAACAGAATTAAAAAAACTCAAAATACCGTAAATGGTGAACATATGATCATTAACATTCATTATTACACAGATTCCGGAAGGCTCACCCAATATTAAATAGTGGAGCAACGAAGATTAACACTGAAATAATAAGCAGATGATTAAAATTTTAATTAGGAATATCAATAATTCATCAAAGAACTCCTGGAGTCTGAAAGCGCACCTAAAGAATCAATACATGACTTCAGTCAGTGAAAAACTGCGTCCATAAATATTAGCAAAAGTTCAATGGAGTTAGTGGAACCAAGTAAATTTTTCCCGCATTTGCATTAAGGATTTTCCTGAGTGGCACTCAACAAGAAGTTGAATAACTGTCCCGGAAGTATAATTTGCTGTTGAATATTCAGGATTTTCTCCACCAACTCTCGAAACATTCAAATTAAGTGGGACTTCGCCAAGATCATTCTACAGACTGAATGTTGTTCACTCGGATGTAGCGAGTGTTATTCGAAGCAGACAACTTCGAACGACTGCACAATTTGAACTTCTTTCGGTGACAGTCGAAAAAGGGGAATACTTTTCCTGAGCTCTCGACAATCGATGACATCTTTGAGCTTCACTGGATTATTCGAAGCTTTAACGGTTTTGAATTCAATATGAAATGAATCCACGAAGGCATCAACTGAAAAAATAAATTAATGCAAAATTAAGTTCCACAATACTCGAGATACTACCAAAAGAATATCAAAATTGAAAATTTTTCTTACTTTTTTTGATAACGTACTGTTCCCGCCTAAAAATCTTGCTTGCTAAATAATTAAGGAATAATGTGAACTGTCAATGAAGTAAACTGTATCGTTTCAGAGTCTATATTTGAATCCTTCATCAGGCAACCAAGAGGAAATCAATTTTATTCTGATTGTCTGATGAAGAAGTCAGATATAGACTTCGAAGCGTCAAATAACTCAACAGATGAAGTAATCAAAAATGATGTTATGCAGAGCTGAAGCTCGATCTGAGCACTTGGCAGAGATGAGCACACACTTTCAAACATGTATATCAATATAGCGTTGCAAAATCGGTCACAGTTCTGTCAGTCTCATGACTAATTCTCTTATTTTCTACAATGTGAAGAGGTTTGCCTTTTAGCCATAGATAGCAACAACATTGTTCGCATCAACAAATATCGAAATTAAATAAACTTGTTGTTCAGCGGAAATAGCGAAGAGCTTGATGAATCGAGAGAGTAGCTGTGAAATAATGGATCCTTCAACATGTTTCATGTTTTTCAAATCATAATAGATAATCACCTGTGATGTGCTATACGATTGATGCTTTTTTCCAACTGAAGTTGACGTGCGCAAAATAGTGCAGGATCCGGGGTCGATTGCCGCGAAGATTTTTTGCGTTCTCCAGAAATAATGAATAACATGAAAATATCCATCTCAGCCTACTTGCTGATTATTTATCACACTTAAATCAACAATAAAGTCATAATATCGGCGGAACAATTCGTTTTAAAGGTTCGGCTTGCCCCGATTCACGCGTTATTCAATAAGTATATAATGAAACATAAATTGTTTCGTCGTTGAACCTTTAATTTTTATGATCCTAGCATCCTATCAAATCGTAATAATTGTTTGACCGAGTGAAAACTGTACAAAATGCGGCGTAACTTGAATATCCTACTGAACAGTCGATCTCTCTCCTCAACTGTAAATCTATTCAGTCCAAATAATAGCTTCAGTTTCCACGCTCATTTGGCGAACGCTCGTTCCATTCAGGTCATAAATCATTACCAGTATTCGAGTGCGAAAAAAATTCGACGTGAGTCAGCAGCTTCTGAACGTTTGTTCAGCTATCTAGTTTCCTTGGATCCATCCACACGAAAGATTTCAAGTGTCTGGATTCGTTGAATGTTTGTTACGAATCCAGGTATTGAACCTGTCAAGAAAAAAACAATTTTGTGAACTCATGTTTGCCTGATTCTGGCGAAATTGTTCTTGATCTTCCAAGCGATTATGGTTCAATAACAATAACAATAACAATAACAATAATTTATTGATTTCCCATATATACAAAATATGTAGAAAGGAAAACAGGTCATACAAAAACAAAAATTTTCAAATATTCGCTACAATATCCCTACAATGAAATTCTTCGATATTGTATGGCTCAAGCATTAAAAGAAAACGATACAGAGACTTCCCGAAAGACACATGACCATATAATCTTTGAATTTCTACCGGTAAACTGTTAAATAGTTTAATGCCCATGTACAATGGTCCCTTTTCAGTTAAAGACAAAGAATGCACCGGAAAAATAAATGAGTGTATTCTTCTAGTATTATTTACATTTAAATGACTACGAAAATAATGCTGATGTTTATGCATTCTAAAGAAAAGTATCCGAATCGGATTAAATTCGTGTTTCAGGAAAGTGATATTTCAGATTAATGTACTTCTGCAACCATTATTGGGCTGGTTGCTGTAAATTTCTCACAAAATATTCAAGAGCTGGTTTTTTTTAGATTATGCGCTGAATACGGTAAAATATATGCAGTTTATTCCATTCAAACTTTAGTGACCAAATAGTTGTGAGCATATGAATGTGGAAAAATCATTTATTCCCCAGAAAAATCGCCTGAAAAAATTTCACTGACAATCAGTCAGGTATCTCGAAAACATTCGATAATTGATGATTATCATTGAGTATGAAAGAAAAATGAAAAAAATGCAGATTGAAAAAAATAATTGCCTATCTCTGTTCCGAACGAACAATCCCACACTGTATATAATACATATTTCCAGGGTCAAATATATGTTGATCAATATGTTCGCCCGTTCTATGTATATTGGTCAATTTAGCTGTCAGACAAACTGAAAATATGGCATATAATCAACATGTCCATTATTATCGACATACTGGAAATACGTAACTGAGAAAGCAGTCCCACACAATATATACGCTGTTTGATGATTTTTCAATTTCAATCAACTTGTTCCATTTTCCCGCTTGTTCTAGGTTCCAGCGAGGTTTTAGTCTACACTTTTCGATTTGAATTAAGTGTGATCCGGAGCGAGGATGAAATTGGAATAGAAAAATTCTGATGACATTTCTACTTGTCTGGTCAAAAGATAATACATAGTCGGCATCTTTTGGGCGTATGTTCAAATTAGTTGTCTAGGCGGCAACTCCTGATTTGTGCCAAATTTCATTGGAATCTGATGGATAGTTCCAAAGAAAAAAAATTGCCAGGATCGTACAGTTAAAAATCAAAGAACATGTATCAATGACTTTATATGGATTTTAGACAAAACGATCCTGACAAAATTTTGCTAAAAGTTTCACTTCGAACTCATCAGTATTTCCGAAGGTATTGACAATCTCAAAAATTCAAATGAGTATAACTCTGTAAACATTCAGTAGATTCGGCCCAGAAACGAACTCAACCGTCGCAACTAGGTGCGCAACCATACACTGAAAATTTTAAGTCGCTTGTTGTTTTCTCCCTCGAGTTATCATGGGAAAAAAATTGATTTTGACATAGAATTCTTTCCTCGTCAGTCCATTCTAGTAGACAATTTTCGGATGAATTCGAAAATTATATATTTGAGAGGAAAGAATACCAAGTGATAGTAAATTACAGCTAGGCAATACAGCCACATTGAAGTGTCATCAAACCTCATTTATATATCAAACTCAGGCCTCTGGACCCGGTCTACATGCTTTAACGTTGCCTATAGGCGTGAGAAATATTAGAATTCGGTGAAATTTCGACAGATATAGGAGAAAACAGGGTGTTGTTCAGCAGAATGTTAGTTATTTTTTTCATTTTTTACTCCATTCCAGTTTTGACTTTCCCGACAATTCTCGAATATAACAAATTTCCTTAAACGACAGAATATAAGTGACACATCTTCATATATTTGGGTTGAAAGGAAGGAATAATTTGTGGAATTTCCATATGAACTATCATGAACAAAGTTTACAAACCAAGAATTTCAGAAACATAATATTCGATTTCAGTTCCAAAAATATTTACGAATAAAATCAAGGTATTTCTGGATAGAACCATGGAATCATTTACAATGCAAGCTCACCGAAACACTCCAGCAATCCTCTTTGCATGTATGGCCATGATTTGAATTTTGCAGCTAACGCAGCAAATGCTATGTAAATACAACATTATTCCGCCGATAAAACTTATCAATTTGTTGATGTGTTATTTGTGGAAATAATCACCATTATGAAGTGTGGAAACATAAATTGTTTTAACCATTTGTTGATCATTTTGCATTCATTCAGTTCATGCTGAATGATAATAGAGTCATAGTGGTGTGAATATTTCACGCTGAAATTATTTTCACCAGTAGAGAAATTTGTATTTATGACTGAAGCTTACAACGAAAATAATACTTACAATTACGAAAAAATTCATCAGATTTAAATGCATTCGTGCGAAGTTGAAAGATTAATATGTTTGGGATCATCTCCATAAGATTTTGAAAATACTCGAGACTCTTCAGGAATACAAATGGAAATATCGAATTTAATAAAAATGAATTTTTTCACAGTAAAGTGGAAGTTTCACGAAAAAGAGGATAATTTGGGAGGATTTCGTATTATTATCCATGTGTATATAAGGTTTCCACTCCCAATATCTAAAAAAGAATTTTAAAAAAAAATATTAAAATCGTTATTTTTGTAGGAAACGTAGTTGCGGATTTTGGGATTCAAACTTTTTTTAAGGGCAGTTTTTAAAAAGTTTCAGAAAAATTGGCTACTGAACATAATATCAGGATAATGCGAGCGATAAGCAGAGTTGACTGTAAAGTTTCAGAGTCTATATCTAAAACCCCTTCATCAGAAAATAAAAAGAATGCAATATTATTTCCTTTGAATAATTTAGTACTTCAAGACTTTTATCCAAGGAGAATATAATCTTTCTCGAGTTTTCCATTTGAGCGTGATATAAGAAAGTGAACCGATAATAATAAATAGGATGCACTAATAGATTTCGAATGTGATGAATGAAATACGTGTTTGATGTTAGACTTTTATCATATATTCTCTTTGATGATCGAAAGATTCCCTCATCGAATGGTAGTTAAGTGGAGGTTTTAGGTAAAGAATCAGCCATATTGTTTTTAATAGCAAACAGCTATATTTCCATAGTATGTGTAATTATTCTTAAATCATCATAAGCTGATACAGGAACAGCAGACTCTAAAGATAACAGGGAATAAGGAAGCGTTGTCAGAAAACAAAAAAATCACCCACATATTCCATTTGGAATATCCTTTATATTCAAGTATTTACACACACGATAAATTCTTGGAAAAAAAAGTCACAGATTTGATATTTGTAAGGTGGTTGTGTAGGTTGATAACTATGGTTAGAACTATGTACTGGTGAGATCCGTCCAATGAGTTCTTAGATATATTCATTCTTGAATTCATTTTTAACTATCCCACATACAGATCGCGTTGGTTGTCAAAAGAGTGGTTTTCATAAAATTTCGACAGAACTCGACAGACAGAACCTGAGAAATTATTTTTCCGATTTTTTTCTTTTTCCTAATTATAAAACTCCAAGGGAAATTCGCACAGATAATTGTTTTCTTTCCCTCGAAATTCATAATCTTTATGACTATACAAACAATATTGAATCCGACCACGGATTTTTCACCTGTATATCAGATTTTTGGGCACAATTATATTGCATCCTCGAACAACCCCTCACAAAAACTCAATGAAAACAACTGCTGGTTCAAAAAAAAAGCAAATGCTTGACTTCGATTCTGTTGATCTCTTTTGAGGAAGTATTGTTTGAATTTACTACCAATTTTTTTCAGAAAGCTAGTTAACTTTTGAAAGACCTGATTTCTAAAGCAGAAATTTTTCAAGCGCTTGAATGTTCTTATATCAAAAAGACATAATGTGGACTATTTGTGAACTCATCTCTTACCTCATCCTATCTTCATTAACAATCCAAAAAAACCAACATGCTTGTTTCAACATATTCAGATTCCAAAAGAATATTTTGACAAGTTTATATGAATATAAATGTAAATATATATGAGAAAAAAACTACTTCTAACATATTGACAAAACTTAGCTTTCAGGTCTCGTTCAGCAAAATTAATATTCCAGAGAAACCCACTAGAAATGCAAAACTCCTATTTTGTTTTTTTTTTTTGAATCGGAAATTACATGTTATTTCATCTCGAATCGAATAATTCTTCTGACTTCTGAATGATTCCGCGTAGTTTTATAACCTCCTATATCCACAGCTGAATGAGGCAATTGCCCTAGTTTTCTGAAAGGATATAGAGAGGGATCTGACTTTGGCATGTTTTGATGGAATCAAGAAGTTTCCGCATTTTTATACAGTACTAATGTTCCGAAAGCAACGATAAATGGGGTTGATAGGATGTGTGGAGAATTGGACTGAACGTCGAACTTTTTTCTGCGAGCTTAGATCTAGCAATCTTTCGGTTTATTCCGAAATGAGCGTTTAAGAAGATCGACGTAGGAACATACCATTACCTATCAATCAATATGGCTTCTATCCTCGAAAACAATTGAAACTATTGGCCCGCTAAAAATCGATTAACTAAAATTCTTTCTAGTTCATTTAAACAACTACTTATATAGGGTATATACAGTGCGCGTCAAAATTATGGAACAAATTCATTTTCTCAGAAGAAAAATATTCGGCAACAAAATCCTGAAACAGGTCAATTTTTATTTCACTTTCACCAAATTATATGCATTTTTGAAAGATTTTTGTTGCACTCTGTCCCATCCCCATCAACCCTCTCAATTTTTTGAATAGGGAGAATAGGTCATGTGGTACTTTTTTGGCAAGGTATTTGTATCTTCTTTACAGGCGTGCAGAAATTTTCAAGAAAATTTTTTTTTTTAATTTGTTTGTTCAAAGAGGTTTTCAGTATGTGCACTTTGTTATAGCTCATTTATTTTGAGACGATGGTACCTGATGAAATTTGTCACCGAATGAAAGTTTATCATAACAATTGTGTTCATGCACAACTTTCAACCCATTTCGACCCCCTCACGATGGTGGTCATTTTGAACATTTAATTTAACTTATCTTGTTATGCAAAATGATTCTCCGAGTGGTACCTCGATCTCGAAATAAATGTACAATGTCAGTCCATTTTTTTTCTCCATTTAAGGGTTCGTAAGGGTTGAAAGTTGGGCATGAACAAAACTGAAATGGTCGACTTTCATTCGGTGACAAATTTCATCAAGTACCATCGTCTCAAATTAAATGAACCATGACAAAGTGCACATTCTGGAAACCTCTTTGAACAAACTAATTTTTCAAAAAAAAAATTCTCTTGAAAATTTCTGCTCGCCTGTGAAGAAGATACGAAGACCTTGCCAAAAAAGTACCACATGACCCACTCTCCCTATTCAAAAAATTAAGAGGGTTGATGGGGATGGCACAGGGTGCAACAAAAATCCTTCAAAAAATGCATACAATTTGGTAAAAGTGAAACAAAACTTGACCTGTTTCAGGAATGGTTGCCAAATATTTTTCTTCTGAGAAAATTAATTTGTTCCATAATTTTGACGCACACTGTTATTCTTTTGAGATTGACCAGAACATTTTTGGTATCTATATTAAACAAAATGAGTTACTACAGTATTAGCAGAGCAGATGTAAACGTGATACCATGCATTTTTACGTATGATACAAGAGCACAGATGAAGCCTCAGTAAGAACTCTGTCTGCCCGTATAAGTGTAATGAAATTACATTGTTCTTGAAGAATCCGCCTCTTTGGAATCAAATTTCTCTTTTCGAATTCACTTAAGAATGAAAAAATTTCTTGAAATCACATCTGCAACAGAAAGAGAAATAGAACACCAACAGGAAGCAGTAGATTATATTACGTACATTTGCTCTCTGACCAGGTCAGAGCGATGACTTCTCAAATCCTCAGGTTTACGAAGAACGCTATAGGTCCCTTATATAGGGAATCATCTCCAATAAATCCATTATCGGTTATTTCCACTAAAAATTTAATAAAATGATGGCAACAAACTGAAATACTTGTGACGTATATCATGAGAGGGTGCCACATAGAAAAGGAAACAAATCATTTTCAGTGAAAAAATCAAGAATACGGAAAGTCGCCCGTACTCATCGATTTCGTTCTTGACTCTTATTACAGAAAATCCATTATCGTTTATAATTTCATCCATCTGCCCAGCAATCTCAATTTCAATAGGGATGAAGGGTCGTGCGATATGTTCTTGAAAAGGTACTCTCTTTCTGAATAAGACCAAAGATTTAAAGTGGTCCCACAAAAAAGTCAAGAATAAAAACATCTCATGACAATCTGATAGACGAGCGCTACCTTCAAATACTGCAAATATTAGTTTAGAACATCTTAGAAACATCGCTGTTAATAACAATGGCTATTCGGCGACACATCTGTTTTTCCAGCTTGATGGAGCTTCTCATTATGCCGCTAGTGTCAGAAAATTCCTAGATATGACTTTCCCGACCAGTGGATTGGTCAGAGGGGTCCTGCGGATTGCTGCAGAATGTGAAGGGGATTTTGTGGCAAAATTAATTAAGTTGCAGGGCTTAATTTGAGCAGTTGCTGAAATGAAATATTCAGGACACTTGTCTCTCTTTTCTGAACGAATTTCCTCCTTCTGAATTTTTTGATACTGCTGGAAAATCAGGTGATATTTCATTTTCGAAGTCGTATATTACTAATAATCAAATCTCAAAAAATTACGTGTCGTTTTCAGGAGAGAAAGAACTTTGCAACAACATACCGCCAGACTCATCTTCATTATTCGAATTTAAGGGGTGAGATTTTATGTGAAAAAATATTCTCTTCGAGAAGGAAGCTAATGGTCCGGGTGATCTCCGAAGATTTTTACTATTGGGAAGACTTTTTTTTCATTTTCAATGTATATACAGGTGTCACACATGAAATTTCCAGATTCGATCAAGTTGAAATATAATAATTTGGTGTTATGATTATAATATCGAATTTTTTTTCGGATAGTTAAATTTCCAGAGCGATCATCTCACAACAAACCATCCTCCTGAAAGATTACGTATTGTAATGTAGGTGTGTGCAAAATTACGTCAATTTTAGAAACAATTCGTGGATTCATAGAAAAATATGGACTTTGGTGGGTATAATGTGAAAATGTAGTTCGAAATACTCTTTTAACATAACTCGCTGCCAATATACATACGAAAATACATACTGGAAGAAAAGTATGGAAGCATTGATTATTTTCTGATACTTTTTCCTGTGTTGAGAAATATCTTCTCAAAATTGTACAAGAATGACATGTTTTATGAAAAAATGATAATTCATGCAATTATATGATTTCATATGTTGATACTTCCTGTTGCCTATATCTGACCAAGTATTCGGGTCAAAAGGGCGTGCAAGTTTATGTGAACTGTGCGAGTGAATAGCTTCGAAATTGAACGAGAGCTTTAAAGCTTCTGACTTGCTTTTCCAGGATTTAATCATTCAATTATAACCCTTTCTGCAGGTTATAATGGAATACTCTCCATGAATGACAACAAAAACATATTCGCGAACTTTAAGTCTGTTCAAATTCAGTATTTATCGGTTTCATACTCCACTCTTCATAGTCAAAGGGTAGAGCTCACAAGAGGCGCTTCTGCCGATATTCGGTCCTATTCCGAAGAGATCATCAACGAGAAACGTTTGGAATAAAGCTGAGATGAAAGACTAAGCTGCCTTTGACAGCTTTCCTTCGTTGGAAAGCTTTGATATTTCACCTATGACTTCCTCGATATTTGGGTCATTGTGTTTGGTATCACGTTAACCATTCCAGGTCCAACGATAATCTGTTGGTCAATTTATTCTATACGTGATCAATTTAGTAAACAAGATATGGTTGGGGTGATATCCTAGCTGGATTTACGATGTTGTGGGAGCTCAACCTGACTCAAGGCATTAAATAGTCAACTGATATGATAACAATGAGTACCCAACAAAGACCTTTTGAAGGTGTGAGATCGTCCTAAGCCTCAGTCTATTTGATATCGGTTAAAATGATTTTATACTTCAACAACACAAATAAAAGTGTCGATATTTCTGTCACTAAGGAACAATGTTTTTCTATGAAATAATTTCCACAATATGTTGATGAATAAAGGGAACAGGATTGAAGCATTACCAATTATACCTCACTGATTGACAGACGTAAAATGATATCCGATTCTTCCTATTTTTAGTTTTACTTTCATTTTTGTTGAAATTTACCAAGGTTACGGTCTTTCTGCTGCATTCATGCCGCCAAGATGCTGCATTCATGCCGCCAAGAGAAAGAGCTATCTCGATTCCAAAAGCTTTTTTTGAACCTATAACTTTTCTACACAAAAGACGTAAGATTCCTGGAAATTTGTGTTGATCAGCCATTTCTTCGTCACATCCGGTTTTTTCAACCAGTTTTTAATTACCGCACCTAAAATTTGGGGGAGCTGAACGAAGACGATATAAAGCCTCTTTACAAGCATTACTCTAGTTATTGATTGAACTTCGAAAATGATGTGCGCAATACCTATTTCTGTTCACTGTGGATAAAATACTGATAACGAAACAGCGTGTAACTACTCTTTAATCCACTTACACTTTCTGCGTCTAACGCACGTTTCGGAACCAAGTTTCCTTTGTAAAAGACGCAGAATGTGTAAGTGGATTAGAGAGTAGTTACACACTGTTCCGTTGATGTGCGCAATTTCTGCACTAGATTGTCGATTTGTGTATTTCATCAAAGTTAGTGATCACATTGAGATCCTGAAAATTTAACCCTATTCACCTTCTTCAAAGGTGATTTATGACCAGCTTCATTGGACAATCTGTTTGCGGTGAATTAAAAAGAATACAATTGTACTGCAACGATAAAACGCCTTATGATCTTACATATTGTGATGTCATATACTCGCATCTGTCACTCCTTTCTGTGCTTTCTGTCTGTTTTCTGTGTTATTTTGATTTGACATTGTAGCGTCCACTTTTTTTAGAATTCAGAATGCTGTCTGGAGTTTAAAAGATTGCTTTGTGCCTGATTGTATTGTTTTCTCGATAAGAAGGTTCCAAAGATTAGCTTCTTTTCAGCACTATAATTCTGGACTCTAACATTGATGTTAGTTCAACATCATACTTGTATATATGTGAGACTGCTGATTCATTGTAATTTTAGTATCCCTGAAGAAGAAAACGTTAGTTTCCGAAAGCTTGGCTGAAGCAATAAAGAGACATTAAGTATTCACCATTGGCTACATATCCGATTAACCATTCCACTAATCACAGTCATAGTCGAGACACTCAACCACTCAAAAAGACATAACTCACGTTTTTGGGTGATCATAGCTACAAAAATTTCTATCTTCTCCTATAGCATTGTATTCTTCATTTTAGAGTTTATGTCATGTATCAGCGTGAAGAAAAAAAACGATGCCCTCAGGAACTGATTTTGCTTACTTTTCAATTAAGAATGTAATTCCAATGCATATTGAACTATACTGAATTATATACAGGGTTTAACCTTGAAGATTATACAGAGAAAATTCTTAGTAAAAAATGAAAATACAGTGATGTCCAAATGCAACCAGTTCATCCTCATTAAGAAAGACAATTAGGTACTCAACTGGTTGAAAGTATTTGGTTTCAATATCTGAGAATCTCAATTAATCGTTCCGATTTTGTTCATGATGTAATTCCATTGTTTATGATGAGTACACTAAGAATTATTGATATTGGCATCAATTCATTTAAGAGTTGATTCCACGTATCAGCCTGCTATCAAAAATCTAGAAAAGCGCACTGAGGTGAGTAGCTTTTACGTGCTTGTTCAAATTCTAACAATTAGATCAACACGAAATTTCGCACCTAGCTGCGTGTTGGTAATCTGCACCTGATTACGAAGTTTCAATCTGATTGCATCTGTACTTCTTGTGACATTGCGGAAATAACGTTAAAATTCCAAATAACAACGAAATTTTGCACATTTTTTTGTCCTCATATCTCCGAAAGTAAATATCGTATCGAGTTGAAATTTGGGACATTTTTGTTGAATGCTGTCTTGAAGGTTTGTGCCAAATTCCATTGGAATTCAACCAATATTTTCGGAGAAAAAAATTTTTCATAAAAAATTCGAAAATTTCCGAATAATTTTTTTTTTGGATTTTCTAACTAATGAATCCACACGAAATTCTGCTCTGAGTTGCGAGCCAGTATTCCAAAACTTTCTACGAAGTTTCAATTTGATGGAGACAATACTTCATGAGATATCGAGGAATTAACCTCAAAATTTCAAATGGGTTTAACTCCGATACTATCCGACCGATTCCACACATTAACGAACGCGACCGAGATATTTGGACTCCAAACCTTATCTGATAATTTCAAGTTTTTAAGTCTTTTCCTTCGAAAGCTGAGCACATACGGATGGAAAGACAGACAGAATTGAATTCGACCACGAATTCTTCTTCAGGGAGTTCAACGCAATCTTTCACGACAATTTTCGGTTCGAAATTCGAAAATTGCAGAAATCGTGAAGAAGTGATAACTTGCTGTTCCCTGGAACAATCGCGTGAAAATCCCTTAGAAACAAGCCTGCAACTCAACAGGTTGAAAGTATAGATTCCCAATATCTGAAAAGCCCAAGCAAACAGTCCTATGTTTTTCATGATGTAATCCTGCACTAATTGTTTAGGATGAGTTCACACTAACAAAGATATTGGGTCTTGTCAGAGCTTCAGGATGTTGATCCAAGGTAGACCGCAATGATCGACCAATATAACCACTATGGTCAGAAACTAAGAGCATTGGACCTCAGACGAGTTATTTACCGAGTAAACAGAATCATCCTGGAATATTCAGATGCAATTTCTGATCGATCGGTAAATTTCATCGGGAGATAATTGTAATAGGAAAAATAATAGTAAACACCTTGGAACTCTGATTAGTTGGGATTTTCCGACTGAAGATCTTGATTAATAATGATATTGCAATAGCTTCTTCATAGTTGTTTTTATGGTTGTTCCCAGGTTTTCACTCTCAATATGTGAGAAAAATGTATTGAAATTGAATAACAATTATATATTAGTAAGTTATGATGGAACCAGATAATCTGAAAAAAAGAATTGAGGAATCCCTCTCTTTGTTTTTTTAGGTTTTTTTGTGTTTTCCACTCTCAATAGAACTATTCAAAATTAAATGAAATTGTTTTCTATGGAAAACGCCCTTGCATATTTCAGGATGGAACTATCTGTCAAGGGCAGTTTCTTGAAAAAAAGGTTGCCTAATGAACAATACAGGAACATTACGAACGATAAACAAAGCGAACTGTGAAGTTTCAGAGTACAAGTCCAACTCTCTCATCAGACAAACGAGAAAATTTTTGGAATTATTTTCTTTCGATTTTTATGCTCATGTTCTAGGGAATAGCACTTTATCATTTCGTCGCAATGTCTGTAATTTTCGGATTTTGAGCCGATAATGGTCCTAAACGACTAGGTTGGACTCACTGATGAAGTTCTCGAAGTGGTCCAGGTGGCCCCCAGGGGTCCATAGGAGACCACACGAGGGTCCACGTAGACGTGAAAAAAACAGGGGTTCGCAATTTGAAAGTGGGGGTCCCCGAAAAATATCCTGGGATGTGGGAAATTCAGAGAAAGTTTTTGATAGTATGTAACATAATCACAAGGACGAATATCCGTCGATAAATCAACAACTATTCCCCCTTGATCAGAGCTAATCATCCAATCAACCAAAACATCTACACCGAAGAAGCGGATCCAAGTAGAATGACTACAGCTGTTTCACAATTGTTATTGATCGTCAGGTCAACTTAACTTGGATAAACCACAGAGAGTTCTCTCGATACTGGTTACCTTTCAGAAGGACCGCTGCAGTATAACAACCTACCGCGCGCCATCTGCCAGGAGCATCTTGCGAGTCTCACCTTCGAGTTCAGAATACTTTGATCGATGTGTATGATCAAGGGGGAATAGTTGTTGATTTATCGACGGATATTCGTCCTTGTGATTATGTTACATATTATTGCTGGAGCTCTGTTCTTCTCCGAGAAACCAATTCCTATCTCTGTTTTTGATAGTGTTTCACTCGTCATATCTTGTCGAAAGAAGTTCAAGTGCCGAAACAAACCTGTTAACAAAAAAAGCAGATTGAACATCACAGAATGGGGAGATTGGAGATGACTTTTCATATAACTGAAGAATTGACAATTTGCTGTTAATTCATCAAGTACATCCGTCTCCTTAGATCTATGAATATTTTTTATGTTCATTTACATTTCAGAGTTCATGGCTGATTTTTTTTTTCAATTGTTGATTGTTTGTGATAATAAATGTTTAAAATTTTGTATAACCACAAGTATTATTATGAAGAATGGGGCACAAGGAAATGTGCTACTTTTTTTCTTTGTAATACCCCCAATTTAGGGTGATATTCTGCAGTAGTTTTTGGAATACAGTAAAATGTAGCAGCAGAGGTCTACAAGTAAAAGTTTGAAGTAGTCCACGAGAGAAAAAAAGTTTGGGAATCTTTGGTCTATACGGACAAGACATAAATCACTCAATCCAACATCTCCTATATCATCGGTCAAATGGGGGTTTTTCCCGAATTTGGGTTATTATTGCAAATGCAAATTTGAACATAATTATTATGGGTTTGATTCATCATTTTCCCAAATAACCTTCAGAAAGTATTCAAAATCAGATTTGAAAATTGGGGTTTTATAATTTAAAGGGATTTGCCAGGCATGCACGAAGTGGCAACGGTGTTTAGTAGGATAGCTTGTTTTACTATATAATAATGAAATATTTATTCCTATTCTGTGATACACAAGTGTTATTTGTCAATACAACCAAACAATTTGTTATTCGTTTCCGTTTGCGATTTGTCAGTAATATGACAGTATGACAGTCTTTGCTCTTTTTTTTCTATTCCTTGGCCGTTGTCTTCCACTCTAACCAGATCGAAGTGAAGCTGTCTCTGTTTTCCTAAGCAAAGTAACACATTTGACGTCCTTTTCCTTCCGAGAAAGCCGAATTCGACGTTGCCATATCGTGCACTCAAAACAAATCCCTTTAAATTTCAATTCCCCATTTTTATTTTTCAGTTTCAGGTAATCAAACATTTTTTTAAAAATATAAAATTGAAATTATATGTTTGAAACTGAATTGTCGTTTAGAGGAAAACCCCCATTGAGCCGGATTCATGCACCAGAGCCTAGGAATGTTGGTTATTTTGATTTCGACAATTTCAAGATGTACCCACATACTTCGTTTCATTCAAATTTAGAGATAGGGAGCAGTTAATGAAGGTCTCCATAATTGGGAACTTCTGCGATGATGCCAGCGCCCTCACGGAAAAATTTGGAACCTGTCCAAGCTAGTAGTTTTATGTAAACAAAGCGTAGAAATTTGGTGGAGAACGAATATTTATTAAGCAGAGCTAGAATATTTGAAGAAATTATTATAATTTTGTGTGAGATTTTTTGAGAAGGGACTTTTCTTTTGGATGACTTTATAAAATCGTGCTTCAAATCGTTTCTGGAGGATAATTTCAATGTTATTTTAGTGTCTGTTGCTTGGTGGATCAAAATGAACCAATATCTAATTTTACTTGAATTTCTGGAAAGATAGGCACCTCAAGAAGTAATTCAAGGACTCTTATCAATGTGAAGAAGTGCTGAATGCAAGCCATATTATGAGATGAATCTAGAATCAGTCTAAATTATATGACTCGTTCTCTTTGTTTACAAACGAGTGAATCAATAAAATGAGAAAATAGCTTTTCAGCTTTAGTTCGTTTGCATCGTATTTCGAAAGAAATGAAACAGAGAGACATATAATTGATTTTATTTTCATATCACAGCAGCTCAAGAAACACATACAAAATGAAAAATATCACAGCTGGTTCAACCTAACATATATAGAAATGAAAAGTATTACTGTATTTATATGAGTATTTATAGGAATAACTTTAGCTATTATCAAATATAACAGTATATTTAGTTTTTGTCAGGTTTTCAACCAGATCAAACTCTTTGAAGATGATTTTGTGTAGAGTGTGAAGTAGGTAGCTGCAGAAGTGCTCGGTAGTTTCTCTGCAGGATCAGCATTTTTCATCAAAATTCCTTTATTTTCATTTCCACCTAAAATATCTGGACATGAAGTTGTTTCGGAATGAATACATCGTAATTTACCTTTATGAAAATAAACATCTTCAGAGAAATGCAGTGAACATACTTCCATGTATTTCGTGACCTGTTTTCCAATCTTCAATTTCAAAATCCAGGCTTTTCTTCTTTCATTAAGTTCCCTGCTGTTTCCAAATTAACTTTACCTTCATTTGGCTTTGGAAAAAATGAAAACTTGAGGCAGTAGATGATCCTTTCTTCTTTGACCATGAATAACATTGAGTAGAGGCTCAAAACAATAGTCATTTCGGGAGGATGCCATTTCAAATTAATACAATCGAAAATTTTAATCGGAAAGGAAGGAATCGATTGATGAATATTACAAACACTTTCGATATACCAAAATTTCAACTCGGAGAACAACACAACAAAAATGAACTTCAAAACCAAGCAAAATACGTTAGAATAACGGGCACGTCGAAAAACTACTAGCTTGGAAGTGTTCGAATTTTTATCACCAGAGGGCGTATCGCTTAGCAGTAGTTGCGAATACGGCCGACACTGGGTTGTTACTCGTTCTAGCGTGCAAGGGCATTGTACATCCCTAATAACGCTCTCCACAGCACCGAATCTTATCAGAATGAAAAGTTGTGTTATTTCAGACCTCCGTCTAAACAAAAACCAACAAGGGTTGAATCAACAAACGCATTTCTTCATCAATCAAGTCGACGAATTTCCGACCGACATGATGGAGAAGACGAATTGCAAAATTACCTCCCCTGATGTAACATAGATCGATTATATAAGAGTGTTGCCGTGAACAGAACACGCTACTGTGGTACGGTGTAATAAAATTTCACTATTCGCAGATGTTGAGGAGGAGAAAATTGTTCAGTTCTTGACAAATCATCCACGAAATATTCCAGCAAATTTTAAAAAATCTATTCTATTCTAACTATTAGATCAACACGAAATTTTGCACCTAGTTGCGTGTTGTTAATATCCATCTGATTACGAAGTTTCAATTTGATTGCATTTGTACTTCTTGAGATATTGCGGAAATAACGTTGAAATTCCAAATAACAACGAAATTTGGCACAATTTTTTTCCTTATATCTCTGAAAGTTAATATCGAATCGAATTGAAATTTGGAACTTTTTGTCAAATACTGACTCTAAGGTTTGTGCCTAATTTCATCGAAATCTCATAAATATTTTCAGAGAAAAAAAACTTTTCATTAAAAATTTATAAAATTTCCGAACAGAAATGTTTTTAACACTTTTCTTACTGGTGGATTCACACGAAATTTTGCTGTAAGTTGCGCGTTTGTATTCCAAAACTATCCACGTATTTTCAATTCGATCGTGTGAATATTTCATGAGATATCGAGGAATTAACCTCAAAATTTCAAACGGGTCTAACTCCAAAACTTTCCGACCGATTCCACCCATAAACGGACATAACCGAGGTATTCAGACTCCAAACCTAATCTGACAATTTCGAGTCGCTAAGTTTTTTCCTTTGATAGTTGAAGCACATACGGACGGACGGCCAGACTGTCGGACGGACGGATGGAATTGAATTTGACCACGGAATCTTGTTCAGGGAATTCAACCCAATCGATTAAGACCATTTTTGGCTTAAGATTCGAAGATTACAGACATTGCGACGAAATGATAACTCGCTGTTCCCTAGAACAATTGTACAGAAACCTATATGCTCAATCAATATAACAGGACTTAGAATTCCATTAGATTGAGTTTGTTTTCAGATATTCAATTGACAAGTCATTATAAAGATTTTTTAGAAATATACTAGATTTTCCTGAAAACCATAAACTCACTGAAAATCACGGATACTCACTATTTCAAAGAGGACAGAAGAGGCTAAAAGAGCATTTGCTCCAAAGTGAATGCAACAGTTGAAATTTTTGAATTCCATACTGGCCAATTATATGGAAAATATTTCGAACAAAAGTCAACGCGGAGGAGTATTGCAATTTTTGGCATCCATAAACCACAATCAACTAAGTCAACGAAGACTGAGACACAGCCTTATTTCAAGTTTCAAAAATAAATAAATCATACAATATCAAACTAGCAAGAAACTCAACATATTTCATTTCTTCAATAACAAGGGATGGTGGATATTCTCAGAGTGTGTTAGATAAGTTTATGAAATGATTCCAAAATGGCTCACTAGAAGTTACTTTAAGTCATACAGTGGAATAGTTGGGAACAAATCAGATTCATTTTGAAGGAGCATTGATATATCTACTCTGCAAATGCAATTTGTAAGCCAATTTTCCCAAAAATTTTGGATTTCCGCCACCCCGTTCGAACCGAATATCATAATTGAACTTGTTCAGATCAACACATTTTCACTTTCAGATGAAACCATTTCTTATCCTTTTTAAGGTTTTTTCTGTGTTTTACTCCCAATATCTGAAACAGAACTATTAGAATTTGAATAGTCCTGTTTCAGATATTGGAAGCGAAAACCCAGACAAAACTTAAAAATGCTTCGAAATCCTCGATTCCTTATTAGTTTTGTGTTCCAGGATTTTGCATTTTAAATGACATTCCAGTTTTATCGGAATTATCCGTTTGATTTTCATCTTGTAAATCGCAAAAAAATCATGTTGCAAATCTCAACAAAGATTGTCTGGTTTCGAGTTGGGATATTCAAAATTCAAGCTGTCAAATCTATTCTGTCATTTTCGCTGAAGTTCTGAAAGACATCCTCCCTGCAAAAAATTAAATTATTCTGGTTGATGGTATATGATCAAACATCAAATGACATTCAGAAATGAGATCACAGAATTATACAAAATATACAGAATTGAATTTCACGAAAAAGGAAAAAAATATGGAAAATTACTACATGCATAAAAATTCCATTATATTCCTTTCGATAACCTGTTTCGACAAAGAATTGTGTTCACATAGTATTCTGAACTATATTTTTTAACTGTTTTTATTTAGCGCTTACTTTTGAAATAAGACGATAAGTTCATCGCGCGATATATAGGACGGAAATAGAACTTTTCATTTTTTTGAATACTGTCAGGAATAGCCGATTAAAACGAAGTAAAACATAGCTCAAAAGTTTTTTCAGATGTCCCTCCTAAGGTTCATCAAATCAAAATTTTAATTTTCTAATCGCGTGGTAAAGCTTCGAAGCTGAATTTTGATGTAACTCATTTGATAGCTTACCTTTATGTAGACGCAGGGTCTTGGCACAATGGTGCAAATAGTTTATGAAAGTACTTGCTGCAGGTACGATCAGCACGAAATTTCCTACAATTCTTTATGTTGATACTTCACAACTGCGACCGAGTAACAATTTCATAGGATCTGATTTTTTTACAGAGGAAACAGCAACTCAGGCGACTATAACTCTGAAAACGTTTAGCGGACTATCTTATTTTGAACTCAAGCGAGATATTCTGGATGAAACCTAACCTGAAAGGTTCCCTCCTTCGAATATTAGAAAATAAAAGACCCTATTTATTTATTTATTTGAACAATAGGAAGGGTCGAGGTTAAACCCATTAACCCAAAAAAACATACAACAAAAGCCTGAATAACTTCGACCCAAAAAAAAAATTATTGTTTGTTTCAAAAAAAAATTTTAACAAAAACTCTGGAGCACGGGAAAAACAAAACTAGCTATCTACAGCACTCCATGCATCTTATCTTTTCTCGAAAGTGTTGACAGTAGGGGCCTCAATAACTGTGGATTGTGGCTATATGGAAAATTCTGGCGCGGTATTGTCTTGTAGGGTTTCTTCGAAGGCTTTAAGTGATGCCCTCTCAGATTGTTGTAATTCAACTCGAACATGTCCTTGAAATCCTCACCGAAGTGTCCAAATATGCTCAATCCTTGCGAGTAAGATGGTCTGGGGTATTGTTCAAGAACGTTTGAGACTCAAAATTCGAGAGTTACAGATATTTGGGCAGAAAGGGTAAATACCCTTGAGCGTAAAAACTATCAAAATGAGAATAATTTTCGTTTTCTACAACCTTTATCTGAACAACGTTGCTCTGTAGTTTTTTGCACTCCAAAAACAACCTCATAATAACATTGAAAAGTCATTAAAAATGACACGTGTTTGGTATAGGAATTTGAAAAAGCTTTGTTTAACTTTGCTAGTCCCAGCGGAACGAGAACGAATTGTCATCGTATTTCATCAAATTCAGAATGATCGAGATAGTAATGCGATTTGTTTCTGAATTCATGAATGCAAATATTTCGGAATGTGTGTCCTACTCATACAAACCGATTTATTCCCTATCCAGGTGGAGGGCAAATTTAAATTAGATTGCATTCGGGAATGAAATTTCGGCCACGTTATCAAATTTATTTTATTAAACCGGTCGTCGTTCTGAACTGTCCCGCCAAATTTTATTCCTGAAATGCTATTAAAGTCCGCAGTATTGCAGTTTGGTCGCTATTCCATTTTATCGCAATTCCGCATTGTCCGCCTGTAAACGGATAGTTTTCTTCGTTGCATCAATTCTCAATTAAAACGTAAAAACGTCCGCCGATCTGATGACTATGTACACCGTTTTCAGCCTTTTTCCGACGGAAATAGGAAAAAAGAATAAACGAATAGATGACCAATTTGTGAGATTACCTTGGCGCAATTATTTCGGATTATATTAGAGTTAACCGTTGATATACGCTATGGGCTTTTTGAGATCAAATAAAGTCGACTATACTTTTAATCGTATTCACTCAGTTTTACTGAAAATAGAGTCGACATTCGGCAAGCCTAGCTCATACATTGGAAGTTCAACCTTGTTACGGGCTTGTTTTGTGGAACGAGAGCTTTACTATTTTGCACAAGTGTGGGTTATTTTCTGTTGCTGAGCCGAAAATGCTATTCAACGATTACTTTGAACTCACTGGAAAACAATGCATGGTCAAATTTTATGTCCGCCTAAACGCCCGTATGTACGTACTTTTACTCTCGGAAAAGCGACCTAAGTTGTTGAAATTTTCAGAGCCGAAATGTTTCGTTTGGGCAAAATTCGTTTCGTAGTTGAAGTCAGCTGTTCGCTGTAGAGAGCTACTCATATACGAGATTTCGTGAAGATAATAGCACTTCAAAATTCAAAAAATGTATGTCAGAGAACTCAAAAACTATTCGCCACATCCAAATCATCATTTATAGAGAACACCCTTGGAGATTGTGGGATTCAAGGCAGCTCCTAGTTAAAATTTTGCTTTTTGAACAGTTTGAACAGAAACGGAATAATGCAAACCATCGCCGACGTATACTGTAACGTGTAAAAGTCTATGAATTACGCTTTCAGCAAACAATAAGGATAAAATTTGCAAGAATCACTTTCTTCTGTCTAATTGACATTTTCAAAAAACACATCAACGCAGACTTATCTGATATGAAAATCTTCCAATTCTACTTCTGCAGTAAATGTAACCAAATAATATTTGGTTGGATCATGTTATGGTCCATTCCTATTGAACAATGGGAGAGTTTTTTTTCTTCGTTCAGTAATATAAATGAGGGTTCTCTAATTTTTGGTTTATTATTTGATAAAATCAAATAATAAACCATAGTGATCGACCAACAAAAAAAAAATTTTAACCCCCCCTGAAAATTTCACAGTTTACGTTTTAGAGTATGTAGATTTGAATAAACTAATAAAAAAAAATCCGTCCGTCCGCCGTCCCTTGTCCGGGGCTTTTCTCAAAAAGTACTGAACCGAAATCAGTAAAACTTGGTAGAAGAATCGTGTGTCGCCCGGGATTGAATCTCCAAGCTTTTCAGCAGAATCGGTGTACCCTAAGGGCTCAAAATGGGGGGTTGGGGGAAAAAAAAATTATTTCTCGAAAACTTACCACCGAATTTTGATGAAACTCTGAAGGTTGATTACTGTTGCAAAACTAAACCAAAAAAAATACACCCGGATCATTTCCGACCAGTGGTTCCTGAGTTATAAAGAAAAACGCTGCAAATTTCCAATGATGTCGAGAATGACATCATCGCATTCGGTTCTAAGATTGGAATTCACTGGAATAATCGGTTTACTTTCCATACAGAATCATACATCTAAAAGTAGATGAAAATATTGATTACCAAATTTTCAACACATATCGAGAAACTTTTAATGGCGTTATTATTTTATAAACACAATTTGCAAATGCCCCATCGATGTTCTTGACAATTTCATAATCGTAAGTAGTTCAGATTAAATATTTTTCGGTTTTCTCTCCCAATATCTTAAACATAACTACTGAAAATCGGATCAAATTATTATTTATTGAAATCACCCTGCGGATTACGGGATTTAAGATTAAATTTCTTCATGAAGCTCATTCATATCTTGAATAAAACTTTTATTTTATTCATAAATCATTGGTTCTTCAAAACACAAAAACCAATTCCATGAAAAACTTCATTTGAAACATTGAAATCTCAATAAATACTCATTTATAACTGAATAACACTTCTGCATGCAGAACGCGATTTAATTAGCGTAATTTAAAATAAGGCAGATTTCCAAAAAATTCGGTTGATCGGAGGTTTCCATCAATTTTGGTTTGCGTAGTACGATTATCGTCAACATGTGGATATCCGTTACTGGTTTCAATCGAAATCCAAAATCTTTCGTACTGACAGTTTGAAATAAGCGTGAATATAAAAAATAATGAGCATTTATATGATAAATCAAATTGGAGGATATAATATGCAAAAAAATCAATAACAAACCGCAAATCTCATCAATTGTCGATTGTCGAGAATTTAATACTGAGGGTTGGAGCCTTAGACTAAAGTTAGGAGCCGATGATCTATCTACCTGTTCTGAATGGGGTCTGTGCCGGGTCGTGACCTTAGACAAGGGATATAGCGTAGACAAAAATATACCTCATGTATCATCATCTGGTTGTCGGCAAACTACTCGTTTAAATTTCACGTCTTTACATCAAACAGACTTTCGGATTTGACACCCTCTTGGTTGAGTGTATCTGACAACGATAACAACGAACGAAATTTATAATCAAGAATTATTCCTTCGAATTCAACCTGATGAGGTTCACGATATATTTAATTGTTACAGAAATCTTATTGAAAATAACTTTAGTTTTTCAGTTTGTGTGGTGGATACTTTGTGAATCAAGTGAATCGGATATCTGCTGTGGGAAAACTTTTTTTCAGATCAATTGCACAAGAAACTTGAGTTTTTTTCATTTCATTGATATTTTTCAGATCAAAGTTGAATCCTTGTCGGAATCACATCTACACATTGGATATTAGCGAAAAGTCTCGAATTTTGTTTTACGTATTGGTGTTGGTTTGAATGATTGAGTTTATTTCCTCAGTGTCAAGAAATGAGTTATGCATAATAGATGAATTTTTTAAGATATCAATGGTATATTGGGTTATTTAACTGAGAAAATAATTAACCCTTGTGTAAAATTTATAGCGTTTTTTTAGATTATCTGGTTCCAACATCAGCATCTTTGTTCTAACATGTGTTTTCCAATGGTCAAACACTACATGATTTACTATTTGCATTCTTTGAATATCCTCATTCTTTTTTGTTTTCTTCTCGCTTTTTGATATCTATTGACCGTGATGTTACTCCTTATGTCCAAACACATTTTTTTCAATTGTGTTTCTTGTTAATTGGTTTAATCTTAGTTACTATAAATCTCAAATTGTTTTCGATTCGATAACTATTCTTATATTTAATTCATCACCGTCTTCTGATTTGTTCAAGGAATCACATTGAAAGAATGGGGTTGATCATGTTGGTTACTCTGTGGTTGTTCTTGGTGACTTGATTGAGAAATTGAAGCAGTTTTCCTGTCTATTTTTGGAATTGTTTTGTTTATAAGTTTTCTTGGATATCATTTCTTTAGGTCTCTTTAGGTTTTTTCTGGGCCTAAAATCCCAATTCCATAAAAAGAACTATTAAAAATCAAATAAAATTGTTTTTTAATGGAAACGCACTTGTGGATTGCAGAATTGAACTATTTGTCAAGGGCAGTTTCTTGGAGAGAAGATTGCGTAATGAACAATACAGGAATAATATAAATGATAAACAAAGCGAACTGTGACTTTTCACAGTACATATCTGACGCTTTCATCAGACAAACGAGAAAATTTTTAGAATTATTTTCTTTCGATTTTACGTTTTGAGACTTTTGTTAATTCAGGTGGTTTTCCATAAAAAATAATTTATAATCAATTTGAATAGTTCTGTTTCAGATATTGGGAGTGAAACCAAATAAAAACCTGAACTATTATTTCAACAAAACTGTGTTGAAATATAAGAACATATTTCTCGTGAATCACAAGATGAATTTCAAACTGAATGTATCAATGACCTAAATTATATTCGAAATGCAAAATCCTGAAACACATACTGATTATGAATGATTTTATCTGAACAAACTCCAAGAGCAAAAAAAGAATAACTGAAGATGTTGAAGAAATAAAAGCGAAATTCTTGAAGATTTGAACTCTTGTTCCCTAGAACAAACTCGCGAAAAAGTTTCAGGTTTGTTTGTTTTTCCGTTGCTAGTCGGAAATCAAAATGCATGAATAACTCTGTTCATCTTTTATTTCGTTCAGCAGATGATGCGTTCAAATGGAAACTACACGTTCTAGAGAAAAGTCCATCGTTGAAGATTTTACAATATAGTGAAAATTTCGAAATTCCTACCCTGTAGGAATAAAGAAAATACCTGCATTTCCAACCATACTAGATTTTTCCTCCTCGTCTTCTTCTGCGAAGTGAATTTCCACGATAAGATTTTCCGACCGAATCTAACTGTTTAGCAAATCGAAGAAAATGTCACGGAAGTTTCCACACTTCGAACTTCGCGAAGACTCCGACATTTCATTCACTTTCACCGAACTTATTGTCTGAGGTAGGAAAAAAAATTGAGCCGAACCATCAGCTTGTCCATCTCACGTTTCTACCTGATGATCTTCCATTTCGAAAGAGATTGAACGGGTTGTCAAATTCGTACGTGTAAACTTTGACCAAGAAGTCCGGTATGATAAGGGATATCTCGATGAAATCAAAGCTACTACAAGGAGGTTGGAAAGTGAGAATGAATGAAAGGATCACAAGGATATTGAATTGCTGAAGTTTCAGATTCATATATTTCTTCATTCAGAGGACCGTACAGAGTGACCAGCTGAAATCGGAAGAGAAAAATACTTTCTCCTTGTCTTCGAATTTCACAATTTTATCTACTCTCTTGAAAATTATTGAAATTTCAATTTGAAATTGATTATTTTAGTGGCTTCACTACAACAATTACATCACAAAATTTTCAGTATTGAGTATTGGGAGAAATTGTCAGATTCAAATACAATTTCGAAGACAATATATTCGCTAGAGGTTTTGCATTGCAGGATTTTCTATTCTACATCCAAATTTTATAGCATTATTTAGCGTATGGCATTAAGAAACAAAAACAAACAACACTCACAAAAAACCATCTAAAGAAGGAATATATGCTATTGCTTCTGGCGTCGCTCTCAGGTAATCTTCGGGTGTCCCTTCATAGGCTGTTATAGGATATTCTTCTATGTTTTATGGTTCGATTTTCACGCATTTGCAGAGATGCGTCGCGATCATTTAACACATAACCAACGGCTGAATAAATGTGGAATGAAGTTCAAAAATGAGAGTGAACGGCGTTCTGCGTTCAAAGTCAGTTCTGTGATACTGGCCTCTAACATTTTGGTGTCAATATCACCTCATCCGTAGTTGATTCAAAAGAGCTAGAAAAGATTATACCCATCAAAAAAAAATCTTAGGGATAGATATGAATGAATGACACTTTACAGTCATCTAGACTAGGTTGGACTCACTGATGAAGAATCCGGTGTTAAAATCGATTCTGTCCGGCCGGCCGGCCGTCCGTCCGGTCGTAGACACGATAACTGTCGACAGAAGCAAGCTAGCAACTTGAAACTTTCAAGATGGGTTGCGCATGGGAATGCCGCGGTTGAGTTCGTTAATGGGCCAAATCAGCCCAACAGTTTCGGAGTTATAGGCACTTGAAGTTTTGAAGTTATTTATTTTTTATTTCAGAAACTAATTGAGCGATTGGATTCAAACTTGGCAGTTAGGTGGAGTATAACGACGCGCAACTTTGAGCCAGTATCATATTGTCAGTAAATTAAAAAAATTTCAAAAAGCACTGCCTTGAAGGCAGCAACTTTTGCGCGCATGTTCAATGTAGATGACCGCTTCAGCAACGAATTTGAACGTGCGCGCAAAAGCTGCTGCCTTCACGGCAGTGCTTTTTGAAATTTTTTTCTGATAAATTACTGGATTTCAATTCGATCATATCTGTATTTTTGGACATATTGTAAAAATAAAATGTTGAATGGGTATATCTACGGAATCATTGGGCGGATTTTACCCATTCACGAATTCGACCTTCGTAATTAAGCCCCTGACCTACTCTACAAATATCGAGTTTCTAAGTTGTTTCTTTCGGAAGTTATTGTGTTTACGCAGTCGGCCGTTAGGCTGACCTAGAACATGCGCGCAAAAAGATTTTTTTTCGAAATTTTTTTCCAAAAAATTTTTTTTTTCGGAAATCATTCATCATATGCAAAAAAAAATTTCACTCAACCTTTGAGCTTTATATTTCACAGCAGTGTACCACATTTCAGTTCGATACGATCATAAGTTTTGGAGATATCGGGAAAAAATATGTCAAATTTCGAGGTTTTCTTCTCGATATCGTTGATGTTTTCGGTGTAACTCGAGAAATACTGATTCAGTCCTGATAAAACTTCACAGCCAGTTTTGAAATGCTTAAAGACAACTTTATGCGAAATTTCGTGATAATCGTGTCATTAGAACAATTTGAAAAAAAATTTCTATGATTTTCTTATCATATCATCCTCATTAAATTCTGTATGAAACTTCGAACTGTTATTTTTCGATGAAGTACTGGATTTCAATTCGATCTGATCTCTTTTTTTGGAAATATTGGAAAAATAAAATTTTGATTGGGTATTTCTACGGAATCATTGGGTGGATTTTACCCATTCACGAATTCGGCCTTCGTAATTAAGGTCCAGACCTCTACGAATATCGAGTTTCAAGTTGTTTCTTTCGGAAGTTATTGTGTTTACGCAGTCGGCCGTTAGGCTGACCGTAAACACAATAACTTCCGGAAGAAACGACTAAGGAACTCGATATTTGTAGAGTAGGTTTGGGGCTCAATTACGAAGGTCGAATTCGTGAATGGGTAAAATCCGCCCAATGATTCCGTAGATATACCCATTCAAAATTTTATTTTTCCAATATTTCCAAAAATACAGATTTGATCGAATTGAAATCCAGTAATTTATCAGTAAAAATTTCAAGAAGCACTGCCGTGAAGGCAGCAGCTTTTGCGTGCATGTTCGAATTCGCTGCTGAAGCGGTCATCTACATTGAACATGCGCGCAAAAGTTGCTGCCTTCACGGCGGTGGTTTTTGAAATTTATTTTTTTCCAACCATTTGCACCTAAAAAATTCTTTGACAAAAATGAACTCTGGCTTCCAAAGGTCACCCCGGTTTATTCGAGGTATTGTTTGCTTTTATGGAACTGAGCTCAGATATGCAGGCTGACGAAGAAGAAGAGTCTGTCTGCACGAACGTTGATTTCGTCTTTCTTTGTTTTTTATCTGTCATTTTCCATGTTTCGATTAAGCCAGATCTGAAGTTGCGAACTGGTTTGTATATTTTGTGTATTCAGTTTTAGCCTTTTTAACTATATATATTATGATATACACCATTTGACTTTCGAACCTAAAATTCGGATGTTTCAGCGAACAATTTACTTAATTACTGATCTCTTGTTTGTTGATAATTCTAACTTAAATATATTCTTTATGTTCTTAAAATATCTCGATCAGTTTGCCAGTTTCTTCTTACGAATAACACATCTTTCAGAATCGTTGGTTTGATAATGGCAATGCGCCGAAACCGGATGAATTTAAAATAAAAGGTTCCACGAACAGAAGTGTTTTCAAGACATACTCTAACACACTGAATCTATTTCAGTTCAATCAACCAATGAGTTCATTAACAACTCAAGCAACCCAGAAACAAAACCCTCAGAAATATTTCCACAGTTTATTGATTATTCTTTAAGACCTTACAAACAATTTATAAGAAATATTGGCACTCACTGATTTCAGCGACTCATGAAAGCTTTTCAGCTAACTGCGTTCCTGCGTTCAAATACTGGTTGATAACAAAAAATTCCTGGATTAAATTAAATTTCCACACAAACCGCTTCCATCCGACTGCGCTATGTTATTCACGTCATGTACTTCAGATGCAATCTGCAACCGACAATAAAAATAAAGAGGAAAATCTGGAATGAAAATTCCAAGGATGAGTTGTATACCTCAAAACCTCGAAATTGAACCACTAGACCGTTAAGCAAAGTTAATTAATACGATTTGCATCGGTTTTCATAACCCTTGAAAACGATATGAATTCTTCGGAAAAAAATAATTTTGCGCCAGAATACACTAATTATTTCCACTTGTACATGATTTCTCCACATTTAGTTGTGTTGTCCATGGAATATTTATGTTTGAAGAATAAATGACCCATATTTCCTAGAATAGGGTGTGAACCAATCAGAAAACGAAAGTGAACTATCCCAACTTCAGTTTCTACTGATTTGGAATGGCATTGTCCCAAATTGAACTGAACTAATCTCACCCCCATAAAATTCATTATTGTTTTTCATGTGCTTCATCTTCAAACCAGAGATAACCATCTAAGATGAATCATGATACTATCACACTAGGCTTAGTTTGACTTTCGCACAATCTCGCAAGGATCTATAAATGACATTGTTGGCTGCATCTTGTTTCTATTTCCACTTTTCGAAACTATACCTTTACCCATAGGATAATCGAGAAAAGATCTACAGAATATTTTTTAAATTTTTTTCTATGAAAAAGTCGTTTCTCGAATAGTTAACGGTAAAAGAATAATGAAACATACATGCACTTAACATAAAACTCTCAAAACTCTTTTTATCAGCGTACCCGTTCTTGGAAAATTTTATTTTTCTCGATTTCCGAAAACATGGATCTGATCAAATTTTAATCTATTATTCAATCGTCAAAACTGAGGGCATGAAGGTTTATGCGGAATTTCGTGAAGCAATTATTTCGAATTTGAACAAACCCGTTTGTTATCCTGACCTAATGTCAGTGCATTTCTAAATTTTTTCCAACGAAGTTTTTTTTTATAACCAGGCTCCGTAATAGGGATATTTGTATTACTTCATTTTATTAAATCTCTAATGTGATTTTCATTGATTGAACAAGCATATTTTACTATTTGAGATAGATTCAGGTCTCTATTTCGTGTCCCTCTTCTTCATGTTGTTTTTGTGTTAACGATCCTGAGTTCTATTGGCCGTGATTTTTCTACTCTCTGGGTTTTCCTTCCTGAAACTATAAGAAATATCATTCCACATCTTTTTCCATTGAATTTATCGGTTAGTTTCTTGCGAGTGAAGATTTTAACCATTTGAAAATTCGAGATCTGTTCTTATTTTCAATCGATTTTTCTGTTTAATTTCTGGGCATTCTGTAATTGTTTTTTACATTTCAACATCAACATCACTCTTCTGATGGATACTCATCAATTTTCCTCCAATGAATGGTTAAATGGAGATAAAATATTATTCGCTTCAAGGGGGGGAAAATGACGAGTTTTTCATTTTTCTTTCTCAATGAAAAGGGTTAATATCATGAAGAAATCTATGATTAATTCATTGCGTTGATTGGTGAATTTTAATAATTATATATGTCTTCATTCTACAAGAACTCTTAAATGAAAGTTCACCCAAAGATGATCTACCACTTGACCCTTGTAGTCTACAAGAATTACATCTGAACATAACTCAATCAATAATTTAACATAATCACAAGGACAATTATCCGTCAATAAATCAACAAATATTCCCCCCTGATCAGAGCTAATCATCCAATCAACCAAAATATCTACACCGAAGAAGCGGATCCAAGGAGAATGGCTACAGCTGTTTCACAGTTGTTACTGATCTTCAGGTCAACTTACCTTGGATAAAACCGCAATCAATAATGATAACATGAAGAGAAAAAATATATATCGATAATATTTTATATAGGGATATTTCAACAAGCTCACAGAGGCTTTTGTCCTGGTACCAAGTGAACAAGACCTACCGTTTCGACAATTATTTACGAAAGTACTTCACTTGAGCAGACCAATATGTATATTCATGACGTTCTTTCAACACAAAATCTGATTTTGCTGTCGATGTGAAGTTTGTTGGTAAAAATTTTGTGCGCAATTATGATTAAAATGTATACCCCCCCCCCCCAATCGAAACGGATTCATTAAGCTTCCCTCCCAATCAATCCTAATATAAGGGAGAGACCACGATAAAGCTGAGGAACTTCGACTCCACGAAGAATACAGAGAGCTCGAATCGATATCAATCGGGGAAGCCAAGCTTGTTTATCCCGCTTATTTCGTTCTGATAATGAAATACTCGATTCAATTTTGCGTTGAACACACATTGTACCAAAAGCATAAGGGAAGTGAGTTCCAAGCTGAAAATAGAACTCGAGTCTGCAGCCTTCGAGCTCCCAAGTAATAAGAAGTTATATTTACTACTCTTTCGAAACACATTTATGGCGCCAAATTCTGTTAGCAGCTCTGCACCACTATTTCTATCCGAATGGAAAATAAAAGGGGAGTATATACAGATAATAAAGCTTCAGAAGTGAAATTTCTGTTATTTAATTAATATCGAAATATATTTGAATGGAAAAATCAGTCTGGTTTCGCAATGGTCAGATAATTCATCCGTTATGGGTTCCGGGAATGTGGTGGCTTTTCGATAAGATTTGTTAAGGTTCTGTCCCGAAAGTCTGTTTCTGATCCATGAGATTTATTCGTTCAAGCATTATACAATAAAATAAATTCTATAAATAATAAATATGCAATTTTGAATGGGTATATCTACGGAATCATTGGGCGGATTTTACCCATTCACGAATTCGACCTTCGTAATTAAGCCCCGAACCTTCTCTACAAATATAGAGTTTCTCAGTCGTTTCTTCTGGAAGTTATTGTGTTCACGGTTGGCCTAACGGCCGACTGCGTAAACACCATAACTTCCGAAAGAAACAACTTTCGATATTTGTAGAGAAGGTTTGGACCTTAATTATGAAGGCCGAATTCGTGAATGGGTAAAATCCACCCAATGATTCCGCAGATATACCCATTCAAAATTTAATTTTTCCAATATTTCCAAAATACAGATCAGATTGAATTGAAATTCAGTACGTCATCGAAAAATTGCAGTTGGAAGGTTCACACAGAATTTAATGAGGATGATATGATAAGAAAATCACAGAAACTTTTTTTTCAAATTGTTCTAATGAGACGATCATCACGAAATTTTGCACAAAGTTGTCTTTCAGCATCCTCAAACTAGCTGCAACGTTTTATCAGAATTCAATCAGTATTTTTCGAGTTATACCAAAAAAAACAACGATATCTGGAAGAAAACCTCGAAATTTGACATATTTTTTCCCGATATCTCCAAAACTTATGATCGTATCAAACTTAAATTTAGTACACTGCTGTGAAATATGAAGCTCAAAGTTCGAATGGAATTTTTTTTTGGATATGATAAATGGTTTCCGAAAAAAACAATTTTTTGGAAAAAATTTCGAAGATTTTTTTTTTAAATATATTCAGACAGTGTGATCCTGACAAAATTTGGCTCAAAGTTGCGCGTCGTTATATTCCACCTAATTGCCAAGTTTGAATCTGATCGCTCAAATAGTTTTTGAAATAAAAAATGAATAACTTCAAAATTTCAAGTGGCTGTAACTCCGAAACTATTCGGCCCACTAATGAACTCAACCGCGGCATTCCAATGCGCGACCTACGCTGAAAGTTTCAAGTTGCTATTACAACTAGAATTTTCCGAGAGAATTGTTTAAACTTCTATCCAATTAGAATTACTAGTCACATAGATGAGATGAGCACATGAAAGAGTTCAGGTGAAAACTTCTGGTGTATGCGATTTCCCTAGCAGATTGATGTTAAATTCACACGAGACTACTTAATTCAGGCTATCAAAGCAATCTGGTGAACAAGATTCAAAAAGAGGTTGAAATCTCCCTTCCCTCGTCAGTTCTGTTCATTATTTTAATCCATTAAAGCCTGCTTTATCTAAATGCATAATTCCTCTACAGCCTGTTTGAATTGAATCTCCGAAAACAAATAATTCATTAGTTCAGATTCTTTCCGCCAAAAAGTAAGAAACTCCAAATAGTTCCGACCCGTCAAATCACTCGGCTCACCGGGCGGTCTAAACAATACTTTTCACTGTCATTTTTCCTGATGATGAATGGGACCGAAACGTGAAAACAGCAAAGCTAACGCAGCAGTTCACTTACATGTTTTTTTTGTTTCATCTCAGACATCTCTGACTATTTTGACTGGTGTTCTATTTTATCGAAGAGAAAATGGGGAATCCGGCCGTAAGTGTCAAGTCATGATATGTGACAGTGAAACTGTACATCAAGCAGACGAAGTTGAATTGATGTGATACGTAACTCGTAAGAATGCGAGGTATATACCAACATCTCGAATTAAGTTTTCTGTTTGTGTGTACACTCGCAGTTCGCACTTGAAGTTTTATATTATTCATCTTGTCTCTTCGGATGAGGAAATTTGCCTTGTTGGAGTTTTGAACGGAAGATAAGAAAATCTTTGAGACATGACAGTACAAATACAACCGAGGGGTGAACCGGAGGCTCAAAGATTTCAACTTGTTCCGAATTTCTACTCCAGTTCATCCTGTAAGTTATATGTGAACTCGAGATCTATTACAGAACTTCCATCGTTAATGAAACCGAATATATAGGGTGTCCCGTGAAGATCAAATGAGATTAAAGCTCATTTTCGTCGTTATTCTCAGCTCAACAATTAAAGTTCGGTATGATCAAGGATAGGAATATTATTTCAGAGCTGAACGAAATCAATGTCTATAAAAATCATCTGACCAAAACAAAGAACTAACACATAAACGTTTTATTCGAGTCACAAGAAACAACTGTTTCCATAAGAAAAATAACGAATTTATGTTAAAGCACATTACAAAGGAAACTAATTAAAAAAATTAAGAGTACACCACTGGAAATTCGACAGATTATATATTTTTGTGGTATAAAAGAATAGTGATTCTTCTCAAGTCAATGTAAACTATTGTTTTCTCAAGAAAAACTACAACATATGTAATGCCCAATCGAGTTGACTCCTTTGGTGAAATTTAGGGTGAGCCACTGGATTGTTCTCAGATGAGTACCTGATGATGTTTGTATTTCAAGGACTGAAATAATGACCAAGCTGGAAATTCCCCAGATGTCAATTTTGGCTTGAAATTCGATAACAAGCAGGAATGCGTTTGAGGGCACTAGCTTTGTTTCGGTCCCAAGTTCAGAACTGTTCAACGCGGTTCGAGCATGCGCGATTGCGATTTTGTGGATTGCTTCATTTCAGGCCCGGTTCAGGAGTTGAGTAATCCTGTTTTGGTTATTTTCAGAATCAATTCCGAACTATTATAGAACTGAGAAAGGAGTTCGAACGTTAAAGTCCAAACTGCTTCAGAATCGGAGAGTTCGCACAAGCGCAGAGTGGCTGTCAACAATTTAAATGGTTAACATGAGTTTTATCCATCGTGTGTTGATTTGGCTTTTGATTGTTGTATGAGGAATCGGTTAGCTGTTGAATTTAAACTTTTGTTATTAGGGATAATTTCTTCGCTACGACCTCCCATAATAATCTGAAGGATTTTACTTCTATTGTTCAATTTCGGGTTGTATACCTACTTCTTAAACGAATCTCCTCTCTCTATTGAATAATAATGTTTCGAATTAGTTCTTCCTCCAAACCGCACATATTCGAGATACGTTCATCATTGAATTCATTATTATATGAGTCAATAATATTTTTTGTAATACTCACTTTGGGATTATTGGTTCATTTTGCAATATAATTGAATGAGGAAAAATTCTAAAAAATGTTTTTTTACAACAAAAATATTAAATTGGACGCAATAAGTTTCCTGAAAATATATAAATTACATAAAAAACTGCATCAGGAACTTTCGCATATTCATTTATTATAACCCAGACAATATAACGTGAATATCATTCCCCTTTTCTGCCAACAAAAACCGAAGATTTTTTCGTTTACGATCTCGATAAGAACCCGAACTTAATTTCTGTTTCGGTTCCATCGCTTTTAGAACTGTTCTAGTTTCTTTCAGAGTCGGGCTTCAACAGCGCATCGATTCAGCGCAGTTCTAGAACTGTCCTAGGTCAGTTCTGAATTTCAGAACCAAAACAAAGCCATTCGCAGCAAACACTAAAACGCAGCAAGAGTACAAAAACTGTACAGCGTTGCTGCATTTGAAGTGCAGCACTATACAGCAGTAGGTGGAGGAGCTATGCCTCGTTGTAATGCAGTTTGTACGTAGTAATAATGCACCAACTGTGCTACTTCGATATGAACTTTCTAAGCAGCAACAATGCAGCAGAAGCTCGGCTGTATAACGAGACTCGCAGGAATAAGACTCACTGCCGAAAAAATAATTATTTTTTAAGAGATTGAATTGGAACTTTGCACATTGATACTTAATTATTTACCATCGACAGATGTGAAAAAAGAGGGTCTACCACTTCCAGTTTGTTCGGAAATTGCCGAATAATTTTTATTTTCTCATATGATGTGATGTATATATTTTTGCATATTCGAAATCTATGCTTTACGGTAGAAAAAAATTCTACAATATTTTCTGTATCTAAATATTGATTACTTCACAAAAAAAAATTCAAATTATTTAATTTTTCACGACATTTCACCAAAAACTCAAATTCAAATATATAAAAATATACACAACATTCTTTGAAAAAATCGTTTTTCTATATACCCTCAGTCGATGAAAGACAGTCTGTAGTATGCATGTTTAGAATTTCAATGCGATTACTTGAAGAATATAGGTTTTTCAGAGGTGAGCCTGATTCCTGAAACATACTGGCTGTCTTAGGAGTAGAGTTAACCTAGTTCATGTTGAGCTTATTACGGAATGTAATTCATAGCAAATTCAACCGTGTTGGTTGTTTCAAGATCGTTTGGTGAATCATTTTTTCTCCCCTTGTTCTTGCGTACAGCAACTTAAAGTGAAAAAAAATTAGTTAATTAACTGAAAAAGTTTTACCTTGTGTGAATGAAATACCTAAAATTCCTTCATTGATGTTAGTACTTCGAAATTCTGTTTCTTAGTTGGCCCTATCCAGTTCAGATAGAGACCCAGGTGTTTTCTACTATTGTCTATTTATTCCAGTTCCGAAAGAAACGGCATCATCTAAACTGACTTGGCCACACACCTAATTTGCCTTATTTCGTCTTTTCGGGAATTTATCATGTCGATACACTTGTTTTTCGCACTTGCAACACAGTCAACTTGTAACAAACAGTCAGTTCAAATAGCTGGAATTAAAAACGACACAAAGAACAAATGTCCGTTACAAAACAGCATGGCCGACGACGACGATTGACAACGGCTCAACCGGCACAGTAGGTCTAGCATCAAAGACAGAGACAACGTTGTCTCATACAGCATTTCGATTTTGTGGTACAAAAGCTGTACAGCAGCTGTATTTAAAAGACTGCATTTTTAGGAAAGCAGTATCACCAATGCAGAGATTGTGCAGTTTCAATACAACATTTTATGAACTGCATTCCGGTGGCACTTGTAATGCAGTAACTGCACAATTGCTGTATTTTGTGTTTGTTGGATTATGATTTTCTCTAAAAACGATTATTGAAATGTGCCATTAACTGTCTTCTATATCAAAGCGCTGAAAAATTGTAGTACAGGTATCACCAATTATGTCCACTTCATACAGTAGTAACAGAAATATTGAGTAGAGTGCGTTATACGTTGTTTCCAGCGAAGATTCATAAATATCGTCCTCGTTTTGAAAATATGCTCTCTATTCCATACTTCACCTAAACTCAACGTCGTTGTATCGTAGTTATTTTCAGCTTAACAATTGAATTTCATGGTAAACAAGGATTTAGACGTTAATTCTCACATAATTCAAGGAAATTCAAGTCAATAAGGAGCACCTAGCCAGTTTTAGACAAAGAACAAACTCCGCCATCGAATGCGTTTCATTTCTGTCATGCTCAATTCAGCATGTGACCGATCCTAGACCCTAACTCATTTCAGTTAATTAATTTTCAGGTATCCTGGATCCGACACAGGGATATACACATATTAACCGTGGGCAGTTACACCTACACTAGCGACCAAAGGTTCCAAGCGAATCATCACGCAGAGACTGACGAGTGGACTTTGCAAATTAAGTGGGCCCAAAAGCGTGACGCAGGAATCTATGAATGTCAAATAAGCACTCAGCCTGTGAGGAGTTACTTCGTTAATTTGGAGGTTGTCGGTGAGTATCCGCAGTGATGGAACTAGAGTTATTCTCGTGAGAATAAAAGCCATTACACTAAGGAAAAAATTTTATAACTCCTTCGTTTTTGGGGCTATTTTGGGAAGGCCTTGCTATTAGGATTCCGATAAGTGCTGGAAAATTAACTCTTTGCATTGATCCATGACATGTGTACTCTTGTGAGCTCTTGTTCTGGGGAAACAGAGCGTAATCATTTCACTCTAATGTAATTCTTGAATTATGGTGAAAAGAAACAACTCGGAGACCTGATGTTTGATGAGCAGGTTTGGACTTTGAGAAAAAAGGCGTAACTCATGAATGATTGAAATTTACCCAGTGATTCTGCAGAAATTTTGCAGATCGAAACGAATCAAAATCTGTGACTAGCTCGGAAAATTACAGCTTGAAGCTTCGTGCCTGATTCAGTACATATCAGAAGGTCTTGAATTAGGAAGTAAAACTACTCTGCAAAAGCACTCCATATCTAAAATTTCACTATTTTTCATGCTGTCGCAGGAAGACAGCACGTTATTAACCTGCTCAGAAGTCTTCATTTTAAGTTTGTTCCAAGAATGATCTAGAACGACTTGTTTGGAGTCACGATGACAAATTAATTTTGTCTGTCCATCTGTCACTCCTTGTGTGCTGTTACTTTCTGATTCCTAGAGTCCTGAAATTGTCGGGAGAACTTTCTAGTTGGAATATCTCGCTTGAGTTAGCTGATCGACAAGTTTGTTGGAACGGTTTCGGTGTTATACTCATTTGAAATGTTTGGGTCATATTCTCCATATTTCAATATCCAATCGGGTTTCAACTGAGTGATAAATTGCATAAAATTGGCGTGTAACTTTGAACAGAATTTGATGAAGATCATAACGTTAGAAAACTAAAAAATAAAAATTGAATTTACCAGAATCCTTTAATTTAATTTATGCACACGTTAAAGTTAATAATCTCAATCATATATTCATATTTATTTTATGAGACTAGTCGTCGGCTTTGTCCAACTTTATGCTGAGTTTTAATTCAATCAAGCCGTTATCTGCTGGAATATGAAATTCATGATCGAGCAATCGTCAAAATTTTCATTCTTCTAAAGATATAAATGGAAACTATTTTGCACAAGTTTGCTCGCCAACATTCCCGAACTCATCACAAAGTATCAATTCGATTGGATTCGTTTTCATGAAAATATAAAATTTCTTGAACTCTTCTCATTCCTAGCCGACTCAGACCACTTTCCGGAAAAATAGAAAATAACAGATATTTAAGTAGAATAAAAACGGTTCCTTAAAACATGCACGCAATGAATACACGAATCACATAGATTCATACACAGGGTGGTCCGTGAGTAACTGTACATTCGTACATTCAACATTTTCTATCAACTAAAGTTTTTTGCTATTATATTCTGAGATTTTGTTTCGAGTTATGCATCGTATTTTGAACAATGAGTATTACGATAAGGTACTTGTTCATGGTTTCTGCAATTCGAATGAACAAGCAACGTTGAGGGGATATTGTAGGAGGTATCCAGATAGAGCACTATATCGTTCGTTCTAGGCTTTCCAAAATCATGAGAGTTGAATTATTTTCGTGAAAAAAATGTTTGCTGTGCCTTTCACGCAGAAAAAAAAATTTACGAGGAATCAGATAATATTAACGACAAATTGATAATTCATGTACAAAGTGTTTCATCCGACCTAGAATTTGAAATCGAAATTTCCTAATCCTGACCTGTATTATTTCGGTTTGGTTTACAGGAACAGTTCGATGGCCTGAAATAACAATATCTGCCAAATTTGAAGCGAATAAGGAGAACGATTCCGAGTTATAGGCATCCAAAATGTTCTGCCCAAATAAATAAATTTCGAAAATCACAGGCGTTTAATTATTTTCCATCGAAAATTCAGGGTTGGTGTGCCGTTCACATGGAAACAGTATTCTATAGAAATTTGGATGCATAATCAGATTATAGATAGGACGAATTGATATTTCATGTACAGAGTGTCTCATTAGACCTGCAACTAGAAATCAAAATTTCCTGGTTCTAGTCTGTATTATTTCGGTATGGTTCAAACAGAAGGGGGCCGATTCTTGAATCTCGATCAAGAATTGAAGAGTATGACAATTGTCATATGTCCGCGTCGATTGTCTAAGTTAAATATAAACACCAAGTAGACATGACCTGCGCATGGAACCGAATGTCACTCGACAATCGACTGTTATATCTCCTATAGGTCACGAGCAGTTTTGACAGCTGGGAGAGACTGGAGGACCAACAATAAACTAAAATGCATTGTTTACTATGGAAAAAAGCGATTTGGCTTGTGATTTTGTATGCATTTGGGCATTTTGGACTGAAATATTCACTATTGCATTATCTAGGAACCATATCCAAAGTACTTGATGTCTTGTAACAGTAACAGCTTCACTAAACTTATGGAATTTTTCAAAAAAATAAAATTCTTGCTGGTTGATGCATGTTGCTTGGTTTAGTAAGGCAAGAAATACAATTTAAAACCTAAGTGTTTTGAAGTAAATTCAGTTCGAATAATTAACATCAAATCGATGAATACGAAATCACGAGAGAAATCGCTTTTTCCCATAGTAAACAATGCATTTTAGGTTATTGTTGGTCCTCCAGTCTCTCCCAACTGTCAAAACTGCTCGTAACCTATACTAAGTACCACTCGTTGCTAAGTCGAAGGAAGCGGTGATAAGGTTAGGTTTATATTCCAATTTGAAACTTCTCGATATATTGCATTCAGTTTACTTCTTGAATATTTGCTTGAAAACATAGTCGAAATGGCGAATAGAACTCCCACAAATTTTGCAGATGCTCGAGAAAACTTGCAAAATCGACATAAACATATGACAATTGTCATACTTTTCAACTCTTGATCGAGATTCAAGATTCGGCCTGCAGTTTAATAGCCTAAGATGACAATACTTTCCTAATTCGAAGTGAATACATTGTGCGGTTCACGAGTTATAGCCATCTTATTGTTCTGCCGCAATCAATAATGATACTTTACCTCAGAAACGAATAACCTTAGCCCCCATGTGTTTATGTTGCTTTCTGACTTAAGGTAGTATCTATTCACCATCAAATGATGAACGGTTACTCGCGGACCACCCTATAGAGAGAATTTCCCAAATTGAACCAGAATCTAGCTCTCATATTCATCTCATTACAAAGTGTGTCAAAATTCTGTCAAAAAATGTATCGAAAAAATTCAGAAGCATCTGTTTTTTATAGTCTGTGAATATTCATTACCATCATTAATTTCTTCCGTCTTTACATGACATTCGGTATTTGTAGAAGGCCTTTCTACGCTTCAACGGAAGAGCCCTATAAGCTTTGATTTATTTCGCTAACTTCATCGTATTGAAGCCTTCCGCTGAGTAAATGAAAGTAAGGGAGAAATGATATTGCTCTGCATAATTTCAGTTTTCCCTTTCGCTAGAAATGGGAGTTATTAGTCCTTCGTGCTCTTAGGAAGTCGATTCGTGGATTTTGCGCTGCTACACAGCAAACCGCACATTTGAATCTCGGAAAAAAACTGTTCGAATGGAAGTGGATGGAAAGTAAACAGTTCAGCGGATAGATAGCTAGGATTTATCGTGTCATTTGCCTTTCTATGATGTTTGATGGTCCATTTCTTTCGGAAACCTACTGCAATAAATTTTATACCGGCATCTAAATCGATATGAATATGAACTGTGTTCCGTTATTTTGGTTATGAAATTTTCGAAAATAGTTCTCCTTCCTGCATGTGACACAAAATGTCATCTCTTCGTGTTTTTCTTAATTAAGCCGGATACAAACTCCTAATTAATGCTATCACACAATTTGACAATTCACTAATTTTAAATTATTTCGAATTGAAAATGTTGAAATCCAGACGCAAGTTTTAATTAGTATTTTGATTTGGTAATTGATTCATCACACGTCACATCCCGATTCCATTGGCTTGATAAAGTGTAATGTACACGAGGAGAGGAAAAGAGTAGACTTGACACGTTTCGAAGTTTAGAGCGTTTAAACATCCTGTACGTCGAACCGAATTTATTGGATAGTTTTCTGGAAAAAAACTGTATAAAAAGGACTAGTTCGTTCCGCACAGAAATCTTAAGAGTCAATTTCAGTTGCATGTGTTCATGTGAGCAGTCAGCGAGAAATAAACCTAGGTTTAATTTTGTTGAAATTAAATTGTAGAACAATATTAGAAACATCATGATCCCAAAATTGAAATAGTCATTCACAGTTCCAAACATTCTCACTTCGCGGCAATAATGGCCGAAAATTACTCTATTAAAAGAGATCACCAAGAGTGTAGGAGTTTTAATTCGATATAAAGCTGCTCTCAGTTGGCCAGCAACATTTGTTCATTTCAATTACTCGAGACAAGAACTTTTATTATTTTCTACATCTGAGCTCCGAATTTGATCTTTCTTCCTTAATTCACCCAACCAACCTGTTTACGATATTGTTAGATGTTTATTTGATTATTTTATACAAAGGCAGCTACAATAAAGTCCGAGTTTATAGCCAACATGCCCGAGAGCATACGTCAATGTAATACGGTTTTATTGTTGCTCTCTTGACATTGTTGTAAGGATTAATTATTAATTCCTGGTTCTGATTCTGTATGTATCAAAAGGAAGAAGAGAGGATACGAAATATACTAAGTAACATTAGAAGTATTAAACCAAGAAGGAATAACTCCGTGAACTTCATTTTTGTAGTCTTACATCAAGCATGAAACGATACCATTTTCAGAAAATTTTATCAACATTGCAAAAAAAATGTGGAAAAGCACTGACGTGAAGTGAGGAGCTTTTACGAGCTTGTTCCAATTTTAACTACTAGATCAACACGCAATTTTGTACCTAGTTGCGTGTTGGTAATCTCCACCTGTTACGAAGTTTCAATCTGATTGCATTTTTCTTGAGATATTGCGGAAATGACGTCATATTCCAAATAACAACGAAATTTGGCACATTTTTCTTCCCTATATCTCCGAAACTGAATTTCCGATCCAATTGAAATTTGGAACATTGTTGTTGACTTTAAGGTTTGTGCAAAATTCCATTGGAATCTATACAATATTTTCAGAGAATGAAAATTTTTCATCAAAAATTTCAAAATTTTCGAATAAAATCTTTTCAAATTCTGTCACATTTGGATCCACACGAAATTTCGCTCTAGGTTGCGCGTTGGTATGCTGAAACTGTCCACGAAGTTTCAATTTGTTTGAGTCCATACTTCATGAGATATCGAGGAATTAACCTCAAAATTTCAAATGGGCCTTACTCCGAAAGTACCCAACCGATTCCACCCATCAAAGAACTCAACCGAGATATTGGGACTACAAACCTAATCTGACAATTTCAAGTCGCTAAGTATTTTCCTTCAAAGTTAGAGCACATACGGACGGACGGACATAATTGAGTAGAGTAAGTGTAATTTGGATTTCGTCCCCCATCATAACTCACACATGTTCGATAGGATTTAAATCCGTTGAATGGGGTGGCCACTGTCTACAGTTAAGAGTTGAATGAAGTATAAAGTTCGATGAGCGAATTGCCCTGTCTTGCTGAAAAAAGAAGACGTCTGGTCGGCCATTTAGATGAGGAAGTAGAGTGGTACTCTTCTAATGTCACTGAGTAAATAAGAGGGCTTGCGTTTCTATCCAACAACTGAAAGCATGACCAAATAAATCAAATGAGTTCAACATTGAAAAAAAGTCATGCATGTTTTCTCGTTTCTAAGGAAAGATATCTTGATGTTTCGAATGTCAGTTTGACAACAAGCAAGGTGTCCATCTTTGTTCGACTTTATCAAATGAGGATAAATCCCGGCCTTATCGCGTCGTCATCTTCAAAGCAACATATCTTTTCAACGTAGCTTCTCCAGTCTTATTTTGGGGTTCTTTACCTTCATCCTGGGACACCCTGTATAAAGATCGTTTATTTCTTATTGTTTTATTTATATACCTTATCATGTTTTTTTCTGGTTTCTTTCAGGTTTTCACTCCCGATATCTGAAAAAGAACAAGTAACAGTAATATTCATAAAAAACGCCTTTTGGAATGCAGAGTTCAAACTATTCGTCAAGGAAAATTCTTCGAAAAATTTTTGCCTAATGAGCATAATCGAAATAATGTTAATATACAACGATATAAACTGTGACGTTTCAGAAGTTTATAGACTCTGACTCCTTCATCAGACAATAAGGAAAAGAGTTGCAGTTTTATTTTCTTTCACTACTTTTGTATTCCAAACTTTTGTAAAATTGACATTTCTTTGTCAATTGGAAAAAAGTTCCGAAATTCGAAAGTGTTGCCAAATTTTCTTATGGAGGGGGTCATATATACTCTTAAACGTTTCAGTTCACTCCGTTGATCGTTGGCCTTATCTCAATATTATTCATTAGGTAACATTTTCTTCAAGAAACTGCCCTCAACAAATTGATAAATCTTGCGAACTGCTAGAGCTTTTTCTATAAATAGCAATTCATTTGATTTTTACAGTTATTTTATATATTTTGAGAGTCAAAACCTAGATGAAGCCTGAAACAATAACAAAACAATAAATTGTCCTACCGAAATATCCTTTAATCGATTTACTTTTTTTGCAGAAAACACTTTAGATAATCAGACCTATCAAGATGAGGGTACTGAGTCAGTTGTGGAAAAACCGTGCACATGCACATGCAATAGAAAACACTGGCCACCTGATGCAGGTTCCTCCAAAATCCATTTTTTTGTCTAATAATCTAACAACGAGTTGAATTATTCTGTTTCACTAACAACTAACTGCTAATTCATCAAACTGTTAAACCAATTCGAAAAGCGGATATAATCCATAACAAGCCAAAGTAATGAAAAAATAAAAGTAACGAATCTCTCGGAGTGATCGAGAAGTTATCGACGAAACGATCTGGTGAAAATTTGTTTTCTACATTTGCCAGTTGGCCTATCGAAGAAATTTTAATGAAGTTACACTTTCAGGCAGCAATTTCATGATGAGTTCGAAAGATTATCCATAATTTTCCTACTTTTGAAGTGAACCATTAATTAAAAGAAGTAAAACATCTACCAATTTTCTCAGCTCAACTTGACTGTGACTAATAGCGAATTTTCTCGCCAAGTTGATGACGAAATAATTAGGGATTCCGTGCAACTTAATTTGGAGATTTTCCAGCATGATTCAAGTTTTCGGACTTATTATTGTTATTATTATTATTCCTCCCTTCGTAGAATGATTGGCCAAAGAGTGTCACAATATCATCCCTTTCCGTTAACCTTCAAACTGTGCTTAGAGATGAATAATTTTTGATAAATAAGGGGATGGGTTGCACGGGAGCTCTAGATATATTCAAAAATAATATAGGTGAATACCAGAAAATTCTTATCAAATCATTGACTGTGTTCGTCGTTCATTTTCAGAGGATATTCCTGAAATATATCGGGCATCCACCAAATTCATGAGTCTTTCGGGAATATAAAAACTCAGAAATATTCATCATATCCAAATAGGTATTGGTCACATATTAAAAAATATTTAATTGATAATAATCCAGAAATATAATTATTGATTTATCAACTCTCTTTTACGCACTGATCATTTTCGAGCAATATTTCTCAAGTATCTGGAAGTACATTTTTACAATTTTTTGAAAGTCGGTTGATATAATCATCGAATATTCGATGAATTATGCCAGTAGTGTTTATGTTGATATCAGAGTTCCTTTTATTGAAACACGAATGAGAATACACGAAAAGTTTATTCGATTCCATGTTGAAATATAACGTCTAGATAATTTTCAAGATTTTCAACAACGCATCAGTTATACAGGGTCTTTCACGAGGAACCTCACCCATATTTATACGGGAAACTACTGAACGTATCTTCATGAAATTCAGCACTTATAAGTATTTCACGATGCTGATGAAATCTAAAATATTTTCTAGGCATGAGCACCTCCGGTTTTTCCGGAAATGACGTCAACTTCGGTTTTTCAAATTAGAACACCATTTTTTTATTGCAGAAATAGACTCCTTAGAAAATTTCAATTTATTTTGATGTAACATTTTTCAGTTTTGGTTGGAAAATTCTCTCTGAGCGGGAAAATTCGAAAAAAAATCGAAAATAGAGCTCCGCTGAAACAAGAATAACTTCGAGGTTTTTGGATGGAAAATTTTCATTTTTGGGATTTTTCAAGATGTAAGATTGATGTATCCACTTTAAAAATCGAAATCGCGATTCATGATACAGGGGGTGAAAAAATCGCTTTCAAAGTTAGGGATGACAAAATCGTGAAAAATCAATTTTTTCAAATTAGAACCCCATTTTTTTATGGCAGATATTGAATCTACGTTAAAAAATAACGTGAGTGTATGCATCACACCCTTGCCCTAAAGTGGATATTTTCTGAGTTATTCACAAAAAACTGTTTTTCGTCTTGAATTTTCAGCTATTTCTTTTCCCTTCACGCCAAAAAGATGACATTTTCAGGAACTGTTACTTAAACCATGTTTTAGATTTTACTACCCTAATATGCAAGAGAAAAAAGTTACAGGTTGTTCCTAAATAGATGGCGAATTTGGATTCGAATTTGTATCGGAAACCTCTTTATTTCAACTAATCGGCCATCGGTTTTCTCTCCAGTGATAAATAAATAATTCCTTATGAACCATATGCAAAAACTTCCTGAAAATGTCAATTTTTTTGGCGTGAAGGGAAAAGAAATAGCTGAAAATTCAAGACGAAAAACAGTTTTTTGTGAATAACTCAGAAAATATCCATTTTAGGGCAAGGGTGTGATGCATACACTCACATTATTTTTTAACGTAGATTCAATATCTGCCATAAAAAAATGGGGTTCCAATTTGAAAAAATTGATTTTTCACGATTTTATCATCCCTAACTTCGAAAGCGATTTTTTCACCCCCTGTATCATGAATCGCGATTTCGATTTTTAAAGTGGATACACCAATCTTACATCTTGAAAAATCCCGAAAATGAAAATTTTCCATCCAAAAACCTCGAAGTTATTCTTGTTTCAGCGGAGCTCTATTTTCGATTTTTTTTTAGAATTTTCCCGCTCAGAGAGAATTTTCCAACCAAAACTGAAAAATGTTACATCAAAATAAATTGAAATTTTCTAAGGAATCTATTTCTGCAATAAAAAAATGGTGTTCTAATTTGAAAAACGGAAGTTGACGTCATTTCCGGAAAAACCGGAGGTGCTCATGCCTTGAAAATATTTTAGATTTCATCAGCATCGTGAAATACTTATAAGTGCTGAATTTCATGAAAATACGTTCAGTAGTTTCCCGTATAAATATGGGTGAGGTTCCTCGTGAAAGACCCTGTATACAGATTGTAACAGCCAAATGGAATAAATTCGATAACGAATAAATGAGGGGGTGTTAGGAAAAACGCTCGGACACGTCGATTTGTAATTTTAAATGCGCATAGTTTTCCAGAAAATAAAATTATATAGGGTGTTCCATGCGACCGTGGCGAATACCACTTTTCTTACTCCAAATGTAACCCCCTGTATATTATTTATTTTTTGGATTCTTCAGAAAATTGTAGACATAATTCATGTACAATGTCCTATACCTATCTTCAACTTTTTCGGAAATATTGAGTGTTTTCAGAAATGTTGAGTAACGTTAGAAGACAATTCTACACCAGATTAGCATGTTGCCAAGACGTTCGCCGCGAGCATTTTGAACATTTCCTACATTGACATTAATGTTTTTTTTTGTTTTTTTTTTAATTATTGAGAAATAATCAGTATTACTCATTAGGTTTTGAGTGTAATGTACCGAATTTGTGAAATAAAATATTTTTTATTTAAAACGGTGATTTTTGCACTAAATCTGAAAACACTTAATATTTCCGAAATAGTTAAAGATAGGTTTAGGACATTGTGTGTGCATGAATTGTGTCTAGAATTCTCTGAAGAATCAAAAAATAAATAATATACAAGGGGTTGCGATTGAAATAAGAAAGTTAGTATTGGCCACGGTTACATGGAACACCCTATATAATATTATTTTCTTGAAAAACATACGCATTTAAAATTACAAATCGATGTGTCCGAGCGTTTTTCCCAACACGCCCTCATTTATTCGTTATCGAATTTATTCCATTTGGCTGTTACACTCTGTATACGTATATGAATACATAATACAATGTTAATTCGAAATATAGAAACAATACCCTCTGATGTGGGAACCATGTTGAATATGAAGATAATGTAGATCCAATTTGGTAGTGATTGGTGGAAATTAGTTGTGGAATGCAGACGTGGAAGTTCATGCGAAACTTAGAGGGGAAAAAATTTTTGGAAAATAAAAAAAAATTCAAAGCTGAAATTTTATTCCTGAGAATACTGAAACGAAACTTGGAGGTTGCAGAAAGCAGACCTGTCAACTTCTGTTGGTTTACTTGAGGATCGTATCATCGAGGAAGTGAAAAGTATTTTTCTCAAACATCTTTCCGAAATCTCTCATAATTTTTTTTTTTTATTTTCTTTCGGATTTTCTTTCTCAAAATCATTTCAATATATTTTTTAGGGGAAAACTGATCCATTCGAATTTGGCCTTGGAATCTTGTCTTGAGATTCCACTACGTACACGTGAAATGTGTGAAATACAAACAAATGAAACAAAAGCAGAAGAATAAAACAATTTATTTCAAAATAATTTCTCGAACATTGTTTTTCCAAAAAATATCAATCATATATTCTAGTCATGTCGCATGAACCTTCAAGTCGATATTCTGCAACCAAGTACAAAATTTTGGCTGGATCGAGTATCGAATTCCAGAAAAAATTATTGAAAAAGAAACTTTCGAATTGATCTGTCTATAGAACCTAATGTTGAAGTTTTAGTTAGATTCGAATTGATAAGATCTTTATTTTTGAAGATTTGGAAGAAGTTTTATTTCGAATGGATAAATCGGCGATATCGTTGGGTGGATTCTACCCACTCAACAGTTCGGAATTTGTTCGGCGAAGTTGTTCCCTCCGGGAGATATTGTGAAGGTGTACGATCGGCCTTTAGGTTAACCGTAAACAAAGTAACTTCCTCAAGAAATTATTAAGATACTCGATTTATTTGAAGTGGGTTCAGGGCACTTTTATTTCCAACATTTATAAAAAGGATTTTTCCCTAACATAGTTATATCCGCATTCTTTTCAAAACTCACACAGTCTTCAAGGGACATCATGTTTACTGAAGGAATAACTTCTTACATCCGTCATGTCTTAACATTCCATATTTTGAACCAGGAAACATCCAAGCATTACTACAGAATTCCAGACTTGTCAGTTTCGATCATACCAAACTAACTTAATAGTATTAAACTATCAACCGTTATCTGGGAAGTGCGATTTAACAAAAGAGTAATTTGTATCTGAATTGCAGTGCCGACAGCACAAATTCTGGGCGGACCGGATCTTCACGTGGACAAAGGCAGCACCATCAATCTCACTTGCTCTATACGATTCAGCCCCGAACCACCAGCTTACATATTCTGGTATCATCATGACGATGTGAGTATACGCTGCTTATTCATTGCTTAACTGTCTTCATTTGTCGCAATTTATTAACCATTTTGCTTATCGAGAAACTGGATAAAAAAGCTGGGAGCAAAGAGAAGGGCGGAGAACTATTAAAATATGAAAAAATTTTCATTAAATATCATTACATCTAGCTTTTTCTGTATTCAATATTCAAAATATTGTATTAAGGGGAAATAGGACTAAAAACAGGAACGATGTTTGAGCTTAATACATCAGTGGCAACGTTTCGCGAAACTATTGAAAAAAAATTCAATCAGATCACCAGAGCGGCGGTTCTTGAATCTCGATCAAGAATTGTAGAGTATGACAATTATCATATGTTTATGTCGATTTTCTAAGTTTTATCGAGCATCTGCAAAATTTGTGGGAGTTCTATTCGCCATTTCGACTATGTTTTCAAGCAACTATTCAAGAATGCAAGATATGGAGAAATTTCAAATCGGAATATTAACATAACCTTAACACCGTTTCCTTTGACTTAGCAACGAGTGGTACGGAGATTTATCATTCGATTGTCGAGTGTCATTCGGTTCCATGCGCAGATCATGTCTACTTGTTGTTTATATGTAACTTAAAAAAAAACGACGCAAACATATGGCAATTGTCATAATTTTCAATTCTTGATCGAGATTCAAGAATTGCCCTCCTGGAAGTCAGTAGTTTAAATAATAAAACTAAGATTCTTTTCCAAATTCCATTTATACCTCAACGAGCAGCACGTGTCGGAGCAAATCAAACGATGTCTCAATAATGAAAATAATTTGAAGACGATAGGTAATCGTAATCATTCACAGTAACTTGATTGATAAAATAAATAGTTATGAGCTTTCTAGCTTAATATATAGGATTTTTTGCTCTGACTGTAATGGAGAATATATTTTTCGAGCATGGCAATGTTTGAGGAGCAGAATGGAACAGCACAAAAACGATTAAACAGATGTCAGAGATAAAAAAAACAGCTCTCTTTGCCCATTAATTCAATGAGGCTCATGCAATCAATGTCGATGGGGTTAGAATATTTGAAGCGGAAAACAATTTTAAGAATATAAAAATTTTAGAGATGAGTCATATAACTTTGTTTGAATGTATGAATTTCAAAACAAATACAAAACATCTAGCTAAACATTATAGTTCTATCACTCCGAAATGTCTAGATCTCAAAAAATAAGATAGAATAATCATGACTTGATTAATTTTAATGTCTTGTACAGTTTGCTCTAATGTGTGTTCATGTTTTTCATGCTACTATTAATACTCTCTCAGGAATTCTTGGTTGCTGTGTTTTCATATGTTATGCTTATTGTCTGTTATAGTTGTTTTGTCATTCCATTTGTTGACTGACGTTGAAAGAAGAATTTTGTGATACATCCTTAATACATTGCGGACATGAAGAATAATGAGGTCAACCTCGCGAAACGATGCCACTGATGTAATAAACTTTCAACATCATTCCTGTTCTTAGCCCTATTTCCCCCTTTATTGGCCGCTGATTGTGGCTTGTTTCCAAAGACCTACAATACCATGGCCATGATATAAATAGTAAAACGGGGTAGAATCCCACGATCTTGAAGGCCAGTTTACATTACCACCACGTGAGACGAGAGAATATACATCAAACGGTACTCTTCCACGAAGCATTAGAGGCCTTTGGATCTTATGTTCGTTGACGTACCCCTTCAACCGCTTAACATGGGCGAAAATTTTGATACAATAACTTTATCATTTGCATAGTTTCTGAACACTTTTTCCATTCATGGTAATATGAAAAAAACAGACTGAATCAATGACAGCTGATTCACTAGAGATAGAACCAACAATATGGCCAATTTCAACTGTCAAACTTCAGAAGTCCTTATTGCAGAACCTTTAATTGAAAAACGTTTCAATAGGGAGAAGTGTAATCTCGACGATGAAGACTTTGGACAGAATTTTGACTTTCTCATGTGGGAGCTTTTTCCTTCTACATCGAACTAATAAATACTTAAAAGAACATTAATATCCGAACTTTCATTTTCGAATAGGTACCCGAGCACCTTCACCATTTTGCAGCAACTCTAGGAAATCCGGGCATAGCTATCTTTGAATGAACTTTCGAGGTCTATCCATACTAGAGATGGGCAACTCGAGCTATCCAGCTCGAGTAACTCGAGTTACGCTATGGACGATTCAGCTCGAGTTGCTTTTGAATGAACTAGAGTCAACTCGAAAGCAATTCAGATCTAGAGTTCAGCACCCAACTCGATGCGTAGAAATCACGATTTCGTGAATCATCGGTGCCTCCCGTCGTCGATATCGATCGATACAGCTCGAGTTGGTTAGTGGATCGACCGGCAGTCGCAGTCGGCAATAGTTCGATCTGCTCGATCCAGATGTATTTTGTCATTTTGCATTTCAGTTCAGTCAGGATCGATCTCAACAGGGTGTTGGTCTATTACGGATGAATTAAAATTGACTGCCTATAAACGAAAATATATTTGCGTCGTGAAGGGAGTGATTAAAGACTAGAGTTCGATTGATTAAACTTTATTCATTTATTTATTGACATTGGCCCCCTGGTCATTTTTGAGAAGTGTGATTTTTTAAAACTTTTTTCACGATATATCCGTTGTTTATTAAAGTTGGGCACTAACATTTGAACCCTTAATCTTCAATTGAATTATTCCTCATATAACAGTAGAATGTAATTCGATACATAATATATGAGTCAGCTGTTAGCGAGACTCATAAAAATTCCAACTTCCGAGTCCCGATTCTACAATTTCTTCCAATTTCTATTCCTACTCACTCCGAGTAGATCGACACCGAGGCATCGAGGCTCGAGCCGGCTAACGAATCAGTGTCGAGGCCCGACTCGAGGGGACCCAACTCGACTCGGGCGAATCGCTGGCGAACGCCAGCTGCGGAAGCATAAGCACCGATTCGAGCCAGCTCGAGTAGCAACTCGAGTTGGCCATCATTTCAATTCGAGTAGATCGAGTTTAGGAATAGACGACTCGTCTCATCACTAATCCATACCAACGAAGAGGGTTTATCCCAATCATAGCTTCATCCCTTGAAGACAACAGACAACTGTTCTCAGGATTTAGATGGGCCATGCCAAAGCTCTTTTTGTTAGTTTGCCTCAGTTGCTAGACACGCGAAGACAACCTTTATTCAAGATATCTGCTTGATTTTTCTTAATACAACATAACTTCATTTACATCTGTCCTGGCAATGCACTTTCTAGTGAGGTGACTTGTATTATTTTCACCCATTTCTGAGGATATCTCACTTAGTATTGCCACTTCTCCAAATAAAACACTGACACTATGGTGCACATGGCGTGCACAAGTTCAAGATTCTCTACAACTGTCAAGTCAACCTGACTGCATACCTATTAGGCCCTACTACTCCATACAAAATTTGATTTACTGAGACACAACAGTAAATCAGATTGATGTGCAGAAACATACTCATTCAGTAATAAGTTTTCTGAATAATGAAATGATCAGATAAGACACAGAATTGGGAAAAACAAGCATACAACTTCTTCTTTCCTTGACAAATGAAATGCGGTGAACAACACTCAACAACACAACAAATTAAATGACAGTTGATATTGACGGTAGAATGTTTTCACTTCAATTATTGCATGCCAGCTGACAATGTCCATTAAGTTAGCAGAGCCACTTGCACGGAAGTCAATGAAAACCATCTCATTAATTGTCGTATATTTGTCGAGAATTTGTCGTGAAAGAAAAAAAATTGTCGTGCTTCTAGTTTTTTTTAAGGGGTGGCTCTGCTAACTTAATATTAAGTAAGCAGAGCCATTCTAAAATATGCATCGAATTCGATCAAAAATGTTATGAATAATTGTGGAGTATTTGTCGTAGACCATCTAACCTGAAAAAACCAGAAAAAATAATTTTTTTATAGCTTTTTTAAAGGTTTTAATGAAATGTTCTGGTTTCTTAGGAAATTTGTCATATTCGTCAACACTGCATTGATAAATTGATATTTCAGGTATGTTTTCCGTATCATTGTTGATTGATATTGGGTTGTATATGTTAAATCTTCTATTTCCCGAGATGAACAGTTTTCGTTTCAATGCTGAATAATGGAAATATTCCATTCGTACGGATATACATCGACGTAACTTTGTGATACAAGAAAGTTGATTAGATGACCGTTTTTTCTTCCGGAAATGAGCTGAACGATTGAAGGACGACCAAAACATATTTGTCGTGAAAGAAAAAAATGTATCGCGTCCGTGTTTTTTTCAAAAAGGGTGGCTCTGCTAACTTAATATTAAGTTAGCAGAGCAACAACAACAAAGAGCGCGACAATTTTTTTTCTTTCACGACAAATATGTTTTGGGCGTCCTCCAATCATTCAGCTCATTTCCCGAAGATAAAATGGTCCTCCAATTAGCTTCCTTGTATCACAAAGTTACGTCTATGTATATCCGTGAGAATGGAATATTTCCATTATTCAGCATTGAAACGAGAATTGTTCATCTCGGGAAATAGAAGATTCAACATATACAACCCAATATCAGTCGATAATGATACGGAAAACATACCTGAAATATCAATTTACCAATGCAGTGTTGCCGGATATGACAGATTTCCTAAGAAACCTGAACATATCATTGAAACCTATAAAAATGTCATAAAAAATTGTTTATTCTGGTTTTTCAGGTTAGATGGTCTACTACAAATACTCGACAATTATTCATAACATTTCTGATCGAATTCGATGCATATTCAAGAATGGCTCTGCCATATATTAAGTCAGCAGTGCCACCCCTAAAAAATAAACTGGAAGCGCGACAAATTTTTTTCTTTCACGACAAATTCTCGACAAATATACGACAGTTAATGAGATGGTTTTCATTGACTTCCGTGCAAGTGGCTCTGCTAACTTTATGGACATCAGCTGATATAATAATTGGTCATTGAAGACGTAGTACGTGGAAGATAAGAGAAGTATATCGTAAGAAATCAATATCGAAAGATATCATGTGAAGGTATTTTAAAGAAATCTGTATATTTAATAATTGTATAAATAGCCTTTATCGAGAAAACTTATTTGAGTTCAATATAGCATAGTGAAAAGATGAAAAGGGATTTGTTGACTTTTACGCAATACTTAAATGAGGCAATCGAATCAACCAACCCTGGCATTATTCACGATATGCCATGAATAACGAAACGTAAAACTAAACGCCATTCACTGAGCATTGATCTCGCTCAGAAATCGAAAAGCAAGGCATGATGTATATAGTCGTTTTGACGTCTGTCGCTCTGATATCACATTTAGTAATTGGACATGCACGGCTGAAAATTTTAAAATGCAAAACAACTGTTATTCCTTTTCGCCCTGTTCCTCAGTTATGATGGTTTTTGCCAGCATCGTTGTTGTTATTTTGGATGCCGGACAACGCATTGCGTAAATATTATACTAAGCAGCATAATGGTGATTTCGGCTTGAGCAATGTAATATCTGCATTCTAAAAAGCAGAAGCTCCATTTTACAGGAAACAGCGATGTTGATAGCGTGTCGGGTAACAATGAATTTAGCATCTACTTCATTTCCTGATGTACTGACAAACAAAATTATACGAATGCGCCAATATTTAACAGAAACCATTCCTAACAAAGATACTGAAACATAAAAAAATGTTGTTTTTACAGACAAAAAATTACGACTTAGCTCAACATAATCACAAGGACAAATATCCGTCGATAAATCAACAAATATTCCCCCTTGATCAGAGTTAATCATCCAATCAACCAAAACATCTACAGCGAAGAAGCGGATCCAAGGAGAATGACTACCGCTGTTTCATAGTTGTTACTGATCTTCAGATCAACTCACCTTCGATAAAACCGCAGAGGGAATCTCGATACTAGTAACCTTTCAGATGGACCACTTTAGTTTAACAACGTACAGGGCGCCATCTTCTGGGAGCATCTTGCGAATCCCTCCTTCGAGTGCAGAATACTTCGATCGATGTGCATGACGTTCATTCATTAGTCGCATTATGGTCGCCGTATCTGCGATATTGCAGTTTTCTTCAAACACTTTCACGACATGGAAAAGCTCGGTTCACGTGGATTCCCACAAGGCGAAAACGTCCAACATCTAACAATCAGTTAGATTACAGAAATTGTAATGATTCACCTTACTATTGACTTTATGATTTGAGAAGATGGTTCATTATAATGATATCCGTGAAATGATGAGGAAAGAACGGATATAAAAACTCCTGAAAAAAACATCCAACAAACTTGATATACAGAGTGTAACAGCCAAATAGAATATATTCACTAACGAATAAATGAGGGGGTGTTAGGAAAAACGCTCGCACACGTCGATTTGTAATTTGCATATAGTTTTCAAGAAAATAAAATTATATAGGGTGTTCCATGCGACCGTGGCCAATACAAACTTTCTCATTTCGAATGTAATCCCCTGTATATTATTTATTTTTTGGATTCTTCAGAAAATTCTAGACATAATTCATGTACAATGTCCTAGCCTATCTTCAACTTTTTCGTAAATATTAAGTGTTTTTAGAAATGTTGAGTAACGTTAGGAGACAATTCTACAGCAGATTAGCATGTTGCCAAGACGTTCGCGGCGAGCATTTTCTACATTGATATCAATGTTTTTTTTTTTTTATTATTAAGAAATAATCAGTATCACTTAGTAGGTTTTAAGTGTTATGTACCGAATTTGTGAAATAAAATAATTTTTTTTATTCAAAACGTTGATTTTTGAACTGAATCTGAAAACACTTAATATTTCCGAAATAGTTAAAGATAGGTATAGGACATTGTGCATGAATTGTGTCTAGAATTCTCTGAAGAATCCAAAAAATAAATAATATACAGGGGGTTGCATTTGAAATAAGAAAGTTGGTATTGGCCACGGTCACATGGAACACCCTATATAATATTATTTTCTTGAAGGATATGCGCATTTAAAATTACAAATCGACGTGTCCGAGCGTTTTTCCCAACACGCCCTCATCGTTCTTCACATATATCAATTAAAAATAGATTTCCGAGATACGGAAGTATTGCAAAAAAAAAATTCCGCAAACTTCGGCTTTATTGTCCGTTTTAGGATATATAGATTCTGGAACATTTCAGTTAGCATCGTTGATTGTTCATATTTTTTTTTTTTTGTTCATTAGGGAAAGTTTTCTTGAGAAACGACCCTTGACGAGTAGTTCGAATCCTGCAATCTGCGAGGGCGATTTCTATCATTAAATTTTTCATTTAAATTCAATAGTTCTCTTTCAGATATTGAGAACTCCCAAACCCACAAAAAAAAAATTGACAAATAAAAATAACACTAATTGTAAACGCACAATTCCGTGATGATGACATTATCAGAAGATGTTGGCTCAACGTAAATAATATCTTCTGAAAGATTCAACTGAGAGACTCGATGCCCGTAGATCGAGTGTCCAGAGCAATAACAAAATCTGAATTCCTAGAGGAGTGAAATTCACGGAAAGATTCAGGAGGTCTTTCCATTCGAATTCATTTGATATTTGCGAAAAATTTCGGCAGAATTTGACGGACAGCTTACGGAATATGTAATTTCGGATGCCGAACTTTTAAAAAAAAATTGTTAGAGGGATGGAATATCTCGAATAGCGAATCATGTATGTTTGACCATTGAAAATCTTCTGATAGATTGAAATGATACAGAAATATTGATTATCTAAAAAAAAAATTAAAGAGTATTCGGCTGGATGGAGAAAAAAAAGATAATTTCGCCCATTCTTTTATAGGAATAGACAGTATTTGGCTTGATTTACTGGAAAAAGATGTAAAATTGAAAAAGTTTTATATCAAGTGAGTCTGCGTTGCTGAATTTTCCAAAAATGTCAAAATGACAGAAGTCTTGAATTGATTCTTGCAAGTTTTTCCTTAGTTTCGTCATGAAAGTGTTAGATATAGACTCCGACAAGTTACAAATCACGTCGATGATTGATAACATCATTCTGTTATTGCGTTCAATCGTCAACATTTTTTTTAGAAGTCACAGTTGCCAAATAGTTTGAATCCTGCATTTCGCAAAGACGTTTTCTGTAAATAAGGATTTTGTGAAATCCGGCAGAATCCTGAAAAATAATGCAAAATATTCCCAAAATATTCTTTCATCAATATCAGCATCAAATTGTTTTAATTTAATCATTAAATCCGAGGCAACTTTACTGTTGAAATAAATTTTCAATGAACCTTGTTTGCTGTAAGAAAAACTTGGCGATATATGTTAGATTGTGTGTATATGTATAAATGGATTCTTCCCCACTTGTGTAGTATTCGCAAGAAAACAACACCATTTATCATTGACTGCAGATCTTGTTTGTCTTAAACTCCCGTTAAAATACCCGAAAGAGTTTTTATTTACGACCCGATAGTTGGGCGTATAGATTCCAGCAAGAGTCGCTGCCTGAGTTATTGGGTAGCGCATGGGCTAACTCAAAAAAGAAGACACATAGATTGCTACCAATTCACCTTATGTAGGAAAACCTCCATCTTTAAATACCAACATGAAAATTTTCACTTCGTTTTCTCAGACGCTTTTTAGCAACGAAGGTATAGCATGCACATAAAAACTATTATTCAATACGTACGTACAATGGCGTGCATTGTACCTTAGAAAACTCTTCGTGCATTGTGTAAACTTTCATGCAATTTGAGACGGGAATATTTCAGGTGTGCTTGTAAGGGTTGTATTTTTTATACCTGAATATTAAACATTTTGTTGAGTCATTTTTGTTTGAAACAACTGGGTATAGGAATATTTTCATGATTAATTTCAGAGATCGAATGGATTCCTGTCAATTAGCAGCTGGTGGGATTTGTTCAAGCTTTCTTCACACTAAATGTCGATTTAGGCTTATTTTGGGGGGATTTCGAATCAGTTTTCAGGTTTTTTTCTGGCTTTTCACACCCAATGTGTAAAACAGAACTATAAAATATTTAAAAAAGATTGTTTATCGTTTATATTGCTTCTGTATTGTTCACTGAGCAATCTGTTTTCCACAAAAACTGCCCTTCACTAATAGTTCAATCCTGCAATCCACGAGGGTGCTTTTTAAGAAAAATAATCTTATTTAATATCTAATAGTTCTGTATCAGATATTGGGAGTGAAAACAGAAATATCCTAAAAAATTTATTCACGCTCTCATATCTGCAGATATCACATGGCCAGAGATGTCTTCAATTCACAGAGTAGTATGATCCTTTCTTCTACTTTCATCATCAACATACATATCATCCATAAAAATATCAGTAAGGTTACATATTTTTTTTGTATATGCGTAAATGTGAAAAAATATTTAATAATAATAATACCCAACTTGCCCTTCGTATATCAGTCATGCATGTAACTATTCCTCTACTCAATTGTGCAAACGAGTAATATAAAATGAGTATCTGTGCAGACAAGGAAATTATAAATTTCAAAAATATTTGTTGAGTTATCTTATCACATCCCCTAACATTATTTGTTAGATATTATTAGAAGTAGTATAAGGGAAAAACTCATTAAGGAACCATAACCTGATAGCCAAATTATAAACAGAAATTCTAACATGCGTAAACAATAAGTAGGCGAATACATGGTAGCATATTCCACTTGCCCAGTTGTTTTATGACATTATGGCAATGTGATGTTTTGCGAGGGCATAATGTTGAGTTAGCACATCCCTTTAACTCGCATTCAGGGAACTATAGCCATCAATGTTTAGATACGAAACCATTATACGACCAATCATTTAATCCTGACCTAATGGAATATGCAATGACTTTATATTAATGGTTGATTACGTGTGGTAATTTCATCCCTTAGGAGATTGTTTTGGTCCAGAAGGAAATGAAGTGTGCATTTCTAGAGATAGTGAAGGTTGACGCATTACAATATCAAGTATGCTTCTTTTCTATTATTGCTATCGTAGTGAACTCACACGGGGAGTAAATATCACAACTGTACAACTGATCTGAATCTGAAAACAGATCCAGCCTATCGTTCTTAGATTTTGAGTTATGAACGAAAATTGAGAAATTGTCATTTTCAATAATGCTCAATTACTAGCTAGTTTGAACTCGTATTCGAAATCTGTTCTAACATTCTACAGGCTCTTTTTTATGAGTAATTCGAATATAATATGATTGAATTTTTCGAACCAGTTATATTCGAGAAATGAAAAGGATATATGATTTTTCAAATGTAAACTATAGTCGAAAGTTCTCTTATCCTGCTAAAAAATTTTTGCTGATTTCAAAAATGTATCATATGTTGCTATTCACATGAATAATACATGAGAAAAATATTAAGTACTTTTTTCCCGCTTTTCGATTCATTGTTGCATCATGAGTAGGCTGGCGTTACCATAGCGATCGTTAAATATGCATTATCATTTGTAAACTTGAGCTTCTATGATCACCGGTTGCTGAAAAATTATTTCTATGGTTAATTTGCATATTCAACGATCGCTATGGTAACGCCAGCCTACTTATAATGCAATAGTGAATCGAAAAGCAGGAAAAAAGTATTTAATTTTTTTCTCATGTAATATTCATTCGAATAGCAACATTTGTTACATTTTTGAATTCAGCAAAAATTTTGCAGCAAGATGAGAGGATTATCGACTATAGTTCAAATTTGAAAAATCATAAATCCTTCTTTTTAATCGAAAACAACTGGTTTGAAAAATTCAATCATATTATATTCGAATTACTCCTGAAAAAGTGCCTGTAGAATGTATCAGCAGATTTCGAATACGAGTTCAAACAAGCATTGAAAATAACAATTTCTCAATTTTCGTTCATAACCCAAAATCTATGAACGATAGGCTGGATCTGTGATCAGATCCGAATTAGTCAGGAAAAAAGAGCACGAGAATGTCTCATCAGTTTTCTCGTAGCTGCTATAGTTCTCGAAATCCCTTCAGTAGACAACGAATTTTGCCCACCCTGTACACTTCACTTTTTCGGATCCTGAAGCGATATACATCATAAATTAGTAGGCTCATTCACGAAATCAACCAGCTGGTATTTGGATCTAGGTGTTGGTCACGCCTGAGGCTGCTCGAATTTCAAATATGCAGTCTTCCCATCATATGATCGTAACGGAATTTCCCGTTGATTCACCACTCAATGAATCCTATTTCTATCGTAGGTATGAAATTTTTGCGAGTTATATGAAAAAAATTAGATAGAGAAATAATTTGTAAAAACCTATTAAACACCTGGAATGAAACGAAATCATTTCCTAATCTTTCAGAAGAGTCTAAGGTTAAACGATAGGAATGTTTGGAGATATTGCATTGCTTATACTTTCAACATAAAAACTCCCACAGAATTCTGTATTATAGATATTCAAGAAATGCATCATCTGGAGCTGGATATTGAATGACAATTTAATTTACTCACTCCATTTCTATGACTTGGAGCTCAATACGTTTGATGTCCTGATACATCTATGTGAAGTAAGCACGGAAACTTTTTCGGAAGTAACTTCATTCGAACTTGAATGGATCTGTGCATACCTTTTCCGTTATATATTCGATAATGACTTTTTGTCTTCATGGTTAAAAAAATTTCCCACACACTATACTACATAACATAATTTCTCAGAGTAAGTGGTAGTAAACTTAGTTTGATTCCGGCCAATTTACTGCAAAAAACCTCTGAAAAGAAAGTAACGTGACGTCAGCAGCTCTTGCGCCAATATTAAGATTGGTTGACAAGGAGGTATATTTAGAGTTATCTAGAAAAAATAACTATAAGGAAATAAAAACGAAATAAGACTTATTTTTTCAATATTTCTGAAGATGAAAATTGGATCGAACTGAAATTTATCACACTATTGTAACGTATGAACCTGAAAAATTGTGCGGAACACAAACAAAATCTGATGAATACTTGAAAAAATATCGAAAAAAAAATTACCATGAAACTCCACGATCCTTCAAAGTTCTTAAACACTTAAAAATAGTCATCTGAGTTTGACTAACCAAACTCATTTATTTCAGAGATGTTGAGCAAATAACCTCGAAAATCCAAATGAATAGATCAACGAAACCATTTACCGGATTCGGCCCAACTCGAACTCAACCATTTTGATGCGAAACGTTTCTTATACGTTCAAGTCGCTAATTTCATTGTTGTTTTTGCCGGACAGAATCGAATTTGTTTCTTCATCAATGAGTCCAACCTAGTGGCTTAAGACCAGTTTCGGGAAAAAAATTAAAAATCACGGACACTTGGGCAAAACGATATGCATGCAAAAACGGCATAGATTTTTTCCACCAAACTGAATTTTTTCAATGAATGTCCCAGCAAACCTGAAGTTCAGACTAAAAATCAAATATTTTCCGCGGAATAAGTAGGGCAGAATAAAGGTCAAGGATTAATGACCAGCAAAAAAACAGCCAAACTCAACACAGTAAACCCTTTAATGTCAGACAGCAGAGCCAAAACGTAATACTTTTTCTCGCTTTCAGGCGAAAATCTAGCGCGCAATGCGCTCCAGTACGATGTGAGCAAGAAAAAACACCCATTTTCATAATATTTATGGGTATAAACTCAGCTCCTCATTACAGTCAAGATGATATCAAGATGTGTCGTCGGCATACTTTGCATAAATATATTATATAGCACACCCGTGTGCCGCTTAGATGTTGGCATGACATATTTTCATATATCTTATCGCGGTTGTCGAAAGCCACGTATCCGTGCCTTTTTAGCGAGAGTGAAAGAAAGGCGGATATATGCTGTAAATGAAATTAGATTAGAATCCGTGGTCGTATGGACCTGAATACTTGAACGAAGTTACGTACGAGACAAGTGACAGACAAAAATAAATTACAGCTATAGATTTGCCATCTGAGACATATATATTGGTATTGTACTGCGAAAAACCTTGTAATAGATATCTACATCACGTCTATTTTCTAGGGTCGCGAAATGGCGAAGGAGCTGGTATAGATGGGTAGCTTTAGATTTTGAGAATTTCTTTAAAATACTCAGAATCCTGAAAAGATCAAGTCCTTTAGTTGAATTCGTAGCAGTTTTTTCATCCTTTCCCTAGGAAACTCGAAATGTCCTTCAGATTTTCCTCTTTCTAGTTCAAGCTTTCAAGCCTCGATTCACACCTTATTAAATTAGTATAGTATAAAATAAAATCAGGTATTGCATCCCTTCCCTATTGACGTATCTGCATTACAAATAACATTATTGCTATCATATATGTTTCAATTCTTCCAATTTTGTCCATTTGCACTGACTTGCTGTGAATGATTGAGTGTATTTTCACACTGAGCGGACAAATTTTTATAGTAGTGGAGTTGTATAGATCAGATATTTTGACACGCTTGTTCTAGGGAATAGAAACGCGTTCTCCTTTGGCGCAAATGTTGAAAATTTTTAATTCGAGTGGAGATGATCTCGAACAATTCAATTGGTTTCCCGGATGAAAAATTGGTGGTCTATTTTGTGCGTCCAGTTGACCTTCCGTCCGTTCCTCCTCATTCCTCTCACATTCGGAGGAAAAAACAGTATCGGAATTTTTAGGCTATCATGAAATTACGAAGAGTTCGAGGAAGTTCTCAAATCGTTAGATCCACCGAAAGGTTTCAGAGGTTATTTTAAGTGTTATTTCTCAATATCCCAGGATAAACTTATGCTATGAGATTCAAACTTTGGTGAGGATATTTCCGTTGAAAAATCCTTTATTTTTCCGGATAATCTTGTCGGATTTCGATGACGTTTGACAGAAACCTTTGAATAGATATTCAACACCAGTTCCATGAGTTAGAGTTCGATCTTATATGAGCGTGCTCAGTTTTGAGCATCCAACTTGTTGTTTTCGAATGTTATCGGGTTTAATTCATATGTAAGGTTATCCGTAAATATAATAACATCTGAATGAAATGAAAAGAATCATTTCTGAAGCATCAGATTTCAATTCGATCGAATCTGCACCTTAAGAATAATTGAAGAAATTAAGTTATTGGGTAGATTTTATCCATCCACAGACTTTGACCCTCATTTTGTTCAATGTGAAAATGAACAATGCTTGTTCATTGTTGAACGAATGCAGTTCTCAAATTCCGTTAGGAATATGCATGGACAGGACGATTGCTATTTCAGATTGCACTCTTTTCAATCTAAGATAATGTTATACAGTTTGGCCCAAATTGAAGCTATGACATAATGCACAATGGTTTTGAGAGACAATTACTCTTTTATACTGAGTATTCTTGGAGCGTGTGTGAAGTTTCAGATATTTTAATTGCTATTTAATTCGAAAAGGAAGAAATTTGATTGACGTTAAGGGTATTATCAGTCAGTTAATGGACAACATTTTGAGCATTCATTTTATTTGAGTCAATATAAGATAGATCAGTTGACAAGAATGAACCATCGAAAATTCTCAGTGATAGATGTGCTTTCTTCAATAGATTGATCGAACCAAGCTTCTCAATAATTGGGAATCTTATGTTGCAAAATTTGCAAAATGGCGAAGGAGTAGCAAATAAATTCATTACAATTGATCAAATTTCTTTCTTCTCGATTCAAATGAATTTGTTTTGGTAAGTATATATAACTCCATATAGCCTCAGGTGATATTCATAAATAAGTAGGATTTCCATTCGAAAAAAGTCGAAAACCAATGATCTCCAACTGCGGACATGCAGTATAACAGTTTAGCAGAACAAAAAGATCGAAATTTAAAATACTGATCGACCAGTCTGAGCATCAGTTTATCGAAAGATATGTACAAAATTTCAGGATAGTCCGACTTTCGTTTTTCGAGATATCTGTGTGTGGAGGTCGGGTCTTGATCTTGCTATAATATTTTGTCGAAATTAATTCAACGTTATAATAATATGAAAAATAGAAGACACATGGAGTTCACATACCTTCCTTGTAAATCTTGTGAGTTGCACATCTCATTCTTCACCGTAGATTCAATTCTGCACAATATATTGTTTGCGGGCGATATCTTCCGGAAACCAAGTTCCAATATTAACTCCAAATTCCATTTAGGTGTAATAATTCAAATACCATCGACGATTGGGATAATTTCACAGAAATACCGGTTTATCTTATGCTCCCGAGCTAACATGAATTATTCAGGAGAAATATAGTTCCAGGTTATTAGTCGCAGTTATCATAACGATGGCATTGGGACAGGAGAACTTACGAAAATTGTATGCACTATTTTCACCAATTCTTTATGAAGCTTCTATACAGTGAGCTTCAGTTTTGAGAAGGAGAAACCTAACTGTGCATTTCCCTGTTATCCAGATCCAAAAAAAAAATAGATTTCATATTCCCGTTATTATGATATTTAATGTTATTGATGAACATACACGGTTGAAGTTGATGAACATATTTCATTGAGGAATAATCTTTCAAACTTCATTTCACACGTCCGTTCATCCATCTTCCTACTTCTCGTATAAGAAAAATTTATCGGGATACTTTGGATTTTGATAGACCTTGATCGAAAAATTCTTGTTGATAGCAGAGAAAAACGATTTCCAATATAATTCCTGAAAAAAAATACTTAGTTCAATTTTTCGGAATAACTCGTTTTCAAGAGCATATGTTTTAATCATTATTTGACCTTATTTTTCGAAGTATGATATTGAGCAAATACAAATCTAGAAAAGCACTGACGTCGAGTAAGCAGCTTTTGCGCCCATATTTTGCATATTATGTCCCAGCATCTCTTATTCTAATAATCAAAGTATCTACCTTTTAAGAAATTCGTCCATCCTTCTCAGGTATTAATCTTATATTTGAAGTAGAATTTCTGAAACCTTTGTTCCCACAGGTTATCAGCTTCTTTCACTGAGGTTATTGATCAAACTCTCCATATACTTCGTTATTATAAACAAAGAAACGTTCTACGCCTACACTCTTTCAACGCTTTTGTGTCTACGTTATACCAAGTTTTTTCACAAAAGTCAAAAGTTGAGACACTTACCCAACATGAATCGATATTTTAATTATGCGTTTGAATTGTTCGGACGTAATCGTCAGGGAATAGATTATTATTAATGCAAAAAAGAGTGATTGTTTCGTGGAGAAAAAGAGCTCTAGTAATAATACTAATATAACCACAAGGACAACCTTGATCACAGCTAATCATCCAATCAATCAAAATATCTACACCGAAAAAGATGTAGATTGCAAATCGCAGATACAGCCACCTGATACGATCAAGGATGAACGTCATTATTTTTTAGGTTTTTATGGGGTTTCACTCCCAAAATCTGAAACAGAACTATTAAAAATTGAATGAAAATTGTTTTTTCCATGAAAAACGCCCTTGCGGATTGCAGTATAGAACTATTTGTCAAGGGCAGTTTTTTGCAGAAAAGATTGCCTAATCAACAACACAGAAACAATACAAACGATAAACAAAGTGAACTGTGACGTTTCAGAATACAAATCTGACTCTTTCATCAGACAAAGCTGAAAATTTCAGAACTTTTGTCACAAAAGTCTCAACTCGAAACGAAAATCGAAAGAAAATAAGTCTTGGAATTTTCTGCTGCGTCTGATGAAAGAGTCAGATTTGTACTCTGGAACGTCACAATTCTTTTTTTATCGTTTGTATTGTTCCTGTATTTTTCATTAGACAATTTCATGAAAAAAAAACAATTTTTATTCAATTTTTAATACTTCTGTTTCAGATATCGGAAGTGAGAACCCATAAAAAAACTAAAAATGATGCAAAATCGTCCCAAAATCGTCCCAAATTAATCGATACTTGATGAATGTCATGCACATCGATCAAAGTATTCTGAACTCGAATGTTAGGATGCGCAAGATGCTTCTGAAAGATGGCACGCTGTATGTAGTTATACTGCAGTGTTTCATCTGAGAGTTGATAAGTATCTAGAGTCTCATTCAGCTGTTTACCAGGGTAAGTTGGTCTGATAATCAACGAAAACATCGCTTCCTGATTTTTGATGCTATTAGTGACTTGTTCTTTTAATCACAATTTCATTCCGATGAACACTCAGCTTAAAAACCAGCCTGTACACACAGATTTCCATAACGAGCAGACGGTAATTTTCAGAATGGCCAGACATCTGTTCCGATTTATCCCGAGAGTTTTGCAGCCCTTAAAACATTAAATCCTCCATTACAGGTTATCAGCTATGACTCCACCCGAGGCGGGGTTAGTGTAATCACCGAAAAAGGAGATGTCACGACTAGCTTCCTCTTGATACAAGATGCCGACATTTCGGACTCCGGAAAGTATTCATGTAGTCCATCCAACGCAGATGTCGCCAGCGTTAGAGTTCACGTACTAAATGGTGAGTTTCATTAATATTAATTTTGCAGGAAACCGCATATCTCTCTCAATTACGAATATCATTTGGGGCCGAGGATAATGTCTGGTTGGAGCCGGTGATTATTTCAGCACACGGGCTGTAAGCTCATATCTTATTAGATGCGACCGCCGCAGTTGTCATTTGTGTTACCTACTGCCGTTTGGCAAAGCTTCACTCAGCCACTCTTAAAATTCAATGAAAGAATTGAGGTTTCCACCTTTCAGTATCGGTTAAAGCTTATTACTATTAACTATTGAGAATTGAATAAAACATGTTTTTCCTTGAAAAGCGCCCTTGTGGTTTGCAGGATTGAACTATTTGTCGAGGACAGTTTCTCGGGAAACAGATTGCCTAATGAACAACACAGGAACAATATAAACGTTAAACAACTTCAACATATTTAAACTTCCAAAGAGAATACAATCTTTCAAATCTGGTTCCACATAGTGGCTGTTTAAACGGTCAAAAGTTCGCGCCTTCCGTGGCTTACCGAGTTATATTCACTCTCTCTCTTTTCTCATGTACCTTTTCCAGCAAGCCGACAGTGCATTTTGGCAACACAGCCTCTAGTAAGTTTCTTTGAACCTCGTTAATATTTCAAGGTCAGGCACCCGCCCACGGTCTGCTTGCTTTTACTTTGCCAATAGCCTCGAGAAATATTAAAATTCCGAGAAATTTCGACGTTAATTTTTTTTTTCGGGATATCCTAAGTTTTTTTGTAAAAATGCGCAATGTTAGTTATTTCTCCATTTTCTTTTTTTTTCAGTTTAATTTTCCTGAAAATTCTTGAATATGAAAATGTTTCACCCTGATTCGACCATTTTCAATACCGAATTTTTAAACATTTTCGAATTGTTAAAGTGCGCGATACCAATGATTTTGTATCGATATAGAATGAGATAAACATAAAAATTTGATTACAAAATGAAACAAAAATCAAAAAAAAATTATATTTATAGTATTGCCTGTATGTGTGTAAAGATATATACAGGGGAAACATATCGACTGTTAGATATCAGAAAACAAGAACACAAAAACAACCTAACGAATAGAGACAAGTGATGAATGAATCACATGATAGATTGTGATAATACAAAATACTGATGTCGGGACCAGATAATTCGGAAAAAAAAAATCGTTAAATGGAAAGAGCAGTTTCGCTCATTTTTCTGTAGAAACATATTCGCCTGAATTCACTCGAAAATAAGTAGAATTGAAATTTTTCAAACCAAATGAATCTGTGTGCTGCAATTTTCCAAAAATGTCAATAGGGTGAACTTACATTTCGATTGTTAGCTGGATACGAAAACAGAGGAGAGTTTGGAATTGGTGCCACACTGTAGGATCGATTTTGAGATCTTTTCAACATAGGATCACGGAATTTTGCACCAGCATGAAACTCAAAGCCTAGTTTACTTCTTCATTCCTTGAATTTGAATGGAAACAAAAAAAAATTATTGCTTCTGAATTTTTCCCATGAATTTTCATGAGCAAATAATGATTTTCTCTTTGAAATTATAGATAATAATGAATAAAATATAACTGAATCCTATTCGATAAATATGACAGGAAGTATTGTTTTTGGTATCAACATTTAAGTTCGTTCAGACAAAAATGATTAACTATTGCATGTGAATATTTCCTCGTCAATATTCCATTGGTTTCATATCGGAATACACACATATTAACGAACCCGAAATTCGGAAAAACAGAAATAAAATATTTTGTTTTCAGAGAGAATATGTCAATATTTAGGGACTGAGCTTTGGTGAAAAATATTCCGAATGAAAAAATCCTGTAACCATAAAAAATAGATAAACATATAACATTCGCTGTTGCAAAATGACAAATATCCAGTCAGAGAATAGCTATGTCTGCAAATGTTATTAGGGAAAATTTTAATTAACGTCTAACACAGAGGTGGGTGATACGTAATTCTGAGAATAACGGCGATTTCTATCGCCATTTCATCTGGGACAATTGTAAATATTTATTAATTAGCCCTTGCTCGAGACCTAATCCGGAAATAATTGATAAGCACCTGGATATTTCATTTATCACATCTCTACCCGCTAATTTTCAACGAACCCAAATAAATACAGTATTGTTGCCTTCTCTCTGGATATAAACATTATTCTTGCGATCTCTTAGTATGGAAAATGGCAACTAGAGGAAAAACAGGTTTTTGTATACCGCTTTTACGCGCTTGTTCTGGAGAACAGCACGTTAGCGTTTTGACAAGGCTCTGTAATTTTCAAATTTTGATCCGAAAATTTTATAAAACGATTAGATTGGAATCCCTGAAGACAAATTCGTGGTCAAAGTCGATTTTGTCTCCTGTCCGTAACTTTTGAATTAAAATTTTCGGGTTTAATTTTGAGTACGAACATCTCGGTTGAATTAGTTGATGGATGGAATCGGCAGAGTTGAGTGTAATGCTCACTTGACATTTTGAAGTTCATTATTCAACATCTGAAATTGGTGTTCATCTTATGCTCACCTCTCCCTTCCACCCTGATACCCTCTATATTATATACGACTAATTTATTATATGATTTCCGAATTTTTCCTGATGTTTTCGAATCCACAGGATGAACCTCCATGAAACAGAATATGAAAAATGTGAGAACGATATGAGAAATGATTTTTTGCCTGTATGCTAGATTCGAAATATTAATGAAAAACGAGCCAAGCGAATATATCAGATAAAACACTAGAAAGGTAACTTCAGAAGGGAATATGTTGAAATTTTTTATTTCTTGAATGGTAAGCTTTCATCCCCTGAGGCTATCCATTCTTGTTTCATTCTGTATGCATATCATACAAGTAAATATGTCAGTTTTCCGATTTATTCTTCATCCACGATATTCCATTCTTTATGTGGAAACAGGAGAGATTGAACAGAGAATATATGGACACTCGAGCGGGAATATGCAAAAAATGATTTATTTTTAATAGATGGGAAGTTGAATTAAATCTGAAATAGAATATTTTATCCTGGTATTGTCATTGCAATGGCTAAATCATGTCATCTAGTGGATTTGCATGCAGAAGTATAAGCCTATCATGAGCAAATTCTGTGGAAAAAAACTTGACTGTGCACACAATACTCTGACGGCACAGATTCAATTAGCATACAACCTAAACTAGGGCATTAATTTTCTCATTTATTTCACGTTTGCGCTCCCATTATCTGAAAAGGAACGAAAAATGTAATAAACGAATATTCATAGAAATCACCATTGTGGCATGCGGCATTCAAATTACTTGTCAAAGGGAATTTCTCAAAAACTTGTTGCCACAGGAACAATATTGGAACAATGTAAACGAATCCCTGTTTGACGCTTCATCAGACAATATTGAAAATATTCGGAACTATTTCCTTGCGATACTTTTGTATTTCAGGTAATATGTCAAATTGAAATCCTCGTAAATAACAGAAACGCAGATACATTTCATGCAAACTTTCTCAATTTCATTCTTTTTTTAAAAATGTTGCCAAGTCGGGTCCATTCCTATAGAACAATGTGCAAAATATTCATCAATTCTTCAGGGGCCAATTTTATAATAGAATTTTTTTCCGAAAGGATGAACGGTTTCCGACAGACGGCCGGTGGTCTCCCTTGAGGAATCACCCTGTTTATGTCTCACCACAAATTCAACAAAAAATGTTGCCTTCTGTTTTCCTCTTATTGGTTTATTTTCTCGTTTCAGTGAGTTATACCTCTCAAATCATTAGTCATTTTGAAAACTATTTTATATTAAATTGAGAAACAATTCCCGTGATTTTTCCTGCTAATACTGTGATAACGCATATTGTTTGATATTCCAAAAAATGTACTGCTCATTCTCAAAAGAATATATATTTACATACAAAGATATGCCCTGTGTATGAAGATATGTGGCACGCATCCAACTCGAAGGACCAAAATATACATATGAGGATATGGTGAATTGAGCAGAGGGATCAATTTTTTCCCGTCTAATGTGGCATTCTAAGTGATTTTGCTTTATCTCATTCAGCGTGAATGTCCTTTGTAAGCAATTGTTTAATTATATCAGTATGCCGAGCCACATTAGCTGCGTACAGAGGGGACAGATAAAATGAAACCCTACACTGAACGGATGTTTCGGGGTAACACAGGGCGCCATTGTAGTTAAGACAAAGGACATACAAAATGAGGAAGAGACTAACACAATCGAATAGTTTATGCATGATAGCAAACTACGGAGTCGGCGCTGAAATATGAGGATTGATCAATGGGCAACAAAAATGACGAGGTGGATTCGCTGGGAGCTTTAGTCCTGTCAACATGTCAAAAGGCCTGTTGTCTCTATGAGACGAGTGAGTTGTACGATTGCTCGCGTGCTAAAGGCTTTATAGTTATTTAGTACATATGAGGCAAAGACGCATGAGGTTGACGAAGTCTCGACCAGATTATTCAATATCGATTAAAGGGTAGTTTGGGAGGATTTTGAATTAGTTTCAGGTTTCAACTGGATTTTGCTTCCATTTCTTCAAAGAGAATTAAAAAAAATGAGAGAAAAATCATAATTTATAGAAATGGCCTTCGCGGATTTCAGAATTCAAACTATTCGTCAAGGGAGTCCATTTCAGACAATGGGTTTCTTTCGAAAATGCAGTAATTTTCATGAAAAACTATTAGAACATCACATTTCAAACATACAATTTCAATATTGTATTTTTAAATGTTTGATCATCTTAAACTGAAAAATAAAACTTGGGGATTTGCATTTAAAGGGATTTGTCTTGAGTGCACGATTTAGCAACGTCGAATTCAGCGTTCTAGGAAAGACAAGGACTTCAAATGTGTTACTTTGCTCAGAAAAACAGAGATAGCAATACTTCGATCTGGTTAGAGTTGAAGACAACGACCAAGGAATAGAAAAAGAAGAGCACAGACTGTCATACTGTCATATTAGTGACAAATCGCAAACGGAAACTGCTTGGTTATATTGACTAAGAACACGTCTGTACCGAAGAATAGGAATAAATATTTCATTATTCTATAGCAGAAAAAGCTATTCAACTAAACAACCGTTGTCACTTCGTGCATGCCTGGCAAATCCCAAACTCCAATTTTGAAATCTGATTTTGAATACTTTCTGAAGGTAATTTGGGAAAATGATGAATTAAACCCATAATAATTATGTTCAAATTTGCCTTTGCAGTAATAACCCAAATCCAGGAAAAACCCCCATTTAACGAAAATTTGCAGAGTTATTATCTTGACTGTCACGAACACAGTCTCAAAGTGATCTGGCTGGCCAGCCGATCAAAGGCACGATAACTAACGGACGGAGGATCTTACCGTCTTGACTTTTTCAGGGAAGGGTTAGGTTAGGTAGATAGGTAAGGTTCGGTCTGGCTGGCCGGCCGACCATAGGCACGACAACGAACGGACGGAGAATCTAACCGACTCAACTTTTTCAGGGTAGGTTGCATGTGGAAATGGGACGCTTGGTTTCGTTTATAGACCAAAACGGCCAAATGATTTCGGAGTTATAGTCATTAATTATTATCGGGAAAAAACATTTCAAATTTCATGTTTTTTTCGGTATCGTTGTTTTTTCAGGAATATAACAAAATAATGATCCAATTATGATGAAACTTGATAACTAGTTTGAAAATACTGATAAACAACTCTGTGCAAAATTTCGTGATAATCGTGTCATCGAAACAATTGGAAAAAAGAAATCAATTCTTTTCCCTTTCAAGTATACTGCGATCTACTAGTCTTATTCTTCTCACAAAACTCTATGTAAACATTCAAGGTGTCATTTTCCAATCGAGTGATGGCTTTCAATTCGACCCTATCTGTATTCCTGGAAATATTGGGTAAATGAAATTTTGAATGGGTATATCTGTGGAATCATTGGTTGAATTCTACCTATTCACGAATTCGGCCTCCGTAATTAAGGTCCAAACCTACTATACAAATATTGAGTTCTGTCGGAAGTTTTTTTGTTTACGACTTAAGAACTCGATATTTGTAGAGAAGAATTGGGGCTTAATTTCGAAGATCGAATTCATGAATGGGTGAAATCCGCCCAATGATTGTGTAGTTATACCCATTCAAAATTTAGTTCCACAATATTTTCAAAAAAATAGATCAGATCGAATCGAAATCTAGTTCTTGATTGAAAAAAACCTAGAAAAGCACTGACGTGAAGTAAGCAGTTTTTACGCGCATGTTCAAATTCGTAGCCGAATCGGTCATCTTCTCGCGTATTAACCCCACCAGACGCACTTTAGGTGATCTTCTTGGGACATGCGCGCAAATGCTGCTGACTTCTCGTCAATCCTTTTCTTCTTATGAACCTTAAAATCGAGCAATACAGCGAATAATTCTCTCTCAAAATTAGGGACTGAGGGGATGAAAATTTTCTCCTTGTATTGATATATTGTTGTCCCGTTGATGCTATCAGTTCGCTAGCCATTTGTCAATAATTTCCTCTGATAATTTAGGGGTAACAGCATAGTCTTCGTCTGTCCGAGAGAAAATTTATGTGGAAACGTGACAGAGAATAAAGGAGGTCGTTTAAAATTTCATTGATCGTATGCAGAATGCAACCGGTATTTTTGATAATAGCGGAGCATTGAGCTTAAATATATCCGTGTCAATGAATCGAGATCGATAAAATGGAAATGTTAGTGAACATTTCTGCAAGAGTATATTTCAATACTCGCACTATCGACTTTCGAAAATATTTATAACCTCATTTCTTAAATGTATATAATTGATGAATATCAATTATTTAAGGAAAAATAGTATTCAATGTATGGTGGCGTGTAAATATCAAGATGAAAATAACATTTCCTTAACTGAGATTTCCTAAATATTATTGAAATTTTTTGAATTGTTTTTGATCTCAGAAAGTCACCTTGTCACTTCTTTGCCGCATCATTTTCAATTGACTAAATGATGAAAAGCTTAGATAAATTTTATAAAGATCTAGAAAAGCAGTGACGTGGGGAGCGCCGCAACATTTTCAATTGACTAAATGATGAAAAGCTCAGATAAATTTTATAAAGATCTAGAAAAGCAGTGACGTGGGGTCAGTAGCTTGTACGCGCTCGTTCGAATTCTTACATGAAGATCAACACGAAATTTTGCACCTAGTTGCGCGGTGGTAATCTTCACCTAATTACAAAGCTTCAATCTGATGGCATTTGTAATTCTTGGGATATTGCTCAAATATGGGGTATTTCTGCGGTATCATTGGGTTACCCATTCACGAATTCGGTCTCCTCAATTAAGGTTCAAAACCTTCTTTACCAATTTCGAGTTTCTTAGTTGTTCGTTTTGGGAGTTATTTTGTTTACCATCGGCCGTGAGGACTGCCGAAAACACAATAACTGCCGAAAGAATCAACTTAATAACTCGATATTCGTATAGCGGGCTTGGGGCTCAGTAAACCATAAGATAAATTCGTGGATGGCTGAAATCCGCCCAATGATTCGCAGAAATACACATTCCAAATTTGATTATGCCAATATTTCAAAGCGTAGTGATAATATCGAATAGAAATTCAGTATTTGATTGAGAAATAACAGTTTGAAGATTTACACAGAATTGCGTGAGGATAATATGATCTGATTTCCACAGAATATTGAATATTCAAACAAAAAATTTTATTTTTTCTTCAAAACGTTCTGATAACACAATCACCACGTTATTCAGTACAGAGTTGTTCATCAACATCTCCAAACTAGCTACAAACTTTCACCATGATTGAATCAGCATTTTGCGAGTTGTTCCGGAAAAAACAACGATATCAAGGTGAAAAAACAATTATAGTTGTATCGAAACCAAATTGATTAAACTGCTGTGAAAGAATATTTCAAAGTGGAAACAATGTGATAAAAGTTACCGAAAAAAAAATTTTCCACAAAAAATGTTTGATGAATTATTTTTTCTTCAATTTACTGAGTGAGATTCAAACAAAATTTTGCGCGTAGTTGCGCGTTGTTATGCTCCAACTAACTGTCAAGTTTGAATACAATCGTTCAAGTATTACTGAAATATCAGAGAAATAACCTTAAAACTCCAAATGCGCGCAAAGAAAACAGTGTATATCAGTTGAGCACTAAAATATCTCCCAAAATTAGTTCCCTTATGTATGTTTGATGAATTTCTATTATAATTCAATCACAAGGAACAACTTTCACATAAAAGTCCCCCCCTTCCACAATCAGAACGTGAATAAAAATGATGAAATGATTTCGGTATCAATGGAAAAAAAGGAATAAGATTATATTATTTATTTCCATTTTCACTTGAGAGTCACAGAATACCACATTCCGATATTTGGATAGTTCCATACTAGTTCAATATCTATAATGATTCCAAACAAAATAAATAAATTATTCATAATCATGTTATTTTCGAATTTGAATTTTTTTCAGAAAAGAGATTATATTCCAGGAATTAGCGTTAATTTTTCCGTAATGATTCATCAATACATGAACATGAGTCAGTATGCTATCAACCAGGAGAACACAAAAGATCACTCACGAAAGAAAAGTACCACTCTCGTTAATCCATTTCAAAGATAATTTTTCGAGAGTATGAATTCAACCGCCATGAAAGAGTAGGAATCCCTGGCAATTCATGTTGAATATTTCTCTCTCACATTTCTGTACATTTTTGGGGATATTCAGATGGGTCCTACCTACTTTCAAAGAAAAACTCACACCGGAACATAGCCATTTTATAAAGCGTTGCATACTCAAAACAACAATGAAATTACATCACTCTATTCTCTTGAACGCGTTATCGATAGCTCTTCGGGTATCCACAAGTTTTTTCACTTGTTTCGGAGAGGGCTCCAAATTATTGCTCATAAGATACATGGTAACATCCAGTACTCTTTTACCCCTTCTATACATGGCATCCACTCTTTTAGGGTTTGGACTATTAGTCGCAATAAAACTCTTTGGACCTTTGACTAATCTTCTATATCTTTCCTGTACATCAGCAGGTCTACGCCTGAACCTTATCGCCAATTTTTCCCAAGGATTGATGAAGTTCTGTATGTCACCCCAAAGCCTTATCATTTTATCTTCCAGTTTTGACCAGTAACCCAACTTGATAGGGAAGTATCGGACGTGATTGAGGAATCTTCGCTTCAGAATTTTTTTCGATCTGGTTCTAAAGAAGCACTTCTCAATGAAGTCGAAATCACCAGAGGATAACAAATAGTTCACCCATAGGTACACGTCTTCGTACTCGGAAAAATGTCTACTTCTCATTTTCACCGATTGTCTTGAGGAACCTGCCTCTATAGTTCGTTGTTATAAATAGAATTATGCTGTTGAAATTCACCTGATATCGAAGCGATTCAATTCTTCAACCATTGATAACTTCTAATAAATATGACAGACAATGAAAATACCTATTATTAATATTATGTCCCCGATGAATAAGATAAAGACGTACTTCGGTTAATGGTTGACTATACTCCGTGACATTAAAAGTGTTACATCCAGAGAGAAAAACTTCTGGACTTTAATTTTTTGGCAATGGGAAAGTTTTACATCGAGGATAGAAATATAATATTTTCAGAAAATTCAAGCAAACAAAATCATTAATATGTTGGGCTATCACGCAGCTAACACATTTCCTTACAGGGTGATAGTTTTTGAGACATCGCTATGAAAATATGTGTTTCAATAGAGCTTGACATTACCATTTCGAAAATATCGCTTACTTGAAATTTTCCGGAGTCATTTCGGGATATTGAAACTCCACATTTTTTCACTTGGATATGGTACGCTTTGGGCAAAGCAGCGGTGGAAACAAAATAATGCTAACATTGAATATTGATTGATTCATCCGAGATTCATGGACACAACTCAATAGATATCGATTAACGCTTATTTTGGGAGGATTTCTCATCAGTTTTTGAGTTTTTTCTGGTTTTTCACTCCTTATAACTGAAACAAAGCTAGTAATATACAGAACATGAAGAATACAAACGACAAAGAAAACGAACTATGACCTTTCTGAGTACAAATCTGACATTAAAGATAAAGCAGAAAATTTCAAGAATTATTTTATTATTATTTTCTATTTTATTATTTTGTTTTGAGACAACAGTCTGAAATCGAAACGAGAAATCGGAAGAGAATACTTCTTGAAATTTTCTGATGAAAGAGTCAGATTTGTACTCTGAAACGTCACAGTAAGCTTTCCTTATCGCTTGTATTGTTCCTCTATTGTTCATTAGCCATCTGTTTTGCAAGAAACTGCCCTTAAGAAATAGTTTAATACTGCAATCCGCAAGGGCGGTTTTCATGAGAAAAAGACCATTTTATTAAATCTTTAATAGTTCTGTTTCAGATATTGGGAGTGAAAACCCAGAAAAACCTAAGAAATAACTCAATAGGGCATCTAAAATTTGCAAGCATGAAGTAATGAACTCTTTTGACTCTCTGAATTCTACGTAAGGAGTGCCTACGAGAAAATTTCCTCAGAAAGGAAATTTGCAACAACCTAGCAATTACAGCAATATTTCTGAAATGAACATTTTCGAAAAACACCCGGAAACTAGGGAACGGCCATGGAGTTGCATCACTTTCCGTCTAAGTAGTACAGATGAAGGACTTCCCATTTCCATTTTTCAACACAAATTCCTAGTGTTTTAGAAAACTTCCGTTTATAAACTGATAACAAAAATCCGTAATATTTCGCTTCCACCTCGTAATATAGAAAAACGTTTTATCTCTTTTATATTGATCTTTATTGAAATGTACATTCGGGAAAACTATCTCGTGAAGTCAGAAGCTTTTTAGTACCTATTCGAATTAATCACCATACAGGTAGCGACTACGCAGAACGCTACTGGATTCCAAAATGTTATCAAATTTTATATCTTGTCATCGGGTGTCCCTCGCGTTATTTTGTTAGAAACTTGACAATGATATTTCACAGCAGAATTCTAGATTTCGACTAGATCTGTGTTCGCGACGCATTGTAGACTGAAATATCGGGTGGCTATACCTACGAAATCATTTATCCCTTCATGAACTAGTAATTCAGCCACAAATAAAATTTTTAATTTCTAATTTTGCATTACACGCAAAGTCTTTTTGCAAACTGAATAATACATCCACATTGTTTTCTACTATCAGGGTTCCCTGAACACAATTATTGTACCTTCCAATTGTATAAACTTCCGAATATGACCAATCTTCAATATGTTGCTTTGATGTCAACTGAAATATCATCCTGATCTTGCTTTGGTCTAGATGCAGCTTCAAATAATGATGTAATCGATACCAGGCATTTCACAAAGCTCTAGAGATATTACGTCAGACATATTTAACTAGATTATGTAGTATCAGGTTTTAAATGGGACGATTGAACTCTGGTAGACGCTAGGCTCGAAATATACTTCAAAAGCAAATTAATTTCATATTTTGGCAAGTCCTCATCACAGACGCACTCTATCATACATAACGTGAATGAAGTTTTGTGTATGTTCAAGTTTGATGATTAATTACTCACTTCACTCTCGAGAAAAGAGGTACTTATCAGAAAGCTTCAGTTATACTCATCGTTATTCTGTTTAGATGTGGTAAACTTTGTTCCATCTATATTCTGTGTGGGTATATTGAAGTGTGTCTCTCGATATAATTGTCTAGTTCTTATCCCTTCATACATAAATAATACTCTTTATACAGGGTATTAAATTTCATTTATATATATATATATATATATATTATTAAGTATTAAGGGTAATAGAATTGACCTTCTTCATAATTGCCCGATAGTCGAATTACCCTTAATACTTAATAAAATATTATCAGACGACTAGTACCGCAATTTATTCAACTTATATATATATATATATATATATATATATCGGTTTTTAAAACGTTTTTCTTCGTTGTCCGATGCCTAACTTCCATTCTTTCCGGTTTTTCCATTGATCTTCCCTCAAATCTCTGGCACTAATGGCTTTCGTTACTTCCTCCTTCCAAGTTTTCTTTGGTCTCCCCCGCTTTCTGCGATTTGTTGGTATCCACTTCATAGCCATTTTGGGCAGTCATGTTTCTTCCATCCTCTGAACATGTCCGTACCACATTAACTGTTTTCGCTATATATCGGTCATTATCGAGCCATCTATTCCCATTCGTTGTCTCACCTCTTCGTTTCTTAATCTATCCCTTCTTGATATACCCAGTGATCTTCGAAATACATCCATCATTTCATTTGTCAAGAGGGAAAAACATTTCGTTTAACATTTAAGCCACGGTCTCCTGAATGTAATATTTTTTAGTCTGGAGTATATACAAGAAATGAATCCGCGCCAAACAAATCTGGAACATATCGAAGCAGACAGAAACATTAACTATGGATAAGTGTTCATAGCAGATTTAAATCGGGCTCTTGTGAATTATTTTCATGATTCTGCTCACATTTTTTTTTCCAAAAATGGTTTCAATCGACTCACTGATGGAGAATGCGACGTGAAATTCAATATTGTCTGACTAACTGGCCGGCTGTCCGTCCGTTTGTGTTTCAAATATCAAGGAAACATACCGAAAGTCTCGGAATTTTTTGTGTGGATTTGGAGCCTTTAGTCAGGTGTAAAGATTCCGTTTTTCTAGCAGTTGCGGGGTCGGATAAATTCAATGCTAATTTCTTCATATAATGATCACGGCTCCAGTGTGTTTGTGATCGATGTCATGATGTGTGACCATGCTCGATATAGAAAAAAGCCACAGTAGAATTTGCTGCATCTTTGCGGTTCAATGGTTATTACGAAAACGATCTTTGCTGGGTCTATTTCGTTAATCACTTCACAAATATTGAGCTTCAAGGATGAAATAAACTCGGTTGACTCCGTTTCGACTCTGTCTTCAATATATCCTCACGAAAAATTAACCAGCGGTGTCAAATCGCATGATCGAGCTGGCCATTGCTCAGTTTCGTGGAATTATGCGATCAGGAAATTAGGTTGGCAACAAATTCATGGTTCCGGTGGCTGTAAAAGTTGTGGCACCGATTTTTTTGAACCACATGTTAGTGATATTTATATTTTCAAGAATAGGCTATGTGGCTGTCGAGAATTATCTCGATTGTTGAGAACGCCGAGGAATTGACAAATTTGAATCTTTCCAACACTGTGGCTCACGACTGCGTTTTCACCTGAACGACCCCGTCAAACACGCGTTGGCGTTTGAGCCTGTCGACTCAAATTCAGTTACCAAATTCAAGGGCAGAAATTACGGAATGTAACTTTTTCAACTTTATCAGATTTTAAGCGAATTTTCATTATTGTAATACGATTTTTGAATGAAATGGAATACACTGTAAAAATCACCCAAGCTTTTACTATAGATACGTCAAAAACGAAATGTCATTTTTGAATGAAATGGAATACACTGTAAAAATTACCCTAGCCTTTATTATAGGCACGTCAAAAACGATCATTCATTAAAATAAATTCTTCGTTAGCTAATACGTTTACATGTTGGATGTTGAAGTGATCAACTATACATTACAGAATTTTTTGAATGTCAGATACTCATATTCGATTCATTGTGTTAATACTTCAGGTGGAATCAATTTCCAGCGGCATGCAACCTGAAATTAATTTCAATCATCAGTTGAAACATATTTTCCTGTATAAAACCTTATATACTTTATTGTCTTCGAACGTTTTACGTCTTGAAGGTACAACATTAAAATAATACCAACTGGATTTTAACCTCAATTCTTATTTGTCAGTTGATATGATTTATGTTTTGTAATGCAAGACGTGGAACGTTCGAGGACAATAAAATATATCCAAAGATACCAATATCGAAAGATATTATGTGAAGGTTTTACAGGAAAATATGCTTCAATTAATGATTGAAATAATTTTATGTTTAATAGCAGTGGAAATGGATTCAACCTGAATTATCCCTTGCTGAAAAAAAATAAGTAACATCTAACTCCGGACGGTCGCAGAGCTCCCAAGCAATTCAATATTTTCACCCTCGACTTTGTGAAAACCCAAAAAGCTGTCATCCATCATGGTTGCAATAATATCACCTGAGCTTTCCCAAATGGGAGAAACAGTCCTTAATTTTTCATACCATTCTCATCTTATTTCTCCTGGTTTATTAGTTCCAATAAATTATTGCTCAATTAAACGGACGTTTCGTACTTTTACCTAGAAACAGCGGCAAAATGAAAGGATATAATTCCTGACATGCATTTACCATTGAATTAAGAAAGTAAATTATCTTTTCCATTTTGCTCATTCACGAATTAGGCCTTCACAATTGAAGTCCAAACCTTCTATTCAAATGTCTAGTTTCTAATTTGTTTCTTTCGGAAGCTATTGTGTTCACGATTGGTCGTTAGGAAGTTCCAACCACCTTGGGTAAAAGCTCAACTGTTTCTGAGTTATTTGAATTTTCATGAAGAAAATTGTGTCGACAGGCACCCACACTTTTTTGAATATTTCTGCCTGAGGAGTGTTTTTCAGAGAACTCATTTTCATCTTCAATTTGGCCAGTATGCATTTGTACCTATCGAAAATATATAGGGTGTTCATGAGAGGATTGTCAACCTGAACAGGTAAATCAAATTCACCAAAACTCAAGAATTCAATTCTTCTCAAAAAATGGTAGACTTATTGAAGCAAACTCAATGCGTAAAGCTTAAACTTTCTATGAAGAAATTCTCAAAATAGGGAAACCAGGATTTTCAGAAAGAAAGTGTTCTCCGTGACTTCCGGAATTGACAGAAGAAAACTTTAATGCGATTCTCCGATGAAAAATTATGTTCATTAATTGTAATTTATTATTGTTAGTATTGGGATTGTTGAAGATGAAGAATGAGTGTTTCCTTGATAAAACGGAAAACTATTAGGTATAGGGATATCTCAAGTGATTAGTCTTCTTTTTCACGTAGAAATGAGTGAAACAATGAAAAATATCAGTTTTAATTCGACCATCTTGAATTTCGATGAGCTTGCTTTGTCCATGTTAACGATCCTCTCATAAAAAAACCCGTATATTTTAGGTCCAAATTCATAAAAGTATTTGGATCATGAAAATGAACTAAAATTTTCCCAAAAACACTTCTATTTCAGAATCATTTATTTTCATAAGAATTCGAATAATTCAGAAACCGTTGATTTTTCACTGAAGGTATGACATATTGTTGTGAATGCCACTAAACAAGCTATTTACTGATGCAATACTATGCTGGGTGTGCTTTCTGAAATTTAAGAAAATATTAGGCTATTTCACTTTCGAAAACACCCATATGCAAATTTTCAGCGTAATTATTGGTTTCCATAAACCTCTAACAAGTCCTCGGGGTGACTCGCCCTGTATATTTCCGAAAAAACGAAAATAACAGGGAAAAAAATCTTGCTAACTTTATTACTGCATTTTTCCATCCTAATTGAATCAGTATCGATTGTTCTTGGCCATTCCTCTTCTCCCAAATTGAAGGTTACGTGCACATTGATAACGCTGTAACCTGAATGGCAGGAGAACCAGGAGAAGATCCCCCATTTGTGATTATTATTTGGGGTATGAAATCGACCAGTTGAATTGCCGTCAAAGTCTTGTATCTACTCACCAGAACACCTTGTACATATCTGAATCTGAACAAATTTTCCCTATCTCAGTCAAACATCATCATCTGAAGTTATCATTGTATCCGTGCGGTTTTGCTGTTTTTTTTCGCAAGCCTCAACTCGGATATTCCATCTGATTCGGCATTTATTCCGCAATCATTTCAGTTCATCCGCATTAAATAAAAAAAGTCCCGTCATATACGAGTTGCTGCTGAGATGAATATAAAACCGGCATCATAGAAACCAGGACACTGGAAAGATGATGGGCTCTCAGGTTTGCAATATGAATTATATTGACCGTTATTTTTGCAGTCTGATATTTTCCTATGTCTTCCTGTATGTTTTATTCAGAAGTTCATATCCATCACTCCGCAGAAACGAACAACTTGTATCAGGATTAAATTCGAGCCTTGAATTATAGCCGCCGATGGTACACGATATAGAGAGTGAATGGTAATGGTTTAGGATCATGATTTGTTTGTGAAGGTGAAATTTTTTCCTAGGGCTGTGGGCAACGGATATTTATTATTTGGTATTTGGATAGCCACTGAAAATGATCGACTTCTCGTAAACCTTTGAATATTCCATAAATAGAAGTTTCATTCAGACATAACAGTTCTGCCCACAATGTGTCTGAGAATTATGAGCATTGATTTTATATCAGGTCAGGTAAAGTGAAAAGTTGCAGTATTGGTCGTTGTTTCTCACTGACTTCTTCTCACCATCATCGATTGGTTTATTTGGGACATTCCAAAATGGTGTCAAAACCTTTTAAACTTCTTAGTTCCATCCGCAGCTGTTCGGTTTTTCTCGGAAGGATAAGCACACAGGAGCTGAAGAATTTGGCAACAATCCAGGGATGTAAATGGACTCTAATAGTTTCAGACCGTCCTGGGTAAATCCTTCAATCTGTTTGTCAATGCTTGCTTCTACATCTGACGATAGACTTTTTGGTTATTTTTGGGGGTTTCATAATTTTTGAAGAGTCACTGAAACAACACGTTTTTTCACATGATTTTCTCGGGATGATTAGTGAAAAAAGCTGGGTACCTCTCCAACATCTTGAAGCGGGTAGTCATCTTTCTTTACTCCCTAGCTGAAGATTTCACCCTCTATGCCCTTGCTTGGTCAGTGACTTAATCTATTCATGGGTTATTTGATTATTCTAGAGCAATTCCTCTTGATAAAGTGTCGGTCAAACTTCATGGTTCACTGATAAGCTAATAAAAGTGGGTGGCTTTCCAACACCTTGCTCCTCAACTGCTTCGTTGGTGAGATCTCAACTCTGTCCCATCTGATATTGCTTTCTAAGATTTTTATGGATGGCATAGTTTATATCACCATTATAAATAAAATAATAAATTGTGATTGTCTTAGGAAAGACATGGATCTCTTTTGCCTTTTGGGTTTTGCAAGGATTCAGCAGAGTCATTGTTCTCCAAATATTCCAATACGTCTTAGGTAAAGTAGGCTATAACATCAAATGATTAATGCTTGGTTATTTCCGAAGTTTCATCAGTTTTTTAGCATGCGTTTCTCAGGATGATGAGCATAGAAAACTGGGTATCTTTCCGATACCTTCAATGGGGCATTTTTTTCCCATTGTCCCCAGGTTGATTTTTCAATTCATCTGCCGTTGCTTGCTCTGTAACAGAGTTGGTGACTCTCCAACGCCTTATTGAACATATCGGTCTTCACTGGATCCGTCTTCATTCTGCCTCATGATTCGTTGCTTCATCTTGATGGTATATTCTGGTACTATCAAAGATTGCTGAATAATGAAGAATCATTTGGACATTAAAGTTAAGGTCACGATGATTGATGAAAAAATGAGGAGAGCCCGAAAAGAGACATTAACCTTGCTTTTTGTTCTAGATGGAGTTGTAGCTCGCCAATTATTTTGTTATGCTCTACAATTCCATATCGAGAAGGTTTCATTTGAAGCAAACAATTCTCCCCACATCGTTTCTCACGATGAAGGAGGTATTGGTTTCTATTGGCTTCTAGATGAAGCCTTCACTCTATGTATAGTTTAATTTCCTAACTTTATCTTACGGTGGACCATATTGATATTCTTAAAAATTTCAAATCAATAGGTATTCATCAAACACATATGTTTACTTATATTCTCAGGATATGTTTAAAAAAGTATTGCCTCCTTATAACTCGAAACAGGTATTGCTCTTAGGTGAATCATTCACTCTGTTATTTCCAGTTGGCTGATTTAGGCTGACAATGAAAAAACAGGTATTAATCTTGAGTTGCTGTTTGACTTCATCTAACTTTGAACTAACACTTCGAAAGGGGTATCTTACTCCAATCGCTTTTTGGGTGATGTCTTCACTTTATCATTGCTTTCTACCTAATTTTATCTTTATGGACAGTATGGTTTTTTTTGAGTTTCATAATAATATATTATCATTTAAAGCACACCTTTGCTATAACAGCGTTTCAAACGACGTATGAGTTGCTAGTTGCTTTCTGCATGCAGTCTTCACTCTATCTCTCGTTGATTGTTTCGTACCTTGAATTTATGCAAAATTAATATTTTCAGAAATTGGGAAATGCTACACAAATAAAATGGGTAATTATCTCATGCCTTGAAGGCATCATTTACCTCCTAGTGCAGTCTCCTCTCTATATAAAGATGCTTGCAACCTATCCTTATCTGATGATCTGTTCGGATATTTCTGTCAACTCAGAAATCAATCCACTCTCTCCTAAGCGTTTCAAACATTTATCAGTTCTTCAATTCATAAAATAGAGCACTCGACACAAATATAGCAATTAGATACTTCATCATTATTATGGGGGTCGAAACAATAAATATCAATCTGATTTCACTAATGCACAAAGCCAGAACTTGATAGACTGTACATTGGAAAGTTTCTCTGAAGATTGGACAGAGATCAGTCCGGCCGGCATGCCCGATGTGGGCTTGGAAGGACTACGCCCAATGGCGGAAATATGTCCAAGTCATGCAAACGAACGGGTTGTTTCTATTTAATCTGATTGGTTCGCAATCAGAATATATACGGGATAGGCTGCAAGCCTTATGGCCAAAGCTGAAACTGAACCAAAACGATAGGAAATGACCTAGGACTAGGCAGCGAAACAGTTCGTATCAATCAATGACTAATTATACCTCCCCATCCGAAAGGAAATCGAATTCAGTTATGGTAACTTCGCTCATTAAATAGGGCCGGAACGTGAACGTCCACGTATTTATTTTGCTGGTTTTCGTGATCACATTATCAATTATTTGCAACCGCGTAACTGATAAACCTGCATATAACAGACCACAGAATTAAACCTGAAAATTAGTTGCTAGACTACGGAAGCTGCTTTACATACTTCATGCATATTCCGTATCCTTGCATACTTACTTCATCCTCGCCTACTTCCTCTCTGCATGGAACACAGAAAGAAGAAATTGATATAGTTTCCCGTAATAATTTGTGGCATTCTAAACTTTGAAACCATGAATTAAATGATAATTTTCACTGTTGCATATCCACTCTTGTTAAAACTGAATGATCACTCATTTTACAATCAGAATCGGAGCTGTCAGAAAAGAGTGTCTCAGTTAATCTTCAGCAACTTAGTTAGTTTGAAGTATCTTAGTTGCTGATTCAAAGTTCTTACATTGTTTCACTGAAAAGTAATAAATAGATATTTCTCGAATGAATGTCAAAAAACTATTCAAGATACTGAAGTTTCTCAGATACCAAAACTATTTTGAGGACCGGCAAGTACCTTGAATACACTAAAGTATCTCAGATACCGAAAAGGCTTCAGATATGTTGTGAGTTTCAATTTTCCTATAAATTACTTATTTTTTATTCAAAAAATTTTGACTGTTTCTAAGTCTAAAGATAAGTCAATAAATAATGATGTTCGATGAGATCAATTTATGAATTTTTCAGTAATAATTCATTGTTTTTTTGCGCGCATGTTCTAGGGGAACAGCGTACTATCGTTTCGTCCAAATGTCTGTAATTTTGGATGATTGAGCCGAAAATGGTCTCAATCGACTAGTTTGGACTCACTGATGACGAATCCGGTGTCAAAATCGATTCTGTCCGGCCAGCCGTCCGTCCAGCCGTAGACACAATAACTGTCGACAGAAGCAAGCTAGCAACTTAAAAAAATTCCGAATAGGTTGCGCATCAGAATGCCGCGGTTATGTTTGTTAATGGGCCAAATCGTTTGAATAGTTTCGGAGTTATAGGCACTTGAAGTTTTGAAGTTATTTATTTTTTATTTCAAAAACTACCCGAGCTATTGGATTCAAACTTGGCAATTAGGTGGAGTATAACAACGCGCAACTTTGAGCCAAACTTCGTCAGGATCATATTGTCAGTAAATGTAAAAAAAAATTTTTTCGAAATTTTTTTCCAAAAAAATTGTTTTTTTCGGAAATCATTCATTATATCCAAAAAAAATTCCACTCTCACTTTGAACTTCGTATTTCACAGCAGTGTACCAAATTTCAGTTCGATACGATCATAAGTTTCGGAGATATCGGGAAAAAATAAGTCAAATTTCGAGGTTTTCTTCTCGATATAGTTGATTTTTTCGGTATAACTCGAGAAATACTGATTCAGTCCTGATAAAACTTCACAGCTAGTTTTGAGATACTAAAAGACAACTTTATGCGAGATTTCGTGATAATCGTCTCATTAGAACAATTTGAAAAACAAATTTCTATGATTTTCTTATCATATCATCCTCATTAAATTCTGTATGAAACTTCGAACTGTTATTTTTCGATGAAGTACTGGATTTCAATTCGATCTGCTCTGTACTTTTGGAAATATTGGAAAAATAAAATTTTGATTGGGTACATCTTCGGATTCATTGGGTAGATTTTACCCATTCACGAATTCGGACTTCGTAATTAAGGTCCAAACCTTCTCTACAAATATCGAGTTTCTAAGTTGCCTAACGGCCGACTGCGTAAACACAATAACTTCCGGAAGAAACGACTTAGAAACTCGATATTTGTAGAGTAGGTTTGGGGCTTAATTACGAAGGTCGAATTCGTTAATGGGTTAAATCCGCCCAATGATTCCATAGATATACCCATTCAAAATTTTATTTTTCCAATATATCCAAAAATACAGACTTGATCGAATTGAAATCCAGTAATTTATCAGTAAAAATTTCAAAAAGCACTGCCGTGAAGGCAGCAGCTTTTGCGTGCATGTTCAAATTCGTTGCTGAAGCGGTCATCTACATTGAACATGCGCACAAAAGTTGCTGCCTTCACGGCAGTGCTTTTTGAAATTTTTATTCGTGTGTTCTGGTGGGACATCTTGGAACTTTCAATTATCTCTAAATCTGCCATCACAGAAAATATTCCTTCATCTTTTACGTTACAAAACTCCGACCTTATATATAAAGAAACTCAAACAGAATTTTTTTCAAGAAAAGAAACTTTCCTTTTGCGCACATGTCCTGGGGAACAGCGTGCTATCGTTTTATCCAAATTACTGTAACTTTCCAATTTTTTCCCGAAAATGGTCTCAAACGACCAGATTGGACTTTTTGATGACGAATCCGGTGTCAATATTGATTCTGTCCGGCCGTCCAGCCGACGACACGATATCTGTCGAAAGAAGCAAGCTAGTGACTTGAAACTTTCAGGTTAAGGCGAATTTGTTAATGGGGCAAATCGTTCGAATGGTTCCGGAATTATGGTAATTTGGAATTTTGATATTGATTTCCCGATATTTCAGGAACTACCTTCGCGATTTAATTGAGACTTGACAGTTAGTTGAATCATAACAACGCACAACTTTTCACAAAACTTCGTGTAGACCACAATGTCACTAAATTTTGGAAAAAAAAATTTCCGAAATACTTTACGAAAAAATTTTTCCAACCGTTAACAGTTGACTTAATAGGAACAAAACTCCTGCTCATACCTTGACCGTCATATTTCGTAGATTTCTTCTCGATATCGTTGTTCTTTTCAGAATAACTCAAAAAATACTAATTCAGTCTGAATGAAACTGGGCAGATAGTTTGAAAATAGTGATGGGCAACTTTGCGCAACAATTTGAAAAAAATTTTTGAAATTTTATTCTCAAATATTCAATATTCGGTGATCTTCTGACTATATCATCCTCATGATATTCTGTATGAACCTTCGAACTAACGTTTTCCGATAAGATACTGGATTCCATTTCGATCTTATCTGCATTTTTGAGAATATTAAAAAAATAAAATTTTGAATGGTATATCTGCAGAATCTTTAGGTGAATTTTACCCATTCACGAATTCGGCCTTCGTAATTAAGGTCCGAACCTACTCTACAAATATCGAATTCATAAGTTGTTTCTTTCGGAAGTTATTGTGTTTACGGTGACCATTTTCAGAGTTCAAGCAGGGGTCATCGCATGAAGACCGAATAGCAATGACTATTTACGTCTCATTTGGGTATAAAGAAACCACATACTGAACTTCAAATATTCTCGTTCTTGTAAGCGATGAACTTACTGAAATATCTTAATTTTTCTTGCAGGAGAAAGACCAGCAGCTATGCAGACAGGCTCAGCAGGACTGTCGAACAGCTCTTTAAACATCATAATTCTGATGATTTTGTCCTATTTGTGCTCATCATGGTACTTGGAAATATCTGACACGACAAGCCTGAGCTTCATATCGTCCCTGAGTAGGTAGCTGCCAGTAGTGAGCAGTTCAAAGCGCTAATTTGCTGACCCAAAGAGCTTGATCAATACTCAAGAAGATGTTTTCTGTACATATGGGTGAGGATTGAATTTCTCAACGTCTTTGTAGTTGACCTGTTATGTGTAAATATATTTGGAGTGTTTTATATATGTTCGATGGAGATACGTAGATGCTAAGGAGGTTATGTTAGACATTTGGAAGTGAAGCAATAATTTTTCAATGGTGAAAAGTATGGTGGTGGATTGGAACTTGTTCTAACATTTGGAATTTAATAATTAAGTTGGGGAGTTGTTCGTAGAGTGATGAGTATCTGTTTGCTGACAAATTCGAGAGTGCGGGTTATGAATTATATACTTGTATTACTGTTGTTGTATTTATAGGTACTGCTGGATTTCTGTTTCATATATAGAACACTTCGATGAACGTTGATCACATTGAACTCACGTGAAAATGAATGTATATATGCATTGATATTATAATATTAGCAACACCTCAATCATATGGAATCAAAAGTTCGTTAAATGTAGAATTTACTTGATATGAAGTAATTGTCATTGTTGAATTATATGATTGTCTCTGGACAAGAGAATAATAAGCCTTCTTGATACTTTTGGTGGGACTTCATCATTCCTGAGTATCATCGATTTGGTTGAATTCGACATCATTTCGTTCATATTTTTTCATGGGAAATTTGCCTGACGAAAAATTCAACTCTGAGTCAAATAAAATATATCTTGGAGATAACAAATCTTCAACTCGAAATCTGCAGTAGAGAACCGATGAGTTCTGAATCGCTAAATGAATATGTGTAAATCTACGTTTTTTGTCGGTGGTCAGCAGTGAATAATTTCGTTTTGTTTTTCTTGTTTCCCGAAAAATATTCGATGCTGTTAACCCTTGACGTCAAGTTGGCACATTTTTCAATCACCTCTTTTCCGAAAAAAAAATGTGTTTTTAGCTGTTAATATAACTTCTCAAACTCTTATGGTTTCGACTTTTCGAACTAAATTTCTTACACTTTATCTCAAATGAAAGCTTGTGTTCACTGAAAAGTTACTTTGATCCTTCATAGCCTTCGGGCTCTTTCCGTCGATCAGTAAACTGAAACTAAAAGAAAAATACGGCTTGTCAAATGTCAGGAATTTCATCTCTCGATCAAATGTTTTTGGTGAAGTTAATCAGCTGCCTTGAAACGAAGTAGAACTAACATACTCAAACTGCATCCACTTTTTTAAAGTCCGTATGTAGGACTTCAAATAAGTCTAAAAAGTTTTCGCAAGTAGAGCTGAGTCAGGTTGACACTAGTAAAATGACATGAAACTCAAAAAAATTCAAATAAATATTGTCAATTCCTACATATTTTCATCACGGTTTGATTCAGTTACAAACGTAAGTACTACTGACTTAATGCAGAGCTTCCAACGTCGCATAGTTATCTGACAGGAAAATGAACCTAACCAAACATTTTTCCATTATATAGAGTGGAATGTCCAAAACTTCCATGCCCAACCGACTGAGTCTATTAGAACGAATGGAGTATACATATTTACAGACAAACAAGAAGGGCAAACTGAGTTTCAAGCGTCTAAATAGGCAAAATTCAAACCAGTGTTTTGAAACAAGGATTTTTGAAAACATTTCCCTGCTACTTTGACAAGTAACCAGAACGTAAAATATTCTCCTGAAAATGAGAGTGGTAAAAATAATTTCTACTGCTGATAAGCGGCAAAAAACGGGTATGTTAACACTTATCCCAAACCAATTCACAGGCATTATAGGCCCTGATACATCTCCGGATCAAGCTATAATCGTCGACAAAATAATGAACCTCGCTACTTGTGAATAATTGTAACATAGATGTGTGATTTCACGCTTTTGTCACCAGCGGAGTAATGATAAAGAGTGTGTAGAACCACACTCAATAAAATTGTCTGTTGAATGTCCTATGGAAATGGAAGAGTTTCGCAACATTTACAGTCGGTTTCACAAAACCTTCATCAGCTATCAAATCGTTGATCTTAAATATCTATGGATGGGTTGAAAATGAATTGTAATCAAGTACATATCGAACTGCTGATTAAAAATCAACCCCTGGATGAGGCAATAAAAGCTTGGTGAAACCTGCGGTTAGAATGAGCAACAAGGGTTATTTTGTATATTGGGCCAATCTTCATAGCTTTTTATAGATAGTGCAGATTTCCAGACAATGAGAATAGTTAATAGTTTATCCGGATCGAAAAGACTAAGACACAACAAAATCTTTCTTTTGATTCATGATCATGGGGTGAACTATCAACATCCACTGCTAAACCATATCGCTGTGAAAGCAGACATGTCATGTGACATCAGAAGGGTGCTGAAGCCTAGTGAAACAGTCAACACTGATAGCTTGAATCTAGCATTGCGTGAGAATGAACGCAACCTGGGAAAAAGCAGCAAAGAGCTTTCGCTCAATGAAAATGCCTAGTGACAACAACGCAGGTCTGGAAAACGAACGAATGGTTCTGTTGGGCAATTTTATCGAGAGCGGCTTATTCTCCAGACTTGTTTACTTTCGATAATCATCCATTCGCTTCACTGGTACGACTTCTTGTTCAGCAACGCTTCATTTCGTAAGACAATGTATATAATTGGCCTGATAACTTCGAAAGTAGAACTGTTTTTTGGGAGACAAGCATAGCCTGTCAAAGGAGTCGAAAAGATAACAAGCAATTTAGCTCAATCCATGAGTTCGTAGGATAAGCGAGAAAAAACAATTTGTTTCATTCAAATTTGATTTAGAAATTCAAAAAAGTTGTCTCTGAGGGCCATACATAGATTATACCTATCTTCCAATTCTTTCTATCCTGAGATAGGCGATAAGTTGAGAGTAATTGTTCGATTGATGAAAATTTTGACCTGCATTACTTAAAAGATGACTTATTCAAGATAATCCATGTAAACAGTTTCCACAGTTTTTTATTCTGAAGTATACAGCGTGTCAATTCAAATAAATACCACCTCCTCAAGCGAAATCAGGAAAAGTGCAAGAAGAAGGGAACTTTGGTTCATAGTGGAACATTTTATACGGTTGGTTCCAACTGGCTTGTATAAACTGTTGCCTTTACCAAAGTGCCATGCACTTGACCTCTTCTGTAAAAAAAAAAATGTAAAATAGTTACCATAGCAAGAGGTGCAATTGAACATGAAAATTATGAACAACTTCTTACTCATTGGCCTAAATACAGCACTTCCTTTGCAAAAACCAGCGAATTTCACATGTGCCGAACAGAATGCCGTGTCAAACATTTTCTCCACAATAAAAATGAACTTGTTGTAGCATTGTTCAGTTACTTTCTTCACTTTCAGAATATCGATTCAACGTGATAGTAACAGAAAAGATCGAGTTTATGGCATATTCGAAACGTTCATCGAATACCCTTCAGGAAACGGTGTCACTGAACCCCCTCCCCATTTGAGAAATCTTTCATGCAAAGGGGGTTTATGTCATCACTTTTTCAGGGTTGAAACAAATAGATTAGAACCAATTGCATAAGATTTCACTTTACGAACCAAATTTTACCTCATTCTGCAGTTCGTCTGAGTTTGCATTGGGTCTGAGATATTAAGTATGGCACTCCGACAATTTGACACACTGTATTCGGACTTGACCTACTTTGTCGTGACTCTGATCTCTTTTTCGAAACCCTAATGGCTCAGTAGCTCTTCTTCATATCCCAATTTCGTTTTGTCCGATACGGAAATACAATATGGAGTTATCCGAACACCATAAATCTTCAACCAGAAACAAATTTCGCAACCATCCTAAAGAGCGGAATATTCGCCAGGGGCTTTTTTGCAAAGGCCACTGACAGCCGCATTGGAAAATTCCACGAATTGAAAATCCCCGGGAGATTAGAGCGTTAACGAAATAACATCCTTGGATTAACGTACTTCAGAATCGCTTATGCGAGATTCTGAAAAAAGCTCCCCATCCTCTCAAAAAAAGTATAATCCCTGATTGGCAGTTAGGGGGAAAACTAACGAAATGAATCATCAGTCGCAAGAAGCCTTTTTCCTTTCTGACGAATCTTGTAATGTGACTTCACAGAGAGCTCCGTATTCAATTCAATCAGGGTGGATCAAAGTCAGAGCTGCCAGGAAAAAGAATCTTAGTTACTTCAAAGTAACTCAGACACTTCGGAGTATCTGAGTAACTGTATTTCAGTTTCTTCATTGTTTTGGTGAAAAGTAACTGATACTTTAGCTACTTTTCAGAACTAACTGTATCGTGTTCCTTGGGTTAGTATCTTAGATACCGAGAAGTATCTTAAGTACCGAAAAGTATATTCATACAGAAGAGTATCTCAGATACCGAAAAGGGTCCCAGAAATCGAAAAATATTCAAGTTAAATAAATATTTAAAATATAAGATCTTGAAAAGTTTTTCATCTTTCTTTGAAAGGGAAGTTTTGGATGGGTATCAGAGTTGTACTTTCCAAGCGTAACTAGATACCTGTCCAAAGTTATTTTGGATATTCTATAAGATACATATCTAGTACCTAGATCTTTTTCAAAATATCTTTGATAATTTTGATCATAATAGACCGAATTTGACATTGAAAGAAGCTTGAAATCACAAAATGTGAATTCGACGAGATAATCCTTCGTTTAAATGGATCCAAGCAGAGGAACACTTCATCAAGGGCACCTAACAAGGCGGCCCTACAAAATTCCAAGATGAATATACAAGATTTGGTTAAAATACAGTGAGAAAGTTTCTCACAGAAAAGGTCATAAATCCATGACAAGAAACAATTTTGGTATACTTATTTGGAGAGGGGATTCAGCTGCTCTCTCTAAGAAATTTCATTGTCAGGAATCGTTTCAAACAGTATTCTTTCTGTCACGTGAAGAGCCAAGAGTCGCAGGGTTTCAAATCTAGCGGGTTAGATGGATGGAGAGACAGAAGAAGTACCAGCGTCCCTAGCATTTGTTCAGGCAGAAATTCAGTGTACTGGTACTCCCTATCTGGTACTGCACTTTCTCTCTTTTCCTGGCGTACATATTTATTGGTTATGTCGAATAAGGGCCAACGCTCACTTATCGGCAACAGCCCAGCCCACACCTCACCGGAATTTTATTCTTTTAATATAATTGAAGACAGCACTAACTTGCCCGTCAGGGAACGCTGAAAATTAGTAGGCGGTTTGCCTTGGTCCCGGCTGTTGTCAATAAGTGAGAGTTGACCTTCGAACAGATAAATGTTGTCGTGCTGGAAAAACTGTCATGCTCACAAACGTTCTTGAAATCCTCTCGATTCATCGGAAAATGAACCACTTTTATTAATTCACCTGAAGAATCTACATAATGGGCACAAACGCATGGTTGTTTTTTTCGATTCTAAGCCACCGGTAGAAAAATGGACAAAAAAAGGCATCATTCCATAGGGGATTCAGAAGACCTGTGAAAAACTTGAGTATTTTTTCGGGTCCATTCTCATTACAATATGCCCACTGGGTTCTATCTTCATCCATAGAAGATAATTTTATATTCTTGCAACTGAGGAAAACTTCATTTGCCTCCTTGGCGGTTGTTAATTTGTTCAATTCATGGGCCACATGTACGTAGGAAATAGACGAACAATCGACCTTAAACCTATCGAAAATCATAGAAATTTCTTTCTCCTAGAGTTCCGGACCTTTCTTATTTCTTTGCTAGGAAGGGAATTCTTTTTTTGACCCAAGGGACTTCTGAAGAATGACCTCGAACATATTACGAATTTCTGTAAATTGGACCAATGGATTTGGGTCACGTATGAAATGTTATATGGGACGTTTAACACCGAAAGTCTCATTTTCACAAGTTCCGGGAATTGAATAAGTTCCACTTCATCCTAGGAAATACCTCTTCCGTTATTGCGGTATACGAACGTTGGAAAAAGTTTCTTCGGCCATTTCGCTTATCCGATATCGAACATTCCTGGAGCAAATTTCGTTTCATTGAATCAATGGATTTTCTCACGAAACGGCAGTTTAGTTTCTACACTATTATCCTAAAGTTCCGTTCGATCGAGCAGCAATTTAGCGATGTATATATCGGGATGATATATCAAATTATTCAATTACTTTATACCTAACGATATACCATTGTTCAAGAAACAATCCACTCGGCTTGAAACAATGCACTTCCTTTATACAAACATTGACTTCGCAATTGTTCATTTGTGGTTATTAATTTCCTGATCAACTCTATTCCACATTGTTCCCCAACTATAGAGCAAGTTTTCCGATATCTTGTTGCTGAAAACTTGTCTTACTTTCGGCAAGTATACATGGCTTGTTCGACAAGAGCGGTGTTTTTTTTGTATCGAGGTATTGAGCGAATTGTTGCGGCAACTTGAAATTATTCGGAGTATGTTTCTCGTTCCTCATGTATCCATATAGTTCGGCATCATGATTTCAATATGAAATGAGCTGCCTGAAACTAGTCAGGAGACGTTTATATATTCTATTAGTCTAAGATCCTAACTTACATCGACCTTCACTGAGCTGATAATAGAATGAAACTTATTTTATAATAAATTTAGTATATTAGAAAATATATTGAAAATGAGTTGCCTAAAAAATCCTGGACAGAATATTTACAACTATTTTTTGAAGAATCTATTATTTATCTGGACAAACTACTGGGTTGCCAGGTATACACAGGTTTGTCGATGCCAGCGACTTTCACTTGATAGGATAATAGAAATACCATATAGGGTTGTCTGTGAAATATTCGATCCTAATAGAGGTTTGCTAATTTTCAAAAAACTCAAAAATTTCAAATTTTTAATGGTATTCATTTCCTTGAACAGTTACTTCTTTGTAATACTCGGTATGGTAACCAACAAAATCGAGTGCTGCTTCAGTTAGTTCAGCTTCATGATATTTAAATTTTTTTCACGAGAAGTTTGCTTTGATGAACAATTTTTGAAATTTTCATCCGTAAAACTCAAAGAATCGTCCGAGCCACACAAAAAAAACTTTTTAGCCATTTTTTATCACAACGACACAGAACAACACATGTTTTCGATGCAATATAATATTATAAGTCAGAAGCTTCTCCAAAATAACGCGTACTGTTTAAAATATGTTTACGTACCGAGCCTGTGCGCTTCCTTAAATTTATTCTGGGTCCCATCAGCCACGACTGGAATGTTCGGTCCCTTATTATTACTCAGTATAGTATACTTACCTCGGATCTCTCTCACCCGCGGCCACACCCTTTGAAATTTAAATCTTTAAAATTCGCAAACCTGTAATTAAGACCGAACTTTCTGCAGACAACCCTATATCAACGTGTTCACAATAAAACAGCGCTTATGCTGATATAAAAGTTTTTCTATTATCGTATCAAGTGAAAGTAACTGGCATCGGCATACCTGTTTGTACGTGGCAACCCAATAGTTTGTCCAGGTAAATAACAGATTCTTTGAAAAAAAATTAAAATTATTCTGTCCAGGATTTTTTCAGGCAATTCATTTTTAATATATTTTCTTATATGCTAAGTTTATTTATAAAATAAGTTTTATTCTTTTATCAGCTAGGTTCGGATCTTCTACCATATAATTCAATGCCATTAACAATCAATGCGTGTGCGCGTACTTTTCACAACGAAGAATTTTTCACAATGCTTGTGATATTCAGTCCAAGAAAAATGAAAACTGGTTTTCACCACTGCCACAGCGGTACATCTAATGCAACTGAACGATTTGTGTCGGAGTGGACTGATGATCCTCCTATTCGTACAAACCGCAACCAAAACATGAATGCCATAATCATTCAATAAATTGTCTGTAACGATGTAGCTATCGCCATCTAACGATTGATGGATCAAACCAGCGAAACAACCCTTTAGGGACATTGTGAGATGTTGAAGAAATTTCTCTGGTCACTGTTTTCCACCATGGCTTATTTCTGTCGTATGCCCCGATGGGTAAAGCATCAATTTCTGTTATTTATCTCGAGAAATATACTCCGATATTTCAACGACAGCTAAGTCGAACGATTTGTCGTTATCATTATGACATCGTGAACATACGTATCATTCATCTATCAGGACGGATAGAAAAGGGCATCAATCAATGAGAAAAGAAAATGTAAAGACAATTTGCCATTTTGTTGACAACAGAAGGACATCAGTTTTCTATTAATTTGATTGAATTGTTTGGCGGAACTATTTGCTCGATAAATATAATCTGGAGAAGATGGAATTACTTTAAGATACCAGTAGTTTTAAGATTGTGTAGGGGTTTTTATAGATCTGAACACATACAATGAATTGAACATTGGATCTACCTCATCTTTTCGGAGTATCTCACTCAAACAGTGCTTTTTTCATCGTGATCCAGATTCAAGTTATGATTGCATTCTTAAGTGATGCATATGGCTCAGTCAGATAAACCCTTATTGCCGGCATTCAGATTCCAAAAATTTTTTATATTTTTTCGCTGATTCCGTTTCCAGTTCTGCTTTATTTTGTACGGAATTTTAGTTACCTGCAATTTCATCTCTTAAACCCTTGGTATGATTATTTCATATACAGGAACTAGGGGTTACCTAGGGTTGAACGCTAAACAGCGATTATATGTTGAAATAAGTTTTCCTCCCTTATAAGCACCTGTGCCTACTTGATTAGTCTTCGAATTACACGAAGGGTGCCAAAGTTTGAAAGAAGGTTTGATCGATTTTCACAAAATCTTTTTGTGGACTTTGATGAAAGTTGGTTCGATCATATTTACCATAGACAAGGATTTTTTTTAATTTCGCTGCTGCTTTGCTACCTTCGAAATGGTTTCTGTGAAAATTCGGATTTTACTTCACATGCAGAGGAGTTGTCCTATTTTTTCCCAGAACGGACCAAGATACCCATATACACAGACAAATTGAATTGAAAAATATTTTGAGAGAATTTTTTCCTTTTTTTATTATCTCAAAATAATCTGACAAGAATTAAATGGGAAAACATTATTTTTGCAGATTTCGAGATTTAAACTATTTGTCAAGGATAAGAACGTCGCCTAGTTTCTGCTGAATGACTTGAATATTTCCGCCCATAGTTGACGTGATTTCCTATATCAAATAATAGAAGTAAAAGTAGTGTATTAAAATAAAATTATTAAGTTGTTCAATTTATTGTCAGATAAAGACTGAAACGTAACAGTTTCTTTCGTTGATCGTTTCGAAGTTTCAAAGATACTACCCTTGGCATATAATAGTTCAAACGTCGAAATCTGCAGGGACGATTTCTATACTTAATGAATTAGTTGCATTTCATTTGTAGATAATTTTTTTTCATATATTAGTAGCGGAAAATTATACTAAATTAAATCATACGGAAAATAGCTCAACGTATATGGATAAGGTATTTTTTTCTGAATTTATTGAGAAAGGTTTCTGATTGTCTTCAATATGTTCGATCCAAAACAGTCCAACGATTTTCAAGTGATCGCTTCAAACTGATTTTCCCATGAAAACTTTGACTACCTGTATGTGAAAAGAGAAAAATTGCGATTCTCTCTCAGGAAGAACCTATTCTCCTGCACAATAGGTTTCCATCGATTCAACCATGTTTAGAATGAAAGATAATCTTGTAACATAGCACCAAGATGGTCCTGAGATTTCTCAATTTTCTTGAGAACTGTCTGATGAACCTTTTCATTCTCAGGTATCTTAATCCTACTACGGCTAACTGGACATATATCAGTTTTCCATTTCAATTACTTTGGAGCGCATGCACCATTTTATTCAATAGTATATAATGATGTCCTTTGAGGATTTCATTTCGGAGAAAGCATTCAGATTGATGAGAATTCGGAGACACATTGATGTGATAGTTTTTTTATAATTCCAAGCTGCAATTTGTGTCGGTTATCATGATGAAAAAAATTGACCAACCACGAAGATCAGATCTCGAATAAATGTCAAAGAGAACAGATATTCGGGAATCGCAGACGAAATCTAAACGATTTCCGCTACAAAAGAAAGCTATTCTCCCCCGCATGCAGCTCACTCTGTTTCCTATAAAAATAACAATGGAATTGGAAGTGACAGAGATTCCAGATCGGCCGTTTGAACTCAATTATCTATTTCATTTTAGCCAGAACATTTATCAGGCGATCCCAATGAAACACGTCTGAATAAATGCACAGACATATTGATTGAGAAAGTACCCACGTTCAGATTGATTTATAAGGATTTGGAAAACTAAATTGAATTTTTGATGCTCTCAAAGCGGCCCATTTGGTAAATGGATGCTCGAGTTCAACAGATTATCATTCGTTTTTCTTACCGAGAAGTAGCTGAAGATAAATAGGAAATTCTTGTGATCACAAAAACTTTCCAAATCATTTTCCCCTCAACTTTTCGCAAACTTCGATACTGCTGTTAATGAGTTGAATATTTCCTGGACGCCGAATTTTTCGTGGATCGCGAGGGTGTTAAAAAGACTTTTAATTATAATTTATATTTAGCTTCAAGGATTCCGTGAATTTCTCTGTTATGAGATAAGATTCTCAAGGCTTCCACTCCTAGCTCAACCTTCTCCTTAAATACCAGGAAATATGCGGTATCAACTTCTGCTTATAGTAGGGAAGATAAAATTAGTTTGCAAATAACAAAATGGAAACACCAAAATGAGGGGCCAAACTTCACCGTTTTTCATCAATAAACAATTATAGGAATTGTTTTCACGGAGAAGACAGAGCTCCAGTAATAATAAATAACATAATCACAAGGACGAATATCTGTCGATAAATCAACAAATATTCCCCCTTGATCTAATCAACCAATACACCTACACCGAAGAAGCGGATCCAAGTAGAATGACTACAGCTGTTTCACTTTTGTTATTGATCGTCAGGTCAACTTAACTTGGATAAACCGCAGAGAGATCTCTCGATACTTGTTACCTTTCAGAAGGACCGCTGCAGTATAACAACGTACAGCGCGCCATCTGCCAGGAGCATCTTGCGAGTCTCACCTTCGAGTGCAGAATACTTTGATCGATGTGTATGACGTTCATCCTTTTGTCGCATCAGGTCGCTGTAACTTCTTCGGTGTAGGTGTATTGGTTGATTGGATGATTAGCTCTGATCAAGGGGGAATATTTGTTGATTTATCGACGGATATTCGTCCTTGTGATTATGTTATTTATTATTACTGGAGCTCTTTCTTCTCCTTGAAACCAATTCCTATCTTTATTAGATGTTGGACGTTTTCGTCTTGTGGGAATCCACATGAACCGAGTGTTTCCAATGTCGTGACGGTTTTTTGTAAAGCTGCAATATCGCAGTTACAGCGACCTGATGCGACAAAAGGATGAACGTCATACATATCGATCAAAGTATTCTGCACTCGAAGGTGAGAATCGCAAGATGCTTCTGGCAGATGGCGCGCTGTGCGTTGTTATACTGCAGCGGTCCTTCTGAAAGGTAACAAGTATCGAGAGATCTCTCTGCGGTTTATCCAAGTTAGGTTGACCTGACGATCAATAACAATTGTGAAACAGCCGTAGTCATTCTACTTGGATCCGCTTCTTCGGTGTAAGTGTATTGGTTGATTGGATGATTAGCTCTGATCAAGGGGGTATATTTGTTGATTTATCGACGGATATTCGTCCTTGTGATTATGTTATTTAATAAACAATGATCTTATATATCTCCAAATGACTCAAAACTGCACCTTTATTACCAGAAAAATCATTTAATGCGCATTCTGATCAATGCTTGGAGTCAAAGTAAATTTTCGATGGTTGATTGCACAGAGATATTGATTGAAAATGTACATGCAATAAAATTGATATACAAGGACTCAGAAGAATAAGTTTACCCTTTGGGTAAATTTATACCGAGAAGCATTCAATGAGAAAAAAGACATTCTTGTGATCACACAAACTTTCCAAATAATTTTGTCCTTATGAAAGACCTAGAGATTTAAACTGTATCGTCTGCCCTTTGAAGAATGAAAAGCCGATTTGAAAATTTCAGATAACAAAATCAAACACCAAAGTAATGAGAGAGTCCTCATGGTAATGCTACCATCAAAAAACAATCACTCTACATAGCTTAAAATGACATCACATTTCACCATCGACAAGAAAAAATAAAAAAAAATTTCATCAATTTTGTGTGTCGGAACCAACGTTCGATAGTAAACAAATGACGAAGTAAAAATGGCGAAATAACCACAAATATTCAACAACTATAAAATAAAATAATACCACAGGGCCTGAAATGAAGTCAAATTTAACCAGATCGATATGAAAAATGAAAGAATGCTTTAACTTTCTTGTCAATGTTTGGTGTCAGATTCAAAGTTAGATGGTTTCTTCTGAATCTTGGTTCAAAATAAACCGAATGTCTTCTTTGTTCTTGTAGTATTTCACCTGTCAATAAAGTAATATGTCAAGTTTGTCCTCGTTTCCGTCTATTTCGTAGTCGCGATAAATATCATAGCTACGATATATCTATAAGTATTGAAATCCTCTGAAAAATCTCTCGAGGCAAGAAATATTTATAATAAAAAATGGCACCCTTAATAAGAAGATATAAAATAATGTGTGAGATACGCTTGGGATTGTATATATTAAATTTCAATTGAAAATTGTGGAAAACATTTGGATTAACTTGTCAACTGTATAAACATAGTGTTAAGACCAGCTGAAATTCGTTGTAAATGTTTGTAAATAACCCCTTAATAACTAGAGTTACTCAATTGATTATTGCTGATGCACTGGATGAGAATTTTGAAGTCAGAATGAATTGTCGAATGGAAAGAAAATTTAAGCATGAATGCGACTGCGTTAGAATTCAAAATGCAATCATGATAATTTATAAGTTATTTTCAGCAGAAGATTGAGTGATTATATTTAAGTGATCTTACTGTAAAAGAGCCTAATATTCATGCATGCTTCGAAAATATTTTTTTCTCACAAGTTATTGATTTCAGTTGAATAGACGCAGGCGCGATCGTTACCTATGATATTGGTACCTATAATATTAATGAAATAGATTGAGAACAATTACATATATAAGGAGATTGTACCATCAAACCATTCTGTTGTAAGAGGCATAGTTGTTTCATGTCGAACACCTAAGAATTACACTAGCGTGTTATTTATATTACTGTAATGAATCATTGGGAAATAAAATTGTTATTTACAAAAATTCCATTCCTTCAAAATGAAACGTTCTATTACCTCTTATTCCAACATATTTGTCTTCAGTTTTTTTTTTCTGCAAAAGTGATAGAATCGTTTGATCTACAATGAAAATCAGGAATCAAGTAAACGTTAGCAGAGGATTTCAGTCATCAGTCATATCCACCAGTAGGTCTCTTCATAAAATGTTGATCTTTTTCAGTGACTTAATTTCAATATTTTTTTCAGTCCTCACGGTTATTGTTGACACTTCCACACTGACAGAAATCTATGTATGGTGAAATTCAGTAAGCGTCATTTTACAGATTCTGTCGTATGTATTTCATGTGAATCGTTTTATTTCAGGAATAAGATTGTTTTGATCATTATACTTTTCAGCTTACGTTTCAGGCATGTCAATTAAATGGGAGATGAACCGGAAAGGTTCAATACAATTTTTTCACAGACACCTTACTATTCTCAACTAATGATATCTTGGTTGGGTGGGAAATAGAAACCCGTAGGTATACAGTCAAACGCCTTTCTGAGAGAACGGAAGTTGTCCTGACTAGGTCGACAAATTGGATACTCTTCTTACCTGTCTTGTCAGCTGTCTCATGAAAAGAGTTCTCACTAAAGAGAGTGACGATAATGAAGCAGAAAGGAAATATTGTCCTATATTTTCTACGAGGACATCTCCGTTTCACATCAAGACTTAAGGCTCTCTGTTGAAGTGGATGAAAATTTTATTATGATGTTTCCCTAACAACTAACTTCAATGTTGCCTGACTTTTCTTTACAGGTATTAAATTGCATCGTATTTGAAGCAGGTATTCACTATAGACCAGCGCTGAAACCTTTAAGATGGTGAAATGTGAAAAAAAATTGTAGGATGAAACTCATTGCAAACGGAATAGAGTATACAGGGGGCGTCGAAATTATAGAACAAATTCATTCTCCCAGAAGAAAAATATTTGGCAACAAAATCCCGAAACAGGTCAATTTTGTTTCACTTTAACCAAATTTTAATGCATTTTTGAAGGATTTTTGTTGCACCCTGTGCCATCCCCATCAACTCTCTAAATTTTTTGAATAGGGAAAGTGGGTCATGTGGTACTTTTTTGGCATGATCTTTGTATCTTCTCTACAGGCGTGCAGAAATTTTCAAGCAAAAAGTTTTTTCGAAAAATTAGTTACCTCAAAGAGGTTTTTAGTATGTGCACTTTGTCATGGCTCATTTACTTTGAGACGATGGTACCTGATGAAATTTATCACCGAATGAAATTCGACCATTACAGTTTTGTTTATGCACAACTTTCAACCCCAACGAACCCTTTAATGGAGAAGAAAATGAAGCCATGACAAAGTGGACATACTGGAAAACCTCTTTGAACTAACTAATTTTTCAAAAAAAAAATTTTTTTCTTGAAAATTTCTGCACGCTTGTAAATAAGATACAAAGACCTTGCCAAAAAGTACTACATTACCTACTTTCCCTATTGAAAAAATTTAGAGGGTTGATCGGGATGGCACAGTGTGCAACAAAAATTCTTTAAAAATGCATATCAATTTGGTAAAAGTGAAACAGAAATTGACCTGTTTCAGGATTTTGTTGCCAAATATTTTTCTTCTGAGAAAATTAATTTGTTCCATAATTTTGACGCGCGCTGTATTGAACACTCAATTGAAAAAAAGTTAAAGGCGATCTCAGGTCGGGAAGTGGAAGGGGGTGACTTTTTTTAGGTTAAAACACGGTTTATCTCCATTTCCAGCCAAATTATAAGTCCTATGGAAAAGTGTTGAAAAGTGAATTTGTATGTAATGAATGTATCTACAACTTTTGTGTTCAAGTCCTATGGAAAAGAGTTCTGTGGTTGTCTCGGTTTATTTGATATTTTTGGAAGAACTCAAAGAGTACTAGTCCAGTAATTGGAAATTCAAACTGGACGAATTGAATGGAAGGATATTCGATTTAAAATTGATCCTGCCAACCAAAATTCAAAGTTGTCCATTTCAATTTGAATATGGAATCGTTGAATCAGTTTCAAATTGAATTTGAAAATTCTAGGAAAGCACTCATTTGAGATCAGAAGCTTTTACCCGCTTGTTCAAATTCTAACTATTAGATAAATACGAAATTTCGCACCTGTTTGCATATTAGTATTCTTCACCTTATAATAAAGTTTCAATCTGATTGCATTCGTACTTCTCGAGATATTGCGGAAGTAACGTTGAAATTCTAAAAAACAAAGAAATTCGGCATATTTTTTGCCTTATATCTCCAGGAACGACTAAAGGGTCGAATTGAAATATGAAACATTATTATTGAATATTCAAGTCTAAGGTTTGTGCCAAATTTCGTTGAAATATAATCAACAGTTTCAGAGAAAAAACAAATTTTCATCAAAAATTAGAAACATTTTTTGAAACACTTCTTTCTAATTTTTTAACAATTGCATCCACACTAAATTTTGCACTTAGTTGTGCGTTGGTATTTCAAAACTGATCACAAAGTTCCAATTCGATCGATTCAGTTTCCATGAAATTTCAAGGAATCAACCTCAAAATTTCAAATTGATCTTACTCCAAAACTATTCTACAGATTCCACAATTAAAAAACTCAACCGGGATATTTTGACGACAATCCTAATATGATTCCAAGTCACAAGGTCCCTCACACCGAAAGTAAGTGCACATACGGACGGACGGATAAACAGCATTGAATTTGACCACGGATTCTTCTTCAGGGTGTTCAACCCAATCTTTGACGACATATACTTCGGAGAAAATGTTTATCTTCCATGGTGGAGCTCTTAGAAGTGAAAGTTCATCAAACGAATGATATTGTGAGAATATTTGAGTAGGACGCTACTTGGATTGATTAAAATCTCCTGCCCCAGGCAACGCCCTTCAGCTCTACAGTAAAGTTATTCAATTTTCAACGATGAAAAACCCATTTCCTAATGGAAATATCGGAGTTTATAAATTCCCATTAAGTTCAAGCAGTTTTGAAACTAAAAATTCATCCAGGTATTATAATTATGACGTTATAGTTTGAGGGTAACACTGTTTGAACTCCATTAAAACTTTAGTCCCATGCGAGAGGCTATAGATGATTTATTCCATTTTCAACCACATTTATTCCTGCCACATGTTTTATGCACCTGTGAGTCTCGACAGGATCTCTTCGAATTTTGCCGGGTCCGATTGCACACGTGAGGAAATTCAGACAAATTCAATTCTATTACAATTTCGTCGGATTTATACATAAATTCAAACCCTGTATTTACTTGTTCGAGCAGAGAATTCTCTAGGGGGAAATAAGAGCAATAATCTTCCGGATATTTGAGAATGACTTTGTTCCAAAATTTTTGAGAAGTGCAAACTTTCTGCCAATCCATCAGAAAAAGGAATGTTATCCTGATAAAGAATTTTTTTGGTTGTAATGGATCGGTTCATTTCGATATCACATTTCAACAAATGTCATCTGACAGAAGACTCCGCGTTTTTGTTGATGATGTTAGTAGTAGGTTCATAACTTTGAATAATGGACTCCCACAAGGATCAGTTTAAGCTCCCTTTCTATTTAATTTATATTTATGTGATATTCCAGCAACTTCTTCAGAGAAATTTATCTATGCAGATGATATTGCTCTGGCTTTTCCTCACTCTGATTTCAAAGTCATTGAAAACACTCTAAATACTGATTTAGAAATTTTGAAGAATTATTTTGTTGAGTGGCGTTTATGTCCAAATTCTAACGAAACAGAAGTCTCTTGTTTTCATTTGAATAATCAACAGAAATTTAAAACTTTGAATGTTACTTTCAATAATGCCGTTCTGAAATATAATTTCACTCCTAAAAATCTTGGAGTGAAATAAGATACTCCTTTAAATTTCAAGACCCATTTGGAAAACTTACGCATGAAGTTGAAATCTAGGAATAATATTCTTCAAAAACTAGCTGACCCTACAACTCTTCGTACCGCAGCTTCGGCTTTGGTTTTTTCTGCTGCTGAATATTGTTGTTCGGTTTGGTTTAATAGCGCTCATGTTAGTAAAATAGATGTACAGCTTAATTTTGCTATGAGAATCATTAGTGGGACCATAAGATCTACACCTTTACAGTGGTTACCAGTTCTCTCAAATATTGTACCGCCCCATATTCGTAGACAGGTTGCAGTGATAAAGTCTTGGGATAAATATATTTCCTTTCAGAATTTATTCCCAATCATGTCTTATATTCCGGATTCTAAAATTGCTAGATTGAAATCTCGTAAACCTTTATGGATCAACGATTTTCTTTACACCAATGAAAGTGACAAAGAAGTTTGGCGTTCGGAATGGAATTCGTGTGATGTTTTCAGGTTTGATCAGCAATCATTCAGAAAAAGTTCATGGTTTCAATCTTCCTAGGAAAATTTGGTGCATTTTGAATCGACTTAGAACCGGTCATGGTCGCTGTAATAGTTTCCTCTTCAAATGGAATTCGGTCGAAAGTCCAAGATGCGAGTGCGGAGAAGAAGAGGAAACAATAGAACATTTAGTTAATAGTTGTCCAATATATAAATTTGACGATGATTTTGAGGCAATTCATTCGGTGTCTGATTCTTTTCTGAGATGGATCGTGAACTTCAAATTAATTTATTGAGTACTAACTCATTTACTAGTTCATATTAGTTTTTTCGTCTCCTTTTTTGCTTTCAGGTATGATTCCAATATTTCAACCTGCATCGCATAGGAAAGAAGAAATTTTGTCGATGAAAAAGAAGCCCTTCAATAAAAAACAACAATTTCATAACACTTATACGGGGAGACAGAGTTTTTCCTGAGGTTTTTATCTGTGCTCTTGTATCATACGTAAAAATGTATGGTACCCCGTTTACATTTCCTCTGCTAGTACTGTTATGACACAAATTGTTTGATATAAAAAAAATTTACTGCTCATCTCAAAAGAATATATATTTATAAATCAACAAATCACCCTATAGAGATTGTGACGCATTCAAAGATGCCCAGTTTCATTTTGAATGTGGAGCCATCCATTCATTTTTAAGAAATGGATACACGACATGCATATCACAACAAGTTTTCTGAACTCGAAGGTTAGTATTCGTGAGGTGCTTTCGAAATGGTGCAATTAAAATTTTATTCACAAGAATATCATCCAACAGGTATTGAGTATCTAGAACCTTTTTGGCATTCAGCAAAGTGAGTCGTTCTGATGATCGGTTGAAGAGTGTAACTGCAGTAACCGAATTCCTTGAGAAATAATTCTTCAGTATTCGACTGATGAATGATAGTTCCAGATCAAGGTGAAGTATTAGTCGACTTTTTGACAAGTAGTCGTCCTTAGTTTATTATTAACTTGATCTCTTTCATCTTTTTGAACCACTCCCTCTGTTTGACGCTTTCCTAAGGCTGAATATCGAATGAACAGTCTACTCTTCAAAGGTCCCAGAGTTCTTCGACTTATGCAACAAGTTATTCATCAACTCCTAAATAAACCAAAAGCTGCATGAGGGTAGTGATGATCGACAGGAACTGAACCTTCTTTGTAGTTTTCCCAGTTCACCTGATTACATTCCTTCATGCATAACTACGCCAAGGAGCAGTCGTGCTAATAATCCAAATATCAATCTTCACTGTCGATTCTCCATTGTTCTTGGAATATTATCCTGATTTATAGTAACAGGAAATGCATCTCATCGGGCAGGCCCTCAACCTGGGACATTGTTTTCATACATACCTCATTCATCTGAAATGTTCATATTCAAATTTCCTGAATATTGTGGAATTCAATCCGGGGGCGCTGATTGTAGATATATAAACTTGGTAATTAATTATTGGTGATTCCGTTCAGAAACTGACTAAACTTTTTCGGAATGAAAAAATCGTATTCAGCTTTATTCAAATTTCGAAAGAAGAATTCGAGTGCACATCGCTTAGAACCACTAAGTTTTCTACGTCCTATCAATGTTTAGAATATTTTTTTTCAAACCTCAGTTAATATCTTGAAAATTTTGTCCAATTTTTGAGAAACAAAAAATTATTATACAAAAAAAATGGTTCATGGAGAAAAGAGAGCTCTTAATTGATTATGAACTAACATGACACAAGTACGAAAATAACAACCATAGGATGACCATCATGCCCATCGATCAAAGTATTCTACACTCGAAGGTTAGGATTCGTAAAATGCTTTCCGGAGATGTCGGGGTATGATGTTTAAACTGCAGCATTCCATCGAACAGATTATATGTATCGAGAATCCTATTTTCGGTTTCCAAGGTTTGTCGGCCTGACGATCGGTAAGAACCGTGAAACTGTAGTGGTAGTAGTAGTCATCGTACCCAAATGTCTGTTGGTTTGGAATTTTCACCCGAAAATGACATCAAGTGAGTAGGTTACATCATCATCCGGCCGGCCAGAATGTTGCCACGACTTCTGAGAGATGATCACACAGTTGGCATTTTTGTTTAAGTTTCACTTCAGAATTTTTCTGGTTGGAATAGCCTTCAATTGGGTGTACCACACTTAAATTCGATCAGATACATATTTTCGGAAGAATTGAAAGAATAATATTCCATGTGAAAAAATGTAAGGATGGATTTCACCCATTCAAGAGTTCGAACTGAAAATACTTCGAGCCTATAAGTTGTTTTTTACGGCATCATTTGAAATCGGCCACTACGTTGACCATTAGCACAATAGCTTCTGAACGAAACAACATAGAGAATCGGGGCTTAAAACAAAGGTAGAATTGATGAACGGGTCTATCTCGTCCGATGATTTCGTAGATATTATTCCCATGAAATTTTAAATGAATCTTCACAGCGTGCCATCGTTTTCCATAATGTCTGTACCTTTCGAAATTTACCCAAAACTAGTATCACATGACTAGATTGGACTCATCGATGAAGAATTCGATATAAATATCGATTCTATCCGGCCGGCCGGACTGATAACTTGAGTTATCAGACTTTTACTGCAGTGTACAAAATTTTGAGTCATGATAAAACTCAGTAAATAGTTACATGCTGATGCCCAACTTCATTGGGAATTTTGCGATGATCATGTCATATTTAATTAAAAATGTCCTACGACCCCACGTCACTGCTTGTATATAATTCTTCAATTAAGTACTGGACAATTGGAATAGATCTATATTTTCGGGAATAATGGACAAAAATGAAGTTTCTCAAAAATATATTCCCAGATTCATCGAGTGGATTCGAACTGTGTACAATCTATTGTGTTTACGGTCAGCGTCTCGAACGTTTCTCCTTAAGAAAGGTATCAACGCAATATAATAGAGAGGGTTCCGCGCTACAATACGGAGTTCGTGAATGAAATCCACCCTGTAATTTTTGTGGTGATAACTCAGAAATTTGGAGCATACACAAACAGATAAAAAAGCGCGTAATTCCTCGAAAAATAAATCTTTTTAAACTGCTGATCAGAAAACTCAAACCGACGATTGATTGATGGCGGTCACCTAGATGGCAGATTATCGAAGACAAGGTGTTCTTTGGCCGTGAAAACTGATACATCAAGGAAGATTCTGCCAAAAATTCCGTTCATAAATCTCTATAAGAAGAAATTTGCTTCGGAATTGACCATTATATAAACCAGAAGTGTGTCCCTACCTTGAAAGCGACGGCAATATTTCACACGTATAAACACCTTTATCGATAAGGAGTTACTGTTTCCCTTCCCTTATCTAGGGCCATTCATTTTGGGATCCCAAAATTTACACAGTCTCCCTATAATCTTTCTATCAATTACTAACTTAACAGTTCGAAGGTTTTTGGCGGTGATTTTTCGATTTTTCCCCGAATGTTTGGCGCCTCTCAAGGGATAGACTCAACAACTTCAATTACGTGCTTTTTCCGTGTGTACTCTTTTTGTCAAAATGTTTATTATCTTGACCCAGAAATGTTGGACCCACTGCTGACGCACCGATGTTCAAATTCAATTCTGTCCAACCGTTCGGATCTAAAGTAAGAAATTTCATGCTTTAGGAGTGTCGTGAAACGATTTCCCGTCCACGAAGGATGCAATTTCTAAGTTAATCCGGTTGGTTTTTTCAATTTCTGTTATCATGTGAAGCCTAAATGGCTAATTCTGTAATTTTTTATTCCTTTGACACAATGTGCGTGGTACATGTACCCGTAGGAAAACTGTTCATTTCAAGAGGAACAACACCACGTGGTAGTTAATTCCAGCTAGGCAACACAGCCACATTTAAAGGGTCATCAAACCTTGCTTATATCTCAAGGTCAGGCCACTGGACCCGGTCTACATGCTTAAACGTTGCCTACATGCGCGTGAAATATTAGAATTCGGAGAAATTTCCTTCCTTCAGAAAGTTACTTTGTACGACTTCTCAGGGTTCATAGTTAGGGAGTTGCGCGATAGGTCAGCTTTTAGATCAGAGGATAATAATAATAATAATAACATTTATTGATCCCTCAAGACACAACCTTGTGTATGGGACAAGTCAGATATACATTGGTGTACAAATTCAGCCTACATCAAACAATTGGGGACAATCCTGGTAAAATTCTGCTACAGAGTAATAACATCTAGATAACAATATAAGTTTCACTTTCTTTTTAAACACTAAGAAGTTGAGAGATTTCAGAAGTTTAGGAAGGCAATTATACATTTTTATACACTGGTAAATTGGAGATTTTTCAAATTTACGAGTTCTATGTTTAGGTAGAAGTAAAATATCCTGATTTCTAGTGACATATTCATGGTTATTAGACAACCTGGTCCATTTCTTTTCATTTTCCTTTGCATACAGCAAACACTTAAATATGTAAATACACGGCAGAGACAGAATATTATTTGCGAAAAAACTTGGTCTACAGGATGTACGAGAACCTAGGTCGTAAATTCGTCGAATGATCCGCTTCTGAGCGATGAAAGCTCTATTGAAGTCAATACAGTCACCCCAGAGTAAGATGTTATAGGAAAGTATACTATAAACGGTGCTGTAATATACCTGGATCAAGGAACTAAGAGGTAGCATATCCTTAACTCTACTGATGGCAAAAAAATGAGCTGTTTAGTTTTTTGCAAAGCATATCGATATGCGTGGACCAGCTGAGGTTCCTATCAATATATATACCCAAGAATTTACTACCTACAACAGATTTTATGAAGAAATTCGAATGATAAATTTCCAAAGTGTCAACGGGATTATTTTTGAAACCAAAGTAAATGCAAACTGTTTTATTTACATTTACAATCACTCTGTTCGACCGGCACCAAGCAACGAACTGACGTTTAATCGCCTCGCACGCCCGACGAAGCTCCTCGGCAGTCTCCGCCGAGATCACAACGGAGGTGTCATCGGCGAAGAGGACCAGCAAAAATAAGGCCAAGTGAATGGGCAAGTCATTAATAAACAACAAGAACAATAATGGTCCCAGTATGGAGCCCTGAGGAACACCACTATCGATATTGAATTTAGTTGAATAAGTGGAACCAACCTTAACACGCATAGTTCTCTGATGGAGATAACTACGTAACCAATCAAGAAATATTCCCCTGAACCCCAAGCTGTAACATTTATTCATAATGAACTCAAAAGAAAGCGTGTCGAAGGCACAGGACAGATCAAAAAACAAGCCAGCAACATGCAAGTTGCGATCCATACAGCCATACACGGACTCAATGAATTCAAGAGCAGCCGTTTGAGTTGACCGCCCACGCGTGAAGCCATGTTGAGCTTGATTGAGTATTTTGTATTTACTCAGATATTGAAACATCCTTGCAAATACAATTCTTTCGAAAACTTTTGATAAAACACTTAGGATCGAAATGGGACGATAGTTAGTGATTTCATCCAGGTTACCGCCCTTGTGTATCGGGATCACTATGGACTCCTTGAGAGTATTTGGAAACTTACCTGTCGATACTGACAGGTTAACGACATGGGCAAAGTGCTCGCCAATGACTTCAGCTATGCCTTTCACTATTTTGGTCGAGATGGAATGTAACCCTACGCAGTTCTTGTTTTTCAGATTTTTAATTGCATCAAGGACCTCCAACTTAGTTACTGGATAAAAATAGAAAGTATCAACAACTAAAGGTACTGTGGTACAAGAAATGGACAAGTTGTCACCATAACAAGTTTTCAACTTAGATTTAGCCATTGATGTGAAGTGACCAGCAAAAATGTTGACCAGCTCCGAAGGATTATTATACTTAATACCATCTAAATTAATACATACTGGGTCCTGTGCCCTAATTTTTCTACAAGTAAACTTATTAACAATATTCCACAGAGTCTTATTCTTATTATCAGAGTAATCAATTCTTGAACCGTAATATTTCAGTTTAGTACTTTTTATTAGTGCGTTATGTTGCCGTTTCGCAGTTTTATAATTGATTAGAGTCGTCGGCGAACGTACAACTGAATGAAGCCGATATAAATTGGTCAAGTTCTGTTTGCTCTGTTTTATCTCAGATGTTATCCAATTTGTGCGAAAATTAGTTGCAGGAACATCCCTGGCAGGACAACATAAGTCTAAAAAGTACAGGATTTCATTGCTAAATGATTCAAAGCATAGGTCAGCATCACTCTCCGAGTAAATATCTACAAAATTACTTTCGGACAAGCAGTCAATCAACTTGTCAAGGTTATTCTGATTAACATTTCTAACAGGAATTCTGGCTTTTGGAGCAGATACTACTGGCTTCAAATACAGTTTTAACAACATAGCCTTATGGTCACTTATGTGAGGCTCAAAAACAGTACATTTATAATTACAGAGATTTGAACTGGAGATTATATAATCAACTTTAGAAGTAGAAGTGATGCCATTTATATTAGTGTAGACTCTAGTTGCAATTTCAGACGTTTTTGTGAGATTAAAGCAATCTAGCAATTCGTAAAGAAGTTTAGTTTTGCTGGAATTTGTTGTTAGTGAATCGATGTTTAGATCACCACAGAGGAAAATGCAATCTACATTTAACATACAAAATTGTAAGCAACAAAACATTTTTTCAAAGAACAGATCAATGTTACCTGAGCTAGGTCTATAAACACTCAAAACGCCGAATCTTGCATCACTAACCATAACCTCAATACCGCAGATTTCTACGTGCATTTCCACAGAGAATTCAGACACTTTTAGGTTTTTAACCTTGAGCCCATTCTTCGTATATAGTATCGATCCACTATGTTCCCTCGAAGAGCGGCAGAAATAATCAGCCAGTGTATAACCTGGCAATACCATGGACGCAACACTTTCCACCTTGCACCAATGCTCCGAGACACTGAGCACATCAGGATGATTTGCCTCTAAGAGCACTTCCAAACTATTTAGTTTATTTGAAAGACATTGAACGTTTAGCTGCATTACACCAAATATGACAGTTTGTGAAACAGCGTCGACGGAAGACTTCATTCCATTTGTGGTCGAAGGATTCTGCGACGATGGAAAAAATGATGAACATTAACTTTGTTTGGCCAGTTTGCACTGTCAAGTGCTTTTTCACATTCAGAACTCGGAATCGATACTTTAAATGAAGCGTATTGTTCCGGATAACGTGATACCAACTTCTCACAGATGACGTTTGAGAAGTTTTGTTTTAGAAAATTTTGTAAATCATCTTCAGTTGTATCCGGCTTCAAATTCGACACATGAAAGGCTTTGTATCTATCCAATCCTTCAACAGAGGTAGAACCAGTAGAACTACCAACAACCAAAGCTATCCTCCGTTTGCGTATTGGTTTGTGACTCACAACCTTCCACTCACCATCATTCTCTCGAACAGAGAGATTGTTGACGACATCATCCCTCAGAGCAGCCGGACAGCCAGACAAACCAGCATGAGTATCATTCAGAGCCACGTCCGCAGGTACTTTGATGCCAACATCCTCACAACCCTTTCGTTTATTTAATTTCAACTTCGAATTGGCAAGAGCTTCAGTTGAAGAACGCGTATGCACTGTATTCGAATCCAATGCTGTTCGTTGATGACTCTCAGTTGCGGTGCACCCAGATGACACTGATACACTGCGGGAATATGACTCCTTATGATCGCTAGAATTCCCACATATTAAATGTGTTGACCTTTTTTGCTTCCCGAGTATGTTCAATTCTTCATCTTTCCTTCGAATTTCATTCTCCAAAGAAGAGATTTTGAATTTAAGAAGAGAATTATTTTCCAGCAAGATATTATTTTTGGATTCAAGTTCGAAAATAATCCTGAGTAGAAGATCATTGCTGGATGATTCACTAGTTAAAGTTTTCACTGATGGTTCCACTAGTGGGGATAAAGCCCCGGATTTGTCACTTACAACTGTGTTGGTTATTTCCACATCACAGCACTTTTTTATTTTCGAACCACAGCCAGGATGGAACGTTTTATGACAAATATCACATTTAGAATAATTTTTCATTATTGATTTTCTACAGTACCCACATTGAGGAACTGTTAATTGTATAGAGAGACCCGGATCGACTTCTTTACTCGCTGACATATTGAATGCGAATGAGGTATATTATATAAGAAAATAAGGTGTCGTTCTGCAGGCTTCAGTGGGTATTTTTCGAAAAAATTTTTTTTGGGATATACCTAAATTTTTAGCGGGAATGCGCAATGTTAGTTATTCCTCCACTTGTCACTCCATTTCAGTTTTATTTTCCCGAAAATTCTTGAATATAAAAAAGTGACAACATTGCACGATTTTTTTCTGAAAGACTCGAACTCTGGCCTCCAGAAGTCATTCCGCTGTATTGGAGGTATTGTTTGCTCTTAAGAATCAGGGCTTGCCATTCAAATGAAATCGAATGATCTAAATTTTTGTCATTATTTAAAAATCGCAGTGTTTTTCGGAACACCTGTGCAGTCGTTTGTAAATTGGCAGAAGACAGAACCACAGATGAATGATGAGAAGTAGGGTAATCTCAAATCACAATTTCATGGAGATTATGAGTATGATATAAAAATTGGGCATTCTCATTTGAAAAAGCAGAGTGATATCCTGTTTCACCATTGTCGAACCAGCCTGTATATTAAAAAATAATCTTAGCTCATGCCTTGAGTACGTCAAAATTTGAATCATTCTTCTGGCCCCATTTTTCCAAGAGAGTTATCGACAGTTCAAGCACTATTGACTTATCCTGTATATAGATATTTTGGGAGGATTTTTCATTATATTTCAGGGTTATTTTGAAGTTTTGCCCCAATATCTGAAAAAAAGCTAAAATTGTATGCAACCGATAAATCATGGAACAGTTACTTTTCTCAGTTTTTATTTCATGTCCTTCATCAGATTGTGACCAGAATAAAATCTTCAGGTATATTTTCTGGCAATACTTTTTTTTGTTTCGAGAATTTTGTCAGATTGACATTTGCAGGAAAATATTTCTGAGGAATTTCTACCTACTGTCTGATGAAGGGTCACATATACACTCTTAAACGTTACAGTACCAGTGGTTAATCGTTTGCACTGTTCCTGTATTGTTCATCAAGCAGTATCTTTTCTAGAAACTGCCCTTGCAAAATAGTTGTAATCACAAAATTCGCAAAGGCATTTTCTATCAATAAAAATTTTTATTTAATTTTCAATATTTCTTCCTCAGATATTGGGAGCGAAAACTTAGAATAACCCTGCGAAATAAAGGTAGAATAGATAGCAATTTTCCAAAAACGAGAAACTGTTACTTGTTATCTCGATTATGAAATCGACACACACTGAAAAGAGCACATGGATTTGAAGAAATCTTCAAATCAACAGCAATCAAAATCCGACTAAAATGGGGGCTAATATTCAGTTTTCCGATAGTATATTTCAAAAATAGTGGGACTTATATATAGGGAATATCAGATAAGGTTATATGCATCTCCATCACCTTTGACGTGATATTCACAGGACACCCTGTATAAATATAACAATAACCAAATACCGCCATTTGGAATTCAGTTGAATCATTGACACACTAACATACTATAAATCCCCGTACAAATGGGCCGAATGCTGAACCCCTCAGTTCGAACATGAACCAAAGAAACGTTACCATCCATCAATATGAAGAGGCATTCCTAATTGAACATTTCCCCGGTCGATATACAAGAAGGGTCCCTTTTGAAAATCTAGTCGAGGTACCGCTTGACGGTACGGGAACTGGCCCTACTTGCCTTCGATAGATTAAGTGGACCATTCAGTGGTAACAGGTTACAGGTGTAGGTGTCAACCAGAAGGCCGAAGTAGAAGTTCTGAAGATGTTGAGGTAAGAGAGGATGGCATAAAGACAAGGTCGTTGACCACGACTGATAGTCAAGGACAGGATTGTGAGACCAAGTGAGGCAACAACACAAAAGGCAGGTCCGGCTGTTGTATGTCACGTTTCGTGAAGGTGGGTTTCCCAACTTGAGTTTAATTTGAGCACGTGGAAAGTTCCATGAAATATTTCCAAGTGGAGTATAATTTTCAGACGGAACTTGATACATCAAAAGTTATACAAGATTTTACGTGGATGTTCTGAGGAACGGCGTTCTAGCGTTCTATCCGAATATCTGTTTTTTTCGAATTTTGAGTCAAAAATGGCTTCAAACGACTTTGTTGGACTAACAAAATACGGCCGGATGGCTGAGGACCCGATAAATATCTGACAGAGCAAGATAGCGACTTAAAAAATTTCAAGCTAGGTTGTGCTTCAAGTTATTTGAGGTTATATCCTCAATATCTTCGGAACTATTGGTGCGATCAGATAAGAACTTGGTTATTCATTGCAAAATACTGATGTGGAAATTCTTACAAAATTTTGATGGGATCACATGGCTTGTAAATTTTGCAGATTTTTGAGATTATTTCTCGAAATTTTTCTTGAAAGAATTTCTTCTTACTTTAAATTCAGGCTAAATTTCGCCTCGACCTCAAACATCACATTTCACAACATTGCATCGAATTCCATTCCGATCTGGGTTCAACTGAGATGTTGGAAAAAAATATGTCAAATTTGGTTTTTTTTCCTTGGTATGTTTTTTTCAGGAAAAACTCAAAAAATACTGATCCAATCATGATAAAACCTGGTGACTAGCCGAAAAATGCTGAATGTAAATGTATTTTTGGAAATATTGGGAAAACAGATTTTGGAGTGGGTATATCTGCGGAATTACTTTGTGGATTTCACCCACTCACGATTTCGGCTTTCCTTGTAGAAACCAAAACCTTCAAATTTTGAGTTCTCAAGTTGTTTTTTTGCGGAAGTTCGTGTGTTTACGATCAGCCGTTTGGTCAGGTTGGTTTTTCAAAAAAATCTTTGCAGGACAAACGAACCCAATTTCAGCTGCCTGTGAGAAATCGAAAGAAGTTTTCACCTTGTATGATAATATAACTTCCGACGATTCTGATCCTGAATAATGTTCGATAATTACAATATTTTCGAATTACGTTTTTTCTAGGGAACAATTAGGAGCAATATAATTTTGCCCATTTCAGCAAGAAAAATATAGATCCGACTCACTGATGAAGAATCCATTGTTAAATTCAATCCTGTGCCTCCTGTCGGCCAGCCGCATGTGCCTTTACTTTCGAAGGAAAGTACTCAGAAGATGAAATTTTCAGAGTAGGCCGAAGCCTCAATATTTCATCAGTTGTGTTCGTTAATGAGCAAAATCTGCCAGGTGGTTTCGGAATTTTTGCCATAGGAACTTTTTTTTACAGGAATACTCCGCATAAATCAATTCAATGGAATTGAAACTTGATAATTGGTTGTGAGATGCCAACATATAAACTGAGCCAAAGTTAGTAATGATCGGACTATGAAAAAAATTAATTTTTCCTCTTGAAAATATCATTCTCTTCAATCTATTTGCCACATCCTGCTGAAACTTTCGAGTCTTCAAACAATTATCAGATTTCAATTCAATAGAATTTGTGTTTTCTAGAATCTTGAAATAATTAGACTTCCTGTCCTTCTACTGCGCTTGCTTGTACATTTAACATAGTTTTCACGAGAACCTCATTGGTATATATTCGATAATATATTTTTTTTATTTGAATATCGCTTCAACCTCAAAGGGTTATTAGCGATGTTACATTAAATGTAGTAGTTGGGAATTATATTTTGTTGAGAAGTTAGGTTTCATTAAGTAATGTTCCTGAAATGAAATGTTCAACTCTTTCTTCGCTGTATAGTGGATACTCACATAAAATGTGTTTCACTGTTAATATTTCATTTAATGCAATGTCAATTCTGGAAGTTGATGGGGTGAATGTTGACCTTACTTGAAAACCTGCAACATTGTAACAGCGCATTTCATATTTTCATTGATTTTGTTTCAGATGTTCGAAGAAAATCCATAAAGAGCTTTTTGAAGAGTAAACTTTTATTTTAATGCTTTATAGTAGTTGTAACAAAATGATTCCATAAATAATCTCATTTTCCTTGAAGCTCACTAACAAAATTGAAACTTTCATCAGAATTCAGAAATCCAGAGTGAATGAGCAAAATATTCCCAGATTTTCGTCTTATGAGTACAGAAATACTTATATATTGAAAGAAAGTTTTCTGGGGAATTCTAAAAAATAAAATTTCAGTTCTTTCAAAACTATTTGCAAAAGAGTTTGTGTTCAAGTTTAAGTTTTTCGGGAAAGAACTGCTGAATCTTGAATTTTTGAGTAGCTTCCTGATGTCTACCTAGTTATTAAAATTGCATTCTGAGGTGGCTCATTGTCCCAGATATTCATTTTGCTCAAACTTTTCACGTTGCTGCGATAACAATCGGACGGAATGAGCTAGCGACTTGAAATTATCAAGACAGGTTACTTGATGAGCATAATTGGTCGAAATATTTCGCGTTTTATTCTAGAAAAAGATCAATCCGATCGAATTACAGTTTGGTATTTTCTTGAAAAATATCTTAGCATTTCGGAAATATTTAGGAAACGAGATTCCTTGAGTTTTTTCTGAACTTTCAAATTTTCAATTTTTTTCGGATTAATAATATCAACCAATACTAAACCAATGAATTCCCACAAAAAGTCTAGAAAGTTACAGAAATATACCTAATGTCTGAAGATTTCTTCAGAATTGCAAGCAGTGAAGATTCGTAACTTCTGATCATAAAACTATCCTTTGCATACTCAAGGTGAAACAGTGTCAAATGTTGACCTGATTTCAATTATTTCATTACAAATTACTATCATTACCATCTGTCAAGTCATGAATTCAGTCACTATAGTGAAATGTTAACCGAAATGAGCAGGACTTCCAATCAAATTTCAAATAGAATCAAGCTCATTCACTTTTGGAATTTTCATGAAACATTAAAATGATTACACATACATTAGTTCAGCATTTATATTAGAGTAGTATACATTTGAGTATGTACCTCTGGAAAATGAATCACACTAGACATGGAGGGTAGCTCCAAGTCCGTGCTGTGAGTCATCAACTACAATCAAAAATATATGCGGATGCTGGTACACAAATGGGCAAATTGTACCCTCAAAATATGATTTTGAATAGTTATAGTGATTTGCAAAGCTTTACTGAAACCACCCCCCAAGAAACTAGACAATATCCCAACAGTGATTCAACCAGTGAAGTGAGGACCGTCTTGAGCAATTTCAAATTCGATATTTATCATCAAGCCTGTATGTTTCCTATGTTTTCGAAATTACAAAGACCGGGATCCAGAGAGAGCTGTTGTGTACCTTAAGTATTGAATTTTGCGCTCTATCATGAGCGTATGAAATCACCCCAACCATTTCTACAATTGTTCCAATTTTGTTCACTTACATCAGAAACAATACAGGCCCCAAAACCGTACCCTGTGGGATTCCTATTGTGAACTGTACAATACCGACACATCAGTTCCAGTGTTTACTATCTGAATTGTATTTGATAGATACTTTTCAAGACTTATTAATTTAACAGTTCAAAATTTTGTTTTCTTCAAAGACAACGAACAATTTTCCGGCTCAAGGAATAACAAACAATACGAGTAAACAGGAAATGTCCGACAAGTACATTCACTCCAAGTGTGTAAGATCTTAAAGTGACATCATTGTTCTAACCGAACTGTTCTGTTTGTAGATTCCTTTGTGAACTTCTAAAATGTAAATAAATAGCAAAGGTTTGATTGACTTTGTGTGTCTCTAGCATTTACAGCTACGTCCGCTCCCCAGATGGAAAAATGTGGTCCCAGTTTTGGGGTCATCCATGACATGTTTTTCCTATGCCGGCACTGTGAAGAACCAACGGTATTTCTGGAAGTGTGGAAGTATTGCACGCTATCGCTACATCGTCGTCGCATATGAATGAATTGGTTGAACCCCGTGGACAAGCAATGTGCTTCAAGCTTAGTGGAGTGTGCCAGTGAAGGTGATAGTGACGGTGTTCAACTATGTGCAAACTGGCACCGATTCTTTGGTGGAGTGCCTTCCTCTCAAGGGTTTTCGCTCAGGATGACTCTCTCGCAGGAGATTTCTTCACAGGTATGTCTTTACCAAAACCCTCAACTATACCTTCTGTCACCTGAACGGTATTTTTTCTAACTGTATCAAAATCCTGCTCGTACGACTCGTGTGCCGTCATATATGTGTCACAACGTAAACAATTCGTTTATATTCCATTTATCCCAGGTTTCTTTCATAATTTCATAATTTGAATATTCTTCTTATCGGTTCCTGCCAGATGAAATCGCCGTGATTCATATTCCCTTGGCTCAAAACTAATAACAACGGTAAATTCTGATGATGAGACAGTGGACTACTACTATTAACTGTGAAATGGTTCTATAATATCGATTCGAAACAAGTTCACCAGATGAATCTGTGACAACAGACAGGGTATTGAATACAGGATTTATCTATGATATCGAGAAACTAGTTCTTCTCTTTATAGAAAATTGCTGTAGCTTTCTTTCACGCCATAAGTTGATTTGACGTGACTAAAATATATTTTCTATACGCCACGCCCTGTAGGATTGCTGAATCTGATTCCATAATTTCAAATACGAAGTCTGATGCATCTTATGCTGAAATATTTCATATACACCGTTTATCGGAGTTGAGTGCCCTATATCCGATGACTGCAGATGTATTGAAATTAGGAGCTAAGATGCAAACAGTTGGGCAGTGTTTATAGATCCTTTGATACTCTGAATCTTTCACAAGAGCAATTCATTCGAACCTTCGAATAGGAATAAATGCTTCATTTGAGCTCTACTCCTTATTTGAATGAACCAACTATTTTTGTTGTTGGTTGTATGTGACTTCATTGGGCTACTATGTGTTTTTATTGGGCTATTCATGGAAAGACAATAAGCTTCCAACTGAAGAACTATTGTGTATTCAGTTTTAGAGAGGCCAAATTTTGGTTGTTGTATGAATACCAAGAAGCTCAACAACCGCAATGGTCGTGCATGACCCATGCATCGATCGAATTCTCCTGACATGAATCATATTGAAGAACATTATGGTATCAAATTTGCCAACAGATTCATTGGGGAACGATATTTCGATATGATAAAAAATTAAAATCGTTCCTCTACCGGATCATTATTTTTCACACAGATTGTTGAGCTAAAATCTGTTTTCCTTTGCATACAGAATATCATGACAGTCAATACAGTTATATAAAATCAGAAGGAAAAACGCTGAAAATAAAAATTTTTCGACACCGAAAACATTTTTCTGTTTAATTATTTAGATATTTTCATCGAGACTCTCATAGGCATCACCAGGAAAAAAAGAGTTTCGTGTCTTCAAAAGCATTCTGATTTCACCGTGAAAGTTTTGTGAAGCAAAACTAATTTTTTTCTTCGTACGCAGTTTTTTCAATTCTCATACACATCTTTCAGGGAAAATGACAATAAAATTTCATCAAGACCAATTACTTTGACAAAATTCAAATTATTCTTCTCCGAAATTGTTTCTTGCATACCTGTATCCAACTAGCTAAATGGGGAATTGGTTATGAAAAAATAAATATCGGGTAAAAATAGTCTTGTCCGATGAAACACATTCGAAATTTTAGAGAGAAAACATGATCACATTATGTTCATCGATGTTTTACCTCATAACCGAAGCAACAATGACAATATGGGTTATAAATAATTCGGAATTCAATCGCAGAAAACAAAATATTACCACACCATGACAACATATAGAAATTTAATAGCTGGATAAATGATGATTGTTAGAAAAGCTAACAGAAAAGTAGGTGCTCCATTATATATTCAGCCACGTTCCATTAATTTAGGTAGATAAAAATTCTCGTCTAAAAACTATACAGGGTGATTCCGGAGGAGACCATCAGATAAGTTTACACTAGTCAAGACTGTCTCGAAAAAATGTTTGGTTTATGGTTCGGGATCTCTATTGAGAATATACAGGGTGATTTGTCCGATTCGACCTATTTTACTTTTATTGATAACTTTGGTATGGCTTATTCGATTTCGATGAAATTTTCAGCAAAGTACAATATTGATGAGCACATTCATTAATTTCTAAATTTTTTCAAAATAAGCGGTTGTTATTGTGATAATCTCAGATCAATTGTGCAGGTTGAAAAAACACCCTGTACATCGCGTTTCCTAAACTACGCTATCTGTTTACGATTCCACTATAATAAGTTATTATTTGAGATTTTCTAATTTATTTGGCACACTCCTAGTTTTCTGAGAAAATAGTTTCAAAAAAAGACAATGTCGAAATTTCGCCCCAATCGATTCTACTTTTATTGATAACTTTGGTATGGCTCATCCAATTTTGATGAAATTTGCAGTGTAGAACTATCTGAATGAGTACATTAAATAATTGCATTAATATATCAAAATACAGGGTTGTAATCGCGATAATTTCAGAATTTCAGATTAATTGTGCAGTTGAAAAAAAACACCCTGTACATTGCTTTTCCAAATTTTTTATTTGTTTCAGATTCTACCATAATGTGTCATTATTGAGAGATTTCTAATTTCTTTGGCACACCTCCGGTTTTCCTAGAAAACATTTTTGAAGAAGATAATAATCGAATTTTCGCTCACAAGCAGTGGGAGTAGTCTGCACTAGGTAGGAAAGCTGTATTTTCCAAGGATGCAAAGTTATTCGTCACTTCTTGAACATTCTATTCAAAGTAGGAATTTATTTTCAATTGCTCATTTTCTGTATAGAATCATTCCATTCAGAAAATAACTTAATTGATTTTTTTTGCAAACCTCCGATTTTCAATAAAAGGGTTATTTCTATGAAGTAGTGACGTTATGTGATTTTGTTCAATAAAGTCGAATGGAAATTTAAAAAAATAGGAGCATCTATGTATTCGAAAAAGAGGAAACCATTTCGAAAATTCAATGTGAATTTCCTGTTGATCCTAAATTCCACTTGTCATTTGTTTCGTATGTATGTTCAAAATTTGTTTTCATGTGTGTAGATTTGTTTGGTTTATGTGCATATGAAATATTAATCTGAATTTAATGATTCCATATAGAATATGAGCAATTGAATATGAATTTGGAATTTGAAAAAAATATTTTACAACTTAAGAACTGCTGTGCATCCTTGGAATATACAGCTTTACGACGTAGTGTAGAATATTCTCACTGCTTTTGCGCCAAATTTCGATTATGCTCTTCTTCAAACATTTTTTCTCGGAAAACCGAAGGTGTGCCGAAGAAATTAAGAACCTCTGAATTAAGAAAGTTTTGAAAAAGCAATGTACAGGGTGTTTTTTTTCAACTGCACAATTCATCGGAAATTCTGAAATTATCACAATAACGATCCTGTATTTTGAGAGATTTTTAAAATTATTGAATGTACTCGGTTGGGTTGTTCTACACTGCAAATATAATCAAAATTGGATGAGCCATACCAAAGTTATTAAAAAAAGTAGAATCGATTGGAGCGAAATTTCGACATTGTCTGTTTTTGAAAATATTTTCTCAGAAAACTAGGAGTGTGCCAAATAAATTAGAAAATCTCAAATAACAACTTATGATAGTAGAATCGTAAACAGATAGCGTAGTTTAGGAAACGCGATGTACAGGGTGTTTTTTCAACCTGCACAATTGATCTGGAATTATCACAATAACAACCGCTCATTTTGGAAAAATTTAAAAATTAATGAATGTGCTCATCAATATTGTACTTTGCTGAAAATTTCATTGAAATCGAATAAGGCATACCAAAGTTATCTATAAAAGTAAAATGGGTCGAATCAGACAAATCACCCTGTATATTCTCAATAGAGACCCCCAACCATAAATCAAACATTGTTTCGAGACTGTCTTGACTAGTGCAAACTTATCCTAAAATCTGACGGTCTCCTCCGGAATCACCCTGTATAGTGTACTGTGTTAATTTTCCAGGAAATAAGTGAAATCTACAAGTACGTAGCACAGGTAGTTCTAACGTCACCAAATATATTTTCGAAGAAATACTTTCAATATCCTGAAATCATTTTTTTATGAAACAAAATATTATTTGACACCCATCCAGAAATTATTTTATGAAACAAAATATCATTCGATACCCATTCAAAATCGTATTCAATAAATTAGTGTGTCTGTGTTTTATCCATCATCAGAATGGACTAGATATAAACCAGTAATATTCAATTTTCTATTCGCATCCGTAATTTTTCAATTTATTCTGAAACCACTTGATGACATAACTCATTTGATTTCATTCTTTTATATTTCAGTGATTGTTTCGACAGGTTCACTTTCAGAATTGATTTTCACGTGGATATCAACTCGATGAAATGACTTCATATGCCTTTTTGGATTTTATATCATATTCTGGTTCAACAATTATTTTGGCGCTCCCAAAAAATATAAAAAATTTAAATTGTATGTCATTTTTATCGAAATACTGAGTATTCGAGTCATTTTCTAAAACATTTTAATATATCGATGAAAAAAAATTTTTGAAGGAATTTCACATTATTTCTCAGGTTGTTTATTCAGGTTTGCATTTCCAATGTCTGATGGCAACTATCAAAAATTAAATAGGGAAATCAGGGAAAGTTTTACTTAAATTGTTGCCTAATGAAGAATATCGGAATTATGTAAACGATCAACGGATTCAACTGTAATGTTTCAGATACCATATTTCACTTCTCCATCAGACAATAAAAAAAATTTGAATTTGCCAGAAGTTGTGAAGAACTGAAGTATTGAAAGAAAAAAAAAACTGCAAATGTCTCTTTATTTTCTGATGAAGGCATCAGATGAAGACTCTGAAACTATTCAATTTGCGGATCGTTCACATTATTCCCATACTGTTAATTAGGCAACTTTTTTTTGACAGAGGGCCCTTGACAAACAGTTTGAATCCGAAAATCCATAAGGGCATTTTCTATAACTAATAATTTTCGTCTAATTCTCAATGAATCTTTCTTCAGATAGTGGCAGTAAATAGTAGAGAAAACCTGGAATAACAAGATGCAAAAGCATCTATAAAGTAACGAATGAATTCAATTGAATAAAAAACATCAGAAAAAATCCATTGAATCAATTTTTTCCCTGAACTCAAAATAAGCAAAGTGGAAAGTGGAAGATATGACACTGATCTATTCTTAAATGGCCAACCCCTAATTTTCAGCACAAATCTAAAGATCCTCCTCTTTCTCCTTTTTGAAAGTAATATATAATATATATTTATATCCGGTTTCATAGCGTGCTATGCCTTCCGCTTCCCGATCTCCAGCCCCTCCCATCTTCCCAGTCCCCTGAATTTAGATTTCGTTCTGACATGGAATTATTTATATTATATAGTTTTATGTTATATAATATATAATATTATTTAATACAAAATAACATGAAGGAATTTTAGTCCACCCGATTCTGTACAGGGTTTTGAATTTTTCTGGTATTAACTATTTGCAATTCCACAATAAATTAGAGACCAACTCCTATAAAAAGTTTTCTCCAAATTTATATTTATATTTATTTGTTATTCGCTGAAAAAAATGTAGGGGAAATTCGAATTTGGACGAAAATTCATCTAAGATCCCTTTGAAATTTGTATGGTTTTCCTGGATCATGCCGGGAGTGGTAGATTAATATCGGAAACGAATTTTCCAGGAATAAACATAGTTTCATTCAGAAAATTCTCAATCTGAACCAGATGCCTCATCGGCCTTTCTGATTACTCGAAGCTATCGGCCTCAAGCGAAATTTGAAATTACCAATTAAATCTGTCAGATTATAATGAAATTCTCACCGGTTAGCGTCGGATGATTTCTTTTACTATTACTGAACGGATAGGATCCATATTAAAAACATTCCACCATTTAAGAAACACCGTTAATTGCTTGAATAACATATGAGGCGTTCTTTAAGCAATTATTTTATTCATACAACAACTTGTATATACAGTTAAGCAGAACATATTAAGCTTTGAAATTTAAATAGCTCGGATATGATACAGAGGTCAGTCGAGTAGAATTGAACCCACGTTGTATTTCCACGCAAAATCAGGAAAGATCTTGATTTTGATTCAGATATGTCTTCCAATTCACAAGCACGGTTTTTACTGTAGCTCTCTGAATATAATAATTTTTGAATGACGAACTACATCAGGAAGAGTAGATGCCTTTCTTTTTACAGCGTACACTTTTTGGATGAAACGTTCCTGAAGACTTCCTAAGAGTATGAAATGGCCCTCTCATACTGAACACGTGTTGACATATTCAGAAAAATCATGAAGGCTCAATACAAACCAAAAATACATAAAGTTGAATATCGTCCTCGAGTCGAGCATCCTTGTCCTTGAGATATTTAGTCCCGGCTGTCTTTCTTGATGATTATAACTTTCAGCTGCTTTGTCAACTCTTCCTAAACATATATCCTGAAAAACGAGTGCGACAGAGTTGTTTTTTTCAACAACCAAATATCCCCCGAAAAAAGGGATTGCAAATAAATTTTTTCAGAGCCAATTTATGGCAAAAAACAGTTAACTATTCCGAGTCCGATACAAAAGAGTTACTCTGCCGAGTTGGTATAATTTTTCGTAGTGTTCCCTAATCAAGGACATCTAATAAATGGTTTTCACGCTTGATGAACTTCTAGTCAACACTTCCATGCCCCATTCGCAGTTCTGCTTACTTGGTGCACATCTGAAATGAGTTACATCTTCGAAATGTATCTCTCTATTCTGAATTTGGAGGGATCCATGTGATGCTTGAAACCGAATTCATTCTGGAACAAAAAACCGGTTCCTGAATGAGGTTCCTGACTTGGTATATTCTTTTTAATACTGATCAATTATGTTAAATGCTTCTTCTAGTCTGTAAAAAACAGAAGATATTCATGTAATAAACCATTGTTTATCTGTAGCGTACACAGTGATATTCCGAACACGTAAGAGAAGCAATAATAACACGAAAATATCAACACGTCATAGCAAACAGTAATTTGAGGCATTGTCCCCATCGGATATTAACATTATTACAAAGTTGAAAGTTGAATATGAAAACAAGACCTAATACTGTAAAGCTCTTGGCTAAGAAAGGAATATCTGTTCACTAAAAGCGATCGGATGTTTCTGCAACAATCGTACATTTTTCACCATAATTTTTGAACAGCTGTAAAATTGAATTGAATTCATGGAAACAACATTTCTTCTAAGTACACCGAACTCGGAAAATTGAATCAATCAATCCGTTTGCAGATTGTCGCGAGACCAATGAATTGATAATGATTACTTTGACTGGAATTCAGCTGGTATTCAAAAATTTAGTCATACATTCGATGAATACCTTTTGAACTTAATATACAGGATCCGGCAGAGGATTTGGACGGTTTTGAATCAACCCGTACTCCTTCTCTACAGTGTCAACAGATGAGGGGAAGGGGCCGTTAGATCCGGTAGGTCTTAGAATTTTTCACCAGTTCAAATTATGAACCTGTGAACGGTAGAGCACCGGGTTTCTGCTTATGACAGTTACGCTCGTAATAACGAGTCCGGGCTGTTCCCTCTCGAAACACCATCCTTCGTTGGGTTTAGGTATTTTGCACACGGGCTGAATTGACGAGGAAAAGATCACCAGGAGCTCAACGAACACCTCAGAACGTTGAAAGAGTGCGACAAGCAATTCTTAGCAGTCCGAGTCGATCTGCTCGCCAGCATGCTGCTGAACTTCGCCTCAGTTATCGTTGGGTAAGGCATATTTTGCGTTCAGAACTGCGGTTTCACCCCTACAAATTGGTCATTGTGCAACAGTTACAGCCAGGAGATCATTTACAACGAATAACACGAAAGACCGCTGCATGGCCCTATAGTGACCGTTTGGTGCGCTGTATCCCAAACTTGTGTCCTCGGACCTTACTTCTTTCAAAACGTCCATGGCAATAGAGCTATATCGAAATGATAACGAATTTCTTTGCACCTGAAATAAGGAGACTTCGTGTTTCAATCCGACGTGTGTGGTTTCGACAGGATTGGGCGATCGCCCACACAGCCAGAGCAACAATGAACGTTATTCGTCCTCTCCTCCCTGGCCACCTTATTTCCAGGTTTGGCGACGTTTATTGGCCTCCTCAGTCCCCAGATTTGGCCACGTGTGATTTTACTCTGTGGAAACATCTCAAAGCACGGGTTTATTAACACGAGCTCCGTATATTGGAGAAATTGAAGGAAGCAATTCACGTGGAAGCCGCCGCAGTTGGGAGAGCAACGTTGGAAACAGTTTTCGGAAACTTCCAAGAAAGACTGCAGAGGTGTATCGCGAAACAAGAACACCACCTGACTAATGGGATTTTTCACACATAAAATTCCAAAATGTTCTGAAACTCTGAATCCAAATTGTTCAATGCAAATTTCTTTCGGTAACAATTACCAGGGTTATGATTTTCTCGAAAACGTCCAAGTCGTCTGTCGGACCCTGTAATAGGTGACATAAAAAACGTTATATCCAAAAGAAATGATTACTCGAACTTTTTTTTTCGTCAACAGCATGAACATATTTTAAGCATACTATGATAACTAACCTAATGCCTCGTGTTCGAAAACTTCAAAATCATCAAAATATTGGTGATTTTCAGAGCGGAAGGAGTTGTTGCCTATCCAAATTTGTGAAAATAGGTGTCGTGATGATCTTATTGCAGTCATATTAATGCTCATGTGATATGTCTGGACAAATGAAGGTAGATAAATAATAAGAAGAAAAACTAGTCAATAGAGACGTACCACAGAAAGTCTACAAAGGCGTTCCAGGCTTACGAGACCGTTTTGCTACTACGAGTCAAATCACCGATGAATAGTTTGGAGAAGAAGGCATTACTGTTACTTACATGTGCGGTATATTGCCGTTCTCAAGCTTTTGGGCTCTTCTCATGCCGTCTAAGATTAGTGCTGCCTTTGCCTGCGAACCACTTCCGAACTTGAGCAGAGAACGGAAGCAGTGGAAGGCAGAATGGCATATTGTTCTTTTCAGTGATGAATCACGATTCTGTCTGGGTATGCACGTTGGATGAAGAAACGTGAGATGCCACCGACGGAGCGACGTCATATTGCGTTTACTGTTGAGGAGGCATGTACACAGGATTGTTGGAGTTATGGTTTGAGAAGCTATGGCCTATGGTAGCCTATACCCACTTCGACGTTTATTCGACACAATATGATACCTGTGCGTTATGTTGACGATGTCCTGAAAACCTCTCTACTGTGTTATCCAAATGGCCGTCTAGACGTCCTGTTAAGTAACACATGCACCTCCCCTCAATGCTGTGTCACGTATGGACTGTATTCAAATCGCATTGAACATGTGTGGTGTGTGGGATATGATGAAAAAGGAAGTGTTCAATTTTCACAAACATCCACAAACTCTACTCAACCAACAAAGTTAAAGTTGCTTGATCACATCACATCAACCATCAAAGAGATTATTAATTTTATTTTGTTCAAATGTTTCTGATACTTTCGAGAAATTTTATCGTTCCATTCTTGATGAAAGACTTTTATATTGCCAAGAAATGAAGTTCACGGAGTAATTCTTTCTAGGTGTAACGTTTCGAATGTAACTGAGTATATTTGATATTTTTTAAAATGAATTTTCCACGCAATTTCCGCAGATCTGCAAAGCCGCCCCATTTCCAGCTTTTGTGGGGAAATTCAATGTTTAATTTATTTTCTGGGGTAACGATTTTTTGCCCTTAGATATATCGCATGTCAGGTTTCAGTATTTTTTAGATTATGTTAGTAACCCTTTTCCTAACATAGGTCATTCACAGTCATTGTTATTGGAAAAATTGAGAGAAAACCGAACATGCAGATGGGAACTCTTTAGGTCTTGTTCATATTCATAGATAGAGACGACAGCCATTCAGTTCCTAACCCTGAACAACGCTTCTTGACTTCCGAAACAAATTGCCAACCGAAACAATATATTCCGAAATAGACAACTTAAGAAGCTAGATATTTGTGTATAAGGTTTGAAGATAAATCAGGAGAGTTGATGAGTGGATAAAATCCACCAGAAGGTTCTGTAGATCTATCCAATCGAAATCACGAAAAACTATTTTTTTCCATGGATCAGATCTTTACGAAATCATCTATGATCAATGAGACGGTACTTCATAAGTAATAACTAAGTTTCATGAAAAGGAGAATATTTCACAGTTATGGAGAAACAAAATTTCATCAATTAGAACCTGAATATATTTACATATTCAAAATGTATCATTGAAGAGATATAATCACCGTATATTATGAAATATCACATAATCTGAATTAGATGACATTTCACATGCTTTGTATGCCTCTACCTACATCCTCGCATCTCTCTGATCATAAAATCTGGAAAAACCTGGAGAAGTCAAACGGATAAAGTTCTTTTTCAAGTTTCTCTTGATATTCTTCAGCCGTTTAGACGCTCCAATCAAGTCGTGAAAGCTCGATTTTCATTTTGAGCAAATAATAGTACAGCTGAAATCTCGAACAGCTCATTTCACAGGAGACGTTTATTATAGACATAACGGCATTGTTTTCCTAGTGATCCTCATGAAATTCTGCAATATTTGTCGTGTCTCTTTCTTCAACTTCTAGTTACCACCCTTCAGTAGACTAAACTGCGAAACTATCTATCGGATTTCAATCTTCAGCGCCTTATAATGAACCATGAACCAACGCTGAAAATCCAAAGTCTCGAAGATGTTTTCCGAAGGCTTGGAATGCCAGCCAGACAGACAAACAAAATTTGAACACAAATGTTTCCTAAGTATATCCAATCTAATGGCCCGGCAAGATGAAAAATATCAACTAATCGATCCGAATCTGACGAAATTCTGAACTAAGTTTGAGAGCCTGAAGGATCTTACCAATAATATATTGGGTCGAAAATGAACCTTTTTTTGAGGCTGAGTAAAAATGAAGAATGAAAGCCTAAAAACTCATTTTTTATTTTCTCGTATAAAACAAGGAGAACGTACTTATAGTCATCATGATCATACGAGCGTACTCAAGATCAGTTTTTTGTAGGTTTGCTGGATACCATCACAAGCACAGCCAACTCAAAGGATTGTCCTGGGGTGTGTATGCACGCATTAGCTACATTAATCTGTTACGACGTACTTGAAGATGTACCATGTCCTTCGCCTTCAATGAAATGTTGCGTGGATGTACCACCCTCCAATACGACGGATACAGGGAATTTCTATTCCAATTCTACATCAATTTCTACAACAACAGAGATAACAACTACAGAGCTAGTACCTACCACAAGTACAAGTCCGGCACCAGTAACCAAGTCACCAGAAAAGGTATGATATAAATGGAAAATATCAATTGATTATGATAGTAAAGTATAAACAATTTTCAGGTGCCAGCTTTGAAACAAAATTCTAATAACAAAACAGCAAACAACAAACATCAAAGTGAGTACATTCATGAACGTGATGTTGAATTGAATTGAAAAGAATTCTGATGGGGATAATTTACGATGCCTCCATGAATTCTTTATATATGATTTTATGGAAGTAAAATTATTTTTCAGGTATTTTTTTGATTTTGATTCTCAATATCCGAAAAAGAACTGTGAAATGTAAAATAAGAATTGTTATTTATAGAAAACATCTTTTCGGATTGCAGGATTCACTAGACCCCTTCATAGAACAATAAAAAGAAAATATTCAGAATCATTTCCTTCCGACACTTTCGTATTTCGAAACTATTGTCAAATTGACATTTTCGAAAATCATAGCATCGCAAATTCACTTAGAATGAAAATGTTCCATTTCTACTTTTTTCACTGAATTTAGCCGAACATGACCAATTTCTATAGAACAATGGTTGAAATTACTGTTATTCGACAAAATACAGAACTCATTAGTTTTCGAAAATGTCAATTTGACAGAATTTCTGAACGAACTATGGGAGAAGTGAAAGAAAATAATTCTCCAATCCTTCTCCTTATTGCCTGATGAAGGTCAGATATAGAATCTGTTTGTAACGTCACTCATCACTCACTTGATCGTTCAAATCATTCCGAAATTGTTCATGAGGCAACTTTTTCTGGAAACTGTCCTTGAAAAATAGTTCGAATCCTGAAATTGACAAAGGCGTTTTATATAAATAATAATTTCCTCGAATTTTTCAAAGTTATTTTTAGGATATTGGGAGTTAAAACCATAATGAAGCCTGAAAATAATGTAGCCTTCCGAAATATCCTTCAATCTATATTCAGAAGCAAAAATGTTTTTTGAGGGTTGTTTACGTCGTTTAAGATAAATGCCTTTATCATTTCTGGGGCTTTTTCTGGATTTTCACTCCCAATATCTGAAACAGAACTATGAAAAATTAAATAAAATTGTTTTTTATGGAAAAAGCCCTTGCTGATTTCAGGATTTAACTTTTTGTTTAAGAGCACAAATCCGACTCTTGCATCACACAACCGAAAAAATTTTCAAAATTATTATTCTCGATTTCTGTTTTCCTCCACAAAACGAAAAATCTAAAGAAATTAATTCTGAAAATGTTCTCCCTTGTGTGATAAAAGAGTCAGATTTTTACTTTGTAAAGTCACAGTTCCCTTTGTCAATCGTTTTTATTGTTTCGGTATTATTCATTAGTCAATCTTTTTCCCAAAAAACTGTCTTTGATCAATTCTGTAATCTGCAAGGGCATTTTTCATAGAAACAATTTTCATTCAATTTTTTTCAGTTCTGTTTCAGATTTTGGTAGTTTAAACCCAGAACAAATCTAAGAAATTATGCAGAATCCTCTCAAAATCAGCTTTAATCAATACTCAAGTATCAGTATATCTTCAAATTTAATTATAAAATACACTCGAATAGGGTAGATGATTTTCAATTTGAAAAATAAATGAGGAAAATCAGAATGTAGTATATTTTAAAGTACGTAGTGTATACAGGGTGGGACAAAAATGGTAGTTATTATGTTCCCGAAAATGAATTTATGATTTTCAATAGAGCTTTTTTGAGATATTTCAATGTGGATTAAAAATATATTTGATGTGCCAATTAGAAAAAAAAGAAATCTTCATTTATAAGAGAGATGAAAATTCACGAGAAAACATGAACTGAGCCAATAAAATAATGGATATAGTAGGGACCAATAATTTGTAAGGTGTTCGGTTGATATGAGGAAGATTTCACTATTTTTTTGCACGCTCTTTTCATCGAGGATTGAGATTAGCTGTACCGTGAGTCACCAAAACACAATAATTGATGAGAAACAAGTTCAGTAAGATTAGCGGATTGATCTCATGATTTCAATCATAATTAATGACCAGAGTATATGAAAATAAATTATACGCTAAAACTCTTGGGAACTTATTACACTGCTTAAAAAAGATATGCCTGAAAGTGACATTCAGTTTGTAAGAAAACGAAATTGTGGTTCGCCCAGACTAACTAGTACTACGCGCCACAGTTATCGCACCGTGTATATCGAGCATAAACTGCTTCTCCAAAGCAGCAACACAAATTAGGACGTGATCCTTCAACGTGAGTGTAAATTGTAGTCATTTTGAAACACTAATGAAAGCTTGAAATATTATTGCGAATACTGAGTTCACTTGAATTAAAACTTCTCACTATAACATACTGGGTACGAGCTCCGAACTTTTCTACTCAAACTGACTGAAACATTGGACGCGAACATCTCTTGACATCTATCTAATTAACTAACTTTCAGTTAGCTACGATTTTCATTTTTTCATGATAGCAACCACGTAGCAAATTGCTAATGAAGGGAAAAACATTTGTATCTTTAGTTCGTTTCCTGATAGAATCATCATGCTTTTGAGATTATGTTTCATTTTTATTCCTGTTAATTTGAGGTAACTTGCTACTCGTGTTTGGGGGTCGGTCAAACACTGGAAATTTGTTTGAAATGAATAAATTTCAAAGTTAATTAACTCTCACAATTGAGTAATGAATTTTCCAAAACTCTTTCATATCTTTGAAATTTTCATTTCAGAGAAATGATTTTCAGTTATAATGCATACATAAGTGAAGTAGGACATTCTAAGAGCGAACTTACCACCATTTAATGAGATCCAAATTGAAGATGTCAACGAAGAAATCCGAAACTCTAATACAATTTTTTTCTAGGTGTGAAAACATGCAGAGGATTTTGTATGGCAGAAAGAATATCAGATTATTGCGAAGCAATTCTAGATGCTCCAGACCTATGCAAACCCGGGTTGAGGTGCTGTGTTTCAAGTGACGCCTATGGAGAAAAGGCCCCACCAAACTTGATCATACCAAGCAAGACGAAAAATAATTATTCAACCGTAGAAGTGACAACGAATAGACCAACGCTAACCACTACATCTTATCCTGTACGAGAAGTAACACAACCACCCACAAGACCTACAAGACCACCTAAACCATGTAAAGGGGAATGTATAAGTGGTATTCTAGCCATAATATGTGATGATATAGATGCAGAAGCTGAATGTCCGAATGAGGGGACCTGTTGTGTCGCATCTACGCCTGAGAGCGCTCCTATAAGAACTACAACTCATAGAACCACAACGGTTGATTCAAGACCACGTTGCCCAGGATATTGCCTAGTGAATATTATGGCTGCTTTCTGCGAAAGACCTTCAGTGTTGATACCACACACCTCGAACTGTAAAAAAGGTTCAGTGTGTTGTGATAATACTAGAACAGCTGTTACGAAACCAAAACCTAGGCCGCATCAACCAACTCCGGCTACTACAACAACAGTTGATCCTAGACCTGAATGTCCAGGTTCTTGTATTGTTTCCTATCTCAGTTTCACCTGCTTCAGTAAGTGAATACTTCTCATGATGCATGAAAATAAGATGGTAGTCCATTGGATACTCCTGATTCAAATTGCACAGTTTATTGTTCATCATCTCTGTTTAATATTTTGGAAATTGAGCAAAATGCATTTGAACTTATATGTCATGCTGAATACATAAAATGAGGAGCATAGTATCAGTGATTCTCGAATAATATTATTATTATTATTAGTATTATTTTGAAGTTATCTTAGGACCATATAATAGTATATTTCTTGATTTATTGAAAGATGGCGGATAAGCATATGTAAGCAAGAAGTAACGAAGGACTGCATGATTTCATACCGATGTAGAATTTATCAATAACTACTTTTGTTCGAATTGAAGCGTAACTGCAGTTCAATTGAATGTGACATTTGTAATTTGTAAACACTGAGGTTGTAAGATGGCTTTTGTTTGAAATTGAGTGCACCAAGGTTCTAATGCTGGTGACTTAGCGCTGCAGAGGTCTTTAAACAACCAACAAACATTGGAATTTATCAACTGCATCCTCCAGAAAAAAAAATTGATATTGTGCGATTTGAATTCGGTGTATAAGATAGACTCCACCTGTATGATATGGTTTCTCGTTTTGAAATTATTAGAGCTGAATTACATATGTTGTTTTTTCAGGAAACGCAGAAATGACTGATGTCTTCAAATGTAGAAAGTCTGGAACAAAATGTTGTGCACCGAAGTCTCTCATCAAAGAAGCTATCAGTGGAAAAGATGAGGCCACTGAAAAAGAAAGTACTGTCCCACCAAAGATAAATTATACAACTCAGAAACCTGTTACAGAAAGAACTTGTGAGTTAGATTTTCTAAACACTCTGTGCTGAATTTAATCTATCATGCTTTAAATTTTATTTTCAGCTACAGAAGTATCCAAGGTGAGCTCTAGCAGTGGAAAACCATTGGTATACTCCAAATATGTATGTGGTGTAAAGGGTACATCCAGAGTTGGGAGAGTTGTAGGAGGCGAAGATGGGGATGAAGGAGAATGGTGCTGGCAGGTTGCTCTGATAAACTCTTTGAATCAATATTTGTGTGGAGCTGCTCTCATTGGCACCCAATGGGTTCTCACAGCTGCCCATTGTGTCACTAAGTATGTGTTCTCACTTTTCAACCTTATTCAACCTTGTTACAAGGTCCTCCCTTTATACAAGTATTTTATTCACTTACAGTATCGTAAGGTCTGGTGATGCAATTTATGTGCGCGTTGGGGACCATGATCTCACAAGAAAATATGGTAGCCCTGGTGCCCAAACATTAAGAGTAGCCACAACGTATATCCATCATAACCATAACAGCCAAACGCTCGACAATGATATAGCTCTGCTAAAGTTGCATGGTCAAGCAGAATTAAAGGAGGGAGTTTGTCTTGTATGTTTACCGGCAAGAGGCGTCAATCACGCTGCTGGAAAAAGATGCATTGTAACAGGTTATGGGTATATGGGAGAAGCAGGGCCCATACCTTTGAGAGTTAGGGAAGCTGAGATACCAATTGTTAGCGACGCGGAATGTATCAGAAAAGTGAATGCTGTTACGGAAAAAATATTCATTTTACCTGCCAGCAGTTTTTGTGCTGGAGGTGAAGAAGGCAATGATGCTTGTCAGGTGAGTTTGAAGTATGTAGATGAAGAAAAACAGTTGTTCAAGTCATGCACATGAGAAAGTGGAAATGGATTGCAACGGAAGTTTCGATATGGCAACCTTGATGTGAATATGTCAAATCTGAAATTATCATCGTGACGTTCAAGATGTTAGGTGATGAACAAATTGTAGCGTGTTGTCGAACAGTTGTTTGTGCTCTTTGCTCAAACTTATACCGTTGCCTTGAAATCAATATGAATTTGATTCAATGTTTTCGTGCGATGATTCTACCTGACTTTCGACTTGGATCAAAATGAAAAGCAGCATATGCTCTACTCTGTTAGATTTATTCGAGGAATGGAACACCACTAGCTACTATGTGACTATATGGTCATGTGGCATATTGTGAGCCTGGGGCATACTTGGACGAAAATTTCATTAGCATATATTGAGTATTGCATGAAAATTTAGCCGTCAGATACATTCCTTCGTCTTGCACAATGGATAATGGTACATGAGAAAGGTAATGGTGATTTTTGCAAAAAATGCAATGCTCAGTGGTCGAGAAAACATCCATGAGATCATGACATGCTGACGAATGAATTGATTGAACGATCAACTCTTTGAGTCGATACGAGCAAATGCTACAAAAATTGGTCGTTTACGATGCACTTTGAAGCAAATGGTTGCCTATTCTTCGGAATAACTGACGATCTTGCCACTGTTCCCTTGAAGAAGAGTTTAGAGTCAGTTCTGAATAAAACACAGGCAATTTTGCTTCATTTGTTCGGCACAATCAGATTAAACAATCACAGAAAATGAAGCCCTACTACGTCGAAGAAAGTTCCCACACATCAGCTCAAACAGAAACGTTTCTGAGCAACCAAAGCATACAGCTCACAGGTCATATAATTTGTTTTTCATATTCTTGCACGTCAAATGAATTCGGGATGACTTTCATAAAGAAGTTAACGTAAAAAAGGCTATTTTCGATTTCAAATATTTCTCGAAACTGAAAAGCAACCCTCATATCAACTAAGAATGAAACAGAAACGACTAATGAAAGAAATATTGAGGTAGAATCAGTCAAAATAGGCATCATATCATAGTGAAGACTTTCTCTTGGCAAAGTTCGTGATCAGAAAACATGACTAGCGAACAGCTGTTTTACATTCCACTCGATTCAAATTGATGTTTTTCTACAGAACCTAACAATGGAGTACCTATAGGATCTGTTTTTTTTTTCATTTAACAGGGTGATGGTGGGGGTCCGTTAGTGTGCCAAGATGATGGTTTTTACGAACTGGCTGGTCTTGTGTCATGGGGTTTTGGTTGCGGAAGAGTAGATGTTCCAGGAGTATATGTGAAAGTATCATCGTTCATTGGATGGATTAATCAAATTATAAGTGTTAATAATTTATAAATTTTATTTATTTCTATAGAAAACCAAAAAGATAAATTATCATTCCATTCAAATTATTTATTTTTTAGTCAATAAATTCCATAATTTAAGTGTACATATTTAAAACATATACCAATCACAACATTACATGATCGTGAAATTGTTACCAAATGAGTATTTGCACTGAACTGCCGGCTTATCATATTTATCATTCCCAATGTAAAATTCTTGTAAAATAAAAATATTTCTCTGTCTTCAGTTAATTTTGAAAGTTTATGTGATCATTCTCCAGATGCAACTGAAGAGCTTCTGAAAACAACTTCCATTGGATATTGATGGTCATCAACTGATTACTACCAATATCGATAACGACTTGTTAGGATACTTTTTCTTTCAGTTCATGATAAAGGTAGCGCTTTATACACCATAAATAAAAATAACTCGAAACGCATCATTTTGGGTGTTCAAGAAGATTTTTTAATTTTATCGATAGAAATGTTCTTTTGTGAAATTGTTTTTCCTGTCTTATCGAATTGATCTTGTTCTCATTGATGCATATAATATCCCCTTATATTCACTCAATAATCAATCTTTTAATGTTATTTACAATATTGCGTAGATTCCAGGTCGTGGTTCAATATTCATATTGATCGATCTTTAAAATGTTCTTTTATGAATTTGTTCTTCTAATTTTTTCGAATGAATTCTGTCGTTACCAATAATCACATTCGCTCTTCTTCATGAAAAAATCATTGCTTCGATGTTACTAACAATATTGCTTTGATTCTTAATCGAATTATTCAATTTTCATATTGATCGTTCATCTTCATGTTGATGGGATTAATGAGTAACTCTGGATTTTTAATTACCCCTTCAATGTTTTTTCTTCACACCTTTATTTACTGCTGATTATATTTATTGAATTTCACACCCATTACAGTTTTTCGAAAGGGATAGCCACATTTGTTTTCATGTTTATCTCGTTTCGAATTTCGGGAGTATATATTTTTTTAACGAATTAATTCTTTGCTTTCATGGATAAGTTGTCAGTTGTTTCGAAATTGATCTTCTGTCGGATAATTCTCCACTCAATAGTATTTACCGATTTTTTTTCATTATTGATTCTACATTTTGCAAACGGTGAAGGTATGTTGTGAGAACACCGACAAAAAAAATATGCTTTCGGAGAGTTTTACATATTTTAAAATTAGGCCCGATGTGTTGTTGAGGAGCACTCCAACTCAGAAAAAGTCGATCTAACATTAAATTTATATTTCTTGAATTTCTGCTAAAATCTGAAAACTGTTATTTTCTACTCACTGCGCCAAATATATGAAAGGTTTGTATAAAGACACCAGACGTTGATTTTTTTAGGTTTCTTATGGGTTTTACTCCCATTATCTGAAACAGAATCATTAAAAATTCAATAAAAATTGTTTTTTCTTCATGAAAAACGCCCTCGCGAATTGCAGTATCAAACTATTTGTCATTGACAGTTTCTTGCATTACAGATTCCCTAATGAACAATACAGGAACAAGACAAACCATGAAGAAAGCGAACTGTGACGTTTCAGAGTACAAATCTGTCTCTTTCATCAGAGAAAGCAGAAAATTTCGAGAATTATTATCTGCTTTGTCTGATGAAAGAGATTTGTACTCCGAAACGTCTGAGATTTAACAAAAGTCATCTAACCCAATGCTGAAGACTCTTTCACATCCTAGATATCCCTTAAATTGCTCTACGAAAATGAATAATTAAAAGTATATTCCCCTGGATTCAATGAAAGTGCAACACGATAAAGTGAAATTTAAATTGAACCGATTGAATGTGCCGTCAATAAAATTGTCAGAATCTGTTCATATCGTCAACTCTAATTTACCGAACTTCGCTAATAGCATCTTAAAATACTGGAAGTCCTGCATTTATTTCATCAGTACCTTCTAAGTAAATTTCTCCGTTTCTATCGGTATTTTTGGTTGCATAACTGAAATCGCAAATAAATTTCTGCATTGAACTATTTACTACGTAATATGGAGTTCTATAAATTTTTGTCACGAGTCATTGCATCAAAGAAAGGTGTCACTGCACAACTTCAGATCTCTTTTTAATGTAGTTTTTCTATGACGACATCTAGCGGCGATTGTACAATTAATCAAGCTGCCAATATAAATTTTCCATCAAATCAATACTGCGAATAAAACGCGTGCAGTGGTCTACCCACTACTTAGCTCACTTCAGCGTGTCATCAACAGATGGCAATACAGTAACAAAAAAGGAACCTTAGGGGCAACAAGTTCTACAAATTCAAGTCAATTGAAGATGAGAGGGCACGAATAATAAGGTCATCTGAGAGAGGCCTTCGTTTCACGTGTCACACACGAAAGAACTGAAAGGAGACATTTTAAAATATCATGTATCATAGGTGGGAAATTTGATATATCATATACAGGTTGTGACAGGCTATCTACACTTCTAAATAGCGGGGATGATTTGAGATATAAGAGATCTCGTTCTCCACTTTCAATGATTGATTGATGCACAATGCATTCTGCTATGAAATCTGCAAGGAATGTCTGTCACCAATGTATTATTTATTTGAATAACAATATGGGTTGAGGTAAGACCTATAAACCCACCACCCACTTACGATATTTTTACTGTGTTGTTTACTTTCATGTATTTCGTAACCTGTTTTTCAATCATCAATTTCAAAATCCAGGCCTTCCTTTCATCAATGAGTTCCCTACCAAATGCTGTCCCCAAATTGACTTGACTTTCGAAAAAACTGAAAACTTAAGGCAATAGGTGATCATTTCCTCTTTGACCATGAACTTCGTTGAGTTGAGGCACACAACAATAGTCATTTTGGGGAGGAAACCATTTCGAATTAATAAAATCGAAAATTGCAATCGGAAAGAAACGAATTGAATAATGAATATTACAGACTCTCCGGTATACCAAAATTTCAACTCAGAGAACAACACAAAACCTCTCAAATGAACTCTGAAAGTGAGCAAAACTCGTACGAATAACGGGCACATCGAAAAACTAGAAGCTTCGAAGAGTCCAAATTTTCATCGCCAGAGGGCGTATCGCTTCTCAATAGATGCGAATAGAATGACTCTGTCTACTAGGCACGTAAAAAAAACCAGACTGACGGTTGATGGAATGCCGAGGGTTCACTGCTCATGTTTCGTATCACTTACTGTACTATTTTGGTACAGCAAAGCTTATAGAACCATAAATTGGACAGTATGTAATGTCATCCAGAAAGGTCATATTGAAAAACTGAAAACCGAAGAAAGCATCCTCATTCGAATCTATCCGAACTGTTGCTGCAGGTTATAGCGGGATCGATCGCACTTCAAAAACGAAATGGAAGTATAAAACATGGCCAAAGATCATTCCTAAAGAACAGAAATCATTATTATTACTCAAGGTCGTGGTGTTTTGTTAATCCTTTCAGAACTGCGACCGATATAATCTTTTGTATTTACTGAGCATTCACTTCGGAGGACATGGTCGATAATGTTCACGAATCTTATGACGTCCTTAGGAATCTTGGCTGTCTCGTGGTGAGAATCAAGCACTGGTTCGCCCATAAGCTAAGTTGTAAGGGATTTGCTTTAGAAAAGCTTCATATTATATGAGACAATCGAAATTTGTAAGTCGGAACTCATAGCCCCAGAAAGCACATGTTATAGGATTCACTGTACAGTTTTTATACTTCAAAGTGAGGGCCAGACCACATTGGTTATAGAGATACGTATCGATTGAAGCTAATTCCGTGAAGATTTCTCATGATTTTATAGTTTTTTTTTGTATTTTCCCTCCCAATATCTGAAACAGAACTATTGAAAATTAAATTGAAATTGTTCTTTAAAGAAAAACGCCCTTGTGGATTGCAGGATTGAACTATTTTTCAAGGGCACTTTCTTGAAAGATTGTCAATGAACAATACAGGAACAATGCAAACAATAAACAAAGCGAACTGTGACGTTTCAGAGAACAAATCTGACTCTTCCATCGGACAAATGAGAACAGTTTTAGACTCTTTCTCTAATCGAGGCAAAACTGAACTTATTTTTGATTTTTTGGCATCTTGCCCTTGAAAAATAGTTTGATCCTGCAATCTGAAAGGGCGTTTTTCATGAAGAAACATTTTTATTTAATGATTAATAGTTCTGTTCCAGATATTGGCAGTGAAAACACAGAAAAATCCTGAAAAGAAATTCCAGTGTTTCTTAGAATTAAACTACCTTTTGAAAGTAGTAGAAGAAATAATATCAAAAACAGGTTCAGTTTTGCTTTGATTAGAGAAAGTTTTTGGAAAACTTCATTTCCTAACAAAAACTGAAATGGAGTGAAAAATGGAAAAATGAGTAATATTACGCATTCTCGCTAAAGAATCAAGTACATCCCAAAACAAAAATTCAAAAATAATTCACTGAAGCCTGCCTAAACGTCGATATTTAACGCGCCTATAGGCAACGTTTAAGCATGAAGTCCGGGTCCAGCGGCCTGATCTTGAGATATAAGCGAGGTTTGATGACATTTACATGTGGCTGTGTCGCCTAGCTGTAATTTACTACCACGTGGCATTGTTTCCTTTTAACAGTCAACTGCTGTTTTTTCGGGCATCTGTGACATTCTAATTCTTACCGCCGAACGAATAACTCCGCTGCCAGTGCTATCGAAGTGTTTCATTATCGTTCCAAAAACAATTAGAATTCTATCAAGTGCTGTGATCCAACAACAGAGAGACCCGAACAACCAGGAATCAAAATGAAAACAGTGACGAGGTGAGCAGTTATTGTCTTTGAACTCATTTTACGGAGGTGAACTTGCTCGTTTTGTTATTTTCAAGTAGATTTTTTGAACCAGCATATTTGATACGATTACATTGGCCCATTCGTTGCCGAATTATTTAGTATGGCCAAGATTTACCTTTTTTCATTCGGTTTTTGCGACATTCGTCGAATCTCGCGAAAATCATTCGATTTCACGGGAGACCGGTTCAAGTTCAGGGTCGCATTGCTAATTGTGCATCTGTTTATTTAGTTACAACGGGAATTAAGAAACGAATGTTTTTAATTTATTCTCATTCATAATATCTCTTCATTGTGGATACTATTTTGATTACAAATTCAGTCTTTTTGAAACATTTTCAATATTATAGGTGAATATTTTGTTTCGGTCGCTATGTTTTGCCTTCTGGAGCTGTTTAGCGGTATCTAAAGTGCATTGTTCGCGTATTTTTTCCAACTCGTAATCACTGATTATCGACTATCATCACTTCTTTTCAATAACTGTCATAATTACTAGGCACCTATTTTCAAATATTATTCATTATTTCCCCAAATTTACTGCAATTTATTCCATACTTACTCCAATTAATTCATGCACTATTACATTTTAAGAATTGGAAGATCCGTCCGTAGTCGGAACTTTCATATTTTTCACAAGTGAATCGATCGTTAATATACAGGGTGAGTCTTCGAGCTGTACATTCATTTCAACCGTAGATTACTCTCATCGAATAAAACGCTTTTTTCATCTACCATTTTTCCAGATTCGGCTCTAGTAAAAAGGTACAGGCTCTTTGAATTTCCAAAAAAAATCAGTTTTTCCTTTTTAGTTTTGATAAGGTAACTCTGAATAAGCTGAATTTTGGTGTGAAGTTTTCTAAACATACGACACATATTCTTCAGTTATCACATTCATTTCACTTTCACAAAAAGTTTCCGAGTTATAGACTCAACGATTCATGAAACTATGTGAAATTACATGAAGATTGCAGATGAAGTTTATCTCATGTCATAATAAGAATCTTCAATCATTTCAGCATACTTAATTATTCCTAATAATTTCCCCCTTCACGCACCGTTTTGGAGATATTCAACGTTGAATGTTATAAAATCTGATAAAAATTCGAGAAATTACCTCATTTGGATGGATCCGTCCCTGAGCTAGTAAAGGCGGCAAATTAAGTTCCGTCTACGCTTATCCAAACCATAGAATACAAAGAAGTATTTATCTATTCTTTATAGAACTAATATACTTTTATTAGGTCCATGATGTAAGTAAAACATGTTGTGGTCATCTGCTCATCTGTGATGGTATTTACCAATGATGACGTCACTTTTTTGTTCAAATTCGAAGCACACAATATATATTTCCTTGAATTTGAATGAAAAAAGTGACGTCATCATTGGTGAATGCGATCACAGATGAGCAGACGAGCACACCATGTTTTACTTACATCATGATTAGGTCTATGCTATTTCGTGATCGTACCACAGATATGGAGGCTAGATCTTCATATCTATGAACCTGAGTTCCCTCAGAGTTCAATTAATGTGTTTAGGTTATTTGATTGATTTCATATAATTCATGTATGAATTTGATGAAAACAAGAATGATTATGTAGTTTTGAAGATGTGCGTGGGTTAGGATGGAATTGTGTATAATTTTATAGTGGAATGAAATTGAATATCTCAAGAATATTATGTGGAAAATCACTGTTTCAATAATCCAGTGTAGTGAAATGTTCATCTTGCTACAATTTCGCAAAAAGCACTTTGTCATAATAATTAAGTGAGTAAATGAGTTTTTCAATCATGTATCTTTGAATTTCAAACACTTGATTGGTTATATTCTGCCAAAGAGATCATCGTAAGAGATATCTGAGGTGAACTTGCAAAGAAAGTGCAGGAGTGTTATAGCACATTTAGAAATATTTAAATGCTTATAATTTTTTACCTGAGCCGAATTTGGAAAATTGGCAAAGAAAGACAGTTTTTTATTTGGTTAGAGGAATCTATGGTTGAAATTAATGTACAACTTAAAGACTCATCCTTTATATCAGATTAATATTATATTGATTTATAATGAACAACAAGACAAATTGCCTATTCTCGGTTAAAGGAAGCTCAAGAAATAGGCATTCAGGCATCAAAAAATGAAGCTTATAAATCACAGTTTTTAGCCAGAGCTGACGGAATAAAAAGCATTTACGAGGATTTTCGGACATCACACAATACAATCATTAGGTTCTATTTAAGATGAAGAATTTTCAGAGTAACATAAACTCAAAATGTCAGCTGATTAAGCATACCACAGCGTGAAATCAATAAAAAATGATTTGTTATTGGAAGATTCTGCGGGAACTTCGTCCAGTGCTTCATTCAACTCTAGTTCACAACCCTTCAAGCCTTCAGCCAGAATTACCAAGCTTCCTATTCCAATATTTGCAGGTAATTTTGGAGACTGGTCTAGCTTTTTTGTTTCTTTGAATAGCATAATTCATGAAAATCCGGATTTGTCTGATGTTGAAAAGTTTCGTAATATTTTAACATCTCTTTATCAAGAACCTTCAGTGCTCACTAAAGGCATTTCTCTCATCGATGCAAATCATAAGATTACGTACGAAATTTTAAAGGAGATATACCAAAATAACAGAATACTTGCCACTCAGTATAACAATGATATTTTCAATGGCCAATCGGTAGAGAAACCCACATACGTGAAATCAAGACATGTGTTGAATACTGCATTTCCCTGTCGATCATTGGGATTTATTATTATTCAATATGCTTCTGAATAAATAAGATGTACTGATTTCGAGTTGGAAAATAGTGTAAATCATGGGATTCCTACCTAAAGACAGTTGGTTGCCTTTTTGAAGAGACAATGTAAAACTTTTGAATCCGTACAGTTTACTGCTTCCAGTTTGCCGTCTGCAACCGATGGGATTCCTCAGTGATTTTCCCGATAATCTAGTAAGGGACCTGTGGCTGGATTCATTGCTTCCGATTCCCAGCCAGGTCCATCTGGCCGAAGCGCTAAGTGCGTTTTGCGTTCGTAGTTTCATCCCTTATACAAATCTCAATCATTTCTTACCAGAACTTGCCAAGAACGTTTCTCTTCAGTCAATCAACTAATCTATGTGTTAATTGTTTGATTTCAACTCATTCTGTCAGAAATTGTAGTTCTACTCATAAATGTAGAAATGGCAAATCACCACATCACACTACTCTGCATTTCAATCAATCATCATAAATCAAGTTCTGCATTTCAACCATCCAATCAGAGTAAACCACTCAACTCGGTGGTAGAAACTCAATCTTTTGTTCTACCATCTCTCGTCAGTTCTAATTCATCTCCTCTGCTCTCAACATTGACAACAATTTTATTATCTACATGCGTTATACATATTAAGGATTTTAACGACAATTTTCAGAAAATTCGTATACTTTTGGACACAGGCTTCGTGGCAAACTTCATTTCTGACACTTGTGTTAGACGTTTAGGACTTCCTCATAGAAGGATATCAATACTTCAACAATATTTTTTTGTGTGATCTGTACATTTCATAGAACTCCCTGGAGGGTCCAGGAATACAAACAGAAAATTCTCTAGGTGCTCCTTGTAACTCTTGGGAGTTTCAAATAAAGTATATAACATCAGATTTTGTACCCTAAATGTGAAAAAAATAAATTTGATTTGATTTGAATACCGGTGAAATGTCATCATCCAGCACTCAGGGTAGCACTTCCTGTCTTATCAAGCCTTGTGATCCCTACGGCCCAATTTTCTCTCTTGAAGCCATAATTACTCCGAAGATTTGTTCGAATCAACCCAAATTCCATATCAATCATCAGGAATTGACTCTTATTCATGGGCTGAAATAAGCAGACCATTAATTTTATCAACCAGGTACTATCGATATGCTTATAGCATAGCATAGCGTAGCCTTGGAGACTATCTTCGGATACGTTCTTCAGTGACCTCTACATCTTCTCAAAATTGCCATTTGACATCTCTCCATTCTTCTGTGGTTCTGATATGTTGACAGACTGCACATTCGATAAAGATAAACCTTCTTCCATCAAAGTCTTAGGGTTTGAATAGAATTCCACAGCGGATGTCTTTTCATATTCCCACCACCCTCTCAACAAAACCTGTAGCAAATGATCTATTCTTTCCGAGGTCAGTAGAATATTCGATCATTTGGGTTTCGATTCTCCATGTCTACTACTTGCAAAGCAGCTTCTCCAACAGTTGTGGCAATACCACATATCTTGGAACGAAGAGGCTCCTGAACGCGTACAACGAGTATGTAAACAATTCAACATGGCATTTCCAGGCCTCGGTAAGATGAAATACCTGGATACTTCGGTTTCGATAGAACTTCTGAAGTGCAAATTCATGGTTCGTTCGATAAGTCCGAGGTTGGATATGCCAGTATTGTATACTCCAGGTTCTGGAATTCAAAAATTGTCCAAATGACGCTTGTTTGCGCTAAATGTAGAGTATCTCCTCAGAAAACGCAATCAATCGCAAGATTGGAACTCCTAACAGCTGTGTTAATTGCTAATCGCATCACTTTTGGGAAAGAAAGCTTCAAATATATATTAACTTTCAATGACATATATGTTTGGACCGATTCCATGATTGTTTTCGCCTGGGTTACTTCCACTTCCACATAGATGGAAAACATTTACTGCCAATCGTGTAAGTCATAAATGAACTACTGAATATTGATTGATGGATATTTTTGGTGGAGTGTGATATCTCAGTTACAGAGATACAAGTCTGATGCAAAGTAGGTTCAGAAATTTGCACTCCCATTTTTGAAGTCGAAGGAAAATACCAGGGAAAAATCTACATATGAACGGTCAAATTCTCACAGCCCTATATTGCAAATGATAAACCGTCATTTCGTCAGCTTCGATACTGCAAAGGGAGTATTATATCACCTCTGTTACATAGATACAAACCCGTAGGCTTGTGTGAAACCCCGACGAAGAGTAAATTGCCTCCTTCCGTTCTGTTGTAAGTCGGAAAAAGGCGCCAGGTGTTCGGTGGAGAAGAATCAACACATTATATAAAAAAATCGAAATTTTGAAAGTTTGAACTCATTAGGTTAATGCAGTGCAATATATCAAGAGTCAACGGCTGTCATATAGAAATAGCGTGAGATCAATGATTGACGCTCAAAACTTAGCGGTGTGAGGCTGTAGCTGAAGAACCATGTGGTATCGCGTTCACGGCAAGCGCAGTCTAGGGCATCCGAAAACGTCTCTCTGGTTTTGCCAGTTTCATGTTTGCGTACAGTTGCAGTTTCACCCTGTCTGTCGCGGCCCGTGCTGCGTTCTATCGCGCAGTTCAGTTCACCACCATGCGATTTCATTCATTATGAAGCGTGGATTAGATACGCTTCCGCGACTTTTTGGACGCGAATCGTTCGTACGGCGTGTGTATTATTGACTCTTTTCGAAAGGTTTGCTAAGTTGATGCTGAGTTATGAGACGAAAAGGGGATAGCAGATACATCGCTGTGGTTGTTATTTACATCGTCACTATCATAAGCCAAGGTAATTCAGAATTTTCTTTCCATCTACCCGTAAACAATGAATGAGAACGGGGTGGTTGAACATTTTCGCGAACCCATTAAAACTGGGGGCAATATAAACACCCGAAATATGGGCTTAATTTATCATCAGGATTAATTCTGCGCCAGAATTGTAATATGAGCTCAGCTGAAAATTGTGAGGAAAGGATGTACTCACCTGATTGCCAGCCACGTTGTTGCCAACTTTTGAAACTTGGGTGTAATTAGGTAGTAGATAGAATTTGCGTCACGTGCTGGTTGATGTAACTATCTCTTCTTTGAAAGGAGCATTATTAATATCGCTCATTGCATCTCCTGGCCATTCTTTTGTATGAATCGCACCATGAAAATAAGAATATCGTAAGTAATTCGAATATGTAGGCATAAAAAAGTACGAAGAAAAATTATTTCGGGTGGTCGACTCGATTAGATTTTACTCGATGCATGAATGTAAATGAGTATGACATTCAAATTTCCAACTGAATTAATATTAACATTACTTCGATTAATTTCGAAATGATAAAATGCTTTCTTGGGTTGGATCATCGGAAGTTCAGTTGAAATATTGAAATCAAGACGAAAATTGTGTACCACCATTTATCATGACAGTGAAGAAAGGACTAGATCCATAATTATCTATTTGTTGCAAAGAACTTCTTCATTTTATATGAATTATTTTAATTATTGACATCTTTTGATCTTAAGTCTGTTTGCGCAGTTTTCTCAACTTGGTTCACTCCATAATGACACAAAAAATTTAAATTGCACAAAAGAAGGAAAGAAGGAATGGTAACATTAAAACTCCTTTGAGCTGAAAAACAAGCCTGTAGACCTCTTTCTAAGGGAAATCTCGCATATTTCCTGTCCAAAGGAGAATATTGAAAAGAACTTGAAAACTTCTATTCATGACTAACGAGTAAAAAGTGAATGAACAGTTTACCTAGATTGTTTATTTATTCATGCATTTTCATCCACAAGGATAATAATAGTCCTGAGTGTAGAATATAATGAGGAAAAATGCCTAAGTGGATCAAATTTCTGAATTGTCAACGAATGAATTAAATTCCAATCTTTCCTCAGTTCAGGAGATTATTTTGATTCGAAGTATAATTTTAATTTTTAGCAGAACTGATTTAAGTCCTTCAAAATATCAGACTGAATCCATTTTTGTGTGATTAAGTGTTAGATAGTTCTTGAACGGTGAATGTCAGGTCATTCCTCTTCCTTTTTCTTTCTCTGATTCGTCCAATAGAGTCAAAACCATTAAAGGAATAATTCAATTTACGTTATCCCAAAGATTCGTGTTTGAAACGCTTTTAATTTAAGTTTTTGTCGATTATAATTGTAAGTGACAGTGAAATGTGTAATCAGTGGAGGTTTTCAATAATTTTTTCCACGAAAGCTAGAAATCATTTCTTTCAGAACAGTTTGAAATTGAATTTGAGGTTGTTTTAACGTGTGGAATCAATTCACAGAATATTTCCTATTTCAATGTGATAGACATCAAATCGTCCAATTTAATTTTTTGTTTTGGATTCTGTGCTGTTTTCGTTCCGATGATCTTTCTCATCATCAAAAAAACTATGTTACTTATACTAAAATCATGTGGCTCTAAAACCAAGATCCACTCAACATCACGTCAATAGATGGCATTTCTACATCCTGCTTTCACAATAATTAGTTTTGGTACCAATTGTTCAATTTTGAATAGCATTGTTATTGAATTGCTCAACTGTAATTGAGTAGTTGAGAAAAATGTATGCTGTATTCTTGTGGTACATTGCACACATGAGAATATTTATGCATACATGAGGAATTTTCCAACTGATTTCTATCATAGGAATTTTCAGGATGACACACACACAACTTCATTTTATTGCATTTCTTGATCTTTTATACGCCCCTCAAAAACATTACTCTGATATCTTGAATTTTCGAAGATATTCAGGAACAATTCAATAGAGAGCTGGTTTCGAAAAAGGAAACACAGTATCCCCAAGTCATCACAAGAGATACAATTTGTAAGAATGGACGGTAGCTATTTATTTTATTTCGATGGAAATAATGACTGAACAGACTTTCCTTGTGTTATCGCGGTTCTCTCCTTTCGCATCTCTTGTGTTACAAATGCACGTGAATTTATTTCACCCAGCTGAGAAAAAGGGTCTGAACTGCGCCGAGAACGAGAATCAACTCAATTTTGAGCAAGGACCCATAAAACTTTAATCCTTGGTTTCACCAGAATGTTTGAAAAAATGGATCTCACTTGGAAATGAAATATATTGTGTATCTGTGTGAGAGGAATGAAACAAATTCGTGGGATTCCCACCTCCTGACGCTGTACAGGAATTTTGAATCCAGCATATTGCAGAATAGGCGTTTTGAGGCATGGCAACACTGCTCAATCTGACATTGTCATCCTAAAGCTTCTTTTCAATAATGACAATATGCAGGTCATATTGATGCACCAGATCCATTTGCGTTTTCCAAGGAACTCGCAATATTCAACTCAGTGAAGAAAAATCGTGGACATTTTTCTGTGATGAGTTTCTATGACTTACAACTGCAGTCAGCCTAACACCTCACTTTGAGTACCTCGGTGGTGTGGGTTAGTCGCTGCATGTAAAACAGAAGGTACTGGGTTCAAATCCCGGTGAGGTCATGGATGTTGTATACGTTTTGGGCCTTTTCAATCTTTTGTTCAAAAATTTCAAAAAGCACTGCCGTAAAGGCAGCAACTTTTGCGCGCATGTTCAATGTAGATGACCGCTTCAGCAACGAATTTGAACGTGCGCGCGTACCAAATTTCAGTTCGATACGATCATAAGTTCTGGAGATATCGGGAAAAAATATGTCAAATTTCGAGGTTTTCTTCTCGATATCGTTGATTTTTTCGGTATTACTCGAGAAATACTGATTCAGTCCTGATTAAACTTCACAGCTAGTTTTAAGATGCTAAGAGACAACTTTATGCAAAATTTCGTGATAATCGTGTTATTAGAACAATTTGAAAAAAAAAAATTATATGATTTTCTCATCATATCATCCTCATAAAATTCTGTATGAAACTTCGAACTGTTATTTTCGATGAAGTACTGAATTTCAATTCGATCTGATCTGTATTTTTGGAAACATTGGAAAAATAAAATTTTGATTGGGTATATCTACGGAATCATTGGGCGGATTTTACCCATTCACGAATTCGACCTTCGTAATTAAGCCCCAAACCTACTCTACAAATATCGAGTTTCTGAGTTGTTTCTTTCGGAAGTTATTATGTTTACGCAGTCGGCCGTTAGGCTGACCGTAAACACAATAACTTCCGGAAGAAACGACTTAGAAACTCGATATTTGTAGAGTAGGTTTGGGGCTTAATTACGAAGGTCGAATTCGTGAATGGGTAAAATCCGCCCAATGATTCCGCAGATATACCCAATCAAAATTTTATTTTTCCAATGTTTCCAAAAATACAGATCAGATCGAATTGAAATTCAGTACTTCATCGCAAATAACAGTTCGAAGTTTCATACAGAATTTAATGAGGATGATATGATGAAAAAATCATATAAATTTTTTTTTTCAAATTGTTCTAATAACCCGATTATCACGAAATTCTGCACAAAGTTGTCTTTCAGCATCTTAAAACTAGCTGTGAAGTTTAATCAGGACTGAATCAGTATTTCTCGAGTAATACCAAAAAAATCAACGATATCGAGAAGAAAACCTCGAAATTTGACATATTTTTTCCCGATATCTCCAAAACTTATGATCGTATCGAGCTGAAATTTAGTACACTGCTGTAAAATTAGAAGATCAAAGTGTGAGTATAATTTTTTTTAGATATGATAAATGGTTTCCGAAAAAAAAATTTTTTTGTAAAAAAATTTCGAAAAAATTTTTTTTTTAAATTTATTGACAATATGATCTTGACGAAACTTGGCTCAAAGTTGCACGTCGCTATACTCCACCAAACTGCCAAGTTTGAATGCAATCACTCAAGTAGTTTCTGAAATAAAAAATAAATAACTTCAAAACTTCAAATGCCTATAACTCCGAAACTATTCGATCGATTTGGCCCATTAACGAACTTAACCGCGGCATTCCAATGCGCGACCTACCCTGAAAGTTTCAAGTCGCTAGCTCACTTTGTTCGACAGTTATCGTGTCTACGGCCGGCCAACCGGCCGGCCGGACAGAATCGATTTTGACACCGGATTCGTCATCAGTGAGTCCAACCTAGTCGATTGAGACCATTTTCGGCTCAATCATCCAAAATTACAGACATTTGGACAAAACGATAGCACGCTGTTCCCCTAGAACATGCGCGCAAAAATTGGAAGAATAAAACAAGAACTTATCACACACAGAAAACAGCCTCATTGAATCCTGAATATTTGGTTGTTTGTCTGATGAAAGAGTCAGGTTTGTATTCTAGAAGGTCACAGTTCACACTGTTGATCGTTTGCCCTCGACACTCCTGCAACCGCAAGGGCGTTCATGATGAAAAACACGTTTTATTTAATTTTAATTGATCTGTTTCAGAGATTCGTAGGGAAAACCTAGAAAAAAACTGAAAAATGTCGATTAGTCTTTTATATTCAAAGAATAGGTTAAACCAAGGGAAACAAATTTGAGATAAGACATCAGCCACTATATTTTCAAGCAGCAATTCCACTCCGTATAACTATTATTTTATTCATTATTTCATTCGATTCAAGGAGGTAGAAACTTCTATTATTGTGAACTGAATACTAGGCTCATTCGCCATTTTGAAATGTCAGATAACACGGGGGTCTTGGCTCAATTAATTGTTGAAGAAGGCGCACCTATCGCTGATAATATTCGATGTCTTGCTCTAGTCAACAGATCTATCGGATATCAAACCATATACAATAAAATTCATTCGAAGTAACGGACTCGTACTGTATATCGTGACATTTATATTTGAGACTGATTCACTTGATTTTGTACTTTATGACTTTCATGCTCAACGTGTGTTTCTGTTGAATTTCAAGCAGAGTAAAAGTTGATTTTTTGTGATTCATTTAAAAAAATGGCGATTAGCGATTAGAAAATACATCTAAAACTATTAACTCAAAGACAGAGCATTGGTTATGCTTTATCATTCAGTTAGGGCCAATTGCACCGTATTACAAAACCATAGATTAGGTCCATAAGCAAGGTTTTGGTACAAAATTATCTTGCACCGTCACGTAATCCTCGTTAAAAGGCCTTAACAGACTGTTATATTTAAGCCTACGAATTTGGGGGTTTAAAAGAAGGATTAATGGTAAGCTTCGGAATCTAACCCTACTTTCGAGCGATTTCGTACAAGTTTGACATTTTTCTGGACGTAACCTCCAGTTTGTTTACGTTTTTTTTTGTTTACATTGGACATTGATGGAGAACTCCTACGAGTTGATAATCAAATTTTGATTAAAAGTGGTTGATTTTCAGATGATATTTATGAAAAAAGATATAGGGAGAAACTGGCATCAGTAGGCATTGATTCGTATGTTTTAAAGCATGAAGAATTAACACCAGTATTTCCATTGAGTTCGTAAACTTAATGGTATTTCTATAAGCCTTCAACTATTTGAAATGAAAAAGTTACAATGATATGCTCATTTATTTCCAAGAGCGAATAGCAGAATGAAATCGAAGACATATTTGGAATGAGAAAACATAGTTTCATGAAGATTCTTCAGTACTATTTCATTCAGTGATATATTACGTGGAAAGCTATCATGTACTACTTCATTATTGTGCAGGTGCTGTCTCTGTGCTATCCTTATCCTCTATTATATATTAATTGGACTCAAAATATAACTACAAACGAATTAATGTGAAAGAAATTGCATCCTCGTGTTAGACAATCTTCAAACGTACACCTTTGTCAATCCATCCATGATACTTCAATATTTATATAGAATACTTTTTAGTCTGCGGATCCACATCAGAGTTTTCATTATCTTCGACCAAAAATTAACTCAATTCATAATATACTTATAATAATTTAATAGAAAGTCTACTCTTAGGTGAGCCGTTCCTTATCGGAAAGTTGTTTCGGATAAATCAATACTATTCATTTATTCATCTTACAAACGCCAGGATTGTAATTCCATGCAGAAACTTAAATCTTGAGTATATGACTATAAATTTGAATAAGGTTTAAAGCCTGATCCAGAGGTAAGAGCACAGGTCTGTGGTAAGAGATCCCTATAGTCTTAATGATAATAAACAAGTCAGGAACATTACATGCAATATTTTTATGGAAGCTATAAAGTCTGTCATATATATATTTTTTCGTTGGGATTTTCAATAGATGCATCTTGATTTTTCATAACTTATGGAAATATGGTGGTAGTAACCCATAATAATGGGTTTCATCTTTTGAATTAAAATATTTCTCCAATTAGGGTTAGAATAAACAACATGAAGCTAGTCACAAGTACCAATTCATGAGAAAGTAACCAGATTTGTAGATTAATTTTAATCTAGTTACATTCAGCCTCGGTGCAAGCCGAATATTTAAAGCAGAGTTTAATAAGTTTATCGTTGCTTAACTAACTGTAGCTTAAGACGAAAACGGTGCAATTGGCCCTTATTCAACTATATACCATCAACAATAGTTTTCATTACATATTTCCTGCACGTTTCTGAAACAAATTACATTTATTCTCCAAAGCAACCTGATCCATCCTTATGGAAACATCCCGTTTTTCGTGGAAAGGTATCTCCTCTGACATTATTAGGGCTCGTTTTTGTCCGGATATTCTGAAATAACTCTCGATTTCTTAGATAAGCTCCTCTTAAACCTCCTCGTTTTCAACTCAAGCGGTCGAAGAAGTCTGAAGTAGCACCCTCATCTAGAAGGATTCAAGCAGATTCATTGGTAATTCATCAATAGATAGCATGCGTTGTGTTTATTGTTGCGGATATAGTTGAGATCTTGAATCGAGAAAGTTTTCTTGGTTGTGTTTCGTAGTCCATTCACATATTCTTTAAAATTTGTTATTCACGTTTACACAATGGTTTGAATGTCGATGAATTTGGAATATTCAGTTGCAAATTGTCTTGAGATTGGACTCTTGGTGGAAAAACACATGGTTGATTTGAAGTAGCCCCTTTCGTCAATGACTTATCTTTCGAAGGAAGGACCAAAAGGTCTCTTACGTGTGTTTTAATTATCCTATTAGGTTATTTTATCCATAAGCATACTGAAAAATTGGACTGCCATCAAAAGGAAAAAATGACCATTCAAAGTTTCTAACCCTAGATTGACTTTTAAAAAGCTCGAAGCTTCCAAATCTTCTGTGACGTCACATGTCGGACACACTCTTTTTCTTCTCTTGCACCTTTTACTCTAACGAGTGAATGACTATCATTAGTAGGTACTCCATAGAAGTGTGACGTGTGACTTATAGGACTAATCAGGAGTGTTTTACCGAATTGTGAAAGTGTGTCATAGCAGAATAATGATATTGTATAGAGAAAGATTGAAAAAAAGATCTGATGTTTCGTGTAACTTCGAAGAGATATATCGACATCGAATTTCCATAGGTTCGATCAACTTGTGCCAGTTGCGGGTTCAAAATCTGCAAATAGTTTCGGAGTTGTACCAATTTGAATTTTTTTTCATTGAATTATCAAAAACGAATGAAACGGTACTGCATATTTGATTTCACAACTATGATCATTTCAAGTAGGTATCAACGTCACTGATTTGTAACTATTCCATCATTCAGTCGGAAACTAAAAACGCTACAGGAAATTTTCTAGCATTTCATTATTGTTCTCAAATTAGACCCAGTAAGAAATCAAGTCAGTTCCTTCATCATTTTGCATTCTCACAAATCGAACGTCTTTCGAACTATCACAGGGTGTTTACTCCATGGACTCAACGACTCTGTGGATACGGGCAAATTCTGCGAGGTGTAGAGTTAATCAAATCACCAGATTGGAGCAGGAATGAATGGAGCTCAATTTCGGAAACGAAATATAGAAAAAAATTAAACGACTCAGGGTGGAAATGGAAACAATGAACTGAATGGGAAGCAGGAAGTTTGATTAGGAGGTTCCTGAGAATTAAAACTAATTCACTGAACCATCGAACCCAATATGCAATGGCCCTCCTCATTCGCCATTTCGCAACGATAGATAATAAAGCCGATAGAATTTAAACTTATACCGTACATTCCGAACAACGTTTTTCTACCAATAATTCACGTGTACATGGAAAAGGTGATTCATTTATGTCAATACAGAATATCTTTTTTCATAAAGCATGTCCTTCTTCGTTCTGAAATTCAGCAGAACTGAAAGAATATCAGATCACGATATTTCATTCCTGAAATATCGCAGATACCCTACAAAAACTCGTCACTAAAAAAATACACCCTAATATAAACACATCGTATTGGTTCAAATATGAAGCTGCTATCAACTACACTGATCAGTTGACGAGAAAGTAAATATTTGTATATTGATCTGGAAATTAAGAAAAATGTACACAATTCGTTGTAAGCTTCAGCGGAAAGATGAATAATAATATTTGCCAAATGAAGACTACCCTACACAAGGCTCATGAGCGCTGGAATCTCTCAAAAAACAGTTTAGATCATCTTTTTATTCCTTGAGAGCAGGAGGTTGTTGTTCTATTGGTGAGATGATAGTGTCAGGGAAATTTTCGCATGTCGTCGATGAAATTCATACATTTTTGCGAATTCTCAATAAGAATCCCTCGTTTTGAAAAATCTGGATCAAAAATGGTTTATAATCAGTCAATCGGATCATTGTCTTAGAATTCCAAAAAGTATGGTGTTTCGTGAGACGAATCGCCTATCTGTTTTTTACTTTATAATCTGAAATAGCCCGAAATGATTCGAGGGACCCAGTGTCGAAAAATCTGTGTTCGAATATTGTATCAATTTCAAGATATTTTGCAAAGATTTTGCATTATTTTTTGAGTTTCTCCTTAGATTTTTGCACTCATTATATAAAACAAAACTGTTAGAATTATATGAGAATTATTATCCATAAAGATGTCCCATGAGCATTGATGTATTCGAAATATTTTTTTCAAAGAATATTGGCCTGATGAACAATATCCGAATAATGTAAACGATCGAAAAAGTGAACTGTTACGTTTCAGAGTCTGGATCTGATCCCTTCATCAGACAATAAAGTAAAATTAGCAGAATTATTTTCATGCAATAATTTTGTATTTTCCAACATTCTTTCAGGAATTTATCCTTGATGAAGAATTTGCATCCCGGATTCCAGATGGGTAGTTTAACGGTTTTCATTGTATATATGAATGAATTTAACCTTTAACTAATTGTGAATTTTTGTTTTGTCTCCGTAGAGTTGAATCTTTTTCTTAGTTTATTTATTACATTTATGTTAGTTAAAAGCTGCTTATTCAGGTGAGTCATGTGTATTGTTCGTCTTTACAATGCAGAGTTTTAAAATAGTACAATGTTGTTAAAGCCTTGAAAAAGTTGGAAAATTCCAACGAAATGTCGGCATAATTAAATAAGCTCAATCTCGTGAGAATTGAGAAATTGGCATCATTCAAGAGGAAGTGAAGCTTTGTTATGTGGGTCGATACCTGGGTGGATGCCCGCCCTGCCGACAAATTTGAAGAATCTCTGGAATACTCCTCAATGCACATCAGCGCTTCCATGAAAACCTCCGTGTAGTCCTTTAACAGTTCAAAATAAAGTGATTACTTTCGAGGTTACCTTGATATTTCAAATCTGAAAGCAACTGTCTTCGAATATATATCATTTAAACTCCAAAACAACTTGCTCCCTCAACACGAGAAGATCAAATTAATGCGGTTGTTATTTTGATAAGCTGAATTCAGGATTTCTCTTACCACTTTGTGATTAAATTAATCAGCATTCGAATGTTTTGAGCACGCAACTGAGATAGAACTTGCTCGTTTTAATTATAATGACTTTCAACACTTCCTTAGGCCTAGAATTTTCAATTAATGTCAAAGGAGATTTGAATTGGGAACTCCTTGGTATTCGGAATCGAAAGTGAAAATAATATATTGCGAGACTTTATAACTCGTAATACATCTCGAAAACTTAGACTTCTTTATTAGACGAGGTGATAGGTATTTTATGTTCACGTCTTTTCTCATTTGAGAATTGTTTTCAGGATTTTTCTGGAATTTTGCTGCCATTATCAGATAGAAAACCATTAAAAATTGAATAACAACTGTTTTTTCATGAAAAACGCCCGTGTGGATTGGGGAATTCAAACTATTTGTCAAGTGCAGTTTCTAGAAAAAATATTGCTTAATGAAAATTATCGTAATTATGCAAACCACCAACGGAGTGGACTGTAACGTTTCAGGGTCCATTTCTACCATTGGAAATCATATAGTGGATTAATACAATAGATAGATAATTATGATGAACCAGATAATCTGAATATATGACTATTAATGAAGGAATATCAAGTAACAGATGCACAAGTAGCAGATATAAAGAATTTTATATAATTAGAAAATTAAGAATTATAACTTATAACCAATATAAAAGAAGCGCATTCACCAATTTGCAACAAAAAACTAAATATTGGGCCGTTGCTAATCTGCCGCAGAACCGAATCTATCGCTGTAATTGACCTATGGTCTACACCAGTCAATTGATCTATTTGATTCATCCAAAAATACTATGATCGTTCAAAATGGTGATCATATACTTAGCGGACAAAATCCTACGAGTTGATTAGATTTCTTTCCTTTTGAATTAATTGAAAATTGGTAACTTGGAACGCATGAGGAACTTCATAACTCAAAAATCTCTTGAAAATTACTGACGTTGCGTCATCAGCTTTTGCGCGCATGTTAAAATTGGTGATTCTAGATCTATAAAGTATTATGGCTTCTGATACATAAGTTTGTAGTTTCGATTCTAGGTAGTGATTTCGGCTTCATCGTATCTGCATTTTTGAAATTTCATATACAGCCATCTCCTCAACTAACTCCGAAGATTTCGATTCTCTAAGTTATTTGCTTAAAATAGTATTGTGTGAACAGTCAGTCAGAAGGCCGATAAATAACTTAAAATTTTCAGGGCACGTTTGTGAATTGAATACATACGAAGTTCGAAATGCACCAAATTCGCCCTAACGTTCAGTAGATAAACGCATTTGAAATTCCGTCATCTACAAATAAATAAAAATACAGACACGACTAGGTTGAAACTCAGCCCGTTGATATACAGAGTGTAACAGTCAAATGGAATAAATTCGATAACGAATAAATGAGGGCGTGTTGGGAAAAACGCTCGGACACGTCGATTTGTAATTTTAAATGCGCATATTTTTCAAGAAAATAATATTATATAGGGTGTTCTATGTGACCGTGGCCAATACCAACTTTCTTATTTCAAATGCTCGCCGCGAACGTCTTGGCAACATGCTAATCTGGTATAGAATTGTCTTCTAACGTTACTCAACATTTCCGAAAACACTTAATATTTCCGAAAAAGTTGAAGATGGGTATAGGATATTGTACATGAAGTATGTCTAGAATTTTCTGGAGAATCCAAAAAATAAATAATATACAGGGGGTTACATTTGAAATAAGAAAGTTGGTATTGGCCACGGTCGCATGGAACACTCTATATAAGTTTATTTTCTTGAAAACTATGCGCATTTAAAATTACAAATCGACGTGTCCGAGCGTTTTTCCTAGCACCCCTTCATTTATTGGTTATCGAATTTATTCCATTTGGCTGTTACACTCTGTATGATGGCGATGGGCTCTCAGTAAGTTTTTCGTAGATAAACCACCTAAATTCACAACCTCAATGCATGCTTCAAAATCACTATCAAAGCCAAAGTACCAATTTTGAATCCTTATTTCGAAATTATTGTCATAACACAATCATCGCGAAATCTCCTACGATATTGTGCTTCATTATTTATCGACTAGTTACCCAGTTCAAGGATGATCGCATCAGTATTTTTGAGTATTTTCGGAAATATCAACAGAAAAGAGAAATTTGCGGAATTTGACCTATTTTGTCTGAGTATTTCCAGAAATGAAATCAAACAAAACTGATATTGGGAACGATATTGTGAAAAAGCAGGTTCAAGCAAATTTGAAAACCACACAGATGGTTCTTAAGATAATGTGGAATAACCTCAAAATTTCAAATTAACCGTCGCATTTTTATGCGCAACTTACCCTGAAAGATTCGAGTCGCTAACTCTTGCCATTTTCAGATTATCGTGACAGCTGCCGAACAGAAATTTCACATTTCACATGAGAAACAGCACGATTCATAATCATTTTATCAGGTTTTTTTGGGTTTCCTCTCCCAATATCTGAAACAAAACTATTAAAAATTGAATAAAATTGTTTTTTCATGGAAAACGCCCTTGAAAATTGTAGGATAGAACTATTTGTCAAGGGCAGTTTCTTGGAAAATAAATTGCTCAATGAAAAATACAGAAAAAAAACAAACGATAAACCAAGCGGAATGCGACGTTTCAGAGGACAAATTTGACTCTTCCATCAGACAAACGAGAAAACTTTTAGAATTATTTTCTTCCAGTTCTGCGTTTTGAGTTGAGACTTTCGTCAATGAAAAAAACAATTCAATTTAATTTTCAATAGTTCTGTTTCAGATATTGTAAGTGAAAACCCCGAAAAAACCATATAGAATTATGCAAAATCCTTCCACAATAAGCTTTAATCGATACTATTCATAATATTTCTATCGACCTTTCTTTGTAAATTTACTACGAATCACGCGCTGTCCCCTAGAAGAATGGTGCAAAACTTTATTCGATTTGCGAAATTCTTAACAAGTTAGAGACTCGCATTGTATACACATAAGACGATATTCCTTTATCTGTCAACTATCGATTTAGACTCATCGGGTGCCCTGTGAAAGGACAATAGTTGTTTGTTAAGTGTAAGTGTTAGGGCCCACTATGCAAATTTGGGATTAAACACGCGGTGATGTGCCATCACTATCCTTTTGTTGACACCTAACAATGAATCTCAAACTTCCTCTATAATTCTGAGGTTGTATTTCAAGGAGATCTAGTTGGAAGAGGTTTGGGAACAATCATAGGTAAATGCGGAAATTACTTCGGATTCTGATCAACAAGTGAATCCTGTTCATAACTTGCACTAATTGCTCTTATTTGTAACGATCATACAGAAATTGTGTACGAGATGAAGCAAGAAACCTCCCATATATTCATGTCGGTGCAGGAGGCCTTGGTATTCATAGAGAGGCCAGAATTAAAATCCGAGTTACACAGTGGCGAATTTCCGAATGAAAACTTTCAATGATTCGATTAATGCCTTCATCTAAGTATTAAGTGTTTGCAAATTTCAATTATTTCTGTCCGCGTATACTCAAAAAGGCAAATAGTCAATTCAACATTGAAAGTTGTTATATAGATTGTTTTCCCAATTTCTAAAAGCCAATACAATACGAAATATGAAAGAGAAGCAGCAAAAATAGAAATTCGAAACGTTGATAGAAATTTTTTCTTGCTGAAAGTTAATTATATACAATACTTATATAATAAAGGTGTGCATCGTGGCGAGCTCCAAATGGGAAATTCGAACGACATTTTTATTGCTCTAGGAGAAAGTTGCAGGATAGAGATAACAAGTTAACTAACAAGCGGAATCTTTCCATAATTTTCAGTATGTTGTTATGAAATTCTCAAAATAGAAGCGAAGTATCGACCCCGACTCATGCGCTATTTTACAACTCCACGAAATAGCTCAGGATTCAATGTCTCATACGAGGTTTTTTGAATTTGTGTCTCAATTCAACTTCAAAGTCAGTTATCTATCGCTAGAATCAATTGATGACCCCTTCCAGCAGGTATACTCCTTTCAAGGAGCAATTTTCAGAAATAAAGTTGGGTACCGAAGCGATTATTATGAAACCATATAAAGAATTGGATAGTTTGAATGACAATTCGTCGTAATTAATTTCTGAAATATTTTCGTAGTCAAGAATGTTCAATGATGTTCAAATTCGGTCTATCTCTTTTGAACCATGTGCACATTTATTTTTTCTATTGGGTTCAATATTAGTTGGTTGGCTCTCCAATATTTTCTTGATTTTCAGAATCTTCCTGTCATTCCAATCTATTACGTGATTGTTATTGGATAGACCTACATGATGTGCTATTTTTATCTGTGCTGTCCCGATTATGTATGTTATTCTTGTTTTCTCGTTGTCTATCGTAACTTTTTTGTTTCCAAATATTTCCAAAAACACAGATCAGATCGAATTGAAATCCAGTACTTAAGCCAAAAACCTAGAAAATCACTGCCGTGAAGGCTGCAGCTTTTGGGCATATTTTCAGATTCGTTCCCAAACAAGCGGTCTTTTCCATTGAGCATGCGTGAAAAAGGTGCTTCTTTCACGGCAGTGCTTTTCTATGTGTTTTTTGTTGAAACTCACGAAATCATTCCACAAACGTCCTAAAGTTTCTAATGTCACAGCGATGTGATCAAATCGTTACGTTTGAAGCGGTGGATGTTTTATTATTCACATTTGTAAGAATAGGGAAGTTCAGATAGGATATATCGGACGGAATATTCATTCAGTCTGAAAGTTATATCTGAATGAGCAAGTTTTTATACGAAAGTGAAGGTATAGCTGACGGTGCTGTTGAATGTTATGTTATACGTTTTCACTTCTGTTCATTCAAAGAAATGAGAGTGGGGTTGTTTCATTCAACCGAAACTCTGAATTGAATCAAACTTTAGGACCGATTGGAATTCGTTTATTTGTTGCTGTTGGTTGGTCCGAATTAACTGGGGACTCAAAATGCTAGCAGTATTGATGATAGAGCCGTATTGAGAAGGGTGTGGAAAAAATGCAAACGCCAATAAATAACTTCCCGACTTTCAGCGGATAATTCCTGTATTTGGTCTCTTTCATTTGCTGAGCAATTGAGCTTGTTTGTGTTTGCATCCAGTCGAGATCCTGTCAAAATTGTTTTTATCATTTTATTTTAGATTTTTCCACAGGTTTATGTTGAGTTTTCTTATCAGGAGAAGATACATTGAAAATTAAAAGAAATTTTTAATGTGTTGAAATCGCTCTCACATGCAGCTACAAGGTTGACTTACAACAATACTATCTCAACAAAGATGACATCTGTCGGGAACACATTTTCTGTGGAAAACTTCGTGATGAATTAATTTCGTTTTGACGAATTCTATTTGTTTAGAATACAAAAACGTAAAAATGACTTTTTAAGCGTGCACTGCTTATTTGAGGCAATAAACGGCAAAACTCTTTAACAATGACAAATCCAATATGATTTGATAAATATAATCAATTAGGAAAGGCACCTAAATATTCAGTTCAGGGGAAAGTGCAGTCTGTAAATGAAAAAATACGATCATTCCTGTATTCAGTCATAACTAAGGTTAATACTCAATTCCAGCTATCATGTTCTATTGATCATTCCAAACCCGGAAGTTGTTGGTTTTGTTTTTGTTCGGAATGCACCAAATCATTCCGCAAACGTTTAAAGCTTTCCAATGTCACAGCGATGGGATCCAAGCGTTGCGTTAAAAGCGGTGGATTGCGTTATCATTCACTTTTGTAACTGGCTTGTGTCCAGTCATATTATAACGATATCATCCTGAATAATGGATTCACAACTGTAAGAAGAGGAAAGTTCAGATAGGATATACCGGAAGGAATGCTCATTTAGCGTTTAGAGGTTTGTCTGAAAAGTCATATCTGAATCAGCATGTTTTCATACGAAAATGAAGATATAGCTGACGGAATTAACTGTTTCGACTTCTGTTCATTCAACGAACTGAGAGTGAGGTTGCATTCATTCATCCGATACTCTGAATTGAATCTAACTCCATGATCGATTGAGATTTGTTCATTTGTTGTTGTTGAGGGGCAAAATTAACAGGGGGAACTAAATACTTGTAGTATGGGTGGTGAAGTTACATTGTGAGGAGTGCCGAAAATTTGTAGAAGGCAATGAATTACTTCTCGATTTTCAACAGATTAACTGGTCATGGTCGCTGTAATAGTTTCCTCTTCAAATGGAATTAGATCGGAAGTCCAAGGTGCGAATGCGGAGAAGAAGAAGAAACAATGAAACATTCAGTTAATAGTTGTCCAATATAGAAATTTGACGATGGTTTCGAGGCAACCCGTTGTTGGTTTTTTTGTTCGAAACGCACGGAATAATTTCAGAAACGTCCGAATGTTTCCAATACCACAGCGATGTGGCTTAAAGCAACGGATGTCGTTATTATTCATGTTTGTAACTGGCCCGAGTCCATTCACAGTATAACGATAATATCATGAATAATAAATTCACAAGTAACTGTAAGAAGTCGAGATAAGATTCATTCAATAATGAAGGTATGTTTGGAGTTATTGCTCTGGCAAATTAACTGTTTTCACTTGTGTCCATTCAACGAACTGAGAGTGGAGCTGTTTTCATTCATCCGAAACTCTGAATTGAATCAAACTCGAGAATCGATTGAAATTCGTTTATTTGTTGCTGTTGGTTGGGCCAAATTAACTGGGGGCACAAAATACTAGCACCATTGGTGATAGAGTCGCATTGAGAAGAGTGTCGGAAAAATGCAAACGCCAATAAATAATTTTTCAACGGATAATTCTTGTGTTTGGTCTTTTTCATTTGCTGAGCAATAAAGATAGTTTAGGTTTGTGCCTTATTGATATTCAGTTAGAACGATTTCATCGTTTCATTTCAAATCAGTTTTCAAGTTCATTCTACGTTCTCGCTCTTATAGGCCGAATTCGTTAATTGGTGAAATATCCACCCAATGATTCGAAGGTGTACCCATTAAAAATTTTGATTTTCCAATATTTTCAAAAATACCGAATTGAAATTCAGTAGTTCATCGATAAATGATATTTCGAAGGTTAATTCAGAATATAATGAAGATAATATAGTGCGCGTCAAAATTATGAAACAAATTTATTTTCTCAGAAGAAAAATATTTGGCAACAAAATCCTGAAACTTTTCTACGAAAAAGTGTGAATTAATTTCAATTCCGCTTTCCGAATTGCTTTTCCATCTTCGAAAAATTATGGTTCTATGAAAAGAGATTTATAGCTGAATATGCTCCTGCCTGCCGTTAGAAATACTCATGAAAGGAAATACTCAGAGTTCCATATGTGATAACACTATTTCTGTGAGAAAACACATCGAGGGCAAACTGGATACACCCTCTTAACTCAAGAGCCTCCCAAAAATGAACCGGCATTAAATTTTCTCCTTTTCCAGGCGGAAAATTCTTTATGTTTCATTTCTTACATTTTATTCCCGCCCTTTTATTACTCCCTGGAACATCAAGTAATATATACAGCCGTATGATGAAGCCACTGCTTGACAGAGTAATCCATCACATCTTTCGAGATAGAACGTATTGAAATTAGTTCACTTCTACATACGTTCAAGACAAAATCCATACCCGGAAACTTTGCACTACATGAATTACACACTGCGGAGTTGGAAGGCTGAACCTTCTTTATCGGTAGAAAGTTCCACTCTTAACTCACTCTGGAACAGTTATAGTTTCAAAACCTCTCTTGACTTTATCGATTACTTTTGGATATCCGAATAGATCAAATTCAGATATTTATGCATTGATCTTGAGGAGTTCCATTCCGTTGGAAGCCGTCCAAGAATATTTATATACAGGGTGAATCTTTAAGTGGTATATTAATTTCAACCATAGCTTCGTTTCACCAAATAATACAGTTTTATAATTCGCGATTCTTCTAGATTCGGCTAAGGTGGAACGCTATGGAAACAATTGAAAATTTCTCAATTCTTACCGTATTTTTTGTATTGTAGGATATTCTATGTCCATAAAGTTAGCAGAACCACTTGCACGGAAGTCAATGAAATCTATCTCATTAATTGTCGTATATTTGTCGAGAATTTGTCGTGAAAGAAAAAAATTTGTCGCGCTTCTAGTTTTTTTTTAGGGGTGGCTCTGCTAACTTAATATTAGGTTAGCAGAGCCATTCTTAAATATGCATTGAATTTGATCAGAAATGTTATGAATAATCATCAAGTATTTGTCGTAGACCATCCAACCTGAAAAAAACAGAAAAAATCATTTTTTTAAAGCTTTTTTTATAGGTTTCAATGAAATGTACTGGTTTCTCAGGAAATTTGTCAGATTCGGCAACACTGCATTGGTGAATTGATATTTTAGGTATGTTTTTCGTATCATTATTGACTGATATTGGGTTGTATATGTTAAATCTTCTATTTTCGTTTCAATGCTGAGTATTGGAAATATTCCATTCTCACGGATATACATCGACGTAACTTTGTGATACAAGAAAAATAATTAGATGACCGTTTTTTCTTCCGGAAATGAGCTGAACGATTGAAGGACGACCAAAACATATTTGTCGTGAAAGAAAAAAATTTGTGGCGCTTTCTGTTTTCTGTTATAAGGGTTGCTCTGCTGACTTAATATTAAGTTAGCAGAGTCATTCTAAAATATGCATCGAATTCGATCAAAAATGTTATAAGTAATTGTAGAGTATCTGTCGTAGACCATCTAGCCTGAAAAAACCAGAAAAAATATGTTATTTTATAGGTTTTAATGAAATATTCTGGTTTCTTGGGAAATTTGTCATATTCGGCAACACTGCATTGGTAAATTGATATTTCAGGTATGTTTTCCGTATCATTATCGACTGATGTTGGGTTGTACATGTTAAAGTTTTTATTTCCCGAGATGAACGGTTTTCGCTTCAATGCTGAATAATGGAAATATTCCATTCTCACGGATATACATCTTGATATTAAGTTAGCAGAGCCACCACTTTTAAAAAAAACAAAGAGCGTGACGAATTTTTTTCTTTCACGACAAATATGTTTTGGTCGTCCTCCAATCGTTCAGCTCATTTCCGGAAGAAAAAACGGTGATCTAATCAACTTTCTCGTATCACAAAGTTACATCGATGTATATCCGTGAGAATGGAATATTTCCATTATTCATCATTGAAACGAAAATGATTCATCTCGGGAAATAAAAGATTTTACATAAACAACCCAATATCAGTCAAAAATAATACGACAAACATACCTGAAATATCAATTTACCAATGCAGTGTTGCCGATTCTGAAAAATTTCCTGAGAAACCAGTACATTTCATTAAAACCTATAAAAAAGCAATAAAGAAATGATTTTTTTGTTTTATTCAGGTTAGGTTGTCTACGACAAATACTCGACAATTATTCATAACATTTCTGATCGAATTAGATGCATATTTGAGAATGACTGTGCTAACTCAATATTAAGTTAGCAGAGCCACCCCTAAAAAAAACTAGAAGCGCGACAAATTTTTTCTTTCACGAAAACTTCTCGACAAATATACGACAATTAATGAGATGGTTTTCATTGACTTTCGTGCAAGTGGCTCTTCTAACTTTATGGACATGGATATTCTGCCTGGAATGCAATAGAATTTGCTTCAGGAAATTTGTTTACTAAAAACAAAACAGTGGGTAACTACTCTCCAATCCACCTACACTTTCTGCGTCTAACGCATGTTTCGGAAACCAAGTTTCCTTTGTTAAAGGAACGTGCGTTCGACGCAGAAAGTGTAAGTGGATTAGAGAGTAGTTACACACTGTTTTGTTATTCTATTCACAGTGAACTCAAATAGTTAATTTAGTTTACTTACTTCATTCTTATGATTTATTGCCTTTTGCCGAATCATTGTAATGAGAATGTCTCGTTATACTTGATTATTGAAACACTGATCGTTCATTTGACATTCCTGCAATATTCATTTGTTTCCATCATAAGATTTTCACACTGTCATCACCGCCCACATTTCAACATTGAAAATTCCAGAATTATCTCAATTCACACCGAATTCATGAATTCATTATTGAAATTTCCTTAATAAGTTTGGACACAAATCCCACACTATAATATATAGAACATTGTGACCTCTCTGGAAAGTATGGTCCATTAAATTTCAGACAAAGGGTCTTTTTCTATGGCTTGGTCACAAAATAGAGAATTAACTCTATGTATTCAGTGGTCTGGATTGACTCCAGGGGTCCCCGTTTCAAGGTCTTCACTAGCTCAGGGGCGGATCCGCAAAATAAGTGAAATTAATCGAATTTTCATCTCGCACTGTATTCATATCAGTTGAATTTAATTTTTGCATCATCATAACAATGGTTTGAAAATCTTCAATTCAATTGACAATCAAGCACTGAAATGTCTAGTTAACAGATGGATAGCATGAATTCATCTAACACTGAGTGGTATCACAGAATATTAAATCCTAGAAAATTACTGACTTCAAGTCAGAAACGGTCCACTATTCAGGTATTGATCTAGCCCAATGAAACGCGACTTGGTTTCAATAGATCGGTTCTTCCTTCAGAAACTATGCGTCAGATTCCAACGAAATTTGCACTGACTTCAAAGAGAATATTTCACAACCGTGTTCCAAATTATAGTTTGATCCAATTTTAATTCTTGGAGATATAAGGGAGAGAATATGTCAAAGTTCATGTTCTTCCCTAGTATCGTTGATATTTTTGGAATGACTCAAAAATACTGAGTCGATCATAATGAATCTTGGTGAATCGTTGGCAAATGCTGATGCGAAAACTTGTGCAAAATTTTGTGATTATTTTCGATCAGAACGGGGGGGCTGCGTTTAGATGTCTGATTTGGCAACAAATTTGAACATGCGCGAAAAAGTTGCTGACTTCACTTCGGTGTTCCTCTATAATTTTCGACCATCAACTCAATTTGGATTCGATCAAATCTGCATTTTGGAGACTATTTTCAAAATTGAATTTCGAACAGGAAATTAGGTGGATTTCAACCATTCACGAATTCGACCTAAGTAATCAAGCCTCAGATAAACTAGATGCCAGTTAAGTATCTGAGTCAATGATTATCTAGTGACCGTTCAGTATATCGAATGTGGAATCTTGGGGATTTCTCATGATTCAACGTGAATACCAACATAAGAACTTCGTGAGGCAAGGAGAGCTAAACAAGCAACACTCACATATATTGTTGTATATAATCTCAGATTCAACTCGAATTCCCCAGAGAAAATAACATGTTTCCATATGAAAAATGCAAGCTATTACCTTATGAAAATTCCTGACATCTCTGATGTTCCTTCACCCTGAACATCTGAATTTTATTCAGTTCTTGACCAGGATTCTGATGAAAATGTCTTCTGCTCCTTTGTAGATATGATTTGATCCAGAGCCCGTCAAAGGAAGGCCGATTCATTCGCCGGAAAATGAATTGAAGTAGAGAGAAATGGAACAATTGTCCGACATAAATATCTGCCAACTATTTTTCATTTTAATGGCGAATATAAGATATAAATGATTGCGATGGTCGGTGCAACATAATTTTTCAAGCGACATCCTACAATCACTTCCTCCTATTGTAGTTATGATGAACACAACGCTTCCTGGAAATTTGGCCGACAGAAAAAATCTGGAAATTGGAATTTACCGCCATTAATTATATTTTGGGACAATTCTGTAGGACATCAAAAGAAGCAACTGACGAAATTTAATTCCCTAATAGCTTTTATTTCCAGAGGAATAATACAATAATATAGAAGTCGTGTTGGAATAATTTCTGTGTGGAACTGAGTATTCTAGTTGATGGCAGATGATGTTTTCATTCGTGAAGATACTTTCCGAAGAAGAATGAAGCAAAGAACTGCAGTTTTCTCCTTTGAAGAGTCAAAATTCGTGAGGGATATTATGCCAGCTAGGTATATAAATTGTGAGAAATCACCAATAGGATATAATATACCATTTTTATTCTCTTTTCCTTTGGGGAATAGACAGAAGTCATAATTTTCCAATTTTCAGCTAGAAATGCATCATACTGAACATGATGAAACTTGATATCTGAGTGCTAATTCTGGACTTTCACTAGACTCTCGAAATTTGAGATTTCTCGTCTCGTCTCGTCTTGATTCCGACTCAACTTTTTTTTTCGAGACGAAATCGAGAAAAGGCTCCGATATTTTGTCGAAATCCAAGAATTATTTCGAGATTTCCCGAACTTGAAGGAAAAATATGTGCTACAATAACTCAAAACTCTAATTACGGCAAAAAAGAAAAATAAAACTCTGGGGAAGCACTGACGTGAAGTCACGGGCTTTTATCCGCTTGTTCGAATTCCAACTATTGGATCAACACGAAATTCTGCACCTAATAAATCACTCAGAAACTCAATATTTGTACAGTGGCAATAGCCCCCTATTACGTGGTGGCCGATTTCGTGAATGGGTAAAATCCACCCAATAATTCCGCAGATACTCTAAAGCCACTGACTTCACTATAAAGTGGTTTTCTAAAATTTCTGTGACATTTCACTCGGGTGGAAATACCATCTCTTTCTACAATAAGATATATACTTCCTCATTCAATGAAAATTCTGTAGCTGCAAAGACATTATATCCGTTCTTCTCGTTTTCTTTCCTTCTAGACACTTAGTCATCTTTGAAACAATGAACATGAATGGGAATATTTTCTCATACTTTTTTTTTAGTTGTCAAATATTACCGAAGTTTCCTGGGATCTGATCGAACTTTTCAGTTAATTAAAACGGTAATTTTCCCATCAGTTTAAAGATTCAATTGAAGAACGCATATCTGTCACAAAACAGAAAACGAAAACTGCCATCCTCATAAAAGGCAAACAAGGAATTCCTGAGAACTCCGATAATATTTCCCTGTGAAATAAGCAAATACCTTGCACCTGAGAGAATCTGTCGATAAAAAAGGGAGAAAAATCTGAACATAAAAACCGGTATGGGCATTCTTCGAGTTGGAATGTTTAGCGTTAAAATTATGGAAGCTTTCACGGGAATTTATGATCCTATGGAATATCCTGAAATATTTTTGGAAGTTGTTTAGAGATTCTGGGAAAATTCAAGCAGTTATTAAATAAATAAGAAATTAAATATTTTATTAATATACTTACCTAAAAGATATACTTGATTCATGAGGCCCTCCATTCTGCTGGGAGCGGTCACAATTACATAAATATGCAGACAGAGTAAGTCTCTGAGTTGTACATTGATTTTGAACATTTATATCCTCAATACAATAATTTACTCTAATCATTCGCCATTTTTTTAAATTCTGCTAAGGTGAACAATTTTAACATTTGAATATTTCTCAATGAACCAATACAATCGTGTCCTTTTTTCACAAGTTTAGCACTGACCATTCTTATTGTTACTTTTATTGTAGAATATCCTGCTCGAAATGCAAGAAAATTGTACATTGTTTAAAAATCGCTCATTCTCATATTGAAAATTTCATGAGTACCCTAATATTCCTCAAATTTATGGATGAATTATATGAAATTGCTCCATCAGTGTTAACACAAAAATTGAAGTATAGGAATTCTCGGGTCCATAGACCGAAAAGATGGACTCGATTCTTCAAATTTTCGAAAACATCTGGATGCGATTATTTGAATTCATTCGGCATTTGTACATGCTATTCTGTATCTGTCTTTTATCAATTCAGAAATTGGTTGTTCTGCTCGTTCTCCTTCTACTTGTTCTGATAATAAGGAAATCACTCCAAAAATTAAATAAATATAACTCTGAAACCGTTGCGCTGATTTGGCCCATCAACGAAAATAACCGTCGCTTCTTGATAGTTAACTTATCCTGAAAGCTTTAAGTCACCAGCTCGTTCCATTCGACAGTTATCTTGATATCAGCTGACCGGCCGCATAAGTCGATTTCGACATCCGATTTGGCATCAGGTAGTCCCACCTAGTCGATTGAGAACATTTTCGGGTGCTATCATTCCCAATTCGCACCGCAGTTATCATATTTATATAATATTACAATTTCCTTATGACAATCCTATGCCTAGTATACATGGTGCTCAATTGGTAGATAAGCATACGCTAACCTGAGGAAGAGCTACGATAACGAAGATAAAGGGTGTTCACCAATATTTTCAATTAATAATCTGTTGATATATAGAACTCACTCATAGAGGTTAATCGATTCATATTTTAATAATTGAAAAATCCAGGTGCGTTTTAGAAAAATATGGGACTTCTTTCAAGCTGAGATTCACCACCCTGAATGCTGAAATTTTAGAATTTGATTGAAACATTTGAATAGTTCAGAAAATTTGTGACTGTAATAAGTAGATTTTTTCAACCTGCATATCAAATTGCTCATCGAAACGGGGGTTGGTTTAGGGTGGCTCTACCTCAGGTTATCTTATATTCATTCACAAATGAAAAACCCTGTATTGAGGAACAAATCCCCTCCAGGTCACACTGAGAATCTAAATAGCTTATAATGAAATGGTGTTGGGAACTTTATATCAAAATTGCGGTTTTGAATTTACAATTCTAACTTATCTTCCACACTTAAATACATTTCGCGATGTTCCCCCTAAAAATAATTTTCGCCACGGCTGCCAACCGTTTAAGTTCTTCGAGAAACAACACATCTGAGATTCATGTACACGGAAGTTGACGGTAAAGGGGTTGCCTCGAAATTTCAATAGGGGGTGATGCCACTCGTCAAGTTCTATAGCATGAATTCAAAAAGACCTTGAAGGTTCCTTGAAAATATTCCAGTTGAATGAAACACATATGTGTTGATTTCCCTTAATTCTGAATTCATACTAAACGTGTTTCGCAACATCGTTGGTTGTTCAACAAATTTATAATTTATAGACAACGGATAGCAGGTTTGAACCTATGTGTCCAGATAGTTCCTGGGAACAATATTGCATGTTGAACAATATTGGAACAATCCAAGTAATCATTAAAGTGAACTGTAATATTTCAGAGTTCGAATCCAACTCCTCCATCAGACGAGGAAATTTGCAGAATGATTTTCGTTCGATAATTTCGTTCTTTAGGTCTTTTATCCAATTTTCATTTTCGAAATACCACAAGATAGATTAACTCGATATCGAATTCAATTTACAGGATGATTTTGCATATCGAGTGAATCTGTATTGCAATGGTTTTTGGAAAATGTTAATTTGAAAAACGTCTACAAAAACGAAATACTCGAGAGAAAATATTTCTTAAAATTTTCTCGTAATTGTCTGAAGGATAAGTCCGATTTACGATCGGAAACGTCACAGTTCACTTCTAAATCGTTTGCATTGTTTCAATTAATTCAGAAAACTACATCAACAACAAAGATTCTTCTTCTTCTTCTGATTCCTATCCGTTCCGGATGGTGGCTATCATACATGCTATTTTGACTCTGTTGGCTGCTGCTCGAAAAAGCTCTGTGGTGTCCACATTATACCATGTTCTCAAATTTTTCAGCCATGAAATCCGCCGTCTTCCAACACCTCGTTTTCCAATCACTTTTCCCTGCAATATGGTCTGCAGCAGCTGGAATCTGTTTTCGTTTCTCATTATGTGTTCCTTGTCCTTACCCAGCCTCCTAAGTGCTTCATTATTGGATATATGATCCATCCATGATATCTTCAGAATTCTTCTATACAACCACATCTCGAATGCCTCGAGCTTTTTGGTTATGGCTTGAGTAGGTGTCCACGACTCTACGCCGTAGAGCAAGACGGAGAAGACATAACAACGCAGGAGTCTTATTTTGGTGTTTAGTGTTATGTGGTGGCTTTTGAACAAACTTTTCATCCTATTGAACGCAGACCTGGCCTTCTCAATTCTACTGCGTATTTCTCGTGAATGATCCCATTGTTCATTCACATTAGTTCCGAGGTAAGTGAAGCTGCTCACTTATTCTATGGGTTTTTGGTTGATGTTAAGCTGACATGCACTTATGTTTCCCTTACTGATGACCATTAGTTTCGTCTTATTGATGTTTATGTCTAGGCCATATAATTGGCTGGAAGCTGTTAATTTATCCATCAGTTGTTGTAGTGCCTTCAAACTGTCTGCAAAAATGACCGTATCGTCGTAACGGGTATTGTTTATTCTCTCTCCATTAAGAAGGATGCCAATTTCTGAGCCTTCTAAAACCTCCCTGAAAATATATTCTGAATATACATTGAATAACAGTGAAGAGAGAATGCAACCCTGTCTCAGACCTCTGAGTATATTCACCTCCTCCGTTTTCTCATCACCAACTCAGATTGATTCCAATACAGGTCCACTATCACACGAATATCCCTTCCATCCAGACCCACATCTTTCAGTATCTGCATCATCTTTTGGTGTCGCACTGGATCAAAGGCCTTCTTGTAGTCTACGAAACATGCATACACTGTACAGTTCATATCTCTGCACCGTTGGAATAAGACTTGTATGCTGAATATGGCCTCTCTTGTTCCTACTGCATTTCGGAATCCAAACTGAGTTTGCGATATCTGCTCCTCGCACTTGCGGTATATTCTCCCATGGATGATCTTTAGGAACAATTTCAGGAGGTGGCTCATGAGACTAATGGTTCTATATTCCTCACATTTTTTAGTTCCTGGTTTTTTCGGCAATGTGATGCATTCCGACTTGAGCCACTCTCGTGGAATCTTACCACTCATGTATATACCATTGAAAATTGATGTTATCCATCTAACGCCATCTTCATCCAAAAGCTTCAAGAACTCTGAGTTGATGTCATCAGGACCAGGACATTTTCCTTCCTTCAATGTTTTTATTGCTGCTCTGACTTCATCCCGTAGTATGCATGGGCCTTTATCATCAACCATCTCTGGTTGGTCAGGTCGTGTATCGTGAAAGAGTTGTTCTATATATGTCTTCCAAGTGTCTTTGAGTTCAGCTTTGTCAATTATGATCCTTCCGTCTTTGTTTTTCAACGTTGTTAGGTGTCTGCTTCTACATGTCCCGGTCAACCGTCTTACTTTCCTGTGTACGTTAAAACTATCATGTTTTCTCTGTAATGTCTCAATCTCCATACAATTCTGCTTGACATCAAAGTTTATTTTTGGTAGGGTTTTGCATATGAGTGAATCTGTGGTGCAGTGGTTCTTTGAAAATATCATTTCTACAAAAGTCTCGCAATACAAAATCATCGAACAAAAATAATTCTACAATTTTCTTGTTATTGTCTGATGAAGGATTCAGATTAAGACTACATAAAATGTAAAAATTCGTTTTCTGATCGATTGCATTGTTCCAATATTGTTCATTAGGCAACATTGTTCCTAGAATCTACCCTTGAAAAAAAGGTTCATGCATGCACTAAGTACTTGGAAAGATAAAATCATGAACAGTTAATTTAATACCAAAATCATCAGAATATAGACTTTTTCATTTTCGTCGAAAAATCTCTGAGAACTTGGGGTGCAAACAGCGAAAAAGTGAAATTGTTTCGAAACAAGAGGACGAAGGAATTAATTGAAAAAAACGGCGAAATATAGTACTAATATTTGATCCTCATTGAAATACATGTAGACATGATGTATGATCGATAATTAAATTTCACGTGCAAGAAGCTGAATTTTCCCGCTGGTTTTCGAAAACATAAAAATTCAACATACTATTCAATGTTCAGAGTTATTTTGCCATACAACATTCATTAAGTTCATCCTTCGCAAAAAAACTATACAAATTATCTGGTTTCTTTCGAATTTTATCATTATCCAACTGAAAAACACATGCATGACCAATTTCCTCATTTAATTTCAAAATCCCTCCCGGTTGGGTGGATGAAAACGAAAAATGATGTCCTATTGATGCAAGTTGAATAAAAAATACGAGGAGACCATTAATATCATACAACCCTTCATGTTGATTTATGAGCAGTAAAAAACAAACGATGGATATGCAGCTAACATGGAGACAGTATATTATATCAAGTTGGCGTTGATGCAATAATCCAGTGGCGTTCTCGACAGCACATACTGAAACACTATGAACGATTTATAACCTATTTATAACTATTTTCTGACTTTTCCCTCTCATTTTTCTTTCATAAGTGAAAACTTCGCTTATAGGCGAGATCTTATATGATCCATATATGAAGCAAGAAGGGGATTCGCTGCACGAATGAGAGTTTCTGAGATGTCGTTTCATACATTCTTCAGGAATTGAGGAAAAGTGTCATCCTCACCTCTTCTGGACAGGGTTATTCACTTCTAATGAGAAACACATTATCATTGCCATTAATATCGTTTCGTGAATACAATACGTCTGAAACGAACATGCTAGAGACTCAATATTTACAGAACAGCATTGGAGTTCAAAAGCGAAGGCTGAAATCGTACATGGGTTGAATCTACCCTGTGATTCCGCAGATATATCCATTTAAAAGTTTATTCTTTCAACAATTTAGAAAATACGGATCCGAACGAATTGAAATCCACCTAACTTTCCAAAAATCAAGGTAGAAGGTTTGTGCAGAATTTTTGAGAACCAAGTAATAATAATAATAATAATAATAATAATGATAATAATAATAATAATTGTTACTACTTCACTTGTAGCACAAATTAATTCGGTTTGTATTTGTGAACTTCAGGGTAATTAATAACAACTTTCTGCTTCAGCGTTTAATTCCTAACTGCGTACCGCTTCATCGGCACACATACATGATATTTCTCCCCGGAACACATGTCACAATCATTATCAATATAAAAAATACCATAACATTTCTCCCCCTAAAGAAATAAGAATAGAATAAAATTTTCAATAGCCAAAACGTTCAATAGGCTTTACATTTCTCTTTGGTCTTTGTTCTGATATTTCATTTGTATTATTTGAACCTTTATCTATATTTTATAAATTATTTTTCACATTAGAATCTACTCCTATGCCTACATAATTTTCTGAACAACTATTCATATTTTCACTCATATCTAAATTACAATTGTGGCTTGAATCAGCAATTACATCCTTGTATATTTCCAGATTTCCATTATTTACATCTACATTGTTGTTTCCTGGCATAGATTTTTTCCAGTTAAAATGTTTCAACTGATTTACATGTCTCCTCCAATACAAATTCAATTTGGGAATTAAAATTCTATACATATTTTTACCAATTGTATCCTTAATTATTCCTTCTATCCAAAATTTCTTATTGTTTTTATAATTTAATACCAGTACCTCATCCCCTTCATCAAATTTAGTACAATTTTTCCCAGAAAAATAAATTTTTTGTTTATTCTGAGATTTTGAAACGTTTTCTTTCAATTCATTTGAAACTGGAGGAATTAACAAACTGAACCTGTCATTAATTTTGTGTCTGAAAAGTAATTCAGAAGGATTGACGCCAGTAGTACTGTGTGCTGAATTCCTATAGTCGAATAAAAAATTACAGAGGATTAAATCTAGATCTTTACCTGCATTCCTATGCAAATTCTTCAACAAAGCTTTCTTTATAATTTTTACTGATGACTCTGCTTCCCCATTCGATTGAGGGTGATATGGAGGTGTGAATATTAAATTTACTCGATTTCTACACAAAAATTCTTTGAATTCATTACAATCAAATTGTGGACCATTGTCGCAAACCAATGTCTTTGGTAATCCAAAGCGAGCAAAAGTGTAACGTAAATTTTTAATGGTCTTTGATGCTGTTATTCTCGACATTATGAAAACTTCAATCCATTTAGAATGGGCATCAACAATGATTAAAAAATATTTTCCCAAGAACGGTCCGCAAAAATCAATATGAATGCGTTCCCAAGCTTTATTAGGCCATTTTCAGGTGTCTAATTCACTTTTGTTCGGATTATCACTGTTAATTTGACACGAGTGACAAGAATTTACCAAATTTACGATATCAAGATCTATATTAGGCCACCAAAAATAAGATCTTGCGATACTCTTCATTTTAGCTATTCCTAAATGCGTTTCATGTAACTTATTCAATAATGAATTACGTAAAGTAGTAGGAATAACTAAGCGATTATTCCATAATATACATTCAGACTCGATACTTAGCTCGAAACGTTTTTTTAGAAAAGCTTGATATTCCTTGATGTCATGGCAAAAGGAAGGCCAATTACCCTTTTTCACAAATAATAGTATTTTTCCAAGAATTTTATCGTCTCTTGTAGCTAGCTTCACATCTTCAAAATTCACCTGCATATCAGTTCTTCCAAAGTAATTGCAATAATCAATATCAACCTTTGAATTCTCATCTAAATTATCTGAATTTTCAGGAAGAGGCAATCTACTCAAACAATCTGCAATATTATTTTCAGATTTTACGTACTCTATTTGATAACTATAATTTGATAGTATTACTGCCCACCTTCTCAGCCGATTCGCCGAAAATTGTGGAATTCCCTTTGATGGATTGAAAATAGCTAGTAACGGTTTATGATCAGTAACAAGAATAAACGGTCGGTTATAAAGATATTGATTGAATTTGCTGAGACCAAAAATGATAGCCAATCCTTCTTTTTCTATTTGTGAATATTGTTTTTCTCTTTGTGTCAGAGTTCTAGAAGCGAATGCTATTGGTCGTTCAATTTTATTTTCGAAAACATGGCTAATGATTGCTGCAATTCCATAATTTGAGGCATCTACAGTTAATTTTATTGGTTTATCATCTTGAAAGTGTACTAGCATCTAATAATAATAATAATAATAATCATAATAATAATAATAATAATAAAAAAATAATAATAATAACATGTTTCCAGAAACATCAGAAGGATTCAATCCACCTACGAATAAATTTTTTTATGAGATTACGAATCGTGTTGGTTGATTCTCATCAATTTTGAGTTGAAGCTGAACTCGTTTCGGTACGTTGTAGCTTCTCCAGATGTTATCAACTGGTTCAAAAATTGGTTTCAAACCGTATTTAAACTCGCCCCATAAAGGGCGAGGATACATTATATTTTTGATATCACCCACTGGTGACTTATGAACTACAATCGAGTAAATGGACTGGGTACGTATTGGTTTCTGGTGAGTTCATAAAAATACGCGAAAAGCGCGCAGGTATAATATTACACGTCAGTTTTTATCACTTTGTAAAATAATTGGTCTTTCAGTCGAATGAGATATTGATGGAAATGAGCAGTGACACTGAGAAGAGTGTGAAAGTAAATGAAAAGATTTGTCAGATTCTTGTAGATTCCCAGTTTTTTAATCTGAAAAAAATTAAAATTTATAGAAAACGCCTAGGCCTATTGAGAGATTCAAACTATTTATCAACGAAGTTAAGTTTCAGAGTCTATATCTGACTCCTTCTTCAGACAATGAAGCGACAATTTCCTTGCAAACATCCGCTTTCTTGGTTGATTAGGAACTCAGAGGTAGACCCTGAAACGTTACAGCTAAATTCGTTTATAATTTACATCTTTCGGAAATTGTTAATTTGGCCACATTCTTGCAAGAATCTGCCCAGGCAATCCGCAATGGCTATTTCTATGAACAATTATTCAATTTTTAATATTTTTTCCTAAGATACTGAAGGCATAAACCCAGAAAAAATCTGAAAAATAATGAAAACATTCCGTTCATACTTCAGATCTCAGTCCTCTTGATTATTTTTCGAGAGGATACCCAAGAGTAAGAGAGTTTCGAGAACAAATACATAAATATGATTCTACTGGATATCAGATCAAAAATGACAGTAGTACTGCGACTAATGTGTCAATGCCTCGTTTTCAATCTTTATTCTAGAAATACAATAGAGGAACGACCCATCCCGGCTCATTGGCCATTTTGCAAACATAGAAGATGGTGTTGGTGTCGATGTCTATTACTACAATTATCATCAATTGATCTACCCAAAACAAGAAATTTATCATAGAAATTAATCTATGGCTTTCACACTGGTGAATGAATAATTTAGCAGCTCATTCATAAATAGTAGAGAACCTTTATCATCATTCATATCTTATTCAACTTCCGAATACTCAATACTCTTTTTGAACACTTCCGATAAAGCGTAAGAGATAGTCTTGGAGTTCGCAAAGAATAACCTCATACTGAAAAGCCTTCGACTGAAATACCGAAGGAATAGTCTGAATTTCGATGTGAATAATAACTATATCAAGATGAGTCTTGTTGCCCGGAGACTCTGTTCCCTTAATACAAAACAGACCCACATAATTTCGTAGCGGATGACGTTGATATTTAACCTGTCAATGTGAAACAGACACCGTAACTATTTCCAGTGGTCACTATTGAACACTGCGATAAATTTCGTAATGGTGAGTGGAAAACCGTTAATATCTGCATCTGGGAACAGGAATTCCACAGACGACCAGATAAATCTTCCCTAGCAATCAGGATCTGGAACTGGAATCCTCTATGTGGCCTCACGTTTCCGGTTATAACATACGTATATTCTGTTAGAATGAAATTGAAGTTTCTAGGAGCCATGAAAATATCTCCAGAGGTTCATATTGGACAATTTTATCCTACAAGGTTTCTGATGAGTAGACAACGAGAGGAAAATATTGGAACGGAAATTATGATTCAGTCCGACATTTTCTGTTGTCTGTGTACTGATCTCTAAGCGACTTTTATGTGAGAGTGGATTCCAGTTCGTTCTTGGTAAAAACCTTTCACCTAAACGTGAGGACAAATACTGTTCTATGAACCAATAAATATTCCACCATGAACTGAGCTGGACATCCGATCAACCAAAGCCAAGCATTGGCCAAGAAACTCGTATACTCCAGTTTCAAGATTATTACCAATCATCGGTACGATTTTTTTTGTCCGAATGCTATTAAAGCTCCGAAGAATCTGATAACCTGTTCGATGGAAGTCTTGTGAAGAAAATTTCACTAGCACCACCTCAGGAGTACTTTCGATTTATCGATAAGTATTTGTGATTATGTTTATTTTAGCTGAAATTTACTGCAGATCTTCTATTGGCACAAACCAAAATATATATCCGATTATAATTGTTACTATTACTCAATCAAAAAATAACAGAACAGAGGTTCATACAAAATTTAATTATATGCGGAATTATGAGGATAATATACTGAGATCGCAAAATATAGCATATTTGTGAAAAAATCTGTAATTGTTCTAATAACAAGATAATCACGAAATGTAGCTTAACTGCAATTTACAACTGATGGCGCAGTTTCACGATGATTGGTAATCGATTAGTATTTTTCGAGTCATTTCGAAATTCGACACTTCAGCAATTTGCATGTCTGAATGCTCCAACTATCAATCCAATTGCTCAAGTATTTCTTGAAATATCGGGTAAATAACCTAAAAAATTCAAATGACTCTACCTCCGAAGCAGTTCGCATTATTGACTCAATTAGATCATTGAAGAAATACAAATTTTTCTGTAATACCTTCACATTATATCTTTCGATATGAATATCTTATGATATACTTTCGCTGTGTTCAACGTGCTACCTGTGAATGACAAATTTAATCATTTTATCAACTCACATATAATGATTCAAGAAAAAGACTCAAGAAAACGGTAACACAATAAAATACAAAAGAAACATAATATTAGACACAGTGCTTCATCTTCTATCTTTTGATTTAGAATCCTTCAGAAGCATCTATTTTATATTATATGTCGAAATCTTACCACGTTTACTCACTAACAACTGATAACAAACGGACGTAGTAAACAACACTTTCAAAAATCCTCAAAACTTAACAATAATTGTAGAATAGTGACTCTATAAAACTATTTGTTTTATTTCGAGATTATTAATACGATCATCAAAAAAATATAGATTTTTCTGTATACCTTTACACAATATGTTTCTATATTGATATCTTGCGAAACACTACGTATGAGTTCAATTAGTTTATCAACTCACATAAAATGATTGAAGTGGAAGATTTGAGAAAATAATATCGAAAGATATTCTATAAAGGTTTCACAGAAAAATCTGTATTTTTCTGATGATCCTATTAATAACCTTCATCATGAAGCCTCGTCAAAATTTAGTGTTTGAAATGAAACAAATAGTTTCATAAAGTCACAACAACAACAAGCTTGCCAGAGGATCTAAATCAGCTGTTTCCGTTCGTTATCAGATGTTATTGAGTACAGTTGGTAGGATTCTGACATATAATATAGAAAAGATGCTACTGAGGATCCTAAATCGAAACACAATGTTTAGTATTATTTTTGGATTGTATTTTATTATGTTACCATTTTGTGAAGTATTTTACTTCAATCATTATATTTCACTTGATGAAATAATTGAATCTGTCATTATTACGTAGTAAGTTGAAGACAATGGAAGTATATAGTAATATATCCATATCGAAAAATTTTATGTAAAGGTATAACAGAAATTTTTTTATTTTTTAATGATCGTATCAATAACCTTCATCAAGTAGACCCGTCTCAATTTAATTTATGAGTCGATTAACGAACTCAACTGTCGCACCTAAATGCGCAACCTACCTTGAAAGTTTCAAGTCGCTTGCCCGTTATTTTTGATAGTAATCGTGTCATGTGCTGCCGGACAGAATCGATTTTGACATCTGATTTGCTATCATTCAAACTTTGTCGATTGTGATTGAAAAAACTTTCTGTTACATTTGTATACATGAAATCCTATTTAAACCGATATGAATTTATTAAATATTACAACTCTATGAAAAAAAATCTAGGAAAGCACGTACGTGAAGCCAACAGCTTTTATGCACTTGTTCACATTGCGAAATGGTGACTCGGGAGTTTCAGTGGAATTTCAATGAAATATAAAAATTTCGAAATAAAATTTTGAAAAAAACTTGTTTTTCCAAATATTTCCATGGATAATTCTTCTTATTGACACTGTTCATATTCCAACCAAGTCTCATTTCGATCAGATAAATAGTTTTTGAGTTATTGAAAAATCAAAATTTCAAATGGCTGTAGCACAAAACCATTCGGCAGATTTGGCCCATTAACGAACTCAACCGAGATATTCAGGATCTCAACCCAACCTGAAAATTTTTCTTTCTACTTTAGGTCCTTCCTTTCGAAAAGTTACAGCGCACACGGCCGGACGGACAGAATCAATATTGACCACGGATTCTTCATCAGTGTGAGTCCAAACTAGTCGTTTGAGACCAATTTCGGCTCAAAATTCGAAAATTACAGAAATCGTGACGAAATGATAACGCGCTGTTCCCCAGAACAAGCGCGTAATAATGAGATAAAATTGTAACCAATAAGATGAATAAAGTGCTGTTGGTCTGTTTGATAACAAACACTCATGTTTCTCAGTTATAGATATATAGATCAATGATCAATAAAAACGTTATATATCACTTTCAAGAATGAGAAGTTTTTTCGTTAATCGCTTGTGAAGCCCTTCTCGTTTTGAGTTAATCGATGTCGAAATAATTCCTGAGTGAGGTTGAATGGAAAGCTTTCCCAATAGCTTAAAGGTTGATTCTCACTATACGTTCCGCAACCTTCCAGTATCCTTTCGGTAAAATATTATAACGTGTAAATGAATTGATGTATGCACACTATACGTTCCGTTCACGTTCCATCAACATGACATTTTGCCTACTATATTTTGACTCAAATCATACGGATAGGATACTGGAAGGTTACAGAACGTATTGTGAGAATCAACCTTAAGAATGTGGCATGTTTTTCGGATGATTGCTTCATTCTTATTATATGCAATAGCCAAGAAATCTTGTATCATGTGAATGGGCCACTAATCTCGGAATAACTACTTGAAAATTTGAAAATTTAGTTAATTTAAAGTGATGTATGAAAATTTCTGCTGACGAAATAGTAAACTTTCATATAGAAATTCCTTAGGACTTTCTCTTAACTCAGAATGAAAATAATACTGATTTCACTCAACGATTTTAAGAGTTCATTTCAGGGTAATATGAATGTCTAAGAGAGTACGTATTCCAGAAAATCTTCGTGCAGGAGTGTAGCGCATAAAGTATGCAGATTCAGTATCGAAAACCGGCTTTCAGACTCAATCAATAGGGAGTATAGCATTCGGTGGAATCCGTAAGCGAATTTTATGGCATTTTCTGGAATCCTTCACTCGATAAAATATTTACTAGGTGAAAATACAACTTGCTCGCTTTCGGAGTCTTCCTGAAATGCTTCATTATTTATACGTCGAAGAAAATTAGATCGCTTTCAGTTTCCCGAGTTCATCAAAGACTTTCGGATCACTTAGAGAGAATAATTCCTACTGATATCCCTCCTTTTGGGGGGGAAACGGGATTTTGAGCTTTTGATGATCACATGCGGGATGCGGTATTCATGACTAAAGATGATTACTTTCAGTTTAATGATTTCAGTGAGGCCGAACAACGAAATGAAATAGAGAAGTACAGTATACAGTGCGCGTATAAATTATGGAACAAATTCATTTTCTCAGAAGAAAAATATTTGGCAACAAAATCTTGAAACATTTTTTTTTGGTCGATCACTAAGGTTTATTATTTGATTTCATCAAATAATAAACCAAAAACAATTGGGTTCATAGTAGTTGTGAGTAATTATGCAACACACACCTCCTCCGCAGAATTGAAATTTCCAACTAGACGACTCTTAATTGAGATCCTGAGAAATTGACAAGCTTGACTTGATCGGAAATGCAACCTTTCCGACAAAAATAAACAATATCCATTCATTTAAGGATTCTTGTACTGAAGACTTTTCCTCACGAAATTCAACATGAAAAATAAGGCCCTCAATTCCAACCGAATATTAGATTTCGACTCGAATAATAAGTTTTGAATAGATATGATTTATGGAATAAAAAAACACAATTATTAACACCTTGATTATAATATAAAATCATAATAAAAATAAATATTTCCTCTGAATTTTCGCAGCTTTAAATACAATGTGGAAAAAAGTTCGAAGACATCGACTCCCTCTTTGGGAGGAAACAAATTATATACTTTTTGCATCCCTGTTGCCTTAACCCAGAATGAGACGAAGCATAACCTCTAATTATGTACAGGAATAAGTGGTGTCTCGATATTACATTCTTCAGATCTCATTAGGTCGATACTATCGGATCATACAAATTTGAGTGAAGTTTTTCGTTAACTATGAACTGAGACATTATTCTGTGGCCTGGACAGGATGCCCTGAAAGGGTATAAGAGTTATGATCTAGTGTTAACGATGTGAAAGCGTTGTGTTACATTGAAAGATATGAATTCCATCTTGTACTAACTAGTTCGTAGATATAAAGTAGGAATAGAGTCATACAGCACACTTTTTTCTCGCGGGCCTATATAATTATTTTATAACATTTAGTACTGGTATCATACGGAAAATTATTTTCACATTGCACCACTAAGCAACGATAATATTAGCAAATTAGAAAATGCATTCGGAAGTTCAAGAATATTTAATTTTCTGTGATCAGTTAGAGGTGACGAAATAAGCAAACACGTTTTGCTCTGGCTTGCAATAATCCGTCATTATCAATTCCTAAAAAGGAGAGAAAGCACTGAATATCAGAAAATGGTCTTATGTTTTGGAGAACAGCATATTTCTGAAAGCCTCTTTCTTTCAATGAGTTCGAGAACTGATGGCCAAGCTACACTAATCGAACACGGTTTGCGGTTGTAGGGGTGGAGATGTTCATTGATCCGAAAAAAATCTGTTTAGACCCCAGTCCTCTAGTTCTATAGACTATTTTCCTTGAGAATACTTAGGGCTAAAAGGTTTCCGAGAATATCCCGCCGAATCTGATTCAAGTGAAACACAAATGACAATAGTCACGCTCGTCATATGTCAATGCATTGGTCCCAAACTTCGTTCATAGAGGGAGTATGCTAACGTGGTGTTATTTTTAACTAGTTTCGCAGTTGTTCGTTTGCAAATATATCATTAACAATCGAAAAGTAGAATTGAAGGAGGAACCAAGTACTCAAAACGGAAAATGGATTCTGAATACCATGTTTCTCGTTCTATAGAGGAGGCTCAGTTTCAAAAGAATATTTTGTTTGATGTTTAATTCGTAAGCTTTGTTTCTCATGAAAGGGGTTAAATATCATCAATTTTAGTTTTGACACCTAAACCCTTATTCAAGTCTCCTTTTCGTCTTGATCATTCATATTTCTTGATTTTATTCAACTTTAAATCAACCCATAACTTTTTTGGGCACTTTGCAATGATTGTTTTTAGTTCAGTGGATTTTCAAGGGTTGACAGTTGAAAATGACAACCTTCGTTGACTGTTATGTTGAGTAGGCCTCAGCAATTGGCTTTGAATCGATAAAAGTCAGAACAACGCTTCCAAATTATGGAAATTGCTTCTGAAAAAATAAATCTGTTCAGGAAGTTAATAAAGCACTTCGTACATTTATAGGTCCACCATCAAAGAAACGAAGAAATGTTCGTACCAAACAGACTATTGCTGCTGATGTCGAAATGTCTGTAATTTTAAAATTTTTTCCCGAAATTGGTCTCAAACGACAAGGTTGGACTCACTGATGACGAATACGGTATCGAAACCGATTCTGTCCGGCCGGCTGGCCAGCCGACAACACGTTAACTGTCAAACGAAGAAGGCTAGCGACTCGAAACTGTCAGATTATGTCACGCATTGGAATGCGACAGTTGAGTTCGTTAATGGGACAAATCAGCCTAATGGTTTTGGAGTTAATAAGTTATATGAAATTTTAAGGTTAATTTCCTGATATTCCAGGAACTAATCAAGCGACGGAATTCAAACTTGACAATCAGTTGAAGCATAGCAGAGCACAATTTTTCAAGATATTTCGTTGAGATCAAAGTGTCAGTAAATTTTGAACATTTCTCTTTCGAAATTTTTCTGCAAAAAAATGAACCGTGAACATCATATTTTAAAGCAGTGTGCGAAATTTCATTTCAATACAACCATAATTTTTGGTGATATTGCGAAAAAATATATAAAATTTCGTGTTTTCGTCTCGAAATCTGTTGTTTTTTCGGAATAACTCGAAAATACCAATTCAATCATGATGAAACTTGGCAGCTAGTCTGATAATGCTAATGGACAACTTTGTAAAAAATTTTGTACTGATCGTGTCATCAGAACAATTCGAAAAAATAATTTTTTTTTTAAATCTTCAATATTCCGCGATCTTCTGATCATATTTTTCTCATAAATTCTGTTTGGACTTTCAAACTATGATTTTTCGATGAACCACTAGATTTTCATTCTATCAATTACGAAGTTCGAATTCGTGAATGGGTAAATCTGCCCTATGATTCCGATGATATACCCACTCAAAATCTTATTTTTTCAATACTTCCAACAATATAAATACAGATTGACGTCAGTGTTTTTCTAGGTCTTTCGTTTCAAAAATTAATCAGTTCAACATCGACGACTTCTGATTTCAACAAAAAAGTGCAAATCTCCATATAGCGCGCTCGGTGTCAATTTATTGACAACTTCGTGCGACGCCCCTCGATTTTTTTGAGAGGCTTTGTTAAATCATTAGCTTATGTCGACAAATAAGCACTCTTCAAGCATTGAATGCCAATATTCAAGTCTCCATTCATATCATATGGCCAGATTTATTGGCAAAAGTATTGAAAATTTTGACTGATCCACGTGATTATATGACTTGTAGCCATGGCGGACAAATGAATGACACCATACTTGGAAAATAAATACCATAAAATTGTGGTGTAGTTCCTGTGAAATCAAACACGCAATAAAGGAAAGAGATTAGCCTGTTTATTTTTCTGTCGAGTGTTTCAACAAAAGTGAATTCGAAAGGCAATAAAATTCTTTTTGTTGAAAAGGCACTGTCTAACAATTCTGGTTATAAATCTTCTGGAGTGGCGGCAGGTAGTCCTTCGCTGGCGCCGGGTTGTGGTCGGTGATGACGAGAGGACGGAAGCAGTCGTCGAGGGTAGTAAACCAGATGTCGATGTGTTGGATCTTATTGAATTTCTTCGTTGGCGCCGGATAAAGTTGAAATGCAGATGTCGGTCAGGAATGCGGCGTACAGATCGAATATCTTCTTAGCGGTGAATGCAGACGGATTGGAGAGTGAAGTTGAGTCAAGTCATTTTTGAGAGGGGAGCGAAATATATTTATACGATTTTTCAGAGATTTGAATTTCGTGTTTCGACTCCGCCTTCTTTTCCGTTTTTGTTGAAGTAGATGAATTCGCTACAAAATAATCTCCCAGATTATAATAATGAAAATTGATTCCGACAACATGTTTGTCTTGTAACATCACTTGAAATTCTGAAGCTCTCAAAACACCCTCAAGTATTTTTCATATGTGATTCACATATCCAAATCCTGAAATATTCAGTGAAGAATAATGTGCTTTTCTGGGTTATGTTAAACAAATTATTAACGACTCGCTGTGTGCTGAAATCAATACAAAATTTCAAGAACTTCGCTGCTAGTTTTCTCACGGATAAAAATTTATTCTCAACTTTCCCTTGTTCCCCATTTTCGTTTTCGGGTACATCGTTGAATATGTTAACACCCCTGCATGAATATGTTTTAGAATTCTAGCCTCCGGTATAACGTTGACGGAAATAATATTTTTTCGAACGGAAAACGGTTTTTGAATGGATTGCTATGATAGAGCTGATTGCTAAGGGAAGAAAATTTCAGTATGAAGGGGGATACTATCTGTTTATTTTTTGAGCGTTTGTATTAGGAAACGTCATGATATCATTTTGTCCAAAAGGCTGTAATTTTCGATTTTTTTTTTCGAAAAATGATTTCAAACCACTAAGTTGGACACACTGATAAGAAATCTGATGCTATATTGAACCCCAAAATTACTCAAATCGGGAATTATGAGTTAACATGCAACAAGAAGTAGGTCAGACAGGACGCTCATTCAAGACAATAGTCCATGAACATCAGCTGGGTTTGACTAAAAATAAAAAGTCCACCGTCGTAACCATTGCATTGAGAATGGCCACTTATGTCCGTCAATGAATGATCCGAAAATATTACATGTACAATCAAAAGGAATGAAGCAACTATCTTGAGTCCATTGAAATTCATACATTAGTACAGAGAGATATTCCTAGAATGATGAACGACCAAACGGATTTGTGTAATTCCCAAATTTCCAATGCTTTCGAATGAATTCTACACCATAAAATTCCCAGAAAATTAATTTTTTCTAACATCCATTGCAGATAAAAATCCTCAGTTGTCACTTTTTATTATCGCGTCATCTCACCTAAATCTGCATAAATACTCTATACCATGTGCTCAGAGGTCAGTTGTCTGAAGATGAACCAAAGTTCAAAACTAGTCACAAAAATCTAGAAAAACACTGACGTGAGGTCAGGGGCTTTTACGCGCTCGTTCAGATTCTAACTATAAGATCAACATGAAATTTGCACCTAGTTGCTTGTTGGTAATCTCCACCTGATTACGGAGTTTTAATCCGATTTTATTCGTACTTCTTGAGATATTGCGAAAATAACGTAAAAATTCCAAATAACAACGAAATCTGGAACATTTTTTTCCTTGAATTTCCGAAAGTGAATATCGGATCGGATTGAGATTTGAAACATTGTTGTTAAGTACTAACTCTAAGGTTTGTGCCGATCTTCATTGAAATCAAATCAATATTCACAGAGAAAAAAAATGTTCTTAAAAAATTTTGAAAATTTTCGAAAAAAAGTTTTTTAAAAATTTTTGAACCACTGCATCAATTCAAAATTCCGCTCTAAGTTGCTCGTTAGTATTCCGAAACTGTCCACGAAGTTTCAATACGATTGAGTCAAAACTTCATGAGATATCGAAGAATTAACCTCAAAATTTCAAAAGGGCCTAGCTCCGAAACTGTCCAACTGATTCTACATATTAATGAACTCAGCCGGGATATTTGGATGCCAAACATAATCTGACAATTTCGAGTCGCCAAGTCGTTTTTTCCGAGAGTTAGATCACATACGGAAGGACGGACGGACGGACGGACGGCCGGACGGACAGAATCAAATTTGACCACGGATTCTTCTTCAGAGAGTCCAACCCAATCGTTTAAGACCATTTTCGGCTCATAATTCGAAAATTACAGACATCGTGACGAAAGTAAAACGCGCTGTTCCCTAGAACAAGCGCGTAAAAGAGCAAACCTCACATATTGTTGAATATCTCATATTTGTTGGTAATAAGACATAGTAATAAAAGAAAGAACTTCAAAATAACAGACATATGAGCAAAATGACAGAACGTAGAAATGAACAACGATAATATAAAAGCAACGCCAACGTCGTGAAATACGAAAAATGAACTCAATCCGAAGCATTAAAAAGTTAGAATTTTATGGAGGTCTGCAATCGATCGGATACATCAAGTCACCCTGTTTGTAATTATACTGAATCGAAGGTGACTGCCAATCCGATGTTGTAAGTTTCCCTCCCCAATGAACCTTATAATTTCGTTAGCTATCAATTCTTGAATAAGAAATTTTGATCCGACGCCAGCCAAGAATCAGTACTCGCACTTGATTTATTTTTAATATCCTTAGATTGTGGATTTATCTCCGGTAGGAAAGTTTAATGTGATTTCAGGCTAAATGAACGTCTTCTCGGATGAGACCTACTCCAGAGGACTTCTCGCGTTTTCCCGTCTATTTTCCTGGAGAGTTCACGCCGCTAAGTTCCATTATTACCTTCGAACGTTTTGACATGTTCCGGTCGAATTTACGTGAAGTTGAATTGTCTACTGTCAATTTTTTCACTCAAAGTTGAACAGGGTGTCCAAAAAGATTATCGGTTCAATCGACCAAAGCATTAGAGAATGTATTCGCGTGAACTGCGCAAGTACGAGATACTCATTACCCATGATGGGTATTGTGGGCCACTCTTAAGGCTTCTTATTCAAGTATTATGGAAGCTGGCCTGGCCGCTTGAAACTCCACGCTTGCAGTGAGAATTTTGCGTTCGCAAGAGTCACCATTCACCAGGTATTCTTTTTGGGCGTCAAAGTGAAGTGGATGATAATAAAAGGTTCGTTCGTTGTATATAAATAATGTTTTTTTAGAGGTATAGAGCTTTAAGTTGGCAACACTGTTTTAACTGGCGGCAATTTTGTCATCTGTCAAGTGATTTGTTTTTAGTTTGGTCTGGCATTTCAACATGAATATACTGACGCCTGAACAACGCTTCCCAATTGTGCGAATTCATTTTGAAAATAATGGTTCTGTTCGAAATACGTATCGTACTCGCCATTATATGATCTTTTGAATGAAGTCAATTCCATGTCTATTTTAAGAATTCATCCTCGTTTTATTCCATTTCAAAGTTTTATACCTGAATGAACTACACTTACTCCCCTTCGATATGTTTTGTTGTAAATTTTCACTCTAGTAGTTAGTGTAGTCACAGATAACGAGAGCAGTGCATAGAGTGAGGTTACCTTCTGTGATAGTTATGCGTAATGGTAGTGCATTATGCGTAAATTATTTTGTGTCTTTGGTCCTATTCTGTTATCTGGGTAGCAATAATTGGCTTTTAACTGTTCCCTTCCTTGCTACGCTCATTTACTTTACTTGAACAATCAAATTATTTTTTTTTTCGTGTCAATTTTAGATAACAAAAGAAGCATAGAATTCTCTCATCTATCATATATTTGAATTCTGTGAGAATCATAGAAACAGATTGTGACTAGACTAAGCTGCACTGAGAATTGAAAGTCAATGGAGTTAATATAGTTAGTGTAGTTCATGCAGGTATAACGAACAAACAAAAAGTTGTTGCCAGTGCTGTTACTGTGATTGATCACGTACGAAAACGGAAGTGATACTGGATGCAGAAATGGCTTGGAAATGGTGATTTGAAATATCAAATTGAACTAATAAGAAGTGAGTTGAATGAATATTCCAGTGTCTGTGAAAATTACTCACGAATACCTGGAAAATGAGCACTAATTTTATTGGTCAATATACGCTGATGGTCATTGAAGTCGAGAATACATTTTTTATTTTCACACTTTTCCGAGAATTATATTTGCTCTTGGAAAATTATCTTTTTCTTCCGAACGTATGCAGGCTAGTACTTCGTTCATTTCCGAGATGGATGAAAATATCGAAAATTTGGATTGCTTCTGCACTGAGAATTCACACATTTGAACTTTGTCTGAACATTGCAGCGTTCGTTCGAAAATATTGGTGGAATGAAATATCGAATACACATATCGATCTCAAGCTAATACGGAGTAATACGCTCAAGAGTTATTATTATTTTCCATGGATTGTTCATCAGGATGAATTCCTATTCATAAAAATTTCCAAAATGTGCATGCTTCATCCCAATTTGAAAAGTCAATTATTGCTAGTTAGCTTGATCAGAATGAGAGGTATCGACTGAAGCATATTTGTGTATTTTGTGAATTATTCAATCAATAATGATTAAATAATTCATTACCAAAAACTTATGCCTGTAGCAACTATCATTTATGGCGGAATGCATTTTGTGAGCTTATGAATAAATGACAAATTCAAAAATTCATTGAGGTCATTTATTATTCAATCGAAATTCATATTTGAATTTGAAATTCCATCCACTTTTCGGGCCTGTCGGTTTGATTTTCAGCTCAACTAATATTCGCTTAACACAATATTGTTATTTCCTGTTCAGTTGTTTGAAATGATAAACAGACACATCAAAATAATCTAGGAAAGAGAGTTATCATACAGAAATTTAATTGAAATCCCGTTCATAATTCTGAAAATTTTTTCGACCGTAAACCCACTAACTTCCGAGAGGAACGAATTGAAAACTCGACATTCGTAGAGTAGGTTTGGATCTCAATTACCAAGACCGAATACCGGAATTGGTAAAATCCACCTAATGATTCCGCAAATATCCCCATTCAAATTCATATTTTAAATTTGATTTGAATATTTAAATTCAATGCTTGACCGAAAAATTATAGTTCGGAAGTTCATAAAATTTTCGTGAGCATGATATGATCAGAAGATCTTAGGACATGAAATATTTGGTAACAAATTTTGAATATTTATTTTACAGATTGATCTAAATGACATAATCATCGCAAAATTCGGCACCAATCCAGAAGTAGTAACGTGGTTTCGATATTTTTTCAAAATGAAGAAAATCGGAGAAGTTTTTTTTTTCAAATTCAGTAACTAAACGATCTCCACAGAACTCCGCGAAAAGTTGCCAGTCATGATGCTCCAATTAACAGCTTAGCTTAAATCTAATCGCTCAGTTAGTCCGAAACTGTTCGGATAATTTTGCTCATAAACGAATCAAATCGTTACATGTTGAAATGCACGTTACCGTGAAAGTTTCAAGTAAATAGGTTTTTTCGTAAGACCGTAATCGCGCTACATCCGGCCGGACAGCATCTATTGTAACACCGGACATTAGGACAAAATGATAGCACGCTGTTCCCCAGAGCATGCGTGCAAAACAAAACCACAACACGGCTACTGGATATCCTGTAGGGATCCTTGATCATTTCAAAACCAAAAATAAGGGTTCAAAACGGCATCAGGAAGGGTGCGAAAATGAAAATGGCCGAATAGCAATTTTTCCACCAGAGCCGGATCTAGGATTTCTGCGCCCGTGGCAAGTTATCGAAATGCGCCCTTTTCAAATTTTTTCTTCAATGACTACATTTTTTTCATTCTATTCTATTCTATTCTATTCCTAAGATATTTTACCATTATTATATTCTTTTGAGAACGAGCATTAGATTCTTAGGTATATCCAACAATATGTGTATAGAAATTACTATAATCTCCCATGTATCTTATAAGGTAGTGAAGATAACTCACAAACGTATCAATATACGATAATGAGGGTATGGAGAAAACAAAAAGGAAGCGAATAGAATAATTTATCCTCAAAATAATAGATAAGCTTTCAAAGCTTCAAAAAAACAATAAATGAAATTGTAAATGAAAAACTGAAATACATTAGAGAACACACTTGCCAACAAAGGTCATAACGAACATTTTAATATTACTTTTTGTAATTCGCCATGATATAGGGTCATTAAAATCAACTGGTTCAGGTTCAACCTCAGTAAGTCCTGATTCCTCGTCAAAAGAATTTTCCTTGTCCGAATTATCCGAAATGGAATACTTTCTCACGATAGGCTCGGTACTTGAAGAAGTAGAAAGAAATTCCGCTATATGATGGGCTTCGCTAGTGGAACCACTTTTTGTCGACACAATACCCGCACCATTCTTAAAGTAACCTGAGATATTACTAGTATTTTTTTAGGTCTAATAATTTTTTATCCCTGATCTTCCGAGATTGCGATCCTGATAGGTTCTTGGGCAGCATTTCAGTTGGTTATATCAACCTAAAATTACATAAGATTCTGAAAATGGATAGACGTCGAATCGGAATGTTTTGCGCGCACGTTTATATTCATACCTGAATTGTCTCAATGCTCGACAAATGGCAGGAAGACAGAAAAAGGTTTCATGTTTCAGTGAAGCTCAAAAATCATACTATTCATTTCATGGAAATCTGATCGTCTTTCTGTAGTACCCATAGCTAAGAAGCTGATTAATACAATACTGGAGATACCATAAATTTATGGCATTCTTCTCAACATTTTGATTTTTTTTATAACTTCTTCTTATACATGAAAACTCGTGTAATTATGGTACAACGCAATTTTAATTCAATCGACATAATTTGGGATCTCGCAAATAAACTTCGAACGATAATATCGCCGACATATTCCCAACCCAAACATAACCTTATAAATTTTGCAGTCTTATATTTCGAATATGATTTACTCTCATGTGCACGGACAGAATATAATTTGACCGAGCGCCCAAAAATCCTCAACTCAAAATTGAATTATTCAAACATGCCTGATTGAAATTTCTTAAGTTTTTCCAGCACGAATAATTTCCCGGCCCGTTTGCACGATCACGTTTTTTGCGGTATTGCACATAATATATAATATAATGATAAGTTCCTGGTCACTATTTTTTTTATCGATGCCATCAACTGCGCCGCTGCATGGAAGTACTCCACATGCGAGAAAAAAAGTAGTATTAATAAGACTGGGGTGATTTCATCAAGCCTATCGGTCGTAAACGTCTTCTAAATACATTACCCTTATCAAAGCCGGCGTGATGAACTATTCGGCGAATAATGTGGACGGTCTGAATCTCTTTGTCATGCCGTCTAGAAACAGCCCCTAGACCCCTAGACGTGGCGCTACCGCCGCTGTAGCTCGAACCATTAAACTTCATCTGAACTTGCCGCTAATTGAGGTCTTCAGTGTTCGAATAACAAACATCTGGACGCGATCGGGAATCGTAGGGCAACCGACAAGTGTAAATTTATCATCTATCAAGTTCCTGGTTATTATTTTTCTTATCGATGCCATCAACTGCTCCGCTGCATGGAAGTACCCCACATGCGAGAAAAAAAGTAGTATTAATAAGACGTACTGGGGTGATTTCATCAAGCCTATCGGTCGTAAACGTCTTCCAAATAGATTACCCTTATCAAAGCCGGTGTGATGAACTATTCGGCGAATAATGTGGATGGTCTGAATCTCTTTGTCATGCCGTCTAGAAACCGAGCCTAGACCCCTAGACGTGGCGCTGCCGCCGCTATAGCTCGAACCATTAAACTTCATCTGAACTTGCCGCTAATTGAGGTCTTCAGTGTTCGAATAACAAACATCTGGACGCGATCGGGAATCGCAGGGCGACCGACAAGTGTGAATTTATCATCTATTAATTTATTGGTAACTACTTGTCGCCGCATATTGTACAACAGGTGCATGCACTATAGCACCGCTCTAAAATTGAATGGACTTTGAAGTGAAAAAACATCAATTCAAGAAAAAAAAGTTATAATTTTGCGCCCCTAGTTGGTCGGCGCCCGTGGCAAATGCCTCCCTCACCATGCCCTAGATCCGGCTCTGTTTCCTACAATTGTATATGTAGCAATAGTTTGTGTCATATTCCAGCAAGATTGATAATCCGAAAGGAGATTTTGCGAGGGAGAAAACAACCTCCTAGCGAAATTAGGATCGGATGAAGAGCAATAACATTTACGCGATGGTTGGTCTTATATGCAGTGCACAATAATTAAATACATGTGTAAGAAAGGAGGGTCTAGAAGAGAGAAACAACTAATAAAATGTATTGCTCACTAGGGAAATTAATATCAAGTGTCTTAATCCCAACCTTCTGTGTTGAAAATTGCTGTGTTATTTTTCACAGTCTGTGACCTAGTATTATAACGTAACTAACAGCTCAAAAACAGAACTTCTCCGACAGTGGCACAGACATTCGCAGACTCTTGAACTTTCCTTATTCTTCTCCTTTTACTCTCCGGCTTCTTCATTTACATTTCATTCGGAGTAATATATTGTCATTCCTCAAACTAATTTTATAGAGCTTCACAGACTCTCAACGAGGAAATATTGAACTTTCATTCAAATGAGAGAAATTGATAATGCCTTTCCTTAATGCGTTCCATTGACTAGATTATGATGTGGAAATTGGAGTCTGAATACAGACGACACAATCGTTTGTACTCATTTCGCGAGCTGTTAGCTTAGACTATATTTGAGAACAGGAAGTTGAATTTCATGGATTCACGACCCTTTGATTCCTCTCTTTGAGATATACTGGTTGTTTGAGGAAGAATCGGCCTGAATCCGATTAAATGTTTTGCAAAACAGACTCTTTTCAGTATGTTGACTTGAATTTCTTCTGCCGTTGATAATCTGGGTAAAATCAATTCTGCCACGAGCAAAACCTAATTCATATACCTACCGAATTGTATGGCAGACTATATCTTATGCGCTTATTAATGAATGAAGAATTAAAAGTTGATTGATTCAATTTGTAGTTCAATCAAAATTCACATTCAAATTTCATCTACTTTTCGAACCTTCTGGTTGGATTATGAGCTTAACTACTATTTGATTAACACTGCTTATATTGCCTTCAGTTCCAGATGATGTATTCAGACTGGTTAGTACACATATGAAAGTCTTGGGCATCAAATTGACCCTTGTTATTACTTTGCTTAGATCCCAGACTTTTATCTCATTTTATATGGTCACTGTTTTTTTGGACTTGTTTTGGGAAGTTAGATCTTTATCATCTCCAAAAACTTTTAAAATTTTTTTCTTTTTACTCTCAAGCTTTTTCATTCAGAACATTCCATTCGGAGATATTGTCGTTTTATACTATACGAATTTAAAAAGTTGTGAATCAAGCCAATGGAAATGGGAAAATGTCAATTCAACTTTCTCGGTGCTAAGTTGAACGGAAGAGCTGACAATAAGAATGAAAAAAATGTAAGTTCCTGATGATCCTGAGTATTTTGAAAAAATCGTTAAATATCGACACGCTAGGTTATCTATTCCGGTTCCTGCGCCATTCTGCAAAACTACAGATGAGCTGCGTTGCAATCCCCTCAAAAAATATACTAATTCTCAATGCGAAGTACTTTTATTGAAAGACAGACACTGCGCAGCCCATTCAAAAAATAATCGTTTCTCTCGGTGAGTAAATTGCTCTTCGATCTATCTAGAGGGTTCCGTGCAATAAAATCACCCCAGTTTATGTTAATAATCTGAACTGCCACCCTCCACCCCATGAAACAAATCACAATAAAGACAAGAGTAAAACTTGTCTGCGTAGGCTTATCGAAATGAGAATTTATTGTTAGCCAAAACTGCTCCGCATTTTTATCGTTTTTCTTTCGACGCGAATGGTTCAATCTGTTTACAATGCTCAATATAGAAAATGCCTTTGAAAGTGATGGATTGATTGATAATGCTGGAATATCACTTATAAAAGCAGAAATTTGATTCACCCAATGAAATTACGGGAAATCTGTTGAAGAATATTATTATGGATGAAAGGCAGCACAAGGGATTTTGCAGAAGGACTTTTTTACCATACTCAAAGGTTGTTCCTTTTTTCTCGCAATATACACATTTTATATTTTATACCAGTTTAAGACATCATTGAAGCATTAATCGGGTCGTCCACGGGTATAATAATAATGACAACAGTAAACTTGTATTTACCATCAAAGAAGAGAACAATTATTACAATCCTTTATGCTATAACTGAATGAACAATAGGCATAAGGTTCATACACTGAGGGTGACCTCAGGTCTGTTCTACCACAAATAGCTCTGAATTTTCAAATATGTTTAGCGATATCGGCTTAAGACAATTGCATGCTGGAGAGGGGACAGAAAATAAAATGAGAAAGAAGGCCCGGGGAAATGGAGAAGAAAGACAGAATACAGGAAAGATCAGGAATAATCGGACCTTCAAAAAATGGATGGTAAAAACAAAAAGAAACATAACTAGCGCCATCTCGTTGACAGTTTGGGATCTACTGCCTTTTAACTAAAAGATAACTCAACTTTACTGACACCATCTCAGTTGGTACAGTTGGTGAAGAATCTAGTTTTGCAGAGTCGATGTGCTCCGATTATACTTTAGCATTTTGAGAAAATCTGTTGATTGAACAAATATACTTATGCGCATGATTGAAAATGTCTTTGTGGGAATTAGGACAAAAATGCAATGAATTGAATTATGTCCATGTTTAATTCATCTCATTTTTGTCCTAATTCCCACAAAGAAATTTTCAATCTTGATTTACTATGGAGGACACCATTTCGAACAATTTCTTATGTGCATGGTCATTCACTTTAAACGACCCATCCTTCATCCTCGATATTAATGCTTACAGAAAAATTATTATTGGTCTTATAAAACCTACAGTCATCAACCATTTTGCATAATTATGTAGTTAGGTTAGGTTAGGTTAGGTTAGGTTAGTTATTGGTCTTATAAAACCTACAGTCATCAACCATTTTGCATAATTATGTGGTTAGTATTTTTCAAGGTCTGTGCAATATCTGATGAATAGTTTCTGAAAAGAGAACTTTCAAACTAAATTAAGTGTTTTTTTACAAATTCTCTAATCAAACGATACCAACAGAATTTTGCACATAGAACAGAGTTTCAATCTGATCCTTTAATGAGTTTCTCAGATAATGAGGATGTAACCTCAAAAACTCAGATAACTCAAACTCTAAAACCTTTCGGTCAATTTGATCGATCAACAAATAAAACAGTTGCATTCCGATGCGGAATTTACTTTGATAGTTTCGAGCACGTTTCCATATACGTTTCTTTCTATAGTTGCGTGTTCTCCGGCGGACAAGATTGATTTTGACATCGGATTCGTCATCAATTCACCTATTCTCTGCAGGAAAAAATGAGAATCACAAACATTTGTACAAAACAATACCATGCCGTTCTCCAGGACATGCTCGCATAAATTGGAAATATGAACCACAAAGTATAGTGTCAGTCGTATAAGTAAAAAAAAACGGTTAAGGTAATTGAATAGGTAGGAATAGAGATGGAGTAGCTAAAACGACGGAATTACTTTTTTGTATGAACGCAACAACCTGATTATCTCATGTGTCCAATTCCTAGTTCAGTTGACAGATAATTTTGATTAGAAAAGTAACTTCATTAAAGAAAAATAAATAGTGGTTCATAGGTTATTCAAAATGCTTCGACTTTTTCCCAAACCAGACAGTAATATTGTCAAAGAGAGGCATGTCGCAAGTGAAATAAAGAGGATAATGCAAATTGAGTCTGGCATCGACAATAATCCACATCCAAATATCATAAAAATACGATATTCACGTTTTCTGTTCAGTAAGATAACACTTCGATGATAACATTGTTGAAGATCAGCAAATCTATCAGCATCCACTGACATACGAAACATCTCTAAAGCTTAAATGCTGGGTAATGAACTGACAGATGAGGATATATAAAAACGATTCATCATTTTTTATCCTACAGATAAGTGGATTATATTTATCGTGAATGATAATTCTTTCATGTGACATACTACCTACGGCTGCTTTTGGCTTCGCCAAAATTTCCTGGTGAACTTCCATGTTATTTCTGCCTGAATTGAGATATTGATGTATGAAATATCGAAAAAAAGTCTTACTTCTAGGAGATTCCCGGTTAATTAATTCGGAAATATTGTCAATACATACGACAGACACAATCATTAAAATATATAGATTTTTCTGTAATATCTTTACGTAATATCTTTCGGTATTGATATTTCACGATATACTTTTATTGTCTTCAACGTATTACGTATGAATAACAAATTTTCTTAGTTTATCATTTGACATAATATAATAATTGAAGTGAAAGACTTGAAAAAACGGTAACATAATACAAAACAATACAAAAATTATACTAGACACACTGTTTCGTTTTCTATCTTTTGACTTTGAAACGTCAGTATTCTATTCTATATTATATGTCAAAATCTCACCACGTGTACTCACTAACCCCTGATTACAAACGGAGTCAGCTAATTTAGAACCTCTGTTGTACGACAGAACAAACCAAAAATACTTCATGACATGATTCACTTCATACCGAAGCATAAAAGGAAACATATCAACATTGAATAATATAATTATCGATGACGTCAATCATCACATACTATGTCATAAATGGAAAAGGTGGTGCCAAAACCAAGTGGAATATAGGCACCAGAGCTATACTTCAAAATAGCAAAATGTCACAGGACCTCAGATCTATCGCTTATCCCGTCGATTTCGAGAATTTTCAAAAAATACTGGAAATCGTCCAAAGTTAAGTTGATAGCTCTATTTTTCTAGTTGAAGAGTTGAATTGTCTTAATTTTCTATATCAAGTTTGCCATGAGATACTCCATGAAATAAGTGTACTGTATAACTAGTGTAGGCCCTAAAATCCACACATACTATCTTATCTTTGGTTGATTGTCAAAATGGCGAAGGAGAACAACAATCCAACGGTGTAGTAATGAATTTAATTCATAAAATTTCCGAAGGCCCTTCATAAACGGAAACCCGAATTCATGCGAGATTTTGCGGATGATGAAATACACATCAGCAAGCACTTCTCTTCATTTTCTGCATCGTTGAAAATGTAATAGTCGGCCGTACTGTTGAAATCATCCAGGTGATTGTTAATTTTCGAAGTTTCCGCGGCCATTTCATATGGAATTATCTGAAAGATGGTTCTCATGAAAATTCAGGCGTATGAACATACCTGCATGATTAATCAAGGAATGGTGACCATTTATATATGGCTCAATCTGGGGATTCACCAAAACAAAATTGTAAATTGAGCAGCATATAGACCATCAAGTTGGTATTTGTTGCTCTCTGATTTTATATAATCCATTTGCTCTTTGTCAAATCAAAATGCTATCTTCAAGACAATATTGAATCAAAACCCTTTTTCGCACCAAGAAGTAAGCATTTATTGAACACATGAACTCCTGTTTCATTCTGCTAATTATTTTTCAATTATAATTTTCAAGTGATATCCGTTGTGCGGCAAGTTGGGTGCGAGATATGGCAGATGATAATGTTCAGAATTGTGTTATTATCCTGAACACAGCTTCCCCTCCTTCATTCTTGGCCGCTATCCAAATTACGTAATTGTTAATATTAAGCGGGTTGAAGAGTCAATTACAGTTACAAGCACAAAGATAAGAAAGGGAATTGAATCGGGGATCGCGTGCAAAAAGATCAACAAGAAGTGTAATCTAGAAATGATTGAATTGGTTACAGATTATTGGAAAATTTATTATCATGTCACTCAGCATTGTCTTTCAATTCCGCTACAAAATGAAACATCTTATCGGTATAATATTGGCACTTACAGACAAGACTTTCATGTAAAAAAGAACGTTCCTAAATATATTTTGAAATTCATACAAAATAATGGTTATAATTGAAATTCATATCAAAACTAAAATTGAGTTGAGCTGAACATCAATAACCTAAAATGACCTTTCATACGGAAAAAGTTTCAAAAACTCTATGTAAGCTGTCCCATAAAGAAGATAAAGAAATGAGTGAATACTTAACGAAGTGAAATAGTTCTACAATATAAAAGACACCACCATAACGAACGTTTCTCCATTATCAAAGACGCCTCAAACAACAACCAGAGAGATAAGAGCTTTATAAAACGAATATAATTGGGACCGAGAACTGATCCCTGAAGTAAAACCACTGGGAACATGCCACTCGGAAGAAGAGTTAACAACGCCAACTCGAAAAGTTCTATTGGTTAAGAACGGACGAATCCACATTCTCAAACTAAGATGATCCAGCTTATATATTATGGAAAAGATGATTATGTGGTACTCGGTCAAATGTCCTAGCAAAATCTGGGTCTGAGGAGTTATGCAAATAGACCCTCTTATTGGCTCGACCCTAGATGATTCAGTAAAATGTATTATTCAATCAAGTCTGTGCTGACTCCTCAGTAATCTGTCTACCCACTGAGTGATCTTCGATACGGATCTATAGAAAATTATTTTCCATTCCCAATGACTCGTCGTTTTCTGGGGGTTAGTTCTGATAGCACGAGATATTTGGCTGCCAACTGAAAAAATGAAATGTTTACAAGTTATTTGATTAATAATTGTTGATTTTAATATTTATTCATTTAGCATATGATCACAAAATTTATCATGTTCAAAACGAAGTGGTTTCGGTGACATTTTTCATTTGGAATTTTCAGAGTTACAAAAGAAAATAGAAATAAAAAATGTGGATGAGTTTTTCAATCCTGATGTATACCTTTAGTTCTTTTCGAGTGTATATCAAAATTATCTGGTTGGCTTTGGAGGGATAGACACACTGAAATCAGCTCAAGTCAAGAAGTTTCAGAATTAGGAACGAAAAAGTTTCTCTATAGTATGTATCAATAACAATAATAATATTTATTGTCAAATTCAGGTGCCTCTTCACAAGTACAAATTAATTTTTAAATTTTTGGAGGAATTATTGGAAACTGTTCCATGAATTTGAGAAACTTATATTTCTCGAATTTTCATCCTTGCAGCTGTTTCACAGCATTGAGGAAGATCCGTAGTAGAAATTTCCTCGGTGTGGAAGGAAGCTCTGCCAGTTTTTATGAACCTGTGTGGCAAGTTGCCACACATTGGGACGGAATTTAAAAGAAGTGATTATTTAATAATGCTGCCTCTACTCCAATTCGAAATGTATATTCTATTATCTAGAAACATAAGACACTATTTTGATCTCTCACACCTCAGTGAGATCCATTGAGACCAAGCTGTTTTTCTTCTGTGCATGGTTTGCAAATTTTTGAAAGCAGCAGATCTCAAATACTCAAATATCAAGGAATTTTCAACCTTAAATTTTTCAAGGAAAAAAACTGTGACTACATTGTCAAAACTTCTCCATCATTTTATATATTGTATGTTTCAAAAATATCCCTGCAAATTGAAGCAGGAATATTGATCTCAACTTCTCAACCAAAATATCCGTTTTCCATTAGGGATTTAAATGGGTATCCCACGAAAAATCTATCAAGACGCACTATAAAATAATTTGTTACAGGATAACATGTAACAGTAGCTGCAATCCGCTAGGGAAATCTTAATCCTTCCTCGCAAGAACCGTGGCACAACTGAACCTATAAGAGCAGAAAATATATCTAAGGAACTGGTCTGACTTTAACTGCTGACAGGTCAGCGATTAAATTATGTATGTGAAATTGAATGAATAAATATCTTTATGGTAAGCATCTGAATGGGACGATTTTCTTGTTAGACAATAGGGATTATCTTCGAGGAAACTCGAAAAAATTGATGCGACATATTTCAAGGTTGGTTAACTTTGAGTGTAATGAATAGTTTTAATATAGGTGATGATTGAAAGAAATGGCAGCTGTCAGTGCCTTGGTCAACCCAGTCTTGTTTAATTAGTACGGAAAAACTATTAGGTTATTGAGGGGTCAGATGAAAATGTTCAGGAAGAACTTGAATTTATGAGAATGTAGCAACTCCCACACCATGTATTTAAATGGCATTAGGAGTCAAGTATTTTTTTCTTCAAGAACCATTGTCTTTACATTAATCTCATGGAAAGAAATTCTCAGGTTATCAGAAAACCAGTCCCCCCCCATTCGCGGTTGTATGAACAATCAACTGTGCTATTCCTTATGTACTCAGAGCTGATATGGGACTGCCGAAGGAAACTCAATGAAGTAAGCAAAAATAACAAGGTCTCTTTAGTCTGGGTTCCTGAGCACTCAGGAATCAAAGGCAATGAGGCCAACACTCTAGCCAGAAAGGGAGCACAAACGCTACCTACTGGCCCAGACCCTTTCTGTGGTATAGGCAAATGTATGTACAAATGAGAAAGAGTTTTTGGAGAAGAAAGCAAGTGAAAGAGGGGCACTCTGTAGGAATTCTCCAGGAATGGAACACCCTTAAAAGTTCCTTCGGAACTTTGAAATTGCTGGATCCAAAACTCATTTGGATCTCAGTAAGAACAAGTTACGCCTCCTCACTGGTTTCCTCACAGGACACTGTCGCCTGAGGAAGCACATGATGAGAATGGGCTTATCAGAAACTGATCAGTGCAGATTCTGTGGGGAAGGTGAGGAAACTCCTGTTCACCTGATAACAGAATGCCCCGTCATTGTGAGCATGCGCAAGAAATATCTTGGACAGGAGCATTATAGGAGGAATGAGAACTTAGCCTCCTTGAAGCCCTCACAGATATAAGAACTCATCAGAGCTCTAGAGCTGAAGGGGGAGCTGTAGGTTGCGAAAACAGCTCCGACAAGGGGGCACGATAGACCTTAAGGTCGCAGTGGAATGTAACCCCTTACCTTATGTATTATTATGTGGCTAAATGGGAAAGTATTGTATGGTATCCTGAGAATACCCGATCACTTAGCTCACACAAGCTTATATAGCTTCTGAGAGATTGCCTACAGAAAACTATGAGAATCGACATAAATACAAATACAAGGACACAATTCCGACAATTATATTTATTGGGAATTTAGAAATTGAATTTAGAAAAATATTTTCTTGCTTGGGGAAACGGACGGACAGTCATCAGTTTGAACATATAATTAACTAAAGTGGGCAACCTAACATTATTTGAAATTCATAATATAATTTTTTTTCAAGTATTGGGTGGACTCGTAAAATTAGAAGCCTATGGTGAAGATAATTGTGAAATTTTTCAAATAATCTCAATACTGTCCCAAAAATCATTCATATATTTCAGGGTGCTTCGAACCCCTGCTTGGGAGTGGATGTGTCAGAGTCCAAATATCGGAGGAGCATGTTTCCTTTCGATGAAAAATCGATGGATATTAGTTTTTTTTTAATTATGAATAAGTACTAAAATTGATATTTTCAGTTTTCATCGAGTTTGTACAGTGCGCGTCAAAACTATGGAACAAATTGATTTTCTCAGAAAAAGAATATTTGGCAACAAGATCCTGAAACAGGTCAATTTTTGTTTCACTTTTACCAAATTTTTATGCATTTTTGAAGGGTTCTTGTTACACCCTGTGCGGGGATGGCACAACCCCTTTAAATTTTTGAATAGGAAAAGTGGGTTATGTGGTACTTTTTTGGCAAGATCTTTGTATCTTCTTCACAGGCGTGCAGAAATCTTCAAGAAAATTTTTTTTTTGAAAAATTAGTGACTCCAGAGAGGTTTTCAGTATGTTCACTTCGTCATGGCTCATTTACTTTGATACTATGGTACATGATGAAATTTGTCACCGAATGAAAGTCGACCATTACAGTTTTGTTCATGCACAACTTTCAACCCCTACGAACCCTTCAATGGAGAAAAAAAAATTTTCACAAAACTGTAATGGTCGACTTTCATTCGGTGACAAATTTCATCAGGTACCATCGTCTCAAAGTAAATGAGCCATGACAAAGTGCACATACTGAAAACCTCTTTGAAATAACCAATTTAAAAAAAAAATCCCTTGAAAATTTCTGCACACCTGTGAATGAGATACAAGGACCTTGCGAAAAAATTACCACATGACCTAGTTTCCCGGTTCAAAGAATTTAGAGGGTTGATGGTGATGGCACAGGGTGCAACAAAAATCCTTCAAAAATTCATATAAATTTGGTAAAAGTGAGACAAAATTGACCTGTTTCAGGATTTCGTTGCCAAATATTTTTCTTCTGAGACAATGAATTTGTTCCATTATTTTGACTCGCACTCTGTGAAGGGTTCATGTCCAGGGATACAAAAACCGTTAATTTCAGCCATATAGTCCAATATCTGTGTATTTTTCAGGAAATGATCAAATAGTTTTCCATATGGATGCCATTTCATTCAATGGATTAACAGTTGTGAGAGTAACACTTCTTGAATCATTTGCAAAATCTGGACCCTACTGAATAAAAATTTTCTCAACTTCATCAAAACCGAGATAACTACTGGAATTCTATCTCATCTAAATCCAAAGAGCGAGCGTTTCATTTTTTATCAGGGAGAAAACAAAAACATAACGCATTCCAAGCACATACTCTCGCCACTGTTTTATCCCGGTTCCATTTTAATTCGATGTGGTTAATACAGTCGTTCGTTTAATTCACAGCAACTGTGCGTGGCGTAATAATCAAGATAAAATCACCGCTAAGGCCCAGGCTTGAATGAAAAATGAAACAATAAAAGGACTACGTCCCCAGTTCAGTAGTAACGCTTGAGAGTTGCCGATGAAAAACCAACATCAAGCCAAAGGCGATTATCGGTGTTTGGAATCACTATTGTGGAAAGAAACTGATGAGAACGAATGTTCCTGAACTTACCGATACTACAAACAAACGAACGTTATTGAAACGAACTTTTGTAGGTCCTTTCTTTTGCTCCTCTGTTAATCCCTCAAGAAGAATGGCCCACTTAGGTGCCACTTCAGAAAACTGTTCGTTTCTTGTTCGCCAAAACCATCAATTCGTACATGAATTTTCATTTCATAGACAGCAAGAACAAACAACTTTGATATAAGGTTTCACAGTGGCGGCTCGTGATCTTTTCATGAGGCAGTGGTGGCAGTGCATGGATAACAGCAATAAAATTTTGAGAAATCGAAAATTATTTTGGTTCGGAGTTCAGAACTGTTCGGAACGGTTCGGCTTGTGCAGTTCTTGGTTCATTTCAGAACCGGTTCAGGATTTGAGTACCCCTCTCTTGAAATTTTTCAGAGTCGATTCCGAACTATTCTAGATCTCTGAAAGAAGTTCGGACGTTAGAATCCGAAATGCTCTAGAATTGCGTAGTTCGCAGTTCTTGTGTGGGTGCCTGTGTGTGAACGATTTGAGTGATTCAACTGACTGTTTCGACGTCGTGTAAGTTTGGTTTCGATTTTTATAGTCGTTGAGAAAACCAATTTCTGTTGAATTTTATGTAAAACATTCATATCTTGAATGCGTTCATCATTGGGTTCATTATTATATCAATATTATATATCATATTTTTTCAAACATAAAATTCGAACAAGTCTACTTGATAAAGGTTAATTATACAAACATTGAAAAATAAAGTTGTCACTTATACGTCGTACTTTGAAGACAATGAGAGTATATCTTGAGATATCAATTCCGAAAGATATTATGTAAAGGTATTACAGAAAAATCTGAATATCTTAATGTTTGTTCGTATTGATAACCTTTATTTAGTATACCCGTTTTAATTTTATGTTTGAAAAAAACGAATTGTTTTATAGAGTTAGTATCAACTGTCATATAATCATAAAGTAATAAGGATTTTTGGAAGTGTAAGCCACTGCATTTAATTAATCAAAGGAAGGAGATGCTGTAGATCTTGTGGCGATACTGTTCTATACAAAAGTTCTGGCATTTGACAAGCTTTCCAGCTGTTCTAAATCAACTCCGTTTATGATCAAGTGTTAGTGAGAACACGTGGAAACGTTTTGATATACATTGAAGCTTGGATTTTACTTAAGATTCTAATTCTTAAGATGAAAGTGTTGACTTGAATAATTATATGTCAGTGGATATAATGATTAAATTCTTCCTCCATAAACAAAAACAATAATATTGTAAGTTATTAATTTCTGAAAAAATTAAGTGAAGGTATTACAGAAAAATCTGCATTTTTCAATGTTTGTGATTTGTTTCACTTGATTTCAGATTGTGGGTACATTTTGAAAGATAATTCAAGTAATGAATAAGGATCCAGATAACTAATTTCTCAACAAAAACATTAATTGAATACCATTATCCCAAACGTTGTCAATATATAACCATAGTTTAACCTCCTTCAACAATAATATAACATATAAACTGCGACAGGACCTTTCTCATATTTTTCACTCCTACCACAAAAAAGCTGCAAATTTTACACAAGGGTTTATTATTTTTTCAGTTCAATAACCCAATACCGTTGATTTCTCAAATAAAATTTATATTCTTATTCATAACTCATTGGTGTTTCACCCCAAAGTTGCAGCGTGTTTCTTTATAACTCAGATACCACTGGTCGAAAATCATCCGGGTGGAAATTTTTTGGTTGAGTTATGCAACAGTAATCAACGTTGAGAGTTTTATGAAAATTAGGTGCAAAGTTTTCGAGAAATAATTTTATTCCCTTCAACCCCCAATTTCGAGCCTTTTGGATTCACCGATCCTGCTGAAAAGCTCGGAGGATCAATGCCGAGCGACACACGTTTTTTCTTCCAAGTTTCACGAATTTCGGTTCAGTATTTTCAGGGAAAAGCTCCAAACAACGGACGGCGGATGACGGAAGGACGGATTTTTTTTATTAGTTCATACAAATCTATATACTTCAAAATGTAAACTATGAAATTTTCAAGGGTTTTTTTTTTCGGTGGATCACTGAGGTTCATTATTTGATTTGAATACGAATGGAAATGCTTGAAACCAAGTCGGACCCGAAGTAGAGCTTTTAATTTTTAATTGTTGTTATATTACTAGTCACATTTTCATTCTAAACTGTTGATACGTATTCTCGGTTAAAATCGAAAAATATTTTTAGAATTTCTCAAGAAATGCCTTGAATGAATGTTGCTCGCTCCTAATGCTCCCCAAGATTTTTTTTATAATGGAAGTTTAATTAATCACACCCTATATATTTTTAGAAATTTATAACCCAACCTGAGTTTGATTTCCATCATAGGGCTAATTTATTTCATTCGCTGATTTATGTCAACGACAAAACGCTTTTCTGATTGATGAAGCAGAAAACCTGGTAATTTTGAAACGAACTGTGAGAATTGAACTATGAAGCATTGGAAATGCAACGAATGAAACGATCAAACAGAACAGAAGTCTTTGTTTGAATTCAGTTCGACCCAGTATGTCGTTCACGAAAGAATCAGGCATGGAAACGAAAAATGCAGTAATTCTGCTGATAGTGTTACAAGCAGTAAATCAGAATATATGTGTGTAGCCAGATTTCAGGCTCGTTTTCAACCTATGAAAAGTACTTCACCTCATACGTATATGACCAGTTGGAAATTACTCGTAAGCTCATTTTGGGTGGGTGTAAATTACGCCAGGGCAACTAATTACTCGCCACATTTTTCAGTGAGATCGGGATTTGGAAAACAGAGCATGGGTTTATTCTGATGAAGAATTTTTTTGTCAAAAATGTGTTTTTTCGTCAGATCGATGCATTAATGGGGGTTATTTTGAACAATTCGTCTATGCAGGCACCGAAATTGTTGTTTTCTGCTGAAAATTCTGAAATTTTGAATTTTTGAAAAAAAATTTTTTCAAATGATTTAGGCAGACGTGCCATCTATATGTGCTCTATTTTTCGAGAGAAAGATGGACGGAATACGCTGAAAGGTTTCGTATTTCGTATTTCGTATTTATAGCCATCTAAAATGTCTTTTCCTAAATAGCTCTAAAGATATACACCGAAGTGAAAGTTGGCTTATGATTGAAAAATATCAAAACGAAGATTTTGGCGAAATATCGTGGGGATACTATCAGCAAAAAATTTCTCAAAAACTAAAATATGACAGGTTTCATCTGCCACATGCAGCTACAATTAATTGTCTACATAAGGAGGAAATATGAAATTCAAAACTCAGCTTCGAAGCCGTTGAATTAAATTGATTTTTCCTGATTTGGTGAGTTTCTACACCACAGAAAACATCGAAAAGACTATCAGAGAATGTGTGCAGTAAGAGCATGATGAAAATCTCCTCAACACAGCTGCAGATAAAGTAACTGTAGTCTGAGAATCGAGTAAAGCTTGTTTTGGCAGGATTTTGCATCATTTAGTAGTTTTTTCTGGGTGTTCACTCCGGCTTTCTGAAACAGAACTATTAAAAATTAAATAAAATTGTTTTTTTTGTGGAAAACGCCCTTGCATCTTGCAGGACGGAACTATTTGTCAAGGGCAGTTTCTTGCGGAAACCATGTTGCCTAATGAACTGTACCGAAATACTACAAACGATAAACAAAGCGAACTGTGACGTTTCAGATTACAAACCTCATCAAAGAAACTAGAGAGTTAGCAGAATTATTTTTTTTTCGATTTTTCGTTTTGTGAGACTCTTGTCAAATTGATTTGATCGTTGATCTGCCTGAATTATGCCTGAATTTCTCTTTTTGCGCGCTGTTCCCCTGAACAGCGTGCTATCGTTTTGTCCAAATGTCTGTAATTTTGGATGATTGAGCCGAAAATGGTCTCAATCGACTAGGTTGGACTCACTGATGACGAATCCGGTGTCAAAATTGATTCTGTCCGGCCGTCCGTAGACACGATAACTGTCGACAGAAGCAAGCTAGCTACTTGAAACTTTCAGGATAGGTTGCGCATCAGAATGCCGCGGTTGAGTTCGTTAATGGGCCAAATCGGTCGAATAGTTTCGGAGTTATAGGCACTTGAAGTTTTGAAGTTATTTATTTTTTATTTCAGAAACTACTTAAGCGATTGGATTCAAACTTGGCAGTTTGGTGGAGTATAACGACGCGCAACTTTGAGCCAAATTTCGTCAAGATCATATTGTCAGTAAATTTTTTTTTCGGAAACCATTCATCATATCCAAAAAAAATTATACTCACTCTTTGACCTTCTAATTTCAAAGCAGTGTATCAAATTTCAGTTCGATACGATCATAAGTTTTCGAGATATCGGGAAAAAATATGTCAAATTTCGAGGTTTTCTTCTCGATATCGTTGATTTTTTCGGTATTACTCAAGAAATACTGATTCAGTCCTGATTAAACTTCACAGCTAGTTTTAAGATGCTAAAAGACAACTTAATGCAAAATTTCGTGATAATCGTGTCATTAGAACAATTTGAAAAAAAAAATTTCTATGATTTTCTCATCATATCATCCTCATTAAATTCTGTATGAAACTTCGAACTGTTATTTTCGATGAAGTACTGGATTTCAATTCGATCTGATCTGTATTTTTGGAAATATTGGAAAAATAAAATTTTGATTGGGTATATCACCGTAAACACAATAACTTCCGGAAGAAACGACTAAGAAACTCGATATTTGTAGACTAGGTTTGGGGCTTAATTACGAAGATCGAATTCGTGAATGGGTAAAATCCGCCCAATAATTCCGTAGATATACCCATTCAAAATTTTATTTTTACAATATGTCCAAAAATACAGATATGATCGAATTGAAATCCAGTAATTTATCAGAAAAAAATTTCAAAAAGCACTGCCGTGAATGCAGCAGCTTTTGCGCGCACGTTCAAATTCGTTGCTGAAGCGGTCATCTACATTGAACATGCGCGCAAAAGTTGCTGCCTTCACGGCAGTGCTTTTTGAAATTTTAATTTAAAAATCTGACTTTGGAGGATACATACATCTATGTTATATAATAGCGGTGATCTGTCCAGCTCTTTTCATTAACAGATAACCCATAAAAATTTCCAATCTTGCTCAATTTCTCAGGGGACTAGTGATACCTCATCAGAAAAAAGCGTTCGCTTATAGCTGATTTGTTCAGTAGATCGAGCTTAGTCCCAATTTCAGCTGAACTATCCGCTATGATATCGGATTTACTCCGTCCTTATTCGGAAACATCAAGTTACAGGGTATAACTTTAGTGATAAACAAATAAAGTGACTTAATGTAGCTAATAAATATGATGATGATGCTATTAACATGCAGAGGCACCTGGGGGCGGCACGAACTCAAGCGTTAACCGGGATCTGCTGTTTTATATTGTGCCCTTCTTGTTTCTGGGATATTTACCGACCAGGCACCGTTTTCGGGCTTATAATAACACAGTTGACAAATTACCTCTTAAGATTTCACGAGGGCTTATTGGTTGTAAGACTAGGTCCCAATTTGTAAGAGAAGTAGAGGTATCTTGATGAATGGATTCTTGTTATAATGCTACAAATAAGTATTTCTGGAGAAGGACGAGATTGAAATACTTAATTGGGAGGCAATGAGAATTATTATTGTGAACAATAGAGAAAAACTGGAGAATGGCATTGCCTTGGCTTGAGGATATTTAAGCCTTTCATTTGAATTCACTATCGCATTTTGGTATAAAACACTTATTATCCTTCAATGTTTTTGCGCGCATGTTCTGAGGAACAGCTTGAAATCGTTATACCCAAATGTCTGTAATTTCCGAATTTTTTCCCGGAAATGATATTATAATTATTATATAACTCTTTATTGCTTCTTTTGTTCTGAGCAGTGGTGTATACATACAATAAGTATAGTTGGTAACGGGAATGAGGACTGAGGTAATTAGAAAAACTAAACTTTCGCCGACGTTTCGTCTATATTTTTAGACTTTCTCGAGGCTCATTTTAGAGTTGCTCTATATTAAAGGTGGTAAAATTGGCAATAAACATAATTGAAACTGTGGAGTTACAAAGAATTCCGACAAACGACAAACACAATACATAAGTCAATGGTTAAAAACATTCATTGGTAAATATCACAAATATTTAAGACATCTGGTCTACTCTTTCATGAGTTACCTACTACATTGCATCGACTTATAAATTCTGAATAAACTACTATACAATGAGCTAAGATCTTGTGTATCCATTCTACTGTTGATTGTTTTGTGAAGACTAATCTGTATCATCTCACTCACACATCTTTTTTTATAATTTGTTTCTCGGTCTAAGATTGAAACACTGTCAAATCGAAAATTATGTTCACTGTCGAAATGATGACGGGCCAATGCCGTCTTCTTAGGTGCATCCTTGTTTCTCTCTATACAATCATACTTATGTTGATTTATTCTACTAGAGAGGTATTGTCTAGTTTGCCCAATATAGCAAGCGTCACACTGGGAACAAGGTATACAATAAATTAGATTAGAACATTGGAGTTTAGGAATCGGATCTTTAAGCTTCGTGAACAGAGAATTTACAGTTTTTAAGGTATAGAACGCTGGTGTAACGGTTGTATTACTTTCTTTAAAAATTCGTTTTAATCCTTCCGAAAGTCGTGGAATATAGGGAAATATAAAATATAATCGCAATGGCTCATCGACAACTCGTCTGACGCAACTGTAGAATGGATACACAAGGTCTTAGCTCATTGTATAGTAGTTTATTCAGAATTTATAAGTCGATGCAATGTAGTAGGTAACTCATGAAAGAGTAGACCAGATGTCTTAAATATTTGTGATATTTACCAATGAATGTTTTTAACCATTGACTTATGTATTGTGTTTGTCGTTTGTCGGAATTCTTTGTAACTCCACAGTTTCAATTATGTTTATTGCCAATTTTACCACCTTCAATATAGAGCAACTCTAAAATGAACCTCGAGAAAGTCTAAAAATATAGACGAAACGTCGGCGAAAGTTTAGTTTTTCTAATTACCTCAGTCCTCATTCCCGTTACCAACTATACTTATTTCAACAGTAGGACGTGAAAAATCAAAATGTATACATACAATGTGCACTGGGTGGGCATGTTGCCCAGCAATGTCTTCCTGCCAACCCTTATTAGTCAGTAATAAACTGAAACTCCTGAACTAAACGAAACAAAAACATTTTCATATATTAGAATTGTCTCCTGCCTAGGGTTGTGGGAAAATGAAGTAGGAAAGGACAAGGAAAAAGATGTCTACGAGATAAAAAAAGAAAAAAAGACAATTGAAATAAACTGAGGCTCAGAGAACGTTTTCAGTTGATGATGGGGCACGTTTGTTTTAAATACTTTTTGAGGTTCATTTCCAATGATGAGAAAGTTGGTCTTCGAGATACCTCCACAGATATGCGATTCCAGAGTTATGGAAATCGCACCGAAAAAATGTTCTCAAACGACTAGGTTGAATTCACGAATCCGGTGTCAAAGACGATTTTGTGTTGCTGGCCTTTCGTATGCACGATAACGTTCGAAGCATCCTATTAACTTGAAACTGTCAGGGTTGGTTGCACTTGAAGATGCGACAGTCAGGTTGTTGATGGGCGGCAGAATCAGCCAAACGGTCTCAGAGTAGTAGCTTCTGAAATTATTTCTCTGATATTTCAGGAACTACGTGAGGAATTGGGATGAAGGTTGTCAGTTAGTTGGAGTATAACGGGGCTCAATTTATAAAAAAAGATGTATAAGTGAGATGATACAGATTAGTCTTCACAAAACAATCAACAGTAGAATGGATACACAAGGTCTTAGCTCATTGTATAGTAGTTTATTCAGAATTTATAAGTCGATGCAATGTAGTAGGTTACTCATGAAAGAGTAGACCAGATGTCTTAAATATTTGTGATATTTACCAATGAATGTTTTTAACCATTGACTTATGTATTGTGTTTGTCGTTTGTCGGAATTCTTTGTAACTCCACAGTTTCAATTATGTTTATTGCCAATTTTACCACCTTTAATATAGAGCAACTCTAAAATGAACCTCGAGAAAGTCTAAAAATATAGACGAAACGTCGGCGAAAGTTTAGTTTTTCTAATTACCTCAGTCCTCATTCCCGTTACCAACTATACTTATTTCAACAGTAGGACGTGAAAAATCAAAATGTATACATACAATGTGCACTGGGTGGGCATGTTGCCCAGCAATGTCTTCCTGCCAACCCTTATTAGTCAGTTATAAATTGAAACTCCTGAACTAAACGAAACAAAAACATTTTCATATATTAGAATTGTCTCCTGCCTAGGGTTGTGGGAAAATGAAGTAGGAAAGGACAAGGAAAAAGATGTCTACGAGATAAAAAAAAGAAAAAAAGACAATTGAAATAAACTGAGGCTCAGAGAACGTTTTCAGTTGATGATGGGGCACGTTTGTTTTAAATACTTTTTGAGGTTCATTTCCAATGATGAGAAAGTTGGTCTTCGAGATACCTCCACAGATATGCGATTCCAGAGTTATGGAAATCGCACCGAAAAAATGTTCTCAAACGACTAGGTTGAATTCACGAATCCGGTGTCAAAGACGATTTTGTGTTGCTGGCCTTTCGTATGCACGATAACGTTCGAAGAATCCTATTAACTTGAAACTGTCAGGGTTGGTTGCACTTGAAGATGCGACAGTCAGGTTGTTGATGGGCGGCAGAATCAGCCAAACGGTCTCAGAGTAGTAGCTTCTGAAATTATTTCTCTGATATTTCAGGAACTACGTGAGGAATTGGGATGAAGGTTGTCAGTTAGTTGGAGTATAACGGGGCTCAATTTATTGCAGAATTTTGTCGAGATCGTAGTGTTGAAAAACAAAAGAAATCAGATTTTTCGAAATAACTTTTTTTCGGAAATGATTTACCATATTTGTGAAAATTTCACTAAGACCTTAAACTTCATACTCAACAGCAGATTTCCTTATTCAGAATTGATGTGATAACGTGTTTCTGAGTCATTGTGTAAAAATATGTCAAATTTCATGTTTTTTTTCTCGATATCGCTATTTTTCCGGAATAATTCCGAAACTTCTGTTTCAATCTTAATGACACTCGATAAAAAGATTGAAAATGCTGATGAACGAACCGCTGCTAAATTTCGTAGTGATTATGTCACTAGAACAATTCGAAAAAAAATGTCAGTGTTGAATTTCAAATGTTCGATATGCTGTTATCTCTCTATCCAATTATCCTCACGACATTCTGTATGAGCTTTCAAACTGTCATTTTTGAATCGCGTTCTGAATTTAAATCCAGAATTGAAATCCAACCCAACCTGTACCTTTGGACATATTGAGAAAATACAATTTTGAATTGCGGATCTGCGGAGTCATTTGATGATTTTACCCATTCACGAATTCTGCCTTAGTAACTGAGGTCTAGATCTACTCTACAAATATTCAGATTCTGAGTTGTTCCTTTCGGGAATCATTGTGTGCACGATCGGCAGTGTGGACGAGCTAAGCAGTTACTTAGAAATTTGCCACAGGACACACAGTAGAATTGATAGACGGTCCAACAAAATAATTGTTTTTTATTACTGGCAACATTTTATGCTCAGCTCCTAGGCCGTTAAAGAAGAGCCTCTGGTAGAAATGTGAAGGGGATAACATACATTTCTTCGTATTATACTTGGGCACAGATAAACCATCGAGGACTATGTCTTCCTGTATAAGAGAAGCGAAATTTGAATTACTTCAAAAAATGAGCTTACATATTCCTAATGGCTGGCATCTTTTTCATTAGAACAGAATCTTATTCTGCTTCTGCAGGTCTATTGACAAAATGTGTACTGAAATAATATCTGCAACAGAGAGAGAGAGAGAGACAGATAACAGGAAGCAGTAAATAAAATTACCTACATTTGCTGCTCTGATGTAGTATCGGTTATAAACTGAAAACCATATTATGACGAATAATGACAAACCGTTCTCTGTCTTCAGCAACTCACTGTTCACAGTTTGCTGAATCCACGCCAAGAAGTTTCAACACTCATAATTTTTCAATGAGAATACATCATTTGTTTTCGAAGGCGGAAGTTCTACGTAAATCTGTTCTTTCCAAGTAAAGCCGCATTTCCGATGCGGTTTCCAAACTCACCAGGAAAATGTGTTTCGAATTTAAACAGTTGTTTTTCGTCAAAGTTATTAGCAATTTGCTAACGAAAGCCTTGCGGACGTCGCTTCAGATATATATTATTGTTTGAAGATTAATTAGCCAAACTTGAGAGAGGGAGCGGTGCAGAATTCAGAATGAGTTTCCTCACAACTAGACTAATGTCATCAGTCCATTCAGTCGCCATGGGAGACTCATAGCGTTATTTTAATGAAGAACTGACAGGCAAGACAAGAAATTAGATGTGCATATTAACTAGCTAAACTGAACCTCGTTTCACAATCACAATAGATTTTTCTCTGATGTTTCAGTGAATGCGAACCAGTTTGCCTTTTTTAAACACCTGTCTCAAGAGACTCAGCACTTTGCCTATAAATGTCTGGAAATACCGAATATTCCTCAATAATTCATTATTAACTGATTCGATTAATTTGGAACTAAGTAGGTAGGTCTTCAGTTACAGCATTAAGACTTATATCGAATTGGCTCGGTGTTTTCATGGATTGGGAAACGCTTTAAAAAATTTGGACATTCTTGAGAGCTAAGCTAGCTTATCAGAAAAATAATTCATCCTGAGAGAATTGAATGTGGTGTACCGCAGGGGTCGTATCTGGGGCTGATTTCTTTCACAATATACATAATTGGCTCACCCAACCTCAATGCAGATTTCAGCTTGGGAGAATTGTCATTGGTGCAGAAATTGCTTTCAGAATGAAAAACTGGTTTTCACTTTATACTGTGGTAAATATGCTAAAATACATTGTGAGCACAATATGTCTTTGTTAAAAGAGTTGTGATGATACTTCGAAATTAATCATCTCCACTTAATTTTCCTCAAACTCAATACTTTCGTTGAAAAAAAATCTGCTGAACAGTCCTGTGAATATGAAATCAGACAAAACTAACTTCGAGAAAATTTTGGCTACAACTAAGAAAAATGCAAATATTTTTAGAATACATAATGCCCTGTAAGGCGGAAAGAAGTGATCAGTCCTCAATATTTTCGAGGTAATTTATCGACTCAAGGGTCACAAAACTCGTGACATAAAAAAATGCTATCAATTACCTGAAAACATGTTTACCTGCAAGGAAAATCGAAAGAAACAGCCATATTTCGATTGATAAAAAATTCTCGCTCAAAGGAATTCATTAACTTCCCGTTTCTTTTCGAACCTTTCAGCGGTTTTTCAGAAGGTATATAGCTCCTGAAAGAACTACACAATAAATAAATTCGAGAGTGCATACTGGAATGGCACCAATTACTTCTGGGTGACCGACAACAATAACGATAAGAAAAGCAAACACTGCAATAAATTTAGATAAAGTGTTCTGTGAACAGGGTGTGCAGCAAGCCGAAATGTACGTTTCGTAAAGTATGGGGATAGTATTGCACATGATACTCTAGATATCTCTAAAGCAACCAAATCTTGAAGAATTACATTACAAGTGCAGAAAGCTTCGGAAAAATGTGGTGTTCATTCATTAAGGGCTATCAAAAAAAATTACATGAAAATTATAGGAATGTTGGAAAACCCCGTGTTAAGAGCCAAAAATACCTCGAATGTAACGGGGTGACTTCTAGGGGCCAGAGTTCTTTTTTTCGAAAATATTTTTTTGGTGCAAATGGTTGAAAAAATCGCTAGGGCAGAGTTCAGGTGACAAAACTCAATTCAGTTCCACTCGTACCCTGACAAAATATAGAACAAAAAATTGGTTGTTCACCTCTAGCCATAAATTGAATAAGTGAAGGAGAATTCGGAAAACTTCATAGAAAATAAGGCGGGTAGGGTCATTGGTCTAAAAAACTCATTGCTCAATTTTTCGATTCGTTCTGATGAATATATTCCACATATTTTATGTTATTCCGCAGTCTTCGTTGAGAGTAAGAGAAATTAAGAAACTTCATTTATTCGGTCTGATTAATATTCCGACTGTCCCACGAAAACTGTTAGTTAAAATATTTTTAGCAAGGAATCCAAATTCCTGTTTGCAATCTTTGACTACAGAGATGACTCCTTGTGAATTTTTTTAGAGATTCGTGACACCAACTTTCGGTTTCTAAATGAAAAGCTGCATAGTTTGTAATGAAAGAATATTCCTCATATCAATTTTGAAATGTTTGAATGTCAACTTTTTAAATTTTCATCAGAAATTTCTGTTTTGACGTGAAATTGTGAAAAAAAATGTGAAATGTGACTCTGCTGAAACATATGGATATCTTTTTGGTTTTCCATGGGAGAAATGTCATTTTCAGGCTTTTGCCAGAAATGAGAAATATACTCCAGTCTCAATAGTCAAAATTAAGAACCTTGAAAAATAATGTCTTTGTGTAAATGACACCAATGCCCAATGAGATATGCAGTCGCGATTTCATTTTTAATATCAATCTCCGCAATCTACAAACCGAACTGGAATGTAAATATTTCATTGAGTATCTGAAATAAATGTTCAATTGGTTTCCTATTCCCTTCGAGACAATAATTTACTTTCTGAGGAGTATGCATTCGAAATGTTATCACGTACATTATTTTCACGAATCTCAGATAATATGAATTTAAGGACATTGGTGCTATTTCCCCTAATACATTATTTTTCATACACATAGACATAGATACACATAGATTCCATGGCTACAAAAAATTGAGGTTCTAAATTGAAAACACCAATTGCCAACATTGACAATGCTTTTTGTGACCTCCTGTTTCATGGTTTTCGATTCTGACTATTGTGTGTCTTTCAATCAACTTTGAAGCATGTTTCATTAGAGCTTCAATTGCATTTTCTTCTCGCAAATTCATGATAAGAAAAAAGTTTCTGACGGAAATTCGAATATTCGACATTGAAACAATTCAGAATTTATAAGGATACTATTTCATCATAAAATTCACGACTCCCTATTTTAAAACGGAAGTTCATGTCGCTTTCGGTTTTAGCCAGAGTAAAATTGCAAACGTGGATTGCGATTCTTTCCCAAAAATATTTCAACAACCTGTATTCGGGGGACACCCGGTATATTGTATAATATCACTCCATCGAAATTCAGAGGATTGATGGGAATGGCACAGGGTACAAAAAAATCCTTCATAAATGCATTTACATTTGGTAAAAGTGAAACAAAAATTGACCTGTTTCAGGATTTTGTCGCCGAATGATTTTCTTCTGAGGAAATGATGGGAATGGCACAGGGTACAAAAAAATCCTTCATAAATGCATTTACATTTGGTAAAAGTGAAACAAAAATTGACCTGTTTCAGGATTTTGTCGCCGAATGATTTTCTTCTGAGGAAATGATGGGAATGGCACAGGGTACAAAAAAATCCTTCATAAATGCATTTACATTTGGTAAAAGTGAAACAAAAATTGACCTGTTTCAGGATTTTGTCGCCGAATAATTTTCTTCTGAGGAAATGAATTTGTTCCATAATTTTGACGCGTACTATATGTTCAATTCAAAACTGGATATGGACGAATGAAACCATTTAGTGGTCGAAAAGTGTTCATCGGCTCCTACGCAAAAATACCCTAACCTTAACTTCCGACGCAATATTCAAATGAATAGATCAACTGTCAGTCCTTACGACAGTCCTATAAAAGACGCGAATGTTTTACGCAAACCGAATTTCTGATTCAAGGGAGCGGTTCATTCACATTTTCCTAGTAGAATTGGTATTTCCGGCGGATATGATGTGGAACATTTCTCCTCTGTAGTTCGCATTCGTGGGAAATATTTGGAAAGGCCCCTATTGTTCATTTGCCAAGTACATTTCCTCTTGAGACCCGTTGTAAAAATTGTGCGTAGTGTTCATGGTCCTTCGGTCCGCGTTTGTGGGATTTCCTTCCTCTAAATGTAGTGAGTTAAAGTCGGGGAAATTTCACAGCAGTTTGCACCAGTTACAAAATTACGTGTTCTTCAAGTTTCTGGCTTGCTACTTCGGAAGATCACTGAACCCGATCGAAGTAATTTGGACACTCGGTCCCGTGAATGCATACACAGGCTGCTCAAGAGGAAAGTCACTTTAACAGAATGTAAGCATTCTAGGAATATATTTGGTTTTCACTCTAATGAAGAACCCTTCAATAATCTATCTGGAAAGTGGCGAGTGTCCTTCCCAAGGTCCTTACAGGATTCAGATAAGATAACTTGATTGAGTAGTTGAAATGAAAATGACAATATTTTTGAAAGCTCGCAAAATGCAGGTAATGAAAATCTACCTCTAACGTCATGAAATTAAAAGATATCTCAATTTTCTTCATCCCCCACACAAAACTCACAAGTGAATAGAGTAGTCCGCTTTATTGAGATAGTTCATTAGAAAATAGAATAAAAGGAATAACTTTGTTTTCTATCACATGATGATAGCAAAAGAAGTGAAAACCAACTGTCAAATATATTTGATTGCTTAAATTTCGAATACTTCAAACTAGTATCAAGGACTGCTTCTATTGGAATTTCAGACTGGGTTCTCGAGAATCATAAGAAAATCAGACTGAAAATGTTGATGAAACTGAAAACCTATTTGAAATGCAAAAGATCAAAATAAAAACAAATAAGTGGTGATTCCATTTCAAAAATCTCCAAGAGCAAAACAGTCAGGGAGCTAAGTGAACGTAAATGGAAAATCTGGAGAGATATAACCTAAATCTTTCATTTCTTAATAGGAGAATTGTTTGGTGAATACTGGTGCTTGAGAAACTCAATATAAGGAGTAAGGTTGAACCTTGATTGTTAGAATCGACTTCGTTAGCGGTTTAAATCTACCCCATGCTAAATTTTTTTCACTGAAATTAAGGATCTGATTGAATTGGCGTCTAATTTTTGATTGGCAAATAGCAGCTTGTAGGTTCATTGAGTATTTTCATGAGGACCATATGATTGAAGGATCGCGATATATAGAACATCCTAAAAAATCAGAACTTTCCTTCACGATTGTTCGAGTAGCAATCATTACAAAATTTCGCAAAAATTTGCACATCAGCATTTGTCAACTTGTTATCAAGTTTCATTATAATCGGGTCAATATTTCCAGAGTGATTCCAATATGCGGGAAATGACCATGAAATTTGACAAATTTTTCTCCCAAAATCTGCGAATACAGTGCGCGTCAAAATTATGGAACAAATTCATTTTCTCAGAAGAAAAATATTTGGCAACAAAATCCTGAAACAAGTCTATTTTGTTTCACTTTTACCAAATTTTTATGCATCTTTGAAGGATTTTTGTTGCACCCTGTGCCATCCCTATCAACCACCTAAATTTTTATATAGGGTAATAGGAAAAGTGGGTCATGTGGTACTTTTTTGGCAAGGTCTTTGTATCTTCTTTATAGGCGTGCAGAGATTTTCAAGAAAAAAATTTTTTTTTCAAAATAAGTTATTTCAAAGAGGTTTTCAGTATGTGCATTTGAATTCTATGCTGAATTTCACTGAAATATCAGGATCAGTTTCTATAAGAAATTTTCCGCCAAAAATTTGAAGCTTATCCAAATTTCATAAGAGACTGGCGAAGTCTTGCCTGAAGTGGTTAGTCAGTATTCTCTTCTATTCACCGAGTATCAATCTGATCAAGTCAGAATTTTTGGAGAAATTCCGGAAATAACCCCATAATTTCTAATAATTATTGCTCTTTTCGATCCGGAATTATCGTGGTAAGCGAATAGGTGGTCGGCCGGACAGAACTGAATTAGACATAGAATTCCTCATCAGACCTACACCATTCTCGGCGATTTACGAAAACCACAGACATTCGAACAAATGAGTTAAACTTTTTACGTGGAATATTATACAGAGTGTAACAGCCAAATGGAATAAATTCGATAACGAATAAATGAGGGGGCGTTAGGAAAAACGCTCGGAGACGTCGATTTGTAATTTTAAATGCGCATAGTTTTCAAGAAAATAAAATTATATAGGTTGTTCCATGCGACCGTGGCCTATACCAACTTTCTTATTTCAAATGTAACCCCCTGTATATTATTTATTTTTTGGATTCTTCAAAAAATTCTAGACATAATTCATGTACAATGTCCTATACCTATCTTCAACTTTTTCGGAAATATTAAGTGTTTTCAGAAATGTTGAGTAACGTTAGAAGACAATTCTACACCAGATTAGTATGTTGCCAAGACGTTCGCGGCGAGCATTTTGAACATTTCCTACATTGACATTAATGTTTTTTTTTGTTTTTTTTTTAATAATTAAGAAATAATCAGTATTACTTATTAGGTTTTAAGTGTAATGTACCGAATTTATGAAATAAAATAATTTTTTATTCAAAACGTTGATTTTTGAACTAAATCTGAAAACAATTAATATTTCCGAAATAGTTAAAGATAGGTATAGGACATTGTGCATGAATTGTGTCTAGAATTCTCTGAAGAATCCAAAAAATAAATAATAAATAGGGGGTTGCATTTGAAATAAGAAAGTTGGTATTGGCCACGGTCACATGGAACACCCTATATAATATTATTTTCTTGAAAAATATGCGCATTTAAAATTACAAATCGACGTGTCCGAGCATTTTTCCCAACACGCCCTCATTTATTCGTTATCGAATTCATTCCATTTGGCTGTTACACTCTGTATATGAAATATTTGAGTTCTCCGTGGATAGATTACTGGATCAAACAAAATATTTCCTGCTCGATACTTATTGGGTACTTTTCTGAGCACTGTGGTTGTTAAAGAATTCCGGTGTAGGTAAACAGGTGACCACCTTGAAGCAGTATATCAACTATTTCGAAATTTTGAAAAAAAAAAATCTTCCAAATTAATCAATAAAAAAAAAAGTTTAAATACAAAATTCATGGCAGAGAAATCAGATGGAGTGATAATTTCGATCATAAGTAATGAGGGGTTGAAAAAAATCAAGGAAAATTCACATAGTGCTTGACACTAGGTAGAGTTATCAGTGTCCCTCGAAGCCCGTGGAGAAACCGTCAAAAACTGTGTCTTGAAAAGTTGGAAGATTTCGAAAAACTATATCTAGTTCCCTCACTTATTCCGATCGAAAAATTGCCAAATTCTTTCGCATAAGTTTACAAACACCTCTATATCAATTGATGTAACTGCCATGAAATATACGTAACTGCCATGAAATATACCTCAGTTCTCTATAAAATTAAGATAAGAATTCATTGTGTACACTCAATCTCAATCTTCAGTCTTCATCGATGATCATTTTCAGAGTTACCGAGCGTGTTCCCTCGTGTTGGCGTAGCATAAACACAAAGTTCCTTCGCCACTTTCCCATGTAGACCGAGGCGGTGAAATAAGATGGGAAGATTTAGGAAAGAAAAATAAACAGTTTTTCAGTGAACGTTTTCGCATTACGTCTGGAGCCTTTCGTGTTATTCGTTGTTTTAGCATCTCATTTTGAGACAGCCACTCTCAACAATTTGTTGGATATTCCATACGATCTTTTCAACGTTTGATCTTCAAGTAGAAAAAACATGTCGCATTCAGTGACATGGCTTACATGTCATTTTCTCTTTGTATCGCAGTGTGATGGTATATGGTGAGACACGAGGGTCTTTACACTCTTACCACGCATTAGATATAAGCATTAGGGGTACAAAACTGTCAACAGAATCAATCTAGAAAAGCACTGACGTGAGATCAGGAGCTTTTACGCACCTGTTCACGTATTAACCCTGCCAAACTCTGCTCTTCTCCTATATGGACATTCTGCATGAATTTTTGGATCAAGTACTAAATTTCAATTCGATCCAATCTGTATTCTTAGGAATCTTAGGGAAATAAATATTTCGAATGGTTACCATCATCTACAGGATCAACCTTCGAGATTAAACCGAAAACCTACTCCACAAATATCGAGTCGTTTATTTTTGCAGTTTTGGTGTGTACGGCCGGTCTCACCACTGAAAGTGAACATAAGTGTCAATCTAATCGCGTCGACACTTATCGAGATATTGAGGAAATAATCTCGAAATTTCAAATAACACAATCATTGTATAAAGAATTCAATTCAGATAAAAGAAAATGAAATAGATTTAATCGGATAAAGAAAAAAAACAAACTCCTCACCGCTTGTATTGAACCCTCAGCCGCCAATAACTAACATGAGGAGTCCTCATCGTAACTTATCACGCCACTGTGCCTATAGCGATGGGTATAATAATCCATGCGTATTCAGCAGAAATTGAGTTTTTTTAAATTTTTTTGTTGATACCATTGACACGAGACTGTGCGAAAATCTTCATGGTAATATCGTGCAACTGGAAGTCGAGATATAATTCTTCTAAATAAACAGTTTTTGAGTTATATAAAAATAAAATTTCAGATTGCTATATCGCTGAAATTCACCTCATTAACGAACTCAACCGAAGTTAGAGCACACGCGGCCAGACTGCCAACTGGCAAGACTCAGAATCAGATTTGACCACGGGTTCTTCATCGGTGACACCAATTGCAGCTCAAAATTCGAAAATTACAGACATTGTGACGAAAAGATAACACGATGTTCCCCAGAACAAGCGCGTAAAAACATGCCGCTTTCAGTAACATGGCTGACAAGTCATTTTCACTTTGTTTTCAGTCTGTGCACTTTGTCATGGCTCATTTATTTGAGAAGGTGGTAGGTACCTGATGAAATTTGTTACCGAATGAAAGTCGACCATTACAGTTTTGTTCATGCACAACTTTGAAACCCTACGAACCCTTTAATGTAGAAAAAAAAATTGTTTCACGTGAGGGGGTTAAATGGGGTTGAAAGTTGTGCATGAACGAAACTATAATGGTCAACTTCAATTCGGTGACAAATTTCATCAGGTACCATCGTCTCAGAGTAAATGAGCCATGACAAAGTGCACATACTGAAAACCTCTTTGAACTAACTAATTTTTCAAAAAAAAAATTTTTTCTTGAAAATTTCTGCACGCCCGTGAAATATACAAAGACCTTGCCAAAAAATTACCACATGACCTACTTCCCCTATTCAAAAAATGTAGAGGGTTGATGGGGATGGCACAGGGTGCAACAAAATCCTTCAAAATTGCATATAAATTTGGTAAAAGTGAAACAATAATTGACCTGTTTCGGGATTTTGTTGCCAAATATTTTCCTTCTGAGAAAATGAATTTGTTCCATAATTTTGACGCGCACTGTATATATAATATCTTTTTTTGATACTGTAACATTTCAGATTCTATATTCGGCTTCTTCATCGGAAATTGTAAGGTTTCAGAGTCTATATCGCACATCTTCAATAGATCTTTTTCGGATATCAGGAGTAAAAACCTAAAAAACACTTGTGAAATTACCAAAAAGGTATATCAGAAGAAGGTCAAACTTTCACGAATCGTTCTGTAGTTAAACAAAGATGTTGTTGTTTCAATTTCAGAATGAACTGAATGGAAAAAGTCGATACATCACATTTCCAGGAATTCAAGTAGAGTGACTCCGGAAATAACATGTACTCTGTACAATTTAACCTCGCTCCGAAGTTGATAGAAATCTATTCTATGCTGAGGTTGTCATTTTTTGCGATAGTCTCATAACAAGCACAAACTCGTAATCCATAACAAGGGTTCAATATGTGTAGAAACACAGGTTTTCGCGTCAGCTGTCAGAAATACCGCACAGCAGCTTCCAGAAAATGGAGAGGAGAAGGAGGAAATTGCCTAACATTCATACTACGAGACGACATTATATTCTAATAAGTTTGACGTATGTAAATTGCATCGCGTTTTATGATCGAACAATCCCATTTTGTATGATTCCGGAGTCGAGATCATGCCACCTCTCCACATTGAGTCGCTTTTGCACAATCGCAGATAATTTCAATCGAAAATGCGGATACGTAAAATTAACGATATAATTGATTTTGGAAAAACCTGATAGACTCATATGATTGAACCTCACGTCTGAGGCTTTAACGCGTTTGTTCAATTTTTTTGTCAAAGGGTTATCGCTTAAGTTATTGAGGAAAAACAACTACTATGAGAAAAAAAATATCAATTTGACATTCGTTTGTCCAAATTTCTAAAAACAGCTCATCTGATCTAGCTGAAATTTGGTATAGTGCTGTTAAATCGACTTCAAACTTCGTGAGAAATTTCATAGAAATCTGATGGATAGTATCGATTAAACCTTATTTTGGGTTCATTTCGTTGATTTTTAAAAATTAAATTCGACATGAGTCTCACAAAACGAAATCGAAAAAATATGATTTTGTAAATTGTCTATTTTTTCATGAAAGAATCTGATTTGTACTCTAAAACGTCACAGTTCACTTGGTTCATCGTTTGTATTGTTCCGATATTGTTCATTAGGCAGCCTGTTTTCCAAGAAACTGCCCCTGACAATCAATCCTGCAATCCGCACGGGCAATTTTATTTAATTTTAATAGACTTTCAGGCAGTGGAAGAAAAAACCTGCAAATCTACGGGATAGTTTGAAGAAAAATTTCTTGAAATAAGATTAGAGAAATTTCAGTAACAAAATGATTGGATAATGTCCAGCAATACAATCCTAACGAATTTTAACAGAAAATCTGAAGTTTACATTAACTATGGAGTTTCGGTCTAATTGCATATGCTTTTTGCGCGCATGTTCTAGGGGAACAGCGTGCTATCGTTTTTTCCAAATGTCTGTAATTTTGGATGATTGAGCCGAAAATGGTCTCAATCGACTAGGTTGGACTCACTGATGACGAATCCGGTGTCAAAATCGATTCTGTCCGGCCGGCCGGCCGGTTGGCCGGCCGTAGACACGATAACTGTCGACAGAAGCAAGCTAGCAACTTGAAACTTTCAGCATAGGTTGCGCATCGGAATGCCGCGGTTAAGTTCGTTAATGGGCCAAATCGATCGAATAGTTCCGGTGTTATAGGCATTTGAAGTTTTGAAGTTATTTATTTTTTATTTCAGAAACTATCTGAGCGATTGGATTCAAACTTGGCAGTTAGCTGAAGTACAACGACGCGCAACTTTTAGCTAAATTTCGTCAGGATCATATCGTCAGTAATTTAAAAAAAAAAATTTTTTCGAAATTTTTTTCCAAAAAAATTTTTTTTTCGGAAACCATTCATCATATCCAAAAAAAATTATACTCACACTTTGACCTTCCAATTTCACAGCAGTGTACCTAATTTCAGTTTGATACGATCATAAGTTTTGGAGATATCGGGAAAAAATATGTCAAATTTCGAGGTTTTCTTCTCGATATCGTTGATTTTTTCGATATAACTCGAGAAATACTGATTCAGTCCTGATTAAACTTCACAGCTAGTTTTAAGATGCTAAAAGACAACTTTATGCAAAATTTCGTGATAATCGTGTTATTAGAACAATTTGAAAAAAAAAATTTATATGATATTTGTAGAGTAGGTTTGGGGCTTAATTACGAAGGTCGAATTCGTGAATGGGTAAAATCCGCCCAATGATTCCGTAGATATACCCAATCAAAATTTTATTTTTCCAATATTTCCAAAAATACAGATCAGATCGAATTGAAATCCAGTACTTCATCGAAAATAACAGTTCGAAGTTTCATACAGAATTTAATGAGGATGATATGATGAGAAAATCATATAAATTTTTTTTTTCAAATTATTCTAATAACACGATTATCACGAAATTTTGCATAAAGTTGTCTTTCAGCATCTTAAAACTAGCTGTGAAGTTTAATCAAGACTGAATCAGTATTTCTCGAGTAATACCGAAAAAATCAACGATATCGAGAAGAAAACCTCGAAATTTGACATATTTTTTCCCGATATCTCCAGAACTTATGATCGTATCGAACTGAAATTAGGTACACTACTGTGAAATTGGAAGGTCAAAGTGTGAGTATAATTTTTTTGAGATATTTTAGAAAAAAACTTAAACATTGAAATGAAGATATCTCCGAAACCGTTAGGACGATTCGGTCCAATAATGAATTCAGCCGTCGCATTCGGTTCTGTAAACCAATTCCCAAATACATAGATAGGATTTATATTTGTCGAGTTATTGCGAAAGCATAATTCAACCGATAGAGAAAGTCGGAATTGTGAACTTGAATATAGATTTTACTTCTGAAAGTAATAATCTCATCCTTCAGATCAGATTCATTGAGCTTTCTATTGGACAGAAAATAATGAGTTTCCCCACGGAATTCCTATCTGTGAGTCAGGCAGAACAAAAGATTCTGGACGAATAGAAAAAATTAAAAACTTCTGCTGTTACGTTTGTATTCATCAATTTGAATGACTACAGCTGTTTCACAGTTAATACTGATCGTCAGGCCATCTTACCTTGGATAAAACCACTAAATAGGAATCTCGATACTCGTCACCTTCCAGACGGAATACTGCATTAAAACTACGTATAGCGTCTTCCCGGAGCATCTTCCGAATCCTACCTTCGAGTGCAGAATACTTTGATCATTGTGCAGGACCTTCATCCTTCCGTCGTATCAGGCCGCTGCATCTGCGATTTCACAGTTTACAACGTCCGTCACAACTTTGGAAACACTCGCTTCATGTGGGTTTCCCACAAGACCATAACGTCCAACATCTGACAAAAATAGGAACTGATTCGTGGAGAAAGGAAAGTTCCAGTAATAATACTTACATAATCACAAGGACGAATATCTTTCGATAAACTAACAAACACTCCACCTTGATCAGAGCTAATCATCCAATCAACCCAAACATCTACACCGAAGAAGCGGACCCAAGCAGAATTACTATAGTTGTTTTAGAGTTATTACTGATCGGCAGGCTATCTTACCTTGGATGAACCGCTAAATAGAATTCTCGATACTTGTCACCTTCCAGATGGAATACTGCAGTATAACTACGTACAGCGCACCATCTTAAGCATATTTCACGACACTAATTCTGTGAATCATCGCCACAAAGATGCTAATAGGAATTCGAAAGATGAACACATTTACTCCAAATTCTCGATGATTTGTTCCACATAAATGAAAAAAGTTATTCATAGGAAGCGCCTTTGCAGATTGCACGATCAAAACAATTTGTCAAGCCTTCTTCTTGGAAGGAAGTTGCCCGAAAAAAAATATTGGTACACAGCAAACGACCAACAAGGTGAAAGGTAACGAGAAAATTCGCTGAGTTATTTTCGTTCGATAATTTTCGTTTTCAGAGGCTTTTGTCAAAATTGGCATTCCCAATAAACCACAGCTACACAGGTACTATCAAAAATGTCGAACTTTGCGAAAGTGTAGTCAGATGATTAGAATTCCATGAATCGAAACCTCTCGTGAAGGAGTTACAGTTGCCACCTTAACGGGATAATTTGTTATTTAATATAGCATTGGGTATAGCTTCTTCCTAAACTAACAGACTAAATGAACAATTCTACCGACTATTTCCGTGTATAAGAACCTTCAAAGGACTATTGTATAATCCTGTGATCACTACCTACAAGCACTTTATCGCGAATGAACCTCATAAAACAGAACTTCACTGAAGGGACCAAATTTTTTGTATCACATGCCAATCAGAGGTTCAATTAAGATGCACAGTTTTGGAATCGGATGTTCAGGATTGGACTGATCCCGATTGATGTGCCTTCACTGCACAACAAAGATGAATTCGATTGTGTGGTTTATGGTAGGTACAATCGATTTATCATTGCCGATGGTTCACTAGCAAATTATTCAGGATCCGAACATATAATTGAGCAGACGATTTCATCTTTGGATCCAGTTACGGAATATTGTATTTTCATCCTTGACTGAGTAACCCAATTATTTTTCAGGGGTTTTCACCCTCAGTATCTGAAAAAGAACTATTGTTTTTTGTAGAAAACTCCCCTGCGGATTGCAGGATTGAAACAATTGTCAAGGGCAGTGTTGGAAAAATGTTGCCTTATGAACAATATCGGCAACATGCAAACGATCAATGGAAAAACTGTAACGTTTCGGAGTCTGAATCTGACTCCTTCATCATCAGACAATAACGATAAAATTTGCAAAATTACTTTCTCCTTGATATTTGGAGTGAAAATGTAGAAAACATTTTAAAAATTATGCAAATTCCCTCCAAAATATACTTCAATAGACTAAACTATTTGTCAAGGGCAGTTTCTAGGAAGAAGGTTGCCTAAAAAACAATACCGGAACAATGCGAACGATAAACAAAGCGAGTTGTGAAGTTTCTGAGTACAGACCCGACACCTTCATCAGACAAACAAGAAAATTTATTTGCCTTTGATTCTTCGTTTTTTGAAACTTTGTCAAAAAAATTTAATCGAAATAATTTTTCTCCGTTTGTTCGAATATTGCCCGATCAGAATGAAAATATGAGATTTTTTTGATGTGATACTTTGAAGTTGAAATGTTCCCCATGCGGAAGGACTACGATCGGTAGTTCTTACAATCAAGATCATCATTGTTGTTAAGTGACAACCCCTGGATTGTTGTGCTTTCACCTTTCAACAGTCAATACAGTTTTATTGTTATCATGATACCATAATTATAGCTATGTTCTGGTTCCGAGTTTCGAACTGTTCAGACAGTCAGAGAACCAGTTCAGAATTTAAATACTCCTGTTTTGGTCTTTTCAGAACTGATGCTGAACTGTTCTAGAACTTTGAAGGTAGTTCAGACGAGTTTGGACTGTTTCAGAATTGGGTAGTTCGCACATGCGTAGCGTGGCTGTCTGTGCATCAACGATTTAAGAGAAAACAATACCACGTGGTAGTAAATTACAGCTAGGTAACACAACCATATTTAAATGTCATCAAATCTCGTTTATATCTCAAGGTCATGCCGCTGGACCCGGTCTACATATGCTCTAAAGTTGCGTATAGGCGCAGGAAATATTAGAATACGAAGGAATTTCAGCGTTTATAGGAGAAAACATGTTGATTTGGTTTTTAATAGCATTTTATTTTGAGCAAACGAATAGTTATGGTTATTTTTCGAAGGAATTTTCCTCTGAAGCGTACCTATCTGAAATTGAATTCACTTTTATGTAATTGTGAATGGCATGGTCATTGTAAATGGAGTACTTGCTTCCATAGTTTTTGTTGTTTAGTTGTTTTAATTCTGAGATATAGTTGGGGTCCTAACGAGAGATTTAGGAATGTTTCATAGAAGAGAATTCAATTGAATGCCAGTATCCCCCTGAAAAAATTCATTGATATGTAATATAAATTACGACAGGGACATCGCATATTTTTCAATTTTACCACAAACGAGGTATGAGTACCATTTCACTTTTCTGTCATTGACCACAAACGGAAGTGTTTCTCCCTCCATGATCCTGATGAAAACCTGAACTCAATTCACGTTTCAGGTGAGTTATTGCTTTTAAATCTGTTGTAGGATAGTTCAGAATCAGGATCCAACTTTTCTGCGCAAAACTGAAACTGTCCTAGGACCTTTCTGAATTTCGGAACTAAAAACAAGTTGATGTTGTTAGCCTTGAAGTGCTAGCAGGTGCAAAGTAAAATAAGGCATTAAGAACTGTCTCATCTTCTTCATATTCGTATAGATGTGTTCAGGCGATATATTTATGCAGGGCGCATAATAATGTTTATATCGCCCTCTCAAAATGTGGAAATATATTTCAAGACACGGTCTGAAGAGTATATACGGAAATATTCGTAGCTGCATTGAATCCAAAACTACATTTGTTGTCTAGGGACCCCTATGACATGCTACTCTCTTCTAAGGGGTTGACAATATCGACGTAACAATAAATATCGATCCACGCTTCCGACTTTGCGAATCTCGAATTCTAAATATCTCACTCCCCCTGTTAGCAACAAGTTTTCTGGAGGATTCCAGACAGGCATGAAAACGGACATTGTCTACCTCTTGTCAAGAAAGTAAAGTTGTCATAATATGCTTGATAAATATAAAATGAACTATGCATTCAATGAAATAGTTTTGTTGAATGGTGTTTCCAGAGACAATTTTTCTTAGGAACCTCATTTTTCACTCAGGAAACAATTTGCTTTCATAAACCTTGGATATCAGAATCTTGAAGACAGTTTGAAACCCATATTTGAGAAAAACAATGTGGACAAGCATTGACGTAACGTCAGAAGCTTTTACGCGCTTGTTATACCCGGTGTCACAGAAATCAGGTTCACCTTCAACAAATCTTCATATTACAAGGTAATGGATTTAAATTTTGCACATTGATATTACAGATTGTTTTCCATCGACTGAGATAAACAAGGTATATCTATGACTTTTACATCAGTTCAACTAGAAATGGGCGTGAATTTTGACTATCCCATATGAACTGATGCTCATTTTCGCAACTTTGAATTATACCTTGAATTCTGAGTGAAGTTTTGTATTGATAAAATAAAATGGAAAAAAATTAAATCGAGTTTTTTTTTCTGTTTTCCATATCGGATCAATCGAAATTCTGGTCATATTAATTTTCACCATCAATACAGATCATTAACACCTATTTCTGTGAAAAGATGTGAGAAATCGAATGCTCCATTGAAATATGGAAAAAATGTACTTTATAATCTTGCTCTATGGTTGAGAATCGAAATTTTTCTACACACATATTATATGATCAGGGAATATGCGTGCAAAATTTTATAACCTGCCCAAGTAGTCCATTTCTAGTGGATATAAATTCTAATTGTTTTACTGACAGCAAAAATTTATATATCCAGCAATAAATCAAACCGGAGTCAAAAACTGAAAGAAAATTTTTCCCGCTTTTATTTTTTATGACCGAATTGCACTCAAAATTCAACGTAAAATTTGAATGTGAAAAGATATTCGTCAGTTCATGGAAGAAAATTGAGAGTTACGTCGAATAAAAATATTCCCTCAAGTTTTTATTTTGTCTCGAATTGATAATAATTACTGTTGAACATTTCATCTGAAGCAAAAAGACTATTTGCATCAACTGAGTTTGCCCGGAAGATTATACTATATCTGAGTCTTGAATGAACATAGGCATGATATGCTGTTAGAGCAGCATCAACACCCAGTGTGTTTTTTGAAATTATTAGGGCATAGCAGTATATTCCTAGGTTTTTAGCAATATTCTCAATTTGTGATCTCCAATTCAAGTTGTTATCAATGTGGATTCCTTAGAAAGGTCGAGAGTTCTCAGCTCGGATAGTTTCATTATTATATCTGATATTGATGTTCATCTTCCAAATTGTTATTTTGGAACCATTTATCCAGTTTCTTCAAGTCTTCCCTTGAATTTACTTTGCATTCATCTACAGTGAAACCACTGCAGATTACTAATATATCATCAGCATACATAACTGCATCACTGGTTGTTTCCTAGATCAGATCATTGCTATATATAATATATAAGAGTAGACCAAGTATAGAGCCATGAGGCACACCCCTCTCCACAGCTGATTTATTCGATGTTAATTGTTTGTCATCATTTGTTCTCTCAGTTGTTTTTTGTTTTCTTCCAGTAAGGTTGGACCTGAATAGTCTCGAAGCAACACCTCTTATGACATATTTTTCCATTTTCCTCATTTAGGTATATCCTACATGTATGCAGGATTTTCGAAATAAATATTATTATTATTATCTATGCCAGATTCTGTGGAGGCAGGTGAAAAATGAACAGTTTTCTCTGTATAATATCCCACACAGGTTCAATCGGATTTAAATCTTGCGAACGGGATGGACAGCTCTCAGGTAAAAAAGTTCATAGTTCGACGAAATATATGGAAATGGGCGTTGTATCGCTGATAAACGACGTCTAGATGGTCATTTAGATAAGGAAGCCAGAGTGGTTCGTAGGACATCGTCAACGTAACACACATATGTCCTACTTTCCCGAATGAACATAAGAGGATAACATAGGCAATCACCCTTCAAACCATAAATCTAAGAGTCCTGTGTACATATCTACCTACAGCAAACGAAATTTCGCGTCGCTTTCTAGGCCGGCGTCTTACCCTCCCTGTAAAAATCTCAAGGCATTTTGATACTCTAATTTATGGCTAAAGAGCAAACACAAGTATGGCTTTGCGAATATCGGCTACACAGCCAAATTCAAGTTTCATTAAACCTCGTTAATATCTCAAGATCAGGAACCTGCCCACGTTCTGCCTGCTTGAACGTTACCAATAGCCGCGAGAAATATTAGAATTCGGAGAAATTTCGACGTTGATTGGAATGTGTGTGGTGATTTTTTTTTGGGATGTACTGAATTCTTTTGTGACAATATACGATGTAAGTGATTTTTCTTCCATTTCAGTTCTCATTTTCCCGAATATTCCTGAATATAAAAAGTGGGAACATTGCGCATTCTTACAATTTTTTTTCAGCCAGTTGCACCGAAAACATTTTTTGAAAAAAAACGAACGCTGGTCCCCAAAAGTCTCCCATTATATTCGAGCTATTGTTTACTTCTAACACAAGTCGACTGCCAGACAATACCGAAAAATAACTGTTCCATTCAGATTTCATGAAGCGATTCCTCCACGAAAAATATGACGAAAAAAACTTCGTTTATTCAAACTAAACTGTTGATATCGTTATCAAAGTATGCTTTCAATCCGGTCATGGTATCAACAAATATCGAAGTTCGTAGAGTTACCCTACTGAATGTTACGCTGCTAATGTCACTGATTATACTTCCACAATGAATTATTCGGTTCGAATATCTGGAATTAAAAGACAACTTGTTGCTGGCTACCGATATTCGAAAGTTTCTCTCTGATATTCTGAATCCGAGAAGGGAAAATGTACAAGTGGAATGCTTATAGATGAAGTAGTATTGAGCTGATAATTCAGGATTGGATGGCAGGCTATTCATTTCCCTATACAGCTGCGATCATTCCATTAAACAAACATTAATCAATTCGAATGATCTATGAAAAGAAGTGCCTTCGTAAACAGATCGTTTATGAAATTCGAGCTAAATTCGCTTATAACGAATTGAACAACGCGGATTTGGGGCATCCGATATTCGCCTCGATTCATTTTGCGGGATACGGAAAATCATTGGATACCGAACGATTTTAATTCTGGTTATAGTTCTTTCATATCGGCCTTTTCCGAACACCCATTGAAGTCCTTCTAGTGGTTTTCCGATACAAAATGAACATCACGCGAAGGATAAAAATAAACCCTACATTCGAACTTTATTCGGATAATGACAATGGAAAACTTCGATTTTCTGATGGATAAATCAATTTATAACGCACACACTCGATGAACGAACGTGTTGGAGGAGAACTGTATCATTTTTTAGGTTTTTCCTGGTTTTCCACTCCCAATATCTGAAAAAAAATTATTAAAAATTAAATAACAATTGATTCTTCCATGGAAAACGCCCTTGAGGATTACAGAATTGTACTTGTCAAGGGCAGTTTCGTGAAAAAAAATTTCAAAATTATGTTTTCCTGAAGCATCGATATCTTCAAGGTTTTCCATTTGGAAAATGTCAAATTTAGGATTCATCGAGAAGTTAGAATAATGCTTCTGTTACAATAGTCAGAATTGGAAATCATGATACAGAAGGTCATGAAAATGTTGACTAGGTTGGCAATTTCGAAAATGTAAAAACCCAATCCTTTCAAATTAGGACCTCGTTGTCCCTAATGGAGTCTACTTCGAAAAATGTAGGTGCGGAAATAACACCAAGGTCCTGAAATTCATATTTTCTTAGATTTTCCGACGCGATTCTTAGATTCTCTTAGATTCTCGTAGGTTCCATTACGGCTATAAAATTATTAGGTTTCAACTCGAACAAATTGAGTTTACTCCTTTTCGAAATTACCAACTTGGACAACGCTTTTGTGATCCCCTGAATTATGATTTCTGATGCCGACTATTGTAACAGAAGCATTATTCTTACTCCTCACAGAATCCTCAAGACAACATTCTTCCATGAAAAACAATATTCAGCAGCAGAAACAACCAATGCCAAAGCTGCGGTATGAAGAGTGTTAGGGTCAGCACCCCATGAAGAACCAGCTAGTTTTTGAAAAATATTATTCCTAGAATTCAACTTCATGCGTAAGTTTACCGAGTGAGCCTTGAAATTACAAGAAGAACGTTATTTCACTCCAAGATATTTAGGTGTAAAATTATGTTTCAGAATGACATATTTGTAAACACTTTCAAAGTTTCAAACTTCTGTTGATTATGCAAAAAAAACAATTATTTTATTAGGATTTGGACATGAACGCTACTCAATAAAATAATTCTTCAAAATTTCCAAATCAGTATTCAAAGTGTTTTCAATAATTTTAGAAACTTCAAGTACAACTCTCATACAATAGAATTTTTTGCAAAATTCTGGAGCTAATGTACCTAGCAACAATCACCCAAAAATGTAATCATCTCCGAATGCAGTCTGCTACACTGCATCGAACACTGGAGAGCAGAAAATATATCACGTGGCAGTAAAAATAAATTTGATCTTAAAGGAAGGAATGGAAACTCCGATCATTCTAAATCGGATCGCAGAGCGCTGGAAGGAGAATGGGAATAAACGATGTTTTTCACCCAACGAGAAATGGGATGATATCAGGATCAATGGAGGAGATATTCCTTCCTCAGTTGCCATTGAATCTTCTCGGGGTAATGGAAAGAACAGCAATATTTTTTGACTCCTAATATCTCCATGACATTCTAGTTACGTTACTCCATCAAAAACTGCGTTGAAATCCATGCGACTTTTTTAACGAAGTTTCATATTCGAAGGACCAATTTAGCTTAGTTCGAATCATTTCCAAAATATTCCTTTAAATCTTTCTCAGATGGGTGAAAAGTCATTGATGATTGGAGCTCAAATCGTTCAGGAATTCAGTCGTGAATCAAGCTATTCATCCCACTGTTATTTTGGGTGGTGAAATCGAATGAAAATTTACGCTAAAATGCAAACAAACAGGGTATGATTTGGTGGCAACGGATTGATTTTTCTCAATTTTTTTTTTAATGATCTACTTCACCAGAAAGAATGTAGAATTCTGATTTTTTCCAATTCTTCAACCTATATGCATTGTTCTCTTCTGAAAACCATCAAAGTGAAATAACGGTCAACATTACGCATTTTGGAAATTTTGAAATCATTTTAACGAAACCAATGAATAGCCGTACAATGCGAGGCTAGTCGAGGTATAAGCTGCTCCTTACATTTCTGCGTCGACGATTTTGAAAAAACACTCGATCATAAAGGAACTGAGGGTGCATAGAATTCCTGGCAAGCTTGCCAATTGCATGCGCATAGAACAATCTTGTCAGCAACTTCCATACCATCTTCTTCTTCGATAAATGGAATGAAGTAAAAACATTTTCAAAAATCTCCATAGAAAAAGTGTTTTTAACTCATTTATTAAAGAAAGAAGATACTTTGGAAGTTTTTGACAAATTTGTTCTATGCGCAGGCATTTTACAAGCTTGCCAGTGATTCCATGCAACCTTAGTTTGTGTGTGATCGAGTGTTGGCGACTACACGTGCTAAGATTTTGACATATAATATAGAATAGATGCTTATGATGATTCTAAATCGAAAGACTAAACACTGTGTATAGTATTATTGTATTTTATCATGTAAACGTTTTTTTGACTTCAATCATTATATTATGCCAGTTGATATAATAATTGAATTTGTCATTCAAGACATGGTACGTCGAAGCCAATGAAAGTATATTATGAGATATCAATATCGAAAGATATTTTGTTGAGGTATTACTAAAAATCTGTATTTCTGCGCGCATATTCTAGAAAAGCGTGCTATCGTCTTTTCCAAATGTCTGTAATTTTCTATGATTGGGCCGAAAATGGTCTCAGAGACTAGTTTGGGCTCAGTGATGACGAATCCGGTGTCAAAATCGATTCTGGCCGGCCAGCCGTCCGGCTGTTCGACGACAGGATAACTGTCGAACGGAGCCAGCTAGCAACTTGAAACTTGTAGGGTAGTTTGCGCATCGGAATGCCTCAGTTGAGTTCCTTTTTTTCGAAAAAACTATTGTTCACAATTTCAGTTGTAACTAAAACTCCATATTTCACAGCAGCTCGTCAAATTTCAATTTGATACGGCTATTAGTTTTGGAAATATTGGGAAAAAATATGCAGAATTTGGTGGTTTTCTTCTCGATATCTTTTTTTCTTCAGTATAACTCAGGAAATACTGATTCAATCATGATGAAACTTTGCAGCTAGTTCAAAGAAGCTGAGGCACAGAATTTAACGAAATTTCGTGATGATCGTGTTATCAGAACAATTCGAAAAAAATTTTTTTTTTCAAATATTCAATATTCTGTGATCTCCTCCTCATATTATCTTCATTCAATTCTGTATAAAACTTCAAACTGTCATGAGGCCGTTAGGTCAGGAAAAAGGACGGAGATGCCTTGCTTTTTTTTTGCTTACCTTGGCAGAGGCCTCAAAGTATTGTTAAATTCTGAATGGATAACATAACTGATTATTATTCAACAAATATTTTTGGTTGAATTTACATCGAGATGAGAGCGAAGCAATTAATATTTTGGAGGTGATTAAACACTAGCAAATCTCCCCTGGGTTTCAACCTCCTGAACCTTCTACGGATAGGGAAGTATACGAGGACCAACAGTTTCACGTGATATCCTCTAACAACAAGAACAAATATTATCCAATAATAAGACGAAATTCGATCGCTTTGGGATGCTGGGACCGAGAAACTAATAAATAATTATTTATTCATGGTTTAATCCATAGAAGATGAATGTCCTGCCGACGGTGTTCAGAATGAGCAAAGAAAACGATAAATATATGAGATGGTCCAACTTTTCTGCAGAGAGGCCGGTTTTAACTTTATGCTCTTTGAAGAAACTTCGAAATGTTCAATACGGCATATGTTTAAGACGTAACGAATGGATTGATAAATTAAACATGGATGTTGTTTGTATGATGTGAAATATAGCAGGATACGATTTTGATGTCCACGGACTAGAGCATTATTCTCTGGAGTGTTCCTAAAATTAATTGTTCGGAGAGTTGCTGGATTTGCAGATTTAATTGTGTAGTGAATTCAAAGCACGCACGTGCATAATCAGCTCATTTATGATCCTCAGGATTGAACAGTTGAATCCCATTTCGATTTTTTGCGTGGTAAGTTTGAGGATAGAAGATAATTGTTAATTCAATGATGAAATACACATTGAAGAACCAGCTTTTTGATCTCATCAAAGTAAACCTTTTTCGCGCATGTTCTAGGGAATATAGTGTTATCGTTTTGTTGAAATGTCGGTAATTATCGATTTTTACCGAGAAGTATCTCGAACGATTAGGTTGTATCATTCGGTATTCAACTAGTTACTAAATGGTTGTACTCAGTGATCACGAATGCGATGTCAAAATCGATTCCGTACAGCCAGCAGCAATATCGATACCTAAGGAACTTCTTGAGCAATAGTATTGAGATTTGGTTGTTAGTTATATCATACTGACGCGCAACCGCCTGCAGAACAAAAAATATTTAAAACAAAACTCGTTTCAATAACGATCCAAGAGTTATCGACAGAACCGTCCACAACATTGTAATAAATTTCAGTGCGATCTGATTTTCGTTTTCGGAGAAAAGGGGATATTGTAAAATTTTGTGGGTATATCATATCGTTGATACTTCCTGAATAACCCAAAAAAAGAGATCAACTAATGAAACTTGGTCACAAAATGTAAGAGGCTGAAGAACAGCTTTGTGCATTTTGTTATGACAGTGTCTTCAGAACAAATCTGAAACGATATTTTGTTTCAAGTATTCTTTATTTTGCGATCTTCTGATCATACTTTCGCTAAGAAATTATGAATTCACCCCCAAGCCCTCATTTGAAGAGAAGGTTAGGGCTCAATCACAAAGGTAGAATTAGAATGCAGAATTTCAATTTCGCAATATATCCGAAAATACAGATTGTATGGAACTTAAATCTAGTACTTGATTCAAAAATGATGGCTTCTGATATATCAATGCTAAAACGTTGAAATCTAACATCGTAAGTACTTTTGATCTGAACAGTAAATTTTTAGTTATTGAGGTAACCATCTTTTTGATGGCTCGGAAATCGTTAGTCAGATACTGCCTATTAACCTGGAAGTTTAGAGACTTTTCCTCCGAACTAAGACCGCATGTGGCAGGCCGGACAGAGCTAAACTAAACCAATGATTTTTCATCAGTGAGTGTGAGCATTCATGACAATTTTTCAGTCCAGAACTCAAAAATTTTCAAAATTTCAGACATCAGAACAAAATTATAAAGCCATTGTTTCCTAGAATAATCGGGTAGAGAACAAACTGTGGTTGCTTTTTGCTATAACTTCAGATATTTCCAAACTCCAAAAAAGTGCTGCATGGGATACCAAAATCTGTAAAGGCCCAATTTTCAAAATTTCAGACATCAGAACAAAACTATAAAGCCATTGTTCCCTAGAACAATCGGGTAGAGAACAAACTGTGGTTGCTTTTTGCTATAACTTCAGATATTTCCAAACTCCAAAAAAGTGCTGCATGGGATACCAAAATCTGTAAAGGCCCAATTTTCAAAATTTCAGACATCAGAACAAAACTATAAAGCCATTGTTTCCTAGAACAATCGGGTAGAGAACAAACTGTGGCTGCTTTTTGCTATAACTTCAGATATTTCCAAACTCCAAAAAAGTGCTGCATGGGATACCAAAATCTGTAAAGGCCCAATTTTCAAAATTTCAGACATCAGAACAAAACTATAAAGCCATTGTTTCCTAGAACAATCGGGTAGAGAACAAACTGTGGTTGCTTTTTGCTATAACTTCAGATATTTCCAAACTCCAAAAAAGTGCTGCATGGGATACCAAAATCTGTAAAGGCCCAATTCTCGAATTAATTTTAGAATGAGTTGAGTTCCAGTCATTATTCTCATTTGAAAAAGTGACGCGTTTGGTCTCAAAAGTCAATTAGAATTGAATCTAGAAATTGATGCTGCGTGAACTTGCATCTGGATTGTAAAATTATTAGCTCCGTAGCAATTTGCTGGTAAGTACCAACAGGTTCAGCTCGAAAAAATATAAAAATTCAAATTCCAAGGAGAGATATGGCTCGAAAGAATGAAACCGGGGAAATAGACGGACTCCTCAGTCAAGGGATTTCTCGTTGACAAACATGAATTAAGCGACGGAAATTGGGGAAATACACGAAGAAGAGACAGGCACGGGAATATTTTTTCAGAAGTCGATTCCTTGTGCCCAGCTTCTTATGTGTTGTCACGATTGTTGGAGCAAAAAATTTTGATATCGGTAAAACAGGAAATACAATTTTAATTGACCGTTTAATTGAACAACTTTCAAGGATGCATTCGTGAATCTTAATGCGATTTTCTGTGATTTAGTTTGAGGACTCCATCGAATTAAATATGCGAACAGTCTACAGAAAACATAAAAATTTCGTTAACGACCAACCTAGGGACTCGAAATTGTTAGATCAGTATTGAAGATGAGTTGAATGGGCCGAGTTCGTGAACCATGGAATTTCATTGAGATTCTGCAGATAAATCCATTTGAAACTTTTTTTGGAATATTTTCACTACGTCTGATCGGAAGCGAATAAAACTTTTGTTTTCTGGATATTTTCGGGAATACGTTCCTGATTAAGCTGAAACCTGGCACTCAATCGTAAAATTTGGCTTCAAGGTTTAAGGGAAATCTGGCAAATAGTTCCTGAAATATCTCAGAAAGGGATAACTGAATTTTTTTTAATTTTCCCAATAATACACAAAATGCTGCTATTTTGACATTAGCAATTCACAACAAACTTCTTCGATTGAATTCGATCGGAAATTCTGAAATATAACGACTACATTGGTCCAAAAATTTACCAACCTGTAGAATTTCACGGGTATGCGTGAAAAATGTCATATGGTGTAAGAAATATAGAAACCCACAAAAAATTCAAATTTCAAAATCCTGTATTGCAATAAGGTAGCAATGGCCGACTCATTCCTTTGAATAGGTTTGAAAGTTCATTGAAAAAACTACATTGTTCAAAAATATATCGCCCTTTAGAATTTCACAAACACATGTATGAAATACCATATGATGTCAATCTGAAAGTGCAACAATCTCTTGGCCCAATAAAATTTTTGAAATGTAAATTCATTTTTTTGAAAATTCAATTGAAAAATTCGAACGGTTTTCAAGTTATGATCCCTGGTTTGAACCCTTATATCCATGAAATTTGTCAAACAATGCGTCTTACGTTACGTACTTCAAAATCAAAATATCATGGAGTTCATGAGTATTATATAAAGAAGTGGTATGATGTTTCACCACTTTCAGTCCAGCCTGTAGGGAGAAAAATGATTTAAGCTTAAGCCCTGAGTCGAGTACGTCGAAATTTGATTCTTCCTGCCCAATTTTTCCGGAAATTATCGGCCGATGGAGCACTATTGACCCATCTGGTATATACTGAATAAACATGCATAGAGCTTATGAGAGTTCCCATCTATAACGTATCATGTGAAATAACAGGAATATTGCTCAATCATTTAATATTCCTTGGTTGTTCTTCGCAATTGGACTAACCGGCTATTGTGTTAAACTGGCTAGAATTCATCCAGAGGTCAACTATGCGCGCCCTATAAAGGCACCCCCATTCAATTAATATTGATGAAGTTGTCATATCAGACCGAACCAGCATTGAAATAATACAAATTGAGTCCGAAGTTAGCACCACAAAATTGTAGCAATTACTACGTAATAATGTCAGTACCACGTGCCATTGCGATGAATTAATTTTGGCGTAGAGCTGTGAATACCTCAACAAAGATTCCTATGAAATCATTTGTATCTGACAGTGTCGTTCCCTTACCACGTGAATTATATTTATCAAAGAGTTCGGTTTAGCTGCGAATTATTAACAATTAGTCTTTGTTAGTGTAAAACTATTGTACTAAGCATAATATCCTGGATATATTCTAGATAATCAACATGCCTCTGAATTAGCGTCCTGATTATTTTGTGACAATAGGGTTATTACAACTACAGCTGTCAGATACAGAAATGCAACATTCTGGTTTATTCACCACAACGGTACCTTCACATAACATATGCCATGATCAAACCTTCCACATACACTGCGAACGAAAATGTGGTGAAAATATACTCTAGAATTTCCGTGTTGAAACTACACCCTATTTGGTTTTCACTCACTTTTTCTAGAGAACAGGGTTCTATATTTTTACATTATGGCATACGTTTAGGTTTGAATTGGTCAGAGCTTGATTTTTGAATATAGATTGAAGCTTATTATGGGAGGATTTCGCATCATTTTCAATTTTTTGTCTGGTTTTTACTCCCAATATCTGCAACAGAAGTATTAAAAATTAAATAAATTGTTTTCTCATGGAGAAACACCCTTGTGGGTTGCAAAATTGAACTATTTGTCAAGGGCGGTTTCTTGGAAAACAGATTGCCTAATGAACAATACAAGAATAATAAAATCTAGAAAAGCACTGACGTGAAGTCAGCAGCTTTTACGCGTTTGTTCACATTGCGAAATCGTGACTTGGAAATTTCAGTGAAATTTCAATGAAATATAAAAATTTTCAAGAAAAAAAATTTTTTTTTTCGAATTTTTCCATAGATAATTCTTCTTATTGACACTGTTCATCTTCCAACCAAGTTTCATTTCGATCAGATGAATATCTTTCGAGTTATTGAAAAATAAAAAAATTTCGAATGGCTGTAGCACAAACACCATTCGGCAGATTTGGCCCATTAACGAACTTAACCTAGATATTCAGGATCTTAACCTAACCTGAAAATTTAAAGACTCTAGGTCCTTTATTTTGAAAGTTACAGCGCACACGGCCGGACGGACAGAATCACTTTTGACCACGGATTCTTCATCAGTGAGTCCAACCTAGTCGTTTGAGACCAATTTCGGCTCAAAATTCGAAAATTACAGACGTAACGAAATGATAACGCACTGTTCCCCAGAACAAGCGCGTAATAAACGATAAACAAAGCGAATTGCGACGTTCCAGAGTACAAATCTGACTCTTCCATCGGAAACACGAAAAAATTATTTCCTTTCAATTTTTCGTTTTGGGACTTTTGTCAAATTGACATTTTTTATGGAATAACAGCAACATAGATTCATATGGTTCGAAAGTTTTTCGATTCTGCCTCTTTTTCGAGAAAATTCAGCCAAATCGGGTCCATTTCTACAGAACAATGAGCAAATTAGTCTCTTCATTTAACATTTAACACGTCCAAGAAAAGAAACTCAAAAACAGCCCGAAGTTGAGAGGAGCTTAGTCCAACACACAGGCTCGAAAAACCACACAATTAATTCGTGAACTAATGTTCACGGTTATATTTCCGTGATACAGGAATTTTGACTCTATAAATTTTCCTTCTGGTTTGCCTCGAACAAACGCTGTCGCAACAGAGAGAATGCGGTAAAATGAAATTTTACCGTGGATCACACAATGAAATAGAATTCACTTGATTAGTGTAAATTTGGATATAAATTACTTCTCCCGTGGAACTGCGAAAAGCTGTAGAGGTTTCTGAAAATGGATGATTCATCTAAGGGCATTTCAAGCAGGATAGTCGTATAAATCCATTCTGTCCGAGAAACTAACAACATCGTAGTAAGATAATTGAATTAGTAATTATGGAAGTGGAGTTTGGCAAATATTTTGAACGACAACTTGAACCCGAAAAGGATAAGGATTTCAGTTGAGAACTATTCTTTCAAGCTGCACTTTCTTTGTTTCATTTGAAGTTTCGCAGGAAGTATGGAAGAGTCACCTAAAACTTATGAGTTGCAAATTGGTGAATGAGCCAGCAAAGATTCATTACTTTCTAGAATGAGTTTGAAAATTTTCAAGAAACATTCAGAAGAACCAGGATATCCATTCTTCCTCCTAGAAAAATTCAAACATGCTCGTCTGTGCAGACTGGAAAATTGCAGAATGAGTGACGAAGTACTTCACTTGTCGAATGTGAAGCTCTTATATAAATTCTGTTCACTTCATTTCTAGAAGTGGGTTGGTATTAGAGTTTTATGAACTCTTTAAAGTAAAAGATTCACCCCTTTCGATAGATAATATGAGTCAAAAGTATGAAACTGCCTTCAAGAGTTCGATAAAACTGGGTTCCTAGTATTGCAAAATGGCGAATGAACAGGCATTTTGAATTTTACACTAAAACTTTACGGAATGAAAAAACCTGCTATAGCTTGTCCGTAAGATATTTTTGACGTTGAGATCAAGCTATCGTCAATGAAAAATGTAGTTTGCACGTAAAGGTAGGAACATATTCGTCTCACCTTAATCTAAGCTTTTCCAAGAAAGATCCTGAAGCTAGGCGAACAGTATTTTTGTTGTTCTACTTCAGAGACATTTTTGAAAGGGATCAGGTTATCGAGCCTCAGCAATATTTTCAGTTCATGTTCCATCACAGCTACATCTCATTATATCTTTGCACAAGTTGAGACTTAAAATAAATTGAATGAAAGAGAAATGTCAAAATACGAACGAAATGGGTAGCAACAACTAGAATAATTGTTTGGAATAGATATGTAACATTTATTGTAGGTCGCAAATCAGGATACCAAGTTGTTCGTGCCTGTATCTGCTCCTGTTTATCGATTCTTCCCGAAATTTGACGATTATAAATATCACCCAACTACTCATTTTTTCATGAAAACTGAATCGCGTATCATTGCATACTTTCATTGGCATTCACCGTGGATTATCAGCAGATTAGTTTCTCGTCTTCATTCCAGTTATTTAAAGGAGTTAAACAAAACGTTTTTTGTTATTCCTGCCGTGAATACTTTGGTACATTCAAAAATATTTCTACGTCTCCTCGACAGAATGATCCATGTAACAAATATCAGGTACATCATAACCAGTATGCGTTCATAGATGAGTGTAGTCATATTGCAGAAAGTTTTCTCGAGAAGTTCAGGGACACAAAAATAAGAGTGACATTTAGCGGAGTCGTAACTTTATTGAAATAATCTCCAGAAATAATTGAAATAATCTCCAGAATAATACTTCTAATTGCAATTAACTCACAAACACAATGTTGAGCGGAAAATTAACTACCTAAATTTCAGCATAAAAACGGCCCCATTGGATGAATATTTTATGAATTCCAATGAGTACAAAGCCGAACGAATTCAATCCATAGTTAATGAGATTGGTTAAAAATTGTGCCCAGCGACTGTATAAATCAACTGATAGATCTATCTGCCTTTATTCTGGTTACTGATTTATAGCGAATGATTCAAATTTCAACTAGATATGTTGAACTGAACTTCAATTAGGTTAGACATTTAAATATCAGGTTAATTAATGGTTACGTAATTCCATTGACATGATACATTGTGTGATGCATTGAATTTATTGTCTCCTATCAGCAGGAGCTTGCAGGAATTAATATATTCATGGGAACCAGTTTTCTCGGGCACATCAGTAGTGAAAAATATCGAACTAAGGGATGAAATTTCTTGAGTAATTTGGCGATATCAATATCTTCTTTCGGAACACAAAAGTCAGTAAAACTCTATAGGTTGTTTCAAACGGATAGAAAGCGGAACAAACAATGAACATTGAAAGGAGTATATGAGAATTCGAATGATATTCAGTAAAATGTTCATTATTCATTACTCAAATGGTCGAGAATAACTTCCTCATTATTATCATTGCAAAGAGTATATGAGAATTCGAATGATATTCAGTAAAATGTTCATTATTCATTACTAAAATGGTCGGAAATAACTTGCTTATTAAAGTGGAGGAACATCACATGTTTTGAGATCATTATTATTATTATCACTTTTATTATTGTTCGTGATATTTTTATTATTATCATGATTATTATTATTCTTAATAATATTATTATTAGTAGTAGTATTATAATCTATAATACTAAACGCGTTACAGGCAACACCGCCGAAACCACTGCAGGAGATCAAGAAAAACTTTTGCTAAGAAAGGGTTATGTTCGTGAGAGTTTTTCTGATATTTCCGGGGAGTCTTGGCGTGATATCTGAACGTGATAAGAAAGAGGAAATTTCGAATTTTCCCGTACTGTTGATCTTTCATCGCGGAAAAATCGAGAGATACTTTTAAAAAATTCCCGAAAAATAACGAAAATATCGATATTTCCCAAAGGTGCAAAACCACAGGAAAGCATTTGGTCGCTGGGTTCAAGCTAGGTAGAGTTTTTTGGTACGAACAGAAAGACGAAAGACGAAATTGTGGCGTAGCGGGCCCCTTTTTTTGATTGACACTTTCGTATTCTTGCAGGAATGATGGAAAAAAGTGACATTTCTAAGAAAATCCGGTAAAAATTCGCCATTTCATATTCTTCTGTGGACTCGGCCGAGATCGGCTATCTCCGCCGCCTTCGAGCTCGCTTTGGAGGTAGAATTTCTTGCGACAGTGAATATATTGCAACGTCGAACTTCAAATTTCTGTCGATTTCGCGGAAAACTTAAGCATCGTAGGCTTTGACCGTCGGCAAAGATCGGGTACTTCCGTCAATATTTTCAAGCCGAACCAGCGTTATGTTTGTGTCAATTGTCATTAACATCAATTCTAATTTGCCGTCAAAATAGCATCCTATATGGAAGATACATTGAAATTGACGAAAATAAAGTTGGTAACGAATTGAAATGCATTTAGAAGTATCAATCATGGTCAATACTGCCTAATTCCAACTCTGACAATGACTTTTTCAAGAAAAAGTCGAGTTATCGGTATAATTTTAGCAAGTTATTATAACCTTATGCTACATTCACGAGAGGAAACAGTAAGTATTACCTACAATTGAAGATATTTTTACTTATCACAAGTTTTTCCAACCTGAATATCATGAGGAAATATTTATTTTCAGATGAGTCAGATATTTTAAATGAACTGGACATTGGAAAGTTTCTGTATCATTGAAGTCATAAAGTGAAGAATGTTTAGAATGGGTTCAAGACTACGATAAGAATCAGAATGCTAATCCAGAATTCGTCGAAAAAACATCACATTGCCATACATATTTGAAATGGTAGAGATTAACTCGACTTCAAAGGTATACATTATTATGTTATTTTCCGTTAGCAGATGCATCAAGTATGAAATTTTTGCAGATTTAAGATATGTGAGGTCGTGTTGTTGAAGTAAAATGCCATCCAAGCATTAAGCATATACAAAGGAAGAAAGCCTTTAAAGGACTGTAGAATGTTTTATGAATCTCTCAAAAATATCACTATCGTCCCGCTGAGAATATTGAATTGGAATAGTGAAAATTTTCGTTGTACAATGTTTAAATATGAATTTTTCATGCGATGATATATCTATTTAGTATTATTGGTGTCGTCTTGAGAAATTGAATTTTCATTTTATAGTCAATTTTATGTTTGCATGTGGAGCCACGGTTAGGGTCCATCCTCGAACTGAATTTTGACTAAATCGTGTCTGTATTTTTGTGAATATTGAGATGATGGAATTTCAAATGCGTTCATCTGCCAAACGGTTCAGTAGATGAACGCATTTGAAATTCCATCATCTCAATATTCACAAAAATACAGACACGATTTCGTCATAATTTAATTCGAGGATAGACGATAACTGTGATCGAATTTTACATTAGCTACTGATTTTTTGTAAATTTATAAACAGTGTGCTTCGTTTTTAATAATTCAGTCAACTATTCAATTAATCTACTCAAAAAGGCAAATCTACCTGCTAGGTAGATCTGGGCGCTTCCTATGTAGGTATCGTTTAAGTAGATCTACAGTAAAGATTGATCTATCGCTAGGTAGATCTGGGCGCGTACTAGTCATTTTTATTATTATTTTTGAGAGTTGCTGCACTGCCGATTTTTGGTCATTCATCTCTCATCATTCAAACAAAATCATCAACTATTCCTGAAAGTGCCTTTTTAATCCCACTGCTCTGAAATCCATCCGTTGTAGATAAAATTGTGTTTTTTTTCGATGGAGTACAAGATCTATTTATTGCATGATATTGGAAGAATGAAAAAGAATAGTTGAACTCTAGTGAAGTCCATCATTGATCTTCGCGATATATAATAGTTTTCTGACTGTCCAACGGGGTTTCAAGCCAAAAAACCAAGCAAAAGGAATCGGCACCAGAAAGATTTTCTAGAGTTCCTAATTGGCACAGGATCAGCGATCGATCTCTTCCCTTTTCGATTTGGACGATTTTTTAAATACTCGGAATCGTCGATAGATCGCGTTCTTCAGTTTTTTTGTTAGCGCTATCTTGCAGTTTTGTCCCACAGGAGTCGAAATGTCGTCCAAATATTTCTGTTTTTAGTTTTAGCTTTTCTCGAGAAAGAACCGACCAAGGTACTGAATATTTGTGAAGAAGATTCGAAGTCTGGGTACGAAGGCGGAATTCATGAATGGGTAAAATTTACTTCTATTAGTTCGCAGATATTGCTTCAGTTTTTCCCATATTTCCGAAAATACAGATCCAATAAAAAAGAAATATGTTACTGGGTGAAAAAGGTTTATGCAAATTTCGTGACAATATTATATAAGGACCAATAGGACGGATTTGACTCATTCACGAATTTCATCTCTGATATCAGGCCCCAAAGTATTTAACAAATTAATAATTTACCTCTATATGATTTCTTTCAGAAGTTATCTTGTTCAAATTGAACCTGATGACCGATGTCACTTGATTGATTTAAACTTCAAGACACGGGAAACCTGGAAATGATTTAAGTAAATTTAAAAACAGAAAAACATTTATATCATCATTATGTTAAGACGAGTTTCTGATATATCTCAATTTAATATATTTCATTTTGCTCAACGTACGCATGGAACAATTCCGAAACAATTTCTACAGAATCTTCTTCTTCTTCTGATGAATGGAATGTGGTTCTTTCAAGAATCTTCGAAATTATTTGTTTTATTCCAAACATTGAATTCAGACTACTTGATAAAGGTTATTAATACAATCATTACACAAAAGAATCACAGACATTCGGAAAGATGATGACGCTTCTAGTTCCTGAAACAATCATGTAAAAAGGACATCATTCGGAAGACGTTGACTCAGAATTCGTAAACTTCCCTTCAATTTGTAGAGCAGTTTATTCAAGCTGGCATGAACGTAAAATATACTTCCAAGTCGAATTTCTAAAAAATTTCTCAGTATCAAAACTCAACTGACACTCGAGGTAGACTCTATTCCCGAAGTTGCCACGAAGGAATGTATCATTCTGTCCGGTTGAAATTATGCTCCTTGGAAAATACAGCCAAGTATCGGTATCTTCGCAGGTCCGGTGAAAAACGATATGGCCAGGGCAATATAATACCGAATTCTGTCATAAATCAAACACGAAAAATGTTAGTTTGCGCAACGTCAATTCCGTGATGGATACGGTGTCACCGTTTATAACAAAATAACTAATATTGATATCCATTAGTTAGGTAAATGGAATACCATATAATACGAAGAATATAAAATTATGTACTTCGGACTAGACTATGATTAATTCCCCGTTTTATGGTTATTTCATTTCACGAACTGTCCAGATCAACGAAACGAAAAATACAATAGAGACGTTTTAAAGTCAGGCCGGACAGTGTGGATAATTTAGTGATGGTTTTCTATTAGAGAATTTAATTTTCGGAACCATTGCAGCGTTGAAATAAATTCCACTCGCTTTTATAGGAAAAAATTCAACACTGACGTGATGCTGGAAAGTTCAGCGCAATTGTAGCTGGGTAGTCGAATAATTGAACTGCTTCATCGCACATGAAATAAGCCTTGAATTCATAAGGAATACGCATGCGCTCGAGCCCGCTCATCTGTAATTGTTTCTCGTGTATAAGTTAATACAATTGGATTCCCTTTGAAGTAGAAAGGGTAAGAAAAAATCCATGATGCGATACGGGTTTTGAGCCTGTGTTGAACCGAGCTTTTTTCTTGTTTATCTAAATGACCATGGCTGAAGTACGCATGCGTTCGTGACCGCTGTGTTTATTTAATCAGGCTAAAAGTTAGTATAAATGGTTCCCCTCAGGTAGGGCAGGCAAACAGGCACAGAAAATGCATGGTTTAGAACGGGTCTGGAGCTATATGAGATTTCGGGTCCTAATTTTTCATGACTTCAACAGGAAAAACCACTCAAATATGAACGAATAAATTGATCTTATTCGAATGTTCCCGCAATGTTCGTATTTAAAGCCGAAACTTGTCAAATTCACGTTCGAACGAGACGATCTGAAGACTGATTCCATCTAATCGAAACTAAATTATTACTTGTTATATGCTGGCGGTCCAAGTCAAGAAGAATTTAGAATAACTGAAAATGCACCCATTTTCTTTTCGAAATTTGAGAATTTTGAAACCATACTTCAGATCCTGAAATTCTTATAGAACCTTCGAGATGTTATCTTTCAACCGAAACCTAATTTCAATTCGATGAAATATGTAGTTTTAGATATATTCAGAAACAAGATTTCGATAGAGTATGTCTGCAGTGGGCGAAAGCGGCCAAATGGTTTCAGAGTTATAGCCATTTGAAATTCTAGGTAACTTCTCGAATCAATTACGCGATTGCATTGAAATTCAGCAGTAAATTGGACAATAATGATGCACAACTTCGAGCAGAATTTTGTTGGCATCGTATTGTCAGTTATTAAAGAATATAATTATTCAAAATTTTTGGAGAATTTATTTTCTTGAAACTGCATATCAGATTTGCAGAAACTTTTGCTTGTATCTTGAACTCTTCATCTTGCAGCAGTGTACCTAATTTCATTCGCATGAGATCATATGTTTTAGAGATATTGGGAGAAAAAATGTCAAATTTCGTAGTTTTTTCTCGGTTTCGTTGTTGTTTCGGAACAACTCGAAAACTGCTGATTCAATCATGATGAACTCAGTAGTTCGAAAATGGTGATGGAAGACTTTGCAGAGCATTTCATATGATAAGACCAATCTGAAGAAAGAATTAAAATTATTTTTTCCGAAATATTAAATATTCGGAGGTATTTTGATCATATTGTCCTCACGAAATTCTTAATGAACCTTCAAGCTGTCAGCTTTCAATCAAGTACTGAATTCAATTCGATCTGATCTTATTTCCGAGAATATTGGGAAAATAAAATTTTTAATAGGAGTACCTACGGAATCATTGAGTGGACCTAATGGCCAATCGTAAACATGATAACTCACGAAAAAAACAACTGAGGAACTCGATATTCGAAGAGAAGATTTGGATTCCAATTACGAAGGTGAATTTCAAAATGAGAGACATTCGTTTCAAGTCTATGATATGATAGCTCCCTGAATGAGCATCGTGCACCCTAAAGTTCTCATGGATATAATATCCATGAGTCATAATGACTTGGAGCCAACAATTAGCTGGTATAGTTGCCCAGAGATTCACCCAATAAGTTGAATATATCTGACTGAAATTTCAAAGCTTTTTTCTAGCACGAATTATTCATTTCAAGGCCCATCTGACCGATAACCGTATTATACTCAATATACAGGGTGATTCAAGAACACTTTGACAAACTTCACAAGGGGATTCCTTACAATTTTTCAATATGAGTTGTCCAGATAAATAAATATATTTCTAGAAACGGTCTGTTTCCAAGATGCAAGATTTCAAACTTCAAATGACCTCTTCAAACGAAAAATCAGGAAGAGAATAGGTGGCGCCTTCTACAAAAAACCAAAACTACTTGAAACGTCAAATTCATTTCCTGAGTTTTCCTGTGAGTAATGCAAAATAATGATAATAACATCAATACGCATCGATTATCAGACTTAAAATTTTGATGTCCAAATATCTCGAACACGGTTGCTTAAAACAACTTATGACAATGGTGAATTTTTCACGTAGATATGATAGAAGAATGAAAAATGCTCTCGAAAAATTTAAGAATCTTCATAAAAGAAAAAGTGGTGTGGGTGGCGTCCCCCACGAATGATAGCAAAATTAAAATCAGGTCCAAATTGGACACCTCAAAAACACCCTAATGCCAAGTTTCGTTTAATTCAGGTCAGTATTTCGGAAGTGATAGGAAAAAAAATAAAATGAATCTTTAACACCTTTTATCTAGGAAACCGAGCGTTTATTGATATATATTTATTTGGACTTTTCATATAAGAATATTGTGGGGATCATCTCCTGAAGTTTGTCGAAATACTTTTGAATCACTCTGTATCATAAGTTTCTATTTCTGAAATCGACGCTATATGAACTTTGATTCACTTCCTGCTGCATAGAATTACCCCATATGCGAGAGGAGAGAAGAGCTCAGAACAGGGTGGGTTAATCTAGCTACTCAGCCTCGATCGTGAACATATAAACATTTTATCTTGGAATTTGTTTGGTAACTACTTATCGCCAGACTTTGTAAAACAGGTTCATGCACCACAGCATAGCTCTGAAAAATGTAAAAACCTTGAGGTGAAGAAGCCGTCATTTTCGAGGGAAAAATTCATAATTTCGCGCCCCTAGTTAGCTTGCGTCTCTCTCGCCACGCCCTCTATCCGGCACTGCATTTACGACATGAAATGAATTCAACCTTTTTGCGACTTATTAATTTCGAATCACAAAGATCGCTTTATGAAGCGACCAGGCTTAATGAATTAAGAGGCCATAAACATGCAAGTCCGTACGGATGTTCTATGTTCCTCAAAGGTGGACTAGGAGTTATAAATTCCATTAGGAATTCATCTGAATTCCATGCGTCCTACAATTACCATTCATCTGCTTGACCGCACGTATTGGTATTCTGTCGCTCTTGAACGCTTTGGAGTAATAATTAACTTTGGAGATTTCTGATTGTCATTTGTGGCGCTCTCTCCCAACGTTCAAGGTGCTGATGAAATATTGTATATTCTTCAATTTCTTACCAATAACTGTAAAAATAAATCAATTATACCAGGAGATTTTAGAGAGAGCTAAAAGAGTACTTGATGTCATACCTGAAGAAATTCTTAAGAGTGCTTAGTTCCAGGCTAGTTTTCTAGTTATCATAAAATATAATGATGGGACTTAGTTTATGGAGGAGGAAAACCTCCAGTAATGATGAACTAACATAACCACAAGGACGAATATCTGTCCATAAATTAACAAATATTCCACCTTGATCAAAGCTGATCATGCAAACAATCAAAACGTCTTCACCGAAGAAGAATGGTTACAGCTGTTTCACGGTTTTTACCGATCTTCAGACCACCTGACCTTGGTAATCCTCTGAAAAAACTCGAGATTCTTATCACCTATTAGATGGAACGCTGTGTTATACTCATTACATACAGCGCGCCATTTCTCAGGAGCACCTTGCGAATCCTAACCTCCGAGAGCTGAATACTTAGATCGATGTACATCTTATTGTAGTATCAGGTATCTGCGATATTGCAGTTAACAACATCCGTCACGACTTCTTAACACTCGGTTCATGTGATTTCCCAAAAGAGGATAACTTCCAACATCTAAGAAAGATAGGAATTTGTTGTTGAAATGAGTGAAAAAAGGAAAATAATTAACATTGGGCATTCTCACAGAAGAATTGAGTATATTCCAAGAAACATTTTCAGAAAATACTCACTGAAGTTTGCAGAACGAGATCCCGTTTTCTCCTATAAATGTTTGCTTTTAAGGTATATTGTCACCTATAAGTTGTATATATTATTGCCTTATCTGTTGTTTCCGATTGTTGATTTTGCTCACTTTTCACGCGCATGCTCTGAGGAAAATGTCTGTAATTTTCGGATTCTTTCCCTAACGACTAGGTGGGACTTGCTCATGACGGACTCGGTGTCACAATCGATTGTGTCCGGCCGGTCAGACGGTCGATTCCATTAATGGGCAAAATCGGCGAAACGGTTCAGAAGTTATAGCCCTCTGAAATTGTGAAGTTATTTCCCTGTTATTTGGAAAACTACTGAAGCGATTGGATTGAAACTTTGTATTTAGTTGAGACATGATGATTCGCTTCTTCTCACGAAATTTTGTTCGAGTTCATACTATTGGTGAATCGAAAAACATTTTTCGAATCTTTCTCCGAAAAAATCTGTTCTTCCAGGAACTGATCATCGTATTCGTATCCTTTGCTTATATATTGATGATATTAGAACAAAATTTAAAATTTCGTGGTATTTTCTCCTTATTATTGTTGGAATAACTCAAAAAATGCTAATTCCATCATGATGGAATTTGTTCACCAGCTTCGAAACGCTTGTTAGCAAATTTGTGCGAAATTCCGTGAGGATCGTGTCATAAGACAAATGGGAAAAAAAACTTCAACTTTTTTTCAGGTATTCAATATTATGCGATCTTCTGATCGTACTGTCCTTCAAAAATTCTGTTTCAACCTTGAATCTGTCATGTTTCAAACGAATACTGGATTTCAATTTGAATTCGATCGAATCTGTATTTAGGGAATATTGAAAAAATATAATTTTTAATGGGAATATCTGCGGAATCATTGAGTAGATTATACCGATTCACGAATTCAGCCTTCGTCATTGAGGCCGAAACCTACTTCGCAAGTTTTGTTTCTGGAGATATTGTGTTTACGATCGGCTTTAGGGGCTTTTGTTGAATAGATGACTAGCTCAGATCAAGGTGTGGTATTTGTTGAATCGTCCAGAAATATTTTTCCTTGTGTTTGTGTTAGTTTATCAAAATAATAATGATCTTCTTGTAGTGGAAACAATTCTGATAAAAACAAGTGCGGATCTACTGAATGCTTAGGGCGTCTGGCATATTACGCACCCTTGGCGAAAAAAACTTTATCTCCGAAACGTGCGTTAGACGCCGAGAGTATTAGTAAGACACTGTTTCAAATCCAACATAGCAAACTTCACACATGTATGGCCTGTTTAAACGAATAGTAATGCAACGTTGGGCGAGACAAGTAAATGGATGGAAGATCACACTATAGTAAGTATAGAGCTCTCAAACGAAATAACTCACGAACCAGAAAGCATCTGGGTAGATTCACGACCTGAATATGCATCTGAATAAGCGCGCAAAAGCTCTAGATGTCAAGTCACGGAAACCATAAAAATTTATCGTTTTCATAGTGGGAAACCACAGAAATTAAAATTTCACGAAAAAAAAATAACGGCTTTTATGCTACATGGCCCGAAGGAACTACCTCAACTCATTTTATCATGGCAGTTTGTGATCGAACGAGGATGACTGCTTACATCCTACAGTGTTCACGGGAAAAAATGTGTAATGTCAGAGTAACACATTCTTAGCCATCATGATGATGGATGTTTTTTTTCACCGTTCGGTGGAGCGAAAGGAAAACATTTCGGCAAGTTCAGTTTTGCACGATTTCCCCACATTCGTTTCAAATGTCCTCAACATTTCGTTTTTCACACGGCGAAACTCGAGAAATTATGAAATGATTGTTAATTCCTTGTGGCGCTTCTTGATGATTGATACAATTTGGTTTGCACAATGAAAAGAGTCCACTTTTTCTCCAAGCAGGAAAAAAATATTATTTCCTACAGGGAAGATGTTTCGAACAAACTTGGATTTGATTCCTTATAAATTATCCATCCATTGAAATTGTTTTAATTGCTTATAAAACAACTGGTGTTGGCTGTGAGTAATTTCTGTTTGTTTTGAAAAAATACAAATATCCTCAAATGATGGTTTAAAAGGATGTTTTTCCTAATCTCGAAAATTTAACATACGTTATCTCTAGTTCTTCCAGTTTTTCTAATTCCAAACGTTGTACCACGTGGGTTGACCAGATATAACTGAAAATACATAAATTCGCTGAAAGCTTACTTTTTTCAAGAAAGGTAGAAGAAGGATATTTATTTCATATCATTCAACGACTCAGTAACTTGAAATTGGTGTATGATGAAGTCAAATGTTGCTGAAATGAGAAAAAAAAAGATCTCTTTGAAATTTCAATAACGTTCAAGGTATAAATATGTTTTCGTATATTGTATGATCTGCATAACATTGTATTTTCTCTATTTCTTTTTTTCTTTCCATTTTGCTTTCATCACAAAAATTTTTGTCAAGATGATATACTACGAAGATTTTCGAGGATAATTGAGATATTGGCCAATAACTCAACGGTGGCATCTATCCCTACGACTCTAAGCGAAAGCACAGTGGTTCATGAATTATATTCTATTCTAGTTCAAAATACCTAGTCAGAAATTTAGAAGTTAAAATATTGAACGGCAATATCAATCCAATCATTGAGCGAATCTTATCCATTAACGAATTCGACCTTCGTTATCAAGCCCCAAACCTACTCTACAAATACCATATAAAAAAAATTTCAAAAAGCACCGCCGTGAAGGCAGCAACTTTTGCGCGCATGTTCAATGTAGATGACCGCTTCAGCAACGAATTTGAAGATGATATACTTGGGATATTGGCCAATAACTCAACGGTGGCATCAATCCCTACGACTCTAAGCGAAAGCACAGTGGTTTATGAGTTATATTATATTCTAGTCCAAAATACCTAGTCACTGTTTTGAACTAAGGTGTTAATACAATCAGGATTCAAAAATTTTGGAGCATACAATCTGAATTTCAAAGAACCCTTATTTGAAAACAACAAAAAACCCAAACGTCGTGAAAGCTCAAGGTCTAAATAATTATCCCTGCCGAATTTTCCTGAATATCTTCTGAAAACTTCTCTTTCACAAGAAAAACTCCTGATAACGGAAGTCGAAATGATAATGATATATGAATAAAATACAGTGTGCAAAATCAAAAATGATTCAAAAAGAAATAAACTTCGATAAGTTCGTTAGGAAACATTTTGTACGGTTGATTCCAATCAATTTGTACCAATTCTGTACTGAGATGTAGTCCTGAAAACTTGAATCGGAAGAGGGGTTGATTGAGTTTTTTTGAAGGTAATTTGATGGCGTTTCCAAAAATGCCTTTTTGATTGTTCTTTTTCAATTCATTATCCTGTTGAAGTGAAGAAAATAACTGGAGAATGCAACAAAATATTCAATAGTATTGTAGAAAAAATGTTCATCATGGCATCTGGAAGTTATATTTTTTTTCACGAGTGGGATTCGCTGGTATTTTAGGAAATGCTGGTTTGGGACCTTTCACTAAAGATCTTCTTATAATTTCTATGTTCCATTGCAAATCTTGCTATCGTTAGTATTTCACTCTTTGTTATTTTTTTTTTGAGAGGCAAACGAATTTCCTTCGAAACAAGGATGTTCACAGGGTTGATGCAAATTGAATGGAACTAACCGTATAAAATGTCCTCTACAAACCAGAAATTACCTTGTACTTGTTCTACTAATTTATGTTTACATTCAGTTGTGTTCATGCTTATGGCCGGGAAGTCTCCCATTTCTGCAATACAAGAATAGAAGATCCAATAACAACCGTATTTCAGGGTTGGTTTCCGAACCGAATACACCAGTTATTTTCGTGAAGAGGCTGAATCTGCCCGACGATTTCAGAGCGCTCTGTATGTGAATTCGGATGAGCGAGCTTTTCTTAACATTTTCAAGAATGCTGTTGTTCTAGATGGGAAATAAAAGCAATACAGATGATCTCTGTTCGATTCCAAATTGTCCTCATAAAACGAGAAGCGATAAGGAGATAATACAAGCCATGTAGAATAAAAGACGTTACTTTAACCTGAAATCTACGGAGTAGACGACGGTACTCAAGCTAATCATCGACAAGAAGTCTGATGGAGTAATTAGCTAGATAAGAAAAGCGTTGATAAGCGTAGAAGCTGCTTTTTGCGCTGGCAACCATGCCGAGTGGCTTCTTCATCAGGTAACTGGGGCTTTGTGCAAGTTGCAATAAAAACTTTGATGAGATTATGAGACAGATATTGATGAAAATGATGATGAGAAATGCTGCGTGGATTTAACCTTGTCTATTTTCTTCCGCTGAAGTTAAATGCATTGTCCTCTCCCAGAAATCAGCTCGACTGTACTTGTACGGATTTGTAGAGGTTGCCCCAGGATAATCGAATACACGAGTATCTTGATGGAACGAATAGTTTGAAGCGAATCGAGGGAAATAATTGAATAAGCAAGTTAATGAATGATCCAAAACGGTTGTAGCTCCGACAAATTGAGCATTTTTCATTTCTAGGGGATTCAGAACTTTATTTCCTCGCATTCTTAGAGTTGAAACGGTAGTTTGAAGGCATTAAACGGCATAAGGGTTCATTAATGGTTTTTCGACGAATTTTTCATGTATACCTACCCTTTGTGCGCATGTTCAGGAGAACGGCGTGCTATCCCCTTGTCCAAATGTCTGCCATTATCCATTTTCTTCCGGAAAATAGTTTCAAACCTCTTGTTCGGACTCACTGATGACGAATCCGATGATGCAATTAATTCTGTCCAGCCAGCCCTCGAAAGTAATGAACTGAAACTCGAAATTTTGAGTGTAGATCGCGTATCACAATACAAAGGTCAAATTAATGAGTCAAATCGGCCAAATGGTTTCTGAGTTATAATTATTTGAACTTTAAAAATTATTTCCTCAATATCTCAGAAACTACTGAAGCAATCTGATCGAGTCTTTGTATTTGCAGTTAACACAATAACTTCCGGAAGAAACAACTTAAAATCTCGATATTTGTAGAGAAGGTTTGGGGCTTGATTACGAAGGTCGAATTCGTTAATGGGTAAGATTCACCCAATGATTGGATTGATATTGCCGTTCAAAATTTAAACTTCCCAAATTTCTGAAACTACAGATTTGGTTTTATTTCAATTCAGTACTTGATTGGAAAATACTAGCTAGAAGGTTCATGCAGAATTTTATGTGGACCATATAAAAAACACGAAATCTTTCAACAGGAAGTAATGAAGCGTTAGGTGGGATCAGTATATTATGATAATGAGTATATACAATGACATTGTCATCGAAACTAAAGCTGGGTAACAAAGATCGGATGAATCGTCAACATAAAGGGGGTATTACCTCGATCAATGAATTTGACCGTCACAAACACACAAAAAAGTAGGGCAGGCTAAATAAAACTGCTTTGAAATGCTTCAGTTGATGTCTCAGGATCTGTAAGAGTAACCCTTTGTACGTGAAACGTTCGATACGATTATTTATTCCTATTGTAGTGAGGACAGTCCTGCTTCCCATGTTTTCAATAGAGTATTCTTTTCGTTATTCCTTAGATGATTTTGTTCAGTATGTTTTTGTCTAGGAAATAATCAGATTCGATGTAGGGGTAACAAAGAATTTTCAAGTTGACCTTGACATCCACGCATTCCAAACTCCATATTGCGTGTGAAGCATAATGAATATCTGTTTATATATTATGCCTGATTACTTTCATTTCCAGTGAGCCTTCAAATAAGACCGATATACGAGTGGGAACGTCATATTTCATTTCAATAGAAACAAATTTCAATGCACCATTCAAATATACGACGGAGATCGAATGCTTGTTTGCATTTGTTTGGATAGAACGAAATGAGATGCGTAGGACTTTTCCAACTACTACAATATTCCTCATGTTTCCTTCATATTCGAGAAGGCAAGCAATATTTGAATCGTTATCCAGCAAAAGCTTCCGTATTGAGAAAGTATCAAGTAACATTTGGCTCCACTATGCTTATAGCCGGAAACAACGAGAAGTTTCAAATCACTTCACCGATCAATAGTTGAGGGAATTGGGGGTGGAGATGCGTTGATTGTTGAAAGAATATTGTTAATGATCGAGGATTCAACACACCTGTCATTTGGGATCACATGACAGATTGGGACAATACAAAAATACTGATGTCGGAACCATTTGATAAAAATTAAAGAATCCTCCTGCATTATGTTGAATGGAGAGAGTAATTTAGGTCATTGTTCCGTAGAAATGAATCATATTTGGCTGAATTCACTAACAAAAAGAGATGCTGTAGTTTCTTAAGAATGTCAATTCGACAAATGTCTCACGGTACGAAAAATCGAAAGATCATAGCCAGCAAATTTTCCCGTTTGTCTAATGAAAGAGTGAGATCTGTACTCTGAAAAGTAACAGTAAGCTTTATTTTTCGTTTGTATTGTTCCGGTATTTTTCATTAGGCAACCTGCTAACCTAGAAACTGCCCCAGACAAATAGTTCAATCTGCAAGGGCATATTCCATGAAAAATTTTCAGATTTGGGTAGTGGAAACCCAGGAAAGAAACACGGAATAATGCGAAATCTTTTCAAAATGAGCTTTAATCTATAGTACAGTGTGGGCGTCTAACTGGAAATGAATTCAGTAAACCAAAAGTTTTAGAAAAGCACTGACGTGAAGTCCGAAGCTTTCACGCGCATGCTCCCTCGAATTCGTTGCCAAAGCGGTCAATTTTTCACGTATCGAACCTGCCAAACGCTGCTTTACTTCCTGATGGAAAGATTTGGGTTTTTTGTATGGTCCTCATCATTTTTCAGTCTCAAGTACCGCATTTCAATTCGATCCAATCTCTATTTTTGGAAATATATGGAAAATGAAATTTTGCATTGGTAAATCCGTGGAAAGCTTGTGGTGGATTTAACCTTTCCACGAACTCGACCTTCGTGATTAAGTCCCAAACATATCCGACAGATATTGAGTTTACGATTAGCCGTCAGGCAAAAAGTGGCACAAAGTTGTACAACAAAGATCAAATAACGTTAGCTGAAAAATCGTTTGGCAGATTTGGCCCCTTCACAAACTTAACTTAATCATGCCTACATCTGGTCGGACAGTATCAATTTTGACATCGGTTTTGTCATCAGTGAGCTCAACATAGTCGTGTTTGGACCATTTTTCAGTTTTTTTCTGGGGTTTCCTCCAATATCTGAAACAAAACTATTAAAAATTAAATGAATTGTTTCTTATGAAAAATGCCCTTGCGGATTGCAGGACTGAACTCTTCGTAAAGGGCAGTTTTTCGGAAAACATATTGCCTAATAAACAATACTGGAACAATGAAAGAGTCAGATTTGAGCTCTGACACGTCACAGCTCGCTACGTTTATCGTTTCTATTGTTAGGGTATTATTCATTAGGCAAAATGTTTTCCAAAGAACTGCTCCTGACAAATAGTTCAATCCTGCAATCCGCAAGGGGGTTTTCCTAGAAAAAACAGATTTTATTTGTTTTTAATAGTTCTGTAATATGTAGATGGGAGCTCATATTTTTCATTTGAATGTAATCTGTTGAATAAGGAGCATAAAATTTTAAGGAAGATGTAGCAAATTTGAGGACTCGAACACTAGTTCCTTTCCAAAACTATTTCGAAGGGTTTACTCATCGAATAAATTCGAATTTTTTTCTCTCGTTCGAAATGAACTCATCCCATCCAATTTTCCGAATCAATAATTAAAAGTAATCCCATTCAGTAACCCATCAAAATCTTATCGATCTAGCTAACTCAGTATTTTTTAGGTTATTTCTGGGTTTTCACTTCCAATATCTGGAAAGGACTATTCAAAAAATTGAAATAGCAACAATTATTTATAGAATGAGTCCTGGATTGCGGAATTCAAAGTATATATGAAGGGCAGTTTCTAGAAATTATGTTGCCTAATGAATAATATTGAAAATCATCAACGGAGTGTTCTGTGAAGTTCCAGAATTCATCACTGACTTCTTCATCAGACAAGGAGAAAATGGAGGAGTCAGAAATAGACCTAGAAAATACATGAGAACTAATGCAAAATCTTCTCGAAATATTCTTTAATCGATAGGCATTTCCATTGCTCCGATAATAATTGATCTTTTTGATACTCGCATTTTAATGCCTTGTCTGTTCTTTTTATCAACAAGAATTGCAACTTCGCATCCCCCTGTCCGGATCGGATATCACGAATCAACTTACAGTAGGGCTTCCCGGAAAAAACTTCGGAAAAAGGTGGAAAGAACGTTCAACCAACCGTTGGTGGAATTTTTGTCGACTAACACACACGACATGCAGTTTTTATATACCTTTTTATAGGGTTTCGTAGGTGGAGAATCCATTGGATTCGTGAGATTACTTTGAAGTTCTTCATAAACAGATGTTATATCTCTCGTTTTGCTAGAGTGCTAGGATCAAATGAACATTTCCAAGTTCTTTCTGATTGTAAGGATGTTCAATTTAGTAATATGAAATGGAAAACGTTTTGAGTTTTGTTGAAGGCTGTTAATCTCACAGTTCGGAACAGCTCAGTTCATTCCATGATGGACTTCAAATACGAAACTATTGAAAGAAGATAATGCTACAATTTTTTTCTGTATTGCGTGATGAAGGTTTGAAAATATTTGTCAAGGCTGATTCCAAGGAAAAACCTGCCTGATTAAAAATACTGAAAAAATTCAGACGATAAACAGAGTGGATTGTAACGTTTCAGAGTCTCAATCTTAGGGATTGAATCACCAACATCATCTGATTTTTCCGAAGATTTTTTTATGAGGAATCACTGAAAATTTAATATGTACCATTTTTTCTTCAGAATTGAATGAAGAAATGAATTTTTAAATATTCCCTTCACAAAAAAGTATTGGAGACAAACCTGATGGGGTTGTTCTTCACAGCTTCTAATTATGGAGTCAAGGCTTTCATAAAATTCTGCGGAAAACATCTATGAAGTGCAAAATAAATAAAAACCGTCAACTACATAAACCCCTCTCCACCTCAAAAGGGTGAGTCGTTAAAAAAAATGTATATAAAAAAACTGTATAGGGTTATATCTTTCAATGTGAGGGTAATATTATTGGATGAAGAAACAAATATCCATTGCAAAATATTCTAAGAGGATTTTGGATTTTTTTCTGATTTTTCTGAGGTTTCACCAATCATCTGAAAAAAAAACATTCAAAATTATTTCATAATTATTATTTATAAGAAACATCCCTTCAATACAAAAAAATAAATACGGAAAGTATTAATTTAGCATTGTTCCTCATTTGTGAGCTGTTGTCTTATAGGAACTGAACGATCATTTTGAAGTTGTTTCCAATTTTTGGTTCCTTTAGTTATGTAATTTGAAATTCTTAAACTCTGTTGCTTTTGCTGAAAGCTCCTCATATGATCTTTCGAATGATTATTCAGAAACAACATAATAAAAACAATGTCAACTGTGTTTAAAAATATCCATTCAGAGAATCGTACAAGTTGCCCAGAATTCATTGCTCCTTAATAATTTGACTTTGGTGAAATTATATCAGTCGCGGAAATCACCCCTGATAAAAAATTCTTTTGAGTTTTAATTCCTGATACTATTATTGAGGACACTAGGAAATTCATATAATTGAATATTTTCATAGAATAGATAGGGTGATACCTTCCTACTAGAAGATAGTTTCTTCGAGTGGAAAAACCATCATACACAAAAGTGTAAGTAACAAGTTTGTTTTGGTTCCGAAATTCAGAACTGTCCTAGAACAGTTCTAGAACTGAGCAGAATCGATGCACTGTGGAAGCTCGATTCTGAACTATCCTAGAACAGTTCTTGAAGGGATGAAACCAAAACACGAATTGAGTTCGGGTTCTCATCGGGATCGTAGAGGCAAAAAAACTTACGTTTGAGTTGGCAGAAAAGAGAAATGTTAATCATGTCTTATATATTGTGTGGGGTTTAATTAAAAATATGCGAAAGTCCTTGTCTCACCATGTAATATAAAAATATTTTTGGGAATACTTGCTTTCACTCAATTTTTTTTTCTGAATTTTCTTCATTACTTCAATTATATTCCGAAATGAACCCACAAATTATTGGTTTATATAATAATGAATTTAATGACGAACGTATTTCAGATATGTGCTTTTTAGAGAAAAATTGATTCGAAACATTATTATTCAATAGAAGAAGAGCACTCTTGTATTCATAGATTTATTTAAAAAGTATACATCCCAAGTGTGAACAATAGAAATAAAATCCATTAGATTATCCTGGTAGGTCGTAGCGAAGGAATTATCCTCAATAACAAAACTTTAATTTTAACAGTTAACCGTTTCCTCAACAAATGAAACAATCGAAAACCAAATAAACACGACGTCGAAAAAGTCAGCTCAACCATTTGAATCGTTGACAGCCACTCTACGCATGTGCGAACTACCCAATTCTGAAACAGTTCGGACTCTTACGTCCGAACTCCTTTCATAGTTCTAAAACAGTTCGGAATCGATTCTGAAAATAACCAAAACAGAATTACTCAAATCCCGAACCGGTTCTGAAATGAACCAAAACACAAAATCGCAATCGCGCATGCGGAACCGTTCCAGAACAGTTCTGAAGTCGGAACCAAAACAAACCTAATGTATTGCTACTAAATTCGAGGATAAAACTGATGTCGGCCATTGTTTGAGAATCCATCCCTTGTCAAAAAATACTTGTCCCTATCAGAACACCCCTTTCAACGATGCAATATGCTGAGTTTATAATTGCACAGTTTCCAAGGAAGTGTAATTTCTCATTCCTTTTTCTTGTGTTTGCCTCGGTAGCAAAGGCTTGGATTGTATGATAATCACGTTCCTCATCTCAGAGAGAGAAGAAACTTAACGAATTGGATAAAGTGAAGACCAAACTGCAGAACCTCATAAAATGGAATGGGTTCAAATTAAAAAGTGGCTGATAACTTCTAATTTCGAAAGCCGTAAATCAGGTGTTGTCGACTAGACCCTCACAATAAATTGAGTCTGTTCCATTTAAACTTTAGACAATCCAGAGTTCAGCGAGAGCTAAAATGTTCCATCTATATACACTGGCCATCAAATTCAACCAGGCGAACATTCTTTCTTAGACTCATAAGTTTATATTGTTTATTTTCATGTCATAGCAATTTTATTATTTTCATGTCATAGCAATTTTATTATTTTCATGCTCGGAGTGATTCGAATATAAGCGGCAACAGAAACAAATATTCTGCAAAATACTTTGACAGGTGAAAAATGTGATATATACTCAGAGACGTTAGAAGTGTAACACCTAGAAAATATAGCTTCATGAATTAAATTTTTGTCAATGTGGTAATATAACATTCAGAATTCAAAAAAAAACTTCCAGAATATTTATGAACATTCAAGCAAGAAAATAAAATGTTCTCGGCAATTCCGGAGCGTCCAGATGAGATGAGATGGTCCATGTCTGCTTGTAACAAATCGTTCCAAGCAACTTGAACTAAGTAAATCAAGTGTGTCAGAGTTGGACATTCCCCTCTACATAATATCTCACAGATGTTCAATGGTATTTAAATCCGGTGAGCGGGGTGGCCACAGAAATACGTTATTTTTTCGGAGAAAGTCCATAGTTCAAGGAAGATTATGAGGAAGTGCGTTCACTTGCTGTGAAAGAAGTCTGGACGGCCATTCGGATACGGCAGTAGAGTGATTTGTAGGACATCGTCAAGAAGAAGCGCAGCTGCCATACTGCTTCCAATGAACAGAAGTGTTGATCGCCTTCCATATTTAATAGCTACCCAAACCGTTATTCCACCAGTACCTTGTACATGTCTTCAACAGCAAACGCGATGTCACGTCTCTTTCTATAGCGGCACCTTGGTATATATATCTACAAATATTCCTTCAAGATGAGCAGTATATTTTATATCCAACAAAATGTGTTATCACGGTATTAGCAGAGGATATGTAAACGGGGTACCATACGTTTTTACGTATGATACAAGAGCACAGATAAAAACCTCAGGAAATCCCTGTCTCCACGTATCAGTGTAGTGAAATTGCTGTTTGTTATTGAAGGGCTTCTTTTCCATCAACAACATTTCTTCTTTCCTATTCGATGCAGGTTGATATCTAGAAATCACACCTGAAAACAAGAAAAAAAGACGAAAAAATAATATGAACTAGTTAATGATGTATAACTCATTAAATTAATTTGAAGTTCAAGATTCATCTCGAAAAAGAATCAGACATCGAACGAATTGCCTCGAAACCATCGTCAAATTTCTATATTGGACAACTATCAACTAAATGTTCTATTGTTCCCTATTCTTCTCCGCATTCGTACCTTAGACTTTCGATCGAATTCCATTTGAAGAGGAAACTATTACAGCGACCATGACCGATTCTGAGTCGATTCAAAAAGCACCAAATTTAACTAGGAGGATTGAAACCATGAACTTTTTCTGAAGGATCGCAGATCAAACCTTTGTTGAAAATATTACACGAATTCCATTCTGAACGCCGAATTTCTTTGTCACTTTTATTGGAATGAAGAAGATCGTTTATCCATACAAGTTTACGAGATTTTAATCTAGCAATTTTAGAATCCGGAATATAAGACATGATTGGGAATAAATTCGGAAAGGAATAATATTTATCCCAAGACTTTATCACTACAACCTGTCTACGCATATGGAGCGGTATAATATTCGAAAGAACAGGTAACCACTGTAGAGGTGTAGATCTTATAGTCCCACTAATGATTCTCATCGCAACATTAAGCTGTGAATTAATTTTACCAACATAAGCGCTGTATAACCAAACCTTAGTAGGCATCCACAACAGCGCACCAAATCGCAGTATTGAATCAACCACCGCAACGGTAAAACTTTATTCCTTGATTTTGAATGAAAAGCAACCTCGATTCATGTAATCGATCTTTGTTTTGACCAAATAATTATATACAGCATCTACTATAAAAATTCATTTTGACTTTTAATAATCACAGCATCATCTTGTTTAGGTTGAATTTGTGTATTTGCGATGGTCGGTGCCAGGGTCAGTGCTTGGTGCTCCGTTGTGAACTCATGCCATTCTACCACTCACTGCTACCGTTGTCTTCACCAGATCAAACGTTCACGGCAATCAAAAGGCTCTTATAGTAAGATGTAGAGTTCTTCGTCTATCTTCTTCTACGAACCATATATACAGGGTCTTTCACGAGGAACCTCAACCATATTTATACGGGAAACTACTGAACGTATTTTCATGAAATTCAGCACTTATAAGTATTTCACGATGCTGATGAAATCTAAAATATTTTCAAGGCATGAGCACCTCCGGTTTTTCCGGAAATGACGTCAACTTCCGTTTTTCAGATTAGAACACCATTTTTTTATTGCAGAAATAGATTCCTTAGAAAATTTCAATTTATTTTGATGTAACATTTTTCAGTTTTGGTTGGAAAATTCTCTCTGAGCGGGAAAATTCGAAAAAAAAATCGAAAATAGAGCTCCGCTGAAACAAGAATCACTTCGAGGTTTTTGGATGGAAAATTTTCATTTTTGGGATTTTCCAAGATGTAAGATTGATGTATCCACTTTAAAAATCGAAATCGCGATTCATGATACAGGGGGTGAAAAAATTGCTTTCAAAGTTAGGGATGACAAAATCGTGAAAAATCAATTTTTTCAAATTAGAACCCCATTTTTTTATGGCAGATATTGAATCTACGTTGAAAAATAATGTGAGTGTATGCATCACACCCTTGCCCTAAAGTGGATATTTTCTGAGTTATTCACAAAAAACTGTTTTTCGTCTTGAATTTTCAGCTATTTCTTTTCCCTTCACGCCAAAAAGATGAAATTTTCAGGAACTGTTATTTGAACCATGCTGTAGATTTTTCACCCCTTCTTGAAATCGACTTCAAGTTACTATAAGGAGAACCATGGCAAGCTCTCGCAGTTATAACTAGAGAAGATGCTCAAAGTTTTGACCGTTAATTTCTAGACATTTATTTATACGTCTCAGGAATGCTTCGTGCGTTGCTCTTCTTATTTCATCGGGAGGAAGAGATCTGCAAAAGTGTTTAAAAACCAAATTGAGTTTCAAAACTATGAATCTAAAAATCTAAACAAACCTGAACGCATTTCTGACTCGTTCTATGCAGTCCTCTTTATCAGTCAGGGGAGTTGAGTAGACAATATTTTTTATCCTACCCCAAACATAATAGTCTAAAGGAGTTAAATCGGGAGAACGTGGTGGCCAAAGATGTGGACCATTGTTCGCCAACCATCGATCTTCAAATAGCCTGTAGAGGATATTTGACACATTGAGTGAATTGTGTGGAGGCGCGCCATCTTGTTGATACCATAAGTCATTATGGTTCTGTACTAGCGGCTCAATTATTTGAGTCAATATGTCAGAATATCTATCTCCTAAGGGAGAACATTCTTCAAATAATGCAAACATGTGTAGTGTTCTATCTTACCAGTTAAAGTCCCATCGTAAATGTGAACATCGAGAATTGCATTATTTTTGATGGCGCAAAAAACATTGAAACTCCAGGTCTCTTGAAAGTTCCATTGTCTGAAGTGGTGGTTGTTCTCTTCATCCCAATAATGACTGTTATGCCTATTGAAAGAACCATTCTTTGTGAATTTAGATTCATCTGTCCAAATTATACAGTCCAAAAAGTTTTCATTCTCTTGAAATCGAATCATCATAGCTTCGCAAAACTCTGTTCTCCTGACGAAATCAGTTTCCTTCAAATGCTGTACCCTATTGAATTTATATGGGTGCATTTTATGTTTTTTTAATATTCTCCAAACACTCGATTGAGATAATCCCAGATCAATCTCGGCATCTTTGAGAGAATTTTGAGGATTCACACGAAAATATGCAAGAACTGTAATTTCGTTGTTCTCATCTTCTACTACACTTTTTTCTCTGTGTGTAGTTTTCTTAACGAAACATCCGACATTCCTCAAGTTTGTCATGGTTCTGTTAATGGTATCTCTCGTTGGTCTGGGTCGGTCAGGAAACCTCTCAATGAACAGTCGAATCGTTCTATCTACAACTTTATTACATTCTCCATGAAGTAGAATGAGATTTAAATAATCTTCATTGGTAAAATTAGGCATAGTGATCGATTTTATAACTTAATACGAACTATCACCAAATTAATAGTAAACACAAAATGCTACTGAATAAAGAGGAATTTGGCAGATGTAATTAATGATATCTATCATTAAAAAAAAATAATGTAAAACATGGTAAGTTTTTGCATATGGTTCATAAGGAATTATTTATTTATCACTGGAGAGAAAACCGATGGCCGATTAGTTGAAATAAAGAGGTTTCCGAGACAAATTCGAATCCAAATTCGCCATCTATTTAGGAACAACCTGTAACTTTTTTCTCTTGCATATTAGGGTAGTGAAATCTAAAACATGGTTTAAGTAACAGTTCCTGAAAATGTCATCTTTTTGGCGTGAAGGGAAAAGAAATAGCTGAAAATTCAAGACGAAAAACAGTTTTTTGTGAATAACTCAGAAAATATCCACTTTAGGGCAAGGGTGTGATGCATACACTCACATTATTTTTTGACGTAGATTCAATATCTGCCATAAAAAAATGGGGTTCTAATTCGAAAAAATTGATTTTTCACGATTTTGTCATCCCTAACTTTGAAAGCGATTTTTTCATCCCCTGTATCATGAATCGCGATTTCGATTTTCAAAGTGGATACATCAATCTTACATCTTGAAAAATCCGAAAAATGAAAATTTTCCATCGAAAAACCTCGAAGTTATTCTTGTTTCAGCGGAGCTCTATTTTCGATTTTTTTTTCGAATTTTCCCGCTCAGAGAGAATTTTCCAACCAAAACTGAAAAATGTTACATCAAAATAAATTGAAATTTTCTAAGGAATCTATTTCTGCAATAAAAAAATGGTGTTCTAATTTGAAAAACGGAAGTTGACGTCATTTCCGGAAAAACCGGAGGTGCTCATGCCTTGAAAATATTTTAGATTTCATCAGCATCGTGAAATACTTTTAAGTGCTGAATTTCATGAAAATACGTTCAGTAGTTTCCCGTATAAATATGGGTGAGGTTCCTCGTGAAAGACCCTGTAGACAATTGAAGCATAGTAGCAAGACGGTCCCACAGAGTCCGTTGCCTGAATTCTATCCGGCCGTCCGTATGCAAGATTACGGTGGTACGGAGAATTCTATCAACCTAAAACTTTCAGGGTAGATTGCATTTCAAAAGCGACGGTTAGGTTCGTTGATGAGCAGAATCGGCCAAACGGTTTCGGAGTTAAAGCCTTTTGAAGTTCTGAGGTTATTTCCGTGATAATCCGAAAACTACTGAACTGATTGTATCGAAACTTGTCAGTTAGTTGGAGTATAACGACGCGGAACTTTTAGCTAAATTTTGTTGAGGTCATACTGTCAGTACCGAAATAGAAGAAAAAAAATGAGATAATGGAGTTTGAAGTTTAGAAAAAAGTATGTGTCTGGTTCAATTCGCGGTGTATAGTCAAGCTTCTTTTTCTATTTCCCACATACACAGTTTTTCACTATATCTGCCTCCTATTCTGGGTTAAGTACTTCAACATATCGATTACATATTTATGGGCAATAGGCAATACTTTCTGAAGGGTATTAGTTCAGTAAGGATATATAAATTCTCCAAAATGAGTCCATATTCGTAAAGCAAAATTTATTATTGATGAAATTTATTTTATGTTATGGGATAAGGATGAGTTATGATGATAAAAATTGTGAATTGTTGAATGAAGTGAAATATGCTGCTTGCTTCTGCCTTCGGTTTGTTCAATGTTAGCTCTTCTTACGTCGTTTTCGTTTGCCGAGAAATAAATATGACAGCGGTATGTTTACCCAGGTTTTATGGATATTCTCGAATTTCTTCCACAAAATTTACGCAAGAGGAAATACTCTCATCCACGTTTTCTGTGTTCCATTTCCTGGAGATCGAATGAAATGGGTTGATCAGCTAAAAAAAATCTCTCGAAATTTCTTAAATATATCCTGGAAATATAGATATCTGAGTTTCATTAAAATCTTCAACGTAGTTTCAAACATGCAAGAAATGCACTGAAATAAGCAGCTTTTACGCGCAGGTTCAAATTCATTGCCAAAGCGGTCGTTCTTTTACGTATTGATCCCGCCAAACGCAGCTTTACTCTTGAATGGAAAGATTTGGCGATCCTCTTTTCATATGTTCCCTATGAAATTCTGCATGATTGGGAATGACAGCTTGAAATATTCATGCAGAATTCCGTTGGACGATTCCAAAATATGGAATATACGAAACGATTTTGTTTCAAATCGCTCTAAGCGTCCAATCATTACGAAATCTAGCGCCAAACTTATTAGCATTTTTCAACTACAAGTTGCCAAATTTCATCACGATCATATTAGGATTGTATAAGGTGATTCCGAGATGAAAGCTCTCAAAATCATGAGCGTTTAAGTATTTTCGATGAAAAAAAATAAAGACTTGATGTTGATGTTCCGGTTAGGTGAAATACAGTATCCGACAAAAATCTATGCAGAATCAGATGATTCCATGTACAAAGTTGAACTTTGAATTAGCAACCGAAATTTCCTAGTCCTGGTCTGTACTATTTCAGTATGGTTCATATGAACAGTTCGATGGGTGAGATGATAATACCTGCAAAATTTGCAGTACCTACGGTGAAAAGTTCACGAGTTGAAGCCCTACAAGGGTTCTGCCAAAATCAATTAATCTCAGAAGAGAAAAGCCTTAGCCCATATTGAATTGTTGTTTTCTGGCTTTCCAAGGTACCATAAATTCACCATCAAACGATGTACAGTTACTCGCGGACCACCTCGTATATGATTCCCGGTAGTTGAATAAAGATATATAGACGAGAAACGTCCTGGCCAAAATCACCTGGCTTCACGTCAGTACGTATCTCATGTTCAAATATCTCAGTATGAAATCCTGTAGGTACTGAGGAACATTTCTTGAAATTTTTCAATTAATGATTTCCAATTCTATTATGTCAAAATCCTTGCTTTTTCCCGAGTATTATGAGTACAAAATTGTCTTTTTTCGCTGGTATTTCGATAATAATAGGATAACAAATTCGAAATTATAATAATTCTCTTCGCATCTAATGGATATTCTTGTTCGGCTCCGTGCTATTTCATCTCAGTAAGTTCCTCATCCGCAATCCAGTCTTCATTCCACAAAAAGGTCCTATTTCCAAGAGCCATTGTATATAGAGTAACATGACCCGTTTGCATTACTAAAGAAACCCGATGATGGAACAGGAACTGTTAATTTTCGTTGACATGTTACCTTAACTATCGACATCCACCATCCTTATAATAATTGCCACAATGTCATCTCAAACCAATGGCCCAGGGTCGAGAAGTCTTCCCGACGGCCGAATGAAATGACACATTGTATTCTTCGTGAGGAACAGAAAATTATTCATTGTCCGCAAATTATGGTCCTTTACCCAACTTTGTGCTTCCATTCTGCACTGTTAACTTCAGGAGCTTCTTGAACAATGAGGAATTCGGGTCAGCATGGAATTGTTAGAGTCTGAAAGACTGCTGCCGAATAAAGGCAATTTTATGGATATGTACAGATTGAACTCAGAGTGAACCAATTTGGATATACAGACTGTTTCTAATTTTTTGCATTCTAAGATCTAAAGTGAAATACAAAAACAACCTAAAAATAAAGAAATACTACAATCTCAAATAGCGAGTCATATTTATTCGACCATTAGGAATCACAAGATTTATCAGGAAAATACAAATATATACTGATGACGGAACGAGATATATATATATATATATATTCTTTTGAGATGAGCAGTACATAATGAGATAATCTGAAGAAATCCAGCATTTTGCTGAAAGGAAGAAATTATTAGGCCAATTGTTTTTCAGAAATGGACTATTTCGGTTAAATTTGATCAAAAAAAGTAGTAGAATGAAAACGTTTATATATCAAGTGAATCTGCGTTGATGGGGTTTTCTAAAATAGTGATTTGATAAAAGTTCTCGGAATTTTGAAGTAATGCCCGAATATGATATTGAAGATTCTCAATTGATTTTCGGATGAATTAGGAGCCAGATAAATACTGAAATGTTGCAGTTTATTTGGTTTATCGTTTGCGTTGTTCTACTATTGTTCATTAAGCAATATTCTCTCAAGAAAATGCCCCTGACAAATAGTTAAGACCCCTGAATCTGCATGAGAAATTACTAAGAATAATAATCTGCGTTTAATTTTCAATATTTTTTTCAGATATTGAGAGCGAAAGTCTCAAAACGAAAAATCGAAAGTAAATAATTCTGAAAATTTTTTAGTTTTCCTGATGAAATAGTCAAATTGATACCCGGAACGTCACAGTTCGCTTTGTCTATCGTTTTTATTGCTCCGGTATTATTCATTAGGCGACCTATTTTCCAAGAAACTGCCCTTGAGAAATAGTTCAATACTGCAATCCGCGAAGGCGTTTTCCATAAAAAAAACAATTCATTCAATTTCGAATAGTTCAATTTCAGATATTGGCAGTAAAATTCAGAAAAAATCCAAAAATTATGCAAAATACTCCAAAAATAAGCTTTAATCAATATTCAACTATTTCTGGATATATTTCCTATCAAATCAGCATCAGATAATTGAGTATGCTCTTGATTTTTTGAGTTCAGTCGAAATAATTCCAATTATGAAGAATATGATGGAAATTTGCTCTATAATCAATCTTCAAAGCTATCGGAACTCTTCTACCATCAAAATTACAGAATATCGACGTGAAAAACAACAGGAAATACATTTAGAAAATTGTGGAAGATTTCCTTCGGTTTCCACTTCAAAATTTCAGTAACTTCCAAATGAATTTATGGAGCTGGAAAAGGAAATTGAATTCAGAGAGTCAGTACATAAAATTACGATGACATGACACATGATATTCAACAAATTGCTACAAACCGTTACTCCATTTTTTACGTTTTTCATCGAAAATTTCCCTCATCGAACCCGAAATTTCCCTGCCAAATAGCTACATACCTGCATGGAGGAGGGCGCTGAGAAAATTTGCCAACGAAATTTGAATATTCATGAAGGGAAGCAATACAAAATTAATTTATTCTAATGTTCCATTTAAAACTTCACAAATGGTTTCGAGTCGAACTGCGGAAGTGGAATGAAAGAAACATAGCACATGATTGATAATCGTTTCCGAAAGAAATAATCCCTATGACAGGGGTAATTCAGAGTTTCATGATGAATTGTGTCTGATATGTCTACAATACCTGTTTTCGTATTCACACGGACGTATATACATATGAAACCGTACGAATAAACACGTTTTGGGCTGTGTTGATCTACAGGAATGTTAACCGATCAAAACTTCATTTCCACTTAGTTGTAGTGTAAAAGAGGCGAATCGCTTGTGCTTGTCATTTTGACAGGGAAAATCCAGACGAAAAGTTCAGCATTAAATTTCCTGGAATTTCAGTTGTTATAATCCCAACACAAAAAGCTCAGTTCTGACTAATTATGTGATGCCATGTCGTGCGCTGCACTAGATGTTCGGAATTTCTTGTGATAACATTCGGCTCAGAACCTTCTTCCATGAGAAATAATAGGATGTCGGGTTCTCATATTATCATTGACTATATTAAACATGCGACCCAATCATGTGTTCTTTTTCTAGCTGGTAAGAAAGTTTTCCAATTAAAAAATTCATCTATAATATAATATAATTTCCGAGGAAAGTTTTGAAGTGAGGTTTTATCAATGTTTTGTACCAGCATTGACTCATGTTAATGATTTTATATATATGTGATTTTTTAAGTGTTTTAAATGAATTAAGTCATGATCAAATCAATTGGGTTTGATTCATCTTCCTCAAAAATAAGTCGAATATTGCCAAGATTCTACTACTTATTATTAGAAATGGAACTGAACAATCTAGTTTATCTATAATCTTCGATCTTCGAAAGGAGTGAGACTTGTCCATACTTTTTGGGGATATTCAATTCTGTTACTCTAACTTCCGGAGAAAGTGACAAAGTCTCTCCAATTTTAGGTTATGTGATTTAAAAACACCACATTTGTCAAAGGCAAAATCGGCTAAATGGCTTTGTAGTAGAAGCTATCTTAAAAATTTTGTGAGTAAAACTAGCAGGATGGTCAGTCTGATGAAGAAAACTTTCTGGTCGTTTATTTTATTTGTCTGATTTGGTTTTCAGAGAAAAGTACTCTTCGAGTAGATTTCGAGCCTGAATATCTCAATTGTTGTCATTGACGATCAGAAATCAACCGAAAGTTTCAGAGTTATAACCGTTTTATGTTCTGTGGTTAATTCCTCTATATCTAGACAGAAACTGACGCGATCAGATTGTAACTCTTTTATAGTAAGTTGGAAAATGCCCACGAGTAAGTCTATGTCGAATTTTGAGAGAATCATTTCATTATGCAAAAACTTCGAGATATTTTTGAGTTTATCTGTTGGTATTCGATGAAATTCAGTACAAAATTCCGAAGCAATATTCAACAACAGATTTCAACTCGATTAGATATCTCCTCTCACTTTCAGTATCAGATTTCACAACAGTTTTAACTGAAGCATTCTTGAAACTGAATGAAATTGATATATTTACCCATTCTCGAATTATTCATTCTTTAATTTCAACACTGAACCCAGTCTAGAAATATTGAATTTCAAGTTGGTATTATATTATATCCATTCAAACATTTATTTTTCCAATATTTCCGAAAATACAAATCCTACCAAATCGAAACCTAGAGCTCGGTTGGAAAATATCGACTCAAATCTCAGGAAGTATCTGTCTGGTTTCGTTGGAAGTTCGCATAAGCCTACTCAAGCCATTCTCTCGCCTCTTTTGAACAAATTCTTGATCACAATTGATTGGATTCGTATTTTTGGAAATATTGAAAAAAATAGTCGAATGATCGAGTGAAAATCTATTCACTTCTTTGAAAATTTCGAGTACGTTAAAAAAATCTAGGTTATCTGGTAAGAATATCTATTTCTGAAAAGGTGTTGAAGTGATGTATTGTTCCACGATTTTGAGGATCAAACATATATATTCCGGAATTCACCTTTCATTAATCAATATCTGCCTAAACTGTTTCAAAGAACTATTATACTATTTATCGAAGGTTCTAAGAAGCCGAGTATTCTAGTGAAGTACACATTTACTCATCGTATAGATGAGCTTTATCTATCTATTTGTCAACCAAATGAAACGATTCAATTTGTTTTTAACCTCTTTTTGTATTGCAAAAACAGTTCCTCAATAATTAACAAATGATTCATTTCGCTTCATTCAGAAACTTCCGATTCGCCCCATTCAACAGATGGAAGGAAATATCTTCGTCGCTTGAACGTTGATATGTTAGCGGTTGGCGGTAATATTGACTTTACGGTTGCGCCATCTATCAACTACATAGAAGATTTATATCTTGTTATGCAAAATAGTTTGTGTACCAACATAGACAAAGTGGTATGAGCATTAGAAACAGATGTTATCGCTTAAGACGTAGATTCAGGAAGTGGCTAATGGGGGGAAGGGGAGGTTTGTTGGAATGCCCAGGTCCATCAATTGATGACGTTGAGGAGTTGTTGGTGCACGAAGGCATTTCAGCGTTTTTAAATCAGAATCAGACTGAAAAAATATTAAATTTCATTTAACAAACTGTTAACTGTTTCGATATGCATTGAAAATTGATTCAAAGGTTTTTCGAGAAATGAATCATAAAACTAGTTAGATGTTGAAGCGGTTGTTCTAGGAAAAATTCAATTCTGCCTATCCGATCTACCTACCGTTACGACAAATTTCTAAGAGAACAAGCTTGCGACTCAAACTACTTGTATAGGCAGCTTATCGAAATGCGACGACACAGTCCGTTTATTCAAAATCGGCCAAACTGTTTCGAAGTTGAACCCAATTTTGAAGTTTTGAGATAATTGGCCTAATATGTGGAGAAAATCTGTTGCGATAAGAAGGGAGTGGCATCTTATTGTGAAGCGAATTCGATGGCTCCTTCAAAAAAGCCCTACATTTGACCTTTTTCGTGAGTACATCTTCAATGCCTCTATTTGAAGAAGTGACGAAAATGTCAACGAATTGAGTAAGAACATGGAAAAAATATATCATGGCATTTAGAAATTCTGTTTTCCTCCACAGTTGGTATTCACTGGTAATCTATAGGAAATGCTGTTAATAGACCTATAAGTAAAAATATTTTCTCCATTTTATTTTTCCTTGTAACTCTTGGTATCGTAACTCTGCCATTCTTTTTTTCATTTGAATTTTCAGGAGTTCTAACACGAATGATCAAGTGTATGAAATTTTTGAAAATTTAAGATCTTAGGGGTTATTGTCATCACGCTAAGAAGGTTGATATGAATTAATTAGAACCAACAGTATAAATATCCCCCTGGCAAAAGCTTAATTCTTTGCATTTTTCCTGAATCTACGTAGGGCCGGCCAAATGGGGTTGCTTTAAAATTGACACACTGTATAAGAGAGCATCTCCAAAAGTCGTAAAAACAAGATGAAATTCCGACTGAGTAATCCAGTCAAAAAAGAAATTTCTGAATATTTCGAATGAAATCCCAATTTCGACAGTCATAAGTCGTTTTTTCTTCGACATTTTGTAACCATATAAGAAGATACTTTCACTGGGTCAGATGGAAAAGGTGAATTTTTCACATTTATGAAATTTGATAGCACACACTTGTCCAACATACCAATTCGTGTTAACACCGACAAGAGAAATAGTCGAGAAGGGTACAAAAACTCGACATCTCTGCAGAGATTTTTCAACCAATTTCGGATTCAGATTACTTCCTCTGTTTGATGTCGGGTTAATTCCCTAATAAGCAGACTGAAGTTTTAAAGTTCGCACTGGGTCTTGATGGCGATAAAGTTGCTCAAGAGGATACGAGATACACGAATCAAAGTAACAAAAACTAAACCATAATTTGACCCACCTGTATTGTGCTGAGCGCGGGTTTATATTATTGTTCTGACTTGACCAAAATAATCGGGTCCGTGTGGGCTGCTACTTGCATTGGTGTTCAAAGTTGAACTGCTTCGTGGTGCTGGCTCCGCACCGAGAAACTCAAGATTCAACCCCTTGGAAGTTAGAGCTTCGAACACGAGGAAGAAAGCGGAAATAATAAATTAAGCCAATTCGATGTTTTGTGACTATTTACATATATACATGAAATATAAAAGGAAAATGTAAAATAGCATTCACATTGGGAACCCAACAACCTTTGTTGATCCAACGTGAGAAAACTCCCCAAAACTAATGTTGACCTTACATTCTAATCTACTCGTATCCAGGTCCCATATTCTTCGCAAAAACGGCTGGTTTATAATGATGCGCAAAATATGCGACTAACAATGATGAAATACGCGAACATAATAAATCTCAGCTATCATACAGCATCCCCGTCAGAGGAAATTTTCCATTACCACCACGTTCCGAAGATGCAGCCCTGAAGAGCAGGCTTCATCCGTGGAAAACAAAATGGTTGGTGTATGGAGATAGATCATGTAATCTATTTCGAACGAGTTTCTTCTCCGTGACTCGTTCGAATGCTTGGGCATTCCGCGAAGCGATTTAACGCACGGATTTTCATAGAAGCACTGTCTGAATTTGATTTGGAATTCTTCATATGAAAATATAACAAACGGCGCCATAGGAATTCCGGTGTTTCTTATTCTCCTGAACTGCAGGAATTTTAATAAAATCATGAAAATTTCTCACGAAACGAGAGGAAAATCACTCCTAAGACGAAGTTATGGTGTTTTTATTATTTGATAGTGAAAGTATATAGTAATTTCAATTCTTCTCGAAAGATTTATTCGATCTGACCTGTATGAGTAGAGAATCCCATCTCAGTTTGACCTTCATCCACCTACTCACCAATTAAAATTGTTATTTGTGTTTATGTAGTTTATATATTTCAACTGAAATTCTCTTTATTCATGATCCATTCATTTCTTTGTTTTATGTCGGATGTCAGCGTCTTGAGGGGGTTAACACATAAATCAAATGTTTCGGATACAGCTATTCAAAATGACAATTCAATAAACGGCATGCATACTGCTCAATTTCTCTGCTCTCGGAGATAAGGATTCGAAAAGTTCTCCTGAGATGGCACCTCTGAACTTTTATATTCAAGGTAGTCGTCAAACAGGTATCAAGCATCTAGACCTCTCGGTGTTTTCCAAGGTGAGTCGTTCTGAAAATTGGTAACAATCGTGCAGTTAACGAATGTTTTCTTCAGTGTCGAGTTTTGGGTTGATTGGATAGATCAAGGTGGAGTATTCGTTGAATTATTGAATTATTATGCTTGTTCTATACTAATTGAGATGCCGTAGAAAGTATGTAAGTGGTTCAAGTTAGCATTATTCTATCTAAATTATTATTGAGTAAAAACGATGGATTGTAGGTTAATGCTGAATATCAGCCAATTATGACAAAAAGTCTTTAAAAACGAAAATTTAAAAGGAAAATTTCTCATTTTCATTCACAATCAAGACCAACATTGGCTCAAGTTTGCACGTTAGCCTTCTACAAGCAATAACCAAAAGTCAATACGATCGTGATCGTATATTGAGTGTAATTTAAATCAATTCAACTTGCTCTTCAAGTCCTCCCATTTAATTTTATTATGAGACAAAGTGTTCTTCTTCCTTTTTATATGACATTCACATTACTCTTAGACAACTGATAAAACTAGGTAAGACGAATATTCCCTGCTTGGTTAAATATTGTCTTTGTTTTCAATTCTGTTCCTTTTAGTCTTGAGAAAGTCGAAATATATCGACGAAACGTCGACTTTGTTTTAAGTGGTTGTTTTTTACGTGAAGTCCTAAACCCATGATTCTATCCCGTAATTTAAATCATTTCATAGATCTCTTTGGTCTTGCACAACACCAAACTTAGTTCGAAGATCCTCAAGACTCTAGAGCTGTCCCTTCAAAAGTGAAAGGATGCACAGTCAGCCAGCTAGAGGGACGGACATAATTGAATATGACTTTGAATATATTGAGACCGTTTTCGTCTTGAAATTCGGAAATTGCAGATATTTTCAGCAGAATCATGATCGTTTCCTAAAGATAAGAATAGCTGGAAGTTTAGGTCGAAACCTTTTAAGGTTTCCTCGTTTGTTTTGCTGGCAAGTCAGTGAATAAGAAATATTTCCCAAACTTATTAATACAAACTATTATTTATATTATATACATTTTTAAATGATGAAATATGTTCTATACGGTGAGCTAATGGAGCAATGTCGACCACCTGTGATGGAATTCCTCAACGAAACTTTAACTGACTTCAGGATGTCAATAAAACATAACTCCATAAATATATCCTAATCTGGTGATAATTATTATCAAGCCGAATTTTTTTATTCATTTGGGTTGCAAAATGGCGGATGAACTGTTTTTTTTTTTTAATTGTGGCTTTATCGGGATGTGTAGGTTAACAGATGATTTTGGCCTTTTCTTCACAGATTTTTTCATTTGGCGGAGGGAAAGACTAGAAAGAACCCAGTCAGAGGTCGATACGGTTCGAACGTTGCTAAATGGCGAAAGAAATTCTCAATGTTCGATTTTGGGAGTTTGTGAGAAAATGCCTGAACATTTCGAGACTTTATATGGGTTACATAATAGTTTAACCTGCCCACTCAAATCCGAAAATGAGGGAATTCAAAGGAATCTCATTTCATTGCATTAATTTTTGATTGTTATTACCAGATATCAGCTCTCTCGGCAGAATCTTGTAACAAAGATGCCTCTCGGAACTGCACCTTATAGTTCAACAAGGAAAATGTCTAGAAAACTCAAAATTAATAGCCGTCGTCTACCTAGGTTATGACCCTGTTCAATTTTGCAAGTACTTATCTATAAATTCTTGTGCGGATTTTACTCACACACGAATTCAACCTCTGTAAGAATTGAGCCCCTAGCCTGGCCTATAAATAGTGATTCATTTCTTCGGAAATCTCTGAACTTGAAGTGAGCCTCATGACTGATGCAAAAAAACAGAACAGACTATTGATGAAGGAAATGAATTTTCGAATGTGTTGTCGCTATAAAACATTCATCCACATTCTCCATTTGCAAAGGGTGTTTTCTTGGAGGTATAGAACTTTGAAATGGAATGAATCAAGTATGAATTCTCAAAATTGACTTTATCGGTTTTCTAACGTTCTCCGACGTCTTCCGATACCTAGTCTCCATTCGTCACGATCATTCCATTGGCCTTCTTCAAGCCCTCTTTCCTGCATTTCTTTATCGATGCCTTCCCCCCAACTTTTCCTTGGCCTTCCTCTCTTCCTTCTGCCCTCAGGTACCCATTCCAATATTTGTTTTGGGAGTCTGTCTGGTGTCATTCTTTGTACGTGTCCATACCATCTCAGCTGCCTTGTTCTCACTTCTTCGACTATGGTTTGTTTTACACCCATGATTTCGCGGATTCTCTCATTTTTTATTCTTTCCAACCTAGATCTTCCCGCCGCTCGTCTCCAATAGTCCATTTCTGGGGCTTCTAGATATTTCATTGTTCGTTGTTTCAATTGCCATACTTCACTGCCATAAGTTACGATACTCTTAACTATTGTGTTGTAAAGGGTCTTTCAATAGGGACGGGTCGATGTTGGCAGCCTGTGGCGGCCATGTTGTTTTAACGTCGTCTTTCTAACCTATATTTTTTTATTCAGTTAGTAATGCCAAATCACCATGGCAATCACCTAACCGCCAAGTTTGAATCCAATCGCTCAGGTAGTTTCTGAAATAAAAAATAAATAACTTCAAAACTTCAAATGCCTATAACTCCGAAACTATTTGATCGATTTGGCCCATTAACGAACTTAACCGCGGCATTCCAATGCGCGACCTACCCTGAAAGTTTCAAGTTGCTAGCTCACTTCGTTCGACAGTTATCGTGTCTACGGCCGGCCGGCCGGCCGGCCGGACAGAATCGATTTTGACACCGGATTCGTCATCAGTGAGTCCAACCTAGTCGATTGAGACCATTTTCGGCTCAATCATCCAAAATTACAGACATTTGATTTATTTCATGTCAAAATCGACCCGTCCTTATTGAAAGACCCTATATATTCGGTGTTTATTCTCTTTGCTGATTTTCTGATCCCATAAAATGTTGTTGAGGGATTTGATGGCTTTCCTGCCCTGAATATTTCTTTCTTTTATTGCGTCATCGAGAGTTCCGTTATTCAGAAGATAATCTTTCGGTATTATAATTTAAATATAATTTCTGGCATATGATTGCCACGGCTGGCGTGGACGTAATCTAATCTGGAGGTCCAATTTTCAATCACTTTTTCAACATTTGTGGCCGTATATCGGCAATAACCAAGCGAATGTTGTCCCCCATGTGGTCAATCGTTTCGGGTTCATCGGTGTAGACTAGCGACTCCACATATCCCCACAGAAAATAGTCTAGCGGCGTTGAATCGCACCATCTTGGAGGCCAATTCACGAGCCCGGAACGTAAAATTATGCGGTTATCAAGCGTTTCCTTCAGTTAATCAATTGTGGCACCAGCTGTCTAACATGCTTCACCGTCTTGTTCAAACCACAGCTGCTGCACATCATGGTTGTCCAATTGAGGAACGAAAAAGGCAATAATCATGGCACTATATCAGTTACCATTGACTGTAACGTTCTGGCCAGCATTGTCTTTAAAGCAGTACGGGCCATAAAGCACACTAAAGGACGTCTCTGTGGATGCGTATTATCAGTTAAAGTAAACGTGGTGCGAAAACGGTCCATAGTTAGTCGGATAAATTGCTCTGATTGACGATTACCTTCGAGGAAATTGCCCGTTCCTCGCTCTCAAGATTGATAAGCGTCGAATTATTTTCGAAGAGAAAAATGAATAGTTGGTGTGCCATTCACGTGGAAAATAGTTGAACAGTTCACGAGTTTTAAACATCCGAAGATTCGGTCAAAATCGATAAATCACCCTGTACTTTCGAAACCGATAGCCTAAGCGCACATTCAGAAGTCGTTTTTGGGCTCCCCAAGGTACCATATATTTACCCCTAAACGATGTAAACGAGCAGCCTGTATAACAATTCTCCGATATCCGATATCAAACCAAACTTCTTTCATGAATGGGCCCAATAATCTTTTCGATAGATACTGTTTTTTTTTCAGCTATACTATTTTTATGATTTTCAAATTCCTTTCGACTTGAACGTTTTCAGTTCACTGATACCAGTTTCGGTTGATTTCCACCATGTTTGGATTCCAGCTGTGTAAATCTCTATGTATTGGCCGCAACGTAAACTAAATACGGTTTCCATGATAAAAACTGCGATGCTCCATTAAGAGGATTGTTTGTTGATGTTGTACTGTGTTTCATGAGGAATTGAGGTCAATTCTGCCAGGGAAACAATAAGGTGGAACCACTGGAGGGAAGAATCTACATTCGGTCCGAAATTGACTGTCAGCTAATCCATTTCACTCCATTTAATCGATTATATCGACAAATGTAGTTATCTTGTCTGCTTATGTTTTCAAATCCAGATAACTCGAAGAAGATTCAGAACATTGATTGACTATGGTTCCTTCAGGTAATAAGATCCAATTTTGAACATCGATTGAACATACAGCTGTAGCCCTCCTGTTCTCCTTACATATACGCCCATTACCATGAAGTTGATACACTATTAATGTGAAATATTGAATTCAAACTATTCTACTTGATGAAGTCTATTAATGCACTCATTACAATTATAGATTTCTGTATCAACTGTCAAGTTATAAAGATTTTCGAAAGTGTTTTTCACCGCATTTCATTTGTCATGTTATATTTTGGTGAGGGGTTGCATTCCACTGCGACCTTAAGATCTGTTGTGCCCCCCTGTCAGAACTGTTTTCGTACTGCGCTACAAAGAGCTCGCCCTCTAGACCCCTAATGAAATCTGATATCTGTGTGGGCTTCAAGGAGTGTAAGTTCACATTCCTTCTATAATTCTCCTGTCCTAGGCATTTCTTGCGCAGGCATTCTGTGATCAGGTGAACAGGAGTTTCCTCCTCTCCCCCCAGTATCTGCTTTCGTCAGTTTCTGATAAGCCCATTCTCTTCATGTGCTTCCTTAGGCAACAGTTCCCTGTGAGGAAGCCAGAGAGGAGGCGTAACTTGTTCTTACTGAGATACAAGTGATTTTTGGACCTTGAAATTTCAAAGTTTCGAAGGAAAGTTTTGGAATGATCCATTCCTGGAGAATTCCTTCAGAGTGCTCCTGTTTGTTTTTCTTCCTTCTCCAAAAACTCTTTCTTATAGGTGCATTTGCCAATACCACAGAAAGGTTTCTTGGACAGTAGGTGTCGTTTGTGCTTCTTTTCTGGCTAGAGTGTTAGCCTCTTCATTTCCTTTGATTTCTGAGTGCTCAGGAACCCAGAGTAAGGAGGCCTTGTTGTTCTTGCCTACTTCATTGAGTTTCCTTCAGCACTCCCATATCAGCTTTGAGTCGATGACTTAAGAATTCAGTGCTTTGATAGCAGTCTGATTATCAGAATGGATTACTATGTCACCCTCAATAGTTTCTTTTCAGGTTTATATCTATGCATCTTTCGATTACAAGTATTTCTGCCTCAAAAACACTTGAGTAGGAGTCTAGTAATAGTGTACACTGGGTTCTAGGCCCAAAACTCCAGCACTGGTTCCTCTAGTGGTTTCAGAACCATCTGTATACCATTCAACGGTTTTTACTTTGAAATTTTGGGTAGTGTATTCCTGTTTCCATTCTCCCTCTTTTTTCTTCTTTCCTTTTTTATCAAGGAAAGGAGAAGATCTGGAACTTTTGGTCATATTGTTCAAAGCACAAATTAACAAGCTTGCCAGTGGGTTCATATCAGATAAATTTCGTTGTAGTGAAGTGTTGGTGAAAAGAAGTGGTAATATTATATTTTAACATATATTGTAAAATGAATGCTTCGGATGATTCTATATCGAAAGATAGACAACGAAACACACTGTCTTGTTCTGATGGCAAGATCATCACGAAATTCTGCACAAGGTTGCCCTTCAGCATTTTCAAACTAGCTGTCGAATTCCCTCATGGTTGAATCTGTATTTTTTCAGTAATTTTGGAGAAGAAAACCATATCGAGGCAAATACCACGAAATTTGACATACTTTTTTTCCAATATCACCGAAAATCATAATCGTATCAATCTGAAATTTGGTACACTACCATTAAATATGGAGTTCAAAGTTGGGGAGAGAGCTATTTTGAATATGATGAATAGTTTCCGAGGAAACATTATTTTCGAGAATAATTTTGAAAACATTTTTTCCTCAATTTATTCACAGTACAATTTCGACAAGATTGCGTATAGAATTTCGCGACGCTATGTTCTAACTATCTGCCAAATCTCAATCTAAAGGATTAGATAGTTTCCGAAATATCTGGGAAATCTTCTCAAAACCCTGAAAGTTTCAAGTCGTTGGCCTGCTCCTTTCAACAGTTATCGTGTTGTAGCCCGGCCAGACGAACAGAATCGATTTTGTTACCGGATTTGTCATCAGTGCGACCAACCTAGTCGTTTTAGAGCATTTTCGGGAAATATTCTAAAATGACATTCGAATAAAGTGATAACACACTGTTCCCCTGAAAATGCACGCACAAACATCTGAACATCAGAAATATCGAACAGTGGTTATTGGTCACCTATGAACCATACTGTATACGGACGTCCACCAGCGATCGATTGGAAACCAAAGGATATAAGGATAATTCGAGCGTATCTGTCGAGAACTCGAAAATGCACTTGAGCGGTTGCGAGTTCAAGGAAAATAACGTTTGATTATGATATAACCGACAGAGTTGATGTGATTGCAGGTCTGAAATTGTTCGGGCTTCACCGTGCCATAAATATAACAAGAATTTATGATAGTGTTATATATAATAGTGAGTCGAGTTTCAGTCAGGGGTGAGAGTAATTTGGTTGGGGGAGAAAGCCATTCAACGAGAATGCTTTTCTTCTATATTGCTGCGTTGTTCCAAGGTTATTCAACACTAGATCGTGTAGTGGCATAACATCTTGCTACTTCACTTACGTATTTTACTGACAGTTCACAACCTTATAAGATGAGGTTACTAGATATGTCAGTAATAAATCCCTGGTGCATTTTCTCATTGCCATATATCCAAGGATTCCATAGGCGCCAAATCGAACTATATATTTTACTCGGTGAACAAAGAGATAACGCTATAACTTTGTGGTATCTCCATTTGACGGAAACAAGTTTGGGAAATTCTGGTGGTCTAGTGAACAAAGTGAGTGCATTATTTGCTGGATTGATTTCGAGCCATTTGTGTTGCGTATATATGCAGATGCAAACCTTTGGGTTCAATATAGTTCCTATACTGCCAATAGTAAGATTTATACTGCTTCACCATTCTCCTATAAGATTGAATTACAGAAGGTGCCATGAGACCCTGCAAGCTTTGCGAACACTTCCACTTATAGATCATTTGTGAAACCTGCGCTGTTCACCAGTAAAACAGCAAAGTCTCAACTACCTTTCTGACTGCTACATTTGTCACTTTTCTTTCCATTTTTTAAGAGCCACGAGTCCTTATGAGCAGGTTCCTAAACGAAAGGCGATTGGGACAGTGGACCTATCTATTTGTTTTTTCAGTTATAATTTACTGAGTGAGGGAATCTTTTTTCTTCGATAAGAGAGGGATAATTTGAATTGTCTTTGTCCACTGACCATAAACTAAAATGCAAGCTCTCTCTTATTCACCCATTCCTCAACTTCCATCGACTGAGGAGCCGCAAAATTGATATGAATCAATGCATGCAGTTGCTAATTTGCCATGTCAATACCATGCAACCTAGAGGGCCTCAAAGAAAGTTGACAAGAGGAGATTGACTAGCTCTGACCGAACTAACGGCGGGTCATATACTTATAGCGATGCTTCGTTGTGAGACATCCTGGTTTTTTTCGGTATTTGCGAGGAATTTTGCCTGCCATACTGATGAATACCTCTGGGCTCCTAAACATTATTACTTCATTGAGGAATATAATATGCTCTGCAAAGCTGATATTCTTCCTGAAAGACTTGTCTGTGCATATGAGGGTCAGATATCACCAAGTAAAGGAGAAATAAATATTCGCATCACCAGTATGTGCTCATTGGCTTCTGTTGCTCATTTTTATAACCTACGGAAAGTTAACTCTCTATTACCGATCTTGTGTAGGTTATATCTCACAGTGTAGTGGTTGCTTAGAAGTCCAAGCAGCGAAATGCATTCCTTCAGTGATACCAATCGCGCAAAAAATTCGTTTCTCTACTTTTTCTCCAAAGCACTGTTTCATTAGTTCCCTCAATACCTTGGTATGCTATTACGTAAACCAAAACCAGTTTGTTGCTTTTAGCTATTTCTCTAAGTGGACTCGCACAGTCCAGAATGTTCCTTCATTTGTCATCAGGGCTTCAACGCAACCTGACAGTCTTGTACGATACAAATTCTGACTCCTCCATACTTTCTGGACAGGTAGATCTGAGATTACCTTTCAGTTGAAAGTTTGGTTTTTGAATTATTTTGGGCTGTCACCCAGGCAGAGATCTCCTACATTCAGGACAATACCACCATATTTCTGCTCTTCTCTCCCTGGTGAATTCATCCTCACACTCAACAAGAAGCTCATCTCTCAGTGAATTCGAAAGCTTTATAGGTCTCGCCTCTCTAAGCCATGTATGTTCCCTTTCGACAGAACACTTTCAAACTTTATTTATTTGCCTCTATTCGTAGTGGAGTGGGTGTAAGTAGAACCCGTCCAGTTGCTGCTGCGGAAGTAGAGGTTGCAACTTCTTTAAAAACCAGCAAAACAGTCCTTCAAGTGTTTTCATTTCCTGTTGACCTTTTCCTACCCTATTTCTGCACCAGCTTAACTTAGCTCAACATATGTAGTGGTAGATATGAATACCACTGTGTATGACTGGCATATTATTTGGGACTTCAAACCATAAGTCTTGCCACAAAGTGACTGACATATCAAAAATGCCACTGTAGAATTCACAATTATCGAAAGAGATTTCCAACTCACTCGACTTCTACGAAAGACTCGAAAGAAAAGAGGCAGTCCCCGTTTCATTGCTTAGACAGTATTCCAAAACCTTTAGTTGTATTTCAGTTGGATTGGATCATCATTTATCAAATTTTCGACCCCGCCAAACCTGAAAAGGTCAAATCTCTGGATATTTGTTTGCGGATTGTTCAAGATAGGCCATTTGAGCTGACAGATGAATGGGCAAAATTGAAATGGACCATTGTTTCACCAGTATGACCAACCTGATAGTTGAAGAACATCTTTGGTTCAAAATGGACACAATGTGAGCTCTTTCATTTTTCGCCTCTGAAGTGTAATTTAGGTCTGAAGAGTCAAATTATCTACCAAATAAACGAATTGTTGGGCCCCCTGTTGAATTTCACACACTGTTACAAGCGAAAGAAAACAATGCAACCATTGCTGAGCCGACCAAAAGCACTTGAGTCTTGTAGCGAAGTTGTTACTATTTAGAATTTCAGTACCTATTATAGTTTTTATAGGCGTATAATACTCGACAGTGAAACGGTATAAATAATCATCATTATCGAGGGAGAAGCTCGAAAACGGGGATGCCGAACGATAAAAACAGTAAAGGCTGAACCATCAAATACATTTTATGCACCCATATACAGAGGAATCATCCAATATTTCCAAATAACACATATCAAGCAAATATGAAGGATGGAACACCAATAGCTTAAACTGGAAGAGTTTTTTCGATTCTTCTCTGGAAATCGATTCTGTAATCTCGTTTAAGGCCTTCACCTTATGTTTTCACCCTCTCCTTAAGCAATCTTTGTATTACGGGTATTTATAAATCTTTAGCGATTTAATCTCCAATAATAAACATTGTGAGGAAATAAAAGGGGTTTAAATTCCAAGCGATAACGGAAGAATACCAAATATTTCGTTTCGTTTCGTATTCTGGCAAAGTAGAAGAATCATACATAAACTGAGGGTATTGCACAGGAAAATATAACAGACGAGCAGATCGCCATTGGAATATCATTCTGGCTTATAGATGGCGTCAATATCGCATTCTTTGATCCCCTTTTTATTGTCATTATTTCCTATCGGCAGTCACACCTTTGCATATGTATTTTATGGCCATTTGGATATTCTTGTAATAGAGGTTCTCTCAGGCGAATTTCTTCAACAAAGACAAGAACATATTGAAATGAATTTTCATGGAAATCTCCACATCGATTGAGGATATCGATACATGAATATCAGAAACATATTTGATTTGATCTCCTCGATAGTGGCTCGTAAGGAAATCTGCTAGTTCCTTTATAAATTCACTTTTCACAAGCAGATGTGAGTACAACCTTTGTGAACCTTCTTTCAAAAGAAGAAACTGGTGACTGAATGATTATTTTTCACACGACAAATGAGATTGAAAATTTTTGGGGCCACCCTCCATACTCTTCAATATCTTTCGAAACAATTTTTCAATCCGAATTCGAGTTTTTCGACACAAACAACATTTATTGCTGAAATTTATCGGTGAAACTACTAGACAGTATTGCTTTCCACAAAAAAACATACAAAATGAACATGAAAAATTATTGAATACCTACTAAAGATTATATGAAATTCCGAAAAAATAAAGATGAGATTTAATTGACAGCTTAAAGGTTAACACAGAGTTTCGTGGGGAGAATATGTTCAGAGAATCGTTCTAATGACACGATCATCACGAAATATTGCACAGAGTTGGTCATCAGCATTTTCAAGTCAATAAGGTACCAAGGTTCGTTATTACTGAATCAGTATTTTTGAAGTACTCCGGAAAAACAACAAAACCGCAGAAAAAAAACATGATACCGAAGGAAAAAACACGAAATTCGATATATTTTTCCCCAATATCTCTGAAAGTGAATACCGTATCAAACGGAAATGTATGAAAAATGGTGGAGAAGATATAAGCAGAATTTTCCTCGATTATGATGAATAGTTTCCGGAAAGAAAATTTTGAAGAAAATTTTGAAAAATATTTTTCAAATTGACTCACAACACTATACCGAAAAAATTAATGGAGCGTCGTTATGCTTCAATTAACTGCCAAGTTTCACTACAATCGCACCTACAGTTTCTGAAATATCAGGAAAATAATCTCAAGATTTCAAATGGCTATAACTCTGAAACCATTCTGCCGATTGTTCCAACTGTCGCATTTCGAAATTTAACCTTCCCTGAATGTTTATCCAACCTAACGGTTTGAGACTATTTTTGGGAAAAAAAATCGGAAATCGCATTGAAGTTCGGAAGAAACGGTCTCAAAGAGTTCTAGAATTGTTCAATAAAAATCTAGAAAAGCACTGACTTGAGGTCAGGAGCTTAAACGCGCTTGTTCAAATTTCAAGAACTAGATCAACACGAAATCTTGCACCTAGTTTTGTGTTGGTAATCTCCACTTGATTACGAAGTTTCAATCTGATTGCATTTGTACTTCCTGAGATATTGCGGAAATAACGGTGAAATTTCAAATAACAACGAAATTTGGCAAATTTTTTTCCGTATATCTCCGGAAGAAACTATCGGATCGAATTTAAATTTGGGAAGTTGTTGTTAAATACTGACTCTTAAGTTGGTTGAAATTCCATTGAGATCTAAGAAAGATTTTCAGAAAAAAATTAATTTTTCATCAAAAATTTAAAGTTTTCGAATAAAATCTTTTTTTTGAATTTTCCAACGACTGGATCCTCACGAAAGATTGTCCTTAGTTGCGCGTTGGTATTCTGAAACTGTCCACGAAGTTTCAATTTGATTGATACTGCATGAGACATCCAGGAATTAACCTCAAAATTTCAAATGACTCTGACTCCGAAACTATCCAACCGATTCCAATTCCGAACAAGCGAGTAATAACTGTAATCATAGCGTATTCTGAACGCCAAACAAGTGTCATGCACTTCGCATCGTTCCTCTACAAAAGATTGACGGTGATTTCTTCCTAGATTTCAAAGGGATGCCGACAACTGTACAACACACTTTCGGGAATTTATCGTTGGCAGATGAGAATTATTGGAGAAAACATGTGAAAGCGGAACCTTACATTTGATGTTATTTTTTCAGATAGCTGAATTTTGACCTTGGTCTCGTTGCGTTACGTGCGGATGACAATTTTCAAGTTATTCTTGATTTCATTTGCAAGACGAATTTTGATTCTGCAAAAATGTTGATTTGATTGGAGGGCACATGCACGTAGAAGCTGCTGTCTTCACGTCAGTGTTTTTCTAGGTTTTTTCGAATACTTTTTTCCAATTTAACGCTCACGATTTTTGAGAGCAGATAACAGGCGATAATCCTTAAATGTTGAGTTGGTTTGGGACTACTTCATCCGAATATCTTCTCGAATACCTGTTATCTCACCGTTGCTCGTCGATTCGAATTGCATACATCATAAACAAGTACCATATCGTTATACTAAACGTTCGATAAACGAGGCATAACACAAAAGAAAAATCTCAGAATATTATAACCAGCAACGATATTTAAGTGATAAGAAATGTCAAATGAAATTTTTCTATGGTCACTGCGTTTCAGGCATGTATTCCATGAATAAGAGTTATAAGTATTCAAAAATTAAAACAACTATTTAAATCAATAAATTCAAGTTGAAGGGTATAGTTGGCGTGAATATTGTCCCCATTAAAAATGCTGTTACATTCATTACAATTCGCACGAGAATTGGAATATCGAAAAGAAAAAAAAATTCTCCGGAAATATATTTCACTGAGGAATTAACGCTCTTTTCTATCGGTCGATGACTGTAGATAAACTTCAGAAGCAGATGTGAGTTTACCCTCTGTGAACATTGTCACATTTGAGCATCTGCCACTCGAGAAGTGCAGTAACTCTGCTGAAGCAGCAAGTGCAGCAAACTTCTCGAAATCCCCCTTCACTTGCCAATTTCACGAAGAATTGATGAAGCTTCATGAAACTTATAGTTTCAATAGTTTAATGCTCCGTTTAGTTGGAATTTCACAGATTCCTAGGTGAGCACCGGTTTTCATGCACGCCATCTAACTCTTGATTGTTATTCATCTAATTACAATCACGTCAAGTTGAACCGACTTCAAGTTTTAACGTGACTTTAAATGCGAATATTCACGCATTTAATGTGTTAATTAAAAGGGGCAATATAAATTATTTACGATTTAGACTTAATCGTAATTAATCCTTTAACCTGCCTTATAAATATTGAGACCTTGAGTCGTTTCGGTAGGAAGTTAGTAGGCTTACGTTGGGTATTGAGACCACTAATGAACACACTAACTTTCGGATAAAAAAATCAGTTTAAGATTCAATGTTTGGAGCTTAATCATGAAGCACAAAAAAGTGAATGGGTAAAATCTATCTGATGATTCTACCAATGATATAAATCAATTCAAAATTTCTTTTTGCCACTGAATTCAAAAATGCAGATCTGGCTGAATTAAAATCTAGTAGGTATCAAGCTCACCAACGGTGGCTTTAGAGTTGAGGCCAAACAACGAGTCGGAACAATAGAAATATAAGTTTTGAAATAAAATCTATAACTCTCGATTTTTCCCTAGAATGGTCTAAAACTACTGGGTCGAATTCTCTGATAATGGATCCGTCCTTGTAATCAATCAACAATAGGCAATTTCAGGTCTAGGACCGGTGAAAAAGAAAAAAAAAAAAAACTTTTGTTAAAATTACTAACCTTTCGAATTATTATTGATTCTTCATCAGGACCTCATAATACCTCCACAAGACCTCTGAATGATTATAGACTGATTTAAAATCTGAATGGGGACGAGATTGGTGAGAAAATCTATGAAACCTAATTGAAGAGGTTAGTCATAAATTATTGTTTGCAAGAATAATGAAGGGACAACTGTTGGTCGAGAGGGACAAAAAAATAACTAGTACTTTCACTTTGCCCTTTCAAAATTTCACGCGTCTGGCTCAACGTGTTTCATGGTGCTCATATTGTGTCATTGTTGTTTTTCATAAATAAGGAATAAGAAATAAAATTTTGAAATCCTTTTCTCCACGAAAAATTTTACTGGGCTTCCTTTGTCGTTTTGTTCTGTTCTTTATGTGGGGTGACATCAGTTGTGATTCTTCTTGTATTTTTATAGCCCTGAAGAATAATGAATAAACATTCGAAACGTTGGCACCTTCAGCAAACGTTTTTTTCTTTTTTTTGCTGTTTCACTGGTACTCAAGCTGAGGTTGCCTGTTGTTGAATTAATCCGATGTCAAATTCTATTTCGTTCTACCCCTCGAACACGATGAATGCCGAACGAAACAAGCAAGTGGCCTAAATCTTCCATTGTAGGCTCCTCATCGGAATGCGATGGTTGAGATGGTTGGTGGGCCAAATGTTGAAACAAACTTTTTTAATTTTTGTCTGGAACTATACAACAGATTTCGAGGGAACATGGCACAAACCTTGAGATTAATTATAGATATCCTTTCCTAAATACTCAGAAATATAGTTTGACAACGGGTTATCAACGAATAACTTCCGCTGAATCTCTCAAGATCATTTTTGCCTACAAATTCGAATAAAATAACAGAAATTCAAGTAGAACGACACAGCTGCCATTCTTTCGAAGTCTAGACGTAACACTCTCAATATAAACTGAAAACTAAACCTCCTTAGGAAACATGTGACAGAAAAAATAAAAATTTTCGGGATGTTTACAGCTTAATGTCGAATTGAAACCTTAAAATTTTACAATATGATCCTTAAAAAATTCTACATGAAATTGTGCGTTAGTATTCAACAACTGATTATGATTAGTTCAATCGCACCAGTTTCTTTTAATCATTGAGAAAACCACTTCAAAATTTCAGTGAGTACAACTCCAAAACCGTTTAACTTATTTTCTATCTATTGGAGAAATTAACTGCGCTTCAGAGTCATCCTGAAAAATTCAATATAACATATCCATTCCTTCGGAAGTTTGAGTACTCATTACGGAATGCCGGAAGAAATTTCATTTGACATCAGATTCTTCATCAAGACAATTTTCGGAAAAAAAATGGAATATTACATACATTTAGCCAGAATATTAACTCTCTTGTTCCCTAGAATAGGTGCGTAAAAATGTGATATGCTAGTGCCAGTTAGTTAGGGTCAATCCAGCCGAAAAATAGCCATGAAGAAGAGCTAAGTTCGTTTGGGCTTTCAAGATTATCCAGAATACCGTTCAGTTCATAGACGGACATAATATCAAATATCCAGTTTATCAGCCAGAAAGCTTAATTTTGAGTTCTACAATGTAGTCATTGATTCCATTGAAAAATAGTTTCAGAATAACTATGTCTTTCATCCAACATTCTGGAAATTCCACTATATAATACCTCTACATAAAATAAATATCATTTTATGAGATTCTCTTCAAGTTGAATAATTAGGAAATGTATCAACTGGAATATTTCAATAAGCTCTATGGAAATGGACAACTTTCGGCTGAATTTATACCAGAAAACGATTCTGAAGATTAACTATTCATTGTAAGAAAATAAAATGTTGAAGTTCTATACATTAATTGACCGCATATTTCCGGTTCTGCTCTTCAGGCAATAATTTTTCGAGAATCTGTCATCAGCAAGAAGTACAAACCCTGGAATCCGCTGGGGCAATTTCTATCGAAATAATTTGATTTTATTCTTAAGATATTTGGCGCGGAAAACTAAAATTACCAAAAATACTCCCGAGATATCCTCTTATAGAAAGGTGTTACATAATCAAACTCTTTGAACTGATTATTTTATAACATAACTACAAGGACGAATATCCGTCGATGAATCAACAAATATTCCCCTTTGATCAGAGCTAATCACCCAATCAACCAAAACACCTACACCGAAGAAGCGGATCCAAGTAGGCTGACAACAGCTGTTTCACAATTGTTATTGATCGTCAGGTCAACTCAACTTGGATAAACCGCAGAGAGTTCTCTAGATACTTGTTACCTTTCAGAAGGACCGCTGCAGTATAACAACGTACAGCGCGCCATCTGCCAGGAGCATCTTGCGAGTCTCACCTTCGAGTGCAGAATACTTTGATCGATGTGAATGACGTTCATCCTTTTGTCGCATCAGGTCGCTGTAACTGCGATATTACAGCTTTACAAAAAACCATCACGACATTGGAAACACTCGGTTCATGTGGATTCCCACAAGACGAAAACGTCCAACATCTAACAAAAATAGGAATTGGTTTCACGGAGAAGAAAGAGCTCCAGTAATAATAAATAACATAATCACAAGGACGAATATCCGTCGATGAATCAACAAATGTTCCCCCTTGATCAGAGCTAATCACCCAATCAACCAAAACACCTACACCGAAGAAGCGGATCCAAGTAGGCTGACAACAGCTGTTTCACAATTGTTATTGATCGCCAGGTTAACTTAACTTGGATAAACCGCAGAGAGTTCTCTCGATACTTGTTACCTTCCAGAAGGACCGCTGCAGTATAACAACATACAGCGCGCCATCTGCCAGGAGCATCTTGCGAGTCTCACCTTCGAGTGCAGAATACTTTGATCGATGTGTATGACGTTCATCCTTTTGTCGTATCAGGTCGCTGTAACTGCGATATTGCAGATTTACAAAAATCGTCACGACATTGGAAACACTCGGTTCATGTGGATTCCCACAAGACGAAAACGTCCAACATCTAACAAAGATATTAAAACCTATCAGTTTCGAAACCTATTGTAATAGCGCACTAGAATATTCAATTATTCATGTACACCTCCTGAATTATTAGTCGGAAACGGCGACAAACTCAAGGTTCACCGTAGTTTGGTTCATTCAATAACGTAAAAAAAGGATATTCTTCCCCTTTGCATACTGAAATGTAACACACATCCGGTCTAGGAGCAAAGTGATGGTATCTTTTCTGTTGGCGTAAGGAAGATCCAGAGCTTCAAGTTATCTTCGTCTACAATATTGAAATTTTTCAGCCTCCTCTCTTTCCCGATTTCACTGTTGAATTATTCTATCAGAACCTTTTTCCGATTTGTATATTTAGATATTGAACAACAGATGTTTGCTCGGTCTCCACACACTGCCCCTTCCCAGCAACACTGTATAAGTAGCATGAAAAATTGGCAACTTCCTCAAGTCTTGCAACAATTTGACCCTTCGTATTTGCGATTTGGTCAATATCAACAGAATTGGTGAAATAAGGCAGGCAAATTCGACAGGAATTTGCCAGTCTTGGAAACCTCGCTTGCTAGAATTATTCGTGAAATCGCCCGATCTGAAAGCTGAAAAGGAGTTCAGGTGTAGAGATTTTGGCGGTTAGTGGCTCATGAAAATTCATTATTCGATTCGTTTACCGATTTGAGATATTAAGCGGTTGTGGAAGGAATTTGAATATTTTCGTTTCGTTTCTTCATTAGTATGATTTTTCAGACTCGTTTTCTTATCCAAATATGGAGAAAAACAGCTTTTCCTTGATTTAGGGCATATAATACTATGCTGACTTCATCACTTGCGTGCTCAGAAGTAAGAATTTTTCCAATTTGCAGGGTCCTACCTTATTTGTCTTATAGATGTGGCAAACTGTTTTCCTTCCATTTGAGTATTGGTTCTACGTGGAAAATGAATAGCACCAAAAGAAAATCATTAAATGGAAATTGATGATGGTTGCTGAGATATTTGGCATAAAAGATCATTCTCATCAGTCATCACTTTCTGAAATCAAAGGATTGATTGAAATCACACTAAAATCTATTCTAACAGAACAGTGTACCTATAGTGACTCTCATGGCCCTAAAATTGATCCGTGATCGAAAAACGACTTGTCAACAATTGGAAATGAAGCAGCTTCTGCACGCATGTTCATATTTGTTAGCGATGAAATTTTTTGGATTTTGAGTTATTCTGGAAATGTCAAGCTATGACGAGATAAATTTGACATTTTTTGAATATCTTCGGAAATTAGGATTGGATCGAATGGAAGTTCGATTCACTGCATTGAAATATAGGTAGGTCATTGCCAAATCTCAATAGAATCTGATGGATATTACTAGAATGAAACGAATTTAAAAAAAACTCAAAAAATTCTTCAGAATATATTGTTTTTTCAAATTCACTTATCATACGATAAAAAAATTCTACTAATAATTGAGCGTCAGTATTTTTCAACCGACTTCTAGGTTGTAAGTCGGTAGTGTTTTCCGTACTCACGTAATCATGCCTACGAACGCTTCAATCGATTTTAACATGGTATTCGTCAACCTAGTCATTTAAGACCATTAAATACATCCCCAAGAAAAGAAATCTGAAGGAGTGATTTCGGGAAAACGGGAAAGCCATCGAGTAGGTACTTTGATAACAATTGAGCAATTTTCCAAATGATCTCATAAACTTAAAACACCAAAATTTCGATTTTTCTGGTTTTAACATGAACTGTTTATTGCTAATACGTTATAAATATGTTATAAAAATACCCCTAGTTCTGGGCGTGTAATGTATTGATAATTGTTCAATTCATTATGTGTTAGTATGGCTTATTGAATTTGTATTTTCAGCGATGACTGATGATCCCAGATTTGCAGAACCCATCCCAAATGTAACAGTAGCTTTGGGAAGAGATGCAAGTCTACCTTGCGTAGTAGAAAATCTTGGAACATATAAGGTGAGTTTAGTTCATCTGATCATTATGTATGAATTCTCTTCGAATATTTTTTTAGGTGATAACTAGAGTTCTGCATAAACACTTTCCTGCTCCTTACTGATATGACCCAACTATCCTGTTGTAAGAGAACCTACCACTTCTAAATAATATAGATTCTTTCTGAAATAACCTTCCATATTATTTTTCAATATTTGTATAATACGAAATACTCGAACGTAATATACATTAGAGCCTCGATAATCCAAACAACCCAAAACAAACCCCTGTTCGGACTAACGGGGCGTACGGATTACAGTCTGTATGGGGAAGGAAAATAACAATTTTTCGAAACGTAATATTCAATGAACTCATAAAATGTGTACATACTCAAAATACTCGAGCAATAGATTTCAATTCAATGGGATATGTATTTTTGGAAATATTCGGAAAATTTTTGATTTCGACTAGTTATATCTACGGAAACGGTAGGCTCGACTTAGACCCAAAATTAGTAGACTACGTTTGGAGCTCAATAAGGACGTGTTCATGAATGGGTAGAATACACAAATCGATTCACCTGAAATTTAATACAGCATTGTTGAAAGTCGACTCAAAATTGTTCGCCAAATTTCATCAGTATCTAACGAAATGTTTTCCGAGAAAAACTATTCGAACAACAATTCTGAAAATTTCATTTTATTCTGTTAACAGTAGGATACTGACGAAAATCATCAAAGATTTGCGTGTTGGTGTTTATTTATTTATTTATTTCAATGGAATACATGACAGGACGGACCCAGATTATGTACTCACTAATGAACTATTAATACAATGGTGCTTAAAATTAAGAAAAATACATATTCAACATACAAACCAAAATGCGGAAAAGTTTTTTTTTTTTTTTTTTTTTCTCAACAATGGCCTCTAAAGAACCATCTCAAAACACCAGAAAATTCAAGCAAGGAATCCGAAAAAGGGTCGAGCACAACAAGGTTAGAGAGCGAGTTGTACGATCTACAACATCTACTTAAAGGGGAATTCAGAAGATAATTTGTTGAACTTTGATTCATATGAAATAGAAATTTATTTCTTGTGCAGTATGATGGCACATTGAAGGTAAGCATATTCACCAGTTCACAGCAATCAAAGGTATTTATAATTTTGCAAACAAATTTTATATCTCTCATCATTCGTTGGTCAGCCAACTTTGTTAAATTCAATTCTTTTATTTTTTATTTTTTTTTGTGCAAACTTTTCTTAAATTCAATTTGATCGTACAAATATCTTTGAAATATTGGAAGGAAAAACCTCCGAATTAAAAATGGGTATATTTCCGCAACTGTTATTGGGAATGTGCTAAATGAGGGTCTTTTTTAAAAAAAATTTTTTGGGGAAAATTGTTGAAAAAGATTGGGGGAATGCGCAATGTTGCCATTTTTTATATTCAAAAATTGTCGGTAATTAAAAAATCGAAATGGAGCGAGAAATAGAAAAATATCTAACATTGCGCATTTTCACAAAAGAATTAAGTACCTACATCCCAAAAAAAAATTCTCAAAAAATAATCACTGAAGCCTGCAGAACGATACCCCATTTTCTCCCATTACCGTTGAAATATCTCCGAATTATAATATTTCACGCGGTTATTAACATCGTTGAAGCATGCAGATCGTGGGCAGGTGCCTGACCTTGGAATATTAACGAGGTTTAATGAAACTTGAATGTGGCTGTGTTGCCGAAATGTCCCAAGCTGTAATTTACCACCACGTGGTAGTGTTGGCTCGCAATTAACTCTACAGATTTGTTTGGGATCCAACCCAATGCTGAGAATTTCAAAACTCTAGAAATATTCCTTTGAAGGTAAGAGCACAGACGAACGCCGGATGTCCAGCCGTTCGAACGAAAGGAGCTAATTAAACAACCTATACGTTCGAGACTATTTTTATTAACAGACATTTCAGTGTTTGAATAGTACTGATAGTCTTCATTCTAATGTTGAAGTTCCATCTAAAAAACGTCCCTATAAGTTAATCTGGGTATGAGGTCTCAATATGATTCAGGCTTTTTCAGGATCTCCGAACTCTCATATACATAGTCTAAAATAGTTGAACATATTAGTGATGTATGCAATACGTAAAGTTATAGGATATTATGCTGAAGTAGGGTTGGAAGCCATAATAAATTCAGGCTAGTTAGGTACAAATCCGATAATCCACAATGATGCAGATTTCTATGATAGTCATAAAATAATATCTGAAGCTTCACTGAGAATTTGACTTCAATAGGGAGTTTTCATGAAATTAAGCGTCACCTCTCTGTGATTGAAATCTTAGTTACGAGGTTTTTTCTCATGTTAACGGTAAACAATATTCGATAATAATTACCTGAATTGCTCATCAATTGAAGATCAGCTCGGACGGTGGAAGGTGGCTTATTTCAAACTGCACATTTATGGCAGGAACTTATTGTCTCAAATTCCTCATACTGATATTCAAAAATTCATATTGATTACAACAAATAAATATTACAGTTTCTCCACAATGCATTCAAGAAACCCTCCTTCAGCTTTGTTTGCCTCCACTCTTACTTCTCTGATCGCTGTTACAAGTTTTTTTTTCCTATTTCCGGGTTAAACTTTATTCAGTATAGTTTGCGCAGTTTTATGATGCAGTGTTCGACTCTTCCTGATCAGCTTAAAGTGATAAAATATCGATGAAGGTTAGGTTCCGATCCAATTAGCTACAATGTTGCTGATTTCATTGATAGTCGTTATTTAATATCTGAAGCTTCGATGAGAATTTACCATCAAAGTTTCCTGAATGGAAAGTTTTCATGAAAGTAAGCGTCACCTCTCTATAATTAAAATCTGACTTACGAGCTTCTCTACTTATATTGCTGGTGCTTACGTACAAGCAATATTCGATAATAATTATCTAACTTACTCATTAATTGAAGATCCCCTCGGACGGTTGAAGGCGGCTTATTTCAAACTGCACATTTATGGCAAGATCTAATTTATCATCTCACATTTCTCATACTGATACATTCAAGATTTCAGATCCATTACCACAAATAAATGCCACGGTTTTTTCACAATTGATTCATGAATCCAATATTTAGATCAGTTTGCCTCAACACTTTCTTCTCTGATTGCTGACTGATTCAAAAAAAGATCACACAATAAGGATGATAGTAATTTAATTGAAGATTTTCGGTTCTCAAAAATTTTTTTCCTGTTTTGTGACGAAACAATACACGAAACTAAAACGTGGTTCACTATTTCAGATTCATTAGCAGGGATAGATTCCACATTTTTTTTCCGTTAACAATTTTTACTCTTATCGCTGACTGATTTTCAGAGTCATCTTATAAGGATGAGTTCTTCTAGGAAAGATACATCGTTTCCTTATATCTTTTTTCTTATTCTCTAGAACTACTATATTTAGTGATGTATGAAGTTCGTTGATGCAGTTTTTGACTATCCGTGCTTACGACTAAGTTCATTCACTCGATGATTGATTTAAGGCAGATTTTGGTAGAAAATCTTCGTTAATGATCAATTTCCATTGTTGGTGCGGAAAAACCCAAAAGTTCCACAAAAATTCCCTTGGGTTCCAAAAAGCTCAATATGTGGTGTATATGTATGACACATCATAGTCGCATTATCGGACTTCATTTTTTCCGGAATAAGGACAGAACATGCATGACCGTTAAGGATTCATATTTCTGGAAATCCGCAAGAACATGAGAACATCAATCTTCGAAAGATATAGTTCCAACAAGATGTCACTACATGCCATAAAGCTAATGCAACGTTCACTTTCCTGAGGGAAATCTTTCACGATAGCATCATCTCACTACGAAGGTTTGTCAATTTGCGACAAGGTCATATGATGGGTTATATTCATTGAAAGACAGATTCATACCAAAAAAGGTCAGACTTCGCATCACTTGGAGGAGAATATTCTTAGAGTTTTTGGAAAAACACATCGTAAATTATTGCACAGAGTGATAAGCAATTGGAGCAGTTTGAAATGGTAGTATCAACAAAGCCAACGTACTTTTGGGCGACATCTTATTCTGAATAAAACTGGCCTACTTAAGCCACAAAATAGAGTAGGGATTGAGTTTCAGTCAAGTCTAAGTTGTTTTCTCGATTAAAATCTTATTTTTTCCTGAAGAAGGTCCAGCCAGTGCGGATGGAGGGGGTAGAGTTGACTTCTGACTACCAGACTCTGGGAATCTTGAAAGTAACTCACACAACAAGTGAAGAAGAAGAAACCAGTATGAATCGATTAAAGCTTATTCTGGGAGGATTTTGCATCATTTTATTAGGTTTAATCTGTTTTCAAAGGAACTGCCCTTGACAAATACTTTAGTCCTGCGATGCGCAAAGGCGTAATTCGTGAAAAAACAATTTTAATTAATTTTTAATAGTTCAGCTTCGGATACTAGGAGTGAAAACCCAGAAAAAGCCTAATAAAATGAGCCAGTATGTGTTTGAGTATTGATATTGGTGTTATGTTTCACGCTACTAATACTCCCGGACAACAAGCCAAAAGGAAAGTTTGAACTACAAGAAAGACTCGCATTATAAAAAGCGAAGGATATACTCAGTATGCACATGGGGCCAATCCTTAACCGCTGCACTGTGAAATACCACCAATAAAGATTTGCAATGGAAGTTCAGCCAATTGTAAGCTTTATCAATTGGCAAGAGAAACCAAGAAACAAATACTTTGCCGATGTAACACGGTGGTAAAAAGTTTTGGCCTTCCCTTAGATATAATGAAATTTATTTTTCGGTTCTTGCATTTCATGAACTATAATGATATTTTGAATTCTGGAAATTTTCCAACGGAATTTCGTAAGGCAAAAGTAATAGCAATTCTGAAATCTGGGAAAAATTCATCAGACCCAAGTAGTTATAGACCTATAAGTTTATTGAGTGTACCTTTCAAAATTTTAGAGAAATTAATTTTATTCAGGATAGAATCATCTGTTGAAGATATTCTGCAAAATTGTCAAGGTGGTTTTAGGAAAAATAGAAATTGTTCTGATCAAGTTGTTAGTCTCACTACTTTCATTGAATCAGGATTCAATAAAAAGTTGAAAACAGGGGCTGTATTTGTGGATCTTTCAGCAGCTTACCATACGGTGTGGAAAGATGGTTTAATATTCAAACTTCATAAATTTCTGAAATGTGGAAAAGTAATTCAATTGATCGAAAATATGTTATCTGACAGAAGACTCCGTGTTTTTGTTGATGATGTTAGTAGTAGGTTCAAAACTTTGAATAATGGACTCCCACAAGGATCAGTTTTAGCTCCCCTTCTGTTTAATTTATATTTATGTGATATTTCAACAACTTCTTCAGAGAAATTCATCTATGCAGATGATATTGCTCTGGCTTTTCCTCACTCTGATTTCAAAGTCATTGAAAACACTCTAAATACTGATTTAGAAATTTTGAAGAATTATTTTGTTGAGTGGCGTTTATGTCCAAATTCTAATGAAACAGAAGTTTCTTGTTTTCATTTGAATAATCAACAGAAGTTTAAAACTTTGAATGTTACTTTCAATAATGCCGTTCTGAAACATAATTTCACTCCTAAATATCTTGGAGTGAAATTAGATTCCTCTTTAAATTTCAAGGCCCATTTGGAAAACTTACGCATGAAGTTGAAATCTAGGAATAATATTCTTCAAAAACTAGCTGGTTCTTCATGGGGGGCTGACCCTACAACTCTTCGTACCGCAGCTTTGGCTTTGGTTTTTTCTGCTGCTGAATATTGTTGTTCGGTTTGGTTTAATAGCGCTCATGTTAGTAAAATAGATGTACAGCTTAATGTAGCTATGAGAATCATTAGTGGGACCATAAGATCTACACCTTTACAGTGGTTACCAGTTCTCTCAAATATTGTACCGCCCCATATTCGTAGACAGGTTGCAGTGATAAAGTCTTGGGATAAATATCGTTCCTTTCCGAATTTATTCCCAATCATGTCTTATATTCCGGATTCTAAAATTGCTAGATTGAAATCTCGTAAACCTTTATGGATCAACGATTTTCTTTACACCAATAAAAGTGACAAAGAAATTTGGCGTTCGGAATGGAATTCGTGTAATGTTTTTAACAAAGGTTTGATCAGCGATCCTTCAGAAAAAGTTCATGGTTTCAATATTCCTAGGAAAATTTGGTGCATTTTGAATCGACTTAGAACCGGTCATGGTCGCTGTAATAGTTTCCTCTTCAAATGGAATTCGGTCGAAAGTCCAAGGTGCGAGTGCGGAGAAGAAGAGGAAACAATAGAACATTTAGTAAATACTTGTCCAATATATAAATTTGATGATGGTTTCGAGGCAATTCATTCGGTGTCTGATTCTTTTTTGAGATGGATTGCGAACTTCAAATTAATTTAATGAGTACTAAATCATTTACTAGTTCATATTAGTTTTTTTTTTCGTCTCCTTTTTTGTTTTCAGGTATGTTTCCAAGATTTCAACCTGCATCGCATAGGAAGGAGGAAATTTTGTCGATGAAAAAGAAGCCCTTCAATAAAAAACAACAATTTCATTACACTTATACGGGGAGACAGAGTTTTTCCTGAGGTTTTCATCTGTGCTCTTGTATCATACGTAAAAATGTATGGTACCCCGTTGACATTTTCTCTGCTAATACTGTTATGACACAAATTGTTTGATATAAAAAAAAATGTGATGCTCATCTCAAAAGAATATATATATATATATATATGAACTTTTCGATGATCGGCTACTATGAGACCAAGTAAGCAACATTTTTTGCTCAAGAAAAATATCTTGTTCCTTGTATCACCGTTATTCTGTCAACAATCGAAATGAAAAAAAAAATTTTGACAGTTTTTTTTGAATATTTGATATTTCACCATGATCATCGAATATTTTTCAAACCACAAGGGGAACATATCCAATTGAGTTTTTACAGCTCATCAACATCAGAAATTTGACATAATGCCAACCAGATTTCTTTGAAAGAGGTTATTTCGAAAAAGTTACTTTGCTCACTTTACATCGAGTGGCCCTAAATGCAGGAATCACAAAATCGATTTTTTTCTTGGCTGCGGACGGTAAAACATCAGCAGGTTAATACTTACGAAGTTGTTTTGCTAGCTTGATATACAGGAATTGGTCCTTTTATAGCAAAAACATGAGCAATAACTGCAGATGCATTTTCCCATCGCGAGAACTATCACCAAATTTATAACCTAGCATCTCACAGAGCTTAATGGAAATAATGCTCAAATCGCGTCGTTGCTACAAAATTGTCTATATGGGCAATACTAGGAACATTTCAGTTGATTTATTTTTCCCTCCATATCGGAGACTGAAAATATGAAATGGGAGCCCTTACGTTATTTCTAAATACCCAACTTTGAACGTTTTCTAACTCATTAGTCATGTTTATTTCTATTTCACTAGCAGTTAAATTACCAGGGCAGCCGTTTATTTTCACTTAAGCAGACAATTATAGTTCCATTATTATCGTAGGCCAGCTTTAGCGATGAATCGCATATTCTTAAGGCAGATTCTTTGATATTAGTTGCATGATGACTTCGTCTTGAAATCTGATATCTGTTCTTTTGAAGAAACATTGGTGCGCCCTTAATAGTGAATATTTTGAAACATTCATTGTGTCAATTATTGCAGTGGACGATTAAAGCGGTCATGCAATTTTCCGATACCATTTTCATGAGATGATTCGTGTTTATCCTCAAAATAGGCCTCAGTTTCGGCGACCATCATCTTCATTTGCGTGAAATTTCTGTCCAGCGTGCACCCTCTTGAGTTCTGAGTACAGCGGAGAGTCACTGAGGGGATCTGGAGAATACAGTGGATGTGGAGGCAATTAGAAGCCAATTCGTGCGATTTTGTCATCGTTTCCATTGATTTGTGAGATTGGGCATTATTTTATTGAAACTTGAAGCAATGCTTAGAATCATCAATTGGTTGTTGTCATTCGTCGATTGTGAGCTCGCGCGGCACTTTTTTTTAACAGAGCTTTCGCATATCCAAATATTCCTTCACGATGAGTCCAACACATTCCTTCGATCTTTTCAGGTACTGAGATATGTCATTCAACTCCACTATATATTTTCAGACATTGTTTTGTGGACTTTCTTCATATTTTCGTCTTTGCGGCGTCCAATGCGTGCGTCGTCCTCGATGCACACTTTGCGTCGTTTAAATTCAGCAAACCACTTCTCTATGGTAGATTTTCCTGGTGCAAAGCCCGAATAGTTTTTATCAAGCCAAGCCTTCAGTTCAGTAGTATCTTTTTCGCCAACTATTAATGCTTTATCAACACACCAAATTCCCTTTTATCAATTCCTTCAAACTAACAAAAGTTGATCCACTAAAATGCTATAACTCACATACTAATAGTGCAACAGCTTTCAAATTCATATACGTGTCTTTTGAAAGTAACGGCAAACTAAAAATCATATGGATTCAATACAAGTAGCTCTATCTATGGGTCCGCTTACGATCTCTTCAGCCCATCCAAAATGTTATACATTCTGATTAGTCATAAGATGGGCAGCAGTAGCCAAATATTTTTTCAGTACAGAGTACTTAACTTCATCTCAGGAGTATTCGAATGTCATCTTCACAGAATATTAGAGGAAAAGCAGGCAAGATGGCATATTCCAGCTAGATGGCGTACCATATGTACTGAAGAACTCACCGCAGGTGTCTAAATAAGGTGAAAAAGGTGTACTGACGTAGTTTTAACAGACCACGCTGGTGGTTGATGAGTTATTTGTGAAATGAAGGTGTATGCGTGTTGAACTTGAAGGTAAGATCCTTCTTTATGCCATTATTACTTTAACTGAAAGTGGGTTCTACTTGACTTTGAATCTCAAGCAGAATTTTCTCTTTATAAGCTTAGGTTGGATAAATTCACTTTCACGAAAAATTTACTGGAAGATGTTGATATATTCATTTATTTTCTGAATACCTGGATAGGGCAAGTTGGCACACATAGTGTCCGGGTAAGGTGGCATGGCTTCTTTTCTGAACAACGAAACAATATTGCAACAATTAAATACAGATTTTTTTAAATACAGAAATAACCATTCTGGTTATTTCCGTTGATGTGAAATGTGAGTTGAAACACGTGGTAAGTTATTTATTATTATATTTCGAAAAATAATTTTCCGACTCCTATCGCCGTGAAATTTGGCACACTTACTAATTCGAGGGCGTAGAACAAGAATATAAGGTCAGATATTTTTTAAAAAAATCGTACTGGACGTGAGAGGTCCTTGAAGTTCCAAAATTTTGGACCTTTTTTCAAAAAATCATAATTAACGATTCGATGAAAGCAGGACGATGAGATCTGTTTTATTGCATAGATAAAGGATCGAACTGCACGTAAAAAATTCGACATCACCCAGCTTCATTATTTTGGTCGGCACGACGTCTCAAAGTTGACCCAAATTTCGTAATTTTTTCACAATTTCCGCCATAATTTCTAAACGGTTGTCACTGGACGATTTCTAATGACATATTCGTGATCTACGACCTCGATTTAATAGGAAACGATAACAAGGTCGACGATTTTCGGAAAAAAAAATTATTTGGGACTTAAAAAATTTTTCATCAAAACTCATAGGGGTGGGGGGTAATCATTGGCGATTCCGTGCGAAATTTTATTTTTGAAGATATGACAATATGCACATCATATATTATGGATTCGAACACGTAGATTACGAATCTGTAATTAGATTTTGCGTAACTGATTCGGTTTGGAAAATATTCCGGGTTTGGTGAGAAATTTTCGAAATTTGGGTCAACTTTGGGCCGTCGTACAGATCAAACGCGTGAGGCTGGACAATATCGAATTTTTTTGGTCATATCTGGGTCCTTTGTGAGTACGTAGCCACTTATTTTATAGACGAAAATCCTCTAGTTGAAAAATAATGATTTTTTTAAAAAAGGTCCAATTTTTTCGATTTTCTTCTGGCCATAAAAAACGATCCAGACTCTCCACTAACAGTCTGATTGGATTTTCTTTATCTACGCCCTAGAATTAGTATATGTTTCAAATTTCAGGTCGATCAAAGAACTTTCGATTTTTGGTAAAATTCTAATGGGTTAGCCTTAGAATTTTTCAATTTTCGAAAAATAATTTTCCGACTCCTATCGCCGTGAAATTTGGCACACTTACTAATTCGAGGGCGTAGAACAAGAATATAAGGTCAGATATTTTTTAAAAAAATCGTACTGGACGTGAGAGGTCCTTGAAGTTCCAAAATTTTGGACCTTTTTTCAAAAAATCATAATTAACGACTCGATGAAAGTAGGACAATGAGATCTGTTTTATTGTATAGATAAAAGATCGAACTGCACGTAAAAAAATTCGACATCTCCCAACTTCATTATTTTGGTCGGCACGACGTCTCAAAGTTGACCCAAATTTCGTAATTTTTTCACAATTTCCGCCATAATTTCTAAACGGTTGTCACTGGACGATTTCTAATGACATATTCGTGATCTACGACCTCGATTTAATAGGAAACGATAACAAGGTCGACGATTTTCGGAAAAAAAAAATTATTTGGGACTTAGAAAATTTTTCATAAAAACTCATAGGGGTGGGGGGTTCATTGGCGATTCCGTGCGAAATTTTATTTTTAAAGACATGACAATATGCACATCATATATTATGGATTCGAACACGTAGATTACGAATCTGTAATTAGATTTTGCGTAACTGATTCGGTTTGGAAAATATTCCGGATTTGGTGAGAAATTTTCGAAATTTGGGTCAACTTTGGGCCGTCGTACAGATCAAACGCGTGAGGCTGGACAATATCGAATTTTTTTGGTCATATCTGGGTCCTTTGTGAGTACGTAGCCACTTATTTTATAGACGAAAGTCCTGTAGTTGAAAAATTATGATTTTTTTAAAAAAGGTCCAATTTTTTCGATTTTCTTCTGGCCATAAAAAACGATTCAGACTCTCCACTAACAGTCTGATTGGATTTTCTTTATCTACGCCCTAGAATTAGTATATGTTTCAAATTTCAGGTCGATCAAAGAACTTTCGATTTTTGGTAAAATTCTAATGGGTTAGCCTTAGAATTTTTCAATTTTCGAAAAATAATTTTCCGACTCCTATCGCCGTGAAATTTGGCACACTTACTAATTCGAGGGCGTAGAACAATAATATAAGGTCAGATATTTTTTTAAAAAATCGTACTGGACGTGAGAGGTCCTTGAAGTTCCAAAATTTTGGACCTTTTTTCAACAAATCATAATTAACGACTCGATGAAAGTAGGACAATGAGATCTGTTTTATTGTATAGATAAAAGATCGAACTGCACGTAAAAAAATTCGACATCTCCCAACTTCATTATTTTGGTCGGCACGACGTCTCAAAGTTGACCCAAATTTCGTAATTTTTTCACAATTTCCGCCATAATTTCTAAACGGTTGTCACTGGACGATTTCTAATGACATATTCGTGATCTACGACCTCGATTTAATAGGAAACAATAACAAGGTCGACGATTTTCGGAAAAAAAAAATTATTTGGGACTTAAAAAATTTTTCATCAAAACTCATAGGGGTGGGGGGTAATCATTGGCGATTCCGTGCGAAATTTTATTTTTGAAGCTATGACAATATGCACATCATATATTATGGATTCGAACACGTAGATTACGAATCTGTAATTAGATTTTGCGTAACTGATTCGGTTTGGAAAATATTCCGGATTTGGTGAGAAATTTTCGAAATTTGGGTCAACTTTGGGCCGTCGTACAGATCAAACGCGTGAGGCTGGACAATATCGAATTTTTTTGGTCATATCTGGGTCCTTTGTGAGTACGTAGCCACTTATTTTATAGACGAAAATCCTCTAGTTGAAAAATTATGATTTTTTTAAAAAAGGTCCAATTTTTTCGATTTTCTTCTGGCCATAAAAAACGATCCAGACTCTCCACTTACAGTCTGATTGGATTTTCTTTATCTACGCCCTAGAATTAGTATATGTTTCAAATTTCAGGTCGATCAAAGAACTTTCGGTTTTTGGTAAAATTCTAATGGGTTAGCCTTAGAATTTTTCAATTTTCGAAAAATAATTTTCCGACTCCTATCGCCGTGAAATTTGGCACACTTACTAATTCGAGGGCGTAGAACAAGAATATAAGGTCAGATATTTTTTAAAGAAATCGTACTGGACGTGAGAGGTCCTTGAAGTTCCAAAATCTTGGACCTTTTTTCAAAAAATCATAATTAACGACTCGATGAAAGTAGGACAATGAAATCTGTTTTATTGCATAGATAAAGGATCGAACTGCACGTAAGAAAATTCGACATCACCCAGCTTCTTTATTTTGGTCGACACGACGTCTCAAAGTTGACCCAAATTTCGTAATTTTTTCACAATTTCCGCCATTATTTCTAAACGGTTGTCACTGGACGATTTCTAATGACATATTCGTGATCTACGACCTCGATTTAATAGGAAACGATAACAAGGTCGACGATTTTCGGAAAAAAAAAATTATTTGGGACTTAAAAAATTTTTCATCAAAACTCATAGGGGTGGGGGGTAATCATTGGCGATTCCGTGCGAAATTTTATTTTTGAAGCTATGACAATATGCACATCATATATTATGGATTCGAACACGTAGATTACGAATCTGTAATTAGATTTTGCGTAACTGATTCGGTTTGGAAAATATTCCGGATTTGGTGAGAAATTTTCGAAATTTGGGTCAACTTTGGGCCGTCGTACAGATCAAACGCGTGAGGCTGGACAATATCGAATTTTTTTGGTCATATCTGGGTCCTTTGTGAGTACGTAGCCACTTATTTTATAGACCAAAATCCTCTAGTTGAAAAATAATGATTTTTTTAAAAAAGGTCCAATTTTTTCGATTTTCTTCTGGCCATAAAAAACGATCCAGACTCTCCACTAACAGTCTGATTGGATTTTCTTTATCTACGCCCTAGAATTAGTATATGTTTCAAATTTCAGGTCGATCAAAGAACTTTCGATTTTTGGTAAAATTCTAATGGGTTAGCCTTAGAATTTTTCAATTTTCGAAAAATAATTTTCCGACTCCTATCGCCGTGAAATTTGGCACACTTACTAATTCGAGGGCGTAGAACAAGAATATAAGGTCAGATATTTTTTAAAGAAATCGTACTGGACGTGAGAGGTCCTTGAAGTTCCAAAATTTTGGACCTTTTTTCAAAAAATCATAATTAACGACTCGATGAAAGTAGGACAATGAAATCTGTTTTATTGCATAGATAAAGGATCGAACTGCACGTAAAAAATTCGACATCTCCCAACTTCATTATTTTGGTCGGCACGACGTCTCAAAGTTGACCCAAATTTCGTAATTTTTTCACAATTTCCGCCATTATTTCTAAACGGTTGTCACTGGACGATTTCTAATGACATATTCGTGATCTACGACCTCGATTTAATAGGAAACGATAACAAGGTCGACGATTTTCGGAAAAAAAAAATTATTTGGGACTTAGAAAATTTTTCATCAAAACTCATAGGGGTGGGGGGTAATCATTGGCGATTCCGTGCGAAATTTTATTTTTAAAGACATGACAATATGCACATCATATATTATGGATTCGAACACGTAAAATAAATAAATATAAATAATTGTTTTTAGGTTGTATTTCATTTTTTTTACCCTTTTCTAAGGTTTTTACTTTGATCTTTATATGCCAGTTGATATAATAATTTTGTCATTGAAGACGTAGTACGTCGACGACATAAAAGTATATCGAAAGATATCAAATCAATATCGAAAGATATTAATATGTAAAGGTTAATACAGAAAAATCTGTATTTAATTGTTGTATCAATAGCCTTTAACAAGTAGACTTTTTTGAATTTGATATTTGAAACAATATTGTTTCAAATGGTGAACTCCCATCACAGAAAAACTGATATGAAAGGGTGATATGAGAATAACGTGATAAAAGTCTTGGAAGCTGCGGGCTTGGCAAGCAAAATCCAATTTCGTTCGCATTTGTGTTTATTTCACTATCAAAGTGTGTTAAAAGGATATATGTTTGTTTTTGTTCTTTTTTTTTAAATATCACATCTTCTTAATATTTCGTTTTCATTTGTCACTACGAAGAGCGTCGCATATTTGAAAGTATTTCATTGTGTTGGTTTTTTGAATGTTTCGGATTAAAACAATTTTTTGGTGGTTTTAAATTTTCAAATGGATTTCTACCTCTTCAAATAGAGAGTTAACCTTATTGGCCAAAGAGCCAATTCATGGTAATTTATTAGTTTTCCTCCACAACTAAGATATCAGCTTTAATTGTAGGCCATCTTGCCTTCCTCTTCCCAAATCAAAATGGTAGAAAATAAAATACACAGCGCAGAATATATCGGAAAAAAATTGAATATTTCCATATAAAATAAATGTCTCTAAGGATGAATATAAAGGGTTTTCCAATAAGAGATGTTATTTTGAATAGCCCGCTATTTCAGTAGATGTCACTTTTGAAGCTGTCATTTTTTGACATTTGACCAGTAGAAACTACGCCATTAATAAAAAAGAAACGATACACGCTTCAACAACGCATTGAAATTATTAAAATTCACCATGAAAATGGTGAAATTCTGGCAGAGACGGTTCGTTAAACTCGAACATTTTTGGTCGTCGTGAAGGACCTTGTCGGACCGCAATAAAGAAATTGGTGAAAAAATTCAGGCTGTTGGGACAAGTTAGTGATGTGAAGAATGAAACCCGTGCATGTCGCTCAAGAACAGCCGAGAATATTACTGCTGTAGCCGAAAGTGTTGAAGAAAACCCAGGTTTGTCCCTTCCTCGTCGTTCTTTGGAATTAGACATTCCACAAACGTCATTACACCGTATTTCACATAAAGATTTGGGTCTTAAGGCTTATAAAGTTCAGCTAACACAAGAACTCAAGCCGGCCGATCATCAGCAACGTCGTGTCTTTGCTGATTGGGTCGTTGAAACTCATGAAAATGATCCGAAATTCCATCGAAAAATCATCTTGACTGATGAGGTCCATTTCCACCTCGGTAGCTTCGTCAACAAGTAAAACTGTCGCATCTGGGTCTCGAAAAGCCCGTGAGTTATTGTTGAAAAGCCTCTCTATCCTCAACGTGTGACGGTTTGGTGCGGTTTATGGTACAGCGGAGTCATTGGACCTTACTTTTTCGAAAATGAGGCTGAAGCAACAGTTACTGTGAATGGACTGCGCTATCGAGAGATGATTAATGATTTTTTATGTCCGGAATTGGATGGTATTGATCTGGAAAACGTTCACTTTCAACAAGACGGCGCTTCGTGCCACACAAGCAACGAAACCATTGATCTTTTGCGGGAAAAGTTTCTGTTGTATATAGTAAAAAATAAGAGAAAGATATTCTGTGCCGTTGTCTATGATCATAGAATAGGAGGCTAGCCCCGAATGAGAGGTTAGCCAGAATAACCACGAACGTAGTCCTGTAAGCACTGTAAACTGTAAGTCTCAATTTAATAAAGTACTTAACATATTATTAGAAGTGTATTTCTAACCACCTTATATAAAATACAACATGGTGTCAGGTGTGTTTTAAATTGAACAAAACACTAGAATACAAAGAGGTTAGAAAACAGTATTCGTCAAAAAGCGTGGAAATCCAAGTTTGCTGAAAGAAGGCATCAGAAAAGAAGCAAGAACATATATTTAAAACGTGTTACTCAGACTAAGAGCAGACATGGATTATTGCAAAGCTCCATCGACATTCAACATCAATGAACCACATAATTGGAACAGATGGAAACAATCTTTCACAATATTCCTAATGGCCATAAGGGAAAATGAAGCTGATGACGCAGTGAAGATCGCTCTGTTATTGAACCAACTGGGCGACAGTTGTCTGGATATATATAACACTTTTGATGTCACCAAAAAACATAAATTTGAAGATGTTATATCCTGTTTTGATGATCGATTTCTGCCAAGGCAAAACATATGTATGGAAACATACAAATTCAATAATATCGAACAGAAGGATGGTCAATCCATTGACGATTTCATCACTGAGCTTAAAAAGCAAGCAGGAACTTGCTCATTTATAGGTCAAAATCAAGCATGCAAAAAAAGTTATGAAGAAAGAATGTTGAGGGACCGACTAGTCCTGGGAATCAAGGATAAACAGGTCCAAAGACACCTGTTACGAGAAAATGATTTAAGTTTGGAAAAGATCCAGGACTACTGCAAGAGCATTGAGGTCACCTTAAAAAATGTGGAATTGTTGCAGTCAAATAGCAATAATGAAGCAGTCGATGCTGTAAGATCAAAACCTAATAAAAAATGCAGTAGATGTGGAACTGAACATACTCCCAGAAAATGCCCAGCATTTCGGCAAATTTGTAAACAGTGCCAGAAAGAAGGCCATTTTGCAAAAATGTGCTTCTGGAAGAACAAGGCTGCTAGACATGGACCCTCTCACACCCAGCACAGAAACCAAGGAGCGATGCAAGTTTGTATAGATAGTCAGGTTGGGAATAGCATGCAAGTGAAAAGCGAAGAGAATGTGAGTACTGACAATTCATTGTTCATTTATGAGTGTAATAATAAACATAATAGTAAACTTAGTTGGTACGAAAACATTAAGATTCATGATGTTAGCATTAAATTCAAATTGGACACAGGGGCTGACTCGAGTATTTTACCATTGAAGCATTTTGAAGTATTGAAAATTGATCAATCAAAAATTGTCCCAACATCTATGACAATAATATCGTATGGCAATTTCCGGTCAAAACCATTGGGATTCATAACTTTGAAATGTAAATATAAGAATCAAGTAGAGAACGTAAAATTCTTGGTGGTCAATTTTGACTCGGAACCGTTATTAGGTTTGAATGACTGTTTAATGTTTAAGATGATATCTCGAATCGATTCCATGTATTCAAAATTTTTAAATGAAGCACTACCAGAAAATGTTAAAGAATTACATACTATATTCAAGAATGTTTTTGAAGGGTTAGGTTGTATTCCGGGTTTAGTTGAAATCAAATTAAGACATTGATCACAAATAAGCCTATTCTAAAAATATTTGACAAGAATCTACCAATTGAAATTCAGACAGATGCGTCAAGCAAAGGTATAGGATCATGTATGATTCAAAATGGGTATCCAATCTCATTCGCTTCACGCTCACTTAATAAAGCTGAAGTAAATTACGCGCAAATCGAAAAGGAATTGTTGAGTATAGTATTCTCCTGTGAGAAATATCATTACTGGATTTATGGTCGTGAAGTAGTTATCAAGACTGACCATAAACCACTGATTGCCATATTTAACAAAAACCTTGATAATGTAAGTGCTAGATTACAAAGGATGCTCTTAAAATTATTGAAATATCACATCAGAGTTGAATATTTACCGGGATCTAAAATGTATGTAGCAGACACCTTAAGTCGTTCATACATTAAATCAGAAGTACCAATAGATGAAGAACTCGAATATACAGTTCATTCTTTATCATTAGCAGTTCCCATGACAAAAGAAAAAATCAAACAATTCCAAAATTGCATTAACTCTGATCCAACTCTGTCAAAAATTAAAGAGTATTGTATAAAAGGTTGGCCATTAAGAAGTAAAAAATTGAATTCTGAGTTAAATTACTACTATAAGCTGAAAGATAATATTTACCTATCGGATAATTTGTTACTTTATAATCATAAAGTGGTTGTTCCCTTCAAACTTCGAGCTGAAATACTCAAACTAATTCATTCAGCACATTTTGGTATTGAAAAGTGTAAACTGAGGGCTCGCGAAATACTAATTTGGCCAGGTATGTCTAGTGATATTGAAAATTTCGTTTCAAAGTGTGAAATATGTCAAGCTCATCGATCAAATAATCAGAAAGAAACGCTCATTCCTCATAAAATTCCTCAAAGACCGTGGGAAATTTTGTTCTCAGATTTTTTTGAATATAAGTCAAAAAATTATTTAATCATTGTAGACTCCTTCTCACATTGGCTCGAGGTCTTTCCGACAAATGATAAAACAGCAAAAACTGTAATAGACTGCTGCAAGGAAGTGTTTTCAAAATTTGGTGTTCCTGATATTTTTTATTCTGATAATGTGCCTTACAATAGTATAGAATTCAAAAATTTCTCTAAGGCATGGAATTTTGAAATTGAATTTTCCAGTCCTCATCATCATGAGTCCAATGGTTTTGCGGAAAAATATGTAGCTATTGCCAAAACCATGTTAAAAAAAATGAACAAAACAGAGGAGCTACCATACTATTTGTTAGAGTATCGTAACACTCCCCTGCCTAGAATTGGATATGCTCCTGCTCAATTATTGTTAAATCGGCTTGTAAAAACCAAATTTCCTGTCTCTTCTGAAAAATTATTGCCGAAAATAATTGACCAAAACGAAATTGTTTCAAAATTAATTCATAGTTCAAATAAAACACAACAAATATACAACAAAAATGCAAAAGACCTGCCACCTCTTAAAAAAAATGACAATATATGGTTTAAAAAAAATGATAAATGGAATAGAGGAAAGGTAGTCCGTAGATACAATAATAGGTCGTATATAATAAAAGACGAAAATGGTAAAATATTAAGAAGAAACAGGAAATTGATGAACAAAACTGATGCTATTGTTAGGACATTGGAACCATATCTGGATGATTTGCTTTATGAAGCTCCATTATGTACAACTAACAATAGATCACATGATCTCTGTTGCAGTGCTGGTACGACAGTGCCGAGGGCTGGTGAAAATATTAATAACGATTCACACTCTTCGCAACCTTCGGCATTGACCGGAAACAACCATATAAGTAAAATAAGAAGACCCATAAGGGAAAGAAGGGTGCCATACTGCTTCAGAGATTATGAAGTGTATTGAATCTGAATTTGGGCTAAGATTTATATTAATGTAAAAAAATACAAAAGTGAAAGCGTGTTGTATATAGTAAAAAATAAGAGAAAGATATTCTGTGCCGTTGTCTATGATCATAGAATAGGAGGCTAGCCCCGAATGAGAGGTTAGCCAGAATAACCACGAACGTAGTCCTGTAAGCACTGTAAACTGTAAGTCTCAATTTAATAAAGTACTTAACATATTATTAGAAGTGTATTTCTAACCACCTTATATAAAATACAACAGTTTCCAGACCGTGTTATCTCTCGAAGAGGTGATCACAATTCGCCACCGAGATCTTGTGATTTAACACCTTGCTACTTTTTCCTTTGGGGCCACGTGAAAGAGAAGGTCTACGCCAATAGCCTAGCATCGATTCAAGACCTCAAAGATGGAATGCGTGAGGCTACCGAGGACATAGGGCAGCCACTTTGCGATTTGGTTATGGAAAATTTCATTGAGAAGATATGGTCCTGTAAGCATGGTGGACATTTGCCTGATGCTATTTTCCACTATTAACGGCGTAGCTTCTTCTTTATAAAGATATAAACATCCGATCATTTAAATTGAAAAATGGCATTTTTCTTTGAATATCAAAATAACACCTCGTATCGGAAAACCCTTTATAGAGGACGTCAACAGGTATTGTATGATTAGATTGACATTTCCTTTCAATAAGGCAACAGTAATAAGATCAGACAATTACATGAACTGTAATATCCGTGTTTCTGTTTCGATACAATATGCAGATTCCAGGAAAATTCTTGTTTCATTATTTGTATCCTTCTTTTTATAACAGCTCGAAAAGGAAGATATTGCTCAACAGGCCCCCATTGTAAAGCAATCTGTTGTGGCGCGAATACGGTATTGCCCTCAGGCAAGCTGTTAACCTCCACTATGAGGTCGCAGCAGTGTGATTGTACAGCCGGATTATTTCTCTCTTGAATTTGAGACAGGGGCAAACGATGAATACCTCTCGAAATTAAGTTACCGAAGTTAGATTGATATAAATTTGGAATTTCATGAAGATCATCTTTTCTATTAAGATCCACAATTCGCTTCGAAATTTAATATTGCGTCCTGAGTCAAAAAGCATATTACGTACTTGAAGAATACGGCCTGACATTCGAAAGCATATATTGTAATTCCGCTTTATAAGCGAAGACGAGAATGTATGTATAAGGAAGGTAAAGTTAATATGCCTGAGAAGTGAATAACGGCATTCAGTATGGTGTATAAGTACTGTTTTTAATAGCCGGCATGCAGTCTGTGTAAAGCCACATTCATGAATAAGGAATATAATGAGGGGGTTGTGTGATAATTGGTTGTATCGGAGATTTGTGACCCACATGGAATTTGGGTGTTTTTATTATTTTCCGCGCACTTCATTAAACCCGCAATCTCGACTGGTTTGGACCCTTTCAACGGTCTGATCCTTGTATGCTTTGCTCGTTTCCTTCTTTCATAACGCCATCGCTATACGAAAAAAAAGGTTATCCAGAAGAAAGAATTCATAAAATTATGATGCACAAACGAAAGAGCGTTTTGGCTTACTAAAACGAAAAAACTTCATATGTGAAATCTGACAGTCGATTATTGCTTCTTTATCCAAGGCAAGGGTAAAATATTGCAAGACTACTGATGGAAAGTTTGATTTGAAAACTCCTTTATATGAACTACTGGCGTATCATTATGATATCTAGGTTCCACTCAGTTTTTGCTTGCATAGTCTGGGAAAAAACATGCTATCGTTCCGACCAAATATCTGTTATTTCCTAATTTTTTCGCGATAATATTTTCAAACCACTAGGTTGGACTCGCTGATGACAAATCCAGTGACAAAATTGATTTTGTTACGAGCGTATGGAGAATCGTGTCGACTTGAAACTTTCAGGGTGGGTTTCATTTCAAAATACGACGGTTGTGTTCGTTAATAGACGAAATCGGGTTAACTTTTTCAGAATTATAGTCATTTGAACTTCTGGTGTTGTTTCTCTGATAAACTGCTCCAAGTCAGCCAAAGTGTGATATCTCGACTTTGGAATAGGTTCAGGGAGACAGGTTCCGTGTTGGAAAGATCAAGGCTTGGTGGGCGACGAAAAACAACACCTGCTCAGGATCGTTTCATCACCGTTTCGGCGAGAAGAAACCCTACATCTACGTGTAGAATGCTACGGAATACTCTTCAAATTGCAGATGGGGTCCAAGTTTCCATCGAAACCATCAGACGACGTTTGAAAGGGGTGAATCTAGGTTCTAGACGTCCATTAAGACGAGTTCCATTAACACGTGGCCATAAGCGTCAAAGACTGGAATGGGCAAGGAAACATATCAATTGGAACGATCAATGGTGTAGTGTCCTTCTCACTGATGAATCCAAATATGGACGATTTTCAGATTCTCGAAGAATAAGGGTATGGACAATCCCACGCATACCCCGTAATCGTCGCTATGTCCAACAAGTCCATCCATTCCGAGGGGGTAGTGTTATGGTATGGGCCGGGATATGTTTCAACGGGCGCACAGATCTACACATTTGTCCTGGGAATATGACCGCCTTACACTATAGGGAGCATGTCATTGACAATGTTGTGCCAAATTTTCACGCTGCTATTGGTGAAACTTTTCAATTTCTTGACGATAACGCTAGACCGCACCGTGCAGCAATAGTTGAGAATGCGCGCGAGGAGCTTGGTATTTCACATCTACTAATACCTCCGCACTCACCAGATTTGAATTGCATAGAACATGCATGGGATATGCTCCAAAGAAGATTAGATAATCATCAACCTACCCCAGACTCCTTAAATGATCTGAGAGAGCTTCTGCCCCGTTTATGGAACTAAATTCCTCAAGAAATGTTCAACAAACTCGTGTGAAGTATGCAAAGAAGATGTCAAGCTGTTATTGATGCCCGTGGAGGCCATACATTGTATTAATAGTCTTAAAATGCTTGAATTCTCTGGAAATAAAATTTCGTTATTTTACTCGATTTTTCTTAACCACCTGTATACGCTGCAGATCTACAGGCTAAAATTGATTTGCAACTTGAAATCATATTAATATGAATTTTCATCACAAAAATCTTATTGTAACTATATTTTTTTGGAATTTAAGTCAATATCCCTAACTCATGTGGAGCAGTTTATTTTGGGAACAACCTCAACTTTGCGAAATAGTGAGTTGGAAATTTCAGTGGCATTTCAATAATATATAAAAATTAAAAACTTTTTTTCGAATTTTCTATGGATAATTCTTCTCGTTGACACTGTTTATCTTCCAACCAAGTTCCATTTCAATCAGGTAAATATTTTTCCAGTTATTGCAAAATCAAAATTTCAAATGGCTGTAGCACAAAAACCATTCGGCAGATTTGGCCCATTAACGAATTTAACCGCGATATTCAGGATCTTAACCTAACCTGAAAATTTGAAGACTCTAGGTTCTTTCTTTCGAAAGTTATAGCGCACACGGCCGGACGGCCGGCTGGATGGCCGGACGGACAGAATCAATTTTGACCACGGATTCTTCATCAGTGAGTCCAACCTAGTCATTTGAGACCAATTTCAAAAAAAGCGCGCAAAAAGTTTATTTTCGAAAATATTGAAAAATCGCCTCTTGTTGATATTTTCACGAAACTGTTGGAGGCTGCTGAGCACAAGTCATTATAATTTTCGAGACTGCATATCTAAAACTTTCGATGCGGAAAAACTATTTTCAGAAAGTGATATCAGCCCTCTGGAAAATCGGAGTTCAGAGTTAGTTCCTAGGAAAAACGGAATCGTAAGTTCCTCCGAAGTGCACGAAGTGAATTCTAGTTAAGTCCTTAGGATGGTGTCGAGAAATAAAACAGTGATAGAATTAATTCGCCAAGTCTGTTTTTATAGAGGCCTTGATAAGATAGTAAACATTAATGCAATAACTTTTTTCGTTGTTTATACGGATCTCGGCAAGAACTTTAAAATTAGGAATTCAGTATAGGAGTCGGTTTATTGGTAAATATTTAGGGATTGTGATAAAACTCTTACTGCAAGAACGTATTGCCGTCATTACAAAAGTCACGAAGAGGCACTAAAGTTCTTCCATAAAATCTTCCGTAACAAATAAAAACCTTTTTACAACTCGTGTCTAATACATATTCCACATGAGTATATGGAGAATTTCAGATATAAAAAATGTAAATGATCGTATTGATCTAGCTTGCAGTGGCTTGCGCTATTCATAAATTATCTACTGAATACATAATGGCAATTGAAATATAGATGAGAATTGAGATATCATACGTTATGGATTCAACTCTATCTGAAAATGGGAAAACGAGAATTTCCACATGGGAACACGAAACTATACTTTTTATTCTTCAACTTTATCATATCATTCACCATGCAGATGTTTATGTGTTTTGGGTTCCAATGGTGTATCGGAATTCATAGCTACATGAGTTGAATATGAGACACAATTTGGCTCTTGCGATTCCGAGATTTTTTCACGACAACTCGAGAATGGAACGAGCTATTGACTCGGGAATTTCAGGGTAGGTTGCTTATCGACTGACCCCTGTTCAGTAGGTTAATGAGCTGAATTTGTCCATATTGCGTTGAAATTATGTCAAACTTTTTTTCATTAAAAACTTCTGCTCCGATCATAATGAAACTTTGGTAGCTAGTTGGCAAATACTGATCGACAATTTTCTGCAGAATTTCGTGATATTCTCTTGATCGGAATTATTGGGAAGAAGAATCAACATCTATTCAAAAGTTGTAATTGAAAATTGCCATTTCGGGTTCTGAAAAAAGTTCATTCGATATGAATCGATAAAGACAGGGTCCGGCAGAGGAAAGGGACGTTTCAGAAACGGCTCGTATGTCCCCACCCCTATTGGTTCGACACATGCGGGCCGTTGGATTTGTAAGGTCTTAGAATTTTTACCAGTTGAAATAATGTACCTGTGGACAGTAGAGCACCGCGTTTTTGCTTACGACAGTTACGTGCGTAATATAGAGTCCGTCACAGCCGTTCAGCGTGAGTTTCGTCGCCATATCAATATCCACCGAAATTGGGCTGTTCCTTCTCGAAACATCATTCTTTGTTGGCACCTCTCACAAGAGGTGAATTGATGAGAAAAAGACCATCAGGAGCTCAACGAACAATTCGAACACCGAACACCTGAGAACGTTGAAAGAGTGCGACGAGCAATTCTTCGCAGTCTGAGTCGGTCTGCTCGCCTCAGTGATCGTTCGGTAAGGCGTATTGTGCGTTTAGAACCGCGGTTTCACCCCTACAAATTGGCCGTTGTGCAGAAGTTACTGCCAGGGGATCATGCAAAACGAATGCACTTCGGCCGTGATATGGAAGCAGTTGTTGAGTAAAATGAGAACCTCATTTCGTTTATGAGAGATGAGGCACACTTTCACCTGCGCTGTATCCCTAAGTTGCGTCATCGGCCCTCACTTCTCTGAAAACTTCAATGGCAATGCTGTTTCCGTGAACTCTGAACGTTATATCGAGATGATAACCAACTTCTTTGCACCTGAATTAAGAAGACGTTGTGTTCTATTCTGACGTGTGTGGTTTCAACAGGATGGGGCGACCACCCTCACAGCCAGAGCAACAATGAACGTGTATCGTTATATCTTCCCTGGCTGCCTTATTTCCAGGTTTGGTGACGTTCATTGGCCTCCTTGGTCACCAGATTTGGCCATCTATGACTTTTTGCTGTGGGGAAATCTCACAGCACGATTTCACTAACACAAGTCCCGAATATTGGAGCCATGTTCTTCAATGAATTCATCCGTAGGTTAAGAACAGCCTGTATGTAAATATGCACTCACAATGTGAACCTCTACAATTTACTTTCGAATGTGCAAAAGGATGGCCACATGATTGGGAGGAACCCTTGCTAGCTGTTGGACTTCCAACGCAAGTCCCGAAAATTGGAGCCATGGTCTTAAGTGTATCCATCCGCAGGTTAAAAACAGTCTATGTAAATATGCACTCACATTCTGAACCTCTACAATTTCACTTCAGAATGTGCGAAAGTATGGCCACATGATTGTAAGGAACCCTTGCTAGCTGTATCATTTCCAACGCGAGCATTTGGATTTTCAGACAGATTGCTCCAATTGAAAATTTGGAAATGACCTCGAATTCCTTTTTGAGCCTGAACAATTGAAATTACTCTAAGTATTTTAAACGTGGATATGGCGAAGTATCGTATGGTAAAGTAACATTATCCGAAATCGCTGTTAGCTCCCCTTCGAAATTTTTAAAGTTAAGGATAGCATATATTTTGATTTTGTATCGAAATAGAATGGGATTAAACATAAAAATATAATAATTCGAGTTGAATGCAAGGTACCTATCCTTACTTTACGTTGGAGGGCATGTAAATGATTCTTCGAGTATATATCTATGCAACAAATGCAGAAAGGTATGAAATATCTTGTGAAAAAGGTCACTTCTCTCGAAACGTCATGCAGAAGTTTCGTGAGGGCTATTCATCAAGGTAGAAGAGGTTGGGTTCGAATTTGTGAAGAGGTAAGCATAACCCACTTCGTAAATATATCTATTCGATATTGATTTTCCGAATCATCTCTAGAATACAGATCCAATCGACTGTTAATCTGGTATTTGGTTGAATGTACGGAGTGAATTTCCATGTCAAATTTAGAGAGAATAAGCTATGGAAAGCCCCTGACTTTACCAGAGTACTTCCATAGATTCTTTCGTTATTTACTCGAAATCTTTTTAACAATGAAATACTGCAGTATACAACTCTGGTTACAATTATTTTTCATTCACTTCGCATGTAATATTTAAATACATTTGTTCGTTTCGCTGCATCTCTAACTTTTAGCGAGCTACGCAAGTCGTCTTTCCATGCTGAAGGAGCATAATTTTTATGGTAAGAGGGGGGGCATATAAATAATTGTTTACTATACAGGGTCTTTCACGAGGAACCTCACCCATATTTATACGGGAAACTACTGAACGTATTTTCATGAAATTCAGCACTTATAAGTATTTCACGATGCTGATGAAATCTAAAATATTTTCAATGCATGAGCACCTCCGGTTTTTCCGGAAATGACGTCAACTTCCGTTTTTCAAATTAGAACACCATTTTTTTATTGCAGAAATAGATTCCTTAGAAAATTTCAATTTATTTTGATGTAACATTTTTCAGTTTTGGTTGGAAAATTCTCTCTGAGCGGGAAAATTCGAAAAAAAAAATCGAAAATAGAGCTCCGCTGAAACAAGAATAACTTCGAGGTTTTTGGATGGAAAATTTTCATTTTTGGGATTTTTCAAGATGTAAGATTGATGTATCCACTTTGAAAATCGAAATCGCGATTCATGATACAGGGGGTGAAAAAATCGCTTTCAAATTTAGGGATGACAATATCGTGAAAAATCAATTTTTTCAAATTAGAACCCTATTTTTTTATGGCAGATATTGAATCTACGTTAAAAAATAATGTGAGTGTATGCATCACACCCTTGCCCTAAAGTGGATATTTTCTGAGTTATTCACAAAAAACTTTTCGTCTTGAATTTTCAGCTATTTCTTTTCCCTTCACGCCAAAAAGATGACATTTTCAGGAACTGTTACTTAAACCATGTTTTAGATTTTACTACCCTAATATGCAAGAGAAAAAAGTTACAGGTTGTTCCTAAATAGATGGCGAATTTGGATTCGAATTTGTATCGGAAACCTCTTTATTTCAACTAATCGGCCATCGGTTTTCTCTCCAGTGATAAATAAATAATTCCTTATGAACCATATGCAAAAACTTACCATGTTTTACATTATTTTTTTTAATGATAGATATCATTGATTAAATCTGCCAAATTCCTCTTTATTCAGTAGCATTTTGTGTTTACTATTAATTTGGTGATAATTCGTATTAAGTTATAAAATCGATCACTATGCCTAATTTTACCAATGAAGATTACTTAAATCTCATTCTACTTCATGGAGAATGTAATAAAGTTGTAGATAGAACGATTCGACTGTTCATTGAGAGGTTTCCTGACCGACCCAGACCAACGAGAGATACCATTAACAGAACCATGACAAACTTGAGAAATGTCGGATCTTTCGTTAAGAAAACTACACACAGAGAAAAAAAGTGTAGTAGAAGATGAGAACAACGAAATTACAGTTCTTGCATATTTTCGTGTGAATCCTCAAAATTCTCTCAAAGATGCCGAGATTGATCTGGGATTATCTCAATCGAGTGTTTGGAGAATATTAAAAAAACATAAAATGCACCCATATAAATTCAATAGGGTACAGCATTTGAAGGAAACTGATTTCGTCAGGAGAACAGAGTTTTGCGAAGCTATGATGATTCGATTTCAAGAGAATGAAAACTTTTTGGACTGTATAATTTGGACAGATGAATCTAAATTCACAAAGAATGGTTCTTTCAATAGGCATAACAGTCATTATTGGGATGAAGAGAACAACCACCACTTCAGACAATGGAACTTTCATGAGACCTGGAGTTTCAATGTTTTTTGCGCCATCAAAAATAATGCAATTCTCGATGTTCACATTTATGATGGGACTTTAACTGGTAAGATAGAACACTACACATGTTTGCATTATTTAAAGAATGTTCTCCCTTAGGAGATAGATATTCTGACATATTGACTCAAATAATTGAGCCGCTAGTACAGAACCATAATGACTTATGGTATCAACAAGATGGCGCGCCTCCACACAATTCACTCAATGTGTCAAATATCCTCTACAGGCAATTTGAAGATCGATGGTTGGCGAACAATGGTCCACATCTTTGGCCACCACGTTCTCCTGATTTAACTCCTTTAGACTATTATGTTTGGGGTAGGATAAAAAATATTGTCTACTCAACTCCCCTGACTGATAAAGAGGACTGCATAGAACGAGTCAGAAATGCGTTCAGGTTTGTTTAGATTTTTAGATTCATAGTTTTGAAACTCAATTTGGTTTTTAAACACTTTTGCAGATCTCTTCCTCCCGATGAAATAAGAAGAGCAATGCACGAAGCATTCCTGAGACGTATAAATAAATGTCTAGAAATTAACGGTCAAAACTTTGAGCATCTTCTCTAGTTATAACTGCGAGAGTTTGCCATGGTTCTCCTAATAGTAACTTGAAGTCGATTTCAAGAAGGGGTGAAAAATCTACAGCATGGTTCAAATAACAGTTCCTGAAAATTTCATCTTTTTGGCGTGAAGGGAAAAGAAATAGCTGAAAATTCAAGACGAAAAACAGTTTTTTGTGAATAACTCAGAAAATATCCATTTTAGGGCAAGGGTGTGATGCATACATTATTTTTTAACGTAGATTCAATATCTGCCATAAAAAAATGGAGTTCTAATTTGAAAAAATTGATTTTTCACGATTTTGTCATCCCTAACTTTGAAAGCGATTTTTTCACCCCCTGTATCATGAATCGCGATTTCGATTTTTAAAGTGGATACATCGATCTTACATCTTGAAAAATCCCAAAAATTAAAATTTTCCATCCAAAAACCTCGAAGTTATTCTTGTTTCAGCGGAGCTCTATTTTCGATTTTTTTTTCGAATTTTCCCGCTCAGAGAGAATTTTCCAACCAAAACTGAAAAATGTTACATCAAAATAAATTGAAATTTTCTAAGGAATCTTTTTCTGCAATAAAAAAATGGTGTTCTAATCCGAAAAACGGAAGTTGACGTCATTTCCGGAAAAACCGGAGGTGCTCATGCCTTGAAAATATTTTAGATTTCATCAGCATCGTGAAATACTTATAAGTGCTGAATTTCATGAAAATACGTTCAGTAGTTTCCCGTATAAATATGGGTGAGGTTCCTCGTGAAAGACCCTGTATATACTAGTTACGAATGCAGAAAAATATAAAGAGTATCTCGTGAAAATGGCCACTCCTCTTGAAACATCAAACGTCAGGTTCATTAAGGCAATCCTTCAAGTTACATGAGGTTATGTTCGAATTCTTGAATATATAAAGGATCTATTTGTTTGAAATTCCCTCTTCTGAGTATTCTCAGGAAAACATACCTAATTGATTTCACTTCTAGTACTTGGTTCAATAAACGGCGTGAATTTCCATGTGAAACTGCCTGAGTGAACGGCTTGCAGTTTGAAAAAGCGCGTAAAAGCTCTGACTTCAGGTCAGTGCTCTACAGGTTAGGTTCGAATTCGTGAATAGGTAGAGACAACTCATTCATTTCCGAAAAAGCTCAAAAATACAGATCTGATCGATTGTGAATCTTCAACTTGGTTGAATGTACGGAGGGTATCCCCATGTCAAATTTCGTGAGAACAAGCGCGTGAAAGCTCCTAACCCCACCTGAGTGCTTCCCTAGATTTGTTCGTTATTTGCTTGAAATCTTTTTCATGGCGACATACTGCATGACACGACTCTGGTTGCAATTATTTTTCATTTACTCTGCATGTAATCGTCGCATCCTCTACCTTTGAGCGAGCAAAACAAGTCTTCTTTCCATGCTGAAGTGGCATAATTTTTACGGTAAGCTGGAGGGCATGTGAATAATTCTTTGAGTATATATCTTAGTTACGAATGCAGAAAGAAATAAACAATATCTCGTGAAAATGGCCACTCCTCTTGAAACGTCAAGCGTCAGGTTCATGAAGGCAATCTTTCAAGAGCAATAGTGAGAGGAGCAGCAGCAAGCCCCGTTTATAAGTGTATACTGAAGCCCCAAATAGGTGTAGCAGAGGAAGCAAGTAGCCATACATTTTTAATGAATGTTATACATAGGGATGTGAAATTACGTCCCTCCGTAATGCAAGCCGGTTCATAACTCAGAGGAACGTGATTAGGGAGCAATATCAAAAATGAGATTACGAATGAAGTTATCGCAGCGATCTTGGTCGATTTTATACTGCCGCAAGGAAATTTTCGATATAAATTAGTCAAATGGGAACTGATTGATAGCTGGGTTGGTGCATCCAGGAATAGATTGATCCATTCGATCTTCGTTAACAATTTTCGTTAGATACTGAGAGATTTCATTCCGATTCAATAATTTTACATAAAACGAAATTTGCATAGAAATATTCCAGAAAAAATCTACGTGAGGTTAGCTTTCTCATATTCACATATTGCCCTGCCAAACGCAATTTTACATTTTGAGGACATGATTAACGGAAGAAAAGTCTGATTCCTCACTCAATATGCTTCATATTTTGATGTCAATGTTGTTCTGTTCGAAATACGTATCGCGCTCTACGTCCACTTTAGGGTCAACATAATCGTCCATCAGAGCAATTAATTCGACTAACTATGGACCGTTTTCGCACCACGTTTACTCTGACTGATCATACGCATCGACAGACACGTAGTTCAGTGAAAACAGAAGAAGCCATTGCTGCTGTAGAGCGTAGCGTAGAGGAAGACCCGAATCAGTCTATTCGCCATCGTGTACAGGAATTAGATATGTGTCCAACCACTTTATAGACGATTTTGCGGAAAGATCTTGATTGCGTGCTTACAAAATCCAACTGGTGCCTGCATTGAAGCCACACTGTTAGGGATTTATCAAGTATGTTTTTGCATATACCATATATTCATGCACATGTGGTGCATTCCATGTATTGAGTTTCAGTTTTAAATTAAACGTACGACAGTACAGATCTCCCGTTATCATTTCACAAGTTCCCGATATTATAAGTTTGGTTTGTTCAAATTAACAAAGATCCCAAGGTAATAACAGTGGCGACGAGGAATCGGAAAATGAGCATAGACTCGAAAAATTTGGTTGGTCATCTGCGTGAATTCGACGCCAAGTCGAACGACTGGAGCATATTCAAACCAAGGTTGGTCAATTATTTCAATGCCAACGAAATCCAAGATGAGGGGAAAAGGCGAGCAATATTCTTAAATTTATTGTCAGAAGATGCATACAGATTAATCTTCAACTTATGCCTGCCAGACAAACCGGAAAAGAAGACATTCGATGATTTACTGAAAATATTTTCGAAACATTTCGGAGCACAGTGCTCAGTGTTTGCAGAAAGACAGAAATTTTATAATTCGAGAAAAGCATCCAACGAAAATGCAAACGAATGGGCTGCACGAATGAGGAGTTTAGCTGCAAAATGTGAGTTTGGAAGCGAACTACAAAATTGTCTCCGAGATCTTTTCATCATTGGATACAACAAGGGACCAGTAATGGACCGGCTGTTTGAAGAAAATAAATCAATCACAATGGAAGAAGCCATCCGCATTGCCTCCAGCAAAGAAGCGACCAGTCGAGATAAGGACAATCCACCATTTTGTGTAAAAGAGGAACCAGTTTTCCAGATAAGAAAATCATCTTCATCTAGAACGTCAGGAAGTACGTCACAGAAGAGGGGAGGAACGACGACGCAGGTCATTTGTAACGTGTGTGGAAGGCGCAACCATTCTTCATTTGAATGTCAATACCGTGAGTGCATTTGTCATAATTGTAAACAAAAGGGGCACTTAGCACCAATATGTCCAATGAAACACAAAAAAAGCCATCAGTTTCAGAATAATAAAAACAGAAAGTCATTTAACAATTATTTAGAAGACAACCAAAATTTAATTTTTGCAATTATGAATGATGAAAACAAACCATTCGTCATTGATGTTCTGATAGAAAATAAAATGTATACATTTCAAATTGACACTGGGTCAAGCATCTCATGTATTTCTCGAAAATGTTACGAAGAGAATTTTTCAAATAATAAATTAGTTCCCTCAGCAAAGGAATTACGAGTATACAATGGAGACAGAGTAAATACATTAGGTTCGATTGAAGTCAATGTAGGCTATAAAAAACTTACAAAACCTATTCAGATATTTGTTGTACAGAACGGGGGTCCCCCCCTATTAGGTCGAGATTTTTTATCGAAATTTGCAATAGGTTTATTTGAATTGGAGAATAATTTCGTTGATGCAGAATGAATTTCAAATATTGTTAAAATAAAATATAAAAACGTTTTCTCACCAGGTCTGGGCACTTTTAATAAAGGTGTCGCTAAAATTAAATTAAAAGATCATACTGTCGCTCAAAAATTTTGCAGGCCGAGGCAAATACCCTTCGCTCTCAAAGGGAAGGTAGAGAACGAATTAACCAGATTGCAGCAAATGGGAGTTATTTCTCCAATAGAGTATTCTGAATGGGCCACGCCAGTAGTACCAGTGCTAAAACCTGATGGCAGCATCAGGCTTTGTGGAGATTTCAAAGTAACCATAAATCCTCATTTGGAAGTAAACCAATACCCCTTACCAAGGATTGAAGAATTATTTGCCAAATTAGCAGGAGGTGAAGAATTCAGTAAGATAGATTTATCTAACGCATATAATCAAATTTTAATTGATGATGATTCAAAGAAATACTGTACTATTTTTACGCACATGGGACTATTTGCTTATAATAGATTAGTCTACGGAATAGCACCAGCTACTAGCATATTGCAGTCAAAAATGGAAGCTCTGCTATCCGGGATTGAGGGCGTTATTTGTTTTATAGATGATTTATTGATCACAGGCCCAAATAGAGAAATTCATGTACAGCGCTTAAATGCTGTTTTATCGAGACTGGATGATGTTGGTTTGAAGGTTTCCATGAACAAGTGCGGGTTTTTGTTGAAATCAGTAAAATATCTGGGTCACATCATAGACAAAGAAGGCATTCATCCTGATCCCGAAAAGGTTGAAGCTATAAAAAACGCACCGGTTCCTGAAAACGTTACACAGTTGAAGTCCATAGTTTCTCTGATTTCATATTACAGTAAATTCATAACGAATTTATCATCGACTTTACATCCCTTATATAAATTACTACAGAAAGGAGTAAAGTGGCACTGGTCTGAGCAGTGTGATAAAGCTTACCATAAAATAAAACAAAGATTGACTTCGGATCAAGTATTGGCCCACTTTCACAGCAATGTCCCAATAAAGTTGACGGTTGATGCATCTAACTACGGTGTAGGCGCCGTAATTAGCCATGTTTTTGAAAACAGTAGAGAAAAGCCGATAGCATACGCATCACGTACATTGAATAAAAGCGAACAAAAATACTTGCAAATAGAAAAAGAGGGTCTAGCGATTATTTTCGGGCTAAACAAATTTAATCAGTATCTGTACCATAATGAGTTCACATTGGTCACAGACCACAAACATTTGTTAGCGATTTTCAGCCCTAAAAAGGGCATACCCCAATTTTCCGCCAATAGATTGAGAAGGTGGGCAGTAATTCTTTCAAACTATAAGTACAAAATAGAATACGTTAGATCCGAGAACAATGTGGCGGACTGTTTGAGCAGACTTCCTTTGAAAAATGAGGAGAATGTCGAAGAAGTTAATTATTGTAGCTATTTTCAAAAGTTGAGCGGATTTAATGAGTTTCAGATAACTTTCAAGGACATTCAAAAAGCTACCGAAAAAGATAACTTCTTGAAATCTGTAATCAGGTTTGTTAAAAAGGGCCATTGGCCTGCTGATTCATATAGATCGCCAAAGTTCAAACCCTTTCTAATTAAAAGATTTGAATTGACAGTAGAATCAAATTCACTTCTATGGAACAACAGAATGGTTATTCCAGATGCATTACGAAAGCAAATTATAGAAAAATTACATGAAACTCATATAGGGGTAGCGAAAATGAAAGGTATAGCAATGTCCTTCTTTTGGTGGCCTTTAATTGATAGGGACATCGAAAATGCAGTAAAAAATTGTGAGGCGTGCAATGTTCACTGTAGAAATCCAAATAAAAATGAATTATGCTCCTGGAAATGGCCCGAGAAGGCTTGGGAACGAGTCCACGTTGACTTCGCGGGTCCATTCCTAGGAAAACATTTTTTGATTGTGGTGGATGCGCACTCTAAATGGATCGAAGTGTTCCCAATGTCCAATATCACTGCAAGTTCAACAATCACAGCATTGAGGCACACATTTTCTAGATTCGGACTGCCAAAAACATTAGTTAGCGATAACGGTCCTCAATTTAACTCCGAGGAATTTAAAATATTTTTAGACAAAAATAGAATAGAATTAATATTTTCTCCACCCTATCACCCTCAATCTAATGGAGCAGCAGAGGCTTCAGTGAAATTAGTCAAAAATGCGTTGAGAAAATGTTTGCACGATAACAACAACAAGGACATAAATCTAATTTTATGCAACTTCCTGTTCGATTATAGAAATTCACCACATAGTACTACTGGAGTGGCACCATCGGAACTGATGTTCAGACATAAGGTCAACCATAGGTTCAATTTATTATCTCCTCCTTTTCCGGATAGAATCAAAAGTTCAGTTGTGAAATCACAACGCAATCAAAAAATATACTATCGCGGAAAAAGTAAAATATCATTTGTAGAAGGGGAAGATGTGTTAGTGAGAAATTATCAAAAGAATAAACAATTTTGGATGAAAGGAATAATCAAGAGTAGATTAGGTAGAAATATATACGAAATCATATCACCTTGTTCGCATAACAGTACATGGAGAAGACATGTAAATCAAATAAAGAAATATGAGTGGCGAAATTCAATTCCTGACAATGTTAATACAAACACCGACAATAGTGATAGTATTGTAAATGCAAACAAATGTGATGTAACTGTAGATAAACCTGAAGGTGATTTGGATAGTAGTTCTCCAAAAGCTCAAACCAATGAAGTTCTAGAAACAGTAAACAGACCAAGAAGGCCTATCAAACCAGTTGATCGTTTAGCTTATAAATAGGCTAGATTAAGAAATTTGGACAGATAGATATGTATATAGAGAGTAGGAAGTAGACATAGATTAAGTTTAGTTAGTAGGTATAGATTAAGGGTGGAAGTGTTAGGGATTTATCAAGTATGTTTTTGCATATACCATATATTCATGCACATGTGGTGCATTCCATGTATTGAGTTTCAGTTTTAAATTAAACGTACGACAGTACAGATCTCCCGTTATCATTTCACAAGTTCCCGATATTATAAGTTTGGTTTGTTCAAATTAACAAAGATCCCAAGGTAATAACACACACGATCACCTAACAAGGCGTAGATTCGTTGAATGGGCCCAAAACAAGATTGCCGTTGATCCCGATCCTCGAAAGAGAACATTGTTTAGCGATGAAGCTCACTTTTAGTTGAGTGACCACAACAATAAACGAAACAGCCGTATTTGGAGTGAAGATAATCCTGAAGTGTATGTTGGGACAAAAAAAAACTTACTGTTTGGCGGTGTGCTTTTCGTCCGTCCGCCTTCCGTTGTCCGGGGCTTTTCTCTGAAAGAACTGAACCGAAATCCATGAAACTTGACAGAAAAATCGTGTGTCGCTCGAGATCGATCCTCCAAGCTTTTCAGCGGTGTACCCTTAAGGCTCAAAACTGGGAGTAGAAGGGAAAAAAACTCAACGTTGATTACTGTTGCATAACTCAACCTAAAAATTTTCACTCGGATCATTTCCGACCAGTGGTCCCTGAGTTATAAAGAAAAACGCTGCAAATTTTGGTGTGAAAAACCAATGACTTTTGAATAATATATAAGTTTCATTTGGGATATCAATATCATTTGGTTATTCATCTGACAAAATAATAAACCCATGTGTACAATTTGCAGCGTTTTTTTTATTTGATCCCACCAAAATTCTGCATGAACTTTCAGGGTTTCATTTTTCAGTCAAATACTAGATATCGTTCCTATTACATCTCTATTTTAATCAGCATATTTGAGTTATTTCAGTAAACTTTCTGATATACGAAAAAGGAGCACGAAAATGACCGTCTCTCCCAAATATCTCCTAAGATAAATATCCAATCATACTGAAATGTGAAGAATTCCGTAAAATGGTACCCTAAGGCCGGTGCCAAATTTCAGTGCATGCTGGTAAATATTTTTCGAAAAGATAAATGTTTTCAAAAATCCGAAACATTTCGAAAAATTTCATGTGGTTAAAATCCCGAAAAGCGAACCATGATAGATTATGATAATACGAAAAAGTGATGTCGGAACCAGATAATCTGAATAAAAAGAGAGACAGTTTTATTGTAGGTCTTTTTTTGGATTTTCACTCCCAATATTTGAAACAGAACTATTAATAATTGAATAAGAATTTGAGTTAACTGTGGATAGAATTTGGATGAATTCATTTAGAAGAGAGAAAGAATTGAAAACTTTCCATACCAAGTGTATCTGTGTTAGTGTGGTTTTTCGAAAATGTCAATTTTGACAAAAGTTTCAAAAAAACTAAAATAATCGAAAGAAAAAAAAAATGCAAATTTTCTCGTTTCTCCCATGAAGGAGTCAGTTGCAGACTCTAAACGTTACAGTTTGTTGATTGTTTTCATTGTTCCAGTATTGTTTATTAGGCAAATATTTGCCTAGTTACTACCCTTGACAAATAATTGAATCCTGCAATAGGCAAGGGCGTTTTCTATACATATCTATTTTTATTTAATTTTTATAGTTCTGTTTCAGATATTGGGAGTGAATACCCAGAAAGCACTTGAAAATAATCCTTGATTTTTGTTACCACGGGGGTTGACATTATATCGATATAATTGCAACGATGAACGATGTCCCCGGGTGAACCCTCGAAATGGCTTTTTGTTTCCATCCGAATGTTTGAAAGACTCATCCCAGGTCCGTAACGGCCACCGACATAAAGTTCTGGCAAAACTTAATAAAGAATGAAATTGAAGAACTCTGCAGGGAGTTCAGTCGGTATTTCGCTCTTGTTAAATGCGGGAATAAATTTTTGGGAGATACCTCTAGATAACATGCAACATGAAGGAGGAACCCTTTGCTTGCTTGGTGTACAAATTTGATTGTAATTTTTAAGTTACGAGCATAATGCAGCAAGAGCGTACAGAAGTACTGAAAAAGTTGAGATCGGGTTGTTTTTTCATTATGAGCAGTTGGAACATACGCAACAATTAGCCACTAAAGTATTATTTCAGAAAAGAACGTGATATGGAGCAAGCCATTAATTTTCAGGTATTTTATAGGTTTTCACTCCCATTATCCGAAATTGAACTTTTAAAAATTTAATGAAAATTGTCATTTATGGAGGACCCCTTTGCGGATTGCAGGATTAGACTATCTGTCGAGGGCACCTTCTAAGAAAAATGTTGCCCAATTAATAATATTTGAACAATGCAAGCGATCAACAAAGTGCACTACTGTAACATTTAAAAATCTGCAGAATTATGTTTTCGTTATTGCCTTGCTGTAGCGTGCTTCCTCGAGAACATATCTACTTAGAACTCGTCTTCAGATGCTATTCTTTAAGTTATCTACATGGATAAACAATAAATAATGAAAGGTAAGCTTTCATTCGGAACAGCCTGTGGAGTGAACCGATGACAAGCAAGAATGTTTATGAGCAATTGGATGTTGCCTATCCCTCCTGAATCTCTCCAAAACATGAATTTCTCGTTCAACAACATCAATCTCTCCTTATAAACGACTTCCTATGCTCAGAATAACATAATAATTGAAGCAGATCAACCGAATTCACTATAAGGGCAACTCACAATTGTACTCGATTCTTCACTGCGAGGACTCTGCCCTTTGCTTTCTACGTCACATGTCCCAAACATGCTCAGTTGAATTAAGGTCTGGAGATTATGCTGGCTAATTCATTGCATTTATGTCAACCTTATTCAGAAAACGACGAAATGATAACGCGCTGTTCCCTAGAACAAGCGCGTAAAAACGAAGCAAGTGAGGTCAGAATCTGAGAAGTTATATTTCTGAGGAAACTAGCTACAATAAGACAAAAAATTCAAAAATCGGCTGAAGGGTTCAAAATAAACTGAACATCAAACTTTATTTTTGTAATACGTATATTATTATCCCACTTTTTTCATTATAGTGAATCCCAGTGACCTGAATTTTGATAGCTACTCGACTTGGGAATTCTGTTTGGGAGCTCAATACGAAATTTCAGTGGGATATAACTCATTTATTGCAATTTTAAAGAAGAATGTTTTCCATCAGCACGATCACCAAGAAATTTTTTACAATTGTGTGACTTCCAACTACAACTGATTACCTTGAGTCCAACCTCACCTCAGAACATTTTTCTGTTAAAACCTGGAAATAACAGTTATGTAGGCGATGAATAACTCCCTTATTTCCTGAAATGAAAAAAACATTTCTTGGAAAAGCGAAACTACACTTACAGCTTCTACCTCACCTTCAAGGCGAAAAGATATCAAAAAGTACCTCTTCTACAACCACCTTTCCAGTGACGTTGCAGAAGCTCGTATACGTGAAGATCTGAGTTGAATCAAGTTGGGCTCCTATAAACCATCCCTTAACTAGCAAAGCCACGGTTGGAAGCCAGTATGTAAATAAACATTTTGTCGCTACTTAGACATCTCAGTTTCACAAATAACTTAATCTCATGTAGGGTTAACTTAGCTCCCCTACCAGTGGGGGAGGTAATTTGTTCTCACGTGGGTTGGACCAATCGAAAACATATACACCGTGTGACTGCCAATCTTCCAAACTGAAACAAAACAAAGAACACCTGCAGTTTCGAAAGCTATTGCCAATATTCGAAATATCGAATCACTGTATCCGCTTATCCCGAAAGCACTTTTTCCTGCCAGAGAAAGCAGGAGAGGGCGGCGCTGCCTACGCTCTATCTATTGAAATATATAACTTTAAGGATACGGGGTGTCTTTTTCTACGTGGTTGAAAGAAATCCCAGAAAGTTATATCATGTTCGAAACACTCTATAATGAAGGATTATGTTCAATAAAACTGAATGAAGGATATTTTTAGAGGATTTTGAATTTTTTTCAGTTTTCTTCCAATATCTGAAACAAGACTGTTTTTACTGAATAATAATAAGTTCTATATAAGACACCCTTGCAGTTCGCTGGATTCGAACTATTTGTCACGGCAGTTTCGCGAAAAAATATTGTCCAATGAACAATATCGGACTTATGTAAACAATGAACGGAGTAAACTATAAAGATTCAGAGTCTATATCTAACTCCTGAAACACATCAATTTGATATTGAATAATAGAATAATAGTTAGTTTTCATAGAACACCTGGCTGCAAACTATTTGTCAAGGGCAGTTTCTTGAAAAAACATTGCCTTCGGAAAATCATCGGACTAATGAAAACGATCAATGAAGTGAACTACGAATTTCCAGAGTCTATATAAGACTCCTTCATCAAACAGCAAAGAAAAACCTAGAAAAAACCTGAAAACTAATATCAGTATTGATATTGATTAGGATTTGTGTGAAATTCCCTGATATAGCAATGAATCTTAGTTAAGTTTGTATTCCATATGTCTTTACTATGTGTGGAATTTGTTCCAACAAAAAGCCATTATTCAGAGATGAATAACATACCAATTTCGAGTTTTTTGTGAAGCAAGCTTCCAAATTAACTTGTTTACAACTTATCAAATGCAATATTCAATTTGATGAAAATAACATTTTCCTCAAGTGAAACTGGTCCACATTTCACAGTAGATTAGCTGTTGAATATAATTTTAGAAAAGCACTGACGTGAAGTCAGAAGCGCAGGTTCAAATTCGCAAGCGAAAGTATTCAGAAATTCATGTTAAAGCATTGTGGTTAACGTGAAAAATTATATCAGCATGAATAATATAGCATCCGTTTCAATGTACGGAAATAGAGATTACGTGAATTTTCCGCCAAAACTCGGAACTGAGGCTTTATGTGAACTTCCTCGCGTGTATAGCAGTGGTGTGGACCGGAAACAGATATAGGACCCCTCTTTTTGGTTTCTCGCAATTTCCCACGTACAAAAGTTTAATTGAAGAGGAATAATTCCGGTATTCAGGCCGGTATTTTTCCTAGGGGTACTTGTATTTGTTGGTCAACGTATCGAATTTACAACTTCATCTCGGTGGAGTACCACTTTATAATAATGATAAACTCTTTATTTCCTATAGGAAAACCCCAATTACAGGAAAATAATAGGAATGAATTATCTCAGATCAATTAAATGAATTAGGAAAAAATGAATTTACATTATTTAGACAAAAGCATAAATTGTCCACAGTTTACACCATGTTGCATTGAGACTAGTCCAACAATACATGGTAGAGAATCAAAGTTGATATCACAAACCGCAGAAACTGGATAGAAGGTTCGGCACATAAATTCAACATAAGTACTCCAACCAAAGCACTGAGAATCCAAAATTCCTTCTACTTGCCGAGGAAAAAATACCACTGCTGCTAAACATCCTCCATTGAGCCGTTTGTTGGGGGACTCAAATTCATGCAGGGAAATCTATGATATTTGCTTGGACACTTCGTCTTATGCTAAGAATAGTAATTTTTTTTGGGGTTGTTCTCGTTGTATATTTTTTTGTTTTCCATTTTGGATTTACTGGATGTTATGTTTTAGGTTTTTTCTGGGTTTTAACTCTCAAAAGCTGAAACAGAACTATTAGAAATTAATTAAAATTGTTTTTTCATGAAAAAAGTCCTGGCGGATTGCAGAAATAAACAATTTGTCGCGGGTAGTTTTTTGGAGAACGAATTGCCGAATAAACAATACAGCAATAAAACAAACGATAAACAAAGCAAACTGTGACGTGCCAGAGTAAAAATCTGACTCTTTCATCAGACAAAGGAGAGAATTTTCAGAATTGTTTTCTTTCGATTTTTCGTTTTGAGTTGAGACTTTTGTCAAATTGACATTTTTGAGGAAACACAGCAACATAGATTTATCTGGTTTGAAAATTTTTCATTTCATTATGCGCAAAACTACTCTCTCCATTTAACAAAATCCAAATGGACTCATTAATTTCGTTTCTGATTTCTGATCAGTATTTTTGTATTGTCCCAATCTATTATGAGATTCCCAATGATAAAACATATATGGTTCGTTATTTGGGATTTTCTTATATGTCTCTATTCTTTAGGTTGGTTTGTGCTCTCGTTTTATAATATCTAACAGTCTAGACGTTTCCCCTGTATATGTGTTTCCACAAATACTACTATAAATACAATTTTTTGATTTTTGTTTCTAGTTAATTGATTTGATTTGAAGTGAATGAGTATCCTTTAGAGAAGTTATAAATAGTACCTTGTCAAATTCAGACAGAAAATCTCTTTCTAATTATCAACCCAATCAATAGGACAATCCTCGTGAAGAACGCAATTTATTGAATGTGATTCCTTTTGTACATGGACTTCCAAAAAAAACAGAATGAATTGTGCTAAATTCAATATGAGAACGGTTTCAAGTCAAAAAATGATTTGATATTTATACTAACTGAAACCAAACCAATTAACGAGAAACATAATCTAGAAATATAGTTTATAGTATTCCCTATATTTGTGGAAACACATATAGAGGGGAAACATATCACGTCCGTTTGGTATCAGAAAAGGAGAACACAGAAACAACCCAAGGAATAGAGACATACAAAAATCCCAAATAGCGAACCATGCATATTCGACCATTTGGAATCAAATGATAGATTGGGACAATACAAAAGAAATTAAAAAACCCTCTTGCATTTTGTCGAATAGAGAGAGTAATTTTGCTCATTGCCCTGTAGAAATAGACCCTATGCAATATATGGTTCGCAAGGAACTCCGGAATAATTACTCCTAGATATCCACATCGCCCACATGATCGCCTTGATATCCGTTTGAACATCCCAGTTCTATAGCATAACCCATATTTATATCGTATATCGCCATCAAGAATATCCAATATCAACATATTCCGCTAGCGTGTGCTCCATCTCGTCTATTAATGGGAAGAAAGTGATCATATCTTCCACAGTGAGTTAATTGAGCAGGCATTTGAATGTCACATGGAGATCACGATCACCGTGATTGGAGTAATTCAATCACCGAAGTGATCGTTAATTTCAAATTCACTCCAAATAAATCACACGTAGAGAGATATCACTCATCACTAGATACCATGTATACAAGGTGTCCGTAAATAAATGCGAAGCACTTTGTGACTTGATTCCTCGATGAAAATTAGTAGGGATACCAGTGGAGGCCATCAATTGATCCTAGTGCTAGACAGACCTGTTTGGAGACGATCAATTGTGGTGTTGAAACAAAAACCTGATCAAAGACATCCGAAGCCTAGCCATATTATGTGAGGATAGGAATTGGTTCATGGAGGAAAAGGAGCTCCAGTAATAATAAACTAACAAAACCATAAGCAGTGTTTCATCTGACATGTGATCAGTGTATCTATATTCTTATTCTGCAGTTTCACAAAGGTAAAGTGGTCTGAAGATCAGTAAAAACTTTGAAACAGCTGTAACCATTCTCCTTGGGCTTCGCTTCTTCGGTTTAGATGTTCTGATTGGTTGGATGATAAGCTTTGATCAAGATGATTTATCAACAGATATTTTACTTTGTGGTTATGTTGGTGTGTAATGTGAGGTTGTCAAATTACGCAGAAGCCCTGATCAATCATAAATGTTTAAAATATTTTTGGAATCGTCAAAAAATCATATTCTTCAGTTTAATTGTTAACACTTTCTCCCAACGAAGTCGAAATGTCCTCGAGAATTTTTCAGCTCGAGTTTAAGCTTGGTAGGATTTACACCTTCAATTATTATGGTATAGAACTTTTTTTGCATTCAATCACCCAACCAAGATGGAGTCAATAGAATGTGTGTTTTTTTTAAATTTTTCGTTATGGATCCTGAAAAATACTGAAGTGATAAACTCATATCCTGGTGTATGTTTTTTACACAGTTATTCAATCTCTTCACTTTATAATAAGGATTTAAATTACATTACAACACCATCTAATGTTTAGAATAATTCGAAATTTTGAAAGTAACATTTTTTTTGAGATTTGAATGGTAAATTCTTTAAGTATTCATAAGAAAATGTTGCAGAAAATCAAATGATGGTTCTGTTTCCAACATATCCTGAGGAATCAGCGTGAGTCCGAAGCTCAATAATCAGATATTTATACCGCAGTTCATTGTTTGGTCCATAGTCTTCGCATATGATAACATTTATTTTCCGAGACATCCTCAGCATACAAACGTGGTTTGCTTCGTCTTTCAGTCATTCTGGAAGCGAAACAAAACAGAGTACTGAAGATGAGCTATTCTTTACGAGTTACTATTTCCAGTCACGTTGACCGACGTAACCCTCTCAGGAGTATTTATTGTTTTATTTTTTTTTTCAGATTTGCTTCAATTAGATCATAATGTTATTGTATATAAACATGTATATCAATGAGAAAAATTGAATTACCTTTCGATTTATTTAAGTCGAAAAATTAGTTCACCTTGAATCAAATATAGGTAATAAACATGAGTACATTCTGAGTGCTTGTTAGACGTTTAGGGGTGGTTGTTTGTTAGGGTACAGGGTGCTATCACGCTACCTGGTATATGTTTATATACGAGTTGAATGCAGTGATTTGATACTGAAAACTTGAAAGCACTGCTGTGAAGGCAGCAACTTTTTTGCGCATGTTTAATAACCGCTTTGGCAACGAATTTGAACATGCGCGGAAAAGCTGCTGCCTTTACGGCAGTGCTTTTCCAGGTTTTTTTCGATTTGAATTCGATCGGATCTGTATTCTTGGAAATATCAAGAAAATAAAATTTTGAATGGGTGTGGTAAATAAAGTTATGGGTATGAGCGAGATTATTTCTGAATATGATCGATAGTTTATGAAAAAAAAATTTTTTCGAGGAGAATTTCGAAGAATTTTTTTTAATTGAGTGATCATACGATCCGAACAAAATTTTCTCTTAAGTCAGTTACGCTTCAACTACATGACAAGTTTCAATCCAATCGCTTCAGTAGTACTCGAAATATAAGGTAAATAACCCCACAATTTCAAATGGTCATTACTCGGAAACCATTTGGCCGATTAGGCCCATTAACGAACATGATCTTTTTTTGATGAAAAAAATAACTCAGCTTCCTGAAATTACTCAAAGCTTTTCAAAACGAGCTTGCAAGTTAGAACTTCAGTTCTCAGTAGGACTCACTCAAACATTCAAGATCAATTTAAAAATACAAAAAGGAGTTTTCATAGTTTCTGACTGAGTTCAAAACCTTAGCACGGTCCTGAACTCTCATAATCATAAGAAAAGAATAGTACTTTATTGGCCGTTTTCTGCTGTAATCGGTCATCGAAGGCGGATAGACTCAAATTCATGGAAACACGAGTAAAGTTATTTTTCTACTTTTTACCACTTTTATGTCAAATTAAGCTTGAAAACGTGACTTTAGAGTAATTTCAATTCAAATTCCTGTGAAATAATTGTGGCTCGTGTTGTCTTTACATTCAGATGGATTGGGCGTGCAGGGTCGATCAAATGGCCTGCACGTCCGCCAGACCTGAACCCCATCAATTTTTTTATTCGGGGATTTTACAGAGAGCTGGTGCTAGCTACGAGAAGCAACAACAAAACAGAATTAAGACAAAACCTTTGGAAGCGGAAAGAAAAATAAAACAAAAAACGTTGACGATTAAGTATTCAAGATAGAGGAAGGGGTTTTGAAGATTTATTGTAGTAAAAAACTACCAATTCTGAAATATGCCAAAATCTTCAGCCAGTGGTGAGTCCAAAATTATTGTAAAAATCACACAAGCCTCAGTTAGTTTACAGGAATTTCAATTCAAATTGATTTTGAAACACATTTTTGTGTATAATTCACCATAAGAATGATTACAAGTAAAAATAACTTTAATCGTGTTTCAATGGTTTTTAGCCTATCCACCTTCAAAGACCGATTACAGCAAAAAAAGAACCGTAAAGTACTATTTTTTTCTTATGATTTCGAAAGTTCAGAACCATGCAAAGTTTTTAAACTCAGCCAGAAGCTATGTAAAGTCTTCTTCGTATTTTTTAATTGATGTTGAATGTTTGAGTGAATCCTACTGAAAGCTTTAGTTCTCACTTTCAAGCCTTTTTTGAGTAATTTTGAGTGTATGATGCTGATTTATTTCTGTTATCGAAACCATATTTAGGGAGATCATTTTACAGAAAAAAAATCTGTAAAATACCTATTACATAAAAAGATATGAATATTTGAAACCTCGATGGAATAATAAATCGGAAGAACACAAAAAAACTATAACTCGAAAACTAGAAAAAATCGCATAACATACATGGGGTAGTTTTGGATACCTCCAGGTCTGAGGAATCTAAAAAAAATTTAATGACGTCACTACTTGGACCACCCTGTATATCTTCTATGTAAAGTTCAAGGTTGTGCTGCTTTTGTGATTCTTGACAATATCCCTCACATGTTGTGCGCAGTTTATGTATGTAAATCCTTAAGGGTTGTCCCCTCCGTTTCAAAATCCTTTTCTACTTGATCCATAATATTCGAAACTTGGATAATCAAGATTTTACGATCATGCAAGGCAGGAACTAGAACAGAGCATCAGAGGGGTGAATTAAGGAGAATTTTCATTCCGTCCATCCCTTTGCTTATATGGAACTATCGAAGAATATCGGAGATCTCGCTTGGTATGCGGCTCAATTTTCAAAAGGGTACATTAATCGAAAGTATGCTATTTATGTGCCGTGTCACGTGGCTTTGGGGATGTAACGCAGTGATGCAGCTGCCACTCACGGATTACCTCAACCCTGGAAATCTCTACGACGCTACTTATGATACATTGAAAAAGGCCAATAATGTCATCTTAGCCGGGCATTAAGATGAACCAACGAGTAGCTATGTTGAACAGAACAGCAAACAGAACATGTCGGCCCTTGAGGTATAACAAGACTGCAGAAATCTAAATTAATGGGTGGCGGTCGTGTGTCAAGAATCAGGAAAATTCATTTCTCAAATTCAACCGGATTCTCAAGGGATCTACAAACAACTACAAATGCGCGTCCACCATAAATGGAATATGTCAATTATTATCATGATAAACCGTAAGTTGTGTGAACGATGTCGAAGCAATTATACAGGGTGAAATAAGAAGTGCTACACTCAAAAACTTCGTGAACTTGATTGTTCAGAAATGTAGTAGTCGCACATCAAAAATTCAACAAAAAAAGGAATAAGTTCATGGAGATAACAGGAATCCATCAATAATAAACTAACATAAACGCAAGGACGAATATCTGTCGATTAGTCAACACGTATTCCACCTTGATCAGAGCTAATCATCCAATCAACCGAAGCATCTACACCGAAGAAGAAGTGTCCACATAGTACTGCTACTGCAGTTTCACGGTCATTGCCGATCTTCAGACCACCTTACCTTGGAACCTAAGATGGGACTCTAGATACTTATGGTATGTTCGATGAAATCCTGCAGTATTAACAACAAATAGGTGTCATTTCTAAGGGGCATCTTCTGAATCCTAACCTTCGAGTGCAGAGTACTTTGATCGAAGTACATGACATTTATCCCATTTTCGTTACAGGGAGCTGTATCTGTGATTTTGAAGTTGATACAGTTACCGCACGACAAGGAAAGACCTGGTGAACATGTGATACTTCCCACAAGACGTTAAGTCCATAAGCAAAGGAAAAAATTAGTTTATGGATATAACAGAGCTCCCTTGATGATAATCATTCATGAAATCTATAAAATATTAAAAGAAGCACTGACGTAAAGTCAGCAGCTTTTACACGCTTGTTCACATTGCGAAATGGAGGTGGTCAATGAAATATAAAAATTTCAAATGGCTGTAGCACAAAAACCATTCGGCAGATTTGGCCCATCAATGAACTCAACCGAGATATTCTGAATCTTAGCCTAACCTGAAAATTTCAAGACTCTATAGGTCCTCTGATCCTTTCGAAAGTTACAGCGCACACGGACGGACATAATCAATTTTGACCACGGATTCTTCATCAGTGAGTCCAACCTAATCTATTTTGAGGTATTTCGAAAAAAGCAACGATATCGGAAAAAGATTTCAGAAAGCACTGCCGTGAAGGCAGCAACTTTTGCGCGCATGTTCAATGAAGATGACCGCTTCAGCAGCGAATTTGAACATGCACGCAAAAGCTGCTGCCTTCACGGCAGTGCTTTTTGAAATTTTTCACTGATAAATTACTGGATTTCAATTCGATTATATCTGTATTTTTGGAAATATTGGAAAAATAAAATTTTGAATGGGCGTAAACACAATAACTTCCGAAAGAAACAACTTAGAAACTCGATATTTGTAGAGAAGGTTTGGACCTTAATTACGAAGGCCGAATTCGTGAATGGGTAAAATCCACCCAATGATTCCGTAGATATACCCAATCAAAATTTTATTTTTCCAATATTTCCAAAAATACAGATCAGATCGAATTGAAATCAAGTACTTCATCGAAAAATAACAGTTTGAAGTTTTTTACAGAATTTAATGAGGATGATATGATAAGAAAATCATAGAAATTTTTTTTTTCAAATTGTTCTAATGACACGATTATCACGAAATTTCGCGAAAAGTTGTCTTTCAGCATCTCAAAACTAGCTGTGAAGTTTTATCAGGACTGAATCAGTATTTCTCGAGTTATACCGAAAAAATCAACGATATCGAGATGAAAACCTCGAAATTTGACATATTTTTTCCCGATTTCTCCAAAACTTATAATCGTATCGAATTGAAATTTGGAGCACTGCTGTGAAATATAAAGCTCAATGTGTGAGTGGAATTTTTTTTTGAATATGATGGATGGTTTCCGAAAAAAAAAATTTTTTGGAAAAAAAATTCGAAAAAATTTTTTTTTTTAAATTTACTGACAATATGATCCTGACGAAATTCGGCTCAAAGTTGCGCATCGTTATACTCCACTTAACTGCCAAGCTTGAATCCAATTGCTCAATTACTTCTGAAATAAAAAATAAATAACTTCAAAACTTCGAGTGCCTATAACTCCGAAACTATTCGACCGATTCAGCCCATTAACGAACTCAACGTCGGTATTTTGATGCACAATCTATCCTGAAAGTTTAAAGTTGCTAGCTTGCTTCTGTCGAGAGTTACCGTGTCTACGGCCGGCCGGCCGGACAGAATCGATTTTGACACCGGATTCATCATCAGTGAGTCCAACCTAGTCGATTGAGACCTTTTTTGGCTCAATCATCCAAAATTACAGACATTTGGACGAAACGATAGCACGCTGTTCCCTTAGAACATGCGCGCAAAAACCACGAAATTTTACATATTTTTTTCAATATCTCCGAAAATGATACCGTATCGAATTGAAATAAGATACATTGCTGTGAATTATAGAGCTCAAGGTGTGAGCGAATTGATTCTCGAATTTGATGAATAGTTTCGTGAGAAGAAAATTTTCCGAAGAATATTCTGAAAAATAATTTTTTAAGATATATTTACAGCACGATCGAAACAAAATTACCTTAGAGGTTGCGTGTCCTTATGCTCCAACTAACTGTCACGATTAAATCCAGTCGTTCCAGTAGTTCCTGAAATATCAGGAAACATTCAGCCGATTTTTCTCGTTAACGAACAAATGGTATAGCCATCCGAAACCATTCGGCCTATTTTGCCTATTGACGAACATAGCGGTCGCATTTTGAAATGCCACCTAAAATATGAGAGATTCTCATACTTCCTCGAATTATCAGAAGTAGTAATTATAGCTACCATAATTAAAAGTACCTCGAACCATATTTCCAACAATGTGAACTTATTAGCAGCAAACGCAATATTACGTCGCTCTACACGGCGGCGTCTAGGCCTTCCACGCAATTCGTCGCTAAATACGACATTATGCCATTCTGCCTCCCAAACTCTGCACCAGTTCAAATATTGTCGACAGGGGCCGGCATCACTAATCATGGACGGTATGATAAGGACCCGAAGGCTCGAAAAACGTCATTAAACGCACGAAGTATCAGTATAAAAATTAAATTAATTCCATGTGAAATACCTAACAATACGCAACTCATCACTCGTCAATGAATATAACACTGATGCATCTCTGACTGACCCCTTGGAATGTCAAGAAAAGCCAGCAAGCGTTCAACAGTGAGATCGTTTGTTGCTTGTCAAATTTCACGTTACAAGTCTTCTCAGCAAGTTTGAGGGATGATTTGAACCTTCTGAGAGCACGAAATTCATTTATATTTATTTGTTTGCAGGTGGCCTGGATTCACATAGATCGTCAGATGATACTGACAATCCACCGTCATGTAATCTCAAGAATAGCTCGATTCAGCGTATCCCACGACAATGCTAAGACATGGCTTCTACATGTCAGCAGCGTGCAACAAGAGGATAGGGGTTACTACATGTGTCAAGTGAACACAAATCCAATGATTAGTCAAGTAGGATATCTTCAGGTTGTAGGTGAGCTATTCCTCCCCTACTGTGTATTTCTGCGAACAATTTATGAAAAGATCAATTCCATATGTGGTATATACTGGGGATTTTTATTATCAGGAGAACATATTATATTCGGATATGATTTTGATGCTCAGGAAGATTGATTCAAATGCCGGTATTATAAAACTCAACTGAAAGTTATCTTCAACTTTAACTGACAGTTTTGACTGTTATGTCCTAATATAACTGTCAGTTAAAGTTAAAGATAACTTTCAGTTAAGTTTTATAATACCGGCCCTAAGTACTAATAGGACAACGTTTAAGTGAAGATCCCCTACATATGTGCAAGTGCAGTCATCTTTTGCAGAATAGCCTCGAGAATATTTTTCGATATATATGAAGAATTGAAGTGAGAATCATAACCACTCTGACCTTACAAGCTGTTTCTTCGCGTTTACCGGAAATATATTTGATGTTATGAATTGTGTGATAACTAGTTGAAAGTTTTTTTGGCCGCTATTGTATTATAGCAAATTTTTCGGTGTTTGCGGTGAGCTTTTTTCGATCTTGTTGACAGAGTACATCTTCTAGTCGAACACATTACGGTCAGAAATTTATTGAAACAACACAAATTTTCATTTTAACAAGAGGATATATGCAATGAACTCGGTTGATAAGAAAATCCTTGAAACTTCTGAATTGTGATCATCCTTTTCCATCAAACAGTATAGTCTTCAAAAAAACCCTAGTTAATTGATTCCTCGATGCAAACAGTGTTCTAGTGAAATTAAATATTGGGCGACAAAAAAGACAATTTTCATTTTATTTCCGATCATTTCGCGCTTAAATCGATGATAAAATCTGCTAATGAGGTCGAATTATTGATCAGAAAAACAAGCGTTGCAGAATGAACCTCCACGGCTTGTCGAAGGCAAAAAAACAGCAAGAAACTGTTCACATTTTTTTGGAAAAAGTGATGATTGATAAAGCTGGCCTACTCGACGTTTGAGTCAGCGAATATCGAATATTTCTGGGTAGAAATGGAGGCAAATCAAGCTGTTTAATTAACTGCAAAAATATGGCAAAACCAGATCATATATTCTCCCGGAAATGCGTTTGTGTAAAAAAATGTAGCAAAGCACGAACGTGAGGTCAGAAGTATTGGATCAACACGAAATTTTGCACCCTATTGCATGTTGGTGATCTCCACCTGATTACGTAGTTCCAATCTGATTGTATTCGTACTTCTCAAGATATTGCGAAAATAACGTTGAAATTCCAATTAACATCGAAATTTGGCAAATCGAACTAAAATTTTGAAAATTGTTTTTAAATACTGACTCCAAGGTTCGTGCCAAATTCTATTGACATATAATATATATTTTCAAAAAAAAAAAATGTTCATCGAAAATTTTAAAAATTTTTCGAATTCTCGAATGAACATTGTTCTTAAATTTTCTTACAACTGGATCCAAACGGAATTTGTTGCTCGTTGGTATTGCAAAACTGTCCACTAAGATTCAATTCGATCGAGTCAATACTTCATGAGATATCGAGGAATTAACCTCAAAATTTCAAATGGACCCAACTCCGAAACTAACCCACCGATTCCACCCATCAACGAACTCAATCGAGATATTTGAACTCCAAACCTAATTTAACAATTTCAAGTCTCCTAGTCTCTTCCTTCGAAAGTTAGAGCACATACGGGGGGACAGAATTGAATTTGACCAAGGATTCTTCGTCAGAGACTTCAACCCAATCGTTTAAGACCATTTTCGGCTCAAAATTCGAAAATGACAGACATCGTGACGAAATGATAACGCGCCGTTTCCTTGAACAAGCGCGCAAAAATGTGTCTTGACATTCAGTCAGTAAATTGTCTCATATCCGCCGGAAAACAAAAGCAACATAATGAATTTATGCTCGGATAATTAACGGCACGAAAATCATAAAAAAAAATCTCTTTTCGAAAAAAGTTATATTCGAAAAAGCTGTTCTGCTTACGTCAAGTCAAGTTAGCAAAACATCAATTATATCCCAGAAAAAAAGCGGCATAATTGATTTTTTGCTCATTTATGGCAAACAAACGGCCAAAACTTACAGGTTATTGTTCGAATGAAGCGATGTTAGGAAAAGTTGCTCTGCTTGACTTTGAGTTGGCAGAATATCAAATACTCCTCGAAAACAAGAACGACAAAATCAATTATTTCAGGGATATAATTAACGGAAGAAAAGAGCACTACACTGACTTCGTTTTATCAACTTGATACAAATCGTAGGTATAAATAACTACTTGAGTTCACTGTCGACATAATACTGATAACAAAACAGTGTGTACCTACTCTCTAATCCACTTACACTTTCTGCGTCTACTGACGTCAGTTACGATATGTCTTTGACAAAGAAACCTTGGTTTCCGAAAACGCAGGAAGTGTAAGTGGAATAAAGATTAGTTACACACTGATTTGAAATCGTAGGTATATAATGAATTGCCTAAAGAAATTATCATAGCCTTCCTCGATCCAAGACTGAAACAAAAGCATCAGCGAAAGTTCCATTTAGAGATGAAGGGTTTTCCAATAAGAGGTGTTATTTTGAATAGCCCAGAAACTACGCCATTAATAAAAATGGAACGATACACGTTTTAACAACGCATTGAAATTATTAATATTCACTATAAAAATGGTCAAACTTGGCAGAGATGGTTCGTAAAACTCGAACATTTTTGGGTCGTCGTGAAGCACCTTGTCGGACCGCAATGAAAAAATTGTTGTAAAAATTCGAGCTGTTGCGACACGTAAGTGATGCGAAGAATCAAACCCGTGCACGTCGCTCAAGAAGAGCCGAGAATATTGCTGCTGTAGCCGAAAGTGTTAAAGAAAACCCAGGTTTGTCCATTCCTCGTCGTTCTTTGGAATTAGGCATTCCACAAACGTCATTACACCGTATTTTGCATAAAGATTTGGTTCTTAAGGCTTATTAAGTTCAGTTAACACAAGAACTCAAGCCGGCCGATCATCAACAACGTCGTGTCTTTGCTGATTGGGTCGTTGAAATTCATGAACATTCCATCGAAAAATCATCTTGAGTGATGAGGCCCATTTCCACCTCGGTGGCTTCATCAACAAGCAAAATTGTCGCATCTGGGGCTCGGAAAACCCGAGAGTTATTGTTGAAAAGCCTCTCTATCCTCAACGTGTGACTGTTTGGTGCGGTTTATGGTCCAGCGGAGTCCTTGGACCTCACTTTTTCGAAAATGAGGCTGGAGCAACAGTTACGGTGAATGGATTGCGCCATCGAGAGATGATGAATGATTTTTATGGCCAAAATTGGATAGTATTGATCTGGACAACGTTAACCTTCAACAAGACGGCGCTACGTGCCACACAAGCAACGAAACCATTGATCTTTTGCGGAAAAAGTTTCCGGACCGTGTTATCTCACGAAGAGGTGATCACAATTGGCCACCGAAATCTTGCGACTTCTTCCTTTGGGGCCACGTGATAGAGAAGGTCTACGCCAATAGCTCGGCATCGATTCAAGACCTCAAATATGGAATTCGTGAGGCTTTCGAGGACATAGGGCAGCCACGTTGCGATTTAGTCATGGAAAATTTCATTAAAAGAATATGGTCCTGTAAGCGTGGTCGTGGTGGTCATTTGCCTGATGTGATTTTCCACTATTAACGGCATAGCTTTTTTGCGCGCATGTTCTAGGGAAACAGCGTGCTATCGTTTTGTCTGAATGTCTGTAATTTTGGATGATTGAGCCGAAAATGGTCTCAATCGACTAGGTTGGACTCACTGATGACAAATCCGGTGTCAAAATCGATTCTGTCCGGCCGTAGACACAATAACTGTCGACAGAAGCAAGCTAGCAACTTTCAGGATAGGTTGGTCATCAGAATGCCGCGGTTGAGTTCGTTAATGGGCCAAATCAGTCGAATGGTTTCGGAGTTATAGGAACTTGAAGTTTTGAAGTTATTCAACTTTTATTTCAGAAACTATTTGGGCGATTAGATTCAAACTTGGCAGTTAGGTGGAGTATAACAACGCGCAACTGTGAGCCAAATTTCGTCAGGATCATATTGTCAGTGAATAAAAAAAAAAAATTTTTTCGAAATTTTTTTCCAAAAAATTTTTTTTTTCGGAAAGCATTCATCATGTCAAAAAAAATCCACTCACACTTCGAGCTTCATATTTCACAGCAGTGTACCAAATTTCAGTTCGATACGATCATAAGTTTTGGAGATATCGGGAAAAAATATGTCAAATTTCGAGGTTTTCTTCTCGATATCGTTGATTCTTTCGGTATAACTCGAGAAATACTGATTCAGTCCTGATAAAACTTCACAGCTAGTTTTGAGATGCTGAAAGACATTTTTATGCGAAATTTCGTGATAATCGTGTAATTAGAAAAATTTGAAAAAAAAAATTTCTATGATTTTCTTATCATATCATCCTCATTAAATTCTGTATGAAACTTCGAACTGTTATTTTTCGATGAAGTACTGGATTTCAATTCGATTTGATCTGTATTTTTGGAAATATTGAAAAAATAAAATTTTGATTTGGTATATCTACGGAATCTTTGGGTGGATTTTACCCATTCACGAATTCGGCCTTCGTAATTAAGGTCCAAACCGTCTCTACAAATATCGAGTTTCTAAGTTGTTTCTTTCGGAAACCATATTCACAAATTTTTTACTGATAAATTACTGGATTTCAATTCGATTTGATCTGTATTTTTGGAAATATTGGAAAAATAACATTTTGAATGGGCATATCTACGGAATCATTGGGCGGATTTTACCCATTCACGAATTCGACCTTTGTAATTAAGCCCCAAACCTACACTACAAAGTTATTGTGTTTACGGTCAGCCTAACGGCCGACAGCGTAAACACAATAACTTCCGAAAGAAACAACTTAGAAACTCGATATTTGTAGAGAAGGTTTGGACCTTAATTACGAAGGCCGAATTCGTGAATGGGTAAAATCCGCCCAATGATTCCGTAGATATGCCCATTCAAAATGTTATTTTTCCAATATTTCCAAAAATACAGATCAAATCGTATTGAAATCCAGTAATTAATCAGTAGAAAATTTCAAAAAGCACTGCCGTGAAGGCAGCAGCTTTTGCGTGCATGTTCAAATTCGTTGCTGAATTAATCATCTACATTGAACATGCGCGCAAAAGTTGCTGCCTTCACGGCAGTGCTTTTTGAAATTTTCTTTGTAATGAAATAATCATCCGTTCATTTATATGGAAAAATGGCATTTTTCTCTGAATATCAAACTAACACCTCTTATTGGAAAACCCTTTATTATAAGTCAAATACTGCACACCCCGTAGTCCTCCGTAGGAAAACCGGAGAAATATGTTAAACGGTTGTTTTCCACATAGTCGCGAACCCTAGAACGTTGCATTTACGGGATGCAGATGCGTGTGAACTCGGAATATAGAAATGTATTCACCATATTGAATATATTAAACAGAGAGCCGGAGGGATCTTTATGACCGTTCCCTCAGGGAGTAAAATCATCAAAATGGGAAATTTCTGGGGTTTACTCAGGCAAGTTCATTCGGTGTATGGAGAGGTATAATAGTGAGATATCCAAGTGAAATTGAGAATGTGTGTTATACTGACTTGGCTCGCTTGAGTGTTCCATAGGAGTGGACTCGTCTGCAAATTTCTCATTAATAATTTGCAGACTGAACAATGGCGAGGCGTGAACCTGATGCGAAGAGATGCGAAAAAGAGAGAAATTTTTCTCCCAAAGTGAAGGGATATTGAGCTGCGTCTTCTAGGGAATGCCCACAATTCATAGGATATGCATGAGATTCGAACAATTTTGAGTTGTGTGTATTGATGGGAAAAGAAATTGAACGATTTTATTTTATTCATTTGAAGATGAACCTTCGTCTGACGCTTCACTGAAATTTTTATGGTTCTCTCAGATAATACCTGGCATACAACATAAAAATAGTAATGCTGATGGAAATATTCGAGGAATTGAGAAAACTATGTGTTTATATAAATATTGATTCATCTAAACTTCGAAAAATATCCCATTTTATAGAGAAAAGGAGCTTAGTTCGTCACGGTTTAAAGTATACAAATCACACACTCATATATGAAGAAAGAGTTCATATTGAGTATCGTTCTTTAAACACACTTGTTTTGGAGAACGGCATCTTATCAATCATCTTGAATGCGAAATTATAAAGAGGATCATAACAAATTTAGACAAACAAATGTCTGGGGTGAACTCAGATCATTCGGTGTATGGAGAGGTATAAGAGGGAGATATCTAAAATTGAAAATGTCTTCTGTGCTGACTTGGCTCGCTTAAGTGTTCTTTAATGGTAGGTTCGTCTGCAGTTCCTCATCATAAATTTGCAGCATGGATAATGTCTAGGCGTGAAACTTGTGCGAAGAGATGCGAAAAAGAGAAAAATTCTTCACCGAAGGTCATAGAGATATTGAACTTTGTCTTCTTAAGAATGCCGACGATTCATTGAATTTTCATGAGATTCAAATAATTTTGAGTTGAGTATCTTGATGAAAAGAGAAATATAAAGATCAGATGCTACAATGAAAACTTCGAGAATGAAATTAATTGCTCGATCAACACTTGGTGAAAAATCGTTTTTAACATAAAAACAAATGAAAAAATTGACAATGCGTTGAAAATTTTCAGTTTAAAATATCTTCTTTACGTGCTTGTTTCGAGTTTTACCATATTATCAAAACTGAAACTAAAACACATAGGACTTCACAAATATACATTTCATTACAGATGTTAAAGCGGAACTCCAATTGATCATTTACAGTTGTAAGTTTTTGTTTATGTGTCGATGATATATCCAAAATATTGAAAAGATCTAGTCTTTTTTCTCCTCCATGCAAAATCTTTGTTTAAAAATTCTTGGAGAAGCTTGTTGTTCTGAAGAATTGACTTTTTATATTCTTCCACTCTGACTTTGAGAGAATGACCGATATGACCAATATAAATTACAGGGCATTCCTTAGAGAAAAGTTTATAGACTCTACTTTTTCCCATTGATTCAGTCGATCCTTACCACTAGAAAACATCGATGTCAAGTTATTTTTATTAGTTCATATAATTTCAATACTATTTTGTCTTAATCTATAACAAATTTTGTCCCTTACCTGCGGAATATATTTAACATATACAAATTCCTTTTATGGTTTTCAAGATGACCATGGTAAATACTTGTTAACGGTCTATTATGTTGTGTTCTGAATATAAGTTTATCTAATATTTTAGGGGAAAGCCATTGTTATTCGCTAATAATTTTACCACTACAACTTCTTTTTTGAAATTATTATCTGATAGTTGAAATTAATCTAGTCACAAGGAAATGAACTGCTGACATTTTAATTTTATACGGATGTGGGTTTTTTGTATATATCAAATTCAAGATTGTCATCTTCCCTTTTCATTTATATATTTAAAAATTTAGGACTTTATTGTCATTTTCTATTTCCAATATGAATTGAGCAGATCCATAAAATAAATGATCAATTGTAAGAATGATTCTAGTTCAGAAGCTGAGTCAGTCCAAACAGAAATAACGTCCGACTATTTGTTCTGTCAAAGTCAGAGTGGAAGAACACAAAAAGTCAATTCTTCAGAACAAATCCACAACTGGCTTCTCCACACATTGTATAACTTGCAACCATTTTGAAGATTTTAATAAACAACAATTCTGCATGAAGAAGAAAAAGGAAAAAGACTAGATCTTCTAGAAATTTTGGAAATATCATCGACATATAAACAAAAACTACCAATTGTAAATGATCAATTGGAGTTCTGCTCTTCGCTGGTATTAACATCTGTAATGTGAGTTATATCTATGTAGCCCCATGCATTTTCGTTTCAGTTTTGATAATGGGGTAAAACCCGAAACACGCATGTCAACAAGATATTTCGAATTAAAATTGTGAATGTATAGTCCAGTGTTTTATTTGTTTTTATGTGAAAACTTAAAGGTTTTCGACTTACATATAGCATACACATAGTAAAATATTCGTGAAATAAAAATAGCTTTGTGCTGATTTTATAACATTAATATCTGAAACTTCGGAAAATATCCTATATCATGAAGAAAGGGATCGCATTTTGATTCGTGTTCAAGGCAGCCCTAGGTTGTCTAGAGGTTCAAGAACTTAATTTCGAGCAATTACTGATTTGACTCGCTATAGTGTATGGGCTCGTCTGCAAAATCCTCATTTATATTTGAGATTGAACAGCGGCGAGGCGTGGAACTGGTGCGAAGAGATGCGAAAAAAGGAAAACTCTTCTCCAAAGGTGAAGGGATATCGACGTTCGACTGCTTGGGAATGCCCCCAATTCATAGGATATTCATGAGATTCAAACAATTTTGAGTTGTCTCTATTGATGGAAAGAGAAATTAAACGATTTTATTTTATTTATTTGAAGTTGAACCTACGAGTACGTCTGATGCCGCAGTGAAAATTTCATGGGTTTCTCAGATAAGATCTTCAATTCAGCATACATAAGGAAATACTGAAGAAAACGTTCGAGAAATGAAGAAACCTGTGTGTTGATATTATTACTATTATTATCTGAAAATTATAAAAATATCTTATTCTGCATAGAAAAAGATTGCTTGTTGATTCGAGTTCAATAGAGGTTTGGGAGCTTAGTTTCTTTTGTCACGGTTCATAGTGTCCAAATCACACACAAATATGTGAAGAATGGTTTTATATTGAGAATCATTTTTCAACGCACTCGTTTGGATAAAAGAAACATTATCATTCAGTATGAATGAGAAGAGCTACCACAAAATATAAGTTTCGTGCCAAAGAATTGTAAACACAGAAAAAAAGGATCTCTCAGATCAAGTATAAACATACTCTCGAATTAAATAATCTTTCCAAAAAAATGATAATTTCAAATTGAACAATTTACTTCTATTCCCAACTCATTCCTTTGTTTGCCTGTTCACATGAATTTTCTTGAATCGAATTTAGTTGAACCAGGACATACGTTCTCTTTACTTCAGAAAAAAATTTCAGCTAATCATATTTCTCTTGGATCAAGAATATCATTTCTTAATTGATGTGTTCTGATTTCGAAAGCACGTACACGTGCCTCCTCGACCAATAAGCGGTATTAGCGCTGAAGACGTGTGTTATGCTCAAACATTATCACATGTATACCTACATTCGTGAACTCCAGACTACACAGTTTTATTTTAGATGGGAGGTCGACAGTGAACATAGTAACCAGGCAAATTGTTTCAATAAAAGACTTCTGCTCTTTGATCTTCGAAACCATGTTCCTAAAAAACTGTAAGCAGGTGATCCACTATTTGCACCTTATTTATGATTGATATCTTCAAAAATAATTATAAAAGGCTTTTTAAGATACCATACATTTCTAGGATTTGAGCGCCGCTAATTGAAGCGAACATATTATATTCTCTTGGTGAAAGTAATTGAAATCTTCTAGAAAAATTTCAAAAAGCACTGCCGTGAAGGCAGCAACTTTTGCGCGCATGTTCAATGTAGATGACCGCTTCAGCAACGAATTTGAACGTGCGCGCGTACCAAATTTCAGTTCGATACGATCATAAGTTCTGGAGATATCGGGAAAAAATATGTCAAATTTCGAGGTTTTCTTCTCGATATCGTTGATTTTTTCGGTATTACTCGAGAAATACTGATTCAGTCCTGATTAAACTTCACAGCTAGTTTTAAGATGCTAAAAGACAACTTTATGCAAAATTTCGTGATAATCGTGTTATTAGAACAATTTGAAAAAAAAATTTATATGATTTTCTCATCATATCATCCTCATTAAATTCTGTATGAAACTTCGAACTGTTATTTCCGATGAAGTACTGAATTTCAATTCGATCTGATCTGTATTTTTGGAAACATTGGAAAAATGAAATTTTGATTGGGTATATCTACGGAATCATTGGGCGGATTTTACCCATTCACGAATTCGACCTTCGTAATTAAGGTCCAAACCTACTCTACAAATATCGAGTTTCTAAGTCGTTTCTTCCGGAAGTTATTGTGTTTACGGTCAGCCTAACGGCCGACTGCGTAAACACAATAACTTCCGAAAGAAACAACTTAGAAACTCGATATTTGTAGAGAAGGTTTGGACCTTAATTACGAAGGCCGAATTCGTGAATGGGTAAAATCCACCCAATGATTCCGTAGATACACCCAATCAAAATTTTATTTTTCCAATATTTCCAAAAATACAGACCAGATCGAATTGAAATCCAGTACTTCATCGAAAATAACAGTTCGAAGTTTCATACAGAATTTAATGAGGATGATATGATGAAAAAATCATATAAATTTTTTTTTTCAAATTGTTCTAATAACCCGATTATCACGAAATTTTGCACAAAGTTGTCTTTCAGCATCTTAAAACTAGCTGTGAAGTTTAATCAGGACTGAATCAGTATTTCTCGAGTAATACCGAAAGAATCAACGATATCGAGAAGAAAACCTCGAAATTTGACATATTTTTTCCCGATATCTCCAAAACTTATGATCGAATCGAGCTGAAATTTAGTACACTGCTGTGAAATTAGAAGTTCAGAGTGTGAGTATAATTTTTTTTGGATATGATGAATGGTTTCCGAAAAAAAAATTTCTTTGTAAAAAAATTTCGAAAAAAATTTTTTTTTTAATTTATTGACTATATGATCTTGACGAAATTTGGCTCAAAGTTGCGCGTCGTTATACTCCACCAAACTGCCAAGTTTGAATCCAATCGCTCAAGTAGTTTCTGAAATAAAAAATAAATAACTTCAAAACTTCAAACGCCTATAACTCCGAAACTATTCGATCGATTTGGCCCATTAACGAACTTAACCGCGGCATTCCAATGCGCGACCTACCCTGAAAGTTTCAAGTCGCTAGCTCACTTCGTTCGACAGTTATCGTGTCTACGGCCGGCCGGCCGGCCGGCCGGACAGAATCGATTTTGACACCGGACTCGTCATCAGTGAGTCCAACCTAGTCGATTGAGACCATTTTCGGCTCAATCATCCAAAATTACAGACATTTGATCAAAACGATAGCACGCTGTTCCCCTAGAACATGCGCGCAAAAATATTTCAAATACCAAAATGAGAAATCTTACATTCGTATCAAAGCCATAGTATTTCCGAATGAAACTATGTAACATATATAACAAACATATCCAGTAATTGTTGTGAGATTTCTCATTTGGACCAAAAGTGTTTACGCTTGAATCGAGAGGATCATTGTTCACATTGGGAGTATATCATAAATCAAACTAATATTTGGTTGGACCTATTCAAGAATACCATTCTCTTGAACGAATGGGGGTACAAATTGATTCAAGAGAACCTTTTTCTCTGTGAAGGGTGAAATTAAATTCTGATATTCTTCTTTGCATGTTCCTCGAATATCATCGGAGTAGAAAGCACGCAATCAACAAAATTCCATGAAAGTACTAACCTACAGTTAGTAGCTTTCACACATTGTATGAATTCTTAGTCAAATCGGTAATCCTTTCGAGTATCACCCCATCTAAACTAACTTCATTCCGATATTGAATGATTTTTCGATTCCAAATTGAATGATCCTTACAAAATTCTTCATGAACCTCCAAACCGTCATTTTTGAACCAAGTACTGGATTTAAATTCAATCCAACCTTTTTTTCTCACACATTCACCTCAAATATATACGCTCACTTTTTTCAGTTTGGTCTCTCCCCAGGATTTCAAGAATAGCGCTTCTGATGTAATAAAATAAGATCAGTCGCCTCGGGTCGATCATGAATGAAATAACTTCAAATATAAAATAATCGAGATACTCAAGCGTAAGAAATAAAGGTAGGATTTGATTGACGGTTTGAAGGTTCATGAAGTATTTCGTGAGGAAAATAACATTGAACTGTCACAAAATCTCACCATCAGGAAGTGGAGGTGAGTTTGGCAGAGTCAATACGTGGAAAGATTTTTGCTTTGGCAATGAATTTGAATGTAATGGTCTGGACCTGCTCTACAAATATCGAAATTTTGAATTATTCATTTTGTAATTGTATTCGGGGTCAACCTGAGGCCAACGCTTTTATTGTATTGCAGGACAATCCCCAACTCACTATTTCAAAGTGACCACTATGGCTACGAATCTGGAAAAACAAGCAGAATATCCTCAAGTTCACGCCATTGCTCCCCTCGATTTTTTCTTCAATAAGAATGTTTTCAATTTACCTTAAATCCGCAACTGGAAACTGTAGTATCAAATCTATTTCAATGCTTTTTCACGTTGCAAAATTAATATTATAAATCAACTATATTCAGTCTGGACCGAATGAAAGAAGGTTCTCATCTCCGTATACTGACCAACAAAAGGAAAGCTACAACGAAATATATGTTTCGTACCGAAAAATTGGGATGAGTGCAATTAATTTCTGCTATTCACCTTTGCAGTTTCTCCGAATATCATCGAAATCGAAAGCACGCAATCTACTGCCGTTCGGAGAAACGAAAATATCAGAAACTTTAAATGAGCAGAAAAAAAAATAAAAAAAAAAAGATTATTGAGTGAGATGATTGAAATAAAGAAGAATTCCAATTCAATTGACAAAAGAACTGTTATATAAAATTTCATTGATGATGTAATATATTCGAATAGAAAAACGAAAACGTTTCTCTCCCAATAGACTGAATAAGTAAGATCGATCCATATGGTTTGCTTAGATAATTATTACAATCAGTATATGACTAACGATGATGCAGTGTGCATGCGGTGTGATTTGTTTTCCCTTATCTTACTTCCTAGAAAAACTGATTTCCTTCACCTAGAGAAACCTTAAAGCTTTGGTATGTACGTATTCATTTAAATTTATAGTTTTTTCTACTATTATCGATCTAGTAAAAATTAAACTTATTCGTGAGAAGAAAAAGAACTTAAAAATTGTTTCATCTAATGTTGAAGCCAATCAGTTGCTTCAATTATAATATAACTTATTAGTTCTTCTAATTTCAACTTGTTAATTGTTCATCTGTTCGTTTATTTTCACTGTACATCTTTTCATTGTGATTTGTGGTTTATTATTTTCGTATACTTCCATTGCTCTGAGAAAGCTTTTAAATGAAACGAAACGTCGGCTAGGAGCGAAAAGAGTTCTCGTTTCGCTTCATTCCCAATAAGAAAGCTACATTAAAATATCAGCTTTACGTGTATGGAAGATGGGTTTCTTACACCGAAAATAATGTGGAGGATGAACGATAGCCAATCCCAGACTGTTCAAAATCTTATATTGATATTCATTCGGAAATTCTTGAACGGTACTATCCCACCTGTATTTGCACTCATTCCTGAATTCGAACTTTGCAATGAAGTCCCCGACCTGCTCTACAAATACCGAGATTTTAGATTATTTATTTTGAAAGTTATTGTATTTACGGTCGGCCTGAGGCCAATGATTTTGTTTTATTTAAGGGCTTTTCCAGCCTTCACTCTTTCCAAGTGAGCACTTTGGCTACGACCAGCGAAATATTCACGCTATTGGCGAATGAAGATAAGCGCTACTCCCTCTGGTGGCTATCCGTGTAACCCGAGGTACAGACATTATCATTGACAAGTTAAAAGAAATGTCAAGAAAATGAGAAAGTTTATGCATTTCTCTTGGCGTTTGTGTGATTTTACAAGTGCTTCTACTGAGGAAAAGCAAACTCAAATGTCCCTTCACATAGATTTCTACAGCCCGGTAAAAAATTTGTAGTTAGGGTGAAAGAAACTTCCTTTAACAAGTCGGGCCTGAAAGTGTTGAAGAATCGATAAAAACCAACTAACAAGATTTATGAGAGTCTGTTACCTGCATTTTAGCGATGATAATAATTTTTATAGAGGTAAGCACGAATTGCTCATGAAATATTAGATCACATTCATGAAGACAATTTTTTCCCAGGCCCATAATCCAAGCAGAGAAATTCACTTCCAGAAATATGCCTGTTGAACTGATCATTACGGAACAACGTTAATGTTCTAGTGATAGAACTGACTATTGAAAAAAAAAGAGTCTCAACAAGGAAATATCTGGTGATCATACTCTTCGTTCAAAGTGCTTCTGCCGATGAAAGCAAAGTTGTACAAGGTTTATTCATTACAGCTTTTTCAAGACCAATCATATGAGTGTTGGAAAATTTATTTGTCAATCCATAATGAAAAAGGCTTACGGTACAAGTAGCATTAGTTATTATATTGAGTATTCAGTCCTTCCCTATAAAAATAGTGAAGTTGGGATTATTTGTCTATTATTCCAAGCCTAAGAAATCCACCAAAGTCAATCTTGCATTCGGATCTGAAAATAAATAATATTAAAATACTGTCCTACCTTGGAGATATCCCCGTACTTTTAGAGTTGCTACACTCAATTAGATTGAAGGATGATACATACCTACTTTATAAGAATGGAATATGTACTCCCAGTTATACTATCGTCAACTATAAAAGTCTAAAAAGTCTTTGAATAAATCGTGAAATCAAAAATCATCAAACCAAACACTAACAAACAGTACAAAATTGACTATCAAAACAAAATCTATGTCTGTATGTAACGTTCTAAAACTGGCCACCATGGCGCTGCAATCTTAAATTCAGACGCCAATTGCTCCTCTCGATTTTTTCTTTAATACAAACGTTTTCAATTCACCTAAAATCCACAACTAAAAACTGTATTATCTAATCTCTTCCAATGCTTTTTCACGTTGCAGAACTAATATAATAAATTAACACTATTCAGTCGGAATAGAATGAGGAAAACTTTTATCTCCATATACTGACCGATAAAGGAAGAGCTACACACAAAATATAAGTTTCGTGCCGAAGAATTAGGAAGAGTGAAATTGATTTCTGCTATTTTCCTTTGCAGTTTCTCGAAATATCATCAAAGTAAAAGCACGCAATCAACTATTGTAGTCTGAGAAAATCAGAATACAAGCTTCACGTCTAACAATGTGCAGGAGAAAAGATGGCCAAGCCCAAACTGCCCAAGTTATAAATAAAAGTGATAGTCATAGAAAAATTCCAGAAAAGCACCATCCTTCCGTTAGTAACTTTCACGCATTGTACGAATTCTCAGTCAAATCGGTGATCCTTACAGGTATACTTCCAATCTAACGCAGTTTCATTTGGATATCAAATGATTTTTTCGATCCCATTTTGAATTATCCTCACGAGATTCTACATGAACTTTTTATACGCATTACTGAACTCGAAATCTACAATGAAGTCCGCGACCTACTCTACAAACATCGAGATTTTAGATTATTTATTCTGTTATTTTGAAAAGTATTTAAGAGTAAGCACACCACGTGGTAGTAAATTACAGCTTGGCAACACAGCCACATTTGAATGTTATGAAACCTCGCTTTTTTCTCAAGGCCAGGCAGCTGACCCGGTTTACATGCTTAAACGTGTCTATAGGGGCGTGAAATATTAGAATTCGGAGAAATTTCGACGTTTATAGGAGGAAATGGGGTGTCGTTCTGCATTTTTCACTCTATTTCAGTATTTTTTTCCCGGAAAATTCTTGAATATAAAAAAGTGGCAGCAGTGCGCATTCCTACGATTTTCTTCAACTATTTGCACCAAAAAAATTTTTTAAAGAATGAACTCTGGCCTCTAGAAGTCACCCCGTTGTATTCGAGGTATTGTTTGCTTTTAAGGTCGACCTGGGGCCAATGATTTTATTGTATTGCACGACCTCCACCACTCACTCTTTTCAAGTGAACACTATGGATGTCTACAAATCTGGAAAACCGAGCAAAATATCCTCAAATTCATGCCATTGCTCCTCTCGATTTTTTTCTTTATAACGAAACTTTTCAATTCACATAAATCCACAACAAAAAACTGTATCATCCAAATCTCCTTCAACGGCAGTTCATGTTGCAAAACTTATATTATAAATTATCTCAATTCCGTCTAGGCCGAATGAAAGCGGATTCTCATCTCCGTATACCGAGCAACAAAAGAAAAGCTACCCAAAAATATAAGTTTCGTGCCGAAGAATTGGGAGGAGTGAAATTAATTTCTGCTATTCTCCTTTGCAGTTCCTCCAAATATAATCGACGTGGAAAGCACGCAATCAACTGTTGCAGTTCGGGAAAATCAGAATATCAGCTTGACGTGTAAGGCAGATGGATTTCCCACACCGAAAATAATGTGGAGGAGAGAAGATGGCCAAGCTATTTCTGTAGAGCGCCGGAAGAAAGGTTAGTGCAAATTGGTTATTACTGCGGAAATTCATTTTATTATCAACAGAAATCTCGATATTAGTAATTGCTTCCTACGGAAAATCCTTTGATCAGGGAAATTCCGCTACGTCAGGCTCTCTCATTGATGTCGCTCTCTTTTGAAACTACGACAGGTTGTTCTTTACGTATTGAGGCATGGCAATACTTGTGTTGTTACCTGCGATCCTACTGCATGAGATGGGACAAAAATTCGTTCGTAAATATACTTAGTTTTGAGTGAATATATTTATTATTTTGCAGACATATATATATACAAGGTGGATACCCAAGTTCATAATTAATAATTCTAAGCATAGATACCGCTCATCGAATGAAACACATTTTTTCATTTTCAAATTTTCAAAGATTCAGCTCAAGTAAAAGTTACAAGCATTTCTCAACGTGTACTTCGTTTACAAATTCAACATAGATATCTCTCACGATAATCTACATTGCTGAATATTATGCATTACTTCAAGTTTAAAGAAACATGATTGAGGAAACCTATTTACTCACTTTATTCTTAGGTTTTGGTGCTCTATCAGGTTAGACATTCATGAGATATACAATCGTTTCCACCATCAAACTAACACAATTTCATTCTCGCCCATTCTCATATTGGAAGTTCCAAAATTATCCAAATTTCCATCAAACGTTACTCAGAGTTACTCAATCAGCATGAACACATTGATTGAACTCTATGAATCTACTGGAAAGTCTGGTCCATATACACACAAAATAGATAACAACTCTGTGTTCTGTGATCCGGACCAACGTAGGTGGAGCTTAACTCAAGGCCTTGACTAGCTCAGGGGCGAATTTTAATATTTCAATACACATGCATCACGAACTTTCTTCTCGTTACAATTTCAATAATAATAACTGAAAATTTTCTCTTTGAGCACCTAGGTGTATTACACTCGTGTGTGCTTTATTGATAATCGATAAAGTATGTTTTACATTGAATACCATTATAGGAACGAAATAATCAGAAAACTTTTTCCATGCAAAAACTCTTCATTATCGATTCATTTCATTAAAAATCATTTTTTATACCTGAAATTGTCCCCATATATTATATTCTTAATGAGAATTATAAAACGCCCCACATCAGTGCAGCTTCGGATTTTAATTGGTAGGAAGTTGCACAGTTTACGACCAAAATAACTTATATATCTTATATTGAGCTTGAAATCATAATTCACGACGTTAATGAAATATTGGAGAAATAATACTGAATATCTACAAACGAAATAAAATCATGATTGATTTATATTTTTGGTCCCAAACTTGGATTTCCGAACTACTGCGCTTGTTTTCGACGCGCCATCTCTTGGCGATGTTAGATAGACCAAGCTAATGAATATATTGGATGTCCAAACTCGAGAATTTATATTTTGTTTAGTAGAGAATAAATGCAGCAGAACGAAAAATTATACATATATATCCTCAAATAAAATATGCATGTTTATTGCTGCAACCTACGATTATATCAACTCAAAATAAATATACCTGCGAACATACTTTTGTTCCGAACGGCGCCTTATATGAGGCGATATGAGATGCCAGTTGTTCACAAACATATTCATTTTCTGGTAAATTTATTCATTAGTCGCAGAAATATATTAATTTTGTGTGATTGTATATTAATTTTGCTGGTAATTTGGAAATCCAAGATGGTTCATAAGAACATAAATGACAGTATTCAGTTAAGAGAGAAATGATTGAGGAAACTTATTTACTCACTTTATTCTTAGGTTTTGGTGCTCTATGAGGTTAGACATTCATGAGATAAACAATCGTTTCCACCATCAAACTATACACAATTTCATTCTTGCCCATTCTCATATTGGAAGTTCCAAAATTATCCAAATTTCCATCAAATGAAGTTACTCAATCAGCGTGAACACATTGATTGAACTCTATGAATCTCCTGGATAGTCTGGCACATATACACACAAAATAGATAACAACTCTGTGTTTTGTGATCCGGATCAACGTAGGTGGAGCTTAACTCAAGGCCTTGACTAGCTCAGGGGCGAAATTCAATATTTCAGTATACACGCACCACAATAGTTCTTCTAGTTACAATTTTAATGATAATAACTCGCCTCAAATTAGTGCAGCTTCGGATTTCATTTGGTAGGAAGTTGTACAGTTTACGACCAAAATAATTTATATATCCTTGGTTGAGCTTACTTTCATTTATTGAAAGCTTACTTCCAAGGTTAATTTAAAGAACAAACTGCATATACAGTGATCGTGCATTATATACATTTTCATCAAATAGCAAAATTTGACGGGTGAAATCTGTCCTTTTCATGAATTATTTTTTAAATTTATATATTTTTGAGCCTTATTGAGTTTACATAAGTTGTTGTTATAAAGACCTCCCCAGACTAGTATTCCATATCTCAGGACTATTTCAACAATAGCCTTATTAATTAGTATAAGTATATATTCTTCCGTAATATTACATAGCAAATAAAATTATGAATCAGTTTTCGAATTTTATAGAATATGTATTCAACGTGAGGTGGCAACTTCAGAAATTGATCAATCACAATACCGAGGATATAAGAGGATGTTTCCTCTATATCTTGATTATCTTCATCAATTGAACTGTAAATTGTTCTATCTGAAAGCCATATATTTCGTCCCTTTCTGAAACTTTATATTGCAATTCATGATTTTGAAGCCATAATTTCATACACCTTGAACATTATATTGTTCCTTCACACTTTCCCATGTATCTCCAGAAATTGTTGAAACGGTGTCATCTGCCAGGATATAGTCAAATCACCAGTATTCAATATCAACAATGAAATCACATATAATACAAATAGTATTCCATAATTAATCGAACTTTTATCAAATTTTATAATATTCAACGTCGAATAGATTCATTTTTTGGAGAATTCATTCATTAGTCGCAGAAAAATACACATCTTGGAAATCAAGCATAAGAGCAGAAATGATAGTATTCAGAACTAAAGTCACCGATGAGCTGGTCGATATTGCGTTCGCATATTTTTCGAGTGAGTGAAAATAAATTAAATACAATGGACTTATAGGCAACTACTGATATGATCAGTTCGTTCTCTGCATCAGTTTACAACTCTGGCTTGATGAAATTCGAACACGATCCCACAGGACTATGGCAGGCATTCCCGATATTAAGGAACTCGATCACATCCAAGCCTCTCTAGATTTCGGATTTATGTTCTTTAAGCTGAGGATTCTCTTGTATTGTTACTTCCTCCGTATCTAGCATAATTCGTGTAAACCACCTGTTGTTCGTTGTCACTAATTCGCTTCATTCAAATTTGAATATTTCATCCTTTCCTAGATGCAATGAAGCATAATGGAATTAATAAGGATGATTTTCCTCTTGAATGGAGGGTCGGTAGGGAAAAAGATTATTTTCCCCGTCTTTTTCCTCGATATATCTCGAATTTAATTCTCATTTTGCGAATTTCTACGAGTTCTAGTTTCCCGGTTGGTTTTAATCATCGTTTGCGTGGTAGAAAATTACCGGTCTCAAATAGATCCAGTCTTCGAGAATGCGCATCACCAAACATTAGATTATATTATGCTTTATATCCTGAGGAGATTGCGAGTACCATCAGATAGTTTCAACTGTCTAAGGGATACTTTAGATTTTTATACGCGCATGTTCTGGAAAACGGCGTGCTATCGTTTTTTTGCGAATGTCCATTATCGTCAAATTTTGAGCCAAAATCGGTGTCAAAATCGATTATTCTGTTGGCACGACTACGGAAAAACGAAGAATCCTATCGACTTGAAACTCTCAGAATAGGTTTCGTCTTGAAATGAGACAGTTGAGTCAGTAAATGGACAAAATCAGCCCAATGATTTTTGAGATATTATCGTTTGATAGTTGAAGGATATTATACTAATATTTCAGGCACTATACTTAAGTGATTAAACTGAAAATTGGCAGTTAATTGACCCATAAAGACGCGCTACATTCCACCAAATTTTGTTTGGATCATACTGTCTGTATATCGAGAAAAAAAAATTAGAAAACATTTTTTCGGAAACTCAGACTTTGAACTCAATATTTCACCAAGTGTTTCAGATTCCTATTCGATATTGAGAAAATAAATGTAAAATATCTTTATTTTTCGCTCTTTAATTGTTTTTTCCGAGAAAACTCAAAAAATACTGATTCAATCCTGATGAACCCTTGTTACTCGTTTGAAAATGCAAATGAACAACTTTTTGCAATATTTTGTGTTAATCGTGTCATTAGAACAATTTGACAAAACAAAATTTTCTGAATATTTTTTATTCTGGGATATTCTGATCGTAATATCCCCACGGATAGATTTGAATTCGCATCGGGGTCTTCTTCAGCGAATCCAACCATTCAAGACCATTTTCAACATAAAATTAAAAATTGCAGACATTTGGGCAGAATAATACCACGCTGTTCCCCAGAACAGACTCGTGAAAACGAGTAATGAATTGGAATTTTCTGAACCAAAGTGGAAAAACCTGTCTGCTCGAAACGAAAATTTTCCCAAATATATTCCAAGATCCAACAGAAATTATTTCCTAGTGTTTTCCGTTGAATTGACTCGAGAACAAGACCACTCTATACAGTAGCTCTTAAAGATCCTCCAATATATCAGCGTGAAATTTGGTATGGAAAGGAAAACCAACGATGGCAATAAATTCGAATCATCTGACCCCGATGTTGTTTTGTTGGTGTCTGCACAATCCTTTCTGATTTTGCTACAATTTTCGCAATGCTGATAGTGACGGACGGCCAAAAAGCTGTTAATTTGACATCGGATTCAACACAGGAGTTCGAGACCATTCGGCAAATAATTCGAAAATTGCAGACATTCAAGCAAAATACTATCACGCTGTTCCACAGATCAAACGCGTAGAAGCGATGTGATTAGTTCGATTCTTCTAAACCAAACTTTTCGAAAATATATTTCGATATCAAACAAAAACGATTTCCGAGCTTTTATCGCTCAATTGACTTGGGAACCAGACCATCCTATAGAGAACCTGTAAAAGATATAATAATATTTATATTATATATATATATATATATATATATATATATATATAAAAGTTTGTTTTTTGATGGGATATAGACTGGATTGTGGAGAATTAATGAACTACTCTTCTTTGTTTTAACCTAGCTTTCGAATAATATTTTATTCTTCTTCGGGGTCTTTACAAAATGAGATTATTTTTATGAGTTCATTTGGAATTTAACTCTTGTTTTCTGAATTTTCACGCCTTTTTCTATTTAAATAATATTAAGTTGAAATGTCAAATTGTCACCTTCTTTTTATTTAAATAGAAAAAGGCGTGAAAATTCAGAAAACAAGAGTTAAATTCCAAATGAACTCATATAAATAATCTCATTTTGTAAAGACCCCGAAGAAGAATAAAATATTATTCGAAAGCTAGGTTAAAACAAAGAAGAGTAGTTCATTAATTCTCCACAATCCAGTCTATATCCCATCAAAAAACAAACTTTAATATACTGAGACTGTTAAAAAATCAGATTAATTATATATATATATATATATATTTCGTATGAAACGAAAAATCAACGATGGCAATAAACTCACACAATCCATTCTGATTTCGCTACAGATTTCGAGATGCAGATACGGACAGACGGCCAGAGAGAATTGGATTCAACATAATATTCATCCTAGTAGTTCAAGATCAGCCTGCAAAAATTAATAAAAGAACTTGTCACCTGTTCGCGCATCTCTACTTCTTGAAATATTGAGGAAATAAATTTCGAATAACAACGAAATTCGACATATTGTTCTCCTCATATCTGCGAAAGTAAATATTGGATCGAATTGAAATGTAAAATATTGTAGTTGAATACTAGGTCTAAGGTATGTGCCAAATTCCGTTGAAATTTGATCGACATTTTTGTCATGAAAAAAAATTTCAACAAAAATGTAAAAAAGTTTGGAATAAACATGTTTTTAGTTTTCTGACAACTAGATCAACACAAAATTTTGCACTCTGTTGCACGTTTGTATTCTCAAACGATGTTCACCTCCAAATTTCAACTGGACTCAACTACGGAACTATTCGACCGATTTTACGTATTGACTAACTGAACTGAGATATTTGGACTACAAACCTAATCTAAGACTTTCAAGGTGCTAGGTCCTTTTCTTCAAATTGTTCTTCAAGGAATAAACCCTAATCGTTCAAGACCATATTCGGCTCAAAATCTGAAAACTACAGATATTGTGACGAAACGATAACACGTTGTTCTCTAAAAAAATCGCGTGAAAACTCGAAAATTACAGACGTTTGGGCAAAAAAATGAGACTATGTTCCCCAGAAGAAGCGTGCAGAAACGATGTTATGAACTCGATTTTTCTGAAGCAAAATAGCAAATCCTCTTTGAGTAACGAAAATTTCCCACTAAATATTTCGACATCAATATTATATCCGTGTTTCTATCGCTGAATTGACTTAAGAACTAGACCACCCTGTGCAAAAGCTCCAATATATCAGTGTAAAATTTCGTATGAAAAGAAAAACCAACGATGGCAATAAATTCGGATCATCGGGCTCCGATGTTGGTTTTTTGATGTCTACACAATCCATTCTGATTTTGCTACAGTTTTCGCGATGCATTCTCTGCTCGCCCTGAAGCGAAAGTTATAAGATATTCCATCTCGAGCATATGCACCGACTGGTGCCGACAAAAAGAAATTAGATGTTCAATATTTCCCCAGCAAGATCGACCTGGGGTCGAGGATAAAATATGGAAACGTCGTGTCAAGTCTGTCGGATTAAGGGTTAGACCAGAGGGAAATGTCAAGGGCGTCGGAAATTACTCAAGAATTTATTTTGATAGATTGCGCCACTATATTACTCGTTTCACTGGAAAATGAAACCTTGCACTCGATCGAAAGATGATTCCAATCTTGACAGCTTAAGTTATTATTAAATAACTTGGAAATTTAAACTTGAAGATCACTACTTACACCAACACTGCAATATGCCTGTCTTCTTTAATTACTTCGGGAGACTGAAAATTGAATATTGAGTATTTGTCAGGAGAAGGTTTTTGAAACAATGGTTTCTTATGAATAATATCGAAACAAAAGGAACTCATATTGCATTGTATATGACCCTCCTGACTAAGACAATTGAGGAAGAACATTCAAGCGCAGCTTTTCTCAACATAAAAAGTTCATCCATTCGTTCAACAAAATTAGCGAAATAAGGCAAAACCCACTAGAAATTTTTAGCAAGCTTTGTATAGGATCCAAAGGGTCTGAAATTAACATTTTTTGCAGAAATCGGTCTCAAATGTTGGATTCACTGAACAAAGAATTCGTGGCCTAATTAAATTATGTCTGGTTCTTCCCATCATAACTCCAGACTGAAATCAGCTGGCGACTTCGAACATTCAGGATAAGTTACGCATCAAAATGAACCCAACGGTTTCGGTAATACCCATTCAAAATGTCAAGTATATTTTTTCTCTATCCCGAAACTACTGATGCAAATACAGTAAAAATTGGTAGTTAGTTATAGAATGCGTGGACCTTCTCAAAATTTCGGAAAGGGTGTATTGTGAAAAATAAGAAAATTCTTTTTCACGAGAATTCATACAATTTTCGTTTAGAATACTTTACTTTCGAAAAAACTCATCAGAAATCTTGGAGTCGATAATGTGCAATAATGTACTATTTTTCGGTTACATTGACTCAATATTTTCGAAAATGTCCGAAAAATTTAATTTTGAATGACGAAATTTTGCATTTTGACCATTCATGAATTCTAACTTAAAACTTATGAAGCTCCAACTTGCTCTATAAATTTCGAGTGAGGCCGTTCTTGTCGGAAGTTAATGTCATTACTTTCGACCACGAGGTTGATCATAAACACAATAGCCTCTGAAATAAATTACCTCGTTTCTCAGAGAAACTTCACATGAATATTCACGCCATCATTTTTCCACTTAGTTGTGGATATATCTTCGACCAGATATGTGTTTGGGAATTATTTTCAATTTATATATCAATCAATTGGTGGGATTCACCTGTTCACAAATTCAGAATTTTTTATTGGGCTCCAAATTTGCTCTAAAACTATGTGATCAACTTTCCAGATGTTATAAAAAAAAAACTAAAACTGTGGCTGAGTGGTCCCGCACTTCAGTGGAGAGGGGGGTAGGTTCTTTGAGGATGTAGAAAAGGGCGCCACGTGATTTAAACTCCACTCAGTAGGAATAAATTATCATTAAAATCACGAAAATGATATTAGTGTTTTTAATCTTCGGCAAACTGGTAATACTACTTCTGATTTTCTCCGTATATAGGCCTATATATGGCGCACAATGTATATAAATATATGTACACAATATAGCAGATGCTCATTTACATCATTTCATGAATTCTTCAAAATCACAAACGGCAATGTCACTTAATAATGTCACACAAATTAGCTTGAGAGAAAGGAACGAGACAGAAGGGAATGTAGGAAAAGGAATGATCAGGAAAAGGGTTAGAAAATTAACAGGACAAAAAATAAAAGTTTTCACCACTTCCTGTTGTCGGCAATACTGAAAAACGAATCCTATTTCGACCAGCGGTTAAGCAGGGCAGCTACAACGAAATACTGGTGGGGTTGAATTTCTACCAGTATTTGTAAGTGGAAGGTTGCATACAGGGTAGATTCCAGGATTATATGGTTCCTATGATATAACAGTACTAGCAGTGTAGGGGGGTATTACGAGCACCCTGAAAGAAATGCGGCAAAGAAACCAGAATGAAAATGGAGTTCTTGTCACAATCAATTATTCAAACTAATCTGAAATATGGTTAGTTACCTCTTTATGATGGAAGAGAGGGTAAAATAAGCTCCAGTGGTCCCTCACGGGAAATAATGCTTATGGTTCTATCCGGGGTAGTATGGATATGGACACTTTCCTTCTGATTTCACTGTCCAAGTTGGTAAAATTATAGAACGAAGTCAATAAATCCGTCTGATGACGTTGGAGATCTCAAATACGATACAGAAATCGGTAATATTCGAGGAACTCCAAAATTTCCAATGAAAATAATCCCAAAATATGGAAAGAATACTCAAATTCCTCAATTTTTCACTCAGGAAAATCAAAGTCGCCTTCATTCACGAATTTCACCATTAGAAGATGGAGTCAAGACCAGTTTTTGTGCCGATATTTCAAATCAATCAGAATACGTTAATTCAAAACTTCAGATTAGCCAACACAATTAAATACCCTAAATATTATTTGTCTCATTTGCCTTCATAATAATCCACATATTTCCATCTTATTCGTCGCAGATACCACAAAGGGAAATGTGATGCTCTGAGAATACCGCACCTGGACGAGAACATAGGCGGAGACGGCGTCTGGGTTTGAAATTGTTGCGTGGTGAAAATCAACACGTAACAACTCCCCCCTTACCAAGAGAAAAAAAAACGAAAACAAAAAAAACGATAGAAACCACACTCGTCTGCCGAATTTCCATTCACCTATCAATTCAATTAATTTATTATTTTTTTTTTTTTTTTACTTTTTTTTCCTTTGTTTAAAAATAAAATCCCTATCTATCAGGGGGATGAGCCTTGAGATCTTGGGCATGCCAGATACCAACGGATGTCCCTGTACTATCCATGAGCTCATATGTCCATGGAGAAACTATTCTCTTTATGACGAAAGGACCTATGAATTTAGGCGCTAATTTCGCGGTAAATCGTTTTGAAGCGTCAGACAAAGCAAAATTGCGCCTCCACACTCTTTGATTCAACAAAAATTTATCATTACGTCTACGCAGATCATAATATCTCTTACTTTTATTGTAAGCATCAGTAAGGTGAGTTCTCACTTCTTTAAAAACTTTCAGGAGGCCGCTAGCACGCTTATGAGGATCAGTGGACCTATCAATACGAATTTTCTCAGTATCCAAGGTATTGTCTACTGCTGGACAGAGGTTAAGCTCTCGGCCAAACACGATAAAATTCGGGGTAAATCCGGTAGATTCGTGCTTACTAGATCGCAAAGCAGCGGAAACTTTTGGGAGAAAAAGATCCCAGTTAGTTTGATGATCGGAAACGTACGCAGATAACATTGTCTTAGTGACACGGTTAACTCTCTCTGTGGGGTTAGTCTGGGGATGATAATTGGCATTGAACGCTAATCGTATTTTATATTGTTCCGCAAAGTTTCTTAAAACTTTGCCTTTAAATTGCGGACCATTGTCACAAATAATAGCAGACGGAACACCGTACACGAGAACGACATCATTCTCTAAATGCTTCACAACATTCTCTGCAGACGATTTTCGCAAGGGAAAGAGAAGGGTGAACTTACTGAAAGAATCGGAAACCGAAAGGATATATTGACTTCCCCTGGATGTTCTTGGGAGTGGACCCATGAGATCAGTACTAATTAATTTCCATTTTATCATCCATAGTCAGACTTTTTTTAAAAATATATACGCCGGTAAATTAGAGAGAGAAAAGAAAAAAACCGAAAATCGACGGGATATGCACGATATAGGAATATGAACTGAAAAAAAGTCAATATTCCTCAACAGAAATACTAAAAAAAAAAAACTGAATTTGGAGAAACCAAACTAGAATGCACCTATTTGAACCATATGGGCCCCACGTTGGGCGCCAAAATTTGTGATCAACTTTCCAGATGTTATAAAAAAAAAACTAAAACTGTGGCTGAGTGGTCCCGCACTTCAGTGGAGAGGGGGGTAGGTTCTTTGAGGATGTAGAAAAGGGCGCCACGTGATTTAAACTCCACTCAGTAGGAATAAATTATCATTAAAATCACGAAAATGATATTAGTGTTTTTAATCTTCGGCAAACTGGTAATACTACTTCTGATTTTCTCCGTATATAGGCCTATATATGGCGCACAATGTATATAAATATATGTACACAATATAGCAGATGCTCATTTACATCATTTCATGAATTCTTCAAAATCACAAACGGCAATGTCACTTAATAATGTCACACAAATTAGCTTGAGAGAAAGGAACGAGACAGAAGGGAATGTAGGAAAAGGAATGATCAGGAAAAGGGTTAGAAAATTAACAGGACAAAAAATAAAAGTTTTCACCACTTCCTGTTGTCGGCAATACTGAAAAACGAATCCTATTTCGACCAGCGGTTAAGCAGGGCAGCTACAACGAAATACTGGTGGGGTTGAATTTCTACCAGTATTTGTAAGTGGAAGGTTGCATACAGGGTAGATTCCAGGATTATATGGTTCCTATGATATAACAGTACTAGCAGTGTAGGGGGGTATTACGAGCACCCTGAAAGAAATGCGGCAAAGAAACCAGAATGAAAATGGAGTTCTTGTCACAATCAATTATTCAAACTAATCTGAAATATGGTTAGTTACCTCTTTATGATGGAAGAGAGGGTAAAATAAGCTCCAGTGGTCCCTCACGGGAAATAATGCTTATGGTTCTATCCGGGGTAGTATGGATATGGACACTTTCCTTCTGATTTCACTGTCCAAGTTGGTAAAATTATAGAACGAAGTCAATAAATCCGTCTGATGACGTTGGAGATCTCAAATACGATACAGAAATCGGTAATATTCGAGGAACTCCAAAATTTCCAATGAAAATAATCCCAAAATATGGAAAGAATACTCAAATTCCTCAATTTTTCACTCAGGAAAATCAAAGTCGCCTTCATTCACGAATTTCACCATTAGAAGATGGAGTCAAGACCAGTTTTTGTGCCGATATTTCAAATCAATCAGAATACGTTAATTCAAAACTTCAGATTAGCCAACACAATTAAATACCCTAAATATTATTTGTCTCATTTGCCTTCATAATAATCCACATATTTCCATCTTATTCGTCGCAGATACCACAAAGGGAAATGTGATGCTCTGAGAATACCGCACCTGGACGAGAACATAGGCGGAGACGGCGTCTGGGTTTGAAATTGTTGCGTGGTGAAAATCAACACGTAACAACTATCGAATCTCTAAATTGTTTATTGTGGAAGTCATGGTGTTTACGATTGGCGAATAAAGTAAAAGTTTTAGATCAGACATGTAGCCATTAAAATAATTTACAATTATGGGTTGTACGCAATAGTTGCTGGAATATTTCCATTAAATATTTTATATTCTTTTTCTCAACAACCATGCTGGTAGCTGGTTTTGAAATGACGACTTGTCGAGTTATTGAGAATATAATTGTTCACATTGCCGCAACTATGAAAATATTGGGTGATTTCGTCCATGCATAAAATAATCCATCAAAATCTAATTTTTCACCTACCCTAAAAATTCCAAATATACAACTTTCTTCTTTCGAAAGTTCGAATTTCCCTCTACTATACTCAAGAGTTTCGACTAAAGCTTAGTTTGGGAGGATTTTTCAGTATTTTTCGTTTTTTTTTGGGTTTTCACTGACAATATCTAAAACAATACTATTCAAAATTATATGAAAATCGTTTTGTGTTCTAGTGCCTGTACAAATGGACATATAATCTTGGGTGCCAAATTCCAAAATTGCGCGACGAAACCCTAAGTTTTTGTTTTTTTGTGCGCAGAATCTTCGAGTTAATAAATGAAAAAGAGAAAATTATTCGATCCTATCATCCTTAGACGTATTTTACACGAGGAATCCATTCACCAAGGAATAAATGAGCCAAAGAAAACTTATATTCAGACTGAAGTTGAATTTCATCCTACCAAAGATGTCTAAACCACAATTCGCCGTGTGAAAGCGAACCATAAGTTTCTATGTATAACGCAACGAATTCAATTTTTTCTGTCTGAGCCAACTCCATTCATCAGTTGCTTTCTAAATTGCCCTAACCGAGAAATGAAATTGAAAAAAGTTTTCAGGTCGTCTCCAAGATTATTTTTCCGACTTTCTTTCCGTAGCCGGAATTAAACGCAAATGAAATAAACATATCGTACGCTTGACAGTCACGCACCAACTGAAAAAAATACTTGCCCAAATAAATCTGTATTATGAATCTGAACGATGAGGATTCAAATTGGACACAGGCACAAGAAACTCAAGAGTGATCAAGTAATCGTGTAAGCGTCCTGCTGTTGGACCCTTTATATCCTCTGGAAACCGGATTGATGTTGCAAAAAATGCGTCAATCGAATGTTCTCCAATGGTCCTACACGCTGGATTATATCATTAGAAAATGGATCAACCTGGAAATATATACCGATCAAAGCTGATGTCGCACTATGTGAATTCTTGGATTATGTTGAAATTTCCATGATGAGATTATATTTTTTTTATGAGATGAATAAATAATTCAGCACTACAATTCACGCGATTTTTGCGATATTTGGTGGTGCTTAGTGTTTGCAGAATGAATTGATGTTTTCAGGTTTGAGAGAATGTGATCCTTTATGGATTACACATGGTTCTCAATACTGGACTGTACATCCATAGGTTCCATTCGGCTCCAAGGACCATACTTTAGGTTATGGAAAAGGCTGTATTATTTGAGTTGACGAATTTAGTTTTTTCGTCAAGTAGCTTGAATGAAACGCAATTGAAATATACATATTATACGCATGCTATTTATTCACACAACAACAGAAATAAATACCACATGTGACAAGAACCAGTATTATGTAGCTGAATGATGAAGATCTGAATTGGACACAGGCACAAGAAACTCAAGAGTGATTTAATAATCTCGTAGATGTCCTAGAAAGTGGACCGAAAAAGCAAAAATGCTTCAATCAAGTGACAAAACGATTTTCTGCAATGGTCCTACACGCTGGATATTGTTATACGAAAGCAAACAGAACAGGACATATAACTCGATTCCAGCTGATGTCGCATTATGTGAATTCTTCAAGGATGCTCAAATTTTCATGATGTGACAACATTCTCCGAGAGGATGAATGAATAATTCAATACTTCTTTACAATTCAGGAGATTTTTCCAATATTTGCTGGTATTTAAAGTTGGCTGGAGAAATGGATGCTTCTTGTATAGGTTATACATGGTTCTCCAGCCTTGAATGTACTTCCAAATCTTTAATCCGGCTCTGAGGACCATACTTTTCAACAAGGTTTTGGGATTTTTGAGTTGACGAATATGACTTTGTCGTCAAGTGCCAGGCATTGAATGCAAATGAAATATACCTATATATCGTACGACTACAGTTGCGCACCAACAGAAAACCACATTCCTAAAAAACCGTATAATGAAGCTGAATGACGAAGATCTAAATTGGATACAGACACAAAAACTCAAGAGTGATTTAATAATCGCGTAAACGTTCTATTGTTGAACATACCCCTTAAATCCTCTAGAAACTGGGTTGAAGCCGCAAAAAATGCGTCAATCAAAGTGACAAAACGATGTTCTCCAATGATCCTACACGCTGGATTATATCATAAGAAAACAGACAAACCAGGAAATATATCCTTATTCCAACTGGGGCCACACTATGTGAATTCTTGGAGGATGTTCAAATTATTCATGATGTGACAATATCTTTCCATAGGATCAAATAAATAATCCAGTACGTCACTACAATTTACGAGATTATTCCGATATTTGCTGGTGTTTAGAGTTGGCAGGGTGTGGTTTTAGGTCGAAAAGAATAAATTCCGATATAGGTTATACATAGTTCTCCATGCTGGACTGTACATCCATAGTTTCAATCCGGCCCCAATTACCATACTTGTGGTTGCTAAGAAGGCTATATGATTTGAGTTGACCAATATCATCGTCCTGTTGTTGGATATATCCCTTATACCTTCTAGAAACAAGGTTGAAAAAAAGCGTCAATATAGACACAAAGCCATTCTCTGAAATGGTCCTACACGCTGGATTACATAATAATGAAATGAATATCATGAATCCAGCTGAAGTCATTTCAAGTGAATTCTTTGAGGATGTTGAAATTTCCATGATGCGACGTCATTTTTCGGATGGGCGAATAAATAATTCATTATTTTACTTGAATTTAAGAGATTTTTTCGATACTTGCTGCTGTTCAAAGCTGGAAGGATGAATAGATGATTTCAGGTTGAGAATAATATCTGTATAGGTTGCACGGGGCTTTCATGCTGGACTGTACATCCATAGATTCAATCCGTCTCGAAGGGTGATATTCAAGGTTGCCAAGGAGATTTTATGATTTGAGGTGCAGGATGATATTGTTACTTCGAATAGTTCATAAGCCTTCGACCACACTCTTCTTGTGTACCGTAATACGTGAGTTCAATAGTTGAAAGCATACTTTTATCAGTCTCATGGTCATGCTTATCTCCAACTGATTTGTCGAATCAGTGTTTCATGCTTCAGTGCAGTTTGGCAAACCATGGATCCTTTCTTTTCATGTTATAATCGAAGATTCTGAATTTTAGTGAAGGGTTACAACTCCCTTCAAACTATGAGAACCTAGTGTAAAAACGAGTTCATATTGTTAGGAACTCCACGCTACCGGATTCCGCCTATGAGACAGTTCATCCCATAGCAACGATCCGCTCTTCCAAGAATTAGATCATGCAAACTATTCATTTTCTTTCTTTTCTTTTGAAGTGAATATGTAAGAGATAGTTAGTTCTAATCTGACCATTGTAAAGCTTATTAGGTCTCACAAATTAAACACCTCCTTCCGTAGTGTATTCTTTTCATTTAGCTTTCAATAAAGTTGTGATTAAGAAACCTAGAAAGATAAACTCTTTTCAAAAACGGACTTTCGGAGACGTGTTCCATAATTATATAATCATGACAGGAAAAGTGAAATTGACTTTCGTTTTAAATGGAACACAACTATACAGACACGTCCACAGAAACTCAAAAATTGGAGATCCAGGTTTTCACGAAAAATGCAATCGATCATTAGAGCATCCAGCCACAACTATGGATGTAAAACAGAACCAGGACCTGATATACAGTGCGCGTCAAAATTATAGAACTGATTCATTTTCTCAGGAGAAAAATATTTGGCAACGAAATCCTGAAACAGGTCAATTTTTGTTTCACTTTTACCAAATTTTTATGCATTTTTGAAGGATTTTGGTTGCACCCTGTGCCATCCCCATTAATCCTCTAAATATTTTGAATAGGAAAAGTGGGTCATGTGGTACTTTTTTGGCGAGGTCTCTGTATCTTTTTTACAGGCGTGCTTTCTTGAAAATTTCTGCACGCCTGTAAAGAAGATACAAAGACCTTGCCCATAAAAGTACCACATGACCCACTTCCCCTATTCAAAAAATTCAGAGGGTTGATGGAGATGGCACAGGGTGCAACAAAAATCCTTCAAAAATGCATAAAAATTTGGTAAAAGCGAAACAAAAAATTGACCTGTTTCAGGATTTTGTTGCCCAATATTTTTCTTCTGAGAAAATGAATATGTTCCATAATTTTGACGCGAACTGTATATATTTTCACATTATATTCGAATGATTTATGTTGACGATGAAGCACTAAATAGAATCTGATTCAAAAAACATGAATTGCTTGTGTCCAAGAACAGATACTTGCAGTACACCCCTGAGTACAGACCGTTTCATCCGGGACCTTCACTGAGTGAATCGATCAGACAGAAATGTTCTAGATTATGCCGAAAGTTTTATCCTGTGATCAAATGCTCTGTTTCAATAGATATACTATACTTCCAGAAGAATTCTGTGATCAGAATACAGTCCAATCAGAAATGAAACAATAATTTATTTTCCTGGGAAGGAATCCATGTTGTTATCTGGAAATGCCACCACTGGCACTGAAATGTCATCATCCATTAATGCGAGATCTTGGTAATTACCAGGTGAATAAAAATTATCATTTACAGAAAACTTCCTTGCGGACTGCAGGATTCAACCCATTTTTTAAAAACATTTTCTAGATGAAGGGTATTTCCTATAAATGATAATTTTATTCAATTCAGATATTGGAAGTGTAAACCCAGGAACAACCTGAAACACAATGTAAAACTCTTAAAAGATATCCTTGAATCATATAAAACATATTAGATAACCCTCGTTGAACATACATTGTCTCCCTGTCGTTGAATTTTTGAAATGAGTTACGATATTGGAATCTTCGTGGAAAGAACACACAGATCGAATGTTTGGCAATAAAATATTCTCGTCTCCTTTATCAACCAGCCCACCCTGTATGAAACTCCTTCCTTGAATGTCTTTTATTGCGGAAAAGTGGCTTTTTGATTGCTTTTGAGGATTCAACATGTATGTCACAAGTACCTAGATTGCATAATCTCGATTTTGTGCACAAATATACAGCAAAGTAGCCCACGCAACTTGGCAATGCAGAAACACAGTGCTGAAATATTCACCTATTTCAAGGTTGTGAAAAAGTGGAAATATTAATCAGAATTAGGCTAACCTTATCGAGATACATTATCGTTTCGTTTTTCACTTTTCATTACATCATGTTTTCCGCAAATATCACCTTCCACGTTATCATTTCAAATGACCTCATGAAATGGTGTAGTTTCCCAAAGACCAGATAAAATTCCAAATAATTATGTCAACGACACGTTATGGGCCTGCTCCCTCCAACGTTATTTTTCTCAGACAATGTGCAGACTGAAAATACACAGCTTGACAAATACCGATGGCTTATTTTTCTTCTTGAATAAAGAGAATGGCCTTTCAGAAGGTGATATAGAGGGTGGTCCAAGTAGTGACGTCAATAATTTTTTTTTAGATTCCTCACACCGGGGGGTATCCAAAAATACTCCATGTATGTTATGCGATTTTTTCTAGTTATAATTTTTTTGTGTTTTTCCGATTTATTATTCCAGCGAGGTTTCAAATATTCATATCTTTTTATGTAATAAGTATTTTGCAGATTTTTTTTCTGTAACATGGTCTCCCTCTAAATATTGTTTCGATAACAATAATAAATCAGCATCTTAAATACACTCAAAATTACTCAAAAAAGGCTTGAAAGTAAGAATTCTTGCTTTCAGTAGGATTCACTCAAACATTCAACATCAATTAAAAAATACGGAGAGGAATTCCATAGCTTCTGGCTGAGTTTAAAAACCTTGCACGGTCCTAAACTACCAAAATCATAAGAAAAAAATAGTACTTTATGGGTCTTTTTTTGCTGTAATCGGTCTTTGAAGGCGGATAGGCTAAAAATCATTGAAACACGATTAAAGTTCTTTTTTACTTGTAATCATTCTTATGGTTAATTATACACAAAAATTTGTTTCTAAACTAATTTTGATTGAAATTCCTGTAAACTAACTGTACCTTGTGTAATTTTTACAATAATTTTGGACTCACCACTGACTGAAAATTTTGGCATATTTCAAAATTGGTAGTTGTGAAATTACTTGCTTTTGGATTAGAAATAAAAGAACAACTTACTGAAAAATTACCATTTACTACAATAAATCTTCAAAATCCCTTCCTCTATCTTAAATTTAATCGTCAACTTTTTTTGTTTCATTTTTCTTTCCGCTTCCAAAAGTTTTGTCTTAATTCTGCTCTGTTGTTGCTTCTCGTAGCTAACACCAGCCCGGCGCTGCATGCCCAATCCTTCTTGATGTAAAAATAACACGAGCCACAATCATTTTACAGGAATTTGAATTGAAATTACTCTAAAGTCATATTTTCAAGCTTACGTTGCCATAACCATCTTAATGTAAAAATAACACGAGCCACAATTATTTTACAGGAATTTGAATTAAAATTACTCTAAAGTCATATTTTCAAGCTGACGTTGCCATAAAAGTGATAAAAAGTAGAAAAATAACTTTACTTCAATGATTTTGAGTTTATCCGCCTTCGATGGCCGATTACAGCAAAAAATGGCCAATAAAGTTCTATTTTTTTCTTATGATTTTGGTAATTCAGGACCGTGCAAAGTTTTTAAACTCAGTCAGAAACTATGAAAACACCTTTTCGTACTGAAAACTGAAGTTCTAACTTTCAAGCTCGTTTTGAAAAACTTTGAGTAATTTCAGGAAGCTGAGTTATTTTTTGCATGAAGAGAACATTCGGGAAGATCATGTTACAAAAAAAAAATTCTGCAAAATACCCACTACATAAAAAGATATGAATTTTTGAAACTTCGCTGGCACAATAAATCAAAAAACACAAAAAAACTGAAACTCGAAAACTACAAATAAAAAATTTAGTCCTCAAATACGTATGAAGGAGAAGAACAGTATGAATGAAAATATAGATGAATCACTAGTAAATGTTCATACTTATCCCATATAGAGGACCTAAATAAAGTACTTTTTTCTCTTTTTGTGTCACATGCAATTCATCAATGGATATTTTTGATGCTGAACGTACATCTTCAACATTTTGTCTAATTTTTAAGATTCGAAAAATCCAGGACCCGTCCTGAAAATTTTCAATTTATTTTTAAACGTCAACTGATTTACCACGTGTATCGTTTTAGTTCATCGCTATTATCGAGTATCTACGAAGTACGACTCTGATCGCGTTAGTTGTTCTTGAAATATCAACCTCAAAATTTCAAATAGCCACGAAAATTGAAATCTTTTTTGCAATATCTCCTGAAGAAATATCGGATTGAACTGAAATGTGAAGCACTCTTGTTGAATATGGACTTGAAGGCTTTTACTAAATTCAATTGAAATCCGATGGGTAGTTCCCGGGAAGGCCATTTTTCCGAGAAAAATTTGGAACACTTTTGAGAGAATTTTTTTCATCCATCACGATACTCGAGAAATTTGGCGCAGTTCTTCAATCAGGTACGAAGTTTCAATCTGATCACGTCAGTTGTTGGAGAATTTCAGACATTTCGACAAATCGATAACGCGCTTTTTTCCAGAACAAGCGCGTTGAAATCAAGTAATAATAGAAAAATTGTTTGGCTGCATTGTATCAATCATCCTGTATGAAGATAACGGGTCGAAAAAGAAGCATAGTACTGGTGATGGTCTTTTATCCCAAATAAGGTAACAACCCTGTATGCGCAACTAAATTGCAGATCCATAGAGTACTCGATATATACAATTACCAGCAGCAATTTCATAGTAACTACAGGTAGTCAGATTTCAGGACACAGGAAAACATATCGATAACACGTAATCACGAGAAAGGGTTTCATTCTGAATAATCATCATCCTTGTCATTATGATAATAACTATCCATTTCCGTGTAGCAATGTACTATAACAGATTACAGAGATATGTCACTGTTGTTTTGCGTTTGGTTTGTACGGTCTGGTTATGGGGAACAGAGAATATCCTTTTGTCTAACTATCGTTGTGTTATGTGTTGGTAATTTTCGAATTTGTTGCCGAAAATAGTCTGAGACCCGTACGCATAGTCCGATCTAGAACTCCTACTTAAGAAATTCGCCCCTGAGAACAGCTCAAGTATTGACACATGCTTAGCAAGGGTACTATCCCTCAAAAAAACTCTCGACAATTCTCGGCGAAGATCAAGGATATCGGTTAAATCTAGGATATTCTCCCGTTTTCATGTTTGTCGCACTAAAAAAATTGTCATTATAATAATAATAATAATAATATATTGATCCTTTGTGACATATTCATACATTTATAGGATAAGTCAAATAGAAAAAAAAAAGCAAAATTCAACTAAACGCTAATACAGTCCTTGAGGTAATCATTCACTGTATAATAACATTTTTTCAACGGAATATCTTTCACATGTCTCTTAAATTGGCCTAAATTCAGAGATCTAACAGTATATGGCAGATTATTATAAATTTTGATGCATTGATACATTGGAGACATCTCAAACTTGGCACTCTTATGTTTAGGAATAAATAGTTTTCCCTCACTCCTAGTATGATAATCATGAAAACTCGATAACTTAGTTATACTCGTCTCATTCTCCTTTACATAAATGAGACATTTGTAAATAAAAATGGAGGACAAGGTGAGGATACCATTTTCCAGAAAAAGAGGTCTGCAGGATGCACGAGGCGGTATGTTGAATATCATACGCAAAATACGTATCTGCAATATGAAAACCCTACCGACATCCGAAGAGTTTCCCCATAGCAGAACGTTATATGTCAAATGACTATAAACCAAACTGTAATAAATGTTCATGACAGTCTCCAAAGGAAGTAAACTTCTTACCCTACTTATTGCATAATAGGAATTATTCAATTTTTTGCATAAAGAATCAATATGAGTAGACCATTTCAAACCGTTGTCCAGGAAAATACCAAGAAATTTAGCACTTTCTTTAGATGAGATGACATTATCTAAATGGCGAATGAGTAGCTTACGATTATTGCCACTTAATGAGAAATAAATACATTCAGTTTTTTCTATGTTTATCATCAGGTTGTTCTTATGACACCAGCATACGAAAGCTTCCAAAAGAAGTTCACATAATATTTGGAGTTCCTCTAAAGATTGGGCTGCTACTGCCACTGAAGCATCATCAGCGAACAGACTCAACAAAATTTGTCTTACAAGCAATGAGATATTCCGATGGGTTAACAAATTGGAAAATAACATCCGCAAATTCACGGGAAGATCGTTAATAAAAAGCAGAAATAAGAGTGGACCGACAACAGACCCCTGTGGTACTCCCAAGCCAACATCGTACTCTGCAGACAATGAATCTTTAACTTTTACGATCATAGATCTAGCCTATATGTCTGTATCGGTTGAAGGTGTCAAAGAAGCCGAAATTCTGTTATAAAAATGCCGACAGATTGGATGATTTATAGCGTTTGTGTTGATTTCGAAAAGAGGAAGTGCCTATACTAGCACTATGTATTAGATTTCTCCAATTGATGTAATGAATTCGTAGAAAATCAACTGCATTCCCTGAGAGCAATCGGTTTATCGAAAATCATTTGAACAGTTTCAGTAAAATGTTCAGTACCTTCGGACACTTTAGTTTGAATGAATTTCCGGATCGTAGGTTCTCTGAAATCTGACTATTATCGCTTTGTTAGTGGTCTTGAAACATGAAATTGGAGTTTTGATTTTAGCGGGTGATATTGTTACGAAGTTCTAAGTGTTTCCATTGGAGGGATGGATTTGATGTTTTATTAGGAGCTCATTCTCATCGGATATCCTTTCTGAATATCTTATTTTGTACATTTTCGTAACAATTTGGATGGCGGAATTCAAATGAGCTATCCACTCATAAGTTAGAAAGAGTTTGTGCATTCTGAACTTGACCTTCTCATGTGGCTACAAACATTAATACAAATTAATACATGAGCGCATTAGAAATTTTATCATTCGAATATTTACAAAAATACAGCCACCATTGGATCAAAATCGAGCATATGGATATACGACGACTATGAGCTTTCAAACATCAAGTTTCTGGCTCGTAAAAAGACCCAATTGAGCTGTATTTATTTTGTGGGAAACCACATGAACCGAGTGATTCCAAGTTGTGATGGACTACAATATCGCAGATGCAGCGATCTGATACGACAATAATAGGATGAACGTCATGCGCATCGATCAAAGTATTCTGCACTCGAAGGTTAGGATTCGCAAGATGCTCCAGAGATGGCGCGCTGTTCTTAGTTGTACTGCAGTGTTCCATCTTACAGGGGATGTGTCTAGAGTCTTCTTCTGCGGTATACTAAAGTAGGTTCGTTTGACGATTGGTAATAATCGTGAAACTGCAGCTATCATACTCTTTGGACACCGCATCTTCGGTGTAGATGTTCTGGTTCATTGGGTGCTCCGCTCTGATCAAGGTGGAGTATTTGTTGATTTGCCGACAGATATTATTCCTTGTGGTTATATCAGTTTAATATTACTGAAGCTCTTTCTTCTTCACAAATCGATTCCATTTTTTTTTGAAGTTGCACGTTAACGTCTGAGAGATGGCGCGATATGTAGTTGTACTGCTCTGATCAAGGTGGAATATTTGCTGATTTACCGACAGATATTCGTCCTTGTGGCAATGATAATCTCATTTCTATGCAGATGTGAAAATGCCTTATTATTCGTATATGTGATGTAATACTGAAAATGTTTGTTCGTTTTGATTTATGACCATTATAATCATCAAGTTCCGAAATACTTCAAAAGGATCATCGTAGACACTGGGGTGTACGAGATGATTCTTAAGTGAGTGTACTTAATTTCAGTTTTATCCCATATCATATTTCAAGGATACTGAAGAAAAGGGTTGTGTTCAATTTCAAAGCGTGTCAATTTCCGAAAATTATACCTCAAATATCTGGTACATTGTATTGCAGCCACTGGGTGTAACATCGATTTCCTTTAGGCTCCACGAACCTGCTATCTTCCTTCACCTCAGATTATGACCATATTAATTCGGCATCATATTTCAGTGAATGTCTACGACGGAGAGAAACTAAATCTTACACGCATCAGCAGAACAGAAATGGGAGCCTACCTCTGCATAGCCACAAACGGTGTTCCACCATCTGTAAGCAAACGAATAATCGTCGACGTTGAATGTAAGTAAACCTAAGAAAATATTATACTCCTCTACAGAATTTATTACGGCAAACCACAATATTAAATACATCTTGACACTTGAGAAATATAACGTAAATGAATACATGCTAAAGAGCACACCCAAAACGGTTCAATTCTAATCTCAAAGTTATACAGGAGGTTTGTTGGGCACAAAATTGAACCATCTTTAGATGATCCTAGAACTATGTAGAACTGATTACCAAATTGATCTAGAGACCTTCTGGGATGTTGAGTATGATGTTCAAACACTGTAACGGTCATCGCTCTATGATTTTGATGGGGTTATTTTTATCGCACTTATTTTATTTTTTTGTTTACATTTGGTTTCATTTTTCCAAGGCAAACTTTTTGTTTCAATTAATTTTTTCGTCGGTTGATTTTTTTGCTGTATGAAGAATAATGAAAGATATGGGTAGGATTTTTCCTGCATAAAAACTAGTCATGAATGATGATAACAATAATAACCAATATAGTATGATACCATACAGAACAATTTAGGAACTAATCAATACACAAAACTTCATTAAGTAAGAATTTCGACTTTCGAATTGGATCAATCGGAATTTCGAAAGCAACAGGTTATTTGATCATAGAATCGTGCTGTGACGAATGACGTATGAGGCGATCCACCAATAAGAAGCTTTTCATCTCGATTTTATCATCTTCAAAACTGAATTATTAAAAATGTATGTGAAGCAGATATTATGAGCTTTTATCAAAACAGAAAAAATAAAAAGTATGATGTTTCGTATTATATGAAAAAAGTAAAATGTTTCGTGTTATATGTAAGAGACACCCCAACAAACACAACATACAGCAATCGTACAGGAACTGCATTACAAGTGCTACCGGAATGCAGTAAATCAAATGTGTTATTGAAACTGCACAGTCTCTGCGTTGGTGATACTGCTTTCCTAAAAATACAGTCTTTTAAATACAGCTGCTGTACAGCTTTTGTTCAACAAAACCGAAATGCTGTATGAGACAATGCTGTCTCTGTTTTTGATGCTATATTTTTGGTGAAATGTGAAAAATTAAATAACTTGAATATTTTTTTTTAAGTAATCAATATCTCGATAAAGGAAAAATGGCAGTAAATTTTCTAGAGTAAAACATAGAATCCGAGTATAAAATATATACATCTCATCATATAAGAAAATCAAAATTTATTCGCCAATTTCCTGTCGTTGACTAACCCTTCTCACATCTGTCTATGGTTGATAATTCAGTTTTAATGTGCAAAGTTTCAATTCAATCTCTTGAAAATAATTATTTTTTCGGGAGTGAGTCGTATTTCTGTGAGTCTCGTTATACAGCCGAGCTTCTCCTGCATTAATGCTGCGTAGGAAATACATAAATACATACTACGTAGAAACTGCATTACGAAGTGACATAGCTGCTGATCAACTGCTGAATACTGGCTGTACTTTACACGCAGTTTGAACTGTACACTTCCGATGAGGCAGCGGGACATATACGGTCCGTTTCTATACAGTTACTGCACCACCATCGCTGCACTTCAAGTGCAGCAACGATGTACAGTTTTTGTACCCTTGCTGCGATTTAGTGTTTGCTGGGTTATTCTTTATAAGCAATTCAAGTTGAAAAATTCTCGCGAATTATTCATACATTTCTCGGATAGTTCAAAGAGGTAGGAGGAACCTCAAATATTTTCCATAATAAGATGTTATATGGTTATGGTTGATTCATCTTTGAGTTTTGGAATGGACGCCATAAATGTAAGGTTTTATTGTTCTTGATACATTAGTTGAATTTTCCCAGCTGAAGGTGCTCAGACTATCTTTGTTGTCTGTATGTCACAATAGGAGTATTTCATCTACAAAATCCGAGCCAACATCCGATGTAGTGTAGTTTTTCCATATAGTACGCTCGTAACTGAATCGAATGAAACATATATCACAATTGCATTTGCATACTGACTAACTGGAATATCGTATCGTCGAAACTAAATACATTCACGAGTATTTCGAGGGCATTTAGTTATATGGAAATGAGTCGGAAAATTTTCTCTTTTAAACGTACAATAGGGGTAATCTGAAAACCTATCGAATGGCAATTTTGCTCTTTTTAGTTACATTTTGTTATGAAAAGCGATCTACGATAAAATGAATCTGGCCGTTGATCGTACTAATATCGGTTTCGTTACTTGGGCAATGATAACCGAGAAATTAATGAATCTTCACGTATAATATTGTGATGATACATAGAAAGATTTTCCATGCAATCTCCGAGTTCCAGTCATTTATCGCACATTAAATGTTGGATATATACAGAGTGTAACAGCCAAATGGAATAAATTCGATAACGAATAAATGAGGGGGTGTTAGGGAAAACGCTCGGACACGTCGATTTGTAATTCTAAATGCGCATAGTTTTCAAGAAAATAAAATTATATAGGGTGTTCCATGCGACCGTGGCCTATACCAAATTTCTTATTTCAAATGTAACCCCCTGTATATTATTTATTTTTGGATTCTTCAGAAAATTCTAGACATAATTCATGTACAATGTCCTATACTTATCTTCAACTTTTTCGAAAATATTAAGTGATTTCAGAAATGTTGAGTAACGTTAGAAGACAATTCTTACACCAGATTAGCATGTGGCCAAAACGTTCGCGGCGAGCATTTTGAACATTTCCTACATTGACATTAATGTTTTTTCTTGTTTTTTTTTAATTAAGAAATAATCAGTATTACTTATTGGGTTTTAAGTGTAATGTACCGAATTTGTGAAATAAAATAATTTTTTTTATTCAAAACGTTGATTTTTGAACTAAATCTGAAAACACTTAATATTTCCGAAATAGTTAAAGATAGGTATAGGACATTGTGCATAAATTGTGTCTAGATTTCTCTGAAGAATCCAAAAAATAAATAATATACAGGGGGTTGCATTTGAAATAAGAAAGTTGGTATTGGCCACGGTCACATGGAACACCCTATATAATATTATTTTCTTGAAAAATATGCGCATTTAAAATTACAAATCGACGTGTCCGAGCGTTTTTCCCAACACGCCCTCATTTATTCGTTATCGAATTTATACCATTTGGCTGTTACACTCTGTATGTAAGAAAATGCCAAGCATAATTTTACAATGGATTACTGCAAACTGTTGCCGAAGTTGTAATAAAGGTGGTCTGAGAATGGACTGTTATGAATTTTTGAGGGCCAATATCTTTGAGACTGAGGTAGACCGCTGAGTTTCGACTGCACAATTAACTTCTGAAAAACAAATTTAAAATACAAATTCAAATTAACATCGAAGGAATAACTGAAAATCCAGAATTCTCCATGTGCCATTCCAATTCTGGTCTACCAGTTTTCGATGACTAATTTCAGAAGCTTTCACTCATTCGTTCAAATTCCTTCAAAAAAGGTCACCTATTCACATATGGACACCGCTAAGAGCACCTTTACTTCCTGAAGTTGTGGCAATCTTCTTTTCTTATGGATTTCACAAAAGTCCTCGTGAATCAATCGAATACTATATTTCAATTCAATCCGATCTGTATTTTCGGATACATTTGAAAAATGGAAATTTGAATGGTTATATCTTTATGCGGACCCATTCATGAATTCGAACTTCGTTATTTAGCCCCAAACGTAGTATACAAATATCGAGTCTATGAGTCGTTCCTTTAGGAAGTTCTGTTATGTTTACGGCCGGTCTAATCTCCGAAACCTAACACAATAATTTATAAAAGATTCTACTTAGGGACTTGATGCCTGCAGGGTAGATTCGTAGTTCAATCAGGAAGGCTGATTTAGTGAATTTGTTAAGTACACCCAAATATTCCGCAGAAAAAGCCTTCAAAATTCTATTTTTTCAATATTCCCGAAAATACGAATGGAATCGAATTGGAATTTTTTCCTACTCGATTGAGGTATGATTAATCGAAGGTTCATGCAGAATTTCTTAAGGACCATATGGAATATCTGAAACCCAAATAGTGAAGTTCTCTTTGGATTCTTCCAATGAAACTATATCATCGCGAAATTTCCCACTAACACTCTCGTCAGCATTTGCTAACCAGTTCCATGAGCTAATCGTTCAAGATTATTTTCCGCTCAAAATTCAAAAGTTACAGACTTTCGAGCAAAAAGATATCGCTCTGTATTGAACGTTGCATTGCTTGAATATGGAGGCTCAGCAATCGATAAAGAACTGTTGAAGACATATGAGAAAATAGAGCGTAGTGGATCAATACCTGAGGAATGGAATAGTAGAATAACGATACCTTTATACAAGAAAGGACCAAAATTGAACTGAATTACGCTGCAAAAACAAGAGCAGAAACATCAGAAATCAAGAGAAAAATGAGAACAACAGAAATGAACAATAAGGGAAATAATGCTGAGAGATAGAATACGCAATAAGGACACTCAGCGTGAGTTAGGATTTCAGGATTTTGTTGATGGGTGAGAGCAAGACTGGAGAGATCACGAAGATTGAATAGGAGCAGATCGAATTGCAAAGTGGGCCAAAACGCAAAAACCAGAAAAAAGATCACCAATTGGTAGACCCCCGAAACGTTGTTATGACAGCTGGATATCAAGTCACAAGAAGGCAGATGTCAGAAATGAAAGGACTTTGTCCTATTACAAGAGGAAGAAGAGAAGACATGTCCTGGATAGGACATCTCTCTGGAATACATATGTAACTATCGAATGATAAAATTTTCAGAGGAATTTGAGGTTCGGATTAACAACTGATTCCTCCCCATTTCACTTCGGTTGAAATCTTTGCATACGAAGTTTCATTCGAATCTCTATGAAGCAAGTGATACTAATCAATCCCCAGTGCTTCGGTTTTCTGTTGCCTTATATCATTAAATGATCACCCCCATTAATTTTAAGGTTAATGGTTAACTCACAGGTGCATTCTCTTGGAGAATTTCCCTCAGTTCGCGACTAATTGATGAATTTATCGAACATGTATGATAAAGTTTCTACAAACATGCATTCAATCCCCCTTTGAAGTTTGAATTGTACCAATAATTGAAAATTTTGTTCTTGGCGAAATGTCAAAGTTAACGAACTAATCTAATGGTATTTTTCATGGAAATCTTCGTAGAACGCACACCAAAAGATCCGTAGAAATAAATTGTATGAAATTCACGAACGAAGCGGAGTCAAATGTTGTCAAATGTCGCATAGTCCACTAATTTGAAGAACCGTGTAAAAGTTCCTGATAACCTCACGTCAGTTCTTTCCTATTAATTCAGGACCTATAAGAAATCAACTAGTAATCCAAAAAAATATTAGCGGTGCTGATATATAAACCATTTGCTAACATATCCATGCTGCAATAGCATTTAAATCAACAATAAAATCACCCTTTCGGAACAAAAGAACGATAAATCGGATGGCAACCATTCTCCTCGCCCTCACACCAAACTGGAGTGGGTTATAAAAATAAGCAATGGCTTCACTTGTAGATAGAACTCCAAAGCTACACATCACGACCCATTTACAGGGATGATGTTTATTCATATTCAACATCAATCCACTGTTCCCGAAGTTAAAATGATAAAACCTCCAAGCTGTCAATCGGAACGGCAGGCATGAATCACCCGTTCATCCGAGAGAAACAGGCAGAACAGGGCTGAATCCCGACTACTCGGCGGAACATTTCAGGTATTCCAAGTGAAAATGAACTAAGGCCCGCAACACATGAACGAGTTTTTAACGCTTAACGACTTTCCCTATAGAACTCATAATAGTTAGAGTGATCTTGTGTTATTATCAGGCCTGGGCAGTATTTCAATTACTTGTAATTGAAATACGGATTTGAAATACGAATACGTATTTTGTATTTGTATTTCAATTACTTCTTGAAAATGTATTTTGTAATTCGTATTTCAAATACCCGACCCTGAAGTATTTTGTATTTTGTATTTCGATACTTTTGTCTTCGAAATACTTTCGAACAAATACATCTAGCGCCGAGCGCTCTACAGAAAAGAGTCCCTGAATCTCCCTTCAGATGGCGCGACGTTCATCTGCTTCATCTAGTTCTTTTGCTGGCAATCATATTTTCGGCAAATTTAAAGGAAGAAAAGGTCCTGCGCAATGGTAATTTCATCATGGAGTTAGAGTTAGTGAACTTCTAAAAACAATAAGAGCGAAGAGCTTACCATCCTTGAACATTATCCTAACATTAAAATTTAGAAAAGCACTGACGTGAAGTAAGTAGCTTTTACGCGCTTGTTCACATTGCGAAATGGTCACTTGAAAATTTCAATGAAATAGAAAAATTTTAAAAATGAACTTTCAAGAAAAAATATTTTTTTTTCGAATTTTTCCAAGGATAATTCTTCTTATTGACACTGTCCATCTTCCAACCAAGTTACATTTCGATCAGATGAATATTTTTCGAGTTATTGGAAAATCAAAATTTCAAATGGCTGTAGCACAAAAACCATTTTGCAGATTTGGCCCGTTAACGAACTCAACCGAGATATTCAGGATCTTAACCTAACCTGAAAATTTCAAGACTCTAGGTCCTTCCTTTCGAAAGTTACAGCGCATACAGCCGAACGGACAGAACCAATTTTGACCACGGATTCTTCATCAGTGAGTCCAACCTAGTCGTTTAGGATCAATTTCGGCTCAAAATCCGAAAATTACAGACATTTTGATGAAATGATAACGCGCTGTTCCCCAGAACAAGCGCGTAAAAATGTGTTCATACAATATAACACAAGTTTCTGCCCATCAGGACCTGAAGAAAGATTGTTTTCTTTAGCAGGTTTTATTCATTCCCCAACAAGAGGCTGTTTGTCTGATACTACATTCGAAAATCTTGTGTTTTTGAAAGGAAATTCTTTATTTAGCGATAAAATAGCTGAGCTGAATTAGTTGTACTCTTTTCACATTTTACGTAACACCTGAATGTATTTCGTAATTTGTATTTCAAATACAAATAGTTAAAATACTGTATTTTGTATTTTATATTTCAAATACCCGACTTGAAAGTATTTTGTATTTTGTATTTCAAATACCTGCGAGAAAGTATTTTGTAATTTCTATTTCAATTAAGCCAAGCATGTATTTTGCCCAGCCCTGGTTATTATTCATTGTTCATGTTGATATGTACATGTCTGGCCAAGACACACGGCACGGTGCGAAACTCTACTTTAATCTAGATGAGTTGAGAATATAGTCTGCCACTGGAAGAGGTGAAACCTCAGGGCGATGACATATCGAATAAACGACAGTTTTTTTGCAGGTTGGTGGGGAATCTCCAGTTCGTCGATACGCGATCAAAGTGAATTTGCCACTACAGTACTCCAGTCGCAATCCAAAGATCGGGTGCGTCAGACCATATCGGTTGAAAATAAATACGACAATTTTATTCGACTGAAGAAGAGGAATTTATTTTCCACAGTGAATGACGCAAATAATTTCCTCTGTGCAAATGAGTGATCGTGCCATTTGTAGAAATGTCACGGTCCGAAAAAGTCGTCCTAAGATATTGTGTGTCTAGTCTTGCGTTGTGACTTGGACAGCCATCCTGTTGAAACCCAACATCATCTTAATTTATCGGTAGATGTCGAACTGTTGCATAAATTTGATTCTCTTAAAGCTTTACACATTTGGTACAGGTTACCATCGAAAAAAAATGATGCCCTATGATGTAATTCCCCAGTTTTCCTGTCCAAACATTAAGTTTTTGAGAATATTCTCCCTAGACCAATATCTTACGACCGATGGGTTATGTTTTCTATTCGAGGAAAACGATGGTGAATAAGATATTGCTCAGAAATAAGCTATTTCCATTCCGTTTCTCAAAATGCAATTCTCTTGAGGTGATCTTCTGGAAAAAATTCTCGATTCAAGAGGATGACTGTCAAGTCACAACTCGAGAGTAGTCACACAATATCTGAGGAAGACGTTTCACACGACGAGGTGGATTATTTGAACATTTAATTCAAATTTAAATTTTTTCAACAGAAAAATAAAATCCAAGAAAACTAAAATAATTTGGATTCAACTGTTACTACTTAAGATTTAGGATTTTAAGAAAGCAATGTAAAGCTTTTATTGAGAAAGATTTCAACAACTATGTTAGAGACGTTCAGGGTAACCTGAGGTCATGTCCAGAGGGTTTCTGGAAATATAGGAAAAAACTATAAGAAGGACAGAGACAGAATTTTTTTGTGGTTTTATTTGTGCTCTTGTTTCATACTTAAAATGTGTGGTACCCCGTTTTCATTTCCTCTACAAATACTGTGATAACATATAGTGTTTGATATAACAGAAATGTACTGCTGATTCTCAAAAGCATGTTTATAGTTTATATCGTCAAAGTATAATATGCGACGAAGGTCTCGAATCCTCTTTCCATTTCGAAGAAAAATTCATTTTTACTGTTCATCCCTGTCGCTTGAAAAATATTAATGAGCCAATTTAGAACATGTTGTCAATTTTTCGCCAATAGAACAAGTGCGCAAAGATGTAACTGAAGATAGTTGAACAATGATCCCCTTCTTCACCGATTCATAGTTCGAGATAGACGCAATGTTCACACAGAAATAGAGGAACGTGCCTTGCAGCTCAGCTAGGAGTCGAATTTCGATTAGTACGATTGAACACCACCAAAGCCTTTGGCAAAAGCTAGTAGCGGATATAATGAAATTTTGAAACATATCCTCCGATTCACGTATTTTATTTACTCATAATATCCAGGCTAGATATCAAGACTGCCGAAACTTGTTATTACGTGAAAACCAACCCCTTACGCCAACCATCATACGATGCCTCCAATGAAAATCTTGCAGTTCATAGCAGCTGTTTTATTGATAGGAGCCAGTCGTAGATTTTGCCTGTTGGTATAAATAATAAATTCCTCCTGCCATGACTATCTACAAATAAGAATTCGTGTTCCATATATTCAGATCGATAAGTTTTATTGTACTCCCGCTCCGAGTTACACCATCTCAGCTAAATTGCGTAAAGAAAATGTGGTTTATGTCTTTTTGTAGAAGAATGTTTCTCCGTACTGAGCACGCAAAATAGATCGCATGGTTTTGTTATGTTTCCACGGATAAATAAGGCTCTCTTTTGTATTTTACATCACAAGGACTCATTTTTATTAATGGATATCTATTGAAGTGTTTCTAGGTTGAATTGAAGCATTCTCTTTGCCTTTTCAATATCAAATTGGGAACTAATAAATGCAATTCGAATATTCAGCTGTCATTTTGAAGTTGAGAAGGTATAGTTAATATGTTTGATAGGCATCAACAAAGTTTAATTTTTTCGTGCTTGTTCCTAGAAATGAGGATGCTTCTTTTTTGTCTATTTCTTTCCGTTTTTTGCGTGCATGTTCTAGGAAAATAGCATGCTATCGTTTTGTCCGAATGTCTGTTAGTTTCGAGTTTTGAGCCTAAAATGTTCTCTACTAGGTTGGACTCTCTGATAACGAATCCGGTGTCAAAATCGATTCTGTCCGGCCACCACGATTACGGGCGCACGAGGGATTCTATCGACTTGAACATTTCAGGGTAGGTTGCATTTCAAAATGCGAAGGTTGAGTTCGTTAGGGGGCTAAACCGGTCGAACGGTTTCGGAGTTACAGCCATTTGAAGTTTTGAGGTTACTCCTTATATTTTGAGAACAACTGAAGCGATTGGATTGAATTTTGGCAGGTGGTTTGACCATAAGGACTCGCAACTCTCGGGGAATTTTGTTGAGATCGTGGTGTCAGTAAATTGTAAAAAAATTTTTTTTCGAATTTTTTTCCGGAAAAAAAAATTTTTCGGGAACTATTCATTATATGCAGAAAAAAATTTTGCCCAGGCATCGAACTTTATATTTCGCAGTAGTGTACCAAATCTAAGTTCGATTCGATGATAAGATTTGGGGATATTTCGGAAAAATATGTCCGATTTCGTGTTTTTTTCCTGGACATCGTTGTGTTTTCGAAATAACTCGAAAATCACTGATACAATCATAATGGAACTTGGCAGCTAGTACGAAAATGGTGATTGACAACTTTATGCTAAATTCCGTTCTTATCGTGTCATAAGAACATATCGAAAAAAAATTTCAATTTTTTTTTTCCGAATATTCAATATTCTGTGATCTTTAGATATGATCTTCATGAAATTCTGAATAAACCTTTGAACTGTCATTTTTCGAAAAAGTATTGAACTTCAATTTGATCTGACCTTCATTTTTGGAATATTACAATAACAACAGGCAGGATCAATCATATCCATCAAACTCATAGTCGAGAAAATTAAGTATAGTCGAATTATTTGATTCCACTTTTTCATGCAAGAAAACAGATCGAACTGAAATCCAGTACTCGGTTGAAAAATGACATCTCGAAGTTTCATGAAGAATTTCAAGAGAACCATAGGATCAAATCTTTAAAAAATTCAAAATATTCGAAAATAAATATTTGTATCATTTTCAAAAATTCTCTCTACAAGATCATCAACCAATTTTGCACAAGTCTGAGCATAAGCATTTCTCAACTAATAACGAAGAGATTGGACACATTTCTTCCCAGTATAACTGGAGAATAACATCAGATCTAGCTCAAATTGCGGACACAATGTCCGCAATTTTATTATAAACAACATGAACTTTTTCGAAGCCTAAAACATGCTAACTGTATATTCATATTTATATTATTATGATAACAACATAAAAGAAAATGATATCAATGAACTTGTTTGCTTGCTCTGCTCTTTCCCTCTGTTTCTGCTGTTGCTACTCATCATCTACTAGGAAATATGACAATGTTATTTGTTCTATACCTTCTGTGTATGTTGTTTATATCCTTCACTAGTAATATTTTCTTTTGGGAGGTGGGAGGTAAAAACAGGTATTAAGTTGCCTAGCTATTTCCTATCTTACAAGAGAAGTTCTTAACTATACAGGGTCTTTCACGAGGAACCTCACCCATATTTATACGGGAAACTACTGAACGTATTTTCATGAAATTCAGCACTTATAAGTATTTCACGATGCTGATGAAATCTAAAATATTTTCAAGGCATGAGCACCTCCTGTTTTTCCGGAAATGACGTCAACTTCCGTTTTTCAAATTAGAACACCATTTTTTTATTGCAGAAATAGATTCCTTAGAAAATTTCAATTTATTTTGATGTAACATTTTTCAGTTTTGGTTGAGAAATTCTCTCTGAGCGGGAAAATTCGAAAAAAAAATCGAAAATAGAGCTCCGCTGAAACAAGAATAACTTCGAGGTTTTTGGATGGAAAATTTTCATTTTTGGGATTTTTCAAGATGTAAGATTGATGTATCCACTTTGAAAATCGAAATCGCGATTCATGATACAGGGGGTGAAAAAATCGCTTTCAAAGTTAGGGATGACAAAATCGTGAAAAATCAATTTTTTCAAATTAGAACCCCATTTTTTTATGGAAGATATTGAATCTACGTTAAAAAATAATGTGAGTGTATGCATCACACCCTTGCCCTAAAATGGATATTTTCTGAGTTATTCACAAAAAACTGTTTTTCGTCTTGAATTTTCAGCTATTTCTTTTCCCTTCACGCCAAAAAGATGAAATTTTCAGGAACTGTTATTTGAACCATGCTGTAGATTTTTCACCCCTTCTTGAAACCGACTTCAAGTTACTATTAGGAGAACCATGGCAAACTCTCGCAGTTATAACTAGAGAAGATGCTCAAAGTTTTGACCGTTAATTTCTAGACATTTATTTATACGTCTCAGGAATGCTTCGTGCGTTGCTCTTCTTATTTCATCGGGAGGAAGAGATCTGCAAAAGTGTTTAAAAACCAAATTGAGTTTCAAAACTATGAATCTAAAAATCTAAACAAACCTGAACGCATTTCTGACTCGTTCTATGCAGTCCTCTTTATCAGTGAGGGGAGTTGAGTAGACAATATTTTTTATCCTACCCCAAACATAATAGTCTAAAGGAGTTAAATCGGGAGAACGTGGTGGCCAAAGATGTGGACCATTGTTCGCCAACCATCGATCTTCAAATAGCCTGTAGAGGATATTTGACACATTGAGTGAATTGTGTGGAGGCGCGCCATCTTGTTGATACCATAAGTCATTATGGTTCTGTACTAGCGGCTCAATTATTTGAGTCAATATGTCAGAATATCTATCTCCTAAGGGAGAACATTCTTTAAATAATGCAAACATGTGTAGTGTTCTATCTTACCAGTTAAAGTCCCATCATAAATGTGAACATCGAGAATTGCATTATTTTTGATGGCGCAAAAAACATTGAAACTCCAGGTCTCTTGAAAGTTCCATTGTCTGAAGTGGTGGTTGTTCTCTTCATCCCAATAATGACTGTTATGCCTATTGAAAGAACCATTCTTTGTGAATTTAGATTCATCTGTCCAAATTATACAGTCCAAAAAGTTTTCATTCTCTTGAAATCGAATCATCATAGCTTCGCAAAACTCTGTTCTCCTGACGAAATCAGTTTCCTTCAAATGCTGTACCCTATTGAATTTATATGGGTGCATTTTATGTTTTTTTAATATTCTCCAAACACTCGATTGAGATAATCCCAGATCAATCTCGGCATCTTTGAGAGAATTTTGAGGATTCACACGAAAATATGCAAGAACTGTAATTTCGTTGTTCTCATCTTCTACTACACTTTTTTCTCTGTGTGTAGTTTTCTTAACGAAAGATCCGACATTTCTCAAGTTTGTCATGGTTCTGTTAATGGTATCTCTCGTTAGTCTGGGTCGGTCAGGAAACCTCTCAATGAACAGTCGAATCGTTCTATCTACAACTTTATTACATTCTCCATGAAGTAGAATGAGATTTAAATAATCTTCATTGGTAAAATTAGGCATAGTGATCGATTTTATAACTTAATACGAATTATCACCAAATTAATAGTAAACACAAAATGCTACTGAATAAAGAGGAATTTGGCAGATGTAATTAATGATATCTATCATTAAAAAAAAATAATGTAAAACATGGTAAGTTTTTGCATATGGTTCATAAGGAATTATTTATTTATCACTGGAGAGAAAACCGATGGCCGATTAGTTGAAATAAAGCGGTTTCCGATACAAATTCGAATCCAAATTCGCCATCTATTTAGGAACAACCTGTAACTTTTTTCTCTTGCATATTAGGGTAGTAAAATCTAAAACATGGTTTAAGTAACAGTTCCTGAAAATGTCATCTTTTTGGCATGAAGGGAAAAGAAATAGCTGAAAATTCAAGACGAAAAACAGTTTTTTGTGAATAACTCAGAAAATATCCACTTTAGGGCAAGGGTGTGATGCATACACTCACATTATTTTTTAACGTAGATTCAATATCTGCCATAAAAAAATGGGGTTCTAATTTGAAAAAATTGATTTTTCACGATTTTGTCATCCCTAACTTTGAAAGCGATTTTTTCACCCCCTGTATCATGAATCGCGATTTCGATTTTTAAAGTGGATACATCAATCTTACATCTTGAAAAATCCCAAAAATGAAAATTTTCCATACAAAAACCTCGAAGTTATTCTTGTTTCAGCGGAGCTCTATTTTCGATTTTTTTTTCAAATTTTCCCGCTCAGAAAGAATTTTCCAACCAAAACTGAAAAATGTTACATCAAAATAAATTGAAATTTTCTAAGGAATCTATTTCTGCAATAAAAAAATGGTGTTCTGATTTGAAAAACAGAAGTTGACGTCATTTCCGGAAAAGCCGGAGGTGCTCATGCCTTGAAAATATTTTAGATTTCATCAGCATCGTGAAATACTTATAAGTGCTGAATTTCATGAAAATACGTTCAGTAGTTTCCCGTATAAATATGGGTGAGGTTCCTCGTGAAAGACCCTGTATAATGTAAATATAATATGGATGTAATGAATGTAGAGACATATGGTTGAATAAATTGAATTGAATTGAATTGAATTGAATGTTGAATACTGACTTCAGAGTCTATGCCAAAATCTCATAGAAATCCGAGGTGAAACGACTGTCAAGTAAAGTTTGGTTTGTATCGTTATGACACAATCCATACAAAATTTCACATTGTAATGGTTTTAAAAACTTCACAACCTCTCACGAAGTTTCAATCTGATCTCATCAGTACTCTCGAAAAGATCTAGGAAATATCCACAGAATTCAAAATGGGTGTGATTCCGAAACCATGATACTGATTTCGTCAATAAAAAACTCAACTGTCGCTTTTTGATTAGAAACTCATCCTTGAGGCTCCAAAAGGATAGCTAGCTCTGTTCGCAAGTTATTCTGCCAACGACCAGCCGGACGGACTGAATTCAATGGTACGTTAAATTCTTCAACAGTCGGTCTAACCTAGTCATTTTCGACAACGAATCGGAAATGCTACTATGCAACATTTGTCGTTCTGCAGATACCGACGAGCATACGCGTTGAAATTGCTGACTAACATTTATATATGCCATTCATAAAATGGAAACTCAATTAGAGAAAACTCAATTGGATTGCAGTAATAAATTTTTATTATCTTTATGACACCCTAGTGTCATATTGACCGCAGTTATGAAATCTAATTAAATAAAAAATCCATCGAACTGTTTCATCAGATCCATATTTAGTGGCGAATTATTTATTCCAATTTTAAATAAAAGCTTGTATCGCATTCCCTGCGTAATGGATAACGTAGAATTTATCATTCAGGAAGATCTGGAAATCATATTTGTATGGGTCCTGAAAAAAACTGTGAAATTCTGTTGCTTCACTTGGTTAGAAGCGACTCAACTTAATTGCGTTTTTGGGGATTCGAGATCTGAACACAAGAAGAGTGATCTTGTTTCCTCTAGGAAAAAGTACAGAAATACCAATCATAACTTAAAGAATTCTTGCTCTTTATAGTAACATCTATGACTGTTGTTCTCTTCATTTGAAATTCGTAATTTTTGAAAATGAATTTCGAATCTATGTCATTATACAGGGTGTCTCACCATAAACTGGACACAGATTTCAAAGCATTAGCGAGATACAGAGTGTTCAATGTCAACTTTGAGCAATGTTCTGATAACAGTGGTAAGTTATGCGTGACCTTTGAAAACGGTTTTTGTTCACTTCTCATTGTTCTGGTGGTCAATTCAATGTTGTGTAGAATTCTGAAAAAAAATTCAGAGTAGCAGAAAACCTGCAAAACTGGGATTCTAGTTTTGATTGCCGAATTGGATAGCATTATTTCATGCACTCGATTTTTCAAGATTTTCCATGAAAACTTCAAACTTAACTTTTGTTTGCAAAAAACAATTTTCACCCGAAATTATTGAAATCTTTCAAGGTTGAACTTGCTTTCATTCAGAACTCTGGTGTGAAAACAGAAAAAAATTCATTGGTTTTTATTTTGTAGCCTTCCGATGATTTCACTCAGAGTGCTTGAATATTTTTCTTAAAAACTGGTGGCCTTACGAAGGTCAAATTGGGCTAATAAACCAACAGAATGACCTGAATATAAATATAAATTTATCAACAAAAAATCGTACTATATTCGGATATTAGGGTCAAATTCGATGAAGTGGCGTGGCTTGATAACGGACATTATAATATGATCAGAACAAATCCAATTTATACTCGAGAAGTAACGTGACTCTCCTGCCCCAAAGTGGAGTGAGTTCGATTCCCACCAAAGTTTCCTGAAAAATTTTTTTTTCGCTAAATTCATGTTTCTATTCAGGAAATTCTGGAGGCCCATTAGCACAATTTTGGCTTCCGTAAGGCCACCAGGTTTTTAAATAAAAATTATTTGAGTACTTGGTGAGGAATCTCTGGAATGCTACAAAATGAAAAGCAATGGATATTTTCTATTCTGTTTCCACACCAGTTTTCACAATGGAGGTAAGTTCAACTCCGAAAAATTCTTTTCACTGTAGACATGTGAAAAAAACTTGATTTTGAATTTTGGAGAAACTTTTTCATGTAAAATCTTAGAATATCACATTCAACCATAATATTATATACCAAATTGCAAATATTTCAATAAATAATAAAATAATCAACAGAATACCTGTGAAACAAATAGATAACAAGGCCAACCATAAACATTTGAGTAAAACACGTCAGATTCTCCATATACGAGGCCAAGGAATTGTCTTAAAGAGTGCATCAATAATTCACGATTCCGTATGCAGACCAATAATTAAGTACCTACGCAAATTACAGAGGTGATGAGAATTCTGGAGGTGGCCGAACCAACATCTCTCAGAACAATAATGAAGTGAAGGCACCCAAATAATAGAACACACAATCCCTTATAACCCCTTATCAATTATTAAACCAGGAAACAAAGGAACAATCTATCAGGGAACTATTAAGGAATTGAACTTGTAATCACTGCATAAGCTGGAAGAATAAGTGGATATTGATGATTTGTTATCAATAAGATCAGTTATCATTAGTATTATAATATACTAGCTAAACCGGACGAGGCTTTGTTGTGGCTCAAAAGCCTATTACTCTATCCAATCTCCAAGGTCCGGTGAATCGGGTGCCTGTTATGTAGGCTAGGGTGTCGCTCATTAAACTACCCTAGATACTGGCTCCTTCCTGAATGTACGCTCTCGGCATTGCTATGATACTGCTATGTATGCAGGGCTGTAGGTAGATAAGCAGATCGAGTCCACTCGACCGCCCTAGATCAGGACCCTACCTATCGGTTCCTTATTGCACTACTCGCTCCCTTTCTGTTGGGCCCTTGATATTGGGAAGTGAAATTGGTCGATATTAGTTGTGAGGCGAGCATTTCATTCTTTGGTATATCACAGTGTTAGCAGAGGAATTGTAAACGGCGGACCATACATTTTTACGTATGATACAAGAGCACAGATAAAAACCTAAGCAAAAACTCTGTTTCCCCGTATAAGTGTAGTTATTTGTTTGAATGAAATGGATGGCATCTTTTCCATTGAAAAATATTTTTTCGTCATCTTGAAGTTATTTTGACAAAATATCTTGAGATAATACCTGAAACAGAAAGAGGTACAGAAAACCAGCAAAAAGCAGTAAATAATATAACCTACATCTGCTCTCTGACCGGGAGGGTCTTTTGACCAGTTTCGGTCCTCCAAGCGATAATATTTCAGATCTTCAGGTTTACGAAGAACGTTACAGGCCACTTATATTGGGGAATCATCTCCCATACATCCATCATGGGTTATTTTAAACTGAAATCTATTTAAATATCAGGCATAAATTGGGGAACTTGTGACATGTTTTATGTTAGGATGACAAGTAATAAGAAAGATACAGAGAGAGAGGAAAATCATACTGCAGTGGAGTGAAAGGAAATGATTTCCCCTTATTTTTTTTATTTTTTGAATTAAAAGACTACATTTACATTTGTCAGTTCTTCTGAATCGTTTGATTTGAGGAACTCTGTAGGAAAACTCACTGAATCATTTTGCTCAATCGTCTAGTCAATGAATCTTCATGTCATCGATCCATCTATGATTCTTTTTTTGTGTTTTGCATATCGTTAACGTCAACTTATTCTACTGTTAAAGTGGCTCCTTTGCTCAACTGTATGGAGTATTTTGGTAATATATTTTGAAAACTTTGAATTCGCTCATATCAGAAATATTCGAAAATGGAATCTAGGGTGCGTCATTACGGAATTTAATCCTGCATAGGAAATGGGGGTGGTAGTAGATGGAGTAGAGGCTTCAATACGAAGGACATAAATTGATACCCAGTTCAGTTGGAATATTTTTGTCTAAGGCACAGAATACATAAATTTGAAATTATATATCAGTTGCTTCAGCTCACGACAGCGGCTGCTCTTCAATATCGAAATGAATGGCATTTTTATTTAGTTTATACCCCTTTTTTCACGGAATTGCTCTAGGGAACAAGAACGATATAATCTTCCCGAAACACTATAAATTTTGGATGGCCTTCAACGACTGAGTTGGACTCACTAATGAAAAACATTGGTATCAAAAAACTTCAAAAAGTTATGCGAAATCATCGAGCGGAAGTTACCATTGATCATAAATTCGTCCTTCTTGATTCAGGCCTAAACCTACCCTACAAATCAACATAAATACGAGGACTCCATCTTGATCTGAGCAGTATGACTCACCCGGTCAAATGCCGTGAGGGTTCTGAACACTTGCAACCTGTTAAATGTTTATGGTTCAAACATAATTCAAAATGCGCCACATCATGAGCACTTCGCGAAAACTTCAACTTTCTCGAAATCACATTCACATATTCACTGAGTTCAACACGTAACTTGATGGCACTGGCTCCTCCATTTTCACAATGAACTATAAAATTGATGTCACTATCTAGAACCATATAATCTGTATGGCTGAATGGTGATTTTTAGTAAAATCATTTTCGAAAACAGCAACTTGAGACACGGTCTTTATGATTAAGAATGAAACCTGAGTTCTAGGTTGTTTCCTTTCGTAATAAAAATTCCAATTCTGATATTATAATTCAAATATTTCCAAGCATACAACACTGATTGATTCGAATTTCAGTTCAGAAATGACGTAATGAAGGATAATGTAAAAGTTTCAAAAATTGAACGGACATTTTGATGTACAAGAATTTCTTCATTCTTCAAGTTGTTCAATCCTCATGACATTTTGAGTTTTGATGCGAATACTTTACATCCAACTTACCGAATTTCAATTCGATCCTATAGGTGGCTATAGAGTTATTGAGTTTTTCAGGAAATCTTATCCAATAAAAATCTCATACTCGCTTGAAGGTTTATGCATAATTGAAGCGAAATGATACGAAAAGTCTCTGAGGTATGAAATTTTCCATATTTCTTTGAGAAATATTGATTCTGTGATTTATAACGTTTAAAATCGACTACCATCTTATGTGGATGGACATGCTTTCGTAGAATATCTTCTATGATCGGTTAGTTCCATTCAAAAGATTTTTTCAATTGCATTTCTATCTTTATGGTAAAATTTTGAATTCTTCACACAGTTAACCACGAATTAAGCGTCCGCAGGTCTGACCTTATTGTTGGAGATGAATCTCAGTCTCAGATGAGAATTCAGAAATTCCAGATATTCAGGTAAAATGAAAACGCCCAATTCCCATGGAATAAGCGCGTGAAAAGATGACCCTCTCAAACTCTGACATGAACAAATCACCGAGGCACGTAATGATCCAAATTATTCCTCACGAGTTCTGAGCTTAGAAAATATCCAGGATTAATCCAACCAATCTCATAATTACATAAATTCCTGCCTGACCTAGATATTTCCAACAATCACATTGCAGTTCGTGACATCGCCAAACGAAGCCAATATGTGGAATCAGTTTCTGCTATGAATCAGTGTCGCTCAATACAATAGAGTATAAAACTTGATGATATTCATATAACTTCAATCTATCGAAAATGATCAGGACATTCTTTCTTATCTTGAACATCAATCTCTATACATAATTCATTTGAACATGTTCAGTAATCCATTTACAATATTAGTTTAGTTCATAAAAGGATGTTATTGGAATGAATATAACGTAAACCGTGTGGTTTACGCACGCTATATCAGATGGTGTAATTCTATGAGGCGCATATTTCATATTCTGCATGGCTGTGATTTTCGAAAATATCAATTTGACGTGAGTTCTTCAAAGTTGAAAGTATTTCACTTCGTTGTTCGTTTACATTATTTCGATATACACGGCGCAAAAAAATAAACGCACATTCTGAAAATCTCAATTTCAATGAAAGTTAACTCTACATTGACCTTATAACTTATTTTTTATGTTCTCTCGGGAAGGTTTTGAACGAAACAAGACACATTAAATGGAAGAAAAATTCAGGATTTCACCGAATCTTATGTGAAGGAAGAGAAATGAACAATTTTCAAAATACTGAAATGCTGATAAGTGATTTAATACTTGGTATTTCCATCCCTTGCGTTAATTACAGCTCGGCAACGACGGTTCATACTCAAAATGAGTGATCTTAAAATGTTCTAATCTAATCCTTCCCAGATTTCTCCGAGTTGGATTCCTAAGTCATTAAGAGTAGCTGGATGATTTTCTGAACTTCTCAGCCTTCTATTGAGGTTGTCCCAAACCTGCTCAATCGGATTGAGATCTGGACTTCTTGCTGGCCATTCCATTCGAGAGACTTCAACCTCTTCAAGGTACTCCTGAACGATGCGCGCACGATGGGGTCTGGTATTATCGTCCATAAAAATGAAATTTTCACCAATGTATGGGACAAATGGCACTACATGCTCTTCAAGAATGTTCCTTATATACTTATCAGCATTCATAGCTCCATTATCAACGACCACTAGGTCTGTGCGAGCAGTCAAAGATATTCCACCCCATACCATAATCGATCCTCCCCCGAAACCAGTAGTATTCAGGAAATTGCACTGAGCATATCTTTCATGTGGACGTCTGTATACAAGGGAACGTCGATCACAATGGTAGAGGCAGAATCTAGACTCATCTGTGAAGAGAACTCTTTCCCAATCGGCATCTTCCCAATGGATATGCTCTCTCGCAAAATCCAAACGCGCCCTTCGATGGGCTGGGGTAGGAGCTGGGCCTCTTGCCGCAATCAATCATATCCTCTGAGGCGATTTCTTATTGTCTGAGTGCTAATTTGCACCTCATGAGTTTGCTCTAGCTGAATTTGAAGGAGGCGAGCGGTTGCAAACCGTTGTCTCAACCAAGAAACTCTCAAGTAACGTTCTTGAATGGCAGTTGTTACCCGTGGTCTACCCTGTGCTGGTCTTAGGACATTCATACCTGTCTCCCTGAATCGCTGCAACATTCTGGACACACTTGTATGGGAAACTACTTTCTGCAATTCTTTTGTATGTCCACCCTTCTTCTCGCAAAACTACCGCTTGGGCACATTCCTCTTGGGTCAAATTGCTTGTTTCGCGTTGCATAGCGATCCAGTGTAGAAAATCAAACGAAAGAAAAATTATTGATCACTAGAATTGATCGAGAACAACTGATTTTAGAATGGAGCCAATACATTCAAAATCTGATAATATCATCTTTTTTTATTCCTGCTGGAAAAAAACATCTGTATTGAAGAAAAACGTTGAAAGTGGATAAAATATGCATGCATAATTCTGATAAAAATAATTATCATTGAGAACACCTTCAGTTGTAGAATAAATTTGAGATTTCCATAATGTGCGTTAATTTTTTTGCGCAGTGTAGTTCAATAGGCGAAATTTTCTGAAGGAACTGACCTTGGAAAATAGTTTGAATTCTGCAATCCGCAAAATCGATTTCTATAAAAAATTTCAAAAAGCACAGCCGTGAAGGCAGCAACTTTTGCGCGCATGTTCAATGTAGATGACCTCTTCAGCAACGAATTTGAACATGCACGCAAAAGCTGCTGCCTTCACGGCACCCAGCAAACACTAAAACGCAGCAAGAGTACAAAAACTGTACAGCGTAGCTGCACTTGAAGTGCAGCGATAGTGGTACAGTAACTGTATCGAAACGGACCGTATATGTCCCGCGGAATTGCATCGAAACTGTACAGCTCAAGCTGCATCCGAAGTACAGCCACTATACAGTAGTTGTGCAGGAGCTATGCCACTTTATAATGCAGTTTGCATATAGTAATAACGCACCAACTGTGCTACTTCCATATGAAGTTTCTAAGCAGCAATAATGCAGCAGAAGCTCGGCTGTATAACGAGACTCACAGGAATAAGACTCACTCTCGAAAAAATAATTATTTTTTAAAAGATTGAATTGAATCTTTTCACATTGATACTAAATTATTTACCTTCGACAAATGTGAAAAAAGAGAGTCTACTACTTCCAGTTTATTCGGAAATTGCCGAATAAATTCTGATTTTCTCATATGATGTGATGTATATATTTTTGCATATTCGACTTCTATGCTTTACGGTAAAAAAAAATTCTGCAATTCTTTCTGTATCTAGATATTGATTACTCAACAGAAAAATATGTATATTATTTAATTTTTCACATTTCACCAAAAATTCAACATGGAATTCAAATATATAAAAATATACACAACATTATCTGAAAAATCGTATGGCCATTTCTGGTTAGACCAAAAGACACAATCTGTAGTATGTGAGTCCAGAATTTCAATGCGATTACTTGAAAAATATAGATTTTCCGAGGTAAGCCGGATTCCTGAAACATACTGGTTGTCTTAGGAATCGGGTTAACCTAGTTTATATTGAGCATATAGCGTGAAGTGATTCATAGCAAATTCAACTTAATAAAAAAAATGTTGCACTAGGAACATGACTTTAATGGAAAAAACTTGAATTTACACAAATACCGGCCATATCAAATATTAACCATAATATAATATATTATTGGGAGACTCTCTCTCGTTCCTTTCTAAGTCCTGTAAAATAAGTAGATACATATTTCTCAATCATACCATGATAGTTGTTTCAATATCGGTTGGTGAATCATTTTTGCTCCCTGTGTTCTTTCGTACAGCAACTTGGAAGTGTAGAAAAATGAGTTAATTCACAAAAAAAGGTTAACCTTGTGTGAATATAATACCTGAAATTCCTTCATTGATGTTTATGTACTTCGAAATTCTGTTTTCTGTTGACGCTGTCCTTTTCAAGTAGAGACTCTGATGTTTTCTTCTATTGTCTATTTATTACAGTTCCAAAAGAATCGGCATCATCTAAATATTTATCTAAGCCACTCAGATCAGTCTTATTTGCCTCATTTCGTTTTTTTTGGAATTGATAATGTCGAAACATCAGTTTTTCACAATTGCACCCAATCAACTCGAAACAAACAGTCAGTACAAATAGCGCGATTCACTCAGAACCAAAAACGACAGTACTACACAACAAACAAATTTCCGTTACAAAACAGCATGGCCGACGACGACAATTGACAACGCTTCTCTAATTCTAACGTACGTGCTATCGGCACAGACAACGATGGCTGACTATTAGAACGAAATAATAATAATAATAATTTATTAATCCTTTAAGACACAATAGGTTATGTATAGGACAGGTCAAAATGGAAGAATTCAGTAATTTGCGAGCTCGTCGCTGAAATACTCACTAACTGTATAGAAACATTTTCTTAACAATATTTCCTTAACTACTTTCTTAAATCTAATTACATTCATTGATTGTATGCACTGCGGTAGATGATTAAAAAGTTTGATGCCTTGATATAATGGATACGATTCATACTTTGATGTCCTATGGACCGGAAAATACAAGGTTAGTTTATTTCTAGTGTTGTGTTAATGAAAGCTAGACAGTTTCACAAAAAGGCCCTCATTCTCCTTCACATACTCGAGGCATCTCAATATGAAAATAGAGGCAACAGTAAGAATCCTATTTTCCAAAAAAACAGGTCTGCAAGATGATCGTGGGGCGCAGTCGAACATCAAGCGGATTATTCGCTTCTGAATTATGAAAACTCTGTGTATGTCAGAGGAATTACCCCATAGTGGGATATTGTACGCCAAGTGACTGAATACCAAACTGTAATACACATTAATAAGAGATATTAATGGCAGTGAATTTTTAATCCTACTCAAAGCATAGTAGGAGCTTTTGAGTTTTTTACAGACATAGTTAATGTGTGAATCCCACTTAAGTCGTCGATCGATATAGATACCTAGGAACTTCGTAGTGGGTTCACATGGAATAAATGTATCCAAATGCCGAATAGTCAATGTATTATTTTCATCGTCTGACAAAGAAAAGTGAACGCACACCGTTTTCTCGATGTTAACTATAATTCTATTTAATGTGCACCATTCTTTAAAGCTTCGCACAAGCAATTCACACAACCTCTGTAACTCCTCCAAGGTCTCTGCAGCGATTCCTATAGAGGAGTCATCAGCAAACAAGATAAATCTGAGTAATTTGGCCAATAGGTTGTTATAATTTGACATTTTAACGAATAATTTTCTTAGATTGGTGGGAAGGTCGTTAATGAATAACAAAAAAAGAAGTGGCCCCAAAAAATATAGCATCAAAGACAGACACAGCGTTGTCTCATACAGCATTTCGATTTTGTTGCACAAAAGCTGTACAGCAGCTGTATTTAAAAGACTGCATTTTTAGTACAGCAGTATCACCAATGCAGAGACTGTGCAGTTTTAATACAACATTGTATGTACTGCATTCCGGTGGCACTTGTGATGCAGAAACTGCACAATTGCTGTATGTTGTGTTTGTTGGGCAGTGCTTTTTGAAATTCTTTACTGATAAATTACTGGATTTCAATTCGATCTAATCTGTATTTTTGGAAATATACGGGCGACTGCGTAAACACAATAACTTCCGAAAGAAACAACTTAGAAACTCGATATTTGTAGAGAAGGTTTGGACCTTAATTACGAAGGCCGAATTCGTGAATGGGTAAAATCCACCCAAAGATTCCGTAGATATACCCAATCAAAATTTTATTTTTCCAATATATCCAAAAATACAGATCAAATCGAATTGAAATCCAGTACTTCATCGAAAAATAACAGTTCGAAGTTTCATACAGAATTTAATGAGGATGATATGATAAGAAAATCATAGAATTTTTTTTTTCAGATTGTTCTAATGACACAATTATCACGAAATTTCGCATGAAGTTGTCTTTCAGCATCTCAGAACTAGCTGTGAAGTTTTATCAGGACTGAATCAGTATTTCTCGAGTTATACGGAAAAAATCAACGATATCGAGAAGAAAACCTTGAAATTTTACATATTTTTTCCCGATAATTTGGTACACTGCTGTGAAATATGAAGCTCAAAGTGTGAGTGGAATGTTTTTTTTTTGATATGATGAATGGTTTCCGGAAAAAAAAATGTTTTGGAAAAAAATTTCGAGAAAATTTTTTTTTTTATTTACTGACGATATGATCCTGACGAAATTTGGCTCAAAGTTGCGCGTCGTTATACTCCACCTAACTGCCAAGTTTGAATCCAATCGCTCAAGTAGTTTCTGAAATAAAAAATAAATAACTTCAAAATTTCAAGTACCTATAACTCCGAAACTGTTCGACCGATTTGGCCCATTAACGAACTTAACCGCGGCATTCTGATGCGCAACCTATCCTGAAAGTTTCAAGATGCTAGCTTGCTTCTGTCGACAGTTATCGTGTCTACGGCCGGACGGCCGGCCGGCCGGACAAAATCGATTTTGACACCGGATTCGTCATCAGTGAGTCCAACCTAGTCGATTGGGACCATATTCGGCTCAATCATCCAAAATTACAGACATTTGGACAAAACGGTATCACGCTGTTCCCCTAGAACATGCGCGAAAAAATATTTCAATTCAATTTTCGAAAGTTCTCTTTTAGATAGAGCAAAAACCCAAAAAAGTGCCTGAAGGATATAAAAAATCCTTCTAACTCACCTTTCGACTAGGGTTTGGTACAGAATATTAGTGTGTCTTTACTATAGTAATGAGAGACTTTCCTCAGGACTATCAGATGAGTATCGATTAAAGCTCATTTTGGGAGAATTTTGCATAAATTTTAGGTTTTTTTTGGTTTTCACTCCCAATATCTTAAACAGAACTATTACAATTTAAATAAAAATTGTTTCTGTATGGAAAACGCCCTGGCGAATTGCAGGATTCAACTTGTTGTCAAGGGCAGTTTCTTCGAAAACAGATTGCCTAATGAACAATACAGAAACAAAACAAACGGTAAACAAAGCGAACTGTGACGTTTCAGAGTACAAATCTGACTCTTTCATCATATAAAGGAAAAAATTCTGGAATTATTTCCTTTCGATTTTTCGTTTTGAGTTGGGTCTTTTGTCAAATTGACATTTTTGAGAAAACACAGCAACACAGATTCAGATTTGATTCTACCTCTTTTTTCAGTAAATTCAGCCAAATAGGGTATATTTCTTAATAATCTGATTCAAACATCAGTATTTTTGTATTGTCCCAATCTATCATGTGACAATACGGAAATATTGATATTGCAATTGGATAATTTGATAGGAAAAATTAAAGAGTCCTCTTGCATTTTATTGAGTGGGGAGAGTAATTTTGCTCATTGTTTTGTAAAAATAGACCCTATTTGGCTGAATTTACTTAAAATGAAGAATAATTAAAAAACTTTAAAACCAGAACGAAAAATCGAAAGATAGTAATTCTAAACATGTTCTCCTTTGTCTGATGAAAGAGTCAGATTTGCACCCTGAAACGTCACAGTTCGCTGTGTTAATCCTGCAACCCATACAAAAATAATTTGAAATAATAATTTTGTTTGAATTTCAAAAGATCCGTTTCAGATATTGGGAGTAAAAACCAAGAAAAAACTAAAAAATAATGCATAATCCCCCCAAAGTAAGCTCCAATTGATTCTCAATATTAGGGCTATACTTATTTTTTTTTTTGAAGTCGATTAATATTCTACATTTTATATTATATTATTCATAGTATCATAATTCATGATTCTATTGTATATACCATCGCTTATGACTTTCGTGGATGATGAAGATTGCCGGATAAAAAAAAAACAAATCACAAGATCACAAACTGATTCGGGTAGGAATGATATTTTGAAAAAAAGAAGAGTATATCATATGTGTTAGAACTTGTAACCAATTTGGAGGCGTAACTCTCTCATTTTGTACTATACTGATTGAATTTAAACCATTCGGACGATGCTTTGGCTTTTCTGGGAAAAAGTTAATTAATAATTAATTGATATGGATTCTGTATCGACATCTTCAACGTGGTTTTTGCACCACCTTTAGAATCAATCTTTCCCAAAACGCAAATTCAATCTAAGGCTCTCAACAGTAGTTCCACCAATAAGAACAGCAAATTCTTCATCAATTTTATGAGCAAGAGATCTGTTTAACCAAACAGAGCAACATTATGCAACAACAGAAAAAATTCGATGGGTATAACTGCTGTTTCAAGAGCAAACAATACCTTGAATCTAACGGGGTAGAGAGGAAGACTTAATTCATGACGATCACAAAACACCAACAACAGCGAGAAACATTATGGATCAAAGGGGAGCCAGTGGAAAAAGTCAGCAAATACAAGTACTTGGGAACAATTGTAAATAACAATAATGATTATTCACAGGAAATAAGATCAAGGATCGGAATGGCTAGAACAGTGTTTAATAAAATGAGGAATGCATTAACCAGAACAGATCTTAGTCTACATCTTAAAATCAGAATGCTTAGATGCTACGTATTTCCAGTACTACTACTATATGGAATGGAAGTCTGGACGCTTAAGAAATGCGTCACCGACAAGCTGGAAGCATTCGAGATGTGGACATATCGAAGAATCCTCAGAATAAGCTGGGTGAGCAGAGTAACGAACAAGGAGGTATTGAGAAGAATGGGAAAGGAGAAAGAAATAATCAACACAGTCAAAATCAGAAAATTGCAGTATCTGGGCCACGTGATGAGAGGGGAGAGGTATACGCTGTTGCAAACTATTATACAAGGAAAAATACAGGGTAAAAGAAGTATAGGAAGAAGACGCATCTCCTGGTTGAACAACCTAAGGCAGTGGTACAACAGTAGCTCTGTTGAGTTGTTCAGATCCGCAACTTCAAAGATAAAAATCGCCATGATGATAGCCAACCTTCTTAAAGGAGACGGCACATAAAGAAGAAGAACTTCTGAAGGCCACATTCCCTTTTTTTCGAATATTGCCAATTTTTATATTCAAGAATTTTCGGGAAAATAAAAACTGAAATGAAGTGAAAAATGTAAAAATAACTAACATTTCTTATTTTCACGAATGAATTGAGTACATCTCAAAAAAAAAATTTCAAAAAATACTCACTTAAGCCTGCAGAATAACACCCCGTTTTTTCCTATAAACGTCGAAATTTCTCCGAATTCTAATATTTCACGCGGCAACGTTAAAGCATGCAGACCGCGTCGGTGCCTGACCTTGAGATATTAACGAGGTTTAATGAAAATATTAATGTGACTGTGTTGCCTAGATGTAATTTAGCACCCCGTGGTATTGTTTGCTCTTAAGGCCTGGAACGAACATGAGATTTTCGTTCGCGCGATCTTTTAGTCGCAAAAATAAAACACATACTCCTAAATACGAATGCGCGCATATACGACCAAATAATCGCAAATAATTGCTCTCTTGGTGATCGCGAATATTGAGTCGTGCGACAGAAAATCGCTTGTGCGCGCCTAGTCTAAGTGTAGGGGCATTGGCACCCCATGGAGACTCAATGGAATAATCCCAATGTTTGTTTCAATTTCACGTAATGATTTTATTAATTCAGCTTCATATTTCTGCTGGCTGTGCTGATAATTATAAGTACTCATTAATATTCATTTCGAAATACCGTAGCTGCAAATCGTAGCCATTCATCCTGTTATTTCGGAGAATCGTATTCATTAACTAGATGGGACAATTAATCTTCAGTATAAATAACGTTTTTATTGTTCTGCAGCTCAAAGTAGATCGTAGACATCTGGATTTGTCGATTGAGTAAATGGCTGGTTATGAGTGGTGAAATACTTGGATTAGTTTGATTGTGAATGAACTCAGTGAATAGAATCCAAATGCACTCCTTATATAGAATACAATATTGAATCAGATTTTGTTAATTAGAGAATAAACACTAAGAGATGGGGTTGAATTGATAAATTTTGATATCACGGGAATCTGCGATGCTGTGATTCTTGAAATTGTCGATTCGAAAAAAGTTCTTGAAATACGAAAGTATTGCAAGAAAATAGTTTCGAAGATTTTCAATTTATTGTTTTTCCGAAAAACTTCCCCTGACAAAAAGTTCGAATCCCGCAATCAGCAAGCTGAATTTCACTAAACATCCTCGAATCTAACTAATGTTTGACTCAATTCCTCATGGTTTCCAAGGAGAAACTTATTTGTTCCAAAACTTCCTTTTATTTCCATGTAGAGATCATAACTTCGGCAAGTTTGACCTCAATTTCCTCATTAATATCGTAATAATGAATGAGGGATGTCAAGTTTTCATGGAATTCCTTCGGATTGAGGAAAGTGTGAAATTCAGCGACTCCAAAATTATGCTGACCAGTTTAGCAGGCCTTTCAATTTATCTCTTCAGGGTATAAGCACCGGGAACCCCAAAAACGTGTTTGGGAAGGGAAACTGTATAAGCTGTCAAAAATTATACATGCAGATTCAATATTACATAAAGCGAAATATCTCAATTTGTATGGAAATAACATGTAAATTAGCGTTATTGGATAATGCGATCCAACTGTTCATTGAATTTATGTAGTACGAATCCTGTGAAAATATTACAAATGGACGATAGCCTCAATGTTCCCTCCACAACAGAATCCCTTTGTTTAAGATTCCGTCTCCGTAGCTGTAAGATCACGTAACTCTACAAACAACACGTGAGCTCCTCGTTATGTAAATTCTCACCATACCATAATATGTTGGACCTCCAAGAATACCTTGCAGCTGAAAATTACGGACGATAAATATACGAACATATTCAAAGGGCCAAACAGGAAAAATAAACTCTGAAAAATGTCGCCAGTCAGAGAGGAACTTTTGTTTGATGTCTCGTCTGTGGCTCGTTTTTGCCTGAAACTTTCCTTATTTTCATATTTTCACCAATCTGCAGGGAAGCTATCTGAGAATTGATACTTTTTCGAGCGGTTCACGAAGAAACAATTTGGAAATAGAATGAAATTCGTCACATCTAATTCGAAAAACTCCATTGTTTTCATTTCTCCGATGTTAACGTATCCTTAACGATGTTAATAGTTTCTGTATCTACAAACCTTTTGATCCACAATTCAGTTAACAATCTACCAAATGCTACGATGGGTGAATTCACAGTTTCATGAACACACTGATTTTCCAATTAGACTCGACACACTTTGTGCTTTTTGCGCGCATGTCCGGATAACACCGTGCTATCGATTTTTCCAAATTTATGTAATTCTAATTTAATTATTTATTTAATTTTTTCCTGAAAATGATCTCAAACGACTAGGTTGGACTCATTGATGACGAATTCGGTGTCAAAATCGATTATGTCCGGCCGAAGACACTATAACTGTCGAACGAGGCAAGCTAGAGACTTCAAACTTTCAGGGAAGGTCGTGCATCAAATTGCCTCGTTTCAATTCCTTAATGGGCAAAATCGGCCGAACGGTTTCGGAGTTGTGGCCATTTGAAATTTTGGGATTATTTCCCTGATATTTCAGGCACTGCTACAGTAGATTTTGGTTTGAAACTTGACATAAAGTTGGAACACAATGACACTTCTTGCAAATTATTGTGTTTAGGATCTGCTATTGATGTTTTGTGATACATAAGGATTGGGTTTCCGTATTTTATTGAATTAATCAACTGATTTCAGGAGGTCCACCCTGATTTCTCTTGAAGTTGTGCTTCAATCTGATTTCATAAGTAGCTTCTAAGATGCACAACACAATATATTTCAGGAACAAAACTAATTGAAACCCAATAGGAGTAGAGTAGGTTTGGGACTTCATAAAAGAAGACGAATATTCATGAATGGGTGAAATCCGTCTAATAATTCTGTAGCATACCCATTCAAATTTTTATTTTCCCAATATTCAGAAATAACGTATTATCCTTCGATCAGGAAGTCAAGGTGCGTTTGACAGAGCCAATCCGTGAAAAGGTGACTTCATATCAGTGCTTTAGTGGAATTTTGTCTTCAAATTCCAGATTCCATCTCGGTCGGATTCGAACTTTCAACAATATTGGGCTGATGAAATGTTGTCTGAATATAAAATGTCCTCTTGAAAAACCTTTCAAAAAGTTGATATTTCTAGATTTGCTTGGGGGAACGAAGGTCGAATTCATCTATTGGAGAAATCTACCAAATCATTTCATAGCTGTGCTCAATAATATGGATCTAATCATTGTAAAATCTCGTACTTGCTCGAAGATTTACTGTCTGAATGTTCAAGCAGAATCTGTCACCAAGCTAGCTAGATACAAGGTACCTGTATTAAAGAGTAATAATTTTTGTAGCAGACTCGGAGCCTAGTAAACCTATAAATGTCAAATACAGAAAGAAATGAGATCCACCAAATGATTCAGCGTTTGATATCTCAATTTCACAAAATTTCAAGAAAAGCAGATCCAGTGGAATTGAATTCTTTGCCTATTCAAAAAATTACGGCTCAAAGCAAATCATAATAATCGCAAACTCTTCACATGGCAAAGTGAAGCTGCACTAAGCAGGGTCGATTTCTGGATAATTCATTATTTTCAAGAATAATTATTATATTTGGATACCTCGAACTCTTAATCTAATTACTTTTGAAATAATACCCTTCTCCGCAAAATATAAATTGCAAATTTTTCAGGGTATCCGAAAATATTATTTCCAACTTGATTTTGAAGCTTTATCATTCGAATATTTTGGAGCAAGAGAAAATAAAAGCTTCGATATACAGAGTGTAACAGCCAAATGGAATAAATTCGATAACGAATAAATGAGGGCGTGTTGGGAAAAAAGTTCGGATACGTCAATTTGTAATTTTGAATGCGCATAGTTTTCAAGAAAATAAAGTTATATAGGGTGTTCCATGCGACCGTGGCCAATACCATCTTTCTTATTTCAAATATAACCCCCTGTATATTATTTATTTTTTGGATTCTTCAGAAAATTCTAGACATAATTCATGTACAATGTCCTTTACCTATCTTCAACTTTTTCGGAAATATTAAGTGTCTTCAGATTTTTTACAAAAATTAAGATCTTGAATGAAAATTATTTTATTTCACAAATTCGATACATTACACTCAAAACTTATTTCCCATTTATCGCTTGATATGAAGAAAGTAAGCAAAAATCATTACTGAGAAGAAATTAAAAAAAAAAACAAAAAAAAACCTTAAACTTAGATGACCTAAAAAACCGAATCACGCTTGCGATTATATCAGTCACGCCTGAAATGTTGGGTAACGTTAGAAGACAATTCTACACCAGATTAGCATGTTACCAAGACGTTCGCGGCGAGCATTTTTAACATTTCCTACATTGACATTGATGTTTTTTTTTTTTGTTTTTTTTGTTTTTTTTTTTGTTATTTTTTAATTATTAAGAAATAATCAGTATTACTTATTAGGTTTTAAGTGTAATGTACCGAATTTGTGAAATAAAATAATTTTTTTTTAAAACGTTGATTTTTGCACTAAATCTGAAAACACTCAATATTTCCGAAATAGTTAAAGATAGGTATAGGACATTGTGCATGAATTGTATCTAGAATTCTCTGAAGAACCAAAAAAATAAATAATATACAAGGGGTTGCATTTGAAATAAGAAAGTTGGTATTGGCCACGGTCACATGGAACACCCTATATAATATTATTTTCTTGAAAAATATGCGCATTCAAAATTACAAATCAACGTGTCCGAGCGTTTTTCCCAACACGCCCACATTTACTGGTTATCGAATTTATTCCATTTGGCTGTTACACTCTGTATGGAATTCTTTTCAGGATATAAGATGGACGAAAACCCTAAAATAAATGAAACCTTGGATATTATCGCAACAAAGTCAAAGGAGAAACGAGGAATATTATTTGTACTTACATCGGAGTTCGGAAGTCTCATCAGCCATGAACCATTAAACCGATTATGTATCAATGAATCCTCTTTGCAAGCACCTCATCTAATACTCGTTAGACGTATCCAGTTGCTGGGGCGATTTCGTGCTCGTATTCTAGCATTTCAGTAGGAACTCTTTCCATTCTGTTGGTTGTGATTCGGAGGAGTTGATCGGCAGGGTCCTTCGTCTCGAATAATCCCTATTATTGGATTAGGTTACTTGATGGTTAGCAAATTTACTATGTGATGATAGGATTGATTGACATTGTAGGAGTGAAATATGCTACGATAATTTGGGCAATTAATTTGAATTGAATATATAAAGCAGTGCTCATTAAAGATCAAGTATTATTATTATTATTATTTTTTATTGAAGATGAGAGTCAAGATTGACATCTATGGGATTCAGTACACATATAAAAGGAAGTGAGAAACTTCATCTATCTTACTAGACGAAAATAAATGGTCCAAATTGTTCTTAAACGAATTCACACAACCACTGTACTTTAACCGAAGTAGCTGGTTCCAGGCGCGAAAAACTCGATTCGGTAGAAATTTTTTTCTCGCTGCGCAATGAAAACTTTCGCGATAAATCTTTAACTGTTGACTTCGTTGACGCTGATCGGAATTAAGTTGATATAAACTGGTTAGTTCATCACCAAACAGACCTCTCAAGGCTCTATATGTTGATATGAGGTCACCACTCATGCGACGATTCTCAAAACGGGGCAAATTCATCATTTGAAGCCGATCTTCGTAACTGGGAGGATCGGTGCCAAAAGCCATTCTTGCAACCGTCCTCTGGACATTTTCCCAGGCAGTTCTTTCACCAACCAGTCTCGCATCCCGAACAGGTCCAGAGTATTCCAATAAAGGTCACAAATACGTCATATACAAAGAGCGAATTCTGGAAGCTTTGGAACAGGTAGACTGTATATGATCCGACCAACAGAAATCCTTCTTCATGGTGATACCTAAATCACTATGACATTGTGTAACACCATTAATTATGTAACGCTGTCAAAGATTCCTTCGACTCCTGTGTAAGATCGTACATGTATCAATATTCAGGGGTATGAACCAGTCATGGCACCACTTTTGGATGATGTATAAATCCTCCTGAAGACAATCACTACTAGTTCCAGGTACAGAATATATTTTCGTATCACCAGGATTTGATCAACCCAGGCAAGTCAGATTTGTAAAAAAGAAACAGAAGTGATCCCAATACTCATCCTTGGGGCACACCACTTGAAACGGGTCTTGAAGTTGAAAAAGCATCACTTACACGCTCATAGAACTGACGTTCAGATGAAAAGACATCAATCCATGAGGGAAGGCCCCCCCAAACTTCAAGATGCTTCAGCTTAGCGGGTAAACGTCTACGTGGAACCTGGAATCATATCGAAAATATAGATTCAATCGAATTGAAATCTCGTATTCGGTTGAAAAATTACGATTTGAAGGTTTGAGCAGAATATGAGCAGGATCTGCCATTAAGATCCTCAGATATAAAGTACATGTTCGAAACAATTAACACAGGGCTTAATTACAACGGTCAAATACGTAAATGGGTGGGATCCACCTAATAATTCAGCAGATATATGCGTCCAATATTTCATTTTCCCAATATTCCTCGAAAAACAGATCTGGTCGAATTGAATTCTTGTGGGTACCTGTTTGCAAAATTGTGGCTTAAAGTTTCATGCATAATTCCTCGAGAATCATAAAAATCATAATAATCGCAAACTCTTCACATGGCAAAGTGAGGCTGCGCTAAGTAGGTTCAATTTCTTGATACTTGAGTATTTTAAGAAAATATAGATAATAATTCTTCGGAATCTCAATCAAAGTACCTCTGAAACCATACCCTCCTTTGCGGAATCGGAGTTTGGAACTCTCAGCAGCCATGAACCATTAAACCGATTATGTGTCAATGAATTCTCTTGGCACGAACCTCATCAAATACTCGTTAGACGTTTTCAGTTGCTGGAGCAATTTCTTTCTCTTATTATAGCATTTCAGCAGGAGCTCTTTTCATTCTGTTCTGTTGGTTATGATTCGGAGAAATTGGTTGGCATGGTCCTTCATCTCGAATTACCCCAATTATTGGATTAGATTACGTTAATGGTTTACAAATTTACTACGTGATTATAGGATTGATTGACATTGTATAAGTGAAATGTGCTACCATGATTTGGGTAATTAATGTCAATTCGGTGTATGAAGCAGTGTTGACAATCGAATTATTAAGGTCTTAGCCAGATTGGTTCTAATTTTGATAGACTCGCTTCTGATGGAATCTGCCCATAATTCACTTCGCGTGCCATGATCGTGATATTCGTTCAACACCCGTCCGACAACTCCGCATGCATCAATTAGCTAGTGCAATCAGAAAGCAGATGAGTTACTGAAGCAAATTGTTAATTGACATGATGCAGTTATGAAAAATTCGAGAATTCGATGTGGGAATAGGAACTTGTTGCGCTGTTGCGTATTGACTTTTAAATTTTTCTAAATCTTTTCAGACTTGAAAACATGGCTGATTTGAATTGAAACGTAGCTATTGGTGAAATTAAAAAAAAAAATATATATATTTTCGAACCAAGAGCATTAGATCACCCGATCTATTGACCTCACAGGAAATGTAAATGACTCTGATATTTGATATAAAATGAGTCGGGGGTAAATTATATTATCTTACTCGCTCAAGATACAGCTCCTTGAACGTGAGCTTGAAGTTTTTTAGAATCAACAAATATTCCAGAAAAATAATTCTCGCGATTCAACTTTTTTTTTCTGATGAAGCAGTTATATGCAGATTCCAAAACTGTACGTTCATATCACATCACTCAATTATTAATTCTGGGCCCATCCCTGACACTTTATCTTCAAAAAAATAGGGATTTATTCTTCATCGAAGTCACCTTCAAGAGTAACATACCATACACGTCCCAAAATATTTAGACTCTAAATGGCTTTCACCAAATTCTGTCCACTCACCTGACGTTATTTTTCACTCACGGGTGTAGTAATGATTCCAAGTTCCATTCGCTGTCCCATTTCGATGTAAGAAATCCTATTAATTCTGCTTAAATAGCTATACACAGCTTTCGAATAGGGTGATGCGTTGTTGCGTTTGATCAGTGGCAAAAATTCCGAGCCAATCTTCCTCAGACAGAAATGTTCGCACGAGATAATGAATTCATTGCTTTTGATATTTTCAACTCCACCACTATTGGCGAATGAAGATAAGCGCTACTCCCTCTGGTGGCTATCACAGTAACCTGAGGTACAGACATTAGCATTGACAAGTTAAAAGAAATGTCGAGAAAATGAGAAAGTCTATGTATTTTTCTTGGCGTTTGTGTGATTTTACAAGTGTTTCTACTGAGAAAAAGCAAACTCAAATGTCCCTTTCCATAGATTCCCACAGCCCGGTGAAAAATTTCGAGTTTGGGTGAAAGAAACTTCCTTCAACAAGTCGAACCTGAAAGTGTTGAAGAATCTATAAAAACCTTGGCAACTTATTGTAACTCAAAATTGGTAAACCAACCAACAAGATTTATGGGATTCTGTTACATGCATTTTACCGATGATGATCAGATTTATAGAGGTAAGCACGAATTGCTCATGAAATATTAGATCATATTCTTGACAATTTCTTTTCAGGTCCCTAATTCAAGCAGAGAAAGTTACCTAAGAGGAATGCTTTGCCTTCCAGAAAAAAGCCTGTTGAACTGATCATAAAGGAACAACTTAAATGTTTTAGTGATATAACTGACCGATTGAAACAAAAGATTCTCAACAAGGAAATATGCGGTGAAGAATACTCTTCGCTCAAAGTGCTTTTGTCGATGAAATCAAAGTTTTACAAGAAGATGCATGTGATTTTATGTTGTATGTTATTTGCAAAACTAATAAACTTTTACCTACACAACTTGATCATTGATCAAATATCCCTTCAGATCTACTGCCCAAAAAGTTGAAAAACAGATAGTATTGCGAAACATACTTTACGGAATAATAGACAAATACTCATAAATTTACTATTTACATAAGGAAGGGCTGAATTCAGACAATATATTGTGAATAAAATGAATACATTCACATAAAACTAATGCTTCCTGTACCGTAAGCCTTATTTATTATGACAAATAAATTCTTCCAACACTGATATGATTGGTCTTGAAAAAGCTGTAATCAATAAGCCTTGTACAGCTTTGAGTTCATTGGCAGCAGCACTTTGAGCGAAGTATTCATCACTAGATATTTCCTTGTTCCAACTCTTTTGTTTCAATCGGTCAGTTCTATCACTCAAACATTTACGTTGATCCTAATGATCAGTTCAACAGGCAGATTTCTGGAAGGCATAGCATTCCTCTTAAGTAACTTTCTCTGCTTGAATTAGGGGCCTGGAAAACAATTGTCTTCATGAATGTGATCTACTATTTCATGAGCAATTCGTGCTTACCTGTATAAAATGATCATCATCGGTAAAATGCAGGTAACAGACTCTCATAAATCTTGTTGGTTGGTTTACCAATTTTGAGTTACAATAAGTTGCCAAGATTTTTATAGATTCTTCAACACTTTCATGCCCGAATTGTTGAAGGAACTTTCTTTCACCCAAACTCGAAATTTTTCGCCGGGCTGAAGAAATTAATCGGAAGGGCCATTTGAGTTTGCTTTTTCTCAGTAGAAACACTTGTAAAATCACACAAACGCTGAGAAAAATGCATAAACTTTCTCATATTCTCGACATTTCTTTTAACTTGTCAATGATAATGTCTGTACCTCGGGTTACTCTGATAGCCACCAGAGGAAGTAGCGCTTATCTTCATTCGCCAATAGCACGCAATTTCAACTTACGATCGCTCCAAATCCAATTGTAGAATGTTTTCTTGATTTCTGAATCAACCGACGAACTCGAACAACCGGATCGTTCAGCTTCGTTGGTGGATCTTCGAACATCCTTAAATCAAGAAAACAACTTTATAATCAATGTTGTCGATGGAGAAGTGTCTAAACTCTTATCAAGCCACACTTTTGCTTGCACAGTATCAATACGTGGAGGTAGATTTTTCTGTGAAACCGTTACAAAATATCTCACGATATACTTCTATTGTCTTCAACGTACTACGTATGGATGACAAATTCAATTAATCTTTCAACTGACATGTGATGATTCTAGTGAAGAACTTGAAAAACCGGTTACATAATAAGAGAAAAAGACACAACACAAAAATAAAAATAGACACAGTATTTCTTTTTCTATCTTTCGATCAAGAATCTTTATTAGCATCTATTATATGTAATATGTCAAAATCTTACCACGAATTTTCACCAGCATTTGACTACAAACGGCCTCAGCTGATTTAGAATCTTTGGCAAGCTTGTCAAATAAGAGTACTTGTGTATAGAAAAATATTAGCACCTGCTGCACACCATATTCTTCCTTTGATAAAGGAATTGCTGTAAACAATTTCAAAAATCTTCATAACTCCAAAAATCATATGACAGTTGATACAGACATTATAAAACTATTTATTTCATTTCTAACATCAAATTGAAACGAGTCTACTTGATAAAGGCCATTAAAACAATAAAAAAATACAGATCTTTTTGTACCACCACTACATTGATATCTTTCGATATGGATATATTACGATACTTTTATTGTTTTCAACGTACCACGTATAAATGACAAAGTTGACTACTTATATCAACTGACATGTAGTGGAAGTGTAAAACTTGAGGAAACGGTAACATAATAATATATATTACAAAAATAGAACAAGATACAGTATTTCATTTTATATCTTCCGATTCAGAATCCTCAGTAGCTCTATTCAATATTATATTTCAAAAGCTTTCTACGTATTTTCACTCACACTTGATTACAAATGGACTCAGCTGATTAAGAACCTCTTTCGAGCTTGTCATATGCAAGTACTTGTGCATGAAAAAATATTACCACAAGTTCCACACCATCTTGATTTGATATGTGAAATGCTGTAAACAACACTTTCAAAAATCTTCATAACTTCGAAAACTGTATGACAGTTGATACTGACTCTATAAAACCATTTGTTCCATTTCAAACGTTGAATTCAAACCAGTTTTCTAGATAAACCTCACTAATAAAATCATTAAAAATTACAGATATTTCTGTAGTATTTTATTCAACCTGTCTTTCGATATTGGTAGCCTACGATACACTCTTATTGTATTTGACGTACTACGTATGAATGACAAATTTAATTATACCAACTGACGCGTTATGATTGAAGTGAAGATCTTGAGAAAACGGTAACAATATAGGGTACAATACCAAAATAGTACTAGCCACAGTGTTTCATCTTTTATCTCACTTTAGAATCACTCGATACGTTTTCCATTAAAAAACAATTTTATTTGATTTTTAATAGTTGTGTTTTAGATAGTGTGTGCAAAAACCCAGAAAAAACCAAATCTCATTACATGCAGACATTGGTGCTGAATTTTATCACTTTATACCATGAAATGAAAACCTCAAAAATTGTTCTGTTCGGTTGATATCTTGCATCGAAAATATCGCAACAAAAAGAATTAATTTCATCGTATTTCCCGTAACAGGAAGAAGCCTGTTTATTTCGGATATACGAGTAGAGAGAAAACGGAGGTGAACATCAAACTCTGGTTCATTCTCGCAGGGTATACAGAGTTCAAAAGGTGTATCACCGTGAATTCAGCCCAAGAGGTTCTTCGTCCAATGTTTCATAGGACGCTTAATTGTCGCAACTCCCCCTCGAGAGCGAATGGAATTAATGCCGTGCAGATGTTAACAACCAAATGCGTAATGAATATGTGCTATTCCTTGTTGATACGCTTCGAGGCGTGACAATTTGTGGGAGAAAATATTTAGGATCCCGGCTGAAATTCATCTTGATATGGAACTGGGATCGATTCGGACAAGATTATAACTTGATAAAATCTAGAAAAGCACTGACGTGAAGTCACCAGCTTTAACGCGCTTGTTCACATTGCAAAATGGTGACTTGGAAATTTCAGTGGAATTTTAATGAAATATAAAATAAAAAAAAAAAAAAATTTTTTTCGAATTTTTGCATAGATAATTCTCCTTATTCACACTGTTCATCCTCCAACCAAGTTTCATTTCGATCAGAAAAACATTTTTCGACTTATTGAAAAATCAAAATTTCAAATGGCTGTAGCACAAACACCACACGGCAGATTTGGCCCATTAACGAACTCAACCGAGATATTCAGGATCTTAACCTAACCTTAAAATTTCAAGAATCTAGGTCTTTTCTTTCGAGAGTTACAGCGCACACGGCCAGACGGCCGGACGGCCAGACAGCCGGACGGACAGAATCAATTTTGACCACGGATTCTTCATCAGTGAGTCCAACCTAGTCGTTTGGGACCAATTTTGGCTCAAAATTCGAAAATTACGGACATCGTGACGAAATGATAACGTGCTGTCCCTAGAACAAGTGCGTAATAATATTGACTGAAAGATATTCGAGGGGTTTTCTGCATTGATCTCTCGGTTTTTTCTAGGCTTCGCCTACCAACATGTGAAAAAAAACGATTAAAAATAAAATGAAATTATTAATTTTATAAAACGTCCTTGCAGATTGCGGGATTGAGATTATTTGCCAAGGGCAGTTTCTCGAAAAAAAATTGCTTAACGAACAATGCAAACGATCAAATAAGTAAACTGTTATGTTTGTGAGTCTATATCTTACGTCATCGTCAGACAATAATGAGAAACTTTGCGGAATTATTCCATTTTAATAATTTCCCGTTTCAAGACTCTTGTCAAATTGATTTTGTTCTTTTTCCGGTGAATTCAGCCAAGTAGGGTATATTTCTACAAAACAATATTTAGAAAAATACAGGAGAACTCTTCAATTTTTTTTGATTATCTGGTTGCATCATCAATATTTTTTGCCGCCAATCTATCATATGATTTTCAATGATCGAACATATATGATTCGCTATATGGGATGTTTATATATTTCTCTTCTTCAGGTAGTTGTTTTGTTCTCGGATTCTAATATTGAACAGCCCTGATTTTTCCCTTCATTCGTCTTCCCACAAACAGAGAAAATATTTTGAAGTCAATTTTCCCATTTCTGTTTCTAGTTGATTCGTTTGGTTCTAGATCACAAATGAATACTCAATTTGGAAACTGTTCTTATAACTGATTTAGCACCAATTCCTCTGATTTCTTCTGAAAGGCTATTTGCATGAGGAGTGGAAAAGATGGGGACCTATTAAGCAATTTCAGAAGTATGTTCGAGGTGTGAAAGCTCTGATTGAGTTTGTTTTTATACAATCCAGCTTCATTGATTATTTACAGTATCTGTTAATAAAACAGTTGGAGTTGTTCACAGGTTTCAAGGCAAACTGCGTCAGCTTCAGAGGAGTAGAAAAATTTCGATTCATTAATCAATATTATTCCTATAAATAATTACAAATGAGAGGGAAATTTGATTCAATCATAATATTGTGTAAGTATAGTGAATGAACTACAAAGATAAAAATATATTTCTTATGAACTCGACTTTCCACATTGGCCCTACTTGCAATTCTTTCAATGTCCTTCCTTCCAACATCATACTTCTAATTTTATTTTCCAATCCAAATCATATTTCTGCTTCTCAAAAACTCGTAACTTTTTTTACATAATAGTTACTTTTTACAATTCCACATACCTCAATCACCCGATTATAATTACGATAACTTTGTAAAGGGATAACTTGAAGACTCAACATTTGAAAGCTTAGTTACGAAGATCAATTTCAGAATGTTTGTGCATTCTGAAATTGATCTTCTAACCTAACGGTCTACTAGAAGAACGATCTCAAATTTCATCATCCCAATACTTCCAAACCTCGATTTCCAGACTTAATAGAGTTGAAATATTACACCTTCATTTATGATGATGATGAGCTCTCAGAAATGGCTCTTATGAAAACTTATAATAGAGAGTTTTCCAAAAAGAGGTGTTATTTTGATATTCAAATAAAAATGCCATTTTCAATATAAATGATGGGATGTTTATTTCATTATGAAGAAGAAACTATGCCGTTAATAGTGAAAAATAACATCAGGCAAATGACCACCACGACCACGCTTACAGGACCATATCCTTTTAATAAAATTTTCCATAATCGAATCGCAAAGTGGCTGCCCTATGTCATCGATAACCTCACGAATTCCATCTTTGAGGTCTTGAATCGATGCTGGGCTATTGGCATAAATCGTCTCTTCCACGTGGCCCCAAAGGAAGAAGTCGCAAGGTGTTAAATCACAAGATCTCGGTGGCCAATTGTGATCACCTCTTCGAGAGATAACGGTCCGGAAACTTTTTCCACAAAAGATCAATGGTTTCATTGCTTGTGTGGCACGTAGCGCCGTCTTGTTGAAGATAAACGTTGTCCAGATCAATTCCATCCTATTCCGGCCATAAAAAATCATTAATCATCTCTCGATAGCGAAATCCATTCACCGTAACTGTTGCTCCAGCCTCATTTTCGAAAAAGTAAGGTCCAATGACTCCGCCGGAGCATAAACCGCACCAAACAGTCACACGTTGAGAATAGAGACGATTTTCAAAAATAACTCTCGGGTTTTCCGAACCCCAGATGCGACAATTTTGCTTGTTGACGAAGCCACCGAGGTCGAAATGGGCCTCATCACTCAAGATGATTTTTCGATGGAATTCCGGATCATTTTCATGCATTTCAACGACCCAATCAGCAAAGACACGACGTTGTTGATGATGAGCCGGCTTGAGTTCTTGTGTTAACTGAACTTTATAAGCCTTAAGACCCAAATCTTTGTGCAAAATACATTTGTGGAATGACGTTTATGGAACGCCTGAATGGACAAACCTGGGTTTTCTTCAACACTTTCGGCTACAGCAGCAATATTCTCGGCTGTTCTTGAGCGACGTGCTCAGGTTTTTATTCTTCACATCACTAATTTTTCCCAACAGCTCGAATTTTTCCACCAATTTCTTTATTGCGGTCCGACAAGATGCTTCACGACGACCCAAAAATGTTCGAGTATTACGAACCATCTCTGCCAAATTTTCACTATTTTATAGTGAATTTTAATAATTTCAATGCGTTGTTGAAGCGTGTCTCGTTGAATTTTTATTAATGGCGTAGTTTCTACTCGTCAAATGTCAAAAAATGACAGCTTCAAAAGTAACATCTACCGGAATAGCGGGCTATTCAAAATAACACCTCTTATTGGAAAACCCTTTTTTCGTAAAATATACCTACCTTGAATTGAAACAAGAGTTTTATGTATCGGAATACTAAATCAACAGACATATGGGCAAATCGATCGCTCACTGTTCTTCAGAATAGAGAGCATAAAAGGGGTCGAATTCATACTTCCAAATTATGATAATCTTCATCTGAACTTTTTTCTAAATTTTCAATCCTGCTTCGAGTGTATTTTATTCATCGAGAAATAATCAATACTGTGTCCGTGAATCATAAACTGTCAACAGCAATAAAGATAACCATAAAGATTTCTACATGAAAAACCAATCAATGCTTATGTGCAATCAACAAATTTGCTGGGGCCTCACTAGGCGCCTCATGCAAATTTAGGAACGAATCACAAAGAACACGGTAATTCCTGGGTTAGATATAAACCCCACCTCAATTCCCAGTTCAGTAATTTCAAGTTAATTCCCTACCAGTTCGAACATGAACGTCATCAGATTTCTCCTGCTACAAACTATCAGGATCTAGCGGGGATTTGACAGTTTGGAATTTAAACGAATCATTTTCAATTTGTGAGATGCAGATACGAAAATCCGCCACAACTGAGATTCAGTTTGGTTTGGAGCAAACCATTACGAAACTATTGAACCTGATTTGTCTCAAGTAAGAAACTTTTGTTGGGATCTGAAATTGCATATTGAAATAAAGTCTGAATCTCGTGAAATAGCCCAGTCACTATCCATGCAGTCTTGGGGATATTCGAAAATTTGAGATTTGCGAAAAATGGACCAGCTCCTTTTGTTTCATTACCTCCGCAGATTATGAATCTCGTAATAGTGCGGTAAAATGAATAATCGCAAACCTTTGGATAACTTAGTTCACATTCCGCAGTATGAAGATTTTAAATTCAGATTCAAGAGATTTTGAGAGACTTATTTCGAAAACTGAACTTCCGCCATTTTAAACCATATAAACAGGCTCTTATGGATATTTTAATGGATCGACCTACCCAGTTGCTCAGTTTGAAAGGGGTGACCTTCACTTATGATATTTATATAAACTAATTCATTCAATAATACGTCGACTCACCCTAAGGATCAAAAATTAGGGATGAATTGAGAAAAGCTTAATCTCGGGATGTTTTGGACGAAATTTCGACATTTCTGGGAAGAAATATAAAACTTAACAATGAGCTCCTGTTATGAAGGAAGTCTTTCCTGATGTTTTCGATTATTTTCAGGAAGTTTACGAGGCGAAAGTGACATCGACTCTTTCCTAGTCACTTCGCCATTTTGTAGCACTGATATCGATGTCTAGCTGCGTTTTTTATACTGATGGCTCAACTGCTCTGTTGAATGAATCAAATCTTTCGAAAATTCGATGGCCTACACTAGTGTACAATTTCATTGCATTGGTAGAAAACCAGATCCAAAAATCCGGTGCAACTGAGATCCAGTTTGGTCTGAAGCCAGCAATTACGAAATCATTGAACTTGATCTGTCTCACGTTAGGAACTTTTCCCCGGGTCTGAAATTGCATATTCGATTTGAAGTAAGAATTTCATGGAATAACCTTGAATCTATCCATGTTGTATCGGGGATATTCGAAAATCTGAGATCCAGTTTTATCTGAAGCCAGCAATTACGAAATTATCGAGCTTGATCTGTCTCGAGCAAGGAACTCTGCCCCCGGATCTGAAATTGCATATTTGATTCGAAAAATGAATTTGTCTAACTATCTATCCATGTTATTTAAGGGATTTTTGAACATTTGAGAATTGCGAAGAAAGGAACAGCACCCTTTGGTTCCTGCCTTCGCTGATTACGAATCATGTAGAAGTGCGTTGAAAAAAATCATCTCAAATCTCTATATGATTCAGTTCATATCTCATATGAAAAATTTGAGTTCAAATTGAGACTTGGATTGACCAGATTTCAGGAGACTAGTTTCGAAAACGGATCGTTGAGAAGAGATTTCTGCTTTAGTGAGTGAAAGGGTAAAGATCAAACTAGTGAATTTGTCATATCACGTATTTCTTCGACGTTTCTGACTAATATCGAAAGACTACCGAAATGACTAGCAAGACATCGATATGGGCTCCATGGCAATTTTGCAACCATAAAAAATCAAGCTGGTATGGAAATAATTATGGGTCAATCTGCTCAATTGATCTGTTGAAAAGGGGCGAGTCTATCACCGATTTAATTTGATGACATCCACTGATATTATTTCATTCTAATACAAAAAATTATCAGACTTATGAATTAAGAAAAGCTTATCACGAAAGTGGAGGGTTTGGATGAAATGTCGATATTGTAGGGTAGAAATATCAAACTTAACAATGTACATTATTTTCATCTTATTATTAGTATATTTGATGGCCTACTCTAGTATACAACTAACAGCATTAGTCGAATGTCAGATCCGGTATATCTGAGATTCAATTCTGTCAGTCAGTGTTACGGAATTATTAAATGTGATCTGTCTCGAGCAAAAAACGTTTTCTCGTGTCTGAAATCGCATATTTGATTCAATGTATAAATTTTGTGAAATTACCTAAAATGCATGTAGTCTCGGGGTATTCGAAACTTTGAGAGCTGCGAAAAATGGACCAGTTTGATTCATTACCTCTCCAGATTATGAATTCTGCAATAGTTCGCTGAACTGTGTTATCTATGCAACTATGAAATATTCGGTTCCCATTTCGAAGTAAGTAGAATTTAAGATTTGAATCGAGTCTTGGATTCAGGAGATTCCAGGAAATCATTTTCAACGCACAAGATTGGAAGGACATTTTTTCACTTTTACTGCAAAAGTAAAGATGAAAACTTATGAGAAGGTATTGAGACGTATTTTTCGACGTTATCGAGGCGTCCATTTGCCATTTTTCAACCATAAAATCGAGCTGTGTGGGTATTTCAACGGCTCATTCTACTCAACTGCACAGTTCGAAAAAGAGTGAATCTTTCGCTGAGGTAGTTTTATCAATTTCACTCATATCCTGTATGTGTACAAATTCATTCAATAATTAAACTATACACCCGACTAATCAAATGAGGTTTGAATTGAGGAAACCTCAAGCCCAAAGGGTTTGGACGAAGTGTCGACATTTCTGGAAAGGGATATCGCCCTCAAAAATGAGCTCTCAATATAGGAAGTTTTTCTAATGTTTTCCACCATTTTCAATAAGTTTATGAGTTGATTCACTACTATCGAATTATTCTGGGTCCTTCACCATTTTGCAACAACAGAAATTCCTACTGCTTCAGTCTCTTGGTGCGCCACATTGACTGCTCAATTTAACTGCTGAATACGGCTAATCTTCTGGACAGAATATATGATGGCCTACACTAGTGCACAACGGATAGCATCAATAGAGTACTTGATCCAAAAATCCGACACAACGGAGATTCAGTTTTGTCTGAAGCTAGCTGATCTATCTGAAGCGTTTTTTCCTGGGGTCTGAAATGATATTTTTGATTTAAGAGACATTCTGGGTAGGAATATCATATTTACCTCTTACATCATTAAAAGTCTTTTTTTGATATTTTTCAATATCGTCAAAAAATGTCGCCGTTCAAGCTGATATTGACTCAGTCTTGGTTCCTTTGCCATCTTGTGACATTAGAAAATCCAACAATGCCTATCACTTACCACGTCATTGAAACTGACAGCGGGTCAATCTATCTAACAAATAAGGCGACCTTCTCGGTAAGACGATCATAGCTATGTTTACAACCTTCTGGAACAAGAAACAAGCCCAACTTAATCTTACCAGATAAATATACCTAGACCCAATAATTCAACGAGAATCTCATTGTGAATAATACTTAACAAGTCACAGGTACAGTACCGCTAAACCACTGCAGGAGATCAAGAAAATCATTTGCTAAAAAAGGGTGATTTTTATGAGAATTTTTCGGATATTCCTGGGCAGACTTGACGTGATGTCTCAACATGATAAGGAAGAGAAAGTTCCGACTTTTTGTTTCGTTTTGTTCAGTTATTCCTGGAATCTGAGAGAAATTTTGAAAAAAATTCCTTTAAATTTCCACAACTATTGATATCTTCCAAAGGGTTTATACAGGAAAGAATTTTGCCACTGGGTTCAAGCTAGGTAGAATGTTTCGGTACGATCGGAGAGTCAAAAAACGAAACGCGGCTTTCTCTTCTATTTTCTCTCTTGTTTTTCTGCAGGAATGATAGAAAAAAGTAACATTCCTTCGAAAATCCAATGAAAAATCAACGTTTCAATTATTTCTGTAGACTAGGCCGAGATCGGCTAGCTTTTTCCCTTTGCCCCCTGTGTTCTGATTTGGAAATAGAATCCCTGACTGGACCGCTGAATTTGCAACCTCGAACTGGGTTTTTGTGCCGATTTTGACCAAAATTTGAACAATGGAGGCTTCGAGGTCCGGAGTCAATCGGCTACTTCCGTGAATTTTCTCAAACAGAACCGGCAGTATGTGTATGTCAATTGGCCGTCGAAAAAGCATCTTATGCGAAAGCTACATTGAAATTGAAGAAGGCAAGGTTGATAACAAATGAAAATGCGTTAGAAAGTATCACATAATGGTCAATACTACCTAATTCCAACATAACCAATGATTATTTCACGGAAAAGTCGAATTGAGATTAAGAGAAATAAGTCTGCCTCAAAACAAACAACAACTGCAGTTTTTGAACTAACTCAAAAAGTTATAGAAGCTTTAGAGAGAGGCAAAATTCCGATTGGTTTATTTCTGGATTTATCTAAAGCGTTTGATTGCGTTGATCATGATATACTTTTAAAGAAACTCAAAGCTTATGGAATTCGAGACAATCAACTCAAGTTAATGAAATCATATCTTAAAGGCCGAAAACAGAAAGTGCGTATTAATGTTGATAACAATATTTTTATATCTGAAGAAAAAGAGATCACTCGTGGTGTGCCACAGGGCAGCATTTTAGGTCCACTCCTTTTCATTCTCTACATCAATGATCTGCCCTTCAATATTAGTCAGTTGCTTAATATGATTTTGTATGTTGATGATACCAATATACTGAAATTACTAAATGATCTAATAAAGTTTGTTGAAGGATTGAATAACGCATTTGTCGATGTGAAGGACTGGTGTTCCATGAATGGCTTGAAATTAAATGCTGGAAAAACGGAATGTGTAATTTTTCATAATTCTAGATCAAAAACTCAGTTACCAAGTAGTGTAGTTTTGGAGAACACCAATGTAGAAATTGCTGGTTCTACTAAATTTTTGGGTATTCATGTTGACAGCGAATTGAAGTGGAAAAATCATGTAGATCAGTTGAACAAGAAATTAAATTCGTCTTTGTATGCCATAAATGTTTTAAAAAAGTCTGTAGATATTCCTACATTGAGGGTTGTTTATTTTTCATGTTTCCAATCTAACCTGTCTTATGGTATTGTGTGCTGGGGCAATAGTTCATTTATATCAAGCCTATTTGTTAAGCAAAAAATGATGATAAGATCTATATTTGGTATGAAATACAGGCAAACATGCAGGGATGTTTTCCGTGCTCTCAGAATACATACCTTGACTGGACTTTACATTTATAATTGCATAAAGTTTCTTCTGCAGCACAAAGAATTATTCGAGAAGTTCAAAAATAATAATTCAAAAACAAGGCAAATTGATCAATATCTCTATCCAGTACACTCTTTAACTGTAACCCACAATAATGCTATGTATATGTGTATTAAATTGTATAATGTCCTACCAAAGCAATTTCGTAATGTAAATAGGATTATTTTGTTTATTGAAAAATTAGATGAATTTATAATGAAATGTGAACCATATAATATAGAAGAATTTATGGATTTCTGTAAGAGGGAAAGGAATGTAACCCTTTAACTTTTGTGCTTTTTTTTTTACATTTATTCTTGTACATTCAAATGTCCTATGAATTGAATGGAATAAAGGGCCATATAAATAATTTAAAATCTTGTTGATGCCTTAATTTCGTTAACGTGATCCTCCCTTCCCCCAAAGAGGTTGACGCTTCCTCGCAAACCTTCTTAAGATAAAAATTTCAGGAGATTCATTCTCCTGAAAATATGATATTTAGTCAGCATGAGTCATGATCTCAGTTCTCTTGACTATTCTCAGTGAGGTTACCAGGGATATATTCGAGAACAATTTGTAGAATTCGATACAATTGAAGCACAATACAAGATCATGAATGTCTTCAGTCTCGCGTGCCAACTGCTAACGCGTTGTTAACATCCAATCTGCCTTCGGATTAAAATGCATCAAGGTAGAACCATTGTTCCGCAGATGATTACCTTTTAATGAATCATAAATAACGTCTTTGATCATTTACACTTTCCATTTTAGTCAACCATCAAACTCCAGATACTCTTTTTGGACACCTTGAATCCATATTGCAATATTGTTCCTGAGAAACTGAAGACTTTCATAAAGCAATACATTTTCAATCTTCATATCGCACGTTTCATTTTGCCGGTCTTTGTCTGATTCACAGGATTATGTGTAGAATGAGTAAGTATAAAGTTTACAAACACGGGGAGAATTTCCAGTCTCATTGCTGCTCCAATATTTGAACCATATGTACTTCACTTGATTAATTGTTTCGTCATGCCTGGCCTCTTTCGGGTAGAATGTAGGAGTGAAATTGGTACTGTTCTCTCCAAAATTCTCTAACAATCCAACAGCTTTTTCAGCCTAAGTTTCGCGAGTTTTTCCATCGACGAAATCAAAGGGAATTTACATTTATATTTCAGGAAATGTTTCGGAGTTTCTTTTTGGCTTATATCCATTCATATTTCGGAAAGACTCTGTACGGGGGGTTCAGAAATGAAAATGCTCAGCGTTATGTCTTGATTCCATATATGTGACAACAAGGACCGCTGAGATGAATTGGATGAATAATTCAAACTAATTCAATTAATAATATTCCTCAGTTTCTTTTTTTCCAATATGTAAAAGATAACTTCAGAAAGGACTGAATTATGAGTGTGCATCCAAGATTTTTCATTCAGTATATGTTTATTTCACGGGCGCATTTTTTGGAATTGGAAATTCAATGCGTCCGAAAAATTTGTTTTTCTTTCCAGTGAAATACTTTGGCGATCTTTTTCCACATGGCATGTTGACCTTTCGCCCATTTATTCAGCAGATACACCATTTCAAATTGGAATGTTTCCATAATTTCGAGAAATCCTGATTGGAACTAATTAAAATTCAGTACTTGTTTAAAAGACGACAGGTGAAGTTTCATGCAGAGATCGCAGAATATAAAATATTCGAAAAAAAATTTGGAATTTTTTTGAATTTGTTCCAATGACAAGATCAGCACGAAATTTTGCATAAAATTATTCATCAGAATGTTTCAATCTGTTATGAAGTTTCATCATGATTGGATAACAACTTTTCGTGTTATTCCAGTATAAACAACGGTACCAAGGAAAAAATTTTTTTTCTTTCGATTTTTCCTAATGATAGCGATACCATTCTGAATTCTACACCATGATTCTGATCAGAAACTTCAGTGAAGAAATTTGCATTTGAGAAGAAGGATAAAAAAATTTAATCAAACTTCCGCTCTAGCCCGGCAGTCGAAATGCTTATATAAACAATATGATATATCGTGATATAAAAGTGTGATTTTTCATTTCATGGTTTTATAGTGTTTCCACTCTCCTGCCAACTAAAAAGATCCGTATTTCCTGTCTAACGCCCCTGTCATGTTCCGCGTATAATATTCTAGCATATGTCCAAATGGGAGCTATTTTTCATCGGGTCACTTTTCTCACAGGGCACTGAAGATAAAACTTTACAGACAAGAACGCTTCTCTTTTTATATTGCTTTCGAAACAACAAAGATAAATAATTGTTGTCAAAGCAATATTGTGTTCCCTTCACTGAGGTTATTTCAATACTGCACTTCTTTTTAGGGTTTGATTCTGATAGAACAATAACTGGAACTGATCTCTCTGAAAAAACATGCATATCACAGGATTTTATTTGATAGCTTTCACCATGCCCAATATAAAACTGTGTGAAATATTATTTCCTCAGGATACCTACACATTTTTCCATTTTTTACGCGTTTGTTCTGGGGACATTTCGACACGTTTCTCACACAGAATTTCGTGATATTTGAAATTATTGGTATAATTCCGAGTGAAACAAAACTGGATTTCACCATTTTCAAGTTTTTTTCTGGGTTTTACTCCCGAAATCTGAAACAGAACTATTAAAAATTAGATAAAAATTGTTTTTCCTATGGAGAGCCTCCCTGTAGATTGCAGGATAGAACTTTTTGTCAAGGGGTGTTTTTTGGAAAAGAAATAGTCTAATGAACAATACAGAAATCATTTAAACGACAAACAAAGCGAACTATGACGTTTCTGAGTACAAATCTGACTCTTTCATCGGACAAACGAGTAAATCTAAGTTGATGATTGGAATAAAAATTTAAATATCTATTTGTATGTGTATCTTTTCTGAAGATAGTTGTATCGAAATGATTCTAATAGTTATCAACTGAAATATCTAAAAATTGAAGTTAACCATTCTTTTCTAATTCATTTGTGAATTTCATGGTGGGTTTTTCACAATTTATGTATCAAAAAAAATTGTCAAACTCCTTTTCCATGTTGCCAGATTACGAAAACATCATAGACATATCGCCAACAAGCCTTCCGTTTCAGTAAATATTCATCTAGAAATATTTCTTCGAAGTTCTCCATGAATATATTACTCATGGCAGATGAGAGCGGAGAACCAATTGCCATTCCGAAATTTTGACGATAAAAAACATATCTCAATTGAGAAAAGATACACATACAAATAGATACCTTAATTTTTATTCCAATGATCAACTCAGGTTTTCTAGTTTATCTGATGAAAGAGTCAGATTTGTACTCTGAAACGTCACAGTTCGCTGTGTTCCTCATTTAAATTATTCCTGTTATGTTTATTAGGCAATCTGGTTTCCAAGAGAGTGCCCTTGACAGATAGTTCTATCCTGCAATCCGCAAGGGCTTTCTCATTGAAAAAACAATTTTATTAAATTTTAATAGCTCTGTTTCGGAAATTGGTAGTGAAAACCCAGAAAGAGACCTAAAAAATGAAATCATTCCAAATAAGCTTTTATCGATATTTTCGATTTCACCATTCGAAAATACGACCTCAGTTATTATGTTCAAAAAGTACTACTAATAAACAGTCTCTACAAGGGAGAACACAATTCCATCCTGGATATGTAGCATTGTCACTGGTGTTCAGATATGTCAAAGGCACTGGTTCCCGTGAAAACAACTAAAGTTTCTTCCAATAAGAGGTGTTATTTTGATATTCAAAGAAAAATGCCATTTTTCAATATAAGTGATCGGATGTTTATTTCATTATAAAGAAGAATCTATGCCGTTAATAGTGGAAAATAACATCAGGCAAATGACCACCATGACCACGCTCACAGGACCATATCCTTTCAATGAAATTTTCCATAACCAAATCGCGAAGTGGCTGCCCTATGTCCTCGATAGCCTCGCGAATTCCATCTTTGAGGTCTTGAATCGACGCTGGGCTATTGGTGTAGACCTTCTTTTTCACGTGGCCCTAAAGGAAGAAGTCACAAGGTGTCAAATCACAAGACCTCAGTGGCCAACTGTGATCACCTCATCGAGAGACAACACGGTCCAGAAACTTTTTCCGCAAAAGATCAATGGTTTCGTTGCTCCTGTGGCACGTAGCGCCGTCCTGTTGAAAGTAAGCGTTGTCCAGATCAATACTATCCAATTTCAGCCATAAAAAATCATTAATCATCTCTCGATAGCGCAATCCATCCACCGTAACTGTTCCTCCAGCCTCATTTTCGAAAAAGTAAGGTCCAATGTCTCCGCCGGACCATAAACCGCACCAAACAGTCACACGTTGAGGATAGAGAGGCTTCTCAACAATAACTCTCCGGTTTTCCGAGCCCCAGATGCGACAATTTTGCTTGTTGACGAAGCCTCCGAGGTGGAAATGGGCCTCATCACTCAAGATGATTTTTCGATGGAATTCTGGATCATTTCCATGCATTTCAACGACCTAATCAGCAAAGAAACGACGTTGTTGATGATCGGCCGGCTTGAGTTCTTGTGTTAACTGAACTTTATAAGCCTTAAGACCCAAATCTTTATGCAAAATACGGTGTAATGACGTTTGTGGAATGCCTTACTCCAAAGAACGACGAGGAATTTACAAACCTGGGTTTTTTTCAACACTTTCGGCTACAGCAGCAATATTCTCGGCTGTTCTTGAGCGACGTGCACGGGTTTCATTCTTCACATCACTAACTTGTCCTAACAGCATGAATTTTTCTACCAATTTCTTCATTGCGGTCAAGGTGCTTCACGACGACCCAAAAATGTTCGAATTTTACGAACCGTCTCTGCCAAAGTTTCACCATTTTTATAGTGAATTTTAATAATTTCCATGCGTTGTTGTTGTATTGTTCCATTTTTATTAATGGCGTAGTTTCTACTTGTCAAATGTCAAAAAATGACACCTTCGAAAGTGATATCTACCGAAATAGCGGACTATTCAAAATAACACCTCTTATTGGAAAACCCGTTATAATATTGACGATTAATTCAAGTTATTCATCCTATTTCGACCAATCTACCAGAAAGCAGGTGAATCTATGGCCGCAACTAATGAGGATTAAATTCACAAGACCCTGAAATATCCAGTCACACGCGAGAGCTGAATTCTCTGCTGCATTTTTCCGGAGAATAAGGGCTGAATCAAATCAATTTCATATTTGAGATTCTGAACGTATTTGAAATATCCCAACCGTCGTGGAATGTCCATTATTGTCAACACGGGTAGACGGTCACCGTCATTTCAATATGATCCGAGGTATTTCACAAACTCTAGACTACCCTAGTTTCCCGTTTTACACTTAGCCTGATTGTTTGAATAACTGAACGTTATACCAGAATTAATTAGAGGAAAGATATAAAATTTTCGTGGAGGATTGAACTTGGATTGCGAGCCGCAAGAAGTTCGGTTATTTTCATTCATTTTCATTGGCACGGCGAGTTTGATCATCGGCCAGGTCTATTCACACACTGCCTGAATAATTCCAAATGAGACATCCTAGAGACTCGATATTTGTAGAGCATTTAATTGTGAATTCTTTGCTTAAAGATCAATGTACTAGAGGAAAAATTAAACACACCAAACTTTCCTAGAGACCGAGATCGATAGCCGAGAGAATACTTTTATTTGAATGTTTGGTTTGTTTAATTGTCCCTTCGTTATATTTGAGAGCTAAAATTAAAAAATTTCAAAAAGCACTGCCGTGAAGGCAGCAACTTTTGCGCGCATGTTCAATGTAGATGACCGCTTCAGCAACGAATTTGAACGTGCGCGCAAAAGCTGCTGCCTTCACGGCAGTGCTTTTTGAAATTTTTTTCTGATAAATTACTGGATTTCAATTCGATCTGATCTTTATTTTTGAAAATATTGGAAAAATAAAATTTTGATTGGGTATATCTACGGAATCATTGGGTGGATTTTACCCATTCACGAATTCGACCCTCGTAATTAAGCCCCAAACCTACTCTACAAATATCGAGTTTCTAAGTCGTTTCTTCCGGAAGTTATTGTGTTTACGGTCAGCCTAACGGCCGACTACGTAAACACAATAACTTCCGAAAAAAACAACTTAGAAACTCGATATTTGTAGAGAAGGTTTGGACCTTAATTACGAAGGCCGAATTCATGAATGGGTAAAATCCACCCAATGATTCCGTAGATATACCCAATCAAAATTTTATTTTTCCAATATTTCCAAAAATACAGATCAGATCGAATTGAAATTCAGTACTTCATCGAAAATAACAGTTCGAAGTTTCATACAGAATTTAATGAGGATGATATGATGAGAAAATCATAGAAATTTTTTTTTTCAAGTTGTTCTAATAACACGATTATCACGAAATTTTGCATAATGTTGTCTTTTAGCATCTTAAAACTAGCTGTGAAGTTTAATCAGGACTGAATCAGTATTTCTCGAGTTATACCGAAAAAATCAACGATATCGAGAAGAAAACCTCGAAATTTTACATATTTTTTCCCCATATCTCCAAAACTTATGATCGTATCGAACTGAAATTTGGTACACTGCTGTGAAATAAGAAGGTCAAAGTGTGAGTATAATTTTTTTTGGATATGATAAATGGTTTCCGAAAAAAAATTTTTTTGGAAAAAAATTTCGAAAAAAATTTTTTTTTAAAATTACTGACAATATGATCCTGACCAAATTTGGCTCGAAGTTGCGCGTCGTTGTACTCCACCTAACTGCTAAAATTGAATCCAATCGCTCAGGTAGTTTCTGAAATAAAAAATAAATAACTTCAAAACTTCAAATGCCTATAACTCCGAAACTATTCGATTGATTTGGCCCATTAACGAACTTAACCGCGGCATTCCGATGCGCAACCTATGCTGAAAGTTTCAAGTTGCTAGCTTGCTTCTGTCGACAGTTATCGTGTCTACGGCCGGCCGGACAGAATCAATTTTGACACCGGATTCGTCATCAGTGAGTCCAACCTAGTCGATTGAGACCATTTTCGGCTCAATCATCCAAAATTACAGACATTTGGACAAAACGATAGCACGCTGTTCCCCTAGAACATGCGCGCAAAAATACCTCGAATATAACGGGGTGACTTCTGGAGGCCAGAGTTCGTTTTTTCTAAACATTTTTTTGGTGCAAATGGTTGAAAAAATCGTAGGAATGCGCAATGGTGCCACTTTCGTATATTCAAGTATTTTCGAGAAAATAAATATTGAAATGGAGTGAAAAATAGGGAAATAACTCACATTGCGCATTTTCACTGAAGAATTTAGTACACCCGAAAACAAAAATTCCAAAAAATGATCACTGAAGTCGGCAGAATGACACCCCGTTTTCACCTATAAACGTCGAAATTTCTCCGAATTCGAAGATTTCACGCTCCTATAATAATAATAATAATAAAAACTTTATTTAATTCTTTGTGACACAACATGGTGTATAGGACAAGTCAGAATAAGAGTTATAAAAAAAATAACAATAAAAGTTAAGAAACCAAAGAGTCACACAAATATGCGTTGTCCATTTTAAATTCATATCGACATGGATGCCAAGAAATTTAGTCGACTCAGATGTTGGGATATTGTTGTCACCAAACTTTATGTTGAATGCTCCAATTCTATTATTTTTCAAACATAATTGAACGCAAACAGTCTTGCTTATGTTCACCATAAGATGGTTAAGACGACACCAATTTACAAATTCCTCTACAATAAATTCACAGGCTTTCTGGATCTCCTCAAGACTTCCTGCCGAAACAACTGCAGAGGCATCATCTGCGAATAATGTTAATAAATAACATGCTAACCACAAAGCCAGATCGTTTATGAATAATATAAAAAGAAGGGGTCCGAGCACGGAACCCTGAGGAACTCCTAGGCCAATATGGCAACTCTCAGAATAACTTTCGCCTATTTATACCACCATCGCTCTTTCGTTGAGGTAACTGCGCAACCATTCCAGGAATACGCCCCTGAAACCCAAATTGTAGCATTTTTCAAGTATGAACTTAAAAGAGAGTGAATGGAAAGCCGAAGTAAGTTCAAAAAATATACCTGCGACAAATAAGTTCTTATCTAGACACTCGTAGACTGATTCAAGGAAATTAACAGCAGCGGATTGTGTTGAATGACCGCTTCTGAAACCATGTTGTGCAGGGTTGACTTATTTGAATCAGTTCAAATAACTCGTCATTCTGTTGAAAACAATCCTCTCGAATACCTCCGAAAGCACGCTGAGAATAGATATCGGACGATAATTTGTTATTTCATTCAGGTCTCCCTTTTTGAAAATCGGAATTATTATAGATTTCTTCAAAATACTGTGGAATTTTCCAGATGTTATGGAGATATTTATTAGATGTGCAAAATGCCTACTTACTACTTCACTCATTAATTTCATGATTCTTGTGGATATTGAATCGACACCAACGCTCTTTTTATTTTTTAGGGATTTGATAGTTTCCTCCACTTCGATTACGATGACAGGATAAAAAAAAATTCGTGCTTACCATAGGTATCGCTGTACAAGATTCTGATAAGTCATCACCATAACAAGATCTCAGTCTTGAGGTAGTTATAGTGGAAAAATGCTTAGCAAATATATCAGCTACTAAATTAGGATCATCACATAACTTCCCATTTAAATTTATACAGATATCATTTCGGCTCTTATTTGTTCTTCCATGAGTCCGTTTACAATATTCCAAACTGTCTTATTTCTGTTCATAGAACTATTAATAACTGAACTTAAAAATTTATATTTAGTGCTTTTTATCAGCGCAGAGTGTTGACGTTTTGCCATCTTGTAGTTTTCAAATGTATTTGGGAGGCCAGATTTCTATGAAGCCAATGGAGGTTAGACAGGTTTATTTTAATTTGAATGATCTCGGGTGATATCCATCTTTTTCCTGAAGCGGCTGAAGTTTGTTTACGCATAGGACAGTTCTGCTCAAGATACTATTGAACAGTATTGACAAATGTGTCGAAACAGGTATCTATATCACTATGAGTATAAAGTTGAGAAAAATCGCATTCAGACAAAGAGATCAAGAAATTATCTATATTACTCTGGCATAGATTCCTAAATGAATATGATTCGACATTCTGCTTGTGCTCCAGTTTGAAACTAACTTCGAGCAAAATGGCTTTATGATCGAACACTACAACCCCATAGTCTTGAGGATCGACATTAGGTATGATGTAATCTACTTTAGAATTACTGGTATGGCCACTTCGTTCGTGAATTCTCTAGTGGAACACTGTGACGTTACATCTAATCCGAAGCAATTCAACAAATCACACAATTGTTTCAAGTTTTTACAGTTCTTTTTCAAGAAATCTATGTTTAAATCTCCACAAAGAAAACCACGATCAACAACATCAGAACATGACTGCAAAACGCAAAATAGTGTATCGAAAAACAATTCTAAGTTACGAGAACAGGGCCGATAAACACTGATGATGGCAGTACAATAGACAATAGAAAATGTTCAAGCAAGAAGACCAGGAAATATAAATGAGAATATATGTGGCCGTGTTGCATAGCTGTAATTTACTACCACGTTGTATTGTTTCCTCTTAAGTTTGAAGATTGATTACAGAGGCTGAATACGTTAACAATCAACCAATCAACCCAGTTTTGCAGATATATCTGTTCGAAATTCAATTTCACCAAGGCTTTCGATAATACGATTTTAATCGATGACAACTTTTGATGTTCAGGGAAGTGCGAAATTTCGTGAGGATCGCATCATCAGAAAAATTTTAAGAAATTGCGAACAAGCTGTTAGCTTCACGTCAATGCATTTCTGGAATTATTCATGCAGATCTGAGAACTGAACTTATTTCGAATTCAAGATGAGAACAGCACTGTTTCCCTAGATACCAGCAGAAACTGACAAAAGTTCATCTGTGTCGTTCAGGTTCAGGCAGCAAGCCAATGATGACAAATTTTATATTTAGAACATAAAACTCTGTTCCCTATTTCTCCAGTTTTTACTGGAACATTTGGCAAAGGTGTATAGGACCAATTTGTCGATATGATGTCAGGGACATTCATGTTGTTGATTTACAATTCTGCTAACGAAATTTCTGTTAGGAATGAGGGACCCCACGTACGTTTTATATCCCCCATAACTTGCTTTGTGTAGTTATCAACCTTGTATTGGGAAAGGGCAGATTCTCAGTAGGTACGAACCTGCAAGCTTTAATTTATTTATGTTAATTTATTATGTATCTAGCACGGTACACGACAAGTAAAGTTAAGGGTGAGGATCAGTGGCGTGCGGTCAGCGCAATTCCAATGGCGTACTCTTATTTGCTAGAATGGAATTTAGTTCCTTGAAGTTTATTTTGATGAAGTTTGTGTCAACGACACGAATGAAGGCCAAAAAACGATCCAGCTGAATGGTTTTTACTTTTCATTTCTGATGAACTCGAAAGTAATGGGGAATACCTATGGGTCAATAAATATTTATCACTCGGAAGGTTGACCTTTCGCTTGAGAAGAGCTTTGTTTGAGGCAAGTTTATGGGTGTTCCGATTGGATATACTGAGTGATACAACGATGAAATTCCGTTGAAAATTACAAATTACTCATTATTTCTCAAGAGCCCACGTGATAATCTAAATTCATGTGAACAAAAAGTGCCAAGAATTATAGGAACAGTGCCAAAGTCTCCGTAGATGGAGAGTCTTTTAGTATCAGCAAAATCGCAAAGACTATTTTTACGCGCTCGTTCTAGGGAACTGTCTCAAACGATTAGGTTGGACTTGCTGAAGAAGAATCCGAAGTCAAAATCAATTTGGTTCTTCCGTCCGTCCGTGTGGCCATACACAATTTTGTATGGATCCAGTTGTTGGAAAATTTCGAAAGAATGTGTTTATTCGAAAAGTTTTGAAATTTTGTTTAAAAATGTTTTTCTCGGAAACTTTGTAATATTTTCATACTACAAATTTCGTTGTTGTTTGAAATTTTGGCTTTTTTCCTCAATATCCCAAGATGTACGATTAGATCGAAACTTCGTAGTTATTCGAAAATGCCGCCGCAAATTTGAAATTCTGTATGTATCCAGATCTAAGAGAATTTTTTTTTTTCGAAAATGTTTCAAATTTTTTATGGAAATCTTTTTTCTCGGAAAAGGTGGATCAGATTCTAACGAAATTCAGCATAAACCTTAGAATAGCTATTCAACAATAATTCCAAATTGCAATTCGATTCGATCTGAAGATTACTAATGAACCCATAAGGAAGTCTCATATTGATTCATGAAAAATGGAACTTATCGTCTTAATGAACAGGGGTTCATTAAAAAACAACCCCATAATATGAATATTCCCTTAGGTCGCCTGAATATCCAAGAAAACTTTTCATTTTTGCATCTGAAGAACGACATATTACTGCGAACCATTTCATTTCATTTACCGAAAAACTTATAAAGAGTTCGAGGAATTCTACGAGGAAAGAAATACATTTTTCATCATGTTTTAGATTTTTTATGGGTTTTCACTACCAATATCTGAAACAGAACTATTGAAAATTAAATGAAAATTGTTTTTTCCATGAAAAACGCCCTTGTGGATTTCAGTATCGAACTATTTGTCAAGGGCAATTTCCTGCAAAACATATTGCCTAATTAAAAATACAGGAACAATACAAACGATAAAGAAAGCGAACTGTGACGTTTCAGAGTACAAATCTGAGTCTTTCATCAGACAAAGCAGAAAATTTCAAGAATTATTTCCTTTCGGTTCTTCGTTTCGATTCGAGACTTGTCAAATTGACAGTTTTGAGAAAACACAGCAACACAGATTTATTTGGTTTGAAAGTTTTTCAATTGTACCTCCTTATTAAGTGAATTCAGCCAAATAGGGTCTATTTCTACCGAACAATGAGCACAATTCAATTCAACAAAATGCAAAAGGACTCTTTTTTTTTTTCAAATGATCTGATTCCAACATCTCAATCTATCATGTGATTTCCAATGGTCGAACATACAAGGTTCGCTATTTGGGGTTGTTGTATGTCTTTATTCCTTAGGTTATTTTTGTGCTCTAGTCTTCAGATATCTGATGGTCTTGACGTTTCCCCTGTATATGTCTTTCCACAAATACAGGGAATACTAGAAACACAATTTTTTGATTGTTTTTCTCGTTAATTGGTTTGGTTTTAGTAAGTATGGATCTCAAATCATTTTTTAATTTGAAGGCGTTCTTATATTGAATTTAGCACCAATTCTTCTGATCTTTTCTGAAAGTCCTTGTACATAAGGAATCACATTCAATAAATTGGGTTGTTCATAATGGTTGTGCTGTTGATTTGGTTGATAATTAGAAGAAGATTTTCTGTCTAAATTTGAAAAGGTTCTATTTATAAATTCTCTCGGATATCCATTTACTCCAAGAAACGATTTGATGTAATTCAATTCACGTTGATGAATCGCATGGGTTGATGAGATTACATTAGCTTTGTCATGAAGGGTTTTAATGATACCTCTATTTACACTGAGTTGATGATTATAATAAGAATTCAGATATCTTTTTGTATGTGTATCTTTCTGAAGACTTGTTTCGCAATGATCCTAATATTTTTCAGCTGAAACATCCAAAAATCAAAGTTTATTATTCTTTTCTTATTCCTTTGTGAATTTAATTGTGGCTTCTTGACAATCTATGTATTCGAAAAATTTGTCTAATTCTTTCCTTACGTGTTGCCAGATTATAAAAACGTCATCAACATATCGCCACCAAGCCTTCGGTTTCAGTGAATATGTATCTACAATTTTTTCTAGTTCATTCCCTCGAATCCAGCTTCAAGTGCCAAAGGTAAAGAGGAGTCTGACAAACCCCTGACTACAATAACTGCTGAAATCGTAGGAATCACCAAACCAACCGATTCTCTGCGTGATCTACGCCACTGACCAGATCTAAAATTCGAAGTCGCTATGCTGCTGGAACTGTTGAAGAGGAGACGCCACCTGCGGAACCGCTAGCCAACGAAATAATTCGATACACATTTCACGGGAACGGCGCAGAATTTGCCGCTCATCCCGTAGGAATACTTCCTTGTCCTGCGGTTTGGAAGAAGATGGGATAATTTTTCGTCCAGGGTAACTATACAGTGAATTCGAAAATCAGCCGATGAATTCATATGAGATAGTTGAAAGTAATCGTAGATTCTTGTGAAAATTTTTGAGGTTTTCGTCATAAAACTGAAATACTTAGGGTGGTTCGTCTACAGTTCGTACGTTTTATCTTCGGGGGTTGTATATTTTTTCTGATTGAATTTGATGTTTAAGACCCCTGTTGGTGAATTGTCGAACTGTGGGCTGGGAAGTAGTAGTTTGCTGCTTTATTATCTCGATCAATAATCCATCTTTTAGTTATTATGGTTTGGGTTATTTCAAATCCGGCTCTGTGTTTCATATGATACTTTAAGGACTTCATTTCTTTCTCGATCAGCTGTTCATTCCATTTTCGTGTAAGATTATAACACTGTTTTAAATTGGGGAGATATTTAATGACACTATAATCAATTTGAGCGGATCATCCGAAATACCAGTCGAGGATTCGAATTCATATCGTTTCTGTTATGCAAGGTTAGGAAGTAGAATACATTTATGGATTTTCATCTCCTTTAGGCATCATACTGAAAATCCTGTTCCTTTCGTTGGGGGTGTTTTTGATTTCATGAACAGGAAGGGTCGTCAAGGTAGAAGCAGCGTTTAAACTCCATTCACTTTCATGAAGGTTGGCCATGAGATTCTGACACATTTCATCGTGTATATTTTGAAAATCTTTACATTTTCAATCCCAAACTTTTCTCTCTGATATAATCCAACGAACCTTTTGGACATTTTTTTCGAATGTTTTTTCACCTTGCTGAAATATTGTGATGATTTTTACTGAATCTCATTGAGAAAAGCAACCCATCTCAAATGATAATTTCTGCCAAGATTATCCTGAACAACCATATGTTGAAGTTTAAGTTTCATTGTACACGTTCGAGATCGCTATGCAAAAAATTTTTTCTGCAAATTCGGAAATTATCGCTACCCCTAACGATTCTAGGATATGAATGGAAATTTATATTGATAGGTATATATTATATTTCCATAATCATTAGTTTGGTGGAATTCTCTCAGATCAATGAATTAAACGTACCTGTTGGTGAAATACTGAAAATACATTACTACTGAAAATCCGATAATGTTTTTGTCATTCAAATTATTAGCGCAAACAAATTCATTAATCGCTCTGTTGAAGTTCATCAGGAAACTGTATATTTAATCGGCATATTCAATTTTATACTGTCAGTAAATAATCTCTCTTTGTTATTATTCTGTTGAATTTTGTGCGCATTTTTTTAGAGTTTAAGCTAATAACCGTTGAAATGTTGATATATTCATACCGATTCAGTTCTGCTCCACTACTTTGAATCGATATGGCTATTTGAATTTCAGTCAAAATCGTAAAATTATTATTTTCATCAACCGCAATGATTCTTCATAAGGCGCTGACGGTTTATTTCCCTTTTTCGCACTGATAGCTGAATTGCTTTTATATATCGAATATGCACATAATAGAGCATAGAGTATCGTTCCAAAACTTTTTTACTGGCACCAATTTTATTTGTTGTTTGTACACATAGCCGTTTTGAGAGAGCGCTATGTTTTCTTGTCAAGAAACTTCTAAAGAATCGATTTTTACTCCCTCGGTCTGGGAAACAAGAATATAGTTACATCACTACTATGACTTTCGAACAACATGAGCTAACGAGTCTGTTATTTTCAAGGTGGGTTGCCTATTCCAAAAAGCTTTGCTCCGTTATAAATAGAGGGTTTTCCAATAAGAGGTGTTATATTGAATAGCCCGCTATTTCGGTAGATGTCACTTTTGAAGCTGTCATTTTTTGACATTTGACAAGTAGAAATTACGCCATTAAGTTAGTGATGTGAAGAATAAAACCCGTGCACGTCGCTCGAGAACAGCCGAGAATATTGCTGCTGTAGCCGAAAGTGTTGAAGAAAACCCAGGTTTGTCCATTCCTCGTCTTTCTTTGGAATTATACATTCCACAAACGTCACTACACCGTAGTTTGCATAAAGATTTGGGTCTTAAGGCTTATAAAGTTCAGTCAACACAAGAACTCAAGCCGGCCGATCATCAACAACGTCGTGTCTTTGCTGATTGGGTCGTTGAAATGCATGAAAATGATCCGGAATTCCATCGGAAAATCATCTTGAATGCTATGAGGCCCATTTCCACCTCGGTGGCTTCGTCAACAAGCAAAATTGTCGCATCTGGGGCTCGGAAAACCCGAGAGTTATTTTTGAAAGGCCTCTCTATCCTCAACGTGTGACTGTTCGGTGCGGTTTATGGTCCGGCGGAGTCATTGAACCTTACTTTTTCGAAAATGAAGCTGAAGCAACAGTAACGGTGAATGGATTGCGCTATCGAGTGATAATTAATGATTTTTTCATGGCCGGAATTGGATGGTATTGATCTGGACAACGTTAAGTTTCAACAAGACGGCGCTACGAGCCACACAAGCAACGAAACCATTGATCTTTTGCGGAAAAAGTTTCCGGACCGTGTTATTTGGGGCCACGTGAAAGAGAAGGTCTACGCCAATAGCCCAGCATCGATTCAAGACCTCAAAGATGAAATTCGTGAGGCTATCGAGGACATAGGTCAGCCACTTTGCGATTTGGTTATGGAAAATTTCATTAAAAGGATATGGTCCCGTAAGCGTAGTCGTGGTGGTCATTTGCCTGATGTTATTTTCCACTATTAACGGCATAACTTCTTCTTCATAATGAAATGAACAACCGATCATTCATATTGAAAAATGGCATTTTTCTTTGAATATCAAAATAACACCTCTTATTGGAAAACCCTTTAGATTTTTAGTTCTTATCATATGGTCCTGAAGAAGTTTGACATAAACCTCAAAATTGTCATTTTTCAACCAAGTACCGAGATTTCAATTCAATCCTATCTATCTTTTGGAATTATTGAAAAGGTTACATATTGAATGTAGGCTAATTCAAGCCATTCACGAATTCAACCGTTGTAAGCCTCAATTATCACAATTATTCGTGATATAAAAAGTGGCACATCTTTGACACCCTGTATCTCAGAAACGAATAACACGCGGACATATGTTCAAAGAAACTTCTCTTGGTAGTTCGAAGTTACCAGCATACTACTCATGTTTCTACAAGCAGTTGGGTTACACCCGGTTTATTGAAATTCATCAGTGTAATCAAATATATTATAATCATTACATATACTAGTGGGAACAGTGCTGAGCCCTTCAAAAAGGGAAAAGTGAAAAAAATTATAGTCGGATAACACTCAGTGAAAAACGAAAATAATATCACAACAAGCTCGAAAAAATGAAATAATGAAAAGGCGATCTCAGGTCGGGACGTGAAGGGGGTGAGTTTTTGGGGGTAAAACATGGTTTATCTCGAATTCCAGCAAAACTACAAGTCCTATGGTGAAAATTGAAACAGCAAAAATTCAGTTAATAAAAGGATCTATAACTTTTTCCACATAACCTCGAAATGTATGTGAAAATTTCAAATAACCAAGTTTTTAGTTTTTATTTTATCTTTTACAGAATAAAAAATATTTCCACGAAAGTTGGTGAAAACTTTTGTATGTTTCGCTGTATTTTGACTGAATATCGGATAATAACCCTAATTATGAATTGAAAGGTCTCACGTCAAAATATCCGTATTTTCAAAAATGTTGGTGGGCTTTTTGTCGCTTGAAATCTCTTTTTTCTGATGAATTTAATTTCTGAAAAATTGAAAATCTCCCACCAATAATTTCATGAATTATTGCAGTAGGATATAGCATGTATGTGACGATAAAGATATATCGTCATACGTGACCGCCATGACATATGAATTCGGGGCCATTTCAAGAAATTTCTGTAGCATGTTTCTCAACGGAACCAATATTTTCTACAGAAATTAAAGTCTCTTGGAAATGTTGGATAACCCCAGCTACTATCGAATATTTAGCTAAAATCATCACAATTAAAAACACCTCAATGAATGAATATTTCTTAAAATTCAAAATTTGAATATATCGTTTTGTTGCAGTCTCTCCAATGATATGGGTACCAAACCAGCTGGTAGGTGCCCCAGCAGGCACTGACGTGACAATAGATTGTCACACCGAGGCCTACCCCAGAGCCATTAGCTACTGGGTCTATGACAATGTGATGTTACTCCCAACAAAGAAGCATGGAACGGAGACGATGGAGAACAGCTACAGAGCACACATGAAACTGACGGTGCGAAACCTGCAAACTGGGGACTTCGGTAACTATCGATGTATCTCCAAGAATTCTCTTGGGGAAACGGAGGGATCCATTCGACTATACGGTAAATAAAATATATCCACTTAAGTCACAAATGAACGCTTTCATTCCCTACACTATCTCTTTCAAGTTCGAAATTATGTGGACCCATATTTGCGCGCATGATCTGGGGAACAACGTGCTATTATTCTGTTCAAATGTCAGTAATTGTTTAGTCATTCGACTAGTGTTTAAGAGATCGGACTAAAACTTGGTTACTACCAAGTGACATGTCGACACAAATCTGAGTGCAGCTACCATCGTATTGTTAGTAAATTGTTAAAAATTTTGTGATGCTATTGGAAAAATTTGATGAAAAATTTGAATTGAGCTTCAATGGACAAAATAGAGAAAGCTTTTCAATGTTCTTGAGATATATCAGGTTGAAATTTGTTTTGACGCTGAAAGAGATCTCCATTCTCCATTCTCACTAGAAAAGTTATGAATCATAAGGTTGTCCTCCTACTTCTTGAAGGCGAATGTAGTCGGGTTGTCGGGACAACTTCTTCCATATTTCACAAACAATTTTTTATTTTGACTTTTTCAATGGAAATCCCTTCTTATTTTCCTACCCTGAAGTTTAATATTATATAGTATCATAATATAAAATATAAACTTTTTTTTATAATTTCTGTGGAATCTAGCCGCCCCGTGGTTGGTCTGTACGAAACACTCTGAATTCATAATCGCTTATCTTTTGCTGATAAAGCTGATATGAAATATACAAACTCAAATTTTCCCAAACCTGAAAAACGCGGTAAACGAGGCGAGTGGATTGATGGACTGAAATTCTCCGATAAGCGGCATTCCAAATATGAATCAGTTGATACAATGATGATATCAATGAGTTATTCTGAAAAAGGAAAAAAGGAATATAAAATGCAATAGATAAACGAAAATCAATGGAATGAATCTGGTGAAGAATATCGAATTGTGTCACTATCTATCTGAGAGCCATGTCACAGGAAATATACAGTGCACGTCAAAATTATGGAACAAATTCATTTTCTCAGAAAAATATTTTGCAACAAAATCCTGAAACAGGTCAATTTTTGTTTCAATTTTACCAAATTTTTATGCATTTTTGAAGGATTTTTGTTGCACCCTGTGCCATCCCCATCAACCCTCTAAATTTTTTGAATAGGGAAAGTGAGTCTTTTGGTACTTTTTTGGCAAGGTCTTTGTATCTTCTTAACAGGCGTGCAGAAATTCTCAAGAACTATTTATATTAGTTAGTTCAAAGGGGTTTTCAGTATGTGCACTTTGTCATGGCTCATTTACTTCGCGACGATGGAACCTGATGAAATTTGTCACCGAATGAAAGTCGACCATTACAGTTTTGTTCATGCACAACTTTCATCCCCTACGAACCCTTTAATGGAGAAAAAAAAATTTTCACGTGAGGAGGTTGAAAGGGGCTGAGAGATGTGCATGAACAAAACTGTTATGGTCGACTTTCATTCGGTGACAAATTTCATCAGGTACCATCGTCTCAAAGTAAATGAGCCATAACAAAGTGCACATACTGAAAACCTTTTTGAACTAACTAATATTTCAAAAAAAAAATGTTCTTGAAAATTTCTGCACGCCTGTGAAGAAAATACAAAGACCTTGCCAAAAAAGTACCAGATGACCTACTTTCCCTATTCAAAAAATTTGGGGGGTTGATGGGGATGGCACAGGGTGCAACAAAAATCCTTCAAAGATGCATATAAATTTGGTGAAAGTTAAACAAAAATCGACCTATTTCAGGATTTTGTAGCCAAATATTTTTCTTCTGAGAAAATGAATGTGTTCCATAATTTTAACGCGCACTGTATAATAGAAGTATTTTATGTTTTTTACGTGAAGGTCATACTTTGGACTATCATTGATTCTGACAACTGATTAATCACTTCAAAAAGGGAATAATTGAATCGTGAGAATTTATTTCGTGTCCCCCTTTAGTCTATCAAATGAACACTAATCTGTTTGAAGATACTGAAGAATGGACGAGCGACAAATGTAGTCTATTCACTTGCTCAAAACTTCTCGAAACTTTTAATGAAACGTTTTCTTCCTTTAATTCCACTGCATAAAGCTACTGCATCGGCGGGTATTGAATATAATGATGATTTTCTATCTATTTCTTTATGTTCGCTAGAATAAATTTCTCTAATAGCCTCATAATTAATATCGGACTCAGCCAAAACAAAGCGTGGCTGATTTCGGATGGTTCTTTATAAAACGAAATCATGTCGGTAGTTCATAATACAGGATGTCACATTGGAAAGATTTTGGAGAATTATTCACACTCGTCCATTTCGATCTTAGCGGCAACATTTTACGCGCTTGTTCTGGGAAACAGCGCGTTATCGTTTCGACATAATGTCTGCAATTTTCGAGCCGAAAATGGCCTTCAAAGATTAGGTTTAACACACTGACGAAGAAACCCAGGTCATATTCAATTATGTCCGTCCCTCCGTCCGTCTGGCTGGCCGTCCGTCCGTATGGGCTCTAACTTCCGAAGGAATGAATCGAGCAGATTGAAAAAATTCAAAAAAATGTTTTCACTCGAAAATTCATGAAATTTTAATTGAAAAGTCTTATTCTGCGAAAATATCTATAACATTCCAATAAAGTTTTGCACAAACCTTAGAGTCCAAATTCAACCACTCTGTTTAATATTTCAATTCGATGCGATAATTACTTTCGGAGATATAAGGAAAAAAAATATGCCAAATTTCGTTGTTATTTGGATTTGTAACGTATCTAATTCCCGCAATATCTCAAGATGTACAAATGCAATCAGATTGAAACTTCGTCATTAGGTAAAGAATATCAACGCGTAACTAGGTGCAATCTCAAATTTATTCTACAACTGAAGGTGTTCTCAATGATAATTATTTTTATCAGAATTATGCATGCATATGCTATCCACTTTCAACGTTTTTCTTCAATACAGATGTTTTTTCCCAGCAGGAATAAAAAAAGATGATATTTTCAGATTTTGAATGTATTGTCTCCATTCTAAAATCAGTTGTTCTCGATCAATTCTAGTGATCAATAGTTTTTCTTTCGTTTGATTTTCTACACTCGATCGCTATGCAACGCGAAACACGCAATTTGATCCAAGAGGAATGTGCCCGGTAGTTTTGCGAGAAGAAGGGTGGACATACACAAGAATTGCAGAAAGGTTTGGAGTTTCCCATACAAATGTGTCCAGAATGTTGCAGCGATTGAGGGAGACAGGTATGAATGTCCGAAGACCAGGACAGGGTAGACCACGGGTAACAACTGCCATTCAAGAACGTTACTTGAGAGTTTCTTCGTTGAGACAACGGTTTGCAACCGCTCGCCTCCTTCAAATTCAGCTTGAGCAAACTCATGAGGTGCAAATTAGCACTCAGACAATAAGAAATCGCCTCAGAGAATATGATTTAAGGCCTCGTGTTGCGGCAAGAGGCCCAGCTCTTACCCCAGCCCATCGAAGGGCGCGTTTGGATTTTGCGAGAGAGCATATCCATTGGGAAGAGGCCGATTGGGAAAGAGTTCTCTTCACAGATGAGTCTAGATTCTGCCTCTACCATTGTGATCGACGTTCCCTTGTATACAGACGTCCACATGAAAGATATGCTCAGTGCAATTTCCTGAATACTACTGGTTTCGGGGGAGGATCGATTATGGTATGGGGTGGAATATCTTTGACTGCTCGCACAGACCTAGTGGTCGTTGATAATGGAGCTATGAATGCTGATAAGTATATAAGGAACATTCTTGAAGAGCATGTAGTGCCATTTGCCCCATACATTGGTGAAAATTTCATTTTTATGGACGATAATGCCAGACCCCATCGTGCGCGCATCGTTCAGGAGTACCTTGAAGAGGTTGAAGTCTCTCGAATGGAATGGCCAGCAAGAAGTCCAGATCTCAATCCGATTGAGCAGGTTTGGGACAACCTCAATAGAAGGCTGAGAAGTTCAGAAAATCATCCAGCTACTCTTAATGACTTAGGAATCCAACTCGGAGAAATCTGGGAAGGATTAGATCAGAACATTTTAAGATCACTCATTTTGAGTATGAACCGTCGTTGCCGAGCTGTAATTAACGCAAGGGGTGGAAATTCCAAGTATTAAATCACTTATCAGCATTTCAGTATTTTGAAAATTGTTCATTTCTCTTCTTTCACATAAGATTCGGTGAAATCCTGAATTTTTCTTCCATTTAATGTGTCTTGTTTCGTTCAAAACCTTCCCGAGAGAACACAAAAAATAAGTTATAAGGTCAATGTAAAGTTAACTTTCATTAAAATTGAGATTTTCAGAATGTGCGTTAATTTTTTTGCGCAGTGTAGTTAGAATTCAAACAAGCGCGTAAAAGCTCCTGACCTCACCTCAGTGCCTTTCAAGAATTTGTTTACGTAAAATTCATCATGATATCATATTATCCCTCTGCACGGCAACTCCAACCCCTTAAATTTGACTGGAGAACATGGGTCGTGCAATATGTTGCTGTGAAGAAATTTTCCTTTCGAATATGATAGTTGATTTTTGACGTGACCATGTTTGTGAGAGAAAGCTTTATTTGTTATAATTTAATGGGACTTAAAATTATTCTATAATAAAATCAACGAAAGCTCACTGTCATCCTCACGATAAGATTAGAAGAACAATTCATTTCTTGTCCCAAAGATTAATGGAATCCGACCGAGAATACGCTGAATCAATTCAACATTTCCATATTGCAATCGTCGGCAATCATGCCATTTCTTATCCAGCTTTTCGCAGAATCATTTCCTAGCTGAACATAATCGGTGAAAAATTAGCAGCAAATGATTCAACTCTCCCTTCGACCTCACAGCGTGTTAACAAAGAAAACCAAATTTTTTTCAGTCCCCTTGGGATATTTCCATTACTGAAATAGATTACAGGAAAACGAGTCAATTATTTCGAGGGACTTGACGAATATGTTCGGCCCTTAGCATCATATGTCTACCCGTAGAATCGATTCGTTGAAAAAGTGCGAACCCGCTTAAAGACATCATCACCCTCCATTAAAATGCTTTGTTTTAACTAGGCGCCATTATTAAGCGACGCCTACGTTGTTTTCGCTGGGAAAACTCCTCGATTTCATCGGATATCGCTCTCGAATCTGTTTTTCCGATTTGACTCCGAAACAACGTAAATTGATACTCATCAGAGATAGATTATCCGAAAAGATGAACTGGAAATACAAGCATGGCTTGTTGATGAATTTTATGAGAAATTCATTCTGGAAAATTTCATTGAAGCCCTCGGATTACTCTGCGTCTGTTATGACAGGCCTCAACTTTTCAAGATTTTATGCAACGAAGATCTACAGAGTGGGCCATTGAAAACGAAACATAGCCATTTACGGGCGAATTGATCACAGTCGTTGAAAACGCCGAAACAGGTCGATTTTGTTTGGAGGGGGGCACTATTTGACGCATAATTCATTAGTGAAATAGCCACCCCCTGAACAGGGTGGCTCCCACCCTCAAATTTTGAATAGGGAAGGTAGGTTTTGTCATTCCTCATATGAAAGCTTTCCATTTTTGTACTTCTAACGGAAATCGGATCGAATTTGACTAGATGGATGTTCATAACTTACATGAGAATATTTTCCGATTCGTAATGAATTAAATATTTTTTAAGTTTTAATTAATTTTGTATTTTGGAGTTAGGGGTTCTTAGATTTTAACTTCTAGAATTGAAATAGCCACCCCTAAGCGGGGTGGCTACCCCTCTCGAATTTTCAATGAGGAGGGTTTGCCATGTGATAAATCATTTTGAAGCTCATCATTTGAAAGCTCATCACTTCAACTTTTTATAATTTGCAATTTTTGTACAATTGAGTTTTAATTAATCAATAATTAATGTTTGTTCATCATTTCCCCTTGAAATATTTCCTGATACGTGATCTTGCATGAATCTTCTCTCAAAGATTTCATATTTTTCGATTTTGTTTATTATTTCATTCTTTGAGTTGCTGGAATCAGCAAATATTCTTGCGAAAAAGTCAGAAAGTCCTTACATCAGGAAAATTAAAAGGAATTTCAACTTCACTTTGAAACAGATACTTTGTGAATAAGAAATTCAATTCAATCGTACAAACAGCTGCAAATTATAATAAGTTTAATTGATAAGCTTTCAAATGATGTATCACATGGCCCATCCTCTTTATTAAAATTCGAAAGGTGTAGCCCACCCGCTTAGGGAGTGGCTATTTCACTTAAGAAGTAAATTTTCAAGAACTCATAGCTTAAAAATACAAAAATAATCACAACAAAAAAAAATTATCTCCCATTACTCATCAGGAAATATTCTCATCTGAATCATGAACATCCCTTAATTAGTCAAAAATTTAAGATTAAAGATTTTCTGAATGGCTGAACTGAAATTACAAGCATGCCCTTATTTATGAGAAATTCATTCTTGAAAATTTCATTTCAGCCCTCGGAGAACTATGCGTTTGTTATCAACAGGCCTCAACGTTTTGAGATTTTGAGATGAACACAGTATTATTCTACCCAAATATCTGCAATAGTTTAGATTGGAGCCGAAATTCACTTGAAGGGCTATATAGGTTAGACTCACTCATGAAAAATTCGATGTCAACGTAAGTGGGTAACGTATCAAAATACGAAAAATTTGTTCGTGGGCAAGAATCAGTCACAAGGTTTTGGGGCATTACTTGATTCCTTGAGAATCGTATCGTATCGTTATAAATTAAAAACAAATCTTCAAAAGTTTCCCAAATTTTTGTTGATCAGATTTTGTTCTCGAAAACTATACATCAGATTTTCATGAAATTTTACATAGTCCCCGAAATCGATATTTAACAATAGTATACAAACCTTCTGCTCAGTTGAATATTTACTCTTGGAAATATCAGGGAAAATATAAACTCTCTTTTCTAGATTTTTTCCTCATGAAGTTGTTACAAGACACTATGGTTTCAACTGGTTGTGTTTTCGTAGAACTGAAATATTGTCTTGAACAAATCCAATTTTGACCTTACTTGAGCAAGAATCCTTCGAAATCGACCAAAAGGATTTGAAGTGTTACAGTAATTTCCTCAATATCTCAGGAACTCCTTATTCGAAAACGATTCTTCAGATTTGAACGAGTTTTTGCATAGACTTCGAATTGAGTATTCTGCATCATCGTACCGAATTTCACCTTGATTCGATTCCAATATTGGAGATATTGGGAAGAAAGTTTCAAATCTCATTGTTTTTTCCTCGGTATTTTCGGAACAACTGGAAAAACACATATATAATCATGATGAAACTTGCTCTTCACTTGGCAAAGCAGCTGTGCAAATTCGTAATTATCTCATCATAAGAACTACTGAAAAAGTCAGTGCTTTTCCCGATTTTTTTTCTGGTTACATCAATTCTGAATATGAACAAGCATGCAGAATCTGTTTCATCGATTAAACCGGTAGTTTTGGAAATTCATATTGATATAAATTAGCCCTTCCATTATGAGCACCAATATTTTTTCCTATTGCTCATCTAGTACGAACCAACTGAATTTGATCCATGTTTTCTTGTAATCCCATTAAGTTTGTTTGGACCTCTTTCGGACACAGTATCAGATAAATCATCAGAGGATTATGTATTGGAGACTTGTCCCTGTGTTTCGAACCCTCAATTCAATTCAGAAAGGCATTTTCGATGATCAGCTGGGTTGACTCGTGAAGCACAAATTTTGTTGAAAACACAACCAAAGGACGTCGCCTGGTTTGAAGATATCTTGTCATCTAGAATTTTTTCGCAGGTGCTCAGGAGCTTTTACGCTTTATATGACAGTTGATTTGCTTCCAGTGTTCTTCAACGTACATCATCAAAGAAAACGGTTCATGGAATTGAAACTGAATTGAGCTTTTCATAAACTTTGGTTGACTCAGCAGTCGCTTAATTTTGCATTAAATTTTATAGTGAGTTTTACAACAAATTGAAATTGGATTCTCACTGAGTTGGTTTGTTTCGAAGTCATTTCAATTCTCAAAAGAACTATCATCCAAGATCGACCATGTCTTGTTAAAATTCCATTGCTTAACCGAATCTATACGGTGTAGTAGGAAAGTTTCCTCTGAAAAATGCTTTTGAACTGATAATTTTGTAGATAATTCAAATCATCTAACCACGAAGGTTCACACGAATATGGTTAACTGTCGTACATATATTAAATCAACCCAAACTGCTCATTTCAATTCTGATCGAATGATTATTGAGGAATGAATTTGAGCAAAAAAAAATATTTCAAGGGGGGATTTCAATACATCTAGGACATAAGATGATCTCGTAGATGGACAATTGATTTCCGAAACCAATTATTGTTCAGAAACGGTCAGTCTATATTTCTGAGCGCTTGCTGTAGAAAACAAGGCACTATAATTTTGCCTCAACGTATGTTTCTGCGCGCATGTTCTACTCATGATGACGAATCCGGTGTCAAAATCGATTCTGTCGGGCCGGCCGTCCGAGGCACGATAACTGTCAACAGAAGCAAGCTAGCAACTGGAAACTTCCAGGATTCCAGGTTAATGGGCCAAATCGGTCAAATAGTTTCGGAGTAATAGGCACTTGAAGTTTTGGAGTTATTTATTTTTTATTTCAGAAACTACCTGAGCGATTGGATTCAAACTTGGCAGTTAGGTGAAGTATAACGACGCGCAACTTTGAGCCAAATTTCGTCAGGATCGTATTGTCAGTTAATTTCTAAAAAATTTGTTTTCGAAATTTTTTTCCAAAAATTTTTTTTTTCGGAAACCATTCTTCATATCCAAAAAAATTACCTTCACACTTTGAGCTTTATATTTCACAGCAGTGTACCAAATTTCAGTTCGATACGATCATAAGTTTCGGAGATATCGGGAAAAAATATGTCAAATTTCGAGGTTTTCTTCTCGATATCGTTGTTTTTTTTTGGTATAACACGAGAAATACTGATTCAGTCCTGATAAAACTTCGCAGCTAGTTTGAAGATGCTAAAAAGACAACTTTATGCAAAATTTCCTGATAATCGTGTCATTAGAACAATTTGAAAAAAAAAATTGTGTGATTTTCTTATCATATCATCCTCATTAAATTCTGTATGAACCTTCGATGTGTAATTTTTCGATGAAGTTCTGGATTTCAATTTGATCTGATCTGTAGTTTTGGAAATATTGGAAAAATAAAATTTTGAATAGTTACATCTGCGGAATTATTGGGTGGATTTTACCCATTCACGAATTCGGCCTTCGTAATTAAGGTCCAAACCTTCCTAACGGCCTAACGGACTAACGGCCGACTGCGTAAACACGATAACTTCCGAAATAAACAACTTAGAAACTCGATATTTGTAGAGAAAAAATTGTTCTCGAACAATGACACTTTAAATTCACTGATATCAGTACGTCCGCTCGCCCGTGAAAGCAATTATTTCCGGACCGCAGCATCTATATAAAGATTTGGAATTGACAGGACTGGTTTGAGTGCTAAATGCTGCGCTAAGGTAATTTTCTGAAGAGATAGCAAGATGTCCAGCGTTTCGAAAATAATGTTTCCTTTGTTCAGAGATATATCGTTACTGTTGAAGTGAATCTCTTGCTATATGCATTATACCTTTCCCTGGCCTAGTGAGAACACGGATTTCGTATAAACTAAACAAATGCAAAACGTACAGCTGTGGGTTCACTGGATTCCAACTTGCTGATTCATTCTATCTAGTGGCAGATTTTGCACGCCTACCACGTAGAATTTGATTGCTACACAGAAATCACTTAATGCATAATTTAATATTATGCTAGAGATCTGGACAGATTTCAATTGACCAAATCATAATTTTTTTGATAAGACAATTACAAATTATTTTATCGAGATATCACGTGTGTTATATCCAAAAATAAAATGGACTATACATTGATGTGATTACAGTTTTCCCACGAAGGACTGAACTTCATTCAGAAAATAATCACCTATAACAACTTTAAAAAGTCCTCACAGCCACCAACAAGTAGAATATCCTTTCAACTGCATGCTCCTTCTGTTCGACGTGCTCTTCATAGGACACACTCTAAACATCCTTTTTTCGCGGGAATGTTATTTTCGATTTCTTCTCGAAAATGGTCTCAATCGACCAAGTTGGACTCACTGACGACCAATTAGGTGTCACAATACATTCTCTCCGTAGACACGATTTCATGAGTATGGATAATCCATTCGACTTGAACTTTCAGGATGGTATACATTTAAAAATGTGGCAGTTAAGTTCGTTAATAGACTAAATCCACCTAACTGTTTCGGATTTATAGTAACTTGAAGTTGGAGTTATTTTCTCAATATTTCAGGAACTACTTAAGCGATCGGATTGTAACTTGGTGGTTAGCTGTAGCATTCTATTGCGCTACTTCCTGCTGAAATTGTATGACGAGTGAATTTTAAAAATTCGGTAGTTTTTTTCAGAAACTTTTCATCACATGTGAAAAATTTAACACACCTGAAACTTTTTTCACAACATTGTACCAAATTTCATTTCTATCCTAATCCAATTCTCAGAAAATATATTTGAATTATTTCTCAGTATCGTTATTTTCTCCAGAATAATTCAGGAAATACTGAAACAATCATGTGAAAGAGGTGAATAGTTTGGGAATGCTGATGTTCAACTTATTGCGAAATATCTTGACGATCATTTCATGGGAACAGTTTGGAAATTAATTCAAACTGTTTTTTTCGAATATTCCATACTCTGCGATCATCTAAGCATATTATTCCCACGAAATTCTGATCATTCAAGCTGTCATATTTCAATCTAGAGAATTCGAACATATCTGTTCTTTTGGTAATAATAATTAGGTAGATTTAACTCATTCACGAATTTGGTCTTCGTAGTCAAGGTCCAAACCATCTCTACAGATATCAAGTTTCTCAGCTGTTTCACTAGGAAGGTATTGTGCTCACAATCGGCCGTGATAACGATCGTAGACTGTAGGTACCCCGACAGTTGAAGATGTTCAAATCAGATGTGTTCTGAAATACAATTCATTGAATAAACTCTTGGTACAATCAATATAAGACCAGAAATTGGATTCTCTTCATTCGGAATATCTGTTAATAAAGCCATATCCAACACAATTCAAACTGAGCAACAAGAATACCGAATAATTCCAGCAATAAAAGGAAATTGTAAAACTGTTCTCAGCAGCAGATTATATACGAAATACGGTCCCATTCCATGATGGCCGAACGGTAAACGTAGAGAGCAAAATTTGGGGGCCCATTTATAACGTTTATTGCTGCGCATGGTACAAGAGGCATTTACAGGAGCATTCTCAAACATGTTTTATCGGAGTGTAAAAGACACTTTGAAGTCTTTTGTTCTCTGAACGATAACTGAAAATTAATAGTTAAAGTTTATTTCTTGTTCCTTGTAGACTACTTTCTCTCACCTCCTATTGTCTGACTTGTTCAACAATTGTGTTTCATTCGAATTCAGTTCTAAACGTTCGAACGTGCAGTCGAATTTTACTGCCGCATTCGAATTGGTATATCTGTTTGACTGTTCTCAAGGAGTTATACTCGAGTAAGGATAATCAGCTTAAATTGTGGCTCTGTGTACTTGTGTAATAATTGCGGAACTTACGACAAACATCTTCCCAGTAGAGATAACCTCACATGCTATGATTGTCATGGTGGCATCGGAAAATTGTCATGACTGATCTGTTCTTGATTTTGTAGGTTTTTTTGGGTTTTCGCTCCCAATTTCTGAAACAGAACTATCAAAATTAAATAAGGATTGTTTTTTCATGAAAAACGCCCTTGCAGGTTGCAGGATTGAACTATTTGTCGCGGACAGTTTCTTGGAAAACAGATTGTCTATTGAACAATACCGGAACAATACAAACGACAAAAACGTTTCAGCGTACAAATCTGACTCTTTCATCAGACGAACGAGAAAATTTGCAGAAATATTTTCTTTCCTTATTCTCAATTTCAAATTTGATACCTATTTCACAACGAGTATTAAATTTGGTAATTAAGAATTCTCAAGTTTCTGGCCTCACAATGCAAGAGTAAATTATTGATTTTGAATAGATAACAAAATGATACTGAGTTGTTAAACCTGTGTGGTATAGTTCGCTCTCACGAAATGAATTCTCCCAACTCACATGTTCTTATGAAGTTGTGAAAACTATGTAAATCAATTGCCGATTGGGGTAAGCTGAATCTCGAAATCTAAGAGCTCAGACAAAATGTTGACACTTCTTGCTGACAGTGAAGAAATCAAACCTGAAATTGTTCAGTAGAATGGGTTTTCACCACGTCATCGAGTATTCGAAAAATCCTGAAATCGACACAAAATGAAATCGATGCCAGCTTCTTCGCCATTTTGATACCGTATGTTAGATAATGTATTGGGTGAAATTTCTCACTGGATCCTACGTATCACCTACTGAATTGATCTGTTGGAAAGAAGATTATCAATGAGTTGATTTGGAGGTTCACATTAGTATCATCTACTACAATAGTGACATTGTTGAAATTTGATAGATAACTATAATTTTTCTTTCAGAAATTCCGATGCCATCAGCTCCACCAAAGGCAACAGAAATGAAGAGTTTCTCGAATAAAGAATGTGAGTATTTCCGTTTTCTATTTCCATGAAATCAGCTACAATTACCTCTGATAAAAAAACTCCCTGTGTTTGAAACAAAGAAGAAATTTTTATTCAGTAATTTCATTTCCCATGACAAAAAGTATAAGTTCGAAATAGAAACCGATATCATTTAAAATATATTTACTGTGATCAAATCAGTGATGTACATAATTCCTCCATGTTTTCAAAAAAATAGGAAACATACACCTTTAATTAATCGGATCCTACTGCAACAGTTATAGTGTTTCGAAAAAATTATGAAGTTTGAGAAACAAACTGTGGAATCTTTCTAACTAATCTTACTTCACCCTCAATGCCGTACTCCTCATCCATATACAGGGTGCGTCTCTAAGTTGCACATTCATTCCAACCATAAGTTCCTCTTATCAGATGAAGCATTTTTTCATTTGTCAATTTTCCATATTCGGTTCTGATGGAAACTTATAAGCATTCGAATATTTTTCAATGTGCTAATACTTTCCTGCACTTTGTTTGAAAGTTCAACACAATATCACTCACGGTAATCTGTTCTGCAGAATAACCAATCCATTGCTCGAAATTCAAAGGAACATGATTGAGAAAACTCGTGTACTCACTTGATTCTTATGATTTGGTGCTTTCTGCGATAGTATTGTAACGAAAACATTTCACTTCACCTGATTACTAAAACACTGATTCTTCATGCCACATCCAATTGTTCGCTCCAGAAGATTATACACAATTCCATAATCTCCCATTCTCATGTTGAAAATTTCATAATTATCTTAGTTTCATCAAATTGATTGAACTGTATGAATTCCATAGAGTTTCTGGTCCATACACATAGCATCGACTTAGTCTCTATGTCAATGCTCTTATTACAAACTAGATAAGGGCCATTTGCACCGTATTACAAAACCATAGATTAAGACCATAATCAAGGTTTAGGTAAAAAATTATCTTGCACCGTCATGTAATCCACGTTTAATGGCCTTAACTGACTATTAAATTTAAACCCTGAAATTTGGGGGTTTGAAAGAAGGATTAATGGTAAGCTTCAAAATCTAACCCTACTTTCAAGCGATTTCGTACAAGTTTGACATTTTTCTGGACGTAACCTCAAGCTTGCTTACATTTTTTTTGTTTACATTGTGCATTCATGAAGAACTCGTACGAGTTAATGGATTTGATAATCAAATTTTGATTAAAAGTTATTGAATTTCAGATGATATTCATGAAAAATGATATAGAGAGATAATGACATCGGCATTGATGCATATCTTTTAAAGCATGAAGAATTAACATCAGTATTTCCATTGAGTTTGAAAACTCAATGGTATTTCTTATAAGCCTTCAACTACTTGAATTGTTAAAGTTACAATGATATGCTTATTTATTTCCAAGAGCGAATAGCAGAATGAAATCGAAGACATATTTGGAATGAAAAAGCATAGTTTCATGAAGATTCTTCAGTACTATTTTATTAAGTGATGTATTACGTGGAAAGCTATCATATACTACTTTATTATTGTGCAGGTGCTGTCTCTGTGCTGTCATTCTCCTCGATTATATATTAACTGGACTCAAAATATAACTACAAACGAATTAATGTAAAAGAAATTGTATCCTTGTGTTAGTTGATCTTCAAACGTACACATTCGTCAATCCATCCATACATTATACTTCAATATTTATATAGAATACTTTTTATTCTGCGGATCTCGCATTAGAGTTTTCATTATATTCGACCAAAAATTAACTCAATTCATAATATACTTATTACAAGCAAAATAATTCAATAGTAAGTCTATCCTTGGGTAAGCCGTTCCTTATCCGAAAGTTGTTTCGGATAAATCAATACTATTTATTCATTCATTCTACAAACGCCAGGATTGTAATTCCATGCAGAAGCTCAGATCTTATGATATTATAAAATATAAGTTTACTTGAGTATATAACTATAAATTTGAATAATGTTTAAAGCCTGATGCAGAAGTAAGAGCATAGGTCTCTAGTAAGAGATCCCTAGTCTTAATGATAATAAACAAGTCGGAACCGTTACATGCAATATTTTTTTGGGTTTTTCAATAGATGCATCTTGATTTTTCATATCTTATGGAAATATGGTAGAACCCATAAAATGAGTTTCATCTTTTGAATTAAAATATTTCATCAATAAGGGTTAAAATAAACAACATGAAGCTAGTCACAAGTACCAATTCATGAGAAAGTAACCAGATTTGTAGATTAACTTTAATCTAGTTACATTCAGCCTCGGTGCAAGCCAAATATTTAAATCAGAGTTTAATAAGTTTATCGTCGCTTAACTAACTGAAGCTTAAGACGAAAACGGTGCAATTGGCCCTAAATAACTCTAAATGGTAAATAAAAGTGTTACATTTTATGAAATGGAATCTATGGTAGGAATTAATGTACAACTTGAAGACTCACCCTGTATGTATGTATGTGTGGGAAGCCTGCAAAATTTGGTTGTATTTCTAATGGGAATACCTCGAATAATGCGTTATTCTTGTTTTTGTGTTGGTAGTATATGTAACGAAAACCCGTTAACATCATATGAAAAACATAATAATATGCAGATTGGATCCGGGAGTGGGCCAAAACGTTGACCAGATTCAATATGATGAAGTGAACATATTTGCGTTTGTGGAAATTCCGCTTTATTTGTCTGTTCATTTCGATGAATTCATCACGTCAGGTAAATAAGCTTTTTGCATTAGGTCAGTCACTGTATTTTCCGTTCCACTCTGATACAATTCTGGCAGGTGGATTATTCGAATTAATTCAACAGTTCGGAGTTACGTCAAGAATTATTTCTGGATGAAATTTTCAAAGGGAAAATTAAACTTTTCGTACTTTGTTAACTGACCCACCCGTTTATTCTTGCTACTTGCCGCATGTATGTTCCCAGTTTCATATGAAATGATCAGCTGGAAAGTTAACAGAGAATAACAAATTTCGATATAATTTCCGCACGATCATGACGAAATTTCGCAAGTTGCGCGTTGGCATTCTACAGCAGGAGTAATTTCGGATATATTCAGTAAATAACTGATGAAGGCTACAAATACAATCTTTGAGAATACAGATTTTTTTTTATACATTTCCATAATATCTTTTGAAATTGATATTTAATCTCAATGACGAAATATTACAGAAAAAGATAATAAAACCAATATAATAATAAATACAATGGTTTGTTCTGAATAATTCAGAACCCATCAGTGACATATAACTTCCACCATAATCAATATTTCAGTTCACTGTGTATAAAATACACATAACAAAACAGTGTGTTACAACTCTCTAATCCTCTTACACTTTCTGCTTCTAACGAACGTTTCGGAAACCAAGTTTCCGTCGTCCAGAGACATGTCGTTACCGACTACAGGTGCAAGTTCACCTGCTGAACAAGTGGGGAAGGTGGTATAGGACCAATAGGGAAAGGGTTGTTAGAGGGCCATTAGGGTAGTGCTGGGTTGATACGCACCTGACTTTGAATCTCTGAACCATTATTCAGGATGATATAACAAGAAAAAATCAGAAAACAGGGTGTGAATTTTTATAATTTTCTTGGGATGTTCAACTTCAAATATACAAGAAATACCCAAATTATTTAATATTTCTCAGATTATTGTTGTGATTGGATGTTGATATCTGGGACATCCTGTATGAAAATTCTACATATTTTCCGTATTTACGGAATGAATTTTCATTGTTTGTACTGTCTGAAGTGTACATGAACAAGAAATAGATTAGTTAGAAGAAGATTCCCGCATAGGTTTGGCGTTTTTGCCATTGTGCGAACTTTCCTGCTCGAAATAGAACTTTAAAACGTCTATCGCTTCACTCTTCTAAGTAGTGAAGTTAGATGATTCAACCGAAATTTTTCCCTCGGCAAAGTGGATGATGCTTGAGGGTGGGGAATGCTGAGTTCGCATCCTGGCATTTCGTCGGAAAACCGTATGTTGATTTCTTTGATGTGAAACTTCGAACAAACACCACAATCTGGGAAACCTGGGAGTATATCTTCTTCGAAAACGAGGTGTACAGAATTTTATGATAGTTCTTCCGAATGCTGCTACATATGGAGATTCTCAATTGGTAGTTTTACTGCTCATTAAACCACTTATTGATCCCCATTTTTCAAAAGGAGAAGGGCGGTGATAGGTCTAGCCATACATTATTTGGTAGTTTTTTTCTGGGTTTTCGCTCCCAATATCTGAAACAGAACTATTAAAAATTAAATTCAAGTTGTGTTTCTAGGGAAAACACCCTTACGGATTGCAGGAGTGAACTATTTGTCAAGAGCTGTTCTTGGACAACAGATTGCCTTATGAACAATACGTTTCAGAGTACAAATATGACACTTTCATCAGACAAACAAGAAAATTTTTCAGAATTTTTGTCTTTGAATTTTTTGTTTTGTGAGACTTTTGTGAAATTGATATTTGTAAGAAATCACAGCAACACAGATTCGCTTGACTTAAAAGTTTCTCAATTCGATCAATTTAAAGTAAATTCAGGGGAATATGGTCCATTTCTAAAGAACAATGAGCAGAATAAATCTCTTCATTTAACGAAATGCAGGAGGACACTTTAAATTTCTCTCTTGAATTATTTGGTTCCGACATCAATATTTTTATTGTCGCAATCTATCATATTATTCCCAATAATCGATCATACATGGTTCGCTGTTTGAGATTTTGTATATCTCTATTCTTTGAATTATTTTCCTGTTCTCGTTTTCGAATATCAAACATTCGAGATGTTTCCCTTGGGAATACTTTAAACACAATTTTCGTTTCTCGTTAATTGAACGAGAACACTCATTAACCTAAGAAATAGAGAGATACAAAAATCCCAAATAGCGAACCAAATGAGTCAATCCTGCAATCCGCAAGGGACTTTTTCATGAAAAAAATTTCATTTGGGCTCCGGTGGTTTCACTATTGTCATTCATTTCACGCTCAAGCTGAATTTCCCTTTATAGCGAGCGAAGTCAAGATATGGAACTAATTCAAATAAGAATCCAGACTTTCAAATGTGCGACAAGAAAGTAACATGGTACTCGTATCAATAACAGATAAAACCAAATTTTGGGCAATTGCTTGCCTCACGGAAGGGCTTCGGGAACATGCGCCAGACCAAATGTATTGGTGGAACAGAGTAAAGTTTACTTCTATTAGGTATCGGTTCGGTATCCAAAAAAAAATTTCATAAAAAACGATGTTCATTTAATTTCAATAGTTTTGTTTCAGATATTGGAGATGAAAATCCAGAAAAAACCTACAAAATGATGCATAATCTTCCCAAAATAGTTTTACTCGATACTCAGCCATACATTGACGACTATATGACATTATCTGTTTCCGGACACTGGGTATTCGCTTTGAGCAGAATGATTTGAAAAGTTTCTACGTATGAGCGTCCGATTAAGCCATCAGCAACGTGAAATTAATCTTATAACCTTTTATGATCCTCCATCTTCAACCTGTGAATATTCAAAGGAATACTCGATTGGGAGATCTTTTTTTCATTCAGTCCTACGAGATTCGGCATGAATCTCCAAGCTATCATTTCTCAATAAAGTGATAGATTTGAATTAGACCCGACCCGTTTTTTTAGAAATATTTGAATGTGTATATCTATGAAACATTTGGCGGATTTTACCCATTCACGAATTCGGCCTTGGTATTCGAGATTCCCAAATCAGTGAAATCACAAGTTATCATTTTTCCATCAAGTACTAGATTGAAACTGGATCTAATCTGTATTTTTAGAAATATTGGAAGAATAAAATTGTGAATGGGTATATCTACGAAATCCTTGGGCGGAATTATCCCGTTCACGAATTCGACATTCGTAATCAAGCCCCGATAATTCTATACTATACTAATTGAATAATTCTCTACTAATATCGAGTCCCTAAGTCATTTCTCTCAGAAGTTAATTTGTTTGCGGTAGGTATAACCACGGATCGTTAACACAATAACTGAAAGAATATGCCGATAGACTAAATAATTGTATTGATATAAATAATTGACTAAAAAAAAAGAGTTTTAACGCTCATGAAGAATTTCGTGACGACCCTTTGATTAGTAGATAGCAAAATTTAAATTTGAATATTTAATTGAATTGAATGGAATATTTTCCAAAATCAAAATCGAAAATGAAACCCTGAACTTTCTGACAGCTAATAAGGAAAATCAAAGCAGGCAAAATAGGGACAATTTCTTTGTAATGAAATTAAAGCTCTAATACGGGAAATTGGGGAGAATTAGTATTGTCAGATTCTGATTCTTCTAACTTTTTCTGCTAACTACGTAAACATTTCAAGCCTAATTAATGTTCTGAAAAAACTCTGACACTTCAATAAACTGTTCATGGTTATCCTTTTGCTCTTTTTATCCTTAGTCCTCTACATAATCGAAAATATACACCAGTTGAAATCAAGCGCGTTTTAAATTCTGCATATTCATGGCTAGATGTTCTGTAGTAATTCACGAATTTTATTTGCACGTGATGTGGATATATAAGGCCAACCTTGGTTCATAAAAGCTATTCATATATTTTGAAATATACAGAAGCGACGGGTAAGGAAGCGTATCCTTTTGAATAACTGGATATTGTCCTACACAACATGTTCTTTAAAGTTAGTGCTATTACCCAAGAGAATAGGAACATACTCTGAACTCTAACCCAGCCAAGAAGGTGCGCCACAAAAAGTATGCTTTCATTGTACTTGTGAATATCACCGCTGAGAATAAGTTTCTCCCTGTCTTAACCTCAACTTTGCCCATTACAGAATCGCGTTATTGTAATGCTAAAGTTGCTTCTTTCAACGTAAGGTTGTTCATCATTACACATAACGTTAACTATGATGGCTTACCGCGAAATATTAAACTGTGTAATTTGCCAGTTTTTTCGGGACATTACCATCCGACGAAAATATAACTGCCCAATTTAAATTATTTGTGGGGATCTAAATAACCGAAACGAGATCTCTAGAGGGGTGAATTTGATAAAGAAATATTATGTATGAAATGGACAATTAATATCATACACCGTTGTATTTTCTTGCATATAGGCCATTTGCTGTACCAGAAATATAAATTTTCGAACAATATAACAGCATCTGATTAAGTTCATTGCCAATTCGAATTATCTAGATTCGTGGATATATTCAGGTTCAAAATTCAAGACTATTTCTACTATTATGTTTTTTTCTGGGTTTTCACTCCCAAAATCTGAAACAGAACTATTATAAATTGAATGAAATTGTTTTTTTTATGAAAAACGCCTATGCGGATTGCAGGAATGAACTATTTGTCAAGGGCAGTTTTTCGGAATGCAGATTGTCTAATGGACAATACAGAAATAATATGAACGATAAACGAAGCAAACTGTGACGATTCAGAGTACAAATCTGACTTTCATTAGACAAACGAGAACATTTTTGGAATTTTTTTTTTCGATTTATCGTTTTGAGACTTTTGTCAAATTAACATTTAACATTTTCATGCAAATCCTCCGAAAATGAGATTCAATCGATTCTATTTGTACTTTTTTCTCTCACATGATTCTAAGGAACAACGTGCTATCGGTTTGCCGAAATATCTGTTATTTCCGATTCTTTTTCCGAAACTGGTCTTGAATTATTTACCGATTTTGTCTAGCCGGTCGTCTGCCCATGTCCATGATAACTTGAGAACGGAAACAGCTGGCGACTTGACTCTTTCAGGTAAGGTTGCCTTTCAGAATATGCCGGTTGAGTTCGATAGTATGCGATTATTCGATCGAACGGTTTGAGTTATACTCGTTTGCATTTTGGAGGTTATTGGCTCACTATCCCAGAAAATACTCACGTGATCGGATTGGAACTGAATAATCTGTTTCAGAATACCAACGCACAATTGCTTGAACAATATTTCATTCAGTTCCACGCCTTGTTTTTTCTTTGATGAATGAAATGCTGTAACAAGCACTTTCGAAAGTCTTCATAACTTCGAGAATTGGATGACAATTGATAATGACTCTATAAAGCTTTTGTTTCATTCCGAAAATTCAGTTCGAACGAATCTACTTGATACAGATCATACGTACAATGTTGTACAATCATTGAATTTTCTGGGAAACCTCCACATAGTATCTTTCAACATTGATATTTTACGAAATAATTTTTTGTCCTCAACTGGCATATAATGATTCAGGCCAATATCTTGAGAAAACGGTAATACAATCATTATATGCCAGTTGATTAATTTCTATTTTGTCATTCAAGACATGGTACGTTCGACGACAAAACCTATCATCATCAACAGATATAATGTTAAGGTATTGATCTGTATTAGTCTAGGATTGTTTTAATGATTTCAGAAACATTTTGTAGATATTTGAGATGAGGCTACACCCTCCATCTCTTCATGTTTCAGGAAAACACATGGTAGCGCAAAAACTACTAAATATATATGGCATGAATATCAATAGGAAATTTGTTGGATATTATAAAAATATACTTAACTTTCATCGTTTGAAGTGAAGTCGATCGATGGTACTTACCCTGTATTCAACCCACTCATCGTAGTATATTATCTGTGTCCTAATTTTTAGTATATGCGCGAACGATTCAACACCTACTCGAACCGGGCCAAAAACACATAGAAACTACAAGCAAAATCCTGCAAAATTTCCATCTGAATGCCATTTGAATTCATGCGAACTGATTCGGATACCATGAAACGTTCCATCCCAGTATACAATGGATTGCCATTCACAGCTGTTAAAACTGTTTTATGACAGCATCAGCACGACAGAAGTAGGGTAGATTTTTGCGAGGGAAGTTTTTCTCAATGGTTCGAAGTTTTCGGAGTTTTTAATACTTCCGTGCTTCTAGTCGACTAAGCACTGAATGGGTTCGATTGAATTTTTGAGACTAATCAATGAATAATGAATATCTAAGAGCCATTACCATTTTTAGTGCTCACTCTCTGCCGGGAAATCTAACGGGGAGATTTTAATGAAAATTTGAAGGGAATCCAATCGCTCGCCCTTACCTCCTGTAGGTATCACATTTGAACGATTCCATGTACAACCAATGAGCCCATTATGGAGATGGAATTTCACTCTTACCACAGTTTACTTAATACGGAATTTTTGAGTAATGTCACCTGTTGATGAGACATTGCTGCAAAGATGAGGTTTCCACAACGATAAACATTTGAATTGGCTTATTGCTGTAATAATACGAGTATTACCTACATGAGCCCTGAATAGCTCTGCATTACGAAGGAACTGATCCACGATAAACTGGTTTATAGGAAAATACATATCCATTTTATAGTTTGAGGGGATTTTGTATTATTTTTCAGGCCTCTTTTCAGCTTTTCGCTGCCAATATCTTAAGTGGGGAATTAAAATTAAATGAATCATTATTTTGTGTATAAAGTATGATTTTTTCGGAACTCATCGTGTTTACGTTAGGCCACTAGGTTGACCGTGAACACACAATAACTTCTGACAGGAAATACGAAGAATCTCAGTATTTGTACAGTAGATTCTCACGAATTTTGCATACATCTTGATGCCTTAATTTTCCTTTCAAGTACTAGATTTCTATTCAGTATGATCTAGATTGTAGGAGATATAAGTCCCTAAATTACTCCTTTCGGAATTTATTGTGTTTATGATCGACCGCATCGCAGCGCATGAACCCCGATGAATTTGATATTTGCCATGCAGGACGAATTCGTTAATGTATCAAATCCACCAGATGACTTCGCAAATATACACATTAAAAACTATATTTTTCAACAATTTTCAAACTACCGATCGGATCGAATTCAAATCGGGATCGTGGTGGAACATGACAGTTCCTGCGAAATTACCCTTGGAAATGGCTTCGAATTTGGACAAGCGCATAATGAAATTTCCCGTCATTGTAAAATGTTTTCCTGAAATTTTTTCAATTTGTATTCTGAGGAGATGATGATTCGAGTAGTCAGATATTGTTTGGAAATACCAAGCAATGATACTTTTCACATTCTCATGCTTCGGAACCTTGCGTTCCCTTATGATTTGATCCCAGTTCACCCATTTTTCCAGATGAGCATAGTGAGGCACCAAATGACGACAAATTTGACAGAAATAATACAAATAAGGGCCTCCGACAGGTTGCAAGTATGGCTTTCAGAATGAGCCCTCAAATTCCAAGACCTGAATACACAAGTTATGAAACAGATCTTCAAATAAATATATCCAGAAGGGATATCGTACTCAGCAAGCTTGTAACCGGATAGGAAGATCCAAATATGGTTCCAAAACTTCTCAAGGTACTCGATCAGGATTTCATGATAGCAGCTTCAACTCCAGCATTTCACTGAATATTGGATAGCATGCAACCTGATTCCAGCCAAAAAAATATTGTAGCCAGTGAAACTGCGACTCGGGTGGACGGCAGGTTTTGAACTAACAGGCATTCTTGAAAGCTCCCCGATTCAACTGTTACTGGCCATGGACACTACAATCACCTTATCTTCTTTCCTAGTCTTTCAGGTTTCTATCTCAATGCGACGTCTGATTAGTTTGCACATTTTGGTACAGTTCACTCTTTTCTGTACGAAGCTAGAAATTATTAGCATGGTGAAAGCAAAATTAAGCTCTGGGCCACAACGACTATTTAGATAGCTCTTTGAACTCAACTTTGACTCACCAACTGTTGCGATAGGACCAAACCAAAAATAAAAGCTATTCAATGCTTTCTGACAGGTCGCAGTAGGTTGGAGGCTAAAATGATTAAATTAGGCTCAGCTGATAATGAACAACGATACACATCATATCCAAATGCCCAGCAGTGAAGAGGATCAGATTCGAGAACTTTGGGTACACCAACCAACCCTAGAACTGGAAGAACCTACACTCGAGTAAGATGCTTCCTTCATTGAATAATCTAGAAGCTTTGCTCATCTGAGGAATAGTTGGTTTACTCCTCACTCTCTTCCCACCAAAGGTTAATTTGAATAGCATACTGCGGTTGCCACAACTACCAAAAGCCATTTATATGATATATACATGTTGATGATTCCATGAGGAATGCATAAGCAGATATACATTCATACAAACTATTTCGCATAGGAAGTCATAGCTTTAACCTAGATCTTCCGCAACATTCAACCTAAAATTCATGAAGAATTATCTGCTCAGATCCTGCCTTCCAGGGTGATACTGAAGAGTAGGAATTTGTTCGTCTACACATGGCCAAAAACCTGGCAAACTGGGACGCGTTGAGTTCTGGAGCATGCAGAAGTTGACCACCAACAGCAGGAAGGCTTTTCAAAAGAAGAGGCATATCTTACGGCAGCTCCAGAAGGAGATTGAGACTTTCTCTTGTAATTGAGGAGTGTGTTACCAACCAAAGAGGATGGTAAAGAATACCTCGCTCAATCTTTTCAATAAGCAACCTACTGAACATGAATGCAGGTGAAGATTTTGAGCCTATTTGGACAATACATCAGATCGTTTATAAGACAATCATATTCAGTCATTCTCTTGATTCATTTTGATCCATTCTCATAATAGAGATATTGTCTGTTAAGTGAAGTGTTCTACACATAGTCTAGTTAAACGTAATTGAAACTTCATTCAGTGAAAAGCTCTTATCGCTGATTATCAGATGAAAAAGTTTTCGTTCGGTCAAATAATTTCCACAGCATCGCAAATATGCATGAGAGTGTAACGAAATGATTTATCAATAGCGGCAGCCCATGATTTATTGTATGATAGAGATCCATTTTAGGTATCATTTGGTTATTCGGATAGGGCTGCCCACATATTCGGATCAATATTAAACAAAATTTGTGCAAAGGGTCTTTCAACTTAATTGCGACATTTTGGACGTGATTTGCATCATATACTTCAATTTTAGTACTCGTCTGTTGTTTTGTACCTTCACCTTCGGAAATGAATTATCTGTTGTACTATTTTCCTTCACATCATTCACATTATAGGTAGCGTAATAATTATGAGTGCTCTAATCAGCTTCGAATTCAAATGTAATTTGAGTATCCTGTTCTATATTCCAATAGTGTAAAGGAAATATTGAATCATACTCCGTGGAAAGTTTATTTTCTTGTTACAGAATAAGGGATAGCATTGAATCGATCAATTGGCACAGTTGGGATATAGGTGCTTCTATCGTTCTCAGTGCATTCAGCTCGTGTGAATGAGTATATTTTTTGTTGAAAGCTTATTATTTTATTTGAAATGTTCTGGAAGGCATACGTTCATGAATATAACTGAGGGATCTCAATGAAAATTTATTGCTCATCTGAGAACTCGGGAATGTGTAGCATTTAATTATTCCGGAATGATTTCTGATTAGATAGAGTTCCTGTTTCGAATCGTCTCAAAACATCATCTTTTGACACTTAAGGTTATGCTATTCTTCAGCAGTTCAATGATTTTATCTGATTTCGGCGATGTTGCTTGGAATATTATAAGGTTTTGATCCATCATCATCCTGGCTTGATGGACATCAGAACTCATTTCTGAGCAACGTGTATTGGCAAAATCTGCCTCATTATGGTGAACTGAGTCTTGTGACCAGGTAACTTAGATTATCTCAACGGATTTTCTATTCGATACAAAAATTGATTATTTTCGATGAGACTTAGGCTTCTTCGGAAATACTGAAATCTATCAAAACAAAATAGACTTTAAAACTCCAAATATGATCCCTAGAAGAGTAAAATATGCCACACTATCGATGAGAAATATAAAATACTTGTTGGTCAAAATATGATGTTTTAGCAACGAGGGCTCCATCAAAAACATTTCTCAATCGGAAAAAAACCTTTTAAAGCAGAAATTCACAAAACTTTCGACAGAAAATGAGATTCTCTACCAGACCATTTCAACAGACATGCGTATTGCGCATGCTCTCGAATGGAGAAGTGCCAATATTCCTGTCACTCCCCAACTCTCCTCGAAATGAAGTTGAATTGAATTCGAATTGGTATATCCGAAATAACAAAGCGATATATTCAATATATTTTTGAATATAATGGTGCAAATTATTCCCTTACAATTGGAAAACAAGTATCACAAGGTGGATGTCACAAATATATTGAATGAGACCAATCTATCTGTCAGATGACAATACTGCCTATGGATTTTTTCGCTTATTGTGAGTCGAATATGCAGAATTAATTGAATTCGATCCAGAATCTGAACGTGTTATTAAATTGTTTATTGATCATATTGCGACGGTACTCATAGTACCTTTCGTTCCAGATGTATCGAAACGTAACGTCAGCAGATCAGTTAGCCAAGACGAAAAACCGAAAGTTATAATGGTATCTTCCTCAGAAAAGGAGATTTTTCATCAACCACCAGAAGAGGATACAGGCCTTGGGCTATACTTTCCATCAGATTCACAAACGTCAGGTACATTCGCTTTTTGCACAAGTAGATCTTTCCTTTTGCACCACTTTGAGCACAATGAAATTGTACTCATAAGAAATTGTCTGCTTTCTTGATCTGCACACGCTTATCAATATTGATGTTGATGTTATATTTAATTCAATTCTCCGATTTTCTGAGGAAGATATATATCAGGCCGAAATTTTTCAGTATTGCATTTGAAATCGAAAATTTTTATTCAAATCATGAAATAGCTCATTGTTACCACACTTCACGTGTGTGATTTATAAACTATGTTATATATCTGCTTTGAACTGCCCAACATAGGTTAATTCTACTGCAATGTTTCAAATCTTAAAATTTTTGGAATAAGTTATTTGTTATATATTTCCCAATTATATGTGTCTGTATATGTCTTGAAATATCATATTTTCTGCGAGCATATATTCATTTTTTCTGAACGAATGTTATATTTGTGCCACAAATATGTCTACATACCATGGCGTTTAGTCGATGCTGAATGAATCTGACTTCCTCGGTCAATGAGAGCCGACTTCACTTCTTCACTTCAAAAATATGAATTTTATTGATAGCAAAATCAAATTCTGATCCTGGGAGACAATTTTTCTGACTTGAATACTGTTAGAGGTGTAAAATGATGATAAACTGACAATCTTACCAAAGGGCTGCATTTTGACATAATATCTGGAACATGAACTAATAGATTTTTTTTTCTGTTGAGTGTATCATTGAAAGGATTGAAATAAAAAATTAAAATAAAGATGGTCAGAAAACTAGCATGAAGAAATAAAAATAATATAACCAACATTTGCTCTGTGACCAGGAGGGTCTTTCGACCAGGTCCGGTCCTCCAAGCAATGATATTTTCGAACCTCAGATGAAAGAAGAACGCTACAGGTCCCCTAAATTGGAAATCATTTCCCATAGATAATTGGTTATTTAACACTAGAAATATGATCAAATATCCGGAGCAAATTGAAAACCTTGTGACATAAAGAGACTTTCCAACCTTCTCTAATAAAAACGCCGAAAAGTCATCTCACTTTATAGATATAGAATGACTCAGCGCCTCAGCAATAATTTTGAACCTACACGCAGAAGGTATTTTCTCATCGCCAAAAAAATTATTTTTCTCATCAATTTCATCTTAAATCATACAATCCCATATCGACTGACTTCGACATTTGAATCTGATCGAATCAGTACTTTCTACATAAAAAATGAATATGTTGCTACAACAAATATATTTAATATAAATACCATCTTATATCCTCTAACAAATATAATCAATAAATGACACAGGGTGTCTATCCGGATAGCCTTTAATTTTCTAGGGTCGTTCCTGTTTATAAGAACGGTGACATGAATGATATGGATAACTACCGACCTTTATTCCTGGTGCCAGTTTTTTCGGTGATTCTGGAGAAGCTGATCTGCAATCAGCTTGTAGAGTATTTTGAGGACAACATATTATTTTCAGAGAGGCAGTTTGGGTTCAGAAGAGGTCGCAATACTGGTGCGGCGGTTCTCGAATTGGATGGGACAATTCTGGAGTGCTTTGAGCTTGGATTCCACTCAATGTCCTTGTTTCTTGATCTTTCGAGGGCCTTTGACTGAGTCTCTCACGAGACACTGCTAAATAAGCTCAAAAATTATGAGCTAGATGAGTGCTGTAAAACTGATTTTAAATTTTTTGAGCAATCGTTGGCACGTTGTTTGTGTGGGTGAGTCGTGCTCTGAATTAAGATCCTCAGTCATTGGTGTCCCACAAGGTTCTGTTTTGGGGCCAATATTATTTTCAATATTTATTAATCACTTTCTAGAGTATGTAACGGGTGCGCTGACCACTCTATTTGCTGATGATAGCACTGTCCATGTTTGGTCCCTGGAGTTGGCAGGTCTGATTCAAGCGTCGGAGGAGGCACAGTCGAGGGCTTTTGAATGGTTTTCTGCCAACAAATTGTCTATAAACGAGACCAAATCTCAGAGTTTGGTTTGCAGTTCGAGATCTGTGCCAAAGCGAGAGCAGGGGTGCATCAGATTTCTGTTTGTTCTGTTGGATGATAAGCTAACCTGGACTGCTCAGACCACTGCCGTCGCTCGGACGATCCCTTTGCCCTTCGAGCTCTGTCTTCGTCGTTGTTTATCGGAACATTGCGAATGGTTTATTGTGCCTTGGTCGAGTCCCACTTGAGATACTGCGTCATCGTGTGAGGTAATTGCGTATTTTTAGAATACAGAGAAGAGCTATCAGGTTTGTTGCGGGCAGGGGGTATAGGAAATGTTGCAGAGAAAAATTTGTGGAGTTGCGAATCCTAACGTTCCCAGCATTAATCATTCTTGAATCATTGACCTATGCTCATAGTAATAGGCATAAATATCAGCTACAATCGAACATTCATGACCATAACACTAGAGGTAAGGGCCTTATCAGGAAAAGATTTGTGAGACTGGACAGGTTGCTCAGGGCTCCTGTCTTTCTGTCCATTGATCTATATTATAGGTTACCTTCTCACCTGAAGTCACTGTCAGATGATAGATTCAGGTTTGTTGTGAAGGAGAAACTCCTATCAATGTCTATGTACTCTACTGAAGAATTTTGTTCTTGTGATTCAAGTTAGTTTTGAGTTATTTTAACATATAAGTTATTCACTTGAGTTTCATGTTTATGAGAGCAAAAAAGACAATTGTATGAATGAAATAAATATGTGAATAAATATGAATATGAATGAATCAATATATCGACTCAAGAATAAATATACAGACTTTCGTCCCAAACGGCGTATCATACTGTCAGCCTCATTCAATTTCTCTACGCATCTCAGGAGACACGCATATTCAGAAGTAGGAGCATCTCAACTTTGTGTCTTTCGTCTTTGTGTTCTAAAGCAGACTACGCATTCCGTAACATGAATATATTCACTGCACACTTTTATGTATGAGGTTAAAGATAAAACGGACCAAAATCTGTTTTTTCCTGGTTCATCAAACGTTCACTATGCCCCCTATTCAGGTCAGGATTCGAATAACACAGATACGTGATATGAATTTTGATGGATATTGGGAAGTTGAGAATATCGAGTCAAATTTTAAGTGCACTATGAGTGTAACAGGTGGTTGGAATTACAGTGGTTTACAAGCAATATTTTCGATGCCAGAGATATGGGTAATTCACGGAGATCAATATATCGGCACCGGGTGTTCAGTCTACAGATTATCTTCATTAGGAGAAAGTCACGTACCATCAGTGAAGATATTTTTCGGCCATCCTAGAGATACATTAGAGAAATATTCCATTTGTTTCATCGAACTTTATAGAGCAGGTGCTAGGATTATAAGATAAATACTCCATATATTGAAGCAGGACGTGAGAGATTGAATATTATCATGAAGATAAATATGGGCGTGAACAAGGATACTTTTTGTATTTATTCCTCTGGAAGGGATTCGAGGGGTTGATCAGTTTCCTGATACTTTCAACCTGTTCAGGGAAGTTTCGGTGGATTCATTATTAACAGCATACAATACCCCGAGAGATATGAAGTTTGATTTGTAGATTACAGTTTTTTTGACAAAAGGTTCGAAGTTAGTAAGAATGGTGAATACTTTATCTTTTTGCTATCGTTCTCCATGAAAAAACAATTCTAATTTAATTTTTAATAGTTCTGTTTCAGATATTTTCAGTGAACCTGAAATTTTTAGAGAAGGTTTTGAGCTTAATATTGGAAGTCTAGTAGAACCCAGAAAATTTTCAATTTATTCTTCTAATTTTTGCAGCAGAAAAACTTTCTCGTTGGTCTGCACAATTTTATGCGTTGGTAAAAAGCCAAATTTCGATTTAATCAGATGAATATCTTTTCAAGTATCTATTTGATCCAAAGCTTTTCGTATGTTTGCGAGGTGACTTAAACCTTTTTTAGGTTACCAAGTTTCGTCATGACCAAGTCTAGGGGAACTCATCAGGGAATGCACCATACTAAGTTCGCTCAGTTTATCGTTTATATTATTCCTGTATTGTTCATTAGGCAATCTGTTTTCTAAGGAACTGCCCTTGGCAAATAGTTCTATCCTGCAATCCCCAAGGGCGTTCTCCGTGAAAAAAAAATTTATTTAATTTTTAATAGTTCTGTTTAAGATATTAGAGGTGAAAACTCGGAAAAACCTAAAACATTAATCCGTTCTTTCAAATAAATAGTATAGTGACATCAGAAACCCTTTTCGATGATGCATTTTCTAATCACTTCTCCATTTTCGGTGGGTTGATCCTGTGAAGGAAGAAGAGTCGCGCTGAATCTCGAATGAGCCTTTCATAATCGTTGCCATGGAAAACTCTTTGTAACAAACATTTTCTCGGAGCCCCCGTAAAAGTAATGTCGGGCTTATTTGGAAATCCATCTCCGCTTGGGAGTCAGTCAAGTACCTCAAGAGTCCACATTCAAACGTTCGGTAAATGGTTTGGATTTCAGTTTTATTAACGAATGAAATAGAATAGGATCGTTTGAATTCATGATGGATTAACTTCGAACCCAATCGAAGACGTACCTTTTATTCGGCGACAGAAAAACATTGAATTTCTACATTCCTAAGCCATTGGTGTAGCCAGGAAATATTTTTAAGAGGGGCTTGGAGAGCACAGAATAATAAAGGACTGTTTATTGTGGATCATGTATACCCAGTGGCATAAGATGTGTCATTCCTAGAAAAAAACTTTTTAAACTTCATTTTTTGGCAACGTGGTTTTCTTACATCGAGAGTGGAACTATAACAATTTCACGCCAACCTCGTCGCTATATACACTCTTTCCTATTCGATGCAGGTTGATATCTCGAAATAACACCTGAAAACAAAAAACAGACGAAAAACCAATATGAACTGATAAATGATTTATAACTCATTAAATTGATTGAAAGTTCACGATCCATCTCAAAAAAGAGGCAGACACCGAACGAATTGCCTCGAAATCATCGTCAAATTTATATATTTGAAAACTATCAACTAAATGTTGTTCTGTTTTCTCTTCTTCTCCGAATTCGCACCTTGGTCCTTCGACCGAATTACATTTGAAGAGGAAACTATTACAGCAACCATGACCGGTTCTAAGTCGATTTAAACTGCACCAAGTTTTCCTAGGAAGGTTAAAACCATGAGATTTTTCTGAAGGATCGCTGATAAAACCTTCGTTGAAAACATTACATGAATTCTATTCTGAACGCCAAATTTCTTCGCCAATTTCATTGGGGTAAGGAAAATCGTTAATCCATAAAGGTTTACGAGATTTCAATCTAGCAATTTTAGAATCCGGGATATAAGACATGATTGGGAATAAATTCGGAAAGGAATTATATTCATCCCAAGACTTCATCAGTGCAACCTGTCTACGACTATGGGGTGGTACAATATTTGAAAGAACTGGTAACCCAGAGGTGTAGATCTTATGGTCCCATCAATTATACTCATGGCAACATTAAGCTGTGCATCAATTTTACTAACATCAGCTCTGTTAAACTAAACTGGACAACAATATTCAGCAGCAGAAAAAACCAAAGCGAAAGCTGCGGTACGAAGAGTGTTAGGGTCAGCACCCCATGAAGAACCAGCTAGTTTTTGAAGAATTGCGATTTTCTGTTCTGGTTCAGTTTTGAACCGGTTCAGGATTTGATCCTATTTTGGTTATTTTCAGAATCGATTTCGAACTGTTCTAGGACTGTGAAAGGAGTTTCGACGAACTGCTTCAGAATCGACTAGTTCGCACAAGCATAGAATGGATGTCGACGATTCAAATGGTTAACCTTTTCAGCGTCGTGTGTTGATTTGTTTTTTGATTTTTGTATGAGGAAACGGTTAGTTTTCAAATTTGAATTTGTGGTTTTGGAGATAATTCCTTCGCTACGATCTCCCATAATAATCTGACGGATTCAACTTTCATTGTTCACGCTCCTATCCCTATTGAATAATAATGTTTCGAATGATATTTTTCTCAAAAACGCACACATTCGATTGAATTGAATTAATTGTTATATGAAACAATTTGAATACTGACATTTTTGATTGGATGATGTGCCCACTCATGCCCCTACTTGTCTACGCTGATGTCCGAAACAGAAAATGTGCACTGAGATTCTTGCGTCCTTGAAGCTCGAGTGTGCTCCTCACTATTCATCCTGCTATTCCCCTATTTTCCACCACGTGGTTATTACGAATTGACCACCATCCTAGGTCAATTTTTTATCACAAGCATTCCGTATTTTTATTATGGTCTCTACCGAGGCTTCCAGCTATTCTCAGTCAAAAATTACTAGTTGCTTCTTGACATCAATGATGAAACCACCGAGGAATTTTTCAGCAGATTTCTGGTAAATATTCACGCTTCTGTTCTTGAAAAGAAAAACGATATCCATTTACTAAAACTCCCCTTATTTTTAAAGTTTGGACCAAAATAGTCTCAAACGTAATCGTTTGAGAGTAGGTATGTCTATTGACATACCTGTTTTGACCTGAATTGGTTTATTCAGGTGTATTGGAGTTTCAATAGTAGAGACTCCGTGTGGATGAATTAATCGCACTTGATTAATTCTGTCGTTGTCCAGATAAAGATACGACCGACGAATATTTTCTGATCTTTATCCAAAAGGTTGATGCTTCTAAAATAAGCAGATAATTGAAGGACTTATTGACCAGTTGTTCAATATCGTTGCACTGATGAGCCGAAACTGGTGTTGTTAAGGTGTATTAAAAACGCACTTTTAACACGTAACAAAAATGTATTTGCTTGTATCTGTATTAGATAACAAGACCGAAATGGTATACAAGTTATACACTAGAATCTTCCTTCTATATCTTATTCGATAGCAAGGTCGAAGCGACTTTCAAATGAGAAGTTACGATTTTTACAACACAAGAATTAACGTATAATCTTGTTTGTAAATTCGAAAGCGAATTGTTGTTTACTGTACAACGGTCAAATGAAGAGTGTTTAAAACTAACTAAAACCCAAATTAAGAAAATTCCCTTCTTCACATTTTAGAGGGAGACTATACATTTTGATTGGTTTTTTGAATTAAGCGACGCCCTTCTAATATCCGAAAAAACACCTCGGATTGGCTGGTGCGAAAGAGAGAGCATAAAAGTGTGAAGGAAATTTCCCTAATGGTCTGGGACGATAAATTCTATAAAATGTCATATGTGATGTCTGGATTCTTTGAGTACCACCCATAAAGCTACGATTCCTGGAATACTAAGAGCTTGAATTTCATCTGCGTGTTTTCTGTCATGCAAAATATTACTTTATTGTTGGCTTGAGATAAAATGCTCTTATAGCCGGTGTTAATTGATTTAAACCAAAAAATATTGAATTTCGGGCATATTGCTGGAAACCAAAGAATTCAGACTTCGACGTTGAAATATCAAGAAGAGACAATATATCATAAAATGATGGGTCCGGGATACGGGACACAACAATACCTACTGATGAATTATTCGTGGTGAACCCTATTTATTCTTAAATGGATGTTTTAGGGGCATTAGATTTTCTGGTTAGGTTTGTAGTACAAATTCGAGAACGAACTATTGAAAATTAATTGAAAATTGTTATATAGAGAAAACGCCCGTGGTAGGATTCGAACTATTCGAGAAATAGTTCGATTTTTGCAATCCGCAAGAGCGTTATTTTCTATAAATAAAAATCTCATTTAATTTTGGTTTTGCAGGTGAACCGTCGGTTTCGAAAAACTTTCAACGCCCGATCAACTCGTTGAGGTTTGTATTCGAGGGTTGGGTTGAAAATGAACTGAAATCGAGCAGAGAATTGAGTGTTGGCTGACAATCAAGCCCTTGATTGGGCAATCAAAGTTTTGTGAAACCGGCCGATAGTCTTTCAAAATTTCATTTTTCCAATCTCTAGAGGGACCACAAACAGATATAATGGTACTCACAGAATAGTTGAGAAGAATGTACCGACAAGAAGATGCGAAATTTCTTGATAATGAGTTCACCAAATAAATTCGAAAAATTAAAAATATATTCGAAAATTACTTTTCCGAAGATGCTTCAGGGACCTCAGTTCACCTCAGTTATATTATAGTTAATAATGATCTGAAAGAAGAGATATTCGACAGAATATTTGTTCTTTCTATGAAAGATAATTATGTTTCAAAAATGTAACCTAGGTATTAAATCATCCTAACTTCTTCAGGACTGATGGCTCGAAAAAAATCCAATCTTTCTTCTATGACGTATAAACAATAATAATTCGAATTATGAATGTAGTTTGCGTTGGCTCTAGGTGAAACATTATAATATTTTCATTTAAAAAATTTTAAGTTTAGTTACTTTGTTGTACTCCTCCGAAGATGGTTGAAAGACTGAAACACGTGTCAGGATACTGAATAAGCTGTAAATATAAAACCTTGTGTGTATTCCAAATATAAATGTTTTATTTTTGGGAATCACCATCAAATCGTTATCTCTCATATTTCGTTGAATGTTCACCCATCCTGTGAATACTAAAAACTCGAGACGGGTCAATTTTCTCTCCTACACTTAGTGTAGACTTTTATCAGTTTTTCAGATGAGGTTTCTATATGTATAGGTTCGAACAACCGGAGGGTTCTCCAATAAATGTTTTTTGATTTTTTCCAGATAGTTATATGAATGTTAAGCTTTTATGGATAATAAATTTCATCACACATTTCTGCAAAAACAGAAATCCAGATAACAATTGAAGAAGTATATAGCTGTATCAGCCTTTGCTATGTGGTAGGTAATTGATCATGATCGAAACGAAATTTTTCATTACTTTATTTTACCACTAACAATAATAAGATGTTTAGCAATATGTAATGTTCAGATTTTTATAACTAGTTTCGAAGCTTCGTTCTCCAGACAACTGGCCTCTGGTGCGAAACAGTAGGGTTGCCTTCAAAGAAATAATAATCTATTGCAAGTTTCCTAATTTGTATATCGACTAATTATAATAGGAAGTATTCATTGATTCACTCGAATTGATGTGACAACTTATGAAGTACAAAAATTGAAAGTGATGATGAAATTGCCTCTGAATTCACTGCCATGAATGAAATATTCAAAGGACTTCCTGGAGAAACTGAGCGAAATACATAAAAACAACGCTTCAACAGGGTCAAAAGGAAGGGAAAAACCATCTGATGTCTGACGTTGAATGAGTTCAAGTGAATAATAATAATGACTGAATATTTTCTCTCAAATCCTGTCATTCCATTTCACAAGGGAAACAACTAACATGCTTTTATTTTTTTTTTCAGATGGATCCGAAATGCAAGGAAAACTGCTGTTGGCCACTGTGATTTTCCATTACTTCTTTCCTACCAACCTATTTGTTCCTCTTAATTAACCATATCATGTGACGCATACATTAAATGGCAACAGTAATATGAGAAATTGATTGCTCAGCTTCATTCAGCTTTTTTTGAAAAAACGTTCATCATACAAGCTGAATATATTTTTTGAAACGAAATTTTGCTAGTTATGATAACAAAATAAATCATGAAATTGAAATCGATTACTGAAATCATTTGGCAATTCTGAGAGAAATCAAAACGATGAAAAATGGATTAACTTGAGCAAACATCGAAATTCTTTTCTTTCAGTATTGTCATCCCTAGAGAATTCAAACGACTCCAGCATTTTCCATCGTATAGCTCAACATATCATCATTAAAAAGAACATCGATGAAAATGTAAACTTAATATAATCATATCAGAATCCAAACGAATTGATTATACTATTGTAAATCAGAATTCGTAGTATAATGAACTTGAAACATATCCTCTACTGCTATTTTTATTTCGATTCGTAATATTCAATCAGGATAGATATTCATGAAGAACATTCATCTGCATATGTTTCAAATCAATTTGAAGCAAGTTGTGGGAACGCGACTGCGCAGCTACACTCATACCAAAACACAACTCAGAACTCGCGTCTGCGTATAGTTCGAACTTAAGCAGAATTGAATGAACCCAAGCTAGAAAGTTTGCTAGTATTGGCGATTGAAAGGTATGTTTCTAGATCACATATTTTCATCAGGTTTCCCATTACTCGGAAATAGAATTCTCACGGATAATTTCCAGAGAAAATAAATCAATCCGCCATACAGTTTGGTCTTCTCGTTTGAATTGTATAAAAATATCGTCTGCATTTGATGCTGTGTATATCTGCACCTCAAAGGCTCTATTTGGGGCACACAAACGCTAAAAATGGTGAGTTTTCAAAACAAACTGGTTATAAATGAACTGAACGATAATATTCAGTTTTCACATTTAGGTGGAGTGACTAAACAACATATCAAATTTCTGATAGTAAATATAAGGTGAATGAAGATATGAAATATCATTTCTGACCAGTTTGAACCTATATACTGTATAAAATACATATAGAAGAAGGGCTTTATGTGAATTGATGTAATTAGCACAATTTTCCATTTTATTAAGAAGTTGTTTTTTCCATATTTTCTGGTATGAATCTATCAGAATATGCATGAGTCGAAAACAATATTTAAAAGATGCTAGTTTAAAACAACTAATGTAAATATGAGATCTCATGTGTTCGATATAGATATGTGTCACAAAATAGATCCTCATTTATGGTAATTTTAAGGAAACATCTGGAAGTGTTTCTAAATATGATATTAGTTTAGTTGCAAGCTATCATGTTGTTGTAATGCACATCTCAAAATGATCCCTCGTTGTGAGAACTGACTGGCTCACATGTATACCACGGCCTTCATATCACATTTTAAACTTTTTCTCAAGCTTACCATTCTGAGAATAACGTGAGTAGATTTTTTTGAGAAACTCAAACCCAATAAATTATCCTTTCTAGTGTATGAACAATTATTTTCTTTTATCTGTCCAACTCGAAAAAAAGGTTACTAGAAGTCGCAAGTGGAGGGGTTGGCTTATTCGCAAGTCGATATAAGTGATGATCTTGATATAATTAATGCTAAATCATAAGGATTATGAAATAGGGTTCCATCGTAATTAGGTCGAGAATAGAGCCAGAATGATTTATGACTACATGACAGCTTGCATCTCGTACGACTGTGAAGTTTGACTAAACATGTAATAATCTTCAAGCGTGCCAAATTTTATAATCAGAATTTTCATTCCTATTAATTTATTCCTTGCAATGAACGAAATATTCGACGAAATTATTGTAATGCAGGCATATTTCGACTATTGCTAATATCCTCTTATTTTTTGGTATAGAGAATATTATAGTTACAATATGATATGTTCATGATATCTGCAGAATTATTTTTGTGTATATAAAATTTCATTTCATAATTTATGAATAAATAAACCTATGGATAATTTTCAGATTTTCATTTCATTCTAGTTGATTTACCACTGAGTAGCAAACATTTTCTCTGTATGGACAAAGGAATTGGAGGGACCAAAATAACAAACTAATGTAAGCACTCTACCAAACTTTTAGTTTCGAGGAAATCCAATTTTGAAGAGTATTCCTGAAAAAACATTATTCCAATTCATGACCTAAGTAGTCACCTATCCACGTATTTACTCAGCCTAACGTAGCTCTACTCCGTTTTAAATATATTTCATTATTTTCTTATCTTATGACCCTGACGAAATTTTGGATAATCGTTGAATTCGTCGTTTTCCAACCAAGTACTAGATTACAATTTGATACTATCAGTTTTCAATGGGTCTATTTCTACAGAATTGATATGGTCCTCACGAGATTCTACAAGAGTTTAATCGACGGAGGTTGAGTTCAAAAAAAAATGGTGAGTATATATATATATATATATATTGTTACCGCAATATAGCAAGTTTGCACTCTCGTTCTTGAAAACAGTCACGAAGTCTCGACTAGATCCGCATTAAATATGAAATATTCGAAACAAAATTTCTGAAAAGCATGATTTCTATGAGATCAGGGGGCCGATTCTTGAATCTCGATCAAGAATTGAAGAGTATGACAATTGTCATATGTTTATGTCGATTTTCTAAGTTTTCTCGAGCATCTGCAAAATTTGTGAGGGTTCTATTCGTCATGTCGACTATGTTTTCAAATCGGAATATAAACATAATCTTATCACCGTTTCCTTGGACTTAGCAGCGAGTGGTATGGAGTGTAGGAGATATAACATTCGATTGTCGAGTGACATTCGGTTCCATGCGCAGGTCGTGTCTAGTTGTTGTTTATATTTAACTTAGAAAATCGACGCAAACATATGGCTTTTGTCATTTTCCTCAATTCTCGATCGAGATTCAAGAATCGGCCCCCCAGTGTGTTTTTAAGTCGTTGAGGAAATATCAACGGTAATGAGGAAATGAGAAGAAAATCTCACTCATTATTATTATATTCCCTTATTTGTGGTGATAAATTTCCGATTGAGCTGAATACAGCACTCTGAAGTTAAAAGCAAATATTATAAATAAAACAAATACCAAATTCAAAAAAGCACAGGAAACATTGCTTTCGAAATTAAAATTAGACGGGTGCGAGGATTTTCCTTAATAATTCTTCGTACAAGAATAATTGCCGAGTGACATTACTTTTTTGGCAAGCTGAATAGTTGAAACAGGCAGAGCAGAAAATCAAAATCGAATATATGGCACTAGATCTGCTAATCAGAATAACTTCCTTGTACCGTTCATGTCATCTACAGTTTATCAGATATTTTCAACATATTATGAACCTAAATTGTTAAACAATCTTCCTAGGGATATCTTCAAAGGGTTTCGGGAAGATAACTTATGCATTTCAAAATGCAACCTAACCTGAAAGTTAAAGGTTGATCGGATTGGTTTAGTGCGTCGTTTGACATTTGTCATACGTTGGAGGTAAAACAAACTCACTTTCCCGCTTTGTTTATGTTATGAAATACAGCATTTTCAACAATTCCAGGATAAATTCACAAGTTAAAATGATTTATATTCATAGAATTGGTGAAGTACTAGACCCGTGAGGCCAAGTTATTGTGTCGTTTCGAAATGCAACATAAATACACCGAGAGACCAAGGAATACATTCGCTTTGTTTACATTGGCGAAGAGCGATTATTCGGAGATTTTAGTGATTCTATTAATTTTACGAGTGAAATTTTGTGATAATAGATTTGATTAACTGATATTCAATCTCAGATGATAATCGTTCAAAACGATATAAATGAAAATTGCAGTATTTATCCTTGTCCTCTAAAGCCTAGAGTATCCACATCAGAGATAGCATTTATTATAGGTATAACTATTGAAAATGCAACAGTAAAATGTTTGGCTCATTAATTCCTGAAAATAAACAGCAGAATTAAATCCAACAAATGTATGGAATGGAAAAAACATGGGTCCCAGAGAACTTCTCAGTACTATTTCAAATAACGTTCTATGTTGCAAATTATCAAATTACTACAATATTGGTCTACAGTTGCTATGTCAGTGATATCATGATCTTCAATTATTTATTTATTATACTAAATCTATGTTACAAATAAAATATTTCATATGAAATTTTTTCCCTGAACACCGACCTCGATTCATCCTCAAAAAATTCTTTACTATCCACATAAAATGCTTCTTTATTATGCAGATGCAACATTAGGGCTTTCATAATCTTTAATAATTGACAATAAGGTCAATTCGAAACATATTACAAACAACAAAATGTAGAAGTTCCATCCTTGAGTAGTCGAGCCACATCGGAACGTGTTCGGTTGAGAACAGAGAAAGTTATCTGGTTCATTATTATTATAAAATGCATGCAATATTTTGACAAATCAATCACATAACGAATTGCCTTCATATATCATATGGAGATGCGAGTGGTAACCATTCAGGATGGGTTTGTCATTCATAACGCCAGCTATTGTAGTGTCGCGAAGATATAATTCTTGAAATGTGTATAACAAACACGAAATATTCTTATCATACTTATCTCATCATGAGTCAACTAATTAAACAGAACAAATTTAATAGATAGTCTTACATCATTCCTTAACCAGTGTGGAACAGTTTTTTCAATTTATGGCGTGAATATAGGATATTTGCCTTCTCTGGGATAGTTCACATAGTATTCTATTTCTTCCAATACCAGATAAAACTTAGGGGAATGTGTCAAAAATGCAAATATTCAAATATAAAGTATACACTACAATATATCTGAAAAATCGGATTCTTTCGTCTCTCGGTGTATTTATGTTCTATTTTACAACGAAACAATAACTAGGCCTAGTTATTCACCAATTCGATTAATATAAATCATTTTAACTTGTGAATTTATCCTGAAACTGTTGAAAATGCTGTACTTCATAACATAAACAAACCGGGTAAGTGAGGTTGTTTTACCTCCAACGTATGACAAATGTCAAACGACGCACGAAACCAATTCTCTGTAGGCCTGTTATCCTGTATACGGACGGTCAGCTGGCCGGCCCGATACAATCGATTTTAACACTGGATTCGTCATCACTGAGTCCAATCTAGTAGTTTGAGATCATTTTCGGCTGCAAATTCGAAAATAACAGACATTTGGACAAAACGATAGCATGCTGATTCCCAGAACATGCGCGCAAAAAGTAAGCGTTTCCGAGTGAGAGAATATTGTTGTCTGCCTAGTGATAAAATGAACCATTATTGATGGTTATTATTTCACGCGATGTTCCTCAATGCGTAATAAATTCATAGCTGTCATTGCTTTTTGCGCGCATGTTCTAAGGGAACAGCGTGCTATCGTTTTGTCCAAATGTCTGGAATTTTCGAATTTTTTCCCGAAATTGGTCTCGAACGACTAGATTGATTGATGACGAATCCAGTGTCAAAATCGAATCTGTCCGTCCGGCCGGCCAGCCGTGAACCCGATAACTGTCGAATGGAGTGGGCTAGCAAGTTGAAACTTTCAGGGTAGGTTTCGCATTGGAATACCGCAGCTGAGTTCGTTGATGGGCCAAATCGATTGAGCAGTTTCAGAGTTATAGCCATTTGAAATTTAGAAGTTATTTATTTTTTATTTCAGAAACTACTGCGATTGGATTGAAACTTACCATTCAGGTGGAATATAACGACGCGTAATTTTGAGCGAAATTTTGTCGAAATCATTCGGTCAGTAACTCGAGAAAACAATTTTTTTCAAAATCTTTTCCGAAAAAAATTTTTTTCGTTAATTATATTCTGAAAAAATTCCACTGAGACTCTGAGCTCCATATTTTACAACAGTGTACCAAACTTCAGCTAGATACGGTCATAATTTTTGTAAATATTGGAAAAAAATATAATTAATATAAATTTCGTGGTTTTCCTCTCGATATCGTTGTTTTTCGGTATAACTCGAGAAATACGGATTCAATCATGATAAAACTTCGCAGCTAGTTTAGAGATCCTGAAGGACAATGAATTTTCGAAGTATGTAACGGAGTAAATTGTTCCGTTACAGACCTCTGTGATCTAGCGATACCGGTCTGAACAATAATTGATTATTGTCTTCATCAATTGTTCGATTGATTGCGGATTTAGTCTGTTCATCTGCTTCGCGTCTTCTTTATTAAGAATCTACATCTGCATATGAAAAACAAAAAAAAAAAATATACTTACATTTCTGCCAGATGAATCAAAGTGGTACCCATTCAATATGAAAACATAAAACGAAATGGCGGCATCCGCGCTATATCCTGGAATGGAATATAAAATTTTTATGTCTATTCAAGAACAAAACTAGGAATGAATGCGAAACATTATGTGGGTAGAGAGCAATCAAATCTGATCGAAATGTTCATCCCGTATAACTGCATATCACATTTCTTATATTATGTATGTATACGAAAAGTGTGAAAATTCGTCATGATGCAAGTAAAAATATTTACCTATAAAGTGCGCGTCAAAATTATGGAACAAATCCATTTTCTCAGGAGAAAAATATTTGGCAACAGAATCGTGAAACATGTCAATTTTTGTCTCACTTTTACCAAGTTTATATGCATTTTTGAAGGGTTTTTGTTGCACCCTGTGCCATCGCCATCAACCCTCTAAATTTTTTGAATAGGGAAAGTAGGTCATGTGTGACTTTTTTTTTTGGCAAGGTCTTTGTATCTTCTTCACAGGTGTGCAGAAATTTTCGAGAAAAAAATTTTTTTTGAAAACTTAATTAGTTCAAAGAGGTTCTCAGTATGTGAACTTTGTCATGGCTCATTAACTTTGAGACAATGGTACCTGATGAAATTTTTCACCGAATGAAATTCGACCATTACAGTTTTGTTCATGTACAACTTTCAATCCCTTTCAAGCCCCTCACGTGAGAAATTAGATTGTGTGAAACATTGCGCTTCAGTTATGATCTTAAGTAGGTATGTTATTAGTACGTTTCCAGAACCATCGTCTCAAAGTAAATGAGCCATGACGAAGTGCACATGCCTAAAAACCTCTTTGAACTAATTTTTCAAAAAAAAATTTTTCTTGAAAATTTCGGCACGCCTGTAAAGAAGACACAAATTCCTTGCCAAAAAAGAACCACATGACCTACTTTCCCTATTCAAAAAATTTCGAAGGTTGATGGAGATGGCACAGGGTGTAACAAAAATCCTTCAAAAATGCATATAGATTTGGTAAAAGTGAAACAAAAAAAGACCTGTTTCAGGATTTTGTTGCCAAGTATTTTTCTTCTGAGAAAATGAATTTGTTCCATAATTTTGACGCGCACTGTATATTTTAGGAAGATTCTGCATTACTTTTCAGAGTTCTTCGAGCTTTCTCTCGAAATATCTGGAACTGAACTATTAGCGATTAAACGAAAACGATAATTTATAGAAATCGGCCATGCAATTCGCGCGATTCGAACAACATATTTGTTGGGGGCATTTTCTTGGAACATTTTGTCTAACAAACAATAAAGTAACGAAACACACTATTAAGGAATGCAATGCAGCATTTCGGAGTTCATATCTTACTCCACAATAAGACCATACATTTGAAAAGTTCAGAATTATTTTCTTGCGATACAAAAAGTATTTTTTTGAATGGGGGGAATAGTTTCCTTCACTGTGCTTCAAAAATGAACCATACCGCAGGAAAAATGGAATGAGCAAATTCCTTTATCTAGGAAATATCCGTTCCCTAAAATTTTAAATTGTTCATTATGCACCATTTTTTCAAGAAGCTGTCCCTAAAAATATTTTGAAACCCGCAATCGAGTAGGTGCAATTTTCTGTGACTAGTAATTTTCAATAATTCCGTATCTGATTTTCTGAGAGAAATCCCAAAAAACTCTGAAAATCAAACTCATTCTCTGATAGTAAGTAGCTGTGTAAAAATTAATTATTCCCCACTTTTATCCTGCAAAATATTCGATATTCTACTCAGTCATCGACATCTCATAAACTTTTGAAAAAATGACGTACATAAAATGCTATATTTGCCGTTAATAAGCCGTGAAGAACTTCACAAGCCACCCTTGTTTTTTATACAATATCGACTTTTCCGCCTCAAAAATTATTCGTTTTATGATTATCCGCGAAAAAGATTGTTTTGAGAAAAAATTCAAAATGATTCGAAGAACTGAAACAAATTTTCTGTTGCATAATGCCTTGAGGAATTTCCAAAAATGGTTTTTCATCCTCGACGTATGGCGGAAGTTCAAAAAAAATATTTTCTTCGTCGTAAGGCAATTTGTAGCAAGTAGTAAGTTCTTGAAACAACATAGGCAAAAACTGGCATATAAGAGCCATTCCTTCGGAAAAACTTAATACCAGGTTGGTTAAAAATTTTGTTTTAAAATTAAGTGGAACAAATGAATTTTTTCTCAGGTAACTTATGACGAAAATAGCGGAATATCTGTAATTCTCGAATTTTTAGCCGAAAACGGTCTCAAACGACTAAGTTGGACTCACTGATTCCACTCGATTCTGTCCGGCCGGCTGGCGACACGATAACTGTCGAACGGAACAAGCAGGCAACTTGAAACTTTCAGATAAGGTCGCCCATTGGAATGCGCTGGTTTAGTTCGTCAATTAAACAAATTTGCCGTATGGTTTCGGAGTTATTGCTATTTGAAGTTTTGAGGTTATTTCCATGATATTTCAGGAACTACCAAAACGATTGGATCGAAACTTGGCAGTTAGTTGAAGCATAACAAGGCGTAACTTTAAGCAGAATCATGTTTGGATAGTATGGTAACTTAATCTAAAAAAAAAAAAAATTCAAAATTTTCTTTCAAAACATTTTTTTTCAGAAACTGTTGATCGTATTCGTGAACAATTTCGCAAATATCTCGAACTTTATATTCCACAGCAGGGTACCGAATTTAAATAAGATGCGGCTATCAGTTTCGGGGATATTCTAAAAAAAGATGTAAAATTTCGTGGTGGGCTTCTCGATATTGTTATTTTTTTCGGTGTTACTCAAGAAATACTGATTAAATCATGATGAAACTTGCAGCTAGTTTGAAGAGACTAAAGCACAACTCGTGCAAAATTTAAAACAGCACTGACGTGAAGTCAGCAATTTTTGCGTGCAATTTGAATAGCAACACGACTCTGAGTGCACTTAATATCAAACAGATATTCATTCTTTCAAATGCACTTCCCTAGTAGATCAAAATATTTCTTCTGCAGATGATGTCAATTATTGAGGATCACAAAAATAACTTTTTCATAGGTTAACCCCACGAAAAGGCACCATAAAGAATGCGAAAATAAATGAGAGTTAACTGAAAGTATTTAAATTATAGCCGAACAATGGAATCATACGTTCCTATCAGGAAAGATCGTAAATCTATGGTCCTGCAACTTATAAGGGTTTTTTGTTGGGCGCGACCAACTTTCCGAGGTCGCTTTTCAGAAAGCTATGAAAACTCAATAATTGGATAATAAATGAGGCGCTGGTAATTTATTGATTGAAAATTTAATTTATAGTTGTGAGGAGAATGAAGTCTAAAGGAATAATCGCAAGAAACAAGGGACCAAGTTCCATGATGGATTATTTGGAACTTTTCATTCAAAGTGCAAAGAATTAATTTTTTGGGAGACAATTTGGGAAGTACATTTTTCCGATAGAACGATATTTCAACCACTTTGGAAGAGGATGGATGGCCTACAATAACCTATTGAATTTCCATATCCTTTCTGATTGTTCAAACAGTAGTATAAGAATTTTCGCAAAGATGAAACGCAAAATGATTCATCATTATTTTTACTGATTTATTTTCTCATAATTCTGAAGGTACGATCCTAACGAAAATTTCCACGAGCACGTTAGTTATTGTATCATATTTGAGTACTCTAATTAAGCTCAGTTGGATTTATGTCCGAAACTTCTCGATAGATTTCCAGAATCGATTGAAATGAATTTCCATTTATTTTTCTAAATTTGTCTTGATTGATCTCTTTAGGAGCCTTCTGTTTAGAATGGCATATTAGTTCCATTCTTTTCAGATTTCATACCACACATCTTCACACGAAATTTCGTTGGGATCACACTGTCCGTAAATTTTCAAAACAATTTTTTTTCGAAATTGTTTTCGAGAAAGTGTTTTTTTTTCAGAAAGTATTCATTGAATCCAGAAGAGACTTTTGTTTTTACCTTGAAAATCATATTTTACAGCAGTTTTTCAAATTTCATTTCAATACAACTATAATTCCTGGAGATATTGGAAAAAAAACATATACAATTTCGTGTTTTTTTCCTCGGTATCGTTGTTTTTTCTGGATTGACTCAAAAAATACTGATTCAATCGGAATTAAACTTGGCAGCTAGTTTGGAAATTCTGATGGGCAACTCAGTGCAGAAGTTCGTCATGATCGTGTCATTAGAACAATTCGAAACAGAAGTTTCAAATTTTTTTTTCCAAATATTCAATATTCTTTGATCTTCTGATCATATCATCTTTATGATTTTCTGTTATAACCTTAGAACTGTAATTTTTCGATAAAATACTGGATTTCAATTCTATCCAATCTGTATTTCTGGAAATATTGGAAAAATAAAATTTTGAATGGGTATATCTGCGGAATCATTGGGAGGAATTCCCCCATTTACGAATTCGGCCTTCGTAATTGAGGTCCAAACCTTCTACTCTACAAATTTCGAGTTTCTAAATTGTTTCTTTCGGAAGTTATTGTGTTCAACTGACGGCCGACCCACAAAATGTCACTATCCATATTATATTGGATTGTTATTAATTGTCGCAGGTTCTGAGATAGAAATTCTCCGGTAGAGGATGCACAATTTACAGCACACTTTATATCAGCATAATAGCCCAACGAAAGAAAGTCTCGAAAGGCTTTGCTAGTTGCAGTATAATTAAAATGCTTGATTATACAATCAGTCAACTCACTCAATGGAGGTTTTTCCTGAACTTGGGTTATTACTGCAAATGCAAATTTGAACATAATTATTATGGGTTTGATTCATCATTTTCCCAAATTACCTTCAGGAAGCATTCAAAATCAGGTTTCCAAATTGGGATTTGGGATTTGTCATGCATGCACGAAGTGACAACGTTGTTTAGTAGAATTGCTTTTTCTGCTATAGAATAACGAAATAATTATTCCTATTCTGTAGTACTCACGTGCTCTTTGTCAATATAACCAAACATTTTCCGTTTGCGATTTTTCACTAATATGACAGTATGACAGTCTGTGCTCTTCTTTTTCTATTCCTTGGTCGTTGTCTTCTACTCTAACTAGATCGAAGTATAGCTATCTCTGTTCTCCTAAGCGAAGTAACACGTTTGACATACTTTTCTTTCCGAGAAAGCTGAATTCGACGTTGCCATATCGTGCACTCATGACAAATTCCTTTAAATGCAAATCCCCATTTTCATTTTTCAGTTTAAGGTGATCAAACATTTTTTTAAAATTATAATATCGAAATATATGTTTGAAATGTGATGTTCTGAAGGTTTTTCATGAAAATAACTGCATTTTCGTTCTAAGGAAAAACCCCCATTCCTGTCAGCAGTTAGTTGTAAGTCAGCACTAAGACCATCTTTAACAGAATTTTAGGTGTATATAAATTTTCATCGAAAAATGTTGTCACCAGGAATTGAAAGAGCAGGAATGGTGTGGTAAATCTTGCACAAATCACAGTAAACTCCGTATCAGCATATCCGTTTTATGAATCCCTGCCAGCCAACGAATTTAAATACCCTCAGAAAATTTCATCATAATTAAGATGCTCAATTATGCAATCAGTTTCATGCGTTTCTCATCGAAGCTCACTTAATTTTTGTCAGCCGTGGATCGTATGTCAACACTTGGGGAAAATAGATGAGGCCCATCGGAGCACAAAGAGGCTTTTAATTGGCAGTGTCCGCTAGTTTTGGGCGAGGACGGAATATTTAAAACTTTTATCTAGTCCATTCTGAAGGGCCGATGCTGTAAGCACACTGGGGGCAGATCAAAGTGCGGCGACTTGATTAATACAAGTCTTCTGATGGGTTAGAAATGAGGCCATTATATGCAATCTAAAACAGCAACTTATTCAAAACTGACCGATAGGAGGCAAGGTGGATCAGATCCTTCTCCACTTTATAATTCGGTTTGTATGCTCGGCACACTTCCCAGGCAGGTTTCTGTGATGTATAGGTGTCGCTCTCTCCTGCATATTTATTAGCTGTAGTAACTCTCAACCCGTTCGATATTTACTTCGAATTTTCTAATTGTATGGTCCTGTTTAACCGGATAATCCTATTCTATATTGTCCTGTGTTGTCTCTAGCCACAACGCTTTCAATCATATTATCTTTCTCTCGCCATAAATGGCTCATAGTGTTCTGTCATGTAGGATATAGTTATTGTTTTCTTGACCAGATTTTGTTCTCTGTACCAGTTAACCGCAGATCTCGAACAATGGGGATATACTTGTCCCTTTATCACCCATAGGATCGTGAACTGAAAGTTCGAAGTGGGGTTATACCTGTGTGAGCCATCAGATAACATAAGCGATATCTGAGCCTTTCTCAACAGCATAATTGAGACTGCAGGTTATATGAGCCATTTGAGTTTTTAGTGGTGCAAAATGGCGAAGGACCTTGTATTGTTTATGACTTGTTTACTTAGTCGGTTTGATTGTTTCCTTCATTACGGAAATTTTAATTAATATCGTGTTAACTCAACCAGAAAATTTCTTCTAAAGAGCCAAAATTTCTTTGAATCTCTAAGACTGCAAAATAACGAACACTGGATATATATTTATCTGTTAACAACATCTAGGAATCTGAATAGAAAACCATATGCTGATGGGAGTCATCAAACTTCCTCAGCAAGAGATTTATCTTTGTACCAGAAAAAATGAGCTGCCAGTGTGAAATATACAACATTTGGATTTCCTTTCGATGCAATGCTGTGGGTGGATAAAACTCTCATCATTCTGTAATAATAATGATGATGATAATAAAATGGCGAAGGAATCGGGATCGATTTGAGGAGGATTTTCGAATACTCGTGTAGTAGCCTATTGGTGTTGCAAAGGGCGATTCATCTATTGTGCCATCAAGAAGCTAGATATTTTTGACATTTCTGAAAATTTTTTCTTCAACTCAATTAATTTATGTTCAGGAGTAATAAACAGAAAATGTATATCGTCTCCTTCTAACGTGCTTCTTCTAAGGGCAAGAGCGTTGTCATTCTTTCCGAATGTGATCGACCAAAAGAAAGAAAAATTACCCCCCCTGAAAATTCCACATTTTGACGTATGTAGGTTTGAATGAACTAATAAAAAAAAATCCGTCCGTCCGCAGTCCACCGTCCACTGAACAGAAATCCGTGAAACTTGGTAGAAAAATCGTATGTCATTCGGGATTGCTCCTCCAATCTTTTCAGCAGGATCGGTGTATCGTAAGGGCCCGAAATGGGGGTTAAGGGGGGAAAAAATTTATTTTTCGAAATCTTACCATCGAAATTTCATGAAATTCTGAATGTTGATTACTGTTGCATGACTGAACCTGAAAGTTTTCACCCGGATGATTTCCGACCAGTGGTCCGTGAGTTATAGAGAAAAACGCTGCAAATTCCCAATAATATCGAAAATGAATCATCGCATTCGGTTCTAAGATGGGAATTCAATGGAATAATCGGTTAACTTTTCATTCAGAATTATATATCTAAAAGTAGATGAAAATATTGATTACCAAATTTTCAACACATATCGAGAAATTTTTAATGGATGCGTTATTATTTCATAAACACAATGTGCAAATGCCCCATCGATGTTCTTGACAATTTCATAATCGTAAGAAGTTCAAATTCAATATTTTTGGGTTTTCTCTCCCAATATCTGAAATATAACTACTAAAATCGAATGAAAATTATTATTCATAGGAATCACCCAGCGGATTTCGGGATTTCTTTATGACCCTCATTCATATCTTAAATGAATCTTATATATTATTCATAAATCATTGGTTTTTCACAACAAAAAAAAACCAATCCAATGAAAAAATTTATTTGGAACATTGAAATCCTGATAAATACTCTTGTATTACTGAATACCACTTTAACATGCAGAACGAGAATTAAGTAGCGTAATTTAAAATAATGAAGTTTTCCAAAAAATTCGCTTGATCGGAGGTTTCCATCAATTTTGATTTGCGTAGTACAATAATCCTCAATATGTGGATATCCGTTACTGGTTTTAATCGATATCCAATATTCTTCATACTGAGAGTTTGAAATAAGCGTGAATATGAAAGATAATGAGCATGTATATGAAACAAATTGGAGGATTTATGCCAAAAAATCAATAGCAAACCGGAAATCTCATCAATTGTCGAGAATCTAATACTAAGGGTAGGAGCCTGAGCTCATTTATTTTTTTTAGAACAAACTTGAATCCTAGTCGAAATCACACCCACACATTTGATATTAGCGAAAAATCTTGAATTTTGTTTTACGTTACTTGAAAGATTGAGCTTATTTCCTCAGTATCAAGAAATACTAACACGATCGGACTGAAACATCATGACTAGTTGTGAAATATCCACGCTCGATTTAATGCAAAATTTCGTGAGAATTGTTTCGAAAAATTTTTTTTAAAACATTTCTGTTCCGAAACATATTCATCAGAGTTGATTAAATTTGGTAAAGATCTTAGAGTCAACATTTGAAAACAGTGTTTCAAATTTCAGAGTAAGATTTTTGAAGAGGTGAAAAGACTGTGGAACGTCTCTTCTCATTCAAAATATTATTTTAAGTTATGCTACTCAATTATCGTTCTGCATGTGGAAATGTTATTCAATTATAAAAGAGTATTCATTGAGATTTCAATGTTTCACATAAAATTTTTCATGGAATTGGTTTTTTGTCGTGTAAAACCAATATGAATATTTAAAAATTTTATTCCAGATATCAGTGGTATCGGGTTATTTAACTGAGAAAATAATGAACCCCTCCGTAAAATTCACAGCGTTTTTTTTTAATTTCGAGTCAAAAATTCTTGAATGATAAAATCTGTGCATGGGGATCACTGTCCGTATGTGCTCTATTTTTCGGAGGAAGGAACATAGGGTCTCAACCTCTCCTGAAAAGGTTTGGAGCCTAAATATCTAGACTTAAATCGTTAAAGGACAAAATCAGCCGAGCAGTTTCGGAGTTATAGCCATCTGAAAAATTATTGTACCTGAATTGCAAAGACAGACATTTGTTGAAAAAATTCTATATTGTCTTATCAAATGACCACAAAAAAATAGAAATATCCCGACTTTCTTCGTCTTCCTGACGAAAACCACGTGTTTGCCTGCTTCAATTGTGAATGGAGTCATCGCGAATTCAGGGATGAAAATTCAAATTTCAAAGAAACGAAAAAACTTCAAATGCGAAATTCCGAAGCTGAAAGAGGAATAGTTTCATCTCAACAAACTCACAGATAATGGGTTGAGGAACTCGTTGTAAGTGAATAAAAATATTGGATGAATAGAATCGAAATTCTCAGTAGCAGAATCGACGGTAGAAATTTCATCACGAAGAAGTCTTATGCTGATTTTTAAAAGAAGCCAGTTTGGAAGACGTGAATCCACCGAAGGAATATTTCAGCGCGTCGGCAATATATTTAAATATCAAGTTCCAATCTGATCGCATAGTTATTCTTGGAATTCTGAGGGACTAACCCCAAAAATTGATTTATTCTGAACTCCAGAACTACTGAAGATATTTTGCTCAGCTACAAACTTATCCGTCGCATTGGAAATTTTTGAGTTGTTAGCTGATTCCTTCCGGAAGTTATCAGGGCAACGGTCAGATGGCTGGCTTCACACAATTTACCTGGACCTTGAATTTTTCGTCCGTGACTCTAACCTAGATGTTCAAGATTATTTCCGTCAAAAATTTCGTAAATAGCAAACTAAACACTCAAAAATGTGAGGAAAATATCTATTTTATCAACAATTTACCCAAAACACAAAATAATTAATTTTCATATGGGAAAACTTGAGAAGTCACCAGAAGCTCATGTCATTATCTATAGAATATTTCGTTCTTTTCCTGAATCTCGCGAATGGACATAAAACGTGAAATATTCTCTCTGGCACACTTCCTGAAACTCCTCTTGCAGGAAACTTTGCATTCCGATATAAGTAGAGCGCATAGACCGATTTCTTACTGTTAGTTTCAGTTCGCGAATGAAAGCTCCAGGAACAGAGACTGCTTCCACAACGGTTTTTCACTTCCGAACCTTTGCGTCTAAAATTTTATATATGGTACGATGTTGACCTTGTAATGCATTCAAGGATTCTGTGCTGAATCAATTTCGCTCTGGGCTGAATAATGCTAGCATTCGAAAAACAAATACCAGCAACGGTACAAAACCTCCTATCCTTGGGTTCAAAGTTCAACATTCCGACAACAAAGAGAGATATCAATATAGAAAATCTAATTGCGGAGACAGAGTATATTCTGCAAGGCATACAAAGTGAAACCAAAAACATACAGAGAGCTAAAATCACAAATATAATAACTAATTATTTACATAGAGACATAGATAACAATAATCCAACAAGTGGATGGTATAGAGCAACAAAAGAATTCCTAAAAAACAACGATGACCTCATTGTTTTAAATAGTGACAAGGGTGCTATCACTGTAATTATGGACCAACAAACATACAAGGAGAAAATGCAAACAATACTACATTCAAAGGACTTCAAAAAAATACAGAGAGACCCAACACAGACAATCCAAACAAAGTGCAATTCATACATAGAAATATTGAAACAACGACAATATATAACACCCCAACAGTCCAAAGAAATGAAAACATATAATGCTGTGGCCCCAAGAATTTATGGTAACCCAAAATTACATAAGGAAGGATACCCACTGAGACCAATAATAAATACCAGACGACCACAGACTGATCTCACTTGACGTTGTAAACTTATTTGGAAATCTAGAAAAGAGTAAAGTTATCGAAATTCTCAGACTTGAGTGGAATAATATAAGACATCACACCAACATAGATCTGGAATTATTTATGGAAATAGTAAACTTTCTGCTGGAGAACAACTATTGCACATTTCAAGGACAATTTTGCATACAGATTTTTGGATGCGCAATGGGATCTAAGTTCACCCCCATCCTGGCACAGTATGTTATGGACTACCACTTGGACTCAAGCTTACCCAAGTTACTGTACACCGTTATATTCATAAAGGAGTTTGTTGATGATTTGATCATGATAGTTCCAGAAACACAAGTTCAACATACACTTGACTGTTTCAATTCTCTTTGTGCGGATATACAATTCACACTGGAAACAGAAGATGCAGAACAATCAGTAACCTTCCTAGACACCAGAGCATACAGACAAGATGGAAAAGTGAAATTACAATGGTACAGAAAGAGCACACATTCAGATAAGATCATTCATTTCCGTTCAGACCACAACATCAATATCAAAATAAACACAATAAATCAGATGAAAAAAAGAATATCAAAAATATGCCACGAGTCCTTCAAAGCAGCAGGATTAAAAAAATTACATGAGATACTGAGGGAAAATGCATATCCAAATAGCATGCTGAAAAAATTACTATATGCTGACAATGAAACGCGAATCCGTCAAACAGATGACCGAAATATAACATCAAATATGACACATTATGCATCGTACCCTAACATTGCCAACTTGACGGGGAAATTGAAGAATGTGTTCAGAGAGGAAAACGTTAAAATTGCAGTATATAATCAAAAAACGATAAGGACCTTATATAGCAAAATAAAAGACCCCATACCGATTCCATTAAAAAGTAATGTAGTGTATAAGATAAACTGTAGAAGCTGCGAAAAATGTTACATTGGACACACCTCACAATGGGTAAAAAGTAGAATGGCACTACACAAATCTGATATAAGAAAACACCCAGAAAGATGTGCTTTAGCTACCCATGCACACAATCTAGATCATCATGTAAATTTTGAAGATGTTGAGATATTAAAAACTGAAAAGAATTACCGAAAGAGATTGATACATGAAATGATAAATATAAACAAAGAGTGTGAAACTGTAAACAAAAAGACAGATACAAATGGATTGAGTTGCATTTACAGCTATTTGTTGGAAAAGACAAGATCAAGTTACTTTTTCGATGGTCCCGTAGAATGAAGAAAACAAGGAACATAGAGGAGTGGGAACAAACCTAACCAACAAAAAAGAAGCAGACAGCTGAAGGTTCGGAAGAAAATAGAAATCAAATAAATTTTTAGTTAATATTTATCACGTGTCTTTGAAATTTTCATGTAGAGAAAAAATGTATATCGAAGGTTTATGAATGATGTAAATAACGAGAAACCTCACATTCAGTAAGTTAAATGTCATTTTAATTTGTTGTGATGTTGATTATACATGTATTTATCTTTATAGAAACCCTGAAGAAGCATTAAATTAATGCGAAAGCTTGGTGTAGAATGAAGAGTACCTCATTTACTCCCAAACCAGAGTCGATAGACCCTTATCATTAAATCTTGAATATCATTCAGGCTCTTATAACTAAATTTATTATATATAAATAATATCTCTCTGATACTGACGAACGGTTGAACAATTTCACCCTTCTAAAGTCGCCTCGAATAATGAGCCATATCTGTAAGTTGCATTCAAGTAGAAATCCCCGGAAATAATGTTTACTTCTACTCTCTATCTCTAACTCTCAAACTCTTACTCTCTTACTCTAACTCTCTAACTCTAACTCCCTAACTCTAACAATCTCTAATTCTAACTCTCTAATTCTAACTCTCTAACTCTAACTCTCTAACTCTAACTCTCTAGCTCTAACTCTCTAACTCTCTAACTCTAACTCTCTAACTCTAACTCTCTAACTCTAACTCTCTAACTCTAACCCTCTAACTCTAACTCTCTAACTCTAACTCTCTAACTCTAACTCTCTAACTCTAACTCTCTAACTCTAACTCTCTAACTCTCTAACTCTAACTCTCTAACTCTAACTCTCTAACTCTAACTCTCTAACTCTAACTCTCTAACTCTAACTCTCTAACTCTAACTCTCTAACTCTAACTCTCTAACTCTAACTCTCTAACTCTAACTCTCTAACTCTAACTCTCTAACTCTAACTCTCTAACTCTTGCATGGCAATGACATCAATCCAATATTCTTGATATTGGTGAATACTTCGCACTGTTCTATGGCTGGTCAGGTAAAATATAGGGGATCTCCTCAGATGTCTAAAGCTGGATATTCATCTGAGCAAAGGGGCGCGAAAATTTGTGACGTTGACGTACGTCCACATTGAGCATTTTTACAAAAACGCTGGTTGTTTGCGCACGCTGTCTGGGCGTGCACTTACAGCATTCGCGCAGATTTGCTCGAATGAATATCCAGTTTAACAGGAACATCAAAAATAATTGATTCAAAAATTTGGGGACAATTTAGTTGGTTTGACAGTATCTTATGAATGAAAATTATATCATTCATTTTTCTTCTGTCCTTCGAACTAATCATTCCAGAACGAACATCATTATTATCCCGTCAAACAACTCAAAAACCTAAGAAACTTAGCTTGCACCCTTTTCAACCTTTCGATATAACCATTATATTGAGGGCACCAAACTGAAGACGCAAAGTTGAGCTTGCCTCACGACTTTTGAATTGGCGGCATTGCCTCATCACCCATGAACTTCATTACAGGTACACACTGGACCATTCATATGTTCATCAAAGAGCAGCTTTGAGTCCAGCACAACACCCAAATCCCTGACCGTATCAGTGCGCCGCGACGCAGTTCCAGAAATGGAGTATTGATAGTTTATCACGGACCGATTCCGTGTGAAAGAAACCACGCCAAACTTTGCTGTAATCGAATGTAAGCTGAAGGCCTCACAAAAACATAAAAGTCTGTCTAGATCACTCTGAAGATCCAAGCAATCCTGGATTCTTTTAATTCGTGCAAAAAGCTGCAAATCATCTGCAGACAATAGGAACTTTCCTACTTTAAAACACTTGTTTATACTCTTTATGTAAATGATAAACTGAATCGGACCCGAATGAGAACCTTGGAGGACCCCTGATGTTGAAAAAAATGTTGTAGAACTAAAACTCCCTATCTTAACGTACTGACCTATCTGTGACGTAGGACTCGAACCACCTCAACAATGTGCCCTAAACACCGACATTCTTAAGCTTGTTCAGAAGGGTTTTCATACTGATTCTGTCGTAGGCCTTACCTAAATTCGTGTATATAGCATCTTTCTAAATTCCCTGATCAAGACTTCTTTGAATGTATTCAATGAAGCTAGTTGAGATGAGACTAGTTTCAACTGATTTTCCTTTAACGAAACCATGCTGCTTAGGTATTATTCTAGAAAGCATGGAGCAAACAGCTATATATATTGATGATTCAAAGACCTTCTTTAAGACACACAGTTTCGTGCAGATAAACATACTTGTTATTGTATTCCCTCATCAAATTTGTGATGAAAATTTTGAAATACAGGCTTATGTGAAGATAGTTTCAGAAAATGTTCAAATATCGTATGAGCTATTAGTTCCTTATGAAACAACCACCCTTGTCGATAATATTCGTTATCATTTTTGGAGACCATCAAACTAATTGATGAGTCCAATTCTTTGTTGCCCCAGGGTGTATTATCTACGTTGACAAGTGACCCCTATGAGGATACAATAAAACATGTATCAAAATCAATGCAAGGCATAGAGAGTACGAAGCCATTGTGTATTGAATTATTATCGGCCGTTTTGACGCCACGGCGTGTATAGTATAAAATACAATGTATAATGGAGGATCGATCATATGTGATATGAAAGAAATGCTGTTCGAACACCTAAAGAGCATCGATCGAGAATGGCATACAGGAATCAGATCCGATAGATTACAATGGCGGCATTCCTTCCTTGATGAATTTCATGCAAATAAGACCCACTTATTCACTAACAACCATCAAACGTTCTTGAGATACGCCATGGCATCGCATCTTCGTGATAAAACTGTATGTAACATTACTGAATGATAAATTTTTACGCGCTTGTTCTGGGGAACAGCGCGTTATCATTTCGTCACGATGTCTGTAATTTTCGAATTTTGAGCCAAAATTGGTCTAAAACGACTAGGTTGGACTCACTGATGAAGAATCCGTGGTCAAAATTGATTCTGTCCATCCGGCTGTGTGCGCTGTAACTCTTGAAAGAAAGGACCTAGAGTCTTGAAATTTTCAGGTTGGGTTAAGATCCTGAATATCTCGGTTGAGTTCGTTAATGGTCCAAATCTGCCAAATGGTTTTTGTGCTAGAGCCATTTGAAATGTTGATTTCTCAATAACTCGAAAAATATTTATCTGATCGAAATGAAACTTGGTTGGGAGATGAACAGTGTCAAAAAGAAGAATTATCCATGGAAAAATTCGAAAAAAATTTTTTACTTGAAAGTTTTTATATTTCATTGAAATTTCATCATTTCTTAATGCGAACAAGCGCGTAAAAGCTGCTGACTTCACATCAGTGCTTTTCTAGATTCTTGTTTTCTCTATATTTGTTTGACTGTTTTAACGTTTCGATAATAAAGTCTGCAATAAAATCTGCAAATTTATCTGGAATTCCAAATGATTATTATCGGATCGTTTTTTTTCGTTATACAGTTCACGTCAAAATTATAGAGCAAATTCATTTTCTCAGAGGAAAAATATTCGGCAACAAAATCCTGAAACAGGTTAATTTTTGTTTCACTTTTACCAAATTCATATGCATTTTTGAAGGATTTTTGTTGCACCCTGTGACATCCCCATCAACCCTCTAAATTTCTTGAATAGGGAATCCATTAAAGGGTTAGTAGGGGTTGAAAGTTGTGCATGAACAAAACTGTAATGGTCGACTTTCATTCGGTGACAAATTTCATCAGGTACCATCGTCTCAAAGTAAATGAGCCATGACAAAGTGCACCTATTAAAAACCGTTTGAACTTACTTATTTTTAAAAAAAACAAATTTTTTCTTGAAAATTTCGTTCATCTTCAGGCAACTGACCTCTGAGCACATGGTATAGGGTATTTATGCAGATTCAAGTAAAACGATGTGATAATAAAGTGACAGTTGAAGAATTTTTTCTGCAACAGATTTCAGAAAAAATACATTTTTTGGGGAATTATTAGAGTGTAGGCATCATTCGAAAGCATTGAAAATTTGGGAATTGCACAGCTCGGTTTGGTCGTTCATTATTCCAAGAATATTTCTCTGCATTAGTTTATAAATTTCAATGGACTCCAGATAGTTAAGTTTCATTCCTTTTGATTGTCCATGTAATAATTTCAGATTATCTATTGATGGAAATGAGTGGCCCTTCTCTATGCAATGAGTTCCAACGGTGGACTTGCTTTTATTTTTGATGAAATCTGTCCGATGTTCATGGTATCTCGTCTTGAATTACCTATATAATTCTTGTTGCAAGTTGAACATATTAACTCCTGATTCAATCAATTTTGAGATTAAATTTTTGGCATTGAATAACAGAAAAGATAATTTGTTTTTAGGTATGAAAACTTATCAAAACTTAATATCAATATAGCTTTCAAACCATGAAACAAATTATCGTCTCTGGATATATTACAATTAGACGATAAAAATGAACAGTCTAACATCCGAAACAACTGAGATACAGGAAGTTTTTCTTCAAATGGCAGCTATACTAACTCTCGAACCACTTTGCTGATTTCACTGAAATTTGGGTGATCCACTCCTCTTTAGAATCCAGAATTACGTTCTAAAACTTCTAAAAAGCACTGCCGTGAAGGCAGCAGCTTTTGCGCGCATGTTCAATGTTGATGACCACTTCAGCGATGAATTTGAACATGCACGCAAAAACTGTCGCCTTCAAGGCAGTGCTCTTTAAACTTTTGATGAATTACTGGATTTCAATTCGATCTAATCTGTATTTTTGGAAATATTGGAAGAATAAAATTTTCAATGGGTATATCTACGGAATCATTGGGCGGATTTTACCCATTCACGAATTCGACCTTCGTAATTAAGCCCCAAACCTACTCTACAAATATCGAGTTTCTGAGTCGTTTCTCCCGAAAGTTTTTGTGTTTACGGTCGGACTAACGGCCGACTGCGTAAACACAATAACTTCCGAAAGAAACAACTTAGAATCTCGATATTTGTAGAGAAGGTTTGGACCTTAATTACGAAGGCCTAATTTGTGAATGGGTAAAATCCACCCAATGATTCCGCAGATATACCCATTCAAAATTTTATTTTCCAATATTTCCAAAAATACAGATCAGATCGAATTGAAATCCAGTACTTCATCGAAAAATTATAGTTCGAAGGTTCATACGGAATTTAATGAGGATGATATGATAAGAAAATCACAGAAATTTTTTTTTTTCAAATTGTTCTAATGACACGATCATCACGAAATTTTGCATAAAGTTGTCTTTCAGCATCTTCAAACTAGCTGCGAAGTTTTATTAGGATTGAATCAGTATTTCTCGGGTTATACTGAAAAAAACAACGATACCGAGAAGAAAACCTCGAAATTTGACATATTTTTTCCCGATATCTCCAGAACATATGATCGTATCGAACTGAAATTCGGTACACTACTGTGAAATATGAGGTTTAAAGTGTGAGTGAAATTTTTTTTCAGTTTGATTAATGGTTTCCAGAAAAAAAAGATTTTTGGTAAAAAATTTCGAAAAAATTAAATTGAAATTTACTGACGATATGATCCTGACAAAATTTTCCTCAGAGTTGCGCGTCGTTATACTCCACCTAACTGCCAAGTTTGAATCCAATCGCTCAGGTAGTTTCTGAAATAAAAATAAATAACTTCAAAATTTCAATTGGCTATAACTCCGAAACTATTCGCCCGATTCGGCCCATTAACGAACTCAACCGCGGCATTCCAATGCGCGACCTACCCTGAAAGTTTCAAGTTGCTAGCTTACTTCGTTCGACAGTTATCGTGTCCTCGGACGGCCGGCCGGCCGGACAGAATCAATTTTGACACCGGATTCGTCATCAGTGAGTCCAACCTAGTCGATTGAGATCATTTTCGGCTCAATCATCCAAAATTATAGACATTTGGACAAAACGATAGCACGCTGTTCCCCTAGAACATGCGCGCAATAAAATGATTCATCATTTCTCCATAGGTGACTCCTCACATATTTTTCATTCTGTGAATATTTCATGAAGGAATGAATTCGAAAAAAGAAAAGAGATGAATCTGAGAAAATTCAATGCACTTGTTGATCAGAAACGACAAAAACAAATCATTTGTCTGATGAAAGAGTCAGATTTGTACTCTGAACCGTCACATAGTTCATTAATAGCAAAGTCTCACGAAGTCATAATTGCGCTATCCATTTTCTACCTTTCCATGGCTGAATCGTAAAAAAATATTTCTCTCATCTAAAAACTGATCTTATCTATCCGATGTCCATTTAATTAAGTACGAAACAGAAGTAGCAGTTCAGCTTTCGAGGACATTCATCTCAAATAGCCATCCCTATTTTCTTGTTTCGATTTTTTATTATTTCACGTTCGCTACATCCTTGCTTCTTTATTAAAGTTCACCCATGCTCAGCTAGACAAATGGCCGCATCTAATAACATAAACGAATGTGTTCACAATTAAAGTCCCTGTTCTATTTTCACATTCATTTCGTCAGATGTAGGTAGGATGTCCGCTGAGCAATAAAGTGGACGTCCAAGATATGTTGGTCGCAATAGTTTTTGTGACCTGTGCAAAAAGTCTAGCAAAAGATAGGTCCGAAAATTTCTTCGAATCAGGGTGAAGCGAAAATATTTGACATATTATGTTGAACAATTTGGTTGTATTTGTGTGGAAGTACAGTATGCTGTTTGTCAGGCAACAAATCCGGCTAAATGAATTTTTTGAGAAATAATTCTGCAAACTAATCAAAAAAACCAAACGTTGCCCATAAAGGAGAGCTATAGAGGAAACGTTTCATTTCTAATGTCCTTCATTGGATTGAAAATCAGACTACATGGCATTACAGCTGTTCAACAAGAAGACATGGTTTTGCCGATTTGATCTGAAATCAACTTGTGATCGGCTTTCAGACCGACTACAAACACGATGATTTCCGTGAAAAACGACGAAGAAAATAGATATTGGTAGGTCAGGCTTCGCCAATGATTTCGTAAATATATATATTTGAAACTTGAAGTACCTGATGTTATCATGAAGTCGCGCCACTGAAATTTGGCAAAATAGCATAAGTTCTTAGAACTTTCACGGTATCAGATAAGGTGAGTCGGGCTGACGTTCAGTAAAACCATGAAACCGAGTACCAATTACTTGAACGATACTTACTCTTTGTAGATGCTTCGGCCGATAATACGGCAAGCTCAGATCAAGGTTAAATCTTCGTTGATTTATTGATGGGTATAGATCCTCCGTGTTTATTTTATTTAAATGGCATTTCGTTGCGCTATGTGTAAACATTGTGTAAATATGAAAAACCTTAGCCAAGGATATGTCAGAACAATTACAGCTCATTGCAACGTTCTGCATCTGAAATCAAAAAACAGAAACATCTGGTTTCGTATGTTATGTTGAAATGTGTATAATTTTTTTCATATCTGGAGAATCTGAATATTTTATCTGTAGATATCTCCACAGTTGATCCTGGGTATGTCTATTTTGACTGTGGATATCTTCAGGATGTACTCTGAATATCCCAAAGAAATGGAAAAAGCCAGACCGACCAGAACAAAGTTCATATATCCCAGGGATATTTCCAAATCCTAGACGGATATCCTCTGTACATCCCATGGACAACTTTGTGTTGTTTGGGGTAAGTTAGAAAGAAAATGTGAGAACAAGTGAAGCTCATTACAACGTTTTCTACAATGGAATTCACGGATCGGTAGGATCAGGTATACTGATGGGAGGAATTAAGGAGGTTACTGTTTGTTACATGGAAGAACTCACTTGCTCTTTGAGTTATCAGCAGAGACGATTAACTATTAATGATTTCAATGTAGTATAACAAATTTGAATTGTATAAATTGCTCTTCAGATATTCTTAGGAATTAAACTTAACACGATTTCATCACCTCCCTTCTTCATTCCGTCCAGAGAAAGTGTTTTCGTGAACATTTTCTGGAAAATACTCAGTTACGCTTGAAATGTTAATATCTTCAACCATTTTTTTTCCGTTTATCATCAAAAGTGTCTGATCACAATCAGAAGAAATTTATTTTTTTTCAATTCACAAATTCGACGTCCAACCTGCTCTAGAAATATCTGCTCTTCATGTCGTTTCATGCCTATCTTCATCAGAATTTAATGAATTATCATCCTTCAGATTAAATCTAGAGGAAGAATCTCAAAAAAACGATTTTCGAATGATACGATCCTCTTGAAATTTCGTACTAGATTCCACGACAGCATTTTACATTCTGTGACCAAATTTCAATTCGATTGTTCAGATATAAGGGATTCATGTTAAGATATAAGAGATATAACAACAAAAACTGCTAAACCTTTGAGCAGAAACGAAAAATCACCTGATGTATAAATTTCCAAATTCTTTTTTTTTAGTAAAGTTAGCCAATTATGGTTCTATAGAACAATGAGCGAAAGTTTTTTCTGTTTCCGTCATCTTTGTACTAATCCAAAGTAACTTGAGATTTCCATACGTCGGAAATACATGATTTGCTATTCCGGATCCTTTTATCGCTCCATTCTTCATGCTGATTCTGTTTTCTCGTTTTCTCATATCTTACTGCCTTGATGTTTCTCGTGTATATGTTTCACACCAATACAGGGATTATAATATACACAATTTTTTCATTTCTGTTTTTCGTAAATTGGTTAGTTTAGATCTCAAATCGTTTTTGTTTTGTAAACTAGTCTTTTATTGAATTAACACCTAATTTTTTTGAGGAACCGAGTACATAAGGTATCATGTAACATAAAAGATGGCGAAAGACGCCAGATTTCGTCCCTCTCGATCCTAATCTTAACAGGTCTTGCAATGTTTGCTATATTTGTTTCATTGCTAGTTATTGGATATCTTAAAATATTTCAAAAAGCACTGCCGTGAAGGCAGCAACTTTTGAGCGCATGTTCAATGTAGATGACCGCTTCAGCAACAAATTTGAACATGCACGCAAAAGCTGCTGCCTTCACGGCAGTGCTTTTTGAATTTTTTACTGATAAATTACTGGATTTCAATTCGATGAAATCTGTATTTTTGGAAATATTGGAAAAATAACATTTTGAATGGGCATATCTACGGAATCATTGGGCGGAATTTACCCATTCACGAATTCGACCTTCGTAATTAAGCCCCAAACCTACTCTACAAATATCGAGCTTCTAAGTCGTTTCTTCCGGAAGTTATTGTGTTAACGGTCAGCCTAACGGCCGACTGCGTAAACACAATAACTTCCGAAAGAAACAACTTAGGAACTCGATATTTGTAGAGAAGGTTTGGACCTTAATTACGAAGGCCGAATTCGTGAATGGGTAAAATCCACCCAATGATTCCGTAGATATACCCAATCAAAATTTTATTTTTCCAATATTTCCAAAAATACAGATCAAATCGAATTGAAATCCAGTACTTCATAGAAAAATAACAGTTCGAAGTTTCATACAGAATTTGATGAGGATGATATGATAAGAAAATCATGGAATTTTTTTTTTCAAATTGTTCTAATGACACGATTATCACGAAATTTCGCATAAAGTTGTCTTTCAGCATCTCGAAACTAGCTGTGAAGTTTTATCAGGACTGCATCAGTATTTCTCGAGTTATACCGAAAGAATCAACGATATCGAGAAGAAAACCTCGAAATTTGACATATTTTTTCCCGATATCCCCGAAACTTATGATCGTATCGAACTGAAATTTGGTAAACTGCTGTGAAATATGAAGCTCAAAGTGTGAGTGGATTTTTTTTTGATATGATGAATGTTTTCCGAAAAAAAAATTTTTTTGGAAAAAAATCTCGAAAAAAATTCTATTTTAAATTTACTGAAAATGTGATCCCGACGAAATTTGGCTCAAAGCTGCGTGTTGTTATACTCCACCTAACTGCCAGGTTTGAATCCAATCGCTCAAATAGTTTCTGAAATAAAAAATAAATAACTTTAAAACTTCAAGTGCCTATAACTCCGAAACTATTCGATCGATTTGGCCCATTAATGAACATAACTGCGGCATTCTGATGCGCAACCTATCCTGAAAGTTTCAAGTTGCTAGCTTGCTTCTGTCGACAGTTATTGTGTCTACGGCCGGCCGGACAGAATCGATTTTGACACCGGATTCGTCATCAGTGAGTCCAACCTAGTCGATTGAGACCATTTTCGGCTCAATCATTCAAAATTACAGACATTTGGACAAAACGATAGCATGCTGTTCCCCTAGAACATGCGCGCAAAAATGCCATACCTGTATATAAATTTGGATGTGCAATAAACGTACAAATACGACAAATTGATAAAATGATATACCTTCACACAATATGAGAATAAAACTTGACACAGTGTTTCATCTTCTATCTTTTGATTTAGAATCCTCAGTAGCATCTACACCTACTGTATATGTCAGAATCTTACCACGTGTTTTCACGAACACTCGATAACAAACGGACTCAGCTGATTTGGAAACCCTGGTAGAAGATGAAACAATGTGTCTAGTATTAGTTTCGTTATGTTCTTCACTCCGATCATTGTGCGTCAGTTGATATAATAATTATATTTGTCATTCTTACGTATAGAACGTTCAAGGCAATAAAAGTATATCTTAAGATATCAATATCGAAAGATATTATGTGAAGGTTTTACAGAAAAATGTATTTTAAGTTATTGTTTTAATATCCTTTATCAAGTAGACTCGTTTGAATTCAATGTTTGAAATTAAAAGAAAAGTTTTACAGAGTCATATAATTTTTGAAGTAATAGAGATTTTGAATGTGTTGTTTAATACATTTCATTCATCAAAGGATTAAAGAAAGTGGTGTGGGACTTGTGGTGAAATTACTTTATGCACAAATGCTCGCATTTGACAAGCTTGCCAGGGGCTTTTGACATATAATATAAAATAGATGCTATTGAAAATTCCCAATCGAAAGATGGAACACTGTATTATTTTTGTATTGTATTTCATTAGGTTACCGTTTTCTCAAGTCTTTTACTTCAATCATTATATGTTAGTTGATATAATAATTAAATTTATCACCCATACGATTAAAACTTATTTTCTGAGAAAGTCGCCTAATTTTGTCTCAATCCATCCTTGAGTTGACATGTCATGCCATGTTTACTATATTTGTTATATTGGACATATATCATTGGAAATGCCCCACTCTGTATATAACGTTGAATGTGAAGTGAAATAAACCGAACAATATAACAATTCGATAAAATGAACACAATAGTTCAAACAAACACAAACTTTCGCGATTCCTTCGATAAACATAAAATAGAGTAGCACAAATTCGAAAGGATCTTCTGCGGCAGATTGAGATCTTAGGAAATCTCACACCGCAGCCAAACTTTATGATCAATTTAAGATTTGTTACGGTGATTTCCAGGAGGAATCCAGCGGCTCCATCGCGCTACCCCAAAACTTGATATCAACAGTTTGTTCACCCCAGGGAGTTCCCAACACCGGGAAATAACCTGCGATTGTTTCCGGGGAGCAGCAAAATAACGTAATTTCACTTTCGACGATTGATTATAATAAGCTTAGATAGATGCCGTAATGCCGGAAGCCGAAAGAGCACACTCTGAAATCGGTATTCGTAAAAAGGGATTGAATGCCTGAAGTTCATCCCTGACAAACCAAAATCGATCTAACTAATATTGTTAGATCGGCAAAGTTGGCCCGGACTTCCTGGAGGAAGTGAGGGAATACTCGAAAACTCAATCAAAATAGAATCTAGGCTATATATTCATTAAAATTTTAATCCGCTTCATATTAATTTTGCTTTTGTGTCAACAAGGCAAAAAATGGGTTGATTGCAAAGTTTCGGAATGCATAGTGAAATAACACAATTCCACATTTCAATCAGTCGTTATTTGAATTATTCAATTATTTATTTCGTCTCTGGACTTGATATTCAAATCGAATTGTATGGGAGCAGAAGCGTGGCCAGGTGCTGCAAATTACTACGGTTTTCCATCTCGACTAAACCAACTAACTTTCCGGCGAAAAACAATTTAATTTCTTCAATTGCTGAATCTATTCTTTGCAGTAGAGAAGTGCCTTTCTAAAATCTAAATAAAAAGTAATACGTATCGAAAATCAAAAAATAGTTAAAACAATTTAAAGAGCAGAAGGTTTGGACCTTAATTACGAAGACCGAATTCGTGAATGGGTAAAATACACCTAATGATTCCGCAGATATACTCATTCCAGATTTAATTTTCCCAATATTTCCGAAAATACAGATCAGATCGAATTGAAATCCAGTACTTCATCGAAAAATTACAGTTCGAAGATTCATACCGAATTTAATGAGGATGATATGATAAGAAAATCACAGAAATTTTTTTTTTCAAATTGTTCTAATGACACGATCATTACGAAATTTTGCATGAAGTTGTCTTTCAGCATCTTCGAACTAGCTGCGAAGTTTTATTAGGATTGAATCAGTATTCCTTGAGTTATACTGAAAAAAAAAACTATACCGAGAAAAAATCCTCGAAATTTGACATATTTTTTTCCGATAACTCCAAAACTTATAATCGTATCGAACTGAAATTTGGTACACTGCTGTAAAATATGGAGTTCAAAGTCTGAGTGGAATTTGTTTCTGAATATGACTAAGGGTTTTCGGAAAAAAAAAATTTTACTGAGAAAATTTTGAAAAAATTTTTTTTCAATTAACTGACAATATGATCCTGACAAAATTCTGCTCAAAGTTGCGCGTCGTTATACTCCACCTAACTGCCAAGTTTGAATCCAATCGCTCGAGCAGTTTCTGAAATAAAAAATAAATAACTTCAAAATTTCAAGTGGCTACAACCCCGAAACTATTCGACCGATTTGGCCCATTAACGAACTCAACCGCGGCATTCTAATGCGCGACTCACCCTGAATGTTTCAAGTTGCTAGCTCACTTCGTTCGACAGTTATCGTGTTCTCGGACGGCCCGCTGGCCGGACAGAATCGATTTTGACACCGGATTCGTCATCAGTGAGTCCAACCTAGTCGATTGAGACCATTTTCGGCTCAATCATCCAGAATTACAGACATTTGGACAAAACGATAGCACGCTGTTCCCCTAGAACATGCGCGCAAAAATAGTTATTTATGTATCAAGGGAGTTATGAGGATGTCAATCACCGAGGGCAACAGATTTCAATTAAAAGTAGCCCGAGGTTCATTCAATAGCTCACGTGATAGATAATTGATTTTCACACTAATGAAATATGAAAACCGAATTTTGTTGTTTTTTTTAATCAAATAAACGTTGTTTAAGAATGGAATATATTGGCATGATTACCATGGATACATCAACTCGCAAGTTTGTTAATATTTGTCAAATTTATTTATTCGTGAAAATGAATAAAAGCTTGGAGAGAATTGAGATTTAAGGCAATGTGTTGCAATGAAACTGGTCTTGTTTTGAACTTGAAACCAATTCTTCTATTATTTTGTGAAAGGCAATGCACATACAAAAACGCATTCAATAAAAAGGCTTGTTCGTGATGATTTTTTGGTTGTTCCAGTAGAATAATTCTGACGATTATATTGCCTATGAAGTGTCTGAAACGTCATAGTTCAACATTTTTTTGGAAATATGACCCCTGAAGAGTGTTTTGAACCCCGCCATCCGCAGGAGCGATTTCTATAATAATATTGTTCATTTGTTCTCTTTCAGATACTGCAAGCAAAAACCAAACAACCTAGAAAAATAATGCAAAATTCTTACAAAAACCTCTATCATCGATATTATTCAATATTAATTGTTAGTTGAGATAGCCAAACCTCTAATATGCTCTGAAATTATCTAAACTCTAGGCCCCTTCGTTCGGTGATTATAGTGCTCACGAACGGACAGAATTAAATTTCAACAGGGATTTTTCATTAGTGGACTGAACATAGTCGCTTGAAATAATTTCAAGGTGGAAATGAAAGGCATTCTGTCGAGACAACAAGGCATTGTTTTATAGAACAAGAAATACATACACGAACAAACCCCGTCAAAAATCATCAGAATATAAATTCTGTTAGAAAAAAATAGTTTGAGATATTGTTCAGGGTGCAACATTCCTCTAAGGTTGCCTAGTTTATTATTTAATCATCCACAAGACATAACCTCAATTTCACCGAACTCATTCAACAATAATAAATATTTTCGAAAAAATATCGTTTATTCCCCTGTGATTCATAATGAACATTTGCGGCCCAATTAAATTTAACAAATTGCCTTCCTAGAAAAAAATATTTCCGAGAATGATCTGATACTGAAATATTTATCGTTCGTTATTATTGAAGGAAAACGATTGAAAAATTACAGCAGGATATCTTCAATCGGTAGATGATTAACACGGTATTTTTATAGAGAATATGAGGAACAATTGAAATTCAGCCATTGTATGCTAGAAATGATATTGATTCCTATATTTGCTGAGAATTGATAATCAATTTTTCATGTTGAATCATTTAGAAGTGATTCTCTGAATGTATTAATGGTAGTTGTGAATGAATTTCATCGATATGCATTCCTTTGAGTGAGTAATATAATGATATCTTTCGAATGTGAGTTTCAACTGCAGATCAATAACTAACTACGCATAGCCCCTAAGCTATGTGAATATCATTAAACCAAGATAAATATGCTTATATTCGCCTTCGTTGTTGACAATAACGAACCTGGTTTCGTATCGTTGAAAAAATAAACTGTTTTGGTAGGTATCAATCAATGAATAATGTTTCATAATCCACTGATCAATAATACTTAGGATTACAGGGGAATGTTCTTTTCAAAATACCGCCAAAATAGCTGTTAGGTCTGAGTTCGTTTCCAACTGACGAATTAAATTGTCAGCAGTTAAGCACTTAGCATATCTGGCAACAACTCTCATATCGACTGTCATTTTCCCTAGTTTTGTTGTGTGCATGTTCTGGAAAACAGCTTGCTCGAATATCGGCTAAATGTGTGTACTTCCATATTTTCCCCAGAAATGGTATCAGAAATTTTTTGTTGGAAATGGCTGAAAAAACAGTAAGAATGAGGAATGTTGCCACGTTTTATATTCAAGAATTTTTGGAAAAATAAAACAACCAACATTGTGCATTCTCACAAAAGAATTGAGTATATCCCAGAAAAAACATTTTCATAAAATAATCTCTGAAGCCTGTAGAACGACATTCCGCGACATTGTTAGGTTTTTTCTGGGTTTTCACTTCCAATATCTGAAACAGAACTATTAAAAGTTAAATAAAATTGTTTTTTCATGGAAAACGCTCTTGCGGATAGCTGGATTAAACTATTTGTCAAGGGCAGTTTCTAGGAAAACAGATTGCCTAATGAACAATACAGAAACAATACAAACTATGAACAAAGCAAATTGTGACGTTTCAGAGTACAAATCTGACTCTTGTATCAGACAAACGAGAAAACTTTCAGAGTTATTTTCTTTCGATTTTGCCTTTTTGAGTTGAGACTTTTGACCATTCAAAAAAATCACAGAAACACAGATTCATTTGGTTTGGAAGTTTTTTTTAATTCTACCTCTTTTTTAAGCGAATTCAACCAAATAGGGTCCATCTCTAAAGAACAATGAGCAAAGTTACTTTCTGCATTCAACAAAATGCAATGGGATTCTTTAATTCTTCGAATTAAATCATCTTATTCTAACATCAATATTTTTGTATTGTTCCAAAATATCATGTGATTCCCAATTGTCGAACATATATGGTTTGCTATATGGGATTTTTGTATGTCTCTATTCCTTATGTTGTATTTGTGCTCTTGTTTTCTAATATCTAACCTCCTATCCCATTGACGTCGAAATTTCGCGGATTCAAATACTTTTCACTGCTATTTGCCCCGTTTAAGAATGCAGACCGTGTGCAGGTTCCTGACCTTGAGATATTAACAAGGTTTCGTAAAACTTGAATATGGCTGAGTTGCTGAAATCCAAGAAGCCGTAATTGACCAGCCCGCGCTACTGTTTGCTGTTAAGCGACTAGGTTGGACTAGACAACTTAAAACAGAATGAGCTAGCAAATTTACTCTTTCAGGGTAGGTTGATTAACGAAATGCGAAATTGGACACCATAAATGGCATAATTCATCCTGATTATTTCCTCAATATCTCAGGAAATGATGCGATCAAATTCACACTTGGTAATATATAGTGTTGGCGCGGAATTCCCTACAATATAATTTTATATTTGTGCCAAAAAAAATCGTTTAATTTTTGCATACACCTTTCATTCGATATTCAACATCAGTGCATCAAATTGCAGCTCCATTGCATATGTATTCTAGAAAATATAGAAAATAATATTGAATAGGGAAAATCTAGCCAATGACTCCGTAAATATACCCGTTCAGAATTTTATCAATTATTGAAATCCAGTACTTGATTGAAAAAGGGGGGCTTGAAGGTTTCTTATGACTAGAAGATCGCAGAATAAGAATATTGGACAACAGTTTTTTTCAATTTGTACTGAAGATGAGATTTTCCCAGAATTTTGCCCAAAGTTGTACACTAGCATTTTGCTACTGATAACCAGGTTTCATCATGATCGGACAGCATTCTTTTCAAGAAAATTCAATTTTGTTCATTAGCATTTTCCAACTATTTGCCCAGTTTAATCATGATTTGAGAACTCAATTTTGCTTCATTTTTGAAATATCAAAAACCAAAAACGCAAAAACCACGAAATTTACAAAAACTTTTTCAATATCTCCGAAAATAAAAATTTAATTATGAGGTCTGTGAGTTTCGTCGAATTTTTATTGACAGTTTCTGGAGAAAGTTTAATCATGATTTGAGAACTCAATTTTGCTTCATTTTCGAAATATCAAAAACCAAAAACGCAAAAACCACGAAATTTACAAAAACTTTTTCAATATCTCCCAAAATAAAAATTTAATTATGAGGTCTGTGAGTTTCGTCGAATTTTTATTGACAGTTTCTGGAGAAAGTTCCGAAGGAACCGAAAAAACCTTTTTCGAATCCACTAACAATACTAATGAAATTTCTACAGGCAATATATTCCAACTGACCACGTTTCATCTCGATCACCTGATATAAAGAGGAAACAACCTCAAAACTTCAAATAACTTTAAAACAGTCTGGCCGATTCGGGTAAATAACGAACTCAAACCACCGCATTCTAATGGACGATCTACCCGGAATGTTTCAAGTCGCTAGCTCGTTCCTTTCAACAGTTATCGCGCCGTCAGTCGGACATAATCGATTTTGACACCGGATTCGACGTCAGTTAATCAATCTAACTAGATTGGTTTCGAATAACTGTTCAACCCATTTTCGGGAAAAATTCGAAAATTACAAACAGAAAGAAAGTACGCTGTTTCCCAGTATATGGGCGCGAAAATATTTGTTTCTCGAATACGGAACTTCTAAAACTTCACAATCATTCAAACTTGTGGCCTGTGATCTCAAAAAAAAAATATAATTCATCCATTATATTCCGTTATATTACAATGTTACAGAATTGTCATGTCGCATCACGTATTCTAGGAAGTTTGTAGTCCGTGCTAATTGTCCAACAACTTGTGTATAGTATTTAATTGCTCCGTATCCTCGTTTATTATCGCATCCAGACACGTGACAAATTACCACATTCACATGGATGTGTCAAGAATGGCCTGAGCAATAGCCGCTTCTATTACTGAGAGCTTCCTGATTGTTATATCGTGATAACAAGCTAACTATCGCATCTATCGGGAGGATACCCTGAAATTTTGGGCACTAACTTGGAATGTCAGCGATTTGCAATGATTGCTAGGCCAACAAAATATGAGAACGAACAGTTAAATCGATAAGAGGCATTAGTACATTATTTAGAAAAAATCATTTCTCCCTTGAATTTACTCCCTCCGAACCGAGTTCTTGTTTTCGAACATTTGATGGTCAATATTTTGAGTACTATTTTGCACTGATTCATTCCTTTTCATGAATTCTTTTCCTAACAGATCATAACGCTGTGCTCATTGAGTCTCCATACCTATAAATATACCGTTACATTAGAAGCTTAAGATCTAGAAATAATTAAGGGTGTTTTTTTAAGAGGTGTAGAACTTTGAAATGGAATAAACTAAGGATGAATTTTAAAATTGACATGGAATTGACTTTATTCGAAAGATAAACTTTTGGCATTATAATTTAAATATAATTTCTGGCATATAACCGCCACAGCTGTCTCGGACGTAATCTAATCTGAAGGTCCAATTTTCAATCACTTTTTCGAACATTCGTGGCCGTATATCGGCAATAACGCGGCGAGTGTTGTTCCCCAAGTGGTCGATCGTTTCGGGCTGATCGGCGTAGACTAGCGACTTCACATATCCCCACAGAAAATAGTCTAGCGGCGTTAAATCGCACGATCTTGGAGGCCAATTCACGGCCCCGGAATATGAAATTATGCGGTTATCAAACGTTTCCTTCAGTAAATCAATTGTGGCACGAGCTGTGTGGCATGTTGCGCCGTCTTGTTGAAACCACAGCTGCTGCACATCATGGCTGTTCAGTTTAGAAACGAAAAAGTCAGTAATCATGGCTCCATAGCGTTCACCATTGACTGTAACGTTCTGGCCAGCATCGTCTTTAAAGAAATATGGACCAATTATTCCACCAGCCCATAAAGCACACCGAACGACGTCTCTGTGGATGCGTACTATCAGTTAGAGTAAACGTGGTGCGGAAAATGGTCCATAGCGGTTCATGAAACCTCGATAGTACAATTACTTTTGACTATTGCGGGCAGTCGACTCATGATAAGCAACAGTTGGAATAACAAAATACCTCATGTTCGAAGGCGTCAAAATTATTACCAGGTTAGCGATTTTGACAAGGATATAATTGTTTTTTTGTCCTGCCGCGAAACTAGCCGTCGTGCTAACTATACTGCAATTAAAGTAATGCATGGGTGTCGTATACGGATGAACGAACGTGTGGGAACACGAATAGGGTCAATTAGTCAACCGAGACCTACCACAGAACGTCATGAAAGGCCAGGCAACTGGCTCTACAAGACCTTTTTGCTACTACGCCTCAAATCGCTAATCACTGGTTCGAAGAAGAATTTAGGCATGTTACTATACTTAGGTTTTTGTATCACCGTATTCGATCCTTTGGAATCTTCTCGTACCTTCCACGATCAGTGCTGCCTTGAACTGCGGGCCATTTCGTCAACCTTTGATGGTTCAGTGAATGCAACAATGGGAGACATAATGTTCTGATATCGTGTTGGGCAAAAAACGCGATTCTGCCTAGAAATGCACGATTGACCTAGTGAACCTTCACGTCGATATTTCAGAAGTGTGAAGATGTTTTTTCGTCTGTAGTCTTCACATATGATACAATTCATTTTCCCAGTCATCTTCAGCCTTCAAACGTAGTTTGCTTCTTCCTTAAGCTATTCTGGAAGTGAAAAAACAGAGTGCGAACGATAGGGTATTCATTCCGAAGTACTCATTCCAGTCACGTTGACCGGCGTTGCCCTAACAGGGGTGATTATTGATTAATTTTTTCTCTAAAAATGCTCCAATGAAATTTTGAAATAATGATGAGGTTTGATACAAGAAAGTAGTGCGTCCACATCCATTTCAACGAAAAATTGTTTAAAAAGTGACAAACGTTCTAATTTATGACGTCGAAAAACCCCACCTCGAAGCAAAAAAATAAAAATAAAGCTTATAAGGAGCTTAGCTATGGTTTTTCGTGAGGATACGGGGGACTACCTCAGTACCAAGTGTATGAATATATAGGCGTTGACTAAATGCCAACGCTCACTTATCGGCAACAGCCCAGCCCACGGCACACAGGAATTTTATTCATTCTTTATAATTGAATGGGACAGCGCGCACTAGACCGCTACGGAACACGGCAAATTAGTAGGAACAGCCATGGTCCTGGCTGTTGCTGATAAGTGAGCGTTGGCCTTTAAACGATATCGGAATAACAGAGAGACCGGTATCATCAACTGATCGGCATTACCCGCTTCTCCCCTACTCAGCAAAGTGGCAATCGTAACATTAAAATGCTGGCATTTCTTGTCCAAAAACTGTTTTTCCAATCATTAATAACTTGATTTGAATGAATAGAACTTAAGCTGCCACCTTCAAAAAATACTAGCATATTACTGGATTGATTGGAAAGTATCTAAAGTGTTTTTCAATAAGAGGTGTTATTTTGATATTCAAAGAAGAATACTATTTTTCAATATGAATGATAGGATGTTCATTTCATTATAAAGAAGAAGCTATGCCGTTAATAGTGGAAAATGACATCAGGCAAATGACCACCACGACCACGCTTACAGGACCATATCCTTTTAATGAAACTTTCCCTAACCAAATCGCAAAGTGGCTGCCCTATGTCCTCGATAGCCTCACGAATTCTATCTTTGAGGCCTCGAATCGACGCTGGGCTATTGGCGTAGACCTTCTCTTTCACGTGGCCCCAAATGAAGAAGTCGCAAGGTGTTAAATCACAAGATCTCGGTGGCCAATTGTGATCACCTCTTAGAAAGATAAAACGGTCCGGAAACTTTTTCCGCAAAAGATCAATGGTTTCGTTGCTTGTGTGGTACGTAGCGCCGTCTTGTTGAAATTAAACGTTTACCAGATCAATACCATCCAATTCCGGCCATAAAAAATCATTAATCATTTCTCGATAGCGCAATCCATTCACCGTCACTGTTGCTCCACCCTCATTTTCGACAAAGTAAGGTCCAATGACTCCGATGGACCATAAACCGCACCAAACAGTCACACGTTGAGGATAGAGAGGCTTTTCAACGATAACTCTCGGGTTTTCCGACCCCAGATGCGACAATTTTGCTTGTTGACGAAGCCACCGAAGTGTAAATGGGCCTCATCACTCAAGATGATTTTTCGATGGAATTCCGGATCATTTTCATGCATTTCAACGACCCAATCAGCAAAGACACGACTTTGTTGATGATCTGCCGGCTTGAGTTCTTGTGTTAACTGAACTTTATAAGCCTTGAGACCCAAATCTTTATGCAAAATACGGTGTAATGACGTTTGTGGAATGCCTAATTCCAAAGAACGACGAGGAATGGAAAAACCTTGCTTTTCTTCAACACTTTCGGCTACAGCAGCAATATTCTCGGCTGTTCTTGAGCGACGTGCACGGGTTTTATTCTCCACATCACTAACTTGTCCCAATAGCTCGAATTTTTCCACCAATTTCTTTATTGCGGTCCGACAAGGTGCTCTAAGACGACCCAAAAATGTTCGAGTTTTACGAACCGTCTCTGCCAAATTTTAACCATTTTCATAGTGAATTTCAATAGTTTCATTGCGGTGTTGAAGCGTGTATCGTTCGATTTTTATTAATGGCGTAGTTTCTACCTGTCAAGTGTCAAAAAATGACAGCTTCAAAAGTGACATTTACCGAAATAGCGGGCTATTCAAAATAACACCTCTTATTGGAAAACCCTTTACTTCTTCTTGGTGTGGCGATTTCCGTGTCCTGTCCATATTCATCGTAAAAATTGTTTGATGGTGAGTTTCAATTTTTTCTCACCATGATGAGCCCAATGGATTGTTGTATAAATTTCAGCCATAGCTAATTGCTGAGCCTATCAATCAGTCACATATCATCCTCCCTCCTCTTTTGACAGTTTTTCAATCAAGAGTATGCATCGTATTATATTCTGTATATGTAACCGCTCATGACTGACACAGATTATCTGGAGAGAGGAAAGGGAACGATGGATTAGGCAGTACAAACACGAATCAGCTTTGGGTCGATTCCCATGAAAATAATATACATGGGGATTTTTTTCTGTTATCCCTGAAAACATGTTCAAAAAATTTGAAAATAGACTATAGCTGTTGACCACCTAGGTGGTGCAGAGGATTAGTAGCCTGTCAGTAAAACTGAAGGTGGCGGGTTCGAATCCCTCTGCTGCCAGGACTCGAGTGTTGAAAATTCAAACTATCTAGAAAGGTGTGGGATGAATGAGAATGTTGTTTATACTAGGAGTTTTAATGTTTACGATTTCCATCTGTAGATATAAGATCAAATAAAGGTTATTATTATTATTATTCGTCATTGAAGACGTAGAACGTTGAAGATAGTAAAAGTATATCGTAAGGTATCAATATCGAAAGATATTATGTATAGGTATAACAGAAAAATCTGTATTTCAATTATTGTGTTAATAGTCTTTATCAGGTAGACTCGCTTGAATTCAATAATTAAATAAAGATGTATTATAATACAGAAGGGTCTTCGGATTCTCCTGGCTGCTCTGTATGTATCTACACTAACGCCGCCTAACGGATATGGTTGAAATCAAGCATCAGCTCTGAAACTTCTGTGAAACGAAAGGAAACTCAGTTGCAAGTGTGCTGCATTCAATCCAGAAGATCAAATCGGGAATTGTCAACAAAGCTTTTGTTGATATTTGAATTTCATCGCTGCAATTCTGATGTCATATTCGAATAAAAACACGCGTTAGTTGAGTAGTCCTGTCACTGAGAGAGTTTACAATAGCAGCTTCAACTGAATCGATTTGTGTGTTCCGAATCGTCAGGTCAGGAACTCCTGCTCATGATACAAACGCCATACAATGAATATGATGTTTTCAGTAAGCAGAATATCCTGCGAAACGGTTTCGGAAAAGTGTTAACATTTGCCACTAACTTGCCGTTGATTAGCGGTATGAATTCAAATTTACCGTTCTTGGTTTCTGTAAATATATTTATACAGGAGTGAGCGACAAGCTGGAATAAAATTTATATATGTTCAAGCAATAACTCAATGAAAACACTGAAATACGTGAATTGATTCTCAATTTTCCACATTTTTTGGCAACTCCTTGTTGATGAAACTGTAATGGGTGAGCTTATTGCAAGGCTTATGAAAATCGGAATCTTTCCATACTTTCAGTTTTTTTAGTTTTGTGATTACTAGGGGAGCAGAAGAGGATGTTGAATAATTTCATTTGCTCTTTTATTGACCATGAACATGAACTTATTCAGAATTGAACTAAGCATACTAATAGGTTTCGTTTATTCAATTTCCCAATACCTACATCACCAAGGAAAACTAAGGGTATTGTGAGACTGCACTTTTCATGAGCCCACACATGAGATGTGTTTACATTTGGAAACACAAAAGATGATAGTTTCACCGTATTTGCGCGCATGTTTTGGAAAACAGCGTGCTATCGTTTTGCCCAAATGTCTATAATTTTCGAAATGTTTACCGAAAATTGTCTTAATCTTATTGGTTATACTCACTGATGAAGAATTCAATAGTGAAATCGACACTGTTTGGCCTGCCCTTGCTACGATAATTTGAGAAAGGAAAGAACAAGTGACTTGAAACTATCAGGATACGTTGCGCAAAGATAGGTCGGTAAAATTCGTCAATCGGCAAAATGAGGAGATCAGTTTCGGTTTTATGCTCTAGTTTTGAGGAACTTGGTTTTTGGTTACTTGGTGATAGGTACTATAAACCTGACACGCTAATTTTCTGAAATTACCTTCGTATTGTACCATCAAAGCACAATTTAGAAGCGTTTTTCAGGCGTCAGTCTATTCATGTTGAAATTCCAGACCAAACTAAACACAAATCACTCTACAGCTGACAAAATTGCCGCCAGTTTAAACAGTGTTGTCAACTTAAAGTTCTAGACCTCTGAAAAAACACCGGAAATATATATATTTATACATAAATGTATATATTCTTCTGAGAATGGGCAATACATTTTTTTATATCAAACAATATGTGTTATCACAGTCTTAGCAGAAGAAATGTAAACGGGGTACCATACATTTTTATGTATGATACAAGAGCACAGATAAAAACAGAAAAATTCTGTCTGCCCATAAAAGTGTAGTGAAATTGTTGTTTGTTATTGAAGGGCTTCTTTCTGATCCACGAAACCAATCTCTTCTTCCCTTCCGATGCAGATTGGTATCTCGAAATCACACCTGAAAACAAAAAAAGAAGACGAAGAAACCAATATGAATAAGTAAATTTTTATCATTCATTAAATCAATTTGTTCACGATCCATCTCAAAAAAGAATCAGACACCGAATGAGTTGCCTCGAAACCATCGTCAAATGTATATATTGGACATCTATTTACTGAATGTTCTATTGTTTATTCTTCTTCTCCGCATTCGCACCTTGATTTCTCGACCGAACTCCATTTGAAGATGAAACTATTACAGCGACCATGACCGGTCCCGAGTCGATTCAAAATGCACCGAATTTTCCTAGGAAGATTAAAACCACGAACTTTTTCTAAAGCATCACTGATCAAACCTTTGTTGAAAACATTACACAAATTCCATTCAAATTTCTTCTTCACTTTTATTGGAGTAGAGAAAATCGTTAATTCATAGAGACCTACGAGATTTCAATCTAGCAAATTCAGAATCCGTAATATAAGATATGATCGGGAATTCGAAAAGAATTATATTTATCCCAAGACTTCATTACTGCAACCTGTCTGCGAATATGGGGCGGTACAATATTTGAAAGAACTGGTAACCACTGTTCGTAGAGGTCTTATGGTACCACTATTGATCAATTCTACTGACATGAGCGCTGTTAAACTAAACCGAACAACAATATTCAGCTGCAAAAATCTTTTACAGAGACAGAGAAGTTTTCTGAAATGAATCTTTGCGAGAAATATCCTATAACTCTGTAACTATTAAATACAGTGAAATCCTTTTTGGACGGATACCAAAGGGAACGCAAAATTTGTCCGCACAAGAAAAGTGTACTGCCAATAGAAACAACATAATCAAATCAAGTATCGTTCCAGATGATCTATACGAAATCAAATCTCGGTCAAGGAACAACTTTTAAAAGGAAACTATTCTTTCAGCAACGTTTCGGCCCTTTATTGGGCCTTCTTCGGGCTAAAATGATACACAAGTAAACAACAAAATGAATATAAAATAACAATTTTAGCAATACAGACAACATACAGGTCAGCAAGAACAAAAATATTAAGAAAGAATCGTCAATACAACACATGAATTAAAAAAATTCAGTAAAATAGATCTCAAATAAAACAATTAAATAGGTACTTTTTCGATATCCCAGAAATATACACCACACTCATTTGACCGACTTACCGTGAGAACAATAAAACCTTGAGTGAACTTTCACATGGAGAAAGTCCGTGTTAGAAAATGAAAAATGTTTTTCGAACAGGGTTAGTTTGTACATCGATGTATTATCTTGAATGGTACCAGCAGTTCTCCCTCAACAAGTTTATGTGTATGTTGATGATGTTATTGCGTGTATTCCCGAGACAAGTGTTGAAAACGTCCTTGACCTTTTTAATTCATTCGATACGGATCTTAAATTTACGTACGAATTGGAGTCGAATAGCATGATTCCTTTTTTGGATGTCCTGTTAATCAAGAGAGACAACATGGTAATAACTGATCTTTACCGTAAGCCCGTTTCTTCTGGGAGAATACTACATTTTGAGTCATCACATTCCAGAATACAAAATGTGACTATTATAAAGTCGATCAAACACAAAATCCTCAATTTATCTCACGAATCCCTTCATTGTAAGAATTTTAGGGAACAAACCTTTTTCTGTTGAAGAATGGTTACGCTAGGTATTTGACTAATAAAATTTTTTACTCGTCTAATGAAGTTGAACGAATAAATTCTGATAGTACCAACATGGATGGTTGCGAAGTTATTCCTTGTAGATTGTTGTATGTTGGTGGATTGTCTGAACAACTGAGGAAATTTATGAAAAGTGGTGCTAATAGAGTAATTTTTATTATAAAAAGTTTTCTAGAGTCAAGAGTGGGGATCCCAACAATAAATGTTCCGGTGTGGAGTATAAAATTAATTGTGGTGATAGCGATGGTTGTTATGTAGGCCAAACTGGGCAATATTTGGGTGATAGGTCGGCGCAACACAGGAGAGACTGTAATAATAGGAAGGAATCTACAGTGTTGTCATCTCATGCTGTTTCTCTGGGCCATAGTTTCGATTTTGACAATGTAGAAATATTGGACCGAGAGACGAATTGGTTCAGACGGAATTTCAAAGAGATGATACATATAAAGAAAAACTCTAATTCGGTCAATTTCCGTTTTGATATTGGTTCTTTGAATGTTGCATATTCGAATTTAATAAGCGATTGTTGAAGATAATAAAGTTGCCTTGTTATAAGTTACGCCAATGGACACGAGAATAGTATATGTGATGTCTATATGTTTTTGTTTGACTTCTGTTGTTGACATCGGTTATTCGGGATTTCTTGTTGAGGGAGAACTGTTGGTACCATTCGAGATAATACATCGATGTACAAACTAGCCTGTTCGAAAAACATTTTTCATTTTCCAACACGGACTTTCTCCATGTGAAAGTTCATTTAAGGTTTTATTGTTCTGACGGTAAGTCGGTCAAATGAGTGTGGTGTATCTTTCTGGGATATCGAAAAAATACCTATTTAATTATTTTATTTGAGATCTATTCTACTGAATTTTTTTAAATTTATGTGTTGTATTGACGATTCTTTCTTAATATTTTTGTTCTTGCTGACCTGTATGTTGTCTGTATAGCTCAAATTGTTACTTTATATTCATTTTATTGTTTACTTTTGTATCATTTTAGCCTGAAGAAGGCCCAATAAAGGGCCGAAACGTTGCTGAAAGAATAGTTTCCTTTTGAAAATTGTTCCTTGACCTAGATTTGATTTCGAATAGAAACAACTTTCTTGCAACGTCTGCCGGTACCGTGCAAAAGTGTCCGCTTATAGCATCTGTCCGTGGAATAGGGATACGGGATCTCTACTATTGAGTTTTTTCAATCAAGACTATCTAATTCGGCACTGTCCATAAACTAAACATAAATAGAATACAAGTTACTTGAATTTTACTGACTCGACTATCGTGTGGGTGTAACCTTAAAATCGATATCATCCAACTAGAAAAAAAATCCTAACAGGGGCCATTCGCAGTTCATGGATGGAGTGATAGATTTTCCATCTCAGCTACGAGCCACAGGTGAAAATTCACCGAAATATGTCGCAAAATATTGATAAATAGGCTTGTAAGAAATGTAACATTACTATATGCAATATTTCAAGTTGGAGCGTTTGTGACCCTCGAATATTGGTAAATGGGCTTAGGATCAGGTTCTTTCCACAACTGAACAACTACATCACTCACATTCGTGAGAGGCCAATTTTCTTGAAAGCCCTTCGGACCGACATGCGTGAATGTAAAGATGTTCAGATGCTCTTTTGGAAATATAAAAGTGGTTTGTCGCTAGCTGGCATGCAGGAAAACTCCTTCATTCAGGCTCTCCGTATAATTATGAGTACTTCAAGAAAATCGCTAGGATGTTTGGTCGTTTAAATGATTTAATTGGTTGGTTTTCATAATCGTTCTTCCTTCATTTAAATGCAGATGTCTGGTAGCGAAGAATTTGACTTTACCTCCCCAACACTCGAGTCATCGTGATAGTTCGAGGCTAAATGATAATTTATAATGAATCATTCATATTTCCACACACTTATTTTGACTACAATAATTGTATCGTTCACACTAAAGCTTTTTCGGATGCAGAGTGTTTTACTTATCCGTTACCGAACGTTCTCTAAAGTTTGTGAAACGGCCATAAAAAATAGAATGTTATCTTTTATAAAAAGTATGTTGTGGTCGATCAATACCAGTATGGATTTACAAAAAACAGTAATACCCTCAGTGCGACAGTTGATTTGATTAATGAAATTTCGTCAGCTCTAGACAATGGCAAGATAGCCGTGGCTATACTGGTCGACTTGAGAAAGGCTTTTGACGTGGTTAGCAGAGATATTCTTCTTAATAAGCTCCAACGAATGGGATTCAGAGGAAAAATACATAAGTTGTTTAAGTCCTATTTAACCGATCGCCGTCAATATGTGTGTGTGGATGATAGCAAAAGTGACTGGACTTCCAATTCGTTTGGTATTCCCCAAGGGTCGGTTTTGGGTCCCCTTCTTTATTCATTATACGTGCTTAACTTGAGCAAGTCAAACATCCGGGCCGGGTATTTCGCTTTTGCAGACGACACTGTCTTGATATATACAGGTAATAACATAGAAGAATTGAATGAACAAATTAATGAAGATCTACAACGGTATTTGCATTGGCTTTGGAACAATAAATTGAAAATTAATATAAATAAAACTAAGTATATGGTATTCAAGCAAAAGAACAAAAAAGTTACGAGTCTAAAGTTAAGCATAAATGATGTTGAACTTCAAGAAGTCTGTGAGGCGAGGTACTTGGGTCTGATGTTGGATACAAATTTGAGCTGGAAAAGCCACGTTGACTCCATTATCGAGAAGATAATACCGATGGTTTCGGCTTTATATGGGGTTCGATCTTATTTATCAAAAAAAAGTAAATATCAGGTTTACAATGCGTTTTTTATGTCACATATAAGATACTTAATACCGATTTGGGGAACCTGTCGAAAAACATGCTTCAAAAAAATACAAACGTTACAAAATAAATTTATTAAAGTGTTGTTTAATTATGATCGATTAACAAATACTACACAACTTTACTCTGATTTGCAAATACCAAATTTGAAGAAAATATTAGAGTTAGAACAATGTAAATTAATTTTTAAAATCATAAATAAAATACAAAAGTGCAATACAGAGTATAAATTTACGAAAGATATTCATAGTTATGAAACAAGAACACATCAAAACTTATATCAGACAAAAGTAAAAAGTCAAAAAGGGCTGAATAACCCAATAGCACAAGCTTCAAAAATATTTAATCAATTACCTACTTCCATAAAATCTGTCAGTTCAATTGGTAAATTTTCTGATCAAATAAAGGAATACTTAGAGTTGGTGTAATGTGATTTTGTCCGCTTTTTCAATAGAATGTTAAGTTGGCATTTTTGAGGTTTGTCTTGATGTGGAACTGCGATTCCTCAAGCATCGGGTGTGTATGTACGAGATAAGATTTTATTTGCTAACAAAGGCACTGGTTAATTTCAATGGAATTCTGTATCTACTATCCTCGATACCAGTTTAGGGTACTGTTTAGAGGATTGTGAATGTAAATTTTTTTTGTATTTGTATATTTTATTCAATAAATCATTTAAAAAAAACTTTAGGTGACGAAATTTCATTTTGTTCTGCCTGCATGTTTTAGGGAACGGTACAGTTTGCCCAAATGCCTATCAAAGTTAGACACACTGATGAAAATCCCGATGCCTAATTCGATTCTGCCGGGCCGTCCGTAACCACGATAACTTGAGAACAAAAAAATGAAGGGACTTGAAACTTTCAAGGTGGATGGCGCATCAAAATGCGGCGAGATCATCAATTGGCCAAATCAGCAACAGCATTTTGGAGTTATACTCATTTGGATCTGTGAGGTTCTTTTCTCAATATCTCAGGAACTGCATTTGTGACCAAATTGAAACTTGATAATTAGTTGCAAAATAACGAAGCACACTTGTATCATGAATAAATTTTAAAAAAATCACTAATTTTCTGTTAAAATGTTTCTTACCGAAACTATTCACCACAATTCAAAGAAATTAGCCACAGACCTTGAAGTCAATATTTTACAATAACGTTCCAAAATTTAGTTCGAACCAATGCCCATTGAAAAACTAATTTGTCAAATTTTGTTATCGTAATGTTAGTATCGTAATTATTTCCGATATATAACTCAAGAAATTCTGATCCGATCATGATGAAATTTGCTAACTGGATGAGGATGAGGAATGCTAATTCAAATTCAGTGATAATAATGTTACTAGCACAATTCAATTTTTTTCATCGGGAACCAAAGCTGCGTGTGTCGGGGTCAATACATGAGTAGGTAACCGCTTTGGTAATGAATTTGAACATGGACTCAAAAGCTGTCGAGTTCACGTAAGAGGTTGTCATAAAGAATGAAAAGAAAGGGCATTATCGACGCAAGCATAAAGCAAATTCCATCAAAACACAAGCTTATACCGGGTTTTTATAGCTTAGGTGCGAAATATGAAAAACTAGAATTTTTGAGCGTAACCTGGGTAAACGATATGCGATATTCAATGTCCAAAGAGCTGACTCATACAAATGCATTTGCATATATTACCAGAGTGTTCACAACTTGCAAGAAATCCAAAAAAATATGTAATATTTTTCACATAAAATATGAGCACTCCAAATTCGAAATTCAAATGATATTATGTGAATTGAAGCACTGAATGACTCTCGATCTATTGACAAACTAATGATTGTATAACATCCAGTAGTTTCATTCGAAAATTCCACCTGAATTCGGCAAAAATTCTGGGATACAAGTTTCGTATAATGTTTCACCTTCTCAAGTTATAAATCAAAATTTATCTTCGGTTATCACATATAACTATGAATTTTCGTTGTGGTTGGATTTGTTGTTTTCGAGATATCGAAAGAAAATTCAGATATAAAGAAAACGGTGGAATGCGCCCATTATAGATCACAACGAGTACATTTGGACTTCAAACCTCACTCAGAAATCTCAAAAGTCTCTTTAGGTTTTTTTCTCTAGAGTAACGAAGTACCTGGAAAAAAGTGAACACAAATATTTCAGAACTGTAAGAGGAATTCCAACAAGTAGATACTCATTAGAGTTTTCATGGATACATACGATGAGTTCAATCGAAATCAATGCTTGGAGAAACGGAGAATAGAGAAAACAACGAGCATTTTCCCCTTCACGAACATACGCCACTGGTCCTGAACACTTTTCATTTGGGAAAGATAGCAGCAAGACCTGACCGCATAGTAGTTTGTCTTGTCCCCTTTCAGATTGTTATGTAGGGACCTCACCTTAAAATTTTCTAGGTCTTGCGCTTCTTCTGAAATTTTAAACTGTCCTGTTCCTCTGGGCTTAGGGCTGTTCTCTGGAACTCACTTTCATTTCGAATCTCACACTTTAATATTTGATTGGAATAACATTATTTTATTTGGGATTCTGCTTTGCGTACCTATGCTTCGTTCGGATGTTTATTCGGTTTGATTAAATTCGAGGAGGTTTTGAAAATACGACAGAATATTTTGTTATTCAAGAAAAAATCTAGCACTGACGTGAGATCAGGAGCTTTTACGCGATTGTTCAAGTTATAACTATCACATCAACACGATATTTTGCACCTAGTTGCGTGTTAGTAATCTCCAACTGATTACGCAATTTCAATCTGATATCATGTGTACTTCTTGAGATATTGCGGAAATAACGTTGAAATTTCAAATAACAACGAAATTTGGCACATTTTTCCTTATATCTCCGAAAGTAAATATCGGATCGAATTGAAATTTGGAACATTGATGTTGAATACTTATTTTAAGGTTTGTGCCTAATTTCATCGAAATTAAGTCAATATTTTGAAAGAAAAAAAAATTTTTTATCGACAATTTTGAAAATGTTCGACTTCTCAGTTTTGAGAAAGGGTTAAAACCCGAAACATGCATGTCAACTGTATATTTTATTTCTATTAAAATTGTGAAACGTATCATCAAGAGTGTTTGTTGACCCTGTTATCAATAAGAATGTTTCACCGAGTGATTAGCGAGCAATCAATTTCGATAGGTATATCTATTTGAAACATTATTGTCCCCTAAAATGAAGATCTGATCTAGTTTATATTGAGTGCTTGGCTGAAAAATCTCGGTTTGAAGTTTCATGAAAAATTTCGTCGATATCTAACTGATATTCTCCCCAATGCAGCAGCTCTAGTTGCTGATAAAAACTTTTGCCTGAATGAACAGTATTATTACTTATTGTTCATATAAAATATCGCATGCTAATTTGAAACAAAAGGAAATAAAGTTATATCTTCGAAACCAAAAATAGACCAAAAACCAATTTGTAGCTTAACCTTGCTGAGCCAACATTTTTTGATCTAGCAATTCTATTCGAGCACATTGCACCCGCGTATAATTCCAATGGGAAAGTTTTTGATGTTCATTTTATTTTCCACATCTCGCTGAGAAATGTTGGGCGCCAACAGGGTTATGAAAATACATAAAGGTTTCACATAGTTCTCCTTTATTAGGTGTATACAGTGTATTATCCATCCTGTGTGCAATTGCTGCGGTGTATATTTCATTTACCTGCATTTCGAGTTGAAATACGAATATAGATGGGACGAACCAGTGGCGCAACGAAAATTTATACGCAATTTTATTTGAGCTATGGCTGAAGTGAGCTCAGGATATATGGCCCAACGTGTTTGATTCAAAGCAGGAGAACCCAAATGAAGTCGAAGGAGTTCGGGACGATGAAGTAATTTTTCAAATTCCATCGTTACCAATGTTACAACATTATACGTTTTGCTTCGATTCGTTACTTTCGGTCACAAAATGATACGTTTTGTCATGAATTATTTCGTTTACGAAATATATTGTGCAGTGTCAGCTCGATGTTATTTTTCACTGCTAAAAAACGTATTAGTTTCAGCTGATAAGAGAAAGAAATTTTGACGCTATTCATTGGCTTTGTGGTGTGGAAGGAATATGAGAAGAGCTTTTGAAGAGCCATTCTTGGGTACCAAGTTTAAATGATAATTTTCTGGTTGAAAATTGAAATTTTTACGGTGATTGAATTTGTTCAGTGTTGTCATAGATAGCATCATCGAATCCAATGATGAGAAACAAACACTCAAGAGACCTATTAGATGATCATTGCGAATGAATAAACATTCGTTTGCAACAATCGAAAGGAGCTATTTGCGCGTTTGTGAAATTATATAACTCCCAACACAAATTAATCAGTAATAAGGCCAAAATTGAATGTTTGCTAGTAGGAATAAGGCCCAAGTATTCTTCTATATCACGGTATGTCACATAACGATCATGCAATATCAGTTCGATTACAGCATCTTTTTTTCGTTGCACAACAGCTGATTTTAAACACAATTCACGACACTCGTTCTGTAGCGAAGTGCCACTACGACTGAATCCAGAAAAACTTCACAAAGTGGCTTCATCAACAAAATTCGAAGCGGGTTGATCGGTACAATGCTGTTGGTTACATCAAGGTCGCAATGCATCGAAAATCTTTTCATGATTGTGCACATTTTAACCATCCCGGAACAATATTAATAGTACTCCTATGACGACACGTATTGAATAGGTTAATACTAGTGAAGGCAAATAATCAATCCAATGAAAGATAAGTCTTTTTAGACCGATAAATTGAGGTTTTAATGCGAAAAACCTACCATTTCCTAAAGTTGCAAAATGGCGAGTGCGCTGGGGTCGTTCGCTTGGTGTCTTGATTTCGAGAATTTCTCAAAAATACTCGATATGGTTGAAATATCAAGTTACCTGTTAACTTAATCCTGCCACTTCCATCCAAGGAAGTGGAAATGTCTTCAGAATTTTTCTATTTTGAGTTCAAGTTCGTCAATCAGTATAATATAGAACCAATACCTCGAATCGAATCAGCGTGTTGCATCTATCCGTAGGGAAAAATCGGCTTGAAAGAAAATCACCTATTCATTACAAGAATATTTCCTCGAAGTGCATAACTACAAACGTCTCATTTATACAATTGTCTTTGGAGTCTGACTTTACTTGCTGCTTATGCATGAACTTCCATTCGAATATTTCACGTGCTGTGCGCTTTCACAATGATCAAACACTTCAACGCTAAGAAAGGCAATCCATTTTGAAAATGACAGCGGAAAATTTCTGCATTTGTTGTGAGCAATTTGCGAAAGTGATCTTGGAATACGAACTGGAAATGCCTCTTACTGCCACAATGGATATACGACGTTTGTAGTAGTAGACTCGTTGCAAAATGGAACGATTTTTTGCTTATCATCTTCTGATTGAGTAACGAGCTCTCATAACAAATAACAGAATTTTAATTTTAGGATCATTGGGCAGACATGCAACGAATACGTTGTTGGGAAATCGATGAAAACTTATAATTTGTTTTACAAAACTAACATATTCTTCATGTTATCATCTGCTCCTGAATGGGATCTTCGGATTTTCGAAGCTGTTCTCTTTGTTTTCACTGAATCACTGAATATCGTTTGTCAGCTGTCAAAAAATGATCGATGAATAACACACTCGTAGACGCAGATACGTACTGATATCATTCGTCATGTATCGTTAGAAGGAATACACTCAGTATACACAAATGGTCTCAAACGTTCTGTTTATTCCCACTAATGAATTAAATTATTTGTTGGGCATACATCGAATAGAGAACACCGATAAAAGACTTTTTTGAAGAATTTTCGTAAAGAGACATCTTATTTTAAGAATAACTCAAAGATTTTATACATTCAGTGGCAACATCTGAGTTAATATGAACTAACATGAAACAAGGACGAATATCTGTTGGTAAATCAACAAATTCTTTCCCTTTATCTGAGTTAACATTCCAATAAACCAAAGCCTTTACACTGAAGAAGAGATGTCTGAAGAATTCTTTTACTGCAGTTTCACGGTTATTACCGATCATCAGAATGACTCACCTTGGAAACGCAGATTGGATTCTAGATACTAAAAACCGTTTGGAAGACTATTATGAACTAGGTTTTCATCCTATTTTAGACAAAAACTGTCCCGGGAAAGATGGAAATTGAAATATTCGATTTACGAAGTAAGTAGTTTTCAAAAAAACGCGTACAAAGTCCCGAAATTAGTTACATATATAGTTTTAGACGTCTCCCAAAATGAAGATGTTTTTTGGAAACTACTAAAAGGATGGATATTGAATTTTCAGAGAAAATCATCAGTTGAATATACATTCTGGTTGCATCAATTCGCTTATACTCGTAATTAGAGGACTAGAGGTTTCGAAGTAATGGTTATCCTAAATTTGTATTTTACGAGTAGGAGATGAATATCGACAGGATTGAATAGAAACAATGTTATATATTGTAGATTATGGACATTAAAACTTGTCAAAAATTCAGCTAGGAAAATTTATTATTGTTCAAAGCGTTACATACTAAATTCCAAGTGAGTAGGAAATATTAGAAAATATATATCTTCGGAATCATTGCATAGATTTAATCATTGTCATTGTGTGTGAGGTCAACCGTCGAACTGATCTACAGGTTATAAGTGACTATGTGCGACACAAATTGACGAATTCTACCCATTCACAAATTCAATTTTTCAAATCTCAAACCCACCCTGGGAATTTCCAATCTTCAGATCCATTCTTTCCGTAGTTAATTCAATAATGGCTCATATATCAGAGCTGCAGAGATCAAAATTAAGAAAATAGTAGAATATTTCAACGTTTTGTGAAGTATTAATTTATGTACCCAAACAATGTTTCTCTTTATGATTTTTGAGTAAATCGTGTGTTTTGTAGATTAATATGATGAAGGATGGTATACCAATAATAATAAGAAATAATTTCATTTCATTTTGTATATTTTTAAGGTTTTTTTTTGGGTTTTCACTCCTAATATCTGAAACAGAACTAATAAAAATTAATTATCGGAAAACGAGACTACAAAATAACCTAACGAATAGATACATACAAAATTCATTTAAAATGGCATTTTGCTAAATGGAGAGAGTAATTCTGCTCATTGCCCTGTAGAAATAATAATAATAATAATAATAATTTATTTGCAGAAATTATACAAACAAGGTACACTCTACAAATAACCAGAATTCCCACAAAGGCCAAGCCTGTCCGTGGGGTGAACCACCAAGTTAAATTATTTTCTTAATATTACAAGTATAAAAAATAACCAACGTAATATATATATATGACAAAACAAACAAAAAAAGAAAAAAAAAACATTCTTTCCTCAATCAGTCTCTTCAAGCATATTGGGAAGGCAAGTTCAACCAGAAACAAAAACGCAATAATGTAGCAATAGGAGATTCAATTAAATTTGAAAAGGCTAGAAATCTTATGCCTAGGTTGGTCCATCAGAAAGAGCTTCAACCTTCTCCGGAATATCGGCATAGAGACCGAATTCCTAACATCTACCGGAAGAAAATTATAAAGTCTACTCGCCAAGTAATCAGGAGCCCGCTGGGATATCGTTTTCGAGGCATATTGAGTTCGAAATATCTCATTAGCCATAGATCTTGTATTGTGATGATGATCAATTAAATTAAGTACTATTTTTTTGCCGTAAGTACCAATTACCGATTTCAGAAAATATAGTTGTGCTATATCCAAGATCTTTGATTCTTTGTACAATTCATTCGACGGATATAGATTCGGCCTGCCCATCATAATTTTCAGAATTTTTTTTTGGATTTTTTCTACTTTTTGTAAATAGCAATTAGCTGCCGCACCCCAGGCCAGAATTCCGTAGGTTAGTTTAGATTCTACAAGTGCGTGATATATAATTTTCAACGAAGGTAATTCCAAAATTTTTTTGAAAAATCTGAACTTATACAATAAACTCCTCAACGTGAAAACTATTTTATCTATATGGCTATTCCACCTTAAATGGGAATCGATTGTTATTCCGAGATACTTGACGTTTTCTCTACTCTTGATTTCAGTTTTTTTATCATTGAACCCTATTTAGCTGAATTTACTTGAAAAAGAGGTAGAACTGAAGAACTTTCAAACCAAATGAATCTGTGCTGTTGTGATTTCATGAAAATGTCAATTTGACAACAGTCTCAAAACGAAATATGGAAAGAAATAATTCTGAAAATTTTCTCGTTGTCTGATGAAAGAGTAAAATTTTTACTCTGAAACGTCACATTTCTTCAACTTCGTTTATCGTTTATATTATTCCTGTATTTTTCACGAAGCAATCTGTTTTCCAAGAAACTGCCCTTGACAAATAGTTCTATCCTGCAATCCGCAAGGGCGTTTTCCATAAAAAAAACAATTGTCAGTTAAGTTTTAATAGTTCTGTTTCAGATATAGGTAGTGAAACCCCAGAAAAAAAACTTAAAATGATGCAAAATCCTTCCAGAATAAGCTTCAATCGATACTTGATTTTGTATGCTTCGTTTATAGGATGAATTTTAATCATTATTTTCTGCGTGCTTCGAAGGTCAAGCGGATAAATAAAACATTGCAAATTGGGTGTACGTATAGTATATTCCTTGCAAAACAAGAACGTCCAATCTTCTTATATACTAAACTCAAATTCTTCATTTGCACCACACAATGAAAACTCACGATTTAGGAACAACTCAATTGATCTTACAGCAATGTTTCAACCTAACCGTGCGAGACCATTTTCAGCGCAAAATTCTAAAATTATATACATTCGAATGAATGAATAGCGTTTTGAACCCTCAAAAGCGTGCAAAACTGTTGAACCAAAATCTACTTGCTCTCATATGGTTACAGCATATTATGTTGAAATTCCGAAATGGCGCTGTCGGGAATAAAAGTGCAGGTCCAATGCCTTCATAGAGTGAAGCCGCAAAAGAGCCTTGCGATTGGACTAATTTAAACTTTTGACGTTCCTATAGCTTGTAAATTCGAAAATTGAATACTACTAGGTACGATATTATGTTACTACTCAGCTAATAGATTCTGCTTACTTGCCACTGGCGCATTTTATGCTGACTCAGGCTGCTCAGAGCCGTGCATTATTGAACTCAGAACGTGAACCTATCGAGAGGCTGCTTTCCACATAAAAATTTACACCGTTACTATCTAGATGGGAATAGGCATGATGTTTTGGTGTTGGCCCGACTTCCGTTTCCCCATGAGAACTCTAAACTTCATACGGTGACGGTTTGAGAGCAGAAAATTACTAAGGCGTAAGTTCGAGTCCATGAATTAATTGTACGAGGGTGAGTTATATAGTCTGCAGACAATTCACATGAATTTTACGGAACTGAAATCTTGTTATGTCGTTTTATAAATCAAACTGATATTTATTTTTTACGCGCTCGACTTAGGACAATCTCATTCAGTTCGACAACCAGAAAATGGTCTCGAATGCTGACAATGGACTCTCGCCGGAGACAGAACAGTTTCCTGAGAAGATATTGCCTTATGATAATGAACAATATCGAACTAACGAAGTGAAGTATGATTTTTTTGTAGATATTGGCAGCGAAAACCTAGAAGAAAAACCTGGAAAATAATGTAAAATGCCTTCAATCGATATTTGAAAAGTATGCCAGTACAATGTCTGTAAAAGTTACCATGATCATCTGTGAAAATTGTCAAAGGTTATTGCAATCTTTCCGGAGGATTATTTCCTGAAAGAGTTCACGGCATTCAACTGAAAAGTCATGCAAAACAAGTGCTGTGAAAAATATTTTCAGTTTGCTTCATCATTTTGAGGAAAGTACTGAAGTTTCGGGAACATCAGGAAAATAAGATTTTGAATGGGTCCATGCAATCATATTGCATAGTTAGTTCCCATTCAAATCATAATAACATTAATAACCAATAACTAACATTCGAAATTCATCTCATTATTCTAGGGGACAACTTCATTCTTCGGTCCAAATGTCTGCACTTGGTTGAAAAATATCTAATTCGAAGATTTATGTCATATAAAAGTGTTGCCGAGTTATAAACTAGTGAGATATTTTAATTATCCTTTGCTTCAATTGCTACGATCATCACGAAACTTTGCATGAGTTTTTGTTGGTAGTTTACAACCAATGTGTTCTGAAGGATATTATATTATTTATACAATGTTACAACTACCTTCTTGTTGAGTCCTCCGGTGTGATTTTGATTTTCAGAAATTACAGTGGATTCTTGTGCTAAAATGATGAACCAACAAGACCCCACAACTCCTAAACTTGTATTACTATCGCTTTTTAGAAGTTACTTCCTACGTACAGCGCATTCTGTAGTCAATTCAACCGAATAAAGGTATGAAAATCGAAGTAGAAATGTGATATCTGTACGACAGATGAAAGTGAAAGCAAAAACAAGACTTCCCTCGCATAGCTGAAGGGAAATAGCATAGATGTCACTGAAAGCACAGGAGTGATTCATCCATTGCAACGCCGTTTCAAGAAATCAATACTTCGGCAATACAGGGAGCTTTTTAACTCAGCTCGTTGCGATCTTGTGAGGTTTAATATCACCTCTGAATGTTTTCGCCTTAGGCAGGCCTCAAAGATATGCAATTGAAAATTGTTCGCACTATAGAGAGGTCTGCGAAAATATCTGCGTACATCCTGATAACGAAAGAAATTTCCATTCACTGCTCATTGCAATATCTCTGTGAGTTAACTATGCGATCATCTCAGGCAACGAACCTGGTAACTCTGCATTTGTAGTCATGTGAAATATACTGAGGTATATATGGCATCTCACAGAGTTTAGCTTTGTGATAATCGCTTCAAGCTCGTGCAACAAGTTATGTGAGAAAATTCACATCAATCGCTTTCGGCAGATTATTTAGGCATTTTACCTATGACCCACGGTGACGCTGGTTTAGGCAAGCATAAATACACGATGACGGACCCGTTTCTGTGTAGTATTCTCAAGTAATCAGTAACATGAAACCCTGAATGGCACGAAGGAGCTGTAGGACCCTTATGCATGGCGACAGTCCATCAAGAAGCTAATAATACATTAGTTTTGTGGAAGCAGAGTTCGGGACAATTTTCAGAACTCACAGGCAGAATTTTATTCTCCTTATATTCAAACGGAATTTGGGAACCACAATTTCTCATTCTGGTATATCGGGTCCTTTTATGATTTCTTTTTCTCGTTACTTTCGAGAAAGCTTTGAGAATTCGCAGTGAGAATTTCCAATTCAAATTATGTTTGAGACCATATACTCAAGTCCCGAAAGGAATATCCCGATCTTCGAACGAAAAACTGGTCGGGATGAATCTGATTATCTGGTAGGCCTTTTAATTTTTCGAAAAATGTTAAAAAATATTATATACTTATAAACCCTAAAACATATTTTCGTTTCGATTCGAGTGTTGTTTAATAAACCTCCAGGCATTGAGTTCATTCCATAGTGAATTCTATCTGAAATCCTTGAATACTGATATGAATATTACACGATACATTCCTAACGGAAAAATAATTGTATTTCATCGCATTCACACGGAGAAGATGTAGCAGAAAAAGCATATTAAAAAAAGCGATTTATTATTTCTATATTAAACTACTAAGTACAAGTGACAATATTAGATATATCTCTGTGCATCTAAAAGGAATAATTTCAATTTACATAAATCATCATATTAAATATATATCTACAAGGATTTCATCACAATTAAATATGTATCAACGACAATGCAAGGAAAGCCATTTTTCCTATGTCTTACCATTCACTTTTTCAGTTTGTTGTGAAGGTAGGGGTGGTGTACTGATAACAGCAGACCCCCTTCTGCTTCCAGCATCTAATGGTCTCTCTATTGTCATCGTGGCTTGCGGTATTTGGCTATCTGGTTTTACTTCCATAGTGGAATATATTTCTTTCAAAATGAAGAGCATTGTATCTTCAGACTCCCAATAACAAACATGACTCCTCAAGGACGAAATGTATTCGCTGAACAGTTCAAACGGAGATTCTTGCAATACGTAATCCACTCTTCGGCCTTTATTGAGTATACCAACTGACTCTGTCATTGGTACCTCAGATTCTGCAATTTTATTTGCATTTTCTGTTTCCTCCTCTTCTATAACCCTAGGGTCGTCTTCTAGTGCGGGTCCATAGGCTGGAATAACACCCAACTGGAACAAGGAGTTCCAAGTATGTTTCACTGAATCCACCACTCTCTGTTTGAGGTCAGCCCCCACTCTTGTTAAAGTTTCCTTCAATTCTGGAATGATTAGAATAGATAGAGGATACTCGAAACATTTCGCTTAAAACAAGAGAAAGAAGTCGGCCGAATGGAAATGAAGACTCGCATGGTACTCCACAATATGATGAATTGTATGCTCAGGTAACCCAGTCTTACCTAAATGGATTCGTTTTCTGCCTTTGTGATGGGGTATCAGCATCGGTTTGACTGTTGCCAACTTAGGATTTATTAGTGATTCAATTCTGTAAGCCACTGGGTCATATGGATGGAATATGTTGAAGAAACTCTCGCAGTTTGGTAGGGCAAAATCCTCTCCAAGAGAATCTAGTCCTCTAACAGTCACAAACATTCCTGCGAATACGAAAAGATTCATACTCACTGAAAATTAGCCAAGAATTTGGCTTACTCACCAATAGGTGAACCCATTGCAAATAACGCTTTGGGTTGAAATGTTAATTGTGGATAATGTATTCTTGTTATGCCAGCTCCTGTAGCCCCATACATATAACTTATTCTCCTATCAGGTTTTACTTCTCGTTGAACATTGCTGGGTTCTTTGGAGCCTTAGGGAGAAAATAAAATCAGTAGCAATACTTGAACAGAGTAAGTGCATGGACTTATACAGTAAAGCATCAGATACATATAATGCGTCGAGTGCAAAGACATATACCGTACCTCTTTCAGGTGGCTGCTGATGAGACAATAAATCGAAGAGAATCAAGGATCCTAAACTGTGACCACATAAAGAAATTTTCCCTTTGAATGTGGGATTCCTCTGCTTGAATAATTCGTATAATCTATTCAGTTCATTGCCCACTGTTGATATAATTTTCTGACAATATAAAGGACTGGTATAAAACAATATATCTAGCAAGGTATCATTGGTGAATTCTCTCAACGTTGACATGCTGTCAAGTGTAATACTTTTCAATCTTTTATCAACACCAGTATCTTCTGAATGGAGCTCATCATGCCAACTAATTGGAAGAACTTCGAGTCTATTCGCAGCGCCACTCTCACAAGAAGACTGGTAGTGTGCTCTTAATAACTGGAGTGACGTACTTCTGAAGACGTCAACTGGAAATAAACATGAGAATAAATAATTGATACCTACTATATCGATATGAAATCAACCTACCAACTTCATAAACAGTCCGGAATTTCAAATCACAAACAGAGCCTATTCCATGTACCATAAACAGAAGGTGATCTACTTTATCAAGTTCTCCTTCCTCTATATCGAATCCTTTAACTCCTCTTCTAACAACTCTGGGTCTCTCCTGTGTCTGTAATAAATATTTCACTGAGCATTTCTGATCTTTTCAGAACCATGGTTATATATGATATCCATAGTGTCATTTCACAGTATATTAGCATATTCAGGAAGTTCAACCTTTAAGCTTATTCACTCACCGGTGTGTTGTTCCAATCGTCGGTTGGAATTGATGGTGGAAATAAAACAATCACATCGTGAGAATGAAGAACAATGGTATCTCTGTTTGGGAGTTCGATTCTCTTATGCCACTTCTTATTTTCAAAACAGTTCTTGTATTCTACTTCTAAATTAGCAGCGATATGTTCCTGGTAAGGGAGGTATTTGGCACTTGTGGATGCCTTATAGAACCAAGAGCATCTTCTAACCTCGATAGGTTCTCCTTTCCAATAAACTGGTGTTTTTATTCTTAATTCGATGTTAACATCGTATCTACCACCATCTGTAGCGACGATTCTTTCCTCTGTTGGTTTGTCTGTGAAAAGTAAATACGTATTATTCATGACACAGGGATGTTCATAATTCTTCCATTTACCTGATATATATGCTTCTTCTAACGCTGTACTATCTATCTTGCTGAAGGGTATCCAAGTCTCTTTGGTATCATCTATGTTCTTTTTGAAGAACCAGTGGTGTTGGACTGGTTGATATGTTGGGTTTGCTACCTGAATATATTGAGAAAGGATGAATCAATCATCATGAAAAGATTGTGTCAACTCACTTCTTCCTCTTGTCCTGCTATGTTTAAAAGGAAAGCTTCCGGATCAACGAATTCCCCTTCCATTTCTGTTCAGCAAGTGGACTTCTTTATTGATTGGATCAAATATTACCATACCACAGGGAAACTGAAAAGAAGCATTAAAAATTAATATTCATTACCGTTGATGAGACGACATTCTACCAAATGCATGAAAGACATTCAGAAGATGTGACAAGATTACTGTATTGAGAAGCGAGCAAAATGATGCGATCATGAAATTGATTGATCCTTTATTGGAGAGGCAAAATTTGTTTGTTTAGTAATATAAAAATTAAAAAGTGAAGAGAAACTTGCTGAAGGCTATGGAGATATTTTTTGCAAGTCGAGAGTCGAGATTTTGAGTCAAGACCAGGATAGCAATAAGGAGAATTTTTTGAATAGTTCCTCCGAGAAGTAACCCAAAGTGAAATTGTATAATTTTTTTTTTGCCAAATCGTTAGAGAAAAGATTAGGGTTTTGAATAAATAATCAACTTATTCATTGGTTAAACCAATGAGTTATCCTTGTCAGATTGTTTTTAAAAACTTCCAACAGATTTTGCAACCAGGTGCTTCATGACAAGTTCTTCCTATCTTTATTACTGATATCGCCGATATTTGCTTTCGATGAATAATTATGAAAATTGTAAAAGAACAATTGGCCTAGATAAGTATTAGTATTTTCACTGAACGATAATGAACATTTCCGTTCCTACCCAAGAATTCGTCACCAAGATAGGATAAAAAAGTGATTTCGGTTGAAGACTTGAAGAATTCGGTTCATTCGTTCGCACGTCTTCAGTAGTGAAAAAGAAGAAACGATAAACTTAGAGTATGATTCTTAGGTGTTATTTTCTGATGGGGTTAATCCTTATTGGTGACCTTTCTGTAGTGAGATGTGCCGACTCGAGTGCTGTAGCAGAAAACAGTGCTTTTACAGAAATGCAGGAAACTACCACAGAAAGTGCAGGTAAACTCTCTTCGAAATTTGGAAAATTAGGTGTAGTTACGCTTGGCTAGAAAGGAATCGATTGATTCATGCAAAAACACTCTGAATTCCCCACTAGCGCCATTATTTTTCGGGAAAATCTGGATGATAATTTCTTTACCCTACTGACTTTTCAGCCCTGAAAATTTTCATTAGTTTTCTCGAATCGGCAATTGCCAAAGTATAGTGTAAGTTTGGGAACATCATGTAACTCAGAAATGTAGTGAAATCCACGATGAAAATTCAACTCATCGTTACAGAAATGAATTATATTGCTCGTTATGTGTTCGGTTCAATGGTATCGACATTTTTTAATCGCGAAAATTTCATTAAACTAATAATTTGGTAACTGATACTTGAATAACTTTTTTTATCCGGTGATGATAACTAACTGAATGAGAATTAGTATGAAATTTCGAACCTCTTCGGGACAATTTGGTGCAGAAATATGAATCAACGTGATAGCATGAAGTATTGTTGATGAAAATTACTTTACCGCAACAAAAAAAAGAATAGAAAACTTGGAAAATATTATTGATGATGAAATATAAATGAAAATTCGCAACTGAATATTATCGATTCGAAAATGAAACAAGTTCGCCATTATATACAGGAAATATGTGAGGCCGAATGAGTGCGTCGACAGTGAAAGTCATGTAAGTTCAATTTCATAAAAATTGGTTTTTTTAGAAGAAGATTGATTGTAACGAATAATATTCCAAAATTTCTGGATAGCAGTATAGAAAGTGATATTTTTTTGTCCAATAGTTATCGTGTATCATCAAATCTTTCATACAGTTAAACGAACAATGGAAAAGTTTTTCTGCGCTAATTACTTGTTTTCAAACACCTACATAGGATATTTCTGTATCTTCGGAACCAAAATAACCAATTTGTATTCTCAGCACTAATCAGTGGTTCGAAATTGCACAATTCAGATTATTCCTCTATTTTGGCATTCATTTTGTCCTTGGGAAAATAGTCCCGAATGATTTATTTATGGATAAATGCATTTCATTAAAGTAGTTATATAACAGAAGACTAGAACAAGAAATGACTTTTTCCATTCATTCATTCTCCTTCGTTTTTCAACAGAAATGAGGAAGCCAACTATCATTTTCCCCAATCATTGAACAAGTTAACATATTCATATCATCTAAATCGATCGAATTTCGAGAAGGATCCTCTGGTCAATTTGAATTATTATCTGACGATCCATAAATATTTGTCCTCCGTAAAGCTATGGCAAAGTTACAATTTGTTCCAAATGAGATCTGTATCACAGAAAACTTCATTGAAAAAGTTTTCCAATCCTTTATATATCATACATTTGAATATTTCTCTCTACAGGGTATGTCAGGAGGAAGTTATTTCAACAGGAATATTTGTTTTTAAGCGCTCGTTCTGGGAAACAGCGCGTTATCGTTTCGTTACAATGTCTGCTATTTTCGATTTTTTCGATTAATTTTGAGCCGAAAAAAGTCTTAAAGCAAGGAATCCCTGAAAAAAATCCGTGGTCAAATATAATTCTGTCCGTATGTGCTCTAACTTTCGAAGGAGAGTGCCCAGCAACTTGAAATTCTCAGATTGGGTTTGGGATCTGAATGTATCGGTCGTGTTCGTTAATGGTTGGAATCGGCTGAACCATTTAAGAGTTATGCCCATTTGTAATTTTCAGGTTAGTTTTTCATTATCTCAAGAAGTACTGATGCTATCAGTTCGAAACTTCGAAATTACTTGAAGAATACCAGCGCGCCACTTCATGCAGTATTAAGTGGGGATTCACTGGTGAAGACATTTAGGGAAAACATTTTTTATATATATATATAATATATATTTTATATATTCGTCATATTACGATGAAATTTGGCAGGAACCTCGACGTTGATACTCAACAACAAAATTTCGTATCTCGATTCGACCCTATGTTTATTTTGGATATATTTGAAAAAAAATATCTAAAGCTTCGTTGTTAATTAGAAATTTTGAGATTGACCCCTCAATATCTCAAGAAATACTGCAGCGATCAGAATGAGACTCGGTGTTTAGTTAAAGAATACTGAAGCGCAATATATCGCAAAATGTTGGTGAAAATTAAAGAAAAAATAGTTTCCGAAAAATTCTTATATTGTTTGAAAGACATTTTTTTCGAATATCTATCCATTTGGTTTCCATGGAATTTGGCAAACTTCGGTTGGTGGGGTGAAAAATGACTGCTTTGACAACGAATTTGAAGAAACGCCTAAGAGCTCCTGATCTCAGTCAGTGATTCTCTAGAAATACTCAATAATGGCCCGAAAATATACAATAAGACTTAATCCTTGAATTGATTTCAACAAATCAGAAATTTGACCTTAGTTATTTAACTACAAACCTGCCCTATATGTACTGAATCTTGAGGATTTTTTTTGGAACGAATTGGGTAAATGGTCGGCTCAAGGTCCAAACTTTTAGGTGAGAAATCAAAAAGGCACACAAGAGTTTCACCGATGAATTATTCACTCTCAAATTTTCATGGAAGATTGGACAATCAAAGATTTCTGGATTTTGCCCCAATTAATTTGAATTAGAGCAAATAAATGTTCCAATCTTGATCTGCTCATTCTATAAACCAAACAAAAAAGATAATGTAAGTCCCTTCAGAGTTATAAGCAAAATTTTAGAAATACCATTACTAACGATTACATTACATATCAAAAAAAAAAGAGCTTTATTCAGTCAAACCATCATATGTTCACAACCCGATTGCACAATGTTGATATCTTGAAAATTATAACCTTTAATGAACGATATATCCATTATTCAATTCTAATACATCTTGGGATTCTCAGATTTTACGAATACGGGGCCACCAAATACAGATGAGGATACCACGACTGATGTTGATGGAACAGAAGAAACAACCACGTCATACAATGAGTCAAAAGAATATTCCTCGTCCCCTTCAAGCCAAGAAGAAAACTCAGCTCAACATACAGAATTTCTTCTGGTCAGTTCAGAAAAAGAGATCCCTACAACAGAACCTAGTGATCTAGAACCACCTTCCCTAAATTATGACAACAGTACCGAAGAACAAGCAAAAGATTTGCCCCCATCAACGATATTCACAACATTAGTGAATCTGGAAGAAGATCGTAATATGAGTTTCGAAAACCTTGCAAGCATATTCCTGGAGGAAAATAAAGACAGCAATCTGAACAAGTCAAGGAGAAGAAAAGAAAGAAACCAAGCCCCTGAAATCATTGCAGAGTTAGAGGATGATTTGGTTGAGACAGAATTCGTCAAACAGGAAGTGAAGCATAAGTCACTTGGAATAGAGCCTCTAGCTCTGATTGTCTTGCCAGAAAAGCATACGAGGACTACTCCCAAAGGTAGGACCGATCCATTGAAAATGATACATTGGGTTTTCATTCACCAATATCTGAAACAGAACTGTTGCAAATTGAAATATTTGTCAAGGGCAGTTTCTTGGAAAACAGTTTTAAGTAGTCTGCTGCAAGATTCAGATTTGTACTCTGAAACGTCACAGTTAGCTTTGTTTATCATTTGTTTTGTTCCTGTATTGTTCATTAGGCAATCTGATTTCCAAGAAACTGCCCTTGACAAATAACTCAATCATTGTGTCATGTATCATTTATACAATGGCTCAATCTTGCAATCAACAAGGGCGTTTTCCATAAAAAAATTTATTCAATTTTAAATGGTTCCGTTTCAGATATTGAGAGTGAAAACCCAGAAGAAACCTAAAAATACTTAGAAAAAGGTATGGGCCATTTTCTATCGCATCGTTTATCTGATGAAAGATTCAGTTTTGTGCTCTGAAAAGTCACAGTTTGCGTTGTTTATCGTTTGTTTTGTTTCTGTATTGTACATTAGGCAATCTGTTTTCCAAGAAACTGCCCTTGATAAATAGTTTAATACTGCCATCCGCAAGGGCGTTTTCCATAAAAAAAATTTATTTAATTTTTAATAGTTCTCCCGAAATAAGCTTTAATCAATAACTATCTTTATGTGGCATAAAATTCCCCATTTGAAAATCTAGAGTTTTCGTGATACAGGGCCGTAGCTAGATATAACTCTGAGGTAGGAAAATAGAGATTGAAGTTGGGGCACTGAACAATTTCATCGATCTCATGATTTTTTCAATATTTAGCTTCAGCTTGTTCAAGGTAGGGCAATGGTGTTTCAAGGTGGGGTATTGCTTCGCCTTGCCATACCCTATAGCTACGGCCCCGTCGTGATATAGTTCTTTCAACTATTTTTCATGGCTCGGTCGTTTTTCATGTGCCGTTGTATGAATATATTGCACTCTTCTGATTATTTTTTTTTTGTTTGATATTTTGGAATGTTCATTTCAACTTATACTTCGGGAAAATCGAAAAATGATCTCACAAAATATCGATTTATCTTCCATTTTATGTGAATTTCAAGATTGTTCAACACAATCATTTTCAGACAAAAAAAGGTTTTCTCTTTCTATCAAAAAAGAAAGGAAAGGGAGATATTACCGATTTATTCGAATTCTTGCTATCTGACTTATGCCTCTACCTGGCCGAATAAGAAAGGAAACTGATATTCTAAAATTCAGGGTCAGTTCGCCAGAGATTACTCAGTCCGAACAGCAAAACAGGAAACATGATGGAAATCGAGCTTTTTCGAAAAGAAAAGCAATACCAATTTTTCGAAACCAAAATCACTGGTTGAAAAAAAAAACCACTGGTAAACCATTTTGAATTCATCAAACAATATGTCTTCAGTGCGGAGGACATAACTTAATAAAGAGAATAATCTACCACCAAAAATAAATACACTCCGCACAACCTAACGTCGATAATATTTCTCCGTTATAAGCTAACTTATAACAAATAATACTTTCAGAATAAAATTCATAACTCAAAAACGGCAAAACTATCATCAAAAAGATATTTTACAATAAGTAGAGTACCTTTAATATATTCTGTTTTCGTTTGACGTGCTCTTTACTGCTCAGCATGTATATCAGGTTCCTGGATTATATTCCTTGTATAAAATCTATGGAGAGAAACTTAATACTTCATCTTCGAGGTTTTGTGTTAGAAAATAAAATTTAGTTGATCCTCTTGAATTTTTCAGGGAGACTTTATTGACCATACAACTATTTACTTCGAGAGATAACATACCAGTGCATAAATAAACTCTCACTTCTACGTCTGTCATATCATAAATATATTATGTAGTAGGTGTAGGTGAACATCCTTCCAAGATGCAAATAAAAAGTCGATAAAGAAACAATACGTATTCAAAGAAAATTATTTCTAGAACTAAATATTCTCCTTGACATAGTGACTAGATTATGGGTTAACAATGTTAACATACCTCCAAAACAATCAGTAATCTGTCAAGTTCTCAATGCTGTAACACTTATCTAAAATTAACCTCACTCTTGTTCAACAGTATGTTCATTATCACAGTTTTCCAAACTTTATCTGCTGAAAATAATAAATTATTTGTTTAGGTGTGTTTATTATGATTCTACGTCAACATTTCGTTGTGTAACGATCATGGAATAACCTTTTATAACGGGAAACGAGAAACTCTGACGACAGCGCATGTTATGGTGGAACACGTGCGTACCGCGCATGAATATATGACCAGCTGTATAATACGGGGGCCCCCGTTCGCATGATTCTTATAGCTGTGGTCCCAAATGATGACATTCAATGCTTTCGAAACGGGTATTATAGATTTTCGTATATAAACACAAATTGCTTTGTCAGTAAAACCTCGTATCGATTAAAGGATATTTTGGGAGAAATTTGCATTTCACATGTTCTAGAGAATAGCGTACTATCATTTTACCCAATTGTCTGTAATTTTCGTTTTTTTTGCCGAAAAATCTTGAACGACGACTGATGGACAATCCGATGTGAAAATCGATTCCGTCCGGCCACCACACCGTTGCCAAGGTAACTTGAGAACGGTGTAGGAGCAAGGGAAGTTCACAGTTTGAAGGTTGCACATGAGAACGCGCCGACTAAGTTCGCGGCCAAATCGGTCAAATTGTTCTTGAGTTATACCCATTTTAGTTTTTGAGGTTATTTTCTCCATTCCTCAGGAACTGCTTGAGTGATCGGAAGGATACTTGATTATTAGTTTGGAAATAAAAAACAGGGCACTGCTCGCGTAATTTTGTCGATTTCATGTCATTAGTGGTATATATTCAAAAAAAATCGAGAATTTTTCTAATTTCTGCAGGAAATTCATTCCTTCCGGAAACAATTCATATTTCAATGGGATTCCGAACAGAGCTTTGAAGCCAATATTTTACGGAAGTGTACCAAATTTCGTTTCGATCCAGTTTCGATTTCCGTTGATATTCGGAAAAAAAAATATGTCAAATTTCGAGGTTTCAATTTTCCTCAATATCGTTGATATTTCTGGACTATCTCTGAAAATATTCATCCGATTATGATGAAAAATGATATCTTATTCTCCTGACATAAGAAAAACTTAAGAATCAAAATTTATATCCGCCCACCAATTTGACCAATCCCCTCAGTGTTTTTCTTTTACAAACTTCTTAGACCTCTAAGCTACACTGAAAATTTCAAGCCACTAGGTCAAGTTTTGGTTATACTTTTCTGCCTTATGAAAAACCAGATTCCGAATGTTTATAATTCGAGAAAATGAGCAAGATTTATTTATTCGAATATCTATAGATTTTTGGAAATCACTTCGAAGATTTGAGGATGAAATATCGAACCTATTTAATACTTCCATTAATTTTTTTTGTTTGAATTGGCCTATCAAGTAATCAGTTCCTTATCGTTAAACCGAATACGTCCTATAAGGAAATAAATAAAATTCATTGATTGCTGATATCACTTGATTTATTTACGTATTTTCTTGAATAGAAGAATATTTACGCAAGCAACAATTTGGTGTGAAGCCAAATAGATGAAAAACAAATAACTTTTTCAATGACGAATTAATTAATACGCATTATTGTTTGTCTTCTTAGTCGAATAAGGATTGGATAATTGATTCCTGGGCATAGGAGGCAGTCCTATTTCTCCAAAACGACAAGCAAATCCCTGTCGCCCGGCGTCTCATCCAGGTGTTGGCCCCGTCATGCACTGCTTCACTTTCCGTAGAACGGTTTTGTGAGCTTCTTATATCCTTGAAGCCATATCAGATCGCAATGCGATGGGAATTTTTGATTTTGAAGTATTGGGCGAAAAAAAATTCGCATGGTTATAGTTATCTGCGGAATCGTTACGATCAGCATAACAGTTTCCGTCTCAGAATTCGAGAATTACAGACAATTGGATGGAACTTTAAACAAACGCGTGAAAATTATATCCACAAAGTGAGCAAATTGATTTGATTATTCAATCAATTATTTGCTGCACTCAGTGACGTATCAAAACATGTTTTTTCGAGTACTTATTCCTATCGACATCTACGGCAATATATTTTAATAGGAGAAGGCATGGAAAAACATTTGCAAAATTTTCACATGTAAAAGGTACATATATTTTATATTGCATCTTTATTTTTCTACGTGTACTACTGATTATAGAACACTGCGTTATAGAATGTCACATTGTCTATATAAGATTTGAGTAAAATGATAAGAAAAACTCATAGAATGATGATTTTTAAAACTTGCAAGACAGCAAGAGTGGTTCTTGAAGCTGACACCACAACCTAAACGAAAGGGAAATCGCCGTAGGCGATTTCCCGATCTGAAAGAAGAAAAACGCCCTTTTCGTCGATAGCTCATTCTTTCGAGTCGAAAAATTCCAAGATACAGAAAAAAGTTTACGAATTTTGCGTGAATTTGCCGGCTGGACTATCTCGAAACGGCTCTCTTCTCAGAAACCAGAGGTTATGGGATCTAAGTGATGGTAAAAAAAAAATCTACAAGGACCGAAACGGCCCCCGTGGGATTTTAACCCTCGCAAACAAACGGAAATGTAGGAAAAATACGAAAGAAAGTTGGTCATTTTTTGACGATTTTCAAATTGCCGAGAATTTCTGACAGGTCATCGAATATGATTTGTGATTTCACGGCACCGACGGGTAAAAATTTTCTCGACGATTAATATATTATCATTTAATATTCATGAACGTTCTAGAGAATTTTTTTTCGTAATGATTGCACTGATCATAGATCTCTGGGATTATTCCCTTTAAGTTTCACGCAATTCCAAGATTTTTTCGTCTTCATTTCGATTTCTTACGGTGTGATAAGTAAATAAATAATATGTAATATCATAGTTTGCTCATCAGTTAGTGATTTATATTAAATTGTTATTTTTTCTAGTAGGACCCAATTTTAATTCCATGTCTGCTTCGGAACAAGTCACAAATATATATGATGAAAACAAAAATGAATCATTCGTCCTTGAAAACTATGATCTCATAAAGAAAATAAGTTCCGCTAATTTAAAGATTTACTATTTGTCTACACTCAATACAGCATTTCGTACCATTTGCATGACTTTTCGAATGAAAATATATACAACTTTACCTAGACTAAATCTCACTTTTTCTGGAAACTAAACTTTGGAAACGTTCACTAGTATACGCACTATATATAGTATTGATTTCGTTCACTCGGATATTTATCATTAGAGACTGTTTGATGACACCTTATCGTGTTCCAAGCGTAATAGGTACTGGATTTGAGAAATTTTAATTAATTTATATAAATAGTATTGAAAGATTGTAAATAAACTTTGATCCAAGGCGCGCACAGTAGCGTCATGGCAACCTTTTGAATATCATCAGATCAACAAATATACATAATGTAACATCCTCATTGAGTAGGTAGTAAATTAAATATTGCTAGCTGCACGAAACCAAACCAAGAACTTGCCATGAGCGAATACAGGTGGATATACAGGGGTTATCCAAACTGGTGGTCAACTGACAACGTAACAGAATCGGTTTCCGAAACTACATCCATTATTTGGGAAAAACCTAAGAACTGTCGACACTGTATGCTTTACTTGAGAAAATCACTGAAAGTTATACCATCGATCAATTAGCTAAGTTACAATAGGTAAGTGGGATAGTAGCCACAAATCAGTATAGTGTGGATTTCTAAAATTCAAACACTAATGAAAAAAATTTCAAAAAGCACTGCCGTGAAGGCAGCAATTTTTGCGCGCATGTTTAATGTAGATGACCGCTTCAGCAACGAATTTGAACGTGCGCGCAAAAGCTGCTGCCTTCACGGCAGTGCTTTTTGAAATTTTTTTCTGATAAATTACTGGATTTCAATTCGATCATATCTGTATTTTTGGTCAGCCTAACGGCCGACTGCGTAAACACAATAACTTCCGAAAGAAACAACTTAGAAACTAGATATTTGTAGAGAAGGTTTGGACCTTAATTACGAAGGCCGAATTCGTGAATGGGTAAAATCCACCCAATGATTCCGTAGATATACCCATACAAAATTTTATTTTTCCAATATTTCCAAAAATACAGATCAGATCGAATTGAAATCCAGTACAACATCGAAAATAACAGTTCGAAGTTTCATACAGAATTTAATGAGGATGATATGATGAGAAAATCATAGAAATTTTTTTTTTCAAATTGTTCTAATAACACGATTATCACGAAATTTTGCATAAAGTTGTCTTTCAGCATCTCAAAACTAGCTGTGAAGTTTAATCAGGACTGAATCAGTATTTCTCGAGTAATACCGAAAAAATCAACGATATCGAGAAGAAAACCTCGAAATTTGACATATTTTTTCCCGATATCTCCAAAACTTATGATCGTATCGAACTGAAATTTAGTACACTGCTGTGGAATTAGAAGGTCAAAGTGTGAGTATAATTTTTTTTGGATATGATGAATGGTTTCCGAAAAAAAAATTTTTTTGTAAAAAAATTTCGAAAAAAAATTTTTTTTAAATTTTCTGACAATATGATCTTGACGAAATTTGGCCCAAAGTTGCGCGTCGTTATACTCCACCAAACTGCCAAGTTTGAATCCAATCGCTTGATTAATTTCTGAAATAAAAAATAAATAACTTTAAAACTTCAAGTGCCTATAACTCTGAAACTATTCGACCGATTTGGCCCATTAACGAACTTAACCGCGGCATTCAGATGCGCAACCTATCCTGAAAGTTTCAAGTAGCTAGCTTGCTTCTGTCGACAGTTATCGTGTCTACGGACGGCCAACCAGCCGGCCGGCCGGACAGAATCAATTTTGACACCGGATTCGTCATCAGTGAGTCCAACCTAGTCGATTGAGACCATTTTCGGCTCAATCATCCAAAATTACAGACATTTGGACAAAACGATAGCACGCTGTTCCCCTAGAACATGCGCGCAAAAACGCTGCAAAGCTTGGAGAATCAATCTCGAGCGACACACGATTTTTTTTACCAAGTTTCACGGATTTCGGTGCAGTAGTTTCAGAGGAAAGCCCCACACAACGGACGGATTTTTTTCTGTTAGTTCATTTAAATCTACATTCTTCAAAATGTAAACTGTAAAATTTTCAGGTAAGTAATTTTTTTTCGGTCGATCACTAAGGTTTTTTGTTTTGATTTTATCAAATAATAAACCAGAATAGTGAGAAATTTCGAAGGAAATCTTATTCGGCCTGAATCCATTAAGGTATTTTTAAATCAACGCGCCCGAGCTTTTTTCTGGAAAGTTGACGCAGTTACTGGAGGTGGTTCTCTTCTGTTTTCTGTTAGCTTACCTGTATCATTGAATTTCAAAATATTATTTGAAAACTCAATGCCAGTATATTATCCTCTAGTGTCATCAGAAACTTATAAAGGGTCTTTCAATAAGGACGGGTCGATTTTGACATGAAATAAAAAAGGCCGTGTGTGAGATTTTAACGATTTTTTTTTTTATTTGAAAGAGCTATATATGCCATTATGTGTGGAAAATCACATCGTTTAAATGTCCGCCGCGGCTTCTCACGGTGGCACGAATTCGAGTTGTCCAATGTTCAACAACTCTGCCGCATAGTTCGGGTTGAATTTCAGCGATAGCCTGAGCTATGTTGACTTTAAGGGCATCGGTCGATTGTGGCTTATTGGTATAGACCTGCGACTTAAGAAAACCCCACAAAAAAAAGTCTAAAGGTGATAAGTCGCAGGATCTCGGTGGCCAATTCACGTCACCTCTGCGAGAGATAACCATGCCCTCAAAGCGTTCATGCAGAAGATCCATGGTGGCATCCGCTGTATGGCTCGTAGCGCCATCCTGCTGGAACCACATGTCGTCTAAGTGTAGATCGTCCAATTTGGGCCAAAAGAAATCGGTGATCATCCTTCTGTACCGTTCGCCTGTGACGGTAATGGCCTCACCAACATCGTTTTCAAAAAAGTACGGACCAATAACACCGCCGGCCCAAAATCCGCACCATACGGTCACTTTTTGTGGATGCATGGCTACTTGGTGAACTTCGTGTGGGTTGTTGTCATCCCATATACGGCAATTCTGCTTGTTCACATAGCCATTCATCCAGAAATGCGCTTCGTCGGAAAAAATGATTTTTCTGCCAAAGTTGGGGTCCTCTGCCAAACACACTGTAGCCCAATCAGCGAACGAACGGCGTTGCCTATGGTCAGTAACTTTGAGCTCCTGAGTGAGTTGAATCTTGTACGGGTGCAGCCCTAAGTCCTGACGCAAAATGCGCCACGTTGATGTTTGTGAAAGACCGAGTTCTTGTGAACGTCGATGAATTGACTGCCTCGGGTTCTCCTGCACACTATCACGGACAGCAGCGATGTTCTCGGCCGATCTGGCGGTCTTTGCACGTACGGGTGTTGGCAGATTGTTTATTGAACCGGTCGATTCGAATTTGGCCACCAAACGTTGGAGAGTCGACTTTGAAGGACCACCTCGTCTGCCGTAAAATGGGCACAATGCACGTAACGTTTGCACTAACGAACACTCATTTTGGTAATACATTTTTAACATTTGGACGTGTTGCTCAACCGTGTAACTTGCCATGGTGATTTGGCATTACTAACTGAATGAAAAAATATAGGTTAGAAAGACGACGTTAAAACAACATGGCCGCCACAGGCTGCCAACATCGACCCGTCCCTATTGAAAGACCCTTTATATCTATGAGAAACACGAGGAATGGAATAAACCCCCTGCTGATATTTTTTCGATAACTTTTGAACCGATGAATATACAAAACTTATTTTGATCCGTTCACCCAAATCGAGAAAACAATAATATCGCATCCTGAGAGAATAGTTTCTTCAACTTCTTCAATATTTCCCCAGCAGAATTGCGTTTTTCAGGAACAATTAAAAAAAAATTTTTTTTCCTCAGTAACGTGAACTATCTATTCAAATGAAAGGAATGTGTTAAAATTTTTGATCTATTTTCAGCAACCACAACGATAACGGTCTCGTGGAAGAAACAGTACGAAAGAACAAGTTATCTATTAACTTCGGACACAGAGATTGACCAGTCACCTTTCGTTGTTAAATCCAAGTCGTCGAAACAACTAGAACTTCAAGGTAATAATAAGTTTCTCATGAAAAAATTAGAATCTTCAAATAATAGAATTACATGAAAATAAACTCTATAAACAATTCCTAGAAGAACCTACATGAACTTGTAGTGGGATGTTTCGTAGTTAGATTTCAATTGAATATAATTTTAAAACATTAATAATTTTATCTCATTTAGCCAGATAGTTCCAAAACATATAAATTGACATTTTAAGTATGTCATGAAATTTTTTTTCTGGGACATGAAAATATGAAAACGTTCAGTTTTTTATGTGAGAAAGTGAGATGGCTCATTTATCATATCCAATGTTCAATGTTCAATTTTTTGGCCAATTTCTTGTTAAATTTAGTTATTATTTCTTTTTTAAACCTGGTTTGATAAGGATGTAATTTGTGTGAGTATATTATTTTACTTTTGTTATTGAAGAGCTAGATCTTCACGTGACCTTTTCAAAATAAAAGGTTAGATGAATATTTTATTAATTCATCAAATATAACGCTGAGAATCTACAGGGTCTTTCACGAGGAACCTCACCCATATTTATACGGGAAACGACTGAACGTATTTTCATGAAATTCAGCACTTATAAGTATTTCACGATGCTGATGAAATCTAAAATATTTTCAAGGCATGAGCACCTCCGGTTTTTCCGGAAATGACGTCAACTTCCGTTTTTCAAATTAGAACACCATTTTTTTATTGCAGAAATAGATTCCTTAGAAAATTTCAATTTATTTTGATGTAACATTTTTCAGTTTTGGTTGGAAAATTCTCTCTGAGCGGGAAAATTGGAAAAAAAAATAGAAAATAGAGCTCCGCTGAAACAAGAATAACTTCGAGGTTTTTGGATGGAAAATTTTCATTTTTGGGATTTTTCAAGATGTAGGATTGATGTATCCACTTTGAAAATCGAAATCGCGATTCATGATACAGGGGGTGAAAAAACCGCTTTCAAAATTAGGGATGACAAAATCGTGAAAATTAATTTTTTCAAATTAGAACCCCATTTTTTTATGGCAGATATTGAATCTACGTTAAAAAATAATGTGAGTGTATGCATCACACCCTTGCCCTAAAATGGATATCTTCTGAGTTATTCACAAAAAACTGTTTTTCGTCTTGAATTTTCAGCTATTTCTTTTCCCTTCACGCCAAAAAGATGAAATTTTCAGGAACTGTTATTTGAACCATGCTGTAGATTTTTCACCCCTTCTTGAAACCGACTTCAAGTTACTATTAGGAGAACCATGGCAAACTCTCGCAGTTATAACTAGAGAAGATGCTCAAAGTTTTGACCGTTAATTTCTAGACATTTATTTATACGTCTCAGGAATGCTTCGTGCGTTGCTCTTCTTATTTCATCGGGAGGAAGAGATCTGCAAAAGTGTTTAAAAACCAAATTGAGTTTCAAAACTATGAATCTAAAAATCTAAACAAACCTGAACGCATTTCTGACTCGTTTTATGCAGTCCTCTTTATCAGTCAGGGGAGTTGAGTAGACAATATTTTTTATCCTACCCCAAACATAATAGTCTAAAGGAGTTAAATCAGGAGAACGTGGTGGCCAAAGATGTGGACCATTGTTCGCCAACCATCGATCTTCAAATAGCCTGTAGAGGATATTTGACACATTGAGTGAATTGTGTGGAGGCGAGCCATCTTGTTGATACCATAAGTCATTATGGTTCTGTACTAGCGGCTCAATTATTTGAGTCAATACCAGTTAAAGTCCCATCATAAATGTGAACATCGAGAATTGCATTATTTTTGATGGCGCAAAAAACATTGAAACTCCAGGTCTCTTGAAAGTTCCATTGTCTGAAGTGGTGGTTGTTCTCTTCATCCCAATAATGACTGTTATGCCTATTGAAAGAACCATTCTTTGTGAATTTAGATTCATCTGTCCAAATTATACAGTCCAAAAAGTTTTCATTCTCTTGAAATCGAATCATCATAGCTTCGCAAAACTCTGTTCTCCTGACGAAATCAGTTTCCTTCAAATGCTGTACCCTATTGAATTTATATGGGTGCATTTTATGTTTTTTTAATATTCTCCAAACACTCGATTGAGATAATCCCAGATCAATCTCGGCATCTTTGAGAGAATTTTGAGGATTCACACGAAAATATGCAAGAACTGTAATTTCGTTGTTCTCATCTTCTACTACACTTTTTTCTCTGTGTGTAGTTTTCTTAACGAAAGATCCGACATTTCTCAAGTTTGTCATGGTTCTGTTAATGGTATTTCTCGTTGGTCTGGGTCGGTCAGGAAACCTCTCAATGAACAGTCGTTCTATCTACAACTTTATTACATTCTCCATGAAGTAGAATGAGATTTAAATAATCTTCATTGGTAAAATTAGGCATAGTGATCGATTTTATAACTTAATACGAATTATCACCAAATTAATAGTAAACACAAAATGCTACTGAATAAAGAGGAATTTGGCAGATGTAATTAATGATATCTATCATTGAAAAAAATAATGTAAAACATGGTAAGTTTTTGCATATGGTTCATAAGGAATTATTTATTTATCACTGGAGAGAAAACCGATGGCCGATTAGTTGAAATAAAGAGGTTTCCGATACAAATTCGAATCCAAATTCGCCATCTATTTAGGAACAACCTGTAACTTTTTTCTCTTGCATATTAGGGTAGTAAAATCTAAAACATGGTTTAAGTAACAGTTCCTGAAAATGTCATCTTTTTGGCGTGAAGGGAAAAGAAATAGCTGAAAATTCAAGACGAAAAACAGTTTTTTGTGAATAACTCAGAAAATATCCACTTTAGGGCAAGGGTGTGATGCATACACTCACATTATTTTTTAACGTAGATTCAATATCTGCCATAAAAAAATGAGGTTCTAATTTGAAAAAATTGATTTTTCACGATTTTGTCATCCCTAACTTTGAAAGCGATTTTTTCACCTCCTGTATCATGAATCGCGATTTCGATTTTCAAAGTGGATACATCAATCTTACATCTTGAAAAATCCCAAAAATGAAAATTTTCCATCCAAAAACCTCGAAGTTATTCTTGTTTCAGCGGAGCTCTATTTTCGATTTTTTTTTCGAATTTTCCCGCTCAGAGAGAATTTTCCAACCAAAACTGAAAAATGTTACATCAAAATAAATTGAAATTTTCTAAGGAATCTATTTCTGCAATAAAAAAATGGTGTTCTAATTTGAAAAACGGAAGTTGACGTCTTTTCCGGAAAAACCGGAGGTGCTCATGCCTTGAAAATATTTTAGATTTCATCAGCATCGTGAAATACCTATAAGTGCTGAATTTCATGAAAATACGTTCAGTAGTTTCCCGTATAAATATGGGTGAGGTTCCTCGTGAAAGACCCTGTATATTGGGGGATTTTTCAATAATTTTCACTAACACCTTTTCCATCCAAGGATAACATAGGTATGTTGAATTCGTGCGAGTTAATATTACAGTACTTTCAATTGAGGAATTCCAAGGAATTGTTTGAGAAGCTTGTATTTGATATAAGTATTAAATTTCTCAAAAACTCATTCTGAAAAATTTTTCAGAGGACCTGAGTAATATAACACATGAAGCGGCTTCCCTGAAGAAATCTCCGGAAAGTGTAGTTTATCTGTTACCACCTCTCACAGTTGAAATAGATAGAGATTCAAACTTGCTCCTGAATGCCAATGAACGTCAAGAGATAGCTTTTGAGGTATCCAATAATTTGAATAATGCAGCTAGAGTCACATTCACAGTGAGAGATGAACTGGGCATTCTACTGGAAATTGACAGATATATGTGAGTGGACAACAAGCATAATGAGTTATAAAATAAAAAATTTCACTTCAATTATCTTTTTCGCCTTCAATAGAAACAAATAGAAATAGAAAAATTTGGGCGACATTAATACTAGGTATATAGTTTTTTGCACTACCATTCCAATTGATTCGTACGATAAAGCAAATTTATCACTAGGACTTCTGAAGGCCTTCACTATTGTTCACTATTTACAGAGCTATCTTGGGGCCACATGCGAGCACAACAGTCAAAGTAGCAGTGCTTCCAAAATCTGGTCAAAGCTCAGACAGAATCACTTTTATCGCAACAGGATCAGAGCAGATCAGAAAAGAGGTTATCGTGGACATCGAAAGCAACCATCAGTCAGACACTGATATTCCATTCGTTGACTACAACTACCTGAGTGATTGCACTGAAATCGTTCTGTCCAAATGCAAAGAAGGAACATGGACTATAAAAATTTCAGCCAAGGATACTGAATCTGGTAAATCATTTCACTTGAAAGTCTTTCAGCAATGTTGAAGCGTTTCCAAATGTGAAACCATGCACATTTCACCTGCGGATCTGCATGTTCGGAGGAACGGCGGGCTAAGGTTTCGTCCAAATGTCTATAATTTTCGAATTTTGAGCCGATAATAGTTTGGAAAGACTAGGTTGGAACAGAGCAATCTAGCTGCTTGGAACTTTCAGGGTGGGTCGCGCATCAGAATGAGTTTTTTAACACAGCCAAATCGGCCGTATGATTTTGGAGTTATTTGAAAATTTTTGAGGTTCTTTCCTTGGTATCTCAAAAACTGTCTGTGTGCACGTGCAACTAATTGTTGAGATCATACTTTTGGTATATTCAGAAAACAAATATTTCAATATTTTTTCGAACTTCTCTTTGAAAACTATCTACCAGATTCCGACGAAATTTTGCACAAGCGTCAAACTTAACGTTTCACAACGGTGTAAAGAATTTCAGTTTAACCTGGATATAACTTTCCGAGATATTGGGAAAAAATATGTCACATTTTGTGATTACTGTCTCGTTTTCGTTTTTATTACTGAAATAATTCAAAAAATACTGATCCAATCATGTTGAAACTTGATAGCAAGTTGATGAAAGCTGGTGCACAAATTTTTGAGAAATATTTTGGCGATTGTGTCATTATAACAATTGCAAAAACGAATTTTCAAGATTTTGGATACGTGAAAAGATGACCGATTTGGCAACGAAATTGAATATGCGCCCAAAAGCTGCCGACTTCACGTCAGTGCTGGACTGAGTTTCTCAAAATTGTTTTGGCTTCAGCTGAATGGTGGCTCGAACAGATATTCAAAGATATATTGATCAGTTTTACGACATCAAGTTATTAAATACCATCTGCATGATTTTGGTGGAATCGCTGACAGAAACTCGCTCATCAAAGATTGGATATTTCATTTACAGGATTGAAACTGCTCTCAACAACGCCAAAAGGATTATATTTTCCTGAAGGTTACACAGCTGGCACAAGGGAAGAAGTCACTGGAATCTATAGTGAATCTTGTTGTAATGCCGATTTAGAAATCGTCGCCATAGATAGAATGAATAACAGATACGTCAGACAGATAAATGCATACAGTGAGTATACTTTACCTTTCGATCTGTAACGACAAAAATTTTCACGCATTGAGACGGGTCTTTTTGTCAGTAATGACCAAAAAATTCTGAGGCAAGCATCATATCACGTGATTAGAGGTTGTCTGACTGATTAGGAATTTGTGATGAAATTCAATTCTTTTCTTCCTTCCAATCCCTTGAAACTTTCATGCAATTTCATGCAAAATTTCGTAAGGATCGTACCGTAATGCATGGAGAGACAAGGTTTCAAAAAACTGCCCTTAACAAATATTTCAATCCTGCAATCCGCGAGGGCTTTTTCAATAAAAAACAATTTTATTTAATTTTCAATACTCCTGTTTCAGATATTGGAAGTGAAAACCCAGAAAAAACCTACAAAATGATCCGATACTCATTCTCGAAAATTATGTCACATTCGTTCTTATCTACTCATTGCAGTAGCTTTGATACTTGAAATAACTCAAAAAATACTGATCCAATCATGATTGAATTCGAGAATTAGTTGGCAAATGCGGATGCCCATACATGTGCGAAATGGGATGATCGTATCACTAGAAAAAATTCAAAAAAAATTTTCAAACATTTTATTATATGTTCTGTGATCTGCTTATCATATGATCCTTACTAGATTCTGCATGAACCTTTGAGCTGTCATTTTTCGATGGAATACTGAATTTCAGTTTGATCCGATTTGTATTGTTTCAAATATTGGGAAGATCAAAATTTGGATGGGTATATCTTCGGCGTTATTGAGTAGATTTTGCCCATTCACAAATTCCTTCGGGCCTCATATCAGTGCTTCTCCAGAGTTCTACAGTCAAAACTCAAAATCAACTGGTCCGATCGAGAAAAAGCTTTTTCCTGTAATATCAAATCACCATAGAATTGGCTTCATTGAACCAATTATAAAAAGTACCTGTTTCTGAGAATTACTTCCATACAAACTGCTCGATTTTTTATTGCAGGAGCGCCTCTGAGTTTTTGGGCTGTTACAGCGATCACCTTGGTTAGTTTGATATTTCTCACTATCATAGTTGTATCTTCACTCATCTGTTTGAAGAAATGTAAGAAGAACGAAGCTGACAGCTTCGATTTGCCAACGTATAGAGGAGGTAGATCTCGTTATTAGTAAGAAGTTTATTTAATGTTAATTTGTTTTTCTGTAATTCAACTAAACCATTTCGTAATAAATTGAATATATTTCTTCCTACTACTTACTATTTTCGATTATTCGAAGATTTCTTTACAAGATTAAAAAACCATACTGATCTGAACGGAATTCGAGACGAAAAATGTGTGGAAATGGATATTTGAAGAATTCTTCAACCGAAATATAGTTTCCCACGTTATGTTAAATCACAGACTGAAGAATCCTCTAACCATAATATAGTTTTCTACGTAGAGTCCCAGTCTAAAGAAAGAGCCATCGTTCTGTAAGGTAGGTAAATTACAGATTTCTTCTCCGGAGTTGAAGTGAATTTAAGAACGTATAGGTGGCAGCACCTGTTCGAAATAAAATCCGAAATACATTGGAAGATTCAATGATAATTTTTTATCTATTTATAAAAAAAGCCACTTCGTGGAATGGAAAGAATTCAAATTTCCAATGAATGAATATTGATAACCAGAATACAATTCTTCTTGTCATCGAAACGTAGACTTTGGGTACCTGCCTCCAGCAAATTCAGTTAGATACATATATATCGAATGAACTTATTTGTATCCTTATATGGAATTTATTTATGTTCTATACTGAGCCACTTATTTCAACGAATCGATATCTTTAGGGTACTGATTCAATTCTTTCCTTTTTTTACCATTTAAGCCGAAAATGGTCTCAATCGACTTGATTAGACTGACTGATGAAGTATCAGTTCTGTCCGGCCAGCTGTCCGTTGCCAACAAAACTTGAAATGGAAATGGCAAGCTTGAAACTTATTGGTTGCGTATCAAAATTCGCAGGTTGAGTTCCTTAATGGGCAAAGAGTTTTGGATGTACACCCATTTGAAATATTGTGCTTATTCCCGCAATATCTCAGGATCAACTAATGCAATCGCATAAAGACTTTGCAATTAGTTTCAGAATACCGACGCGAAACAGATCGCAAAATTTTGTTTCATTATTAAGATTTTATTATTATTATTATTTACAATCTGTTGAGTGATTGATCCATACTTAATATTATTCTAGAAATAACAGGAATCTGGAAAGGGGCTTCATATTTTTGTTAAACTCTCACATTGCCGACGTTTTGGACATCAATTTGTCCTCTTTGCGAGACTTGAAAAAGGACAAGAATTTAACAAAGATCTAGAAAAGCACTGACGTGAGGTCAGGAGCTTTTACGCGCTTGCTTGAATTTTAACTGTTGGATCAACACGAAATTTTGCACATAGTTTTGTGTTGGTAATCTGCACCTGATATCGAAGTTTCAATTTGATCGTATTCGTACTTCTTGATATATTGTGGATATAACGTTAAAATTCCAAATAACAACGAAATTTGGCAGAATTTTTTCTTTATATCTTCGGAAGTAGAAATCGGATCGAATTGGAATTTGGAACATTGCTGTTGAATACTGACTGTAAGGTTCGTGTCGAATTTCATTGAAATCTGATCAATATTTTCAGGAAAAAAAAATTTTCATAAAAAATTTAAAAAATTTTCGAATGAATTTTTTTTATTTTTCAACAACTGGATCCCCACGAAATTTCGCTCCAGGTTGCGCCTTGGTATTCCAAAACTGTCCACGTAGTTCCAATTTGATAGAGTCAATGCTTCATGAGATATCGAGAAATTAATCTCAAAATTTCAAATGGGCTCAACTCAACTGATTCCACCCATCGAAGAACTCAACCGAGATATTTGTACTCCAAACCTGACAACTTCAAGTCGCTAAGTCTTTTCCTTCGAAAGTTAGAGAGCATACGGCCGTACGGACGGACAGAATTGAATTTAATCACGGCCTCTTCTTCAGAGAGTTCAACTCAATCGTTTAAGACCATTTTCGGATAAAAATTTGAAAATTACAGACATCGTGAAGAAATGATAACGCGCTGTTCCCCAGAACAAGCGCGTGAAAATATAAAGCCTATTTCCAGATTCCTGTTATTTTTAGAATATTATTTACAATATTAGAGTGAAGGATATCTTATAGAACTCAAAGCGAAAAAATATAATAGGTGTAAAATAGGTGGAAGATATCAAGCAACATATATAAAATTCCTAAAGAAAATCTATTCCACCACAAATAACCAAGCGCAAACACAGGTCAAATGATGCCACCAGATCTCGATGAGTCCCATCTGTTTTTGAGACTATTTACACTAGGGACGTTGCCTACATCACCGGGTTGCTGGGTAGCATATTCCATACGCGAAAAACCGTTCGCTTTGTTTATCGTTTATTACGTTTATATTGTTCCTGTATTGTTCATTAGACAATCTAATTTCTAAGAAACTGCCCTTGACAAATAGTTTAATGCTGCAATCCGCAAGGGCGTTTTTCATGAAAAAACAATTTTATTTAATTTTTAATAGTTCCGTTTCAGATATTAGGAGTGAAAGCCCAGGAAAAGCTATGATATCTCCTTTTAGTTCACGATTCGCAAATGTATCTATTTTAATCAGAGAAAGCTGGTTGCTCCAATGGATCTGCATCTTGTAGGAATATAGGTTGCCATACTGGAACAGCTTACTCCAATATGGAACGGCTGTATGTCTTGTAGAGCGATGTTGATGTTTGGTAATGGCAGCGGTTGAAGCATTTCTGAATAAAATAGAGCAACCATTTGGCCTTACAGAATAAGGCAACTAGCCTGTAGAATGTGAGATCTCTAAAGCAAATCAGCAGCTATTGAAACTCCCAAGTCAACGTGAGATGAACATGATTCTTTTGGACTTCCGTTCAAGTATTAGGTCTTCCTTGGGTTGTTCGCACCTGAATGCAGTTCTCAGCACTTTGAGAGATTTAAAGTCAGCAGTCACTCCTCAGTCAAGTTTTGTTTGATATCGCAGTTATTTTGAAGGACATCACCGGACGCATTGGGATCATTATAGAACTTCATATCACCAGCATAGGATGCACTGTCAGAAGATATCAAACGTGATAGATCACAAACAAAAACAAAGAAGAGAAAGGGACCCAACACAGAACCCTGAGGGGCCCCACTGCTCACCGACCTGGAGGAAGATCTCTCCGATTTGACCCTGAGTGAGAAGGTGCGACTCGAAAAGAATGCCTCGATCCAGTTCAAAAGAAGGCCAAGAATTCGATAATGTTCCAATAAAAGGAGTAGAAGACTGATTAGCAAATTGTCAAATGCACACGAAAAATTAAGGTAGATGACGTCGACCGGAGACTTCCTATCCGACTATGCGGTTCATGAACCAACACACTTCAAAGAAATTTCCCAGAGATTTTGAAGTCGCAATTCCTACACAAGTACCAAATATCAGTTTAATCCAATTTTAATTTTCAGAGATATTGAGAAAGAAAAGGATATTCAAAATTGCTTTGTCGCAATGCTCGGTAGTGAAACCTTTTGCTATAATTAATAACCGGTGTATTATATTACACCTTTTAATCAAGTTGAAATGATTTTCTTCGCTTGGAACGAACACATTTCTCCATCGCTATATCCAATTATCTATATTCTTTCACGTATCTAGTAATGTTATTCGCTACAAATAGCTACTCATTATCAACGAATATATAGAAACTCTATCCAATACATTACAGGTCGAATAGAAAGTTATTGGAATTTTTTGTATAATTGAGGACCTATTTACGCATAAAATATCTTTATTCCTTTCAACTCAAACTCAGAAACTAAGTCATTAGCGACGAAGGTTGTATCGTTGGAACCAACCAGACTTGATGTCATTCGTATTGTCTAATGCTGAAATTGTATCGACATTAAAAAGAAATCAATTTAATGGAGGCCACCTTTTATTTTCATTTTATTAATGCCATATGCCTAAATTGCGCATGTATAAATTGATCAATCACTTTCATTTTTCCCTCTCTAGGAAAAACTATAACGAATTTTTCAGTAAATGCTTATGCTGAAAAATAGTTATCAACAGAAAAGAGTTAAGGGGCAAACATGTTAAAATAACATTGACCTTCAGGAATATAAAACACAGAGAGATGCATTCAATAAGTTACATATACCTGATTGAAATTTGAAAACTCCTGATTATAACGGTATTGCACATTAAACATAATGATTTGATGCGATATGAACTATGGTGCACTTACCCCTGCATAGAATTATCCCAGATGCGGTAAATGAGAAGTATTCAGACCTGGGTGTATTCATCTAGCCCCTCGGCCTCCGTCGTGAACGTCCTCGTAATTAATGATCCTTGAGCGGCTTCGATCGAGAATCGTAGACCTGCCGATAAGTGTGATATTTTGTTTGGTATTTACTTATCGCCACACATTGTACAACGAGTTTATGCACCAAATCATCACTCCGAAATATTCATAAAGCTTGAAGTACAAAAAGTCATCATTTTCAAGAAAAACTTTTTTTTGCGCCCCTAGTTAGCTTGCGCCAGTGGCGTGGCAAATGCCTCCTTCGCCACGACCTAGATCCGCCTCTGGAAAAGCCTAAAATATCCAGCCCCAACGAATTCATTAGCTGCTAATTTTTGCGCGCATGTTCTAGGGAAACAGCGTGCTATCGTTTCGTCCAAATATCTGTAATTTTCGATGATTGAGCCGAAAATGGTCTCAAACGACTATATTGGACTCACTGATGACGAATCCGGTGTCAAAATCGACTTTATCCGGCCGGCCGGCCAGCCGGCCGTGGACACGATAACTGTCGAACGGAGTGAGCTTGCAACTTGAAACTTCCAGGGTAGGTCACGCATTGGATTGCCGCGGTTAAATCCGTTAATGGGCCAAAGCGGTCGAATAGCTTCGGAGTTATAGCCACTTGTAATTTTGTAGTTATTTTTTATTTCAGTAACTACTTGAGCTATTGGATTCAAACTTGGCAATTAGGTGGAGTATAACAACGCGCAACGAGCCAAATTTTTTCGAAAACCATTCATCATATCCGGAAAAAAATTTCACAGCAGTGTACCAAATTTCAGTTCGATACGATCATAAGTTTTGGAGTTATCGGGAAAAAATATGTCAAATTTCGAGGTTTTTTTCTCCATATCGTTGCTTTTTTTGGTATAACTCAAAAAATACTGATTCAATCCTGATAAAACTTCGCAGTTAGTTTGAAGATGCTGAAAGCCAACTTCATGCAAAATTTCGCGATGACCGTGTCATTAGAACAATTCGAAAAAAAAATTTCTGTGATTTTCTTATCATATCATCCTTAATAAATTCTGTATGAACCTTCGAACTGTAATTTTCCGATGAAGTAAGTACTGGATTTCAATTCGATCTGATCTGTATTTTCGGAAATACTGGGAAAATGAAATTTTGAATGGATATATCTGCGGAATCATTGGGTGGATATAACCCATTCACGAAATCGGCCTTCGTAATTAAGGTCCAAACCTTCTCTACAAATATCGAGTTTCTTAGTTGTTTCTTTCGGAAGTATTTGTGTTTATGGTCAGCCTTACGGCGACTGCGTTTGGGTTTGGGGCTTAATTACGAAGGTCGAATTCGTGAATAGGTAAAACCCACCCAATGATTCCGTAGATATACCCATTCAAAATTTTATATTTCGAATATTTCCAAAAATACAGATTAGATCGAATTGAAATCCAGTAATTTATCAAAGAAAAATCTAGAAAAGCACTGCCGTGAAGGCAGCAGCTGTAGCGTTCATGTTCAAATTCGTTGCTGAAGCGGTCATCTACATTGAACATGCGCGCAAAAGCTGCTGCCTTCACGGCAGTGCTTTTCTAGATTTTTCTGTACATTTTCATGATGATTATTCACTAGAAGCGGTCGATGCAAAGTATTTTCGGAATGTATGAAATAGATTTCGTTTCTTTTTACCTTTTTTTTGAGAACAAGATCGGTATCATTTTGTCTCGATATCCGTTGTTTGCGAATTCTCAGATATAAAAAGAAAGTTGACACACATAAAGAATCATAGTCAAATTCAAACGTGACAGTTCCTACGAACCGATTTTCCCAAAAAATATCGATACAATCGAATTTAATCTTTGTCGTAGATTCGAAAAATGCAAATTTCGCGAATTTGCAAATTTTGAGAGGACCTCATCATTTGAAGAATATATCTTTTGAATTCACATTTGAAAAAAAGGCAACATTTGGGCTGCGGCACAGTGGCGCATTTTCTAAAATGTTACCTCATTCCTTTAGCCCAGGGGTTCCCGACCTTTTTCTGGTGAAGGACCACTTTTGTATCTCTCGTGTTAGCAGGGATCACTAGGTAGGTATAACAAAAAGACAAAAACGACATGCTCACCGCCCGCGCTAAATTTGAGATCATTTCGCGGACCATTTTTAGGCTTCTGCGGACCACTGGTTGGGAACCACTGCTTTAGCCCTACAAAACGATATTATTGCCGCTCATACAGGGTGTTATTCTACCGGGTGTTTATGAGGGGATCGCAGTTTTGTTTTTTATAGCAACTCTTATGTTTTGTATTAGTACATGTCTCTTTATCTATATTTTAGTTTGAAAATTAATGGCCGTAGATTATCAGTAGTTAATTTACTTTCATCAATGACTATTTTCAATATGATAAAGTCAATTTAAATTCTACTAGAAAATATTTTTGCTCCAACATTATACATTATTATGGTGACTCTCTCAAATGATGTATAAGAAAATGTCCTTTGATAAAAATAGTACGAAAAACGGCTCGCATGAAACATAGATATGGAACACCCAATTGCATATTATTAATCCACATATAGCACGAACAAAAGACCCTTATAATTTTCCTCTGTCTGAGAAAATTTTTTCGGTGCAAATACTGGTTCTTCATCTTTTTTATTATCTGGAACACTGGATATATTGTTACATATTTATGAGGAAATAAAAGCAGCTCTAAAAATTATACGAAATAGTCTTTCTTAAGTATATGAAGTAGGATAGTTTATTGGCTAATCAATTGTTGTGGAATGTCACTCGGAATCTTTTTACGGTAATTCTCGATGTCGTTATTGTACATTGCAGTTGAAGGAATAGCTGGATCCAATGAAAATAATGCGTTCCAGTTGAAAAATTAAAAGCCATTAGAAAATAACATCGAAAACTTGTTTGGCCACGGTAGATGAAATGAATATAATAAATAATTATAACAATGTATCTTTTGAATATTTTTATCGGTTGTCTGAAAATAATAATGTGGTGAAAATTATCTTGTTCATCGAGATAACCGTGAAGGAAAAGAAGATTCCGAAGATTTCAAGGAAATCCATTGAACTTACCCATAGGATATTATAATTCGTTTCCCGCTCCACTTCTTATGTATCAATAAATTACAGGGTGTTCCGTTCACAATAAAAACGAACGGTAATAAAATTTCGGCTACACAGGGTGTTTTCTGGGCGATTATCAACATTGATTTCTAAAATGGCAACCTATATTTTTTACTGAGTTCAGGTTTCTACATGAAGAATGAAAAATACTTCAGGGTTTTCCAGATATTTTGACTGACATATCTTTGTTTTCAATATTTTTCACATAAAATATTTGAAATTTTCAAGTTCTTCCAAGTCCAATTGAATTTCTGGTCAAATTTTGTTGATTGGTTACTTCCTCAAAGGGTATATCTGAAATCAACCTTATCACTTTTTCGGTTTCTACATGGGAAAATCAAAGTCAAGTCAATTTTCATTTGGAAAAAATAAACAGTTTTCAACCTATTCTGCCTGACATGTTTTTTTCCAATAATTCTCACTTAACTGATTTCGATTGGTGATATACCGTTTGAGACAGTTTTTAATGTACAATATTCCACCACAAATGGGACTTTGCACAACTCAAAAATTTCAAGAATTTTGGCTGATGAATATTGGAAAAAATACGGTCAGAATATCTTGAAAAGTTTAGATATTTCTGAATTAAAGATATGGAGTATCTTTCATTTTTTATGTATAAACCGAAAAGGGGGATAAAGAGTACAGATTGCCATTTAAAAAAACAAAGTAAGGGCTCGTCCAAAAAACCCTGTGTCACCGAAAACATTTTTTTCATAGTAAAGTATATACCTTCATAATTCATGAATGGCATATGTAGCACACCGCGACACTCTGAAGAAAGAGAAGTATGGAGTGATCTTTAGTTCTCACCCAGAAATCGGTGAACTGATGAAATATATATGGTTTCTCCACAAGGATACGAAGTTGCAAAATAGAACAACTATATGAGCGACAAAATATGTAATTTGTGAAGATCATGCAATCAGGTTATATAGAAATTAGTTGTGTTTTTATCTTTTTCTTTAGAAAGATATTGCTGCACCATGTTTACATACACACATACATATTTACTGATGTTAATCGATCGATATCCAGATAATCAAGAATCTATGATTTTTAAAATACTTCACGAAAGCTGAAGGTTTTTTTTTCAGTGTTGGATCCTGAAAATGGAACAACTGAAGTAATTAACGATATCAATTGAGTATTCAACTAGTAGTTGAATATTTAATGCCGTAACGGAGATCGGTTAAGGAATTATCTTACACGAAATTTATCCCAAATAAACCGTGCGACTTTTTTCAGGTCCACAAAAGTCTCTCAGAAATTTTTCAACAATAACTGCTACTGTTGAATGATTAATATTTCTCATCATTCATTTATATGTCTTCAAATACATAAATAATAATCCTCAGGTGAAGAAAGGATGCGAAAAAGAAGCTATAGGTATATATAGTTTTCCTCTTCTATATCAGTAACTGATCCATTTAATAACAATAGCAGAGTTGCTTTCAATCAAATGAGGTTGCCATTGCGTTCGCACCAATGTAGAATTTAAAAATAATTGTTTTCCTAATAGTCGGCTGCATTATGTACTTACAGCATTTAATGTATCGTTAAGCTATCATTAAAATACCTATTAATTTATTTGCACGGAGCTCAGAGTTCCGTACAAACTGTACAATAGGTATACAGTAGCAACATAATAGAACTCTGACAGTTATTACATTGAAACATAACTTTCATCCATATAATTAAACAATTTTACAATGCAAAACGTAATTTAATTATGTTCATCTCTTAATGAAGAAGGATAATTAGGGAAACATTTTCATGTGAAGAAGCAATGATATCTCCTCTTGAATTTTATTGGCTGAGATTCGTATAATGAATACGAAATTATGCCAATCTTCCGTCTGAAATTACATATTTCTTCCGGTTGAGTGTTAAAGCTCCATTATTTCTTCATATCTATATGATTTAATTATTGATTACCCTAATTGGCAGTTTTGTAGTCATAAATTCAACGGCTACTTCATACCCATAAGATGAGGATAGAAAAGTCTGTGTTGCATTGAAAAAACTTAAGGTTGCATGCAAATTGCCTCCATTGGTTGGTTAACTCAATGTTCTTCGTACATCTTCGTGAATGATTTATGAGATCCACTATCACGATGTTCGACAAACAATTGTTTTCAACACGAACCGCTTATGACTCGTTCTTTAAAGTGATGAATATGAGGATGTAAGCTATTCCTGAATTTTTGGCGGAATTTGTTACATGGAAGATTTAGTCACCGATATAAAAATTTCACACATTTGTCTTTTTCTCACATAAACTTTTGTGAATAGGTTCAAAGGGAATAAATTGACTGCCTTCTTTATTATTGAGCTAGAAATAAGGTTAAATGATCAGGCTGCGGATTCACTGTTGAAGAATTCGGAGTTAACATCGATTGATTCGATCAAAAGATATTTTGGGAAAAGTTTTCTTTTTTCACTCATGCATTCATTTTGCCCAATTATCTGTAATTTTCGAATTTTTTTCCTAAAATGTTTTGAACGACTAGGCCACCTGGTGATACGATAATTTGCGAATGGAAAAAGCTACTGCCAGGGATCTTTGGGACATATTACATACCAAAATGCGACAGTTGAAAAAATTTTAATTGGAAAAAAGTCCTGAATTACGAAAGTGTTGAGAGAAACACTTCCTGCAAATTTCTTCTTAATTGTCGGATGAAGGAGTCAGGTGTAGACTCTGAAACGTTACAGTCCACATCGTTGATCGTTCATATTATTCTGTTGTTGTTCATCAAGCTATAGTTTCGTATAAACTACCGCCCTTGACAAATAGTTTGAATCCCGCAATTCACCAGAGCGTTTTCCATAAAAAATAGTTTATTTAATTTTAATGTGAAAGCCTAGAAATGAACTGAAAAAAACCACGATACCTAGAAAATAACCAAGAAATTTGACATATATTATGTTTTCTCCGATATCTTCAGAGATCAATACACCATCAAACTGAAATTTCGAAATATGTTTCCAAAATCAATTGAAATCTGATGAAGAGGTTTCGAAAAAAAAATTAAATAAAATTCGAAGATTTTCGAAAATAAACATTTTTCAATTTTCTACCTGTATGTCGCTCACTAAAAACTAAACAAAAGTTGCGGACTGGTATTCTCCAACTAGCTGATGAGTTTTAGTCTGATCTTATTAGTTTTTCTTGAGATATTGGGGAAATAACATCATAATTTTAAATAGCTAAGAAATTTGACAAATTTCTTTTCCAATATTTCCCTAAAAAATATTGAATTGAGTGGCAATTTGAAGCATCCTCACCAAATATATGGTTGGAGGTTTTGGCCAAATTTTATTGAAATGCTATTGATAGTTTCCGAGGAACACAATTTCCAACGAAAATTTAAAAAATAATAATACATTTTGTAAAGTCTAGAGCCACACGAGCTCCCACGTTAAGTTGCACCTTGGCATTCCCAACTAATTATGAAGTTTCAATCTGATCGTATCGATAATTCTGGGGATATTAAGGAAATAACCTCAAAATAACAACGAAATTTTACATATTTTTTCCATATATCTCAGAAAATGAATATCGGTTCAAATTGAGATTTGAAACGGTATTGTTGAAAATCCACTTCAAGATCTGTGCAAAATTACATTGAGGTCTGATTTATAATCTTCAAGAAACAAAAAATTTTCAACAAAAATTCGAAAAATTTTCGAATGAATTTTTTTAATTATCCAAGGACCAGATCCACCCGAAAGTTTCACTTAATTGTGCGTTGGCTATTTTCAACTGATTACAAAGTTACAATTTGGTCCCACCAGCACAAGATGTAAAGTAAATAACCTCAAAATTTCAAATAACAAACGAAATTTGATATTTTGGGTTTTTATTCCCAATATATCGGGAACAGAACTATTAAAAATGAAAAAATATGTTTTTTATGGAAAACGCCCTATCAGATTGAAGAATTGAACTAGTGGTCAAGGGTTGTTTCTAGGAAAACAAGGTTGTCTAATGAACAATACCGGAACAATACAAACGATAAATAAAGTGAACTGTGACGTTTCAGAGTATAAATCTGACTCTTTCATCAGACAAACGGAAAAATCTGTAGAATTATTTTTTTTCGATTTTTCTTTTTATGAAGCTTTTGTCAAATTGAAATTTTTAAGAGACCACAGCAAAAATTTGGAAAATTTTTGAATAATTTTTATTGAATATTCTGTAGATCTGCACCAAATTTTGCATCAATTTGTACGTCGGCTTTCTTCAAGTAACTACGAAATTTCAATCTTATCATTACTCCATGAGATATCAAGGAATTTACCTCAAAATTTAAAACTCGTATTACTCCGAAATCGTTCGGCCGATTTGGCCCAATAACGAACTTAACCGAGACAGTAAGACTTAAAACCAAACCTGAAAATTTTAAGGCTCTAGGTCGTTTCCTTCGAAAGTTCGAGTACACACAGCCGGTGGGACAGCCTGTCGGACGGACAGAATTTCGGATTCTTCATCAGTGGGTCCAACATAGTCGTTTGAGACCATCTTCGGGAAATAATTCGAGAATTACGGACATTGTGACGAAATGATAACGCGCTCTTCCCCAAAACAACCACGTAAAACCTTGACAGACAGAATACTTCCCCGAAGCTTTACCTGGTGCTTTGTAGAGGATATTGAAGAGATCAATCTGGCATATCATTGTACCCGTATTAGAAGAACCTTGCTTTCTAAAGCTAAACATAATTCTACACATGTCCAAAACTAATGTGTTACCCCAACACATTACATCATTCAGTTACCCTCTTGCGGAACCCTTTGGGGCGTGTTATCTAACATCATGAGGAAATAATACGTTTCAAATCGAACTTCGATAAAGTGACATCTTATATATGAGTGACATCACAAATTCTATTTGGATTGATGTTGTGTAGCCCAGAGGGTTGCCGCAACAACAGAATACACCCCTCTATGATATATGGAAATGATATACACCCCAAGATTTGATTTTTATGGTACATTTAGTGGTCTACTAAATTCAACAAATTTTCATGGTTAATTAAATACCACAGAAGTTCCGTTGACTACGAAATAGCATCCAAAACATCGTATTGTTGAGAGTAAATTGCTCGAGTTTGGTCCTTATGGAAGTTTATTGGTTACTTCAGTTTACAGGATTGTTATTTCCACTACATTTGCATGACTGAAGATGTCATATAACATTATATATTGGGTACTGTTTGACTACTTCACGGAGGAATATACTTTTGTGTCACAAAGTAAATGTATTGCTGGCGAAGTCGTGAGAAGCCAGATATTACTACACCTCTAGAACTGCACCAAGAAAAATAGAAATTTCCGTGAACTTGCAGGGTGCGCTGATAATAGCTTTGTTTTGGTTCCGAGTTCAGAACTGTTCAGAACGGTTCGAGTATAGGCGATTGCGATTTTTTGTTTTGGTTCATTACAGAACCGATTGAGGATTACCAAGTTTCAATCCAATAGTATAAGTTCTTCCTGAGGTACTGGCGAAAAAAACTCAAATATTCAATTTATTATAACTCCAGAACAATGTGGCGAATTTCATGTCGCTAGCTCTTTCGGTTCTCAGGAAATCTTCTGGTCGAGTTGCAACACTTTTTTCCAAAATTAATTCCATTGTTAGCTCAGTGTTGAAGGTTGAATAAAATGCATTTTTCTCGAGATATTATGTATATTCCCTTATTCCCTTACTTCTAATGATGATACACTCACGAATACCATGCCGAAATGTCTGTAATTTCTGAATTCTTACACGAAAATGTTTGCAGACTACGTTGCACATGTTGATGAAGATTTCGGTACTCAATCAAATTTTTATCAGATAGGATGAATAAAAACATATATTTTAATATTCAGTAGAATTCCAACGCGCTTGTTATAGGAAAAAAAGCTTTCTTTTCTGAAGATCGTATCGCTGGAAAATGAGAAGCCTAGAAAAGCGAAGAAGTAAGGTCGGGGGCTTGTAAAGGCCATCGTTCAAATTTGATGCCAAAGTGGTATTTTTTGAGGTGTTGAGAAGATAAGGACGATGTTTAGGAAATAACAACTAAATTCGACATTTTTCCCAATGATCCTTAAAATAAAAACAAAGGAGATCGAGCAGGAATTCAGTACACTGTTTTTAAATATTAATTTCAAGCTATGTGCCAAATTCGAAAAAATCTGATGGATAATTTAAAACAAAATTTCGAGATGAAATTTGGAAAATTTTTGATACACGACTCGCACTGAAATTTTCGTTTCGTTATCGTGCCATAGACGTGCGGTCCTGCCAGCTGGACAGAATTCAATTATTCGACGTCATCAGATTCTTCATCAGCGGAAAAAGCTTAAAATATTATACCTTCTAAAATGTCAATCAGATTTCTGTGAAAGTTTGTGTCAAGTTTTCCAGCCTCATAGGAACTAGATTTGACTTATGCTCTAACCTGTTTCACAGAAATCAACTATACATGGTGCTCTTTTCGGACATGGTAACTGCTGAGAGGAACGAATCAAAGACTCAATAATGTTCATTTTGGTTCCAAGTTCAGAACTGTTCGGAACGGTTCTAGCATGCGCGATTGCGATTTTTTGTGATGGTTCCAATGATCTGATAATACACAAAATATATTATTAGATCATTGGTTGGTTTATTTTAGAACCGGTCCCAGATCCAGGATTTGTGTAAACCTGTATAGGTCACAAGCAGTTTTGACAGTTGCGAGAGACTGGAGGACCAACAATAACCCAAAATGCATTGTTTACTATGGTGAAAAGCAATTTCTCTCGTGATTTCGTATTCATTCGCAAATTTTCGACTGATATATTCGATATATTTTCGATATGTATAATATAAATTTGGTACACTTGATATGAAATTAGTCGCTGATTTCGTAACCAAGCAAATAAACAGACCTTTCGTTAGTTCAGTTTGCCGTCTTTCTGCGTGTTGAAGTTTACTATAGAGGCACCTTGTTACTTTCATATTGTGAAAATATTTTTTTATGATATCATCGTGCTAATAACTTTTTCGTTTCAAGTTCCCCAAAACATGCGCGCAAAAATACATATATTAGATATAAACTGCGTTAGGGACTTTCCCATTTTTTGCGCGCATGTTCTAGGGGAACAGCGTGCTATCGTTTTGATCAAATGTCTGTAATTTTGGATGATTGAGCCGAAAATGGTCTCAATCGACTAGGTTGGACTCACTGATGATGAATCCGGTGTCAAAATCGATTCTGTCCGGCCGGCCGGTTGGCCGGCCGTAGACACGATAACTGTCGAACGAAGTGAGCTAGCGACTTGAAACTTTCAGGGTAGGTCGCGCATTGGAATGCCGCGGTTAAGTTCGTTAATGGGCCAAATCGATCGAATAGTTTCGGAGTTATAGGCATTTGAAGTTTTGAAGTTATTTATTTTTTATTTCAGAAACTACCTGAGCGATTGGATTCAAACTTGGCAGTTTGGTGGAGTATGACGACGCGCAACTTTGAGCCAAATTTCGTCAAGATCATATTGTCAATAAATCTTAAAAAAAAATTTTTTTCGAAATTTTTTTACAAAAAAATTTTTTTTTCGGAAACCATTCATCATACCAAAAAAAAAATTATACTCACACTTTGACCTTCTAATTTCACAGCAGTGTATCAAATTTCAGCTCGATACGATCATAAGTTTTGGAGATATCGGGAAAAAATATGTCAAATTTCGAGGTTTTCTTCTCGATATCGTTGATTTTTTTGGTATTACTCGAGAAATACTGATTCAGTCCTGATTAAACTTCACAGCTAGTTTTAAGATGCTGAAAGACAACTTTGTGCAAAATTTCGTGATAATCGGGTTATTAGAACAATTTGAAAAAAAAAATTTATATGATTTTTTCATCATATCATCCTCATTAAATTCTGTATGAAACTTCGAACTGTTATTTTCGATGAAGTACTGGATTTCAATTCGATCTGGTCTGTTTTTTTGGAAATATTGGAAAAATAAAATTTTGATTGGGTATATCTACGGAATCATTGGGTGGATTTTACCCATTCACGAATTCGGCCTTCGTAATTGAGGTCCAAACCTTCTCTACAAATATCGAGTTTCTAAGTTGTTTCTTTCGGAAGTTATTGTGTTTACGCAGTCGGCCGTTAGGCTGACCGTAAACACAATAACTTCCGGAAGAAACGACTTAGAAACTCGATATTTGTAGAGTAGGTTTGGGGCTTAATTACGAAGGTCGAATTCGTGAATGGGTAAAATCCGCCCAATGATTCCGTAGATATACCCAATCAAAATTTTATTTTTCCAATGTTTCCAAAAATACAGATCAGATCGAATTGAAATTCATTACTTCATCGAAAATAACAGTTCGAAGTTTCATACAGAATTTAATGAGGATGATATGATGAGAAAATCATATAAATTTTTTTTTTCAAATTGTTCTAATAACACGATTATCACGAAATTTTGCATAAAGTTGTCTTTTAGCATCTTAAAACTAGCTGTGAAGTTTAATCAGGACTGAATCAGTATTTCTCGAGTGATACCGAAAAAATCAACGATATCGAGAAGAAAACCTCGAAATTTGACATATTTTTTCCCGATATCTCCAGAACTTATGATCGTATCGAACTGAAATTTGGTACGCGCGCACGTTCAAATTCGTTGCTGAAGCGGTCATCTACATTGAACATGCGCGCAAAAGTTGCTGCCTTCACGGCAGTGCTTTTTGAAATTTTTTTTTCAATTATACCACAATAAATAAGACATGATCCCGATGAGAACCCGAACTTATTTTGATTTCATCGCTTCTAGAACTGTTCTGGGATAGTTCGCAATCGGGATTCAACAGCGCATCGATTCTACGCAGTTCTAGAAATGTCTTTGCACAGTTCTGAATTCCGGAACCAAAACAAAGCTAGCAGGTCCAGAGCAGGATCAATTATAAAGGTCCAAATTAGTAAATGGATAAAATCCACCCAGTGTAAAAATAAAGGCTTGAAAGTTCCTGCAGAATTTGTTCAGAACGATATGATCGCAAAATTGTTTCATAACGAACTAGAGATGCGTTTTACGAGGTCAATAACTGAATGAGTGTCCGCTAAGGTTATAAATTTGAAAGAGCGCGTAAAAGCTCCTGATTTGACCTCAGTTATTGTCTAAATATCTCCAAATGGTTTCTGCAACGAAACTGAACCGGTCAACCAAATTATTATTTAATGAAGTCTCCTTTGATGAGTTCGTTTCTGAATCGACTTCATCTTTAAGCAAACCGCCATAACCGGATTAGTTTTCTGGGTGGCGGAACATCAACGGAGAGACCTGTATCGAGAATAGAGCAAAGGGGATGATTTCAAATTTCACGGCCAATCAGAAGACAAAAGAGATAGGTACTTATCATCTACCGCCTTGCCGTCATTTTCAGTTTTCAAGCGTCATTTAACAGAGATCGAGTAATTTATCAAACTGATGGTGTGTATAGTTGCAGTTTTCATTATTTTCAATTTGATTATCTTTATAAAAGGTCTGTTATATATTCTAATTGAAATTTGAGTATGCTTTATTGGGAGGATTATATTCATTTCACGCTGATAGAGTTTAGGAAAATGCTGAAAATGCACTGATCTGTTTTTGCGCGCATGTTCTAGGGAAACAGCGTGCTATCGTTTCGTCCACATGTCTGTAATTTTCGACATTTGAGCCGAAAATGTTCTCAAACGACTAGGTTCGACTCACTGATGACGAACCCGTTGTCAAATTGATTATGTCCGGACGGCCGACCGTCACCACAATTACTGGTGTACGAAGAATTTAATCGACTTGAAAATTTCAGGGTTGGTTGCATTTTGAAATGCGAAGTTTACGTTCGTTAATGGGCAAAATCGGTAGAACGATTTTGGAGTTATAGCCATTTGAAATTTTGAGGTTATTTCCTGATATTTCCAGAACTACTGAAGCGTTCGAATTGAAACTTGGCGGTTGGTTGGAGCATAAGGACATACATTTTGCAGAGTTTTGTTGGGATCGTGCTGTTAGTGAATTTCAAACAAATTTTTTTGAGATTTTGTTCGAAAACTTTTTTTTCTTCGGAAACTGTTCGTAACAATTGTTGCTGATAACTTGAACCATATATCTCACAGTAGTGTACCAAATTTCAGTTTGATACGATAGAAGTTTTGAAAATATTATGGAGGAATATGTCCAATTTCGAGTTTTTTTCTCGACATCGTTATTTTTTTCGGAATGACTCAAAAAATTCAATCATGATGAAACTTGCAAACTAGTTTGAAATTGCTGATTGACAACTTTGTGCAAAATTTCGTGATGATCGTTTCACTAGAACAATTTGAAAAAACTCAATGTATTTTTTTCAAATATTCAATATTCCGTAATCTTCTGATCATAATATCCTCATGAATTTCTGTATGAACCTTCGACAAAGTACTGGATTTCAATCCGAGCTAACGGCCGACCGTAAACACAATAACTTCCGAAAGAAACATCTTAGAAACCCCAAATTTGTAGAGTACATTTGGACCTTAATTACGAAGGCCGAATTCGTGAATAGGTATAATCCGCCTAATGATTCCGTAGATATACCCATTCAATTTTTTTTTTCCCAATATGTCCAAAAATACAGATTAGATCGGATTGAAATCCAGTGTGATCTCTTTTCGTGGCTTAACGGCCCATCGTAAACATAATCACTTCTGAAAGAAACTACTTAGAATCACGATATTTCAGTTGGTTTGGCTCAACTACGAAGGAAGAATTCGTGAATAGGTAAAATACTCCCAATATACCCAGTCAAAATTTCATTTTCCCAATTTTTCCAAAAACAAAGATTGGATCGTATTGAAATTTTCTTCCCGATTGAAGGTTCATGCAGAATTTCATGAGGGCCATGTGACGAGAAGTTTGTTTCAGATCTCCATCAAGAAGTGAAGGTACGTTTGGCAGGGTCAATACGTGAAAAGATGACCACTTTGTCAACGAATTTAAACATGCTCTCAAAAGCTGCTGAATTTATTTATTTATTTATTTATTTATTGAGAAAAAGGGATACAAACAGGTTACACCCAAAATAGCATCCACAAATAGATAGAATATAAAAAAACTTATAAGTGTCTACAAAAGTAAAAATAAGAGAGTTATGACTTATGAGACATTGTTTTGTTATCAGTATTCTATCCACTATTAAATCAAAGATGTAGCTTCATTATGTTTAGTTTTGAGCTCAAGGTAATTTATTTTGGAACTATGGATATATTGCTTTTCTTGAGGCACAACAACCATTGAAGTTTCCTTGCGTACTTTTTTCAAATAGAAGTAGGTACTCCACAGTACTTATAGTAATTTTCATACAAATTAATTTTTCGGAGTTATTGCCAAAACAATTGTCGACAGTACTAACTGTAAACAAGAAGAAAATCTACCTTTCTCAGTTTGGGGTTAGCCTATAACCACAAAACACCGATAGCTAACGCGGTATTAGTGGCATCATAACTATGCGCATGTTTGTTTTGCAACTTATGACGTATGACCCGTTACGGACGAGAAATGTCAAAATGTTCTTTAAAATACTGTGCTTAATATGAAACATCAACAACGTTATCCGGTATTCGTCATATTGTCAACTTCCCTATTTCAAATATCACATAGCGGAAAAGACCTAGAAAAGCACTGCCGTGAAGGCAGCAACGTTTGCGCGCATGTTATTCAATGGAGATGACCGCTTCGATAACGAATTTGAACATGAGCGCAAAAGTTGCTAACTTCACGGCAGTGCTTTTCTAGGTTTTTTTCGATGAAGTACTGGATTTCAATTCGATCTAATCTGTATTTTTGAAAAAATCGGAAATATTGAATTTTGAATGGGTATATCTACGGCATCATGGGGCGGATTTTACCCATTCACCGTCGGCCTAACGGCCAACTGCAAACGCAATAACTTCCGAAAGAAACAACCTTGAAACTCGATATTTGTAGAAAAGGTTTGGCCAAAATTCGTGAATGGAGAAAAAATTCAGCCAATAATTCCGCAGATATACCCATTCAAATTTTATTTTCCCAATATTTCCAAAAATTCAGATCAGATTGAATTGAAAAAGGACAGTTCGAAGGTTTATACAGAATTTAATGAGGATAATATGATAAAAAGATCATAGAATATTGAACATTTGAAAAAAAAAATTTGAATTTTTTTTTAAAATTGTTCTGATGACACTATCATCACGAAATTTTGCGCAAAGTTGTTTTTCAGCATCTTCAAACGAGCTGCGAAGTTTAATCAGGATTGAATCAGTATTTCTGGAGTTATACCGAAAAAAACAACGATATCGAGAAGAAAACTACGAAATTCGACATATTTTTTTCCAATTTACCTCCAGAAATTATGATCGTATCGAACTGAAATTTGGTACACCGCTGTGAAATATGAAGCTCAAAGTATATGGGGAACTTTTCGTCGGATATGATGAACGATTTCCGAAAAAAAAAATATTTTTAGAAAAAATGTTGAAAAAATTTTTTTTCTGAATAAAGTGACAGTATGATTCCGACAACATTTCGCTAAAAATTGCGCGTCGTTGTACTACACTCAAATGCCAAGTTCCAATCCAATCACTGTAGTAGTTTCTGAAATAAAAAACAAAAAACTTCAAAATTTCAAATGACTATAACCCGAAACTGTTCAACTGATTTGGCCCATTAACGAACCTAACCGCGGCATTCCAATGTGCGACCCACCCTGAGAGTTTCAAGTTGCTAGCCTTCTCCGTTCGACTGTTATCGTATCCACAGCCGGCCGGCCGGACGGACAGAATCGATTTTGGATCATCAGGTCCATGTTCCCCTAGAACATGCGCGCAAAAATGGTGGTCAATGCGAAAATGGGGAAAAATTAGCTTTTGTTTCGAACTGAAGTCAATTTCCAGTAATGACATTTTTCACAATTCGAAGGGACGAACAAATCTCAGCTTGGGTCGGAAATCCGCGAACAGAGATGATACACAAAGAACACCTACAGACTGAACAGCGGCTGCCGTATCTAATCTCAAACTTATGCATGCATTCTTCAGCGGCATCTCTGAACACAAACCGAGTTTGCTCTGGGGACCACCTTCCAACGAGATAAAAGGAGTTCAATATCATCAAAGAATTAAACAATTTAACGGTACAATAAATTGAGATGGAAAAAAACAGTGTATTAAATTCGAGCCATTTCCAATACATAAAAAAGACAAACTTTTAAACGGTGTTGAGGAATCGATATTTGCTTTAATGTGCATGATGACGGAGCACTGAGTGGCACAATGAGAAAGCGTTTTCTTGGTTTAAAACATTTATTTCGCCTGATTCACGGTGCTTTTGTGAGACTGATGCCACAATGGGGGAAAAAAGTTCCACCTATCTTGCCTTCAGATTCTATGGGCTGTATGTGCCGCACAGTACACATTGAAACGCTAACCCTGTATTAATTCACGGGTATCAGAAGATTTAGCCTTTGGTTGAATCGAGAAATTTGGCTTCGAAAGAAACATGAAGGTGTAGAGACTGAAAATACGCCGATATTTTGTGTTGCGGAGTTTCCGTTTTCACTGGCTTTTTCTGGGGTATAGCGCGATATCGTTTCGCCCAGATGTCTGTAATTTCCTAATTTTAAGCTGACAATGGTGTTAAACCTCTAGGATGAACTCCCTGGAGAAGAAAACATTGTCAAATTTAATTCTGCGCGTCCGTCCGTGGACCGTGTGTGCTCTAGTTGTCGAAGGAAAGGGAATGGCGACTCTAAATTTCCCGGTTATTTTTGAAGCTCGGTCATACAGTTTCGGTGTCAAGTCAGTTTTGAATTCTGAAGTAAGTTACTCAATATCTCAAAAAAACTGCTGGTATCAGTTTTGAGCCATGTTGAATTTTGTGAGGATCTACACGTTAAAAATTCTTAAAGAGAATTATTTTCGGATTTTTTTCATATTTCTTGAAAAATTGTCTCTTCAAGAACTTCCAATCAGATTGCGGTAAAATTATAGACAAAGACTTAAGAGTCAATATTCAATAACAGTGTTTAAATTTCAATGCAATCTGACATTTATTGCGAGAAAAATATATTGAATTTCGTTGTTATTTTGGGATTATTTCCTGAACATCTCAAGACATACTGAAACGATCTGATTGGAACTTCGTAACTAGTTGAATAATACTGACGTGCAGTATAATGCAAAAATTCGTGAGGATGGTTTCATCAAAAATCAGAAACATTTCGAAATATTTCTTGAGAAACATTTTTTTCGAAAACTATTTTTCAGATTTCATTGAAATTTGGCACAGACTTTGAAGTAAAAATTAAGCGATTGGTAGTGCTCCATACTTTTGATCTGATATAATTTTTCAGAGATATTGGGAAAAAATATGTCAAGCATCGTGGCTGTTTGAAATTTTGAGATTATTTTCACGATAACTCGAGAAGAGCTCCAGTGTAAAATGTAGAATATCGACGCATATATCATTTGATTGGATATTTAGTTTGCAGGAATTCTTGATGATCGTGCGATAAGGAAAATATATTTTAAATTTCGCGATCTTCAAATCATATGGTCCTCACGGAATTTTGCATGAAACTTCAAACATACAATTTCCACTCAACTACTGAATTTCAATTCGATCTAATCCGAATTTTTGGCAATATTAGGAGAATAAAATTTTGAGTGGGTATATTTCTGGAACCATTGGGTGTATTTTAAAACTTTGCAATTTCAGCCTTCGTAATCAAACTCTCGACCTGCTCTACAATTAACAAGAATCTGAGCAGATTATTTCGGTAGTTATTGTGTTCATGATGGGTGGTTAGTCTTACACACAATAACTTGACTATAATGACTCCTAGAGACTCTATATTCATAGAGTAGTTGAGAAGCTTAATAAACAAGGTCGAATTCGTGAATAGGTGAAATCCGCCCAATAGTTCGTATATATAGCGATTCAAACTCTTATTTTGACAATATTTCCAAATATATATCAGATCGGATTGAATTGAAATCAAGTATTTGCACGAGAATTGATTACTTGAAGGTTCATGCAGAATTTGAAACAAGCGTATAAAATCTCCTAGCCATATGTCAGTGCTTTTCTGGATTTTTCGGTGGAATAATTAAACTCCTACTTGAATTCATTTTCAGTTATATACAGATACTAGAGCTGCTTTATTTAAGAATGTGAGCCTTCATGAAGGTAACAGAGGAATTTTGGCTTCAAAATGGAATTTGTTTAATTTTTTCAATAACGGTTCAATTATATTTCCTTCAAGAGAAAATTCTGATTCTATATTCCCGGAAAAACTCAATGTCATTTGAGTCGTCTTAGTAACGAAAGAAATAGTTTTGAGTTGAGATGCATGTGAGTTTATGGTAAAGAAAAAGCTACAGCTACTTAGTACAGAGCTATATAAATTTCAAGACGCATTTGAGGCTTTTGCTTGTCTGTAATCAGACGACCATTGTCTGTAAACAAAATCAGTTGACAACATATAGTGTTATTTCACCTTTGTCGTTTCAGGTATAAATACGAAATACTTCGTCAATCTCAATTAAAGTAAAATGATTTTCACTGAATAATTCAAATTTTCCTGTGAATCTTTCACAGAATATCTTGGGATATACAGGGTCTTTCACGAGGAACCTCACCCATATTTATACGGGAAACTACTGAACATATTTTCATGAAATTCAACACTCATAAGTATTTCACGATGCTGATGAAATCTAAAATATTTTCAAGGCATGAGCACCTCCGGTTTTTCCGGAAATGACGTCAACTTCCGTTTTTCAAATTAGAACACCATTTTTTTATTGCAGAAATAGATTCCTTAGAAAATTTCAATTTATTTTGATGTAACATTTTTCAGTTTTGGTTGGAAAATTCTCTCTGAGCGGGAAAATTCGAAAAAAAAATCGAAAATAGAGCTCCGCTGAAACAAGAATAACTTCGAGGTTTTTGGATGGAAAATTTTCATTTTTGGGATTTTTCAAGATGTAAGATTGATGTATCCACTTTAACAATCGAAATCGCGATTCATGATACAGGGGGTGAAAAAATCGCTTTCAAAGTTAGGGATGACAAAATCGTGAAAAATCAATTTTTTCAAATTAGAACCCCATTTTTTTATGGCAGATATTGAATCTACGTTAAAAAATAATGTGAGTGTATGCATCACACCCTTGCCCTAAAGTGGATATTTTCTGAGTTATTCACAAAAAACTGTTTTTCGTCTTGAATTTTCAGCTTTTTCTTTTCCCTTCACGCCAAAAAGATGACATTTTCAGGAACTGTTACTTAAACCATGTTTTAGATTTTACTACCCTTATATGCAAGAGAAAAAAGTTACAGGTTGTTCCTAAATAGATGGCGAATTTGGATTCGAATTTGTATCGGAAACCTCTTTATTTCAACTAATCGGCCATCGGTTTTCTCTCCAGTGATAAATAAATAATTCCTTATGAACCATATGCAAAAACTGACCATGTTTTACATTATTTTTTTTTAATGATAGATATCATTAATTACATCTGCCAAATTCCTCTTTATTAAGTAGCATTTTGTGTTTACTATTAATTTGGTGATAATTCGTATTAAGTTATAAAATCGTATGCATGGTTAGTTTTTGCATATGGTTCATAAGGAATTATTTATTTATCACTGGAGAGAAAACCGATGGCCGATTAGTTGAAATAAAGAGGTTTCCTATACAAATTCGAATACAAATTCGCCATCTATTTAGGAACAACCTGTAACTTTTTTCTCTTGCATATGAGGGTAGTAAAATCTAAAACATGGTTTAAGTAACAGTTTCTGAAAATTTCATCTTTTTGGCGTGAAGGGAAAAGAAATAGCTGAAAATTCAAGACGAAAAACAGTTTTTTGTGAATAACTCAGAAAATATCCATTTTAGGGCAAGGGTGTGATGCATTTACTCACATTATTTTTTAACGTATATTCAATATCTGCCATAAAAAAATGGGGTTCTAATTTGAAAAAATTGATTTTTCACGATTTTGTCATCCCTAACTTTGAAAGCGATTTTTTCACCCCCTGTATCATGAATCGCGATTTCAATTTTTAAAGTGGATACATCAATCTTACATCTTGAAAAATCCCAAAAATGAAAATTGTCCATCCGAAAACCTCGAAGTTATTCTTGTTTCAGCGGAGCTCTATTTTCGATTTTTTTTTCGAATTTTCCCGCTTAGAGAGAATTTTCCAACCAAAACTGAAAAATGTTACATCAAAATAAATTGAAATTTTCTAAGGATTCTATTTCTGCAATAAAAAAATGGTGTTCTAATTTGAAAAACGGAAGTTGACGTCATTTCCGGAAAAACCGGAGGTGCTCATGCCTTAAAAATATTTTAGATTTCATCAGCATCGTGAAATACTTATAAGTGCTGAATTTCATGAAAATACGTTCAGTAGTTTCCCGTATAAATATGGGTGAGGTTCCTCGTGAAAGACCCTGTATTTCATTGTCCTCGAACTACTTCGTTTTACGCGCTTGTTCTGGGGAACAGCGCGTTATCATTTCGTCACGATGTCTGTAGTTTTCGAATTTTGAGCCGAAATTGATCTGAAACGACTAGGTTGGACTCATTGATGAAGAATCTAGAGTCTTGAAATTTTCAGGTTAAGTTAAGATCTTGAATATCTCGTTAAGTTCGTTAATGGGTCGAATCTGCCGAATGGTTTTCGTGCTACAGCCATTTGAAATTTTTATTTTTCAATAACTCGAAAAGTATTCATCTGATCGGAATGAAACTTGCTTGGAATATGAACTGTGTCAATAAGAAGAATTATCCATGGAGAAATTCGAGAAAATCTTTTTTTCTGAAAAGTTTCTTTGAAAATTTTTATATTTCATTGAAATTTCACTGGAATTTTCAAGTAACCATTCGCAATGTGAACAAGCGCGTAAAAGCTGCTGACTTCACGTCAGTGCTTTTCTATTTTATTCAGGAAATCCCCATCTATCACGAAAGTAATTAGCGTTATTAGTTCCACACCTTTGTTAATGAAATTCTGCAGAAAAACACTATCAAAACATTTATTACTTCAAGGACTAGCCAGGGGGATAATCCATTCAGGAATTGACTATCCTGTAGATATCGATCTGAAATTCTGTACCTTCTTCGTAGGGGTAAATATAAATCAGATTCCGATGAAAATACGCATGGACTTTCGAACTGTTATTTCCCAACCAAGTATTTCATCTCAATTCGTTCAAATCTGTTTTTCAGGGAATATTGGGAAAATATAATTTCGAATTGACATATCTAAGGAATAAAAAGGTGGATTTCACCCATTCACAACCCAGCCTTCCGAAAAAATCAGTTAGAAAATGGGTATTCTTAAAAATTGATCACTTAGGTCGAAATAATGATGTACGATATTCACCCAAAAATTATCTTCGCAACATTTTTGGAAATACATACTCGGTCGAACTGGACCTTGTTACTTACTTGTACGATGTCCCGCCTTCGAAGATTTCTGCAGACTTTCGGCAAGACCTAACTTTGAAACTTGAGAAAATGAAATTGAAAAAAAAATGAGATCCTCACAAAATATTTCATAATTTTGCGTGTCTCACATTCGCTATTCCATCACCGACTGTCAATCTGATAGGATCAGTATCTTCTGAGTTCTTGACAAAAATATTTCCGTATAGGTATAAACTAACAACTGTAAGGTGGATTTTGTTCATCAATGAAATCAACCTAAGATATTCAGTCTCTGCCGGTTCCTCGAAAATTTGTGTGTTTACGTCCTACCACCGGACAGACAGGATTGAATTTGACCTTGACTTCTTAATCAGTTCAAACTAGTCATTCAAGAACATTTTCGGGTGAAACATCGAAAATAAAGACATTTTGTCGAAAGTATAAGAACAGCCAATTAAAACAATGTTTCAGATGAAAATATCGCCTCGAAAATACTCCAGCAATGCATCGGTACATAGCGATATCAGACTTTTCGATGTTGGCGCGGAATAGGTTCTTTTGTTCAGGAATAATGCCGAATCTAAAAAGCCATAGCGGCTGCTATTTGTGTGGTGTAATGTGTTGATACGAAATGAATTCTTAACTGCAAAATGGACACGCTTTCGAAATCACCCTTATTTCGCTCAATTTGGAAAGCTTGATTATGTATTATACTAAAGGAAAATAGAGGCAATGTTTCACCCTTTTAAATTGCTGTTCACGTCACTGTTTCTATTAGGGCAACATAAAGAATGCATTAGTCCTGTATATAACCAGGGATACGGTAAGTTAGCTCAGCCCTATGTTTGATAGCCGCCATTACTTCATTCTCTTTTATTGCGGACTACACCCCCCTCTTTGTGGCACACAATAACAAAACTTAAATGGAACCGATTTGATTACAATATTTTCTTTTAAAATAAATTCATTGTGCCGCTTTTGTGAAACTTTTCGCCATACACGAATTTCATTTTTCAGCTTATTATTAATTATTCCGGCCATTGTTTCTTTCGAACAATTGTTTCCCTCAGCCTTTTCTATCCGATAATAAATTAATAGAACCAACAATGTGATCGAAAACTGGTAGGATATAATGTAGGTCATAGGCCGCTTGGCTTATACTTCGATACGAGGGCTGTGCCATTTCAGCTGAGTCCACTTTTATGCCAGTTTTTTTTACAAGTTAGTCACAGTGAAATCTACCTGTTATATATGGGTGAATTCATATATAGGTTTTTGCTTTCCATGTAAAACTTGAATATCAATCGCAAAGTTAAGAATCATAAACAGTTGACAGAAACTTGTCCGGTCACCTCACTTCTTGTCGGCGATCAAGATGTGATGGAATTTGTACCGTATAGTTGAATTGGAAATGAAGAAAAGATTTGTTTCGTTTATTTTGTTTGGCATGAATGTTCTATATATTATTTTGGATCGAAAAACATAACTTGGAGTCAAAACAATGTTTTCGAATAAAGAGTGGATTGCTTGCAAATGGAATGATTTGTTGATCGAAAATAACAAAAAGCCAGACAAACAAATATTCGTATTATCAAGAAAATATAAGTCAAATATATTGATTTCTTCGCTTCAAATCATAATGTTTTCTCGGTGTTCAAAATCAAAACTGTTAGGAATCTTTTGAGAAAAGTTAATGTTAGAAATATTAATGGAAGTAAGCATATATAAATATGCTAATTTGGTGCCCGCGAACCGATTGATAGAAAAGAATTCCAAAACTGGTCCAAGAAGTTCAACAAATTGACATTATTGAGATGACATGAAACCCATAATTTCATTGAATCAATCAATCGAAATCATTGTATCAACGAATATTGTATGAACGTATACGTTCGTTATTCCAATGAATTTATTTATTGGGCTAATGCATTTTCATACGTTGAGGCAATAAACACAGTTATTGTTGGGTTGCATCATTTACGCACATTCGTTACATTGTCCCAATATACGATAATTAATTGGGCCAATGAATGCGTTCATTGGACCACATTGGATGAACACATTAATTTCCTCAACGTACTCTTTCATTTACTCTCTTTTTTCGTTCAGTGTTCTATTGTTTTAACCAATATCTATAATTTTCGAATTTTTTCCAAGAAAATGGTCTTGAACAATTTAATTAGACTGACTGATGAGCAGCTAATCATGTTAATCATGAGTATTCTGAACTATTTCTTTTGTCTTTTTCAATTATCCTATATGTTTTAAGGAAGCATTGAATAAGTTTGGAACATTTTGCACCTGTTAGTATATCAAGTATGTTTTGTGCAGGTTTTGTTATGTTGTCCACCGAAGTCAAAAGTTATACACCCCTTCGTCTGAATGTTTTACCTGATATCGTTATGTGGTTTATACCGCAATCATATCAGAATACTTCTTCTCGCTATAGAACACCCCAGCTCTATTTTGATATAATGCCATTTATAAATGCACTGTATGTGGCAAATATTCTCTGAGAAAGTTTTCGTTGATTCAACAACGCATTCACAGAGGAAGAGAATGAAAAAATGTTATTTGTGAATAACCTGTACCCAAACCCACTTCCCCACTACACTCACTATTAAGAGAGCAGCCCTCGTACATCGGTCTTATAGGAAATCTTGAATGATATAATGCTGAAATATCCTTCCATTCCACGTCGTCGCTATAAATTATGCTGAAAGAGGAATTCATCATTTATAACTCCTACAATGGCTTGATCATGATACCGAAATTTGAAATCCGTGGTGCCAAAACAGATATATTAGGCGAATCTGAAATTGAATTGAAAACATAAATCTCCTTCCACTGACGAAAATTTTCACTGAGTTACTATACAAGCTGAAAAATTCATATTTTCTTGGGAAAAAATACTTAGTATTGAAACTTGATAATTTCATCTGAAGAACCGACCAAAACGGTATCACATAATCTACAGAGGATTGCAGGAATCATCAGGATAATATCAAGAAGAAATTCACTGCGTATATTTCCACTGTAACCTTTTACCACTCTTAATCCTTCGAAATTCAACAACGATTTCGAAATTCCAACCCACTGTCTTTTCCATATTTCGAAAAATATTCGATGAAGTTGAAATCTTCTTGGATAGTAACACCAAAGTCATTGCAAAACTTGGCGACAGGATCAAGACGATTCGTTTAAAATTCCTAAGATCATCCCCATATTGTAAAGTCATTCGATCCAGCTAAAAATTCATATTCACTCACTGGTTTTTTTCTCTACAAATATTTGAAAAAAAAAAGTTATAAAATGAAAATAATTATCTGTGAAATGGAAGATTCACAATTAAATGTCGCTGATATTATCGAACTGTATGTTTGAATTCAAAACATTCTATAATAGCAGATGATTTTCATTGACAAACAATGGAAAAATTTCGAGAAAACTTTGAAGATAAGTTCAACAAAAGTTTCGCAAAACGGAAAAATCAGAAAAGAATAGTTCTGCCAATTTCCTCGTTTGTCCGATGAAAGCGTCAGATTTGTACCCTCAAACACGTCACTTTGTTGATGTTGTATTGTTTCGGTATTGTTCATAGGACAACCTTTTTTCCTAGAAATTTCCCTTCATAAATAGTTTTATCCTGCAATTCGCTGAGGCGTTTTCCATTTGAAACCAGTTCCATTTGATTCTTCTTCAGACATTGGGAGTGAAAACCCAGCCAAAACCTACCAAATGATGCAAAATCTTCCAAAAATGAGCTATAATCGATATATTTGATATTTGGGAGCACGATAGAAATGAGTTATTATTCGAATGTAAAAGTATTGAAATATCCAGAAAAATAGACACATTCGACTCGATTTCTAAGTTTATGTTCAAATCATCTCCATAAGATATTATTAAAACTGCTTTTAAGGAGTTTTTGATGGGGTGAGCCTCCTTTCATTTCATCACCTCATATGATTCAGCAAAACGAATCGGGTTTTATGAACAGATAGTGGGAGTAATAGTAGTCATTTCGAATTCGAATAAAAAAATCATATAATAAAACCAATATCATCAAAACTGAATAGATAAACGAAAAGCAGAAAGCAAGAAATTATTTTCCTGATTTTCCTGTCCGTTAGAATTTAACAGAAAACAGAATGAAAAAGACACTGGTCCCAAATAGTCAATATTTAAATTCAACCAATTGAAACCACATTATAGATTGGAAAAACACGAAAATCCTGAAACGAAATCTGATCATGTGAAACTAGTTTTTTTCAGTGAAAAATTAATATGCAAATTTCCTTATAATGTTTCATGCACATTTTTGTGATTTTCAACAATCTCCATTTGGAAAAATCATTCTCGAGCAAGAAATTCTTCAATTATCAATTGTAATCAAATTATCGTTTGTATTATTTCTATATTGTTCATTAGGCAATATGTTTTCCAAGAAACTAGCCCTGACAAATAGTTCTATCCTGCAATCCGCAAGGCCTTTTCCATTAAAAACAATTTTTATTCAATTTTAATAGTTCTGTTTCAGATATCGGCAGTGAAAACCCAGAAAAAAAACGCTTTAAATTTACACAAGGGTTTATTATTTTCTAAGTTAAATAATCCAATACCATTGATATCTTAAATGTATATACTACTATGAACTCATTGCTTTTTCACCCCAAAATTTGCAGCGTTTTTCTTTATAACTCAGGGACCACTGGTCGGAGATCATCTGGGTCCAAATTGTTAGGTTGAGTTATGCAACAGTAATCATTATTGAAAGTTTCATGAAAATTCGGTGGTAAGTTCTCGAGAAATATTTTTTTTTCCATTTTTCTTTTGGAGAATCTTCCAAGTGTCACAGATTTCGGTTCAGTACTTTCAGAGTAAAGCCCCGGACAACGGACGGCGGACGGACAAATTTTTTTAATTAGTTTATTCAAATTTACATTCTTCAGAATGTAAACTTTCAAGGGGGGTAATTTCTGTTTTTGGTTGATCACCAAGGTTTATTATTTGATTTTATCAAATAATAAAACAAAACCTAAAAAATCATGAATGTTTAATGATTGAAAATGTTCCCACTTGACTTCGAGTGAGATAATTACATTCCCTTCGAATTTAAAACCTAAAATCAATAAATCGGATTGAAAAAGTAAACTCATGAGTTTTTGGTCCTCCCTTTGTATATCCATCCGCAGGTTCACCCACAGCTGTAGATTGGAAGCTGATATTTGCTGATTAAGCACCGGGATGTAACAATATGATACAAATTAGTAACGTGGAAAGTTAAGGGTCAGAAATTTGCCAAATAAACATTAGGGTGTGTCACTTTGAGCCCTCTGACTTATAAATCACGTGTGACCGTGAAGTCGCATTTATGAATGAACAATAGTGAATTGTTCAATTGTCACGGTGCAGATTTTCCGATTACGTAGTGTAATGAAGGTGTCCTCGTATATTTTATTCGTATTCAATAAGAATGAATATCAATACTGGATAGGCATAATGACAGAACCTAAAAAAGTATCTCTTATTTTCAGGTGAACGCACTTTTGTTATAGAAAATTAAGTTTCATTTAAAAAGTCTCAATTTCAATTTTCAATTTGCCACCACTTCACTTTTATTTGGGATCGTGATTGTTGTAATAAAGAATAATAATCCTAGGTTTCAAACCTAGTCTAAACACTGTTAAAAAGAACCATTTTTTATTATCCAGGACGACATGTTTCGAATATAAAAATTATCATCAGGTCCATAAAATCTAAACTGAAAAAATTGAATGTAAGTACAAAACTAAGTAAGCTGCCAGAATAAGATGGAAGGTGTGAAATCTTATAAGGGCATATCAAAAGGTTTGAACTATGAATCAAGCAGACGACGTTTTGGCTGATGTTAGATACTCACCAATATTGGTTCTTAAATATATCCATGCTGGTCGAGCATCTTTAAGCATTCAATAATACTCAGTCTGAGCTAAATCGAAGTAACACATAAAAAACAAAGCAGGGGAGGGTTTCAAATATATGTTTGCCGTCATTACAAAGAAGGCAGAAAATCAATTCGTCCACAAACATGTGGAAACACTCCGCCTGTCGTAAACAAACAAAACGATACTGGGGAACACAAACACATTATGTTAATATGGCATTAAGTCTAGATGAAGTGGTCACAGAGGAAAGTTGTTATCTTTTTACATAATCATTTGCATTAACGTAACTAACAAAATCAAAAAGAACGAACCCGAAAAGGAACCGGATTCAAATCAGTCTGTAGGTGTCCTGGGGGCCGATTCTTGAATCCCGATCAAGAATTGAAGAGTTTAGAGTATGGCAATTGACATATGTTCGCGTCGATTTTCTTAAATATAAACAACCAGTGGACAGGGTAGGGAGTGACACTTTGTGTTAAAGGTAATTTGAAGAAAAACCGTTTACTGGACCTTTTTCTTCAGCTTTTCTTCAATTCATCATTCTGAAGAAGCAAAAAAAAATAACTGAAGAATGCAGCAACAAATTCAGTAGTATTGTAGGAAATACATGTTCATCAAGGCATCTGGGAGTTCAACTTCTTTCTACTCGTGGGATTCGCTGGTATTGATGGTAATGCTGTTGTTGGAAAAAATTTTTTGAATTTTTTCTGATTTTGCATAGGGGCGGAAATATTCAGGGTGGTACCTTTTGTGAATGAACACACTGTATATGGCACTTAAGATTCACGCAACCTTTTTCCAACGACTCGATCACCATTCACTGGATGTTTGCATACAACGAGGGTAATTAAAGGGTGTTTTTTTTGGAGGTATAGAACTTCGAAATGGAATAAACCAAGGATGAATTTTTAAAATTGACATGAAATTGACCTTATTCAAAGGATAATAATCTTTTGGCATTATGATGTAAATATATTTTCTGGCATATGACCTGACCTGACAGCCGTGGCGGCTGTCTTGGACCTAATCTATAATCTGGAGGTCCAGTTTTCAATCACTTTTTCCAAAATTTGTGTCCGTATATTGGCAATAACGCGGCGAGTGTTGTCCTCCAAGTGGTCGATCGTTTCGGGCTTATCGGCGTAGACTAGCGACTTCACATATCCCCACAGAAAATACTCTAGCGGCGTTAAATCGCACAATCTTGGAGGCCAATTTATGGGTCAAGAACGTGAAATTATGCAGTTACCAAACGTTTCCTTGAGTATATCAATTGCGGCACGAGCTGTGTGACATGTTGCGCCCTCTTGTTGAAACCCCAGCTGCTGCACATCATGGTTGTTCAATTGAGGAACGAAAGAGTCAGTAATCATGGCTCTATAGCGGTCACCAGCCCATAAAGCACACCAAACGACGTCTCTGTTGATACGTATTATCAGTAAGAGTAAACGTGGTGCGAAAATGGTCCATAGTTAGTCGAATTAATGGCTCTGATGGACGATTGTGTTGACCCTAAGATGGACGTAGAGCGCGATAAGTATTTCGAATAGAACCATTATTTTCAAAATTAATTTCCACAGTTTGGAAGCGTTGTTCAGGCGTTAGTCTATTCATGTTGAAACGCCAGACCAAACTCAAATCACTTGACAGCTGACAAAATGGCTGCCAGTTAAAACAGTGTTGCCAACTCAAAGTTCTTCACCTCTAAAAAAACACCCCTTATATATCACAGCTACTCCGGCCTCAACATTATGATGATGTTTCCCGAATTTTTATTTATTTTAGCAGAAACTTTGAGTATAGACCAAATGTGATCTCGGGTATCAGAATATCCATCAGTGTAAACATATAGCCCCATAAATACTATGTTAGTATTAAGGAACTATATCATTAATAACAGTAATTTGTTCCAAATGTTAAGGAGTCATATTGCCGATACAACAGAACGGTACGGATGATTTCCCTTTGAAGAAAAAACTCAATCGTTATGAATTCGAAAGAGCCCCCTTGTGGAAATATTGGAACTATCCGAAAATAATGGCTCACTTATTCGAGTACCTAACGTGAAATTCGAAACGTACGAAATGTCATCAAGCCCGTTTTTTTATTGCCGTAATAGACACGTGAATAAAATGCCGATTTTGTGGAATTATAATATCATTTCGATGGTATTATGACATGCGACAGCTGTCTTTTTTCGTATTTATTTCTCTATTAATTCAAATCCAAATAACAACATAATGATATGTTTTTAACTGTTTTTGTTGTAGCTCTCATTCGTTTCCGCCCTAAATCGCTTTGATAATTCATAGGAGGAAGTTGTTAGCAGAACCGTCTCAGCAATTTTCCACCCCGTATCCGGTTAAGACAATGGTTTCCTTGTTCTATAGGTATCACATTTGTGACCTCTCTTATGCGCGCTTTTAAACAGAAATTGCGGTTGTAAGCTTTCAACACTTCGAACCAGTCATTTTGCAACAGGTTGACTGTTTTTTATTTCGTACATAGGAATTGATTTATTATTTCCACATAAAATGGCTAAACTTTTTCAGGATGAATATGAAAACGTCAAGTGACATGAATTACCACCAAGAAAAATTAGCACTAAAATAGTTTTGTTTTAACACAGACGGGAACTAGTTCTGTTCTGGGTGAATGCACATATCAACAATGAGAATTGGAAGAGGATATTGGCGAAGCACTACTGCCTCTGGTGGCTATAAGAGTAACCCGAGATAATTAGATTATTATTGACAAGTTAAAAGAAATATCAAGAAAATGAGAAAATTCATAAATTTTTTAGCGTTTGTGTGATTTTACAAGTTTTTACTGACAAAGAGCAAACTCAAACACCCTTCTCATAGATTTCCACAGCCTGGTAAAAAATTTCGACTTTGGGTGAAAGACACTTCCTTCAAAAAGTCGGGCTTGAAACTGTTGAAGAATCGATAAAAAGATTGACAACTTGAACTCAAAATTGGTGAACTAACAAACAAGATTTATGAGAGTTACCATCATTTTACCGATGATGATAATTTTTAAAGAGGTAAGCACGAATTGCTCATGAAATACTAGATCACATTCATGAAGACAATTGTTTTCCAGGCCCCGAATCCACGCAGAGAAGTTACGTAAGAGGAATGCTATCTATGCCTTTCAGACATCTTCCTGTTAATCTGATAGTAAAGGAATAAAGTAAAGGTTTTAGTGGTAGAACTAACCGCTTGAAACAAAGGAGTCTCAACAAGAAAATATCTGATATGATGGATACTCTTCGCTCAAAGTGCTTCTGCCGATTAAATTGAAGCTGTTCAAGGCTCATTTATTACAGCTTCTTCAAGACCAATCTTATGAGTGTAAGAAGGATCTATTTGTCAATCCATAATGAATAAGGCTTACGGTACAAGTAGCGTTATGTAAATGTATTTATTTTATTCACAATATATTGTGTGGATTAAGTCCTTTCCTATATAAATAGTAAAGTTATGAGTATTTGTCTATTATCCCAAAAAGTATGTAATACCATAGTATTATACTATGTTTATACAATACTATCTGTTTTTCAACCTTTGCAGCAGTAGAGCTGAGGGGTATTGGATAAATGATCAATTGGGTGAGTAAAAAGGTTGAAAGTTTATTAGTTTTGCAAATAATACGTATTCCACATAACATCACATGCATCTTCCTGAACAGTTCTAGCTTCTGTGACCTCAAGATACACCAAATAAGTTGAAATTAATCTTGCCCTTCAGAGTTGTTATAGGTTGATATTGAAATATTTCTAATAGTGATTGTAGCGTTGGTACTATGAATTAAAATATATGATATATAGCTCTTGCATTAAAATGAGATATTTATACCCAGAATCACTTCTGTTGACTGAAAAAAGTATTTGAACAAAATGTAAATCGAATTTTATCAATCAATTATACAAGCAAACACTTGAAAATCTAGCTCGTATCTAAGGTTCTCAAACTGGCCACCGTGGCGCTGTTGTTTTTTGTTAAATGATAATTACCTCGAAATTGGTTATTTTGATTATCATAGATGAATATAGAGTTTTGTCAAATGTTTACTTAAAGATCGATTTTACCTGTGATGAATGATTATATCAATGTTTTTTGGAACTGAATAATATTTGAGAACACTTGTCGTTTTTATGTAGCCAAGTGAGAAGAAGTCCAGAACCTCAAAGTAGACTGAGTGTTTGTGTACCTACGATTTAAAATTGAAGATATTGTAAAATATAAAAGATATTTTTATCGAAACCTATCAGAGTCTAGAATATTCATGAAATATGGGCAACATGATCTCCTAGGATCATCTTGGACACCGGTACATGATGATGTTTTTGAAGTAATTTGAAACTTGTTGATTATAATGAAGAAAAATCGAAAAAAGCGAAGATTTTGAGTATGCTAACAGATAGACAGATATTTTAACTACTATTAAGCGCTTAAGCTCAAACTACAAGCATTTTTCCTTAAGTGGATCAGCTCGTACACCTTTCTCCTTATATTTTTTCAGTTCATTACCCCTATTTCAGATATTGGGATAGAAACTTAAACTGAGTTTCCAAAAACTGCTAAAATTCATTTTTGTGTTTTCGAGTTAGGTGTTTGGGAAATGAATTTCCGAAATGGATGCATCTGCGAACTGATTGGGCTGATTTCACCAGTTCCCGAAATTTTCCTGCATATTTGAGTTCCAAACCGGCTTCACAAATATAGAAATTTATTGTGTTCATACAAGACCTTTGATAAAATAATTTTTTTTTTCGGGAAATCCATTTCTCTGTTCTGGGGAAATAGCTTCTTGAGTAATTCACAGCAAAACCTATACCTCATACATTTTTCTCGAGATATTGAAAAATGTTTCTGAGCTCCGACTGAAATGATCCACCAGAAATTCTGACTAAACATTTCGAGTAACTTTTTCTCAAGTGTTTGCTCCCAATATCTGAAAGAGATTCATTGAAACACAATTGAAAATTGTTTTTTATATTTTTATTTAATTTTAATAACTCTGTTTCAGGTTCTAGGAGTAAAAACCCAGAAAACACCTGAAAAAAACCTGATATTTCAAGTAGGCACCAAGTTATCTCAATCAAATAGGTACATTTCAATTTGATCAGATAGCCAAATCAGTTTTCATATTTTTGCGCGCATGTTCTGAGGAACAGCGTGCTATCATTTTGTCCAATTGTCTTTAATTTTCGATTTTTTCAAGAAAATGTGGTCAAACGACTAGGTCAGACTCACTGATGACGAATCCGGTGTGAAAATCGATTATGTCTGTCTGGCCGGCCGTTCGTCCGTAGGCACGATTACGAGCGTACGGAGGATTGTATCGGCATGAAACTTTCAGGTTCGGTTGCATTTCAAAATGCGAAAGTTGAGTTGGTTAATGGGTTGAATCGGCTGAATAGTTTTGCAGTTACAGTCTCTGAAATTTTGAAGATTTTTTTCCTGAAATTTCGAGAACTATTGAAGCGATTGGATTGAAACTTTGCAATTAGTTGGAGCTCAAGGACCTTAAAGTTATTGCGAAGATTTTTCGAGATTCAGCCTCCAAGAAATTTGAAAAAAATGTCGTACAAAATTTTTTTCGAATTTTTTTTTCGAAAGCTATCAATTCCATCTGGAAAAAACTTCGGTCATACCTCGAGCTTCATATTCCACACCTGTGTACCAAATTTTTTGAAAAACCTAGAAAAGCACTGACGTGAAGTCAACAGCTTTCGCGGGCATGTTAAAATGCGTTGCCAAAGCGGTCATCTTACAACTATCGACCCCATCAAACTCTAACAAGGAAAATAGAAATTTCACAAATTTTAATCTTTAAACCAAGCAGTTATGACCAGTGCCTGGTTGGGAAGCAATGTTCTGTTGTACTTTCAATTTTCAGGGTATATTTCTCTAGCCAATCCATTTCGCTGAATCTGCTGTTGAGACGGAATATGAATTCCGCCAATTTTAAAATTCCAACCGAAATGAATAAAAAAAAATTCAATCAAAATTCATGGAAACGCTAATTCATTCGGAAGCAGACTTGAAATATGTTTTTAGCAAACATGTTATTGTTTCCTGGTAAAACAAGTTTATATGGGATCCTCTTAAAGAAATGGACAAAAGGAACAATCCTGACTTGAAAATAATACCTACTATATGTCATATACCTAGCGTTATTTTGGCCCGATAGTATATACAAATATATTTTGTATCTACTTATATGAATTTCGTTTACTGCTGTTTTTTTTTAGCTAGAATACTGAAAGAATTTTAATTATTTCCACAATTCAAAAAATGAAAATTTGGATACTCAAAAAAAATCACTTAAATATTGCGCAGTTGTATCTATCATTTCAAAAAAAAAAATCTAGAAAAGCACTGCCGTGAAGGCAGCAGCTTCGTCAACGAATTTGAACACGTATGCCTTCACGGCAGAGCTTTTCTTGATTTTTTTTTCGATAAATTACTGGATTTCAATTCGATCTAATCTGTATTTTAGAAAATATTCGAAAAATAAAATTTTGAATGGGTATATCTACGGGATCATTGGGCGGATTTTACCCATTCACGAATTCGACCTTCGTAATTAAGCCCCAAACCTACTCTAAAAATATCGAGTTTCTAAGTCGTTTCTTCAGGAAGTTATTATATTACAGTGGACCTAACGGCCGACTGCGTAAACACAATAACTTCCGAAAGAAACAACTTAGAAACTCAATATTTGTAGGGAAGGTCTGGACCTTAATTACGAAGGCCGAATTCGTGAATGGGTAAAATCCACCCAATGATTCCGCAGATATACGCATTCAAAATTTTATTTTGCCAATATTTGATTGGATCGAATTGAAATCCAGTACTTTATCGAAAAATAACAGTTCGAAGGTTCATACAGAATTTAATGAGGTTGATATGATGAGAAGATCACAGAATATTAAATATTGGAAAAAAATAAATTTGAATTTTTTTTTAAATTGTTCTGATGACACATCACGAAATTTTGCACAATAAGTAGGATTTTTCATGTCCATTTCTAATAATCAGTAGTAGAATCTTGGCAATATTGGACTTCTTTTTGGGGAAGATGAATCAAACCCAATTGAATTTCGTCGACGTTTCGGACATTTATTGTTCAATATTCATATAAAACAACGGGGTTGCCCTTAATCATGACTAAAAACAAATATACAGCAGGTGTCAATAGAATATTATACAATCTCCTCTAGGTATTACCTTAATCCATTTAAAATATTTAAAAAATCACATATATATATAAAATCATTAACATGAGTCAATGCTGGAACAAAACATCAATAAAACCTCACCTCAAATCTTTTCTCGGAAATACCAAAACACATTCACAGAACGTATACATTGAGTATTGAATTTATGTTCTACCCTAGATAATATGCAAATTATGTGACTTCATTGTAAGATAGCACAATCTTTTAAGTATGTTGATGTAATTCATCTTCTCTGTTGTGGATCACAGTCAATTGTGGATCATCAAATGGAGCCGCTGACAGATGTCAAATTGACGACTCAATGTATACGTTCTGTGAATCTGTTTTGGTATTTCCGAGAAAAGATTTGAGGTGAGGTTTTATTGATGTTTTGTCCCAGCATTGACTCATGTTAATGATTTTATATATATGTGATTTTTTAAATATTTTAAATGGATTAAGGTAATTACCTAGAGGAGATTGTATAATATTGTATTGACACCTGCTGTATATTTGTTTTTAGTCATGATTAAGGGCAACCCCGTTGTTTTATATGAATATTGAACAATAAATGTCCGAAACGTCGACGAAATTCAATTGGGTTTGATTCATCTTCCCCAAAAAGAAGTCCAATATTGCCAAGATTCTACTACTGATTTTGCACAATGTTGTCCTTCAGCATTTACAAACTAGCTGCGAAGTTTCATCACGGCTGAATCGGTATGTCTTGATTTATATCAAAAAAACCAATGATATCGAGAAGAAAACCACGAAATTCTACACATTTTATTCCCAATATCTCCGAAATTAATGGCAGTATCGAATTGAAATTTGATACACTGCTGTGAAATATGAAGTTCAAAGTATAACCAAAGTTAATTTCGAATATGAACAATTGTTTCATTGAAAAAAAAATTTTTTGGAAAAAAATGTTGAAAAAAATTTTTTTTCGAATTTAGTAACCACACAGTTTCGGCAAAATTCTGCTCAAAGTTGCGCGTCATTATGCTCCAGTTTACTGCCAAGTCTCAATTCAATCGCTACAGTTGTTTCTGAGATATGAGGAAAATAACCTCAAAATTTCAAATTGCTATAACTCCGAAACTATTCGGCCGATTCAGCCCATCAACGAAATTAACCTCCGTATTTTGAAATGCAACCCTTCCTGAAATTTTCAAGTCGATAGAATTCTCCGTACGCCCGCGTTGTCATGGTGACGGCCGGACAGAATCGATTTTGACATCGGGTTCGTGATCAGTGAGTCCAACCTAGTCGTTTGAGACAATTTTCGGCTCAATCATCGAAAATTACAGACATTTGGATAAAACGATAGCACGCTGTTCCCCTAGAACATGCGCGCAAAAAAAGAATTTGTTCTTCTCCTTCATAATAGAATGAACATTTTGCCTCCAATAATTGAATTGCAGTCCTATTACAGTATACAGGAGATGAGCATGGCTAAAATTGAAAGCCATATTTCATGAAGGTAGACGTATTTCTTTGTGTCATGATGTCCGCCATTTGGTATAATCAGCCACAAATTATATATTCCTGTACCAACAGTCCATCGCATCTAAATCGTGAAATTTTCGAAAAAGTTGACATGCTTAAGCTTGTGAAGCTTGCAAAGTATATGGTTCGGAAATCTATTAGCAATCAACGTAGCTATTAGTTTGTTTGGAATGATGCACTATACACGATAAAATTATAACTGTAATTACCCATTTTCATATATTAATCACTGAACCTAAGATATAAACAATATTCATAATCTGTTTTTGACAGTTAGTGGGTAATTTAGTAATTCAGAATGAAACTTGTTGTGTCAACCATTTATGTATACCTATAATTCATCAAACTATCCAGTAAACAACCAATTACTTACCTACACGGTGTATAATAATTTATTTACATATTTGCACCAATAAACTGGATGCACAAACTTCATAAACCATGGGTCAATTTAATGATGAAAAACGCGCAAAACAAAATGGAGATTGGATATGAAACCACTCCCAGCAAATTAGCTTGGCTCTGCCTCCTAAAGCTCGTAGCTAGGTGCCAGTACATATTTTAGAGCGTTAAGGCTGGGCTTAACAAGACTTGCGCACCTACTTAGTTAGTTCGCTCCGCTTATCTAACCAATTTCTGTTAGACCTATGTGTTACAATCTTCGAGTTTGTGCGTTTAACCAGGAGCCTGTGTGTGTCACAAGTGTGCGACGTGCTTTAAGTGTGTCCTTGTTAACAGCTCAGTTATATGGCCAATTAATGACTTACGACGTCATATCAGTGTAATCAGTGGACTTACCCTCGTTTATTTTAAGATGCTGCAGCTAGTTATAATCTTATGAGAAGCCATTGGATGAGTTTATAACCGTGAGTTCCTGATGATTTCTTCTAGAATTGAGAAAATTTGGCAAAAATGACAATGTTTAACATGATTATACATCATTTCGGTCCAAAACCACGGGACTAACAATATAATTCTGTATGTACCCTTTTGAAACCTATAAATCATTCTCTGATTGCTGCAAAGCATCATCTCTTCATGAAAACTCTTCATTTGGATTTTTAGGAACAATAATCATGTCATTGAATCTTCAAAGTCTATTTCTTTTAAATAGTAGTTATCTAGTCTTTATCTACAACAAATGCTCCATAGTAATCATATCCATTGAGCACGATCATGCCCATATTAAAATCCATCCTTACATCTTCACATTGTTGCACTCAAATTATTGGAATAATAGGTTTGGATTTTTTTTCTATTGGGGAACATTTCCTTCAAGATCTAATTCATATCTCATTATATACATTATTCCGCTTATTGCAACAGACCGGAGAAGACTTGTGCAAGATATTGTGGTTATCTCAGCTTGCACAGTGAAATTATCTGCTGTTAAATCCGGATAAATATCTCTTGGTCCCAGATTTAACGTTGCAGATAACAAATGCATGAATAAATACCGAAGAAAGTTATTGCATATTTGAAGAATCCATGAGACCTCCTAGTCAATATTTAGCTGGACTTTTTGTTGTTGCGAGACCAAAAATGCAATCTTTGTTATATACCGAAGCAGTGTATGCAAGAGTTCCAAGTGTAGAGTTCCAGATGCTTCCATAAATAAACTCCCTCTTTTTATTCATAAAAACTTGATGACATGTCAAAAACAAAATTCAAATATGTATCTAGAGAATTCTTCATACTGGTAATTTTTTAACCATAAACTTATCACATACAAAGTAGATGCAAAAAAGATAACGGAGTGAACATTTTCAAATGAAATAATAATGAAATCAATGAGAACAAACAACAATTCTCATCTACAGGATATTGTAGGTGTCTTAATTGTCCAATAACTTTCAAAGAAACAAATAACCGTCGAACGCAAAATATTAATATCTCTCTTTTTTTCAAAGCCATGCTCAAAAGAGTACAACACATAAATTCAGCCTACAACTTCAGAGAATCGATTCAATATGCTCCACCGAATAAAATGCTCCCAAATGTTGTGACAGAATTCAGGAATGTCGAACATATAACATACACACCGGTCTTATATTTGGATCCCAAGCGTCGGTGAGGGTACAGCTAAAAACGAATTCTCTGTATGTTGTTTCAGTTATTGAGTTAGTGTGTTTATTAACCACTTGGTATATGATCATATTCATGAATGAGCATGAACCGTGGCCAATGGTGCTTTTCGTTACGAATAAATTGATGTGTTTCATCTACTGAAAAATAGGGTGAATACATATACAAATCATCCAAACTTATGCTTCGAGGCTCGTAGTAATTTATGCACCTAATAATCCTCCACATCGATTATTGGCACAATATTACTTCACGGTGTTTGAACATAAAGTCAGAGAATGCCTCAACATACTCTCCGCATGTGTTGTAGCAAGAATGCAGTAATCCTTTTCGCTGCAAAACACATAAAATAGTCAACGGAAATTTCTTAGTGGTGGAAATCCAACATTCGACTGAATTTATTTCTAATTGAAAAGTATCATATACTGTGATATTTATGGGCTGTAAACATACAGGGGAAATGCGATATTTAGGGCCTATTTAAGCTCACCTTTAATTACATCCTATCTCAAGTGAATTTGTCAACTAAGTAAATTAGTCGTAAATCTGAAGCAGGATTTATGAGTAGAATGGCATGGTCGTAAATTTAACAATGCATGTCCATTTGAACAATTGAAGATTTTGTGAATGGTGGAATATGTCAGTAAGATTTTGCAATGTCTAAGTTGTACAATATGAGTCATGACAATTATCCAGATATTCATAGTGGTGATTTCTCAAAGACGAGTAAGTTTTACTCTAGTGGCGAAGCCAAAAAAAAACCTGTGCCTGATACAGAGGTAGACGATTGAACCGCTTGCAAATATAAATGAAGGCAATGCCTCTTTCTTTTGAAACATAGCTGAATGTCATCAGTATTTGCTATAGATCCCAAAAGCTGAAGATAATATGGTACTAATCCTAGAACCGATAAGTCATAAGAATGAGCGTGAGATGAAGCTGAATCTCTCAACATTTTCCAGTTAATGTGCAAACCAACTCTTCACACGTGCTCAAAAAAAAAAATCATATTTTTTCAAGCTATATTTAGTTTATCCGTTTATCGGAGGAGTGCCCTCTTGTGTTCGGAACACAACAAAGGAGTATAGCAGAGTAAAATCCAGTTCTGATACAGAGGTGGAAGAAGCGTCGCTTAACTGAAGATTTGTAAGAGGGAACCATGTTTCATGTCTGTGATACACAGACCTGCAGTTGTTATAGATCCCAGGAACTGCAACTTCTGGACCCGTCAAGTCATAAGAATAAGCGTAAGATACTGGTGGATCTCTGAACATCCTCCGGTAAGAGTTGCAGAAGATGCTTTGGTCCCAGGAGGAAATTATCTTATGCATAGAACACCCCTCTACAAGGGCTCCAAGAGAAAAATACTCCTCAATGTTATTCCGATGACACTGCTCTCTCATGGTGAGAACACAACCAAGCATAAACCTACACAGAAACGTATAGAACAATAGCGAGTACATCTATGGGATCCTTTCGCTTGAAGATTATCCTCCAATTTTCAATACAAAACAAGTTTGTAGATCATTGGATTTGTGAACACCTTACCAAAAAATTGAAAGTGGAGACGTAGTCATTTCTCAGCTGAGTGAGTTTCCAGAAATAGATTGAACCGCTTGCAAATATAAATGAGGGCAATGCTCTCCTCTTTTGAAACAATGCCGAATTTTATAAGTAGTTGCTTTAGGCCACAAAAGCTGAAGAGATATGGTACTAATCCTAGAACCGAGATGTCACAAGAATAAGCATGAGATGAAGCCGAATCTCTAAATATTTTCCAGTAGGAGATGTAGAAGAAACATTGCCTACAGAGAATATTATTTTTAATGAGCAAACCAACTCTTCACATATGCTCCAAAAAAAATCATACTTTTCCAAGCTATATTTTGATTTGCCGTTTATCGGAATAGTGCCCACTTGTGTTCGGAACACAACAAAGGAGTAAAGCAGAGTAAAATCCAGTTCTGATACAGAGATGGAAGAAGCGTCGCTTAACTGAATGTTTGTAAGAGGGAGCAATGTTTCATGTCTGTGATACACAGACATGCAGTTGTTATAAATCCCAAAAACTGCAACTTCTGGACCCGTCAAATCATAAGAATTAGCGCAAAATGCAGTTGGATCTCTGAACATTCTCCAGTAAGAGTTGCAGAAGAAACTTTGGCCCGAGAGGAAATCATCTTATGCATAGTCCACCCCTCTACACGTGCTCCAAGAAAAAGAATACTCCTCGATGTTATTTCGATAACAGTGCTCTCTAGTGGTCAGAAGACAACCAAGCTTAAATAGTCGAACAAACTTGTCGAACAATATCGCGAACATCAATGGGATACTTTCGCTTGAAGATTATCCTCCTATGTTCAATACAAAACAAGTTTGTAGATCATTGGATTTGTGAACAACGTACCAAAAAACTGGAAGTGGAGACGTAGTCATTTCTCAGTTGAGTGAGTTTCCAGAAATAGATTCTTACTCGAAGTAGCAACTTGATTGAATCACATCAGTACTTCCTGAGAGATTGGATCGAAATGTGACAAAAACTGGTAGACTAATAATTCCATTTCATTGCTCTAAGTGGTTCTTATTTAGTCATTTTATCGCGTTGTTGGTAAAAAGTCTGTTTGTTTGCGTTAAGCCAATCCTAACATTATCGCGTGATCAGGTTTGCATGTTGTATCTATCCAATTTGAAGAAAACACATCATGGTGTTGGAATCGAGTAGGAAAATCGATGCTAGAGCTTTTCAAATCTTGTAGTCTAAGGATGTTATGAGTGTATTTCATAAAAGAGCATTAAACTTGAAATATTATTAGTGTCGGGATCTGCATGAAGAGTGGCTCCGTGCCCCGACGGAAAATAAGTTTTGTTTCACTGAACGAGGTCTGGTCTTGGCTAACGCTTGCAGAATGATTTAGTTCCCAACGCAAGTACTCTTTCCTACAGAAAGAGTACCAGAAGTGTTTATTTCAAATGAAAGAAGAATATATTGTGATTTTAACTCCCAAGGTATAACATATGTATAGTGGCTAGTTTAGTACATGTCTTATAGATATGCTCACCCCAGTTCAAGCCTTTAACAAAATGCATACCAAGGAATGTTGCTGATTTCTACAAGGGTAATTCCCTAAGTAGTTTTAATGATCTTGGCGTTCCAAATCCAGAGTGTGAGGTTCTGAAAGATATGATGTTGGTTTTTTTCTGTGTTCATACAATATTTGTTACGAACAAACCATTGGTTTGCCAAATTAGCGGCTTTTTGAGAGTATACTTCCCGCTTTGAAACCAAGTATTTCCCTACTCCTTCAAGCCATTTGTTTTTTTCTTGGTCAAATATTCCGAGTTCAACCAAGAACTAGCCCATTTCAGTTCCGCTATCCTGTTTTATTTTGGTTTAGGCATGAAACCTCAAACATGTTTTTGTGTTAATAAGGAGTTTGGTTCTTCACTCAACATTCACGAAAGAGTTGAGTAGTCATATGCTTTGAAGCAAGTATGACGAGAATTGATGATTTCTAAGATAGATATGTCCAAGACGACACGTGGGATTTTCAAAATCGTACTGACAGTTTTAGCTACACCTGGAATAATATTTTCTATGGAAGAACTGAAAAAGCAATTAGCGAGGAGAAAGAACAACTATGAGGTCTCTATGAAACTATTAACCATTCCCCACAAGTGTTGTTGAATTTCGTCAATGTTGCATACGATTTCCTTCTACGATACACGGATAGCTGAAATTGGCCCTTGACTTCAAATTAATCAAATATATTAGGCAGTAAATGAATCGTTTCACGGACCATATGGCATATGGCATAGTCATGTTGAACAATATATTGACTACACGAATACCATCCAGTTTCGACAGAAAAATTGTGTTATGTTATGATAACGAAAATCATCAAGACCCTGATGGATTAGCCTCGTATTCAAATGAATATTGTATGCAGTCCAAAATCTGTACCCATCAAAGACACATTCTGAATGTTTTCGTCAATTCTGATGATTGATAAAGCCACCAAGCTTCATTTGATTGCCATGACGTCAAATCACCGCTTCGATATTTCCATTTGAACGGCTAGCTTCTGGACGACCAGCTTCACCAAATGAATTTGAAATCACTTCAGTCACACTTAGAAGAAAAACAGTGTTTCTACTATAAGTTGAATCAAATTTTCGAAATGCTACCGCCAAACTTCAACTTTTTCAAGATATCGTTCACTAATGAGAACGCGAAAAAAATAATTTCAGATGTCAAGTTTTGTCTTTGTCCAGTGTTGCCAAATTGATATCATTTACTTTTATAAAAGCTTACTAACAATGAATAAAATCAGCCTAGTCATGCTCAATGAGAATTGGCTCTACAATATAAAATAAATACTATGTAACTATTTGTGTTGGACTGTATAACACACAGGCTACATGAGACACCCACAAAATACAGTCGGGAGCTGAAACCGCTCGTCTAATCTGGGAATTTCCAATGTAAATCATGTTTCGGTGTCCAAATTAGTTATGACTGGAGATATTTGGCGTACAACATAATAGGTTGACGGCATCCTTTCTTCGGCAATACAAGAAACTCAAGATTTATGACTCCATAGAATTATTACTGACGGCAATTTCATTGGCTTCTAACCTGTGTCGTTATTACCTTGTACATTGCCAAGGTCAATCCCGGCAATATATAGACAGGACGGCCAGCTAACAAACCAGAGATTGACGGGTATACTTGATTCATAGTAATTGGCACTTGTACTTTGTTATGGCGCTGAGCTTTCTGTTTTATAATTGAAACTATTAATTTCTCATCGCGGATTGCAAAAAGGTTAGGAATACAAGTTAGAGATGATTTATATCCGAACTAGACATTGCGATGTCGCCTCGAATTATATCTTCAATTTTTTTCACTGCTATCTTATTGGTTTGACGGAATTCATTATACCTCATTCATATTCAATTACTATGTCACGAGCAGTTTTGACAGTTGGGAGAGACTGGAGGACCAACAATAACCTAAAATGCATTGTTTACTATGGGAAAAAGCGATTTGGCTCGTGATTTTGTATGAATTTGGACATTTTGGACTGAACTATTCACTATTGCATTATTTAGGAACTATATCCAAAGTACTTGATATCTTGTAACAGTAACAGCTTTACTACGAATAAATACAATTCTTGCTGGTTGATGCTGTTGTTGCATGTTGCTTAGTTTGGTAAGGCAGGAAATACAATGTGAAACCTAAGTTTTTTGGAGTAAATTCAGGTTTTCAAGCTCGAATAATCAATATCAAATCGATGAAAACTACCAATGAGTTGTTGAAGTATTTTCATTTGAATGATAGGTACTAACCGGATGTGGAGAGGAACTCAATTTATCTATTATAAAAGAGAGAAATAAGAAAATTCTATCGGTTCTGAAAGGGAAAATCATATTTTCTGAGTTAATTCAATGAAGAACTGCGCTCTAAGACGGAAATTCACAGAATAAATGTTACTTTGCAACTTGTCAGTTACCTCGGCAAAGAACATAGGATGGAGATTAGTCTCCACAATCAATAAAACTTGAATTAGATAGGATTGATTCATACCATTGACATTCCGGTATGCAATGACATCGAATTTTGAGCTGATTTTCATTTTTAGTCGAGTAATATCATGTACGTTATTTTGGAAGGGCATACCGAACGATTCGGGTTATGGAATATTTGAAAATCGTGAGTTCTTAATAAGCATTTCTTTATTACTTGAACAAGACAGGATTCATAAAACATATTTCCATTTCAGTATTCAATGCAGTAAAATTTTTAGGTGATTCTCACTTAAGGTGGCAGCATTACTACTGACAATGTTTTGTTTGGGTAAGCGGATTGATACCAGGTAAGGAATTTTCGTAAAATCGTCAGTTTTTGATGAGCATTCCTCTTTGTTTTCACTGAGAAAAGATCCAAACCATCACTGATCGGCATTTCAGATTAATTTGATCACCCTTGAGTCGTATTTTAGAAACAAAACCCATCCACTGTGCAAATACACTGTTCCTATCTACTACACACAGGAATACCTGGCAGTGTCTAGGAATGAAAAACTTATTAGCACGATGATATCACAAAATATTTTCGCAATATTTCACCTCCATATGGAAGTTACAAGGTGCCTATATAATATACTACAACACAAAAAAAGAATGTTAACTGAACTAACCAAAGGTCTGTTTATTTGCCTGTTTATGAAATCAGGACCTCATTACATATTAGGTACACCAAATTTATACAATCCTTTTCAAAAAAAAGTGAATATATCAATCCAAAATTTCCAAATGAATACGAAATCACGAGAGAAATCGCTTTTTCCCATAGTAAACAATGCATTATAGGTTATTGTTGGTCCTCCAGTCTCCCAACTGTCAAAACTGCTCATGACCTATGAATTGGCTGGTATAGTTACTCCGTGCTGATCTAGAATATCGGTGGTTTTAGGAAAACAGCTTGCACTTACTTAACTTATATATTCGAACTAATTCTTTTTATCGCACTTATTAAGGGCTGTCTCAGGCGTCTTGACTGCTGTCAAGTCTAGTTATGTAGACAGTTCCTTTCGCGAAGTCCGTCTTAATTTCATCCAGAATTCCAACTTGTTCTGTGTATAGTAAGACTGCATTCATTTGCACTTATTAAATAGTAATTTAGTCGTCTTGAGTGGCACCAAGGCTAGTTGGACAGACAACTTTATATCTTTCTGAATATTCATCCAGAATTATAAGTAATTCTATTTATTGTAAGTATTCAAAGGTAATTCAACCAGGACTGGTTAGAGAACTCATTTGTTACTGCAACACTTGGTATTTTCTGTTCATTGTATTCTTTGTTTTCAATATTTAGGTTTATTCCGGACCATTTCTACGGATTCGAAACGAACGTTTAATCAGGGTAGTTTCTCCAGTTGATTGAGAGAATTGAAAAAAACTACTGAAAAAATGAGAAACAAAGCAGAGAGAAAAAAAAATATAATAGTCTCGAAACGACCGCTGAATCGAACAAAATGAAAAAGAATAATAATTCGGCACGACAAAGGACCAATGTTTCGGCAACTCAGTGAAAAATGAAAAAGTAGAGAAAATAAAATGAACAATTTGAACCAGAAAAAAAAAGATATGTTGGAAGCACTCGAAGGCCTACCTTGGTAGATGATTCCACCAGAAGGGTAGCTTGATGTTCCAATGAAGATCTTCTTTCTTGGTTAAAACTCGTGAACGGTGAAAATAGAGCGACGTGAAAATAGAGCGAAGTGAAAATAATTAACGAAAACTGACTAATCGAGAGATACGCTTAGTACGAAAACTTTCGAGCGACTGACTACGTCATCCATATGCTGACAGCCGTGAGAAAACTTCCAACACATTTAACGCGACAAGAAATAAACACAAATAAATAATGAATTGAAACTACCCTGATTAAACGTTCGTTTCGAATCCGTAGAAATGGTCAGGAATGAACCTAAATATTGAAAACAAAGAATACAATGAACAGAAAATACTAAGTGTTGCAGTAACATTATTCTTCATATCGTAATTCTCCATTCATATTCCCTTATTAAGTGGTTGTGTTGTCATCTTAACTAGTGCCATTATTAGTTATATACGGAGAGCTCTTTTCGAGAATTCCTAATATGTCTGAACTTTCGTCGATAATTCCAACTAGCTCTATATCGCTGTATATTTAGTCATCTCGACTGCTGCTAACACAAATTAGAGAGACAATTCCTTTCGAAAAGCCTCAATGTATGCATTTAAATTTCCACCCAGAACTCCAACTTATTATATATGTCGTAAGATTCAGTTATATACTCTTATTAAGTGGTAATATAGGCGGCTTAACTAGTGCCGAGACCCGTTAGACAAACATATGTCTCGACATATTTGTCTGAATTTTATCCTAAATTCCAACTAGTTCTGTATAAAGCAAGACTCCATTTAAATCACTCCGAATATACGTCCAGGACTCTGAATGATTCTTGATATCGCAAGATATGCATGTATAGAATTACGAAGTTTCATGACTTGCGTCAAGACTAGTAAGGCAGACAGGTCTCTTAGAAAAGCCTTGACATCTTCCTGAATTTTCATCTAGAATTCAGTTCCAGGTACTGGTAAGAACCAGATACTTCGATGTCGCTTCAGATTATATCTTTAGTTGTAGTGATCTCGTCATTCTAAAACTGGCATCAAGACTAGTTAGACAGAAAATTGCTTTAGAGAAACCTTGATATAACTTCCTCTATATTTATCGAAAATCAAACTATATCTTTATACCGACAGAACTCATTTTTCTTCATCATGAATAGAGGAGGGCTTTGATATTCAAGTTATCGATGATTGTTTCTGAACTAAATATTGTGATGTGAGTCCGGATTTGAATATTTTCACTGCTATATACTTGGTTTAACCGAATTCGTTATGGTCATTTAAGACCTGGTGTTAAGACTACCTAGATATTCATCCATAACTCTAATCATTCCGAAGTATCGTCGAAACTTCATAAGTAAGCAATAATCAAGTTGAAATTGAGCAGTTTCAAAACTGTCGTCAAGATTAACTAAAAATACTACTCCGTTAGAGAAACACTAATATACCTTGCTGAATATTCATCCAGAATCTAACTTGTTCCAGATATAGACCAAAATTGTCTCAGATGGTATCTCCGATTTTTTATTTCTGTCTTCAGGGTTTGGCGGAATTAATTATACATCATTCATATACAATGATCAAGAGGCTAGTATAGTTACTACTTGTTGATCTGGAAATGCAGTTGTTCGAAGGAGGCCTGTTCAACAAGCTTCTTCCCATATTTTTCTATAAAAGCCACGAGGAAAACCAATATTCAGCCAAATTCGTTAGGCATAACAGCAGATTTATTCCTTTGCGAAATCGCTTTCATATTCTCAATTCTCGTGAATAAGGAGCCGAAATTGCCCACGGACTCATGAATGAAGAACTGGTGATGAAACTCAATTTTGTCTTCCAGTCTAGTTGTGAACACAATAACTTCCGACAGAAAATTACTGCACAATCATTAAATAATACAAATTTTCCTGGAATACGTTCACCTAATATCTTGTTACATCATAATTGAAAATAATGAATGAATAGATGAATAAATGAATAGATGAATAAAGGAGCAAATGACTAGATAAATAGATAAATAAATAAATAATTAAATGAATAAATGAATAAATAAATAAATAAATCAATAGCTAAATGAATGAATGAATAAATAAAGAAATAAATACATAAATAAATGAATGAATAAAAAAATAAATAGATAATTAAATAAATCAATAAATAAATAAATGAATATTGATATCTCACGACATACTTTACTGTCCTCGAACTTACTACTTTTTGAATAACAAAATTTAAAATAAACAGGCATTTAATAATTCAAATCGAAAACTTGAGAAAACCGCAATACAAGTTAAATATAGGTATTACAAAAATAATACTAAACAAAGTTTTTCATCTTTTATCTTTCGAATTAGACTAATCAATATCATCTTTTCTACATTATTTATGTCAACATCATTCACGTGGTCGCAACAATACTGGATTACGAACGAACGAGATCTGAATGAAACAAACTACCGTCAAGTTTGTCCAATACTTGTGCATCGAACATCATTACCATCAGTTTCACACTTTCTTCTTTCTCTTATTAATGAAACGCTGCAGAAAACCTTCTTCAAAAATCTTTATAACCTCAATATAGATGTGAGTTAATAACGGCTCTATGACACTCTCATTTTGCTTCGAATATTCAACTCAAACAAGTCTCCTTGATGAAGGTTATTGAAACAATCTTTGAATAATATCTTACGAACTACTCATTCAATGACAAAATTAAAATTAATGTCATTTGGCATTCAATGACTGAAGTCAAAAACTTGAATAAATGGCAACATTGAAAAATATAATGAAAAAATATTACTATTTTTTTCGCGATTATTAATCAAATAATATCGATCTTGTTGAATTGAAACTTAATCATTAATGGTAAAATAAGGAACAGAAAGGTTTGTGCAAAATTGCCGCAGGATTACGGATATCGGAATTTTTATCTAGAAGACAAACAGTGCTAGGTAGGGTCTAAACCTGAGAGATAACCACTTTGTTGATGAATTTGAACAAGTGCGCGAACACTACTCATAACTCATTCAGCATCAATGCTTTTCTTGAAATTTCGTTTTATGTCATTGATTATCAAGAAATATTCTCAAATATTATCGTACTGGTTCGTAACGTTGCATGTTATGAATCTGAGTTCAATTTGATTAATTTTTGTACTTGACTCTTATTCCATAAATTCCATGTGATCTGCAGAACAAATGAGGTGTTGATTACAACAAATAGAACCACACGATTCTATTTATTTAGCAGGTGTGAATTCGAACAATAAGGGCGTACAAATGTACCAATTCATATATACAGGTATCTATTTATGTAGATATTCGAACATATATTATAGCTTATCCATGCTTCGGATGAAGAGGCATTTGACAGTTTCAATTAGCATGATTTATCGATTCATTATTCGCATTTAGCTCTGAATTGAATTAGCACCACGAAGTGTATACCATAGTTCCGGGTTTTTTTCTATAACCAGCATACGAAGACAAGAATTTCATGCACTTAATATTGCAGTATATGCGAATATTTTATCGGAGGTGATGTTGGTTTACACCTTCACGCCATTATGGGAAGAAACAATTAAAATGTATTATATTGTAAAACATCTAACCTACCCTCATAATGTACAATTGCTGAGAACTCATTTCAATACAGCAATTCGTTTAAATTTATCTTCGTGAAAAAAAAACATCTGTGGGCTTTTCCCATGAAAAAAAACAATTTATTTAATTTCAATAGTTCTGTTTCAAATATTGGAAGTGGAAACCAGGAAAAAACCTAAAAAATTATGCAAAATCCTCCCAAAATAAGCTTTAATCGATATTCATCAGATTCCGATGAAATTTTTTCACAGACTCTCAAGTCAAATTTCACAACAGTGTACCATTTCAGTTTGATCCTATCTTGAGGTTCGGAGATATTGAAAAAAAACAAAGTCGGTGGATTTTTCCTCTTTCTTTTTTCCGGAATTACTCAACAAATACTGATCTAATCATGATGAAACTAAGTTACTAGTTGGTAAATGCCAATGCACAATTGTGAGCATTGTTCCATCAGAATAATAAGAGTTTCAGATTTTTTTTCGACAAAGAATTTGAACATGCGCAGAAAAGCGGCTGCCTTTCCTATAATTTTCTATTCGGTTATTAATAACCACAACTTCATGAACATAACAGATTCCTAGTTGACAATTGAAGCAAAACAATGGTATATAACGTTTAGCAACTCGAAAAAATGTAGATTACTAAGAGTATACTTTATATATTCTATTTTTTTCGGTATCAGGTTAAATATTTTTGGTTTTATGTATATGATACATGATACATCTTTTCATTGCAATTTTTCTGTTCTTTTGTGCACTCAGTGAATAGAAGACTAGGTTGTCTTCTATTTGTATTACAGAAAATTTCAAATCGCAGGTTTTATAATTATAATCTTTTCCAAAGGGTCAAGTAATGTTTTTTTTCTGTTTTCAATTATGAACCCAACGAATTAAAATGCTGATCAACTATTCGTTTTGTACGATTCGTACATTATTAAGACTGACAATGGTAATAAGTTTTCAAGAGAAAGATATCGATTGAGTCCCTACAGTTACAACATTAATATTCTCGGTAAGTTATGCGCAATTTAGCCGTTGAAAAAAGCACTCATAGTTTTTACGCAGTTTACATACTTGAGTTTTGCCGCGCAGCAGAGTTGAATAGTCGTTGTTCAGACAGTAGTTTGAAGAACTAGAGAAGGTCATCAATTAATCCATGTGACAGATAACCTATTTTGGATCGATCCATTGAGACTTTCGTGCAAAAATCTTTCTAAAAGACAACTTCATCAGACCTATTCTCTTGAATTGCAAAATGGCGCCGGGACTGGGGTCAGTCTGATATTGTGTCGATTATGAGAATTTCTTCAAAACACTCAGAATTGTGACGATTATGAGAATGTCTTCAAAATTGTCAGAATTATTGGAACTCTTTAGTTTACTGGTAAGCCCTGTCTCGTAACGCTCTCCCGAATAAGTCAAAAAGTGACTCGGAATTTTCTATTTTGAGTGTGGTGTGAAATTGAATGAAATCTTTCAGGCGGAATAAGCCGTTGCCGTTGTGTTGCCGCCGTCCTTTGAAACTCATCCGATGGTAATTTTACCGTCTGCATAATGGCGTACATGATCGAATGTATTCCAACACACTCGGCGAATTTTTGACGAATTTAACTATATTTAACTTTTTCGACTGATATCTAGGAGTGTTTATGTGGTTCAAAAATGAGATTTTCTTGTTCTGTGTGTTCAAAATTTGTTTTATAACACTTCTTAGTATCTTACTATCAGCGGTATCACGATGTGGTTTGTTTGAAGTGAAGTAGCAGGCCAACGCTCACTTATCGGCAATAGTCTGGACCACAGCAAAACGGAAAGATATTTCCCTCATAATTTGCCTTGTTCCTTAGCGATTAAGTGCCCGCTATCCCATTCAATTTTAACTAAAAGTCCGGTGTGGTGTTGGCTGGGCTGTTGCCGATAAGTGAGCGTTGGCCTTGAATCGCCGCTCCAGATCGACGATGGGAAGTCATTCATTTTTTTAAATATATATAGAATGAGTCTTTAAGTTGTACATTAATTTCAACCATAGATTCCTCTCATCAAATAAAACACTTCTTCTCTGTTAAAAAGTTTTGAGCATTTAAATATTTCTGAATGTGCTAATACACTCCTGCACTTCGTTTGCAAGTTCAATACATATATCTCTTACTGTGATTTGTATTGCTGAATAATCAATTCATTGCTTGAAAATCGTAGAAATATAATTGGGATAATTCATTTACTCAATTCTTATGATTTGGGACTTTTTGCTGTATTATCGTGGGAAAAAAATTTCACTACACCTAACCATTGAAACACCAATCTTCCACATGAAATTCCTGCAATATCCAGTTGTTTTCATCATGAGATTCTACGCAATTTCCATCTTGCTCGTTTTGATATTGACAATTCCATAAGTATTCTGAATTTCATCAAATTTATAAATGAATTTTGAGAAATCACTCAACCAACCTAACAACATCTAGAATTCTATGGAAAGTCTGCTCCATAGAGTGTGGTCTGGTCACGAAATAGCATATATCTAATATTTGGTCTATGCGAAATAGATAAATATTTCTGTGTATTCTATGTTCTAAAAGGTGAACGTGAGCGGGGCTCATTTCATAGTCTTCACTAGCCTAGGAGGGGATCCAGGAGAATGAGGAAATTTCTCGAATTATTATCAGATTTTATAACATTCAACGTTGAATATCTCTTTATTTGAGGAGAAATAATAAAAATAATTTAGTATTCTGAGAAGATTGAGGATTCTTATAATGGCTCAAGGTAAACTTTATCTGCATTATTCATGCTAATTTCCTATAGTTTTATGAATCGGGGAGTCTTTACCAGAAAACTGTTCGAAGTTAAATGATAGTGATCACTGCAGAATACGAGTTATAGTCATAGAGGATACCAACATTCATCTCATTCGGAGGATCCATGTCAAAGCTATGAAAGAAAGATTGATTTTTTTTGAGAACTTCAACAGCCCGCATCTTGCCCTGTATTCTTTGGTATATCACAATGTTAGCAGAGCAAATGTGAACGGGACCATGCCTTTCAACGTATGATACAAAAGCACAGCTAGAAACCTCAGCAAAACCTCTGTCTCCCCATATAAGTGTAGTGGAATCAGATTTTGCTTGAAGAACATGGATTGCATCTTTTTCATTGGAGCATAATTTTTTCGCGATTTTGATAGATATCGACTCAATATCTAAAACAGAAAAAAGGACAGAAAATCAGCAGGAAGCAGTAAAAAATTTTACCCACATTTGCTCTCTGTCTAGGAGTGTCTTTAGACCAGGTCCGGTCCTCTTAGCGATGACATTTCAGCTCCTCACATAATGGAAGAACTCAACAACTGGGCCGATATTTATGTCGCCAAGTGTGGAAGCTCTCATTTAATTCAATTAGACTATTTTCAGACTTGGTGGATCTCACCTCGAAAGCAGATTTGTCGTCGCCGTCGTACTCTAAGTTAGATATACTGATAGTTTGGTAGGGGATTAAATTCCACTGTGACCTTAAGGTCTATTGGGCCCCCCATCAGAGCTGTTTTTTGCCACTGCGCTACCTACATCTCACCCTACAGCTCTAGAGCTCTAATGAAGTCAAATATCTGTGAGGGCTTCAAGGAGGCTAAGTTCGTATTTCCCCTATTCTTTCCAAGGCATTCCTTATGCAAGCTTGCAATGGCTAGGCATTCTGTAATCAGGTGAACAGGAGATAACGTCTCATCTGAAGCCAGTGAGGAGGAGGAACTTGTTCTTACTGAAATCCAAACGATTTTTGGACCTTGCAATTTCAAAGTTCCGAAAAAACTTTTTGGAATAATCCATTCCTAGAATATTCCCCTAGAGTGCTTCCCTTTCATTTGCTTTCTTCTTCAAAAATTCTTTCTCATAGCGGCATTTGCATATACTACAGAAAGGTTCTGGGCCAGTAAGTAGCGTTTGTGCTCCCTTTCTGGATAATGTGTAAGCCTCTTCATTTCCTTTGATTTCTGAGTACCCAGGAACCCATACTAATGAGACCTTGTTGTTCTTGGCTTCTTCAGTGAGTTTCCTTCGGCACTCCCATATCTGCTTTGAGTCGATGTTATACGAGTTCAGTGCTTTGATAGCAGCTTGAATATCTGAATGGATCGCTATGTCACACCCTTGATAGTTTTTTTCCAGAATCATGTTTATGCATCTTTCGATTGCAAGTATTTCTGCCTGAAAACCACTCGTGTGGGAGCCTAAAGATAGTGTACACTTGGTTCTTGGCCAGTATACTCCAGCGCCGGTCCCCATCGTGGTGTTCTGTGTACAATTCAGCGGTATTTATTTTGAAGTTGAAGGGTAGTGTATTTCCTTTCCCATTCTCTAATTTGTGTGAAGAACTAAATGAAAGCAATTCACACTTCAGCATTTCTTCTGCTGATTTCAGATGCAAGATGCGAGCAGTGAAAAGGAAATATCATTTCTCGACTGAAGACTTCTTCTCCGGAACAATATATCTCTAATTTAAGATTTTTGAGCCGAAACCTTAAATTTTGGCAAGGATGATGGGTCTTGCGATGCATTGTTGGAAAGTGTTTTTTTTTAGTATGGCAGTTGCCATTTTGTTGAGGTTTAATCATTCCTTTACGTGCTATTCGATTCTGAAAATAAAATAACAACAAAATTACCTGGAGCATAGAATGACCAATTTCAAAGATACAATGCAGAAGGGGAATATGTGTTCAGGAAAACAAGAGAAGAACTCTGTTTCTTTTTACACTCTTCATAAATACGAACTAGACGTTCAGACACAGACAGTATGGTTTTTTTGACTGTGTTCTTACCTATTCTGGAAGAAGGAGATATCATTTTGCCCAAATGTCTTTGATTTTGGATGTTTCGCCGAGAATTGTCTCAAACGGCTAGGTTGAACACATTCATGAAGAATACGATGTCAAGTTAAATTATTTCCGGTAGACCGGCCTGCCCTTGCCACGATAAAATTTGAACAAAACGAGCTAACGACCTGAAACTCGATATATCAAGAAGTACTAATGGATCGGACTGAAACTTTGTGATTAGTTGTAGATTATCGACGTGCAACTTCATGAGAAATTATAGTTACAAAATTAAAAAACATTCGAAAATTTTTGACAGTTTTTTCATGAAATATATTCCTTTGGAATTCAGCAGGGACTTCAGAGTTGATATTCAAATCAATGTTCCGAATTCAGTTGGATTCAACAATAAACAGTTTCGGATATATTGGAGAGAGAATATATCAAATATGGTTGAGATTTCCACATTATCATTGTTACTTTTTCAATAACTCATAACTTATTGGACATTCGATGCGCATACGCATTTTGGTAGTTATTAGTTCGGGCATTCTTATACTGCTCGAAAGTTCACTTGTCAAGAATACGGGCCCAGTGCTTTTCTTGAACCTCTCGAACACTTAGTAAATTATGTGAGAATCTCCAATATTCTGAAGGTGAAAGTGTTAACCCATAAGTGTCAATTATTTTTAATTCAGCTAAGAAACACGACAAATTTCCAATTCGAAAAAATCTACTCGGAAACATCAAAGAAGAAATACCGAAAACAAAACGTTTTGTTTTCGTTTGTTCATACTGTATATCGAATTTCGCTATTAATCCTTCAGTTTCGTTATTTCCCCAGATCGTTAATATGTCTTCAAAATAGTTGATATTTCCTCCATTTCTCATTAAATGCCACTTTGAGAACTAATTCGAACCTACTCTCAATACTTTCCGATCAATTGGTGTATTGTGAGAATCTCTGAAGGTAAAAGTGTTATCCCATGAGTGTCCATTAGGTTCCCATTTAACTAAGAAACCAAACAAATTTTCAATTCGGAAAAATCAACTCGGAAACTTCAAAGGAAAAATGCCGACAACAAACCACGTTTTCCTTTCCTTTGTACCTTGAAACCCGCCAATGTTTCCTGACGGCAGCATAAACAACATGAAGGTAAACTCACTGCGAGTATAATAATGCAAGTTTACCGTTTAAATTCATATCAAGCTAAAAATCGCATAATTTGTTATTTAAAATTACTAGGAATAAGTTCGATATCGTCGAAATCTGTGTAATAACTATAGCTTTCGGCATTACCTCTCTTTATTTAGCTATAACTGCCGACAATCCAGTCCGGTGTACATTAAAGCGGTCGAAAATTAGATTCAATAATCATTTTTGAGCACTCGGCAAGAAATAAGCAGTTTACAGGTGCCGATCCTACTCTCGTATTTTGATTTTTAGCCGTCGTGTCTGTCTGAGAAACCGCTTCTTGATTTACGTACAAGCTTCAAGGCTTTCGTTTTTTATTTTAGTTCGAAATGTTATTAATATGTGATATCGAACGGGCTGATTTATAATATGGGGACAAGCATTAACGAGATGATATTGGGGTCTGATTCCTTAAAGAGGTATGAAATCAGCATACCATTAAGATAGAAGTATTTCCACTGCGATTTAATCGAATTATACATTGAAATTTTACCATAATTGATGCCGATATTTCATTATTTCGTAAGTGTCTGCCGTTTAAACTTCAGGGATCTTTTCACGAAAAAATCTTCTGGGCCCTTCTTCAAGTTCAAGGACAGGGCGGTCGCCCATTCTAGTACCAGCCCTGGCCAACTCTGCTTGACTTTTGACGATTCAGCGATCTTCTAATGATATACTGTCCACAAAATTTTGCATGAACCTTCCGTCATTCGACAACTGAGTAATGAAATCCAATTAATCGAATATGAACTTTCACAATATTATCGAAAATAAATATAAGTTGAAACATGGTACTCGAAAGTGAAATAATGGCATGGAGGATATTGCAAAGTTTCGGATAAGTTTGGGGAAAGTTTTTCTGGGAATTTGTTCATATATTTATTTTACTGGTTATACGATACCCGCTGAGTTTAGCACGAAGCTTTGAGTCAGTACTTCAAAACTGCTAACTAAGTTTCAATCCAATTGAATGAGATTAATGTGTGATTCATTGAGAAAAAAAATTCTGACTGCTATAAATCTGAAACACATTTTCGGCTCGAAATGAATGAATTACAGATATCGTAAAATGATAAAGCTTTTATGAAAGTAAACATCATCTTTTGAATTATGTAGATTTCAATGAATTCATATAAAAACTTTTCTACAATTCTCCCTACTCTCGAATATAGTAGCTCATTTAGAGCACATCAACTACCTACTTACTAAAAAATTTCCTTTCGGGAGATTAGAGTTTATTCGAAACTTGAGATTAACTTCATTACTGACATTTCAGGTTGATCTATCCGACGCACAGCTATTTCTTCAGAACTACAGATGAATATTCCATAATTACATCACTAAAAGTTAATCTATATGGCTGTTCAAACAGTCTGAAGATTATTTCGTTCTTAATCGGTAGGTGTTTTTTCGATTGGTGAAAAAGAATTGAAGAGTGATGAAACACCGACAAAAAGGCTCATGCATTAAATGAATTCGATGAATATCGCCATTTATGCATTATTTTGAGAAAAACATGAAGAATGTTCAATTTTTCTCTGCTGACCTATAACGTTAAGTGGTATTTTTTCTTATGGAAACAATGGTGACTTAAGAAAGAATTGCTATTCTTTTGTTTCAGAAATATACAGTGTTTCATTTCGAAAAAGTGCCAACCTTAATATCTCGGCCATACAAAAATATAACCAATTTTTTCGACCCTGTATAGCCCTTCCACATGAAAATAAGAGAATGTATTTCCATCTGAAGGACGAGCGGCTTCGGACGGGGTAAGTACTCGGATTGATGACCATACTTCATAATAGTAATGGGCCGAAGCGCATTTTTGGGATTCGGTCGGATACCAAATGTCTCAATGAATCCGCCGAATCTTCTGCAGAAGCGTCCACCGAATCCATAGTTTCAATACATGTACACATAGTACCGTGTCTTCCCTTTTTCATGAAAAAAGGGAAGACCATTTTTACTTAATATACATCTCATCTATAATTCAAATAATAATATCAACATCTTGATAAGGACTCAAAACAGTGCACGAAAAAGTAAGAGATAACTGAGGAAGTCTTTACAAGAAATTATATAGCGTCGCTTTGGCCGAATCGGACAACTGCTTCGGCCAAAACCGAATTCATCAGATTATTTATGTGATACCAATTCCAACCTACCTGTACGTTACGAAGTTCTTCAATATTCTGAGCGTAACACATAAACCGCTTTAAAATGACACTCCGATATCGATAAAAGATATTGGTGCTAATACAAATCCACCCTCGAAAGAATTGGCATATTCTGCCCAACAACGAGTATATAAATCTTTCGAACACTTAAGGTTATGCTGGGTTACATTTCAATAAATGTTTCCTCTTCAGAAACATACACAAAGACCTTGTTTATGTAGATTCCCTAATTATATTTTAAAAGTTCAATTTATCGTTATTTCACCATGAATTTACGTTTAATAATGTAATTAGAGGCTTTTTATGCAGTTCTAATGATAATATCAAATATGAAATTGCTTTTTAAATAAGATTCGAAGTTACACGAATCGTGGCCCTTTGTTTCCAACCTGTAATTATTTAGAGGGGTTGTGTTAAATATTCCCCTAGTGGAATATTTAGACCCCATTGGTAAATTATAGCTTTTATTAACCGAAACTGCTAGGGAAAAAACGCCAAACATTAATAATCTTAATTTTATCAGATCAGAAGAGCCATCCCTTCGTGTTAAATTTGCATATACATAATGCAGAGCGTAATTTTGACGAGAAAGCTATGGACTGCTCAAGCCATTAGTCTATGGTTCTCCACCCAGAACTTTCCGGTAGTTGAAGAACATATTTCACATTTCCACACACGATGTGTCTTCTCTATTGGTTGAACAGGCCAATTGAAAGTCCTCGCAGAGTTTTTCCATCCGGTTCTCACTTCGACGGAATCTCCATAGGCGTTGGCAATGAACCACAAATTGAAGACAGTTCGAAGATTTAGCTTGAATCGTAAAGATGAAGTTATTTATTATCCATGCATATTATAGTCGAACTAAAATACTACGTTCACCAATCGGTTTTTGAAGTTGAATATCGGCCTGAGCTAGGTTCATCTTGAAAATATTCTCGGCTTTCCAAAACTGCTGGCTGCCAGCAATTGATGAGCGAGGTCCCCCATAGACCTGCTTCAACTTAACCTTAGTCCTCATTCTGCTGTTCCATGCTAAACATCTCGTCCTTTATGGAGCTGAAATTTGGACCAAGCAGCTGGCAAATTTGCCAGTCTCATCAATTTTATCAGAAATCGCATAAGTATCGTTTCGGATAAAATGGAAACCGTATAGCAGTACTTACACTTAATGGGATAATTTTAACTGACTTCGTTGTGTAAAAAGATCCGGTAATGCCAGATTGACACTAAACCCACAGCGTAATGAGAATAACCATGAAATATTAATTACGTCGTCCCAACTTTACGTACACCCAAGCAGGCTCATTAAAGTTAGCTTGGCTGATTTAAGTTCACTGGCGCAATTTAACCTTACTCTGCTTTAGAAGCATATTAATCAATTAGCAACGATGTTTTAACAATAATTACTATCATTTATTGCTGGAGCTGTTTCTTTTATATGTGTATTATTAATAGGTGTGCTCTCGAGAGGCAAAAGCGTTTAATTCCATAACATGCCGTCGTACATAAAAGAATTTTGCTTCGATATCTCAACACAAATTGTTGGTTAGCATCAATTTTGTACCGTTGCCTTTGAATAAATGAAAGGGGAAAGGAAAAAAGGTTAATGAAGATCAAATTCCCGATTCATTTATGTCTGAATTCATCAGTGTCGGCAACTGGGTTTGAAATTGTGAGAACAACATTGGAGAAATAAATGAAGTGTAAGCCTAGACGTTGAGATACCTTTCCAGTTGTCTGTTTGTTCTTTCAGGTCATTCATTATATTAGGAATTGATTATTTCATATTGTCTTCCTATTTCAAGTCCTTCATCGAATTTGTTCTCTGTCCATCCATTGATCAGTTGAAATAAGACGTTTTCGCCAATGATTGAAGGACTTAGAAGACCAATGTCTGGTCTCACCTACATTTATCGCTTCACCCTTTAAAATATGATTCTGCTCTTGTTTTTTTATTCTTTATTCGGTGCGCATATTTCAGGAAACAGGACAAACTCATTTAGCCGTAAGTCATCAGCTTTTGTGCCCTGCTCGAATTTGTTGCCAAGACATTAAGTTTTTCTATAGCTATTAATAATTTTGTCTTTGTCAGGGGCTTCGATACATAGAATTGGAGTGTTAATTTCACGAAATGCATAGTGTTCTCATATGAGACCTGTATTAGATATTTGTATGAGAGCTTAGCCTTATCATATATCCAAGCGCTGAGTCTTGACCTGCATAAACTACGCACTGTTAATAAGATAACTTCGCAAAAAAATAGGTAAAAGAGTCAAAATTTGCCTGACAGCTCAGTATATAAACGCATTCGAAATTCCTTCACCCCAATATTTACAAAAATATACAAACAGGATCCGGTCTAAGTTCAGCAATACATACCTCCAAAATATTCCTATATTTTCCAAACAAAATGTCTAGCCTTATTTCGGCAGTTTTTTCTTGACGGATAATTCAAATCTTGGGTAAGGTTAGAATACATGTGAAATTTCGATGACATTACTAGATTTCTATACCTCAGGAACAAACTCCCAGATTTAGCTGATATGTTGAACTTGCGAAAAGCTTCCAAAAGTTCTGTGATGAACATGGTGTGGGTTTTTTTAATCAGTTCTAGTCTCAAGCTCTGCCTGCCATATTTCGCATATAGTTATAAGCTTTGTTTTGGTTCCGACTTCAGAACCAATTCAGAACTGTTCGGGACGGTTCGAGTCAGCGATTGCTATTTTTCAGACACAAAATTGCAATCGCGCATACTCGAACCGTCCCGAACAGTTCTGAACTTGCAACCAAAACAAACCCATAGTTGGTAAGGGATTACATCCAATGAGACCTTCAGAGCTGTTTTCGCACCGCGCTACCTACAGCTCGCCCTCCATCTCTAAAGCTCGAATAAACTCCAATATCTGTGACGGCTTCAAGGAGGCTAAGTTCTCACTCCTATAATTCTCCTGTCCAAAACATTCCTTTCGTAGGCTTGCGAAGGCGAGGAATTTTGTGATCAGGTGAACCGGAGTGTTCTCCTCTTCCCCACAGAATCTGCACTCGTCAGTTTGTGATAAGCCCATTCTCATCATGTGCTTTCTTAGGCGACAGTGTCCTGTGTGAAAGCCAGTGAGGAGGCGTAACTTGTACTTACTGAGATCCAAATAATTTTTGGACCTTGCACTTTCGAAGTTCCGAAGGAAATTTTTAGATTTTGCATGGACCTTATTATTATTCTACAACAAACTTTCGTTTCGATTGAAGCTTATTATGGGAGCACATTGCATCATTTTGTAGTTTTCACTCCCAATATTCGAAACAGAACTATTTTAAATTGAATATAAATAAAAACAATTTCATTTAATTTTAATGGTTCTCTTCCATATAGTGGAAGTAAAAAAACGGGGAAATATACAGAATTATACATCCGAATTCGACTAGATCTAGAACCTCTCTCCAAAAGTTTCAAAATTCACAATCACAAAACCTAAAAAATGATGCAAAATCCTCTTGAAATAAGCTTTGATCGAAAAGATACAAACGACCAAACTTCCTAAACCTAGTTTCAAGAAATTGCTCCTGACAAATAGATTTTCCGCGGGGGCGATTTCTATTAATGATTATTTCCATTTCATACTTAATAGTTGTGTGATGGTAGAGGAAATCCAAAAAAAATAAAGAAACCTAGAATTTCGTTGTTTTCTTCAATGTTGGGCTTGAATTAATAAATTGAATGTTGGAAGTTCGTAATGAGAAAATGCCAACTGGTCCCAAAATGTCCTTTAATCGATAATCAAATTCTATACTGATGGAATACTACCTACAAAATCTTGAATATGCACCACTGAAACCTCCATGGATAAAAGTAGAACTTCAGATAGTGTTTGTGAATACGGTAGCATAATAATTATCTCATAAATTAGCCTAACAACTTTGCGAGGTCACTCTTCACTTGAGGCTTTTACTATTATTACTACCACTTAAGCTGCAACTAGAAGTGGGGATATCATTACTTTGAGGCCTTCACCAATAGAAAAGCTGCGCTATTTCACTGGTTCCCTTCTGTAGATTTAATCTTGATTCATTACATAATTACATTTATTTTTGATTGCGACAATACGAAATTATCGAATGAAATTAAAATCATAGCTGGAACAAGATATGAATTAATGCAACAGTTTGTTTCAACACTGATGAAGAAGTAGATATATTATCCCCAGATTCTGTTGATTGAAGTGGGCACTATTAATGATATAGTTAAGCCAAATAGATATATTTTCTGTTGTAATATTTTCCACGGTTTCCTTACTATCCTTTTCTTATTTAAGGATTGATAACATATCTAAGGAATAAGAATACGTATACAGTTTGAAATAGTTATTTATCTTCGATGATAGCATAATATGGGGAATTAAATTTCAATCGTGTACTCTGAACAAATGATTATTTTATTTTCATGTGAAATATATATATAGCTATATGTTATTATTCGTTGGAAAAAATAGTTACTAATTTGGAGGTATTTTATTTCGTTTCCATTTTTTCTATCCTTCAATACAGCCCTCAAGAAATTCTGCATGAGACTTCGAATCGACATTAAGCTTCACATTCGTCGGATTCATATTTCTCATTTCAGCAGAGCCGGATCCAGGGCGTTGCCAAGGAGCTATTTGCCACAAGCGCAAGCTAACTAGGAGAGCCTAATTATGAATTTTCTCTTGAAAATTATGACTTTTCTTACTTCAAGCTTTATATATATATATTTTAGAGCGATGCTGTGGTGCATGAACCTGTTGTACAATGTAGGGCGGCAAGTATTTACCAATCAAAATCCTAGATAATAATTTTTACAATTGTCGTCCACCCAACGAATCTTTATCCACTATCTTGAATACGCTCAAACAACACAAACTGCAAAGGCGTTTACGACCGAGGCCGAGGGGCTAGATGTACTCATCCTCGTCTGAATACTTCTCTTTTCTCGCATCTTGGGTTATTCTATGCAGCGTTTTTACCGTGGATACTTTGGTGTACCACATCATCACAGGAGATCAAACATTGCTATATACAGGGTCTTTCACGAGGAACCTCACCCATATTTATACGGGAAACTACAGAACGTATTTTCATGAAATTCAGCACTTATAAGTATTTCACGATGCTGATGAAATCTAAAATATTTTCAAGGCATGAGCACCTCCGGTTTTTCCGGAAATGACGTCAACTTCCGTTTTTCAAATTAGAACACCATTTTTTTATTGCAGAAATAGATTCCTTAGAAAATTTCAATTTATTTTGATGTAACATTTTTCAGTTTTGGTTGGAAAATTCTCTCTGAGCGGAAAAATTCGAAAAAAAAATCGAAAATAGAGCTCCGCTGAAACAAGAATAACTTCGAGGTTTTTGGATGGAAAATTTTCATTTTTGGGATTTTTCAAGATGTAAGATTGATGTATCCACTTTAAAAATCGAAATCGCGATTCATGATACAGGGGGTGAAAAAATCGCTTTCAAAGTTAGGGATGACAAAATCGTGAAAAATCAATTTTTTCAAATTAGAACCCCATCTTTTTATGGCAGATATTGAACCTACGTTAAAAAATAATGTGAGTGTATGCATCACACCCTTGCCCTCAAATGGATATTTTCTGAGTTATTCACAAAAAACTGTTTTTCGTCTTGAATTTTCAGCTATTTCTTTTCCCTTCACGCCAAAAAGATGAAATTTTCAGGAACTGTTATTTGAACCATGCTGTAGATTTTTCACCCCTTCTTGAAACCGACTTCAAGTTACTATTAGGAGAACCATGGCAAACTCTCGCAGTTATAACTAGAGAAGATGCTCAAAGTTTTGACCGTTAATTTCTAGACATTTATTTATACGTCTCAGGAATGCTTCGTGCGTTGCCCTTCTTATTTCATCGGGAGGAAGAGATCTGCAAAAGTGTTTAAAAACCAAATTGAGTTTCAAAACTATGAATCTAAAAATCTAAAGAAACCTGAACGCATTTCTGACTCGTTCTATGCAGTCCTCTTTATCAGTCAGGGGAGTTGAGTAGACAATATTTTTTATCCTACCCCAAACATAATAGTCTAAAGGAGTTAAATCGGGAGAACGTGGTGGCCAAAGATGTGGACCATTGTTCGCCAACCATCGATCTTCAAATAGCCTGCAGAGGATATTTGACACATTGAGTGAATTGTGTGGAGGCGCGCCATCTTGTTGATACCATAAGTCATTATGGTTCTGTACTAGCGGCTCAATTATTTGAGTCAATATGTCAGAATATCTATCTCCTAAGGGAGAACATTCTTTAAATAATGCAAACATGTGTAGTGTTCTATCTTACCAGTTAAAGTCCCATCATAAATGTGAACATCGAGAATTGCATTATTTTTGATGGCGCAAAAAACATTGAAACTCCAGGTCTCTTGAAAGTTCCATTGTCTGAAGTGGTGGTTGTTCTCTTCATCCCAATAATGACTGTTATGCCTATTGAAAGAACCATTCTTTGTGAATTTAGATTCATCTGTCCAAATTATACAGTCCAAAAAGTTTTCATTCTCTTGAAATCGAATCATCATAGCTTCGCAAAACTCTGTTCTCCTGACGAAATCAGTTTCCTTCAAATGCTGTACCCTATTGAATTTATATGGGTGCATTTTATGTTTTTTTAATATTCTCCAAACACTCGATTGAGATAATCCCAGATCAATCTCGGCATCTTTGAGAGAATTTTGAGGATTCACACGAAAATATGCAAGAACTGTAATTTCGTTGTTCTCATCTTCTACTACACTTTTTTCTCTGTGTGTAGTTTTCTTAACGAAAGATCCGACATTTCTCAAGTTTGTCATGGTTCTGTTAATGGTATCTCTCGTTGGTCTGGGTCGGTCAGGAAACCTCTCAATGAACAGTCGAATCGTTCTATCTACAACTTTATTACATTCTCCATGAAGTAGAATGAGATTTAAATAATCTTCATTGGTAAAATTAGGCATAGTGATCGATTTTATAACTTAATACGAATTATCACCAAATTAATAGTAAACACAAAATGCTACTGAATAAAGAGGAATTTGGCAGATGTAATTAATGATATCTATCATTAAAAAAAAATAATTTAAAACATGGTAAGTTTTTGCATATGGTTCATAAGGAATTATTTATTTATCACTGGAGAGAAAACCGATGGCCGATTAGTTGAAATAAAGAGGTTTCCGATACAAATTCGAATCCAAATTCGCCATCTATTTAGGAACAACCTGTAACTTTTTTCTCTTGCATATTAGGGTAGTAAAATCTAAAACATGGTTTAAGTAACAGTTCCTGGAAATGTCATCTTTTTGGCGTGAAGGGAAAAGAAATAGCTGAAAATTCAAGACGAAAAACAGTTTTTTTCGAATAACTCAGAAAATATCCACTTTAGGGCAAGGGTGTGATGCATACACTCACATTATTTTTTAACGTAGATTCAATATCTGTCATAAAAAAATGGGGTTCTAATTTGAAAAAATTTATTTTTCACGATTTTGTCATCCCTAATTTTGAAAGCGATTTTTTCACCCCCTGTATCATGAATCGCGATTTCGATTTTCAAAGTGGATACATCAATCTTACATCTTGAAAAATCCCAAAAATGAAAATTTTCCATCCAAAAACCTCGAAGTTATTCTTGTTTCAGCGGAGCTCTATTTTCGATTTTTTTTTCGAATTTTCCCGCTCAGAGAGAATTTTCCAACCAAAACTGAAAAATGTTACATCAAAATAAATTGAAATTTTCTAAGGAATCTATTTCTGCAATAAAAAAATTATGTTCTAATTTGAAAAACGGAAGTTGACGTCATTTCCGGAAAAACCGGAGGTGCTCATGCCTTGAAAATATTTCAGATTTCATCAGCATCGTGAAATACTTATAAGTGCTGAATTTCATGAAAATACGTTCAGTAGTTTCCCGTATAAATATGGGTGAGGTTCCTCGTGAAAGACCCTGTATTGCAATGATCCTATGGAACTCTGGAAAAGATTGAAGTCATTAAGCCGGGTCCAGATGAATGTAAAACCGAGTCCAGATGAGTGAAATCCGAACAGCGAATGCAATAAGATTTGATAAACGATTCGGCGAACAGTATGGACGGCACTCGAGCTAAGCCTCGAATAATACATTCAAATGCATCGTTCCAGGTGAAAACCGAGTCCTGACGGATCAGTTCACATTACACTCATCAGCATCAACAGAGAATGCCATAAATGAAAGGGAGTTTTATGGTTCGAGGCAGCGTTCTTTCTGCTCCGTCCGGACTCGGTTTTCAACTCGAACGATCCATTTGAATATTCGAGGCTGAGCTCGAGTGCCGTCCATACTATTCGCCGAATCGTTTATCAAATTTTATTGCATTCGCTGTTCGGATTACACTCATCGGGACCCGGTTTTACACTCATCTGGACCCGGCTTAATGACTTCAATCTTTTCCAGAGTTCCATAGGATCATTGCAATATATAGCAATGTTTGATCTCCTGTGATGATGTGGTACACCAAAGTATAAGATCCACGGTAAAAACGCTGCATAGAAAAACCCTAGAAAAGAGAAGTATTCAGACGAGGATGAGTACATCTAGCCCCTCGGCCTCGGTCGTAAACGCAGTATAAAGCGATGTTCGATCCCCTTTGATGATGTGGTACACCAAAGTATAAGATCCATGGTAAAAACGATCCACAGTAGATCTTCATCATCTTGCATTTTTTTTTGAGAGAAAGCAAGTTGTGAGGAATCCACATAATGAAAGGTTTCACGCCAATTTATGGAGCTGCATGAATGTTTCGGATAGTGATATTCCAATGCTCCTCAGTCATTTTCAGTGAAATATCAATATTTGTTTCTGTAAATGCAGTTTTGGTAACAAATAGAATTTGATCAAGAATTCCTCAATATTAAGTTCAACGTTCAACCTAATTTTTTTAGTAAGACCATTCGCAGAACACAACCAGGAAGTTACAGACATTTCAATGAAATGAAAGCACCTTGGTAGTAGTCAACAACGAGGTAATTTTCCGTTGAAACAATCGACAACGGAACAGTTAAACCATTATCATGAAGTTGACAAGAATTCACACTTCGCCAAGTGACTGATAAAAACATAGTTTTATTAGACTTGCTAATAAACGGAACATGGCGAAACCTAAGTAATATCACTGCCACCACCAAGTTTCAAATTGAAAGTAGGAGGTCCTAGACAAGCATTCACGATTAGAATTCCTTGCCAATGGAAAGGTTCCACCAGGTATCTTCAACTGATCTTATCTTTTTCCAACTTATTACAGTCATTTCATCACCGTTTTAAGTCTATCCGACACACCGTGTAATGCCGAGTTAAATCTGTAAATAAAATCACCATTAAGTGGAATTTCATCAACAGTAATCTTTTCTAGGGTACATATTTTCATAAAATTTCTCAAGTTAAATATGAAAATGAATAACCGGTGTGTAACGATGGTAATTGTTCACTAATATAACAAAAAACATAATGAAAATATAAATAATGGATTATATATGGTTTCGTTATTTCTCATTATTCAGAAGATAATGGATAAAATCATCACCATAATTGTTTTATAAATAATCCAGAGAATAAAAGGCCATTAAAGATACCGAATATATATCCCAGGATACGAACAATACTAAGTTCGATGTACCTGGGCACTATAATGATCCTAAATGCTATTATACTAATGATAAATTACAGCAGAAATCCACATTTTATAATAGAATACTTTCATGAGCGACCGAGTAGTATGAGATTGAGATATATGAGCAGGCACCTACTTACTCAAATTGGATTTGATGCATAGCTTGAAGATGTCAGAACAATTCGGACTGCAGATAAAATACTGTGAAAAACAAAAAAAAATTAATTTTGGCATGCATATTCTGGGAAACGGCGTGCAATCGTCTTTTCCGAATGTCTGTAATTTTTGTTTATTATTTGATGAAATCAAATAATAAGCCATCGACCAAAAAAAAATCCCCTTCCCCCTGAAAATATCACATTTTGAAGTATGTAGATTTGAATGAACTAATAAGAAAAAGATCACAAACCTAGTTTTCAAACAATATCGTCAATTTATTCATAAAATTCAGCATTACTCAAAGAAATCAAATCTGTCTCTTTACGGTATGACATTGAAAATCCGAAAATTGACTGTCCCGTCGCGTTCATGTGTTATTTGAATTGACGTGAATTGGAATGAGCGTTTCTATATTACAAATAATGGTTTAAAAATTAGGATTTTAATTTATTGCTTCATGTCACCTCTGAAATTTTAATGTGTATTATTTTTGAACTTTATCCTCGAAGAAAAAACAATTCGTTTCGAAAGGTCAGCGTTGTTTTAAGAAAAATTAATATATTACTCAAGAATTTCCATTCACAATGAAAACCATAGAATATTTATGCAATACTTCCTTATGATCTGATGAACAGATTTTCCCGATATTTCCGAAAATGCAGATCTGATAAAATTCAAATCTAGTGCTCGGTTGGAAAATGACGGCCCTGAAGATTTATACAGAATTCTTGAGAATCTTCATCAACGGAATCATCGGACGGATTTTACCTATCCATGAATTCCGCCTTCGTACTCAAGCCCAAAGTTACTCGACGAATATCGAGATTTTATGTGATGTAATTGAGGAATAGAGTTCGCGTTTCTTCACAACTACCAACATTATAGCATAAGTTATATTGAAGTGAGCATATTTTCGAAAAATTTTTCCACAGTTGAAAATACCATTTTTTTTTCAGATGAATATTTTGCACCCCAATTACTCTGGTGGCAGTACTGGTATAAGCATCCATGTTGACATCGAATAGGCGTCAGATGGTAAGAAATAATCATTTCTACGTTCCATATTTATTTTTGAGGAATGAATATAATTCTCCAACAATATGACTGTTTCTCTTTATTCAGATAAAACAAATATACGAAACTGATCAATGCAAAAACCATAAGGAATATAATAGCTATGAGCCTCTATCAATTAATTCAAAAGTTAACAAAAATGCTGATCCGTTTTTTTGGTGAAGAATGAGTATAATAAAGTCAATTTATCAATTTGATGAATGCTTGGAGGTTGAAAATATAATAGAGGGGAGATGCAAGGTTGGGATGTAATAGAAGGGGTTGTTTTCACCCTCTGCTATTTTCGTTCATATTTGTCGATGAGGCATATGAATTAAATATTGTTTATGAAATCTCTATCACTTTACCATATTTCGAATAATGGGTATTTTCAGCATATTCAGTGTTTGTCACATAACATTATAAAGTGAAGTTAAAACATAATTCAACAATTCATGCACCTTCAATTTCAAACAACTCTTTCTTTATTCCATATGCAATAGGCTAATAAAGCAAGGGTTATCTTCTTCATGAGGGGCTTCCACGCAAATCTATATTATATCAAACAAAACATACTTTGTGCATTCACACTTACTTGTTAAGTTTATGATATAATTGGGAGTTTCAAATATATAAAGATCTGAGCTCCTATAAATTAATCAATTCTATCTATCTGAGTTCAGCAAAAGATGGCGGGTCGGTAGCATTTCACAGAGTTTCTTGCAGTTACGACCTCTAAGTTTGAATTGAAAGAGCCTGAAGATATTGATGATCAGGCATGATGTCGATTTAAATTTTGAATATTTCTCGAATATTTTAGGGGATTCTCCTCGTCATTTTTAATTTCGATCCAACCAGCTGGAAAATATACAAAATGCTTCCGATGCGCCATCTCTTGAAGATGTTCGATAGATTGAATTAATATACATCGGATTTCAAATTTTATGTATTTTAAACTTCCAACTCGTAGGTAAAATGTGTTTGGTAGTTAATGAATATATCGGAACGAAAAATGAATATACGTATAGTCACACAAAATAAATATATTGCTACAACTAAGAAATTAATATATTGTCTAAAAATGAATAAATTCGCAAACACATTTTGCCCCAACATTTGCGCAACATTTGATGCTTTAGACTGCTATAAATTCTTTCAACATTATAGATTTCCTACCAAGAGAACAACTTTAGGGGAAGCTTATTTTCGTTTAAAAAAAGTTTTTTTTAATTGCATACCGTTCTGATGAAAGTATGATAATGAGACGAATATTTTCAAAGGTTATACTACCTTGAAAGAATTTTTCTCAATGGAGAAGTACATAATAAGGGCGGGCAGAAAGTGTGCCGGTAACATCAAACCGTTATAGTTTGTCCATTGTTGCACCAAGGGGAGCGACACCTATTTCATCACACAAACTTGATTTTAGGGCATCAGCTAGGGATGATACCGCAATTATTCACACTATAACATGGAAAAATTTATGTTCACGCGCTTCCTTTGTTATGCGGTACATTGGAAGACTACCTTTGAGGGTAGACGTATATACAAAGAAAATCATGTGCGAATATTCAGGACTATTCTATCATGTCAAACGTAACAAGTAGAAAAGCTATTCAGTGCACTGAAACAAATTCGGGATTTTATCTGTGAAAATTTTTTCTGGTCCGTTGAAAATATTTTAAACGGTACTTTGAAATATGCTCATTGTGATCTATTCAAATTAAAATTCGATTCGATGTTATTAGCATCGAAAAACAATAATGTCCATAATATTTTACCGCAATCACTTGAACAAAGTAAGCGTGAAGCTCAGCTAAGAGCATCTTTAGGAAAATTAATAATATTCAAGATTTTACGCCGATTTTCGTGTTTCTGTTGAGACAATAAATTATATGGTTATGATGAAATAAACTGTATAAAAATATTTTCTGGAGAAATCGAAGAAATTTGGAATTTATATTTTCATATCCCATTTCTGATTTCTTAAGAATTTCGAGGTTCAATAGAAAGCAACGAGCGTTGAATTTCACAAAAGAATATGTAGTCGAACAATTTGAAAATAAATATTTCGAATTTATGTACATTGAAATGTTTCAGTAATACCCCGAAACGAATATTATTCCCTGTGAATATTTCGATATTTTATTCAATTATATTCAGAATATGAATTCAAACTTGTGTTTCAGAGCAACTGGAACTCATGTTATTGGGAATAGTTCCATCGATATTTTCGACCAGTAACCTCTATTTGTGAATCTACGATAAAAAAATCATAAACCGATGGAACGCTGGAAATATCCTGCGATATACAAACATTTTATTTGAGCAAGCAGAGAACTAGTATGTGTGGTCAAATGAAATTGCCTTCTACTCAAACAAAGTAAAACATATTTTCAAACTAAGTTACAATGTCAACTTTTTCCAGTTTGTGTACTCAAGTTTGATCAATATTTTATTATTAGTGGAAGACGGCAGCATTTTTGGAGAACTAGGTTTATCAATATGTTCGGATAAAATTCTGTTTTCTAGGGTCAGCCTAATCGCTGACACTTAAACAGTTGAGCAGAGACTCGATATTTGTAGACCCGTTTAAGACCTCAATCACGAAGACAGCAAATTTATCGTTCAACATTGTTGTATTTTGCGAAAGTCGATTGTTTCAGATATGTTGCAAAAAATATTGTTTAAAGGAAATTGTGGGAGGATTTTGCATTTTTTCCGGGTTTTCATAGCCAATATCTGAGACGAAAGCTATTCGAAATCAAATCAACTTTATTATTTAAAGAAAACTCTTTTGTCAATCTGACAGAATTCTTGAATTACAAACGTATTAAAACGAATTGGTTCTTGCGAATCCTCTATCAATTGTCTTATGGAGGGGTCAGATATAGACCCTTGAAAATTACGATTCACTTCGCATCTATCATTCAAATTATTCTTTTATACTTCATTAGGTAACATTTTTTTTAAACTGCCTTGACGAATAGTGTGAATTCCGAAAAGCGCAAGAGCGTTTTCTTTAAACGATAATTTTTATTGAATTTTGAAGTTGGTTTCTTCAGACATTGGGAGTGAAATCTCGAAAAAACCTTTGAAAAATAACATACGGGTCTGAAAGACATCCGAATTTTTTGATTAATATTAGCCTTTGTTATAGTCTGGCAGATAAAAAGGTACTAAAAAGGCTTGGTGTGATACAGGTTTCAGCCATAAGTATAATGCGTGATGCATAGAATATACTTCAGATTCTACTTCCATATATTTCAAAGGGATATAAAACTATCAACAGTGGATGCATAATGAACAATTATGTCACTGTCGGTTCTATCCAGCCGGCCATAGGCACGATGACGTGAGAACGGAGAACCCTAGCAAGTGGAAATCTTCAGGCTAGGTTGCGTATTGAATCGGCCAAAAGTTTTGGAGTTAAACCCATTTGAATTTGTGAGGTTATTCTTTCATTATCTCAGGAACAACTTATGCGATCGAATTGAAACTTTGTAGTATTTTGTAGAAAACCCACGCACAGATGCTCAGAGATAAAATTTCACAAAATTTTGGAAAGTTTCATTGAAAATCTTTTTTTTGAGGTTTGGATGAAATTTCGCACATACTCTTAAGTCACTATGTCACAAAAGTGCATCCAATTTCGGATTAATCCGATTTTAATATTCGGAGATATCAGGAAAAAATGTAAATTTTGTGGTTTTTTCTCAGTATCATTTTTATTTATGTGATAACCCAAACGATACTGCCACAATCTCAATGAACCTAAGTGATTGGTTTGGTGAATACTGATGCTTAATAATGGGCGAAATTTGGTGGTGATTGTATCATACACATTTCAAAAAAATTCAAAATTCTCCTCAAAATTCTGCCCACGAATTCAAACACGTCCACAAAAGCTGACTTCAGGTTTGTGCTCTTTTTTTCGTTGAAAATTTGTCATTTCTTGAAAATCAAGTAATCTAGCTCAGAAATTGCGGGAATAGGACAGGAATAAACATACAAATGACTTCTAGATCATATATTCAGCTACGTTTCGCAGATCTACATCCGCTTCTTCAGGCCTAAAAACATCAAAATGACATCACTTATACAATGGTACAAACAAAACAGCAAATTACCTCTATAAAATTAGAAGTTCTAAAACTAAAGAACAAGTCTAACATCAAACTCCGAGGTACAAACTCAATTCACAAGCAATCTTTCAAATATCCAGAAAGGTACATCAAGCTACAACGCAAAACCTAACCATAAAATGGTCGAACACAGAAAATCCTAACCCCACGAAAACCGTCATGTCATATTACAATTGTCAACCACAAACACCACAAATTTCTTCTTTTTATTGATATGGCAGGATAGTGTACACAATTTATCAAGATTGTAATTTATTTCTTAATTACAGTCTCACCCTGTCTGTCCGCTCTGTATAAACATATATCTTGTCAAAATTGAATTATATAATTTACTAAGATGTTCAGAATCAGATCTAAAATTGACGGAGTTATTCACATTAATGTATATCATCTCTAAGATGTTCCTTTTTCTGAAGTGTTTTTCATTATCCAAGATTTTAACATTAGAAAAATCAACCATGTGATCCTCTGTAAAAAAGTGGGAACACAAAGCCGTTTTCTCCCTATTTTTGACATCTCTGATATCACACTTATGTTGCCTTATTCTACTATGTAGATACTGTCTTGTCTGACTATATATTTTATCGCAATCCAAACAAGGAATCCCATATATCAAGCTGGATCTTTGACTATATATTTGATATATGGGATTCCTTGTTTGGATTGCGATAAAATATATAGTCAGACAAGACAGTATCTACATAGTAGAATAAGGCAACATAAGTGTGATATCAGAGATGTCAAAAATAGGGAGAAAACGGCTTTGTGTTCCCACTTTTTTACAGAGGATGACAGGGTTGATTTTTCTAATGTTAAAATCTTGGATAATGAAAAACACTTTAGAAAAAGGAACATCTTAGAGATGATATACATTAATGTGAATAACTCCGTCAATTTTAGATCTGATTCTGAACATCTTAGTAAATTATATAATTCAATTTTGACAAGATATATGTTTATACAGAGCGGACAGACAGGGTGAGACTGTAATTAAGAAATAAATTACAATCTTGATAAATTGTGTACACTATCCTGCCATATCAATAAAAAGAAGAAATTTGTGGTGTTTGTGGTTGACAATTGTAATATGACATGACGGTTTTCGTGGGGTTAGGATTTTCTGTGTTCGACCATTTTATGGTTAGGTTTTGCGTTGTAGCTTGATGTACCTTTCTGGATATTTGAAAGATTGCTTGTGAATTGAGTTTGTACCTCGGAGTTTGATGTTAGACTTGTTCTTTAGTTTTAGAACTTCTAATTTTATAGAGGTAATTTGCTGTTTTGTTTGTACCATTGTATAAGTGATGTCATTTTGATGTTTTTAGGCCTGAAGAAGCGGATGTAGATCTGCGAAACGTAGCTGAATATATGATCTAGAAGTCATTTGTATGTTTATTCCTGTCCTATTCCCGCAATTTCTGAGCTAGATTACTTGATTACCAGTGGAGGACACTAAATTTGGATTTTTGTTTCTTGAAAATTTCAATAATTATTCATTATGGGTTTCTCTCCAATAAAATTCATAAGAAATGCCTCAATTTATTATAGCTATCGCGATCATCAAAAGTATACAACAATATAGGTTCAGGCAGAAGTAAGTCTTCACGCATTTGTCAGGAAAACTCTACTCTCTGAATAAAAAAAAGGAAAATTATGTGTATTTATGCCAACATCTACCCAAATACTTGCCCATTTCCTCATTTATTTCAGGAGTAAATTCTCACTTTTTTCATCTTATCGGCATTCACTGAGGTAATAAATCTTTTTTATTGCTGATCCGAAGAGATATACAGTGATTAAGTTTTGTAAAACACGAAATACATGATGAAACAAAGGAATAATAATTTGGTCTCTGAACTCTCACAATTTTGCGCACATTCCCCAATTCTTTCAACATGCCGCTTCTTATCTTGATCAAATCTGGATAAAGAGTGGATCAGTTGATGAGCGTTCATGTCAGAACATTCGAACGTCTTCCAGTGAAGTTTAATTCGAATCAAGAGAAATCTCGTTCAATAAGTGAACTATCCTAGTGGTTTCAGTCTATAAAATTTTGTAGTTTCAGCCAAGAATAGTCTTAAACGATCAGGTTGGAGTCTCCGAAGAAGAATCCGCGTTCAAATTCCGCCCGCCCATGTGTGTGTGGCTTGACTCACGAAGGAAAGGACCCATCAACTTGAAATTCTCAGATTAGGTTTGGGGTCCAAATATCTCGGTTAACCCCGTTAATTGGTCATTTCGAGAATAGTTCCTCAATAACTCAACGAGTACTGATACTATGAGTTCGAAATTAGTCAAAGAATACCATTTCTTGCGGAATTTCGTGGGGATTAACTCGTGAAGAATTTGAAAAAATTGTCAAATATTTTCGCGATTATTGTTGAAAAAACTAGGGTTTTCGGAGACTATTGGTCAGATTACTATAAAATTCAGCACAAACCTCGAGGTTTATATTTAACCAAAGCGTGTCAAATTTTGATTCGATCCGATGTTTAGTTTTAGAGACAGAAAATAAATTTTGAAATTTCCTTGTGATTTTGGTGAAAATTTTGAGATTATTTCCCCGATATCAAGAAATACTCAAGTGATTAGAATGAAACTTTTAGTCTAGTTGTAGAACACTGACGCGCAATATGACGCGAAATTTCGTTAAGAAGGAATCAGTGAAAGAAAAAAAAATTGTTTCTGATAGTTTTCGGGGCAGACCATCAACAAATCCACTCTATTTCAATATTTCACTTCGGTAATGAGTTTGCTATAGAGGAACCTTCCTCCCTACTTAATTGATGTCAAAATTCGAGAAACGCAGTGACGAGATGTCAGGAACATTTTTGTGAACTTTGTTTTTCCGACTCTCACTCCACAAGTTTTAATTTATAAATAATTTCCAAAAGCGCGGATCAAAATGCTCATGGATCCTTCGACCGATTCTGCCCACTCACATTCTGATGCAACCCATCCTGACATTTTCAAGTCGATAGCTCGTTCAGTTCGTCAGTAATAAAAAAAGGCCCTCATGACCCATTGAGCAAGGGTTCATCCTAAATTCCAACTTAGATGCAGTCGAATCACTTCGATGTATGTGGTGCCATTTTTATCAGTTTTAGTGATATGATTTTTCCGTATTTAATTATCAAACCTTGGCTTACAAGACATCTTTGGATCGAGAGAAATGGACTTTTTAAATATACGCTTAATATTTATTCAAGATAGGGGGATCATATGCCTCACAGAGTTGTTAAGGTTTGGGAAAATTTCAATGTAAAAAAGTTGAATTCTGGAGTCAGTTGAAACTCGAGTATTTCTGAATTTTGAAGGATGATTTGAAGAGAACTTTCACGCAGTATATTTTGTTGAGCTACTTCTACTGCGTCTTACTCAAAAAATCACTTCGTATACAATTGTCTAGAAGTCAAATGTTAGAAAGGATAGAGTAACGTAATAATAAATATTTTCATTTATTTCTATCCATTTCCAATCTCTCGAGAGAAGATATAAACTATAAAATGTACACTTGTAATGGATATGCGAATGTGGTGCCATATGTGTGAATAAATTGAATTGAATCGAATTTGGTATCATTCCACTACAGAAAATGTTCAAGCATGATGCAATATAGAAGCCAATGAAATGTTTTCAACTGATAGTTGATAAATTTGTAAATAAAGTTATTGATAGAGGGTTAGGCAAGCTTCTTCAAGTTATTTTTCCAATCATCAACAAAATTCACTAAAACTTGAAGAATCAACATTTTTTGTATTAGATGTTCTCAAAATTGTTTTTTTCTATCTTCGAAACATATCCTCCACATTTTTGAGAATAAATGAAGCATTCATCTCAATATTACTTCCGTATAATTATACTATATGATTAAACATATCTCTGTAATCATTAGTGCCTTTTTATTCAATATAAGACAATTGAGAAAAACTACACCGGTTGCATGGAGTTGATTCGGGTATCTTATCTCTGAATTCCCATGGGACACCATTTTTGGGATACCCTGTATAATATTCCATATTATACTACAACATCTATGTTTAAAAGTTCATAGAATCCTACGTAATAATTATTTTCCAACATTTTACCACATATCCCATTCAGAAAGCGAGGGTATCCAAATTAGTCACGAAATCTGAAGAGCTCAAATTGAGGGTATCGAGAATGATATTGTTGCACGAAACTAGAAAAACTATATAAATATTTGTTTAGCGCATCATTCTCAACATCAGATAAATATGTTGTCCCTGACAACCAGTTTGTTCACTCCAAGATTGAAGGAACTTCAACCTTTTTTTACCGACCAAAATAGCTCTGGGTTTTCGTTGATGAAACACTCTAGGCTACATTTAAACAAAATAAATATAGTGCGATCCAAAGACGCGGCGGCAAACCAAACACCTTACCTTATAATTAAAGTCCCAGTTTAAGGCGAGTAAACACCTGCTTACATATAGTTTAATATACGGTGTTCCTCGTCTTCTATTAGTCGGCACAAGATTAGAAAACTCACGATAATTTGCTCGAATTATTCTACAACACCTTTATCTCACAAGCTTACCTTTCTGCCCTTATGCTATTATACCGACGGTGCTCCTCAATTTGATATCCATCACGCCCTCTAAAAAACAGTTAAATATGATTACCTTTTGAAAAATCCTGATATTTCGACTCAAAGGTGTGACAAATTTCAAGATATTCTCCCTGAAATTAATGCTTCATTATCCTGAGATCCTGCCTTGGGCTGTTGAAACGCAGACTGCTCTCAAACAGGCTTTTTTGTTCGTGAAAAGATATCAGACGAGGCTGAAGATTCACATTCCACTATGAAATTATAGCGAAAGATGGCATTTGTCAATTTTGGCTGCTATCAACCCTTATTTGATCATTAACCAAGGCAATGTGTTGTTGGGATATCTGCTCCACCAGCACCTGAATTTCAAGAGAAAATATACGCAGCCAAAATTATACAAGATGAAACACATGAATAAAATATAACGTTATTGTAAAGAGTGTCTTATTCACCAATCAAAATATTCGGAAATCGAATTGAGAGTTGGATTGAAAGTATAGAAAGATTTAATTCAAATCCAATAGAATCTGGCTCCTTTACTAAATCACGGGGTTCAATCTATATATTTATGATTCGTGCTATAGAACTGAAATTTTATTCGAATACCCATACTTCAGCATCTGTTCGAATTACAACTTCATAATACATACATGTGGCAAATTAATATAGGATTTTCGAGAATTAAAACACATTTCAGGGTGAATTGAATAGAAGAACCAAAATCGAAAAAAAATATATTCGTGAACCAACGAATGAATGATAAACAAAATATATTGCAGATCTAATCGCTAAAATATTTATATTGCGTCAGTATACTATCGATATTGTTTTTTGAGGAGCCAAGGCCATTTGCCAATTACCTGGTTTTCAAAATTAATTTGACAGCAGTAATAAGCTTTTGTGACCCTGAACATCCATTTTTGCCATTTCTTCGCGCATTCTGCAATGGTAGTATGAGCATAAGAATAATTGGTTTTGAATTTTGAAATATCTTAGACATTTGAAAATGTCAGGACTTCAAAATTTCCTATATTTTTTTCGTGCGTAATGTTGACCATGTAGCGATGTGATGAGACCATATCGCTTGTGTCACCTCGCTACTCTGTAATGCAACTATGAGTCGGATGCCGGCCACATTCGCTCTGGTCTACCAGACAGATTAACCTGCGCAGTTCTGTCTGTAGACCTGTGCAGTTTCCCAGACTTGCATGAGTGGTGAATTGCACACGTCTCGCCATACATACTACAGTTTCAGCCCGGTAATCTGCTCAAGCCGACTTCTCCGGTAAAACGTTTATGTGGCTAGCACTAGATTTCTTCATTTTTTCACCTCGAAGCAGAGGTGGAAATACGTGGCAGCTATTAAACATATCTGATATTGAATTCTTCAGTTTAGTGCGCCTGAATGGAACCTCATTTATGAACACCGAATATTTAGTAAGAAATCGTAATTAATACGAAACAATAAAGGTAATAAATCACTGAATCGTGTACCGAAATCATCACACAGCTCTCTGTTTATAACAGAAAAACCACTGGGCGCATGCTTGCAGCTCATGAGATACCTCATATAACACATACATATATGATCTGAACATTAAAATGAGCATTATTTCCTCCTGAATTTGATTTATCCCAGCGGACCTAAAATAAAAGGATTTCATTAGAATTGGCATTTATCCAAATTTTGTTTTCATAATATATGCCCTTCTGTCCATTCATGATAACGGTTCCTTTTTGAATTCGGAACCCTGCATGGGTATACGCGCTCATGGGTTGATCCGACACTGCTAGAGAAAATACAATGTTATCAACTGTGTGTTTGTCAAAATTTAGTCGAAATTGTTTGGAGAAAGGCGTTTAGTGTCCAAAAAACAATTAAGTCATATTTTTGGAAATCACAGTGCAATGATGTACAATTCGAAAATTGTATAACCTCTACATGTTCTGATTTATATTTTTTTCCCCCAGAAATGCCGCGGCCTCCTAGGGAAAGTTACGGAGATCACAAGCCGCCGTACTCCTACATTTCCCTTACGGCAATGGCAATATGGAGTTCCCCAGAGAAGATGTTACCCCTCTCCGAAATCTACAGATTCATAACAGACCGATTTCCGTACTACCGTCGCAACACTCAAAGGTGGCAGAATTCACTGAGGCACAACCTATCCTTCAACGACTGCTTCATCAAAATACCAAGAAGACCGGACAGGCCTGGAAAGGGAGCCTTTTGGGCGTTGCATCCATCTGCTCTGGACATGTTCGAGAATGGAAGTTTTCTCAGAAGGCGGAAGAGGTTCAAGCTGCCAAAAAACATCCACGAAGAGCTCGAAAGCTTGTCAAAGTTAAACAATAGTTCCTTCAGCCTACCGGCTCATGTCCCAACTACAAATACCTCGGCACCAATACCAAACATTTCCTCCATGGTGTGTCCTGTCAGTACTGGACTGCCTCTACCTGTGCCTCCAATAACTCCAACTTCAACAACTTTGAAATCATTCAGTATAGACAGTATCATACAAAATGACAATAAGAGTGTGTCGCATTCAGTTCCTCAACAAACTACCCCTTATTTTCACAATACCCCTCCTCCACAAACTCTACCGAGTCTCCCCTGGGTGATACCTCAACCGGAAGTGACGCAATCAAGTGATCTCCCAAGTGACAAGAACTTGATAATGGCGCAGCAGGCTGCGTTTTTCGAGTATGCTGCCGCCCTAATATCAATGAACGCTTCTTCTAGTGTCTATAAAAGCGGAGTGATAAGGCCAATGCCAGTGATGCCGAATGCTTTGTATCCTACCCCTCCGTGTCATCCCCTATCGATGCCTGTGCAATATTCCCTCTGCTTACCTAGCAATGTACGTACTATAGATTATAAGACTGGGCAAATATGTGTTAAATCGGATCTAGACAAATCATTACCTCTACTTAACTTAATTTCTGATAAAAACAAGAATGTCAACTTGGATACGTCATCATGTTCTTCGGAAGAAGCAATCAATATATAAATTATAATTTAAAATGTATACAGCCGTATTGAAGATAGAGAAATTATAGATAAAAGTAAACTTTCAAATCTGTCTTTCATTCCACAACCCTCCATTTCATCATTAAAATGAATGGGGCAGCGATACACCTCAAAAGAAAAAAATCATTCAGGATTTATTGTTCTAGCTTAACCAATGCAATATTAGAATTTAGGATCACAAGAATTGTCTGTTATAAAATGAAGAAATCTGTATCTGCATCTATAGAGAAAAGTATATGGATCTCTATTGTTTGTACACAGAATCCATCAGGAATATCATTTCACATTCAAAACACTGAATTTTTCGTCCTGAAAGTTCTTATATGGATTCGTCAAAATTCATATTTTTTTGGTATCTACAAAGGAAATAATCGAGTGTTCTTCAAGTCCACATGGGAAGATTCTTGCGTGTCTACAAATTCGGATAGTTGTATACTATGGAAATCTTGAGGGCTCTCAAAGAAAATATTCACAGTGACAAATAGAGCTGATTGGAGTTTTGGTCAGGTAAGTGAAATAGAAATTTGTAACTACAGTTATAATACATGGATGTATTAATGATGACTCTTGAAAAATGCAATTCTCCATCACTTGACATTCATCTTTTCTCCTACTAGTTTTCTCTTCGGAAATCTCCAAAAACCATGATCAAGACAATTCTATGTTTTAAGTTCATTCTTTGCAAGCCACAGAAAATCAACATATCGACCCGATGATCAAGGTTTGTGAAACCTACTGTGAAAGATGTTCATTCTTCTCTTTTGACTAAAATATAGTATTTTTATGGGATTAGTTTATCAAATTTTAACTTTTCAATTCTCAATTCTCATAGTATCTAGGAAGACTTTTTCTGGTACTTTTGACTGTACAAAGGAATTGATCAATTAAGTATTTCGTTGTGAAAGTATGAAAATAGTTTTTTCTGTCCAACCTTACTGTAACTTCTGAAAGAGTCCGCCAGGCTTGAAATTTTTCAGAGAAGATGATGAGTCGGAATTTTTCGGCTGACTTCGTCGATGGACAAAATCCTCCGAACGGTTTCAGAGTTATACCAATCTTATTTCCTTCAGAGGAAACAATACCACGTGGTAGTAAATTACAGGTAGTCAACACAGTCACATTTAAATGTCATCAAACCTCGCTTATATCTCAAGGTCAGGCCGCTGGACCCGGTCTACATGTCTACGTTGCCTATAGGCGCGTGAAATATTAAAATTCGGAAAAATTTCGACTTTTATAGGAGAAAACGAGGTGTCGTTCTGCAGGCTTCAGTGAGTATTTTTTGAAAATTTTTGTTTTGGGAGGTTTCTTTTGCGAGAATGCGCAATGTTAGTTATTTTTCCGTTTTTCACTCCATTTCAGTTTCAATTTTCCCGAAAATCTTGAATGTAAATAAGTGGCAACATTGTGCATTCCTACGATTCTTTTCAACCATTTCAATCATTCAAATTTCCTAAAAAAAACGAACTCTGACCTCCAGAAGTCACCCCGTTATATTCGAAGTATTGTTTGCTTTAAGAACTCCAACAATTCCGATATGAGTGAATTGATACCTGATGTAAAATACGTATCCGCAACTTCATGCCAAAATTCGTAAAAGTATGATGAAGATAATGAAGAAAAATGTCAAAGATTTTTTTCAAGAATTTGATATTTCGGAAATAATTTATTTAATCGAATTGAATCGTATCATGGGAAAAAAATTCAGTATTTGAGAAAATACTGACCTGATCAATATTTAAACTTAAATGTGGCATGCTGATACCGACCACATTCCTAATTTCGTGAGTTTCGTATCAATAGACACACAGAAATGTTATATTTCAGAAATTATTGATCAGATTCCTCTGATACTTCGCTGAAAGCTGAAAAAATATCGCTCTGTTTGCAAGAACAAGCGCGAAAGACCAACTGATAATCCATTCAATTATCGTGCTCACATTTTTGAAAGCTATTCCGTGGAAGCAACACCTATAAAATTGGTGCGGTCAAAAGCTATATAATTTATCGAGAACTACTCGAGATATTGTCAAAGCCGAAACCACAACCGCATTGCTAAAATGGTCAACTTCCTTTGAGGAATACCGACACCAAAATTGGAATCAACGAGTCCAATAACAAGGATCCTAGTCCACTTAGATGACTAGATCGAATGAAATATTTTGAGAATAAATATACAGCACAGTATAATAAAAATTGCCTTTCACAGTATCCTTGACATAATTAGAATTTTTATCTGCATGGAAGTTAGATTCACAAATTTGTGATCTTTAATGAAAGACTAATATGTTGCATTCACTCGACTGAATTCAGGGGAAGAATTTTAGAACATCGTTATTGTGAGCGAATATCTGTTAATTTAGAATTTTGAACCGGAAGTGGTTTTCTTAGACAATTAGTTTGGACTCACTGATGAAGAATCAGACGTTGTATATCTCAGGATCTATTATTCTAGATTTATCTTTGCATGAGGCTGAGTGTAGTCATTCTCCGAAAAAAATACTAGATTTCGATTCGATCGCATCTATAATTCTGGACACACTGAAAAAATTAAATTTTGTATCCCTCCAATGATTCGTTCAATATTTCCAAAACTGCAAAAATTTCATCTCATTGTGATATTCAGATTCAAAAACTAATGAAAAATTCGGCACACTTGCCTGGCACTTTTTTGGTCATTTCTTTATCTACTGAATTCGTAAATTATTTGTAACTATCTGTTGTTATGACATTGTTGTCCTCAGGTAATCATCATAAACATTATTATCATTATGATTATAATATTCATCAGTTTTTTAATAACCATGATTTTTTTCTAACCTTTAGGTACATTTTATTATCATAATCATTTAATAGATCCCCATGAACATACATAGCAATAGAATTTTCATGGGATTTATTTTCTCACTTTTCGTCAGACATCATTGTTTTGATTATGAACAATTTTGATCAAGCATGGCACATTTATTTGCTTCAGTAAAATGATCGTCTGGATGTAATGATAACACAAGTTAGCTATACCTGTAGAAACCCAGAGAGAGCTCTAATTGGAAAAGGACCTACGCCAGTGTTTTCCATATCTATTTTCAAATTGGATAATGGACAATTAATTTCTTTCATCTCCCTCCGTTTGAAATAAAAATGAAAACCATTTTCCTGAATGCAAATGGACGAACTCAGTTTGAAATAATTATAGCAAAATAAGGTTTTTTGGGTTTTCAACTTCCAATATCTGGAACAGAACTATTAAAAATTAAATAAATTTTTTTATGAAAAACGACCTCGCGGATTGCAGGATTGAACTATTTGCCAAGGGCAGTTTTTTGGGAAACAGATTGCCTAATTAACAATACACGAATATTATAAATGATAAACAAAGTTAACTGTGACGTTTCAGAGTACAAGTCTGACTCTTTCATCAGACAAAAGAGAAAAATTCCAAAATTATTTTCTCGTACAAATCTGACTCTTTCATCAGACAAACGAGAAAATAACCCTAATAATTTTCTCTTTTGTCTGATGAAAGAGTCAGATTTGTACTCTGAACCGTCTCAGTTAGCTCTGTTTATCGTTTGTTCCGGTATTGTTCATTGGGTAACCCATATTCCTAGAAACTGCCCTCGACAACTAGTTCAATCCTGCAATTCGCAAGGGCTTTTTCCATAAAAGCAATTTTATTCAATTTTTAATAGTTCTGTTTCAGATATGAGGAGTGGAAAACCCCGAAAAACCCCCGAAATTCAAATTATATCCTTAGTCAAATAATAATTATTTCACAATGAGTGTGGTGTCTTCCTAATATTTTTTCGTTTTGGAATCTGACATTATATTGTTATCCCACAGAGGAATCTGATTCGATGAACCATTATCCAACGTGTGTCATGTACCTACCTGGAATTCTAAGGCCATGGGCTCCTGTGGTTTTACTATTGTCATTCATTTCACGCTCAAGCTGAATTTCCCTTTATAGCAAGCAAAGCCGCGATCTGGAACTAGTTCAAATAAGAATCCAGGCTTTTGAATGTGCGACAAGAAAGAAACATTTTGTTCGTATCAATAACAGATAAAACCAAATTTGCTAACCTCACGAAAGGGCTTCTGGAACGTGCGCCAGACCAAATGTATCGGTGGAATACAATATATTTTCACAATCATTAAAAATAGAGATTTTTCTGTAATACCTTTGCATGATATCTTTCGATATTGATATCTTACGATATACTTTCAACGCCTTCGACGTACCACGAATGACATATTTAATTATTATATCAACTGGCATATAATGGTTGAAGTCAAAAACTGAGGAAAACGGTAACATAATAAAATACAATACCAAAATAATACTAGACACAGTATTTCATCTTTTATCTTTCGATTTAGAATCATCAGTAGCATCTATTCTATATTATATGTTAAAAATTTCAAAAAGCACTGCCGTGAAGGCAGCAACTTTTGCGCGCATGTTCAATGTAGATGACCGCTTCAGCAACGAATTTGAACGTGCGCGCGTACCAAATTTCAGTTCGATACGATCATAAGTTTCGGAGATATCGGGAAAAAATATGTCAAATTTCGATGTTTTCTTCTCGATATCGTTGATTTTTTCGGTATTACTCGAGAAATACTGATTCAGTCCTGTTTAAACTTCACAGCTACGGTCAGCCTAACGGCCGACTGCGTAAACACAATAACTTCCGAAAGAAACAACTTAGAAACTCGATATTTGTAGAGAAGGTTTGGACCTTAATTACGAAGGCCGAATTCGTGAATGGGTAAAATCCACCCAATGATTCCGTAGATATACCCAATCAAAATTTTATTTTTCCAAGATTTCCAAAACTACAGATCAGATCGAATTGAAATCCAGTACTTCATCGAAAATAACAGTTCGAAGTTTCATACAGAATTTAATGAGGATGATATGATGAGAAAATCAAATAATTTTTTTTTTCAAATTGTTCTAATTACCCGATTATTACGAAATTTTGCATAAAGTTGTCTTTCAGCGTCTTAAAACTAGCTGTGAAGTTTAATCAGGACTGAATCAGTATTTCTCGAGTAATACCGAAAAAATCAACGATATCGAGAAGAAAACCTCGAAATTTGACATATTTTTTCCCGATATCTCCAAAACTTATGATCGTATCGAACTGAAATTTAGTCAACTGCTGTGAAATTAGAAGGTCAAAGTGTGAGTATAATTTTTTTTGGATATGATTGATGGTTTCCGAATTTTTTTGTAAAAAAATTTCGAAAAAAATTTTTTTTTTAATTTACTGACAATATGATCTTGACGAAATTTGGCTCAAAGTTGCGCGTCGTTATACTCCACCAAACTGCTAAGTTTGAATCCAATCGCTTGAGTAGTTTCTGAAATAAAAAATAAATAACTTCAAAACTTCAAGTGCCTATAATTCCGAAACTATTCGACCGATTTGGCCCATTAACGAACTTAACCGCGGCATTCTGATGCGCAACCTATTCTGAAAGTTTCAAGTAGCTAGCTTGCTTCTGTCGACAGTTATCGTGTCTACGGACGGCCGCCCGGCCGGCCGGCCGGACAGAACCAATTTTGACACCGGATTCGTCATCAGTGAGTCCAACCTAGTCGATTGAGACCATTTTCGGCTCAATCATCCAAAATTACAGACATTTGGACAAAACGATAGCACGCTGTTCCCCTAGAACATGCGCGCAAAAAGAACTTCCCTGAAGGCAGCAGCTTTTGCGCGCATGTACAATGGAGATGAACGCCTTGGCAACGAATTTGAACTGCCTTCAGGGCATTGCTTTTCTAAGTTTTTTCCGATAAACTACTGGATTTCAATCCGATCTAATCTGTAATTATGGAAATATTGGGAAAATAAAATTTTGAATGGGTATATCTACGGAATCATTGGGCGGGTTTCCCCCATTCACGAATTCGGCCGAACGGCCGACCATAAACACAATAACTCCTGAAAGAAACAACTTGGGAACTCGAGATTTGTAGAGTAGGTTGGAGCTTTATTACAAAGGCCGAATTCGTAAATGGATGAAATCAACCCAATGGTTCCGCAGATATCCCCATTCAAAATTTTATTTTCCCAATATTTCCAAAAATACATATCACATCCAATTTGAATCCAGTATTTTATCGAGAAATGACAGTTCGAAGGTTCATATAGAATATCATGAAGATGATATGATCACAAGATCACAAAATATTGAATATTTGAAAAAACAATTTTAATTTTTTTTTCAAATTGCTCTGATGACTCGATTATCACGAAATTTTGCACAAAGTTGCAAATCAGCATTTCCAAACTAGCTACCAAGTTTAATTTCGATCAAATTGGGGTTTCTTGAGTTAATCGGAAAAAAAACAACGATATCGAGGAAAAAAACACAAAATTTTATATATTTTCTCCCAACATCTCCAGAAATTATGGCTGCATCGAAATGAAATTTGATACACTGCTGTAAAATATGATCTCCACGGTATGAGCAGAAGTTTTTTCGGATTCAATGAATAGTTTCCGAAGAAAAAATTTTTCTCGAAGAAAATTTCGTAAAAACATTTTTTCAAGAATTATTGATTGCGTCATCTCAACGGAATTCGGTGAAAAGTTGTGCGTTGTTATGTTTCAACTAACTGTCAAGTTTCAATCCACTCGCGTGAGTATTTCCTGATATATCAGGAAATTAATCTCAAAATTTAAAATGATCATAACACCGAAACCATTCGACTGATTTGTCCCATTAACGAACTTAGCCGCCGCATTCCAATGCGCGACCTAATCTGAAAGTTTGAAGTCGTTATCTCGTTCCTTTTGACAGTTATCGAGTCGTCAGCCGGGCAGAATCGATTTTGACACCGGATTCGTAATCAGTGAGTCCGGCCTAGTCGTTTCAGACCATTTTCGGGAAAAGTTCGAGAATTACAGACATTTAGACAAAACGATAGCACTTTGTTCCCCAGAACATGCTTGCTAAAACCGTGCCTCTCTCCCGATTTCCGTCAATAATTAAATTGCCACTTTATGCATTATGACACAAAAAATGAACTCGTAAACTACAGTGGTTCGAAAGTTATAACACATATTCCACAGCTCCAAGACGAACTTTATTATACGTTTCAAAACAACACCTGTTATGAATGAGTATAGCTAGAGGTCTCCTCACAACTAATGTTGCGACTGTGGATTACAATCCACCCTGTATAGTGACAAAAAATCGAAAAATCGCAATGAGTGAGTACAAGCAACTTCTTTACGCCTACAAACGATCCATATCGAAAATTAACAGCCGATCTCAAATTCCTCACATCCTGCAATGCTGAATCGGAGAAGTGAGAATAGCCGTCAAATAAAAACAACAACACCTCAGCCTAATATCTTTCTTGTTCAGCACCCCAGGGGTCTCAACAATCTTATGAAAGACTACAATACGAGGTGAGATTTAAGGATACCACTGTAACAAAAGCCGCCACAGCAAATATTCCACCCCGAAGATAATTTCTCGAAGAGGGTCCGAATTAAATTGAAACACAAAAGGTTATTATGTATTTGTGAAATCTAACAATGTAAATCCGTGTTCGTTATAGGCAATTCGTTTCGACAGGGTCGAATCAGGGATTTCCTTACAGCGACTCTTGTTTGAAACAGACTGGATGGAACTCCAAGATAAACAAGTGCCTTACTTTGTTGAACCACGGCTGTGTGAACAAAACGGTGCAAATTTTACACAAGGATTTATTATTTTCTCAGTTAAATAGTTATTTTTAAGAACGAACAGGTGAACCTTTAGTGAGCCTCTGTTCATAATGTTTATTTGCAGTATTCAAGGGATATTATACTAGGTTGTGTTGAAATCAAATAAACTTTATTATAATACCATATATCTTAAATAAAACTTATATATTATTCATAACTCATTGGTTTTTCATAACACAAAAACCAATTCCATGAAAAAAATTATGTGAAGCATGGAAATCTCAATAAATACTATTGGATAATTGACTAACATTTCCACATGCAGAACGCTAATTGAGTAGCGTAATTTAAAATAATATTTTGAATGAGAATAGACGTTCCACAGTCGTTTCACCTCTTTGAAAATCTTACTCTTCAACACCACCGAAGAGGTAGAGTAAAAGGCGCGTTTTTTCTATAACTGAGGGACCACTGGTCGCAAATCATCCGGGTGAGAATTTTTAGGTTGAGTAATGCAACAGTAATCAACGTTGAGAGTTTCATGAAAATTCGGTGGTAGGTTTTCGAGAAATATTTGTTTTCCCTTCTACCACCAGTTTTGAGCCCCTAGGATACCTACACCGATCGTGCTGAAAAGCGCGGAGGATCAATCTCGAGCGGATTTCGGTTAAGTACTTTTCAGAGGAAAGTCCCGGACAACGGACGGCGAACGGACAAATTTTTTCATCAGTTCATTCAAATCTACATACTTCAAAATGTAAATTGTGATATTTTCAAGGGGGGTATTATTTTTTTCACTAAGGTTTATTATTTGACAAAATCAGAAGGCAGCGTAGCAGTTCAAAAAGTCACAAAATATTTGGAAAACAGGTCTTCGGATAATAATGAAATAGTTTATAAAAGTAACGAGAAACTTGGTAATCCGGGTAATATCAATATTGCCCAATTATTATGACTATGACTGCTAGTGTTGATCGAATTCATGAGTTACTTCGATAATGTTACCCGACAGCCATTCCATTCAAAAAAATCAAAATTTATGACTTGGAGTGGGTGGTATGAATTCTCCACCTTCCTCCTAGTCAGGCAATATGATAAATAGAGCCATACAGTCCAACGCACCTTGGAAAACTAACATACTGAGTTGTTAGGAGTTATGTATGTTCAATTTCATATAAAAACAACATTTCATCTGTTCTATTATTTTGCCAAGCTAGGGTCATTTTTCATACTGACCTGCAAAAGTGATTAGTCATGTAGTTTTACTTACTTTACATTTCTGACTTGATACGGCCATAATGTATACAGACTGGCATGTATTCGAAGTTACCGCACATCTCAAGTTGCCGGATTCGTTTTATCATGATTTTTGCGTTTTTGCAAATTTTTTCCAGCAAATGGTCCCAGACGACTATGTTGGACTCACTGAAGAAGAATCCGATATCAAAATCCAATTCTCTCCTTCCATCCGTACGGCCATTCTCACGAGAACTTGAGAAAGGATGAAACTATGGACCTCAAAGTTTCTGATGGTAAGGTTGCTCATCAAAATGCGAGGTCAAGTTCGTTGATGGGCCGAATTTGTCAGACGTGTGCAAAACTTCAGATCGATCCGATACTCATTTTCGGAAATATTGACAATAAATATTATCGATATAATCTCCTAAATTGCCAATGAACGAGCCATTAGTATTCATTGATTCACTTGACGTTTGCTATTCTGGAATCAGAATTTCGATATGTGCACCCTCTCCAGTTCGAATCTTGTTCCAATGGGTGTAAGCGCAAACATATATTCCAATCGCTCACCCCCTCTTCTTCGTGGTACGTTGAGATGAACAATACAGTTAAATGTTCGTGGAAAGAACCTGAAACCCCATTTTATCCAATATTCACCTCACAAATTTGTTGTTAATGTGAAGTTCTTTCATACTCATAGTTAACTATGTGGCTATTACCTAATGTATTATTGTTCACACTGGACGAGTACTAGGCTGCATGGAATAGTAGTACGGTTTTTACGCACTCGCTGTCTCGTCTGAGCTATAGACCGAGTACTCAACCTTGTGCTTGATCAGTCGAGTGGCCGGTAAGACTGTCTGGACTGATCGCTTGTTTCATGTGAATGGGCTCTCAGCTGAACTAGGATGAAATAATTAAATTAAATAAATTTAAAATATCCAGAAGTCATGTTTGAGATGAGAATCTCCCTCGCAGAACCATAATATCTTTCGATATCTGCATCGGACAATAGCCATCAAAATCACACACTTCTACAGAAACAGGCTTGCCTTGCGATAACGAGTGCTTTTCGTACAGCAACAAAAGCAGTCATGAAAGTCCATGTAGATAGGTGGAGTGGACAACATCCAGAATTCTCCAAATGGAAACTATTCCTCCGAAGCAACAGAAATGAGAATCTAGGGCATTCTTCCAGAAGTCATGACTGAAATTTCCTATCAATCATCTTCAGGGGGAAAATAGCATTATGCTACCTGGAGGTATAGGAGAGGAAATCTAGAGAGGTAAGCTTAATGTACGCATTCGATTGTGTTGGCAATATGCAACCATCTTCAAAGCAGAACTTTATGCCATTGAGACTGCGATAAATCTACTGATCAAAGTATTCAGTCTCTGTCGAAAAGCTTCAAAAGCTTTTGGTCTAACGATTGCTCATCGGAATAAGTGTAGAAAAGTCACATAACACATGTTAGGACTGACGTGAACTCACCCATGTCTGGATGCTTTGACACTCAGACTTTCTAGGAAATGAGGAGGCAGCTTGACCTTCTTCTGGGGCCAGAAACATTACATTGAAAACACCTTGAAGCTAGCGATAATGGACGAAACAAACCCTGACTCATCAGATTATTATGATTAGACAAACCAGAAATAAGGTTCTTTTCGTGATTCTGACATTTCACTGAAGACTGCGGCTCTCATGCATCCAATCTACATCGTTGATGATGACTGCAGCTTGTGCTGGGAATAAAGCGTAAAAGCCATGTAAATCATCTACATCAACAGTGAATTAAATCAAACTGGAAAATATATCCTATCCAGAAATATCATCGGCTTCATTCAAAGACAGGATTTGCGAATCTTTTGAGTGGTGTGGCACAATAAGCCAGAACAGAGAATGAACCACAACGGTGAAACGAGGCGCTTCAAGGATAGGGTGGACGAACAGTTAACCATGATTACAATGAGCAACAGGTTTGAGGTCCGAATGGCTGTAGTTATTGCCAAATTCCATCCAGTGGTTTCGGAGTTATAGTCATCCGACATTTTTTTTTCTATAAATTCGAGAACCCGATCGAATTGAAACTCAGTGGATGGTAAACTGCTTGAGTGGTGGAAACTTAACTTTACGCCTGAAGTTCTACTTCAACGGAAAACATAATCTTGTTCACAAACAATGAATCTCTCACCTTTCATCCTGAAGTTCAGTCTTCTGCTAAAACAAGGACATTTTTCTTCTTACATATCGTGCCTTCAAACGATTCTTTATTGAGAAGCATTGATAGTGATTCTGAATCTACCACATTTTAAAATCTGGTATTTAACTGCAGGCTCTAGGGAACATACTGGTATCGTTTGGTCCAAATGTTTTCTTTCTTCAACGACTAGGTTGGCTTGCTGATGAAGAATACGATGTCGAAATCGTTTCTGTCTGGCCGACCTTATAGAAACGATTTCGTGAAAACAAAAAACCCTATCGAGTTGAAACATTCAGAGTAGGTTGCATTTCAAAATGAAATGCTGAAATTTTTCAATAGCCCAGATTGGCCAAACTGTGACGCAGCTATAGGTTATTTTCTCGATATTTCAGGAAACACTCAAGCCATTGGATTTGAATTCGGTAGTGAGTTGTATCATAATGACGCCAGAATACCTCAGGAACAACTTTATATAACTAGTTTGATGCGGACACGCAACTTCGTGCAAACTTTCTTTATGATCGTATCATCAATTTGAAAAACAAATTCATTTTTTTCGAATATTCCATACTCCTCAATCTTTCAGTCATATTATCCGATCGAAATTCTGCATGAACCTTGAAGATGTCATTTATTTTTCAATCAAGTGCTGAATTCCAATTCGATCCCATCTGTATTTTTGTTTCTATTTCCGAAAGTACAGATTAGATCGAACTGGAATCCAATAATTGATTGAAAAAAGACACCTTGAAGGTTCATGCAGACTATCTTGAGGATAATATGATTAGAAGATTGCCAAATCTTTCCATTAGGGAGTGGAGCTTTGTTTGGAAAGGTCAATACGAAAAAAGATGATCACTTTAGTAACGAATTTTATCATGATCGCTCAAACTTTTGACTTTTCAAGAATCTCTTCATTCCTTTGTATGTCTTAAGTCCTATATAAGGAAACAACAGTTAAAATCACTACAGTTTTGATTAGAAAACCTAGAAAATCACTGACGTGAAGTCAGCACCTTTTGCACGCATGTTCACTTTTGGTGATATCCTTTGAACAGCGCGCAAAAGCTGCTCACTGCCATCAGTGCTTTTCTAGGTTTATTCGATGAAGTACAGGATTTCAATTCAATCTAACCTGTATTCTTGAAAATATTGGGAAAATAAAATTTCGAATTGGTATATCTACGGAATCATTGGGCGGATTTTACTCATTCACGAATTCGACCTTCCTAACTAAGCCCCAGACCGACTCTACAAAAATCCGAATTCGCCAATGGATAAAATCAACCCAATGATTCCTCAGATATACCCATTCAAAATTTAATTTTCTCGATATTTCCGGAAATACAGATCGGATCGAATTGAAATACATTACTTCATAGTAAAATGACAGTTAGAAAGCTCATACAGAATTTCATGAAGAAATGATCAGAATATCTCAGAATATTAAATGTTTGAAAAATACAGTTGATTTTTTTTTCAAATTGTTCTAATGACACGATCATCACGAAATTCTGCACTAAGTTGTCCATCGGCATTTTCAAAATAGCTGTCAAGGTTCATCGTGATTGAATTAGTATTTTTGATTTATTCCGAAAAAAAATTTCAAAAAGCCCTGCCTTGAAGGCAGCAACTTTTGCGCGCATGTTCAATGTAGATGACCGCTTCAGCAGCGAATTTGAACGTGCTCGCAAAAGCTGCTGCCTTCACGGCAGTGCTTTTTGAAATTTTTTTCTGATGAATTACTGGATTTCAATTCGATCATATCTGTATTTTTGGACATATTGTAAAAATAAAATTTTGAATGGGTATATCTACGGAATCATTGGGCGGATTTTACCCATTCACGAATTCGACCTTCGTAATTAAGCCCCAAACCTACTCTACAAATATCGAGTTTCTAAGTCGTTTCTTCCGGAAGTTATTGTGTTTACGGTCAGCCTAACGGCCGACTGCGTAAACACAATAACTTCCGAAAGAAACAACTCAGAAACTCGATATTTGTAGAGAAGGTGTGGACCTTAATTACGAAGGCCGAATTCGTGAATGGGTAAAATCCACCCAATGATTCCGTAGATATACCCAATCAAAATTTTATTTTTCCAATATTTCCAAAAATACAGATCAGATCGAATTGAAATCCAGTACTTCATTGAAAATAACAGTTCGAAGTTTCATACAGAATTTAATGAGGATGATATGATGAGAAAATCATAGAAATTTTTTTTTTCAAATTGTTCTGATAACACAATTATCACGAAGTTTTGCATAAGGTTGTCTTTCAGCATCTCAAAACTAGGTGTGAAGTTTAATCAGGACTGAATCAGTATTTCTCGAGTAATACCGAAAAAATCAACGATATCGAGAAGAAAACCTCGAAATTTGACATATTTTTTCCCGATATCTCCAAAACTTATGATCGTATCGAACTGAAATTTGGTACACTGCTGTAAAATTAGAAGGTCAAAGTGTGAGTATGATTTTTTTTGGATATGATGGATGGTTTCCGAAAAAAAAATTTTTTTTTTAATTTACTGACAATATGATCTTGACGAAATTTGGCTCAAAGTTGCGCGTTGTTATACTCCACCAAACTGCCAAGTTTGAATCCAATCGCTTAAGTAGTTTCTGAAATAAAAAATAAATAACTTCAAAACTTCAAGTGCCTATAACTCCGAAACTATTCGACCGATTTGGCCCATTAACGAACTTAGCCGCGGCATTCTGATGCGCAACCTATCCTGAAAGTTTCAAGTAGCTAGCTTGCTTCTGTCGACAGTTATCGTGTCTACGGCCGGCCAACCGGCCGGCCGGCCGGCCGGCCGGACAGAATCAATTTTGTAACCGGATTCGTCATCAGTTAGTCCAACCTAGTCGATTGAGACCATTTTCGGCTCAATCATCCAAAATTACAGACATTTGGACAAAACGATAGCACGCTGTTCCCCTAGAACATGCGCGCAAAAAGGTATCGAGAAAAAAATCACGAAATTTGACATATTTTTCCCAACTGTCTCAAAAAATAATAATCGCATCAATCTGGAAGTTGGCACACTACTGTGAAATGAAGCTCAAGGCCTAAAAAAACCTTTTTTTCGAATATGATTAGCACTTTCCAAAAAAAAATTTGTTTACCTAGGAACGAGCTTCCTTCAGTGTCCGATCTGAAGGATGCCGGATCTGCATCTTTCGAAGATTGTATGTTTATTTTGCAGGGTTGGAGCATTCGATGTAATCGCAAATAAGGAAAATGCACGCGAGGCCTTTGTGCTCGACAAATTTAGGATACATGGAACAACGGCAATTGATTCGGTATGCCCTGCACGCTTGATATTATATTCATGACGAGAAAACTCAAATCTACTTTTAAATATTTAGAGCCGCGGAATATTCAATTCATTGTGGCACGGTTTTAGGGTCGTTAATGCGTCTTCCGTTTCAATTTTCGCATTCATTTCTCCTCGCCCGTTTTGCTTACCTAGTGTGAAAGAATACACTCGGAATTTATTAGTTTTCATCCGCTAAGCGTGTTCAATGAGAGTGGATTGTGTTTTTCGTTGGGGTGCCATTTGAGGCCCTAACGGCTTAGGCTAATTTTTCGACTCTCGGTAAGTCTTCATACCTTACTACAAAATTCTAGAATATTTCCAACGTGAGATCAGGAGATTTCACACTCTTGTTCAAATACGTGACCAAAGCGGTATTTTTTGGATTATTATGGAGACAACAACGATATTCAGGAAATAGCAAGAAAATTTGACATATTTTCTTCCATAATTAAATATTGACTTCAAGAAATCTGCCAAATTTCATTGGAATGTGATGGGTGATTTTCGAGAAAAAAGTTTCTTGAAAAATTTGGGCATTTTTTGAATTTGTTTTTAATTCTTATTTTCGGTACAATATTAACGAAATGTCGTTTCGCGTCGTTATTATTATCCCAATTTTCAAAATGGGATATAGAGACTCCTGTCGTGGAGTTTTTAGACAGAACAATATTTAAACTGTAATGGGATTGTATATTTATAAGATATTACTGTTTTTACAAAAACATAGAAGAAGAAGAAGAACATAGGTCTTATTTCAATGAATATAAAAATCAGAACAATACGAGGCAGAAGTTTCCATACTTCTATCCGGTTCATAATCTGAGTATAATCGAAAAGAGTTGCACATACAGGGTCTTTCACGAGGAACCTCACCCATATTTATACGGGAAACTACTGAACGTATTTTCATGAAATTCAGCACTTATAAGTATTTCACGATGCTGATGAAATCTAAAATATTTTCAAGGCATGAGCACCTCCGGTTTTTCCGGAAATGACGTCAACTTCCGTTTTTCAAATTAGAACACCATTTTTTTATTGCACAAATAGATTCCTTAGAAAATTTCAATTTATTTTGATGTAACATTTTTCAGTTTTGGTTGGAAAATTCTCTCTGAGCGGAAAAATCCGAACAAAAAATCGAAAATAGAGCTCCGCTGAAACAAGAATTACTTCGAGGTTTTTGGATGGAAAATTTTCATTTTTGGGATTTTTCAAGATGTAAGATTGATGTATCCACTTTAAAAATCGAAATCGCGATTAATGATACAGGGGGTGAAAAAATCGCTTTCAAAGTTAGGGATGACAAAATCGTGAAAAATAAATTTTTTCAAATTAGACCCCATTTTTTTATGGCAGATATTGAATCTACGTTAAAAAATAATATGAGTGTATGCATCACACCCTTGCCCTAAAATGGATATTTTCTGAGTTATTCACAAAAAACTGTTTTTCGTCTTGAATTTTCAGCTATTTCTTTTCCCTTCACGCCAAAAAGATGACATTTTCAGGAAATGTTATTTGAACCATGCTGTAGATTTTTCACTTCTTCTTGAAACCGACTTCAAGTTACTATTAGGAGAACCATGGCAAACTCTCGCAGTTATAACTAGAGAAGATGCTCAAAGTTTTGACCGTTAATTTCTAGACATTTATTTATACGTCTCAGGAATGCTTCGTGCGTTGCTCTTCTTATTTCATCGGGAGGAAGAGATCTGCAAAAGTGTTTAAAAACCAAATTGAGTTTCAAAACTATGAATCTAAAAATCTAAACAAACCTGAACGCATTTCTGACTCGTTCTATGCAGTCCTCTTTATCAGTCAGGGGAGTTGAGTAGACAATATTTTTTATCCTACCCCAAACATAATAGTCTAAAGGAGTTATATCGGGAGAACGTGGTGGCCAAAGATGTGGACCATTGTTCGCCAACCATCGATCTTCAAATAGCCTGTAGAGGATATTTGACACATTGAGTGAATTGTGTGGAGGAGTATCTTGTTGATACCATAAGTCATTATGGTTCTGTACTAGCGGCTCAATTATTTGAGTCAATATGTCAGAATATCTATCTCCTAAGGGAGAACATTCTTTAAATAATGCAAACATGTGTAGTGTTCTATCTTACCAGTTAAAGTCCCATCATAAATGTGAACATCGAGAATTGCATTATTTTTGATGGCGCAAAAAACATTGAAACTCCAGGTCTCTTGAAAGTTCCATTGTCTGAAGTGGTGGTTGTTCTCTTCATCCCAATAATGACTGTTATGCCTATTGAAAGAACCATTCTTTGTGAATTTAGATTCATCTGTCCAAATTATACAGTCCAAAAAGTTTTCATTCTCTTGAAATCGAATCATCATAGCTTCGCAAAACTCTGTTCTCCTGACGAAATCAGTTTCCTTCAAATGCTGTACCCTATTGAATTTATATGGGTGCATTTTATGTTTTTTTAATATTCTCCAAACACTCGATTGAGATAATCCCAGATCAATCTCGGCATCTTTGAGAGAATTTTGAGGATTCACACGAAAATATGCAAGAACTGTAATTTCGTTGTTCTCATCTTCTACTACACTTTTTTCTCTGTGTGTAGTTTTCTTAACGAAAGATCCGACATTTCTCAAGTTTGTCATGGTTCTGTTAATGGTATCTCTCGTTGGTCTGGGTCGGTCAGGAAACCTCTCAATGAACAGTCGAATCGTTCTATCTACAACTTTATTACATTCTCCATGAAGTAGAATGAGATTTAAATAATCTTCATTGGTAAAATTAGGCATAGTGATCGATTTTATAACTTAATACGAATTATCACCAAATTAATAGTAAACACAAAATGCTACTGAATAAAGAGGAATTTGGCAGATGTAATTAATGATATCTATCATTAAAAAAAATAATGTAAAACATGGTAAGTTTTTGCATATGGTTCATAAGCAATTATTTATTTATCACTGGAGAGAAAACCGATGGCCGATTAGTTGAAATAAAGAGGTTTCCGATACAAATTCGAATCCAAATTCGCCATCTATTTAGGAACAACCTGTAACTTTTTTCTCTTGCATATTAGGGTAGTAAAATCTAAAACATGGTTTAAGTAACAGTTCCTGAAAATGTCATCTTTTTGGCGTGAAGGGGAAAGAAATAGCTGAAAATTCAAGACGAAAAACAGTTTTTTGTGAATAACTCAGAAAATATCCACTTTAGGGCAAGGGTGTGATGCATACACTCACATTATTTTTTAACGTAGATTCAATATCTGCCATAAAAAAATGGGGTTCTAATTTGAAAAAATTGATTTTTCATGATTTTGTCATCCCTAACTTTGAAAGCGATTTTTTCACCCCCTGTATCATGAATCGCGATTTCGATTTTTAAAGTAGATACATCAATCTTACATCTTGAAAAATCCCAAAAATGAAAATTTTCCTTTCAAAAACCTCGAAGTTATTCTTGTTTCAGCGGAGCTCTATTTTCGATTTTTTTTCGAATTTTTCCGCTCAGAGAGAATTTTCCAACCAAAACTGAAAAATGTTACATCAAAATAAATTGAAATTTTCTGAGGAATCTATTTCTGCAATAAAAAAATGGTGTTCTAATTTGAAAAACGGAAGTTGACGTCATTTCCGGAAAAACCGGAGGTGCTCATGCCTTGAAAATATTTTAGATTTCATCTGCATCGTGAAATACTTATAAGTGCTGAATTTCATGAAAATACGTTCAGTAGTTTCCCGTATAAATATGGGTGAGGTTCCTCGTGAAAGACCCTGTATATGGCCATCAAACTGTTCAACATACTCCCAAAATATGTGCAGGCATTGATTGATCATAAAGCGTTAAGGGGAGAAATTTACAGAATTATATTGAAAATTGAGCCTTACTCCATTGATGAATTCGAGATTGCATGTCGTTCAATAGTGCAAGTTTATTAGAATTGTTTTATTTTTGACCTGTTTGCTTTTCTTTGATATATGTGTATCAATGATTTGGTGAATAAAACTTATTCTATTCTATTCTATTCTATTCTATTATACAACTAATAACGGGTTTTCAATCAGATAGAAACAGTAGGTCTTGAGAATATTGAGAAAAACCTAGAGAAGCACTGACGTGAAGTCAGCAGCTTTTGCGAGCATGTTCACGTTTTCTGATATCCTCTGAACATGAGCGCAAAAGCTGCTGACGTCACATCTGTGCTTTTCTAGGTGTTTCTTAATATTTTGAAGAATGCTGGTTCTATCTGACTGAAACATCGTTATAAGATGTATAATAACGACTCGCAACATTATTTCGTTAAGAGCAAACACTACCTTGAATATTACGGAGTGACTTTTGGAGGCCAGAGTTCGTTTTTTTCGAAAAACTTTTTCGGTGCGAATGGTTTAAAAAAATCGTATGAATGGGCAATGTTGTCACTTTTTTATATTCAAGAATTTTCGGGATACTAAGAACTGAAATGGAGTGAAAAATGGGAAAATAACTAACATTGCGCATTCTCACAAAAAAATTAAGTACATCAAAAAAATTTCCAAAAATAATTCCTGGCGCCTGCAGAACGACACCCCGATTTCACGCGGCTACTGGTAACGTTAAAACATGTACACCGTGATTCAGGTGCCTGACCTTGAGATTTTTTAAGTTTAAGGAAACGTGAATGTGGCTGTGTTGCCTAGTTGTAATTCAATTGTTTTCTCTTAAGAAAATTAAAATTGAAAACAAATTCAAAAATTGCCCAATTTTTTTCAATCCATATTTCGAAAATAAAGGGTTCATCTGAGGAATCATTAGATGGATTTCACCCATTCATTCGTGAATATGTAAAAACCATCTAATGATTCCGTAAATATACCCATGCAATATGTAATTTTCCAAATATTCTCTAGAATACAGATTGATGAAATCTAGTACTTGATTGAACATGATAGCTTGAAGGTTTATGCAGTGAAGCTGCGTTTGGCGGGATAAATAAGTGAAAAGGTGACTTCTTCGGAAACGAATTTGAACATAAAAAGCTGCTGAATTCACGTTTGTGCTTTTCTAGAATTTTTGTCAATATTACTTGACTAAAGTACCAAAATATATTCACAGTATTTTAAAGCAAGAGACGACTTCGGCCCAAGTTGCCAACCGACAATTTTCTTCACAAATTTACTATCACTGGGGAACTAGAATTTCAGAACAAATTCGACATGATAAGGCTCGCGTTATTTATAAATATCCGTAAAAGATGCCTCGGCTGCTCATACAAGATAATTCCTTCCAATTATGGGTTTTGTTAAGCTGAAATTCAAGTTGGGATTCCTGATTTCATGTTAATATTGTCAAGTAGGATGCACCGAAGATATCTTCTGTGCATCCTAGAGTCAAGTTTATAAAGGAGATGTTCCGCAAATCAACTTGGTTATTTCGATTGCCGGTTTTCCGTTCTGTAAATATGAATTATTCGGTTGGCTCCTGAAAAAAAGGTTAATTACGGAATTTGATTGATGAAAAAGCAATCTTTCTGTCACCAGAACATAGACATATTAAGTCTATGCACCAGAACGACAATCAAGGTTTTATGGTAACATATCCAAAGCATAGAATAATCTTTATTTACCTTATGATCCATAGACCATACCTAGTAATTTTTCCATTGTTGATTGTTGTTTGTTCTATGTTCTATGGATCATATAGAAAATATGATGTTTCTGTGCAATGGATGTGTTAGCATAGAACATTGACTGTCGTTTTGGGGACAGAAAGAACGTTTTTTCATCAATTAAATTCCGTAATTAACTTTTTTTTCAGGAACCAACCGAATATTTCATATTTACGGAAAGGAAAACAGGCAACCGAAAGAACCAAGTTGATTTGCGGAACATATCCTATATAAATTTGACAATATTAACATGACAGCAGGAATTCCCACTTAAATTTCAGCCAATCAGAGATGATCTTAACAAAACACTATATTTGGAAGGAATTATCTTCTTTGAGGAGCCGAGGCATCTTTTACGGATATTTATAAATAACGCGAACCTGATCATGTCGAATTTGTCCTGAAATTCTCATTCCCTAGTGATAGTAAATTTGTGAGGAAAATTGTGGGTTGGCAACTTGGGCCGAAGTCGTCTATTGGAGAAATTAATCATAAGGCATATGTGTTCTTTGTTCAACGGGGTTTCGGGTTATTGCGATATAAATAACGATAATTTTGCTTTTATTAGTAGAATGTTCTTGGAGTTGTTGCTTGATTAAAATGAGCTGCAATGATTGGTTTCAAAGGGAGAAAATATTTTGTGTTGGATGTTTTTGTTGCTTTTTATGATTTTATCTTTATTTTGTATCAACTTGTGATTTTCTTTTTTTTTGTCACTCATTTAATATTTAATATTGTAAGATTTTCTGTAACTGGGTGTATACCTGTAGAAAATAAAGAACCTTATTATTATTATTATTATTATTATAAATTCATCCATCCCTTCAAAAAGTATCCATCTTAAATTCAAAACTTTTAGCAATTGATTCCTGGAACAATCAAGAGACGGGGGGTTCCGCCAAATGAGTTTTTAAAAGATGAAGGGTATAGGTACCGTCTGGACCGAAATGTGCCAGGTGCCCCATTCAGAGATATATTGGCTTTTTATCGGAAGCTAGCTATAAAATTCAACCTACATAATGAATGTTGTATCACATTAGTAAGGTGTTGTGGCTTGCTTTAAAAACTTGTAAATCACTTAGGCATTATTCATCTTTCCAATGCCTAGACGTTAATATTATACAGAATATTAATTTCTCGACAACATTCCCCGACACATTCGAGTAATGTACATAGTTCAGAAATATGAGGCGGTTATTTTAATACAAAAATACAGTTTGTTCATTATGTTGAGTCTTTTTCAAGGAAATCAAGAACTAGACTTAGGTCTCTTGAATATGAATCCGAGAAAAGTACGTGAACGTTGAGTCGGAGGATTCTGTGCGTTAGGATATGTTTCTGTTCGTATGATTTTCACGGCTGACTGATACAAGTCATTGTATATATTGTGTGCCCAACAACAGACATAGATATTTGAACTACAAATGACATGAAAGATCTGGAATAATAAACATATTTGTCGAACAAAAATTACTATTCACTTGGAGCTACTCTATTCGAACATCTTCGAAAAATTATTCTTACTTCAGGTCGCCATGTTTTATCTAAGTAGGTACTACTTTCAAAATGGATCAACCACTTAATAATGGCTAAAACATTGGACAAAAAGTAAAATAAACTCAAATAAAGATCAATTGTGTTGCCTTAATTAACAAACAAAAAGAACGTAACCGAAACAGATTGATACATCCTATTCTTTGAATGTTGTCAAGTCCTACATATTTTCATCAGAGACCTTATGGTTCGATTTATTAACATATATGTAACTTCTACTATCCTTATATAGAACGTACAACGTTGCGTAGTTATCTGACAGTCAAATAAACCAACCAAACATTTCTCAATTATACAGAGTCGAATGTGTCAAACTTCCATGGCCAACCGACTAACTTTATAAAAGTAAACGGCGCATATTGTCAAAAGCAATTTGCTTGAACTTCTGCACAATCTGAACTTCTCTTATGCACTCGACAATATAATTGAGCAGTCTCATCACAAAATCTGAGATATTGGGAAACTACGCCAAATTTCTTGTTGATTCAGCGTTATCGTTCTTTTTTCAAAAATAAGTCGGGAAATACTTATCCGATCAAGATTAATCTTACTTAGTCGTTGACAAATGCTGATGCACAATTGTGTTCAAAATTGCGTGATGAACATAAAAAAATGCTTGAAAAAAATGCTGACTTCACTTCAGTGCTTTTCAAGAATTTCATTTAATGAGAATATTTCGAAGCGCTATGATAAAGTTATCAATTTTTTTTCCTGAATGAAATTGTATCAAGGTTTCATCTTTTTTCATTTTCCAAAAAAAATTTATTGAATAGAAGGAGCCCTTATTGACTGAAATAAAAACTAGAAAAGTACTGACGTGAAATCAGCAGCTTATATATGCGCGCAAGTTCAGAGGAGATGAACGCTTTGGCAACGAATTTGAACATACAAAAGCTGCTGACTTCATGTCAGTGCTTTTCTAGTTTTTTTTCGGGTTATTCTGGAAAAACCTTCGATGCTCGGGAAAAAACACGAGATTTGACATATTTTCAACGATATCTTCGAGAATAATATTCGTATCGCACTGAAGTTTGGTACACTGCTGTAAAATATGAGGCTCAAGGTATGACCAAAACTTTTCTCGACTGTAATGAATAGTTTCCGAGAAAAAATGTTTTCGAAAAAAGTTTTGAGGATTTTTTTTAATTTACAGGGAAATAACCTCAAAACTTCAAATGACTATTGCTCCGAAAACGGTTGACCGATTATGCCCATAAACGAACTCAAACTTCGAATTTTGAAATTCAATAAACCCTGAAACTTTCGAGTCGATAGAATCCTCTGTACGCATGTAATCGTGCATACGGTCGGCCGGTCGGACGATTTTGACACCGGATTCATCATCATTAAGTCCAACCCAAACATTTAGACAAAACGATATCACTCTGTTCCCCAGAAGATGCGCGCAAAAATCAAACTATTATCAGCTCTTTTCTGGCTTCCATTGAAAACTGAAAATGGGAACTGAAGGATTATCAATTGCCCAATTCACGCGTTTTATTGTGAATCTGCAGTTCACAGGTCGTTGAATTGAAAAAAATATTTCGTTTATAAATCCTGGAGTGAATTCAAATCTTCCTCAACAGGGGCATCTTGCTTCAAAAAATGAAAACATTTGTACTCTTCGAATAAATAGTAAGTCCCATTCATGAATAGAAATGTCACACCATTTCAGACATTCAAATTAACTTCATTCATGAGCAGTTCAGAATAGGGGTGTTCAGGAAAGGAGGGGAAAACAGCCGCGTTATTGAAGTGAATTTTCGGACAGCTTGTATATGCTCGGATGTTCAGAAAGACTTATCTTGAGGAAATTAGGTTAATTTATAACGATTGAAATGGTTTAAAGAGTCGGTAGTGTATATTGTGTCAAATATAGGCAAGTTGCGTTGAACACTCCCCCAAAGTGGGCGTAAAAGGCTGTTATCTCTCTCACCTTGCAGATAACGTCCCCGCCTTTATGTAATATTAAAGCAGTTTGTTAAGCATCGAATTGTATTAAAGCAGGTAGGTAGAAGCGAGTGAGATTGCTTGTCTTCAGAAAGAGGGTACGAACGGGTACAAAGGTGCCGCCATCGGCTGGCTAAATGCCTATCTTTAAGGTGTCAGACCAACACAAATGAGTTTCCTTTAATTATAGGGCCAACTTGTTTCTGTATTAGACCGCTTTCGTTGCGACTAAAGCTACGACGTACTCCCAACTGGTTTTCATTCTGACGAGCCGTGCAGCCGTGATAATGCCACCTAAGGCTCTTGTCTGCGATTGCTTCGATCAAATATTTGATATCTTGCCCTTAAGCAAACATATCATGTGGTAAATTGCCTGCCTACTCTTCTATCCAGCGTCCGACACGATTGTATTCGTTGCGCTACGATGACTTTAAGGTACACAAAGGCATTAAAAAACAAAATCATTTATAAATTACACGTTAAAGCATCAAAACGTTGTCCGCCTATAAAGATAAATTATGTTTTTTAACGCTTTAGTAGTACCGAAAAACACAACAGCATTTAGGTAGGTATGTTTTGTGTTCGGCAGGTTCTATGGTCAACATCTGCGCTCTCGGTTTGTGTCTGTGAATCGTTTATAATTTAATAAAAATTCCTTTGAGTTTCTCATCTTTTCCGAATTGGGTGTTTCGGTGTCCCTTTTAAAACGTGATCTGGAGAATTGCGATCATAATGAATTACCTTTTTATCTCCAATATTTCAATTCAACGGTCGTGGCCGGAAGAACATCATAAATGTTTTACAGGAAATGGGGTTTTGGATTTGAAATATCGGCGAATAAGAACAGTTGTAGTTTCATCGAATTGTTCCAGTTCTTTTTCAACATTTCTGAACCTCCTTTCATAAAAAACTACAGTTATAAGAAAATGACTAGGGGTGGTAGATCGGGTTGAATTTATGGATGTGCAACCCGAACACCCCATTATGCAAAAAAAATCTAGAAAAGCAGTGAAGTGAAGTCAGCAGCTTCTGCGCGCTTGTTCAAGTTTGGTGATATCCTTTGAACATGTGCGCAAAAACTGCTGACTTCACGTCAGTGCTTTTCAAGGTTTTTTCGATAAAGTACATACTGGATTTCAATTTGATTTAATTTGTATACGATACCGTAGAAAAACCATGAAATCTGAAATTTTTTCCATTTTCTCCTAAAATTTAAATCTGATCGAACTGTTGAAAAATATTGACCTCAATGTCTATGCGGAAATTCATCGAAAGCTGATGAATAATTGCCAAGAGAATTTTTCTTCTAACAAAAATTTGCAAAATTTTGGAGAACTTATTTTTGAATTGAATACCCAGGTGATGCCAACAGAATTGTGCATGCAGTTGTGAGTCGGTATTCTACAAAAAACTAACAAGTTTCAATCCGATCTCATCAAAATTTTTGAGATGTTGAGGAAATAAACTCAAGAATATAAATGGGTGTAACTCCAAAACCGTTTGCTCCATTAACGAACCCAACCATCGCATAAAGAGGTGCACTCTACCCTGAATGTCCTGGAATTCACATCAGTAATTTTCTCGATTTTTTTTATATTTTAGGGTATTCAAAATGAGAAATTAGAATTTCTTAAATAATGAACAGTTGGAAAGGTGAACCGAAATATACTTACTGACAAAGAAACTGCAACATCCAGAAAGAGCTGTTTCAATTTTGAATTTTTTTGGTGAAACAAAGATAGTATAGCAAGCAGTGAAATTTTCCGAATTTAACGACAAACCAGTTGTTCGAGGAGATCCAATGTTGTTTAAATGCCTAGAGCACGTGAACGCGGAATTTATCGCCAGCTAAGTGAATTTGAAAGAGGTCGAATTATTGAACTACGAGAGGCGGGGTTGTCATTTCGAGAAATCACTAACCGTACGAACAGAATTCCAACTAATGTTATGAGATGTTGTCAAGCGTGATTTGATAATGCTCAAAATCGAAGAAGAGTAGGCACCGGACGTCGAAGGGGCACAAATGTAGTTCAAGATAGACGTCTAAGACTTATGGCCTTTAGAGACCGATTTGCGACAACTCGATTTTTGGCTGATGAGTGGTTAGAAGAACAAGGCCATCCCGTAAATGCCCGAAGGATTACCGCCGTATAAGGTTTTTCGGACTGCAGCATTATCGACCTCATCACGTGTTACCTCTTACGGTTAAGCATGGCCAGCAACGATCACAGCGGTGCAGATAACGACTACATTGGAATGTAGAATGGCATCAGGTCGTCATTTCTGATGAATGTCTATTCTCTTTGGGGGCACATGATGGCCAAAGAAGGGTTAGACGAGGTCGGGGAGAAAGACGTGACACTCATTTTGATGTTGAGCGTCATGTACACCGGACAGTAGGCGTTATGGTAAGGGGAGCTATTGCATATGCAAGTAGGTCACCTTTGGTCTATATTCGAGGTAACATGACAGCGCTGCGTTTTCTTCAAGAAATAATGAAGCCATATGTTCTCCCTTACCTTAACCGGCTCGAGAATCCAATATTTCAGCAAAATAATGCTCGACCTCATAATGCCAGAGTTAGTTTAAACTTTTTTGAAGCAACCAATGTGAATCTTTCGCGATGGCCGCCCAGATCCCCCGATCTTTCGCCCATAGAGCATGTTTGGGATATCATGGGCAAAAGGTTTGGAAATTTACCCCAGCCCCCACGGTATTTGGCGGCTCTGAGACATGAAGTACAGGTAGCTTGGGAAAGTATCCCTCAAGAAGAAATAGACCATCTTCTTGCATCAATGCCAAGAAGTGTTGGGGAGTGTATAGATAACCGCGGTGTACAAACACATTATAAACAAATTTAATAAAAAAATTGTAAACATTTCGTTTTTTTCTCCAAATTCTAATCATTTTCTCCTTGCTATACTATCTATGTTTTACCAAAAAAAAAATTAAAATTTAAACAGCTCCTTTTGGGTGTTGCAGTTTCTTTGTCAGTTAGTATATTATCAATAACTCAGGATGGGAAATGTATGACACTTGGTGAGAAGGTTATTGATTTATTGAGGTTATCGACCGAATCGATGTAAAAATTGGAGGTCCACGTAAAATTAACTCCCAAACATGTCAACAAGAACCTTAGTATTTCTCAAATTACATCAAGTTTTTTCCGACGGAAATACTTATTTGTTACATAGCGGATATTCACGTTTAACATTCTCCTATAATTGATAATTCATTAAAGAGAATAAATAATTTTTTCCTGGCCGAAAAAGGCGCTGGCCATTAATAATCCTTTTGATTGTATGGCCACTCAAAAGTCCAATTACACGTTTGGCCTGAAAGAAGCGGCTTTTACCAACACAACGGCAACAAAAATCCCTGCCGGATCGGTCAGAAGATTCATGGTGTTATTGATGAAAAAGCGGCTATTCCCAAAGTGAAAAACACTTTAATAATACAATGGAAGCAATCAGGTAATCAAATCAGACTCTAAATATATGCCCCACGATACGGCCTAGCTGAAAGGAAACTTATTTGAATAATTTTATACGGTAACACCAGCATCGGGCTGAACCTATCCGTATAAATTTCATTGATAAAAAGAATTCTTGAAGAATAATACGAAAATGTGGGTAGAATAGGACACGGGGTAAAATACACGATCTTTAGTGCGGCTGTAAATACCTTTGCTTTTGAGAACTTGCCACTAGTCTGATGAAATAATTCCATACGGAATAGAGAAGGAACTGAAAAAGGTGCCAGCAAGTCTCCCAGACATCGGATAAACTCGAGACTAAAGCTCAGTCCGGTAGGGCCGTTTTCATGGAACGATTGGAACAGAACGGTAAATCTTCGTTAGACTCTTCGATATTTTTTTTTTCCAACAGGATGTAAACATATTTTAGTGAAACCCGGAGAAAATTATTATTCTCATTCTGTTAAATAAAGAGTATTCAGTTAAATACATTATATACATGGTTGTGAAATTGTTCATACATTGTTGCAGACCGATATGGCTTTTTATATTTTGCACGCATGTTCTTGGGAACAGCGTGCTATCGTTTTGTCCAAATGCCTGTAATTTTCAAATTTTGAGCAGAAAATGGTGTGAAACGACATTTTTTTTCAAATATTTATTATTCTGCAATCTTCTGATCATATTTTCCTCATGAAACTCTGTATAAACCTTCGAGCTGTCCTTTTTCGATGAAGTACTGGATTTCAATTCGATCTGATCTGTATTTTTGGAAATATTGGGAAAATAAAATTTTGAATAGATATATCTGTGAAATCATTGGGTGGATTTTACCCATTCACGAATTCGACCTTCTTTATTTGAATCGAATTGAAACCCAGTACTTAATCGATGAAACCTAGAAAAGCACTGGCTGTAAAGTCAGCAGCTTTTGCGAGCATGATCAAAGGATATCATCAAAAGTGAACATGCGCGAAAAGGAGGCTGACTTCAGTAGTTAACCTAAACAATTCGAATCAGTTCAACTCCGAAATTGTTTGCCGGATTTGATCCATTATCAGAACCAACCATCGCGCGAAAGTTTGAAAACCGCTAGCTTGTTCCATTCGACATTCATCCTGTCCTAAACCGGCAGCCGGCCAGGCATAATTGAATTTTACATAGGATTTATCAGAGTTCAACCTAGTAGTGTAAGACCATTTTGGAAGACAATATAGGTACCATAGTTAAAGATATGGGGGCAAACAGATGGCACGCTGTTTCCTAGAAAATGCGTGCAAATATAAACTCCTGAAGTATTAAATTCAAAAAAGTCTACTTGTTAAAGGCTATTGATACAACAATTAAATACAGATTTTTCTGTATTACCTTTACATAATAATATCTTTCGATATTGATTTGATATCTTACGATATACTTTTATGTCTTCGACGTACTACGTCTTCAATGACAAAATTATTATATCAACTGGCATATAATGATCAAGGTAAAAAATCTTAGAAAAGGGTAAAAAAATGAAATACAACCTAAAAATAATACTAGACAAAGTGTTTCATCTTCTATCTTTCGAATTAGAATCATCAGTAGCATTTATTCTATATTATATATCAAAAACTTACTACGTGTTTCCCACGTACACTTCACTTCAACGGAAATAACCAGATTTAAAACCATACGCATGCTTGTTAGAATTGTGCATAGAAACAATAATGCCACAGATTTTACTTAAAACTTCTTCTTTCTTTGACAAATGAAATGCGGTAAAAACATTTTCCAAAAAGTCCTGAAGATTCATGCAATCGAGCACATGAAGATTCAAGCAAATTTTCTTGAGGATCATAGGATTATAAAACACTAGGAAAGCTCCATTGGGTGGAGACCTTACCTGAAAACCACAAAAAAAGCGTTCATGGAATTTTTCATAAAAAAATGGTTTGGTAATGAAAACATGAATTCATTCGAGAATCCCTATGTTCAAATATCAAGTGAAGGATATTTGGCATAATTTTGCATTAGTTTCAAGGGTTATTTTAGGTTTTCGCTTCCAATATCTGAAAAAACAACCTGAAATTAAATCATTCACTTTTAGAAACTGAACACATTTCATTTGGAAAATGTTAGATTAAAGTCATTTTCCTGTCAGATAACTACACAACGTTGTCCTCTCTACATAGAGGTCGTAGTAAATACGTTTTTTTCAAAACGTGAATTTACTTTGGGAAAATAATGAATTTGAGAAAATATTATGTGAATTCAATAATTGTAAAGACCGGGCGAATGTTGAGGAAATTTTTTCTCTGTTAACACCGGAAATATTTCACGTATATAAACATGGTTGGAAGATTCAGTTATGCTATTCTCTTGTACGGAAATCAAGAAACGAGTGTTGAAATTTTACTGAAAAATAATGAATAGAGTAGTCCGTTACTTTGTGATAGTTCATTCAAAAAAAATAGAAGTACCAGAATAATCCTGCCGTAAAACTTTGAAACGAACAGACAAACCCATGGAATTCCATACTTTTCGAAATTCTCAAGAAATAAGTCTACAGAAGATATTTAAATACCTTGTCGCACAACTTGAAATACTCCAGTATGAAAATGTAGTAGTACTACAAAACCTGTGTCACCTTGAAAGAACTTACTCAATTTACAAAGTTCTTGAGAATCTATGTGAAAGATACACTGAATTGGGTTCTCACTCACATACGTTGAAAATGTTGCATAGCTAGTAATAAATTATTGATTCCGAATTATTGGGGTTACTATCAGAAAAAGCAGATTTCAGTTCTACATAGCATTTCCTGATACCTTGTCTCTGCTTCTTCAAAAATACCTTCAGCATTTTTAGTTTCCAAGCGTGATGATTATGTTGAGATTGAGAGTAGAAATTGGCATAGGCATTTGGCAACGTCGCTGAGAATTATTTTGACATTGCCAATATTTCACTATTGCCAACCTGAGCAGTTTTAAGTAAAAAAACTTGATAGACCTAAATCATGGCCAACCGGTACAGTTTACAAAAGTGATGGAGTATAGATATCGCCCTTGTGGGTTGCTAGATTCAAAGTATTTTTCGGGGGTAATTTGTAATTTCTTAAAAAAATGTTGCCTAATGAACAATATAGGAATAATGCAATGGAACGGTTAAGCTGCAGAGTTATATTATATGGTTCATAGGGTGAGCTACAGATTCTGAAACATTACCATTCGTAAATCGTTTGCATTGTTCATTAGGCAAAATGTTGTCAAGAAACTGCCCTTGAAAAATAGTTTTCAGATCCAGCGATCCGCATGGGGTAATTTCTAGAAAAAAAGAATTTTTATTGTTCTTTCTCAGATATTTGGAGCGAAAATTCATATCCATATATTCGTGAGAAATTTCAGTCTCCTCAAGTAAATATTTAGTAGAATTAGTGGGTTTGTTTTGGTTCCGAATTCAGAACGATTCGGAACAGTTCGAGTATGCGCGATTGCGATTTTGTATCTGAAAAATCGCAATCGCACATAATCGAGCCATCCCAAACTGTTCTGAATTGGTTCTGAAATCGAAACTAAAACAAAGCTAGTATCAAAATGCCAATTTGTTCAATAATGTCCCCTATTAAATATTCGTTCAAAACCAAGTTCCGCCCGAAATGTACAAGGGAAAATAAATACATTAATTAAATAACGATTGGTATCATACCAATTAATGTCTTGTTATTTACCGAAATTAACCAGTCCACAGGTGGTCTGTCAAGACATAAAGATAATGCCGCAGTGGAGACTGCCAGTCTCGTAAAGATACAACAGATGTAACGTATAGCTCAAAAACGGAGTGTCTGGACCAGGCTTAATAAACGAAAAGGAGTCTCGGCGAACAAAAAAGAACTACACATATTTATGCCCGCTTTAGATCTTAAAAAACCATGACTAATTTCATATTATGAAAAGAATAAATAATGTTCCATTCCGAACATCAGGCTATCGGCCGGGGCACATAGTGATGAAGGTGGCCAGTTTTTTCAAGGTATGCCATTCTGAAGGTTATGACATTGATGAATATTGGTAAATGAAATTGGGGAACACCTTCAACACGTCTGAACCCAGGATTTTTGGGTGTTAAGAGGATTTTTACCGGTTCACACCTATCTCTAATCTTTCTAATTTTCTGATAGTCTTTCACTACTAAATGATGTGGATCACCTGTTCAGAGCCGCTTTTGAACTGATTGCCGAAATGAGTTTTGGGATTCTTTCTTCATGCCGTGCTGCTTTAAGTATTTCTATAATACCCTTAATGAATTCCATATAAAAAATTTAATGTTCAAATTTATGGGCAAACAAAAGTTTGAAATTTTTGCACGCATGTTCTGGGGAACAGCGTTCTATTGATTTGTCCGGGGTCAAAATATATTCTATCTGGCCGGCCGGCCGACGACACGATAACTATCTAAAGGGGCGATCTAGAGACTTGAAACCTTCAGATTAGATCGCGCATTGGAATGTGGCGGTTGAGTTCGTGAATGGGACAAATCCGTCGAATGGTTTCGGAGTTACGGTCATTTGAAATTTTGAGATTAATTAATAATATATCAGAAACTACTCATGCGATTGAATTGAAACCTGACAGTTAGTTGAAGCGTAAAAACGCACAACTTTTCACAGAATTTCGTTGAGATCACACTGTCAGTAAATTCTGAAAAAAAATTTTTTTTTTCGAAATTTCTTTCAAAAAAATTTCTTTTTCGAAATGTTCATAGGATCCGGAGAAAATCATATTTTACAGCAATGTACCAGATTTTATTCTGATACGACCACAATTTCTGTAGATATTGGAAAAAAATATGTAAAATTTTTTTTTTTTTTTTAAATTTAATATTTTTTTTCAAATATTCAATATTCTGTGATCTTCTGATCATATTTCCTCACGATATTTAGTGTGAACCTTCGAACTGTAATTTTCCGATGAAATATTGGATTTCAATTCGATCTAATCTGTATTTTAGGAAATATTGGAAACATTAAATTTTGAATGGGTATATCTGCGGAATCATTGGGTGGATATTACCCAGTCACGAATTTGGCCTTCGTTATTGAGGTCCAAACCTACTCTACAAATATTGAGTTTCTAGGTTGTTTCTTCCGAAAGTTATTGAGTTTACGGTCGGCCGTTAGTATTTTTTGAGTTATTTCGGAAGAAACGACGATACTTAGGGAAAAACACGAAATTCGACATATATTTTCCCCATATCTCCAGAAATTATTATCGTATCAAACTGAAGTTTGGTACACTACTGTGAAATATACAGTTCGAGGTCCGAGCAAGATTTTACTCGAACGTGATTTATAGATGGTCAATATAATGAACGAAGAAAGTTTTGAAAAAGGATTCATATTCAAATTTACCAACAGAACGATCTGAACAAAATTTTGTCCAAATTTTCGCGTTGGCATGCTCCAACTAATCGCCAAGCTTCAATCCAATCGCTTCTGTATAGTTCCTGAAATATCAGGGAATTACCTCAAATTTTCAAATAATGATAATTCCGAAGCAGTTCGGTTGAATTTGCCCATTAACTAACTCAACCGTCGCATTTTGAAATGCAGCCTACCCTCGAAAGTGTCAAGTCGATAGGGTTAAGCAGGGTCCAGATGAGTGTAATGCGACAGCGAATGCCATAAATCCCAGGGAGTTTTATGGTTCGAAGGAGCGCTCTTTCTGCTCCGTCAGGACTCGGTTTTCAACTCGAACGATGCATTTGAATGTATTATTCAAAGCTGAGCTCGAGTGCGATCCACACTATTCGCCGAATCGTTTATCAAATTTTATTGCATTCGCTGTTCGTACACTCATCTGGACCCGGCTTTACCATACGCCCGTAATCGTGCTTACGGTCGACCGGACAGAATCGATTTTGACACCCGATTCATCAACAGTGAGTCCTAACTTTTTAATAAAACGATAGCATGCTGTTTCCAGAATATACGCGCAAAAACACCCTGTGTATGTTCTATCGACACGCTTCTCACGAAATTACGCAAAAATCTTCGTGTCGATACTTCACAATTCAATTCTTCTCATAGATCGGATAGATTTTTCGAATTATTCGGATAAGAAATTAGATGGTTATAACTCCGGAACCATTGAACGCATCGGTGTGTCTTTCTTAATGGCTTGGAATCATTTGCTGCTCGAAAGTTGGAATTCAAAGTCATTTTGCCATCACGATAGCACTTTTGTTAATTCGAACGAGCGCGTAAAAATACATACATCTGATCAAAGTACAAATCCTGACAAATTTCAAATGAACACAACGAGCCTTAAAAGTAATCTTAAGTGACATATTTTCCCTAGTGCATAAAATACATTATACAACAGCCTCGATTCGTCCAATTACGTTGAAATTGATGACGTTCGAGAAGTTAAAAGCGCATAATGAATTGTCCAAATTTGCATCGTCAAGATCACGGCTTTTGTTTAAAGTTCAGGTTACAGGATACTTCATTATACGTTAAAGAAATGAGATTCCAGATCAGGTGAGACAGGGATTTTGCTCATGGAATATTTGCATAACAACATTAATTACAGTGAATGACCACTTGTTGCAGAGCCACGTTTACTTATAATTTTGTACCGGTTTTGTGCAACTCTCCATAAGATGGTTAATATGAAGAACGAAATGGGTAGTAGCTTCTTTATGGCTGATTCTGACTCCTTTATACATAAATGGCACAGAAATTGAAGCGTGATGATAAGTGTTGGAAATGTTTGCTTGTAATGCGATTGTACAATCAGACTTCCGATCTGGATGGGTTGTAAAACACAAATCGAACAACAATCATGGAATCCATCTTATGTGAAGGGTGTTTCAAATTGCGCGGTTTGTTCAAGAATAAATAAAATATAGATGGCGCACTGAATTCGCCTGGTTATTTTGACATTTAAGAAGTGTCATGTATGACATTTAAAAAAATGGCTTCGTACACGATACAATAACACGCTTAAATTGTTGAATTATTTTATGAAAATCAGCGTTCTGTGAAACGTGTTTTTAGAAAATTACGTGTTTTTTATGATTTACATAATTGTCCATCTCAAAGCACTATTGTTCGAATTATTAAAAATTTCAAGAGATCAAAAAAGTGAAAAATACAGTCGTAGCGGTCGTTCACAAGAAAATATCGATTTGGTTCGTGAAAGTGTTACTGAAGATCCTGGAATGTCCACTAGACGACTTCACAACAAGTTAGTGGGTCCACAACATGGCGTCTTTTACACAAGGATTTAGCTCTGAAGTCATATAAGGTTCGAATAACACAGGAACTAAAGCCATAAGATCATTTAAAACGTCAATTTCATCAATGAACAACTAGCTGATTTTTCTCAAAACATCATGTTTTCCGAATAGGCACGTTTTCAACTTGGTGACTTTGTTAATAAACAAAATTGTCGTATCTGGGGTGAGGAAAATCCACGAATTATTCATGAGAAACCTCTGCATCCTAAACGAGTCACTGTTCGGTGTGCATTATGGTCAGGTGATCTAATTGGACCTTACTTCTTTGCAAATGCTGCTGGTGAAGCTGTAACTGTCAATGGTGATCGATACCGTCGGATGATAATCGAATTTTTGCGGACTGAATCAATGAATATTGATCTAGAGCACATTTGGTTGCAACAGGATGGCGTTGCACCTCACTTTGCAAATGACACAATTGATTTATTGAGACAAAAATTTCCTGGACGAATAATCTCCAGAAACGGTGATGTCAATTGGCCAACGAGATCATGTGATTTGACACCGATGGACTATTTTCTTTGGGGTAATGTGAAAAGCCAGGTGTATAAGAATAATCCACAATCGATTCCTGAACTAAAGGATGAAATTATTCGTGTCATTAGTGAGATAGAGCCTCAATTATGTCAAAATGTCATTGAAAATTTCAACAAAAGAGTGGACGTCTGTAGAGCTGCAAGAGGATGCCATTTGATGGATATTATTTTTCATATATAAATGTCATAACTGATACTTCAATTACCATAAAAAGTTTTTGAAAATGAATGCAAATTATGTGTTTTATTTATTGCTTTTAATCACAAGCGAATATGGTGGTTGTGGAAGAATGTGAACAGTTTTGGGTAATGAGTAATATATTTATGAACTAACTCCCAGTTATTCTCCCTCATAATAGAGCCATTTTGATTTCCTGAGGAAATCAAGAAAATTACAGCTTTTGCGTTCAAATTCATTGCCACAGCGGTCATCTTCTCACGTATTTACTCCGCCTTCAGGCCGATCTGCAGCACAATAACTGAAAACCAATAGGAACAACTTAAAAACTCGATATTTGTAGAATAGGTTTGGCCTCAATCACGAAAGCCGAATTCGTGAATGGGTGAAATCCACCCACTGATTCCGCTTGTATGCCTACCGGTTCAAAATTTAATTTCCCCAATTTGTTCCAAACTGCTTATGGGATCGAAGTGAAATCCAGTACTTCATTGAAAAATATTTGAACCAAATTTTGAAAACTAAACAGGCAGGAAATATCGACTTCGATTGAATATAAAAATAGGGAGTTCAGGACAATCAAAACTGAAATGGTTTATCAGTTTCTGGATTAGGTATATGATATCTATATCCATGAATTCCCTCTCAGTCTTTTTTTTCACATGATGTGAATTTCTTAAAAGACAAATTCGATCGAGTAAGAATTTACGAATTGATTGAAAGCTGACGGCTTGAAGGTGCAGGTAAATAAAAATAATTTTTTTCGAAAAGAATTTTGAAAAAAATTCTGCAAGAGTTGCGCTTTGTCATATTCAGCCGGACAGAATCGATTTTGACACCGGATTCGTCATCAGTGATTCCAACCCAGTCGTTTGAGACCGTTTTTGGCTCAAAATTCGAAATTTACAGACATTTGGACAAAACGATAGCACGATGTATTTGTATTTTTGTATTTTTTCCGAATATCCCAGGCTTCAACGAAACCCCTCAGAAGCTTAAAGCTTGTGCGAGCTAGGATACCGGGTGTGTTCTGTGTAGGCTTTGTTACTAATTCCTTGCGCCACGTTAGGAACAGCACTGTTAATTGTTTACCCAACAGCGAATGGTTGGACGGTCCCCTAAAAACCGGAAAAGTTATTTCCCGGCCAAGGGCTTGAACCCCAGACCTTACGATCATGGGGCTTGCGCTCTAACCACTGAGCTACCGCCGCTATAACATGCGCGTAAAAAACGAGTGAAATAGTCGCGTCCACAAAATTGAAGCGGCAAACGAGTGGCCACTCAACATACCAAATGCTAATATGAAAATTTTTCATAAGCAGAAATCGTGTTTTCAGTATATCTCTTATCTTAGTTTATATTGATTTCAACGCTACCAAACTATGAATCAGCAGGTATCAGAAAAAATGAATTTGTAATAGTATCTATACTTTATTTGAATATCAAAATCGGGAATTCGTTACAATCATAACTGAAATACTTTATTAGTTTCTCAATTAAATGATATCTATATCTAAGAACTCACAATAAGATCATGTAAATTCCCTGAAAAACAGACCGGATCGAGTAATATCTTGGAATTTATTGAAAACTGTTGGCTTAAGGTACAGGTAAATTTTCTTGGAGATCATATCATTAGAAGACCGGATTTCTTATCTGGAAGCCAAGCAGCGTTGGTAAGGATTAGTACCTGGATGTATAACCGCTTTTTAAAAAAAACTTAATTGTCGAAAGACATAACTCTTGGAATCCACGGGGTTTACTGAAGACGTGGATAGGAACTCTATGTCAGTACTTTTCTCAAATTGTCATTAGTGGTTTCCGAATAATCTTTCGAAAATTTAGCTACCGAATTACCTGAATTACATGCAAGCCAACGGTTAGTGCACTGCGCTTGTCCCAACCTTGAAGCTCATTTGTATCTGGAAAAAACGAATGAAAAAGTCTCGTCCACAAAATTGAAGCGGCAAACAAGTGGGCACTTACCATACTAAATGCTAATATGAAAATTTTTCATAAGCAGGAATCGTGTTTTTAGTATATCTTTAATCTTAGTTTATATTTACGACGATAGTTATATTAAACCTAATCTTGTGATGAAACCGGCCTTATAATTGGGGATGGATGAAACCAGCGAAAGGTGTGAGCCAAGACACCTGTGCGATGCCCGAAGCGTTTTATGCGTGTCGGTATGCAAGAGAATAATCTTAACTGACAGTTTAAAAGATACGGCGGTAAACATAAAAAGATATCTCACCATATGCCACAACAATTTTACAATGATTAAACATATTTGAAAGTAATTACCCTTGTTCGATGGTAGCCAGAAACAAAATGCTATTGTTCATCACGAATTATCCAAATTGTCGTTTTGACACTAAGTACACATGTAATAAATTCTATCCAAATCGATTACTTGACAGATTCGGATAAAATTGGTACTTTTTCATGTGGATAAATCGAATGAGATTCCAAGAGGTCGTTATGATCCAAAATTGATTGAAAAAATTCTAGGAAAGTACTCTTGTGAAGTAAGAATATTCAACGATCTTGTTCGAATTAGCAAACAGAACGTTCACCCATTCGGATAATGAGACATCCTAGCTTTGCTTCCTGATGAAACGGTTTTGCCAACATTGCTCATCATATGATCATCACGAAATTTTGAATGAACAATGAATCCGCCATTTTTCAACCAAATACCAGTTTCCGAACTGATTTGTATTTGTAATCAAGCCCTTATCGTTATCTGGCTCTTAGAATATGAAGTGGAAGGACCGACAGGCAGAGCTGATTTCGACAAAGAATTCTTTAAAGGTGAGTCCTACCCGATCGGTTATAGGATTGAAATTTAAAATAGCGGACATTTGAAGATGATAATACTCTGACTTCCTAGAATGTGACCATAAAGTCCAGGGCTTTCGTTCATTTCTTGAAATTTATGGACAAAGATTTCCCAGTCTCGAACCTTAATATCCTCAAGAAATTTTGCATGAACCCTCAATGCCTTATTCCACAAATAAAAATTACCAGATTTCAACTAATCGATAATGTATTCCTGGAAATATTTCGTTCTCCGCGCAAGCCCAAAAATACCTTCTAATTTCCGGAAGAAGCAGTTCTCGATATTTGTGGAGTAGGTTTAGAAGCATTATTACGAATTTTTTATCTTGAACGTATCGGGAAAATTGAATTACGAATGATATAAGTAGTATGGGCAGGGATACATTTGATGATAAGAAAACATAGCCATGATGAAACTAATGAAAAAAATTCTTTTGAGAAGTATGGACTCAAAAATTATAAAAAATTATAATTCAAAATTTACACTCGGTCAAGAATCTCCAGAATATTTATTTCTGTACATATCGATACCCAATATAGAACAAATTTGCCCCTATCTGAAGACGGTTTCTTTGCCGTCGCTCTGCAAGAGATGTCCATAAAGTTAGCAGAGCCACTTGCACGGAAGTCAATGAAAACCATCTCATTAATTGTCGTATATTTGTCGTGAAATTGTCGTGAAAGAAAAAAATTTGTCGCGCTAGTTTTTTTTTTAAGGGGTGGCTCTGCTAACTTAATATTAAGTTAGCAGAGCCATTCTAAAATGTGCATCGAATTCGATCAAAAATGTTATGAGTAATTGTCGAGTATTTGTCGTAGACCATCTAGCCTGAAAAAACCAGAAAACATAATTTTTTTATAGCTTTTTTATAGGTTTTAATAAAATGTTCTGGTTTCTTAGGAAATTTGTCATATCCGGCAACACTGCATTGGTAAATTGTTATTTCAGGTATGTTTTCCCTATCATTATTGACTGATATTGGGTTGTATATGTTAAATCTTCTATTTCCCGAGATGAACAATTTTCGTTTCAATGCTGAATAATGGAAATATTCCATTCTTACGGATATACATCGACGTAACTTTGTGATACAAGAAAGTTGATTAGATGACCGTTCTTTAAATTCCGGAAATGAGTTGAACGATTGAAGGACGACCAAAACATATTTGTCGTGAAAGATAAAAATTTGTCACGCTCTTTGTTTTTTTTTAAAGGGGTGGCTCTGCTAACTTAATTTTAGGTTAGCAGAGCCTCTCCTTTTAAAGTTTAAGAAGAAACAAAGGGCGCAACAAATTTTTTTTTTTCACGATAAATATGTTTTGGTCGTCCTTCAATCGTTCAGCTCATTTCCGGAAGTAAAAAACGGTCATCTAATCAACTTTCTTGTATCACAAAGTTACGTCGATGTATATCCGTGAGAATGGAATATTTCCATTATTCAGCATCGAAACGAAAATCGCGAGAAATAGAAGATTTAACATATACAACCCAATATCAGTCAATAATGATACGGAAAACATACCTGAAATATCAATTTACCAATGCAGTGTTGCCGGATATGACAAATTTCGTAAGAAACCAGAACATTTCATTAAAACCTATAAAAAAGCTATAAAAAATAATGATTTCTGGTTATCATATTATATATTATCATAACATTTTTGATCGAATTCGATGCATATTTTAGAATGGCTCTGCTAACTTAATATTAAGTTAGCAGAGCCACCCCTTAAACAAAAACTAGAAGGGCGACAAATTTTTCTCTTTCACGACAAATTCTCGACAAATATATGACAATTAATGAGATGGTTTTCATTGACTTCCGTGCAAGTGGCTCTGCTAACTTTATGGACATCTGCAAGAGCTTCGGTACAATGTCTCCTATCTAACAACACAACTGCATTGAAAAACTCATAGTTTTCTAATGAGAATGTATCTCATTTTTGTTCCGAATTAGGGTTCCAGAAAGGATGTGCTGGTACACTGAGCATTCCTGAAGGGAAGAAAAGATTCCGGAATAAAAAAATTTCTTGTTATGGAAATTCTAAACGGGAATTCAGAATCGTGAAATCTTCCAAATTCAAGATCATGCTGACCTGACTTAAAAGCAAACAATACCTCGAATATAACGGGGTAACTTTTGGACGCCAGAGTTCCTTTTTTGGAAAAAAATTTATGGGTGAGAATGGTTGAAAAAAACTGTAAGAATGCATAATGTTGCGACTTTTTCACATCTAGAATTTTCGGGAAAATAAAACTGGAATAGAGTGAAAAATGGAAAAATAACTAATATTGTGCATTCTCACAAAGAAAAGGAGTAGGTGTATCCAAAAAAAAATTTTTCAAAAATAATCACTGAAGCTTGCAGAAGGACACTGCAGGTTTTCTCCTATTACCGTCGAAATTCCTCCGAATTCTAATATTTCCGCTGTTATTTGCACCGTTAAATCATGTAGACCGTGAGCAGGTGCCTGACCTTGAGATATTAACGAGGTTTTTTTGAATCATGAAAGTGGCGGTGTTGCCGAAATGTGCGAAGCCGAAATTCACCAGCACGTGGCAGTGTTTGCTCTTAAGGCAAATTTCTGTCGATTTAATGATATATCAACCAATATTCAATAAATAAGTGAAATGGTTTCCTTTTTCCGAATACTCTCATCATTTGCTGGAGTAGAGTCTTTATAGGATAATTTGCTTTTGACCCATTTCACCAAAATGTCTGTTATTTTCGATTTTTCTTGAAAATGGTCTTGCACAACTAGGTTGGGATTACTGGTCGAAAGAATCCGATGCCAATTCTGTTCGGCCGGCCGTCCGTTGCCACGATACCTTGAGAATGGAAAGAGAAGCTCTTAGGGTAGGTTGCGTATCAGGATGCGCCGATTAAGATCGTTAATGGGCTTGATAAACCAAACTGTTTTGAAGTTATTGCCATTTGAATGTTTGAGGATATTTCCTCAATATCTCAGTAACTGCTTATGCGATAAGATTGAACCTTCTGAATTAGTCGAAGAATACCAACTCGAAACTGTCTACAAAATTTCCTGAATTTTGTAATTCAAAAGAAATGTTTTCGAAAATTTTCCAAATTTTGGTTGTAACTCTTTCGGAATACATTCACCAGATTTCGATGAAATTTGAGACGAACCTTAAGGTCGATGTTTTACAACAATGTATCAAAGTTTAATCCAATCTCATCTAAATTTTCGGAGATATTGGGACAAAATTTCGTGGTTTTTTCGTCGGTAGGTATCAGTTTTTTAGAACTAATTCAAAAACTACTGTTCCAATAAGTATCTCACGTGGTAACTAGGTGACAAACTGCTGATTAAAGATTTAATGCCAAATTTGGTGATCATCATGTACTTAGAACAAATTCCAAAAAATGAAAGATTTTCAGGCCCACGAATACTCTTTTATATATCCTCACGATTAATATCACTGAATTGACTTAATGGAAAAAATCTTGACATAAATGAATTTCTTCAGGCGGAAAAACTTCCATTAGCCTGAAAAAAACTAATTTTATTTACTCTTCTCATTGCAATTCATGATATACCAAATATTAACATTTGTTCAAATCATTCCATTCTCATCATTTTCTGACCATTAAGGTAATGGAAAAATTTCCGTTCATTGATTATGATGGTTTTTCATTGTATTTCGTTAAACGTATCACCATTAACTGAGCGGCAAATGAAATGGTATAAACCTACAATTATTATTTACTTTATTGAATCTTCATAGTTACAAGCAATCCTGAAGAACAAGGCATTCGAATCAAAACTTCAACAGAAATGGCAGTTTTTTGTAAAGAACAATAACATGAAGAAAAAATCGGGAGAACACTGACTTAGGAGTCCGGAGATCCGGAAGCTGTTCCTGGGCCTTCAAGATTTCATTTTTGAACCACGTACTAGATTTCTAATCGATCAGATCTGTGTTTTTGAAAAAACCTTCAAAAAGAATTCTGAACTGGTATATCTACAGAATCATTAGGAAAAATACCCATTGACAACTTCGAATTTCGTAACTGAGTCCTTAGCATATTTTACAAATAACGAAACTGTAAAACGTTTTAATATAATACAATATTCGAAACTAAAAATCTGAAATATAGATAACACAACAGATAAAATACAAATACAATAACAAACACAGTATTCCGTTCCACGATTGAAAACTCCTAATTAGAGGTCATTATGATCTAATCATTATTTTTCGACAAATATTCTTTGAATTAAAGTCCGATTTTGAATCCTTATGAAGAATCGTTTTGGCTGAAAAGTTGGGATTATTTTATTATCTTTGTGTTTTTATGAGGACATTTGTATAGATGTCCGAAAATTATAATAAGAAATCAAGGAATAAGCATGGATATTATTGCAAAATTCACATTTTCATTTTCCTGGAAAAATACTTTTCTTATCATCAAATTACCATTCATTTCAGAGTTTTACTTTTGATTTGACATTATTCACTTACCTCCACTTCAATTTTTTTCAATGGACATGTAATTATTATTATCCACAAAGGACCTGAACATCAAATATCGATGTTAATCACGATAAGAATTCCGAAATGAAAAAAACGTTCTATAATAGTAATTTTTTTCATCCCCAATTATTTTTCAAATGAGGGACCTGTTAATCATTAATGTCACACAAAAAGCTAATGCTCAAATTCAATTGTAATAGATACCCTTTATGATAGGGATAAAAAAATAATTTTATACCACTTCATATGTTTCCTAGCGGCCGGTCTAGGTGATAGAGGCCCCGTTAAGAAACAGGTGCGAAAAATGTATTATTATAGAGGCAAGATCAAAAAGAATTCCTAGCGATAAAGGGGGCAGATATAAATATTTAAATGGATATATTTATTGATACCGATCAGGAGCGAACTCATCGTTTAATAAGGTCCTTCTATATATAGCCGCAAGTGAAATATGTTGCATTGTATTGTTCGGATGTTATGCATTTCCTTAGGGTATGGAAATTTTGTTCACTGTCGACTACGAATGTTCCTAAAACAAAAAGGTATTAATATTAACGGATGCCAGGAGAGAGGGGATAATTTCACATTCGCCATCACAAATTAGATGGAATAAGAATTCGATAAAAGCACCGACGTGAAGTCGGGGCTCTGTGGGCTTGTTCGAATTCATGGTCATAGCGGTTACCCATTCAAATACTAAACCCCCCAAACAATGGTCAACTTAAAAACAGAAAACCCGATCTTCTAATTATATAATCTCCACTAAATTTCTCATCGAACCAATATTTTATTATAGAAGAGCAGGTTCCAACTCCATCTGATTTTTCTTGGAAATATTCTATTTTTCAGGTTTTTCCCCGGTTTTCAATCCCAATATATGAAAAAAACTTTTAAGAATTTAATGAAACTATTACTAATAGAAATCGCCGCTGCAGATTGCGGCATTCTAACTATTTGTCACGGCCACTTACTTGGAAAAAAATTGCGTTATTAACAATATCGGAATAATTATTATTTGATGAAATCAAATAATAAACCTCAGTGATCGACCAAAAAAAAATACCCCCATTGAAAATTTCACAGTTTATATTTTGAACTATGTAGATTTGAATGAACTAATAAAAAAACCGCTGAAAATTTCATGCAAGGGATTACTATTATCCCAGTTAAATAACCCAATACCATTGATATATCAAATAAAACTTGTATACTATTCATAACTCATTGGTTTTTCACCCGAAAATATGCACCATTTTTCTTTATAAATCACGGACAACTGGTCCGAAATCATCCGGGTGAAAATTTTTAGGTTGAGTTATGCAACAGTTATCAACGTTTAGAGTTTCATGAAAATTCGGTGGTAAGTTTTCGAGAAATATTTTTTTTCCTCCAACCCCTAATTTTGAGCCCTTAGGGTTCACCGATCCTGCTGAAAAGCTTGGAGGATCAATGTCGAGCGACATACGATTTTTCCACCAATTTTACGGCTTCAGGTTCTGTACTTTCAGAGAAAAGCCCCGGAAAACGGACGGCGGGCGGCGGAAGGACGAAATTTTTTTCATTAGATCATTCGAATCTACATAACTCGAAATGTAAACTGTGAAATTTTCAGGGGGGGTAATTTTTTTTGGTCAATCGCTAAGGTTTATTATTTGATTTTATAAAATGATAAACCAAAAACACTGCAAATTTTACACAGAGGTTTATTATTTTCTTAGTTAAATAACCCAATATACCATTGATATCTTAAACAACTTAAAACCGAATGCGATGATTCATTTTCGATAAATTTGCAGCGTTTTTCTTTATAACTCAGGAACCACTGGTCGGAAATCATCCGGGTGAAATTTTTTTGGTTTAGTTTTGCAACATTAATCAACGTTCTGAGTTTCATGAGAATTCGGTGGTAAGTTTCAGAGCAATAATTTTTTCCCCCCAACTTTAGAGCACTTAGGGTACAGCGATCCTGCTGAAAAGCTTGGAGGATCAACCCCGAGTGACACACGATTTTTCTACCAAGTTTCAAGGATTTCCGTTCAGAACTCCAGAGAAAAGTCCCGGACAACGGACGGCGGACGGACGGATTTTTTTATTCGTTCATTCAAATCTAAAGACTCCGAAACGTAAACTGTGAAATTTTCAGGGGGGGGGGTTGAATTTTGTTGTTGTTGATCGATCACTAAGGTTTATTCTTTGATTTTATCAAATAACAAACCAAAATCCGTCCGTCCGTCATCCGCCGTCCGTTGTCTGGGGCTGTTCTCTGAAAGTACTGGACCGAAATCAGTGAAACTTGGTAGAAAAATATCGTGTGTCGCTCGAGATTGATCCTCCAAGCTTTTCAGTAGGATCGGTGTACCCTAGGGGCTCAAAACTGGGGGTAGGAGTGAAAAAAAAAATATTCCTCGAAAACTTACCATCGAATTTTCATGAAACTCTCAACGTATGTTTTTGTTGCATAACTCAACCTAAAAATTTTCACCCGGATGATTTCCGACTAGCGGTCCCTGTGTTATGAAGATAAACGCTGCAAATTGTGTTGTGTAAAGCCAATGAGTTATGAATCATAAATAAGTTTTATTTAAGATATCAATTGTATTGGGTTATTTAACTGAGAAAAAAATAAACTCTGTGTATAATTTGCAGCGATTTTCAATGTCTAACGGTCGTGATGGGTTTCTTGTATATGTCTTCACGAGAATGCAGGGAATATTGAATGTTTTGATTCATTTCAGCGATGAATATTCAATCTAATAAACCTGATAAACTCGCGCGATGGTTGTCTAAAATGACATTTGCTGTAAGTAGAACTTGTCCAACCACAAATAAAACATTCGCGCGATAAATTTTTTTTTTTAATTTATGACGAACCACCCCAAACTAAATACTCCAGAAAGTTTTGCGTTGATATGCAACAACTAATTAAAAAGATTCAATTCGATCGCAGGAGTATTTTTTGGAGATACTAAGGGAATAACGTCTGAAATGCTGATAGGTTTGACTCCGAAACCGTTTGGACGATTTTGCCAATAACGGAACACAACCAAAACCATCGCTAGTTCCATCCAAAAGTTACCTTGTCTACCGACAGACGGTCGGCGAGCAGCACAGAATTCAATTTGACATCGCATTCATCAGTGAGTCCAACCTTAGTCCACTTTAGGAGAAAATTCGGTTGTTAAAGACATTTGGCAAAATGATTACACGCTATTTCGCAGAACAAGAGCGCTGAAATAAAATAATGGAAAACTCGTGAGTAATTATTTAACCCTATACGTAAAAAGGCGTTTTTCGGTGTTTAGAAAATATGCTGAACAAATTGTAACTCTTTTTTGCTCACGCACGTTCTGTTATATAAATAAAAATCAATTTTCAGAATTTGCCACAGTGAATTCCCAAGAAAATTGATAACTTATGAAAAACTAGAAAGATTCTTGAAGAAGCTTGAGTTCTTGATAAACATACTGAAGCATACAACCAAACTTTCATGTCGAATCATTGGCTCATCAAGTAAATTTGGATGATTACAGATTTTGAATCTCCCTTGCTTCATTCAATATGCACTAGCGTGATCTGTCGGATTCGGTTCGAACTCCGACCACAGTTTCTCCAGTGGATAAAAGATGGACTATAGCCCAGCGCCACCTTTGGACGATTAGAATAATACAATAGCTTCGTTAAAAATTCCTTGTCGAGTTCTTCCTGCTACGAATAGAATGATTATAGAGATACCTAAGTAGCCGGTTAACGATTTTCAGAATCGAGTTTAAATGCAAGCAGTAGAATGTAGATGGCATGACTCGTAGTATTGCTGCAGATGCCAATTATTGATTTCTCAAAACATCTAAGGTGATTCGTCTACATACAAATTACAACTCATGATAACGTTGCAAAGAGGCAACTCAATGACAAAAATTTCTTTTTGATGCATTGACGTATAGTCAGTAGCTTTTGCACGTTTGCTCATCTGTCTATTCAAATATAGATACATCAAGTATTTCAAGTTTATTCAAGGTTTTTTCGAAAGTGGAATATTAATTATTATAAATGTACTAACCCACCCACCGTGGCTTCCATATAAAAACAGTTTCCGCGCTGTTCTGTTTGCATGGTTCTCACGAACTTTGGCATGGATCTTCAAACCATTATTTAACATCCAAATACTGAATTCCAATAAGATCGGATCCAAATTTTTGGAAATATTGAAAAAATTAAATGTGTGAAATTTCCATAGATCCGGTTTTTCCTATCAACAAATTGAACAGGATTACCTAGACATCAAACGTCTACCCTGAAAATTGTCTTATCGCCATTTTCATTCATTGTTATGAAACAGGAAAAATTTATTGTGAATTCTTTATGAGTCCAACCTCGTTTGGTGTCAATTTTAACTGAAATCTTGCGAATAAAAGGGACATAAGAAGATTATCTATCTGGGGTCAAGATTATATGAAAGGCATAGGTACTTTAAAAATGGTCATTCAACCAATACCGAAAAGAAATGGATTCAATAAAACTTTATATCAGATAACAATAATTAAATTACAATAAATCATACTGCTCAATAATTAATAAGACTAGAAGAAAATCCGATCAAAATACTGCAAATAATACATTTTTTTAGAAGTATCACAATAAGTGAAAGTTTAAATTCGCAAAGTAAGAAAAACAGAAATAATGAAGAACCCTAAAATGGAAGTTACTTCAGTTATACTGTACACAATGTGACTAGCATTCTCATCCAAGTTTTCAATTTATATAGAATAATGAAAATTAACATATTTGACTTAGAAACGATGGCTTCAGAATAAGCATGATCGGTATAAGCAATAAACAATCCTGATTTTGAGCACAAAGTTGAAGATGAGGAACCAATGAAATAATAAAAATTATCTCATAAATGAAACAGGATGAGATATTATGCTGCCTTCATTTCTTGCTTGACACACACTTTGAAAGCTTCCCATCCTTCATTTTTGGGATAAGACTGAAATAAAATAAAATAATTTAAAAAATGAATTATATTTCGAATAATAAGTGGTAGATCTTCAAAACTAACCTTGAATCCTCTATGAAGACGGTCTTTCATTATAGCAATAAATTCTCTATAACTCAATAAACCATCACCGTCATCGTCAAAAATGGCAAATACTGTATGAATCAAATGTGGACTCAAGCTTGTGCCGGTACATATTTTCACAGCCCTATGGAATTCGTCTGAAAATAATGAAAGGATCCTTATAAGATGCAATGCAGAAATTGTGAAATTCCATTTAAACTCAAAAGAGGGTTAATCTAGATACATACATGGATCAAAATGAAATCCTACAACTGACGTGAAGTCATCAGCTTCTGAGCGCATGTTTTTTGCCAAAGTATCAAGTGATTCAATTTGTTTTAACCATTAGGGCTTTGTTACTGGTTTTGATACGTGAAATTGGAGTGTCCATTTTGGGTAGTGATATTTTCACGAAGGACTTAGTGTTTTCATATGATGAGCCAAGGATTTGATATTTCAGAGAAAGCTTATAAAGGGTGTTTCAAATTGCGCGTTTTTTTAAGAACAAATAAAACACATAATTTGCATTCATTCTCAAAAACTTTCGATTGGTAATTGAAGTATCATTTATATATGAAAAATAATATCTGTCAAATGGCCCACTCTTGCAGCTCTACAGACGTCCACTCTTTTGTTAAAATTCTCAATGACATTTTGACATAATTGAGGCTCTATCTCACTAATGACATGAATATTTTCATCCTTTAGTTCAGGAATCGATTGTGGATTATTCTTATAGATCTGGCTTTTCATATAACCCCAAAGAAAATAGTCCATCGGTGTCAAATCACATGGTGGCCAATTGACATCACCAATTCTGGACATTTTTGTCCCAATAAATCAATTGTGTCATTTGCAAAGTGAGGTGTAGCGCCATCTTGTTGAAACCAAATGTCCTCTAGATCAATATTCATTAATTCAGGCCACAAAAATTCGATTATCATCCGACGGTATCGATCACCATTGACAGTTACAGCTTCATCAGCAGCCTTTTAAAAAAAGTGAGGTCTAATTACACCACCTGACAATAATGCACACCAAGCAGTGACTCGTTTAGGATGAATAGGTTTCTTATGAGTAATTCGTGGGTTTTCCTCACCCCAGGTACGACAATTTTGTTTACTAACGAAGCCACCAACGTTTTAAATGATCTAATGGCTTTAGTTCCTGAGTTATTTGAACCTTATATGCCATCAGAGCTAAATCCTTGTGTAGAATACGACATGTTGTGGGCCCACTAAGTCAAACTTGTAGTGAACGTCTTCAGCAACACTTTAAGGAACCAAATCAATATTTTCTTGTGAACGACCGCTACGACTGTATTTTTCACCTTTTTGATCTTCCACCGAACCGCTCTCTCGAAATTTTTCAATAATTCGACTAATAGTGCTTTGAGATGGACGATTATGTAAACCATAAAATTCTCGTGATTTTCTAAAAACACATTTCACAGAACGCTGATTTTCATAAAATAATTCAACAATTTGCACGCGTTGTTGTATCGTGTACGAATAAGCCATTTTTATAAATGTAATACATCACACTTCTTAAATGTCAAAATACCCAGACGAATTCAGTGCACCATTTATAATTTATTTGTTATTAAAAAAAAACGAGCAATTTGAAACACCCTTTAGTTATATCCATGCACGTGCTGAATTTCAACCCAAATGTGTCTGCATTGTAGTAAATATTGGAATGACCAAAACTCAAATGCATTAATCCCCTGAACCCTTCAGCAGATCATTTCTATTCTGAAATCGACCATTTAAACCTTCCCAGAATATTTTTGAGTCTCTATGTCATTCCTTTGCGTTTACAGCAGGCCGGTAACTTCCCAAGGAAATAACTTATGCAAAACAAGTATCGATTAAAGCTTATTTTGGGAGGATTTCCCATCATTTCTTTTGAGGTTTTCCATGGGTTTTCCCTCCCGATATCTGAAAGAGAACTGTTAAAATTAAATAAAATTGTTTTTTTTTCTTTATCGTTTGTATTGTTTCTGTATTTTTCATTAGGCAATCTGTTTTGCAAGAAACTACCCTTCACAAGTAGTTTGATACTGCAATCCGCAAGGGCGTTTTTCATGAAAAATACAATTCTCATTTGATTTTAAAACTTCTGTTTCGAATATTGGGAGTGAAAACCCATAAAAAACCTAAAAACATTGTACAAAACAAATTTCGGACATTTCTGATTAATGATATCTTAATGGTATCTTTGGCATGTAACTCACTTTTTGAGATGAATACACTATGGATAGATAGAATTCATGACTGATCTCAGAAGGAATATATGAAATAAAGAAGTGATTGAAATAAGAATGCAAAGGTGTTCAGAAGATCTCTTTCAAAGTCGAGGGAAAATTTTGTATGCAAGTAGAACTGTTATTACACAATAGAGCACCAACTATAGCCAATGGTGCTCTGCCAAAAATTACATAATGAATTTCGCCGGCCTGTTCATCAGACAGACAATGTTTTCATTCAGAAGAATTTATGCTATATGGACAGTGCTGGGCTAGTGGGTCACCATTTTCGAAGCCTATGAACTAAAGTTCAGGCATAATTATGGGAATATATCCGTACCTTTAGAGATTGGGTGATCAGCAAGTGTATACATTTTCATGGCTATACTGAAGTCCTCCAAGTTATTGAGGAACAAACAGAAAACATGGAATTCATCGAATGTGATGCCCTTAGTCTCCTTGATCCTATCTAAGAGCCGATCAAGGTACATGTCGTACTCATCTGTGTCCAGATAAGTGTACCTAAGAAGAATTTTGGCAAAATCGACTTCAGATATGGTCGGTAGACCTCTGGCAAACTCGCTGAATTCCAGTTCCAGTACTTCCATCTGCAAATTGAGCATAAATTGTTTGAAACTCTCGAAGTTGAGTTCGTTGTTTCCTTTGGGACCGAAGAAGTGCAAACTGAGAGTTGTATCAACGAAATGTCTTCTTTGAAGGCCTTCCTCATCGTCCACGTATTGATCTTGTATTGTTGCTACAGTTTCAGTTTCGTTTGTTAGGCCTCTTTTACCCCGCCAGGCATGGCTGAATATTTTTTCCATCTGTGGAAAATATTCAGGTTAACTCAGTTTTGATCGGTGATCTAAATGCAGGGTGTCATTGTACGAAGACTAATCGATGACATTAGTTGAATGCATGGAAATAATAATATAATCTTCCGCTTTTCTGGAAAACATTTTTCTCTTCATCGCATTCTGCTTCGTACAAGTTACAGTGTAGTATATTTTCAACAAAAATTGAGACTGTTATTACATTACATAAAAATTTTATACTACATATCATTATATCTCAAGGACAACTTGCATGAAGATAATATGATAAGGTATTTTGGATGATAACTACCTGAAGCGAGCAGTATAAAAAATTATTTCCTACATCATATAGAAATGCTTCAATTTAAAGTATAATTTTACCACCACTCGACTACTCAATTAAAATACATTGTCATTATCGGATTTCTTTCTCTGTTAGTATAGCAGAACAGAAATACATAAGTTAGTTGTGATTAATAATCGTATACAAACATCAGAAATTACTCATTTGTTGTGGCAACGATACAAATCAAAAGCAATTAGTAAACAGTTGAATCAACCCTTGAGTAATTGGCATCAATCACTTTCAAGATGACCCTTGTAGTTTTTGTGAATTGAAGCATTTTCAACACGTAACTTACACGTTGGAGTTCCTTATTGTTTTTGCTGCCGAATAAATTCGTGATCTGTTTCATATAAAACACATTCAAACCAAATTGTTGGCAAAAAATATCATAAAATAAAATTAAATCCAAAACTTTCATGAGAATATTTATTTACAGGGGTCTGAAACCAAAACACACTCCTGGGTGTGAAAAACTTCAATAATCTACTTTGGACATAATAGAAGAATGAGAAAGGGTAGGCAGATTTTGTGAACTTACTACTAAAAATTCGTTCTTGTCAACTTTCTGATTTCCATCAGTGTCAAACATATTGAAGGCAATTCTGAAGCCAGATTGTGGTTCTGGAAAGTTGCAGTTTAGATTACTATATTTTCACAGATTTGAATACTAACTTACTTGTTAATACTGATAACAGAAAAAGATATTCCGTGTATGAGATGATTCCTGTGGACAATATATTGAATGAAGTTTCAATCATAGGATTTTATAGTGAGAAAAATCGGTTTTTTGAAAAGTTTGAATAGAATAACGAAATATAGAAACACACAAGAGGTATAATCTTTTCTCATTATGAAACCCTCCACATTAGGCTGAATATATCTTGTCTATGGTTCTATATCTGGCTGTTGACGACTTCAAACTCCGAATGAGAACTGACTACGACTTTGAATACGATAAGTCTGCAGTACGAATCGGGGTTTTTCCTGAATTTGGGTTATTACTGGAAATGCAAATTTGAACATAATTATTATGGGTTTGATTCATCATTTTCCCAAATTACCTTCAGAAAGTACTCAAAATTAGGGTTTGGGATTTGCCAGGCATGCACGAAGTGACAACGGTGTTTAGAAGAATGGCTTTTTCTGCTATAGACTAATGAAATATTTATTCCTATTCTATGGTACACACGTGTTCTTTGTCAATATAACCAAACAATTTCCGTTTGCGATTTTTCAGTAATATGACGTAGTATGACAGTCTGTGCTCTTCTTTTTCTATTCCTTGGTCGTTGACTTCTACTCTAACCAGATCGAAGTATAGCTATCTCTGTTTTTCTAAGCAAAGTAACCCATTTGACGTCCTTTCCTTTACCAGAAAGCTGAATTCGACGTTGCCATATCGTGCACCCATGACAAATCCCTTTGAATGCAAATCTCCATTTTTATTTTTCAGTTTTAGGTGTAGGTTTTTTTTAAATATAATATTGGAATTATATGTTTGAAATGTGATGTTCTGAAGGTTTTTCATGAAAATTACTGCATTTTCGTTTAAAGGAAAAACCCCCATTAGTCTAGTTCCGAATTCGAAAATTGGAATTCGCCTTGTTCGAAATGAGCTCGATTCCGCGTTCAAAATCGTTTACTCTGATTCCAAATTTAAAGAAGTACCTAATTCTGTATGATACCGAGTTTCAAATGAGATTCCAGAATGAAGCCTTACTCCCAGATCAAAACCGAAATAAGCCTAATTCGAATTCAAATCGGAATTATTCAGAATTCAGAATTCTGAAGTCGAAGATAGCCTTATTTCAAGACTATCTCAGCTGCGAATTCAATGGAGAAAAAAATTTGACCATGTTTGAAATCGGAATTGGCCTGAATTTTAAGTTCAAAGTCGGAACAAGCTAACTTAAGAGTTTGAAGTTAAAATTGCCTTGATTCTTAGGATGAAATCAGAATCAATCTCGTTCCGGATTCGAAGACTCGGTGAGACTTCAGGAGTGTTCTGAGTTTGAACTCAAAATTAACCTCATTCTGAGTTCGAAATGAGCGTCACACCCAGATCAAAATCGGAATAAGCCTAAGTCAAATCTTAAGTCGGAATTATGAATAATTCCGATTTTGAAGTCGAAATCAAACCGAAGTCAGCATTAAGCTGGATTTATAAACTCGACGTTCCCGTTCCCGTTCGCAGTTGACGTTCCCGTTCAAAGTTAAAATGCACTAAATGCGCAGGGGCATTTATAAAGTCCGCAGCTGCGTCAGCTGACTGATAATGTGCCGCTCTCCTGTTTTTTCCGCTGCCGTTCGAGATGACCATGTTTCATCTTTTGACGTTCCCGTTCGTATCTTAACCAATAAGCTGGATTTATAAACTTTTCGTTCCCGTTCCAGTTCGCAGCTGACGTTCCCGCTAACGTTCCCGTTGACCGCTGGCGGTTCGAAACGAACTATACCCCTTTTATAAACTTGACGTTCGCCGTTCGGCCAGTTCGCGTTTATGAGGTTTTATCATTGTATATTTATACAATGGTTTTATAGAGGTCAAATATCCTGCGAATTTGGGTTTCCTTTGTTAAAGTTGGAAGAATATAACCAAACCAAGCGTAACTTATCAATAAACAAACTAATCTCCGAATTATAAGTGCATCCTAACCTCACTATATTGGTTAAGATACGAACGGGAACGTCAAAAGATGAAACATGGTCATCTCGAACGGCAGCGGAAAAAACAGGAGAGCGGCACATTATCAGTCAGATGACGCAGCTGCGGACTTTATAAATGCCCCTGCGCATTTAGTGCATTTTAACTTTGAACGGTAACGTCAACTGCGAACGGGAACGGGAACGTCGAGTTTATAGCTGGATTTATAAACTTTTCGTTCCCGCAGTTGACGTTCCCGCTAACGTTCCCGTTGACCGCTGGCGGTTCGAAACGAACTATACCCCTTTTATAAACTTGACGTTCGCCGTTCGGCCAGTTCGCGTTTATGAGGTTTTATAGAGGTCAAATATCCTGTGAATTTGGGTTTCCTTTGTTAAAGTTGAAAGAATATATCCAAACCAAGCGTAACTTATCAATAAACAAACTAATCTCCGAATTATAAGTGCATCCTAACCTCACTATATTGGTTAAGATACGAACGGGAACGTCGAAAGATGAAACATGGTCATCTCGAACGGCAGCGGAAAAAACAGGAGACCGGCACATTATCAGTCAGCTGACGCAGCTGCGGACTTTATAAATGCCCTACGCATTTAGTGCATTTTAACTTTGAACGGGAACGTCAACTGCGAACGGGAACGGGAACGTCGAGTTTATAAATCCAGCTTAAAAATCCAGCTATGTAGTGAGGTTAGGATGCACTTATGATTCGGAGATTAGTTTGTTTATTGATAAGTTACGCTTGGTTTGGTTATATTCTTCCAACTTTAACAAAGGAAACCCAAACTCACAGGATATTTGACTATAAAACCTCATAAACGCGAACTGGCCGAACGGCGAACGTCAAGTTTATAAAAGGAGTATAGTTCGTTTCGAACCGCCAGCGGTCAACGGGAACTTTAGCGGAAACGTCAGCTGCGAAAAAGTTTATAAATCCAGCTTTATCTTCATTACATGTTTAAAGTCAGGATAAGAAAAATCACGAGTATAAAGTTGGAATCCTCTCGGTTCTCTGTTTGAAGTCGGGTTAGTGTTATTCCGAGTTTAAAATCGGAAATATGTGGAAGTTGGAATTATTTGTATATTTTTGTGTTTGAAATCGAAATTTTTCATCAGTTTGTAGGTTTTTCTGGGTTTTCACTCCTTATATCCGGAACAGAACTATCGAGAATTAAATTTAAAAAAATTACGGATTGCAGGATTGCAGTCAAGGGCAGTTTCTTGGAAAACAGGTTGCCTAATGAACAATAACGTAACAATACAAACGTTAAACAAAGCGAGTTGTGACGCGTCAGAGTATAAATCTGACTCTTTCATCAGACAAACGAGAAAATAATTCTGCAAATTTCCTCGTTGGTCTGATGACAGAGTTAGATTTGTGCTCTGAAACGTCCCAGTTAGCTTTGTTCATCGTTTGTATTGTTCCAGTATAGTTTATTAGGCAACCTGTTTTTCAGCAAACTGCCTTTGGCAACAGTTCAATCCCGCAATCAGCAAGGACAATTTCCGTGAAAAAATAGTTTTGTTTAATTTCAATAGTTCTGTTTCAGATATTGAGAGTGAAAACCCAGAAAAAACCTACAAAATGATGAAAGATCCTCTCGAAATAAGCTTCAATGGATACATGAAATTTTAAAGGAAATATTCGTTTTCGACAGTAGTTCTTGGTTTCAAAATGTTTGGAATATTTTTGTGTCAATCATAGAAATATGACCCCGAAAAATTCATCCGAATTTCTTGGAAACTTCCCTGCTCACCTTTGTCTCTCAAGTTGCGGAAGAGCCTAGAGCTGCCCTGGTTCAAATGTGGGGTGTACTCCTTCATTTTCTCAATTTCCTTCTCATTTAGAGCTTTTCTCTTCAGCCGTGCTGAAAAAGTCAGCTTCAATTGTTGTATCGTTTCGAAAAATTCAATCATTCTTACGTCTTGGTTCTGCCTCGACTACAGATTCCAAAAAATCTTTAGGGGTCATATAGAGTTGGCCATTATATTCCACCGATGCAAACCTGATGAATCGTTTTTCGCGTGAAGTTAGTTTCACTTGTTTCGAATCTCTCTCCTGAAAGAAAAGATTTTATTTCATGAATAGATATCAATAACATATTTCAGAACAGTAATTGTGTAAAGATCGCACACAGGCGATGATGAACATAATATAGCAGTTGAAGGAGCAACTTATATGATTCGATATTTGTAGGACAGATTTGGAGTTCAATGACGAATGTCGAATTACTTAATAGATAAAATATCCACAATGGTTCCGCAAATTCAATAGAATTTTGCATGGGTATGTATACGGAATAATTGCGCGGATTTTACCCACTCACGAATTGGACCTTCGTAATTAAGCTCCAAACCTACTCTACAAATATCGAATTTCTTAGTTATTTCTTTCGGAAGTAATTGTGTTTAAGATTGGCCGTTAGTAGGTTTGGACCTTAATTACGAAGGCCAAATTCGTGAATGGGTAAAATCCAGCCAATGATTCCGCAGACATCCATTTAAAATTTATTTTCCCAATATTTCCAAAAACACAGATCAGATCGAATTGAAATCCAGTACTTCATCGAAAAATGACAGCTTGAAGGTCCAGAATTTCATGAGGATAACATGATCAGAAGATCGCAGAATATTGAATATTTCTGATGACGCGATCATGGCCAACTTTCATCTTGATTGAATAAGTATTTTTTTGAGGTTATCCGGAAAAAATAACGATCATGAAAAACCACGAAATTTCACATATTTTTCCCAAGATCTCCAGAAATCATGGTCGTATCAGAATGAAATTTAGTACACTGCTGTAAAATATGAAGCTACAGGTATGAGCAGAAGTTTTTCGAATATAAAGAATATATTGAAAAAAATATTTTCGAAAAAATTTTTTTTTAATTACTGACTGTACGATCTCATCAAAATTTTGTGAGAAGTTGCCCGTTGTTATGCTTCAACTGACTGTCAGGTTTCAATTCAATCGTTCACGTATTTTCTGAAATATCAGTGATAATAAATCTCAAAATTTTAAACGACTGTAGCGCCGAAACCATTTGGTTGATTCGTTCCATTGACGAAACCCGCATTCCAATGCGCGACCTGATCTGAAAGTTTCAAGTCACTAGCTTGCTCCTTTCGATAGTATCGTGTCGTCGGCCGGCCGGACGGTCCCACAGAATCAATTTTGACACCGGTATCGTCATCAGTGAGTCCATCCTCGTCGTTTGAAACCATTTTCAGGAAATACTTCGAAAACTATAGACATTTGGACAAAACGATAGCACGCTGTTCCCCAGAATATGCGCTCAAAATGAGAGATATAGTCCCTACTGTGAACTTCAGGATAACAGAAAGATGAAGAGATGGTACTATTTGACGATGGTAAAACCATATTTTATCAACACCTGGACAAAATTACCACGATCGACAACCAATGACATTTCTATAAATTTATCTGATTATTCTAGCCCCATTATAATTATTTTCAACATGATCCACCGAAGTTAGCAATCAAAAGAATCTTGTAAAATTCAAAATTAACTTTGATTCAGTTTGAATTGAACAATGGTAATGAACCGACGGAAAATATGGAATTGCACTATAGAATAACACAAGATTATTTATTTCAGATATCTGAATGCAAACAAAAATACTTGACTCATAGAAACGAATATTATTCATTCTTTATCTGTGTTTGTAGCTAGAAATGTACTCGAAAATTTCGATCATCTATTTGACAAACTCAGTATCAAAGGCATTTTGAAGATGCGTCGGATTTGTGGCTGTGTATATTACGGCAATAATATATAGAGTGAATTCATGCTAAAACACCTTCAAAAATATACACACCTAAAATTTCACCATTTATGGCTATGATTTTTGGGGGAATTTTGTATAGTTATATCGTCGTTAATGACAGTCAAAGACTGATATTGAAAACTTGATGGTGAAAGGCACTGTTAAGGATCGATTCCTGTTGATGAAAACATATCAATAAAACATGTCGATTGGAATTGTGTATAACAATAATTTAAGATCTTCGAAATATCAAAGATTTTCAGGATTGAAGCTAATGAGGATTTCAAACGGTGCATGAAAGCACCTTCTACGTTCACGTATTTCACTCAAAGGAGCGTCTTACTTTTGAGGTAATTCAAATCGAGATCGAGAAATTACTTCACAGTTTTCATGTATCGATAGAAAACGACGGTTATTCCGATTGACCCACGCATACTATAATCAATTATTTCTTTAACTGATTACTTATCGAATCACTAAACGTATGTATTTATTTCGTCGAAACTGATCGACCAAAAATGATCAACATTTTGGTGAACTTTCCAGAATATCGCATCCTGTATCCATTCCAGCTTTGTTGAACCCCATTCGAATTATTTTACTCACGCAGGAATTTTATCCGAGGTAACCTTTAAAACAAGTTGAACATTTTTCAAACGATTATAGGTAACTCACATATAATATCAGATATTGAATTCAAACGGGTCTACTTGATGAAATTATTCAAACAATCTTAATGTAGATTTTTGTACATCAAAGATATTATGTTAAGTATTCAGAGAAAATTTGTATCATTCAATGATTTTTTTAATAATCTTTATAAAATAGACGCATTTGTATTTAATATTTGCAATGAAACAAGAGTTTCACAAAGTTATTGTCCCATTTGAAATTTGTCATTCAAGAAGAAATTTCATCCCAGTTATCCATGAAAACCGGTTGATCGTTTTTTAAACGAATATAGACCGATATAATATCAAAGTCTACTTGAAAGAGGGTACCTATCAACGCGATCGAATGAGAAAATTTTTTTCTTATACATTTACATGATATATTTCAAGATCGGGATATATTATTCAAACGTATTTGAAAAAATCTGGATTATTTAATGATTATAGGTATTAAAAAGTTCATCAAATACTTTTCTTAAAATAAATCAAAAGTTTCAACTAGTTCTTGAAGATTTTTGAAAGTGGTTTTTCACGGCATTCCATTCATCAAAAAAAGAAGAACGGGAGGAACTGATGGCAATATTGTTCTATGCCAAAGCATTTAACAAGCTTGTAGTGTCACGTGGATCCGTTCGTACCTCTGAATAAAGAATATATATATATATATATATATATATATATATATATATATATATATAAGATTTAATGATAAGGGTCTATCGACTCTGGTTTGGGAGTAAATGAGGTACTCTTTATTCTACACCAAGCTTTCGCATTAATTTAATGCTTCTTCAGGGTTTCTATAAAGATATATATATGTATAATTAACATCACAACAAATTAAAATGACATTCAACTTACTGAATGTGAGGTTTCTCGTTATTTACATCATTCATAAACCTTCGATATACATTTTTTCCCTACATGAAACTTTCAAAAGACACGTGATAAAATTTATTTGATTTATATTTTCTTCCGAACCTTCAGCTGTCTGCTTCGTTTTTGTTGGTTAGGTTTGTTCCCACTCCTCTATGTTCCTTGTTTTCTTCATTCATCTACAGGACCATCGAAAAAGTATCTTGATCTTGTCTTTTCCAACAAATAGCTGTAAATGCAACTCAATCCATTTGTATCTGTCTTTTTGTTCACAGTTTCACACTCTTTGTTTATATTTATCATTTCATGTATCAATCTCTTTTGGTAGTTCTTTTCAGTTTTTAATATCTCAACATCTTCAAAATTTACATGATGATCTAGATTGTGTGCATGGGTAGCTAAAGCACATCTTTCTGGGTGTTTTCTTATATCAGATTTGTGTAGTGCCATTCTACTTTTTACCCATTGTGAGGTGTGTCCAATGTAACATTTTTCGCAGCTTCTACAGTTTATCTTATACACTACATTACTTTTCAATGGAATCGGTATGGGGTCTTTTATTTTGCTGTATAAGGTCCTTATCGTTTTTTGATTATATACTGCAATTTTAACGTTTTCTTTTTATACATATATATATATCTTTATAGAAACCCTGAAGAAGCATTAAATTAATGCGAAAGCTTGGTGTAGAATAAAGAGTACCTCATTTACTCCCAAACCAGAGTCGATAGACCCTTATCATTAAATCTTGAATATCATTCAGGCTCTTATAACTAAATTTATTATATATATATATATATATATATATATATATATATGTTCTTTATTCAAAGGTTTGTACCAACTGTTGTTGCGAACACGTGTATGTTTTTGATATATAACATAGAATAGATGCTATTGATATTCTTTATGAATGGAACACTGTCTTAAATTACTTTTGTATTATATTTTGTTATGTTTTCCCGAGTTTTTCCCTTCGATCAGTATATATGCCAGTTGATAGGTTTTTTCAAGTTTTTATTCAACAGGTATGGTATAAGATATCAATATCAAAGCATAAACCTAATGTGAAATAAGTTAAAACAGAAAAATCTGTATTATTTGATGATTACATTAAATATCATTTCCCATGCTTGTAGTTCTTATTTTCTGGAACTATTGTTTGAAGTATTGGACACTTACTTAGCCGAAGCATTGTGGAATTTTAGAACTATGGTAGAGAGAATTGTTGAATCACCCAATTCTCAATGTAAGTTAAATATTTCTGGTGATTCTCACCCTCGTACCGTTCAAAACCGACGAGTTAGAACGTTTCTCCCACAAAATTACTGCTGAAAATGCTTCGGTTTCAAGTTCAATTGGGCCATCCTGTAATGTATTCCACCCAATCGAAAAATGTACAGTCCAATTCATGCATTCGTTTTCATCAACAAACTAGTAAACACATAAATTTGGAAAAATTCGGTGTAAAATTCAGCAGCCTGAAAATTTCAGATTGATTTGTTCCGTAGTTAATTAATAATTCATCAATGTTATTTGTCGTACTGACATTTTCTGATTTCTTCAATTCATTCGTCTTAAAATTAGGATGAAATCAGTACACAAGACCCGTAGGTTATGAACACAAAGTTTTAGCGTAGAAGTCCGGGCTTCAAGGATTTCCTAACCTTAAAATTGGGCGAGGTAATTTCCCGAATTTTCCGGCTTCAAGCAATCTTTAAACTCGAAAATATAAGCTATACTCACAGATCTCGCTTGACTTGCATGCACTTCGGAAACTTTAATTTTATAAGCTGTATATAGTGCTATCGTTCCACCGATTGTACAAGTTAATTTCAAAATTTTATTTTCATTGTGCCTGTTCGTCTTAATTGATAGGTTTCGCATTTGTATTACATTTTTTCTGGAACATATTTGCCGAAATATTCTATTTAATGCTGTCATATTATGTCGTTCATGTATGTACGCATTTGCTATGATTATGTGAAACAAACTGAACAGGGAAGTGGAGGAACTAGCTCATTCCGAAATCTGTAGTTAAAATCGTGCGACAGCGCATTTCACCGCTTCCTATTCTGCCATGCTCCCTGCAATGAGGCATATATACAGGCTCTTCAGAGTAAAATATGTTTTCCAAATCGAAAGGAATTCAACTGGAGGTTGGATGAATGATTTGTGGTAGAATTCTTTATTTCGTTAGTAAGATCGGAACAGTGAGCTGAATTTAATTTTTTATGCTCTTATTCTAGTGATCAAAGGCGTTATCAAGTTGTTACAATATGTCTGTTATTTTCGAATTTTGTGACGAAAACACTCGGGTGAATAGGTTTCAAGAACTGCATGTTGGGGTCAAATTCAATTAGGTCTGCTTGTCAAGACCTAAACTCTCTGAGTAACGAAGAAAAATACCCAGAGACTTGACTGTGTAAGGGTTGGTGTGGGGTCTGAATGCGACAGTTCAATAATTGAATACGAAAAGATATCTGAAAGCTTCGGGAACACATATCTTTTGAGATTTTTTCTTCTAAATAACGCAAAAATCTCAGAAATCTGACATATTTCGCTGAATTATGCATGGATTTTCAAACTAGGACATGATTTGAACTCGATATTTTTTCTCGCCGTGAAAATTTCAGCAGGAAATGTCGAATCTGCGGAATCAGTGGATGAATGTTTCCAAGTTATGAATTCGAAATTGAAATCGAAATATTTTTCGGAAGAATAAACGACCAGGAAAAAGTTGAAGTAGTTGAAGCTAGGGACGAATTCGTGAATGGGCTAAATCCGCCCAATGATTCCGTAAATTTATCCATTGAAAATAGATTTTCCCAGTGTATCCAAAAATTCAGATCCACGATCAGGCCAGATCTGCCCAATGGTTCTCGAGATATAAGGAAGTAAAATTGTATTTTTTCACATATTTCAGAAAATACTTATCCGGTAGCAATAAAATATCAGTCAGACTTATACATACCGTTTCAAATGTTCAGGGGGTTTATCATTATCTGCTAGTTCAAAAAAAAAACGAAAAAACCTGTAAGAAAAAGAAGCAAACAGTTGACTATGGATACTACTGAAAATTAGTATTTAGATCGAGTGGAATATTATTCCAGAAAATCAGCTATTGGTGATTCCACCAAAAAATGAAGTACGCTCATTCTTCAAACCTTTTCTGTAGATTTTGATATGTATGACACATACGGCACTGATTTTTTCAAACCTTTTTGGGTACGGCCTTTCTCAGCTGAAACATCTTCATCTTCCATTGGACTTTACAGGTTTAGTTTCTGCATATCTTGTCTAGGTTGAGTTTTTCAATAAAACGGGTGTAACAAGAATCAGGTTCAGGCCAGCCCCAACTAAATCCTCACTTTGAAAGATATCGAACTGAAATTTTGCACATACTACAGATTGTTTCTCATCGACTGAGGTAAACAAGATGTGTCTAAGACTTATTATTATCACATATTCGAATTAATCGTTGAATTCTGAGTGGAATTCGTCAAAACAAAATGGAATGAGGAAAAAAAATTGTAATCAAAATATTTTCATTCCTGTTTTTGATATCGGATCAATTCGAATTCTGAATATATTAATTCTCACCATTATTACAAATCATTGAAACATTTTGTACTCAAAATTCTCCAGTTGGATGGAAGTTACAGGTTAGTGTTTTAATCTCTCGCAAGATTCTGGTCTGTGTACAATTTCTATAGTGGAAATAAATTTTAATGATTTGTGATGACGACAAAATTGAAATATCAAGTATTACAATCTTAATGAAGTCGAAATAAAAATAAGAATTTTGCTACTTTTTTTCTTCATTTTATTCCAAAAACATAAGTTGTGCTCGCTTTCGGTTGAAGCGGAAGTCATATTCACACATTAATTAGGTACTTCAGCTGGTGGATAATAATCTATAGTATCACTGTTCAAAATTTTAATTCGGTATCTTGAAAAATGTGGATTTTTTCAGGGATTCCTGTGACACCCGGTACATCATCTCAGCTCGTCGTGAAAAAGCTTCAGATCTCATGAGCCATTACCAATATATAAGATCTATCGAAATATCCTATACAGAATGAGTAGAAGATCTCTGACGACACGACAGTTTACATATAGAACTTGAAAATTTAGTTCTGATTATTTTACACTTCATGATGAACTTTTTATTACTCATAATCAGAATTTGTCATATTTGGTCCTTGAAAAGTGGCCTTGAATTGAAGTTTAGACAGATACCAATATGTAATTTCTGGTGGAGGTGCCTTCTGATCGTCCAACTTTTGAAATTTCTCATTATAAACATAATTCCTTCACGTTACAGGATGAGTAAAGACAGGAAAGATGAAAAAACACCTTTTTATCACTAGTCTTTAATTGTTTATGTGAAAATTTTTACATACAGTAGAGATAATTTCACAAGTACTATTATCAATTTCATTTATTGTTTTGCATAGTGAATAATTGCTCCAAATCGGTTATTGCAAGTGGTAAAGTGTGAGTTTCATATTGCAATATTACAAATTGAAAAATATATTTTCCTGATTTTCATCCACATAATTAATTGTGATGGACATTTTTTCGATATTATTTACATGTTTTCCGATTATGAAATGGAAACAAGTTAGATCCAGTTTGTGAATGTATTCTCAAACTTTCGACAAACTGAATTGAATAGCTGTCTTTTTAGCTCTAGGTAATATCTAAGAAGCATTCACAAATAATTCTTTTAGTGGTTAGATGAATTCATGCATATTGTCAGATAATGTTTATTTGTCTTTTCAATTTGAATCGGAGGATTTGACTAGTTGTATTAGACTATAACATAATCATTTTGATTATCAGTCAAACTTGTCCAGTACATATCCTCTGATATTTGGTTTACGAAAGGGAAAACTAAAGTGAAACTTAAAAGCGTAATTCTATTTTCCCAACTTTCCTACCATTATTTCGGATGATTCAAGATACCCGGATTATCATAAAGATGGCAGTATTTCGTTTGGTGTTATTCTTTGTTGCGATCACAATTCTATGAGTATATACTGAAATGATTACATCTAATTTAGTTACATTTGATTAAGTGACATTTTTCTCTACTCATCACTAAGGTACAATAATTCAATACTGAATACAGAGCTGAATATTTTGGAATACTCAAGAAAATTTCTCAAAACAATAATTACATCTACTACCTAAGCATTTCGTTCTATTTATCGTACTTAATATTGTTCCTTCTCAAATACTTCTTCTCTTCCTTATAATTAACATTGCACCGTTTACTCATATTTCATTTTTCTACGACTGCATCATAAAATAGTTGAAATTAAAAACAAGGTTTTAGCACATCGTTTGATTATATAATCTAAAGTTCAACATCTGATTGTTTTAGAGTTTTGTTTCAATTCTTTGGTAAGCATTAATTATAATTACAAAATTATAGATTTTTTGACTGATTCGGACCAGCTGAAGGAAAACTGACCCATTCTAATTGGAAGAACGAATTGAAACGCGGTACATACTCCAAAACTGTCTTATGTTTCTCCATGAGTTCATAGGTTGGAAAACAGACTTTTCGGTCGAAAATTTTCCATATATTCTCTCGAATCATGGAATTGAATGAGAAATATTCCGCCTGGATAATAGTGAAAATAGGAAAAATTCGAGTAAAAAAATATTTCCACTATCATTCTCAGAATTTTTTTAAGTTGATCAATTCAAGATCGATACGACTTTCTTATGCGAGGTATTCATATTAAAGCTGTGTGAAACTCTCTTTAACAATGATTCTATGAGATTATTTGTCATGGGTTTCATTGCATCCTTCGATTTCAGTCCCTAGTTAGCCTCTTCGAGCATCATGGTAATTCAAAAAATAATATGATTAGGAATTCAAGAATCTTCAGGAAAATGTTTCACATTGCATTTTCTCGGATACTTTAAGTGAAGATAAAAACGGTAATTCAGGCAACCACCAATACACCCTTACTCGTTTTCATGTATTGTGGATAAAGTGTGAGCTGAAATGTAACAGGAATAATTTATGTTTAAAATGTTATCCAACGAAAGATCGAAAACTCAGCAGTTGGTTGGGAAATATTAAACAATTATCTCAAAGGGATCATTTGATCTACGGTCATACACATCTAGTTCCTGTTTCATTATCACCCTAAAAACGAACGGAATCACTAATTCATCAAGACCGGTCTTAACATCTTCCTCAGCGTTGTGAATGGAACCTACACAACGTTTTAGAAGAGTTTCTAATTGAAATGCGAGTCAATAGACCAGAGAATTAGGTACTTGTACATGTTCTAGATAATGACCAAGACGTTTTAAGTGTGTAACCTCCTGAATCGATTATCAAACGAATTTTATATTCATTAATTAGATTCTGTGTTGCATTCCCAATATCACAAGAACCAGTTGAAATAATTGATTATATACATGCAACAAATCAATGTTTTTAGGTGGGTAAATGCTAATTCTGTCTTAAAGAACGTCTACAGATGAAACATATATCATGATCAACGTCAGCGTGTCTGTCCAATTATTTTTGTAGCATTTCTAGGCGGATATTTTCAGAAAGTCAAACAGCTGAGTTCAGATGATTCAGGAACACAGTTATTCCTACAAAAAAGGCTACTTCAACATTGGCAATCAATGATTTACTGCCTTTCTATGGGCCTGAAGTGGCGTTCGATTTTCAAATTAATTGCAAAAAACAACAAGCGATTTCAATTATTGCTGCTTTGATTGGCGATTTACTAGTTAGTAGAGCTCAGGAAATCTCGTTAAAAATGAAGGCATTTCTCGGAATTTTCGCCATAAAATTAAAATGAAATGAATATAACTGTGTGGTTCATCATTTCAAGTTCTCTCAGCTCTAACTGTTTTTTAGATATAAAGCTCTGGGCTAGTATCCGAAATATGAATAAAGGAATATTTCCAAACAGTCAATTCGTATGTTGTCATTCTCGTTTTGACGTGCAAATGGAAAGGAAAAGATCTTTACTGATATCAGTACTCCACTTATTGTTACAGTCAGAAATAAATGAGATTCCCTAATTTAAAGCAAGAGCCATACTTTGCAGGTTTGCTCATAAGCAATGATGTTGCCCTTGCAAAGAGCCATGATCAACAGTAAGTTGTGTGTTTCTCTTCATTTAGATTCTGCTTTGAAATCTGGAGAACAATATATTGTTCTGATTTTTCTGCCTGAGAACTTGATCTTTCATGATTTGAGGATTTTTGCAGAGAAATTAGACTATGCATGACAGAAGGGTATAGTTCCGAAAAATATTTGTGATCAATGACTCGGAATGAACATTTTGCCTTAACTTGGAAAGCTCCCTAATGTTCATTAATTGTAGAAATAATACTAAGTTCCCGAGGGAAACCTATTCGGTTTCACGCAGCTCTAATGATAATCAATTCTATATACAATAAATACAACTAAAATACAATAAATAGTAGAAATAAATAATAATGAAAAGAATGAACGACGAGTCAAAGACTTTGAGAGTTAGAAGGCTCAGTAAGTTCAAGAAGGGGTAGAGTAGTTGTGTCATCGAAATCTATATGAGTGTTCGATTCCATCCCATAGTCGATTTCATGGGTGGAATCTTCTTCAACAGTCACAGGGGCTTCAGAGCTCACGATCACGTTCACTTTTTTCTTGCCACCCTTTTTGGGCTTTTTCTTCACGTTACCGTTCGCTTTATCGTGTTTATCACTATTTAATTTCTTCTTTTTGTTCGTTTCTCTTTGGCACTCGGAACTGTCGTCACTTTCGCACTTTTTCACATGAGTCTGTAATTTTCTATTTGATTGTTTATTACTAAGGCAATGCTCGTTCTCGGTTTCAGATGGCAAACACTTTCGTTTTTTCTTCTTTCGCTTTTTTCGTTTTCGACATCGAGGAAACTCGATCGATGGGTCGTTATGTAAGGATAACAGTCTTAGTTTGGAATTTGCGCTCGGTGCACAGGTATGGGCGTGATGCCTCATGTGGTTCAATTCTTCCGTACGTTCTGGTGAGACGTAGCGGGTTAATACTCTTGTGTATGAGGAGAGCCTTCCAAGTTGTTGCTTCGCTTTTAGCATCACTTTTCTCGACTGGCCTCTTCTATTTAAAGCTAAGTAAAATGTACGTTTTTCATTTGAGTATTTTGTTGAGGAGTATGTATTGTAGTAGTGCTTCTCTATTGTCTCGTTGAACACGCATTCATCTCCAAACTCTTTCTGCAAAGAAAAGAAAAATAAATTTACTTTCATCCAAGAGACAAAGGGCAACATCTTAGTGTAGTTTACAGCCGGTCGACAGCGCAATAGAGTGCTCATAGAAAAATAATCTAAAGAGTCTAGTATTTCTATGGAATTGCTGAACGGCAGAGATGGGGGGTCTAGGAACTTATGCCATGTGAAAGGGCATAGGCACTCACATTATAAAATGTCATCATTGTGTTTATGTGCTGATTTGGCACTCTGTCACCTCCATTAACAGTTTGTGTTTATTTGAAAGCTATTGGGCTCAAATTGAACACCATGGTTAAGTTATAGTAAGTTTCCGAATATCTTCAAATCTTCTTCAAACTACATCATGCAATTTGGTGTAATGCAGTTTGATGACTGCTTTGTACCCAGGTAACAGAGTGACATCGAACAGACGCCAATTTTTGATCAAGAAATTTCGAAGTAGAAGTCTTGGAATGGCGTTGGAACACCTTAGAGGGACGTCAAAATTACATAAAACTGATAGTGAGAATATTGTGAAAGTAGAAAGGAATTCGATTGTTCATCTTTACGCACACGCCACTGGTGAGAAACAGATACATATTGGAATACTTCAGTTTATCGAAGCGATATTTGATTGGAAGGAAAATTTATGTAACAATAATTCATTTGAACAAACAAGCTATGTCGATGAGCATTATTTCGTGGAATAATATTGAAATCGTAGGCAACACATCATACAAAGAGGTATATTTTGTGTGGAATGCATGCAACGAAAGAGAGGAAACTATGGGCTGATATCTATTATATAGAGTTTTTATACAATGCTCATAACAGAAGATAGTTTCAAAACTTCTTCGAGGTGAGTTTCACAAAGGTATTACAGAAACAGTTGTTTTCTCTGGTAAATATATGAAATTCTAATTGAACCGAATGGAAACTCCCAGGTAGGCAGCACATCCTACAATGAAGCGTTTTTTGAATAGAGGGCTAACAAGAATTTGAGGGGTAAAAAATTGAGACCGAACCATACTGCAAAAATTTCGAAATTCAAGAAAAAAATCGATCTGTGCGCGAGTATTTGAGTCATCGATTTAAGGAACGAGAATTGAAGAATTATGGTAGATAAGGATAGCTGATTAGAGTTGAATCGAACTACTTTACCTTCAGTAACCACAATGAGAATATATGTGAGCTTCTTGAATTACTTACCGATCCATATAGTAGTCCACAAGCATCCATGCACAAATATTGACAGGTGGCCGTACCCTGGATTTTCATTTGACCAATGCCAACGGTTGATCTTTGCAATATAGCTGAAAAGAATAAAATCAATTAAATATTGCCAGTTTTTGTCCCGAATTGAAGAATTAATGAATTCATCTGAAAGTAGGCCGGTTTTTGTTTCCCTACAATGTGGCATTCACAACAGAAAATGACCAATTTGATGTTTCATTTTGAGTTTTCTACATGCATGAAATCTGTAAAAATTAAATGATTGAAAAGCTTAAACAAACACTTCATTTCAAAAAAAGTCAGTGTAAAGAGCAACAAAGTTTGACCAGAAGAGAAACCGGATATAGGGACCATCATCTCAAATAATACCCAGGAAGATAAATGTAAAGGATATGTCATGTTTTCATGAATGACTTCAAGACCGCATTTGTTTGGCGGTAATTCCGTTGTTGATATTGTCAAATTAATCTTACTCGGTTCGAAACATGTGTAGAAATATCATTAGACCATAATGATTAAATATGAATATTTCCATTCTCATCATGGAGGACAGGAGCTTGAAAAAAAGTATATGAACTGAAAAACAGCGGAAACTCTGAATGCGTTCCGCAAATACTGACGTCTGATTCACATTTCAGAAGCAATGTTTCCTTCCTCATGTAACTTTTGATACTATAAAAGTATACTATGATAGTATACGACGGCGAATGTATTTGTGGACTTGCTGTTGAGTATCAGTATTCTGACCATATTTCATGATCAAATTTATATGAGGAAAGATTTCGAACTTACACTAGATAGAATTACAACAGAGTATAAAAGACACGATTTACGATATATGCTCATTAATTTGATCAATCAACATAGTTTATTTCACTGATTGTTTTTCTGACAGCAGTAGTGTTTATAATCATGTAATGATTTATAATTACAATCATCTTTCAATTATCCATCGAATGGTGAAAAGGTCATTCAGATTATTGTTCCAGCATTTTTAATTCATCGGTAGCATGCATATACAATATACCCAACATATCTGGACGTGCATCAGAAATAAAGTCCAAGAGCACACTATGTTCGCATGAAAACAGAATTGGCTCCACTATTTTTTTCCCCTCAAGGAGAATGAATATATGGATAGATATTATTTGAACTCGTGAAAGAGATCAGTATTTTATGTCCTTTTTGTGTTGTCTTCGGGGCAAATCGAGAGGCTATAAATAAACACATAAGGGTTTATTGAATGGTAAAAAAAATCGAGAAGAGATGATGATTTTCCACCGAGTATTAGATTTCATTTTCCTGGATACCAAATTTTTGAACATTTAGAAAATTAAATTTGGAATAAAAATATATCTATAGAATAGATAGGCGGAAATAACCTATTCATGAGAGTTGCTTTTTGATTTCTATTGAAGGAGATTCTGGGAGGATTTGCCATTATTTTTCAGGATTTCTCTGGGTTCTCACTACAAATATCTGAAAGGGAACTATTAAGAATGGAATAAAATTCTTATTTATCAAAAATCGAGAAAAGGGCAGTTTCTAGGAAAAATATTGCCGAATTCCCTAATGAACAATATCGGAGTGATGCAAAGGATCAACTACGACAACTGTAAGGTTTCAGTCAATAAGTGCTCTCGGTTGAGCTCAGGTTCCGGTTCTGGTTCACTTTTAAATTTAAAACTGGAACCAATGCTCTATAGATAGCACCTCATATCTGATTCCTTTATCAGACAATAGGGAGAAAATTTGCAGAATTCTTTTCTTTCAATAATTTCCTATTTCAAGACTTTTGTCAGATTGACATTTTCAAAAAACCACAGCAACAAGTGAATCTGCGTTGCTGTGGTTTTTTTGAAAATTTCATTTAGACAAAAGTCTTTTAATAGAAGTATTGGAGGAAATAGTCTTGCAAATGTTCTCTTTAGTCTTTGATGAAGGAGGTTGATATAACTGAAACATTACAGTTAACTTCGATGATCGTTCGAATTATTCCGATAATTTTTATTTGGCAACATTTTCTCAAGAAACTGCCCTTGAAAAATAGTTTGGATCCTGCAAACCGCAACGGTTTTTACACGAATGATGATTTTTTTTTATTTTAATCGTTCTTTTTCAGATATCGGGAGAGAAAACACATAAAACTCCTCAAGTATTTTTCAAATTTTATATCCCCAGTAATATAGATGACCAAATTGAAATTTAGTTCTCGCTTGAAACCCTGTAGGATCCAAGGCAATACGACAGAAAGTTTCTGAGACATCTCATTTTTTTCACGTTCTATCGTTTCTTGTTCTGGAAAACAGGGCGCAATCATTTGGCCCAAATGTCCGTAATTATCGAATTTCAGGTCGAAAACGGGGTCAGGGCGGTCGTAGGCACGACAACTGTCGAAGTAAACTACTAAGCAAAATTAAGAGTAGATTGCGTATTAAGATGCAACACTTGTGCTCGTTAAGGGGCAAAATCCCTCGAATAGTACATACATTTGGGCAAATTGATAACGCTTAACAAGATATTCCACAATGACCCAATAGTAAGAAGGTTTTCTGGTGACTTATATAGCCAATAACTACGCGAAATTCGAAAATAACTTATATCTGCATCCTGATAAAAAACCTTTTGAATACATAGAGCTAACCGCTCTGCTTTCTATGAAATGCTACCTTGGTGTTCTTCGTACCTAAGAGGTGAAGGCCGTCTTATATTATCGTTTTATAGTCATGAATGGATAATAATGATTGCGCTATTAGGTACCTTTTTAACGAGTTTGAATCCTTCGAGATTTTTTGACCCTACATAAAATGTACGTATTACTGATAAGAAGTCCTCCTTTCTTGAACGTGCGTTTTAAATACTTGTTACTCACGAAAATAAGGATAAAGATCCGAACAGCTCGTAGCAATTTAAAAACCCTAATCTTCTCTCGAAAAACTACAGTTAACTGGACTTTCACAAGATTCGGACGTGATCAGTGTTTCGATTGCCAATTTTTCATGAGCGTAGTTGGGAATTAATTGGTGAACGAATTAAAAAAAACTACCAAATAGTAACGGCTGAAACAGTTCAATATTTAAATGAAAAACTCCAGAAAATCCCTGACATCAGGTTAGGAACTTTTATGCACTTGTTCAAATTCGAATAAAACTTTTTCAAAATTTTGTAACAATTGTTTGAAATGTCTCTCAGTGAATGCACCCTCGGTAAAAACCTTCAAGAACAGACTTGATGCCTGGTTTGATAACAGGTTTCGCATCTAAACATTCTGTTCGAACATTCTATTTGTACTTTCACACTTGCTGTTTCTCTTCCCTATTATTGTTTTCGCTATTTGTAGTATGTTCAACTTTTACCTTCCTTTGAGTTAATAGGTTTTGCTTCCTCTCTGTAGTCCTTTTCAATAATAATCAGATACACAAGAAACTTTAAATAGGTTGCGTGTTGGTATTCCTCAAGTTCTTCAAATTTTTTAAATCATCAAGAACTTGTTACAGCTTTTCTGTGAAATATCCTATTTTTGGCGTTCTGTCCAATAATTATGATAGATAGATAGATCTGATAGATAGATGATAGTATTTTTTTCATTGGGGATATAAGAAGTGCTAAGCTTTTCAACTAATCGATTTTTGGTGAAGATTTCAATACTCATAACAGGATATTTTGAGAAAGTTTTGCATAATTTTCAGGTTTTTTCAAAAAACGGCCCTTGCCAAATATTTTCAATCCCGCAAGCCACAAGGCTGACTCTTATGAATTATACTTTTCAGTTAATCTATAATAGTTTTTTTCAAATATTGAAAGCAAAAACCTCAAGACATCGTGAAAATTTTCAATACCGTTTCGTGGTTATTTGCAAATTCGGTAGACCCCCTATGACGCTTATTCTTCAGGAAAACGCAGAAACTGCTGAATTTAGTATGAAATTAGAACATATAAATCAGGAACAGACCTCCATCTTTTAAATGAGGTTTTCGTAGAGATTCACTTTTGATATTAATGTACATTTTGCATCCCATTTTATTGAGCTAAAATCTACTGCATTTATCTCTTGTCTTCAAGCCTTATACCTCGTAACCAAACAATAAAGATATGAATATTAGATATGCTTATTCATTGAAAATTATTCGATAGGTATATTGAACAGTCTGAGCCTATGATGAATTTCGGAGCCAGAATGATGCCTTTAGGCACAACCATACACTGTTTGTTTGTTCGCCTGTTACAAAATGCCCACTAGTCGAGTTATAAAATATAGATGCATGCAGCCTCATTGAAAAAATCTTCTAGAAAAGCAATGACGTGGTGTCAGGAGCTTTTAAGCGCTCGTTCAAATTCTAACTATTAGATTAACACGAAATGTTGCACCTAGTTGGTATTCTTCATCTGATAACGAAGTTTCAATCTGATTGCATTTGTACTTCTTGAGATATTGCGGACAAAATGTTAAATTCCAAATAACAACGAAATTTGGCAGTATCTCCGAATAAATATCGGATCGAATTGAAATTTAGAACATTGTTGTTAAATACTGACTCAACGATTTGTGCCAAATTTCGTTCGAATCTTATCAATATTTTCGGTGAAAAGAAACTTTTTCATCAGAAGTTTGAAAAATTTTCGAATAAACATTTTTTCCAAAATTTCTCAACAACAGGACAAAGTTTCAATCTGATCGATTCAGTGCTTCATGAAATATCAGGGAATTTACCTCAAATTTCCAAATGGTCTTAACTCCGAAACTATTTGACCGATTTCACGCATTAACGAATATAATCGGGATATTTGGATCACAAAGCCAATCTGACAATTTCAAGTCGCTAGGTTCTTTTCTTCGAAAGAGCACATACGGACAGACGGACAGAATTGAATTTGACAACTTATTCTTCTTCTGGAATTCAACCCAATCTAATAAGACATTTTCGACTCAAAACTCGAAAATTACAGACCTTGTGACGAAACGATAACGCGCTGTTCTGTAGAACAAGAGCGTAAAAATAAGAGGCTTCCTGCGCCAATCAACCAAACGAATCTAACTAAAGTATCGTCAAAAGTTTCACGTCGCAACAGCCTGTGTATCTATCGCAATTCTCAATACTTTCGTCAAACTATTGTTCATATATCCTTCATTCATAACCTACTTATTACCATAAATTATCAGTATGATAATAATGATAATAAATAGCTATCGTGTGAATTTAAACAGTGTCTGCAGTTTTTATCGTTTGTGTACATATGCGTATCGAGAAAAATAGTCATGATACTGGGAAATTTTTATTTCCTCTTACCTCGTTCCAAATTAGGAATCTCCCATTATATTAATACCTTTAATAGCAGGTGTAATTAATAAAAAGAGAGTGGCTCTCAGGAATGCAGTGGCGTAACGTCGTTTATTTTCATACGCGAGAAAATTAAGGTTCTTGGATATGTAAGTCGTCCTAACGGCCGATCATTAACACAATAACTCCGGGACGAAACAAATCAGGAGCTCGATATTTGTGTAGTAGGTTAGGAAACCGATTACGAAGGCCAAATTCGTGAATGGGTAAAATTCACCTAATGATTCCGCAGATATAACCTTTCAGATTTTATTTCACCAACAATTCCAAGAATATATATTGCATCGAATTTAGATTCAGTTATTGATTGAAAAATGACAGCATAAAGGTTTATGCAGAATTGCGTGAAGATGAGCTGATTAGAAGATAGCAAAATATAAAATATTTAAACATTTTTTGTTTTATTTTCACATTGTTCGAATGAGACGGTTATCACAAAATTTCGCACAAAGTGCAGAATCAGCATTTTCCAACTAGTTTTTTGAATAATTCCCGGAGTTGCAACTATGGTGAGAACGTTGCAATCGAAAACGGAATTGAAATTTGGTACAATGTTGTGAAGTATTGGCTCCCAGGTCTTTGAAAAATTTCTTCGAAATCTCATTAATGTTTTCGGGGAAAAAAAAATCAGTTCTTGGCAAAGCGAAACAGAAACAACGGAAGTTTCGTCAAAAAGTTGACTAGAGTCCACTGTCCAAAGCTGTGTACTCGATTGAAAAAGAGTAGAATAGCATTTTAGCATTTTTAGAACATTTTATTGGTCTCGAATGGGACAAGTTAAAGCATTAAATTTTTTCTAGTGAAAACTGCTTCTTCAAGTTTGCGTCGATTTTGTGGATTAGTAGGCGAACGTCAGGTGAAATTTGATGAAGACTGACTGTAGAATGAAGTCTTGCTCTATCTGCATACAGATTAATCGCAAACAGTGTGAACGTGCCTTCATCTCTTCGCATAGCGGAATAGAGATGACGAAAATTCAGACGTGGAAAAAGATAAAGCTGGAAGGTAAAATATGAGTTGAATACAGTGTGAACGAGCCTTCAGTTCTTGGCAAAACGAAATAGAAACAACGACAATTGTAGCAAAACTTCGTGACAAGTTGACCGGAGTTCACTATGTTTATAGACAGAGCTCTGTACGCGATTGAAAAAGAGTAAAAAAGCATCCAAAACATTTTATTGGTCTCGAATGGAAGCAGACAAAATAAAAAATATATTAGAGAAAGCTGCCTCTTATGGTTTGATTCGATTTTGTAACTTTAGTAGACGAACGTTAGGTGAAATTTGATGAACACTGACTGTAGAATGAATCGCAAATAGTGTGAACGTGCCTTAATCTCTTCGGATAGCGGAATTGAGATGACAAAATTCAAACGTAGAAGTAGATGAAGACTGAAGATAAAATATGCGTTGCAGAAAATGTGAACGAGCCTTCAGTTCTTGGCAAAGTGAAATGGAAACAACGACAATTGTAGCAAAATTTCGTGACAAGTTGACCGGAGTTCACTATATCTTTAGACAAAGCTCTGTACGCAATGGAAAAAGAGTAAAAAAGCATCCAAAACATTTTATTGGTCTCGAATGGGAAAAGTGAAACCTGCTTTTTCTGGTTTGATTCAATTTTGTAACTTTAGTAGACGAACGTTAGGTGAAATTTGATGAGCACTGACTGTAGAATGAATAGTCTTGCTCTATCTGCATACAACTTAATAGCAAACAGTGTGAACGTGCCTTAATCTCTTCGGATAGCGGAATTGAGATGACAAAATTCAAACGTAGAAGTAGATGAAGACTGAAGGTAAAATATGCGTTGCAGACAGTGTGAACGAGCCTTCAGTTCTTGGCAAAGTGAAATAGAAAAAACGACAATTGAAGCAAAATTTCGTGACAAGTTGACTGGAGCTCACTATGTTTTTAGACAGAGATCTGTACGCGATTGAAAAAGAGTAAAAAAGCATCCAAAACAGTATATTGATCTCGAATGGAAGAAGACAAAATAAAAAATATTTTAGTGAAAGCTGCTTTTTCTGGTTTGATTCCATTTTGTAACTTTAGTAGATGAACGTCAGGTGCAATTTGATGAAGACGGACTGTAGAATGAATAGTCTTACTCTATGTGCAAACATCTAAATCGCAAACAGTGTGAACGGCCCTCAATCTCTTCGCATAGCGGAGATGACGAAAATTCAAAGAAGAAGAAGATGAAGACTGAAGGTAAAATATGCGTTGCATACAGTGTGAACGAGCCTTCAGTTCTTGGCAAAATGGAATAGAAACAACGCCAATTGTAGCAAAATTTCGTGACAAGTTGACCGGAGTTCACTATGTCTTTAGACAAAACTCTGTACGCGATTGAAAAAAAAAGCCTCCAAAACATTTTATTGGTCTCGAATGGAAGAAGACAAAATAAAAATATTTTAGTGAAAGTTGCCCTTTCTTTCGATTTTGTAAATTTAGTAGACGAACGTCAGGTGAAATTTGATGAAGACTGACTGTAGAATGAACAGTCTTGCTCTATCTGCATACAGCTAAATCGCAAACAGTGTGAACGTGCCTTAATCTCTTCGCATAGCGGAATTGAGATGACGAAAATTCAAGGAGCGAAGTTTCGTGACAGGTCTATCGTAGTTCACCTTGTTTATTAGTCATTCCTGTCTACGTGATTGAAAGAGCGGCCGTAAAAATTAAAACATTGAATGAAATTTGCCCTAATGACGTGAACATTGAAATAGATTGCGTAATTGGGTTTGCGAATTGTGATACGCGAAAACAAGTTGGGTACGCGACTTCACTCACGTATCGCTTTTGCCTGCTCGCACCGGTATCTCCAATCCTTTCAGCGGATTGACTGGAGGAGGCAGTAGCGCAACTTAGAGACGGCTGGCAGGTAGCCTTCGGGTTGTTGACCACACGCGAAGAGATTCGGCGTTCAGGATACGCCTTTCGATAGGTATCAAAACGCCGATGTAATTAAAATTAATTAAGCCACGGGTGATTGCATCTGATTCAGCTGAAAGAATTGTGTCTTGTGTACAGGATGGGATCATTGCTTCAATTGGCATTTTCAGTTGAGAATGTTTCACTTTCCACTTTTCCTTTAGAGACGATCTTGCTCAACTGGAAATCATCCCGAGGTTTTTCCCAACAACCAAGCATACAATTTCCCATTATATTTATATTCTTTTGACCTTTTTGAATTCTTATCACCTAGGCTCAGCCGCAGGTGAGACGAATTGGGTTTTGCTTGACAAAAAGTGTACGGATATAACCTGCGTCTTCACTTGGCTCGAATTGTCAACAGAGAACCCAACATAAATGATCTCGATATCTTCAAAGAGATAACAAACTTCAAATCGAAACTTCAACCTTACAATTTCCTCAGAATAAATAACTGAATCAAGTTGCACACCTTGCTCACCACAACTTTTGCTGAATAGCAGGCTCAGTTAGGGTAGGGAGAAAGAAATTAGCTAGATAAATTCTAAGAGCAATCTCACAAAACTGAAATTAAACCTGTACTAAGACTATGCTGATGAGTTTTGCTGAGACTCTTAGTTGATCTCAGTTAAAGGTGGTAAACAGAATACCACTATCGGATCGTCTTCCATACTTTCCTTTCTTAATGCTTTTATTCAATGATTATTTCTGGTGCGAAACGTTATCTGAAATTTCGGTGCAGATAACTATTTAATGTTGCTATTTATCTTTTCTTTTTTATACAGGTTGTATTGCTTTTGCTTCAACAAATCCAAGTCATCTAAACTGGATTCTCACCCTACTCTAGTTCGGGGTCCAAAAAGATTTTCGGGTTTTGTTTTTGTGTTTACGTAATAATGGGAGGTGCAGCGGTGCAGGATATGCACTGCTTCGTGCATGGCATTCACTGCATGCCTTCCTGGAGATTCAACAGCAAAGTCGTCTCTTAGGTCACATCGCACATTTTGTTTGAGACTATGAAACCAAACCGCCGTCATGATCCATTCGCAAAGTAAAACAACTCGATGATGCTGTAGATTCGAAATACTATTTTCCTGATATTTCCAAAACTAAAAATCTGCTCGAATTGGAATCTTCCTCTTCTTGGTAGATAAATGTTGGCGTGAAGCTTCATGCGAAATGAGAGGATTATATGATAGGACGATCGAAAAAAAGTTGAGCCTCGTTGGTCAACACGTGGATAGGTGACCACATTGGCTACTAATGTGAACATGCGCATAGAAACTTTTGACCTCACATCAATGCTCCGCTGGATTTTTTCCTTTCAAATTCTGACTCTGCTGTGGACTTGCCAGAGAGATTTCGTTACATTGAATTGATTATTTTATATATTTCCGTCCTTTTTGTTCCATAGAACAGCCTCGTATCGTTTTCTCCAATTGTCTGTAGTTTTCGAATCTTTTCCTGAGAATGATATCAACGGAAAACCCTTTCGCCTTGAAACTTTCAGGTCACTTTGCATTTCAAAGTGCCATGGTTGAGTTCGTTAATGGGTCAAATCATCAGACGGTTCTTGAGTTATAGTCCTTTGAATGTTTGAGGTTGTATCTTCAATAACCCAAAAGTTACCTCAGCACCAGGATTAAAATTTTACAGTAAGTTGGAGGATGCCTACGAGCAACTGCTCGCGAAATTCTGTTATAATCACATTGTAGCGAGCGCCCTCTCTCAGCTCTTACTTAAGTCGCGCGCGCAGTACCATCTTGCGTCTTAAGTATCCTGCGTTATCTGCCTGTAACGCTTGGCCAACATCATCGGTCAGCGTACAGGGGGCGCTAGCGCGCACGCTGTCCCGGTTAGCTCCTCTCAAGATCTCGGATATACGCTCATCCCCAACGGTCTGGTACACTCCCTTGTGGTCCTCACAAGGGGTGTCCACTCACGTAGGCATGTAAACGGCTTAGTTTGGTGCATGCCCTGACGAGTTCCCCCAAACTAAGCCGGGACGAAACGTGAAACTGTCCCAAAGAGGTTGAAGCTACCTCGCAAACCTTCAAAAGCTTCAGTGGTGACTTTCCGACGTGATCTATTTCAACGACGGTGTCACAGTTTCTGTCCCTCCGCGATCATCTTCGTTTCCAGTGAGAACCTCGCTTGTCACTGTGTGATCCTATCCGTTCCTCCCTCGGCGATGGTTCGGCAACCATCCCGAGGAGGTTCCACACCGCCACTTCGCTCTCGTGCTGCAACTCGCTGATCAAAGATGTGCTCACTAATGCACCCAGCTCACTGCACGACATCGAGTGGTATAGGAACTCACAAGTGGCGCAGCGTTTCTCATTCCGGGTTTCTCACATTTCAAAGGCACACAACTGCTCCGCATCACGGCCGCACTTGTGGGAAATCTTCTGGTCTATTCGGCCATGACTACATTCCGTCAAAAGCTGACCTCCTCTAAATCGGTCACACTCCTCGAACGACGAGGCAGAGCGCTCTAGCACACAGTCTACACGGCTCATCACAAAACGGTTTGGTCAACCGTGCATCAAACGCCGTAGACTCGTGCTCAACAGCGCAGCAATTGCACAACGGCTCGCTCACAGCCGCGTTTTAGAGGAGAACACCTTTTCGGTCTTGGTCACACTCCTCCAGATACATCTTTCTGGTATCGTTTTCACTGGAAGGGGAGTCCTGTAGCGAGCGCCCTCTCTCAGCTCTTACTTAAGTCGCGCGCGCAGTACCATCTTGCGTCTTAAGTATCCTGCGTTATCTGCCTGTAACGCTTGGCCAACATCATCGGTCAGCGTACAGGGGGCGCTAGCGCGCACGCTGTCCCGGTTAGCTCCTCTCAAGATCTCGGATATACGCTCATCCCCAACGGTCTGGTACACTCCCTTGTGGTCCTCACAAGGGGTGTCCACTCACGTAGGCATGTAAACGGCTTAGTTTGGTGCATGCCCTGACGAGTTCCCCCAAACTAAGCCGGGACGAAACGTGAAACTGTCCCAAAGAGGTTGAAGCTACCTCGCAAACCTTCAAAAGCTTCAACATAGTTGGTTAACTAAAAACATTCCAAAATTTTCCAAATTTCTGTTGGAACTTTTTTTCCGAAACTGTTAATCAGATTTCGATGAAGTTTCGCAAAGACCTCTATTTTTTGAACAGTGTACTAAACTTCAGTTCGTTATGATTTCAATTCTGGGAGATATGGAGAAAAATATAGAATTTCGTGTTCTTTCCTTGGTTTTTCCAGGAATAACTCAAAAAATAGTAATCTGGAGGTGATGAAACTTAGTAACTATTTGGAAAAGGCTCATGAAAATGTCATGATGATCGTTTTATCAGAACAATTTCAAAAATCCGAATTTTTTCCTATCAATTTGAAAATGTGTACCAAAGCTGCTGACTTGCCCCAGTGCTTTCTAGATCTATTTGAAACTCCAATAAAAATATAATAACAAGCAGCTTGAAAGATTGAGAGAATCTCAGAATCATTGAAAACCAAATAATTAATCAACGAAAAAATAAAAAAAAACGTTCAGCTATGTGTCAACTAAAGGAGAAATATCGAAACATAAGGCATACATCGAAAATTAATATTTGAAGATTTTTTGAATGATCTATTTCAGTTAGAACATCCTGTTATATTCTTAAAAAAAATCAAGCCTGATTATATCTTAGGATTCTGTAACGTATCAACGGGATTTTTTCATTTATTTTTAATAGCATCTCATTATGCATAAGTACTCGTGAAGATGAAAGTGATGTGTTCCGATTTACCAATTTTAAGATGCGTGCTCCAATCCTCACAAACAGGTATGCGTTAACGGAAGATGCTGCCCAAATATTTAGACGCGATTAAAATTTAATATGCTCATCGGAAACTCCTTCAATAGCTAGACGATAATTAATTATAGTGTTTCGATTATAATTTTATGTGGAATCCATGCATTCAATACTATTGACTAAATTTATGAGATATCGTTTGTTGGCAATCGTTTCGAAATCAATTTGCTTCTCTTGAGGACTTCCGGAAATACTTGACAGTAACTTCAATATTATAAAGATGCAGTAACACCCAGCAATTGATTTTTTCTGGACATATTCTATAATCGAGAGACACAATAGGTCTAATTTATGTATTTTTCCTATCAATGGAATCGAATATTCTATCCGTAAGAATACTGAAAATAAATGTATGAAGTTTCGTAGGGAGTTGGACAGATTGATAACAGATCAGCTATGATGTTGCCGACGTTTCGGAATCATTCGTTCCTTTTTCAAGGCTAAAATATCGAATTAATTGATGACAAAAAATGGAAATACCTCGTCATGAAATGTAACTCTCAGTTGATATGAAAACAAAACAGAGAAAGTCACTAATGAACCTCTGGCTCTAATACATAACAATACAATTTAACAATAACAAACATCATCCATTGAATTGAATCTTTATTTGTGATCGATAAATTTGATATTATAGCTTTGAAAAAAGAACGAATGGTTCCGAAGCATTGGCGAAATCATAACTGATCTCTTATCAATCAGTCCAACTCCCTCAGGAAATTCATACATTTATTTAAACACGAACATGAACACTCCAGAATCTATAATACCTACAGAATATATTAAATGATCGTCGAAAATTTCTCAACGGTCTCAACGACCTTTGGCTGTCTAAACGGCCGAAACTCCGCGCCTTCCGTGACGTACTGGGTTATATACACTGTCTTTCTTTTCTCGTGTACTTTTCTCCTCAACAGCGACAGCGTCGGCTGTATCAATGGAAGAATCGTGCAATAACTAGTGACCTACGAGGCGATCTACCGGGTTTCACCCACTTTGAACTAACCAAAATTCAGACACGATGGAGTCGAACTTAGTTCGTGGATAGACATTGACTGTGAGTCTTCATTCGAACATCAAATCCATGGCTTATATGAAAAATCTCATTACTTCATAAAAAATCTGGAGAAATGCAAGGCGGCGTAGTTCCGCTGAGTCGCCAAACGATGGCACCACCGACCGACGCACGCTCGCTACCTCGTTGCAACACAGCCTAACCCGATCACAGCTGTTTTGTTCAACAGTGGCTTGGCTTGGGCATGAAAGACACTCTGCTTTTATTTCCAAGCCATAGGTTATAGACTGATTTTAAGCCCGTGTCTGTTTTCCAACTACTTCAATGAGATAAGGCCCGGTTTTTCCAGTTCCGGCGTCGTTGCGGGGCCAGATCAATTTAATGCACACTAACACTAGTTCCGGAACCGTTGCGGTGCTAGATCAATTAAAGCCGCTATTTTGTGTGAATGGCTATATATACAACAGAAAACTAAGAGACCATAGTACCACTTGCGACGCCCTTGCGGCGCCGCGACGGTTCCGTAACGATCTGGTCCGATGTCCCATCTGATGGGTACCGCAATAGCATCGGAGCTTGAAAAATCGAAGCTTAATGTTGCTCCTGATTTCAATTTGGTAGACATAGCAAGATCGAGCATACACTGAGCCTCCCACTTCTTATTATTTATGCTGTGTTGAATCAATAAAATCGAAATTCGAAGACCCGATCTGTGAGGCCCGAAAGCTTGCGGCAGAGTTGAGGAATAATAAATTAAAGTTCTGGTTCACAACACACCGGTACCCGTTAGCATCTTACGCTGTGAAGAATTATGCCAGTGATGAACACTATTGAGCAACTAACAACACCTGCTGCTATCTAGGTTTTGGTCATTCCGATAATTCCACTCAGAAAGGAATCCGTCATAAATACTGTAGCCAATGCGGGTAAAAAAACTGCGGCAGTAAAACTTTTATGGTGTGAATTGCTCTTACGCTGACGACGAGGCTCCTCCTGTATGATGGAACCCTGAGGGATACGGACAAGAGAGTGTTGAATAAGAAAATTGGTCTCGTTCTCTTGTACTTTAACCGTGAATACTCTCAGTTCGTGTATACTCCATTCACTTTTATAAACTATCCCGGTTGGCCATGATTTAGGTCTATCAAGTTCTTTTACTTGAAACTGAGGCAGGTTGGCACTCGTAAATTATCGGCCATGTCAAAATAATTCTCAGAAACGTTGCCAAATGCCAATGCCAATTTCTACTCTCATTCTCAACATAATCATCACGCTTGGAAACTAAAAATGCCGTATCAGGAAGTGCTATGTAGAGTTGAAATCTGTTTTTTGTGATAGTAACCCTGATAAGTTGAAATCAATAATTTATTACAAGCTATCCAACATTTTCGACGTATATGAGTGAAAACCCAGTGTATCGTTCACGTAGATTCTCAAGAACTTTGTAAATCGAGTTAGTTCTTTTAAGGTGACATAGGTTTCGAAGTACTACTACATTTTCATATAGGAGTATTTCAAGTTGTGCAATAAAAGGTATTCAAATGTCTTCTGTAGACTTATTTCTTGAGAATTTCGAAAAGTGGGGAATTCCATAGGTTTGTTCGTTTAGAAGATTTGCTGCAGGGTTATTCGAGTACTTTTATTTTTTTTAACGATTAGGTGCTCGATTCAAATTAAAAACGAACACAAACATAACTCTCAAATAATGTGTCGAAATAATCGGATTCCAATGGCATGGTCTCCTCAAAATAACAAAGGTTTTGGGATTAAAATGGTCATTCCATAATCAAGAACTCGGCATTTATGCTTTCTGAAGACAAGGAAGAACTATTGAATTCATGAATTCTATTAAATTTGTAAAATTCAAGGTTTGCTCACATGCAAATGCTTAGTCAACTTATTTATAGGTTATTTATTTCGAATTTTGTCACAGCAGTCACAATGAACATTCTTCTGAAGAAATCCTAGAACGGTCCTGAGTCAAATACACGAATGCAGGCGCAGGCGCAAGTACTGTTTTCTGAGGAAACCCGAAAGGGAAACAAGTTGGTCCTGAGACAATTGAACAAAACGCGAACGTGACCAACTCTACTGAGCAAACTCCTGACAGTCCTACAACAGTAATTGTTGAAACCCGAATGAACCTAAGGAGTCCAACCAAGTCGTTCGAGACCATCTTCGGCTCAAAATTCGAACATTACAGACATTTGGATTAAATAATAACGAGCTGATCCCCAGATAAAGTAGGTAAAACCTCAAAGTCTCGTTGTTTTTTTAGTGAGGTCAACAACCAGACTGAAATCTATTCTTTTCGGTCGCAATTCTCAGCTATCATTTTCCGATTAACCCAGCGTGTGCTTTCTAAATTTTATGGATATTTCTGAAATCTCGCGTACACAAGTGCCACATTTAAATTTACGAACGCAATTCAGGCAATGCCTCGTAAATCATTGTGGATGTTCCTCGATCTACTACAAGGCTACGTACGATTATACCGAGGAGTAATTCACATTTCGCTACAGGACGTTGTGATAGAAGGCGATTGGCAGGGCCGTATCTAGGACGTCGCAAAGGTGGCACTTGCCAAGGGCGCAAGCTTCGCAGAGGCGCCAAAGAATATCAAAATATAAAAAATAAGAGCGCCAGGTGGAATAATTCGAAAGATCACAACTCGATTTTCATGTATACGCCTCGCAACAAGGGATGCCGAGGAGTCTTGAATCAAAAATATTGCTGGCCTTTCCTAGAATGAGGGGTTTTTCCTTCCAACGAAAATGCAGTAATTTTCATGAAAAACCTTTGGAACATCACATCTCAAACATATAATTTCAATATTATATTTTTAAAAAAATGTTTGATCACCTAAAACTGAAATATTAAAATAGGGATTTGCATTTGAAGGGATTTGTCATGAGTGCACGATATGGCAACGTCGAGTTCAGCTTTCTCGGAAAGAAAAGGACGTCAAATGTGTTACTTTGCTTAGGAAAACAGAGATAGCTATACTTCGATCTGGTAGGAGTAGAAGACAACGACCAAGGAATAGAAAAAGAAGAGCACAGACTGTCATACTGACATATTACTGACAAATCGCAAACGGAAATTGTTTGGCTATATTGACAAAGAACACGTGTGTACCACAGAATATGAATAAATATTTCATTATTCTATAGCAGAAAAAGCTATTCTACTAAACACCGTTGTCACTTCGTGCATGCCTAGCAAATCCCAAACCCCAATTTTGAAATCTGATTTTGAATACTTTCTGAGGGTTATATATCAAACCCATAATAATTATTTCAAATTTGCATTTGCAGTAATAACTCAAATTCAGGAAAAACCCCAATTTGCGTACTAAGCGTAAAATAATCAAAAGGTCAGCAAAACTTTAATTCAAGGTGAAAAAAAATATAAATATTACTACGTTCAAGCGTGCCGCAATTCAGTCTTAAATATTCCTGTTGGGCGTCGGCATGTTCAGAGATGCCGCATTCAGTTCATAAAATAATAAATACTGTCGCGCGTCGACATGTGTGCTTACCCCTATTTTCACGAGTTTTTTCGCTTCATCAAGCTTGTCGGTATCTCTTCAAACAAACGGTACCATCTATATTTGTGTGAAGTTTGATACAATTCTCTGATATTCCAGGAATTGATTTAAGTTTCATTTCGTATTTTGGGTATGAAATCTGTATTTCAATGATTTCAATGAATATGAGTGAATATCTATAATATGGTGTATTATTTCAACATTAACGAAAATATATGACTAATATTATGAAGAAAAAAATACTGTATGAAAATATAATAGATTAAAAATCAACAACGCAAATAGGGGGCACTGTCTAATATTTTGCCACAGGCGCCATAATACCTAGATACGGCCCTGGCGATTGGAATTGTAAGGTCCATCTTTATCGGTACTTACTTAACAACTGAAGCAATTGGATTGAAGCTTGACGGTTAGTTGGAGCATAACAATCAGCATCGTTTGGCAAAATTTTGTTGTGATCGTATTGACAGTAAATTTTGAGGATATTTTTTTGGGAAACTATTCATCATTTTTGGAAAAAATTTCTGCTGGTACTTTGACCTTCGAATTTTACAGCAGTCCAAATTTCAGTTCAATACGATTATAATTTGTTGAGATTTTGGGAAATAATATGCGAAATTCTGTGGTTTTTCCTCCATATCGATATAGATTGAATATACTGATGGACAACTTTGTGCAGAATTTCGTGATGATCGTATCATTAAAACAATTCGAAAAAAAATCAACTTTTTTCTTCAAATATTCTATAATCTGCGATCTTTTGATCATATTATCTTCATAAAATCGGTATGAACCTTCGAGCTGTCATTCGTCGATAAAGTACCAAGATTTTTATTCGATCTAATCTTCATTTTTGGAAATATTGGGAAAAATAAAATTTGCATGGGTAGGTATACCTGCGGAATCCTTGGGTAGATTTCATCCATTTACGAATTCGGTCTTCGGTATTAAGGTCCAAAACTACTCTACAAATATCAAGTTCCAATAACTTCCGAAAGAGACAACTTAGAAACTCGGAATTCGTAGAGTAAGTTTGGGGCCTAATTATGAAGGTCTACTGCCCGCCCCAATGATTCCGTAGATATACCCATTCAAAATTTTATTTTCCAAATATTTCCAAAAATACAGATCAGATCGATTCGAAATCCAGTCCTTAATCGGAAAATCCTAGAAAAGCACTGAAGTCCGCAGTCCCTTTTAACATGCACTCAAAAGCTGCATGACTCTATACAAGTTCTTTCTTTCGAAGGTTACCTTCAATTTGACCTTGGCCCTTCAAGACCAATTCCTGCTGAAAATTCGAAAAATGCAGAAACTTGGTAAAATAATAATAATCTTGTTCAGAGGATCATGGCTACTGGAGAAATAGTAGGATTTCATTATCAGAGTAATTTAAAATTAGCAAGTAGAAGACATTCTCGACTTATGCTCGTATCTGTGATATACAATGGACAATAGATGATTGTTCATAATGATAATTACGTTTTCGAATTTATTTATCGAGTAACAACTTGATTCAGATGCACATTAATCGAAGTAGGTTGCATTATTTTCTATATCCTAAACAGAAAACGCACTTTGAATGCATGCTAATAATATCCAGCTTTTTCTCAATCTTCTACCATTCAGTAACTTAAGTATTGAAGAAAATAACTATTCACTCGACCTTGTAACATAATCTTCTGAATTTATTGTGTTTTGAATTCTTGTAAAAAAACCATTTAAGTGGCAGAAAAAAAAATTCGAGAAAAGGTCAAGGGTCGATCGAAATCACAGTAACTAATAATTCCTTGTCGTTCAAGATCTGCGCACAATGCGGCACTCTAATTTTGGTTTATTATTTGATAAAATCTAATAATAACCCCTTGTAATCAACCGAAAAAAAAATTATTTAGTATGTAGATTTGAATGAAAGTACTGAACTGAAATCTGTGAAACTTGGTAGAAAAATTTTGAGTCGCTCGGGATTGATCCTCCAAGCTTTGCAGCAGGATCAGTGTACCCTATAAGGACTTAAAACTGGGGGTAGAAGGGAAAAAAATAATTTTTCGAAAACCTACCACCGAATTTTTATGAAACTCTCAACGTTGATTACTGTTGCTTAACTAAACCTAAAAATCTTCACCCGGATGATTTCCGACCAGTAGTCCCAGAGTAATGAAGAAAAACGTTACAAATTTTCTATGATCACGAAAATGAATCATCGCATTCTGTTCTAAGATTGGAATTCAGTGGAATAATCGGTTAACTTTTCATCCAGAATCATATATTTAAAAGTAAATGAAAAGATTGATCACCAAATTTTTTGATAATTTGTGTCAAAACATTATATGTTTGCGAATTAAAAATAGAAGAATTTTTATTTCAAGTCGATCAAAGGTCTGAAGTATTTCTTCTGCAGTCGAGTAGCTGAGGTACTTTCTTTGCAAACTCGTGAAATTTTCTATAGATGTTCAAAGTCAAAAATATTCCCCATTCCTCGAACGAGTTGAATGGACCTACTAAAATCTCCAATACTCCTAATTAGTTCAATTATTTCCATCGAAATTATGGTTTCCAAGAATAAAAATGTTGAACTTAACTAATGCAAGAACGAATTCGGAGACGAAATGCGGATTTCTTTATGCGCCTTTAGCCAATTAGGTAACCGGGATATTTATAGTTCATTGAAGAATCCGATTCGGTTTCTAACGTTTTGTCAATTAAAATTAGCGAATGAATTATGGAACATTTGAAGGATTCCTTCTTTCCAGGAACACGTTCATCGAACTTGGATACGGTATTTTAGTTTCTGTGCATTTGATATAGGCTAATATATATACCAATATGAAACGACCTTACCGAGTTGGTTAATTGATGAAAAGTTGAATATGTTGAATATTTTTTTCAAACATTAAATATGCATTATGTGAATTAAAAATTTCTTGTCGGGTGAATTAGACTGCGGGCTTTTTTTTCTGGCGTATAATTTTTTTTCTTCAACGCCTTGTATCTTGAATACGGATGTAGTTACGAAAATTTTTAAAAGAACAAACCCCAATTAACTTTCAGTTTTCTAATTATCCTAAACACGGAGTTTGTTTCTGAAACACCTTGTGAAAACATACGTCACTTGAAGTTAGAAGCATCCAATAATCAGTACTCAGATATATACAGTGCGCGTCAAAATTATGGAACGAATTCATTTTCTCAGAAGAAAAATATTTGGCAACAAAATCCTGAAGCAGGTCGATTTTTGTTTCACTTTTACCTTATTTTGATGCATTTTTGAAGAATTTTTGTTGCACCCTGTGCCATCCCCATCAACACTCTAACTTTTTTGAATTGGGAAAGTGGGTCATGTGGTATATTTTTGACGAGGTTTTTGTATCTCCTTCACAGGCGTGCAGAAATTTTGAAGAAAAAAATTTTTTTTTCAAAAATTATTTACTTCAAAGAGGTTTTCAGTATGTGCACTTGTCATGGCTCATTTACTTTGAGACGATGGTACCTGATGAAATTTGTAACCGAATGAAAGTCAACCGTTACAGTTTTGTACATGCACAACTTTCAACCCCTACGAACCCTTAAATGAAGAAAAAAAATGGAGGGGGTTGAAAGTTGTGCATGAACGAAACTGTAATGGTCGACTTTCATTCGGTGACAAATTTCATCAGGTACCATCGTCTCAAAGTAAATGAGCCATGACAAAGTGCACATACTGAAAACCTCTTTGAACTAACTGATTTTTCAAAAAATTTAGAGGGTTGATGGGAATGGCACAGGGTGCAACAAGAATCCTTCAATATATATTTGGTAAAAGTGAAACAAAAATTGACCTGTTTCAGGATTTTGTTGCCAAATATTTTTCTTCTGAGAAAATGAATTTGTTCACGCACTGTATACTCAGAAAATACTGAATTACGGTTACAGCAGTCAAATACATGACAGTGAAAACGCATTTGTTCAATGAATAAGTAATACTTACGATGGTATGGAATTTGTCTATATTTACCAACGCAGTGAGATGTTCAAAAGAATAATTTTTATATTATTAATTGATCATATTCTGGACTGAAATTTTTCCGTCAACTTATTTGCAATACATATTCAATGTGATATAAAATACTTTTCTTCCATTAACCGACTCGGTGAAGAGATCCCACCTCGGATCCCACACTAGAACAGCTAAGTCTAAGACGCGAGATTATGTCGCGGGTTCGATCACATCCATTTAATTATGTAACGCACGATTCGGCCGAATATTCCCAGAATAATACAGCATTCACGTGGACTTCCTCGAGAAAATCAGATGAAATATTTCGATTAGTCATCCAATAGTTTTCATGTGACAACGTTCTACATGAAATTTTGCACGTAACCATTATATATCAACTCCAACAATTTCGTGAAAAAGATCGCCAGTGCGAATATTTGTTGCTTGTTTATTCTAAGAAAAGAGCTTTATAATTTTGAACAATTTCTTGTGATTACTGAATAGGTTTGATGTTCAATTATTATTTCACGAATCTTTGAAAAAATGAAGATTCAATTAACTGGACATCTAGTATAACATTGAGTATAAAAGTTTGCTCGAAGTTTTTCGCAAAATTACGTGATCACACGATAAAAAGAATACAAAATTTGCTTCCATGCCAAGTCAAGCCAGGTTGGTCAGGATCAGTATCTGGATGGAAGAACGCTGAACATTCTTCTCTAGATTCAAATTACTAAGAATCTCAAAATCGTCAGGATGAATTCAAGACAGAACTAGTCAGTAGAAAGAAGCAAATGCTCTTTAATTTTTTACGCGCTTGTTCTGGGGACCAGCGCGTTATCGATTCGTCGCAATGTCCGTAATATCCGAATTTTGAGCAGAAATCGGTCTCAAACGACTAGGTTGGATGGAGATGCCGCAACGTACTATGAAGCGGCTTACGATAGTTCGGTGGAAATGTATCCATATCCCAATTTGATTTCGAGTAACCAACCGGCCGTTATGCCGACCGTAAACTCAATAACTTCCGAAAAAAAAACAACAAAGAAACTCATTATTTGTAGAGGAGGTTAGAAATACGAAGGCCGAATTCGTGAAGGGGTAAAATCCACTCAGTGATTCCGCAGATATACCCATTAAAAATATTATTTTCCCAATATTTCCAAAACTACAGATTGGATCGAATTGAAATGCAGTATTTCTTCGAAAAATGACAGTTTGAAGATTCATACATAATTTAATGAGGATAATTTGATGAGAAGATCACAGTACACTGAATATTAAGAAAAAAAAAATCGATTTTTTTTCAAATTGTTCTAATAACAATATCATCACGAAATTCTACACAAACTTGTCCTTCAGCATCTTCAAACAAGCTGCGTTGTTCCATCATGACTGAATCCACTCGCTCCAGTAGTTCCTGAAATATAGAGGAAAATAACCTCAAAATTGCAAATGGCTATAACTCCGAAACGATTCGGCCGAATTGGCACATTAAAGAACGTAACCGCGGCATTCCAATGCACGAACTGACCTAAAGTTTCAAGTTGCTAGCTTGCTCCGTTCGATAGTTATCGTGTCCAAGGCCGGCCGGCCGGACGGACAGAATCGATTTTGACACCGAATTCGTCATCAGTGAGTCCAACCTAGTCGTTTGAGACCATTTTCGGCTCGAAATTCGAAAAAAATTACAGACAAAACGATAGGACGCTGTTTCCCTAGAACATGCGCGCAAAAAACAAAAATATGATTTTTCATGTAACATATAAGAGGGATATTCACTTTGTTGGATGATACAACATTGGACAATCACGCATAGGAAATGACTTTGTCGTTTTTTTATAACAGAAAATTCCAAAACCATTATAATATACAAAGTGCGCCAAATAAGAAAATGTGCAAAATACAAGATCTATGCAAGCACATTGCCTTCAAAAAAGGTCCTTTGATGGCCCAAATATAGAAGCAAAAAAATAGTCCATCATTTCAACTGCTACCAAATGAGAAATCGCTTAAATCGAAATACATATATATCGCGAAGGATGTCCACGTGTAGCTTAACACGACATGAATAACAAATCAGATACCACTGACGAGCTGAGTCCGAATGAATGTCAAAAGCAGCAGAAAGTCATAAAAAACCACTCAACTTCAATTGATGGGTATCACTCTGCCGGCGTATAAAGAGGTGGAAATTGATTTCACTTCACAATCTACGGACGCCCAGTGATGAATTGGTTAAAAATTAATGGGTTACGCCGAATTTGCATAATTGCAGTTGGTTTTAGTGATTGGTTCTCTAGGTGAATCCTGAGTTATTAAATCATGCCAACGCAGGGTTATGGAGATCGGACTGAATGACTGCCCGACGAAAATTAGAGGCCCGTAGCTCAATAATGAACATAAAACTGACATGGGTTCATCTGTAAAGGGATGGACCTCCTACATGGGTAGCCCCATTCCAGACCCCCTCCGGTTCAATGAAACCCAATCCCATTCATCACATGATTTATCGCAACAACCGGTGGAAATTGGCGAAACTCTGAAAGCGCATGCGTTTACCGATTGCTAAATTCTAATTCGACAGTGCGACGCATGACATCAAGGTACTCTTACTATATTGTATCCTTATTGAACGCATTGTAACGTAAAATTGATGTCAATCTGGAATCCTTTTTCGAAGGAGATTTCTATACGATAAGATCTGTATTTTTGAAAAATATTAGGGAAATAAAATTTTGTGTTCGGAATCGTTAGACGGATTCAACTTTTCTAATCAGCTTAAATGGCCATTTTTTGAAATAGAAAATGTTTGCGGTTTCTGGAAATGATAATAATTTTTTTAATCCTTATTTATTTCAGGAAAAATTCAATATCTTGACTTTCTCCTGTCTCACACGTGATTTTCTCGCAAAAAATAAAAAAAAATCGTAATTCCACCAAAATAGCAAAAACAGTCTCGATGAGAATTAAGCAAAATAATAGGCATGTATTCACTTTCGATGTAACCAGGCCGTTAACTGTTTTAACCTGTTTTAAGCGTTGATTTTGTGTCGGTAAGAAAGAAGTCAGGAAATCAAATTTCTCCTAAAATAAATGGGGATCTGTGAGATATTTTTACGCGCTTGCTCTGGGGAACAGTTCGTTATCGTTTCGTCACAATGTCTGTAATATTCGAATTTTGACCTGAAATAGATCTCAAACGACTTGGTTGGACTGACTGATGAAGAATCCATGGTCAAATTCGATTCTGTCCGGCCGGCCGTCCGGTCGTGTGTTCTCTAACTTTCGAAGCGAAGGAGCTAGAGTCCAGAAATTTTTAGGTTAGGTTTTAATCCTGAATATCTCAGTCAAGATGGTTAATGGGCCAAATCTACCGAATGGTTTTTGTGTTACAGCCATTTGAAATTTTGATTTTTCAATAATCAGCATTTCATTTTGAAGCACCCTGTATACAAATCACGCGAATAATATCACGTCCATCAGTATATGTACCTCCGAATGAACTTTGTTTGCATTGCATGACAGGTTATGATTACAACATGATTAACGCTCATTCAGTTTTTCAGAGAACTGGATTTTATATGACTATATATACTGCTTCTGTCAAATTGCCGCCTCAATAGAATAATTTTTCTCTCATTGTCTGTAGAAACTTGGAAGTGATTTCAAAATAAACGGAGACATCACCGTTTTCGTTGGGGATAATCCTAAACATTGTGCTAAATAGGAGAAACTGAACTCTATGCTTGAAGTCACCTGTATTATAACCCAGTTGTAATATTTCAACGTCGTTTATAATCGATCAGATTGTATAACATCCCACGAAACGAGTTACATGTCTTTAAAACTTTTCCAGTATACCATAGAAATTCTTCGAAGTCTACTAAGGCAGTGTTTTACCCTGGTTGAGACCTACAAAGGAAGCAGGTACTTTTGAGCGGAAACAAGCATAGGAAAAATATAAATGTAATTTTTAGTAGTTGAGAGGTACTTCGAGAGTGTAAAGTTGTGTTGGATAATTCAATTCTAGGGTTGTCTTATCTACCGCCAATTATTCAGATTGACCATGTACAAATTATCAGGAACTTGACATCAAATGAAGGGTGACAGTCGTTCTATTATAGTATATGTAGGCCCTACCCACTCTGACCATTGAAACATTATACCATGATGTAATGATTTTCAACCACACCCTTGGCATCGTTATCAACTATTATCTATACGAGAGACGATTTAGGTATGTATTCAATTATTCCTGGGCGCTCGAATTTCTTTATTGTTATTGCTGTAATGAACTTGAACTTCAATTTATTCCCTACAACAAATCTTGAGGTGGAGAACGACGACTAGCCAGCCCCTCCTAGAATTTGTTTTATGTCGTGGATCTCACCTCGGAAATATTTAAAATGAATAATGCCCCTTGTTAACATTAATGTGTGGAATCGAATTTAGAAGCTGGGTGGTTTGTCTTTTGACAAGCTTCAGTCTGAGGAAAAGACCTAAAATATGTTGTATATAACTATATATTATGGATACAGTTCGATAGAAAACATGTCTACACAGTTTTGATGTATTGGATAAAATCACCTTGGATTGAAATGTTCATAAAAAGTATGGTATATTTCCAATAAATGCTGGTTTACATTATGATCGGAATACCCATAAGAAGAAGGAATTTTCAAGAAACTGCAGGGCGATACCCCGTTTTCTTCTATTGACGTAGAAATTTCACGCATTATGATATTTCTCGGTGCTATTGGCATGCAGACCTTGTTTCGGCACCTGACCTTGAGATGTTACGGAGAAATAAATCATGAAGCCGTAATTTACCAGCCCGCGTTACTGTTTGCTCCTAAGTCTAGAAACATTCAAGCAACTTAAAATATCTATTGGTGAAAAAGCAATAAACATTATTTCACAAAATTATTCAAGTATTCGTTGGGTTCCACTCAACTTGAGTCAAGCTCAAAGGATGAACCATTTCAGATAGTGTAGATCTTCAAATGATGACCCTGAATTTTCAGGGCCAACAGGAAATTTCCTGTCAGAGAATTTTCTTGTACCTAATAATGATTTGAATACTCAACAATTGTACTCAAATTAAAAATTTCCGTCAATAATTTCGATGTTGAGGAGTCAAATTATTTGTCCAAGACAGTTCTTGAAAACAATTTCGCCTGATGAACAATAACCAAATAATGTTAACGATCAACGTTTCAGAATTCTACTACTTCATCGAATAATAAAGCGAAAATTTGTAGAATTATTTTATTGCAATACTTTCGTATTTGGAGAGCTTTTTTCAAATTGACTATTCCCAATTTCTGATCTTCAGGGATAAATTAATTCATGGAGAAAACTTCCAAAAAACCTATCACCTGAACCTCTTATCTTTATATCTGGGTTGCAAAATTTTGAGGGATAAATCGTTAGCATAAGCCCTCTGAGCATCAATCTGTATTGAAAAAATAAAATTTTGAATTGGTGTATTGACATAATCATTGGGCGGATTTTACCCATTCACGAATTCGACTTTCGTAATCAAGCCCCAACCCTTCTCTACTGTTGTCTCTAACTCGTTTGTTCCAGAAGTAATGGTGTTTATGTTAGGCCGTTAGATCGAATCGAAATTGAAATGACAGAGTGAAGGTTTATACAAGATGAATGAGGATTAATGATTAGAAGGTCGCAGAATATTGAATATTCGGAAAATAAAATTTTAAATTTTCTAATGATGAAATCATCACGAAATTCTGTACAAAGTGGTGAATCAGCATTTTCGAAGAAGCTGCCAAGTTTCATTATGATTGAGTTAGCAGTTTAGGAGATATTTACGGAAAATATATCGAGAAAAAAACACGAAATTTGACATATTTTTCCCAATAACTCCAAAAATTACTAATATATAATAAATGTGGTGAAATCGGAATTTTTTTGAAGAACATGGATGGTATCTTTTCCATTGTATCAGGATTTTTGGTAGTTTTGAATTTATTTTGACGAAATATCTTGATGTATTATCTGAAACACAAAGTGAGACAGAAAACGGCCGATTTGGCCCATTAACGAATTTACCCGCCGCATTCCGATCGCGACCTACCCTGAAAGTTTCAATGAGCTAGCTTGCTCCGATCGACAGTCATCGGCCGGACGCCGGCCGGCCTGACAACCAATTTTGACCTAGTCGTTTGAGACAATTTTCGGGAAAAAGTTTTTCAATTACCCTTGGACAAAACGATAGCACGCTGTTCCCCAGAACATGCGAGCAAAAACAGTCGAAATTTTACCACCCTGTACCTCGGAAGTTAAGAGGTTTAGGAGATAGGTTCATTGGAAAATTCCTTTTTATGATCACCCGAGAATTAACACCCTTTAGGATCAGCATCTCATTGCAAAACACCAATATTCTTTTGTATGATTTTTCGGGGTGTCCGCTGCCAAAAATATGGATACTGTGAATGGGTCACCCTGTAAAAGAAATGAAAGTTTGGGGATCCTTAACTTGGATTTGGTACCCAAATCGAAAGAGGCGCCATGGAATCCGAATTATTTAATTACCATTTGTTTCCGAAATCGAGCAGCCTAATGATAAATTCCTAAATGGGAACTTTTTATCCTCTAGTTTGACGATGAAGTGCTTATGCAGATTAGATCGTTTGGAACTCTCCAAAATTAATCTCTACAACGTGCATACCAAGAATTTGTTCAATAAATAAGGTTTACCAACTTCTTGATGATTCCACGCTGTCGGTAATATCCTATGAATTTCGAAACCTTCTAGAGATCAGATTTCGTCCTGTATTTATTAGTTTATAATTATTCGAACGTTTTGGAAAATAGGAAATCCATCAAGGCTTTTAACGGCGACCTTCTGGCTTTTCTCGTGTTTTTATTTCTATTAAGTCGAGTGAAGAAACAACGGATTTATCTCTGTTACATAATAATGGGTCGAAAAAATCGAGAGTTGTTTATGAATTTCTGTCTAATGATATTGGTCACTTTAATTTATTGCCATTCAGTCAGTGTTAAAATGTTTTGATAAATTGTACTCAAGATGTTGTAGTTCGAACGTCGAAAAAGGGATATCAACCTTGATTAGCTCATTTCGAGATAAATTCTTTGAACTTTGCAATAAGGAACCAGTAGTTCCAAAAGTATCGATTACTAATTCTACACTATTTCCCTACACACATTCGTGATGAAATCACAGCAGAATCTATTGTTTACTTTGTAAATTTCGTAGAGTAAAATGTTCGATTTCTTTGAAGTATCGATTAAAGCTTATTTTGGGGGGATTTTGCATCATCTTTTGATATTGGGAGTAAAACAAGAAGAAATTTGAAGAATCGCTTTCTTGAGTAAGGAAATAGTGGACCTAAAAGCAACCACTACGATATGCTCGTAAATTACGGCTTCGCCCATTTTGGCAATACAACCACATTCAAGTTCAATGGGGGTTTTTCCTTCAAACGGAAATGCAGTAATTTTCATGAAAAACGTTTAGAACATCACATTTCAAACATATAATTTCAATATTATATTTTAAAAAAAATGTTTGATCACCTAAAACTGAAAAATAAAAATGGGGATTTGCATTTAGAGGGATTTGTCCTGAGTGCACGATATGGCAACGTCGAATTCAGCTTTCTCGGAAAGAAAAGGACGTCACATGTGTTACTTTGCTTAGGAAAACAGAAATAGCTATACTTCGATCTGGTTAGAGTAGAAGACAGCGACCAAGGAATAGAAAAAGAAGAGCACAGACTGTCATACTGTCATATTACTGACAAATCGCAAACGGAAATTGTTTGGTTATATTTACAAAGAATACGTGTGTACCACAGAATAGGAATAAATATTTCAATATTCTAAAGCAGAAAAAGCTATTCTACTAAACACCGTTGTCACTTCGTGAATGCCTGGCAAATCCCAAACCCCAATATTGAAATCTGATTTTGAATACTTTCTGAAGGTAATTGGGAAATGATGAATCAAACCCATAATAATTATGTTCAACTTTGCATTTGCAGTAATAACCCAAATTCAGGAAAAAACCCCATTAAACCTCGTTAATATTTCAAGGTCAAGCACTTTTTCGCGGTCTACATGCTTTAATGTTGCCAATATTAGAATATTAGAATTCGGGTAGAATAGGAGAAAACTGGATGTCGTTCTGCAGGCTTCAGTGATTATTTTTGAAATTATTTTTGGGATGTACCTAATTATTTTGTGAGAATGCGCAACGTAGGTTATTTTTCTATTTTTTACTCCATTTCAGTTTTTATTATCCCGAAAATTCTTGAATATAAAAAGTGGCAAAATTGCACATCCTTACAATTTTTTTCAAACATTTGCACCCAAAGATTCCCCGTTATATTCGAGGTACTGTTTGTTCTTAAAGTTGAAACTCCCAAGAATAAACGCCATCTTTAGGTCAAATATTCATGAACGTCCACCATTTAAATGATATAATTTTTCTCAGTAACGATGATGGAAGATCAACAACAAATTTCAATTCTCCAACATGCCGCTAACATGCATATGAATTATAATAATTCAGTACAAAGAGGAGTAGTATATGAACACCATTTCACCTGACTGACATATATCTTGAAATTAACAAGCAGTTCACATTGCTTATTTATTAGGGCGTCAAAAGTTAAATTAAGAAACTATAAACTAAATAGGTCTTTATGCATTATTGATGTCTCTGATGGGTCGATCAAACCAAGCCGGCTACAGGATTTTGGTATCCCTAGAAGGTTTTTGTCTTATTTATGGCTTTTTATATGAATTTATGGAAGCACAGGTCTGTCGAAATGAACCATTGAGGGCTTGAAGAAATACTTTATAAGTCTAGATTTCAATATCTATAGATTCGGATATTCTAGATCGATTTCACCCGCACTGTGTGAAGTTTATGATTTCAGAGATAGACAGAGCCCAAAGTTCACTTTGTTTCCCATTTTTCATAAACAAATTTGAGCTACGCGGTATTTAAATTGTAAATTCAATTTTTTTTTCAACGCCTTCTACCTAGTAAGGGTGCACCTGGTGAAATTTGATTTGAGTAACATTTGTTGAATTATCTGTATATAAAAAAAAACATAATTACAGGTGATTATCATAGATTTGCGGTAATGATGTAAAAGACCGTAGTAAGTTCGAGAAAGAATCAAAATTTCACATCCGGAAACTTGAAAACCAATACTCCAAAGTAAACTATTACAGAGAATAATTTAATATATATATAATATATTAATAAATTACATTTTTTCGAAGAGCCAAAAGATTTTGTAAATCATTTTAAATTGGCTCTTACTCTCTTTAAGCCTCAAGTTTCCAGAAAATTTTGTTGTGTAAAATTGGTATCCGATTGTTCGAAGAGAATGTCATTAAATACCATTTCTCTTCATTTTATATTCACATGTATTATTTATTATCACTTAAAGGACATCTTGGGAGAATTCTGCATTGTTTTTAGGTCTTTTTTCAGGTTTTTACTCCCTATAACTGAAAAAAATCCATATATCCATAGTATGCACTGAAAAACAAATTATTGGCATAGAGTGCTTGAAGAAGAGATTCTGGCAAAAGAGTACATTGTGAATCAAAATAATATATTTCAATGACGATATAGTACACACCATTGAACGACCTTTCCGAATATATGAACAGTGAAAAAATAATTGGGATCACTAAAAAAATACCTCTTCCAAGAATAAGATGAAATTTCTCACTAAATGAGAAGAGGTTAAGTTATTGACATTTCGAAAGTGGAGGTTGGGCGAGTATTCTGAGAAAAACTTGAAATTTCTGCTCGTCGAGTTCAAAAGATTAACATCTCTTGCGTAAAGTAAGTGAAGACGTCGGACGATAGGCGGCAAATTAAAAATTTCGACCAATCGTCGACGACATATAGCTATAATAAAGGTAGATGGGTGAGCAGATAAGCATGGAACTATGAAGAATATCCGTAGAAGGACTTTATTAGCGCGGGGCACTATATCGTAGTTTTTGGACATGTAAAATGTTGACCCTCTTTATTGTCGGCGTTATGCGTAGCCTAATTTATAGACTGAGGAGGTAGGTGTGGACACCCATGCAGGGAAACATAGTTTAATTTAGTCATCCATTAATATTTATGAGTTTTAACCCCATGATAATGTAATCTCGTTCAAGGAGCTGCTCTGATAAATGTTCCAATAAAACGAAATACATCTAAGGAATGCATTAAATGATTTCATCTTAGGGGTTACAATGAAAAGGGTTTTACCCTTTGCAGTAGCGCACCGACTAGAGATTCTTGACTCCTCGAGAGGAATTGCATTTCACTGAGAATATGGTTGTGGTTTATTTATTCTTAAACACCAAATGTTTGGTTGACAGCAAAAGAAAACAACATTTTTCAGGTCTTTCATAGGTTTTCACTCCTAACATCTGAAAGAGAACTATTGAAAATTAAATAACAATTGTTTTTTTCATGACCAACGCCCTTGCGGATTGCAGTATCAAATTATTTGTCAAGGGCAGGTACTTGCAAAACAGATTGCCTAATGAACAATACAGAAACAAAACATACGATAAAGAAAGCGAACTGTGACGTTCCAGAGTACAAATCTGACTCTTACATCAGACAAAGAAGAAAATTTCAACAATTATTTTCTTTTGATTTTGCGTTTCGATTTGAGACTTTCGTTAAATTGACAGTTTTGAGAAAACATAGCAACACTGATTTATTTGGTTTGAAAGTTTTTTAATTCTACCTCTATTTTGAATAAATTCAGCCAAATAGGGTCTATTTCTACCGAACAATGATCAAAATTACCAATTTTTATTTAATTTTTAATAGTTCTGTTTCAGATGTTGGTAGAGAAAACCCATACAAGACCTAAAAAATGATGCGAAATCCTCCGAAAATAATCTTTAATCGATAATCAGAAGAAAACAAGCCAAAGTATAATGAAATTCATGTTAGATTGGCTCTTACTTCCTTTGAACTTCAAGCTTTCAGAATCTTGTGTTATGTAGAGTAGGTATCTGATTATTCAGATACTAAATAGCATTTCTGTTTATTTTTATTCACATGCAATTTATTATCACATGAAGAATATTTTGGGAGGATTATACATGGTGCTGTGGTTTTTTTTCAAGTTTTTGCTCCTTATATCTGAAAAAGAACAACTGAAATATAATAAAATTTATTATTTAAAAAAAAGCGTCCTTGTGGATTGATGGACTCAAACCATTTGCCAAGGGCAGCTTCTTGAAAATTAGTGGCCTAATTAATGGACAACAGTTCTTGAAATACGAATGTTTTGCTAGGAAATAATTCTGCAAATTTTCGGTTCATTGTCTGATTAAGGATTCAGATATAGACCCTGAAATGTTACATTATTTCGATATTGTTCATTAAGCCACATTTTTTCAAGAAAGTTCTCTTGGAAAATAGTATGAATTTCGGAATCCGCATTGGCGATTTTCATAAATAATAATTTTATTTAGTTTTCAAGAGCTTTTTTTCATATATTGGTAGCGAAAACCTGGAAAACGTCTGAAAAATAATACAATATACTGATTACACAATTTCACCGCTATACATATGGTCCTTTTTTTCTCAATTAAGAGCAACTTTGCCTTTGGCAACGTACTTTTTTCCACTTTTTTGGTCTCTTCGTGCATATTAAATATCAGTCCATCCTTCTTTTCGTCGAAATTGTTAACGATTCTCGAGTTTTATAATGTGAAATGGTATTGTATACTGCCGAATTGTATAGTCTCAAAATCATCTAAAACTCTGTCCACAGATGATCCTGATGTAACTGAACATGTAGTAGTCAGGGAAATATCAGGATTCAATGGAAAATTTGCGTTCTAGCATGAAGTGTTCTAGTTGAATACTCGATGGTTCTAGTGAAAAAAATGCAAAGATCATAAATTGAAAACTTGTTCGGTCACGGTAGCTGAAATTTACATAATTGATGCGATGTATCTTCTGAATATTCTTGTCAATCGTCTGAAAAAAATCATGTTTTGAAAATGATAGTCGTTTGACGAGATAATGCTGAGATAAATCGAAGGATCTGCATCTGCTTCGAAAAAAAGTTTTTTCAAGGAGATCTATTTGTAGAGTCTCTATATGCATCAACCATATACAGGGTCTTTCACGAGGAACCTCACCCATATTTATACGAGAAACTACTGAACGTATTTTCATGAAATTCAGCACTTATAAGTATTTCACGATGCTGATGAAATCTAAAATATTTTCAAGGCATGAGCACCTCCGGTTTTTCCGGAAATGACGTCAACTTCCGTTTTTCAAATTAGAACACCATTTTTTTATTGCAGAAATAGATTCCTTAGAAAATTTCAATTTATTTTGATGTAACATTTTTCAGTTTTGGTTGGAAAATTCTCTCTGAGCGGGAAAATTCGAAAAAAAAATCGAAAATAGAGCTCCGCTGAAACAAGAATAACTTCGAGGTTTTTGGATGGAAAATTTTCATTTTTGGGATTTTTTAAGATGTAAGATTGATGTATCCACTTTGAAAATCGACATCGCGATTCATGATACAGGGGGTGAAAAAATCGCTTTCAAAGTTAGGGATGACAAAATAGTGAAAAATCAATTTTTTCAAATTAGAACCCCATTTTTTTATGGCAGATATTGAATCTACGTTAAAAAATAATGTGAGTGTATGCATCACACCCTTGCCCTAAAGTGGATATTTTCTGAGTTATTCACAAAAAACTGTTTTTCGTCTTGAATTTTCAGCTATTTCTTTTCCCTTCACGCCAAAAAGATGAAATTTTCAGGAACTGTTATTTGAACCATGCTGTAGATTTTTCGAAAGATCCGACATTTCTCAAGTTTGTCATGGTTCTGTTAATGGTATCTCTCGTTGGTCTGGGTCGGTCAGGAAACCTCTCAATGAACAGTCGAATCGTTCTATCTACAACTTTATTACATTCTCCATGAAGTAGAATGAGATCTAAATAATCTTCATTGGTAAAATTAGGCATAGTGATCGATTTTATAACTTAATACGAATTATCACCAAATTAATAGTAAACACAAAATGCTACTGAATAAAGAGGAATTTGGCAGATATAATTAATGATATCTATCATTAAAAAAAAATAATGTAAAACATGGTAAGTTTTTGCATATGGTTCATAAGGAATTATTTATTTATCACTGGAGAGAAAACCGATGGCCGATTAGTTGAAATAAAGAGGTTTCCGATACAAATTCGAATCCAAATTCGCCATCTATTTAGGAACAACCTGTAACTTTTTTCTCTTGCATATTAGGGTAGTAAAATCTAAAACATGGTTTAAGTAACAGTTCCTGAAAATGTCATCTTTTTGGCGTGAAGGGAAAAGAAATAGCTGAAAATTCAAGACGAAAAACAGTTTTTTGTGAATAACTCAGAAAACATCCACTTTAGGGCAAGGGTGTGATGCATATACTCACATTATTTTTTAACGTAGATTCAATATCTGCCATAAAAAAATGGGGTTCTAATTTGAAAAAATTGATTTTTCACGATTTTGTCATCCCTAACTTTGAAAGCGATTTTTTCACCCCCTGTATCATGAATCGCGATTTCGATTTTTAAAGTGGATACATCAATCTTACATCTTGAAAAATCCCAAAAATGAAAATTTTCCATCCAAAAACCTCGAAGTTATTCTTGTTTCAGCGGAGCTCTATTTCCGATTTTTTTTTCGAATTTTCCTGCTCAGAGAGAATTTTCCAACCAAAACTGAAAAATGTTACATCAAAATAAATTGAAATTTTCTAAGGAATCTATTTCTGCAATAAAAAAATGGTGTTCTAATTTGAAAAACGGAAGTTGACGTCATTTTCGGAAAAACCGGAGGTGCTTTTGCCTTGAAAATATTTTAGATTTCATCAGCATCGTGAAATACTTATAAGTGCTGAATTTCATGAAAATACGTTCAGTAGTTTCCCGTATAAATATGGGTGAGGTTCCTCGTGAAAGACCCTGTATAGAGAGTTCCACTCAAGATAAGGTAGATATTCTCCATTTTCGAGGGCGGGTTTCAGGAAACATTGTGTTATAATTTGGCCCAAATTTCTGTATGGACTCTACCAACTGATGTAGAATTTTACAAATTCAATTTTCACGATAACATTCAAATGGAATGAGCTAGAGATTTGAAATTTTCAGGATGGTTCACATTGGAATGCAATGATTGATGATTAATTTAATATGCCATATAGGTCGGAGGGTATCGATAGACTTATTTGAACGAAATAACCAAGAGACCTGACATTTTCATGGTATATTGATCATACATTTGCGCTGGTTGTGTTTGGCCACAACCGATTGAAGAATTTCGTAGTTATCGACTATTCAAATTGATCTTACTTGCTTCAACTGAATGGAATTTTCAGAAAAGTGTGATAGTATTTTTGACATTCAATTTCCGCTGACCCGTCAGAGGTCACCGGAAATTGTCAGCAACGTACAATGTTCGACCAAAAATTAATTTAAATGGGACTTATATCAGCGACCGATATTGACTAGAATAAGAAAAAATTGAGAACGTTATTGCTGCTGCAACATGTATTCTAAATTAATGTGGAAATGTGGGGAACATCAGTAAATTCAAAAAATAATGCGGAAATTATAGAAGAAAAACAATTATTCACCTCATTAAATCTGGAGTAGTTCTATCTTGTTCCCAGTAGGCATTGACAGTATCGAAGTATATAAGCTCCTTAGTCATTGTAAGAGTGAATTACGAGGAAAATATTCAAACCTATAATTAACATTTGCATATATGATTGATTGCTTAGTTCACAGTTTACACAAATATTGTTTCACTTGATTTGTTACCGAGGAAGGTTCGAATCAACTACTCAACATTTGTACCCATTATTCAAATTACGGTTAGTTTCTGTTAGTGGTGCCGGAAGAAACACATTTCCCCTGTCCCTTCAAGAAAAAAATTCGAGAATTATACGGCATTTAAATCAAGTCACATGGGTTCGGACGCCTTCATCCTCCCATAAATAATTTTTTTCAACTTATCCTACTCGCCAGTAGTCAAGTTTATGAAAAATTTTTTTTCTAATAACTCATAGAACCCATAAGTATCCCGATTATGAAAATTACCCTCGGTAAGATGAGCCTGCCACCTAGGAGGAATGTCGAACTGATCAGTCGACTCTGATGTATCACCGAAAACTACCGGAGAATTACTTGTACCCATCTCCCATAAAAATTCACCCCCTGCTGGACACTGTCGAAATCTACCGATCGGTTATTTCTTCTTACCTCACCTCACACCGCCTTCTACCTTAAAACCAACCCTTATTTGAATTTCCACACTGATTGCAATACGATGTTGCCCATATCCTTGAGGGTTTGATAATGACTACTCATTTATAACTCGGGCACCCCGCCAGTAAAATATGCCACCGAAAAAAATATATTAGGAACAACATGTCTCAATCTATCTCGAACTTTGTCAACCGCACAGAAAAAAGTTATTTGAAAAGGTGTTTCTCGACGTGGTCTGTTCGAGAAGACTTGGAATTTAATAGGCAATTTTGTAGGGGTTTCGAACCTTATTGTCCCGATTTGTTCGATAACATCAGTCGCCCCAAAACTAACATTTTCATTTCTTTGAAACAATATCTCTCTCAATCGAAACAAGGGTTATATTCTCCCCTACGTTGAAATAAATTAGATTCTATTGTTTCATATCCAAACGTCAAAGGTTCGTGATTTTATCTCTACCTTGCCGTATATATCAGAAACCAGCATTGAATGTAACGCCCTAGCTTGTTCTTTAAGTTTTGTGTCCGCCCTATAAGGGAATACTACCCCAACGCAGAATATATCTTCATGAGACATTTTTTTTTCAATCCAATTTATTATATGAAAAAAATACTCAAGGGTTTTGAATGAATTCAAACCCTTGGGCGTTTCTCGACTACCAAATGAACTAATCATCTCTTTGTATCTATATTTATGCCTATAAGGGTTGGATTTAAATGTAACATGGTAATCCCACGATTAATAGGAAGTGGTTTAGAATTGGACGAGAAATATTAGTGTTCAAATATTAAATTCGAACGAGGACAATAAAGTATATCGTATCATATTATGTAGAGTTAAATAAAGAAAAATCTATACAATCTTATGATTTTAGTCTTAGTTTCCCAGTATCCAATTATAGCAATACAACCTGCCGTATGCTATAAGAATATTGTTCCCTGAAAACCTCATTTGGTCTCCAGCACAATATTTTTCAAAATAATCAACTTTAAAACTTATTAATAGTAGAGTAGGCCTCTAGAGTAGCTAGTACATGTCCGACCTGTCTGTTATTCTAACGTTGCTCACTTTTAGAGTTCATTTTTCAGCTTTTGGATTGTTCTCCGAGTTGAAGTATTTGTATAATTTATTATTCGATTCGTTCCTCTTCAATCGAAAGTTTCGATAGTATTAATTTGAAATGTCATCCTCCCGAAGTGACTTTGGCTGTGTGCCTTATGGTCAAAGAAGGAAGGATTATATACTGCACTAAGTTTTCATTTTTCCCAGAGGAAAATAAAAGCAATGTGTTCATTTGAAAATAGCATTCGGCAGGGAGCTCGTTGATAAAAGAAAGGCCTGGATTTTTTCAAATTGAAGATTGGAAAACAGTTCACGAAATACATGAAAGTATGTGCACTGCCTTTCTCCAAAGATGAATATTTTCGTAAAGGTGAATGACAATGGGTTACTCATTTTGGAACAACTTCATGTCCATATATTTTTAGGTGTAAATAAAAACAAGAAAATTCTGATGCCGAATGCTGTTCCTTCAGAAAATCTACCTAGCACTTTTGCAGCTACTTTACATATTACACAAAATCATTCAGAGAGAGAGATCTGATTCAGAAACTGAAAGCGAATAACTATACTGCAATAGTTGATAATAGCTCAAGTAATGCATATAAATACATTGAGATTTTTCATTTGTACATAGCTGCTGTGATATAGAAAAAAAATGTGTATCCGTCTATCAGTTAACAAGAGTGACAAGACCTTTTCGTTTTAGATTTTTCATTTGGTTCTAAACTTTATCACAACCCTGTTTAGTCAAACAAGTCATTCGTTAGGTGAATGGTTCAACCGTTACAGAAATAACTCCTTCTGTCAAAAGTGAACATGGGAAAAATAATAATCTCTGTTTCTCCGTTAAATTGTCTGATCTGAAATTCTTATCAACTCACGAACAGTTCGAACTCGTAAAATTCAATGACGGAAATCATCTATATTCCAGAAGCCAAGCCTGAAGCCCGACCATACAATTACATAGCAAATAATTTTTCAATTTTATCGATGGTAGTAAAAATCAGTCAAGGGATTTCCTGAAAGTCGAAGTGATATTGAAGCATTAATTACATCCTGGCAAATTGCATAATCCATTTAATTATTAGATCATCTCGGAAATTTGCGGAACCCTTGAAGCCGCCATTTTTAAATAAAGAAGATTATAAGTATTGATTAGGGGATAATATATGGATCTTCCATTACTTCCAGGGGTTGTATGTGTCCCCTCTATATATCTGACTAAAGAAAGAACTACAAATAAAAGTTATATGAAAATTATTATCCTTAGAAATCAAACTTGTAGATTACGAGATTTAAACTTTTTGTCAAGGGCAGTTACTCAAAAAATGTCGCCTGATGAATAATATCGGAATGATACAAACGATTGACGAATAGTTCTGTAGAGTTTCAGAGTCTATATCTGACTATTTCATCAGACAATACATTGAAAATTTTCAGAATTATTTTCTTGCGATACTTTTGCATCATTTATCATGTTTTTTTTGGGTTTTCACTCGCAATATCGGAAACAAAACTATTAAAATTAAATAACAATTATTAAATTCGAACAAGTCTACTTGATCAGGGTCATTTAATAGAATTATTAAAAAATACAGATTTCTCTGTAATTCCTCTACATAATATCTTTGGATATTTATATATTTTATGATATACTTTTATTCTCTTCAATGACAAATTATTATATCAACTGACATACAATGATTGAAGTGAAAAATTCCAGAAAACGGTTGCATAATAAAATAAAATTCAAAAATATAATTACATGCAGTGTTTATCTTCTAAAAGATGGAACACTGTGTTTAGTATTATTTTGAATTGTATTTCATTAGGTTACCGTTTTCTTAAGTTTTTTACTTCAATCATAGTATGCCCAGTGGATATAATAATTTATATGAAAACAATAAAAGTATATCGTAAGAAATCAATATCGAAAGATTTTATATATATATTCTTTTGAGAACGAGCATTACAATTCTAAGATATATCAAAAAAAAAAGATTTTATGAGAAGGTATTACAGAGAAATATGTGTTTTTAATGATTAAATATCAATTGCTCTTTATGGAAAAACCCCTTTCGGATTTCAGGATTGATCGATATTATGTAAAGGTATTACAGAGATATCTGTATTTTAATGATTAAATAACAATTTTTTTTCTGGAAAACCTCTTTCGGATTGCAGGATTGAAGTAAGTGTCAAGGGCTGTTCATAGGACGAAAAAAAAAGTTGCCTAACGAAATCTACCGGGAAAATGCAAACAATCAACGATGCGGACTGTAACGTTTCAGAGTACGAATTTGACTCCCTCATCAGACGAGGAAATTTGAAGAATTATCTCTTCTGATTTTTCGTTCTTCAAAAAAATAGTATGGCTAGGTTATCTGTAAAGCAGTCAGAAATGAAAACATTTCGTTACCGTTCGTCAATCTATTCCAAGATTCCGATATTGTTCATTAGGCAAAATTTTATCGAAAAATTTCCCTTGACAAATAGTTTGAATCTCGTTACCTGCAAGGGCTTTTTCTACTTTCATTCTATTTCATTTAATTTTCAGTGGTTCTTCTTCAGATAAAGGAAGCGAAAACCCTAAAATAAAGTTGATTTGAACTCGATCGTATCCGTAAAACTGTTTTCAAGAGGAAGATCGCGCAAGCAAAATTTGATTTGAATCCAAGATTTTCATGGAAGATATTAAAAAAATATTAATTCTCGTTATCACAGACAACTTTCATCCGTTTTATCAATAGAGATAGAGGTATAAAAATTTATTTTCAGAATCAGGAAGGTCCGGAAAAATATCTTTAAATCCTCATTTAGACTGATACAGCCTGCTAGCTGATTTTTTGAACAACTCATTATATCGGACTATATGTCAAGACAACATTTCAGATAAATCTAGCAATTTGTCTTCGAAATATAAAAATATTTCCACTTCGCATATCACCAGAATTTGTGAAACAAAAGAAACAAAAAAACTTAAAATGAAGGGTTCCCACAGACTGTGCCACACTGGGGGTATAAAATTTTCCAAAGAATCATTCGAATACTGAATAGGCGTGTAATATCTTTGGATTAATCGCTCGCCCCCCTAATGAAGCGGCACAAACTTTGAAAAATGGGCGCCCCAGTGAAATGAAGATGAAACTATGAATCTAATATATCAAAATCAGTAGGTCTTTCGGATTAAACTATTCATTTCAGTGTATTAATACGAACACCTGTAGAGCGTCTTACATTAGAGCTTACTGTCAACAACTTCATAAAACCAGAACGCTGTGCGTTAATGGCAGTCACCTGTATAGATGAATGGGTGAAATGAAGGAAATTCTCCGTTGCCCACTCTTTCTTGTACATCTGCATCCCACAGTTCTACGATCTAAATTTTATAGGTGGTGTAATGTTCTTTAAATTAAACATTACACCTATATAAGCCGAATAGAAGAGTCCTGGCCAGTCCCATAAGATGTAAATAACGTCATTAATTAATTTATTGGAGGTATTCCGAATGAAATAACTTAACTAGCTCGAAAATAGTAGAAAGTCGTAAGAATGTAGACACTGAGACCAATCTTAGTGATAGGTTAGTTATCCGTTGATTCTCTGCCAAAATGTATTCATATATTATATAATTTATTTTTGTTTGGGCTGGGCTCAATAAGTGGTTTTTGCTCGTCTTCAGTCTATTACTATTCGACTCTATGTTGATGTTGGATTAGCGATATCATCAGAAATAATATTGTTTCCTTTCTTAAGGAAGACCTTTAATATACAGTTCTTTTCAGATAAGAAAATCTGATTCGTGGGATTGTGCATTCCTAAGTCATTGTGAGAGGAAAACTTCAATTCCTAATTTTTTTAATTTTGGTGGTGGCGAAGTTTCTTCTTCTTTTATATCTTTCCAAACACCTTCATTGGATTCAACACAATACCTCTAAGCGTCAATAGGAATTTTTTGATACTTGATATGTATTAGGTAATGTTTTAAACATTAATCGCATGGATATAGATTGAAAGATATTAGTAGTAGTAAAAACTTTATTGAAACTATGTTTCAAAGAAAAACTATTTTGAGAAGGTTTTGCATTATTTTTCAGGTTTTTGTCTGGGTTTTCATTGTCGAAATCTAAGAAACTATTGAACTATTTAAAATCGAATGAAATTATCATTTAATTATTATTATATAATTCTATTATATATTCATAGAAAACTCCCTAGGGGATTGATTGATTATTTTTGTCTGGGTTTTCATTGTCATAATCCAAGAATTGAACTAGTTAAAATTGAATCATTTAAATATTATTATATAATTTTAATATATATTCATAGAAAACTCCCTAGGGGATCGAAAAATTCGAACTATTTGTCTAGGGCAGTTTTTTGATAAAATATTGCCTAATGAACAATATCGGAATAATGCAAACGATTAACGAAGTGAATCGTAGCGTTTCAAAGACAATAAAGAAAAAATTGAAGAAATGTTTTTCATTCTATAGTTTGACTTTTATCAAATCGACATTTTTGAGAAATCACAGCAACACAGATTCATTTGGTTTGAAAGTTTTTTAATTCTAAAGTTCAAAATTTACTTAAAAAAGAGAAAGAATAAAAAAACTTTCGAACCAAATGAATCTGGGTTGCTGTGATTTCTCAAGAATGTCAATTTGACAAAAGTCTCAACTCAAAACGAAAAATCGAAAGAAAATAAGTATAAAAATTTTCTCCTTTTTCTGATGAAAGAGTCAGTTTTCTACCCTGAAAAGTCACAGTTCGCTTTGTTTATCGTTTGTATTGTTCATTAGGAAATCTGTTTTCCAAGAAACTGCCCCTGACAAAAAGTTCAATCCTGCAACCCGCAAGAGCGTTTTCCATGAAAAAACAATTCTATTTGATTTTTAATAGTTCTGTTTCAGATATTTCGAGTGAAAACCCCCAAAAAAAACCTAAAAAATGATGTCATTCAAGATATTTTTGAACGATTTCCTTCGATGTTGCTTTCAAGCACAACCTGGATTCATCATCATCAAAGAGGGCAATTTAAAGCATACGATCATTCAGTCCACAATAATCACCTGTAAGAATGCTGTCAAAATCCTGATATTTGAGCGGTCTAGTTTCAGTTTTACTACTTTTAGGTTGATCATCCCAATTTTGGAGTAATAAGTTGATCAAAATCCAGCTCCTTCTTGGAATACTATTGACATGCACTTCATAAATACTCAATTCAAACCAGTTCGAGTTCCAAGGTGCAGAAAAACTATAATCCCTTCGACCTAGACATTAAGTGGTGATGTATTTCCGAGTGTATTTCACAAGTCATGGTGGTATGAAAAGACAAATGCAACCAAGAGATTATGGGAAAATATCATCTTGAGAATTTATATAGATATTTCTGAACTCTTTCATACGGTTCATTGAATTCATATCTGAATTGATGTCTTGAATGTTACTGTCACAAATAAATTGAAAGATGGGCGATATTACCTCTTCGGAATTGCTTATGGCAAACGAGAATCTATGACAAGTTGAATATCTGACATCATAAGTGTAGAAGGATTATATCTTATCGTAGGATTTCTTGCTGAATAATAGATTGAACGTGTATGTCCAATTTGAAATATGCATTGGAAGGTTGGTATTGCGACTCGGGCAGGTTACACCTGTGATGAATTGATAAAATTATTCAATAATATAAACGATGTGATTCTAGAAAACGGAAAGATTATATAAGGAGTGCATGAGAAACACGTTTTCGAAACAGGGTTGATACAAACGGAGTGGAACCAACCAATGTCCTGCTATGAACCAAAGTTTACTTCTTTTTGCATTTTTCCTGATTTTTCAGGAGGGCCGAGTTATTACGGTTGGTTGTTTTTTTAAGTTGATATACTTAACACAGGGTACGTGGCCGAACTCGAAGAGACAATTCTTTGAGTGGTTCCAAGACGAATAGTATTTAGAACCAAAGGTTCGGTAATGCTTCGTTTCAAAGATACAGGGCGTCAAAAATTTTGAAAGAAAAAGTTGTTTCGTGAATATCCTAATAAACCCTTAGCCGAATTCAGTTGAAATTCAGCAGAATTTTTTGGAGAAGAGCTATTTCAGCCCATACTGAATTTAGATCATTATGTCCAGTGGCGTCCATGAAGGCATTATAACCAAAATTTGCATCACTGAGTTTTTGCAATTTCTATTTCATTCGCGTTGTTCAACTGAAACTACAACTTTTTGCGCGCAAGCGCGAGTTCTAGGGAAACAGTTTGCTGTTTATTTTCAGTTTCCTGCTTTGATTTTGAGATCAACATTACAGCTCATTCATTGAATGTCCCTGCATCGACATAATAAAAAATTGAACTACCAAACCATCTGACAATCTGGACATGATGATCTCAATCTAGTTAAGGCTAAATCAGACCTCATATAACGCTGCAAATTTCAACAAAACCCACTGAATGATTATTAGGATATTCACGAATAAACTATTTCTTCTAAAAATATCGATCTTGGAACCCGAGCATTACCGGACCTTTGGTTGTATGAACTTTCCTTTTTAGAATCACTCAACGAATCACCCATTCGAGTTTGGCCACGTACTTACATAACACCATGTATATTTATCAAAGTTAGAGGAAGTAAGGGCTGAACCATGTTCAATTCTGACAACTTAATATACGAATTTAATTCGATCAGGCGTGGAAGTGATCGCTATTATTCTAAACGAACCAATAATGTTTCAAAATCCAGATTATCTTCAATTTAGATGGAAGGATATGGCAATCCTTGGCTACAGTATTGACTTTCAATGTTATTTGGAGGTTTTAAGGAGTTTTCTCATCAATTCAAGTTCAAGTTCATTTGTTGATTATCGTTGAGTTTTTAGTGTAAGTGATACCATCTGTATAGCGCTTCGTCTCTTGTTCATCTCATTTCTATGATTTCCTGTATGAAAATATTCTCATGGGTGTTTTTGCCAGTTGTTCAAGAGTTTATTTTTGGGCTAACGTCAGATGAACATATTCAAATTAAGTTATTGAATCGAGACAACAGGAAATGATGGAGTGATGAAATAAAGAATGTATTAGTAACAGCTGAAACAATGAGGATGAAATTTCCAACTTATATCTGGATTGAACTGTTAGACCCAGTGCTTCCGCTAATTTGTGAAAGGAAGTGACCTTCATACTGGCTTAGTTCTCTTCATAATTCAGTCTGTTTAGGAATCATCAGGAGCTGTCAGAACAAGAGGGAAATCAATCAGAGAGCCGATTCTTGAGTCTCGATCAAGAATTGAAGAGTATGACAATCGTCATATGTTTATGTCGATTTTCTAAGTTTTCTCGAGCATCTGCGAAATTTGTGACAGTTCTATTCACCATTTCGACAATGTTTTCAAGCAAATATTCAAGAAATAAACCGAATGCAAGATATCGAGAAATTTCAAATCGGAAAAATAACATAACTTTATCATCGTTTCCTTCGACTTAGCAACGAGTGGTACGGGGTGTAGGAGATAACATTCGATTGTCGAGTGACATTCGGTTCCATGCGCAGGTCACGTCTACTTGTTGTTTATATTCAACTTAGAAAATCGACGCAAACATATGGCAATTGTCATACTCTTCAATTCTTGATCGAGATTCAAGAATCGGCCCCCTGATCGTCTTCAATAAGCTGAAAATTGTCATGTAGATTGATGCATGCTCGACGAGGTGGACTCGATCGAAGAACGTTTTTTCGAATAAGAAGTTATGTAAATAACGCAGCTCGTGGCGATTTATAACAACCGATTCATGGCTATTCAAATAGTACAAGTCGATTCGAGTAATGTTGTCTCGCGCCACTAACTTTTTCAACGCACAAAAAACGGGCACAATTTATAAGTACAAGTATCGGGTTGCAATGTGTATAAATTCCTGATGGAGACATCTTTTGTGGGGTTACACTGTATATAAAGATTTCGATTTTCCTTTGTTGTCGATTCCTGGCCTATATACATTGTCCTCGTACCTACACATTTTGATAGAAGTAGGATGGTGAAGTGATGCTTATTTGGTTATCGAGATAAGAGATGAGAGGAACAAGAATCACCTCTTCATTTTTTTTTCAAACTTTGGATTTTGCTGGATAAGAATATCTAATCCCATACATCGAGGTGGGTTGAGGTGCTAGCTTCTATAAATTTGCTAGTTTTAGCATATCTTCAGATAAGCTGAAATAGTTCGACGGTACATGATGATAAATATTTGCTTTTTGTACTCTTCTTGTAAGTACTTGAACGATAAAAGGTAATGTTGCGATTAATTTGATTTTTCTCTTGAACTTCGGTTTTAATGAACATCTTGTAGGTGGGCAGTTTTTGCAGGTATATGGTCTTGGTAAACAAGTCCTGGATGTACTCAACAAATATCGAGTTTATCTCCAACGTCCGTTCGTATACACAATAACTCCCGAAAGAAACTAGATATGTATTTGTAGAGTAGTTTTTGGGCATAACTACGAATTCTTGAATACTAAATCCAATGACTCCGCAGGTATCTGAATAACACGAAAAAAATTTGAGGGGTGATTCTGTGATGAAAATTAAGGTGGGTATTTGGTACGAAGTTTTTTGAAAAACCTCCCCCCAGAAAAGTTACACCCTTCCGAAAATTAACAAAAAAAATTGTTTCTCTTTTATATTTTCCCTGTATATTAAGCTGAATACACGAAACTTGATGAATATTATTTGTCAATAAAACTACATATTCTGGAATTCTTGCAACCCTGGAGTATGCAAAGAAAGGGTTGAAAAAGTCAACCCCTAAGATATTTTTTCTTACAACTTTGTTTTGTATGAAAATTCTCCTTTCAAAAAAACATGGCTTGAGAGCCCAATTCATTAACTAACTTTTCTATCTCTAGAAGTTTTTTCGAAAACTCAAGCATTTACGAGGAGAACACAACTCATGTTAAATAGTATTTTACTGAACAACAGCCAAACAAATTATGATTCTACTAGGCTAAGAATTTTACAATTTTTTTCAGACTTAATTAAGAAGGTCTAATTATTGAATTAATTAAATCCGCCCAATGAAACAACTCCGTTCAAGTTGAAATCTGGTACTTGGTTGAAAAATGAAGGCTGACAAATCTGAGCAAACATTTCTGACTTAATTTCAAGGCTCTTTTTGATTTTCATACAATTCAATCGCAGATATTGATGACATTTTGAATAAAAACAGTTTTTTGCAAACTAGAAGTTAGTCAAAAATGCTCAATTATCAGTGGTCTAATTCACCTGTTTTAATAGCAATATCTCAACTGAAAAAGCGCATATACACTTCACAAGAAATTTAGAGAATTCATTTTATTTTATATCATCTACGTCTCTGCTGAAAATAATCGATGACAGTTCATTGAATCGATCTGAAATAAATTGGGTTTCCTCTCAATCTGATCGTCTCATTGATGCCAAATGATTCCAAATTGAAAGACGACAATAAATACGTTTTTGTCGCGAAGATGAAACTTATTGTCATCGTTTTTATTTGGCAGTAAAATCACGAATTGCTTCGACCAAATGAATTTTTATGAGGCCGATGATATCGCTACCGAAATTTTGTGTTAGCATATTAATAATACTTAATCATACGTCCACTTAAGGATTCCAGTTCAACTGCCCGATTACAATTGATAAATGCTTCCTCCTTTTATGAAAACATCGTTGTTTATGCAGGTATATTATCGGGAGTTGGAAATTTTCACTATTAGATACAGGTGTTAATCCGCAGCACACAAGAGAGGTGTTCTTGTCGAACTGTGAACTTTCTGCAATAAGTAGAAAATGATTAATTTTATAGACGTAACCAATGGTTGCTTGGCACTAATGTAATTACTCATTTAACTGGGATTGGCTATATTTTGCAAAATGAGTTAATCCTCTAAACGTACACTCAGAATCAGTAATGGTTAACGTCAGCAACATTTTCATGAATCTCTTCGCTATAAGCACGATTGTGTCCTGGAAGAACAAAACAAATAAATGAAGAGTTGTTTTGAGATGTTTAAGATAATTGTCACCGTTGTTTGAATGAGAAATCCATCTCAGAAATAAAAAAAAAATTACTTCGTCGTAGTTTACAAGAGTCCTGACAAATTTAGTTAGACTGAATGAAGGTGTGTTCTACCTCTTTCCTTAGACAGTGTGTTCGAGGCTTCCTACGAGATATCCCAATTGCGATATGGACACAACCGTGGATCTGTCACTGATTGGTAGACCAGCAAGAATCCGAATTTGCTATAGAAATTTGGTAAACCTCAACGATTTTGGGTTATTGTTTGATGAAATCAAATAATGAACCTTACTTATCGACTAAAAAATAATGCCCCCCCTGAGAATTTCACACTTTACATTTTGAAGTATGTAGATTTGATTGAACTAATAAAAAAATCCATCCATCCGCCGTACGCCGTCCGTTGTCCGGATTTTCTCTGAAAGTACTGTACCAAAATCCCTGAAACTTGGTAGAAAAATCATGTGTCCCTCGAGATTGCTCCTTCAAGCCTTTCAGCGGGATCAGTTTACCCTAAGGGCTCAAAATTGGGGATTGCAGGGAAAAAAATTATTTCTCGAAAACTTAACACCGAATTTTCATGAAACTTCATACTGTCGCATAAATCAACCCAAAAATTTTCACCCGAATAATTTCCAACCAGTGGTGCCTGAGTTAAAAAATAAAAACGCAGTGAATTTTGGGGTGAAAAATCAATGAGTTATGAATAGTATATGAGTTTTATATATAGGATATCAGTGGTATAACCCTTGTGTAAAATTTGCAGTGTTTTTTCTGAGGAACAGTTTCTTCTGAGTTGAATCAGTTTCGATCAATAATGAAGGTTTGCTGGAAACTTGAGGAACTGTAACTTAAATCGAATAGATTGGGATGTTGGGTCGAAAAATATGAAAAATCATTGCTGTGGCGATTTTTTATGACACGATTTTCACGAAATTTTGCATGAAATTGTGCCTCAGAATAAGTCAACCAGGTACCAAATGTCCTCATGATCGGATCAGGATGTTGTGAGTTATTCCAGAAATATTGAAAATATCGAGGAGAAATACACGAAATTCAACATAATTTTTTTTGAACATCTCCGAAAATATGAGATGGATTAAACTGAAATTTAGTTTTACTCTGAAAAATATTGACTTCAGGATCTGTGAAAATCTCAAAGAAATCTGATGAATAGTTCCAAAGAATATTTGGAAATTTATTCTTCGATTTAATAACAATACGATCCCAACAAAATTTTTTTGCTAGCATCACTCGTTCATATTGTAGTTTCTTAGATATTGAGAACATACCTAGAAAAAATACATTCGGGCCAACAAAAACCCTCATGCGCAAGCTGCCCTCAAAGTTTCAAGTCGCTGCTCTTTCCATTCCCGAGTTAGCGTGAAAACCGACGGCCGGCCCAATAGAATCGATTCCGACAGCGGATTTTTCATCAGTTAGTCCATCCTAGTCGGGACCATATTTTCAAGGCGATTTGGCAAAAACTGGAGAAAAATCATGAGAACATAACATTTTAAAAAGCACTGACGTGAAGTCAGCAGCTTTTACGCGCTTGTTTACATTGCGAAAAGGTGACTTGGAAATTTCAATGAAATATAAAAATAAAAAAAAAAAAAATTTTTTAAAAAATATTTTTTTTTGAAATTTCAAATGGCTGTAGCACAAAAACCATTCGACAGATTTGACCCATTATCGAACTCAACCGAGATATTCAGGATCTTATCCTAACCTCAAATTTTCAAGACTCTAGGTCCTTCCGTTCGAAAGTTACAGCGCATACGGCCGGACGGCCAGCCAGACGATTGGACAGAATCAATTTTGACCACGGATTCTTCATCAGTGAGTCCATCCTAGTCGTTCGAGACCAATTTCGGCTCAAGATTCGAAAATGACAGACATCGTGACGAAATGATAACGCGCTGTTTTCCAGACCAAGCGCGTAATAAGATTTCGATAAAACGAGTTATCCTGAAGACGTCCTTTTTATAACATCCAATATCGTTCATGTCATATCGAATTCATGTCTATCCCATAAAGAAAAAAATGAGTTCAGACTCAAAATGGAAAATTAATCGATCATGAATTTTAACGAGCGCTCGAAAACTTCTGACAGACTATCGTATAAAAATTAAACTTGTCATATCCATTGCTGTTTATTCGTGAAAATTAACCACGAATTGTGATCATCTTTTGAAAACTCGATGAAGAATCTGCGGAAATATTTACCGATTCCCGCCATAAAACCTACTTTTCCCCAATTTCGAGAGCGACCGGGCCAATTTAAATTTGTTTCGGTGTCAGGAAAACACCGCAGTATCGAGAACCCGGTTACAATTCTGTTTTTTATGGCCCCTGGTTAATTTTTCACGAAATTATGCGCGATGTTTTACGCTGCAGCTACATCCATAAAATGTGGCATGCCATTGACAGATTTACTCTTCTAAGGGGTAATAAATTGCGTTCTTGCGTTTGGCAAGAGTTACCGACTGCCGAGTGACGAAAATGGCAAAATTTTAGACCCGAAATGCCGGTAATTTTTTGCGTATAATGGCCCCTTAAAAAGTTTCGGATGCCGAATAATATAACCAGGTGTTGACTGCATTGCGTGATTTTTGTCAGAGTCCACTCAGGTGGCCACAGACAGAGTGAGCGAGGTGGTACTTGATAATTATACTCGGTTGAAAATCATCTCCAGATTTTATGTACAGCACCCAATTACAAACAATTGGTGATGTATTTTACATCGATTAACACACGGGTTTTTCGATCTGATCGTGAACGTGCGAGAAATTTTGATGTGAATTGATTCTTATGCATGCAAAATTGTGGAATTCATCAGTATAATTCGATCTTGATAACATTTTATTGAGTATCGATTGAAGCTTAATTCGGAAGAATTTTGCATCATTTCGCAGTTTTTTTTCTGGGTTTTCACTCCCACTATCTGAAACAGAACTACTAAAAACTCAATAAAACTTAATGGATTCCTAAAAAGTCTCACAAAACGGAAAATCGAAAGGAAATAATTTTGAGAATGTTGTCTGATGAAAGAGTTAGATTTGTACTTTGTTCGGTATTGTTCATTAGGCAACCTGTTTTCCAAGGAACTGTCCTTGACAAATAGTTCACTCCTGCAATCCGCAAGGGATTTTTCCATGAATAAAATTTTTTTCCAATTTTATTAGTTCTGTTTCAGATATTGAGTGAAAAACCCAGAAAAAAACCTACAAAATTAAACATTCTATTGACACCACTTATAGTAGATACTTTTAGGTTATGCAGGGTGCACATAGATTTTACATGCTCCCTGGGGTGCTTGAAACACTTTTAATGAGTACGAAAAAGATAGTACAAGTCGACATATTGAGCTCTTGAATAAAATTGCGATGTAGTGGACTTGGACTTGTTTGCATAAGGACAAACGTTGAGCTGAATATAGTATTTGATAAATATAAAAAAGGGAGATCATTTTTGCTTTTTCAATACCGTGTAAACCTTTAATATTCTTCGAAGAAAAACACAAACATCTTGAGAAACGGAATCAAGAGACGGATTTGACCCTTTCATGAATTCCACCTTCGTAATCAAGCACCAATGGGTCTAAAACCTTCAGATTTTATGAAAATTCCTTTCCGAAGTTGATGTGTTTGAATTCAACCCAGTGGACGATTTTGAACACGGTAACTTCGTGAAAAATCACCTTGAAGACTCAAAATTATAACAGCACATTCGGGGCAGAGAAAAACGAAATTATAGCTTTCTAATATTTCCGAAAAATCCCATCCGATCGAGCTGAAATGAGGTGAACTATATTTGAATACAGATTCGAAGCGCTAAGGTTCCTCATGGAAATGTTCTGATCACAAAAGAAGATTTATCGCTACAATATCGATGTTGGAATAGGGTGATGTCATGTAGAGTTCAATGCGGATTCATTCAGTTTTCAAACTGATGACACACAGATCTTTGTACCTAATCAAGATGAGTTATATGTATATAGTAAGCCTCTTGTTCCAGAGTCGATCAACAAAAGACGGAAATAGATATTGATGAAATTAGGAAGCGATCAGAATGGCGATGATAATAAATTCAATAATAAATAATTTTAATTATTACTTCCAGTTATTTGTTAACGATAATGCGTTACATCATAATCAGTTGCTGCGATATAGAAAAAGTGGCACTGCTCGAACCTTTACTACTGTGCAGAGGTAAATGACCGATATATTTCATGATACGATTTGTGTTATACTTATCGTTCGTTATGACATTGAAATGATTTTACATACCGAGGTGATATTCAAATCTAACGATGTTTATTTCATTTATAGCTCATTCGAAAATCTCGTAAATGACGTGGAATTACTTCGATCAATTTGTTCATTTCGGTTTCATTATTTTCAAGAGAATCCAATGTCTAACGTAGTTGTCAGGTATACGTTATAATATACCGGTGTCCTTTGAAGAGCAAAGGGCCATTGGACAAAAGATAATCAAACTGTTGTCCCTACTCCTTCATTTGCAAGTTTTATGGTCGATTTTCTGCTCTGTGAGGGATAATTTTGGTCTTTACCAATGAAATATTTTCGAATGCTCATTCTAACTTCTACTCCCGAAAACTGCCTCAACATTTTGTGGGTTGGCTTTGAAAATTTTGTTTATAAGAAGATTGGGAAGTATATCATTTAAAATAACTCGAAAAACACTAACGTGACGTCAGGAGGCTTGTTCAAATTCGTCGCTAAAGCGAAATTCGACAACTTGTTTTCCTTATATTTCCGAAAGTGAATTTCGTATTTAGCCCAAATTTGATATACTGTGGTTAAATATTGACCTCAAGGCCTATGCTAAATTTCATAGAAATCTGATCGATACTCTTCAACTGATAAGGCAGTTGCAATATGATATTTCTGAATTATTGAGAAAAATACCTCGAAATTTCCAACGGATATACCTCTGATATATTAAGGCCAATTATGCTCATTCACAAGTCAAACAATGCATTTTGATGCGCCACCTACCTGAAAAGCTCGTTTATTTCGCAAGTTATTCTTCATCAGTGATCCCAAAACCTTATTCGGGTGAAAATCCGAAAATTTCAGACATTCGGACGAAACCTCAGAACAAGTGCGTAAAAAAGGTTGGGCAAATAGATATTATTAATATCAATGAGTTCCTCATTTTATCAAAAGTCACTTTTTGTCCAAAAAGGGGCTATAGCTGTTTCTTCTGTTAAATTCTGCATTGAATAGATAAAATATGCAATTGTTCAAGAGAGTTGCTGAGATACTCAGATTAGATTAGAGGAGGGGCCATAAGGCTATGCTTACTCACTGAAGCCTGCAGAACGACACCCCGTTTTCTTCTATAAACGTCGAAATTTCTCCGAATTCTAATATTTCACGCGCCTATAAGCAACGTTTAAGCATGTGGACCGGGTCCAGCGGCCTGACCTTGAGATATAAGAAGGTTTGATGACATTTAAAGGTGGCTGTGTTGCCTAGCTGTAATTTACTACCACGTGGTATTGTTTCCTCTTAAACAGTAGGTTGGTGCATCTTAAGTGGATATTTTGGCCTTATTCGGAATATCTGAATTTTTATGAGGAATTACCGGCAAAATTAAACTTGGGCAAGGTCATCTGTAGGTAGCCAACGTTGGACTCTTCTTACTTCTACTTCTTTTGGTATGCCGGTGTAGCGGTCGCTTTATCATTCGAGTGAAAATTTGAGGAACTCCAATCATGAGAGCCAAACACCAAGAGCTTTATCTGGTATGAAAGGGCAAATCCATCCCAAGTAAACTCAGAGCTGTACTGTATTTTTTCATTTTCCAGAAAAACAGCTCTTCTTCTAGTACAGGTAAAGACATAAGCCAAACTTAGGTGTCTGAACGAAACAAACATTGTTCTCGAAAATCTGAGAAGCCAGAAATCATCTGATGGATTTGTGGCAAAAATAAGGAATAAGACGAGCATGCGAAAGATCCTCTGTCAGTGTTTTGTGGATTGTCGGAGGACCTTGGAATGAACTGTGCGAATGAAAGCTTGAGATCACTTGCAATGCGTGTTCCCATGGCCTTCATGCTAAATCTTCCGGTGTATATGAATTCGAAAAATTTCCTGTTTCGAGTATGTTAGGACCTCTTCAATTCCCCGCAGTGTGGAAACCTTGCACTATAAAATATCTATCTCAAACGATTCAGAGAGATTTATGACTATACCTTTGATGATTATGCATTCGAAACTTTGAAAAAGAAATAATTTACATTATGGTGCATTGTTCACGAGCCACTGCAAATGTAGTATTCCAATTAGGAATATAAAAATTTTCGGACATTCCTGAATACAAACGGCTCTATATTAATGAATAACTCAGGGTTACAACCTTCGGCGGTATGTTCTTCCCATTTAATTATGTGTAACCAATAAAATTCCAAATATTCGTGTTTCCATTTCGATATAAAGTAATTATATATACGAGATAATGAAATATTCCCATTATAAATAACTGAATCATGTCCAGAATGCTCTTCAGTTATTTCATCCACCTTCGAATTCTCATTTCCTTGAACGTCGAAAAAGATAAATGTGAGATTTTTATAACATTTTGAAGAGTGTAACTTGTTCACATTCTCATTAGTCTAGAGTTTTGATGAATTTACTACAGGGACAATATCTTATATAAAGAGCAAACAATACCTCGGATATAACGGGGAGGCTTCTGAAGGCCAGAGTTCGTTTTTTCAAAAATTTTTTCTGGCGCAGATGGTTGAAAAAAATGAGAATGCGCAATGTTGCCACTTTTTTATATTCAAGAATTTTCGGGAAACTAAGAACTGAAATGGAGTGAAAAATGGAAAAAAGAATAACATTGCGCATTCTCACTGAAGAATTAGGTACATCACAAAAAAATTTTCAAAAAATACTGACAGAAGCCTGCAGAGCGACAACCCGTTTTCTCCTATAAACGTCGAAATTTCTCCAAATTCTAATATTTCACGCGGCTATTGGCAACGTTGAAGCATGTAGACCACGCCCAGATGCCTGACCTTGAGATATTAACGAGGTTTAATGAAACTTGCATGAGGCTGCGTTGCCTAGCCGTAAATTAGCACCACGTGGTATTGTTTGTTCTTGAGACTAGAACTTACCGTCGATAAATATTTTGGCGTCTAAAAAATTATACATATTAATGAATCTTAGCCCAGGATTTCGGCACAAGGCCATCAAAAGGTGTACTTGAATAAGACGGCTTTATTTTTATCGAACACAATGATCTACGACAGTGAAATTTTACATTGTTACCCAACTTTTAACTAGTTTATTAACTAGCCTCTTCCATAATTGGGAATTTCCAAGAATAAAATCAAAGATAATAATAAATTTGGACCTTTCACGAGATCGTTCAGTAAGCTTTTTACTCTTTAAAACTTCGACAGTTCATTACTGTCACAGTGAAAAATGAGAAATCTTTCAACTGACACATTTAATCTTCAAATTGACACTTTTAGTCGGGCAATTGACACTTCGAATATGTCAATTGACACATTCAATTTGTCAATTTCAAAGTTATGGTACTTTCTATGAGAAGTGTTAACGATTGCTCTGACAATAACTCCTGATAGAAATGACTTGAAGTCTTGATATTTACAGAGTAGATTTGGACTTCATGAACGAATTTCCTCATCAAGCCTCCAAATCATTCTTTCGGGAACTTTTATGTTGTTGGTCGGCTTGACATAATAGCGAATGTGCAGGAAGATTTCATCAAATTGGCAGACAGTTTCTTCGATACAATTTTCTATTGATTTTTCTAGTACAATTCTCGGTAGATTAAGAACAATATTTGTGAATTTGTTTGGAGGAATTTATCGGGAATATCTTCTGATAGGTTTTAATTATTTTTTCGCATGACGATTGACAAATACAACTGGCTCGTGTATCTGTTTAGAATCCTGAGCAGTATTTAACTCTTTTATTTCTTGAAAATTCATCACGAATATTGTAACATACCTGTATTTGCCTTCAATCTAAATTACTTGGATGAGTTATAAAACCTATTTTTCCATTCCCAATTGAATACAAATTAATGAATTGGCTGTAAGTCAAGTTTGGTGTAGAAATTAGTCACTGTGTCATTGTTCCCATTGTATGATCACTGCTGGAAGATATGCTTTGAAGGGAGGAAGCATCCGGTCTTCGCTTATGAATGAATTTTGTGCGTGTAAACATGTTAACACCTAAGCAAATGTTTGTTTGGATTGAACATGGGATTTATGTCCTCACTGAAATTAGAATCAGGAGATAAGTCAGTGAGACTTCGAACTGATGTAGGCAAATTTGCCACTTACTGAACATTGAAAATAATCCTCTTCTCAGGTACTGCCTCGATTACTGCCTGAGCTACGAACAATATTTGTGGAATTTTTTTAGAAAATTGGATCTCCCTGAAATTACCACAGTTTGAAAAGGAGCTGGAAACGCATATTCTGTATCAGCAAAAAAATTTTTTTCACGCACTCGTTCCAGGGAACAACGATCGATCATTTTGCGCAAATACCGGCCAAGAGGCCCTTGCTAGATATGAACGAAAAAGGGTAGTGACTTGAAACATCCAAGGTAGGTTGCGTATAAGAATGCGTTCGTTAATAAACGAAATCAGCCAAGTTACATTCAATTGAAATTTTGAGGCAACTTCCTCAAGATTAATGCAAAATTTCATGAGAATGATACCGTTGAAGAACAGTGCGAGGAATTTATTCAAAAATTAAAAAAACAATTGTTGGATTAAAAATTCAATCTCGATCATGTATCCAATGTTTTCTCGGGCAGTTTTGGAAAAAATAAATCAAATTTCTATGTTGTCTCCTTTTGTATCGTTGTTTTTTCCTCAGTAAATAAAGAAAAAACGCTTTAGCGACAAGTTTGAACTTCACCATAAGACAGTGTTCAACGCATTTTCCTGAAAATTGTATCACCCTGTATATCCCATACGACATCAAATTCCCTTATCATCATGTTCTGGGACAAGTAGTTCTCGAGTTGTGGTGGAATCTAAAAGGCTATTATTCTTTAATTGTTATCTGGATCGAAACCAATTATGATTGAATTAATCAATTCCCGTATCGTTCTGTCGCCTTGGCCTACCCCAATGAGGAAATGAACAATAACAATGGCAGCTATTCGCTGAAATGTAAGCCGATACTCCGCCACGACTGCATTTTGGTTGGTTCTTATCTCAAGTGTCCAGTGAAATTTGCTTTAATCAACAAATTTCACATCTCTTTATGAATTGTTCATACATACATACAATGTGCTCTGAAGTGGGTTACCTTTATTGGACTCCATCGCGAGTGCACGTCAAATTCGACTGTCAATAAATTATTTTCGAGACTAATGATCCAATTAAGGATAACCAGCAGTTCAATTTTTTATACGTGATGTAAACGGTTATCATACATACTTATTGTATTGGTAACACATACTCTACTTTAACTGCAACACGGAGAAACAATTTAATAATTGTAATTTCTTCTACTTGATTTGGCTTGGCAGGAAGGGAATGTTACATCAAAAATAACGTGATTACATATGCAAGAAGTTTCACTACCATGAGAACCGAAAAAAACAACAACATGTTTGGCGACTCCTCAGTCGAATACTACAGTACACATCTAGACATAACCAAAACGAGATGATCAATGTTTGCTTACAGCAGCTCGTTCCGAGCAAGTTAAATTCCATGGATTCAATGTACCAGAACTTTTGGAGAATGGTGAAAAGTCGTCCTTTTTGTATCATATAACGCACAGGTTCAATGAGGGTCAAATCCAATGAAAGTAGTGGCCAACATATCAAATTAACGCTTGCTCGTAGTGGCCCGTGTGTTGTCTTGCTGGAAAAGAACCAGTGGATGGCCATCTAGATACAAAAACTCTTTCTATGGAATAATTAAAATAACGCGAAGCAGTCATACTTCCTCGAATAAAGGGATTGATGTGATAAGCTACGATCAAATAATAGCCTCCAAACCATTGAAAAGATAGTCTTGTACGCATGCCCCTCATCAGCATACCCAATGTCTCGTCATTTTTCACGACTGCGTCTTATCCTTCTAGGTTCCTGGCGCCTACCATCTTACCTAGACACTATCCTTGCCTAATCATTGTGCTATATAGTTGTTTAAACATTAACAATGCAATTAAATGTGAAATATATACGAATTCCTGCCAATATTTTCTAAAAATGAATATAAGAGCTAGCTCACAATGGTAAACTATTGCTTAGTATTGACTCCAAATTTCATAGAAATCGGTTGGTTTGTTTCCTGTGAGCACGAAAATGGAGAAAAAATTCTTCCTAACGGCCAACTACGTAAACACAATAACTTCCGAAAGAAACAACTTAGGAACTCGATATTTGTAGAGAAGGTTTGGACCTTAATTACGAAGACCGAAATTTCTAAAAATACAGATACGATCGAATTGAAATCCAGTTCTTCATCGAAAAATTACATTTTCGCAGCTAGTTTGAAGATGCTGAAAGACAACTTTACGCAAAATTTCGTGATGATCGTGTCATCAAAACAATTTGAAAAAAAAATTCTGTGATTTTCTTATCATATCATCCTCATTAAATTCTGTATGATCCTTCGAGGTTCGACCGATTTGGCCCATTAACGAACCTAACCGCGGCATTCCAATGCGCGACCTACCCTGAAAGTTTTTAGTTGCTAGCTCACTTTGTTCGACAGTTATCGTGTCCACGGCCCGCCGGACAGACCCGATTTTGACACCGGATTCGTCATCAGTGAGTCCAATCTAGGCGTTTGAGACCATTTTCGGCTCAATCATCCAAAATTACAGACATTTGGATACGATAACACGCTGTTCCCCTAGAACATGCGCGCAAAACACGGTCAGTATACATGTAAACCAGTCGAATACATACATATATAAATAAACTTGAGCCATTTCAACTAATCACCTTGAAAAGGCATTATATAGGATAATTTTTGCGAAAATTTTTGCATGATTAGCTTACCGCCGATGGTTGTGAATACGAAACAACGTTTTTCAACATGATAACAATAGGCATATCGGATGAAATGAGATCATCGATGCCCAAAAAAACCACCATCAAATGTTTCTTGAATAATGTAATTGTGATTGTGGAAACAAAATCCATGATGTGCATATCCAAGAGGCGAGACTAATTTCTCTGAAATCTTCTGATTTTTATCTATGCAATTTTTTTCGGGCCAACGTCCAGAGGATCTTCATTTGTCATTCTATAAACCGATATTTTTAAGTCGAAATTGCGAGTTGCATTCCATGAAATAGATAGCGCATTAAGATATTGTACGAACTCGTAGAGAGGCTACATTTAGTGATAGTGTGGGGAAGTCGTTGTTTGTTCTTGTTAGTACCTACATATCTTCAGAAGCTAGACCGTGTGAATGAATAATTGAATGAATATCAATTGACCAATCCCTGGTGATTTGAACAACTCCTCACATTTCTGCGCGGAGAATTCCGAAAAATTCTATGATGAGTTTTTTCTATCATACACAAATTTGAAACGTTTTTAAGAAAACCAAAAGTTGAACAAGAAAACACAGACACAAGTCGCACTGAGGTCGCCTATATTGTCTGAATCTCGCAGGTAATCCTGAATTGCGATTGATCGTTTCAAGATGGAGGCACAACATGCCCTGGAGCAACGTACTCTTAGTTTGCCTACTATCTTTGCAGATTGTATAGCGTGTTCGAGCTAATTACATCGAAAAAATTTGAATCTTTTTATTTGTTAACTAAGGGCCAATTGCACCGTTTTCGTCTTAAGCTACAGTTAGTTAAGCAACGATAAACTTATTAAACTCTGCTTTAAATATTCGGCTTGCACCGAAGCTGAATGTAACTAGATTAAAATTAATCTACAAATCTGGTTACTTTCTCATGAATTGGTACTTGTGACTAGCTTCATGTTGTTTATTTTAACCCTAATTGAAGAAATATTTTAATTCAAAAGATGAAACCCATTATTATGGGTTACTACCACCATATTTCCATAAGTTATGAAAAATCAAGATGCATCTATTGAAAAACCCAACGAAAAAATATATATGACAGACTTTATAGCTTCCATAAAAATATTGCATGTAATGTTCCTGACTTGTTTATTATCATTAAGATTATAGGGATCTCTTACCACAGACCTGTGCTCTTACCTCTGCATCAGGCTTTAAACCTTATTCAAATTTATAGTCATATACTCAAGATTTAAGTTTCTGCATGGAATTACAATCCTGGCGTTTGTAAGATGAATAAATGAATAGTATTGATTTATCCGAAACAACTTTCCGATAAGGAACGGCTCACCTAAGAGTAGACTTTCTATTAAATTATTATAAGTATATTATGAATTGAGTTAATTTTTGGTCGAAGATAATGAAAACTCTGATGTGGATCCGCAGACTAAAAAGTATTCTATATAAATATTGAAGTATCATGGATGGATTGACAAAGGTGTACGTTTGAAGATTGTCTAACACGAGGATGCAATTTCTTTCACATTAATTCGTTTGTAGTTATATTTTGAGTCCAATTAATATATAATAGAGGATAATGATAGCACAGAGACAGCACCTGCACAATAATGAAGTAGTACATGATAGCTTTCCACGTAATATATCACTGAATGAAATAGTACTGAAGAATCTTCGTGAAACTATGTTTTCTCATTCCAAATATGTCTTCGATTTCATTCTGCTATTCGCTCTTGGAAATAAATGAGCATATCATTATAACTTTTTCATTTCGAATAGTTGAAGGCTTATAGAAATACCATTAAGTTTACGAACTCAATGGAAATACTGGTGTTAATTCTTCATGCTTTAAAACATACGAATCAATGCCTACTGATGCCAGTTTCTCCCTATATCTTTTTTCATAAATATCATCTGAAAATCAACCACTTTTAATCAAAATTTGATTATCAACTCGTAGGAGTTCTCCATCAATGTCCAATGTAAACAAAAACTAACGTAAACAAACTGGAGGTTACGTCCAGAAAAATGTCAAACTTGTACGAAATCGCTCGAAAGTAGGGTTAGATTCCGAAGCTTACCATTAATCCTTCTTTTAAACCCCCAAATTCGTAGGCTTAAATATAACAGTCTGTTAAGGCCTTTTAACGAGGATTACGTGACGGTGCAAGATAATTTTGTACCAAAACCTTGCTTATGGACCTAATCTATGGTTTTGTAATACGGTGCAATTGGCCCTAATAAAAGGAAGATATTGCTATCTTCATCTCTTCTCCTCACCAGGTGTTGCAGCTCTTGTACACGAGCCGCCCTTGTCCAATACCTTTGATTGCGCTAGTGCTAATACCTCACTCCTGTCTTCCAATTACCACCTCTGTGTTTCTCCCATCCATCTCTTAATCGGAAGACTACATATCTTTCTTTCGCGAACGAATTGCATTCAATTTGTGCTCATTACATCATAGTGTCAATGCGCCTTTATACCATTACCATTTTCGTGCGGCAACTCTTATCGCTTTGCTTCATTCTCGTATCAACGTTCAATCTAAACTCCTCACTTGTGGAATGTGTTATCCATGGTCAGTTTACTGCTTATTCCAACACCAGAGTCTGACACTGTTGAGATTAATCAGCTGATATTCGTGCTGTTCGCTCCCAGCATTTGGATTTATTCATTCAGTGTGGCTTTTGTCCTACAGGTATTCAGTGAAAAGCAGAAATCTGGGATAGTTTACATTGAATTCTAGGAAAGCATTTACGCGAATCCAGGAGTTTTCAATCATCTAGATATTCTTTGATAGAATTGAAATTCCATTGAAAAATAATTGGTTTTGGTTACGCAAAATTCTACAGGTAATCTGATAATGAGGGAGAAATCGATCTTGAACGCGAAGACAGCAGATTCACACTAATCTAGAGTTACAATTTTTCGAATGAAATGACAATACAGAAAGAGTGTCCAAATGTCATGCGTTGCAACTATCGAATTGTAAGTTAAGAATGAGGAAACGCATGCGTCCTAAAATGTCTCCAAAATCTTCATATTGTGGCGTGAACGTTCATGCAAAATATCTTGAAATCTTCTCAGTTTCAACTTCCAATTTCAGTTGAATATTGAAGAACCTCAATAAAGCATTTAAGACGCTAATTTAGGCGCTTTCGAGCGTGTTTCGAATTCATATTTAAATAGCTTTTACTGAGTTCAGATACAAATTAGAGAAGATTAAATCAACTGATAGATCAGGCAACTGAATCTTAAACAGATAGGAGTATGAGAAGTATAGAAATAGGAACTCGAAATATTCGTATTCAATCGAATTTTTATGAGATAGACACAATCTCCAGAAGGCCAGAATAGAACGAAATTTTCGAGGATTATTCTCTTCGAACATTCGACGAAATCCAATAAGTATAAAACCAATAACTCCATATGAAGAACAATTGTGTCATTCCATTCAATACCTACAAATATGTCATATCGATTGAATGAATTGATAGGAATCAGAAAAGGGGTTAAGGTCTATAAGACAGGTTTTATTGCTTGTCTCAATCAGAAGAGAGCTATTATTTGAATCAATGGAGGAATGTTGCTTTTATGTGCGTTTGTGAAAATCGCCACATGAAAACTGGAGAAGTAGGTTTGCGAATCAGGAAAAAATCTTTTGGCTTTCAAGAAATTGAACATTCTTGTTGAAGCAGGCGATAAGGTTGATTTACTTAGTAAAAATGTCAATAATTGTCTGGTTTTGAGATTCACAGTACGATACAAACTTGTTTTTATGTTTTCTAGGAAATTACGAATTTCTCTTGCATTCACTTCAGTATGATTTCTAAACTGAATAAATAAACAGGGTGTTTCACGAAAGATATTTGATATTTGTTTTTTGTGTTGTTATTTCTATCATTCGTTTTCATATGAATTTTGTCGGTAGGGGTTGTGATATGATCTTTACTAAAATTTACTCAAGTTTTCGTAAAGCTACATAGCAACTACGTATGGAGTTTCAATTGTTTACGACCGTATTCTTCAAGCTACATAGAAAATTATACAATACGAACGCTGCATGTACACCCCACACCCGCCTCTGAATATCTTTTCTTTCGGTCAATATTCATAGAGGGAGAGCACAACATTTTTTTGATCGTTTGCATTGTTCCAGTATTATTCCATAAGAAGAAGTTTTTTCCTAGAAACTGCCTTTAACAAATAGTTCAATCCTGAAATCCGCAAGGGCGTTTTCCATGAAAAACTGTTCCAATTTAATTATCGATTGTCGTGTTTCAGATATTGGGAGTGAAAACCCAGAAAACATCTACAAAATAATTCAGAATGAATGGTCCCAAAATAATTTAATTGATATTCAAATTTGAGTAGTTAAATCAGATCAGAAGCTGGGTGATTCAAGGTACAAGTAATCGAATACATATTTCATTTCGGTAAGTGGTAACTTCTTCAACTTCAATTTCGAGAAGGTAGTCCTCTCATTGTTAGATATAAAAACACTATATTCAAGCCTTAGAATGCTTAATCTTCCATCAACACGGAGCTAATGATGGTTTGAAAATGATCTATCGTCAGGAAAGATAAGGTTCCCAATATGAAGAATGTACTGTAGGTTCAGGGTGAAAAATGATCGTCGCCTATGTCTTCAATTACTATAGTTCGGACAGCGCTAATCTGGGCATAGCTCGTTTTATTTTAATAACTAGGCAGTACTCCCAAGATGATCCCTAGTGTGATCTTTATCAGGGAAAGTTGACCCATATATCAGACTAATTGGTGTAACGGACGCACGTACAATAATAAATGGTTTGTCTATGATCCTATGATCCTAGCGTTACGTGCAAGTGCGGTCAACGGTGAGTAAAAACCAATACACTTTTATTTTATCTGTTTGACTTATAGTTTTATTTTCACTTCGAATGAGTTAGTTCAGGCTTCGTGCCGTACAGGCACTACTGAGATATGGAAAGGAGTTAATATTGAATTTCCATACAATAAAAATCCTTTTTTCGGAAAACAATTTTACCACGGTTTCTCCATGTCTTCCTTCGACTAAAAACTAGTTCCTCGAAGTGGTTATGAGTTCTAACAAGAGGGATAATTCTTGAAAAATGACAGCTTGAGAGCTCATGCAGATTTCCGTGAGGCTCATATGATTGAAGATTTAAATATCGAAGAAAAAAGTAGTTTTTTCGAAATTGTTCGACCAACACTCTTACTGCTTACCACAAAATTTTGTACAAGCTTTTGTGCATCAGCATATTCCGACTATAGTCACCGCGTTTCATCATGATCAGATCAAGATTTCTTGAGTTACTCCAAAATAAGAACGACACCGAAAAGAAAACATGAAATATCTCCGAAAATAAAATCTGATAAAAGAAACGAATAACGAGAAAATTGTTTCAAAGAAGAATTTAATGGACATAGTCCTCAGACAGAGTTAACCGTGGACACGTGAGGGCTATGTCCATTAAATTCTTCTACCATAAAAATCCGATAAAACTGAAATTTCGTACACTTTTTAAAAAAAGTTGGTCTGTGCCAAGTTTCATTGGAATCTGACAGATAGTTTCCGGAAAAAATTATGTCAATAAAATTTGGAAAATTTGCACGATCTAACTATTAAGTTTTGATCCGATCGCATCTGGAGTTACTGAGATATTGAGTGAATTACCTCAGAAATTGAAATCAGTATAACTTCAAAAGCGTTTGGCCGATATTTCCCGTTAATAAACCATCGCATTTTGATACGCAACCTACCCAGAAAGTTGCCAGCACTTTCCGTTTTAAGTAATCATGGCAAATGCGGAATTAATCGATTTAGACATCGAATTTTTCATCAGTGGGTTAGGTTTAGACCTTACGAATGCCGGATGCATGAATGGGCAAAATTCACCCAATGATTCCCCGGTAATACCCATTCAAATTTCATTTTCCGAAATTTTGTTGCAGAAATTGAGGGGACCATTTAATTAGAGGAAATTTTTTCATTAAGAGCTGACCGTACACTCAATAACTTCCAAAAGAACAACTATAAGAGATTCGATATTTGGATAGCAGGTTTGTGCCTTAATTAGGTAGGCTGATTTCGTGAATAATTCGAATTCACCCAATGATTCCTCAGCAATACCCATTCAAAATTCAATTTCCCCCATATATTCGAAAATTCGGATCATCGATATACTGGAAAAGTTTGCTCTACTTTGAATTCTTGTACCGATCTTGAGTTATCATCCCCCTCATAATGATGGAGAACTCTCAACACGAAACAATAAGGTAATCACACAAAAAGCAACAGGAAATGAGACGCTCTATTCGAAACCATTCGAGAAAGTGGTCATATTATGTTGTTTCTTGTAGATGCCACATATAATTCTAGATCTCCAAGATGAATAATATTAATTATTACTACTGGAGCTCTTTCTTCTCCATGAAACCATTTCCAATATTAATAATAGCATTTTATTCAGAAATGAGGCACAAATATAACAAACTAGTTGAAACTATGTGTTTATTACTATCGGAGGAATACGAAATAGTTTACTTTGAAATATGCAGGAATGTGTTCATTAAATTCAATGATGAAATTTCTTGAACATAAACAATACTTCTGCATGTCGATAGTCCCATCACTTTTACTTATTATATGTATGAATTTATTCAGCATTCATTTTTAATTCAGACCATAATTAATCACAATTAAAATTCTCACCTTCAATATAGGGTTTGTATGATACACATCATTCGTAATTTTCTTGTGGGCTAATTGCAGTATACTCTTTATGAGTTATCCATAGCTTTCATTCTCCTAGATAAAAATATGTACAACATTATCGACATAAATGGTGTTTGATTAGAGGTATAGAACTTTACGTTGGCAACACTGTCCTAACAAGCGGCCATTTTATCAGCAGTCGAGTGATTTGTGTTTAGTTTGGTCTGGTATTGCAACATGAATAGGCTGACGCCTGAACAACGCTTCCAAATTGTGAAAATTTATTCTGAAAATAATGGTTCTGTTCAAAATACGTATCGCGCTCTAAGTCCATTTCACGGTCAACATAATCGTCCATCAGAGCAATAAATTCGACCAACTATGGACTGTTTTCGCACCACGTTTACTCTTACTGATAATACGCATCCACGTAGTACAGTGAAAACAGAAGAAGCCATTGCTGCTGTAGAGCGTAGCGTAGAGGAAGACCCGAATGTCAGTGGTGACCGCTATAGAGCCATGATTACTGACTTTTTCCTACCTCAATTGAACAACAATGATGTGCAGCAGCTGTGGTTTCAACAAGACGGCGCAAAATTTCACACAGCTCGTGCCACAATTGATTTACTGAAGGAAATGTTCGATAACAGCATAATTTCACGTTCTGGGCCCGTAAATTCAACGCCGCTAGACTATTTTCTGTGGGGATGGATATGTGAAGTCGCTAGTCTACGCCGATAAGCCCAAAACGATCGACTACTTGGACAACATTGCCGAAATACGGCCACAAATGTTGGAAAAAGTGATTGAAAATTGGACCTCCAAATAAGATTACGTCCGAGCCAGCCGTAGCGGTCATATGGCAGAAATTATATTCAGATTATAATGCCTAGAGATTATCTTTTGAATAAAGTCAATTTCATGTCAATTTTGAAAATTCCTCCTTGTTTTAGTCCATTTCAAAGTTCTATACCTCAAAAAAAAACACCCTTTATAACTCAACATTATATATTCTGTTAGTTCATCTACGAGGCAAGAAAATGAACATCTCTCACAGGATTCCACGTAATAATGAGCAATGTAATGAATTGTAGCCATTTTCTTACATTCCGGGCGGCAATGCCTTCCTAGTCTACAGGTGCGAAGTTTCTACTCATTTACATCAATACGAACACGATATGCCTGAAATTTATTAGCCAGTTTATACTGTAACAGGGCCGACTCATGCTTGTTACAAGAGGAGAGCTGGCTGACTTAATTACAGATTTTCTTCTTGAAGGTTAGGTTTGGTACTTGCAAAAGTTTTAATTGTATCATAAATTCGATCTCTGTTGTTCGTCTTTTAATTCGGGTGTACCAGTTATGGCATGTTGAGTTCGACTGCGTGCGAAAGGATCGACAATTCAATCGACGTGAATCATGGTTTGAACTCTACAGGCTCTTACTACTATGAAAATATCAAGGGGTATAATTGTTAGGGAAATCCTCATGCGAAAATATTTCCTGACGCTCTAGATTCTCTAAATGAAGAGTAGTAATTTTTTTGGATTTTGCGGTTATTTCGTGCAAGCATTCAAAGATATATTCGGATTACCTTCTTTTTATGATGTTATCGTTCAAAAATTGCTCTCCCGAATATTTTTCGGTTAAATGTTATAATTGAAAGAATTATTTCAAGGAACTATTGAATGCAGCAGGTACGTGTACCAATCGAAAAATCAGAATAGCCTGGAAAATACTTTGAATGCAGCTCAATATTAATATTTGTTTACTGATAGGTCCCAATAACTTCAGAGTGATACATTTCCAGAGTGAGAAAATCATAATATCAAAAAGTTAGGAAATCTTTATCGTTTAATTGCTATAAATCAAGACTTTTCTTTCGCATCACATTCTTCTTTGTGATCGACAATTTTCCACGTTATATCTTTTTATTTTATCCAGTTATCGAAGGAATGCCAATGGCAGACATGGAAATGATATCATTTTATCAGGACTTTCACTATCAATATCTGAAACAGAACTATTAAAAATTCTTTGAAAACAGATTGCCTAATGAACAATACAGAAACAACACAAACAATAAACAAAACGAAGTGTGACGTTTCAGAGTACAAATCTGACTCTTTCATCAGACAAACGAGAAAACCTTTAGAATTATTGTCTTTTGATTTTGCGTTTGGAGTTGAGACTTTCGTTTCAGATATTGGGAGTGAAAACCCAGAAAAAACCTAATAAAATGATGCAAAATCCTTCCAAAATAAGTTTTAATCGATAATAGAAACGATATATGTTGTGCAGATAGTTCAGGAGAAAGAAATGGAATCATATTAAACAATTCTCTCAACAAATCATGAAACGAAAAAGAATAGGGAAATAATGAAATGAATATTGGCAACATAACGTCGGAATCCTGATGTAAAAGACATGGTGTGCTAATCTGAAAAAAAAGTGACGTCAGCAAGATTAAAATACAAGAAAATATATATTTTGTGCTTTGAATTTGAATGAAAAAATTCGTAAATACGATCACAGATTAGCACACCATGTTTTAGTTACATCACGGTTGGAATGAAAGCGATGATAATATCCCAAGATCACTGGACTGAGAATTGCATGCCTCCAGGTCTCTACCTTCGGGAGTTATTACTTTTAGTGACACTCAGACAAACGAACGTAAAAGAATCCTTGATCATTATTGAATCGTTTGAGACAATTTTCGTCTAAAAATCAGTGAATTATGTAACAAGCGCCCAATAATGATAATCAAAATAATTTCTAATAGGCTTTCCATTTAGATGTTCCATTAGAAATCATATCGATACTTCTTCAGATCAGTTAAGTAATTGGTGAACTGAATATAGTCTTTTCTTAATTTTTTCAAGCTCCCATACGTACTTGTCCCTTCATACCTGAGTTTCAACACTCTGAGAATGAGATGGACTAATATACCAAGAGGTCTCTGTAATAACTGAAACAATTTACCTGATTAACTAGGAGAAAACAATGGGTACTGAAGAATGGTAAGTACAGTCCTGATTTGCAAGATTTCATTGTGGTGATAATGTATGTATGTGTTCGTTGTTCGCAGATGAAGAGATATGGCAAATAAAATGATTATAAGGTTCGTACAAATCGGCTCCTGTTTGACATTATTGTTAATCATTCCTTCACTATTATACGGTGTAGGATGATCGCTTTCTGGACTCAACATGACACATATTCAATTGACAAAGGTGCCATGCAGACGCAGAGTCCTTAGTTATATCAAGTAAAATTTACCGCTAATTGGACGCGTTCAGCTTTTTATTAGCATAGATAATTCTCCTTAAGTTTCAGCTTTGCAAACGCCAGTGATAAACGATACCTACATGTTGAATTTGCTATTGTCAACTTATCGTCAATATTGTTTGCAACTTATAGAAAGAAAAAATTTAAAAAAGCTCAATGTTTCAGGTGCCATTCAAAAATTCTTACCAGATTGGTAATTGCAATTGGACAAACAACTTGTGTCATTCATAAGCACCTAATTGCTATTCCGTGGAAATTTCAACAATGGTTCAGAGACACTGAATTCCCCACCTTGTAAAGTTCAGTTACCATGCACCAATTCGTATTTTCGGTCCACCAGTGTAAAGAAGCAAAGGTAGTGATCGGCCTGAGTACAGTTTAAATGACAAGAATATCATTTTCCGTTTCCGAATCCAAGTCTACCTAATATGAAAACCTTGGGAGTTCTCCACAATTATTACCCATTGTCCTGATACGATGTAACTGAATGTGAGGATAACCCCATATATCATTTAAACAGCGTGAAAAATAAGCTTGAAAAAACCTAGAAAAGCACTACCGTGAAGGCAGCAGCTTTTGCGCGCATGTTCAATGGAGACGACCTCTTTGGCAACGAATTTAAACATGCGCGCGAAAGCTGCTGCCTTTCCAGTTTGAAGGTTCATACAGAATTTAATGAGGATAATATGATAAGAAGATCACAGAATATTGAATATTGGAAAAAAAATATTTGAAGTTTTTTGCGCGCATGTTCTAGGGGAACAGCGTGCTATCGTTTTGTCCAAATGTCTGTAATTTTGGATGATTGAGCCGAAAATGGTCTCAATCGACTAGGTTGGACTCACTGATGACGAATCCGGTGTCAAAATTGATTATGTCCGGCCGGCCGGCCGGCCGTCCGTAGACACGATAACTGTCGACAGAAGCAAGCTAGCTACTTGAAACTTTCAGGATAGGTTGCGCATCAGAATGCCACGGTTAAGTTCGTTAATGGGCCAAATCGGTCGAATAGTTTCGGAGTTATAGGCACTTGAAGTTTTGAAGTTATTTATTTTTTATTTCAGAAACTACTCAAGCGATTGGATTCAAACTTGGCAGTTTGGTGGAGTATAATGACGCGCAACTTTGAGCCGAATTTTTGTCAAGATCATATTGTCAGTAAATCAAAAAAAAAATTTTTTTCGAAATTTTTTTACAAAAAAATTTTTTTTTCGGAAACCATTCATCATATCCAAAAAAAATTATACTCACACTTTGACCTTCTAATTTCACAGCAGTGTACTAAATTTCAGTTCGATACGATTATAAGTTTTGGAGATATCGGGAAAAAATATGTCAAATTTCGAGGTTTTCTTCTCGATGTCGTTGATTTTTTTGGTATTACTCGAGAAATACTGATTCAGTCCTGATTAAACTTCACAGCTAGTTTTAAGATGCTGAAAGACAACTTTATGCAAAATTTCGTGATAATCGTGTTATTAGAACAATTTGAAAAAAAAAATTTCTATGATTTTCTCATAATATCATCCTCATTAAATTCTGTATGAAACATCGAACTGTTATTTTCGATGAAGTACTGGATTCCAATTCGATCTGATCTGTAATTTTGGAAATATTGGAAAAATAAAATTTTGATTGGGTATATCTACGGAATCATTGGGTGGATTTTACCCATTCACGAATTCGGCCTTCGTAATTAAGGTCCAAACCTTCTCTACAAATATCGAGTTTCTAAGTTGTTTCTTTCGGAAGTTATTGTGTCAGTCAGCCGTTAGGCTGACCGTAAACACAATAACTTCCGGAAGAAACGACTTAGAAACTCGATATTTGTAGAGTAGGTTTGGGGCTTAATAACGAAGGTCGAATTCGTGAATGGGTAAAATCCGCCCAATGATTCCGTAGATATACCCATTCAAAATTTCATTTTTACAATATGTCCAAAAATACAGATATGTTCGAATTGAAATCCAGTAATTTATCAGAAAAAAATTTCGAAAAGCACTGCCGTGAAGGCAGCAGCTTTTGCGCGCACGTTCAAATTCGTTGCTGAAGCGGTCATCTACATTGAACATGCGCGCAAAAGTTGCTGCCTTCACGGCAGTGCTTTTTGAAATTTTTCTTCAAACTGTTCTAATGACACGATCATCACGAATTTTGTACGAGGTTGTCCTTAAGCATCTTCAAACTAACTGCGGAGTTTCATCATGATTGAATCAGTATTTCCTGAGTTTCTGAAATATAAGGGAAATAACCACAAATTTCAAATGGCTATAACTCCGAAACCATTTGGCCGATTTGGCCCATTAACGAACTCAACCACGGAATTCCGATGCGCGAACTACCCTACAAGTCTCAAGTCGTTAGCTTGCTCCGTTCGACAGTTATCGTGTCCAAGGCCGGTCGGACAGAAACGATTTTGACACCTAGTCGTTCGAGACCATCGGCTCAAAATAAGAAAATTACACAGATTTGGACAAAACGATAGCACGCTGTTCCCCTAGAACATGCGCGCAAATATGTAACTCAATCTGAAACCCGAAAATAGGTCATTTTTCGAGTGATTATCAAAGGCAATGGAAAAAAGGTAACAGTAAATATACCTATTTTTCAAAGATTCACCGAGAATATTGCGGAAGAATCATGACTCATATTGCCTACCCATTGAACTTTTCTCCCGTGAAAACATTATGCTTCAAGGTTGTCTTAGACTATTTAAAGAAGTAATTAATTTCTGCATAGATGTTCGTAAATTGCATGCAGTGACAAATGTACACTTAACTCACGATCGAAAGAAATCATCGTACAAGGTGTTTAAAATGCATTCCTTCAAGTGTTTTCTCTTTCGTGAGGTCCGAGACAGTACAGAAATTTATGAACAGATGCAAATCTGTATATCTTTAACTGTTAGATTCCAACAACTAATTATCCAACTAAAACAACAAATAATGCCGGTGTATATGGAAATATGCTACGAAGCATCCCAACGATGCCCTCCAGGTCAATGAATTGCCACTGTAGAAGCGGACATGAAAGTGCTTTGATGTATTACTATCGAATTATTATCCCATTCAGCACGTTACAACGGTATGAAATATAGAAGAATTGCATTGAATGGGCTCTATCATGTTCAGTCAGGAACGAAAAGAACATTCCAAATATCTATTTTCAAGACTTCATTTGATGGCAATCCATTAAAAGGAAATTATATGAATAAGCGGTTACTTCTCCTACTGGACCACGAAGAACACGAGCTTTCACCTTCGATCGTTAGAAGGCACAATCGGCAACTTGTCACTTCCTAAACCATCCCCCTACATATATAATATCATCCATTCACCTGTTCAAGTAGTCGAATATATGTTGAAGATATTCTGCAAAATTGTCAGGGGGGTTTTAGGAAAAAATAGAAATTGTTCTGATCAGGTTGTAAGTCTCAATATTTCATTGAATCAGGTTTCAATAAAAAGTTGAAAACGAAAGCTGCATTTATGGATTTTTTAGCAGCTTACGATACAATGTGGAAAGATGGTTTAATATTCAAACTTCATAATCATAGAAATGGGGAAAAGTAATTCGAGTGAATGAAAATATGTTATATGACAGAAGACTCCGTGTTTTTTCGTTGATGATGTTATTGGTAGTTTCGAAACCTTGAATAATGGATTTCCACGAGGATCAGTTTTAGCCCCACTTTTATTTAATTCATATAAATGTGATATTCCTGCAACTTTATCAGAGAAACTCATCTATGCAGATGACATTGCTCTTTAGTGGCGTTTATGTTCAAATCCTTATAAAACAGAAGTCTCTTGTTTTCTTTTGCATAATCAACAGAAGTTCAAAACTTTTAAAGTTATTTTCAATAATGCCGTTCTGAAACATAATTTCAGTCCTGAATGTTGGATCAATGAGACTCAGAGCGACAAAAAGCTGGAATTGTTCGGATGTAAAATTGTGAAAACTCCAATCGACCAAATAGATGTGAACAATTTTGGCACAGAATAATTTTGGTCAAAGGTCACCTGCATCGACGTATCAAGGAGGTCTTCAGAGGTATCGAGACATTCAAAACCTAGGGTATCATCAAATTCCATTGATACCGAAGAGGGGAAACTCACCTATGATTTACTTGAAGAACAAAATAAACATTAAGTTTGAAGTGAAAACAGAAGGAAAGAGTATTTATAGATAAAAAAAACGCGCCACGTCTGACCACAACAGAAACATCAGACGTCTGCTCTTCAGGATCAAACTCATTACATAACACGTCTTTTGGAAAGCTCCCTAAATACACGCTAAAGACCTTCGTGAGGCCGAACATCTTCAGTACAAACTCAAGAATAAAATTCACGCTTCACTTGTTCAGAAATAGCTTAAGATACGAATGCCAGGTGTAAAATAAGAAGTGCACATTTGCTTTAAATTCCTCAACTTTTATTCAATATGGAACGCGTACGTACAATGGGTTCAATAAATGCTGAGTTCTCTCTCGCTGTTGCAACTTTTAAATAATCTTATCGCAGTTCGGAGATATGTTTACATTCTACATGTCAAAATGTTTGTAAATTTTTAAGCATTGTTATTTTCTCACGTTTGAGTGCCTGCTCTATTTTCTCATTAGACATATCATTCTGGCGTTCTGCGATCCTAATGTTTGCTAGTTTATGCGTTTGACAAACAACTGCAACTGGTTTTTCCTAGCTAAACTCATAGTCTATTGTAAACTGGAAAGCGAGAAGAAATTCTTCGAGCCTCTATTAGGAATAGATTACCACCCTTTGACAAGTGTAGATACTTACCCACATAATATTAACCAAATTTTAAATGATACCATATGATCTTTTTTCAGAGCCGGATCTGGGATTTCAGCGCCTTTGGCAAATTGTCTAAATGCGCCCTTGTTCTGTATCTGAATGAAGCGCCATGGATGAGTGTCGAGCGCGCTAAAAATCTAATGGATATCATGACTAGTCGCATAAAATTGGCTGGTACAGCTGCACAGATATGAATTCGATAAATTAAAATACATGATTGAAATTTGGTGAGTCTTATTAACCAGCAAGAATGATTCCGAGGCCAGCTTGTATTACTGTATTCCACATAATATACAATGAAATCTTATTTTTAAATTGATGCAAGATATACTCTGATTCACTTACGGCTTCATAGAATCACCACAAGATACGAGAAAAAAAGAAGGATTCAGAAAGGTTGGGTTCATCTAGCCCCTCGGTCTCGGTCGTAAACGTATTCTTAATTTATGATCTTTGAGAGGATCCCAGATAGTCGATTAGGAATCGTAGGACTTTATAATGGGTTCATACAGTACAGCACCGCTCTGATTATGTATGAAATGTGAAAAAGTCTCAGTTATCAAGAAAAAATTTGCAGTCTTGCGCCCCTAGTTAAGTTGCGCCAAATGCCTCCTTGGCCACGCTCTAGATCCGGCTTTGTCTTTTCTCAGGAGGTATATTCCTGATATCCGATAGAAAATAGTTTGAAAATGGCATAACCATATCACAAGATGACGTTCCGTAAAAACGTTATAGATTGAACGTGCCATGCTTACTCTGGCAAAACCAAACAGCTTTCAAGAATGGAAATAAATTTCCATTTTCCGTGAAATATTTGACCGATTAGGAGTAAATGATTTGAAGCATTTATTATTTGAATGCTTTATCAATTGTATTCGCTATCAGAAGTGCAAAGTCAAATTTTGGCATTATGATAAGCCGATGTAAATAGAAAAATACGGTTGCCAATGCCATCTCAGTTACAGAATTATCTAGTAGAATTCTTTTCCCACACATTCATCATTCAAGAAAAATTCATCAATAACAATTCACTGAAAAGTGCGTTTTTGCGTGCATGTTCTGGGGAGTAGCCTGCTATCGTTTTGTCTAAATGTCTGCAATGTTCGAATTTTGATACGAAAATGGTCCCAAACGACTAGGTTGGACTCACTGATGACGAATCCGGTGTCAAAATCGGTTCTGTCCGGCTGAAAATTTCAATTCAATTGAGCTTTCTGCTTCCTTAAGTTCACCGATTCGTTCGAGGCATGACAAAAATTCAAAATTACAGATATTTGAGCAAAAAAATAGCACGCTAACCATGCTATGATTCACAGGTTTTCATGCATATTATTGCTTCTATTTTCAAGGCTATCTGCTGGCTGAATTTCCTTGAATGTAAGAACTGCAAACATTGTTAAAATTTACATAGCTTTCAAAGGTGATATATTTAGATCGGTACTCCGATTCTCTGCCTCAGCCTTTTCCTTATCTTGCTTATTTTCGTCTTTTTTTCTGCCATTTAAAACAGATAAATATAACGCGGGGGCATGCCTGACATTTTCAAGAAAACATTCTTGAAATACCTGAAACAATCAAAAATATAGTTTAGAAAGCATATGTGTTTATTTTGAATCAGTCAGGCAGACAAATAGGCACATAATTCTTCACGCCCGAAGCGTAGCTATAAAATAATAGAACAGGGTCATGAAAACAGGCATAGTCGTACTTGTTCTTGACCTTTTGGAACGTCTGTAGCACAGCGAAAGAAAATTAAGACCGTCCGTTTGTAGACGTTGGAAACCTGTCAAAAAGGTTATTAACCACCATCGAAGGAGCTCAGACATGCTGTCATGAATTCCGACGAGAAATGGCCCACCCTGTCAACGTCAATAACTAACGAACGGAAGTCGAACATCTCCATCCAATCAGTCTCTGGATCGATAAGCAGCAAAAACCACTGCTTGGATAATTTTTCAGGACCGCTGCAGATCTGCTTGACAAATCGTTAGAATTCAAAGTATCAAGTAGCCTTTCCCCACCAGGGTGGTACCAACAACCACCGATATTTTAATGTGTCGCTTCATCATTTCAGAAAGTGATTTATAATGGATGAGCATCATTTCTTACCCTGTCCTCATTTATTCATATTCCTTGTATCTTGATGATGGTTCATCTTACTGAACGTGACAAATTTCCACTGTTGTTTATGCGTTTAAAACCCCATATGGCATTTTATCTATCAACATATTTCATGGTGTCCTTTACTTCGAGAATCCGACAGTTTATCTCATTTAGCTGATCGATCAACTTAATAACTGTAGCGAAGCTAGATAGCTTAGGTTGAACAAACTGGCTACCATATCGAACCTTTTTGTAATTGTGTATTCGATATCATTAATAACTATTCTTCCTGTTGCTCGACTTGAAAGAGGTAGAGCTATCTGTGACGGTTTTTTCTTTCTGTTTATGTTGTTTATCTTGATGAACTTCGTGGGAGTTCATGAAAAATGTTGATGTTCAGTATCCATCAGAATTTCTAATTATGATTATGAATGTCATCTCGAAATTCCTATCTAGCCACAAATTATAGATATTTAACCTTATACTTTCTCGATAACGGAGATAAGAGACTATTAGACTCAAATCTAGAAGAGATTGTACGTTCTCCCAGAATTATTGAATGGCGCTAGTAGAATTGATGGAAAAAGAATATTAGAATTGAAATTTAAGGATGAGGAAAGATAAAGATAAGCTGAAGCTGATCATCATTTTCCAAATCCCCTCAATAATACTAATTTTCTTACGAATGCATTTTTTCAGTTTTAACCATAATTTCCTTCCCGAAAATTTTTCATTGATTTAAGCATTCAATATCAGAGAAAAAAATAATGAACTTGATGAAACTGGGCATCAGTAAATGCTCCTGCGCTGTCAGGAGCAATTTTGGTTTATTTTTAAAAAATCAAATAACAAGCCTGAGTAATCGACCAAAAAAAAAATCACCCCCCCTGAAAATTTCACTTTACATTTTGAAGTATTTAGATTTGAATGAATTAATAAAAAAACACTGCAAATTTTACACAAGGGTTTATTATTTTCTTAGTTAGAATAACCCAATATACCATTGATAACTCAAACAACTTAGAACCGAATGCTATGATTCATTTTCGACATTACTGGAAATTTGCAGCGTTTTTCTTTATAACTCAGGAACCACTTGTCGGAAATCATCCGGGTAAAATTTTTTAGGTTTAGTTATGCATCAGTAATCAACATTTAAAATTCCATAAAAATTGGGTGACAAGTTTTTGAGAAACAATTTTTTTCCCCCCAACCCCAATTTAGAGCCCTTAGGGTACACCGATCCTGCTGAAAATCTTGGAGGATCAACCCCGAGTGACATACGATTTTTTCACCAAGTTTCAGGGATTTCCCTTCAGTACTTCCAGAGAAAAGCCCCGAACAACGGACGGCGGACGGACTGATTTTTTTATTCGTTTATTCAAATCTACATACTCCAAAACGTAAACTGTGAAATTTTCAGGGGGGGTTAAAATTTTTTTTTGGTTGGTCGATCACTAAGGTTTATTATTTGATTTTATCAAATAATAAACCGAAATCCGTCCGTCCGCCGTCCTTTCTCCGGGGCTTTCCTATGAAAGTACTGAACCGAAATTCCTTAAACTGGGTGGAAAAATCGTGTGGCGCTCGAGATTGATCCTTCAAGCTTTTCAGCAGGATCAGTGTATACTCAGGGTTCAAAACTGGTTGTAGGAGGGAAAAAAAGTATTTCTCGAAAACTTACTACGGAATTTTCAAGAAACTCTCAAAGTTGATAACTGTTGCATAACTCAATTTGAAAATTTTTAGCCGGATGATTTCCGACCAGTGGTCCCTGAGTCATCAGTGAGTTCAACCTAGTCGTTTGAGACCCTTTTCGGCTCAAAATTCGAAAATTACAGACATTTGGACGAAACGATAACACGATGTTCCACTAGAACATGCGCGCAAAAAAGAGAATAGAAACTAAAGCAAGAAGTCCAATGAGACATGAAAATAATGATTTTTTACATATAGGTTGAATGACAGCTATCTTGGAACTCAACATGAAAAGTGTGAAATCAATTCGATCAGTGATCACATTTATTTTTCAAACTAAAATCATTAATTTTATCGATATGAATAAATGTATTTCTCACCTTGTGGTTAGAAATATTGTTGGCTTGATAATTTGCTTCAGGCACTCACTTATTGTCTGAAGTTCGTAGTTATAGTTTTAGTGCTAAACATGAAGGAACTCCCACTCTACTCTTCAGACCTATCCACGGGGCATTTTCATGAATGATTTCAGAAATATGAACATAACTATATTTCTCTCGACGATTTGTTATATTGAATTTATGTGTTGGAAGTTGATGGGAGTATATTATTATTTCTTGGAGTGCCTCCGTAGGAGTTAAATATGAAATACCATCACTGAAAGAGCCCATTTGAAATGGGTCGATTTCAGCATTCGCTGTATAATAATAAACATAATGACAGTCGTACAAATAACTTCATACACGGCGGTTGATCATTGATAATATTTAGCCTATGTCTACGATTGAAATGGACGTGCCAAAAGCGCGGTTATTTAACACTGGTCAAAATAAATTACAGGTGATTACGAAGAACTCACAACCTGATTACAGTTCAACACAACCGCGGCCTTTGTGCTTCCGCATCGATATAGCGGAGCGTAAAATCACAAACACGTGAAATTATTTTTTGCGCGCAGGTTCTGGGGAACAGCGTGTCATCGTTTTGTCCAAATGTCTGTAATTTTCGAATTTTGGGCCGAAAATGTTGGACTCACTGATAACGAATACAGTGTCAAAATCAATTCTGTCCGGCCGGCCGTCACCACGATTACGGGCGTACGGAGGATTTATCAACTTGAAAATTACAGGGTGAGTTGCACTTCAAATAATACAAAGGTTAAGTTCGTTAGGGGGCAAAATCGGTCCAACGGTTTCGGAGTTATAGCCATTTGAAGTTTTGAAATTAATTTCCTGATATTTCAGGAACCACCCATACGATTGGATTGAAACTACACAGTTAGTTGGAGCATAAAAACGCACAACTTTCCACGGAATTTCGTTGAGATCACACTGTTGGTAAATTCTGAAAAAATTTTTTTTCGAAAAAATTTGTTTTTTCGGTAACCATTTACTGAATCCGAAAAAAAACTTCTGCTTGTACTTTGAAAATCATATTTTACAGCAGTGTACCCAATTTCATTCTGATACAACCATTGTTTCTGAAGATATTGGGAAGAAATATATTAACTTTCGTGTTTTTTTTTCGATATCGTTGTTCTTTCCGAAGTAACTCACGACTTAATCGGTATGAAACTTGGCAGCTAGTTTGGAAATGCCGATGGGTAACTCTGTGCAAAATTTTGTGATGATCGTGTCATTATAACAATTTGAAAAAAAATTTCAAATTTTTTTTTCCAAATATTCAATATTCTGTGATCTTCTGATCATTTCATCTTCAGGATATTCTTTATGAACCTTCGAACTGTCATTTTTCGATGAAATACTGGATTTCAATTCTATTTAGTCTGTATTTTTTAAAATATTGGAAAGATAAAATTTTTACCCATTCACGAATCGGTCTTTCGTAATTAAGGTCTACACGTACTCCACAAATATCGAGTTTCTAAGTTGTTTCTTTCGGTAATTATTGTGTTGACGGTGTAAACACAATAAGTTGAAAATTACAAATATTGTGACGAAACGATAACACGCTGTTCTCCAGAACAAGCGCGTAAAAAAACTCCTGACAGAAAGTTCATATCGCAGATTAGGAAGGAAAATTTCTTTGAATAACTATGTTTTTATTTCATTTCTAATATCTTTGTTTCAGATATTGGAAAAGAAAACTTAAAAGAACTTCCAGAAAAGGTTACCTACTTGTCAACATTTTCCCTTTTTTAATCAAATGTGTTCCGCGATTTTCACAATGGAAAGAAATATAAATGAATAATTTCTGTTACATTTTCCATTTCAAATGGAATTTCATATGCAGAAGCGCTACGAATGTAAAATGGGGGTCAGGGTGATTCGACTCTATTAAAAACAACAAAAGCAAATCAGCGAAACCGAAAAATGCACGTAAATCGTTTGAATGAGCCAATTACTCGAAAAAGACTGAATTAATGGAAAAAAAACTCCTTAAGAATCGCAACAAAATTTCTAATAATGTCATCGGATAACTCACTCACTGCCCTGATACGACAGTCTTTTTTTTCCATTTCCAAAACTGAAATTACCTCATCGATGCGCCCTTTTCCAGTAAATAAAAGACGGCAGGTATTGAGGAGGAATTTTGAAAAAATATTTCGATATACGGATTATTTGTTGACGTTAGTGAATTATTTAGGGAGAAACCTGATTTGAAGATGATTCATTCGGATGAAGAGAACATATTTTGGTTTCATTAAGCCATTCCTCTTTTGACTCTGGAGTATGTCAAGAGCATTTCATGTGTTAAGGATCGGGCGCATATTTGAACTCGTCCAGGCAGATTTCGATTAAAACTTTCATTCTCTTCTGTGCAGAGAGATGATTGGTGTTGATGGCGAGTGAATACGGCTTTGCTACATGCCATGTGTTAAATGAAGAATGCAACGTTCGAGCAGTGGCGGATTTCGTTGGATAAATAAACTTTGGAAATGAATTTTTTGCTAAAGTAAAATAACACGGATTAAATGATTTTAGTGCTGATATTCAAGGTATTCCGTAAAAACTACTTCTAAATAAAGTATGACTGAGAGACTTGATATTTTTATGTATAGTTTGAGGCTGAATTATGAAGATCGATCCCATGGATGGATATGCCCGACACAATAATTATTCGTTCGAAGCTGTATTTCCCCAAAATATTCAAAAGTACAAATCTGATCAAATTGAACTCTAAATCAGTTTGAAATGACGATGTGGAGGTTCATGCAAAAAGTTTGGAAGATATTGGCGAAAAATAAGCGCTACCCCCTCTAGTGGCTATCAGCGTAGCCCGAGATAGCCAGATTACTATTGACAAGTTAGAAGAAATGTCAGAAAATGAGAAAGTTTATGCATACTTCTTGGCATGTGTGCGATTTTACAAGTGTTTTCATTGAGAAAAAGCAAACTCAAATATTACAGTTTGGGTAAAGGGAACTTTACCGTGCCTGAAACTCTTGAAGAATCGATAAAAACCTTGGAAACTTGTAGCTTAATATTGGTAACCCAACAAACAAGATTTATGAGAGTATGTCACCTGCATTTTACCGATGATAATCATTTTTATAGGGGTTTGCACGAATTGCTCCGGAAATATTAGATCAAATTCATGAAGACAATTTTTTTTCCAGGCCCCTAATAGAAGCAGAATAAGTAACTTAAGAGGAATGCTCTTCAGAAATCTTTCTGTTGAACTGATCAAAAAGAAACAACCTAAATGTTTTAGTGGTAGAACTGAGCGACTCAAACAAGTCTCAACAAGGATATATCCGGTGATGAATACTCTTTGCTCAAAGTGCTTCTGCCGATGAAATCGAAGCTGTACAAGGCTTTTCAAAGCTATTTCAAGAACAATCTTATGAGTGTTGGAAGGATTTTTTTGTCAACCCATAAGGAATAAGGCTTACGGTACAAGAAGCATTAGTTCTATGTTAATGTATTAATTTTATTCACAATACATTGTGTAAAATGAGTCCTTTCCTAAATGAAAAGTAAATTTATGAGTATTTATCTATTATTCCAAAAAGTATGTTTTACAATACTATGTGCTTTTCAAATTTTTCAGCAGTAGATCTGAGTTCGATCAATGGTCAAGTTGGATAAGTAAAAAGGTTGAAAGTTTATTAGTTTCGCAAATAACATGCAATATAATAAAGGGTTTTCCAATGACGGTGTTATTTTGAATAGCCCGCTATTTAGGTAAATGTCACTTCTGAAGCTGTCATTTTTTGACATTTGACAAGTAGAAACTACGCCATTAGTAAAAATGAAACGATACACGCTTCAACAACGCACTGAAATGATTAAAATTCACTATAAAATGGCGAAAATTTAGCAGAGCACCTTGTCGGACCGCAATAAAAAAATTGGTGGAAAAATTAGAGCTGTTGGACAAGTTAATGATGTGGAGAATAAAACCCGTGCACGTCGCTCAAGAACAGCCGAGAATATTGCTACTGTAGCCGAAAATGTTGAAGAAAACCCAGGTTTATCCATTTCTCGTCGTTATTTGGAATTAGGCATTCCACAAACGTCATTACACCGTATTTTGCATAAAGATTTGGGTCTCAAGGCTTATAAAGTTCAGTTAACACAAGAACTCAAGCCGGCCGATCATCTGATTGGGTCGTTGAAATGCATGAAAATGATCCCGAATTCCATCGAAAAATGATCTTGAGTGATGAGGCCCATTTCCACCTCGGTGGCTTCGTCAACAAGCAAAATTGTCGCATCTGGGACTCGGAAAACCCGAGAGTTATTGTTGAAAAGCCTCTCTTTCCTCAACGTGTGACGTGTGTTTGGTGCGGTTTATGGTCCGGTGGAGCATTGGACCTTAATTATTCGAAAATGAGGCTGGAGCAACAGTTACGGTGAATGGATGGCGCTATCGAGAGATGATTAATGATTTTTTATGGCCGGAATTGGATGGTATGGATCTGGACAACGTTTACTTTCAACAAGACGGCGCTACGTGCCACACAAGCAACGAAAGCATTGATCTTTTGCGGAAAAAGTTTCCGGACCGTGTTATCTCTCGAAGAGGAGATCACAATTGGCCCCCGAGATCTTGTGATTTAACACCTTGCGACTTCTTCCTTTGGGGCTACGTGAAAGAGAAGGTCTACGCCAATAGCCCAGCGTCGATTCAAGGCCTCAAAGATGGAATTCGTGAGGCTATCGAGGACATAGGGCAGCCACTTTGCGATTTGGTTATGGAAAATTTCTTTAAAAAGATATGGTCCTGTAAGCGTGGTCGTGGTGGTCATTTGCCTGATGTTATTTTCCACTATTAACGGCATAGCTTCTTCTTTATAATGAAATAAACATCCAATCATTTATATTGAAAAATTGCATTCTTCTTTGAATATCAAAAAAACACCTCTTATTGGAAAACCCTTTATCACATGCATCTTCCTGAACACTTCTAGCTTTTGTGACTTCAAGATACTCGAAATAATTTGAGATTAATCTTGCCATTTAGAGTTGACATAAGTTGATATTAAAATACTTCAAACAGTAATTGTAGCATTGCTATTCAGAATTTAGGATAGATGATACATAACTCTTCCATAAAAATGAAATATACATACACAGAACCACTTCTGTTAAGTGAAAAAGTTTTCGAAAAAACACTTAAGAACTTAGCTCCTATCTGTCTATCTAAGGTCCTCAAATTGGCCACCGTGGCGCTGCAATCTCAAAGTCAGACGCCAATGGTTCCGAATTCTACATTTACAAACTTGACACGTGTTTCATAGTTATTTCAAGTCTTCAGGATATTTCTTTCGAGAATTAGGGACTGAATTAAATTCGATTACGAACTTCCAGCAGCGATTCTAATGTTATCGTATGGTCCAATTTAGGCTCGAAAAAAAATTGATCGAAATACCAATATGACATTGCGCTGGCAAGATCCTGTGAAATAATATACGTAGGATAATTGGTAGGTACATTCGGGTGACGACATAATATTCTCCAGGACGAAATTCGTAGTGTTTTATCTGTTCAGGTACCAAAAATCCGAGAAGAGTCAGAATTCAGCCGAGATATTGCACACGGCATAAAATGTACGTTAGTGGTTTAGGACTAGTCAAATGGATATCTTAGGTGGACAAGTGATGCCGTCATTCATTTTGATGAACAAAAAACGCACCATCCGACTGGGCTGTAAGTAAGATTCCGACCTGATTAAAAACTTGGTAAACCGGATGAGAGCACATTTTGGCCATGCGTCTGTAGAACATAAAATTGACTACCAACTGCCAAAATGAAAGGATCTCACCGACAACATGGAAAGGTACGAGGTTCACCCGTACAGTTAATGAACGATTAATGTTTGCCCGATTGGACTGCGCGACCTTAAAATTGGCAACAATCATTGCTAGGTGATTCATGCTATTGGAGATGGTGATCTTTTTATTGGCAGATATTCGCATTGTCCCGATTTGAGTCGACAAAAGGAACTGCCTTGACGTATAAAGAAATATATTTCTTGGCGTGAAATTGCTTTATTTTTGATCTGCAGGATTTTAGAGGATATAAACAGTGCAGAAATTGAATTGCGTAGTTACTTGCTACAGTAACCACTAAGTATTGGTTAATTCAGTTCCTATTTTGTAATTGATAGTGGTCGAGTTGTTCAGAAATATTTATTGTGCAAGAAGTATTTTCAGTTTCGTGTGAGCAAAGTTTGCAATCAACCGAAATTTCTCCAGAAATTTTTTTTCAGTTACAAGAAGAAAACTTTCGAAAATAAGCTTTCTTCGTTATCATCTCAAAATGAACAAAAATCCACCCGATCGATACATAGAATCGCCGTATGTGACAAAAGTATATTTGCAAATATATTTATTTCAATATAATCATTACTATATATTTATTTTTACGGGTTTAGAGTTTCAAATACAAAAAAGTGGGATCCAATATATGTATTCATTTATTCGTGCTATCGAACATTGTCAAAGGATGGGGCGCCGGAACCATAAAGTTTCCAGCAATTTGGATTGAAACCAAAGGTAACGAGGATAATCACTACTTATATTCGAGGACTAACACCAAATATTCATAAATCCAATGGAAATGATGGACGACTAACACTATTCATAGGCTCTTTCAAACTTGGGTTTAAAACTGCCGGAAACTGCATGCGTGCCATCTCTTGACGATGTTAGATAATTCGAATTAATAAATATATATATTGGATCTCACACGACACCTTTTGTTATTTCTCTCAGGAGTTAATATGTTAACCGCTTTTGATCTGAATAACATTCGAAAAATTAATTTGAAGAGTCGAAATTAGTATATTAATAAAGCACGGTCGAAACTTAATAGCGAAGTTTCTGTCCTTAAACAGGCGAAAACAAAAAAACATATAAAATCGAGTATAAATTTGGTGCACTATTGTTGAATATCACCATAAAGTTTCGAGCTGAACTTCATCAAAATCTGTTGAATACTTTCTCGAGATATTGAGAAAATAAACTCTTAGTTTTAAATTAGTAAAAACTCCGGATACGTTGAACGTAATTCGCTCGTTTTCGAGCTCTTCCGGGTCCGAACTCTATTCTGAAGATTCCAAATCCTCCTGGAGTTTTGCGTCAATAGTTAGAGCACACAGACGACTGGTCGAACAGAATCGAAGACCGCGGATCCTTCATGAGCTAGTCCAACCTAGTCGTTTAAGATCAGCTTCGAAAGTAACAGACATTTGGTCAAAATGGCGAAGTTCTAGTTTCCTTTTGGACCAGCCCGTAAAAAATAGTGAGAATCAGTATATGGAATACAATCCATTTCTTAACAGTCATTTGGAATCCACCAGTAGATCCTCGAAAGTGACACTTAATTTAAAGTTTCAGATGGAATTTCTCTAGTATAATATGATGAAATGTTAAAATAGGAAATATATAAGTTCTCCAAACAGGAAACTGGAAGAATTAGTAGTCGACACCAATCAGAGTTTTTACATAAAACAGCGGCATCATTTTTGTCACAGTACCTCAAATGTTCTACTCACTGCTTCACGAATCAGAAAAAGATGTGGAATAAAGAAAAGATAAAACAGCAGATTTAAACTGAATTTTGGACACTGATTTCGAGCGTAAACAATCATTGACGCACGAGAATCATCAGAACTGAAACGGTGTTTCTCTGATATGGCTCAAAAAGAAATTCCGCTTGTTTTCAATGTACACAGTACGTCGAAATAGAAGCCGTGTTACCTCCGTCTTAGCAACAAGATAAAGATCTCGAGGATATTGAGCTTACCAGCAAATGACTAGCTAATTTAATTAATATTGATAATATCAGTTGGAATGAACAAATACCCTTGTGAGCCTTCCAATTTTGAAATAACGAGATGTTGTTTCAAAGCAGCAAGCAAGCAAACAATAATGAGTTTTCACTTTTGGAAACACTAGTTCATTGAAGAGAGTGAACTTTTTCATATCCTCCCAATTCGGGATCGAAAGAGTTCAAGTCTTCGATGAGCTTTCACTTCTTGATATAACCCCATAAAACTCAAAGATAATTTTTAAGTAATGGCTTTCCAGTTGAATTGTTCTTTTCTACGACCAAAACGGAGAAAATTAGATAGCTATTTTGCACAATGTTGCATCCTGGAATTCAGCAGTACTAAAGGATTATTGTAGACTCACAACATATACAGAATTTAGGAGCAATACTACGGAGACTGTCCAGGAAAGATAGTATTGCGACAAAACGGCGGATTCAGAAAACATTGCCCTCATTTGATACATGACCAAAAAGGCCCGGCCAATTCTAGCAGCTTCTCATATTGATGTGAAAGCAATGAGTTCCGTTTTCCAGGGATTTCCATCAACTCGATGTTAGCTCAAAAACAAGACCCTGTGGATATGGATAAATCATCTGAGTTGGAAAACCACTTCAAAATAAGTTATAAATATGGGTGTTCTCCGGCTAGGAAGTGAAGAAAGAGAAATTATCTCTGCCTCCGTAGATTAACATTTTATAAGAATCGATAACATGTGAATTTTCACAGTCATAAGAAACAAAATTAAATAACAAACAAAAAACCTACAGCAAAATCCAGAAGTTAGCAGTAAAAAATACCATGACAGGTTCCGCAAAAAGAAGAAACAAAATCATAGTCGCCATTTTTTTTTTTTTGAAACTGGGAATATGGCTACTGCAGAATACACGTTTTGTTTATTCAGAACGATACGCTATAGTTTGTTGGCCTAAGGTTCACCAAAATGTCTGCGAAATATGCCTTCTAGGAAGAAGGATCATATTACAAGACAATGCTCTAAACATAGATATAATGAGTAATTTGCCTGGCACGTAATGAATTCAGCTGAAAAAGCGGTTCATGCCTTTGAAAACGAACTTCTTCCGGAAGTAATTGTGTTAAAAATTGGAGAGAATGTTTTCAATGTGGCTTTTCCGAATTCAAAAACCCATTATCTTTGGAGAAAATAAATACACGTCGTTACCTACTTCAATATATGGCCTAGAAATCAATGGATTGATTATCAATTCCAAACACCATCCGAATGCCTGCATACTCAAATTTGATGATGAATTTATTTTTTTAATAAGGTGAAACACACTCACAGCCTGTACAATATACTGCAGAGATTAAGACGAATTGAAGGAAATTAACCTAGGCATCCCTGTGCATTATCGCTATTGAAATCAGTTTGCCGTTCATTGTATAATATGCCTGGCTTCAATGGGCTATTCTCAACCGGAAAAATTACTCAGATGTCGTGTGCTATCTATTTTAAGCTCTATTTGAGGTTATCTCAGGAGATTAACACACAGATTAGGAACAAAGAACGAATTGTAGGTTGATTTTAATAGATACCGGAGCCGTTTCCAAGGGGTATTCTGTACAGATAAACCCTCATTTGGAGCAGAGAGGGTTAATTAGATCTGCAAAAGATGTTCTCGTTTTTTATTCTCGAGTTTAACGAAATGGAATTCCTGGATTTTATTTATGCATGTGGGGTAGTTTCAAGAGAATCAATCTGCGTCCATAACAAGCGCGAAAAAAACATGATGAATAAGTAGATCGGGTAAAAGGAGTAAAAGACAGAAATGCTTTTTTCCAAGATAGGTGGACATTATGCCTGCTAGACCAAAAACATTATCAACACCATTAAGAAAATCTGGACATGATGAAATCTAAAATCCCAATGTTCAAATCTAAATTTTAAAGAAAATTAAAAAAATATATTAAAACTACGGACCCTTCATCAAGATGTCTTACAAATGCGTAGCCACGGCGATCCCCTGACTAGAACCCCAAAATTTCGTTATCTGGGCGGAATACAAAGAATTAGCTTTCGTCGAAGAAATTGAAAAACTGAGACAAAATCCATTGAAACAATGGAGTAGCGTTCATAACACTCAAATAAAACATTTTCAGACTATGTGACATTTTATATCGAGCAGAAAGGTCAAAATTTCGAAACCTTCATAGTGTTGAATAGTTGAAATTAATTGAAATTATTCTTGAGTTCTATTAAGTGAGCTGAAATGGGGGTTTTCGACTTTTTAGTTTCAAAACATATCTAAAAGCATGGTGAAAAAGACAAGGCTCAATGAAATTTGACGGGTAAATAGGTGATAGTATCTGCAAGTTTTCTGGACAAATCTCTCTCTTTAAATCATCATCAGCATTAACGGTCATAAAGTTGGATTCACTGAAGAAGAATCCAATGCTAAATTCCATTTTATCCGGCCGGTCGTATGTGCTCCTACTTCCAAAGGAAAATACCTAGAGTCTTCGAATTTTCAGGGTATAGGTTTGGTGAGTAAAAAGTTCCTTGATGAGCAAAACTCGACGAACAAATTCAAAGTAATACTCCTAATTATCTCAAGAAGTACCGTCGCAGGGATTAATCGTTGGAAATTTTCAAAAAAAAAAATATTTCCACGGATTTATGTTAAAATTTTTTTTTCGGAAGTTATCCATCAGATTTTTGTGAGATTCGACACACAGCTTGGATGAATATTCAACAACAGTGTGCCAAATTTCAGGTCAATAAGATTTTTACTCGACAAAACTTTTTTCAAATTTCACCTTGTCGAAGTTTTTGAACAAGCGCGTACCGAATAGTCCTGTACTCATGTCAGTGCTTTTCTGGATTTCATCATGTCGCGAAGGTATCAGACCGTTCAAAGATATTCTTGTTGCTGCTGAGCCTACCATTAAATTATCTTGAAAAGATCAAGCGGGTATCGCAATGCTCAATGCATTATCGATGATTTCTTGTGAAACAAGATTTGGCAAACAAAATATAGTAACCAACGATATCGCATAACATGCAGCTTTGAATTTCTGCTTGAGACTGTATTTTTTAGGACACCCAGTATAGAAGAAAAAATATATAAAACATGCTGTTTGTCCTGTTCGAGCAATTTCTACTGAACTGCCTCCGTAGTAGAAGAAAGACAATTTATGCAATGGACTCCACTCTTTCAACGATCGAAACAGCAATTGTTTTGTTATTTTTTCCTCATGCCCCGACTCTATTCATTTAACCTACATTCAATACTGCATAGTATCTAAGTGCAATGAATGACAAAAATAGCAGCAGGTAGTCATAATAAAACGTAGTCGTTATCACATAAAATAAAGAATATAAAACAGTCTGTGATTGCTGTTTTCGATGCATCTAATGCCATTCCACTGCTGAGTCTCGCAGATTTAATTATAGAGATATGCGGAAAAGTCATACACATACAGAACCGGCACGAGTCATATTGATGTCAATCAATATAAATTCATTGACGATCTATGGTTGTATGGTAGGATAGATATACTCGCTGGCTCTCTCGGTAGCCTAGTTGGCCGAATAGGTGGACTAGGATGCTGAAGGTACCGGGTTCGAATCCCGGCGAGGTCATGGATGTTGTAAAGTGTCTAGGTGGTGGTGATTTGTACAGAATCTTAAACCAATGATATGTTGAATGTGTCGATGGTTCGAAATGGCCAAGCACAGTAAAAGATAGAAAATATATATATATATATATATATAACTCAGGTACAGTAATGGTCGCGAATTGTATGGATTGCTTTTTTAAGGGAATCGACCAAGGTTAACACCAATAAGTTACTCTGTTTTCGTTGCCGAGCTTTCGGATTTTATTCAATCCATCCTCAGGGCTTCTACAAGATATTAATTAAAATTATCAGTTACATTGAAGAAGAAAAACATAAAAACAACAATAATAAGGTTTTGTTACAATGGCACAAACATTTATAAAATACGAACGAATTGCATCTAATGTAAAACAACTAAAATTTACTCACTGAAATCGAGGTTAAGGTGTCATCAAATATATGTAAATCATGAAGTTCTTATTAAAATGCATAAAATATTTCAGGAATCTCAAAGTGACAATTCGGTATCTTATGTCAACAACGGGTAATATTATAATGCAACTCGCAGAATGCGATGGTGGTGTTCGCACATGCGTTTAATCATTTAATATAAAAACAGAAATGAGACAAGGCATCGAAATGTATATAAGTAAGATGGTAGGTCTTGTTTACAGATTTGTTCATTCATCGACGGGTCCATCATAGAAATTATTCTCTCGGTTTGGGTACGTTAACAAATACGTGTAAATATTACTGAGATTTTGTGTGTCAGATTTACTGTTAATGGCTCCTTCTTCTTCATTGATATGGATCATTTCTAATATAATCCTTTTATTATACTTCTGCTCTCTATCCATTATCTCTACACTATCAAAGAGAAATCTGTGATTATGTTCTAATGAGTGCTTTGTTAAGGCACACCTGTTATTCTTCTTATTTATGTCACTTTTGTGAAGTGATATTCGATTTTTCAATAATTGCGATGTCTGCCCTACATAACCACGCGAACAATCCGCACACTGTATTCTGTATATAACATCTGACTGCAACATAGTTGGAGTGGGATCTTTTAGTCTACTGTAAAGTCTCTTAATGGTTTTGTAATTGTATACTGCTATTTTCACATCTTCTCCACTTAAACATTTTTTTATTTTATTGGTTAGACCTTTAATGTTCACAATACTACCAAATTTTATTTCAGCGTCCACAGGTTCAGTGGATCTAAGTAATTGCGGTAGGCGGTTGTTTTCTATGTGCTCAACGATCGTCGATGAATAGAGTAGTTTGGAAATCATTCTACTTGGGTACCCATTTTCAACGAATATGTCGAATAGTTTGGCAATAGAGCGCTTCAAAAATCGTGGATGGCATATTTTGTTTATCCTATTTTTCATTTCCTTGATACAATTTATTTTAATTTGTACCGGGTGATCAGATTTAAAATGTACTAATTTATCTGAAGCAGTTTGCTTTCTATGCCAGTCAAGATATATCTATTCTGTATAGTCTCGTGTCCAAAAAACTGACCGAATTCTTCTCGTCCTCAAACTTTGTTTTTATATTAAATGATTAAACGCATGTGCGAACACCACCATCGCATTCTGCGAGTTGCATTATAATATTACCCGTTGTTGACATAAGATACCGAATTGTCACTTTGAGATTCCTGAAATATTTTATGCATTTTAATAAGAACTTCATGATTTACATATATTTGATGACACCTTAACCTCGATTTCAGTGAGTAAATTTTAGTTGTTTTACATTAGATGCAATTCGTTCGTATTTTATAAATGTTTGTGCCATTGTAACAAAACCTTATTATTGTTGTTTTTATGTTTTTCTTCTTCAATGTAACTGATAATTTTAATTAATATCTTGTAGAAGCCCTGAGGATGGATTGAATAAAATCCGAAAGCTCGGCAACGAAAACAGAGTAACTTATTGGTGTTAACCTTGGTCGATTCCCTTAAAAAAGCAATCTATATATATATATATACCCGCTTTACCTCGGTAGCCTAGAGGGTGGAGACAGGTTCTAGGATGCTGAAGGTACCGGGTTCGAATTCCGGCGAGGTCATGGATGTTGTAAAGTTTCTAGGTGGTGGTGATTTGTACAGAATCTTAAACCAATGATATGTTCAATATGTCGATGGTTCGAAGTGGCCAAGCACAGTAAAAGATAAAAAAAGATATACTCGCTTGGAGTTGGTATCCGGAAAACAATAAAGATTATATTATGTCGTTCCTAATGATAAAACAACTTCGATCATCCCGTTATTTTTGCGCGCATTTTCTATAGGGAACGGGGTGCTATAGTTTTACCGGAATATGTGTAATTTTCGATTTAAACGATGTCAAAATCGTTTCTTTCCGGTCAGTCGTCCGGCCGTCCACCCTTGTAAACTTTCAAGGCATTGAATCGTTACTGGGACAAATCGGGCTCAGGAAACGAAAAATAAATCTGCCATATTTCTCGTTTGTCTGAGTCAGACTCGGAATTAGACTAATTCCGAGTTTGAAGTCGAAATTATAGACTAATTCCGACTTTAAACTCGGAATTATGGACTAATTCCGACTTTGAACTCGGAATTATAGACTAATTCCGACTTTGAACTCGGAATTAGTCTAATTCCGAGTTCAAAGTCGGAATTATGTATAATTCCGAGTTTGAAGTCGGAATTAGTCTATAATTCCGAGTTCAAAGTCGGAATTAGTCTAATTCCGAGATTAAAGTCGGAGTTAGGTGGAAAAATTTTTGTCGACAAAGAGTGGCCCTTCTACGCCTTCGTAAAATACATATGTTACAACTTGTAGTTTTTTCCTTGGTATCATTATCATTTCCGGAATACCTCGAAAATACTGATCCGATCATGATGAACCTCGCGAACTGGTTGGCGGATCAACAGAAAAGAAATCAATATTTGAAAAAACAAAATTTAAAGAATTCTAACGATACGAGTCTCAAGAAATTCTGCCCAAAGGTGAGCGGAGTTATTTTATGATTGATTCTTAAGTTTCAATCCAGCCGCATTATTGCATCTCGAAATATTGAGGAAATAATTTCAAATTAGCATAATTTCGGAACCGTTGACCAATTTGGCCCATTAACGAACTCAACCGTCATATTTTCGACAGTAAGACTCCCACCTGAAATATCCTCTGCAAACAATTCGAAAATGAGATATTTTTGGCCAAGTGATTACGATAACCCCGTATAATTACTATTACAATTATTATTATTATAGCGTATTATTATTGTAGAAAAAAAAATTCTTCTTGTTCATTTGTAAAATTGGGTTTATCTCGTTAATAAATTAATAAATAATGGTCGAATGTAATTTATTCGAAAACCATCAGTTGAATTTCAGCCATTATAAACTTAATCTGCGAGTTCAGACCTCAAAAATACCCAAAAAAAATTCAAAAAGCACTGCCGTGAAGGCAGCAACTTTTGCGCGCATGTCCAATGTAGATGACCGCTTCAGCAACGAGTTTGAACGTGCGCGCAAAAGCTGCTGCCTTCACGGCAGTGCTTTTTGAATTTTTTTTCTGATGAATTACTGGATTTCAATTCGATCATATCTGTATTTTTGGACATATTGTAAAAATAAAATTTTGAATGGGTATATCTACGGAATCATTGGGCGGATTTTACCCATTCACGAATTCGACCTAAGTTATTGTGTTTACGCAGTCGGCCGTTAGGCTTAATTACGAAGGCCGAATTCGTGAATGGGTAAAATCCACCCAATGATTCCGTAGATATACCCAATCAAAATTTTATTTTTCCAATATTTCCAAAAATACAGATCAGATCGAATTGAAATCCAGTACTTCATCGAAAATAACAGTTCGAAGTTTCATACAGAATTTAATGAGGATGATATGATGAGAAAATCATAGAAATTTTTTTTTTCAAATTGTTCTAATAACACGATTATCACGAAATTTTGCATAAAGTTGTCTTTCAGCATCTTAAAACTAGCTGTAAAGTTTAATCAGGACTGAATCAGTATTTCTCGAGTAATACCGAAAAAATCAACGATATCGAGAAGAAAACCTCGAAATTTGACATATTTTTTCCCGATATCTCCAAAACTTATGATCGTATCGAACTGAAATTTAGTACACTGCTTTGAAATTAGAAAGTCAAAGTGTGAGTATAATTTTTTTTGGATATGATGAGTGGTTTCCGAAAAAAAAATTTTTTTGTAAAAAAATTTCGAAAAAAATTTTTTTTTAAATTTACTGACTATATGATCTTGACGAAATTTGGCTCAAAGTTGCGCGTCATTATACTCCACCAAACTGCCAAGTTTGAATCCAATCGCTCAAGTAGTTTCTGAAATAAAAAATAAATAACTTCAAAACTTCAAGTGCCTATAACTCCGAAACTATTCGACCGATTTGGGCCATTAACGAACTTAACCGCGGCATTCTGATGCGCAACCTATCCTGAAAGTTTCAAGTAGCTAGCTTGCTTCTGTCGACAGTTATCGTGTCTACGGCCGGCCGGCCGACCGGCCGGCCGGACAGAATCGATTTTGACACCGGATTCGTCATCACTGAGTCCAACCTAGTCGATTGAGACCATTTTCGGCTCAATCATCCAAAATTACAGACATTTGGACAAAACGATAGCACGCCGTTCCCCTAGAACATGCGCGCAATATCTAGTCCCAACAGTGTTCACACATCGACGGACCGAATTGAATTTTTCCAAGAACTCTTCAGCATTGAGTCCAATCCAATTGTTTGAATTCATTTCTGGAAAAAATTCGAAAATAACAGAAGATTTGGAAAATCGATAACACGCAAAAATAGGTTACTAGTAACCTTTTAGCGGCTCAATTACAGAGGTTAAAGAAGCAATCAAAAAAAATCATAAGCAATATTTCCGTCCTAGAATCGACACATCTTAAGGAATGACCTTGGCTGTCAAACAGTCTGATCTTTTTTCTGGGACGCACAGTATGAACATCTGTTTAGTAAAGCTCGTGAAGAAATGAGATTCCAATGAACTAAAACCTACGAACTAATTCCTAATGATTAATTTCGTACTTGAATACAGATTTTTGGAGGCAATTCCAAGGCTTTTCGGTGATACATGTGCGGGATCATTGAAATTTTAATCGTACAATCGTTTTTTTATTGCTCTCGTAAAGAACACATGTTGATGTTGAACTTGAGAGATCTAGGAATTTCGTAGCTGAAAAGCGAGAGTATTTCAACATACTACGACTATTTCGGGAGTTTCAGAGTGGGATAACAATATAAATATTTCGAATTTTTCGATAATAGGATTGAAATACCGAACGAATAGGATCTCACACAAACTATATATTTATTGGTGCAACTAATAAATGAATAGAATCGAAAATAAATATATTTGCGATCACACTTTTGTCCCAACCGGCGCCTCACTGTTCCCCAGAAAATGCGCCAAAAAATGGATTGAAATCAAACTTTTTACGCGCTTGTTCTAGGGAACAGCGCGTTATCATTTCGTCACGATGTTTCGAATTTTGAGTCGAAAATGGTCTTAAACGATTGGGTTGAATTCCCTGAATAAGAATCCGTGGTCAAATATAATTCTGTCCGTCCGGCCGTGTGTGCTGTAACTTCCGAAAGGAAAGAGCTAGAGTCTTGCAATTTTCAGGTTTGGTTTCGATCCTAAATATCTCGGTTAAGTTCGTTAATGGGCCAAATTTGCTGAATGGTTTTTTTTGTTTCAGCCATTTGAAATTTAGATTTTTCAATAACTTAAAAAATATTTATCTGATCGAAATGAAACTTGGTTGGAAGATGGGCAGTATCAAATAAGAAGAATTATTCATGGAAAAATTCCAAAAAAATTTTTCGTTTTTTTGAAAATTTTCATATTTCATTTGAATTTCATTGATATTTCCAAGTCGCCATTTCCCAATGTGAACAAGCGCGTAAAAGCTGCTGACATCACGTCAGTGCTTTGCTAGTTTTTTTTCATGAAATAAGTACCTGCTAATTAACCAATCTCTTCATTTATGTATTCGATATGAGAGAAGATCTAAATAGATTAAGATTCCCACAAGAAAAACGATAATTGAGCTGTTTTATAAGCTATTGCTACCGCATGTCCTAATGAATGGTGTTATGATTTCCACAAAAATCATCACAAATCAACGTCAACTGGAATCACCGTGGATAACGTTCAGTGTAACGACTCTCATAATAATAAACGTGAAGAGAGTCAGATCGTGCCACAGATTCCAACAAGAATGGCAAGAACCTTTCCATCTGAGTGAGTGTTTTATTCCTATTCCCCTTAAAAGGTTTCATTGAATGGAACTTAAACACTTAGAATTCTTGCTCACTCCGAGTGCTATTATAGTAACTTCTGTTAGAATTGTAAACAATACCAGGTGCTTGGTAGTGAACCGACTGTCTAGCTGCATGGTCAGTGTCAATGCCCAAAGATTGTAGTAAATTAATGACTTAATTCGATTATAGTGAGTGCTTGAAGATATTCTAAGGGAATTTTGATTGTGGTCTTTATTGAGCAGAAAAAAGTGGGTTAGCTTACGTGTTACGCCGTTAGGTGGAGATTATAGCTTTACAATTCCTCTACTTCTGTACACAACAGGTCTCATGAATGTATTTTTTATTTTAAAAATCGATTATTCTATCCATAAGAATACTGAAAAATTTCAATCGCTTCCAAAATTTCAATTTTCGCAACGGAAATCGATCTCTTAAATTTGGTTCCACATACTGGCTATTTAAACGATAGAAACTTCGCGGCGTTCCTTGACGTAATACGCCATACCCACTGTCTCTTTCTTCTAGTGTACCTTTACTCTACCAAGCCAAAAGTCAGCGTCGGCTGTATCGATCGTAGATCGTGTAGTAGCGTGTGATGTAGGAGGCGATCTACCGCGCTCCCCTCAATTTGAACTTGCGTCTCGATTTCACCATTTTCAGCACAGAATTATTGAAAATTCGGTAATTGTAAAAGTGTGTTATAGCATACACGATGATCTTGTATTGAAATAGCTTGAGGAAAAAATTAAAATATGGTATTTCGTGTTACGTGTTAGAGACCTATTGAACTTGTCTCCTGTTTCACAGCATAGGTTGCATAGATCGAATTATCCAACAATAATATCATGTCGTTTAAGTGACAATATTGAATGAAATGTAGCCACCCAATACTTGCTGAACTAGTATTCCAATCAGCAACACGTGTAACACTGAATGAGTTGGCACTATAAGGTCTAATCTCCATCAGACATCAGCTCACCATTGGTAAAAGGAAGCGTAACTCATTTGTTAGATTCTATCTGGTTGATTGAATGAATTCAGAGATTCAGAGAATCCTTAAGGATCTTTCACCCAAAGAAATAGCACCTATCGGATTGTGGATTCAGATTTTGGTTCACTTGAAGGTGTTATTCCGAAACAAATAAAATTATGTGAGATTCTCCAAAGTCCGTGGAAATAACTGAGATTTTCTGCAGCTGCTTGTAAGTTTCAAGTGATGTCAAAAGTTACACGTAGTTCCCAGTGCATCATTGCGTGTGGTTTTGCCCCAACGAAGATTTGTCCAGTATAAAGCACGTTCGAGTTCACATCAGTCTCTTAGGTGTGTTCCATAAAAATATCGAATTTAATATTTGTCGACATCAGTTCATTTAACGTTTGTTTCGGTATTTTACTCGATTTCATTATGTTTACAACTTATCGAGTTTGGTTTTAGGGATATTGAATTATGGATAATGGATTAAGAGCAGGGTGATTACTTGAGACCAGTTGCTCAAACGTTACACAAGCATAAGTTGATAGAATTAAGGTCCTCATTATTTTATTTTATAGCTTCGATAATCAGAAAGACCTTGGAAATCCTGGAATTTTCTTCAGAGCGTTCAAGAATGCACTCTTTGAGGGTAGAGTAACAATTTTATTTTGAGCAAATATGGCTCGTGATGAAGAAAATCTTATGATCATTGGCAAATCAGCTATACTAAGGTTCTTAAAAATAATATGAATTACTTGGCCATGAAAGGTGAAGGCTTGGATAACGTTTGACGTCATGAGAGGTCGGTGACATATGTTTGACAGGAAAATAGGAATTCAAAATAGAAGAACTCTACCTATACTATGCCTGGAAACATCAACTCATCATTTTTACCTGCTGAATGTCCTGAATATGCATCTATTTGTTAGCCGTTCGGTCAAGAAACCATTATGAATTTTCGAGACCATACATATGTTTTCCTTTAGTGGTCATTTTGTGATATTTACTCTCACTTAGTAATTTGATGTGGTTCAATCGAAATAAATATTAGACTTCAGCCTCTTGATTTATGTCAAAAATCGAAAATTTTCTTTTGTCAGGACACCTCTCTCCAACGGACAAATTTTTACGGTCCTGTTGGTGTCCGTTCAAAAGAGATTCCAGATATTGGGGGTGAAAAACAAGAAAACACCTGAGAAATGAGGGAATACCCTAGCTATCGAACTCTGTTCACATTAACTGATCAGTAGACCAAATTAATAGTTTGAAACCATTAATTTCTGCTTGAAAATCGAAAATAACCGACATTCGGGCACAATTACAAGTCCCGTTCTTTGATAATGAATAAGACCTCATGAACTCACAACGCAGATTTATCACTTATTCAAGATTTAAATTGCCTATTTTTGAGTGTTCATTATACCAATTCACAAACAGCACAACTGCTTTTTGATTAATAAAATATTATATTAACTTCGCAGGACTCTAGATTTTCATACGAATGGATTCAAAAACTTGGAACTCTGCGGTAGGTGGAGCATACCTGTCCACTCGATAGTTTTGTCCACAGAGTGCCTGAGAGTCGCATAACGCGTCACATAACGAAGAGTTACGATGAAAATTGCAGATTTTTTCGTCTACTACACCCTGTAGGATACAGACGTTCGCATAAACTAGGATAATTTCAAAAGCGAGTACAATAGCTTTTCTACTTTCGACATGAAATAGCACTACACAGTCATTGCTGAAAGATTATCTACATGGCTACCCTGTTTATGCAAAATAATCTACTGCCATGTTCGACGTTATATCTCAACAATAATTTTTCGTATTTTCAGAGTTGTTCAACATCTACGAGGCTGAATATGCATATATGTTCTTTACATACCTTAAGAACTACGACAAAATTCATTTTTTCAAGGTTTCACTTCGTAGAACTTAACCGGTCAGATAGTAGGGGGTAAAAATGTTGAGTCCATGATGTAATAAATAAGCGATCTCTTCTTTGTTAAGGTGTGTAGTATTAGAAGTATATTTATGATATCGATTCGAAGAAGACCGCGAAAGAACTCTTGGAACGCTTCTCTTCAACCGAAATTCGGTCACAACAGCCTACCAGATTCTTGAGAATTTTAGGTGCAATATTTCCGAGAAATCAATTATTTGAGAGCAAGGTAAATTAACCCAATTGGGAAATAGATAATCTTAAATGAATCCTCTCGTCTGTCGTCAAGATTTTCTGTTCGAGACAGGTTGTTGTTATATGATTCAATAAGAATAATAGCTGCAAAAACTACACAAAAATTAATTATTTCCCCAGAAAAAAACACCACTTCTATTTATATTAGAATCAAGCTTTCAAATCATTCACTACACAATGTTGTGGTAATAACAAATGCATTTTCTCAACCAATATGAATCTGAATCGAATATTTGAAATTTATGAAGAATGAGAGGTCGATTTTGTACATTTGTCCGTAAATACAATAAACTCCGAAAGAATTCATGTACCTAAACTTGTTTCAAAGCATAAATGTAATGAGTTTTGAAAAAATAAAATCAATGAAATATGGCGAAGAATGTATCAGTAAAAAGTATTTTCTTGAAACAATAAGTCAATTATAGAATATTTCCATAATTATCAGAAGAAGTACACCTGTATTTCGAGAAATGTGGAAAATGTAATTTCTCCGATTGTTCTGAAGAAAAAGACCAATATTTAGCTAGATTTGCTGAGAAAAGAAGTAGAACTGAAAACTTTTATATCAAGTAAATCTGTGTTGCTGTGATTTCTTGCAAATGTCCATTTTGACCGAAGTCTCAAGAAACGAAAATAATCGAAAAAAAAATAAAATAATTCTGCAATTTTTCTTGTTCTGGAGTAATAATTTTATTTTGAGCGAATATGGCTCGTGATGAAGAAAATCTTCTGGTCATTGGCAAAGGGTATTAATAATAATATGAATTACTTGGCCAAGTAAGGTGAATGCTTGGATGACTTCTGAAATCATGAGAGATCGGTGACATAGTTTGACAGGAAAATAGGAAGTCAAAATAGAAGAACTCTACCTATACTATGCCTAGAAACATCATCAGGTCACTATGTTACCACCTGAATATCCTGAATATGCATATATTTGTTAGCCGTTCGGTCAAGAAACCATTATAAATTTTTGACACCACTACAAAACTATGAACATAAGGCAGATAATGCATCCTTTTGAGAATTTTTTACAGTTACTTATTATATAAACGTATTTTATGTTCTCCTTTAATGGTCATTTCATTGTTTTTACCCTCTCTTAGTAATTTATTGTTATTCAATCGAAATAAATATTAAACTTCAGCCTCGTGATTCATTTCGAAAATAGAAAATTTTCTATTGACAGGACCCCTCTCTCCAATGGACAAATTTTTACAGTCCTGTTGGTGTCCGTCCAAAAGAGATTCCATATATTGAGAGTGAAAACCAAGAAAACACCTGAAAAATGAGGGAATACCCTAGCTATCGAAATCTATTCTCTGAAAAGAAGGTTTCGCATAAACTGATCAGTAGACCAAATTAATAGTTTAAAACCATTTTCTGCTTGAAAATCGAAAATTACTGACATTCGGGCAAAATTCCAAATCCCGGTCTTTGAAACGACCGCAAAAAAAACGTTATTCAGAGTCCAAGGCCTCAAACCTAAAAGAACAAATGTTTCACTTTTTGATCGAGAATGAGATTATTCGGCTGTAGGTCTGCCATGAGAACAACTTCCTCGATGCTTTCAGGGAATTCAATAATGTAAGGGTTTAGTGTAAGCGGAATTCAAATACCCGAACAAATCTCTATTGGTTTTTATAAATAACAGTCGGGAGTATTTGATAAACAAACAAATGGGGTAACAAGTATGGCACGTGTGTGTTTAGAACGATCTATGTGGTCTGATGAATAGAAATGCAATGAAAAGCTTTATGGGCACTTTCGATCTCATTCATGGTAGTTTGAAACAAAGTGAAACTCTGGGAGTTCAACACATTTGGTTTCGAAACAATAGATTGCTCCAAGTCGCAGATGATTGTTTCTTTTGAATTTTGGTGGTATTGGTTAGGACGAAGAAGTGAATGGTTTTTTCTTTCTAATAAAATCATTTATTGATTTTGAGATATCATGCCATGTAGACTAGTTCATCGCTTTCAAAAAAACCCTGAAGGTTCATTATTCAAACATGAAATATCATAGAAGAAGTTTTGATGTTTTTCTCACTACTTTCAGTTCGATGCTAGTGACTGGATTCAGCTGAAATGTGTAGGCTACCGATTAGAAGGACCGAACAAAAATTCGAGTGAAAATCGGGTAGTTCAACTTCAAGCGGAACGCGGATGAAACAACTACCGAAAGTAATAATACAGAGACTTGATATTCAAGAATTGATTCACTACTATTTGCAGAATTTCGCGAAAATGTCATGTGAACAATTTGATAAAGAAATTAAAGTTTTTTCTTCGAATATTATATATATCTTGTAATCATATTTTCCTCAAAAAATCAGCCTTAGATTTCAAGCGGTGATTTTTCAATCAAGTACTGGATTTTAATTCTATTCATTTTTGAGAATTTGAAAAAATATTATTTTCAATGGGTATATTTGCGGAAGCATTACCTGGATTTCACCCATTCAAGCATTTTTGTTCACGATAATTGTAGAGTGGGTTGAAGGCTTAAATAAAAGTTCCAGTTCGCAAATGGGTAAAATTTGCCTAAAGATTCCAGAATATACCCATGCAAAACTGCATTTTCCCAATAAAGGGTTTTCCAATAAGAGGTGTCATTTTGAATAGCCCGCTATTTCGGTAGATGACACTTTTGAAGCTGTCGTTTTTTGACATTTGACAAGTAGAAACTACGCCATTAATAAAAATGGAAGGATACACGTTTCAACAACCCAATGAAATTATTAAAATTCACTATAAAAATAGTGAAAATTTGGCAGAGACGGTTCGTAAAACTTGAACATTTTTGGGTCGTCGTGAAGCACCTTGTCGGACCGCAATAAAGAAATTGGTAGAAAAATTCGAGCTGTTGGGACAAGTTAGTGATGTGAAGAATAAAACCCGTGCGCGTCGCTCAAGAACAGCCGAGAATATTGCTGCTGTAGCCGAAAGTGTTGAAGAAATCCCAGGTTTGTCCATTCCTCGTCGTTCTTTGGAATTAGGCATTCCACAAACGTCATTACACCGTATTTTGCATAAAGATTTGGGTCTTAAGGCTTATAAAGTTCAGTTAACACAAGAACTCAAGCCGGCCGATCATCAACAACGTCGTGTCTTAGCTGATTGGGAATTCCATCGAAAAATCATCTTGAGTGATGAGGCCCATTTCCACCTCGGTGGCTTTGTCAACAAGCAAAATTGTCGCATCTGGGGCTCAGAAAATCCGAGAGTTATTGTTGAAAAGCCTCTCTATTCTCAATGTGTGACTGTTTGGTGCGGTTTATGGTCCGGCGGAGTGATTGGACCTTACTTTTTCGAAAATGAGGCCGGAGCAACAGTAACGGTGAACGGATTGCGTTATCGAGAGATGATGATTTTTTATGGCCGAAATTGGATGGTATTGATCTGGACAACCTTTACTTTCAACAAGACGGCGCTACGTACCACACAAGCAACGTAACCATTGATCTTTTGCGGGAAAAGTTTCCGGACCGTGTTATCTCTCGAAGAGGTTATCACAATTGGCCACCGAGATCTTGTGATTTAACACCTTGCGACTTCTTCCTTTGGGGCCACGTGAAAGAGAAGGTCTACGACAATAGCCCAGCGTCGATTCAAGGCCTCAAAGATGGAATTCGTGAGGCTATCGAGGACATAGGGCAGCCACTTTGCGATTTGGTTATGGAAAATCTCATTAAAAGGATATGTTGCTGTAAGCGTGGTCGGGGTGGTCATTTGCCTGATGTTATTTTCCACTATTAGCGGCATAGCTTCTTCTTTATAATGATGAAATGAACATCCGATCATCTATATTGAAAAATGTCATTTTTCTTTGAATATCACCTCTTATTGGAAAAACCCTTTATTTCCAAAGATACAGACCTAATTCAAATTCATTACTTGATTGGAAAATAACAGCTTCAATTTTCATGAAGAATTGGTAATATAAGTGAAACATCGCCAAATCTTTCCATGAGGGAGTTAAGCTGCGTTTGGTGGAGTCAATTTGTGAAAAGATGACCGCTTTCAAAAAATATGGATTTTCTTCCACACTATCGTCGAATCCTATATATGTGCATGCTGTTGAATTATTCTTGAACAGATAATTCCATCAGTAAAACACTGCATTGGCATTGATGAATTATTCTCGTTCCTTCCAGAATTCAAGAAAAAAATGTCGGTTTTAGGAACTGAATGAAACACTTGGATTCCTAGAGCAACGTTTCGGTGATTACATTTCGCCGTCCTCAGGCTAAAATAAAATGAAACAGTAGTATGTGGAATTCGGTGGTATGAACCAAACCCATTTACATTAACGAACATTAAAAAACTCATAAGTAACAGAAAGGTCACTGCATTGGCATTCTTTGGGATATGTAAGATATCGCCAAAAATATTTTTTCCGTAAAAGGTTTCCACACTGAATATTCAAATTCAGATTTTTATTTCGTATATGCGATTGAGAGAAAGAGTTGAGCACGGCCATCCTGGCTCTGCATGAACAGACAATTCATCTGTCAAAAAAAACTGAGATACAAAGATCTATTTCTCGAAGATACTTGGATTTCAATCAAATTAAGATAATTTAAAGGATTAACGATGATTCTCCTCACGTACAGCATATCTATAAAAGGCCGAATATAGGGAAAATTCACAGTGTGGGTTTGAAGGTTCTACTCAATTGTTGAGAAGTGAGATACGGGGTTGAAGAGATAAGCGCTATAGGCTCTTAATTAAGAGCATTGAATTAAATCACCCCTTTATAAGGGAAATGGTGTAGGGCAGTCAGAGGTCTTATCTGCTAATACAAAGTTACCGACTATCCCTTATCTATACGTGTGAAGTGTGTTCTACTACATTGGAAATAACGAAAGGCGTAAATTTTAAATGACGGAGGGTGGGGATTAAAGAATCAATTAGGCCCAACTGAAAAAGTGGGAACGATGACGTTCTTCCTGTTTCAAAGTTATCAAAGAGCGCGATGGTTCGGATCGAATCAATAGATAAGATTTTTCTGGTATCGATTTGTGAAGTAAAAAATTCTTGAAAATGCTATTAGAATGCCGGTGTTTGTTTTGTGGCCCTAATTTCTTCTTTATCGCGACAATCAGTCCGAGGTTTTTCGAGGAAATCCTGAAGGATATATTCTATGAAGTTGAAGATAATTTTCGTTCGAACTGGTACGAATTATACAGTGCGCGTCAAAATTATGGAACAAATTCATTTTCTCAGTAGAAAAATATTTGGCAACAAAATCCTGAAATAGGTCAATTTTTGTTTCACTTTTACCAAATTTCATGTATTTTTGAAGGATTTTTGTTGCACCTTGTGCCATCCCCATCAACCCTCTAAATTTTTTTAATAGGGAAAGTGGGTCATGTGGTACTTTTTTGGCAAGGTCTTCGTATCTTCTTCACAGGCGTTTCAAGAAAAAAAAATTTTTTTTGAAAAATTATTTACCTCAAAGAGGTTTTCAGTAGGTGCACTTTGTCATGGCTCATTTACTTTGAGACGATGGTACCTGATGAAATTTGTCACCGAATGAAAGTCGACCATAACAGTTTTGTTCATGCGCAACTTTCAACCCCTATGAACCCTTTAATGGAGAAAAAAAAAATTTCACTTGAGGGGGTTGAAAGGGGTTGAAAGTTGTGCATGAACAAAACTGTAATGGTCGACTTTCATTCGGTGACAAATTTCATCAGGTACCATCGTCTCGAAGTAAATGAGCCATGACAAAGAACACATACTGAAAACCTCTTCGAACTAACTAATTTTTCAAAAAAAAAATTTTTTCTTGAAAATTTTTGCACGCCTGCATAGAAGATACAAAGACTGGCCAAAAAAGTACCACATGACCTACTTTTCCTATTCAAAAAATTTAGAGGGTTGATAGGGATGGCAAAGGGTGCAACAAAAATCCTTCAAAAATGCATATAAATTTGGTAGAAGTGAAACAAAATTGACCTGTTTCAGGATTTTGTTGTCAAATATTTTTCTTCTGAGAAGATAAATTTGTTTCATAATTTTGACGCGCGCACTGTATATCTCAAGCTACGAAACTCACTATATCCGTGGGGTATTCGACGTTCGTTATATATTAATATATTGTAAAATCTAATTTATTTGTTGCCCTATTGTTTGGAATATCTTGATAGCTTTCATTATTTCATAGACATGGCATCACATTTCACTTGCCAAAAGGACCATCTCCGTCTGGTTGACAGGGTTCAGTTTGTCCAACTGTAATAATTTCTGAATTCCGAATAATTCCTCGAGTTGCAAGACAATTTCTGTTCGAAATGGAACGAATAATTCTTAGCCGAGAAAAAACTTCATCAATGCCAATAAATTATTTTTGTTGACATGAAGTTTCATGAAACTCACTATATCCTTGGTTTGTTTAACAGATAATATCTTATTTATTTTTGTCCTATTGTTTGAAATATCTTGATACCTTTCATCAATTTATAGAAACTGCATTATATTTCACACGTTAAGTCACAAAAAGAATCTCTGCTGGATTGACTCAGGTCAGTTTTTCTGAATTCTGAATTACAAACAATTTTTCACCCTTGAATATTAATGTTTGACTGTAATTTCCACCTAAACCAGATTATATGAATTTATTATAGTGACCCGACAAATTCGATCATTCGGCTAAATGAACTATAGTTTTTTTCAATAACAATCGTTATATTCAAAATTAACCCGAAGGAATTTAAATATTCCTGTATCAGGAAAACAGAGTTCAATTGAATATCTCGCCCCCCATCCAGAATTAAAAAAAATGTGAGAAGAGGTAAGCTTTGGTTCATTTAGGGACATTTTATGCGGTTGGTTTCTATCAATTTGTATAAACCAAGTGATAACAGCAACCCCCAAAATCTCAAATGGAAAAGGGGTTTAGTGACACCTTGTTTAATTCGCAGGTTTTTTCAAAAATGCCGTACACTTAACTTATTTCGTGAGTACTTCCGAAAAATAAAAAAGAGTAGATTAGTTACTATAAAAAAAGTTTCAATGAAATGTGTCGAATAAAAAAAACCCCAATCAATGTCAAAAATTTTTTTCAAAATATTACTGAATTTGTTGTTGCTCTCTTCAGTTATTTTCTTCACTGCTTCAGAATAATAAATCGAAGGACTAACAGAAAAAGGTCGAGAGTTTGGCATTTTTGAAAAGGCCATCGAATTAGTTCAAAACAAGGTGTACACCCCCCCCCCTCACGAACCATGGTTTTCGGATTATTATTTGATAAAATCAAATATTATTAGTTTATTTTTTCATAAAATCAAATAATACAATTTAGTGATCGACCAAAAAAAAAAACCCCTCTCCCTCTGGAAATTGCACATTTACATTTCAAACTCTGCAGATTTGAATGAACTAATAAAAAAAAAAGTCCATCCGCTGTCCGTTGTCTGGGGCTTTCCTCTGAAATTACTAAACCGAAATCCGTGAAACTTGGTAAAAAAAATCGTGTGTCGCTCGAGATTGACCCTCCAAGATTTTCAGCAGGATCGGTGTACCCTAAGGGCTCAAAACTGGGGGTAGGAGAGAGAAAAATTATTTCTCGAAAACTTACCCCCAAATTTTCATGACTCTCAACGTTGATTACTGTTATGAAGAAAAACGCTACAAATTGTGTAGTGAAAAACCAATGAGTTATAAATATTATATAAGTTCTATTCAATATATCAATGTTATTGGGTTATTTAACTGAGAAAATAATAAGCCCTTGTGTAAAATTTGCAGCGTTTTTTCTTATTGAGCTCGGGGGCCGAGATGTTTAGGTTGGTTTCCTTTTAAATTGACACACTGTATACCTTTTAGTCCTATTCAGATATGAAGTCAATATGATATTCATAAAACTGTACTCTTTGACATTGTCGAAAGCCTTTAAATTACTCAGAACATCCCTTTGGTGATGATGACCCTGTACCTAAGATTTTTTGTAAGTACTTCCCCAAAATTCAGAATAAAAATATGTGGCCATAATTTCCATCTTGTTTCATCAATCTTTTCCATACAATAAACCAGACAAAAGTTTGTGAAGTGTGACAATTCCGTTGCGGGACCTTTTGGAATATTTTCGGTTGTTGGTTTAAAGACTCAATTACCCAGAAACAGTCGTATATTCGGAGTTGTCTCCTCGAGTTTTTTATGTAATAACTCATTTGGGACCATCGAGTCTCGGTGAATAATAGAACAAGAGGTGAACCCATGGTATTTATAACTGGTTAACAAGTATATATATCGTTATGAGGACTTTTGTATTTATATATATACTCGAAATATACGGAAGTTATTCTCCCATGCCGTAGTATTTCTCTGTTGTGCGTTTAATGTGAAAACATTCGGAAGCTGAGGTGCTTCAAGCTCATTAGCAAAGAAAACAGCAACATTAGTACAGCTGATGTGACCTATAATTATTCAGAACGACTGCGAAAGTAAGTGTTCATAAATGTCATTTCTACTGTAACATTTGTTCTAATGTTTGTGGAATTAATTAATTTCAAGGGACAATTTTCTGTGAGTGGTTATACTGATTTGTGCAGAATTTCGTGAGGAATACTAGAAAAAATTGTTTGGAAGTTCTGCACAAATTCAACAGCATCATTTTACGATCAAGCATTATACTTGATTCAACTTGATCGAAGTTTTCTTGGGAACTATATATCAGATTTCAATGAAATTTTGCACAGACTTAACGGCCTAGCGGCAGACCGTAAACACAATAAATTTCGAAAAACACAACTCAGAAACTCGATATTCGTGAAGTATCTTTGGATCTCAATTACGAAGGCCGAATTCGTGAATGGGTATAATATATATAAATAAAGATTAGATCGAATCAAAATTGAGTACAGAATTTATTGAGGATTATCATATGATCAGAAGATCACAGAATATTGAATATTTGAAAAGAAAATTGAAGTTTTTTCTCAAATTGTTCTAATGACACGATGACGAAATTTTGCACAAAGTTGTCCATCATCGTTCTCAAACTAGTTACCAAGTTTCATTATGATTGAATCAATATTTCTTGAGTTGTTCCGAAAGAAAAAACGATATAAATAAAAACCATGAAATTTTACTTATTTTTTCCCGATATCTCCGAAAATAATAATCGTGTCGGATTGAAATTCAGTACACTGCTGTGAAATATTGCTTTAAAGGTATGGTCGGATTTTTTTTGAAATGTAATGAATAGTTGCTGACAAAAAAAATTTCGAAAAAAATTTTTTTCGAATATACTGACTGCACGATCTCAAAAAAATTTCGCGAAAAGTTGCGAGTCTTTATGTTTCAACCAACTGCCAAGTTTCAATTCCATCGCTAGAGTAGTTCTCGGAATATCAGGGAAATAACCTCAAAATTTCAAATAGCTCTACCTCCGAAACCATTCGACCGATTTTGACCATCAATGAACTTAACCTTCGCATTTCGAAGAGCAAACAATGCTGAAATTTTCAGGCCTATAGGATTCTCCGTACGCCCGTAATCGTGCCTACGGATGGACGGCCAGCCGCACAGAATCGATTTTCACACCGGATTAATCATCAGCGAGTCCAACCTAGTCGTTTGAGACCATTTTCGGCTCAAAAGTCGAAAATTACAGACATTTAGACAAAACGATAGCACGATGTTCCCCAGAACATGCCCGCAAAAATGAACTAGTTATGATCTTTATCGTAGAAAAATTTGAATTTTAATCGTTAAAAAGAAAATAATATTTCTGAATGTTGATTATTGTGTTGGTCACCTCTAAATGATAAAATGCTTGACGATTCCTTTTTGGAACACAATCGAAATCGATAAGGCCAAGATGGAAGTAGAGTTGACCAAAATAGCATTATTCAATCGTCAAAACCTTAAGATTCACTGGTTCTTTGAGGAAAGTTGCTTCAAAGTATTAATTAAACTGCAAATTCAATTCGAAAAATAAAATCGAAAAAACATTTTAATTCGAGTAGGATTCATTGACACCTCCGATAATCGTTACTATCAAATCAAAAATATGTTTAGGAAAAGGTCAATGCCGGATAGATTCGAAGTCGAATATAACAGTAATTATTTGTACTGCCAAAATTACATTGGCTACCAAATGAACGCATTAGGCTATAGAGGCACCGGTGTTTGTTCACGAGAAGAAAATACAGCGTTAAAAACTGGGTAACGAGAAGGCAATAATCACATGGTTATCGTGGGTGATACGTTCCAAAAATATACTCAAACATTTTTATTGTGAGATTGTTTCACTTCGGATATTGGCAAGGGAGACAAGATAAAAAAAAATGTGGTTGACGATTTTAAATTAATGTCAACGCATTATTCTCATGTGAAATTCCTCAGATTTCGTTGTTGCAGTGTCGAATATTCAGGATATCAGGTGTAGGATCACTGACTTGAAGTTAGCTTTTGCGCGCAGTTTCGTTTCATAAATCCCCTCAAAATTACAACTACAGTGACCGAATCATGGGAGCACGGTTGAAAATATTCAAAACTTCGAAAGCTAAGGAACCAAATTGATCAATTTCTTCTAGCAAAGGAACCAAATTGATCAATTTCGTCTAGCAAAGAACTCAACTGGCGCATTCGAGTGCTCAGCCTCATGAATATTTCAAGTCTCTAGCTCATTCTGTTCGAAAGTTCGTAAGTGACAGTCGATAAAATTTGTGCAAATAATGAACATGCATTCCAAATAAACAAAATTCTTTTATAATTATAATTAATCTACAGCTTTCTACAGTGGTCCCAAACAGCGTGTTGGGTTCACAGCCAGCTATCACTGAAAATTTTGCATTTTCACAAACTTTGAATTCGTTTACATTTCTAATCTTTTCCTGAAAATCATTAGATAATATTGAATAAATATTACGTATAAGAGTATAATTAGTTTCGAATTCTGAGTTGAAATTGGTCTCAAACGATTAGGTTGGAGTCACCGAGAGAGTCAGGGATGAAAAATTCGTGATTGAATTTAATTATGTCTGTCCGTCCATCATGCCAGTTGATTGTGGACAGTCCCAAATCTTGAAGTTTTTGAATTGGCAAAATCCGCCCAATATGGTTTGTGAGGATCGAATCTGTAGTTTGGAAATATTACGAATCAATGAAAATTACCTATGCATGAATTTGTCCTCCTTACGGTAGACCGTTAACATAATAATTCTCGAAATAAAAGACTAATAGGCCGGTATTTTAAATATATATTCAACTTGACTTTGGCAGTAACAGTCATTTTCAAATATTATCAGTGCTCAATCTACCAGTTAACTTCTGGTTATCTGTCATTATAGTTTCATAATACCGGCCCCAATAGACTCGACTCTAAAATCTGCCCAAGATTTCCTTGATCCTGGTTGGGGTCTCCTATCGCAATTTGATTCTTCCTATATGTTTAAAAATACGGATTCGATCAAGTTGAAATCTTTCAATTGATTGACGAATGACGTCACACAAGTTCATGCTAAATTTTGCGTGGACCATAAGATGAAGAGAATGTGACTTTGTTTTTATCTGGGCGTCAAGCATCTTGGGACGGGATCATTGCCTGAATGGGTGGCCGTTCTAGAGAATTTTAAGACGCACCCAGAAGCATCTGCGTTCAAGTCAATGATTGTTTTCAGGTTTTTTGGGTTTTCACTCCCAATATCTGAAACAGAACTATCAAAAATTGAATGAAAATTGTTTTTTCATGAAAAACGCCCTTGTGGATTGCAGTATTAAACTATTTGTTAAGGACAGTTTCTTGGTAAACCGGTTGCTTAATGAAAAATACAGGAACAATATAAACGATAAACAAAGCGAAGTGTGACATTTCATAGTAAAAATCTGACTCTTTCATCAGAAAAAGGAGAAAATTTCAAGAATTATTTTCTTTCGATTTTTCGTTCCGATTCGAGACTTATGTCAAATTCACCTCTTTGAAAGAACACAGCAACACAGATTCATTTGGTTTGAAAGTTATTTTTTAACCTAAAAAACCTTAAAAATGATGCGAAATCTTCTCAAAATAAGCTTTAATCGACAATTCAAGTCTATGCTTTTCTACATTCAAAATGAAGGTCAATTCGTTATGGGTGTTCTAACCAAAAGTTAAATATCTAATTAGATACTGCCACAGAATTGAGAAATCGAAAGCGACTAAGCTCTGTCTATAGAAACACTTTAGTCTGTTCAAATGAGTTCTCAAGCGTTTTCAGATAATAAATGAGTGACCTCTTCGTCAGTTATAGCACAAATCGGACTGACTTTGGTTTGCGTGCAAACGTAATTCTAAGTCATAATGAACACCGACCGTTTATTACAGGTTGTTACTGCTTGAGGCATCTTATCGCATGCAATAGCTGCTGAAGATGTTGCAGACCACCACAAGGCTGGAATGATTGATTGTTATCAGAATATGGGTTATTAGATTGAAAATTTGTGTCTTCTTAATGTGCTCAACCGCACATTACACTACTGGGATTTTCATGCGATACAACCATTACTATTATTTGATTATTCATTTCTTGTCTAACCCCATGTACAGAGTGCAACACTTCATTGGAACAAAACTCTGAAAACATTTAGCCGATTTTGCCAATTAACGAACTAAACCGTCGCATTTTGAAATGGAACCTGCCATGAAAGTTTGAGGTCGAAAGTACGACGATAGATTACGACCGATTACGCATACGAACGGCCGGCCGAACAGGACCGATTTTGATACCGGATTCGTCATCAGCGAGTCCAACCTAGCCGTTTGATACCATTTTCGGCTCAAAATTCGCAAATTACGCGCAAAAAGCACGCAGGTGAAGTCGCGAGATTTTGAGCGCTAATCAAAATTGGTATTTCAATTTTCACTCTTTCTGACACAGACACTCACTAAACTTCCGCATGAATTTTCGAAATTTTTACTATCTCAAAAAATATTTCAACCTGGATGTGTTATGTTCGAAAAAATTGCACATATAAATCAGTGGATATAACCAATCAAAGTATTATTTCCCCGAAATTTTTTAGATATTTTTCGAGATATTGAAAAAATGCGATATCAAAAAGTTTGCTACAACTCAGGAACTATTGAACAGATTGTACCTATTAATTGGCCCATTTGGAACCTATGCGTTGGAGCCTGCAGGTATTTTCTCCCAGAAGTTTTCTTGTTTACAGCAAACGACCTAATCTTTTGGAGTAATTTTCGGGTCAAAATACGGGAAAAAGACATTTGAGCAAAATAATAGCAACAGCTGTGTGGATAGAACAAGCGCGCAAAAATAACTCAGCTATATAATATGTCTTTTTTATGGAATTCAATTTGACATTAATTGACTTTATTACAAATTTTATGATTTATCTAGTTCCTGTGGGTTGTTACGAGTATTTTGATTTATAATATCAGTAGATCAACACATTAGTCATCCTTGTTTGATGAATATGATTTGATTAGAAGCAATGGAGTGATATTTATGAAGGCAGCCTAAATTTTTCTCATCAAAACAGCTCAAGGCTCAAAGATTGAACTGGTATAGTCCACATTCAAATCCACTGCCATAACAAAGCTCTATTAACCGCATTTATCGATAATATCAACGATTTCGAACTTGATTCGAACCCAAAAATTATCGATTGTTTCCAAAATACAGTTGGTCACGTTCCATTTCAAAAATAGCGCATTATTTGCGCAATTATAGTTACTTCACATCATCTAGGTTATGTTCATATCGTATTTCATTCACGATCAAATCAGTATCATAACTGCATTTTGTATTATATTTCATAATTTTACAGAAATTTGTTGCGGTTTTATATTTTCACATCAGATATTGCCTTAGACCTCGAATATAGGGCAGTTAGCACATAGTAGACGAAACAAATTCACGCATTTATTGATCGCACGCGCATTATTACTTTATTAGTTATATCAAGGCCTTTCCTTGCATCTTTATGACCGTAAATTTTGAAGTACGGTAATTAAAATTGAGCAATTATTGTAATCTGGCCATCTCTGTTGAAGTTATCGAAATAACAAGGTTTGCAACAAAACAAATTGGTGGGAAGAAGAATCCGATGCCGAAATGTACCTAGGTACAGCTTAAAGGTTCATCTATAGGAAATTCTATGAAAATGCAACAATATGAAGTGTAAACCTCGCGACTACAGTTCGAATTTAACAAATCCTTCATTTTTATCGAAAATTTCATTTCAACTCTCTGAATTGTTGTCAATTCTTTGTTGAATTCCACCTGAAATTATCCGGTTCAGAATGAACATGAAAATAAATCAGAATTTTTCATGTGTCAAAGAGAGAAGGTGTGAAAGTGATGGCAATATTCTTCTATGCACAAGCAAATTTTCATGTCAAGCTCGTTCGTTTCTGATCGAGTGATAGTGAAAGCAAGTGTACGTTTTTGAGATATAATCTTGAAAAGATACTACTGATAATTCTAAATAAACAGATGAAACACTGTTTCTGGTAGTATTTCTGTATTGTGTTTTATTCAATTACCGTTTTCTCTAGTTTCAGACTTCTATGTGGCAGTTGAAATAATAATGGAATATGTCATTCAAGACATGGTAAGTTTGAGACAAGAGCTCATGTTAAGATGTCAATGTCGAAAATGTCACGTAAAGATTTTACAGAATATTTATTATTAAATTATTCTGCATTATAATATCAAAATTTCAATTCTCCAATGGATTGCAAAAAAAATTGGTCCTACGAGGTGTGTCAGAAAAGCAAGAGGCTAATATTAAGTTTTTCGAAGCAAAAATATTGTCCCCTTCCACTCGTCTGTAATGTTTGGTCTCATAAGGACTCACTATTCTGCAATTTTTTCCGAAAAATCTGTGTAAGTCACTTGGTTAACAGTTTTTTTTGAAGGGATAATTTCTATGGTCGATACTCTGCTGTCAAGAAATAACATATGTTTTCCTTGAGTAAAAGAAAAGTGTGGGAGGAAGACTTCCTGAATTAACTCATTCTGGTCTATAACCATTCCGAGTTACCGAAGGGGTGCAAAAGCGTGTTTCTGAATTAAATCTTTCCGTCTTGATCGTACCCAATAAGTGGTATCAACCCCAAATCGCGATAAGTGGCCATAAATGTCGGCCAGGCAATCTATTCTCACCCTACAAGATGATTGAATTTCGGCCCCGAAAGCGATACACGATCGACCATGAAAAAAAGGGGAGAGGGTGCTTGTCCTATCAGATTCTATCGTGTTTGATCGTTCATAACAATCATGAATTTCACTCGGAAGTTTCATTAAGAGCAATTGTTCCTATCTGGTAATGTGTTTGCTAATACAAGTAAGAAAAATCCACGTCCAAAATCTGACAAAGATAGGAATTGGTTCTTGGAGAAAAGAGAGCTCCAGTAATATTAAAATAACATGATCACAAGGACGAATATCTGTCGATGAATCAACAAATATTTATCTTCTCCACGAACCAATTCCTATCTTTGTCAGATGTTGGACGTAATCGTCTTCTAGTTCTAGTTCTATTCTTCAATCCGCAAGAGCGTTCTCCATGAAAAAAAATTTCATTTAATTTTCAATAGTTCTGTTTCAGATCTTTGGTCTGAGAATCCAGAAAAAAACCTGAAAATGATGCAAATCCCCCCAAAATAAGCTTTAATCGATACTCAAACACATTATTTCTTGCTTCAACTTTAATAAGATTTTCTGAAAATGTTATCGTTTCATTTCTGAGGCAAGACTACCATATTATCAAAAAATTCATTGTCAAAGTTCACGGAGTAATTATTTCTGGGCGTAGCACCTCAATGCACCTTTAATATTAATTCAAAAATCAAAAAAACATATTCAGAGACTCTGTAAGATAATAAAGAATTCACAGCAAAAATAAGGGAACTCTTCTTCAGTTTTCCTTTTCAACATTCAACAATATTTTAGAAATATCCCTTCGTTTTACTTGGAACTTTCAAATGTGAGGTTCTTCTTACTTCAACTTTCGACAGAAACCACACTTGGCGACTCAATATTTGAAGAGCATTTGGGGCTTGATTATGAAAGTTCGTGAATTGGTGAAATTCGCCCGATGATCTCGTAGATATATTCATTCAATATTTCATTCTCCCAATATTTCCAAAAATATAGATTCTATCAAATTGAAATCTAGTACTTGAAGGTTTCTGCTGAATATCGTGAGGATCATATGATTTTCAGGTCGCGAACTCCTTTTATGGCGAGGTAAAGTTACGTTGGGTGCTACCAATAGGTGAATAGGTGACCGCTCCAGCAACGAATTCGAGCTAGCACTTTGAAACTATTGAATTCATGGAAGTTATTTTCTAGATCTTCATTTTTACACCACCTGTTACAATACTCATCTTCAATTAGATAAATTCACATACTTAATGATATGATGAATAGGTCTTCATGTTAACAAACATATTTCTAACTGAAATAAATATGGATGGATTCGAGATCGAAGTCATTTGTTCATTTGCAGAAGGAAATAATGAACGTTCATGTAAAATCTGCAGCGTGTTAGTTTACTTTCTCTGTAGGAGGTTCATTTCACTTTCATTGTTGGAATCCAACGAATGCACCGATATTTTCGATTCAATAACTTACACGCTGTGGGAAAGAATGATAAATATGGTTTAAAGAACTCGATCAGGCAGTTTGTAACTATCATGCGAATTTCAATGGAATCTTTTGGGAAGTTAACTGAGATTAGACAGGTTTAGAAGCCAAATTTTCGTAAACACCAGGTATAGAGAAGGGAATCAGTGAAGACAGTTTGAATTGGACTGTGAGGTAAGGAGAAACTGGTCATTGGTTTTGGTCATCATTACACACCAAATTTTTTGTCATACACCTGTCCAAGTGAGTTTGAATGGACCACACTGACAACAATGTTTCACAGCCAATTCGGCTAGGGAGCGGTCCCAAATGATTCAATTTCCACAGAATGTTCTCTAATGTATAACTGGAAAATCTGAAATCAAGGATCAGTAGCAGTAAATTAGCCCTCTAAAAATCAATAACGGAGGTATTGTTTTCGATAAAAATCCCTTCTCTAGATAAAAGCTGGTTTATAAACTAGGGAAAAATAATAAACTGCTCAATCTGTTGTCAGAATTCCTCATCGAGGCGAACACAATTCCATGAAAAGTACACAGAAACTTCTGCAACATAATGACCCTTTTTCACTCTAACTCCGAAACCATTCGGCTGATTTGGCCAGTGAACAAACCTTACCGTCACATTTAGATGCAAAAACCTACCCTGAATGTTTCCAGTCTCTAGGATTTTCCGTTCTTAAGTTATCGTTCCTGCAGGATAGAATCGATTGTGACATGGGATTTGCCGTCAGTCCAATTAAGTCATTTCAGACCATTCCCGGGAAAAAATCGAAAATTACCGACATTTGTGCTTGAAGATAGTAGGCTATTCCGTGAATATGTGCGCGGAATATTATAACCCAAAAACCAGAAAACCCATACCTTAGATTAAGCCCTTAACCAAACCAGTTCATCCTTAGGGAAACAACTAAAGACGGATAGAGAAGTTCGAATTTGCTAATGGTTAGTATTCACACAATGGCTCCGTTAATATTTTCAAATATTTATATCTGATCAAGCTGAAATCGAATTCTCGGTTTTAAAACAACGGCTTGAATGTCCATGCAAAGTTTGGTGATAATTAAACGATCAAAAAATTGTTTTAATCCAAGAGTCATGCAGCCCTAGGCGAGGTTATTATGTGGAAGATCCGAACATACCAGTGCCTCTTCCGAATTTTCTCCAACAAAGAATGAAGCAAGAAACCATCTTAAACAGCCAGAGTTGGAAGATTGGCGAATGAAGAAAAGCGCTACTCCCTCTGGTGACTATCCGAGTAACCCGAGGTACAGACATTGTCATTGACAAGTTAAAAGAAATGTTAAGAAAATGAGAAAGTTTATGCATTTTTCTTGGCATTTGTGTGATTTTACATATGCTTTTACTGAGGAAAAGCAAACCCAAATGTCCCTTCCCATAGATTTCTACAGCCCGGTAAAAAATTTGGAGTTAGGGTGAAAGAAACTTCTTTTAAGAAATCGGGCCTGAAAGTGTTGAAGAATCGATAACAACCAACAAACAAGATTTATGAGAGTCTGTTACCTGCATTTTACCGATGATGATCATTTTTATAAAGGTAAGCACGAATTGCTCATGAAATATTAGATCACATTCATGAAGACAATTTTTTCCAGGTCCATAATCCAAGCAGAGAAATTTACTTAAGAGGAATGCTATGCATTCCAGAAATCTGCCTGTTGAACTGATCATTAAGGAACAACGTAAATGTTCTAGTGATAGAACTGACTATTGAAAAAAACAAGAGTCTCAACAAGGAAATATCTGGTGATGAATTCTCTTCTCTCAAAGTGCTTCTGCCGATGGAAGCAAAGTTGTACAAGGCTTATTTATTACAGCTTTTTCAAGACCAATCATATGAGTGTTGGAAAATTCATTTGTCAATCCATAATGAATAAGGCTTACGGTAGAAGTAGCATTGATTTCATGTGAATGTATTAATTTTATTCACAATTTATTGATATTCAGATTAGTTATGAGTATTTTTTACAATACTATCTGTTTTTCAACTTTTAAGACAGCCTAAGAAATCCACCAAAGTCAATCTTGCCATTTGGATCTTGAATCAATAATATTAAAATACTGTCTAACCTTGGAGATATCCCAGTTACTTTAGAGTTGCTACACTCAATTAGATTGGACGATGATACATACCTACTTTATAAGAATGGAATATGTACTCTCAGTAATACTCCCGTCAACTATAAAAGTCTAAAAAGTCTTTGAATAAATCGTGAAACCAAAAATTATCAAACCAAACACTAACAAACAGTTCAAAATCGACTATCAAAACAAAATCTATGTCTGTATGTAAAGTTCTAAAACTGGCCACCGTGGCGCTGCAATCTTAAATTCAGACGCCAATATTCAAATATTCATTCAGGTTTTCCAACCCTCAATAATTTTGATGTTTCAACCTTTCGAGAAGTTCTTAACATTTCCATAAATTAATTCAGAGGTGAGGTCTTCATAATCGTACCCCGCGCAGTGAAACATGTTTATTTTTACTTCCATAATAACAGGAAAGCCGACAAAAACGACCAAACTGGGTACTGAAATAAAATTCATAATGGATAGATTAACAAAACCAATATGTGTCAAGTAGAACAAAACGTTCAACGTTCATTCTAACAGCATTCGCTGTAGGCATTCTGTTTTCGGGGAAAAGACATGAAATATTTGACAAAACGACTCATCTCCTGACAGTATTGTGAAACTAATGAACCATAAATGGTCCTCGGAGATGGGAACTATTGAAATAATTATGGTTTAAGTTAAACACGGCCGTCATAAAATGGGGGATATTTCATTCCTAGATTCTTTTATGACAGGTAACACTGTCTTGACGAATGACAATCGAGTCCCGTAACCCTCACAGCAGAAATCGACATTAGACATTCGGTGAATTTTTTTTGAATGACGTAATGTCGTTGTTGGCACATATACGAGATGAGTATGGAAGTATTAATACAGAAGGATGTTTAAAAGAAACATATTTATGTGGCTACAAAAAATACAACCCATTCAGTTCCCCCAGGCTAATTTTGTCACTTGTCAGCTTAGAGTTGTGATTTAGGTCTTTGTAAACAGGCGTCAAATGAAAAGGGAACCGTTTTGTTCCTCTCTTCCGCTGCTAATTGCTACGATGAAAACGCTACCAAAAATTTCTCATATGTCTACGCATCATTTTTAAACTTACTCGCCCAAAGGCTCTGTTTGCAAATCTGCCATGTGAATGTAGTTTGTGATATTCCTAAATGAGGTGCCGTTTGGTGGAAAAAACTTTTCCAAGTATATTTATTTTCGAGTCAAGATATTTTTCATTTCTTCCGGAAGCTATTGTGTTCACGATAGGCTTGTAGGTTAGGAGAGAAAGCTTCATTCGAATTTATGAATGGGTGGAATTCACTTGATGATTTCGTGGCTATACTCAAAATTTCATTCTCACAGGATTTTTCAAATTACCTACCCGATGAAAATGAAATTTGGTACTCGGTTGTAAAATAAAGTGTAAAAGGTTCATGTGAAGTCTTCCGGATATATTCTCAGAGATGAGATTTTTATATAGAATGTTTCTATTTTTCTGGTGACGCGAATTTTGCCTTAGTCCCAGTATTTTACCAGATTCAAATATCGTAATGCGGATTTTGATCAACCATTAATCTTAATCACGCGTGTCGACCTGATTTTCCTTCAAGAGTTATAGTGTTTACACACAGCCAGCTATCCAGAATTGAATTCGAGTAAGAATTGCATTCAGTAAATACAATATAATAATAGTAGTGGTAATTTGCGAACATATTCAGCTCCAAACACATTCAAGAGAACTTAAATTGTTATTATACTAATTGCTACATGAGGAAAAAATAAACATTGCCTTCCTGAAAAAAATTAATTTGAGAAATTTCCTGAGGTTCATGAAATCATAAAACTTCAAATAATTCCAAAACAAAAGAGTTATCTACTTAACCCGATCCAACTAACGAATTTCGAAAAATCTCGTATGATTTCAATATAAGGCTCACAACGTTTACTGATTAAGATAAACCTACACTGTATGTCTTTTCAACAAATTTTCTGATTTTCTGAGGCTTTCCTATGTATACGACATTGCACATGAACGTGAAATTTGTTGTCTTGGATTTGTGTAGATTTCACATCAATAGTATGCGTATTTCAGGAAAGATTCAGAAAATGTTATTCCAACCGGGTTAATCTTTGATTTATTCAAAGAGATTGCATTACCGGACGAACGACTGTGTTTGATAATGGATCAATCCAATACAATCGTGTCAAAAAAAATCTGGCGCATTCTTTCCCAAATACAGATATTTCGACAAAAATTTTTAACTCTCCTCTTATTGGTGATAATTTTTTTTCTTCTCAGGTTTAATCTGTGTAGCCCAAATTGAGTCATATCAATTCGGAAATTGTTTTATCGCTCCTCTTATTGGTGATAATTTTTTTTCTTCTCAGGTTTAATCTGTGTTGCCCAAATTAAGTCATATCAATTCGGAAGATCTAAAACAACTTTGGTTTATACAATAAAAATTCCATACAAGAAAAATGCCTACTGTATTACTTCGCTGATCAAGATAAGCTTCTGTAAAGTTCCATTCGAAAAAAAATCCATAATAAGTTTCTCGAGGCGTTTCAGGGCGAACATCGATTTGAGTATGAAATCCTCAAATTTCACCATCCTTTATTGATAAAATCACTAGTTGAATTGGTCATTAACTCCGCGCAAGGTTAGATTTCTGAATTTAAATTATGCTATAGTTGAACATTGGCGGAATAACTTTGACGAGATAAGTGCTATATCTATATTTAATTATAGTAGTGATAGCACAGTTTTGATTGATCTTTGCGTTAACAAAATTTTTTCTCACTTCAAATGGCAAAACCGTGATATCTTGATGTGTTAATTATGGCGGTAAGGCGCCTTCAAAGTGTTATAATTACACTTTTCAGATCAATGTTATTAACTTCAGAAGAAGTCTTTAAAGATTTCGAAATTTGTTGCCGAAATGATCGTGAGAAGATTTTTAGGAGCTTGTTATGTGTTACGGGCCTTATCGTTTTGCAGAAACGTCTGGTATTTTCGAATTTCTTGCCGAAAATGGTCTTTAAGGAATCCAATCAATTCTGCCAGGTCGACCGCCTGGTCGTATGTCTCATGTGGGTTCAAATTCTCAATGTAGGTTTGGTACCTATATAATAATAATATCCTTTATTTGATCTAATATCTACAGATGTGGATCACGTCCTTACACATTAATATAATACCTCTAACATAAAGAAACAAAATCCCTTTCATTCAGAAAATCACCAATATCATAATAACATTTTTGGAACAAAAACATTTTCAGGTTTTTTTTTGGATCGCAATAGGCATGTTTTTGAAGTTTTGAGGAAATTTATTCCAGATTGTAATCATAAAATAAACAGCATTTCATGTCGTCGCATGTCGTCTATGAGTTCGATAATGGGTAACATTAAGCCCAGAGGTTCCGGAGCTATAGACAAATTTTGAGGTTATATCCTTTATATCTCAAGAAGTACCGAAATGTAATCAGCATAACTTTCTGCAAAATTTCGTGAGGATCATGAAGTATTTTTTTCTTGAATCTCTCCAAATATTTTAGAATTTTGTAGGTAATTTTGACGCGTCTGCGTGCTCTTTGGTGGAACCTGTGTGGGTGACCAATCTGCATTTAATATTTCAACTCAAATCAACAAATATCTCTGATACCAGAAGTCGTCGGGTAGGAGTGAAGGTGCGAATATGTTTCGTTCGATATTTGACAAAATAAGAAACCAACATCAGCAAGACTAAATTGAAACTACCTTTTTCAATTAAAACGTCAAATGAATAAACTTCATAACGAAAGCTCAAAGATAATAATCCTGTTCTTAATTGAGATCGGGTTTCAGATTCACATCGTTTATTTTTCAGCCGCATAACAACTGATGAAGACATGAAAAAATATGATTAATATGACTGCATAACTGATGTTGTGCCAAGAGGTGTTACCAATTCGAATACACACATCAAGTTAGCCAATCTCATCTCTTCTTCTCCATTTCAACAGGTCTTATTCTATAGAAATTCAGATTCGTCAAAAAATTTAGTGTTCTCGCCAGATTTTTTAAATTTTAATTGGCTTTTTCTCCCTCCAATGTCCTGAACACGTTTGAGTGATTGAGAAATGTAAATGAAACGTTTCGGAAACTAGATGCTTCTTCTCCATTAGACAAGAGAAAGTCATCAAAATTATTTGCCCAACATGATTTCTCACTCGATAATTTTTGGTGAAATTGTCATTTTTGAGGGTATGCTGATGAAGGAAACATAAAATTTTAAAACAATATTTGTCAATTTGGGTTTGACTGAATAGAAAAGATTATCTTGCCAACTGCATGATAGAAATACGCCGTTTTCGGCAAACTACACAAAATGTCGCGCTAAGTTGCGTGAGTTCATTCTTCAACTTATTACAGATCTTCATTCTGTCGCATTATTTCTCTTGAGATATTAGGGAAAAAACGTCAAAATTTCAAATATCAAAGAAATTCGACATATTTTGTTCCTTTTATTTCCGATAATTAACATCGGATCGAATTCAAATTTGAAGCACTGTTGCAAAATATTGACTCTAAGGTTTGTCCTGATTTCCATATGAATCTGATCAACAGTCTCCGAGAAAAAGAATTCCAACAAAAATTTGTTGAATTTAATAGGAATTATTTTCGAAGAAATGACTATACTAAATCCACTACAAATTCCGTATTGATTTTCTTCAACTAATCACAAAGTTACAATCTGATCTAATCAGTACTTATTTAGATATAGAGGGAGTAACCTCAAAATTTCAAACTGGCGTGAGTCCATAATCGTTCGGCCCATATTTCCAAATAACGCACTTAACCGAGATATTTTTGATTCAAACCTTACCTGAAAATTTCAAGTTGCTGATTGCTTCGAGAGTTACAGTACATACTGTCAAATGAACTTTCGTTTAAGACCATTTTCTGCTCGAAATTCTAAAATTACAGACATTGTGACGTTACGATAACGCACTCTGCCCCCAGAACAAGCGCTTAAAAAAGGTATTTCCATGTGAAGTGAAAAAAGTTCAAGAAAAAACCTCTGAAGATTTCCACTTAATCGTCTGATGAAGAAAGTAGTACAATAGACTGCGAATTTCCATTTTTTAATCGTGAATATTTTTTCAATATCACTAACTAGCCAAAGTTGCTCAAAATTCTCGCCTGTAAAATAGAGTATAATGCAAACGGAAGAGCCTTTTCTGAAAGCAATAATTATTTTTTTTATTACTTTTGTTTTTTGTTTTGAGGGAGGAATGCAGCTTCTTTCCAAAATACCCTTGAATTGATATCTGATTTGAATTGTGGTATAGTTCGAAGCTGCACTTTCGCTACATAATAAATATGATAATTTTTTATGACATTTCTGCCTTTATTTTTTTCAATTCTGCGTCTCAGAATGAAGAAGTTCTCATTTAAGGACCAATCCGAATCTCCCAGTAACGCATAAAGTGTACATCAGACCAGACAAATGAGAAAAAAGAAAAGACTTTTCTATTTCTGAATGTCGGTTACCAGTCCGTAACAGAACGTGGAGAAGAACACACAAGTATCCAGTTTTTGAACTGAAATCTAAATCCATCCTGTATCAATTCCTTTTCGTTACTTACAAGAGAGTCTGTCTCAAATGGTCCGTTTTACATTACTGACTCATTTTGATGTCTTCGAGGAAGTCCTGTCTGTTGGAGTAATGCCCAAAAGATGCGCTAATTTAGGTTTCGAGGTTTTGACAGTTGTATTAACTAGTCGGAGCCCTAATGATCTCTTTCTGTGCCTAGTATTATCCACATTGTCGGAATTAAAAGTTTCAGTCATCGATATGGAGATAAACACCTAATTAAACACCAGTAGAAATCGAAGACTTCTATTTGGATGAAGAAAAAATAAGAACCTGCTCATTTCATCTCTCTTATTTTCCTTCATAGTTCCATTCCTTCCATTCGATACAAAAGGTTGAACTGATAAAGTCATCTTAATTTTGGGTTATAAAATTTAAAAAGTATTTCTTTGGCGCCACCCTGCCTGAAAAACTTTAGGTGTGGGGTATGGCGAAGGTGAGGTTTTGGTGAAGAGAAAGCCTTTCCTGCTCTGAGGAAGCCGCGAAAGGCTCTACTACACAAAGACACATGACAGCCTACTGAATGAATTATGAACTCTACTTCAGTAAAAAATACTACACAGTGGGGAAATTATACATTTTTGGGTCTTCCTACATGCAGATTTCCGGTATAAATACATTTTGATTATCTTTATAATCTTCACCAGTGCAAGTGCAATCAAGAAGGTAAACTTCAAACTTAAAAATGTTTTTTCGATAGATTTTTTTTCTTAGTACAAGTTCAGGAGATTGCGAATCATGTTTGCCCCGGATAGAATTATATAAAATACATACAAATACATTTGTCATAGATCCTGGTCACCTATTCAATATAGAATAAAGAAGCAGAAAAGTTCATTCTGAATAAAACAACGTAGGTTTGACAGTTATATTTGGAATAAGACATCACTCAAATATTGGCTGAACACTGTTGAAACCACATCTTTTCAATATTGATGTTCTTGAGTTCTGAAATTCGAGAAACATGGTCCTATGGTGATCGCTATTTACGGGTACGGCGGTTCAGCCCTCATTTCGGAATAAAAAAGGTCCGATGATGAGGCTATACCTTACACCTGACCACACATTATGGATTATTCAGAATTCAAGGAAAACACTTCTGGAGTTTTCCCGCACCAAAAAAGGCAATCTTGCTTCTTAACGAAGCCAACCAAAAATGTGCCTTCACCTAATTATTCAGTGGATAAGCTTTGGGTACACAACAACTGTGCTTACAAATCGGTAATATAAGAGTCAAGCACTGCATCATAAAATTGCACACTATACTGAATATAGTAGTCATTCTCATTGAAAGATCCTTTAGAATGATGTTTACCTCAAACTGATGTTCTGGTTTGCTTAAAGGATTTCAATAAAAAGATGTACGAAAAAAGAACTATTCTGTCTGGTTTACAGACTGCAGTATTCAGTTCTTAAAAGAGACTATTCCTTTCAGGAATAGTTCAGAAGAGACTGATGGGAACTTTGCCTCGAGAAAAACGGCCAGACCAAAAAAATGTCGTATTAGAGGTAATGCTCGTGGGTAACCTGAATTGATAATTCCAGATATGAAAGTGAAAAAAAAAATTATCGAAAGTATTCAATTCGGAGGACAAACTGAGGAATGTTAGCCCCCGGATGACAGCTAGACGAAGAAGAAACGCCTGAAAGGCGTAATGTGTGAAGTAGCTCATTAAAATGCTCGAGAGCACCCACACGCTAGCAATTATTCCCCTATAAATATGGCAATTTGTTTTCGTATCTCCGTATCGAAGAACGATATCATTATTCAAATCAGCAACTCTGGAAATTATCCTGTAACAGACAGGCTTAATGTACATGATTTCCCCTCCTCTATTTTTGTGATTAATTGAATATACAAGACCTCTGGTCATCACAGGCGACCATTTGATATATTGACGTTGTAATGAGGCTTGTAATTTCATTGCTGATCTGGAAAGAGGAATATCTCGCGTAATAAATACCCATTATCTTCATATCGGCGAATAAGATCGGTTTCATTGGTATAATGTTATGTCTAACCTGAGGTCATTGGAGGATACCCTCCTCATAATGCCACCTTTAATGTGATACAGCGAAAAGATTAACCATCGATGCTACACTTTCACTTTAGTGACGGATAATGAATTTACTACTGTTCTCTTAAGAGCAACCAATACTACGTGGTGATGAATTACGGTTAGGCAACACAGCCACATTCAAATTTCGTTAAACCTCATTCACATCTCAAGGTCAGGCCCCTGAATGCTGTCTACATGATACAACGTTGCCAATAGCCGCGTGAAATATTAGAATTCGGAGTATTCGACGTTTTTAGGAGAAAACGGGGTGTCGTTCTGCAGGCTTCAGTGCGTATTTTTCGAAATTTTTTTTTGGGATGTACTTAATTCTTTTGTGAAGGCGCAATATTGGATATTTGCCCATTTTTCACTCCATCTCAGATTTTATTATCCCGATAATTCTTCAATCTAAAAACATCATTCTTCCGATTTTTTTCAACCATTTGCACCAAAAAAACTCTGGTCTCTTGACTTCAATTCGAGGTTTTGTTTGCTCTTAATACGGAATACAAATTTTCTAGGGAAGAGCTTGCTCAAACCTAGGTAGTTGAGAATTTAATCATGATGCTGAAGGTAAGTAGAAATTAGATTCAGAATCGGTAAATGAACTTTGGCTTCTATTTGTATTTGTAGGTCTTTGTTTTGTGTAAGCTGGACCTTCTCAAACGTGAAAAACAAGAACATTGGGGATAACTAACATAATCACAAGGACGAATATCCGTCGATAAATCAACAAATATTCCCCCTTGATCAGAGCTAATCACCCAATCAACCAAAACACCTACACCGAAGAAGCGGATCCAAGTAGAATGACTACAGCTGTTTCACAATTGTTATTGATCGTCAGGTCAACTTAACTTGGATAAACCGCAGAGAGTTCTCTCGATACTTGTTACCTTTCAGAGGGATCGCTGCAGTATACAACTTACAGCGCTAGTAAGCTAGTAGTCATTCTACTTGGATCCGCTTCTTCGGTGTAGGTGTTTTGGTTGATTGGGTGATTAGCTCTGATCAAGGGGGAATATTTGTTGATTTATCGACGGATATTCGTCCTTGTGATTATGTTATTTATTACTACTGGAGCTCTTTCTTCTCCATGAAACCATTTCCTATTGGGGATAACGTTATAGAGCCTTATCCTAACGAAGCTGGACGAAAGCACGGTGACGAATGAGTACATCAAGAAGCTATACGTTGAGAAATTCCGTCCACTTTTCTCCACTTATTACGGTTTTGCGTGTATTTATACAGACAAAATTAATTTTTGTGGTGTAAAAATGTCAGATTCTGAGTCTTATATTTCTATTCAGTGCGAAGTTTGTCTAGGCATCTAGTTAGTAAGCTACTTGATGTTTTCAGTTCATCCAGATTTCATTCCAAATGCCCCTTGGGTGTTGTTCAACAGGATGTGATCTGATAACGACTCACAAATAGGGTGTAGGTTTCCAGGTATTTTGTAAGTTCACTTGAACATTTTCAACCCTTTTAATGATTTTTCGAAAGAAAGTTCTAGATTGGTACTCAAAAAGATGTTGAATTGTGTCAGATCTTCTAGCTTACGCACTTTCAGTCCACGGTTGTATGTCTTGGTATCTTCTACTCTCTCTATTTTACGCCTTCAATTTTTTCTTATTGAGGAATATGATATATCAACAATTTTACTATAGTCGTACAATTACATCTAAATCATTGTATTTAGCCATTTAAATGCTATCTTGTAAATGAATTCTAAAACCAGGAGAAATATTGGAAGCTGAAATAGGGTGGTATACGCCAGAAGTCGCTTGAATTTCACATGAGCGAAAACAGGTGGTTCTTAAAAACACTACAAATAGGAGTAGTGACACTGTTTTCATGCCCGAAATATCTACCAATTATATCCTGAATACTCACAGAAAAAAAATTCGTAACCACTCAAATCTTTAAAACTGAGTTTCCGTTTTCTTCGAATTTATACACTTATGGAAAAAATTAAGGGATCAAAAAAAAATTCCAAATTTTTGGGCAGTTTTCAACAGGCCGTAACTTCGAGAGAAATGGTCGTACAGAAAATCAAATGGAAGGAAATTGTAGCTCCAAGTGTCTAGTTTTTGGATTCGGACTTCAAAATTTTGTACCCTCCGCGGTTTTTGAGTAATCGTAGAAAAACCAGCAACAAGAAAATTTTCAAAATTTTTTTTCAGCTTAACCACTATAAGGATCGGATACCTTGTTCATTTAGCTTTAATTTTTTTTTTTTTAAACACCCTGATACGCCCACTTCTCGCCGAGATATCGGTCTTCAAATGAAAAAGGATCCTTTTGTCTTTGATTATCGATATCTCAGTAACCAATGATCGCACAGAAATTTAAAGGTGGGTTTCAAGAATTTGTCCGGGGCGACGATTGTATTGGTTCGTCTCTTGGTATCTGGTATAAGCTCGAGATACGACGGATTGACTTACACCCATTCGGATGGCAACTGTATGTTGACTGTAACCTTCGTCAATAAAAGTCACTAACCGAGCAACTTCCACCTCCGATAAATGCCGTCTAACCATGATTGAAAATCAAAAAGTAAGAAATTTCCAATTTTGACGAAAAAAATTGAAAAAAAATTCTTTTACCGCTAAGGGATTAGTTTTGGAAAAAACAGTTGAGATAAGTGATCTGCTAAGGATTCACGAAAAGTAAAAAAAACAATCGCCGAAAACCGCGTGAAAAAGATCGAAATTGCGATAAAAATAATTGGGCGATGATCTTTTGAATTTCCTTAACTTGTTGAGAAAATTGAGAATTTTTTCGAAAAAAAATTTTTTCCAAAAAATTTTTTTTTTCCCCTTTTTTTAATTCAAGCACTTTGTGGAACAAAAATGTAGGTAAAGCTCGGAAAAACAGTTTTTTTTCTCATTTTTAAAAATTATGAGCTTTCCAGAGCAAAAAACGTGATCCTTTACTTTTTTCAAAAATTCGATCGAGTGAAACAAAAAAACGGCTGGCTGGATTAATTTGGTTTTTTGTAGGGTTTTTGTGGACATATCGAACTGTAAAAGGCACACTTAACATTAGTGGTTTCCTCAATATTTTCGATCCAGCGCTTGATTTTCCAAAAAACCACCAAAAGCCCTTTTTTGTTGCATTTTCAAGTTCATGTGACAAAAAGAAAAAAAAAATTTCAGAAAAGCAATGGCCAGTCGTTAAGGAGAATTTATTCAAATTCTTGAAACCCACCTTTAAATTCCTGTGCGATCATTGGTTACTGAGATATCGATAATCAAAGACAAAAGGATCCTTTTCCATTTGAAGACCGATATCTCGGCGAGAAGTGGGCGTATCAGGGTGTATAAAAAAGCAAATTGAAGCTAAATGAACAAGGTATCCGATCCTCATGATGGTTAACCAATGAAAAAAATTCCACGTCCGTAGGCCAAAAAAAAAAAACTAAAAAAATTTTGAAAATTTTCTTGTTGCTGGTTTTTCTACGATTACTCAAAAAGCGCGGAGGTAACAAAATTTCGAAGTCCGAATCCAAAAACTAGATACTTGGAGCTACAATTTCCTTTCATTTGATTTTCTGTACGACCATTACTCTCGAAGTTACGGCCTGTTGAAAACTGCCCAAAAATTTGGAATTTTTTTTTGATCCCTTAATTTTTTCCATTAGTTTAATTAAATCAAATTCACTTCTTTATCTCTTTGAAACTTATTGATATTTATTCAGAGCAATTTTTCGGGAAGTTCCACCTGTTTCTACTCCGTTCTCAAAAAGTGCCGATCCCCATAGAAATTGCATGAATGTTGACGAAAATAGACGGAAAATTCATCCTTCCTGTCGGTTTAAGTCATCTTTCCGAATTGGTTATGGCTAGCAGGCATCTGAAGAGAGGCGCGAAGTGATATATTTCTTCGATTCGGTATGTTATTGTATATCTTATCCGCAAAAATGAGTTCTTCTCAATTGGAACGAGAAACATTCATGATTGACTGTAATTAATGGCATATTAACTTTATAGCGTATAAAAGCATTTCACGTTCCTTTGAGAATGTCACCGACAGAAGCCCTAGATAATAGGCTTCCTCAGAATGACAACTCTCGAATTAGTTGATACACTTTCAAGTTAGCACGCAGACTATTGCTATTAATGGCAGGTGCTAAAATAAGCCTGACCTACGTAAGTATTATGTGGTATTTACTGCTCGGTTTGTTTCATGTTTATTTGGTTATATAAAGGTCGTTGGACATATATCGGGTCTTTATACCCGGCAAATAGGCATATACACAGATAGAAAAACTATCTACTGATTCTATTAGTTATTTTTACGCTGGCAGACTTCGTCTGTTTGACTCAGTTAAAATACCTAAAATTATTTCGAACCATTGTGTTTCATAACTTCCTGCGAATTTCAAAGCTGCGAATATTTTATTCTTTGAATCTGAAAATGTTTTGAGACAAACTTTCCCTTCGATCAATATCTTCACAATGTTGTACGGTAGATTGGATTTTCATTCAGTGTTTCCGAATTTTAAAGCCGTTTTGAAGAATCCCATTGATTTTATTGATTTACGGAATACAGAATTTGAAAATTAACCAGCTTAAATGGAACAAAATTATTTGAAAAATATGGAAAAAGTACCATCCACGGACAGAATAGACAAAGAAAGAGTCACAAGAGTCTCGCGTGTTTCGGAACCGATCGTATTCGGAAAATATAGGAGGACTAGAAATCTATATTTAACATTGGCAGTTGGAGCACCGTGGCCCAGAGGTAGAACAGTAATCAGGAATCACCACACGATGTTATGGTTGATGAATTATCTGATAATTAGGGAGACTTCCTATGAGGTGAAGCCACCTAGAGGAACGAGAATCCCATTATTTTATGAGTGATTTAACCCATTCTCACTTGAGTGGCTTGAGCTGTTAGATATACTGTGATTACTGGGCTCTAGGTAACCCTCAGTTTTCACACTCACCAAAGTGAAGAGTTTGGTAGGCTGTATCGAAAGTTGGTAATACTGGTCTACAATTTCGGCCTGTTATGTTGGACAGCTATCTATACCCTATGTCCCCGTTGGTCACCAGATCTCAGGCTTTTTTCTCTGGAACCCTTAAAGAGAGGAGTTGATGGAGGCAAGTTAAATTTGTGAACCGTTGAATTGAGCAAAATCGTCAACATATATGATGTGGTTCTTAATTATAGAAAGCACTGAATAGCTGATATTTGGTGAATATAAAATGGTTGTAACACAGACATATAATGCATACTGCTCATTTAAAAATGGTCCTATTTCGGAAGAAAATATATAAGATTCCTAGGAATGAATGATTAATTCACAATAAAGAATAAAATTGAGTACCATTATTTCTTGCATAGCGAAATCTAAAGTTTTGATTGTAGTAGCATGTTCCTTCAGAACTTCACGGACTTCGTCAATATTATTTCACACGTAATAAAGCTTAGTTGAATGTAGAAAGACATACTTCTTCGCCTGAAAACTATGAACGCTGGTCGCTGAAAGTCAAGAGAGATATTGACGTACCTGAACCATAAATATATTATATATCTATCGCACCAACAGTATGTCACTGCTACCAGGCGATAAACAGTTATTGGGACCAGTAGGTATATGTGGAAGCAGTACTCGTACCATCAATGTTCAGAGTAGACAGAATTGAACCGCTGTCCTTGTTCGAGCACCCAAGTCAAAAGATTCATCTGTCGAGAAGATTAAGTACTCGCAGAATGTATATGATATAAGTTGGGTTGTGAATTAATCTGACACGTTTTTTTCAACCTTCTTGTTAACGAAGTCACTGCGGAGTGAATTACTTTATTGTGTAGTCGAATATCACGAGTTTCTGGAATGAGGACAAACTTTTTAATTGTTCTAGGGCACCAGAGCATTATCGTTTCGCCCGAATGTATGGAATTCCCGAATTTCGAGCCAGGAATCAGGTTGGACTCGGTTGATGAAAATTCCGTAGTTCTTCTTCAATAGATCTTTTGCACGTAACATGTTTATGTCCTTCTTTTTCGATACAAAATCATAATGTATGCTATCAAGCAATTCGTCAATTTTGAATAATTCGGTATCAAAAATGGTCAAATCGGGACGCAAGTTGAAATTAGGTGGAACGCGGTTGATCGTCCCCTATACGTCACTAGATATACACGATTCTATGATCAATACAGCCGATCCTGTCCATTGTCTTGCCAGAGAGAAGGGTTCTGGAATGGAGGGAACGAGTGTATACAGTGTGGTCTAACGAAAACTTAACACCTCGATTTTCCGGCTTTAGAACGAAAATGTGGAAAAGCGCAACTTTGCCGCTCTTTGAACCCCCCTAACTGCAACTCCCTAATGGGAGTAAGCTCAACCCCTTCATTTTGATTAGGGATGAGGAGTGTTGCGATACCTCATTTTGGAGATCTAATCGAGTACTTTCTGATCCTGAAATTTTGCTATTAACCTTCAAATTTGCTTCACATTTTTTTCAAAAATTCCGCTCAATGATCCCTCCGCAATTTTATTTTTCCAATATTCCCAAAAATGAATATGGAATCGAATTCACATCTGAGCTCCATTAATTCATAAAGAAAATAGCAGGTTGGATATGTAAATTCGACACATTCCACTGTTATAATAAAAAGTGACACGGTGGAGTCATTTTTGTGTCAAATATCTACGCGACGTTTCATTTTTACATGAAGGTCTTAGTAATGGAACCAAACCATGAAATCTACGATAAAAATTAGTAGGAAGTGAAAGCGTCTTGCTGAACTATTTTGACTTTGACGACATTTCAAGTTGCCAAAATTTGATGAAACAATTCCGAATCCTGCGAAATAACTTCATGAAACTGAACGGGCTATTATACAACTATAATACATATATGAAATTAAAGGCGTTCAGGGAAATCTCGTAAGGAAATGGCGTCGAGTTTGAATAAGGCAGTAAAAGTTCCTAACTTCACATTGGTGCTTTCCCATGTTTTTTCAAATTTAGAACTCCATTCAAGTTATAGATTGATGAGAAAAAAATGGTGCAGGTAATGTCGAATATCTTAGAGTTGCTTACTGAAAAAAAAATTGAGCTCCTGGTGGGAAAATCGAATGAACAAATCAGATTAACCAAACATAATACACATGAACTTCTTTTTACAGCACCTGTCAACAGTAGTTGATGTGTTCTTTTCACCATTGCTACTTCAACCTAACAAAGTATACTAACTTATCATTCCCACACCCGACTGAGCAATTAAAACCTGAATTAAAAACACTATCTCTACGATCTGTGTCTTCAACAATGTTTTGACAGACAAACAGGCAACACGTTCGACTTATCCGAGCATCAGAATGTTAATAAGATGATTGTTTACAATAAACAAACATGCAGAACAGCAACTTTAATAGTCTCTACCACCTAAGCTTCAGAAAAAGCTCAAATGCAGCGGAAAAGCGACATTAAGGAAAATGATTGTTGAATAGAAAAAATTCGGACATGTTTTATAGGACAAGACGATCATTTGCAATCATTAGCGCGGGAATCTGATGTAATGAAAGAGAAAGTCACCCTATCATAATGTACATAGTGATGACCAGGTTCAGACAATATTACATCTTTTTACTCGCTTGTTCTCGGGAACAGGAACTTAATCTTTTTGTGAAATGTCAGAAGTTTCCGAATTTAATTCCCAAATATTGTCTTGAACGACTAGGTTGGACTCTGATGAACAACCTGATATCAAATTTGGTTCTGTCGGTGTGGCAGGCCATAATAACTCTCCGTTGAGAACCAAAAAAGCTAGGATCATTCTGTTAAAATTTTTTTCAAATTTTATCTTGAATTTTCTTTGAATTTTTTTTTCGTTATCTGATCTTCTCATTCGGACTCTGAAAATATCAAGCCTCTATGTCATTTCTTTCGAAAGATATATGAGGCTCGAATGAGGAAAAGAATCTCACATTTGTGGTCCTTGATAGAAAAAAATATCTCTTGTATTCCAGAAAAAACTAAAATTCCCTGTATAGCTGGAATCAGCTTCTAAATGAATTCCAAAACATGGAAGTGGAATAATTATCGAATTTCTAGGCTTCAATTGTTAAAATAATGGCTCCTTTGAGACTTCCCAGTTTACATGGAGTAGTACACATCATTGAGCTGTTATAAATTGCCTCAACTGTCTGGAATGAAGTAGACATAACCTGGAATGCTCTTATTATTTTTAGCTTTCATGTCAACCCATGTCCGTGTCGAGATCACAAAAGTTCAAGAATGAAAGATGTGAAGAACATTGAATGCAATTAAACGAACTCTAGTGTTCGTGGACAAATTTTTCAAGCTAGATATTTAAATAACATTATTATCCAGGTGTTCTCTAGATTTTCACTACCAATATCTGAAAAAGAACTATCAAAAATTAAATTGAAGCATTATTCATCGAAAACGCCCTCGCGGATTCAAGATATTTGTCAAGGGCTGTTTCTAGAAAGAAATTGCCTAATGAACAATATCAGAATAATGTAAACGACAAAAGAATTAAACTGTAACGTTTCAGAGTGTGAATCTGACTTCTTGATGAAAAATTAAGAGAAAATTTGTAGAAATATTTTCTTTCAATAATTTCGTATTTCGAGACTTGTCAAATGGATATTTTCAAAAAAAACCACAGCAATGCAGATCCAATGGATGATATGAAAATTTTTCAATGCTAATTTTTCTTTCATCGAATTCAGTCAACTATGATCCATTTCCATAACAATAGGCGAAATTATTTTCTTCATTCAGCAAAATGAAGGACTCAATAATGTTCCTTTTTTTAGATTTTCTGATTCCGTCTTAGTAATCTTTGTATCATGTAGTTTCCAATAGTCGAACATAGGTACATGATTCGCTATTTGGAATCATTGAACGTCTCTATTGTTGAGGTCGTTTTTGTGTTTTCGCTTTTTGATATCTAACTGCCCAGATATTTTTCCTGAAAACAGGGAATGTTATAAACACAATCTTCTCATCTGCACCATATTTGACTGAATTCACCTCAAAAAGAGGTAGAATTGAACATTTCTGCGATTCTGTGGTTTCTTGAAAATGTCGAAAATGTACGAATTTATTAAAAGAAAATAATTGTACAAATTTTCTCTTTATCTCCTGATGAAGGAGTCAGATAAAGGCTCTGAAACGCTAGAATTCACTTCGTTGTTCGTTAGCATTTTTCGGATATTGTTCATTAAACAACATTTTGTCTAGAAAAATCCCTAGACAAATAGTTTGAATCAAGCTATCCACAAGGGCAATTATTTAAAATATCAATTTCACCTAATTTTTGAGTTGCGTGGGGAACATCGTGCTATCGTTTTGTCTGAATGTCTGTAATTCCCGAAATTTTTCCGAAATTGGTCCCAAACGATTGGACTCACTGATGATGAATCCAGTGTCAAAATCAATTCTGTCCGTAGGTCACGTATTAGAATGTCACGGTTAAGTTGGTTAATGGAACAAATCGGCCAAACCGTTTCGGACTCATAGCCCTTTGAAATTTTAAGTTATTTCCCTAATGTTTCAAAAACTACTGGACTCATTAAATTGAAACTTGGCAGTTAGTTGAATCATAAGGAAGTGCAAGTTTTCGCAGAATTCTGTTGAGATAGTATCGTTAGTAAATTATAAAAGAAAATTTCAGAATTTTTTTCGGAAACTATCTTTCATATCAAAAAAATTGCCAATACTTTGAAATCCATATTTCACAGCCGTGTGCCAAATTTAAGTTTGATACGGCAATAATTCACGGAGATATTGGAAAAATATCTGTAAAACTTCGTGCACTTTTCCTCGGTATCGTTGTTTTTTCCGGAATAACTGGAATAATACTGATTCAATAATGGGGAAACTTGGTTATTAGTTTGAGAACGCTGATGAACAACTTTGTTCAAAATTTCGTGATGACCGTGTCATTAGAACAATTTGAAAAAAAAAAATTTCTTTTTTGTTCAAATATTTGATATTCTGCTTTCGATCATATTATCCACACGCAATTCTGTAAGAACATTTGAGCTGTTATTTTTCAATTAAGTACTGGATTTCAATTCGATTTTATCTGTTTGTGGAAACATTGGGAGAATTGATTTTTCAATGGGTATATCTGCGGAATCATTGGGTGGATTTCCCCCATTTCCGAAATCGGCCTTTGTTATTTAGGTCCGAAGTAACTCTACAAATATCGACAATTTAGAATGTCGATATTTGTATAGTAGTTTTGGGGCTCAATTACAAAGGTCGAATTCGGAAATGGGTAAAATCCGCCCAATGATTCCGTAGACTCGTTCAAAATTTTATTTTTCCAATATTCCAAAAATTCAGATAAGATCTAATGGAAATCCTTGATTAAAAAACCCTAAAAAAGCACTGACGTGAAGTTAGCAGCAGTCATCTCCTCTGAACAAGGTGCTAACTTCACGTCGGTGCTTTTATGTGTTTAAATATTTCTTTTTCAGATATTGGGAGTGAAAATAATGCAAATTCTCCGAAAATATACCCTAATCGCTATGGATGTGACCTTCACTCGAATATGAAGCCTTGAGAAAAAGTTGCAGTTATCTATGATCAAATTTTCCTCGACAATTTGTCACTAAGTTATACGCTATCAACTTGATGGAATTCAATTTCCAAAACTCGTTTCGGCGAATGGCCGGCAGGTATGCGGTATTTGAGTCACATAAGCGGTCCATGGGTTCCTTTGATCATTTAAATAAATATGGGATAATCGAATATTAATATCGATTAGGTTAATCATCAGGTTTTATCGGCATGCGTCTTGACTAGACATCGCCGAATTTCCTTTCTTCGAAGACTAATTGAAGCATGCTCTCAATTCAAACGTGGGCCCAGTTTTTCGTCATTTCAAGGACGCGTTTCAATATAAATATTATTTCGTAATGTACAAAAGTGTGAGATGTTGACGTCATTAAGTTCACAGTGGACAGAATACCAATAGAAAACTAGGAAAGAGTAATTACGACTCCACCATCCATGATGAAAAATCTTTAGTCAAATGCAATTCAGTACGTCCGTCCTGTTGGCCGTAAACACTGTAACTTCCGAATAAGAATACCCATAGTCAGTATGCAGCCTGAATATCTCAGTTTATATTTTGAATAGAATTGACGAATTGGGGTTAATGCATTCAGAAATTCAGTCGTAAATAAGGCCATTTATGACTTGGTAACCCACTATCATTTTGGGTATGAAAATGTGGAAAATAAATGAAAACTCAGACGAGTTTTTTTTTAAGTATCCTTCTTTGCCAGTAGGAACCCACATAATTTTTCCCGAAAATCATCAAAGCGAAAAACATCCATGATTTTTTCGCATTCTTACTATCATTTTGAATCAACAAATTCTCGAAAAAAATCACTTTAAGTCTATACACGAAACCTCCTGATAGTCGAGTCATTGTATGCTCTTAAGTTCGTTAGTGGTCAGAAAAAATACACCAGACAGTGTTGTAGCTACCTATACCAACCTGAAATTTCGTAGTTTTTTCTTAATAACTCAATAACTACTAATCAGGTTAAATTGAACTTAATGGATAGTGCTAAAATACGAATTTCAAAACTTCAAATTTCCAAAATTATTGTTTAGATTTCTCTGAATTCTGAATAAACCTTTAATCCGACATTTTATGGGAGACTACAAAATTTCGGCTCGATATGTATTTTTGGAAATATTGGGAAAATATAATTTAGAATGGAAGAATCTTTCAGTCGAAGTTTTCGACCTTTATTATCAAGCTCTAAACATGCTCTACAAATATCGAGTACCTTGGCTGTTTCTTCAGGGGATATTGTGTTTATGATCGACCTTTAGGTTATCGCTCGAAGGACAAATTTGAACTTGATCTTGATATCATCGGTATGTCCAATGTTATTGTAGGGATAGTTAGACAAAATTTTAGGCCGAGAATTTTAATAATACAGTCGGACGAAATGATTCCAACAAAAGCGCGAAAATGAAAAACCATAATAACTATATTCAAAAAATAATAATCAACCAAGCGCGAAGAAGGTAGCTTCAGCATTGATAATTCTAGACAGTCGTCGATTCATTGTGATCATGAATCGAATTATCAGACAATTTTGTTTCCAAAATTAAAACCAGTACAATCATGGGCGTGAGTATAAAACGAACGGATGAACTTTCCTCATTTTCTTCCACAGATGAAAAAAAAATATTTCAAAACACTTCCCACTGCTTTTCATCTGAAGTTAATAGACTATAAGCTCTTATTTTGACACCCTTCATCGTGATGAAGTGGTAGGTAATCTTGCCTCTAAATCTCCCTTTATTAATCTGTCGACTAGAGCACAAAAAAGTCGTGAAAAAAAACTTATTACAAACAGACCAGGAGGGTCTAGCTGTGCGCTCGACGTAGTTATGATACTGTCGATAAAATCTGATATTACAGGAACAAAAACTTCCTGGACCTAAACACCCTATTAACTATATCCTTCCTAGCCTAATCTCACGTTTTTTCCTCAATGGGCCTCTTGGCTTCCTCGTTACATTAGAAATTACGTTCTGCCTTTTACGTTGCCGTTGTAACTGAATCCCCCAACCTTTTTGACTCGAATGCATAACACATGACATTGGGACGTAATTTGGCAAGCAAAAAAGATCCAGGTAATTGAACTCTGATGCAGGAACAGGGCCGTACTACACAGGCCATCATTTTGGAGAGATCGGTACGAAAGTTTTAATGATCTCGGTCTGGTGACGAGAAATGAAAAATGCCTGGCTATAAATAGAGCATGTAAAGAACTTTCGTATGGTTCATTTTGTGCATCGCTAGTCTGTTTTGTAACATGGAGTTTCACCTGCACTGACAAGTGTGAACTGATGGAATACAAAAAATTGAGCCAAAACTTGCAGCGTTGCTAGTGGTACGAGGTTTCCAAAAAAATTCACTCTATATTTTTCTAAACTGCTCGAGCTTGACAAAGTAAGAATATTTTTGGTGGCACAGAAATTTCCATTATTTCTGAGCGCGTCCCACCTTTGTTTCTTCAAATGGAAACCTGTATTTTTATCATATCGATTAAAGCTTATTTTGGGGAGAATTCGCAACATTTTTAAGGTTTTTTGGGTTTTCACTCTCAATATCTGAAATAGAACTATTAAAAATTAAATTAAAATTGTTTTTTTCATGAAACATTTTTATTCCAATCATCGACTCAGTGTGAGAAGAGGTATCATTAAAACCCTTTATGACAGAGCTAGTGTAATCTCATCAACCCATGAGATTCGTCAACGTGAGTTGAATTACATCAAATCGTTTCTTGAATGGATATCCGAGATAATTTATTAATAGAACCTTTTCAAATTTAGACAAAAAATCTTCTTCTAATTATCAACCAAATCAATAGCACAACCATCATGAACAACCAAATTTATTGAATGTGATTCCTCATGTACATGGAGTTTCAGAAAAGATCAGAAGAATTGGTGGTAAATATGTGGACGGTTTTCAAATCAAAAAATGATTTGAGATCCATACTAACTAAAACCAAACCAATCAACGAGAAACAAAAATCAAAAAATTGTGTTTATAGTATTCCCTATATTTGTAGAAAGACATATACAGGGGAAACATCAAGACCATTAGATATCAGAAAACGAAAGCACAAAAACAACCCAAGAATAGAGATATACAAACATCCGAAATAGCGAACCATGTATATTCGACCATTGGGAATCACATGATAGATTGGGGCAATACAAAAATACTGATGCTGAAATCAGATAATTTGAAAGAAAAATCCTCTTGCATTATGTTAAATGGAGAGAGTAATTTTGCTCATTGTTCGGTAGAAATAGACCCTGTTCGGCCCCCCAAATCGAAACGAAAAAACGAAAGAAAATCTTGAAATTTTTTGCTTTGCCTGATGAAAAAGAGTCAGATTTGTACGTCACAGTTCGCTTTCTTTATCGTTTGGATTGTTTCTGTATTGTTCATTAGGCAATCTGTTTTGCAAGTAACTGCCCTTGACAAATAGTTTGGTACTGCAATCCGAAAGGGTGTTTTTCATGAAAAACAACAATTTTTATTTAATTTTTAATAGCTCTGTTTCAGATATTGGGAGTGAAACCCCGTAAAAAATGTAGTTTTATCGCTTTTTCGGTTTCTACATAGAACATGGAAGATACTTTATGCCTATCTTTTCTTCGAATGCATAAACGGTTTTCAGTGTATTCTGACATGTATTGTCTTCCAATATTCGTAACTCAGAAGAGTTGAAATTATTAAGTTGTGCCCTGATTACTGTTTCAAACGATAGGTATATCTGAAATCGACCTGTCATATACAGGATATGAAGGATAACCTGTCAGGTATGGCAAATTAAAATGGGCAGATTCTTTCTGATTTTGAAAGAAAAAATAGTGAACCTAACCATAAAGAATTCAAAATAAAATTTCTTGAGCGTTTGTTTGTGCTTCTTATGGCTCGATGAAATACCAAGTGCTCCATTGTAACTAAGGAAGATCTGTCAAATTTTCATCAATAATAGGTAGATTTTCAAACCCTGTGGATCAGAGTTCAATTTCAGATATACCATTTGGGCGAGTAACTAATGTACAGTATTCTATACCTGATAGCGAAAATATCTTCCTCAACTGGCCAAACATCCACATAAAGTTTTCGAATCTTTAAGTTTTTTACAGTTAGAACTGATTTCTGGTTTTTCATTGTTGCTCATCGTCTTTTGTTTCAATATCTTTTCAATCTTGAGTGCGAAAAGTCTTCTCGTTCTATTGATCCTTCATCCCCAAAAAGAAAAAAGCTTTTCCTGAAAAGCATTTATCTGTTTTATTATTTTACCTTAGAAATGGTGGACATGTCATTATCTATGCTGTTTCACTTATCAGCCATTATGTATACGGAACGGTCATTATTCATAGTGACCGCAATTCTTCAGTTGCCCATAACGTATGTAACGAACAGAAAATTTGGCATGCAAAAGCTACAAGTAATTGAACTCTGATGAAGGAAAAGGGAAGTGGTGAATGAACAATAATTTGAGAGGGATTGCCATGAACATTTTAACGATCTTTGTCTGGTGACGAGAAATGAAAAACGCCTGACTATAAATAAAGCCAGCGAAGGCATTTTGTATGGTTTATCTGGTGCATCGCTGGTGGTGTTGAATATGGACGTTTATAGGTGATAACAATGGAACTTCACCTGCACTGACATGTGTGAATCGTAGAAATTTAAAAAATTACTGGACAACCTGCATGGTCCCTCTGACTCGAATAAAGTGAATGTTACAAGGGATTTCCACAAATTATTTGGATATTATTCGATCATACTTTCCATACAATTCAGTTCTCGACTAGTGTTAGCCTCGTTGATTTTTTTCGATATTATATACATAATAGATAAACCAGCGGCTTTTCGTCGATTGATAAATCTGATAACGCTTTTAGTCTTTCTTGGCTTTATATGAATATAATTACCAGTGGTTTAGTTATGAAGTTTTTGTCAATTGTGGGCAAATAGAATCATATCCATTCAAGCTTATTTTGGGAAGATTTTGCATGATTTTGTGGGTTTTTCCTCGGTTTTCACTACCAATATCTGAAACGAAATTATTGAAAACCGAATAATTTTTTTTATGGAAAATGCCCATGCGGAATGCCAGATCAAACCTTTTGTCAAGGGCAATTTATAGGAAAAAGGTTGCCTAATGAACAATACCGATACAAATCAACAAAAAGTGAACTATAATGGTTCAGAGTACATATCTGACTTCTTTATCAGACGAAGGAGAAAAGTTGCAAATAATTTTCTTTCGAGTTTTTGCTTTTTGAGACATTCGTCGAATTGACACCACAGTGACACAGATTACCCCGGTATGAAAGTTTTTCAATTCTACTAGTTTTTTATAGTAAATTCAGCCAAATATGATACATTTCTGCAGAACACTTAGCGAAATTACGACGGAGTATTAGTGCCACTGTAAAAAACAAAAAATCTGGCAATTGCGGGATTTAATCTGGCATTTGCCAGATTTAATCTGGCAATTGCGAGATTCAATCTGCCAATTTCGAGATTCAATCTGGCAATTGACAGATTTAATCTGGCAATTTTCAGTAGTTCCGTAGATATACCCATTCAAGATTTCATTTTCTCCATATTTTCACAAATACAGATTGGATCGAATTCAAATCCAGTATGTACTTGATTGAAAAACGATAGCTTCATGTAGAATTTCGTGAGGAAAATGTAATTAGAAGATAACCAAATCTTTCCATCGGGAAGTAAAGATGCATTTGTTGGGGTCGATACGTAAAAAGATAACCGCTTTGACAATGGATTTAATTAAGCGCGCAAAAGCTGCTGACTTCACGTCAGATCTTTTCTAGAGTTATTTCGGGTGCTAATGTTTTATTTATACATACTCAACTTATGAAACGATTTCTTTAAAATAAGTCAAGCTGCGGTGGGTGGGATAAACATCTGAATATCTGAATCTGGCAATTGTCATTTTGAATCTCGCAATTGCCAGATTAAATGTAGCAATTGCCAGAATTTTATTTTTCACAGTGGCACTAATGCGCCGTCGTTCGAAATTATTCTCTCCATTCAACAAAATGCAGGAGGACTCTTCAAATTTTTGTACTGTCTTAATCTATCATGTGATTTCCAATATTTGCACATACATGGTCCGCTACTTGGGATCTTTGCCCTTGACAAACAGTTCAGTTCTACAATCCGCAAGGGCGTTTTCCATAAAAAACAATTTTCTTTGATTTTAAATAGTTCCGTTCCAGATATTGGTAGTGAAAACCTAGAAATAAAATTCATCCAGATGAGAAATTGATACAAAAGAGAAATTTCCAGAAGGAATAAACACTTGTATCAAATTTGCAAAGATTTTTAACGAGCGCAGGTTTATTTATACCTACAAAATCCTGTATTAAAACAGTAGTAAATATACGCACATCTGAAGGAATCAAAGTTTACATTCAGACTGAGGAATATCCATGCATTGTTTGGATAGGAGAAAGGTGAATAATTCAGTTATTCTTTCAGCACATTCGGCTCATTTAATAGTTTGTAGAATGATGGATTGTTGATTATATCGTACCAGACTGAACACCAAAGAAGCAGCAGTAACAATTCAATTAGATTCGAAGTGGAACAAGAATCCAACAATGTTCAACAGATTATTCTGTTTGCATGCAGAGCGAAATGCTTTTCAATACAATTCTGAAGCCATTCTTGACAATTTATGTGTGTTCTTGATGTTGGATAAGGACGTACGACTCGTGATTAAAAGGGGGCACCATGAAATGATATAGGAATTGATAGCCGATAGCTTAGTGGAGATCTGATGAAAATTATGCCTACGGGCAAATTTTATGAGACAAGTTCTGGTAGCTGAGACAATTACACGGTTCTACTAATGAATACTTTAGGCATGAGGAAGTATGAACAATAAAATTTGTAGAGAACTAGTTAAAGTAAATTATCGAAATGATTTTGTTCAGAATATTGAAGTTTTCAATGATACGAGGTTCGTACCATTGCCGCTGAGTCGATCTAGTAGGAATGTAATAGTGTTTTCGCAACACATTTTTGCGCGCATGTTCTAGGGGAACAGCGTGCTATAGTTTTGTCCAAATGTCTGTAATTTTGGATGATTGAGCCGAAAATGGTCTCAATCGACTAGGTTGGACTCACTGATGACGAATCCGGTGTCAAAATCGATTCTGTCCGGCCGTAGACACGATAACTGTCGAACGAAGCGAGCTAGCGACTTGAAACTTTCAGGGTAGGTCGCGCATTGGAATGCCGCGGTTAAGTTCGTTAATGGGCCAAATCGATCGAATAGTTTCGGATTTATAGGCATTTGAAGTTTTGAAGTTATTTATTTTTTATTTCAGAAACTACTTGAGCGATTGGATTCAAACTTGGCAGTTTGGTGGAGTATAACGACGCGCAACTTTGAGCCAAATTTCGTCAAGATCATATTGTCAATAAATTTTAAAAAAAAATTTTTTCGAAATTTTTTTACAAAAAAATTTTTTTTTCGGGAACCATTCATCATATCCAAAAAAAATTATACTCACACTTTGACCTTCTAATTTCACAGCAGTGTACTGAATTTCAGCTCGATACGATCATAAGTTTTGGAGATATCGGGAAAAAATATGTCAAATTTCGAGGTTTTCTTCTCGATATCGTTGATTTTTTTGGTATTACTCGAGAAATACTGATTCAGTCCTGATTAAACTTCACAGCTAGTTTTAAGATGCTGAAAGACAACTTTGTGCAAAATTTCGTGATAATCGGGTTATTAGAACAATTTGAAAAAAAAAATTTATATGATTTTTTCATCATATCATCCTCATTAAATTCTGTAAGAAACTTCGAACTGTTATTTTCGATGAAGTACTGGATTTCAATTCGATCTGGTCTGTATTTTTGGAAATATTGGAAAAATAAAATTTTGATTGGGTATATCTACGGAATCATTGGGTGGATTTTACCCATTCACGAATTCGGCCTTCGTAATTAAGGTCCAAACCTTCTCTACAAATATCGAGTTTCTAAGTTGTTTCTTTCGGAAGTTATTGTGTTTACGCAGTCGGCCGTTAGGCTGACCGTAAACACAATAACTTCCGGAAGAAACGACTTAGAAACTCGATATTTGTAGAGTAGGTTTGGGGCTTAATTACGAAGGTCGAATTCGTGAATGGGTAAAATCCGCCCAATGATTCCGTAGATATACCCAATCAAAATTTTATTTTTCCAATGTTTCCAAAAATACAGATCAGATCGAATTGAAATTCAGTACTTCATCGAAAATAACAGTTCGAAGTTTCATACAGAATTTAATGAGGATGATATGATGAGAAAATCATATAAATTTTTTTTTTCAAATTGTTCTAATAACACGATTATCACGAAATTTTGCATAAAGTTGTCTTTTAGCATCTTAAAACTAGCTGTGAAGTTTAATCAGGACTTAATCAGTATTTCTCGAGTAATACCGAAAAAATCAACGATATCGAGAAGAAAACCTCGAAATTTGACATATTTTTTCCCGATATCTCCAGAACTTATGATCGTATCGAACTGAAATTTGGTACGCGCGCACGTTCAAATTCGTTGCTGAAGCGGTCATCTACATTGAACATGCGCGCAAAAGTTGCTGCCTTCACGGTAGTGCTTTTTGAAATTTTTTCTGACATGTCAATATGATTTTTACGCGCGTGTACTGGGAAACATAACGATTTTTACCGAAAATGGTCTCAAACGACAAGGTCAAATTCAATTCTTTCCGACCAGCCGTTGCAACGATAACTTCTGAATGGAACCAGCTAGCGACATGAGGATTTCAGTGTGGGTTGCCTATAAAAATGTAACAGTTCACGAAAGGGTCAAATCGGACAATTTGTTTAATTGTTGTTTAATTCTGAGTTTATTTTCTCAATATCTCAAGAACCTTGTAGTCAATATCTAGTAATAGTGCACAAAATCTTATCCCGATCAAATATTTATTCCCGGAAATGAAAAAAAATACAATATTAGCTTCGATCGAGATGTTTTATAGTTTTAACCACCCTTCATGTTATATATACTCCTGAGGTAGAAAAATATATAGTTCCGAAAGCTTGAGCTCAAGAAAAACTAGTACACTTATGTGTATGGAAGTATTTCCAATAAGAGACTTTTTGCGCGCATTTTCTATGGCAACAGCCTGCTGTCGTTATGTCCAAATGTATGTAGTTTTCGATGACTGAGCCGAAAATGGTCTTAAACGACTATAAGTTGAACTCACTGATGACCAATCCGGCGTCAAAATCGATTCTGTCCGGCCGGTCGTATGCACGATTACGATCGTACAGAGGATTCTATCGACCTGAAACTTTTAGGGTAGGTTGTATTTCAAAATGCGACGGTTAAGTTCGTTAATGGGCAAAATCGGCCAAATGGTTTCGGAGCTATAGCCATTTGAATTTTTCAGGTTGTTACCCTCATATTTCTGCAACCACTGGAGCGATTGGATTGAAACCTGGCAGTTAGTTGGAGCATAACGACGTGCAACTTTGAGCGACATTTTTTCGAGATCCTATTGTCACTCAATTTCGAAAAAAAACTTATTATTTCCGTAACTATTAAGTTCGTTAACGGGCACAATCAGCCGAATGGTTTCTGAGTTATAGCCATTTGAAATTTTGAGGTTATTTCCTGATATCATTTTTCGATAGAGTACTGGATTTTTGGAAATATTGGGAAAATAAATTTTGAATGTGTATATCTACGAAATATTTGGGTGGAGTTTACCCATTCACGAATTCAGCCTTCGTAATTAAGGTTTAAACCTCTTCTACTAATTGTGTTTTTGGTCGGCCGTTAGGCCGACCGTAACCACAATAACTTCAGGAGGAAACGACTTAGAAACACGGTATTTGTAAAGAAGGTTTGGGGCTTAATAACGAAGGTCGAATTCGTGAATGGGTGACATCCACCCAATGATTTCGTAGATATACCCATTCAAAATTTAATTTTCTCAACATTTTCAAAAATACTAATAATATAATAATATCAGATATTAGCTCAAGACATTTTGTCAAAATAAATTCAAGATGACGCAAAAATAATTCTCCAATGAAAAAGATGCCATCTAGGTTCTTTAAACAAATTTCACTACACTTTTACGGGGAGACAGAATCTTTGCTAAGGTGTGCTCTCTTATATGTGCTCTTGTATCATACAAAAAAATGTATGGTACCCCGTTAACGTTTCCTCTGCTAACACTGTGATATACGAAAGAATGTAATGCTCGTTCTCAAAAGAAAAATAATATATATACTGTAAGTTTACATTATGTGAGCAATGTTGAAAAGTTCCAAATTTTTAAAAACCGTTCAAGAACTCATAAATTAGCGTCTTGTTGTCAAGGATAGTAAATTCAGTGAACGATATTCCGTCATGAGTTTTTTCATTTGAAAAAACGCCATGAATTAAAGTTCCATCCACTTGATTTACTTCGATGTGGAAGGAAATACAGTGCAACAAGTAACTGAGATGTGAAAGCACCTCAAGAACTCACTTAATTACGATAATAAAACTTTAGTAGTGATATGTTTCTATATCAACAACCTAGTATGGAAATTTATTTCCCAACGTAGAACGATTCCTCAGTGATTGCTTGTAATTTATAACTGATAGGTGCTTAAATTTTTATAATCTCCCTCTGGGTACTCAGAAAAAACGTGTCGGTTATTGCTTCGGCACTTTTTATCGGAAGAGATTGCCTGGTTATTGATGATACGTTTCGGAATTCTCTCTAATTGCAGTTATGGAACAGGAAGAAATACTGCTTCCACAGAATTATTGTCCAACACTTTTTCTTCGCCGTTAACAAGCCAATTCGGTGAATGAAATAAACATTAGGATGATAAAATCCATCGAGTCTCGTTGAGAATAAATCTCAGTACTTCATAAAGTATCATAATAATGAAGAACTTTTGAATCCAATTGGTAGAATATAACATTTGCTGTATCCTCTATAAAAAGTTGTCAGCGAAATGAATACTGTAAGATTTCAAGTAGATTCAAAACGAGAGTCGCCATTATGATTTCTGCTCGATAAAGTAGAATGTTGGGCCAAAAAAGGAAACATTGATTCGAGGTTTTTCTGAATGAACATATAACCTTCATTCTCAATCTCATTTCGTTTCTGAAGGACTAAACAGGACAGTCATTGAAAATACGAGGTACGAATTACAAATTTAGTTATTCTATCAACTGGCATATAATGATTGAAGTCAAAAACTCAGGCACTCTAATAAATATAATACAAAAATTATGTTACCGTTTTCCTTAAGTTCTTGACTCCAATCATTATACGCCAGTTTATATAATAATTAAATTTGTCATTCAAAACGTGGTACGTTGAAGGCAATAAAAGTATATCGTAAGATATCAATATTGAAAGATATAATGTAAAGGTATTACAGAAAAATCTGTATGTTTAATGATCGTTTTTATAGTCTTCATCAAGTGATATAATTTGTTGTTCCAGTTCAATATGTACAGGATGATTTTTTAATTTTACTCAAAAGCTATCTCAGTTGATTGATTTTACAACAAAGTTAAATGGGCAAAAATTAAGTATTTTCAGGGGCATTCAAAATTCAGTACTAGGAAATGCAAAAAGACATCGTGAACTTCATGTGAAATGGTTTTTTCGATGGAACACCCTGTATTTAAATATTCTGATATGTAGAGCTGTTTCTTCTGATTTCAAATATGATTACTTCATTGAGGTTCACAGTTTTCGAAAATTATAGATTTTTTGTCTGAATCTAAGGCAGCTGTAGACCGCCACACGACAATGCTGCAATTTTCACGCGCTTTTTCTATGGGAACAGCTCGTTATCATTTCGTCACGATGTCTGTAAATATCGAATTTTGAGCCGAAGATGACCTCAAACGATTGGGTTGAACTCCCTGAAGAAGAATCCGTGGTCAAACTCAATTCTGTCCGTCCGGCCGTCCATCCGTCCGTCGGTATGTGTATAGGATCGGAGTTAGCCCCATTTGAAATTTTGAGGTTGATTTTCTTGTTTAAGTCTAAGGCAACTAGAACACCACACGAAAATGCTGCAATTTTTTTATATTACATATTGAATCGATCAAATTGAAACTTAGTGGACTGTTTTGGAATACTGACGAGCAAAAATTTCGTGTGGATCCAATTGTCACAGAATTTTGAAAAAATTTTATTCGAAAATATTTCAAATTTTTGATGAACAATTTTTTTTTTACTAAAAAAAACTATTGATTAGTATCGGCGGATAATCAAACAGCTGATATTTGTTTTATTTATTCATTAACAAAAATTTTAATTGAGTGTTCAAAATGGCCCCCATCTACACACAATCGATATATTTTTATAAGTTTTCTAGGATTCTCCCTAATATTTCTGGTTGGTTTTTTACATTGTCAATTTATTCCTCCATTCTGATCGAAAACTTAATGAAAAAATATCGAATGTTTGACACATTAAATGAGGGCCATTTTGAACCCTCAATTGTCCACGGCTACTATGATGTAAAAAATTGCAGCATTTTCGTGTGGCGTTCTAAGTGCCATAGATTTAAACAAGAAAATCAACCTCAAAATTTCAAATGGGCCTAACTCCGAAACTATCCGAACCGATTCCACCCATTAAGGAACTTAACTGAGATATTTGGGCTCCAAACCTAATCTGACAATTTCAAGTCGCTGAGTCTTTTCCTCCGAAAGTTATAGCATATACGGACGGCCGGACGGACGGACAGAATTGAATTTGACGAAGGATTCTTCTTCAAAGAGTTCAACCCAATCGCTTAAGACCATTTTCGACTCAAAATTCGAAAATTACAGACATTGTGACGAAATGCGCGTAAAATACGGAGGTTTGGAAGGACAGTGATCTGAGCACAACAATGTTGATGAAAAATGTGACTTATAATTTTTTTCTGATCGTGGGAATGGTTTGGAATCGGCTTCAGTTTCTAAATTTCAAATACTTGCAGCTTATATGAATCACTGAAGGATGACATTTCGTATAAATAGAACAAGTTGTACAAGAGGTATAGCGCCAAATCGGCAACGTCTGGCAAATAAACTACATTTACATTTAGAAAAACTACGAAGCGGTGTTCTTTCGCCACATAATATAAGACCATTTAAGGACATCTTTGGCCTAGTGCTACAGATTTTTCGTTTACAAAAAAATGATTTAGCTCGACTAGAGAACCTGAGATACGTCGGCCAGCATAACAGATAGACGCGGATTGTGTGCAAATTTCAATTCTTCTTTGATTCCTTTTGTTAGTTCGCTTTTTGTTGGATATATTTAGATCACAAAGATTTCGAGTTTTTTGATATGTATCTCTCAGACAATTTGTTGTCCTAGACAAATTTCGACGACAATTGGGTTATTTATCCTTTTGTTGCGGCCTGGATCGAGGGAACCAATCCGTATAGAGTATTGCCTATTTTTTTTGGTATACTCAAGTCGAAAACTATAATGTTAAGGTATAAGGAATCCTGGGATGTGTTACCCTATTTTTGTATCCTCTGTACAACAAGAATGGAAAATGGTTGTTCCTATTTGAAAATCGATATTTCTAGAGATTTTTGGAGTGTATGTAAATTCGCAAAGTTGAATTTGAAAATTTTGTTTATTAATATGGTCTCCACAATTGTTCGACTTTTTTCTGGGTTTTTGCTTCCAATATCTGTGAAAGAATAGATGTAGATTAAACAAAATTATTATTTATAGGAATCGCCTTGCGGATTGCGGGATTCAAACTATTTTTCAACGGCAGTTTCTTGAAAAAATTTTCCTAGTGAAAATACAGAATATTTTGAACTACTAACGGAGAGAACTGTAAGGTTAGGTTAGGTTAGGTTTCTGGGACTATATCTGATACCTTCATCGGCCAATAAAGCGAAAATTTCCCAAACTATTTTCTTGCAATATTATTGTATTTCGAGAACTTTCATTCTTGGAATATATACTCTGAAACATCTCACTTCGTGAATGTTTTACATCATTCCAATATGTAATATTTTTCAAACAAATTTTCTTGACAACTAGTTCGAATTCCGTAATTCGCAAGGGTAATCTCTATGAATTAAAATATTCAATTAATTTTTTTAAAAAAGAATACCTTCTAATCGATAGGGTCTCCATAGTCAAAAAAGTCATTAGGGTGTATAATGGAATGATGATGAAGCCTCGACGGTCAATTTGCTGTCGTACTGACGCTGAAACTGACAAGTCCAATATACATTCTTAGACGAAAGCTTTGAATCGCCGATTCCCCAGACGACAGCTCAGATTTAACTTGTCAGTCTCTGTAGACTAGAATAGGTGTGTAATTACAAGCGCCTGGTCAATTAGTTTGTTGGTATTTATAATTGGAATAAACGAAGTCATGACGCCAAGAAGACCTCATTACTCTGGAGATGAAGATGGTCAGATTAATAATTGCGAATTATGGAGCAATAAACCGATAGATTTTGGATTTTTCTGTACAGCTACTTGCAGTGCTGGGAGAAAACGAGAGAGTGGAAATGTCCTCTGAGTTATTGCTACAACAACTCAGCTCAACTAGTTGTTAGGTATGTTTTAGTAACATTAATTTTAATGGGAAAAAAACCATGTTAAATCAAAATCTGGGCTTGATAAATGTAATCTGGACTTTGTCCCAAAAAAACCGACCATTACTGACAGGTTTGCTGAATCACACAGCAATGGTGAGCCGCAATATAGTCATTCAATGAGGTGGTTTTACAAGGAACAATCGAACAAATCGTTTTTGAAATCCATTAATAATGATGCAGGAGACAATTGACATCCCAAGTATATCAAAAGAAGGTGAAGTTTTCAAATTACTCGACGATTTATTTTTCAGACAGGGTTTGAATTTTGAATAGGTACCCCATGCAAAATCAGGAAAAATCCAAAAAGGCGCATTTACTTTGGTTCGTCGTTTACATTTTATACGGTTGGTCCCAATAAATTTGTATTAACCCTGTGAGCGTGGAGAGACCAACCCCCAATATCTCAAATAAAAATTCTAATAATAATAATAAGCCATTTATTAAATGGTTGAGTGACACCTTGTTTCAAAGGGAATTAATTATATTAGACTCACTGATGACGAATCCGGTGTCGAAATCGAATCTGTCCAGCCAGTCGGCCGACGACACGATAACTGTCGAAAGGAGCAAGCTAGCAACTTGAAACTTAATAAGGTCACGCATTGGAATGCGCCGGTTAAGTTCGTTGTACGACAAATCGGTCGAATGGTTTCGGAGTTATGGTCATCTGAAATTTCGAGATTAATTTCCTGATATTTTAGGAACTACTCATGCTATTGAATTGGAACTTGACGGTTAGTTGAAGCATAACAACGAACAACTTTTCGAATAATTTCGTCGAGATCGCACTGTCAGTAAATTTAATAACTTTTTTTTTCGAAGTTTTTTTCGAGAAATTTGTTGCCAAAATCGCAACAAAGTATAGGTAGGGTTAAGATATTTCTAATTATTTAACAAGCATCCTTCCATCTGAATTACCCTGAATATTAAATCGGAGTTAATTGCACACTGTTCTGCATAGTATTGGAGATGAATTAGAAATACCTATCGTGTTAGCACCATCCAGTCAAAAACAGCAGCTTCACACGGGAAAATTCAGTGCCATGTGATATGAGGATATCAATTTAAACAGCAACAAACATTTCTCAGTTCCAATATTGATATCAGACTAAAAAATCGCCAAGACTGTTACAATGTACGCATAGCAACATTTGAGATCTTTATTTATGTTGTATCTCACACATATTTCAATAAATAGGTTATCATTCCATTGAGTTCCTATGAAATCTCAACAGAATTCAAATTACACACAATACTGATTCATACATTCTAATCCACTTCAATCTTTTAGGAAGAGTTCAGATACGGAGTTCGAAAAAATTTAATCGTCCTTATAAATAATTCATAGCACATAAATCGAGACATAAATATAAACAATCTTCGGCTTGTAATATTATCTGTTATCAAATATAAGTGAATGAGCTAATGGGATTCGGAGAGCTACAAGCTTGATGATTATTTTCGATCCGCTCTGATAAACTGAAGAGTCTGAAGAGATACTCCTACGAGAATCGGCTCCTTTGAATGGTCGATTCTGTGTAAACAAATAATATCTGTAAGGATTGTAGCTTTGAATAGAAGGTCCCGGTAATTGTGCGCAAACAACACGACAAAATGGTTCGATTTCATTGGTTCATCATAATTGCTTAAAAATACAGGAAATGAGTGTCTTTCCCTATTCAAAAATCAACCATCTAAACGTTTTCCTAAAATGTTGAAGCCAACCCGGAAAATGACTGTTTCGTTCCATTCGGCCACCCTGTATCTGCTGGAATATTCAGCTCCTACTGAATTAATTTTAAGTAACACTGAAACTTCATAAAACTAGGAGAGAACTTGGACGATGAACAGGTGCATTTCATGAATAAATGATAACAAAATTGGACAAGTTAAAATACAATCGCAATGAACATTACAGAAAATTTTTATCTCTAAAAAAAAACTTGTCGTCAGGTTAAGGTTTATAGTTTAATCTTGAAATCAATAAACAAGATTTCAGGTGATTTGAGTGGTCCTACAGATATGCGTTATCATTATTCGATATGGAAATGGGATTTTTAGAAATTGCTTTTAAATTCCGAACATTATATTTTTCGATGTTTCTTATTTCTTACGACACTGGTAAAGAGGAGTTAGAGTTTTCATTATTCAGAATGTTAAAATGCATGAACTTAAAGAAATAAAGTAACGTACCAGTATTTTTTTTACGCTACTCCATTTATTTGAATTTGGTAAATTAGATTTCTTCTTACCTTTAGATGTATCATCTCACTCTCCTCGCCCTCCAAAGAAACTAAACAGCGAATTATGGACCTGAAGATATCAATAAGAGGGGGAACAAAAAACATCAAATGTCACTAGAAGTCGTGATGACCATGCAAGAAATTCAAAAAAAATTGTTCTTTCAAATCCATCGTCATACCTTGGAAAATATACAGGGTGTCCGGTGAACCTCAAACAATATTTGTGTAGGTGGTAGACTAGGTCATGACCACTCAGAATATCAACAAATTTTCACCGTTTTCGAGATAATGGGCATTTTGGAAATTCGTGAAAAATCGCTACCTTTCCTAGATGTCTCTAAATTGGTACTGATTCGTAATATTTTGTTTACTTAGCATTGTTGATGACTGCTGATTTTCGAATGTATGAAACAATTTTCAAAAATTGATATAATTCTACGAAAAATGGGGATGAAATGACATATTTGAATTCACCTATTATTATTCTCGTAACTTCAACCCGAATTTCTGAGAAAACTTATTACCACGTGAATGTGAACATGCACTATGAAAATATGCGCACTTTGTCCAGTCTCCAAAATTGTGTGAAACATTCTGATTGTTTCTGGAAGGGTTGAAATTTCCATTGCAAGAGAATGGGGAGATAATCTGGTCTATCCTCAACTTTCACAATTTTGAGCAAAAATGTCGAATTTTTCGGAATAAATGATAGAATAATGATCAATAATAATGAATTCATTGCTTGAGAGTTTTCAGAAAAATAAAAAACAATTTCAAATCTTTTTCCAATTAATATCTTTTCAAACCAGAGTTTCAAGCAATACATTTCACTAACAAATATTAAGAGGAAAAAATTGAATTTTTTTCTATACTTCCTGACGCAGATATGACAATCTTTCAATATTTTCCACTTGGACTATTTCATAGTATAACAGTACAGTTAAATACAACTGACGTGGAATGAAAATTGAGTTGGTGTATCCACATGGACACTCAGAGTATCGTGACAAAGCATGTTTAAAGGAGTCCCTGTTGAAAGTATGTCATCTTGGCATCAGAACACATAGACAACAATTAAATAATTTCTTCTATATCTTGTTTATGGAGTTTATTGCTGGATACTCTGGTTTGAAAAGATTTCAATCAGAAGAAGATTCGAAATTTTTTTTCTTATTTTTCGGAAAATTCCCAAGCAATGACTTCAGTATTATGAATCACTATTCCATAATTTTATTCCAAAAAATTCGCGACAGAAGACTGTTCTCTTCAAAATTGTGAAAGTTGAGGATAACCAGAATATCTTCCCATTCTCTTACAACAAAAAAACTACACCTTTCAGAAATAATCACAGTATGTTTCAGACAATTATGGAAAGCGGACAAAGTGCGCATATTTTTGTGGTGAATGTTCACATTCACGTGGAAAGTTTTCTCAGAAAATCGGGAAAAAATTTACGAGAATAATAATAGGTAGAAATCAAATATGTCATTTCATCCCCATTTTTCGCAGATTTATATCAATTTTTGAAAATTTTTTCATACTTCCGAAAAGCAGCAGTCATCAGCAATGTGCGGTAAAAAAAAATATTTCGAATCATCGAGGAGAGGTAGCGATTTTGCACGAATTTCCAAAATGCGGATTATCTCGAAAACGGTGGAAATTTTACCTACAAATTTTTCGATATTCTGAGTCTATCAATCGTACAAATATTATTTAAGGTTTACCAGATTTTTGTTTAATTTTGAATATTTAGGTTAGTTATTCAACTTCCTCTTTCGCTCCATTATTAATTCGAATTTTTAAGGTAATTACCGTGGATATCACAATTTTCTGTAATTTGAAATTTTCTGATGCTCCCTTTAGGCAATGGTAATAATTCAGATAGTGGACGTTGTTCAGTTCTAATTACCATATAACTAGTTTATGAAGAGTTCAAAAATGCCTATCCGGTCTTCATTTACGATCTTTATAATCCAATCTATCTCCGACATCAGTGCCGGGCATCATAAATCAAATGCGATTGCTTATGCATAAAAATAGTGAAATGGATACTAGATAATGGAGAAATCAACCCTATTTATCATAACGAAATAGCTCTATTAACACCGACACATCGAAAATTCTGACTCGATTAGTCAAAGTAGGGGCGAAGCCAGCATAAACCGTTTCTACATCGATTAAGTATTTATTTTTTTATGTGTGTTCGATACGAAATAGCATTGTTTCAACTCGATTCTATGCGTTAATTCTCTTCCACGCAGTGAATGTTCTGAAGAATCTGAAATGAGGATAGGTTTCCTCACATATTAATCGAAAAAATAAGCCCTTTAATAATCAACTAATTTCACCATTTCAATTCCTATAATGTTGTTTTGTAAGAAGCTGATGATATTCTATATAAACATAATATTTCACAAGAAATCGTTCAGCCTCGTGGAGACCTTTTTTTCAGAACAAATGCACTTAGTATTTTATGAATAATCTGCTGAAAACTAGAACATCAGTTTTGCACGCGTTGTCATCCTGCCCAAATGTCTGTTACTCCCGAATTTTTCACCTACAATGGTCTGAACGAATAGGTTGTAGTTGGTCATGGAGAATTCAATGTCAAATTCAATTCTGTAGGTCGGCAGTAAATAATCTTACTTTCGGAAGAAAAGAACTGGGGAGTTGAAATTTGCAGGGTAGGTTCGAAGTTCAATTGCGCACTTGCTGCTCGAAAATGGGTCCGAACGTTTCAGATTTAAGGGTACCTGGATTTTTCATCTCAATAATTTGAGAATGTCGATCTGGTCAATTCACTCTCATGCTGTGAATTACCGACATGAGGACTCATTCAGAATATCTCTCGGATCCTATAACCATAAAAAAGGAAAAATGTTTTCAAATTTTCTTTGGAATCACCAGCTAAATTAGGTTGAAATTTCCCGATTACCTGTGAGCCATTATTTTACAACCATTAAACAATTTTTTTCTCGGTCTTATCTGTCTCGTAGAAAATATCAGGAAATTTTAATTTATCTGGAAGTCAAGCAGCATTGAGCGGGGTCAGTACATGGATATGTGTCCGCTATGTCTATGTATTCGAACGATAGTGAAGAATCTCATCATCCTCGGTGCTTTCCTTGAATTCAATTAAGAAATCGAATTCAGTTTTATAGCATTGCGGAAGGATATCAACAAAAAGTCACTGAAAAACTACTCAAATCTGACCCCTAATCCTTGAGAATAATTCACCAGCTTCCAAGCAGTCTTCGCCGTAATGTGCAGACAGAACATAGATCACTGGGATGTACAAATGTTCGTGGAATGTAATGAGCAATTAGGTTCTTGTCGACGGCTTGGATAATGCTACGCTAGAATTTAGATGAATTCCATTTCATGATTATATTTAGGTTTAACGGAACCCTAAACATGCGAACAATCTAAGTCACTTGAAATACCTTGAAAATGTTTTTTCGAAACAAGCGATTTTTCTGAAAATACGATGCTCACTTGAAATTATCAATATTCATCAGAGGAAAATTGAAAGTTTTCACCAACCACGCACAAATAACCTCGCAAGCGTGAATTTGTAATCTTCAGACAATTTTTCTTCGTATCGAGAAATTAACTGAATAATTAATCTTTTGATTTTATCAAAGTTAAAAAAAAACTGTAGAAAAATAATAATGGGAGAAGTATTGAATCCAACAAAAATTGTATAAAAATTATTATTACGCATGGTATTTCAGTTAAGAGCAACCAATACCACGTGGTGCCTAATTACGACTAGGCAACACAGCCACATTCAAATTTAATAAAACCTCGTGAATATCCCAAAGTCAGGCTCCTGAATCGGGGTGTACATGTTTTAACGGTGACAATAGCCGCGTGAAATCTAGAGAATTCGGAGAAATTTCGACGTTTATAGGAAAAAACGGGCGTCAGTGAGTGTTTTTTGAAAATTTTCTTTTTTTTGGGATATACTTAATTCTTTCGTGAGAACGCGCAATGTTAGTTATTTTTCCATTTTTCACTCCATTTCATTTTTTATATTCCCGAAAATTCCCGAATATAAAAAAAAGACAACATTGCGTATTCCTACAATTTTTTCAACAATTTGCATCAAAAAAATTTTTTGAAACATAGGAACTCTAGTCTCCAGAAGTCACCCCCGTTATATTCCAGGTATTGTTTGCTCTTGAGGTTACATAAATGCGAAGACGAAATGCATATACCAAAGTGGTATTGGGGAGTTACTGAAAAAACTACAACGATACTGAGAAATTAACAAAGAAATTCGACAAATTTTTGCCCAATACTTTCGGAAATGAATAGTAGTTCGAACTGAAAGTCAGTACACTATTGTGTGAAATTGACTTGTCCTAAAAACTCAAAAAAAGTTAGAACGATCTTGCCTATCAAAAATTATAGAAATTTGGGCAAAATTCGTCGAGGTGGTCCTTCAACAAAAACTTAGATCAGGTGATTGAAAAACCGGTTTGAGGCACATTTACCATACAAAACGTTATTTTGAGGGGGCTATGCTTTTGACAAACCTTAACTGTTGAAAAATGAGGGATTTTTGTGTGGATCATTCAATAAGAAGAACAATATTTTTTCAATTGAGAATCAAGGAAATATGGTAACTATTGCTCAGTAAACGATATGTAAGAATGAATCGGTGAAATCATCTAGTTAGATTAGAGGAATACAGAGAAAGCTTTACATGCTCGAACCCCTGACTTCATGTCAGTATTTTGCTCGAATTTTGTACCATCTTTTGCAGCAGTGATTTGTGTGATGGTGTATAATATTTACTGTCCCTAGGTTCAAAATGTTGAGAGGATATCGTACTGGAACACATCTTCACGCTTTCAGTTGAATGTATATCCTTGCAAGAAAAAAGATACTCATTTCCCGATAGCAGATGACATGCAGCATGAATCCAAATAGTATATCTTGGAGATGTTGTTTCCACGCTCCGATCAATCAGAAGACACAAAGCGGAAACAGCTGTCACTGCCCAGCAGAAAATGAAGAAATAATTCAAGATCATCGAGAATTCACATAAATGATAAAAAGGACGTTCATGTACAGGTTTAGCTCACATACATCGTCACGTGATTAATGAACCATTGAACAGAATTTTCCTTGCACGTTTCTGAATTCAGAAAGTGTACAAACTGGCTCTCGATCGAACAATCAATAATTCTGGAATCTTGGTCTATCTTGCCGTATGGAATTCAAAGTGAGCCTTGCGTTTATCGCACTTGCTCGTTTTTCACGAGGAACGAGGAAAAACTGATACACCAATCTCGCCTCCAGTCGACTGTCAACTGTCGGAAGTTGCTATGGCGCGAGAGCAGCACCAGCGGTCAATTCGAACAGCTGACTTGACGTTGGTAGTGGAAAGGTCGTTTAGAGCTACGAGAACGAATTGTCAGCCGATTACCACTATTCGGTGCAGGCAATACCTTATTTAATGAAGGCGATTTCAGTTTTTTCATGAAAGCGAGAGAATACGACGCTGCTGGCAGTGCAGTTGGATCTTTGGCTGCCACAAGAACTTGTGGTCATCTCAATGTCGCCAGAGAAAGGACCACGTGCTTTCACGTGCCTGAATACTTGGAGTCGCGGAAACTGTTTCACTAGATTCATGCGGTGTGAATTCTCTCATTTCAATTCGTAGAAAAATGTAGAAATGAAGGAGTTTCATATTAGTAGAACGAGAACATCATTCGCCGTTCGAGTCCTTCGTGGTCATCTATCCAAAAAGAAGAAGGGATTCTCCACAAAGAACCAAAAATATATATTATTATTATATAATCGGAGATAAACCCTCGTTGTGCAATTGGCTCAGTAGCACCGCCACCAAAGGAAGAGAAATATGACAACTAGAACAAGTTCGATGATCCACATCTTCCATGGGATAAGTGTGCCAGTTCCAAGTTTAATATATAGAGCCGAGCAAACATATATGCTCGAAATGCAAACCTGATAATCCTTCTTCATTATTAGTTTTTTCTGTCAATCAAACATAGATAGCTCCTTGAATCTTTCACTCAATCTCAAAAGAATTCACCTCAGTTTGTAACTAAAATGAATGGGGTCAAACACCCCGAGTTCTTTAGGTGACTTGATAGTACACCTGCAGAATTTTATCATTGAAAGATTCTTCAGTGATATACTTGGAGTCGCGAAAACTATCTCGCTAGTTTCATTCGATGCGTAGAAATTGCAGGAGTTTGAAATTTAGAAGAACGAGAACATGATTAAATTTTCGAGTCCTTCGTGGTCATCTATGCAGAAAGATGGGGCGATTCTCCACAATCAACCAAAAAACCCTACTTGGTCATTCTCTGAAACTGAACAACAATATGTTCTCCTAACAGGGTTAAACATTATTGAAATATATAGGAATTGATTTCTGGAGAAAAGAGAGCTCCTGTAATAATAAACTAACATAATCACAAGGACGAATATCTGTCGATAAATCAACAAATATTCCACCTTGATCAGAGCTAATCATCCAATCAACCAAAACACCGAGGAAGTCCAAAGTCCTGACGGACGTTGTAAAACTTCGAAATCGCAGATACAGCGACCTGATACGACAAAAGGATGAACGTCATGCACATCGATCAGGGTATTCTGCACTCGAAGGTAGGATTTGTAAGATTCTCCTGGAAGATGGCGCGCTGTATGTTGTTATACTGCAGTGTTCCATCTGAAAGGTGACAAGTATCTAGATTCCCTTCTCAGTGGTATTATTCAAGGTAAGATGGCCTGACGATCAGTAATAACTGTGAAACAGCTGTAGTCATTCTCCTTATGTGTAGATGTTTTGATTGATACAATGATAAGCTCTGATCAAGGTGGAAGCTAGTTCGTTTTGTCCTGATAGTCTTTAAGCCTAGAGGCCCGATCAATGAATCCAACCTTACCGTTTGCAACCATTTTCTGCTCGAAATTCAATAACTGTATCAAATTGTTTTCAGGTTTTTGTTAGTGTGGAATCTACCGACAATTATCCCCTGTTTCCATATAGCTACTTTTCAGCAATGATTTCAAAAGTAAACTATATTTCATGATTTTATCACTACAAAATGATAGCTGTTATGTAAAACGAAAGTTGGAAAGAAAATGTTTTATGCTCACTGCTTTCTACATGAAATGCAAATGCATCGTGGTACCTCTTTGCAGATAACTAATGGATGAGTATGATCATAACTATTTCATTTACAATACTGCGTCAGCAATTTCCAATTCATAAGGCAGCATAATTCTTCGTTAACGATTCTTTCTCCACTGATTTTTCGTTGAATGACAAGCATATTGACGTTTTTCTGACGAAACTATGAGACTATAGCCACCCATTAACCAGTCCAAGGTGTAATTGATCTTCCTTATTAGAGCAGAAATTATACAGAGTACTTCCCTACTGAGTATAAGAACGGGTAAAAATCATTATGCAGATCGGAAATATCACCTTTAGTTAGACCTAGTAGTGAAGATAATAATAATTGGTGATACTTTACATGATAATTTTCCTCTCTCCAATTTCTAAGATGATAAATTATCACATGGTTACGATGTGGGAATGAATTATTTCATAGTAGCGAACCCAACTCTTACAGCACATAACGAAGGACTTCATCTTTAATGCTGGATTCCGTCCGATTATCGTAGTAAATTTCGGTATAAGTAATTGATTAGCGTATGAATATCATTCTTATTGAATTAACGCCGTAGATTTGGCTCAAAAGTTCTGCGTCACATGCGTGAATTAACTTTGAACTCCCACTTTTGTGAGATATTTTTTTCGACCTATGCTATGAGGAATTTGCATATCTATAGCTCATCGTTACTGATAAAATTATCGATATGATACCTTATGCCGAAATAAACGAAATTCATTGTGAGAACTTCGGAATGGGCCATTTTGAAATAAAAGTATTTTTCTGGGCTTTTTCCATTTTCCAAATGAGCCACGTCATCCATGAGTGGCTGTATCCCTACAGATTTTTTATTGGTTTTTATTTGTGCGGATTATATAATTGGGTATGAACCCTCGTAGTTCAACTGGCTCAGTAGCTCCACCATCGAAGGAAGAAAAATATGACAGCTACAACAAGTCTGATAACCCACATATTCCATGGAATAAGTGTTCCAGTTCCAAGTTTAATATACAGAGCTTAGCATACATATAAGCTCGAAACGCAACCCTGATAATCTTTCTTCATTATAAGTTTTTTCTGTCAATCAAACATAGATAGCTCCTTGAATCCTTCACTCAATCTCAAAAGAATTCAACTGAGTTTGTAATCAAAATGAATGGGGTCGAACACCCCAAGTTTTTCAGCTGACTTGATAGTAAACCTGCAAAATTTGATCAATGAGAGATCATTCAGTGATGGTAAAAGCCCTAAATGAATTCATAGATAGATTCACTGTCTTTCTGCATTCCAGAATACCCTGGTTGTTGGTTCAGAACCGACATCAATCGGAAAAACTAACTGCATAGTATCTCCTCAAAAATAGGTCAACCTGTAGTTTCTAAATCATAAGCAAGTCTTAATTTTTGAAGTTTTATGGCAATAGTCAGATCTGATCTTTTCTTTCAATCCCATCGATCGAATTTGAATAGGTGAAAAATGGAGGAGTCGCATACAAGAGGATTCATCTGATTTGCCCCATTGCACCATAGAATAGGCAAGGTACGAACCTCACAAATCCACAAAATTGATGTAGTTATCAAGAAATTTTTTAACCTTCGTTATAACCTTCAAGTTATCCATTCTGAAGATCGAGTATTCAATATAAATTAATTGAATTCAGTTGTAACCAAAATGGATTCAATCAAACTTGCACCATTCTTGAGGTGATTTTAAAGCACACCAACAACATTATATCAGGGTTGATGAGTTTTTCTGGCTGTTGAAAAAACTCTTCATTCAAAACAACCTGTACCTCCTCAATCATATCATCTCCTGACTTTTGAGGTTCAATGTACGAATATGCGGATTTTATCGAAGAACCTATAAAAAGGTTTCTTCTCGGTCATATCAATCGAATCGAAATACTTGAAAAAGCAGAAAACCTCCAAAAAATTGCTCTGGATCTCCATTATCGCTTCATTGCACCATAAAATAGGCAATTGAACGATGTAACACCATAATCATCCGCACAGATCCCCAAAATTCATGGAGGAATTAAGAAATTATGTTGCCCTTATCAATTTCGAAAACAAGTAAATTATAACCTTTGTTTTAACCTTCATGTTTTCCATTCTGAAGTTCGGGTATTCAATCTAAGTTGCCGCAGTCGACTGCATTAAGACCAGTCTTGTTAAGTCCATCATCTTCTTCGGATGAATCTATCGGATGAGATGTCTGCAACTCGATTATGTACCACCTATCGGAAAATAAATCCGATTATCTGAAGACTGGAGATGGATCGGCACGATTGGAGCTGCACAAAGGAGTCATTTTCGATGTCACATGCAGGCATTGGGGGTTCAAATACATTCCCAGATAAGTTCGAGCGGAAAAACGAGTTAGGAAATGATTTTATCGACAAATCTCCGAGTTGTACCGATAAAACCATAAATTCGTTACTTTCACCAATTAATATCTTTGAGCTAAGTCGAATGCTATTGCGCTGATAAAATTTTCGGAATCAAGACAGTCGGCATGCCTGTAAACTGGTCGTGTATCTCGTTGATTCTTATTCGTTCCTCGATATGCATTCAATGTAGAATATATGTTTTATAACTCAACTTGTCATCGTGTCATACGAATCAAGGACAACAGTTCGATGATAAATCAACTTGAAGAACTTTCTAGGATTCAGAATTGTATCATGGGCCTATGCGTCTTCATTGACAGGAATATATTCATGTGAGTTATTCAAAGTGTTTCAATATACAAACGTTATGTCGAGAATCTGCCAGGAATTGATCATTTCAAAAGCCTGCTCAACGGGATTGACGAAATTCTTTTTGTCGGGAAGTTGTCAAGACTATCCACTATACAGGGTGTCCCTTAATGATATGCAGATATTCGAGGGGGCGATTCTTGGAGCTATTTGAAGGAAAAGACATATGATCATTTGTCGTACGTGCTAACTTTTGAAATACAGGGTGGTAAAGTTTACAGGAAAACATATTTTTTTAAAACCACAAATATGCTATTGCAGAAATGAAAAATGAAATTTGGTACACGTTTTCACTGTATGAACAAGATACATTTTCTGATGTAAAATCAATTTTTCCATTTTTACCAGTGACGTCTGCATGGGTTCCGATTTGAATATTCTTGGAGCAAAAAATGGTACGACACTGCTCAAAATCTAACTTTTAGATCCACACGAAATTTTGCACCTAGTTACGTGTTGGTTATCTCCACCAGATCACGAAGTTTCAATCGGATTGCATTTGTTCTTCTTGAGATATGGCGAAAGTAACGTTGAAACTCCAGATAACAACGTAATTTGGCACATTTTTTTTCCTTATATCTCCGAAAGTAAGATCGAATTGAAACTTTGGAACATTGTTGTAAAAAAGTTTGTGCCAAATTTCATTGAAATCTAATCAATATTTCCAGAGAAAAAAAAATTTTTCATCGAAAACTTAAATAGGCCTAACTCCGAAACTATCCAACCGATTCCACCCATTTACGAACTCAACCAGGACATTTGGACTTCAAACCTAATCTGACAATTTCAAGTGGCTAAGCAGTTTCCTTCGAAAGTTAGATCACATACGGACAGCCGGACGGACATAATTGAATCTGACCACGAATTCTTCTTCAGGGTGTTCAACCCAATCGTTTACATCTTGAACGCAAACGCTCGAATGTTTGAATATCAGGGGGTGAAAAAATAAGTTTCAGGAATAGAAACCCCAACAAACATCCTACTTCTTAGCTTGAAAGAACAGCAAATGAATATATGGACAGAAAATGTGTTCTTTTCACCTGTACTTGAATTTTTGCCAGTACGATTTATCGGTGATATCTCCAGAACGTTAAAAATTTTCGAAAATTTTCAATGCATATCTCTGAATTTCATTGATAAACAATTAGGTTACATAAATCAGGAAAAATTTTACTATTATAGTTTCAGAAACGAGCAAAGCATTCAGTTAAATTAACTTTCAATCTTAATTATGTTATTTCAATTCGACAACATTCATTTCCATCCGACCCTGATTGAAAATGAAACTAAAATTTATGGCCTACATGTAAAAGTTTTCGAAACCTAATGCAATTCACCAACTCACATCGTAAAGCGTCGTTAATTAAAACAATTTGTTAATCATTAATGCTTCATTATTTTCAATTTTTCAATGCATTTCTTTTCACACTACTGATGAAAATGGTATAAAAATTCTGTGGACTTAAACCACAGTTAAGTTTCATAATTTTCGGTGTTATGATGAAGGGTGTCATGATAAAAAGGTAAAAATCTGAATGATACAATATTAATGATTCGTTCTGATAAAACTAAAGTTCCTTCATCACTGAATTCAGAAGATTTTATAAAGGAAAGGACATCAAGTCGGCATTCTTATTTCTAGTCACCATCCATGTTGTTACCACCTTCAACACTGCTTGGTCCAGATGAAAAATTTCAATCTCTTAATTATACGATCCTCACTAAATTTCGCATGAACCTTCGTGAAGATATTCCACAACTTAATACTGATTTTTAGTTAATCTAATCGTACATTCAGAAAAACTATAGATCCTGGGCCCGAATTTTGGTAATTAGCTCGCAAATCAACAAACTCGCATTCAGACCTGTAATGTTACGAGAAAACTTTGAATTTTTTGAAATATTGTTTTCGGAGGGGTGGACAAACAGAATTGAATTGACCACGAATTATTCGTATATTCGTTAAATACCATTTTAGGATCGAAATTAGGAAAAAAGAGATATTTTGGGCAAAAAAAGGCTTATGTTCACAAATAAATTTGAAATATGAACATTTTGATTTCGATGAACACAGATATTAAGAATATTTCATTCCTAATTACTCTCTTCGTTGAGATTTTTAACTGATACTGTTGATGAATGACAAGTTCAACAATAATTCATCATCAGGGAACATGGCAGATTCATTAATTTTTTCAGCGTTAAATTCGAAAAGACAAAGAAAAGTACTATAAGCATTTCATGGCACAATATTTCATAATTTTCGAAAGTAATATATTCAGATATACATTTATAGATTTAAAAGAAATCACTTTAGATTTTATGGACTAATGAAAAATCCGAAAAAACGAATGAACAATAATAATGTTACAGTGATGAAAATTTTCATTTCGGTTACCAATTTTGAACCAACCCATGAAAAACCTCCGTCCGAACTTCATTGACATAATCAGACCAAATTCACGGTATTATCAGTGGTATTCCCGCTCTCGTTCCGGTGAGCTTTCCGCGAACAAGCCCGAAGAAATATCCTGGAATTGGCAATAACCAGAAACTCTGGTCCACCTTTAACAAGGTAAGACTAAGAAATATTCAAGAACCGCTCTGTGTTCCTGCCCCGGCAGGCACTTTCATTAGCGTTGTAGGTCAGATATTGTTTAATAATAAACGCCATACTTACGATAAAATTTAACAGGAGTTTCTTCGCTGTTGCTTGAAACCTCGCTTTGAACAATCAAAGCAGATTAATGAAACTTGCCATATTTTCCTCCGACAACTTTTTTGTATCAAAATCAAGGCATGAATAGATAATTAAAAATGATCTTCAACTTGGATTATTCAGCTGACGCTTGAAATATTTCCGACGAAGGAATTAACATACCGAAATGGGAAACTCCTGTTAGCTCTGAAAATTGTTGAAGATTGTGCAACTTTTCCAAAGTCCATTGGAATTCGGTTAACTAATCTAGATTCAAATGGATGACAAGATACAGAGGAAGTTGAAGCCTAATGCAAAGTGTATCTCCACAAAATTTCAAACGTGGACCTAACTGTTCTCATCTGGGAGAATCATGGAATATGTTTAAAATATACATGATACCAAAGTTGGAATTTATGAGTTATAGTAACCTCATTAACAATATTCGAGGAAGTTCCGAACGTTATCAATAAATGAAACGCCGACACTGTGAAAGAACGGAGTTTTCAGTTGAAATTTTTGAATGAATTCAATGAAAAGTAAGTTGTGATAGTAATTTGAATTTTTTTAAGTTTATGTTCCTATTTCAAGAGGATTCGGCTTGAATCATGAAGATTTTCCATTTCTCAATAGTGTAAGAGTTTTAACGAATATTGATTGTAACTGAATTTGAAGAAAATTCAAATTGAATCGAATGAAATTTTAAGAAAAGTTAAGAAAATTGAAAAAATAAACTAGGACATAAATGAAATGAAAAATTGACATATTGTTTAATATTTTTTTTCTGTTACCTTCGCTGTGTCAAGGCATGCTGATTGCGTCAATAAGTTTGTCAACAAATAATTCGAACCTTTTGATTGTATAGCATGAATACTTTTGTGGAAAATTTAAATTTGAAGGGAAAAAAGGGGGGAGAAAATTCAAAGCAACCAGGACATTCATTAAAAGAAAAGTTGAGTTATTATTATTGAATTTTTTTGTAATTTGTTTTTGTTACATTCGCTGTTTTAGGCCATTGGTCGAATTAACATACATTATTTGGCGTTGATGATTCCGTCAATAATTTTCTGTGAATTTTAATGTACTATATTCTGAGGAAGGGTGGGTCATTTAGATAAGTAAATAACTTACGGACGATTAAATAATAAATTTGCATTTTTCCTCCAAGTTTCGTGGTTTTTTCCAAATTTCTGAAACAGAACTATCAAAAAAATAAAATAAAATACTATTCAACATAAATAACAAATTTTGTTTAAATTCCAATAGTTCTGTTTCAGGTATTGTTGGAGAACCCTCAAAACTTCAATTTACGCAGAGACCAATTTGTTGTATGGGAAATCTTCTCTTCCTTCTGTCATTGAAATTTTTGATCTATTTTCAGGAATGGATTGGAAGAATACCTAAAAATTGAACTGAATTTTTTTCAAACCATACAAATGAAAATATTCTTGGGGGAATTCTATGAAATCCTTAAAAATTTACTGTAGCCCTTGTTTAAGGTTTTGAGTTAGATTGGATCTATCGATTATTGAGAAAGGTTAAGGTTGATTCTTTTCATTCTCTGAGTTGGAATACCTAAAACTAACCTCGGAAGAATTTTCGAGTTATTTCAGGAGTTTATATATAGTGACCTGGAAAGAATATTTTTTTTCTTTATCGTTGAAAACATAGGCATGTTTTCATTAATTATTTCCAACTTTTTTTCGAATACTTCGAATTAATATTTCATTAAAATTATAAGGAAATAATTTATATTCGTACGTAGAGAACCAAGTTTAAAGTTGAGTTTCGCACGGTGCAGATGATCCGTAATTTGAACTTCATTACATAATTTTCTGTTTATCATGATGAATAATAGTTAATATCATCCCTGTTTTTGTTGATCATCATGTGGTTCAACTTTTCATGAGATTCAAAATTATTGGATCATTTTTCATGAAGAAGTCTTCAGGGAAAATTTTTTGGTTCTCATAATTGAATAGGTGTCAGTGGTATCTCTGTATGGTCAAACTGAGTTTTTCAGTGGTAATGAACAGAAATTCAGACTTTCGCACATCTTTTAGAAAAAAATTTCATTTCATGGTACCAAGTCACAAAAAATTATAAATATCATCCACATGGTGCAGAGCAGTGTTGACTACGTCTACAATCACGTTACCAGGAGTATAAGAAAAAAATTTAAGAGGGTATGAGCAAGGTACAGAATGGCGAAGGAACTTACTGAAAACGCTGGTATCGTCAGTGGTACCGTTGACTGTGCCATCGGGTAGTATTTGGAGGTGACGGTTCTTAATAAACATCTGGATCTTCCTCGCTGTACCAGCGACGAAGGAGAGATTGGTGCTACGTTCGCTGCGAGCTGCAGGATCCTCCAAAGGGTTCAAAGGAGCCACCTCTTCTTGGTGGTCAGGCTGTTCCAAGAAGGGCGCAGGAGCCACGCAGGCGAAACTACACATAATCAACACCCTTAGGAACAGAACCTTCACCATGACTAGGACATGTCACCGCACTATTTAGCTTCGCTCCGGTGCCAACGATGGACCGAGTCGCGATCCGTCAACTGGCTGCGACACTCTACACACATCATACCGGCTGCCTCCGCTCGCACGTGCTAACTGCTCCGCGTCCACGGTTAAACTGACAGAACGCTACCCAACTATTTATACTGAGAGCCGCGACGGCAAACTGAGCGCCTCGTTCTGCTCCTAACACCCTCAATTTGTTTAAATATTCCAATTTGTTAATTGCCGGTCGGTATCGTCTTCGCGCCGCAGACCGATTGCCACTCTAGGATTGCGGATCTTGTACGCTTTGTAGTTGTCTCTGCCAACGTCACTGTGTCGGTAATAATAAGATCACTACGTGAGCTGGTACACATATCAATTGATAGTTCGCGGTAACGTGCGATTTTTTTTTCGAAGTCATAACTCTTCGCCATTTCCCATTAAATTACCTAAATCATTGTGTGGGAAGTGCTTCACATATTACTCATAGTTCGCGTTATCGTCGAATGGTCGGTTTTTTCGAAATTTTTGTCATTTCATATTTTACTCTGGTTCTTGGTTCATTTTCATATTCTCGAACGACCATTCTGAGATTTACGATTAAATAATCCTGAAATTAAGTGGACCTATTTAATATATGGGAACTGATACACATATCAATTGATAGTTGATGATTTCATATTAAATCACCTAAACACTGTGTGGGAAGTGCTTCACAGATTACTCATAGTCCCCGTTATCGTGGAATGTTCGGTTTTCTTCGAAATGTTTCCATTTCATATTTTCCTACGGTTCTCGGTTCATTTTCATATTCTCGAAAGACCATTTCGAGATTTACGATAAAATAATCTTGAAATTGAATGGACCTATTCAATATACGGAATCTGATACACATATGAATTAATAGTTCGCGGTAACGTGCGAATTTTTTTTTCCGAAGTCATAACTCTTCGCTATTTCCCATTATATCACCTAAATCACTGTGTGGGAAGTGCTTCACATATTACTCATAGTTCGAGTTATCGTGGAATTGTCGGTTTTTCTCGAAATTTTGTCATTTCATATTTTCCTCAGGTCCTTGGTTCATTTTCATATTTTCGAAGGACCATTTTGAGATTTACGATAAAATAATCCTGAAATTAAATGGACCTATTCAATATATGGAATCTGATACACATATGAATTGATAGTTCGCGGTAACGTGCTATTTTTTCCCGAACTTTCAACTCTTTGCTGTTTCCTATTAATCGCTGTGAATGTTTCTCCACATATTACTTATAGTTCGCGGAGTGGAATGATCAATTGTTCTGCAATTTGGTAATCCGCAATTTCCCTTCGACTACTGGCTCTTTTCAATTTGTTCAGGTACTATTCCCAGATTTAAGACCAAATATTGCTGAAATTACATATACCTATTACCTATATGGAATCTGATACACATATCAATTGATAGTTTTATAGTGGAATTAATGTAATTGATTGAGGTTTTATTTGTAATTTAGTGAACACTGTCTCTGGGACTTTGTCCTGTTTGTGTTCCTGTGTAAATAAATAAATAAATAAATAAATAAATAAATAGTTCGCAGTAAGGTGGTAATTTTTGCCGAACTCATAACTTCGCTCATAAATCAGCATATAGAAGGCGCCTCACATATTACCCATCGTTCGCTGTATCGTGGATTGGAAGATTTTTCTTGATTCCTAATTTATATTTTTTCCTGGTTTCTTTACAAATTTTCTAGGTATCATTAACGACAAAATGATCAAGGGATTAAATAAACCTATATGATTTGTGGGATCTGATACACATGCGTATCAATTGATAGTTCATTTTTATTTTTTCCTTTGGTTCCTAGTTTCTTTACAAATTTTCGAGGTATCATTAACGACAAAATAATCATGGAATTAAATAAACCTATTTGATGTGTGGGATCTGATACACATACTTATCAATTGATAGTTCGCTGTAAGGTGCGATTATTTGCTGAACTTTCAACTCTAACCTATTTCCCATGAAATACCCCAAATAATAACCATGTGGGAAATGCTTCACATATTACTTCTAGTAAGCGGTGTCGGAGAATGGTTGTTTTTTTATTTTTGCAGTTCGATATTTTCCTTCAGTTCCTGGCTTCTATTCTCATTTTTTATGGAATATTTGGAGATTGAGCACGAAACAATCATGGGATTACATAAACCTATTGACTCTGTGGGATCTGATACAAAATATTAATTGAAAGTTCGCGGTAGCATCCGATTATTTCCAAAACTTCTTACTCTCCACTATTTCCCATTAAATCACCCAAATCACTATGTGGGGGTGCGAGGTGCTCCACATTATACCGATAGTTCGCATTAACGTGAAATGGTGGTTTATTTTCGAAATTTTTCCAATTCAATATTTTCCTGAAAATAGAATTCTGAATAGGTACATCTGCGGAATCATTGCCTGAATTTATGATTCAGCCTTCGTAATCAAGGATCAAACACACTTCACAAATAACGAGTTTCTATTTTGTTTCTTATGGAAGTTATTGTGTCAACGATCGTGAACACAATAACATTCGGAAGAAACGACTTAGAAACTCGATATTTGTCAAGTAGGTTTGGGGCTTAATTACGAAGGTCGAATTAGTGAATGGGTAAAATTCGCCCAATGATTCCGTAGATATAAAAATTCAAGATGTTTTCCCAAATTTCGATTTGAAATCCAGTGCTTGAGAGAAAGGTACAAGAGAAGAGATAAAAACACTAGTACTGACGTGAGGTCAGGAGCTTTTACGCGCTTGTTCAAATTTCAGATATTAGATCAACACGAATTTTCACCTAGTTGCGTGTTGGTAATTTCATCTCGATAACGAAGTGTCAATCTGATTGCATTTGTACTTCTTGAGATAGTGCGGAAATAACGTTAAAATTCCCAATAACAACGAAATTTGGCACATTTTTTTTCCTTAAATCTAGGAAAATGAATATCGGATTGAATTGAAATTTGGAACAATGTTGTTAAATACTAACTCTAAGGTTTCTGCCAAATTCCATTGAAATATAATCAATATTTCCAGAGGAAATTTTCGAATGATTTTTTTTAAATTTTTTAACAACTGGGTCCACACGAAATTCTGCTCTGAGTTGTGTGTTGGTATTCCAAAACTGTTCACGCATTTTCAATTTGATCGAGTCAATACCTCATGAGATATCGAGGAATTTACCTCAAAGCTTCAAATGTGCCTAACTCCGAAACTATCCAACCGATTCCGCTCATTAACGAACTCAGCCGAGATATTAGGACTCCAAACCTAGCTTGACAATTTCAAGTCGCTAAGTCTTTTCCTTCGAAACTTAGAGCCTTACGGACGGTCGGACAGAATTGAATTTGACCACGGATTCTTCTTCAGGGAGTTCAACCCAATCGTTTGAGACCATTTTCGGCTCAAAATTCGAAAATTACAAACATCGCAACGAAATGATAAGGCGCTGCTCCCTATAAAAAGCGCGTTAAAAGTGGACAAGACCCCATACGTCACAGAACGCCGTGAAGTTTCGACCGTTTAATCAGCCAATATGCGGAGCCAAATTCGAATGATCGTTTTCCAATTAAAAATTGAAATTTTTGAGGGTGATTTAATTTTTTTAGTATTCTCATGGATTGAATAGTCGATTCCGATGGTGAAAAATATATGCAAGAGACCTATTTTTTAAATTGACGAATTATTACGTCGGTTCACTTTTCATTATGACTTGGATGAAGACCATGACAATCAAAATACTGAGCCATCTATCATCTATCATGTCAGATTATGGTTAGAATAAAATAACGAGTAGATGAAGTGAATAATCTATGGAATGGTTCTCTTTCGTTCGGATGTAATGGTGTCAAATGCTAGAAAATCCGATTCTTGGATTCTTCTTCGATGGCCTCTTTCTCGAAGATCATAATATAATTCTCGAAAAACTATTGAAACTTTGGTATCGATCAGCACGTGTTGGTGTTGGTCAAGAAGTTTCCTGAAATGGTTAATCGGTGAAGACGTACGTACACTCACTTGAATCTCAATTGAATTGTTACGTGATGTACAGCGTTCAATCCCGTATTAATTTTCCGAGAGCGTAGAAGATTTTACCGCGAAGATAGATCGTTTCTATTACACAGTTTACGTGATCAAAACCATGTCTAGAATGAGTCTCTAGCTATCCTTTTGAGAACTTTGTAAAAACCCGATCCATTTCTTAGTATTGCAGAGTCATTTCATATCTTGAATTTCCCGATGGTTTCTTATGAGTAAAATACTTCCTCAGTGCTATTTTAGGGTAGGAACAATCTGATGCACGTTTTTCAATTATCCAGGACTCTCACCTAAGAGTGGTATGCTAGCACTAACACAAGCCTTATTCAGGTGGACACAGTCCTAAAGCTACAGGGTCCTGGCAACTCCCAAGTCAATGATTGAATAGTGCCTATCCACTACAAAACAAATATTTATGCTAAGTTTATTTTACCCGCTTGTTTGAAAAAAAATTGTATTTGATTATTCATTATTATTATTTAGCGAAATTTCTGCAATTAAGTTTTAGCCTAAAAAAAGGCTTAAATGATTAATCTATACCCTGATGAAAAATCCGAGGTCAAATTCAATGCTGTCCATGTGTCCCCTTTATCACAATAACTTTGGAATGAAAAGAGCTGGAGAGTTGAAATTTTCAGGAGTTTTGGAGTATGGGGTAAATAGTTCGTCAGGAAGCAAAAACTGCACAACTTTTTCACGATTTAAGCCATTTGTAATATTGATTTTTCAATAACTCGAATTTTACTGATCAGATCAAATTGAAACTTGGAAATAAGTTGTGAAATGTCGACGAGTAAAACTTGTGAAAATCATAAATAGTTTTCGAAAATTTTCTTAATTTTCGGGAAGTTTCTGAAAATCTCTTCATGGAGAGAAATAGTTGATTATTTATCATCTACTGGAATTTTCCGATTATTCTACTGAGAAAATGTTGGCAGCTGAAAACTATTCTTCATTTTTGAAAAAAACCTTTTAAACAAAATAACCTTGAAAAGCACTGGCGTGAAGTCAGCAGCTTTTCGCGCTTGTTCACATTGCTTAATGGCAACTTGGAAATTCAGTAAAATTTAAATGGAATAAGAAAATTTTCAAAAAAAAAATATTTTTTCAAATTTTTCCATGGATAATTCTTCATACCGACACGGTTCATCTTCCAACCAAGTTTCATTCCGATCAGATTAATATTTTTATATTTATTTAACCTGAGAATTTCAAAACTCTAGGTCTCTCCTTCCGAAAGTTAGAGCATACACGGACCCTATGAATTGATCTTCAGTTCAGCTCTAACATACGAATTTTTCTCTATCTGATTAACAATTACATGAAGTAATTACTCAGTTTTGTATTTATGTGTCTCGGTATGTAACAAAAATGAATTGGCTCGATCTACTCTAGACATGAGGTGTTACACCCTATATATTTCTTCTGTTTGATGATTTGGAAGTTATAGTAGAGGAGTGCATGGGAACTACAATGTTGGACAAACTTCACAAAGGATAATGGATAATGGTGTACCCTCTTATTCGCATGCATGTAATCGTGGCCTAATCTGATGTTCAGTGAGGCATTTCTACAGCAAGGTTTATGTTGATTTGAAAGTGGGAGATGAAAGACAGACATCGCAAGTCAACATTTGCTCAGGGAGAATAATGGTAGTTAATGCGGAATGTACTGGAATTTTGATTGAATTCGTTTTCACAGCTCATTATTACTTCGATTTCGTTTTCTCGAAAATGTACCTGGCAGCCTCGAATTCTATGGCTGAAACTCAGATTGCTGAGCTCCTGAAAATTCCGATTGGAAAAAAACTCCTCTCTGTCATTGAAATCCTCACAGTTTTTTCAAAAGACGTGAATATTCGAGAATCAAATTACATATTGTGGCTGTCGACTGTGCATACGTAGTGTCCCAAAACTTTCCATGACTCGGAGAATTCTAGAAAAGCACTGATGTAAAGTCATCTGCTTTCGTGCGCATCTTCAATTCCGTGGACGAAAAAATAGTTTTGAATTGTTTTTCCCAATATCTCAGGAAATTACAAACGGATCAAATTTAAATTCGGTACACTGTTATGAAATATTTATTTCAAGGTTTCTGCCAATTTTCATCGGAATCTGAAGTAGTTTCCGAAAAACATTTTTTAATTCACCAATCACACTATCTCAGCAAAATTCTTCAGGCAGTTCCGTGTCGATATTTAACAACCAATTACTCAGTTTCAATCAAATCACCCAAGTTGTTCCCGATGATCGTGAAGGAAAACCTCAAAAATTCAAATGAATAAAACTCAAAACTGTTTGGCTGATTTGGCCCATAAACGAACTCAACTGTCGAATTCAGATAGGGAACCTAACCTGAACCGGATATAATCGATGAGTCCAAATTTATGTGAAATGATAGCACGCAAAAAAGCACACAAAAATGCAAAAAAAAAACTCATTCCAAAAGAAAAAGATAATCCTTTGTATGACATTTGATTCCATCAGCTCAAAAACTGTCGTTCGTTAAATCTAAACAATCCGGTTCCAAAAGCTGAAACGTTATATGTGTTCATTTCATCAATTGCATAAAAGCTCCTGTGCTCAGATATTTTGTTAATTTATTGTTCGTTACGGCAAAGTCTGAACCCTCAGAAAGCGTTCAGATGCAGTTCACCCATGTCCGATATTTCACCCTTACCAAAATCGGAGGGGGGTAATGTTGTTCAACTTATTTTCGGGGGGGTAATCTGGTTTGACTCGATGTATTGTGTGGTAGTTTTTCCGTGAAATGATAAAATATTTGGTTTCATTCCATGAATTTTTCATGTTTCAGAGGGGGTAATTACCCCTTCCACCACTCCGGTAAATCCACCCTTTTGATGAAGAACTAGAAAATCTATGGTTTTAAACGACCTAGTGGAAATTTTGATGTTGTGTTCGGTCGATCTTCTGTTTATTGACCTTTAAACGAACGATTTTTTTTAGTCCATGTAATTCAGATGTGCGTTATAAATGTTTGAACAGATTTATTGCTTTACTGTCTGGAGAGAGTTGTAAATTGAAATGAAAATAGATTCAATTATCCGGTGGTTTGATTTTTTTCGTTTATTTATGGACAACTATCGAGAGACGGCCTAGAGTGGAAGGGAACTTAAAATCTATATGGTCAATTTGAAATTTCCATTTCCAGCGTCATTAATTTCATTCATGGGAACAGTTTCTTTTCCATCTAGTTCATCGGGCAGCGTTGATTGGGCTTAGTACCTGGGGTAACTGCTATGTTTGTGTTAATTTGAACAGGCTTGCAAAAGCTCATCACTTCAGGTCAGTGCGTTATAAGGTTTTTTTCTGTTTTACAGTTTTTTGCGTGCATGTTCTGGGAAACAGCGTGCTATCGGTTTGTCCAAATGTGTGTAATTTTCGAATTTTCAGCCAAAAATGGTCTCGAACGTACATTGGAATCAGTGAAGACGAATACGGCGCCAAAATCTATTCTGTCTGGCCGTGCGGCCGGCCGTATGCACGATAAATGTCGTACGGAGAATCCGATCGACCTGAAACTTTCAAGGTAGGTTGCATTTTTTCCTAAATTTCTTTCGTACAATTTCTTTTGAAGCTTTTGAAGGTTTGCGAGGTAGCTTCAACCTCTTTGGGAAAGTGTCACGTTTCGTCCCGGCTTAGTTTGGGGGAACTCGTCAGGGCATGCACCAAACAAAGCCGTTTACATGCCTACGTGAGTGGACACCCCTCGTGAGGACCACAAGGGAGTGTACCAGACCGTTTGGGATGAGCGTATTTCCGAGATCTTGAGAGGATCCAACCGGGACAGCGTGCGCGCTAGCGCCCCCTGTACGTTGACCGATGAAGTGGCCAAGCGTTACAAGCAGGTAACGTAGGGTACTTAAGACGCAAGAGATGGTACTGCGCGCGCGACTTAAGAAAGAGCTGAGAGAGGGCGCTCGCTACACTTTTGTTTCGCTGCGTATTTTGTTGACGAGGTCCTATAAAGTGCAACTCTACTGCCTTATCTAAATGGTCGTCTGGAAGTGCTTTTTCAGCAAGACAACGCACATCCCAATGTTGCTCGTTGAACTTTGGACTTTCTCCAAGAAGCTGACGTTCAGGATTTGCTGTGGTCACACCCTTCAGAAAATTTAATTGATGAAGTTCGAGTTGCTTGAAACCAGTTGTCACGAGCAGACATCGACCATATTACTTCGTCGGTTTCTAGACGTGTACAAGCGATTCCGTTCAGTTACGAGTTCATCTAGTTCATCCTCTCAGCATAAAATACGCAATTTCTAGCCTCTTAAGGCCAACACTCACTTATCGGCAACAGCCGAGCCCACGACACATCGGAATTTCATTCTTTCTATACAGGGTGATTCCGGAGGAGACCGTCAGATTTTAGGATAAGTTTACACTAGTCAAGACAATCTCGAAACAATGTTTGGTTTATGGTTGGGGTCTCTATTGAGAATATACAGGGTGATTTGTCCGATTCGACCGATTTTACTTTTATTGATAACTTTGGTATGGCTCATTCGATTTAGAGAAATTTTCAGCGAAGTACAATAATGATGAAGACATTTATTAATTTTGAAGTTTTTTTTTCAAAATAAGCGTTTGTTATTGTGATAATTCCAGGTTAATTGTGCAGGTTGAAAAAACACCCTGTACATCGCATTTCCAAAACTACGCTAATCTTTTTAGGATTGTACTATAATAAGTCATTATTTGAGAGTTTCTAATTTTTTTGGTACACTTCTTGTTTTCTAAGAAAACTCCATCAAAAAAAGACAATGTCGAAATTTCGCTCCAATCGATTCTACTTTCATTGATAACTTTGGTATGGCTCATTCAATTTCGATGAAATTTGCAGTGTAGAACAATCTGAACGAGTACATTCAATATTCGAAAAAGTCTCTCGAAATACAGGGTTGTAATTGTAATAATTTTAGAATTTCAGATTTATTGTGCAGTTGAAAAAAAATCACCCTGTACATTGCTTTTTCAAAAGTTTCCTATTCGTTTCAGATTCCACAATAATGTGTCATCATTCAGTGGTTTTTAATTTCTTTGGCACACCTCCGGTTTTCCTAAAAAACATTTTTGAAGAAGAGCATGATCGAAATTTGGCTCACAAGCAGTGAGAGTATTCCGCACTAGGTAGGAAAGCTGTATTGTCCAAGGATGCAAAGCAGTTCTTAAGTTCTAAAATATTCTTTTCAAATTCCAAATTCATATTTAATTGCTAATATTTTGTATGAAATCATTCAATTCAGAATATATTCCGAATTTGAAAAGAATATTTTAGAAGTGACGAACAACTCTGCATCCTTGAACGATACAGCTTTCCTACCTAGTGCGGAATACTCTCACTGCTTGTGAGCCAAATTTCGATAATGCTCTTCTTCAAAAATGTTTTCTCGGAAAACTGGAGGTCTGCCAAAGAAATTAAAAACCTCTGGATGATGACATATTATTGTAGAATCTGCAACGAATAAGAAAGTTTTGGAAAAGCAATGTACAGGGTGTTTTTTCTTCAACTGCACAATTAATCTGAAATTCTGAAATTATCACAATTACAACAATGTATTTTGAGAGATTGTTGCGATTATTGAATGTACTCATTCAGATTGTTCTACACTGCAAATTCATCAAAATTGGATGAGTCATACGAAAGTTATCAATAAAAGTAGAATCGATTGGAGCAAAATTTCGACATTATCATTTTTTGAAAAAATTTTCTCGGAAAACTAGAAGTGTGCCAAAAAAATTAGAAACTCTCAAATAATGACTTATTATAGTTCAATCGTAAACAAATAGCGTTGTTCAGGAAACGCTAAGTACAGGGTGTTTTTTCAACCTGCACAATTAATTGGATTTATCACAATAACAACAGCTTATTTTGAAAAAAAAATTGAAATCAATGAATGTGTTCAACACTATTGTACTACGATGAAAATTTCATTGAAATCTAATAAGTCATACCAAAGTTATCAATAAAAGTAAAATCGGTCGAATCAGACAAATCACCCTGTTTATTCTCAACAGAGACCCCCAACCATAAACCAAACATTGTTTCGTGACTGTCTTGACTAGTGTAAACTTATCCCAAAATCTGACGGTCTCCTCCGGAATCATATAATTGAATAGGGCAGCGCGCACTCGAGCGCTACGGTCCACGGCATATTAGTAGGGAAATAAGTTTCCGTTTTGCCGTGGTCCGACCTGTTGCCGATAAGTGAGCGTTGGCATTTAGTCATCTGAAGACACATTTATGTGAGCTAACGTTTGATAACCGTTGTAGTTTGTGAAGAAACGGTAAATACTCAACTTTTTGGATAATCTATAAGGATATAAAAATATTTTATTTCAGGGATGAACATTTCAATTTGTAACTATGCAAAGTTTATGGGTTTCCATGAAAATCGTTACCAAAAGTTAAAGTAACAAAATGCGGAATTCCAAATTATAATTTCTTGATTACCTCACTTAGATCAATGAACCAAGTTTATAAACAACAAAACCAACGAATAGAAAATATTTACATGATAGCAAGCGCCAGTCTGAAATAATTTTTTTTAATTGGTCCCTATACTACGCGTAAAATTTAAGTGTGAGACGGTTCATCAATCTCTGAGATATTCTCTAGGAAAATAGCAAATTATTGCAATATGAGGAAGCTAATGCACTTCACATTCATGTACTGACGCACTTAAGAGCAAATAATACCTCGAATATAACAAGTGAAGAATGGAAAAAAAAATTACCAAAGTGCATATCCAATAGAGTTCAGACCTGTTATTCCATTCTAAAATTACCGTTTGAAGGCTCGGGCAAAATTTCGAGAGGATTATAAGATGAGAATCAGGCAGCGTTGACCAGGGTAAGTACATGTAAGCGTGACTGCTCTGTTTGTGAAAATTTGAGCAATCGTGCGAATACTCCTTCACTTCATAGCATTTCTTTTCTAGGTTTTTTCGTTTTATAGTTTGCTAAATCCTATTGAACCTGTAGTTTTTATAATGTTTTGGTATGGGTGCTGAATATACCAAGGGACAAAAGTTACATCCAGAAAAAATAACTTTGTGAACTTCATTTTATGTCAACAGAATTACCATATTCGAACGATAACGTTTGAGTTTGCAAAAACAAAGTTTTTTTTGTCATCTTGTTTGTGAAGAATGCGGTCCATTCAACCTGAATAGTACAGTCAACTTATGTTGAGTCATAGTTGAGCCTAACAAAATGCCTCGTGTTCGAAGAGGTCAAAATTATCACCATATAAGCCATTTTGACATATCTCCAGAGCGGTGATTTGTGTCCCTACACGTTTAAATGCCTTATTTTCCTTTATCGCCGTAAATCGTCGTTGTCCAACATTAATTAATGCGTGTGTGTCGTGTATGAACAAATGTAAGTGGAAGAACACGAAGAAGACTAACTGTACAAGTCCACGAAACGTCAAGACGTATTCGAGCCCTTGAACTTTTCTCATGCCGTCCAAGATTAGTGCTGCCTTCAACTGCGGACCCTTGTCGTCAACAATTGAACTGATGCAGGGAGTGGCAACAGTTGGTGGAAGAATGGCATTATGTCGTATTCAGCGGCGGAACTCGAGTTTATTTAGGGGTGCACGATGCCCTTCGAACGCTAAAACTCCACCTGTGGACAGTGAGGTAATATTCACTGTTGGATTTATGGTTTGCGGAGCTATCTCTTATGGTAACCGATCACCTCTTATGATTATTCAAGGAAGAGTGACAGTTGCGCCTTATATCGGCTATGTCCCAGAAACCACTCTTCCTACTGCCTTGTCTGAATGGCTGTCCAGATGTCCTTTCTCAGCGAAACAACAGGCGACCCCATATTGCTAGTCGAACTTTCGAATTTCTCCAAGAAGCTGACGTTATCATTTGCCCGTTCATGTGTGAGATATGATGGAAAGAAGACGGTCCAATTTGCACAAACCCCCACAGACTCTGGCATAGTGAATGCACGAAATTGGAGTTACTTGGAACGAATTGTCACGAACAATAATTCGTTATGATAATCTTATCGTGCCATTCTTGGTGTAAGCTGAAGCATCAACAAAAAGTTCACGAAGTTATTCTTTCTCGGTGTAAAACTTCTAATGTCACTCAGTTCCTTATTTATTTGATAACATCAACTATTAACTCTTTCACTATTACTCTGAAAAATGTAATCCCTCTCTCAAGTAAGAATTTATTTTGACCTTATTCTTCATGACCTATATGTGAGGCATTTCTAACATACATTTAAGTAACGTAAGAAATCAATAATCAACTTACATGTCCCCCGAATTTGAACCCTCAATCCTATTATTATACCCATAATAGAATATTAGTTAGTACCGCACCAAGAGCAGCCTAAAGATCTATTTCTTCGACCATCAACTAACCTCAGAGGCATCTTTCGCGTGACTATCTCACTGCTTCAAAACAAATACGTTCATCATAGTAAGACTGGGCAAATTCATGTATGCCCCTGGGGCATTTTATTATGATTATATCTTGGTAATTTCGGTTTCAACGCGTTGATTCATATCCTATTTTCGTTATTTATTGCTGTAACTTCTTGTAGAATCGACGGTCAAATTCCTAATATCAGATGCATATAAGACGAATTTTGAATTATTGCGTCTTATTTTCGGACTTTTGAAGAGATCGATATTTGTAAAGAATAAGATACTCCAAGAATTTCAGCATTACATTACCTACATAACAAACATTTGGAAAAACGATAGCACGCTGTTCCACATAACATGCGCGCAAAAAATAAGAGGAAATCACTGAAATTATATATGAAATTTCAGAAAGTCACTGACGTGAATGGAAGTAAATTCAGAAGTTGTAGACCAATATACTTCATCATCAAGTTTATCGCCAAGTAGAATTTGTTACAGACTCTTAAGGTATTAGTACAGGAAAAAATTTTGATATGGGATTAATTTGCCCATTCCCATATTCAGTTTCAATCCTGGTTCTGCCTTTAGGAAGAACCGGTTTTTCTATGAACCTCGCTTTTTGAAAAATTTGGGGTATAAATTTTATCCGCACTTGATATACCAAATTTGTCCGTATGCGATAAATAAAATATTTCAAGCGATGCGAAGGAATTAAGTTTTCAAATCGAAAAATGACTTGAGATCCATACTAACGAAAAGCAAACCACTTCACGAGAAACAGAAATAAAGACGAAAAGTCATATACAGCGAGAACACAAAAACAACCTAAGGATTAGAGACATACAAAGATTTCAAATAGCGAAACATGTATGTGGGACCATTGGTAATAATATGGTAGATTGTGATAATACAAATATACTGATGTCGGAACCAGACAATCTGAAAAAAAAAATTGAGAGTCCTTCTGTATTTTTCTTAATGAATAGAGTAATTTCGTCCATTCTTCTGCAGAAATGGACCGAATTGAAAAATTTTCTCACCAGCTGAATGAACGGAATGTGTGTTGCTGTGGTTTTTTGAAAATTTCAATTTTGACAAAAGTCTCAATAATGGAAAGAAATAATGCTGAAGAATTTTTTTTTGTATGTCTAATGAAGGACTCATATTTATACTCTGAAATCTTACAGTTCACTTTGTTGATCCTTTGCATTGTTTCAGTATTATTCATGGAGCAACCTCTTTACCTAGAAACTGTCCTTGACAAATAGTTTAATCGTGCAATCCGCAAGGGCGTTCTCCTTAAAAAAAACGAGGTAGGTGCAAATCGGACAGTCTCCTATACCCATCATATCCCAAACATGATCGATGGGATTTGAAGCCGGTTAACGGGGTGGCCACTGCAAATCGTTAACCCCACTTTTGTTAATGAACACCGTAGTTCAACGTATAATATGGAGACGTGCGTTGTCTGGCTGAAAAAGAACGTTTGTACGACCATTTAGATAAGGCAGTAGCGTGGCTTGCAGGACATCGTCAACATAACGCGCAGGGGTCATACTGTTATAATGGTGAACAGTAATGAAAAAATGCATTTTAAAAGTTGTTTTGCGAGCATGTTCTACGAAACAGAGTGCTATACTTTGGCTCTAAGGTCTGTAATTTTCGATTTTTTTCCGCGAATGATCTCAAACGACTAGTTTGTACTCATTGATGAAGAACAATATGTAAAAATCGATTCTGTCCGGCCGTTCTCACGACAATTTGGGAACGGAAATAGCTAGCGAAGTGAAACTTCTAGAATAGGTTGCGCATCCAAATTCGAAGGTTATGTTCTAAATGGGCCAAATCCACAAACGGTTTCGGAGTTTATCTTTTTGAGTTTTCGAGTATTTTTCTTCAATATCTCAGGAACTTTCTTATACGATCAGATTTCAATGAATTTTGGTACAGACCTAGCGGTCAGTATTTCACAATCTCTCACATCTTCATTTTCGTGAGTAGGTGACTAGTAACTACTTTGGCAACGAATATGGACATGAGCGCAAAAGCTGCAAACTTCGCGCCAGTGCTTTTGTATAATTCTTTTCGCTGAAAATTACCCAAAATCGAATATCATTTATCGGTCAGACTTGAACCTAAGCAGAGCCTCTGGCGGTAAGGAGTGATCAGAAATTTCCGTCAATGTTTCCTCATCTGATCCAAAAAGGCAATTAAAACCTTATCGCTTCGGAAAATTCACCAATAAATGCGACGAATTAGTCGGTAAATCGTTCACTGTAGAACAAACGATTACGGCATTGGCTACGCTTAACAAAAGTCAAGAAATTGCACCTTCACATGATTTGACTGCTGCCTTGCCCACCTTCTTTGATCATTAAAACTGAAGGAAAAGATCGTGTCCTATTTGATGTGCTAGAATGCTTTTTTTTGGTGAAAAGATAATTTAATGCATTATTATGAGGTATTATGATAACAACCAATTAGCAGTTTTCGTTGCTTAAGGTTTTTTGAATTTCCTTTACCCCTAAACATGCTTATGAAGGGTGTTTTTTTTAGAGGCATATAACTCTCAAATGGAATAAAACAAGGATGAATTTTAAAATTGACATGAGATTGACTTTATTCAAATGATAATCTTTTCGCAAAATAATTTAAATAGAATTTCTGGCATATGACCGTCACGGCTGACTCGGACGTAATCTAATCTTGAGGTCCAATTTTCAATCACATTTCCACCATTTGTGGCCGTATATCGGCAATAACGCGTCAAATGTTGTCCTCCAAGTGGTCGATCGTTTCTGGCTCATCGGCGAAGACTAGCGACTTCACATTACCCCATAGAAAATAGTCTAATGGCGTTAAATAGCACGATCTTGGAGGCCGATTCATGGGCCCGGAACGTGAAATTATGTGGTTATCAAACGTTTCCTTTAGTAAATCACAATTGTGGCACGAGCTTTGAGACATGTTGCGTCGTCTTGTTGAAATCACAGCTGCTGCACATCATGGTTGTTCAATTGAGGAATGAAAAAGTCAGCAATCATGGCTGTAAAGCGGTCACCATTGACTGTAACGTTCTGGCCAGCATCGTCTTTAAAGAAATATGGACCAATTATTCCACCAGCCCATAAAGCACACCAAACGACGTCCCTGTGGATGTGTATTATCAGTTAGAGTGAACGTGGTGCGAAAACGGTCCATGGTTAGTCGAATTAATTGCTCTGATGGACGATTATGTTGACCGTAAAATGGACGTAGAGCGCGATATGCATTTCGAACAGAACCATTATTTTCAAAATAAATTTATACAATTTGGAAGCGTTGTTCAGGCGTCAGTCTATTCATGTTGAAATTCCAGACCAAACCAAACACAAATCACTTGACAGCTGACAAAATGGCCGCCAGTTAAAACAGCGTTGCCAACTTAAAGTTCTATACCTCTAAAAAAAAATTTTGCTTTTATAGTAGCCATATAGCCACTATTATAGCTATTTGATCAGGGCAAAAATCAATGTGTATCAAGTTAGAAAATCAACTCTTGACAGTCGTATAGTTAATATGGACTTCTGCCGTTGATTAGCTAAGAAAAAATAAATGTCATATTATTTTTTGGATTATATTCAATGCTCTGCTAACTGGACGTCAAAATAGCAGAACAACTCTTGAAAAATCGGACTCCAAATTGCATCACTTTTTCCGTTAGTTAATCGTTGAAAAATTAATATTGCCGCTGTTACGTTTACTTCGATGTCATGTCAGAAAACTCTTTGAAATCGGACTGGAAATAGCATTATTTTTTCCGTGAGTTTTGAAAATGAGCATAAGATCAAAATTTTACCTTCTTTCAACTAAGTTTTCAACCCCAAATTCCGCCGTGCAATTTCATATTTGAAATTTGGCTCTTGAAAGCTATGCACCGTAAAAATTCTGTACGTGTTCAATATTTTTGACATGTAATTCGTGTTGAGGAGACCATACTACAAGTGGGTACTCCAAAATGCTTCGAACATTCGAAACGGAAATGCTTCTGACGTTGAAAACGTCATATTCGTGTTGTTAATTTGTCATAAATTTCTCTTGATTCTTAATGATCTTAGAATTCTTGAATTGATTATCGTGAATGCCTCTGTGAATAAATAAATAATAAAGTAAATATATAATTGCGAATTTATAACTCCTTAAAGTATTCATTTCATCCTAAGTTGACGTCACGTGTAGCAGAATTAATTTTCCAAAAGTTGGTCTGCTAATTTGGGGCCAAGTTAGCAGAACATCAAATATTGTCCAAAAAGCGAAAAGGGCAAAATTAATATCTCACGATTATTCAACCCCAAAAAACGGTTAACTCAATTCTCTAGGCTATAAACATAAAACCATAAAGGCTTGTTTTCTTGCAATATTTTTCCGAATAATAAGCTTTTGGAATCGTTCAGATTTTGAAATGACAATAACAAATAAAAAGCCTCTAGAACCGTCGATGATAATGAAAAAAACTATAATCATTGAATAATGCAGATTTTTCACCAAAACCTTCACATAATATTCAATAAAGAAGTTATACGAAAAGTGATAAGTGGCAATATTTCAATTTAGCTGTATTTTTAACTGAAAATATGAGTGAAAAGTTGATAGGCTCTGCAAAGATTAATGTAAGGCCGGGTCCAGATGGGTGTAATCCGAACAGCGAATGCAATAGAATTTGATTAACGATTCGGCGAATAGTGTGGACGGCACTCGAGTTCAGCCTCGAATAATACATTCAAAAAACATTCATCGTTCGAGTTGAAAACCGAGGCCTGACGGAGCAGAAAGAACGCTGTCTCGAACCATAAAACTCCCTGTGATTTATGGTATTCGCTGTTTGCATTACACTCATCTGGACCTGGCTTTATTAGCATGCACATCTGTAGTACGCTACATAATCCTAAGAATTGATTGGTGGATGCGCTCTAACGGAAACAATTGCTTTCATTCGGAGAAGTAGTTCATGGTCGATTGTTTCATGCAGACAAATGGAATGAATGACATATACTATGTTGGAAAATTATGAAACGTCAAATAACTTCTAGTAACTCAAAAACGAACAGTAAGTATACGCCCTATTCTGAATGTTTTACATTTTGATGCATACGTCTTCTAAAATTACGCGCTTGTTTAGGGAATAAGCGACTGACTGGAATAAGCTGACTGACCTCACGTTAGTGCTTTTCTAGAATCTCTTCATTCATATTGTATGTTTTTCGACAAGTTGTATGTATACAGTCGTATATAAAGTAACCTCTCTTAAAATCACTACAGTGTTGATTATAAAAATTGATTAATAATGAAGAATGCCGCATCTGCCTGCATCTTCCGAAGATTGTGCACATGTTTATTTTGCAGGCTTGAAGCATTTGTTGTAATCTCAAATAAGGGAAATGCACGCAAGGCCTCTGTGCTCGAGAAATTTGGATACATGGAACAACGGTATACCCTGCACGCTTGATATTATATTCATATGACGGGAAAACTCAAATTCACTTTTAAATACTTAGAGCCGCGAAATATTCAATTCATTCAATGCAAATAAAATTATTATTGTGGCACGGTTTTAGGATCGTTAATGCGTCTGCCGTTTTCATTTTTTTCTTGATTTCAATCCGATCATCTGTTTTTAAGCAGACCATTTTAAAATAATAATGCAGGGATATATCTACTCAGCGGCCGATCATAAACACAATGATTCATTCGAAATTTCTAGAGCCCGTTTGGAGCTTTAATTACTAGATTTCATCTAGACATTCGATTCCTTCTCATTTGTGGTTCCAATATGCATAATTGAGCTAATACCTTTCACCTTGTCCAACAGTTCAACAGTTTCCGAACCGATAGTATGATATGGTTACCACTCTACAGAAATCTAACCCTGTCATTTTTCCTATATATCAATCTTTTTTTGTATTGAGCTGCAGACAATTCTTCGGGGTAACCTCTTGAATGACACTCAAATCAAAATTCAAAGCAGCAACTGCTTGGTCCATTTCATATGTGTGTGTAGAAGGAGATATACAGGGTCGTTCACGAGGAACCTCACCCATATTTATACGGGAAACTACTGAACGTATTTTCATGAAATTCAGCACTTATAAGTATTTCACGATGCTGATGAAATCTAAAATATTTTCAAGGCATGAGCACCTCCGGTTTTTCCGGAAATGACGTCAACTTCCGTTTTTCAAATCAGAACACTATTTTTTTATTGCAGAAATAGATTCCTTAGAAAATTTCAATTTATTTTGATGTAACATTTTTCAGTTTTGGTTGGAAAATTCTCTCTGAGCGGGAAAATTCGAAAAAAAAATCGAAAATAGAGCTCCGCTGAAACAAGAATAACTTCGAGGTTTTTGGATGGAAAATTTTCATTTTTGGGATTTTTCAAGATGTAAGATTGGTGTATCCACTTTAATAATCGAAATCGCGATTCATGATACAGGGGGTGAAAAAATCGCTTTCAAAGTTAGGGATGACAAAATCGTGAAAAATCAATTTTTTCAAATTAGAACCCCATTTTTTATGGCAGAAAATATTTTAGATTTCATCAGCATCGTGAAATACTTATAAGTGCTGAATTTCATGAAATATGGGTGAGGTTCCTCGTGAAAGACCCTGTATAATTGGCTATCATCCGCGTAGTAATGCAACAAACAAGATACTATACATTTGATAAGTTGCGAGATGTATTGATGAGGAGAATATATCCCAAAATGGAACCCTGTGGTACACCCCTGCATATTTTCAAAACGGAGGAGGCCGATCTTCTAAATATGAGGAGAGGAGTGCAGCTGCATCTTCAGAAAAACCAATGTGCGCCAAAAAAGCGTAGATCATGTGATTGAGGCTGTCGAACGCTTTAAAATAATACAAGATCGTCAACAAGGTCAACTTTCCCTGATCTGTTGCTCTTATTTTATCGTCGGTTATATGTAACAATGATTCGAATAAGACAATATTTGCTTAGACATTACTCTTTCTAGGAGTTTGAACAGCGTAGGCAAAATACTAATAGGTCGTGAACCATTCAGGTCCTTTGGATCCGGGACCTTTGCGACAGGAGTAACAAGAGCTTCTTTCCACTGGGTCGGAAACACAGAAGGCTGTAAGCAAAAATTGAGCATATGGGTTAGGATATTAACACAGTCATGACCAGTGGCTCCACTTTTAATAGACTATAATTTTTATTACCTCGATCTCTCCAACACTCTCAAAACTGAAACAGTCCAGTAGTAAGACAGTTTTCTCGATCATAGTAAAACGAGAGCAAATCATCATCAGGAGACGAACCAGGTACAGAATTCATAAAATGAGTGTCCACACTATATACTGCGAAGAGATTTGAGATCAAAATCCAGGAATTGAATAAAATGGATGCATCCACCATTTTCTTAGTACAGTTAGCAATATAATTAATATGGCCCTTCCTGTGCATTAGTCTATACCTGAACCAATTTAATAAGAGAAGAATTAGCCATTTCCAATTTTCTCTACTGGAAATCTCAGTCTGGCTCATATCACTTGGTGAAACAAGGGAATCCACCACCAAAAGGATTGGATGGCCTACACTGGTTCGTTCTAACTTTAAAAAAACCTAGAAGAGCACTGACGTGAAGTCAGCTACTTTAGCGCGCATGCTGATGTGGTCATCTTATCAAGTATTGACCCCACCAAACGTAGTTTTGGTTATGTCCTAATCATATTATCCCCATAAAATAATGTATGAACCTTTGAAGGCTGATCGCAAACACAATTACTTCCGAAAGAAACGACTTAGCAACTCGATATTTGTAAAGTAGGTTTGCGGCTTCATTACGAAGGTGGAATTTGTGAATGGGAAAATCCGCCCAATGATTCCATCGATATATAACTTTTAAGATAAATACGACTACCAAGGAAAAACACGGAATTTTACATATTTTTTCCCATTATCTCACTGAATAATAATCGTATCAAACTAAAATTTGCTACGCTGCCGTTGAATATAGAGCGAAATTTTTTATAATTTTATGAAAAAAAGTTTTTCCAAAAAAATTTCGATTTGTTTTTAAAGTTTGAATCCAATCGGTAGGTAGTTTCTGAAATAGGGAAATAACCTCCAAATTTCAAGTGACTATAAAACCGAAACCGTTTGGTCGATTTCGCTCTTTAACGAACCTAACCTTCACATTTTGAAATGCTATCTACCCTGAAAGTTTCAAGTCGATAGGATCCTCCGTAATTCAGTAATTATGCCTACGGCCGGACAGAATCAATTTTGACGCCGGATTCGTCATCAGTGATTTAAACCAAGACGTTTGAGACCATTTTCCCCAGAACATGCTCGCAATAAGCTACCACCAATACATTCAAAAATGCCTACAACTGGATTTCACGATCACGACCTATTATGATAGCGCGATTGTCTTTCAAATTGCCTAATTCCGCTGCTTTATACTGACTCACCACTCCCGAGATCCGAATCTGTATTTTGTACTGCTTCAAAGGATTTTGCGCATGTACAAGCGTGTACAGTGGGTAATCGTGATCTTGCGTACTTGCCGTTCCCGATTGAGCAACGGTTAGCGGTTGACGTTTGAATGTCACTGTCAGGTGTCAGATTGGCCGAGCCTCTAATCTTTAAACAATGCTTTTATCCATCAGTCCATTTAGAAACAGCCTTGAAATCTCCCAACCGGTACTAGAACTAAGGCCCAATCGAGAGAGCCTTCTGTGACGAGGGATTCTGCGTCGAGTGTCATTGTGTTTAATTTCACGTTTTTCGTTCGTTTCATTAGTATAAGAGCAGAAACTTCAGTAACGTCTCCGTTCATCCTTAATTTGTTTGTAGCCGCATGTGGAAACGCATTTCGCAGCGAGTTTTGCGTTGGAAATCACAGCCTCAATTGAAAAAGCAACAATGTAACCATTTTGTATTTTAGCAATGAATTGCAATAACATAAATGTATATAAAAATATTAGAAACAATTCTTTTTCACATTAAATGTGTATGCAGAATCATAATGTCTTAGGTACTAAATATAAATCTATATTACAAAACTTTCAACTAGCCAACCTATACAATTAGTAAAAAAGGATGCATTAAATGATTAAATACTCTTCACAGCTTGTCGTGCAGCATCTTCCAAATCTTGAGCTGATTGAATATTCAAACCTGAATTACTTATTATTTTTCTAGCTTCCTGAGCATTAGTTCCTTCTAACCTCACGATAAGCGGTATATTTAGCTTCATAGATTTCATAGCATTTACTATACCATTTGCTATCGTTGCACAATTTACAATACCACCAAAGACATTCACAAGAATTGACTTTACTTTTTCATCGGCAGATATAATTTTGAAAGCGGCAGTTACCTGTTCTTCTTTCACACTCCCACCGACGTCTAAAAAATTGGCTGGGTCTCCTCCATGTAATTTTATGATATCCATTGTGGCCATAGCTAATCCAGCACCATTGACCAAACACCTGAAAATGAAATGTAAAATCACATGGCTGAACTTGTGATGGAAATTTCGGAAATGCCCCAACAGAAACCAGCTGCAAGCAAATTACCACCATAGAATAATCTGATATGCTATTCACAGAATTACATGGGGTTGCAGATAAATTTTCACATAATTTTCAGCCCATTGAATATTTTGAAATATATACCCTATATTTCCAGTCATTCCGATATAATTGAGGTTATTTTTCGCTGCTTCCACTTCTCTAGGGTCACTTTCCGAGACATCTTCCATCTCAAATATTCTCTTTTGTCTAAATTTTGCATTATCGTCAAAGTTTAGTTTTGCATCAACTGAAATAACTTCATTTTTGTCAGTCTCTACCAAAGGATTAATTTCTAGTTGAGTACAATCTAACTGTAAAAACATTTTGTACAGTTTTTGAATTTCCTTAGCTGCTTTGTCTTTTAGTACACCTTTGAAATCTAAAAATTCGGCAATCTCTTCAGCTGTTCTATTTGAGATTCCTAAAAAACATGTATTATAATAAAACAAGTACATAAATAACAATGTGAATTCATATCTCATTTAAAAATGAGAAATGTTATAAACTGCAGAACTTTTCCATCTTAGTGCATGATTTCGAAGGAGAGAGCCTGGCAAATCATTAACTTTGGTTGTAATAAATAACACTAAATATTGCAATATCCTGTGATTCCTGGGTACTTTGCATTGATTTTAATTAAAATTTCAACACTCGTTCAAGTCATAAACATGCTTTATATGTTTCATTTTCGAGTATGCAATAAAATTCTATTGAAATTGAAAGATTTACCTTCGAATATGTCAATTGGTGTGTTTTTAATAAGATGTGGGGTTTTTTCAGCTACTGCCTCTATATCAACTCCACCTGCTGGAGATGCTATAATGACTGGACCATTAGAACCACGATCCATAGCAATACAAAGGTATGTTTCCCTCAAAATATTCACACTTTCAGCAATCATAACTGTTTTCACAGGTATACCATCTTTGGGTGTCTGTTTAGTTATCAAATTATACCCAAGCATCTTACCAACAAGACTATCTATTTCATTTTTACTAGAAAATATCAATATTATAGAAACTACACAATCTCTGTAATATCGTAAATTTTTTCAGTTTCAATAAAATTAAAAATGTCACGAAAACATTTCATTTACTACGGTACTCACTTCTTTGTGATGTGAACTCCTCCTTTGAAGCCATTACTGAAATGTCCCTTACCTCTACCTCCAGCAAGAATTTGTGCTTTGATGACATACTCATCAACATCTGAAAGTGATTCTTGAATAATATACTAACTAATTAAACTGACCATAATTGCTTCCATGGAATACAAATAAGTTTTCTAAATACTTGATAGATAGAAAGTATTGTATTTGGTAAGACTTAGTGATTATTAACTCACCAAATTTGGAGAGCTCTGATTTATTATCCTTGTTTAATAAGCAGAAGTTCTGTATGGCTACTCCGTTTTCCCTGAGAAGGTTTTTGCTTTGATATTCCAATAAATTCAGATGCCTTACGAAATGCTAAAAACAAGAGAATGAATTTGAAAATTGGTGAAATGACGATCTTATAAGAATTTACTCACTTTAAAATGCTTTAGAGGTGTTCTACTGGATATTTGTTGCCACATTAGAGACATTGTAACTGGATTTAGAAAACAATTACTCAATAGTTAAATTCAAGAATTAAAAAAAGGCCACGTGCCAATTAAAGTTGACTTTTCACTAAATTGTTCTTCAATTAAAGTATAATTTAAATTTCGTTTTCGGGAAATGCGAATAAGTCCGGTCCAACGATTAGAGTTTCATCAAAAAAGATAAGATCAAGATCTATCACCACTTTATCTTGATGCTAATGTGCAGATTTGGATTTGTAGAATTTTTAGGTGTTTTTGTTATTATGACTAGAATGAAGTATTTTATATTGTATATTTGGAAAACTTGTGAATAAACATCGACGTTTGTTCTATTATTTTCGGGAGCCCAATCGAACTCTTCATGTAGAAAAGAAAAAACTTCATTCAGTGCAGTGTTACCACCTCTACCGATTTTTCGGTAGATCTACCGATTTGCCCCTCAATCTACCGATCTACCGAGAAAGCATATAAATCTACCGAAATTTGATGGGGTGAATGTATCATCTGGTATCCTAAGAAATCACGACTTTTACGGTATTATTTTGAGGGTTTCCTTACCATTACATAATTTGATACATAATTTAAGTTATAAATGGTTATACGTTGCAAATCTATAACGCAAAGCATACCACACGTAATACAGATTTATGTATTACAGGTTGTCTCTTTATAAAGTTGATAAATACCTCGCTCAAAACTGGGAGCAGTTTGTGATTCCCCTTGATAAATTTTGTGAATCCCCAATGAGGGCATGTCACCATATTTATTTTTTTGCATATTTGTTGTTTCCAATAGGTAGTAGTTTTTCTAATACTCATTTATTTTGTTATAATATTGATTTTTTGTTCACAAGTCTAGTTTTTCAAATAATAATTTTTTAATTAATAAAATCTTTTATTAGTATTGCTTCATTCGTAGTAAATTTCATGCCCAATATTTCGGATAAATGGTATTAAGACTAAATAAATAACCCATACATGGGTGAAAAGTTGTTTTTCAGAAATCTACCGAAATCTACCGATTTTTTCCGAACTTTCTACCGAAACTGTTGGTACGGAAGGTGGCAACACTGATTCCACAGACCAACAAGACAAATCACTTCATCGTTTGCGGGAATCGCGTCTCTCCGACCTTGAGAAATATAACAGACTTAACCACACTTTCTTCTTCCTCGAAACAGCTGTCAAATTGAATACTTGATTTTGGAATATCTAAAATCGAAATGTAAAAACGGATTTGTCGGGATTCAGGAATCACAAAATCAAAATCAGACTAAGATTTTTCGATGAAACCATTTGAAAAGCAAATTTCCAACACCAAAGCGAGTGTTTTGTCACATCTTAAACTCGTGTAGAAGAATTCGGTTGGAGTAAATGAAAATTTTGGAAAATTGTTATGGAAAACCCGTTTACCTTAATCAGAGAATCTTTGTAGTTTCACATCAAATGAGATTTATTTCAATATAAAATCAAACTATGAATGGACCAACTTTATATTCCTTCCTTTATATTATATAAAATGAACATTATGAATGAGTCCACCTAAGTTCGATTCCAATTCTTGTTGTATTATTAAAACATATAATGAGGACTGTCATCATAAAATAGAACCTCAAAGATGACTAAACAATTGATTTGGTTGTAAAAAACTGTTTGGATTATATTCCAAGATGGAACAGATACGAAATTGTTCATCAATTAATAGAATGAAAAATTCATTTCAGTTTGTTTACATGTTTATAAATTCTTCAAGCGAGTCCGAAAGCGGCGAGAGTGACGTAATCCTATTCCTGCAATCTGATTGGCACCCCAAAGCACCCCAAACGCCTGCTAAAATTCTGATTAGCTCGATTCGGGGTCATATCTGCGTTGACATAGATTTCCTAAGTAAATGACGCGAGTGGTTTATCTGGTTGATCTGTGCTGATTCAGTGTTGAACTTTTTCTGTGAGTGAGAGCCTTAACCTTAACTTTTGATGACTGTCAAAGAGACGGAATAACAAAACAATATCTTCGAACGAAGGAATTAGGATATAAGATGCAAATTGTTGGTTGAAATCGGAAGCTGCTAGCTACTACAATTTTATATCCAATCACTCAACGAAAATCATTTAAATGAAGATGAATGGTAAAGACATAAGAAAATTAGTTGAGGATATTTTGAGACTAAGAGAAGAATCTGATGTTCTCAGTGAGGAATATTCCAAAAAAGAAGACACCTATACTATTTTGAATTCTAATAGACAATTGAACGAATCAGAATGTGAAGAGGAAGAAATTTCCTTTGAAGTACGTTATGAGCAAAGGCAGATTGTTTGACAAATATATTCCTTTTTATCCTAATGGTTGCGGAAGTCTATCGACTTATTAAGAATTTTCTTATATTATTTGTACCATAGTAATTAGAATTTCATGTTCCAGAATCATTCATGTCACCTATGTAATGGTTATTATGGTTCATCTTATGGTGAGCATCTATGCAAAACTTGTCATTTATTCTTATATCCTATGTTCGAAACACCTGATAGTCCTACATTTATTCCAGAGGTAATTATATTTTATTATAGTTCTAAATTGAGATCCACCCAATTGAATCTCTTGTAAGCTGCATGAGGTTGTTTTTATTTGAGTGCTCATTTCAAGTAAATATTCATGAAAGTGAATTGAAATTGTAATGTAATTTTCATTTAAAAATATTTACTTGATTGCATTTTAAGACTTGTATTGAACTTGATCACACTTAGCTTGTTTTTTACACAATTCCCTTACACCATATTATTTCAGGAAAACAGTGATAGTGATTCAGGCAATGATGAACCTATCGATGCCTCTTTTAGACTGAATGGTAATGACAATTCTGAGGAATCTTTCCAGCGCAATCAAGCAGCTACTACATCTAATATTCCTAACCCAATGTTACCTGTTAGACGTCGAATTATTTTCAGACCATGTATATGCTTGGTTGTGGAACGGTTCATTCCATACTTGGAAAAGAGGCCAAGGGGTCAAATAATTGATGTCTCCATTCTTCCAGACTTCAAAAATTTCAACTTTCAAGGTTTATCCCCTGAAAGTAAGTGTATTCACATCATATGAGTACCCATAACGAAAGATTATAATTGGAGATATTATCATATTTATATTATGCTTTCAGTTTTTATGTATGTGTTACAATATTTGGATGCAGTATCCTCATGGAGTATAGGCCAAGTTTGTCAGAGATGGCGTTCAATTCTCCTTTTATATGTTAAACAAATGGGTTGGAAGAAGTTTTTTGAAGATGTATGGCCATTACTTAGGTCTAGAGACGAAGATTGTCAAAACTGGTATGAGGTAAGATGGTATAAATGATGATCTCACATTCTACCCAGTAAAGGTCTACATGCACTCCACTGTTTCATTCATTATCCTCATGGCAATATTATTGGATACAAAAATTATTTTTCTAATACTGAATTCTGCTCAAATTTATTTCGAAATAACTCCTATGTAATGCATAACCACCATTAATAATCATTTCAATTTGCAGTACTTTACAGCCATGATGAACAGTGCTTGTTGTTTTTATTGCGTCTACCAGATGAATGCTAGGAACTTGCCAGAAAATTGGGACAACAGCTCGTGGAGGGCGCATAGGCTTATGACTGAACTGAGAGTTATGAAAAGTGATCCTTTGGATGGCATTCAAGCAGAACCGTTGGACGATTATGCTTGTCATTGGCAGGCTACCTTGGAAGGCCCAGCTGGAAGTCCTTACGAAGGAGGTCTATTCTTTCTCTATATTAAAGTACCCGCATCTTACCCTCTTACACCACCCATAGTTCGTTTTATAACGAAGATATTTCATCCCAATGTATCACGCCATGGTGACATCGGTATTGATTCTATTCATCAAAACTGGTCCTTAGCTCTGACAATGAGCAAGTTGTTGATATCTATCCAGTCGCTTTTGACGGATCCGTTCTGTGATGTAAGTATTAATTGTATAATTTGTGACGTGATGAACTTCATTTTTGTGTATCTTTCAATTTCTCAAAATGGATATGGAATATGCTTTTTTACAGCGGTTATCTCCATAACTGTATAGCAGTTATAGTTATTGTTTCCAATTACTATATCAATCAATCAAGCCAGCATTTTCAAACATCCTGTTGAAGATAGCGGTTTAATTTTCTGGGGTGCCAAAATGGCACAGGAGATTGTTTATTTTTTGATAGTTTGCAGTGCTTCTTTGTGTCAATTGATTTCCATTGCCTTGATAAATACAGACAAATTTTCTTATGAACACATAGAATGTTTTCCTTTTTCAGGTTTGTATGGAACCTGATATTTGTGACCTGTATATGAACAATAGAAAAGCCTTTGATGCCCAAGCAAGAAAATGGACTGCCAAATATGCAATGAATGATTTGATGTCATACTGAAACATCTTATTCATGGTGTTTAATATCATCATCAGTAGAAATTTGTAGAAAGAAAAGTTTGAAATGAGGAAAAGATACAGCAGATAAAATTCATTATAATTCGATTACATTTAGTGCTGTTTTTTGTGCCACAGTTTTGGGGAAATGTGGAATTTTATCAGCTCATATTAATTTTTCTACCGATTTTCCATCTAGATATGAAAAGATTCAATCTGAACCTCATTAATTATATTTCATATCTTTGTCTTTACATTTTGTATCGACTCTTGAATGAATTTGAAAATATGGAATTATTCATTGAAAGGATTTTCAGGACTGGTGAAATATTCCCTACTTCTATATATTTATTATTTCTATGAATAAAAAGAATACATATTGAAAAAACTTGTATAATTTTAAAATATTACTTTTATCTGCGGTAACAAACTGCAGGTTTGAAAGTTTTTCTTTGTCTTTCAGCTATGTACCTATTTGAAAGATGAGTTTTTGTATGAATAGAAATCATTCGCAGGTACGACAATATTTATTACCACACCAACACATTTCGTCTGTGGCATAACTATAAGGATGGAGCGTGAAGGACTTCACAAAATAACGCGGCCGCGGTGGCGATCAGGAGGTGGTAGCGATCTCGATCAACTCAAACACACGAAAATGCATGTATTAGAGTTGATCTGGAGTTCTTGAGATGAATACACCGAACGTTCTAATCCGTAAACCTAAGGTGAATAAGTGGACAGATTTGTAAAACGAACTCGCCTATTGATTATCATGGTCTGGCAAATCCTTGGTTAAAACAGATTCCTTACGATCTTTGAGTCTATCACTCATCATCATATTTTTTTGTGGTGCTCTGTGGGTCTATCTTTGACAGTTTTCGAGTGTCGGCGTGGCGGGGAACCCCACGAATAAAGATGTAGTTTTTGGCATCTTCCATACTATTTTTTCTATGGTCCGTATCATAGAATACTTGAAAATTTTCTCTTTTCTCAGAAAATAATTATTTTTTGCTCTGCGAACAATCAGCTAATTCAAATATAATAATATTAGATATGCCTCATAAATTCGCCCCTGTAAAAATAATAAACGAAAACTCTGCTTTCAATTGAGAAAGCAATAATCTCAGAATAGCCTGACGATCATAAATAAGAAGATAAATAATGGCAAAGAATATGAAAATGACATAAAGAATGTATAACCTTTTTTTGACATCGACATTTTTCAGAAATGAAAGATTTGAGGTACTAGCTGATAAAGGAAATTCATTGTATTGACAGCAGAACGTTAATTTTTAAGAAGTAAATATGAATGATTTGGATGCCCTTATGCCTCGAGTTATAGAACAGATATACGCTGTACTCGCACATGAAATTAAAATGGGGCTTTGGGATGGACGTGATGAGTCTGGTGGCATTTATTCCTTTCAGTTTCTGCAATCTCTGCATGAGGATTTTATGGTAAATCTACACAAACTGATGGAGGTATGTTGAGTTGTCGAAAAATGTCCTCTGCCTACCAGATTTTCTTGCGTTCACCAAAAAAAGAGTTTTTCCATGGCACTTTTTTATAAGTGTCAGAAAAATGTTCTGAGCAAAAGGTTTTTGAATTGACATTAATCAGCATTCAGGAAATTGGGAATGTTTGTCTAGAAAACTATTACACTTACAATAGTCATTATAAAATAGCCTATCAAAAGGAAATTCCTGATAATCGCAGACTCCAAAAGATATTCAGGATATGGAAGTGATTCAAATCAAAAAAGGGTGATATATATTCTTAGATTTCACTGCCTGTAAAATAATTCAACAAAAAGAAGCTCCTAATCCATTTTTATTAAAGTACCTAATCTAAACGTCTACTAAAGTATATGATCATTCTGACCCAGTGTTTATTTTCCCACTTTTTCTTCTGTTGAAGCGCTTCTTGTTAGTAGATTCTGTACTTAATCTAGTTTATCAGAAAAGGACCTAAAATTGAGTTGTGGAGTATCATTACCCTTACCTTTATACAAAACTGGAATTTACCATGAAATATAAATACTAATTCCCAGTTTAATTTTTAGATGACAAACTTTGAATTTGATGATACCATTAATCAGGATAAAAATATATTATCTAAATATTTGGCACTTATGAATGCCAAGAAGTCACAGCTCACCCAGAGTTGGTTGACCCTGCGACATTTCATGATTTACATATACCGTTCATTACTTTCACTCACTCCTCAAGTTAACAGCGAGGAGATATCAGGACATTTTATTGCTGAAATGAAAAATTTAGTCAAAGAGTAAGACTGAATTAAGTACCATAACTGCATTTTATCGTTTTCGTTTTAATTTTAGATTATCTACAGCAGATGAAATACAGTTATACCTGAGAATATTTTCACTACTACATCAATTTGTCAGTTTTGCATTCTGCCAGTTCAGCAAGACAATTGAGAAAGGCACAACACTCGAGAGTGAGTTATTTTCCTAGAATATTGGTTATTACATCTAGCTTCTAAATTGGCTCTTGCAAGAATTCTGGAAATCATGATTCAACTTCTTGTTTTTCTCTTAGGGTTACATCAATTCTATCAAACATTTCTATTTGCTTCCAAAACTATTTATCCTGCATTTATGGATTTGGAGAAACTTTTAAGGGACAAATGCAACATGACTTGGATGGACTATAATAAGTTTGTTTTCTTTAATATTTTCTATCAAGCCATAGATTCAGAAATATTGATGAAAGTTAGGCAAAAGGTAACTCAGATTCTAATTCACTTATTGCATAACTTTCAGTTTTATAATACATACAATTTTCAGGAAAAACTAGAAGTTCCTGCGGAATATAACTCAATGATTATAGATTTTGGAGAACTAAATACCCTGTGGCAAACATTGAAAAAGTTAAGGTAGAATAATATCCAGTTTCTAATAGTGATAAAATGATCCTTACTAAATATTGTTCATTTGATGTCTATCTGTAGAATACATAAAAGAGGCTTTTCATTGATATTAGTCATTTCACATAATAAATTTTCCTAATTGATGTAGATTCACAGTCTAGTATTTTTCATCAGGAAGACAATATGTCGATGAGCAGTAGTCGGCCAGATGGTAAATTTTGTCAAAGAAAACTTGTACAATGATCCATTTTAATGAGATTTACATTCTGTTGATAAAATGCCTCAATTTTGAAAACACTTCTGTATTTTTCATATTTGAAGTGACTTATACATAGCATTACATTCTCAAATCAAATTTTGATTGATTTGAGAAAGCATCTCAATATTTATTATTGATTTTTAAATATGATTATCTATAAGCTTCCTATGATATTCAAATTATGCCATTTCTTTTCGTTCTAAGAGGAATAAATCAGAATATGGATAAGGAAATGAGTGAAGATCATAAATGGATTCTGAAAAATAATTTTTGGATTCACAGGAATAAAACTGAGTAAGTCTCGAGTGACGAATATTATTGAGTAAAACAATAAAGTATAATGTATTATATGCAATTACGATGAAATTTATTTTAGAGACACACAGAGTATACAAAGACTAGCTGCTGAGCTCATCATTTTAGCTAGTGATAGAAGGATGAAGAACTGTGAATCATATCTGAATAGCAATGGCCAATGTTTATGTGAAGATTGCTTACTATGCATGATAGCCCTACAGGTGGGCTCTAAAAAATCTCCAACTTCATTCAGATTATTACCATGTCGATATTGTCCAAAAGGGATAGATCTGAATTGTTTTCATGATCATTTTGTTGGTATGTGAACAATGAGATTGTGAAAAAACATGAATTTCTATCGAAAGATTCCAGGTCATTTAAAACGGAATATGACATTTGATGCTTTTGAATCTCCATTGGACACAAAAATATCTGACAACTCGAATATCTACAAAAAATTTGAAGAAAATGAAAATCGAGAATTGAAAAATGGGGAGAAAAAGAATCAACTGCTTGGTTTACTGAAAAAGGTTAAACCAACTATTCCAAAAACTGAAACTAAAGTGGAACATTTAGCAAATAGGTGAGAAATATCCTGGAAACTTTTTTAGATTCAAAGCATGAAGATGTTTCATTGAACTGTTTCTGTGGCACATTTGATTTCATCTGCAAGTTGAGTTTTTTCTTGCAGTTTTATATTTTATGTTGCACATTCACATATACATTTTTTCATGTATAATATTTCTGCAGACCATCAGAAAAAAGAACAGAAAACAACATAACCGGTGGAGAAATAAAGGAAAATTGCAGGTATGTCTAATTTAAACATATGTTCAGGATAATAGACCTTTTTTCCAGAGTCCCCTATATAAGAAATGAAGCAACAAGTAAGAATTCATCATCCTGTTCCCATAGTTGTAAACATGAGGAGGAGCTGAAAGCAGGTAAAGGTGTGAATTTTTGTATGCATTGCATTTGAATTTGTATCAAAGGATATACCTTTTCGATTTAGTAAAGTAAAAAAATAATGATATGCAATGACAACCATGAAAAAATAACTATTCTTTTAAACCCAACCTTAATTTTTTACTCAGTGTTGTACTACTTTATCTATGAATGTTCCAAGAAACAATTATGAAGCTATATTTTTGATTGATTTCCAAATCTAATGAGTTTCATTTTTTTCAGAGCTGAAGAAATTACAAGGGGTATGTGATCACCACAAAGATTCTAAGAGATGTGATTGCACATACTGCGAAGTTTTTGGCTCGGTGCGTTGTTGTTTTTAATTTGATGTTAATTAGGTTGAGTAGAGGAATTTATGGATATCAAGCAACTTTTTTGGGTACAAGCCGCTAATTTTATTCATGAAAAAATGGCTGTTTGTGTGCCTCCATTGTTTTTTTAATTTTAAATATTTTATCTCTTGGAGCCTTAACATATCTCAAACTGAATTTCCAGGAAATTCAGTTTCAAAACCGCTCAAAATTCACTCCCGAGTTAGTTTTCATCTGTACATATATTTGTTGGTGTTGTCGGAATTAGAGAACAATGCTTTGAATGGAGTATCTAATAGTGTTTGACATGTAGTTCGGCGCCATTATTGTAAATTATCATTAGTTCCCATTTTCGAATATAACATATATTCATGTTTTTTCAAGACTGTTGCACCAAACAAAAAACATTCAAATGAAACGAGAACTCGTTTGAGAATACGATTGAATCAAAGAAATCAAAAGCAGAAAAATATTCCTGTGGATCCAACTAACAGAATAACACCATGCAAAAATACTGCTTCCACCAAAATATCCTCACCAAAATTTGAATCAGCAGTGGCAATAGAAAATCAAGAACAAACGAAAACTGCCGCTACTATCAAAACCGTACCCAAATCTCTAGAAACTCTAACTAAGAATTTGAAGATATCACCTGAAACAATGAAGGCTACCATAGTTCCTAAAACAAATGATAATAAAAAATTGAATGACATTCATGGACTTGTAGATTATATTGAAGGGAACTCTGGCTCTGACAAAGTAGCAATTGCAGAGAAGAAGGCAGCTAAGAAAGCTAGGCAACGTCAAAGAAAGGTATGAACTTTTAATAAATACAAAATATTTTTATTTCAATTCTAATCAAGATGATTTAATGTTAATAATTTCAAGGAGGAAGAAAGGAAAAGAATAGAAGAAAAGAAAATTAAAGAAGAACTAGACAAGAAAAAGGAAGCTGAGATACAGTTGCGGATAAAGCAGCAATTAGAGAAAACTTTAGCTCAAGAAGGTGAGAATATTTTTGTTCGATTTTGTTCATCTAATTGAAGTGAAAAATTTCAGCTAACAAAAAATGTAAAAAATCCAAAAGTGGCAAAAGTAAGGGAAATTCAAACAAAGACATACAGAATAACACTACGGAAGATGATGCACTTACAGGCCAGTTCATTGAAGAGACAATTCCAGCTATGGTTACAATTAAAAGGTCAATTGAAAATGGTGATAATAGTCCCACAGTTACAATAACTCTCAAAGGTTCAACACCAGATCAGGACAGACTTCTGTGCACTCTAATGAATGGAAATTCAGGTACCAACAAAGAAAAAATTTCTAATAAATCAAAGAAAAATAAAAAACAACCTTCCACTACACCTCAACAAAAAATTGAACAACATGTGAAAGTCCAAGTGCTGAGAAAAGATACTAATAGTAACAATGGCAAATCCAGTAATCCTAATGATAAAGAAGTTAAAGTTTCATTCACGGTAAATAATAAAGTCAACGAAAATGGTGCAAATATGAGGAATATAGATTCAGATAAACACAAGATGCAACCAAGAACCGAAAATGCAAAGAAAGAATTAGATTTGCCGTTTTTGAAGCTTCCTCCTGGAATTACCATAACAAAAATTGATGGGCCTTCAGCAAGTAACAGAAATAATTATAGGATTGCTATGAAAGACGTTTCTGGAAGGAATAATGTACCTGTTAATAACAAATCTGGTGTGATAGTGGTAGATACTGAGAAACTAATCAATTCTAATGAAACCAACAAAGAAGCAACAGGACGAAGAAGTAGAAAAAAGAAAAATAAAAAACAACTACCAGCAAGTATGTAAATGTATATTTTAGAGAGATATTTTGATATATTAATTTTAGGCACTGCTTGAAAATATCAATTATTCTAGATTAAAATGAACTTTCCACTTCAATTGTCAAATTTTTTTACAATAGTTTTTCTTCTTGGTAGATGTGATGATGCCTGCAGAGAATTCACAGCCATCGATGGTAACTTTGAAAAATCCGATATTTCAATCACTCTCAGAGTCTGTGGGAAGTCAACAATCATTGCCTATAGATATTGCTGGGGCTGCTTGTGGGCAAGCCTCAATTTTCAGAAATGAAAATGGAATGGTAACCATTCGTAGTTCCCGATTGCAACATTCTATGAACAATGGAATTCCCATGCATAATCTACTATCCGATTTAAAACCTGTTATTGGTGGGGAAGTTGAAACTCCTGTTTCCAACAATTATGTACCACCAGCAGAGAACCCTATGAGCTCTTTAAATGCTCAAGAAATTTTATCAGGTTTACCTGGTATTGAAATCACAAAGGTTGATAAAAAAAGTTCAAAGCCAGATCATGATTCGAAGGCCAACCAGGTTGCTCAGGTATCAATCATACCTACCAATGGTGATAAATGCAATTTTGACAAGGAGGATTGGAGTTATGGTGAGCTTTTCTTGTTTTGTTTTCTTCAGCATTTCAAAATAGGCTTATATAATGGTGCGAAATATGATGGATAGAATCATTGTTGATCATGATTTATCCATGAAAAATTTCGAGAAACTCACTGGAAGTCAGTAGCCGTTGCACCCATCTTTGAATTCCTATTTAGAGCAGTCTTCAATAAATATCAGCATAGGCAGTCATCATATACAGTTTTGAAGATTGTATTGTATAACTTTTCGAATTTTGGTCCTTCATTCGTTTGTGACAATATTTCATTTCATTTACTATAGGATGGATGTGATTTAGTATTATTATTATATCAACTTTGCTCCATGCATCTTGACTTCATGATAAATAAAAACTTTTTTCTGATTGCATGATTATTATGAATTGTTTCAGATAATATTTTCACACCAAAAGATGTATTGGAAGATGATCTAGATGCGGAAGAAAGAGAACTGGAAGCTTTCAAGCGATTCTGTCAGCAGAGTGTACCACCCAAACAAAAAGAAAAAGTTGCTCATCTTAATGTTCACGACATTGTTTTAAAGAAGAAAAATGACGTTAATTTGGCATAGGAGATTTTCATTTCAAACTGGCTATGCTATTTGGAGAAAAAACTATTTTATTTTCGAGGATTTTTGTGTACTATATGAATTTATACATAACCAATTTTTTTTCATAATCCTGAGGAGTTTATGAGTATGACCAAGCTTCAATTTTACGATATTGATTGCTGTTGTTGAATTATATTAGGAATAGATTAATTTACTGTCATCTGAAAGGCCAATTAATACAAATTGAAGTTAGAAAGTATTGAAGACCTATGAACACTTCTTTTATAAAGTTGTAGGACTGATGCCATGTAAGTGTAAGTAAGTATTGGCCTTAAACTCTAGCTTTACATTGTATGATAAGGAATTTTGTTTTCCTAAACAAGCACAGTCACTCTAGAAAATTTTATGTTCCAAATTTTATAGAACAGAATTTTTTTGAGATGTGATTGTCATTGAATTTACACATTTTTTAAATAAATATTTAATTGACTTTCTTGATTAATAAACAATCCTTAGTTCAATAATTTGATAATGGAAAAAGTAATGTCGACACTTTGTCAGGGTATAGTTTTATAAATCATATTCATAGTATAAACATTATGAAGTGCTGAACTGTTATTAAATGAATCTAATGATCAGTGATGCCACAGGTCAATAACGAAGTTATGACTCAGCTAGACCAGAATTATGGGATTTCAGGCGAAATTATGGTACAAATTTTATAATATAACATTTACTACAAATAAAACAATACTTCGAATTCACTATGTCAAAATGATGCATTTAAAATGTGAAACAAATAAAATTAGAAATATTTTAACATAATCAATAGAATAATACATTAGATAATTTTATGTTCAGCAAAACATGACTTAATGGAATGAATTTTAATCTCTATTCAAAATTAAGACAAACCTTACCTAAAATAATTCATATAAAAATAATATTTATGTATCAAATCAATCTTCGACATCGGTTGCTTGTATCAAAGAATTTGATACTTCGAAAGTGTAGCATTCGTTATTTGTGCTTTAAGATGCTGAGAGCAACCCATTAATCGAATTTTATCAAATTCCATTTTGGACATTAGATTTTGTAAACTTCACTTCAGAAAAAACTCTTCAGCCTAAAAGTTTGTCAATAATGGAGAAAACCCAACTATTTTAAATTGTGCGTGCCTAACAGATATTTCAGGTATATTAAATATGCTTGGGCGATAGATAACCGGGCTAGGTTTATTATCCTTTTGTTTAGTCTGTACTACACTCATTGTAAGTGTGTCATAAAACCGATGTCTTCAAGGAAAAATAACATAAAAGGGTCCTGAGTAATGATTATTTTGAAAGAAGAGAAGGTTTTTCCACCTTCGAATTTGGTCCTATGTAAAAAATGTTTGATGTACAATAAAATCGTCTTCGTGTTCTCGAATCTACAATTATGTATAATTAACGGAAATGGATTATGGTATGTTGATTGACTGCTCTTGATTTGGATAGGAAAAGACACACGGGAAACATAATGATTTTAACGAAATTCAAGTTTAAAACAAAAAACAATCGAGAGCATCTGTTTTTGCATAAAACATAAAACCACAGATAAAAGTTGACAGCACAGAATACAAATATATGTTGACAGTTTTCAAAGGCAGACATTGTATATCATATGATATGATCTACAATTTCGCCAACTTAAAGACAATGGAGCTAGAAACATTCATGAAAAAAGAACCTTGATGAAGACTCAAGAAAATTTCATAGTCGACTCAATAGGACTCGTTTTTTTATATCATAGCATTAAAAATTAAAATTCTGCTTTTTCTCGGCTTTACTCCAAATAAGTATGAAATTCTAGAACAATTATTCATCTGGAATTGTGGAAAGATATGTAGTTTCTCATATTTAAATTTGTTGGATAGGTAATAATGCAATTTTAGCGTTATGATTCTGATGAAGAAAAACTGAAATATTTTCTGGGAAATTTTGACAATGCCATCTGTCAGATAACATCGTAACCGAAAGCGTTACCGATTGAGTAGATTTGGATAACTGGAGTTTGCCTCCCCAATTCAATCAACTGTGTTTGGAACGTCGCCATTCGATTGCATTATTTTGTATATAAAATGAATTGTGAATTTCAGTGTAATTTATAAATAGCCCAAAACATAAATATGGAGATGTTAATTATTAATAAGTAACAGTATAACTGCTTGACCCCAATATACGAATGGAATCTGTAAAAAGGCAAAGGAAAACAAATTCATTTACCTCAACAATGCATCCGCCAGGTAATCATACATACATGTTCAAAGTGTGGCATCAAGTAGAAACAAAGGACTAATTATCCGGGATTCTGAAATGTTTTACCCAGATTGGGTTTAAGCTTTTTCTTTCAGCTAAATGTCAGGTAGAAATCAAGAAAGCTATTGACAGTTATGTCACTTAGCATTTGTTTTCAGTCTGGATGTCTTCATTGAAAACAATCTGCATTCATATATAAACATAAATAACATACGGCAATAAACATAGTTTATATCCTTTTGTTTGTGAGAGAAAATAGTCGGTTTTATTTATATAAGAAAGGTATACAGTTAGGTTAAGTCAGAATATTCACTGATGACATATTTACAGTTAATATTTATTGTAGGTTCAATTCTGATTATGCTGGTTGGGTGAAAGCATTAAATTCCTCTGTGGAGATGGATCGTGAAGTACCCAGTGTTCCCATCACCACATTGGCAGGGGTTGCAAGTCTAACAGACTGTAAGTACTTGAAATTCCCAAATTGAGCTGTTTGTTCAAACCTAAACGGAGTATCCTCAGTCAAACTCTGGAGTCTATCTGGGAAAAACTCATTGTTATGGACATAGAATCTAATGTTCTAGTCTTGAACTGGTATTTTTCCATTGATAATTATGAAGAAATAACAAATTCTCACTATCTATATTAATTCAAACTGGGAAGGTTTGTTGTACCCAAGTGAATTTCATATGTGACATCGCTCTGTTGTGTACAACCTAATTGTGGAGATCGCAGTGGTGTTTTGTATGTGAATTTGTGTTTAGTGTGGTATGTGAAAAAAACAGGTAAGTGATACAAATAAGCTAGGTCATATGGTTAGGACATTGAGATCCTTCAATTTCTATCGTTGTTTCCTTCATTTGTTTATGGCACTTGCGAATTATACAAGAAGTGAATTTTTGATTGAATTTTACAACTGGTATATTCTTATCTGGAAGTATGGATTGCAATCATTTTCAGTTCAGGAAATGACACTGCTCAGAAGTCTAGGCTAATGTTTGAGAATATATGAAATAACAGTGCTTGAAATTAATAGCAATCACTTAGGTGACAGTATTTTCTAGTGTTTTAAAAGATCTCACTCACATGTACAAAAACTGTATTTGCCTTGATAATTCAGCTCTCCAAAATTTTTACTTGAAATACTTGATTTCATATTTGTTATATTGTAATAATTTTCATTTCCAAAAAAAACTTTGAGTGAATCCAAGTATGTTTCAATGGAACGTATGAAATTCCTTTTTAACTTTTAACTAGCTTCCTTTATTCTGGTAGACTACTAATTGAATTGAGTTGTACAGTTAGAGGATATATGGGTTAAGAATAATAAGATGGTCTTGTTGCATTAGTTGAAGTAGAGTTCGTATTTTAGTTTCATGGAAACTATTTATAAGTTAACCTCTATGTCCTCTTTCGTGGAGAACAGAAGAAGAAAAAGAGGGGGATAAACCGACTTATCATTTCAATAAAATTCAATTCAATAAAAATGCATCGGCACTCAATACTAAACCCTGGAACAATAATAGGCTTGTTCGTTGTACATGCATGAACTACACTAACTCCACTGATTCTGTTCGGTGTGTTTAGTTGTAAGCTTGCACTCTGTTCGTTGCGGAAATGTTGGGAGTCAGTGTAGTCATACATTACGTGTGCAGTGCAAATGTTGAGGTAATCTTCTGTGATGGTTATGTGTAAATACAATTTATAATCATAGACATCTGTTGTTGTCTCTGGTTCCTGGTTGAACATGTTCTGTTCTGTGCGTGGTTATTCTTGGGGGAAATGAATTTTCATCATACCGTTATTCAAAATGGGATTTTTTTCGTGACGACGTTAAAAAAACTTTAGGACAAATCTATATAACCTTGAAATTGTAGTGGAAACGTGAGAACCCTTGAATTCTATCCTCTTGTATTTGCGTAAAATCATCTATCATATATTTGTATTCTGTGAGAATCATAGATCAGATTGAGTTAAACTAGGTCCACTCATTTTGTTATCTGTGACTACACTCAACTACAGGCAGCTGCACTGAGAATTGGAAGTCAGTGGAATTAGTGTAGTTCATGCAGGTACAACGAACAAGCCTAATGATTTCATACATTCAGCGCCTTTTAATGTATCACATTATCTTTTCTCTTGTCAGCTATTAAATTTATTATTTTTATATATTTGGTTTCTCTAATTGCCTAATGAGGCGCTTAGAAAGCAAGGACACTATACCACAATATCTCAAATATTTGATCAAGGCAAGTCTCAAGCATGCTATTACAGATGACGCCTCAAAAAAAATGCCCACTCTATTGTTTCTATCACTAATTAGGTGAGATACCAGTCTTGAAATCCTATCATTTCCATTCAAGCTAGAAAGGGGATCGTCTGGTCTGATTCGCTGAATTGAAATCAGCAATGTTTTTATTTCTATGGTATTTGATTCTTTCCATCAGATTAATCGTAATGTCGAATATTGACTTCTATTGGGATTGTTCATTTTTTCTCATTTCCATCATTTATGATAGACTCCAGGTTCTCCGAGGTAAAACATTAGAAATAAAATATATGATTGAAATTAAATTTATTTTTTGTTGTTGACAGTGCTCCCCGAAATGCCTTTACCTACCCCATCTCCGCAATCTTTGGGGAATAAGTCGCTATTATTTCACCCGAGGGTTGCTGAAGAAGCGCAAAATCTGCTGGGAATTCAAGACGAAGTTTTGATACCCCAGCTCATTCAGTCGCTTATTCAAACATCTGCGGAGCATATCGATGTCAAAGATAATTATAATTCTTCTGATCTTGGCCTGGATCAGCATGAAGAAATGCCTTTGTTACTTAAAGCAATGTTGAGTTCCAACCCATCTGTGTTCAGCGGTATACCAGGTAACTATTTTTTGTTCACAGTTAATCATGCATCCATAAGTTTGAATCTCATACTTCCATGTATCACATAACTTAAAACCTGTTTTATTCTAAAGATTTTAGTCGCTCTCGATTGGGTTGATGTTAAAATGACAGAATTTTTGACAATGGCTCAGTTTCTGGTTCAATTTGTGACTAAACAATGAAATTAATGGAACGGTTGCCTAGCCTAACCTATGATTTGCGTTGTGTGTATGAACAAATAACCTTAATTCAAAGGTATCTACCGAAGACCAACGATTGATCTTCACAGAATAACTTCTGAAAGGAACCACTGAGGGACTCGATATTTGTAGAGTATTTTTGTACCTTAATTACGAAGGCCAAATTTTCTCAATATTTCCAAAAATACAGATCGGATCGAATTGAAATCCAGTGACTGATTGAATAATGGCAGCTATAAACTTCATGCAAAATCTCGAGAGGACCTTATGATTAAAATATAGCAAAATATAAAACTTAATTAAAAAATTATGAAATTTTTTAAATGTTTTTTTAACATGACCATGGCGAAATTTTGCAGAAGTTTGTGCATCAGCATTTGCCAACTAGTTACTGATCGGATCAGTACATTTTGAGTTATTTTGGAAATATCAATGATACTTAGCAAATAACAACGATATTTGACATTTTCTTTCCGAAAATAAATATCCGATTGAACTGTTGTTAAATATTGATATTGACTTCAGATTATAGACCAATAAGCCATGTTCTAACAGATGTGAAAATATGTATCTGTAATAATTTGTAGTCAAATCCCAAAACCTGTGTGAATAACAATCAAATTTTCGAACGTTTGAACAAAGAACATAAAAAAGAGAGAGATGATACCTCTGATTTGGAATAGCCCTGGGAGCTGGTTCTATTAAATCAGAACCAGCTTCTATCCGCGACGTCATTTATTAGGAATCGAGAACCGCTGGTTCAGTTGTGGTTTACTTTTAGAGAATACCAGAGTCAATCGAGAACGCTTGTATTCTGTTATTTCATGCTAGATATTTTTTCATTTCAAAGAAATAACGCTGAGTGCTTAAAAATGTCAAAATATTCAGCTGTCATTCCAAAATATCACCATATTTATCAATTTGAATATTGAAGTGGGATTGGTTATAATTCAACAAAATAACATTGATTAGATTCTTATCCCAACTAATTATTGTCATGTGTACAGGATGCAAAGAATATATGTCTGGGTTTATATAAACCTGAAGTCCTGTTTGTTTTGGTTGCAGAATAAGCGATATGTATAAGCAACTATATAAATTATTGCCATAATGTCCATAATTCGGCAATTGTAAAACAATTTTGGGAGCATCCGGCTTCCAGCAAAACCATTAGTAATATAAATGTGATTGCTAATCCAAACAACTGTTTTACTCAACTAAGGTGTTTTACACAGCAATGTTCATTTCAGTATCCCAGCAAAATCATGTTAGTCAATCTGTTGCGGTGGCAAACAACCAAACAACGGCATCGAAACAACAGAGTCAACAAACGCAGCAATCAACATCAGCACCGTTGCAACTGCCTCAGCTGCATCCTTCGCCTGCAAATGATAAACAACAGCCTGCGCCACAAAAACAGCCAGCGCAACCAATCACCTCTTCTGTGCCTCAAAAACAAATTTCGTCGCCCACAGCGCAACATCAACCGCAGGGGACACAGCAGCAAATAGCATCTTCTGCCAGCAGTGCATGTTTGCAGGATAAACCGTCTTCACCCTCGCCCGCTGCTAAAGCTCCAGAGAGCACGACGAATCCTAGACCTTCTGTTATCACCGAGTTGAAAGCGAGTTCTACCGTGCCTGTAAATTGTAATAATTCAGCTTCTCCAACCGTTCAATCACCTGTAAATACTGCTAATGAACGTTTGCAAGAAGCTAATCCGTCTACTAAGGAACCACAGTCCAATGTTACAACAGAACAATTGAGGCAGCTGAGGAGACCGCCCCGAGGTGGATCTTGTAAGTTTTTATTATGGCTGTGCTGGTAACTTGGAGCTTGTGAGCTAAAAGGTGTTGTCTTCAAGTTTGTAGCTGCCCTGTGGTGCGGCCAGATACAAAAATGCTTGCCTGTATGAGTAAACAGTTGTAGCTTCACCAATATGGTCTCTATATACTGACTTATTAGAGCTTCTGTATTGAGAAATGGGTAAACCCGCAAGATTTCCCGTCGCCGAGATATTAAAAAGATATTTACATCATTGTGCGCAGTGTGATTTTCTGAATAAAAAATGTGAAATCGACCATAGGCGGTCTCCCTTAATTTGGAAGATATGGGCCCCCAAAATGAGTCGTTTTCAGGTCCCTTTTTCCACCATAAAAACGATCTCTCAGTTCATCTGTATGGTTCACATACCACCTTTGAACCTTCAACCAACAATAAGCAACACTTGTTTTCAAGAATAATCAATATTTAATGAAAAAATAATGAAATTACTGGACAACAACTTAACCTCTATTCCTTCTGATTTCGACTCAGACTGAAAGTGAAGTTTGGCAATGGCGCAAATTTCATCGGTCGGAATCGTGCCATCGTGCGTATTCGTGAATGACAGGATATTGCTGGCGAGAAAAATTAAATATGTTCTGAGTTCTTACTGTTTACTGCGAAACTCTAAATCTTCCAATAGGAGAATTCGTTTCTAATGAAATCTACAAGGTTGACAAACATAGAAATGGAATAAGAATACACCCTGACATATATTTCAACGTACATTTTTTTCATATGTGATAGGTCGCGCCCTTCCCAGATTTCCAATGAAATCGAGGTTATAATATAACGCATTTTATTGGAATACCCTGAATCTCATTCTAAACTGGGACCATCTCGAAGACACAACAAAAAACGAAGTAGATGAAATCCTTCCTATTTTGAAGGGGATAAAAAGAAAGTTCAAACGAAAATATTGAGAGTGAAACCTTAAACAAATATTCTCAATGATTTTGTTTTGATGTTAGAATAACCACCTCTTCTTCAGTGACAGAAGCATTTTCCTTACAATCATATCCTTCAACTTTCCATCATTTCATATTTCCCGCCAGCAACAACTCTTCGGTCATAATACGTGAGCCAGCGATGAGAAGACGCTGTTGCCAAGCTCCGCTTTAACATTGAGAAGTATTTCGTAGAAATATAGGTTAAGTTGTTGTCTAATATTTTCACTTTTCTTCCTTTAAATAATGAATATTCTTGAAGGAAAGTGTCTCTATTCGTTGGTCGAAGGTTCAAAGATGATTTATGAACTAGATTTGAGAAGTGAGAGATCATTTTTATGGCAGAAAAAAGGATGTGAAAATGCAACAATTTGGAACAAAGAGAGACCGCCTATGTTGGCCTTCATATTTTTTGTTCAGGAACTCACACTGCTTACAATGATGTGAATATCTTACTTATAGCTTCGGGACGGGAAATCTTGCGGGTTTACCGAGAAATGGTCAAGGTGGAGGATAAAATCACATGTGTCAGTTTTGATTCGTTTCATTCACTCCCTCTAGGGTCTATCTTTTTGTCCAAATGTCTGTATTCTTCGGATTGCTGGAGACTCGTGGATAATGAATTGTTGGTCAAATTTAGTTGTCTAACTATTGCATCATTTGTTATGATCGTTCAGTTATAGATCAGTATTTCTTTACTGCCACCTCTGCAATCGTTTGTGTCTAACCATTCCACTATGATTTACCCAGCAAATTTATCTTCTACTCAAAGTCGATAATAATCCTGGTATACTTTGCTCTTATGGGATGCCTCATGTATGTGTGGTGGTTTGCCGATTCTCATGGCTCAACTTTCTCTAACGAACTCGTGTAAATAGCATCTCACGCTGAAGCGAGTAATCCCAGGATCGAACCGAGTTCGTTCTGTGGTAATGTGTGCAAGTAGTCTTCTTTCTTATCGTTTTTCTGGAGAGTCTAGTGACAGCCCTTCTCCTATTAATGTACCTATGCCCTTATCAGTATGGATGATATCCGGACCAAGGGTTTCGTTTTGCTACTTTGCCGCTATCTTATTTTTCACGTACCCGGTTGAGTTGGTAACCAAAGCAATACTAGTTTAGTACTCATGGTCAGTTGAGCGAGCGACTTTTTTCAGATCCAGATGGTCCTTGACTTGCAGTCAATGGCCATCAGGCGCCTCAATATTCCCTGGCTGTCAGGTGGTAAAGGTCCTCTACCTCCATACTTTTTGGAAATGCAGACCTGGACGCATCTCCTCACAGTCAGACTTGGTTTGGAGCGATGATATGGGCTTTTTCTCTACAGGGAAAGATTCCCTATATATTTGGGACCATATATGCTTATTCCTTTCCTTCTTTTCTAAGGGACCCTTTTGTGTACCAGATAAGATGTTTTTTCTGTAGATGAACTAACCTATTAATGCTTTGGTAAACCCGCAAGATTTCCCGTCGCCGAGATATTAAAAAGATATTTACATCGTTTTACGCAGTGTGTTTTTCTGAATAAAAAATGTGAAATCGAACATAGGCGGTCTCCCTTAGTTTGGAAGATATGGGCCCCCAAAGTTCCAAAATGAGTCGTTTTCAGGTCCCTTTTTCCACCATAAAAACGATCTCTCACTTCATCTGTATAGTTCACAAACCACCTTGGAACCTTCAACCAACAATAAACAACACTTTTTTCAAGAATAATTAATATTTAATGAAAAAGCAATGAAATTACTGGACAACCACTTAACCTCTATTCCTTCTGATTTCGACTCAGTCTAAAAGTGAAGTTTGGCAATGGCGCGAATTTCATCGGTCGGAATCGTGCCATCGTGCGTATTCGTGAATGACAGATTATTTCTGGCGAGAAAAATGAAATATGTTCTTAGTTCTTACTGTTTACTGCGATACTCTAAATCTTCCAAGAGGAGAATTCGTTTCTAATGAAAAAATCTACAAGGTTGAAACACATAGTAATGGAATGATAATACACCCTGATATATATTTCAACGTTAATTTTTTTCATATGTGATAGGTCGCGCCCTTTCCAGATTTCCAATGAAATCGAGGTTATTGTATAACCCATTTTATTGGAATACCCTGAATCTCATTCTAAACTGGGAACATCTCGAAGACACAAAAAATCGAAGTAGATAACAACCTCCCTATTTTGAAGGGGATAGAAAGAAAGTTCAAACGAAAATATTGTTCAGTGACAGAAGCATTTTCCTTACAATCATATCCTTCAACTGTCCATCATTTCATATTTCCCGCCAGCAACTACTCTTCCGTCATAATACGTTGGCCAGCGATGAAAAGACGCTGTTGCCAAGCTCCGCTTCAACATTGAGAAGTATTTCGTAGAAATATAGGTTGGGTGGTTGTCTAATTTTTTCACTTTTCTTCCTTTAAATAATGAATATTCTTGAAGGAAAGTGTCGTTATTAGTTGGTTGAAGGTTCAAAGATGATTTATGAACTAGATTTGAGAAGTGAGAGATCATCTTTATGGCGGAAAAAATGCCATATGCTGAAAATACAACAATTTGGAACTTTGGGGGCCCATATCTTCCAAACAAAGAGAGACCGCCTATGTTGGCCTTCATAATTTTTGTTCAGGAACTCACACTGTTTACAATGATGTGAAAATCTTACTTGAAGCTTCGCGACGGGAAATCTTGCGGGTTTACCAATGCTTTTTTTTGCGGTCATCGATTACCACATCATTACAATCAAGATCCATTTATTTATTTAGAGTATGGCATCAAATCCAATGGACCAGGAGCAGGCTAAGCTCCCTCAAAATTGTCATGAGTTTTCTTCTAGGATCTCTATGTTTCGCAAATGAAAAAAAGTATATTTCAGCATACATTGCATTATGTGGCTGCTGGAAGCATGTGAAAGCTCCCACTTGCAATTATTGTCGATTGATGTGTATAAAATTTCCCATACTATCCAGTTACTTGAGAATTGATATTAAAAAATGTATCATCATTTGAAATATGCTAATATGTCTGGATAAAAATGAGCCAACTAATGATTATAATATCTTAGGTTCTTCGCCTCAACAAAGTACTGAAGCTCCATCTGCATCACCAGTCCAGTCAAATTTAGAAAGTAGTTCAAGGAGTTCGAGGGCTAGAACGAAATCAAAACAGGATTCAGCCCAATCTGACAATGAATCGCTCAAGTCACCTCAACCGACAATTACTACCAATGGAGCAATGACAAAAGAGCCCAAGTCTGAATGTGATCCTAGCAAATTGGAAGAAAAGAGCACAGAAATGCTTTCAACATGTATGAGGTATCCCATAGTGAAATTAGCCAAGTTATCGAGTGAAGATCAGCAACAAATAATGGAGAGTTTAACGAAGTTTGCTGAAAATAAACCTAAATTAGCTAAAGATCTAGGTATCGTACCTGAAGTTACAAAAGATGATGAAGTAAAGAAAAAAGATGCCAAGAAGAAAGATGATGTGAAGAAAATAGAGGGACATAGGTATACATCAATTTAGTTCACATTTCTGTATAAATAAGAGTATAATTTTGTGGTCTTTCCTACAAATATTTCCATAATTTCTTCAATCATTGCCAATAATGGGAAAATCATCATGTGTGAATACTTTAAAATGATTATTTTTATTCTTAGTTCCGAATCAGATGATGACAACCTGCCGCTGAAAAGAAAAGACAAAAAGAAAGCCATAATCGAAAGTGATGAAGACGAATTTGTACCTGATACCTTCTCAGCCCTTGTTGGTAGCAATCGGAAACGACGAAGAGAACCCGTTGTAGAAGAGCCAACTGAAACATTTGTTTCTAAACCGAAGTTGAGACGGTTAGAAAAGAAATTTGTACCAGTTTTAGAAAAATTGTCGCAGGAGGAATTGATGGAGACAAATACATTTTTGAGGTTCAACAAATCAATAGAACATGTCTTGAAATCTGCGGAAGAAATAGATGTTACAGAAATAAGTAAGAATTTCTTAAAATTCATTACGATGTTATTTTATCATTTTAACTTTGTAGATGATGATGGCATAATTCAAGATGAGTACTTGTTGAGTAGGATAATAATGCAAGAATTGTGCACAGAAGCTGCTAAATTAAAAATATTAGGTGCAATGGAATCAATCCCGACAGATCGACTTGTTAGATTGTTAGGTGTATTGGAAATTAATATTAGAGGAGGGGATAAGGTTTCACCTATAACAGATGTAAGTAGCTCTTCTGCGATCCTAGGGGTTGTTTTAACCAGAAATTCTGAGAAAAATATTTGGTTTTTTTATAGAGGGTGTTTTCATAAATGAATATTTTTTGTCACAGTAGATAAGCCAATACCTTTGTTTATTAATAATGTTCATTTCGAAAGGGTTGTAATTTCTCAAGATCGAAAACTCTTTCGTTTCTGTTGAATTTCTTATGAAATTTCTCCTCATTCAGAAAGACCTCGATTCTACCAAAATTGTTTTCATGAATAAAAATTATAATCAGTAGCCTTGCACCACAGACCAACAAGACAAATCACTTCATCGTTTGCGGGACTCGCGTCTCTCCGACCTTGAGAAATATAACAGACATAACCACACTTTCTTCTTCCTCGAAACAGCTGTCAAATTGAATACTTGATTTTGGAATATCTGAAATCGAAATGTAAAAACGGATTTGTCGGGATTCAGGAATCACAAAATCAGACTAAGATTTTTCGATGAAACAATTTGAAAAGCAAATTTCCAATACCAAAGCGAGTGTTTTGTCACATCTAAAACTCCTGTAGAAGAACTCAACTGGAGTAAATGAAAATTTTGGAAAAATGTTATGGAAAACCCGTTTAACTTAATCAGAGAATCTTTGTAATTTCACATCAAATGAGATTCATTTCAATATAAAATCAAACTATGAATAGACCAACTTTGTTCGATTCCAATCCTAGTGTTTGTGCAATGATATACAATTTTATTAGACATCCCATCGTTTTAATTGAATAATGGAGGTTGTAATGCTTTTACTTCAGTTGCAATTCCTTCATATTATATAAAATGAACATTATGAATGAGTCCACCTAAGTTCGATTCCAATTCTTGTTGTATAATTAAAAAATATAATGAGGACTGTCATCATAAATTAGAACCTCAAAGATGACTAAACAATTGATTTGGTTGTAAAAAACTGTTAAGATTATATTGTTAAATGGAACAGATACGAAATTATTCATCAATTAATAGGATGAAAAATTCATTTCAGTTTGTTTACATGTTTATAACCTCTTCAAGCGAGTCCGAAAGCGGCGAGAGTGACGTAATCCTATTCCTGCAATCTGATTGGCACCCCAAACGCCTACTAAAATTCTGATTAGCTCGATTCAGGGTCATATCTGCGTTGACATAGATTTCCTAAGTAAATGACGCGAGTGGTTTATCTGGTTGATCTGTGCTTACACCCTATGTTTCATATTATTGTGAAGTTATTCCAGTTGACAAATGAAGAATAGTTCATCAGGAGGTAGCTTAACCCTATTCCACTTCATATAACACTGCAAAGCAAGCGCCCTAATTAAACCTCCAAGTATGACTCATGTTCTTGTTGTTCTCTCTTCAAGAAGCAAGGTGAGTCGATCATATGCCATCCGCATCACGGTCACACGTTGTGAGGGTTATGCTCCTTCATGTTGTTCTTTATTCCAAGGTTTAAACGATTCACATGATTGCACCTGGTACGTATTTTGGTTGAAGTTATGAATGGGGAGATTAGTGGCAGTTAATGACACATTTTTGCTTGCATATTGTTTATCTTGCTACTGGAAGGAGATTTTTCATGAAGAAAATTGTTATGACGATTTATTTTTATGGTTAGAAAGCAATTTCCATATAATTTCGGTGAAAAATAATTGTATTTTAAACATATTCTGGACACACCCTCAGTCCTGATCCTCAAGTTTGAATATATTCCCAAAAACTTCCCTACTACAATGTACAATCGACTTCTAGGAAGATAGTGAGAGCATAAGGCAGTATTGGCTCGAGACAACAATGGAAAGAGTGATGGGTGCTGCCGATGCCTGCTTGGTATGCTTGTACATAATGACCTCACCAAACATGCCAAAAAGAGTGTATATAGAAGAAGTTATTGACAGGGTGGTTTTGTTTATAAAATATCATTTACATAATACGATATTTCCAAGTTTTGATTCAACATATAGACTAGATAACAAGAAGAAAGATGGTAGAAGAAAGAAAACGTCCGTATCTGAGAAGGGTATTCTACACTTGTACACTAAGATATCAGAGTTGGTCAACCTTTTGGCGGAACTCCTCAACATACAAGTCTTAACAGATACCTCAGTCTTACATGCCTCATCTATGGGAGTATCTCCTTTTTTTGCTGAAAATGTTAGCGATCTTCAGCTAGCTTGTCTGAAATTGGTTACAACGGTAAGTTATTGGTGAAAAGAGTTTTAAGAAATTTATTGTTCTTGCGCGTTCGCGTTGCACTAAATCAGAGACATTGGACTCATTGATGAAGTATTCATGATTGAGCTAATTTATATCTGGTTACTTTCAAAAGATCTAGTGGACGCATGCTAAACGTGAACATTAAAGCTCATAGAACAACCTTATAATGGGCATCCAGTATCTTTAAATATGCAGTTTTCAATGCAGTGCGTATTAAAACTATCGGTAAACCCTCAAGATTTCCCGTCGCCGAGATATTAAAAAGATTTTCACATCATTGTACGCAGTGTGATTTTCTGAATAAAAAATGTGAAATCGAACATAGGCGGTATCCCTTAATTTGGAAGATATGAACCCCCAAAGTTCCAAAATGAGTCGTTTTCAGGTCCCTTTTTCCACCATAAAAACGATCTCTCAGTTCATCTGTATTGTTCACATACCACCTTTGAACCTTCAACCAACAATAAGCAACACTTGTTTTCAAGAATAATCAATATTTAATGAAAAAACAATGAAATTACTGGATAACCACTTAACCTCTATTCCTTCTGATTTCGACTCAGACTAAAAGTGAAGTTTGGCAATGGCGCAAATTTCATCGGTCGGAATCGTGCCATCGTGCGTATTCGTGAATGAGATTATTGCTGGCGAGAAAAATGAAATATGTTCTTACTGTTTACTGCGATACTCTAAATCTTCCAATAGGAGAATTCGTTTCTAATGAAATCTAAAAGGTTGAAACACATAGTAATGGAATGAGAATACACCCTGATATATATTTCAACGTACATTTTTTCATATGTGATAGGTCGCGCCCTTCCCAGATTTCCAATGAAATCGAGGTTATTATATAAAGCATTTTATTGGAATACCCTGAATCTAATTCTGAACTGGGACCATCTCGAAGACACAACAAAAAACGAAGTAGATAACAACCTCCCTATTTTGAAGGGGATGGAAAGAAAGTTCAAACGAAAATATTGAGAGTGAAACCTTAAACAAATATTCTCAATGATTTTGTTTTGATGTTAGAATAACCACCTCTTCTTCAGTGACAGAAGCATTTTCCTTACAATCATATCCTTCAACTTTCCATCATTTCATATTTCCCGCCAGCAACAACTCTTCGGTCATAATACGTTGGCCAGCGATGAAAAGACGCTGTTGCCATGTTCCGCTTTAACATTGAGAAGTATTTCGTAGAAATATAGGTTAAGTTGTTATCTAATATTTTCACTTTTCTTCCTTTAAATGATAAATATTCTTGAAACAAAGTGTCTCTATTCGTTGGTTGAAGGTTCAAAGATGATTAATGAACTAGATTTGAGAAGTGAGAGATCATTTTTATGGCAGAAAAAAGGATCTGAAAATGCAACAATTTGGAACTTTGGGAGCCCATATCTTCCAAACAAAGAGAGACCGCCTATGTTGGGCTTCATATTTTTTGTTCAGGAACTCACACTGCGTACAATGATGTGAATATCTCACTTATAGCTTCGCGACGGGAAATCTTCCGGGTTTACCAAACTATCATATCACATATTTGTGAGAAATGGCCACCCTAGCGTTCCGTGCTTTGTATCCTTCAGCAGCACTGATTATGAATTTTTCTCGTTCATCTGGACATCATTTTCAAATTTTTCTTCTCAAAAATCGGATAACAGCAAAGAAAACGAAAAATGAACACCACAGCTGTGATCCAATATTTCTCTAAATTTTTTTTCTGGAAGTGTCCATTTTATGAAGCAACGAATATATGGGCTCAAAAAACCTTGTTTTCTCCGAGGTATCGGTACGTGTTCGAACGCAGTTTGTGTATTACCAAACAGTGGAAATAACTTTTTGAGTACTAGCGCTCAAAAGCTCAGTATTTCGTTTCTTATTATCTACAGAGATGGCTGAGATAAATTTGTTTTTTGTTTTATGTAGATATTTACAAGATATGAATCACATCGAAGATTATTATTGGATGATATCCTGGCTTCAATCGCCCGTCTTCCAAGTACCAAGCGTAGCTTAAGAACTTACCGACTGAACAGTGAAGAGCACATACAAATGTTGACCGCTCTAGTTTTACAGTTAATTCAGTGTGTTGTTGCCTTACCCGAAAATTTGACTGTCGACTCCCATGACCCGTTTGAACAGGCCAAGGAAAACGTTAAAACAGTGAGTTTACATTTAAATGTAATTTATCGATTTTCTGTTTGTTCTACTTTTAGGATGTAGATAAGGATGTTCTCATTTGCAATAATATCGAAAAAGCACGGTCGATTGCTGGAACCTTTCTTGCAGTATTTTTGAACAAATGTGGTAATAAAAATGAGGATATTGATTACCGCCCTTTGTTTGAGAATTTTGTTCAAGATTTACTATCGACCGTTAATAAACCGGAGTGGCCGGCAACTGAACTTCTTTTGAGCTTATTGGGTTGTATGCTTGTGGGCAATTTTTCTAATAAAGGAACTGATATGTCGCTCAGGGTAGTTAGTTTGGACTACTTAGGAGTTGTAGCGGCTAGACTCAGAAGGGATAGCGTCATGTCTAGGTGCAAGCTCAATACCATCGATCAGATGATCAAAGATATTAAAAATGAAGAATCAAAAAGCAAAGATGAGAGCTCTTCCAAGGTAAGATTTGTCCATAATAAAATCGAAAGTATATAACATAAAAATGTATTTCAGAAGAAGAAATATTCAGGAGATACAGATGAAGAGAGAACAATATTTCTACAAAAAGTATTGTTGGATTTTCTTTCGGTGAAAGCTCAGAGTGATCAATCTTACAAGTTCGCCAGGCATTTCTATATATCCCAGTGGTACAAGGATGTTGTCAGTGAAAAGATGCATTTGGCATCAGGAAATAAATCCACCAGAAAAAACAATGTGCATAAATCTAAAAGACGAGATAATTCTGATGATGAGCTAACAGAGGAAGATCATACAGACTCTGTGAATCAGGAAAATGCAGAAAAATTCAAACTCTTGGACGAACGTAAAAAGTTTTTGATATCTAAAATCAAACCATTTCAGGAAGCCATATCATCTGGGAACAGAGTACAAATATTTCAAACCTATATCGATTACAATAGTGCCGAATTAATAGCTCAATATCTAGCTTCAAAACGATTTTTCTGCCAGAGCTTCGACAAGTACCTCAAAGCGGTAAGTAAAATAATGATATTCCACAATAAATGGGCGTTGTGACTTGTATACGTGTATTTCTCAGACTTATTCAGTGATGTTCTAACATGTCTTGTTTCTGATTGATCTCTCCTTCAAAACTATCACTGATCATTCATTTCATTGGAAATAGGAATAACTTCCCCTCATCAATTATTATCATATTTTGTGGATTCGATGTTTTTTTTAACAAATGTTATTTCTTTTTTGCGCGCATGTTCTAGGGGAACAGCGTGCTATCGTTTTGTCCAAATGTCTGTAATTTTGGATGATTGAGCCGAAAATGGTCTCAATCGACTAGGTTGGACTCACTGATGACGAATCCGGTGTCAAAATTGATTCTGTCCGGCCGGCCGTCCGTAGACACGATAACTGTCGACAGAAGTAAGCTAGCTACTTGAAACTTTCAGGATAGGTTGCGCATCAGAATGCCGCGGTTAAGTTCGTTAATGGGCCAAATCGGTCGAATAGTTTCGGAGTTATAGGCACTTGAAGTTTTGAAGTTATTTATTTTTTATTCCAGAAACTACTCAAGCGATTGGATTCAAACTTGGCAGTTTCGTGGAGTATAACGACGCGCAACTTTGAGCCAAATTTCGTCAAGATCATATTGTTAGTCAATTTAAAAAAAAAATTTTTTCGAAATTTTTTTACAAAAAATTTTTTTTTTCGGAAACCATTCATCATATCCAAAAAAAATTATACTCACACTTTGACCTTCTAATTTCACAGCAGTGTACTAAATTTCAGTTCGATACGATCATAGGTTTTGGAGATATCGGGAAAAAATATGTCAAATTTCGAGGTTTTTTTCTCGATATCGTTGATTTTTTCGGTATTACTCGAGAAATACTGATTCAGTCCTGATTAAACTTCACAGCTAGTTTTAAGATGCTGAAAGACAACTTTATGCAAAATTTCGTGATAATCGTGTTATTAGAACAATTTGAAAAAAAAAATTTCTATGATTTTCTCATCATATCATCCTCATTAAATTCTGTATGAAACTTCGAACTGTTATTTTCGATGAAGTACTGGATTTCAATTCGATCTGATCTGTATTTTTGGAAATATTGGAAAAATAAAATTTTGATTGGGTATATCAGCGGAATCATTGGGTGGATTTTACCCTTTCACGAATTCGGCCTTCGTAATTAAGGTCCAAACCTTCTCTACAAATATCGAGTTTCTAAGTTGTTTCTTTCGGAAGTTATTGTGTTTACGCAGTCGGCCGTTAGGCTGACCGTAAACACAATAACTTCCGGACGAAACGACTTAGAAACTCGATATTTGTAGAGTAGGTTTGGGGCTTAATTACGAAGGTCGAATTCGTGAATGGGTAGAATCCGCCCAATGATTCCGTAGATATACCCATTCAAAATTTTATTTTTACAATATGTCCAAAAATACAGATATGATCGAATTGAAATCCAGTAATTTATCAGAAAAAAATTTCAAAAAGCACTGCCGTGAAGGCAGCAGCTTTTGCGCGCACGTTCAAATTCGTTGCTGAAGCGGTCATCTACATTGAACATGCGCGCAAAAGTTGCTGCCTTCACGGCAGTGCTTTTTGAAATTTTTTTATTCTCAATATCATATTACAGTTACTCACAATCTTCAATTTCAAAAATCTCTTTGTGCATAAAATACAGCAATCAAATTAATATTGCTACTGTGAAATATTATTTTTAAAACTGGACTCTATCAATTTCTTGAAAAAAAAAGTTTGTGTTATCGGAATAATTTTTTTTAATATAGAGTTTCCTCTTGCAGATTCTTATAGTCCTCAAGGAAACCTCAATTGCAATAAGAACGAAAGCTATGAAGTGTCTCACAATGATTGTAGAAGCAGATCCGTCTGTCTTGGGTAGACACGATATGCAAATGGGCGTAAATCACTCTTTTCTTGACCACTCAACTTCGGTACGTGAAGCTGCTGTAGATTTGGTTGGCAAATTTGTTTTGAGTCGGCCAGAGCTAATCGATAAGTACTACGAGATGCTATCAGCAAGGATATTGGATACAGGTGTCAGTGTCAGGAAAAGAGTTATCAAAATACTGAAAGATATATGTATAGAGTGTCCGGATTTCCCTAAAATACCAGAAATATGTGTGAAGATGATAAGAAGGGTGAACGATGAGGAGGGTATAAGAAAGTTGGTTATGGAGGTTTTTCAAAATATGTGGTTCACACCCACAAAAGATACTTCTCTATTGAGAAAGGTGATGAATATCACTGATGTTGTTGCATCTTCCAAGGATATAGGTTTGGAATGGTTTGAACAACTGCTGGTTAGCGTAAGTATTTATTTTTTTTTTTCTTATTAGCCTGAGGCTAATTTTATCCAATATTTCAGCTTTTCAAGCCTAAAGAAGATAAAGATGATTCTACCAAGGTGCAAGCTGAACCACCCAAAGCTTTGTTGCTTGCGTGTAGGCAAATTGTTGATTGTTTGATAGAAAACGTCTTACGACTAGAGGAAACAAATGATAACTCGTCTGCTTCACAAAGACTTGTAGCTTGTCTGACGACATTGCATCTCTTCGCAAGGATACGGCCTCAATTGCTTGTCAAACATGCCAGCACCCTTCAGCCTTATCTTGGTCTGAAGTGTCAGTCAACTGGAGATATTGAGATAATTACAAGTGTTGCAAGAATGTTGGAAATGGTTGTTCCCCTGATGGAACATCCTAGCGATTCATTTCTTGCTCAGTTGGAGGAAGACTCAATTAAACTGGTATTAAAGCAGACTCGTCCAATAGTCAGTAGCTGTTTGTCATGTTTGGGATCTATCATAAACAAAGTCACTAGAAATTTCAAATTGATCAGGGATATTTTCAAGAAATATTATCAGAACCTTGTATATTACAAGCATCAGCTGGAAACAGATTATGAGAAATATGTCAATAACATGTCTACTAGGCCCACCGTTAGAAGATCTTTTTTTATTGTTGGTTTACTTCTTTGTCATTTTAATTTCAAAGATCCTGAAGTTGTTGGTGATTTAGATCCTGATATCAAAGAGCAAGTCTACCAACTCATGATGTATTATCTTCATTTGGAAGACCAAGACATCCAAATGAACACATTGAAGGCTTTAGGTAGCATATGTATAAGGCATTATGAATTTATGTTGGAAAATGATCTTAAGATGTTTTATCATAATGTGTTGATCTCCTCTGATGCTTCTTTCGGTTTGAAAACCCAGGTACTCTTAAATATTGAGAACTATTTGGTTGAAGAAGAAAACAGAATGGTCCAACAGAATATTGAGTGGGACAAAAGATCCAAGGAAGAAAATTTAAAGGAAATGGGTGATGTGTCATCTGGAATGGCTAGTACAATTATTCAGATATATCTCAAGGAGATCTTACAAGCGTATTTGCACACAGATTTATTAGTCAGAAAAGCCAGCCTTAAAGTTATTCAATTGGTTTTTAATCAAGGTTTAGTTCATCCTGTCCAGGTGAGAATTATTTCATTTTTGACTTGAATCAATAGGGTAGTTGACAATTTTTGCAAAACTGCTTTATTTGCTTCTTTGGGGGATATTTTACCCTAAATGTTGATATTTAAGTTGAAAGCCAACATATTCTTAAATTTTTTTTATTTTTATGAACATTTTGACACTTGTCAAAACCGGGTCTTACGTCACGAAGTGCGTTTGGGTAAAACGACCATGCAAGCCATAGAATGCGCATAGTTGACATGTACATATTACGAAATTTGTAATAGCGAAAGCTACTGGTATTCGGTGGTTATTATTGAATATCTTGTTCAACCACAGACCAACAAGACAAATCACTTCATCGTTTGCGGGAATCGCGTCTCTACGACCTTGAGAAATATAACAGACATAACCACACTTTCTTCTTCCTCGAAACAGCTGTCAAATTGAATACTTGATTTTGGAATATCTAAAATCGAAATGTAAAAACGGATTTGTCGGGATTCAGGAATCACAAAATCAAAATCAGACTAAGATTTTTCGATGAAACCATTTGAAAAGCAAATTTCCAATACCAAAGCGAGTGTTTTGTCACATCTAAAACTCCTGTAGAAGAACTCGGTTGGAGTAAATGAAAATTTTGGAAAAATTTTATGGAAAACCCGTTTACCTTAATCAGAGAATCGTTGTAGTTTCACATCAAATGAGATTCATTTCAATATAAAATCAAACTATGAATAGACCAACTTTGTTCGATTCCAATCCTAGTGTTTGTGCAATCATATACAATTTTATTCTTAGACATCCCATCGTTTTAATTGAATAATGGAGGTTGTAATGCTTTTACTTCAGTTGCGGTTCCTTTATATTATATAAAATGAACATTATGAATGAGTCCACCTAAGTTCGATTCCAATTCTTGTTGTAAATTAAAACATATTATGAGGACTGTCATCATAAAATAGAACCTCAAAGATGACTAAACAATTCATTTGGTTGTAAAAAACTGTTTGGATTATATTCTAAAATGGAACAGATACGAAATTATTCATCAATAAATAGGATGAAAAATTCATTTCAGCTTGTTTACATGTTTATAACCTCTTCAAGCGAGTCCGAAAGCGGCGAGAGTGACGTAATCCTATTCCTGCAATCTGATTGGCACCCAAAAGCACCCCAAACGCCTGCTAAAATTCTGATTAGCTCGATTCAGGGTCATATCTGCGTTGACATAGATTTCCTAAGTAAATGACGCGAGTGGTTTATCTGGTTGATCTGTGGTTCAACACTGTCAACAAGTATTTTGGAATTGTATAAAATGAATTCTGAGGATGACTACAAGTGCCTTTTTCCGAAAATACAACTCTAGGAAAGAGTTCGTCGTGATGTCACGGTTATTCGCGTTCAGTGTCACGGTTATTCGCGTTCAGTGTCACGTGATAAGTGGATGTATTTTTACGATTTATTTCTTGAAAACATAAAAAAATATTAAATATCTCGATTGATTCAATTGAGTTTTCACAATATCATGGGTTTAACTAGCCAATAAAAATCGAATCTGCCACTATTTTTCCTTCAGTCAACTACCGTATTGTACACGTGTTTTTATTAGAGGTCCATATTTCTATTCTCATGTATATTTTAGGTGGTTCCTTGTTTGATTTGCATGAGTACTGACATTGAAAAATTAGTATCCCATACAGCTGACAAACTATTACAGGATATAGAATCTAGATATCCTGGTTTTACTCATACCAAAGCAACTTTTGGAATACGTTTGTCATACCAGTTGCAGAAAATTTTACAGGGGGATGGGGTGATAAGGGGTTGTAAAGTTAAAGAAGTGGGGGAGTATCCAGCTGCTTTGAATGGTTTTTTATATTCTCTTTTGCGCAATATTAGACAACAAAGACGTGCCTTAATACTTAATATCTTGAAGCAGTTTGACGAGCATGCGGTAAGATTGATTCATTTTGATTTAGTTCAAAAATGGTTCATTGGTAAATTTTCAGAGAACAACGTTATCGTTTATGCTGTATCTGGCTGATAACTTGGCTTATTTCCCTTATCAAGTGCAGGATGAACCGTTATTTATTGTACATCACATTGATATAATGATCTCAGTCTCTGGTACTAATTTATTACAATCTTTTAGAGAGGTAAGTTACAAACATCGTAGTTTATATTTTATTACATTCCATTGTTTTGACAGGGTCTTATATTAACTGATAACCAAAAATTGAGCTTGCAATCTGATAATGGTGAGATAGTAAGCAATAGCATATCTGCTCTAGACGAAGATGATGATGATGAAGATGCCTTAGTCAGTAGAATGCCTGAAGACACATTACATTTACAATCATGTATGACTGCAGCTCAGGGTTGTTTGCTTCTGCTTATGTTAAAACAGCACATCAAAGACATTTATGGCCTTAGTGATAGGTTGGTTGTGCCCTAATTCTCAATTTTTTGATCATACCGATAATATTTTCATTATTTTCAGTAAGATACAGCAATATTCTCCAACAGAAGCAGCCAAAGTTTATGAAAAGAGCATAACACGAAGAAACAATTCTCTTTTCAATCCCAAATCAACGTTGCAGAAATTGAAACAAGGAGATCTTCCGGAGTATTTAGACGACGAGGGAAGAAGAGATCTTATTAGACAATATTTAGATGTATGTTCATCTATTTGGAGGTTGTAGCGATTATTTTAATCATTTTTTTTTTCTCTTAGTTCAAGCAATTGATGCTGCAACTTGATCCTGATGATTTAGATGATGAAGAGAATAAAGTAGTGCCAGCCAATATTGCTAATAACCTTGCTGGGGGTAATGCAGGTAACACGCCACAGTCCTCTATCCTTACCCCATCTGACCAGATTGCATTAGAGAATTTCAAGGTGAGTTTGAGCAATAATAAACCGTTCATATAATAATTATCCTGAAGTAACTTTACCTAAGAAATCCTGGAAATATTGACATTCCTTCACATAAACTCCTAGTTGCACCTTTCACAACCATGAAAATAAGATGCCATGTTCTTTAAACAAAGTTTTGAAGGGAATTTGATGGAAGTGAATAAAATATTGAGTGTTCTTTGAATTGGGAACTTCTGCGAAGATGCCAGCGCCCTAGCGGTCAAATTTGGAACCTGTCCAAGCTAGTAGTTTTATGTAAACAAACCTTAGAAATGTGGTGGAGAACGAATATTTATTAAGCAGAGCTTGAATTTTTAAAGGAATTATTATAATTTTGTGTAAGATTTCTTGAAAAGGAACTTTTCGTTTGGATCATGATGTAAAATCGTGCTTTAAATCGTTCCTGGAGGATAATTTCGGTATTATTTTAGTGTATGTTGCTTGGTGGATCAAAACGAACCAATATCTAAGTTTACTTGAATTTCTGGAAAAATAGGCACCTCAATAAGTAATTTAAGGACTCTTATTAATGTGAAGACGTGCTGAATGCAGGTTATATTATGTGGTAAATCTAGAATTAGTCCAAATGATATGACTTGTTCTTTGTTGACAAACGAGTGAATCAATAAAATAAAAACAGATTTTCTGCTTTAGTTCTTTTGCATCGTATTTCTCAAGAAAAGGAAACAGATAGACATATAATTGATTTCATTTTCATATTACAGCAGCTCAAGATACGCATACAAAATGAAAAATGTCACAGCTGGTTCAACCTACCTATATACAGAAATGAAAAGTATTGTATTCATATGAATAACTTCAGCTATTATCAACTCAAACAGTATATCTAGTTTTTGTCAGGTTTTCAACCAGATCACTCTTTTAGAATATGATTTTGTGTAGTATGTGAATTAGGTAGCTGCAGATGTGCTCGGTAGATTCTCTGCAGCATTTTTGTTCAAAATTCTGTTTTTTTTATTTACACCTGAAAACATCATGACATGAAGTTGTTTCGAAATGAAAACATTGTAGGTAATTTACCTTTATGAAAATAAACATCTTCAGAGAAATGCAGTGAACATACTTTCTTGTATTTCGTGACCTGTTTTCCAATCTTCAATTTTTAAAGCTAGGCCTTTCTTCTATCATTGCATTCCCTGCCAAATGCTGTTTCCAAAGTAACTTTACTTCCATTTGGCTTTGGAAAAAATGAAAACTAGAGGCACTAGATGATCTTTTCTTCTTTGACCATGAATAACATTGAGTTGAGGCACACAACAATAGTCATTTCGGGAGGATGCCATTTCGAATTAATACAATCAAAAATTTTAATCCGGAAGAAAGGAATCGATTGATGAATATTACAAACACTATCGGTATACCAAAATTTGAACTCTGAGAACATCACAAAAGCTCGAAAATGAACTCCAAAAGTAAGCAAGTTACGTTAGAATAACAGGCGCATCGAAAAACTACTAGCTTGGAAGTGTTCGAATTTCTATCGCCAGAGGGCGTATCGCTTAGCAGTAGTTGCGAATAGAATACTGATACAAAACAATGGGTAACTTATCTCTAATTTGCGTGTACTTTTGGCGTCTAAAAAATATTGCGAAAAAAATATATCCTTCGTCAAGAGGCATATGGTTACTGTTCAATTGAAGTTCTTACTATTTGGCTTATTCCTCTACCTTGTCTGGCAACAGAAGTATGTTTCTTGACGCATTCTCGATAAACGGGGCCCCTGGATGTCATGACTGCGTTATTCTAGTATCGTTGATGGATGATGAAGCCGTCATGGAGAAAGTCGAAACAGTCTTATTTCTACCCAAATGTTGAAACACCTTACAGCCAAATTTTATCACGTTTTTACCTGGTCTGTCACATCTGCTGCTGTAGAAATCTGTTGGCAATGGATTCTTGTACGCCTGTGTATTACTTGAGTAGAAATTGACGGATCTTCTTTGACTTAGCCATCCAAGGCCGAATAATTCCTTATTTGATAAAAAAAGTCAGTTCTCTCGTTGGGCCATGAAATAGAATTAAGCCACATAGCAAGTTCTTCAATTGAAACAATATATCTCTTGAGGAAAGAAATATAGTTTCTGCAACATGCAGTATGCCCAAAGGAAACTTGAATAGGTCTATTGCATGAATTTTTATCAAATCGGAATCAAATATTCTATCGGTAACACTACTGAAGAACTGTAACCGCCTTCAAAAATTTCAATTTTCAACGAGAAACTGATCTTTTAAATTTGGCTCCACATGTCGGCTGTTTAAACGGACGAAACTTCGCGGCTTCCGTGACGTACCGGGATATATCCAATCTCTCCCTTTTCTGGTGAACATTTCTCTCTAGCAAGCCAATAGACAGCTGTATCGATACGTGAATCGTACAATAACGAGTGGCGTAGAAGTCGATCTGACTTGTTTGTCGCTTCGACCTTGAGTCCCGATTTGACGACCATTTTCAATACCGAATTAGTGAAAATTCACGAATTGTTGAAGTGTGTGATGGCATACATTATGATTTTGTATCGATATAGAATGAGAAAAACATAATAATATAATAATTCGTGTTACATGCAAGAGACCTATTAGTTGAGCCTACCCTTCAAACTTCCAGTCCCATGATTTATATCTTTCAAAACAGTTGGAAGGAATGCAAAAAAACGGCATAAAAAAATCCTTGAAATATATTTTTCAAGGAATGGCGTGAAATGACCATTGTAAAACAAATTTTGTATTATTTTATGACTTACAGGATACGACCACAACAACGCCGAAAGTGCCCAAATTGGTGATTTCTAATAGAAGACTGGACAGTGAAACGAAACGTTCGCGAACTCAAAGAGTTTCGGAAAAAACTAAAAAACATAGGCATAAAAAGAAACGAAGAAAATATGCGAATTCATCAGGCGATGACAGTGAAAATGATTACAGTGACCCAGACTTTTTGGCCTAGCCCTTGGACACTTTGATTAGTGCCGTGTATAGTAACTATGTAAGAATGAACTACAAATTTATATAAACTTTTAGGAGGTTTTATATCAATTCGGTTGAAAAATTAATAATGGTGAACAGTTGATTATCTCAGTGAAGATTGTCGCTTTCACTAGGCTGTATTGATTTGAATAACTGCTATATTGTGAATGCGACAAACTGAAAATTTGTTTTTGTATATTTTTCTTACTATTTTTATTTAACTGATTCAGGGGATAGAAGCTGATATAAAATGATTCTCGCAATTATGCTTTATCTTATTTTCAGAATGGAATGTAAAAGACAAAACAACAACCTTGTTAACAGCTGCTCAATTCGAAGAAAAGAACCACGTTGCATATATTTCAAGACTCAATTTGATGTAGATAATTTTTGCTGTGTATGATACTAGAATTACTTGCTACTTATTCTTGACTTGATTGCAAGTAGTGCAGTCAATCCAGCAGGGATCATGTACCCATTGATTAACAGAAAATTTCATATTCATAGTGATAGTCCTTTGTTAAAAAGGTTTGGAATCCAATTCATTATCTACAAACAATGACAAATCGCTAAAAAAATATTTTTTTTCATTGTAGGGTACACTTGAAGCAGATAATTCAAATTTATCGTCAATATTATTCCATAAAGACACATTTTTATACTGCATTAGTTGATAGAAACTTCAAATCCGTGATGTTCATTGATACAAAATGAGTCGATTTGAATTTTGCAGATATACCAAATGTTAAATCTTTAAAAGAATTTTATCACAGAGTACCATTATTAGTTGTTATATATAGGTGAATTCGTTTTGCTTAGTTTTTGGTGTTCATCATAATATTTATCAATGTTTATGAAAATATGGTTACAAACTTTCATAATATTTTCATCTTTGTGTTTTATTTTGATTAAATGAAGTTGAATGAACACTAGTATTTCATTGGAGGTTTTTAATGTGTTCGATGTTTTCTCTCACTATCATTGATAATTTTATTTATTATCATTTTAAACGCTCAAAAATTGTTTACTTCTAATTCGTGTTGAAATGAATTTCAATTTTCTATCAGATATTATTTATGATTTTGGTCATTTAGTTAAGTACCTCACCAATTGAATCTATCTAGTCATAATTTGTTGAGAATTTTTTTATGAAGAATACATTTCTACACAACAGTAGTACGTAAAATAGGATGTGATAAGGTAGTCAGGAATTGAAATGCAGTTCAAATATTTCCTTAAGCTATTGAATATACCAACAATTGTTTTTATTCCTATCTAATCATCAACAGCAATTTTTATATCTATCAATTTCATATAGTTTCAACAAGGTGTAAGTTGAAATTCGGATATTTTTAATATCAATTGTCTTAAATTAATCAGGAAATAGTAAAAATATATGTTGGACGTATTTTATGTGTGATTTAAAAAATTGAAGCATAATTGTGAGATAAGTCAACTGATGAAGTATAATACTAGCAGCTTTTCTATTTTAGAATCTAAATTGTGTTTGGTGATTAATAATTTTTCAAACACTATAATATGAAATGAATAAATATTTATTTCTAACTATATTTCGAAAACCCACGTGATTTTGTAATGTTATTTTTATACAAAGTAATTCGACTTTACTTACTGAAATTTGTCAAGTCTCCCTGTATGTTTCTTTCATGAATGTTGCAAAATCAACTTACTGATTTTATGTTGTACTGTTTTAAGTAACCTGTAAATAAGTTAATGAGAAGAAATCAATCAATACTCAACTTAACACTTGTGGACAAAATAAGTATTTAATGACCATTTTGAAAAATCTAGATTGCACTGATCTCGGCATTGTTGAATGACACACGCACTCATTTTCGAGGTGCTTCACAGCACATTCTTCCAACATGTGGTATTATTATTTGGAATAATCAACCATCTTCAATACAGTCTAGTCAAAATCATAATACCAAATCATTGAATTAGATTTTCACAGGATGAAGGAAAGTGGTTTTTTGAAAAAACTATTCAACTGATGCCGACGTTTCGCGGATATATTTCCACTTCTTCAGGGCTATAACAGAGAAAATCGAAAATAAACTTAACTACTGATGATGGTACAATCGAAAACTACAATAATTTTTTTTTTTTTTCCTTGAAGAATAATAAACTAAAATAATGTCCATCTATATCGAGTATTATCGATTATATTATTTTAGTTTATTATTCTTCAAGGAAAAAAAAATAATTATTGTAATTTTCGATTGTACCATCATCAGTAGTTAAGTTTATTTTCGATTTTCTCTGTTATAGCCCTGAAGAAGTGGAAATATATCCGCGAAACGTCGGCATCAGTTGAATAGAGTTTTTTCAAAAAACCACTTTCCTTCATCCTGTGAAAATCTAATTCAATGATGAACTTAGTAGGAAATGAAACATCGGATTCTATAATACCAAATGAATGAATTCATTAATTCAATTAAGAATCGTCTATAACTCTGATGACTAATTTTTGTCATTTATACAGAGTGTAACAGCCAAATGGAATAAATTCGATAACGAATAAATGAGGGCGTGTTGGGAAAAACGCTCGGACACGTCGATTTGAAATTTTAAATGCGCATAGTTTTCAAGAAAATAATATTATATAGGGTGTTCCATGTGACCGTGGCCAATACCAACTTTCTTATTTCAAATGCAACCCCCTGTATATTATTTATTTTTTGAATTCTTCAGAGAATTCTAGACACAATTCATGCACAATGTCCTATACCTATCTTTAACTATTTCGGAAATATTAAGTGTTTTCAGATTTAGTGCAAAAATCAACGTTTTAAATAAAAATTATTTTATTTCACAAATTCGGTACATTACACTTAAAACCTAATAAGTAGTACTGATTATTTCTTAATAATTAAAAAAAAAACAAAAAAAAAACATCAATGTCAATGTAGGAAATGTTCAAAATGCTCGCCGCGAACGTCTTGGCAACATGCTAATCTGGTGTACAATTGTCTTCTAACGTTACTCAACATTTCTGAAAACACTTTATATTTCCGAAAAAGTTGAAGATAGGTATAGGACATTGTACATGAATTTTGTCTAGAATTTTCTGAAGAATCCAAAAAATAAATAATATACAGGGGGTTACATAAAAAAGTTGGTATTGGCCACGGTCTCATGGAACACCCTATATAATTTTATTTTCTTGAAAACTATGCGCATTTAAAATTACAAATTGACGTGTCCGAGCGTTTTTCCTAAAACCCCCTCATTTATTCCATTTGGCTGTTACACTCTGTATATGGTTTCCAAGTCCTCAAGGTTCTCATTCTGTCAAAATGCATTGTGAGCTACATTGGTAGCATTATTGTAGTATTATCCAATTAGGTCTTTGTTACTGCAGGCAGAACATACCTAATTTGTTACTAGCATAAATCCAAGATGCAGTTATAATGCATTGTGAGATCTGTTTTTTAATTCAAATAGCAAATTCAAATATTGTTCACCTCAGCAGTTTAGTATATTCATTGTTATTACAAGCAGGTATTGAACTCGATACAGTAGAAAACAAACTGGTGTGATATATTCGTATATATTTTTTGTAGCATATTCAGCGAATGTTCAATTTGAAACGACTGCATAAAGTTTGGTTTAATTTATTTGTGATACGAAACTTGATGGAAGAAATTGTCGGAACATAAATACACCCTCTTTAACATGTAATATTTGAGTCAATGACTGCCATTTGATGTAAAAATATTTTTGTCGAAACATCTACCGTTTTATTTTAGGAAAAATTCGAGTGTTGATTGATTTTGAAGAGAGAAAAACAGTATTATTTGATATGAATTCGAGAGAAACAACTAAGAGCACTGTTTCAACCTTCTGTGATGACGAGTAATTTTCAACTTCAATAGCCTAGATGAGTACTTCTTAAAATTAACAGAGATTCACTTCCAAACAGTTTTGTTTTCCTGACTATTTCAGTCTTCATCATACCTGTAGAAAGTTATCTGTCATCGGGAAAGTTACCTCAGTACGTTTCGAAAATGCCTGTATTATAGATTGTATATAATATTTTCTTAAAGGTCCGTTTATGTGCAGAGTTATTTTGAAGTTAATATTTCATAAATGATTCTAGTATAGATTTCAGTGCTCTATTTTCAGATAAAGAGTTCTTTTAAAATTTCAGACATTTGTCAGCTTATGTAAATAGTTTGTATCCTGTAGATGGAGCATGCTTAATTTATTTTTAGAAATCAAAGGTTTTTTGTTGTTTTGGTTCTGAAGTTTGATTTCTTGATGCCTAAGGATGAGATTAGTCTTCCAAAGGTTCCTACACGGGTGTTACTTTATCTAAAAGGAACTAAAAATATCAAGATCAGAAATTATGAATACATTTCAACTTAAAGAGCTGATTATTTAGAAAGCACATATTTTGAACAAATTGTGTATATAAATTATGGTGAATATGTATGTATATTGCGTTATGTTATGAAAATTCTATAATCAATTCTCTTGAATACAGATGTCTGAAATTATATCTCCGATGACGATTATAATTTTTTAAACATGAATGAATGTTGCAGGTTATTTAAAGTAGGAAAATATTATCGTGAGAAACTAGATTTGTATAAAATCTGTCAATAATTGTTTATTTCTGGTCACATTTGAAGTAGCAGGAGAATATGTTGACCAATTATAATACAATTGTTCAGAGTTATTTCCAATGTAAATCTCCACATTTGTATTTAAATAAATTTATATTTGTAGATTTTATTGTTCCTTTACCCATAACAAATTAGTATTTCCATCACATCTTTCATATTCGAAGAACACAATATTAAATAAAAATACAATTTCTTGCATAAATGTTCTTTATATAAAATTTATAATTTAAGAAATAGTAGCAAATGGTTAACATGGAATATAAAATCAAATACAACTGAAAGTATAACATAAGGAAAAGTATCTTCTATGAGCCTAATTTTTTAGTTAGTTCATTCAATAACAATGACCCGAACACCACATTACCACAATTGACTGTAACGGTCACTTTCGATGATCGATGTATAGTTACTAAACATAGACTGGAAGAAGTTAGTGTTTGACCTGAAAATCTGTGAACAAAATGTATTTGAAAAGTCAAATTTCGTTGTTCGTCTACTCTTACCTTAAATAATCTGGTTCTTCAGTATTGCATGTACCCATATTGCAGTTTTCATTTATTGTATTCAAAATATCTTCAACACAATTTTCAACAACTCCGCTATGTTCGTTCATTCCCTTAATTTTCGACTGTTCTTGAATGAATAAGTTTTGGGGCATAGTAACTGGTCTCAAAAGTTCTCCAATGAAAGGTTTCACAGTAACATTGAAATTTCCTATAAATGAAAGAATTATTGATATATAAATGAATATAAATTAAATATCAGAGTCTGTAGTATTGATAATGTATTGTTTTCAGGGTATAACGACTCTCGTTGTTGGAGTAAAAGGAAGTACTCTTTTTTGCGCGCATGTTCTAGGGGAACAGCGTGCTATCGTTTTGATCAAATGTCTGTAATTTTGGATGATTGAGCCGAAAATGGTCTCAATCGACTAGGTTGGACTCACTGATGACGAATCCGGTGTCAAAATCGATTCTGTCCGGCCGGCCGTAGACACGATAACTGGCGAACGAAGTGAGCTAGCGACTTGAAACTTTCAGGTTAGGTCGCGCATTGGAATGCCGCGGTTAAGTTCGTTAATGGGCCAAATCGATCGAATAGTTTCGGATCTATAGGCATTTGAAGTTATTTATTTTTTATTTCAGAAACTACTTGAGCGATTGGATTCAAACTTGGCAGTTTGGTGGAGTATAACGACGCGCAACTTTGAACCAAATTTCGTCAAGATCATATTGTCAATAAATTTTAAAAAAATTTTTTTCGAAATTTTTTTACAAAAAAATTTTTTTTTCGGAAACCATTCATCATATCCAAAAAAAATTATACTCACACTTTGACCTTCTAATTTCACAGCAGTGTACTAAATTTCAGCTCGATACGATCATAAGTTTTGGAGATATCGGGAAAAAATATGTCAAATTTCGAGGTTTTCTTCTCGATATCGTTGATTTTTTTGGTATTACTCGAGAAATACTGATTCAGTCCTGATTAAACTTCACAGCTAGTTTTAAGATGCTGAAAGACAACTTTGTGCAAAATTTCGTGATAATCGGGTTATTAGAACAATTTGAAAAAAAAAATTTATATGATTTTTTCATCATATCATCCTCATTAAATTCTGTATGAAACTTCGAACTGTTATTTTCGATGAAGTACTGGATTTCAATTCGATCTGGTCTGTATTTTTGGAAATATTGGAAAAATAAAATTTTGATTGGGTATATCTACGGAATCATTGGGTGGATTTTACCCATTCACGAATTCGGCCTTCGTAATTAAGGTCCAAACCTTCTCTACAAATATCGAGTTTCTAAGTTGTTTCTTTCGGAAGTTATTGTGTTTACGCAGTCGGCCGTTAGGCTGACCGTTAAAAAACAATGAAGTTCGAATTAGTGTCTTGCAATTTATATATAATATTTAAGTGTTAAAAACGTATTGTGTCATGATTGTTGTTGCTGGTTTCATGTTTAACCTCACTTTCGGTAGGAACCATGTAATATTGTGAATGTTTTTAATTTATTGATAGATGTTCTGTATTATAGAAACCCTGAAGAAGCAATAAACAAATTGCGAAAGCTTGGTTTAGAAAAAAAGAGTACTTCCTTTCACTCCAACAACGAGAGTCGTTATACCCAGAAAACAATACATTATAAATGAATATATTGCAACATTTTTATTATGACTTAATATTTAACTCCGCAACATTGCAAACTCTGAAAGAGCTTTTTTTAGTCTCTTAACGTATACTTCATGCCCCTTGTGAATTCCCACATGTTTCTATTAAGATTTGGTTAGTTATGTATCGGGTACAAGTATAAGTTATTGCAATGAGCTTTATATAGGAGGGACAAGGTCAAGTAGTAACCTGACAGGAAAATGAGCCTAACCTAACATTTTATTAATTTAGCGTGGAGTGTGTCAAACCTAAAGGTGAATGTAGTATGGCAGGTACTGCAGCGACAAAAATGCTATCTTCACTCACACTTTAGATTAACTGGGGAATACTCACCTACAGACGAAACAATTTCGAAATTGGCGGGCTGAGCGGAGTCATTGAAGTCGATACCTAAAGTTGCAGGTAAATTACAATTTGGAGGAATGCATGCTATAGAAGCAAAGTCATATATACTCATTCCTGCTGTCAGGTTCTGAAAATAATGGAACGTTTCATAATTTTGGTTTTCTTACAGTTTTGAGATTGAAGAAAAATATTTTTTTCATTCCAAACCTTTTTTCCTATTCTGATATCGGTGATATTTTCCTGTGTGTTGTTTGTAAACGTAATATTTATATTTGCCATGCTAGGGGAATATAAATGTGGCAGTCTTGTGAATCTATAAGTAGCAGAAAAACCTCTACCGTTCAATCTATTCAAAAGTTCATATTGTTTTGTATTTAGGAATGTAGGTTGAACCACTTGTATCGAAGAGGTCTTGCTAGAAGGAACTCCAGGAGTCAAAAATCCGCCAAGTGAAGGTGTTAGTACAGGAGCTACATTCAGGTCATCCAAATCCAACAATAAATCCAAATTCGATTTTTTATTGGATTTCACTTGAGTTTTTTTGACATCATTTATATTGAGCTCTTTCTCAATTTCTGACATTTTGTTTGATACTGTAGGCTTCACTTCTTCTTCCCCACTATCATCTGAACTTGACTGATCATCAGATGAGGATGATTCGGTTGCAGATGAGCTACTTTCTTTCCTTCAAAAACAAGATTAAAAAATTGTTTGAGTACGAGAAATATTTGTATTCAATTACCCTTGAGTTCCCTCATTTTCAGAAGATTCCTCCTCTTCATCGCTGCTCTCTTGCTCGCTGCTATCTTCTTCATCAGAAGACGACTCTGATTCAGAACTACTAGTATCTCCCCTAGAACTGGTTTCAGAATTCCAGGCGAAGTTTTCCTTAGATTTTTTGTCCTAGCAAGATACAAAATAACAGTACATTTCATATTTTTCACAGTCTTTTTTATTTCAAACTAACTCTACCAAAATCATGAAATATAGAATTTCCCCTTCCTACTATAAATACTAACGGTATTTACAGAGGTCACTTACCCCTCCCTTACGAGATCTTGGAGTTTCAGTCTTAGGAATAGGTTCGACATTTCTTACATCACCTGGAGGAGGGACTTCAGGAAAGTCTGGTAGTGGTTCATAACCACTTGCTCTCTGCTTGATATAATGAGATAAAGATCCCAGCTGGTAATCTGCCTGTTCTGTAAAAACAGTTAAATCAGAATTATTGGTTTTAAAAAACGTGTCGGAAAATCTAAGAGGTTGAAAAAAAATTCCCTTTCAATCCTTTACCCCGCACCTTCAAAACCAAGGTCAACGGTGAATACTCTAACCTTGAAACAATCAGAGCAGGCGTCCCCCAAGGAAGTGTATTAGGTCCCCTACTCTACCTCCTATACACTGCAGATTTACCAACAACTGCGGAAACGGTAACAGGCACTTTTGCGGACGACACAGTTATTATGGCTAGCGATGAAGATCCTGTAGTCGCATCATCTATCCTACAAAATCACCTGAACATCTTACAGAAATGGTTTCATAAGTGGAAAATAAAGGTAAATGAATCAAAATCTACGCAGGTAACATTCATACTGAGGAAAGGCAAATGTCCTGCAGTACAAATTAATAACAAAGTAGTACAACAAATGCCATCTGCACGCTACTTGGGCCTACATCTGGATGAGAGACTAAAATGGAAACAACATTTAACCAAAAAAAGGAAGCAAATTGACCTGAAATTCCAAGAAATAAATTGGCTCATAGGAAGAAAATCGAAGTTGTCACTTGACAATAAAATTCTTATTTATAAGACAGTGATTAAACCCATATGGACGTATGGAATAGAATTATGGGGATGCGCCAGCAAGTCGAGTATAAACATAATCCAGCGAGCTCAATCTAAAATTCTCCGTGCCATAACCAACGCGCCATGGTATGTCACTAACGTAACTCTACACGAGGACCTGAAAATACCCTTTGTGAAAGATGTAGTGAAGGAACAATGTAAAAAACACTTTGCCAAGCTAGAATCCCACACGAACCCGCTCATGCAACCACTTCTGGAACAACAAAATAATAGAAGACTGAAGAAAATCTGGCCAAACGACCTGAAATGAAATAAAAGAGGCTCTTCACTGGAAGAGTACTCACCATGTTATATAGGGCACTGTAAGCTCTTTGTCAACTAATTAGCTTATAGAATGTATGTTTTGATTGCTAATAAATATGTTAAAAAAAAAAAAAAAATCCTTTACCCATTAAGGAACTCAACCAACGCTGTAATACACAAAGCATACCAAAAAATTAAAATTTTATTGCTCTTGTTCCTTTCAACAAAAAATGATAGAAAAATTCTGCCACCTATAAACCAACTAGAATCGCCATATAACAAATAATCATCATAAATATCTGATTCCTAATCAACAAATCGTGAAATCAGAACCTTTGAGTGATTAATATAGTCTTACCTTTAGATGTAGCATGTAACAATGGTGCTGGTTTCACAGACAAAAATATTTTAGATGCTCTACTGGTGAAACGATTATTTCCATTGGTCAGGAACAGTTTGAGGAGTCTTGCCTTATCTCTAATGTCATAGTTCTGATCATAACGAGCCATATTGAATATATACTGACATAATACTGTTGTTTGTTCAGGATTCGTAATGAAAAGCTTGATGGCCAAGTTCATTACTTGCATTTTCACAATATCATGCTGAAATTGATAGTATAAAGTTAAAAATCCTGGGAAAATTGCAACTAGTTCACCTCATCCGCAAAAGTTTTAGCCATTTTCCTGAGAACATCAGGTGCAATTTTAGGAACCTCCTGTGAATGCTCACCAAGTAGCCACAAAATGGCGGCTCTAGCTTGCGCCACCGTTATACTATCCAGAAGTCGTGCCATATGGGTAATGATCTCTTGCAAATCAGCTGCTTGTGTTTGTAGAAGCCTTTTGATTACTATTACACTTTCAGCCACAACGGCTTCTAGACATGAAAATTTAGTTTCAACAAAAAGCTCATCCAAATAGAAAAATTGAGCATTTCCAGTGAAATAATATGTATTGAAATATGGATCATCAAGACCTCCTATTCATTTACACTTTGATTTTTGTTCTCCAGTTTTCGAGAAGAATATTATTGAGGAAGGCAAAATAAACCCCTGAATACAAATGATCATAGTGACTGCCAAGCTGTTACATTATTGGGAGCATATCTTTCAATATGTTGGATGATAAAAAAATCAATAATGACAGCTATGCCATTTCATCATTGATCTAAGCAGAAAATAGTGAAGCACATATTAAAAGATACTGGAAACTCCCAATCGAATATGTGATATTTTTCAAACTTACCATCTCTATTAGAGAGCAGGGATACTAAACCATTAAGGCACGAATCAGTAACAACAGAGATGGAGCAGGCACAACGACCAATGGCTTGAATTGTAGCTGCTACAAATTGTTTATCACTATGAGAAATATAAGTCTGCAGTTCCCTCAAAATTACAGAAACGTTGTATTCAGATGTCAAATTTGTCAAAATTTCTAGTTTCAACAATTTTATATTAGTTGGATCTGAAGTACGAACAAAAAAACTCTTTAAATAACTCTCAAACAATCCCCTGTTCTTCAAGCTTATTGAAACTATAGCATTCAGAACAATGCTCTGAACTTCAACATGAGACCTCAGAAGCCTTACTAAAGCTTTCACTGCCAACTGCATTTCACTTTTAGGAGCTGCATGATTATACAATTGAGCTACCGCCATCACGACGGCAGCATTGCGTGACTGCAACAATGGTCTAGTTGATCGTAACAACAGGCGATGATCAGTGTCTAATGTTGGAGTTGGTTTTTCTGATGAATCAGAACTGGAGTCGTAAAATGATCCTTCTTGAGCAACTTCAGCATTTTGCTAAAAATATTCAATCATTCATTACGGGTTGTTTAATCTTTATTGCCTTGCTGGCAGGGAAAATTTCATATAACTGATGTTAAATATTCTATCTCGCTAAACATAATTGCTTGAAGAAAGTACTCACGTTTAAATTTGGATTTTTGAACTGCATTCTAGCGTAAACCGTAAGCATGTTTACTATAACAACTTGGCCCCATTCGTCTACATCAACAATCAAGGTACAAAGCTTTCTGTAGACTCGATGAATGAGATCAACTCTTTCAGGGCAAACTTCCGTAAAAGCCATTACTGCTGAACCAATAACCAAGACTGTTTTATCTGCTAGTAGTTTTTGAATTATAGTAACCAATTCAGATTTCAGTTCACTATCTAGGCTGGAATAGAGCATATAAAATCAGAGATACATAAAAACTCCCAATTAGCTAAGCTACATTTTATTTGTGAAAGCAACAGCTCACATGTTGAAATTTCTTTAAAACTCACTTATGCAATTTAGGAATGGCATGAGCAGCAGTTTTCCTAACATATGGAGACATATCAGCTGAAGCATCTCGAATGGCCAGCATTACAATAGGTGCTATCATTTTTACACGAATACTTGAGAGAACTCTTAGAGCTCCAGCTCTAATCAAGGGATTTGGTTCCTAAAAATATTTCAATGAGAACAAATGTGAGCAGGAAAGTAGCAAACAATTCAAGAAAATCCTTCATTTCCATTTTTTTTATTATAATGCTAATACTGTGAGAAAAGTTTGGGCTGACATTTCATCGAGTTGATCAGCAAACTATATATATATATATATATATATATATATATAATCACAGAATATTTGATTAATGCAGGAATTAAAAATGATATGAAAGTTTTCACTAACCTTAAGAGCTCTTTGGAAAGTAGCTATAGACAATAATGCCAAATCTTGTTGTTCTTCGGCATATCTTTCTAAGTACACATACACCAATTTTTTTACTTCAATATTCTTAGAGACAACATTTTTGACCACAGCTGGAAATAGAACTGAGGCATCTCGTCCTTTAGCGACCATCTAAAAAACCGTATAAACAAATTATTATGTCAGAAAGAGGATTAAATGTACACTCCATATCAATTTTAAGAATGTCAAATACCCCAATGATACGCCTCATAGCTTCCAATTTGAGGCTGTCCTTATTTGAATCAAGCATTTCCTTAAGGTCGTCATGCCTGCAAAATACAGACGTGAGTTTCTATAGCAATTCTTGAGCAAAATCCTAAAAGTAAACAAATTTGTCTTACTTTTTGAAATCAGAAAAGAAAAAACCCCCAGAGGATGCATCAACTGCAATTTCCACATCTCTATCATTTGAATACGAACCATTATTGGACATATTCTGTGAAGATACTAGCATCACAAACTAGAAAAAAGAATTTCAAAGTATTTTGTTTCTTGTCTGAAATAATGATCCTCCAAATCAAATACAGAAATTTGACCATAGGCAGGATATTCTGTAATCTGTGCAGTGATTGTGAATTTGACACAAGATCACCTACGTTACTTTGACGTTTGAGTCTGTGGATTGTGGAACAGAACACCCACAGAACATCCAGAGACAAGAGAGACCACAGTATAGAAACTACCACAGAACATCAGTCTCTTCACAGAAACTACTTTCTGTGAAGAGACTTTCTCTATTGGGAACTTCTGCGAAGATGCCAGCGCCCTAACGGATAAATTTGGAACCTGTCCAAGCTAGTAGTTTTGTGTAAACAAACCTTAGAAATGTGGTGGAGAACGAATATTTATTAAGCAGAGCTTGAATATTTAAAGAAATTATTATAATTTTGTGTAAGATTTCTTGAGAACGAACTTTTCGTTTGGATATAAAATCGTACTTTAAATCGTTCCTGGAGGATAATTTCGGTGTTATTTTAGTGTATGTTGCTTGGTGGATCAAAATAAACCAATATCTAAGTTTACTTGAATTTCTGGAAAAATAGGCACCTCAATAAGTAATTTAGGGACTCTTATTCATGTGAAGAAGTGCTCAATGCAGGCTATATTATGTGGTTAATCTAGAATCAGTCCAAATGATATGACTTGTTCTTTGTTTACAAACGAGTGAATCAATAAAATGAAAACAGATTTTCTGCTTTTGTTCTTTTGCATCGTATTTCTAAAGAAAAGGAAACAGATAGACATATAATTGATATTTCATTTTCATATTACAGGAGCTCAAGATACACATACAAAATGAAAAATGTCACAGCCGGTTCAACCTACCTATATAAGGAAATGAAAAGTATTGATGTATTTATATGAGTAACTTCAGCTATTATCAACTCTAACAGTATATCTAGTTTTTGTCAGATTTTCAACCAGATCACTCTCTTTGATTATGATTTTTTGTAGTATGTGAATTAGGTAGCTGCAGAAGTCCTCGGTAGTTTCTCTGCAGCATTTTCCTTCAAAATTCTCTTATTTTTATTTACACCTGAAAACATCATGACGTGAAGTTGTTTCGAAATAAATACATTGAAGATAATTAACCTTTATGAAAATAAACATCTTCGGAGAAATGCAGTGAACATACTTTCATGTATTTCGTGACCTGTTTTCCAATCTTCAATTTCTAAAGCTAGGCCTTTCTTCTATCATTGAGTTCCCTGCCAAATGCTGTTTCCAAATTAATTTAATTTCATTTGGCTTTGGAAAAAATGAAAACTAGAGCCACTAGATGATCCTTTCTTCTCTGACCATGAATAACATTGAGTTGAGGCACACAACAATAGTCATTTTGGGAGGATGCCTTTTCGAATTAATACGATCGAAATTTTTAATCGGAAAGAAAGGAATCGATTGATGAATATTACAAACACTTTCGGTATTCCAAAATTTCAACTCGAAGAACAACACAAAAGCTCGAAAATGAACTCCAAAAGTAGGCAAATTACGTTAGAATAACAGGCACGTCGAAAAACTACTAGCTTGGAAGTGTTCGAATTTCTATCACCAGAGGGCGTATCGCTTAGCAGTAGTTGCGAATATTTGATGTTCTGTGATGAGAACCACAGATGAGAACACCCATAGAATTATTTTTCTATGAATCAGAACAGAACCCATAGAATACAAATATGTGGCACAGAAGAATAATACCTTTGGGAACCTAAACAAAAATTTTAAAATATTTTTTGATTTTGAAATCCAATAAATGAAAACTCTACCTCTCATTAGGTTACATTCTTCTTAATGCATACCTTAATGTAAACTAATGTAACTTTTACCAATCACGAAAGATTCCGAGATATTTTGAATTGAAATTCAATTTGAGCATGCGTCTTTTATTTGAAAATATATTGTTTAAACTTTTTGATTGGATTGACTTGGACATGATCAATGATAATGTATAATATTTTGACTGAAAAAACAATTTGTAATGTAATCAGCCAAATAATTCTAGCTTTGTAAAAAATTATATATTTGAGAGTAATTGTTTTGACTAGCGGTTATCCCCACCCCTAATACTAATGTCGGCCTCTTCATTATCGTAGCAAAGAATTTTTAGTATTAAATGTGTTAATACAAGTGTATTTGTAAATATATTATTATCGGTGTAATCTCATTTTGCAAAATATAAAATTTGAAGATGGAGTGGTCGCCTCAAGAAGATGGTTTACGAGAAATCTTAACTTTATTGAAGGAATCCCAATCACCGGACACAGCTACTCAACGGGCTGTTCAGCAAGTATCCTTTCAGTATGAAAAAATTTGATAACTGAAGTTTTCAAACGTTAGCGTTTCTTGTAAGCATTTTGAGTGCCCTGTTTGAGGAATTTCTTTATTTGTGTCTCGTCAAAGATTGCAAAAAGCGTTGCAATGTTCAGTTGCACATTATTCTGCCAAATTCCTAGAGAATATTCCTATTCAGGTTTAAAGCACATTCTCATCTCTAGGATGTAATGTAACCTAAGTTGTTCTTGAAATTCCCGTTAAGTATTTGCCCATTGAGGGATTTTCATGCTAGAATGTTTCCAGATTCATTTGATGTTTTTTGAGAAAAATGCTGGGGTTACAGAAGTATTTATTTTAAATACAACGTTAGGAAAAGTGTTCTGTTACTTTGAATATGTTGTATGCATATACATATAGTGTTTTAGTTTAGTATCAAGTAATTTGAACCATTTGAGATGCCCTATTTATCAATACTTTTTCAAAATCAACAATGTTATCTCGAGCTTTTGATTGATTTCTATTGAATATTACTACAGGAATTGGAAAAAGTTTGATTTTTTTTCTCTGATAAGAATATAATTCACTCATAAAATTTTTAAGTAAATAGAAATGCCATTTTGAATTTTCATTTTTGAAATGGCTATTTTTTTCTCCCAATATTTTAAGAATATTTCCTAATTCAACTTCCCAGAAATTGGAAGAGCTGAATAAATTCCCAGATTTCAACAACTACCTTATGTTTGTTCTGACTAAATTAACTTCAGAGGATGAACCAACTAGATCCTTAAGTGGGCTAATTCTTAAAAATAATGTGAAAACTCACTATCACAGTTTAATGCCAAATGTGACAGATTTCATCAAAAGTGAATGCCTTCAAGCAGTAGGGGATCCATCACCTTTGATCAGGGCCACTGTTGGAATACTGATCACAACAATAGCTTGTAAAGGAGATCTGCCATCTTGGCCACATCTTTTGCCCTCCCTCTGTAATATGTTGGATTCTCAAGACTACAATGTCTGTGAAGGTGCTTTTGGTGCTCTTCAAAAAATATGCGAGGATTCTGCTGAAGCTCTTGACTCTGACACTGTAAACAGACCGTTGGATATATTGATTCCGAAGTTTCTACAGTTCTTCAACCACTCAAGTTCAAAAATTCGTTCCTATGCAATTGGGTGCGTCAATCAATTTATAGTACAGAGATCTCAAGCACTTATGTACCACATTGATCCTTTTCTGACGGTAAGTCATTTTTTTTATAGAATCTCGAATTGAAAACAGGTCAAATGGCTTTGGTCGATGGACTATAAAGCACAATCATTATTATAATTCAAATATATATATATGTGTTTGTTTAGTCTTTTATTTATTCTTTGTTTTTCAATATGTAGGGTTTGTGTTGTTTTTGCTTATTGTTATTTTATATTATGGAGGAGGGAAAATTGTACTGCAGAAAATCTGATGGAGTCCATATAATCAATGAGAAGGAGTAGTAAAACCTCAATTGTGTAAGTTTTAAGCGTTTGTAGAAACCCTACACGCACACATATAAGGAAGAAAAATTAATTTGGGTACTTGGCCAGTTATTGTGAGGGCAAGATCAATAATCTAACGTCTTCAACATCTATATTTCAAGACGATATTATAGTGGAGCGGATGTTGCTTCGATGCTTTTCTTGTCATTTCAACTATTATCCTGTCATATCATCCAGAGGAAGAACCGCTGAAGGTTTGAAATATAGATGTTGAAGACTATAGATTATTTATCTTGCCCTCACAATAACTTGGCAAGTACCCAAATTAATTTTTCTTTCTTATATGTGTGTGTGTGTAGGGTTTGTATAAACGCTTATGCTGTATGAACGTTGTGGAGGTGAACCTAACATTATCAATTACATGTTAGTAATGAACAAGAACAAAAATCTGACCGCATTTTATCAGAATTTCTCTACACAATCGGCTGCTATTTCCTTTATGGATTATGGTAACAGGTGCCTTGACGAGAGTCTTTTCATCACAGCCCTTTAATTCTTCAAGAAAAATCCAAAAAACTTATTTGAGGATGATTTCCAATACAGATCCACGGAGTTTCTGCAAGCAAGCACATAATTCGGTTAATAAGTTACTATAGATTTAATTAATGTATTATATTCACATGGACATTCAGATCGAAATATTTTCAATAATTTCCCCTAATTATTTTATTCGATCAGATGTTGACTTTACATGAAATTTTGTTTGTTTTGCATGGTTGATACTGAATTTTGGGGAAAACCTATTTTATTTTTTGCATTAACATTGTTTACATAAGGTATATTTTACAGAACTTATTTCATGTGGCTGCTGATGAAGAACCTGAAGTACGAAAAAACGTTTGTCGTGCCTTAGTTATGCTTCTAGAGGTTAGAATGGATAGGTTACTGCCTCAAATAGAAAATATTATTGAATACATGCTGTTGCGGACACAAGATTCTTATGAGGGAGTCGCTCTGGAAGCCTGTGAATTTTGGTTATCTTTGGCAGAACAACCAATTTGTCGTAATGTATTAACAAACCATCTGAGCCAATTGATTCCTGTACTTGTCAGAGGAATGAAGTACTCTGATATTGACATAATACTTCTCAAAGTAAGCCTTTTGAATTTAATATCATCAAGTTTCCATACATCAGATGTATAATTCGAAAGACTGACAAATAAAAGTAATAATATCATCATCAACTTCAATAAAATGGTGTATGGAAACCACATTATACTGTGGTATTCAAGAAAGACTGAGGATTCCATAATAGGTCTCTTGTATGTAACACGAATTATCATATTTTTATGTTTGTCTCATTCTATATCGATACGAAAATCATAATGTTACTATCACACACTTCAATAATTTGCGAGTTTTGAATAATTCGCTGTTAAAAATAGTCAAATCTGTACTCAAGGTCGAAGGGGGAGTAACACTTAGTTTCGTCTGTTTGAACCACAGATAAACCACTCGCGTCATTTACTTAGGAAATCTATGTCAACGCAGATATGACCCTGAATCGAGCTAATCAGAATTTTAGCAGGCGTTTGGGGTGCCAATCAGATTGCAGGAATAGGATTACGTCACTCTCGCCGTTTTCGGACTCGCTTGAAGAGGTTATAAACATGTAAACAAACTGAAATGAATTTTTCATCCTATTTATTGATGAATAATTTCGTATCTGTTCCATTTTAGAATATAATCCAAACAGTTTTTTTACAACCAAATCAATTGTTTAGTCATCTTTGAGGTTCTATTTTATGATGACAGTCCTCATTATACAGAGTGTAACAGCCAAATGGAATAAATTCGATAACGAACAAATGAGGGGGTGTTAAGAAAAACGCTCGGACACGTCGATTTGTAATTTTAAATGCGCATAGTTTTCAAGAAAATAAAATTATATAGGGTGTTCCATACGACCGTGGCCAATACCAACTTTCTTATTTCAAATGTAATACCCTGTATATTATTTATTTTGTGGATTCTTCAGAAAATTCTAGACATAATTCATGTACAATGTCCTATACCCATCTTCAACTTTTTCGGAAATATTAAGTGTTTTCAGAAATGTTGAGTAACGTTAGAAGACAATTCTACACCATATTAGCATGTTGCCAAGACGTTCGCGGCGAGCATTTTGAACATTTCCTACATTGACATTAATGTTTTTTTCAGGTTTTTTTTAATTATTAAGAAATATTCAGTATTACTTATTAGGTTTTAAGTGTAATGTACCGAATTTGTGAAATAAAATAATTTTTATTTAAAACGTTGATTTTTGCACTAAATCTGAAAACACTTAATATTTCCGAAATAGTTAATGATAGGTATAGGACATTGTGCATGAATTGTGTCTAGAATTCTCTGAAGAATCCAAAAAATAAATAATATACAGGGGGTTGCATTTGAAATAAGAAAGTTGGTATTGGCCACGGTCACATGGAACACCCTATATAATATTATTTTCTGGAAAAATATGCGCATTTAAAATTACAAATCGACGCGTCCGAGCGTTTTTCCCAACACGCCCTCATTTATTCGTTATCGAATTTATTCCATTTGGCTGTTACACTCTGTATGTTTTAATTATACAAGAATTGGAATCGAACTTAGGTGGACTCATTCATAATGTTCATTTTATATAATATAAAGGAATCGCAACTGAAGTAAAAGCATTACAACCTCCATCATTCAATTAAAACGATGGGATGTCTAATAAAATTGTATATGATTGCACACTAGGATTGGAATAGAACAAAGTTGGTCTATTCATAGTTTGATTTTATATTGAAATGAATCTCGTTTGATGTGAAACTACAAAGATTCTCTGATTAAGGTAAACGGTTTTTCTATAACATTTTTCCAAAATTTTCATTTACTCCAACTGAGTTCTTCTACAGGAGTTCAAGGTGTGACTAAACACTCGCTTTGGTGTTGGAAATTTGCATTTCAGGTTTCATCGAAAAATCTTAGTCTGATTTTGATTTTGTGATTCCTGAATCCCGACAAATCCGTTTTTACATTTCGATTTTAGATATTCCAAAATAAAGTATTCAATTTGACAGCTGTTTCGAGAAAGAAGAAAGTGTGGTTATGTCTGTTAAATTTCTCAAGGTCGTAGAGACGCGATTCCCGCAAACGATGAAGTGATTTGTCTTGTTGGTCTGTGGTTTGAACAGTCAATATATGGAGCCAAATTTAAAAGATCGTTTTCTTGTTGAAAATTGAAATTTGTGACCGCGGTTAAAGTTTTTCTGTAGTCTTACCGCTAGAATATTTGATTCCAATGTTGAAAAAATTCATGCTAGAGATCTATTGAATTCATATGTATTTTCATTCACTAAAAACAATTATTTACCTGTAGTACCTGAACTCAACTCTTTCGCCTTAAACAACTGCTGCAGTTACGTTTATTCAATAAGCATTTCGAATTATTTTGAACACCACAGTATAATATTTAATGATTCAATATTGAAATTCAAGAAATTTCAAAATGGACGGGATGAACGTCATTAATCAGTTTAATTTACAAGTTAATACCAAAAGTTTTCCGTCGGCCGCATTCCTAACGAAATAAGGGAACTCTCGAAATCCTTTCAAAGTCAATGTACCAGAAGGAAATTCGGACTTAATTGGAATTGAGAAAGGACATAGCGCGATTGGAGATATTATCATTTCTGCAAATATTTGTTTGTAACAAAATGTATTGAGGTACTACTAAACGAAATAGTAACGCGTCATCAAGTTAGGTTGAGTTTGTGTATTTCTTAACAAATGGTCTGGTTAATTACAGCTTCGTGGATTCAGGCAATACAGCCACATTCAAGGTTCATAAAACTCAAGGTCCACCTTCCTCCCACTGTATGATGCATGCTGCAATGATGCCAATAGCAGCGAGAAATATTCGAATGCGTGAAATTTTATAAATATCGAAACTAGTAGGAGAAAACGCGGTCGATTTGCAGGTTTCAGTGATAATTTTTTGAAATTTTGGTAAACCCGCAAGATTTCCCGTCGCCGAGATATTAAAAAGATATTTTCATCATTGTACGCAGTGTGATTTTCTGAATAAAAAATGTGAAATCGAACATAGGCGGTCTCCCTTAATTTGGAAGATATGGGCCCCCAAAGTTCCAAAATGAGTCGTTTTCAGGTCCCTTTTTCCACCATAAAAACGATCTCTCACTTCATCTGTATGGTTCACACACCACCTTTGAACCTTCAACCAACAATAAGCAACACTTTTTTTCAAGAATAATCAATATTTAATGAAAAAATAATGAAATTACTGGACAACCACTTAACCTCTATTCCTTCTAATTTCGACTCAGACTAAAAGTGAAGTTTGGCAATGGAGCAAATTTCATCGGTAGGAATCGTGCCATCGTGCGTATTCGTGAATGATAGGTTATTGCTGGCGAGAAAAATGAAATATGTTCTTAGTTCTTACTGTTTACTGCGAAACTCTAAATCTTCCAATAGGAGAATTCGTTTCTAATGAAATCTACAAGATTGACACACATAGTAATGGAATGAGAATACACCCTGACATATATTTCAACGTACATTTTTTTTATATGTGATAGGTCGCGCCCTTCCCAGATATCCAATGAAATCGAGGTTATTATATAACTCATTTCTTTGGAATACCCTGAATCCCATTCTAAACTGGCACCATCTCGAAGACACAACAAAAAACGAAGTAGATAAAAACCTCCCTATTTTGAAGGGGATAGACAGAAAGTTCAAACGAGAATATTGAGAGTGAAACCTTAAAGAAATATTCTCAATGATTTTGTTTTGATGTTAGAATAACCACCTCTTCTTCAGTGACAGAAGCATTTTCCTTACAATCATATCCTTCAACTGTCCATCATTTCATATTTCCCGCCAGCAACTACCCTTCGGTCATAATACGTTGGCCAGCGATGAAAAGACGCTGTTGCCAAGCTCCGCTTTAACATTGAGAAGTATTTCGTAGAAATATAGGTTAAGTTGTTGTCTAATATTTTCACTTTTCTTCCTTTAAATAATGAATATTCTTGAAAGAAACTGTCTCTATTCGTTGGTTAAAGGTTCAAAGAAGATTTATGAACTAGATTTGAGAAGTGAGAGATCATTTTTATGGCGGAAAAAAGTATCTGAAAATGCAACAATTTGGAACTTTGGGGGCCCATATCTTCCAAACAAAAAGAGACCGCTTATGTTGGCCTTCATATTTTTTGTTCAGGAACTCACACTGCTTACAATGATGTGAACATCTTACGTATAGCTTCGCGACGAGAAATCTTGCGGGTTTACCGAAATTTTTTATGGGATGTACTTAATTTGTGAGCATATGTAATGTTAATAATTTTGCCATTTCACACTCAATTTCCGTTTTTATTTTCCAAAAAGTTCTTGAAAATAAAAATGTGGCAATGTGCGCATTCTCATTAATTTACTCAACCATTTGCACCCAAAAAATTTTCTGAAAACGAACTGTGGGCTCGAAATGTTATCCCTATTTATTCCATATTATATCATATCATTTATACACGATTTCTGGTACATTCATCTGACTAGTTATTTCGAGATCGACGGAAATCGGTTTTCATTGATATGTTTCCTCAAAATACATTTCTTCAAAGGGTGATGTTGAGGAAGATGAGTCTGTTCCTGATAAAGAAGAAGACATCCGACCCCGTTTTCATAAGTCCAAGACGCATAATTCAGCAGTGAAGATGGGCAGTGTACCGGTAAATAATTGTACCAATAATGATGAAGATGAGGACGAGGACTTTGATGATGCCGATGACGATGGGTCACTTTCCGATTGGAATCTTCGAAAATGCAGTGCTGCGGCTCTGGACGTTCTTGCCAATGTATTCCGAGATGACCTTCTGCCTATTTTGATACCAATTCTGAAAGAGACTTTGTTCCATCAAGAGTGGCAAATAAAGGAATCGGGTATACTTGCATTAGGAGCTATAGCCGAGGGTTGCATGACTGGGATGGTCGGGCTTCTACCGGAACTGATACCTTATCTTATAAACTGCCTTAGCGACAAAAAAGCTCTTGTCAGAGCTATTACCTGTTGGACTTTGAGCCGATATTCTCATTGGGTTGTATCGCAACCTCATGACGCTTATTTGAAACCTCTTATGACTGAGCTCTTGAAAAGGATTTTGGATAGTAACAAACGAGTCCAAGAAGCAGCGTGCTCTGCGTTTGCTACTTTAGAGGAGGAAGCTTGTACAGAACTGGTGCCATATCTAGGTTTCATATTAGAAACGCTAGTTTTTGCATTCAGCAAATATCAACACAAGAATTTGCTGATTCTGTACGATGCTATTGGAACACTTGCAGATTCGGTAGGACCTCATTTGAATAAGCCCGATTACATTAACTTGTTGATGCCACCCTTGATACACAAGTGGAATGTACTGAAAGACGAGGACAAAGATCTTTTTCCTCTACTGGAGGTAAGAATTCACGACGAATTTATGAAATTTTTCTAGCTCTTTATTTTTCGTAGTGCCTATCGAGTGTTGCTACAGCCCTGCAGTCAGGATTTTTACCTTATTGTGAACCTGTATACTGTCGTTGCGTGTCTTTGGTTCATCATACTTTGTATCTCCACATGGTAAGAATATTTAAGAGGTTTAACTTCATGTGAATTTAAGACTATCAGAATCAGAAAGCCCTTGTTGACACTCAGTCATAATTTTTTGTCAATATTCTGCAATCAACACTATTTCAAAGCAAAGCATCATAGACGAAAATTTGACTTCAGTATTTTTTAGGCGAATCAACAGAATCCAGAGCAGTTTGATGCGCCTGATAAAGATTTTATGATAGTAGCTTTAGATCTCTTATCTGGCTTGGCAGAAGGCTTAAACGGACACATAGAAAAACTAGTAGGAAATAGTAATATAATGGATTTATTACATTTATGTATGCAAGATCCAATGCCTGAAGTGAGACAATCGTCTTTTGCATTACTTGGAGATTTGACTAAGGCATGTTTTCAACATGTCAGGCCTAAAATATCAGATTTTCTTCCCATCTTAGGACAAAATTTGAACCCAGACTATATATCTGTTTGCAATAATGCCACGTGGGCCATAGGCGAGATAAGTATAAAATTAGGTAAGATGTTAAAATGGGTCGCACGAATTTTCTATCCATCTACTTTCAAAATATTCTTATGGTAATGAAACACTGTATTAAGCTGGATTTATAAACTCGACGTTCCCGTTCGTAGTTGACATTCCCGATCAAAGTTAAAATGCAATGAATGCGGAGGGGCATCCAGCTTAACAATCAATTTTAAAATAATTGTTAACTGAAACATTTCTTCAGTTTTGTTTTAATTGATGGGTATATAATTCATGTGATACAGTTGACATTTGTTAATGAGATTTTTATGAAATTACAGGAGCAGATACTAGACCCTACATACCACTAGTTCTAAATCAACTCATAGATATAATCAACAAACCAAATACTCCTAAAACTCTACTTGAAAACACAGGTGAGTCTGTGTGTAGCTTAAAAGTTGCACGTTATATGTTTTGAAATGAATATTTAGTATGAAAAGCACCTTATGAGCTGTTCAGCTCAATGATTCAGCAAGTGTGAGAAATCATGCGATTTTCTAATGAGCAGCTCATTTCTGTTTTGAAATTAATTTTCATAGATTATTATTGCTATGTGTAAGAAATTATTTACCTCAACTTTTTTCTGTTACTTTTCATTCGCAATTGTAGAAATATTCATTTCTTGTCTTATACATAGCAATGTTACATTTTTAGATGCAAAATATGAATTAAAAGGACATGTTGAAAAAGAATTTTGAATTCATATGTTTATTAGTGATGTTTGCATTTGAAAAATATAACAGTGTTGATAAAATTAGAACTTATTTATTGACAGTGAATAGTAATTGTTATGGAGGTTTTGATGGCATTTCTTCGTTGGTCTCTATTATTTCATATAAATCACTTCTGCCGCCGTCATTACGATTACTTCAGAGAAAATTATAGAAAAAAACTAACTAAAAAAAATTATTCATATATTCTTGGGAAGTCCGAAAAAAAAATTTCAATGATTTATTTTGTATACTTTTGCTGATAATCATCTGAAATCTTCAAGGCGAAAGTTTGATCAGTTTATCAGTGTTGTACTCTCACATATAAGGGAATGAAACCTTTCTCTTGGAATTCATTCGTAAAATTACTTCTATCATTTTGATCACAGGTAGGAAAAAGTACATGTTATTGTATTTTTCTGTTGAACTGTTGACTAGTCTACTGTTAATTTATGTGTTATTGAGTGTTTGTTATTGACAACATGAAATACGGGGTAATTTGAGTTTCTTCTATTAGTTTTATTTTTCACTGTTTACAGGATTTGTTCAGTTTTATCAAGCACTGAATAAGTTTCATCAAACTCAGATCAGGCAGTTTTCCATATTATCTATCAACATGGAAAATATACTATTAATAATTTAGCTCAAAGTAACATTTTATATTTTTTCTGTTTCGAATTGATTTAATTGCTTTGAACAATATACATTGTTTTCTGAAAATATTATTTTATATCTATGTACGATAATTTCAGATTTTATGTTTGTGATTATATTAAGAATTGACTGCCTATCTGACAATTATTATTTAATAATTAATTTGATTATGCAATTTGTGATTTGTTTGTTAATTGAGTTGGGTTTTTGTTCTGTTTTTGTTCTCGGTATAGCCATAACAATTGGTCGACTAGGTTATGTCTGCCCCCACGATGTCGCGCCCATGTTACAACAGTTTGTAAGGCAGTGGTCTGTAATCCTATTTCAATTATTATTTTATTCTTATCATTTATTAATAACTTCATTATTCATTTGAGGAAGTTAATTGAAGTATGTTCACTTCCTCGGTTTTTTCATTAACACCTGTTCAAATATGTCTTTAACATTCCCAACTGACAAGGTATTTATCAATATAAAAAAAATCGGCTAATTCGAGTTAATAATGTGTTTTCTCCCTTGGAATTGACTTACAATCAACAACACCCACAGAAATTATGATCTGTATAAATTCATTATAGTATGATCAGTGGAAAGTTAAGAGTAAACTAATTAACAAATTATCAAGAAGTGAAAAGATATAAAAAATGTTAATCTCCTGATGATGAAATTATTAATTCTGTAAGGATTTTCATAAGAATCATTATATTTCTAAGAACTTTTCGTTTTCGAACAACTGTTGAGTTGTCTGTTGGGAATTGTTACTTTCCAGAAATTATATTAAATAGAAAGTGCAAACTTCATCAGTGATGTTTATATTAGAAGAAAGAACTAACATTCATACATATTATTTCTCAGTCATGACTGGAACCATACTTTTTGCGCTTTCTATTCTGTTTAATTATCCAAAAGATACATAATTTATGATTACAGGTGCACTTCCTTACGAAATATCAAGGACAATGATGAGAAAGATAGTGCATTTAGAGGTATGTGCCAGATGATACAGGTCAATCCAGGCGGTGTTGTGCAACAGTTCATCTTCTTCTGTGATGCTGTAGCGTCATGGATATCACCTAAAGAAGATTTAAAAGAAGTATTCATGAAGGTATATGAAGTATAATTATTTAATTTTTTCAATACTTGATTTGCCCTGTGCTTTCAGATCTTACACTCTTTCAAGGCACAAGTGGGTGAAGAAAATTGGAAACGCTTCAGTGATCAATTTCCACCTGCCTTAACAGAAAGGCTAACTGCGCTATATGGGGTTTGAATTAGTCCTGAGGTATGCTGAAATTTTTTTCTCTAATATGTAAATTTTAAAAAAAGTTGCAATGACAAAAAGGTCTTAGTTTGAATATGGCTCATTTTGTAATTGCAAAAAAATTCAAAATCTGCCAGATTGAACCTGTTAGAATCTGATTATGGTACGTGAAGTGATGACAAGGAACTTGGCTATTTCTTCGTAACTTCCTGTTATAACAGAATTATTTAGCCAACAACATTGTGCTAGCTGTCGAATTTTTATCAATTACTTTTCTACGTCGTATGCAATTGTTTCAATTTCAATTTAATTTCAGGACAACGGGGTAATTCAATGGTTAGGGTTCGCGTCCAGGGTGGGAAACCGTAGGCGCTTGAAAGAAGAGCGTACAGGGGAGGGTGGGTTCTACAGATCAATTCATAAAAAAGGACCTATACTCACTGATATGTCATTGATAAGAAAAATAACTAATAAATTTTGACAAGGATAGCACTGAAATTTGTTTTCAGGTTTCTGTACAATTTTTAAAAAAAAGACTGAGTATAGGTTTAATTGAATCCAATATTTGTCTTGTCAATCTATATAATTCAAATATTTATGGTGTTTTCAATACATAGAATGAATCTTCTGAAAAAATTTCCTTGTTATCTCTATGAATAATTTCGATTTATCTATTTTGAATATTTTTTTTGTTGCATTCCAATCACTGCTTACATTTGAAATGATAACTTCGATTTATTGAGATTTGTATTCCTGGTACCTCTAGTATTTTCTTACTACTGATAAATGTGGCACTCTCCGAAGATTCATTCTATTGAAGTGAACTTTTTTTAACATTGTGAAATCGTTGTTGCTATGTAATATTCTGATCCAGATAATTTATCTACCATTAGAGAAATCTGTTTTTAGAAGAAAAAATAGATTATGAATATTACGAAAGTTCAATTTTTTAATTTTATATCTATAAGTGCTATAGCATGCATGTGGTTGGCTAGTTGAAGAAAGTGAGTGATTGGGCTTGGTAATTAATCCTCCTCTCAAATAGCCTTGGAGAAGAAATATTTTCTGTGAATGTTTTACAGGAGTAGTAAAACATCTTTCAAAAAAGGGATTTATTTTGAAAGAATTATACACAGCACAGTGACTCATTGAATTAGACATGAGCCTCAAAATATTGTACGTATTAATCTACTTATTTTGCATTTTTATTTGTTCATTCTGTTCTGCATTTTTTCTGTTCATTCTGCCATCTCAGCTTTTGAGTCAGGATTGAGAATATTGTCTAAATTTCATTATATTGTGTTAAAATTTCATTTCACTTTCGTGTACAAATTTGCAAGATTCGAAAAATGTTATTGAATCACATTAATTCAATTATTTGACAGTACATTTCTTGGATATTTATTTATGTAGTTAGAATTTTGTTCACAGCCAAATCCTTCGAATATTTCCAATCAATGATTATTTAAAAAAAATGTTCTAAGGGCACTATAGTAATTAAATGAACTCTCTTTCATATGTAATAATGAGATGTTGAAGTTTCTTCTCTTAGGCTGAAAATAACCTATCCTTAATGAGGACTTCTGATGTTTTCCTAGTCCCAAAGTGAGAATGAGTAAACATTTAATTGCAACATGTGATAATAATTTAGTGATCATATAGACTTAAAGTTAGTTTGTGATACTTTTTATCATATTTGTAGAAACAATCAAGTATTCCAATATTTTTACGAAGGAGATTGATACTTGTACTAAGTATCAGGTGACAAAAATACTTCACATTTGTTATATACCTTTAATTCATCCACTTTTGAGTTGCAATATTTAAGATATTATATTTGTTGATTTTCAGAATAGTGTGAATGAGTTTTTCTCAATGAAGCAGAAGTCTTCTGTCCTTGACACTCCAATTCCATTCCTTTCGCGTATGTACGCGTTCCTTATAGGCCATGAGGGTCTTTCTTACCTCATAATCCAGAAGTGGTTCTTGTTTTCGTCAAGAATATATAGTTAAGAATTTCTCACTTGTATCAAGTTTAGGTTTAACCTCAAATCAACCAGCCACTTTTCATTTTTGTTCTTGGAATTTGTGAGGAATGCATTTCTTACATTTTTTTTTAAATACTATGAACTGATGAAAAATTCCTTACTGTTTTTACTCCTTTTTTATATCTCCCGGCACTGTTACAATAGAAATATTTTCCTCTGCAGATACCAAGAAAAAAAATTGTAATTTCCGATATAAGGAATATCAGATTATTTTCTTGATTAAGTAGTTCCTACATCATGTACAAAAAATCATGATATAAAATCAGTAATATGCTTAAACCCTGCTTCAAGTTTGTAACTGAATACTATGGTTTGTATAAATTCTGAACAAAATCTCACATTGCAGCTAAATGTTTAATTTAACTTTAAATTGTTCGAAAATCCAGGTTTTAACTTGTGATGAGATTACTTCTTACTTGAATTTCGGAATGAATTTTTTTGACATTCTAGATGACCAGATATAGGGTGCGTCTTTATTTTCATCAAAATGATTAATCCCCTGTCTCTCTTTTGTTCTCTTCGAGAGAAAAGAGAGATCGTGCTTTATCGATTACACATTTCGATTGAAAAAAAACGCACTCATTGTAGCAGTTTCATGTTGTGTTGGTTAATTTTCTTAGTTTTTTTATGTTGAAATTATTTTCAATCGAGTTGTTTTTAGAATTTCCTTCACCTTTATTTTGAATCTGTACAATAAAATTTATTTTCAATCTATTCTTCTGTGGAAATTAGTAGTGATTTGTTATAATGATGTTATTTTTATAAAATGATGTATAATAGATGAATGAATAAAATGTGATTTGAATTCGGACTAAGGTTAAATTTGAACAACTTGTTTAATCTCTTTGAGCATACACGTCGGAATTTGGTCACTATTTCAGAGCTCCCAAGTGATTAGACTAGGAGTGCTAGTCAGGGTCCCTGTAAGGGCTATTGGTGCTTGTGCGCAAAAAAGGATTTTGGCGCCCCTTGAGGCAATTCGGATTATTTCATTAATTTTTTTGGTAGGTACTTCTTGAGTTATACGATATCGAGAAGAAAACCACGAAGTTTGACATATTTTTTCCAATACTTCCAAAAATTATGATCGTATCGAACTAAATTTTTGGTACACTGCTGTGAAATATGAAGTTCATTTTTGAATATGAGAAACGGTTTCCGAAAATAAAATTTTCTAAATTTACTGATTGTAAAGTGTGAAAGTTGCGCGTTGTTTTAATCCACCTTACCGCTAAGTTTCAATCCAATCGCTGCAGTAGTTTCTGAAATGAAAAATAAAACAAATTGCTATAACTCGTGTCCACGGTCGGACGGCAGAATCGATTTTGACACTGAATTCTTCATCAGCCAGTCCAATCTAGTTGGGGAAAATTCGAGAATTACAGACATTTGGACAAAACGATAGCACGCAGAAACCTAGAAAAGGACTGCCGTGAAGGCAGCAGTTTTTACGCGCAGGTTCAATGGATATGACAGCATTGACAACGAATTTGCACATGCGCGCAAAAGCTGCTGCCTTCACGGCAGTGCTTTAATGGTTTTTTTTTCGATGAATTACTAGATTTGAATTCGATTTAATCTGTATTTTTGGAAATATTAGGAAATTAAAATTTTGAATGGGTATATCTGCAAAATCATTGGGCGGATTTCACCCATCCACGAATTCGACCTTCGTAATTGAGGTCCAAACCTTTTCCACAAATATAAAGCTCCTTGTTGTTTCTTCCGGAAGTTATTAGAGAGATATTGCAGTGTCAAATTTGTGTGACGTTATTTTTGACATCTAAGCATGCGCAGATTCAGTTTCAGAATAACGTGACGTTAATAGCGTTAGCGTCTAACGTTATTTACGGAAAATTGCGAGCCGCAATTTACGTTGCGCTATTCCATATCGGAAGGAATCGTTGAGCTTCGGGCTCTTCCGGCTCCGATCACTGTCATAGAAAAACTGTTTGTTAATATGTTTTTCGGAATTAATTACACAACTTCCTCAGATTTTTCAAATCTATTTTACAATACCTCTTACACACAACAGATATTAGACATTAAGATTTATTAGTGCTACCTAAGGGCCGTATTACAAAACCATAGATTAAGACCATAACCAAGGTTTAGGTAAAAAATTATCTTGCACCGTCACGAAATCCTCGTTGAATGGCCTTAACTGACTGTTAAATTTAAGCCCTGGAATTTGGGGGTTTAAAAGAAGGATTAATGGTAAGCTTCGGAATCTAACCCTACTTTCGCACAAGTTTGAAATTTTTCTTGACGTAAACTCCAGTTTGTTTACATTTTTTTTTGTTTACATTGGACATTCATGAAGAACTCATACGAGTTAATGGATTTGATAATCAAATTTTGATTAAAAGTTATTGAATTTCAGATGATATACATGAAAAATGATATAGAGAGATAATGACATCAGAAGGCATTGATTCGTATCTTTTAAAGCATGAAGAATTAACCTCAGTATTTCCATTGAGTTCGTAAACTCAATGGTATTTCTTAGAAGCCTTCAACTATTTGAAATGATAATGTTACAATGATATGCTTATTTATTTCCAAGAGCGAATAGCAGAATGAAATCGAAGACATATTTGGAATGAAAAACCTTAGTTTCATGAAGATTCTTCAGTACTATTTTATTTAGTGATGTATTACGTGGAAAGCTATCATATCCTACTTTATCATTGTGCATGTGCTGTCTCTGTGCTATCATTCTCCTCGATTATATATTAACAGGACTCAAAATTTAACTACAAACGAATTAATGTAAAAGAAATTGCATCCTCGTGTTAGTCGATCTTCAAACGTACACCTTCGTCAATCCATCCATACATGATACTTCAATATTTATATAGAATACTTTTTATTCTGCGGATCTCACATTAGAGTTTTCATTATATTCGACCCAAAATTAACTCAATTCATAATATACTTATTACAAACAAAATGATTCAATAGAAATTCTATTCTTAGGTAAGCTGTTCCTTATCCGAAAGTCGTTTCGTATAAATCAATACTATTTATTTATTCATTTTACAAACGTCAGGATTGTAATTCCATGCAGAAGCTCAAATCTTATGATATCACAAAATATAAGTTTACTTGAGTATATAACTATAAGTTTGAATAATGTTCAAAGCCTGATGTAGAAGTAAGAGCACAGGTCTGTAGTAAGAGATCCCTAGTCTTAATGATAATGAACAAGTCGGGAAAGTTACATGCAATATTTTCATGGAAGCTGTTGGGGAAATTTAAGTTGTTTCCTTACATCTAGGAAGATCGTTCTCAGATCTATCAACCTTGGACGTGGACTGTAATTTCTTAAACGTTGAATATAACTCACAGGTGCTGGTTGGTAGATAAATAACACGTTGAACAGTTAACAAATTTTATTGTCTATAAACACTATACACGTAGCTCTTCTAGAAAATTCACTTTACAAAATGGGTTACTCACACTTTTTGTTGCCTGAAACAACAGCTTGGTTTGGGTTACGTACCCGGATAAACCGTTATATTTGTGAATTGGGAATAAACTTCGTTGCTTGAAGTAATGGACTTGTGAATTTGTAACTTGTGTCGTTGTGCTGTTCGATAGAACTTTTCAGAGAGAAGAAGAGAGAGTTTGCAATTTTGATAGGTTAGAAAAATAATAGATCACAGAGTTTTTGAAGTCATAGAATACCTCCAGCGTTCTTCCTGCTATGGACTGCTGAAACCAACAATGGGAAGGGTGTGCAACCCGTAATACATATTGGAGAATTATAGGTTGCCTACAGTTCTCCAACATATTCCCCCCCCAATGAAGGTTTCCTTCATTAAGTCATGAATGTATAGAATGAACAGGCAATGGGTACGAGGTTGTTAGGCAGATTCATTGCCTTGCGGAAGGGGGCAGATTCTCGATATGTTTCTGATAAACTCTCCTGACTGAGTTCGGATTTTAACAAGACGAACTCTTCCGTCTAGTCCAGGAATGGTTTTGATGACTCTAGCTAAGGGCCACTTGAGAGGAGGACAACCATCCTCTCTGACTAGAACAAGGTCATTAACTTGTATATTCGGGAACTCTCTCATCCATTTGGGCCGGTGTTGTAAGCGGTTATTTTCCCGTTGAATTGAAAGAGATACTGAATCAATATTTGCACTCACGGTATTCAAATGAGATGAGATGCCTACATTGTCACGTGATGAAACAGGCACATTTCCTGCAATTATCCAGCCAAGGAATGTATTTTGGAGGACAGGTAGGTCTTTACCTAACTTGTGCACCCTGTCCTTTAACAGATCATAATACATGTCTGCGCCAACTAAAATGTCGATATCACCTGGGGTATGATATGATGGATCACCCAATTTGAATTCTGAAGGGATTTTAAACCTTTTTGTGTCTAGCGAAATCTGGGGAAGTTTGCAAGTTATGCTGGGCATTATCGCACAAGACAATTGAAAATTTGAAATTTGTGTATACATTTGAATGTAAAACAAGATTTATCATCTTACCGGATGTGAATTCACCCTGGGAAATACCACTAACACACAATGACCTTCTAAATGGGACATAACCCAACCTTTCAACCAAATTTTCCGTTACAAATGAGCTTTGACTAGCTGAATCTAGTAAAACACGAGCTTGCACTGGACGACCACTGTCGTCAAAGATGGTGACTAATGATGTAGCAAGAAGAACGTGGGAATTGTTTTGTCCAGATGCGGACAAGGAAACCGAATGGGAGTGTAGTGTCTGAGAATCTGCACTATCGGAAGGCTCCGATAAACATTCCTCAGTTTCAGATGTCAGGGTCGCTGTTGTTTCGTGCAACAATGTGTTGTGATTCTGTGAGCATATATTGCACAATTTTTTAGATTTGCAACCACTTCTGGAGTGGCCAGAATACAAACAGTTAAAGCATAGTTGTTTGTCATGCACAAATTTCCTTCTGTCATCTATACTCAATTCCCTGAATTTCTCACATTTAAAAATATTGTGTGTATTTTGCCTACAATATGAACAGAATAATTTAATATTGCTAGACTTGGCTTTGCTTGTGTGCAAAGAGATTTTAGAATTGGATTTCGTTTGTTTTTCTAATGGTTCTAAATTTTCCAGTATTGTGGCTCTTTTATCGAGAAATTCAATAAATTGAGACAGAGTTGGAAGGACTGAGATGTCTCTCTCAGTTTCAAATGCCCTACGGGTGCCAAAATCTATTTTCTTTTCCATCAGATGGATGATAATGAATTCAAACAATTCTTCACTTGAATAATTTAAATTTGTTAGCAATTCTAAATGTTTTCTTAGGTGGATAACAAAGGTTCTTAAACCTTTTGCTGTACATTTAGTTAATGTTTCTGTATCAAGCAGAGACGACAAGTGTGATTTGATCACACTTAATTTATTTTCATATCTATTTTTCAGTAGTTTTAGAGAAATAGCAAAATTTTCGTGACACACTTGTAAGTTGTCCACGATTGCAAGGGGTTCACCTCTCAAAAAGGACTTCAGATATATTAATCTTTGAATATCACTCAAATATTTATTTTCAGTGATTAATGAATTGAATAACTGAATGAAAGACATCCATTCAGTTGGATTACCAGTGAAGTTATTCATTTTGATTTCTGGTAATTTAATCTGCGGTTGTGTACCAACGCTGCCAGAAGGGCTACTATTCTTAGATTTAGAATTGAAATCATTTAATAGTTTTCGGAATCTTACTTCTAAATCATCCTGTTCGTTTTCCACTGCATCTCGATCTTCTGAGTCAACATTTTCAAACTCTTCAATCAGCTCAATGTTGTCTTGGCACTTCTTGTAGTCCTCAATGGCTGCAACTAAGCACTCATGTTTTTTGATCACCTTCTCTTGGTCGTCTATGTCCGGATTTGCATTCAACCAGTTCTGAATTCTGGTTATAGAGCGTTTGGCAATAGCACGCTTGGATTTGTAGAGCTGGTATTTTTCCATGTTTACTAACAATGAGCACCTTCACTTTGAACTTGAGTGGATTTATCTCACCAATACGACTGCCTGTGGTATATCCGGCTCGAAGGACCATAAAATGTTGGGGAAATTTAAGTTGTTTCCTTACATCTAGGAAGATCGTTCTCAGATCTATCAACCTTGGACGTGGACTGTAATTTCTTAAACGTTGAATATAACTCACAGGTGCTGGTTGGTAGATAAATAACACGTTGAACAGTTAACAAATTTTATTGTCTATAAACACTATACACGTAGCTCTTCTAGAAAATTCACTTTACAAAATGGGTTACTCACACTTTTTGTTGCCTGAAACAACAGCTTGGTTTGGGTTACGTACCCGGATAAACCGTTATATTTGTGAATTGGGAATAAACTTCGTTGCTTGAAGTAATGGACTTGTGAATTTGTAACTTGTGTCGTTGTGCTGTTCGATAGAACTTTTCAGAGAGAAGAAGAGAGAGTTTGCAATTTTGATAGGTTAGAAAAATAATAGATCACAGAGTTTTTGAAGTCATAGAATACCTCCAGCGTTCTTCCTGCTATGGACTGCTGAAACCAACAATGGGAAGGGTGTGCAACCCGTAATACATATTGGAGAATTATAGGTTGCCTACAGTTCTCCAACAGAAGCTATAAAGTCTGTCAGATATATTTTTTCGGTGGGTTTTTCAATAGATGCATCTTGATTTTTCATATCTTATGGAAATATGGTAGAACTAGAACCCATCTTTTGAATTGAAATATTTCATCAGAGTTAAAATAAACAACATGAAGCTAGTCACATTTGATGTTCTGTGGTCACAACTACTAATAAGTTTATCGTCGCTTAACTAACTGAAGGTTAAGACGAAAACGGTGCCCTAAATTATAAAGACGACCTGACTTTTACACGAGCACATTTGCGTTCGATTTGAGAGTAGCTCAAGTGCAACAAACACTCAGCTACCCTGGGGCTTCAAACGCCAAAAAGAAAGCGATAAATATATCTTGTCTATGAGCTTGACGAAAACGGTGCAATTCTGTGTTTCCAAGATTAGCACAGAAGATAATTCAGCTGATGTTCATAGACATAGACTTACAATAAAATGTCTATGACATTATTACATTAACCTATAATAATAAAATTAACGGATAAATTTAAAATATTTCACAAGGAAATATATAAAGTTTAATTAATGGCAAATGTTAAAGGAATATTTCGGAAGTTAAATTGTAGTGTGTTTCGATTATTTTCCACTATAAAAAAGTATCCTATTCAACCTGAAGATGCTTCTGAATTACCAAGTATTAATTCTCTTAATGAGTCTGATGTATTTCCTCAATTAATTTAACCTTTTAGTTTTTGAGTATGGCGTAAGTAGAAAAAACTATAACAGAATATTTGTTTGGGGCCATACAAAAACAGGTGCACTTGGTATCCCGTATATTCGTGCAACAGAAAGTTTTGATACGATTAAAGACTTTCACAGACCTAAACGTATGGGTTTTGGAGAAAAAACTGAGGTAGCGTGGTTTTATAAAAAGACAAGGTGATCCAAAATTCTTGTTCACAGTGAAATATTTATTTCACTTACTTTTATAATCTGGACATTTTTTCACTTGCATCTTGCAGCTCTTGAGAAGCACAATTTTATACTCCCAACCAAAATGGAAAAGAATTTTGAGTCAACTCAATTTGAGATGTTGCATAGCAGATACTCATTTAAATTTCCTGTTTAGGTGATACAAGTTGCTTGCGGTTTTGGTTTCTCGTTGTTCAGTGTGAACAGTGACGATCCGGCAAAAATGGTTTATGGTACAGGTTTGAATACTGATTCCCAAATAGGTTACCACGAAGTAAGGCAGGGCAAACCTCTAGAAATTCTATTTTATCCTAAACCTATTGCACTTCCTTTCAAGAATACCAATAAATGTAAAATAAAAAAAATTGCAGCGGGTAGAGCACATTCCTTAATTCTGACACATGAAGGATTATTTATTCTTGGAAATAATAGCTATGGTCAGTGTGGAAGACCTATTATTGAAGATGAAGACTATTCAAAGAGCAACTATATTCATCACATAGAAAATATTGATGGAAAAGTAATAATCGATGTGGAATGTGGTCAGGACCATAGGTAATATTTTTTTACTCTTTTATTTACTTTCAGATAGTATGGCTATCGAAGCACTTTATCTACAAATGAAGCTTAGTATGGTGATATATATAATTTTTTTTCAATATGTTCACAGTTTGGAGTAGTTTAACACTACCTGATTTTGATTTGAATATTATAGAAATTTTGAGCCTATGTTATTGATTTCTTCATACATTAACTGAACTAATATTTGATTGAAATTTCAATTAAGCATAAGTAAAAAGTATTTTCTATTGAGAAAGAGCAATACATTCTTTGGGATATCAAACAATATTGCATGTGTATCTAAATTACAGTATTAGCAGAGCAAATGTAAACAGGGTACCATACATCTTTATGAAACATACAAGAGAACATATAAAAATCTCAGCAAAAACTCTCTCTCATATCTCTCAGTAAATAATATTACCTTCATTTGCTCTCAAACCAAAAAGATCTTTTGACCAGATCCAGTCTTGGAAGCGATTATATTTCAGATCCTCAAGGGTACAAAGACACTACAGGCACCTTATATTGGGGAATCAACTCCCATAGATTCATAACTGGTTGTTTCAACTAAAAATATATTGAAATATCAGGAATGAACTAACAAACATGGGATATGTCCCATGAGAGTTGGTACGATGAATATATTAAATAAAGTTAAACTATAAACTGAGACTTCAAAAAGGGCAGGAATATCTTGGTCGATAGCCCATTGAAAAGTTTCAATGGAGTTATTTTCTCTCTTCTCTTCATAAGTCCAATGATAATTTGTTCTTGTTTCTTTCAAAATGAATTTATAGTTTAGCTTTAACGGAAGATGGTTGTGTTTATTCATGTGGTTGGAGTGCTGATGGACAAACAGGACAAGGGCATTATGCAAATATTTCTGAATTTTCAAGAGTACTAGGTGATATAAGCACAGAAAAGATAATCAAGTTGGACTCAAGATGTGACTTCGTAATGGCATTAAATGGTAAGATATTCTCAAGTGTTTTTACGTTTTCTACCTAATCCAGCTGTGGATAAAATGATACAGTTTCAGAAAATAAACGAAATCTTCTGTTTTGCCCTTCAATCAAATTATTGTTTCAGATAAGGGAGATGTTTTCGGTTGGGGTAATACAGAATACGGGCAGTTGATGTTGCCAGGCAATGTCCAGCAAGTAAATGCATCGACACACATTGAAATTTTGAAACCACTTGGTAGAATTATGGATATATCTACTGGAGGTTCCCTCTGTATGGTGCTAAATGGTAATTTATTCTTTGACATTTAAGTTGCTATTTCTTAATCAGCTCCTGTTCTCTAGAAAAATATGATGAGAGAATTTTTTAACACAGACAAAATTCAGAAGCATGTTTTATAGTGAAAAAGTTCTTAACTGTATTTCGTTGATATTCAGTGATTTTGGAAGATTAAGCAGAAAATAGGCATACTTTAGCAGAAATATAATTTTTCAGAGGAACATGAGGTATTTTCTTGGGGTTTTGGTCTCTTAGGGGTCGGCCCTAATGTACAGCAATGTACAAAACCAACCAAAATTCCTGAGGTTTTATTTGGAAAGAACGATTTTCAACCTGACAATGTAGTTGCAAAAATTTCTTGTGGAGTAAGCCATTGTTTAGCAATAACATCACATGGAGACTTATATTCCTGGGGCCGAAACAGAAATGGTTGTTTAGGACTAGGAGATGAGCATGATCAATATTTCCCATTAAAGGTAATTGTTTCTATAGGTCTTCTATTGAAAAATTGAATTTGTTCGTATTTCAGGTTTGTTTGGGTGGGTTGGTGAAAAATGTATCGTGTGGAATAGATCATAGCATAGCTGTTTGTAAACCGTTTGTTTGAATAAATCATATTTCAGTATCATTAAACTCTGTTCTTGAACGATTGATTTCCTAAGTAATAAACTTTGGGACATTGGGATTATATCCCAAAATTTCTATCAAGACAAGGGCATGGTTCAAGAATTGAAGTAAACTTGACTTCAAAGGAGAATTTAGTATATCGCCTTGGACGTGAATGGGCCTAGTCCACAATTTTAGGTTTTTTGAGTTAGGACTATAGACAACTTTGAAAAAGCTCAAATTTTGTGGTAGTGAAGACATTCAATCGATTTATAGATAATTCGTTGAGTTTTAAAAAAATTCCTAAGAGACCAAAACAACAATTTTTGTAGTGAATAGCGGCTTGGATCTTTTCACTACTGTTTTGAAATATTCGAAGGGATTGTAAAGTAATAACCCACATTTGACAAGCTGAGACTTGTTTTTTGAAAACAAAAATTTCTGCCATTCTAGAAAAACTTCAAATGCGCTTTACTCAAATCTTATATTCAGTGGATTAGACCCATTCACGTCCAGAGCAATGATGTCAGGATTTTCAGGAAAAAAAACCATCTTGAAAATAAATCTATATTGTATTGAAAATACACAACATTTTAATAAATCTCTTCATATAGAATTGTTCTAGAATAAAGATTCCTTTAACCGAGCCATTTCCTTCAATATAATGGAAATACTGTATCTCAACTTATGGAATGTCTTCATATCTACTTCATAGGTACTTTTCTTTCCGTTGCTCAGGTTTATTTGGATTATCACAGATTTTGCATTTTTTTTTACAAATTTACTGGAAAAAAATTAACTATAAAACTGTGCATATAGTGAATTGAATTAATGGCAGTTGAATACGTCATTATCATCTTTTAAATAAATCTGAACTGTTAACGATACATATTGATATTCATAAATTGAATAAGTATCCTCACTCATTTAAGCTCAGGTCAATTCTCCAATATAAGCTCATTAGATTTCTTTTTTCTGTCTGTTGATATTTCATTATATTGCTTTTTACTTCTTCCCTATTAGGAACTAACGGCAATTCTTCAATGAAACTTGTATTAAATCCGAACTGCTCTAATAATCCATTGAACTCCTTGTCATCATTAATAAGGAATAACTTCACAATCTCAACGTAGGTAGTTATCACTTCGGCCAATTTGTGTTTTTCGATATTCAGCTCACGTGATACTTTATGTAGAACTTTTGACCTATCCTGGGGAGACTGCAATACCCCCAAACCAACTATAAATTGAATAAAGTTCATTGGTTTTCTGGTACATATTTATTATACTTACTTTTCAGAAATATATTTCTCTTTTCTATGGTGCATTCATTTAAGAATGGTACAGATAATGATATAGCCCCTTCAGAAGTCATTATGGCATTGCGTTTACTATTATGTTATTTTAGTTTTTTCATTCTTCAATTTATATCCTTTTGTTTACATAATTCTATGACATAATTGGAAAACGCCAATGAAAACATTCTTCTATTTTCTATAGTCATAGGTCATAGACAGGTACCAAAAGTGTCACACACTTTTAAGAAAGTTCTGTGGATTTTCCTGTACCAACAACTGTGTTTATAATATTTGATGTTCTGTGGTTTATATTATGTATTATTTGCTGCATAGCACAGAATACAAATATATAGACATGCATAGACAATAAAACATAGAATAACAAACACACACATTCATAGACAAATAATTTAAATTAGTTCGGTACGGCACCTGAAAGAAATAGGAGCCACCATAGAGTACTGATGATTTACAAATTCTGAGGTTTAGAAGGCTTTTCTGTGATTTATCAGCTGTGTTAACCTTCATGTTTATTTTTGTTGTGATTTCTAATCATTGATTTGGCCGATTTTGGAATATTTGAACTTGAACAACTGAGCAAGTTTTTGATTCCCCTTATATTCATTATTTTCTAAAAAGGATCAGATATCAGACGCTTCTTATCGTTATGTTATCTTGAATAACTATGAATTCATGAGAAAAATTAATTTGAAAATCTTTTTCATATCCATTACAATGATGTACGATTATTATTGTTCCATATAACTTAAATATTGTATTTGTCTTATATGTTTCTGTTCCAACAGGAAAGTAAGAAATAGAAAATTGTTATCAATATTAAAAAAATCTTTCATAAAACTCGTACTGTAAAGAAAAGCTCTTTACCACAATTTCCTTTTCTTCATCATTGAAGTACACATCATTTTAACACTGAAGGGAAAAACATTTTTTGAAGCCACAAAACCAATAATCTTGGTCTTACTCGATGGAAATTCATCTTTGGGATCAAAAGTAAAATAACTCAAATCGAAAGGTTGTACTTCAAATTGTGATACCATGGTACATGTTCAATTTGTATCAATATTTATTACCAAGGTTTAAAGAACTTGTGAGTTTAAACATCACTTTATAATAACAGAGTTGGTAGATATATCGACTTCGACCAGTAAAAGACGAAAATCTTATAATGCAGTTTATTATTACATCGGAAAGCTTTCCCTTGTCAAAGTCGTGAAGGTAAACTTTTATATATGAAAGTTCTGGTTTACCTGGTTATGCACAAGATTAAATGAAGAAAGATTTGCATTTGAACTATCTTTAGAACCATATTGAATTGTGCTGAACAATCTTGTGTAAACACCAGTAAATGAATTACAAGTTTTCCTCAATATGAATGCTTCATGTACAACTTTTAAACGAAAATTGTAGCAGAAGGGTACAATTTCATACATGAAAGTTAGGCTTTATTGTGTTATGCACAAGTTTGAATAAAGAAAAATTCAAATCTAAATTATTTTCAGTAAAATAATGAATTTGCTAGACAACCTGAAAATACATATATGTGCATTTTGTCCTTCTGTCTAAACGCTTTGAAAGATTTCTTCAATATGAATGTTTCGGTTTCGAGTACAACTTGTAGGCAACAATGGCATAAATGCACCCTCTTATATGTATTCCTTTTAGGAAACAATGAATATAAGAAATCAAAAACTTGTTCAAAATTCCGAAATCATAAACAAAACAAACATGAAGGTTAACAGCTGTTCAAGCACAGAGAAGTCTCATAAACGTCAGAATTTCGGCATTATCATTATTCTATGGTGGCTCCTATTTCTTTCAGGTGCCGTACCGAAATTAGTTTATCTATGCCTAACCTATATATAATATTCGATGTTCTGTGGGTCTATGTCGTAGATAGTGGTCTATCCGGGGTTGAAGCGACGGTAGGAAAAGTAGAAACAAGGACTTACGTTTCCACTTAGTTTTATCTGTCAGAAACGTATGTCGTGGATATATCGAAATGGAAGAATGACATGACATTATGTCAATAATATGCCAACTTCATTTTTGGCGTGTTTTGTGCATAGACCTAATATATCAGGGTCTATGGTTTTGTGGCAGTTTGTTATTGATATTCAAAATTGAAATTAAAATAATACCCGTGTAATATGAAGCCTATCTAATATCTTTTCAGGTGTAATATGTGTAACCATATTTATTTTCAGGATTCAGATAATGTTGAATTCGGAGGAATCATTTATGTATGAGCTCAAGCACTAATTTTAAACCATAAGATAAAAAAAATGATAATTACATCGACTATCATTACCTATGCAGTACAAATAATCCATCATTTAGGCATGTGTATTCACAATTTTTCAATCTTAGATTCTAGTGAAAACAATATGAAAGTCCATCTCAATACAAAGGCTGTGGAATGTCGTAATTAATTTGGACATTGCATATACGCATAGACGTAATTTGATGTGTTATTAGGTGTATATACATATGTATATTCCGCAATTCCAGCCTAAAAATCTATTCAGTTGAACCATCAGAAACATAACATATATTTCCCATATTCTAAGAATAATAATTACTGGCCGGGTGCGAAAGTTTTACCTTTTTGGGATTATATCACTTATTTATTCTCACAGTTCATACATTTAATTCGTGTGAAGATTCTACGGTAATTGTCTAGGAGATCGCATAACGCTCTAAATTTCATGAAAAAATCAGTACTTACTAATTTTAGTATGAAAATCACAAATCCGAAGTCAAAAAAGGTCGCTCGCTTCTAGTTTTTCCAAAAAAAATTCATAAACTTCTTCGAGGTCACTGAACTTTTCTCGCTGAATATCGCTATTACACTCTATCAGGAACCATTCCCTTGATAGCTATTGATTATAAAAGCATCAATATAAAGATTTCAAGCAATTTTCGTTACAAAAATTACCAGGAATTGTTAAAATAAATTGATATCCTCATTGTTTACAATTTCCCTTTTTGACGTACGCGGGTACGCGTACAGCACTATATCATGCAGGGTTGCCAGTGCCAGTCAATTTCCTGAATCTATTATGCCTGGGAAATTTTGAAGGATATTCATTTTCAAAATTGGTTTTTAGTCAATATAAGTTGTTAAAGTATAGTTTTCTTTAAGTATTATATTCCAAATTTCTATTTCCGAGTTCAGGTTATTCTTGCTTGGTTTGAAATACTAAATTCTAGCGGTCGCCCTGCCATGGGTGAACACATTCGCGTTAGTCACAGGTGGTTTAGTAACTAATAAAAATGTTTAGTTCAGAAGATATTAAGTACTTGGTTAGGTTAGGTTAGTTTAGGACAGTGCCAGTTCGAATCTGAAGAGTAAATTAATTAACTCTTCTGATTCGAACTGGCACTGTTCTAAACTAACCTAACCTAACCAAGTACATTAACCTTATTTTTCCATTGTGTGCTTTCACCCATGGCGGGGCGACCGCTAGAATCTTGTGTTCCAAATTTCCCAACTTCTCTCCATAACCCAAACTTTCCTCTTTTCCATTCTCCTTTCCTGGCAGAGTTGGTCCACACCTCCTCGTTATCTTTGCTGAATAACTTTTCTAACCATCTCATAAATTGTACATAATATAATAAAACAATTGCATGATGGAATGTGTTGGAACAAGTTCACTGTTCACTAAGTTGGGCCTAGGGAATTTTTCCTATTCAGTCTAATCGGGAATGTTTTCGATCCGGCAACACTGTAAATGGTAGGCTGAAGTTGCTGTCAGATGTCGTTCTTCCGAACTTCAAAACCATCATGGCCGAATATATGCCGAAAATAAACAATGAGCAAATGAATGTAATTTCACAATTCCTGGCAATTTTTGTAGTGAAAATTGCTTTAAACCTTTATATTGATGCATTTATAACCAATATCCATCAAGGGAATAGTTCGAGATGGAGTATAATAGCGAAATTCAGCGAGAAAAGTTCAGTGACCTCGAAGAATTTTGTGAATTTTTTTTGGAAAAACTAGAAGCGAGCGACATTTTTTGACTTCGGATTCGTGATTTCTATACCAAAATTAGTGAGTACTGATTTTTTCATAAAATTTAGAGCGTTATGCGATCTCCTAGACAATTACCATAGTTAATCTTTATTTCATTATTCATGGTCTAATTGTTGATTGATTTTCTAGAAAAGTGGTATGGGCAGGAAGGACTTGGACTGAAGATTTCTACATGATTTTGGCAGTTTTTTTTTACTTTTGGATGCCACTCCCCTCCCTTGATGAATCAGTGTTATTGTAAATTAGTGAAGTGAATATATTAATCTTTGTGATAACATTAGGATTGTTGTGAATCAGTGCTAACCTTCTCAGAAATATTCCTTCAACCCTTATTATTGAGTTATTTGGTTTCTCTAGGAGCTAATTGTATTTATTTGGTCCAGAAAACCGCAACCTATGTTAATAGTATTCATATTTCGTTAAATAAAAGACAAATATCGGATACTTGTTTATCCTACAATTCAGTTTTTCACACATGTAATTGCAAAAATTATTGTATTAAATAAACTATCGTTTATAAAGCTTTCTTCTAACTGAAGACAAAAATTCCTTTCCATCCAATTTCAATTTAGAACACAGAATAATCAGAAAAATTAACTGAACCACAGAGCACCAATGTACTTTTAGAGAAAAATGACATATACTTCAACTTGCGGACACCCCCTAGAACCAAAATGGAATATTCCCACTTATTTTATGACAGGAGAAATGTCACAATTGTTGTTTACAAGGCACTTCTTCCCATAACCACAGAATAGAGAAGTATTATATATATAATACTTCTCTATTCTGTGCCATAACATTCCTTTGGTGAATGTGGAAGAAGAAGGCAGTTCCTATATTTTGATGTTCTGTGGGTCTATCTACAGCATTCTGTGATCTACGGTCTATGTAGACGACCTGACGACATTAAAAATATTTAAATTAACAAACAAGATTCACGAAGTTTCTGATATTTGTATGTCCTAAAGTTTTTCCCGTTTTATCTACATTTTTTCCATAAACATGCTGGTAGTACCCCATTAATTGTTACAAGCTCTCAATTTGTATATACATATGTTTTTTTCAGGAATTTCAGGATTGGAAGGATTTCTCAATAAGTTCTTGGTATCAAATATTTTCTGAAGATACTATGAAAAGCATCATCATTGAAATAGAAAAAGATTTCATCAGAAAAATATTGAACTGTAATAATGGCGAACAATCTGAAGAAATTGTATGATTATATTTGTAGTTATTTTTCTTTCTTTAAGTAATTTATTTCAGGAATGTTCAGAAGAATGTTTAGTCCCCATACAGAATGCTTTAAACGATCTGAATAAAAGTGCATTTATCAGGAATAATTGGCGCTCCCCTTCAGTAAGTTGAATTAGTTATTTAATTGGTTATTATCTATCTAAACTTGATATTGCAGGATGCTAAGGCATTCAGTTTTGGAAATAGTCTGAAAGTAACCAATATAGATGACCTGGTGCTATTTTTTTCTGTGTCTGATAGAATCACAAGAGATTTAGAAACTGAAAAGGGTGTACCGTTTTGTATAGTATTAAGGCCTTGGTCTAATATACACCCTGCATCAGAATTTAGATGCATTGTTGTAAATAATGTACTGAGAGGTGGGTGGAAAAATTTGCGAAAAGTTCATTTCTACTATTTTTCAATATTGCCATTCAGATAAATATTTCATCATTATCCGAAGGTATTACTCCTAGAGACTGGCCGACGTATTATCCTCATTTTAAAGAAGATGGTCCCCATATTGTGAATAAACTCCACAACTTTTTCAGATGCAAAATAGCCCACAAGTTCCCCAGGTCAAACTGTAAGTAGATACAATTTTTCAAAGAATGAATATGCTAATCATATTCACATTTCAGTTATTTTTGATGTAATTTATGTGCAGCCTGATGATCCTCTAATTGTGGATATTTCACCCCTGAATAATAAAACAAACTTACTTGCTTTTAATTGGAAGGAAATTCATCCAATAATTAAAAAGGTAAGCCAGGTATAAAATTCACACCCTTCATTCTTTTCAATATAACACTTAATTGTTTTCAGAATTCAACCAATGAAGTATCACCAGTGTTCAGATATTTAGAATCTGATATAGGTATAATGACAAGAGCAAATGCACAGTTGAAATTTTCGAATATTGCTTAGAAAATCTCAGAATTCATCAGATAAGTATTTAATTTGGGAAATTTAAATCTGATAAAATGAATGAGCCTTAATTTCAAACCTGATGCAACCTCCTCTCATTTGGTATAAAACTGCTGCTTAGGAATTTTTTGTTCTGTAATACTAAAGAGTTGGACATAATTTGAATTTATGATCCGAAAATGCCAGATCAATCAGGAAACATTGCAAAAGAATTATTCTTTGAAAAATTATTCATATGTAATGAATCATGGAAAGGGGGATACACAACACTACCTTTTTTTTATCCCTCAAATGAAATCAACATTCCTTCGTTTAAATATTTTTAATCTTTCATAATGCAACTTCTAGTCTAGCAACAGTCCTAACTAACATATAGTTCTACATGTTCTTTTACATTGATGATTATTAATGATCATTTTTTAAGCAGTTTCGAAATTTTTAAAGTTATATCATTACAGTTTTAGAATGAATTTGTACAATTTTTTTATATGTATTTTATTAATTTCTGTTGAAAATAATAGATCATATTTCTGCGATTATTCTGAATTTTTTCTGCTAGTTTATTTAATAAGACCCTCACGAATATAGCAACATTTCGTATTCCCTCATTTCGATACTTAAAATTTCCATCATTGGTCTATTGTAAGCTACTTGTGATAAAAGCTAGTTATAGTCTAATCAAAATTAGGTTGATTTCCTTTGTTTTGATTGGTAAAATTCATTATATTACATCTTGCTATGAATCAACTCAGAACTACCTGAACTTAAAAATTAGTTGCAGGACTCCATCTAATTAACTGCTTGGGCTCTTCCAATAGAAGAGCGTAAAAATGACATTCTCAGACAACTATCTGCTTGCTCCACTTCCTTTAGCAAGTCCGTCGTACAATGAAGCCTTCAGCTGTGATGAGGGGGTGCCTATTCAAGAATTATCTCCTAAGGGAGACAATGGATAGTATGCCCACTGAGGCTGGGTCTGATCTTATACCTGGGATCCTCAATTGACTGGCTAAATCTCCCAAATTGCGAACTTACCTGAGAGTTCAAATGATTTATTTAATATTCGCAAGGAATACAAAATGTGAATTATTTTTTACATGAGGTGTCAGCAAGTTAAAATAATGATTGTGTATGTGACGAAATATATTGTATGTAACATATTTAGACAAAACTATTCAAGACGGTAATTCCAGAATTCTTCCATTGTGTAGTACTCTTTTTGGCAGAGTATTTTTTCATTTATTGCTTCATTCTTAACATGTTCATTTCCTTGAACTTTTTTTTAGATTTATGGCCCCATGGTTGATACCGAGTTGAGCAGCTGATATTCTATGATATGTTGTTCTGAATTTGCTTCTCTTCTTTTATAATTATTTTTTCTTTAGTATTGTGCATATATATGATAATGATATTTATAATGCAAGTGCCATCCTGGAACACATCTATTGGTCTGCGAGTAAATTAATCAACATTATTTTCCTATTAATGGAAAACTGATGAAAAAACCGAGATGGCTAAGGGTTTCATTCTAAAGCCCTGATGCGGCCAGCAGGATCCTCCGAGACAAAAAGTCTTTACAGGCTGTGGTTATTCGCTTCGACAAAACACTCAATGAGAAGCACTCCTGAGAACCCACCATCCCTAAATTCTTGGCCGATCATTCGCGTAAATCATCATCACTTCCATATGCAGACTTTGTTTTCAATACAGGACTTTAGCAGATTATGCTGGAGCTCACAGGCTTCAGACATGGACAGACTTCCTTCACATTAGATCTCATAGTATTTGAGCGGGCCATTTGTAACCAGATAATGACATTCCTCATGAAGAACAGAATATTCAACAGAAATCAGCATGGTTATTTGAAAGGAAAATCAATCCAAACAGCAATTTTCAAGTTTGTAAAGAAAATAACGGGTGCTTTTGAGGATGGAGAGCTGGCCCTGGGTCTGTTTCTGGATCTATCGAAGGCTTATGATTGCCTCGATGTTGATAAGTTCTTGCACAAGCTGGAAAGCTATGGAATTATAGGACCAACACTGAATTGGATAACATCATATTTCAGGAAACGTACTCAGCTGGTGGAGATATTCTCAGATGGAAATAGGATAAGATCAGATACAGAAGAATTGAAACTTGGAGTGCCACAGGGAAGCATTGCAGGACCGCTTTTTTTCATAGTATACCTGAATGATTACTGCTTGAGCTTTCATTGGAGTGAGGATAAAGTTGGTGCTGAGGACTATGTCAATGACAAGAATCTGCTTGTGATAGAATCTTTGTGGCCAGATCTCAAGATATTAGCAGAAGAAGTCCTACAATATACTGAAGAATGGTTTGCTAAAAACAACATGGTGTTGAATAAGAACAAAACTAACTTGATTTTATTCCACCCTCCAAATTCCAAGTTGGAGGTTCCCGAGCATATGACTCTGAATTGTAGCAAGTATGAAACTTCACAGAGCACCAGATTCTTAGGCCTACACATCGATGAGGAACTGAATTGGAAACAACATATAGAACATCTGAGTAAGAAAATAGGACCATCCATTTATGCATTCAGGGTAATTGCCAAATATCTGAACACAAGAGTACTAAAGTCAGTCTATCATGCAACCATTGAGGCAAAGCTGAGATTTGGTATTGTATTCTATGGTTCAGGAAATGTTTCATCTGTGTTTATACTGCAGAAGAGAGCGATAAGGATAATGCAAAATTTAAAGCCCAGAGAATCATGTAGAGGACACTTCAAGAAGAATGGCATACTAACAGTGTATGCATTGTATATTCAGGAATGTTTAATATTCCTTCATAAAAATAAAGATCTGTTTTTTCAACATTTCAATCGCAAGAAGAACCATAACACAAGAACATTGGCATTCAATCTACCAAAACATAATCTGTCTACTACGCAAAGGCAAACAGAGTATAGATGTCTAAAACTTTTTAATAAACTGCCTAGGGATATACAAAGAATAGAAACTCTTAAACTTTTCAAGAAAGAAATTTTCAAGCTGCTGCTGAATATGGAACCATATAACATGGAGGAGTTTTCTGGAGGACATTAATCCTATTTTTTTAAATGACACTATTTCATTTCTTTTCTTGTTTTGTAAACAGAACTGTTTTGAAATAAAGAGCTTTCTTATCTTATCTTATCTTATCATAATTACTTCTGATGCAAACCTGACTGAAGTGTCATACCTGCCTCATTTGTAAAATCAGATTATGTTATCTTGAAGTCTGAAATGCAGTTTTCTATCCATTCAGTAAACTGGTCAAGTGCTTCAAGAGGGTAGATTATGAGTTATGAAAACATTGATGTCTTATGGGACAAATTCTCAATCTCAATCCCGCGCCCATGAAACTTCGGGTAGGCAGGCTACGTTGAACAAATCCACCCTTGTTGTTGCCCACTTCACCGACGAACCTATCTCTGCTTTTTCGCCATTGCTCACTTGTACCATTTGACTTAAATCACCGTTAAGACATCTTTCTGTCCTGAATGTCTCATCGGCGACTCCCGGTAACGATGAGACTACCTATATTCTTCTCTCGCGATGTGCAATTGCGGAATCACTTTTTCTTTTGACCAAAAAAACTCTGCTCAAATCATCCATCCCTTCTAAGTGGCTTTCAGGAATTGTTACACCCATTTACAAGAATGGGGATAAAACTTCCTCGTCTAAATACCGCCCTATCAGCATCGTGTTCTAGGTCTCAAAAGACTTGGAAAGAACCATTGCCGATCATATCCTGGAATTTGCTGGTCCAAAGGAATCGATTCCCAACGATCAACACTGTTTCTATTCGGGTCGCTCAACTCTGACCAACCTTTTGGTGATGACTGGAGTCGTTGGACGCGGGTATTCGGATGGACATCGTGTTCTTATATTTCGCTGAAGCGTTTTCACAAACTAGCGCATTTGAGTATTCGTGATAACTCGCTTAAATGCATTGAATCTTTTTTCAGCAGGAGAACGTTCAGAATAAGAGTTGGTGACGCTTTTTCCACTGAAGATGAACAGGTCACGAGTGGGGTGCTGCAAATTGGCAAGAATAATCCCGGAGCCGTAGACTACATATCATATCTCATTCAGCGCTCTTTCATACACTACTTGTGTGAGGCCAAGGATATTGGTGGGTCGTCTTTAGATCCGACTCCCACCTTTCTTGTTGAGTCCATGCAAAGATGGTGCATCAAAATTTCATTACTGGCCAGCTTTATGATCGAGGTGCCAGGGGAGGCTTGATCGTAGCCTTCCGAGCGATGCTTGGTTTCTTCGGTGTGGACCTTGGCTACTTGTTCGTTCTGAACTGATATGACCAAGAACACAAAGTTGTCAACGAATCATTCCGCACTTGCTGCCGATTGAACTTCCTGTAAACCAAAGCTTGTAATCCCTTCCAGGTTCAGGTGGTAAACGAGGGTTCGGTGAACGTGCTCAAGAATACTTATGATAGACTGATAGGGGCTTGTGTGGAGACATTTTTTTTCATTTTAATTGATACTTATTTTTATATTGCAAAATACATTATTTTGTATTTGAGTGCATATAGGTATCATGAACTTCCATACTCACTAACATTATTCGATAATAATAATTCAATTTCCATAGTATAAAATTCTAGAAAAGCACCGAAGTGAAGTCAGGAGCTTTTACGCGCTACTCAGGTATTGACTCACTAAAACCAAAAATATTTGTAATCTGTGCGCTAAACGCAGTTTCACCTCTTACTGATGAAAATATTTAGCGATGTTTTTTGTTTCTTATTAAACTTTTAGCTATTATGTACTGTAGATTTGAATTGGATACAATCTATATTTTTGGAAGTATTGGGAACACAACATTTTTGATGGTTATATCTACGGCCATTGAGTTTTCAAATTTATTTGAAAACTCAATGCTACGGCGCATTTTACCATGGAGGTAAACCATGTATTTTACTCATTCACGAGCGCTGTTTTCGAGTCATCTGATTAGTCAATCTTGATTCGGCAAGATTAGACAGCTTGGCAACCAGTTGTTTCACCTTAGAATTCATATTCGTAGGCAATCCAAAATACATGACCCAAGGTGACATAAACGGACCAAAATACAGTGGATGCTAGTTATTGTTTTTATAGGCACTTCTTTTGATATTTTATTTTTGTCGTCTTGTGAACCAATATTATTGAAGGAGTGAATATCTAGTTGATGTACGAACGAGAATGTGGATTGAAGGTAGGATATACCCAAGTTCTATTTCTAATATTTATGATAAGTTTTGTTTTGGGTATCAAATGGATATATGGTCACTTGAATGTCTAAAACCAATTACTCGAAGCTTCAGGAATTTAATTATGCTGAGACTATACTACATATGAGGTGTCAAGTAGCAGTTTCTGCACAGGGTGCCAACACAGACATTTGAATGTCTACAAGCTTACAAATACTTCGGAAATGAACTTGTTGAAATCGGTTCAAAAACTATCAGTAATTTATATGTACAAAGTATCCAAATGAATGAAGTATATATAAAATATGAAGTGTTTTATTTAGAATTCATGGTTTAACTGATGTATTTTCTGAATACTGAACGGAAATTTATAAATAATTAAAACTGTATTCTTTGTGATCGAATAGAAGTTACATGTATACCTATAGTTTTATTAAACTCAAATAGAAATGTCGTAAGTACTCAGTTCAGGAGCAATCCACTTCAACTAGAATTTGAGGAAGAATTTTAACTTTGTTCTAGTTACTGTTATCCAAGCTGACATATAGTCAAAGGAAAATCGGTCAATAATGTGAATAAGCGTAACGATAACTGGAGCTTTTGGTCCATCGCTTGAAATTACTTATAAGCAGTCAATAAACATACTATAATCATTGTTTGAGGATGCTATAATCCATAGTTGTTCCAAAATTTTGATCGATTCAATATTTCGCTCAAAAATATTTTTGTCAAATATCCAGTTTCCGTTAATTGTACATTACGGTACATTTTTCAGGCCTTTTTTCCTTGAAGATATCGGTTTTATGACACCCTTACAATGAGTGTAGTACAGACTCAACAATAGGATAATATACCTGGTTATTTATCGTCCAAGCAGATATAATACCTATAGGTACCTGAAATATCTGTTCGGCACGCACAATTTAAAAAAGTAGGATTTTTACATTTCCGACAACCTTTTGGGCTAGAAAGAGTATTTTCTAAACAGCATTAATAATAGCTCTACGGGGAGAGGCACTCAACATTCTGCAAACGACTCCGGAGAGCCAACAAGCCTGTTATGAAGTTCTAACATCGAAATGTGGCTAAATTAGTCAGGCTGGTTTACTCAACTGCTCCAGATAGCTTCCTCGAGCAGCTATCAATCCAAACCTTTGTAGACGGAATCAAGGACAGTGAAATACAACACGCCCTGAGACTTGCAAGCACTAAAACCATGGATGATGCTTTAACTTAGGCTTTAGAATTAGAGGCAGCGAAGCAGGCGTCGCATAGAGAACACTTTTGTGTAAGACAAGTCTAAGAGATAGACCAACGTACCTGTTGAAGAAATCAGCGGATTATTGCGTACGAAGAAGTAGGATGCTGTGTGCTGGTACTGTAATAAAAGTGGGCATATTAAAAGTAGAAAAAGAGCCACAGCAGGGAAACCGAAAAGGGTCGGTGATAAGGGGCATAAATCGACTCAAGCTAAAAATGTCCCCGAATTGATAAGTATAGTTGCCTCGAACAAGATTAAGGAAGATGTAGATGTTTTTTAAAGAAGACCATGCCCCGAGAATTACAGCCATTGCTCACGTGTGGAATGCAAGGCAAATTTGAGACGGACCACAGTAATTGAAGATGAGTGGCCACCCCAAGAAATTCAACGAGCACAAGAAGATGATCCAGACTTGAAAGTAATCCTGATTTGGAAGAAGAGTGGTAGACGACCTATTTGGTAAGAAGTATCCAGACTGAGTCAAAATGTAAAGTCGTATTGGGCTCAATGGGAAACGTTGAAGACCAATACAGGTCTTATGAAACGTTGTTGGGAAAATGAAGATGGATCTGAGCAGAGGTTTCAGTTGATCGTGCCGAAGAGTCGAGTGACAGAGTTTTGATCAGACTACATAATGGAACTTCGGTAGGACATTTTGGGATTACTAAGACGCTGGAGAAAGTCAGGCAACGGTTTTATTGGATTAACTGTAAGAAAGACTTCAAAGACTGGTGTAGAATTTGTGAGGCTTGTGCTGCAGCTAACGGTCCTTATAGCAAAGGAAAGGTTCCAATGAAGCAATATAACGTCGGATCTCCCATGGAACGAGTAGCTATCGACATCACGGGCCCCTTTCTCGAAACAGACCACGGAAACAAGTATATTTTGGTAGCGATGGACTATTTTACCCAATGGTTGGGAGCGTACGGTATTCCTAATCAAGAGGCAAGTACGGTTGCTGATAAATTGGTCAAAGAATTCTTCTGCAGATTTGTAATACCCCTAGAGCTGCATTGTGATTGGATGTTATTCCAAGAAGTTTGTATAAGATTTGGGATCAATAAGACGAGAACTACACTGCATTCCCAGTCAGATAGCATGGTCGAACGAATGAATAGGACCATGGGAAAACATCCAGCCAAAGTAGTCTCCGATCACCATCGGGACTGGGATGAATATTTGCATCTATTCACGATGGTATATAGATCTTTGGTTCAAAAATCTACAAAGAAATTCCAGCCAATATAATGTTCGGCCGAGAAATTAAACTTCCTTGTGACCTTGAGTTTGGGTGCAAGCCTGGAGAAGATGAAGCCGGGGAGGACTACTAGTAAGCAAGCTCACACACATGACGAGGTGCGCAATCAAATGCAGCAAGCAGGTGATCGGATGAAAATGCGCAATGTCATCAAGGCCACAAGATTATACCTATATATTTATACTTATATAAGCATACTTAAAGAAGTTCATTGAAATTTCATCTCCTCAACCGACTCGTTCAAGAAATAAAAGTTTTTTATTTAGATCTATGGTTAGACACAGAGCGGGTGAGGCCTTAATTTGACAGCTAGCTCCTGTAATTCAAACAAAAGTCAAACTAAAAAAATGATAGCCATAGCTGTAGGAAAAAAGTCATAGAGATGGTATCAAGATGTTTGTATTTGCTCTCAAGACTAATCACAATTACATTAATTTGTCAAACTAATAGTAGATTAGAAGGAAATATTTTCAAATTTTCCCTATAAAATATTTCGATGTATGTACATGCGTACTACCAACTACGTTTGCGTACGAAGAAGATATTGGTGTAAATATGGCGACGCAGGGAGATGATAAAGTTTTGTGTAGTACGAACGTAAACAATGAGCCAGATAGAAACTTCATAAATGTCTACAAGGTGAAAAACTCAATATTCGTGTCTATATTTCATTAGTTCATTTTTTCTGTCGCATGTATATTGTGAAAAGTGTTTAGTTTGGTTTTCGCATGGCCGCCATGTTCTCATAGTGTTGAGAAAATAGAGGATTTCGTCTACTATTTTAAAGATCAGCGGATTTCTCTGGATTTCTTCAAGAGTGCTAGAAACTTCACCAATAATTCGAACTGAAGTGATTCAAATGGATAAATGTCAAGTTGATAAGGCCGGCAGCTCTATTCCGATTTATCCTGACTACTTGTTTGTTTAAATAATTTCACCAAGATGAATAATGTAGCCGCTGGAAAACCCATTTTTACGCCTTTTAAAGCACGTATCTATCATATTTTTGCTATCTTTTCTATTTTAGGGCCAGAGTGATTTCATGGAGTGATATAAACATGAGGAGTTGCTGTCGAAAACATTGGTCTTTACAAATTGCCTACTTCCCCAAAATTGAAATGCATGCAAATATTTTCAACGTCAGTGTTGAGAAATGTGTTATGGATTTATGTGAAGGATGACTGTTTTAGAATTTGGAACTTCAGTTCTCAAACGAAGTTTGATTCCTAAGAATTTCATGAATGATTCCTATAGGCATTGGTTGAATCTTGAACGTTGATTATTTTAGAGGAAGCTTACTTTATGACAAATTCTCGAGGAAATTTTAAAATATTTGCATTTATTCCAATTACTGGATTTCTTGCATGAACTATTTGCTTCACATAATATGCATTATTATTTAATATTCTTCAGTTCCTAATATGGTAACTTGATAAAATTAATGATGGTGTTAAGTATTTGCCTCAAGTGGTGGGAATGGTGTATTTGTAGTTAAACAGGTGAAATCACTCTAGCTTTTAGTTTATAGTAATCATTCAAGTAATACCATATAATATCTTGCTAGCATTTGTTGCTTCTGTTAGCTTAAAAACATTATGGTATGATTTATAGACTGAAGTAGTGTCTAGAGTCAAAATGCATACTAAAGTTGCTTCTTCTTTTCAGAAATTTGAGTATATATTGAATAACAAAAATGAATCCTTCACTAAAAAAGCGGAGAGTGTGGTGGAAGTATGGCAAAATTTAGCTCTTTGTAAATTCGAGAACTCCGATATCCAGTATATAGTGCAAATAATAGATTGGGCAAAACTTCACACTCTCAATATTGTTTTAACTGGAGAATGGAAAAAATTCAAAGGTAGGATATTGCTATAATTCATCACTCAATTTCAGTTAGATCCTGTTACATTTTAATGAGTATGAGGGCTGCCATAAAGTTTGATGTACTATTTTATCTGGATAATGGAAAAGCAATCAATAAACTATTGTGCTATAGTTACACAATTTCTAACTAGATATTGCACATCAATGTTCAATTAAAATGTAATTCCTCTAATTCAGGTCAATACGAAGAACCACTTCTGAGGGAAGTTAAATCAACACAAAACCTTTTGACTAAAATTAATAATGCATTTTATATGAGATGTCAAAAGCTCCTGGATGTTATCCGTAATCCATGGAGCGATCCTACTCTGGAATATCTTGTCAGAACTTCAAATGCAGACATAGGACCAAAAGGTAAATATTCTCTAGCTAGAGTTGCTTCTGAATCTTCCTCACATATGTAACTTATTCTACCTGTCAACTTACTATTGAAAACGATTCACTTGAAGAAAGTTTGTAGAAAAAATCAAAATCATTTACCTACATTATTATTCTCATTACGGCATATGTTTGAAGCTGAAGTTTTTGTGCAAAAACTTGTTGGGTGGTTGTTTCAAGGTCCCATTAATTTTCAGTTTAAATCTGAGAGTGACTGTCATATCTCAGATGTTTGAACGAAAAACAACGAAAACAGCGCTTTTGATTCCTAAATACTCACTAATCAAAAACTGCCAAGTCTGAGCATCTTTTCCTAAACTGTTTCTTTCTGAGTTGGCCAGCCCGTATATTACCGAACTCTCCATCCATTTTCACTGATAAGCAATCAAATTTGTTCTCTATCAGAGCCTACATGGAAGTTCACTGTTAATACAAATATAAACAAATAATTCTTATGAATAGCCTTGAAAAAGCCCAGAAATAAAGGTTGATATTTTGGCATTTCCTAGAGGATCCTTATATCTTGTCTTCTTAGCTACTAAATTCATTGAATCAACAAGAAGACAGGAACCAAACATAATAAATAATTACAATAATTTACTTTATTCTTTCAGAAATTGAATTTTTCTGCGTTGAAACCGCATATCTTACTTCAGTACGTTTGAAGAAATTGTGTGAATCTCAGTGTGAGGACTTGGCCCTTAATTTAGTGAAGGCTTTTATGAAATGTTATCGGCTCTCACAGTCTGAAAACTTCAACCTGAACGCCACTGAAACACAAGTCTGGTTTATTTTCGACATATATGTAGCACTTCTCTACAAATTCAAAGAAAATGATTCACTTTTGGATATGGTAAGTTGTACAAAAATTAGACTGGTTAAACCAATTTTGTATAAAATTATTGAATTCTGGAAGTCTTGAAATACAGCATATTTAATGACTTAATCCTCTTGGATATTAAATTCAGCAGAATTGTGGGAAGTCCAATTTATGCGATCATCTGAAGGGACCTTTCATTTTAAATTAGGGTGTTTGTTATTCAGAAATTGATCCACTTCAGTCCCAATTCGACCAACAAACCTTTTATGCAACGTTAACAACGAATTTTGAATGTTTTTCTGGATGTACTGAGGCAGCAACTAACTTATCAACCAGATGAATTGTTATAGAAATAGGGCGCGTTTTTATTTTCATCGGACTGATTAATCGGTGTATCTCCCTCTCTCTCTACTTTTGTGTTCCACCAAAGAAGAGTGAGATAGAGGTTAATCGATTAATCATTTCGATGAAAATAAAAACGCACACATACTTTTTCACCAAATTGAATCTAGTAACTCTTTTGCACTTGTTGAGCAATACACTGTGAAAACCATAGGAAAATTCCTAAACTACAACTTCTTGATCCGCTGTTTTGCCACTGCGAACATATAACCATACAATGCGTAACTACTCTAATTCACTTTGGGGAACGATTCCTATTCATTTCATATAACTACAAATCAGATAACTGGTAACGTAGGGGATATGTATCTATAATATCAAGGCATTGATCTACATGAAGTATCATCATATTCCGACCAATAAGTCTTCTGTTTGTTGTCGAAAATACTGGCAAGACTACTCCTACTCAACATAAATGCGGAAATCCTTAGCTTGGATGGAGTCTGGCATGCCATGATTGTTATACAAGTTCAAAAACATTTTTCCACTGAAGTTCTTTGATATATTGGAACCCTATCTTATAAACATACAGTTTTGAGCAGGATGTATCAGGAAATTACAGCATTCAAGCTGGTATCCCACAAGGGAGCATACCGGGCCCGGTACTCTACCTACTTTATACCTAGGATCTACCAAAATCCACAGAAATATTGGCTGATGACAGCAATAATTGCATCACACAAAGATCCAGCAACAGCATCGAACCTCGTTCAAGAATATCTAAGTGAACTACAGATTTGTATGAAGAACTGTAAAATGAAAGCAAACGAGAAAAATCCCAACAAGTAGATTTCACATTGAAGAAGGAACGATGCCCACCCATCTGTCTGAATGATACAGCAATTCCACAAGCTATAACAGCACAATATCTTGGTTTTCACTTGGACACTGGGCTCACCCGAGGAGAACACATAATCCAAAAAAACCTAGAAAAAGCACTGCCGTGAAGACAGCAGCTTTTGCGCGCATGTTCAAATTCGTTGCCGAAGCGGTCATCTCCATTGAACATTGTGACGACCTTTTCTCGGTGGCGGTGTAACCTGATTATTTCAACACTCAAAACTTTGCTCGGGCGCCAGTTACAATGGGTTTTACAAGGTTGTAACGCCTTGGTTGAATCGTGCACTTACAGTATTACCTGAGTAGCTTTTAAACAGCTGGAGAAGAGTTTTGTCTAATCTGAGCTGGTAGCGATTAGTATGTAAAAGTTTTTCTCACAACAGATACTGACACTGTACCGGTATAGCAGTAAAACACACAAAGTCTATACAGGGTCTTTCACGAGGAACCTCACCCATATTTATATGGGAAACTACTGAACGTATTTTCATGAAATTCAGCACTTATAAGTATTTCACGATGCTGATGAAATCTAAAATATTTTCAAGGCATGAGCACCTCCGGTTTTTCCGGAAATGACGTCAACTTCCGTTTTTCAAATTAGAACACCATTTTTTTATTGCAGAAATAGATTCCTTAGAAAATTTCAATTTATTTTGATGTAACATTTTTCAGTTTTGGTTGGAAAATTCTCTCTGAGCGGGAAAATTCGAAAAAAAAATCGAAAATAGAGCTCCGCTGAAACAAGAATAACTTCGAGGTTTTTGGATGGAAAATTTTCATTTTTGGGATTTTTCAAGATGTAAGATTGATGTATCCACTTTGAAAATCGAAATCGCGATTCATGATACAGGGGATGAAAAAATCGCTTTCAAAGATAGGGATGACAAAATCGTGAAAAATCAATTTTTTCAAATTAGAACCCCATTTTTTTATGGCAGATATTGAATCTACGTTAAAAAATAATGTGAGTGTATGCATCACACCCTTGCCCTAAAGTGGATATTTTCTGAGTTATTCACAAAAAACTGTTTTTCGTCTTGAATTTTCAGCTATTTCTTTTCCCTTCACGCCAAAAAGATGACATTTTCAGGAACTGTTACTTGAACCATGTTTTAGATTTTACTGCCCTAATATGCAAGAGAAAAAAGTTACAGGTTGTTCCTAAATAGATGGCGAATTTGGATTCGAATTTGTATCGGAAACCTCTTTATTTCAACTAATCGGCCATCGGTTTTCTCTCCAGTGATAAATAAATAATTCCTTATGAATCATATGCAAAAACTTACCATGTTTTACATTATTTTTTTTTAATGATAGATATCATTAATTACATCTGCCAAATTCCTCTTTATTCAGTAGCATTTTGTGTTTACTATTAATTTGGTGATAATTCGTATTAAGTTATAAAATCGATCACTATGCCTAATTTTACCAATGAAGATTATTTAAATCTCATTCTACTTCATGGAGAATGTAATAAAGTTGTAGATAGAACGATTCGACTGTTCATTGAGAGGTTTCATGACCGACCCAGACCAACGAGAGATACCATTAACAGAACCATGACAAACTTGAGAAATGTCGGATCTTTCGTTAAGAAAACTACACACAGAGAAAAAAGTGTAGTAGAAGATGAGAACAACGAAATTACAGTTCTTGCATATTTTCGTGTGAATCCTCAAAATTCTCTCAAAGATGCCGAGATTGATCTGGGATTATCTCAATCGAGTGTTTGGAGAATATTAAAAAAACATAAAATGCACCCATATAAATTCAATAGGGTACAGCATTTGAAGGAAACTGATTTCGTCAGGAGAACAGAGTTTTGCGAAGCTATGATGATTTGATTTCAAGAGAATGAAAACTTTTTGGACTGTATAATTTGGACAGATGAATCTAAATTCACAAAGAATGGTTCTTTCAATAGGCATAACAGTCATTATTGGGATGAAGAGAACAACCACCACTTCAGACAATGGAACTTTCAAGAGACCTGGAGTTTCAATGTTTTTTGCGCCATCAAAAATAATGCAATTCTCGATGTTCACATTTATGATGGGACTTTAACTGGTAAGATAGAACACTACACATGTTTGCATTATTTAAAGAATGTTCTCCCTTAGGAGATAGATATTCTGACATATTGACTCAAATAATTGAGCCGCTAGTACAGAACCATAATGACTTATGGTATCAACAAGATGGCGCGCCTCCACACAATTCACTCAATGTGTCAAATATCCTCTACAGGCTATTTGAAGATCGATGGTTGGCGAACAATGGTCCACATCTTTGGCCACCACGTTCTCCCGATTTAACTCCTTTAGACTATTATGTTTGGGGTAGGATAAAAAATATTGTCTACTCAACTCCCCTGACTGATAAAGAGGACTGCATAGAACGAGTCAGAAATGCGTTCAGGTTTGTTTAGATTTTTAGATTCATAGTTTTGAAACTCAATTTGGTTTTTAAACACTTTTGCAGATCTCTTCCTCCCGATGAAATAAGAAGAGCATTCCTGAGACGTATAAATAAATGTCTAGAAATTAACGGTCAAAACTTTGAGCATCTTCTCTAGTTATAACTGCGAGAGTTTGCCATGGTTCTCCTAATAGTAACTTGAAGTCGGATTCAAGAAGGGGTGAAAAATCTACAGCATGGTTCAAATAACAGTTCCTGAAAATTTCATCTTTTTGGCGTGAAGGGAAAAGAAATAGCTGAAAATTCAAGACGAAAAACAGTTTTTTGTGAATAACTCAGAAAATATCCATTTTAAGGCAAGGGTGTGATGCATACACTCACATTATTTTTTAACGTAGATTCAATATCTGCCATAAAAAAATGGGGTTCTAATTTGAAAAAATTGATTTTCCACGATTTTGTCATCCCTAACTTTGAAAGCGATTTTTTCACCCCCTGTATCATGAATCGCGATTTCGATTTTTAAAGTGGATACATCAATCTTACATCTTGAAAAATCCCAAAAATGAAAATTTTCCATCCAAAAACCTCGAAGTTATTCTTGTTTCAGCGGAGCTCTATTTTCGATTTTCTTTTCGAATTTTCCCGCTCAGAGAGAATTTTCCAACCAAAACTGAAAAATGTTACATCAAAATTAATTGAAATTTTCTAAGGAATCTATTTCTGCAATAAAAAAATGGTGTTCTAATTTGAAAAACGGAAGTTGACGTCATTTCCGGAAAAACCGGAGGTGCTCATGCCTTGAAAATATTTTAGATTTCATGAGCATCGTGAAATACTTATAAGTGCTGAATTTCATGAAAATACGTTCAGTAGTTTTCCGTATAAATATGGGTGAGGTTCCTCGTGAAAGACCCTGTATACAACTTCATTACAATATGTACAGGTTCATTGGAAAATCACAATTATAAGAGCAGTATCAACACGATGGTACAGTGTCAGGAGAGTTCAGTTAAATGTGAGCACTTGAATTGTCAGAATGGTAAGACGAATAAATACACAATGTACAACACCGTGTCTGCGGTGTGTAATCAAATAACTCAATAATCAAAGCAGTTGAATATGAACAGTGATAATAATATGCAGTGAACTGAATGATTGAAGTGAACGGAGAATAAAGCGGTGCGGTTAATATGAATACAAATGAACGAAGTAAACAAAAAGAAATGTAAAGTACAAGATGTTATGTAAATGTAATCAACAATGTCAAGAATGAATACTAGCAAGCAAAATAAACAAACGGAAAAGTAACGTACGGAACGGCAAAGAATAGGGTGAGTATAGCAATAGTTAGCGGTGATAAATGTACGGAAAGGTGAAATAAATGCAAGCGGTGATTGGTTATTACAGTAAATGAATGAGAGCACACAGAGTAATATAGTAAGATGGTGAAGCAGTGAAAAGTGTTGTGTCCCTTTATCAAACTAACTTGTGACCGGATCAGAAATATTAAATCCACAAATCGGTATTTGAACTTGACTGATCTCGGAATTCCACTCTCAGCCACCGAGTCGAGCGATACACCTGACACAATGGACTAAAGGGTACCGAGACACCAACTCACGTCTGACTCAAACTCCCAAAGCGAGGAGCCCCAACGGTGGGTAGTTTGAGAACAGCACTCCAAGTAAGCGTCTCGCGGAAATGGTATTGATCAGCCGAATAACAAACTCGAAAACGGACAGACGGTCCGATGTATCCGATAAGAATGATCGTGGAGACCCACCTTTAGACCTCAAGTCAAGCTACAAACTTGACTCAATGGACTGAAAGGCACCAAGGCACTAACTTACGTCTGACTCAAACTCCCAAAGCGAGGAGCCCCAACGGTGGGTAGTTTGAGAACAGCATACCAAGTAAGCACCCTTAGGAATCGGTATGATCAATAAAACAAATAAACACGACGACAAAAGGACGGTTCCGGGTATTCAATAAGAATGATCGTGGGGACCCACCTTTAGACCTCGAGTCAAGCGATAAACCTGACTCAATGAACTGAAAGGCACTCAGGCACCAACTTACGTCTGACTCAAACTCCCAAAGCGAGGAGCCCCAACGGTGGGTAGTTTGAGAACAGCACACCAAGTAAGTACCCTTAGGAATCGGTATGATCAATAAAACAAATAAACACGACGACAAACGGACGGTTCCGGATGTTCAATAAGAATGATCGTGGAGACCCACCTTTAGACCTCAAGTCAAGCGATAAACCTGACCCAATGGACTGAAAGGCACTAAGGCACCAACTTACGTCTGACTCAAACTCCTAAAGCGAGGAGCCCCAACGGTGGGTAGTTTGAGAACAGCACACTAAGTAAGCACCCTTAGGAATCAAGTGATCAATAAAAAAAAGGAACACGAAGTCGGAAGGACGGTTCGAGATGCCCGGTAGAAGTGACCGCGGATGTCCACCCTTAGACCTCGAAGTCAAGTTGTGCACCTGACCCGACGTACTAAAGGGCACTAAGACACTCACTCACGTCTAACTTCAAATGCCCAAAGCGAGGAGCCCCAACGGTGAGCAGTTTGAGATCAGCACTCCAAGAAAGTATCCCACAGAATTAATTCGATCATTTAAACAATTTCGGACGCCCCCTGTACGGTCTCCTGGCTCGCGGTATTTGTTCCCGAAGAAAATCGTCTGAAATAAGTCACACTAGACCGGCTTGATCTCGACCCGCGGTCCCCGAGTAATACAATCTTTATCGCCCCACGTGTAAAGAGATACGATCGGAATAATTTATTTATTATGAACGGATATATTCGGAATTTGGAAAAATACAACTGATCGGCACACAAGAGAATTTAACAAACGGCAAATTAGACACAATCAAATAGGTTTTCTTACCATGATTCCACTACGGTGAGCACTACGGTTAAACTTGAGTCTCTTTCTCGGAACTGTTGCACTTTATTCGCAAACTTAATTTTACCAGAATTCGGTACAAAAGAAAAATTTTGAAGCAAAATGTAAAATAATTAAACGCTGAAGCAGACCAAGAAAACTAATGAAATCTGAATTAGAAAACTGAATAAGACGGAATCTAAAAGCTAACAAACTGAATGAAACTCGGAATAAGACGGAATTAATCTTTCAGCGGCGTACGGGACTTATATCACCTCGGTTGGAGGAGGGAGGCATGTGTCAAAATTTTCGGTCATTTCTCCTGAGTGGGGCTCGAAGATGCCCCCTGATTGGTTGGTTTGAAATTCTCTGGTGTTCTAGAAAGTTCTAGAAGTTTCCAAACTGCGGATCGCGACAATCGCGAACTGCAATTGTTATACGGAATTTTTTTCACATAGGATGGATTTTAACTTTGATTCTTATTGAACAGCATTTATTTAGGTGAAACGAAAATTAACTGAAATGAATTTTCACAGGATTGAAACGTAACGAAAATTGCTTCGTTACAACATGCGCGACAAAGCGAAGACAACGAAATGTTGGATGCAGAAAGTATAAGTGAATTAGAAAGAGGTTACGCACCGTTTTTTTGTTGATATAAGGACAGGATTCTCTGACTTTGTTGCCAAATTTTCAAGGAGGCTTCGGTAACACAATGTTATCTAAATAATACATATCGCTTTTTTCTTGAGCGCTCTACACACTCACCTTATTTCATCATTCATGTGATGTGTCCACCTTTTTTTTACTGAATCGATCTAGATTTCATGAGCTTGAAAGCATATGAAATCGTTCATGTTATCAATGTAGATCACTAATAGAGAGGTGGTCTTTTGGATGTTTATATCACCTGTGAACAATTGGTTTGTTTGCAGCTTAAAGGTTTGAGCGCCGAAGAAGGACTGAATCTCATTAAACGCTTCTCCAAAAAAAGAGTGAAAATTTCCAAGGTTTGGAAGCACTGTCATCGTATAGCTATCCTTGCCTCCCAAGTCTACATCTCCAGCACCATTCTGAAACCTATAGAAGAAATACGGTGTATTCTGAAGGAACTACTGACTGCATATGTAACACTGAACACCACAGACTCCTTCCTGAAAGACGTTGTCGAATCTGTGCGGAGTATTATAAGACTGGCTGAGACGGCGGCTCATATTTATGTTTTCTGCGAGGTTTTTCAAGAACAGGTGGGTTGATTTCTTCTGAAACGTGTTCTAAATGATTTGGAAGTGAAATACATGTCTGACGATGGATAAACTTTGCACTTGTGCTTATAAAGGATGTTGCACCAAGAGGCTTTTAAAATACACATTATTGGTATGGTCATTATATATTCTTGGTTACTAATGGTTAGTGTCTGAGCTGTCAAATTCCTGACACTTCTCTTCATTATCTGTCACATGGCACTAACTATCACTAACAAGAATGTATATGGCTTATGACACTATAACATTAGAGCATAACAAGCTACAGTTTTGGGTTTTCACTCCATTCTCATTGAAAATTCTATAATTATCCTATTTTTCACCAAATTCGTAATTGATTTATATGGAAACATTCAGCTAACCTATAAACACAAAATTTTTCTTACAGAAATCTTATTTTTCGGAAACTATCATGACATCGAAACTGTGTACTGAATTTCAGTTTGATCCGTTATTTTAAGGATATTGGAAATACCTTAATATAATAACATGTCAAATTCCGTAGATTTTTCTTCGTTATCGTTGTTATTTCCGAAATAACTCAAAAAAAGGGTAAACCCGCAAGATTTCCCGTCGCCGAGATATTAAAAAGATATTTACATCATTGTACGCAGTGTGTTTTTCTGAATAAAAAATGTGAAATCGAACACAGGCGGTCTCCCTTAATTTGGAAGATATGGGCCCCCAAATTTCCAAAATGAGTCGTTTTCAGGTCTCTTTTTCCACCATAAAAACGATCTCTCACTTCATCTGTATAGTTCACAAACCAGCTTTGAACTTTCAACCAACAATAAGCAACACTTTTTTTCAAGAATAATCAATATTTAAAGAAAAAACCATGAAATTACCGGATAACCACTTAACCTCTATTCCTTCTGATTTCGACTCAGTCTAAAAGTGAAGTTTGGCAATGGCGCGAATTTCATCGGTCGGAATCGTGCCATCGTGCGTATTCGTGAATGAGATTATTGCTGGCGAGAAAAATGAAATATGTTCTTAGTTCTTACTGTTTACTGCTATACTCTAAATCTTCCAATAGGAGAATTCGTTTCTAATGAAATCCACAAGGTTGAAACACATAGTAATAGAATGAGAATACACCCTGATATATATTTCAACGTAAATTTTTTTCATATGTGATAGGTCGCGCCCTTCCCAGATTTCCAATGAAATCGAGGTTATTATATAACCCATTTTATTGGAATACCCTGAATCTCATTCTAAACTGGGACCATCTCGAAGACAACAAAAAACGAAGTAGATAACAACCTCCCTATTTTGTGGGGGAAAGAAAGTTCAAACGAAAATATTGAGAGTGAAACCTTAAACAAATATTCTCCATGATTTTGTTTTGATGTTAGAATAACCACCTCTTCTTCAGTGACAGAAGCATTTTCCTTACTATCATATCTTTCAACTGCCCATCATTTCATATTTCCCGCCAGCAACTACTCTTCGGTCATAATACGTTGGCCAGCGATGAAAAGACGCTGTTGCCAAGCCCCGCTTTAAGATTGAGAAGTATTTCGTAGATATATAGGTTAAGTGGTTGTCTAATATTTTCACTTTTCTTCCTTTAAATAATGAATATTCTTAAAAGAAAGTGTCGCTATTCGTTGGTTGAAGGTTCAAAGATGATTTATGAAATAGATTTGAGAAGTGAGAGATCCTTTTTATGGCGGAAAAAAGGATCTGAAAATGCAACAATTTGGAACTTTGGGGGCCCATATCTTCCAAACAAAGAGAGACCGCCTATGTTGGCCTTCATATTTTTTGTTCAGGAACTCACACTGCTTACAATGATGTGAATATCTTACTTATAGCTTCGCGACGGGAAATCTTGCGGGTTTACCAAAAAAAGTACTGATCCAATCATGATTTCACTTGGTAACTAGCTGAAAAATGCTTCTGCATAACCTTGTGCAAAATTTCGTGATGATCGTGTGTGTATTGTGCGACTTGTGTGCCATGTCCTATCTCACATGAACACCCCTCTGCCTGAGTCTTTCAAGGATATATGTGTGAATTTCTACAAAAGCGTTGATCGACTCCAATAAAAGATCAGTGTCATTCTCACACACCTTTTTTATACTATTTATCAGCTGCATCTATTGAATGGTATGAATAGAATATTTTTCAATTTTTTCACGTTCCTAATAAGTTATCCACTTAGGTTTGTTATTATAAAACTATTTTGACAGAAAACCTGCAGTTAATTTGTGGATTGACCACCGATTAGGTTAAAAAATGCCTTGAAGTTAACTTTTATGCACGTATATAATACATGAATTTTCCATCTATCAATACCATAATAACCATTATGAACCCGAAGTTCTATATATAAAGATATTTGAAAGGATTTTGTACGAGCAAAAACTTAATTTTTTTTCAGGATAAATAATAATAATATGTAACATAATCACAAGGACGAATATCCGTCGATAAATCAACAAATATTCCCCCTTGATCAGAGCTAATCATCCAATCAACCAAAACACCTACACCGAAGAAGCGGATCCAAGTAGAATGACTACAGCTGTTTCACAATTGTTATTGATCGTCAGGTCAACTTAACTTGGATAAACCGCAGAGCAGGGTTGCCAGAACGTTTGGCTCGATTTCCCCAGTCGAAATTCAAAAATCCCCTAAATTCGGGACTTTTCAAAAAAAATCCCCAATTTATTTTTTTTATTATTATAATTTCAAATTATGGTATTTACTGAATATTTGTTTCCAAATATCTTCAGTAGGTCTCAAAATACCCCAAAAATGAATTGCTTCAAAAAAAAATCCTCAATGCAAGTTTGTAATGAATGAGGTTAGTTTTCGCGAAAGAGGAATAGAAAGAGGGATTTTTTCGCAGAACTTTTCAATACAAAAACAACGAATGTATTACTAGTTCATTTCGTCATGACATACAAAATGATACGAATTAATTATTTCGTGGAGAATGATGATGAATTCAAAAATCACTTTACTGATCCAAAAATATTTTAGATCACTTTCGTTTATACTTCCGTAATTCATTACTCCGACAATGCCGACGGAAGGTGTAGGGTGGGTCATAAATAAATTGGGGAATTTTACTACCATTCTATCAGAGGTGCCGACAAAGCCGACGCAAAATGGAACTTGTTTAGGGCCGGTATTATAAAACTTAACTTTAACTTTAACTGCCAATTTTGACATATATGTCCTACTACAACTGTCAAAACTGTCAGTTAAAGTTCAGTTTTATAATACCGGCCCTTATCCTCATAACCGTCATAATAATGAGAGGTAATAAACTGGATTCAAGATCGGAAAGGACGGTCGAGGGTGAAACTTTTATTGGCCTCCCTCTGTCTGTTATGAATCTTGAAAACATCGGTACTTTCGTCATAACATCGTTTCCGGATTCGTAAAATACCGAAAATTGCAAATTTTCTGATTCCCTGATCAAGAACGGGAAAATTCATCAGACCACTAGACTGGATTCGAGTCGAGTTGTTCAAGACCTAAAATCCCCTGATAATACCCAGTTACATTTTTTTCCCCAGAAGAAATCCCCAGAAAAAAAAATACCCAAAAAATCCCCAAAGGGAAAAAAAATCCCCTCATTTTTGGGGAAAATCCCCTAATCTGGCAACCCTGCCGCAGAGAGTTCTCTCGATACTTGTTACCTTTCAGAGGGATCGCTGCAGTATACAACTTACAACGCGCCATCTGCCAGGAGCATCTTGCGAGTCTCACCTTCGAGTGCAGAATACTTTGATCGATGTGTATGACGTTCATCCTTTTGTCGCATCAGGTCGCTGTAACTGCTATTGCAGCTTTACAAAAAACCGATACGACATTGAAAACACTCGGTTCATGTGGATTCCCACCACAAGACCTGACGATCAATAACAATTGTGAAACAGCTGTAGTCATTCTACTTGGATCCGCTTCTTCGGTGTAGGTGTTTTGGTTGATTGGATGATTAGCTCTGATCAAGGGGGAATATTTGTTGATTTATCGACGGATATTCGTCCTTGTGATTATGTTACATATTATTGCTGGAGCTCTATTCTTCTCCGAGAAACCAATTCCTATCCAATAATAATAATAATAATAATAATTTATTCCATGTTTCCATATACATAAAATATAGGACCTATAGGGGGCTATATTGCCTGTACATAGGTGGCCCTTACAAACCAAAATAAATACTTGAATTTGATTTTAAATAGTTCAGACATGGGTTATGAACTAAAAACAAAACAAATGTTTTGTGTGGAGGAATGGCCTCCTTTCATATATTGCTTTCAGATTTGTCATATCTACATGTAATGGTTATGTGATGATATGAGCCTATTTTAATTTCAAATAAAAACTTGGTAAAAAGACAATTTGATTGTCTTGTAAGGTGGAAGAATTTTTCATCCCTACAGCTAAATTTTTTTTACAGTTCGAATCAAAGATGAAAGCTTTCACCATAGAACTTTATATACGAGCTCTCACTACAGATATGAACCTTCTGGAAAGACAGAAGACTGACAACGATAAAGAAAAAATGTTAGAAACAACTAAACATTTAGCTGGTGGATTCACAGGCTTAGCTGAAGTACTGAAAAATGATATCAATGTCAGTAGGGAATGTATAATGACAGCCTTCAGTCTGCAACCCACACTGGAAAGAATGAAAAAAATAGAGGAACTGGCAAAACTGTCAGGTTTTGAGGTTTTAGACACTGGTCAGGTGTGGAAATGCAAACTACATCCTCCAGTTCTTCCAACAGACGATGTAACTTGGGTTTGTAACGAATGTGGTGAATTTATGTGTAAACCACAGGTGAATGTGCCATTAAATACTAACACAGCTCTAAATGAAGCGTTAACAGAGGAGAAACTTGGAATAACCCGAGAGTTATGTGATGACTTGGTTGTTCTTTTATCAAGTCCCAGATATCAAGTGTTCAGTTGGTTGCTGAACTGGCCAGATCTTCATCGACTGTGTTTAATATATTTGAACGATCCTGAGAGAACTAAGAACTTAGTGACCGAACTAAAATTTTTAGACATAGATTATTCTATCTTCGCTACAGTCAAAAAAGAACCTTTAGATGAATATGCTGGCATAGAGCGAGGATATGAACATTATTTAGATACTGAATTTGATGAGGATCAGATGAGTAATGTTAGTGAGGATACAGGCTCTCAAGATTCTAGATTTTATAGTATGAGTAGTGATAGCGCCGGTGAATTACACTGCTTACCTTTTGGACCACGAAAGTCTGATCCTAACACATTGAAAAGTCTGAGGATGTTCAGGCCGAATCTGAAACGATCTCGAACTACCACAGAAAACCATGTACCTGAAAAAGTGATGCGAAACGATTCCTTCGATTCCGCCATACCAAGTTCCTCAAAATTGGCTACCTTTTCTTCAGCACCAACCATTTCATGTCAGTTTCCCGTTAATAGTATTCTTGAGTTAAATTCATTTGGACAAGAATTAACTTCTTCGTCATCATCTCCTGTTAAAAGTATCATTGGAACAAGTTCCCCGAGTCTAGATTTACCTTTCTCCTCTTTTTCAAACAATGGCCTGAGTATTGAAAAACCATTCATGCCAATAAAGCTACATCCTCCGAAACCGAACAATATCGACTCACAACCATTAGGTCTAATCAAGCACAAAGAGATAAATCCAGATGAATCAAAGTATACCACTCAAAATATAATACCAATTAAAATTCATTCTCATCAAAATAGCACTAATTCAGAAAGTTTAATTCCAAGCAAACAAAAAGAAGTTGAAACAATTCCAACTGAATCATTGTATCCAAGTCAAAATTTCAAACCCATAAAGTTGAATTCCCAATATGATAGCCATAATTTGGAACAAACAGCTAAAACCAGTCAAATCGGAAAAAATCTGGTTCCTAGTAAACGTCAACCTCTACAACATGGTAGTAATATAAACCAGAAAGTTCAAATAAGTAGTAATCTGATACAACCCAACACAAATCTTGGACCTCACATGAAGACTTATTCCAACCACCTGAATAAAACAGCCTCATCGCAGTTCAATTCAAATTATTCTGGTAGAACATCAACAGTAACTAACGAATTTAGCTCGGCAACTAAAACGATGTTCAATAATATCAATGCTTCTTCAGTTAACGATTCGAATTCAAAAAACGGACAAGTTGCCACATTGCAGCAAGTTGGGGGGCAAGTGGCAATAGAAAACGGTCCGACAAACAAGCAGTCCCCAAACGTGATCATTGGCAACCCCAACAACTGCAACAATTCAGCACCTCGTCTGAACTTGATAGGTTGCAGTTCTTCAAACCATTCCTCAGCGATCTCGAACAGTTGTTTCCTCAAAACAGAACCTGCAACCATCAAGGAAGATGTAACTGCAGCAGTTCCACAGTGCTCAACAGATTTGGAGAAAATGGTGGAGGGGGAGCAAAACATATGCCCTAACACTTGTGCAAATAATGAGACGATGGAGGAAATAATATTTTCGGATATTTCGAAGGAAAAAGACCAAATGAAAGAAAAAAGTATCAGTTCGTTACCTGAGGATGTATGTCAAAACGTTTCAGAATGCGGTCCCTCAGCTGTTGAAAATTTGCCGAATTTTTCAAAACTCTCGGAAGAAACACGTGATCAAGAGCCTCTATCGAATGAAGTTCCTAATTTATTTGAAGATTTGGATTTTGATGAACCTAAAGTGGAAACCCCTAGTCAATACACACAAGTGAAAATTATAGAAGTGGAAGAAACGAAGCGAAATACCAATAACGTGAGACGCTATTCTAAAAAGCCGAAATTACGTGAGAAACCTAAAAATATTGAGGAAGAGCTCAAAATGAATTTTTTACTTTACAAAGATGAAGAGTCCATCATATCTATTGATGACGCAGATGAAGGTTATGCTGACACGTTGATCAATTCTGATTCAGAGTATGATTGCTTCTCTTCCTCAAATCCAATTCTTCATAATGTTCTTAATAAGATTGATTCTTATGAGAGAATGAAACTTTCAAGTATGAATAAAGAAAATAGATTTTTGCAAGGAGACATAAATGGACCAGAGACCTCCCATTGTGAATATAATAATAACAATAATTTGTTGTTGCCAACAAAAGAACTGAAATATAAAGATATTGAATATAAAAAGATCAGGTGCTATCCGAGGAAAGAACCTAAATATGAATCTTATCCTGATACAGGATCAGATAGCCAAGTTGATCATGACTCAGACGATCAGTATAATAGGTGTTATATCGAATTATATAGAAATAATTTATTGTATGATACTATTAAGGGAGCTTTTAAAAATATCGATAATTATGTAAAAAAATTTAACAATAACAATAACTTAACTGACTTGCCTCTGAAACGAGGAAAGAAATCTAAAAAAGGGAGTTCTTTGAAAAAGAATAGAAAGTCAAAGACTGCTAACGCTTTAGACAAGACTGGTTTAGATTTAGATAGCAAAATTAAACCAAAGAAGGATATTTCAGTTAGGGATATCAGAGTTATACTTGACCGATTGCCTGCTGATTTGTGTCAAAGTTATTTGGAACGTCAAGTTCATACTGATGAGTCAGATCCCAAGAAGGAACATGCTGAAGAAAGTTTTCGCGAATCTTGCAGTAGAATGAAAGAAAACAATGAAAAAACATTGATTGATTCTAGTAATACAAAACCAGAATTGGCTGAAAACTGCTCGAATGTAGTGAAAGAAGAACTAAATGAATTGAAAAGCCCTAAAGTTATTCTCAAACGGCTATCTGTCATCAATAATAATTATGTTAGATCTGTACTGGCAAAGGTGCCAGGTTTGCATGATACTGAATTGATGAGGCCTGCCAATACAGACATGGTTGTCAACGTTGTTCAGATGGCGGGAGGAAGGCCCAACTCTACTGTTCCAGTCGTGAACACCCAGACAAGCACACAAATTACACCCCACATACAGAGAATAGGTCAGCCAAGGGTTGAAAAGCCTCTAGGGGAACAAACGGATAACTCTGAGACTATGGTTACTTCTACAGTGACATCTGTCAGTAGTACCATAAAACCATCCACTTCACAGCCTTCCACATTGATTAACATTTTATCACAGCAAGTGATAAGGCCAGGACAAAGTAGTAACTGTGTGAAAACAAGACCCACTCCTTTGATCAACATAGTGTCCCATCAGATAATCAGGCCTTCGAATCAGTCTGTTCCAAAAATGATTACCAGTTCAGCCCAGACAAATGAACAGGTATGTTTCTTAAAAAGCTGATTTAGTTGAGTTATTCTCTTTCAATTGCATACACTTTCAGTTTCTGTATACAGAATCCTTGTTTGTGATTTTCAGCAATTATTATAGTGTCATTTTAGTTGTGAGTTAATTTCTTGTTATATAAAGGGTGTTCCAACAAGAACTTTGTTTTTTAAAACAAAATAAAACAAAGAATTTAGTGGAAAATGAATAAAATTTTTATTGTATTACAAAGAGAAAAGTTCGGCAATTATGAATGAAAAATGATATCTGACAAATGTCCACCACGACCACGCTGACAGACGTTGATTCTTTCATCAAAATTTTTGATCACTTTTTGGCAAGATGGAGGGTCTATTTCGTTAATGGCATCACGGATTTTGAGTTTTAAGGCTGCAATCGATTCGATTGGCTCCGTATAAACTCTGTCTTCAACATAGCCCCACAAAAAATAATCCAGTGGTGTTAAATCACACGATCTGGCCGGCCACTTAACAGCTGAATTTCGCGAAATTATGCGATCGGGAAATTTGGTTTGCAATAAATTGATCGTTTCATTGGCTGTGTGACATGTGGCACCGTCTTGTTGAAACCACATTTCAGTGACATCCATGTCATCAATAATAGGCCAAAATTCAGTTGTTAACATCCCGCGATAGCGTGATCCATTGACTGTTACCGCATTTCCAGCCTCATCTTCGAAAAAAAACGGCCCAATCACACCTCCAGGCCACATAGCACACCACACAGTGACACGTTGAGCATGCAAAGGCTTCTCAATAATTGCTTTAGGATTTTCATTCTTGATAGCGGTCTTAGAAGGACGTTTATGTTGTCCGAAAATATCACGAATTTTACGAAATGTAACTTTAACAGAACGACCATTTTCATAGTGGATTTGAATTATTTTATTGCGATTTTCGAGCGAAATTGAATTCATTGTAACAATTGCCAAAGCATATACTGCGAATACGTCAAAAAACTAAATGTCAAAACTGTCATGTGGTGCCGGTGTTACCACATTGAAAAACAAAGTTCTTGTTGAAAAACCCTTTACATATATTGAATATCAGAAAGCTGAAATTATTTTTAACCTTCAGAGTCAGGCATCCCCTATCATCTTTACGAATAATGAAGAAAATGCTTCTTAAGGGCAATTTATAAATGTTGTAATTCCGAAATGTGTTCTACTTGGCTAGAAGAGTCATACAACACTTTTTTTAGGCTATCAACTTTCCAATGATTCCAAAGTTCGTTCAATATTCACTGGCGAGCGGAAAAATCGGGCCACTGTATCATTACTGTTCAAATACATTCCTTACTTGAAATTTCTACAAGAATCATGAAATTTCTGCAATGGTAGGGAAAAGAGAATTACTGAAAAAACAAGGAATCTTTTTATTCAATTTGTATAAAAATATTAAACTTATTTTGAAATAACCAAAATCTTCGGAATTAAAAAACAATCCTTATTAAACATTTCAGTATGACGTGTGACCTCCCCTAGCTCTGATAACAGCTTCCAAACGTCTGCGCATGCTTGTGATGAACATTCAAATATCCTCGTGGAATATTCTCACATTCATTACAACAACTTTTATTCTTCTAGCAACAGATCTCTGGCTCAGCCCATTCTAAATAAGTGACACTATTCTCGCACAATCTTCAATTGGTTAACTCATTATGTGAAATTGTTTCTTTCAAAGTGGTAAATAAACTTTTCAATGACCAATGTGGACGCACCTGATGAACAATGAATTTATCGCGAAGAGTAATTTGAAAATGGTGTTTTTTAGCATGTATGTCTACATTCTGCGCATAGTTAGTTGATTTTCTAATGAAAGAGAGATAAAGAACCAATTATTATTGAATCAGTTCGAACATGTGAGTCTATTGGAAAAAAAGAGTGTAAAATCTAAGTAAACATTTTTTTTTGCTCGTCAGTGAATATCAAAATTCATTCGAGGAATTTGACTTAACCCTTCTCAGTCCATTTCAAGAATGCCATCTTCCTAATTCAAAGTGTAGAAGTTCAATGATAATCAAAGATGGTGTTTCAGTTTTCAATCCATTATAGTAATGGGTGTAGGATTACCATGAAAAATTTAATTTTATGGTAAACCCGCAAAATTTCCCGTCGCCGAGATATTAAAAAGATATTCACATCATTGTACGCAGTGTGATTTTCTGAATAAAAAATGTGGAATCGAACATAGGCGGTCTCCCTTAATGTGGGAGATATGGGCCCCTAAAATTTCAAAATGAGTCGTTTTCAGGTCCCCTTTTCCATCATAAAAACGATCTTTCACTTCATCTGTATAGTTCACAAACCACCTTTGAACCTTCAACCAACAATAAGCAACACTTTTTTTCAAGAATAATCAATATTTAATGAAAAAATAATGAAATTACTGGACAACCATTTAACCTCTATTCCTTCTGATTTCGACTCAGACGTAAAGTGAAGTTTGGCAATGGCGCAAATTTCATTGGTCGGAATCGTGCCATCGTCGTATACATGAATGACAGATTATTGCTGGCGAGAAAAATGGAATTTGTTCTCAGTTCTTACTGTTTACTGCGATACTCTAAATCTTCCAATAGGAGAATTCGTTTTTAATGAAATCTAAAAGGTTGAAACACAATGGAATGAGAATACACCCTGATATATATTTCAACGTACATTTTTTTCATATGTGATAGGACGCGCCCTTCCCAGATTTCCAATGAAATCGAGGTTATTATATAACCCATTTTATTGGAATACCCTGAATCTCATTCTAAACTGGGACCATCCCGAAGACACAACAAAAAACGAAGTAGATAAAAACCTCCCTATTTTGAAAGGGATAAAAAGAAAGTTCAAACGAAAATATTGGGAGTGAAACCTTAAAGAAATATTCTCAATGATTTAGTTTTGATGTTAAAATAACCAACTCTTCTTCAGTGACAGAAGCATTTTCCTTACATTCATATCCTTCAACTGTCCATCATTTCATATTTCCCGCCAGCAACTACTCTTCGGTCATAATACGTTAGCCAGCGATGAGAAGACGCTGTTGCCAAGCTCCGCTTTAACATTGAGAAGTATTTCGTAGAAATATAGGTTAAGTTGTTGTCTAATATTTTCACTGTTCTTCCTTTAAATAATTAATATTCTTGAAAGAAAGTGTCTCTATTCGTTGGTTGAAGGTTCAAAGATGATTTATGAACTAGATTTGAGAAGTGAGAGATCATTTTTATGGCAGAAAAAAGGATCTGAAAATGCAACAATTTGGAACTTTGGGGGCCCATATCTTCCAAACAAAGAGAGACCGCCTATGTTGGCCTGCATATTTTTTGTTCAGGAACTCACACTGCTTACAATGATGTGAATATCTGACTTATAGCTTCGCGACGGGAAATCTTGCGGGTTTACCCATTTTATTACTTCCAAGTAATCATTTGGAAAACGAAACATTGCATCGATTCATTAAACTTTTATTTAGGTACCAAGCTCACCAAGATCAGAATCATCTACTGAGCAGTCAAGTGTAGTAAGTGCAACAACCGTGAAGAATGTTCAAGCATCAGTAAAAGGCGCAACTGTGCCGACTTCAACACCAGCTCCGGGGGCCATTCTTCAGTTTATCTGTAAATCGGCAACTCTGCCAAAGTTCCAACAAGCGTTTGGTAAAACTGTTTATCAACCGAATAACACAGAGAGATCCGATGCCACTAATACCGGAGAGAATTCCAACACAGCAGATATGAACAAGAAAACTACATCAACAAAAAATCCTACAGTCAATATTCAACCCATTCAGGGTAGTGTTATTTATACGAGGCAGGTGCCAGTGGGCCAAACTATAAATTTAATACCACCTGGCCGTCAAGTTTTTCGAATTGCTACATCGAATCCAGATCAGATATCACTAGTGAAAGATACAGTTATCCACAGTAAAATGAGTGCCCTTTTGACTGCGGCCTTACAAAGTAAAAAGACTACAGAAGTTCAAGCAGAAAGTGAAGGTGACAATGGAAATGTAGAAAGAGTTACTGTTACTCGACCAGGACTTGTGCAGAATTCTCGAATAGTAAAACCAGTTATACAGATCCCAACAAATGTCATTCGTACAAGTACTAACACACAGGCGAGCCTCAGTTCCACAACGTTGGAACAGCTCAGGGAGTTTGACATGGTGTATAAACAGATCAAAGAGAGGAGCAATACAGGAACTACACCTATAGAGTCTTCTACACAAAGCGAACCAGAAAATTCGTCCCAAGGTATCAGTGTAACATATCTAAATCAGGGTCAGAAATTCACCCAGTTATCTCCAGTAGTTGTTGTTAGCAGTTATTGTAATCTTCAGCCAGCTGCTTCTCCTGCGTTAAGTGTTACGAGTCAAGGAAGCTCTAGTCCCTGTGTGACTCCAGCTCCTACGCCAACATTGCCAAAAGTGTCTTCTAAAAGTTCTTCGAAGGGTGAGTAAGTCAATATAACTGTTTTCATTTTTCTGTAAATTCAATGTGATGTTTGAATCCATTATACCTGAACATATGCAGGCGATTCAGATATAATGGAAATTTTGTAACATTTTCTAGGAAAAATTTGTTTTCTTGGGTTTGTTACTCATCTGTTTTTGCAGCCCATGCTCCGCCTTTCAAATAGCCCTCTCTAGTCAAAACATAAGCTAATCTTTGATAACCAGAAAAAACTAAGTGACTTTTTTGCCTGTAGAAAAATATCAACTAAAAATATGAAGACTCGTTTAATATCACCTTATATGTTGTTATGACATGACCACCGATTTCTACCATGAACAGAACTTCTCCGACTAGAGCTCATGCAAAATTCCAGAACATAGCTTTACTTCTTGATAAAAACGATTTTGCGATCTTTTAATTACGTGACCATATAATTTGGGAAAATTAAAAGTCCGCCTAATGATTTAGAAATTTTCCAAAAATACAGATCAGACTTAGGGTTTGGGTGAAAAATGACGCCCTGAAGTTTCATGCAGAATTTGGTGAGGGTTATGTAATTAGAAGAAAAGTCATTTTATATCAATGTCGAGAAGCGTTGCGCGGGATCAATACCGAAATGGGTGACCATTTTAATGCAAGTCCGTGAAAACTTCTGACTTCATATTTGCGGTCGATTTCACGTGATATCCAAAAATTTTAGGTTTCAATTTCCTTTTTTTTATTTTTTTTATCATTATAGCAAATTTTCCTTGAGAATCTGTAGCTGTCATATAGACAACCAAAAGTTAGATCAATAATTTGCTATGATTTTTTTTTCTCTGTAGGTAAAAGTCTGAAGAACACCGCAACTCATACTTCGAAAGCTTCACCCATTCCAAAACCTCAGCAGAAACCTCAAGAAGATGAACATACAACACAGAGGATATTTGATATTCTTGCCGAATATGCCGAGCAACTACGCAATTCTCCAGACTTAAATAATAAACCTGCTCCTAGAAGGCGTTCCAATCCTCCAACAAACCCCAATCACAACTCGAAAAGAAAAAAGAGTTCTGGTTCAAAGAAACCGAGTGCTTCCGGCAGCGCTATATCGGAATCCGACTTAGATGACCAAAGAACAATGGGAAGTGAAGATAGTTCTTGCGGTGTTATGCAGTTGTCAGTTAAGGATGAGGATCAACCACAGAACCAAACGACGGAATCTGACGACAGTACAACTGGTACAAGACCTATGTTGTCGACAGAAACTAATACAAATGCCACCCCTAGAAATTTAATAATTGCCGATTCCAGTGTTGGAGAAGCATTGAAGCTGCAAAATACGGCAGTTTTGGTACCTGGGAATTACATAATGCCAGTGTCGATGGTGAAGGGTGGCCAACAAATAGCTGTTGTATCTGGCGGTAGTAAAATTTTAGCCACTGTCCCTGCTCGATCTGGACCTAACATGCTTCTTTTCCAAAGTTTTTTAAATCAGAATAGGAAACCAGGTGTGCCAACAGTTAAATACTCTACCTTGCAGCCTTTATCGGGTATCTCTTCCCAAAATTTAGCTGGAGTTAGTGGCCAATCTCAGGTGATCTTGCCACAAAATGCGCACAATTTAACGGCAGTCACTTTAGGTCAACCTTTGACTTTGAAGAAGATGGAGAATTCCGATAATAGAGTAAACACTGAATTGTTACTGGCTATAGCGCAGCCACGCAACGATGGGGTCAATGTCACTGAGACTTGTTCCCAAGGGGATGGTAATATCAATGTACAAGCTACAAACAGTATTAAATTGGATGATAATGGCGTTCAAACAAACAGTACCCATGGCAAGATTTATACTTATCATAAGTCTACTATTGCAGCACCAATAGCAACCCCAGTTATTTCTCAAACTTCCCATGTTAAAGAGGAATCAGATGAAACCAACACAACTGCACAACCTAGTATTATAACGCTTAATATATCTCCAGATAAAAATAAAGGTTTGTATAACTTTTTCAAGGATGTTTTATCTGATTTATAATAAAACTTTCCTAATGTGTTATTTAATTCTATTTGAAATTAATTTCGAAGACTTAAATTACCTAGTTTTGTATTGTCTTTTTTTTAGATGACGCTTCCAAGACAGTCAAACGAGTGCAATCAGTATTAGTAACAACATGCTCTTCTAATGGTCCCATGTTATCCCAGACACCACCCAGGTTTAGAAAGTCTTCAGATACAACCCCAGTGAATAATGAAATAAACTTAAAGGGGAGCTATTTACACAATGGAGAAAAGGTATCTTAAAATTACTATTAAGCGCATAAATTTTTTAAACACAAAAATTAAACGATTTTCAAACTTCTTGCTTGTTAAATATTGAAATAAAAAAGCATTTCTAGGGACATGAATTCAATTACTACTCCATTACTGTGTTGAGACACAGATCAACCAGATAAACCACTCGCGTCATTTACTTAGGAAATCTATGTCAACGCAGATATGACCCTGAATCGAGCTAATCAGAATTTTAGCAGGCGTTTGGGGTGCCAATCAGATTGCAGGAATAGGATTACGTCACTCTCGCCGCTTTCGGACTCGCTTGAAGAGGTTATAAACATGTAAACAAGCTGAAATGAATTTTTCATCCTATTTATTGATGAATAATTTCGTATCTGTTCCATTTTAGAATATAATCCAAACAGTTTTTTACAACCAAATGAATTGTTTAGTCATCTTTGAGGTTCTATTTTATGATGACAGTCCTCATTATATGTTTTAATTATACAACAAGAATTGGAATCGAACTTAGGTGGACTCATTCATAATGTTCATTTTATATAATATAAAGGAATCGCAACTGAAGTAGAAGCATTAAAACCTCCATTATTCAATTAAAACGATTGGATGTCTAATAAAATTGTATATGATTGCACACTAGGATTGGAATCGAACAAAGTTGGTCTATTCATATTTTGATTTTATATTGAAATGAATCTCATTTGATGTGAAACTACAAAGATTCTCTGATTAAGGTAAACGGGTTTTCCATAACATTTTTCCATAATTTTCATTTACTCCAACCGAGTTCTTCTACAGGAGTTTAAGATGTGACAAAACACTCGCTTTTGTATTGGAAATTTGCTTTTCAAATGGTTTCATCAAAAAATCTTAGTCTGATTTTGATTTTGTGATTCCTGAATCCCGACAAATCCGTTTTTACATTTCGATTTTAGATATTCCAAAATCAAGTATTCAATTTGACAGCTGTTTCGAGGAAGGAGAAAGTGTGGTTTATGTCTGTTATATTTCTCAAGGTCGGAGAGACGCGATTCCCGCAAACGATGAAGTGATTTGTCTTGTTGGTCTGTGGTTGAGAGATCTACAGAGCTTCTAGTTTTCTTCTGTCCTATCCTGTTCATGTATTTTGATACTCGATTTTATTTCCAGCAGAAAGATGAGGTGAAGTCATTTCAAACAACTCCTGTTTATTTTCCCAATAAAATAAAGAAAGTCACAACTAATATAAGGAGTGATAAGGAGCTTCATCAATTATGTCTACAGCGTAAACAAGCTGCCATAGACCGAGAGCTCAGATTGCAAAAGTCTTTGTCTGAAGAATGTGAAGATTTAGGTGTCGATGAACCCAGCACGAGCGATCTGTTTCCAGAAGCTGATCTTTTATTTGATTCGAATCATTCACCTTCATTTGATCAGACTGCCCAAGATACTGGAAAAAAGACTTTGCATCATCAAGATATGAAAGATAAAACAATAACTCTATTTAGTGATGATGACAATTCCAGTTCTCTGAGAACTGATTTTTTATTTGAATCTGTGCAATATCAAACTGAATGCGAACTTCAGTATCAACAGTCTAGACAAATAACTAATGGCCAAAGCAGCACCAGCAATGAATCTGGATCGTCTTGCGAGGACACTACACTGCTTCAGAATTGCGCTTCGATGTCAGACGTGACTCTGAATTCTCCAATATCACCAGAATTCAACGATAACCCTACGCACATGGATAAATATAAATTCAAATATAGCAATAGAAAAAAAACAGAGAGGCATAAACAGGTAGATACATGGACAACTGGGGGAGAAGTTTCGAGTTCAGAAGACACCATGTGTAGTGAATTGGGAAAAATTACACGTAGTCCAAAGTCCTTTGTAATCAAAAGTTCAAGTTGTGATGAAGATGAGGAATTCAAATTTGTGCGTGTTTCCATATCAAAAACTGATTTAGCTAGAGAAGAAGAAAGTTGTGAGGAGTTACACTATGAAGACGACCTCGATTCACCCAGCGGACGAGGTGCTAGACGTAGTGTCAAAAAAATGTGCTCGTGTTGTAATGGCTCCCAGGAGGGCAATAGGAAACGACCTTCGTCTCAATCTCATACTCCTGTTTTGCACAAAAAAGCCTTCCTTAACAAGAAAAGATAGTGCACACGTGTATAGCAAGATATTTAGTTTCAAGTTGTTAGTTGTTTTGTTAAATAGTCTTGGCTATCAAGTGGTTGCACTTTAGTACAAATTCAGGTTGGTGAAGAGTAAAAGTGGACAATTGGAACTACTTGTATAGCAATTGCTACATTTCTAATCTTTTAGTACCTCTTACTGTAAATTTTCTCGTAAATGTAAAATATTTCAATTGTTCTCGGTCAGCTCTGTTGTTCCCTAGCTTCCATGAATTGGAATGTATTATCACATTCATACAAGCAGTCCCACTTGTAATCGTGACCATTTTGAAGATACATGTTGAGTTGAAAAATGCGAACATTGTATGTTGGTATGGTATAAAACTTATCGGTAAACCCGCAAGATTTCCCGTCGCCGAGATATTAAAAAGATATTCACATCATTATGCACAGTGTGAGTTCCTGAACAAAAAATATGAAGGCCAACATAGGCGGTCTCTCTTTGTTTGGAAGATATGGGCCCCCAAAGTTCCAAATTGTTGCATTTTCAGATCCTTTTTTCTGCCATAAAAATGATCTCTCACTTCTCAAATCTAGTTCATAAATCATCTTTGAACCTTCAACCAACGAAAAGCAACACTTTCTTTCAAGAATATTCATTATTTAAAGGAAGAAAAGTGAAAATATTAGATAACCACCTAACCTATATTTCTACGAAATCCTTCTCAATGTTAAAGCGGAGCTTGGCAACAGCGTCTTTTCATCGCTGACCAACGTATTATGACCGAAGAGTAGTTGCTGGCGGGAAATATGAAATGATGGGCAGTTGAAGGATATGATTGTAGGGAAAATGCTTCTGTCACTGAAGAAGAGGTGGTTATTCTAACATCAAAACAAAATCATTGAGAATATTTGTTTAAGGTTTCACTCTCAATATTTTCGTTTGAACTTTCTTTCCCTTTCAAAATAGGGAGGTTTTTATCTACTTCGTTTTTTGTTGTGTCTTCAAGATGGTCCCAGTTTAGAATGACATTCGGGGTATTCCAATAAAATGGGTTATATAATAACCTCGATTTCATTGGAAATCTGGTAAGGGCGCGACCTATCACATATGAAAAAAATGTACGTTGAAATATAGATCAGGGTGTATTCTCATTCTATTACTATGTGTTTCAACCTTGTGGATTTCATTAGAAACGAATTCTCCCATTGGAAGATTTAGAGTATAGCAGTAAACACAGTAAGAACTAAGAACATATTTCATTTTCCTCGCAAGCAATAATCTCATTCACGAATACGCACGATGGCACGATTCCGACCGATGGAATTCGCGCCATTGCCAAACTTCACTTTTAGACTGAGTCGAAATCAGAAGGAATAGAGGTTAAGTGGTTATCCAGTAATTTCATTGTTTTTTCATTAAATATTGATTATTCTTGAAAAAAGGTGTTGCTTATTGTTGGTTGACAGTTCAAAGGTGGTTTGTGAACTATACAGATGAGTGAGAGATCGTTTTTTATGGTGGAAAAAGGGACCTGAAAACGACTCATTTTGGAACTTTGGGGGCCCATATCTTCCGAATCAAGGGAGACCGCCTATGTTCGATTTCACATTTTTTATTCAGAAAAACATATTCAGAAAAACATAGCAAAAAAAAAAAAGCATAATGATGTGAATATCTTTTTAATATCTCGGCGACGGGAAATCTTGCGGGTTTACCAACTTATCTAATTGAGCATCTTTGGCAAGTGTGTTTGTTAGAAAATCTACTGTAAATGTAAACCTATTTATACTTGTGGGACAGCCTGTATCATTGAATGCTATCTGGCATGTTAGTAATTTGGTATTCCACCCGCTTTTGGGTATTGTTGTTTATTTAGATTTATTACTCACGGTCATGATTATATGTGGCTAATTTCAGATTTTTTCCCGATTTCTCAATAGTCCAGCATATATTAGATCCTACATGGTCAAGTTGCTTCTATCTAGTGCTCTCAAGGCTCAGCTCAAACGTGAAGTACTTTTAAGGTTAATTACGTTTGATTTGAGACCGTTAAGGGTCTCCTGTATTCAAATAGGGGACAGCTGGATTGTTTCTTGTTTAATCACTTTATTATTCTGAAATTCTGTTGATCAGTCTCTGATTATATTTTCAGTAATTTTACAGATCGGAACAAAATCTAAATGCTCAAAGGCTTTTTATTTTTCTTTGGTGATACTTAATCGGTAATGGAAAGTTTTAGCTCACTGTTGATATTATTATTATCATTCTACACAAAGACTGTGGACGGACCTTTTTGGCTGAATTGTGTTAGTTTGACAGACATCAGGTAGAACATGATGTTTGACTAGGAAAAATATGAACAATCTATCAACAGTTACTTGAAGTCTAATTATACACAAAAACAGCATATAAAAATTTATTTATTGAAAGTAGTTATAGAATTGTTCTTTTATGCATCCATTAAATTATCCTTGATATTGAAGGATTAAAAAAACTAGTGATGAATCCAAATTAATTATTTATCGAAATTCAAGGGAAACCAAATGTTATCTATTTATAATTAAAATTCCTGAATATAAAGTAAGGGAGGAACATTGCTACGACTCTATGTGCAGTTTTGTCGATGTAAATAAGTAATTTAAATAGTTCTTAAATTAAAGTACTGTAAGTATGAATTGCCAAACCTGGCTTTTTCAGGACCCCATTCATTTTAAATTAAATAAAATTGCAATAATATTTTTGAGCATTACTTGTCCCATAAATATTCTCTTGAATTTTGTTAATATGTGTGCATTCTTTATTTTATGTTATTCAATGTTATTTTTAGTTTTGTTACTCCAAAAGAATTTGTGAACATTCCTAGGTCTATTTGTTAATGACAAAATGTATTAAATTAAACTATATTTATAATAAAGAATTTAACTGATTGATAATAAATTCTGCCCTTTTAGACTGAATATAACTACTCAGATCAACCAGTTGGTATACTCCATTCACTTTTATAAACTATCCAAGTTGGCCATGATTTAGGTCTATCAAGTTTTTTTTACTTAAAACTGAACCAGGTTAGCACTCGTGAAATATCGGCAATGTCAAAATAATTCTCAGAACCGTTGCCAATGCTCATTTCTACTCTCAATAGTCTCAATCTAAACATAATCATCACTCTCGGAAACTTCATAACAAGCTATCCAACATTTTCGACGTATGTGAGTGAAAACCAAGGAATTATATTTTATATGCATAGATATTTATTTTTTAGCTGCACACGACCACAATAAGAATAAAGATTTTGAGTGAAAGAGACGACAAAGAATTTCCTTCTACTGGTGCACCCAAAAAGACACTGACTTAAGACTTTATTTTGAAAAAAAATCTTCAACGACAAATTTGGAATTAAAATTTGAAAACTTAACACTTTTCGATAGTTACACGACCCTCATTTGCAAAGGAACATTAATTTGGAATATAACAGAGGACGGACATCGATTTTTAAAACTATAAAATCAATGGATTACAAAAAGGTAAATGAAAGCAAAATTTTGTGAAAAAAAACATTTTGTTGCAACCAAAATTACTTTCCTGCGCAAATGTTCACAATATAAATCGTTGGATGAAAATCTCAGATTTGTGTAAATAAACATTTTGATAAATACGTAATTACTACAATCTCTATGTAGAGAGGACAACGTTGCGTAGTTATCTGACAGGAAAATTACTACAACGAAACATTTTCAAAATATACACGGTGAAATGTGTCAGAATGTCTGGGCCAACCGCCGGGATAGTTTATAAAAGTGAATGTAGTATGTGTAATAACTTCATCTCGCGGTACATCTTGACGGCTCATGTTGCACTCCTGATTGACTCAAAATAATAAATAAAAAAAAACAACATTAAAAATTAAGTGTACGGCCACAGACCAACCAGATAAACCGCTCGCGTCATTCACTTAAGAAATCCATGTGAACGGGTCCGTGAATCGAGTGTAGCCGTATACTATACAGGCATTGTATAAAGCCAACTTGTTGTCTTTATACAATGATACAAGCATCTTGGGGTGCCCAATCACATTGCAGCATTGTATAAAGAGGGATCATTATACAATGATTGCAGCTAGGAGTACGCGATTCAAGTCCGGCAGGCAGTGAAGTCGCAAACGGTAGAGCGTTTATTGTCTTGTTGGTTTGTGGTACTGCAGTTTTGAGAGTGCCATCGAGTTACCATTGTCTTTATACAATGGAGTTACCTTGAAAACAAGCTGTCACTCAACATTGTTACAAGTGAGATGACTAGAATAAATTTCATTTGTTTTCCCACTAAATCATAGACAAATAATCAGTTTATCTATGCACTGAATCATTATAGACCGAACTGGGAAAACCAGTTGTATTTCATACTATCGCCACAAAACGACCAATCAGAAGCGCATGACACTATTATTAGTTAAGTATTGATACGTGCGTCAAATATTTTTGTGTTAGCTCCGAAGGATTGTTTTTTGTTAAGACAGCTAGTGCAGATGTATATGGAAACTAATGTTCGAATGGAGAAAGAAAGGATACAATCTTATGTATTTAGTTATTTATTCACAGAATAAACCCAATTACACAAAAAATATGAAACTACATGAAGAGTACAAACATTATTGAACTGAAGAAAACATTCGTTTCCTTCTTTTACTATACCGGGTGACCCATTTTAACTTAGGCAGCCAAATAACTCGAAAAATAAGCACACTACGAAAAAATGTTTAGAATCAAAATTTCGTCATTTCGAGGGGGACGTACAATGACGTTAAAATGAGCCCCCCCACCCTTCCCCCTGGGCGGTGAGGGGGGTCAAGTTTGAAATCTTAAATAGGAACCCCTATTTTTTATTGCATATTCGGAATCTTTGGCTAATAACACATACAATTTGTCTGAAACATTTTTCTCGATTCATGATAGATGGCGCTGTAATCGACGAAATTCAATTTCTTCGATTTCTCTTACTGAGAACCCATGCTTACGATTCTGCAATAAATTAACAATAAAAATACCACGTTTTCATTGTTACAAGTGTTTATGTATTTTTTTAACATTTGTACTCTGATAAAATTTTGGTAAAATGGCAAATTATACGCCTACAGAAGTAGTCGATATGCAGTTTCTTGAGAAGTAATTAATGAGTAATAAAAAATAATGAGAAGTTTGTTTTAAGACTAATTTCGAGTATTAACAATGAAAACGTGGTATTTTTATTGTTAATTTATTGCAGAATCGTAAGCATGGGTTCTCAGTAAGAGAAATCGAAGAAATTGAATTTCGTCGATTACAGCGCCATCTATCATGAATCGAGAAAAATGTTTCAGACAAATTGTGTGTGTTTTTAGCCAAAGATTCCGAATATGCAATAAAAAATAGGGGTTCCTATTTAAGATTTCAAACTTGCCCCCCCTCACCGCCCAGGGGGAAGGGTGGGGGGGCTCATTTTAACGTCATTGTACGTCCCCCTCGAAATGACGAAATTTTGATTCTAAACATTTTTTCGTAGTGTGCTTATTTTTCGAGTTATTTGGCTGCCTAAGTTAAATTGGGTCACCCTGTATAGCAGAATATGATGAATTGGAAAAATCGATTCCTGACCGGAAAGCAACATTGATTTCTCAAAATTCTGGTAGCAGGAGATGCTCTCGAATAATTGAACCGGTAACCGGAACACGAAAACCAAACAGTGAGACCTACCACTACAAATCTTGCAAACAATAGAACATCGCCCCCCTTGTCCTACGTGCTCTCAAAGAAGGCAAGCGAAGTAAAGCTCTCATACGAGTTGCTCAGAATTTGATTCGGGGGATGCCCATTCGACCTGAAATACAAAGCAGAAACCTATTCTGAACACTCGATCCTGTCACCTTCCAGCAAAGTATACGGGGACCACACTAAGGATGCGAACTTCAATTGAGTTCTAACTGAAGTTATATATAGATATGGTGTTAGATTCATATGAATGCCTCATAATGAAACCAAGCATCCTCAAACTGTTACTAACAATTCCTTCAATGTGCACACCGGGATTCATTCCGGAGTCATACACAACACCCAAATCCCTCACGATACCAACCTTACTAAATGTTTTCACCATTCAAAATGTATCTTGAACGGAAATGATTTATGGTCCTGGAAATGGACATGCCTGCACTTCCCATCATTAACAAAAACTCCGTTAGACATACACCATTGCTCAAGCATCCCCAGACCAGATTGGAGATTCAACATATCAAAGCAGACTATATATCAGGAAAACCTTAAAGTCATCGGCAAATAAGAGAAATCTCTTGAACCTAAAGCACGTCCCGATGCCATCAATGTTTATAAGGAACAAAATAGGCCCACGGTGACTGCCCTGTGGAGCACCCGAAGGGACCACATATGATGAGGAAAACAAAGCCAAAACTTTTACTCTTTGCGTACGATGATTCAAATAAGACCAGTCAAGTAATCGGCCAGTGATTCCAAATGATAATAGCTTCCTCCTCAAAATATTATGATCCACTTCATCAAAAGCCTTACAGAAGTTCGTATGACATCAATCTGCTACCCTCTCTCCAAAGAATCCATATAGCATATTGGGTGAATTTGAGAAGATTAAATTCAACGCCCTTGCCACCAATAAAACCGTGCTGCTTTTCACATAGTTTAGTAGATATATCACTTTGTAACTGTTTCAATATCAAAGATTCAAAAGCTTAAGCTATGGTACTAACCCAGACAACAAACGTACATCAGATGGATGCCCATTTCGTGTCCAGTGGATTACTGGATGTCCATGGACGTTTATTGGATATCCCATGGAGGTGAAAGAAGGGGAGGGAGCATATCCTATATTTCCCTTGTACCAAAAGTGTCTCACACTTTTGAGAACCTTCTCTTTCCCTACCTTCATGGGATATCCAATGATATAATTATGTCCAAAGGACATCGAAATATGTGCATCATAGACAAATAGAGATTAGTTTATCTATGATGTGCATCCATTGTACATCCAATTTGTGATTGTACAATGCGTATATGTCAAAATAAAGGAAACTTTATTTAAGGCACGCCTCTATTTGGGTTTCGATAACTCTCTACTGATTCAAGAAATAAAATAAAAATTTCTGCTTACACCATAGTGAACTTCGCTTAGGTTGAGCCATCTGGGTAACTATAGTCCAAGCGCCGTGCGATTGAGGCTTTCTGTATTATGTACGAGATGTCATTTTTATGACACAAATACAAATCTGATCCAGCTAAAATACAAATCAATTTCAAGCGGTGGACCGAAAGCTCCGGTTAAAATTACTGTTATCCAAACTGACATATAGGCAAAGGATAATCTGTCAATTTTGATAACCGTAACTATAACCATCGCTTGAAATCGCTTATAGTTCTCTGTTATAAAATGGCCACTTGAAGATTTGAGTGAAATTTGAGCGAGATAATACCTACATTTTCTGAAATATAGAGAATTTTTGTGAAATGATTTTATTAAATTATATAATTTCAGATGGCCATAACACAACAACCATTTGGATGATTTGGCCCTTAGAAGCTAACGCTCACTTATCGGCAACAGCGCAGCTCACGGCATACCGGAATTTCATTCTTTCTATCTAATTGAAAGACACAGCGCGCACTTGATGACCGCTACGAAACACGGCAAATTAGTAGGAAAATAAGTTTCCGTTTTGTCGTGGTCCTGACTGATGCCGATAAGAGAGCGTTGGCTTTTAACGAACTCAACCGAGATATATTCAGTAGTTTGAATAAAAAACAACAGAAAGGAGCATAACGCTTTTCTACTTCGTATATCACTGCGACGTAGGCGCCCATATTGAACCTCCAAGTATAACTCATGTTAGTTCGTTTCTTCGAACAAAGAAGTCTCGGAACAAGTTGTTCTCTCTTCAAAGTGAAAGGGAAGTCGGCCATATGCAACCCCCATCCCGGACCCACTTTGTGAGGCCTTATGCTCCTTCCTGTTGTTCTAAATTCAAAGATTCAGTATCAAAACCTGACCTGAAAATTTCAAGTTTCTAGGTTATTCCATTCGAAAGTTACAGCGACACGGCCGGCCGGACAGACAGAATCGAAATTGACCACCGATTTTTCATCATCATCCAACCTAGTCCGAAACCATAGACGTATCAAAATAGGATAATAGGTCTATGTCCGAAACGATAACGCGGTGATCCCTTTAAAAAACGCGCAAAAATGATAGCGTGAAGGTTAACGCGAAGTTTGTGGAGGAAATGGGTTCGAAATTGAACAAGCACGTATACCAGGTGACCCATTTTAACTTAGGCAGCCAAATAACTCGAAAAATAAGCACACTACGAAAAAATGTTTAGAATCAAAATTTCGTCATTTCGAGGGGGACGTACAATGACGTTAAAATGAGCCCCCCCACCCTTCCCCCTGGGCGGTGAGGGGGGGCAAGTTTGAAATCTTAAATAGGAACCCTATTTTTTATTGCATATTCGGAATCTTTGGCTAAAAACACATACAATTTGTCTGAAACATTTTTCTCGATTCATGATAGATGGCGCTGTAATCGACGAAATTCAATTTCTTCGATTTCTCTCACTGAGAACCCATGCTTACGATTCTGCAATAAATTAACAATAAAAATACCACGTTTTCATTGTTACAAGTGTTTATGTATTTTTTTAACATTTGTACTCTGATAAAATTTTGGTAAAATGGCAAATTATACGCCTACAGAAGTAGTCGATATGCAGTTTCTTGAGAAGTAATTAATGAGTAATAAAAAATAATGAGAAGTTTGTTTTAAGACTAATTTCGAGTATTAACAATGAAAACGTGGTATTTTTATTGTTAATTTATTGCAGAATCGTAAGCATGGGTTCTCAGTAAGAGAAATCGAAGAAATTGAATTTCGTCGATTACAGCGCCATCTATCATGAATCGAGAAAAATGTTTCAGACAAATTGTATGTGTTTTTAGCCAAAGATTCCGAATATGCAATAAAAAATAGGGGTTCCTATTTAAGATTTCAAACTTGCCCCCCCTCACCGCCCAGGGGGAAGGGTGGGGGGGCTCATTTTAACGTCATTGTACGTCCCCCTCGAAATGACGAAATTTTGATTCTAAACATTTTTTCGTAGTGTGCTTATTTTTCGAGTTATTTGGCTGCCTAAGTTAAAATGGGTCACCCTGTATACAAGCATGTGACTTCACGTCAGCACTTCGGAGAATTTTATAAAATAAGATATAAATTTCTACTTTAAATTCAAGGGTGGAATAAAACATATGCCTTTCATGAAAAATATTTATGAGTTGCAATTTTTTTACATTACTCATTTTATTTAAGCATAATACACAAAAGATACACGAAAAGAATGTTTAAAACACAGACAGATTATAAAATAGGTTCATAAAATTATGATGTGGGTTCGGATGCAGGATAAATGTGCTGCATATGCGGGTAAACTTGATAATAGAACGGATTGCCCTGATACGCATTAGGATGATGGCCAACTGTATTAGCGTCATAGGCGAAATTCATATCAGGTCTAGTCATAGGACTATGAATAAATATTGGTGGAATAGGCGAGCCACAGTGATAAGGATTGTGAGCCACGAAACCCACAGGCGAATTTTGTGGTATATCCGAAACGGACGAAATGAAATTTTGGAAGTTAGGAGGCATCATTAAGGGCGTAACAGGGCTATGCACAGGAGTGCCATATGTGGAGTTCATCACAGGCATATAAAATGGACAAGCCATATTAAATGGTGATGGATATGGACAAGACTGTTGAATAATAGGACTGTCACCGTGCTTATGCAAAGGTTGAATATTTCTTTTTTCCCTTCTAGATCTCAGTGTTTGACCACCATAATATGGTCGTGGTGCATTATTTGGATGGGGCAAACATGCATCAATTTGGTTAACCGTATTCTTGTCATTTTCGTCACTGAATTTGTCCTCACTGTTGAAGGTCGGTATTTGTGCGATAACTTGTTGAGGTATGAAATTCTTCGCTGACAAACTTTTCAATTCATTATTGTCCTCAATTTGTTTTCCATTATTTTTCTCGACTTCAGGAATGGGGCTCGCCGGCTGCTCCAAAATCGGTATCGTTACGACCTCAATGGTTGGTGTTGTTGGGATCGCTTTTTCAGGTGCAGTTTCGCCCGTCATTACTGCTATAGGAGGCAGGGTGAGTTTCGGTTGCGTTACTCTTGTAGAATCCCTCATATTTTCCAATCCATGACAACGCCATTGAAGTATTTCTTGGTAGTTCACTCCCATATAATTTTTTGCACTTTTCTTTGCACCCTTCACTTCCAATACGGGTATGATCTTCTCTATTGATACTGCTGCAGCGAACATCAATGGAGTCAAACCTGAAATACATTCTTGTTTATAATTCTCATAGCCCAAGGATCGATATTATAAAACTATTTTGATAGATAACTATAAGTTAACTCGTGAATGCTGGTTCAAAAACCTAGAAAAGCACTGCCATGAAGGCAGCAGCTTTTGCGCGCATGTTCAATGGAGATGACCGCTTCGGCAACGAATTTGAACATGTGCGCAAAAGCTGCTGCCTTCATGGCAGTGCTTTTCTAGGTTTTTTTTTCGATAAAGTAAAGGATTTCAATTCGATCTAAGCTGTATTTTTTAAAATATTGAGAACATACAATTTTGAATGGGTATATCTACGGAATCATTGGGCGGATTTTAACCATTCACGAATTCGACCTCGTAATTAAGCCTCAAATCTTCTCTACAAATATATATCGAGTTTCTAAGTCGTTTCTTCCGGAAGTTATTGTGTTTACGGTCGGCCGTTAGGTAATGGGTGAAACCCACCCAATGAGTCCGCAGATATACCCATTCAAAATTTTATTTTCCCAATATTTCCAAAAATATAGATTAGATCGAATTGAAATCCAACACTTTGTCGAAAAATGACAGTTTGAAGGTTTATACAGAATTTAATGAGGATAATATGATGAGATCACAGAATATTAAATATTCGCAAAAAAAAATTGAATGACACGATCATCACGAAAAATTGAACAATGTTGTCCTTCGACATCTTCGAACTAGCTGCGAATTTTCATCACGATAGAATCAGTATTTCTAGAGTTATAGCGAAAAAAACAACGATGTCAAGGAGAAAACCACGAAATTCTACATATTTTTTCCCAAAACCTCCAAAACTAATATCCATATCCAATTGAAATTTGGAACACTGCTGTGAAATATGAAGTTCAAGGTATAACTGAAATTATTCTCGAATATGAACGATAGTTTCAGAAAAAAAAAATTTTAGAAATAAATTTGAAAGAATTATTTTTTTTTAAATTGAGTCACCATATGATTTCAACGAAATTCTTTTAGAAGTTGCGCGTCGTCATGCACCAACTAACTGTCATGTTTGAATCTAATCGCTCCAATAGTTTCTGAAAGAAAAAATAAATAACTCAAAACTGCTATAACTCCGAAACTATCCGACCGATTTTGCCCATTAACGAACTTAACCGCGGCATTGCAATGCGCGAGCTACCCTGGAATTTGCAAGTCGCCAGCTCACTCCGTTTGACAGTCATCGTGTTCACGGCCGGTAGGCCGGACAGAATAGATTTTGACACCGGTTTCGTCATCAGTGAGTCCAACATAGTCGTTTGAGACCATTTTCGGCCCAATCATCGCAAATTACAGACATTTGGACAAAACGCTGTTCCCCTAGAACATGCGCGCAAAAATAAGAGTCAACTGCTCTCTGTGGTCCATTAAGTTTTATAATACCGGCATTAAGTCTAAGATCCCAATTTATGGGTCAATCTTCCGCTCAACGAAAGACAATTTAATAATATTTCATACAATAAAATATATTTCTGAAAATATACCGATAGGGATGCAGGTGAAATATCTGTTCATGGCTATAATTATAACTTAGGTTTTTTTTTCAGATTTCACTAACTTTCTTGCCAAACGGAATAGATTCCAGCTGTGCTCAACGAAACCGTGGGAGATTTCTCGACTTAAGAGACAATACAACTTCTGGTGATTCTTATCCTTAATAACATTCGATATTGTTCTAGGCAACAAGAAAAAACATAATTATCATTCAGCCCAAATGTCTTTAAAATTCGAATTTTGACCCGAAAATGTTCTTAAAAGACTAGGTTGGACTCTATGACGACGAATTCGTGGTCAAATTCTCTGTCCAGCCGATCTATTCATTAGTCATATGCCCAACCAACGAGTTCTTTTAAGAGCCAGCAGTATACCTTTTTGAGGCCAGAGCTCTTTTTTTTTCGAAAATTTTTTTCAGTGCAAATGGTTGAAAAGAATAGTGATAATTCGCAATGTTGCCACGTTTCATATTCAGGAATTTCCAGGAAAATAAAACTGAAATGGGGTGAAAAATGGAAAAATGACTAACCTTGCGCATTTTCACGCAAGATTCAGTATAGGCATTCTATAAAGATTTATACAATGGTATAGGTATCTCAAAAAAAATTTCAAAAAATAATCTCTGAATGACACTCCGTTTTCTCCTAGTAACGTCGAAATTTCACGCTTTCTAATACTTCTCGCTGCTATTGGCACCGTTAAAGCACCGTGAGATATTTACGAGGTTTTATGAAACTTGAATGTGGCTTCGTTGCTGAAATCCACGAAGTCGTAATTCACCAGCCCACAATACTGTTTGCTCCTAAGCAACGAAGATTATTGAGAGCTCTGATGGCTATGTGATTAATTTCGGTAGTTGTCGTGTTATCCATTATTAGATCGGTAGTTTTTCTAGAAATAACTGCGATACCAAGGAGAAAACTACGAAATTCGCCGTTTCTTTCCCGATACCTCTGAAATTAAGATCCGAAACTGTTATTTGGTACACTATTGTGACATTTAGAGATCGAGGCAAGTGTGAAATTTCGTAGCATTAATAATTTTCGAGAAAAAAAATTTCAAAAAACTCTCGAAGATAGCGAGATCTGCTGAAACCACGACGAACTATCAAAAATTATGATATCTGAAATTACGACGGATTCAGATAACATCACTTTTGATGGTTCATCGCTACGTATATCGTTTTGTCCAAAATTTCGAAAATTTACAAAACAATACACCTCGTGACATCTGTTGAAATCACGACGAAATATCAAGTTTCAAATGAATATAACTCTGAAACCATCAGGCTGAACAGAACTGCCGCATTCCTATGCGCTAGGTGTATTGTTTTGACAATTTTCGGAAAAACGTTACACCTATAGTGATATCTGCTCAAATCACGACGAATTATCATAGTTCACAAAACAATACACCTCGTGACATCTGTTGAAATCACGACGAAATATCCAGTTTCAAATGAATATAACTCTGAAACCATCAGGCTGAACAGAACTGCCGCATTCCTATGCGCTAGGTGTATTGTTTTGGCAATTTTCGGAAAAACGTTACACCTAGTAACTTCACCAGATTTCAATAGGCTTATCTTTCCGCTTGAATTTCGAAAATTGCCAAAACAATACACCTACCAACGTCTGCTGGAACTGCTACGGAGATATCATCATTTTTAATAGTTTGTGATGAATTAAGAAAATATCACTGGCTGTATCGTTTTGTTCGAAATTCCTCAAATTTCCAAAACAATACACCTAGTGACATCTGCTGGAGTCACGACGAACTATCAAAAATGATGATATCTGATATTAGAACGGATTCAGATATCATCATTCTTGATATCTCGTCGTTATCTCAGAAGACGTCGCTAGGTGTATCGTTGTCAAAAATTTCCGAAAAAATACACCTAGTGACATCTGCTGGAAGCACGACGAACAATCGAGAATGATATCTGAATCCGTGGTAGTTTCAGCACGAAGTCGCTCAATGTATTGTTTTGGCATTTCCGAAATTTTGAACAGAACGATACACCTAGCGGCATCTACTGAAATCATTACTAACTATTGAATATGATGATATCTGAATCCATCGTAGTTCCGGAAAATGTCGCTAGTTTTATCGTTTTGTCTCCACGGACTTTAACAAGAGTATTATGTAGATTCACTGTACTTTTATCCAAAATTTCGAAAATTGCCAAAACAATACACCTAGTGACATCTGCCCGAACTACGACGGATTCAGATATCATCATATTTAATAGTTAGTAATGATTTCAGCAGATGCCGCTAGGTGTATCGTTCTGTTCAAAATTTCGGAAATTGCAAGATCAATACCATAGAACTCTATATAACTATAGAGATAATATAGAGTTCATTGATCAATACTATGAATAATTAGTGACATCTGCTGACGACGGATTCAAACATCATCATCATTTACAATTCGTCTTAATTCCGACAGATGTCACTAACTGTATTGTTTCGGCAATTTTTGAAATTTTGGACTAAACGTTATACCTAGGGATATCGGCTGAAATCACGACGAATTATCAAAAATGATTTCACAATAGTGAACCAAATTTCATTTCGATCTGGATCTAAATAAATTGACTTAGAATTATTATTTAGAGAAGTCACCCTTGCGAATTGAGGAATTCAAGCTATTCGTTAGGGGGAGTTTCTGGAAAAGATGTTGTCTATTAGGAATACAGAAGCAAAACGAACAAATAACGAGTCAGAATACCACAATTCACAGGGGCGATTTCTATTAATAATAATAGTTAATTTTCAATAGTTTTTTTTTCAGATATTGGGAGTGAAAATCCAGAAAAAATTTGAAAAATAATCTATCAATTAGGCCCGCATATAGTACTCACCAGTTTTCCATGTTGTCGCGTTTAGGTTGAATCTTTGAGACATCAAAAATCGTAGCAAGTGAGTCCTCTTGAAAATAATCGCTAAAGATATCGGTGAAAGGTTCTCCTGGATTCGATTCCTTGAAATGCCACCTTTAAGCATATGTCTGAGAACAATTTCCATCAATGCAAGATTCCCGTGAGCTATGCTCAAATTAAAAGTATTCACACCTGGAAAAGTAAAATCTTAACTAGAGCATGACTTGCTCAAATGGCAATACAAAACAAAAATCAAAAGAAAATAACTGTAAATTTTCACGTTTGTCTGATGGAGGATCAGAACGTTACAGTTCGATTTGTTAATTATAATTTGCATTGTACCGGTATTGTTTATCTGGCAACCTTTTTCCTTTGAACTGCACCTGACAAATGAATCAATCCTACAATCCACAAAGGCGTTTTCCATGAAAACAATTTTTTTTTATTTCAATAGTTCTTTTTCAGATATTTTACAGTATTTTTATTGAAGCAGTCAAGTTCGTGCAAGGGCAAAATTCGTCCAATGGTTTCGGGGCCATCTGAAAATTATTTTTGCAAAAACTCAAGAAATACTGATCCTATCAAGGTAGTTGTGAAGTTCTGACACAAAGACTCACAGACCTTAAAGTAAATATTCAACATTAGTGTTCCCAATTTCAATTCGATCTGATATATTTATTTTCGGAGATACTGAAACATATATTTCAAATTTCGTTACTATTTGAAATTTGTCGTTATTTCGTTACTTTGTAATGAGTTGAAAAACACGAACAAGTAACTTATTAGTGCAAAAATTTCGATGTGGATGGTTACACAATGTTAAAATAATTGAATTCCAATTTGAATAACCTTTTCTAGAATTTGTTTTATTTTAGATTTACATCTCAGAAACTACCCACCAGATCTCTTCAAAAATTGCCTGAACCTATAAGCCGTAATTTTACAAGCTAGTGCCAGATTTAAACTTGATCGAATATGTGATTTTCGAATATAAAACATACTCAACGAATATCTGATCTTTAAGTTGTTTCTTTCGGAGGTAATTGTGTTTACGATCGTTCCTGCGGCCGATTGGATTAGTTAGACTTGCGCAAATCGATTCTGTAAACAAAACGTTGAAGGTTGAATATGCAAATTGGCGTAGGCGATTCTCTCAGATAATTTTATCGAAGAACAGGAAAATATACTTCGAATTTCCCATAGGATGGTTATTCCACTTACCAAGTTTGTTTTTTTTCGTAATGTCAGCTCCCTTTTCTAATAAAAATTTCACTACCTCGATGTTGCCGTTTCTAACAGCCATCATCAAGGGGGTCCATCCCATGAAGTTTTCAGCGTCAATTCTTTGGTTTGGGGACTCCAGGTCCTCTTTTACAGTGTCAATCTTACCAAGAGCTGCACTGAAATGTAGGTTTGTATTCTTGTCCATGGAGGTACACTCTTCGGTGATATCTTCCTCCGATTCTTCGTCACTAAACACTTGTTCAAGTTCTTCTCCATGCTCGTCAAGAAAATTCTCAATAGATTGTTGTTCTCTTGTCGAAGAAAGTTCAGCCATTTTTATTGCGTTTTCGTGCTGAGAGTCACCTCACTTCATCATGATATTAAGTGTCCAGCAGATCGAAACATGTGTCCGAATTTTTTCTTTTATTGTTGAGATAAGAAAGAAATTATTCTCTATGACTGATTGGTTTTGAGGAAGAGGTCACTTCAATTAAATGATTTTTGGCTTCAGTTTTTTGACTTAAAAACAAAAATAAATAATAGTCTAATAATTCATGGATCATTGATATATGAGCGCATCCACCACATATGTTGAAAGAATAGAATTTAAATTATTCAGAAGTCTTAGGGCTGGTAGGATTTTGATGATTTTTTAGCGTTAATAATTTCAATCAACAAACTTTGACACTTCGTTAGAAGTCGGAGAGGAGTTTTGATGTTGGTATATTCAGAACTCTATCATTTAAACTGGAAATCATGGTACACTTAGTTCTATGAACTTGAATAAACCTTCCTTCGCGGAAATATTACATAGTTGATCAAGAAAATAAAATGTTATACCCGATTGGATGTTCGCGCATCCACCATATTTTTTGGGAGGTTGAAATGATTATTGAAAATGCTAGTGAACGTGAATCAATCAAATAATGGAAATTTTCTGATTTATTCGGAGAATTGGTTCGTCCTTCCTGGCTGATCTTAAACATTATAACTTCAGAAACTTCATATTTGTAAAGTATAGGTTTTGACCTCAATCACGAAGGAAGAATTCGTGAATGGGTAAAATCCACCAAATGATTCCATAGATATATTCAATTCTGTTTGCCGGTCAATTCTTGTTATTCCATAGAACTTCTCGATTAACCAGTCTTGTGCATTATCTTCATCGGAAACTATTTTGTTAACTACAAAATCTTCTAATTGATCATTGATAACATACCAAATAGTGTATTATCGAATGGTTTATACTTGAAATGTCAAATATATTGCTGTGATTGCACTACACCAATGTAAACAGTTATTTTAACTGTGGAATACTACTTCATTTCATAAAACTTATTACATCTATCCCACAGAAATCTTTCCATTTCAAGTTTTTGAATTTTTCACTGTGATATCTGATTATAACTTTCCGACATTGAATCAACATTTCTGAACTAACGAAAAATAATCAGAAAGAATCCATAAATGACTCTTTTCTTATTTACGCGCATATTCCAGGGGAACAGCGTGCTATCGTTTTGTCCAAATGTCTGTAATTCTCGATGATTGAGCCGAAAATGGTCTCAAGCGACAAGGTTAGGTTAGGTTACATATTATACTCATTAAATTCTGTATGAAACTTCGAACTGTCATTTCTCGAAAAAGTACTGGATTTCAATTCGATCTGATCTGTATTTTTGGAAATATTGGTAAAATAAAATTTTGAATGGGTATATCTGCGCAATCATTGGGTGGATTTTTCCGATTCACGAATTCGGCCCTCGTTATTAAGGTCCAAACCTTTTCTAGAAATATCGAGTTTCTAAGTTATTTCTTCCGGAAGTTATTGTGTTGGCCGATCATCACGAAATTTTGCACAAAGTTGTCCATCAGCATTTCCAAGCTAGCCGCCAAGTTTCATCATAATTGAAATAGTATTCTTTGAGTTATTCCGGAAAAATAACGATATCTTGAAAAAAACAACGAAGTTTTACATATTTTTTCACAATATCTTCGAAAATTATGATCATGTCGAACTGAAATTTGGTTCACTGCTGTGAAATATAAAACCCAATGTACGATTAAAATTGTTTCCAAATATAATGAATATAATGAGTTTCCGAGAAAAAAAAAATTTCGACAAAAATTCCGAAATGAATGTTTTCAAAATTTACTGACAGATAATTTCGCAAAAAAACTGCAAGTCCTTACGCTCCAACGAACCGCCAAATTCATTTTCTCAGAAGAAAAATATTTGGCAACAAAATCCTGAAGCAGGTCAATTTTCGTTTCACTTTTACCAAATTTATATGCATTTTTGAAGAATTTTTGTTGCACCTTGTGCCATCCCCATCAACCCTCTAAATTTTTTGAATAGGGAAAGTAGGTCATGTGGTACATTTTTGGCAAGGACTTTGTATCATCATTACAGGCGTGCAGAAATTTTCAAGAAAAAAAATTTTTTTTTGAAAAATTGGTTAGTGGTTCTGCACTTCAATGCCGAAATAAATTTTCAATGTCACTCCCTTTTTTTTCTGCATTAAAGGGTTCGATAGGGGTTGAAAGTTGTGCATGAACAATACTGTAATGGTCGACTTTCATTCGGTGACAAATTTCATCAGGTATTGAGGACAAAGTGCACGCACCGAAAACCCCTTTGAAGTAACTAATGTTTCAAAAAAAACATATTTTTCTGGAAAATATCTGCACGACTGTAAAGCAGATACAAGGACCTTGCCAAAAAGTACCAAATGACCCATTTTTCCCATTCAAAAAATTTAGAGGGTTGATGGGGATGGCACAGGGTGCTACAAATATCCTTCAAAAATGCATAAAAATTTGGTAAAAGTGAAACAAAAATTGATCTGTTTCGGGATTTTGTTGCCAAATATTTTTCTTCTGAGAATATGAATTTGTTCTATAATTTGACGCGCACTGTATACCAACATGTAAAATTTCAACTGTAATCAAACACTACATGAAACATAATGTCAGGAGCTCTCTGGAGTTCTAATAAAGGGTTTTTCAACAAGAACTTTGTTTTTTAAAACAAAATAAAACAAAGAATTTAGTGGAAAATGAATAAAATTTTTATTGTATTACAAAGAGAAAAGTTCGGCAATTATGAATGAAAAATGATATCTGACAAATGTCCACCACGACCACGCTGACAGACGTTGATTCTTTCATCAAAATTTTTAATCACTTTTTGGCAAGATGGAGGGTCTATTTCGTTAATGACATCACGGATTTTGAGTTTTAAGGCTGCAATCGATTCGATTGGCTCCGTATAAACTCTGTCTTTAACATAGCCCCACAAAAAATAATCCAGTGGTGTTAAATCACACGATCTGGCCGGCCACTCAACAGCTGAATTTCGCGAAATTATGCGATCGGGAAATTTGGTTTGCAATAAATTGATCGTTTCATTGGCTGTGTGACATGTGGCACCGTCTGGTTGAAACCACATTTCAGTGACATCCATGTCATCAATAATAGGCCAAAATTCAGTTGTTAACATCTCGCGATAGCGTGATCCATTGACTGTTACCGCATTTCCAGCCTCATCTTCGAAAAAAAACGGCCCAATCACACCTCCAGACCAAATAGCACACCACACAGTGACACGTTGAGCATGCAAAGGCTTCTCAACAATCGCTTTAGGACTTTCAGAAGCCCAAATGCGGCAATTTTGCTTCTTGACGTACCCTGACAATTGAAAATGTGCTTCGTCTGAAAAAATGATTTTTTGAGAAAAACCAGCAGGTTGTTCCCGAATGAACTGAGCGAATCTACGGCTATTTGAATGGTCGGTCAGCTTCAATTCCTGCACCAGTTGAATCTTGTTAGGCTTCAAAGCCAAATCCTTTCGCAAAATTCGCCATGTTGTGCTTTTGGATAACCCCAATTGTTGAAAACGTCGTGAAATTGATAACTTTTGATCTTCTTCAACACTGTGGCTCACGGCAGCGATGTTTTCTGTTGAACGACCCGGTCGAACACGTGTTGGTGTTGGCACATTTTGTACCGAGCCTGTCGACTCAAATTTCGCGACCAAATTCTTGATAGCGGTCTCAGAAGGACGTTTATGTTGTCCGGAAATATCACGAATTTTACGAAATGTAACTTTAACAGAACGACCATTTTCATAGTGGATTTGAATTATTTTAATGCGATTTTCGAGCGAAATTGAATTCATTGTAACAATTGCCAAAGCATATACTGCGAATACGTCAAAAAACTAAATGTCAAAACTGTCATGTGGTGCCGGTGTTACCACATTGAAAAACAAAGTTCTTGTTGAAAAACCCGTTACTTTCTGAGCATCCTACGTATCGGGTCCATATACACTACTGCTTTCAGCAGAACTGACAAAGTTGCGGATTCCATCCTGCGGAGCTTTCAACTCAGGATAGAGTGTTACTTTTGCGTCTCCCCCTAAACGCACATCCCATTTCGATTTTCGACTGGCGTCTGGATTTCAACAGATGGAGCGTCGGCAGGCGTCGAATATTCCCGATCGCAGTCATGGAGCTTCCAGAAACGTAAAATACTCCTTGTGAATATTAAAGTACCCAATCTTGTTATTATTAATTGTTATGTGTTTCGATAAGTGTTGAGTATTCGTAGATGTTGTGTTTCGTATTGGATTGTTTCTAAGAATTTGAGGTGAGTCTAGTGATTGTTTGCATGTTACATTGAGTACATTGTGTATTCAGTTTTGTGTAATTGAAAATTGATAGCCCCTGTTATTTTCAATAATATATCGTCTACACTCCACTTCTATTTCCACACTTTCATGAGTGATAAAATGATCAGTCAAATGCGTACTAAATTAAATATTCTGTGCCAAATTATGAATATGAGGTTCTTGCAAAATTTTTCTATTTGCTGAAACATTTTATAACTCTCAAATCCTCTTTATTCATAACATAATAAATAACATGCCTCAAACTCGTTACCATAAAATTTAAGAAAAAACTTCTGCTGATATGGTTCTTTTCTTGAACCAGTCAGAATTGTCTCAACAAGTGAATTTTGAAATCATGCAAAAAAATTTTCTAATTATTCCGGAAATTCACAGATAAACCACTTCAAATTAAGTATTGGATTTAGAAATTAAATCAGGAACTATTTCCAGAGAAATTAATCAACTTGTTGAGATGAAATTCTGCATGTATCATAAATTTTAAGCATTGTTTATTCATCATCATCAATATTCCAGGCATTGCTCTACGATCAGTAGATTTTTATTTTAATGACATTCGGACTATTAGTTCTGAAATTGATAGATATATACAGAGTGATAACCTCCTCATTTCTCCTTATTTTTCTTAGCTACTCGGTTAACTCTTTGGAATATTTTGAAAGGAATTCTAGAAAAGCACTGACGTGAGGTCAGGAGCTTTTACGAGCTTGTTCAAACTCGAATACAAATATTCAGATCCACACGAAATTTTGCACAAAGTTGCGTGTTGGTAATATTAAATTTTTTTACGAAGCTTCAATCTGATCGCATCTTTTCTTTCTTGAGATATTGAGAAAATAACGTCCTAATTTCAAATATCCACGAAATTCGTAATATTTTTTTCATTATATCTCCGAATATGAATATCAGATCGATTTGAAATTTGAAACACTATTGTTAAATATTGATTTCAAGGACCGTTGGAGTTATGGTTTCGTGGCCATTGCTTATGGTAGTCGATCATCAATTCTCTTCATTCGAGAGGCAGTAGGACAGCTGAGCGTTATGTTGACGTTGTCCACCAAATCACTCTTCCTCCCTATCTAAATGGTCGTCCTGATATGTCCTTTTCCAGCAAGACAACGCACGTTCCCATATTTCTCGTCGAACTATGAACTTTCTCTAAAAAGTTGGCGTTAACGCTTTGCCGTGGCCACTCTGTTCACCCGATTGGCCGATTCAAATCAAATTAAACATGTGAGGTATACGATGATGAAGATACTGTCCAATTTGCACCAACCTCCACAGACTCTGGCACGGTTAATTTAGCAAGTTCGAGTTACTTGGAACAAGTTTTCACAAGCATACATCCACTATCTTATTTCGTCGATGCCTAGATGTGTACAAAAGTGTATTCAGCAATACATTTTTTTATCAAATGTAAATTTTTTGAAAATGTTATCCTATCCTTTGCCAAAAATTTAAGTTCAAAAAGTTGTTCTTTATGGGTGTAACACTGCGTATATATTTTTTAGTTTTTTTTGGTTTTTCACTCCCAATATTCGAAACAGAACTATTAAAAAATAAAATAAAATTGTTTTTTCATTAAGAACTCCCTTGTGGATTACAGGATTAAACTATTTGTCAAGGGCAGTCTCTTGGAAAACAGAGATTGCCTATAATGAACAATACAGAAATAATATAAACGATATATTGGTTATCGCTTGTATTGTTCCTGTTTTCCAAGAAACTGTCCTTGACAAATAGTTTAATCCTGCAATCCGCAAGGGCGTTTTTCATGAAAAAACAATTTTGTTCAATGTTTTAATAGTTCTGTTTCAGATTTTGGGAGTCAAAAATCAGAACAAAACCTAAAAAATGATGTGAGATCCTCCCAATATAAGCTTTAATCGACACTGCGTATATATCATTCATTCCAACCCTTATGTGGTACACTTGTCGGACATCCGATAACATTCTGTTCGGATTATACAATCATTACTGTTCCCATCCAATAAATAACTCCATTTTCAGAAGAAATGTTTGGGAACAAACTCAGATCATGGATGGAAGCTGTAAGGCCTAAGAAAAAACAGCATAGGAAAGATAAACAGAATAAAGTGAAAAAAGGTAATGAAACTTCGTCACCAAGAATTTTGTTTTCGAAGAAAGGAGACACGGATAAATCGCCGAAAACGAATAAGGTGAGTGATATATGTTCAAATTAACATGTTAACATGATAGCAAAATAATGAATATTCATCTTAAGCCGCGTACAGACATGAGAGCTGAGCGGCTTTCGAGGCAATTTCGAGGCACTTGTGAGGCAGCCGCTCAAAACACCGTACACACTTGCGAGGCAGCCCAACTTGACTGCCGTTCAGGTCTAGCTCGCGTGTCTGTACGCAGTTTAAGATATTAAAAAAAAACTTGAGAAGCACTGCGAACTCAATTAAGGAACATTTACGCGTTGTTCAGCTTCGGAGTCAATTCTTTAAGAATATTTGCACGAACCTTCACTCTGTGATATTTCTTCCTATCGGTTGACCGAGAACTTCCGAAAGAGGCATATTGGAGACTGGATATTTTAGAACGGTTTGGTTAACTACTCAAAAAATTTAGAGGGTTGATGGGGATGGCACAGGGTGCAACAAAAATCCTTCAAAAATGTATATAAATTTGGTAAAAGTGAAACAAAAATTGACCTGTTTCAGGATTTTGTTGCCAAAAATATTTTTCTTCTGAGAAAATTAATTTGTTCCATAATTTTGACGCGCACTGTAGATCCGATCTGATTGAAATACAGGGTGATTCATGAGTGACCTTACATACGTCGATGGCAAATAGAGGACTTCAAGTCGAGTCAAGATCCGCTGAAAAAAAAATTTTTGTTCATTGGTTACAAAGATACAAGGTAAAGATACAAGGTCTTTTGTATGTTTGGAATGAAACTGTGATTAGCGATACTTTTGAACAGCTTCAAGTTATTTTGTTGAGATTTGCTAGTAATATTCCTCTGTCAATATGGCATTCTGAATCAATTCAAATCCAGGGCCGGGCTGGAAAAATTGTGATCTACAGTTATTTGTTGAAAAAGTTCATTTTTTGACCGCTTTTTCGAAAAACTTTCATTGAATTCGAAAAGCCAAGAAAAAATGCTACAATAATCGCTGTTCAATTTGGATAGCACATCTTAACTGTTCCAACAAAAAAAATTGCCACAAAAAATTTGTGAAAAAGTTTGCATTCTCGACCGGACATACATCAATGGTGGATAAAGAACTTCAAGGCGAATCAAGATCCAAAAATTTTTATTTCTTCATTCGTTACGGAGATACATGGTGTTTTGCCGATTTTTTTTTGTTGAAACAGTTGGAATTGAAGAGCGATTATAGTAGCATTTTTCCTTGGATTTCCGAATCAAATAATGCTTTTTCAAAACAGCAGTCAGAAAATGAACTTTTTCAAAAAAATAAAACGATATGCCAATTTTTTCAGCCCGGCCCTGGATTCAAATTTACCCAGAATGGCATATTGACAAGTTCTAACAGAGGAATATTAACAACAAATTTCAACAAAATAATTTCAAGCGTTTCAGAAATATTGCTTATCCAAGTTTTACACCGAACATTCGAAACACCCTGTATCTTCGTATCAAATGAGCAAAAAAAAATTTTCCGTGGAGCTTGACTCGCCTTTATTTATCCACCATTGATGTATGTCCGGTCAAAAATGAAAACTTTCTCACCAATTTTTCTTTGCCAATTTTTTTTTGTTGGAACAGTTTAGGTGTGCCATCCAGATTGAAGAGCGATTATTGTATCATTTTTCCTTGGCTTTTCGAATCCAATATTTGTTTTTTCGAAAAAGCGGTCAAAAAATAAACTTTTTCAACAAATAAGTTCTAACAGGGAAATATTACTAGTGAATTTCAACAAAATAACCTCCAGCGTTTCAGAAATATCGCTAATCAATGTTTTATGCCAAACATCCAAAACATCCTGTATCTTCGTAACCAATGAACAAAAAAAAAATTTTCCGGCGGATCTTAACTCGCCTTTAAGTCCTTTATCCACTATTGACGTATGTAAGGTCACTCATGAGAAACCCTGTATAATACCAGTCGAAAAATGATAGAATTTGCGTAGTGATATTTCCACGAAGCACTGGTGTTTTAACGCGTAATCGTTTCATCACAATGTCTATAATTTTAGAATGTTGAGTTGAAAATGGTCCTAAACGATTTGGTTGGACTCCTTGAGGAAAACTCCGTCAAATATAAGATATGAGAAATAATATGTAAAATTCCGTTGTAATTTGAAATTTTGACGATATTTCCTCAATATCTGTCGCAAACAGGTGACTGCTTTAGCAACGGAACAAGCGCGTAAAAGCTGCTCACTTCACGTCAGTGCTTTTCCAGATTTTTACAGGAGCATTCTGAACTTGATCATCGTATTAAGCTGTGAGCCTGCCTTGAAAATTGAGTCTTTTTCTTTGCAAAGTTATTGTGTTCACAGACGGCTGGAGACGCGAAATCATGAAGGATTTATGAAAAAAGCCATCAAATTACCTTCAAAACAAGGTGTCACTGAATTCCCCTTCACGCTTATACAGGGTTGGTAGTGTTGGTACAAATTGATTCAAACCAACAGTATAAAATGTCCCCCTAAGAACCAAAGTTGCATTTTTTCTGATTTTGCATAGGGGCCGAGACATTAAGGTTACTGTATGTATATATACGTGTCTGAAGAGAGCACACATATCTCAATCACACCCCAAGCGCAAAATTAAGAATTTTCATTCTGAATAGGAATACAAAAATTAAATTTTCATGTAAATTGCACATTTATCCACAATTCAATGAATTTCGAATTAAAATATAGATGTGAAGTAAAATAGCCGGAAGTGTTCAGATATGGCGGTCGCTGAGGTACCACTAGGAGTCACAATTAGTCGGTTGGTCATGATCGTTTGACACATTCCACTCTGTATAATTGAAAAATGTTAGGTTCGCTCTATTTTCGTTTCAGATAACTACACACTACGCAACTTTGTACGTTGTACATAGAGGTTGTAGTATTGACGTATGTAACTAAATAAAACCATAAGAAGGCTCTGTGGTTTGATTTAGTAATAGATGAAAATATGTAGGACTTGATAACGTCTCGCTGAATTGTTTTCACCTTAATGACTTTTCAGGGGTGCCAACCCTGAACAATTTTAGTTACAAAAACTTGATATACCGATTCCAAGGCCTAACAATAACTGACTGCATAACAATGAATGCTACACTCTTGTGTTATACTTGTGTTGGCATCTTCCATTAAATATTTGGTGAGTTGAAATGAATTTTCTATTCAAGGAAATAAAAAAAGAAGAGAGTGAAATCTGCAATCATGGTCCTCTCCGTTCAGAACCAACAAGCAGTCGATATTCTGTAGCAACTTTATCTTCACCTGAATCGGCCTACTCCACGGGTTATTCAACAGATGGCACTTCACCGGGTGCACCTCCTGAGTACTATGCTGAAGTCAAAACAAGACTGGAGACCAAAGTCCCCATAATTCAATGTGATAAAAATCCCTCCATTCATCAAACCATCCAAAAGATCAGCTCGCCTCTTCTAGAGAATAACAGGCCTATACTGAACACGGTAAATTCAAGAACAAATATTTGGAAAGCATGTCTTAGTTGTCTGCATGACCTCATTTTATCTGAAGCATTTTACTGATGATTTTGGGCGATATCAGGCTGTTGAGGTGCAATCACCAAGACAGAGGAATAGAATTAGGACCAACCCGTGGCTTCCAAGATGTACATCTACTTCTAGTAGGCAGACTCAAAATTCCTACGCCAGTGTGCAGCCAGAACCAAGATTATTCGAAGTCTCGTAAGTATAAAAAAACAGTATTAACTCCTTTACTCTTTATTTTACGTAATTAAAATAACGTTATATTGCTGAGTGTTTTTCTCGATATTTTCCTATGAACTCTTGTAGAAGTTTTGAGACTGATGGGGTCTCCGATTTGAAAATTTCGAATATGTGTTATGTCCTGAAAACGTAGAAAACTTGGAAAGATTTTACCGGGTCTATCATTCATTTCGGAGATTATATGAGTTGACTGAAAAAATAATAGCCAATCAAATTTTCAAAAAACTGAGTTCTAAAGTTTATCGAGAATTCGAACCACATCGTATCATTTTTTTTAAATAAATATTCAAATATTGTCTGAAAGTTAAATTCAAACGAGTCTACTTGATAAAAGCTATCAAGACAATCTTTAAATATACAGAATTTTCTGTATTGTCATTCAAACCGTAGTAGGTATGTTGAAGACAATAAAAGTTTATAGTAAGATATCAATATCGAAATAAACTATGTAAAGGTGTTACAGAAATTAAAGCAGCAATTCCGATGACTCTCAATCTTTTCAGGAATCAGTCTGTATGTGCGAGTCCCCGTTCAAGAAGAAAATCACCATCTTCCTCGTGTTCATCTTTGAGTGGTGCTGAAACGTTTTGGGAAGGAAGTGAAGATGACTGCACCCTCAATGAAATGATGGGTAAATACGATGAGAGCTATGTATACGAGAAGGAAACAGATATACTAAGCGACAGTGAGCCAACTGACCTCGACACAGATATAGATACAGGTCAAGATGGCGGTGATGAACTGGAACCACAAGAAGGTGACATGTACTTTATTGATGATGGTTCTCTAACTGAGATGAACGTTGGAGAGAGTAAGAATACGGGTCACTGCTCCTACTACAATTTCCAAGAGAAAAGGAAGGCCACAAGACGGAAGACAACAAGGAAATCCAGACACAAATCGAATTCCCACAAAAAACGTGTTCCTCCTATTCATATACCAGAGAAAACCATAGAAAATTATGTTAAATGCGATGGATCTAGAAGTGTTGGGGCCACTCCCCTATTTTCTAGAAGAACAAGACAGCATCCTATCTCCAAACTGGCTTTGGAAGAAACTTTGGCTAGAAGATCGAATTCTGTACATTTATATCGCGATCCTATAGCTTCCATCGATAAGAAAGACGAGGAAGCTGAACAAAAATATGAAGAACTCATAGTAGAAGCAGAGCATATATTGAGGAATATAAAAACAGAGGGTTTGTCTCCGAGGAGACTTCCTGGTCCGGCAAACAAGAGAGTAGAACTTTTAAGAAGTGCAGAATGCTCTAAATCAGCTAGGATATCAGATGTTCCGTCCACTAATTCAACTTCTATACGACTGTTACCTAGATGTAACCTTCCTAATAGCATTGCAGGACCTGTTTCTCCTAATATGTCTCTTCCTAGATCCCCCCTTCCATTTAGAAAATACCCTGATCGCCAGCCTCCACATCGAAGTCCGAAACATAAGAGGAAATCGAGTAAGATAAGGAAAGAGATAACTACATCAAGTTCTGAAGATGAACGGCCTAGGCTCAGAGCTCCTCCTCAAAGCGAACCTGTAAAAAGAAAAGTTTATTCCTCAATCAACAAAAATGTCGTTATTCATCCCAACAATTGCAGTGAGTATCTTGTTCTTCTCAGTAAGTACCCCTTTCCATGAAAATGTATCATACCAATTTTAAGGGTAGAATCACATTTTACGCATTTAACCTAGGAAACAAGGGCTTTATCGTTTGGTCCAATTTTTAATTTCAAAATTCTTGTCGAAAATCGTCTTAAACGACTAGGTTGAAGTCACTGATGAAGAAAAAAGGTAAAAGTCAATAGGTCTCTTCAATTCAACACGAAATATCTTAATTTACCATGATGCGACCAAAGGATGAACGTCATGCACATCGATCAAAGTATTCTGCACTCGAAGATGCAAGATGCTCCCAGAAGATGGCGCGGTGTACATTGTTAAACTGCAGAGGTCCATCTGAAAGGTGGCAAGTATCGAGATTCCCCCTGCGGTTTTATCCAAAGTAAGTTCACCTGAAGATCACTAACAACTGTGAAACAGCTGTAGTCATTCTCCTTGGATCCGCTTCTTCGGTGTAGATGTTTTGGTTGATTGATGATTCGCTCTGATCAAGGGGGAATATTTGATGATTTTTAACGACGGATATATGTCCTTGTGATTATGTTAATCTTAATTTATGTTTTTCTCATTCTATTTCGAACAGTTCAATTCTTTTATATCATACAATATGTGTTATCACAGTATTATAGCAGTGGAAATGTAAACGGGATACCATATATTTTTACGTACCTATGATACAAGAGCACAGATAAAAACCTAAGGAAAAATTCTGTCTCCAGGTATAATGCAGTGAAATTGTTGTTTGTTATTGAAGGGCTTCTTTTTCATCAACGAAATAAAATTTCTTCTTTCCTTTCGATGCAGGTTGATATCTCGAAAACACACCTGAAAACAAGATGAAAAAACCAATATGAACTAGTGAATGTTTTATTATTCATTAAATTAATTAGAAATTCACGATCCATCTCAAAAAAGAATCACCGAATAAACTGCCTCGAAACCATCGTCGAATTTATATATTGGACACTTATTAACTAAATGTTCCATTGTTTCCTGTTCTTCTCCGCATTCTCACCTTGGACTTTCGACCGAATTCCACTTGAAGGGGAAACTATTACAACGACCATGACTGGTTCTAAGTCGATTCAAATTGCACAAAATTTTCTTAGGAAGATTGAACAATGAACTTTTTCTGAAGGATCGCTGATAAAACCTTTGTTGAAAACATTACACGAATTCCAATTCGAACGCCAAATTTCTTTGATTCTTTGTTGGAATAAAGAAATTCGTTAATCCATAAAGGTGTACGAGGCTTCAATCTAGCAATTTTAGAATCCGGAATATAAGAGATGATTGGGAATGAACTCGGAAAGGAATGATATTTATACCAAGACTTTATTACTGCAACCTGTCTACGAATATGGGGCTTTACAATATTCGAAAGAATTGATGGTTACCCTGGTTACCCACTAATGATGATTGATTGTCATGGCAACAATAAGCTGTGCGTAAATTTTACTAAAATGAGCGCTGTTGAACCCAACCGGACAACAATAATATTCAGCAGCAGAAAAAGCCAAAGCTGCCGTTCGAAGAATGGTAGGGTCAGCACCCCCTGAAGAACCAGCTAGTTTTTGAAGAATAATATTCCTAGACTTCAACTTCATGCGTAAATTTTCCAAATGGACCTTGAAATTTAAAGAAGAATCTAATTTTTATCCAAGATATTTTGGAGTGAAATTATGTTGATTATTCAAATTAAAAAATAATTTTTCAAAATTTCTATACGAAAAAATTCTCTTAACTTCACGTCAATACTTTTCTAGAATTTTTCAACCAAAAATACCATTCCAGTTCGATCAAATCTGTATTCAGAAAATATTCAGAAAGTATATTTTACTTATACTTTAAACGATGATTGTAAACACAATTGTTTCCGAAAAAGACTAGAAATTGAAATTTGATCCAGTAGGTACTTGTTTGCGAAATCGGTTTATGCAAAATTTCAGCAAAATCGTTTTTTTTTCACTGATAAAATCCTATCGAAGTTTTGTATACTCCTTCAAAAATTCACGAGCGATCTATGAGTTTTTAAGGAATCAAAATATAAATTCCAGTTGGGAATCGAACCTGAGCCTCCCGCGCTGCACTTAGATTCAATCATTGCATATTTAATTTTCATGAAAACTCCAAGAATACGCAGCTTATCCAGATGAAATCTAAAGTGGTTTGAAGGATCATACTGAATTTCTAAATTCTAAAGAAATCTTACACCTTTTGAGGTGTTATATTTTCTACTGATAATATTTTTTTCGCATATAGCATATGTTTATCTATTCGCATTTTACATCGTACCACCAAGTTTCAATTCGATCGGAGTTTTCGAGTAATTGAGGAGGAAACAATAATTTGAATGTATTTATATTCGAAACCGTAGGGCAAATTTCACCCGTTAACTTTCCAGACTCTTACTATTTTGCTTTGGAAGTTTGGCCATTTGGAAAAAACGATAAAGATGAATCAAGCGCGTAAAACAATTTCCTTTGGTAAAATGCGAATTTATGTTGACATGTGCAATTTCACCCCTTCAAATTGAATTTCCGTCATGAATTACGTCCAAACTTAATTTTAAAAAAATGTTCCAGGTGCATTTCCCCACCGGCACAGAAATAGTGCAGAAAGCTTAAGACATCAGGTGTTAATAAATACAATCGCAAATCTGAAAAAGAGTTTAGAGGATCAATCTGCTTCATTGAAACAGGCTTATAGGAGCCCACAGCATTGTCCACCTTGTTTGTAAAAATTATCATTGTTTAGTTGATTAGTTTTAAAGAAATTTCATAATTATATTTTTACATATCATGAAGATGTTTTAGTGAAAGGAATGAACAACTGGCAAATTGTTGATATCTAGGTCTGATTCTCAATCCCCGATACACAGGCCTTAAAAGTCTCGAATCATTCATTGTATTAAAGAACTCTTTCAAGCCCCAAGTATGATTTTCAGCCTATAAATCAACAAATTGTAGAGCAGTTACTGAATAAGAATATAAAAATTATACGTGTACAAGGTGTTACTCTTTTATCGCGAAAATAGCATCTAATAAATTTTTTGGTTTTCGTTTCATCTCCCCAAAATAACCTGTTCTTCAATTATTACTGAATGAATGTTTTGTTGCCAACAAATGAGTCATTTTTCATTGTGTGTATAGGTATCATTGACCCTAGTAGTAGAGTTTATTCGTCTCACCATATTTGTTGAATTGTAACCAAATTTGTAGGAAGTAGATCATTCATTTCTGTTAGATATTATTAGATCAATGTAGGAATATTGTTACCGTTGGCAATTTTGGGACGTAGTAACTAGAAGTTAGTATTTATGCAACCAAAAATCATATGTACGGGATGCATGTATAATAGACAAAGACATTTTTAATGTCAATTTTCAAAGATCCAGATCCGAGCTATTAATTATATAATTATACTGAAAACATTAATCACCTGAGAGAAGAAACATTTCACGAGGAAATTCAATATTCGTATTAATATTTCTTCCTGAACGGTTAATATGTGCAATATTTCGGATAATAAGAAACATTTTATTTGTTGGGAAAATGTAGTTATTTTCTAGTCGTAGGATTGTATATTGTTGACTGATATTTAATTTTTAGCTTAGAAAATTTCAACAGATAAAATTACAAATTAAGTTTCCGATTGAATGTAGTAGGGAACTTTTTTTATATTGTAATAAAATGAAACCTTGGCATATGGTTTTATTTTATTTGATATTTATTGTATTTTTCGAAGGGGAGACGCTTCAGTAATGAATTTTGTTGAGCCGAAGGCATTTTTTACTTAAATTGTTGACTAACACCTTACTGTGTTTAACTTTTGGATTCTCACATTGTTTCAAACTGCTTTATGAATTGTTAAACAGTATGTTCTTATTTTTCCTTGCAATAATTAATTGTATTGAATTCTAAATTTTCTTCTTTTTCCCTGATGACAAGCTCGTATAGGATATTGGTGAAGTTGGTATACCTTGGAGTAACTTAGAAACTTTAAATTAGCCGAATACACCCTCTATAATATAAGTAGGTAGATCAATTCAAATTCGAAAAATAAGATTCAAATCAATCCGAATTCATGAGAATTCTTCGATCATGATTATTTGATTTCTCATTTATGCGTCAGTCAAGATCTTGCTGATTCATATTAATGAGAAGAATAATAATATTTTGTCAATTTTCCTGAAGTTCTTGATATACAAAACTGTTTAATAATATATTTTAAAGTAATAATTCTTGCGATTTTTAGTTTCTTGTCGGATGAAATAAGGGTCAGATGAGGACTTTAAAACGTCACAGTTTCATTGGTTATAATAAGCGCTTGCATTATTTCGATATTGTTCATTAGGAAATATTTAGACAGTTTCCGAGAAACTGCCCAGACATAGCGTTTGAATCCCACAATCCGTTAGGGAGATTACTATAGATATTAATTTTATTTATTCTTTTTCAAACTTTGGGAGCGATTACCCAAAAAATCCTGAAAATAATATTATTCATGCTGTGAAACAAATTTCAGTTAAATTTTTGCCGAAGCGTTAAAATTTGAATGCATTCAACGACGGTAAAAAATTTTAGATTCCTTATGAAATGTAAGCCAAAAAAAGTTCTGAATTTGATTTATCCCACCAAACATGCATCTGCATTGGTCACGAGAAAATGCCAGATCGTGTTCTGAAGACGTTTGTGGAGAAAGACGAAATAAACACATTGTAAGTACTGGGTGTTCCAGCAGGAACGCCGTTTTTTTAACTTTTAACGTTCAATCACGACGAAAAACGTCGAGGTCGCCATACAGGTGTATACTGTAAGCAAACATTCGATCAAAAGAATGCGCTTCATTCTACTGAATCCGGATGTTTCAGAGTATTCATTATAATATTATGAATGAATGGGAAAAGTGTCCATGTTAAAATTTTTTTAGCAAAACGGTCGGTGCTAGAATGTAAGCAGCCCATTCTCTATTAGAAGAAGAAGAGTTTTAACGTTAATATCAGCCCTCCCCACAAGATGGTGACGCATCATCGAAGAGAGAAATTCCATTTGAGGTGAATTCTTGACATTTGACAATTAGTTGATGAAAATATAGCTGTACAATAACCAAGTTCTCTTTGTTTCATTGACAATCATGATCAAATTGAAAATTAATAACAAACAGGTGTTCAGTCCATACAAAGATAACATGAAGTGGATGCTTTTCGAAAAAAGCTGAATTGATAAAGTCTAGTGATTTCATTCTACTGCACGGTGATGGCTCTGGTTAGAAATGCTTTTGTTTTGGAAAAATCACCGATAGCCCATATAGTGATTATGAGATATGGATGAGAAATGTCTAGTGCAATTATTGTAAGTTCCGTCAAAATGCCGATGACAAGAGCTCAACAGTTATACCCAGTGTCCCACTCATACATCCAAGAAGGGGGTGCATTGCCCCCTCTGAAAATGGTTCCTTTAAAAGAACAAAGCCCTCCTACTACATGTAATAGCACAGCCTCATCGAATAGTGCTTCCACTGGGCTACCAGAGCTGCAAGCTTTACAGTGTATGCGTGCAATTAAATCAGTACCAAGTACTGCATCTGATCAAAGAGAAAGAAAACAAAGTGGATCAGCTATTCCACCATTACCTTCAGCTCCTACACCGCCAGACAAACCAAAGACTATGGTAGCTAGCCCAGAGCAAGTTATGAAGCTTTATATGAATAAACTGACTCCATATGAACATGTTGAAATATATAATTATCCTCAAATTTATTTTATTGGAGCTAATGCCAAGAAGAGACCAGGAATTATTGGTACCCCCAACAATTCAGAATATGACAATGACCAAGGTTCATATATACATATTCCACATGATCATGTAGCATATAGATATGAAGTATTGAAAGTAATTGGTAAGGGATCTTTTGGACAAGTAGTGAAGGCTTATGACCATAAATGTCACATTCATGTAGCACTAAAAATGGTGAGAAATGAAAAGCGTTTTCATCGTCAAGCTTTAGAAGAAGTTCGCATTCTGGACCATCTCCGTAAACAGGACAAAGATAATACTATGAATATTATACATATGTTGAACTCCTTCGCGTTTAGAAGTCATATGTGCATCACCTTCGAACTATTATCCATTAATTTGTATGAACTCATAAAAAAAAATAAATTCCAAGGATTTAGTTTACAGTTAGTGAGGAAATTCAGTCATTCTCTCCTTCAATGCCTGGATGCCCTGAATAAAAACAAGATTATTCATTGTGACATGAAACCTGAAAACGTTTTGCTCAAACAACAAGGACGTAGTGGCCTGAAGGTATGTCATTATCGATCATAGTATGCTATTCTGTTCATCTCCAAAAAATATCTGTTTGTTTCAAAATCAAAACATATATTTCAGTTTTTATATCTTGTGGCACATGCTTCTTTCTGCACTAGTGTGACACAACTTTTGCCGGCAATAACAAATAGATTTGAAATATGAATTTTGATAAATGTACAAACTAATTCTCAATAGGTCTAGTTTTCTATACACAAGAATTATTGTTAAAAGGAGTTAAAAAATACTATATATGTAGCTATTTCATCAGGAGAGTAAATAAGGAAACTGCATGAATCAATGGTTTTTGAGTTTCTGTTGAAGTGGAAAATTCACTATTAAAATTGTATAGGATTTTGCAAAATGTTAGAACACTTACACTTTGACCTAAGGGATTGGCAAGTGTAAAACTATCATCATAAGATCCTACAATAGCTCTAACTATTTCACTTTTGGACTGATTGAAAATTTCTGATTAGAAATCAATCTCCGTGAATTTCCCGAAATGCATATGAATCTGATTTATGTTTTTGTTGAGATCGTTTTAGTAGGAATCTTTTACTGAAATGATTAAGATAGTATATTGATATATCCCGAGGGTTGTGAAGTTTTATTTGAAAAATAATATCTTATAAGTTAAACTTTGGATAATAAAACGTCCTCGTGATCCCTGTGCACTATTAATATTATTTATTAATCTTTAAAATATCATTTATTCATCTAACCACTTGAAATCAATAACATATCAATATTATCCTCATTTCTTGTTATACTTCTGCTTGATAGAGGATAAGCTCTTCAAATAAAAATAATAAATTTATTGCTGAAATTATATGCATACAATGCACTCAACAAATAATAAGAATTCCCACAAATGCTCAGCCTGCCCGTGGAGTGAATCATTGTTCATTTAAGTTCGTTTCATCTTCCAAATTCGGCATGCCAAGATTGACTTGGAGCAGAATAAGTTTCAAGTGAAATGTTTATAGGATTAATCTCATTTCTTCCTTTTGTAATAGTTATTGACTCTTTTCAACATTTTACCCCATTTCTAAGCTGCCAAGAAACAAATTGTTCGTTTTGATCAAATAAGGTTTCAAATGGACACGAATTATGATGGAATCTGAGACATAACTCAAAGTTGATGGTATATGACTTGCTAGGCAATTGTGCCTACTTCTAATCGACACATTCAGAGTAATTCAACACATAATTCGGTCGATTCACTTCAATTTCATAATAAAATGTCCCTTAAGAAATTTTCTTCACTCATCTGACAGAATGATAAAATGCACGCTGGTTGTCAGAAATTTTTGGAGATTTCAGAGAACTTAAAAATCTACCTACCAATTTCTGTTTGTATTTTTTGTACATTTTGGTTTATTTGCGAGAAATGAAAATATGTTTTTGGAATGGCTCTGTCCTTGCAGGCTTTCTGTGCACCCTTGGTCCAGACCAAAGACGCCTTTCTTCAGAGGATATATTTCTGTCACTGTCACAGCTGATGGAATCTCGCAAAATTCGTAAAATCTGGGAATTTATTTTAGTCTTGGAGTCTTTTTACCTGAATGAATAAGGTATCTACATAAATGGGGTTCTGTCTCCGTTTAAATCAAGATCACATTAAACATGTTGGTATTTTCAAAAGCACAAAAAAGATTACATTACAAAAGTTTATTTATTATAATTAGGTAAATTGGTCCAGCTGTTCACTCGTGATGCCGTGACCAATAGAAATAGGGATTCATTTTATATACAGGGTGTGCAATTCATACCTGGCCAATTTCACAATGTGATTCTACAGGCAATTTTCAACAAAAACATCCTACAGAGTATGGTTTATTATTTTCCCTTATACATTTTCATTCAAGATTCTAATGTTTTGTAACTTTTCACAATGTTTTCACTTCAAATATATCATAACATAAAAACTATCATCTTTATCCAGATTCATTGTACACCACAGAAAAGAACGGAAAATTCTCGCTTCTTACATCTTATCACATGGAATCAACACATGAAGTGGTATTTCACTTAAAACGAAATATTTTTTCATAGTTTCTGGCATTATTTGATCAATATCTCCATAAAAATGGAGCTTTTCAATGTATCATATGTCGATGAAAAGCCCTGTGAAATAACGCAGCTTTTGCTCATAAATTCATTAGGTGTTAATTATACGATATTTATATTTGGTCCAAATTTAAGGCTGGAGAAATTTTCATAATTTTTCTTTTCATTTCCCCCTATAACGAGTTAGTGCACAAAATCATCCTAGTCTAAGGAGAATTATCTTCTCTTTCCTATAGTTTACAATGAATTCAGATCAAGTTTTTAGTGAAAAAATAATGGTAAAACGTCACAAAACATTAGAATCTTGATAACTTCATAATGCAAGATAATTGGACAATACTCAGAAAGTTTTTTGTTGCAAATTTCCTGTACACTCTGGGAAATTTGACCAGAGATAACTACACCCTGTTTGATAATATTTCGTATAGAATTATTGCTTAAAGTAAAGCTGAGCAAAATATTCTACATCATTGCAAAAAATGTTAGAGGTTCTGTTCAATAACAGTCTATGCTGTATTGTTGGTTGTGATTTCTTTGCTATAAAGCCTCTCAACACTGCGACCAATAAGATCTTTTGTTTGTTATTATTCTACTATGATTTACCTAAAAATGTTCTCTCTTTCGCAAGATTCCTGGCAGACTTGGCTGTTATGTCTGTACATATGAGAGTCACATTCCCTATCAGAGTAATATTTTTAATTGCATGGTATGTGGTTGTTGGATTCCATTGCCGATTCATATAGCCTATACATGGCTGAACTTTATTTGCTGATCTTGTGTGGGTGGTATCTCAATGCGCACTGGCCAGTGAGTAGTCCTGTGAGATTGATGGTGCGAAAAGAACAGCCATCATTCTGGATGGCTATATAAGTTCCTAGGGATATTCTGCCGTCCTAAGCAAGAAGGCAGTATCTCCAATTTTACTATTTTCGAATTTCCTCTTCCTATAGTCTCCTTACACGATTATAAGTATACCTTACAAAGCTAGAGGCGTTCATCCAATGATTGGATGAACGCCTACTGCTCTCTAGCTTTGTAAGGTATACTTATAATCGTGTAAGGAAGAGGAAATTCGAAAATAGTAAAAATTGGAGATACTGCCTTCTTGCTTAGGACGGCAGTATTGTTATCCAGTGGTCTGTTTCCCTCCACCTCTGCCCGTATCGATGAGGTTGATATCCAAAAAGCGAAGATCCCGTGGTATTAGATCCTCTTTTAGCGAGGGCATTACCGTAATAATTCCATCCTATACCCTGGGGATTTAGTACCTAAACCAATATTAATTTTCCAGTTGTGTCAGCGACTCTTCTCAGCTCCAGATGGTTCTCAACTTGCAATACACAGGCTGAATGCCGCCTGTTTGTTGGAAATGACGTGGATTCTCTCCCACCCATTCATCTGGAAGGGCATACCTAGGCAACCCCCTCCACTGTTAGTCAAACATTCTGTTCATATGGCTATCAGCGTGACCAATTATTTTTTTCAGAATCTACCAAACCTTCTGTAGAAATCTACTTTTTTCTACCAAAGTCAATAACAGAAATCTACTAAAAATCTACTGCTACTTTAGAGCAGTCTTCAGCACTTTATGTTGAAAGGAAAGTAGAAAACATTAATGTTTCGTGTATTTAAGAAGAATATCGCAGTAATTAACATTCGATAAGCAAAAAAGCTAGAGAAGCTCTGCCTTTGAATAAAGAACTACAGGAAGGAGCATAACGCTTTTCTACTTCGTATATCACGTGGGGCGTAGGCGCCCATATTGAATCTCCAAGTATGACTCATGTTTGTTAGTTTCTTCGAACAAAGAAGTCTCGGAACAAGTTGTCCTCTCTTCAAAATGAAAGGGAAGTCGGCCATATGCAACCTCCATCCCGGACCCACTATGTAAGGCCTTATGCTCCTTCCTGTCGTTCTTTATTCAGAGAGCACTGCCGTGAAGGCAGCAGCTTTTGCGCATGTTCAATAGAGATGACCGCTTCGGCAACGAATTTGAAAATGCGCGCAAAAGCTTCTGCCTTAATTCACGGCAGTGCTTCTCTAGGTTTTTTTTCGATAAAGTACTGGATTTCATTTCGATCAAATCTGTATGTTTGAAAATATTGAGAAAATATAATTTTGAATGGGTATATCTACGGAATCATTGGGCGGATTTTACCCATTCACGAATTCGACCTTCGTAATTAATCCCTAAATCTTCTCTACAAATATCGCGTTTCTAAGTCGTTCCTTCCAGAAGTTAACGGCCGACCGTAAAAACAATAACTTCCGAAACAAAGAACTTAGAAATTCGATATTTGTAGAGAAGATCTGGACCTTAATAACGAAGGCCGAATTCGTGATAGGGAAAAATCCACCCAATGATTCCGCAGATACACTTATATATTCACCTAAATGAGAGGCTCTTCCTTTTTGGATGGAAACGATGAAAATGCGGGAAAATGTAGCAGACACACGCACCTATGATGGGAAATACGATATACTTATTGAGTGTGACGGGATTAAAGAAATACCCCAATGTCACTCAGAGCCATCTATACGAGTTGTGCTATTTTTTCACATAATTCATGCGATTATAGTTAGGTCAGGTTAGGTTGTGCCACTTCTCAACTCAGACAAAAGTGTTTCTACTGCTTCAACAGTTGAAAGTAGAATTCTACTAAGATAGTTCGAAATACTACCAAAATCTACTGCTCAATTTATGTCTACTAACAATGATGAAATTATAACGAAAATCTACCAAAAAAGTAGATTTCTACCAAAATTGGTCACGTTGATGGCTATCCCTGCTACTTTTTTCCCAAGAGATCGATCTGAACAGCTTTTTTAAAGCCGCCTACTAAGTAGTAGGAGCCAAAACTGGTCTTTTATAATTACATGAGACCTACTGATATAAGATTTATTAAATTCAATTGTGCCTGTCTGTCTAGTAGTAGTTTGCAGTTTGGTAAGGGGATTACATTCCTCTGCGACCTTAAAGTCTTTTGGCATTTCCTTTGATTCCTGAGTGCCCGGTAACTAAGAATAAGGAGACCTTGTTGTTCTTTCCTATTTCATTAAGTTTTCTTCGGCACTCCCATTTCAGCTTTGAGTCGATGACATAGGAGTTCAGTGTTTTGATAGCAGCTTGACTAGTAGAATGTCAAGCTGCAAGCACAATCACTTTTAATCAAAAGTGGCGGTTTTACAAGTCTGTCCGCTCATTTACCTCTGACAGTAGTTGAACGCTCTATCGCCAATCTGAGTCGTCAGAGGAAATCGAGTGAGCAGATATGTATTTGCTAAACGCCCCTTTATTGTCTTGAATTCCTGAATGGTTAGTCAAGACTTTCGATTTACTTGAGAATATTTTCGAGGCTTATCTTTCAATACCTGCTCTTCAAAGAGAAGTTCAACTGACCATAATAGTAATATAATAATAATATAAATGGAAATCAACAAGAGAAGGAAAGCCACTTTTATATGAGTTTCTAGGCAAATCAATGGTTCGTGTTACTTTCAAAGGAATATAGTGTTACACTAAGACGTACATTTCGCTTCGTTCTGAAGGAAATATATAACATATTTCAATTATATCTATAATATTTTCCTCTTGTTATCACAGTTATTTTCTGCAAATAACAGCTCAACAATAGAAGCACATCATTGTGATAACAAAGAACCAGGCACATTGTTCCATGCAATCAATTCATTCTATGAAATCATAATTTGATTTCAATAGTTGTCATTATCGAATGATTATCCATTCTTTCGAATTTATCAGGTAATATTGAACTGGTGTTTGCTAGTTCAGAATGACTAACACATGCATCAGAATGCGTTTTGAAATTCCAGAAATTGATGAAGGCATTTGTCATTCTCTCTGATATGCAGACAGAAATAATTTATTGCAGTAAGAGGTACAGAGTCCTTCAACCCATTTCACAACTCTGGAAATTTTTCAATCATCATTTAGAAGAATTATGTCCCTTCAACAGGGTTGACTTCCTGCTGTGTTCAGTGAATTTTGCAAGATTTGGCTGAAAATTTGCATATACTTATGAGGTCCCGTTAAAAAATTTATAATACAATCAGGGAGAAAAATCGTTAAAATCAAGCACACTAATTATGAATGCGTATTTTTTCCAAGTGAAAATTCTTTGGAAAGGTTAACATTCATTATGTGATTCATACCGGTTATGTCGAGCCTCACCATCGAATTTGATACCATAAAAAATAGTGATTATGTTCGAAGTCTGTAATATTCGAATTTTGATCCGAAAATGTTTTTAACTGGTTGAACTCCAGATGCGAAACTCGTGTTCTAATGCAATTCTGCCCGTCCGCTCGTGAACACTCCAATTCCGTCAGAAAAACCTAGACTTGTAATTTTCAGTGTAGGTTCTGGAGTCTCAATGCGCCGATTAAAGACTGGTTGATGTCAACAAATTTCGCAAAAATATTGCGACACGGCGAAAATCGGTGAACGATTATTTAGGAATCCACAAAAAATTACACCGAAATTGTTGGAACATGTACCAACCTTAAATACTAAGTTCAGGTTGCAACGAATGTGGTATATTTTTGGGGGATTTCCATATTATCGTTCACAGATTTTCGACGTGCCGTGAAAATTTCTGTGGCATCCGCTGTACAACTTAAATTCCTGACCTACAGTTTTTGAGTTACAGCCATGTAAAATTTTGTGTTCTCAGTAACTTCAAAAAGCTTGTTAGATAGTGTTGAAATATCGACGTGAAGACCCGTTAAGAATTTCGTGAGAATTTTATCACTGAAAAAGTTGAAAGAATAATTTATATATCTGATAGTATTTGCCAGATTCTGCTGTAACGTGCATGTTGAATGGGTTATTTATTTCGGAAGTTATTATGTCTACGATCGTCCCACTGGCCTCCCTAAAGAAACGATAGTTGAAGAGTAGGTTTGGAGCCTAAATACGAAGGTTGAACCTATGTATCTATGGTCCATTTTAATTTTTTGGATGCTTCCAAAAAATACATTTTCGATAGATTTGAAGTCCAGTAATGGATTGTGAAATGACGGTTTCTTGAGTATCATAAGGTCGAAAGATCGCAAAATCTTTTATCGGGAAGTTGAGTTCAGTTGGATGGGGTCATTACCCGGATGGGTGACCGGCTCAAGCGCATAGGTTCCCGATTGTTACTGTTCCTTTTCCGAATTTTTTTTAACGACACCATGATTTATTTACATAATATGAAACAATTTTTAGGTGATAGATTTCGGATCATCCTGCTATGAGAAAAATAGAGTCTACACGTACATTCAGTCACGGTATTATAGAGCACCAGAAGTAATTCTTGGTGCTCAGTATGGAATGCCAATTGACATGTGGTCCCTTGGTTGTATCTTAGCCGAGCTACTCACTGGATTCCCCCTCCTCCCTGGAGAAGATGAAGCTGACCAGTTAGCCTGTATAATGGAACTTCTTGGTATGCCACCACAAAAACTACTGGACCAATCAAAGAGGGCCAAAAGTTTCATAAGTTCGAAGGGCATTCCCCGGTACTGTACCTGTACTACATTGCCTAATGGACAGGTAACTCTAAGAGGTGGTTTGAGCCGAAGGGGTAAATTGAGAGGGCCTCCAGCATCCAAAGATTTGAAAACGGTTTTGAAGGGATGTGACGATCCGACCTTCCTAGATTTCATCAAGAGATGTCTTGAATGGGATCCAGAGGCACGTCTAACGCCATCTGCAGCGTTACGACATCTGTGGTTAAGGCGTAGACTGCCCAGGGCTCCAGTGGAAACTAGTTTCGGTCCGGATTCATCGTCTTCATCCAATAGACAACCATCTTCTAGGACTCCAGTACTAGGTAAGGTAAGAGTTCAGTTAAATGATGAACGATCTTCAACACTCCACTCAGGTAAACTTCCACCAGTCACGTAGCCCTCACCACAATGGCATTAAGGGGTAAATATCGCTAGGATGTAGTTTGGATACCATCAATGTTGAATGAATAGGGTATTAACTTACATATTGTAGTGTGAGGATCATTTTTTTTACTCGCGTTGTAATTCTCATATTTCTTGAAATCGTATTACTTATAGGGTTTTTGTGCAATGGGTCTTGCTTTGTAATGAAAAAAAAATGTGAAAATGGTACTAAAGTTGTCATATCAGATCAGTTTTTATATACAGATATAATTTTGAATTCATTGAAACTACTGATATAGAGGTATTTGCTATTTGAACAGTATGTATATTATATTATTTAAATTCTGTAATATTTGTACTGTAAGCTCCTCAGGATATTCACTGACATACTAGCTAGCACCCCCTCCCTGCAACTCAATGAACTATCTGCGCTTCTAACCTTCGCCAAATGTGGAAAGTTTTTGCTAGTAGTTGTATTGAATGTTTTTATGGAACTCTAAGGAGATTTGTGTGTAGGTAGACAGCTATTAGCCTTTGATTGGTTATATTTTGCGTGCAAGCTAGTCACTTGTATTATATACTGATACAACTAGCTAGCTATATCACTAAGAATTAAGTTTTTCCCCCCTGGGTTCAAGGAAGGAAAGCTTTTAGATCATGTAGTCTGTGATATATTTTAAAAGGGAATCAGTTAATTTTTCGACTTTGTTTCGCAAATTGTTCCGATTAATAGTTTGAATTAATTTCTCATCCCTATTCATTTGAATTCTTGGATAACAAAGTCCTCAAAGGCCAAAGTTTGAATTTAAATTTGCAAAACTATTTGGAAATTCATTGATTACTTCATGGGTGCATATTTGTAGGTCTTACAAAACCGAAAATTTCGAAAATTTGCAGAACATACCTACCCAAGTAAGGATTCCGAATTAAATAACAAGTGAGGCAAATTTGAAAGTTTTTGAGCTTTGCCTGATCAACTTTACTACAATACCCTTTGTGGGCCAAATATATCAAGAAGATGTTAGCATGTGAAAACCTGAGATACTGTGTTAGTTTTACAGAAAATTGAAGAATTTATTAAGTACCACCATTAAAATTTCAGTTTCATTGTGTTCATAACATGAAACTTTCATATAGTATTCTAAATTTTTTCAAACATAATGCGATGAAACTTTCCAAAACATAGTTTTGGAAAATGTTCATATTTTCTTTAATTTCCCATTAAATTGTTTCATTATTTCGCAAGACCTTCTCTGTACTTCATTTGTAAACAACGATCTTTGGCAAGGCCTCCCAGAGACTAAGATCCTTATTTTGTAATGGATATTAATTCAAACACAAATTTTGTGATACTTTACTGTTACTACAAGAACAGTTGTCTAGCTTGTAGCAGTGTAAAAAACATGTTTGAATTCTTAGTAATATTTGCAGTGTGTATAATAGATAGTGCCTATAGAATATGATATGGTATCTTACATTGCACAACAGGGTGCATGAAGAGTTTGTATCATGAACATAATATTTGTGGATATGCTTTTATTGAAAAAGCAACATTGTCAGAAAAATAATTGGAAAGAAGTATTTGTTGTTTGTAATTGTGAATGGTAGGTCAATTTCAAATATTTAGTCTTGGATATTGAAAAAAACATATGTTGGATAAATTTATAAACTCATGTGTGATGTTTAAAATTCTATTATATAAAATCAAGATACACTGTGATTAAACAAATACAATGTTTTATTGCACTCTGTCATTTGAAGTGCCTTTTCTGATGTTTATTTATTTGGGTTCACAGTGTATTACTCATGTCATATTTGGAAAATTTCAGGGAATATATTAATATAGAAGTGAAGATTTTAATATGTGATTTGTATACTTGTATTGATTCGAATTTTATTTCATATGGAGAAACATTTATTGATCATTCGAATTTGACACCATAAATGTGATACCATAATTTTATGGAAATTTAACTGAAGCAATTTCATTGTCTATCTTCATCTTGCAATATTTCCTGAATTGATGGGAATTCATAATTTCTCCCAAAGTTTTTTTTATTAAATAAAAACAATTAATCGCACAAATATTCGATTTTCGTTCGCAACAAGGTAAAATTTTAACTGACTTATCTAAATAAAAAAAATTTGAATTTTGATAACCAGAAAAGGGTTGTGTGAAGTGTTGAAGAAAATGGTATGACCTGTTGTACATTAATTAATTTCAGTCAACTTAAAGTTTTCAGAAAACAGATATTACTTAATAGAAATCCACTGCCGTTTTTCTTCAGGGTTTTCATTCATCAAAGAAGATTTTAATATTTTAATTATACTTGAAGGCAAATGAGGATCAGAACTGAGTAGTTCTTATTCAATTATTATAAACAAATCAAGAAAAAAATTAACTTATTTATTTCAAATATTTATTGGCATGGGTAAATATATTATAGTTGAATTTTCTATTTATGAAGAAATCAGGTTCCTTTATTCATTTCTTTTGAGTCAATAAGGGTATTTATCATCATATTCAACATATACGATAATCCCATTTTAATGAAAAATTGAGCATTAGCATTCAAGTTATTAGGAAAGCTAGCTGATGTTAGTCTTAATTTATACCAAAACATATTCATGGTTGTGATACCATTAATGTAACTCTAATGACCCAGTTATTATTTAGACGTCATCAAATTTATTTCTTAGTTGCAATTGAAACCACCCTATTCCACAAAATAAACTCAAAACATTCATTTAGTTAAAGAGCACAAGTTTGGTATTTTTGAAGCACTTTATATGTAAGGTTTTTTGCAAATTTATTTTGTTCTTGAACAATTAAATCTTATTTAACATCCATGACTTTCGAATTTGACTGAGCATTTCCAGAGTGACAGACTGTATGACATATTCCCTTTACACCTCAAAATAAAAATACATTCAAAAATTTATGTTTTCTTGGCACCTGCGTTAATTCTCTTCCTCAAACAACTGATGGTATTTACGTATTGTCATCTTAATAGTCGTGCCAGGTCTGGCCTCTGAAATGCAAAAACTATACTATTAAATTTATTTATTTGCTCATCTTAGGTTTGAATTATTGACTAGAAAATATATTTTAGCACCCTGTATTCCTAGAGAAGGGCGTTATCATTTTCAGATAGTATCAGGTCATATATACATAGGTATGATTGTTCAGTTATAGGTAAAAGGTAGCAAGTAGAATATAGTGTAAAAAAAATAAGGGGCAAACACCCACCTGTAAATACGGTCTTGGCCCCTGACTGCTGAAGGGCTTGATCTCTTAATGTTACTTAAGATGTGTAGGAGGAGGCTTACAGCTTTTCTCTCATTTTATATAGCAACTTTTAATTCAATAGGTGCTTTCACCATTGATTTGTGTTCTTAATATTTTTTCGAATATTTAAGGACTCCTAGTATTGTAACAATTTTTTGTGTAAGTGCAGTTCAACTTGTTTCTATTTTATCAATTTAGCAAACATGTGATGTATGTAACTGATAAGTCATCTTTATATTATACTAATAAAATTTTCTTTATTATAACCTCGTTCCTCGTGTCCAGTAATTTTATATCTGTGATATACAAAGCCTACATATAGCAAAAGATATCCTCTTAAATGTGTGTAGGTAACAGCATGAAGCGTGAAACTAGCTTTGTCTCGCATTCACTTGACTTTTTCAGTAGAATAAAACTCAATTGTCACAATATTTGTTATTTTAAAGATAACCATTTACAATAATTATTTATAAAAAAATTAATTATTAAAGATAAAGAAATAATTTTGTTCTGTATAAAACAAAGCAAATCAAATTTTAAAATCGATCATAAAAATAATTTAAATCACAACATGAACTATATCAAATCTAAGGTATCATCTTCCTCAGATTCGTCATTGTCAAAAAAGTACTTAACTTGAGGACTCTCAGGTCGATTTGTCTTTTTATAGATGGATTCTACCCCAACTGATATCTCTGATGATTTTTCTGAAGAGGGAGGGGTCAATACCATACCATTTTTATCATCAAAAATGTTGAATGGCGGTGGTGTATCTGATTCTTCTGATAATAAACTTTTATTCAACGGACTAGGGGAGTCCTGCATAAACATTTTTTGAGAGTCAGTTTGATCAAAGTCTTCTGAATTATCTTCATTTTTCCTGAATACATTCAACTTGTTCACATGATCTATTAGGCTAACTGGCTTTATTTCAGAATTCCTCATCAATTCATCTTCTTTAAAGATGGTCCTATTGGGAAAGTATTATATTGAATGAGTCACTGAAATACATCCACTATACTTACCATTGGTTAAACTTTCTTTGAATTCCAGGTGAACCTATTTCATCATACTCTTTTTTAGTTGCAAAAAAGTTCACACAACCTGCTTGCTTTAAAAAGGATTTTCCCCCTTGCCAAGCATACATTGTAGATCTGGAAATCTGTATTTGAAGAGAAAATTCAGTCTGATGGCATTCATCTACTTACTTTTCAGGAACTGTTACACCTACAACCCAATTTGTGGGCATTTTGCTTTGAAATTCTTTTATTAATCTCTCCTTGAATCCTGGAAGTAGAGCATTTCCTCCAACAACTACAATATTTTTTGCCAAAGTCTGATGATATTTCTGCGGACATAATTTAATTGAATCTATGATACAATCTACAAGACCGACAGAGGTAATTCCTATGTCTGAAGGAGTAAATAAAATTTCAGGTACAGCAAAGCGTTCATTATTGAGTTTGAGAACTTGACAATTCTCATGTAATTCATCCTTCTTGTCAGGATCTTGTATATATCTAAAATAGGAAAATCCTCTAAGTCACACATTATTACTAAATATTAATTTATTTAAATATTATTTGTAACTCAACCCAAAATCACCCTAAAAGGAATTTGGAATTTAATAATGATGATAATCAAGACAAACTGAAAGCTCTCACTAATCCACAAATTATACTACTTTGGTTAGAGAATAGATACCAATTGTCTTTTTGTATAAGTATTTTATTCACAGAGAAATCTCATATTGGAACTTACCCTCTTCTAATTGTATTGAAATCTGGTAGAATATAATTTCTAACTATATGGTTTGTGGGAAATGGTTCACTAGCAACTTTCAGGTCCGCTTTGAAATCTTCTGATACAAAACATGTATCTTCTTTAACTTGATTTATCACATATGTTTCCTCCATAACATGGTACTGCCGATATGATAGAATATCTTTCATGTGATTTGTCAACATCTATAGAATATTTTATCCTTAATAATAATATCATTGTTCATCAATATAAAGCTAATTTTGTAGGAGTGTTTTCACACCCAATAACTGAAACAGAAATATTGAAAATTAAATAAAAATTGTTTTTTTTATGGAAATTGCTCTTGCTGATTGCAGAATTAAGCTTTTTGTTGAGAGCAGTTCCCAGAAAAAAATTGCCAAGTGAATAATACCAAAAAAAAAAACCAAATCTGACTCCATTAGACAAAAGAGAAAATTCGTCGATTTTGACAAGTCACGAAAAACCAAAACAAAATAATTCTAGAAAAATTTCTCGTTTGTCAGGTGAAAGAGTCAGATTTAGACTCTGAAACGTTGCAGATCGCTTTGCTGATCGTTTGCATTGTTCATTAGGCAATCTAGAAACTGTCCTTGATAAATAGTTGTTATCTGCAAGGGCATTTTCCATAAAGAAACAATTTCTATATGATTTTTAATAGTTCTGTATCAGGTACAATCATTGTTGAAACAAGAGACTTACCTTACCACCAATATGTAGCCGTCGTATGGCATTTGAACATTTAAGTCCATTTATATAAGGAACAATATGGGTGAAACTGTATCCTGTATCAACAGCGATGCATGTTCCCCTTCTCCTCCCTTCAAAACAATGTTGTAAAGTTGATCAATTAAAATTGTTATGTTTGATTACCTGAATGAAGTCCATACTTGAGTGCTACCAAATCAGTAGGATTACACCTATACATGGAAGAAATTTCATACTCTTCAAAAAATATTTCATCAATGCAATCTTGGATACTTTTAAAGTTGAACAAAGGTTGTGTCATCAAAATATTCTTATCATTAACAGGACCCACAACTCTATTGAATATATGATCCCATATTGGTTTTTGTACTTCCCATTTTGTGATGTAACCTCTTTCGGAAGGTAATAAATAGAATAAACCTGAACAGTCCCTACATTCATCAATTTGATTACCTATAAATAGTCTCTTCCTTTCGGCTTTTGCTTTCATAATACAATTTGGTATATATCTGAAAGAAATCTATAATGAATATGTTTATAACATGTCAAACTTAATATAAAATAGTAACGAACATGGGTTCAGTTTTGCTGGCTAGTCCTGCCTTTATAGTATAAGCACCATTATCCATAATTATCGTTCGAGATTCATCCATAAATGTATGATCTTCGGAATAATCATATTTTCTCTTTACTCTCTGTCTTTCATAACGTTTTCCGTATGCATTACCCTTGTTTTCCCTATGTTTTTTAGATTCGGTCATTTCATATTCCATTTCTTCACTCATTTATGATTCATTCGTTAAATGAATCCTTAACAGAAACTCCTGAACTTACACGTTCTCGATTTACTCTGGAATCATCACTTTCAAACGAACAAAACATTAAACAACAAATTTTTGTTAGAAAAAATCTTTGAATAAAAAACTTCTTTATTCAAAGTTAAAAAAGAAGTATATACCACAGAATACAAATATAAACAGAGACAGAATCTGTGGTGACCACAGATTCCTTCACTCTTAAGGATATTGTTATTCTATGCTCTTTCGTGTTCGTGTTCTATATATTTGTATTCTGTGGTTCTAGGATTTTGTTATTCTATGTTCAAGACGTTTCATTCAACGACGAAAATGAGTTTTTTTACATGAAGGTAGGAAAAGAGTGGAAGGGACAGGGAGGGGGCATAACGTTTGAAAAGTTTCACACACCTTCTCTGGATTTACCCATACCAATATGGTCGACTTTGAACTGAATATTCAAGCGATGGACCAAAATCTCCGGTTATCCAAATTGACAGATTATCCTTTGTCAATTCTCAACTACTAAATAGCGGCGGTAGCTCAGTGGTTAGAGCGCAAGCCCCATGATCGTCAGGTCTGGGGTTCAAGCCCTTGGCCGGAAAATAACTTTTCCGGTTTTTAGGGGACCGTCCAACCATTCGCTGTTGGGTAAACATTAAACAGTGCTGTTCCTAACGTAGCGCAAGGAATTAGTAACAAAGCCTACAGAGAACACACCCGGTATCCTAACTCGCACAAGCTTTAAGCTTCTGAGGGGTTTCGTTGAAGCCTATTATATTCGGAAAAAATACAAATACTGCCAAGCGATTCGCCCGCTGGCGATAGAAATTCGAACACTTCCAAGCTTCCAAGTTTTTCGATGTGCCTGCTATTCTAACGTAATTTGCTTACTTTTGGAGTTCATTTTCGAGCTTTTGTGTTGTTCTCAGAGTTGAAATTTTTGTATACCGAAAGTGTTTGTAATATTCATCAATCGATTCCTTTCTTCCGGATTGAAATTTTCGATTGTATTAATTCGAAATGGCATCCTCCCGAAATGACTATTGTTGTCTGCCTCAACTCAATGTTATTCATGGTCAAAGAAGAAAGGATCATCTAGTGCCTCTAGTTTTCATTTTTTCCAAAGCCAAATGAAAGTAAAGTTACTTTGGAAACAGCATTTGGCAGAGAATTCAATGATAGAAGAAAATTCAAGTCAACTCAGATATTGGTTCATTTTGATCCACCAAGCAACATACACGAAAATAACACCGAAATTATCCTCCAGGAACGATTTAAAGTACGATATTATATCGTGATCCAAACGAAAAGTTCCTTGTCACGAAATCTTACACAAAATTATAATAATTTCTTTAAATATTCAAGCTCTGCTTAATAAATATTCGTGCTCCACCACATTTCTAAGGTTTGTTTACATAAAACTACTAGCTTGGACAGGTTCCAAATTTATCCGTTAGGGCGCTGGCATCTTCGCAGAAGTTCCCAATATGTCAGTTTGGATAACCGGAGCTTTTTGCGGGGTGAAGCAGGGGGGTGAAGCGACAGTAGGAAAAGTGGAAACAAGGACATACGTCCCCAACTGAGCTCGTTCTGTCCTTTGATTAGAAAAGGAGATGTAGGAAACGTATGTCGTAGATATGTTCAAATGGATGAATGACATAAATGACAGAACATTTATGGAATGACGAATGACGTTGATAAATGAAATTGGCATAACTAAGCATAATTTCATAAATGTGTTTGTTGAAAAGTTATATGTGATATTTTCTAGACTGTTGCAATAATTGTTGTGATATTAATTAGTATTAATATGATCTCCATGTGAAGATAAGTTTTTTTTTGGTAAGTTAATAAAAAACTTTCCGGTCCAAATTTCCTTTTCAGGATTCAGCTGATGCCGGGGATAAAATATTTCAACTCTTTTCAGGTGCTCTCTTCGTGATATAATGAAACTTTTTTTTCCAGAATTCAGATTATGCTAATGATATGATATTTTTGCAGGTGATTAGTTGGTGATTGAATGAGTTTTTTTCAGGTATTACATGATGTTGAAGATTAGGGCGCTAGGTGAGATCTGATGTTTATGTTCATACAAAGTTCAATTCTATAAATCTTATTGTCTCTAACGTTATATTGAATTAAGAAAATGGCTTTACTTTCATCTGCTTCATTGTACAAAGATGTTAAGTTTTCTTGCAAATATCCTTCTTGCAAAAATTCCTATATCAGCAATTCACTTGTTGGTAATAACAAAAGATTTTTTCGCTTCCCTAAAGACCCAGACATTTGTACCTGATACATACACCGACTGATAACACTAAGATTGTATTGAGTGTTGTGATATTTTATTTTTATTACTATAGTTTGTTGACTGTGATATGGATTATAGCATGTGAATATTTTACTGAGTATTTTTTTTAGGAACGACAAGGGATATACACACAGTATATCAACATATCATGGTCTATCCCAGCAAGATTGATCAGCATTATTTATATTTGAAATATATTTCAATATTCATCTTCTATAATTTCATATGTGAAATTGATACTTTTTTCATTTTTCAGACTGTAATCATCTATATCGATGGAATCCACTTGATTATGTCTACCTATTGTGACTGGATGCTTTTTCCCCTACCTAGACAAAACAGTGTTATTGTGTTTCAGTGACGTGACAATTCTGATCGTAATAATAACTGAAAGACTGTCGTGAATAAGTGTTGACCCCATAAACATCCTTTTATCCATAACTCATGAACATCAAAGTGTAATTCTCATTTTATTGAATAATTGTTCTGGAATTTGGTAGATACACCCCAAAGAACTTGAAATAGTTGAAACCAAATTCCAAAAATGTAAGACCTGTGGTTGGTCAAAAATTTTGTTTGTTGTGTGTCATGGTTTTTGTTTTCTCTAGAAGAAAATTTTACTTATTTGTTTCAGAAAACTGCCACCTAAATTATAGTCACATTTGATAAGGTGTGAGACAAATATTTTCTTATTCATTCTACGACGGAATCTTTGAAATATATGAAAAATGTAATCAGTATTTATTCAAGAAATTCAGATTATTTTATGTTTAAGAAGTTTTTTCAACTACATTTTGTATAGTTTTTTGGCTGAGATATATTTTGGTTACCAATTTTGCACATGCAGATGTTCCACATGTAGGTGTGAAAAAAACGAGCATACTGAAGCCTATTTTATGATAATTATAAGTAAATATTTATGTACATATAACTTGTTGGAAAATATATTATAATTGCATGCAATTTTAACAATGATGTAAATAAAGAAATAATTGTTTATAATGCTTTGTTTCATTTTTGAAGCACGTTTCCTTTCGAATCATAATTGAGCTTAGAACACGGAATAATAAAAATCTTGAAGAATTCACGATATAAATATTTGCATCCTGCAATAATCAATATTGCCACAGAATATTTAAGCACAGAACACCATCAGAATTCTATCGTAAAATGACAATAATGACATATAATTCAGCAAGCGGACACCCCCTCGCACCATAATGGAATATTCCCAACTAGATTTTTGCAGGAGAAATGTCACAAATGTTGCCCACAGTTTACAAGGGAGGTAGCACTTCTTATATTTGATGTTCTGTGGGGTGAAGCGACGGTAGGAAAAGCAGAAACAAGGACATACGTTTCCACTTATTTTTATCTGTCAGAAACGTATGTCGTGGATATATCGAAATGGAAGAATGACATGACATTATGTCAAATGCTAATTTCATTTTTGGCGTGTTTTGTGGCAGTTTGTTATTGAGATTGAAAATTGAAATTAAAGTAATACCCGTGTAATATGAAGTTAATATCTTTTCAGGTGTAATATGTGTAACCATATTTATTTTCAGGATTCAGATAATGTTGAATTCGGGGGAATCATTTATGTATGAGCTCAAGCACTAATTTCTAACCATGATAAGATAAAAAAAGGTAATTACTTTGACTATCATTACCTATGCAGTACAAATAATCCATCATTTAGGCATGTGTTTTCACAATTTTTCAATCTTAGATTCTAGTGAAAATAAGTTATCTTAATACAAAGGCAATGGCATAATGTCAGTTAATTTATTTGGACATTGTATTTACGCATAAACCTAATTTGATATGTTATTAGGTGTATGTATATTCGGCAATTCCAGCCTAAAAATCTCTTCAGTTGAACCATCAGAAACATAACATATATTTCCCATATTCTAAGAATAATAATTACTGGCCGGGTGCAAAAGTTTTACCTTATATCACTTATTATTCTCACAGTTCATAAATTTAATTCGTGTGAATATTCTACTAGCATAGTGGAGTACTACTTAATGAACTTCATTCAGGGAACTATCTTATTGGGAGTCTTATCTTTGAAAGATTAATTCGGAGTATTTATAGTTAATTTTTATTTCAATATTCATCGTCTAATTGTTGATTGATTTTCTAGAAAAGTGGTATTGCCAGGAAGGACTGGGACTGAAGATTTCTACATGATTTTGGCAGTTTCTTTGGACTTTTGGATGCCGCTCCCCTCCCTTGATGAATCAGTGTTATTGAAAATTAGTGAAGTGAATATATTAATCTTTGTGACAACATTAGGATTGTTGTGAATCAGTGCTAACCTTCTCAGAAATATTTCTTCAATCCTTATTATGGATTTATTTGGTTTCTCTAGGAGCTAATTTTATTTGTTTGGTCCAGAAAACCGCAACCTATGTTATAAGTATTCATATTTCGTTAGGTAAAAGACAAATATCGGATACTTGTTTATCCTACAATTCAGTTGTTCACACACATGTAATTGCAAAAATTATTGTATTCAATAAACTATTATTTATAAAGCTTTTTTCTAATTGAAGACAAAAATTCCTTTCCATTCAATTTAAATTTAGAACACAGAATAATCAGAAATATTAACTGAACCACAGAGCACAAATGTAATTTTAGAGAAAAATGACATATACTTCAACTGGCGGACACCCCCTAGAACCATAATGGAATATTCCCACTTATTTTATGACAGGAGAAATGTCACAATTGTTGCGCATAGTTTACAAGGCAGGTTGCACTTCTTATATTTTGATGTTCTGTGCTTTTTGCTATCTCGGTAGCCTAGAGCTATATATATTTGTATTCTGTGGCCTAGAGGATGGAGACAATAGGCGCTCCCCAATGATCTAATAATATATATAATATAATATATATGTATTATTAGATCATTGGCGTTCCCGATTGGGAATTGGTTCTGGTTCTGGTTGATGTTAAAATGACCGAATTTTTGACAGCGGTTCAGTTTTTGGTTCGAGTTGTGACGTCAGACGGAAAAGTGAAACGAATGGAATGGTTACCAGTTATGGTTGACATCGAAGTGTCTAACCTAACCTATCCACTAATTAACAAAGATCAACGGTGGATCGTAACACAATAACTCTCGGAAGAAATCCAGTACTTGATTGAAGAATAATGGCTTGAAGTTTCATGTACAATTTCGCGAGAACCATATGATAAGAATATAGCAAAATATATAATATTATTAAAAAAATTATAAATTTTTCTAATGACACGATTATCCCGACAATTTGCACATTACTTTTGACAACTTGTAATCAAGTTTCATCATGATCGGATCAGTAATTTTTGATTTATTTACGAAATGATGATACCGAGGAAATGTCTACGACATAATTTTTCCCAATATCTCCGAAAATAAAAATCGGATTAAACTTTTGTTAAATCGCAATTGATGAAATATTGATTAGAGTCCAATAAACCATTGTTGTGATTAAGAAGATGTAAAAATGTATCTGTAATAAATTATATTCAAATTCCAAAACCAGTCAACTAATTTTTCGAACGTTTGAACAAAGAACGACATAACATTAAAGAGAGAAAGATGATACCGCTGATTTGGAATAGCTTTAGGAGCTGGTTCTAAAAAATCAGAACCCGATTCCACCCGCGACGTCATCGATTATGAATCGACAACGGTTGGTTCAGTTGTGGTTACTTTTAGTTGATACCAGAGTCAATCGAGAACGCCTATTGTCTAATATGCTGAAGGTTCTGGGTTCGACTCCCGGCGAGGTCATGGATGTTGTGTATAGTTTGGGATTTATGTTCGTGTGTCTAAAAATAAAAATAATCTATAGTTGAGTATAAATGAAAAGTATGCAATAAAAAAGTGTTACTATGATCTGTGTACATGGTTAAAGCCGGGCCGTAGCCTACGAAATCTATCAGGCCAAAAGGATACTCGAAATTGCGGTGTTGCTGTTCTACATCGGCGGGTTATCCATCCACATTCTGTGATGCAGCCCTCCAGTTGCTTTTGTTTACATCATTATTTCGCCGGGAAAAGTTATGAAACGTTCGCGTTTTTCAGTTTTATGCTTCGTTCGGTTGTTTTCTCAGTGTTTGAATGGAAAATTAGTGTTTGAATTACGTCGTAATCATTGTGAAGTGTAGTTGAAGCATTGTACAATGTCTTTATACAATGGTTGAAGTGTGCTGTGTTTTGGAATTCCACTTGAAGAGTCGATGTCAAGGGTAATCAACAGGTACCAGTCATTTGAAGCATCGAAAATCTTCGATTTGAGTTTTATCATATGACTCATACTTGCGCAGTACCTGGTTGTAAGAGTAATTCAATTATAAATACACGCCAGAGGTTCCGTAATTCGATTTCATATAGATCCCGTGAAAAGACTACAATGGCTCAATGCAATACATTTAGAGAAAAATGTGTCAAAATTAAGGACGATACTGCAGTATGCAATTTTTCTAAATCAACCGAGTTACATTTCTTTTCTCCCCAAAAAAGCTGAACCGGAACATCGAAGGCAAGAATATGGTATTCATTATGACAAAATTTATAACGACTGGTACCATCAAAGATTAGATTGACTAATTTTCTCACTTTTTGTGCCCATTTCAAAGAGAAGGTAATTTCCAACGTTCAAGAAAATGATTTCGTTCAGTTTTATAAGAGGGTGAGTTACCAAAAACTTGTCCCATACACTTGACTTGTCCTATACACTGTATTGTGTCTGAATGGATTAATAAAACTATTCTATTCTATCGTCGTGGTTCAAGATTTTCACTGATTTGAGAATTCAAATTTTTGAAGACCAAGTCAATATACCTACCCATTTTTGAGTTCAAGTGACTATTAAGGTGATAGATACATTTGTGTCAGACGGTTGAAATTTGAAAACTTGATTTCCCAATTGAACTGGACCGATTCAGATTTCACTGCTTCAGCCACCAGTACTTCAGAGTCAGTCAGAGTATTTTCGATAAAGTTGAAGAAGAAAAAAAAAATTAATTCGACAACTAACATTAGTACTTTCACCGAAGTCCATTTATTCTATATCTACAGACTTGTTTTTGTAGGCATATTCAATTCACTTCCAATTTCCAGAGATGCGTATAGGTCAATAAGAGAATCTCATTCGTTAACTCTTCCTCATCTCAAATATTTGAGCAATATTACTGCAGATATGAAATGTAGTGTTTGTATCAAACATATCCAGCCAGATATCATATTTGTTTAAGCGCGACAAAAGAGCAAGTGGACTGTGTGAAATTCGAACAATAATAACAAATCAAATGATCAAAAAGTAGCACCAGAACGATAATCTGACTCACCTTTCTTTCACTCTCAACCATATAAACTTCACCGAATGTGAACGACTATCTCCAAATTGCAGCGAAAAATCTAACTTCGACGACGATTCGAAAATCTCTGTCTTCTTTCGATCTTCGAGGGAATACTTCCTTCCTCGAGTTTCCGGTGTTGCCAGCATTACACATTGTGGTGCAAACAAGGAAAAACAAACAAACAAAATACTTCGAACATTGGTCTATTCGCTCCGACATTCACAAACCAAAAAATATGCGAAACCCCAACATTCCGCTCACCAAAAATATAATATTAAGATATTTTTAAAAATAGATCCCAAAAAAAATCAATGTATAGCTTCAAGATTCAAGCAGAGTAAAATTTAAAGGGTGCATATATACTCGAACTTCCATGTATATATAAAAAAAAAAAAAAATTAAAAAAAAAAAATTAATTTGATTTTGGAAGTGGACATAATTTAGTAAGTCCACGTTTGAACTGACTATCAGGTGTTTTCACCGAAGCCACTCGAACAACTCCATCCCTGCCGGGATATAATTCCGTGATTCTACCAATCTTCCACTTTAATGGGGGAAGATTTTCGTCCTTTATCAGAACTAAATCACCGACATCTATTCCAACACCGTCGCTCGTCCATTTCAATCGTTGATTTAAAGAATGCAAGTATTCAAGGTGCCATCGCTTCCAAAAATCTTGGTGCAATCGAGTCAATAATTGCCACCTATCGAGATGATTGAAATTCAACGAAGTCAAATCAGGGTCCGGCAAAGCCGATAACGGTTCCAATGTCAAAAAATGACCTGGAGTCAAAACAGAAAAATCATTGGGATCTGAACTTTGTTCTGTCAGAGGGCGCGAATTGAGCACAGCTTCGATTTGAACTAATAATGTGTTCAATTCTTCGAAAGTGAGAATTTGTTCTCCTATTACACGATACAAGTGTGTCTTGACCGACTTGATACCGCTCTCAGCAAGACCACCGAAATGTGGTGTGGCGGGAGGATTAAACGACCATTCCAATTTTTCGCATTCCGCAACATCCCTCAAGATGCTCTTCAAATAATTTGCTGCTCCTACAAAGTTAGTACCACCATCCGTGTGAATGTGTGATACTCGACCGCGCCTTCCGATAAAACGACGAAAGGCGGCCAGAAAACAGGCAGTACTCAGATCCGAAGCCAACTCTAAAGCTGGATTTATAAACTCGACGTTCCCGTTCCCGTTCGCAGTTGACGTTCCCGTTCAAAGTTAAAATGCACTAAATGCGCAGGGGCATTTATAAAGTCCGCAGCTGCGTCAGCTGACTGATAATGTGCCGCTCTCCTGTTTTTTCCGCTGCCGTTCGAGATGACCATGTTTCATCTTTCGACGTTCCCGTTCGGGTTTTAACCAATAGGATGAGTCCAAATATTTTAAATTTGCGAACACAGAAGACCCAATATTTTGTCTATGAAACAAGGTTAGGGATATTGATGTACCAGTTTGTTTATTTCTTTTCAAAACAGTCGTTTAGCCATAAAGACATGATTCCTTCCAAAGTTATCACTACAAAGTATTATTTTAAAATCGTGAAGATGAACGTAACAGAACCCAATGTGATTGGTAAGTATTTTATTTAATAATTTTTATCATTGAGGTAATCTAGTATTGCTGGGTTCAGTAATCACTTTCGTTTGATTAGATTAGATTTCTTAGTCGGTGAATGCAGAATATATTGAGCTTAGATGTTTTATTTTAGAATTATATAAATATATAGGAGCATTCTTAGACTGCTTATTTTTGGGTTCAATACTTGTTTGAATGTATTCTTTTTTGTGATGAACGAATTGAGAGTGCTGAAGTTCTGCATTATTAGTTCTACAATGAAATAGTGAAGCGATGGACATAACAATGATTCCTATTGAGCTTGGTAGTTTTATTTAATAATTAAACAATGCAAAATAAGTATTAATAAGATATTGTAGAAGTTTTATTTTTTTTCAGAAGAAGGTGACTTGGGAGTTTTGATAGAGGCTATCCAGCACTATCCATTCCTTTATGATCTCAGCCATAAAGATTATAAAAATGTAATCCAAAAAGAGACAGCATGGAGGGAAATCTCCACGTTTGTGCACATGACGGGTAAACTGACTTTTGATATCTTGAAATAGTAGTATTGACTTGTTTTTCAGTTCCAGACTGTATGCGGCACTTCCTTTGAGGTGATTGCATCGGGGTCTGCACAAGTAGAGGAGACTGATCTGGAAATATTAGGAGCTGAGGAACAGGCTATGTCACCATTCGTGGAACAGTTTAGAGAGTCAGCGGCAGAGAGCCGAAGAGATTCGTTAATAGAATGTGAAGGAGAGTCGGTGGTGGGAACTCCGAATTCAGGAGTATCGGTGTTAGGCACTCAGGAGACACCAAAAAGTAATGTATTACTGAAAAATTATTAAGATATTTGTGAATTAACCAATGTTTTTCAAAGGGTTTCCATCCAGAAAGAGGAAAAGAGCTGATAGCGGCGATGAAGTTTTGGAGCTGATGGGCATAGCTAAACAAATAGCTGATTCTCTTGAGAGAAGACAGGTGGATGATATAAATCGGACATTTGTCGATTATGTTTACAGCATTCTTTCAAGGATGAGGCCTGAAGATGGTCAGGAAATAAGGGGACAAATACTCCAACTTTTACAGCAGGTCCAGACCCTATGAATTTATTGTTACATATAACATATTTTATTTATTGATTCAAAATATAACTTTTAATCTATATACATATTATTCATCAAATTTGTCCAATGCCTAAGCATACTTCCTACCACAGCTATAAATGGTGGTTGGTAGATACAGAGAATTCACTCGAGTACAACGGTATTGACTAGAAAGCGATCAAGCGCTTACACCGCCATTGATTAGATGAATATTCGACATATCCCAGTTGGAAGATTTCTGAATTGAGTAGAACTTCAGTGGGGAAAATTCCACTTATTTTCGAATCCCTCTGCTATTCTTTCCCAATCTTCTGCGGTAGTGGGTGTCCTCAAATAAATTGGGCTGAGCGTGTCCCAGAGCGCTTTACAAGTGTCATGAATGATAACATGCACTGTGGTTAAACCCACATTAAATGTCCATGCAAGTGACTGCATGCTCATTCCTGGCGATAAGTATCTAAAAACAAAATGGATTAGAATATTTATTTCTATAACATAAGGAACCTTTCTTACTGCAACGTTATCACTAGACGTTCCTCCGGAGATATTCCATCACTTCTTATTTGGCGTTGAATTTTTTGTTTAAGCAAACCAAGTAGTTTGTCGAAGACAGCAATATTCATTCTCGTGAATTTGAAGAACTGTTCGCTATCCCAGTTCTTCATTTTCAAATAATACTGAAAATTGCCTGTTGATCTTCTGGCTCTGTTAATCGGTCTCACTTTATAACTGCGGTTACGACGTCGCAATCTTCTCTCCTTTATTTTATTAATTGCATAATCACATAAGGTAAATCCTAACGCACCGAAAGTAACAGCATCTGAATCGTTCATATTTAGTGATAAACTAAACAACTCCGTGAATACTCAAGTCAACTTACAGCAGTCTCAACGATCAAAACAGGAATGGAATGCCCATAACACGTTGGTTAACCTAAAATCTAAACGTCATAAACATAAACAAATCTGACAAATCAATCTTCTTTTCTCTCTCTAGCGAACGGCGAACGTCTAGTTTATAAATGGGGTATAGTTCGTTTCGAACTACGAGCGGCCAACGGGAACGTCAGCGGGAACGTCAACTGCGAACGGGAACGGGAACGAAAAGTTTATAAATCCAGCTTAAATGCAACGCCTTTGTAGCACAACAAACAAACAGACAAAGATACGATTTCTGCATTTTAGCAGATCGCAATCCGCTACTTTTGATGGTGAACGGACCACCAAAGTCGATACCCACGCACGAAAACGGTTTAGCCTGGGATATACGAAAGGAAGGCAAATTCCCCATCAATGGCTGAAAAGTTTTAGGATTCGTCCTGAAACATTTGAAGCATCCTGAAATAATACTGCGAATGGCCCTTCGAGGTGACAGAATCCAATACTGTTGCGAGAGCAAATACTGCAGTGTACGTAGTCCGGGATGCAAATACTTGCGATGAAAACTTTCGATTATTAATTCCGTCAATCTATGATTTCTAGGTAGCAAAATCGGAAATTTCTTATCATAAGATAATCTACTATTAATAATGCGACCGCCTACTCTGAGCAAACCGAAATCGCATAGAAACGGCATCAATTTGCGTAGAGGTTTCGAAAGAGGTAAACCTTGTTTTAACCGCTTTATTTCTTCCGCAAAAACAATACTCTGCACGTTTCTAACAACGATCATTAAAGCCGTATTCAATTCTATGGCAGTAAGTAAACCACTCATCTTATGTTTATCTTTCCGAATATTATTCATGAATCTATAAAGATAGGCCATAATAGACTGTATTTTATTTAAAGACGAATATTTTTCTAACAAAGACGAAACTACTCCATCTTCAACATGCACATTGAAACTATGAAGTTTCGTTTCCGATAATATCTCATCATCAGAGAAATTTTCAGTAATTTCATCAGAAATAGAAATTACACTTTTGAGAAAAGGGGGCCCCGCCCACCATAACGAATTATTCAAAAGCTCAGAAGGTAGACAACCTCTAGATCCGATGTCTGCTGGATTTTCACAACCATTAATATGATACCAGCAACTTGGACTAATCTCTTCTTGAATAGAAGCTACTCTATTGGCGACGAAAGTCTTCCATCTACTTGGTGGAGACTTGATCCAACATAATGCAACATTTGAATCTGACCAGGCAAATGTGCGAGTTATAGTGAAATTGGAAACAAATACCGATTTTATATAACTCAACATGTTACTTAACAACACCGCGGCACATAACTCCAATCTTGGTATCGACACCTTTTTTAAGGGAGCAACTTTTGTCTTTGCAAGAACTAATATCGACTTGTATTCGAACTCCGAAATCTTTATTCTCAAGTAGACAACGCCAGCATAACCTCTTTCACTCGCGTCACAAAATCCGTGTAATTCACAAGATTTGGATCGAGGAATTTCTAAAAATCGAGGAATTTCAAGATTTGAAAGACACTCGAGTTCTGATCTGTACTGATTCCATCGAGAAACGATATTCTCTGGTGGAACGTCATCCCAATCTAATCCCAAACGCCATAAAATTTGATTCAAATATTTAGCGAAAAATGCAATAGGTGCGAGAAATCCCAAAGGATCAAATATTCTTGCTAACTCCGATAAAATAGTGCGTTTAGTGCATTCTTTAGATAAAACATTCACGGTATAACAAAATACGTCCTTAGTAGGATTCCATTTCAAACCTAAGACTTTAACGATAGAACTGTCGTCCAAATTGAGAGGAATCTGTTTAAATTCATCTGGCAGAAAACTAAGTAATTCAGAACAATTTGAAGCCCATTTCCTCAGAGGGAAACCGGCTTTTCCAAAAGCACAAATCAATTGTTCGATAATTACACGAGCATCATCTAAAGAATCACTCCCCGACAGAACATCATCAATATAAATATCATTATTTAAAATTGAAATGACTAACGGAAAGTCACAACCCTCATCAATGGCGAGCTGTTTGATGACTCTATTTGCAAGAAACGGCGAACATGTTACTCCGAATGTAACCGTATTCAACGTATATTCTAAAAGTGGTTCATCACTAGAGAAACGCCAAAAAATACGCTGATAATCTCGAAACTTAGGCGAAACTATAATTTGTCGAAACATCTGCTTAATGTCAGCAGTAAAAGCAATACGATGTGTTCTGAAACGAGCCAAAAGACCCACCAAATCAGTTTGTAATTTGGGGCCGACGTACAACGAATCATTAAGTGAAAACCCCGATGAACACTTTTGAGATGCATCAAAGACTACTCTCAATTTAGTTGTCAATGAGTCAGGTTTTATAACACAGTGATGTGGCAAATAAAAAGATTTAGAATAATCCGTCAAATTAGGAGCAATGGTCATATGTCCCGAACTCAAATAATCACGCATGAAGTCATCATACTGATTTTTCAAAACATCATCCTTGTTTAACCGACATTCCAAATTGAAAAATCTTTTTATAGCTATTTCGCGAGAATCCTGAAAGGATGGTTCCGAATTCGAAATAAAAGGCAAATGAACTATATATCGACCATCAACGTCCCGAGTTGTAGTTTTCGAGAAGATATCTTCGCAGAGCTGATCATCTTCAGAAACGACATTATGTTCAGGTACTTGTTCCAACTCCCAAAATTTCTTTAATGTACTTTCCAATGATTCTACTTCAGTTGGACATGAAACCAAAAATGATGATAAACTAGTACTATCAACAAAAGAATTCTCCGAACCGATTCGTCCAGCCAAAACCCAACCGAATAAAGTATTGATAGCTATAGGTTCTCCAATATTATTTTCAACTTTACCTGGAATTAATATCTGAGCAAAGATATCCGCAGAAATGAGCATATCAATCGAACGTGAACTATGAAATTTGGGATCAGCCAATTTCAGAGAAGTTATATGAGGCCAATTAATCGAAGTTATCTTGAAATTTGGCATATCCGAACATATTTTAGGTAAAACAAAGACATCAACTTGTAATTCTTGCTCGGTGTCATAACATGAACTAATCGTACAAGTTAAAGATCCCCTGGGTACAACGGGAGAGCTACCAATTCCATGAATCGAAGTTGTCAAGGGAAAATATCTCAAACCTAACTTATTCAAACATTTTGATGTTATGAAGCTAGCCTGACTTCCATTATCCAGCAATGCACGAATTTTTTGTTTATTACCAAATGCGTCTTTTACCATAATTTCTGCTGTCGAAAGCAAAACAAACGAATCTGATGATTTAATAGGAGAAATTTGCAGGGAAACTGCCTGATTGAAACAAGTTTGAGACTTATTATCAACTATAGCCTCAGAACTATCCGAATTATTGTTATGAATCGTAGAACCTGAAGCTGAAGCGCTCGGTTTATTATCCAATGACCGATTAAATTCAAAGCGCTCAAAATGTAAAAATGAATGATGTCTACTACTTCCACAACGTCCGCATGACGATTTACTCGGACAACTATTACAACGATGAGAAGATTGCAAACATTTTAAACACAACTGATGATTTTTAGCTAACAAAAATCTATCATATGGAGAGCGATTCTGAAAAATAGAGCAATTCAAGTTCACGTGGTTCGATGATTTACAAAAAACACATGTTATCTTATCGACAGAATTTGCATCAGTTAAGAATGAAACCCGTGAACTATTATTTCTACCAAGTTTAGGAGCGCAAGCCACAGAATTATTCCTCTGAACTTTAAACTTATCATTCGATGATTCGACAGCCTCTAAGGCTTTACAATGAAATGACAAGAATGCTATCAAATCAGTATATTGGGGTAATTCTATTTTACTGTGATCTAATTCAAATTTAGTTCTTGTTTTGAAATCGATTTTATCCAAAAGTATATTAAACAATGGAAAATCCCACGAATCAACCGGAAAATCCAAATTGTCCAAAGCGGATAAATTTTCCGAAAATACATTCAACAATTTCCTCAATGAAGCAACATTCTCCTTTTCTAATTTTGGAAAACGAAAAATTTCGTTCCAATACGAAACTGCTAAAGGCCTCTTATTATTATAACGCTTAAGTAAACTACCGAAAGCGATCGGATAATTGTCCCCGGACAAAGTTATTCCTTTAACTATTTCCAAAGCATCATTGGATGTACTACTCAAAAGGTACTGAAATTTTTCAATGTTGCTCAACGACAAATTTTTATCAACCAATGATACGAACAAATCACGAAAATTAGGCCATTCTTTCAAAACACCTCCAAAAGTGGGTAGTGAAATCTTGGGTAATCTAACGTGCGATACTGTAGGTGAAACAGTCCCCGTCTCACTGTCTCGATTTACCCCTTCAACCAAATTATAAAAGATAGATTTAACAGTGAAATATTGTTTATCTACTAAAGAACGAATATCTTCCTGTGTTTGAAGAACTTCTTCGCCCTCATTTGCCCTCGCATTAACAATCTTGAAATGGCTAGCTTCGAATTGTTTATAAATTGACTCTAACCTATTCATTCGCATTTTCAGCTCGGAAATCAAAGCGGAATCTTGCTGAGCATTCTGCGCTACCTCGAGGATTTCCGAAATACGATTGGAAGCGGTCTTACGATTCGCATAAGTAATAGCTAACGCAGACGCGTCAGATGGCATCTTGAATAATTTCCCGAAACAGGAAATCGCAAATTAAGTGAACAAAATTTGGCAACAACGCTGAAACAAATGCCGATGATTTATTCCAATATTCAAGATAAACGATGGAACTCTTATCGCGAAAACGAAATATGAACGTTTTTTCGTCCGTTCGAAGATGTATGCACATATGTAGCTATAGTAACTTTATCTGATATGTACGATATCGAGTTTAATTTTCAAACGATTTTTGAAAATAAACTGATCGAAATCGAATGAATTTGACAAAATATAATGAAATGAAAATAAATTTTTCCCAAAAACGAATCAGGCGCCGAATGGACCAATGTTTAAGCGCGACAAAAGAGCAAGTGGACTGTGTGAAATTCGAACAATAATAACAAATCAAATGATCAAAAAGTAGCACCAGAACGATAATCTGACTCACCTTTCTTTCACTCTCAACCATATAAACTTCACCGAATGTGAACGACTATCTCCAAATTGCAGCGAAAAATCTAACTTCGACGACGATTCGAAAATCTCTGTCTTCTTTCGATCTTCGAGGGAATACTTCCTTCCTCGAGTTTCCGGTGTTGCCAGCATTACACATTGTGGTGCAAACAAGGAAAAACAAACAAACAAAATACTTCGAACATTGGTCTATTCGCTCCGACATTCACAAACCAAAAAATATGCGAAACCCCAACAATATTTGAGAAAGAAATTTCAAAGTTTAGAACCTGATGAGAGAATAATCAATGTTTTATTAGATGAAATACACATTGAACCCAAAATTGAGTATTGGGGAGGACGTCTGTTGGAATCTTTGTTGATTTAAGTCTAAGATGAACGCTGAGAGTCCTCGTGCTGTGTTCTGGATTATTTTCGATAAATAATTATAAAACTAATCGCAAATAAACGAAATGCTTTAAGAGTATTCCACAAATGATTCTTTGTGATATTATGAATGAAAAAATTTCAAAATAACATCGTAAATAAACTAGAAAGTGACAACAATATCGGCGCTCAATCCGCTGTTGTCCCTCTTCATGACCCTCTTTCAGCAACGACGGCAACGTCTAACCTTCCGGCCTGTTAGTTTCAATGAACTCTATATTATATAATAGGTAGTAATATAGAGTTCTATGGTTAGTTTACGCAGGCTACGGCCGGCACATTGATGAATGAAAGAATGAACGAACTGGAGCTTTTGGTCCATCACTTGAAATCTTAGAACATAGAACATTCTTTATTCTAAGCTCTGAATAAAGAACATAAGGAAGGAGCATACTGCCTCACAAAGTGGGTCCGGGATGGATGTTGCGTATGGCCGACTTTCCTTGCACTTTGAAGAGAGAACAACTTGTTCCGAGACTTCTTTGTCTGAAGAAACAAACTAATATGAGTCATACTTGGAGGTTCAATATGGGCGCCTATGTCCCACTTTTATACGAAGTGGAAAAGCTCCTTCCTGGTGTTCTTTATTCAAAGATTCTAAGCTTGAAATCGATGTTTTTGTCTCATTGTATTTCTATGGTCTCATTTGCTGTACACCATAGAATAACAATATCTTCTACACCACAGAATACAAATATGCAATAATCTTTCAAGATAAAGATAATCATTCTCCATCACAAATAAAATTCTTCAAACATTGAATACTAATTTGATCACAAGAAGTTTCAAATCTCCTCTCAAGCACACGAGTGTTTTGTTATGGTTCTATATATTTGTATTCTGTGGGTTCTAGCTAAAATGGATGTGCCTGTAGAAACGGCTTGGAATAAAAACGCACCCTATCAATCTAATCAGTTCTATGATCGATCGACCTCCGATTAGCAATAGGAAAAAATTTGTCGCTTAAACTACGTTGGAAATAAGAACAGGCAGAAATTTCTCTGATGAAAATAAAAAAGCCTTGATCCATATACTGTTAGATATTTCGATTAAAATAAAAACACACCCCATGATTACCATTCATTTTTTTGGATATTTAATAAATGAATAATTGAAATTACAGCAGATCACTGGTCTGAGGGGCGAGGTCATTATACGATGGTCAAGAGCTTCAACGCGTTGGATAAAATTAGTTGCCAAACCGAAATTGTCATTTTTTTCCCCGATATACCTAACCAAAATCGGAAATTTGGTACACTGGTGTTAAATATTGAGCTAAAGGTCTCTCAAATTTCATAGTTGTCTGTTGGAAAGTTTCCAAGCAGAAAATCCTAACAAAATTTTGCGTGCAGTTACTCGTCGGCATACTTCAGATAATTAGGATGGTTTAAATCTGATATCGATACTTTTTGAGATATCTCCAAAATCAAAATTTCTAATAAGTGAAAAACTGTTTGCCCTATTCTGTCCATCAAAGAAGTTGATAGTCGCATTTTAATACACAACCAACTCTGAGTTTCAAGCTGTTGTTCGAAGGTCACCTAAGTTGTTTGATAAAGAATTACAGACATTTGGGCAAAATCATAAAACACTGTTCTGCAGAAGCACATTTACAAGGTCGTTCCACCTACACGGTCAACTGAACATATCGCATAAACCTCTTAAATGACAATTTTTGATTGATAGATTGTTGTGAAAACGAAACATGATTCATTAATTGTCTTGCCCCATTTGAAAGTCATAAAAGCAAGAAACTACCCTACAGATATATAACAACTGATAGTATTTGGCAATTTATTATTTATATGTTGTAATAACATATGAAATGAGAACTGTCTCAAAACCTAGTCTCACAATTCCATTGAAATTTTTATGTTATATGGTTGCAGTCTAACTCAAGCTTACAAAGTACAAAAATACAAAAACATCTGAACCTCAACTTAATTAATTAGCAATTGTGTTTGGGTTTCTAACCACCATTATTACAGAATCGCCTCGCAAGAACATCTTTGAAATGAATCTGTCTTTATTCACAGGTTTGGCTTTTTTCTTTCCCTTTCCTGGTCGTGGAAGTTCAGTCCACATTTCTTTAACATTCTCTAAGACCATATTGCAATGTCTGTCAAATGCTTTAACTCTACCAAGTAACTTCTTATTATTACGACAATTTATCATTACTTGAGTGTTGTTCTTAACCGATTGTGTCAATACAGAAAGGGGGCCGGTGTTGAACTCCTCCTCTTCCCTAGCTTGAAGCTCTTCAGCAGTCATTTCGGATTTTGGTTTTGTCATAGCCCTAAAAAAAACACATGAAAATTTGCCTAGGAAATAAATTATGAACTTACATTTTTGAATTTTTTATAATAAAATATTCTACTTTAATACGGTCGTTAGTCGTTATCCAACAAACGCTTGTCTACGTTTCTAGGTTATTACTTAAGACATAGATTAGAATACAGACCATAGATTAGATACACTTATTATTTGTCTATGAATTCTATGATACAGACCATAAAGATGACATGATTCATTGTTTAAGGATACGGGGGCGGTATTTTCGAGCTCATCCGAATTCATTTCGTCTACGAGCTCTCGCGGCGATGCGACAGTTTGGCCACATGGTGTTCACGGTGTACTTGGGCAAGATTTATTCACGAAAACACCTTTTTCATCATAATTTTGAATGTTTCAATTATTATTCTGAACTCGAAAATAACTTTTGAATAAAAAAAAGGCGAATGACCACGAAAAAACGGGGAAATGATAAAATGCCTTATTTTTTAGGTGTCATGATCACTTCGCACGGTACAAAAATGACTTATATGCACTTGCGCACCAGTAAATGAACTTTCGCCACAGAATAGAGAAGTAATACTTCTCTATTCTGTGCTTTCGCATAGCTTCGTTTTCGACTGAAATACCACAGATCATGGTCTGTGGAAATACATCCGATGGCGATGGGTCGATATTTTGATGTTCTGTGGGGTCGAGGCAGGCGGATTCAAATCCGCATGCGGATTCTCTAATATGTAAAATTATGTGCACAGCAATTTTTTTTTCTCTATTTAAAAAACCGTGTATTAATCGGCGCATAGAGCACAGCTTTTCATTTCCCGCAGTTTAAAAGTATTTTATTCATACTCAATAAAAAATTTTAAATTTTATTCAAAAAAATTCCCGGGTGGAATAGTTGATCCAGAAAAAACTTTCATCGATTTATGATTAACTACCCTTTTTATTTTTTTACATTTTCGGCGCTGTATTTAGGATTTTCTTGGGTTCCAAAAAGTAGAAAAAGCGAGAACGAAGTAGATCTAAAAATAATCCCAATCAAAATACTTCACCCCTTATAGGATCTAAATTCAAGAACAAATATACTTGTATCATTGTATATTTATACAATGCATAAGCATTGTATGTACCCTCATTTGAAGGTAAAGCATTCAAAAGATATTTTGGAAAAATTTGCGTTTGTATATGAAAAATTAATTTTTGTTAGCGTAGGGAAGGTGGAAAAATCATTATCTTTCTATTTAATCCACCAAAGTTTTCGGTTCAATCCACCAAAAATCAATCATTTATAAAGAACACGATAAACAATATTTGTTTGCTGCAGTGCTCTTGTGAATTTTCTCCACAATTATTCCCTATATAGTATCAATCAACTGTATTTTAACCGAAAAAAGTTTATTCATTTTTGAGAAAGTCCCAATTTTGAACAAAATTAAAATTCTCCTGCAAATGAGCACAAACTGCAACTAATTAATCTAGTTGAAGCGGATTTCTGATGAACTGAGTACCTATAAAATTTCCATTTAAGTCTTGATTTAAGTTCATTCAATTTAACTATACATGCAACTTCTGTTGCGATCCCCAAGAATACAGTTCAAATTTGGTATTCAAAATGCATTTGTAAATAAAACACTCCATTTTGTATATGCTTCATTTATTTTGATATTGCAACTTATATTTTGTACATTTAAATTACCAACCCTTTTTGAGCCTTCAAAGTATTTCTTTAGATTGTGGACATTTAAAAGTCTGCGTTTGCTCCTTGTGCAGTAACTGCTATTCGACGCCTCATATGTAGTATATTCACAGCATAATTCAATTCCTCTGAAGCTCTGATTAATTGATTTTAGACATTCAAGTGTCCATATATCCAATTGATACCTAAAACAAAACTAATCATAAATATTATAAATGGAATTTGGGTACAATATATAATATATATCCTACCTTCGATCATTGTTTAACAAGGCTCAATCCACATCGTCTTTCGTACATCAACTTTCAGATATTCACTCCATCACTAATATTAGTTCACAAGAGGACAGAAATAATTATTAAATCAAAAGAAGTGCCCATAAAAACAATTTCGAACAGTAAAATCCATAAAAAACATTAATAAGTATCCACTATGTTTTCGTTTGTATGTCGTCACCCTGGGGCATGTAATTAGGAATATTAGGATGGCCTACAAATTCTAAGGAAAAACAACATGTTGCCAAACTGTCGCATTTGGCCAAATCTAGACCTCACTTTCGCATGCGAAAGTTATTCGGATGACTCGAAAATAGCGCCCCAGATATCAAAATTAACATGAGTTAACTAAAGTACTTGGTTAGGTCAGTTAACGCGCATGTGTTCACCCATGGCAGGGCGACCGCTAGAGTTTAGTATTCATCTCTATGCGTACATTTGGCAACATTGGATTTCCTTGGGCTGACTATCCTCTCGTCCTGACTCCTTGTTTCTACTTTTCCTACCGTCGCTTCACCCCCGTGATTTAGCGTAACCTTAATAACATCACATTTGCGCTGTTCAAAAGTTGCAATATCTCAAATTGTTTACAAATGGAGTAATTACTCTCAAATAGGCATGGCTGACGCGAGTACTAAGATAATTGATTCCTTTTTTTTAGCTTTCTCTGCAACATCCCTCAAGGCAAAAACTTAAATTTCAAAAATAAGTGGAGGTTATAGCCTGATATTTACCAATAATTTCTGTCGTTCCACAAGTTGAGCTTAGAGTTGCCTTTATTAAACCACAGCAATGAAATAATGCTACAGCCAAAGAATCATAATTGTCAGCAGGGTATATCTGAGATATATCTACGGAGTAATATATGAAAAGTCCCTAAACAACGGTATGACACACATATTACAAAGACGTCGGTAATTTGTATTATGACATGGTTTGAGCAGACCCATAAAAATAATTCTTATTTCTGAGATAGCTCAACATTTCCTTCAGGTGTTGAAGATTCACTTTGTCGTTTCTTGAGTCTGAATTAAGTAGTAAGAGGTATTATTTAATATCTCAAAACCCACATCAAAATCCAGCGTCTTGAGAATTCATTTGTAAATACTGGGTGAAAAATTTGGTGTATAAACATCAAATCATCCTGTAATTCTTTAATGATTAACTTATTGTTGAATCCAGGACTCTATTCATTGATGATATATAAAGAATTGAAAACAGATTTAATTGAAACTTTACCTTTAATAATCAATGCCTGTAATAGTAACACTTTTAGAGAACGAATTTTTGAAATAACATCTAGGATCGAATTCTAACAAATATCATAAACTCAAGTCAGGATTTCTGGAATGTGTTTCAAATTTCAATAATACATTGAAAATTTGCAAACCTCATGAAGTTCTCAAAACAACACATCACATTTGGTATCGAAACTATGATAAATAACGTAGATCAAAACGAAATATACAAAGTAAGTAACAATTAATACAGAAATTAAATTAACACTCTCAAATAAATACTATAAAGAAAACAAACTAATATCTAGCATTGTTAGTTCTTTGATTAAACTGGGATTGCACAGCAGCAGCTGCTACGTTAGTAGCGACTCCTCTAACATGTTGATTACTCAAAAATTCAGACTTAAATTCTTCTTGAGCCTTTGCCAAACTTGCTCCAGAACTACGATAAATTCGGTGAATCTGAAACATTTATTAATATAAATTGTCCAGATTTTTGACGAATATGCTATAATGAAAATAATTTTCCTTCTGATATATCTCGAAATTCATTTGATTGCTCCCTTTCTCTTTCTGACTCAATCAAACCATATATCTCAGATTCTAGTTATCAAAAGCAATAGTCAGTCTATTGTGAACCTTTGTTTATCTTTTATCTTTCCCAAAAATATTGTTGAGACATGATTCTGATAAGATTCATATCATATCAAGTTATCAATGAAAAATTTTGCATCCTCTTTAGATAAAATAATGAACTTAGGTCGTTTACACACAAAAACTCAGAAACCAATTCTATTTTTCTTAAATTTCTAATGTAATTGGGTAACGTACCTTTGTGATCAAGAATAAGTCTCCAGCAGCTGCAGTTGCAAATCCTACTGCAATAATCAGAGCAAGAATTCCTTTGAAAATACTACCAATTGACTCGCCAAAAGTAGAAATTGCTGTTATAATTCCTCTGTTGAAAAATATAATTAAAAAATTTCACCATTAAATCCCTCTGTATGATAGACTTTTCACTTACATTGTACCAGGTATTCCAATTGCTTGACAGACAGTTATGATGAATTGAAAGAAGAATATGAAAAAGAACACCATAAAGTTGAAAGATGAATCTGATCGGAAAGCTTTATAGGCAGGTCTGAACCAGCACAAATAAGAGAACGGTGCAAATAGGACCACATAAAATAAACCAAGGGCTATGACTTCGAATTTGAGTAGAATTATTCCACCCAAAACATTTAGCAACATTATAATTCCATGAACTGCAAAATAAATAACAATTTACATGAATTTTAAAAATATGTCTGTTCAGAATTGGATATTTTTCAATATTTCAAAATGGTAGAATACTACTTTATATGTTTATATGAATAAACTCACACATCCAGAGATGATAAAGTTGGTAGACAATTTTCTGGAATACTTCAGGTATATCTACTTCAATATCTTGATAGAAACATGGTTGGAAACAGCATTGCTCTGGCAAAGGTGGCCAATTATTCCTTCTTACATTATATTGTTGTGATCTGAGCATTTCCTCTTCACGTCTTTTCAACTCTTGTTCTTTTCTTTCTAATTCTTCTTGGCGTCTCTGAAATGTGGGAATATTGGCGTTTGTGTTTATTTCTTATGGTATATAAAAGATAGCAACAATTATACCTGTAACTCCTCTGTGTTGAGGGTAGGTTTTATATAAGTTTGTCCTGTCTTTGTATATGTAGGCAATTCTTGTGTGGGTTGCATGACAGCTGGTCCAACATTTGTACCAGTTGGTTGACCTGCCTGAAAAAATCGAAAGAAGTCAAGTATCAGTAATTGTTCTATAAGAATTTTTATGTAAAACAGCTATCTTTTTTCAATATCCTAGAGCCTTCATTCAATACTGAGAAATTAGTTGTCAGCAGAGCATATATTTCGAAATTAACATATCTGCTACTAAAATATTCTATATGTTGGGTAAGTCAGTGATCCAATACAAAAAGGCATTAAATATAATATTTCCCTGAGCAATCACTTTGGGAAGAACCAGTGAATACTTTTGAAATTAATTAGGATTATCAGAGTTTGATAACACTAACGTTCACTTTTGGGCCTTGCTTGTCAAAAGGGTTGTAATCGTCAATTCTAAGACTGGCGCTTGCATTTTGAGTCACCTGTTGTACTGAGGGATCCTAAAATAAACAATTATCTCTTAATATCACTAGTATTCTGTAAACAGTTGTTATTGATATAGAACCTTCTTCTTCAGTTTTGTACTTACTGCGAATGGATTATCGATAGTAGGATCGCCAAAAGGGTTTTCGTCAAATCCAGACATTTTCGTTGTGTATTATGAATTTGCAGACGGATAATGCAGTTGCAGTATTCAAAAGATCATTCCGGATAGATTTTATCACAGAAAATCAAAGATTTTATATTCTACTGTAGCAATTGATACGATAGTAATGACCATAGATTGTTCGAAGACTAATGTCAAAGTTGCCTACGGGGACAAAAGTAATTTTTTTGCTATGTTCGGTCCTTGATGCTATGATGCATGATCTACACGACAGCGACTACTTACATTGGTTAATTTTCCTTGATATGTACATATTTTCATTTGTATTTGTTATTTTCCGAACTTACTAGATGATTTCCAGAGAAACTCTCAGGAGCTTAAATCTTGTGCGAGTTAGGAGATCCAGGTTTAGACTTATAGACTTTGGTATTGCGTCGTTACGCCACCCTAGGAACAGCACTGAAGGGTAGCCGGTAGAATAACTACAACTAAAAATTTCTTCCCTAGTCCGGAATCGAACTCGATACCTTTCGATCACGAGTTCGACGAGCTACGGACATTCATATGAGAGGAATTGTTTGAAATGTATATACAACGGTGTGGATCGTAGCAGCATTGTTTTAATGATAATTATACAATGGCAGCAGTGTATAAAGACCTGTGATAAAGACAAGTACTCTTCATACAATGGTCGTAGAAAGATGTCGACGTGTATTGATATACGATTTCACATCTGGTACAAATTATGTATAAGTAAGAAATCATGGTATATGTATCTAGGTACCTACGTACCAATTACCAAACATCAGTAAATACGTTTATTTCAGATTATAGCATCAAACAACAATAACATAAAGTTTCGAAGGCCTTGTGTATGTACCATAAAGTCCAAGCGCACATATTCGAATCGGGCCAGGCCACTACAAAATGAAAATTTATTTCCCCATTAATCTTTAGAATCTCATTCAGATACATAGAAAGGTTAAAATTCCGTCCCGTCACGATGTGACGTGGCCCGTAAAATGTGCGGTGGCCATGAAAAGTTATCACGCTAATGAGATGATCTCTTTGTGGATTTTTAACACCTACGTTAATTCAAAAGTGCCGCAATACAATTTACAAAACTTTGTACCCGCTGCAAGTACAAGTACGATTACAGTTCAAATTTCAAAGGAACAACTCTTATTTGACCACGCCACATGATATTTATAGGTGTGATAGTCCTAAACAAGTTCATAAATGTGATTGCGAAGCTTTGTAACATTAAACCGAAACCATGAGCAAGATATATTAAACACATGCCACTATGCAATATCCGTCTCAAGATAATTTATATTATCAGTTACTTATTACTTATTTTTGCGTATGTGGCAGCTATGGAGCTACCGCGGCACAGAATAGAGAAGTATTAATTAATTAATTAATTAATTAATTAATACTTCTCTATTCTGTGACCGCGGTCTACGGAATACTGACAATCATCAACTGAATGTTTCAGAAGAATACGACTTTTATTGTGTCCTAAAAGCGAGTCTATTTGTCTATTGCAACGCGACCAGCTTTGCAGACGATAAACTTGCCGTCCATGCCCCAGAAGTACAAGATCTGGTACGGGGTGCCAACTTCTGTCACGACTAACAAAAGAAAAAAGCTGAACAGCGTACAATCATTTTGCCCATATGACTGTAATTTTCAGACCTTTTCACAAAAAAGGTCTCAAACCTCTAGTCTAGACCCAATGATGACGAATCCGATGTCAAAATCGATTTAAACAGGCAGACTTCAAAATTTTTTTCGCCGACTAACTTGAACATGCTCGCAAAACTTTTCGACTTCCCGTCAGTACATTTAAGAGTTTTCTCATTTCTCATGCATACGGAACTTCAAGGCACATCTTGTGTGTGATTGTGGTTTTGGTTGGTGTTATATTGGACATCTGCTTTTGAGATGTGAGCGTGTGAAAGGTCCATAACAACCCATCGTTAAAAGGTTACTGAAAATATTTTGATATTATGACTGCCAGAATAGAATGTTTGAAAATTTTTTGTGAGAAATTTGAAGGCACTCGCCGAATGCCGATCATCCAGTTTTTCTAAACACTAAATATTGGAACATATATTATCAACTCTATGCTCTGTTCTGTCCTCCCATAATGTTCATAGAATAAAAATCTATTGAGATTCCTTAAAGAGAAATGTGAAATTTATTATTATTGTAAGCGAGTGATCTAACATGGCTACATGTTAGTAACAAACTTTTCTTTATTGTTTGCCAACGGTATTTAAAAGATTTAGTAGTGGTGTTTGGTATCAATATCGAGCAACATTTTTCTGAATAGAAGTGGCACGATCTATAATTGAACGAGATCAGTTCAATTATTGTACAATCTCGTTGAATTCTACGCCGGTTGGTAAGTAGAGCAAACTAGTGCCTCCTTTGACAGTCACAAAAGAGTTTTGATTTTCGATCATTTTTAAGAGCACAATGCTACAAGAACATCACCATCTCTCACAAAATGGAATGCAGAGGAATGCTAGGTAATTAGGAATGATCTGCGTATAATAAATAATTCAGTGAAAATAAAATCATTTAAATTTGTAGGATGGGTATGCAACAAATGGGGCCTCCTCCAAACCAAAGATCGCAACCCATGTTGATGAGCATTCAACAGCCTGTACCTGCTCCTCACACTGGTAATTTCAAATGGTTTCTGTCAATTTCCTATTATGACCCAACTGTTTTTAGGTGTTCTCGTATCAATGCCCCAAGGACCTACTCTGATCACTACCACATCTATTCCACAACAATCTCAAAAAGCTCCTGCTGGGATTCAACAAGGTAGGAAAGTTTACTTGACATTTGAGCTGTCTGTTGAGGTCTTTAAAATTGAATTAAATATTTCTCGTATAGTGAACTATAAGTCTGAAAAGTTACTTTTGATATAGTTTGGGATGGTTTTTCTTAGTAGATAATGCTGGTTATGATGATACACCCTCCTATGTAAATTGGCATTTCTTCTCAATACTTAAATCCTATAAGAAACGTTCTAGTAGAGTAATACATGTCATCTGCAAATTTATGCATCATACTAAAATTTACTCGGTCAGATAATTGATAATATGGGACAGTTTTGATGTTTGAGTATGATTTATTCAGAGGTCTAACCTAGAGAGGATTAATTTAGTATCATAATCATGAGTTCAAATTGAACCTGTGCATTTGAACGATTCAAGTTTTGGTCATAAGATTGGGAGATCACGACCATGCTGAGACCTTTGAATTTGAGATCTTTTCACTGAGAGGAACAGAAAATTACTGAATTAGAAGAGTTATCAAGTTGTTAATAGGAAGCACTGATCGTGTGTTCTCTTATTATTAATATGTAAGCTGAATAACTTCAGTCAGTGGTCTTTCAAACTGTCAATAAATAATCTATATTTTAATTATTACAATTATTGTCAATAATATGTTGGTGAACATAATATTTATATTATCCTGAAGAATAATGCATCAGGGTGTTGAATTTTGTGTATCGTCATAATTCAGAGTTATTAACCAATTTTCAGACTAGTGAGTTTGTATGTTTATTGAAAAATTGAATGGAAGCCTGGCACCTAAATATATTGTACTGGGTAAATAAAATTAACTCATTGTGAAACATCCCTCAATCCAAAATATTCCACATCTATATAATAAAACAGCATACTTACCCGAAAATCAAAAAAAAATTTGTTATCAAGAAGAATATCTGTTATATCTCCAATTTTTTTCAACCAATTACCAGAGTTCTGTATTTTTGGAAATATCTGGGAAGAAACTTCGAATATTGACATCTCTGGAATCATTCCGAAAGAAAGATCGCTGAATTCTTTTTATCTGAAGTCAAACTTCTTCAAAACGATTACGTCAATTTTCAAGCCGATTTCAAACGATTTGTTTGAACGCACTGATGAAGAATCTGTGGTCAGTTTCGGTAATGGGCAAAATCCGCTCAAAATTTTCTATGGCCATTTGAAATTTTCTTTTCTCAACAATCTGGTAAAAAATTTAAATTAAATTTTGCATGAGCATTTCAGCTGTCATTTTCCAACTAAGGACATACTTGATTTCTATTGAATCAATATTTTTCTCAAAATTGGGATAATAGAATTGTGAATTGGTATATCTGCGAAATAAACTGGTGAATTTCAACTACATGAATTTGACCTTCCTTATCAAGCTCCGAAGATTTTCTACAAATACATAGTTCCATCTTTTTTGGAAGTTATTGTGTTAACGATTAGGTTTGGATACTCGTTGTTTTTGGAAAAGGTGTGGGGCTTTTTTTCGACGTTAGAATTCTTGAATGGGGAAATTGCGTGCCTAAGCATATTGCTTGAAAACTTTCAATAACGCAGATATGAATTTTGTTCCCTACTTTATCCACAACGTTGAAAAATTACGGCTCAAAGGTTCATGTAATCTTTCATGTGGATCAAACAATTTAAAAATCTTTTGTACGCGCTATTCTATGGATCAGTTTTGCCTGTAACTTTCGATTTTTGGCCCGAAAAGAATCCGAGGCAAATTCAGTTCTGCCCGAGGGGTCGGTTGGCAGTTTCACTATAACTTTCGAAGGAAAAGTCCTACAGTTTTGAAATGTTCAGGATATATTTGAAGCTCTATATTGCGTAAACGCAGTAACTTCGAAAGAAACATATCAGAGGTTCCGTATTTGCAGTGCAGATTTGGAGATTAATAATGAAGGTGAATTTCGTGAATATCCGTCCAATGATTCCAAGTTGGGAAAATTTATTTTGCAAATATTCCAAAGAATCCTATCGAGAATAATGGCGTGGAGGTTCATGAAGAATTTCGTAAGGAAATGGCTTCGAATACTAACTAGCGCTTAAATGTTTCTGACTTCTCGTCAGTGATTTTTAAGATTTTCTGCGCCCATGTTCTGGAAAACAGAGTGCTATCCTATGAATCAACTGTCTGTAATTTTGGAATTTTTCCCGAATCCTGTGGCAAAATCGATTCTGTCCGACCGCCCGTCCGTAGACACGATTAAATGCACACGTAGAATCCTATTGAAATAAAACTTTCAAAGTAGGTTGCATTTCAAAATACAACAGTCAAGTTCGTTAATGGGTGAAATCGGTCAAACCGTTTCAGAGTTATAGTCATTATTGGGATATTTCCCTGATATTTTAGGAACCACTTAAGTGATTGGATTGAAACTTGAAAGTTAGCATAACGACGCGCAACTTTTTGCGAAAGAAAAATCTGCTCAGCCCTTGAACCCCATGTTTTACAGCAGTTTACAAAATATCACTAAAAATATGTCAAATTTCGTGATCTTTTTCTCGGTATCGTCGTTTTTTCGGGAAAAATTCAAAAAGTATTGATTCAATCATGATGAAACTTGGTTACTATTAGAGGGACTGGAAAGTAATGTCGTTTTCTTACTCTACATGCATGCGTTTTTGAGGAGTCTTTATTTTCTATCAATGATGTATTCCCTATCATTGTCAATTACTTTTTGCCATCTTCAAGTCAGTTTTAAATCCCTGATCAATTAAAAGTTTTTCAGCAAAATATCTAGAAATGGAATTTTTGATATCATCCAAATCTGCAAATGTTTTTGTCGCTTAAAAAGTGTTGCAGAGGTCGGAATGAGTGTAAATCTGATGGTGCAACATTAGGCCAATATTGTAGATGAGGTAGCCCCTCCCACCCCAATTCATTAATTTTTTTCTAGGGTTTGCTTTGCGCAGTGCTGTCTTGCATTGCCGTGTTGAAAAATCATGCGTTTTCGGTTGACAATCACTGGCGACTTTTCAATTGAAGATTGATTGACTCGCTGTTGAGGTCAGCATTCACAGTTTGTACAGGTTTTAGCATTTCAAAATAAATAATGCCGCGAATATTCAAACAAACACACAAAAGCGCTCTTTTGGGGATTTCTTTTGGAGGAATCCACCGCCTTTGTGTTTTGGGTTATTATAAAGCACCTTTTTTTATATACTGTCATCAAGCTATCGAAAAATGCTTCTACTTTGTGTCATTGAAACATTGATCGGCTAGCCTTGTTCTCTTTGACCAGATGATGCGGGATCCAAAAACCTGCTCTGATTATTTTATTATTATTTATATCATCTGACACAAATGTTCTTCCTTTTCCGCCCAAGAATAGACGTGCGCAGAAAACACATTACTTTCAGGTCCCCCTAATAATTTCGAAATGCGGATGAACAACTTTGTGCAAAATTGATGAACGTTTAATTGAAAAATAAAAAAAAAAACAATTTTAAATTATTTTTTTTCAAATATTCTTTATTCTGCGATCATATCCTCACGTAATTCTGCACGAACCTTCAAGCTGTCATTTTTTAATGAAGAACTGGATTCCAATTCGATATTATCTGTATTGTTGGAAATATTGGGAAAACATTTTGACTGGGTATATCTGCGGAATGATTGCGTGGATTCTACCCAGTCACGAATTCGGCCTTCGTAATAAATCAAGCCGAATAATTCCGTAGATATACCCATTCAAAATTTTGTTTCCCACAATTTCAAAAAATACAGATTGGATCGAATTGAAATGCAGCACCTAATTGGAAAATGACAGCTCGAAGGTTCATGTAGAATATTTTGAGGACAGTTGGATTAGAAGATCCCAACATTTTTCTAACAGGAGATAAAGGCTCCGCATGTAAAGGGTTGCGCGGAATTCCTTAATATAATTAATATCTTTTAAACCAGTGATTTAAAAAATAGCTGAAACACGTGAATTGATGTTGAATTAAATGTATTTTTGGCAATAAATAATAAATAAATCGGCAGGAAATAAAGGCTTTGTATGTACAGGGTTGCGCGAAAGTCCTTAATATAATTAATATCTTTAAAACCAGTGACTTAAAAAAAAGCTGAATCACGTGAATTGATGTTGAATTAAATGTATTTTTTTGGCAATAAAATGAAATATTTTCTTCAATCCCTCAGCTGCAACACCACCTAACTCTTTTTTTCACATGCAAACCTATGTAGTGTGTAGGCTCTTTGAAAAGCTCGTGACAGATGGAATCTCACCATACTTTTTTTTTTATTTTACTTATGTGGTTATTAGGAAATAGGCAAAACTCTTTGAAAAACACTAATACCTAATTAAACCTGATATTGATATGCTATCTTCATTCTGAATGAGTTTTTATGTTACATCTTCAAAATAAAATGACAAGGAGGTATTCAGCACATGATGTTTTTCAATAAGATAAATAGATTGTTGAATTTTTTGTGCCATAATACATTTTTCACACCAATGTATGGTTTATTAACCAGAAAATAAATTCATTCAACAGGATTATTCAAAATATTACTATGGCTATTCATCAAAAGGTATAGGTGATAATGTGGTGCATAATAAACTTTGCGAAATATGTCTGTTCCATAATGACATAGATATATTAAGTATATTATTATATCATTATTATTATTATTATTATATTCCAGGGTATAATCTTGCAATTGAAATTGATATTCTTTCATATGCAAGTTGCAAATTCTGAGATTGAGTAATGATGAGCTAAGTTTTTCCAGTTTACCATTACGAGAATGGAATCCAGTCAGAAGTGATTGAGCAGCACCCCAGTCAGCAGCAACAGGCGCAGCATGGTGAGGTGCAATCGCAGAGCTCCCCAAACACTAATACTTCGTCTGGGCCCGGTACTAATTTGGCAAACATAAAAGAGAAAACACCCATGTGCTTGGTCAACGAGTTGGCTCGTTACAATAAAATACAACATCAGTACCGACTAACCGGTGAGCAAGGACCTGCCCACAAGAAAACATTTACCGTAACATTGAAACTTGGCAGCGAGGAATATGAAGCAGAAGGTCCAAGCATTAAGAAGGCGCAGCATTCGGCTGCCGCCCAGGCCTTATTGAAGACAGAATTCAAACACCCTCCACCCAAAACTACCAGAAATAGTCGTGTGGGATTTAGGACGAGTAATCAGGACGTGATGACCCCAACGGTGGAATTGAATGCTTTAGCAATGAAGAGGGGGGAACGTCCTGTTTATATTATTGAAAATGGAACAGCACCCCAGACATATCTGTCTCAACCCAATTATTACCCTCGGCATAACATGTATACTCCCCCACAAACTCGTTACGGTTTTGATGGAAGACGCCCAGTACGTGGACATTATCCTTCTTATCATGATGGTCGGTACTATGGTCAGTATCGAGCAGCTATGGCTGCTGCTACAAATCCAGCTACTGCCGGAGGACCTCAAAACCATGACCCGTATACGGTAAGATTACATGTTGGCGAGAGGGAGTATCCTGGAGTGGGTTACACAGTGCAAGCGGCACGCCATGATGCAGCTGCCAAGGCGATCAAAGACATCAAGTCCATGGGTGCAGAACCTGCAGAACATAACATACTAGAAACCATAACACCCGAAGCAGCCGTACCACCAGACCTCAATACTGAACTCAAGTCCCCAATTTCTCTAGTACACGAAATTGCCCTGAAAAGGAACCTAAATGTTACATTCGAAGTTTTGAGTGAAAAAGGTCCGCCACACATGAAAGTCTTCGTAACACGGTGTCATGTCGGTACTTTTGTCGCTGAAGGGGAAGGAAATGGTAAAAAGATCTCAAAGAAAAGGGCCGCAGAGAAAATGCTCGAAGAACTGATGAAACTACCACCGTTGCCACAAATGTATAACAACATCATGAAAATGAAACGCAAACGTATGACGAACAAGAAGAAAACTCGGAATTTGATCAAAATGAATGTCGATAAGACAACTGAAACTGTGGAGGAGATAAATCCTATATCGCGTCTCATCCAGATTCAACAGGCGAATAAGGAACGCGAACCTGTTTATACTGTTCTGGAGGAGCGTGGAGCTGCAAGACGAAGGGAATTTGTTATTGAGGCTTCTGTGAATGGTCACTCTTGTACCGGAGTAGGCCCTAACAAAAAGGTGAGCAGTGTGTTGGTGCATTTTTATTTTACAAACCACTTCAAAAGAGTAGGTTCTGTTTGTATGAGTATAGTCTTTAACACCATAGGATTTATTTATATGATTCTTTCACTACTCTATCTCAGTCTTCAAAAGGGTTTTGGTGCTGGAATTGAACAATCGAAGTCATCAGTATTCTGTGAATAAATATTTTTTTTTGAAATATATATGTACCTGATTGGAGAATTATGATTTGTTTATTGATTCAAGGCAGAATGTAATATTGAAAGAATTTTCGGTAAACCCGCAAGATTTCCCGTCGCGAAGCTATGAGTAAGATATTCACATCATTGTAAGCAGTGTGAGTTCCTGAACAAAAAATATGAAGGCCAACATAGGCGGTCTCTCTTTGTTTGGAAGATATGGGCCCTCAAAGTTCCAAATTGTTGCATTTTCAGATCCTTTTTTCTGCCAAAAAAATGATCTCTCACATCTCAAATCTAGTTCATAAATCATCTTTGAACCTTCAACCAACGAATAGAGACACTTTCTTTCAAGAATATTCATTATTTAAAGGAAGAACCGTGAAAATATTAGACAACAACTTAACCTATATTTCTACGAAATACTTCTCAATGTTAAAGCGGAGCTTGGCAACAGCTTCTTCTCATCGCATTGCTGGCGGGAAATATGAAATGATGGACAGTTGAAGGATATGATTGTAAGGAAAATGCTTCAGTCACTGAAGAAGAGTTGGTTATTTTAACATCAAAACTAAATCATTGAGAATATTTCTTTAAGGTTTCCCTCCCAATATTTTCGTTTGAACTTTCTCTTTATCCCTTTCAAAATAGGGAGGTTGTTATCTACTTCATTTTTTCTTGTGTCTTCGGGATGGTCCCAGTTTAGAACGAGATTCAGGGTATTCCAATGGAATGGGTTATATAATAACTTCGATTTCATTGGAAATCTGGGAAGGGCGCGACCTATCACATATGACAAAAATGTACGTTGAAATATCTGAAATTTATTTATTAGTTACATCAGTAATTACAAACTAGACCTTAATTACTAATTACAACAGCTGAAATCAAAAACTCACTGATATATACTAATCACTTCAGTGCACAATGGTATTTTAAATACTGTGTGTGCACTCATTTGCATTAACAAGCATTTCTAAAGAGGTGTTTAACAATTAACAACCACTTAAACTAACCCTAATTAATAACCACAATTAAATTATCCAAAAATAGTAACAAAAAATATACAAAACTCTAATATTCACAAACCAACCGAAATAATACCAACAACAACCAATTTCAATCATGATTACATCCAAGTATCACAAGTACAAGAAAATTTTCAGACAAAACCTATATTGTTAATTACCCAGTCCACTATTTCCCCCTTTATATGTCAAGGTGTATTCTCATTCCATTACTATGTGTGTCAACCTTGTAGATTTCATTAGAAACGAATTCTCCTATTGGAAGATTTGGAGTTTCGCAGTAAACAGTAAGAACTAAGAACAAATTCCATTTTTCTCGCCAGCAATAATCTGTCATTCACGTATACGACGATGGCACGATTCCGACCAATGAAATTTGCGCCATTGCCAAACTTCACTTTACGTCTGAGTCGAAATCAGAAGGAATAGAGGTTAAATGGTTGTCCAGTAATTTCATTATTTTTTCATTAAATATTGATTATTCTTGAAAAAAAGTGTTGCTTATTGTTGGTTGAAGGTTCAAAGATGGTTTGTGAACTATACAGATGAAGTGAAAGATCGTTTTTATGGTGGAAAAGGGGACCTGAAAACGACTCATTTTGAAATTTTGGGGGCCCATATCTGCCAAATTAAGGGAGACCGCCTATGTTCGATTCCACATTTTTTATTCAGAAAATCACACTGCGTACAATGATGTGAATATCTTTTTAATATCTCGGCGACGGGAAATTTTGCGGGTTTACCGAATTTTCATTTGAAATTATACCTGAATGATTCGACTACCCATGGAAAAATTGCTGCAAAAGGTTTGAGTGTATTAGTAAAGGCGTTATTATGCGCCAAATGTTACATTGATATAAGGCGCTCTAGATTGAGCTTTGATTCTGGTTCTGATTCACTTTTAAACGCGATTTGTGTTTCCTTATTGGCTGAGTTGCATCGACCAGCCAAACAGAAATCTCATTTAAAAGTGAACCAGAACCACAACCACAGCTCCATCGAGGGCGCTTATAGGGAGTGTCATAACACACATACACCATATTGTCGATTTTTATACAATTTGCTGCCGTTTCTTCTTAGGAGCGAAAGCATTTTTTTGTCACCATGTTTGTAATTTTCTAATGCAGTTTCGAACATGATTTTAGCGAGAGATTCTCACTAATGAAAGAGTTGTGGTTAAATTCAATTCTGGCCGTAACACTCTAAGAATACCTAGGAACTTGTCAGGATAGGTTTGTGGCTCGGTTTTTTATGATTCTAAAACTACTCATCTGGTCGATTGAATCTTGGTAATTGCAAGATATGAGAAATTATGTAAGATTTCCTTAGGATCGTACCGCAAGAAAAGTAAACTTGGATAAGAGTTATCGGCAACCATGAGATTTCCCAGAGTAGCGTCTATAGAAATGTTAATGGAATACAATGTTCAGTTGTCTATGGAAATCATTGATGAATTGACATATTTCATTCATTTATAAAGCAGGATAGGATGCATGATGAAACCAGACTATTTGTATTTCAGGTTGCCAAAAGGAATGCTGCAGAAGCCCTTTTGGTGGCTTTGGGCTACACTTCCGTTAATTCGAAGCCTTCAAAAGTGGACAAAGAGCCTGAATCTGATAAAGGGCGTAAAGTAACTTTCATGGAAGAAAAATCAGAATCTTCCCAAGTTCAAGTCGGAGGTAGTGGAGGACGGCAGCTAGTGCCGGGCCTACTTCTTGTAGGACCTCAAGGTGATCAGTTTCAACAAAAAAAAGAAGGAATTCAAATGAACGTCGAACAAAAGCGGAACATACCTCCACCAACTGCCCAGGGTGTGGTTCGGTCCAAAGATCAACTGTTGTATCTTGCACAGCTGATGAATATTCAGGTTCAATTCTCAGATTTTCCAAAAGCTAATCATGAACAGTATTTAACTTTAGTTTCTTTGAGTACAACCCCACCTCAAGTCTGCCACGGAGAAGGCCCAACTACTGAAGCTTCACATGAAAAAGCAGCTCTCGAGGCACTGAAGGTGCTTTCTGAACTAGGCTTAGACATCGTTAATCCTACCAAAGATAATTCTGAAAGGTATGTTCATGTGGATTATATTTTAATTTTCTGTAGACCTAATTGCTATGACTCGATCGATTTCCATGTCAACAATATCCACTTGCCAGTCATTGGTTGGGACGCACCCATAGATTACAGAAGTTATCTTTGTAATCTTTGGTTGCACCGGATGCGCCCTGAGGAATGCACAATTCTCGTTTCAGAAGGCGGATCGCTAGAAACTCACGTTTCCTTTCATCCGAATATGCGGGAATTCGTGTACTGACAGCTGGGAAACTCCCCACAATTTGACAGTTTTGTTTACAGGCGTGTTCTCTATATAGCATGGGCTTGCATCTCTAATGCCTTAGGGCGGTCGTCCACTGCACGCTCTTTCGGCAGGCGCGATGGGAGGCGTAAACGAACGAACTTGCGCGAAAGTTCCAAATGAGTGATTTCTAGGTACCCTCGTTGACTGGCAGTGAGTTTAGCCGGACGTATTCGGGAGAATACGAGCGGCGCAATTGGATCCCGATCAGATTGGATTGGTCTTGTATACCAGCTCATATGGAGAAGTATTTGACGGAACACGGAACTTTGTGAGTCGACGATATCTGGCTTGAAGGTGTGATAGCCTCCCTGAAATTAGATTCTTTGGCAATAATCCGGAGTATAGCATTCAAAATATGTCCAATCTAGCGTGTTTACATCTCTAATTATCTCAACATAATAATTTTCTCTATGACATATTTGATTCTGAACATCATTTCATGTGCTCAAGTATTTTTGAGAGTTCTCAGTTGATCGGGAATGAAAATGGAGATTAATGAAAAGAAAGGAATAATTAAAACAATTTTCTTAAAAATAACTTCTACAAAACTTTCATCGCCAAAAGCTCCCATAAAATCTATTGAATATGTATGCTTATCTAGTCTGGCAAGAGGCTGATACTGTTCTGTGTAACTAAATGAGTAAATTTAACATCAATAAAAGACAAAAAGTTCTACTGTGTTCGTTCAATCTACATGTTACATGTACATCTCAGCACTTGGAAAAATTTTGAGACTGAGTTCTTTAACCAATTCATTCCATTTGTGTAATTGAATAATTCTCTCAACGGACACCTTGCTGCTAGTAGATTTAACTTGTTTTACTTTGAGTAGATTCGAACCAAAGATTTGAATGTATTTTCAGAAATAAAATATGAATAAAATTTCGAATGGGATCTGCGGAATCATTAAGCGGCTTATATTGAATTCTTTATTAATACCCAATTCTGATATACAATAATCGGGTTTGTCGGGCTTAAACACAATGACTTCCGACATCTTGTCAGTAGTTTCTTAGTTCTTTTTGAAATCATCTGTTGATGTAATTTTCACCATAATCTCACTGGAAAATATAACACAAGGAATCAGTTTGTTCTCTATCAGAAATATAGTGATATTAAACGAAGTAATTTCTCTTATTCTATTTTTCAAATGAACCATCACAAAGTAACACACTACTTAATTCAAAATCCCGATGTCTTCGTGCCGTTAATTTAAAACTACCTTTTAAGTTTTAATTATCTCGGATATCGTTCTATCCCTGCTGCAAAGAAATGTCTTAATCTTGTATATCACATGAAGTGCTTTCCTGACGTGTGTATGTTATCCCAAGGATTGACTTACTGGGGCGTCGAGCTATCGCTATCGGGAGAACGAGCCGGTAGCAAATAGTGAAAACTTTGAGCTGTGAGTGCATGAAGCCCCACAAATTCGGGTGGTGCGTCAGGCAAAAGGGTAGAAAGTGCGAGTGTCTGACGTGTCCCAGCCATTGGCTGGAAAGCGGTTCCTGTAACTGTATGTTGTTTCATAGAACGAATACAAATCCTAACTATTTCTTTTGATTTCAGCGGTAAAGGGGCCATCAACCAAAATACAGTCAAGAAGTAAACTTGTAATATCTTGCACTAATTACAATGTATTTCTTCATTCCACTCCACAATATGATTTTGACTATTCGACATTCTTAACATCCATGTGGCCATGTTTTGTTTTTTGTCATGATTGTAACTGAGAATTATTCTTCTGAAGTTATTTTATGTGACTTCATGTTAATGATGTTACACGAAATAATCTGACAGTAATTCTAGTTATTGCTTCCTTTTTATTTTTAACAGTGCTGCCCATTTTCGTTTTCGTGGGCTGAAAACGGATTAGGGAAAACAGGTAGTTCAGAATTAGCTATAATGTTTCACATCATCTTTTCCATTTATGATGTGTTTTGGATGCAGCACAAAAAACCTATAGTTGGGAAAAGTCCATCGCCATTTCAGGTCACCGTATCGTATGAAAAATTTGTTGGAATTTTTCTTTTGGCCATTTCATGAAATGGGAACAAAACTATCAACATGAAAAAGTGTTGAAATTGCCACGTTCATTCTGCATGCGTTTATATGCTTGTATTGTTATTTTTTATGCTGTATGCCCATAACTTTATATCACGTAGTATTTACCAATGTTCTAATTCTGATCTGCTATATTGTTTTTCATGTGTTTAGTAGATTGATTTCATAATTCATAAGCAAAGAAGCTCCAACTATTCAGTTTTTTTTAATTAATCGATTTTAATAACAAATATATATAATTGTGAGCATTTAGATAATTCTTCAATTGGACCAAATTCTTCATACATGATGCATTGAATTCAAAGGTATTTTTCTGGCCAGTGATGTCTCCAAGTCATTATTTTATTATGATATATTATTTAAGTTGGAATATATTTTTATTCTCGATTCAGAAAATGATTGATTGTTGATGTATATTATTTTTCTTTAATTTATTTATTGTATTATTTGTAATTTCATTGGCTAGTACAAAGTGACATGATCAATGTGTCATGATGAGGTCTTGCGAAGGGTTTTAGAGTCCCATTTACTAATAATTTAGACTATTGAATTGGTGTCCATCATAAGAATTACACTCAATATTTGAAATTTAGATTTTTGTCCTATAAGTGGTAGTGTGTCCACAAGTCACATTTAGTTTGGGAAAACTATCTATTGAAATTCATTTTATTTATGATGTAATCAATACACAGAAGATTTTCAGTTCAGACCTATAGTATTTATAACGAAGTTTTAAATTAATCTGTGAATAATCTCTCATTATTTTCCTGTATATAAACGTTGTATTTCACAAATAATTCATAATTATAATCAATACTTGAATGTAAAAATCTTTGCGTTTTTTGAAGTTGAAATCAATAAACAACCACGATTAATTTCAACTTTCTTTACCTTTTAGAATATGACAAATTATCCGTCAGACGAATATTAACATCAAATGCTTTTCATTTCAAATATTGCAATGGTAGAATTTGATGAAAAAAATCAAATCTTTGAATATTCAACATTTTTGTTTTTGTTCCGCGTTCAGAACTGTTCGGGTTCGGGACGATTCAAGTGTGCGCGATTGTGATTTTTTAGACACAAAATTGCTATCGCGCATACTTGAACCTTCCTGGACAGTTCTGAAATAGGAACCAAAACAATCCCTATAGCCTATATCAAACCACAGAACAGTAAATCAATATGAGGTCAGCTATATATTTCGATTGCGTTTTGGAGATTCGCGATTTTTCTTTGTGTAGTTGAAAATCTCAACCATGGGGCCCGCATTCTTGACTAGTGAACTTTCTTTTCGCATACGAATTCCCGAAATAATTACTTTCGAAATGCGTGTGCGCCTCGAGTGTTCACCTGTCGAGAATGCGGACCCAGACATATGTAAAAAATCGTTCGATTTTACCTGGTTTTATGACCGATGAAAAAAATAGTTAGGTAAAAATCCGTCGACTTTCATTTGTCATCGCGTCTACGAGTACGCGGATGTATTGAGGTCTATACACAAGTGGTCCAATTAGTGACGTCAATTTTTGCGCGCATGTTCTAGGGGAACAGCGTGCTATCGTTTTGTCCAAATGTCTGTAATTTTGGATGATTGAGCCGAAAATGGTCTCAATCGACTAGGTTGGACTCACTGATGACGAATCCGGTGTCAAAATTGATTCTGTCCGGCCGGCCGTAGACACGATAACTGTTGACAGAAGCAAGCTAGCTACTTGAAACTTTCAGGATAGGTTGCGCATCAGAATGCCGCGGTTAAGTTCGTTAATGGGCCAAATCGTTCCAATAGTTTCGGAGTTATAGGCACTTGAAGTTTTGAAGTTATTTATTTTTATTTCAGAAACTGCTCAAGCGGTTGGATTCAAACTTGGCAGTTTGGTGGAGTACAACGACGCGCAACTTTGAGCCAAATTTCGTAAAAATCATATTGTCAGTAAATTAAAAAAAAAAAATTTTTCGAAATTTTTTTACAAAAAAATTTTTTTTTCGGAAACCATTCATCATATCCACAAAAAATTATACTCACACTTCGATCTTCTAATTTTACAGCAGTGTACTAAATTTCAGTTCGATACGATCATAAGTTTTGGAGATATCGGGAAAAAATATGTCAAATTTCGAGGTTTTCTTCTCGATATCGTTGATTTTTTCGGTATTACTCGAGAAATACTGATTCAGTCCTGATTAAACTTCACAGCTAGTTTTAAAATGCTGAAAGACAACTTTATGCAAAATTTCGTGATAATCGTGTTATTAGAACAATTTGGAAAAAAAAATTCTATGATTTTCTCATCATATCATCCTCATTGAATTCTGTATGAAACTTCGAACTGTTATTTTCGATGAAGTACTGGATTTCAATTCGTTCTGATCTGTATTTTCGGAAATATTGGAAAAATAAAATTTTGATTGGGTATATCTACGGAATCATTGAATGGGTGAAATCCGCCCAATGATTCCGTAGATATACCCATTCAAAATTTTATTTTTACAATATGTCCAAAAATACAGATATGATCGAATTGAAATCCAGTAATTTATCAGAAAAAAATTTCAAAAAGCACTGCCGTGAAGGCAGCAGCTTTCGCGCGCACGTTCAAATTTGTTGCTGAAGCGGTCATCTACATTGAACATGCGCGCAAAAGTTGCTGCCTTCACGGCAGTGCTTTTTGAAATTTTTTTTCAGATTTCTCACATCTGGGGGTATCCAAAAATACCCCATGTATTTTACGCGAATTTTTGTAGTTTTCGAGTTACCATCATTTTTGTGTTTTTTCAATTTATTATGCTAGCGAGGTTTCAAAAATTCATATCTTTGTATGTAGTAATCTGCAGATTTTTTTTGTGTGACATCTCCCTGAATGTTGTTTTAATGACAAAAATAACTCAGCTTCCTGAAATCACTGAAAGTTACTCAAAAAAGGCTTGAAATTTATTTACATATTTACATACATGGGGTATTTTTGGATGCCCCCAGGTGTGAGGAATCTAAAAAAAAATTATTGACGTCACTACTTGGACAATCCTGTATATGTTATATAGAATTCTATGCGTTGATGTTATATCAGAGTGCGATTTTATTTTAATCGAAATGGGTGCGTTTTTATTTTCATCGAACTGGTTAATCGGTGTATCTCGCTCTCTCTCTCCTTTTGTTCTTCACCAAAGAAGAGAAAGATAGAGGTCAATCGATTAATCATTTTGATGAAAATAAAAACGCACCCAATATCTAATCGATTAATCGTAAATGCATCAAGGCGTTTTCATGAGAGAAATTTCGATTAACTTTACTTTAATAGTCTTGCCGAAAGTTTTCGTCGCTTTGTCAAATACTGTTTGTCCCGAAAATGATCACAAACGACTAGGTTGGACTCACTCATGACGAATCCAGTGTCAAAATCGATTCTGTCCGGCCGAGGACACGATAACTGTTGAACGGAGCAAGCTAGCGACTTGAAACTATCGGGTTAGTCGCGCATCAGAATGCCGCGGTTCAGTTCATGAATGGACTAATACTACTGAAGCGATTGGATTAAAACTAGGCACTTAGTTGGAGCATAATGACGCACAACTTTGAGAAATATTGTGTTGAAATCTCCCTGTTGGTTATTTTGTTAAAAAAAATATTTTCAAAATTATAGTTTGATCTGATTATAATTTTTGGAGATATTACGAAAAAATGAGTCAAATTTCGTGTTTTCTTCTCTCGGTATCGTTGTTTTCTTCTGAATAACTCGAAGAATACTGATTCAGTCAGGAGTAATCGAATCAAATATTAAGAATTCTTCATCGCTTGCAGAAATATCATCGCGTTTCTAACATCTCCTCCACTACGGGAAAAAGGCTGCATATATAATCCCATAATAATGATCTCTGGTAAAAATATGTGGAGAAACACAGCAAATAACTACCACAGGAAGACAGGATATTTTAAAAATAAGTGAACTAACTGATTTCTGTACATTATGATATAAAGTGTTCGTTATCAATCTCCACACGTGAAAACCGTTTATTCAAAATTTAAATCCAATAACGAAATTCATCGAAAATTCTCTAATTTCTGTCGAATGATCAGTAAATTTTCGATAGATTTGATGACGTCACGTCAATCGTTGGCTTAAAGGCCAACGCTCATACGCCTCATAGCCCTCATATATCGGCAGACGGCAACAGCCCAGCCCACGGCACACCGTAATTTTTCTCTATAATTGAATGGGACGGCTACGGAACACGGCAAATTAGTAGGGAAATAAGTTTCCGTTTTGCCATGGTCCGGTCCTGTAGCCGATAAGTGAGCGTTGGCCTTCAACCGATTAAAATAAAATCGCAAACATGGGTGCGTTTTTATAACCCCATATAATCCCATACCATAGAATAATAAAATCCCATCCATAGAAAAACCACATACCTGTCTGTGGAATAAGTTTCTGTGCTTCTCGGAGAATCGATGATTGTGTCAGAAAAACTTATGACATTTTAATACCGTGTTCCGTCATTTCCGTGTTGAAAGTTGACACTATAATAAACAAATGGCGATTACCATCCTCGATTTCAAAATCCTTATGAAGTGAATCTACGTGATTTAGATTTGCAAACTTAACATGCTTTCAGAGATTTCATCTCTAAATTCACAAAAAATGAACCATCGCATCACTAAAATAAGAGATCATAAATGACCAATATTCCCAATGATAGTGTTCATAAGATTTTAAAAAAATATGTGAAAAATGGCCTCTAATTCATACAGGTATTCAATCAATATCCTTCGTTGACACGCCCCTATATTTAGTATTTTCGTTTTAGGGTAGAATGGGTAGAAATAATAGAACCCAAAACTGGGGAACATATGTATGCCAACTTAGCTACTGGAGAATGTGTTTGGGACCCACCTGAGGGAGTACCTGTCAAACGGACAGATTCAAATCAATGGTGGGAACTGTTTGATCAAAATACAGCTAGATTCTATTACTATAACGCAACAACACAAAGGACAGTCTGGCATAAGCCCAACAATTGCGATATCATTCCCTTGGCCAAACTACAAACTTTAAAACATAACACAGATTGTACTCCTACTCAAACAAGTAATCAGTCTACACAGACAGGTAAGTTGATGTAGTTATCCTGGAAAGAATTCATATTAATCCATTTTAAATTAGTTTAATGAATGCCAGTTCCAAAGTTGGGATTAATTCGAGTCATAGTCAAATTAGTGTTCATGAAAGGAAATGGTGTTTACATCTAGTTACCATCCTCCAGCCAATATCACATAAATGAAAATCCTCATTTTAATTATGAATATGTGGATAACACCAAGTATATAGGACATACTTTACTCACTTTAAATGCTTTATAGAAACCTGAACATTAGTGTTCAGAAGATTGACCTACTTTCTCAGAATCCAGAATAAGTGTTAATACTAAATATCACAAGATTCGATACCACATATCTTCAATAATTTAGGTATTCAATATCATGAAGAGTTGGTTCCAACGGAGGCTGGAACTGTATAGTGCACAATCCACTACTTGCATAGTATGCTACAGACATTCCAACATCGATATTGGACAATGCATTGTACAATTCGCTGAACGATTCTTGTGTTCAGACAACCTCTTGTATCGTTTCTTGTAGTTTACACTGTAGGGTCTAATCGCTACAAACTTGGCTGGAAGAGGGAGGTCAATAGCCTTTTGATTTCAATCAATAAAGTTAAATTTCTCTCTGTTAATGATGAAAGCTGGACCAGTACCTTGTATCTCTCATAGCACTGACCTGTGCTGAAAACAATTCAAACCATCCCTTGAGTGGTACAGTGAGTGGTTCAATCTAAGAATAATTAGATTTGTGTCACACAAAGATTACTTTTCAAACAATTGAGAATTGTTACTGAAATCTTAAAGCCTTTTACGATGTGAATTTCTGGCTCATGAGGGAAGTTTAGGGAGGGGAAATATAATCCATTTTTGGGATCATGAAGATCAAAAATGATCTGTCTTCTTGTGATTGACCATTCAAGTTGATGTTCTGATGGGTTTAATTTGAATTATTCAAATTGAAAGGATGAACACAGAAAATGTAACACGGTAAATGTTAATTTGATTTTGTTATAAATTTAAGTACAGGATGTTACATAATTATGCTACAAATTCGAACTAAAGATCGTGAATTTCTTGTCAAACACCGTATATCTTTGTATGGAAATCGTTTTTAATTTGATGCCAAAATAGGCGCTCTCGATTGACCTTTGGTTCTGGTTCATTTTCAAATGGAATTTCTATTTTATTATTATCTGAGTTCCATCGAACAGCCAATCAGAAAACAGAAATCTCATTTGAAATTGAACCAAAGCTCCATCGAAAGCACCTAATTACAGAACACTCGTATCAGTTGAGTAAATTCTGATTAGTTTCCTTTTAACCATGGAAGTCGTATTTCAATTTTGAAATGCAGTTTATGAAGGGACGTTCATAAAAAAAATGAAAAATCCTATTTTCAGAGTTAATATAATATTACTTGGAAAGTCATCCCAGATCGTCTTAATTTCTTGATATTTTATGAACGAATTTTTGAGTACTGGAGATTTTTCACTATTTTTTTTATTACCGATGTAGGGCTTGTTGTGAATCTCTTGGACATCATATAACTCCTCAGAAATAGGGATACCTTAATCAATGTCCCCATTTATACATAGTGTCAATTTGAAAACTTGCCAGGCTAATTATGTCATGACAGGGATGTTTTGAAAGAAAATGCCGGAACAGGACAATTTTTATTTGGAGGACATATTTTTATTCGGAGGAGGACATATTTTCAGCACAATTGAAAGCCAAAATCTCCTTAACCCTAAGGGTAGGGGCTATCACTCCTAAATTCTATAGATAAACCTCTATTCCCTAATATAGAGGATTAGCTTTTCCCCAATTGAAACACAATTTGTCCCCATGAATACTCCAGTTTGCAAATTTTAGTGACTCTTTCAAGTATTTACGGGGTACTTACAGTACTATTCTGCTCTATATTATCTCCTTTACGAACAACCAACACCCGACAATTGCACTAAAAAATAGTGACACCTATGGAGGTATTTATCTTCATCACAAAAACATGGCCACATGCATAAATCAAATGGTCACTTGTGTAAGAAGCAAAATTATTAGCCTGGCAAGTTTTCAAATTGACACCCTGTAGTTCTATTAGAAGCAAGACGGAGCTATACATAAATTTCCTCATGCAATTTATAGGTAAAGGCCAGATGCTGAGTCTCTCTGCTAGCACTCCTCAATTGAGACGGAAATCTAGTGATCTATGTAGAAGCAGTAGTTTCAGTCAACATGGAGCTGAAGCACCCCTTTATTCCAATTGGCACGATTCTCATCTTTTACCACTAGAACATTTCCTTTTAAACAATAGTAGAGATTCCGATAGTGAACATTCTGATAGTGGAAGTGAATCTCTGACAGGTCATGAGCCTGACAATGAGGATTCTGACCAATCTGAGGGCAGCTATTTACCTCATAGGTTATCTCATCGACCCGTTGAATATCTGAATCTGCCTACAGGTAATTATATTTTTTACTGTTTGAGAATGAAGAACGTTTGAAGGGACATTGTCTCAGATGTGTGATGTATCAATTCATTACTTGGCAGAGAGAAAAGTGCGAGATTCTAAAAATACATAGCTCAAGAGTTAGCGATACTTAAATCTGTATTAAAGAAGTATTGTACAAATAGCTCTTGGATTTCTGTTGTTGGGTACATGATCAGGGGAACCGCACGCTATTGTTTTGTCCAAATGTCTGTAATTTTCGAATTTCGAGCCGCAAATGGTCTCAAACCACTAGGTTTACCTCAATGATGACAATCAAATTTCAGGGTAGATTTCAAAACCCGACGGTTAAGTTCGTTAATAGGCTAAACGGTTTCGGCGTTATAGTCATTTGAAATTTCGAGCTTATTTCCCTGATGGGGAACTAATTTGGCTATTGGATTGAAACTTGGCAGTGAGTTGGAGCATAATGACAGGCAACTTTTAACAGAATTCTATTGAGATCGATCGATAAGTAAATTAAACCAAAAAAAATTCAGAAACACTTTTATTCGAAACTTTTCATTATATTCGAAAATAATTTCCCACAAACCTTGAAATCAATATTTAACAACCGTGAACCAACTCTCAGTCCCATCCGATTATAACTTTCAGAGATAATGTGAAAATATGTCAAATTTCGTAATTTATGTTCGGTAAGGTTGTTATTTCAGGAATAATTCAAAACATATTGATCGAATCCTGATGAAACTTGGTAACTAGTTGAAAATTCTGAATCACAACTTTCTGCACAAATTTTTGATGGTTGTATGTTAATATAATAATAATAATAATAAGCCTTTATTTCCAACAGGTAAGACACCCAATTAAAGGAAAAGTGTAAATATTCGAAAAAAAAAAAATATATAAATCCATATGACAGCCCAAATATAAATGAGAAAAATTACAAAACAAAAAAAATACAAATATAAATCTGGAAATATAAACAATGCAAAAATAAGTGCAAAAATTAGTGTACCCACAACAAAGAAAACCAACACAGGAAAAAAAAATTTGTATAAATCCCTAATTGAAATGAGTTTACTCGACCGTACTTATATACGCCTTCAGAATTTTATCCAAGGAATCAGCAAATACATCAACTTTATCTGCTATTTGATTATATATATCACACATATAATGACTTGACGACTGTAAGGTCAAATTAGTCCTTCCCGAACTCAAGTAAAAAAGAGATCTACCTCTACTCTCCAAACGTGGAGTTAAAATTGGAAGTTTCTCCAACAGTGCTGGGCAGTCAATCCTGTTATTCAACAACTTGAATAAAGTATTAAGAGCTAACAGAGCTCTTCTAGTTTCTAGTGGCTGAGCATTGAATCTTTTTAGAAGACTCTTGTGGTCGCAACCTATTGGAGGGTAAACAGAGTCCAACCTCCAAACTAAAAATTTGTAAAAACGCCGCTGAACCGCCTCCAACCGATTCACATGACACTCATAGATAGGGCGCCATATTATGCTAGCGTATTCTAGCTTACTCCTTATCAAGGAATTGAATAAGGAGATGAATGTACGAGTGTTCAAGAAGTAGTCACTATTACGCACTATAAACCCGTATGTCCTGAATGCCGAGGATATCGTATTTTCAATATGTGGCACAAAAGAACATTTCTCATCAAATAGAACACCTAAATCCCGAGTCTGCGTCACACGATTCAAATCATTTCCGTTCAAGTTATAAGGATACCGAATTGAAAACTTTTTTCTAGTATATGATATTACATGACACTTTTCAACATTCAAGCTCAAGCAGTTAAGAACACACCAACGATATAATAGATCAATCGCATGCTGCAGTGCAATACAGTCCAGCAAAGATTTGACTTTCAGAAAGAATTTTAAATCATCAGCAAAAAGCAAACCCAAAACCTCCATTCCATCAAGCAAATCATTTATAAATAAAATAAATAAAAGCGGTCCCAAATTTGATCCCTGCGGAACCCCGGACCCCCGGACAATTCTGACCATATATCCTCCCGAACATCTGCTTGAACCTTCAAGATATAATTTTTCAATTGAGTACTGTATTTCAATTCGCTCTAATCTGAGTTTTTGGAAATATTGAAGATTGAAGAAGATTCAAGAGGAAAATTCACGAACTATTATTACAGTGTGAACCGTATTCCATGAATGAATATTTGTTGTTCTGTAGAGTCAAGTTATCTTCAAGTATGAAATATTTCCTTTTCTTTACCCCCCTTTTGTAGATAAATCTGAGGTGACATATATATTATTATTATCCTTGCTCTCTTCATGAGTTCATCCTTTTTGGTCTGACATACTGAATGTGTGCTAAGCAACTGCTGCATGACTTGTGAACTTCTTTTCCATAAAGCTTCAACGGAACCTCGAAGTAGAGAATCCGATACCAAAGATGGCAGACTTCCGACTCCAGCTTTGAAACCATCGGCTGAGCCTCCTCTGCAACCAGAAAGAGAAGCTGACATGGAGAAGTTCGCTGCTGATAATCTGAATCTTGGAGGGAGAGGGTTGTTCAGACGAAAGGCAAGTGTGAGGGATCTGTTGAGCTGGTCGGAAAGGAGCCTACAAAGACCTCTACTGGCATCGAGTAAACCTGTCGCAAGACAGGCATTGGAAATGTTCAGACAAGTACAAATGTATATGGGCGATCGGAAAGCTCGGCCAGGTACTTCCCTGAATTCATTGGTTATGGACATATTAGGTACTGCGCATGCGCAGCCGCTGCTAAGGGATGAACTTTTTGTACAGTTGTGCAGGCAAACAACAGAAAATCCAAGACGTGAATCTTTATTAAGAGGTTGGGAACTTTTGACGATAGCATTAGCTTTTGTTCCACCTAGCCCAGTCTTCCAACCAGCCTTGCTTGGGTACCTGAATCGCCATAGAGATCCTTCATTTTCGAGAGTTTTTCCTGATGTTAATCGGTGGCCTATCCATGTTCAGGTGAGTTATTGTTTCTAAATATAAATTTTTATTCTTTCATATTGATGTTTCAATTTGTTCTACATATCCATTGTTTAAATAGATAGAGTCAAAATTATCCCAGATTGATTACATACTTCATTCTACAATTCCTACATGTTTCAAAAATTGATTATCATGCTTTCTTTCTTAACGTTTTTCGAAATGAACTAAAATGGATCAAAGACGAATATTTGTCGATAAGTCAACAAATATTCCACCTTGTTCAGAGCTAATAATCCAATCAACCAAGGCATCTACACCTAAGAAGCGATTTCCAAGGAGTACAGTTCCTGCACTTTCACAGTAGTTTCTGCTGTTTTTAACACTGCAGCATATCATCAAATAGGTTGTAAGTATCTGTCCTATCTGGGGTTTCCAAGGTGTGTCGGTCTGATGATGGGAAACAACCGTGAAACTTCAGTGTAGATGCTTCGGTAGGTTGGATGATTAGCTCTGATCAAGTTGGAATATTTTTTGACTTATAGACATATATAAGTCCTTATGTCATGTTAGCTTGTTATTAAACTGAAAGTCTTTTTTTCCATGAACCATTATTTTGCTTGTCCTATTAGTATTCAAATTCCATCCATAAAATTCGTCTCCTACCTAGTTTCATCACTACATTCATTTGTGAGGATATGGGATATATGCTTTGTACAAAATATAATTAAGTACACGGTAAAATTAAGTTTCAAATTGGGTTATCTGTAAGATTGAACGGATTTCACCTATTCATGAATCTCACCTTTTAAATTGAGCTCAAAAACTATTCTACAAATATTGTGTCTCTGATTGTTTGCTAGTTAATTTGAAATTTCCTTGAAGGTGAACCATTATGCGACGGTTGCTTGTCAAAGATTGGAAAGAATTGGTGCTGGTGGCAAACGATCTGCAAGAAGACCCCAAGTTGATGATGTTGAATCAGCCAGGAAGCAAATATTTCAAGCAAGTTTGTTTGGTAATACTTTAAGGGAAGTTCTGCAACTTCAAGCGAGCCGTTGGCCAAACAGAAGACTTCCTTGGCCTCAGGTTGAGCTTTCTCAGCAAGTACTTCGATTGCAAGGGTTAAGTACCGAAGGTAATATCTTGAAGTTGATTTTCTGATAATCTCGAAAAGTTTTTGGATTTAGATTGTTGATTTAGAGTGCAAATTTAGCAGAAAAATTATGATTTGTTTGGAAGCATGTTTCTCTAAACAATTACTTGTCAAGATGTGTTGGTCGATACAGCTCAATATGGGGTAGTCACAGAAGAACTTAGGTTTTGAAAGAATATCTATCTCCAGTGAGAATCATCACTGCTCTTTATTTACCATCCATTGCCGTCTTGGCTAATTTAAAATCAGTTTGTTGAAACTAACCAGTTGTGTTAACTGTTTCAGTGTGTTCAGTTAGAATTGTACTCTGAACTTCTAAGTGTTTTCAAAATTAGGATTCTATGGTTTGTAGTCTCTGCTGTTCTTTTCAAATGATTATCAATGCATTAGTGCTTATGAGACTATTCGTCGTTTCACAAAACTTTTGACTTCTGATCAACTCGTTGATTAAGGTTTGTTTTCGATGGTTGGGTTGAAAATGAACTGAAATGGAGCACAGAGTTTACTGTTACCTGGGGTGCGTTCAGATGCTACGCCGTGTGACGCCGGGCGCTTCCCAAAGCGTTCAGATGATTTCGTCTGGCCAATGGTTAGGTCGTTCAGATGCTTGGGAGAAACTTTACCGGGCGTCCAACCCAGCCCGTACATGGGTAGAAATTGACCCGCATGCGCTTTGCAGTTTATAATGACAGGAGTGAGAAGTTTGGGTTATGTTTACAATTTCAAAATCAGATTTAATAGTTGTTAACTCTCGAACTGGTTGTATCTCAGAGGAAGAAATATATATTTCTTCCTCTGAGACTTGTATATGCATTTTTGCCTTGCCAAAAAGGAGGATATCAAAAATATTATTTTTTTGGGGTTAAGTAAGATAAGATGATATTTGACATTTATACCACATCGTTCAGATGAATCTTCTAGTCAACGGCTACAACCAAGCAAAACCAAGAAAAATCCTACCGTGCGATTTTTGTCTACCGGATAAAGCATCTGAACGCACTCCTGGTAATCAAGCCCTTGATCTGGCAATCAAAGTTTTGTGAAACCGGCCATATATGTACCATAATCGATAATTGATAAAATGTTCGATTTCTTTCAAGGTATATTTCGTGTCTCAGCTGATGTTGACGAAGTGAATAGGCTCAAAGCTCAAATGGATAGGTGGGAACTTTGTGAACCCAGCGACGCTCATGTTCCTGCTAATCTCCTCAAACTCTGGCTCAGGGAATTATATGAACCACTCATACCAGATTCCCTTTATCCAGAGTGTGTGGCTGAACCAATGACACCACGCAGAGCTTGTGATCTAGTATTACGTTTACCAACATTGCATAGATTAGTATTGTGTTATTTGATACGATTTCTGCAGACCTTCAACAAGCCAGATGTTATACAGCATACAAAAATGGACGCATCTAATTTAGCTATGGTTTTCGCTCCTAATTGTCTGCGTTGCATGGCTAGTGATCCACGCACTATGTTCGACAATGCTAGAAAAGAAATGACATTTATGAGATATCTCATACAAGAACTTGATACTGAGTGTGTGAGAGATATGATGTGACCTCTACTTGTATATATCGTATTTATATAATGAAGCAGTTAAATTTTGTATAATGCAATAGAAATTCTAGGTTTTATTAATTGATAAGATTTAAAAATGTATATGAATTTTTTAACTCGTGTTTTCATGAGCCATTAAACGCAAGTTTTGCCGAATTCATAATGACATCTTTGATTTTGAAGAATCTTAGGAGTTCAACGTGCAAAGAAGGCTTTCGATATTCGGTTGGATTAATCTGCAAGGCGGCAAACAAAACTTCTTGAAGTCTAGCAGCTCCTGGAATTGGTCTTAGTTCTTGAAGTTGGAGCAAATAAATAGTATTCTTCATAGTTTGTCAAATTCATGAATGTTTGATAAAGTTTCTCGAAATACTGAAAAATTAACATGGATAAAGTGGGGTTTGAATCACTTCTGCACTTTGATCAAGCAGATCTCCCCTGTGCGACTAAGCTTCTTTATTCAGTATAATCACCACCTTCATAGAGCGATGGACCACAACACTAACTACTTGCCATTTTATGAGAGATGTTTTACATTTCCAGAAGGTCTTCTCAAAAACAATAGGATCCGATGTTTCATTTCCTACTAAGTTCATCATGTCCATCTATATCGAGTATTATCGAAAAACCATGCATAGAGTTCACATAATCATACTACGTATATTTATTCTCGTTCAAAATTCAATTTTGAACGAGAATAGTTATAATTATATGTAGTATGATTAAGTGAACTCTATGCATGGTTTTTCGATAATACTCGATATAGATGGACATTATTTTAGTTTGTTATTCTTCAAGGAAAAAAAAAAAAAAATTATTGTAATTTTCGATTGTGCCATCATCAGTAGTTAAGTTTATTTTCGATTTTCTCTGTTATAGCCCTGAAGAAGTGGAAATATATCCGCGAAACGTCGGCATCAGTTGAATAGAGTTTTTTCAAAAAACCACTTTCCTTCATCCTGTGAAAATCTAATTTAAAAACAACAATCTTTAACATAGAATATTCGTGAGGGCTCCCAAGCCTTCCTGAATCGCTATTCTTGAAATCCTGGAAAGAGAACAAAGAAAAAAAGTGGGCCTGTCTACGGGCTTTGCAACGAAACGATATTCTTGAACTGAATGTAGTTAAGTTTATTTTCGATTTTCTCTGTTATAGCCCTGAAGAAGTGGAAATATATCCGCGAAACGTCGGCATCAGTTGATTAGAGTTTTTTCAAAAAACCACTTTCCTTCATCCTGTGAAAATCTAATTTAAAAACAACAATCTTTAACATAGAATATTCGTGAGGGCTCCCAAGCTTTCCTGAAGCGCTATTCTTGAAATCCTGGAAAGAGAACAAAGAAATAAAGTGGGCCTGTCTACGGGCTTTGCAACAAAACGATATTCTTGAACTGAATGACTGTAGAACAGCGTTTCACTGAGTGAAAGCGATGCATCTCAAACGATTTGCGATGCAGTGATAGAGAACGTTCTCTACTATCGAATTCAAGAATAGCGACCCTGGTGGTTTCAAATACCCAGTGCACTCATTCGAAAAACTACTTGCCCAGTAGATCTTCCTACCCTAAGTGGTCAGCCAGCTTGCAGATTAAGCCTTCAGTCTATTCCAAAGAGCTTTTGCAATTAAGGATTTACCAGTTCTTGGATAAAACACAGATTGTGCTGATTGAAAAATACTTGGTAGTGGTGGATGAAGTGTGCAGATTTCCTCGAGTTGCCTTATTATGCTACACGTTAACGCCTATTTCATATTGATACCTCATTTGGTCGCTCCAAGAGTTAATATAGATGAGTTCAAATACATGTAACCTCTCTCTTTTAACCATTTTTTCAGCTGTCAAGAATATTTCAAATTCCTGAATTATACCGCAACACTTCATGAATCACCTTGATATGCACTGTTCCAACCATATTTACATTTTCTGCATTTCAGCAATTACTCAAGATAAGTTTATGTCTTGGTTTTCCTGAAACTTTCCATATTAATGAAAAAAAATTGCAATTGAGGAATATAACAGGAACAATATCATTTCCCATGAATTCTGTGTTTTATTCCAAATCTAATGGAGTAAGAGTACCATTCGGAGTTATACCAATACTTTCATCTTGCTATTCGGGATGTAAAGGGTGTAGTTGGATAGCACCACTATAAAACCTATATTGAAACCAATGCCATAATATCAGTTTGACTTACCTGCGTTTTTTTGAAATTTTGTCTGTCATTTTTTGATTGATATGGCTTGAATCAATCAATATGGTAAATTTTACTCTTTTATGTTTACTACATCGGCAACTAATGGAAGTAAAATTTGGAAATTAAAACAATATAGTGGCATAAATATTTCAAGGGATTAATGTGGGAAAAATCATATTCATGAGTCAAACTTATTTTATGGCATACATTTCAGAATATGTTCACCAATGCTGAACATGAACATAATGCTGGTTGAGAAAGTTATCTGGATGTGTGGATATTATTGTTGCTAGTGTTGATATTTCCTACTCATTGCCCAAGTGCCAATACATTGCACATAATTTTTCACTTGATATAAAAAGCCTGTGAATGTATTCGCAGGTTTTTCATAAGATAAATATATCTGGATTACAAATAATTCTCTACAGGATTGACTACTGTTCATATTGAACAGAATAAAATAGGTTTAACTTTGCAAGCAATATTTTTAATAAAACTTAACAACATACTCTTGATGAACGAATATTGTTTGATTTCAATGAATTTTTTGATTGGTTTTTACATTGTACGGAAATTCTAACCATATACCTAACAATATTCTATCTACAACGGTGGGAGAAGTGACATCTAAGGGTGAAATTTAAATTACCTGAACGTTTGCGACTCTCCTCTTTTTGGACCATTTCCAGCAGTGGGGGAGGCCTGTAGGTTAGATTGGAGAAATTTGAACCTAGGCGAAAAGTGAAACTACAGATGATAATCCCTTTCTATTTGATATAGGCTGAAGTTTTTTAATTTTTATAAAATATTCAGCAGCCAATGGCGTCATTTTGATTTTTTTTATTTATGCTCACAAATAAATATGAGGAATCTCAGAATATCCTAAATTTCATTTGCATACTGCTCAATAAAAGCCATGCAAATTTTACCCTTGGGTGTCACTTATTGGCCGCCTCTATAATTCTGAATCAACATTAACATGCAAGAACTCAAAATCTAAAAAAAACAATGAATATTGAAGATCCACATCAAGCTATATTAGTCAGAAAAAAAAATAATTGTAGAGGAAGTTTGAAGTGTTATCATATATTTTTTTCATTTTGTGATCTAGGCTTGAAATTATTTCAGAACTTTGTTTCCATTTATTAATATTTGAGATCTTTGTGTTCACCCACAAAACATCTCTATAATAACATCTATAAATAGCGGTGATACGATGCTGCCATTCGAAAATGCTTTGTAGATATGAAATTTATCAAAATATAGAGAGCCTGAGGGAAGAAACTCGAACTTGTCGGCCACTACTTCCTGATTTTGTTATATATTTTTCATTTTCGCAAAAAAGTACATTATTATCTAAAGTTTCATTGTCAAGGCCTTACATATCATATTAATGAAATATCATCAGGAATTTGTTCAGCTGAGGTAATTATTATCTTTTTGTGTATTGATTGCATCTGCATCTTTTCATTAATCTTGGTCATTTTATTACATATAACGTGAAAAGCTTCAATTTATTATTTCTCTATCTGGCTCATTTGAATTTCTAGAGGGTTTTTCGTTTATACTTGCTGTGGAGTTTCATTTTTGCTGAACAAACTTCAACATTTTTCCATTAAAAGTATTACATATAAGTACAATAATTTTTTACAATATCCACTAAGGTAATAAAACTGACAATATATATTCGCATTATAATTTTAACTTTGTTATTGTATTATAGATCTGTATAGGTACTTTCAAAGTGAAATTTCAGATTTTATTCAATTACATTGAGGAGGGCTCTCTCTTTGTTGAGTATTATAAAAAAATAACTAGTCATATAGTTATTACTTAGAGACAAAATTGAAATGTCAATCCTTTTAGGTTTGTATGTTGTTTTGATTATGAATATATCATAAAAAAGGAATTATTCCTCACTTTATTCAACACTATTGAATTTTTACGATGATCATCAAAAAAAGACTGCTCTCGCGATTTGCCTCTGTCGGCAAAACAACCAAATTCGGATAATTTCCTCGTCGAAAGTTATCGAATTAATTTTGGTTCATGAACCTTCTGCTCAAAATTCGAAAATACAGATTATATTGAACGGTGATTTTATCTACATCTGCTTGTTTTCTGAATTTTGCCATTTTGTTGTATATCTCTCTGCTTCTAGATAACAGTGCATTACTTATAGAAACGTCCTTTTCTCGAGTGTTGTCATCTTTGAAATTTAAAAATTCTGAAATGGGGGCCTGTTCGCGACATAGACCCATCTTACAGACCGATATTGGTCTGTGGTTTCATATGATCCTCTCTGATGGATCAGGCACCCTCTGGTTCTGACCATAGACTCCAGACTGCTTTCCAGTCACCGTCTGGGCCGTGTTCCATAGCCAGTGGATCTTTCCCCGCACTTGACTGGAAAGCAGTTCCTGTCTATGGTTCCCACAACAGACTCTATGATTATGACCATAGACTCTATATCTATGGTTCTAACCATATATTCAACTCTATGGTTCTGACCATAGATTCCACTCTATGGTTCTGACCATAGATTCCACTCTATGATCTTGACGATAAAACTCTAGTTCTATGGTCATAACCATATACTTCTAACTCTGTGCTCCTGACCATAGATTTCATGACTGTGGTTCAAACCGTTGAATCGGAGTCTATGGTTTAGCCACAGATCCTATATCTATGGTTTAGGCCATAGATGTAGTCTGTAGCTTTGGTGGTTCCTTGTTCTCATTTCTATAGGCTATTCATTGAAAATTTTTGCTGATTCGAGAACGCTTACCACAGAAAAACTCTTTTGTTAAACACTCCGAATAAAGAACCTTCTTTATTCAAAGGTTAAACATAATAACTTTGAGAACAAACAACTTGTAAGTTGTAAAGCCGAGGGTTTGAAGCTGAAGTTAGAGTTCATGAATGGGTAAAATCCACCTGTACTTTTCAAACACATAATATATTTTTTTAGAAACATTATACATATCCGATGGAGCTGAAATCTGCTACTTTATTCTAAAACATGAAGGTTTGAAATTTTTCAACATAAAAAATTTTTTGAATGTGGCTAACGCGATTACCCACCTATAAGATTTTGCTTGATTTTTTTATGTTAATCAATTGGTGAATACATTAATATATATATAGATATGATCTTGATGAAATCCACAACTAATTATCAAATTCCAATTTTGTGGGCGTAGAGGATTTTTTTGCGTTTGTTATTTAGGAAAAAAACATAATTTTAGATTTGTATATCCCCGAAACTGTTCAGCGGATTTAGCTCATCATTGCGAGTTTGCTCAACCGAAATATACAGTATCTGCACCTGAAAATTTAAATACTGTTCTTCTCCTTCGAAAGTTACAGAGTCTTTATGGCCTGACAGACATTTAATTCAAAAATAAATGTTTCATCAGTGTCAGTCCACCACTGGCGTATCTAGCCTCAGTTTTCAGGGGGGGGCGTGGCCCCTAGTATATATATACATATATATATTGGCAATATATTTATGTATATATAATTTAATGCTGTGCAACGTGAAAAATTCGCCATGATAGTGCTTAAAAAGTTCTAATATTGCAATATATACCGGGTGTCTCACGAATAACGTTCGTTAGAATATTTTTGTGAAGGAATTGAAATTCACGTTTGCAATTTCGGACTAGACTAGACAGATGACAATGAAAAATTTTTGAATTTCCGATAGAAATTTCTTTTTTGACGTGAAATTGCGAAAAAAATGGAAAATGGCGCTCTGCTGAAACATAGATATCTTCAAGGTTTTTCAATGAAAAAATGTCGTTTTCAGGATTCTGCGAGAAGTAAGGATAACTCTTCTTTCCGAATAGTCAGAATTGAAAATCATAAAACAGGAGGTCACAAAAGCGTTGTTGAAGTTGGAAATTTCGAAAAAGTGAAAACTCAATTTTTTCGAATTAGAACCTCATTTTTGTATAGCCATAATGGAATCTACGTTGAAAAATAATATAGGTGTGGAAACAAAACCAATGCCCCAAAATTCATATTTTCTGAGATATTCGTAAAAAACAATCTACGCGATCACATTTCGAGTTTAATTCTTCTCAGAAAAAAAAAATACTGCCTCGAAGAGAATGGAGGACATATTAAACATTTATTTCAGATCGTACCCATAGAAATACTTGATTTCCAGTTTGTTTCTATATTTGAGAATATGGATTTTAGAAATGTTATCGCGACTGCATATCTCAGAAAATATGAATTTTAGGGCATTGGTGTTATTTCCACACCTACATTATTTTTCAACGTAGATTCCTTCATGGCTATAAAAAAGTGGGGTTCTTATTTGAGTTTTGACAATTTCGAAATTCCAACTTCAACAATAACGCTTTTGTGACCTCCTGTATTTTGATTTTCAATTCTGACTATTGTGAAAGAAGCACTATATTGTTACTTTTTGCGGAATTCTAAAAACGACATTCTTCCAATGAAAAACCTTGAAGATATCCATGTTTCAGCGAGGGCCTTTTTTAATTTGTTTTCGCAATTTCACGTTAAAAAAGAAATTTCTATCGGAAATTCAAAAATTTGACATTGAAACGAGTCAGAATTCAGTAAGGAATCTATTTTCGTTATAAAATTTGGGGCTTCCCATTTGGAAAACGACTACCGGTGAAACCGGAAGTCTAACGAATCCAAAAAAATTTACAGGGAGTCATCTCTCTAGTCAAAGCTCAAGTCCGAAATTGCAAACGTGAATTTCAATTCCTTCCCAAAAATATTTTAACAAACGGTATTCGTGGGACACCCGGTATATGATGAACCTATTTAAATAGCGATTCATATTGAAAGCACCAATTATAATTATCTACAATACATTTTTCTACGTTGTTGACTGAAACAATCTACAACACTTTCCAAGTCCACATCAACATCCTTTTCAATGAACAATAAAGCCAAATCTGAATCACAGATCAGATTGGTCTGTGTCTGAATGTCGGTCTTGATTCATAGTCGTTCTCATCCAATTAAAAATTCTCCTCTTCTCCTCTTCGCACTTGAAATAGGCAAAATAGTTGCAGCTCAAAAAAGTTGGTAGAAGGCCCCCCCTGGCTCCACCCTAAATACGCCAGTGCAGTCCACCCTAGTCGTTCAAGGCCATTTGCCGTTCGTAATTCTAAAATTGCAGAATTGTTGGTAAAATGATAACGCTTCAAATTGTTCCTTAGAACAAGCGCCAAAAAAAGGACCGACTTTTACGTTACCAATTTCCCTGATATATACTATTACATAAATATCCAGTTTTTCATCTAAAATAAAGAAATACACAGTCTTGGTTTCATCAAAATCAATGATAATCAAGATAAAATACTGTATGGAATCAAAGACACATATAGAACAGTCAACATTCACGTTGCGAAATTCAAAATTACCGCCATTCCGCATTTTCTCTGATTGGCCGATTCCAACCTTCACTTCATGTCCCTGTCTCTTTCACTTCTTCATATTTGTATAATTTTCTGATGATGTGCTGATACTGCTGATTTCACATTGCAAATCGGAACGTGTATTTTATACAAGATTTGCCGATAACTCATTTTTTAGGAGAGTTGTTCATATTTGTATTGTTTATTGAATTAGTTAACAACGAATCAGTCAGTCAGATTCTTTATTTATTTGTCAGGTTTATCGATTTTTCCGGTTAACCTCACTTTAACCCACGTGTGATTTTTCTCTGAATATCTTTGTTATTCTTAGCAAGGTACAAGGTAAGTGAAGAGGCCACACTTAACTAATTGATTTCCCTAATGTACTTTCTTTAATCCGTTTATACCTTATCCTGTCGTAGCATTTGTACATTCTTTCCATTACAGCCTGTGCGTTAGTATATTACTTATTGAAACTTTTGATGGTTTGTAATCTTCTTAGCTTCTTTCATTTGATTATCCAACAAGATTTTTGTCCTGAACGGTTTCGAAACTAATATTGAATTAGAAGTAGCCAATTTTTCAGCCGAAATTGAATTGAAATGCCATGATAAAAGGTACCATTTGTTGAATGAAACTAGCTTTCTGAAAGAGATATAAAGAGCCTAATTTCTGCATTTCCTTGGATTCAGTATCAGCAGTTCCGACTTGCCTCATCACCTTTAAAGGTGGCTTCAATTCCACTAGAAATACTTATTATTCAATGGCGGGGTACTTGTGTAATGTGTTAATTGTAAAAGAACATGATCTGGTATCCAATAGAACTCTCATTCATTTCCTGAGCCCAATGTACATATGTGTGTGCAGGGACAGCACGATATCATGATCACTATGTGATCCAGCCCACATTTAATTCACCAGTTAACTTCCTAATCAACTACATGCATTAGTTTCCATTCATTTTTTTTGTTGCATATCTTTACCTTATTGCTTGATTATGGATTGAACTCAGATCTATAGGTGTATGATTGTTTATTATGGATATTTCAAGAGGTTAAGGGTAAGCTCGTGTGATATTTTTCTCATAATTAAAACACAAGTGGAATCAGTTATATCAGACATCACTTCATCAAATCTTAGGAAACTATTATTATTGAATAATCTCATTACTATTTTCGTGAACTCTTTAATTAGTTCCATATTTTATCCTGATTCATCATGACAGATGTGACCAAAAAGATTGATGAATAGGGAAAAGTATATGAAACTACACTTTCAGTCTTTATTTTTTGGAAATTTGGATACTATATATATTCTATCTGCATTAATTGATTTATTATTCACTTTCAGATGGGTGACTCAAATGAGCTTTCACTTGTAGATGGAATGTCTGCCGAAGAGATGATCTCCCAGGGGAATGGCTTGACTTACAAGTAAGTGTAATTGAGGATCTCCCATTCAGAAATACAAAAAAAAATTTTTCAGCGATTTCATCATTTTACCAGGATTTATAGATTTCTCCCCTGATCAAGTGGTGAGTAATTATAGTGAAACAAATTTTCATATCACGATAATTTTTGCTTCGTTTTCTTTTCAGGAACTCACTTCTCCTCTGACCAAAAAAATAACTTTGAAAACCCCCTTGGTCTCCTCCCCTATGGACACTGTCACAGAGTCTGAGATGGCTATTGCAATGGCAGTATGTATTTGTTTATAGGTGGTGTTAAATTGTTTCAAATATTTGTAGATTGCTCTTCATTTCCAATATTTTTCAACATGCTGCAGAAGATGTGAAAATTTATACTTATTTTTCCAAAATTTCAGTTGTGTGGAGGCATCGGAATCATTCATCATAACTGCCTTCCTACATATCAGGCAAATGAGGTGTCGAAAGTGAAGAAATATAAACATGGATTCATTCATGATCCAGTTGTGCTATGTCCCACAAACACAGTAAGAATTTTTATCTTTTTTCCAATTTTTATTTCAAATATTTCAAAAGGTTGCAGATGTTCTCCAAGTAAAGAAAGATAAGGGTTTTTGTGGTATTCCCATAACACAAGATGGAAAACTCGGTGGCAAACTTGTTGGAATAGTAACTTCAAGAGACATTGATTTTGTTGATGAAACAAATGGGAAAGGAATTAAATTGGAAACTGTGAGTATTATAAATGTTCTATTATGAGGTCAAACTATGATTTTCTGATGAACTTGAATTTCTCTTGAGATTAAGTTCTCAATTTCTGATATTTATTTCCATTGTTACCTGAAAATTTCAAGACTAACAACCAAATTAATGTCAGTAATTTGTGGCTGACATCTCTAATGAAATTGCGATTCTTCATGAAATGTCATATTTATAAAATTCGCCAAATTTATATTCACTTGCGTATGGTTCCTCAACAAGTATAATAATTCTTCATATACCAATGTTTTTCAAGGGATTAAATTAATACCCTGATCTCTTGGACATGCACATGGTTATCGGAAAAACTGTTTTGGAATTAGTTCGTTCTGTGGAAATGATTATTTGAGGTAGATGGATGAATCAATTTATGAATTATCACGAGTGAAAAATTATATTTTCTTTTTGCTTTGATGCTGAAACTACATCGGCATTACATACATATTTCAAACTGCTACATATCGTTGCTCCATGATTGCAATTCAGTACATAAATACATAATTCCTTTGAGACAATAGTTGAAAAAATACTCTTCAATATACTTCAAAACTCGGAAATTTTCGGGAAAGGTTTAAAGCTTGAATACGGATGTCAAGTCTGAAAAGGACAAGATCCGCCCAACGGTTTAGAAGATATACGCATTTGAAATTTCGTCATCTCGATATTAATAAAAATGCAGACACGATTTAGTCGAAATTCAGTGAGTGAATTGACGATGACAGTGTGACAGTGAGCTGACAGTAGAATATCAAATATATAGTTCATATGAAAAGACTACAGTCTAGCGTAAAAATATCACTACCGAAAATGAAAACTTAATTTTATGTACCAAAACGATTAATAGTCATAATAGTGGGGTGCTCTGTTTACAATAATACAGCGATCGAGTTGAAAGTTTGTAATTGCCTCTAGCTGACAGTTATCTTCTAATGCTAAATATTCGATGGAGTTTTACATTTGCAGGGGATTATTTCATTTATCTACAGGGTGGATTTGACAACTTTCATTAATACAACGTATTGGAGCATCATTTATGCCATTTCTGTACGGGCTGACGGAAAGCATCCAGAACATTCTGAACAACCAAGAAATCGCATTGTGTGCTTTTCTAGACATATCTGGGGCCTTTGACAACACAACACATGTGTTTGTCATAGAGGTACTTGTAAAGCGAACAGTAAATGATACCATTATAAAATAATGGTATAACTAAATCGTTGTATGAGGTGCTGTTGATGAGGACAGCTGAGACATTGGTGAGCAATCAGAACATCACTGTTGAAACTGCTAGCGGAACACCTCAAGGAGGAGTATTATCCCCCCTCCTATGGAACCTGATAGTGGATGAACTATTGCACAGGCTAACGGAGCTTGGCTTCGAATGCATAGGCTAAGTCGATGACATAGTCTTAGTAGTAAGAGGCAAATTCAAGGGTGTCCTCTGTGAGTTGTTGCAGAGGGGCCTCAGAATTATGGAGCAGTGGGGCTCAACATTAACACAGCAGTAATTCCCTTTACTTTGAAAAGAAACCTTCCAGCTATGAAATCCATTTTAGTAAATGGAGTTATTGTAGAATGGAAGCCTGAAGTTAAATATCTGGGAACCACCACAGACAGTAAGCTTCTGTGGAATGAGTATGTTAAAATAACTGCTTGTTAAGCAATAAGGGCTTTAATGGTGTGCAGGAGGCTATCCGGTAAAACTTGGGGCTGTAACCCTGAAATACTGCGATGGATGAACGTCATGATTGTGAGACCGATAATAACATACGGGTCTGGTTTGCTAAATCAGGGCAGATAAGCACGACAACTCGACAAGGTACAAAAGCTTGCCTGTGTTTACATCACTGGGGCTATGAGAACGTGCCCGACTAGAGCACTTAAGGTCATCATAGATCTCAGTCCTCAACATCTAGTGATCAATAGGGTAGCCCATGAAGCTATCCTTAGAATGTCTAGAGAAGTTGCCTGGCAATGAGAGAATTAAAGGTCAGAGAGCCTGGGGGTCATTTCTTGAATCTCGATCAAGAATTGAACAGTAGGACAATTGCCATTTGTTTGCGTCGATTTTCTAAGCTAAATATCAACAATAAGTAGACATGACCTGCGCATGGAACTGAATGTCACTCGACAATGGAATGTTATATCTCCTATACTACGTACCACTCATTGCTAAGTCGAACGACACGGTGATGTTATATTCGGATTTGAAATTTCTCGATATCTTGCATTCAGTTTATTTCTTGAATATTTGCTTGAAAACATAGTCAAAATGGCAAATAGAACTCTCACAAATTTTGCAGATGCTCGAAAAACTTAAAAAATCGACATATACATATGACAATTGTCATACTCTTCAATTCTTGATCGAGATTCAAGAATTGACCCTCTGGTCCTCTCTGAACAAGTCCATCTCATCAGCGATCCTACCTAGTGATGTTATGATTAAAACAGTAAGCATCGAGAAGAACTTTAACTCAAAGCTATTTAGAAAGGAAGAATTGGAATAGGAATACACTACCCAAAATTTCAAAGTAAACACCGTTTAATGGTATACAGATGGTTCTTAAACCACGATGGGAGCAGGCGCCAGAGTATACGGGCCTAGAACCAAGTGTAGACTATCGCTAGGAAGTTACTCGAGTATTTTTCAGGCAGATATACTTGCAATCGAGATGCATAAGCATAAACCTGGAAAGAAACTATCAAGGGAGTGACATAGTGATCCATTCCTATGTCATCGACTCAAGCTGATATCAGAATGCCGAAGAAAACTCATTGAAGTAGGCAAGAACAACAAGGTTTCCTTAGTGTGGGTTCCTGGGCCAGAAAGGGAGCACAAACGCTACCTACTGGCCCAGAACCTTTCTGTGGTATAGGCAAATGCACCAATAAGAAAGAGTTTTTGGAGAAGGAAGAAAGAGAAAGAGGAGCACTTTGGAGGAATTCTCCAGTAATGGAACACTCCAAAAAGTTCCTTTGGAACTTTGAAATTGCAAGGTCCAAAAATTAACAAAAAAAATCTGACAACAAAAACAAGACAGTATGGGACATGGTAAATACTATGACAGGACGCAATAATAGAGGTCAAACATCTATTGCGCTTGACATTGAGGGAGTTACGCATGACGATCCTAAAGTCTTAGCAGATATATTTGTTAAACACTTCACCTCGGTTGCAGAGAACTCCCTGAACCGTTTTTACAAGTGTTCATTATCCACTTCATGTACCACCTCTTCCATGTCAGGTAACACTTTTTTCTTTCATCCAGTTCTGCAGCATGAGGTGATCGATGTTATAAGATCTCTTAAAAATAAAAAGAGTTCAGGAGTTGATTTCATCTCTGCGAAGATTTTGAAATCAATGAATGGGGAAATAAGTGGTCATTTTGCGCATGTCATTAATCTGTCAATTAGCACGGGTGTGTTTCCTCAAATTCTCAAAAAGGCGGTAGTTAATCCGGTCCACAAAAAAAATAGTTTGAGTGATATTTCGAATTACCGACCAATTTCCATCCTAAGTGTCTTTTCTAAAGTTTTCGAGAAAATAGTGCAGAGTAGAATGATGGAATACCTCGACAAATTTCAAATTCTTGATACCGCATAACATGGTTTCAGATCCGGCCGCTCAACTCAAACCGGGGCTATACATTTTGTTGAGTTTATCTATGAAAGTATAGACAATGGCTCACATGTTCCGGGATTATTTTTTGACCTATCAAGAGCATTCGATAGTCTTGCGCATCAATTCATGATAGACAAGCTGTATGATTTGGGATTCAGGGGAGTTATACTTGAACTGGATCCGAAGTTATCTCGAAGGTAGGGTCGCGACTGTTAAAGTTAACGGTTCATTTTCCAGTGAACAAGACCTCAAGTTAGGTGTGCCCCAAGGCTCTGTCTTGGGGCCACTTCTTTTTCTTTAACGACCTTCCCACCAATCTGAGAAAATTATTCGTTAAAATGTCAAATTATAACAACCTATTGGCCAAATTACTCAGATTTGTCTTTTTTGCTGATGACTCCTCTGTAGGAATCACTGCAGAGACCTTGGAGGAGTTACAGAGGTTGTGTGAATTGCTTGTGCGAAGCTTTAAAGAATGGTGCAAATTAAATAGAATTATAGTTAACATCGAGAAAACGGTGTGCGTTCACTTTTCTTTGTCAGACGATGAAAATAATACATTGACTATTCAGCATTTGGATACATTTATTCCATGTGAACCCACTACGAAGTTCCTAGGTATCTATATCGATCGACGACTTAAGTGGGATTCACACATTGACTATGTCTGTAAAAAACTCAATAGCTCCTACTATGCTTTGAGTAGGATTAAAAATTCACTGCCATTAATATCTCTTATTAATGTGTATTTTAGTTTGATATTCAGTCACTTGGCGTACAACATCCCACTATGGGGTAATTCCTCTGACATACACAGAGTTTTCATAATTCAGAAGCGAATAATCCGCTTGATGTTCGACTGCGCCCCAAGATCCTCTTGCAGACCTGTTTTTTTGGAAATAGGATTCTTAATGTTGCCTCTATTTTCATGTTGAGATGCCTCGAGTATGTGAAGGAGAATGGGGGCCTTTTTGTAAAACTGTCTAGCTTTCATTCCCACAACACTAGAAATAAACTAACCTTGTATTTTCCGGTACATAGGACATCAAAGTATGAATCGTCTCCATTATATCAAGGCATCAAACTTTTTAATCATCTACCGCAGTGCATACAATCAATGAATGTAATTAGATTTAAGAAAGTAGTTAAGGAAATATTGTTAAAAAAATGTTTCTATACAGTTAGTGAGTATTTCAGCGACAAGCTCGCAAATTACTGTATTCTTCCATTTTGACCTGTCCTATACATAACCTATTGTGTCTTAAAGGATTAATTAATTATTATTATTATTATTTGGATCTCAGCAAGAACAAGTTACACTTCCTCACTGGCTTCCTCACAGGACACTGTCGCCTTAGGTAGCACATGATGGGCAAACTATAAACTATGCTCTTTCTGAAAAGTAGATCTCAAACATTGGAAATTCAATACACAAGATGATATTTTCACCCATGACAAGTATAATGAGGACTAATGAGTTCAGTTCTGGGATACCAAAACAATTAATATCCTGTTCTTCTTAATATGTGTAAAAGGCATTCCAAATTTCAACGAATTACGTTGATAAGTCCTACTCTACCTCTGACAAGAGTATGTACAGTTACTCCCAGGACACCCTATTTATGATTTCAACAGATTATCAGGCCTGAAATCTAAGTCAAGATTAATAAAATAATAAATTGACTTTTTTGCTCAATCTCAATTGGTATTAATTAAGCATTACCATAGAATTTTAGGCCAACTCAACGAATTGCTCTAACCGTCTCAGTTTTGTTCAGTGTAATCATAACTTTCAGATAATGACTAAATTAGACGATTTAGTAACTGCGCAAGCTGGTGTGACCCTTTCCGAAGCTAATGCCATTTTGGAAAAGAGCAAAAAAGGAAAATTGCCCATAGTAAATCCTCAAGGCAATTTAGTTGCTCTAATGGCTAGGACTGATTTGAAAAAAGCAAGAAGTTATCCTATTGCTTCTAAGGATGATAATAAACAATTGATAGTAGGCGCTGCAATCGGTACCAGAGAAGAAGACAAGCATAGGTTGGGTCTGTTGGTACATGCTGGAGTTGATGTTGTGATACTGGATTCCTCTCAAGGAAATTCAACTTACCAAATTGAAATGATCAAATATATCAAGCAAACCTACCCCAATTTACAGGTCATTGGTGGCAATGGTACAATTTTTTTCATTTTTGCTTTAGAATTTGTTCTCAAATTGATATTGTTTTAGTGGTAACCATGAAACAGGCGAAAAATCTTATTGATGCAGGAGTGGATGCTTTGAGAGTTGGAATGGGAAGCGGCAGTATTTGCATCACACAAGAAGTTATGGCTGTTGGTAGACCTCAAGCTACAGCTGTTTACAAAGTATCTCAGTATGCTAAGCAATTTGGAGTGCCTATAATAGCTGATGGAGGAATTGCTTCAATTGGACACATAATTAAAGCTCTAGCACTGGGTGCATCAACAGGTAACAATTGACGTACAGCTTGTTTGTATAAATGATATGATGCACTTGATTTGATCTCTGGTGTCTTCCAGTCAAAGGGCATCTGAGATGCCTGAAATCGACTAATTTATATCGAATTTTCGAAGAAATACAGTCTTCAATGTGCTTGTCATCTTGCAATTAACGATTATATTTCCAAACATAACTCGGAAGCCCAACTCTGCGGTATATCTTAGTTTCTAAAGGGCCCCATACACTATGCAGTTTATTTCCTTACTTATCGAACCCTATGGAAACCATTGATGTCTATGGAAAATAGAAGTTGAAATTACACAAACAAAAGGACAAGGCCTACAGTGATTTGTTGAAGTTTTACCAAAAAAATCGCAACATGTAAAATATTTGAAATAAAAATTTTGAACTTTTTCTTCTGGATTCTTCTAATGGGACGATCAAGAAACTTTGCGTAAGTCTGTTGATCAGCATTTGCAATTAAGTTACTGAGATTTATCATGATCAGGCCAGCATTTTTGAGTTATTCCGGAATAAACTATGAAATCTTGGAGATAAGCACGAAATTTGACATATTTCGTTTTTCCAATTTCTTTGTAGATAAATATTCAATGAAACTTAAATTTGAAACACTGTTGTGTAATAGTGATCCCGAGTTCTGTGCCAAACATTATCTCAGGCTTATGAACAGTTTTTGGGAAGAAATTTTCAATGAAAATCTGGAAAATACTCAAAAAAAAAAATTGACTTTTCACTCCCAATATCTGACAGAGATAGAACAATATCGGACAGAGATAGAATTATTAGAAGTTAAATAAAATATCTCATTTATATATATATATTTGAAAAAATGTTGCCTAATGAACAATATGAAAACAAAATTTTTCTGTGTTCTGGGCTTGATCTGCCATCTGACCGGCCGACTAAGGAAAGACGGCCTTAAGCCACACATTGCACAGAATGTGGTACTCGCAGACTTGTATCTACGTTCACTGTGACCGCCTCCTGGTGAAAGTGTGTGTGGGCTTCGGACAGTAGCCTTGAGGTCATTGGTTGAGGCGAATCCTTGGCGACTATCACATAGTGTACGGGTTCCCAAAGTTCCTATAAAGTCATCTTAGGGAATTTACCTTTGATCACAAGTGAAGTTTGGCTTTGATCATTCCTATCACGTAATAGGTCTCTGGCATGAATTATTTTATCAGTAGAATCGAATAGTCTTTCCATAAGAATACTGGAAAGACTATCTTTCATATTTGGTTCCACATATTAGCTGCTTAAACGTTCGAAACTTCGCGGCATTCCGTTACATAACGTGTCATATCAATTTTCTCTTTCTCTCTCTCCTTCCCGTGTACCTTCTACCCTACCAAGCCAATGGACAACCCGGCTGTATCTATCCTAGAATCGTGCTATGATTTTGAAGATCTACCGCGTTTCACCCAATTTGAACTTTCGACTCTATTTCACCATTTACAATATGATCTTGTATCGGAATGGATTTGGAAAAAATAAATTATGATATTTCGTGTTACATGCAAGAGACCTATCGCTAATTCCTTTTGTTAGTTCATAAATAATCCTTGAACCTTTTCACAACGATTCACGGTGTTTTCGTTCAAATATATTCTTCTGAGATAGACCGCCGAGTTTTGACTGCAGATTTATATTCAGTAGAACAAATTGAGTATATAGCCAAAAATCTGATCCTAATTTGTAAGAAGACGGAATTTTTAAATTCACCAAATTATTTCAAAATATTTGAGATATGTTATGTTACATTAGCATACACTGTGTTACACGATCTTTGTTCGATGGCGGTTTTATTCAATCCATTCGTGAATGTACCTTAACAACATGGAAAATCTTCACAAATCCTTCATTTTCAGTGATGATGGGATCTCTACTGGCTGGTACCTCTGAGGCACCTGGTGAATATTTCTTTTCTGACGGAGTAAGACTAAAGAAATACAGGGGAATGGGTAGCATTGAAGCAATGGACAGAAGAGATGCCATGGGTTCAGCAATGAACCGATATTTCCACAAGTAGGCGAAACAATTACGAGCATACTAAAATTTTATATTGTGCTGTTTGGTTTTTTCAGTGAGGTCGATAAGATGAAAGTTGCCCAAGGAGTAAGCGGAAGTATTGTTGACAAAGGTTCTGTTCTAAGATTTGTACCATATCTCCAGTGTGGTATTCGACATAGTTGTCAAGATATCGGCACGAAATCGCTAAATGGCCTAAGGTAAGATGATTATTTTTTTTGTGATAGCTCTTTATTAAAGGTGTAGACGCAGTTAATCTCGTAAGGATTAGAATTTCCGAAAGAATATTCGTGCCAAATTTCATAATTTTCTTAAGGCATTTATTTTAATTTAACCTGTTTTTGCGCGCATGTTCTAGGGGAACAGCGTGCTATCGTTTTGTCCAAATGTCTGTAATTTTGGATGATTGAGCCGAAAATGGTCTCAATCGACTAGGTTGGACTCACTGATGACGAATCCGGTGTCAAAATCGATTCTGTCCGGCCGGCTGGCCGTAGACACGCTAAATGTCGACAGAAGCAAGCTAGCAACTTGAAACTTTCAGGATAGGTTGCGCATCAGAATGCCGCGGTTAAGTTCGTTAATGGGCCAAATCGGTCAAATAGTTTCGGAGTTATAGGCAGTTGAAATTTTGAAGTTATTTATTTTTTATTTCAGAAACTACTTGAGAGATTAGATTCAAACTTGGCAGTTGGGTGGAGTATGACGACGCGCAACTTTGAGCCAAATTTCGTCAGGATCAGATTTTCAGTGAATTTTAAAAAAAACCGGAAACCATTTATCATATTCGAAAAAAAAGTCCACTCACACTTTGAACTTCATATTTCACAGCAGTGTACCAAATTTCAGTTCGATACGATCATAAGTTTCGGAGATATCCGGAAAAAATGTGTCAAATTTCGAGGTTTTCTTCTCGATATCGTTTATTTTTTCGGTATAACTCGAGAAATACTGATTCAGTCCTGATGAAATTTCACAGCTAGTTTTGAGATGCTGAAAGACAACTTCATGCGAAATTTCGTGATAATCGTGTCATCAGAACAATTTGAAAAAAAAAATTTCTATGATTTTTCTTATCATATCATCCTCATCAAATTCTGGATTTCAATTCGATCTGATCTGTATTTTTGGAAATATTGAAAAAATAAAATTTTGATTGGGTATATCTACGGAATCATTGGATGGATTTTACCCATTCACGAATTCGGCCTTCGTAATTTAGGTCCAAACCTTCTCTACAAATATCGAGTTCCTAAGTTGTTTCTTTCGGAAGTTATTGTGTTTACGTAGTCGGCCGTTAGGCTGACCGTAAACACAATAACTTCCGGAAGAAACGACTTAGAAACTCGATATTTGTAGAGAAGGTTTGGGGCTTAATTACGAAGGTCGAATTCGTGAATGGCTAAAATCCGCCCAATGATTCCGTAGATATACCCATTCAAAATTTTATTTTTCCAATATTTCTAAAAATACAGATTTGATCGAATTGAAATCCAGTAATTTATCAGTAAAATTTCAAAAAGTACTGCCGTGAAGGCAGCAGCTTTTGCGTGCATGTTCAAATTCGTTGCTGAAGCGGTCATCTACATTGAACATGCGCGCAAAAGTTGCTGCCTTCACGGCAGTGCTTTTTGAAATTTTTATTCATGTGTTTTACTCTTTTTCAGCGTGAAAATCTTGCATGACAATAATATTTTTTTGATCTCTGTTACAATATGAAACCTATTCCAACAGCAAATCTATTGAAATAAACAAGCTTGGGATCTCGATAATTGTAGAGTAGGTTTGGACCTCAATTACTAAGTTCGAATAGTGAATGGGTAAAATACATCTAATGAATGAGCAAATATAACCGTTCACAATTTTAGTTTCGCAATCTTTCCAAAAATACATATTGGATCGAATTGAAACCCAGTATTCGATTGAAAAATTCTAGCTTGAAGGTTCATTCAAAACTTCATGGGGACCATATTAAAAGAAGTACCACAAAAGTAGACATATTTTTTCCTTATATCTGAAACTGAAGTTTAATACACTGTTTTGAAATATGGGGTTCAAGGCCTGTGCAAAATTTATTCGACATCTGAGAAATTGTTTCCGAAAATGAAATTTCGATTTTTTTTTTTAACTGTTGTATCACGATCATAACGAAATTTTGCACAAATTTGCGGGTCAGCTTTTTTCAGTTAGTCATCACGTTTGATTATGATTACCTAAGTAATTTCTTAGTTATTGCGGAAAAGATACCAAAGAATACACATTGAAATTTGACTTAGGGTTCAAGGTCAGTGCGAATTCTCTTCAGAATCTGTTTTCGATAACCATTTCGGAAAAAAAAATTTCTATTGCTTTTATGACATGATCATCACGAAATTTTGCAGAAGGTTGATCATTAGCATTGTTCCACATTGTTTTCATCATTGAATCATTATTTCTGAGTTATTCTTAAAAAAACACTAAATTTGATATATATTTCACACCGATCGCTCAAGTAGTTTCTGAGATATTGGGGAAATAATCTCAAATGACTTTAACTCCTAAACCATTCGCTCCATTAACGAACTCAACCTCCATATTCTAAATCCTGAGTAAGTCCAATTTCGGATAAAAATTCTATAATTTCGGAAATTTGGACAAAACGATAGCAGGCCGTTCCACAGAACTTGCAGGCAAAAATTACCTCCTGTCTTTCAAATGGGAACGAAAGTGAAAAGAAAATGAATCTAATCTGTTTCCTGTCGCGATGCATATTTCCATAATGAATAGGTAATTTTTCGATTCTTCGAATCTATTCTTTTGGAAGTAATTTCATAGAACAGCTGACTCCAAGCGAATGCAAAATCAGTTAATTCAATTATTTTTAGGTAAAGTAATAAATGACCAATCTAAATTTGGTGGAGGGAATTTTTTTACGATATGTGCATGTATACAAAATGTTTCATGTACTGCAGTATCGTCTGATTTTGAAACTAGTTGCCCTATGTTTCGCATTAATGCATTGAGCGATTTTTGCTAGGAATCGATATACGGAAACATTATCGGGTGTGTATTTGTAATGACACTTATATCTATGATCTTTATGCAAAAGTAAGAGTCGAGATAAAATTCAAACTGAAGATGATTAACATGCTGATTTCCTTAGATATCGACTATTCAAGTTCGATTCGTAAATATTAGACGCTAAATAAACAGTCCAAAATAACTTGGTAATTCAAACTCTGTTTCCACCTAAATCACTAATAATACAATGTTATAAAACAAAAGTAAAGGAAACGAAAACGTTTCGGCCAAATAATTATGTAATCTAAGAATTTGCAACACTGCTTTTTAGAGCATCCTTCTTGACTGTTAGATTACGTTTCATCCTTTGACGATTTGGTATCATTTCCATCACATGATGCAGCAGAAAATTCAATTCAATTTTTCTACAACATAATTAACGATCTCTTCACACAAGTAAACATACATAAATAATTAAATTCCTTGGTACATATTGCTACAGTAGGCATTGATTTTCAGAGAAACCCTATATACCTTCTTTGCCCAATTTCATGATTGTAGACAGGGATATGCATGGTCTCTCAGTTGTTTCAGATTTATAACATAAGTAGATAGTTTTGATTCAGAAGGAAATTGATGGCATGCTTTCACCAAGTCCTTACCTTTTTCTAGGCAAATGATGTACAATAAAGAATTGAGGTTTGAGCTGAGGACTGAATCAGCCCAGTTGGAAGGGAATGTCCATGGATTATTTTCTTACGAAAAAAGATTATTTTAAGGTTTACATTCCACATAAGCAACTCCTGATGACTTTTTTACTTTTTTATTTTTTCAATTGTAATTACTCTAGATTGCAACTCTAGTATAAATAACAACATGGAATCCCAGTTAAAGTGGGGCAGAACTAGAGTACCATCGAATTTTCGTAATATTCAAAGTATTCCTAATATCATGGCTCGAATATTATAAAAAGAAATATAAAAATAAATGTATTGAAAAATCATCCTGACAGGAAAACGTAATTCGGAAAATTGTTACAAAGTTCTTCATATCAGATGTTTGACGGCGGATTTAGAATGAGAAATTTATAAAGACGTGGGCTGATCAATAAATAAACAACTAAAATTGTGCGTACATTTTTAGAAAAGTACAACTTGTTTCTTGTTTTGTATATTAATTTTCAACAAATCATGACACGACCATTTGAAATAATATAGTTTATATAAACTGCTATATGTTAAACTTTAATGTACGAAAAATTAGAGGTATATGACTTAAACAACATTTACTGCCGACTACTAGCTAGTCTTCGTAGGGGTAATTGAACTATTGTTGTTTTGATGGAAAAATATCGATACCTGGATGGTTAAATTCGCTACAATATTTCAAACCACAGGTGAAATCAGTTGAAAGTTGGCGCATAAAGCAAATAGGAATACTTTCCTCTCTGTGTGTGTTTTCTCGATGTTGTCAAAGGATTAGTTGTAGGCTGTGTCTTCAGAATAGATAGTGAATGTATTTTTATTTGTGGTATTTCTGGGCGATTTCGTTCATCATTATTTCTTGTCTCCATATGAAAGATTGTGGACAGACGTTTTTGTTTGGAAACCTCTATATTATGAAATGTCTTCTATAACATTTCCTGATGTAATGATTTTAATTTCATTTACCAAAAATTGAAACGGATAATACTGTAATTCATTTCAATTGGTTCATATATTTCATAAAAGTGTAAATAATTTGATGAAAACTCAACAGAGATTTAGTATCCTCAAGACCTGATCACTTGAGGGTATACGAGTTAACAGCTATTGTTAATCTAGAAAATATAAGAAAATGTGATCGATCTGATTGTGTATCAAAAAAATTTTATTTATAATATTATTAACACATGAATTTTCGAAGCTTTATGTTAGAGCAGTAATTATAGATGAGTGATTAATTTAAATATTCTACATATTTTATTGAATCGAGTTTGTATTGTGACTGGTGTATCACATATATTTTATATTTCAAAACTCAATTGTAAATACTGGATGGAAACATATTTTTGTATAAACTAACGTGATTGTGCCACTATTGAAACTTAAAATATTTTTATATTAGGTTTATTGATATATGACATTATTCCATATTAAAATTAAGTACCCTAGTAATATTTTGTTCTTCATTTTGTCTTTTTTTGCGGGAGAATCGTACTGTCCACTTGAGTTTGAGTTGATGTTTTGAGGAAATTTTCAGCATTTTGCAGTATAGACACATCGTAAGTGTAATACATTATTGTACAGTTGAGTACTCGAATATACAGAAACAAAAAAGGTTAACGAAAATATAATTCGTTGATTTATTTATGCATTTTGAGTGAGACAGTTGTGGAATTTTTCGTTGATTCCTTTGATTTTTGTAGTCGAATATTCATATTCAGTGATTCAGTAATTGTTCAGAAACATCAGAAAGGAATATGAGCTCTTCATAACCTAAAAATGTCACCATTAAATAATGAATAATGCATTTTGAACCTGCGATTGAACCTTGTAAAAATATTCCATGTTCATCCTTATCAAGGGTTGCATTTTATAATGCATTGTAATTTGTACCTGTCCATGGAAGGTTCTCAAACTACTCCTCAGAGATGGATGCATTTCGTACCATTTCATATTGTACAACAACTCCGCTATGGATCTACTCTGAAAGAAATCAAATAAAAAAATAAGGATGAAATTTGAATGAACAATCTTCTTGGATGGTATGTATAATATGTTGATAGGAGAAGAACCTGGTAGTCTTAAACCAGCGTGTCCCAGAAATTTATGTACAGCCAATAGTTCAGTTATGCTGATTGATTTCGAGGGCGTATCAAATTTGGTTTTCCAAAATTCTAGAAAGGCGGAGCTTGCGCGTTTCCCACAAATCGAACCTTTTCAGTTAAGTCGGGTAACGCGAGATCTGGACCCAGAGATGCGATAAGCGGAGTTCCCCAGGGGACTGTAATTAGTCCCGTATTGTTTCTCTTTTATGTAAGTGACCTTTCCTGAGTTTAATCCCATAATTCCTCTTCCCTCCGGCTCGAAACTTACGGTAGGTTGCGTATCGAAATGCTTCGGTTGGGGTCGTACATGGGCCAAATCGACCAAACAGTTATACCAATTTGTAAATCAGCTGTTTGATCGGGACCCGGTTGAATGCTCGAGAAAAGTCGAGGTTCACTATATCCACGGAAATCTTCCTATCGAGAACTTTAGTCCATGCATTGATGGAATACAACAAATTTGTGATCATTGACCTTCCTGGAAGGAAACCATGCTGTGAATAGAAAGGTACGATGTGATGGGCATGCAGGAACTGTTGCAGAGAATCAGATATTCTTTCCAATACTTTGGAGATCGCTGGTGTGAGACTTATGGGTCTGTAGATATCTGGGTTATCTCTATTCCCACTTCGCCATATGGCAGGAATGGTACCTGTGTGAAGGAACGTTGTAAATATTCGGGAAGGAGGCTTACACAGAAAGGACGAACACTCTTCCAACAGCCTTGTGGTTAACTGATCTGGTCCTGGTGAAGAAGTTAAAGCTTCATTCGGGTTCCAATTTCCGGACTATCCTAGGATTGTTCCCGAACTGCGCAGAACCGATGAGCACACCTTTCGAGTCCTAGGACAGTTTGAAATACATGAAAACCCGAACAGATATAAGGACAGATTGAGGCAGAGGAGAAACATTTTTTTAAATTTAGATCAGCTCAATGATAGAATGAATTCAATCTGGCGATATAGGAATACAATCGACGAAACGTCATCAAATTCCTTGACCAACCAGATGAGTATGAAAAAAAAACTCTTTCCCATTTTTCATATCTCAATCAAAATTCTTATATTAGATTTTTTTTTCACAATACACTGCCTTGTCGAATATTAAAAATGAAAATCTATAATTCGATTCAAAACGGAACTTTAATTATGTTGAAAAATAAAACACAACTTTGAAATTGTCATCGGCATTTTTCTGATTGAAAGAAAAAATATACTTTTATCCGTTAACGATTAGGTAGTCAATGATAGACCAATGGATTAAAATTTAAAAAACGCATCCAAACACAAACATAACTCTCAATTATTCTATTCAAATAATCGGATTTAAATGGCATTGTCCAAAATAAAAAAAATCTGACCATGCGGCGGTAGAAATCCTAGAACAGTACCCACTCGGAAGCAGGTACTGTTTTCGGACAGTTCTAGGACCGTCCGAGGATAATTCTGATAGAACCCGAATACTGATCAAGTCGGTCCTGAAACAGTTTGACAAAACCCGAACGTGACCAACTCTACTGCGCAAACTCCTGACAGTTCTAGAACAGTAATTGTTGGAACCCGAATGAACCTAATATCCACAGAGTCCAACTGATTCATGTTCGGAGTAGTGATGGGCATAATCGAATGATTTCAATAATCGAAATATCGGCATTCGAGATATTTCAATAATCGAATGATCATTCGAGAGGTCCACCTCTCGAATAGTCCAACTCGCCTCTCGGGTGCGTTGAATTACTGTATTTGAATTCAGAGTTGTCAGATTAGGGGATTTTTCCCGAAGATGATGGGATTTTTTTCACTTGGTTATTTTTTCTTGGGGATTTCTTCTGGATAAAAATTCTTCCACGGGGTATTATCAGGGGATTTCAGGTCTTGGACAATTCGACTCAAATCCAGACTAGCGGTCCCCTACCCGTAAATTTTCGGAATTTTTCGACGAATCCGCCGGCAACGAAAGTACAGATGATGGACAAGATATACCGATGTTTGTTTCCCAGATGCATAGCCACGACAATAATGGTTTCAGTGCGTCAGTATGTAGAAATGCCACTTTTAGACAGAAAAAAGGACCCACTGGAATTTTGGAAGGCACATAAGCAATTTTTTCCAGAATTATATAAGATGGCTATGAAATACTTATGTATTCCAGCAACTTCTGTGCCATCGGAAAGGGTTTTTTCCAAATGTGGTAAACTGACGAATGCCCGTCGTAATAGACTTTCCCCAAAAAATTTGAACCAGATAATTCTTTTGAATGGTGAAATGTAATAAATTTCATGTTTCTTCATATTATGATATTCCATTACACACATTTATAGAACCAGTAAATGAAAAATAAAATTTATTCATTGAAAACAGACTTGTATCTCATTATTTTTACATTCGCCTTTGTTCTGCCATATATCTTGTTATTTCATTCCAGTTTTTTTGAAGGGAATAATTTATAGGTTTCACAGTACATATTTGTCGTTGATTTAAAAATTTTCACACCTTGACACGAAATACATATTTCTTTGATGAAATGTGATTTTTTCTTTTATATATTTTAAGATTATGTGATTTTTTCAATGTAAATTCAATATGTGCCGGTCATTTTAGAATAGATAATGTCGATTCTGAAAATTGCTTATCATTCAATTAAAACAAAATTTTAAAAATTCACTCTTTTTTTTCCTCAAGTTCGGATAAATCCTGGAACATTCCTTGTTATAATTTTTTTCTGTCTTGAAGAACGGAGAATTGCTATAGTACTAGGGAAAATCCAGGAAAACAGAATTACTTCTCAATCATATCTTGTCCTTGCTCTAGAAATACTAAAATTGGAATCAATAAAGGCATTTAACGACTTAAAGTTGAACAAATTGCAAACGCATTTCACTTCAAGTGACAACTATTGAATGTTTAAATGTTTAAAGCTACTCATCAAATTAGTGAAATACATCAATTACTAATCTTAATCAGTAATACCTATGAGATGCGAAAGAATCGCATGCATCGATTGTTAAACAGAGATCAAAAACAGTAATCCGAAATGCGAGAGAATCGCTAGCCTCGATTATTATTTCGAATGAATCATCGACCAATAATCGACGCAACACCGAGAGGTTTCATTCATTCGAGAGATCCAAATTAGTAATCCGAGATGCGAGAGAATCGCCAGCCTCGATTATTCATCGAATGAATCATCGACCAATAATCGACGCAACACCGAGAGGTTTCATTCATTCGAGAGATCCAAATTAGTAATCCGAGATGCGAGAGAATCGCCAGCCTCGATTATTCATCGAATGAATCATCGACCAATAATCGACGCAACACCGAGAGGTTTCATTCATTCGAGAGATCCAGCCTCGATTATTCATCGAATGAATCATCGACCAATAATCGACGCAACACCGAGAGGTTTCATTCATTCGAATGATCATTCGAGACATCACAACACAATCGTTGCGTAGATTGTTGGTTCGGCAAGATTCGGACTCCTCGGCAGTCACGTACCGATCCCACCCGAAGGGAGAGAATCATTCGAATGATATCATTCGGATGTTTGAAAATATCTCGAGATAATCGAGAGGTTTCAATAATCGAATGAATCGATTATGATCATTCGATTATGCCCATCACTAGTTCGGAGTGATGTCTACAGTGTCAATAGACAAGATTCTGCGCGGAGTAGGTAGTTGCATGATCTGCCGGCATTTAGGAATTATGTCATATTCAGAGCAGAAGTGAATGATGCGTGGTCGTTTATGATAATAATAATATTATTATATTGATCCTTTGTGACACATTCATACATGTATAGGATAAGTCAAATAGAAAAAAAAGCAAAATTCAACTAAACGCTAATACATTCACTGTGTTATAACATTTTTTCATCAGGATAACTTTCACATGTCTCTTAAATTTGCCAAAATTCAGTATATGGCAGATTATTATAAATTTTGATGCATTGATACATCGGAGACATCTCAAACTTGGCAGTCTTATGTTTAGGAATAAATAGTTTTCCCTCACTCCTAGTATTATAATCATGAAAACTCGATAACTTAGTTATACCTGTCTCATTCTCCTTCACATAAATGAGACATTTGAAAATAAAAATGGAAGACAAGGTGAGGATACCATTTTCCAGAAAAAGAGGTCTGCAGGATGCACGAGGCGGTATGTTGAATATCATACGCAAAATACGTTTCTGCAATATGAAAACCCTACCGACATCCGAAGAGTTCCCCCATACTCTCCAGAACCTTGGAATCCGTCAAGGGGATGTCTATTGGCCTATAGTTTTCTGGATGAAGTTTTTCGCCCCTCTTGAATATTGGGGTTATCGATGCCGAAAGCCAATCACTGGAGATGGACGATGATTTTAGTGATTCCGAAAATTTTATGTTGAGTGGGATAGCAAATGTTCCAGCAAAACGTTGAAGCAAGCGTGAAGTAACTCCATCCCTGGAGCCGCACCAACCCTGAGATCAGAGAGGTATTTTTCAATTATCTGCCCCTCGAGTAGACGAAGTAACAAAGTTACAGAGAGAGCGGTGATTTAGATAATCAATGTTTAAAACACTGCGAGAAAATCTTCGCCATAACGCTCTCTTGTGTGGCGGGCTCAATATCCGATGGACTGTCCACGGTTCAGAGGGTTTTAACTGATTGTCTTAGTTCACTCGTTGGCAGCTACAGCTTCAAGCTCAATATCTAGAGATATCTTCCACATGGAGTCAACATCGCAAAAACCGGAGAATGCTCTTCCCCAACCCAATCCACCTCAACGAGGTGTTTGAAAACTTTTTCGTAGTCAACAAATTGGTTCTCTCGTGCTTTTTAACACTGGGAACATTTGAAACTGAATCTGTCAAGTAAGTACTAGGTGATCGAACTTTCCCAAAGGGAGTCAGTCCTAAGAAAGAGATCAAGAGAAGGGATTGACTAGTTCTGTACCTTTGTGGACGGGTGACGAGTTGATAATAACAACCAGAAGTGTTAATGAACTCAGCATAACTGCCAGATGGAGAATACTGCAAGGCCTTGTGGGGCTGAGACTAGTGCAGAAATAATTTTTCGATTGACAGATTTTTTCGGGAGGATTTCTTATAATTCTTAAGAGTTTTTTGGGTTTTCGATCCCACTTTCTAAAAAAAACTCAAGAATATTTATTATATAAATCTTTCCTGAGAGAAATTTGTCAGGAACTGTTCTTGAAAAAATGTTACCTACCCATTGAACAATATCGGGACGAATGGATCTATGTGACGTTGCCGAGTCTTTGATGAAAAGTGCGAAATGTCACAGTTCCATTCGTTAAAAGTTTGTTTTATTTCGCCATTGTTCACTAGGCAAATCAATAATTAATGAAGGTTTATTTAGTTTTCACACGTTATTTTTCGAATATACATAATCAAGAAACCTATAAAGAATGAAAAAATATTTCCTAATAATCCTACTCACTGCATTTTCCAACTGTTGTCCGGCAAAGCATGCTAGAAACTCGACCAAAAGCCAGATTATGAGCTGGCATGCAGCCATCATATTCTTTTCCTGAAAGAGGAGTAAATTATGATATCCTGTGTTGTGTCAGCTTTTTTGCCACATAGAATTAATCGATGAAATCAAGTAGTGATAGAAAATAACGATTCGGATCATGAAACAATGATCAGGCTACTGCAATATTGATGTATGGCCTTTAATTGTGTAAAGACTAGAGTATTGAAATGTTATAAATCCACTCTATAAAGACAAGACCGATAGATAGGTAATGCATTTTTATAGAAAGACATTACTTCAATTGAGCTCTATCGCAAAGCTAGATGTGACTCGAACTCATGCTCCGGAATGTTTCAGTTAGTTCACAAGGAAAAGAAGTCTCTAATCAGAAGATAAGATTTCTCTGTAATGAATTTATGACAATATCTTTCGATTTTGATATGTTACGATATACTTTTATTGTCTTCAACGTACTACGTCTTCGATGACAAATTATTATATCGACTGGCATACAATGATTGAAGTAAAAAACTGGAGAAAACGGTAACATCATGAAATACAATCCAGAAATACAACTAGAAACAGTGTTTCATAATCTATCTTTCGATTCAGAATCATCAGTAGTATTAGCAGTAGCTATATACGAATCTCTATTACTATATTGCAATATTCTACTTCTTCTTTTCTTGGCATTTGAATTGAATAATAAGTCTTGTCACAGGACAACACAATACACAGTACTTTTTGATGACTGGTGTATCACGTGTTGCCTGCCCGAAACCTGGCTGAAGTGCTACTCGTCATCAGGCTGCTGCAACATCGATAGAAGCTATCGTCATAGTATAAAGACAACTATTGTCTTTATACAATGATTTTGTATAAAGGCAAGTATTGTCTTTATACAATTTATATTTTATTTATATTTATGAAGACCGAGGGTCTTCATACAATGTTAATACATTGTTGAAAGGGATTTTTCAAATTGAACATCTATTAATATTGATAAGGCTACTGCAAATTCGATATATGGCTATTGTGTAAAAGCAAGTCATGTTGAAGTATCGTAATAACAATGTATGAAGATAGCGGTTTTCATACATTGCTATAATGCATTTCCACAAATAGGACATCTATGTATTTCATTGAGTACTATCGTAAACGTTCGACGTACCTATAGTTACAGTAATCTATCTAACCTACCTTAGGCTTCGCAATGTTTTGGTCAGATGGCAAAAAAACCTTTTCGCATTTGTCGATGGCTTGTGTCTCATGTGTTGCCTGCTCGTAACTTGCCTGTGCTACTTGTCAGCATCAAATATTCTATCTATGCTATACTATACTATACTATGCTAAGGAACTCATTCGCCATTTTGTAACATTAAACAATCTAACCGCTGTCTTTCACAATGCTGTCTCTGACATTTAGAAATAGGCGAATCTAGCTCTAAGGAGATTCGATGGCCTACACTAGTAATGCAATATCGAAAAATGTCCTTTGCGTAAGGACTAGTGATATGGCAATATCGTCATACCACTGGTTGGTCTGGTACCATTGTGTAACCACAAGACAGTGGTCTTCATAGAATGGTTATACATTGTTGACATGCATCTTTACAAATAAGAATCTACTTATTTATTTCATTGAGTGCTATGATAATTTTCAGATATGACTCAGTAATTTATATCCCCTTAGTTATGCTTCCGAAAGTTTTGGTTAGATAGCAAAAGAAAATAAAGCTTTTTGTATTTTGGCAGCAAATTATACAGAAACATACGTGAAATATCCCAACACGTTAAAGGAACATACAATCTATGGCGAATATTCCATAAAGCATTCACAATATTCCTGTCGAACTCAATAACATAGGAATATGACTATGACTGGAATATTCCTGAATATATACTCCACTTTTTGAATGATCTACAGAATATTCCTGTCGAACTCAATAACATAGGAATATGACTATGACTGAAATATTCCTGAATATATACTCCACTTTTTGAATGTTCTAGAGAATTTCACTACTTTACATCGATATTTGGGATATTCTTATATTTTTTTGGAAGTTTGGCGAATATTTTGCGAGGATCTAGTGCTGACTGGGTTATTATTTTTTTATTAACAAATAAGAAATTCTACTTACGTTTACGGCTTGAAACTGTAGGATACCGACCATTACTATAATCAAAACATTTTGTACTGGTGACATTATGTATCCAACACTGCAGTTCATTTGATTGACCAACCTGAATAACGAGAACTTTATGTATTTTTCGTCATGGAAATATTCATTCGTATGAATTACACCTGACCATTCATTCACATAAACATTTTTCAAAGAAAAACCAGAACCGTTTCAAAATAATCCAGTTAAATTCGACTATTATTATTATTATTATTATAATAACCTATTACGCATGTTTTGGTTTCTTCGAGAATGCTCGAAGGAGCAAAACTATAGTTGGCCATAACTAATAACATTCCATATGAAATCTGGAATATTTGCGAAAGTTAACAACATGTCATATCCAAACTAGTCGAATTGGAGCTTTTTTTCGATTTTCTTAGTTGGACCATTATCACGAAAGTCTTTTTATTGCGCGCATGTTGTGAGGAACAGCGCGCATTCGTGTTGTCCAAACGTTGAGCCGAAGATTGTTTTGAATGACTAGGTTGGACTCACTGATGACAAAACCGGTGTCGAAATCGATTCTGTCCGTCCGGCCGGCCGGCCGTCTGTGGGTTCAATTACGTGCGTACAGAAAATCCTATCAAGTCGAAATTTTCAGGTTTAGCTGCGATAACTGTCGATCGAAGCAGGGTAGCGACTTGAATCTTTCAGATGAGGTTGCGCATTGGAATGCGGCGGTTGAGTTCGTTAATGAGACAAATCGGTCGAATGGTTTCGGAGTTATGGTCATTTCGAATTTTTAATTAATAATTAATTACCTGATATTTCAGGAACTACTCACGCGATTGAATTGAAACTTGACAGAAATTAAGTTGAAGCATAACAGGCACAACTTTTCACAAAATTTCGTTGAGATCACATTGTCAGTATATTTTGAAAAACTTGAAAAACATTTTTTTTGGAAACTGTTCTTTGAATCCGGAAAAAACTTCTGCTCATACCCTGAACATCATATTTCTCAGCAGTGTACTAAAGTTGATATGGATTCGACCATGACTTCTGGAGATATTGGGGAAAAATATGTAAAAGTTTGTTTTTTTCTCGATATCGTTGTTTTTCCGGAATAACTCAGAAAATACTCATTCAATCGAAAGGAAAACTTGGCAGCTAGTTTGGAAATGCTGATCGGTAACTTTGTGCCAAATTTCATGATGATCGTGTCATTAAAACAATCTGAAAAAAACTCCAAATGGTTTTTTTTCAAATATTCAATATTGTGTGATCGCCTGATTATATTATCCTCATGATATTCTGTATGAACCTTCGAACTGTCATTTTTCGATGAAATACTGGATTTCAATTGGATCTAATCTGTGATTTTTGAAATATGGAAACATAAAATTTTGAATGGGTATATCTGCGGAATCATTGGGTGGATTTTACCCATTCACGAATTCGACCTTTGCCTAACGGCCGACCGTAAACACAATAATTTCCGGCAGAAACAACTCAGGAACTCGATATTATTAGAGTAGGTTGGGACCATGATTGCGTAGGCCGAATTCTTGAATGGGTAAAATAATCCCCCCTATGATTCCGCAGATATAGCCGTTCAAAAGTTTATTTTTCCAATATTTTTCAAAATACGGAGCAGATCGAATTGAAATCCAGTAGTTTATCGAAAAAAACCTAGAAAAGCACACACGATATGAAACAATCCATCAGGGATTTGTAATCAAAAAATGATTGGTCCAGATTTCTTGGATAGAGCAAGAAACAATTGAATGAATTGACAGATTTTGGAAATTAAAGTACTTTGAGAAGTTTGGAATTTGGTATCTCGAAGAAGGGAAGGGAATCAAAAACATGTGAGCATTATCATGAATTTAAATGGAGTATTGAGGTCGAGTGAAAATATTTTTCATTCAATTATGAAGAAAACATTTGCATTAACTCACTCCAAAAGTTCCAAATGATATTTGGCACATGCCTTCAGCTTCTTATGAGATGAGATCTCATCTTCAAAATCTATCTCTCTCAGGAAATCCTTCAGTTGTCCTATTTTCTGAAGAGTTGGAACAATACTTCCTATATACAAGACGTTCGCACAGCACTGTGATGCCAGATAAGGTAAATAGAACACCAGATAAACCACAATGATCCAATACGGTATTTTGAATGGATACCAAAGTGGTACTACGAGTCCACACACAATTCTATCATCTTTCAAAATTTCTTTTTCCTCGCAGAATGCGTGTCTGAGTCGACTAGTCACGCTAATGAGAATTTCTTCTAATATGATTGTGTGATGTAATATGACAGTTGCCTTTTCTATGAGTTCTAAGTTACGTTGAAAGTTCTTGGGTTCACCATATTTTGTGCTTCCCAAATTGATTAGAAACGTGAGTGTTTCTTTACCCCGGAAAACGAAGATGAGAATACAGGCATGAATTATTGCGACAAAGTTGAAAGAGTACACTGCGAAAATTACACTGGAATAGTCGCCACCTGCAAGAAAAAAGTCACTCTTATAGCTTTTTAACATCAAACTATTCTATTGTGATGTGATGAATGTCTTTCAGCAATGGGTGTAAGATCGTCATACCGAAAAACAACTAACTACACAGATGAGAAACTCTCTTTCTTTGGGGCGCCGTTGGAAACAAAGGGTGTTCGCAATAAAATTTCCGCTTACATATATGCACCAGTTGCAGCAATATATTTATTTCGTGAGAGGATATGGTTCTAGGAAACATCGTGCCATCGGTTTGCCCAAACGTATGTTATTTTCGATTCTCGAAAATGGTCTCAAACGACTAGGTCGGACTCCCTGATTAAGAATACGATGTCAAAAGCAGATGTCCGGCCAGCCCTAAGAACTATTACCTAACGGCCACACTGTACCTATGATTGGTAAATTGAAAAAACTATTCATCAGATATCCATGAAATTTAGTACATACCTCAAATCATTTATCTCACAACAGTGTACGAATATTCAGAGCAATCCGAACTGAACTTTCGGAGATATTGGGAAAAAATATATCAGATTTATGGGTGAATACTCGGTTTCTTCAATGGTTAGAGAGTTGGTGGACACCTTCAGTTCGCTAATGGGCCAAATCGGCCGAATAATTTTGAAGTTATAGCAATTTGAAAGTTTGAGGTTCTTTCTCTCATATTTCAGAAACTCCTGGAGCGATTGCATTGAAACTTGGCAGTTAATTTAAGCACAACGCGCAACTTTGAGCCAAATTTTGTTGAAATCTAATGGTCACTCAATTTAAAAAATTTTTTTTCAAATTTTTTTCTGAAAAAATTTTTTTTGTCCGGAATCATTGTTCATATTCGAGAACAATTCCACTTATACCTTGAGCTTCATATTTCACTGCAGTGTACCAAATTTCAGTTCGATACGGCTATTAGTTTCGGAGATATTGGGGAAAAATATGTAGAATTTCTTCTCGTTATCGTTGTTTTTTTCGGTATAACTCGAGAAATACTGATTCAATCGTGATGAAACCTTGCAGCTAGTTCAAAGATGCTGAAGGATTACATTGTGCAAAATTTCGTGATGATCGTGTGTATCATCAGAACGATTAGAGAAAAAAAATTCTAATTTTTTTTTTCAAATATTCAATATTCTGTGATCTTCTCATCATATTATCCTCATTAAATTCTGTTAAAACCTTCAAACTGTCATTTTTCGATAAAGTACTGAATTTCAATTCGATATGATTTGTATTTTTGGAAATATTGGAAAAATAAAATTTTGAATGGGTGTATCTGCGGAATCATTGGGTGGATTTTACCCGTTCACGAATTCGGCCTTCGTAAACAAAATGACTTCCGGAAGAAACGACTTAGAAACTTGATATTTGTAGAGTAGGTTTGGGGCTAAGTTACGAAGGTCGAATTCGTGAATGGGTAAAATCCGCCCAAAAATACAGATTAGATAGAATTGAAATCCAGTAATTTATCGAAAAAAAATCTAGAAAAGCACTACCGTGAAGGCAGCAGCGTTTGCGCGCATGTTCAAATTTGTTGCCGTAGCGGTCTTCTACATTGAACATGCGTGCAAAAGCTGCTGCTTTCACGGCAGTGCTTTTCTAGATTTTTCGTTAGTATTTCCTAAACATAAAAAGAGTAGAATAGAAACGATAGTGAAAGCTGCATAGTTAAACATGAAAATTATTTTCCTTTACTTCCATATAGGTTCAATAACAGCATTTCCTATAATACTAGTGGATCCCACGTGTAAAAAACAGAACTTCCCGATGGCACGATAAATATTTTATTATTTTGTGAAATTGTCCTGATAGCAAGTGGTGTTTTCAAGTAAAAATAGGTTGTTGCTTCCTAGAGTTATTTTATCGCGTGACCAGTTTCGCTCTGTATTCTTCTGTATTGTCATAGCGTCCTCAGACTAGACTGACTGAAATTACAACACAAACATAAGACTTTACACATATTGCATTTTAAAATTATTCTTGAAACTGATCTAACCTAAACTCTCTCAACTTGGAATCGTCAAATATATCAAATGAGGATGAAAATTACCGAAATTCGCCATACAACGTGTTTTCTTAAATTTTTAAACATTAAAGATTATGAGCATAGATTACCAATATATGATAAATTTCTATCATAAAGTGGTTACATGACTTGACATTTTCCTTTTCTTCTCATAATAAACATTTCATTAAACCATCATTATCAAAATGAGTAATTAACATAACATAATTGTCAAATTTTTTTGAACGTCCTTGTAGTTTTTCCTGTGTAGTAGACGTTGCATGTATTACACGTCAACTTGTGAACTCCATTCTTATCTAATTTTTCGATTTTTTTCTTTATTGCTTACCAATAACTTATTAATGTTATTTGTTGGTTTGAAAGTAATTTTTATAGACGGATTTTTCCCAATATTTTCTTTATTTTTGATGAAATTCCTCCAATATAATATAAGGGAATAAATTTGTTATTTTATTGATGGTCTGCCTCTATTATGAAATAATCTTAAATTATCTTTTTCTGTAATATTGGAAAAAGATCATTATTTTTTAGGTTTTTATGGGTTTTCACTCCCAATATCTGAAACAGAACTATAAAAAATTATTTTTTTCATGAAAAACGCCCTTGTGGATTGCAATATTAAACCATTTGTCAAGGGCAGTTTCTTGCAGAAAAGATTGCTTAATGAACAATACAGGAACACTACAAACGATGAAGAAAATGAACTGTGACGTTTCAGAGTACAAATCTGACTCTTTCATCAGATAAAAGCAGAAAATTTCAAGAATTATCTTCATCCGATTTTGTTTCGATTTGAGACTTTTGTCTCAACGTCACAATTCGTTTTCTTTATCGTTTTTATTGTTTATTAGGCAATCTTTTCTGCAAGAAACTACCCTTGACAAATAGTTCAATACTGAAATTCGCATGGGCGTTTTTTATGAAAAAAACAATTTTTATTTTATTTTTAATAGTTCTGTTTAAGATATTGGGAGTGAAAAACCCATAAAAACCTAAAAAATAATGCAAAATCCTCCCATGATAAGCTTCAACCGATACTGGAAAGAGATCCTTCTATAAAAATTACTTTCAAACCAACAAATAACATCAATAAGTTATTAGTAAACAATAAAGAACAAACCGAAAAATTAGATAAGAATGGAGTTAACAAGTTGACATGTAATACATGCAACCTACTATATGGGAAAAACTACAAGGACGTTCCAACAAAGAATCAGTTTTGTTCTTTTGTTGGTTGTAATTAACGAAAAAAGTATCATTTGCCTATCAACTCCTTACTAAAAATGCTGCAAATTTTACACAAGGGTTTATTATTTTCTCAGTTAAATAACCCGATACCATTGATATCTTAAATAAAACTCATATACTATTCATAACTCATTGGTTTTTCACCCCAAAATCTGAAGCGTTTTTCATTTTAACTCAGAGACCACTGGTGATTCTACGGAAACGCTTGGAGGATCAATCTCGAGCGACACACGATTTTTCTACCAAATTTCACGTATTTCGGTTCAGTACTTTCAAAAAAAAGTCCCGGACAACGGATGGCGCACGGCGGACGGACGGATTTTTTTTATTAGTTAATTTAAATCTACATACTTCAAAATGTAAACTGTGAAATTTTCAGGGTGGGTAATTTTTATTATTTGATTTCATCAAATAATAAACCAAAACAGAAATATCTGAAAATTTGTGAGAAATTAAATTTTTTGTTTCTAGACTATTGTCATGAGTATATTTGAAGTGGTACGAATGTCTGGGGAAAAAAGGTTTGAATCAGATTCGTGCAAAGTGAGAATATTTCCACTGACTTCATCAGAAAGAAGTTCGCGAGGCAATCAACAGCAGAGAGAATAATTTTATTTCACAAATAATTTACCTTTCAGTGCGACATAAGCATACCCCAGTGTTCCTAGCAAAAAAGGACTCGAGGCTAGTAGAGTCAAAAGGGAATTCCTAAAATTATTCATGGGGGTGAAGTCCTTCATTTTTTTAGGAAACAGACCTATCCTTTTCCAATAAATTTGTAAAGTTTTGAAGCACTTGAGCTCTTTTTCACTCGACATGACTTCGAAATCGATCAATTCGTCAGACCGAAATTCCGAATAAAATGTGAGAGATCCGAATTTCCAGAATTATAATTTATTTATCGAGTCGTTAAATTCTTCCTTGGAGTATTAAAACTACATTTTTGAATATTTTATGGCCACCGTAACATCTACCTGACACAAAATGAATATGCATGAAGCATAAAAAACAGCTTTATATCGTTTTTATGTTAGTTGGGTTTAGAATCAGTTTTGGACAATGTAGCGTAAATAGAAAAAATCAGCAGATACTTGTACCATAGTATAATATAAAGGGTGTTTCGAATTGCGCGTTTTTCTTTAAGAATGAATAAAACAAATAAGTTGCATTCATTTTCAAAAACTTTTTATTGGTAATTGAAGTAATTTATGTACGAAAAATAATATCTGTCAAATGGCCTCCTCTTGCAGTTCTACAGACGTCCACTTCTGTTAAAATTTTCGATGACGTTTTGACATAATTGAGGCTATATCTCACTAATGACATGAATAGTTTCATCCTTCAGTTAAGGAATCAATTGTGGATTATTCTTATAGACCTGACTTTTCATATATTCCCAAAGAAAATAATCCATCGGTGTCAAATAACATGATCTTGGTGGCCAATTGACATCACCGTTTCTGGAGATTATTCGTCCAGGGAATTTTTGTCTCAATAAATCAATTATGTCATTTGCAAAGTGAGGTGTAGCGCCATCCTGTTGAAACCAAATGTCCTCTAGATCAATATTCATTAATTCAGGCCACAAAAATTCGAATATCATCCGACGGTATCGATCCCCATTGGCAGTTACAGCATTTTCAAAGAAGTAAGGTCCAATTACACCACCTGACCATAATGCATAGGTTTCTCATGAATCATTAGTGGATTTTCCTCACCCCAGATACTACATTTTTGTTTATTAACAAAGACACCAAGTTGAAAATGTGCCTCATAGGTAAACAATGATTTTTTGAGAAAAATCAGCTGGTTGTTCATTGATGAAATTGACAAATGACCGATGTTTCAAATGATCTAATGGCTTTAGTTCCTGTGCTATTTGAATCTTATATGCCTTCAGAGCTAAATCCTCGTGTAAAACACGTTGTGGAACCACTAAGTCCAACTTGTTGCGAACGTCGTCTAATAGACATTCCAGGGTCTTCAGCAACACTTTCACGAACCAAATCAATATTTTCTTGTGAACGACCGCTACGACTGTATTTTTCACTTTTTTGATCTTCCACTGAACCGATCTCTTGAAATTTTTTAATAATTCGACCAATAGTGCTTTGAGATGGACGATTATGTTAACCATAAAATTCACGTAATTTTCTAAAAACACTTTTCACAGAACGCTGATTTTTATGAAATAATTCAACAATTTGAACGCGTTGTTGTATAGTGTACGAAGCCATTTTAAAAAATGTCATACATCACACTTCTTAAAAGTCAAAATACCCAGACGAATTCAGTGCGCCATCTATATTTTATTTATTTTGAAAAAAAACTCGCTCTTTGAAACACCGTTAACTATGCTTTTATGTTGCTAGTTTCCGTAATATAATCGTTTAAGAGAGTAGAACTTTTTACTTGACGTAGAACCAATAATATTCAAAAGGTTCATTCACTTCCTTATCTTCAACCCAAAAAACCGGTTAGTATAATATACAAATGAAAAAAAAAATTATCCTTGCTTCAAAACTCCAGAAGATAAATCTAATCAATTTTAACGAAAATACCATAACGGAACAAACTTTTATGGAAAATGGGTTATTTATGAGGAGCCTCTTAAAAGTGGTACAGATATTTGAGGTTCAGAAAGTGTTATTTCTGCGAGCATTGCCTAGGGAACGGCGTTTCCTAATTGTTTGTAATTTTCTAATTTTTTGCCGAAAATGAAGTATCGGATGTCAAATTCAATTCTGATCGTCTGCCCGTCCTTTCCCACTACAACTTTCGAACGTTACAAGCTATAGCTATTTGGAATTTTTAGGGTCAGTTGCTCATCAAATTGTGACGGTTGAGTCCTATAGGGCGAAATCCATCCAACAGTTTTGGAGTTATCCGCATTTCAAATTTTGAGGTAATTTTCTAGATATCCTAAGAAGAGGATCTCGCAGTTGTTTTGTTGAAACATACCATCTGACTTTATTTGGTATGAATGAAATGATACTTTGGGAGGCAAAATAATAATGTAAATGGAATGGTTTCTTTAATTGTGCTAAGATAAGAACTAAGAATAAAAAATAATTTCAAAAAAGGTGCAATTTAATTTGTTGTTCCTTATTCTTATTTTGTGAGTCTATAAATTCACCTTAAATTGGTGAGTACTAAAATAGACGGAAACGAAAAAGGTTAACAACTTTATAATATATAGTTCGTTGAAGAAATTATGCATCTTGGGTGACAGAGTAGCTGAATTTTTCGTGAATCAGTTTCATATTTTTGAGTGAGTATCCATAACTGTTGGCTTAGTAATTTTTCAGAAACATCAGAAAAGAATATGAGCTCTTCATAACCTGAAAATGACAGCATTTAATAATAAATAACCTATCTAGAACATGCGATAGAACCTTGTAAAAATATTCCATGTTCATCCTGATCAAGGGTTGCATTTTATAATGCATTGTAATTTGTACCTGCATGTGGAAGGTTTTCAGGCTGTTCCTGACAGAAGGGTGCATATCGTACCATTTCAAGTCATACACCAACTCTGCTATGGATTCACTCTGAAACGAATTAAAAAAATTAGAAAATCAGTTTTTTCCAAGGTATCTTTGGTTTTCTCTCCCAATATCTAATGAAGAACTCATAAAAAGTGAATGAAAAATATTATTCACAGAAATCAACCTTGCGAATTGCAAGATTGAAACTATTTGTCAAGAGCAGCTATTTGAAAATTGCGTCATCAGAAAATAAATTGAAGATCTTCAGAATTGATACTTTCGCAATTCAAGAACATTCGCCCTCGAATAAACGATTCCCCTTTTCTGAATATCGGAATATCAGTTAACTCGACAAAGAGGAGGTAGTTCTCAATGGACACAATGGTGCAACATGCTCCCTTGTGGGTGCGGAACGACTTCTCGGTATCCCATGTTACAAACCGGACACCATGAAGGCGAAACTGCACTCATTCTTGATGAACGATCACGGAAACATCCAAAATCGTCCCCTGAAAGCTTTTAGAACCAAATCGTGATGAGTCAAATATCAAAATTAGACAGACCGAAAATATGAACGAAAAAACCCTGGGAATGATGACGAATAGAGGTTGCCCTTGGAAGAAACATGTCTCAGAATTCCCAAAAGTTAATCAAATCAGCTTGGATATTTATGGTTACGTCACCCTGAAACAAAAAAATCTAATGGACGTACCCTTGGTTGAGATGATTGGATCTATCATAGCCTGGATCTACCTGAGGTTTTTTACGTGCTGTAACACAATGAGCTCATGTTGACTCATTCCATTACCATAGGAATAATTCCAAAGAAGAGGAATGTTCCACAATATTCTTTTGGCAGCACAGTTTTATGATTCACCGAATCACTATTCAAAATAAAACCATCGATACAAAATTTATTCGCTTGAATCAATCATCTCAAGTGGACATATATGCGTCCTACAGAATCATGTAGTGACTCCGGAGATATTTACTCAATTCATCAAGTCCAACATGAGTCTTGACAATTTTTAAAGAGTAACACAGAATTAAGATTATATCTTTTTTGGGGATCACTGACAGATTATAGGGTTATATCTTCATCATCTGTGATCTGTAGGTGCACAAAAAGATCAACAGGTAATCATGATGGGGCTTTGCAAGAGTATCAAACATGGAAAAGAATACAAAGTATTCTGTTATTTACTCGATGAACTCATCACGAAGGAAAGTGAGTCTGGATAGATCGTTGAAATTACAGTGCCTTCGCAGGATCCAGAGAAAAATCATTGCCCCTTGCAAAAAACAAGTATTCTGCCTCTGGATGATGGAATAGCGTTGCGCAGGTAGCACTGTTCGATCCAACCTGGGATAAGTGACTGGATATGATTCAGAAACCTAAGCGACGCAAGCTTCTCTTCGGCTCTCCTTCAACTACTGGATGTTCTGATTTCATTCCTCCTTGAACTTTTCAGGAATGTGTGTTATCCAACTAGTTGCACCATTACTAAGGTAGTATAAATGCCTAGGTGGGACGAAACAATCGCCCCATTAGCCAAAATGAATATACCCATAAGAGGATGGATATTGGTTCCTCCTTCAACGATACTCCAAGCACTTGAAAAATCGAATGAAATAGTCAAAATTCACTCAATTCAACAAGAATCTTGAGAATTTGCAACTGATATCTGTGCTTGTACAAGAAGATCATCAGGTAATTATGGGAAGAAGTCGGAAAAAAATATCATAGGTACAAACGAACAAACAAAACTTCTGTCTCTGGATGATGAAATAGCCTTTCACTGAAAGAATTGATTGTCCAACTCAAGATAAGTGAGAAATCCTGAACGACGCAGGCTGTCGGGGCAGTTCAACTTCTTTCTTCTTCATGAACCCTAAGTACAAGTTTAAGGAGAAGATGGCATCACTTTTAATCTCCTACAACAAGGAATGAAATAACCTAAGAGGTAATGAAACAATCGTCAGCTTAGTCTCCAATCGACCGTATTCCAGATAGTTTGTTGATTCAAGATCTACCAAGATGATGAAAAATAAGTATTGATGCTTTTAGCTTCAGCTTTCAAAGCGATCGAATATATATATATATATATATATATATATATATATATATATATATATATATATATATATATATATATATCCTTGTATCATTACGGCCCCAGTATCAATGCCAACTCCATTCACAACGGACTCATCCGAATTACGGACTCAGTATATCTGACGCCCTAATGTTTTCGCCTTTTTCTCCTCGTACAGGCCATCGATTCGATAATGGTGCACATCTCTAGATCCAAGGAGAAAAACCCAACTCCATACCATGCATAAATCAACCCCAGTTTTTAAGATAACAGCGCAATTAACGTTTTTGTGTGAGGTGCTAATGTACGGAATTTGTTAAATTCGTATATTTTTAGTTCGGCACTTTGCCGCCAGGGGCGTGGATGGAATATACATATGGAGTATATCGAGTACCATGTCGGGCATATTGAGGACTCTTTGAGATGGCAACATTGCAACGTATATCGAACATCGCTTCGCTGGGAGTATTCTCATAGAGGATCTGAATTGGAATAAGCTCGCATTCCGCTGGTGGGATATTTAACGTTTCGGGAGAATTGATTCGCAAAAATTGTCGATTATTTTTGAAAAAAAATATGTAGCTGGTTTACAGGTACTTTTCACTGAGATTATGGAAATTCGTAATAAAGTAGATTCGATCAGGCAGCTCAATTTTTGAAAAACTATTTTGCGACCTTCTTATCCTATGATTCTTATTAAATTGCACATGAACCTTCACGCCATTCTTTTTCAAATAGTTACTTGGTTTGAGGTTGATTAGTTCTGTATATTTAAAAACATCGCGAAAGTAGAATTTCGAAGGATATATCAGTAGAATTATGTATGGCTGAGAGACTGGAATTTTGTAGGGCTAAAACGGAAAGGTCAAGATCATGAACGTGTGGAAGCATACCATTTATTTCACAGATGTATCAATTTGAAATTTTATTTTCTAACTATTTTCGGAAATACAGATCTGATGGAATTGAAATCCGATAGGTACTTGGTTAAAAAATATAGGCGTGAATGTTCATGCAAAATTGTGTCTATGATTAAATGATGATACGATAGAGAGTTGAAAGCTGCTTTTCAACAGCGATCTCAAGATTTTTTATATAATCCATAGTTCGGATGACTACAAATGTATTCGGGAGAATATTGAGCGCATACATGAATTGTTGGTCGTTTTTAGAGATATTGAAAAAAAAATGTATAATTTTGAATTTGTTTCCTCAAAGGTTACGAGAAGTTTTGACAGTTGAAAGAGACTGCTGGAGGACTAACAATATTCTGAAATGCATGGGGAAAAGGAAAGGAATTGTCTTGTGATTTTATATTTTATGGGATATTTTGGTCTGATATACTTACTTTCAACACGAGCGTTCTGGAAAACAGCATTATCGATTTGTCTAACTGTCTGAAATTTTCTAGTTTTGAGCCGAAAACGGTTCCAAACGACTAGGTTGGACTCGCTGATGAAGAGTCCGTGGTCAAGTTCAATTCTGTCCGTCAGTCCGTCCGGCTGGCTGTATAAGTATGCTCTAAGTTTTGAAGGAAGGAACTAGACTGTTTCAATTTTCTGGTTCGTTTTGTAGACCGAATATCTCGGTTAATTTCGTTGGTGGGCGTTATAGTCCTAAAAGTTTCGGAGTTATACCAATATAAAATTTTGAGGTTAGTTTACCGTTATCTAATGCCTCTACCAGATTGAAACTTTGTAATCAGTTCGAGAATACCATCGTGCAACAAATTGAGAATTATGTGGGACTCAGTCGTTAGAAATTTGAAAAAAATTTTTATTAGGATATTTTCCTCGGAGACTGTTGATCGGATTGAAATGAGATGCGGCACATACCTGAGCGTCAGTATTGAACAACAATATCTCAAATTTCAGTTCGATCCGATATTCATTTTTGAAGAAACTGAAAAAAATATGTCAAATTTTGTTATTTGATGTAATTTCCTCAATGTCTCAAGAAGTACAGAAGCCATCAGATTGAAACCTTGTGATAGGTTAGAGAATGCCAACGTGCAATTCGATGTGAAATTTCGTGTGGATCTAGTCGTTCAGAAATTTCAAAAAATCACTTTTTGTTGGATATTCTTTCTTCGGGGTCATTGATGAGATTTACGTGAAATTTGGCACTGACCATATAGAAACATTGTTGTGATATTTATTCACTGAGATATAGGGAAAAATATGTAAATTTCGATATTCTTCGAAATGTTGAGGTTATTTGCCTAATATCTCAAGAAATAATGGGGCGATCAGATTGTTAGTACGTAACTTTTTTCGAAATACTGCCGCGTAATATGATAACTTTAATGGTAAAATATGAAAAAAAATTTGGAAATTTTTCAAATTTTTCTCGGGAAAAATTGCATTTTTGAAAAGCATTGATCAGAGTTCAATGAATTTGGCCCAAATTCCAAAAAAATATTCGGCGAAATTGTTTAAAATGTTTGATAATATGGTATTCATTTCAGGAGATATTGGAAAGGTATATGCAAAATTTCGTGGTTGTTTTTGAGGTTACTTAATAACTCATGAAAAACTAACTAGATCAGATCTGAACTGGAGTATTGGATTTTAATTCGCTACGATCTGCATTTTTAGAAATATTGAGAAAATGAAAATTTGAAAATTCGGCCTTCGTTTTCGGTTTAATTTCGAAAGTCAAATATGTAAATGGGTTAAAATCGCCAAATTATTCTGTAGATGAAGGTTTCCATTTAAAAATGTTATATTCTTCAATATTTTCAATTGGATCGAACTTAAATTTCCTACTCAATCGAAAAATGGTAGCTTCAGGTTCATGCAAAATTTCTTCAAAACCACCATATAAAAATAAGACTAATCTTTCCTTCAGGAAGTGAAGTTGCTATTGGCGGGTTCAGTATGTGAACAGGAAACAACTTTGGCTACAAATTCGAACAAGCGCGTGAAAGCTCCTCATTGTGCTTTTCTAGAATTTTTAACGATCAAGATAGTATATTTTGTGCACTTGATTTGATTATTATAAATAAATAGACCTTTCTTCAGTTCAGTTCAGTTTGATGTATTTCTGTGTTGTAGTTCAGTATATAGGCACCTTGACACTTCCATAAGCAGGTACAATATGGCTAAAATGCCAACGTAGTAGATGGACTGTGTATTGACACAGGGGATATTTCTGATAACTGTGAGATACATTGAAGGGTAATGATATATGGCTAAATTAACGATCACTTATGATTTAGACCTTTTCTTCATGAAAAATAACCACAAATAGTTATCAAAAAATGAAGATTTGCTGGAAAAAATTCCTCACCTGGAATCAATCGGCATATCCAAAAAAACATAGTTGGTAATAATACTTGACTTGATAATCAGCTCAAAATTTAATTGCAATGCAAACCTGAATGGAAATCTTTTCTTTAAATGAATCCAGTCTGTTCAAGTAATGCAGAAATAATTTTCTGTTACTTCAACAACCCATTCAGGGTTTTCAATGTTTTGATGTTGCCATCTGAAGAAGAACGCCCTTGCGGATTGCGGGTTACAAATTATTCGTCAAGGCAGTTGATAGAAATAGAGTTGTATAGTAATGAACAATATCGAAACAATGGAAGCTATCAACTTTGTTTTGATTTTTTTTTAATTATTTCGTGAAAAAATAATTCTACAAATTTTCGTGTTGGTGATGGTCACATATTGACTTCGAAACGTAACAGAACACTTCTTTCATCGTTTACATTATTCCGTTATTGTTAATAAGGCATTAATTTTTCCAGGAACTTTTCCCTGACAAATAGTTCGAATCCCGCAATTTGCAGAGGCGTTTTTTACAAATATCAAATTTTATTTGATTTCAATAGTTTTTCTTCAGTGAAAACCTCGAAATCACATAAAAACATGCAAAATCCTCTCAAATATCCTTCAATCGGTATAAGTTTGATCGTAGATCGAAGATATTGCAAAAAATATGTAAAATTTCTTACTTGTTTTCTAGGTATCGTTGAGAAGAAAAATATTATTAAAAAATATTATTATTATTATTATCATGATGTATCCGAAATAACTCGAAAAAAACACTGATCCGATCTCAATGAAATTTGATAACTAGTTGGCGAATACCGATGAACAAATTTGTGCGTGATGATAGTTTGATTGGATCAACTGATAAATACATATTTTTCAAATCTATTAATATTATAACTTGGCGATCTGCTAATCAAATGTTCCACACGAAATTCCGCATGAACCTTCAAGCTGTCTTTTCTCTATTTAGTAGTGAATTTCAATTCGATCGACTCTGTATTTTTAGAAATATTGAGAAAGCAAATTTTGAAATTTTAAAGTTTTGATCCTGCGGAATCATTAGGTGGATTCTACACATTCACGAATCCAGTATTCGTAACTAGGTTGTTTGTTTCGGAAGTTATTGTGTCTACGATCAGCCTTGAGTAAAAATAAAATTTTAAAACAAATCGATGCTATACCAAATATATAGTTTCCCTCTCGATACAAGTAAGGTGCGACCCCACCACTTCAACAATAAGAATGTTGCAGACTCAAAATTATAGAGGTAAAATTTTGCTTTTTGAAAGAACCTACTTATTTTGCTCTGAAATGAAAGCAGCGGAAACAAAACACGAAAACTCATTGAAATAGGTAAGTAAACAAGTGAACTATTCGAATTAACCGATATATTTCACCATAAATATCTCGTCCATTTGAAAGGCTACTGCTTTTCTAACATTCCAATGGAAACTTTAGTAAAGGATTTATGTGAGGACAGTAACTTTTGCGTTCGTATTCAGCCTACCTACTCATGTATTGAGCCCGCCAAACGCTGTTCTACTTCTTGATTGAAAGATTTTGGTATGTTCTATTCATATGGTCCTCACGACATTCTGCATTAAGAGTTTCTAGCTATCATTTTCGATCAGTAGGTATTTAACTTCTATTCGATTCGATCTGTTTTTTTGGAAATATTGGGGAAATCAAATTTTGAATAGGTTTATTCCTTAGGCATCTCCAGGCGGATTTGAATGATTGAAGAACTCGACCTTCGTGATTAAATCCGAAACCTAATCTACAAATATTCGATTTTTCAAGTAATTTCTTCGGGAAGTAATGGTTATAACAGTGAGTCTTATTGTCGATGGCAGACACAATAACATCCAAAAGAAACAACTAAGGGACTTAATACTTGTGTAGTGAATAAAAAAATATTTGAACCTTAATCACGACGGCCGAATCAGCGAAGTTGTAAATTTCACCCAATAATTTCGTAGAAATACTCATTCAAAGTTTTATTTTCCTACTATTTCCAAAAACACAGATCGGATCGAATTCAATTCAGTGCTTGATTGGAAAATGACAGCATGAGGGTCCATGCGAAATTTCGCAAGGCTGATTGTTCACAAAATATGAAATATCCAAAAAAAAAAAATTGTTCTGTTCTGCTACCTAGATTCATCATGATCAGTTATTCCAAAAATAAAAACGGTTCAGTACAAAGGACAAAATTCGTTATATTTCAATCACGACACCTCCGAAAATGAGGAGCTGATGAGACTGAAAATTGAAGTTTTTATTCTAATGTTAACTTTTGGGTGAAAAATTACCATTACCGGCAATTTGGTAAAACGATGCAACGCTGTTCGCTAGAATATGCACGGAAAAATCTTGCTTGCTATTTGAAAGAAACATCTCCCTTTTTTGGATGTCTTGTATATTTTATGTTTAAATAACACCCCCTGAAAACCTCATCGAGACAATCGCTTCAGGAATCATCAAAATACTTTAACAAATCAGAATATTATGCAAATTAATTTTTTGGGATACCCTGTATGTACTTGTCGTCTGAGGAAGGATATGACTTTTGCAATTTTCCGATAAGGATATGAAAGTAATCAATTGAAAATACCATCAGTTTTATATTTTTGCGCTCATGTTTAAAAGAACAGAAAGCTATAGTTTCGCACAAATGTCTGTGATTTTCAAATTTTTAGCCGAAAATGGTCTCAAACGAATAAGTTGGACTCACTGATGACGAATCCGGTGTCAAAATCGATTCTGGCTGGTTGGCCGTCTGCATGCACGATAACGGTCGTATGAAGAATCCTAAGGACCAGGGTTGGATGTATTTTGAAATGCGACGGTTATGTCCGTTAATGGGCGAAATCTGCCGAACGTTTTAGTAGTAAGAGCCTTCTGAAATTTCGAAGTTATTTCAGTGTTAATTTGGGAACCACTGAATTGATTGGATTGAAACTTGGAAGTTGGATGAAGTATAACGATGCGCAACTTTTTGCGAAATTCAGTTGAGATCACACTGTTGGTAAATTTGATTAAAAAATTTTCGAGATTTTTTCAACATTTTTTTTTGAACTGTTCCTCACATTCAAAAAAAATAATTTGCCTGATAATAAAGGCACCATACTTCACAGCAGTGTACCAACTTTCAGTTGGATACGATCATAATTTTCGAAGATATCGGGAAAAAATATGTCAAGTTTCGTGGTTTCTCCCTCGGTATCTTCGTTTTTACCGAAATAAGTAAAAAAACCTGAAAAAGCAGTGACGTGAAGTCAACAGATTTTGAGTGCATGTGCAAATTTGTTGCCAAAGCGATCATCTCATTTTAACATGCGCGCAGATACTGCCGACTTCACGTCAGTGTTTTTCTAGGTTGTTTTCGTTACCCTGTACATTTCAAGTAAGAATAGGTCCATCACGAAGCCGTACTAAGAAGTCGAAATAAGTTTATCAATAAGTTAATTATGCAAGTTGTCTTTCAGGGACACCCTGCATATTTCACCGTAACTATTATATGTGGAAGCAAAAACCTTCGAAATCTTCCAATAAAACTGCTGGTCGCTGATTGCGATAAAAGGATGATTATACATATTGAATTTCTGAGCCACCTTGTATGATTTTACTATAAATATCTGGTCGTATGTGGGAAGATATTAGCTTTCAAATTCACAACAGAAAAATTCTGATTTACAGCTGAAAAATTGTCCATGTTTTTATGGAACAATCTGTATATGTTATGATCGAATAGTACTACCTTTAAGTAATACTGAAAGCAATCGAAAAAAAAAAATTGGCTTATGAGTAAGGAACATATGCTCGAATAAAGTATACGAATTTTCAGGATCTCCAAACGCCTTTTTAAGTCGATTAAAAAGGATTTTCCAAATCAGTCTCAATGCAACTATAGAAGAATACTTTTATTTCGATTTTTCAATATCATCAACAAAGCTATAAATTCGAATACCGTAGCATCTGAACGAGGTTCAATTCATTCGGCTTAAAAAATTACGTCATTTAATGAAAAGAACAGTATTACGTCTTCTCAGAGAGCAGAATGTAGACTGACCACATTTGGCAACATTGGATGACGCCTTAATGTACATCATGTGAGTCTTCAATGTACGCAGTTCGAATGAATATTGTATACAGGAAGCGCTAATGATAGCAAGTCGTAGAGAAGTAACAATGTTAGGACAGTGATGAAGAATCGTATGTTTCAATTTTAATGCTACGGTATTCTCGTTTGCACAGAAGTGCAGGAAATGCATTTTTATTCAATATATATGAAATTGTACGAAGCTACCACATCTCCATCACAGAGAGGCCATAAGGTTGGAATATGGTTAGAGTCCATAATGATTAGGGATGTATATATATATATATATATATATATATATATATATATATATATATATATATATATTATTAGGTTAAGGGATGTCGATCAATAATAAACAAGATATGTTTACTCTTTATTCATGTAGCCAAGCTTTCGAAACCGATTAGTTTCTTCCTCGGGGCAACTGTAAAACAACATCACATTTAAAATTAGGAACATAAACAATCTACATTTACTCACTGAATGCGAGGTTAATCTTTAAGTCATCTACACTAAACAATTTCAAAATAAAATACATATAAGTGGCAATTCAGTCATCTAGGATAAAAATTTTTCTACAATTCAATCAAAAATTATTATGTTATTTACGGTTACTGTCAAAGTCACCCATCTACTGGACCATTGTTTAGTGTAGATGACTTAAAGATTAACCTCGCATTCAGTGAGTAAATGTAGATTGTTTATGTTCCTAATTTTAAATGTGATGTTGTTTTACAGTTGCCCCGAGGAAGAAACTAATCGGTTTCGAAAGCTTGGCTACATGAATAAAGAGTAAACATATCTTGTTTATTATTGATCGACATCCCTTAACCTAATACTATAATATTACCAGCGATCATTATCTAATACATTATATATATATATATATATATATATTCTTTTGAGAACGAGCATTACATTGGAGTGTTAGCTGAGGAAATGTAAACGAGGTACCATACATTTTTGCGTATGATACAAGAGCACAGATAAAAACCCCAGGAAAAATTCTGTCTCCCCGTATAAGTGTAGTAATTTGTTTATAGAAGATGGATGGCATCTTTTTCTTCCGAAAATAATTTTTTCGTCATCTTGAATTCATTTTGACAAAATATCTCGACATAATATCTGAAACAGAAAGAGGGACAGAAAACCAGAAAGGAAGCAGTAAATAATATCACCTACATTTGCTCATGACCGAGAGGGTCTTTCGACCAGGTTCAGTCCTCCAAGCGATGATCTTTCAGATCTTCAGGTTTACGAAGAACGCTACAGGCCCCTTTATTGGGGAATCATCTCCCATAGATCCATAATTGTTTATTTTGAACTAGAAATCTAATAAAATATCGGGAATAAATTCAAAAACTTGTGACATGTATTATGTCAGGATGACATAATGATCGAATACAACTGACGCACATGAAAATCACTTTGCAATTGCCCTATAACAGCTTTGAGGAGGCAGTTCAGCTTGCATACAATGATGCAAAATACCCCTTTGTGGGTGCGTAATCACTTCTGGCTTTCCCATATGAACAACTGGAAAGGACGGAATCCAAACTGGACTTATTCTGGCCAAGCCATCCTGGAAACATTCGAAAGTGTTCACTGAAAGCATGACGAACCACTCCTTGAGGAGTCAGATATCAGGTTAAGGCGGTCTAAGGATCATGAATGTAGGCTGAGCTGAAAAGAAATCGTAATATCTTCTCAGAATTCCTATTAGTGAAACAAAAAAGAGAATGACGGATTTACCCTTGGGATTCATTCAAAGTCTGGATCTAGGAATTTTGCTCCCTAAGTATCACAATAGACACAACAGTTCGGGAGGCCTCGGGGGTAGGACGACTATTATAACATAATGATAATAATCCTCGCAAATGAGAGGGATGTTCTACAATATTCTATCGATGGCCCGGTTGTCTGGTTCACAGATTCATTATCAAAAATCAGAACATCGATGCAATTATTTGTTTCATGAATCCATCATTTGAAGACTTAGGAAAGAACTGACGTCAAGTAAGAAGCTTTTGCGCGTATGTTCACTTATGGTCATATCTTTTGAACATGCGCGCAGAAGCTGCTTCACGTCAGTGCTTTTCTAGGTTTTTTTTTCGATAAAGTACTGGATTTCAATTCGATCTAATCTGTATTTTTGGAAATATTGGGAATATAGAATTTGAATGGGTATATCTACGGCCGGACAGAATCTATTTTGACACCGGATTTGTCATTCATGAGTCCAACCTAGTCATTTGAGACCATTTTCAGCTCAAAATTCGAAAGTTAGTCAACAAATTGGTTCTCTCGTGCTTTCGAACACTGTGAACAACTTGAAACTAAATCTGTGAAGTAAGTACTAGGTGATTGGACTTTCCAAAAGGGGGCAAATGGTTCAGGTCAGATATCAAATTGGAAGAGATCAAGAGAAGAAGGGGTTGACCAGTTCTGTACCTATTTGGGACGAGTGACAAGTTGATAACAACCAGAATTGTGAATATATATTTTTTATCATTGGAATCAAATATTCTATCCATAAGAACACTGAAGAACTTCAATCGCCGTCCAAAATTTCAATTTTAAACGAGAAAACGATCTTTTAAATTAGGCACTACATATTGGTTGTTTAAACACTCGGAACTTCGCGTCTTCCGCGACGTACCACGATACATCCACTCTCTCCCTCTTCTCGTGTACCTTCCTCTCTAGCAAGCCAATAGGGAGCGTCAGCTGTGTGAGATAGCATACATTATGATTTTTCATCGAAATGGAATGAGAAAAACATAAAGATATGATAATTCGTGTTACATGCAAGAGACCTATTGTGGGATTGAAATAATTTGTCAGGAACTGCTCTTGAAGAAATATTACCTACTCATTGGACAATGTCGGGACAGTACAAACGGATTAACGAATGGATCTATGTGACGTTGCCGAGTCTTTGTCTGATGAAAAGTCCGAAATGTCACAGTTCCATTCGTTAAAAGTTTGTTTTATTTCACCATTGTTTACTAGGCAAATTTTTCCAAGAACGGCTCCTGATAAATTGTTTCATTCCTGCAATCTGCAGGGATGATTTCAATAATTAATGAAGGTTTATTTAATTTTCCCAAGTTATTTTTCAAATATACCCAATCAGAAAAACCTATAAAGAATGAAAAAATAATGTAGTCTTCTACTCACTGCATTTTCCAACTGTTGTCCGGCGAAGCATGCTAGAAACTCGACCAAAAGCCAGATTATGAGCTGGCATGCAGCCACCATATTTTTTTCCTGAAAGAGATGTAAATTATGATACACTGTGTTGTGTCAATCAAGTTGAGCTTAGTGATCGACCGAGTAAAAAAATTTTTAACCCCCCCTGAAAATTTCACAGTTTTCGTTTTGGAGTATGTAGATTTGAATAAACGAATAAAAAAAAATCTGTCCGTCCGCCGTTCGTTGTCCGGGGCTTTTATCTGGAAGTACAGAACGGAAATCCTTGAAACTTGGTGGAAAAATCGTGTGTCACCTGGGGTTGAGCTTTTCAGCAGGAAAGGTGTACCCTAAGGGCTCTAAATAGGGGGTTTGGGAAAAAAAAATTATTTCTCGAAAACTTATCACCCAATTTTCATGAAATTTTAAATGTTGACCACTGTTGCATAACTAAACCTGAAAAATTTTACCCGGATCATTTCCGACAAGTGGTTCCTGAGTTATAAAGAAAAACGCTGCAAATTTTCAATAATGTCGAAAATGAATCATAGCATTCGGTTCTAAGTTGTTTGAGTTAACAATGGTATATTGGGTTGTTTAACTAAGAAAATAATATACCTTTGTGTAAAATTTGCAGTGTTTTTTACAGCATGGTAAGAATTAATCAATGAAATCAAGTATTTAAATGGAAAATAATGATTCGGATCATGAAACAATGATCAGGCTACTGCAGTATTGATATATGGCCTTTCTGTTAAGACTATAGTATTGGAGTGTAATACATCCACTGTATAAAGACAAGACCGACAGATAGGTAATGCATTTTCATAGAAAGACATTAATTCCATCGAGTTCTATCGCAAAGTTAGATGTGACTCGAACTTATGCTTCGAAATGTTTCAGTTAGTTCACAAGGAAAAGAAGTCTAATACCTAACATTGTTCCTTAAACAATGGTAATACATTGTTTTAATGCATTTCAACAAATAGGACATCTATTTATTTCATTGAGTACTATCGTAAACGTTCGACGTAACTATAGCTACAGTAATCTTTCTACCCTACCTTAGGCTTCGCAATGTTTTGGTCAGATGGCAAAACAAATCTTTTCGCATTTGTCGATGGCTGGTGTGTCATGTGTTGCCTGGTCGCAACTTGCCTGTGCTACTTGTCAACATCAAATATTAATCAGACTGATGCAATATCGACAAAGACAAATGGCCTTTGGGGAAAGACTAGTGATATGGCAATATCGTTATACCACAGGTTGGTCTGGTACCATTGTATAAACACAAGATAGTGGTCTTCATAGAATGGTTATACATTGTTGACTTGCATCTTTACAAATAAGAATCTACTTTTTTATTTCATTGGGTGCTATGATAATTTTCAGAAATGACTTACAGTGATTTATATTTCCTTAGTTATGCTTCCGAGGGTATTGGTAAGATAGCAAACAAAAAAATAAAGCTTTTCGTATTTTGGAAGCAAATACAGAAACATACGTGAAATATCTCAACATATTTATAGGAACATACACTGTGTCCGTAAAGTATGGAACAAATTCATTTTTAGCTAAACTGGTCATTTCAAGAAATAATCCTAAAACACGTCGATTTTTGATTTTAATTTACCGTATTTTAAAATGATAATCTAATATACAGGGTGAATAACGTTCGAGTAATAACGTCACCGTCATTTTTTTTTAAATGGAACACCCCCCTTTTGTCTCAACATTCGGATTACTCTAGCTGAGCTGATTCCAAAAATGTATCACATGTTGATTCCAATTGGTACAGGGTGGACAAAAATACAATAGTTTTGTGTGTGCTCATAAAGTAACGCGTAACATTCTTTATTAGGTAAATTAACAATATTATCAAAAATTCTTATTTTCTAGCGGACAGAATATGCTGGAATACATGACTTTATAAATGTTCGAACTGCAGCCCTTGCTGTATTTGACAGTAACCCAAACGGTGTACAAATTCTTGTTGAACCTTGTGTATGGTTACTTGCGTAATATTATTTATTTCGAATTTTCTCTTGTACATCTTCAATATTTGCTGGTTTCGTTTTATAAATAACATTCTTCAGATGGCCCCACAGAAAATAATTCAAAGGATTTAAATCTGGTGACCTCGCTGGCCATTCAGTGGTTCCACGTCTACCAACCCACCTGTTCGGAAAAATTTCATCTAGGTACCTTCTAACATCTACAGCATAATGTGGAGGTGCACCATCCTGTTGAAACCATAAACTTTCATCAAAACCTCCAGGATTACTTCTGCTGGGAAACAAATTACGTAAAGTAGGTACGAGATACCCCCTTAAAAACTCAAGGTACTCTGCCCCGTTTAAATTACCTTCGATAAAGTAGGGTCCAATGATTCGATTTTGTACAATTCCAGCCCATACATTTACCTTTTGAGGGTATTGTGTATGATGCTCACGCATCCAGTGGGGGTTTTCTTTTGCCCAGTATCTGCAATTCTGACGGTTAACCTCACCATTTAACGTGAAAGTGGACTCATCAGAAAAAATAATGTTTTGTATCAAGAGAGGGTCTCGGTGACATTTATCCATCATTTCTTCGCAAAATTGGAGTCTTCTATCGGGATCATCTTATTTTAATTCTTGCACAAGTTTGATTTTATAAGGATGCCATTTTTCAAGCTTCATTAGTTTCTGTACCGTTGTTTTGCTAACACCGATATCGCGACTAACTTTACGAACAGAAGTGTGCGCATCTTCTTCAAAACTCAGTAAAACATCTAATGCTGTATCAGCATTTGCAGGGGGCCGACCTGATTTGCGTACATTTTTAACCGTACCAGTTTCTCGAAATTTCGTTTCAATCTTACTGACTGTTGAACGCGTTATAGGTCTTTCTGGATACTTATCAGTAAACAAATTGCACACTTCCATCTGGGTTCGCGATCTATCTCCATACCCAATCATAAGTATTTCAATTCTTTGTGTTACACTTAACTCCATTTCTACTTTCAATTAAATCTAAGCAATCATTCGAATATTCACGAATACCAAAAATATTGTAGTGCTAAACTGTCACTGAACATCAATAAATTACTAAACAAATAATGACATTTCACAAAAAACTGGACGACTATGTTTTTTATAAATAGATAAGAAATAATTTCTTTCATATTCTGTCTGCTAGACCACAAGTACCAAACATGTTTGGAAACAGCTCATTTTTATTACTCTATACATGCAGCAAACTACGGGGTGTTACTTTTAAACCAATTGTCGCTAGACAATAAGTATTTTTGATAATATTGTTAATTTACCTAATAAAGAATGTTACGCGTTACTTAATGAGCACACACAAAACTATTGTATTTTTGTCCACCCTGTACCAATTGGAAATTACTACATTTGATACATTTTTGGAATCAGCTCAGCTACAGTAATCCGAATATTGAGACAAAATGGGGGTGTTCCATTTAAAAAAATTGACGGTGACGTCATTACTCGAAAGCAATTCACCCTGTATATTAGATTATTACTTTAAAATACGGTTAATTGAAATCAAAAATCAACGTGTTTCAGGATTATTTCTTAAAATGACCTGTTTAGCTAAAAATGAATTTGTTCCATACTTTACGGACACAGTGTATAATGTATGGCGAATATTCTATAAAGCATTCAGAATATTCCCGTCGAACTCAATTACATAGGAATATGACTATGACTGGAATATTCCTAGAATATATACTCCACTTTTTGAATGATCTAGAGAATTTCACTACTTTAAATCGATATTTGGGATATTCTTATATTTTTTTGGACGTTTGGCGAATATTTTGCGAGGATCTAGTGCTGTCTGGGTAATTATTTTTTTATAAACAAATAAGAAATTCTACTTACGTTCACGGCTTGAAACTCTAAGATACCGACCATAACTACAATCAGTACATTTTGTAGTGGGGACATAATGTATCCAATACTGCAGTTCATTTGATCGACCAACCTGAATAACGAGAATTTTATGTATTTTTCGTCATGGAAATATTCATTCGTATGAATTACACCTGACCATTCATTCACATAAACATAATAATAATCCAGTTAAATTCGACTAAATAACCTATTACACATGTTTTGGTCTCTTTTGGAATGCTGCTCGAGGAAGGAGCAGAACTATAGTTGGCTATATCTAAAAACATACCATATAAAATCTGGAATATTTGCGAAAGTTATCAACATGCCACAATGAAACTAGTCGAACCGGAGCTTTTTTTCAATTTTCTTAGTTGAACCATAGAATATTTTCAGGGAGGTCTTCTTATTGCGCGCATGTTGTGAGGAACAGCGTGCAATCGTGTTGTCTAAATGTTGAGCCGAAAATTGTTTTAAATGGTTAGGTTGGACTCACTGATGACGAAATCGGTGTCAAAATCGATTCTGTCCGTCCATCCAGCCGGCCGTCTGTGGGTACGATTACGGGTGTACGGAAAATCGTATCAAGTTGAAATTTTCAGGGTTAAGTACGTTAGTGGGCCAAATCGGCTGAACGGTTTCGGAGTTATAGCCATTTTTAATTTTGAACTTTGGTAATATTTTAAGAACTACGGAAGCAATTGGTTGTAGCATACTCCTAGCAAAACTCCTTGCAAAATTTTTTTGGGATAGTACTGTCAGTTAACTGAAAAAATTTTTTTTTCAAAATTTCCACAGCAGTTTGATACAATCATAATTTTTGGAAAAATTTTTGAAAAAAAAAATAATTTTTTTCTTCAAATATTCAATATTCTGTGACTTACTTATCATATTATACTCATTTAATTCTGTATGAATCTTCGAACTGTCATTTTACGATGAAGTACTGGATTTCAATTCGATCTAGTCTGGTTTTTTGGAAATTTTTTTTCAAATCGATATTTTGCGATTTTCTGATTATTTTATCCTCACGAAAGTGTGTATAATCCTTAGAGCTGTCATTTCTCAATCGAGTTCTGGATTTCAATTCGATCTTGTCTGTATTTTTGGAAATATTGGAAACATTTATTTTTGAAAAGGTATATCTGCCCGATCGGCCGTAAGGCCGACCGTAAACACAATAACTTCCGGAACAAACGACTTAGAAACTTGATTTGATTTGTGGAGTAGGTTTTGGGCTCGATTAGGAAGGTCGCGAATTCGTGAATGGTTAAAATCCGCCCAATGATTCGGTAGATATATACCTATTCACAATTCTATTTTTCCAGTATTTCCTAAAATACAGAATGAATCGAATCGAAATCCAGTGCTTAGTTGTAAAATGCCAGCTTGAAGGTTCATGCAGAATTTCGTGAGGATAATATGATAAGAAGGCCAACAAATCTTTCCATCAGGAAGTAAAGCTGCGTTTGGCGGGGTCAATACGTGAAAAGATGATCGCTTTGGCAACGAATTTAGACATGCGCTCAAAAGCTGCTTACTTCTCGTCAGTTCGTATTTCATATTGTGAATCAGTAGATGTTCCACAGTTGTTATACCCATCGTATAAGTAATCATTGCAACTAGGTAGATCCATCATTTCAAATATCCAATTTAATTTCTGATTAATAGGTTCTCATATCAATTAGATTATTTGTTAATTTTTACTTAGCGAAATTAATTCATTGGGTGGATTTTACCCATTCACGAATTCGACCCTTGCCTAACGGCCGACCGTAAACACAATAACTACCGGAAGAAACGACTTAGAAACTCGATATTATTAGAGTAGGTTTGGACCTTAGTTACGGAGGTCGAATTCGTGAATGGGTAAAATCCCCCCAGTGATTCCGCAGATATAACCATTCAAAAGTTTATTTTTCCAATATTTCCAAAAATACAGAGCAGATCGGATTGAAAACCTAGAAAAGCACACACGATATGAAAGGGATCAGGGATTTGTGATCAAAAAATGATCCAGTCCAGATTTCTCGGATAGAGCAAGAAACAATTGAACGAATTGACAGATTTTGGAAATTAAAGTACTTTTAGAAGTTTGGAATTTGGTATCTCGAAGATTTTATCTGGGAATCAAAAACATGGGAGCATTATCATGAATTTAATTGGAGTATGAAGGTCGAGTGAAAATATTTTTCATTCATGGAGAAAACATTTGCATTAACTCACTCCAAAAGTTCCGAATGATATTTGGCACATGCCTTCAGCTTCTTATGAGATGAAATTTCATCTTCAAAATCTATTTCTCTTAGGAAATCCTTCAGTTGTCCTATTTTCTGAAGAGTTGGAACAATACTTCCGATATACATGACGTTCGCACAGCACTCTGAAGCCACATAAGGTAAATAGAACACCAGATAAACCACAATGATCCAATACGGTATTTTGAATGGATACCAAAGTGGTACTATGAGTCCACACACAATTCTATCATCTTTCAAAAATTCTTTTTCCTCGCAGAATGCGTTTCTGAGTCGACTAGTCACGGAAATGAGAATTTCTTCTAATATGATTGTGTGATGTAATATGACAGTTGCCTTTTCTATGAGTTCTAAGTTACGGTCGAAGTTCTTGGGTTTACCATATTTTGTGCTTCCCAAATTGATTAGAAACGTCAGTGTTTCTTTACCCCGGGAAAGAAAGACGAGAATACAGGCTTGAATAATTGCGACAAAGTTGAAAGAGTACACTGCGAAAATCACACTGGAATAGTCGCCACCTGCAAGAAAAAAGTCACTCTTATAGCTTTTTAACATCAAACTATTCTATTGTGATGATGTGATGAATGTCTTTCAGCAACGGGTGTAAGATCATCATACCGAAAAACAACTACATACGGAAAAATAACTACACAGATGAGCAACTCCGCCTTTCTATGGGGCGCCGTTGCAAACAGAAGGGTGTTCGCAATAAAATTTATTTCCGCGTAAATATATACACTAGTTGCAGCAATCTATTTATTTCGTGAGAGGATATATTTCTAGGAAACATCGTGCCATCGGTTTGCCCAAATGTATGTTATTTTCGATTTTTTTCCGAAAATGGTCTCGAACGACCAGGGGCGCTATTTTCGAGTCATCCGAATCACTTTCGCATGCGAAAGTGAGGTCTAGAATCGGCCAAATGTGACAGTTTGGCAACGTGCTGTTTTTCCTTAGAATTTGTATTTGTAGGCAATCCTTATTACATGCCCCAAGTTGACATGACATACAAAAGAAAACATAGTCGATACTTATTAATGTTTTTGATGGATTTTACAGTTTGAAATTGTTTTTATGGGCACTCCTTTCGATTTAATAATTATTTCTGTCCTCTTGTGAACTAATATTAGTGATGGAGTGAATATCCGAAAGTTGTAGTTGTACGAAACACGATGTGGATTGAAGCCTTGTTAAACAATGATTTAGGGTAGGATATACAGGGTCTTTCACGAGGAACCTCATCCATATTTATACGGGAAACTACCGAACGTATTTTCATGAAATTCAGCACTTATAAGTATTTCACGATGCTGATGAAATCTAAAATATTTTCAAGGCATGAGCAGCTCCGGTTTTTCCGGAAATGACCTCAACTTCCGTTTTTCAAATTAGAACACCATTTTTTTATTGCAGAAATAGATTCCTTAGAAAATTTCAATTTATTTTGATGTAACATTTTTCAGTTTTGGTTGGAAAATTCTCTCTGAGCGGGAAAATTCGAAAAAAAAATCGAAAATAGAGCTCCGCTGAAACAAGAATAACTTCTATGTTTTTGGATGGAAAATTTTCATTTTTAGGATTTTTCAAGATGTAAGATTGATGTATCCAATTTAAAAATTGAAATCGCGATTCATGATACAGGGGGTGAAAAAATCGCTTTCAAAGTTAGGGATGACAAAATCGTGAAAAATCAATTTTTTCAAATTAGAACCCCATTTTTTTATGGCAGATATTGAATCTACGTTAAAAAATAATGTGAGTGTATGCATCACACCCTTGCCCTAAAGTGGATATTTGCTGAGTTATTCACAAAAAACTGTTTTTCGTCTTGAATTTTCAGCTATTTCTTTTCCCTTCACGCCAAAAAGATGACATTTTCAGGAACTGTTATTTGAACCATGCTGTAGATTTTTCACCCCTTCTTGAAACCGACTTCAAGTTACTATTAGGAGAACCATGGCAAACTCTCGCAGTTATAACTAGAGAAGATGTTCAAAGTTTTGACCGTTAATTTCTAGACATTTATTTATACGTCTCAGGAATGCTTCGTGCGTTGCTCTTCTTATTTCATCGGGAGGAAGAGATCTGCAAAAGTGTTTAAAAACCAAATTGAGTTTCAAAACTATGAATCTAAAAATCTAAACAAACCTGAACGCATTTCTGACTCGTTCTATGCAGTCCTCTTTATCAGTCAGGGGAGTTGAGTAGACAATATTTTTTATCCTACCCCAAACATAATAGTCTAAAGGAGTTAAATCGGGAGAAGATCACAGAATATTAAATATTCGAAAAAAAAGTTTATAAAATTCACAGATCTAACAGTTTTTAATTGCTATAGTTGATTTGTCCATGGCCTGATTTGGAAACAGTCTTGAGAATTTTGTAATTGGTCTGGAAGTTCTATTTTATTCTGGTTTGTTGAGCTTGACAACTGAAATTTTTTTTCAGATTGTTATAATGACACGATCATCACGAAATTTTGCACAATGTTGTCCCTCAACATCTTCGAACTAGCTGCGTAGTTTTCTCGCGATTGAATCAGTATTTCTTGAGTTATACCGAAAAAAATAACGATATCGAGAAGAAAATCACGAAATTCTACATATTTTTTTTTATCTCCAGAACTAATAGCCGTATCGGATTGAAATTTGGTACACTGCAGTGAAATATGGAGTTCAAGGAATAACTGAGAAAATATCTCGAATATGAACAATAATTTCAGGAAAAATGAATTTTTTCGAAGAAAATTTTGAAAAATATTTGTTTTTCAATTGAGTTACCATACGATTTCAACGAAATCGCTCAAAGTTGCGGGTCGTTATGTCCCAACTAACTGCCAAGTTTCAATCTCATCGCTTCAGTAGTTTCTGAAATATGAGGAAATTAACCTCAAAATTTCAAATGGCTATAACTCCGAAACTATTTGGCCGATTCGGCCCATTACCGAACTTAACCGCGGCGCGATGCGTGAACCACCCTACAAGTTTCAAGTCGCTAGCTGGCTCCGTTCGACAGTTATCGCGTCGTCGGCCGGCCGGATAGAATCGATTTTGACACCGGATTCGTCATCAGTGAGTCCAACCTAGTCGTTTGAGACCATTTTCGGCCCAATCATCGAAAATTACAGACATTTGGACGAAACGATAGCACGCTGTTCCCCTAGAACATGCGCGCAAAAACCGAAAAATTAGATAAGAATGGAGTTTACAAGTTGACGTGACATGCAACGCCTACTATGTAGGCAAAACTACAAGGACGTTCCAACAAAGAATCGGTTTTGTTCTTTTGTTGGTTGTAATTAACGAAAAAAGTATCATTTGCCTATCAACTCCTTACTAAAAATGCTGCAAATTTTACACAAGGGTTTATTATTTTCTCAGTTAAATAACCCAATACTATTGATATCTTAAATAAAACTTATATACTATTCATAACTCACTGGTTTTTCACCCCAAAATTTGCAGTGTTTTTCTTTATAACTCAGCGACCACTGGTGACAATTTTTAGGTTGGGTACACCGATTCTGCGGAAACGCTTGGAGGATCAATCTCGAGCGACACACGATTTTTCTACCAAGTTTCACGGATTTCGGTTCAGTACTTTCAGAGAAAAGCCCCGGAAAACGGACGGCGGACGGACGGATATTATTTATAATTTCTTTTAAATCTTCATACTTCAAAATGTAAACTATGAAATTTACAGGGTGGGGGTGATTTTTTTTTGGTCGATCATTAAGGTTTATTATTTGATTTTATCAAATAATAAACCAAAACAAGGATATCTGAAAATGTGTGAGAAATTTTCCTTTTCTAGACTATTGTCATGAGTGTATTCTAAGTGGTATGAATGTTAGGGAGAAAAGGTTTGAATCAGAGTCGTGACGCAAAGTCAGAACATTTCCACTGACTTCATAAGAAAGAAGTTCGCGAGTAATAAAAACAAATGGAAATGGAAAATGAGCGGAGGCAATCAACAGCAGGGAGAATAATTTTATTTAACAAATAATTTACCTTTCAGTGCGACATAAGCATACCCCATTGTTCCTAGCAAAAAAGGAGTCGAGGCTAGTAGAGTCAAAAGAGATTTCCTAAAATTATTCATGGGGGTGAAGTCCTTCATTTTTTCAGGAAACAGACCTATCCTTTTCCAATAAAATTGTAAAGATTTGAAGCACTTGAGCTCTTCTTCACACGACATGACTTCGAAATCGATCAATTCGTCAGACCGAAATTCCGAGTATAATGTAAGAGATCCGAATTTCCAGAATTATAATTTATTTATCAAGTCGTTAAATTCTTCTTTGGAGTATTAAGACTACATTTTTGAATATTTTATAGCCTGACACAAAAGGAATATGCATGAAGCATAAAAAACTGCTTTATCTCGTCTTTATGTTAGTTTGGTTTAGTATCAGTTTTGGCCAATGTAGCGTAAATAGAAAAAATCAGCAGATACTTGTACCATAATATAATATAAAGGGTGTTTCAAATTACGCGTTTTTTTTAAGAATGAATTAAAAACATAATTTGAATTCATTTTCAAAAACTCCTCGTTGGTGATTGAAGTATCAGTTATGACATTTATGTACGAAAAATAATATCTGTCAAATGGCCTCCTCTTGAAGCTCTACAGAGTCCACTCTTCTGTTAAAATTTTCATTGACGTTTTGACATAATTGAGGCTCTATCTCACCAATGACACGAATCATTTCATCCTTTAGTTCAGGAATCGATTGTGGATTATTCTTATAGACCTGGCTTTTCACATAACCCCAAAGAAAATAGTCTATCGGTGTTAAATAACATGATCTTGGTGGCCAATTGACATCACCGTTTCTGGAGATTATTCGTCCAGGGAATTTTTGTCTCAATAAATCAATTGTGTCATTTGCAAAGTGGGGTGTAGCGCCATCCTGTTGAAACCAAATGTCCTCTAGATCCAATATTCATTAATTCGGGCCACAAAAATTCGAATATCATCCGACGGTATCGATCACCATTGACAGTTACAGTTTCACTAGCAGCATTTTCAAAGAAGTAAGGTCCAATTACACCACCTGACCATAATGCACACCAAACAGTAACTCGTTAAGGAGCGTTTGGATGATATATCCTTTGCTGCTGAATTATATTTCCTGTCATTGACATTACTGCTGAATTTTATCAATGACGCGTTGAAATCTTGGGAGTTTCCACCGATGTGTGAGGTGGCCAAGATGATTCCCTCTTTTAAAAAATGCGGCAAAAGTGATGTATATAATTATGGACTTATATCAGTCGATTAGCACTTGCTAAGGCAGCTCAGAGGAATTGGAAAGAACGACTCAGCGTAAAACTTCATATGATCATTATTTGCTCACGATCACAATTTGTTTAGGTTCCGGTGAATATAAAAAGCTTGAAATAGGTGTACCCAAGGGTTCAGTGCTTGATCCTTTGCTTCATATCGAAACTATTTCAAAACTGAATCTTTGCTGTAAATATTTCATGTTTGTGGTTAACTAAGCATCTTTACTCAGTTCGAAAAATGAGGAAACATTAGAAAAAATATAGACGAGGACATGAGACTGGTTTTGCTACAATGAATCGAGCATAAATATTGTATCCTTCTCGCAATAAAAAAGAGGAAGAACTTAAAATTAACATGAATAATATCAAACTGATGCAAGTCAAGTAACATCCTGTTTTGAAAGAATTTCGTAACCTTTTCAGAAATGTGATAGTGCTTGTTGTTAGTACTTCCTCAAATCAAGAAGTAAAGAAAGAAGAGTGCAACAACAAATGCAGTAATATTGTGGAAAAAATGTTTATCATGGCGACTGGAAGCTCTGATTTTTTCCACACTTGGGGTTTGCTGGTATAGTAGGAAATGTTGTTTTTTAACTTATAGTAAAAACATTTTCATAATTTTCATGTTTCATGATTCTTCCTGATAATTTTCTCTATAGTTACTATTCTATTCTATTTCAATTTTTGGGAGTATAACAGAAAAAGTCAAGTGTAAGACATTTTAAGGAGACATTTGAATCATCTCTGAAACAAGGTGTCATCCAACCCACTTTTGTTTGAGATTTTAGGGGTTGCTGTCATCGTGCTTATAGGGTTGATTCAAATTGATTCCTCTTCGAATCGAAGTTTACCTATCAATGTATTTTTTCTGATTTCACATGGGGACCACTGCTTGACTATTGATATTAAATATGAAAAATGATCCTTATATCTCAGTTGTTTTGTTGAAACATACCATCTGACTTTTTGGTATGAATGAAATGATGCTTTGGGAGGCCAAATAATAGTGTATATGGAATGGTTTCTTTAATTGTGCACCTCAAGTGTTATCCAGGTTCCAGTATGTGTTTATACAGGAATTGAAATAGAATAAGAACTAAGCATAAGCCATATAATTTCAAAAAAGCTGCAATTCAATTTGTTGTTCTTATTTTGTGAGTCTATAACTTCACCTTCAATTGGTGAGAACTAGAATAGGCGGAAACGAAAGAGGTTAACAATTTTATAATGAATAGTTTGTTGATGAAATTATGCATCTTGGGTGACGCAGTAGCTGAATTTTTCGTGAATCAGTTTTATATTTTTGAGTGAGTATCCATAACTGTTGGCTTAGTAATTTTTCAGAAACATCAGAAAAGAATATGAGCTCTTCATAACCTGAAAATGACAGCATTAAATAATAAATAACCTATCTAGAACATGCGATAGAACCTTGTAAAAATATTCCATGTTCATCCTGATCAAGGGTTGCATTTTATAATGCATTGTAATTTGTACCTGCATGTGGAAGGTTTTCAGGCTGTTCCTGACAGAAGGGTGCATATCGTACCATTTCAAGTCATACACCAACTCTGCTACGGATTCACTCTGAAACGAATTAAAAAAATTAAAATATCAGTTTTTTCCAAGTTATCTTTGGTTTTCTCTCCCAATATCTAATGAAGAACTCATAAAAAATGAATGAAAAATATTATTCACAGAAATTAACCTTGCGAATTGCAAGATTGAAACTATTTGTCAAGAGCAGCTATTTGAAAATTGCGTCATCAGAAAATAAATTGAAGATCTTCAGAATTGATACTTTCGCAATTCAAGAACATTCGCCCTCGAATAAACGATTCCCCTTTTCTGAATATCGGAATATCAGTTAACTCGACAAAGAGGAGGTAGTTCTCAATGGACACAATGGTGCAACATGCTCCCTTGTGGGTGCGGAACGACTCCTCGGTATCCCATGTTACAAACCGGACACCATGAAAGCGAAACTGCACTCATTCTTGATGAGCGATCACGGAAACATCCAAAATCGTTCCCTGAAATCTTTTAGAACCAAATCGTAATGAGTCAAATATCAAAATTAGACAGACCGAAAATATGAACGAAAAAAACCTGGGAATGATGACGAATACAGGCTGCCCTTGGAAGAAACATGTCTCAGAATCCCCAAAAGTGAATCAAATCAGCTTGGATATCTTTGGTTACGTCACCCTGAAACAAAAATCTAATGGACGTACCCTTGGTTGAGATGATTGGATCTATCAAAGCCTGGATCTACCTGAGGTTTTTTACGTGCTGTAACACAATGAGCTCATGTTGACTCATTCCATTACCATAAGAATAATTCCAAAGAAGAGGAATGTTCTACAATATTCTTTTGGCAGCACAGTTTTATGATTCACCGATTCACTATTCAAAATAAAACCATCGATACAAATATTTATTCGCTTGAATCAATCATCTCAAGAGGATATAGATGCGTCCTACAGAATTATGTAGTGACTCCGGAGATATTTACTCAATTCATCAGGTCCAACATGAATCTTGACAATTTGTAAAGAGTATCACAGAATTATTTCTTTTTTGGGGATCACTGACAGATTGAAGGGTTATATCTTCATCATCTGTGATCTGTAGGTGCACAAAAAGATCAACAGGTAATTATGATGGGGCTTTGCAAGAGTATCAAACATGGAAAAGAATGCAAAGTATTCTGTTATTTACTCGATGAACTCATCTCGAAGGAAAGTGAGTCTGGATAGATCGTTGAAATTACAGTGCCTTCGCAGGATCCAGAGAAAACTCATTGCCTCCTGCAAAAAACAAGTATTCTGCCTCTGGATGATGGAAGAGCGTTGCGCAGGTAGCACTGTTCGATCCAACCTGGGATAAGTGACTGGAGATGATTCAGAAACCTAAGCGACGCGACCTTCTCTTCGGCTCTTCTTCATCTACTGGATGTTCTGATTTCATACCTCCTTGAACTTTTCAGGAATGTGTGTTATCCAACTAGTTGCACCATTTGTAAGGTAGTATAAATGCCTAGGTGGGACGAAACAATCGCCCCTTTAGCCAAAATGAATATACCCATAAGAGGATAGATATTGGTTCCTCCTTCACCGATACTCCAAGCACTTGCAAAATCGAATGAAATAGTCAAAATTCACTCAATTCAACAAGAATCTTGAGAATTTGGAACTGATATCTGTGCTTGTACAAGAAGATCATCAGGTAATTATGGGAAGAAGTCGGAAAAAAATATCATAGGTACTAACGAACAAACAAAACTTGATGGAAAAGCCTTTCACAGATAGAATTGATCTTCCAACCCAAGATAAGTGAGTGAAAAATTTTTATTTTAAATTTACTGACAGTATGATCCTGCCATAATCTGGCTCAAAGTTGCGCGTCGTTATACTCCACCTAATTGCCAAATTTGAATTCAATCGCTCAAGTAGTTTCTGAAATAAAAAATAAATAACTTCAAAATTTCAAGTGGCTATAACTCTGAAACTATTCGGCCGATTTGGCCCGTTAAAGAACTTAACGGCGGCATTCCAATGCGCGACCTATCCTGAAAGTTTCAGGTCGATAGGATTGTCTGTACGACCGTAATCGTGCATACGGACGGTCGGCCGGCCGGCCGGACAGAATCGATTTTGACACCGGATTCGTCATCAGTGAGTCCAATCTAGTCGTTTGATACCATTTTCGGGTCAATCATCGAAAATAACCGACATTTGGACAAAACGATAGCACGCTGTTCCCCTAAAACAAAAAGCAAAAAGACTGACGTATCTACCCTTGGGATTTCTTCAAAGTCTGGATCTACTCAAGGAATTTTGCGCGCTGTATGACAGTAGACACAACCGTTCGAGATAACTCGGGAGTAGGACGACTATTATTCCATAATGATAATAATCCTCGCAAATGATCCTTTGAACATGCGCGCAAAAGTTGCTGACTTCACGTCAGTGCTTTTCTAGGTTTTTTTTGATGAAGTACTGGATTTCAATTCGATTCAATCTGTATTTTTGGAAATATTGGGAATATAATTTCGAATGGATATATCTACGAAATCAATGGGGCGGATTTTACCCATTCACGAATTCGACCTTCGCAATTAAGCTCCAAACCTTCTCTTCAAATATCGAGTTTCTAAATCGTTTCTTCAGGAAGTTATTGTGTTAACGATCGGCCGTTAGGCCCACCGTAAACACAATAACTTCTGAAAGAAACAACTTAGAAACTCGATATTTGTAGAGTAGGTTTGGACCTTAATTACGAAGGCCGAATTCACGAATGGATAAAATCCATCCAATGATTCCGCATATATACCCAGTCAAAATTTCATTTTCCCAATATTTCCAAAAATACAGATTAGTTCGGATGGAAATCCAATACTTCATCGAAATATGATAGTAAGGTTTATACAGAATTTCATGAGGATAATATGATCAGAAGATCACAGAATTTTTTTTCAAATTGTTGTAATGACACGATCAGCATGAAATTTTGCGTGAAGTTCTCGATCAGCATTTCCAAACTATCATCCGAGTTTCATCATGATTGAATCAGTAATTTTCGAGTTATTTCATAAATACCGAGAAAAAACTACTAAATTCGCAATTTTTTCTTCAAATATCTCCGGAAATTATGCTCGTATCGGGCTGAAATTTGGTGCACTCCTGTGAAATATGAAGCTCGTGGTCTGCGCTGAAATTTTCTCAAATATAATGAGAGAATTTTCCGAAAAGAAGTTTTAAATATTTTTTCGAAATTCACTGATGTGTAGGCACTCAAGAAAAGTTCGCGAAAAGCTGCGCGTCGTTATACTCCAACTTACTGCCAAGCTTTGATTCAATCGTTCAGTAGTTCCCGAATTATCACAGAAATAACCTCAAAACTTCAAAAGTTCAAAAAAGAAAACTACCCTGAAAGTTTCAGGTCGATAGGATTCTCCGTAAGAACGAATCGTGCCCGGCCGGTCGGACAGAATCGATTTTGACACCGGATTTGTCATCAGTGAGTCCAACCTAGTCGTTTGAGACCATTTTCAGCTCGAAACTCGAAAATTACAGACATTTGGATAAAACTGTAGCACGCTGTTCCCCAGAACATGCCTGAAAAAGGAGAAATGGTTGATACATAATCATGTAGGGCCTGCGTAGACTTCGAGTTCTCTCTTTGAATTAACTAGATTTGGTGATAACTGCCTAAAACATCGATAGAGAAAAGAGGAGAAAAATTCATAAATTGTTACACGTAAAGGAACTTTTAGAAAAATAATCTAGTGTTCTATACTCACTGCATTTTCCAACAGTTGTCCAGCATAGCATGCTAGAAACTCAAGCATGAGCCACAAAATGAGCTGGCATGCAGCTGTCACATTCTTTTCCTGAAAAAAAAAAAACTATGATCGTTTGTTAGCTTTCAGATGGAAATTTGCCAGTATTTTTCGGAATATTGGGAAAAATTCGGATCTTCAAACTACATGACCATTTACGAACTCAATTGGCGCATTTAGAAACAACGAAATTCGGTCTCCACGTCTTAACTTTCAGAAATTATATGCTTATTGACGGACGAAATATCCGTAACCTGAGCCTCAAATCGAGTTATTGGATCTACATATTTATAAGGATTATGTCTGGTTGGCCGAAAGTTGTATTCGGACTCCTGATCTCACGTCAATAATTTATATGTGGTTTATGAGATATGTTTTTCGTAAATCAACTTGATTCTTCAGGTTGCTGGTTTTTCGTTCCATAGATTTGAGATATTAGGTTGGTTCCTGAAAAAAGATTATTTACGCGAGGAATTCGGTTGCTGTAAAATCGATAGATTTTCTTTCTGATCGACCATCGATTTTCTATGGTTACTTCGGTTTATCAACGGAATATATCCATAGACCACGTATGTAGTTAGTATATTGGATTGGTAACTTGAACCGAAGTCTTCACTTGTATTGAACCACGATTTTATGATCTGTGAATCCCGCCTTATCGTTTGAGCCCATAGCCAAGTTGAAAATCACAGAACTCTGTTACGAGTTTTCTTGAGGTCGGTTCCTCAGTTAGTACGTGGTTCAATAAAGTTCTTTTTCATTACTCATTACCTCTGAATAAAGAGCAATTCTTCAATTGCTCTTTATTGAAAGCTCGGAAAAAACCGTTTTCAGTATTCTTACAAATGGGACATCTATCAACTACATTTCGTACTACCGCAAACGTTGGACGTGACTCACAGCATTCTATAAACTCTGGCTCATGCTTCAGGAGGTGACAGAGAGGTGAAAAATAAAATTGTAAGCAGGCAGAATATAATGACAAAGAACTCTATAAATTTAGTTCAATAAGTATTTTGTATGACATAGTACTGTATTGTTTGTTGCCTACTTTGAACTTAAAACTGCTAAGAATCATCGCACAAATGCGGTACGAAATCTGACCCAACATAAAATAATGATGTTATCGAATATCTGAGGTTTTCAGAACTCAACTGTGTCTCAACTTTTCACAGCTATCAATCTCCATGTTTATTTTTGTTATGATTTCGGAGTTTTGAACGATTCAATGAAAACGTTGATCCCTCATACTCATTATTTTCTAAGAAGGATGATATATCAGAGGCTCTTTCTATATCATTTTTGCTTATAAGTTTCAATCTGAGTGTTTATATTGTGCATAACAAAATAAAGCAGAACTCTCATTCATATTTTTTGAGAGTTTTGTCCAAAAAGAAATGAAAATAATGGAAAGAGAATTATTACGTAAATTTTTCTCGTTTATCTGATGAAAGAGTCAGATTGAGGCTCTGAAACTTTGTTGATCATTTGCATGGTTCATTAGGCAACTTTTTTCCTAGTAACTGTTCAGGACTGCAATAGCAACTTTCATTTAATTTTAATACTTTGTTTTCAGATATTGGGAATGAAACATTATAAACCGTGAAACGTAGTAACATAATTGTTCAAACAGGCGTAAAATGAAACGGATTCGTTTATAATGTTCCTCATAATTTCAGTTATTCAATATGATCTGATATAACATGAATATCTATGAATATGTTATACCGATAAGAAGGAGCCTCTTTCATTTTAAGGAAATAATGAATATAACAAGGAATCAAAATCATGGAGGTAATGAATCACAGAGAAGTCTCTTAAATGTCAGAATTCATGTGTATTCTATGACGGCTCCTATTTCATTCGGGTACGTACCGGCACAAATGTATCCATACCGTTTAGTGTTTCCGCATTTTTCTACACAATGTTTTTTTTAAATTCCTTACGGAAATCTTTTTTCATCAGATCTGGAAAAATATGGCACGCACCTAGTAATCTATATTTCACAACAGGGTACCAAATTTAATTCCGATCCGATTGGAGCTTTTAGAGTTAATGGGATCAAATTTCGTGAATTTTCTTTAGGTATTGTTGTAACTTCCAAAATAATAAAAAAAATCTTATCCAATAATGAGGAAACGTAGTTACTGTTTGAGAATACCAATGCACAACTTTGTAGAAAATTCTGAGAATTCGAAAAAGAAATCTCAAAAATGTCTCTCAAGTCTGCGGTATTCTGCGATATTCTAATGAAATTATCCCTACGAAATTCCGCATGAACCTTCTAGCTGTAATTTTTCATTTCATTAGCTCGAACTCGTGAATGGGTAAAATCCGTAGATTCATGGGGAATGTCGCGAGGATTTGCGAATTCACTTTCATAATGATCATATCCATATTCATATAATGTGGAACATTCTTTGGATGAACTATATTAATTATTCAATATTTCTGTCAAATTCATTTTGGAATATAGCTGAAATATTTCTAGAATGTCCTACTGGGTTGTGAAAATATTTTGGGAATATCCGAAACAAAGGACGTTTATGAATATTCGCAATATTCTTACTCTTGTTGAGACGTTAGGACAATATTCTGGTGAATTTCTACTGCGGTCTGGATAATGCATTTTTGCAGAAAAAATAAATTGTACTTACGTTAACGGCTTGAAACTCTAAAATGCCGACCATAACTATGATCAAAACATTTTGTACTGGTGACATTATATAACCAACACTGTTGTTCATCTGATCGACCAACCTGAATAACGAGAAATTCATGCTCTCATTAAATGAAAAAAAATATTCGTTTGAAGGCATGCATACATGATGGACGGACGCTATATCAAATGCGGGATTTTTGCAGAAATGTTCTAGGGAACAGCGTGCTGTAGTTTTGCTATAATCTCTGTAATTTTCGATTTTTTTCCCATGGTCTAAAACGACTAGATTGGACTAATTGACAAATCCGATGTCAAATTCTGCTGTTTCTGGACGGCTGGCCGTAGGCACTATAACTTGAGAACGGAGACCTCATATCGCTTCTCAACTCTGGGGGAGGGTTTCGTATTCGACTGCGAAGGTCAAGTAGGTTAATTGGTCCAATCGACCGAACGATTTCCGAGTTATAGTTTTTGAGTTTTTGAGGTAACTTCCCCAATATTTCAGAAACTACTTTTGGTCGAATTGAAACTTGACCGCATTGAGTTGCGTGTTGGTATGCAGGAACTAATTTCAAAGTTTCAATCCGATCGAAACAGTACTTCATGAGATATCGAGGAATTAACCTCAAAATTTCATAAAGGCATAGCTCCGAAACTGTTTGACCACAGATTTTTCATCATCGAGTCCAACCTAGTCGTTTGAGACCAATTTCAGCTCGAAATTCGAAAATAACAGATATTGTGACGAAACGATAACGTGCTGTTCCCCTGAACAAGAGCGTGAAAATGGTATTGTGAAGGTTCATGCGGAATTTTGTGAGGATATTGCAGAATATAGAATATTTGAAAAAAAATGTATGAGTTTTTTTTTCGAATTGTTCTACATAATTAATCATCACGAAATTCTGCACGAGATTGTGCATCGGCATTCTCAAGCTAGTTACCAAGTTTCATTATGATTTGATGACTATTTTTTTACTATTTTCGGGAATAACAACGATGCTGACGAAAAATGCACGAAATTTTACATATTTTTTCCTGATATCACCGCAATCGAAATCAGATCGAAATGAATTTAGTTACACTGTTTTGAAATGTGGAGTTCCAGTTTGTTGCATTTTCTGTTTGAAATCTGGGGAATTGTTTCCGAAAAATAAAGTTTTTCGTACAAAATTTCGTAATTTTCTTCAATTCACTAATCCCCCAACGAAATTCTGCAAGAATTTGCACCTTATTATGTTACAACTAAGTACCAAGTTCAAATCCGATCGCTCCAGTTGTTTCTGAAATATCGAGGAAATACCCTCAAAAAATCTAATGGCTATATCTTCTAAACCATTTGGTCCATTAGCCGTGGCATTTCGTAATGCAAACACCCTTGAAGTTTCAAGTCGATTCGATTCTTCGTTCTCACGTAATCGTTTCTACGGCCGGCCAGACAGTATCGATTTTTTCAGTGGATTCGTCATTTTTCCTCAGAACAGATATTGAGACATGGGGAAATATTTGAAAATAGCATTTTTCACGATCAAAACATAATGAGAAATGGAACTGGGAAATTGTGAGAAAACACATTCGATTATGAAGAAAACGTTTGCAACTCACTCTAAAAGTTCCGAATGATATTTTGCACATGCCTTCAGCTTCTTATGAGATGAGATCTCATCTTCAAAATCAATTTCTCTCAGGAACTCCTTCAGTTGATCTATTTTCATTAGAATTGGGATAACACTTCCTATATACAACACGTTTCCACAGGCCTGCGATGCCAGATAAGGTAAATAGAACACCAGATAGATCACAAGGATCCAGTAAATGTGCGGTATTTTAAATGGATACCAAAGTGGTACTACAAGTCCACATACAATGCGGTCATCACCCAAAATTGCTTTTTCCTCACAGAATGCTTGTCTGAGTTGACCAAACACGGTAATGATGATTTCTTCTAGTATAACTGCCTGACGTAATAGAACAGTTCCTTTTTCTATGAGTTCTAAGGTACGATCGAAGTTCTTCGGTTTACCATATTTTGGAGTCCCCAAATTATTTGTGAACTCGATTGTTTCCTTTGCACGCCATATAAATATAAGAATGCATAGTTGCACTGTTCCGAAATAGTTGAAAGCGTAAAGTGCGAATATTGCACTAGAATAAGCGCGACCTGAAAACAAGTAACTTTTTTATTCAAAATGTACAGTGCGCGTCATAATTATGGAACAAATTAATTTTCTCAGAAGAAAAATATTTGGCAATAAAATCCTGAAACAGGTCAATTTTTGTTTCACTTTCACCAAATTTTATGCATTTTTGAAGGATTTTCGTTGCACTCTGTGCCATCCCCATCAACCCTCTAAATTTTTTGAATAGGGAAATTGGGTCATGTGGTACTTCTTTGGCAAGGTCTTTGTATCTTCTTTACAGGCGTGCAGAAATTTTCAAGAAAAAAATTTTTTTTTTCAAAAATTAGTTACTTCAAAGAGGTTTTCAGTATGTCCACTTTGTCATGGCTCATTTACTTTGAGACAATGGTACCTGATGAAATTTGTCACCGAATGAAAGTCGACCATTACAGTTTTGTCCATGCACAACTTTCAACCCCTCCCAACCCCCTGCTTTTCTTTCTCCATTAAAGGGTTCGTAGGGGTTGAAAGTTGTGCATGAACAAAACTGTAATGGTCGACTTTCATTCGGTGACAAATTTCATCAGGTACCATCGTCTCAAAGTAAATGAGCCATGACAAAGTGCACATACTGAAAACCTTTTTGAGCTAACTAGTTTTTCAAAAAAAAATTTTTTTTTTCGAAAATTACTGCACGCCTGTGAAGAAGATACAAAGACCAAAAAAGTGCCACATGACATACTTTCCCTATTCAAAAAATTCAGAGGGTTGATGGGGATGGCACAGGGTGCAACAAAAATTCTTCAAAAATGCATAACAATTTGGTAAAAGTGAAACAAAATTGACCTGCTTCAGGATTTTGTTGCCAAATATTTTTCTTCTGAGAAAATGAATTTGTTCCATAATTTTGAGGTGCACTGTATATTGATACAGTAAAAACAATGTGATAATCTCAACCGTCAATCAACGTTTTCAATACGGTTGTGATATCATTTCGAATAAAAATCAATCCACGTGTTCAGCTGATTCTTATAAGTACCGATTAAAGCTTAATTGGGGATATTTTGCATTATTTTTCAGGTGTTTTCATTCTCTATATCTGAAACAGAAAATTAAATATTAACTGTAACGTTTTAGAAAACAAATCTGACAGTTTCATCAGGCAAATAGGTAAATTTGCAGAATTATTTTCTTTCAATTCAAATTAACATTTTCGAAAAATCACAGCAAACAGATTCACTTTGGTCTGATAGTTTTCCCAATGGTCGAACCATAGTTCGATCATTAGATAATGAATACTGATGTCGGAACCAGATAATTAAAATTAAAAAAAAAATTTGAGGTCCTTCTGTATTTCGCTAAATGGAGAAATAATTCCGCCCATTGTTCTAGGGAAATTGATCATATTTGGCTGAATTCACTGAAAAAAAAGGTAGAATTGAAAAACTTTGATACCAATTGAATCTGTGTTGCTGTGGATTTCGAAAATGTCAATTTCGACAAGTCTCAAAAAATGATCGAAAAAAAAATTATTTTGCAAATATTTGTTTGTCTGGTGAAAGAGTTAGATTTAGACTCTGAAACCTTCCCTCTGTTGATCGTTTGCGTTGTTCCAATATTGTGCTTTAGGCAATTTTTTCCCAGAAAGTGCCCTTTACAAATAGTTAAATCATACAATTCGCAAGGGCGTTTTCTTTGAATAACAATTATATTTAATTTTCAATAGTAGTTGGTCTAATGGAGAAGAAAGAGCTCCAGTAGTAATAAATTAACATAATCACAAAAACGAATATCTGTCGATAAATTCCCCTTTGATCAGAGCTAATCATCCAATCAACCGAAACATCTACACCGAAGAAGCGGATCCAAGGAGTTGTTACTGATCGTCAGGTCAACTTGCCTTGGATAAAACCGCAGAGGGAATCTCGATACTTGTCACCGTTCAGACGGATCGCTGCAGTTTTACAACGTACAGCGCGCCATCTTCTGGGAGCATCTTGCGAATCCCACCTCCGAGTGCAGAATACTTTGATCGTTCATCCTTTAGTCCGCTTCTTCGGTGTAGATGTTTTGGTTGATTGGATGATTAGCTCTGATCAAGAGGGAATGTTTGTTGATTTATCGACGGATATTCGTCCTTGTGATTATGTTAATTAATTTTCAATAGTTCGGTTTCGGATATTGGGAATGAAAACTTAGGAGACACCTAGGAAATAATTCTAATGTTTCGCTGTAAATCGTCCCAAATTACAAAAATCGCAATAATCTAGGAAACAAGAATGAAACTCGTTATTACATCGATAGACAACGTTTCATTATCTGTTATTGTATTATTTTTCAGTTGTAATAAATTCAATATAGTATACCTTTCAGTCCGACATAAATATATCCCAAGGTACCTAGCCATAGGGGACTCGAGGTTGATATAAGGATAAGAGACCTTATCAAGTTATTGAAGGGAGTGAAGTCCTTTATCTTTTTAGGAAACAGACCTATCCTTCTCCAATAGTTCTGTAAAGTCTTGAAGCATTTGAGGTCATCTTCGCTAGACATGACGTCAGATTCGATCAGTTCGTCATACTGAAATTACGAGAATTATGAATTACAAATAGATCTTCATATTATTCATTTATTCGTCAAATTACATTTAAGATTATCAAGATTAATATTTTACCGATATGGTATTCAAATTGAAATGGTGTACTTTGTATTAAATTGAGGAGCATTGATATGGTTCATCTCCATCTGATGAAATCAAGAGTAATAATTGACAGGTGTTATAATTTTTGCTGGAGATATGAGGGTTTCAGAAGTAGCAGTGAAATTAACAATAACAATCATATTGTTTCTGAAGTGAGATCAGGAATACATTCCTTTGATGAAAATGTGGAATTCTTTCCCGCATGAATTGTTATAATATAGTGAAGGATTTCAATAGTGTAAACTTAGCGATAGATATCCCTGTTTCCACCGATCAATTTGGATGCTAGAAACCCAATATTTGTAAAGTTTTTACTTTACAAATATCTATAATATATATATATTATATATACTCTATATAAAATCTATATTTTTATATAGAGTTACTAGGTTTGTTTTGGTTGCGAAATTCAGAACTGTCCTAGGACAGTTCTAGAACTGCGTAGAATCGATGCGCTGTTGAAGCCCGATTCTGAACTATCCTAGAACAGTTCTGAAAGCGATGAAACCAAAACACGAATTAAGTTCGGTTTCTCATCCGGCTTGTAGAGGAAGAAAAACTTCCGTTTGAGTTGGTAGACAAGGGGGATGTTAATCAGGTCTTGTATATTGCTTGTGTTTTAATTAAAAATATGCGAAAGTCCTTGTCGCACTATGTAGATAATATATAAATTTTTGGTGATACTTCCGTCCACTTAAATTTTTTTTTGTAAAAATCGTTTTTCTGAACTTTCTTCATTACTTCAACTTTATTTCAAAATGAACCAACAAATTATTTATTGATATATAATGAATTTAATGATGAAAGTATTTCAGATATGTGCTTTTCAGGAAAAAATTCATTAGAAACATTATAATTATTCAATAGAGGAAGTGGACTCTTGCATTCATAGATTTATTTAATAAATAGACATCCCAAGTATGACCAATGGGATAAAAATCCATTAGATTATCCTGGGAGGTCGTAGCGAAGGAGTTATCCTCAACAACAAAAATTTATATTCAACAGTTAATCATTTCTTCAACAAATACAATAATCAAATCAAAAACCAAATCAACACGCAGAGATTTAAAAACATTCAAAATTTTATTTTCACGATATTTACGAAAATATAGGTAATATCGAATTGAAATTCAATATTTGACTGCAAATGGCAGTTTAAAGGTTCGCACAGAATTTCTCGATGATAATATGAACAGAAGATCGCAGAACATCGAATATTAAAAAAAAATTGAAACTTTTCGAATTGTACTAATGACACAATCATCACGAAATTTCCTATCGACCTGAAACTTTCACGGTAGGTTGTATTCCAAAATGTGACGGTTAAGTTCGTTAATGGGCGAAATCTGCCAAACGGTTTCGGAGCTAGAGCCTTTCGAAATTTCGAGGTTATTTCCGTGATAATTCGAAAACTTCCGAAACTATTGGGTTGAGTCTTGGCAGTTAGTTGGAGTATAATGACGTGCACTTTTTTGCGAAATTGAATTTGGAAAAAATTTTCTTCAAAATCTTTTTCGAAAAAATTTTATTTTTCGGAAACTGTTCAAATCATATTTTGAAAAAAATAGCCGCAGATTTCGAGGTTCATATTAAACATCCGTGTACCACATTTCAGTTCGATACGATTATAAGTTTTGGAGATATTGGGGAGAATTTGTCCAGTCTCGTAGTTTTTTTCCGAAATAACTCATTTATTTATTTGGTTATAATAGGTTATAGCAAAAAATACAGAACCTACCGAAGTGCTCGATACCGAAGTGGTCCTCTCGGGCACAGTAACAATAATGTGTAGGAGTTCATTTCAGGAACTAAAATATTATATTCAATCCGAAAAACTGATACGTAAAATATGCAAATGAAAGAAAAAAAGCATGTGTGTTAACCTCCATTCTATATGACGTCTGAATCGATCAATTCTTCGAACTGAAACTACGAGGATTATGTATTATAAAGAGATCTACTTGAATTTTCAGAATAATACATGATTCTAGACTCGTTAAAGTGTTCTTTGGAATATCAAGACTAAATTTTTCAATATTTTATCGTAACAGTAGCTTGAAGGGTATGAATATATATGGAGCATAAAAACTGCTTTAAATCGTCCTCATGTGAAGAGAATGTCGATTTCATTTTTCTAATATCGTAGCATTGCTTGTTTTCTTGGAAGGTCCAAGAAACTGATAATATACTGAGTGACATTAGAAGTGTTACACCCATGAAGAATAAATTCGTGAACTCCGAGTTTTGGCAATGTGGTAATCTTACAGCCAAATTGAATTGGAGCATCTTGAACATAGTGAATTAACTGTGCCTGAGTAAACGGAGGTTGATGCAAACCATACAGTCTACTATCCAATGGGATTCAAATCCGGTGAATAGGGAGGCCACGACATTACGTTAACTTTTTTAAGAAAGTCCATTGTTTGACGACTCTTATGGGGACTTACTTTGTTTTGCTGGACGTCTGGACGACCATTTACATAAGGCAGTAGATTTGTTTGAATATATTATACAGTGCGCGTCAAAATTATGGAACAAATTCATTTTCTCAGGAGAAAAGTATTCGGCAACAAAATCCTGAAACAGGTCAATTTTTGTTTCACTTTTTCCAAATTCGTATGCATTTTTGAAGGATTTTTATTGCACCCTGTGCCATCCCCATCAACCCTCTAAATTTTTTGAATAGGGAAAGTGGGTCATGTGGTACTTTTTTGGCAAGGTCTTTGTATCTTCTTTACAGGTGTATTTTCGAGAAAAACATTTTTTTTGAAAGATTAGTTAGTTCAAAGAGGTTTTCAGTATGTGCACTTTGTCATGGCTCATTTACTTTGAGACTATGGTACCTGATGAAAATTGCCACCGAATGAAAGTCGACCATAACAGTTTTGTTCCTGCCCAACTTTCAAGCCCTTTCAACCTCCTGACGTGAAAAAAATTTTTTTCCTCCATTAAAGGGTTCGTAGGGGTTGAAAGTTCAGCATGAACAAAACTGTAATGGTCGACTTTCATTCGGTGACAAATTTTATCAGGTACCATCGTCTCAAAGTAAATGAGCAATGACAAAGTGCACATATTGAAAACCTCTTTGAAGTAACCAATTTTTCAAAAAAAAATTTTTTTTCTCGAAAATTTCTGCACGCCTGTGAAGAAGATACAGAGACCTTACCAAGAAAGTACCACATGACCCACTTTCCCCATTCAAAAAAATTTAGAGGGTTGATGGGGATGGCTCAGGGTGCAACAAAAATCCTTCAAAAATGCATAAGAATCTGGTAGAAGTGAAACAAAAATTGACCTGTTTCAGGATTTTGTTGCCAAATATTTTTCTTCTGGGAAAATTCATTTGTTCCATAATTTTGACGGCGCATTGTATATAAAAGTGTCCAGTGAAAATTTTCCAACTTTTGACAGCCATTATAAAAATACTGGCTGGGCGAGGTAGGTGGATGGAGTATCATTCGAAGCACGAGACTTACGAATTTTTCAGTGTGAGTCACCATGAGTCACTGGTCGGGGGAACACCGTGCGTTTGCCGTCGAGCATTATTTGAAGTGTGCTGAATCTAAGACTAAGTGATGGTCCGAGCAAGCAACACCTGGTCATGGGTAAAAAGATTCAGACAAGAAGGGACAATGGTCAACAGAACTCCTCCAGAAGCATCAACGTCAGCAACAACGCCAGCACATGTGTCTCAAGTTCGTAATGAAATTATTCGAAATCCACGTAAATCGATAAGAAAAATTGTGGCACCCACAGGAAAAAAATATTCAGTGCATGTTATTATGCAAAAGAAATTGAAACTCCATCCATACAAAATGCAAATTGTTCAGATTCTTAACGAAACTGGCCATCTTTTGTGAGTAACCTTCGCAAGAACAATGCTGGATCGTTTTCGGACAGCAAACACGCTTGGAAACATTTTGTTCAGTGACGAAGCACATCTCCATATCGATGGATATGTTAACAAGCAGATTATATGAAACTGGTCCACCACCAACCCTAGGGAACGGCATCAAAAACGTTCACATTGTTCAACACCCACAGTTGCGTGTGCCATTTCTGCCAGCAGAGTAATTGGCCCTTATTTTGTTCAACCAAGGAGAAACAGTATCTGCTCAGGGGGCAGATTCTTGAATCTCGATCAAGAGTATGACAATTGTCATATGTTCATGTCGATTTTCTAAGTTTTCCCGAGCATATGCAACATTTGTGAGAGTTCTATTCGCCATTTCGACTATGTTTTTCTCAGAAACTATCGATCTGATCGAAAAGTCTCATCATTCTTTTTTGTTAGTCGCAATGAGGAGATGCTTATTTGATTTTTTTTTCTCGAAAAGGAGTTTTTTTTTTTGACAATTTTTTTTTTCGGCCAGTCTGTGTTAATTTTGATTCAAAAAATCCATCACCTGTTTCCAAATTAGGCTTTTCATCGAAAAAATACATTCATTGTAGTGTTTTCCACTCCAAATGAATTTTATAACGTTATTTTAAATTTTCGGACTTAGCCGAAATTTCGGCCCAAAAAATGAGTTTGAGCTCAGCAAAATTTGAAAAAATTTTGATGGATCGTAAATTTTGAAACGGGTTCATATCATTCGTTGAATTCTATGAATTTTTAGTTTCGGCGCCGGGGGAATCCATTCACGTTTAGGGGCTACAAAAAAATTGAAAAACTTTGTTTTTTCAATTCTTTTTTTGCTGATTGTAGCCCCTAAACGTGAACGGATTCCCAGGGTGCAACAAAAATCCTTCAAAAATGCATAAGAATCTGGTAAAAGTGAAACAAAAATTGACCTGTTTCAGGATTTTGTTGCCAAATATTTTTCTTCTGAGAAAATTCATTTGTTCCATAATTTTGACGCGCACTGTATATAAAAGTGTCCAGTGAAAATTTTCCAACTTTTGACAGCCATTATAGAAATACTGGCTGGGCGAGGTAGGTGGATGGAGTATCATTCGAAGCACGAGACTTGCGAATTTTTCAGTGTGAGTCGCCATGAGTCACTGGTCGGGGGCACACCGTGCGTTTGCCGTCGAGCATTATTTGAAGTGTGCTGAATCTTTGGATCGCGCGCGTTGCGTCCTTTGCAAACATTTTAATATTCGAAGACTATGTGATGGTCCGAGCAAGCAACACCTGGTCGTGGGTAAAAAGATTCAGACAAGAAGGGACAATGGTCAACAGAACTCCTCCAGGAGCATCAACGTCAGCAACAACGCCAGCACATGTGTCTCAAGTTCGGAATGAAATTATTCTAAATCCACGTAAATCGATAAGAAAAATTGTGGCATCCACAGGAATAAAAAAATATTCAGTGCATGTTATTATGCAAAAGAAATTGAAACTCCATCCATACAAAGTGCAAATTGTTCAGATTCTCAACGAAATTGGCCATCTTTTGTGAGTAACCTTCGCAAGAACAATGCTGGATCGTTTTCGGACAGCAAACACGCTTGGAAAAATTTTGTTCAGTGACGAAGCACATCTCCATATCGATGGATATGTTAACAAGCAGATTATATGAAACTGGTCCACCACCAACCCTAGGGAACGGCATCAAAAACGTTCACATTGTTTAACACCCACAGTTGCGTGTGCCATTTCTGCCAGCAGAGTAATTGGCCCTTATTTTGTTCAACCAAGGAGAAACAGTATCTGCTCAGGGGGCAGATTCTTGAATCTCGATCAAGAGTATGACAATTGTCATATGTTCATGTCGATTTTCTAAGTTTTCCCGAGCATATGCAACATTTGTGAGAGTTCTATTCGCCCTTTCGACTATGTTTTCAAGCAAATATTCAAGAAATTAACTGAATACAAGATATAGAGAAATTTCAAATCGGAATATAAACATACCCTTATCACCGTTTCCTTCGAATAAGCAACGCGTGGTACGGAGTAGAGGAGATATAACATTAGATTGTCTAGTGACATTCGGTTCCTTGCGCAGGTCATCTCTACTCATTGTTTTTATTTAACTTAGAAAATCGACGCGGACATATATGGCCATTGTCATACTCTTCAACTCTTGATCGAGATTCAATAATCGGCCCCCTGGTATATTGCCGTATGATAGACGCAACTATAGCTGCATCAAGGTTACAACAACCGAACACTATTTCAGCAAGATGTTGCCACCCCTCACATAGTGGGGTGTCAATGAAAAAGTTTAGGGCAATTTTCGCTTATAAACTGATAAGCAAGTTCGGAGACATTTCATGGCCGACTCGATAGCCAGACCTTACGCCTTGCGATTTTTTTTATGGATATGCCTTAAATCAAAGGTTTACAATAACAATCCCCGTGACGTGAGGTCAAGAGCTTTTACGCGCTTGTTATTTGAAATTTTAAGAATATCAATATCAATATCTTGATAACTATTGACGCGATCTGATTGAAACTTGGGTTATATATAACTTGAAGTCAATGTTCGAAAATAAGTCTTCAAATTTTGGTTCGATCCGATATTTATTTTCGAAAATATTGAAAGATAAAAGATATTTCCTCAATATTTCGAGGACAAACGCGATCAGATTCAAACTATGTAGTAAGTTGTAGAAATTTGAAACATTGTTGTTCAATACTGATTCCAAAGTCTGTGCAAGATTTCGTTGAAATCGGATCAACACTTTCCGAGAAAAAAAAGTTTTCAGCAAAATTTCAAAAATTTTCGAATAATTTTTTTTTGATTTTCTAACTACCAGATCCAAACAAAATTTGCACCTAGTTGCGCGTTGGTTCCAATTGCACCTTTCACCTGTTTTTTTTCTGAGGTATTGCGGAAATAACGTAGAAATTCCAAAGAACAACGACATTTGGCATACGAAAATGTGAAAAATATTCGAATACAAATTTTTTTTTGAATTTCTAACTTCTAGATCCACACAAAATTCTGCACTAAGTTGCGCATTGGTACTCTCAAACTATCTACAAAGTTTTGATCTGATCGCATCAATACTTCACGAGATATCGAAGAATAATTTCAGAAGAGCCTTATTCCGAAATATTCGACCAATTTTACCTATTAACGAACTTAACCGAGATATTTGGACACCAAACCTAATCTGACAATTTCAAGTCACTAAGTCTTCTCCTTCGAAAATTGAAGCACATAAGGACGGACGGACTGCCAGACGGACATAATTCAATTTGACCACGGATTCTTCTTCAGGCGACCCACCCAATCCTTTTAGACCATTGTCGGCTTGAATTTCGAGACTTACAGATATTGTGACGAAACTATAACGCACTGTTTCCCAGAGCAAGCGCTTTTTTTTTTTTAGAAGCGCCTTCACTTGCAGGTAGAAGATTGGATACTAATATCTCACTAAATTTATTACGATAATGAATTTGTACTTTTTCTAATTACGAGGTCCAATTATCCTATCAATGACCGAGGCTCTTGAATAATGTTTGAATATTGTCATCATTAGATATCTTCATTACAACAAAGGAATTGTTCTCGCATAAAAATATAATAGAGGGACGAAGAAATAAAATATCCCTGTTAGTGGTGCCTTAATACATTTTGAGTTAGTTGAAAAGTGATGGATAATTGGATAAGAATGATTGTTTGACGATTCAATAATTCTGGGCTCACATCAAACAAAGTATCTCCAATATAATTAGTGGTATTCTACGCAGTATTAATTCATTAATATACTCTCTGAAATGAAGAAATTTCCGGAGAATTATATGGTGAAGCAATTTATTAAATTCACCAAAGATTTCATGGCTCATTAATAAGTACCAATCAAGAACTTTCAGGCCTTTCTTTCAGTTTCGATTCCCAGCTGAGGTGTGTTATTTTTTCCCGCTAACTCATTCCGAATAATTGAAACTCGATGTTTGGTTGTGAAGCATTCACAGACACAGGAAGACTTGTGTAGATTTCCTAGAGGTTTCATTATTGAAAAACTTCGATCAGATTCTTATTTATTGGAAATATTTGGGAAATAATGTTTCGAATTGGTGTATCTGGGGAATCCGAAGGTGAATTTCGAATTTTTATGAATTTGACTTCCATAATTAAGCTCAGAACCTGCTCTACAACTATGAACTATATGGGTTGCTTTTTTCGTAAGCTAATATGTGATTAATCAGTCATTATTGTAGGTGAGGCTTGTGACTTCACTACGTCGAATTCACGATTGGTTAAAACCTATCTATTGATTCCGAGATACCTATATCAACTCGAAATTTTATTTTCCCGAAAATTCATAGGTTATAGCTGTATCCTTGGGTAGATATATTTATAATTACTCCAACTTATGCAATATTTTGTGATGAGCATCTCAGTAGAAAAATTACAATGTAGTTTCTTAGAAAAATACTGGTTCTATATAATTGGTACTTTTTAAGAAGTTGAAGAAAACTAATGTGCAGAATCGTACGTGCGAAATATCGTAGGGTGCAGAGACGCGAACTGCGATGTGTACGTGTGTTTCTTGGATTATGCCAAAGCTTTTGACAGATGCCAACATGGAAAGACGATAGATAGAAGGATATTGGATTTGATCGAAAAGACATCAGAACTATTGCTAACCTCTATTGGAACCAATAGATTTTTTATATCAACCTCTGGTGTGCCTCACGGTTCCCACTTAGGGCGCTTGCTCTTTATAATGTATATGAATGATGTAGTGAAATGCTTCGAAATATATGAAATTCTCTTGTTTGCCGACGATTTGAAAATCTTTTACAGAATTAAATGTGAAAACGACTGCATAGATCTTCAACGAGATCTGAATAGACTGCTCGACTTCTGCTCAGCTAACCCTCTGTTCCAAAATCTTGAAAGGTGTCATGTAACTACCAGGAACGAGAGGGTTATCGATTTTTCATACAAACTCTTGGACGTTGAGTTGAAACGATCCAAGCGTGTAAGGGACCTGGGAGTAATATTTGACTATGAACTAAAATTTACTGCACATGTGGATAGTCTGGTAAGCCCATGCAATGTAATGCTCGGTTTGTATTGAGGCAAGGTCGTCATTTTTCAGATTATCACACATTGCTCTCACCATACTTTGCATATGTCTTCAGTAGGTTGAATTAAGCCTCAGCAGTGTGGAGTCCATACTTCCTAACTTACATCGACCGCCTTGAGAAAATGCAACGTAAATTCTTGAGGTGTTTGGCTTTCAAGTGTAATTTTATATTGAACCGAGGAGATCCCAATAATTATAGTGTGAGACTGAAGTTTTTTAGAATGATTAGTCTTAGGGACAGAAGAACTATTGGTGATATTTTATTCATGAATTAATGAATTAATAATCAACTAGAATGCATCATTATCACCTCGAAATTGCAGTACTATGCTCCCGTGAGACGATTCAGACGGCTGGACACTTTCTATTTACCAACTAGACATACCACTAGCGCGATGAACTCCCCCATTTATAGGATGCTTGCACATTATAATTGATATATTTTATCACTGGTCAAACTCCTTGAAGAGGGTGTTGAAAAATCACTTTCTTATTACGGTATGATTGTCATGATGTTCGATCGGTGTTTGCTGAAGATAAAGGAATCTGAAGATGCAATTTGTTTTGCAGACGATTTTGTTGTTCATCTCAGGAGATCTTCTTGGGAGGAGTTGAAGCAAGAAACACAAAGAAAATTTTAAGAAATAAACAAATGGCTGAAAAATAATAAACTCACCTTGAATACTAAAAAACAAAATATATGGTCTTCAGCTCTTATGCTACTGGTCTACCGAAGTTGGGAAAACTTGAGATTGACGGCGAAACTTCTATGGTTGAAACGAAAAACATCAAGTATTTGGGAGTAACGATTGACCAGCAATTAAAATGGGATGTACATATAAAAAATCTTACAAATAGAATAAGAGGTCTGCTATTCAAATTCAAATACCTACGTTCTCATCTGAATAATATCAAATATTTAAAAATTTTCTACAAAGCCTTGGTACAATCGCAAATCAGCTATGGAATTATTGGGTGGAGTGGTACTCACCAAAACCACATTAGACGTTGTTCAAAAGTGGGTTCTGAAACTCATTCACAGATAATCACGTACCTTTCCGAGCCATGAGTTATTCGAGCTAGCTGAAGTTCATGATGTAAGGCAAATTTACGCTATTAAAGTACTATCTAACATCCTATCCAATAAGATAGCAGTGAACGCCCCGCACAACAACATAATTGCACAACCAGGAACAGAGTTCATAATTACCAAACACCCAGATGTATGAAGACCATTGGCCAGCGATTCTATAACTATCTTGCACCCAAAATTTACGATCTCACTCCAGAAAACTAAAAAAATATAAGAAATATAAAATTGTTCAAGAGACAACTGAAAGCTTGGATGAGAATTAACACAAGACTTCAAATAAAAAATTTGATAGATAATAACTAATAAGAAACATACATACAGTAATTTAATTTGTAGATAGACCTGATGATGTCTGATACCTGCATCTATTCACCTGATTGGACATTTTATTCACCGATTTTGAGAAACTAGCATAGAAAATGCTGATACCTGATTAGACATATTCACACTCATGATTTCTCTATTTGTTTTCGTTTTTCCTTTCCTTAATTATTTAATGTATTCCTCATAGAACAATTTTAGAATTATTATTGATTTAATATTGCGCACTGGTTATAATATTATTATAAACCTCAGCAATGTAATCAGTTTATTAGGCAAAATAAACTTTCTTCTTCTTCTTCTTTTGTCATTGTGAGTTGATTCATGTTCTTTATTAGTTTTGATTCTCCCTTACAATCATCATATTGTACCTACCTTTCTTATTACTGGTCTTTTTGTTTAATCAATAGTGTGTAGAATTTGGATAAACTGTAGATAGAAATAGGAAATTTTCTTTTGTTACACATATGTTAAAATTTCTTTTTATTGCTCTGTGAGCATATTCTTCTGGGTATTTAATTACCTCTATGTGCTCCACAATGGAAATAAATACATACATAAAAAGCTGCAGTCAGAGTTGAAAATAGATAAAATAAAGATGAATAAATGTCGAATACTGCAATTTTTCACTTATATTGTTTTGAATGAATATCATCTGAGATTGAATATCAGTTTATCACGAAATTTCACTTGTAAAATGATTAAAATCACTCAAAACTCCAAATAATTGCTCTTCGCCAATGTAAACCAAGCGAATGTATTCCTTCGTCTCTCGGTGTATTTATGTTGGATTTTACAATAACTTGGCCTAGTGCTTCACTAATTCTATTAATATGAATCAATTCAACGTGTGAATTTATCCTGAAATTGTTAAAATCCTGTACTTTATTACATAAACAAAGCGGGAAAGTGAGGTTGTTTCCAATGTATGACAAATGTCAAACGACGCACGAAACCGGTCTTATTTGAAATTTGGAGGTTATTTCTTTCATATTTCGATAAGTACTGATGCGATCAGATTGAAACTAGTTCAAGAATACGGAGGGGCTAACTTTTACAAAATTTTTTGGAATCCGTTTCGAAAAATAAACCAGAAACAAATATTTTCTTCGAAAAAATGAATTTTTCTGGAATCATGTGACAGAGAAAAATTCTGCAAAATACTCACTACATAAAAAGATATGAATTTTTGAAACCTTGCTGGTATAATGAACTGAAAAAAAACACAAAAAAGTTATAATTGGTAAACTATAAAAATCACGTAACATATATGGGGTATTTTTGGATAACCCCAGATATGAGGAATCTAAAAAAAAATCATTGACATCACTACTTGTATAAGGAAATAATGGACAGTCAGGTGATGCTTGGATATACTGATTTTTGAAGCAAATTATTAGTGGGCAACACACAAATAATTCTTTTCTTTATTAACTGTGAATTGCACAGAGCTTAACCCAGAAGTTAAAATGAACCAACGAAATTTTTCCTTTTCTAGGGAAAATAAATGATCGGAGTAGCTGATAAGCTATAAAATGTCAATATCCGAAGTTTTCCGAGTATTTCAAAAATAGACTCTGCACGAAGTCGTCCCGAATCCTTCACCAGTTTGCAACCATCGAAGCAGATTGATATGTGTATGTTTAGAGGTTCTACACGGACATATTTCAATTCTTTTCACGGTCATTCAAGAACTCTACCCGAACGACGAAAAGTTCGTATTGTTAGAATTTTGAAGTATAAACGTAATGAAACGATCACAAAACATTCTTCCTCAAAATGGATCTGGTGGTGAAATGACAACATTCGCCATCTCAAGTCTCGCAAAACTGCCCATGAAGAATTCATAAAAAAACACAGGACACAATTAAGGGCAAACAGTAACGCGAGCTGGTGAATTACGACTTCGTGGATTTTGGCAACACAGACACATGAAACCTGCCGAACATCTCAAGGTCAGGCACCCACCCACGGTCTGCATGCCAATAGCAGCGAAATATATCAGACTTTGTGAAATCACGAATTCAATAGGGAAAAATGTGTTGTCGTGCAGGCTTCAGTGATTATTTTTCGATTTTTTTTGGATGAACTTAATTCTTTTGCGAGAATGCGTAATGTTATTTTTGTTTATCCATTTTTCACATTTCAATTTTATTTTTCAAGAAATTCTTGAATATAAGAGTGGTGACTTTGCACATTCTTACTATTTTTTCCAATACTCGTTATATTTGAGGTACTGTATGCTCTTCAGTGCATTCTGCTGATCAAATGGAGCCAATCTTAGGTAAGCCTCGCACTTAAACACTTGTTAGTGTGATTTTTCCGAAATATCTCAGAGTTTCATATCAGTACGTTTGTTGAAGAAAGAAATTAGCTTAATGTCTTCAGAATTCTGATACTTTGCCAACCCTAGCGATGGCATAAGGGTACGAACAGACCAAGTAGGTCGCGGTCGAGGTAGAGGCCACGGTCGATGTCGACATACATGTGAATTAAAACCATTGAAGTCAATGGAAGAGAACAGAGCAGGCAAGACACGGTCGAGGCTAAGAGCAATGCCATCCAGGAGGTTTTACATCGATGCTGTTGAAAATCAAATGATTTGTTCAACAAAAATTCCTACAGGCTCTGCAAAGATGCTTTCCTGTGTTTATTGCTTTTAAGGCCAAGTTGCCATTCCCTTTGATAACAACTCGCAGAGAATTTTGGACAAAATTGAAAATAATTTTTTTTTAGATTCCTTCCATCTGGGGGTATCCAAAAATACCCCATGTATCTTATGCAATTTTTTGTAGTTTTCGAGTTTTGATTTTTTTTGTGTTTTTTTAATTCATTATGCCAGCGGAGTTCCAAAAATTCATATCTTTCTATGTAGTAGGTGTTTTGCATATTTTTTCTGTGACATAGTTTCCCTGAATGTTTTTTTGATAACAAAAATAGCTCATGATTTTACGTTAGTAATTCAAGACGTACGTTGGAGAGTAATAAAATTTATCGTACCTGTATAGTATATCAATATCGAAAGATATATCAAAAATATCAATATCAAAAGATATGAATATCAATATCGAAAGATATCATCAAGAGGTATAACCAAAAAATCTGTATTCAACGATTAAAGGAATATATTGTATTCCTTTAATTCAAATAGAGTTCTGTGAGCTGATGTTACAACATGGAAGCTGATTGAGATTAGTATCTTCTGCGATCTTGCGTGTTTTTTCAATAGGTTTGAGTTGCTCGTGAGCTGTAGATGCATTAAGTGAACACATTCCCGTAAATATAATGTCAATTCAATGAAAAATTGAATTATTTTGCTGATATCAAATTGTTGAAAAAACTCTATTTGGCATTTACGTCACAACCATTTTCCCATGTCTCAAGCGAGTTCAGATTACTTTAATTTTGATCCTCCCCTGAAAGAAATTCCGAAAAATGTTGATTTTGTTATTCCAGAAATGCAAGGCATATAATTTTGTAACTGAAGTTTTATTCATTAAAGGATATTTCGGAAGGATTTGTGCTATTAAACTATTAAAAATCATATCGAAATTATTGTTTTTGGAAAGCACTCCTTGCAGATTGCAAGATGCAAACTATTTGCCAAAAGCAGTTCTTTGAAAGATTTTGCTTTATGAAAAACATTGGAATAAAGTAAAACATCAACATTTATTACAACAATTATTTCCTTGCAATCCTTTCACATTTGAAGAAATGTTTTTAAATCGACATTTTCGAAAACTAGAGCGACGCAGCTTCACTTGTTATGAAAATGTTTCCATTTCTACTCCTTTTTTGGTTGAATATTGATTACAATTTATGAATCCATCATCAGAGAAGAAAGAAGAAGAAAACCCAATACTTTTTCGATAAATTACAATACAAAAAAATGTACTGCACATTCTCGAAAGAATAATATATATGACCAAAATGAGCTATCAGTAAGTTTTAATCTTATTCATCAATTTCCGCACACGTTCCTGTCGTAAGTACCTTCAAGTAGTAGAAAAATCTAGAAAAGCACTGACGTGAGGTCACGAGCTTTTACGCGCTTGTTCCAATTCAAACTAATACATCAACACGAAATTTTGCTCCTAGTTGCGTGTCGTTAATCTCCACCTGATCACAAAGTTTCAATCTGATTACATAAGTACTTCTTGAGATATTGCGGAAATAACTTTAAAATTCCAAATAACAACGACTTTTGGCACATTTTTTCCCTTATATCTCCGAAAGTTGATATCGGATCGAATTGAAATTTGGAACATTATTTTTAAATATGGACTCCAAGGTTTGTGCCGAATTCCATTGAAATCTAACCAATATTTTCAGAGGAAAACATTTTTTTCCTCGAAATTTTTAAAATTTTCGAATAAAGATTTTTTGAAATATTCTAACAACTGGATTCACACGAAATTTTGCTCTAAGTTGCGCGTTGGTATTTTGAAAGTGTCTACGAAGTTTCAATTTTATCGTGTCAATACTCCATGAGATATTGAGAAATTAACCTTAAAATTTCAAATAGGCCCAACTTCGAAACTATTCAACCGATTACACCCTTTAACGAAAACGGAGATATTTGGATTCCAAACCTTATCTGACAATTTCAAGTCACTTAGTTTTTTCCTTCGTAATTAAGAGCACATACGGACGGCCAGACGGAATTGAATTTGATCACGGATTCTTCTTCAGGGAGTTCAACCTAATCGTTTAAGACCATTTTCGGCTCAAAATTCGAAAATTACAGACATCGTGACGAAATGATAACGCGCTGTTCCCTAGAGCAAGCGCATAAAAAGAATGGGAATATAATGACACATTTGGTTCTCTAGGGCCCTACAAAGTCAAAATCAGGTGTTGAAGGGACAAATGGACAAAATTGCCAAAATACCTTATGTATGTTTCGTGCGTGTTTTTGGAGAAACTTTTATTTTGAATTATTCAAAGTAAGCGAGTAATAAAGAGAGCACTCTTAAATAGAGATTCTTCACTTCAAATATTCAGACACCTTCACGCATACATTTTCTTTTTCAGATAACTTATTGTTTTGTGCCGTTGTGGATTATAGTCAGGGTCGATCAGAGCAATTCCGATTTTCTTAAATGTAAACACGATAGAGAAAGATGAAACTGGTTGGTCAGAAGAGATGTACACGATGGATAGCAACTCTGCCTAGAGATGATTTTCAAGGGACAAGAGCAGAAGATTTTCCTATGTGCTTCTCCCAATGGATTGCCTTGACAAAAAACTTCACGAACGTCTCCGGCACTATAACTGTACTTTACCGAAGATAGAAAACTTTCTCTACCCTGCTGTCAAGGTATGAGTTATTTTTCAGGTTTTCGCTCCCAATATCTGAAAAAGAACTATTGAAATGAAATAAAATTATGCTTTATAGGAATCACCCTTGCATGCCAATTGCAGGGGCAATTTCCTCAAAAATTGTTGCCTCATGAACATTAATATCGGAATAATGTAAACGATCAACGAAGTCAATTATAGAGACTCCTGCATCAAATAAGCTTTTGTCAATTTGACATTTTTGGAAATCCCATTAGAAATGCAGATTCAGTTGATAAAGGTTCGCTTCAAGTTCAAATTTTACATAGTCTAGATGAGTATGTAATCAAGTGTATTTCTGTGCTACCTGGGTAGTCCAGGTACTGCAGACAAAGGAGTTGCCGAAAATGTTGAGCAAAATAAGAATAATTCGGTAATTGAATTTATGTAGATCATTATGAGAAGGTAACATCGAGTTAAATTACTCCAAAGTTGCAGTTCTCAGGAAATAAAAAAAAGTGTTTGATTCGGGACGAAATAAAAATTATTCAACAATTTATTTGGCATTGAGTTGGAAAATCAAGAGAGCCGGCAGCCCTGTTACTTTATCCACTCAATGGCAAGTAAATTGTCGGATTAATTCTGTTTGGTCCAGAATTAAACACTCACCAAAAAATGCAACTTTGGGTAATTTTGTACGATTTAACTCCTACAAAATGGTCTGATTTCAAGAGTAGAGAGCAAAAATTTTTTCTATGTGCTTTCGCTAATGAATTGCCTCGACAAAAAACTTCACGAACGTCTGTGTCATCATAACTGTAATTTTCCGAAGAAAGAACTCTTTTATTACTCTGCTGTGAAGATATGAGTTATTTTTCAGGTTTTCGCTTCCAATATCTGAAAAAAAACTATTTAAATGAAATTAAAATTGTTATTTACAGGAATCACCCTTGCCTGCGGATTGCAGGGGCAGTTTCCTGAAAAATTGTTGCCTCATGAACATTAATATCTGAATAATGTATATAAACGATCAACGAAGTGAATTAGTTTGAGAGTCTTATATCTGACTCTTGCATTAAATAAACTTTTCTCAATTTGACATTTTTCGAAATCACATTAGCAATGCAGATTCAGTTGATGAGTGTTTGACTCAAGTTAAAATTTTACAAAGGCTATATGAGTATGTAGTCTAGTCAATTTCTGTCCTACCTGGGTACACCAGGTACTGCGAGGACGAAGAAGTTGCGGAAAATGTTGAGCAAAACAAGAATAATTCGGTAATTTAATTTTCTTAGAGTAAAAAAATTAATGAGGAAGGTCTTCATAAAAAGGTAACATTGACTTAAATAACCCCAAAGTTGCAGTTTTCAGGAGATAAGAAGAAGTGTTTGATTCAGGACAAAACAAAAACTATTCGAAAATTTTATTGCCATAGAGTAGGAAAATCAAGGGGGCCCCGTTAATTTATCCAATTAATGGCAAGTTAATTGCCGGATTAATTTTGTTTAGTCCAGAAATAAACACTCACCTAAAAAGTACAACTTTGCGTTATTTTGTACAATGTTACTCACAAAATGGTCTTCCTCATTGATTTTTTCACTCTACGGAACTTCTTTATATGCGCAGTAACTGAAGTAGCCAGGTAGGTCAGAAAGATACTCGATTACATACACATCTAGCCTAAATATACCATCCTTTAGAATATCAACTTGAATCAAACACATCATGAAACATGTGTCATTAGCTTTCCTTCTGTAAGTAAGTACAGGCCTGACTCAGCTCAGTGAAAAGAAGAAATTCGAATATTCACATAGGAAAAGCATCGCGCAATGAACTCGTCTTATTATCCGCCTTTCTCAGGAATAAATATAAAAGATAAAGAGCCATGTTTCTGATTAGAGAATTTTATTAAAAGGGCGTTCAGTTCTAGGAGCACGTGGTGCGTGCGACTAAAGGGGCAGTCACAATACAAATTTGGTGGGGGTTGGCTCCGACTCCTGTCAGTGTGAGTCAGTCGCTAACGTGTTGCTCTTGTAAGATGTGTGACGTCAATTTTGTGTGAAACAGTCGCGATTATTTTGGACTCTTTTTCAGTGGTGAGTGCAGTCTTATTTCGAAAATCTTCATCTTGAATCGTTCTTATCGTTTCGATAATTTTTTCCTAAGGCCTTTTTGGATTTTTTTCGATGAGTGTTCTCCTTAAGAAATGTTCTGAAAAAATATTGTTTTCTGCAATGATCTTTCAAAACGAAGATAAAGATGATATCAGCATATAAGGTAGGATAAAATAGATAATTCCAGCTCGAGTAGGCATCGAAGATTTTTCGATCAAAATTTCATCATTATCAAATGGCAATATTCAAAAATCGTGACAAACATGACATCTCGAAACCAAATTTTTTAATTCGAAAAATATATGAATTGGAATGAGTGGGCAACATTGAAACTCAATTTGATTTATGTACCTAAGTAGTAATATTATTCAGAAGAAATTAATATTTTTCGTAATGATGAATATGAGAAGTATATCGTTGTATTTTCTGTTGAGTAAGTTGGCTCGTCGTATTCTTTTCGAATGTTGTTATTCAAAATATTAGAGAACAATTTGTTACAGATATTTCAATTTTATTTACTCTCGCTGAAATCGTAGTTAAATTTATATCGAAGCAATGCCGAAATGGTTGTGTGAAAATTTAAAATACCTAGTTACTGTCGGATGTCATTTGTATTGGAATTTAATTTTCGAAGACACCACCTTTTGACTAGAGTAATTCAATATGCGGCATTTTTATGAGTTAATTCCTTCATCGATACAATCATTATTTTTTGAGCGTATATGTGTAGAATATTCAAATTTTCATATTAAATTCATTGAAAAGTCCATCTCGAAACACGCTCAACAACATTTCGGGTGATATTTCACGAAAAATTAACATATTAAATAAAAATACAGAATTATTTATGTGTCCAGGTTCCGCTGAATTCCAAAGTGAATATTTCGGATCGCGGTTTATTTCAAAGCATTTCAATGTCCAAAGAATTCTATAGCCACAAACGATTTCTCCTTTCATTTTCTTATGCTTGTGTATCGTACTTCATCGACATTTCTCTTTGTCGCAGATATTCCTGATTTATTCTGAATTATAATCTGATCAGAAAGTTCACTCCGTAAAATTCACCGTGAATTCTTCACATATTATCATAAATGAATTCTTTATTCGATGTCAATAAAACAAAATTCATATTAATCAAGAACCCACAACATTTCTTCGGAAATTCTGGATACCTTAGCCTTTATCAATGTTGATCTTTTTTTGATTTTTGATTATCTTTCTCAATTTGGATATTTCATCTTGTATTTCAAATCAATAACCTTTTGTGTGAACTAAATAAGCGAAACCTTCGATATCCTTCAATTCAAAACGATATGACATATCAGTTTTTGAAAAAATGGAACGATTTGTTACAACTTTTCAGATATTGAGTAGTTGAAGCCTTTAATATAGGGATATAATGGGTATATTGTTATCAGTATTCTATCCACAGTAAACTCAAAAAGTTAATGTTAAGTGATAATAGGTATCCAAAAAGTGTTATACGAAAATGATTGAACTATGTTATTCAACGTCGAAATCATTTGCTTTTTTTAGTTGTTCCTTGAAATATCTCACAATGAAAGTCAACGTTTTTTTAATAAGTTCCGAAAATGAAAAATGGAATCAGTCCAAAATTCAATGATATACATACAGAAAATCTCATTTGATAGAATAACAAAATTTTTTAATGAAAATTTTTTTCAGCTTCGAACATGGAGAACTCTGCATATGTTCCAAGTTCAGCGCATCTCAATTCACCAGCTTTAGTAGTTTTTTCCCAGGCTGGAGGCTTACAAGATGCCCTCAGGATACAAAGACCTTTCAACTCACAAGTAAGTTAAACACTACTTTTGCAGTATGGTTTAGAATACTGTGATGAGTATCTGAGTCGTTGATAAGAAATCTGAGGACAACGACATAAAATAATTGAATTTCGATACATGGTATGTGAGAAGGAAAACTTTACTTCGACCTTCTTATCAACAAATTTGATCTTCTATCAACTTTTCCTTCAATTAACTTATTTTTAAAACCACCAAGAAATGTTGGAAAATAAAATAAATAACATCTTCTCTTTCAATAATTCGAGAAGTACTATGATTTGATCGAACATTAGCACTTTGTGAAAAATAACAGTTCGAAGCTTCCGGCTTCAAAAATACCCAGAAAATTCCAAGATTATATAAGTGTACTTTTTCGAAAGTAACAGCAACTGCGGACGGACGGATGTTAGGACAGAACTTTGTGGAAATAAATTTCAAAATAACACATTGCGTCTGCTTAAAGTAGATCTCAAAACATCGCACAATAACTTTGTTTCCAAAATTCAAAATGGACCTGGGACACTTCTAGAACCGATGCGATCTATTGAATCCCCATTCTGAACATCAAGACCAGTTCTAAAAGCGATGAAACCATAACGCGATGTAAGTTAGAGTTCTCATCAGGATCATAGAATAAGAAACACTTTCTTTTGTGTTCAATGAAAGAAAAGAAGAATGGTAATGTATGTGGTAAAATTGAAAAATATGCGAAAGTCCATGTCGCAGTTCATTTTATGCTTTATCATTATCAAAGGAGTTCAAACTATGGTTATACATTATACATCTTGATTCCAATTCAGTTTCCTTTGTGAAAAGGTATACTTCCAAATGTTTCTTTATTACTTCACATAAATTTCTAAACGAAGTAACAATCTGAAAGAAGGTATTAAAAATCACATTGCTATAATAGTGACGTTAACGATGAGCGTATTTCAAATATATACGCCCGAGAGGAAAATTGATTCGAAACATTACTATTCGTTTTTTCATCAAATGCAACGATCTAAAGCCAAATCAGCACGACGCCGAAAAAGGCTGGTTGACCTTTAATCGTTCACACACAGTCAACCCGGCTGCGCATGTGCAAACAAACCAATGCTGAAGTATATGGGATCCTAACGTTTGAAATTCTTCAACAGTTCGGAATCGGTTCTGAACGAACATAGAAAAGCACTGGCGTGCAGTCAGCAGCTTTTGAGCGCACTTCGGCACTTCAGTGCTTTTCTAGTATTATGTGAAGTTATTCCGGAAGAAAACAACCATACCGAGAAAAAAATCACGAAATTAAAATTATTATCGTGTCGAACTGTAATTTGGTGCACTTGTCAAAGTCTGAGCCAAAAATTTTCTCCAAATATTGTTTGATTGACAGTTTCCGAAAAAATTTTTTTTTATTTACTGAAGGTATGATCTCAACAAATTCCTGCAAAAAGTTGCGCGTCGTTATACTCCAACTAACTGCCAATTTTCAATCCAATCGTCCCAGAATTATCACCGAAATAACCTCAAAATTTGAAAAGGCTTCAGCTTCGAAACTTTTTTGACGATTTCGCCCATTAACGAACTTAACCGTCGCATTTTGAATTACAACCAACATAAAGGTTTCAGGTCGATAGGATTCTCCGTACTACCGTTATCGTGCATACGGATGGCCGGCTGAACAGAATCGATTTCGACACCAGATTCGCCATCAGTGAGTCCAAACTAGTCGTTTGAGAGTAGTTTCGGCTCCAAAGTCCAAAACCAAAACAGGAGTACTCAAATCTTGAACTGATTCTGAAAGGAACCGAAACACAAATTTCGCAACCGCGCATGCGGGAACCGTAACGGTACTTATGCCTACCATCAACTTTCAAGAGAATTCGTTGCCTGGTTCGACAGAAACGAACTACGCACGCGCATCGTAAAAACCCTGTATATTATGTAGATGTATGGAATAATTTTGTGGGGAGTAGATATTCTTATATTGCCAACTCCTTATGCTATTCTGATTTATAATTGTGATCTGAAGACTATAATTCGCCAAGCTCAACATCATTTCTGAGCTAATATGATGGAATATTTTCAGTTCACCATGTCCGACGCTACGAAAAACCTCCACAGACCGTTTGACGCCACGAGTTTTGGCCTACGTCACATGGAAGCGTACAGCGGTTTGCCAGCACACATCTTGAACCATCTGCAACCACAGTTCTTGCATCCGGGCCTTTCCCTTGGATCGAGCGCTTTCCGACCACTTGGTGATTTCAAGAACTTCCCATCGCCGTCCGCTTTCGCGCCACCAAAGTGTTTGAAAATCGAGACTAGTAGTGAAAATCAAATCGGTCACGGTCGTGGTATATTTTCTCCTTCCGATGAAAGATTTTTGGGGCCCAGTCCAAGGGCCGATTCTTGTTCACCTGCTAGTGCTTCTCTTTCTCCTCAGCCTCAATCACAGGTCAAGGAGGAAAGCATGGATGCCCATATGTCAGAAGATGGGGAAGGTCATCGTGGTAACGGCACGGACAATGATTCACCTGGCATTCTTGAAGAGAACAGAGGATTTAGAAGTGAGTACAGTTTTTTATTTTTCAGTATTTTGACTATGAAGTGCAAAGTTTATCAAGCAATATTGTGAGAGCTAGTTATACTTCTTCTATTATCAAATACACGAGAAAAACCCTAGAAAAGCACTGACTTGAATTCAGCAGCTGTTGCGCGCATGTTCAAACGAGATGTATGCTCTGGCAAAGATTGATCATGCGCGCAAAAGCTGGTGACTTCGCTTTAGTGCTTTTCTAGGTTTTTTGACTTATTCCGGAAAAACAACGATACCGTCGAAAACAACACGAAATTCGACACATTTTTTCCAATATCTCCGACTAACTCCAACTCCAAATAACTGCCAAGTTTGCATCCAGTCGTTTTTTCAGTTCCCAAATTATCACGGAAATATCCTCAAAATTTCAAAAGGCTCTAACTCCGAAACCGTTTTTCCGATTTTGCCCATTTATGAACTCAACCGTCTCATTTCAAAATTTAACCTACCCTTAAAGTACCTAATTGTACATAAGGATGGCCGAACGGCCGGCTAGACAAAATAGATTTTGACACCGGATTCGTCATCAGTGAGTCCAACCTAGTCATTTGAGACCATTTCGGATCAAAATTCGAAAATTACAGATATTTGGAAAAAACTATAGCACGCTGTTCCTCAGACCATGTGCGCAAAAAACTAGAAAAGCACTGAGGTGAGGTCAGTAGTTTTTACGCGCTTGTTGAAATTCTAACTACTAGATCAACACAAAGTTTTGCACCTGGTTGCGCGTTGTTATTCTCCAACTGATTACGAAGTTTCAATCTGATTGCATTTGTACTTCTTGAGATATTGCGGAAATAACCTTGAAATTCCGAATGACAACGAAATCTGTCTTATTTTTCTCCTTATAAGTGAAAATCGGATCGAATTGAAATTTGAAACATTATTGTTAAATACTGGCTCTAAGGTTTGTGCTAAATTTCGTCGGAATCTTCTCAATATTTTCCAAGAAAAAACATGTTCAACAAAAAATCTTCTCACAACTGAATACACAAAAAACTTTAGACTAAGTTGCGCGTTTTTATTCCAAAACTATCTACAAAATTTCAATATGATCGAATCGGTATTTCATGAGATACCGAGGAATTTACCCCAATATTTCAAATGGGCTCAACTCCGAAACTATTCGGCCGATTTCAGCAATTAACGAACTCATCCGAGATAATCAGAGTCTAAACCTAATTTTACAATTTCAAGCCGCTAGGTCGTTTCCTTCGAAAGTTTCAGCGCATAGGGACGGACGGACATAATTGAATTATGACGAAGCTATAACGGGCTGTTTCACGAAACAAGCGCGTAAATAGGGACATAGTTCAATTATACAGAGTGGACATCTGAAAAAAAGGAGCAAATTTCAGGAACGCCTTCAGCAGCCTAGAAAAATGTTGAAAACTGTCAATTCCTGATCAAAAAGAGGCATAACAGTATTTTTTACAGAACTTTCATCCCAAATTGAGGGTAAAATCAACGCGAAATATTAAATTGTCGTGTAAGGATTCTTGCGAAAGCACTAACAACAATTTCCAATTTCAAAATTCAGTCCAATACTTATTGTGTTAGATTCTGAATAAGTTTGGACATTTAAGTAAGTAATTAAGTAGTAGGTTAATTATTGCAATATATATTTTTTTCAAAACTTTGGGCGGTACTGTGAATTCTAAAGCCTCTTGTGAAAAAAATTGTTATTGCCTAAATAAATCCTACTCACCTGCCATTCAAATCTTCTGGGGTGGTGGGTATTTATCCTCACGGATTCAATCAAGAATCGACAAATCGGAGCATTATTTTCTGATGTTGACGGAGATTCTGAAAATGGATATTTTCAATTTTTTATTGTTCACCCTGTATATTTCTCGAAAAAGCGTGAAAACATGTACAGTTCGAACACAAAGTGAAAATAAGTCAGAAATTTTTTCAATGAAATTGAATTTTGCATTTTTTTTTGAAACCTGAGAGTTACAGCTTTCGGAAAAAATACAGTTCAGTTCTGTATATTTCGATTGATAATTTATTATTTTTCCGGTGCATTTCTTGGAACAAAAACCGAATCTGGGCATTCATCTCGAATAACTTATTGATTTATTTTCACTGTTTCAGTTGGGAATATTCGTTTGTGTTTTTTTTTATTCTCTCAAAATCAACCAACTATTCTTCTATTGTCATTTTAAATTTGATGAATTTCTGGGGAACTCAAAAAGAAATCTTCTGGCGAAATGAGTCTTTTGTAACACGATTTCTAAGGGCTTTACTTCTCGGTCATTATATAAATTTTTGGATATTCAATCTTATAAAAAAACTGTTCAAGCAGGTTGAATTTTTATGAGTTCATTATGAGAAGGTCAAAAAGTCTAGATATCTAAAAGTTCTCAAATAATACGACAAAATGAATAGCGTTAGCCGTCGCATACAGAAACAACTGATCTTCGAAAATAATCTGAGACAGAATTGCAAGAAGCATTGAAAATAATTGGAGAATTGCTATAATTTGAATAATTTATGTTTCTCTAGAAAATGAAAAGAAAAATGCCGTTTGCACAAAGAAGGTAGAATATAGAAAGATTCGCTCTCAAGTTGACGCTTATTGTTGAGAACTGAATGTTAACTTCCAAAAATTGATTTGAGAAAAGTACTTTTATGAAAGAAGATAATATAGTAACGTGGTCGGGTGGATATATATATATATATATATATATATATATATATATATATATATATATATATATATATATAATGATGATTTTCGAAATGAGAACGGTGAACTTAGTGTAAATTTGTTCCTGGAAATCTAAAACCAATTTGAGAATTCGCTCCATTTAGTATCTCGAGTTTATCATTTCTGCGCGCATGATCTGGAAAACGTTTTGTTGTCGTTTTTCCACATGTCTATAATTTTCGAATTTTGATCCGGAATTAGTATTTCAGGAACTGGTAGTCAGTTGACGCGCAATTTTTGCAGAATTATGTTGGTATCTTATTGTGAACATTTTTTAGTTTTTTTTTGGGTTTCCACTCCCAATATCTGAAAATTGGAAACAGAACTATTAAAAATTAAATAAAAATTGTTTTTTCATGGAAAACGAACTTGCGGATTGCAGGATTAAACTATTTGTCAAGTGCAGTTTCTTGGAAAACAGATAACCTAATGAACAATACAGGAACAATACAAACGATAAACAAAGCGAACTGTGACGTTTCAGAGTACAAATCTGACTCTTTCACCAGACGAAGGAGAAAATTTTAGAATTATCTCTTTCTTTAATCAAAGCAAAACAGAACTTATTTTTGATTTTTTGGCTTACAATACCTTCAAAAGGTAGTTTGATTCTAAGAAACTTTGGAATCAAACGACCTTCTGAAAGTAATGGAAGCAAAAAATCAAACATTAAAAATTTTGTTTATCGAGTCTAATTCGGTAGAATCAGCCAAGCATTTGTATCAACTTGCGTATATATATATAGCTCATTTCAAATTTCGAAACGAAATAATGAATTTCTGTTCAATTTGGTACATTAATCTGAAGAATTTTTATGCAACATGAGTGGCGAAATAAACTTGTCGGCAACTGAAATAGCAAATCGATAGTCGACTTGCCTGGTGTCGAGTCGGAGAATGATAATTTGATTTCCAGTATCGAATTAGGGTGTTCAGTTGTCTATAAAGTGACAAGTTGAAATGTGTGTCATTTGCAGGGTCAGTTTCACATGGGGTGCCGAATGGATTAGAAGTGTGACGATCGAGATACAAGCAGAAACTCATACAGTCGGTTCTGTTGAAAACTATCTCGTTTGCGTTGAAGTCTAGTTATGACGTGAAGTCTAGTTATGACGTTGAAGAACGTCATTGTTGGTTAAAAATTCTGAATTTTTTACATTGTTTTGACGACGAGATCATCACGAATTTCTATACAAAATTGTACATCAGTATTCGCCTACTACATAGTTATCAAGTTTCATGACGATCGGATCCGTATTTTCAGAGTTATTCCGGAAATCACAATGATACCGAGAGGCAAAACATGAAATTTTACATATTTTTGTCGTGATATCTCCGAGAATTGAAATCAGATCAAACTAAAATTTGGTTGGCCCTTTTAGAAGATTGACTTCAAAGTCTGTGCGATATTTATTTTTTGACTTTTTTTTATGTTTCCACTACCAACATCCAAAAAAATAATTTTAAAAATTGTCATTTATAGACAACGCCCTTGCGGATTGCAGAATTGAAACTATTTGTCAAGGCCATTTGTTAGGAGAAAAGATTCCTAATGAACAACATTGAAACAATCAACAAGTGAACTTGTTTGAACTACAAATATTGAGTTCTAAGCCTTAGAAAACTTATATTTGTAGAGTAGGTTTGGACCTTAATTACGAAGGCTGAATTCGTGAATGGGTAAAGTCCACCCAATGATTCCGCAGATATACCCATTCAAAATGTTATTTTTCCAATATTTCCAGAAATACAGATTAGATCGTATTGAAATCCAGTATTTTATCGAACAATGACAGTTCGAAGGTTCATTCAAAATATCATGAGGAAAATACGATCAGAAGATCACAGAATATGGAATAGTTGAAAAAAAAATCTGAAATTTTTTTCAAATTGTTCTAATGTCACGATCATCACGAAATTTTGCACAAACTTGCCCAGTAGCATTTCCGAATCAGCTGCCAAGTTTCATTCCGATTAAGTCAGTGTTTTTTGATATATTCCGGAATAAACAACGATATCTAGAAAAAAACACGAAATTTTGTATATTTTTTTTTCAATATCTCCAGAAATTATGGTCGTATCGAAATCAAACTTGGTACAATTCTGTGAGATATTATGTTCAATGTATGAGCAAGAAATTTCTTCAGGATTTAATGAACAGTTTTCGAAAAAAAAGTTTTTTCAAAATATACTGACAGTGTGACCCCAACGAAATTGTGAAAAGATGTGCGTTGTTATGCTTCAACTAACCTCATGTTTCAATTCAATCGTATGAGTAGTTCCTGAAATATCAGGGAATTAATACCAAAATTTCAGAAGGCTCTAACTCTAACGAAAACCGTTTGGCCGATTTTGCCCATTAACGGACTTAACCGCCGCATTCCAATGTGCGACCTAATCTGAAAGTCTCTAGTTGCTAGCTAGCTCCTTTCGACAGTTATCGTGTCGTCGAAAGGCCGGACACGATCAGTGAGTTCAACCTAGCCGTTTGAGACCAATTTCGAAAAAAAATTCGAAAATTAGAGACATTTGGACAAAACGATAGCACGCTGCTCCCCAGAACATGCGTGCAAAAACATTGATCGAATTGGAACTTGATTTGAAGATGTGAAGTAGCAACAAGAAGATGTTAGCAAAAATTTCTTGAGGATTTAAAGTCCCGATATTGGTAGAGTAGATATTAACCTGAAATGCAAAGGTCGGATCTTCGAATGGGTGAAATCCGCTCAATCATTCCGTAGATATCCATTCCAAAATTAATTTTCCCAATATTGCCAAGAATACTGATCAGATCTAATGGAAATCTAGAACTTGGTTGAAAAATGAGTACGTGGAGTTTTACGCGAAATATCTTGAGGATCGTATACATAGAAGATCAGAAATTCGTTTTATGACGAAGTAAAGCTGCCCTAGGTGGGTTTGATACATGAATGGGTGACCACTAAGGCTCGAATGCGGACAGTGCTTCTCTTGAAATTTTCTTATTCATTTCGTTCTGCTATTCATCCAGTGTCTAATTGAAATTCATCATTCACAAAGAGAGGAAAATAAATCGTCGCCAAATCCGCTTACGAATGTCTCATCCCTGACGTTCCTGTTCCGATGACAGTTTTATGAATACCCGGGAAATTCAACCGGTTTAACCGCAATCTACACTTACATCGAAGTTTTCCCAAACGTGGCACCGTGGAAAAATAACATTTTCGCAGTCAGACGGAAGTGGAATGAGAGGATCCCTCAGGCGAGGAAGAGCCGCTGCCAGATTGACGAATGTAATTGAAACGACCGACTCTGCACAATCCAGCGGTTCTCAAAATCACTTTCGTAAGACGGCACAGATTTCCATTATGGGATAGAACACATAAATATGAATATTCGTTCAGACTTAACAATGCTTAGGAATATATTCACAGAAAAATCGAGAAAAGCACCGACGTGAAATCAGAAGATGTTCATGACGATCGCCCATCCAGGCACTGACTTCGCCCAACGATACTTGACTTATACAGGGTGACTGGTGACGTAAGGACAACGGCTCAGTGGAAAAAGGAGACCAAAAAACTGAATGGATATTGGGGTCTGAATGTCCCATGAGGATATCGCTCTCAGAGATAAAGAGAGATTTATGAAAAAATGCTAAAATTATGAACTCCATATTTTCGTTAATATGGCGAATTCTTCGCTGATATTTCACAGGATTGTTACTACACGAACTCTTCATCAGCCCAAAGAAACATTACTTAAAAATTTGCGCGCCTGTATAAAACAAAGTTCAATTTACGTGTCAGGAGAAAAATATCACTCGGCATGAGAAATAAAAAATTGGAATAGAAATTTGAAAAGAGAAAAAAATCTAAGTGAAGATTGAATGCCACAAATTTTGTATGGATTTCATAACATGTTGAGAACGAAATATCACAAAATTGTCATATCAACTTGATGAAACAATATTCTTGACAGAACAAAACACTGAAGTCGAGGGGCTGAAGATAAGTCTGACTCATTTCAACACCTCCTAAAACAAAATTGATTTCATGAGTTGAAGTTATACTTAAAATGAGTCAGAGTTATCTTAAGCACCTAGGATTCAATATTTTTGTTCTATAAAGAATATTATTCCATCAAGTTGATGAAATCCATACAAAATTTGTGTTATTCAAACAGAAAACTGATATTTACTCAAATTTTTCGTTCGAATTTTCATTCGATTTTTTTTATCTCTCATAACGATATTTTCTCTATTTCGTAAATTGAAGTTTTCTTATACAGGCCTGCAATTTTTTTCGGACTTTTTTTTCTTGAGCTGATGAAAAATGCGCAAAATAACAAGGCTGTGGAATATCAGCGAATAATTCGCCATGTTACCGAAGAAATGGGAGTTCATACTTCTAGCATCACCCTGTAGCTCTAAAACCAATATCCTTATGGGACATTTAAACCCCTAATACTCATTCCCTTACGTCACTACAGATGAAAACAATTGTGATCTTTTGATACTAATGGAATGGAGCATGCAAGTACAAGAGCTACACTAATTGGGATACGTATTTTTGGAATCATTGGGTAGATATAACAAATTCACGAATTTGACCTTCGTTCTCGCAGTATTGCTAGCAGAACAGATCTAATTGTATACTGCAGGCTACAATTTCCAAAAAAAATGGTAAGATTAGGTAAGGAAAATCCACGCAGTGTTTTCATGTTCATTAAAATCGAATCTACGGAAGGAAAGTGAAATAATTAAATTGCGTATAATCATTCCGTTCAAAATGCAAAGTTCGGGTCAGAAGAAATGTCAAAAAATTCTCCAGTTTTCAATCATGTATATTCCAAGGACAAGTCGTCAGTGATCAAGGTAACTTTCATGTTCCTTCATTTATGAAATGGAAGGAAGATTAAATAACTTAATATAAAATTAAAAAATATAAAATCACCGTTTGGAAGAAGAAGTGTTGGAAGACCCTGGAAGAGATGGAGTGACAACTTGCCCAGATAACGAATAAAATGGCAAATTTTCGATGAGGAACAGGCATATGCCTATTTTGGAAGAAGAAAGAAGAAGAAGAAGAAAATTAAAACGAATCTACTCGATATAATACAATCATTAAATAATACTGTTTTTTCTGTATTATATATCTCACAATACATTATCAACAGCTTTTCATTTATCTAACGAAGGTGAATGCGTGGAACTGAGGTATTGTTCTATGCTCGAGCATTCGACAAGCTTGTCGTTCGTTTCCTGTCGATCTCGTTGGTTCAATAATTTGACATCTCATATTGAAGAGATGCTTCTGTTAATTTTAAATCGAAAGATAGAAGATGAAACACTGCGTCTAGTATTATTTTGTATAATATTTTTTGTGTTGCATTCCCCTCAAGTTTTTGACTTCAATCATTATTTACTAGATTTAATTCTTAAATCGTTATTCAAGACGTAGTACGTTTGAAGACAATAAGTTATATCGTGAGATACCAACATCGAATGATATGCGAAGGTAATTTTTTAGTTTTTTCTTCTGGTTTTTCACTCCCATGTCTGAAACAGAACAATTAAAAATTAAATAAAATTGTTTTTTTCATGGTATACGAATTTGCAGATTGCAGGATTACACTAGATTTGTCAAGGGCAGTTCCTTGGAAAACAGATTGCCTAATGAACAATACAGGAACAATACAAACGATAAACGAAGGGAACTGTGACGTTATCTCTGGAAATTAAAATCGAACCGAAATGAAATTTGGTACAATGTTTTTGAATAAAAAATTCAATGTCTGTGCGTCGAAGTTCAATGAATATAAAAATGGAGAATACTGAAAAAATTTTTTTTTCAATTTACCAGCCAACGATAACTACAACCAACTACCATGTTTCAATCGGATCGCATAAGTAGTTCCTGAGATATCAAGAAATTATTTTTGAAAACTCAAATGACCAGTGAGTTCAACCTAGTCTTTATTAGAGACCTCTTTCGGGGACAAAAAATTAAAGACAAATAATCGCACACTGCTTTCTACGAGCAGAGATGAGATTTTTCTTGAACAGCATATATCCTGAGTCAACCAAAGTTGAAGAACCCAGGTTCCTTTGTTTCAAAAGAACTTCTAAAAGGTGTATGTTCATACGACTCAGACTCTGTATCTAATATGTCAATTCGTTACATACGGAAAATAATATCATGTACAGTAAGAAATGGAGAAAATACAAGATGTACATGAAGGCACATAAAACCCAAAGGAACTTTTTAAGTTCCATTCTAATTTTCGCTGAATGAAGGCGCCACTTCGCGAACGCACTGTATATCGCTTTCACATTGGTGCATTGGTATTCATAGACATTCTCAAAGCAGAAGAAGAGTTTGGGTAGCTCTGTTCTGAATTATGCAAGCCGCGGATGCCGGTAAGTTGACAAAACAGGAGAATTTATCATTTACTCTAAAAATGCATACCTAACCAACCGTGATATTCGTTTTGGCAGAAAAGTTCGCCGCGTTTACGCATATTTTAATTAAAAATAGGCAAACATTACATCGCAGTTCAAACTCTCAGTTTTCATTGCTGAATTTCAAGAGTTGAATTGAATTATCTAAATCAGGATTGCAAATAGAGTCAGCCTTTTTAGGGTGAATTATTCATATTCTAGATGATGTTGAAGTTTCGAGGAAAAAGTTTGGCATATTTCGAATATTGTGAAAGTCATTTCTGTTACAATTTTTACGTGACCAATAGGAATTCGAGAAAAAACATAAAAAGTCTCGATATATTTCTACCGATTCGAATAATCGTTCTCAAGAATTCATTCTTCGTTATTTTCAGTAATTCGAATTCGTAAACTGGCCTATAGAGTAAGTTCGGAGCTCTACCATGAAGGTTGAATTTGTGTATGGGTGGAATCTGCCCAATGGTTCCGATTCTCATTCAAAATTTATATTTACCGTATAGTTCTGAAGATATAGTTTCGATCAAGTACTGAGCTGTAATATATCCGTTTGTAGCTTTTTGCAAATTCTAAAAAGTGTTTCAAGAAGGTTCTAGTAGTTAGAGTTGCACACTTCTTCATCTCGGTATATCTCAAAATTATTTACCGAGTTTCAGTTCAGTTTTCGTCTAATTCGCAGTCTCGAAAATTATAAATTCGAATAATCAGACAAGGTGAAGCAATATAAGTGAGTCTTAAAACCGTTTTTGATTGAGCTCGTATCATTTTGAGTTGGATTTGAAAAAAATTCTTGAAAGAATGGAGAGAATTGATAAGTGGAATTACCGAAGAAACCTTTGAGGACAACCCTATGTATTGAATGAAGTCTAATGTACAAAATAATTTGAGATCCCAGTGAAACTAAACCGATTAACGTAAAACACAAATAGAAATATTCTGTTTACAAGATTTCCTGTTTCTGTGGAAAAAACATGTACAGGAGCCGTTGGAAATTGAAAAAATTGAATACGAAAACAAGGAAGGATAAAGACACACATAAATCTGAATTTGCATAACATGTATGCTCAACCAATCAGATCAGATGATGGATTTAAATAATACTAAGATTCTGATGACGGAATCAGATTAGAAAACAATCGAGGAGTCAGTTTTATAATATCTTAATATTATTCATTTGGCAACATTGTTTCAAATTGTGCAATGTCATTGCGCTGAGATACTTTCAATAAATATTTCTTTCATTTCATTATTTCTGTTTCAGATATCTTAAGAGAAATCCCATAAAAAGTTACGTGAAAAATGAAATCTCATCCAAGAATATCTAAAATATTTTTTTATCGATATTTCCCTTTTTATAGTGTAACAAATCAATTCCTTGCGCTTTGCACTACGCTATAAACGTGAATCGGAAAAATATCCTCTCAAGAAATTTCAACAAGAAAATTATCCCTATTTAAATAATACTGGTTTGGATTTACAGTACCAAATAAGGGTATAATATACATTCAAAATAGTCTGGACACAGCCCGGAACAGAATTCAAAAAGTGATAAACTCCCAACTAAAAATGTACTGACAAACTAAAACTCACATGCATATTAACCGCAAGAATCGTTGAAATTACTACCCGAATCTAAAAAATGATAGATTCAAATGATACAAAGATTCTGATGACGAAAAAAGATTCAAAAATGAAGAATCGAGGAGTGAACTTTATATTATCTTAATATTTTTCATTGTTTCTAATTGTGTAACATCATTGTATACGCAGAGGTAATTTCAATAAATACTTTTTTTCATTTTATTATTTATGTTCAAGATATTTTCAGAGAAATCTCATATAAAGTTACCTCAAAAATGAAATTTATAGTGTAACAAATCGACCCCTGATTTTTACTGATGAATTGCGAAAAAAATGCGCTTTGCACTACTCTATAAACGTAAATCGGAAAAACATTCTCTCAAGAAATTTCAAAACAAAAAGAATCGAAATTTCAACAAGAAAATTATCCCTGTTTAAATAACAGTGTGGTGTGGATTTACAGTACTAAATAAGGGTATAATAACATTCAAAATAGTCTGGACACATACCAGAACAGAATTCAAAAAGTGATAAACTTCCAACTAAAAATGTATGGACAAACTAAAACTAGCATGCGTATAAATCGCTAGAATCGTTAAAATCACTACCCAAATCTAAACAATGATAGATTTAAATGATTCAAAGATTCTGATGACGAAATCAGATTCAAAACTAAAAATTGAGTAGTGAACTTTATATTATATTAATATTTTTCAACTAGATTCTACTACTGATTAATATTTTTCATTCGGCAAATTCGTGTAACATTAATATATGCGCAGAGGTAATTTCAATAAATACTTTTTTCATTTTATTATTTCTGTTTCAGATATTTTCAGAGTAATCCGATATGAAGTTGCTTCAAAAATGAAATCTCATTCAAGAATATCTTAAATATTCTTTTACCGATATCTCCCTATTTATAGTGTAACAAATCAACTCCTGATTTCTACTGATGAATTTCGAAAAAATTGCGCTTTGCATTACGCTATGATCGTAAATCGGAAAAATATCCTCTCGAGAAATTTAAAAGCAAAAAGAATCAAAATTTCAGCAAGAAATTCATCCCCATTTAAATATTACTGGTGTGGATTTACAGTACTAAATAAGGGTATAATATACATTCAAAATAGTCTGGACACAGACCAGAACAGAATTCAAAAAGTGATAAACTTCCAACTAAAAATGTACGGACAAACTAAAACTCGCATGCATACAAACCGCTAGAGCCGTTAAAATCACCACCCAAAGCTCAATTTCCCTCATAACTCCGCGCATTATGTTAGCATTACACAGACAGTTAAAATCTGTTAGTAAAAGCTTACATATGATTTGTTGTTGCGGCTTTTCATGCCGCAAAACACATTTGCATCGAATATTTCCCTGTATATTTCCCTATTTCTGTTTGCATTCCATCCTTATATTTCCTATGGAATGGTCAATTTGGCCAGGAAGCGATGCTGGTGTAGTTTGGCCAAAAGGAAAAATCCCTCATTTGCGGGAAATTAGATCCCTGATGCAACATCGGCAAATATGCGATTCCCATAGTAGCGTCAATTATTTTCTGCTTCGATCTGGTATCAGCCGAGGTCTCCAACACTATTTCCTCGGGAAATTCAGGAGGTTTTCAGCATTCTATTCACCCTGAAATAAATTCGAGAAAATATACAAATTCATAAATCAGATTATAATTAAATATTTCATGGAAAATGGAAAATGCGAGGCATTTTTGCTTTGAGAACCCATGACCTCCATGAAAAAAACTGTTAGAAAAAACTACAATATTTTGAAATTCATTCGCATATATGCCGAATAAACACAGAAAAAATTCGAGACAAATTTAATGAAATTTGATGGATAATTTGGGAAGAGAAATGTTCAAAATATTTTTTTACATTAAGTTTGGGAGTCAAAATTCTGAGTCTGACCACAAAGCTTTGAGCCGAACCCATTAGTCGTTTTTCAGATATTGAGTTAATAACGTCGGAAACTCAAATGAGTATGACTCCGAAACCGTTAGCCATATCGAGAAAAAACACAAGAAATTTGATCACAGATTTTTTTTTCAAATAGCTCCGAAAATGAAATTCGTATCGAACTGAAATTTTGTAAACTGTTGTTTTATATTGCCATGGTGTCTGATGATTAGTTACCGAGAAAAAAATTAATATCAACAAAAATTTGGATTTTTTCTCAAATTTGCAGAAAGATTGCGCATCGGTATTCTCCAAGAAACTATCAAGTTTCAATGCGATCGTATCAGTAGTTCCTGAAATATTGAGGAAATTACCTCAAACATTCAAATCAGTATGACCCCGAAATCGTTTGGCCGATTTGGTCAATAAATCCGTCGCATTTCTATGCGAAACCTCCCCTCAAAGTCGGTAGCCTTTCCTCTTGAATTAGATTCGACATTGGATTCTTCGTCATCCTGTCTAACCTAGTTGTGTCGAACCATTTTCGGGAAAAATTGGGAAATTACAGGTATTAGGTCAATAACCACACCGTTCTCCAGAAACAAGTGATTGCTTGAATGCACCAATTTACAAGGTGAATTTTACAAAGTGTAACGGTAGTCAGTAATGCATCAGCTAGGAGCAGTGGAGCATTCATAGTGTCGTAATTGTCGCGAAGCGCATGCGCGAGGCGCATGCTTGTCGAAGTGCTCCTGTAGAAGAAGACATTTTTTTCTGGAACTTCATGAATACAGTGAAAGCATTATTTTACATAAAAATAAGGTCGAAAAAATAGACACATTAAAAAAAGTCATCTATTACGTAAAATTTTGTAGCACTTTTTATTTGGTCCTTAGAGGTCACGATGAAAGAGATTGCTCTGAAAATCAAGGAACATTCGAACAGTTAATGAATCTTACTGCAGAGTTATTATTATGTCATCCTGACATAATACATGTCACAAGTTTTTCACTTTATTCCCGATATTTTATTAGATTTCTAGTTCGAAATGAACAATTATGGATCTATGGGAGATGATTCCCCAATAAAGGGGCCTGTAGCGTTCTTCGTTTATCTGAGGATCTGAAAATCATCGCTTGGAGGACTGAACCTGGTCGAAAGACCCTCTCGGTCATGAGCAAATGTAGGTGATATTATTTACTGCTTCCTTCTGGTTTTCTGTCCCTCTTTCTGTTTCAGATATTATGTCAAGATATTTTGTCGAAATGAATTCAAGATGACAAAAAAATTATTTTCAAATGAAAAAGATGCCATCCATCTTCTATAAACAAATTACTACACTTATACGGGGAGACAGAATTTTTCCTGAGGTTTTTATCTGTGCTCTTGTATCATACGCAAATATGTATGGTACCCCGTTTACATTTCCTCTGCTAACACTGTGATATATCTTAGAATTGTAATGCTCGTTCTCAAAAGAATATATATATATATACTGCAGAGTTTGTCAAAAACTAAAATTATCTCCTGGGAAGAATGTTCTGTGCTGCCGCACGGTTTTTTGAAAGATACAAATATGTAAAAAATAAGTCTCTTCGCCGCCGGCGTCGAGCTTTCCTCCTACCCATGCCGCTCAACCTACAACCTTCACTAGTTACGCCCTTAAAAATCCAAGATTTACAACTCGACGGCCTGTGCATATCCAATCAAAAGTAAAACAAAAAGGCTGAAGTTATTATTCACTGAAATATATCCAAGCATCCGGCAAATGAAAATAAATAGAGGCAGGCTGCAGTACGATTCAATAAAGCCATTTGGTGTTGTTGATGCTCACCTCCATATGAATGCAGACATCGTAGGTCCACCATAAATAGTGGAATTCAGTAACCATAACAACGTGTTTTATGGCCTGTTCACATCACTCCAACCCTATTAACGAATTTTTGCAAAATGGAATGTTTTGGGACTTTATCGAGAAAGCTCAACGTCAATTATATTTATATGTCCATAATTCCTTCATTGATGACATTCGTTCGTAGGAATACGTGTACAATGGTAAAAAAAAACCGATGTCGTAGCACATTCATTCCGTACTATCGAGTAGGACGCTGTTAGTTCTAAATGTGGACTCTTCACTGTTATGTCTTGGGATCCATGTATGTCTATTTGGTTTCCAGCACATCAAAAAATCCTCTAATTCAACATGATGTTCCCTGGTTTCGAGTACTTTGATTGATACAAAATATTCTTTGATATCTTCTTATGGAGACGATCATCACGAAATTTCGCACAAGATTGTGAATCAGAATTTGGCAACAAGTTATTAAGTTTCATCATGAAGGAATCGTTATCTTTTGAGTCATAATGAAATAACGACAATACGTAGGAAAAATCTATGAAATTTGACGTATTTTTACGCGCATGTTCTAGGGAAACAGCGTGCTATCGTTTTGTCCCAATGTCTGTAATTTTCGAATTTCAAGCCGAAAATGGTCTCAAACGAATAGGTTGGACTCACTGATGACGAATCTGGCGTCAAAATCGATTATGTCCGGCCGGTCGTCCGTATGCATGATTACGGTCGTACGGAGAATCCTATCGACCTGTAACTTCCAGGGTAGGTTGTATTTCGAAATACGAGGGTTAAGTTCGTTAATAGGCAAAATCGGCCGAATGGTTTAAGAGTTGAAGCCTTTTGAAATTTTGTTTTTTTTAAAACACAACACAATACAAAACAATAACTCCCGAAAGAAACATCTTAAAAACTCGATATTTGTATCCGCCCAATGATTCCGTGGATATACCCATTCAAAATTTTATTTTCTTAATAGTTTCAAAAATGCAGATGGGATCAAATTGAAATCTAGTACTTTATCGAAAAGAACCGAGAAAAGCACTGCCGTGAAGGCTACGAAAACAAAAATCGGATCAAACTGAAAGTTATTCATCGCTGAAATTAGGATTTGTTTTTTGTGAGTCCTACCTTGTTTTTTAAGGACCATTGTCATTTTTTGTTTCGAGAAACTTGCAAACATTTGGTCCAAATTTCACTACGCTGTTTCCTATAGAACATGCAAGCAAAAATTTCAAAAATCGATCAAAGCTCCAAATTGGAACAATGCAAACGATCAACAAAGCGAACTGTTACGTTTCAGAGTACAGATCTAATACCTTCATGAGACAAAAATGAAGATTTGCAGAATTATTTTCTCGTTTGTCTGATGAAGGATTCGTACTCTGAAATATGAACATGAGGCAGTAAACCACATTATTTTATAATATTCTAAAAAAATAACAGGAATGTGGAAATAGGATTTATATCTTTGTTAAACTCGCACAACTTTGCTGACGTTTCGGACATGAATTTGTCCTTCCTCAAGGTTCGCTACACTATTTCAACAATATAATTGTTTTCCTGTACACATCATCTCTCCGCAAATTTTCCGAAACATCGGCAAAGTTGTGAGAGTTTAACAAAGATATAAATCCTATTTCCAGATTCCTGTTATTTTTTTAGAATATCATTAAGTATGGATGCAATCACTCAACAGATTATTTTATATATTCAAAAAATGCCGAAGCGGGTGGATATTCATTTGAATATATTTCTGAGAATATACTGAGGTATACAGGGTGATTCATGTATGACCATGCCGTCAGGACGGTTGAATACTTCTAGAGGAGGTGATGCTTCTGAGTAACCAATAACCTCCGGAAGAAACAACTTAGAAACTCGATATTTGTAGAAAAGGTTTGGGGCTTAATTACGAAGGTCGAATTCGTGAATGGGTAAAATCCGCCCAATGATTCCGTAGATATACCCATTAAAATTTCTATTTTCTCAATATTTCCAAAAATACAGATTAGATCGAATTTGAATCCAGTACTTTATCGAAAAAAACCTAAAAAAGCACTGCGCGCATGTTCAAATTCGTTGCTACAGCGGTCATCTCCATGGAACATTCGCGCAAAAGCAGCTGCCTTCACTGCAGTGCTTTTCTAGGTTTTTATCGTCGAGATTTACAGAATTTTACTCAGTCTAATATTTCCCGCTGCTATCCGCATCGTTACAGCATGCAGAACTTAAACACGACGTAACTTCATGACGTGTTACTGATGTTTGCTTCAATTACACAAACATCCGACGGATGTTGAAACAATTAGGAAAATTGAATCTGAGAAAAAAAATCGAAGCAGCGAACGAAATATTAATCAAATATCTGAACTGTTTCCGTTAGGTGATCAGTGTAATTACCCAGTCGTCGGCTAGGGTGAAATGAAGCGATTACAATTTATAGTTGTGTTTAAAATGAAATGAACAATTACACGATTTAAAGGGAGAATATTCCGATTCAGTATTCAAACGTTGTCGGTACTTGTTAGTGGCGCCGCGGCGCTGAAGTTGAATGGCGCGCCGTGACGCTTCCCGACTACACTGCGACCGGCTGCAACACGTAAACACTAATTGCATTCTGATGGATACGTGGCCTCCACTCTTTTGCAAATGTTACGTCCCAAACCGACTACACACCGCAATTAAACGACTTAATTTTATGACAGAAAATCCATGCTGCAAGGGGAAGAAGTCACTCGAAAATACGTGATTTTTGGTATCTGGAATATCATTTTACGCGCTTTCTCTAGGCATCATCATTTTGCCCAAATGTCTGTATTCGAATTTCGATCAAAAATTTCAAAAAGCACTGCCGTGAAGGCAGCAACTTTTGCGCGCATGTTCAATGTAGATGACCGCTTCAGCAACGAATTTGAACGTGCGCGCGTACCAAATTTCAGTTCGATACGATCATAAGTTTTGGAGATATCGGGAAAAAATATGTCAAATTTCGAGGTTTTCTTCTCGATATCGTTGATTTTTTCGGTATTACTCGAGAAATACTGATTCAGTCCTGATTAAACTTCACAGCTAGTTTTAAGATGCTAAAAGACAACTTTATGCAAAATTTCGTGATAATCGTGTTATTAGAACAATTTGAAAAAAAAAATTTATATGATTTTCTCATCATATCATCCTCATTAAATTCTGTATGAAACTTCGAACTGTTATTTTCGATGAAGTACTGGATTTCAATTCGATCTGATCTGTATTTTTGGAAACATTGGAAAAATAAAATTTTGATTGGGTATATCTACGGAATCATTGGGCGGATTTTACCCATTCACGAATTCGACCTTCGTAATTAAGCCCCAAACCTACTCTACAAATATCGAGTTTCTAAGTCGTTTCTTCCGGAAGTTATTGTGTTTACGGTCAGCCTAACGGCCGACTGCGTAAACACAATAACTTCCGAAAGAAACAACTTAGAAAAACGATATTTGTAGAGAAGGTTTGGACCTTAATTACGAAGGCCGAATTCGTGAATGGGTAAAATCCACCCAATGATTCCGTAGATATACCCAATCAAAATTTTATTTTTCCAATATTTCCAAAAATACAGACCAGATCGAATTGAAATCCAGTACTTCATCGAAAATAACAGTTCGAAGTTTCATACAGAATTTCATGAGGATGATATGATGAAAAAATCATATAAATTTTTTTTTTCAAATTGTTCTAATAACCCGATTATCACGAAATTTTGCAAAAAGTTGTCTTTCAGCATCTCAAAACTAGCTGTGAAGTTTAATCAGGACTGAATCAGTATTTCTCGAGTAATACCAAAAAAATCAACGATATCGAGAAGAAAACCTCGAAATTTGACATATTTTTTCCCGATATCTCCAAAACTTATGATCGTATCGAGCTGAAATTTAGTACACTGCTGTGAAATTAGAAGGTCAAAGTGTGAGTATAATTTTTTCTGGATAGGATGAATGGTTTCCGAAAAAAAAATTTTTTTGTAAAAAAATTTCGAAAAAAATTTTTTTTTAAATTTATTGACAATATGATCTTGACGAAATTTGGCTCAAAGTTGCGCGTCGCTATACTCCACCAAACTGCCAAGTTTGAATCCAATCGCTCTAGTAGTTTCTGAAATAAAAAATAAATAACTTCAAAACTTCAAATGCCTATAACTCCGAAACTATTCGATCGATTTGGCCCATTAACGAACTTAACCGCGGCATTCCAATGCGCGACCTACCCTGAAAGTTTCAAGTCGCTAGCTCACTTCGTTCGACAGTTATCGTGTCTACGGCCGGCCAACCGGCCGGCCGGACAGAATCGATTTTGACACCGGATTCGTCATCAGTGAGTCCAACCTAGTCGATTGAGACCATTTTCGGCTCAATCATCCAAAATTACAGACATTTGGACAAAACGATAGCACGCTGTTCCCCTAGAACATGCGCGCAAAAATAGTCCTAAGAGCATGCAGTATCATGAATATAACGCAGACATTTTAAATTTTTATTCCAATCATAAACTTAGTGTGAAAAGAGGTATCATTAAAACCCTTTATGACGGAGCAATGTAATCTCATCAACCCATGAGATTCGTCAACGTGAATTGAATTACATAAAATCGTTTCTTGAAGTAAATGGATATCCGAGAGAATTCATAAATAAAACTTTTTCAAATTTAGACAAGAAATCTTCTTCTAATTATCAACCAAATCAACAGCACAACCATCATGAACAACCCGATTTATTGAATGTGATTCCTTATGTACATGGACTTTCAGAAAAGATCAGAAGAATTGGTGCTAAACTCAATATAAAACCGGTTTTCAAATCAAAAAAGGATTTGAGATCCATACTAACTAAAACCAAACCACCTAACTAGAAACAAAAATCAAAAAATTGTGTTTATAGTATTCCCTGTATTTGTGGAAAGACATATACAGGAGAAACGTCAATACCATATCAGAAAACGAGAGCTCAAAAACAAACCTAAGGAAAAGAGACATACAAAAATCCCATGTTAGACCATTGGGAATCACATGATAGATTGGGACAATACAAAAATACTGATGTTGGAGTCAGGTAACTTGAAAAGGAGTCCTCTTGCATTTTGTTAAATGGAGGGAGTAATTTTGCTCATTGTCCGGTAGAAATAGACCCTATTTGGCTAAATTTACTTAGAAAAGAACTACAGAATTGAAACATTTTCAAACAAAATAAAACTGTGTTGCTTTGTTTTCTCGAAACTGTCAATTTGACAGAAGTCTCAACTCGAATCGAAAAATCGAAAGAAAATAATTCTTGAAATTTTCTAATTTCTATTGATTCAGTTGGTCAGTCGATATACGCACACGAAAAATTTTCTAATTTGTCTCATGAAAGTCAGATTTTTACTCTGAAACGTCACAATTCTCTTTCTTTGTCGTTTGTATTGTTCCTGTATTGTCTGTTCTGCAAGAAACTGCCATTGACAAAAAGTTTGATTCTGCAATCCGCAAGGGCGTTTTTCATGAAAAAAAAATTTATTTGATTTTTGATAGTTCGGTTTCAGATATTTGGAGTGAGAATCCATAAAAAACCCAAAAAATGATGCATACTCCTCCCAAAATAAGCTTTTATCGATACATAACGCAGAAATATTTGTACGCTACAGTTCGTTCTTTCAAATTTGTAAAAATTGGTAAGAATTAGAAATGTTGCCACTTCTTTATATTTAAGAATTTTTGGGCAAATAAGGACTGAAATGTAGTGAAAAATTGAGAAAAAAATAACATGGTGAAAGGTGTTATTTTTAGAGGTATAGAACAAGTTGGCAACACTGTTTTAACTGGCTGCCATTTTGTCAGCTGTCAAGTGATTTGTGCCAAGTTTGGTTTGGCATTTCAACATGAATAGACTGACGCCTGAACAATGCTCCCAAATTGTGCAAATTTATTTTGAAAATAATGATTCTGTTCGAGATACGTATCGCGCTCAACTTCCATTTTACGGTCAACATAATCGTCCATCAGAGCAATTAATTCGACTGACTATGGACCCTTTTCGCACCGCGTTCACTCTAACTGATAATACGCATCTTTAGAAATTTCGAACAGTGAGAACCGAAGATGCTATTGCAATTTTGACGTTATTTCCTTGATAACTCCAGAAGTACTAATGAGATCAGATCCGAACATATATATTTACCTATGTATGCAAAATTTCGTTGGAATCGTTTGGTCCGAGAAATTAAAAAAAACCTCGAAATTGTTCCAGGGTGGTTTTGAAGTTGTTTGTTTCTCTGAAGCTATTCGTCAGATTTTGAAAACTTGAGGTCGATATTCACGTATAGTTCACCACTTTTCAGTTCGATCAGATATTATGTTCATTCGGCAAATATTGAAACGATAATATTTCGAATAGCGGAATTTTTCGATGGAATTTACTCAATCATTGACACGAACTTCATTGTGAAGTTTCAAACGTGCTCTTCTTACTAGTGTATATACAATTTTTTTCGAAAGTTATTGTGTTCAAAATCGGTCGCTAGGTCCAGCTTACACACGGTTACTGAAAGGTATTGCATAGAATCTCGATTTTAAAGTAACTTGGGATTAAGTTACTAAGGTTCAATTAGTGAATTAGTGAATGATGAGTTGAATTGGTCAGATGATTTTTATATGTCATCATCACGGAATTCGCTTGTACCTTCACGGCATCACTATATTTCAATTTGATCGGATCCGTATTTTTGGAAATATCAGAAAAATAAAATTTCGAATGGACATATCTGCGGAATTATTGGGTGTATTCTACCCATTCACGAATTCAACCATCTTAACTGAGCTCCAAACCTAATCTTAAAATGTACAATCTAGTCTCTTAAGTTATTACTATCGGAAGTGATTGTGACTAGGATGAGCCTTCAGGTGACAGTATATAAGAATTTCTTATTCAACGCACTACAATACCAAAATAACGAACCAAAGTAAAAATATCCTGAAAATATCACAATTGAGGAGTCGTTCAAGGCAATGTTGTCAGCAAAAATTGGACCCTTTCGTTTCATACAGCCATCAAAGTCTCTTATGTTTATGCAACATCCAACTTAACAAACACTGGAGGAACTTATTTACAAATTGTGAGAAGATCCGTTTCGTTTGAAAGATTTTATGTAAACAGTCATGTATTGTTCTTCCTTCATAACATGTGCATCCACCTGCTCAGTATGATAAATGAAGGACTGTGTCTTCGAATCGAAGTAACAAAATAGAAATAGAAATGATTATCATTCGGACAATTAACTCGAGAAAAACACGTATGCCATGGAATTGAAATCGATTATATTGAATGGAAGTATCGACACGAATATTCAAGCTGACTTTCGTTAGTTCTACAGGGTCTTTCACGAGGAACCTCACCCATATTTATACGGGAAACTACTGAACGTATTTTCATGAAATTCAGCACTTATAAGTATTTAACGATTCTGATGAAATCTAAAATATTTTCAAGGCATGAGCACCTCCGGTTTTTTCGGAAATGACGTCAACTTCCGTTTTTCAAATTAGAACACCATTTTTTTATTGCAGAAATAGATTCCTTAGAAAATTTCAATTTATTTTGATGTAACATTTTTCAGTTTTGGTTGGAAAATTCTCTCTGAGCGGGAAAATTCGAAAAAAAAATCGAAAATAGAGCTCCGCTGAAACAAGAATAACTTCGAGGTTTTTGGATGGAAAATTTTCATTTTTGGGATTTTTCAAGATGTAAGATTGATGTATCCACTTTAAAAATCGAAATTGCGATTCATGATACAGGGGGTGAAGAAATCGCTTTCAAAGTTAGGGATGACAAAATCGTGCAAAAAATCAATTTTTTCAAATTAGAACCCCATTTTTTTATGGCAGATATTGAATCTACGTTAAAAAATAATGTGAATGTATGCATCACACCCTTGCCCTAAAGTGGATATTTTCTGAGTTATTCACAAAAAACTGTTTTTCGTCTTGAATTTTCAGCTATTTCTTTTCCCTTCACGCCAAAAAGATGACATTTTCAGGAACTGTTACTTAAACCATGTTTTAGATTTTACTACCCTAATATGCAAGAGAAAAAAGTTACAGGTTGTTCCTAAATAGATGGCGAATTTGGATTCGAATTTGTATCGGAAACCTCTTTATTTCAACTAATCGGCCATCGGTTTTCTCTCCAGTGATAAATAAATAATTCCTTATGAACCATATGCAAAAACTTACCATGTTTTACATTATTTTTTTCTAATGATAGATATCGTTAATTACATCTGCCAAATTCCTCTTTATTCAGTAGCATTTTGTGTTTACTATTAATTTGGTGATCATTCGTTATTAAGTTATAAAATCGATCACTATGCCTAATTTTACCAATGAAGATTATTTAAATCTCATTCTACTTCATGGAGAATGTAATAAAGTTGTAGATAGAACGATTCGACTGTTCATTGAGAGGTTTCCTGACCGACCCAGACCAACGAGAGATACCATTAACAGAACCATGACAAACTTGAGAAATGTCGGATCTTTCGTTAAGAAAACTACACACAGAGAAAAAAGTGTAGTAGAAGATGAGAACAACGAAATTACAGTTCTTGCATATTTTCGTGTGAATCCTCAAAATTCTCTCAAAGATGCCGAGATTGATCTGGGATTATCTCAATCGAGTGTTTGGAGAATATTAAAAAAACATAAAATGCACCCATATGAATTCAATAGGGTACAGCATTTGAAGAAAACTGATTTCGTCAGGAGAACAGAGTTTTGCGAAGCTATGATGATTCGATTTCAAGAGAATGAAAACTTTTTGGACTGTATAATTTGGACAGATGAATCTAAATTCACAAAGAATGGTTCTTTCAATAGGCATAACAGTCATTATTGGGATGAAGAGAACAACCACCACTTCAGACAATGGAACTTTCAAGAGACCTGGAGTTTCAATGTTTTTTGCGCCATCAAAAATAATGCAATTCTCGATGTTCACATTTATGATGGGACTTTAACTGGTAAGATAGAACACTACACATGTTTGCATTATTTAAAGAATGTTCTCCCTTAGGAGATAGATATTCTGACATATTGACTCAAATAATTGAGCCGCTAGTACAGAACCATAATGACTTATGGTATCAACAAGATGGCGCGCCTCCACACAATTCACTCAATGTGTCAAATATCCTCTACAGGCTATTTGAAGATCGATGGTTGGCGAACAATGGTCCACATCTTTGGTCACCACGTTCTCCCGATTTAACTCCTTTAGACTGTTATGTTTGGGGTAGGATAAAAAATATTGTCTACTCAACTCCCCTGACTGATAAAGAGGACTGCATAGAACGAGTCAGAAATGCGTTCAGGTTTGTTTAGATTTTTAGATTCATAGTTTTGAAACTCAATTTGGTTTTTAAACACTTTTGCAGATCTCTTCCTCCCGATGAAATAAGAAGAGCAACGCACGAAGCATTCCTGAGACGTATAAATAAATGTCTAGAAATTAACGGTCAAAACTTTGAGCATCTTCTCTAGTTATAACTGCGAGAGTTTGCCATGGTTCTCCTAATAGTAACTTGAAGTCGGTTTCAAGAAGGGGTGAAAAATCTACAGCATGGTTCAAATAACAGTTCCTGAAAATTTCATCTTTTTGGCGTGAAGGGAAAAGAAATAGCTGAAAATTCAAGACGAAAAACAGTTTTTTGTGAATTACTCAGAAAATATCCATTTTAGGGCAAGGGTGTGATGCATATACTCACATTATTTTTTAACGTAGATTCAATATCTGCCATAAAAAAATGGGGTTCTAATTTGAAAAAATTGATTTTTCACGATTTTGTCATCCCTAACTTTGAAAGCGATTTTTTCACCCCCTGTATCATGAATCGCGATTTCGATTTTTAAAGTGTATACATCAATCTTACATCTTGAAAAATCCCAAAAATGAAAATTTTGCATCCAAAAACCTCGAAGTTATTCTTGTTTCAGCAGAGCTCTATTTTCGATTTTTTTTTCGAATTTTCCCGCTCAGAGAGAATTTTCCAACCAAAACTGAAAAACGTTACATCAAAATAAATTGAAATTTTCTAAGGAATCTATTTCTGCAATAAAAAAATGGTGTTCTAATTTGAAAAACGGAAGTTGACGTGATTTCCGGAAAAACCGGAGGTGCTCATGCCTTGAAAATATTTTAGATTTCATCAGCATCGTGAAATACTTATAAGTGCTGAATTTCATGAAAATACGTTCAGTAGTTTCCCGTATAAATATGGGTGAGGTTCCTCGTGAAAGACCCTGTATACTATACTAATTGAATAAGGTTGACGATGAGCCAAAGAGGTCGTTCCACATATCAGCGATCACCTTCATAGCCGTTCTAGTATAATATCACTGAAAAAATTCTAGAACAGCACTGATCAAAGTCAGCACCTTTTGTGAGAATCGAATCAAACTGAAATTCAGCACACCTTCGATATGCATTGACCTCGAGATCTGTGCGTAATTCCATTGAAATCTGATGATAAGTTTCATGAGCCATTTCATTAAAAAAAAAAAAATTTGAAAAATTTTCGAGAAAACATTTTTTCGAAGTCACAAATATTAGGATCTCAAAAAAATTTGGTGTGAAGTTGCTCGTCGTTATTTTTGTGCGCATGTTCTAGGGGAACAGCGTGCTATAGTTTTCTCCAAATGTCTGTTTTTTCGAATTTTTTGCTGAAAATGGTCTCAAACGACTAGGTTGGACTCACTGATGACGAATCATGTGCCAAAATTGATTTTGTCCGGCCTCCCGATGCACGATTGCGGACGTACGGATAATCCAATCGACCTGAAACTTTCAGGGTAGATTGCATTTGAAAATGCGACGGTTAAGTTCGTTAATGGGCGAAATCGGCCGAGAAATTCCGCAGTTAAAGCCATTTGAAATATTGAGATAATTTCCGTGATAACTCTGAAACTACTGAAAGGATTAGATTGAAACTTGGCAGCTGGTTGGAGTATAACGACGTGCAACTTTTCGCGAAATTTCGTTGAGATCGTTCTGCCAGTAAGTAAAAAAACTTTTTTTCGAAAATTGTTCACTATATTATTTTAGCTTTATAATTTGCACTAATGTACCAAATTTCAATTTGATCATATTATAATTTTGGAGATATTTGGAACAAATATGTCAAATCTCGAATAATTCAGAAAATACTAATTCAATCACGATATAACTTGGCAGCTTGTTTGGAGATGCTGATGTACAACTTTTTGCTAAATATCGTGATGATCGTGTTATAGGAACAATTTGAAAAAAAAATTCAATTTTTTTTTTCAAATATTCAATATTCTGTGATTTCCTCATCATATTATCCTCATAAAATTCTGACATTTTTCTATGAGGTACTGAATTTCAATTCGATCTAATCTGTATTTTTGGCCTAACGGCCGACCGTTAACACAATAACTTCCGAAAGAAACAACTTAGAAACTCGATATTTGTAGAGTAGGTTTGGACCTTAATTACGAAGGCTGAATTCGTTAATGGGTAAAATCTGTCCAATGACTCCGTAGATATACCCATTCAAAATTTTATTTTCTCAATATTCCCAAAAATACAGATTAGATCGAATTGAAATCCAGTACTTTATCGAAAAAAAACCTAGAAAACACTAACGTGAAGTCACCAGCTTTTGCTTGCATGTTCAAAGGATATCACCAAAAGTGAACATGCGCGCAAAAGCTGCTGACTTCACGTAAGTACTTTTCTAGTTTTTTTTAAAATAATTATTGAGTTTCATCTCGATCACATGGGTTATTTTCAAGATATTCACGTCATAACCTCATAGTTTCAAATGTGTATGATTTCGGAACCAGTTGGCTGATTAGGCCTTTTAACGAACTCTACTGTCTTATTCTGATGCGCAACCTACCCTGAAAAATTCTGCTTTCCGTTCTCAAATCATCATGGCACCTACCGGACAATTGAATTTGACATCGGATTATTCATCAATTTTCTTCAAGACCATTTTAGACGAAGTCAAAAATTTCAGACATCTGGGCAAAATTTGGGCGCTGATAAACTCATTCCTATTCGATTGGATGATTGTTTTCGCAAAATCATAAAAAAAATGTAATAGGGTTACGCAATAATTTGGGTGGATTCCACCCATTAATGGAAGACGCGGTCAGCACCTGAATGAATGTCCGAGTTTTCTTTGAATTTTAGCAGAAGTAAGAGAGCTTTCAAATTTATGTCAGTGCTTCTCCCAAATTGTATGCGAAATTCGGATTTTATTAATCTAAAAGCGTGAGGGAGTCAGATGCATAACAATCTTCCAATACTCGGAACGAAGCTCGAATCTCCACAAAAGTCGAGTTTGAACCACCTGAACTGTCCATCTGGTCATTCAATTGTAGTATTTTCAATGGCAGATAGTTTTACAATACCTGTTCCGGAAGTCAACCCAAAGAGCAATGGTTAACGTTGAAAATGATCCTTTTGAAATTTCGTAGACAACCTTCGATTTTATTGACTTCTTCCCCCGCAAAGAAATACAATTTACACCTTTCTAGAAAGTGATACTTTGGGTAGTAAATCTGAATAGTCATCTCTCAATCAGTGGCATTTTATAGAGGTCGCATTCATTATCGAGTTGATAGGGGATAAATTTTTTCTTTCATTAACGTTTAAGAAAAAAGTTAAGAATTTATTGATAAGTAGATGTTATTATTCTGTTACAGAATTTTATAGGGATTGACCTGATTTTGTTGACGAAGTTTGATATAAATTGTTCATTTGACTTGTCCTATACACTGATGTGTCTTGGGAGATTGAATTATTATACTTATTATTATTATTACAGTATAGTTTTCAATAGTACTATAGATTGATATAAAAGCGAAATATTATTTTTCATTATTTCAGGTTTTCGCTCCCAAAAGCTATTGTTAAAAGTTTTAAATGAATATATCTGCGGAATCATAGGATGGATTTTTAAAACATTCACGTCCGAATCCGGCCTTCGTAATTAACCTACTTCACAAATATTGTCTAAGTTGTTTCTTCCGAAAGCTCTTGTGTTCATAATCGGCTGTTAAGGCCTGAATGAAATAAGACATTTCGTGAGGATAATATGATCAGAAAATCGCAGAGCATAGAATATGCGGAAAACACAATTTGAAATTTTAATTTGTGCAAAGTTTTGCATCGGCATTTTCCAACTGGTCACTAAGTTTGATATGGATCAGTATTTTTCGATTAATTTCGGAAATATCAATGACATCGAGAATAAAAAACACGAAACATGACATATTTTTCTTAGATATTTCCGTAAATAAAATTGGATCATACCATTGGGTATTAAACAAAGTGTTTAATAATCAATGATCATAATGAAATTTGACACATTGAGGGTTTGAGATCTGTGCAAAATGTCGTCGAGATCTGATGATTGGTTTTCGGAAAGAAAAATTTTCCCAAGATTGTAGTATTTTTTACGCGCTTGTTCTAGGGAATAGCGCGTTATCGACAAACGACAAGGTTAGCCCCACTGATGACGAATCCGTGGTCAAAATTGATTCTATCCGTCCGACTTCGAGGTATTGAAGGTCACATTGATCACCATGTATGTTTCAATATAATTTTATAATATGCGTTTTTTCGAAATACAATATGTCTTTTCTTTTAAAATAACTTGTTTTTTCCTTCTAATATCTAAAATATAGCTTTTCAAAATAAAATACAAATTATTATTCATGATCATGTTTCGTACGTACTAAGGAATATGAACTATTCGTCAAGAACAATTTTTTGTGGAATGTTGCCTCATTAATATCATTAAGACAATATAAATCATTTACCAATATGAATGCTGCGTATGGGAATCTAAAACTGACTTCTTCATCAGATAATCAACTGAAACTTATTGCAATTTTCTCGGAATATTTATTTAAATCAGAAGAATCGGTTTAAATTAAGTATACTTACTAAACCAATAAACGAATAGCAGAAATAATACATTAGAGTATATAATAATATTCCTTGTAGACATATTGAGTAAAAACATCACAACCCTCAAATATAAGAAAAAAAAGAACAAAAAAATGAAGATATACAAAGCACATAATAGATTTTGTGAATGACCTATTTTGTTTTCATGATATTAAGAAGATAACATTATTTCGAAAAACTGCTCTCGACAAATAGTTTGTATTACTCAGTACGCAGTGGCAGTTTCAAAAATCAATGAATTTTCGATTTATTTTTAATCGTTCGATTTCACATGAAAAATACAAGCTTCTCCAAAAGTATCATCACGTTCATCGATATGCAGTCATTTATCTGGAATATATACCTAACAAATAACGTCAAACAATATTTTATTACATACGAAGTTCACAAAGGGCATATCTATCATCCTAGCAAAGAACGATTGAAATCTAATTAAATTTCGTCACAAAAAACTCAAGACATCGATAGATAATCTTGAAAAAAAACTTCGATTTTAAGATAAAAAAAACGGGTTTACTGGGTATAAAAAATGTCTCTTTTTCTCGAAGTAAGAATTCTAGGGTACGCTAGTTTGAAGAAACGGTTATATAATTGCCTTTTTCTTGTTGTGCATATTAGATGCAGACTCGAAGCTGGGAGGGTTCAAGCAAGAATCCGGCCGATAGATTCAAAATTAAAAATCAGCCCGATGCTGAAACGTGTTTCAAAGGGATGTCAACTTTGGGGATACGACCGTACCAACTCGACTGCACATAATTCCTGAACCTAAGTATAAAATTGATTTAAATGGCCGTCGAATTCAAAGGATAATAAAAACTTGTAACACGGTGGTAAATGAGGATCACACAGTATCAATTAGAGCTCTATTTGTCAAACTTTTACAACACATAAGTGACTTCTGGACACCTGCTTTCCAGTTCACTGCACTAAATAGTCGTTTGCTATGCTCATTTCAAGTATGCTGCAGATAGTCAGATTGCAGGGGTGTCCTTAGCGAGGGGCTGGCTTTCTTTTCACCCCTCGTCCTTCTCACTGTCTCTTTAACACGCTCCAAACGAGGGTTAATCCTATTTGAGTGATAGCATAAATGAAATCCCCGTAGAAGTGCATACTTTGACATATTCACGGAGTCTTGACTCTTTGAATGTATGTCACAAACTGCCCATTCATTGGAAAATCTAGGTTTGATGCAGTGGATGAGTTCATGGTGTAGAACAGGAAAAATGAACTTTGGAGGAACTTTATTTTTACAGAATTCTGAAGAATCAGGAGATCTCTAGAGCTCTTTCAGTAAATACACATAAAAAAGGTTATCTTAAATCAATTTGTAACCGCATTAATTCAAGGGAATGGTATTCTTGAAAAGGTCTATCCAGTTGAAAGAGTATGAAATACTCTTGACCCATGTGAACAATGATCCTCCTGATGCAAGCGGAATCACGTTTGATCCAAATGAAAGAACTTACAACTATTACTGGATATGTTTGCTAAATATGTTTCATATTATTAGTAGATACAATGGCTTTGATACGAATGTGAGATTTCTCGTTATTATATTTGAAATATTTTTCTAGAAGATTTCATCATCTTTTACCAAGAAAATATAATATGTTTGCTGCAATTAGCGGCTCTCAAATACAAAAAATGTATGGTATCCCAAGGAGCCTTTCATAATCATTTTCGAGGATTTCAGTCATAAATAAGGTGCAAATGGAGGATTACCTTCCAACAAGAAAGTTTTTGGGAACAGGGTTTCGAAGATCAAAGAGCAGAAGTCGTGTGTAACAATTCGCTAGGTTACTTTGTATACTCACGACCTCCAAGCATAAAATTAAAATGTGTTCTAGAGTTCACGAATGTATACATGTGACAATGTTTGTGCATAACACACATGCATGTACCCATATATGCAAACATTTTTCAATTCAAAGTCAGTTGCGATTAACCAAGCTTATTCTTAAAACCAACCTTTTCTTCTTGACTTCGAAACTCTGTTCCCGAAAACTCGATCTTGATAAGTAGTTCTCCATGTATACCAAATTCATGATGCACCGTCAAAAACTCAAACGCAATTGTTCACTATTCACTATGGCGGCTATGGCATTGTTTCCTGTCTCAACATCCATATGTTCTGTGACTACATTCTATCGCTTCTTCACTACTAATACCGCTTATTGGTCGCGAGGGTCAAATGTACGCGCTTTCGTTATCCGAACACGTTTAATGAGAAATGATATTCTTGATCCGAGAGAACTATGATTAGCTGAAATTGTTTCATAAAGGGATGAGATAGTATTCATCAATAAAGTTGAAAAAAAAAGACATAGTATGTTTCGGTTCAACTGAATTCGATTCAAGAAAATTCATGTACACAAGCAAACAACGAAATGAGTTGAAAATAGAAGAATATTGACCAAGTTTGAATTATTGTTCTTGGGGGAAGATGATTTCATTCAAGGATATGTTTATATTTGATTTAGGCGATCCTTTGTGACTTTGAATGACGTCGGCGGCAAATTCAAAATGAATGTGTATTTTGACTGTCAGTTGAAATGATCTTGTTGATTGTGATAATATTTCTTTCTTAAGACGATAGCATCGTAGTACTTTTTCTGTCATAATAAGAAATAGAAAAATATGTGGAATTTCCTAGAGAAGGCAAACAGCCTGGAGTTGTGCTACAATAGAAGTGGAATTGTGCTGATCTATCTATTTATTTCGGTTTATATATTTCACTCAATCATGACGAGATCACCATGTTTTTTTTTTATTATACACTTCTCAAAAAAATTACCCTATGTTATAGGATATCTAGCTCTGGCCTAACGTATGAAACACATACTGTTTGGGAATCACCTCGCCATAAATATGGTATATGAAACCATCGACAATATATTGAATGATAGATATAACATGTTTAAAAAACTATTATAAGTATTTCATATAGAAAAAACAGAAGAGGTGTCCACCTAGTTAGGGATCGACTATTTCAGGGATGTAATTGAAGCATTGACATGGCATCTGCAGGATAATGAAGTATTTTATATGAATGAAAGAAGGTTTTCGGATGAGAATCCGCTCACTCAAAAATGACATTTTTATTGCTTTATCAGTCTAGTTTATATTCCATACAAGGTCATGAAAGCACTGACATTGCATCTGCAGAATTCAAGTGTTTTATATGGATGATCGGAAATTGTTCAATTTAGGATCCGCTAATACAAGAATAGAATTTATTCTGCATAATTTTGTTTATAATATATTTTTCCTTGAGTAGACACTGAAATCAAGATTATGATAGCACTATCATGACTTTTACAACATAAGAAGTAGCAAATCGATAATTTGCAACTTATAACACTATTTGATTTGAAATCTAAGTTTCCTCCAACCTGTTTTTCAATTACATAAATAGTATGTTTGATCTCATTCTGCTTTTCAACTTCAGTAAATAAGTTTCCAATGTTTCATATTTAATAGATATGCCTATAATCAACAATATCTCTGATGTCCATTCATTCTGCTACAAAAGATGAGAATCAACGCCAAATAAGTCTCACTACAGTTTTCTCTTTTATATCGTTGAGCATATCCATTTCAGTCGTAATGCACTAAAAAAACTCCAAAAAGTCGATATCAAAGATTAATCTTTGATTACAAATAAACGTTTTTCGCCAATGATAACATAAACAAAGCGAAATGTCAAACTTGGGAAAGGGAAGGGATACTGGAGCTGCACGACCACTTTCGTGGCAGAAGCATCAGTAATTTTCTAGCCTCCAACAGGGTATCGAGAAAATTGGCGCGAAATCATTGCCAGTAAATTTCAGGAAAATCGGAAGGTCAAAATAAACTGGGCAGTACAGTTTAAGTAATATCGGAACGCAGGGAAGGTACCTTCAGTAGGATGCAGTGTTTTCACATATTTTCCAAATAAGCTGTTCTCAGTGAATCAAATAACCACTCATTCCAATCTCTGGAGTCAATTTCCAACCTAACCGTCAATCTCCCCAGCTTTTCATCAGTAAATCAAAACAGTTTTCATTATGTCAAGAATTTTCATTGACATTGAAGATAGCAATATACATATATATATATACTTTGATGTTTCCGCCAGGGCAACAATAGAGTCAACCCCCTTATGAACGAGAAGTGGCGTATTGAAAATGTGTGTTGCATTAGTCATTCATCTGTGAATAACACACCACCGTTCTTTGACAATCGATAACTTCAGTATCACATGGGAACGTCAATCGATATTTAACCGACTACGAAATAGTTTTTTCCAGTGATCAGAAGGGTCGGGAGATTTCTATTTCTTTCAAATTTACGACCCGAATTCCTTGCTCTAGACAGGAATCGATCGGGCCATGAGAACTAGCAGGATCATCTGATGTAGAAATGCTGTATTTTTGCATTCGAATTTTTTGAATCACTTTTTGAACCAGTATACATTAAATGTTTGCATTTGTCAGGTATAAGGCCAACTTTCTTCCACTTCACATGCTAACGGCCGATAGTAAACATTATTTATCTGAATAGTGGGATTGGAACTTGAGAGCATATAATACACCGAATAGCACAGAGTTTCGTTTTTATGCGCTTGTTTTAGGGAACAGCGCGTTATCATTTCGTCTCGATGTCTGTAATTTTCGAATTTTGAGCCGAAAATAGTCTTAAGCGATTGGGTTGAACTCCCTGAAGAAGAATCCGTGGTCAAATTAAATTCTGTCCATCCCTCCGTCCGTCCGCCCGGCCGTATGTGCTCTAACTTTCGAACGAAAAGACTAAGTAACTTGAAATTGTCAGGTTAGGTTTGAAGTCCAAATATCTCGGTTAAGTTCGTTAATGGGTGGAATCAGTTGGATAGTTTCGGAGTTAGGCTCATTTGAAATTTTGGGGTTGATTCCTCGATATCTCATGAAGTATCGGGTCGATCGAATTGAAACTTCGTGAACAGTTTTAGAATACTAACGCGCAACTTAGAGCAGAATTTAGTGTGGATCCAGTTGTCAATAAATTTAAAAAAAAATTTATTGGAAAATTTTTAAAATTTTTGATGAAAAATTTGTTTTCTCTGAAAATATTGTAAGATTTCAATGGAATTTGACACAAACCTTAGAGTCAATATTTAACAACAATTTTTCGAATTTCAATTCGTTCCGATATTTACTTTCGGAGATATAAGGAAAAAAAGTGCCAAATTTCGTTGTTATTTGGTATTTTAACGTTATTTCTACAATATCGCAATAAGTACAAATGCAATCAGATTGAAACTTCATAATCAGGTTGGAGATTGCCAACACGCAACTAGGTGCGAAATTTCGTTTCGATCTAATATCTAGAATTTGATGATTTGATGATTCAAAATTTCAGTGAGTATGCCGAAGGTTTTTTTTCGATGATTTTCGGGGGGAAAATTTGTATATGGATGGAAAAAACCAAACGGAAAATCAATATTGCGCATTCTCAATAGCAAAATAGATCATTTCAGATAAAAAATTGATCCCCCCTGTTTTTTGCGTTTTCTTTTGAATTCTTGTTCAATTCCAACATGGCAATACCCAAAATGATACTGGGTTGCTGAAGTCCATAAATGGCCTAATTAACGACTTTTTTGAAAGCCTTAAACTCAAATCATCAATCAATCAAATCAAATACTAACGTCAGGTCGGGAGCTTAAAAGCGCTTGTTCTAATTCTAACCCCTAGACCAACACGAAATTTTGCACCTAGTTTCGTGTTTGTAATCTCCACCTGATTACGAAGTTTCAATCTGATTGCATTTGTACTTCTTTAGATATTGCGGAAATAACGTTTAAATTCCAAATAACACATTTATTTTCCTTATATCTACGAAGGTAAATTGTGGAATCGAATTGAAATTCGAAACATTGTTGTTAAATACTGACTTCAAGGTTTTTGCGGAATTTTGATGAAATCTATATATTATTTTCGAAGAAAAACAATTTTTTCAACAAAACCTTGAAAAATTTTCGAATAAGCATTTTTTTAAAACTTTCTAACGACTATATCTACGCGATATTTTGCGCATTGCTATTCCAAAACTATCTCAAAGTTTTTATCTGATCACATCAGTACTCCATGAGATATCGAGAAATTAACTTCAAAATTTTGAATGGTCCTTATTCCGAAACTACTCGACCGATTTCACCCACTAACGAACTCAACTGAGATATTTGGACTCTCAACATAATCTGACAATTTAAAGTTGCTAGGTCCTTTCCTTCGAGAGTTAGAGCACATACGGGCGGAAGCAAAGAAATGAATTTGACCCCGGATTCTTCTTCAGGGTGTTCAACCCAATGTTTCAAGACCATTTTCGGCAATGTTCTGCAATTTGTGCTTAATTGCTATAGAATCTCCACGAAGAAGTGCACGAATCAATTCATTACCTGCACTTCTGCATCACTTCTTCACATCGTGAACACAAAAACAAAACCGATACCCATTTCGGACACCCTGTAACATACGGAAATATCCTGTTAAAGATGAGGAAGTATTCAATAGGTGACCTATTGCAGCTTTAGATTTACTAAGCTCATAAGTGTAACCAAAATCTTGCGGCTACATGCGAATGAACACTGCAAAACTTAGGGTACGAACAGAACAAGTAGGTCGCTGTAGAGATGGAGGTCGAGGTCGATGCTACTAGTTGAGGCGAGCTCGATGTCGACAGCACATAACCAGGAGGTTACCTGCGATGCTCAGTCGACCTAGAAATGGCCCAAGATTGAAAATTCGTGAGTAATTGCCTATATTTGTGAGGAATTCCATTGCATGTTAGTAATTTCCACCACGACTTACCTGTTCTGCTCTCTTCCATTCACTTCAATGTATTCAATTCACATGGATGTCGACATCGACCGCGACCACTTGTCCTGTTCCTACCCTTTAGTTCGATCCAATGCGAATATTCTGGAAACAGCTGGCGAAAGCGTAAGCAAATGATGAGCTACCTGAAGTAGTCCTCGATCCAACTCAGTGAGTGATATTGAATTGAAAAAAAAAGGTTGACTATATCGGCTTGACTTGAAATACAACATAAATTAAACGGACAAAAGCACTCATAGATTTATGGGAATATATTGAACTCGCGTAAAAAATCCAAGACGAATGCATGTCCAGAGAAACAGCAGCCAGACTTTCAGAAACGACCGATCAAAAATGATAAGGTAATAAGGGGAGCTCAACCTGATATTTAAATCCATGAATTATTTAGATACATTCTCATTCGATTTGACATATTGATACTACACTTGTTGTTATTAATAGGCACAATTTACACACAATAAGATACCGAACTACCTTTAACGTTTGAATACAATTTATAGTCAAATGAAATCTCCTTTGAGTCTGCAGAAAACTGCAGTTAATCCAGGGACATCGGCAAATCGAGAATTCCGTTACAAACTTACAACCTGTAACTACATACTCAAGAAGTACAATTACTCACGTTCTTTGCTTCGTGCTTGGGACTGATATTTATTTTATGTTGACTCACTTAACTGTGGTACCCATCCATTTTGTATTTCTTCGATAGCCTATTGCGTTACCGACTGCTTAACGCTGCGAATTTTCCATCGGAGTTTTATGAATTTGATGTCGTTTTTTTGGTTCTAGGTAAGAATTGCAATCCGGCGTCATTTTCTGTCCGGTCGGATCCGGCCGGATTGAGCAAATCAGTTCGAAATGAACTGTGAGTTAATCAAGTAAACTTAAAGTAGGTATCGATTAAAGCTTATTTTGGGAGGATTTCTCATCTTTAGGTTTTTTCTGGGTTTTCACTCCCAACATCTGAAACAAAACTTTCAAAAATAAAATGGAATTGTTTATTTTATGAAAAACACCCTTATGGATTCCAGAATAGAACTATTTCTCAAAGGCAGTTTCTTAAAAAACAGATTGCCTAATGAACAATACACGAATAATACAGTGCTTTCATGATGAAAGGAACAAATACATTTGAAAATTAGGTTTCTATTTCATGTTAAAATCATCGGACACGTCGATTAGTATATTTATTTGGACATTTTTCGCAATAGAAATTCTGTATAAAGGGTGTCCCATTTGAGAGCTATGACTTTGTCATTACTTTTTTTAAATGTAATACCCTGTATATTATTTCACTTTACAATTCTACGATAAATTCTTATTACTTATCAGTCCAGAAGTAATTGAAAATGTGCAACGGGAAACATTGTATCGAATTCAGAAATACCTCGAAGTAAACGGACAGCAGATTGAATATCAATAATTAAATAGGAATTACATTTGTGTGTTTTCATATTGTATCTTTCATTATCCACTATCTCCGTTATGTCTGGGAATCCATCGAGTTTAGGCATATGGTATGTTCACAAAAAGTAATAAGAATTTATCGTATAATTGTGAAGTGAAGTAAAATACAGGGTATTACATTTAAAGGAAGTAATGACAAAGTCATAGCTCTCAAATGAGACACTCTGTATACAAAATTTTTATTGCAAAAAATGGCCAAATTAATATAATAATCGATGTGTCCGAGGATTTTAACATGAAATAGAAACCTAATTTTTAAATGAATTTGTTCCTTTCATCATGAAAGCACTGTATTAACGATACACAAAGCGAACTGTGCAGTTTTAAAGTACAACTCTGACTATTTCATCAGGCAAACGAGAACATTTTCAGAAATTGGAAGAATATGATTCTGAAAATTTTTCCGTCTGTCTGATGAAAGATTCAGATTTGTACTCTGAAATTCACAGTTCGCTTGGAAATTTGAAAGCCATGTTGAAAGTGCTGTGTCATTTAAACTGCATTTTTGAAAATTCTATATTCTGCCATCTTTCAATCATATTATCGGAACAAAATTCTATATAAACCTTCAAGCTGCCATTTTTCAGTCGAGTATAGGGTTTCAATTTGATCATATATGTGTTTTCAGAAATATTGGGATCATTAACTCTTGAATGGGTATATCTGCGGAATCATTGGGCGGATGTTACCCATTCACTAATTTGCCTCGTAATCAAGGTACAAATCTATTCTACAAATAGAGAGCTATTCATTAGATTCTTTTCGAATTCGACCAGGACTCAAAACCAAAATGTGTTAAAGAGTATGTCAAATCTCAATCCGATTGAAAGTTTACTTTCGGAAATATTGACAGAAAAATATTTCGAATTTCTGTTCTTTTCCTCAGTATCGTTGTTATTTCTGAAATGACACTAAAAATACTGATCTGCCGCTGGTAGTAAATAGTTGGAGAATCCTCATGTGCAAGTTTTGGTTGATTGGAACAACTCACAACCAATTCCAAAGGATGATATTTCGCGATTTTATTATCATATGGTCCCCACGAAATTTTACATGAACCCTCATTCTGTCATTCGTCAATCGCCACTGGATTTCAATACTTCTCTATCTGTATATTTGGGAATATCGGAAAAATGGAAATTTGAATGGGCGTGTCTGCGAAATTGGGTGGTTTTTACCCTTTAACAAATTTGATCTTCGCAATTAAGGTCTAAACCTTCTCCACCAATATCGACTACGATCAGCGGAGTTAACATGTGAATAGGTGACTGCTTTGGCAACAGTGTAAAAGCTCCTGACCTCACGTTAGTGAGTTTTCTTAGGAGCAATTAATACCACGTGGTGCTTAATTACGGCTAGGCAACCCAGCCACATTCGAGTTTTTTTAAACCTCGTTAATATCTCAAGGTCAGGCATCCGGACGCGGTCTATATGCTTTAACGTGGCCAATAGGCGCATGAAATATCAGAATTCGGGAAATGTCGACGTTTATAGGAAAAAACGGGGTGTCGTTCTGCAGGATTCAGTGAGTATTATTCGATTTTTTTTTGTATGTTCTGTTGTGAGAATGCGCAATGTTAGTTATTTCTCCATTTTTGACTCCATTTCAGTTTTTGTTTTACCGATAATTCTTGAGTATAAAAAGTGGCAACATTGCTACAATTTTTCTCAACCATTTGCTGCAAGAAAAATTTTGAAAAAACGAAGTCTGGCCTCCAGAAGTCACCCTGTTATATCCAAGGTATTGTCTGCCCTTAAGAATGTTTTTTTGATGCTTATTATGAAAATTTATGTGCTTCAAATACTAACTGTGTTCTGGGCGTTCATTTTTTCCGTTTTCACCACTAGGTATTAGGAAATAACAATGATAAATAATAACGGCTCTTTATTTACGTGGTTCAAATGCCACCGGCCTGATTCCATTACTGGCAAAATAATACAGCGAAAGTAGTTCAAAGAATACGAGGATAGTTCATGATTGCATCGAAGAATAGAAAGAGAAAACGAATAATTTTCTTGCACCTCATTCAATCATTGAATTACAAAATGCATCTTCTTACTGTCAAACGCTACTAAATAGTGTTTTAGTACCCATTGTTGATAAATTGGACAGGGACTTCTGTAAGTCTGAAAAGTATCATCTGTTCACGATGAGAAGAAGTTAGTTAATTTAGTGCCGGTAATAAAGTAACTCAACTCAGTGATTTGTTAAAAAGCTAATTTTCTTTCACTTCAAAAGAAATGATAGCTTTTTGAGATCTGTGTGCTATTAATCTGTCAAATGTCCAAGAGGTCCAAAGTAGATTTCAAGATCGAATCAAGTTTTTGAATTGGTAAAATGTGCAGTTTTTTTTTCAACATTGAATGAAGATAGATATTACTTTATTGTTTTAAAACTAAAAATCGAAAGAAATCATTCAGAAAATTTTCTCATTTGTCTGATGGAAGAGTCAGGTTTGTACTCTGAAACGTCACAGTTCACTTTGTTTATCGTTCCTATTATTCCTGTATTGTCCATCAGGCAATCTTTTTTCTGAAAAACTGCTATTGACAAATAGTTCTATCCTGCAATCCGCAAGGGCGTTTTCCATGAAGAAACAATTTTTATTTGTATCTTAATAGTTCTGTTTCAGATATTGGGAGTGAAAACCCAGAAAAACGTGAAAAATGATGCAAAATCCTCCCAAAATAAGCTTAAATCGATAATTAACTTAATTGGTCGTACGATGTTGTACACTAACTCAACTATTCATGACCAATTGCATCATAATCACGTTATCAGAAGCGTGGAAAAATATATATTTCAGGGATATCCTTGAGTTCGTTTAATTTTCATGTTTGTTTTCTGACTAACTGACTAAGAGTCAGCGGAACTTTGACTCAAATCATTGGATTCGAATTGTTCAGATTCTTTATAAGCAAGGAAAACGACGCATTTCGGAAACTAAACTTGAATTTGCCGTTGGCACTCATTTTTGAACTTCTGGATATTTCGACAACGAATGATTGGATTCACAAATGAAAGGACCAAATCTGTACGAACCGTATGAATAACTCGAATGTTAGATTAGATTAGAGGAGGAGCGATAAGGCTGTACTTAACCTTGCTGACACCTTGACCTAGAGATCTATTGTGCAAAAAAATATCCTTGAAATTCGTGATGAACTATAAATCAATTATTCAGAGGCATTTTTTCAGCCAACTACCTAACAATGAACTTCTTGAAATATCGCGAAGAGCGATAAAAGTGATCAATGCATCGCAATGAAATTAACTTTTATTATCATTATTATGCAGATTGAGATTGATGAGCACAGGTTGATTGATTATTCAACAGTTTTATTGACGGATTCTGTTAGTTCATTTTGAATTTCTTCAGTTAATTACGATATGTTAACGTTTCTATTTTCAACATTTTACGTATCGAATAATTTACAGTTGTCAGTAGAAGATTCATCATCGAATTATAATTAGACTCAACATCGATGAGACTAAATCAGTACAGGATACCTTCACAAGAAAAACTACCTGTCCACTGTCAAAATATTCTGTAAGATAATATCAGTAAGAAAGACCAAATGGACCGGAAACTTCGACTAATATTGGCAGAAAATCCAAATCAAACCTTCATAGTAAGTTACTCATTTATAAGGCAATCATCAAACCAATATGGACAATTAGGGTTTTTCCTGAATTGCAGTTATTACTGCAAATGCAGATTTGAACATAATTATTATGGGTTTGATTCATAATTTTCCCAAATTACCTTCAAAAAGTATTCAAAATCAGATTTCGAAATTGAGGTTTGGGATTTGCCAGGCATGCACGAAGTGACGACGGTGTTTAGTAGAATAGCTTTTTCTGCTATAGAATAATGAAATATTCATTCCTATTCTGTGGTACACACGTCTTCTTTGTCAATATAACCAAACAAGTTCCGTTTCCGATTTGTCAGTAATATGACAGTATGACAGTCTGTGCTCTTCTTTTTCTATTCCTTGGTCGTTGTCTTCTACTCTAATCAGATCGATGTATAGCTATATCTGTTTTCCTAAGCAAAGTAACACATTCGACATCCTTTTCTTTCCGAGAAAGCTGAATTCGACATTGCCATATCGTGCACTCAAGACAAATCCCTTTAAATGCAAATCTCCATTTTTATTTTTCAGTTTTAGGTGATCAAACATTTTTTCAAAAATATATTATTGAAATTATACGTTTGAAATGTGACGTTCTAAAGGTTTTTCATGAAAATTACTGCATTCTCGTTTAAAGGAAAAACCCCCATTCTGGAGTTGAGCTAAAGCATCAAATATCCAAATCATCCAAATACTCAAATCTGAAAATTACTTTAATTGGTTGATACACCTTGGTACGTCTCTAACCTCACACCATCCATTATGATTTAAGGGTTGCATATGTCACCACAGAAATCAAAAATCACTCAAGAAAATATCATAATAAGCTAGAAGGACATGCCAACCAGCTGATCGACACACAGGCAGCAAATCGAGCCAAAATGATAACACTAGAATTTTCGATGAAGAATATTTTGCCCAAATGTGTCTCATTTTTCGAACTTAGTGGTCAAACTCAATTCTGCCTAACGGCCGATCGTGAACATCATACCTTCCGGAAGAAACAACAAAGATATTCGGACCTAAATTACAGAGGTGTGAATGTGTAAAATCCCCCCAATGATTCCGCACATTGGCCCATTAAAGAACTCAACTGCGGAATCCACATGCGCAATACATCTGGAAAGTTTCAAGTTGCTAGCTTGTTCCGTTCGACAGTTATCGTGTCCTCGGTCCGATGGCTGGACATAATCGACTGTGGCAATGAATTCGTCGTCGTTTGAGACCATTTTTGGGGAAAAAATCTGAAATTTCAGACTTTTGGACAAAACGATAGCACGCTGTTCCCCAGAACATGTACGCCACAAAATACCATGAAATTATCTGCCAGATGATAACAATGAAGAATTTATTTTAACAATATTTCTATCTTGTATTATTATTTGAAGTTCTCAAGTTGTTGCGCATGTTCAATGTAGATGACCGCTTCGGCAAAGAATTTGAACTTGCGCGCGAAAGCTGCTGCCTTCACGGCAGTGTTTTTCTAGATTTTTTTTCGATAATTTACTGGATTTCAATTCGATCTAATCTGTATTTTTGAAATTATTGGAAAAATAAAATTTTGAATGGGTATATCTACGAAATCATTGGGTGGATTTTACCCATTCACGAATTCGACCTTCGTAATTAAGCCCCCAACCTTCTCTACAAATATCGAGTTTCTAAGTCGTTTCTTCCGGAAGTTATTGTGTTTACGGTCGGCCTGAAAGAAACAACTTAGAAACTCGATATCTGTAGAGAAGGCCGAATTCGTGAATGGGTAAAATCCACCCAATGATTCCGCAGATATACCCATTCAAAATTTTATTTTCCCAATATTCGCAAAAATACAGATCAGATCGAATTTAAATCCAGTACTACATCGAAAAATTACAGTTCGAAGGTTCATACAGAATTTAATGAGGATGATATATGATAAGAAAATAAAAGATTATTTTTTTTCGAATGGTTCTAATGACACGATCGTCACGATATTTTGCGCTAAGTTGGCTTTCAGCATCTTCAAACTAGCTGTTTTATCTGGATATGATAAACGGTTTTTGGAGAAAAAAAATTTTTGAAAAAAAATTTTGAAAAAATTTTTTTTTTTTAATTTACTTAAAGGATGATCCTGACAAAATATGGCTCGAAGTTGCGCGTTATTATACTGTACCTAACTGCCGAGTTTGAATTCAATCGCTCAAGTAGTTTCTGAAATAAAAAATAAATAACTTCAAAACTTCAAGTGGCTATAACTCCAAAACTATTCGACCGATTTGGCCCATTAACGAACTCAACCACGGCATTTTAATGCGCGACCTACCTTGAAAGTATCAAATTGCTAGCTCACTCCGTTCGACAGCTATCGTGTCCACGGCCGGCCGGACAGAATCGATTTTGGCACCGGATTCGTCATCAGTGAGTCCAATCTAGTCGTTTGAGACCATTTTCGGCTCAATCATCGAAGATTACAGACATTTGGACAAAACGATAGCACGCTGTTCCCCTTGAACATGCGCGCAAATACTTTTTATATGGTCAATTTGAAGATAAGAGCATAATCACCTTGATAATAGAGATGTGGAATGGTGTGACCCAAAACCATTAGACCCAATGCGGATTGATGATGACTAAATATCATGGGACAATATAAATTAGCTTGAAATGAAGATCTCCACTATACAGGAGAGAACACATCAAGGAAAGAAAAATTTCGCATCAACCTAAAGGGTGGAAAAAAGTATGAATGCTCGAAATGCTAACAGGGCGTGAAAAGCAACATGGCCCCTTGACAACTTTCCGTATCGTGACTTCAGAAGATTCCGTATATACCTTTTCATAATTTACACTACACGGCGGTTTGAAATTACAAACAGTAGTGGGAACATGTCAGTATTTCGAAAACAATCCAAACATAAATAAGTTGTCTCTACTGGTTTCGGGCCCTTGAGAATGCGAGATACTCTCAGCCGCCTGCTCCTACACGTGAATGTCGGGAATAAATTCTGGGCATTAACTCTTTTTCATCTGTTAACTCTGGTTGAAATTGAGGTTATGCTTTTCATCCGTTAAATACTTAACGGGCCTTTGATTCAATATTTCAGGTGGAATGAATATGCGCAGGAAATTTCTAAGAAGTACTTACGTGAATTCAGTATTTTGCTTACGTTTTACAGAGAGAATCGCTCAAAAAATTCAACTGGGAGGTTCGATGACATAAGATGTCAAGAGACACAAAATTGATTCTTCAATATTCAGTATCATCCAACAACAACATCTATATGAGTTTTCAAAAAAATCTTATGTCAATATGCAAAAAAAGCTGGAAAAACACTGACGTGAGATCAGGAGCTTTCACGCGCTTGTTCCGTTGCCAAAGCGGTCATCTATACAAGTATTGACCCTGCCAAACGCAGATTTTTTTCATAGGGTCCTCACGAAATTCTGCATAAACCTCAATCTATAATTTTCTATCAAGTACTAGATTGCAATTCGATCCAAAATTTTTAATGGGTATAACTATCTAAGGAATAATTGGCGAAATCAACCCATTCAAGCATTCAACCTCCTTAATTAAACTGAAAACCTACTTTACAAATATATTTCCTATGTCGGTTCTTCCCAAAGTTAATGTGTTTACGGCCGGCCTAACCACTGATAGTGAACAAAATAACTTCCGGAAGAATCTACTCAGTAGCTAGATAATTCTAGAGTAAGTTTGGAGTTCAATTACGAATGCCGAATTGGCGAATTAGTAAAAACTATCGAACGATTCCGCAGATGAACCCTTTCAAAATTTCAGTTTCCTGATATTTCCAAAAACATGGATCTAATCGCACTTCAATGAAAAATGCCCCTTTGAAGTTTCAGCAGGAGGATTCTCTTATTTTTTTTTCATTATTCTTTAGACCCTATTTGGCTGAACCTCAAGTCGAGTTCAACCCAATCGTTCCAGACCGATTTTGGCTTGAAATTCGGAAATCACAGACATCGTGACGAAATGATAACGCGCTGTTCCCCAGAACAAGCGCGTAAAAAAGGCTTATTTCATGTGAATTTTTAAATGTCCACTGCAGGAAGATTATCTGTCCAAAACTCAGCCTCTGTATGTGAGCATTCAAGATCTTGTCCAACTAGAAATAGAGAATCATTGAATTAAACCGATATTCTTCTAATGTACCTTCATATAAAATCTTTCTATATTGATATCTTGATCGGAACTTTTTGTTCTAGAACGTTCTACGCCTGTAACAACTGGCATATAATCAATGAAGTCAAAAACTTAAGGAGGGTAAAGAAAAAATATATAATACCAGAATAATACTAGTGTTTAATCTTCTAGCTTTCGATTTAGAATTATCAATAGCACCTGTTCTATACAGTGAGCGCCAAAACTATGTTACAAACTCATTTTCTAAGAAGAAAAATTTTTGGCAACAAAATCCTAAAACAAGTCTATTTTTGTTTCACTTTTACCAAATTTCACAGGCGTGCAGAGATTTTCAAGAAGAAAATATTTTTTTTGGAAAATTAGTTACTTCAAAAAGGTTTTCAGTATGTACACTTTGTCATGGCTCATTAACTTTGAGAGGATGGTACCTGATGAAATTTGTCACCGAATGAAAGTCGACCATTACAGTTTTGTTCATGAACAGCTTTCAACTCCTTTCATACCCCTAAAGTAAAAATTTTCGTTCGTAGGGGTTGAAAGTTGTGCATGAACAAAACTGTAATGGTCGACTTTCATTCGGTGACAAATTTCATCAAGTACCATCCTCTCAAAGTTAATGAGCCATGACAAAGTGCACATACTGAAAACCTTTTTGAAGTAACTTATTTTCCAAAAAAAATATTTTCTTCTTGAAAATTACTGCACGCCTGTGAAGAAGATACAAAGACCTTGCCAAAAAAGTACCACATGATTCACCCTCCCTATTCAAAAAATGTAGAGGGCTGATGAGGATGGCACAGAGTGCAACAAAAATGCATAAAAATTTGGTAAAAGTGAAACAAAAACTGACCTGTTTCAAGATTTTGTTGCCAAATATTTTTCTTCTGAGAAAAGGAATTTGTTCCATAATTTTGACGCGCACTTTTGTCCCAAACAGAGCCTCATATTTGTCTGAGCAACAAAAGTTTATTCAAATTCTTGAAGCCACGTACAGGTTTAGGCCTGTGAATGTATTCTTGATGAAGTTTCATTCAATGAAAATGACCTTGTTCAAGGAACCGAGAGTGTCTTCGTTTGGCAAAATTATTTCAATCTTTATTTGCTTCACTTAAGTTCATGATTGGCAATCATTCAATACTTCGTTCATTTTTCAATTTTCTTCAGCAGGATCGTGTTCCTTCGATTTCAGGGATTCTCTGTCGATACACGCGGCAAGTTATTTTTTCCGTTAGTCCGGATACAACGTATATAGCAGATTAGTTTTTTTCCAGTGAACACTTTCAGTGAGTTCTAAATCATCCGGGAAAGCGATTTGAATGCCAAAACAGGTTAAAGGGGAGAGCTGAGCGGGAGGAAATTCCTTTTCGAAATTGAAGTTTCTCTAACACGGCCTCACATATGATTAGACTGTCTATAAGCTCGCTATGATAAAAAGAGTCTTTTCCAGTGGCTGCACATAATGTGCAATATTAAAGGAGCCGCGACGGGAGCTGTACCCCTTGCATAGTTGGGTCGAGCTTACAGGCTTTCAGTCGGCCAACACGTGTAGATTGTGCCGATATAAGGAGGAAAGCCGTATATTTAAATCTACTGAATATGGAACGATGCTTTTCGCTCCTAACTTTGTTTCCTGCCAGCGTTGCCATTTATTTCTGCATGGAGGAATTCTGTGAATTTTTCAAATTCTTCATTCTCGACCTTGATAGTATAGTAATGTCCGCTTACAAGCGAAGTTCGTAATGATGGACAAATGATAATATGTACTGTTATGGTTTTTTCTAAATCGGTATTGAAGAAACATAAAAAATTAACTTACCAATGAAGACAAATTCATATATTCAATCATTTATTATCATTATATACAATTCCAGGCCTCAAATATAGTAAATTCTATCGTTAAATATGAGAAATGTCCAAATCAATCACGACCCAGTAACAAATCCGGAGAATTCATTCCAGTATTTCAATAGTTTATCTTTCTCAACAGGCTTCTCATGATCTGAAAGTACAAGAATTTGTGTCAATACCTTGAATTTTATAAAATTGCCTTATCTAGTCAAAAAGTAGCAAATTATGAGGAATTTAAGTAATATTTTGTTGAAAATTATTATGATAGGTTTGAATTGAACAGAAATAATAATTACAAGTAGAAATTAGATGTAGAATTTCAAAGAAAATGTAAATTTAGGATAGAAGTTATGTCTCGACCCATAAGTTGCACATAATGTAATTATCAGGTTTCCGAAGGAACAAAATTGCAGCTGTATTTCAGAAATAGGGTTTATTTAATATAACGAAAGCATTTTTTGGCGATTTTGAGTAGAAATTCAAGAATACTAGGCAAATGAAATTGTGAACTTAGAAACTTGTAACATTAAGGCAAAAAATTTGAAAAATTTTGTATATTAGAGATTTAGAATATAGGCACATCAAAATACGGAGAAAAATACGGCCAAATTTTCTAGACCAGGTTTGAAGAAGGAAAACTTACCTCTGAAGAGAAAACTGCGAAAGCATAATTTTTGGAAGACATTTTGAAAATGCATGCCTACTAGATTTTGAAGGAAATTTACAAAATGTATAAATACCGAAGCTCGAGCAAAGAGAATTCAGTCCATTTTCAACCATTGTAAGGACTGTAGCTTCTCCTCGTAAAAAAAAGTTCTCGAAACAACGTAATATTCAAGTCAGAAACAAAAGTGAATCAAAATTGAACCAAAGTGACTGGCATCCTGGAAGCATATTAGAATTAAATACATGGAATATTGAAGAAAAAACAAGATAAACTTACCAAAAGGGAAAATCCAGCAGTGATCAAATCCACATAAGTGAACTCCAGAAAAATAAACTTCAATTCAAAGTCAACCCTTGGAGTTTCCAGTAAATAAACACGATGGACTTTAGAGGTTATACAGAAAACCCGAACCACAGAGGAAAATCAAGGAAAAAAGTGACATAATAGAAACACCGGGATGAGAGCAAAAAGGACATTAGTATAAGTTTTTTGAATTCAATTATTTGAGTTAGATAGTTAGTTAGTTTGGCATTTAAATCGATTTCCTTTAATTATTTTCATTAAATATTATTTTTCGAAATTCTATAAACTGTTATTATTTTACATCATAGAATCCACCTGAGAAAGAGACAGAAAACGGCTGAAAATTCAAATCGAATTCAAAATTCATATTTTATTGTTATTGGATCCTGTTAGAAATTCAAAATTATTCAATATTAAACAACAGTTCGATTCATAACAGTACATTCATATATTTTTGAAGTCAGGAAAAAAAAACATTCACAAATTATCGAAATTCGTAACCAAACAACTTTTATATTATTCATTTTTCCATAGGCAATATTTTCGATGATGAGGGGTGGGGAATGTATAGTGATCAACACATCTCTTACAAACGCTACTGGTTGAAACTTATAACATTTTTCACATAAAAAAATAGCCATTGATCCTCTGAGGCCTCAATCCCTGTTTTATAGATATCTCTTGTAGCTCAAAAGTTTAGGACATACGGTAATATGATGTTTTGTTCTGCAAATCTGCCGTAAAGATCAGCAACGTATTGTGAAACAACCTATTCCCTAGAATATAGAGCGAATCAAATTATATATGAAAGTTGAACATGCGCATCTCAATCGATGTGTTAATACAGGAAACATGATATAATATAGAATTAGAATGAGAACCGTAATTTTTTATTTTTTTTTTTATTTATTTTATCTGCTTACTGTTTTGAACTAATTGTATTCCAGGCATCTGAGAAAACCAATGTTTTTTTGTCATATTTTATTGTTGCGCATACTTCTATAGGGAACAGCGTGGTATTGTTTTGCCCTCATGTATGTATTTTTTAATTTTGATCCGAAATCGGTCCCAAACAACTAGGTTGGACTCACTGATATATATAAATATATATTGTTTCGAGAACGAGCATTACATTCTTTGGTATATCACAGTGTTAGCAGAGGAAATGTAAACGGGGTACCATACATTTTTCCGTATGATACAAGAGCACAGATAAAACCTCAGCAAAAACTATGTCTCCCCGTATAAGTGTTGTAATTTGTTTTAAGAATATGGATGGCATCATTTTCATTGGAAAATAATTTTTGCGTCATCTTGAATTTAATTTGACGAAATATCTTGACATAATATCTGAAACAGAAAGAGGGGCAGAAAACCAGCAGGAAGCAGTAAATAAAATTACCTACATTTGCTCTCTGACCAGGAGAGTCTTTCGACCAGGTCCGGTCGTCCAAGTGATGATTTTTCAGATCCTCAGATTAACGAAGAACGCTACAGGCCCCTGATATTGGGGAATCTTCTCCCATAGATCCATAATTGGATATTTTACACTAGAAATCTAACAAAATATCGGGAATAAATTGAAAAACTTGTGACATGTATTATGTCAGGATGATATACTGATGAAGAATCCGAAGTCGCTTCTGTCCAGCTGTTGCCACCATAGTATGAGATTGGAAAGAGCTAGGAGCTTAAAACATTCAGGGTAGGTTGCCTATCAAAATGCGACGGTTTCCTAATGGACCAAATGAGCCAAACGGTTTCAGAGTTATACTTATTTAAATATTTCAGGTCATTTCTTCGATATCTCGAGATATTCCCATACGATCGGCTTCAAACTTACGTGTGAGGTGATCTCTTCGAAAATGAAGATCAACTTGCCCATAAACGCTTCACTTCACGTCAGTTTCTTTCTAAAATTTTTATTTATATCTTTATTGACTACAAAATTCCATCTTCAGCGCTCAAAAATAAAGTAGAAGTAGTTAAAAAATAATAAGTAAAGTGTAAACTTACATCAGAGAATAATACATGTATTCCGAAATAATACTCCAATCTGGATGACATCGCGCATCCTTTGAAGCAACAATCTCTTCAATATCATTTATTCATTCGGAGGAAGCAAAGAGAAGTCGAGAGATGATGCACCTTTCCAAGAATTATTGGAAGTCCAACATCGGCAACTTACAAGAGATAGGTAGAACTCAATTCCGAGCGACCGGCCGAGCGAGCTACCATCAGGTAGAGTCCTGTTAATTGATTTATAGATACGAATTGTGTGATTTGTCGTTGGTTTGAAGGTACTACATTCGTCGTCTAGAGCCGATGGCATTTCGTGTATGCTTTCTTTCACCGCTCCCAACTTATACACAGGCGGACGCTGAATGTGGAAATTTCGAATTTCTGTCTTCCGACGAATTCCTTCTTTTCAACCACTTTCCGCTCGACCCAGTACATCAGTTATCTCGAGAAATATTTCTTTTGAAACTCGCCTAGGAATTACGAGGGGAATAAAAACAATGATTATAATTGAATACACCCGCCCTCATAATCAACAATACAAACATTATTTTCCAGGTTTTGAGCGCGCATGTTCTGGGGAACAGCGTGCTATCGTTTCGCCCAAATGTCTGAAATTTTCGAATTCTGAGCCGAAAACGGTCTCAAACGACTAGTTTGGACTCACTGATGGCGAATCCGGTGTCGAAATCGAATCTGTCCGGACGGCCGTTTGAGGACACGACCAGAATGCGGCGATAACTTCGTTAATGGGCAAAATCGGTAGAAGTGTTTCGGAGTTATAGCCATTTGGAATTTTGAGGTTGTTTCCCTGATATTTCAGGAACAACTTGAATGATTAGATTGAAAATCGAAATAAATTATTTGGACATATAATGTATAATAAATGCTACTGATCATTCTAGATCGAAATATAGAAGATCAAACACTGTGTCTAGTATTATTTTTCTTTAATATGTATATACATTAATGCCCGCTTTTTAAGGCTTCGTTTTCATTCAACACTCGTTTATAACGAACCAATTCTTAGGGAACGAAATGAAGAACAAACACGTGTTAGTTTCCTCGCAAATAACGAATCCGTTCATATCGAACTTTCGGATAGACTTTAATTTATGGTAAATTCCTAAAATATTCCGGTTATAACGAACAGATCTGTATTCAAGCTCAGTGCGCAAGGAATACTCCGAAACAGCGCGAATAAGCTCGAACGATGCCATTGCACTTCCAGTAGTGCTTGTGTCGTTATTCGCTATTCGCTAATTTTTTTGTGAGACAACAAACATCAATGACGTGAACACAATAACTTTCGAAAGAAACTACTCATCATTTCAATATTTGCATACAGTAGGTTTGGACCTTAATAACTAAGGCCGAATTCGTGTATGGGTAAAATCCACCCTATGATTCCGCAGATATACCCATTCAAAATAAAATTTTCCCGATATTTCCAAAATACAGATAAGATCGAAGTGAAATCCAGTAATTGATTGAAAATGGCAGCTTGGATTTGGTGAGGAAAATATGATTAGAAGGTCACCAAATATTTCCGTCAGGTAAAAAGGTATGCATTTGGCGGGGTCGATACGTTTCGGCAACGAATTTAAACCTGCGCGCATAAGCTGACTTCACGTCAGCGCTTCTCTAGATTTTTTTTTAAAACTATGAATTTACCTGTATGCTTTTGAGGGGAAATGAGCGAACTCAAAGCGTATATACATAAAATCTGCAAAATACCTACTACATAAAAAGATATGAATTTTTGAAACCTCGCTGGCATAATAAAATGTAATAAATCGAAAAAACACAAGAAATCGCATAACATAAATGGGGTATTGGACCACCCTGTATTTATGTGATGATATAATTCTTTTTCGTTCCGATAAATTTATAATCTATTAAATACAATATATTCACGCGCTTGGGATTTCAAATAAATAGAAATGTGAGATAGAATATATTAATTTGTTCGATCTAAGGAAATTGTCGAAAGATGGCGCATCGAAAGCATGCTCATAGTTTCCAGCAATTCAACTTTGAAAGAGTTAAGAAATATTAATAATCAGTACTGATTTACATCTATTAATATTCAGTGGTATTCTTTAAATATTTGTAGTTTATCGTTAGTTTTTAATCGAAATTGGTGAAAACTGTAGACTACAAGCTGTGTACTTTCGGCGGCATCACTTGACGTTGTTCCATAGATCGAAATAATACATATATTGGATCTTACATTTTTATACAGTGCGCGTCAAAATTTTGGAACAAATTCATTTTCTCAGAAGAAAAATAGTTGGCCACAAAATCCTAAAACAAGTCAATTTTTGTTTTACTTTTACCAAATTTATATGCATTTTTGAAGGATTTTTGTTGCACCCTGTGCCATCCCCATCAAGCCTCTAAATTTTTTGAATAAGGAAAGTGGGCCATGTGGTACTTTTTTGGCAAGGTCTTTGTATCCTCTTCACAGGCGTGCAGAAATTTTCAAGAAAAAATTTTTTTTTAATAATTAGTTATTTCAAAGAGGTTTTCAGTATGTGCACTTTGTAATTGCTCATTTACTTTGAGACAATGGTACCTGATGAAATTTGTCACCGAATGAAAGTCGACCATTACAGTTTTGTTCATGCACAACTTTTAGACCCTACGAACCCTTTAATGGAGAAAAAAATTTTCACGTGAAGGGGTTGAAAGGGGTTGAAAGTTGTGCATGAACAAAACTGTAATAGTCGACTTTCATTCGGTGACAAATTTCATCAGGTACCATCGTCTCAAAGTAAATGAGCCATGACTAAGTGCACATACTGAAAACCTCTTTGAACTGATTTTCCAAAAAAAAATTTTTTTCTTGAGAATTTCTGCACGCCTGTAAAGAAGATACAAAGACCTTGCCAAAAAAGTACCACATGGCTCACTTTTTCTATTCAAAAAATTTAGAGGGTTGATGGAGATGGCACAAGGTGCAACAAAATCCTTTAAAAATGCATAAACATTTGGTAAAAGTGAAACAAAAATTGATCTGTTTGCGGATTTGGTTGCCAAAGATTTTTCTTCTGAGAAAATGAATTTGTTCCATAATTTTGACGCGCACAGTATATTTGAAACTCTCAACTCATAAATATCTATTGTGTTTGCTAGAAATCAAATATATCGGAAAGGGAAATGGAGATAGATCATCACAAACCAAGAATATATCGCTTCCACTAATAAATATTTTGAAGGAATTAAAATATATTCTTGAAAACCCACTTTTGTCCCAAACAGCGCCTCATAGATCTTATATGTTTTTTCACATGTATACGCAGTTAACTGTATGTATCGTTATCAGCTGGTCAGTCTGTAAATATTTCACTGAAAAATATGAAACTTCCTGCATTTTGGTAAAAATATTATTTTCTCCCAGTAGGTCACCTGTTTGGAGGCGGTTTTGGCGGCGGGGGAGGCGGGTATGGTTTCTCGATGCCAGGCCTCCCATCAGCTGCTCACGCTCTCGCCAAGACGACCTTTCTCTTCGACCATGGTAAATATTCCTCTATTTCCTAACATTATCCTCAACTTTGTATTTCATTTGCAGAAAAGGTTCACCTTTAAATGGGCTGGGAAAACTTGACATGAATGTCTGTCGTTTTTAAATTGTAGTAGGTACAAGGCCAATATACCAGCTATCCCTGATATTTTTGCTGTTTGAAGAATATCCTATATACAGTGCTTTCATGATGAAAGGAACAAATTCATTTTAATATTAGGTTTTATTTGTGCATTTTTGGCAATGAAAATTTTGTATACAGAGTGTCTCATTTGAGAGCTATGTCTTTGTCATTACTTTCTTTAAATGTATTTCACTCTACAATTCTACGATAAATTCTTATTACTTTTTGTGAACATACCATATGCCTAAACTCGATGGATTCCCAGATATAACGGAGATAGTATGGATAATGAAAGATACGATATGAAAACACACAAATGTAATTCCTATTTGATTATTGATGTTCAATCTATTATCCGTTTACTTCAAGGTATTTCTGAATTCGATACAATAATATACAGGGTATTACATTTGAAAAAAGTAATGACAAAGTCATAGCTCTCAAACGAGACACCCTGTATACAACATTTTTATTGCGAAAAATGTCCAAAAAAATATACTAATCGACGTGTCCAAGGATTTTAACATGAAATAGAAACCTAATTTTCAAATGAATTTGTTCCTTTAATCATGAAAGCACTGTATAACAGGCTCCCGCAACAGTGACGCGGTGTTCAGTGTCTCTATTTAGAAAACAGATCCATTTTCTATAATATTAATTATTATTATAATAATAATGATAATAATAATATTACCTTATTGCTTGAAGTCGCCAGATAAAAATTTTTCACACATTTGTTCTGGGCGGCTCTCAACTTTCCAAATAAAAAATGAACGATACTTAAAGGATATCTTTATTTCTGAAACATTAAGAGTGTTCAAGATATTCTGCCTGGCATGGCTTTTTTCCGATATTCGTCACTCAGAATATTTGAAATGATGAATGTGTGCCAAGTCGCAATGAATTTTTTTTTATTGAAATGTTTCTCATGGGGTACTTTTTTTAATTGTATATTTGAAATAGACCTTGGACCTGTGATATACAGGTTATGAAAATAGGTCGCCAAATATTGTAAATTTAAATTTGCAGAGTCTTCCTGATTTCAAATAAAAACAGGTGAACTAAATCGTAAGGACTACTAGATAAAATTTGTAAAGCCTTTGTTGTAGCGTTCTATGGAGCGATAAAATAGAGGGTGCTCTTAAAAGATCTTGCAAATTTTGATTCATGCTGTTTCCATGCCCAGTAAATCGTAGTTTGATTTCAGATTTTCCATTTGATATAGTTACCAATGTACACTATAATATAATATATAATGTATATAATAATGCAGAATATCTCGAAGTCTGACAACATTCTCTTAGTAAATATTTACATAGAGTATCTTTTACCATTGTATAAATTTATACAATGCTTTTACTTTTCATGTAGGAACCGAAAAAATGATGAAATATATGTTGTACCTTCAAAAAAGTTGGAACCCGCACTGCGATACCGAAAATATTTTTATTTTGTTGAGCTTGAACAATAAGGTTACATGGTAGAAAAATAGCTTCCTGTCCTTTTTCCAAAGAGGATTATGAAACACCACTTGCCGCTGTTTGGAGACCCTGCATAAGTTGCTGAAGATTTTGAATCTAACCTCACTCCTACAAACTATCTGCCTCTGCGTTCAATATTCGGATGAATGGTATATTACAGTTAATATTGAATTTCGTCAAACTCAAAACGAATGACGGAGCATATTTATCACATTGTGACCAAAACCCCGACCCGACTTCTTCTCAAACCGATTTATAGGAATGTGGCACATCAGATTCTCTCTAAAAAATGTGAAGGTTTCGGAGCATGCGGACATGCAAGCTAAGACCTCAATTTTCTATTTGACGATCTCGATCTGAAAAATTTCGATTGGAACTCCAAAAGTCCAAAAATAAATATTATATGATGTTGCATCATCCTGATGCCACCACATTTTCAATTTGGTATGGTTTTTCAGTTCTTCGATTTCCTAACAGCACTAATGATATATTGGCTTTATATCGAACTCTCGCAAACCCATGATAATGATGACTTTCGAGGAATCTATCGAATTTAGATAACTTAAGGAAATCACTACTTTTCAGAAGAGATTTTTTTTGATTCAGGTGTCAATTTCGAAAAAAAATAAGGATTTTCATTGGGAAAATAGAAGTTTGAAAACAAATATTATCTGAGATAATCATGAAACAGCCGTTTACATAGACAGAATTGTCTGGTCTAGAATATGGAAAAATTATTATTTTATTTCATTAAATTATATAACAGCTTAACAACTTATCTTTCGATGTTGGTATCATTCGATGAACTCCATCTAAGGAATAATGTTCATTGATACCAAAAGTAAAATGAGATGAATGTAAGTGTAAGTGTTGTAGGTAAGTTGTTCCTCCCAATTTTCATATTCTCGTTGATATAACTTTTTATTTTCTCGTTGATGAACATTGTTACTGATACAATGAAGATAATCGAAAGATATCAATATCCAGGGGGACGATTCTTGAATTTCGATCCAGAATTGAAAAGTATGACAATATTTATGTCGATTTTCTCAGTTTTCTCGAGCATCTGCAAAATTTGTGAGAGTTCTATTCGCCATTTCGACTATGTTTTCAAGCAAATATTCAAGAAATAAACTGAATGCAAGATATCGGGAAATTTCAAATTGGAATATAAACATAACCTTATCACAGTTTCCTTCGACTTAGCAACGAGTGGTACAAAGTATAGGAGATATGACATTCGATTGTCAGTGACATTCGGTATGAAAAGTGACAACTGCCATATGTCCGCTTCGATTTTCTAAGTTAAATATGAACAACAAGTAGATATGACCTGCGCATGGAACCGAATGTCACTCGACAATCGAATGGTATATCTCCTATACTCCGTACCACTCTTTGATAAGTCAAAGGAAACGGCGATAAGGTTATGTTCATATTCCGATTTGAAATTTCCTGATATCTTGCATTCAGTTTATTTCTTGAATATTTGTTTGAAAACATAGTCGAAATGGCGAATATAACTCTCACAAATTTTGCAGATGCTCGAGAAAACTTAGAAAACCGACATAAACATATGACAATTGTCATACTCTTCAATTCTTGAGCGAGATTCAAGAATCGGCCCCCGAGATTTCATGTCAAAGTTCAACATAATGTTGTGTACTTATAAATATACAAAATCTGTAGCGACCATGACTGGTTTCAAATTCATAATGAAAAAATAGTCATAAAACTGATATCTTCATTGAATTGCATCATATTTCATTAACACCTGCAATGAAAGTGTCGGACTCCGGTAATACGCTAGTGATATGTTTTTTTTCAATTTGTCGCTAGTTTTCGCTCAATGAAATGGTAAAAAATTTGAATAAACAACTTACATACTATTGTCTTGAATGATTTATTTCAATACTCAAAGGATGGCTTCATATTCAGTTTCTGTCGAGTTAAGAACAGTACACAGATACCTAATTCAATTACGGACGCAGTCATTCAATTATTGCGAGAAAATGAGAATTGCGATAGAGGGGGAATGTTGAGAATAAAGACTTTTTTATGTTGTGTTTCACGAAAGTTCTAATCGGGAGAATATTTTTTCGTTATCTGCCGTGAAATTAAATGATGAACTATAATGACCACAGACTGCGAAAATTTTATGCTGACTGAAATCTTTCTTAAATGGACCGTATTCAGGTTTTTCGACATCTTATATAGGCATTTCTTCTAATTATGATTAGTGAGTGATATAGCATATTGTGTTTTCAATAGAATGAATTGTTTCAATTGAAATACTGTTCATATAGACCAATGATATGGACTGGTGAATATTTCGACGTCAAATTCAATTCTGTCCGGCCGTCTATTGGTTGGTAGGTTGCGCATTCAAATGCGTCGGTGCAGTTCGCTAATGGTCATAACGGTAACGGAGATATACCAATCTGAAATTTTGTTTTCCTTTTATAATCAACTGATTAGATCCAATAAAGAACATTTTGTGAGGCTGATGATAGACTATATACAGGGTGATTCATTAAGGTTGGCCACCGGCAGTATCTCGGAAACCGTTTATCCTATGACTTCCGGAAAAAAATCTAATGACAAACTCGGCCCCTAGAAAATGATTAAAAATATTTTCAAGTTCGTAGTTCCCCACTAGAGGGCGCAATCTATTACTTGTAAAATATATTCTCATTTTTTACGAAATATTCTCTAGCTAACAGTGGTAAAGAATAATAAAATAAGAATCTACTCTTTTTATTCAACAACTTTTGTTTCAGTAATTTTTCTATATTTCCTATTTTTTAGTGATGGGATGGATAAACTTTCCTTCACGAAAAAAACATTCTTACTCCTGTATGGGTGAACTGATTTTCACGTAATTAGATTTCGTTCGAAGGCCATCGAAAGCAGATCACAGAAACATATGACAACAATATACCGGGTGATCCAATTAAAAACTAAAGACTGTTTTATGTCACTTCACCCTATTTGTGCGTTTTACTGGAAAATTTCAAATGCAGTGCCATGATTCTAACCGAGTGAGGATAAGCCAAGCATTATCACCTACTGACTTTTTAAAATCGCAGACAGATATCATTGGTCACTTCGGAGTTATTGACATTTTTGTAAATTTTGATGAGTATTGATCAACCCTGTGAAATGCAGGAGGAATTGCGTTATTTCATCTCTAAACAATTAGATGAAAGGAAAAAACTCATCAAAACAACGAAACAAGCTGATTTAGAACCAGTAAGCTTTGGCGATACTGTTCATTTTCGGTATCTATAGCTGTAAAAGTTTTTTAGGACGATTGCAAACCACTATTTTATGATGCCCCATTATTCAAATGAAGAAGCATATGATATGCTTAATGTTTATTTTGAATGTTAAGAAAATGCAGTAGCTGAAAGGGAATACCCGATACGATATCCTGAAAGACGTCGTCATTCCAAAAGGGTATTCAAAAGATTGACACGAAGAGTGCGAGAAACTGGTAAGGTTCAATTCTTGGAAGAAAAAATAGAAAACGTAGAAGTCGTAATGAGGATAATATCATAAATGTTTTGGCTTATTAACCAGACAAAGGTGCTTGAAATTTTAACGGAAGATCTTCCAATTCTTTTAGAAAATATTGCTATTCAAACCAGGTTAGATATGTGGTATCAACAAGATGGTTGCCTGGCGCATTATGCTGCTAATGTTAGAGAATATTCAAATAACGTCTTCTCAAAGAGGTATATTGGACAAGGGAGTATTTTTCCATGGCCAGAAAGATCACTCGACCTCACAGTATAAGATTTTTATTTTTGGGGGAGAATAAAGACTTAATTTTCCGAACACCCCCCACTACAAGTGAGGATATTCAAAATAGATTTCGACAGGCAGCTTCTTCTCATACTGAAATTGTGGCCAGTGTCAACTCGACGAAAGAAAGACTAAATTTATGTGTGTAAAATAATGGTAGACATTTTAAATATTTGAATTGATTAGGTGTAAGTGTTGTTTTTCTGTTCAAATATTTTCGTTGTTGCTAAATTTTTGTTTTATTTTATCGCATCCTTGTTATTTCATGTGTGTTGAGTATTTTGCTGCGTTGTCATGACGCATAAAGTCACTTCCTTGTTAATTCAAGCTCACAGAAAGGATCAACATTGATCAAAATTAACAAAAATGTCAATAACTCCGAAACGACCTATGATATCTGTCTGCGATTTTTAAAAGTCAGTAGGTGATAATGCTTGGCTTATTCTCACTCGGTTAGAATCATAGCATTGCATTTGAAATTTTCCAGTAAAACGCACAAATAGGGCGAAGTGACATAAAACAGTCTGTAGTTTTCAATTGGATCACCCGGTATATTGTTGTCATATGTTTATGTGATCTGCTTTCGATGGCCTTCGAATGAAATCTAATAACGTGAAAATCGGTTCACCCATACAGGAGTAAGAATGTTTTTTTCGTGAAGAAAAGTTTATCCATCCCATCACTAAAAAATAGGAAATATATAAAAATTACTGAAACAAAAGTTGTTGAATAGAAAGAGTACATTCTTATTTTATTATTCTTTACCACTGTTAGCTGGAGAATATTTCGTAAAAAATGAGATTATATTTTACAAGTGATAGATTGCGCCCTCTAGTGGGGAACTACGAACTTGAAAATATTTTTAGTCATTTTCTAGGGGCCGAGTTTGTCATTAGATTTTTTTTCCGGAAGTCATAGGATAAACGGTTTCCGAGATACGGCCGGTGGCCACCCTTAATGAATCACCCTGTACAGTGCGCGTTAAAATTATGGAAAAAATCCATTTTCTCAGAAGAAAAATATTTGGCAACAAAATCCTGAAATAGGTCGATTTTTCTTTCACTTTTACCAAATTTGTATGAATTTTTGGAGGATTTTTGTTGCACCCTGTGCCATCCCCATCAACCCTCTGAATGTTTTGAATGAGGAAAACGGGTTATGTGGTACTTTTTTGGCAAGGTCTTTGTGTCTTATTTACAGGCGTGCACAAGTTTTCAAGAAAAAAATTTTTTTTTCGAAAAATTAGTTACTTCAAAGAGTTTTTCAGTATGTGCACTTTGTCATGGCTCATTTACTTTGAGACGATGGTACCTGATGAAATTTGTCACCTAATGAAAGTTGACCATTACAGTTTTGTTCATGCACAACTTTAAACCCCTACGAACCCTTATATGAAGAAAAAAATTTTTTTTTTCACGTGACGGGGTTGAAAGGGGTTTGAAGTTGTGAATGAACAAAACTATAATGGTCGACTTTCATTCGGTGACAAATTTCATCAGGTACCATCGTCTCAAAGTAAATGAGCCTTGAAAAAGTGCATTTACTGAAAACCTCTTCGAAGTAACTAATTTTTCAAAAAAAATTTTTTTTTTCTTGAAAATTTCTGCACGCCTGTAAAGGAGATACAAAGACCTTGCCAAAAAAGTACCACATGACCTACTTTTCCGATTCAAAAAAATTTAGAGGGTTGATGGGGATGGTACAGGTTGCAATAAAAATCCTTCAATAATGCATATAAATTTGGTAAAAGTAAAACAAAAATTGACCTCTTTCAGGATTTTGTTGCCAAATATTTTTCTTCTGAGAAAATGAATTGGTTACATAATTTTGACGCGCACTGTATTTGGTGGGAGTATGTAAAGTTCCTCGTGCGACACCCTGTATTTAAGTTCCAAGGGCACAGTAAACTAAATGAGAATAAATAAAAGAAACGCCGAAGGAGATCTTCGAGAATCTCCTCACGGTTAAATATTCCTCATTGAATTCAGTTTCAAATCTGACCTGATCCAACCCCTGGCTGAAAGAAGGGAATTTAATTAAGTGAAATTACCCCGCTTGTAGTTTAATTATGTTAGTATCAGAGTTTTTACGGGATGTGTCCCCCAGCCGTTTGCGCTTATTTCCGAGACGATCAAAAGGTGTCGCCGCTGCCGGGAAGCACTGTAGGGAATGCAACTTCCGGATGCTGAACCGAAGGCTCCCTCCGAACTCGTCCTTGACGGAAGAAAGACCAATTAAAGAGATAAGTAGTTGGAAGCAACAATTTTAAAATGTAATAAAAGTGCTAGTAGGATAAGAATTTCGGGGTGAAAATGAATCCTCCGGAGACTTTTTGAATGGTCTAGTGAAAAGATTTCTCTTGAATGGATTCTTTAACCACGGAGCGGGAATATGGTCCAAGAGGGAACGAGTAGAATGCAACTTGATAATTTATTTTTTTTAATTATTAGCTATATCTCTCTTGAAATTGAGGGATTTTATGCTTCGTACTTTAACAGCGAACTCGATGTTATAACAGAATGTTATAACTGATATCCTTCAGGGTGTCGTTCTGATGAGTTAAATTGTAATGTTGACATTTTCTGTATATAAGATTGTCCCGTGTTCGGTGTCCTAACTTCAATTTAAATTTTGACACAATATCGAATCAAGGCGAGATGTAAGTGGAGTTGACATATCCTCAGAATCATAATAATAAACCACCCAATGGCAGATATAACCATTCAAAATTTCATGCTTCCGATATTTCTAGAAAAACCGCTGCAAATTTCACACAAGGGTTTATTACTTTCGCAGTTGAATAACCCAATACCATTGATATCGTAAATAAATCTTATACAGTGCGCGTCAAAATTATGGAGCAAATTCATTTTCTCAGAAGAAAAATATTTGGCAACAAAATCCGCAAACAGGTCAATTTTTGTTTCACTTTTACCAAATTTATATGCATTTTCGAAGGATTTTCGTTGCAGCCTGTGCCATCCCCATCAACCCTCTAAATTTTTTGAATAGTAAAAGTAGGTCATGTGGTACTTCTTTGGCAAGGTCTTTGTATCTTCTTTACAAGCATGCAGAAATTTCCAAGAAAAAATTGTTTTTTGAAAAATTAGTTTCTTCAAAGAGGTTTTCAGTATGTGCACTTTGTCATGGCTCATTTATTTTGAGACGATGGTACCTGATGAAATTTGGTACCGAATTAAGTCGACCATTACAGTTTTGTTCATGCACAACTTTCAACCCCTTTCAACCCCCTCACGTGGATGACTTTCATTCGATGACAAATTTCATCAGTTACCATCGTCTACTACTTACTACTACTAACTGGTGAAGTCTGGAACTGCCTAATGATCATTGAAAAAAACTAAAACTGTTCTGAGTTCGACTCACCATAAATGGGGAAAACAGCCAGGCTCTCTTCATCAAAAAATCTAGAAAAGCACAGACGTGAGGTCAGGAGCTTTTACGCGCTTGTTCAAATTCTAACTATTAGATCAACACGAAATTTTGCACCTAGTTTCGTTTCAGTAATCCCCACCTAATTGGGAAGTTTCAATCTGATTGCATTCGTACATCTCGAGATATTGCGGAAATAACATTAAAATTCCAAATAACAACGAAATTTGAGACATTTTTTTCCCTATATCTCCGAAAATAAATACCGGATCGAATTGAAATTTGGAACATTGTTAGAAAAAACTGACTCTAAGGATTGTGGCGAATTCAATTGAAATCTAATCATTGTTTTCAGGGAACAAAAATTTTCATAAAAAATTTTAGAAATTTTCGAATAATTTTTTTTTAGAATTTCTAATAACTGGATCCTCATGAAATTTCGTTCTAAGTTGCTTGTAGGTATTTCAAAAGTTTCCACGAAGTTTCGATATGATCGAGTCGATTCTCCATGAGATATAGAGGAATAAACCTCAAAATTTCAAATGGGCTATCCCACCGATTACACCCATTAACGAACTTAACCGAGATATTTGGACTCCAAAACTAATTTAACAATTTCAAGTCGCTGAGTCTTTTCCTTCGAAAGTTAGAGCATATACGGATGGACAGACGGACGGACTGAATTGAATTTGACCACGGATTCTTCTTCAGGGTGTTCAACCCAATCGTTTAAGACCATTTTCGGCTCGAAATTCGAAAATTACAGACATCGTGACGAAATGACAACGCGCTGTTCCCTAGAACAAGCGCGTAAAAATAATACTGACTGTAGCGAACAGGGGGCCGATTCTTGAATCTCGATCAAGAATTGTAGAGTAGGACAATTGCCATATGCCCGCGTCGATTTTCTAAGTTAAATATGAACAAGTAGATATGAACTGCGGATGGAACCGAATGTCGCTCGACAATCGAATGTTATATCTCCGTACCACTCGTTCCTAAGGGCCGGTATTATAAAACTTAACTGAAAGTTATCTTTAACTGAAAATTAAGCAGTAATTTCCAGTTAAAGTTAGATTTGCAGGGTTATCTTTATCTGGTGGTTTGGGTATCAATTATAGTAAAAGTTAAAGTTAAATCGTGTTTTTCCACAGATTCTCAGTCTTTTCGGCTGACATAAGGGGAATATAACCTCGATTTGTTTGTTATGATATTTTCGGAAACATGTTAGCAAGATATATTCACTTCATTTTTAAAGGACTTTCAATTCACGATGACGAAGATGACATGAATATTGTTGAACATCCTCGTTGAGAGATATTCACTTCATTTTTGAAGAACTTTTAAGTGACTATGACGATGATGCCATGAAAATTGTTGAATATCCTTGTTGAGAAAGGATATTTAGAAAGCGGCTGAACCATTTGAACTTATGGGAAGAAACGGAATTCAAAAACCGATTTCGCTTATCTGGACACTGTACGCCTGTAATGGAATACATATTCATAGTGATGCAAATGTATTGCTACACGCAGAGTTTATGCCTCTTGTTCTTTCTTGATAGTTGCTGGAGATTTTAGGGGTTTTCACAAATCAATTATACTGACTGTATTATCAGAAATGTCCCATGGAAAATTGCATACTTATTATCTATTTACATCAAAATACCTGCTATCAACCTCACTCGAGTAAGAATCCAATCTCAAGAGTTCATCATGGCATATTATTGTAATGAAAATATCAGTTACTCTTTCTGTTCAAAAATTATAAGATGTAAATGAAAAAAAAAATCATTGGCATTTATTCTTTTCGGTGCCTATTATAACAGATAAAAGTTGTAAAGGCGTAATGAAGCATAATAATTTATACACATTACTTAACTTTTAAGATGAAAGGAAGTCATCACCATTGCAATGGATACTTTTCTTATAATAATGGCCAAACTGGTAGCCGTGTACCAATTCTTTTCCAAAGTCCAGCTTTTACAACCCAGAAATTGGTGGTTAGAATTATTACAGAACCTCAAATTATTTCATTCTCTTTTTCATAGAAATCATCACAGTATTTCTTGTCTATGATAGAAATGAGACTTTTATAATTCCGACATTTTTGAGCAGAAGTTAATTTTCAGTTAAAGTTAAAGATAACTTTCAGTTAAGTTTTATAATACCGGCCCTAAGTCGAAGAAAACGGTGATAAGGTTATGTTTATATTCCGATTTGAAATTTCTCGATATCTTGCATACAGTTTATTTCTTGAATATTTGCTTGAAAACATAGTCTGAATGGCGAATAGAGCTCTCACAAATTTTGCAGATGCTCGAGAAAACTTATAAAATCGACATAAACATATGACAATTGTCATACTCTTCAATTCTTGATCTTGATTCAAGAATCGGCCTCCTGATCATATTCCACCAGCACCCTTATTGTGTCTTGTTGTTAGTAAGAAAGGTGGACAATAAATCTAGCTAAAGATATCCGATGACATCCGATACAAATGAAAGATGCGACAATCTATCCTTTTTACGGATAACAAGTCGTGTACAACGGATGGAACGTGGGGCAACAAGTTGTAAAACATGTTGTTGAGCCGATAAAAGGGGACGCTTTTAATAGGGAAACGAAATAATGCGGCTTCAGTTTTTGACAGACGCTCACGTCGTCTCTTTGAATACCAGGCTAGTGATTTTGTCACGTTCATCTGTATGATATCAACTACATAGTTATGTTTCATTATTCATATTTCGTTTATTTGGAAAACGTTGCGAATTTCACGCAGGTTCGTTAGTTCCTGCTGAAAATGAATAATACAATTTTTTGAAGTGAGGATAAAACCCACCAAGGCTTCAGTTTTGAAAGTTATACGAGGGCTGTCGTGAAGTATAATTTTGGCGGATGCAAATAACTTTAATTAGTTCGCTGAAAGTCTCCTCTTTTTTTTCAAAAGAAGATTAGGATCTATGTGCTCGTGAATAGTTTTCATTCTTCATTCTGATGTTTGAACGAACGCTCAACATAAGTGAAACGTATTTTGGAAAATTTTCGATAGGCCATATGAGCTGGATTATTGCTTTTCGATTTTTCGAGTTTCTTCATTATTTCGTGTTGAACGGAATCAGTTCGCATCGTTCGACAAAGTTCTTAACAAGCCGCCTAACATCCGCGGTAAATAAGAGAATGAAATTGGCGTCTGAATTTAAGATTGCAGCGCCACGGTGGTCAGTTTGAGGACCTTAGATAGACAGAAAGGAGCTAGGTTCTCAAGTGTTTGCTTGTATATTTGATTGATTAAAATTCGATTTTACAATTTGTTCAAAGATTGATTCTGTGTATACATATTTCATTTTTATGAAAGAGTTATGTATCAACTATTCTAAATCAGAGTAGCAATGCTACAATTACTGTTTAGAGTATTTTGGTATCAATTTATTTCAACTCTAAATGGCAAGATTAATTTCAAATTATTTGGAGTATCCTGAAGGCACAGAAGCTAGAAGTGTTCAGGAAGATGCATGGGATATTATGTTGCATGTTATTCGCAAAAATAATGATCTTTATACCTTTTCACCTACCCAACTTGATTATTGATCAAATGCCCCCTGAGATCTAATGCTCAAAAGTTGAAAAACAGAAAGTATTGTGAAACCTACTTTTTGGAATAATAGACAAATACTCATAACTTTACTATTTATATAGGGAAGGACTAACTTTACACGATATATTGTGAATAAAATTAATACATTCACATAAAACTAATGCTACTTGTATACCGTAAGCCTTATTCATTATGGATTGACAAATAAATTCTTTCAACACTCATATGATTAGTCTTGAAAAAGCTGTAATGAATAAACTTTGTACAACTTTGATTTCATCGGCAGAAGCACATCGACCGAAGAGTATTCATAACCAGATATTTCCTTGTCGAGACTCTTGATTCAGTCAGTTCTATCACTAAAACATTTACGTTGTTCCTTAATGATCAGTTCAACAGGCAGATTTCTGGAAGGCATAGCATTCTTCTTTATTAACTTTATCTGCTTGGATAAGGGGCCTGGAAAGCAATTCGTGCTTACCTCTACAAAAATAATCATCATCGGTAAAATGCAGGTAACACACTCTCATAAATCTTGTTTGCTGGTTTACCAATTTTGAGTTACAAGTTGCCAAGGTTTTATCGATTCTTCAACAGCTTCACGCCCGACTTGTTAAAGGAAGTTTTTTTCACCTAAATTCGAATTTTTTCACCGGGCTGTGGAAATCTATAGGAAGGGACATTTGAGTTTGCAGTTTTCAGTAGAAACACTTGAAAAATCACACAAACGCCAAGTAAAATGCATAGAATTTCTCATTTTCTTGAAATTTCTTTTAACTTGTCAATGATAATGTCGGTACCTCGGTTACTCTGATAGCCACTAGAGGGAGTAGCGCTTAACTTCATTCGCCAATCGTGTATTCATTGTGTAATTTTGGAATGTCTTTATAGGTTTTTTGTGGGCATAATTTGGGGAACAAATGTCTGTAATTTTCGAATTTTGAGCTGAAAATGGTTTCAAACGACCAGGTTGGACTCACTGATGACGAATCCGGCCAGTCGTCCGTACGTAGGATTACGGGCGTACGTAGGAATCTGTCGACTTGAAAATTTCAGGGTTGGTTTTATTTCAAAATGCGAAGGTTGAGTTTGTTAACGAGCAAAATCGGTTGAACGATTTCGGAGTTATAGCCATTTGAAGTTATTTCCCTGATATTTCAAGAATTACTGAACTGATTGAATTGAAACTTGGCAGTTAGTTGGAGCATCAGGGATTGTATCTTTTCGAAAAATTTTGTCGAGATAGTGCTGTAAGTAAATTTTGAAAAATTATTTTTTCGGCTACTTTTTATTATATTTGGAAAATAACTCGGTCATACCTTGGGTTTCATATTTCACAGCAGTGAACCGAATTTCAGGTAGATGCGACCATAAATTTCGAAGAAATCGTAAAAAAAATTGTGAATTTTCCTGTTTTTTTTCTCGATATCGTTTTTTCGGAATAACTCGAAAAAAAATGATGATGAACCTCTTAAGCTAGTTCGGAAATGCTGATGGATAACTTTGTACTTAATTTCTGGATGATCGTGTCGATAGAACAATCTGAGAAAGAATTTTTTTTTTCAAATATTCAATATTCTATGATCTTCTGATCATATTATCCTCGTGACATTGAGTATGAACCTTCGAACTGTCATTTTCCAATAAAGTACTGGATTTAAATTCGATCGAATCTGTATTTTTGGAAATACTGTTGAAATAAAATTTTAAATGGGTATATCTGCGGAATCATTGGGTGGATTTGTCCAAACCTACTCTTCAAATATCGAGTTTCTTAGTTGTTGTTATTGTGTTTATCGACAGTGAACAAAAAATCCTACGGAAGAAACGACTCAGAAAGTCGATATTTGCAGAGTAGGTTTTGGGCTTAATTACGAAGGTCGAATTCGTGAATGGGTAAAATCAGCCCAATCATTCCGTAGATACACCCATTCAAAATTTCATTTTCCCAATATTTCCAAAAATACAGAGCAGTTCGAATTGAAATCCTGTAATCGAAAAAAAACCTAGAAAAGCACTGACGTGAAGTCAGCAGGTTTCGCGCGAATGTTCAAAGGATATCACCAGAAGTGATCGTCTCTCGTTTCTGAATTGAATGCATCGCTTTGTTCGACATTTATTATAACCAATCATATAGTCAAAACAGGAACTATTATTTTGTGTCATCAAATATTTTCATCAAATTGATTATTGCGAGTTTCATTAGCTTCATTGTAGTAATTCAATCGATAGTTACTTGTTTTTTTTTGATTCCCTGATTCATGGTATTTTGGTATTTGGTGGTTTCTTTCTTAATTTTCAAGGGATACAGTAATTTTCTTTAAACCACATGGCGCCCCTATATTGTTTTTGAATACTAAGAGTACCCACACTCTTCCCACTTGAAAATCCTATGTTGCTATAGCTTAGGAATTGAGTACCTTCATTTTGTTCCAGAATTTCATTTGCACAAAATTCTCACAATATAGATCGGACCGAATTGAAATCTAGTAATTGGTTCAACAATGACAGCTTGAAGTTTCATTCAGTGTTGACTGGAGACAATTCTCAATTCAAACTATCAGTTAAGGGCAGATTCTAAGAAAAATCTCTAATGCCTAATGAACAATAAAGTATTAATGTGAAGAAGTGGCTGTAACGTTTCAGAGCCTTTATCTGACTGACTCCCTCATCAAAGAGTTAAGAGAAAATTTGCAAGAATCAGTTCTTTTCAACACTTTCCTGGTTCAAGGATCTTGTCCTCGACAAATAGTTTCAATCCGCAAGGGTGTTTTATATGAGGGATGAGTATTTCTTTTTCAGGTTTTGGGAGTGAAGACCCAGAACAAACCTGAATAATAATGCAAAATTCTCCCAAATTATCCTGCAATATTTTAATATGTTTATGACCGTATAAACAAAAGTTCAAGAAAGACGTGACTTTGGGACTCAATATTTGTGTAGCAGGTTTGCGACTTCATTATGAAACTTGAAGTAGACAATATTTTTCAAATTTCATTCATCCAATATTCGAAAAAATAAAATCTGGTACTGGAAAATGAGGGCATGAATGTTCATGCACAATTTCGTGGGGACTATTCGATAAGATAATAGTAGAATCGTGTTATAAAGCGTTTGAAATGGAAATTGCGTCACGGGCAGAACATTCTGAATAATTCTATGAAGAACATAACATGACGATTACCTACAACGTATATGATGCTTACAGTTCGTATTGCGGTGGAGTAAAAAGAATGAAATGGATTGTTTGAACCCATAGTTAATAATTGTATCTGACGAAAAAAAGTGGTGTAAAGTTAGCACCTGGCTGTTCGCATTTTTACAACGACTTACAGATCGAGAATGCAGTATTTAATTTACTGCATGCTGTCATGTTTAGCAACAATTTATTGTAAAAAAGCAGGAGCAGACTTGAAACCGAAACAAATGGTCGTCTGCGTAGTGTACTTAATATCACCGGCTCACGGGTTCAATCAAGCAACGATTTATGACCCCAAGACAGCAGGATACTCAGATGGGAACTTCTGAAGAGTTAGGGTCGGAGTAAATACTTGCGTTCATTTTATTTTTGTTTAAATTGTGGCTTCTACTATTGTTGCCACAAGGTCTATAAATACCTAGGTAATCGTGAAGCCGCAATTTCAGGCGACAGATGCAATATGTGAGCTGTGACAGTTCAAAGAAATTCTTCATTCATTTTTCATTTCAAGATTTTCTTTCGATAGCGTACTTCACCTCTTCGTAATTAGGCCAACTGTCACACATTAGGACACATGATTCTTCTGAATGTGCTAAATTTTTCCAATAATAAAATACTAATTAGATAACTTGATAACGTTTCAATTCAGAAGAACCCGTCGTGTGAATCTGACTTGAAATAACGTCAATAGCCGCTGCAGTCATACTCTTTAAACATTATTTTTCGAGTTCTTTTGACATTTGTTTCCAGTATCTGATAAAGAACATTAAAAATGACATGAAAATAATGGTTCATAGAAGAAGCTCCTGAAGATTCAAACTATTTGCCAGGGGCAGCTTCTCTCAAGAATTTGCCTGATGAAGAATTTAGAAACTATGCGAATGATTAACGAATTTAACTGTGAAGTTTCAGATTGTATATCTGATTCCTTCTCCAGACAATGAATGGAAAATCGTCGTTCGAACCCCACACCTTCTTCCTCTAAAAGATTCTTATATTCTCTTCTGCTAGCTCTACGTGAAAAGAAGGATTGCTTCGTTTCTGCGAACAGAAGAAAGACAAAAAAATTCTTATGGCTCTACACCGGTATAAAAATGGCGAAAGTTTAAAGTCACTCAAATAATTTTTCATAGAAAAAGAAAGTGCTGTTATTTCAGAAAAATCTTCATTTTTGTATTCGTTTGGCAATTATTCTTATCGCTTCTTTATAAGTGAATTTGAATCTACAGTCTAGTAGAGTAAATGTTTTCGCGAGATTCAGAAATTTTTTCCGAATTATCATGAAAATGTGATCCTTACCATACAAGCATTTCAGTCATCAGTTGGGAACTGGGAAACTGCAAGATTTTATCATTAAATTTTTGAAATTTCGTGAAAAAATTCGTTAGTGCAGAAGAATAACGCGCTGTTTGATACAAAAAATTTTTCATTTTTGAGACCGTTGCATCTATCTTAGAATGTAATGCTCGTTCTCAAAAGAATATATATATATATCTATCAAAAATGTTCAACAATTCTTCTGAATGAAAAATCATCAAATGAGAATCCTCAAAATTCAAAAGTTGGAAGTTTCAAATCGGTAGCTACTTCCGACATAAGTTAATTTGACATCAGATTCACTTCAGTTACATCAGTGAGTCCAACCTAGTACTTGAAGATATCAAGGGTGTGACATAAATTCTGATATTCAAACTGCTATCAGAGCACTGAACTCCTATACCATCGACTCAAAGCTGTTATGGAAGTGCCTAACGAAACTCAATGAAATAGGCAAGAACCTTAGGTCTCCTTAGTCTGGGTTCCTGGGCACTCAGGAATCAAAGGAAATGAAGAGCCTAACACTCTAGCTAGAAAGAGAGTACAAACGCCACCTACTGTCCCAGAACCTTTCTGTGGTAAAGGCAAATGTACCTATAAAATAGAGTTTTTGGAGAAGTAAGAAAATGAAAGAGAAGCACTCTGGAGGAATCTTTGAGGAAAGGATCATTCCAAAAGTTCAACTTCAAAATTGCAAGGTCCAAAAATTATTTGGTTCCAAGTAAGAACAAGTTACGCCTCATCATGGGCTTCTTCACTGGACACTGTTGCCTTAGGAAGCACATGATGGGAATTGGCTTATCAGAAACCGACGAGTGCAGATTCTATGGGGAAGAGGAGGAAATTCCTGTTTGCATTGCAAGCCTGCGCGAGGAATGTCTTGGACAGGAGAATCATAGGAGGAATGAGGACTTAGCCTCCTCGACGCCCTCACAGATATTGGAGTTCATTCCAGCTCTAGAGCTGAAGGGCGAGCTGTAGGTAGCGCAGTGCGAAAACAGCTATGGCGGGGAGGTACAATAGACCTTAACGTCGCAGTGGAATGTAACCCCTTACTAACCATAACTATAACTATACCTTGAAAGTTTCAAATCTAGCTTGTTCTGACAGAAGTGAATTTGACATCAGATTCAGTTTAGTCCCACCAGTGAGTCCAGAGTAATTGAAGAGCATTTTCGGAAATATCAGACATTTAGGCGAAATGAAAACACGCTATCTTCCAGAGCAATCATTCAAATTGACAAAATGATACAAACCACTTTAAATCCGTCGTAGACAGTTGCATCTACCAAAAATGTTCAACATTTCTTTCGAATGAAAAATAATCAAATGAGGATGCGGAGTTCCCAACCAAGCTAGCAAAAATGAAGAAATTGAATCGCGCAATAAAATATCGGAATACCACTTGTCTTGGAATAGAACCATCTCAATTTTATAACACTAACAAAAACCTTCCGGACAAAAATACTTGATATTCGAAAAAATGAACAGATTGAGACAACTCCAAATTATCTTCCAATGGCCGATGAAGTGCAGCAATCTTTATTGAAAAAATCAACAGATGAAACCGTGATGTATAACTAACCGAATGACAATGAGAAAGTTCGTGTCAGAATTCATACGAAAAAACAGTCGGCATCAACTCTGGCAAGGGCCCATCTATTGAGACGCAAAAAGAAACGCTGAGATGCTTCTCGCTGCGAATAGAATCTGTCACTAAAGACACCAACTCAAAAACAGGACCGTCATTCCCTGAAGCGACTTCATAATTTAGATCGCCAATTTGGCCATCAAATTAAAGGTGAACGTACGATCACTCTGGCGGCATTCGAACATCATTTTTGCCGTTGCAGATCCGGAAGATTGTAATTATTTCATCGAATATTTCGACGAACCAAACAGTGAAAAAAATGTGCAGAAGGAAAAAATGTTTGTAGGATGAAAATAGTCGCAGTTCATAGTTCCAGTGGACAGCCGTCCTACAAAAGCTGGGTCTGCTGCGCTTGTTTTGCTCTATACACAAAGCAAATTTTGCGTAATGAATCGTGGCGACTAGCTGGCAAATGCGGATGAAAAATTTTGTGGTGTACCCCGGTTGGGGGGTTGGTTCGTCCAGTTGGTTTGTACAGGAGAGGGTTGGAAATAACACTCGAAGAACTCGTTAGAGGGTTTAATTACTACGGCGACACATCAATGAACTCTCCGCTTCATGTTCTTACTCACTGTTTTCATAATACAATAACAAAATATTATATATGTTTTGGCAAGGTGTTTACAAGCATATTATGATAACAGACGTGGGAATTCAATATCAGAAGGTAATCCATCTGAGCACGTTTTATGGATGATGCGAGGTACTATGGACCTTGCTCGTCTTCAAGTAATAATTATACAGAGTGTTTACTCTGACATACGTTACAATTTTGTGTAAAATTTCATGAAGTTCTAATTAATTATGTAATTATGTTTTGGGTTTCTTCTGGAACAGAACTATTAAAAATTAAATAAGAATTGTTTTTTTTTATGGAGGACGCCCTTGCGGATTGCAGGATTTAAATATATGTCAGGGGCAGTTTCTTGGAAACATATTGCCTAATGAACAATACAGGAACAATATAAACGATAAACATAGCGAACTGTGAATTTAAGAATTATTTTCTTTCGATTTTTCGTTTTGCGTTGAGAAGGTTAATTTGACAAAAGTCTCAACTCAAAACGAAAAATCGAACGTTTCAGAGTACAAATCTGACTCTTTCGTCAGGCAAAGGAGAATATTTTAAGAATTATTTTCTTTCGATTTTTCGTTTTGTGTTGAGAAGGTTAATTCGACAAAAGTTTCAACTTCAACAACGAAAAATCGAAAGAAAATAATTCTTAAAATATTCTCCGTTGCCTGATGAAAGAGTCAGATTTGTACTCTGAAACATCACAGTGCGCTTTGTTTATCGTTTATATTGTTCCTGTATTGTTCATTAGGCAATATGTTTTCCAAGAAACTGCCCCTGACATATAGTTTAATCCTGCAATCCGCAAGGGCGTTCTCCATAAAAAAAACAATTCTTATTTGATTTTTAATAGTTCTGTTTCAGATATTGGGAGTGAAAACCCAGAAAAAACCTAAAAAATGATACGAAACCTCCTAAAATAAGCATTTATCGATACCCTGTTATTAGACAGACCACTATAGAAATTCAAAATATTTTTTCGCCCAAGAATATTCATATCACTGTCTTTCTAGAATGTTTTGTTGATAGGCTCAGTTTTAGATAGAAGAATCTCAAATCATTTTGTGTTTGGAAGCTTTTGATAAATTGAATATGACACCGATTCTTTTAACTTCATTTGAGAGACCACGAATCACACTCTTTATATCGTTGTTGGTGATGATCTGTATGTTTCTGTTCTTGATAATTCGTTTTTTGATCAGTAGTTTTTTGTTTAAATTGATCATGGTACTATATTCTTATGCATTTTCTTGGATATCAATTTCATTCGAAAAATGATATTATGGAATGTAGATCATTAAGAGTTTAATGTATACAACAAATAAATTTCAGCAGTGTGTCATATTTTGACTAACTTTGAATTTTACACAACTTTTTCGAACCTGTATTTAGCTAAATACGAGTACTCCTTATTTTACAAAGTTTCGGCATGAAGGTAATTTAATAGATAGCTTCTATACATTTCTGCCCATATTTTAGATACGAATTGTGAAATTTCAAACTAACCAATTCGACTCCTGTAAAGGATGTTCATTGAATGCCGCATGTGTGGAACCGGCTTTAGATTACATAACAGTAAAAATTTTCATGATGCTCGATAGAGTCAGCTAAGAATTATGTTCGAAATTCAATCACAAGAATCCAATTAGAAAATGGACTATAGCATTAAAATTCTGTTAATTTCTCGCCATGCAACAGAGCGCGTGGAGACGGGGCTTGTCTACAGTTGACACAGGCGTTGATGTTAATGCATTTTCGTTATTTGATTACAACTGTGGGGACGAGATCAGCACAAGTGACCTGTTACAGCTGAATTGTCAGCCAGGGGTGAAAATGGTAGATTGAGGAAGCCAATTCGATAGCCATTCACACAGCCGTTTAGTTTTTATGACATCATCTGCCGAGATTGTCTGCTAGTTACAGCCATCACTTCAGTGGCTCATTTGAAATGGGGGGTTCTAAATCGTAATTCGAGAAAATAAGTATATACAGTGCGCATCAAAATTATCGAACAAATTCATTTTCTCAGAAGAAAAATATTTGGAAACGAAATCCTGAAACAGGTCAATTTTTGTTTCACTTTTACCAAATTTTTATGCATTTTTGAAGGATTTTTGTTGCACCCTGTGCGATACCCATCAACCCTCTGAATTTTTTTAATAGGCAAAGTAGGTCATGTGGTACCTTTTTAGCAAGATGTTTGTATCTTTTTTTTTCGAAAAATAATTTAGTTCAAAGAGCTTTTTAGTATGTGCACTTTGTCATGGCTCATTCACTTTCAGACGATGGTATCTGATGAAATTTGTCACCGAATGAAAGTCGACCATTACAGTTTTGTTCATGCACAACTTTCAACTGTAATGGTCGACTTTCATTTGGTGACAAATTTCATCAGGTACCATCGTCTGAAAGTAAATGAGCCATGGCAAAGTGCACATACTGAAAACTCTTTGAAGTAACTAATTTTTCGAAAAAAAATTTGTTCTGAAAATTTCTGCACGCCTGTAAAGAAGATATAAAGACCTTGCCAAAAAGGGACCATACGACCCACTATCCCCATTTAAAAAATTTAGAGGGTTGATGGGGATGGCACAGGGTGCAACAAAAATCCTTCAAAAATGCATAAAATTTGGTAAAAGTGAAACAAAAATTGAATTGTTTCAAGATTTTGTTGCCAAATATTTTTCTTCTGAGAAAATGAATTTGTTCCATAATTTTGACGCGCACTGTATATTCTTTCCAGGATATCTATGTATACTTATTTTTAATGGCCAGATCGATTTCACGAATGTGCAAAATCCGCCAAAAAGTTCTGGAGATATGTGAAATTTTCTCTCAATTATCACTGCGATCGAACTGGAATGTGGTTTCTAGTTGTAATCTCTCAAATATTGCTGCAGAATTCCGTGAAAAATATTGAATTTTATATAAGGCATCTCAGAACCGTTGGAAGGGACAGATCTTAAATGGAATACAGCGTGGAATCTACCGATGGAATAAGTTATTTGTGATGCTACTTTATTATTGTCAGAGGAACACTGCATTGAGTCGGTTCCATTCAGGAAGTTTCAGATAAGCACTGACGTGAAGTCAGAAAATCTTGCACGCCCTTTCAAATTCGTTCGAAAGCGGTTCCTTTATTGACGTAAACGGACCTTCACACAGGTATTAATTTGGCGATCTTCTAATCATATTTTCCTAACGAAATTCTGCATAAACCTTCAAGTTGTCATTCTTCAATCAAGAACGTGCTAGATTTCAATTCGATCCAATCTGTATTTTCGGAAATGAAGGAAAAATAAATATAATAAATTTTCATTCGTGAATAGGTTGAACTCAATGATTCCGCATTCGAAATTTCCATAGATTCAAATTGGATCGAATTGATGTTCAGTACTTGACAGCTTGATGGATCACGCAGAATTTCTAGAGAATATATGATTAGAAGATCGCAGAATATAGAATATTTTTTTTCGAATTGTTCTAATGAGACGTTTACAACGACATTTTCTGCAAGAAGTTGGGTATCAGCATTGTTCAATTATTCTGCAGGTGTTTTGTAGATTTTCACCCTCAATTTCCAAAAAAGAATAATTAAAAAATAAATAAAATTGAAATTCACAGAATACACACTTGCGGATTGCAGGATTCAAACAATTTGTCAAAAGGAGTTTCTCGGAAAAATGTTACCTGATGTACCATACTGGAGCAATGTAAACGATCAACAAAGTGAACTGTAACGGCACAGAGTCTAAATCGAACTCTTTCATCAGAAACTAACGAGAAATTTTCAAAATTACTGTACTATTACTTTTTTCGACGATTCTGCAAATTTTCCCGTTATTGTCCGATTAAGGAATCCGATTGAGACTCTGAGACAATCAGACAATAACGAGAAAATTTGCAGAATCATCGAAAAAAATTAAATCTGCAAATTTTCTCGTTATTGTCTGATCATCGAAAGAAAGTAATTCTGAAGTTTTCTCGTTATTGTCTGATGAAGGGATCCGATTTAGGCTCTGAGATGTTTCAGTTCACTTTGTCGATCGTTCACATCGTTTCAGTATTGTTCATTAGGCAACTTTAGTCCTACAAACTGCCCTTGAAAAAATGGTTCAATCCTGCAATCCACAAGGACATTTTCTATAAATAGCAATTCTCATTTGATTCTGATATTTTTTTTTTCAGATTTTGGGGGTGGAAACCTAGAAAACACCTGAACGAGATTGTAAAATACTTCCTGATTAATCTTTAATCGATATTTTTCAATTGGTTACTTTATCTTGATTGGACAAATTCGGAAATATCAAGGATACCGAAGGGAAACATTTTTTCCTAATATTTCAAACAAAAATATCAGATTAAACTGAAATTTGGTACACTATTGTGAAATATAGGGTGCAAAATTTAGCGAAAGTTGCTACAACTTACTACCAGGTTTCAATTCGATCGCTTAAGTAATTGGGTAATTCCTCAGATGTTGACGTAATAGACTCGAAACTTCAAATTGACATAACTCCGAAACAATTATGCCAATGCGACCCAGTAACGAACCTCACCGTCGCATTCTGACGAACAAGTCTCTAACTTGTTGTGTTCGACATTCGAGTGAAATTAGAGCACGCCGCCCCCCATAGAACATACACGCAAAGGTCAGACTCTCTAGTTGGCTCACACAGCCTGTACTTCAAGAAATAGCCTGGTGCTCAAACGAAATCTCGTATCGTTTTCATCTGAAAAAAACAAACACAATTGTGTCGAGACGAAAGGACACTGATTCTTCCTGAAAGATCTTTTGCTACGTCTGAAGGGAGCACCGACACGAACTTGTTCCCCTCCAGTTTAATTTAATCAGTACTTGAATGAGGTAACTTTTCATTTATTTTTATACTTTCAGACTTTCATCCTCGTGATATTCCACCTTTTCGCTGGTTTTCACCATTCCCTTTATTTCATTTACTGATTTATATAACGTTCGTCCAAACTTGGAACTTTGAAATTTAAAGCGTTTGTCTTTCACTAATTGATTAGCAAATTGGAACATTCAACAGCCCTCGAAAGTTACACCGTCCGACGATACTGACGTGAAAACTTCATGGTTATTAAGAAAATTTCGGACTATCTCGGCATTCGAATGGATCTGACTGTATAAATTCGAACCTTATATTTTTGCGCGCATGTTTTAGAGAACAGCGAGCTATCGTTTTGTCCAAATGTAATTTTCGAATTTCTTCTTGAAAATAGTCTCAAACGACTAGGTTGGACTCACTGATGATGAAGGAGTCGTCAAAATCGATTATGTCCGTCCGACCGGTCGACGACACGATAACTGTCGCGAGAGAGCAAGCTTGCGATTTGAAAGTTGGAGGGAAGGTCGCGCATCGGAATGCGGTGGTAGAGTTCGTTAATGGGCCAAACCGCCCGAATGGTTTCGGAGTTATAGGCATTTGAACTTTTGAGGTTTTTTCTCTTTTTTCAGGAATTACTACAGCGATTCGATTGAAACTCGGCAGTTAGTCGAAGCATAACGACACGCAACTTTTAAAAAAATTTTGTTAAAATCGTACTTGAAAATTTTATTGCCAAAAAATATATTTTTTTCGAAAACGATTCATAATTTTGAAAAACAAATTACTTGATACCTTGAGCTCCATATGTCATAGCAGTGTATCAAATTCGAATTTCAATTACGAAAATTGAATTCTTGAATGGGTAATTATTTCATAGATATAGGTACCCATTCGAAATTTTATTTTCCCAATATTTCAAAAAATACAGATTGGATCGAATTGAAATCCAGTACTTCATCGAAAAATTAGAGCTTGAAGGTTCATTTTTTAGGTTTTTTATGGGTTTTCACTTCCAATATCTGAAACGGAACTATTAAAAATGAAATAAAATTGTTTTTTTCATGAAAAACGCTCTTGCGGATTGCAGTATCAAACTATTGGTCAAGGGCAGTTTCTTGCAAAACAGATTGCCTAATGAACAATACAGGAACAATACAAACGATAAAGAAAGGGAACTGTAACGTTTCAGAGTACAAATCTGACTCTTTCATCAGACAAATTAGAAAATTTCAAGAATTATTTTCTTTCGATTTTTCGATTCGATTTGAGACTTTTGTCAAATTCAGTTTTGAGGAAACACAGCAAAACAGATTTATTTGGTTTGAAAGTTTTTTAATTTCAAATTTTTAAGTAAATTCAGCCAAATAGGTTCTATATTTCTACCGAACCATGAGCAAAATCACTCTCTCCATCTAACAAAATGCAAGAGGATTCTTTGATTTTCCTTTTCAAATTATCTGATTCCAGCAACTGTATTTTGTATTGTCCTAATCTATCATGTGATTCCCAATGGTCGAGCATACATGGTTCGCTATTTGGGATTTTTGTATGTCTCTATTCCCAAGGTTGTTTTTATGCTCTCGTTTTCTGATATCTAATGGTCTTGACGTTTCCCCTGTATATGTCTTTCCACAAACACAGGAATCACATTCAAGGTTGAAAGTGATTCCTTATGTACATGAAGTTCCAGAAAAGATCAGAAGAATTGGTGCTTAATTCAATATAAGAACGGTTTTCAAATCAAAAAATTATTTGAGATCCATACTAACTAAAACCAAACCAATTAACGAGAAACAAAAATAAAAAAAATGTGTTTATAGTATTCCCTGTGTTTGTGGAAGGACATATACAGGGAAAACGTCAAGACCATTAGATATCAGAAAACAAGAGCACAAAAACAACCTAAGGAATAGAGACATACAAAAATCCCAAATAGCGAAACATGTATGTTCGACCATTGGGAATAACATGATAGATTGGGACAATACAAAATACAGATGTTGGAATCAGATAATTCGAAAAAGGAAAATAGAAGAGTCCTCCTGCATTTTGTTGAATGGAGGGTGTAATTTTGCACATTGTCCGGTAGAAATGGCCCTATTTGGCTGAATTTACTTGAAAAAAAGGTAGAATTAAAAAACTTTCAAACCAAATTAATCTGTGTTGCTGTGTCTTCTCAAAACTGTCAATGTGGCGAAAGTCTCAAATCGAATCGAAAAATGGAAAGAAAATAATTCTTGGAATTTTCTAAAAGCTGCTGAGTTCACGTCAGTGCTTTTTATGTCAAACTATTTGTCGAGGGCAGTTTCTTGAAAAAATATTGCCTAATGAACAATTTGATTATTTGGCAACAGCACTGAAATACGAAAGTACATTGAAAAAAAATAATTCTGTAAATGAAGGAGTCAGATATAGATCTTGCAAGCTTACAGTTCACTTCGTTGATCACTTAGATTTATATTGTTCCGAGTAACTGCCTCTAGAGATCTTCGTTCATATTTTCTCTTCAAGCTCTCGTTTCGAGGTAGGCAGATTCTCAAAGTTAGTTAGAAAAAACCTAGAAAAGCACTGACGTGAAGTCAGCAGCTTTTGAGCGCATGTTCAAAGGAGATAACCACTGCAAAAGGTGCTGTCTGCACGTCATGGCTTTTCTTGTTTTTTTTTAGATAATCTGGAAAAAACTTCGATACTAAGGAAAAAACCACGAAATTTTATATAATCTTTCTCAATATCTTCTGAAATTGCAATCGGTATCAAACTGAAATTTGGTACACTGCTGTAAAATATGAAGCTCAAAGTATGACCAAAATTTTACGAATTCAATGGATAGTTTCCGAGAAGAAAATTTTTTCGGAAAAAATGTTTAAACTTATTTTTTAAATTTACTGACAACACGATCACAATAAAATATCAGGAAAAAACTCCGAAACAATTCGGCCGATTTTGCCCGTTAACGAACATAACCTTCGGATTTTGAAATGCAACCTACCCTGAGAGTTTCAAGTCGATAGGATTCTCTGTACGCCCGTAATCGTGCATACGGCCGGACAGAATCGCTTTTGACACAGGATTCGTCATCAGTGAGTCCAACCTAGTCGTTTGGGATAATTTTCGGCTCATAATTCGAAACTTACAGACATTTGGACAAAACGATAGCATGCTGTTCCTCTAGAACATGCGCGCAAAAACGAATCCGCCCGTCTGCTAGTCGCCAAGCTTAAATGTGAAATTGGTTGGTTTGTATTCGATTCACATATTTATTGATGGTGTTTCATATGGTCTGGAGTAACCATGCTAAAAATCGCACATAAAGTATTATTGTCAAAAAGCTATTAAAACGAACGATTCGTAACAATAAATTCGTACAGGTATTCGAGTTATTCGAACAACATTTAATCAAAACCGCTGTCAGGAATATCCGGCCGCAGTCGAAACCCCAAAAAATAACGAAAGACCCTCCCAAAAAACATACAAGCTGTCAAGATCATTGTTACCATTAGGGTAGTTCATAATGTTTTCTCGTGATATTAAAATTTCTCTTGATTGATGAAACTCGTATAACAAAACGCGACCGTGCAGAAAAGTGGGGTCTTCTGAATAACATTTTATTATGGTCTCCCGACAATCTGCCTAACTGATGACATTTTTTGTAGAATGGAATTTATAGGCTGCAGGAAGATTGCGTGGACCTATTTGTTAAAAACTTCGCCTTTCGCAAGGAGTATCCCAAGTTTCTTTGTTCTTCGAGCTGCAGTTAGTGCGTTCATTGTGGGCTCGAGAACAAAAAATCTAGAAGAGCACTGACGTGGGGTCAGGAGCTTTTACGCGCTTGTTCAAATTCTAACTATTAGATCAATACGAAATTTTGCACCTAGTTTCGTGTTCGTAATCTCCACCTGATCACAAAGTTTCAATCTGATTGCATTCGTACTTCTTGAGATATTGCGGAGATATCGTTAAAATTCCAAATAACAACGAAATTTGGCACACTTTTTTCCTTATATCTTCGAAAGTTAACATCGGATCGAATTGAAATTTGGAACATCGTTGTTAAATACTGACTCGAAGGTTTGTGCAGAATTCCATCGAAATCTAATCAATTTTTTCAGAGGAAACAAATTTTTCATAAAAAATTTTTAAATTCCCGAATAAAATTTTCTAACGACTGGAACCAAACAAAATTTTGCTATAAGTTGCGCGTTGGTATTCCAAAACTGTACACGAAGTTTCAATTTTATCGAGTCAATACTTCATGAGATATCGAGGAATTAACCTAAAAATTCTTTTCTTTCGAAAGCAGATACGGGCGGACGGACGGACAGAATTGAAGTTGACCACGGATTCTTCTTCAGGGAGTTCAACCCAATCGTTTGAGACCATTTTCGGTTTGAAATTGGAAAATTACAGACATCTTGATGAAATGATAACACGCTGTTCTCTAGAACAAGCGCGTAAAAAGGAAAAGTCTCAAAAAACGAAAATAATCTGAAAAAATATTAAAAAAATTTCTATTGAATTATTATGTTACTGTTTTCTCAAGTTTTACTTCAATCATTGTATGCCTGTTGGAATAATAACCAAATTTGTCATTCACAATGAATGTGTGATGGAATCTTCATTTCTATTTTTCGGATTATACAGTGCGCGTCAAAATTATGGAATAAATTCATTTTCTCAGAAGAAAAATATTTGGCAACGAAATCCTGAAACAGGTAAATTTTTGTTTTACTTTTATCAAATTTATATGCATTTTTGAAGAATTTTTGTTGCACCTTTTGCCATCCCCATCAACCCTTTAAATTTTTTATAGGGAAAGTGGGTCATGTGGTTCTTTTTTGGCAATGCTTTGTATCTTCTTTACAGGCGGGCAGAAATTTTCAAGAAGAAAATATTTTTTTTGGAAAATTTACTTTGAGACGGTGGTACCTGATGAAATTTGTCACTGAATGAAAGTCGACCATTACAGTTTTGTTCATGCAAAACTTTCAACCCCTACGAACCCTTTAATGGAGAAAAAATTCAAAAAGCACTGCCGTGAAGGCAGCAACTTTTGCGCGCATGTTCAATGTAGATGACCGCTTCAGCAACGAATTTGAACGTGCGCGCGTACCAAATTTCAGTTCGATACGATCATAAGTTCTGGAGATATCGGGAAAAAATATGTAAAATTTCGAGGTTTTCTTCTCGATATCGTTGATTTTTTCGGTATTACTCGAGAAATACTGATTCAGTCCTGATTAAACTTCACAGCTAGTTTTAAGATGCTAAAAGACAACTTTATGCAAAATTTCGTGATAATCGTGTTATTAGAACAATTTGAAAAAAAAAATTTATATGATTTTCTCATCATATCATCCTCATTAAATTCTGTATGAAACTTCGAACTGTTATTTTCGATGAAGTACTGAATTTCAATTCGATCTGATCTGTATTTTTGGAAACATTGGAAAAATAAAATTTTGATTGGGTATATCTACGGAATCATTGGGCGGATTTTACCCATTCACGAATTCGACCTTCGTAATTAAGCCCCAAACCTACTCTACAAATATCGAGTTTCTAAGTCGTTTCTTCCGGAAGTTATTGTGTTTACGGTCAGCCTAACGGCCGACTGCGTAAACACAATAACTTCCGAAAGAAACAACTTAGAAACTCGATATTTGTAGAGAAGGTTTGGACCTTAATTACGAAGGCCGAATTCGTGAATGGGTAAAATCCACCCAATGATTCCGTAGATATACCCAATCAAAATTTTATTTTTCCAATATTTCCAAAAATACAGACCAGATCGAATTGAAATCCAGTACTTCATCGAAAATAACTGTTCGAAGTTTCATACAGAATTTAATGAGGATGATATGATGAAAAAATCATATAAATTTTTTTTTTCAAATTGTTCTAATAACCCGATTATCACGAAATTCTGCACAAAGTTGTCTTTCAGCATCTTAAAACTAGCTGTGTAGTTTAATCAGGACTGAATCAGTATTTCTCGAGTAATACCAAAAAAATCAACGATATCGAGAAGAAAACCTCGAAATTTGACATATTTTTTCCCGATATCTCCAAAACTTATGATCGTATCGAGCTGAAATTTAGTACACTGCTGTGAAATTAGAAGGTCAAAGTGTGAGTATAATTTTTTTTGGATATGATGAATGGTTTCCGAAAAAAAAATTTTTTTGTAAAAAAATTTCGAAAAAAATTTTTTTTTAAATTTATTGACAATATGATCTTGACGAAATTTGGCTCAAAGTTGCGCGTCGCTATACTCCACCAAACTGCCAAGTTTGAATCCAATCGCTCAAGTAGTTTCTGAAATAAAAAATAAATAACTTCAAAACTTCAAATGCCTATAACTCCGAAACTATTCGATCGATTTGGCCCATTAACGAACTTAACCGCGGCATTCCAATGCGCGACCTACCCTGAAAGTTTCAAGTCGCTAGCTCACTTCGTTCGACAGTTATCGTGTCTACGGCCGGCCAACCGGCCGGCCGGCCGGCCGGACAGAATCGATTTTGACACCGGATTCGTCATCAGTGAGTCCAACCTAGTCGATTGAGACCATTTTCGGCTCAATCATCCAAAATTACAGACATTTGGACAAAACGATAGCACGCTGTTCCCCTAGAACATGCGCGCAAAAATGGAGCCAGGACAAAGTGCACATACTGAAAACCTCTTTGAACTAACTAATTTTTCAAAAAAAAAAATTTTTTCTTGAAAATTTCTGCACGCCTGTGAAGAAGATACAAAGACCTTGCCAAAAAAGTACCACATGACCTACTTTCCCTATTCAAAAAATTTAGAGGGTTGATGGCACAGGGTGCAACAAAAATCCTTCAAAAATGCATATAAATTTGGTAAAAGTGAAACAAACATTGACTTGTTTCAGTATTTTGTTGCCAAATATTTTTCTTCTGAAAAAATGAATTTGTTCCATGATTTTGATGCGCACTGTATATCGTAAGATATCAATATCGAAAGATATTTTGTGAAGGTATTACAGAAAAATTTGTATTTTTAATGATAGAAAGAAAATCATTCTTCAAATTATCTCATTTGTCTGATGAAAGAGTCTGTTAAACGCTAGGAATCCGATCACACTATTGCGATCGAAAAGTGTCGTGTTGACAATTTTGATAAAATCGATTGAAGCTTAGTTTGGGAGGGTTTTTGCATCACTTTGTAGGTTTTTTCTAGGTTTTCACTACCAATATCTGAAACAGAACTATTCTAAATTAAATGAAAATTGTTTTTTTCATGGAAAACGCCCAAAGAGGATGCAGGATTGAACTATTTGTCTAGGGCAGTTTCTCGGATAATTCTTGTATATGGAGTCCAAGAGTTGTAAGACAAAATTTCTTCCGAAAAACATTTCAGAAACTTGCCTGACTGATGTGTCTTTTGTAAGAATTGGCATTCATTAGCTACAGGCAGATCGCAGATCCTGTACCTAGTAATTTGTTGATAATAATTACCTTCAGTAATAAATTTCCAGGATATCATTTACATCAAGCAAATAAGGAACCACTTTGAAGATCCCAAATTACCGTAGCTATAAATTTTGAGAAGAAAATTATGAGGTAACATTTTCGGAAAATGATATGAAGCCATATTATCCACTTCAATATAAACTTATATATAAAAGTAGCAGAGGAAGTAACCCTCGCCTCTTCCGCAGCATATTTCGCGAAGGCAATTTTGGCTCGAATTTGCGGAAGGATGATCTTTTCGCTCTCCTTTACACAGATTGCCTCAGGCCTCGTTGTTCTTATCCCGAAAATTGAGGCAGGATAGTGGCAATTTGCTCTAAAGTGCCTTGATAACACGGGGGCTGACATATGGCTACATATGCCACTAAGATACGGTATAAACAAACACACTTCTTTGCATATCTCATGCTTTCTTATTATGGGGGTACGGCTGGGGAAGCTTCAGACTATTATGTGGTAATAGGGTGTTGATCCCCTATTGGAATGTTCGTGTATAACTTCTTGTGGATTATTGTTTAAGAAATGCAGATTAACCCCAGGCTGACGAGGCAGTTTACTTGATCCTTGTCATAGGGAACTGATCCCATGTACGTGAAGTAGTATGCTTATGAAACTCTGAGTTAAATTAACACGAAATTTTGGGAGTTGGTTCGAATAAAAGAATTTTCCAGCGAGATATGAAGAAATTTTTTTTTTCAGATTTCGCCTTCTGGGGCATTGTAATATCGCATCAATTTTTGCTTAAGAGCAAACATTACCACGTGTTGGTAAATTACGGCTCGGCAACACAGCCACTTGCAAGTTTCATTAATCCTCGTTAATATCTCGAGTTCATATTGACTTCTCGCTGTGTGCCTAATTTAACGTTGCCAATAACCGCAAGAAATATTGGAAATTCGTGAAATTTAGTAGAACACGGGGTGCCGTTCTGCAGGCTTCTGTGATTATTTTTTGAAATTTTATTTTTGGGATGTACTAAATTCTTCAATGAGATGCGTAATATTAGTTATTTTTGTCTCCATATTTCAGTTTTATTTTCCCGAAAATTCTCGAATATAAACAAGTGGCAACATTGCGCATTTTCAAAATTTTTTTCAACCATTTGCACCCAAACAACGAATTCTGGCCTCCAAAAGTTACCCCGTTTTATTCGAGGTATTGTTTGCTCTTAACGAATTAGAAACTGTAAAAATTAACTCGAATATTAGATAATAAACGACATGGAAAATTCAGAATGTTTTTACATATCGATCGAGGGATATTTTGTGAGGATTCAGGATTATTTTCTACCTTGTTTTCAGGTTTTCATTCCTTATATCTGAAAAAACTATAAGCTTGCGGATTGCGGGACTGAAAATATTGGTCAAGGGCAGTTTATCGAAAACATGTTCTTAATAAGCAATATCGGAATAATGTAAACGAAGTGAATTGCTACGTTTCAGAGTCTATATATGACCCCTTCATCCAACAATGAAGATAAAATTAGGAGAATTATTCTTTTTCAATACTTTCGCGTTCAAATAAACACATTTGTTGAACATTTTGATGCGAATTGTATGCCGGTTGTTTCTAAATTGATAGCCTTTGAGGCTGTTTCGAAGCAAAAATTAATGATAGCTTTCTTATAATGATTTGTATGCATCAAGAAAATTTTAACAGTAAAAATATTCCTCCTTAAAAACTTCATTTGGCACCAACCTCCTTTATGTTTCCTGATTTGGCAGCTGCCTATTCAAATTTAAAGTCTGAGAATTCATGTGGAGAGTGTAATATGTATTTTGGCGCGCATGTTCTAGGGAACAGCTTGCTATCGGTTTGTCCGAATGTCTGTTGTTTTCGAATTTAGAGCCGAAAATGGTCTCAAACGATTAGGTTGAACTCACTGATGGCGAATCCGGTGTCAGAATAGATTCTGTCCGGCCCGCCGGCTAGAAGAATAGTTTCCGAATGGTTTCCCGATAATTTTTTTTTTTCATTTACTGACACGATGATCTCGACAATATTCCGCTCAAAGTTGCGCGTCTTTATGTTCCAAATAACTGCCAAGTTTCAATACAATCGATTCGGTAGTTCCTATAAATATCAGGCAAGTAATCTAAAATTCCAAATTGCTATAACTTGGAAACCGTTCGTTTGATTTTGCCCATTAATGAACTTAACCGCGGCATTCTGGTGCGCAACTTCCCCTGAAAGTTTCAAATCTCTAGTTTTAATTGGTCTTACAATTTTTCGAGGGGAAATAAGTCAATACACAAAACGATTATTAATCGAATCCACTATTTTTCACCTGAGACGAAACCCAATAACGCACGTCAAAAAGGAATAAGTCAATCGAATTTTGATTCTTTTAGGTAACAGCGTGTAATTGTTTGAAACCAACCAAATAAAATCTCACCGTATAAGAACCAAAGTTCCCACTTTTTGCATTTTTTTCTGATTTTGCGTGGCGATCGAAATGATCAGGGTAGTAGCTCTTGAAGTTGGCACACTGTAAAGACAGAAATAAATGGACAGCTCCACATAATTCCATCACCTATTTAGTTATTAAGAAGCCAAGCTGTTTGCCTTCACTATTTGTATCATCCACAAAAGAAGAGAGGGACATAAAGGTTAATAGATTTAGACATTTCGATTGAAATAAAATCTAGAAAAGCACTGACGTGAATTCAGCAGCTTTTATCGCGCTTGTTCACATTGGTGTCTTGGAAATTTCAGTGAAATTTCAATGAAACATAAATATTTTCAAAAATTATTCATGGAAAAATTTTTCTTATTGACACTGTTCATCTTCCAACCAAGTTTTATTTCGATCAGATGAATATTTCTCGAGTTATTGAAAAATCAAAACCCAGATATTCAGGATCTTAACCTAACCTGAAAATTTCAAGACTCTTGGTCCTTCTTTTCGAAAATTACAGCGCACACGGCCGGACGGACAGAATCAATTTTGACCATGGATTCTTCAGCATAGCTCCGAAACTGTTTGACCACAGATTCTTCATCATCGAGTCCAACCTAGTCGTTTGAGACCAATTTCGGCTCAAAATTCGAAAATAACAGACATCGTGACGAAATGATAACGCACTGTTCCCCAGAACAAGCGAGTAAAAAATGTATCCTGTTACTTCGTAAGGATGCTACTTCGCATAATACATGTTTTCTTGTTTAAAATCGCGCATTGAATGTCTGAAGCTATAGATAGATTCAAAATGTCGTGGTGTTAGGAGTTTTTCGATGTTCGATCAAATAAATATTAAATTGAATTCCACTATTTTCCGACTCATTACTGTATCTTCCCAGTTGTTGATCGAAGAACCTACATCACATAATTCAAACGCTAGATTTCACATGACGTACTTGACTTGACTTTTTTCGTACTGTCATCTGCGAAAGATGGTTCACATGATTTGAATAGTTTTTGGGGGAAAACCAGATTTTTTCCCAACTGATAAGCTTCCAACCTTCTGCTTGACTCCATACTGAATGTAAACACGAGTTTTCAGCAAATTCGATTGAAAAGCTTTCGAGATATTGAAGTTTCTTCTATGCTTTCACTGGTTCAATTTCTACGAAAGTTCGCATGAATATTCAAGTCGTTTTTACACGACTCCACCTCTAACGGATCTGTTATCCTAAAAATTTTGGAAAAACTAGATTTTCAATCAAGTGGTTCCTTCCACTTCAAGTATTTTGGTAGAAATTGTTGTAAAATTTCGATAAAAACTTCTTAGCTTTGACAGTTTATTCGCCACCTTTGAGGGTTACTTCACTTATCAGAGAATTTTCAACAGACTGAAGCAAATGAGAAATACAAAGAATTCGTATATTTCAACGAAGAAATTAATCACCTTTGTAGCATTTAATCATTTCTGCACATCGCATCGATTCTTTTTTCGGTTCGTAGCTTTCCTTACGGCTCAATCATCAGGGACTTCTTTGTCTTATTATATAGACAGGATATGTTATTTTGTATGTTCAGTTAACCTGGAGGAGGCGGTACAAGGCGTGGCCTCGTGAAGACGGCGTCGCCGCCGCGACGACTGAGGCGGTCAGAAGACGCCCTAGTTCCCAGATAGAGACGAATACTAGAAACAGATGTTCATAGACATCTATTGTTGGAAACGCAGACAAGAAGACACTGATTTCATTCGGGCAATTCGAGTTAAAAAACGATTCGAAATGGTTGCAGTCTCTTCTTCGTGTACAGGATGATTCCAGGATCGAATTCTCCAGACAAACAGGGAAGGATTAGGCTAAACTCTCGGGAAAGTCTGAGACTTTTATGTATCCGTGAGTACAGGTCCTTTTACGCGTTCGTCTGAGGAAACAAGACCGTAATTGTTTTTCTGGGTTTTCACTCCCAATATCTGAAAAAGAACTATTGAAAATTGAATAAAAATTAATATTTATAGAGAAATCTCTTGTAGATTGCAGGATTGAACGTCAGTGACAGTTTCTGGGAAAAGAAGTTGTCTAAGGAAGAAAACTGGAACAATGAAAACGATCAAAAAATTGAACGAGTCTAAATCTGACACCCTCCTCAGACAAACGATAAAATTTGCAGAATTATTTTCTTTGAATTATTTTCGTTTCTTGAGACTTTAATCGAAATTGACAAAAAACCACAGCAACACAGATTCCCTAGGCATGAGAGTTTCTTAATTCTCTCTTGGTAAATTCAGCCAAGTATGGTCCATTCTACAGAATAATATTCTCAAAATCGTCTGTAAATCCCTTCTATGCTTGGACAACTTCAGCCGCATTCTTATTTCATGATTAATACATAGATGTCGCGCGAAGCTGGCAGACTAGGAATGTAGTCCACTAAATCAATACGTTATTCAATAATTCAACGGTACAGAGATTCTGGAGATAACTTTTCGAATCCCCCCTACAACCTTCGCCTAAAAGACATGAACGGAGTTCAGGGCTGCTATATTGGAAACTTTCGAATGTTTTCTGCTCAATTAAGTTCAGTCAAGGCAAGAGTTTTTTTCGAAAGCTTTTCATCCAAGGAATACCGCAGAATATTCTGAAAACAGCGAGGTATCCATTTGTCCAAATGTTTGTCATTTTAAAATTTTTTCCCAGAAATCGTCTCAAACGACTAGGTGGGACTCACTAAATTCGATTCCGTTGTCATAATCGATTCTGTCTTGACGGCCGTAGGCACGATAACGGGCGTACGGAAAATCCTATCAGCTCAAAACTTTCAGGGTAGGTTGCATTCCAAAATGCGACGGTTATATTCGTTAATGGGTGAAATCAGCCAAGTGATTTGGGAGTTATACCATTCGAAATTTTGAAGTTTTTCCCTGATATTTCGCGTAATTCTTGAGCGGTTCGATTGAGTAGGAGCATAATGACGTGTTTTTACAGAATTTTGTCGGAATCGGATTTGAACATGCGGTTAAATGCTGCTCTCCAAATCAAAATAAAAAGCTTGGTAGTCAACTGAATATATTATTGAATAATTCTTGATAGTGAATATTTCTTTCTCTATATATAATTCAGACTAGGGTCGATAACTTTTTGAACCGAAAAAAATAATAGTTGGATTAGACGCATTGCAAAAGTAAGTGAATATAATAAATATGAAGGGAAATATAATTAAGGGGCTATTTGAAGTCGGGAAGTGCGAGTGGTTGAGTGTTTGAGAGTGAAAAACGGTTTATCCCGATTTCCGGCGAAACTACAAGTCCTATGGAAAAAAGAAGCAAAGTTGTAGGTGATGAAAAGGTCTACCACTTCAGTATTCACACTTCAATTCACCTTCAAACCTAAAAATTTATGTACAAAATTCAAGTAACCAATTTTTGTTTTTTATCATTCACAAAAAAGCAAAAACAGATGCGCAACACTCTGTGCAATTCCGTATGAATCGTATCGTGAATTGAAAAACAAATTTCAAAAAGCACTGCCGTGAAGGCAGCAACTTTTGCGCGCATGTTCAATGTAGATGACCGCTTCAGCAACGAATTTGAACGTGCGCGCAAAAGCTGCTGCCTTCACGGCAGTGCTTTTTGAAATTTTTTTCTGATAAATTACTGGATTTCAATTCGATCTGATCTGTATTTTTGGAAATATTGGAAAAATAAAATTTTGATTGGGTATATCTACGGAATCATTGGGTGGATTTTACCCATTCACGAATTCGACCTTCGTAATTAAGCCCCAAACCTACTCTACAAATATCGAGTTTCTAAATCGTTTCTTCCGGAAGTTATTGTGTTTACGGTCAGCCTAACGGCCGACTGCGTAAACATAATAACTTCCGAAAGAAACAACTTAGAAACTCGATATTTGTAGAGAAGGTTTGGACCTTAATTACGAAGGCCGAATTCGTGAATGGGTAAAATCCACTCAATGATTCCGTAGATATACCCAATCAAAATTTTATTTTTCCAATATTTCCAAAAATACAGATCAGATCGAATTGAAATCCACTACTTCATCGAAAATAACAGTTCGAAGTTTCATACAGAATTTAATGAGGATGATATGATGAGGAAATCATAGAAATTTTTTTTTTCAAATTGTTCTATTAACACGATTATCACGAAATTTTGCATAATGTTGTCTTTCAGCATCTTAAAACTAGCTGTGAAGTTTAATCAGGACTGAATCAGTATTTCTCGAGTTATACCGAAAAAATCAACGATATCGAGAAGAAAACCTCGAAATTCGACATATTTTTTCCCGATATCTTCAAAACTTATGATCGTATCGAACTGAAACTTGGTACACTGCTGTGAAATTAGAAGGTCAAAGAGTGAGTATAATTTTTTTTGGATATGATGAATGGTTTCCGAAAAAAAAATTTTTTTGGAAGAAAATTTCGAAAAAATTTTTTTTTAAAAATAACTGACAATATGATTCTGACGAAATTTGGCTCAAAGTTGCGCGTCGTTGTACTCCACCTAACTGCCAGGTTTGAATCCAATCGCTCAGGTAGTTTCTGAAATAAAAAAAAATAACTTCAAAACTTCAAATGCCTATAACTCCGAAACTATTCGATCGATTTGGCCCATTAACGAACTTAACCGCGGCATTCCGATGCGCAACCTATGCTGAAAGTTTCAAGTTGATAGCTTGCTTCTATCGACAGTTATTGTGTCTACGGCCGGCCGGCCGGACAGAATCAATTTTGACACCGGATTCGTCATCAGCGAGTCCAACCTAGTCGATTGAGACGATTTTCGGCTCAATCATCCAAAATTACAGACATTTGGACAAAACGATAGCACGCTGTTCCCCTAGAACATGCGCGCAAAAAACTGGAAAATTTTTCCAATTTTTTTCGAAATCTGTTCATCAGATCTCCGTTAATTTGGTATCCTCCTGAATAACTCGAAATATATGTTCTGATACGCTCATGATGAAACTCCAGTCGGCAAAAACCGATGCAAAAACTTTTGCAAATTTCGATTCTTTTATAAATTTTGAACAAAATTTTAAAATTCGTTATCATCAGGAAGTAAAACTGCGCTTGAAGGGGACAATAAGTGAGAAGGTTTCCACTTTGGCAACGAATTTGAACATGTGCGAAAAAGCACTGTCGTGACGTAACCAGTCACGACAGGGCTTTTTCGAAATTCTTTACCGTTGTTTTTATAGGCGCTTGTTCTAGGGAACAGCGCGTTATCATTTCGTCACGATGTCTGTAATTTTCGAATTTTAAGCAATAATGGTCTTGAAAGATATTGAGTTGAACTCCTTGAAGAAGAATCCGTGGTCAAATTCAATTATGTCCGTCCGTCCGTCCGTATGTGCACTAACTTTCGAAGGAAGAGACTTAGCGGCTTGAAATTGCCAGAGTAGGTTTGGAGTCCAATAATATCTCGGTTGAGTTCGTTAATGGGTGGAATCGGTTGGATAGTTTCGGAGTTAGGCCCATTTAGAATTTTGAGGTTAATTCCTCGATTCTCATGAAGTATCGACTCGATCAAACCGAAATTCGTGGTTTTAGAATACCATCGCGCAACATACAACCTAAGGGTCAATATTTAACAACAATTTTCCTAAATTTAATTCGATCCGATATTTACTTTCGGAGATTTATGGAAAAAGAATGTGACAAATTTAGTTGTTATTGGGAATTTTAACGTTATTTCCGCAATATCTTAAGTAGAACAAATGCAATCAGATTAAATCTTAATTATCGGGTGGAGATTACCAACATGCAACTCCCAGTTAATCTAATGGTTGGAATTCGAACAAGCGCGTATGAAAGCTCCTGACCTCACGTCAGTGCTTTTCTAGATTTTTTCAGCATTTTTTATCAAACAAAAAGCTTGGAAGTCACCTGAATATACTCTTGAATGAAACCCAATCCTTGGTATTGAATATTTCTGCTTTTCTGCACAAGTCTGCAGCTCAATCAATGAAGAGGGTTATAAAAAACACGAAAATGGAAGGAAAAATTATCATAAAGAAAATTATGCAATTTTTCTCGAGTGCAGTATCCCCCAAAGAGCAGTGTAATGATTCCTCGGTTTTTCCATGAGAAAATAAAAGATGTTAGATGTAAATTATTCATTTCCCAGTCTGTTCAAGAAAAAAGCTGATGGATGAAAGGAATACCTGCCTAATTCACAGACAGACCTGAAGACGCATCGCATAATGCATTAAAGAATACACTCTTTCCGACCTTCCTTCTAACAATTCATGAAAATGAAAGGAACAATCTAAAATGTAGATGTACGATTGCACCTGTGGCATCGAAAATCCTCTTTCCGCGAGTTATATCCTCCTACACCATATTTTTCGTGGCTTTGCTCGGAAATAATGCATTCGTGATAAAATATTCTATTCTCATTCCCGTTCGCCCCCTTAAAGCGTGTTCTCGCCCTATTATTACAATCGGATGACCCCTTTGCGGAGATAGATTACCTTATCCTTGGGGTGTTTTCGTATCTTTCAACTTGCCAGTCCGAGGCGTTGAATTTTGAACATTCGAAGCGTTGTCCTGATTCATCCTGGGGATTTGTGACACACTACCCCAGATAAATTATTATGCTTGTGGAGGAACCACTCCACCCCTGTGTGTCTACGCTTATGTTTGCTCTAATGTGTACACTGGATTTTTTAAAAGGAGAGGTCTAGTAGTCATTGAAATGAACTATTCACCACGACAAATACGCAGCGTTTATTCTTCCATGTAATGGCCCCAGTAAATGCTGCCTGATCAGTAGATGGTAAGAAATTTCCGATTATCTTAACGTATCGATCAGGTATCAAATAAATGAAATTTTGTAAGATTTTGCACTAGTTTTAGGTGTCTTCTAGGTTTTCACGAGCAATATCTGAAAAATAACTCTCAAACATTAAATAAAAATGTCAAATTATAGAAAATACTCTCGCGGGTTGTGGGATTTGAGCTATTTGTCAAGGAAAGTTTCGTGAAAAAATGTTGCCTTATGAACAATATTGTAATAACGCTACGATTAACGAAATGAATTGAAACGTTTACATTACTCCGATATTCTTGATTACAATTATTTCTTGAAACTGACTCTATCATTAGGAAAAGTCAGAGATTTATCATCCACTTCGTTAATCGTTTGCATTATTTTCATATTTTTTCATTAGGGATTATTCTTTTTAGGAACTCTTTCAGTAGAATGGGTCAGATATAAACTCTGAGACGTTACATTTCACTCCGTTGATCATTTGTATCATTCCGATATTTTTCATTGGGCAATTTTTTTTTGAAACTCACTCATTCATTCGAATGCGTCAGATTGGGACTCTGAGACGTAACAGTTCACTCCGATTTTATTTTGTAGGCAACATTTTTTCTAAAAACTCACTCATTCATTATAAGGAGTCAGATATAGACTCTGGGACGTTACAGTTCACTCCGTTGATCGTTTGTATTATTCCGATATTTTTCATTGGGCAACTTTTTTTTGAAACTCACTCATTCATTAGAATGCCTCAGATTGGGACTCTGAGACCCTACAGTTCACTCCGTCGATCGTTTGCATTATTCCGATTTTTTTCATTGGGCAACATTCTTTCTAGAAACTCACTCATTCATTTGGAGGGGTCAGATATAGAGTCTGAGATGTTGCAGTTCACTCCGTTGATCGTTTGCATTATTCCGATATTTTTCATTGGGCAACCTTTTTTCTAGAGACTCACTAATTCATTAGAAGGGGTCAGATATACACTCTGAGACGTTACAGCTCACTTCGGTGATCGTTTGCATTATTCCGATTGTTTCATTGGGCAACATTTCTTCTAGAAACTCACTCATTCATAAGGAGTCTGAGATGTTACAGTTCTCTCCGTTGATGTTTTGCATTAATCCGATATTTTTCAATGGGCAACTTTTTTTCTAGAAACTCACTCATTCATTAAAAGGGGTCAGAAATAGCTGAGATGTTACACTTCACTCCGTTGATCGTTTGCATTATTCCGATATTTTTCATTGGGCAACCTTTTTTTTAGAATCTCACTAATTCATTAGAAGGTGTCAGATATAGACTCTGAGACGTTACAGCTCACTTCGGTGATCGTTTGCCTTATTCAGATTGTTTCATTGGGAAAATTTTTTTCTAGAAACTCACTCATTCATTAAAAGGGGTCAAGTATAGACTCTGACACGTTACAGTTCACTTCGGTGATCGCTGGCATTATTCCGATATTTTTCATAGGGCAACTTTTTTTCATGAAACTGACTCGTTCATTAATAGGGGTCAGATATAGACTATGAGACGTTACAGTTCACTTTGGTGATCGTTCGCATTATTCCGATATTTTCATTAGGATACATTTTTTCTAGAAACTCACTCGTTCATTAGGAGGGGTCAGATATAGTGTCTGAGATGTTCCAGTTCACTCCGTTGATGGTTTGGATTATTCCGATATTTTTCATTGGGCAACTTTTTTTAGAAACTCACTCATTCATTAGAAGGGGTCAGATATAGACTCTGATACTTTACAGTTCACTTCGGTGATCGTTGGCATTATTCCTATATTTTTCACTAGGCAACTTTTTTCAGACTCACTCGTTCATTAGAAGGGATCCGATATAGACTCTGAGACGTTACAGTTCACTCCGTTGATTGTTTGCATTATTCCGATATTTTTCATTGGGCAACCTTTTTTCTAGAAACTCACTCATATATACTCTGACAGGTTACAGTTCACTTCGTTGGTCGCTTGCATTATTCCTATATTTTTCATTAGGCAACATTTTTTTAGAAATTCAATCATTCTTCAGAAGGGGTAAGATATAGACTCTGAAACGTTACAGTCCACTTCCTCGATAGTTAGCATGATTCCTATTTGGTCCAATAGACAATATTTTTTCAGGAAACTGCCCTGGACAAATAGTTTCAATCCCACAATCCGCAAAAGCGTTTTCTATGAATACCAATTTTATTCGATTTTTGATAGTTATTTTTTAGAAATTGGGATTGAATCATCAGGCCAATTTTTTCTATTACGGATTTCATGTTCTTGAATAAACTACAAATATAAAACTTTTGAATTCGCTTCTCTCCGTAGAATTTTTTTGAGGTGCCTTCAGCTCACTAACAATGAAATATTTTAGAGACTCCGAGTTTGTAGAGTTTGGTCGGGCCTTAATTACGAAAGTTTGAGTGAATGGGTAGAATCAGCCAGACAAAACGATAGCACGCTGTTCCCATTCAACACGCGCGAGAGCCTATGGCAAGAAATTTGTTATTTCATTATTTCACTAGCTAATATGAAAATCGATTTGAAACCATTAAGATGAGTCGTTCGCATAGTGCAGTTGTCGCATATCGATGGCAACTTGTCTGCATCCAAGCAGATGATTCCTGAAGATGCCGTGAAAGGCAAACAGTAGACTGTTGTATGCGGGATTCTTTGAATGCAGCGGCCAGTTTTTAACTCATGGCCACGAGTGGGAAACTAGGCGGTGTTAACGTTTGGGCGGCGTTCCTGCGCTGAACACGCCTACGCGATCATTCTTACACCTGTGCCGCAAGGTATACAATAAACAATGCATTATATCAGTGCAATTACCGGATACTAAAGACACCTTTCCAACTCGTTACCAGACACCATCTTAGAAATACCTCCTCCGAAACACCTCCATTGCGATTAGATGTGATCATTTATGAGATCTGAGAGGGCGACATCATATTAGATACGTGTCAGGTGGGCTTGAAGGAAGAAATACGCGGGCTGATATACAGGGTGTCTGAAAATAAATTCGAAGTACTTTGGGACTAGATTCCTTGATGAAAATTAATAGGGGTCCTTCTTTCGAAATCAACAATCCTTTGAAAATACAGCCCCTAGAAGGTTTCCATTTTGCTAGTTCTGAAAAGTTCAGGAGGATGAAAGTCGGAGGGGTGTCACACTGTGGATGGCCTATCCACCTACTACTACCTCATTTCAAATGGCACACCCCGTATATTCTTGCATCATTTTATAGCTTGTTCGGTGAAATTTACAATAATATACCATATCTACCTTGAATGAAAACTTAACTGTTTCTAAGATATTTGAGTTGTTGGGAAAAAAAGTTGGTGGTATTTCTGTCAATTTTGCCAATATGAAGTATTATAACAATGTTGGGTTTTTCGATTGAAAATTAACATTCTGTTCATCGGACAAATCAAAATTCAGGATTTTCAAATTAAAACCAATATTTTTTGATCTTTCAGCCGATTCTACATAAGAAAAAGGAGGGGTTATTTGAGGCAGTCTTATACCTCAAATGAAGACTTTCCGAACTTAATTTTTCTGTGAATTCCGGAAGTCACAGACTACTAGAAATTATTGTTTCCCCTCATTTCGAGTTTTTCCTTGATAACTCGGAAAGTTTTCATTTAAGTAATAGGTTTTGCTTGAGTAACCCTTCCTATTTTTAACGTATATAGAGTCGACTAAAAGATTAAAATATTCAGGTTCTAATTTGAAAACTTTGAGTTTTGATTAATTCGGTTTGTCCAAATTGATGATCCTCTCATGAGAACCCTGCACATTTCAACTTCAAATAGCAAACAATATTATGAAACTTCATATTGGCAAAATTGAGAATGAGAAAGATTTTTTCAAAATTATTCAAGAAAGGGGAGTTCCCGTCGACAAAATTTATGATTATAAGAAGTAGTAGGCCGTTTCCGGTATAAACGGAAGTCACAGAGATCTGATAATTTAGCTGAAGTTTATTGACGAACGCCCCAGATTTTACTACAAAATTATGATCCGGTCTAGGTAAACTTCTGATAGGCCTGTGGGACACATTGTACATTATTAGAGGTTGGTAACAACAAAATGGCTTTTCTGCAATTTTTTCCTTGTGAGAAAGATATTTGAAAAATTTGTCTCTTATTATTGCTCATTCAATTCTAGAAAAAAATTCTCATTTGAAACGTTCGATACTTTCTTACAAAAATAATTATTGCTGGAACGTCAGATGGTGTTGTCATATTGAACCTCTAATAATAAAACGTGGGAGTTTAAATAATGATGCTAGAAACATCAACATAATTATTCATATTATGTAGATAGTGTTTCAAGAATCAGCAAAAAATCAAATCCGCCAACTAGTCCAAAAAAAACTGTATGAAGAACCCCTTCTAATTGTGAACATTTTGAAAATTATATTGATTTGTTTCCTGTAAACAAATCAGTATGTTAACTCAAGGACGTGAACCCACGGATTTCATTTTGAAAATTGTTCTGATGACACGATCATCCATATCTTGAAAACTTAGAATCAGATCGAACTGAAATTTTGTACATTGTTGTAAAATAAAAACCTGGATGGATGTGCGAAATTTAATTGAAATCTGAGGAATTGTTCTGATGACACGATCATCACGAAATTCTGCATCAGCATTTGCCATTAAGTTACCAAGTTCCATTATGATAGGGCAGGTTTTTTTCGAGTTATTCCAGATATAACGATATCTATAAAGGAACCACAGAATTTGACATATCTATTCACAATATCTTGAAAACTTAGAATCAGATCGAACTGAAATTTGGTACACTGTTGTAAAACATAAACTTTGATGGATGTGCGAAATTTTATCTGAGGAATATTCTCCGAAAAAAATTTCTCAAGAGAATTTTCAAAAATTACAGACGTTTCGACAACACGATAGCATCAGCGAATCTTTCGCATTCATCCTCTCTATCTCGAGAAGTATAAAATCATATGTTATTTAATTATTTTGTTGTCTCTAATGACTTAGCTATATTATATTATTATAGTCAATCGAAAGATCAGTAATAAACTGCACTTATTATGTTATGATTATAAATATCATTTTCTCTCAGCAGCTAGTTCGCCTTGAATGCAGCTCCCAATCAATTCCAGCAATCAAATCATCTCGAGATATTCTACATCGATGATTATCATGATTAATAACTCAATTATCGCAATTCACTGAATACTTTTGTATTAAATAAATTGAAATGAAAATTCTCGCAGGGGATATTATTGTCTTTATACTAGACGTGCACAGCAGTTATTACACGTTTCGTTACGAAAATTAATTACATCGAATTTTCCTTTGGTCTGGCCGAGTCCTGATTGTAGCGGTCTAGATATGAAATAGCGGAGTATTGATGTGGAATAATAACCCCAGTTACATGGCGTAATAATTCCCTGGAATGCGCATTCCCTTGCGATGATAAATATAAACGACAATATCTCCTTCGAATAAAAAGACCGTTTTAGAAACCCATCCTGCAATATGTTTATATCTCTAGCAATATGTCCATTGGGCTTTCTGTAATAAAAAGCATTTCATGGATTTCATTTCTGTATTCATTGGGTACAATATTTCTAGAGATAGAATGCTCAAATTTCCCCACTTTGTCAATCTATCAAATATTGTTTCATTAATTTATGAAGGGGCTTTCAGAGGATACTATAACCATGAATTCGTGTGGGGCACTATGTGAAGTAAGAAGCTCTCGTGTGGTTGTTCAAATCCATGTACAGAGCAGTTATCCATCCAGATATTCTCCGCCTCCTAAGCTGCTTGGCTTTCGAATTAAAAAAATTCAATTATTTTTGTTATATTACATTAAAATCAATTATTTGAAAATTCGCATGAACCTTTGTGTTGTGTTCTAACTATCGACAATGTTTCAATGAACTCCCATCACTTTTCTCCGAATAATCACTTGAATTGATCAATTCTAGTGATATCTATCATGCATTCCCAGAACTGTGGGGCTATTATTACAAAAGTTAGGGTATTTGCTGGCAGCAGGACCGAATTGACATATAGGACATAAAATTTGTCGTATAAGTGTAACTCGTTCAGAAGTACTGTGATCATATTTTTTCCTCTTTTCCTAACTGTTTCACTTCTCGGGGTATAGATCTAGATAATCTATGACGTGTATTCAAGAACGATCACTGGTCATTATAATCCTCACGATATTCCATATGAACCTTCGGATTTGACTAATGTAAACATTAAGTTTCAAACAGAGTATGTCTAGGCCAACGCTAGGTGAATTTTACACATTCAAGAGTTCAACTCTCGTTTTCAAGCCTCCAACATTTCTACAAATATCGAATTTCTGAGTTGTTTCTTGTGGAAGTTATTTAGTTATCTGTCTGCCTGAGAGTTATCCGAAATTATATTATAGCAATGTTTCCTAGAACATACAGTAACTGTGCGGCGCATATCTCTATTCAGAAAACCTAGAGTCCTATCACAAAAAAATTTCAAAAAGCACTGCCGTGAAGGCAGCAACTTTTGCGCGCATGTTCAATGTAGATGACCCCTTCAGCAACCAATTTGAACATGCACGCAAAAGCTGCTGTTTACGGTCAGCCAAACGGTCGACTGCGTAAACACAATTACTTCCGAAAGAAACAACTTACAAACTCGGTATTTGTAGAGAAGGTTTGGACCTTAATTACGAAGGCCGCATTCGTGAATGGGTAAAATCCACCCAATGATTCCGTAGATATACCCAATCAAAATTTTATTTTTCCAATATTTCCAAAAATACAGATCAAATCGAATTGAAATCCAGTACTTCATCGAAAAATAACAGTTCGAAGTTTCATACAGAATTTAATGAGGATGATATGATAAGAAAATCATAGAAATTTTTTTTTCGAATTGTTCTAATGACACGATTATCACGAAATTTCGCATAAAGTTGTCTTTCAGCATCTCAAAACTAGCTGTGAAGTTTTATCAGGACTGAATCAGTATTTCTCGAGTTATACCAACAGAATCAACGATATCGAGAAGAAAACCTCGAAATTTGAAGTATTTTTTCCCGATATCTCCAAAACTTATGATCGTATCGAACAGAAATTTGGTACACTGCTGTGAAATATGAAGCTCAAAGTGTGAGGGGATTTTTTTTGATATGATGAATGTTTTCCGAAAAAAAAAATTTTTGCAAAAAAATTTCGAAAAAGATTTCGAAATTTTTTTTTTTTTAATTTACTGACAATATGATCCTGACGAAATTTGGCTCAAAGTTGCGCGTTGTTATACTCCACCTAACTGCCAAGTTTGAATCCAATCGCTCAAATAGTTTCTGAAATAAAAAATAAATAACTTCAAAAGCCTATAACTCCGAAACTATTCGACCGATTTGGCCCATTAACGAACCTAACCGCGGAATTCTGATGCGCAACCTATCCTGAAAGTTTCAAGTTGCTAGTTTGCTTTTGTCGACAATTATTGTGTCTATGGCCGGACGGACGGCCGGCCGGACAGAATCGATTTTGACACCGGATTCGTCATCAGTGAGTCCAACCTAGTCGATTGAGACCATTTTCGGCTCAATCATCCAAAATTACAGACATTTGGACAAAACGATTGCACGCTGTTCCCCTAGAACATACGCGCAAAAACACATTTTTCTGTGGTACCTTAAGATTATATTTTTCGCTATTGATATAAGAATCCATTTTTCTATTCTCAGTCACTCAGGGTGTCCCATTTTTTCTGGGCGGTTTCCAACTTTTATTTTTTCAGTGACCATTTTTCATGTAAAATCCGAAAATGTAATTGAAAATAAAGTTGGCCATTCGAAATAATAAAGTTGGGACAAGCCCAGAAAAAAGGAACAGCATGTGTGACTAAAAAATTTGTTTTTCGTTGAGCTCAAGAAACAAGGTACAAAAGAGATACAATAGATTCTTAGCTCTCTGTGTTTCCTACGTAGTGACACCGCAACACTATGGGGGGACCCTTTATGGATCAATATTTTTAGTGAAATTAAAAATTTTCAAGAAATTGAGGTTAGGTTTGTAGGTTATATTCATATCCGGAATGAAGTATCCCCATTCTTTAGCCTGTATCAAACAAGAATTTAAAATAGTAATAGTAGTTTCCATTCGGACTCTAGACTTATGAGCGTTTTTAATTTGATGGAGACTTCTGTGCACCTGTAATTATTCATTTGCGAATTTGAACTTTTTCGACTAGTTTGAAGGTTTGTTGATGGAGCCTGAGTGGTAGATTCAATGATTTCAATACCGTCTGATAAACATTTTTAACACACTACAGCTCAGTTCTGCGGTTAGTTCGTTGATAATTCATAGACTACTAAATACAAGTTTTTGGTAGTTTAAATAAAGTTCTTCTAAAATTCATTGTAGATGGTAATGTGGAAATATATAGGGTCTTTCATTTGAAATGCGGAAGTATGAAGGTATATGTTTTTTTTTAGGTTTTTATGGGTTTTCACTCACAATATCCGAAACAGAACTATTAAAAATTAAATAAAAAATGTTTTTTCTTTCATGAAAAACGCCCTTGCGGATTTCAGTATCAAACTCTTTGTCAAGGGCAATTTCGTGCAAAACAGACCTTTCATCAGACAAATTAGAAAATTTCAAGATTTATTTTCTTTTGATTTTTCGATTCGATTTGAGACTTTTGTCAAATTGACAGTTCGATTTCTTTATCGTTTGTATCATTACTGTATTGTTCATTAGGCAATCTGTTTTGCAAGAACCTTTCCTTGACAAAGAGTTTGATACTGTAATCCGCAAGGGCGTTTTTCATGAAAAAAAAAAACAATTTCATTTAATTTTTAATAGTTCTGTTTCAGACATTGGGGGTGAAAAACCTTGAAAATGATACGAAATCCTCCCAAAATAAGCTTTAATCGGTATACGTTTGTGTTATAACGGAAGTGTCACTTTACTCCTAAAATTTTGGAAAGATGTGCCCTTTTGGCAGCTGGCAAATTCAGGTGAATCTGTCCTTTGGATTTAGATATATTCCATCGAGGGGCATCCCGGTGGGACACCCTGTATAGAGTCCGTTAAAAATGGAGCGATCTCGGTTGAGAATGATGAATGATATTAATCCCGTGGGTTTTAATTTAAATCTAATTTGGACTATTAATCGAAGTATTCTTTCGTATTGATCGAAGGTTTCAAAAGACTGGCCCTCTCCAGATTCCCCACAAGCCATTTATTTGTCCACTGCGCTGCCCGATGCCACCCTTCACAAGTTCATTTTACTCATTTCAGCAATGTTTTGTGAATTTATGTCCCCAAATATTAGGATTTTGTCGTGACAACGAAAAAGGTATATCGTTGTGGTTGACTGCGCCATGCAATAAAGGCCGTCTTACTTTCCCAAATAAATAGCAATGATTTAAACAGGTTATTAGTGGTTGGCGGGTCCCTTTTTTCTTCTCTCCCTATTTCTTGACATTCCAGTTTTATAGGGTTATTATTTGGTATATAAACTTTCCAGTGAACACTTTTCTGGCCCTCAGATTTGTTGGACAATATGAAACCAGTGTTGTGGCTCGAGACAAAATAAGAATGTTCATTCGAATGTCGCGATAAAGAAATATATTCTTTCAGCGCGGGAGCTAGAGGCATGGATACCGTTTTCATGAATTTTCCTTATTAGTGATCTATTCTATGCTGCTCTAGATTATTTGCAGTTTCAAGGTCACTCTAGGGTTCGTAAACAGGGGGGAAGGGAGGTTGCAAAATGTCAAATTTTGTCCTAAATGTTGAAACGTCAGTGGTGCGTGCTATATTTGAATTAGGTAAACAAATAAATACAAATTGTCGAGTAATTCTCTATAGGCTGAATTTAATCGCGAATCAGTCAAAAATGAGTTCTTGATGTTGTGCACTAACATGTTTTGTTCAATTCAATTATTGGAACTGATTTCTGCAGATATGGAAAGAATAATTCATTTTTTACGTTTTTTCTGGGTGTTTACTCCCAATATCTGAAACAGAACTAAAAAAATTTAATAAAACTGTTTTTTCATGAAAAATGCCCCTGCAGATTGCAGTGTAACACTATTTGTCAAGGGCAGTTTCTTGGAAATCAGATTGCCTAATGAACAATACAGGAACAATACAATAGAAATATAAAGCGAACTGTGACGTTTCAGATTGCAAATCTGACTCTTTCATCAGACAAAGGAGAAAATTTCAAGAATTAGTTGATTTGGTTGATCGTCTTTCGATTTTCATCTTCTAATCGTAATATATCCTGTTGGAGTCTTACCTTATTTGTCTGAGAAAACTTACTCTTTCTTTAATTAAAGCAAAACTGAACTCACTTTATTATTCATGTTAACATTCTTGCAACTTATAACACCTGAATACTCTTCGAAATAATCCATTACACCAGATCCAGGCTCCAGAATAATATATCATGTTTGAATGTATATATTCTGAAGTTGGCTGTTATCCAATAGTTATTTAATTGTCGAAATGATAAACCTTAATTAGAAACATTTTTCGGACAAATAAATCTTTGAAATATCCAACAAATAACGAAAGCTTACACCTGTTAACTTTATGAATCTGCTCCTACAGTGTTTGCAACTTTTCGCGAAATCCACATTTTGTATGACATGAAACATGTTTCAGTTATTAAATCGGCTCAACCAGGTTAGAATAACATATATTAATAAAAGGAATCTTAATTCCTTTCGATTGCAATAAGCAGAAGATCAATATACAAAAGTTTGATTAAAAAAACTATATTTTCCATACTTATTCTATACTGGGAAAGTTGGTATTGGCTTTAGGACTCTGGGGTGAATTAAAACACTCTGTATAGAATTGTCGACGTTTCTATCCTGTATTGGGATCTTCTTCACGACAATTTCGTCAGGTGTATAATGGTGCAGTGGTAAATGTTGAACTTAATTGGAATCTGAAAGTTTGGTTCTGCATCACTTCTTTACGTGTCTCATACATAGTCTTAATAATTCAATCGGATACGATGTTTTCTGTTCTTCAGTCAATATAGCAATTACCATATTGACTGAAGAACAGAAAACATTGATTTAATTAATAACACTATATATGAGACACGTTAAGAAGTGATGCAGAACCAAACTGTCAGATTCCAATTAAGTTCAACATTTACCACTACACCATTATACACCTGACGAAATTGTCCTGACGAAGATCTCAATAAATGATCGAAACGTCGACAATTCGATAAAGAGTGTTTTTATTCACCCCAGAGTCCTGAAGCCAATACCACCCTTCCCAGTATTTAACAGCAAGGGAGAGATTCGAGATATTATACTTATTCTATGAAACATGAAGGATTCTTTGTACTGTATTCGGGTTATATCATAGAAAACAATAAAACTAACCAAAATCATTTAACAGGATTGCTAACGTATTTTCTTCACCAACCGCCCCCTTACCTCAGATACCCCCTGGTCTAAAAGTTCAACCTAACTTCTAGACATATCTCTGCACCCTGGGCCACTCCAAACTATATACATAGAAACATGGATCACAAAATTGTTCAACATTAGAGAGAGACAAAATCATCTCCCCACGTCATAGGCAGATGAGGGAGAGAGATGAAAATCTGTCATCCTCAGTTCGATTCTCTCTGCCTACCTGGACCCCGATTCTTGACGGCGATAGTTAAGGACATAGACATATTATCCTTCTAAATACGTCTATGGTAAAAAACGTTTCCTATAAAGCAGTCATCGGTCCCGTATTCTTGGACGTTGGAGACATATTCAAATCAGGGCTATTCGACAAACAATGTTGCCAAATGTTTATCAAAATATTCCAAATCAAAAATAACTATGAAGACTCGAATCTAACTTTATACATACAGTGTGAGTCTCTTACTAGGAATAAATTTATTAAATAAAAAGTGGTTTTTTGTTAAAGATATGTCGATAAGTATTTTAAATTGCGATGATGTTGATGTTCGAAAAAAAATATACAGCGTGTTCCAACTTTGAGATATGACGTCATCGACTATTTGAAGACAGTCCCACTGTTTTATGACTATCCTTGAGGGATTCGTGAAGTTACAAACGCATACTAAATATGAAACTGTTATTCAGTTGGAAGGAACAAATCTGATTACTGTTCAGGATATTGTCGCAGTTAGTTGATAGACGTTATTTTGAGCATTTTGTTATTTGAGTTGACATCAGATAGATAGATTGGTTCCAATGAACCCTTTGAGCCTGACGACAGCAATCCTTTAATATCTTGAATGGAAAGGGTTGAATGCCACTCTGTTTCGAAGTTCGTTCGATCCCTTTCACGAATGCTATACCTTTGATTTTTTGTTAGTACTACCGAGAAATGGAAAAAATAATGATTTGTTAGGATAGCCAGAGTTGCAATGAAACATGAAAATTATGAGATTATCTTCACTAAAAGCTCCAGTGAAAGCATTCCTCAAAATATGAGTGATTTCACGTGAAGAAAATAAAAGGGAACCTCCAGATGCCATGAAAAATATTTCTTCTATAATATCACTGATGCAGTCTTCAGTTGATATTTTCTCTTCTTCAGAATGAATACAAATACGAAAAATTTAGGCTTTTCCGAAAAAGCCATTGAATTATTTTTGCATTTTTGTGATTCCGCATGGTGGCCGAGATGTTAAAAGTGGTTTTTTAATTGACACATTTCAAAGCTAACTTCATTCCAACATACAAACATACAAACCTAACAACATACAGCTAACTTCATGAGTGTTGTTTTTATAATAGCGTTTCGTTTGAGGTTAAAAATGTATGATGAGTCAGAAAGAGTTAAAATGTATAAAGGAAGAATAGCAGCAGCTGCTATAAACGTAGAAATGAGGAAAATCTTGGTTGAAAAATAAATAAATTTGGTTCAACCATGTAAATTTGTTTCGAAATTGAAGTATTTATCGTTGCCAGACCTAATTCTTCTAATATATTAAAAATATTCTGGGGTAAACTTCCTCGAAGTATTTTTTGGAATGGAAGCATTCTCAGGGTTGAACTACAATTAGTTATGGAAATTATTTTTTTTATTTCCTTATCAATGAGTACTCCGAAACCGAAAACGTCCATTTTCTTTCGTGATTCTGAAATGAAAAATTTAAACGTTACTGAAACACAATAATTACAATATTTCGAAACTATTTCAGTTTACATTGAAATGAGAAAGAAAAAACTTCGTAGAAACTTATCAGTGTAATCCGTTCTGGAATCTCTCCATAATTCGACTTTTCCACAAAAAGTTATTTAAATTACTTCTGGTTCACTCTTGATGACTTAATTTAATTCATTTCTCCATATTCTTCCCTGGCAATTTTTAATTTTTCATCTGCTCGCTTCATCACAAACGCCCTCAAAGAAACCACTTTCCAGCTCAGTTATCTACAGCAGAATCAGAAATGATGCCACATTCCTTTCTCTTATCCCTCTACTACTTTTGAATTTAAACTTTCCGCTCCAAATCTGAATGTAGGGGTGTACTAACAGATTTTTCCTCTATCTCCTTTTCAATCTGATGAATTGGATCCAATATATGCGTGCAATAAATCTGGAGGTATTCTTCAGAAGGGACCCTGCTTTTATTGCACTTCTCTCACGGTAAACGAAACAAATCGGAATTTTCTATTCATAGTAAAACGGGAAGTTTCGTTTAAGGGTAACCTGTCGTTCGTTCTTATCAGTATTTTGTTTATTTGCGAGAGGTTTCCGAGTAGTTGCAGTAGTAAACGACCTGCTGTTGAAATTATATAATGCTCCAAATAGCACGGGGTTTCGTTTATAGATTACAATTTGATTTTTTTCGTTTTTTTACGCGCATGTTTTGGGAAACAGCGTGCTCTCGTTTCGTTCAAATGTCTGTAACTTTAGAATTTTTTCCCGGAAATGGTCTCAAACTACTAGGTTGGACTCATCGATGACGAAACCCGTGTCAAAATCGATTTCGTCCGTCCTGCTGGCCGTAGGCACGATTACAGGCGTAAGGAGAATCCTATCGACTCAAAAATTTCAGGGCATTTCAAAACGCAAAATCGGCCAAATGGTTTGAGAGTTATGGCCATTTGGACTTTTGTGGTTATTTTCCTAATATCTTGAGAACTACTGGAGCAATGAGATTGACACTTGGCAATTAGTTGGAGCAAAAGGCAACCTCTCGAGAAATTTTGTTGATCCTGCTGTAAGTAAATTTTGAAAAATTATATTTCAAGATTTTTTTTCAGAAACTTTTTCTTATATATGAAAAATTTAGCCCACACCTTTATATTCCACAGCAGTGTTCCAAACTTGGTACACTCGGTTTTTCTCGGTATGGTTGTTTTTTCCGCAAGAACCCGAAAAATACTGATTCAATAATGATGAAACCTGGTGACTAGTTTGAGGATACTGATGAACAACTTAGTGCGAAATTTCATGATGATCGTCTCATTGAAAAATTCGAAAAAAAATTCAATTCTTCCTTCTTCAAATTTTTAATGCGATCTTCTGTTCATATTTTCCGAACGAAATCCTGTATGAACCTTCAAACTGTCATTTTTCAATCGAGTACTAGCTTTCAATTCGATACCATCTGTGTTTTCAGAAATATTGGGAAAATAAAATTTTGAAACACGATAAATTCCGGAAGAAACGACTTAGAAACTTCATATTTGTATAGTGGGTTTGGACCTTAATAACGAAGGCCGAATTCTCGAATAGGTAAAATCTACCTAATGATTCCGCAGATGCAGCCATTCGAAGTTTTCCCAATATTTCCAAAAATGTAGGTAGGATCGAATAAGAATGAGGTGCTTGATAAAAATGACAGCTGAAAGGTTCATGCAGAAGCTGGGGGGGGGGGGGGGTAATATAATTAGAAGCGCGCAAAAGCTGACTTCACGTCGGTGTTTTTTCTTCGAATGATTCAAATTGATAGTAAGAACGCGCAATATTGAGCTTTTTTTGCTTCGTTCATTTTCAAGAAAAATAATTTATATGAGTTAAAAAATTTAGGAAATCAACAATACGCATTCTCACTAGCATGAAGATCATTTGAAAAAAACAAAAACCAAACAACACCATGTTTGCTCGCGTTTCCGTTCGAATTTTCATTTGACTCCAACATTTCAATTCCCAAAATAATACTGGGTAGACACACACTGTATTTACGACTGAATTTCTGAACGCACCAACCTCAGATTTATATCTAATGTATCTATAATTTTTCTTTCATATAAGGTTTCAACGTGAAATCGAGAAATTCGGGATTTTCCTTGAAAAAAATTTTGTCTGACGGAATTTTGCACATACCTCAAATCCTAGATTCTACAACAGTGTTCCAAATTTCAGGTTGATCAGAATCTTGTCACCTCAAGAGCAAATACTACCACGTGTTGGTAAATCACGGCTCGGCAACATAGCCACATGCAAGTTTCATTAAACCTCGTTAATATCTCAAGGTCAGGCACCTTCTCGCTGTCTGTCAATAACCGCGAGAAATATTGGTAATGCGTGGAATTTAGGAGAAAAATTCAGTGAATATTTCTTAAATTTTTTTCTGGATGTACCTAATTCTTCAATGAGATGTAGCGAGCGCCCGCTCTCAGCTCTTACTTGAGTAGCGCGCGCAGTACCATCCCTTGCGTCTTAAGTACTCTACGTTACCTGCCTGTAACGCTTGACCACATCATCGGTCAACGTACAGGGGGCGCTAGCGCGCATGCTGTCTCAAGATCTCGGAAGTACGTTCATCCCCAACGTTCTGGTACACTCTGTGATCCGCACAAGGGGTGTCCGCTCACGTAGGCATGTAAACGGCTTAGTATGGTGCATGCCCTGACGAGTTCCCCCAAACTAAGCCGGGACGAAACGTGACACTCTCCCAAAGAGGTTGAAGCTACCTCGCAAACCTTCAGAGAATACATTATAATAGTAAATTTTCCATTTTTCACTGCATTTCAGTTGCATTTGCTCGAAAATTCTTGAATGTGAAGAAGTGGCAACATTGCACGTTCTTACAATTTTTTCAACAATTTGCATCCAAAAAATTTTTGAAAAAAGTATTGTTTGCTCTTAATGCTCTCTCTCTTTAGTTTTATTCCTTGTGTTTATGCTGAATTATTTTTGTTATTTACCATAACCAGCAGCCTTCGCACGCATGTAGTGAAGCTGCAATCTCAAATTAACCGTTCACATCCGATTCCACAGACAATCAATTCCAGTCTAGAATACAAGTCATAACTCATGCACGAGCAAATCAACAAATAGATCTCTCTCCGAAACAAACAAACAAACAAACGGGTGTACCTAAAATCGCCGAATCCTGCCACAAAGTATCACCTATTAATTTCGGTAGTTTACACTGATTTGGAATATACATAATCAGGGCGCCAGCGAGAAGCGTCGGTTTAGTGTTCAGCATTCATCAACAGGACGCTGTCAAGTCAACGTGATTTACCACACGTCATCGGCGTCGCTGAATGCGTCACTCTCCATTGAAATATCAAAATGCAAACTTCATTCAGTGCAATGAAGGGAAAGAGTTGTTACAAAATTCCAGACTAATCTTTCGGATCTTTACATTATTCTTAATTCTTAAATGATAATCAACCTTTGGGTTTCTACCTCCTGCTAAGATTCGGAAATTTATATGAGACTCGTGTGAATTCCTGTGTGGTCTATAGAGAAAACAAGACGTTCCAATTTTTTTTTTAATAAGCCTTTTTTCCGCTTACATTCCGTGAAGATTCATATTTAAATTAAATTTAGGTTGAAACAGTGTTGTCTTGTTTCGAATTATTTGGAAGCCTCATACAAATCTTTATTTTCAACTTTCATTCTGCGACTCTTTTGCTATCTCTTGTTGATTTTTTTCTATCCATTGTAAAAACAAAAAGTCTGATTTGAAAAGCCTCAATGAAAATGAGATCTCTTGGCAGTTTGTGGTCTGAAACCTTAAATTACCTACACTTCATACATACCGGCAGCAGGGCCGTAGCTTCAACTAACTTAGAGATTGGGCAGTTAAAATTGAAGGTAGGGCAGTGAAACTTTCATTGATCTGATGAATTTTTCAGATAGTGAGCTTTTGCTTTTTAAGGCAAGACAATGGTGTTTAAAGGTTGGGCATTCCCCTACTTTGCCGTACTCTAGCTACGTTCCTGGGCGGTAATCAGACCTATCGCAACCTGTATATGATTCTTTGCTCTACCGGAGTAAATCAACGAAAAAGGCGAAACATCGAAAAAAATGCATTTACCACTACTACAACAGCAGTAGAGGTTCAACTCATCTTTACTTCACTTCTACAGAAAGAAAGGAGGTTTTGTAGATAACCCTCAGAATGGAATCTGGAGGGCTCAAAGAGTTTCAACGTATATAGAGTATGATCTTGATGCAACTTCGAATTTCTTATTGATAACCGCCAAGAATGCGTCATTCGCTAATTCTCCGAAAAGTTATTTCATTAAGAACATCCCCTATAGGGAATAAGTTACAGGTGTAGGCATATCCGCTCCCAATTACAGAGGTAAACCGAAAGCAACATTGCTACCTATACTGAAGTGAGCAGAGGTCTGTACCAGCTCACCAGGAGGTAATGAAACCTTCACCAAAGCGAGACCCTTTGTGTTTGATATCAACCGTATAGATTAGGGTGTAGTTAAATGACTAACAGAAAATAGAGAAGCACCTTCATTGGGCTAACACCCCAGAACAACTGCAAAGTAAGAGCTTATTGAGCCTTCAAGAACGAAGGCTCAACTATTTTCATCAACATCAACACTATCAACTTCATGAGGGACATATCTCTTTAGGATAAACCATGCTAGAGTGGAGATGCACAAAAGATCTCAATGACCAAAACCAAATACAGTAATACAAAATAACGAAGGAAAATGCATTTATGGATACGTCTGGCAGGAATCCTATATCAAATCTAGTCCAGCTAGGTGAGAAGAAAGAAACATCAGGGTGCAATCTAGCGGAGCAGCAACTCGTTTCCCCTTCATTGAAATGAAACTGGCAAATTTGATGTAATTCAAAAAAATCATAGGTCCATATCGCTAATGAGGGAAATCACAATAAGACTGAAATGTCCGACGCAATTTGCTGCAAGAGTAACATCGCCTAGAGATAGACTTGGCAGAAAGAGTTCACGTTCATACAAACTGGTTAAGGTAATATGAAAAGTGTCAAAAGCTGCAATCCAGGGATGAGTTTCCGGAAAGGACATCGGGGTTTTGATTTTGTGTCTACGATGTAAATAGGTAGTGAAGCGCTACAGGTTATGGTTTGCTTCGTGCACTACTTCAGGAAGATTCAATGGCAATTGAGTCGTATCCAGGGTCACATAGCGCTTTTTGCTTGAGTCTATTACCGAAACATTGATCCTATTTGGCGCTCACCGAACTTGTAATTGAAAAATTCTCCCAAAATTTCAACTTTTTTGAATGAAAGTTGTAGGATAGAGCTAGCTATTAAACTAAAGAATATAATCGTTCGACAATTCCGAGTTTTTTTGAATGAATATCAGAACTTGACAGAAGGGGATCGATACCGGTTCATGCACCATTTTGCAGCTATCGCAGAAGATCTGACGTCTTTCACTTGCTTTTTGCACCTCCACCTACGTTGATCTTTACACTTATTCCTTCTCGATTTGTTCTTGGTTCTTAGAATTAATCATAAACAACTTTGCTGATTTTGAATTCAATAATCAAATACCGATACCGATCTTGGGCACCTTGTTTGATCAGTTTGGAATTTTTGTGATATTTTTCACTGATGACTGATTATTTTCCTTGAAGTATAGAGCCATAACCTGAAGAAGCAAAATTGCACGCGAGATTCAGGGATTCTGCTGGAGGTCACCCTAACAACCTCAGATATAAGACCAAGTCTGCCAAGATTTTTATCATTTATGCGGAGATCATATCTTTTCTGGAAAAACCAAAGAGTATTGGTAATGCACAAAATATCTAATTGATGGCGGTGGTAAAATCTGTCTCAACTGAACTACCAGAACTAACAATACAGCAATAAAATATATCGATATTATGGGCCAGCTTTAACTCGAAATGGAGAAAATCCGACAATATTTCTACTTTTTTGGAAGGAAGTTGTGAAATAGAGCTAATCAATTAAATTCTAGAACTTGAACTTTTGACGATCCCGTGTTCTTTCGAAAAATTCCAAAAATTGAACTAAGCTTTCGAGGTTGGTTCCTGCACCATTTCGCAACTATAGCAAATGGCTTTGGTGCTCTTGGTTTTTTGCACTTCCACCCCCAATGACCTACCCGCTAGTTTCTTTGATTTGTTGGTTCATTGTTTGTGAATAAATCATTCACAACCTCCCTGATTATGTTTATTTTCCATTGAATTCAATAATCAAACACCGGATACCATTCTTGGATACCTTGTCTGAACATATTTGATGTTATTCAGATTTTTGTGATATGTTTCATTCATGACTGATTATTTTTCATTAAATTTGAACAGGCCCATAACCTGAAAAAGCAAAATTCCTCGCGAATCAGATTCGCTGGGGTGAATCAACGATTTAATAATAATCGTCATTGATGTCAGTGAAAAAACAATAATACCATAGGGCCCTTGGTCCAAGTATAACAAATGGCAACAAATACCGAACAAGTCGGTAACGGCGAGATTTAGGGACTTTCATGGCTGGCAATTAAAACATTCTCTGCCGCTTTAAGAGTGATATAGCGCTGAGATGGTGCATTTTGAGTGGGTGCGAAGCGGAACACGAGCTCGCTGCCCTTATAATTGGACTGTTTAGGGGATGACGGCTGCCGCAGCGCGACACGGCGAAGGAATGTAAAGACCAACGATTTCTGCCGCTTTCGCATTGTTTTATATTGGTAATTTATTGTATTGCTTTGTGTAGACATCACCAGATTAAATTTCTGCGAAATAGGCCGTAAAACGAACAAAGCTGTAAACTGACGTAATTCGGTGTATATTTGTTGTCAAATCTTGCAGTAATTGATTCGATGAGCGCGGTTATGCCTAATTCGCTATTAAAATGATTGCACGTTCTCTCGGCCCTCCGGGCATGCGGTGCATATTAAAACGGGCCGTGTCGAGCACGTGTTCCAACAATTAAAATGATACTATAGGTGAACACGGTCATTTAGTATCTCTAATCCCATGAAAAATTGCTTTTATTACCTTTCATTAATGAGAAACATGTTCATTGAAATTTCTCCTCAGAGTGAGCTGAGCACGGACGCTGTTTTTGCTCGCATGTTCTGGGAGACAGCGTGCTGTCGTTTTGACCAAATGTCTGTGATTTTCGTTTCCCGAAAATGGCCTCAAACGGGGCAAGTTTGAACTCACTGATGACGAATCCGGTGTCAAAATCGATCCGGCCAGCCGACGACACGATAATTATCGAAAGAAGCGAGCTAGCAACTTGAAACTTTCAGATTATGTCGCGCATTTGAAGTTATAGTCGTAAATTTTGAAGAGATTTTTTCGAAATATGGAGCTCAAGGTATGAGAAGAGTTTTTCCAGAAATGATGACAAAATTATCATTTTTGCAAGAATTTGAATACAAACTTTTGTATAATTTACTGACAGTACGATCCCAACCAAATTTATAAAAATTGCAAGTCCTTATGTTCCAACTAACAACCAAGTTTCAATAAGATATCTCCAATAGACCTGAAATATCAGGGAAATAATCTCTAAAGTTCAAATGACTAAGTGATGCGCGACCTACCCTGAAAGTTTCAAGTCGCTAGCTTGTTCCGTTTGAGAGTTATCGTGTCCACGTCGGAAGAACAGAATCGATTTTGACACAGGATTCTTCATTTGAGACCATTCTCAGGAAAATATCGAAAATTACAGACATTTGGAAAATACGATAGCACGCTGCCCCCCAGAACATGCGCGCAAGACCACAAAAATACAGAATATTCGAACGAAATTTATGAGTTTATTTCTAATTGTGAACAAGATAGTTAGGAAATTTCTCACAAATTTGCTCGTTAGCATTTCCCAACTAATTATTCAGTTACATTCCGAGAGAATCAGTATTTTTTGAGGTATTGAGGTAAAAGTAAAGATACTGAGAAAATATCAATTAATTTTTCCCCAATTTTTTCACAACCAAACATAGGATCAAGCTGAAATATTGTGCTTTGTTGTGCAATATAACGAAAGCTGCGCCAAATAAAAAAAGCTAGAAGATTGTCGAAAAAATAGTTTTACCTCGAATTTGTAATACATTTTGTTCGTCTTCTAACGATAGGATCACGAAATTTTGCGAGAAGTTGCGCATCGAAAATTTTACTACAAATTTCCAATATAATCGCATCAGCACTTCTTGAGGTAAGAAAAAATCGAAATTTTACTCGAAAACATTTTTGTTTCCGAAAAATATGCTTCAGATTTAGACAAAATCCTGCAGAGAACATTGGAAAAGTGTATCAAAATTATGTTGGATCCGTTTTCTATTTATGAAAATATTGGGGAAAAATACGTCAAATCTCGTATTTTTTCTCGGCATCGTTGTCATTCATGGATAACTCGAAAAATACCAATCCTGATGAAACTTGGTTATTAGTTGCAAATTGCCGATGCACAGCTTTCTGCAAAGTTTTGTGATCATCGAATATTCTACATTTTGATGTCATTTCTGATTTCAATTCTAGTCAATCTGTTTTTTCGTGATATTGGCAAAATTGGTTTCTTCGTTGTTTACGTCGGCCGTAAGGCGGACCGTTAACACAATAAGTTCGGGAAGAAACCACTTAGAAACTCGATATATGTGGAGAAGATTTGGAGTTTTATTACGACGGGAAAATTTGGGAATGGGTAAAATCCGCCCAATGATTCTGAAGATATACCCATTCATAATTTCATTTCCCCAATATTCTCAAAAAGATACAGAGTGGACCGAATAGAAATCTTTTATTATATTGAAAAATGGTAGATTGGAGGTTTATGTAGGATTTCATGAGGATCATAGGAAAATAATCTTCTGTTCCTATGATTCTTCGGCCATCTGGACAATCAGTAAGTCAAGCTGCGTTTAGCAGGTTCAATAGGTCTCTTGCATGATTTTTTTATCATTGCAATCAAATATTTTATCCGTGAGACTACTGAAAATCTTTAACCGCCGTTTTTTTTCAATTTTCAACGAGAAAATCATCTTTTTAATTTGACTGTTCAAACGGATGAAACTTCGCGGCTTCCGTGACGTACCGGGATATAACCACTCTCTCCCACTTCTAGTGTACTTTTCTCTCAAGCAAGCCAATAGACAGCTTCGGCTGTATTGATGAGTGAATCGTACAATAACGAGTGACGTAGAAGACGATCTGACGCGTTTCTCCCGCTTCGATCTTGAGCTCCTATTTGACCATTTTTGATACCGAATTATTCAAAATTCGCGAATTGTTGAAGTGTGTGATAGCATACATTATTATTTTGTATCGATATAGAATGAGAAACACATGAAAATATGATGATTCGTGTTACATGCATGAGACCTATTCGTGAAAAGATGACTGCTTTCGGAACGAATCCGAAATGGTTTGAGGAATAAAAGCCTATAGTTCAACACATTCTGTTATGGTTTTTTCTAAATCGGTCTTTAAGAAACAGAAAAAAATAACTTACCAATGAACACAAATGCATATATGCAATCATTTATTATCATTATGTACAATTAAGTTAATTCCAGGCCTCAAACATAGTAAATTCTATCATAAGATATAATAAATGTCCAAATCAATAACGATCCAGTAACAAATCTAGAGAATTCATTCCATCATTTCAATAGTTAATTCAGGGCACATAATCCTTCCAAAGTATCTTTCTCAACAGGCTTCTCATGATCTGAAAGTATAAGAATTTGTATAAATACCTTGAATTTTATAAAATTGCCTCATCTAGTCAAAAAGTAGGAAATTATGAGGAACTTGAGTGATATTTTGTTGAAAATTATTATTATAGGTTTGAATTGAACAGAACTAGCAATCATAAGTAGAATTAGATGTAGAATTTCAAAGAAAATGTAAATTTAGGATAGAAGATATGTCTCGACCCATAAGTTGCATATAATGTAGTTATCAGGTTTCCGAAGGAACAAAATTGCAGCTATATTTTAGAAATAGGGTTTATTTAATATAATTAAAGCATTTTTTGGCTATTGTAAGTAGAAATTCAAGAATACTAGGCAAATGAAATTGTTAACTTAGAAAATTGTAACATTTAGGCATAAAACTTGAAAAATTTCATATATTAGAGATTTAGAATATAGGCAAGAGGCACATCAAAATACGGAGAACAATACGGCCGAATTTTCTAGACCAGGTTCGAAGAAGGAAAACTTACCTCTGCATACTAGGATGTGAAGAAAAATTCCGAAAAGGTATAAATATAGAAGCTCGAGCACAGAATTTAGTCCATTTTTAACCATCGTCAAGACTGTAGCAGATCCTCATAAAAAATTCTCGAAACATCGTAATATTTCAATCAGAAATTGAAAGCAAACCGAAATTGAATCAAAGTGACTGGCATCCTGGAAGAATAACAGAATATATTACATGGAATATTGAAGAAAATCTTATAAACTTACCAGAAAAGAATATTCAGCAATTAGAAAATCCTAACAAGTACAATTCGAGCCAGATTAAAAAATGAACTTCATTTCAAGAGTCAACCCTGAGAACTTGCACTTTACGCAGTAAACAATCAAGAGGAACTTTGGAGGTTATACGGAAAATCCGAACCACAGAAGAATAAAAAGCAACAAAGTGACATAGAATAGAAACACCGTGGGTGAGAGAAAAAAGGACATTATTATAAGTTTTTTAGATTTAATTTAATTATTTGAGTTAGGTTAGTAATAAGTTTGGCATTTAAAATCAATTACTTAAAAATTTATTTCATTAAATATTGTTATTAGAAATTATATAAATTATTATTTCATAGAATAGAATCCACCTGAGAAAGAGACGGAAAGCCGCGCAAAATTCAAATCAAAATTCATATTTTTGTTATTGGATCCTGTTGAAAATTCAAAATTCAAAATTAATCAAAATCGAACAACAGACAGATTCATAACAATACGTGTTCATATGCCCTATTACAGATCATTCAATAATAATCTTCCTCAGAGTGAGACTCTTTTCCCGTGGCAAATGTTCAATATAAAAGTTTTCCAAACACTTCGATATCCAAGGAACAGAGTAATTTCCGAGACGGCCTTATGTAAAGTGAAGTTTGACAATACGTGACATCAGTTACACCGAACCCCGAATACGGGAAGGGTTTCTTAATCGACAAACTTAATTCATTTCGCAGACTGGGTTTGTTCCGACCGCAGACTTGCCACTATCATTAAAACCAACAGTTCAACGACAATTCACTAACCGCTGCTCACTAAAGCGAGTAACCAACTTTCTTTACTTGAGGTAATTTGCTCCATTCCCGGGAAACATAGCCAATGCTGGGGATATACAGGGTATATCTCTATTATATGTGTACGAAATCCACATTGCGAGAGGCTTTTTAACTTGGAATAAATTCAGTGAATCAAAGGTGATTTTTGTTGATATAATGCTCCATTTCCTGGCATTTCCTGGATAGTCTTACATCAAGAATGAAGCGATAAATTTTTCAGGATTTTTTGTCCACATTCAGGCAAAAACCTAGAAAATGCGCGCATGTTTAATGGAGATGAACGCTTTGGCAACGAATATAAACATACGCGCAAAAGCTGCTGCCTTTACGCCAGTGCTTCTCTAGGTTTTTTTCGATAAACTACTGGATTTCGATTCGATCTAATCTGTATTTTCGGAAATATTGGAAAAATGAAATTTTGAATGGGTACATCTACGGAATTATTGGGCGAATTTAACCCATTCACGAATTCGAACTTCGTAATTACGCCCCAAACCTACTCTACAAATATCGAGTTTCTAAGTTGTTTCTTTTGGAAGTTATTGTGTTTATGGTCGGCCGTTAGGCCGTATTCGTGAATGGGTAAAATCCACCCAATGATTCCGCAGATATACCCATTCAAAATTTTATTTTTCCAATATTACCAAGAATACAGATTGAATTGAAATCCAGTATTCCATCGAAAAATGACATTTCGAAGGTTTGTACAGAATATATTAAGAAGATAATATGATCAGAAGATCACAGAATATTGAATACTGATGGGCAATTTGGTGCAAATTTTGTGATGATTTTGTGTGTCATTAGAACAATTTGAAAAAAAAAGGATTTGAATCATTTTTTGTTTTTTTCTGGATTTTTCACTCCGAGTATCTGAAACAGAACTATTAAAATTTTTTTTTATGGGAAACGTCTTTGCGGATTGCAGGATTGAACTATTTGTAAAGGGTAGTTTCTTGGAAAACAGATTGCCTAATGAACAATTCAGGAACAATACAGACGATTAAGAAAGCGAACTTTGAAATTTCAGAGTACAAATTTGACTCTCATCAGATTGAAATCAAATTAACTCCTGAATGTATCCCTATTCGTTGATCTGGTGGTAATGATGCAACCTCTTACTCCCTATCTATTTATTTCAACTTTACAATTAAAAATTACTATTTACAAACACAAAATCAGGTACAATGAATCTGAGATCCGCGATTCGAAGAGACACTTATCTTAAAAGTAAGGATCCGGTGGTATGATCCTTCAAAATACAGGTACTATGCAGGTAGTCTGGTTTCAAGAGATTCCAACCAGAATAAAGTCCAGAATCAAGATGTTCCAGTAATAATTAGCTTCGGAATAAAGGTATTCCAACAATGATTGCTTCCAGTATTAAGATGATCCAGTTAAACCTTGGGTCCGGTAGTAGGATGCTCGAATGGGCATTAGTCCCAGTAAAAAGGTAATCCAGCAGTCGATAGCTCGGTACAAAGATGAAGCAGTAGGCGGTAGTCCCGGTACAAAGATGATTTAATGAGCAGTAGCCCCGGTACAAAGACGCCTTTTGAATAGACGTCTTATAAGAAACAATAAAACTTCAAAATTCCACGATGTTAATGGATTACGAAGTTCGTTAATTCGTTAAACTCTAGCAAGGTGTTTACTCTCCAAATTCTTATGCACGAAAAAGCAAGAACTTTCCATCGGCTAGACCGAATTAGGGTCACGCATGCGAAACACACACTCAACTGTCAAAGCGAAGTGCGTTTTTTAGCGACCGATCGTATAATCTCAGTAAGGTGTTTTTGCTTGAGATCGGAATTGAAATTAATAGTATGACGTATTTTCGCGATTGAAACTGAAATCGGCAGTGGAGCGTTTTGTAACGTTACACACACCACTTACCAGGAAAAAAAAATTTTGAAGAAATTTTTTTTAGAAAAATGTAAAGCCAATAAGTTTCGATTAATTTTGAAAAATAGAATAGTTACTATGAGGAAAATAAAGTTCTTTAACGTTAAATGCCAAACTGAAAGTTAAGTCAAATGGGTGAAAGGGAAATTAATCTTGCAGGTCACACAGCATAACTGAATCATAAATTTACATGAAGTTCATAGGCAAACAAAGAGAGATCAAAACTCAAAAAAAAAATTGGAAATTTGTAGAACCAGCAATGGGTCGACAGTTGTTCGTCACCCACGCCGAGCAGTGCGATTAAGCGCAATCCAGATAAGCAAAATCCTCGTATACTCGACGTTCCAACCAAACCTGAACGCACCTACCTGTAACAAAGATAAACGACACAATTGAAAAAGTTAAAAGCGCCGTTTAGACACTGAAGGCCATTTCCAATGGAAAAGGGTCGAGAGCATTGCGGAGCACACGCTGTCGACCGACTAAACGTCGCACGTGCCCAAACATCAACCGAAGTCAATGACTCAAAAAATTTTATTCTCGAAAGAAAATTCCGATCTAATCGGGATTGAGAAAAAATATAAGTCTCAAATAAAAAGAAAACGGCATAGAAGCTCCGAACGTAGTCATCATAGCAAATAATAAAAAAAAGGAACCACCCAGTTCGAGACAGAACTGAATGGCCAGGGCATGGAGGTTTATGGATTAGAGACCAAAACCACAAAAAAACTCCCATCATCCTGTGTCGGTTTCAGCGAACACAAGACGATGTCAAATCCGGTAAGGTAAAAGAAAAGAAAACGGTCTAAATCGGTAAATTCACAGATGAAAATCGAAGGATGATGCGTATGGTTACTGTAAACAATATCCACACGAATCAAACATCGAAATCACCTAGTGAAGAAGTCAAAATCGGTAATAATCGACAAAGTCGATAGCAAGGTAAGATAAGAGACACTTGCAACATCCTGTTCAACACAAGCTGATGCGAAGTTAAGAAAAACGTTAGGTAAATCGTTATATAGGTAGAGAGGTCGGTAGACAAAGTCAGGAGTGAAAACGTGTAGATATAAGAAAAGATAGGTATCGACTTATCGACAGGTAAGGTAGTCTACACGAATCAAGTCCCGAAATCATCCAGACTGAGGTACTCAAAATCGATAAAGTTATAAACGGTAGGCAGCAGTAGTCAAGATAAAGATGTTTCTTTCCGGAGCAATGAAGTCTAACAAGTGGCACGATGCAGATAAAAAAACAAAACTGTTAGGAAACTGTGGAAGGGAAGGAAGGAATCGAGAAGGAAAAAAAAATTATCAGGCAAGGTACTATTGATATCCCGAGGTGGTTTTCAAAGCTCGAAATCTGAAGCTAATTAATTAATCTCACTGAAGGCGTTAAAGATGTATGTGAACATGATGTAACCAATAATATCAAGAGATATTTAAAGCTAACTTTTCACACAGAAGATGTTGAATGTGTATGTGTAGATGATGTAACGAATAATATCAAGAAGTATTTAAAGCTAATTTATCACACAGAAGATGTTAAATGTGAATATGTAGATGATCTAACTAATAATATCAAGAGATCACTTCCCAACCCAGCCTCTCCTATGAAGTGATTCTTAATATTCGGAAATAATGAAAGTAGAGAATAAATTGGAAAAACAACCCCGGAAATACGTAGGAAAGAAAAGATAAGATTGGGCGCCAGCGATTACAAATCGCAAAGTAGGTTCGATATAAGGAAGCGGAAATAGGTAATAGAAATAGGTAATAGGGATAGATAATAGGTAATAGGGATAGATAATAGGAAATAGGTAATAGAGAATAGGTAATAGGGATGGATACAAACAACAGGTAAGGAAAGAGAAAGAGAAGTGTCCGCCCGTCGGTACAAACAATAACTGCATCCAAAAATGCAAGAAAAATAATCTCCATGAGACTCACAGATCAAAGAAAACTTCAAAGTAAATCGCTAACTACGCTAAATTTTCAATCAAGATACTGCATAGCCGCTCTAAACTTCAAAATATTAAAAGATACGTTGTGAGACTCACAGATTAAAGAAAACTTCAAAGTAAATCGCTAACTACGCCAAATTTTCAATCAAGATACTGCATAGCCGCTCTAAACTTCAAAAAAAAAATTAAAAGATAAGATGCCCACAGGCATAAGATACGATAGGTGTCCGAGACACAAAAGATACGGTATTTGCCAACCGGCATTAGATAAATTGTCATTAGACACGATAAGATACGGTAATTGTCATAAGACACGATAAGATACGGTAATTGTCATAAGACACGATAAGATACGGTAATTGTCGTAAGACACGGTAAGGAAAATGATACGGTAATTGTCGAATCGAAGGCCCGAGAAAACTTCAAAGTAAACCGCAGACTACGCTCAAATTTCCATTCAAGGCACTGCATAGCTGCGTTAAACTCGAAAGATTAATCGCCATCTTCACGAAATCGACATATAAACCAAAAAGAAAAAAAACTAATAAATATTTGCACCAGACAGACCGACACTTGCCTTAAAATAGGAAAAGGAGAAAAGGTATTAGGAAATTTGGATACACAAAAAAAAACGACCAATCATCACCTCCATACAAAAACATAACTGCCTTCGTCACACATAACAAGAAACAAAATAATCCTTTTTTTGGTGGATGCGATAACTTTCATACACCTCGCTAGACAGACATACTACAAACAACAAATTACCATCACACGAACACACCACAATCGTTCACTAATAAACCGACGATAATAATTGTTTGGACCCATCAGATAGTCGATGGTCAACTTCCCAAGCGTATGATGGCTCCAAAAACTAAGCCCGCCATCAACCAGGCCTACCAAGCATTAAAGGTATCGAGAATGAAGTTAATATTTCAATTTGTGAGACTTGAAGTTATCGGGATTCATGATTCAGTTATTCAGACAATACTAATATAACAATAAGGTAAAAGTTGAAAAGATGGTAATATCGAACATTCAACCTCGGAGCTCAGACTCATAACGAAGTCACCTTCACAACCAGAAAAACGAAAAAGACACACTCAGGGAAAAAAGTTACTCAAAAAAAAGTTACTCGTGGCCCCACGTTACCTGCGCCAGTGAAATCAAATTAACTCCTGAATGTATCCCTATTCGTTGATCTGGTGGTAATGATGCAACCTCTTACTCCCTATCTATTTATTTCAACTTTACAATTAAAAATTACTATTTACAAACACAAAATCAGGTACAATGAATCTGAGATCCGCGATTCGAAGAGACACTTATCTTAAAAGTAAGGATCCGGTGGTATGATCCTTCAAAATACAGGTACTATGCAGGTAGTCTGGTTTCAAGAGATTCCAACCAGAATAAAGTCCAGAATCAAGATGTTCCAGTAATAATTAGCTTCGGAATAAAGGTATTCCAACAATGATTGCTTCCAGTATTAAGATGATCCAGTTAAACCTTGGGTCCGGTAGTAGGATGCTCGAATGGGCATTAGTCCCAGTAAAAAGGTAATCCAGCAGTCGATAGCTCGGTACAAAGATGAAGCAGTAGGCGGTAGTCCCGGTACAAAGATGATTTAATGAGCAGTAGCCCCGGTACAAAGACGCCTTTTGAATAGACGTCTTATAAGAAACAATAAAACTTCAAAATTCCACGATGTTAATGGATTACGAAGTTCGTTAATTCGTTAAACTCTAGCAAGGTGTTTACTCTCCAAATTCTTATGCACGAAAAAGCAAGAACTTTCCATCGGCTAGACCGAATTAGGGTCACGCATGCGAAACACACACTCAACTGTCAAAGCGAAGTGCGTTTTTTAGCGACCGATCGTATAATCTCAGTAAGGTGTTTTTGCTTGAGATCGGAATTGAAATTAATAGTATGACGTATTTTCGCGATTGAAACTGAAATCGGCAGTGGAGCGTTTTGTAACGTTACAAGATAAACGAGAAAGTGTTTTGAATGATTTTTTCCGATTTTTCAAAAAAAAACAATTTAATCTAATTTTCCATAGTTCTGTTTCAGAAATTGGAAGTGAAAACCAGAAAAAAACTGAAAAATAAGAAATATAATCATTTATAACTCACGTTTTATATACAAAATTTATCCTGTTTTATGATAAGCACTTTCCAGAGATAGATTTTGTGAAAAGAGATCGAAGGCATCGGTTTTCGATTGATGGTTGCTAGGGAACTGACTATAAAAGTCCGCAATTCTGAAAAAAAGAAAACAGTCATATTGATATGTCAGTCAAAATTCGATGCGAAAGTATCATCTGAGTAATGAAAAATCTAGAAAAGCACTGACGCGAGGTTAGGAGCTTTTACGCGGTCGTTCAAATTCTGACCATTAGTTGCGTGTTGGTAATCCCCACCTGATTACGAAGTTTCAATCTAATTGCATTTACACTTCTTGAGATATTGCGTAAATAACGTTAAAATTCCAAATAACAACGAAATTTGGCACATTTTTTTCCTTAAATCTCCGAAAGTAAATATCGGATCAAATTGAAATTCGGAACATTGTTTTCAAATACCCACTCTAAGGTTGGTGCCAAATTCCATTGAAATCTAATCGATATTTCATCAAAAATTTCAAATACATTTTTTTTGAATTTTCTAGCGACTGGATCCACACGATTGCTTTAAGTTGCGCGTTGGTATTCCAAAACTGTCCATGAAGTTTCAGTTTGATCGAGTCAATACTTCATGAGATATCGAGGAATAAACCTCAAAATTACAAATGGGCCTAACTCCGAAACTATCCAACCGATTCCACCCATTAACGAACTTAACAGAGATATTTGGACTCTTTTCTTTCGAAATTGGAGCAGATACGGACAGATAGACAGAATTGAAATTGACCAAGGATTCTTTTTTAGGGAGCTCAACCCAATCGTTAAAGGCCATTTTCGGCTCAAAATTCGAAAATTACAGACATCGTGACGAAATGATAACTCGCTGTTTCCTAGAACAAGCGCGTAAAAACGAAAATATGTTCGTATTATAGTCTTTATGTTATCTATTATCATCCATTCATAGTTTGATTTTTATATCAATTCTTATAATTTTTAGTTGTCAGTTCTTAATTGTGTATATCGAGAAGTACTTGTATTATTTCGGAAGGAGCCTTCGAAGGAATTCCTAATTCATATTTTCTATTTTGTTGACTGATTTTCATAACGTTTTCCATACTGAGATAGAATTCCACCCTGCATACTCAACTTGAGAATTTTTAACGCAACAACTTGCAAAATACTGATCCGATATTACAAATCTGAATCGAGGATTACAGCATGCTTATCAATTCGCACTTTCCCGAGGGAATCGATCCCCGAAAGTTGGCAATCATGTTCATTATACAGGCGGTTAGAAAAGTGGAGGAAAGGCCGGGAGAAAAGTTGCGTTTTCATGCAGTACGTGTGTTAGAGGAGGGCGCGAGTGTGTCCGTCATTAGGAATATTACAAACGGGAAAACTAACTCGCATATGCGCCATATGGTTCCAGTCAGTTGCCCTGCTCCTCGTTCGGTAATTTGTGCGGTCGTGCAGTATCATTAGCAGGATTGACATCCTGCAACACCCATCTGAAATTCGATCTCTGGCTCATTTTGTTACCTACCGTGCCGTCAACCTGTGGGCGGATTTCCCAACTTTGATTACTCCATTTATAATCCAGAATTCCACACAGTATTATTTCATTCAATTAATGTTTAGTCGTAAGTTTACTATGAATGCTCGTTCACAACCGTTTAGTCAACTAAATACTAGGGTTGTACCATTACCGCTTAGTCTTGGGTGTTCTGGTTCATAATTTGATAATATCAAATAATAAAACTTACTGATCGACGAAAACAATTACCCCCCTGTTACATTGTTTACATTTTGAAGTATGTAGATTTGAATGAACGAATAAGAAACACTGCAAATTTCACACAAAGGTTTATTATTTTCTTAGTTAAATAACCCAATATACCATTGATAACTTAAACAACTTAGAACCGAATGCTATGATTCATTTTCGACATTATTGGGAAATTTGCAGCGTTTTTCTTTATAACTCAGGAACCACTTGCCGGAAATCATCCGGGTAAAATTTTTTATGTTCAGTTATGCAACAGTAATCAACGTTCAAAATTTCAAGAAAATTGGGTGATAAGTTTTCGAGAAAATTTTTTTTTCCCAACCCCCCACTTAGAGCCCTTAGGGTACACCAATCCTGCTGAAAAGCTTGGAGGATCAACCGCGAGTGACACACGATTTTTTCACCAAGTTTCAAGGATTTCCGTTCCGTACTTCCAGAGAAAAGCCCCGGACAACGGACGGCGGACGGACGGATTTTTTTTCATTCGTTTATTATAATCTACATACTCCAAACCGTAAACTGAGAAATTTTAAAATTTTTTTTGGTTGGTCGATCACTGAGGTTTATTATTCGATTTTATCGAATGAAAAACCAAAAAATCCGTCCGTCCGTTGTCCGGTTCTTTCCTCTTATAGTACTGAACCGAAATCTGTGAAACTTGGTGGAAAAATCGTGTATCGCACGAGATTGATCCTCCAAGCTTTTCAGCAGGATCGGTGTACCCTGAGGGCTCAAAACTGGGGCTAGGAGGAAAAAAATATTTCTAGAAAACTTACCACCGAATATCCTTGAAACTCTTGACGTTGATTACTGTTGCATAACTCCATCTAAAAATTTTCACCCAGATGATTTTCGTCCAGTGGTCCCTGAGTTATAATGAAAAATGCTGCAAATTTCCAATAATCCCGATAATGAATCATCGCATTCGGTTCTAAGATTGGAATTCAGTGGAATAATCGGTTAACTTTTCATCCAGAATCATATATCTAAAATAGATGTGAAGATTGAGTACCAAATTTTCAACACATATCGAGTTTTTGTGGTTGTTAAAAACCAATGAGTTATGAATAATAATATACCAGTGCGCATCAAAATTATGGAACAAATTCATATTCTCAGGGGAAAAATATTTGGCAACAAAATCCTGAAAGTGTAATGGTCGACTTTCATTCGGTGACAAATTTCATCAGGCACCATCGTCTCGAAGTAAATGAGTCATGACAAAGTGCACATACTGAAAACCTCTGAACTAACTAATTTTTCACGAAAAATTGTTTTTCTTGAATATTTCTGCACGCCTATAAAGAAGATACAAAGACCTTGCCAAAAAAGTACCACATGACCTACTTTCCCTATTCAAAAAATTTAGAGGGTTGATGGGGATGGCACAGGGTGCAACAAAAATCCTTCAAAAATGCATATAAATTTGGTAAGAGTGAAAAAAAATTGACCTGTTTCAGGATTTTGTTGCCAAATATTTTTCTTCTGAGAAAATGAATTTGTTTTATTTCAGATATTAATGGTATTGGGTTATCTAACTGGGAAAATAATAAAAACTTGACAGTTAAGAATGTCAAACTGTGTTGACATTTCTGTTCAGTAAATCATCTAAAAAAGATGAGAATTATCATTTATAGAAATGACCCTTGTGGACTCCGAGATTCAAACTATTTATCAAGGGCAGGTTCTGGAAAAACTGTTGCCTTAGAATATCAGAATATTGTAAAAGATCAACGAAGTGAACTGTAACGTTTCAGAGTCTATGTCTGACTCCGTCATCAGACAATAAAGGGAAAGTTTGCAGAATTGTTAATAGTTTACAGTATTCCGATATGGTTCATGAGGCAATATTTTTTCGAGAAGCGGCCCCTGACAAATAGTTTGAATCCTGCTATCTGCCAGGCCATCGCTGATAATAATATTTTTTATTTGATTTTTAATGTTATATTATCAGAAATTAGGAGCGAAAACCTAGAAAAAAACCTGAAGAATAATCCTATGAATGATCAAATGAAAATATATATTTATTTATATAAACTCTGCTTTTTAAGAGTCTATGAATTCAATATTTACTCTAGGAATAAGGGTACAACGACTCGTTTTGGGAGAAATTAAGTGATTACTCTTTCTTCTTCGCCAAGCTTTCGAATTGTCTTTAATTCTTCATCAGGGCTTCTGGAATACAATGTTGATATTAATTTATGTTCAGTTTTGGATAAATTGACTTACTGAATTTGAGGTTGAGGGGAGAAATTTTCTCAGCTATAAACATTCTTTGTCTTACAATCTAAAATAATTCGGGAAATTACAACATTAATTTCACAGTTTAAAAACACTTATAATAAATAGAGGTCAATAAATAGTTAAAATAATTGAGAATATAAAAGTTAAAATTACTTGTGTCAATTCATTTTGTTGTCATGATAGTTTTTTCAATTCTGTGTTCTTTATTCGTTGACTGCACTATCATAGAATATCGAGTTTTATTTTGATTTATCTAACAAGTATTTATAAATATTACTCAACCCATTTGTATCTGTTTTTTTGTTGATGATATTGTCTTGCTTGTTTATCTCAATCATTTCTAGGACCAACCGTTTTTGATAATTTCGCTCAGTTTTTAATATTTTCACGTCTTCGAAATTCATTTTATGGTCTAAATTGAATGCATGGGATGCTAGTGCGCATCTTTCAGGATGTTTGGTGATGTCCGATTTATGTAGAGCCATTCTTTTTTTTAACCACTGAGATGTCTGTCCTATGTATACTTTATCACAATCTTCACATTTCACTTCATAAATAACGTTGTTTTTAGGTGGAATTGGAATTGGATCTTTTAATTTCGTGTATAAATTTCCCACAGTTTTTTGTATTCCAGAAGCCCTGATGTAGAATTAAAGACAATTCGAAAGCTTGGCGAAGAAAAAAGAGTAATCACTTAATTTCTCCCAAAACGAGTCGTTATACCCTTATTCCTAGAGTAAAAATTTATTTATATATATATTTCTATTCCTAAAGATCAAACATTTACGTTTTCAGCGGCACAATTGAATGAAAAACTGAGGAATAGAAGACACCTAGAAGGTAGCCAAAGATCAAATGAATAGCAATTCACTTGGAACCTGAAAATTTATTCTGTTTGTGCCATAGGGGTTCGTATAATCTAACACGTCCTCTAATTGTATCATAAAAAATATCAGTTGGGGAAATTCCAAATATTTTAGTATTTTCAAATAACCCAGTTCGCTGGGTTTTCCTCCCAATATCTGAAACAGAATCATTAAAAACTCAATAAAATTATTTATCGAAATCAATCTTGTGGATTATGGCAATCAAACTATTAATCCGGAACAATTTTTCAAAACCATGTTGCCTGATGAAAAAACTGACACATTACATACAACAAACGAATATAACTGTAACTTAACTATCTGGAGTTTCTATCTGGCTCATTATTCGAACAATGAACTCGAAATCGTCAGAATTATCAAATTGACATTTTTTGTCAATTTCCCAACAATTCCTAAAATTAAAAAAAATCCAAAAGAATAATTCTGCCTCTTTTCAGTTTATTGTCCGATGAAATAGTAAGATATAGATTCCGAAATGCAACAGACATATGCGTTGGTTTCTCGAAATATTGCAGCAGTGTTCCATTAGGCTACATATTTTCAAGAAGTGGTCCTCACAAATAGTTCAGATCCCGAAATCCACAGGAGTATTTTCCATAATTCAAATGAAATATTCTTTTAAGTTTCTGATGGTTCTTATTCAGATTTCAATATCAGAAACAAAACCAAAAAAAATCCGATATGTGGCATAAATTATTGGGAATCGTATGAATATCCAACAAGCGCGTTACAACTCGAACTTATCTCGACTTCGAACTTTCGTTTAAAATCGGTTACCAGGAATTATGTGCATTCACTTCGTCGAAAAAAAGATTGATGTAGTCATCTCAGCATTAAAATACGAATACTGGATATCCCCATAATGAATATTGACTCTTTAGTTCAGTTTTATTCTCTTGGTCTGACAAGCTACGTCCATCGAAATTCAAAACATGATTAAGAGCATAAGGCGCTTTCGAGTTGACGACCTTTAAAAGGATATTGTTACTTACCTAAATTCAGTCGTAAATTTCGCATTTTAGAGTGACAAGATATATGCTACCCGGGAGAACTCTTTCAAGGTGAGGAATCAAAAGGCATTTAGAATCGTTAAAAAATATCCATCAGTGCGAGAACTTAACTGTTTACATTGTAAAGGTCGAAGAATAGGCAGAGAATATTTCATTTTGAATATGTCGCTTTGCGCAAACTCTTTAGAGTTCTGTGAATCGAATAAATAGGTTTGTTTTGGTTCCGAGTTCAGAACTGTTCTGGAACGGTTCCGCATGCGCGATTGCGATTTTGTGTTTTGGTTTATTTCAGAACCGGTTCGGGATTTGAGTAATCCTGTTTTGGTTATTTTCAGAATCGATTACAAACTGTTCTAGAGCTGTAAAAGGAGTTCGGACGTAAGAGTCCGAACTGCTTCAGAATTGGGTAGTTCGCACAAGCGTAGAGTGGCTATCAACGATTAAATGGTTAACCTGACTTTTTCGACGTCGTGTTGATTTGGTTTTTGATTCGATTGTTGTATTTGATGAGGAAATGATTAACTGTTGAATATAAATTTTTGTTATTGAGGATAACTCAACTTCAGCTACGACCTCCCAGGATAATCTAATGGATTTTATTTCCATTGTTTCACTTGGGAATTTCTTAAACAAATCTATGAATGCAAGAGCCCTCTTCCTCTATTGAATAATAATAACGTTTCGAATGAATTTTTTTCTGAATAGCACATATCTGAAATAATTTCATCATTAAATTCATTATTATATCAATCAATAATTTGTTGGTTCATTTTGAAATATAATTGAAGTAATGAAGGAAGTTCAGAAAAACAATTTCTACAAAAAAAGATTCACTTCATTAAATTCATTATTATATCAATCAATAATTCGTTGGTTCATTTTGAAATATAATTTAAGTAATGAAAAAAGTTCAAAAAAACAATTTTCACAAAAAAAATTTAAGTGGACGGAAGTATCCCCAAAAATATTTATATATTATCTATATAGTGCGACAAGGACTTTCGCATATTCCCTCTTTTCTGCCAACTCAAACGGAAGTTTTTCTTTTTCTACAATCCGGATGAGATCCTGAACTTAAATCGTGTTTTGGTTTCATCGCTTCCAGAACTGTTCTAGGATAGTTCAGAATCGGGCTTCAACAGCGCATCGATTCTACGCAGTTCTAGAACTGTCCTAGGACAGTTCTGAATTTTGCAACCAAAACAAACTTACTATCTCAGATGGAGTTTCGAACTTTTGCGCGCTCGTATACCTTCCCACATAACACTTAGTTCATCCCTTGAACGGGAAGAATTAATTCAATGATTCCTTAGACATACCCGTTCAAAATTTTATTTTCACAGTATTTCTAAAGAACACATAGGTACAATCGAAATCGCAACCTCAAGTCTCATCGAACGAATTTGTACTCAGTATCATTCGAAGTGTTATACCACAGACCAACAAGCTAAATCACTTCATCGTTTGCGGGAAGCGCGTCTTTCTGACCTTACAAAAAATCACAGACATAACCACACTTTCTCCTCCCTAAAAACAGCTGTCAAATTGAATACTTGACTTTCGAATTTCTCAAATCGTAATGTGATTTTCGATTAAATCAGAAGCAATTTCATGATACCAAAGCGAGTTTTTCGTCACATCGTAAACACCTGTAAAAATAAGTTGAAGAACTCGGTTGGGGTAAATAAGAATTTTTGAAAAATGTCATGGAAACCCTGTCTTCCTTGATCAGAGAATCTTTTTAGTGACTGATACTCAATGAGGCGGAAAAATAATATAAATATAATATTTCGAATCGAAAAAATCACAGTGTATTAGTATTAGATAGATAAGTTTTCATAGAATTTCTTGAGTTCTCCCTATTTTGACTGAATATCGAAAAATAACTATTTTTTCGAGAAAGTTGGTGAGCATTCTGTTCGTTGGAATCTCTAATTTTTAATGGTGTTAAAAATATACATTACTCTAGTAAATTATCTCAGAAAATAACAGGTATTAAGAACCAGAACCTTCTATCCTCTCCCCCACTTCACTATGGATTTCCTTTTGATGATCCAACTTTCCGTGCGTCACTAAGGGCCGGTATTATAAAACTTAACTTTAACTGATAGTTTTGACAGTTGTGTTAGGACATAACTGTCAAAACTGCCAGTTAAAGTTGAAGTTAAGTTTTATAATACCGGCCCTAAGTTATATAAATTATTTTAAAATAGCAATGAAAGGCATCTACGCATATAATTCGAAAAAGATTTCACAACTTTACAACACAAACTTCACAACAGTTTGTTTTTATTTGGTTGTTGATTCTAGTAGTATGTTTTTGCATTTTCTGAGGAAACAGTGTTAGGGTTATTTTTTCCACACCATCAGAAAGTAGAGATTCCAATGAACAAAAAGCTCACCAACTTTTTTAAAACAGTACATATTTTGACGTGGGACTTTTCGATCGAAACTTAGAGTGCTTTTCCGATTTTCAGTTAAAACGAACGAATGACTATTTCGATTCAAAAAAATTACAGTGTCTCCGAAACATAAATTGGTTTTCACCAAATTTCGGTTTTCTGTGAAAAATAAAATGAAAAACCAAAACCTTGGTTATTTGAATTTTTCACATATATTTTGAGGATTTGTGCTTAAAATTTAAATACAGAAGTTTAATTCTTTTTATTACCTACAACTTTGCTGTTCAACTTTTTTCCACAGGACTTGTTTTGCCGGAAATTGAGATAAACCATGTTTTACTCTTAAACAATCACCCCCTTCCACTTCCCGATCTCAGATCGCCACTTAATTATAACTCCTTCAATTTTTGTTATATTCTCTTCCTTTTTTTACGAGTTTCATCCTACTATAATTTTTTTCACTTTACACCATTTCCAAAGGTTTCAGCAGTGATCTACACCAGCGAGCGAGAACCTCTTTTCCAATCTTATAATCCTCACTCAATCTGGCATGAATATTCGTTCGTTCGTTGTTAGCTGGAAGGGACTTCAATGAAAAGGCAATTCCTCCTCCACATTTGTTCCCATGTATAGAGGTTAAATAATGAGGGGTAGCACAAAATCTTGGGGTTTTTGAAATGATATTAACTTTATGATATTTGCTGCTGTTCGGAATGCGCAATTAATAACCCCAAATTAACCCTTCCCCCAATTCTGAGACGCTATAAATCTTCGGCGTTCATTTCAGTGGTCGATGCCTGTAATCGTACATGGATGGTACAGCTGTTACACAACTTCCGACTCATGGTAACGAGAATTTTGAATTACGAATGGACCTGCTTTGATCGCAAAAACTTTGTTCGGATGCGTGCGTTAGAAACTAGCAGCAGTTCATAGAAATGTTTTTTCCTGCTCTCTGCCTTTTTAGAGTTACGACCGATTTTATTTTCAAATTCTGAATCTCCGCAATTCATTACTTTAAAATTCTAGAAGAGCACTATATAGCAGGGTCGAAAGTTTTTGAACAAAAAAAAGTTTCACGATGGCAACCATTGGAAAAAGAAAAGAGTATAATGAAAATTGAAGAATAAATAATTTAGAGGCCATCTGAGGTCCGAAAGTGAAAGGGGGTGAGTGTTTAAGGGTAAAACACGGTTTATGTCGATTTCCGGCAAAACTAAAAGACTTATGGGAAGGAGTTGAACGCAAAGATGTAATTAATGAAAAGATCTTCTACTTTTGTACTTAAACGTTTTCCACTTAATTTTCAATCGAATAGTCTCACGTCAAATTATCTACTTTTTCGAAGAAATTTGGTGTATTTTTGTTCTTTGAAATCTTCACTTTTTGATGGTGTGAAAAAATACATTACTGTGGTAAATTTTCTTAAAAAATAAGATGAAGTAAGGCCAAGACCCTCCCAGCCTTTTCCTAACTTCTTTATGAAATACCTTTCGATGGGCTAAAATTTTCCGTAGATCACTGAGGTATATACACTATTGTAAAATAGCAATAAATAGGCATATACGCATATAATTTGAAGAAGATTTCACAACTTTCACAAAATGTTGTAGATGTCTTATCAAATGTTAATTTTATTGATTTATTTGGTTGTTGATTATAGTTGTATAGTTTTACATTTTCGAAGAAAATTTACCTCAGTTCTGGATATTTTCTACACCATCAGAAAGCAGTGACTTTTTTGGAAAATAGATATTTTGAAGTGAGACTTCTCGATTGGAAATAAAGGAGCTTTTTAGATATTCAGTCAGAAACAAACAGGCGAACAAATATTTCGAATTAAAAAAATTACAGTGTATTCGAAACATAAAAAGGTTTTCATCGAATTCCATGAAAAAATTTTTTTCGTGGAAGATGAAATAAAATTTCATATTAAATTCCATCGCCATATACAGGGTGTCAATTTGAAAACTTCCCACCCCTATTAACTCGAAACTGGTTAGGTTTTTATAAAATCACTAGGACATGTCAATTTTATTTTCGAGGGGGAACAATTTTTATGTAGAAATCACTTTGCCTTCTTTCAAATGACGTATTACTCAACCCCTATTGCCATTTAAGATTTTCGAGAGGGAGGTTCTGGGGGGTAGGGGGTTGAAAGAGGCAAAGTTATTTCTACATAAAAATTGTTCCCCCCCCCAAAAATAAAATTGATGTGTCCTACCGATTTTATAAAAACCTAACCTGTTTCTAGAAAATAGGGGTGGGAATTTTCAAATTGACACCCTGTATATTCGAAACACTTGCCTTGAATTTCACGTATGAACAAATCGAATCTACGAATTAATCCTATAGGAACGACTCAAGCTGGGCGTATAGTACAGGTATAAAAGCCGAAAGAACAATATTGTGGAAAAACCATTCCTTTCTGTGGATTCAAGGATAAGTAATTCGATTTGCGATCGATTCATTTCACTGCCAATTTCGTAATCGAATTAACTTCAGGCTTGTGGCTAAATCCAGCTAATTGTGAGATGTATACGCCGAGGGAACATAAATCGAAATACGAAAAGTGATTCAGAACCCTTACATAGATTTGGGTGCAAGTGGGTATGTATAATCGATAAGGAAACTCTTTGTCGATGCAATTCGAGCAGAAGGTTTATTGGTAATCAACGAATTAAATATCGTTTGACCCTTGTATGATGTCTTAGATGTTCAATTGCTGAAGAAGGAAGTTATGAATTATTTTATGTTCGAAAATAATTTCGTAAACTACGAAAGGTTTCCGCACACAATACAAATTCATACTTACTCGCTTCTATTGGCGTCTGAATTTGAGATTGCAGTGCCACGGTGGTCAGTTTGGGAACCTTAGATAGACAGACAGGAGCTAAGGTTTCAAGTGTTTGCTTGTATATTTGATTGATTGATCTACTGCTCAAAAAGTTGAAAAAAGGATAGTATTGTATAACATACTTTTGGGATAATAGACGAATACTCATACAACAACTTTTCTATGTATATAGGGAAGGAATCAATTTACACCCACAAGATTGATTTTGAAGAAGTTGTAGTAAGCCATGTATAGGCTTTCGATCTCATCGGCAGAAGCAGTTTGAGCGAAAAGTATTCATCGCCAGATATTTCTCTGTTGAGACTCCTTTGTCTCAATCGGTCAGTTCTACCTCCAAATATTTACGCTGTTCCTTTATTCAACAGGAAGATTTCTGGAAGGCATAGCATTCCTCTCAAGTATTTAAAATTAAAAAATAAAAAAAAAATTTTTCGAAAAAAATGTTGCGCGTTGCTATACTCCAATTAACTGCCAAGTTTCGATCCAATCGTTCCAGTAGTTCTTGAATTATCGCCAAAATAACGTTAAAACTTCAAAAGGTACGACCGTAATCGTGTCTACGGACGGCCGACCGGACAGAATGGTTTTTGACACCGGATTCGTCATCAGTGAGTCCAACCTAGTCCTTTGAGACCATTTTCGGCTCAGATTCGAAAATTACAGACATATGGACAAAACGATAGCACGCTGTTCCCCAGAACATGCGCACAAAAACAATAAATGAACTGGTAAATGATTCCTCATTGAATTAATTTAAAGTTCACGATCCACGTCAAGAAGGAACGAGCCTCGAAACCATCGTCAAATTTGTATATTGTAGTATTAACTGAGTGTTCAATTGTTTCCTTTCCGAACTACATTTGAAGAGTAAATCATTACAAAGAACATGACCTGTTCTAAGTCGATTCAAAATGCACCAAATTCTCCGAGGTAGATCAAAACCACGAACTTTTTCTGAAGAATCGCTGATTAAACCTTTGTTGAAATCATTACACAAATTGCATTCCGAACACCGAATTTCTTTGTCACTTTTATTGGAATGAAGAAAATCGTTAATCCGTAGAAGTTTACGAGATTTCAATCTAGAAATTTAAGAAATCGGAATATAAGACATGATTGGGAATAAATTCAGAAAGGAATGATTTTATCCCAAGACTTTTTCACTGCAACCTGTTTGCGATTATGGGGCGGTACAATATTGTAGATGTAGTGTGGATCTTATAGTCCCACTATGGGATCTTCAAACACATTTTATTTCTTTGCTTATATGTTAATGAAATTTTCTCAAAATGTTATCGAGTAATTCTTGATGAATGATTACCATTTCGCCAAAAAATCAATCTATTCTTTCTGGGTCTAACACTTCAAATTTCAATGAGATATTAGCTCTAGTTACCTTACGGTCGTGCAATATTTTGTCGACGGTTTGGAAAATGTAACTCGAAATTCTAGGCGGAGCCTTCCTTTACTGCAAAATGTCAAAATTCATATCGATGGTTTCGTCTGACAGTTTGATGCCACAGCTGAACAGTAATTCAAGAAAATTGCATGTCAAAAATTTCATGTTCGAGATGCAGAGGAATTTCATAAAGAGCATATGGAGATAGTATAGTTGAAGAATCAAGTGAAAAATGATAATCAACTAGTGAATTTTACTGTCGTGTTGTTTGTTGTGGAATGTCATGAAACATATTGATGGTTGTAACTGATTATAACGGTGAACAGTAGTTTCAGAAATTTCGCTTTGCGGGTTGCACGGGTTAATCTTTTAACGTTTGAGATAGAGTTATTCATGCATGTGAGTTTTGTGTAGGGCATACTCGGAACATTGTCGAAAAGGAATGGTGTCATTTATGGAAGGAAACGGCATAGTTGAAGTCGAGTAGGAGGCTTTAGGGGTGATTGACAGGGGAAGGATCAAGCATACGTCTGAGACCTGACCGGCTGATCCGCGTTGACATTCAAATTTCCCGAAGCTTTGAATACATCAAGAATGAAATATAATAAAAGGAGCAAACGTCGTCTTAGTGAGTGACAGGGGATACGGATAGGATAACACACACGGTTTATAGCTCGGCTATTCGGCGATTTCATTTTAAAGCGATTGTAAAAACTGAATATATTCCTCGATGAATTCCGGGGAACACTATTCAGATATCTTCTTAAGAATTTATAGATTACGTCATTTTATCAATTTGGATTTTATGATATAACAAGATCGTGATGAATGGGGGTAAAAATAACTCCACTCCATATTTGGATCCTTGAAAGGTTTCGATTACGATCTTACAATTATTTTTTTGCAGGCATTTTGAACTCATTTGCATTTTGAGGTGATTTCCTCAATATATCAGGAACTACTGATGGTTGTCAATTGAAGATTGAAACACTTCATAACGAATTTTGTTAGGATCTTATTGAAAGATGAAAAAATTCATTCAGTTTCCCAGATGTTTTTCAGAATGTTTTTCATTCTGGAACTATAAATCAGATTTCAATGAAATTTGGTAATTTCATTGTTATTATCGATAGATATTATTTCCTGAAGTTCTCAAGGAATACCTACTGCTAATGCATCCAAACTGAGCATGCGTGTAAAAGCTGTTTTTTTCACGTCAGAACTTTTTAGAATTCACCCTCTATTAAATTAATATCGTATCTCAACTGAAAGTTGTCAGTAGGAGAGAAAACAAGATGAACTGAAATTATTCCAAAATACTCGAATAGTTACGCAAAAGAAATCTTATTAGATATATTTGCACACTCGGCACTGACATGAAGTGCGAAAAAGATATGGAACAGTTTTTCTGGTCGAATTGTCAACGTCATGTTTGAATAAAAATTTTCCTTCAATTCCTCAATTTGAGGAATTTCTCGATTTTTTTCACTCTGAAGTTATTATCCTCATTATTTCCCAATTCAAAATTCATTTGAATTCGATCCGGTAAAAATTTTTCGAGGAAAAAAATGAAACGGAATTATTTGTTGTGAAGGATTTGCACCCTTGAAAATTTGATCTGCGCCTCTTACTCATGCTGTATATTCAGTTCGAGCCTCTTTGATCTTTTGAGTTATCGCACTTATGTTGAAGGATTTGATTAATCTGAATTTGACGACGAATTCTGCATTTCAGTAAGATGTAATCGTTTGATAACAAATATTCCCAATATTTCCAAATATACAGATTATATCGAATTGAAATTCAGTAATTTATCGAAAAAGCACTAGAAAAGCACTGCCGTGAAGGCAGCAGCTTTTCGCGCATGTTCAAAGGAGATGACCGCTTTGGCAACGATTTTTGAACATGCGCGCAGAAGCTGCTGCCTTGGGCGGATTTTACCCATTCACGAATTCGACCTTCGTTATTGAGCCCCAAACCTACACTACAAATACCTAGTTTTTAAGTCGTTTTTCTCGGGAGTTATTGTGTTCACGCTCGGCTGTTTGGCTCGATATTTGTAGAGTAGGTGTGGACCTTAATTTCGAAGGCCGAATTCGTGAATGGGTTAAATTCACCCAATCATTCCGCAGATATACCCATTCAAAATTTTATTTTACCAATATTTCCAAAAATACAGATTAGATCGTATTGAAATCCAGTATTTTATCGAAAATCAAAGGTTGAAGATTCATACAGCATATCATGAGGATAACAAGGTCAGAAGATCACAGAATATTGAATATTTGAAAAAAAAATAATAATTTTTTTTTCAAATTGTTCTAATGACACGATCATCACGAAATTCTGCTCAAAGTTGCCCATCAGGATTTCGAAACCAGCTGCCAAGTTTCATTCCGATTGAATTTGTATTTTTTGAGTTATTCTGGAAAGAAAAACGATGTCGAGAAGAAAACCACGAAATTTTATATATTTTTTCTCAATATCTCCAGAAATTATGGTCGTATCAGAATGAAATTTGGTACACTGCTATAAAATATGACGTGCAAGATATGAGCGAAAGTTTTCTTCGGATATAAAAAAGAGTTTCCGAAAAACCAACTGTCAATTTTCAATTCAATCGCATAAGTAGTTCTTGAAGTATCAGGAAATTAATCTCAAAATTTGAAATGACCATACCTCCGAAACCATTCGACCGATTAACGATCTTAACAGGCGTATTCCAATGCGCGATATAATCTGAAAATTTCAAGTCGCTAGCTTGCTTCTTTCGACAGTCATCGTGTCGTCGGCCGGCTGGCCGATCGGACAGAATCGATTTTGACACCGGATTCGTCCTCAGTGAGTCTAACCTAGTCGTTTGAAACCATTTTCGGAAAAACATTCGAAAAATACAGGCATTTGGACGAACCTATAGCACGCTGTTCCCCAGAACATGCGCGCAAAAAGGATCCGAAAATGCAACAATTTGGAATGTTCAGGAATTCCACCTGCGTACAATGATGTAAATATCTTACCAATATCCTGGCGACGGGAAATTTAGCGAGTTCACCCAAAACTGTTCTGAATGTGTATTTACAGTTTTTTCCTGCTAAGCTTTCACATAATATACTGAATGATACTTTAGATACACATTTGAAACTTTTATTGATTAAATTCAAATTTGAGTTTAGTCGTCATCCTGAAGAGAATCTGATCGAAACGCTTTCGTCCAAGAGATATTACAGTGTCGTCTTCAATCCAAACCCTTTCCAGCGAACATCCGATATGAACGACGACATCGGAAGGCGCAGAAAGCCAGACGAAAATCGCATAAGACCCCCGACACGAGCAAAGGATACAACTACCCATCATAAGAGCAGCGTAGCAGAAAAATGAAAAGCCAAATTCTGTTATCGTAGCAATTTCCACGTCGTCTTGCGATATACAGAAATATACGTTCGATGCGCCAACCGTTTTAACTCGCTCCGCACTGAACCATTAAATCTTCCCAAGAGCCCTCAAGCTACAAGAACAATTTTCTTTTATGTGGACTAAAAACCTCCTCATGCGTCGTTTTTACTAACTCTGATCCTCAAGGGGCCGATCTGATCTAATTTACAGTTCCAAACTGGATTTTGAAGGAACGGAATGAAATGTTTCAGTCAAATATTGGAATTAATAAGCTACATGCGTCTGAATTCACCTAGGAAATCCCCAATATTTGGAGCTAGCTTTTACCCACGCTTTGCAGTATAGGTACATACATATAATATTATTTTCAAGAAGCATACAGTACTTCGAAAACAATGGGAAAACATTTGGAGGGACTCGTCGTTTTTTTCAAACATTTTTCTGGTTGTGAATGATTCGAAAAAATAGTAATATTGCACAATATTGCTTTTCTATTTTCAACAATTTTCGAGAAAACATTATGAAAAAACGAAAGAACTGGTCTAACTTTAGTTTCAGTTTCGTAATTTCTCGGGAAACCCGACGGAATTTCGAGAAAATATTTGCGGTACAAATTTAACACAAATTTTCTCACTATATTATGAGAAGAAACCTTTGCATTTATGATTTCTGGAGAAATTTTATAACACATTCTATTTCAATCGTTTGGAACTAGTTTTTCGAGAAGAGCTGGGCTGGCCTATTTGTGTGGAATATCTTGAGAACTGGAACAAAGAAAAATTTCAACGGCACAAACCATGAACAGTTAAGCACAAAAAAATGTTGGGCCATCTTCACACACACATTCATCTAAAGGAACTTTTTTTTTAGTTACAAGATACAGTTCTTTTTGAGAAGTATCTAAGATACTAGTTACTTTTCGCCAACAAAAAATGAACTGAGATGCAGTAACATAAATACTTCGAAGTATCTATGTTATGTTTACAAAAACTTATTTGATATATCTTTTCCGTTCGTATTCGTACAAGAAAATAACAGGCATAAAATACCTTTAACACCGGAGGTTCAAAAAATTAAACAATATTTAGATGCTCTTTTCACAATTTCGTCTCATAGTTCTGAATATCTAACGGATTACAAGAAAATCAAATATCTGTATGATAAAAACTAAGGGAGATGAATCAAAATTATTTCAGAACATTCATCAATAAAAGCAAAAATAAAAGTAAAACTACTTGGAGCATACTCAAGAGATTAACTGGAAAAGGTAACTCTAATAAGAATATTTTCGAAAATGTCAAAGATCTTGAGACCTTAGCAAATACTTTCAGTGACTTTTTTGACAGTGCAAACTTTATTCGAGATAGACAACAGATACATCGAAACCAAGTTTTGAATTATGTAAACAGAAGTTCATTTTACTTTTTCCCTATAACTGAGAAAGAACTTATCAATGTCGTAAAAAAATGAAAAATACAGGATCTTGTGGTTACGATGGTATTCCGATAACTGTGGTCAAAAATTCTATTCAGTTGATAGCAAAGCCCTTGGCTCATATTATGTACCGTTCATACACGGAAGGGGTGTTTCCATCTGCCCTCAAAATAGCTTTAATCAAACCGCTTCATAAAAAAGGAAGTGAACAGGATGTCAATAATTTCCGTCCAATTAGTTTACTCAGCTCTTTCTCTAAAATGTTCGAGAGACTTTTGGTCGGAAGACTCTGTTCATTCATGTACAAATTCAAAATGTTTTCTGCTAGACAACATGGTTACCTTAAAAATAGAAATACTACTACAACAATGTTTGAATTGGTTTGTGATATTGTTGATGCTTTGGAGAATAATGAGGTCCCTATTGGGCTTTTTTTGGATTTGTCTAAGGCTTTTGACAGCGTAGATCATGAACTGCTCTTGAGGAAGCTCTCTATTTGTGGCATACGCGACTGCCAACTAGAGTGGTTTAAAAGCTATTTATCCAATAGAGTTCAGAGAGTTTGCATTGATAATGGAGATCAGATTGTTACGTCAGGAGATAAAACTAGCAATGTGGGAGTGTGTCAGGGAAGTATTCTGGGACCATTTTTGTTTCTGGTTTACATCAATGATCTTGACCTATTATTGTTTGTTGATGATGCAAGTGCCTTGTTACACAGTAAAGATCTCAATTCGAGTATTAGACGGGTTCAGTCAGTCTTCAATTCAGTACAGCAGTATTGTAATAAAAATGAGTTAACACTTAATGTCGGTAAAACTGAGCGCGTGATTTTTAGAACTATTCAGTCGAAGAATATATATCCTCAATCAATAACTTTGGATAACACTCCAGTCAGATTTTCAACATCTACGAAATTTCTTGGAGTTTCGTTAGACTGTCATCTCAAATGGGTTGACCATGTGAATCTGGTCAGCAAAAGACTTAATCAAGTGCTGTACATGATCAGAGTTTTGTCTCGGAGGGTGGGTGTGGAACTCCTTAAGACAATCTACTACACTAATTTCGTTTCGATTCTCAGGTATGGGCTTGTTGTATGGGGTGGAAGCAGCGATATAAATAAATTATTTATTCTGCAAAAATTTGCTTTGAGGGCAATAATTGGTTTGGGTTACAAAGAATCGTGTAGAGGTTGTTTTAGAAATAATTCCATGCTTACCCTTCCGGGACTGTATGTGTTGGAATGTCTACTGTTCGTGAGAAAACATCCTGAATATTTTGATGATCTGTTCAATGAAAACAATACAAGGCGCAAAATTCCATATCACTTTCCAAGGCATTCCTTGACACTTACTGAGAAGAATTCAAAATATATGTGCATAAAGCTGTTTAATATAATACCCAAAAACTTTATCATCTCATCTGATATAAAAAAATTTAAATCTGAAATAACCAATCTCATTGTGAAAATTGAACCATATTCGATCAAGGAATTCATGGAATATCCTTTCAGAGCATAATTAAGTATGTTGCATTTTTGACGTTTTTCTCTTTTCTTTTGTATTTACACTGATTATGGGAATAAAGTAATGTTTATGTTTATGTTTTACTCTTAAGTAACTAAAATACTATTTTCTGACAGCTCTGGATGTCAATGAATTTGATCAATTAATTTATGTTTGTAATGGAACAATCGAATCCTCACTGAACAATTGTTTTTGATAGAAATCGAAAAAGTAGAAGGGGGCCCAGAAAGTTTCCAAGCGTAGAGCCCCTGAAATCATCGAGCCGCTGCCTAAAATCCAAACTCAATTTCATGCATTGAACCCACCAACAAAGCCAAAAATAGATCTGTGATTATTTGGCAACAAACTTGAAAACGTGGATGTCTTCAGATCAGTACTTCTCTCGAATTTTTATAATCCTCCCTCATATATCCAATCGTTCCACTCAACATTCTGACCCGGATAGGGTTTTTTTCAATAAAAGTTATTTTCCCATTAGAATATTGGGAACGAATTCCATTATGTCACAGCATTTAATTCTGAATGAGCAAACTGTCAACTAATAGACAATGTCATTAGTTCACATGTAAACGAACCCATCTCATGTCAACTCGCTGAAAGAAAACAATACCCTATTAAAAATAAATTATCCCAAAGTGATAAAACTATCGCTGCAACGTATAAATTTCTTTTTTGTATGTTGTAAAACGAAGAAATATTATACAGGTCTGTGACCATAACGCAGGAGCCATGTCACAATGGAAGATATTTCTTGCAGCTATTATGTTCTGAATGATTGATACTTTATTTAGCTATAGCTATAATAATTGTACTGGCCGGAGGGGCCTCGAGAGAACACGACCAGGTTGAAGAAGTTTCCATGAAAACAAAATTATTCCTTAGCTTTAAGATACCAAGATTTGCATAAACAATGAGCACTCTTCTTACGATGGTTTCGTTCGTCGAATATCTTTGATGAATAACAAAATACACACAGCATTGGGATGAAATTTTGAATACTTGGATATTTTCCTGAAATTTTTCACTTTACCAATAACAATATCAGTTTATTTCAATATGAACTGAACCATAACATTCATTCGATTTTTTTCCAATTATTCTATACTCATAATAATTTCTGAAGACTTTCGTAATATTTGACAGACTCTGTTTTTGTAAAGAATGGTTTGTCGAAATTCAAAAAAATCTAGAAAAGCACTGACGCTACCCTTTACGAGTTTGTGTAAATTCGTTGCCTAAGAAGTTTCCTCCTGATGGAAAGATTTGGCGATCTTTCAGGGAATCATGTAGTCCTCATGAAATTCTGCACGAACCTTCAATCTGTCATTTATCTACACTACACTAGATTTCAATTCGACTCGATCTATATCTGGGTATATATGTATGGCATTTCGCTTCCAAAAGAAACCACCTACTTCTAGAAAGCAGAACGCGCCATTGTTCTGCCGAAATGTCTAGTATTTTCGTGATGTAAGCAAGGAATCCGAAAAAGGGTCAAGCACAACAAGGTTAGAGAGCGAGTTTTACAATGTACAACATCTACTTAAAGGAGAATTTAGAAGATAATTCGTTGAACTTGTATTTGTATGAAATAGAAATTTATTTTGGAGTTATACTCAATTGAATTTCTGAGGATATTTTCGCAATGTCTCCGGAACTACCTATGCGATTAGATTGAAACTTGGCAGCTAATTGTAAAATGTAAACACGCAACGGCTTGCTAAAATTTTGATGGGATCGTATTGTTAGTAGATCAAAAAAACGTTGAATTTTTTCTCTCGGAAATTCATTAGCTTTCAGTGAAATTTCGCAGATACATTCAAGCCAATATTTTTCAACTGTGAATGAAATTCAAGTTTGAAATGTCAAATCCAGTTGATTTTCCTCCTTTGTTAGCTCAAGCAGAACTCAAAAAATACTGATCAGATGATAATGAAACTCAGTAACAAGTTGGCAATGGCTGATGCACAATTAGTGACAGAATTTCGTGATGATCATGTCGTCAGAAGAATAAGAAAAAATGTACAATCTTTTCGTTTAAAAATTGGAAAATGCGTGAAATCGCTGACTTCACGCCAGTACTCTTCTAGAAGTTTTTCGCAGTAACGCGAAATCTTCCTTCAATATCATCGATGCAGGCACACAAAGAAAATTCTATCAACTGGGACGAAAAATATTCATTCATTCATAAAATTATAATCTTAAAGATTTTTATCGAATTCACTCGGTATATGTGAAGAACTGTGATAATTTTCTTGCGGCTTATACGATCGAACATTCAAAGTAATTCAGAGTTCCGAACATTGTAACAGAGCGTACACCAATTTGCAAAATGCATTTACATAATGTCGTCAAATGTCCAGAAGTTATGGATTTCCATAATTTACAATCGTATAAAATCCACCAATTTCCATAAGCTCAAGAAAACTCATACGGTCTGCAATAAAATGTGTTGCATTCTTGTTTACGATGTGAAAATTCCGGTCTTCATAAAATGCCATTATGATTGTAAGTGGCTTCTTCCGACAGGGGGGATAATCCCAAAAAAATGACATGGGGATTTATGGAACTGGGAATGTTTGAAAAAGGGCGAAGTGTCCGTTGTTTTGGCGACCACTGGAGATTGGCCAGCTTAGGAAACCGTGTACAGAATGACAAAGAGGGGTGAGATCTGTACGGAATATTCCTTCTCGCCAATGTTTCTGAGCTGAGATTAACGAAGAAACTATCGGATAAGTGGATCTTCTTCTCTTGCACAATATGATATTTCGAGAATTACTCGGGGTGTTTACAATTGAAAGGTCAAACTCGACAAAAAATTGTGAATAAAAAAGCACTGATCAAGAATTCCTGGTCAGATTATATTCTATTCGGAAGTCAGTACAGCCGTGAACACAAGTAAATTAGGGTAGATCTGAAGAGCCAGAATTTTCGTTATATTAAGTTTGAAGTTCAATGCGCAGGTATAGTTCGTTGAGAGCAAACATTTCCTCGAATAAAGCGGGTGAATTTTGGATGCCAGAGTTCGTTTAAAGGAAATTTGGGATGTAAATGATTGGAAAAAAAAGTAAGAATGCACAATGTTTCCTCGTTTAATCAGGAAAATGAAATGAAAAAGGAACAGTTAATAGTAAAAAAAATATGCGCAGAAAAAACTTATAGTTAATCAGAGAACAGAAGTTAAGGGGTTGAAAATATTTTGCGAAAACATCTACTTAGCAAGTAGATGGATATCCTAGAGAATTTATAAAAAGATCCTTCTCGAATTTAATCAGATAAATCTTCTTTTTACCATCAACCGAATCAACAGAACAACCATCATGAACAACCCAATTTATTGAATGTGATTCCTTATGTACATGATCTTTCCGAAAAATTCAGAAGCAATGGTGCTAAATTCAATATAAGAACGGGTTTCAAATCAGAAAAGGATTGGAGATCCATACTAACTAAAACCAAACCAATTAACGAGAAACAAAAATAAAAAAATCGTGTTTATAGTATTGCCTGTATTTGTGGCAAGACATATACGACTCGACCGTTAGATATCAGAAAACGAGAGCACAAAAACAATCTAAGGAATAGAGACACACAAAAACCCCAAATAGGGAACCATGTATGTTCGACCATTGGCAATCACATGATAGATTGGGACAATACAAAAATAGTGATGTCGGAATCAGATAATTCGAAAAAAAAATTTAAGAGTCCCCTTGCATTTTGTTCAATGGAGAGAGTAATTTTGCTCATTGATCTGTAGAAATGAACCCTATTTGGCTGAATTCACTTAAGAAATAAGTAGAATTAAAAAGACTTTCAAACCGAGTGAATCTGTGTTACTGCGATCTCATGAAAATGTCAATTTGACAAAAGTCTCAATACGAAAAATCGAAAGAAAATAATTCCAAAAAATGTTTCTCGTTTGTCTGATGAAAGAGTCAGATTTGTACTCTAAAACGTCACAGTTCGCTTTGTTTATCGTTTATATTTATACCGTTTATCCTGTATTGTTCATTAGGCAATCTGTTTTTCAAGAGACTGCCCTTGACAAATAGTTCTATCCTGCTATCCGCAAGGGCGTTTTCTTCAAAATACAATTTTTATTTAATTTTTAAAAGTTCGTTTCAGATATCGGGAATGAAAACCCAAAAACACCTAAAAAAATGATACGACATCCTCCTAAAATTAGCTTAAATCGATAGATTATATAGAGTAATATTCAAACAGTGGTCTCCAGAAACCCTAAACATATTTTGTACCGTCAACTCGTCAACCCCTTCTCAGTATTATATCCTGGAAGGGTTAGTATCCCTTCTTGATGCATCGAGTAATGAGGTCCAAAAGTCCTTCGTATTTATTTACAAACACTCTGTATAAAAATAACAAATCAGAATTGGTTCACGTCGAAGGAGAAACAAACGTCGGACAGAACAGGAGCATAAGTCGTTTGACAATAAAACCCTGAATATAATTCGTCCGCCCTTGGTGTTTTCCGATCCTTTAGCTGACTGATTCGCGTGAACGTGTTAACGATCCTTTCTGTGCTGTTCTCGGTCGGATTCACCGCAGGATTGTGTATTTGGTGTACCGTTAACTTATAAGTTCCTGCCACCTATTCCGCCCTATTCGTGCCGATTTCTACCGCTTAAATTCCCACACAGAAATACCTCCCTTTTGCACTTTCATTCCTTAAATTACTACGATATTTGTTGATAGAACTGTTTTATTCACCTGAAAATTTCAGAAAAGTACTGACGTGAGGTGAGGGAGCTTTTATGCAATTGTTCGAATTCGTCGGTCAATAATATACAGGGTGGTCCAAGTAGTGACTTCAATAAATTTTTTTTGATCCCCCACACCTGGGGATATCCAAAAATACCCCATGTATGTCATACGATATTTTATAGTTTTCGAGTTATAATTTTTTTTGTGGTTTTTAGATTTATAATGCCAGCGAGATTCAAAAATTCTTTTTATGTAGTAGGTATTTTGCAGTTTTCTTCCTGCGACATGATCCTCATGAATGTTGTTTTAATAACAAAAATAACCAAGCTTCCTGAAATCACTCAAAGTTACTCAAAAAAGGCTTGAAAGTTAGAACTTGAGTTTTCAGTAGAATTCACTCAAACATTCAGCATCAATTTGAAAAAATTTCAAAAAGCACTGCCGTGAAGGCAGCAACTTTTGCGCGCATGTTCAATGTAGATGACCGCTTCAGCAACGAATTTGAACATGCACGGAAAAGCTGCTGCCTTCACGGCAGTGCTTTTTGAAATTTTTTCTGATGAATTACTGGATTGCAATTCTATCAAATCTGTATTTTTGGAAATATCGGAAAAATAAAATTTTGAATGGGTATATCTACGGAATCATTGGGCGGATTTTACCCATTCACGAATTCGACCTTCGTAATTAAGCCCCAAACCTACTCTACAAATATCGAGTTTCTAAGTCGTTTCTTCCGGAAGTTATTGTGCTTACGGTCAGCCTAACGGCCGGCTGCATAAACACAATAACTTCCGAAAGAAACAACTTAGAAACTCGATATTTGTAGAGAAGGTTTGGACCTAAATTACGAAGGTCGAATTCGTGAATGGGTAAAATCCACCCAATGATTCCGTAGATATACCCAATCAAAATTTTATTTTTTCAATATTTCCAAAAATACAGATCAGATCGAATTGAAATCCAGTACACTTCATCGAAAAATAACAGTTCGAAATTTCATACAGAATTTGATGAGGATGATATGATAAGAAAAATCATAGAAACTTTTTTTTTCAAATTGTTCTGATGACACGATTATCACGAACTTTCGCATGAAGTTGTCTTTCAGCATCTCAAAACTAGCTGTGAAATTTCATCAGGACTGAATCAGTATTTCTCGAGTTATACCGAAAAAATAAACGATATCGAGAAGAAAATCTCGAAATTTGACACATTTTTTCCGGATATCTCCGAAACTTATGATCGTATCGAACTGAAACTTGATACACTGCTGTGAAATATGAAGCTCAAAGTGTGAGTTGACTTTTTTTTGAATATGATGAATGGTTTCCGAAAAAAAAAATTTTTTGGAAAAAAATTTCGAAAAAAAATTTTTTTTAAATTCACTGAAAATCTGATCCTGACGAAATTTAGCTCAAAGTTGCGCGTCGTTATACTCCACCCAACTGCCAAGTTTGAATCTAATCTCTCAAGTAGTTTCTGAAATGAAAAATAAATAACGTCAAAACTTCAACTGCCTATAACTCCGAAACTGTTCGACCGATTTGGCCCATTAACGAACGTAACCGCAGCATTCTGATGCGCAACCTATCCTGAAAGTTTCAAGTTGCTAGCTTGCTTCTGTCGACAGTTAGCGTGTCTACGGCCGGCCGGCCGGCCGGACAGAATCGATTTTGACACCGGATTCGTCATCAGTGAGTCCAACCTAGTCGATTGAGACCATTTTCGGCTCAATCATCCAAAATTACAGACATTTGGACAAAACGATAGCACGCTGTTCCCCTAGAACATGCGCGCAAAAAGGAGATTTCATAGCTTCTGGCTGATTTTAAAAACTTTGCACGTTACTAAACTATCAAAATCATAAGAAAAAAATAGTACTTTATCGGCTATTTTTGGTGTAACCGGCCTTCGAAGGCGGATAGGCTGAAAACCATTGAAACACTAGAAAAGTTATTTTTCTACTTCTATCATTTTCATGGTAAATTAAACTTGAAAATGTGTTCAATTGAAATTCCTGTGAACAAACCGTAGCTGGTGTAATTTTCATAATATTTTTTGTCTCATCACTGATTGAAAATGTGAGCATATTTCAAAATTGGAAGTTGTGAAATCACTTGCTTTTGGATGAGAAATAAAAGCACAAATTACTGAAAATAACCATATACTACAAAATCCCTTCCTTCATTTTGAACACATAATCGTCAACGTTTCTTGCTTCATTTTTCTTTCCGCTTCTAAAAGTTTTGTTCTTAATTCTGCTTCGTTGTTGCTCTTCGTCGCTTACACCCAACTCTTTGTGTAACCTCGAATGAAAAAATCAATGGGGTCCAGGTCTGGCGAACGCGAAGGCCATTCGATCGGCCCTGCAAATCCAATCCATCTTATAGTAAAAGTAACACGAGCTACAATTATTTTACAGAAATTTCAATAAAATTACTCTTAAGTCACAGTTTCGAGATAAATTTGCCATAAGAATGATGAAGAGTAGGAAAATAACTTTTTAAATAACTTTTTAGCCTATCCGCCTTCGAAGGCCGTTTACACCACGAATGGCCAATAAAGTATTATTTTTTTCTCATTATTTTGTTAGATTAGGACCGTGCGAAGTTTTTAAACTCAGCCAGAAGGTATGGAAACTCCTTTTTGTATTTTCAAATTGCTGTTGAATGTTTGAGCGAATCCTACTAAAAACTGAAGGTCTAACTTTCAAACCTTTTTGAGTAACTTTGAGTGATTTCAGAAAGCCGAGTTATTTTCTTTATTAAAACAACATTCAGGGAGATTATGTTGCAGAAATATTATCTGCAAAATACCTACTACATAAAAAGATATGAATTCTCGAAACCTCGGTGGCATAATAAATCGATAAAACACCTTTCTTCGAAGGTAACTCCACGGCCTCATCAGAAATGCAATAAACTTGTCCTTTTTTGTTGGTATTTCTTCAGTTAATTTTTTCTGAAGAAGTTAAGAAAATAACTGAAGAATAAAACAACGAGTTCAGCCGTATCCCTCAAAACGTGAAAGAGGCAATCCTGTGATGATGAAAGTCCCGAAAGCAACTGTCATCATGGAAAATATTCCGTTTATTCCTCTGAATAAAGAACATAAGAAAGGAGCATAATGCCTCACAAAGTGGGTCCGGGATGGATGTTGCATATGGCCGACTCTCCTTTCACTTTGAAGAGAGAACAACTTGTTCCGAGACTTCTTTGTCTGACGAAACTAACTAACATGAGTCATACTTGGAGGTTCAATATGGGCGCCTATCTCCCACTTTTATACGAAGTAGAAAAGCGTTATGCTCCTTCCTGTTCTTCATTCAAAGGTTTATTCCTTCAACAGATAACAGAGACAATAATCCGGTGAAATTTTGTTGGTATCGTATTGTTTGAAAATTCAAAAAATTTTCCAAATGGTTGTTGATTTTTTTTCGAAAACAATCAATCAGACCTCAACTTGATTCAGCACATATCTTGAATTCAATATTAAACAACTATTGGCCGATTTTTCATTTCCGTTCAAAAGTTATATTGCTTGAAAATTTTCGATAATGCTCTCAGCATAAATTTATGAAAGTCTGAAATGAAGAGTCACAAAAATAGATATCCGGTTCAGAATCAATATAGAGATCTTCTCAGTACAATCACCATTTGTTAACCAGTCACCCTGTATATGAACACTACCAACTGAAGTAGTTAAATGAAAATTCTTCAACTTTTATTCGAATTGTCCTCCCGATAATGGCGTATCTTTGAGACGTGAAAGACACAATCCTGTGATGATGAATGTCCCCAAAGCAACTGTCATCATGGAATATATTCTGTTTATTCATTCAACAGATAGCAGAGACAATAATCCGGTAGATCTAGGGAAACCGCATTGGTAAAGTTAACGTGGCCGTGAAGGATTTGCCAGTGTAATTGGTTCAGATGGCACAGACACTTTGGAATCATCAATTGCTCATCAGATCCAAAGGCGATGCCGTCTGCAACCTGCGTCCACGGCAAATAAGACTCGGATCCACCGACTTACGTCTCACATCGTTTTTCGTTATCCACCTTCGGTTAGGGGGACGTAAGACATCGTCCCTTAACACGACAGCGATAAAGAGTTTGAATACTTACACCCCTTCGAGACAACCACAGCAAACTGTATACAAATGTTCATGATCAAAATGAATAATTTCAAATTGGCACTATTTACTTATTATTTTTCAAGATTTTTTTGGGTTTCACTCCCATTCTCTAAAAAATTAAATGAAATTATCATCTTTGGAAAACACCCTTACGGATTGCGGGATTTAAACTAAAGGATGTTTCAAATTGCGCGTTTTCCTAAGAACAAATAAAACACATGATTTGCATCCATTTTCGAAAACTTTAATTGGCAAATGAAGTATGACATTATGACAGTTATGACATTTATAAACGAAAAATAATATCTGTCAAATGGCCCCCTAATGCAGCTCTACAGACGTCCACTCTTTTGTTAAAATTTTCGATGACATTTTGACATAATTGAGGTTCTATCTCACTAATGACACGAATAATTTAATGCTCTAGTTCAGGAATCGATTGTGGATTATTTTTATAGACCTGGCTTTTCACATACCCGCAAAGAAAATAGTCCATCGGTGTCAAATCACATGATCTTGGTGGCCAATTGACATCACCGTTTCCAAAGATTATTCCAAGAAATTTTTGTCTCAATAAATAAATTGTGTCATTTGCAAAGTGAGGTGTGAGGCTTTAGTTCCTGTGTTATTTGAACCTTATATGCCTTCAGAGCTAAATCCTTGTGTAAAATACGTCATGTTGTGGACCCACTAAGTTTTTGTGAACGTCGTCTAATGGACATTCCCTGGTCTTCAGCAACACTTTCACGGACCAAAGCAATATTTTCTTGTGAACGACCGCTACGACTGTATTTTCAACTTTTTTGATCTTCCACCGAACCAGTCTCTTGAAATTTTTTAATAATTCGACCAATAGTGCTTTGAGATGGACGATTATGTAAACCATAAAATTCATGTAATTTTCTAAAAACAGTTTTCACAGAACTCTGATTTTCATGAAATAATTCAACAATTTGAACGCGTTGTTGTATCGTGTACAAAGCCATTTTTATAAATGTCATATATCACAATTCTAAAATGTAAAAATACCCAGACGAATTCAGTGCGCCATCTATATTTTATTTATTCTTAAAGAAAATTGCACGATTTGAAACACCCTTTATTTGTCAAGGGCAGTTTCTAGGAAAATGTTGCCTAAGGAATAATATCGGAATAATGCAAACGATTTACGAAGTAAACTGGCAAATTTTTTTCTGTAAACTTTCCTCGATAGATAGTTTGAATCCTGCAATCCGCTAGGGAGTTATTGAAAAATTTTAAAAAAATGCAATATTCTCCCAAAATATCTACCAATCGATAATATTTATTCAGATTGAAAGAGTTTTTACGCACATGTTCCAGCGTTCTATCGTTCGGTCCAAATTTTTGTAATTTTAGAATTTTTTTCCGAAAATGGTCTCAAACACTTGACATCGGTTCTTTGAGACACCCTAACTATCGAAAGGAACGAGCTAGAGCCTCGAAACTTTCACGGAAGGTCGCGCATCAGAATGTGGCGGTTATGTGTACTTAATCGACTGAATTGTTCCGTTTTTCAATTTTTTGATACTTCCTCAATAAATGAGGAACTTTTTGAGCGATCATACCGAAACATGGATTTTACATAGAGTACGCGGAAATGCTTGCAAAATTTTGAGTTCATGAGTTGGTAAATTAAAAAAAAAATTGCCTGAAAAAATATCGAGAAGATTCACATCAGATCCAGACAGAATTTGGCAAGACTTTGGAAACTTAATTTCACAAAAGTGTATTCGATTTCAGTTGTATCCGCTTAAAATTTTCGAAGATATTGGAAGGAATATATTTAAATATTGAATAATAATATAGTGTGTTTTTTCCTTGGTATCGTTAGAATTACTCCTAAAATACTGATACAGTCATGGTATGTAGTTGAAAAATGCTGTGTTCAAAATTTCCATTTGACCGGTTCCAAAAATAATGAAATTTTTTTTCGATTATTGTATAATCTGTGATCTTCCAATCATATTATGCTGTCGTAATTCGGCATGAACATGAAGCTGCCATTTTTCGATCGAAAGTTGAATTTTTATTCGATCCAATCTGTATTATTTTAATTATTGTAATTTTTTGGAATAGGTAAATCTGCGGAATCATTGCGTGGATTTCACTTTACGAATATCTAGTTTTTCTGAATTTTTTCTTCCAGAAGTTATTGTTTTTATTGCAATAGATTTATTCGATCAAATTATAACATTCGAAATCGTGAATGGAAAAGATCTGCCTTATACACCATTGGAGCTTCCTTCACCTCTTCAATATTTTCAAAAATACAAATTCGATCATTGCGAATCATCGCAACATCCAACTGGGATACTTCATTTTATCAGTAATCAATTTTTTTCGCATATGTTTGTGATCGCCGATAATATTTTCACAACTGCCAACTGACTAGGTGTAGTTTATCTGTGAATCAACATCATTGTAACGATTTGTTATCTGACTATTAATCCAATTTAACGTTTCTCTCATAGAATCATCTACTGTTTAGTCCCTGTTTACATTGTACAATATACATGTAATCAAAAAATAAAGGACATCATTAGCAGCTACTCCAGTACAGCCATATGCGTCTAATTTCGTAATATTGGAAACAACATATGGTTATCCTAGCTACGTCAACTCGTAATTGTCCTAGGTGAGATTAGCCAGTACAGCACGTGTGTACAGTCAACTAGTGGTTAATGAAGCCCAGGTATTGGGAAGGGAAATATGACTGTCCCCCATTCTCTATTTGATAATAAACTTGTCGATCGATATACAAATATTTGAGTAAAAAAATCCTGTGGAAATTCATTAATATATCATTGAGATATTGTCATGGTATAGACACCAACCATCAGCACAGTTCTCAGGAAAAAGTATATTATCGATTGAAGCTTATTTTGGGAGGATTTCGCATAATTTTTTAGGTTATTTCCGGGTTTTCACGCCCAATATCTGAAACAGAACAATTAAAAATTAGATAAAACTGTTTTTTTCATGAAAAACGTCCTTGCGGAGTGCGGAATTAAACTATTTGTCAAGGGCAGTTTCTTGGAAAAGGATTGCCTAATGAACAATACAGGAACAATTAAAACGATAAACAGAGCGAAGTGTTACGTTTCGGAGTACAAATCTGACTCTTTTATCAGACAAAGGAGAACATTTCAAGAATTATTTTCTTCCGATTTTTTTCGTTTCGATTCGAAACTTTTGTTAAATTGACATTTTTGAGAAAAAACATGCATTTTTCAATATTCGTCACTCAGAATATTTGATATTATTAGTTGTTCCAAGTACCATTGGAATTTTTTTTTGTTCGAATATTGTTAGTTGGTTGCTCTCTCGAACGGTATATTTTCGATCAAACGGCGATAAACAGGGTCCGACAAACAGCATTCCACACATATTGGAAATGAAATTAGCAGTATCTTCCATATTTCGGATGGGGCACCTCTACATTTTCGTCCAGTATTTCTCAAGCTTTAGTTCACTTGTTTTTCATCGGACAGCTCATTTCACTGCCTAACGGCCAAACCGTAAACACAATAACTTCCGAAATTTATTTTCCCAATATTTCCAAAAATACAGATTAGATCGAATTGAACTCCAATACTTCATCGAAAAATGACAGTTTGAAGGTTTAATCAGAATTTAATGAGGATAATATGATGGGAAGATGACAGAATATTGAATATTCGAAAAAAAATTTGAAATTTTTTTTTCGAATTTTTCTTATGACACGATCATCACGAAATTATGCACAATATTTTTCTTCAGCATCTTTGAACTAGCTGCAAAGTTTCATCACTATTGAATCAGTATTTCTTGAGTTATATCGAAAAAAACAACGATATCGAGAAGAAAACCACGAAATTCTACATATTTTCTTCCCCCAATATCTTCAAATCTGAATAATGTTTTCAGAAAAAAAAAATGTTCGGAAAAATTTTTTTTTATTCGACCATAAGATTTCAACCAAATTCTGCTTAAAGTTGCGCGTCATTACGCTCCAACTAACTGCCAAGTTTCAATCCAATCGCTCCAGAAGTTTCTGAATTATGAGGAAAATTGCGCGTTGTCATATTCCACCAAACTGCCAAGTCTCAATCCAATCGCTTCGGTAGTTTCTGAAATAAAAAATAAATAACCTCAAAATTTCAAATTGCTATAACTCCAAAACTATCTGGCCGATTTAGCCCATTAACGAACTCAGCCGCGGCATTCGGATGCGCGAACTACCCTACAAGTTCAAGTCGCTAACTGGCTCCGTTCGACAGTTATCGTGTCCACGGCCGGCCGGACAGAATCGATTTTGACACCGGATTCGTCACCAGTGAGTCCAACCTAGTCGTTTGAGACCATTTTCGCCTCAATCATCGAAAATTACAGACATTTGGACGAAACGATAGCACGCTGTTCCTCTAGAACATGCGCGCAAAAATACAGTTTACCTTTAGGAAAAACAAAGTTAGAACCCGGCCAGAAAAAATGGAACACGCTTTGTGACCGAAATTTTTTAATTTTGTTGAGCCTTGCATGCATAAGGTAACATAATCGAAAAATGTATGCCTATCTGTTGCCCGGACAGAGATATGGATACCGCTTCACTGTTGCGTTACCCTGTATATCCCAAACATTTTTTGGCTGGTTTTAGAGATTATTATTCAACTTGAGTTCAAACAAATCAGCGGTTCTTGGTTAAACATTTCATTTCAATGGATATGGACCCGCTGAAGAAATGGATCCACCTTCATTCACCCTGTATTGATGAACAGGATTATTGGAGAATAATGGCTTGCAGTGCCGTCGAAATTTCAGTTATAAGCAGGAAATAGTTTATTTGCTCATCACGACCCTAGCTTGTCTCTGCAAAACTATATATTAACAAAGTTTAGGTCGTGGACATCTATACCCAACAAAAAAGACATCAATTAGAGGAGCGCTCATAAAAGTTGTCCAGAACTCTCTCCTAAAGTACGTGGTCAGGCATCGATGACATACATGGGGAGGGAAGTTGACGGACCCACAAGTTCTCATCCAAAAACATTTGAATCTATTAAGTTCTTCGCCAATCAGTATGAAGTTTTGAATCACTCGATATCTGACATAAACGACGGTTGATAGAAGTTTTGAGACCAAACGACCAAATTTATAATATAAGTCTATTGGTTTCGAAATACCCTCTATAAAGGCTTTTGCATGCGTTCGAACAAATTTTCCAAACGCTTTTCCACAATCACGTTCTAGGAAACAGCTTGCCCTCGTTTTGCCCAAATGTCTGTTGTTTTCTAGTTTTTCCCGTCCTATTCAGAGGAAAATTAGCTTTTCAACAATATATTGCTCGACCCATCTTTCTTGTTTAAATTGAAGGGTTTGGGGTCACCGCGCAGAGGGATAAAATTATATTATAATGGATTTTATGTAAGAAAATGTCCCAACAAGAATTAAATTAACGGGTTCTAGCGGTTTTCTGAGATCTTGATCATTCTACAGGGTGAGTCTTCAAGTTTCACATCAATCTAACCATAAATTCTTATCATGAAATAAATCATTTTTTTTCATTTGACATTTTTCCAGATTCGGCTCTGGTAAATAGTTATGAGAATTTAAATATTTCTCAATGTCCTAATACACTACTGAACTTTCTTTGCAAGTTCAACACAGAAAGCTTTTTCGGTGATTTATATTGCAGAATTGCCAATTCATGTCCTGAAATTCAAAGAAATATGATTGGGAAAACTCATTTACTAACTTAATTCTTATGGTTTGGTTCTTTTTGCGATATTATTATAGAGAAAATATTCTACTATACTTGACCATTGAAATACTAATCTGCCACTTGAAATTCGTGCAATATCCAGTCGTTTCCACCATGAGATTCAACACAATTTCAGTCTTGCCCATTTTTACATTGAAAATTCCATAATTGTCCTAATTTTCATTGAATTTATGAATTAATTATAGGAAATCACTCATCTTACCTAAAAACATTAATTGAACTCTAGAATTCTATGGGAAGTTTGGTCCATAGACATGGACTATGTCTGTGGTCACGAAAAAGCATGGACCTAATATTTGGTCCTTGCGAAATAGATAAATATTTCTGTGTATTCTGTGTTCCGGATAAACGCGAGCGGGTAGCTCAGCGAGTCCAAGAAAATAGGCCAATTTCTCGAATTTAATCAGATTTTATAACATTCAACGTGGAATATATCGAAAACGGTTCGTTTGAGGAGAATAAAGAAGGAATAATAAAGTATTCTAAAATGTTCGAGGATTCTTATAATTACTCAAGGTAAACTTAATCTGCATTGTACATGTTAATTTCTTATAGTTTGATGAATGAGGGAGTCTATAACCAGAAAAAGAAAAATCATTCCATTCGGAAAAACCAAGTCAAAGCTACAAAAAAAATAATGATTTTTGATTTGATTTCAACAGGCGGTATCTTTCGACCAGGGTTAAATCTGGAAAAATCGTAAATGATAAAAGTTTTTTTATTTGATGAGAGGAATTTAGGAGTGAAATTGAGGTACAACTTAGAGACTCACCCTGTATATCGAGTTAAAAATAAATATATTTGCAAATACACATTTGCCCCAAATTGCACCTCATATACAACAGTCGATTGTTAGTTAGTTGTTTCCACAGATTCTACTCAATTCCATTTTTCCCCATTCGAATATTGAAAATTCGATAATTCTCCTAACTTTCATCAAACGTATGAATGAATTATATGAAATCACTCAACAGGCCTAAAAAAATTACTCTAGAATTCTATGGAGAGTCTGGTTATAGAATTCGACTATGTATGTGGTCTGGTCACGAAATAGCACAGACCTAATATTTGGTCTTCACGAAATAGATAAAAATTTCTGTGAATTCTGTGTTGCTCAACGTTTCAACGCTGAGGAAAAATATAAGAAGGAATAATTGAGTATTCTAAAATGATTGAAGAATCTCATAAAGACTTAAGATTAACGTCATCTGGCTTCCTTGTGCTGCTTCTTTATAGTATTATGAATCGGGGAGTCTAAACAAGAAAATTCATTTCATTCAGAGTAACCATGTCGATGCTACAGAAGAAAGACTGATTTTTGCACGCATGTTCTAGGGGAACAGCTTGCTATCGTTTCGTCCAAACGTTTGTATTTTTCGATGATTGAGCCGAAAATGGTCTTAAACGACTAGGTTGGACTCACTGATGACGAAGCCGATGTCAAAATCGATTCTGTCCGGCCGACCGTCACCACGATAACGGGTGTACGGAGGATTCCATCGACTTGAAAATTTCAGGAAGCGTTGCATTTCGAAAAACGAAGGTTAATTTCGTTAATGGGCCGCATCGGCCGAATTGTTTCGGAGTTATAGCAATTTGAAATTTTGAGGTTATTTTCCCCATATCTCAGAAACAACTGTAGCGATTGAATTTAAACTTGGCAGTTAGCTGAAGCATAACGACGCGCAACATTAAGTAGAATTTCGTCGAAACTGAATGGTTACTGAATTTTAAGAAAAAAATTTTTCGAAAAAATTTTTTTTCTTGAAACTATTGTTCATATGCGAGACAAATTTCGGTTATACTTTGAACTTCATATTTCACAGCAGTGTACAAAATTTCAATCCGATACTGCCATTAGTTTCGGAGACATTGGGGAAAAAAATGTAGAATTTCGTGGTTTTCTCGATATCATTGGTTTTTTTGGAATAAATCAAAAAATACTGATTCAATCGTGATGAAACTTCGCAGCTAGTTTGGAAATGTCGAAGGACAACATTGTGCAATTCGTGATGATCGCGTCAGCAGAACAATTTAAAACAAAAATTCAAATTTATTTTCTTCAAATATTCAATATCCTGTGATCTTCTCATCATATTATCCTCATTAAATTCTATATGAACCTTCGAACTGTTATTTTTCGATAAAGTACTGTATTTCAATTCGATCTAATCTGTATTTTTGGAAATATTGGGAAAATAAAATTTTGAATGGGTGAATTGGGTGGATTTTACCAATTCACGAATTCGGCCTTCGTGATTAAGGTCCAAACCTTCTCTTCAAATATCGAGTTTCCAAGTTGGTCCTTTCGGAAGTTATTGTGTCTACGAAGTTGGCCGTAGATATACCCATTCAAAATTTAATTTTTCCAATATTTCCAAAAATACAGATTAGATCGAATTGAAATCCAGTAATTTATCGAAAAAAAATCTAGAGAAGCACTGCCGTGAAGGCAGCAGCTTTTGCGCGCATGTTCAAATTCGTTGCCGAAGTGGTCATCTACATTGAACATGCGCGCAAAAGCTACTGCCTTCACGGCAGTGCTTTTCTAGATTTTTGTTTCGTAAATTTCAACAGCCGGTATCTTTAAACCGGGGCCGATTCTGAAGAAATGGTAAATCAAAATGATCGTCCGGAGGCCCACCCGTTTAATTCCAAAAGTTTGTACATACTGTATAGTGGAAAACACAAACACAAATTTTTATTCCCCACCAAACAGATTCTCCTGAACATTCCACAATATAAATGAGGATCAAAATACCCTCTAGAAAGAATCGCTGATTTCCTTTGACTACCCGAAATGGCAATAAAGCAATTTCTTCGTCTGAATTAGCGAGCAGATGATGAAGGGCGTCTAAATTAAAAAAGGTTAAGGTGTAAATCGATTCAATAATCAAGTTTCGAGATAAAAAGGAACCGTAATGAGCGATGAGAATTTTAATAAGGACCTGAAGTATGGGGATGAAAGAGCCAAGGATGATGATTTTGTCTTAGCTTCTAGGCCACTTGGGTTTATAACAGATTTAATTAATTAATTTAGCAGCTTCACAGTCTTTCCTAATCTTACAGCCAGTTATTACTTTGTAAGTATAATAACTGTAACACAACTCGACAATTCGAGAATTAATATCTTCATAAAATGATCCCTGCTGCGCACTGCCTTATTTTATATATTATATGTTACCGTCTTGGCTTTTATTAAGGATTATGTGCTTACGAAGTCATGTCTACAGAAAATAACATTATGTCTCTAACCTTTAGATCGTTGAGGAGTATAATTAACCCTAAGCTTTATGAGTTTCATCAGAATATATGACATACGAGTACTTATTCATGTGTCATGATTCCGATTTTTCTGTAAGATCATTATTATTACATCATACTTTGTGATTCAAATACTTTCTTGATATTTTTGCGCGCATGTTCTAGGGGAACAGCGTGCTATCGTTTTGTCCAAATGTCTGTAATTTTGTATGATTGAGCCGAAAATGGTCTCAATCGACTAGGTTGGGCTCACTGATGACGAATCCGGTGTCAAAATCGATTCTATCTGGCCGTGGACACGATAACTGTCGACAGAGGCAAGCTAGCAACTTGAAACTTTCAGGGTAGGTCGCGCATCAGAATGCCGCAGTTGAGTTCGTTAATGGGCCAAATCGGTCGAATTGTTTCGGAGTTATAGGCACTTGAAATTTTGAAGTTATTTATTTTTTATTTCAGAAACGATCAGAGTGATTGGATTCAAACTTGGCAGTTAGGTGGAGTATACCGACGCGCAACTTTGAGCCAAATTTCGATAGGATCATATTGTCAGTAAATTAAAAAAAAAAAATTTTCCAAAAAATTTTTTTTTCGGAAACCATATATCATATCCAAAAAAAAATTACACTCACACTTTGAGCTTCATATTTCACAGCAGTGTACCAAATTTCGGTTCGATACGATCATAAGTTTTGGAGATATCGGGAAAAAATATGTCAAATTTCGAGGTTTTCTTCTCGATATCGTTGTTTTTTTCGGTATAACTCGAGAAATACTGACTCAGTCCTGATAAAACTTCGCAGGTAGTTTGAAGATGCTGAAAGACAACTTTATGCAAAATTTCGTGATAATCGTAATTTGGAAAAAAAAAATTTTTCATTAAATTCTGTATGGACCTTCGAACTGTAATTTTTCGATGAAGTACTGGATTTCAATTCGATCTGATCTGTATTTTTGGAAATATTGGAAAAATAAAATTTTGAATGGGTATATCTGCGGAATCTGCGGTCGGCTGTTAGGCTCGATATTTGTAGAGTAGGTTTGGAGCTTAATTACGAAGGTCGAATCCGTGAATGGGTAAAATCCGCCCAATGATTCCGTAGATATACCCATTCAAAATTTTATTTTTCCAATATTTCCAAAAATACAGATTAGATTGAATTGAAATCCAGTAATTTATCAAAAAGAAATTTCAAAAAGCACTGCCGTGAACGCAGCGTGCATGTTCAAATTCGTTGCTGAAGCGGTCATCTACATTGAACATGCGCGCAAAAGCTGCTGCCTTCACGGCAGTACTTTTTGAAATTTTTACCAAATTCGATATGAGGGACTATTGAGTTAATCTATCAAAATTTTGATTTCTCGTTCTAGGGGATACAAGGACAGAATCAAATTTGACCTTAGAGTTCAACCTAATCGTTTGGGGTCATTCTTGGTTCATTTGGAACAAGCCCGTAATGGAAAATCTAGAAAAGCACTGACGTGACGTGACGTCAAGTGCTTTAACGTGATTGTTCGAATTCGTTGCCAAGGCGAAATTTTCAAAAATTTTCTTCAATATTTCCGAGAGTGAATTTGGTGAAATTATGTACAGTTTTCGGAAAAGTGAAATAAAAAATTGTCAAAATTTTTCTAATTACAAATTGACGATCCTCACGAAATTTCGCAATGTTGGTATTCGTCTGCAGTAGATCCAACCTAGTCCTTCAAGACCAATAAATTCGAAAATTATCGACCATTGAGCAGAACGATAACTTGCTGTTCTCCAGAACAAACGTTACAATTTTTTTTGATCTACTAAATTTATCCCATGTTGGAGATTCGTACTGTGTAAAATTTTCTTGAGATCACCCAGTTCCCTCGAACGCGTCAATTTTCTTCATGAAACATTTGACGATTCGAACAAAGTTTTTGGATTCAAAAAAAGGGTCATCTGCCTACGGTATCCGCGGTCCTGAAAAAATAAAAAAAGTTTCCACACAAGGGATTTGGTTAGACAAAGCCATCAAATGGATTCCGCACCTTTGGACCATTGTAAATCCTTTCACGGATTTGTAAACTAGCTAGGGTCTGAGGGCTGATTTGTATAACTGTCCATTTATCATTCTAACACCAGCGCCTTCTCTCTTTCGAGCTCGCTGTAACCCTTCAAAATTGCGGCCTAAACGTGGCAAATATATTTGCAACCCTCTACAGCTTTTGCACATCAGTACGGTCATTTGTTGAGAACTCGTGGGGAAAGGAATTCTTTCGTGGATATTCAATTCCGGGAAAATCGTAGAATCTTAAAATTTCCCCCGATAGTGGAAATAATATACAGGGTGTCGCACGGTGGATAGCCTATTAGACATTAACGGAGAACGGATCATGTTTTGAGCTGAAAATTTGCGTTTGAAGATTTTCGACTATGAACTTTCTCTCTGGATTTTTCGACCTCTGCAACTTCCAGTTATACTGGAAGCTCTGAATTTGTGGCAAAGCATATACAAAAGAAATATCACGACCGTTATAGATATTAGAAAACGAGAAGACAAAAACAATCTACAAAATAGAGACATACAAAGATCTCAAATATTGATTCAGGTATGTTCGATCTACAGAAATGACAATGATTGATTGGGATAATACAAAGAAACCCTTGACGGAAGCAGATAATCTAAACAAAATCGAAGAGCCCTCCTGTATTTTGCTGAATGGAGATGATGTCGTCTACTGTTCCTTAGAAAAATATCTTTGACTGAATTCACTAAAATAAAAAGTAAAATTGAAAAAATATATATGTATGATTTTGGGAAATGTCTATTCGACAAGACTTCCTGAAAAACAAAGATATTGCAAGGATAATTCTGAAATTTTTCAATTTATTGTCTGACAAAGGAGTCGGATGTAGATCCTGAAATATTACAGTACCAAAGATAGGAAATGCTTTCATGGAGAAGAAAGAGCTTCAGTAGTAATAAATAACAAACGACAAAAGGATGAACGTCACACAAATCGATCAAAGTATTCTGCATTCGAAGGTGAGACTCGCAAGATGCTCCTGGCAGATGGAGCGCTGTAAGTTGTATACTGCAGCGATCCTTCTGAAAGGTAACAAGTATCGAGAGAACTGTCTGCGGTTTGTCCAAGTTAAGTAGACCTGACGATCAGTAACAACTGTAGTCATTCTACTTGGATCCGCTTCTTCGGTGTAGGTGTTTTGGTTGATTGGGTGATTAGCTCTGATCAAGGGGGAATATTTGTTGATTTATCGACGGATATTCGTCCTTGTGATTATGTTATTACAGTACCATTCGTTCATTGTTTGCATTGTTATAATATTATTCTTTAGACAACATTTTTTCAAGAGACTTCCATTGCCAATGTTCAAAACCCTCAAATCACAAGGTCGATTTCTATGCAGAATAATTTATTCAATTTTTAATAGCTCTCTCTCAGACATTGCGAGCAAAAACCTGAACAAATATAGAAAAGCAATGGCGTAAAGTCAATAGCTTTTGCGTGCATGTTCAAATTCGTCCCTTCGTACTTTAGCCTCAAACCTACTATAAAAATATCCAGTTCGTAATTGATTTCTTCCGGAAAAAAATTGTGTTTACAGGAGAACACAAAAAATAGAGCAGTTTGGGGCTTAATCATAAAGGTCGAATTCGTGAATGGGTAAAATCCACCCAATGATTCCGTAGACACCTCTTCAAAATTTTATTTTACAAAATTCATTTCTGAAAATACAGATTGGATCAAGTCGTTATCTAATACTTGATTGAAAAATGACAGCTTGAAGGTTCATCTAGAATTTCGTGGGGATGGAATGATCCGAAGATCGCAGAATATTGAATATTTGAAATTGGATATATTTTTTCATAAAATCCTCGAAAATTAGAACCGTATCAAAGTTTCGTGAATGGCTATGAAATATGGAGATCAGGGTATATATGAGCAAAATATTTTTCAAATGTGTTGAATAGTTACCGAAAAAAATATTTCGAAAATAATTTTGGAGGAAATATTTAAAAATTTTCTGATACTAGGATTCTAGGATCTCAACAAAATTCTGAGAGAAGTTGCGTGTCGTTATTTCTCATCTACCTCTCAAGTTTAAACTGAGTATCTGCCGTAGTTCCTGAAAATCAGCGAAATAACCTCAAAATTTCAAATTGCTATAACTCCTAAACCATTCAGCTAATTCGGCCCATTACGGAACTCAACCGTGGCAGCCAGATGCGCGACCCACCCTGAAAGTTTCAACTCTCTAGCATTCTCCGTTCGACAGTAATCGTGTCCTCGGCCCGCCGGACGGAATCGATTTTGATACCGAATTCTCCATCAGTCCAACCCAGTAGTTTGAAACCATTCTCGGGAAAAAACCACATGTGACCACATGAGAGGCATTTCCCGGTTGAGAACAGAATCATTCCTGCGAATATGTCGAAACTTCCTCTGAGTAATTCGAACGAATATTAATCGGATTATTATGGGTTTGATTCATCATTTTTCCAAATAACCTTCAGAAAGTATTCAAAATCAAATTTCCAAATTGGGGTTTGGGATTTGCCAGGCATGCACGAAGTGACAAGGGTGTTTGGAAGAATATCTTTTTCTGCTATTGGCGAATGAAGATAAGCGCTACTCCCTCTGGTGGCTATCCGAGTAACCCGAGGTACAGACATTATCATTGACAAGTTGAAAGAAATGTTAAGAAAATGAGAAAGTTAATGCATTTTTCTTGACGCTAGTGTGATTTTACAAGTGTTTCTACTGAGGAAAAGCAAACTTAAATGTCCCTTCCCATAGATTTCTACAGCCTGGTGAAAAATTTCGAGTTAGGGTGAAAGAAACTTCCGGTCGGTCCTGAAAGTGTTGAAGAATCGATAAAAACCAACAAACAAGATTTATGAGAATCTGTTACCTTAATTTTTCCGATGATAATCATTTTCAAAGAGGAAAGCACGAATTGCTCATGAAATATTAGATCACATTCATGAAGACAATTTTTTTCTAGGACCCTAAGCCAAGCAGAGAAATTTACTTAAAAGGAATGCTCTGCCTTCCAGAAATCTGCCTGTTGAACTGATCATTAAGTAACAAAGTAAATGTTTTAATGATAGAACCGACTATTGAAAAAAAAGTCTCAACAAAGGAAATATCTGGTGATGAATACTGTTCGCTCAAAGTGCTTCTGTCGACGAAAGCAAAGTTGTACAAGGCTTATTTATTACAGCTTTTTCAAGACCAATCATATGAGTGTTGGAAAATTTAGTTGTCAATTCATAATGACTAAGACTTACGATACAATTAGCATTAGTTTTATGTGAATTATTCATTTTATTTACAATATATTGAGTATTTGGTCCTTCGCTATAAAAATAGTAAAGTTATGAGTATTTGTCTATTATTCCAAAAAGTATGTTTTACAATACTGTTTTTCAACTTTCAAGACAGCCAAAGTCAACCTTGCCATTCGAATCTGAAAATAAATAATATTATTATACTCTCTAACCTTAGAGATATCCCCGTAATTTTAGAGTTGCTACACTCAATAAGATTGAAGAATGGTACATACCTACTTCATAAGAATGGAATATGTACTCCCAGTAATACTCTCGTCAACTATAAAGGTCTAAAAAGTCTTTGAATAAATCATGAAATCAAAAATTATCAAACCAAACACTAACAAACAGTACAAAATCGACTATCAAAACAAAATCTATGTCTGTACCTAAGGTTCCAAAACTTGCCACCGTGGTGCTGCAATCTTAAATTCAGGCGCCAATAGAATAATTAAATACTTATTCCTATTCTGTGGTACACACGTGTTCTTTGTCAATATAACCAAACAATTTCCATTTGCGATTTGTCAGTAATATGACAGTATGACAGTCTGTGCTCTTCTTTTTCTATTCCTTGTTCGTTGTCTTCTACTCTAACCAGATCGAAGTATAGCTATCTCTGTTTTCCTAAGCAGAGTAACACATTTGACGTCCTTTTCTTCCGAGAAAGCTGAATTCGACGTTGCCATATCGTGCACTCAAGACAAATCCCTTTAAATGCAAATCCCCATTTTATTTTTCAGTTTTAGGTGATCAAACATTTTTTCAAAAATATAATATTGGAATTATATGTTTGAAATGTGATGTTCTAAAGGTTTTTCACGAAAATTACTGCATTTTCGTTTAATGGAAAAAACCCCATTAAGCTATTATAGCCAAATGTGGTTCCGCTTTTGTCATAGGACTAAAGTACTCAGTGCAGTTCCAAATTATTAACCTCTGACATACTGAGATTATTTTCAATGAATATTTCGACATATTTCCTCAATATTTTCGAGAATAATTATAGGATCGAGCTGAAATTTGGTACAGGCTCCGAGGTCTGTACCATGAAAATCTGGTTTATAGTTTCCGAAACCAAAATCGAGGTTTTGTGAAATCACTCATACCCGCCAGTTTTGAGTTCTTGAGGTGGGAAATTTCCTTGCATCAAACATTTTTTCAAAAATATAATATTGAAATTATATGTTTGGAATGTGATGTTCTAAGGGTTTTTCATGAAAATTACTGCATTTTTGTTTAAAGGAAAAACCCCCATTTGAACGAATATTAATCAAATCATCAAGGCTGTCTTTGTGCGAATGTAATACATATGCAAAATGGTGAGTAATAACCGCTAAGGTTACGGAGGACAATCCATTCACGCTGGATGTGTTCTGGTGAAGATATAAATGTCATATTCTGGTCAATTTGCGGCTGTAAGGGATCAGACAAACAAAGGGTGTGAAATGTAGCGCGAAAGGTATATATGTATAATAAAATGCACCACCAAGAATGAAGGATTGTGAAGGATATGTGGAGGAAATATGAATTTGTGGTCGCGTTCGGATGCCAAATTTCCGTCCGTCAGGATATGAAATCCGGTTAGCTTCAACTCTGGGAATATTAAGTAAATAAGAGATCATTGTGATGAAGAACGAAAGAAGGTCGGTGAGCCTTCTTGAATCGTACTTCCAAAGTGTCCAATTTGATAAAGAACCACCTTTCATTTTATATCGGACCCATTCAAATTCAGAAAGAATGCAAAAGGGGGTGAATTTTGGTTCGTAGGGGGACAGTTCAAAAGGTTGGTTTCATTCAATTTATATCAACCTGTGAGCGTGATGACAGCAAGCCCTGAAATCTTAAATGGAAAGGGGAGGTTGAGTGAAATCTAGTTTCAAAGGTATTTCGATTGTCATTTCGAAAACCTAGAAAAGCACTGACGTGAAGTCAGCAGCTTTTGCGCGCATGTTCAAAGGACAACACCAAAATGGAACATGCGCGCAAAAGCTGCTCACTTCACGTCAGTGTTCTTGAAGATTTTTTTGTTATTCCAGAACATGCGCGCAGAAAAGAACGATACCAAGGAAAAACTACCAAATTTGACATATTTTTTTTTCAAATACCTCCGGAAATTATGATCGTATCGAACTGAAACTTGATATACTTCTGTGAAATATGAAGCTCAAAGTCTGCGCTGATTCTTTTTCGAATATGATGAACAGTTTCCGAAAAAAATTGGTTTCGAAAAAAGTTCAAGAAAATTTTTTTTTTGATTTACTGTTTCGTACTGTTTACTGTTCGTTCATGACCAAAATCGGCCGAACGGCTTCGGAGACATAGCCATTTGAAATTTTGAGGTTATTTCCTGATATTTCAGGAACTACTCTGGTGATTGGTTTGAAACTTGGCAGGTAGTTGCAACATAACGACTTGCAACCTCTCGCGAAATTTTGTTGGGATCATATGCTTTCTGTAAATTTCAAAAAAATGATTTTTCGAAATTTTTTGGGAAATTTTTTTTCGTCATATTTTGAAGAACAGTTTGCTCATACCACGAGCTTTATATTTCACCGCAGTTTTCCAAATTTCAATTAGATACGAATATTCCCGGAGATATCGGGAAAAAATTTGTGAAATTTCGTGCCTTTTTTCTCGATATCGTTGTTTCTTTCGGAATGAACCGAAAAATACTGATTTAATCATGATGATCTTTGGCAGTTAGTTTGAAAATGCTGATGGAAAACTGTGAGCAAAATTTCGTGTTGATCGTGTCATCAGAACAATGTGAAAAAAATTCAAAAATAGTTTTTTTCAAATATTCAATATTCTGATCATATCATCCTTATGAAATTCTGTATGAACCTTTGAACTGTAATTTTTCGATGGAGTAGTGGATTTCAATTCGATCCAATCTGCATTTTTGGAAATATTGTGAAAATAAAATTTTGAATGGGCATATCTACGGAATCATTCGCCCATTCACGGAATCGGCCTTCGTAATCGAAGTCCAAACCTACTCTGCAATTATAGAGTTTCTAAGTTGGTTCTTTCGGAAGTTATTGTGTTTACGTTCGGCCGTTAGGAAAAAATCCTAGAAAAGCACTGACGTGAATTCAGCAGCTTTTGCGCGCATGTTGAAAGGATCTCACCAAAAGTGAACATGCGTGCAAAAGCTGCTGACTTTTTTCAGATTTCTATAAAATTTGTCATAGACCTAAAAGCAAATAGAGAGAAATAGACAGAAGAGTTATGAAATTGCAGCTTGATCCGATATTTATTTCCGGAATAAGAAAAAATATGTCAATTTCAATGTTATTTCCTCACTGTTGATATTTTCTTAATAGATGAAGAAACAACGCTTCCAGCAAGCGCATAAATTCTTCTAACTGTGCTTTTCAAGAATTTTTTCTCTGTTCCTGATATTCAATAAACTTTTGTTGAAGTGTTCGTCGAACATGGGGAACTGGTATTACCCCTTGAAATCTCGAGGGGGGGAGTGGAAACTCAAATTAGAAACGCATAATTCCTGGTGGAGAATTAGCTGAAAATGAGTGTAGAGGTCCTATAGAACTGCGCCTCGATATGATATTCGTAGAAGTAGCTAGGTATCGCGTTAGAATTATTAGTGAGGGTATAGTTGGTAGACTTAAGGGATTTCAGAGATCGATACGACATTTGAATGCTGAAATCGGAGCAGAAAATTTATGGGAATGTTGAATCCTGGCTTACACTCGTGAAGGTATCTACTTTGGGATATCTGCAGGGAATTAGAATGTATTTGGTGCACACCGTTTTGAACAAAGCCACCCCATATGCGTGAAGTTCGGAGTTCGTATTATATTCCGAGACTTCTCAATGAAGATACTTATTCGATTTTCCTGGGATGTTAAGTTAGTTAAGAACAAATAGTGAACCATGTATGTTCGACCATTGGGAATCTTAGACGGATTGCGACAATGCAAAAATACTGATGTTGGAGTCAGATAATTTGAAAAAAAAAATTGAACAGTCCCCTTGCATTATGTTTTTCTTCTGGGATTTCACCCCCAATATCTGAAACAGAATTATTAAAATGAAATAAAAACTGTTTTTATTGGAAAACGCCATTTCGGATTGCAGGCTAACTATTTGTCAAGAGCAGTTTCTTGGAAAACAGATTGCCCAATGAACAATATAAGAATAATGAAAATCTAGAAAAGCACTGCCGTGAAGGCAGCAGCTTTTGCACGCATGTTCAATGTAGATGAGCGCTTCGACAACGAATTTGAACTTGTGCGCGAAAGCTGCTGCCTTCACGGCAGTGCTTTTCTAGATTTTTTTTCGATAAATTACTGGATTTCAATTCGATCTAATCTGTATTTTTGGAAATATTGGAAAAATAAATTTTGAATGGGTATATCTACGACTGACTGCGTAAACACAATAACTTCCGAAAGAAACAACTTTGAAACTCGATATTTGTAGAGAAGGTTTGGAGCTTAATAACGAAAATTGAATTCGTGAATGGGTAAAATCCGCACAATGATTCCGTAGATATACCCATTCAAAATTTTATTTTTCCAATATTTCCAAAAATACAGATAAGATCGAATTGAATTCCAGTTCTTCATCGGAAAATTACAGTTTGAAGATTCATACAGAATTTAATGAGGATGATATGATAAGAAAATCACAGAAATTTTTTTTTCAAATTGTTCTAATGACACGATCATCACGAAATTTTGCATAAAGTTGTCTTCTGGCATCTTCAAACTAGCTGCGAAGTTTTATCAGGATTGAATCAGTATTTTTCGAGTTATACCGAAAAAAGCAACGATATCGAGAAAAAACCTCGAAATTTGACATATTTTTTCCCGATAACTCCAAAACTTATAATCGTATCGAACTGAAATTTGGTACACTGCTGTGAAATATGAAGCTCAAAGTCCGGGTGGAATTTTTTTTTCTGGATATGATAAACGGTTTCCGGAAAAAAATTTTTTTTTTTAAATTTACTGTCAAAATTTGGCTCAAAGTTGCGCATTGTTATACTCCACCTAATTTCCAAGTTTGAATTCAATCGCTCAAGTAGTCTCTGAAATAAAAGATAAATAACTTCAAAATTTCAAGTGTCTATAACTCCGAAACTAATCGACCGATTTGGCCCACTAACTAACTTAACCGCGGCATTCAAATGCGCGACCTACCCTGAAAGTTTCAAGTTGCTAGCTCACTCCGTTCGACAGTTATCGGGTCCACGTCGGCCGGACAGAATCGATTTTGACACCGGATTCGTCATCAGTGAGTCCAATCTAGTCGTTTGGGACCATTTTCGGCTCAATCGTCGAAAATTACAGACATTTGGACAAAACGATAGCACTGTGTTCCCCTAGAACATGAGCGCGAAAACGGCAAACAAAGCGAACTGTGACGTTTCAGGGTACACATCTGACTCTTTCATCAGACAAACGAAAAAAATTTGAGAATTATTTTCTTTCGATTCCTCGTTGCAATAAAATATAAAAATGATGTGAAATTTCCATGAAATGGTCCAATAACAGCATTTCCTAGATACCAGCGAAACCCACTTTTACCATATATTTCTGATTTGTCGTTCATGAACAGTGTTTCTGAGAAAATAACGTATATGTCAATTTCCAAAGATATTTTGCAGTGGGATTACAGGCAAAACTGATTTCTTCAATGTAATACAGAAGTGTCTTTATTGATATAGTGATACAGCTCTCACAAAATTCTGCATAAACGAATTTAGTTTCAACACGATCGTGTTAGCATTTAGAGTTATTTCGCCTCTCAAAGTTTCAAAAGATCGTTTTCTCGTTGGAAATTGAAATTTTTAACGTCAATTAAATTTTTCCAGTATTCTTTAGGATGAAATATTAGATTACAATGATAAAAAATAGAACGCGAGAGACCTGAATTCGATTAATTAATTAACCTAAGGAATAGAGACATACAAAAATCCCAAATAGCGAACCATCTATGTTCGACCATTAGGAATCACATGAGAGATTGGGACAATACAAAAATACTGATGTCGGAATCAGATAATTCGAAAAGAAAAATCTAAGAGTCCTCTTGCATTTTGTTGAATGGTGAGAGAAATATTGCTCATTTTTCTGCAGAAAGGGACCCTATTTGGCTGAATTTACTTAAAACGGAGGTAGAATTTAAAAAATTTCAAGCCGGATGAATCTGTGTTGCTGTATTCTCTCCAAAATGTCAATTTGACAAAAGTCTCAAATCGAAACGAAAAATCGAAAGAAAAATAATTTTTTAAATCTTCTCCTTTGTCTGAAGAAGGAGCCAGATTTTCACTCTGAAACGTCACAGATTGCTTTGTTTATCGTTTTTCTTGTTCCTTTTTTTCATCAGACACTCTGTTTTCCAAGAAAACTGCCTTTGACAAATAGTTTAATCCTACAATCCGCAAGGGCGTTTTTCATGAAAAAACAATTTTATATAATTTTAATAGTTCTGTTTCAGATATTGGGAGTTAAAACCCAAAAAAAACTTAAAAATGAATTTGATTATGCGTCAATGCTTTATCAGAATTTTTTCTCTTAATTCGCTGTTCAATACAGGTAGGTCGAGTCAATTTTTCCGCACCAAAACGAATTTCATCTTGAACGTGGCAAGTGTAAATTCGAGTCTGGTGATGACTTAAGCCGGTTTATCCCCTTTTAGCCGGTTCTGATTTACGTTTGGGGTCCACACGGGCACGGGTCTAGTGGGGCAATTAACAAGGTTAGCCCTGCTAATCCCATGAATGATGTGCTATGCTGACGGATCGGCAAAGCGGTCCTAAGCGGTAACTAGGCCCGCAGGTGCGGCGCGATGCGGGCAACGGGGGTCGCCACCCCCTTCTGAACAAATTCGCCAATCTGCTTTGCCCCTGACTATTAACATGACAAATGCTAATATATTTCACAGGTTCTGCCGGATAAAACAGATGAAAGTGATATATACACGGATATATCTGTATCTTAATACTTTTTCTTTCTTCTCGAAGTGTTTGCCGCAGGAGATTTCGCCTTTTTCAACATCAGAATTAAGAATTCTGTACTTGGTGCATCCCTTGAGATAGATAGAAAGCGAAGAGAAAATATCGGAAATTATGCTCAGTCACACTCCCAGAAGAAACAACCCTGCGAAATTCATTTTGTATCAACAGAACGATTATATTTTTTATCATTTTGTTTGGGAAGGCGATTTTAGAAACCTGAATAGTACCATTGAGTATTAAACTCATTAATGCTTACTTATGAATAACAATGTACCGACAAATTCAAATGGCCATCAACATGTACAGTGTACACCCTTTCGTGTGAGAACTTGTCTGAACTGTACCACAACCAAAATAAATACTCTTAGGAGATGCGAAATTTGATCTGCTATTTCAAAATGTTGAAATGTTTGTTTTACCACTGTTGAGAGATAGGTCATTTTTGGTGCAACAATTCTCAACCAATGACATGGATCGCTTCAAATTGATCGCCACTCCCTCAATATCCCTGGATGATACCGTAATATTTCTATCGTCTACATAGAGATATGCTTCTATCACAGCCTCAGCCAAAAGCGTCACTGGATTTGGGTTATTCTCAAGAGAGTTGTTGTCAACCAAGGTGCAGTTTGGTGATTTATGGCTACTTACGCCAGTTTATGTGAACAGTTCACCAGATTTTCTAGCAGTGACATTGGTTCTTCTATTGACTGGAATTTCTCTGATAAATCATCACCTAGGAAAAATAAAGGACCTAACATGGTACCTTGTGGCACGCCTATCCCAATAGTCCCCTCAGACGATATGTCACACCCATGTTCATCATGTAAAACAATAACTTGTTTTCTATCTCTGAGATAGCTCTCCATTAGATTGAATGGAATACCCCTGATACCACATCTTTCAAGTTTTGATAGCAAGATATTATGGTCAACGCGGTCGAAGGCCTTTGAAAAGTCTATAAGGACTCTTGCAGGTATTTCTTCTTTTTCTAGGGAGGAACTCAAAAATTGCAGTCTCCGTACTTTCGATGAATCCATGATGTTGTTTAGACAGCACCTTGAATAAAATGAAAAATTTCACCAGTCGATTTACCAGATTTTTTCAAATATTTTAGCAAAAGAAGTTGTAAGACTAATTGGTCTATAATTTGCAAAATCGTGGACATCACCCCTTTTGTGGCATGGCCTGACGATTTTTTTAGACCCTGCGAAGAGATGCCGGATTTGAAGGCGCAATTCATTACATATCACAATGGTTTGATTATGAGTGAAATATGGCGCTTTATTACTGCTATAGGGATTTCATCATAACCAAATGACTTTTTGTTGTAAATTGACTTGACAGTAGACAGAATCTCCGGCTCTGGGACTTCAAACAAACAAAATTAGTTAGCGACTCTAGGCCTATTAAAAGAGCTACCAGTTAGTCGAATGTTGGAGTTACCAGGTGGTTTAATACTCAATGATAGTACAGATATTGTTTGTTATTGGCTTGCAGTTGTTTTCAGCCATAGTTGACGTAACAAACTACCTCTAGATCGAAGACGCCAAAATTATCACTATGTTAGTGATTTTGAAAGGGGTAACATTGTCGCCTATCGGAATTCTGGTTTGTCCTTGGGCGAAATTAGGCGTCGTGTTAATTGTACTGCATTGACAGTAATGAGTGTGTTCCGTATGAAGTTTGTCAATTTTGAAAGGAACCGCTATGCAAAAAAAAGAAGAATGCAAAAGTAGATAAATCTTTGGTATCATCCCTGTAAGCATGATAATAGCAACCACTAAATCTTAAATTGAAAAGAGGATTCATTGATACCTTGTTTCTAAAAAAAATCGATTGCCTTTCCAAGAATGCCATTACACTAGACCTTTTTTACGTTAGCAAGAGTTGCGATGAAACATGAAAATTATGAAGAATGTTCACTCATAGGTTCAGAATAAGCATATCCTAGAATACCAGCGAAACCCACGTGTGGAAAAAGAAGAACAACTAGATACCATGATAAAAAAAAATCTGTCACAATCACTAATCATTCGATTAAAATTGTACATTCAAGAATCACACATTGAACATTTCCTTGCAGATTTTTCAACAAAACAGAAAAAACGAGATCCATCTAGTTGTCCCATTTGTGGCTCCACTATAGCATCAGGAGATATGGAATCACATTTCATGTATGAATTGGAAAGATTATATAAACTAAGTGGAACAGGAATAGCAGCAACCAGAAAAAGGAGACCGGAAACAGGAAGACCACCCGCGCTACCTGGTGACAGCGGACCTGAAGGTAGATGGGAGGTGAGCAAACGTATAAAAAAATTCATTCTACATTTTTTATCCTTTGGTTGCCAGTCTGTTATAGATTTGCTTAACAATATTATTTCCAATGAACGCTCATAGATCCTCATTTGGCAATCTTCCGAGAACCACTAGGAACCTGCGGGTTTTCTTGTATTTTTACCTTATTGTGCATTACCCTGACAGTTCACTGACGAAGATGAATAATTATTTTTCAGGTGTTTTCTAGGTTTTCACTCTCAGTATCTGAAATAGAACGATCCTCCAAAAATCTCCTTCTATCGATATTTGAAGATGAATAAGCTTGATAAATTTCAGATGTTCAATTAATTTGAAATGAATACCACTGAAATGAAGTCTGATGCTTGTGTATTCACCCCATTCTATCATTTTTTCAATTTTTTGTGAAGATACCAGTTCCTTTTGCACTTTCATTAGACTAAACTATTATGAACTAATAATATTTGTGAGATTTTTTAACTACAACTGTTTATTCTGTTTTTGCAGACATTTCAACGTATAAAAACAAATAGACAGGGACGGTTGAGGTTGAAAATAAGAAAGAGAAAAGCAGACGAAAATTGTTTAATATGTATAGGCAGATTACATAGTCCCGATAGAGTCAACATACATCAACAATGTGTAAAGAAGGTAAATTTACATGAGAATATTTCACTTCTTTGATATGAATCATACACCCCTGTGGAAATGCTACTTCATCCAATAGAAACATGAACACGTATATAAAATAAAAAATAGGAATGCAATGACGTGAAGTCAGCAGGTTTTGCGCACATGTTTGAATTCGTTGCCAAAGCGGTCATCTTTTCACGTAGTGACCCCGCCAAACGCACCTTCACTTCCTGGTGGAAAGACTTGGTGATCATCTAATCATATTATCTTCCCAAAATTCTGCATGAACCTTCCAGCTGTCGACCTTCGAAATTGAGCCCCAAACCTACTCTATAAATATCGAGTTTCCAAGTAGTTCCTTTGAGAAGTTATTGTGTTGCCCCTAAGGCCGATCGTAAACAATATAGCTTCCGAAAGAAATTACTCAAAATCTTCATTCTTGTAAAGCACGTTTGGACCTTAATAACGAAGGCCTTGCCGCAAATGGGTGAAATTCATCCAATGATTCCGCAGATATACCCATTCAAAATTTCATTTTCTAAATATTTCCTGAAATACAAGTTAGATGGAATTGAAATCTGGTACTTGGATTGAAAAATGATAACTCGGATGTTCTCATAAATAATTTCGTGAAGATAATTTTGATCAAAAAATCGCAGAATATGGAAAAAAAAATTTTAAGTTCTACTGAGACATAATCACTAAATATTGCACAAAGTTTTTCATCGGCATTTTCGAATTAGTTACTGATTTTCTTCATTCATGATTGAATCATCCTTTGGGTTTTTCCGGAAAACAACAAAAATACCGGGGAAAAAATACAAAGTTTGCCAAATTTTTCGAATCTGATGCATAGCCAAAAAAAAATTGTTCTTTCAATTCACTCACAAAACGATCTCAAAAAATTTCTACGAAGAGTGACTCGTAGTTATGCTTCCACTATCTACCAGGTGTTAATCCAATCGCTCAGGTAGAAATCGTGAAAATTTCAAATGTCGGCCGATTCTGCTCACTAACAAACTCAACTGTCGCATTCTGAAGTGCAACCTACTCTGGAAGTTTCAAGTCGATAGGATTCTCTCTACGCCCATAATCGTGCCTAGGGCCGGCCGTATTCATCATCAGCGGTTTGAACCTAACCTAACCTAACCTAATCGTTTGAGAGCATTTTCGGGAGAAAATTGAAAATTGCAGACATTTGTATACAGTGCGAGTCAAAATAATGGAACAAATTCTTTTTTTCTCAGAAGAAAAATATTTGGAACAAAATCCTGAAAAAGGTCAATTTTGTTTCACTTTCACCAAATTTTTATGCATTTTTGAAGGATTTTTGTTGCACCCTGTGCCATCCCCATCAACCCTGTAAATTTTCTGAATAAGGAAAGTGGGTCATGTGGTACCTTTTTGGCAAGGTCTTTGTATCTTCTTTACAGCCGTGCAGAAATTTTCAAGAAAAAATTTTTTTTTTTAAATATTAATTACTTCAAAGAGGTTTTCAGTATGTGCACTTTGTCGTGGCTCATTTACTTTGAGACGATGGTACCTGATGAAATTTGTCACCGAATGAGAGTCGACCATTACAGTTTACTTCATGCACAAATTTCAACCCCTATGAACCCTTTAATGGAGAAAAAAAAAAAATTTTCACGTGAGGGGGTTGAAAGGGGTTGAAAGTTGTGCATGGACAAAACTGTTATGGTCGAGTTTCATTCGGTGACAAATTTCATCAGGTACCATCGTCTGAAAGTAAATGAGCCATGACAAAGTGCACCTACTGAAAACCTTTTTGAAATACCTAATTTTCCAAAAAAAAAAAAATTTCTTGAAAATTTCTGCACACCTATAAAGAAGATACAAAGACCCTGCCAAAAAGTACCACAATACCTACTTTTCCTATTCAAAAAATTTAGAGGGTTGATGGGGATGGCACAGGGTGCAACAAAAATGCATAAAAATTTGGCATAAGTGAAACAAAAATTGACCTGTTACAGAATTTTGTTGCCAAATATTTTTCTTCTGAGAAAATGAGTTTGTTCCATAATTTTGACGTGCACTGTAGAATAATAGCCCGCTGTTCCCCTAGAACATGCACACAAATAAGATTCCAGAAAAAATACAGCGACCATGCCACTTCAACTCATGAAATGATCAAACTGAGTCCCACCAACTCCTTCAAATTAAAGTTCGAAAAAATTTTCCCAATTTAAGGATGAATATATGATTAAAAGCATTACTTCTAGGTTTCTACCGAAGATGAAGAAACCGTTGATGTTGAGGGGGATTCCGAATTAGAAGAATGGGCAGAAGGTCAAAGAAGACGAACAAGTCCCCTGATATCTGAATTAACGAGAACCCCTTCTAGTACCGACAAAATATCAGATGATAATGAAGCTGATGATGTTATTGTCGATGGCGAAGAAGAATCAATATTTGGTCCCTCCCAATATTCAGAATCTGATGTTGAACTTTGTAAAAAGTGAGTTGATTATTTTCATTTCTGCTTTGAATTTACTTATGCAATCATGAAATAAATAATGATATTAACACATTTAATCCAGTGATGAGGAGGGTAAAGATCGTGATGGAGTCCAATCTCAAGTAGCAACAGTCAACTCCAGCGGAGATGTGGAGATCAAACTTGAGAGTGCTGGAGGTCAGCAATGTGATAGCAATGTCAGTACATCAGAAGCTGAGCCTAGTAGAAGAGCCCATATGATAGAAGAACTGAGGAATAGAATAAGGCAATTGGAATCTGAAAGTGGAGGTGAAACAACGACAACTTATGAGCCTGAGGACTATAAGTGCTTGATATGTTTGGTGAGTGCAATCTACTCAAAAAATATCTAAAAAATCTAGAAAAGCACTGAAGTGAGGTCAGGAGCTTGTACGCGCTTGTTCAAATTCTAACTATTAGATCAACACGAATTTTTGCACCTATTTGCGTGTTGGTAATCTCCACCTATATACGATGTTTCAATCTGATTGCATTCGTACTTCTTGAGATATTGCGGAAATAACGTTAAAATTCCAAACAACAACGAAATTTGGCACATTTTTCTTCCTTATATCTCCGAAAGTAAGGATCGGATCGAATTGAGATTTGGAACATTGTTGTTAAATACTGACACTAAGGCTTGTGCCAAATGCCATCGAAATCTAACCAATATTTTCAGAGAAAAAAAATGTTTCATCGAAAACTTTGGAAATTTTCGTATAGAATTTTTTTTTAATTTTCCAACAGCTGGATCCACACGAAATTCTGCTCTAATTTGTGCGTTAGCATTACAAAACTGTTCACGAAATTTCGATTTGAGCGTATCAATACTTCATGAGATATCGAGGAGTTAATTTCAAATAGACCTTACTCTGAAACTATTCAACGAACTCAACCGAAATATTTGGACTCCATACAGAACCTGACAATTTCAAGTCGCTAAGTCTTATCCTTCGAAAGTTAGAGCACAGACGGACGGACCGACAGAATCAAATTCAACCACGGATTCTTCTTCAGGAAGTTCGACCCAATCGTTCAAGACCATTTTCGGCTCAAAATTCGAAAATTACAGGCATGGATGGAAATATTTGGTGATCTCCCAGAGACACAAGGAAATAATCTTAAAATTTCAAGTAGCCACGAAATTTTACATGTTATTTTACAATTACTCAGAAGAAAAATATCGTATCGAACTGAGAACTGAAACCTTTTTGTTTAATTCCGACTCCAAAGCACGTGCCTAATATTTTTGAAATCTGATAAATAGATATTCAAAAAAAATTTTTTTAGGGAAGAATTTGAGAAATTTGTTTTTTAATTCTGCCGATACCATCCTCTCGAAATTTCGTATTTTATTGCACGTCAGTATTCTACAACTCACCACAAAGCTTCAATCTGATCGCTTCAGTAATTATAGAAATGCTAGTGAAAAAATCTGAAAAAAAAACGGAAACTTATCAAAAAAAAAATTATTTCCTAACGAGTATCCTCACTAGATTCTACTGGAAGTTAGGCTTCAGTATTCTTCAGACTAATTACATCCTCAAAATATTGAAGAACCAACCTCAAAATTTCAAATGGTCTTAATGCAGAAAACTTTTTTGCCGATTTCACCCATTAACGAACTCAACCGAGATATTCGGACTCCGAAACTAATCTGAGAAATGAAGGCATTTCGTCTTTCCTTCGGAAAGATAGAGCCCATACGGATATTTGGACAATATGATGTCGCCCTTATTGCCCAAAAAAAGGAATAATTGTGAGCCCTTCCTTCTTTCAATTCTCTTCAAATCTATCCTAAAATTTTCAAGTCTGTGAACTACTATTTCGAAAGCTAAATATGTATTTTATAGTGGTCATCTATCTAGCTACTCTCGAAGCCTAATATTACTTGAAGTTCTAATAAAATTCAAATCATCTAATTATATCATCTTATGAGATTCAGCTGTTCCATGTATCATTTACGACTATTTTTTTTCATTCAAAATCCGGAGATTATTTGTTGGATTTAATCATATTTTTCTTAATATGATATCGCTTCGATTGAATGTATATCATTATCATAATTCGTGACTGGAAAAATTTAGAACTGTTATTTCCTTTTCTAGGAGCATTACAAAAAACCTGTTATTTCCACGGTATGCTGGCATGTACATTGCGAGGAATGCTGGTTACACACACTGGTAAGAATATTCATCAACTTCGTTGATTGTTTGTGACTATTTATTCAAATTTTATCCTTCAGATGATTTTTCTTTCTTTCAGGGCAGCAAAAAAGTATGTCCACAATGCAGTATGATAACGTCAGCATCAGACTTACGTCGTATTTACATGTAATGTGATTTCATGAATTTATCAATGTAAAATATATTTCACACTATACTCAACCCACTCATGAAAATTGCTTAGCAAATATATATTCAACTATCATTTTCCCATGAAAAACTATGTAATTTTTCTGAGCTAAGTGATGTGGTGAATGAATGAAAACTGTGATTTGTAATTTCCACTATCCTGAGTTGTGACTCACATTGTGAATCGTTTCTCTAACAGAAAGGATATCATTGTGTGTCGCATCAAAAAAAAAGCATACAAACATTTTCGATCCGGTCTTACAGTGTAGATTGATCTTCAGATATATGAAGCGAAGCGTTAAGAAAATTTAGTGACAGATGTGAACTTGAGATAGGATTTTTCCAACAAATTCATCAATTCCCGGGAATTCAACATAAAATAAAATCTCGGACCTTCTCACTCATTCAAAAATTATATGTTTTTGATCCACATTTGGACCTTATAAAATTATCACTGAACGAAACCGCATCTGAAAAATGGTGTTCAAACTAGAAATTTCGAAAATGTGTTGTATTAATTATCTGAGAAATCTATTTTTGTCGATGTTCCTTCCTAGCAATTGTCCATCTTTGTTGCTCAACTTTAATTGTTTTTGATTTGTGATCATTTCGACTAATCTTCAATTCTATATTCCGAAAGCGGTATCTAGTGAAAATGTCGATATTTAATTCTTCTCTACAAATATTGCCCCTATAATGATTGACTAAAAATAATTTATTTTATCATTAAAAAGGTCTTAATTGAACCTGTAGTCTATATCATACATATTGTGAACTATTCTCACTAAAAATAGCATTTATAGGATGTCATAATGTTTTTATTGTAATTTATATTTGATTCCCTTATGCGAACTTCTGAATGATCGTATTCCCAAAATTGAGAATATTACTCTCCACATTGTTTTTAGTTAAAATTGAACTCAGAAATTCGCACAAGCATATTCTATGTTGAAACATTAAAACTTAATTCATTATATTGTTATATCGTAAAAATTCTGTTAATATGTATAATAAATATGTGTATATTGTAGATATTTAATTCTCGAATAAACCTGAACTGAATGTCCATTTGAATATCAGTGTTTTATTTCTACAGAAATTCTAGAAAAACAGTGACGTGAAGTCTTGTCTGGGCATGTTCAACTTCGTGAACGAACAAAATTTTTTAGATTGAGTTAATGACACGATCATCACCAAATTGTGCATCACTGTTTGTCAACTATATTCCCCAAATTTCATAATAATCAGATCAGTATTTCTTGGGAGTAATTTCGAAAAAAACAGCTATACCGAGAAACCACCGTCAAAATTTGACATACTTTCATCGCAACAACTCCGAAAATAAGAATCTCATCGTACTGAAATTTGAAACAACCTGCAAAATCTTGACTTCAAGGTATGTGCAAAATTTCATCGAAATCTACTGAATAAAAAAATTTGTTTTCAAGAATCTACTTGAGTTCCAGTTCCAATGCGATCGCATCAGTAGCTCGTAAGATATTGAGGTACTAACTAAAATGTTCAAAACTTCCAAATTTTGTATCTCGATAGAGGACCGAGACTGTGTTCACGAGATTTTTTTGATAATCCCCAAGAAACATCTCTTCTTTTGAACCCCAATTAAGGAACACCTTGTATGTTCATATTCAATGGTAACAGCGAAGAACTATTAAAGGAATTTACTTATGCTGGGCATTACATTGAATATTTCAAGAACTGCCAAAATATGTCAATTCCGTTCGGAAATGTTCGTCCACCGAGCATGTTTTCGAGTTCAAGAGCATAGTTCACCAGGAACGTTGTTTTTGAGAAGAATATTGCAGATGCCCATAACGTTGCTAGCTTCTTGAAGAGCTGCTTCCAATGATATAACAATTTGGACGAAATTATGCAGTATGTGAAAGAGATCTTCCTAACCACTTTTTATGGATGAATGATCTTGATCTCAATAGATATTCAATATTTATAAAATCATTGCGCTTGCTTTTTTCCCGATTTAAAAAAACTTGTTCGAAATTGAACTCAGGAAATATCAATCGGTTTTATTTACTGATTTTCCTGATTATTTGTAATTAAAAATTAACTTAATCATAAACTATCCAATGAGTCAAAACATGACAAGTTTACATTGAAAAAAGAGTGTTTGCAAGGGTTAGATCCAAGAGGTTGAAGGGAAATAAATCTTACATTGTTCAGCAAAAACTAGGGAAAATCGATAACCAAGGTTATTGTTTTTATTCTATGCTTTTGGTTGAAAAAATATGAACTTCATTCCAGATTATCGCTCAATCCTGTATAGGCTTTTTCATTTAGAAACCATTACTGAAGGCGAAATATTTTCTGGAGATCACCTTCTATTATAGATAAATAAAAAACATTTCGCATTTTTCTAAAAAGTGTGGAAACACAAAATCTACCAAAATTAAGTGCCCATTATGGCGGTATTCAATCATATCCTAAGCATACAATGAACAACCAGAATAGTAGTATTATAGGAATATGATCATCAGAATCCACCAGAATTAGGTTTGAATGAATTGTCCACATCGGACAACTGAAAACCTGTGCATTCGGCAATTTGTGCATATTTTTTAAAGGCACTAGTCGCGATCTAATGGTTTTGTAATTATTGTTTTAATTTTTTTCACGGGATTGTTATAGGGAACGAGAACGCTATCATTTTGCCTGAATATCGGTAACTTTCGAATTTTGTGTAGAAAATGGCCTCAAACTATAAGGTTGCACGTGATGAAGATAAATCCATGTTGTACAATTCTGTCTTTCCAGGAAAAGATGCAAGAGTCTGGAAATTTTTGGATCCTGAATATCTCGCCAGAGTTTGATAATGGGCGAAATCCACGTGAAATTTTTTTTTGAATTTGAAGCTTATTTCCTCAACTACCTCAAAAAATGTCGATACCCACATACACAATCTTAGTACCAAGTTGAAGAATATCAACGAGCAAACATAGGCAAAATTTCATGGGGATCGTATTGTTAAGAATTCAGAAAATGCAACATTTATGTTCAAGAAATGTTTTCTCAGAAACTATTCAACAGATTCCGATGAAATCTGGCACAAATCTCCGAATCTATCGGATAACAGTGCAAAAAATTTCAGTGTGATATATATCTCCGAAAATATTGGATAAATGATATTTCGAATGACTGAATTCATGATATTTTACACATTCATGTACTTTATTTTTCGGCTCCAAACATGCTCTTTCAATTTTGGGTCCATAGGCAGATTTTTCGGAAGTTATTTTGTTCACAATCGGTCACTGCTAGGAATAACATGAAACCTCGATATTTGTAGAGTAACTGGGGTTTTGATAACGACAGTGGAATTCATACATTGGTCGAACTCGCCCGAGGATGCCGTTGATATGTCTCACGAATTTTCCATGAACATTCACGACGTATTTCCTCGTTCAATCCCATTTAGAAGTATTGGGAAAATAAAATTTCGCTGGATATATTTGCAGAATCATGACTTGATCCATCGCTAGAAAGCTCCAAATCTGCAGAGTCTTCAAGAGCAAACAAAACCTCGAATATAATGGGGTGATTTTCGGAGGCCAGAGTTCGTTTCTTCAAAAACATTTTTGGGTGCAAATAGCTGAAAAAAATTGTAAGAATGCGAAATGTTGCCATTTTTCATATTCAAAATTTTCGAAAACATTCAAACTGAAATGGAGTGAAAAATAGAAAAATAACCAACATTGCTCATTCTCGCAAAAGAATTCAGTACATCTAAACAAAAAATTTCAAGAAATAATCATCTGAAGCCTGCAGAACACCCCTTTTTTCAGCCACTTTTGGCAACGTTGAAGCATGCAGGCCATGCAGGTGCCTGACCTTGAGATATTAAAAAGGTTTGATGAAACTTGAATGGGGCTGCCGAAATGCACGAAGCTGTAATTTACCAGAACATGTTAGTGTTTGCTCTTAAGTTGTTTCTCTAGTTATTGTGTTGTGGATCGGCTGTTCTTCAACAGTGAAAATTTCAACCGGAGTATTCTGGAAAATGTTGTCTAAATATAAGATATTTCAAAAGGTAATGAATTAGAAAAATTACATATTTTGATGTCATAACGATCAATTTCAGCCTAATTCTTCAAGACAATAAAATTCGAAAGGCTTTCTCCGCATCATGAAGAAATGAAACCTCCTCGAAATTGTTTTTCCACTTTAGAAACATCGACAAACTTGGTGGAAGATATGTAGAGAAATGGCGACAGAAGACAATTCGTATTCAAATTAATGCACTGGGTGCTCAGAAATAAAATTCAAATCGGGTGTTTACAAGAAAGTTTCACTTTATGAAACAATTCCAAACTCAGTGTGTTCTATATGTATGTGAGGATTTTCGAACGCAATAAGTGTATGGGAAAGGAAGACATTTAAAATATAAGGTTCTCGTATTCTTTCCACGCAGTGAAACTATAGACACATATAGGACCATTTTAGGGTTTCTGTGGGAAGAAATGGAGTGCGCCCCATTTAGCTTGACGCTCTCATAACTGTTTTCCACATACAAGAGTTCACGCATTCCGAAATTCACAGGCATTATTATCTCGATTTGTATCTCCTTATTCACAATATTTATTTCGGCATTCTCTGGATGAATAGTTCAACTCGACATGATGTTTTTCTTTGCAACATTATTGGAAAAATGATATGAAAATTTCATTGGTTTGTATACAGGGGGTCCATAGAAAATCGAAAATAATATAAATTTGCTTAGTGAACGTAACCCGGGTCATGTTTCGTTCACATAGAAGAGTTGGATTGGAAACATCAAATTCTTAATTTTTTTTTCTGCCGGATATATTTGACTGAAATTTTTCAGGCCTCCATTTCCAGCGAAGTTACAAGTTTTATGGTTGAAAATATTTTTTCTATTCTACCAGAGGCTTCCGTCATAGCACGTGTCTGGACATTTTGAAGAAAAAAAAAATTCAAAAAGCACTGCCGCGAAGGCAGCAACTTTTGCGCGCATGTTCAATGTAGATGACCGCTTCAGCAACGAATTTGAACATGCATGCAAAAGCTGCTGCCTTCGCGGCAGTGCTTTTTGAAATTTTTTTTTCTTCAAAATGTCCAGACACGTGCTATGACGGAAGCCTCTGGTAGAATAGAAAAAATATTTTCAACCATAAAACTTGTAACTTCGCTGGAAATGGAGGCCTGAAAAATTTCAGTCAAATATATCCGGCAGAAAAAAAAATTAAGAATTTGATGTTTCCAATCCAACTGTTCTATGTGAACGAAACATGACCCGGGTTACGTTCACTAAGCAAATTTATATTATTTTCGATTTTCTATGGACCCCCTGTGTACAAACCAATGAACTATTCATATCATTTTTCCAATAATGTTGCAAAGAAAAACATCATGTCGAGTTGAACTATTCACGGCTGCACGGCGGTGCTTTTTGAAATTTTTTTCTGATAAATTACTGGATTTCAATTCGATCATATCTGTATTTTTGGACATATTGGAAAAATAAAATTCTGAATGGGTATATCTACGGAATCATTGGGCGGATTTTACCCATTCACGAATTCGACCTTCGTAATTAAGCCCCAAACCTACTCTACAAATATCGAGTTTCTAAGTCGTTTCTTCCGGAAGTTATTGTGTTTACGGACGGCCTAACGAAACTCGATATTTGTAGAAAAGGTTTGGACCTTAATTACGAAGGCCGAATTCGTGAATGTGTAAAATCCACCCAATGATTCCGTAGATATACCCAATCAAAATTTTATTTTTCCAATATTTCCAAAAATAAAGATCATATCGAATTTAAATCCAGTACTTCATCGAAAAATAACAGTTCGAAGTTTCAGACAGAATTTAATGAGGATGATATGATGAGAAAATCATAGAAATTTTTTTTTTCAAATTGTTCTAATAACACGATTATCACGAAATTTTGCATAAAGTTGTCTTTCAGCATCTTAAAACTAGCTGTGAAGTTTAATCAGGACTGAATCGGTATTTCTTGAGTTATACCGAAAAAATCAACGATATCGAGAAGAAAACCTCGAAATTTGACATATTTTTTCCCGATATCTCCAAAACTTATGATCGTATCGAACTGAAATTTGATACACTGCTGTGAAATATGAAGCGCAAAGTGTGGGTGTATTTTTTTCAGGATATGTTGAATGGTTTTCGAAAAAATTTTTTTTTTTTTTTTAATTGCTGACGATATGATCCTGACGAAATTTGGCTCAAAGTTGCGCGTCGTTGTACTTCACCTGCCAAGTTTCAATCGAATCGCTCAAGTAGTTTCCGAAATAAAAAATAAATAACTTCAAAACTTCAAGTGCCTATAACTCCAAACTATTCGACCGATTTTGCCCATTAACGAACTTAACCGTGGCATTTTGATGCGCAACTTATCCTGGAAGTTTCAAGTTGCTAGCTTGCTTCTGCCGACAGTTATCGTGTCTACGGCCGGCCGGCCGGCCAGACAGAATCGATTTTGACACCGGATTCGTCATCAGTGAGTCCAACCTAGTCGATTGAGACCATTTTCGGCTCAATCATCCAAAATTACCGACATTTGGACAAAACGATAGCACGCTGTTCCCCTAGAACATGCGCGCAACAAACACCAACATTGAATATTTTCTTCAATTTGTCAAAAAAGTTTTCTCCCATTTTTTTCTCAATTTAGCCCCCTTTTCGAATGAAGAGTCAACATTCAAACATCATTCCGAGTTTTCTTTGTCGTCCACATTTTCTATCCACGTGATTAAACTCGGAAATTTTTCTTGAATTCCTTTTGGAAAACCTACAGGACCGCATCGAAAATTTAACTATTAATTTAAGACGCACTAGCTGTGTACAACTGGTTGGAGCCCCCCTGAATATTGGGGTTGCCGTTAGCCGATCATGCGGTCAATGGAATCTGCGATGAAAATATAAAAAATATAATAATATACCGATTGAAGGGAGTTTTTGGAGGATTTCACATAATAGTTAATAGTTAATAGTTGGTAAGGGGTTACGTTCCACTGCGACCTTAAGGTCTATTGTGCCCCCTTGTCAGAGCTGTTTTCGCAACCTACAGCTCGCCCTCCAGCTCAAGAGCTCTGATGAATTCTAATATCTGTGAGGGCTTCAAGGAGGCTAAGTTCTCATTCCTCCTATAATGCTCCTGTCCAAGGTATCTTTTGCGCAGGCTCACAATGGCGAGGCATTCTGTGATCAGGTGAACAGGGGTTTCCTCCTCCTCCCCACAAAATCTGCACTCGTCAGATTCTGATAAGCCCATTCTCATCATGTGCTTTCTTAGGCGACAGTGTCCTGTGAGGAAACCAGTGAGGAGGCGTAACTTATTCTTACTGAGATCCAGATGATTTTTGGATCTAGCAATTTCAAAGTTCCGAAGGAACTTTTTAGAGTGTTCCATTCCTGGAGAATTCCTCCACAGTGCCCCTCTTTCATTTTCTTCTTTCTCCAAAAACTCTTTCTTATAGGTACATTTGCCTATACCACAGAAAGGTTCTGGGCCAGTAGGTAGCGTTCGTGCTCCCTTTCTGGCTAGAGTGTTGGCCTCTTCATTTCCTTTGATTCCTGAGTGCCCAGGAACCCAGACTAAGGAGACCTTGTTATTCTTGCCTACTTCATTGAGTTTCCTTCGGCACTCCCATATCAGCTTTGAGTCGATGACATAGGAGTTCAGTGCTTTAATAGCAGCCTGACTATCAGAATGGATCACTATGTCACACCCTTGATAGTTTCTTTCCAGGTTTATGTCTATGCATCTTTCGATAGCAAGTATTTCTGCCTGAAAAACACTCGAGTAGGAGCCTAGCGATAGTGTACATTTGGTTCTAGGCCCGTATACTCCAGCGCTGGCCCCCGTCGTGGTTTTAGAACCATCTGTATACCATTTAACGGTATTTGCTTTGAGTTTTTGGGTAGTGTATTCCTTTTCCCATTCTTCCCTTTTACATAGCATTGAGTCAAAGTTCTTCTCGATGCTTACTTTTTTAATCATAACATCACTAGGTAGGCTCGCTAATGAGATGTACTTGTTCAGGGAGGACCAGGCTCTCTGACTTTTGATTCTCTCATTCCCTGTACCTTCCCTAGAGATTCTAAGGATAGCTTCATGGGCTACCCTTCTGATCACTAGATGTAGAGGACTGAGATCTAATTTCACATAATACTCCAGGTTTTTTTTTGTGGTTTCACTCTCAATATCTGAAAATCAACTTTAAAATTCAACTAAAATAATTCTCTGAAGAAAACGCCCTTGATCATTTTGGGATTCAAACTGCTTGTCAAGGACAGTTTGTACAAAAACTAAATGAACAATACTAATGCAATAAAGTGAATTATAACGCTTCACAGTCCATAACTGACTTATTCATCAGACAATAAACAGAAAATTTGCAGAATTATTCAATAATTTCGTATTTCAAGACTTTTGTCAATTTTTCAGTTAGAAATATGGTCGAACTGGTCGATCAGTATTTGAACTCGTTCTGATGTAGGAAAATGATATACCGCGTGACCAAAATTGGAGATATGACGTCATCGAATAATGAATGACAACTACTTTTTCATGACTTTTCTTGAAGGGTAGATAAAAACCAATGATCCAATTCCTATTTAATTCAAAAAGAAGGAAATTAAATCAATATTGAGGATATCATCAGTCAGTTAATGGAAATTTTTTTGAGCTTTCATTGCAGTTGATATCGAATAGGTCAGTTGATCAATGTGGGCTATCGAATATTAGTAGCGAAAGATTCGCCTTCTTCGAGAGTTCAATTGAGCCTTTGACCAATGGTTAGATGGTCTAGTCCAGTTGATAGGCTATATATCACTTCATATAGCCTTCAACAAGACTTGTAAAAACAGTAAGTTTGCCTTTTGAAAAAAATTGTCAATGACGTCATAACTCGAAAATGAGACACGCTGTGTAATATTTTCTTATATCGAAAAGACTGTCCTTGATTGCTAATTCATTGTAATTCAGGGACTCGGAATGTATTCATAAACAATATATCCTCTCAGGCCTTGAGACATTTTTATACCGCACATCAACTATACAGAGTAAGAAGAACATACTTGAAGGCTTTGATCTTTTTTCATTGAGAAATTCTTCATGGACGTTTTGTAAACACCTTCCTGGAATGTTTTCAGACAGTTCTATGCAAATCTTTGAAATCTGATCAAAACGAGTTTCTCTGAGCATTGATCACCCTTATATTTCAGCTGTTTTCTGGTCGCATCAACAACAATGAGTAACCTCCGCCAATTTGTTCATCTAGTTGAGTCCTTGTCATTTCATTCAAATATATGTCGTACTTAAAAATTTTCTTATGAGCAGAAAAACTACAATTCCCCAAATGACGATGGGTTCAACGTAACAGCCCTTCAATTTGAAAGATTTCTGCCGAAAGGTTCAAGTTTCATGGTATTGAGCCAAAACCAATTTATCTAGTCGCAGGCTACTCATCTCTGAAAAACATTGGATTCTGTCAACAGGGCAATATAGCGGCATCTGGTGTAGAAACTCAGAATGAAGTAATGTCGCTAAGGAAGATTCCGCATCCTGCACCTACCCTATCTCAAGGGGGAACATGGAGATAAAACTGTAACTCGGGGATATGAATGTAGAGTCCTGTAGTTACAAGAGTATGAGTATTTTATGAAGACCACCAGGTGGCCTTATCACAATGCTATCAGCACAAGAATACAAGAAATGATTATTCGGAATGGATAATTTCAACGGCTTCAAAGCCGGTATTGTAATTGATTGTACTACTTTGACATGTGTTAAGCAGTTTTTGAACAAGCTTAAAAACAGACCGGTCAAGTTCATTTCAACTTGATTTTAATGCTATATTATGACATCGTTCAAGGTTTTCTTAAACAATGATTATGATAACGGGGCTCTTAACGATCACTTACTAGGTTTTTTCGATAAGAGGTGGCGCAAATTAAGGACAAATCACCGTGGCTGCGATGGTCAGGAAGCGATCTCGATCAACTCAAACAAATGAATTTCCATGAAAATTCCTGTGTTTGAATTGATTGATGATATCGTTACCGATGTCTGATCGCCACCGCGGCCGCGTTGGTTTGTAGAGTCCTTTATCAGAGATGATCGGTGAGTACAGAATTCTTTATTCAATTATGATAATACATCAACAATATTCCCCTCGAAAGTTCATTCAATCCTTTAATATATAAATATGATGTATATGTGAGTGAAAGAAAGATAAACAAGAAATTCAAACCTCTGCCTATGAACCATGTTTCGAAATGAAGTAGATGTTTTCGGATTTTAATTTCCATGCAAGTAGCACGAAGCTACATAACTCATGCTAAATGGCCACTTGAACGCTTGTTACTTCCTAAATGAAACATATATCAAAAGAATGCAAGAGAAATGCCTGCATTAATTCTTTATGAGAGGCACCCAGATGGTATGAAACCGGTGTTGTAGATTCATTTTTGGGCTCAGGGCGCAGGATGATCATACATTCACTTGAAAAAAATGTCGAGACGAATTTCATGTTGAATTTAGCAATGTGCGAAAAAGCTAAGCGGAACTCATTTGACTCGGACTTTCTTTGAGTCATTCAATTTTATGGTCGTTTATATTATCGTGAAAAATTCCTTTATTTCCTTCTGGAAATACCTCTCCTAGTTTCATTCAGTTAGCAGAGCAACACTTCCGATTTTTTTCCCTTAAAAATCTCTCCCATATTCGGTCGTTGATTAGTCGTGAAATAATTAATTTTTCCACTGTTTACATTCCCCTTGGTCGCGCTAATTCAAATCTTATGAAAATTTCAACAAATACAGTTCTTTCGAATTCAGACACCTCATCTTTCTGTAATATGTGATGAGGAAATGTTTCGAATTCATCAATCAAATAAGTTGCTTCATGATATTCAAAAACCGGTCTGTTTCGAAACTCGAAACATAAAAATCTATGAAATTCGAAAAAAGCACTGACGGAAATTCAGCAGCTTTGTTATGCGCGCATACTAGTTGGCCTTCATTCATGCCTCACCTTCTTCTGAAAATTGATTGACTCCAACGGCATTCGGATGAGTGTCCTATTTCGAAAATTACACGCCTCTAGCTCATTCCGTTTGGAAATAATCGCAGCAAAGGCGAACCTGCCAGATAGAATTGAAATTACCCTCGAAATCACCAACAATGAGTCGAACCGAATGCTTTAAACATTTCAGGTCCAAAATTCTTGGATGAAATGATAGCGCAATGTTCTTAGGAAATTCGGACAAATACGATGATGAGAAAACAGTATATATTAAAGGATTTAGATTTTGAGGTATTTACAAGTTTTCCTGGGTTTTCACTCCGAATATAAAAAATTTCAAAAAGCACTGCCGTGAAGGCAGCAACACAACATAATAACATGAGATGAATATTTATTTATTTTCACAATGGTTGTAATACAATAAAAGGAATTCTAGTCAATATTTTCATTCAATAAAGTCTGTTTGAGGCTTAACCGATTCTTTGAGACTGCCGATATTAATCTTTGGGCATCGACTTGCAGTATGTGGCAGTATCCTACTCTGATTGGTCTGTATTTTCACAAAATTTTAAGGTCTAGGATCCTCCTAGAGAATACTGGAATTATATTAGGATTAATAGACTCAACGTGAGCCTCCTGTCGGAAGACATTCTCATCAAGAAAATAATGTCACAAAAAAGTTCACAGTTGTGTGTTTTACTTCTTTTACCATCTATCTTCTGTTAAAGATTTCAGAATGCCATGCTAATGGTAACTAAATAAATTTATAATTCTTATTGTATCTTGAATATCATTTCAATGCCAACTTCGTTAAAAGTTTGTCCTGAAATGATATTTATCCATAAATATGTTAAGTAACTGTGATAGTTCATTACCTGTTAAAGATAATGCAGAAAATAAAAGAATGTTTCGCTTTAGAATCGAGGGAAATCATCCCCGTGTAGAGATAAAAGCAAGCGTACTTCCTCTTTCCACCTTGGCAGGTTCGACCTGCTTCTATTTAGTTTTCAACGACAAATCTAAAAAAAAGGGAGTGATTATCACTATTAGACGGATGAATACAGCTCACAGCTGCAAAAAAATTCATAGTTGAATTTAATCTGAAAAAGGAGACATAACAATGTATGTAACAAACAGAAGTGGGTATATTTAAACTGGAAAAACCTTCATTCAAATCAACCTTGCAAACTATTCTCTTACCCGAAGGTATTCAAAAAGGTTCAATGATCAAAATTAACTGGAAATAATTGTTCATCATTTCATCTAATCTGCAAGCCTCAAAATAACAATTAAAAAGTTTTTGTTCGGAGATGCTGTCGACAGTTTGAACTTATGCTGGGATCTGAAAAATAACTCAAAATTCACTTTGAATTTATGGGGATCAGAACCAACCTGTAATCGTATATTATTCCATATTTTCGTCGATTCACGATAAACTTTTCTTAGAGAGATGCTTCCAGTCGGTTGACAGATCTATAGAACTTCTTTCAGAAAAATCGCTAATTTCTCGAATCTCCAGATCGAAAACAATGTTATTTGCTTATATTTTGCCATTTCCAACAATTTTCATCGGTAATTCGTCGATTTTTAACAGATTTTCATCATTTTCGAGAATTTCTCAACCGACAGTCGTGACAACAACAAACCCATATATCTTGTCTATGAACAAACCGTACTCGATGGTCCGTCAGAATTTTTCAGAGAAAAAACAACAATATCGAGAAGAAAACTTCGAAATTTGACATAATTTTTCCAAAAACTTATGATCGTATCGAATTGAAATTTGGTACACTGCTGTGAAATATGAAGCTCAAAGTGTGAGTGGAATTTTTTTTTGGATATGATGAATGGTTCCGAAAAAAATTTCGAAAAATAATTTTTTTTGAATTTACTGACAATATGATCCTGACGAAATTTGGCTCAAAGTTGCGCGTCGTTATACTCCACCTAACTGCCAAGTTTGAATCCAATCGCTCAAGTAGTTTCTGAAATAAAAAATAAATAACTTCAAAATTTCAAGTGCCAATAACTCCGAAACTATTCGACCGATTTTGCCCATTAACGAACTTAACCGCGGCATTCTAATGCGCAACCTATCCTGAAAGTTTCAAGTTGCTAGCTTGCTTCTGTCGACAGTTATTGTGTCTACGGCCGGCCGGCCGGCCGGACAGAATCGATTTTGACACCGGATTCGTCATCAGTGAGTCCAACCTAGTCGATTAAGACCATTTTCGGCTCAATCATCCAAAATTACAGACATTTGGACAAAACGATAGCACGCTGTTCCCCTAGAACATGCGCGCAATAAAAAGAAGAACTGTTAAAAATCAATGAAAATTATTATTTATGGAAAACGCCTTGACGGATTGAAGTGTCAAGGCAGTTTCTAGAAGAAATGTTGCGTTATAAACAAAAACTCTGAAACTCATTCGAAATTGTTCGAAAAATAAAATTTTGTTTCGCACAGGGTAAGGATAATATAAAAAGAAACGATGATATTCATGAAAATTTGCATAAAAGGACATTTCGAGAGGCTTTCTTATTCGAAATCCAGACATTTTTAGGGCTTAATAGAGAAAATAAGCTTGTAGAAACAAAAAACAAAGTTTGTAGGAACGAGAAACGATACACTGCTTGAGTAAAACAATCATTAATAATTGTGAACGTGGAGCAATATTCGAAATTGGGAATTCGTTTATAGATTTGACTATTCTGAGGAGTTAGATGGCAACCAGTTTGAATGAATAAGTTTAATTTATTATTTGGTTCTCATCAATCTTACTTGAAACATTAGGAGATTTTTCGACAAAAGTCCAAAAACGAAAAAAGATAATTCTAATAATGTTTTTGTTTGGCTGAAGAAAGAGTCAGATTTTCACTCTGAAACGTCACAACTCGTTTTTTTAATCGTTTATATTATTCCTGTATTGTTGATCAGGCAATCTGTTTTCCAAGAAACTGCCCTTGACAAATATTTCAATACGCAAGGGCGTTTTCCATGAAAAATAACTCTATTTAATTTTAACAGTTCTGTTTCTGATATTAGTAGTGAAAACAGAGTAAAAAACCTAAAAAATGATGCAAAATCCTTCCGAAATAATTCAATCTATATTTGATTCCTATGTTTCAATAATAGATTATTTCCACCAAGTCCAGTGTATGGTTCGAAATATCGAGATCTTTCGAACTCTGCAAATATAGACAGACTGTATATTTCCATCATTCATTTGCAAAAGTCATAAATTATAATGATTCCATTCGAAAGTCTCGTTTGAAAAGAATTGCTCAACCAATCAAAAAACTCACATATTCCTAGTTTCAAATGCTCAATAAAGGAGTGTTTAAATATGAATTCTCATTATGAGGTAGATTCGCGAATCGAAAAAAAGAGAACAATTTCCCTGAACATTCAAAACGGATAATAACGTTGAAATTTTAGACGTGATGAAGCATTATTCGCACCGCACTCTTTGCATCGTTAGAAGTGGAAATTCTTCCTGATACTTCCCAAACAAGAAATACGAGACTTGAAATTCAATCTCTGATCAAAGTCTCGAATGAATTCGATAAAAACAACCGCCGCGCGAAAAAACAACTATTTGTTCGTGCCAGACAACCGATTAAAATTCCACACTATTCAACAAATTGCTAGGAAGCAATCAGAATATTTTCGTAACCCTTCATCATATTCAGAAAGGGTTTCCACTACCCAAAAAACTTCGCAATTCGCAAATTATTGGGCCATGTTGGTAAAAAGTTGGCCAAAAAATCCATCGGAATAGTCTGCCGTTGCGCCTTCTCCCTATGTCTTCACCAGCACGCATGCGCCCTGGTGACATTGCGGGCGAGTCAGTTTCCGCGGAAAAGCCGACCGGTTAGGCACGTTTTCACGCGTGGCTGCAAAAACATGTTTGTTGGCTGAAGGTATGACCACACACGAGAACACTTCGATAACTCATTAAGGTAAGACTAGATCACCCCCATATGCGTTGTTCGAATGATTTTTGAGCGCTTCATGGGGAGGAAAATTTGATATGTCAGGATTTTATTCAGAAAACGAGATTCACGTGACATCAAAGGCGAGAGATGAAGGTGAAAATGAGTTTCACAGACTCCTGACCCCAATAATTTTTCTCCCGATCTCACTGATCGAGTTATCCCTAATTGAGCGGTGGCATTTCCATTCGATTTATTCAATTTTACATTTCAATTTTGAATGAGCTTTCGAATGAATGGAACAGATCATTCTGTGAATATTTTACATGATCTTCTGATACTGATATTTCATTTGTCTCGGAAACTCTTTTCATGAAGGGTAAAATTAAAATTACGTCAAGTAGCATATTATTGCTGAGATATTGGGATCAGAATTTTGAGAACTGGGTGAAATAACCAACATGAAACCTTGTTTTATTTTCGTTTATGTTGTCTTTCACTCGAATATAATACCATAATTATATTTTTTATGTTATTTTTTTCTGATTTTATATGCCAATTGGAATAATTTTAATATTGTAATTCTTGAACAGTGTTTCTAGGACACCGGAATGAAAGAAAATATATTAAAAGTATTAAGATTCAAAAAAGATTTAATACTGCATATATATATATATATATATATATATATATATTTGATGGATTCGGTATTCATGGAAATTCATTTTGAATGAAAAAAATAAACTGATTCTGAACTGCACTGAACTGGTTCAAAGATTGCCTCAGGACACTGTTGTTTCGTCTGGATTATATTTTGAACTATGTTCATAATTTATATCTGACGAACTCACGGTGTAGCGAAATAATTGTTGAATCAATTGAAATTATATGTGGACTTTTGAGTTCATTATTTTATGTAAAACCATTTCTTTAATGTAGTTCGTCATTTGATTTTGTCAAATAATGAACCTTAGTGATCAGCCAACAGAAAAAAAATTACATCCCCTTGAAATTCTATAGTTTATGTTTTTTTTAATATTCACCATATACAACTCATTTTGGATTCGATATTAAAACAACTAATTCAAAGAGTTTGAAATTTTAAAGTGAGTTTTTTGGAAAATCATACAAATCCTGAATTCGAAAAGTATGTATTCAGTGATAGTTGAAGATTTCTGTTTTTGGGTAAACTGAATCAGTTGATTCGTGAAAATTATCTGCGGAAATCATAACAATGATTCAGATATAAATCGTCAAAAAGATGAAAAAATCACAATAAATAAATACGAGGAATCTTCAATAATAATGTTGATAATTAAAACATGGAACGGTCAAAAAACGTGATTCCCTTGAATTATTTGTGGTTTTCCATCTGCAAAATAAGAAACATCAGATACAATCAGCATCTCTCTAATTTCTTGAATCTACACCCCCTTCCAGTCTTTTTTCTTTCCGTGTGTGTTAGGCCTTATTTCACGCAATGAACGTATGAACGATAACAACGGAAACCTCATCCTAAAGCTAGGAACACACCCACGTCCGGCCTATTCCAATAGTAATCTGCAAATATTTGTTTTCCATCTTCGCGTCCTCTTGTTGATTCCTTGTGGAAAGGACAGTTTCTGTTCATCTGCTGAAGGCTACCACCAATGTTGTTGTAGTTATAGCACTCGTCCCAGTTGAGTTGATGCTTATCCTGAAGTTCCAGTTGTTTTGTTCGCCTGAGCGCAATCCTGCCAGAACCAATTAGCCTCCAGAGAATAATTTATTATTCGGTCCTAGTCGAATAACAAATTCTCACACTATCGGAGGCTATTAAGGGTTGAGGCTTCGAAAACAACTAATTTGAATACAATGAAATATTTCAACATTTATTGTGTTCTACCATGTGAATTTTTTGAATTATTCTGTTAGAGGGGCCAACGTAAAGTCCGGATGAAAACCATTTACTCAGTGACATAAGAAGCATAACATACAGGAGAAATATCTTCGCGATCTTCATTTTGCCAACAGAATGCTATGATAACGATATGGACGTTTTAGTAAGCAAACGTTTTTTTTCATGAATTTGTGAAGGACGCTATTCGGAGACATCAAAATTATCACCAATTTTAAAAGGGATAGCATTGTTGCCTATCGCTATCGAGATGTTGGTTTATTCTTTCTCGAAATCAGCTGTTGTGTTGATAAATTGCACTGCAATAACAATAATACGTATGTGTAGTAGAAGGACAAATGAAGGTAGGGAAACACGAAGAAGATCAACTGACAACCGACGCATAGGTACCACAGAATAGCATTATAGGCGCTTTAAGCAACGGGCTCTACGTCTGGGAGACCGTTTTGCTACTACGCGTCAGATCGCTTAGCAATGGTTAGGAAAAGAAGGTATTCCTGTTACTATATGTAGGTTATATCGCCGTCTAGGTCACGGGTAGTTTTGACAGTTGAGAGATACTGGGGGACCAACAATAACCTAAAATGCAATGTTTACTATGAGAAAAAGTGATTTGGCATGTGATTTTGCATAAATTGGGATATTTCGGACTGAAATATCTACTATTGCATTATCTAGGACCCATATCCAAAGTATTTAATATCTTGTAACGGTAAGAGCTCTACGTAACATATGGCATTTTTCGAATCCATACAATTCTTGTTGGTTGATGCCGTTTTTGCATGTTGCTGGCCGTTTCTAGAAACGAAAAAGTTATTAGCACGATGATATCACGAAATATTTTTGCAATATTGTACCTCCATATCAAAGTTTCAAGGTGTCTATATAATAAACTACAACACGCAGAAAGACGTCGAACTGAACTAACGAAAGATCTGTTCATTTGCCTATTTATGAAATCAGTGACTAATTTCATATTATTTACACCAAATTCATACTATCCTCAACGAAAAAATTGAGTATATCAGTCCAAAATTTCCAAATGAATACGAAATCACGAGATATCGCTCTTCAGCATAGTAAACAATGCATTTAAGGTTATTGTTGGTCCTCCAGTCTCTCTTAACTGTCAAAACTGCTCGTGACCTTATTCGATCCTTAGTACTTTTGTCATACTCTTCTCACGTTTCTGTTAATATGAGGCAGTATGACAGCTGTGCGTCATTTTGTCTTGACTACTTCCGTCTCTAAATAGCGATCCAGGTGTTAACGTTTTTCTGTGACCACGCCGTTCGCCGGATTTAAATCCCATTGAATGTGTCTGGGACATGATGTAGAGGAAACTTTCCAATTTGCACCGACCTTAAAAACCTTGGTACAGTTGATTCACGAAGTTCGAATTGCTTGGAACAGGTTGTCGCAAGCAGACATTGACCTTGTTTCGACGAAGCCTACGAGGTCGTAAAACAAATTGATTTTTCCTACTTGAATGCCAATGAAATTTTCTGTAAATGTTATCCTTTCATTCTTGATGTAAGGCCGCCACATTTCCAAGAAATTAATTTCTATCTTGGTGTGAAACTTCTAATGTCACTGAGTACATTTCATGAAACTACATATGTTTCTAAATATATCAATGGGATTGCCTAGCAGAATATGTTCATGGTTCAAGATAGGAAAAAACATATGGCATTTTTCGAATCCATACAATTCTTGTTGGTTGATGCCGTTTTTGCATGTTGCTGGCCGTTTCTGAACGAAAAAGTTATTAGCACGATGATATCACGAAATATTTTTGCAATATTGTACCTCCATATCAAAGTTTCAAGGTGCCTATATAATAAACTACAACACGCAGAAAGACGTCGAACTGAACTAACGAAAGATCTGTTTATTTGCCTATTTATGAAATCAGTGACTAATTTCATATTATTCACACTAAATTCATACTGTCCTCAACGAAAAAATTGAATATATCAGTCCAAAATTTCCACATGAATACGAAATCACGAGATATCGCTCTTCAGCGTAGTAAACAATGCATTTTAGGTTATTGTTGGTCCTCCAGTCTCTCTCAACTGTCAAAATTGCTCGTGACCTTATTCGATCCTTAGTACTTTTGTTATACTCTTCTCACTTTTCTGTTAATTTGAGGCAGTATGACAGCTGTGCGTCATTTTGACTTGACTACTTCCGTCTCTAAATAGCGATCCAGGCGTTAACGTTTTTCTGTGACCACGCCCTTCGCCGGATTTAAATCCCATTGAATGTGTCTGGGACATGATGTAGAGAAAACTTTCCAATTTGCACCGACCTTAAAAACCCTGGTACAGTTGATTCACGAAGTTCGAATTGCTTGGAACAGGTTGTCGCAAGCAGACATTGACCTTGTTTCGACGAAGCCTACGAGGTCGTAAAACAAATTGATTTTTCCTACTTGAATGCCAATGAAATTTTCTGAAAATGTTATCCTTTCATTCTTGATGTAAGGCCGCCACATTTCCAAGAAATGAATTTCTATCTTGGTGTGAAACTTCTAATGTCACTGAGTACATTTCATAAAATTACATATGTTTCCAAATATATCAATGGGGTTGCCTAGCAGAATATGTTCATGGTTCAAGATAGGGCAAAATTGTCCGTGAGGCTGAAAAACAATTCGTGGTCATTGACAATCTTCTCTAGAAATCCAGTGTAGACATTTCTCTGTTTTTCTTTCTACTCGGTAGTCTGGCAAATTTCCAGTCAAAATTTTAGGCACTGTGGAAGTAACTGTTCACATTCCATCAACATTGTTGTGTCTGATCTCACATAAAACCTTCACATGTTCGTTGTGCCCTTGGTAAGAAATTTTCCCTATAGTCCTGATTCTCTATTTTTCAAAGGTTCAAATTGTGAATCACCCAAGTTAAACGCAAAACTTGATAGCTGGTCAGTTTTCTGACACCAAACATCAGAGACAAATTATACGCAGCTGAAACTCGGATTGACCTTAGGGAACAGATGAAAACATCCTTCTATAGAAGAGAAGAACACATTCGCTTTGCTTTGCCGCTTGTATTATTGTAGGTTCCATCAACTTTAAGCATTCATATGTGTGGAGTATGTTGATTACGTGATCGTAGTTTTCTTCTCTAAAATTCAATTTTTGCAAAGAATTTGTCAATTTCCAATAGGCGTTTGAATATCATTACGGTATCATGACAGTATATAGTTTCTCCTTGCAGGAAGACCCAAAACCCAACAACTTCGAATCCAAGGGGTTTATCAACTCAACACGTTTCAAACTTTATCAATAACGAAAGTCCTATGATTAACTGTTAATACTTCCATTCTCGCATTGAAGCTATATTGTTGTGAACAACTTACTAACTATTGCTTCAGAAAGTCCAGTAATTCCACCTTCTTGTGAAAATCATGAAATTCTTCACCAATGCACTTATCGTAGATTTCCAATTAAAAAAGTTATATGTGAACCTCATCTTATCCAACTTTTTCATTTATCTGAGATTTATATTATACGCACTTAAAGTTTCATTCCGAACGAAGAAAGATATCTCATATTTCTGGGTGCGAAGTTATATCCGAACAGTTTCTAGGGAAATAATTTTTTCCATAACTGTGTATATGATCCAGGGATAGACTAGATAGGTAATTCAGATTCACAGTTATGAAAGAAATTGTAGATGAAATGTTGATTCTACAGAAAATAGGGTGATCATTTAGAAATTGTGTACCTATAAGAACCATTTCAGATTGCCATAACCATCACAATACGCACAAAGTATGACTGCTAAGCCAGGTATTCTTTTCGACAGTTCTCATGGATTTTATTCAACATTGAAAATAGATAATTCTTCAAGAAATCATGAGAAGAAGTACAGTGGTCATGATTTCTTCGGAGAATTGTATTTGCATATATGTTATTCTTGAAGAAACTACCGGCTTACGAGTTTTGAGTCGATTCTTGGTTCAATTGAGTTCAGTTGTAGTGAAAATGTATCGACAATCACCGTAAAGGGATTGGGAATTATAAAATCAACAAAGATAGGAATTGGTCTAATGGAGAGGAAAGAGCTCCAGTAATAAAAATTAACATAATCACAAGGACGAATATATGTCGATAAATCCACAAATTTTCCCCCTTGATCAGAGCTAATCATCCAATCAACCAAAACATCTATCCTCAGCGGTTTTATCCAAGGTAAGTAGACCTGACGATCAGTAACAACTGTAGTCATTCTCCTTGGATCCGCTTCTCCTGAGTAGATGTTTTGGTTGATTGGATGATTAGCTCTGATCAAGGGGGAATATTTGTTGATTTATCGACAGATATTCGTCCTTCTGATTATGTTAATATAAAATCCACGTACAAGATGTTTGAATGATGAAGGTTTTTCATGTATAACGACAAAGATCAAATATAATAACGATGATTATTTCCAGTGTTCGTTCTACAGGGTGTCCCTCCCAATATAATACTTTGGGGGCCCATATCTTCTGAACTATAAGAGACGGCCTAGTTATGAGTTCAGATTTTTTGTTCAGGAGAATACACTGCGTACCAAATCCAGAACTGAATTGTAGAATGGCAGCCGTAATATTAAAGCGGGAATTCAGTGGAGTTTCTTAAATAAACAATTTTTGAAGGAAACTTCGAGAGTGAAGTGATGAAGTCGAAAATGCCCAAAAAGATAAAATCTCCTTTTCATCCAAAATCTAAGTATCTGTGGGTTTTGCGAAAACTTTAACACAGATCCTATGAATGGTCCTGTTTTTTTCAATGGCCACCCTGTAGAAAACTTACAATAAGAAAGCAGAATCCACGCTTATAGAAGAGTATCGCAAATTCATTTTCACTCGAAAAATACCATTTGTATCACTTCATAAAATGCAAATCGATGCTGACAAGTTTGATTTGAACCCTTATCATTCAGTAGCATTGACTTCGATAAAGTCCTGAAGTTTCTCACTCTTATAACTCATAGATTTAGACTGAAGGAGTTTGGAAAGGATAAACGCAATAGGCATAATATCTCCTTTCAAATTGGACTATATAAAAGAAACGAGCGATCGTTTTCATGGTAGAAGACTTAGCGACTTGAAATTGTCAGATTAGGTTTGGAGTTCAAATATCTCAGTTAAGTTCGTTAATGTGTGGAATCGATTGGAAAGTTTCGGAGTTTGGTCTATTTGAAATTTCGAAGTTAATTCCTCGATATCTCATGAAGTATTGACTCCATCGAATTGAAACTTCGTGGACAGTGTTGGAATACCACCGCGCACTTAGAGCAAAATTTCGTGTGTATCCAGTCAGAAAATAAAAAAAAATTCTATTACAAAATTTTTCGTTTTCTTGAAGAGCATTTTTTTTCTCTGAAAATATTGATTAGATTTCAATAGAATTTAGCACAAACCTTAGAATCAGTATTTAACAACAATGTTTCAAATTTCAATCCGATCCGATATCAACTTTCGGAGATATAAAAAGTGCCACATTTATTATTATTTTGAATTTTTACGTTATTTCCGCAATATCTCAAGAAGTGCAAATACAATCAGATTGAAACTTCGTAATCAGGTGGAAATTGCCAACACGCAACTAGGTGCAAAATTTCGTGTTGATCTGAGAATTTGAACAATCGCGTAAAGGCTCCTGTTCTCACGTCAGTGCTTTCCTAGATTTTTTGAATAAGGTATTATCCATCTCATAGCAATATATATGAAGACTTCGAAATATCACGACTGCCGTTGCGCACTTGGCGTGCGGCCAAGGGCTGCAAAGGGGTGCGCCCTTTGCAGCCAGATGTGAATAAACACGATTTTGTTTTTTTTTACATTCATAACGTACATCTTTCATTTATATATCAAATCAAGCTAATTTTTTTCTGTGTGATGACATAGGGTTGCCTGAGCAAAAAATAAGGGTTGCTGCCTGTTGAATATGATGCGACCACATTTTGATAAGCAACCCCGCAGATAGATATTCTCCTTTTAACGAATTCTGGTAAAAAATTGATTTCAAGCAAATACTCGATGAGCGCACTGATTCTACAGCGAGATCTTAGACCGTTATCAATTGATAAAATGCGAATCAAAGCTGACAAATTTTATTCGAACCCTTATCATTCAGTACCATTGACTTCGATAAAGTCCTGAGGTTTCTCACTTTTAATAACTCATAGCTCGAGACTAGAAGAGTTTGGAAAGGATAACCGCACTAGGAATAATATCTCATTTCAAATTGTACTTTAGGGCCATCCCTCGAGCCTAAAAGTCTTGAATTATTGCCGATTTCCACACAAGAATTTCTCGGTGTTCGCATTTGTGAGCATATTCGCCTTTTAACCTTCTAAAGAGGCGGGCAAGGTGAACGAGCAGACCCATCAATTTTCCGGGAATTCCCGATATAAACGGAGGCCAGGGAACAATAGCCAAAGAAATTAATTTCAATAAAATTGGGTTTCCAGAAAATTAAACCGACTTCAATTTGTGTAAAAAATTGCATGAACGATGAGAGCGTTTCGATAAGTTGATCCTTCTTTAAAGAGGGTTAAACTCATGAGTCAAGAGTTTCGCTTTTGTGCATTTGTTTAAATTCATTGAAGCTCTAGTCACCTATACAGGTGCTGATCTATGCATGAACTTCTAGATCTTATTATTATTATTATGATCATGGAATGGTCCTCTAGAATAGGGTTTCACGAGACTCTCGAAATTCGAGATCGAGAACATTTCGTAAAACATTTTTTTCTTTAATTTTTAACAATTGCATCCTCAAGAGATACTGCTCTGAGTTGCGCTTTTTCATTTTTCTGTGGCAAACGCGATCTCTCAGCCCTTGCTTAAGACAAGCGCGCTCTACTTTATCACTTGCGTCGGGAGTACCCTAGATATGGCCATTGTATAAATATTTATACAATGATATGGCCGCCTCATGCAGGAGGTGCTAGCGCTCACGCTGCACCCCGTAGATCTTCTCAAGATATCATAAGCATAGAACAAGTATATATCTATATTTACTTTATGATCATAAGTGTGAGCATCTCTGTCACTCTGGTACATTCTTATTTCTGCAGTTCAGAGGTGGTGTGTTCACGTTATGGTCGAATTCGTTTCATGCTTTGTTGATGTGGACTCTACCAGATTACAAGGAATAGGATAACCGGACGTCACTGTCTCACCTCAAGATGACGTGATCGGTATCGGTAGACATTTTTAATTTACTACATGAAATCCTTGTTAAGCACCGACGGGAGATAAGGTCCTTTAACGCTATTGTTCGAATTTTAAGTATTAGATCAACACAAAATTTCACACATTGTTGCTGATTGGTATTCTTCAACTGATTAGAAATTCCGATCTGATTGCATTCGTACTTCTCGAGCTATTGCGGATATAACGTTAAAAATTCAAATAAGAACGAAATATGGAATATTATTTTCCTTCTCCGAAAGTAAACATCTGATCGGATTAAAATTTGAAACGTTGTTGTAGAATACTGACTTTAAGGTTTGTGCCGAATTACGTTGAAATCTAGTTAATATTTATGGAGAAAAAAAATTTTTCAACAAAAATTTTAAAAATTTCCGAATGAATACTTTTATGAATTTTCCAACATTCGAATCCACTCGAATTTTGCACTAATTTGTGCGCTGGTATTTCGAAACTATATGCAAGATTTGAGTCTGATCGAATCATTACTTCATGAGATATCGAAGAATTATCCTTAAAATTTTAAATGGGCCTTACTCCGAAACTATTCTACCGATTTCACCCATTTACGAACTTAGCCGAGATATTGGGACTCTCAACCTAATATGACAATTTCAAGTAGCTAGGTCTTTTCCTTAGAAAGCTAAAGCACATACGGACGGACGACAGAATTGAATTTGTGCACGGATTCTTCTTCAGGGTGTTCAACCCAATCTTTTAAAGAAATTTTTAGTTCGAAATTCGAAAATTACAGACATTGTGACTAAACGTCAACGCGCCGTTTTCCAGCATCAACATTCGTAAATAAATTTTGGTCACATTCAATCTGAATTCAATGAAAATACAAAATCGAACCACTTTCTGGGTTAGGATATGGCCAAAAGGGCACAGTATTGAATTTCTGCCACGCTAGTTGAACGCATTTACGGCCTGTTTTTTAATTTCCACATGACTGTGCTGATGCTTTCAAAATATTAGCTGCGAATAAAACCGCAATTGGTTCAACTCCGGTATTGATTTGGAAATTGTGGAAAATTCACCAATCCTCTATCTATGGTCGCGGTTTCAACTCCGGAGCAATTACCCCGCTTGATTAATTCATGACAATTAAATGGATTCTTCACTGATAATCCGTTAAATGTAGTGGCGGAAGGAATAAACTGATTCACTTTTCAGACAAAATCGATACTGATGCGATTCCATCTGATAACGGAAAACGGGTAATGAATGGTCTTGACAGGAAGCTTTCCAGCGGAAACAGCTTTTCGCAAATTCCAATATTAAAATGAAATTTTCAGATGTCTCCGGACACATCTTTCCCAACGTTTTCACGATCATTCGCTTTTCGCTTCCTTCGAGGCAGGATCCCAAAATTAGTAGACAGTTTGCTCCGAATCATACGTGCGCTGAACTCCTCGATGAATGAAATGAAATGAAAATTTTCATGAAAATTCATTTGGCACATTGTGAGACTTCCATATAAACAGCTATCGATCGATAATTCATTGGATTCGATAGTGAAAAAAAACCTCAAAAAGTCAGCAGCTTTTCGCGCATGTTGAAATTCGTTGCCAAAGCGGTTATCTCCTTTGAACATGCGCGCAAAGGCTGCTGACTTCATGTCAGAGAATTTCTAGGTTTTTTGAGTTATCACGGAAAAAACAACTACAAAAAAAAACCTCGAAATTTGAAATATTTTTCTCCAATATCCCCAGAAATTGCGATGGTACCAATCAGAATTCTGGTTTACTGGTGTGAAATATGTTGCTCTAGGTATGAGCGAAATTTTTCCAATATAAAGTCGATAGTTCCGAAAACATATATTTTTCAAGAAAAAATTTGGAACAAAATTTTTTTCGAATTCTGCTCAAAGTTGCCCGTCGTTATGCTTCAACCAACTGCCAAGTTTCAATCCAATTGCTTCTGTAGTTTTTGAGATTTTGGGAAGATAATCTCAAAACTTCAAATGGCCATGACTCTGAAATCGTTGAGCCGATTGTGCCCATTAACGAACACAACCGCCGCACTTTAATGAGCAATATTCAGTGAAAGTTTCAAGTTGCTAGCTCAATTCATTCGACAGTTATCGTGTCCTCGGCCGTACGAGGGTCCAACCTAGTTATTTGACACCAATATCGGACCAAAATTCGAAAATTACAGACATTTGAACGAAACGAAAGCACGCATGCCAGCAATAAGAAACTGAGATCAAAAACAGAGACGGTAATTTTAAGTCAGCAGAGCACATTCATTTTTTGCACGCGCATGTTCTGCAGAACAGCGTGCTATCTTTCGGTCCAAACGTCTTTAGTTTTCGAATTCGACTAGGTTGTACTCTCTGATGACGAATCCGGTGTCAAAATCGATTCTGTCCAGCACCATTACAGGCGTACAAAATAACCTATGGACTTGAAACTTTCAGGATAGGTTGCATTTAAAAATGCGACAGTTGAGTTAGTTCATGGACCAAATCGGCCTTACTATTTGGAGTTGGCCATGGTCATTTGAATTTTTGAGGTTATTTCCTCAATATTGCACAAACAATTGAAGCGATTGGATTGAAACTTGGCAGATGTAACATGATAACGTGCAACCCTTGCAAATTCCTTGTGGAACCAGTAAATTTAACAAATTTTTCGAACTTGTGATGATGAATAATGATTAGATTTCAACGAATTTTGACACAAATCTTACAGTCAGTATTAAACAACAACGTTCCAAATTTCAATTCGATCCAATATTTACTGTAGGGAAAAAATGCTGAATTTCGTTGTTATTTGGAATTTCAACATTATTTCCGCAATATCTCAAGAAGTACAGATGTAATCAGATTGAAACTCCGTCAGCAAGTGAAGAATACAATCATGCAACTAGGTGCTATAACGCGAGTGAGATGTTGCTTACCAGATTTGACAGCTGCCTCCCAAAGTCTGTCAAAGTGAGGACAATCGCCGAAGAATGAATTTCACGTAGTTATTTTCTTTAGGTAAAACACTTCTTATTTCACTGAGTATGTTATTTTCATTCCTGCAGCTTTGTCCTTCATTACATTCATTACAATTTCAATGTATAGGTTGTGAAACTAAAACTGAAGATAAAGCAGAAATTATCTCAACACAGAACTGAACTGTCATATTATATCGAGCATTTTCATCTAGGTTAATCAACTGCTCTCGACCTGTCATACCTTCCTCACCACTAAAAGCCAAGATATCCCCATATTTCCACTCGCACTAAGCATTATTCTACGAAATGAAGGATCCTTATTAGGTTCAGGTCATAACAAAACACTCCCAGAAATAAAAACTAAATTTATTTCGCACCTGTGGTTTCATTTCAATGAATGCCTTAGTCTTTCAGGACGCTGTATTCATTCCATTTGCTTTCAGGGAAAGCTCGAAGCAATTTCCACTGGATGAAAAGAAATTACTTTTTTTATAAAATGAAGTTGATCTAGAAATTATTCATGGGAAGGTTTACTTAATCTGTGTCAGAATTTTGCAACCTGCTTACTCTCTTCAACTCGTTGTTTATTTAATCTTGCTGTTGGATGTAAATAATGAGCTTTTTTTGTACAACATCAAAGAAATACCTGCTTTCGCGCAATTCCGCCCAAAACGTAAATATCCACACATATGTATTCGAGTATTTTCCTCCTTAATGAGTACTCATATCTGTGTATAGATGAAGAGGGCAGCTCTTTTGGAATACGGGAGTTTTTTCGGTGGCCGAGGGTAATTCACGCATATGGCATATTAAATGTCCCTTTTCATTTTACCATATTATAAATATTTCAAGCTCTGCGGAATTCCCACTTATGCAAATAATATTTGGAAATCTACAGGCATTTGAATAAAAAGCATATAATGACGACATGATCATTGAAATAATGAAGGCGAGAAGTGGAACGAACTATCTTCTGAAATAAAACACCATTAACACTAGTAATGAGGTATATAAGAAAACTAGATGTTAATATTTACTATTGAGGGTAGGGTGTGTTACATGTAACATGAAATGTCATAATTCTAGATTCATCTCAATCTGTTCATAACTTACGATTTTTGAACATACAAAATACAAATTTGAATTAGTTGAAACGTTTCTGATTGGTGAAGTACCTCATCTTTCATTCGATCGATTAACAGCTGATGCTGTCCATTAGCTCAGTAGAGTGAATGGTACACGAGAAAATAGAGGAGAGAGTGTCTGATATGTGACGTTATGGAATTCAAATTTCAATAAGTATCGATTCAAGATTATTTTGAAAGAAATTGGCATCATTTTGTATGTTTTTGTCTAGATTTTCACTCCCAATATCTGAAACAGAACTATCAAGAATTGAATGAAAATTGTTTTTTGTTGAAAACGCTCTTGCGGATTGCAGGATGTAACTATTTGTCAATGGCAATTTTTTGAAAAAGAGGTTGCCTAATGAACAATACCGAAACAATACAAATGATAAACAGAGCAAATTGTGAGTACAAATCTGACTCTTTCATCAGACAAACCAGAAAATTTGCAGAATTATTTTCTTCCGATTTTTCTTTTTATGAGACTTTTGTCAAATTGACATTTTTGAAAAACCACAGCAGCACAGATTCACTTGGTTTGAAAGTTTTTCAATTCTTACTCCATTTACAAAATGCAGGAGGACTCTTTAATTTTTTTTCAAATTATCTTGTCTCGGGTGTTTTTGTATTGTCCCAGTCTATTATGTGGTATATCTAATGGTAGAACATACATTGCTCGCTAGTTGCAATTTTTGTATGTCTCTATTCCTCAGTTGGTTTTTGTGTTCTTGTATTCTGATATCTGGATTTTGTTAAATGAAGAGAGTAATTTTGCTTATTGTTCTGTAGAGATAGACCATATTTCGCTCATTTACTTGAAAAAGAGGAAGCATTAAAATACTTTCGAATCGGGTGAATCTATGTTGCTATGGTTTCTCGAAAATGTCAATTTGACAAAAGACACACAAAACAAAAAACGAAGGAAAATAATTCTGCGAATTTTCTCGTTTGTCTGATGAGAGTCAGAAATTTTCTCTGAAACGTCAGAATCCGCTTTGATTATCGTTTGTATTGTTCCTGTACTGTTCATTAGGCAATCTGTTTTCCAAGAAACTGCCCTTGATAAAAAATTTATTTAATCTTAATTGGTTCTGTCACAGATATTGGGATTGATAATCCAGAAAAAACCTAAAAAAATAGATACGTAGAAAGGCATTAGGTACATTTTGAGTATGAAATATTGGGATTTAGTTGTGCAAACATTGCAGTTTGCAGAGCTCTTGTAGGTATATTATTTGAAAAGGATCTGCGAGATGTTTTTTATTCAGACTCATATGGACATCATTGACAACAAAATAGGCTCGATATACCTCATTGTAACATATGGAAGTTCTTGAACGAAACGAACAAGTTCATAAGCTACTCCTATAATCATTTTTTGCGAAACACCCTTTGAACTTTCGAATTAGTCTACTTTGGAAGTAAGGCCCCCTACAAAGGGAGGGTTTTAAACCAGGATGAAATGAATTTATTGCCCCGAAAATAAAGTTAGTTCTAGAGTTTCAAATGGTAATACGCTTAACTCTGCAGGCAATCGACGATAGCTTTGCCCTCAGCAACATGCAGATTTTAGACGCCTTCGAATCCGGCTTTCTTCTTTTCATTTTGGTAGAAAGTTTCGTAGGGAATATTCTCCTTTGCTTGAATAGACAAACTCGTCTCTTCAACGACGAGTGATACTTCGTCTATATGGGATTGCAGGCTTTTGTCCTGAAATCTACATTTTGATTCATTCTGGGAAGGAATGAAGATTGCGATCGAGTTCAATTTTCTTCGATTGTGACGTGGATTTCGACAATTGAATTGTGGGATGTTGTTTCGAGGAATTATTTCATTAAAATTCTTGGAAAGCTGATGTGAAGTCATCGGTTTATTCGCGAATGATGAAATTAGTTGCCAAGGCGTTAGATGATTCAATGTCTAGGACTCCACAAACCAACACGATCGCGCTGGCTTTCAAGAAGCGGTAGCGATCTCGATCAACTCAAACAGATACATTTTCATGCAATGTGTTTGAGTTGATCGAGATCGCTACCGCCTCCTTGGGGCCGATTCTTGAATCTCGATCAATAATTGAATAATATGACAACTGCCATATGTTTGCGTCGATTTTCTAAGTTACATATAACCAACATTTAGACATGACCTGCGCATGGAACCGAATGTCACTCAACAATCGAATGTTATAGGTTTGTTTTGGTTGCGAAATTCAAAACTGTCCTAGGCCAGCGTAGAATCGATGCGCTGTTGAAGCCCGATTCTGAACTATCCTAAAACAGTTCTGAAAGCGATAAAACCAAATCACGAATTAAGTTCGGGTTCTCATCCGGATTGTAGAGGAAGAAAAACTTCCGCTTCAGTTGGCAGAAAAGAGGGATGTTAATCAGGTCTTATATATCGCTTATGGTTTAATTAAAAATATGCGAAAGTCCTTGTCGCACTATATAGATAATATACAAATATTTTTGGGGATACTTCCCTCCACTTAATTTTTTTTTTAAGAACGTTTTTCCGAACTTTCTTCATTACTTAAATTATATTTCAAAATGAACCAACGAATTGTTGATTGATATAATAATGAATTTAATGGAATGAATCTTTTTTTGTAGAAATCGTTTTTCTGAACTTTCTTCATTACTTAAATTATATTTCAAAATGAACCAACAAATTATTGATTGATATAATAATGAATTTAATGATGAAAGTATTTCAGATATGTGCTTTTCAGAAAAAAATTCATTCGAAACATTATTATTATTCAATGGAGGAAGAAGGATCTTGCATTCATAGATTTATTTAAGAAATAGACATCCCAAGTGTGACCAATGGGATTAAAATCCATTAGATTATCCTGGGAGGTCGTAGCGAAGGAGTTATCCTCAAAAATTTATATTTAACACTTAATCATTTCTCAACAAATACAACAATCAAATCAAAAACCAAATCAACACGACGTCCAAGAAGTCAGGTTAACCATTTAATCGTTGATAGCCACTCTACGGTTGTGCGAACTACACAGTTCTGAAGCAGATCGGACTCTTACGTCCGAACTCCTTTCACAGTTCTGGAAGAGTTCGGAATCAATTCTGAAAATAACCAAAACAGGAACCGGTTCTGAAATGAACCAAAACACAAAATCGCAATCGCGCATGCGGAACCGTTCCGGAACAGTTCTGAACTCGGAACCAAAACAAACCTTATATCTCCTATTCGCAACTACTGCTAAGCGATACGCCCTCTGGCGATAGAAATTCGAACACTTCCAAGCTAGTAGTTTTTCGACGTGCCTGCTATTCTAACGTAATTTGCTTACTTTTAGAGTTCATTTACGAGCTTTTGTGTTGTTCTCCGAGTTGAAATTTTGGTATACCGAAAGTGTTTGGAATATTCATCAATCGATTCCTTTCTTTCCGATTAAAATTTTCGATTGTATTAATTCGAAATGGCATCCTCCCGAAATGACTATTGTTGTGTACCTCAACTCAATGTTATTCATGGTCAAAGAAGAAAGGATCATCAAGTGCTTCCAGTTTTCATTTTTTCCAAAACCAAATGAAAGTAAAGTTAATTTGGAAAGCATTTAGCAGGGAACTCAATGAGAAGAAAGGCCTAGCTTTAGAAATCGAAGATTGGAAAACAGGTCACGAAATACATGAAAGTATGTTCACTGCATTTCTCTGAAGATGTTTATTTTCATGAAGGTAAATTACCTACAATGTATTCATTTCGAAACAACTTCATGTCATGATGTTTTCAGGTGTATATGAAAATAAGGGAATTTTGAAGAAAAATGCTGCAGAGAAACTACCGAGCACTTCTGCAGCTACCTATTTCACATACTACACAAAATCATATTCTAAAAGAGTGATCTGGTTGAAAACCTGACAAAAACTAGATATACTGTTAGAGTTTATAATAGCTGAAGTTATTCATAAAAATACATTAATACTTTTCATTTCTATATAAAGGTAGGTTGAACCAGCTGTGACATTTTTCATTTTGTCGTGTATCTTGAGCTGCTGTAATATGAAAATGAAATCAATTATATGTCTATCTGTTTCCTTTTCTTCAGTAATACGATGCAAAAGAACTAAAGCAGAAAATCTGTTTTCATTTTATTGATTCACTTGTTTGTAAACAGAGAACAAGTCATATCATTTGGACTGATTCTAGATTTACCACATAATATAGCCTGCATTCAGCACTTCTTCACATAAATAAGAGTCCTTAAATTACTTACTGAGGTGCCTATTTTTCCAGAAATTCAAGTAAACTTAGATATTGGTTCATTTTGATCCACCAAGCAACATACACTAAAATAACACTTAAATTATCCTCCACGAACGATTTAAAGTACGATTTTATATCGTGATCCATACGAAAAGTTCCTTCTCAAGAAATCTTACACACAATTATAATAATTTCTTTAAATATTCAAGCTCTGCTTAATAAATATTCGTTCTCCACCACATTTCTAAGGTTTGTTTACATAAAACTACTAGCTTGGACAGGTTCCAAATTTATCCGTCAGGGCGCTGGCATCTTCGCAGAAGTTTCCAATAATCCGTACCACTCCTTGCTAAATCACAGAAAACGGTGATAAGGTTATGTTTATATTCCGATTTGTAATTTCTCGATATCTTGCATTCAGTTCATTTCTTGAATATTTGCTTGAAACCGTAGTCAAAATGGCGAATAGAACTCTCACAAATTTTGCAGATGCTCGAGAAAACTAAGAAAATCGACATAAACATATGACAATTGTCACACCCTTTAATTCTTGATCGAGATTCAAGAGTTGACCACCAGGGGCCCGGTTCTTGAATCTCGATCAAAAATTGAAGAATATGACAATTGCCATATGTTTGCGTCGATTTTTACGTTGAATATAAACAACTAGTAGACATATCCTGCGCATGGAACCAAATGTCAGTCGACAATCGAATGTTATAACTCCTATACTCCGTACCACTCGTTGCTTAGTCGAAGGAAACGGTGATAAGGTTATGTTTACATTCCGATTTGAAATTTCTCGATATCTTGCATTCAGTTTATTTCTTGAATATTTGCTTGAACACATAGTCGAAATGGCGAATAGAACTCTCACAAATTTTACAGATGCTCGAGAAAACTTAGAAGGTCGACATAAATAGATGACAATTGTCAAACTCTTCAATTCTTGATCGAGATTCAAGAATCGACCCCCTGATCGCCACATCGGCTGCGTTGGTGAAGTCCTTTATGTATGAATGATTCATAAGTGGTTTTGATACATAAAATTGGCAGAGCCGGATCTAGGATTTCAGCGCCCGTGGCAAGTTATCGAAATGCGCCCTTTTCAAATTTTTTTTCAATGACTACATACTTTTCATGAATGATAGTATTTATTCTATTCCTAAGACATTTTACTATTATCATTATATTCTTTTGAGAACGAGCATTAGATTCTTAGGTATATCAAATAATATGTGTATAGAAATTACTATAATCTCCCATGTATCTTATAAGGTAGTGAAGAGATCTCACAAACGTATTAATATACGACAATGAGGGGATGAAGAAAACAAAAAGGAAGCGAATAGAATACTTTATTCTCAAAATAATATATAAGCATTCAAAGCTTCAAAAAAAAACAATAAATGAAAGTGTAAATGAAAAATACATTAGAGAACACACATGCCAACAAAGGTCATAACGAACATTTTAATATTACTTTTTGTAATTCGCCATGATGTAGGGTCATTAAAATCAACTAGTTCAACCTCAGTAAGTCCTGATTCCTCGTCAAAAGAATTTTCCTGGTCCGAATAATCCGACATGTAATACTTTCTTACGATAGGCTCGGTACTCGAAGAAGTAGAAGGAAATTCCGCTACAAGATGGGCTTCGCTGGTGGAACCACTTTTTGTCGACACAATACCCGCAACGTTCTTAAAGTAACTTGAGATATTACTAGTATTTTTTTAGGTCTAATAATTTTTTATCCCTGATCTTCCGAGATTGCGATCCTGATAGTTTCTCGGGTGGCATTTCAGTTGGTTATATCAACCTAAAACTATATAAGATTCTGAAAATGCATGGACGTCGAATCGGAATGTTTTGCGCTCTCGTTTATATTCATATCTGAATAACCTCAATGCTCGACAAATGTCAGGTGGACAGAAAAAGGTTTCATGTTTCAGTGAAACTCAAGAATCATACTATTCATTTGATCGACATTTGATTATCTTTCTGTAGTACCCATAGCTAAGAAGCTGATTGATAAAATACTAGAGATACGATAGATTTATCGTATTCTTCTCAACATTTTGATTTTTTTATAACTTCTTATGAAATTATGGTACAACGCAATTTCAATTGAATCGGTATAATTTGGGATCTTGCAAATAAAATTCGAACGATAATATCGCCGACATATTCCCAACCCAAACATAACCTTACAAATTTTGCAGTCTCTAAGTTATATCTTTCGCAAATGATTGACTCTCGTGTGCACGGACAGAATATAATTTGACCGAGCGCGCAAAAATCCTCAACTCAAAATTGAATTATTCAAACATACCTGATTGAAATTTTTAAACTTTTTCCAGCTTGCACGATCACGTTAGTTGCGGTATTGCACATAATATAAAATACAATGATAAGTTCTTGGTTCCTATTTTTCTTATTGATGCCATCAACTGCGCCGCTGCATGGAAGTACCCACATGCGAGAAAAGAAGTAGTATTAATAAGACTGGGGTGATTTCATCAAGCCTATCGGTCGTAAACGTCTTCGAAATATATTACCCGTATCAAAGCCGGTGTGATGAACGATTCGGCGAATAATGTGGACGATCTGATTCTCTTTGTCATGCCATCAAGAACCCGACCCTAGACGGAGCGCTACCGCCGCTAGCTCAAACCATCAAACTCCCTCTGAACTTGCCGCTAATTGAGGTCTTTCAGTGTTCCAACAACAAACATCTGGATGCGATCGGGAATCGTAGGGCAACCGACAAGTGTAAATTTATCATCTGTTAATTTATTGGTAACTACTTGTCGCCGAATCTTGTACAACAGGTGCATGCATTATAGCACCGCTCTAAAATATGAATTGACTTTGAAGTGAAAAAATATCATTTCAAGAAAAAAAGAATCATAATTTTGCGCCCCTAGTTGGTTGGCGCCCGTGGCAAATGCCTCCATCGCCACGCCCTAGATCCGGCTTTGATAATTGGAGTTTCGATTTCAGGTTGTTATATTTTCACCAGGTACTTGGTGTTTTCATATGTGCCACGGATTTGATGTTTGAATAAGAGCCCATCGTCATCCTATATCCACATGCTGAATTCCAAATTGATTGCGTCTACATATTCGTAAATATCGTAATGAAGATATTGCGATCATGTTGTTTGAAACTATTGAGGACTCTACTTACCAACGCGGCCGCGGTGGCGATCAGGCAGCGTTGGCGATCTCGATCAACTCAAACACATGTATTTGCAAGAAAATGCATGTGTCCGAGTTGATCGAGATCGCTGCCTCTTCCTGATCGCCCCCCCGGCCGGCAATACGATTCATTTCGACATATCTCATGAGTTTCCCCTTCATCGGAAAATCGACTGTGATTCCGAAATGTTGACGCAGAACATTTTTTTTTCATTTTCAGTTGGCCACTCTTCACCAAGTTCATATTCTGCGGATGTTAATTAGGTCGATTAGATTGAACTGATATTCCCGTTTGATCACCGAGGTAAATTATTCGGACATAATGAGCAAAAACAGTAATTCAAACGGAAAACGGGTCACCGAGATTGATAATTCAATTTAATGCTTCCATTTCATAAAGATTTCATTGTTACAGGCATGCCACCCAAACACGTTCAAATTAAAAGTGGCTGTTACGTTAACCTAACCAATAAATGATTCCAGCATCATCCTATTTTCATGGGTGGAAATAACGTCATAGGGTATGGAATAGAGAATTTACAGACATGCAAACATTGCGTCGTACATCTGTAGATTGCTTCTCGATCTATTTCGTCTATGTAATCAACATATCATGACTGTACCGTCCAGTTGAAATGAGAACTTCAGCTAGCAGAGACAGCCAGTTGTTATCTGGGGAACTTTGGTAATTGGTATCGTTAAACCCTCAAAACATCAACCATATCATATGATTAATTGGGGCGTCACTGTTCCAGTTTTCGATTGAGTAGAAGATACTGATTTGCTTCACTACTAAATGGTATGGTCGAATAAGTACTCTCCAAAGGCTGAGATTCAAACTTCACGAGAAAAACTTACATGGTATTTCAGAATGAAATCCTTGAGAGCTTGAATAACAACAGTGAAGAAGCGTTGTTGAAGGAACTGGGTTACTGCAGTTCTACTGATTCACCCATCTTCAGACCGATTCACCTTGCAAAGGTAGAATTGATTCTAGGTTCTTATAACCTGTTGGATGTCCTGCCATGAATATAAAAATTAAACAGCATCTAGGGGCATCTCACGAACCTATACCCTCCAGTGCAGACAACTTTGATCGATGTGCATGAGTTTTTTCTCCATGAACTATTCCTTACTTAGCCTGGAGAGTGTTCTCAGGGTTAATTCAAAAAGAAAACTCCAAATAAACTCATACACTTCAAAGCTACAGGGTGGTGAAGTTTTGGGAGAAAATCGATCTTTACCACAACTTCAATATCCTTCCAGAATACTTTTGCGCCCATGTTCTACGGAACAGATTGCTATTGTTTTGACCAAATAACTGTAATTCTCGATTTTTCTCCGCAAATGGTTTCGAACGATTTGGTTTAAATCACTGATGACCAATCCGATGTCAAAATCCATTCTGTCCAGCCAGCCAGCCAGCTGAAGGCACGACCACTTAATGACCCAAATCGAATAAACGGTTTCGGAGATTATTTTCTCAATATACCGGGAACTACTTATGTGAAGGCGATATTTCATGAAAACATACCAACTTCCTCTGCACTTTCTGATGCGATAATTTGTGAAAAATTTCGTGATGTTCGTGTCATAGGAAGTTGAAAGATTTTTTACTAGATATTTCTCGCGGCTACTTAATCAGATTTCGAAAATTTTTTTGCGAAGACCTTGAACCTTATATTTCACAACAATGTACCAAATTTCCGTTTGATACGATCCTTAAAGATACTGGGAAAAATTTTCCAATTGCATGGTTTTGCCTCGGTATCGATATTTCCGGAATGACGCAAAAAATAATGATCATAATGAAACTAAGTAATCCAGTTGGAAATGCTGATGTACTATTTTGTGCTCAGTTTCGCGATGATTGTGAAAATAGAACAATTCAAAAAAATTCTCAAAATTTGTTTTTCTCCCCGGAATCTGAATATGCGCGCAAAAGCTGATGACTTCATGGCTGTGCCTTCCTTTGATTTTGCAATGAAATTTGGCACCGAGTTTCGAAGCATGAATATAGTGATGTTTTAATATTTCAACTAGTGGCATATGTAGCCGAAAATAATAATAATACATGTTTATTCATTAATTCATAGAGAGTTCACATCGACAGTTTAAAAAACAATACACATAAATGGAGAAAACCAAGGAAGTTAGGCTTGAACAACACAAAAGGGAACAAAAAATTTCCATGTACAGCAATATGAGCTACCCAAATGACAATGAAAAAGATCTCGGTGTTGAAGAAACATAGTTTCCTCCAAAAACAAGAATGGTTGCACGATGTGGACAAGATATTTTCGGAACAATATCAAATACGCCTCTGCCTTTTCCTTATTCAGCTCAGAACAAATTTAATATTGGGTCTCTTTTCATCTGACACAAAAATAATAATAAATACAATTTTAATGCTTGCTCAAACACCGAAGCAGCGTCAATGAGAATGAGATTTTTTTTCGGAATCAGCCACCCTTTTAGCATACAGCCCCTAGACGGCGTTGACGAGTTGACGGAGCTCATTGCATTTTATAGGTTCTGAAAAATACTCCTTCGCATTATTTTTTCAACTCGTCAACTTCATTTTTCGGGGTTGAAAATAACAACTCCATCGGTTTTTCTACGATGTTTTTTTCTTGAGGAAGTTAGTTTTACATTATTTATTATTCCTCATTTTTTTCTGGAGAAAAAAAGCCCTTCCAAAAGTTAAGAGTTTCACGATATGTTAATACATAGTTCTTGACAATATGTAGAGTTGAATTACTTAGTTTACATTTCTTCAATATTCGCGGAAACAGTCGAAATGGCGAATAAAAATGTAGTAAATCTTGCAGAGGCTCGATAAAACTTAGAATATCGACATAAAGATATGATAATTGTCATATTCGACAATTCTCGATCGAGATTCAAGTATTGACCACCAGGGGTCCGATTCTTGAATCTCGATCAAGAATTGAAGAGTATGACAATTGCCATATGTTCGCGTCGATTTTCTGAGTTAAATATAAACAAGTAGACATGACCTGCGCATGGAACCGAATGGTCATGTACATACTGCGGTCTGAAAGTTCTTGATATCTTGCATTCAGTTCAATTCTTGAATATTTGCTCAAAAATGAAGTCGAAATGGCGAATAGAACTCTCACGAATTTTGCAGATGCTCGAGAAAACTTAGAAAATCGACATAAACATATGACAATTGTCATACACTTCAATTCTTGATCGACATTTTAGAATTGACTCCAGGGTGGCGATTCTCGAATCTCGATCAAGATTTGAAGAGTATGACAATTGTCATATGTTTATGTCAATTTTCTAAGTTTTCTCGAGCATCTGCAAAATTTATGAGAGTTCAAGAATTGACCCCAAGGGGGCGATTCTTTAATCTCGATCAAGAATTGGAGAGTATGAAAATTGTCATATGTTTTTATGTCGATTTTCTGAGTTTTCTCGAGAATCTGCAAAATTTGTAAGAGTTCAATTCGCCCCTTCGACTATTATTTGAAGCAGATATTCAAGAAATAAACTGAATGCAAGATATCGCGAAATTTCAAATCCGAATAAAAACATAGCCTTATCACCGTCTTCTTCGACTTAGCAACGAGTGGTATGGAGTGTAGGAGATATAACATTCGATTGTCGAGTGACATTCGGTTCCATACACAGGTCATGTCTACTTGTTGTTTATATTCAACTCAGAAAATCGATGCAAACATATATGGCAATGGTCATACTCTTCAATTCTTGATCGAAATTCAAGAATCGGCCCCCTGAACTCCCAATGTGAAACACATCATAGTTATGTCCATACGGTTAATCACTTGAGGTGATTGATATCAGGCTCAGTATTATTTTCTGCGTATGTCACGGAGTACATTCGCAAGTGACTTTTTCCATCATTTCTTACTTTAGGTCGAAAAACAAAGATACGAATATAACCCCACAGATTGCCTTCCAGCAGAACTTCTTGAATTTATCTGAAATACTTAGTAGTCTAAGAAAGATGCGTACAATTTTCCCTGAGTTGATCTTTATCTGTTTTCCCTTAAGTTGGAAACATCAAACTCCGTTTATTTCAATATTGACATCTAGTTTTTCGTTTGATCACTTGAAGATGCAGGAACTGTTTGGTCCGAATCCATTTAACTCAAACCGAAATCCGGTAGGTGAAGGCAGAAGAATAGTCCTCCCTCGAAATCAAGGGAAGGTAAAAGTTTTACCCTTGTAATTGCTCGATAAACATCATCCTTTGGCGGCAACTTGGACGTGGAATTTAGCCTAAAATAGAGCCTTTATGGTGAATTTGAATATTCATGAGGCCGTTCTAATGGAAAGCTTCTATTCAAACATTATTCGTATATTTCGCAATTAAGGTGCTCGACAGAACAGGATTCAGACTGTACTAACTTCCTCGATATCTTCGTGTTGTTAATCACATTATGGCATAGAAAAACAGAAATTGTATACAGGATATTTCTGCTTATTAGTATGAATTGTGAATTTATTGAAGAAGAACGCAATGGTTTTCTAAGCGAAAATTACTCCTTGAAAGTCATAGAAAATTGATCACCGATCTAAAGGGTGTCTTTGCGCGCATGTTCTAGGGGAACAGCGTGCTATCGTTTTGTCCAAATGTCTGTAATTTTGGATGATTGAGCCGAAAATGGTCTCAATCGACTGAGTTGGACTCACTGATGACGAATCCGGTGTCAAAATCGATTCTGTCCGGTCGGCCGTCTGTCCGGCCGACGACAAGATAACTGTGGACAGAAGCAAGCTAGCAACTTGAAACTTTCAGGGTAAGTCGCGCCGAGGTTAACTTCATTAATGGGCCAAATCGGTCGAATAGTTTCGGAGTTATAGGCACTTGAAGTTTTGAAGTTATTCATTTTTCATTCCAGAAACCACTTGAGCGATTGGATTCAAACTTGGCAGTTAGGTGGAGTATAATGACGCAAAACTTTGAGCCAAATTTCGCCAGGATCATATTGTCAGTAAATTAAAAAAAAGTTTTTCGAAATTTTTTTCCAAAAAATTTGTTTTTGCTGAAATCATTTATCATATCCAAAAAAAAACTCCACTTACACTTTGAGCTTCATATTTCACAGGAGTATACAAAATTTCAGTTCGATACCATTATAAGTTCCCGAGATATCGGGAAAAATATGTCAAATTTCGAGCTTTTCTTCTCGATATCGTTGATTTTTTCGGTATAACTCGAGAAATGCTGATTCAATCCTGATTAAACTTCGCAGCTAGTTTGAAGATGCTGAAAAACAACTTCATGCAAAATTTCGTGATGATCGTGTCATTAGAACAATTTGAAAAAAATGTCTGTGATTTTATTATCATATCATCCTCATTAAATTCTGTATGAACCTTCGAACTGTAATTCTCGAGTACTGGAGTACTGGATTTCAATTCTATCTGATCTGTATTTTCCAATATTTCCAAAAATACAGATTAGATCGTATTGAAATCCAGTTATTTATCGAAAAAAAAGCACTACCGTGAAGGCAGCAGCTTTCGCGCTCAAGTTCAAATTAGTTGCCGAAGCGGCCATCTGCATTGAACATGCGCGCAAAAGCTTCTGCCTTCACGGCAGTGCTTTCTAAATTTTTTTAGAGGTATAGAACTTTGAAATGGAAAAAAACAAGGATGAATTTTTAAAACTGACATGAAATTAACTTTTTTCAAAAGAAAATCTTTCGGCATTATAATTTAAATATAATTTTTGACATAGGACCGCCACGGCTGGCTCGGACGTAATCTAACCTGGAGGTCCAATTTTCAATAACTTTTTCCAACATTTTTGGCCATATATCGGCAATAACTCTATGAATATTGTCCTCCTAGTGGCCGATCGCTTCGAGCTTATTGGCGTAGACCAGCGACTTCACATATCCCTACAGAAAATTGTCTAGCGGCGTTAAATCGCACGATCTTGGAGGCCATAATTCTCGGGCCCAGAACGTGAAATTATGAGGTTATCAAACGTTTTCTTCAGTAAATCTATTGTGGCACGAGCTGTGTGACATGTTGCGCTGTCTTGTTGAAACCACAGCTGCTGCACATTATGCTTGTTCAATTTAGGAACGAAAAGTCAGTAATCATGGCCCCATAGCGGTCACCATTGACTGCAACGTCTTTGAAGGAGTACGGACGAATGATTCCACCAGCCCATAAATCACACCAAACTACGTCTCTGTGGATGCGCATTATCAGTTAGAGTAAACGTGGTGCGAAAACGGTCCATAGTTAGTCGAATTAATTGCTCTGATGGACAATTATGTTGACCATAAAATGGACGTAGAGCTCGATACGCATATCGAACAGAACTCTCATTTTCGAAATTAATTTGCACGATTTGGAAGCGTTGTTCAGGCGTCAGTCTATTCATGTTGAAATGCCAGACCAAACTGAACATTTGACAGCTGACAAAATGGCCTCCAGTTAAAACAGTGTTGCCAACTCAAAGTTCTATCTATACTTCTAAAAAATTTTTAATTTTCTTTTCGAACTGTTTCTTATGACACGATTATCACGAACTTTTGCTCAAATTTGTCAATCAGTATCTTCAAACTAGCTGCGAAGTTTTATCAGGACTGAATCAGTATTTCTCGAGTTATACCGAAAAAAACAACGATATCGAGGGAAAAACCCCCAAATTTGACATGTTTTCTCGAAATACCCACAAAAATTATTATCGAATCAAAATAAAATTATGTACACTACTGCGAAATAACAGCCTCAAGGCCTGAGCAAAATTCCTGAATATGATGAACAGTTTTCGAAAAAAAAAACGTTCTCCAAAAAATTTTGGTGAATGGTGAAAAAACGAGAGCATGTGAACTTGGCTAAAAATATTCAAACATGCCTACAGCCTGCATATAGGCCTAGCATTTAAGAGCTTTTTGGTAAGAGTTGAATCATTGTAATAAAGGGGAAGTCAATTTAAAGTATTTATTTCGAACAGTTGGCCAGTACGAAAGCACTTTTCCATTGGAAACGCACATTAAAGTGCGCTAGTAACAATTCTTGAAAAGCACTGGAGTAAATGATGAAGCTTTTGTTCGAATTTGGAGCCGTTTCCCCCAAGAAATTTTGCGTAAAACAATACAAACAATAAAAAAAGCAGACTATGACGTCTCAGAGTAAAAATCTGACACTAATCAGACAATCGAGAAATTCTCAGAGTTATTATATACCGATTCTACGTTTTGTCGGTTTTTTGTCAAATTGACATTCTTAAGAAACCAGAGCAAGACAGATTCACTTGGTTTGAGAGTTGTTAAATCTTTCCCCTTTTTAAGTAAATTCAGCAAAATATTTCTATAGAACAATGAGCAAAATTACTCTCTCCATTTAACAAAATGAAGGAGAACTCTTCAATTTTTCTTTTCAAGTTATCTGGTTCCGACATCAGTAGTTTTGTATTGTCCCAATCTATCATGAGATTCCCAATGGTCGAATAGAAATCGTTCGTTAGTTGGGATTTTTGTATGTCTCTATTCCTTAGGTTATTTTTGTGTTCTCGATTTCTGATATCTAACGGCCGTGATGTTTCCCTTGTAGATATTTTTCACAAATACAAGGAATAATATCAACACCATTTTCGATTTTTGTTTCTAGTTGATTCGTTTGGTCTTAGTATGCATCTCAAATCATTTTTCGATTTGAAAACCCTTCCTAAATTGAATCTAGCACCAATTCTTCTGATGCAATTTTGCTCATTTTTCTGAAGAAAAGGACCATATCTGCCTGGATTTACTTAAAAAAGAGTCAGCAGCTCTTGCGAGCATGTTAATTTTTGATGATATCCTTTGAAAATTGGCGCAAAAGCTGCTGACTTCACGTCAGTGCTTTCCTAGGTTTTTTTCCGATAAATTACTGGATTCAAATTCGATTCAACCTGTATTTTTGGAAATATTGGGAAAATATTATACAATTTTTAATGGGTATATCTACGGAATCATTGGGCGGATTACCTTCGTGATTAAGCCCCAAACCCACTCTACAAATATCGGGTTTCTGAGTCATTTCTTCCGAAAGTTATTGTATTTACGGTCGGCCGTTACGCTGTTAGTTCGATCCAAACAGTTGACTGTTTGAAGAACCATACGAGAAGAGGATCGAAGAACCTTTCTTGCAGTAATAAGCGAAGTCTCTACGTCAATAGGTGATTGCTTTGGCGTCGAATTCGAACATTCTGACTTCAGTTTATCGCTTTTCTAGAATTTCGTTGTTATTTGTAAAATCCTTCCATTTTATATAGCTGGTCAGAAGAAGCTCATTAAAATGCTCATTAACTGAAAGAAAGATCCAACCGAAACACAAATAAACACGCTCACTCCGACCTATTCTTGCTGTAAACGAAAAAACATGGCAAATTTTCAACACAAAATGAGAACATTTATCAGAAATACGAGCAGTCATCAACGGGAGAGCCATGTTGAAATGTCAACAGATGCAATATTGCAAAGAACTCAGCACTCAGAAGCAAAAAACAGAAATATTCAATTTGGAACTGTCACTCTCAGCATAACGAATATTCATCTGCAATAATCTGATAGCAAAACAAGCTCTTCGTCATTAAGTTCTAGACAGGACCGGATAACGGGATTTCAGTGAAACAAGATAAAGGGCGAATCAAAAGCAGAGCAATTAAACTTATGACATTGAATTTCCACGGTAGGAGCACGAGTATCCTCGTTTTTCGAACGAACATCTACTAATTAATGAAATAAACTTGAATTCCTATTGTTTTGAACTTACATGCGAAAGTTTCGTCCCCGAATGACAAGCCTGATGTGATGTTTCCCCAAACTTGTTCCCATTTATGAAACATCATTACAGGTCTCAATAATAAACGGGAGGAATTTTTAATATTATTGAATTATTCGTGTTTCAAAAATTGAAACACTGTATTCCTCGTAATTTTCATTGACTAGATTTGGATCGATGTATAGATATATATTCTTTTGAGAATGAGCAGTACAATTCTTTTATGTCATACAATATGTGTTATCACGGTATTAGCGTAGGAAATGTAAATGGGGTACCATACATTTTACTTATAATACAAGAACACAGATAAAAACCTCAAGAAAAAATCGGTCTTCCCGTATAGGTGTAGTGAAGTTGTTGTTCGTTATTGAAAGACTTCTTTTTCATCAACGAAACAAAATTACTTCTTCACTTTCGATGCAGGTTGATATCTCGAAATCACACCTGAAAATAACACGAAAAAACCAATTTGAACTAGTCCCCAAATGTTTTATTTTTCATTGAATTAATGCGAATTTCAAGATCCATCTCAAAATTGTTTTCTCTTCTTCTTCCACTTGAAGAGGAAACTATCACAACGACCATGACCGGTTCTTAGTCGATTGAGAATGCACCAAATTTTCCTAGGTAGATTAAAACCATGAACTTTTTCTGAAGGATCGCTGATCAAACCTTCGTTGAAAACATTAAACGAATTCCATTCCGAACGCCAAATTTCTTTGTCACTTTTATTGTAATGAAGAAAACCGTTAATGCATAAAGGTTTACGAGATTTCTATCTAGCAATTTTAGAATCAGAAATATAAGAGGTGATTGGAAATGAATTTGGAAAAGAATGATAATCCCGAGACTTTATGACTGGAACCTGTCTACAAATGTGAGGCGGTACAATATCTGAAAGAACTGGATATTTGTTTTGAAATAGCTAGACATGAGTTTACCAAGACGTACTCAGTTCATGGTATCCGTTTATCCTGTTCCATCCGGAACACCCCGTATAGTTACACCGAACGACAGTAAAAATCAGATTCCTCTGAAAAAACATGAAACCCGATTCACAAAGAACATACGCGGTACGTGAACGTAATACTCACGACGGTGATCACAATACAAATCATTTTCCTACTTAATTCTTGTCTATGTTTCGAACCCAATGTCAAAATTTTGGTCACTGCCCCATTTTATTTGTCATTGAAGCGTTTCAACAACAGTCAGAAGTGATCAAAATACATCTCAGTTCACGAAAAGGGGCCTGCAGAGAAAGAAGATCATAAAGATTGAAATTGCTTTGTATTCTTTGATTAGAATCATAATATATATTTGATTTATATATTTGACATTTGAAACTCAAGAATAATGAAAATATTGTACTATTTGGTAGTTGATCATAATTTGGACGTTTGATTACGAAGGCCGAATACGTGAATGGGTAAAACCCACCCAATGATTCCGCAGAGATAGAGTCTTTAACATTTCAGGGTAGGTGTGAAGCTTAAGTATCAGGATTCATCAGTTCGTTAATGGGCAAAATCTGCCCTAATAATTGGCATTAGCTTTTAGGCGATGAAGTGAATTACCAACTTTACTCAAATAAGAAACTATGCGAACCGTCATATTGAAAACCGTATTGGTTTTCTTGAATCTGCTCTCGGGGTCTTCCGGTGTCGCGCGACATCTATGAATTATAAAGGGATAATGTGGCTAAAGTTATCCACAAAAGAAGGGATTAATAGACTATATTGAAAACACATGTTTTTCCATATCGACATTGAAATTTTTGATAGAATAACTGGTGGTTCTGAAGTTTGCAGCACAAGGCAGAAACCGCTCCTATAGAAACATAAGAGCCTTCAACAATAACACGTAAAATAGTGACCAGCACTAACCATCTAAATACTAAGTATCGATTTAAGATTATTTTGGGAAGATTTCGCATCATTTTTTAAGGTTTCTATTTTTTTTGAGACAAAAGTCTCGAATCGAAACGAAAAATCAAAAGAAAATAATTCTTGAAATTTTCTGCTCTGTCTGATGAAAGTGTCCGATTTGTACTCTGAAACTTCACAGTTCGATTTCTTTATCGTTTGTATTGTTCCTGTATTGTTCATTAGGCAATCTGTTCCGCAAGAAACTGCCCTTGGCAAACAGTTTTATACTGCAATCCGCAAGGGCGTTTTTCACGAAAAAAAAAATTTTCACTTAATATTTAATAGTTCTGTTTCAGATATTAGAGGTGACTACCTCTAATCAATCAGCTAATAAAATCAGCTAAATACTAATCGATCCTGAATATTGTGATTCTTTCGTTATTGTACTCATAAAACCGGAAGATGATTTCTATTATGTTCTCTTTTGCAGATATCTGAGTCAGCATTATGCGGGACATGTTGGGCAACTTGAAGGATTGTTATTGGAAGCGTAGCATTATGTACTGATGAGTAAAATGATCATCTGCCATGTACAGTGAGATAGGGAAGGATCCCACCAGTAGGTTGGCAGACTGTTTTCCGGACCTGTAAAAACGAAGATGGGAATTTCTGATTTGCTATGTCGCATCATCTTCTTGTGGACCCTTTGGCCTTTACTGCCCCTGAACGCCCAACAATTGATGTGGACCACCATTTACGTTGATGGCAACAGTAAGTTTGTTCATCTCATCAACATTTCGTACGGAAATTATATTTATAATACACTTATGGAAAATATTGGACGATCAAGAAAATTCCTGAAATTTCTGGTGATATTTGGCGGACTTTATTTTGGTAAAACATGGTCATATGCAAATTTAAAAATTCACTTACCCGAAATTTTTTTTCTAAGAACATTCCTACGCATTTTTTCTAGGAATAACTTCCGAAAGGAATAATTAGAAACTTAATTACGAAGGCTGAATTCCTAAATGGGTAAAATCCACCCAACGATTCCGCTGATATACCCATTCAAAATGTAATTTCACCAATATTTCCAAAAATACAGATTTGATCGAATTGAAATCCAGTACTTCATTGGAAATGACAGTTTAAAGGTTCATACAGAAATCTACGACGATATTATGATCAGAAGATCACAGAATATTGAATATTTGAAAAAAAGTTTAAATTTGTTTTCAAATTGTTCTGATGGCATGATCATCACGGAATTTTGCACAGGGTTGTTCATCAGCATTTCCAAACTAACTGCCAAGTTTCATCATGATTGAATGAGTATTCTTCAAGTTATTTCGAAAAAACCAACGATATCGAGTAGAAAAATTTGACATATCTATAATTCTACCTTTCAACCATTTCTACAGACCAATGAGCAAAATTACTCTCACCATTCAACAAAATGCGAGATGACTACTCAATTGTTCTTTTCAAAGTATCTAATTCCAATATTCCATTATTTCGAACATACATGGTTAGCTATTTGAGATTTTTGTATGTCTCTATAAGTATATATAAAAATGTCAATTCGACAAAAGTATCAAAACGAAAAATCGAAAGAAAATAATTCTAACAATTTGCTCGTTTTTCTGATGAAAGAGTCAGATTGGTACTCTGAAACATCACAATTCGCTTTGTTTATCGTTTATATTATTCCTATATTGTTCATTAGGCAATTTGTTTTTCAAGAAATCACCCCTGACAAACAATCCAATCCGCAAGGGCGTTTTCCATGAAGAAACAATTTTATTCATTTAAGTGAAAACTCAGAAAAAAACTAAAATATTATTATCAGCAATATTGACGAAAATTTCCTTCCTAATTTCTAAACCAACCTTGACTGGTGGCAATCAAACCCGAGACATTCCGATCATGACTTCTACATTGTGCCAGTGAACTTTCGACACCCATCCATCAAGGGAAAAATTCACACAGAGTTTATTTCGATAGCGAAAGCGCGCATGATAGCTTCTTTCATAAATGCATGTCTTAAACCAAAGATGCGAAGCCAGGCTGTGTTTTCATCCTGTATGAAAAAAACGGAAATAATTTTATCCTATTAAGGGATAATCCGATCATGACTCCCATCAAGAAATGAGGCCCCCCCCAACTGAATTTTTATAGCTCAATCAACCGAAAACCCAACGAGTAAATCGTTGCGTGTTTAAAAGAAAGAAGGAAATCCACCAGGACGGAGCAAATCAGATTTGCATATTGCTATATCCATGTAATTTCCTTGGACCAGTTCTTTTTTGGCGGGCTGTTTCACATTCATTTTGAATCATTATTACATTACCACTGGTGAAGTCGCCGTCAAGCCAATTATCCTCAATATTGGTTGCAAGATTTCCATCTCAATTCTTCTGAATGAAAATTGAGAATTGGATCGCGTTACTTTTCCAGATCAAATAACTGTAGACCTTGGGATTTGCCACTTCAAAATAATGTTGTTTTTCAGTGTTTTGAGTTTCTTACCTCAATATCTGAAACAGAATTATTGAAAATCAATGGTGGAAAGATATAAAGAGGAAAAACATCACAACCGTTAAATATCATAAAACGCGAACACAAAAACGATATAAAGAATAGAAACATACAAAGATCTCAAATAGCGAATCACTTATCAGATTAAATACAGAGATACTGATGATGGAACCAGATAATTTAAAAAACCTAAAGAAAAGCACCGACTTGAAGTCAGCACCATATTTTGCGCGCATGTTGCCAAAGCGCTCATCTTTTAACGTTTTGACCCCAACAAAAGCACTTTTGGTGATCTCCTTCGAACATGCGCGCAAAAGCTGCTGACTGCACCTCAGTGTTTTTCTAGGATTTATCAATCAAGTTCTGAATTTCAATTCGAACTTATTTGTATTTTTGGGAATAATCGAAAAATAAAATTTTGAATGGGTATAGATAGATCTACGGAATCATAAACTGAATTCATGAATGAGTAAAATACACCCAATGATTTCGCATATACTGGGTGGGTCTTTAAGTTGTACATTAATTTCAACCCTAGATTCCTTTCATCAAACAAAACACTTTTTTCGGATTCGGCCCCGGTAAAAAGATTCAGGCTGTTGAAATTTCCAGGAAAAATAGTCTTTTTTTTTGTAGCTTTGGCCTGATTCCTCCGAATTGAATGAATTTTGGGGTGAAGTTCTTCATAACTATGACACGTATTCTACAGTTATCAATTCCATCTAACTTCAAACGGTTATAGACTCCTCGATTCATAAAACTATAATAAATTGTCATGAAGAATGCAAATAAAGTTTATCTCAAGTCATTATAAAAATCCTGAACCATTTTAGAATAATTAACTATTCCTAATTATTTCTCCTCAAATGAACCGTTTTCGAGATATTCAGCGTTGAATGTTAAAAAATCTGATAAAATTCGAGAAATTTCCCTATTTTCAAGGATCCGCCCCTGAGTTAATAAAGGCAGTGAATTAAGCTTCGCCTATATTTACCCGGAACACAGAATACACAGAAATATTTATCTATTTCGCATAGACCAAATATTAGGTCTAAGCTATTTCGAGACCAGACCACAGACATAATCAATAAATGTTTTTAGGTTAGTGATTTTCATATTTCATGTATAAATTTGATGAAAATAAGGATAATTGTAGGATATTCAATATAAGAATGGGCAAGATTGAAATTGTGTAGAATCTCATGGTCATGGTGGAAACAACTGGACATTGAACGAATTTCAAGTAGAAGATTAGTGTTTCAATGGTTAAGTGTAGTGAAATATTTTCTCCACAATAATACCGCAAAAACTACCAAATCATAAGAATTTAGTGAGTAAAAGAGTTTTTCCAATCATATTTCATCGGATTTCAAGCAATGGATTGGCAATTCTTCAATACAAATCACCGTAAAAGAGATATCTGTATTGAACAAAAACAAATCCCAGGAGTGTATTATTATTCCGATATTTTCATAAAATACTGATGAGATCGAATTGAAATCGAGTATTTGATTGAACATGGCAGCTTGGAAGCTCATACAGAATTTCGTGACGGTAATATGATCAGAAGATCGCAGGATATCAAAAATTTTAATTTTTATTTTCAAGTTGTTCTAGTGATACGATCAACACGAAATTTCGCACAAAGTTGTTCATAAGAATTTTCATACCAATTATCAAATCTCATCATGACTGAATCAGTAATTTCTGAGTTATTCTGGACAAAACAAAGAATCCGAGGAAAAAACAAAGATACCGAGGAAAAAACCACGAAATTTAACAAATTTTTTTCCCATTATCTTCGAAAATAATATCGGTATAAAATTGGACTTTGGCACACTGCAGTAGAATATGGAATTCAAGGTATGAGCAAAAATTTTTTTGAATATGAAAAAGAGTTAATGAAGAAAAAATTTTTTTCGAGAATTTTTTTTTAAATTTAGTTACAATGCGCAAAATTTCGCAGGAATTTGCGCGTCGTTATGATTTAACTGACTGCCAAGTTTTAATCCAACCGCTTCAGTAATTTCTGAAATATTAGGGAAATAACGTCAAAAGTTCAAATCTCTCAAACTCCGGAACCGTTTAGCCGATTTGTCCCATTAACGAACTTAACTGGGCATTCTGATGCGCGACCAACATTGAAAGTTTCAAGTCGCCAGCTCACTCCGTTGGACAGTTATCCTGCCCACAGCTGGACGAACAGAATCGATTATGACGCTGGATTCATCAGTGATTCCAACCTAGTCATTTGAGGCCAATTTCTGTAAAAAATTCGAGAATTTCAGACATTTGGACGAAACGAAGTTTCAGTAGAACATGCGCGCAAAAAGGAAATTAAGGATTCATCTTACAGATTTGCTCCGCAACGAATTGAAACATGCGCGCAAAAGCTTAACTGACTTCACGTAAGTGCTCTCATTTTTCTTCAATAGTTCTGTTCCAGATATTAGGGAAGAAAACCAATTTTACTGAAGAATAACGCGAAATTCTTTCAATGTATCCTCCAATCGATATGAAATGATGTATTTATTCTATTCCATCAGAGAATGTTGACAACCTTCATTACGCGATATGATATATGGCTTCTCTTTACTGAAATCTCATCGGATTCAGAAAACAGAATTCATGCAAAATTGAACAAGTCTGAGTATATCACGAAATTGCGAATAAATGAAGGTACAAAGTAGGAAAAAATAATACATTCATAATTAACGAATGATACTATATTCGAACGAGTTCAAAATGCACGATGCTATGAGTGTGCAGTTAACTAATTAATTTCAGAACTGAGCAAAGCAAAGTTGCCTAACGACATAATTTTCACCCGAAACAACGCCTGCTAAAGGTTTTACGTCTATCTGTTTTGATTTACTTCGTGTCCAGCTACACACTCAAGTGTACTCTGTCTACATCACAGACACCAGTTATCCGCACCGAAATCCCTCAGAGGACGCACTCACCTACACAAAACAAAGAAGCTTATCCCTTTTGACATTAAGATACACTCTACGAAATATTCCAACTTTCTCTGAGCTAGTTTTGCCACCATCCAAAAATAGAACTAAAAAAAATTGTCATTCAGGGCAACTAAGAACCGGTTTCGGAATATCACACATCATCAGCGCAATGCTGCCCTCAATAGTTCTGCGGAAGTTTTAGTGAATCCAGCCATGACTTCTGGAGTGAAGTAATTTCGCTAGTGCCATCTCAGGATATCCTTGAGAACTCCAACACTCAGTGATGTAAAAACCTTGAGCGACGCTGATGATTTTCATCCTATGGCCTTTGAATTCGAGTTGACAATTGAGAATTGCAAGGTTAACGACAAAGGACGAGGACAAGAGGAGAAGTAATATTGAATACTAGCACAAGAATGTATATTGAATCAAAATCAATAAATATCTCACCTTGGTCTGCTTCTAATTTATTCAATAAACGGATGTGAAGACCATGATGTCAATCACAGATTAAATGCTAGTCATCCTGATAATTTATATGGAATGTGGCTAGACGAATTGTATGACCTCTCAATGTGGGTTTATACTGTGTATACTTTCAGACGTCTACCCCTCGGACTTATACCAGCATGGTAGTGGTAGCTTTTGTGCAGTTGAAGACGTTCATCCTTCGGCCTTCGGGTTGGAGTTGACAGTTGGCTGCGAAGTTATCGACAAGGGACAATGACAAGAGGATACAAAATATCAACTACAAGCACAAGAAAGTATTTACAAAGGAAAATCAACGAATATCCGCCTTGGTCTAATAGTAATCACTTCAATGAACGGATAGAGAATATAATGTTGATAACAGATCACATCATAGTTATCCTGATGATTTATATAGAATAAGGCAAGGGAAATCATGCTACCCCTCAATGTGGGTTTATACTATGGCGTCCGGCTCAAGCGTCCGGAAAACTAAAACGCATGACTCCTCAAGTTATATAAACACAAAGACGTTTACTTCTCTGATTTATACCAAATGATAGTGGCAGCGCTTGCGCTGTTGATAACCTTCATCCTCTGGTTGGAGTTGAGAGGCAGGAGGAATTGTGGTAACCCTCAATGTGGTTTTACACTGTTGTATCCTGCCTTAAAGTCGTGGAAAAAAAGATGCCTAAGGTTGAAAAGACTTCTACTCATCTGCTTCGGAGTTTTGGAACCATGGGTTAAGGCTACATCACCTTGGTTTCCAGTGTCTGCAATGAAGGGAGAAACTGAAAACATGCACTCACTAGACTCTATCTTGTGAATTATAATCTGCAGAATATAGGAAAGGTTCTCGACGATTCGCTTCTGCCAAGAAGCCACTGAAACAGCCAAACATCTGCTTTGGAGTTGTAGAACCATGGGTACATCTCAAACAAGTGATGGACGTCACACCTAGAGGAGTTGTTAAGTGACTGGTGAACATTGCGGGGTTACACAATAGATCTTTAGATCGAAGTGTTTGTGAGGTTTGCAAGGTATCATCGCCCATCCTATGATTTAATCTAAATCGAATTTCATCTGCAAATTATACCTTCCAGAATTATTTCAATTTGTCATTTATGTGGGATGTAATACATAGATGTACATACTTAGAACATGTGACAAATCTCCTGAAAGATATCCAAATGAACGAAATGAAATACGGAAAACATTGAAACGTATTCTTGAAAATCTATAAGTCCAGCGATATGGCACCATGAAAACTACAATATATCACGCGGAACATGGAGATTATTCAGAGAATTTCAAAAGTAATAGTTTTTCGATATAATTTAAAATCATAATATCAAGGACATTTTCCGGTAGCAGATGACAGAAGGGTTAATTTTTATCCCTCCTTTCAGATTTGCAATTTCAAATCGTGTATTGTGAAATATTGAATTCTAGAGCAGGGGCCACAACATATCATCCTTTTTCCCGCAACAAAAACCGCATAACAGGCTGATGATCGCCCTGCAGGACAGTATTATGACTCAAATGCGTATATTTGCAAGCGAATACTGAATACCAACCAGTGATTGCCATAGGTAATGAGCGCTTCACGATGTAAAATGCACTGTCTATTATAATACGCTCACTAACAAAAACGGTACATTCCTGCCAACTTCAATTTTTATCCAATTAGTTGCCAACACAAGAACTTTAATCAGTTCGAAAATGAAAATATGGTATATCGTTTCGGTGCAAGGGCACATGTTTCTATATCGATTAAATTTCATTTTGAGAGGATTTTGCATAATTTCGTAAGTTTTTCTGGGGTTTTGCTCTCAATATCTGAAACAGAACTATTAAAAATTAAATCAAATTTGTTTTTAATTTTTTCAAATTGACAAAAGTTCCCCCAAACGAAAAATCAAAAGATAATGATTCTGCAAACTTTCTCGTTTGCCTGATGGAAGTATCAGATTTGTACTCTGAAACGTCACAGAGAAAATTATTAGAATTATTTTCTTTCGGTCAATTCGAATACCCTACGGCGAGTTGTGAAAACAATCACTTCCGAAAGAAACAACTAAGAGAATCTATAGTTGTAGAACAGGTTCGGATCTCAATTATGACAGATGATTACGTAAATTGGAGAAATCCACCCTAGGATTCTGCATATATATCCTTAGAAATATTATTTTTTCACGAATTCAAATCCAATCGAACTGTAATCTAGTTCTGTGAGACAACGTCAGAGTTCCTGCAATATTTCAAGACAATCATTGGATTGGAAAATCCCAAATTACTTTTTCATCAGACAAACGAGAAAACTTTTGAAATTATTTTCTTTCGATTTTGCGTTTTGGGTTGAGAATTTTTTCATTTTATAGAATCACAGCAACATAGATTCATTTGGTTTGACAGTGTTCTGATTCTACCTTTCTTATAAGTCCATTCGGCAAAATATTCTACAGAACAATGAGAGAAGTAACTTTCTCCATCTAACAAAATGCAAGAGAACTCTTTAATTTTTGTTTTCAAATTATCTGATTCCGACATAACTATTTTGTATTCTCCCAATCTGTTCGACCATTGGAAATCACATGATAGACTGGGACAATACTAAAATACTGATGTCTAAATCACCTAATTTAGAAAGAAAAATTTCAAGAAGCACTGCCGTGAAGGCAGCAGCTTTTGCGCGCATGTTCAACGTCGATGACCGCTTCAGCAACGAATTGGAACATGCACGCAGAAGCTGCTGCCTTCACGGCAGTGCTTTTTGAAATTTCTTTCGATAAATAACTGGATTTCAATTCGATCTAATCTGTATTTTTGGATATATTGGAAAAATAAAATTTTGAATGGGTATATCTACGGAATTATTGGGCGGATTTTACGCATTCATTAATTCGACCTTCGTAATTAAGCCCCAAACCTACTCTACAAATATCGAGTTTCCAAGTCGTTTCTTCCGGAAGTTATTGTGCTTACGGTCAGCCTAACGGCCGACTGCGTAAACACAATAACTTCCGAAAGAAACAACTTAAACCTCGATATTTGTAGAGAAGGTTTGGACCTTAATTACGAAGGCCGAATTCGTGAATGGGTAAAATCCACCCAATGATTCCGCAGATATACCCATTCAAAATTTTATTTTTCCAATGTTCCTAGAAATTCAGATCAGATCGAATTGAAATCCAGTACCTCATCGAAAAATTACAGTTCGAAGGTTCATACAGAATCTAATAAGGATGATATGATAAGAAAATCACAGAAATTTTTTTTTTTCGAATTATTCTAATGACACGATTATCACGAAATTTTGCATGAAGTTGTCTTTCATCATCTTCAAACTAGCTGCGAAATTTTATCAGGTTTGAATCAGTATTTCCCGAGTTATATCGAAAAAAACAACGAAATCGAGAAGAAAACCTCGAAATTTGACATTTTTTTTCCCGATATCTCCGAAACTTATGATCGTATCGAACTGAAATTTTGTACACTGCTGTGAAATATGAAGCTCAAAGTGTGAGTGGAATTTTTTTTCGGATTTGATGGATGGTTTCCGCAAAAAAAATTTGGAAAAATTTTTTTTTTGAATTTACTGACAATAATAATAATAATAATAATAATGGTCCTGAGGAAATTTAGCTCAAAGTTGCGCGTCGTTATACTCCACCTAACTGCCAAGTTTGAATCCAATCGCTCAAGTAGTTTCTGAAATAAAAAATAAATAACTTCAAAATTTCAAGTGCCTATAACTCCGAAACTATTCGACCGATTTGGTCCATTAACGAATTCAACCGCGGCATTCTGATGCGCAACCTGTCCTGAAAGTTTCAAGTTGCTAGCTGTCGACAGTTATCGTCTCTACGGCCGGCCGGACAGAATCGATTTTGACACCGGATTCGTCATCAGTGAGTCCAACCTAGTCGATTGAGTCCCCTGGCATTTTGTTAAATCGAGAAAGTAACTTTGCTCCTTGTTCTGTAGAGATGGACCCTAATTGGCTGAATTCACTTAAAAAAGAGGTAAAATGCAAAAAAAAAAACTTTCAAACCAAATGAATCTGTGTTGCTGTGATTTCTTGAAAATGTCAATTTGACAAAAGTATCAACTCAAAGCGCAGAATGGAAAGAAAATAATACTCAAAGTTTTCCCGTTTGTCTGATGGAAGAGTCAGATTTGTACTCTGAAACATCATAGTTTGCTTTGTGTATCGTTTGTATTGTTTCTGTATTGTTCATTAAGCAATCTGTTTTCACAGAAACTGCCCTTGACAAATAGTTTAATCCTGCAATCTGCAAGGGCGTTTTCCATGGAAAAATAATTTTTATTTAAAATTTGATAGTTCTGTTCCAGATATTGGGACCCGAGAAAAAACCTAATATATTGTTGCAGAATTATTTTTCTTAGATTTTCCGTTTTTGGAGACCTTTGCAAATTTTGTCGTTCGTCTGATGAAGGAGTAAAATTTGTACTCTGGAACGTTACAGTTAGCTTTGTTTATCGTTTGCATCATTCCGGTATTGTTCATTGGGCAACCTTTAGAAACTGCCCTTAATAATTCAAACCTGCAATCCGCAAGGGCGTTTACCTTAAAAAAAAAATTTTAATTAATATCCACAGTTCTGTTCCAGTTATTGGAAGCGAAAACCCAAAAAAACCTCCAAAATGAAGCAAAATCCTTTCAGAATGAGCTTTATTCGATATTTTGGAATATTTTAAAATCTACATATATCTCAATAACCTGGCAGTAAAACTTCTGAACGAACAAACGGAGATAAGGAATTTCCCAAGTCCTTGGAAATGTAATTGCACTACAAAACTCAGGTCTCTATGGAACCTTCAATGAAACATAGTAATAATAATAAAACAAAGTTAATTCTTTTATTCTATTTCAAAGTAACGGAGTACCCTATCCGATTTTCAATACAGGTTTTGTCAGATATTGGGGGCGAAAACCTGAAAAAACCTCATTGTGATTTTGAATCATGTAGCGTGGCATAACTGAGAGTTTATTATATTTCTAGATCAAATCGACCTGTGGACTCAGAAAGCGGAGGGTTGCCAGTGCCCATGGGACAAAAACAGCTACCAGTGCGCCTGCTGTGTGGAGGATGGAGGTTGTCCCTGTGGAAAACGTTTTCCCAATCGTTGTGCACAGTGCGGACTCGAGTTTTATTGTGATCATAGTAAGTATGGAAAGGAATTTCCTTGACCTCATAATGGAAATTAAATATGGAGGAGGTCCCCGACTCCCTGTAGGACAGCTGTCAGCTTGCCCTTAGCCAACTTCCAAGCGGAAAGCCAACATTGAACATGTCTACTTAGTTGAACCAATTTCTGTTATTGCTTTCGCAATCAACTTGAATTAGGGAACTTTAGTGTGGGTTATTTTTTGTCGTGACACAACAAAGATTAATTCATCATTTCCTATTCTTTTAAACCAGTGGCAATAAATAGAAACCTACGATTTTCTTAGAGGTGCATTTGAAATTTATTATAATTTGATCACGCTACTGCTGGAACTTACAATAAGAAGAAGCAATAGAAAGAAATCTAGAAAAGTACTGACGTGAGGTCAGGAGCTTTTAGCGCTTGTTCAAATTCTAACAAGAAATTTTGCAACTGAATGTGTGTTGGTAATCTCCACCTGATAACGAAGTTTCAATCTGATTGCATTTGTACTTCATGAGATACTGCGGAAAGAACGTTGAAATTTCAAATAACAACGAAATTTGGCACATTTTTTTTCCTTATATTTCCGAAAGTGAATATCGGATCGAATTGAAATTTGAAAAACATTATTGTTAAATACTGGCTCTGAGGTTTGTGCTGAATTCGATTGAAATCTGATCAATATTTTCAGAGAAAAAATTTTTTTCATCGAAAATTTCAAAAAATTTCGAACAAATTTTCTTTGAAATTTTCTAACAACTGAATCCACACTGAATTTTGCCCTTAGTTGCGCGTTGTTATTCCAAAACTATACACGAAGTTTCAACTTGATCGAGTCGATACTTCATGAGATATTGAGAAATTAACCTCAAAATTTCAAATGGGCCTAACCCCGAAACTATCCAATCGATTCCACCCATTAACGAATTTAACCGAGATATTTGGACTACAAACCTAATCTGTCAATTTCAAATCGCTAAGTCTTCTCCTTCGAAAGTTAGATCACATACGGACGGACGACCGGGCGAACGGACGGACAGAATTGAATTTGACCATGGATTCTTCTTCAGGGAGTTCAACCTAATCGTTTAAGACCATATTCGGCTCAAAATTCGAAAATTACAGACATCGTGACGAAATGATAACGCGCTGTCATCCAACAGGTTTTTAGTATCTAGAATTCCTCTCTGCGTTTCCAAGGTGAGTCAGTCTAATGACCGAAGATTACCGTGAAACTGCAGTAACTAAATTTCTGGGATAGCGTTTTTTGGTCGTAGAAGCTTAACTTTCGAAGAAGCTGGCGTTTTTACGCGCTTGTTCTGGGTAATCGCGCGTTATCATTTCCTCACAATGTCTGTAATTATCGAATTTTGAACCGAAAATGGTCTCAAACGACTAGGTTGGACTCGCTGATGTCAGTGGTCAAATTGGATTCTGTCCGACCGCCAGGCCGTCCATGTGTGGTCTTACTTTCTGAAGAGAGGATCTAGTGTCTCTAAATTTGCAAGTAAGGTTTGGAGCCTGAATATCTCGGTTGAGTTCGTTAGTGGGCAAATCGGACAAACAGCTTCGGAGTTATACCATATTTTGAATAATGTTTTGATTATTGTGTGCACTGTAGATATATGCTGAATTTATGTTCTACCCTAGATAATATGCAAATTATGTGACTTCATTGTAAGATAGCACAATCTTTTAAGTATGTTGATGTAATTCATCTTCTCTGTTGTGGATCACAGTCAATTGTGGATCATCAAATGGAACCGCTGACAGATGTCAAATTGACGACTTCAGTCTACTCAATGTGTACGTTCTGTGAATGTGTTTTGGTATTTCCGAGAAAAGATTTGAATTGAGGTTTTATTGATGTTTTGTTCCAGCATTGACTCATGTTAATGATTTTATATATATGTGATTTTTTAAATATTTTAAATGGATTAAGGTAATTACCCAGAGGAGATTGTATAATATTGTATTGCCACCTGCTATATTTATTTTTAGTCATGATAAAGGGCAACCCCGTTGTTTTATATGTGAATATTGAACAGTAAATGTCCGAAACGTCGACGAAATTCAATTGGGTTTGATTCATCTTCCCCAAAAATAAGTCCAAAATTGCCAAGATTCTACTACTGGTTATACCTATATGAAATTTTGAAGCTAATTCCTGGATATCTCATGAAGTACTGGTTCGATCGGATCAAAATTTCGTAATCAGTTCTTGAATACGGTATAAAGATCGAAACTTCGTAATTATTCGGAGAATATTAACGCGCAACTTACTGCAACATTTCGTGCGGATCCAATCGTTTAAAAATTATGAAAACATCGTTTTTCGAGAATTATCCACATCTTTATCGAAAAAATTGTTTTTTCTAAATATATTGAACAGATTCCGTCAGAATCTTTGAAGTAATTTCACAACAGTTTTCTCAATTCGAACTGATGTTCATTTCCCGAGAAAAAAAATATATCAAATTTCGTTTTTATTTGAAATTGTGACAATGGATAACCATTGACGCGATCAGATTGAAACTTGGGATAAACCTTGAAGTCAATATTTTAAACCACTGCTTTTAATTTATTTTGATACGATATTCATTTTCGGATATATTAAAAGATTGAGGTTATTTCCTCAATATCTCAAGAAGAACAGAAGTGATCAGATTTAGACTATGTAGTAAGTTGAAGAATACCAACGCACGACTTAATGCAAATCTTCGTGAGGGTCGTAGAGGTGGAAAATTGTAAAAAAGTACTCAAAAATTTGTAACCGGAAACTATTAATTAGATTCAAATAAAATTGGCGAAAATCTTGATTGAGTATTTCATGAGAGTGTTTCGAAGTTTATCTTCGGAGATATTGGGCAAAAGTGTGTCAAATTTCTTGGGTATTTTCTCGGCATTGTTGGTATTTACAGAGGTACTCAAAAAATACTGAAATAATGAAATTTCGAATGGATATTATACATACGGAATCATTGAATGATTTTACCAATTCGCGAATTCGGTTTTCCTAATTGAACCGGTTCAACAAATATCAAATCTCATTTTACAGTTGGCAGTTGGGCCGACCACAATAACATTCGAAAAAAATTACTTAGAAAGTCGATATTTTTAATTAGGAAGGGCGAATTCATGAAAAATTAAATAATACCAATAGTGCAGATATGATCAAATCGAAATTCTGCACTTGGTTGAAAAATTACTGACTGAAGGTTCATGCAAAATGTCTTGAGGAGATGACTTCAAAAGTGAACAATCGCGTATTAGCTCCTGACCGCACGTCAGTGCTTTTCCAGATTTTCAATGGTTCATTTCGGTTATATTGGACAGAATAGGAGTAATGCGAATATAAGGATAGATAAAGAAGTGTTTCGTCCAATTTAAGAGATTCGAGAGGTTATCTTAATATGTGGACTTCGGTATAGGATATGTCAATGTACAAAGTTAAGATTAATCTTTAAACGCGTTTCGCTGCCAATATATGCGATGTATATCGAAAGGGAAATAATCCATATTTATTCATTTCGGAATCTTTTCCGTTTTGTACAAAATATTGAACTAAAATTGCAAAGGCATTTGTTAGCAAAATTTGACATTTGGTATTATCCTGGGACTTCATATGATCACTTCCGGATGTTGTTTTGGATTCGCAGTTTGATCTAAGACCAACAAGTCGAATCACTTCATTGTTCGCAAAAATTACGACTTTTCGAAACTGACAAGAAATTACAGAGATATCCTAACCTACTCTATCCAGTCATCCTCCAAACAAAAAACAACTGCCAAGTAAACTTGATTTTATGAATTTCAAACAGCTCAAACTGGAAGCAGAGACTGTCTTTGTTGAAATTCAATAACTGATTTCTCGCGAATTTCATGATGAAACTCAAACTCAAAATTTCGGTTGCCGGGCCGACCGTAAATACAATAACTCCCGAAAGGAACGACTCAGAAACTCAATAATAATAATAATTATAACTTTATTTAATCCTTTGTGACACAATATGGTGTATAGGACAAGTCAGAATAAGAGTTATAATAAAACATTACTATAAAAGTTAAGTAACCAAAGAGTCACACAAATATTTTTGTACAGAGTAGTAGCTTTCAACTAAAAGAAGGTTCTTGATTTCTTTTTTGACCATTTTAGAATTCAGGGATTTAATAGGAGGTGGTAGATGGTTAAACAATTTGATGCTTCGATACATAGAAGAGCATTCAAATCTATGAGTCCTATGTTTGGGTAGTAATAAAGTTTGAGAATTCCTGGTTTTATATCTTTGATGTTCTGAAAATTTCTTCCATTTGCGGTTGTTATCCATGGCATATGGCAAACACTTGAAAATATAAATACAAGGCAAAGTTGGAATTTCATTTTCAACAAAAACTGGCTTGCACGAATCCATCGAATTTAGCTTGAATATTGCACGTATAATCCGTTTCTGTGCTATGAATATTCTGGAGATGTCAGTACAGCTACCCCAGAGCAAGATGTTGTACGATAGATGACTATACACCAAGCTAAAATAAACATTCATCAAACAGCTCTTGGGTAGAATGTCCTTAATTCTGTTGATTGCAAAGTATGAGCTGTTCAATCTTCCACATAACACGTCAATAAGATTTGGGGTTTCATAAAGGTCTAATTCATGAATGAAAAAGTGCAGGCAAAATTTCGTGAGGAAATAGCTTCTTGTAAATTAAGACAAAGCAGAAGGAGTGAAAATCTATGTGGAAATATTCAATATGATTTTTTTTTCAGTGTGTAATGTCAGTATCGTTTCAACAGAGCTGAAGGAAAAATCTGGAAAAACCTTCGGACAAATTAAATCCCCTTCTTTACAAGGACCAGATGCTTGCAGCTATACTTTCATCCCCGATAGAACTGAGAGGGTTGAAATACAAATATACAGGGTTGTCAACGTTGGCAGGCATAATGGAACGATGTGAGTATAGGAAAATGAAGACCATGCATACGATTTTGTTAAATCTCCATTATTGCAGATGTGTTGGAGGTTTTCTACAACTGGCAGCTGGAACTGAACCAATTTACAGCATGAGCGATTATCAGATTTGTGGTGGAAACGAAAGATATTCTCCTCCTGTTGTGTTCTTTTCCGACGATGATGTGGCTACTCTTCTTCTACAGTAAGTACTTCAATATCATTTTCGAGTTTGTTTTTTGACAGCTTGTTCAAATAAACGAGAACATCAATCTACAGTGTGACAATTTGGGAAGGTGACACCCTTATAATATATCGACTCCCACCATCTTACAAAATGAAAACAAGAGTGAAAACTTTCAAAAAGCACTGCCGTGAAGGCAGCAGCTTTTGCGCGCATGTTCAATGTAGATGGCCGCTTCAGTAACGAATTTGAACATGCACGCAAAAGCTGCTGCCTTCACGGCAGTGCTTTTTGAAATTTTTTTTTTGATAAATTACTGGATTTCAATTCCCACCCAATGATTCCGCAGATACCCATTCAAAGTTTATTTTCACAATATGTCCAAAAATACAAATTAGATCCAACATCATTTTCAAACCAACGACCTACCGTAAACACAATAACTTCCGGAAGAAACGACTTAGAAACTCGATATTTGTAGAGTAGGTTTGGGGCTTAATTACGAAGGTCGAATTCGTGAATGGGTAAAATCCGCCCAATGATTCCGTAGATATACCCATTCAAAATTTTATTTTTCCAATATTTCCAAAAATACAGATCAGATCGAATTGAATTTTTTTTTTCAAATTGTTCTAATTACACGATTATCACGAAATTGTGCATAAAGTTGTCTTTCAGCACAGACAGAATCGATTTTGACACCGGATTCGTCATCAGTGAGTCCAACCTAGTCGATTGAGACCATTTTCGGCTCAATCATCCAACATTTGGACAAAACGATAGCACGCCGTTCCCCTAGAACATGCGCGCAAAAAGAGGTAAATTTTGGTTCCACGGGGGAAATTAATACGGATCATTCAATCAATGTGTATCGACACTGAGAATGATGACAGCAACCCCGAAAATCTTAAATAGGATGGTGGGTTGAGTGACACCTTGTTTCAAAGGTAATTCGATTACCTGTCAACAATGCCATGCCGTTTTAATCTTTTTTTTAATACTTCTTCAATATCTCATTTTTAAGAAGAAAAAAAATAACTGAAGAATGCAACAAAAATCCAGTAATTATCATGGCATTTGTCCATCATTTTCATGTTTCATGGCAACTCTTGCTATCGTAACTTCTATTCTACAAGGTCAAGTATATGTTATTCTTGAAGAGGCAATCCAATTTTCTTTGAAATAAGGTGCCACTCAACCCCCCCCCCCCTCCATTTAAGATTTTAGGGGTTGCTGTCATAACGCTCACAGGGTTAATACAACTTGATTGGCACCAACCATAAAAAAAAATCCCTAACGAACCAAAGTTTACCTCTTGTCCAAGTATCTGTAATTTTCGAGTTTTTTCCCGAAAATGGTCTCAAACGACAAGGTTTGGCTCACTGATGACGAATCCGGTGTCAAAATCGATCCGGCCTGCCGACGATACAATAACTGCCGGTAGGAGCAAGCAAGCGAATTGAAACTTTCAAATAAGGTCTCGTATTGGAATGCGGCGGATAAGTTCGTTAATGGGACAAATGTGTTGAATGGTTTCGGGGTTATGTTCATTTGAAATTTTGAGATTCATTTCCTGATATTTCAGTAACTACTTATGCGATTGAATTGACAGTTGACTGCTAGTTGCAGCATAACAACGCAAAACTTTTCACTGAATTTCGTTGATATAACACTTTCAGTAAATTTTGAAAAAAATGTTTCTGCAAATTTTTTTCTAATTTTTTTTATCGGAAACTGTTCATTGAATCGGGAAAAATCTTCTGCTCATACCTGGAACATCATATTTTACAGCAGTGTAACAAAATTCATTTTTATACGACCATAATTTCTGGAGATATTGGAAAAAAATATTTTAAATTTCGTGGTTTTCTTCTCGATGTCGTTGTTTATTCCGGTATAACTCAGAAAATACTGATTCAATCGAAATGAAGCTAGTTTGTAACTGCTGATGGGCAACTTTGTGCGGAATTTCGTGATGGCCGTGTCATTGGAACAATTCGAAACAAAATTAAATTTTTTTTCAAATATTCAATATTCTGTGATCTTCTGATCATATTATCCTCATGATACGGAATCCCCCCAAAATAAGCTTTAATCGATACTTATCCTCATGATATTCTGCATGAACCTTCGAACGGTCATTTTTTGATAAAATACTAGATTCCAATTCGATCGAATTTGTATTTTTGGAAATAAAATTTTGAACGGGAAACATTGGGTGGATTTTACCCATTTACGAATTCGGACTTCGTAATTAAGATCCAAACCTACTCTACGAATATCGAGTTTCCAAGTTGTTTCCTGCGAAAGTTATTGTATTTACGGTAGGTCGTTCGTTTGAAAATGATGATCTAATCTGTATTTTTGGACATATTGGAAAAATGAACTTCGAATGGGTGTCTGCGGAATCATTGGGTGGATTCTACCCATTCTTGATGTTTGTAGAGTAGGTTTGGGACTTGACTACGAAGGTCGAATTCGTTAATGTGTAAAATCCACCCAATGATTCAGCAGATATACCCATTCTAAATTTTATGTTCAAAGGATAATACCTTAAGTGAACATGCGCGCAAACGCACTAAATTCACGTCAGTGCTTTTCTAGATTTTTCTGATTAGACATGGAAACCGACAAATTAAGGATGTTACCTTTTCAAACTAAAGGGTGGGGACAAACTCTCAGCGTGCAATTACCGCCCAATAAGCCTCCTGTCGGCAGTTTCGAAAGTACTGGAGAAAATAATCAGCGACCAGGTGCTTGAGTTCGCATCAAAAAACAACTTGATCCCCAGAGAGCAACATGGTTTTCTGCCCCAGCGGTCTACACTCACTAACTTGCTCACTTGTATTGATGACTGGAGTAGGGCACTGGATGTGGGAATTCCGGTGGATGTGGTGTATCTCGACTTCGCGAAGGCCTTTGACAGAGTCCCTCATCGGCGTCTTCTGCATAAGTTGGAACACGTGGGGATCCGGGGAAGACTGTTGGAGTGGTTCAAATCCTTTTTGTCGGGGAGGTCATTCCGTGTACGAGTTGGTGGTGGTCTGTCTACGTCCGCGATGAATGTCAAAAGTGGTGTCCCGCAGGGCTCGGTTCTTGGACCACTTCTTTTCATTTTATATACAGCCGATTTACCAACATCAATTAGATCGAAATGTGCACTCTTCGCCGATGACACGAAAATTTTCAATCGCTCACTTAATTCACGGGTTATTCAGGAGGATCTCGATGCTCTCAGCAGTTGGTGCCGGAAGTGGATGATGCCTCTGAATTTAAGCAAATGCTGTGTTATGCACATGGGAAAGAAAAACCCTCGGGCTCCCTATTACATCGATGGGGTGAGACTTGGCACAGTGACTCGCCACTTGGATCTCGGTGTGACTGTAGCGGATGACTTAAGCTGGTCGGACCATATTGCGTCAGTAACAACGAAAGCGAGACAGATGATCTACCTCTTCAGCAAAACATTCCCTAGCACTGATGTTATCACTTGGGGAATGATTTATAAAACCTACATTCGGCCGATAATGGAGTACGCAGGTCCGGCTTGGTGGACTTCTTTGCGGGGCGAGGTGGATGGGTTGGAGTCTGTTCAGAGATGGAGCACCAGAATTCCTTACGGCGTTAAAAGACCTGATTACGCAACAAGGTTGAAAGTGCTCGATATACCCACATTTGAACAACGGCGTGCGAGAGGCGATTTAATATTCTCCTACAGGGCCGTCCATGGTCATTTTGGTCCGGATATCATGAACATGTACCGTATAAATACGAACAATTTACGGGGCCATGGATTCAAGTTCGCGAAGGAAAATTTCAGGACTACCCAGAGGCAAATGTTTTTGTCAAACCGAGTTTTCAATGTTTGGAACTCCTTGCCTGAAATCGTCGTAGAATCATCTTCGGTGAATGGATTCAAGAACAGCTTCGACCGATGGGTGACCTTGTAGTGATGATGGTGTTCTATACAATTTCTTTTTTTTTTCCTCTTTATGATTTTTCAACCATATGTACTAAGTTCATTTCTAGGAGTTCACTTTTAACTTAGTTTATGATGTGAGTTTATAGGTGTATACCTCAACTCTTATCCAAATAAAATAATAATAATAATAATAATAATAATAATAATAAAACACTGTATAAACCCTAATGATAACAAAACAAAATAGAATGGATTCACTGATGAGGGATTCCTGGTAAAATTAAATCATGCCAATCCGGTAAACTATTAACACTTTCCAGTAGAAAAGACCTTATAATCTTGAGAACTACTTTTAATTTTATCTCTGGCTGAAGAAATTCGAAGGATCTACTGTGGGATGGTGAGAAAGCTTCGGAATAATAAAAATATATCCTGGAAGGTTGATTTTTAAAATTAATCCCTGAAGGGGATATATTTTAGCTTCATTAACCCGATCTTTGTCGGACATATTTCCATGCAATGATGTTGGAGAATTTCTGCTTCACGGATGGTATCGCTTTGAGTTTCTAATAATAACAAGTCATTAACTGTGAATTTTTATTGAATTTTTTGCCGCTTCTTTATAATAGAGAATAGTGAGAAAAATTAGGAAAAGTGGGGATGTTGGAGTATAGTATAATGGAAACTGAAATACTTTGATGGGAAATATTACGCTTTCGTGAACATTTTTAGCGCTTTTTTGAGCTTGTTCCAGTTCGCAAGATATTCGACGGATCTGCATTTTTACGCGTTATCAAATGTCTCTCATTTTTTATTTTGAGCCAATAATAGTCATATTATATTGCGAAATCAATCGAACGAAAATCTAGATTCGACGGCATGAAACACGAATCTGCAAATATTTTTTTGCGCGCATTTCCGGGAGAAGCGTGCTGTCGTACATTGCAAACGATTAGGTTAAACTCACTGATGATCCGATGTCAAACTCGTCTCTGTCCGTCCGTTCGTTGTCACGATAATTTGAAAGGAGAAAGAGCAAGCGACTTGTTGCAATTTAAGGGCTAGGACCCGCATCAGATTACGAAGTTTGTTAATGGGCCAAATCGGCAGAAAGGTTTTGGAATTATATTCCTTTGAATTCTTGAAGTTATTTTCCTAATAGGTCAGTAACTATCAACGCTATCGGATTTAAACTTGGTAACCAATTGAATTATATCATGAAGTTTGATCAGATTCTATATCTCGGAGCTAATGCGAAAAAAAAAGTTGGAGTTGCGATTTGAGGCAGTGTTATTTTTCAAGAACTTAGTATTTTTATATGAGCTATTGGTTGGATGTTGGAATGACAGCTCATCGTCATCCATCATCCACCTGCTGAATTTCGACCCGATTTTGTCTGTATTTTTTTTCTAATATCGGGATGCTTTTTTGAAATATTGGGAAAATAAAATTTCGAATGGGTATATCTGCGGAACCATTGGGTGGATTTTACCAATTCACGAATTCGGCCTTCGTAATTAAGGTCCAAACCTTCTCTACAAAAATCGAGTTTCTAAGTTGTTTCTTTCGGAAGTAAAATGGGTAAAATCCGCCCAATGATTCCGTAGATATACCCATTCAAAATTTGCTTTCCGAAATTTTTATCTACTGAAGCGTTAGGCGGATTTTGCAAAAAGATATGTGAAATTTTCCTTCTCCTCGGTATCATTGTTATTTCCGGAATGACTCCAAAACTACTCATCCGATCTTGAAACACGCTAACTAGTTGGCAAATACATGAGAATACAGTTTCAATTTTATGTTTTAAATTTTTCTCAAAGTTTAGGTATGAGCCTTAGATTTAATATTTGACTTAGATCTCATCGTAATCCTACATCCACTTGCTGAATTTCGAACCCATAAAATCTCTATTCTTGTAAATATTGTGATGACTAAATTCCGAATGCGTTTATCTACTGAACCGTTAGGCGGATTTTGTGCATTCTGGACTTGACCTTCGTATTTAAGCTTTATACCTGTCCTGAATATTTTGAGTCTCCAAGTTGTTCCTTTGAAAAGTTATGATGTTTACAGACGGACAATATCCGCCTAGCGGTTTTGTAGATGATATTTAGCGACGTCGTAACCGAATCTGAGCATAAGCGCTAAAACTCCTTATTTTACGTCAGTACTTCTTGAATTCTCTATATATCCTATGCCTTGTTTGCATCACCGGGGCTATGAGAACGTACCCGACTAGAACACTCACGGTCATTATAGATCTCAGTCATCTACATCTAGTGATAAATAGGGTAGCCCATGAAGCTATCCTCAGAATATCTAGGGAAGGTACAGGTAATGAGAAAATTAAAAGTCGGACAGCCTGGTCCTCTTTGAACAAGTACATCCCATCAGCGAACCTAACTCGTCATGTTATGATTGAAGAAGTAATCATCGAGTAGAACTTCAACTCAATGATATGCAGAAGGGAAGAATGGTAAAGGAATAGACTAACCAAAACTAGAGTATATGGGCCAAGAACCAAGCAAAAATACTTGCAATCGAAAGATACATAGACATTAACCAGGAAAGAACCTATCAAGAGTGTGACATATTGATTCATTCTGATAGTCAATCTACTATCAGAGCACTGAACTCCTATATCATCGACTCAAAGTTGATATGGGAATGCCGAAGGAAACTCGATGAAGAACGACAAGGTCTCCTTTGTCTGGATTGTTGGGCACTCAGGAATCAAAGAAAATGAAGAGGCTAACACTCTAGCCATAAAGGGATCACCAACGCCACCTACCTGCCCAGAACCTTTCTGTGGTATAGGCAAATGCACCTATAAGAAAGAGTTTTTGGAGAAGCACTCTGAAGGAATCTTCCAGGAATTGATCATTCCAAAAAGTTCCTTCGGAACTTTAAAATTGCAAGGTCCAGAATCATTTGGATCTCAGTAAGAACAAAATTACGCGTCCTTACTGGCTTCCTCACAGGACACTGTCGCCTCAGAAAGCACATGATGAGAATAGGCTTATCGGAAACAGAAGAATGCAGATTCTGTGGGGAAGAGGAGGAAACTCCTGATCACCTGATTATAGAACGCTTCACCATTGTAAAGCTACGCAAGGAATGTCTTGGACAGGAGAATTATAGGAGAAATGAGAACTTAGCCAACTTGAAGCCTCGCCAGATATTGGAGTTCATTCGAGCTCAAGAGCTGGAGGCCGAGCTGTAGGTAATGCAGTGCGAAAACAGCTCTGGGGGGCACAATAAACCTTAAGGTCGCAGTGGAATGTGACCCCTTACCAATTATAACTATAACTTATGGAATTCATTTTATCCCCTCCGAAAACTTCAGTAGAATGAAACTATCACCGGAATTTCAAGTCTGAAAAGGGTATTTCCACGAATCCATATCAAAGTGCATTTTGCTCCCAAAGAATTGATTATTATTACCGCGAAATTACACTTTTTACATTCCACTTAGGAGAACAATACATCCGAAAGTTTACTGGAAATGCTGGGGTCTAGTGAGAATTAATATATACTCATTAGACTAATGCAGAGATCATGGTAAAATTCTATTATGTTCATCCCAGCTGACCGCAAGTAAGCACAGCAGCTTCCGGAGGAAATAACGTAAATATTCAGAAATTTTCTCGAGACGTAAATGGGCATATCGAATTCGTAAATAGGAAAATCCGCCAGAGGATCAGATGATTGGATGCTGCACCTTACTAATTACCGCTATGCATCAGAATGTTTTGAAACTTGAGAACTACAGAACTCAAATTTCAAGTCAACAGATTCCATTCTATTCTTTTACTGCCGGAATTTAAATTCGGAGCATTGAAGTCTCATCCAATTAGAGTTAGGATAAAGGGATTGTTGTTTGGAATGGAAATGTAATAACAAAAATCGAGAAAAGCACTGACATCAAGTTAGGATCTTTCGCGTGCGAATGCAAGCTAGAGCGATAATCCATCCAGAAACATGAGTTCTCGACATTTTTAGAATATAAATAGGATGAAAATACGCAGATGAGCTAGTTGAACTTTCAATCTACCCAACACACAACCATATGAAATAAGCGGAACAGATTATTTCAACGAACAATGGTTTTTCAGTAGAATAAACCCCTTTGATAGTTCGAGTTTTCAGTTTCCCACTCTTAATAATTCGAAATCCCAATATGGTTGTTTCTCTGGATGATCCTTATGTACGATTTTCTGGGTTTCACAGGAATCAGGTTCACCCCAAGAAAAGTTTACATTTTTCAAGATATCGGATAGAAGAAATTTTGGACATTGATATTACAGATTATTTCCCACCGACTGAAGTAAATGGTATGTCTCTAGGACTTCCGGTCTAACCGGAGGTAATTTTCTATATTCTCATAAGAGCTGATGTGTATTTTTGCATATTCGAAATCTACGTTCAATTTTGTTAATATATTAATTCTTGCTGTTATTCCAAATATTATTTAATTCATCTCCACTAGATATTGACCACTTGCGCAGAACTAACACGTATTTTGTTTTAGTCCCATGCGAGGGGAGAGCCTTCTGATCTAACTTTAATTACACTGCATCTAGGTTTAGAGTGATTGGATGGGAAAATAGTCAATTGATAGTGAAAATAAATTTGAATTATTTATAATAACGACAAGAATTAATATATCAAGTATAAAAATCGAACCGAAGTGGAAAACAAAACAGAAATTTTTTCGTAAAATTTTTTTTTCTTAATTTTATTCAAAATTCAACGTAAAATTCTGTAGTGCAATAATATACATCAGTTCATATGGGGAAGTCCAAAGTCCACTATCGGTTGAACCGGAAGTTGTAAACACACAATAATTACTTCAGTCGATACCAAACAATCTGTAGTATCAATGTTCAAAATTTCAATACCATACCTTGAAAAAATTTCAAAAAGCACTGCCGTGAAGGCAGCAACTTTTGCGCGCATGTTCAATGTAGATGACCGCTTCAGCAACGAATTTGAACATGCATGCAAAAGCTGCTGCCTTCACGGCAGTGCTTTTTGAAATTTTACTGATAAATTACTGGATTTCAATTCGATGAAATCTGTATTTTTGGAAATATTGGAAAAATAAAATTTTGAATGGGTATATATATATAGGCTGACCGTAAACACAATAACTTCCGGAAGAAACGACTTAGAAACTCGATATTTGTAGAGTAGGTTTGGACCTAAATTACGAAGGTCGAATTCGTGAATGGGTAAAATCCACCCAATGATTCCGTAGATATACCGATTCAAAATTTTATTTTTCCAATATTTCCAAAAATACAGATTTGATCGAGTTGATTGGGTAAAATCCACCCAATGATTCCGTAGATATACCCAATCAAAATTTTATTTTTTCAATATTTCCAAAAATACAGATCAGATCGAATTGAAATCCAGTACTTCATCGAAAAATAACAGTTCGAAGTTTCATACAGAATTTGATGAGGATGATATGATAAGAAAACGCTGCAAATTTTACACAAGGGTTTATTATTTTCTCATTTAAATAACCCAATATGCCATTGATATCTCAAAAAACTTATATATTATGCATAACTCATTGGTTTCTCACAACACAGAAACCAATTCCATGAAATAATTCATGTGAACATTGAAATCTACGAAGGCGTAGAAGGGCCACTCTTTGTCGACAAAAATTTTTCCACCTAATTCCGACTTTGAACTCGGAATTATAGACTAATTCCGACTTCAAATTCGGAATTATACATAATTCCGACTTTGAACTCGGAATTATACTAATTCCGAGTTTGAAGTAGGAATTATAGACTAATTCCGACTTCAAACTCGGAATTATAGTCTACAATTCCGAGTTCAAAGTCGGAATTAGTCTATAATTCCGAGTTTAAAGTCGGAATTAGTCTATAATTCCGACTTCAAACTCGGAATTAGTATAATTCCGAGTTCAAAGTCGGAATTAGTCTATAATTCCGAGTTTAAAGTCGGAATTAGTCTATAATTCCGACTTCAAACTCGGAATTAGTATAATTCCGAGTTCAAAGTCGGAATTATGTATAATTCCGAGTTTGAAGTCGGAATTAGTCTATAATTCCGAGTTCAAAGTCGGAATTAGTATAATTCCGAGATTGAAGTCGGAATTAGGTGGAAAAATTTTTGTCGACAAAGAGTGCCCCTTCTACGCCTTCGTAGAAATCTCAATGAATACACTTGTATAATTGAATAACATTTCGACATGCAGAACGCTAACTGAGTAGCAAAATTTAAAATATTCTGAATGAGAAGAGACGTTCCACAGTCGTTTCACCTCTTCGAAAATCTTACTATTTTCCACAATTATTAAACTTCGTGTCGGTATTCTACAACTGAAAATGAACTACAAATCAGAAAGGTTTGTCCTTTTTGAGATATTAGGGAAATAACCTCAATATTCAAAATGGTCACGAAATTTTTTGCCAATATCTGGAAAAATAAATATCGGTTAAAACTGAAATTTGAAACACTGTTTCTAAATGTTGACTCTGAAACCTGTACCAAATTTCATTGAACTTTGATGAATATGTATCCGAAAAAAAAATGTAAAAAAAAAATTTTGCATTAAATCGAGTGTCTATATTTCACAATTAGTCATGATGTTTCAATCCGAACGCGTTCGTATTTCTTGACACTGAGGAAATAAACTCAATCTTTCAAACTAACACCAATACGTAAAACAAAATTCAAGACTCTCCGCTAATATCAAATGTGTAGATGTGATTTCTACTGGGATTCAACTTTGTTCTGAAAAATATTAATGAAATGAAAAAAACTCAATCTTCCTGTGCAATTGATCTGAACAAATTTTTTTCCACAGCAGATATCCGATTCACGTGATTTACAAAGTATCCACCACACAAACTGAAAAACTAAAGTTATTTTCAATAACATTTCTGTAACAATTAAATATATCGTGAACATCATCAAGTTGAATTCGAAAGAATAATTCTAGATTATAAATTTCGTTCGTTGTTATCGTTGTCAGATACACTCAACCAAGAGGGTGTCAAATCCGAAAGTCTGTTTGATGTAAAGATGTGAAATTCAAACAAGTAGTTTGCCGACAACCAGATGATGTTTTAAGTCACAGACCCCATTCAGAACAGGTAGTTAACTTTAGTCTAAGGCTCCAACCCTCAGTATTAGATTCTCGACAATCGACAATTGATGAGATTTGCGGTTTGCTATTGATTTTTTTGCATATTATATCCTCCAATTTGATTTATCATATAAATGCTCATTATTCTCTATATTCACGCTTATTTCAAACTGTCAGTACGAAAGATTTTGGATTTCGATTGAAACCAGTAACGGATATCCACAGGTTGACGATAATCGTATTACGCAAACCGAAATTAATGGAAACCTCCGATCAACCGAATTTTTTGGAAATCTGCATAATTTTAAATTGCGCTACTTAATTCGCGTTCTGCATGTAAAAGTGTTATTCAGTTATAAAAGAGTATTTATTGAGATTTCAATGTTTCAAATGAATTTTTTCAAGGAATTGGTTTTGGTGTTCTGAAAAACCAATGATTTATGAATAAAATAAAAGTTTTATTCAAGATATGAATGAACTTCATGAAGAAATTTAATCTTAAATCCAAAACTACAGACATTTGGACAAAACGATAGCACGCTGTTCCCCTAGAACATGCGCGCAAAAATGTAGTTTTTCTTGAGGGTGAACCTGATTCCTGAGACAGCTGGTATATGTTAATGCTTGTTTACTTGAGATACTAATTATCGCGGAGCTAGCCGAAATTTTCTTCTCTACTATACAAAGTAAGCATCGTGTGAATCGTGGCGAGCTTAAACTCGAAATAGTTCTGTTTTAGACAACGGGAGTGAAAGCCCGGAAAACACTTCAAAGGAATGCAAAACCCTCCTAATATGAGCTTCAATCGATACTTGAGATCTTCCGACGAGTATTTTGAAGAAATTCTCAAGATCGGCGGTGAAGGGTCGTTCGCAGCTCCTGCGCCATTTTGCAACTCCGGAAAATAGCATATGCCGATTTCAATCGATCGCTCTAAGAAGGGTAATCTAGAATTAATTGATAGCCTTCTCTAGTTGTATCTGTGTATTTCCTGAATGTAACCCATCTGAGGTTGAAAAAAGAACTTAAATATTTCACTGTGTTACAAATCTTGTCTTGAATCGTTTTCACTGTGTTCTGGCGTACTATGTATGTGTCCGAATATGTGCAATTACTACTGAGTACTCAAATTGTTTGGCCTGAAGAAGCAGAAGGACGCTCTCGCAAAACGTCACCACAATTGTAGTACACATTTAACATCTTCATTTTCATTTATGTCCTATTTCCAGCCACCAATTCATGCCTTCACTGGTTTAGTGATCGACTAAAAAAAATAACGGCCCTTGAAAATTTCACAGTTTACATTTTGAAGTATGAAGATTTGAATGGAATAATAAAAAATCCGTCCGTCCGCCGTCCGTTGTCCGCAGCTTTTCTCTGGAAGTCCTGAAACTGAAGCCATGAAACTTGGTAGAAAAATCGTTTGTCGCTCGAGATTGATTCTCCAAACTTTTCAGCAGGATCGGTGTACCCTAAGGGCTCAAAACTGGGGGTTGGAGGAAAAAAAAATTTTCTCGAAAACTTACCACCGAAATTTCATGAAACTCTCACAACGTTAAAGAAAAACGCTGCAATTTTGGTGTGAAAAACCAATGAGCTATGAATAATATAAATTTCATTCAAGATATCAATGGTATTGGGTTATTCAACCGAGAAAATAATAAACCCTTGTGTGAAATTTGCAGCTTTTTTTCATCCTGTCTAGAAATGCAGTTTCCATCGAATTAAATTCTAGATGAATAAATATATAGATAATAAGGATATATTCGGGAATTCAACGTCATATGAGCAGACAAGTTCCTCAGATATCGAATAACAACAGACTATATTAACAGAATAGATGTGTATTCAGATCCACAAAACTCGAAGTTCTAGTTAACAGATTGAATTATATTCTTGTACTGTCGGAACTCAAATTCTAACCACCAAAGTTTAATTCAATAAGCGTTAGGATGAAGGGATTGTTGTTTGAACTGGAGTTCGAATAACAAAATTATAGCAATATTGTTTTGACCAGAGAACTTCGCGGTATCTTTCCTTTCCTCGGAGCTTCAAAGTTATAATTTCGCGTAAATTGAGAACTCGACCAGATTCAATTTCAGATTTTTTGTCAGATGAGTAACAAAGAATCAGAATAATAAACACCCCGAACCTGATGCCTAGCCACAACTATGCCTCGGAATGTTTTGAGATTTACAGAACTCGAATTTCCCATCAACAGATTCCATTATCATCTTGTAGGATTTAAATTCGAACAGGAGTAAAACAAACGGTTACAAATTAACTGAGAGGGATAACAACACGATCTCAATACTCTGGAGATCAATAAAGCAGCAAAATCCTCCCTCAACACCTGCGTCATTGAGCAAACGAAATTTGAAGGCTTCGATTTTATCAGAGCCTCACGGAACGCGATCAAATCATGGCTCTTTTTCATTTCACACCCCACACACACAAACACAGATTACAAACCGGGCTTGTTTGTGATTATCAGAATAAATCAATATTTTCATTCGGATCATATTTTACCTCACATCACCTGTCTTCGTCTTTTGGTAATTTCGCAGGTTGCTATGGTACGTGGCGCCGTTTGGGAAAACCACTATATTTATTAGTAACAGCAATATATTCTTTTATTTGGCGATATTTTTGTTTTTTTTGGAAGGTATGTTCAATTTCTACAAAACACGACATATTTACAATTATACAGGGTGAGTCTTTGATCTTGCAGAATATTTTAAAAGAAAATTCTTGAAGCTGAAAGAAACACATTGGTCCTCTACCATTTTTTCCAATTCGGCCTAGATAAAAAGATACATTATACATTTTCATAATAGGCTAGCCGCCCCTGGAAAGCTGAACACTGAAGTTTTTCCAAGCCTAAGATATACCATTCAAATCTTCGAAATAAGCAACTCTGTTATGAAAACAAGCGTCAACTTACTTTTTACATTCCAGTTGGTGAAAAAAGTTGTATTTATAGTACAATGAACAAGTTAGGTATTCCAAATTTCGTGGGCGATAAAAGTTGAATATTCTTCTGTTGGTTTCATTTTCGATAATGAGGAATTCATCTAGCTATCACTCATATTAGCTTTGAGATTCATCTTCAATTTGTCATTATTAATTTTCTTTGTTTATTTCATTTTCTCCAAGAATTATCAGATTCAGACATAACCCATTCAAACATTCATTTTCATAAATAAATAAAACAGATGTTCCTAATTTATCTATGAACCTACAAACGTTGCCAAATTGACGAACAGAAAGAAAGAACTGTTCGAAATCAAACAACACACAATATGCTAATTCTATGTATACACTTGTATAGTCTATGATTCTGAACTGAACTATAAATCTGTGGCTCCGTGGTTTTAAGGTTATGTCATGGTGGTTTTCTTCCACCATGGGTTGTTATGTTATGAAAGTGCATTTGTAGAATACCTCAAAATGAATACTATCAAAGTTCTGTACATAATTTCAAGAAATTTGGGTCAGTAGAAATATTGCATTCAAACCAGTAAGAATCCCCATTATCATGGAAAAGTGAGAAGTTAATCAGTTATACTACACAAATTAGCTCGAAATTGAAAAGGAAGTTTCATGAATGGATTCAGGACCGAATCACCACTGTATAACATAGATATAGTTTTGGGATGGAAGCCTATTTTGGAGAAACTTCTTATTTCGTCTTGGTGATAATAATCGTAGTATGGAAAACCTGATGAATACATCACTGGAATTGTATGGATACAAAACAAATAACTTCAAGATGTGATAGTTCATTCAGATTGAAGAGATTTCTGTATAAAATGAGGAGCGTTTGGATCGTGACAACTATCCCATTGTCAACGAGATAGGCAATGGAAAGACAGAAAATTAACAACTTTTAGACGTGGCAACGCGGAAAAATTGAATTCTGTGAATTTTTTGAACAGAGTTGCATTCAGCCAAAGTACCCAATTCTCGGAATTTCACAGATATTTTTTATTTTTGAATTTCAGATAACTCGAAAACGGCGCATCATAGGAAAAAAATAAGGAATACTTTTACTTTCGTAAATGGTCAAAAATTCGTTGAATAGCATTCAAATTATTTTCAAAAGTTGGATTCTTTGAATTTCTGGTATTTTTATGAAATGTTATGGTCATATTAAAGGAACTGGAGGATGTGGATGAAATTTTGTAATCCAGAAACATTCATCGAATCAATAAAAAACTATATTCCAAAAATCATCTCATTCGATGAGATCGTTCGCGAGATATAATCGAAAATTACATTTTTTTATGGATTTTCAACAGTCTGTATCTTACGAACCAAGCTGAATCGGAAAAAATGGTAGGGAAAAAAGTGTTTCTTTTGGCTTCAAGAATCTCCTGTTAAAATATTCTGCAAGGTCAAAGACTCACCCTGTATAAAAAGGTGAAATCCTATATATTTATTAATTTGAGCCATCAGAGATCGTCATGAGTGCATCGAATGCAAGCTTAAACTATTGATAATCAGTCCTGATTTCGATATTTAATTTGTGAATAATTATTGTTATTTTTCAAATATTGTTCGATAGATCGATTTAATAAATATGAAATTTACTATTGAATTTTTTTGAGGGTATCAACCTACGTTACACCAATGTTAACTCTTGTTTTTTTACTAGCTTTCGGATTCATTTTAATCCATCTTCAGGGTTTCTACAAGGTATACATTCTATTAAAATCTACACAGCTGACATCAAGTTCAATTAATTCAGGAAATAAAAATCATTGAAGCAAATAACGAACTCTAAGTGAATACTGAAATAACTGAAAATTGAGGGTTTTGGTTGAAGAAACCAAGACTTGAAATTGATGTAATAACCTAGGTCGATTCCTTCAACAAATTCCAATAGTTCAAAATTAGCGGCCATTAGAAGATTGATTGATCTATTATATAATATGTCGTGTTTGGTAGGAAAAAATATAAAGGAACGAAAAATAACTGAATTCTAAAACACACTTCAGTTTCAAACGGCGCCTCATACTGAGGGGTTACTTTATAGTACAGGGTTTAAATCTCCTAGAGGGTGTCCAGTGGGAATTTTTCAACTTTGGATAGCCATTATCGAAATACTGGCGTGGTGATGAAGATGATTGGGGTATCATTCTAATCGCGACATTCGCGGATTTGTTAGTCGTCATGAGTCACTGGTCGGGAGCACACCGTGCGTTCGCCGTCGCGCTTTTTCCAAACATTTTGATATTCGACGACTAAGTGAGGGGCCGAGAACGCAACTTTTTTGGTTGTGGATAAAAAGATTCAGACTAGAAGGGACAATGGTTAACAGAACTACTCCGGGAGCATTAAAGTCCGCAATAACGCCAGAACATGTGTCTCAAGTTCGGAATGAAATTATTCGAAATTCACGTAAATCATTAAGGAAAATTGCAGCATCCATAGGAACAAAAAAATACATACAGAATGCAAATTGTTCATGGTCTCAACGACATTGACTTTCCTTAGCGAAACATTTTGTTAAGCGACAAAGCACATTTTCATATCGATGGATATGTTGATAAGCAGATTAAACGATACTGGTCCCCCTCCAACCCTAAGGAACGGCATCACAAACGTTTACATTGCTTAAAAACTGCAGTTTGGTGTGCCATTCCTACCAGCAGAGTAATTGGCCCTTATTTTGTTTAACAAAGGAGAAACAGTATCTGCTCCTGTATATTGCCGTATGATAGACGAGTTCCTGTTACCGAAATCACAGCTGCATCAAAGTTACAACAACCGGACACTATTTCAGCAAGATGGTGCAACCCCTCACACAACTAGGGTGTCGATTGCCACATTGGATAGCATTATTTCAATATACTTGATTTTTCTGTGAGAACATTTTTCCAAAATTCAAACTCAGGTCTTTTGACATGTCTATAATGAAGATAAATTTCACCCAAAATTGTTGAAATTTCCCAGGGTTGAACTATTTCTCATTCTGAAACTGTGAAAAAAGAATGAAAAACATCCATTGTTTATTATTTTGTAGCCTTTCAAAGATTAAGCTCGATGAACCTACATAATTTTTATTTGAAAATCCTAGAAAAGAATTGCAGCAGCTTTTGCGCGCATGTTCACTTTTGGTGATATCCTTTGAACATGCGCGCAAAAGCTACTGACTTCACGTCAGTGCTTTTCTAGTTTATTTGCGATAAACTACTGGATTTCAATTCGATCTCATCTGTATTTTTGGAAATATTGGAAAAATAAAATTCTAAATGGGTATATCTACGGAATCATTGGGCGGATTTTACCCATTCACGAATTCGACCATCGTAATAAAGCTCCAAATCTACTCTTCAAATATCGAGGTTCTAAGGTGTCTCTTCCGGAGGTTATTTTGTTCACGGTCGGCCATTAGGCCGTTTGGACCTTGATTACGAAGGCCGAATTCGTGAATGGATAAAATCCACCCAACGATTCCGCAGATATACCCATTCAAAATCTCATTTTCCCAATATTTCCGAAAGTACAAATTAGATAGAATTGAAATTCAGTACTTCGAAGGTTCGTACATAAATTTATGAGGATATTTTGATCAGAAGATCACAGAATAATGAATATTTTAAAAAAAATAAATTTTTTTCATATTGTTCTGATGACACGATCATCACGAAATGTCGCACAAAGTTGTTCATCAGCAATTACAAACTAGTTTAATCATGATTGTATTTGTATTTTTCGAGTAATTCCGAAAAAAAACAACGATATCGAGAAAAAACCACGAAATTTTGCAAATTTTTTTTATATCTTCAAACCTCATTATCACGAAATCGTAATCGTGGTGACAGCTGGCCGGACAGAATCGATTTCGACACCGGATTCGTCATCAGTGAGTCCAACCTAGTCGTTTGAGACCATTTTCCGCTCAAAATTCGAAAATTACAAACATTTGGAGAAAACGATAGCCACGCTGTTCCCCTAGAACATGCGCGCAAAAACAGATGGCCTTACGGGGGCCAGAGTTGTGCAAATGAGCCCCCAAAATGATCTTGATAGAAATATGAATCTGTCAACAAAAAAATCTTTCCGAAAAATCTTTGTTGGGAATCGAACTCTTTTCACTTTCACAGATAGTAGGTTCACCTTACCTCTCGAGTATAAATCGGATTTTGTTTAATCTTATTTATGTCCGTTACCAAGTAACGATGAATGGTTCATTAAATTTGACAATTCATTAGAAACTCACTGAATATTTTTAAGTTTTCGAAACGAATTTGATTTCAAGCAAAAATGATTTTCAGAGAAAAATGATATGATTAAGGCTTATTATCAAGCGAAATCTTCAAGCAAGCGAGGAAAATTTTCGCCCTCAGATTTCCAACCTGAATATTACTCAACTCCAAAAATTCATGGAATCAGCACGTAATTTACGTAAAGAAGGTACTTTTATTCGAAAAAATAAGGAAACCATACGAAGTCGTGATGAACACATACTCAACTTAGACTCAATTCGTTGCTTGGAAACGGGCATAAATAATCATAAATCTAATTTATACTCCAGAGTAACGGTGACCCTACTGTGCGAAAGTGGGGAGAGTTCGATTCCCAGCAAGGTTTTTTCGGAGAATTTTTTTTTTCCTGATAAATTCGTTTTTCCATCTGGGTCATCCTGGATTTCCATTAGCAAAATTCTTGTCTTCGTAAGGCCACCAGTTTTTTAAATAAAGGGAAATCTTTGGCTGCAATATCAAAATCGATGGATATTTTTTCATTCTGTTCTCTTACAAGTGTTCAAAATGAAGTTCAACCTTGAGAGATTTTAACAGTTTTGGGTGTATGTTCCTCCATTGTAGACATGAAAATAAAAAGTTGAGTTTAAATTTTGGAAAAAAATTTTCAATGAAAATCTTAGAAGGCGACTGTATTGAAATAATGCTATCCAAATTGGCAATCTGAGAATACTAAGAAGTGACCAAAAACCACTATTTCAAAGGTCACGCATAGCTTACCGCAGTTATCAGAATATTTCTCAATATTAACATCAAACACCCAGTCTCACTTATGCTTCGAAAACTATGTCATAAGGGAAAAATGAACTACACGGCTGAATATGCTCACAAATGCTCCTGAATTCACGTCAGTGCTTTTCTCGAATTGTTTTATCAAAATAAGCAGGTTTGGAGCTTGTTTCACCTCTAGCAGAATTAACAAACCAATGTCATCTTGTAGCACTAAGACAAAAGTGATCTAGTTACAGCGATCCATTATAGTAGGAAAGCTAATTCCTAAGGAGAGAATTTAAAGGAATTTCTCCAAATGAAATTCTAACTGGAGGTAGTAAAAGCTTTGTTTCTTATAGGGATTGTAACTACGTAAAGAGCCATAATCACAGAATTAAGATGCTGGGTAAACTAAATTCGTTTGTCAGTAATTTCGGAACCGCTGAGTGTAATCTACCATGCAGATTCCATCATAGATTAATTATGCCGTAATGAAAAGCCCACCCCCTGTGTTCAAGGACCTTTCCATTGCTCTAAGATCAAGTGCTGGACGGAAAGTGACAATTGAAATACAAAAAGAAACTCTGTGCAACTGAAATGGGACTGCTGAAGTTTTTGAAATATGTTTGTATAATTAATAAATTCAATGCTGTGCTTGACAAGATGTATGAATGGAAACAGAATTTCAGCTGACATGAACATTCGTTCCCTTCTTTGATAAGTTTGTCCTCAGAGTTCCTCGCCTTAATTAATTCACTTACTCGTTTCTTATGGAAACTTTCGAACAAGTAATTTTCTGTCTGTTTCTAATGTAGAATTTCGAAGGCATATTGAAGTCTCTTCCCAACTCCATCGAGATCTTCAGGAATCAATCGATATGAACATTGCAATTTCCCTCGAAAAATTCCCGATATCTTGGCAAGTGCAAATCGGATGGTAATGAAATTTGGTGAACTATTGTCAAATATGTATTTCCAGGCGTGCTCGAATTTTTTTCACGCATCTGATGAATTGTTTCCGAAAAAAAATTTTGGAAAAATCTCCGAAAAAACCTTTTCTTCAAATTCACTGATAATACGATCTCAACAAAATTTCCATACATCCACCTTATTCATAGTAGGATATTTTCACGAACAACTGGTAATATCCAATAATTTTGATGTTCAATAATAAAAGGTTAGAGATAGGGGCAACATATAATATGCTGTTGAAATGAGGAAAAAATAATTCCAAAAATTCAATAAGGGCATCTCATTCGAAGAAAAAATATTTTTACTTATCTCCTGGAATCTGTGTTTTTCGTTACACTTCATGGAAATTCGGTCCTAATCAACAACTTTTACATGAATCCGGTTTTTTCTATGGGCAATAATATCGAGGTGAGCAGTAGGCAATTCACAGTGCAGAACTTTATTCATCGAACCGATATGACATTTTGGCGTGATTCTTAAGTATCGCAGACTCTATTCAGTATTTTCTGGAACAAGAATTTAAGTATATTGGAAGCAGGGCTGGGCAGTATTTCAATTACTTGTAATTGAAATACGTATTTGAAATACAAATACGTATTTTGTATTTGTATTTCAATTACTTCTTGAAAATGTATTTTGTAATTGGTATTTCAAATACCCGACGCTGAAGTATTTTGTATTTTGTATTTCGATAATTTTGTCTTCGGAATACTTTCGAACAAATACATTTAGCGCTGAGCGCTCTACAGAAAATAGTCCCTGAATCTTCCTTCAGATGGCGCGACGTTCATCTGCTTCATCTAGTTCTTTTGCTAGCAATCATATTTTCGGCAAATGGAAAGGAAGAAAAGGTCCTGCGCAATGGTCATTTAATCATGGAGTTAGAGTTAGTCAAAAATCTAGAAAAGCACTGACGTAAAGTCAGCGCTTGTTCACATGACGAATTGATGAAATTTTTATGAAATATAAAAATCATCAAAAAAAATAAAAAAATTTTTCAAATTTTTCCATGGATAATTCTTCTCATTGACACTGTCCATTTTCCAAGTTTTATAAAAATAATTTTTTTTGAAATATATTTTTTTCAAATTTTTCCATGGATAATTCATCTCATTGACACTGTTCATCTCCCAACCAAGTTTAATTTCGATCAAATAAATATTTTTCTAGTTATTAAAAAATCAATATTTCAAATGGCTGTAGCACAAAAACCATTCGACAGATTTGGCCATTAACGAACTCAACCGAGATATTCAGGATCTCAACCTAACCTGAAAATTTCAGGACTCTAGGTCTTTTCTTTCGAGAGTTACAGCGTACACGGTCGGACGGACAGAATCAATTTTGACCACGGATTCTTGATCAGTGAGTCCAACCTAGTCGTTTGAGACCAATTTCGGCTCAAAATTCGAAAATTACAGACATCGTGACGTAATGATAACGCGCTGTTCCCCAGAACAAGCGCGTAAAAATGTGTTCATACAATATAACACAAGTTTCTGCCCATCAGACCTGTAAAAAGATTGTTTTCTTCAGCAGGTTTTATTCATTCCCCACACAAGAGGCTGTTTGTCTGATACTACATTCAAAAATGTTGTGAAATTCTTTATTTGGCGATAAAATAGCTGAGCTGAATTAGTTGTAGTCTTTTCACATTTTACGTAACACCTGAATGTATTTTGTAATTTGTATTTCAAATACAATTAGTTAAAATACTGTATTTTGTATTTTATATTTCAAATACCCGACTTGAAAGTATTTTGTATTTTGTACTTCAAATACCTGCGAGAAAGTATTTTGTAATTTGTATTTCAACTAAGCCAAGCATTTATTTTGCCCAGCCCTGATTGGAAGTCACACTGCTGCTTGGGCAGCTGACGTGTTTCTGCCCCAAATCAAACCCTGAAATTTTCAGTCCTGTTCGAAGTGTGCGTCAACCGATATTATATAAAGCACATAAATTAAATTTCATATACATATGTTTTCTGTGAAATTCCCAAACCAAAAACAAATTCGAATTTATCAGCTAAAACATATTGGAGAAAAATCAGTTCCATTCAAATAGTCATCAAACTCGTGATACTCATTAGCTTTTTGTTATTTGAGCCACGTTATTATATTCTGAAATTCGAATTCGTAATAGCACATTCATGAGGGTCCGTATTTAAATAAACAAATACGTCCTTTGAGAATAGCATGAAAGCGTAGAGTCGAATCCTGTGATGAAAATTTGTATCGAGCATATACACACGCAGATGTATTAATGATAATTCTGTTCAAAAAAACTGACGAAATTGTTTTCATGCTTGTTCGAAATTTTTATAAATTTTCCGAAATTCTATCACGAATCCTTTCAGCGTTGTCGGACACGCGGTAACAAAAAGTTAATGGATATTCAATCGAATACTTGATATTTTTAAACAATCACATAGAACTCTCTATCCAATGCTTCACCCCTAACTAAGGTTCTTGACATGATCAATAATTGTCATCCTCAGCATCTCGTGACCAGGCGAACGAGAGATTTCGTGTAGGTCAGCATCCCTCAATTCTGGAATTAATTCTTGTGAATTACAAAATTTGGTCTCCTCCTTGGACTATGAGCCACCAGTGGACAAATCAGATCACGCTGTTCTGTGCTCTAAATTACAATTCTCTGCAAAGTATAAATTTCGAGTCGGAGTAAGTTTCAAGTAGTGACAAGAAAATATCCTACTGCTTCTATTCCGGTGATTCGTTATGAGAGGGGAGATATCTTTGGCGACCCTGTGAGTACTGCTGGCACCTTTGCTGATACTTTCACTCGAACCTCCTCAGAAGAACCCGACCAAGTATCCAGCAATCTTTTGAGTTTGTTGATATAACTTCTGCGACGGTTAACCAAGTCATTGGGTCCTTCAAAACTGGCACTGCTTCGGATATCTGTGACTTATCTATCAAGCTATTTAAAGCTTGCGCCTCCTACTTGTCCACCTTTCAAGATAATAAAGATATTTCTCAGAACCTTGCGTTGTCCTTCTGCAAAAGGACAACGCATGTCCCAATATTGCTTCTGGAACTCTGGATTTTTGCAAGAAGCTGACCTGAACCATTGCCGTGGCCACCATGTTTACTGGATTTAAACACCATTGAAATTTGAGGGATAAAAGGGGGATGACACTGTCCAAGTAACACCATCCTCCACAAACCCTGGCACATTAATTCGAGAAATTCGAGTTGCTCGGAACGAGTTTCCAGAAGCAATATATATCTCATTTATTCGATGCCTACACGTGTACAAAAGTGTATTCAGCTACAGGGTCTTTATAGATATATCAATATATATAATATATCAATGGGGTAATGAGGATGTTAATTACCGAGGGCACCAGATTTCAATCCCGAGGGACGTCAGTCCCGAGGGATTGTAAGTTGCCCGAGGTTGTTAACATTGAATAGCTCACGTTATAGACAATTGATTTTATTTCATACTAATGAAATATGAAAACCATATTTTGTAGGTTTTCGAAACCAAACGAACGTCGTTTAAGAATGAAGTATATAGGTATGATTACCATATGTCAACTGACAAGTTTGCAAATATTCGTCAAATTTATTTATACGTGAAAATGAATGAAAGCTTGGAGGGAATTAAGATTTAAGGTAAATTGTTTTAAAAGGCTGAGAAAGCTTGTGCCGTACTACTACCGATAAAGCCGGAACCGAAGTTTAATAAAAAACAATATGACAAATTCCAGCTGTGGCTGAAAGTTAACCGTATTGAAACCAAAAATATGAGTGGAAGTATTATGTTGGTTTACTTTCAAGACATTGTATGTATTCATTCCTACACATTCTAGTATAAGTATATTGATTTATTTTTCTTACAGCCTGAAGTGGTCAATATCAAAATTGATGATGAGAATTTATAATGATACAAATGGGAGTGAGTTTCGCGAACTGGACAATTCGACAATTGTCGGTTTGTTTTTGTAAATTCATTAGAGGGAGTTAAGATTTATAACTGCTTAGTTTAACTGCCAAAGGAATTATAACCATATTTATAGTTACGGTAACTAGGGCTCTATTTGTCCACAATGTATCGAAATAAAATAAATTACATTATTTGTTCTTTTCTAAATAGGTTGATCAAATTTTCTGAGAATGTTAGCGTTGCATTCTCAATATAAGAATATCACATTCCCAAAATGAGAAGTTCACGAATTCATTATTTCTGGTTAGTGAGTTTATTCTAATGTCACTGTATTAGAATTCGGAGAAATTTCGACGTTTATAGGAAAAAACTGGATGTCGTTCTGCAGGCTTCAGTGATTATTTTTTGGAATTTTTTTTTGGGATGTACTCAATTCTTTAGCGAGAATGCGCAATCTCAGTTATATTTCCATTTTTCACTCCATTTCAGTTTTCATTTTCCCGAAATTTCCTGAATATAAAAAAGTAGCAACATTGCTCATTCCTAGGGTTTTTTTTAACCATTTGCAACAAAAATTTTTTTTGAAAAAGACGAACTCTAGCCTCCAGAAGTCACCCCGTTTTATTCGAGGTATTGTTTGCTCTTAAAGAATGTGTTTAAAGTTAGAGACTCGCCCTGTATTTCGACGACAATGGAATCAGCACCATTCAAGTATCACTAGCTTTTAGATCATAAAATCATTATTAAACCAGCTCGACTAGATAGCGTGCACAAGTATCTAAATAATATAGCTGAATGATGGCGACTTTCAAATGCCCATAGATAAGCCAGGTATCTAAAATACAGTGAAACGTTCCCCTTATCGAGTCATGCTAGCGATGGAACAATCTTCTTTTTTGAACTTTGATGTGGTAATATTGTCTGCCTTCACGTAACATTCATAGCCTTCTCCAGCGCTTTTCCTGAGGCAGCTTTCGCGTGAATTTAAGAGTGAAAACATCCGAGGAAATAAAGTGACGAAGAGAATAGCATAAAATGAACGTTTTTTAAATTCTTTAGGAGTCAAAGGAAAAATGAATACTCATGCTTTGAATTGTGACGCTGCGCTCAGAAATGAAGTGCCTGCTAGACGGGAAACGATTTTTGATGGAACTTTGAGTCATCCGATTCCAATAGGCTCCTTTCTGTTTGTACAAATATGGAAATGGAAATATCGAAAAGTTTGCGAAAACAAATGCAATCTGCCGTTCTCTTCGCAGTTTCAATAGTTTCGCGTGTACTACTTGGCTTCATCACCATACGATATATGAAAAATGCTGTGGAGAGGAACAAATTGAATTGTGTTTGTTTTCTCGAGTTCTGAAAGACATGCTGTTCGATTGCATTTAGTATACGTACAGGAGCGTTTGTTTCATCGATTTGAAATCCGGAAGTAGCTTTTTTGTAATAAAAAGTATAGCGTCGAAATATTTGCTGCCATTATCCAGAATACAGGGTCTTGAATTTCAATTTTCTGGAGAGAAATAATGCCACAGTGGAAAAAAAGAGTGGGGAACCCACGATATAATCCACAATGAAGTTAGAAAAGGATAATGAACTTTCATATTCGGATTCTTCAATTAAATTCATTAGTAAATTAGTAATTAGACAATTTCGATGAAGTGTATTCAAAAAAGATACACACACTGATAGATATCTGAATTTTTAGTCAAATAATCAGCTAAGTGTCAATAGGGGTATTATCAAAACCCTTTATGATAAACTTAATCTAATCTCATCAGCTCATGAGATTCGACGAAATGAATTATATAACATTGAATCATTTCTTGAACAAAATGGAAATCCAGGAGATTTCATAAATGAAATAATTTCCAATTTAGACAAAAAATCTTCTTCTAACCTTCAAACAAATCGACAAGAACAACAATGAATCGACCATCATGAGCATCCCAGAAAGAAAAAATACTTGATAAAAAATCAAAAGCATTGGTGCTAAATTAAATACGAAAACAGTTTTCAAAACAAAAAATGATTTGGGATCTATACTAACTTATACTAAACCAATTAATGATAAACAGAAATGAAAAATTTCATTCATAATCTTCCCTGTATTTGTGGACAAATACAGGTGGAACATCATGGCCGCTAAATCTCTGAAAGCGAGTATACAAAAACAACCCAAAGAACAGAGACATACCAAGATCCCTAATAACGAATCATGTATGTTCGACCATACTTTCATAAAATCAATTTATCTTCTAAACATAAACCTGCAGTCAGAACTCAGCGGTCGAACATATAGGCCTCCAAAGTTCTGAAAAACTCAGATTTTTCTACTTTTGGAACAATTCTTGACTACCCTTAGTTATAATTCACAAATCAGTGATTTCTCTTGAAAATATTCCCTGTTTGATTGAATGAAATATAAATCATCAAAAAACCATTTCATCTGTCATTCCAGCTATATTGGACGTTTATGACGAATGAACTTTTAAACCCAGCCAGAAGCTATAAAAACTCCTTTCTGTATTTTTAGATTGAAGTTGAATGTTTGAGTAAATCCTACTGAAAAGCAAAGTTCTCGCTTTCAAGCTTTTTTGAGTAACTTCGAGTGATTTAAGGAAGCTGAGAAATTTTTGTTACTAAAAAAACATTCAGGAAGATCATGTCGCAAAGAAAAATATGCAAAATACCTACAACATAAAAAGATATGAATTTTTGAAACCTCCGTGGAATTCTTAATTGAAGAAACACAAAAACAACATAACTCGAAGAATATGAAAAATCGCTTTACATACATGAGGTATTTTTGAATACCTCCAGTTGTGAGGAATCTAAAAAAAAATTCATTGACGTCACTACTTGGACCACCCTGTATCTCTGAAATTGTTAGAGTGGCGGATTTTGCCCATTAACGAACTTATCCTTTGCATTCTGAAAGTTTCAAGTCGCTAGCTAGTTTCGTTCGAATGCGTTATTCATCAGCGAGTCCAACCCAATCTTCCGATACCATTTTCTGCTGAACGTTATTGAGATTTGGGCAAAACGATGAGGGGCTGTTCACCTCGAGCAAGGGCGTAAAAAATAACTTTCCCATTTTCGAAATTACAAACCCGTCTGTAGCTTTGGTTATTTATTTCTGATACACCTTTTCATGTCATATTCATAACGCGACTAATCGCCAAATGATTTATATCTATTTTACTTTTTTCATTTCAGAATTACAGAGAAGACAAGCCGATCACAATTTTTAGCATATTTCAGTTTTACATCTAAAAATAACACCGAAGGTTTGTCATATCGGCCTAAGGGAGGAATGAGACTCCAAAATACAGGTGAGTAGGGTCATATCAATTCATGAAATCAATTCGATTTCTTTTGTGTTAACCAATCGGTCCCAAATTATTGAAGAAATCTCCAATCGAACCGAGTTGGTATATTCAATGAAAATTAAACTTTCGTCGGACTTCATTCAGTTAATAGGTCTATTAGGTAATAGGTATTTTTTTATCATTGGAATCGAATATTCTATCCCTAAGAATACTGAAAAACTTCAATCTCCGTCAAAATTCCAATTTTCAACGAGAAAACGATCTTTCAAATTAGGCTCCACATGTTGGTTGTTTAAACACTCGGAACTTCGCGCCTTCCATGAAGTACCGCGATATATCCACTTTCTCCCTCTTCTCGTGTACCTTTCTCTCTAGCAAACCAATAGGGAGCGTCAGCTGTATCTATCGAGGTATCGTGGAATAACGAGTGACGTAGGAGGCGATCTACCGCGATTCACCCACTTTGGTTTTGCGTCCCGATTTGACGATTTTTTGATACCGAACTATTATAAATTCGCTAATTGTTGAAGTGTGAGATATACATTATGATTTTTTATCGAAATGGAATGAGAAGAACATAAAAATATGATCATTCGTGTTACATGCAAGAGACCTTAGAATATCATAAAATGAAATCGGTTGAATAATAGAATAAGCAGCATGCAGCCTGAACCAAAACACTACTTGGGATCTAATATTTCACCTGCGTCACTCGAAAAATATACGCCGACTGTTTCTTAATATAATTCCAATTTTTAAAAAGGATATTTTCAGGCCATTTCAAGAAGAGAACTTCATATCAACATATTGCCTTAAAGACTTATCACCCGGACTATTGAAAAAATGTATGAAATAAATAATAATAAAAGTTATAAGCATCCAAGGCAAACACAAAATACCAAAATAAACAGGATTATTCATCGATCTATAAACGGATTCTCAATAAATATAGGTACTTTATTATTCATGATGGTTATAAAATATTTTGTTGTACAACAGAAACACATCTGGATTCATGCTAAAGTTAAAAAAACGAGATTTCGCTCACACCATATTACACAAAATTCAAGATCCTCAAGACATTATGTTAATGTGAAGTTCTTCTCAAAAGTGATCCAAAGAGAAACATCCTCGAACATAAGGCATGTTCTAACAGAATTTTTATTATGTCAAGTAGGAAATTCTTCGAAACATGCGGGAATTTCAGAAATTTTCATTGAATGAATATCTCAGTTTCACTCCATATTTCACTTGTTTCAAACTTATTTACTCGAGGGTTTTCTGTCAAATTTTTTTTTGTTAAAACATTTCTGATGAACAACCCTAGCCTGAATCAATCAAATATTACCCTTCTTAATTTTTCGTTCGAAGTCCGTTCCACTAATATTTCATTTCTTCGATGTTTTTTCATTTCATTTGAAACGCTAATAGAGATATTGACTGTATTGAACGATTGTACGGAATAATTGGAAATATTATCTATATTATGAAGATTTTGACAAGGATATTTATGTTCAACCCATTGGCAGATTGCGACTGGCTTTATCAGGATTTTTCATGCAACAAATCTGCCCTCTCTGGAATCCCATGCACCCTAGCAAGTCCGGGGTACCCAGGCGTCTACCCTCCACTCAGACAATGTAAATACCACATCACTTCAAGCCACGAGAACGTAGCTGTGAGAATAAGTCTCACAGCTCTATCCCTACCAACGTAAGTTGAAATATTTTTATTCGTTTTGTCAAGCAACCCCATAAAAAAACATTACTTCAATAAACAAACTCAACAACCTTTCGATACAAACGAATTGAATTCATGTTAATTACAGGGAAATATCAGAAGAAAAAATTTCCAACTTCTCAAATAATGAGAATTGGAGGATATTTTGGGAAGATTGCGCATTTATTATCGATTAAAGCTTATTTTGGGAGGATTCCGCAGCATTTTTATTTAATTTTTAATTGTTCTGTTTCAGATATTGGGAGTGGAAACCCAGAAAAACCTAAAAAATAAAACAGATTTTGCATTACTTTTTATTATTTCCAGAAAACGGCGAAGAGGGAGATTCATATTAGTTGTCAAGGGCAGTTTCCAACAAAAATGTTGCCTTATGAACAATGACGAAATGATATGAACGATCAACGAAGTGAACTGTAACGTTGTAGAGTCTGTATCTGACTCCTTCATCAGACAATTAAGAGAAAAATTTAATTCAACATTCTCGTGATTCAAGACTTTTGTCAAATTGACATTTTTTAAATATATACAGCAATGCAAGCTGACTGATATGCAGAATTTTCAATTTTACTTCTCTTTTCGTAAATGTTTCTGTGGTCTTTTCAAAAATTTCAGTTCGACAAAAGTCTTTAATGACGGAAGTGTTGAGGGGAATCGATTCTTGCAAATTTTCTCCTAATGGACAGATGAAGGAGTCCGAGTGGATACCCAGGAAATACCTGAAAAATTATTCTAAATCCTCCCAAAACATTCTGTAATCTATAATAAATATATATTGGATCTCACATTTCTATAACTTATATTATTTTCGGTAGTGAACCAATATATCGTCACATAAAATGAATTGTATTTCTGCAAACTATATCGACCCGGAAATAAATATAGAATCAAACAAACTTTTGTCCCAAACGGCACCCCAAAGTGTTTCACCGATGCGAAAAAGTATTCGTTCTTCTTTGCATCGAGTCATCTTAAGAGAACAACAATTTGATGTTTTACTTCGCAAAGCGATGGCTACAAGGGCGCAAATAGGCATAGGCAATTTTCAGCGCAAAAAAGTATCTCACCCTAGCAGGAAGATGAAAAAACAGCCGAAGCCACCGACAAAATTACTGAAACTTACGTCCTTAGGGAGTGAGGGAATTACTCCTTTTTTCGTACTGGGAAAGTTGGGGAAACGGGAGACCTATTTTTTATTGCAGTAAGATATATATCATTTCAACGAGTAATGTAGAAACACACAGCACTTGTAGAAAAAATTACGACAGAGCTGAAAAGAAAAAAGCAACCATAAGACACGATTCGGACGTGACATTTTGACATGCAGTCACCGAAACTTCAGATTTGACATTTTCAGAAAATTGACCGAGGATTTCCTTCAACGGCAGTTAGAACTCCAAAATCATTTCGAGAATTATCTCGAAATACGAAGAAAAACGATTTGATCGAGTTCGATAGGTTCGTATTAAATCTGGGAGATATCACGGATCATTGGTCTGAGGATATACTATTCGGGACTTTCAGTTGCTACCTCTAATCCATAGAAAACACATGGTCAGGCCTGATGTTTATTATAAAGGGTGCGTTACATGAGTGGTTAGCTAAAGTCTGATGGCGAATGCCTGCCTTTAAGGGCTTCCAGAAAAATTGTTTGTTCTAATTCTAACTAAAGGGTGTCCCAAGATAAACGCAAGTCTAAAATCTGCCGCCATTCAGGCAGGTGTTGACAAACCAAAAAAAAAATCGACAGGTGATAGTTTAGGGTTAGTTGAAATCGTTACACGACAGAACAATGTGTCTTCATTATTGAACAATATTTCGAAAATAATGAAAGCTTGGCGGCTCCAGTTCGAAAATTCCATACAAAATATCGTCGGAATAGTGTTTTAACTTCGTCAATTGTGAAGAGATCAATTGGAAAATTCCGGTAAAAAGGATCCGTTGGAGACGCCAAACACACTGGTCGTTCAAGAACAAGCCATTCAAATGATAATATCGAAGAAGTCCATGAGAGTGACAATTCAGGGGGTCGATTCTTTAATCTCCATCAACAATTGAAGAGTATGACAATTGTCATATGTTTATGTCGATTTTCTAAGTTTTCTCGAGCATCTGCAAAATTTGTGAGAGTTCTATTCGCCATTTTGACTATGTTTTCAAGCGAATATCCAAGAAATAAACTGAATGTAAGATATCGAGAAATTTCAAATCGAAATATAAACATAACCTTATCACCGTTTCCTTAGACTTAGCAACGAGTGGTACGGAGTATAGGAGATATAACATTCGATTGTCGAGTGACATTCGGTTCCATGAGCAGGTCATGCCTACTTGTTGTTTATATTTAACTTAAAAAATCGACGCGGACATATGGCAATTGTCATACTCGTCAATTCTTGATCGAGATTCAAGAATCGGCCCCCAGGAATTTGAATTCGGCATCGTGGACAAGAATTGAAAATTTCAAGAAGCTCTCTACAAGGACAACTCACTGAAAATCTGTGTCTTCATGCTCACAAAATTCCATTAACACAACAACTGAAGCCTATGACCGTGCACAGCGAAGAATGTTTGTTGAATGGATTATTGCATCAACAAATGGATGCTGATTTCTTGAGAAAATTATCCCAAGCAATGAAGAACATTTGCACCTTGATGGGTTTTTTAATCGCCAGAATTGCTGAATTTGAGGTTCTGTGAACTCGCATGTGATTGCCAAAAAACAAATGCATACACAACATTTCTTTGGAAATGAGGCTTGTCAAGGAGTGTCTATTACTGGTGCTCGATATCGCGGCATGATATCACAGTTTTTTTGCTGGAATTGGATGATATTGATGTGGTTTTCAAAAGAAGGTGCCGCTTGTCATACAGCCCGTGGCACACTTCAATTTCTGCATGAGACATTTCCAGGTCGTGTACTCTTTTGTGATTCAACACCATCAAATTTTTTTATGGGGTTATTCAGGAGCACAGGTCTACGTCAACAAGCTCACAATCACGCGTGCATTGATGGATCAGATTCAACGAAATTCAACCACATTTATTCAAAATGGTCATGGAAAATTTCGACAAACGGGTGGGTAGTGTACGCAAAGCCATGGAGGTCATTTGCAAGATGTGTTATTCCATAACTATCCCTATCCTATGTACTTTATGGTTCAATAAGAAAATTACAATCAGAAGAATAAAAAATGTGTTTTCTTTTCAATTAAAATCTTGCGTTGATTTTGGGGCACCTTTTATATCAATTCAATAACGAATGAATCGGGGAGAGACAAATCTCGAAATGGAAGAATTCGGTCGACAATTCGACACGGGAGCGAAACCCTCAAAAACCCTGAAAAATAATCCAAAATCCCCTCAAAATATCCTTTAATCGATATTTTCGGACTCAAAGGGGCCGACGGAAGGAAAAATCATCGCTAGGATTTGCAGCTCAACGGCCGGTTTCGCAAAACTTCGAATGCTCGATCACGTACTTGATTTTCAAATATGTACTTGATTACAGTTCATTTTCAACCTAGCCATGCAATTTTAACTCAAATCAACGAGTTGATCGGCTGACAAAAGGACCGTAAGGCTATAGTTTTGGAGGTTCGGATTGATTCATAATTGTTGTCGATCATTCCCGATATCGAAAACTCGGTTCGATTCGTATTGAATTTGGTGAGTTTATGCACTTCCAACCACCCTTTGAAACAGGTCTTGTAATTCTAATTTACAGGGCAAAACTCAAAATATTTAAAATTTGGTTTCAACTTCTAAATATTTCCCAGATTGTTAAAAAACTGTCGCTTTCGTAATTGAAAATGAATAATTTAATCGAATCAATTCAATATCGAATGAATTCATATTTAATTCAATTTTTATGAAATACGGTCCTGTGTTCTGTTCTTTCGTGATAGCATCCAATATAATCTCTGTTGGATTTTTAAAGCTTCATGTTCAACTATTCTTCATTATACACCCTCAGCAACCACTGAGTGTTGTAACAAGCTGCTTGAAACAATCCAAGTATGGGTGTGTTTTTATTTTTATCGAAATGATTTATCGATTAACCCCTATCGCTCTTCCATGGTGGAGAACAAAAGAAGAGAGAGAGGGAGATAAACCGATTAATCAGTTCGATAAATCTAAAAACGCACCCTATGCATTAATCTGGAACAATGTTATCCGTAAATGTATTTGTTTCACAACACGAAATAGAGATTGACAATAAACTTTCAAGATCTCTATTGAAAAGAAAACAATGCATACTTTTTATTTCATTTAATAAAACAGCATTGAAGGAAATGTATCATAGAAGATTTTCTAAATGAAGTTTTGTCATTTCTACAAATTTCGCAGCTCTCAACATGAGATTATTTATTGCCATTCTCATCATATCAGGATTCCCCGCAAGCTTCTTCTATCCTCTGCCTCAACTGCTTCCGTGAAGTGATTTCAGTAGCGTAATATAATACCTTTGCTCCAGATAACTCAACAGAAAATAATCGAGAGGCCTTGCCACAGTGCCACGAACTATGAGTGGATCAAGTGGATTTTGAATATATTTTTTCCTGTCAACCTTTCTTCAAGTGTGTAAGGCCAGTAAAAATTCTCTTCGAACGTTTTTTGTGCTGTCATTGATAACTAGCACACGAAACTTTGGAGCAGAATTTTAACTGTGAATTTTTCGAAAATTCCACATGGGGAGTGTTATCAACCAATTGCTTCAAAATGAAATATTATCACGAAAGAACTGATAATTTTAGGAAAACACAGACTTGAGGTCAGAAGTTTTTACGCGCTCGTTCAAATTCGTTGCCAAAGCGGTCACCCATTCACGTATTGACCTCGCCAGATGCAGCTTCACTAATTCTTACCTCAACCAATCATTTTTTGTCAAGTACCAGAGTTCAATTCAATGCGACCTGTGTTGTTGGGAATATTGGAAAAATAAAATTTTGAACGAGTGCCTTCATCTACGGAATCATTGGGCGAATTTTACCCATTCACGAATTCGCCCTTCGCAATTGAACCTACTCCACAAATATTGAGTCATTGTTTCAAAGGCCGGCCTAATTCCCCATAGTTAACAGAAAAACGGATGTTTTTCTGTTAACTATCGGTAGTCTCTAAGTAGATTCTCCCGGATGGGAGAATCTACTGAGAGAATTGATAATTTTAGAGTAGCTTGAGATTTTAACTACGAAGGCCGAATTCACGAATTGGTAAAACCCACCCAATTAATCCGCAGATATCCATATAAAATTTCATTCCTCAATATTCCGGAAAATCCAATATTTCAATGGATAATGACACAGCTTGAAGGGTGATCCGAAATTTCGTGATTCGTAGATCGCCAAATAAAAAATATTTGTGAAAAAAAATGTAGATGTCTTTTTATTGACCTAATCAAACGATTATCAGAGAAATTTCGACAAATTTGCGATTTACGGGGTTTCAATCTGATCGCGTCAGTTTTTCTTAAGATATCGAGAAAAAAACTGACATTTTCAAATATGTACGAAATTAGAGTTATTCCCAATTGAAATTCAAGACACTATTGTGAAATAACGATATAATGGTCTGTGTCAAGTCATTGGAATCTTATTGATGGTCTCCGAGAAGAAAATAATTTTTCAACAAAAATTTGGAGAATTTTGGAATGAAATTCCTTCCAGGACTTTTTTACGACTAGATCAACACAATATTTGGAATCAAGTTCTGCGTTCACATTCTCCAACTAATAATGAGGTTTTGACTAATGTAGGTTCTCCTTGGTTTGAATACATATTTATTCATCTCCGAAAATTAATATCGGATCGAAATGCTGTTTCGTCTTTGCTCCAAAGTATGTGCCACATTTCACTGACATCGTCCCCTCCTTCGAGAGATAGAGCACACACGGCCGGTCGGATGGCCGGACAGAATTAAATTACAGTCATTTGGGCGAAAAGTTAACGCGTAATTACCCAAAACAAGCGCGTAAGAACAGAGCTATATTTCGACGAAACTTCATAAAAATGAATTCATTATACTGTAACTCTTTTTAATTCATTGTATGTACCATTTTGAGTATGGATCGTATTAAATGAAGTGAATTATCTAAAAAAATATACATTTCGAAGTTTGAAAGAAATTTCTCAATATTCTGAGTACTGCCCTGTAAATATTGGATCAAATGACCCGTTCTGAAAGATGATTGAAGAGAACTAATCAACAGAACCCAATCAAAAACGTACGGCTGATTCCAAACTGATGGATATCGGAAATTAAGGTAACATTTATAAATGAACCTATCTTCGAAACAGATAGAGCCTTTAGATATGGCCAGTTTCTCCTGTAACACCCTGTACAACGTTTTGAAGCCAAAACAACCAGAGAAAACTACAATTTTTGACAGTCGAACCAAAACAAAAAAAAACTTCTTCGGCAATGCCTTGTTTTTCATGGACATAGAAATCATTTATAAACGTCATTTTAGTAGATATTCTACGAGTTCGACGCCATAAAATATCATATGTGGAATATTAGTCGCCTGAGAAAAGCACTGCACTACAATGAATTGTATCCCAAATATCACTTAATGTTGCTTCTGGAGTAAAAAAAAGCACGAGAATTATTGAAACACACACACGATATGTCTCAACCGCACTTCGTAGTAAAAATATAAATATATACAATATATCCAATAAATATGAACATAATACGGTCGTCGACATTACCATTGTTGCCAAGAGTATCATCAAATTTATAAATGAATGATCACATATTTGAATAACATGGTGGGTTCACCAGCTTCTCCAAAATCGTTGGTTTCGGCCCCTTTCACGAAGCTGACGTCAGCGAGGGTTTTCTGATTAATATTTCCCCCTTTTAAATTGTTCTGTAACCACAGATCATGTAGGGACTGCTGTAACTGCATTCAAAATCACGCAGCTCATATCATATTTGAGGAGAAATTATGAGCAAGAACACACCATGATTATCGTGTATGACCTGTGATCTGGTCACAAATTAGAGAGATAACTCTGTGTATCCTGTGGTTCGAATGAACGTGAGTTGATGTCCTTCACTACCATTGAGGCGGATACACGGAAATAGTGAAATTTCTCGAACTTCAATCAAATTTTATAAGATTCAACGTTGAGTATCGTTAAAACGCAAAAGAAATTATAAAGACTTATGTAGCAGTCTAAAAATCTAGAAAAGCACTGCCATGAAGGCAGCAGCTATTGCGCGCATGTTCACGGTAGATGACCACTTCAGCAACGAATTTGAACATGCACGCAAAAGTTGCCGCCTTCACGGCAGTGCTCTTTAATTTTTTTTTGATAAATTACTGGATTTCAATTCGATCTAATTCGTATTTTCGGAAATATTGGAAAAATAAAATTTTGAATGGGTATATCTACGGAATCATTGGGCGGATTTTACCCATTCACAATTCGACCATCGTAATTAAGCCCCAAACCTACTCTACAAATATCGAGTTTCTAAGTCTTTCTTCCGGAAGTTATTTTGTTAACGGTCGGACTAACGGACGACTGCATAAACACAATAAATTCCGAAAGAAACAACTTAGAATCTCGATATTTGTAGAGAAGGTTTGGACCTTAATTATGAAGGTCGAATTTGTGAATGGGTAAAATCCACCCAATGATTCCGCAGATATACCCATTCAAAATTTTATTTTCCCAATATTTTAAAAAATACAGATCAGATCGAATTGAAAGCCAGTACTTCATCGAAAAATTACAGTTCGAAGGTTCATACGGAATTTAATGAGGAGATATGATAAGAAAATCACAGAATTTTTTTTTTTCAAATTGTCCTAATGACACGATCATCACGAAATTCTGCATAAAGTTGTCTTTCAGCATGTTCAACGTAGCTGCGAAGTTTTATCAGGATTGAATCAGTATTTCTCGAGTTATACTGAAAAAAACAACGATACCGAGAGGAAAACCTCGAAATTTTACATATTTTTTCCCGATATCTCCAAAACTTATGATCGTATCGAACTGAAATTTGGTACACTGCTGTGAAATATGAAGCTCAAAGTGTGAGTGGATTTTTTTTTCGGTATGATTGATGGTTTCTGGGAAAAAAATTTTTGGGAAAAAAATTTTGAAAGCAAGTATTTTTTTTAAATTTGCTGACAATATGATCCTGACAAAATTTCGCTCAAAGTTGCGTGTCGTTATACTCCACCTAACTGCCAAGTTTGAATCCAATCGCTCTAGTAGTTTCTGAAATAAAAAATGAATAACTTCAAAATTTCAAGTGGCTATAACTCTGAAACTTCTCGACCGATTTGGCCCATTAACGAACTTAACCGCGGCATTCCAATGCGCGACCTACCCTGAAAGTTTCAAGTTGCTAGCTCACTTTGTTCGACAGTTATCGTGTCGTCGGCCGGACGGACGGCCGGCCGGCCGGACAGAATCGATTTTGACACCGGATTCGTCATCAGTGAGTCCAACCTAGTCGATTGAGACCATTTTCGGCTCAATCATCTAAAATTACAGACATTTGGACAAAACGATAGCACGCTGTTCCCCTAGAACCTGCGCGCAAAAAGATTGGAGATTTGTATAATGACTTGATATAAACCTTATCTGCATGCTTCGTGTTACTTTCATAGAAATATTTGAATCGTCGAGTATAGAAGCAAGAAATTGGTCCTAGCTTCACACAGAAAATCTCTTTATTCGAAAAAACCACGTCAGAGCTACAAGAGCGAAATGGATTTTCGTTTTAAATTTTCAACAGCCTATATCTATTTACCTGAGAAAAAATGTTCAATGAAATGTATAACTTTAAGATTCATCCTGTATGTTATCAGAATTTGAAACTTTTACAACCCTATAACACGCGAAGTTGCGAAATATAACCTTTATATGGAAATAACATGAATATTTTATGTCTGAAAACTACCTTTTATCTCAAGGCAAGCGTCCACCGATTCTATTAATTATATTCCGATGACCTTTTGTTTTTCAGGAACTGTAAAACTGATTACATATCGATTTATAATGGTACGACCAGAAGCAGTCCTTTGTTGACTCGAATATGTGGCAATCAACGGAAAACAATAGAGTATTCATCAACGAATCTTTTATTGGAATTCAGGTAAATTTTAATGCGCAGTTTTCGGTCAGTATCTTTTGTATCATTCCGCAACATATGAAACCCCCAAACGAAACAGTTATGTGAAAAGGTATAAATCACTGAACAGAAGGGGTGTCAAACTTGAGGGTGAGCGAACAGGGACACCAGCCATGGGCGTTCCAGTCGATATAGGGGTGACTAAAAACAGGTTCCATCCGAACTTTTAAGGCTTCTTCCTGATAGAGCGCAATTAGGAAAGCGACCATTACTCTTGCAAGCAGTCGATAATTTGCGATATTATTTCTCGAATGAAACATTAGAGGACGTTACACGCCGCCTCTACTCTTGGTAATAGACAGAGAAGCGAACGAAGCCACTCTCAAAATATACAGATGGATGAGCAATGAGAGAATAAAAGAACAGAAAAAAGGCTGAAAGAAAAAATACCTCGGGTGGACAATCTCTCGGAGCAATTCATGATGTTCAATCTTATATTAAACTACACTCACTCTCATGCTCCCTCAAGGACCTTGTTATCAGACAACAAAGAAAAAGGCACTAAAAAGGAAAATCGACCACAGATCTAGAAGTTTTTATAACAAAATGCCTCGTTCCTGTTTGGTAAATAACGCATAGCGTGGTTCGACATTGAAATCATGGAGAATCATGAAACGCCTTTTTTGAAACAGTGACTGCGTACACTGGCGTCCTCTGGAGCTGCCTGGAAGACTGTAGCTCAGGATACCTTTCAATAAAATAATGATGAATTATTAGTACATAGTTCATCCAAGTCATACTTCTACTGTTTTCTAGAAGTATTGGAGCTTTATAGATTCTAGCTTTCTATGTAAAAAGGCATCTCGAATCTACGGTTAGCAGGACAAGATTCAATTCTCCTGTTAAGGCTATCCCAAAGGAGGTCCTACCACTACTCTATCGAGACAAATATAAGACGCTAGATCGATGGTTCAACTGGAACGCAGTCCAGGCCTTCGCATGAAAAGCTATTATTGTTCAAAGTGCAAAAAATCCAAACACATAGAATCCAGTCGACTCAATCCTCCTGTTAGGACTTCTTCAAAGGATGATCTACTTTAACCTTGTCAAGTCAAGTATTAGACGCTAGATCGATCGATCGATGATTCTTTTCGAACGTCACCGTAAACTTCGTTTGGAAAGCTATTGGTTGCAGTGCAGAAAGACTGGTCCACATCTAAACGACCATACCAACCACATTTGGTGTTAAGATCTACGCAATTAAAATATGTGTACAGTTCATCCTGAAAGCAAGCTATAATAGAAGTCACATATAACCTCTATAATCACCTGTAGGAGTATACTTCTCCTGCTTTCTAGAAGTAAGGGACGCTTATAGGTTTTAGCTTTCCATGTCAAAAAGAAATCTACTGTGAGCAAAGGTCCCTCTTAGGACTATCCCAATGGAAGGAGATATTGGAACGAAGTTTTAGCCTCTGCTGCAGAAGCATTTGATCAAAGTACAGAATGTATGACCACAAACGTTCAAACCACATCTAATGAAGCCATCGAATTGACACCCCTTGTGCAAGGAACTATGAAAGATTGTTCACCTTAACAAAGAAAATGCTTCTTGCTCAAAATACCCCAATAGTCTAAGATCCCACTATGAAACGAACATTCACCGACCTGGTTAGTGGATGAAAAGTATTTCATATCAATGTCATTCTGTGAAATTTTCAATCAACAACTCAAAAACAAATTTTTCAATGTTTCACTGCTTTAGTTAATAGAGATATTCAATACCAATCGAAATTTTGAAACCTATAGAATATGCAAACGTTAGGATGACTCCTTTTCTCTCGTCGCAACTCTTAGATATGCAGATATAAACAGGTAAATCTTAATAAGAATTATGATGCTTTAACGACCTAAGTGACACTATTGTATGAATAATGAGAGGGTACTTTTTGGTCTGAATTAGAGAAAAACTCAATTTGACGGAATGCCGACGTTTCGATATATTTAATATCTTCTTCAGGGCTCTACAATGAATAACACAATAATTGGGGTGTGAATATGATAGAAAACAACATTATGATATGCTCGAGTGGAAAAAAAATTGTTAGGAACTCGGAAAAGCAACGAGTTAAACAGAGAATTTATCACAAAACTAGTAGGTACTAGTAAGTTTGTTCGTTATTTTTGTGACCTTACTAGTACCTACTAGTTTTGTGATCAATTCTCTGTTTAACTCGTTGCTTTTCCGAGTTCCTAACATTTTTTTTCCCATCGAGAATATCATAATGTTGTTTTCTATCATGTTCACACCCTAATTATTGTGTCATTTATTGTAGAGCCCTGAAGAAGATATTAAATATATCGAAACGTCGGCATTCCGTCAAATTGAGTTTTTCTCTAATTCAGACCAAAAAGTACCCTCTCATTATTCATACAATGCTTAATAAGAATCTTGCACTGGTCTGATTAATGGACAAAAGTTAAGAAGAAATAAAAACACGGTGGCACAGGATTGTCTGGAAGAAATCATTCCTGAATTCCGGTTTCAAAAAGTCAAATTGTGATGCGAGTGAATATGCGAGACATAGGGGTCCCAGCGCAGACAACCCAATACTACCTTGTTCGCAAATAAATAGTCTTCATTTCAACTTAACCCTAATTCCATAACCAGACCTGTGCGAATTACTACTATCGATTAACATGTTTGAACGTGGCTACCCAAGTTGAAGGTTTGCATATTCTATAGGCTTCATACTTTCTATTGGTATGGAAATTGACTTTGAATCAAATCAGTGGAATTTCTTGAAAAAAAAATCTTTTTCAAATTGTTAGTGAATCATATTCTGGACAAGAATTTTTCAATCGGCCCATTTGCAATATATTTATTGCATTTTTAACTTGATATAAAATACTTTTCAACCATTAACTAACTCGGTGAATTTCGTAATCATTTCAGATAACTTTGTTTTTTCAGCACCGGATCACAGAAACCACCTTTTCCTTTCAATGGATTCATAGCGAGTTTGAAATTCTTCTGGAAAAATTCGACAACGGCTCCTCCACCTACGGAAGCACCAATTATAACAGATGTGATGACTGTGAAACCCGCGACTACAGCCGCTGTTGCTGGTGAGTAGATATTGATCTACATATTAGATATTTATAAGGGGGTACAGCACCTCCGCAAAACGTGCGAACACGAACGTATTCTCACTTTCCGGGGCAAAAGGGGCATATTTATTTCGGCTTTCTATTCTGTTTCGCGGGGAAAAGTTCGTCTTTCAATGGAAAATGGAACACATCAATATTATATGGTCACTGTATAGCTTCGCGAAAACAAACCCTTGTCTGTACAGGGTGTCACACTCTGAGTGCACATAAGAATTAGTCATACAAGAAATTGATTCTCAGATTTTTATTTTTTACGCGTTATCATCTAACTAACAGATCTGTAACTCTGAATCTTTCCGCCGAAAGTGAACTCAAACGACTAGGTGATGAGCAATCCGTTAGTGGACAAAATCAGACTAACGGTTTCGGAGTGCCAAATTTTGGGGTTATTTTCTTAATTTCTCGAAATATACAGTTGCGATCAGATTCAAACTTCGTATTTAATTTGGGCAGGGCTGGGCAGTATTTCAATTACTTGTAATTGAAATACGTATTTGAAATACGTATTTTGTATTTGTATTTCAATTACTCCTTGAAAATGTATTTTGTAATTAGTATTTCAAATACCTGACGCTGAAGTATTTTGTATTTTGTATTTCGATACTTTTGTCTTCGAAATACTTTCGAACAAATACAAATACGCTCTACAGAAAATAGTCCCTGAATCTCCCTTCAGATGGCGCAACGTTCATCTGCTTCATCTAATTCTTTCGCTTGCAATCATATTTTCGGCAAATGGAAAGGAAGAAAAGGTCCTGCGCAATGGTCATTTCATCATAGAGTTAGAGTTTGTCAACTTCTAAAAACGATAAGAGCAAAGAGCTTACCATCCTTGAACATTATCCTAACATAAAAAATGTGTTCATACAATATAACACAAGTTTATGCTCAAAAATTGTTTTCTTTAGCAGGTTTTATTCATTCCCTAACAAGAGGCTGTTTGTCTGATACTACATTCAAAAATCTTGTGTTTCTGAAAGGCAATTCTTTATTTAGCGATTAAATGGCTGAGCTGAATTAGTTGTACTCTTTTCATATTTTACGTAACACCTGAATGTATTTTGTAATTTGTATTTCAAATACAAATAGTTAAAATACTGTATTTTGTATTTTATATTTCAAATACCCGACTTGAAAGTATTTTGTATTTTGTATTTCAAATACCTGCGAGAAAGTATTTTGTAATTTGTATTTCAATTAAGCCAAGCATGTATTTTGCCCAGCCCTGATTATGGGATGTCATCGCGCTACGCCGTGTGAAGTTTCTTGAGGAACGTTTTGACAGAAAAAAATTTGAAATAATATTCCTCATAAAGTCAAATGTTAACTATTAAGATAAAATTTGGCGTGATACTTCGGGTCAATATTCAACAAAAGTGCGCCATATTTCAGTTCTATCAGAAATGTATACAGGGTTGTCCAACGAAAACTTAACACCCCGATTTTCCGACTTTAAAATGAAAATCTGGAAAATCGCTAGGACCCCTCAATTTCTGATTGTAGGGGAACAACTTTTCCGATTTTTCCATCTACGTAACTCCCCGTAACCTCCTAACGGGGGTGAACACAACCACTTGAATTTGAATAGAGATAAGGGGTGTTGCGATAACTAATTTTGAAGATCGTATCGATTACTATCTGACTGTAAACTGTAGATTTGAATTTTCGAGTATGATGCACATCTTAATTTTCTTTGTAGCAGATAAGAATTCCTTGGTGCTAATAGAATAATATCGATCAAAGGTCATTTTTGAGGGGTTTGCTTTATTTTTGAGGTGGTTTCTAGGTTTACAATCCCAATATCTAAAAAAAAATTTAAAAATTAAACTTGATGGTTATTTATAGAAAACACCCTTGCGGATTGCAGGATTAAACTATTTGTCTAGGGCAGTTACTAGGAAAAATAATGCCAAATGAATAATATTGTAACGATGTAAAACAATCAACAAAACGAACTGTTACGTTTCAGACTCTGAACCCTCCTTCATCAGACAATAACGATAAAATTCGCAGAATTATTTTCTTTCGTTAATTTCGTCTCTAGAGACTTTTCTGAAATTGACAAAAGAAAAATGAAACTGTCGATTTGACTAAAGTCTCAAAAAAAGAAATTATCGGAAGAAAATAGTTCTGCAAATTGTCTGATGAAGGAGTCAGGGATAGACTCTGAAACGTTACAGTTCACTTTGTTGAACGTTTGCATTGTTTCAATGTTGTTCATTGGGCAGCATTTTCTTCTGGAAACTACCCCCGATAAATAGTTTGAATCCTGCAATCCGCAAGGGCGTTTTCTATAGATAACGCTTATTTTTATTTAATTTTTAATAGATTTTCTTCAGATATTGATAGTGGAAACCTAGAAAACACATGAAAAATGATGGAATAATGAGATCAGAATCTAGAGCTGATATTATCCTTCAATTCCTCGCAGGACAACCTGAATATTCATTGCTGATAAATAATTCTTGATTTATGTTGAAGGAAATTTACTTCGCAATTCAAAGTTCCTTAGCGATTAACCTTATTAAAGTATCTATCTCTTTTAATATTTAATCGCTCGTCGATCAGGAATCATCTAGGGATATTCTAGTGTTAATTACATTTTCACTAATTGAATTTCATTCGATCGGATACCACCACGAGAGGTTCTGCTCCAGTGACAGTGTTTCTCAAATAATCTCTCAGTTATACTTTATCTCTGCTCCGCTGTGACCCATTCTGACTACCCGTCACCCACCCATTTTTCGACCTCGACTAATGGTACGAACAGAACAAGTGGGTCGAGGTAAACACAGAGGTCGCGGTCGATGTCGACATCCATATAAATATAACACGTTGAAGTGAATGGAAGAGAACAGAACAGACAAGTCGCGTTGAAGTTTTAGAGCAATGACATCCAGGAAATGTTAACATTGATGCTTTTGCAAATCGAATAATTTACATGAACGCTACTCTGCGGTGTACAAGGAAGCTTATTGTGATTGGTGCGTTCACGACCAAGTTGCCATTCCTACCGAAGCAACTCGCATAGAATGACAGAGTGATAGGTTTTCTGTGAAATTCGAGATTTGGACAATTAACGTGTTTCAAAGTGAATATAGTTACTTTATTATAAATAATTCGACTATACACCATGACACGAATCTCGCTGAATGGCTCAATAAAAATGTATGAAAATCCAAGAAAGGAATGGTCGATGGGCCTTAAAGCATTTAATTATCCTTTGAGTAAATATAGAAAATATCACTTCCAAACTAGGTACATCCTCAAATTAGAAAGAGGAAATTCCTCTCAAATGTGAGTAATCATGATCAATATGATACATAATACTTAAATGATTAGGAAAACCATAGAATAATGATTTTTAAAGAAGTAGGGTCCGCGAAATCACCGAAGGCAATTTCCCGATCTGAAAGAAGAAATAATGCTCTTTCCGTGGATATCTCATTCTTCCAGCAACGAAATTTCAAAGATACCGAAAAAAACTCTTAAACTTGACGAATTTTGCGGGATTTCGTCGGTTGGACTATCTCGCGACTTCGATCTCCTCCGAAGGCCGAGACCGAGGTTGGGAAAACAACCATCAAGGGCCGAACCAGCCCCCGTGGAATTCTCATACCTTACAAACCAACGGAAATGTACGAAAATTACGAGAGGAAGTTGGAAATTTTTTGACGTTTCTTAATTCTCCGAAAAATTCTGACAACCATCGAGTCGAACTTTGTGATTTCACGGATCTGACAGCCTGGGTCAGTGCTGTCAGGTGGAAATTGAATAAAATTCACCGCAAAACGCTGAATTACTGGCAAAAATTTTATGAAATGGCAAGAACTTAGCACGGGTCATTGATTTCAAGCAGGAGAATGACAAAATTGGTGATTTTCTTCGAAGGAAATTCCATGAATCTATCCGATGACCGAGAGCTCCTCATACGGATTTTTAACATGAAATTCAACGAAATCGGCGAAAATATGGGATATATTATATTGAAATGAATCGATAAGAGGTTGGTACTGATTCCTTTCAATGGTTATACTACCACCTTTGAGTTTTTCCAAAATTTGAGAATAATTTGTACCGCTTCAGAACTTTCGTCCTGACTGGAATCCTACCGCTGTGTACGAGCTAGGTTACTTTTTCTGGTAAGTTTTTCAAGATTAAATATCCTTTTATTCATTTCCGATACCCTTCCAACGATATTCATTTCAATTTTGGTAGAAAATGTATCTGAAAAATAGATAATTCTGAAGTCAGCTTTGACATTTCTCTAGAGGTCACAGATCTTTTTTTAGTGAGTGTCACGAGCGTTTTTTAGCGATTGTCCAAAAAATGTTTTTGATGATTCTTATGTTATCATTTACAATTTACTACATAAGAAGACGAATCTGGGCGAAAGGTAGATCTGGGCGCAAGATAGATCCACATGTTAACTACTTACCACAAATTGGCAACATTGCATTGGTCCTAGCTGGAATGATGATCGCAGGTATCCTCCTTGTTGTGTGCTGTCGACATCGACCGCGACTTGAACCTCGACCACGTCCGACTTGTTCTGTTCGTACCCGTAATGCAGCTTCACTTCGGGGTAAAACGGTTTTGCGATCTTCTAATCACATGATCCTCCCACAAATTACGCGTGAATCCTCAACCCGCCATTATTCAAAGGCGCACTAGATTAGAGTAAATTTCGAATGAATATATCTACGGATTCATTGGACGAATTTTTTACATTCACCAGTTCGTAATCGAGCCTGAAACCCACAGATCTAATCGGGTTACTTGGTGGAAAAGTGACACCGTGAAGGTTCATGGGAATTTCGTTAGAACCATCACACGTATTTGACCCATTCATGAATTGGACCTTTGTAATCGAATCCCAAGTTACTCTAGGAGTAACGAGATTCTATTTATTTTCTCTCAGAAGTCAACCCAGCCACCGATTGTGAACACGATATGTTTTGAAAAAAATCTACGTATGAATTAAAAATTAGAAGAGCACATTCGATTTCAATGACAAGTTATATCAGCCTAACGGCCGACTGCGTAAACACAATAACTTCCGAAAGAAACAACTTAGAAACTCGATATTTGTAGAGAAGGTTTGGACCTTAATTACGAAGGCCGAATTCGTGAATGGGTAAAATCCACCCAATGATTCCGTAGATATACCCAATCAAAATTTTATTTTTCCAATATTTTCAAAAATACAGATCAAATCGAATTGACATCCAGTACTTCATCGAAAATAACAGTTCGAAGTTTCATACAGAATTTAATGGGGATGATATGATGAGAAAATCATAGAAATTTTTTTTTTCAAATTGTTCTAATAACACGATTATCACGAAATTTTGCATAAAGTTGTCTTTCAGCGTCTTAAAACTAGCTGTGAAGTTTAATCAGGACTGAATCAGTATTTCTCGAGTAATACCGAAAAAATCAACGATATCGAGAAGAAAACCTCGAAATTTGACATATTTTTTCCCGATATCTCCAAAACTTATGATCGTATCGAACTGAAATTTAGTACACTGCTGTGAAATTAGAAGGTCAAAGTGTGAGTATAATTTTTTTTTGGATATGATGAATGGTTTCCGAAAAAAAAATATCGAAAAAAAATTTTTTTTAATTTACTGACAATATGATCCTGACGACATTTGGCTCAAAGTTGCGCGTCGTTATACTTCACCAAACTGCCAAGTTTGAATCCAATCGCTTCAGTAGTTTCTGAAATAAAAAATAAATAACTTCAAAACTTCAAGTGCCTATAACTCCGAAACTATTCGACCGATTTGGCCCATTAACGAACTCAACCGCGGCATTCTGATGCGCAACCTATCCTGAAAGTTTCAAGTAGCTAGCTTGCTTCTGTCGACAGTTATTGTGTCTACGGCCGGCCGGCCGGCCGGACAGAATCAATTTTGACACCGGATTCGTCATCAGTGAGTCCAACCTAGTCGATTGAGACCATTTTCGGCTCAATCATCCAAAATTACAGACATTTGGACAAAACGATAGCACGCTGTTCCCCTAGAACATGCGCGCAAAAAATGATTCTTCTGAAGAAATCTCTTCAACCTGAGATATTTTGCAATAATATTGCCGAAAGAAACAATTTATAAACTCGATATTTGTAGAATAGGTTTTGACCTGAATTACATAGGCCGAATTTGTGAACGGGTAAAATACACCCAATGATACCGCATTCAAAATTTTATTTTCACAATATTTCCAGAAATACAGAAGAGAGCAAATTAAAATACAGATTGAAAAATGACAGCTCGAAGGTGTATGTAGAATTTCATGAGGATGAAATAATTAAAATATCACAGAATATCTAATATTTGAAAAGCATTTATTTAATTTTTTTTGAATGGTTCTAATTATACGATCACCACGAATTTCAGCACATAGTTGTTCATCAGTATTTTCAAAATATTTGCAAAGTTTCTTCATGATTGAATCAGTAATTTCCGAAAAAAAAACAAGGATACCGAGGATGCACGAAATTCGACTGATTTTTTCCCAATATCTCCGAGAATTATTACCGCATCAAATTGTTATTTGGTATACTGCTGTTGAATATGGGGTTCAAGGTATGGGTTGAATTTTTTCCGAATATGAAGAATAGTTTCTGAAGAAAAAAATTGTTCTTAAATTTGAAAAAAAATCAATTCAGTAACGATATGATCTCAACAAAAGTTCGCAAACACTTGCGTGTCGTTATGATCGAACTAACTGCCAAGTTTCAATCCAATTGCTTCAGTTGTCTCTGAAATATAGGGAAATAACTTCAAACTTTCAAGTCGCATTAACTCCGAAACCGTTCAGCTGATTTGGCCAATTGACTAACTCACCCGCGACAGTTATCGTGTCCACGGCCGGACGGACAGAATCGATTTTTACACTGGATTTGTCAGCAGTCTACTCTTTTGAGACCAATTCCAGGAGAAAGTTCGGGAATGGGGGTTTTCCTGAATTTGGATTATTACTGCAAATGCAAAATTGAACATAATTATTATGGGTTTGATTCATCCATTTTCCCAAATTACCTTCAGAAAGTATTCAAAATTGGGGTTTGGGATTTGTCATGCATGCACGAAGTGACAACGTTGTTTAGTAGAATTGCTTTTTCTGCTAAAAAATAATGAAATATTTATTTCTATTCTGTGGTCACACGTGTTCTTTGTCAATATAACCAAACAATTTCCGTTTGCGATTTGTCAGTAATATGACAGTATGACAGTCTGTGCTCATCTTTTTCTATTCCTTGGTCGTTGTCTTCTACTCTAACCAGATCGAAGTATAGCTATCTCTGTTTTCCTAAGCAAAGTAACACATTTGACGTCCTTTTCATTCCGAGAAAGTTGAATTCGACGTTGCCATATCGTGCTCTCATGACAAATCCCCTTAAATGCAAATCCCCATTTTTATTTTTCAGTTTTAGGTGATCAAACATTTTTTTTTAAATATAATAATGAAATTATATGTTTGAAATGTGATGTTCTGAAGGTTTTTCATGGAAATAACTGCATTTTCGTTTAAAGGAAAAACCCCCAATTGAGCAATTGGACAAAATGATAGCGCGCTCTTTCCCAGAAAAATGCGCGCAAAAATGATTTATTTCATGAAGCAGAATGAAAATTTCTATTCCAGTTCCCATAGAAGTTATGAGCTGGCTGCGCCACTGCCCCCACTTCCTCCAAATGAGACAGTTCGGTTCATTTACCACGTCTTGGAGGATCGAAAGACCAATTCGGCGTGAATAGCAATCTTTGCAGAATCGTCGAGGCTACTCAAGCAATTGATCTAGCGAAATCCTCCGAAGTCCAAGTAAACTTAAGATTAACTAACACATTTACCGCACAATTAATAGTAAGAAGGCCAACAACGTTTTCGCGGGGTGATTTCGGGCCATCTGGGTCGTTGATAATTGCTTCTTCGATTGAGAGAGAAAGCAGCATCGTACGTCGTCTGCCAACTGGGAAATTGGTACAAAATTTGGGTAATCCGAGATTTTCATTTAGAATCAGAATGAGAGATAAGGGTGAACATACAGGATTAAATCAAATAACTTCTAGAAAAGCTCTGAAATGAGGATCCGAATCCATTTCCCCAGAAAATTTCATGAAGGTTCACTTACTATAGACTTCAATTCGATCGAATGTGTAATTCTGGATATATTGAGGAATTGATATCTCGAATGGATGTTTCAGAATCATTGCACGGATATATATATATATATATTCTTTTGAGATGAGCATTTACATTTTTTATATCAAACAATTTGTGTCATAACAGTATTAGCTGAGGAAATGTCAACGGGGTACCATACATTTTTACGTATGATACAAGAGCACAGATAAAAACCTCAGGAAAAACTCTGTCTCCCCGTATTAGTGTAATGAAATTGTTGTTTTTTATTGAAGGGCTTCTTTTTCATTGACCAAATTTCCTCCTTCCTATGCGATGCAGATCGAAATCTTGAAAACATACCTGAAAACAAAAAAGGAGACGAAAGAACTAATATGAACTAGTAAATGATTTAGTACTCATTAAATTAATTTGAAGTTCGCAATCCATCTCAAAAAAGAATCAGACACCGAATGAATTGCCTCGAAACCATCGTCAAATTTATATATTGGACAAGTATTTACTAAATGTTCTATTGTTTCCTCTTCTTCTCCGCACTCGCACCTTGGACTTTCGACCGAATTCCATTTGAAGAGGAAACTATTACAGCGACCATGACCGGTTCTAAGTCGATTCAAAATGCACCAAATTTTCCTAGGAAGATTGAATCCATGAACTTTTTCTGAAGGATCGCTGATCAAACCTTTGTTAAAAACATTACACGAATTCCATTCCGAACGCCAAATTTCTTTGTCACTTTTATTGGTGTAAAGAAAATCGTTGATCCATAAAGGTTTACGAGATTTCAATCTAGCAATTTTAGAATCCGGAATATAAGACATGATTGGGAATAAATTCGGAAAGGAACGATATTTATCCCAAGACTTTATCACTGCAACCTGTCTACGAATATGGGGCGGTACAATATTTGAGAGAACTGGTAACCACTGTAAAGGAGTAGATCTTATGGTCCCACTAATAATTCTCATAGCAACATTAAGCTGTACATCTATTTTACTCACATGAGCGCTATTAAACCAAACCGAACAACAATATTCAACAGCAGAAAAAACCAAAGCTAAAGCTGCGGTACGGAGAGTTGTAGGGTCAGCCCCCCATGAAGAACCAGCTAGTTTTTGAAGAATATTATTCCTAGATTTCAACTTCATGCGTAAGTTTTCCAAATGGGCCTTGAAATTTAAAGAGGTATCCAATTTCACTCCAAGATATTTAGGAGTGAAATTATGTTTCAGAACGGCATTATTGAAAGTAACATTCAAAGTTTTAAACTTCTGTTGATTATTCAAATGAAAACAAGAAACTTCTGTTTTACTAGAATTTGGACATAAACGCCACTCAACAAAATAATTCTTCAGAATTTCTAAATCAGTATTTAGAGTGTTTTCAATGACTTTGAAATCAGAGTGAGGAAAAGCCAGAGCAATATCATCTGCATAGATGAATTTCTCTGAAGAAGTTGCTGGAATATCACATAAATATAAAGTTCGAGCTTGATAATCAAGCCCCAAACCTTGTACAAATATAGACTCCCTAAGTCGTTTATTTCCATTCTCAAAATGTTGACCAATAGAGATTCGGTCGAATTGACATCTTATACTTCAAGAGAAGACGTTTCAGGCAAAATTCGTAAGAAAAATATCTACGGAATCGCGAAAGGATATTATTTTGAAGATGTTTTCTGCTTTTCAGTCCCACTATCTGAAAAATAACTATTAAAAATCTAGAAGAGCACTGACGTGAAGTCAGCAGCTTTTACGCGCTTGTTCACAATGCGAAATGGTGACTTGCTAATTTCAACGAAATTTCAATGAAATATAAAAATTTTCAAAAAAAATAGAAAAAAAAATTTTTTTTCGGAATTTTTCCATGGATAATTCTTCTTATTGACACTGTTCATATTTCAACCAAGTTTCATTTCGATCAGATAAATATTTTTCGAGTTATTGAAAAATCAAAATTTCAAATGGCTGTAGCACAAAAACCATTCGACAGATTTGGCCCATTAACCAACTTAACCGAGATTTTCAGGACCTTAACCTAACCTGAAAATTTAAAGACTCTAGGTCCTTCCGTTCGAAAGTTACAGCGCACACGGCCGGACGGACAGAATCCATTTTGACCACGGATTCTTCATCAGTGAGTCCAACCTAGTCCTTTGAGACCAATTTCGGCTCAAAATTCGAAAATAACAGACATCGTGACGAAATGATAACGCGCTGTTCCCCAGAACAAGCGCGCAAAAATCAAATACAATTATTATTTATATCAAACGCCCTTGCAGTTTGCGAGTTTAAAACTATTAGCCAAGGGCAGTTTCTAGGAAAAAAGGTTGCCTAATGAATATACATAATACTGAAATAATTCAAACAATCAACAAATTGAAACGAAATATTTCAGAGTCCAAATTTGACGCCTTCATCAGACAAACGAGAAAATTTGCAGGATTATTTTATTTTTGGTTTTTTGAGGGAAACTGCGTGCTATCGTTTCGTCCAAATGTCTATAATTTTGCAATTTTGAGCCGAAAATAGTCTCGAACGACTAAGGGCCAGTATTATAAAAGTAAACTGTCAGTTAAAGTTAAAGATATCTTCCAGTTAAGTTTTATAATATCGGCCCTGAGTTAGACGCACTGATGGTGAATCCGGTGTCAAAATTGATTCTGTCCGGCTGTATGCGCGATTACGAGCCTACGGAGAATCCTATCGACCTATCCTAACCTAATAGTTTCGGAGTTATAGCCATTTGAAGTTTTGAGGTTATCTCCTGATATTTCGGGAAATGCTGAAGCGATTAGATTGAAACTTGGTATTTAGTTGGGGCATAACAACAAGAAACCTCTCGCAAAATTTTGTTAAGATCGTGCTGTCAGTAACTTGAAAAAAAAAATCCAAAATTTTTTTTTCGGAAACTATTTATCATATTCGGTAAACAGTCTGCTCACACCTTGAGCTCTATATTTCACAGCAGTGTACCAAATGTCAATTCGATACGGATTTTATTTTCGGAGATATTGGGAAAAATATGTAAAATTTCGTGGTTTTTTTTCCCGATATCGTTGTTTTTTTCGGAATATTTCAATCATTCAATCATGATGAAACTTGGCAGCTTGTTTGAAAATGCCGATGGACAACTTTGTGCAGAATTTCCTACTGATCATGTCACCAAGAGAATTTGAAAAAAAAATTTTTTTTTCAAATATTCAATCTTCTGTGATCTTCTGATCATATTATCTTCATGAAATTCTGTATGAACCTTCGAACTGTCATTTTTCGGTAATGTACTGAATTTCAATTCGATCTAATCTGTATTTTAGAGATATTGGGACAAACATTTTGAATGGGTATATCTACGGAATCATTGGGCGGATTTTACCCATTCACGAACTCGACCTTCGTAATTAAGCCTCAAACCTACTCTACAATTATCGAGTTTGTTGTAAGTTGTTTATTCCGGAAGTTATTGTGTATGTGGCTTAATTACGAAGGTCGAATTCGTTAATGGGTAAAATCCGCCAAATGATTCCGTAGATATACCTATTCAAAATTTTATTTTCCCAATATTTCCAAAAATGCAGATTAGATCGAATTGAAATCCAGTACTTTATCGAAAAAAACCATTGACGTGAAATCAGCAGCTTTTGCGCACATGATCATTTTTGGTGATTTCCTTCGAACATGCGCGCAAAAGCTGCTGACTTCACGTCAATGCTTTTCTAGGTATTTTCTATCCATTTTGTTGATTGATTTTGTTATTTATGGGTTTTATTCATTACCTTATAAGAAATATGAATGTCACTGAGCATAAAGAAGTTCTTCGAAATGAAAGGAATTATATCAATATTATAAAATATGTATTCATTAAAAATGAATTTCACTAATTGCGCATTTCGAAGATTCGCCACAAGAGCGAAAATCCTAGTTCCGGCTCTGAGTCTAACCTGGTCGTTTGAGCTCAAAATTCGCGTGAAAAGAAAAATAACCATTTTACCATTTCGCTCTCGATTAAGACCCCTCCGCCGCTACTGTGGGATTTGGGGATTGTTTTATTAGCTGTTTCGAGTTAGACTGTCATAAAGTTGTTTGATCTTATTGCACCTTGCACCTCAGTAAATATTATTTTTTTAGTGGTCACGAGTAAAGCGACACCAACTACCGCTACCTCTGGCTGCGACATTTTTATCTCGGGCAATAATAGCCGTTATGGATACTTCGACAGTAGGGAAAATGAGTGGTATCCAATATGTCGTTTGGTATTCTTCGGACGTTCCAGCGATGTCGTCCACATTTCGCTGTTCAATTATCGATTGAGGTGAGTTTTCCTTTTTATACTGACCTGAATCTTTAAAACCTATACGACGTTATGAAAGTGCTCTTCAATAAATCAATCAAACCAAGTATAGAAAACTCATCTAGAAGTACGAGGCGCAGTTTGAAACAAAAGTTTGTTCGCAAATATATTTATTTTTGGTACACCTGTAACTTTTCCCGTATCAAAAATATTGATCAGATATTTGCATTGATGACGCATAGCTGGCAAGATATGTGCCCCCAGAGTTCTGAAAAGATGCATATTCAGCTGACTTGTTGCATCAGTGATAATATAATAATAATATAAGATATTAAACGAAAAAAATTAAAACAACGGACAACTTTTCAACCTCTATTTCTACGGTTTATTAATCAATCTTGAAGTAAAGTCTGACAACAACTCCTCATGATCGCTAGTGAACGTATATGGCTGATAAGTATTTCGCGTTAGCTTTCATCGACGAATACACAGAATTCGGACCAGTTGAATCGTGCCAATGCCAAACTTCTCTTTTGAAATAGATGGAAGATCAGAAGAAATAAAGGTGTGGTGGTTTTTGTGATATCAAGTATTTTTCACTTAATATTAACCATTCTTGAAAACGTGATCTATTTAACATATTTAGGGCATATCGCACCAGAAGCGAACAGTTCTCAGCCTTTTGTGATTGAAATCAGAGTGTATGACGATAATAAATACACATGTTTGGGAAATAACATTATACAGTGCGCGTCAAAATCATGGAATAAATTCGTTTTCTCAGAAGAAAAATATTTGGCAAAAAATCCTGAAACACGTCAATTTTTGTTTCACTTTTACAAAATTTTTATGCATTTCTGAAGGATTTTAGTTGCACCCTGTGCCATCCCCATCAACCCTCTAAATTTTCTGAATAGGGAAAGTGGTACTTTTTTGGTTAGGTAGGTATTTGTATCTTCTTTACTGGCGTGCAGAAATTTTCAAGAAAAAATTTTTTTTCGAAAATTAGTTACTTCAAAGAGGTTTTCATTATGTGCACTTTGTCATGGCTCATTTACTTCGAGACGGTGGTACCTAATGAAATTTGTCACCGAATGAAAGTCGACCATTACAGTTTTGTCCATGCACAACATTCAACCCCTACGAACACTTTAGTGGAGAAAAAAATGGAGGGGGTTGAAAGGGGTTGAAAGTTGTGCATGAACAAAACTGTAATGGTCGACTTTCACTCGGTGACAAATTTCATCAAGTGCCATCGTCTCAAAGTAAATGAGCCATGACAAAATGCACATGCACTGAAATTTTATATTTGTTACTGCTGGAAACTGTACGCGTGCTTTCGATCGTCATCTCTTAATGATGTTAGAAAGATCGAATTAAGAAATATTTGGGATATCACCTTTTCATATATTCGAAACAACAAACTGAAAATTTTGCAACTTATAAATATATAGCGTCGAGAAAAAATATATGTATTTGCGAACACACTCTTGTCCCAAACGGTGCCTCATATGGAAGAGTGAACTGAAGTTTGAAAATCGCTCAAAAGTGATTTCTGAAAGTATAAGAAATTGAAATTTCAAGAAATTAGGTCTGATTGTATGGATGTCAAAGGAATTCAAAAAGAATTTTCAAAGGAAATAGTTCATTCATACCTATCGCTCAGTTGGATTCAGGAATTTTTCATCAAATGTTGGAAATAATGGTACGCCCGATATAATATCTCTTGAAAGCAGTAGTTCGAAGTATTGTATTTTTAATTACATTTTCCGCATCAGATTTCATAGCGACATTTCCGAAGAAACAGACTTCTATTTATCCGATAGCTAATTTTTTTTCAATGTCTTCATAATCTATCATCCGATTTCCACGGTGCGAGTCACTAACTTGAAATAAATTTAATTTCAGCAAAAACAGTTTTTTTGTTAAAAAGATGCTCAGACAGGTCGATTAGTATTTTAAATTTTGTGATTTTTTTTTAAGAGAATGTTATACAGCCTGTTCCGAATTTCAGATTTGACGTCATTAACTACCTATTTTTTCAAAATGGAAATAATTTATTTTTTTATGACTATTCTTGAAGAGTTCATCTAGCTGCGTATGCGAACCAATCATAAAATTTCATTCAAATAAGAAATTTTAAATATACTTATCGAGAAGGGGGGCTCGTTAGCCATTTTGCAACCCTGTACAACTTAACTATTGGCTATTCGATCAATTATTAATCTGCTGATGATGTTCGATGATCAACACTAGTTAACTGACCTATCAAATCAAAAACAATAAATGCTCAAAATTTTGTAGATTTTCTAACTGGCAATATCCTAGACGTTGATCAGATATCATTCTCTTCAAATTGAATGAAATTCAACTTGATATATTGTCTGAGACAATTCATAAAAAAAAACAGGATTGCACTGAAAGGAGCAAAGAGACCTCAATTTAGAGTACTAGCTGTTCTATACGAGCGTATTCCCAAAACGAAAACTGCATTTGATTTACTGATGACTCACACTATACAGAAAGTGACAAAATTTCAATTTTCAATTCATTTCACATCAAAGTACTAGATGTACTTTAGTAGTAGGAATCACTTAACAATTCGTCTTATTTAATTTTTCCAGAACACCCTCATGCAGATCGGTGATAGAAGTGATAGATAGCAACGTGGAAGATAAACGAAACATAATAGAAAGGATATGCAGTCCAACAACAAAGCAGACTAGAGAGCATAGCGATGAGACGACAGCCCAGAGGACTTATTTGTCAACAGGAAATTCCATCATTCTGACATTCCGTAGAAACTCAAACTCAGCCAGCACCAGCGAAGCTGAGTTTTTATCCGGTGCTTATTATTTTCATGATGGTGAGAAAAAAAATTTTCCATGAACATTCAAAACGTCACCTAAACCCAAAGCGAAAATATGGTATTAGCCACGAGCGAGGAAAATTCCCATAACAACGTCCGTCGCAGGAGACGAAAATTTTCCTCTAGTCGTCTTCTAGCAACCTAGACGAATACTCATAGGTTGCTGTTGTCACTTCAATCTCAATAACATGTTCTATACAAGGCGGTTTGGAGTTTGGAAATGCATATTTGGCTTGACAACACTTCTTTCGTAGCTCGATGAACTATACAACCGTTGTATGTCCATTCTCACCCTCAGTGATATTAATTGTTATATCGACCAGGGAGATGTGGGTAAAGGCATAATATGGCCCCAATTTTAGAGAATTACGGCCAATGGAGCAAGCGGTTGAAACACCCAAAACTTAAATTTTTTTCGCTGTCTTTCTCTCTCTCTTCTCCGACGGTATTATATTTAGAAAGGAGCAAACATTTAAATTGCTACACAAGGAGAGATGACATTAGAGCTTTTGGGCGTCATTACCTATTATAAGTGGGAAATCTTCCCAGATAACACTGAAAAAGAGACATAAACCAATTCTGATTTGGTTTCCTGCTCATGGTACTACATTGATTGGATCAAAGCCGACCTTTGGACAATGTTCAGGGTAGCATTTGATGAATGGTTGAGAAGAAGGCTTCCTGGGATCAACACGCCAGGAAAAAAGCTAACCTTCAATATACAAAGAACCAATTGAAGAATCTCAAACAAGTGGGAAACGCGGAGTTGTATGCTATATACTAACTTGTAAGGAGGCTTTCGGACATTGAAAAATGTAAGGCATAGGTAATAATGGAACTTGCTCTGCTGTGTTGGCTGACACTCATGAATCAAATCTCCCAAAGAAATCAACAGTTGTATTAGGGAATTCGAGTGTATCAATATTTGTATTCACTAAGGTTTTAGGCCTTTCGATTTTTATCTCGCTTCATCTCTGTTGATTACATCCAAGCAAAACCCCTCACAATAAACGAAACTATGCTGCATCATTTGAATTTGCTTTACAGAACAACTGAGTGGAACAATGATACCTAAAACGTTATGTGATGTAAGATATAATGGTGCTACAAGTCCTCTTGCTGGTATGATCGATACTCCTGGAAGTCAGTACCTATTCAAAACCTTAGATGGACCTCTTGTAAGTTTATATACAATTTACAGGAATCTCTAATAGCTGTCGCTCCATTACTTGATTACAATTATTGTCCTAGGCAGGTTTGAACTTTGAAAAGTTTGATCCCTAGTCCAAGACTCTATCTGTGTAAATAGCAGCACTAGATTGAGTAAAAAACAGTTTCAATAACACTATCTGCTTTCCATTTCAGACATGTCGTCAGCAGTTTGTGCCGTCTGTGAACCAGAGTATAACTATAAAAGTACAGGATGTCGAAAATTCCCCAAAAGAACCGACTTGCACCACTCAGTGTGGAGATCATGGATGCAGGTGTGTTTGGAAAACATCCACGAAAAACGTCGATTATCTTGTTCTACTTGGGGAAAATGACTTCAACATTGCTTGCCTTTGCGGTCCCTCACTAGTAGAATGGCTTCCTGTGAGCGTTAGGACATGGGGACCGTTGACAATTTTATATTCGATAGCGAGATATAATTGGAATAATAAGGGACTGACTTTTTCTGCTTCCTATTCATTCAATACAGATGGAATTTGTGGAGAACATGTTTACACTGTTCATTCAGGTAATAAAATAAAAACCTGTTAATTTGTTTCCTACATAGATTGGTCATCTGAAAACTATAGCCAAAGGGAACAGTACATGAAGTTCAAATATGGGATAATACTGTGTCGTTTGGTGTTAATGTTCCGACACACAGAAACTGCACAGATAGTTTGCTGGCTGTCACGGACATTACTAGTACGTCACGATGGTTCTCCATTTTTATATGTTTTTTCGTTTTTTGGTGTCAACTACACAACTTCTTCAGATATTTTAAATCTATTTTATAATACCGTTTATACACAGCTGATATTAGACATCAAGATTTATAAGTGCTACCACAGCATTTTTTTATATATAGGTATTTGTTACTTTTTCACGAATTAATGAATACTTTTGGAAGCAACATGAGGGGTTCGAAATTAAAAATAGTTTGAAACATGCCAATAATATTGTGCAATTCAACTAGTTCCACTTCTTCTGTATTGGCACTAGCTGAAATGACCGCTTCCTTTCCTTTTCCATTTTGTCCAGAATCAAGAAACTAATGCAGAAGTGCAAATGGTTAAACTTAAGGAGTTTAAACGTGAGTTTGTAAAACAAAAATCTGACGACTCAACCTAACCAAACAAACTGATTACTAACGCAACTAACAAAAACGTGTAGCAATACGTCTACTTTTGGAACCACCGTTAAAACCAAAACGTAATATTTAGCGTAACCGTAATGATATAACGTTTCCCTATTCAAAAGTTGCAATATCTCTCTATTATTTGCATATATTCCGTAGGAGAAATAGTCATGAACCATCAAAGCCCCGCTGAAAATTTGAATAACTTCAACTACCAAAGCTGCACTTGGATTTTGCATTCAAACGTTGAACGCCAGCTTGAATTAGACATTTCTTCAACACAAAACCGTGAGTATTTTGCGAGGAACAGGAATTTTAAATTTTCATTAAATCTGATCTATTTTATAGGTCCTTGTACTGCCTGGAATATAACTGTTCACGACTATGACCCTGATGCCCTGAAAAAATATTTAGGAAGCACATTGTACACTTTTTGCTCAAGAGATAACAGCAAGCTTTTTGTATTACCATGGAAGTTGAACACCGTTGTTGTTAGGTAGATATTTACTATCCCTCTAAGCGGTCCTCCTAATGGTTTTGCACATCAGGATCATATAAAAACAAATCTAGAGAAGCACTGACGTGAGATCAGGAGCTTTTACGCGCTCGTTCAAATTCTAACTATAATATCAACACGAAATGCACCTAGTTGCGTGTTTGTAACCTCCACCTGATTACGAAGTTTCAATCTGATTGCATTTGTACTTCTTGAGATATTGCGGAAATAACGTTAAAATTCAGAATAGCAACGAAATTTGGCACAGAGAGGCAGGCGTTCAGTGTGATGAAGTTTTGAGTTCGGTTGGTTTCACTAATGGGAGCCCCCTCATTTTTGGCCAATTCTTATATGTTCCTCCGAAATTTTTTGTGGGACCATTTGAAATTATGGTCAATTTCATGCTTATTGGAAACGTCGCCAGCTTATTATTGATGAATTTGGCAGAGCCCCTAAAAATCTCATTGTAGGTTTTTTCTTGGTTTTTACTCCCAATATCTGAAACTGAACTATTAAAAAAGAAAAAAAAAATTGGTCTTTCATGGAAAGGTCTTGCGGATTGCAGGATTGAACTATTTGTCAAGGGCAGTTTTCAGAATTATTTTCTTCTGGTTTTTTCCACACAACGAACACATTTTCTTTTGGTTTTTCTCACAAAAGGAAAAATCGAAAGGCAAAAATTCTAAAAAATGTTTCCTTTGTCTGATGAAAGAGTCAGATTTTACTCTAAACGTCGCAGTTCGCCTTGTTTATCGTTTGTATTGTTTCTGTATTGTTCATTAGGCAACCTGTTTTCCAAGGAACTGCCCTTGCCAAATAGTTCAATTCTGCAATCCGCAAGGGCTTTTTTCTTGAAAAAATAATTTTTATTTCATTTTGAATAGTTCTTCTTCAGAAATTGGGAGTGAAAACCCAGAAATAACCTAGAAAATTATACAAAATCCTCCCAAAATAAACTTTAATCGATACATAACTGAAAATCGTATTTTACGTCCCTCACTGTTATTTGATTACTCACTTTCAATTTTTTTTACAGGTTATTTTCGATCAGTAGAACGTTACCACAATTCAAAGTTAAGTGGAAATCACAAGTCATACGTGCAAGATACCCCTCCTCACCAGCACCAATCGGTGACCTATCAGTGCGTGTGGAACCAACTTTAATAGGCCTTTTATACCTGCTGTATCTTTTTGGAAGACTGTGTTCTATATTTTTTGGATATAGAGAAGTTTTTAGATGAATCATTGAAACGAATCTACATCGTCCTTATTGATAAATGGTCACAATAGCACCTTAATAGGAAAATGCTCATTGCGAAAGAGTAGAATGCCTAGACACGATGTCTTACAGTTCGTCTGAAAGTTCCGAGACTGAGTTTTTCTCGGTAGAAAAGTCCTCTCTTTCAATTGAATTTCCATTCTAGACATACACTGGCGAGGAAAAATCGACTCAGTATATACGTTGCCATCCAATTTGCTCTAGTACAATAACTATAGCTGAAATTGCACCAATACAGCATCATTCGGAAACCCTCACAATAGCTTTAGATCGATAACACCAAGTGTCGTGCGAAACATAAAAAAGTATAAAAGTGCACCTACAAGTTAAACTCTTTTGAGAAGGACGTGACAGGTCATTGCATACATATCTCCAACCATGAATAATAACTATAAGTGGATAGAACAACTGCAAAGGCTACCCAAGTTGATTTTGGAAGACGTATTGTGAAGTCGATCGTCGACTGCAGATGCTTCAAACTGTCACATCAGAAATTCACCGAATATACCAAAAGACTGCTTAGTTCAATCTTATATTGCATTCTGGTGGAAAACGCTGTCCTTTGTAAAGAGATGATCGATTTATTAGCAGTATTTCGAAGATGAATCTTTGTCTTACCGATGTTCAAGTCCAACTGAAGCTCAAGGAAAGGGGCGATACAGCCATCTTCTTCTGGGTAGTCCGAAGACTCCACACGAAGCAGAGACTAAACTGAAATTATCCCCGGTTGGTTGGGGTCAGGCTTTCTCTCGCGAAAAAACATGTTGACTTGGCAATCGTATATCTTGTTCAATGACTGCGCACTTTTACACTAATGAAATTCCAAGGTGTGATTTAGTTCTTCTCCGCTATCTTCTCCTGATACAGAATATTGCTCGTAAACATAGTATACTATACCTATGGCATATGGCAATACCTACTATGAACGGGCCAGCGCAAAGATAAGACTTGAGTACTTTAAATCATTCGTGACAAGAACTGAAATAAAATTGAGACTAAAACACTGAAATTTGAGTTTTTGAACTATAGTGTCAAGGTGGTAAGGAAAATACTGAGTTTTTGTTCGCCAGTGTAGTTGGCTGCGACAATGGAATGATCTGAAAAACGCAACATCCCACATTCCCTTGAAATTTACGGTTTGGGGATAAAAACCCTATCTAACGAGTAATGCGGGTGGTAAATCAAAGTGACCGATTTCATAGGCTAGAAATTGTGCTACGTGTAAGAGGCACCAGTTAGTTTGTTTCTCACGCATCTAACCTTTTTCAAGCGTCAATCAAAGTTCTCCTGAAAGTACAATTCCGTTATAAATAAATCTACAAAGAAATAATACGGCAGATAATTTTTATTGTGGATCACTAGGAATGATAGAGACCATATAAACTACCAAACACGAAATAGATATCACCTATTCAATAGGTCACTTGCATCTAACACGAATTATTATATTTTTATGTTTTTGTCATTCTATATCGGTACGAAATCATAATGGATGTTATAGCACACTTCAACAATTCGCGAATTTTGAATAATTCGGTATTAAAAATGGCCAAATCTGGACTCAAGGTCGAAGCGGGAGAAACGCGCCAGATCGCCTCTACGTCACTCTTTATTGTACGATTCACCGATCGATAGAGCCCGACGCTGTCTATTGGCTTGTTAGAGAGAAAAGTACACAAGAAGAGGGAGAGAGTGGATATATCCCCATACGTCACGGAAACCGCAAAGTTTCGTCCGTTTAAACAACCGACATGCGGAGCCAAATTCAAAAGTCTCGACAAAAATTTAAATTTTTGATGGCGGTTAAAGTGAATTAATGCACAAGACCTATTGTAAATCAAAAAGGTGGCAACAATAAAAAGCAACTAAGAAACAGCATGGTACATAGAAAATAAATTCAAAACCATACCGAAGTTTATTAAAAATTTTAAGGGTTGCAGACATTTTAATGTGCAATACATATTTCGTGTTGAGTATTTTAGATCGACCGTTGTACGAGAGTAGCCCTAGTTGTTGATTTGTACCGGGACTCATTCAATGAACTGTAAGTCAACGGCAACTGAACTTCTGCATCCGTAGAGTTTTAGACTCTAATGGAAAAAATGAAGTATAAAAAAAAAATTAAAATCCCAGTCTACACCATCCTCGATACGAAAGTAGAAATGAACAACAGTGGTCAGAAGTTTGGTACTTCTCATTAATGTTTTCATCATTAGCATGACAAACCTAAGCTCCTCAGAAAAGTTCCCTACAGCAATTCACATTTGTTTTTTTTTTTGTTCAAGTAGTTTATTGCTCTTTATGTGTTCATATAGGTAGGAACTCAAAAATTGGTATTTACTTAAATGTTGAAGAGAATCAATGACTGGAAAAGCACACAACATAGTTTTATTCTCATACAATATTTGATTTGAACATCAACCAACATCTCCATGACGAAAATGAAAAGCCAGGACATATTTTTGAAATTATGTTCTATGGAAATGAAATTATGTCGTCAATTCGTGATTGAGTTAATTGTCAATTATAGATTAATACACACATTCCTATGAAGTGCATTTGTTGGAAATAAACGCCCTTAAAATATGGTTTATTCATTTATCCCCAAATCCCTAAGAATAGAGTGATGAGCTAATATATCTTGGCTTACGCCACGATAAAAAAAGAGAAAATATGTACAATCAGAAACGGCTTTACTGTTTTTCAAAATATTCTCCATTGAGATAATACTATTTTCCATGTGTTTTAACCATTTCGGGAATAAATTGGTCAATTCCGATTGAGGTACCTCATTGGACGAATCAACCGCTGATTTGTGGCCTGTCACCATCTCATAAACATTTTTGAAGAACGGCAATAGTATCTTTCCATTTTTGTTGCCATTGGCAACATATCTATAGCCTAATTTTCAAATTATGCGATGGCAGTAACGCCGCACCGTATGTAAAATGCCGATCTCGAAATAACAGTTCACACACACACACACACACAAGCTATATGTTTAGCAAAAAAGCTGATTTTGGACCACCTTCGCAAAATGTGACCACGATTGTATTCGGAAAACAAACGAGACACGATGGCTGAAGATAGAGCTCCATTGCTAAAGGTGAACCGAGTTGAACGGCAGTGAATGCTAAAAACATCTAGAAAAGCACTGACGTGAGGTCAGGAGCTTTAACACTCTTATTCAAATTCTAACAACTAGACCAACACAAAATTTTGCACCTAGTTGCGCGTTGGTATTGTTCAACTGATGACGAATTTTCAATTTGATTGCATTTATGCTTCTCGAGATATTGCGGCAATAACCTTATAATTCCAAATAACATAGAAGTGTGGCTCATTTTTTTCCTCATATCTCAGTTAGTTAATGTTTTTAAATTTTTTTAACAATTGTAACCACACAACATTTTGCAATAAGCTGCGCGTTGATATTCCAAAACGCACTGTTTGCAGAACAAGTGCGTAAAATTCAACAAATTGGAGAGTATGATTGCATTCCAAATTTTATCACTCAATAATTTTCACTATATCTTTCATCCTGGACAGTAAAAAATCTTACTGTGAAAAATTCAGGAAAAAATTTCATATTTCAGTATGACTTACTTAAAAAACATCTTTTATGGCAGTAATAAAAAACGAAACGGAAACCTTATTTTTAAGACGTCTTTCTTTTGTGGTAGATTATCCTGCAATTATTACTTCCATTGTGTTGAGGTTCTATAAACTTCTTCCACTGAAATAATGAAGGAAGTTATTGGATAATATTCCATGTGATATCAGTTCAGTGTTTCGAACTCATATCCCATGATCGTAACGTCTGGGGTTCAAGCCCTTGGCCGGAAAATAATTTTTCCGGTTTTCAGAGGACCTATTAGCTGTTAGGTAATCAATTAACAGTGCTGTTCCTAACGTGGCGCAAGGAATTAGTTACAAAGCCTACACAGAACACTGGCACAAGGGGTGTCCACGCATGAGGTGGCTTAGTCTGGCGCATGTCCTGAAGAATTCCCCCAGACCAAGCCAGAAAGAAACGTGATACCACCAAACAGGTTGAATAAACCTCGTAAACCATTAAAAGGTTGCAGTGGTGACTTTCCGGCGTAATCTCACTCAACGAATATGTCCCAACACGATCATCTGTGATCCCAGTGAAAACACTTTGTATTCCTAACCGTTCCTCTCTAGGTGAGGGTTATTGTTCGGCAACCTCCTTGAGGAGGTCCAAAATCATGACTTCACTTAAGTGCTGCAACACGCCGCTCAAAGATGAGCTCATGTGTGCACCCGGCTCAATGCACGATCTCAAGTAGTATAGGAACTCGCACGTGACGCAACGCTTCTCACATTTCAAGGTCCCTCAACTGCTTCGCATCATGCCAACCAACACTGTACAATCTGCTCCTCGCCAGACAACCTGGTCACTACGGCTATGACTTAATTTCGTCAAAAACTGCAGGGTTGCAAGTACCCTACGGCCCCTAAGTCACCTGCCTGTAATTGCTGGCCACATTGATCAACGTAAACTAGGCATTTGAAAGTTTGAGGGTATGTTATCAGTAGCATAGCTGTCCTTGGAGGGGCCCTGTTGTTGTGGGCCCAAAGAATGGCTGATGCTTATTTGCTTACAAACCTACGGGGTCCCCTGTGGCCTGGAGGCCCCGAACCACTGATACGGAGGTAGCTACGCCTCTGTGCGCCTGAATTGTTTCGCAGTCAAACTCGTTTGAAATTTTCCCCAATAATTCGGAATATACCGACACGAAGGCTCATGTAGAATTTAGCGAGGATTATATCTAAATAAAATTAAGGAAAAATTTAATATTAAAAGAAGTGTAGCGCAATCCTCTCTGTGCATACTTGAATCACGTACTACCCACTTCATCCCTTCTGTCTTAAGTTTCCTGCGTTACCAGCCTGTAAAACCTGGCAGCATCGGTCAACGTGCAGGGAACGTTAGCGCTCACGCCTGTATCCACTAGAGCATCTCAAGATCTTATGACCCTGGACCTCTCCGAGGTTCTGGTACGATCCTTTATGATCCGTATGTCCACTCATATAGTCATGAAATGGCTTAGTCTAGTGCATGCCTTGATCAGTTCCCCCACTTAGCATGGACGAAACGTGACACCCCCAAAGACGTCGGAGCTTCCTCGACAACCATCATGAAGATTCAGCTTCTTCTAAAGAAATACTCGTGAAATTTATAAGTTTACCGCCGACCTCCGTGTATAGCTTTCACGCGGAGGATGTACAGGATAGGAAAAGGTATTTCAAGAATATATAGTATTTCGTAGGAGCTGGTAGCCAGTAGATTCTCGAACAAGTTGGCTATAGCTGAGAGCGCCGTTTCATCAAATAACTTATTGGCTTACTGAACCTGCTTTCCTACTCTCCCAGTTTCGATATGTAGTATGCGGATACCGCTGTCCACGCACAGAAGGGGTCTATTTTCGACAATATCACCACAGTTGAATGTTTTGCTGTTTCCGAGGAAAATAATTGATGATTCTCCAGCACAAGGCTGAAACCACCCTTATGTGCTTTCATCACAAGTATAAATCACATGGACACAAATTTCTCGCTTGGACATTTATTAACTTTGCCATAACTAATTAACGGAACAAGTTTATGCTATTTCAAGTCCGATTTGCTCTGTTGTTATCTGCTGAGTGTTGATATCTCAGTGGGTAGAGCGTCGGACTCGTGATCGAAAGGTTCGAGTAAGGACAAGAAAAGAAATTAACAAGTCAGATGGTTCTGGCAGCCATTCACAGTTAGGTCCAAACTTGCTCTACCTAGTATGACTCGAAGCCTGAACAACTCTACACAACTCGCTCGAGCTATTAGCTTTTGGAGAGTTTCCTAGAAACCTAGGATAATCAGCAAAATACAGAAAAAATTATAAATTGATTAGCTCCGAATTGATCGTTAATGATATCCAGAAGGGAGGGCATTACAAACTGAAATCTGCTTAAAAGAAAATCGAAGCCGCTAGACGATTACCTCCTTTCCTGGAGTATTCTGATGGAGCAAAGCCATGTGGCTCTGCTTTATCTGTACCACTTGTTAGATAAATCCATACGATATATAGTCACCTTACGAAGAAATACGTCACTAGTCGGACCTAATTACCGAACGCGCCTGTTGAACCGTGTGTCAACGGCAAAGGAGGGAACGAAGTAACAAATCCGGAATCTCAGTCTAATTCATCTACGACTTCATAATGCGAAAGTGGAAATAAACAACAGTGGTCAGAAATTTGACCTTCTCCTAAATGTTTTCTTCATTAACATGACAGCACCTCAACTCCAAAAAATTCCATACATCATTCCGTTTTTTCGAGATGTCAATTGTTCTCTGTGTGTTCATAAAAGCGAGAACTCAAAGTTGGTATTCACATGAACCTTGAAGAGAATCAATGCAAGCACGCATTTTATTTATTATACTATTCGATTCAACCACCAAACAACATCTACATCACGAAAATCACAATCCTATAACCATTTTGAGATTATGTTCTTCGGAGATAAAAAAATTATGCAGTCAATTCGTGCATGAGTTCATTGTCAGTTATAGATTAATGAACACATTCCTGTGCATTTGTTGGAAATAAACGAGCTAAAAAAATTGTTTTTTCATTTATCCGCGAACCCTGATGGATAACGTTGGTTAGTTAAAACACAGCCCTCTTATTCACGAACAAGGAACATCAGAAAGTGGCAACGCTGTGAAAAGGCGGTCGAGTAAATTTCTATTAGGTTTTACAGTGTAGCTGGTAGTGTTTCGTTCGTTGCACAAACGCGTTTCGGTACAACAAGTGTGTGAAACTATATAGTGCTATGAATTAATTTGATGGTTTCTCAGAAACTCTGAGACTAGCGAGATCAACATGTAGATGAAGAACAAAGATAATTGATATGTTTTGTGGAGAAAATATGAAGTTACATATGAAATTTGCAACGTTTTTGAAAAATCAAACTTTTATAAATAGAATTTCAATTTGACAAAAACCATGATATTCTTCAAATTGAATTTTCAACTGGTTAAGATATAAAGTAGGAACAAAGAAAACTCCCTCTCGACACCTCCAAAAAAATAAATATTAACTCTGAGAATTTATTCAACATTATAAAAAAATAAAACAGACTAAATATAAAAAAAATACAGCCAATACTACAGCTCCAAGACCTTATGAAATATAAATAAATGAAAAACAACAACCTTATTTTTTAGACGTCTTTCTCTTCTTTGTGGTAGATTTTCCGGCAGTTATTGCTTTTCTTTTATTACCTCCACTATATTTGGCTTCTAAGGAAGATATCATATCCATAAATCTACTGGAAGCTTTTTGCTGAATTTCTTCTGCCACTCTATCCAGCTCTTCCACTGAAATAATGGAAAAAATGTTGATAGAATAATATACTCCATGTAGTTATTTGATATTATTTCGAATATTTATATCCAGCGAACATTATGGACACGAGCCAAGCCTTCTCCTGCAAAAACTATCCAAAGATGAATAGTTTATCGTTAACGTAAAATATACAACTGAAATCCAAGCTATAGCTATAATTGCTTCGACATGTTTAGAGAAAATAATCCCTCCAACAAATGTTGTACTTGGTGCTTCACTACATGTAACAAATTAAGAACTGTGGATCTAACCAAATGGGTACATTCACCCACTAATTCAAATAGTTGTTAATCTTGGTGTACACATACAAAGACCATTTTAATCTCATTTTATGCCAAATTGTTTTGCATCAAATTTGATACATAACATTCAATATAAGCACTGCAAAAAATATGGACAAGAATATGCCACGAGACTTTTACCAAATATTTGAGGTGCCAGGTCCTTCACTAGATCAAGTCTCATTTGGGCTAATGCTTCGCACTAATATTTATGCCTTGTGGGAACTCAATGAGAGGAGTTTCTCAAGAAACTTCAAACCTAAGAACTTTTATTATCATTCTTTTCCAGATTCTGCCATTTAGCTGTTTTACCTGCCTACCTTTCTATATACATTCCTGAGCTCTTGGAAATGATTGGTCTTTTGGAGATTTTAATTACTAGAGAATTGTGATTCGTGATTCTAGTGCAATTCTTAGGAGAAATGAAACAATGGTACTCACTAGAATTTCTTTCTATTCCCTCTTTTTCTTTATGGATCTTTTGATGCCTCCTATCTCTTTTTCTAGAAGGCTCATTGAAAAATAACTCATATTCTGGTACCTCCTTACGATCAACCATACCTCTTACTATTTCAATAATTCTTGGTTCACTTTCGATATTCGAGAATGAAATAAAGTCCATCATTTTAGTCATATCACCCTTCCACGACAAATAAGCATTTTTGATATCTGTATATTCAGTTTCGGAACCGACATAATCCCTCTCTAAATTGGAAAATTGCTCAAGTTTATACTTTCTTGTACCTGCAAGAAGTATATCTGACATTTTGATGATTGAAAGGGAATATCGACTTGCATTTGTCAAGCTTTTAGGAATTTGAGAATTCCAAGACATTTCTACAGATTCAAAATCCAGCAACAGAACCACATGTTTCATTGCTGTAAGCTATGGTAAAGAAAAAAAAAAAACACTACTCACTGGATTCTTTTTCAACTTCTTCCTTTTCCTTTTGATATTTGGCATGTCTTTGCCTCCTTTTCTTAGCTGGTTCATTGAAAAATATATTATATTCTTCTAATTCACCTTTGTCAACCAAATCTCTCACTACTTCTATTATTCTTGGTTCACTGTCTGGGTTAGCAAAAGGAATAAACTCCATCATTTTCGTCATATCGCCTTTGCAAGACTCATAAGCTTTTCTGATGTCCCGAACTTCAGTTTCTGAACCGAGATACTCCTTTTCGAAATTCTGAATATCCTTGATGGTTATCTTTTTAAAGAGGCTTCTCCAATATTCCATCCAGTTGAAATCATTGTCACTATCTTCGTCGAATTCGCCACAATCATCATAAATTTTGCGTTTATTTTCATCTTGTAAAATAGAGTGAATTTTACCAAGAACTTTGAATTTCTCAGTTGCAACTATTTTTTGAGTTTCATCGACTCGATCAGGATGAACCACCAGAGACAACTTATGATAAGCTTTCTTTACTGAAAAGTATCCAATGATATTTTAACGAAGCTCATTTATAGAATAAAATACTACTTACTTTGTTTTAGTGAAGCATCTTTAGGTACTTCCAAGACTTCATAAAAATTGGTGGTGCCGAAATATTTCTCGCAGTTTTCTTTAAAATTAGACATTTTGCTGTTTAAAACTGACCGCAACAACAAAAACAAAACCAGAGATCAACACACGATAACTTAAAACAATATACAGAAATATTTTTCGACTACAAACCCGACTGTCGAACTTCTCATAAAAATCTTTATCTTTTTTTTGTTTGAAATCTAGCAGCTAGTTTTCATCACAGAATACAAATATCTTTTCATCCTCAACAAGAAAACGGTTCGATAATCTGACATTCAATTTAGAATGGCGGGAAGGTTGAAGGCTCGTGCTCATAGACGCGATGAAAAAAAAATCGCGGGAATTTCTGCCAAACAATTTTTTGTTGTTGTTTTGTTGAGCAAGTTTGCCAGAGTAATACTATGGTTACAACGGTCATACCAAGAAAAAATACTGTGTACTAATTTTCAGCATGAATATGTCAAGTCAAGTCCCAGATTTGTAGCGCTAGAATCATCTAAATTCAAATAATTGCAGAGGCGGCTCGTGGGTATGGGTAGGAGTGGGTTTTCTGCATTGTTATTCTGTGATGCTTTGCATAGAATAACAATACCATTGGTACCAATATTTTGATGTTATGTGGACAATACCACAGTCATGGTGCTTTGCGCTGAAGTCATAACCCATGGAAGAAATGCAATCTACTCTGAAAGTTTCAAGTCGAAACGATTCTCTATATGCCCACAATCGTGCCTAGGAACGATAACCGACAGAACATAATCGATTTTGACACCGGAATCGTCATCACCGAGTCTTTGGATGCCATTTACAGGGAAAAATCTAAAATTACGGAAATTTGGACGGAACGATAGCACGCTATTCCCCAGAATATGCGCACAAAAAGAAGCTTATATACCCCTCTGAGACATGAAAAATGCATGGAATATAACGAAAAAACCAGATAAGCAGCAACATCTTTTCATACACAACTACCAAACTAGTTCGTCAGTAGACAGTGTGATGTGAAGATGGCTTTAGCTTGAATGAACAACTCACGGTATTCCAACTAATTTATCTTTTATCTGTCAACTGTCACTATGTCACTTGCAATGTTTGGATACCGTGGTTATGTGTAACAATTTTGTCATTTCTTGCTCGCGGGTGGAGTCGCTTTTGTGAGAAAATAGCAACAAGTGTCATAACTCGATTAAAATTTTTAGAATAAGAAAATATGGGTTGTGCGGTCAGTACAACAGGCGACAAAGAAGCCACTGAAAGATCCAAAAAGATCGACAGAGATCTCAGAGCCGATGGAGAAAGGGCTGCTAGCGAAGTCAAACTTTTACTCTTAGGTGAGAATTCTAGGCAATTGGCATTATGTTCTGTAACCGATTTTTTTTAAGGTGCTGGAGAATCTGGAAAGAGTACGATTGTCAAGCAGATGAAAATTATACATGAAACAGGATACTCTATAGAGGAATGTAAACTTTATAAGCCTGTTGTGTACAGTAACACTATTCAGAGTCTTATGGCAATAATACGTGCTATGGGTCAGTTGAGGATTGATTTCGGAGATCCAAGTAAAGCTGTAAGTTTAGATGAAAACTAGTACATACTTTATAAACTTAGCTTTCCATTTTAATTGTTTTAAAATTTATGTGACATTCCTTTAGTCATTAATTAATTTCAATGTCATTTCACTAATGAGCTACTTGAACCTATATGTTTTTATGTACACTTAGGATATAGCTAGGCAGTTTTTCACATTCGCAAGTGCAGCAGAAGAGGGTGAACTCACCCCTGAGCTGGTATCATTAATGAAAAAGTTATGGCAGGACACTGGTGTACAGCAGTGCTTCTCACGTTCAAGGGAATATCAGTTGAATGACTCGGCGGCTTATTATCTCAACGCATTAGATAGAATATCTCAACCAACATACATACCATCTCAACAGGATGTTCTACGAACACGAGTCAAGACTACTGGAATCGTTGAAACACAATTTTCATTCAAAAGTTTACATTTCAAGTAGGTATCCATTTGTGTGGTTTTTAGAAGGAGCAATTTTGAATTGCTTATGGTTATGCTATTCTCCATTTTTTCAGAATGTTCGATGTAGGTGGTCAAAGATCTGAGAGAAAGAAATGGATCCATTGTTTTGAAGGTGTAACAGCTATAATTTTTTGTGTTGCCTTATCTGGTAAGCATCTTCATAATTTGAATCCACATTAATTTCATTTCACTGCTACTTAGTATTTTCTCCCACATAGAATTTAACTGCATGTACTGGGAAATGACAAGCTTCATTTTCACTAACTGCTTTTCGGCAGTTCTCAACTTTGTTTTTTCAATGGCAACCTGTATTTTTTATCACTTTCTTGGTTTCTACATAAAAGATAAAAATTACTTCATGCATATCTTCATCTCGAAAATATCAACGATTTTCGAGATATTCAACATTACATGTCTTTTTTTTTTTCCAATTTTCGTCTTCCAAAATGTTTGAAATTATTGAGTTATGCAAAGTCCCATTCGAAATTATTTCTGTTCGAATATTTGACATTGGTTACCGTCTCAAGTGATATATTTGGAATCGACCAGCAATATACAGATTATGAAAAACAGCCTGCCACATATTGTAGATTGAAACGGGGAGATCCTTTTCTATTTCAAATGAAGAGCGAGTACTACTAGTACCCTGTACATCACAGGTCAACTTCAGATATTCTGTTTGGGAGAGCTATCAATGTTGAATATTAGACCAAAAATGAATTCAAATGGACAAACTTATAAATTTATATTATTTTGAATATTGGAAAAACATGAGGCAGAATATTTCAAAAAGTGTTGAATATTTTCGAAGAAGAGATATGCATTAAGTATACTTCATTATGTTTCAAATAACCTTTATGACTTGGCCATCACCTAATTTCAACCAAAAATTCTATTCATCACTTTCCTGATTGGTTGAGTTGCATCAGCCAGCCAATCAGGATAGAGAAATCTAATTTGAAAGTGAACTGGAATCAAAGCTCAATTGAGAGCGCCTAATATTATTGTTGAGGTTATCTATTTTTCTTTACAACTGATTATCTCTATTGATAAAATTCTAGCGACCATCTATTCATTTTTCCGTTGGACCATATTTTCATTTTAAAAATTTAAGGTTTGAACACTAGTTAATCTTGATTCTCTTGAACTGTCAACTGATATAAATATATCTTGTCATATTTTTTTCAAGTTATCCTGTAACAGTTTCTCATAGCAATGATCATTCAACAATTGATTGATTGATTTCATCTTATATTTTATAGGTTATGACCTGGTGCTAGCAGAAGATGAAGAAATGAACCGTATGGTGGAATCAATGAAGCTTTTCGATTCAATTTGTAATAGCAAGTGGTTTATATCGACCTCCATCATCTTATTCCTCAATAAAAAAGATCTTTTCAAGGAAAAAATAGTACGTAGCCCTCTTACTATTTGTTTCCCAGAATATACAGGCTCAAACACGTTTGAGGAGGCTTCAGCTTACATAAGGATGAAATTCGAGAACTTGAATAAGAGAAAGGATCAAAAGGAAATCTATGCCCACTTGACATGTGCCACTGACACATCAAACATTCAGTTTGTATTTGATGCAGTCACCGATGTTATAATCAAGAACAATCTCAAAGATTGCGGTCTTCTTGTATAAAATTCGTAACGAAGTGTCATTCTATTTTAAGCATTTATTTTTATAAGATGTATATTTTCACTGACGTAACATTCACATGACTTGGGGAATTCATTGAAACTTTATATTCCAAATTCCTTCGATACCTTTGATCTCCTTCACTCATTCAAGAACATATTTGAAGACTGAATTTACTTAAGCACAATCAATACAACGATCATTTTGCAGACCCTTCTAACTCGAATAATTTAATATTCTTTTCATGATAATTGTTTTGACTATTAAGTAAATAAGTTAAATGATGTTAAATTGTTCAGATCATCAATCTAGTAGCATTTTTTTTGATAATCTGCATAATTTCATATTAAACATCCTCAACCTACATATTTTTCACTCAAAAAACAAATGAAACGATAAAATTTCATTTATTCATACTTTGTTGTAGTTCATTTAGTAATCATGGTTAATATTTCTTCATGAGGAAATATCGTTTGTTTAGTTCTCGTGCTTGAATTAATGTTACCGATCCCAATGAACATTTACATAAATGTCAAATTGGTTTCCGTATAATTCACTAATTCGAATTGATTTCACTGTAACATTTATTTTTCACTGTTCAAGTTTATCTAGATATTCATTTCGGTATAAGGGAAAAATTGAAATATTCGGTCGTTATATTTTTATAGAGTAAAATATGGAAGTATTGATTTAAATTATTTATTTGAATTTGAGTTCAACTTCTACAAACATATTTGTAAACTTATTTCTTCAGTATTTAAAGGTTTTGAGCCAATTTTCACTTAGTATTAGTTTGGGCACTCAAAATTTCTTTTCATTCATCGAATGCGGTTAATTTGTTTGTTGTTGAAAAATTGAGAGTCGTCATAAGGTTAACAATTTTTCTTATTGTATTTCAGTGAACTCCATTTAATTCCGTTAAAATTTATGAACTTTCTGAATAATATCCACAGTTCTCATTAGTAATAGCTGTGAATTTTGAATTACTCAATAGTATTAGTCAAGATTTTCAAGAATATTTCTCCTGCTGCTGAATCGAAATAGAAATGTATATACATAGACTTGTCTCTTGAAACAGGCGCTTGATAGTTCACTACTCAAAACAAATGGTATTACACTATGCCGATGTCGCAAATTTTTTCATACACATAATATTTCGGTTATGTAAAATCACCAAATGACTCGAACTCAACTTTTTATGAGAATGTCTAATGGAGTCAATTCTGAAAACTTTATTGAGGTGTGTCAATGATTCAAGTGTACATCATTGAAGTTAAATCTAAAAGCATTCAACAAGTTACAATAATATAGATTCTACCATCTGAAGAGTTGCGTTTGGCTAGAGTTGAATATGACAAAACTCCTTTAACAGTAGCATAACCGATATATTTTCTATTTATTAGAGATCTGTTATACCCCATCTATATGCTTCATTGACTATTCGAACAAGTTTTGTATTCACATCATAATTATTCAGATTCCACAAGTCATCGCCAGAAAGAACTTGACAAAGTGACTGATTTTTTACTTAAAAATATTCAAGAATAGAATATACAGGGTGACCCATTTTAACTTAGGCAGCCAAATAACTCGAAAAATAAGCACACTACGAAAAAATGTTTAGAATCAAAATTTCGTCATTTCGAGGGGGACGTACAATGACGTTAAAGTGAGCCCCCCCACCCTTCCCCCTGGGCGGTGAGGGGGGGCAAGTTTGAAATCTTAAATAGGAACCCCTATTTTTTATTGCATATTCGGAATCTTTGGCTAAAAACACATTCATGATAGATGGCGCTGTAATAGACGAAATTCAATTTCTTCGATTTCTCTTACTGAGAACCCATGCTTACGATTCTGCAATAAATTAACAATAAAAATACCACGTTTTCATTGTTAATACTCGAAATTAGTCTTAAAACAAACTTCTCATTATTTTTTATTACTCATTAATTACTTCTCAAGAAACTGCATATCGATTACTTCTGTAGGCGTATAATTTGCCATTTTACCAAAATTTTATCAGAGTACAAATGTTAAAAAAATACATAAACACTTGTAACAATGAAAACGTGGTATTTTTATTGTTAATTTATTGCAGAATCGTAAGCATGGGTTCTCAGTAAGAGAAATCGAAGAAATTGAATTTCGTCGATTACAGCGCCATCTATCATGAATCGAGAAAAATGTTTCAGACAAATTGTATGTGTTTTTAGCCAAAGATTCCGAATATGCAATAAAAAATAGGGGTTCCTATTTAAAATTTCAAACTTGTCCCCCCTCACCGCCCAGGGGGAAGGGTGGGGGGGCTCATTTTAACGTCATTGTACGTCCCCCTCGAAATGACGAAATTTTGATTCTAAACATTTTTTCGTAGTGTGCTTATTTTTCGAGTTATTTGGCTGCCTAAGTTAAAATGGGTCACCCGGTATATGCTTCATTGACTATTCGAACAAGTTTTGTATTCACATCATAATTATTCAGATTCCACAAGTCATCGCCAGAAAGAACTTGACAAAGTGACTGATTTTTTTACTTAAAAATATTCAAGAAGAGAATATATATATATTTAAACCTAATAATGAAAATGTATTTTTATAATCTTACATATATTTGCATGTTTCATCAACTTCATAATTATGATTAGGAAAATTTTCATGATATTTACATTTCACAACATACTTAAGTCTGTGTCTTGCGATTTTTTATATATAAGACATTGATGCTCAAGCAATTCTGATACAGGTTGGAAATATATTCTTTGATATTTCACTAACTTTCAGATAAAAGAATCAATGTATTTTCCTGATTGTTCCCTAATTGAACGTGATTCATACTGTTTTTCACTTTCTTTATTATGTCAATCAATTTCATTGTCTAATCAAAATTTATATCTTGTTAACGGAATTGGAGTGAGATATTTGTACTACAAAAAGGTTGTGATTCCTAGAGCTCAAATTATTATATTTATCATAGAATCCACTGGCAAATCAGACTATGCTTATCATCAAAATTTCAACTGATAATGGTGAAGTTCCACTGTATATTTTTGTAAAATAATTTTGAAATAAATGTAACCTAATGCCTTTTCCAAGATGTATGTGCTAGCAATTTAAATATCAACCTACCTACCTATAATGCATATTATGTTTATATAGAGATTTAGGAAATACAACAGTCCCACTGGAAACTCTCTCAAGAGCAAACAGTACCTCGAATATAACAGGGTGACCAGAGTTCGGTTTTTTTTTTTAAATAATTTTGGGTTCAAATGGTTGAGAAATATAGTAAGAATGCGCAATATTGCCAATTTTGTATATTCAAGAATTTTCGGACAAATAAAATCTGATATGGAGTGAAAAATGGTAAGATAAACAACCTCGCGCGTTCTTCAAAAGAATTAAGGACGTACTAAAAAAGTGTTCAAAAAATAATTACTGAAGCCTGCAGAACGACCTTCTTTTTTTTCCTATTAACGTCGAAGTTTCACGCATTTCTAATATTTTTCGAGGCTATTGGCAACCTTGAAGCATGTAGATCGTGTCTGATCTTGACATATTAACGAGCTTTTTGTATCTTGAATGTGGCTGTGTTGCGGAAATTTATCAGCCGGCGGTACTGTTGACTCTTAATATCAAATAGTGCTTCTAATGATGCATATTCAATAGATTTCCTCTCCAAAAGCCATCGGCTTGGTTCGCCTCGAACATGATCTCTTGTGATGGTGATGACTATCCTTCTATAGCTTTGATGGTGTCCTAACGGCCTTTTAGTAATCAGGAGATCGATTTGAGGAAATAGAACATCTGGGGTGGATATAAGGTTTCCTTCTGAAAGCGTCAAAAGTAACCTGTGTGATCAGTATGCTGTGCGAATTTTTGCGGAAAATAGTCCCAAAATCTTTTAAACGGAATCAGCTACGGTTGTTCGTCATTGGGTTCCGGGGACATTTTCAAACGCTAATGCCGAATATCTTCTTCACTGTACTTCACGCCAGTTCTATCTCGAATTTTCACACGCTATTCTGAAAAAACGCATATTGCGTTTTTCCGACGTCCGTTGAGCTTTCATGCAGTGCGTTGCAGAATTCCTAGATGATCACGAATAGTGATATCGATCGATCAGTCTGCTCAATCCCTTTTACATGTAGGAAGGGTACAAAGTTGTATGATTGTCGGAGAAAACTATGGTGCTGAGCATAGTAGTTATACTTGCATGCTCTATCTAAGATAATAATAATAATATTTATTGATCTTCTGGATTGACAATACAATATGGGACAGGTCATTGAATGCAAAAGTGATAAAAAAATTAACAACAAATTTTACAGTGACAGTATAATACAAACATCAATGCAGTCCATCATCATTCAGATAGTCTTGAATACAGTAGTAACATTTCTCTATTAACTTGTTTCTTATAAGCCGTTTGAAAACATAAATATTTTGTATATTCTTGATAGAATAGAGAACTTATTGTATAAAATAATACCCATGTACGCTGGGTTTTGCTCAAATATCTTAAGATTATGACCAGGTGTAGAAAGTTCTTCACCATACCTTGTAGAATAATCATGATTATCTCTGTTTTTCTTGAAATTTCCCAAATTTAGTTTAGTGAACATTAGAACTTCCATGATATATATGCAAGACATAGTGAGTAATCCATTCGTTATGAACAGTTGCTTACATGGTGTATATCTCCGTGCACCTGCCATAGTTCGCACAGCCCTTTTTTGTATTCGAAATACTCTTAAGCTGACTGATGTACAGCCCCAGAAAATATTGCCATATTTTATTTTGGAATATATGTGAGCACAATAGTAGGTTTTCATTTTATTGAAATTAGTTAGTTCCCTCAATCTATATAGGGCGTAGCACGCCGCCGACAAACTACCGCACACCGAGTCAACGTGTGCATTCCATCCCAAATTATTTTCGAGAAACAGACCTAAGAATTTGGTTTCATTAACTTGATGTATACTCTTTTTGTCTTTTTTTATGAGAAACGATTCCGAGCTGTTTTTAGTTTTAGGAGTAAAATGAATGAAGACCGTTTTATCTATGTTGAGGTATAGACGATTTTTGTTAAACCAGCTTATAAATTTGTTGAACATCTCTTGAGCACATTTTATTAGATCCTCTTTGTTACGCTGTCTACACAAATAGCTTATATCATCTACGAACAGTTTAATAAGATCTTTGTCATCTATATTTGGGAGATCGTTGATGAAAAGTAAAAATAACAACGGTCCAGGCACAGAACCCTGCGGAACACCGAATTCTGTCATTTTCGAGTCTGATCTCACACCATCAATTTCAACTATTTGAGATCGACCAGTTAAATAGGTTTTCAGCAAGTCGTTGACTTTTCCTCTTAATCCGTAAGACTTCAGTTTCTCAAGTAGCAACCGATGATCAACCAGATCGAAAGCCTTACTGAGATCCATGAAGATACCTAGTGTCTTCATATTACTATCCACGCTGTCATATAACTCACTCATAAAGTCATATATGGCTGTCATCGTAGACTTGCCCCTTAAAAATCCATGTTGCGCACCATGAAATACTTTATGTTTGTTCAAGAATAAGATGATTCTGTCAAATAATATTCTCTCGACCACCTTAGATATAACAGATGAAAGTGCAATAGGCCTATAGTTCTCAACCATCTCAGGATCTCCCTTTTTGAGAATTGGAACGATCTTGGTAAGTTTCAATATCTCCGGATAAACACCCTGAACCATCGTCAGATTTATAAGGTGTACTAAAGGAGTAGCTATGGATTCTGAACATTCTTTTAATACTTTGGTATTTACTTCGTCTGCACCGATACTGCATGAATTTTTGAGATTCTTTATAGCATAAATAACTGACCTCTCGTCTACTGGTGAGAGAAACATTGAATCAGACACCTTCAATGGCATATCAAATGCCTCTGTCATTTGCGGAATTCTCTTATTTAGATCAATCGGAATATTCACAAAAAAATTGTTGAAACAGTCAGCGATACTCTTAGTTTTCTCTATCATTCCATTTTTAGTTTTAACTTTCTGGGGTTTATGACTTTTACCTTTTTTTTGACCTATATTGTTATTGATAACCGTCCATGCTGCCTTAGACTTATTTTCTGTATTCTGAAATATTTCTATATTTTTTATTCTTTTTGCTTCATTGATAACTTTTGAATAAACTGTTTTATATTTTTTGTAGATATTAAGTAATTCAGAATCAAAGTTGTCATCTATTAACTCTCTATATAGTTCTTTTAAGTGTTTGGCAGATACGCAAATGCCTGGTGTTATCCAGGATTTTATATTCGTATAAGAGTGTTTTTTAATGGAAACGATTTATCAATAATATAGTATTTCAAAGTATCAACGAACTGACCGAACCCTCTGTTTACATCTTGACTATTTAAAATTCCCTCCCATGTTTCCCCTCGTACATAGTTTCTAAATCTGTCGTAATTTTGCTCCGTGAATAATCTAACATATTTGTTCATCTTAACAAGTGGTTTGTTTACCATGTTATCGAAAAGATCGAAAGAAACACTAGGTATATCCGTATGACACCTAGGTGTCCCTCTTTTGGAATTGAGGCTCAAATTTGACCCGTGAAAATTTTGAAACAACAATCCACAAAAATATACCCTTGATAACTGAAAAGAGTGCAACTAACTTATTGCGTAAGAAAACAAGAAAAATATAAAACTGTCGATATAGATACAATAGACGTTGAAACACATTCTCCGTTGTGCGTACATACCGCAGGTCTACGTTGTAGGTTTCCGCATAAAGTAAATAAAGATATATGTGTTCTGTGGGATTCCGTTTCGTTCATTTTGCTGCAACGCAATCCTCGGGAGTGAAAAATGGAAAAATAAGTAACATTGATATTCTCACAAAAGAATTAAGTTCATCCCAAAACAAAAATGTACTCACTGACGCCTGCAGAACGACACCCCGTTTTCTCCTATAAACGTCGAAATTTCTCCGAATTCTAAGATTTCACGCGGCCATTGGCAACGTTTAAAGATGTACACCGCTTGACCTTGAGATATTCAGAAGGTTAAATGAAACTTGAATGTGGCTGTGTTCCCTAGTCGTAATTTAGCACCACATGGTGTTGGTTGCTCTCAAGGAAAAATCTGCCGAGTTTTTAGTTCTATTATCTATGTAAACAATATTCCTATGATAATTATCGCATGCAAAAGTTGTGTACGATTTCTCTCCCGAAAATGTCCGAGAAATGCTCTATCCGAATATGTGCATGATAAATAGCTTCAATATAACAGGAGTATACCTCAACGCAGGCCAACAATTCAAAATAAATCGATTAAATGATATTTTTGGACGATTTCGCATTATTTTCTAGATTTCTCAAGAAAGAACTTAACCATTAAAAATTTCAAAAAGCACTGCCGTGAAGGCAGCAACTTTTGCGCGCATGTTCAATGTAGATGACCGCTTCAGCAACGAATTTGAACGTGCGCGCGTACCAAATTTCAGTTCGATACGATCATAAGTTCTGGAGATATCGGGAAAAAATATGTCAAATTTCGAGGTTTTCTTCTCGGTATCGTTGATTTTTTCGGTATTACTCGAGAAATACTGATTCAGTCCTGATTAAACTTCACAGCTAGTTTTAAGATGCTAAAAGACAACTTTATGCAAAATTTCGTGAAAATCGTGTTATTAGAACAATTTGAAAAAAAAAATTTATATGATTTTCTCATCATATCATCCTCATTAAATTCTGTATGAAACTTCGAACTGTTATTTTCGATGAAGTACTGAATTTCAATTCGATCTGATCTGTATTTTTGGAAACATTGGAAAAATAAAATTTTGATTGGGTATATCTACGGAATCATTGGGCGGATTTTACCCATTCACGAATTCGACCTTCGTAATTAAGCCCCAAACCTACTCTACAAATATCGAGTTTCTAAGTCGTTTCTTCCGGAGGTTATTGTGTTTACGGTCAGCCTAACGGCCGACTGCGTAAACACAATAACTTCCGAAAGAAACGACTTAGAAAATCGATATTTGTAGAGAAGGTTTGGACCTTAATTACGAAGGCCGAATTCGTGAATGGGTAAAATCCACCCAATGATTCCGTAGATATACCCAATCAAAATTTTATTTTTCCAATATTTCCAAAAATACAGACCAGATCGAATTGAAATCCAGTACTTCATCGAAAATAACAGTTCGAAGTTTCATACAGAATTTAATGAGGATGATATGGTGAAAAAAACATATAAATTTTTTTTTTCAAATTGTTCTAATAACCCGATTATCACGAAATTTTGCACAAAGTTGTCTTTCAGCATTTTAAAACTAGCTGTGAAGTTTAATCAGGACTGAATCAGTATCTCTCGAGTAATACCAAAAAAATCAACGATATCGAGAAGAAAACCTCGAAATTTGACATATTTTTTCCCGATATCTCCAAAACTTATGATCGTATCGAGCTGAAATTTAGTACACTGCTGTGAAATTAGAAGGTCAAAGTGTGAGTATAATTTTTTTGGATATGATGAATGGTTTCCGAAAAAAAAATTTTTTTGTAAAAAAATTTCGAAAAAAATTTTTTTTTAAATTTATTGACAATATGATCTTGACGAAATTTGGCTCAAAGTTGCGCGTCGTTATACTCCACCAAACTGCCAAGTTTGAATCAAATCGCTCAAGTAGTTTCTGAAATAAAAAATAAATAACTTCAAAATTTCAAATGCCTATAACTCCGAAACTATTCGATCGATTTGGCCCATTAACGAACTTAACCGCTGCATTCCAATGCGCGACCTACCCTGAAAGTTTCAAGTCGCTAGCTCACTTCGTTCGACAGTTATCGTGTCTACGGCCGGCCAACCGGCCGGCCGGCCGGACAGAATCGATTTTGACACCGGATTCGTCATCAGTGAGTCCAACCTAGTCGATTGAGACCATTTTCGGCTCAATCATCCAAAATTACAGACATTTGATCAAAACGATAGCACGCTGTTCCCCTAGAACATGCGCGCAAAAATTGAATAAAAATTACCTTTTGAAGAAAACATCCATAACAGATCGTTTGAATCCCGCAAGGAGTTTTCTATAAAAAATAATCTCATTTGATTTTTAATAGTTTTTTTTTTCATGTCTAGAAAAACCTACAAAATAGTGTTTAAAATATACCTTTTCTTCCTAATTGATTGATTAAACTCTTTCCTGAATGCTTGCGATGAGTATACAGGGTCTTTCACGAGGAACCTCACCCATATTTATACGGGAAACTACTGAACGTATTTTCATGAAATTCAGCACTTATAAGTATTTCACGATGCTGATGAAATCTAAAATATTTTCAAGGCATGAGCACCTCCGGTTTTTCCGGAAATGAAGTCAACTTCCGTTTTTCAAATTAGAACACCATTTTTTTATTGCAGAAATAGATTCCTTAGAAAATTTCAATTCATTTTGATGTAACATTTTTCAGTTTTGGTTGGAAAATTCTCTCTGAGCGGGAAAATTCGAAAAAAAAATCGAAAATAGAGCTCCGCTGAAACAAGAATAACTTCGAGGTTTTTGGATGGAAAATTTTCATTTTTGGGATTTTTCAAGATGTAAGATTGATGTATCCACTTTGAACATCGAAATCGCGATTCATGATACAGGGGGTGAAAAAATCGCTTTCAAAGTTAGGGATGACAAAATCGTGAAAAATCAATTTTTTCAAATTAGAACCCCATTTTTTTATGGCAGATATTGAATCTACGTTAAAAAATAATGTGAGTGTATGCATCACACCCTTGCCCTAAAATGGATATTTTCTGAGTTATTCACAAAAAACTGTTTTTCGTCTTGAATTTTCAGCTATTTCTTTTCCCTTCACGCCAAAAAGATGAAATTTTCAGGAACTGTTATTTGAACCATGCTGTAGATTTTTCACCCCTTCTTGAAACCGACTTCAAGTTACTATTAGGAGAACCATGGCAAACTCTCGCAGTTATAACTAGAGAAGATGCTCAAAGTTTTGACCGTTAATTTCTAGACATTTATTTATACGTCTCAGGAATGCTTCGTGCGTTGCTCTTCTTATTTCATCGGGAGGAAGAGATCTGCAAAAGTGTTTAAAAACCAAATTGAGTTTCAAAACTATGAATCTAAAAATCTAAACAAACCTGAACGCATTTCTGACTCGTTCTATGCAGTCCTCTTTATCAGTCAGGGGAGTTGAGTAGACAATATTTTTTATCCTACCCGAAACATAATAGTCTAAAGGAGTTAAATCGGGAGAACGTGGTGGCCAAAGATGTGGACCATTGTTCGCCAACCATCGATCTTCAAATAGCCTGTAGAGGATATTTGACACATTGAGTGAATTGTGTGGAGGCGCGCCATCTTGTTGATACCATAAGTCATTATGGTTCTGTACTAGCGGCTCAATTATTTGAGTCAATATGTCAGAATATCTATCTCCTAAGGGAGAACATTCTTTAAATAATGCAAACATGTGTAGTGTTCTATCTTACCAGTTAAAGTCCCATCATAAATGTGAACATCGAGAATTGCATTATTTTTGATGGCGCAAAAAACATTGAAACTCCAGGTCTCTTGAAAGTTCCATTGTCTGAAGTGGTGGTTGTTCTCTTCATCCCAATAATGACTGTTATGCCTATTGAAAGAACCATTCTTTGTGAATTTAGATTCATCTGTCCAAATTATACAGTCCAAAAAGTTTTCATTCTCTTGAAATCGAATCATCATAGCTTCGCAAAACTCTGTTCTCCTGACGAAATCAGTTTCCTTCAAATGCTGTACCCTATTGAATTTATATGGGTGCATTTTATGTTTTTTTAGTATTCTCCAAACACTCGATTGAGATAATCCCAGATCAATCTCGGCATCTTTGAGAGAATTTTGAGGATTCACACGAAAATATGCAAGAACTGTAATTTCGTTGTTCTCATCTTCTACTACACTTTTTTCTCTGTGTGTAGTTTTCTTAACGAAAGATCCGACATTTCTCAAGTTTGTCATGGTTCTGTTAATGGTATCTCTCGTTGGTCTGGGTCGGTCAGGAAACCTCTCAATGAACAGTCGAATCGTTCTATCTACAACTTTATTACATTCTCCATGAAGTAGAATGAGATTTAAATAATCTTCATTGGTAAAATTAGGCATAGTGATCGATTTTATAACTTAATACGAATTATCACCAAATTAATAGTAAACACAAAATGCTACTGAATAAAGAGGAATTTGGCAGATGTAATTAATGATATTTATCATTAAAAAAAATAATGTAAAACATGGTAAGTTTTTGCATATGGTTCATAAGGAATTATTTATTTATCACTGGAGAGAAAACCGATGGCCGATTAGTTGAAATAAAGAGGTTTCCGATACAAATTCGAATCCAAATTCGCCATCTATTTAGGAACAACCTGTAACTTTTTTCTCTTGCATATTAGGGTGGTAAAATCTAAAACATGGTTTAAGTAACAGTTCCTGAAAATGTCATCTTTTTGGCGTGAAGGGAAAAGAAATAGCTGAAAATTCAAGACGAAAAATAGTTTTTTGTGAATAACTCAGAAAATATCCACTTTAGGGCAAGGGTGTGATGCATACACTCACATTATTTTTTAACGTAGATTCAATATCTGCCATAAAAAAATGGGGTTCTAATTTGAAAAAATTGATTTTTCACGATTTTGCCATCCCTAACTTTGAAAGCGATTTTTTCACCCCCTGTATCATGAATCGCGATTTCGATTTTCAAAGTGGATACATCAATCTTACATCTTGAAAAATCCCAAAAATGAAAATTTTCCATCCAAAAACCTCGAAGTTATTCTTGTTTCAGCGGAGCTCCATTTTCGATTTTTTTTTCGAATTTTCCTGCTCAGAGAGAATTTTCCAACCAAAACTGAAAAATGTTACATCAAAATAAATTGAAATTTTCTAAGGAATCTATTTCTGCAATAAAAAAATGTTGTTCTAATTTGAAAAACGGAAGTTGACGTCATTTCCGGAAAAACCGGAGGTGCTCATGCCTTGAAAATATTTTAGATTTCATCAGCATCGTGAAATACTTATAAGTGCTGAATTTCATGAAAATACGTTCAGTAGTTTCCAGTATAAATATGGGTGAGGTTCCTCGTGAAAGACCCTGTATACTATGAAGATACTGAATGTCACGAAAGTCTCGAATGAAGTCACTAGTTCAGTATAAATTTTTTGAGCACATGTTAGAGATCATTTCGCCCAAAAGTATGGTATTTTCGAATTTTTTACCGAAAATTATCTGAACTACTAGGTTGGGCTCGCTGATAAAGAAATAATTCAATAATATCCTTTCGAATAGAAATACCTAGTGACTAGAAACTATCAGGGTTGCTCTGCAGAATGCTCTGACGCGCAACTTTATGCAAAAGAATTATTTAAATGACACTAGGTCTCTTGCATGTAACACGAATTATCATATTTTCATCTTTTTCTCATTCTTTATCGATACAAAATCATAATGTATACTATCACATACTTCAACAATTTGCGAATTTTGAATAATTCCGCATTGAAAATGGTCAAATCGGGACTCAAGATCGAAGCGAGAGGAACGTGTCAGATCACCTTCTACGTCACTCGGTACTGCAAGCATAGATAAACTAAAATAGAGATTATTTGTCTATGATTGCAAGCAAGATTCACCGATCGATACAGCTGACGATGTCTATTTATTAGCTTGCTAGAGAGAAAAGTGCACTAGAAAAGAGAGATTGGATATATCCCGGTACGTCACGGAAGGCGCGAAGTTTCTTCCGTTTGAACTGCCAATATGTGGAGCCAAATTTAAAAGATCGTTTTCTCGTTGAAAATTGAAATTTTTGACGGCGGTTAAAGTTTTTCAGTAGTCTTACGGATAGATTATTTTATTCCGAGAATAAAAAATATTCATGCAAAGGACCTTTTGTTACAGAACTCGAAGTCAATGTTCAACAAGACACGTACAATGTGCGAAATTTCAGTTCGATTCGATGTTCGTTCTTATTTAAGATCCGAAGGTATCCGTGATAATCAGGCTTATTAGAACCGTTTTAAAAAATCTCTGGTATTTTAGAAATTTTCGCCGTACGTGTTCTTCTACTACCGATCAAGAATTTGATGTGAAATATTCAATGCTGTTCGGTCAGCCTGTCGTGTGGACATAATGGGGGTTTTTCCTGAATTTGGGTTATTACTGCAAATGCAAATTTGAACATAATTATTATGGGTTTGATTCATCATTTTCCCAAATTATCTTCAGAAAGAATTCACAATCAGGTTTCAAAATTGGGGTTTGGGATTTGTCATGCATGCACGAAGTGACAACGTTGTTTAGTAGAATTGCTTTTTCTGCTATAGAATAACGAAATATTTATTCCTATTCTGTGGTACACACGTATTCTTTGTCAATATAACCAAACAATTTTCGTTTGCGATTTGTCAGTTATATGACAGTATGACAGTCTGTGTTCTTCTTTTTCTATTCCTTGGTCGTTGTCTTCTACTCTAACCAGATCGAAGTATAGCTATTTCTGTTTTCCTTAGCAAATTAACATAGTTGACGTCCTTTTCTTTCCGAGAAAGCTGAATTCGACGTTGCCATATAGTGCACTCAAGACAAATCCCTTTAAATGCAAATCCCCATTTTTATTTTTCAGTTTTAGGTGATCAAACATTTTTTTTAAAATATAATATTGAAATTATATGTTTGAAATGTGATGTTCTAAAGGTTTTTCATGAATATTACTCCAATTTCGTTTGAAGAAAAAACCCCCATTGCCACGCTAACTTTAGAACGAAACTAACTAGCAACTTGAAACTTTCAGGGTAGTTTTACGCATCAAAATGTAGCGATTGTGTTCTTTGAAGGCAAAATCTGTCAAACGGTTTCTGAGCTTTACTCCATTTAAAATGTTGAGATTATTTCCTCAATATCTCAGGAAAAACTAATTCCATCAGATTGAACCGTGGAAGTTAGTAGTGGAGAACACCGACGCGAAAAAAGTTCCCATATGTTTGAAAATTTTTTTTCCAAAACTGTTCACCAGATTTCTATGAAATGTGGAAAAAATCTCGAGGTCAAGAGATAAGTAGGTACTCAACAACATAGGTACCTAATTTCAATTCGATCCAATATTTATTTTCGGAAATATTGTCGGAAAAACATGTCATATTTCGTTGTTGTTTCAACTGCTCCAGACATATTGCTGGAAAATAATAAGCTCGTTTAAAAGCACCAGACCTCACGTCAGTGCAGGGGCATTTACAGTGCTGCTCCAATGCGGATTTTTTTGTACGAATATATGACGAATATGTATGCTTTTCGCTAGGATTTGTAACGAGAGGATAGTCAGCCCAAGGAAATCCAATGTTGCCAAATGCCAAATAGAGATGAATACTTAACTCATATTCGAAAACCGATCAAAAATCGAACACCGTTCATAAAATAGAGTATGGTTGAGTTTAATTTTTTTGTCTGGTTAGGTTAGGTTTGTTTAATTTAGGACAGTGCCAGTTTGAATCAGAAACGGAAATTTGGTTAGGTCAGTTAACCCGCCAAATTTCCGTTTCTGATTCAAACTGGCACTGTCCCAAATTAAACTAACCTAACCTAACCAGACAACAAAATTAAAATTAACCATTACTCTATTTTATGGACGGTGTTCGATTTTTGATCGGTTTTCAAATACGAGTTAAGTATTCATCTCTATGCGTACATTTGGCAACATTGGATTTCCTTGGGCTGACTATCCTCTCGTGGATTTGTATAGCATCAGAATAAATGACAAGTGACAGCGCATGCGCAAACATGTCATTTTCTGTGCTTGAATCATAGACCGAACGAACCTACATAATCTGACGTAGATTACGCAAACATGCAGGCCACTCTCCAGCTGGATTCAGAATCAATTCGTGGGCGAAGTGCGACTTGGCCACTAATGGCGCGTGCTGAGCAACGTTGTCATTCACAACGGCCGACCGTAAACACAATAACTTCCGGAAGAAACAACTTAGAAACTCGATATATGTAGAGAAGATTTGGGGCTTACTTACGAAGGTCGAATTCATGAATGGGTAAAATCCGCCCAATGATTCCGTAGATATACCCACAGAATACAAATATATAAGAAGTGAAACCTCCCTTCAAAACGACGGAAACAAAATACGCCCTCACCGGGGATGGCACGAACTAACAAGTTGCACGGTATTATAGAAATTCAGAGAATTCTATACCGTGAATCTGGCTGGCGATTCGTTGGCGGGAAAATATTGCATTTCAAATAATTGTGTAATGTACATTTTTGAATTAAAGTCCAGATTTTGAGACAGAAATTTATTTACAGATCAATAGATACATCAATTTCACAATACTATTCGAAGTACAATGATAAATAAGTATTTCTGACAGTATATAAAATACAATATTGAAGGAAATAAATACCCAATATTTTTTAAGAAAAAATTGGTCGGTGAAGGAATTCAGAAGAGAACCTTTCCGGAGAGGTACATTACATAAATTTTTTTACAACCAATTAAAAATTAATAATAAATAATGTGAACATCTGCACAAAACTGAAGGTAAACATGACTGGCAATGTTACATCGTAAAAACAAAGACATGATTATCAATGTGGAGATTTGAACTTTGTTGTTCCACTCAAAAAACCAATACATATACCTACTTACAAAGGGTTCATACCTCTATTAAAACATTTAAACTTGGGTTTATCAATGTTTTCAATTCGTCACGTGAAACAAGTTCTAGGTGAAAACAATCATGCAAATTGTCTGCCTGATAAATTTGTTGCATCTATATAAATATCGATTTGAAATGTTAGTAGCTCATCTTGCACCAACATACTGTGTATGTATGGGTCTTTTGACCAAAGTTTCCTCATATTCTGATTGCCTTCAACCAATATTTTCATTTCTGAATAGATTTCAGTATGAATATCAATATTACCCTTTGAAATATGACTTGTAATGTTCTATCATTGCATAAAGACATGGTCTTTATATAATGGTTCTATACAGAATAACTTTCTGAATGATGCATCATCTGAAAACTTTTGAGACGAATGGTTTCACTTCAAGTTAGTTAAGGGTGATGGACTCTGAAATAGAACTTTTAAACCTGGAGTGAATTGAAATTGGCAATATTCAACGAATATATTACCTCTCAAATGAATGTAATCTCTCAATAATCATTTCATTTTATCCCATCACATCAAACAAAATTATACAATATACATTTTCATGACATTTGTCAACGGGTGATAAGTCCATTTGCTTCAATTGAAATGACAGAAGCACTCGGACGTTGATTGGCTGAATGGATATCTACCGTTTCTTTTTTTGGATGGCGAGACCTCTTTGTCTGATGCCAAGATTCTGAACAAAGCTGCACCCCCCTGGATATACCCATTCAAAATTTTATTTTCTCAATATTCAAAAAAATACAGATTAGATCGAATTGAAATTCAGTACTTTATCGAAAAAAAAACCTGGAAAAGCCTCCATGAAGACAGCAGCTTTTGCGCGCATGTTCAAATTCGTTGCCAAAGCAGTCATCTCCATTGAACTAGGTTTTTCAAAGTATTGAAATTAACAGACGCTTTTGATTCCTTGGACATGCACATTGCATTGCATCGAAAAATTGTTTTTGCTGGAATTAGTTTCGCAGAAATGATTAGTTGAGGTAGATAGATAAATCAATATAATAATTATTGATCGTAATGAGTGGAACATGAAATTGTTTTCATTTTATTGATTCCTTCGTTTGTAAACAAAGAACAAGTCATATCATTTGGACTGATTCTAGATTAACCACATAATATAGCCTGCATTCAGCACTTCTTCACATAAATAAGAGTCCTTAAATTTCTTATTGAGGTGTCTATATTTCCAGATATTCAAGTTAACTTAGATATTGGTTTATTTTGATCCACCAAGCAACATACACTAAAATAACACCGAAATTATCCTTCAGGAACGATTTAAAGTACGATTTTATATCGTGATCCAAACGAAAAGTTCCTTCCTAAGGAATCTTACACAAAACTATAATAATTTCTTTAAATATTCAAGCTCTGCTTAATAAATATTCGTTCTCTACCACATTTCTAAGGTTTGTTTACATAAAACTACTAGCTTGGACAGGTTCAAAATTTATCCGTTAGGGCGCTGGCATCTTCGCAGAAGTTCCCAATAACATTGAGTTGAGGCACCCAACAATGGTCATTTCGGGAGGATGCCATTTGGAGTTAATACAATCGAAAATTTCAATCAGAAAGAAAGGAATCGATTGATGAATATTATAAACACTTTCGGTATACCAAAATTTCAACTCTGAGAACAACACAAAAGCTCGAAAATGAACTCTCAAAGTAAGCAAAATACGTTAGAATAACGGGCACGTCGAAAAACTACTAGCTTGGAAGTGTTCGAATTTCTATCGCCAGAGGGCGTATCGCTTAGCAGTAGTTGCGAATTGGTATTGGAAAATGAAAATACGCGCTTGTTCTGAAGAACAGCGCTTTATCATTCTGCCCAAATGCCTGTTGTTTTCTTCCGAAAAAAGTCTCTAGGTTGGAGTGATTGAACTCACTAATGAAGCAAACAATATTCCATTCAAGGTATTATTTTTTTGATTTTTTTTGGGTTTTCACTCCCAATATCTGGAGAAGAACTACTTAAAATTAAATAAAATTGGTTTTTTTATGGGAAACGCCTTTGCGGATTGCAAGATTGAACTATTGCTTGGATGGATTTTGTCGTGTTTGATCAACGAGTGCATTGAATTTTCTCAAATTGATTTCTTTCCTTTTTTCAAATTCATTTCTATATGAAATATTCACACAATGAAAAATATGATGTGCAAAGTCGTCTGTGTAGAAAGAATGAAAAATTATTTTTTTCTTCTAATCATAATATATCTTGTTGGAGTCTTTCTTTTTTTGTCTGAGGAAACTTACTCTTTCTCTAATCAAAGCACAACTGAACTTATTTTTTTATTTTTTGGCTTCCATCACTTTGAAAAGGTTGTTTAATTCTAAGAAACTTTGGAATTACTTTATTATTTCTGCATCTGCACATGGAAGTGAGGCTGTTTTCTGTGTGTGCTAGTTTCTTATATAATTCTAGATAGAAAAAATTTCAAAAAGCACTGCCGTGAAGGCAGCAACTTTTGCGCGCATGTCCAATGTAGATGACCGCTTCAGCAACGAATTTGAACGTGCGCGCAAAAGCTGCTGCCTTCATGGCAGTGCTTTTTGAATTTTTTTTCTGATAAATTACTGGATTTCAATTCGATCTGATCTGTATTTCTGGAAATATTGAAAAAATAACGGTCAGCCTAACGGCCGACTGCGTAAACACAATAACTTCCGAAAGAAACAACTTAGAAACTCGATATTTGTAGAGAAGGTTTGGACCTTAATAACGAAGGCCGAATTCGTGAATGGGTAAAATCCACCCAATGATTCCGTAGATATACCAAATCAAAATTTTATTTTTCCAATATTTCCAAAAATACAGATCAGATCGAATTGAAATCCAGTACTTCATCGAAAATAACAGTTCGAAGTTTCATACGGAATTTGATGAGGATGATATGATGAGAAAATCTTAAACATTTTTTTTTTCAAATTGTTCTAATAACACGATTATCACGAAATTTTGCATAAAGTTGTCTTTCAGCATCATAAAACTAGCTGTAAAGTTTGATCAGGACTGAATCAGCATTTCTCGAGTTATACCGAAAAAATCAACGATATCGAGAAGAAAACCTCGAAATTTGACATATTTTTTCCCCATATCTCCAAAACTTATGATCGTATCGAACTGAAATTTGGTACACTGCTGTGAAATTAGAAGGTCAAAGTGTGAGTATAATGTTTTTTGGATTTGATGAATGGTTTCCGAAAAAAAATTATTTTGGAAAAAAATTTCGAAAAATTTTTTTTTTAACAATTACCGACAATATGATCCTGTCGAAATTTGGCTCTAAGTTGCGCGTCGATGTACTTCACCTAACTGCCAAGTTTGAATCCAATCGCTCAGGTAGTTTCTGAAATAAAAAATAAATAACTTCAAAACTTCAAATGCCTATAACTCCGAAACTATTCGATCGATTTGGCCCATTAACGAACTCAACCGCGGCATTTCGATGCGCAACCTATGCTGAAAGTTTCAAGTTGCTAGCTTGCTTCTGTCGACAGTTATCGTGTCTACGGCCGGCCAACCGGCCGGCCGGCCGGACAGAATCAATTTTGACACCGGATTCGTCATCAGTGAGTCCAACCTAGTCGATTGAGACCATTTTCGGCTCAATCATCCAAAATTACAGACATTTGGACAAAACGATAGCACGCTGTTCCCCTAGAACATGCGCGCAAAAAGCCCATACCTTTCTTTTAAGTATCCATTAAAGCTTATTTTGGAAGGAAATACATCAACCCTGCAATCCGCGTTTTCCATAAAAAAAATTAATTAATTTTTAATAGTTCTGTTTCAGATATCGGGAGTGAAAATCCAGAAAAAATCTAGAAAATGATGCAAAATCCTCCCAAAATAAGCTTTAATCGATACATACAAGGTAGGTTGCATACCAAAATCGGCCGAACGGTTACAGTGTTATTCTCATTTGAATTTTTGAGGTTATTTCAATATGTCAACAAGTATCAAAGCGAGCGGATCGGAATCTCGTAAGTTCTAGAATACGGACACGCAACATTGAGGGAACTTTGTTAAGAGCAATGCCACACATGCTAAATCACGACTAGGCAACACAGCCACATTCAAGTTTCATTAAACCCCGTGAATATCTCAAGGTCAAGCACCTGAATAGATCATTGGGTGTATATGCTTAAATGTTAGTTATTATACAATATGAAAAAGTGGCAACATTGCGCATTCTTAAATTTTTTTTCAACTATTTGCACCAAACAATTTTTTTGAAAAAAACGAACTCCGGCCACCAGAAGTCACCCCATAATATTCGAGGTATTGTTTGCTTTATTGTAAAAAATTTATAAAAATTGTTTTTCAATAAACATTTTCTGAAACTGTCTCCAGATTGGGAAAATATGTCAAACGATGTTATTCCTTCAATATCGTTATTTCCTCAATAGCTCAAAAGTTTTGGCAAATAATTCGAACAACCGCATAAAAGCTCCTGAACTCACACGTCAGTGCTTTTCTAGAATCTTCGATTTGATGGTTTTTTTGTGAACAACTACTAGCGTGGGGGCTGTCGAAAATCGACATATTTCCATTGGTGTACGGCTCTCTGTTCGAGAGAGCTGGCGTTTATAGGACATAATTTTGCAAACAAAATATTTGTGTAGATCCGAATTTACCGATAGTTCATGATTCCTTCCAGAATTTTCAATACGTAATTTCAAGTCCCAATAATAAGCATGAAAACGCCGGGGCTCAGCTTGTTCATCTTTCTCACAAATATTTGCAGAACTGTATCCTCATCTTCTCTAATTGAAATGGGGGTTTTCGGCCGTTGAGTTTAATTGAAAATTTCGAACCTTATAGACGCCAGATACAAAACTGCGTAAAGTTTCATCAATAATTAGTTTGTGTTTCACGTTCTTCCATAATTATATAAGTAAGATTTCACAGGGTTAGGACTCAAATGACTACAACTATTTTTAAAACAAAGTCGACGTTTCGTCGATATATTTCGACTTTCTCAAGACTAAAACATAAGCAATAAATAAGATGAATGGAACTTTCTTCACAAACAGAAATCATTGTGTCTTACCTAGATTTTTAACAGTTGTCTACATCTAACATTGATTCGGGCATAATATATATGTGGAGATCACTTTGTCTTTTTTCTTTCATCATATTCCTTATTACGTCTGTTTATATTTGTCATGTACATCTAAGGAATTATTTTAATTTTTGACAATTTTATTTCTATGTATATACGTAGTATATACACGTATATATTATGCCCGAATCAATGTTAGATGTAGACAACTGTTAAAACACAATGATTTCTGTTTGTGAAGAAAGTTCCATTCATCTTATTTATGGCTTATGTTCTAGTCTTGAGAAAGTCGAAATATATCGACGAAACGTCGACTTTGTTTTGAAAATAGTCATTTGAGTCCTAACCCTGTGAAATGTTACTTTCATAAATCTCATGATAACTTCATCGGACACAAGGACATAATTATCATTTGATCTCTCAAAAACCTCATTCAAAATTGAGAAATAGATACCTGCTTAGCTGATTTTGGTGTTTTGTTGCTATAAAATACCGAACTTTCGTGATCGCTCCAGGAAAAATATTTACCACACCGTGAAAATTTTTCACTTCACGTTTTTGAGCAGATATAACTTCCGAAAAAAAAAACAAATAAGAAAATAAATGAGCCAAAAATAACGATGCAATCGAATTGACATCTTGTATATGGTTGAAAATCTTGTATTTGTTAGAAAAATGGGCATTGAGGTTTTTGCTAAATTCCTTGAGGATCAAATGATAGCATAATTGTTTTTTCAGAACAGGTCAGGTAAACTTTCAATCAGATTTCGAGAAGTTTTGAAAGCTGTTCAACCAAGTAGGTATTGAGCCTACAGTGGGACATGGAAATAAGAATCGAATATACATATCTACGGAATTATCGTGCGGATTTCACCCATTCACGGATACTACCTACGTTATTAAGTTCCAAGTTACTCTAAAAATGTCGAGACTCTACGTAATTTCTTCGGCAAGTTATTATGTTCGATCGTATAAACACATTATCTTCCCCGAAAACAACTTATAGAGCAGGAATTTGTAGAACATGTTTCAGCAATATAAAGGGTGTTTCAAATTGCGCGTTTTTTTCAAGAATATAAATGAAACACATAATTTGCATTCATTTTCAAAAACTTTTTATTGATAATTGAAGTATCATTTATGACATTTATATACGAAAACTAATATCTGCCAAATGGCCTCCTCTTGCACCTCTACAGACGTCCACTCTTTTGTAAAATTTTCAATGACATTTTGACATAATTGAGGCTCACTAATGAAATGAATAATTTCATCCTTCAGTTCAGGAATCGATTGTGGATTATTCTTATAGACCTAGCTTTTCACATAACCCCAAAGAAAATAGTCCATCGGTGTCAAATCACATGATCTTGGTGGTCAATTGACATCACCCTTTCTGGAGATTATTCGTCCAGACAATTTTTGTCTCAATAAATCAATTGTGTCATTTGCAATGTGAGGTGTAGCGCCATCCTGTTGAAACCAAATGTCCTCTTGATTAATATTCATTAATTCAGGCCACAAAAATTGGATTATCATCTGACGATATCGATCACCATTGACAGTTACAGCTTCACCAGCAGCATTTTCAAAAAAGTTAGGTCCAATTATATCACCTGACCATAATGCACACCAAATAGTAACTCGTTTAGGATGCATAGGTTTCTCTTGAATAATTCGTGGATTTTCCTCACCCCAGATACCACAATTTTGTTTATTAACAAAGCCACCAAGTTGAAAATGTGCCTCATCGGAAAACATGATATTTCGAGAAAAATCAGCTGGTTGTTCATTGATGAAATTGACAAATGAACGACGTTTTGAATGATCTAATGACTTTAGTTCCTGTGTTATTTGAACCTTATATGCCTTCAGAGCTAAATCTTTGTGTAAAATACGCCATGTTGTGGACCCACTAAGTTCAACTTGTTGTGAACGTCGTCCAATGGACATTCGAGGGTCTTCAGCAACACTTTCACGAACCAAATCAATATTTTCTTGTGAACGACCGCTACGACTGTATTTTTCACTTTTTTTTTATCTTCCACCGAACGGGTCTCTTGAATTTTTTTAATAATTCGACCAATAGTGCTTTGAGATGGACTATTATGTAAACCATAAAATTCACGTAATAAGTCAACAATTTGAACGCGTTGCTGTATCGTGTACGAAGCCATCCTTTATAATCTTTGAAAGACAAATGCTGAACATTTATGAGACCCTTTTTTCAGTTTCTCTAACAATACGATCCTCGCTAAATTTTGTAGAAGTATCGACATTTTACAATAAATTATTAAGTTGTTTCAATTCGATCGGAAATTTTAAAAACATTTTATTTTTTCGTGCATACGAAAAATTTCATATTAACAAATATACGACCAAATCACCAGATATTTCTATATGAGGTACTTACCTATGACTTCTTCATCATCTATGTCTTCTCTCCACTGAAGTTATTGCGATTTTGAAGGAGGATCCACCCTAAAAAAATACCGTATTGATTTATACTCATCTGATACATTGAAGCGAGCAATATTTCTACTTATAATGTTCTTAGAATAGATAGAAACAAAGCAGAGAAATATAAATATATTTTGCGCGTATCTTGAAAACAGTTTTAGCGATTTCGAAGAAATTTTGTATTCAGATAGAGTGTTTATTTCTTTCGTAGTATGTTTTCTGTTACACACGAATTAATGATAGTTATTGATAACCAGCGTTCATTCTATTTTCGAAAGGTAGTGTCCAGTTTAAAATTTCTGGAAAGATACGGAAATCTGCTTTGAGTCGTCTCATTACTAGCAAAAATTAAAATAAATAACAAAAAACTAGTAAGGACCAATATTCAACCCCAGCGATAGCCAACTCTTTTCTTACCTCTCAATCAAGTCAGTGTCGGATTTATATTTTTTATGATTGTGTGCCACTTTATTTCGACCACCCAATGTATCTTTTCATTTGTAATAAGCAGGGCATTAATGTTAAATAAATGCAAATCATTGCTAACGGGTATTAAAAAAACGAGCGTTACCTAGGATCGATAATTTTCGATTGGAATTGTGAAATATGGCGCCCATAGACCGCAGCCTATAGGGCCTATTGACAAATCCAGGACTGAATATAGTATAGAGATGTTAGTGCAAAATACTTAGACAAGACAGAATCTCGATCATTTTAGGTTTTTACTCCCATAATATCTTACAGAACTATTATAAATTAAATAGATGTTGTTTTTTATGGAGAACGCCTTTGCGGATTGCACAGGATAAAAATATTCGTCAAGGGCAGTTTCTTGGAAAACAAATTGCCTAGTGAACAATACAGGAGTAATATAAACGATAAACAAAGCGAACTATGACGTTTCAGAGTACAAATCTGACTTTCTATCGGACAAACGAGAAATCAATGAAGTTATTATTAGTGTGGCAATTCTTGGATTGATTTTGTCGTTTTTGATCAACGAGTGCATTGAATTTTTTCAAATTGATTTCTTTTCTTTTTTAAAATTCATTTCTATACGAAATATTCACACAATGAAAAATATATGCATAGTCGTCTGTGGAGAAATGATCAGTTATTTCATCTTCTAATCGTAATATATCTTGTTTCCTCATTTTGTCTGAGAAAAATTTGTTAATCAAAGCAAAACAGAACTTATTTTCGATTTTTTGACTTCCATTACTTTGAAAAGGTAGTTCTATTAAAAAAAAAACTTTGGAATCACTTAATTATTTCTGCATCTGCACATGAAAGTTTTCTGTGTGATGGTTTCTTATATAATTCTTCTAATTTTCTGAAACAAATGATAGAAAAAGGCCCATACCCTTCTCTTAAGTATCGATTAGAACTTACTTCGGGAGGATTTTACATAATTTTTTGGGTTTTTCTAAAAAATGATTCAAGATCTTCTCAAAATAAGTTTTAACACATACAGAATCTAGAGTTGCAAAATGGTGCAGGTGCCGGGCCGATCGCTTAGGTAGGGACCTACTGTCTCGATTTTAGAATTTCGACCTCGCAACTTTCTCTGTGAGTACTTTTTTACTGCGACTGTTTATTTCCAGTGCTTCCAAAAGGTTCAATATATTGTTTTGTTTTTTGAATGGAGTTTTGAAATTCTAGCTAGATATTCAAAGAATTAAAATATAAAAGCATCACCAGAACAAACAAAAATAAGAAATCAGGAATCTATAAAACTGTGGTACATGCCCATATGTGTACGTTGGACAAACGGGCAGAACTTTCGAAAATAGGATAAAAGAACATCAGAATTCCTGCATTAATACCACTCAAAGTAAAATTTCGTGTGGATCTAGTTGTTGGAAAACTATAAAAATTCTAATCAAAAATTTTCAAAATTTTCGATGAAATTTTTTTGTATCTGAAAATATTGTTCAATGGAAATTTTTTTTGCCAAATTTTTTTGTTATTTTGAATTTTAACGAATTATTACGCAATATCTCAAGAAGTACCAATGCAATCATATCGATACTTCGTAATCAGGTGGAAATTACCAACACGCAACTAGGTGCAAAATTTCGTGTTGATCTAATAGTTAGAAATTGAACAAGCGCGTTAAAACTCCTGACCTCACGTCAGTGCTTTTCTAGATTTTTCGATTCGCTGCAGCCCTCTGATTATTTCTGTATAAATTTCCTCAACTCTATCGTATTCTGACCAACTGATTGATTTAGGTTCTTTTTCGTGCAAAACATAGAAACATTCATCATTTCGGTACTTCGAATCCTAGAAATAATTTCGAGTATATTTTCAAACCCCCGTGTATATACATACAGGGTTGTTCTAAATCCGAGGCTTTTCCGAAACGAACTAGAACGATTGTCCAATTATCGTTATTTATATTTTCGAGGAAATTTCATGGGTACCTCGAGAAAGAAATGTAGGTACCACAATATTCTCACTAGACTTCCTTTTTATTCGAGAACGTTACCATTTCAGTGCAGGAACATATAATATTAATTAAAAAAAATACATTCGGCTTTAGTGATTGAGAACCATTAACAGCCACAGCGTAATTCAATATGAGTGAATCTGCCGATCACGCTAACAATTCTGAAGCAAGTTACACTGCTCAACAAAAATTAGGCAATGAATTCTGCGTTGTGTTTCAATAATTTAATCAATATGAAAAAACGCACTTCCTATTGTTTTAGTATGTCAAAGGGAATCCTAGGATTCCAATAAACCCTGTATGATCTGGTATGTACTTACTTATTTCATTATAAGTGAAAAATACGAAAATAGATTTGGAAGGTACTCAAATACCGCTAAAAATGGCGGTGAGAAAACTGGTACAGAAATATTCAGGAGGTTTAGACGAATAAAAAAAGCAATAACCTAAAGGGGGTTCCACTGAAGCATTGAACATATTCTAGATCGGTAGAGCACTGGTTCCCGTTCTTCGTTGAAGTCAAGGGTAGCATCGAAAGTGACCCATTCTGTATACTGTAATAGGGACGAAATGGATTGTATCGATTAATAATTATTTTGGGATGATTTCGCATCATTTAAGCTTTAATCGATACTTAAAGGAAAGGTTTGGGCCTTTTTCGATCGTTTGTTTCAGAAAATTGGAAGAATGATATAAGAAACCGCATGGAGGTAAAAGAAGGGGAGGGAACATATCCTATATTTCCCTTGTACCAAAAGTGTTACACACTTTTGAGAACCTTCTGTGGATTTTCCCATACCAAGATGGCCGACAACTTCAAGGCATAGAACTCTATATTACTACCTGGAAAGGACCCGACCCTTCTTCAACTTAGCTTAAAGCGTAACAAGAGGCAACGAAACAAAGATAACGCTAATTACGGTAACCTCTCCCTGTCACATCCATTGAAGTAAATGGTATTTAACGGCTTAAATTTGGTTTTAATTGAAAATTCAGGTAGTTTGGGTATTACATCGTTTAGAAAATGCAATATTTTTGAAAATGAATATATATATTCTTCTCTGATATGCCATTACTTTCTCTCTCTTTACCGCGTGTGGTTCAAAAAGTGAAGAATTATTTTGGTGTAAGCTGTGCATTGACGATTGACGATAGCTCCATCAAAAACCAGCAGACTTTGTCAGGAGCATTTTCTTCCAAGTGATCATCTAGTGAGACCTGGATTCACCATGAATTTGTTGAAACCAGATGCTGTTCCTTCTGTTTTTTCATATCCCAAGCATTTGTTTGAATATCTAAATAAATTTTTATTTCTGACTTTCTTTAATTTTATTTACCAACCACATAGGAAAACACTTCTCGAAAAGCACCGACTTGAAGTCAGGAAAATTTAAGCGCTTGTTAAAATTCATTGTCAATGCGAAATTTGACACACTTTTTTCCGATATTCTTGGAAATGTGTGTCGAATCGAGCTGAAATTTCGAACATTGCTGTTCAGATTCGACTTCAAATACTGCGCCGAGTTTCATTGAAATCTCATTGAGAGTTTCCGAAAAAAATATTTTTTTAGCGGTTCTTCATGCAATCAGTTAACAAGTTTTAATCTGATCGCATCAGTACTTCTTGAGATATAGAGGAAATAAAATAATTTATTTGAAATGGATATAACTCCGAAATTGTTAGGTGAATTTCGCCCATTAACGAACTTATTTTGAATTTTTTAAGTCCCTATAGCTTTTCTCGGTAATAAGTTATTGTGGCAACGGGTGGCTGAATATAATTCAATTTGACTTTGAACTCTACGTCAGTGAGTGCAACCTGTTCGCTTGAAACCATTTTCGGCAAAAAAACGCAAATTTACGCAGGGTGTTAACGCGCTCTGTTCCCCAGAAAAACCGCTCAATAAGTTGAAATTTCACTTGAACATGTGCGATCTTCGCTTCAATCCTGCCATCTTCACGAATTAGTCAGAAAGAAATTCAGTTTTACTCCTAATTTGGAATGAAAAATTAAAAAGATATAAAGGGTCTTTCAATAAGGACGGGTCGATTTTGACATGAAATGAAAAAGGCCGTGTGTGAGATTTTAACGATTTTTTTTTTTTATTTGAAAGAGCTATATATGCCATTATGTGTGGAAAATCACATCGTTTAAATGTCCGCCGCGGCTTCTCACGGTGGCACGAATTCGAGTTGTCCAATGTTCAACAACTCTGCCGCATAGTTCGGGTTGAATTTCAGCGATAGCCTGGGCTATGTTGACTTTAAGGGCATCGGTCGATTGTGGCTTATTGGTATAGACCTGCGACTTAAGAAAACCCCACAAAAAAAAGTCTAAAGGTGATAAGTCGCAGGATCTCGGTGGCCAATTCACGTCACCTCTGCGAGAGATAACCATGCCCTCAAAGCGTTCATGCAGAAGATCCATGGTGGCATCCGCTGTATGGCTCGTAGCGCCATCCTGCTGGAACCACATGTCGTCTAAGTGTAGATCGTCCAATTTGGGCCAAAAGAAATCGGTGATCATCCTTCTGTACCGTTCGCCTGTGACGGTAATGGCCTCACCAACATCGTTTTCAAAAAAGTACGGACCAATAACACCGCCGGCCCAAAATCCGCACAATACGGTCACTTTTTGTGGATGCATGGCTACTTGGTGAACTTCGTGTGGGTTGTTGTCATCCCATATACGGCAATTCTGCTTGTTCACATAGCCATTCATCCAGAAATGCGCTTCGTCGGAAAAAATGATTTTTCTGCCAAAGTTGGGGTCCTCTGCCAAACACACTGTAGCCCAATCAGCGAACGAACGGCGTTGCCTATGGTCAGTAACTTTGAGCTCCTGAGTGAGTTGAATCTTGTACGGGTGCAGCCCTAAGTCCTGACGCAAAATGCGCCACGTTGATGTTTGTGAAAGACCGAGTTCTTGTGAACGTCGATGAATTGACTGCCTCGGGTTCTCCTGCACACTATCACGGACAGCAGCGATGTTCTCGGCCGATCTGGCGGTCTTTGCACGTACGGGTGTTGGCAGATTGTTTATTGAACCGGTCGATTCGAATTTGGCCACCAAACGTTGGAGAGTCGACTTTGAAGGACCACCTCGTCTGCCGTAAAATGGGCGCAATGCACGTAACGTTTGCACTAACGAACACTCATTTTGGTAATACATTTTTAACATTTGGACGTGTTGCTCAACCGTGTAACTTGCCATGGTGATTTGGCATTACTAACTGAATAAAAAAATATAGGTTAGAAAGACGTCGTTAAAACAACATGGCCGCCACAGGCTGCCAACATCGACTCGTCCCTATTGAAAGACCCTTTAGAATAAATGAGACCAGGGTTCCCTTTACGCAAATTTACGCAGGATGATAATGCGCTGTTCCTCAGAAGTGCTCGTTTTCCCCAGAAAAATCGCTCACTAAGTTTAAATTTCTTGAATATGTGCGATCTTCTTCAATCCTGCCTTCTTCGAGAATAAGTCAGAAAAAAATTCAGGTTCTCCTAATTTGAAATGAAAAATTAAAAAGATTTAGAATAAATGCGACAGAGTTCCCTTTACTGCAATGAGGAAGAAAGAGATAGATACCCGTCCACTTCGCGGGTTGCATAAGCAACGAATTGGCCTCACATTTCGCTCAAAACGGGTCCCTTCCAGGTATATAATATAGAGTTCATTGCTTCAAGGTATATATTTGTATTCTGTGGTGTAAAGCAAATGACACAAAAATATTCAATTCAAAGTCGGCCATATTGGTATGGGAAAATCCACAGAAGGTTCTCAAAAGTGTGTGATAATTTTCGAACGTTATACCCCCTCCACTCTTTTCCTACCTCCAAGTAAGAAACAATCACACACAGAAAACAGCCCCACTTTCATCTGTAGATGCAGAAATAATGAAGAAAGAGTCAGATTCGTACTCTGAAATGTCACAGTTCGCTTTTTTTATCGTTTGTATTGTTCCTGTATTGTTCATTAGGCAATCTGTTTTCCAAAAAACTGCCCTTGACAAATAGTTTAGTACTGCAATCCGAAAGGGCGGAAGGGGCGAAGGGGGAATCAACTTTTATTTAATTTTTAATAGTTCTGTTTCAGATATTCGTAGTGAAAACCCTGGAAAACCCTAAAAAACGAAATGGTTTGGTCATAAATTACGAGTGCACAAACAAATTGGGTTGAAGTAAAACACATTGTTGGAAGCAATCAGTTTTATCAGAGTGATCGATTGTTTATTTTTTATGAACCTAATATTTTATCGTATTTTTACAATATTAAGTCAGAAATCCATAAGTTTGAACGAACAACACATTATCACCATTCAATCTGATTGGAACAGTATTTTCCGAGATACTGAGTGAATAACCTACAAATTACAAACAGGCATAACTCCGAAACTGTTGAGCGGATTGTGCCCTTTGACGAACTCAACAGAGAAATTCACAGAACGGACGGAAAGAACTGAATTCGACCACGACTTCATCCGTTAATACAACCTATTCGTTCAAGACAATTCAGAGGTTAACGTCGAAAATTACAGACATTTGGCCAACATGATTAAACTGTCATCCCCAAGAGCAAGCGCGTAAAATACTCCAATTTACCAAGTCATCAGGTAAACCACACCCTTCATTGTGCGCTGAATTTTTTTGTGCGCCCCATATGTGTGATCTAAAAAGACAAACGGCGCCCGTGTGAACAGAAGGACGCGATAATGCAAAATCGTTCGGAAGGACGTTAACAGGTGTTGATTTTGGACGTATAAAAATTGCAAATATCCTCAACGTATCGATTCTAGAACAGCTGTGGGTGGTGCGCGAACCAAAAGAGCAGAAGGAGACGGCTTCGCTACGCAGGTACGCCGTTCCCGGTATAAATCGCTGAAAGTGGCGTGCGGCTGCTTTTGTGAGCTGCCGCCTTTCGATCAGCGTCAGCCATGATACGCGTGGCCTCGTCGCCGCAACCGATTTTGGGAGCAGCCCTGGGGGCCGTTGTGGTCTTTTTTGCAGTGTGTGCAGCGCTACCCGGTGCTGTCATGGCCATAGATCTGAGCAGGCTGTACGGACACATGAGCTCCAAGAGGAGCGGTGAGTTCAATTTTGAAATTTCATAGCAGAAGACTCAACAGTTGTGCTACTCGATCGATATGACCACCATCAGACATTACTACTGTTGCTTATTTGTTCCTTGTCATTCCTTTTTCGAGGCGGTTCTAAGGCTTCTGGAAGCTACCTGTCGACTATTTTCTCGAAAAACATATGTATTTAGTTCATACAGCTTAGTCTAGCATGCAAATATACTTCGTTTTAACCCTGCATGACACATGAAACCTTCTATATAGAGGTGACTTCATTTATTATCCACCCATTGCATAGGTGACTTGTTGCATACCATAACTTTTCTACTAGAGACATGAGCCCTACATTTAGTAAGTTTAGGTTTTCAATTGGTTTGAACTTCACAATTCGACAACTAAAATAGACACTATTGTTGATAACCCTTCAGTACCCTCTGACCTCTGGATTATTCTACACTGTAGCTACTACCCCATTCAAATGTTACTTCATATTCCTTATCAACCTTCCCCAACTTATCCTTGTGCATATATCATAAAATATATAGGATTCATTGCAACGTTTGGGACTTTCTTGCGGCCAGTAACAGATGTGAATTTTCAATATTGTGCAACAAGAACTTTTTATGACGCAATATAATATTTTTATAGTTCCCCGATTGCTTTTCTGTTTTTCAGGATGCTACAGTTAATTCCTTATATTTCATGATGCCATCTGCATATAATAATAAATGCTATATTTTTTTTTGATCATCAAGTTGGAAACTATATTCTTCTCCAGTTGACGCAAGATTCACACACCTCAATCATATAACAATTGGTTTTGTTTCCAAACTGAAGGTTTTTTATTGATGATCATCGAGATACTATTGTCTGATAGTAACTTAACTATTCTGGGTAATAAAGCAATTTGAATAGAAACTGTTCACAAGAAATTGCGTGCACCGTATCGGAAAGAACCATACATATTGTATATACAACCTGCATTTTAAAATACCTTACGCGATCGATATGTTTTCCAAGTGAAATTTATTAACATGATGATAGTCACAGCGATAAATATTCGAGTCGTTCCGTATTTTCCGAAATGAAAACGTTTCTTTCATCCCTAATTAAATCCTGAATAATGGAAATAACTTTTCTCATTCTCAACATGTCCCCATGTCGTTTCCATGATCCAGCCGTACTGAAAAGGCCCTTGAATTTTTGTGAAGTTCACTTTAGTCACGGAAGAATTCCCAGACTTTTTTCTCTGCAAAACCTACCGGGTGTCACGTAAAGGCCACATCAAGCCATTGGACACTTTAGATGGAAGAATACTTCACTTGTTGTGAAAGAATACCTCTAACAATCTTACTATTTTTCAGATATTTCTTATTACGCGCATGTTCAAGGGAACATCGTGATGTCTTTTAACCCAATTGTCTATAACTTTCGAATGTTTCTTCGAAAATGGACTCAAACGATTATTATCGATTAAAGCGTATTTAGGAAGGATTTTTACGACCAGGCTGTACTGACCGATGGAGAATCCAATGTCAAATTCGATTCGGCCTGGAAAAGGATAAAACTAGCTTTAAGGTCGCAATAAAGTTCGACGGTTGAGTTCGTTAATTTGCCAAATGCGCTGAAATGCTATGGAGATATACTAATTTGAATTTTTGAGGTAATTTACTTAAGAGCAATTAATACCACGTGGTGCTAAATTACGGCTAGGCAACACAGCCACATTGAAGTTTCATTAAACCTCGTTAATATTTCAAGGCATCTGGACGCGGTCTATGTTGCCAATAGCCACGTGAATTATTAGAATTCGGAGAAATTTCGACGTTTATAGGAGGAAACGGGGTGTCGTGCAGCAGGCTTCAGTGAGTATTTTTTGAAATTTGTTTTTTGAGGTGTGCTTAATTCTTTTGTGAGAATGCGTGATGTTAGTTATTTTTCCGTTTTTCACTCGATTTCAGTTTTATTTTCCCGAAAATTCTTGAATATGAAAAGTGGCAAGATAGCGCATCCTTACAATTTTTTTGAACCATTTATACCAAAAAATTTTTTTGAGAAAAACCAACTCTGGCCTCCAGAAGTCATCCCGTTATATTCAAGGTATTGCTTGCTATTAATATTCCGGAACCTACTGATGGGATCAAATTGAGTTAGTTGTTGAATGCCGACGCGCAACTATATGCAAAAATTTATCAGGACCGTACAGTGAGAAATTTAAAAAAAATTCAAAAAGCACTGCCGTGAAGGCAGCAACTTTTGCGCGCATGTTCAATGTAGATGACCGCTTCAGCAACGAATTTGAACGTGCGCGCAAAAGCTTCTGCCTTCACGGCAGTGCTTTTTGAATTTTTTTTCTGATAAATTACTGGATTTCAATTCGATCATATCTGTATTTTTGGACATATTGTAAAAATAAAATTTTGAATGGGTATATCTACGGAATCATTGGGCGGATTTTACCCATTCACGAATTCGACCTTCGTTATTAAGCCCCAAACCTACTCTACAAATATCGAGTTTCTAAGTCGTTTCTTCCGGAAGTTATTGTGTTTACGGTCAGCCTAACGGCCGACTGCGTAAACACAATAACTTCCGAAAGAAACAACTTAGAAACTCGATATTTGTAGAGAAGGTTTGGACCTTAATTACGAAGGCCGAATTCGTGAATGGGTAAAATCCACCCAATGATTCCGTAGATATACCCAATCAAAATTTTATTTTTCCAATATTTCCAAAAATAGAGATCAGATCGAATTGAAATCCAGTACTTCATCGAAAATAACAGTTCAAAGTTTCATACAGAATTTAATGAGGATGATATGATGAGAAAATCATAGAATTTTTTTTTTCAAATTGTTCTAATAACACGATTATCACGAAATTTTGCATAAAGTTGTCTTTCAGCGTCTTAAAACTAGGTGTGAAGTTTAATCAGGACTGAATCAGTATTTCTCGAGTTATACCGAAAAAATCAACGATATCGAGAAGAAAAACTCGAAATTTGACATATTTTTTCCCGATATCTCCAAAACTTATGATCGTATCGAACTGAAATATTTGGTACATTGCTGTGAGATTAGAAGGTCAAAGCGTGAGTATAATTTTTCTTGGATATGATGAATGATTTCCGAAAAAAAAATTTTTTTGGAAAAAAATTTCGAAAAAAATTTTTTTTAAAAATTATCGACAATATAATCCTGACGAAATTCAGCTCAAAGTTGCGCGTCGTTGTACTTCACCTAACTGCCAAGTTTGAATCAAATCGCTCAGGTAGTTTCTGAAATAAAAAATAAATAACTTCAAAACTTCAAATGCCTATAACTCCGAAACTATTCAATCGATTTGGCCCGTTAACGAACTTAACCGCGGCATTCCAATGCGCGACCTACCCTGAAAGTTTCAAGTTGCTAGCTCACTTCGTTCGACAGTTATCGTGTCTACGGCCGGCCGGCCGGCCGGTCGGACAGAATCGATTTTGACACCGGATTCGTCATCAGTGAGTCCAACCTAGTCGATTGAGACCATTTTCGGCTCAATCATCCAAAATTACAGACATTTGGACAAAACGATAGCACGCTGTTCCCCTAGAACATGCGCGCAAAGATGAATTGGATTTTATTAACTATCCACTGTTTTTCTCGAACTATCCATCAAATTTCAATGAGATTTGGGTCAAACCTGTAGGTTTATACGTAAGACCAATTTGCCACGTCAATCTGATATCAATTTGCGAAAATATTGGAAAAAATTTATTAAATGTCGTTTTTTCTTGTTTATAGTTATTATTTCCTGGATTACTCAAGAAGAAATACCGCAATTTGAACATGCGCGCAAAAGCTGCCAACTTCGCGTCATTGGATTTCTAGTTTTCGTTATAAAACCGTTGATCATTTGCCTCTCTGAGTAGTTTTTGCTGCACTGTTAGTATAAAATTGCAAGGTACCAATCAATTATTCCAGTACTATTTTGTCAACTATTCAATCTAAGAGAGGACGTTCCCAACAAAAGCTAATTTGTAAATTTTTAAAGATGAATAGGTATATGGTTTGCATTACCTAGTGAAAAAAATTATGTTCACGTGAAAAATGTCAGTTCTAACTTATTATTGTTATTATTAGTTTCATCAGTTACGAGAAGCTACTCGTTTTACGGTTATAGTTCAAGAGACAATTTTAAGTAAGCTACTACTTGATGAAATCATCTGATATCATTAAAAACTTCGATTTTGTATGCTATCTTCGCAGCATTTGCCAGTAAAATTGAACTAGAGCTAGGCAATCTCAAGGTGCATACTTTGATTCATGGTACATGGAAGATTTAGGGATTCTACCGCTTTAAGATTCTATAGCAGTTGATTTGAGAATGCCTGTACAGGATCCCTCAACAGTGGCGCGGTGTTCAATATCTATATTGAGGAAACATATAAGAATCGGCTTTTCTATAATGTTCAATTATTGCTCGTACTCTACAAATTAAAAATGATTTCGTTAACACAGGGTACTCCAATTTTTCTAGGCGGATCAGAACTTTGTTTTTAAATGTCAACCTGTATTTTATTACTTTTTCTGAAAAATAAAATATACTTTATACATTTCTTTCCCACTAAAACATCAACGGTTTTCAAGATAGTCTGCCTGACATGTCTTTTTTTCCAATATTCGTCACTCTGAGAATTTGAAATTATTGAGTTATGCCATGTCCCATTGGAGTTTATTTCTGGTCAAATATTCAACATTTTTTACTCTCTCAAAGGGTATATCTGCAATCGACATGAGGTATACAGGGTATAAAAACAGCCTGCCACGTATAGGAAATGAAAATTAGCAGACTCTTCCTTATTTCAAATGGAACACCCCATATTTCATCCATCCATAAGATGCACGAAAAAAAGCTCTACAAATTTCGTCTAGTAGTCCTTATGGTTAAGTTTACTAACTATACTTAAAACAGCTCCTTTTTCTTAAACATATTTCAATACTATACTTTTTAAATAAGATGTGAATCGTAGAGATAACAATTCGGACGACATTTGGACTTCTTTGGGAGAAATTTGCGGAAAAAAGCTAACCAGTAGGCTCAAGAACAGGAGGATTCGACTTTGCCGAGTATTTTGAAAAAATTCCCAAAATCGTCGAAGCACGCAATCGATTCCGGCTCCTACTCCTTTTTGCAACTCGAACATCTCTTTTACTAGGTTCTTCGCAACTACATCTCAAATGATCGGTCCAAAAAAGGAAATTGATATTGAAACATATTTTTAACATGTGTTCCATTTTCTGGAATGAAGTCTATGTTCGAAAAACTGTTCTACCCTGTGCAAGAAAGCGAAGAGTATCCGTTATTCTATGCCGCATTTTTTCGGAAGAAGTTGGTGGCTCGACGTGAACCATATTTCATGCATCCCCAAAAGTAAAAATTAGTTTTGTTAAATCAGGAGATCTAGCGGGCCATCACATTTGAAACTTTCATATCAATATCAAGTCGTTGAAAGAAATCATAAGGAAGAAATAAGAATAATTGCCATCTCTGATAAAATTAGTTATTTGAAGTTTAACTAGTGAACTTAACCATAAAGACTACTGGACGAAATTTGTAGAGCTTTTTTTGGTGCCTCTTATGGATCGATAAAATATAGGGTGTTCGAAATTTAAAAACTCTTTTCCTGTGAGAAAAATTTTAAAGCCAGCTTGGATAACCGTATTGCACATAATATATAATAATAATGATAAGTTCCAATTTTATCTCAGATGCAATAAAAGAGAAGAATTTTGATGAAGGTGGGATCATTCAGCCTCTCGGCTTATTATCTTTGAGCGGATGCCAGATAGTGGATCGAGAATCGTAAGTCTGCCGACAATTGTATGAATTGTTATCTATTCTTTATTTGGTAACTACCTGTCGCCTCACAGTTTACAACAGGTTCATGCACCACAGAACAGTTCTGAAATATGCATCAATCTTGAAGAAAAAAGTTATTATTTTCAAGAAGAAATTGAAATTTTGCGCCCCTTGTTAGCTTGCGCCCGTGGCGAATGCCTCAACGCCCTAAATTCGGTTCTGTAAATGGCAACCTGTATTTTTGATTACTTTTGCATTTCTTTATGAAAAATGAAAGATACTTAATGTATATCTTCACAGGAATATAGTCACTTTGAAATTTATTGTTTCCCAATTTTTTTTATTAAATGGCAACCTATGGTTCATTACTTTTTCGGTTTCTTTATGAAATATAAAAGATACTTCATGCATATCTTCACCCCGAAAATATAAATGGTTTTCGAGATATGCCGCCTGACATGTCTTTGTTTCCAATGTTCGCCACTAAAAATATATGAAATTATTAAGTTGTCCCACTGGAATTTATTTTTGGCTGAATATAGTACATTTATCACTCTCTCAAATCTTGGCGATAGATAGCCCATTTTGGACCGATCAATTGAGATATCAGTGCAAAGAGCCTAATAAAGTAATTGCAAAATGGAGCAGGAGCCGGCATCGATCGCTTGCTGTGTCAATTTTGAGTTTTTTTCAAAAATATCGCGTTCTCGAGATTACTGATAAGCTTTATCCCGCAAACTTCTCCCAAAGAAGTCGGAATGAAGTCCAACTTTTCCTTTTCCGTGTCTAAGCTCGCCACGATTCACATCTTATTCAATTTAGTAAAGAATAGAAATATTTTTCAGAAAAAAGAGCTGTTTTGAGGAAGACTAGAGAACTTAGTCATGAGGAATACAAGACAAAATTTGTTGATATTTCATATACATCGATAAATTACAAGTTGTTTCATTTTAAAAAAGGGGAAATTCTGCTAATTTCCTAATATGTGGTTTACTAATTAATAATATGTGGCAGGCTGTGTTTCAGACCCTGTATATCACAGTTCGATTTCAGAAATACCGTTTGCGAGAGTAACCAATGCACAAAATTCGATCAGAAATTAATTCCAAATACTCTGATTGACGAATATTTGAAAAAAAAACATATTTGGCAGCATATCTCGAAAGCCGTTGATATTTTCGAAGTATAAAGAACCTTTTAGTACACATGTAAAAGCAGAAAAAGTGATGAAGTGATGAAAAATTCAGGTTGCCATTCAGAAAAACAAAGTTTAAATCCACCCAGAAAAAATAGAACAACCTGAGTGACCAAAGATATTTTTATTTCGTCGAGCCCGACGAGGTGGCATTATTTGAAAATGAACTCCTATCTGTTTCCCGAATAGAGGTATGAAACAAAGTAAACATGATTTTCGTCACACAAGTCTACTTTTCGGTACAAACAGCAATCGCTTTTTCTTGATAGAAAATCACTGATATCATTCAATTTCGAATTCGCCATAAATGTGTTATCTATAATCAAAACATATCTCCATAATTTCTGGGAACAATTTCTTTCCGATGTGGAAGTCGATAATTTTTCACTGAATAAATTAACTGGCAAGTGTGAAATTATATTAACAGTGCAGAAATTACGACTGAGAAGGATAAAAATTTTGTACAAAGAAACAAATATTTCGAAAAAGGTAGGACGTGCAGATACATGCATGAAATGTTCTGACAAATACTGCCTCTAGGATATGGGTGTATTCCTAAAATTCGTGCGAGGGAATTCCTCGGATATTGCTAAAATATTCCGAGAAGGATATACCTGGAATATTCTGAATATTAGAAAAATATCATAATTAATTTTCTTTTCAATATTCTCAGCATATAACGAGATAAATATATGGCAGCAATATGCAATGAAAACTTGAAGTTGTACATGAACAAAACTTTCATTTAGGTTCTTAGGTCTAAACAATTAAAATAATCAAAAAATCAAATCAAATATTTATTCATAACAAAATAATATATTTAGTGGAGTGAGTATTCACCTTTGTATCCAATCTTGGAAAAGAATTGTATTGAATTATAATAATCACAAATAGTACTAAGCTACCTCCATCCTATATTATACTGACAGACATCTCCCTAAGGATGAGCTAAAAGGAATCTTCGAAAACCTATTTACAATTGGAAATATGCCGTGAACTTGGAATATTCTTTGGATATTCGAAACAAAAGATAGGTGAAGTCTGTGAATATGCTAAAGATAGAAGTGCCCGAAGACGGTAAAAAATTTAAGAAACGTCGACTTGCGATTGAATGGTTTTGTTTGTTTTTTGTTACCAAAAATCCCATTTTATTAAATTAAGGTACGGGAAGAATTATTTAGATATGCTAGGGGTATCCAGAAACCAGAAAGAATATCATTTGCGGAATATTTCGAACATATTCGATTAGGACTATAATAACGATATTTGAAATTATGAATAACTCTTTACACACAGTTCCCTTTGATCTATATTCTATATTCATTCTCTTCCGTCAGATGTTCTCCTTTATGGGACATCCTATATATATAATAATGGCGCTTTCCACCAAGTAACTCTCAATCAGTTCCATAATAAATATGAAGGGTGTTCCAAATTGCGCGTTTTTTTTTAAGAATAAATAAAATATGGATGGCGCACTGAATTCGTCTGGGTATTTTAACATTTAAGAAGTGTTATGTATGACATTTATGAAAATGTCTTCGTACACGATACAACAACGCAATCCAATTGTTGAATTATTTTATGAAAATCAGCGTTCTGTGAAAAGTGTTTTCAGAAAATCACGTGAATTTTATGGTTTACATAATCGTCCATCTCAAAGCACTATTGGTCGAATTATTAAAAAATTTCGAGAGACCGGTTCGGTGGAAGATCAAAAAAGTGAAAAATACAGTCGTAGCGGTCGTTCACAAGAAATTATTGATTCGGTTCGCGAAAGTGTTGCCGAAGTCCCTGGAATGTCCATTAGACGACGTTCACAACAAGTTGGACTTAGTGGGTCCACAACATGGCGTATCATACACAAGAATTTAATTCTGTAGGCATATAAGGTTCAAATAACACAGGAACTAAAGCCATTAGATCATTTAAAACGTCATTCATTTGTCAATTTCGGCAATGAACAACTAGCTGAGTTTTCTCAAAAATCATGTTTTCCGATGGGGCACGTTTTAAACTTGGTGGCTTTGTTAATGAACAAAATTGTCGTTTCTGGGGTGAGGAAAATCGACGAATTACTCATGAGAAACCTATGCACCCTAAACGAGTCAGTGTGGTGTAATTAGACCTTACTTCTTTGAAAATGCTGCTGGTGAAGCTGTAACTGTCAATGGTGATCGATACCGTCGTATGATAATCGAATTTTTGTGGCCTGAAATGAATATTAATCTAGAGGACATTTTTGGTCTCAACAGGATGGCGCTACACCTCACTTTGCAAATGACACAATTGATTTATTGAGACAAAAATTTCATGGACGAATAATCTTCAGAAACGGTGATGTCAATTGGCCACCAAGATAAGATCATGTGATTTGACACTGATGGAGTATTTTCTTTGGGGTTATGTGAAAAGCCAGGTCTATAAGAATAATCCACAATCCGTTCCTGAACTAAAGGATGAAATTATTCGTGTCATTAGTGAGATAGAGCCTCAATTATGTCAAAATGTCATTGAAAATTTTAACGAAAGAGCTGCAAGAGGAAGCCATTTGACAGATATTATTTTTCGTATATAAATGTCATAACTGATACTTCAATTACCAATAAAAAGTTTTTGAGAATGAATGCAAATTATGTGTTTTATTTATTCTTGAAGAAAAACGCGCAATTTGAGACACCCTTTATATTGGTCCAGTTGGGAGGTTATCGTTGCATCCAAATAAGTAATTGCAGATTGTTCCCCTTAGCTAGTTTTTTGACGATTTGAGCATATGTAACGAAGGTCCATTTTTCCTCACAAACTCAAAAAAATAAATCTCTTTCAGGAGATGCATGTCATCCCTACGAACCATTCAAATGTCCTGGAGATGGAAACTGTATCTCAATTCAGTATTTGTGTGATGGCGCTCCTGACTGTCCTGATGGTTACGACGAAGATTCCCGCCTCTGTACTGCAGCCAAAAGACCACCAGTCGAAGAAACTGGCAGTTTCCTCAAATCATTGTTAGCCAGTCATGGTCCAAATTATTTGGAAAAATTGTTTGGAAACAAAGCTCGAGATGCGCTGAAGCCTCTTGGTGGTGTAGACAAAGTTGCGATAGCTTTATCAGGTAAGAATCAATCATGCCAAAATTGAAAACGGAAAAGTCTGAACTGTTCTATGATGGCAAGTTCCTTTTTTTCAGAATCCCAAACAATTGAAGATTTCGGAGCAGCTCTCCATCTGATGAGATCAGATTTGGAGCATCTCCGTTCTGTTTTTATGGCTGTGGAAAACGGGGATTTGGGAATGTTGAAATCACTAGGAATAAAGGACTCGGAATTGGGAGATGTGAAATTCTTCTTGGAGAAGCTGGTAAATACTGGTTTTTTGGACTGAACTTTACCTGACCCTGCTGCTGTTTTTTTCGCTCACCCCCAACCTCACATACCCTTGAGCAAATCATTTTATTCATATCTTCCTTATTAAGAAATGTATTATGGGTAAACTGAGCAATTTATATTTCTCACCTATTTCCAATGCATTAACTTGAATGCTGCATATTTATCTGAGGATAATCGGAGTATTACGGAGATGGTGCTGTTAGGCGTTAGTATTTATGGCCTATCCAATAATTTTGTTTGAAATTTAGGAGACCTATGAAACACTTACATCGAAAAACAATACGTACACATAAATATGTATATTTCAAAGTGATAATAATGATCATCTATGTGAGAGTAATATGTGGCATTTGGGTATAATATCCCAATGAAACTTAAAGTGTTTCGATAAAGTAGACCTGATTTATTCTTCTTGGGGGTTCACTCTCTTTACTTCTACGTATCTCATGGAAATCTCTGCCAACTATCTGTTAGATTTGATTTCTTTTGGAAGCAGCAGAGTCTTATTACCATCCGTCCCCCCTAACTGAGAATGTTTCTAAGAATGCCTGCCACTGTCTCGGCAGGAAATCAGAAAATCCGCCAATAAAACTTATGAATACATATCATGAAGCACCAAATTTTACTCTGTGGAGTTAACACTACATATCAATTAGATGTACTTATAGAAATATCTTAAGGACATCGTGTGATCACAGTTTTAGACTATATTATATAGTTTCTTATAAAGTTTAAATCTCTCTAAATGTTTTTAATCAACGTAGTGTAAAATGATATATTATGTATACAAAGAGTTTGATACTGTTCGATTATATTGGTAAGGGTTCATGATATTGACGATCGCTCTATTTTGAATCAAAGACTCCCGAAACAATTATTGTGGCACCACTCAATTCAGGCCGAGTTTTAAGGGAGACGAAATGAATATGCTTTTACTGAATAATTGCCGACTGAATAATAACTGTTGCATTTGGTGCAGTGCCACAGAAGTGTTTTTGTCGGAATCATTTCTCAAAAGCATTCACACTTCATAAACTTGAGTAGATATCAAAGCTTTCCGATGATTATATCAGGGGGAAAAATGGGCGAAAACATTGATTCAACATTCAGTTTGCAATATTGCATTACATGGAGTTCTGAGCAACATGTATATGGTGAAATATCTTCATAATTTCACATATTTTTTCTGAATCTGATTGTCTCAAAAATGGAATTAATTCGAGAAATAAGTAACAGGGATAAATGATAGTGTGGCATCTTTTTGAGCCCACAAGATGTTCAATATCGTTGAACGGGGCATAGGAATTTGGCTGATGTGAATTAAAAGCCTTATCTGCTCATTATGAAGAAGTGTGATCATGAGCAGGGGTTGCTACCCTCGTCAACCCATCTGCTTGATTTATTGTGTGATTTTTCTGTACATATCAAATAGGGGATTCCCTTCATGGCGAAGATCTCAAAAGCGTCCCACAAATACTGATAACGACCTGACACCTAAAAATAGAAAAATTGGGGCGCTTTTGTGCATCTCGAAGTAAGCACAATCATATCATGCACGCAACAAACTTAGTCAATAAGAACATGAACAAATAAGTATATTTTTTCGAATAATTGAAGATTGGTGTGCGATAAATTTATGAATGATTACCTCTATAGTTATATTTACACTATTTTACATAAAAGGCTGGTTCATTATGTATACATATCGAATGTTTTTATGATGATATCATTGTAATTTGCATTATTCGATTGTAAAGTGAAATTTCTAATTAAATGAATATATTATCAAACCTCTCTATGTTCTCATAAATTATTATTGCTGAAAACTGTATGAATCTATTATGAATTAGAATTAATCATGGTTCTAAGTTATTATATATATATTCTTTTGAGAACGAGCATTACATTCTAAGATATATCACAGTGTTAGCAGAGGAAATGTAAATGGGGTACCATACTTATTTGCGTATGATACAAGAGCACAGATAAAAACCTCAGGAAAAATTCTGTCTCCCCGTATAAGTGTAGTAATTTGTTTATAGAAGATGGATGGCATCTTTTTCATTGGAAAATAATTTTTTCGTCATCTTGAATTCATTTCGACAAAATATCTGAAACAGAAAGAGGGACAGAAAACCAGAAGGAAGCAGTAAATAATATCTAAGGTATTGGTATCAATAGAATGAAACATACCTCAGCTTTGAGAATAATGTGTTAATCTGCATAACAATCTGGTATCCATTGAGATATACCCAATCTTTTCACCTACTTAACCAAACACTTATCTACTTCTTTATGGTTATTGTATCATGTTTCAAAACAAATCCCATTTTACTTCAGTTGATTTTTTCCAGTGGAAGCCAATGCACATGTATTCAATTTCTTTGACTGTTTTGATCCTCAGAGAAAACAATGAGCATGCCCACCTTGGGTTTTTTCTATCATTAACTGTGCTTGGTCAATTGGACCATTGAACATTTCAATTTTCTTAACACTCTTCCAAATCACCACAACCTACACTTTGCAAAATCCGTGACCTAGCCGGGATTGGAACCCAGTCATGATGTAAAAAACCTGGTGTGCTCATCTGAAAAAAGAGTTACGTCAGCAAGATTGAAATACAAAGAGTCGTATATTCTTCGCTTTGAATTAACGTGCAAATTCAAAGCACAGAATATACAACTCTTTGAATTTGCATGTTAATTCAAAGCACAGAATATACAACTCTTTGTATTTTCTGCTAGCTGACGTCACTCATTTTTCAGAGCACAACATGTTTTTTACATTGTGGAATCCAGTACCTTTGATCACCTTCGGATCAAGGATACGTAAGAGACTACCACAGAATACAGATTATACCTACACGTTTTGTAGTCTCTAGAGACTACCGTAATAAAGGAAGAAAGTCTCCACAGATTACAAACAGATTCTAACGTCTTCAATCTGTGATCTACGGCTCTGGATGAATATTTATTTAATTGCTGCGTTCGTTTATTGCATCCGGAGGCGATAGATTTTTTGGTAACGTGACCACAAATCTCTTGGATTTATCAGATTTTATCTGAAGTAAACGAACGACTCAGACGAAATGAGAATCACAGACCATAAATATTTGATATCCTCTCAACCATGATGTGAAAAACATGGTGTGCTCATCTGAAAAATGTGTGACGTCAGCAAGATTAAAATACAAATGTTTAATCTTGCTGACGTCACTCATTTTTCAGATGAGCACACCATGATTTTCATATCATGGTTGAGAGGATATAAAATATTTATGGTCTGTGATTCACATTTTTCACATCATGCTCTCAACCATGATGAAAGTAAAACATGGGGTGCTCATCTGTTCATCTTTGATCGTATTTACCAATGATGACGTCACTATTTTCATTCAAATTCAAAGCACAGAATATATATTTCCTTGTATTTTAATCTTGCTGACGTCACTTTTTTTTTCAGATGAGCACACCAGGTTTTTTACATCATGCTCTCATCAACGATGTAATTAAAACATGGTGTGCTCATCTGTGTTGGTATTTACCAATGATGACGTAACTTTTTAATTCAAATTCAAAGCACAGAATATATATTTCCTCGAATTTGAATGAAAAAAGTGACGTCATCATTAGTAAATACGAAGACAGATCAGCACACTATAGTTTACTTACATCATGCTCTCATCTGTGTATCAATGACTGATGCCAAATCAAAATTGTTAATCATATATTTTATTTTCTGCAATGTTTATTTCTAAGCTCGTTGGAAGAAATGAGTATAAATGTAACTACATTAGAGCTGATTAGAGAAGAATATCAAATAATGTTTGATCATGATGAAGAGGACGACGAACGAACAGTTCTGAAAAAAATACAGGGGCTTGCTGAAGAAACAGGGCCCTTATTTGCAAATAAACAGTTTAATGATCCCTTAGAATGTTTCACAGTTATATGAATTCGCCGATAATTGTTTAAATCCTTATTTATCCATATACAATTAAGTAGACGGAATTCAATGAGGAGTGATATCCACCTTGCCATCGATTTAAATTTAGTTCTCAGAATCTTGCCTGAGTATTATAAAGTTACTAGGCCTCTGTAAATTAGGCGTCCCCTGTGGAGAGTATTGTAGATTCATCATTAATACCAGAATATTTCAGATGCTGAGCCCTTTGCCTAGATGTAGTAACGGAATTCTGAACATAATTATTTTTGCCGGTTGGCATTTCAGATATATTTTGAATCTCAAGATTAACCAAGAATGGACAAACGCCAATTTAGCTAATTACTTATATCCCCACTCAAAAATTACTTTTGTCCGAACTGTGCTAACGAAAAACACTAACACGAAATGAAAATTGACGGAAATCATTTTTGGGTAATTGATATCAACAAGATGTCAAATTTACTCCATCAAAAACTCCGATCTTATCTATGATTCCGACGAAAAAGATCGCCATCGACTCGCTCTGATTTCGTTTGACGATCGGTTGACATCTGTGGTCTCCTCCATCTGGATGTAATTAACGGACGGCTCAGGAGCAATCTGAGCAGTCTGATGTAAAAAAACGAACGCCCCTAATGATAATGCAAAGTTCCACAGGCAGTACATGGAAGTACGGAGCCGGTGGTTTGAGTTCCTCTCACAGATTAGTTTATCTATGGATTACAGGGGAGTATGTAGTCTCTGTGGTCCCGCTACGGACATAGATAGAGCTAATATTCGAAATGTCTAGATAAAAGCAGTTCCGTACCATTATATGAATACCACTTTGTGGTTGTCTTTCAGTGGCGTGTTGTGATATATGAGTTCCGGGGGCGCAAGTTGTAAAGATTGTAGCTTGAGCGGGCAAGGGTAGGAGGAAAGCTCGACGCCGGCGGCGAAAAATTTTCCGGTGTACCACACCCAAAGACATGATGTAAGTAAAACATGGTGTGCTCATCTGCTCACCTGTGATCGTATTTACCAATGATGACGTCACTTTTTTCATTCAAATTCATGGAAATGTCTACTTCTACATCTACTTCACCTGTCACCTGCTCTAAATGTAAAGGCATCTTTCACCCTGATTGTGTCAACCTTTCAACCAAAGAGCTGGAGTATCTGAGCGAGTCCAATACCAAGTGGACCTGCCATTCGTGCACCTCTTCAGTTCGTCAACTTCGTAGTGGCTCTATAGCCACCGGGATCCGATCAACGTCACCCTCATTTTCACAACAAGACAGTGATATGAATGAAGCCATAACACTCAGGCATTTCAGGGAACTCATGGAACAGATGCGTGGTATGTCGGCCAGTCTGGAGAGAGTTGAGAGAAGACAGGACGATCTGTTCGCTAAACTTGATATCTGTTCTGCCACTCTGGTCAAACATTCTGATACTCTGGCTGCTCACGAGTCTCATATCTCTGAGATCAAATATAATATATCTTCTCTTGAGACTGCTCATACTTCACTGTCTGACAACATTTCAGATATAACCGAAAAAGTTGTTAATGTTGATGCCAAATTATCTGCCATGGAAAGAAAGGTTTCTTTTAACGACGTGCCGGAAATCATGGACAGGGTGAAGAAATCCTTCAATGTCATCATAGCTAACCTTAAGGAGTCTGATAATGATAATGATATGCCTACTATTCGCGAGGTCATCGAGCTTGTATCTCCCAATTACAGTCAGTGTCTGAATAAAGCTGTAAGAATTCCTTCCAAGGACAAAACCAGACCACGTTGGGTTAAACTAACCTTCGCAAATCCTGAGGTGGTTTCGAGTATATTGCGTAATAAATCATCTCTTCAAGGAAATTCGAAGTTTCGGGATGTCAGGATTCAGGACGACAAGACTAGGGGGCAGGTCGTTGCACTCAGCTCGCTTCGCGATGAACTGAAAAGGAGACAAGCTCTTGGGGAAGATGACATCACCATCAAGTATACAAGAGGGGAGCCATCCATTGTATCGAGGAATAGAGGGAGGAAAAATATTTCAAAAAAGTAATGTGTCTGAATACTTGGCCTATGATGTACACAAATATACAATCTCTGCCTTCTAAATTTTCTGAACTCCTGGCATTTGCTCATTTACACAAACCTTACATTATGTTTATTTCTGAATCCTGGCTGCAACCTTCTGTGCCTGACTCTGTTTTCGATATCCCAGATTACACGCTTTTCCGAGATGACAACCTCATATGCCCGGGTCATCGAGGTGTCTGTATTTATGTATGTTCTCGAATATCTGAATCTTTCAGAGTTGATCGTATTCATCACAATTGGCCAGGGATAGATAATCTTTTCCTGAAGATTTCGCGGCCCAATTTCTCTCTATTGGTGGGCTGCATCTACCGACCTTATCCTTGTTCTGCGGATCGTAACTGCACTGACTTTCTACAACAGTCGTCCCTAGAGTGTGGAAACATGTTAATCACGGGAGATTTCAACTGTCCTGACATTAACTGGCCTCTGGTTCACTTGCCTTCGGTCAATTCTCCATCCTTTCCCTTCGCTGAAATAGTTGCCAACTCGTCACTTCAGCAGTTGGTTACCAAACCTACCAGGTATCGCCCCGGGCAGAATCCTTCTACATTAGATCTCTTTTTCACATCAGATGAAAACATTATATCAGATATTGACTACTTGCCACCATTCGGAAAATCAGACCACCTAACTTTAACAACTGAAATTCAGCTACAGGTTCCACTCATCAAGCGTAACCACTTAAAAACTATCAAAATTGTTAATTATGATGGCGTTTCTAAAGATCTATCTTCTTAAAATTGGGATTTACTACTTGCTGAGAAGAGTGTGGATATTATGTGGTCTACTTTTCTATACATGCTTGAGGATATTATCGCATCCAACACAATTTTGAGGGAAGTTAGGTGTAATCCTGCGAAGCCGTGGATTGATGATCGTGTTTTGAATTTGATAAGAAGAAAGAAGTCTCTCTGGCAAAGGTACCTCAGGACGAGGTCTACTTCAGACTACGCCAGTCATCGCTGTCGTAACTCGACAGATTTGTCTCCAGACAATTGGGGAATACGGCCCTGTGCGGCCACTTGCATTGGTTTCACTTTCCGAGCGAGCTAAGGCGATTCGACTTTCAAGTGGTTTGTTATTATAAACACAGACATTTGGGCATGTTAGATTTATTCTTGAGGATATTGGAAAATTCCAGAAAGAAGTCAGTCGGGATCGGAATTCGAAACGATAAGCTTGAGGTCGAAAACGCCGAGGCTCGGCTCAAATATTTAAAATAGGTTTTTTACGTTTTTGTTCTTAAGTTCACACGATTGATTATTTCGTATCGGCACTAGTCTAGTGAGATATTCATTTTACAACTAGGAATCGAATTAAAGTGTGTTTTTCTTTAACCGTTTAGTTTGATTTTGAAAATTTTCGAACCTCCTAGACGCCAGATCCTAACGGTGCGTAGGACTTCGGCGGGGAATTCACAACATTTGGCGACCGTGACAGGACAGTTGTTAAAAAGACAATATAGTAGTGCGTTAAGAAAAATCGTGGAATTCGGTTGAACAACGTAAAGTAGCCCCACGTAAAAGTTTAGTGTGTTTGCGAGTTCAGTTTCTCGGTTGAGTATTTACGAAAGAGTAAAAATGAGCGTTCTCGAAATCACTAAAAAGAATAGGAAGGTACTTCGTATGTGCTTTACCAAATCGGCTAATGACTTAGACGGACATATTAAACAAGTTCCTTTGGACTTGAGTGATGTGGAAATCTCATGGGAGTGTTTCAAGCCCAAGTGGGACAGTTTAAATGTTTGTGATGGTGAAGTCTATAGTTTGATGTTGGAAGACGAAGCTACGGAGGAACACCTGATGGAAGAAATGGAGCAGCGCGAAGTCTACATGAGGCGATTCACAGGTCTGAGATTGAAAGTGGAAAAGCTCATGGAGAAACCTTTGGAGGTGCGCTCGGAAAGTTGTTGTTCGGGTAGGCTAGACCCAAACCAAGGTAGGAGAAAATTCATATTACCCCAAATCAAATTTAAACAATACGACGGCAGCATAAAGGATTGGCTAGGATTCTGGTCACAGTTCAAGAAAATTCATTTAGATGAAGATATTGATAACTGTGATAAGATTGAATACCTTCTGCAGGCCACTGTTGCTAAGAGTCGTGCACGTCAAATTGTTGAGAGCTTTCCTTGCATTGACCAGAATTATGGGAAAATTATTGAATGCATGCGAGCAAGATTTGGGCGGGATGACTTGCAAATTGAATTTTATGTACGAGAATTACTGAAGTTGGTTTTGAATGTACAAACTCACAAAGATAAACAATTCGAATTGTGCAAGTTGTATGATAATATTGAGACCCAAGTCAGGGCACTGGATTCACTAGGAATAAATTCGGATAAGTACTCTGCACTGTTATTTCCACTTATTGAATCATGTTTGCCACAAGAGTTGTTGAGAATTTGGCAAAGATCTCCTTTCAATTCAAGCTTGGACATCTTGCATGAGAATCGTAATACGGCCGGAATCAATGAATGTGAGGCATCATTGGAAAATAGGTTCAAGAACCTCTTACATTTCGTGAGGTCGGAAGTCGAAAATGAAGAAAGGATAGTTTTGGCCAGTGAAGGTTTTGGTTTGACACAATCCGCAGGTGCAGCTGAAATATCTGAAAAGAGACAGGAACTACCTTCAGACTCGAGGAAAATGACTGTCGAGAGTCTATTGAACTCTGAAATCGATAGTGTCAAGTGTGTATTTTGCACTAAAGCACATGCAAGTCAAAAGTGTTTTAAGGCTCAACACATGACTCTTGTGGAAAGAAAATCGATTTTGATACAGAAAAAGGCGTGTTTCAAATGTTTGAAATTTGGTCACATGTCTCGTAAATGCAAGACTCGTTGGAATTGCGTTAATTGCGGTGGGGCGCATGTTTCATTAATGTGTCAAGTACAAAGTGAAAAGTCGAAAGAGTTCCCGCAAGGCACAGGAAATTGTCCCCGAGATATACATAATCCCACGGAGAGGACAATGGAAATGGAAATAGGTAGGAAAGTAAGGATACTTTCCCATGCCACATCGACCTCGAAAAATCGAGGAAGTTTAACCCCCCAACGGCCTCGTGGTGGGAGCGTTTTTTCGAAAAAAAAGGATTCGTTACGTCCTGTTCAACGCTTAAGCCCCTTGGAATGTAACAAATCATCTCATGGGGAGATGGTGCAATCCAAGCGTCACGAGGAGGAGGTCCACGAGAACCGGGAGGAAGGTAGTAATCCGCGAGTGACGCGGGTGAATGAATCCGAATCGAAATGTGCTCCCGGTAGTGATGGTTCTAGAGTAACCCGTAGTGGACGCGTAGTTAAGAGACCACAGAGATTTGACAATTATGTTTAGTTTTAGGAAATATTTGTGAGAAAACGTTCCTAAAGTGAACTTATTTCTCAGGTGGGAGAATGTCGTAACTCGACAGATTTGTCTCCAGACAATTGGGGAATACGGCCCTGTGCGGCCACTTGCATTGGTTTCACTTTCCGAGCGAGCTAAGGCGATTCGACTTTCAAGTGGTTTGTTATTATAAACACAGACATTTGGGCATGTTAGATTTATTCTTGAGGATATTGGAAAATTCCAGAAAGAAGTCAGTCGGGATCGGAATTCGAAACGATAAGCTTGAGGTCGAAAACGCCGAGGCTCGGCTCAAATATTTAAAATAGGTTTTTTACGTTTTTGTTCTTAAGTTCACACGATTGATTATTTCGTATCGGCACTAGTCTAGTGAGATATTCATTTTACAACTAGGAATCGAATTAAAGTGTGTTTTTCTTTAACCGTTTAGTTTGATTTTGAAAATTTTCGAACCTCCTAGACGCCAGATCCTAACGGTGCGTAGGACTTCGGCGGGGAATTCACAACAATCGCAGTTTCTCTAATTTTGTGAGTAGCAAAATTCATTCATCCAAGGTGACATACGAGAACAAACTAGTCGCATCTAAAAACTCCAAACGAATCTTTAGGTACATAAGATCATCACTGAACTCCAAGGTTGGAGCTCCGTCGGTCAAGAAGCTGGATGGAGGTCTGTGTGAGAGTTCAGTCGAGTCAGCGAATGTTCTCGCTGAGGTTTTCTCTGCGGCATTCACGTCTGAGCCACCGGGTCCCATTCCAACCTGTTCGACAGAACGTTGTTCGCAAGGTATCTCCAATATTTCTATTGACAAAGAGGTTGTCGAGAAATATCTATCGAGGTTAAAACCCGACTCTTCTCCAGGTCGTGACGGTGTTACCACACGACTACTTATGAACTGTGCGGGAGCGATGGCGTCCCCTTTATCTATTATTTTTTCCAAGTCTTTTTCCGACTCTTGTTTGCCCTCCGATTGGCTATTTGCCACCGTAACCCCCATCTTCAAAAAGGGTGACAAGTTATCACCAAAGAACTATCGCCCAATCAGCCTGGTATCTTCTGTCGCCAAGGTTATGGAGAGGATAATATGTGATTAAATCATGGAGTTTTCGTTGACACATTCTCTAATTCCGCCAGAACAACATGGCTTCGTCCCAGGTCGCTCCACTATAACAAACCTGTTATCCTGTTTGTCTGATTGGACTAGGGCTTTTGACAGAGGTGTCCCAGTGGACGTACTATACCTCGATTTCTCTAGGGCTTTCGATCGGGTCCCGCACAGAAGACTTCTCTCAAAGTTGGAGCATTTGGGTATCAGGGGAAAGCTTCTGAATTGGATTTCGGCGTTTCTATCAGGTAGAATTTTTCGCGTAAGAGTGGGTGATGCTCTCTCTTCTACAGATAAGTCAGTGACCTCGGGCGTGCCCCAGGGGTCGGTCTTGGGGCCGTTACTTTTCTTGTTATACACTTCAGACTTGCCACGTATTTTGAAATCGACTTCCTTGCTTTTTGCTGATGACACTAAGCTATATAATAATCCTCTTTCCAACCATACAACCCTTCAGGATGATTTAAACGCGTTAAATGAGTGGTGTTCTACTTGGCTGCTACCCTTAAACACCGATAAATGCTCCGTTCTCCATATAGGAAGGGGCAACCCTCACCTAGATTATAAGATAGATGGTATAACTCTGTCATCCGTTTCCCATCATTGTGATCTTGGCGTAACTGTCACAGGGGACCTATCTTGGTCCAAACATATATCGAGTATAACCAACAGAGCAAAGCAAATGGCTTTTCGCATACATAAGTCTTTCCAAGGCTGCGACACGAGGACATTCAGTTTACTTTACAGGTGCTATGTGCGTCCGATCCTGGAGTACGCGGGACCTGTATGGTGGCCCTCGTCTCGAGCTGACGAGGTTCTTCTGGAGTCAGTTCAGAGATGGGTTACTCGCCTTCCGTATGGTTTCATCCGTCCTTCGTACGAGGAGAGATTGAAAATCTTTAATTTACCTTCCTTTGAGAAGAGAAGAACAAGAGGGGACATGATGTTTACATTCCACGCCCTTCATGACCATTTTGGCGAAGATATACGACATCTCTACTCCTTAAATGTGAATAATCTCAGAGGCCATGCATTAAAACTCCGAAGAGAGGATTTCCGAACAAACCAGAGGCAGCAATTTATAACAAATAGAACCTTTCATCTTTGGAACAGTCTGCCTGGAGACCTGGTCAATGTTTCTTCCACTAACGCCTTCAAGAATGGTTACGACTCCTGGCTTACTCGACGGTGATCGAACGACACATCTCCACATTTTACTTTATATATATTTTTTTTTTTTTTTTTTCATAATCTTTCTCATAGCTGAAGCACATATTTCGTTTGAATGTTATTTTAGTTTGAGTTTATAGGTTTAATACCTCTACTCTTATTGTAATTATAATAATAATAATAAATATATATTCTGCGCTTTGTATGAGAATGGAAAAAGTGACGTCATCATTGGTAAATACGATCACAGATTAGTAGATGAGCACACCATGTTTTACTTACATCATGCCCAAAGACTCATTTTTAGCATTTGTATCCATGATGTAAGTAAAACATGGTGTGCTCATCTGCTCATCTGTGATCGATTTACCAATGATGATGTCACTTTTTCCATTAAAATTCAAAGCACAGAATATATATTTCCTTGTATTTTAATCTTGCTGACGTCACTTTTTTTCAGATGAGCACACCATGTTTTTTTACATCATGTTTGTATCTTTCAAAAAAAAGTAAGACAGCACAGAACATTTTCCTCAGGAGAAAATTTTAATTTTTGTCAAGTTCTGCAGTAAGATTAATTAACTGTTTGAAGTTTCCTTGTTTCTCAGAGCAGTCTTTTTCATCGTGACCTCCAAGGGCCAAATAAAAAGTGCTACAAAATTTTACGTAATATAAAGATGATGTTTTCTTAAATGTGTCTATTTTTTTCGACCTTATTATTATGTTAAACAATGCTTTCACTGTATGCAGGACTTACCTGGGACATAAAATTTACCTTGCCAAGTAAGGCAAAAGTAGTGCAAGAATCGATGTAGTCACGAGATGATTCATGTTTCCTCATTTTTTCTGGAAGATGGTGTAACTCACTGATTCCTTTTCTTGCTCAGCTGGGATCCATTCTTGAGTCAAAGTTATTAAATAACAAACACGGAAAACAACATAATAAGTTTTTCATTTCACACTCACATATCCAGTTATTTTTTTTGTGAATGTCTATTGAAAAACGTTGCGAAAAGAAAAGAAGAAAAGGGCCGGCCGAGTTCCTTAATTTTTAATTAATCGGCTATAATTGTAGCTTATATCCTGCCAATCAAAATTTAGTTCGATAATATTGCTGACTGAATTCATCATGAATCCTAACACACAAAGAAAATACCAACAAGCTGAAGTCTACAACATCAACCCGATAAAATAATAAACACGTAACTACGTTCGCCGACCCAACGAACAGCAGTAAGTCCTAGAGTTCTTATAGTTCGGAGTTGATCGGGGTCATTCGACAGCATTCGCTTTGGTTGTTTGTTCCTATATGAAGGTTCCGGCCAACCTGGCCGTGTGGCCGCAAATTTCGCGCGCCTGAGATACTTTTTCGATATTCCCACAGTAAATAAAGACGTGTTCTGTTGGGGGCGGATGGATGGATCGTTAGAAAGAATTGATGTTTGTTGTTTTTGTTAGAATAACTGCTGTTTCTCAATAAAATATTAATTATTTTGAAAAGAATTCATTGTGTCGTACGAAAATATATTTCTCATATTGCCTCATCGAGCAACCCCCATTATGGAGCGAATAGATGACTATCTTTTTCGTCGGAGTATTTTGATAGAGCAAAGTGATTCATCTCACAGAAAACAATTAAATTAAATATTAAATTTGAAAATTTCGTTCACTTCAGATTAAATCTGAAAAATCCATAAGATGTGGTCACGTGACCAAAAAAACCGTCGCCTCTCAGATGCAATTAACGAACGCAGCTATTGGTAAATAGAGTGAATAAATCTATTAACCCTGAAGCTCAGACTACAAAGAAGTAATATCTGTAATCTGTGGTGTGCGATGACCTCATTCATATACTTTATGTTCTGTGGCCTCATACAAGAGAAGAATGTGTGTGAGGCGAAGTCATAGATATTGGAAGAAACGATCAATGTAGGAAACGCGAATTACTCGATTTGTTGATTCTGGGTGATACCATTGTTACGTTTGAAAATTCAAGAACACTGTACGCGAGGTCAAAAGGTTTTATGAGCTCGTTCGAATTCGCTGACAAAGCGAACTTTGGCTTATCTTTTTCCAAAGTGAAATATTGCTCCCAGGGTGTGTGCCAAATGTCATAAGAATCTGATGAATTATTCACGAGAATATGGCTTTTCACGCGCTTCTTGTAGGGAAAAGCGCGTTATCATTTCGTCACAATGTCTGTAATTTTGGAATTTTGAGCCGAAAGTGGTCTTAAACGATTGGGTTGAACTCCCGGAAGAAGAATCCGTAGTCAAATTTGATTCTGCCCGTCCGTCCGTCCGTATGTGCTCTAACTTTCGAAGGAAAAGACTTTGAGTCCAAATATATCGGTTGAGTTCGTTAATGGGTGAAATCGGTTGGATAGTTTTGGAGTTAGGCCCATTTGAAATTTTTAGGTTAATTCCTCGATATCTCATGAAGTGTTGACTCGATCGAATTGAAACTTCGTGAACAGTTGTGGAATACTAACGAGCAACTTGGAAAAAAATTTCATGTGGATCCAGTTGTTCGAAAATAAAAAAAAATCTATCCGAACATTCTCGAATTTTTTTCTGAAAATATTGATTAGATTTCAAATGAATTCGGCACAAACCTTAGAGTCAGTATTTAACATCAATGTTTCACCTTTCAATTCGATCCGATATTTACTTTCGGAGATATAAGTAAAAAAAATGTGCCAAATTTCGTTGCTATTTGGAATGTTAACGTTCTTTCCGCAATATCTCAAGAAGTACAAATGCAATCAGATTGAAAGTTCGTTATCAGGTGGAGATTACCAACACGTAACTAGGTGCAAAATTTCGTGTTGACCTAATAGTTAGAATTTGAACAAGCGCGTAAAAGATTTCAAATTTCGAACCATTCAATCTGAACGATATTTTGTACACAGTTGCTCGTCGACATTTTTCAAAAGATTTCGAAGTTTCAATCCGATAACATCAGTACTTCTAGATATATTGAGTAAATAACCTCAAAAAGGTATGTATTAATTCAAAACCGTTTGACATATCGTGCCCAAAACGAACCTAGCCGTCGCATTTTATTGTTGAGCAACCTACCCTGAAAGTTTCCAGTTGTAAATTTATTCCGTTCGAAAGCTATCGTGACAACGGCCGGCCTGGCAGAATTCGGATTTGGGCAATAACAAGCTAGTCCCCAAACAAAGTGTAGGACATAGCACCCATGCTTCAAATTATAACTATAGATGAACCTCGCCAACGTCAATCTTTCTTGCGGTGGAATAACCCCACTGTTACCCATATGTCCCAATAGAAAGTAGTTTTCTGATACTACCCAGTTCATTTTACGAACAAGTACCTACATGAATGAGCGAGTGAATGATCGTCAAGATTTCGCTTCGTGGCCGTACACATAGAATCAAGGTTGAAGAGACATGTCTCTGGGCAATGAAAAACATTCATCTCGAATTCTTATTCGCCCCCAGAGCTTTTCTGCACAAAAATCTACCTGAAATTTGTTTGAGGCTTCTTGACAGAATTGTGTAGTGAAGTTAATGATTTATGTCTCATTTATTGATTCAATTCCATCACTGTATATCACAATACACATTTATAAAAATATAATTACAAAATAAGGCACTTCTTCATTATTCTCAATTCACAATTATTTCACAAGCAAAGATTTAAAACTAATTCCTGGAATGTCAAGAGTATTTTAATTCGGAATTCCAGTCATTATAAAGGATATCTCAAGAATTACTCATTCAAGCTGAGGCAACAATTGCCACATATGATCAGTGAGGATCTTTATTCAATAATAGGATATTCCCACCAAATATAAAAATAATTCGTACTGACTCGAGATTTCATTTTTATACGGTTGTGTTTCAATAAAACTAGTATTCAAATAGTACACTATCAAGAGTCGTTTTTACATTTTTCGACAGATACTCAGGAAACTTGCGGACTAGTTTATCATTCTACACAATAACTGCACAGTATTTGCTGTCAAATAGTGCCATAATAACGGCACTTAGGAAGTTGATGAACGTGCAACCTAATAGATCTTGTTACCTCATGACGTGAACTGAAATAGTGACGGTGTCCTGATCGTAACATCGTTACCATAGCAACTAAAATGGTCTTGAATTTTCAAAAAGCTTTCACAGTACGCAAGTGTCACTGAGATCGTGACACAGGTGCCTAGATGTGTTTCTTCAAAACACCTAGAATAATATTTTATATTTGAATACACAATCTTACATTCCTTTTGAAACACATTTCACCAGCAAATTTCGAAACCATAGCAACTACTTCAACATATTGTTGTTACGTTTCTGTGTGAAATCTCGGATAAGGGCAGGTATTATAAAACTATTTCGAGAGATAACTGGAAGTTAACTCGTAAAATCTGGTTCAAAAATGAAAGTTAACTGCTCTCTGTGGTCCAAATAACTTTTATAATACCGGCCTTAAATCGAAGAAATTAGTCAAAAACGCATGCAATAAAATTAACTAAGGTAAATACAGACTACATTTGTTCCTTGTCAAGAAGACCTAATACATGATTCTTCAGATTGTTGTATCTATTATTCTTTCTCAATTTCCATAATAACCAGAGAATGGCAATGAACAGCAGAGTCATAAGTGCGAAAAGAATCAAGAAAAACGTAATATACATTGATTGAGTCTGAATGATCCATGAAATTGAAATTGGATAGCAATAATTTTCATTCGGAGATTGATTGGTCAGAACCGCATCTGGAAAACATGAAATACAATCATAATCCAAGGACCCATTACATGATTTACACGTATAATGGCATGACGCACACGTGTAATTCGGAAATGAATCTTCTACTTCTTCTTTGATGTTTTTTTTATAATATCCGTCCGAACAGGTGGCATTAGAACTTTCCTCATTCAATGTACGATTTGGTAGGCATTCTGAAACGGATAAATCATGAGAAAATATTCAAAATGATCTACAACTAGGCTACTCAAAAAAATCTGACAACAATTTTCAAAATGAGTTCATGCAAACAGAAAAAAACAAAGCCAAAATCCTGAGAACTCACCTATGAAGCAACTGCAAACTGCCCTTTATATTTTGGGTTTATCCAAACATTATCCTAGGAAGTACTGAAAATGATCGAAGCTCATACTATTCAAATAATTGAAGAGAAGAGATAGCAGATTAAGGAACTCAAGCAGGATTTTCATTTTGTTTCCGGTTGAATTGATGAGTTTTACTACACAGATTGGGGTTTATTTGGAAGAAATGTTTCGGCAAAAAACTAAATTTCAAATTTCACTGTTAATCTTTTTATAACCAAGCAGCTTTTTAAGACAATGGTGAAGGGTAATTGAGAAATTGTTATATAGCCACAATTTATTTAGTTGATTCAGTTAGTTTACAAACAGTTATAGGTATTGTAACAACATGTGTTTAGTTCTTAGCAGTTCTGAAGAATCCAATAACGATTCAAATTCTCGATGTTACGTGGTTGGTTGACGAAAAAAAATATCGTTGTATTAGTTCGATTCTAAAAAGAGATATCGATTTCATTCGAGTATGAAAATGTATTTTGCTTTTTATGTTTTTTTTCTCTCGTCAACCAACTTGAGCAGTTTGAACAGGCTCTCAACAAATAATTGCAATAAACCAACCGTTTAGAATTATTTACTGATTTTTTATAGCTTTGTTGAACCAAATGAAGGTAGATTCGATTCTTGTTTCAGAACAACTTTGTTGAGAGCTTTCAATTAGTGCTTCAACAAACAGAAATGCTAATACTAGGCCGCCAGGAGGATAATAGTCTTGTCAAAATTTCTAACCTAATTTAAAACTATGGTTTTAGTTACAGACATCTATACCTACAATAAAAGAAGACACATCCTTCATTCATACATTGAGCTTTTTCTTCCACCGGAATTTCACTGAATATGATCGAGAAAGGCAATATTGAGTAATTTACCCGCAAAACAGTCCCTCAGTCAGTCATTTTACACGCATCCTATGATATTTAATGGTAAACATATTGTTCAGGAACTACTTTTAAAAATTAACAATAATAAAATATAAAGGAGTCTTTGTTGTAATTATATACACTAATTAAATAATCACAGAAAACATTACATTGCAACTACAAGACGAAATACAAATGACCAGATGACACCGTTTTATCAGAGGCTCCGTCTAACAGAATTGGTACGTTGTAGATATAATTGCACTTGATAATCTTCAATCAGGCCAGTCACTTTCATCTGGTGTTATGCACGGTCCTTTTGGCACATACTTTAAACGTTTAAGCTACATATTTAAGTAAAATGACACGGCACAAGTACATAATCATTAAGTGATTTGGCAAAAGATTTTTTATACATAGCCTACTACGACTAACTTCACAATATATAAAGAAGTTACACTTCATCATTTCATATCCCAAAGAAAACTTTTGTTCTGAAAAATATTCACATTCAACAGGACCTTTCCAAAGATGAGGTTTCAATACTTAAGAAAAATATCATCAAAATGAACAACTAAAAGTATTATCACGATTTCAATAAAACAAAATGAGCTACGAAAATTCAAGTATTTATTAAACCAAATTATTGTTAAATCGTACATGCGCAACGAAAGATTTTCGTCTGTTGCTACTCTATCAACACCGGCACAAAGGACTAGGAACAATTTTATCAGTAATCTTCCAGATTCCTAATTTTGCAAATTTCGAATTGAAAACTTTCTGCGAGTTGGATTATCAGCTCTTATTTTAAAAAATAAAGAATAATTTTACATTCATGAAATATTCGACACAAAAGTTTCCACCCGTAACAACAAAATTTTGAAATTTATTCATTATAGCAAACACATGAAATGCGGAAAGGCCAAATGGAATATATTCATTATTTCGGTAACTATACATATTTATAGAAAATCCAGGAAAAGGTCAAATTTGAATTATGAATTGACATTCATTGTGAAAATGAATCAATCATCTCTGAGTGCCTTTGAGAATTCTTAATTGTCTACATAGGAAATATGGGTATATTGATATCGATTTCATTACAAAAATGAACATAAAAATTGAGTAAACTCATTACCGAAATTCGCTACCCCACACTCAATTTGTGATACATTTGATTCCATCTGGCTTTTCTACGTTTATATTTGTGTAGGTTTGCATATGTAATAACATCAACTCAAAATGAGACAAAAATTGATAATAATGCCAGAACCTAATGAATGAGTACTTTTCAGCGACGTGAATAAGAAAATGGAAAATTATTGTTATGACCTGGACGAAAAGCGTTATCAGAAATTTACTCAATGATTGAACTTCCTTGAATCAAAGTAGAATCAAAATTGCAACATGGGACCAATTTCAAAGAAGATAAATCAAATTCGAATGTTCATGAAGAAAAATGTTGTTATATGATGAATGATTTATGGGTTATCCATTTGGAAAAATTGAGCACATCTTTTGCCAGGACACTATCAAACTAAAGATTATAAAACAGACTGTACAATTCAATAAATAGGTTATAATCTAAGATAACAAATGAGATTTCGTTTATTCACATTGTCAAATTAACACTAATTCATTCTAATGGAAGATGACCACAAGCATCATGGGAGATAGAATCTTTGGTCAGATTTTTTTTCTCGATTACAAAATCTGAAATATATTTTCTGAACTCATCTCCTAGCAAAATTGAAGAGCTAAATATCGGTTGAAAACGTAGATTTGCAATTTTCAATCTGGTTTTTGGTTTGTGGAAATTATGAAAATTGTTGTCAGACAAGGGTTGACTTCTGTCCAATATAATTTTTACATCCCTCTTTCTAAAATGATTATGAATCATTAAAGCTTCGATGCTTCTAAAGTCCTTCCACCAAAAGCTGATGGTAATAATGAATGATGTCAAGCTTGGTATTATCAGTGTAATTAAAGCATCTTTTAGGTTCCATAAGAAAATATAGCACATAATGATACTAAAACACAAACCTAAACTTAATCGACCCTCAGAATGAGCGCAGCCTGAAGTGCTTTTCACCTCTTCCTCAACTTCTAAAGTATCTTTCCTTATCTGAAACAGATTTGAATTAAAGCAACCAATAATATTCCACCAAAAACGATATACACAACGGAAAGGATCGAATCGTTTCAAGGGTTATTATTATTTCGAAATTTAACATCTGCATACTTAATTAATCAGCAAAATTATGAGAGAGATTGATTTCCTGGTTGGATTAATTTTGAAAATAATAATCCTTTTCTCTATAATATACAATTCGGGAAAACTACGAACGATGAAACGAAATTTAGCCATACCTCATCTCCCTTCCAAGAGTTAAGTGAAATACTGTCGATATTATTCGAAGGATGCTCTGTACTTTCTTCGTTAGGATCTGCAGCTGTACCATGAAGAACCAAGGTCCAACCAGAAATATTAGCTGTAGAAATAATGATGTATGAGTTTTAAATAATTTTAAATATCATCCCATAAATATAAATAATGTATAAGAAGATTCACAAAAAAAATAAATGAATAGCATTCCAACATAAAATGGAAAAATTTGAAATAAATAAACTAATTCATCAAAATTGAATATATTCATTCGACAACAGTGATATCTCATTTCGAGTTGTCAAGGTAGAAACTGAGACTAAATTTTCTGATTCAAAATTAGAAATCACTGTTTGAAAGTAAAATGGAAATAAACGTGAGAAAATGAGCATGCCGATCAATTTATTCAAGAATTACCAGTTGTTCTTAAGTTTGAAGATGTTGTAGAAGCGCGTGTAGTAGTGATAACTTGAGATTTCGGAGTAAAAATTTTCAAATCTCTATTAGAGTTGATATCTCTGCTTTTCTCTTTTTGTTTCTGAGTTTTTTTAATGATTTCGGGAGGTTTCATAATGACGTCCGTAGCAGGAATTAAAATGGGGTAAGTGATGGTGATATTCTTGACGAATTTCAAATACTGTTTCACGCCATCATCATGATTTTTGAATTTACTTGGGTTAATAGCGTAATAGTACGGTGATAATTCAGTTGTCGGCTTGAAGGCTTTTCTCGATTTGGCCATGAAAACAGTTGGAGATGGTTTGGGAACGGTAACTTTAGTTTTATTTCTGAATGGAAGTTTAGAAGATTTAGTTGTCGGTGTAGTTCTGCCGGTATTTTTGTTTTTAGACTTTTTGTTATTTTTCTTTTTAGCTGTTGATTTGTTTTTGTTTGGCTTGGCAGTAGTTTCGCTACTAGGAATAAAGTCCTTTGTTCCGTAGAGTACTAAAGACCAAGTCTGCAGAGTTGCTCTTCCTAGAATGGAGGTTAGTAGAAAAATATTAGTAGGTGAAAATGACAATGTTAGATAGAGAATGACAATTCTTTCGCAAACAAAATACAACACAATATAATCAATATATCTTAAAAAATTTCGATATTAGGGTACCAATATAAATCATTTATTTGGAAGAGTTAACTGACTGAATGAAGAAATACATTGCAGAATGAAAATTCGGGATAATTATTCACTGAATTCCCAAATTCTCATTCAAAACATGAAATATGACCAAACTTGGTGATAATTATTCTGAAAGTTTTTGCGTCACATATTGTGTTTGAGTTTCACATATTGGTGTCCATAATATGAAAAGTAAATCAAATATGAATTATAAAGTTAGAGTGTTAGAGTTATTGTACAATCTCAGGCTGAATTTTGGAATCTGGAAAAACTATCACAATTTCTGAACAAGTGTGAGGAGTCACTCGTTCGTACTGCTACACCAATTAATATAATATTAGTTAATGTTTGCTTTTCTTTTCTAAGATGCGAACTACAATAGTCATCTATATTTGAGTTAGGGGAATTTTGGGACTCTCTCTGTGGATACACTACCAACTGAAGGAATAAAATCGAAACAAATGAGAATTTAGATGTAAGGTTTATATTTCATTTACCTAAAAAATTATGGGTCATCGTAGATTATGGAATTTATACTTTCTGATTTTTAGAAGAAAAAAACTGTTTCCTACCTAAGAGTCTTCCATCGTTGTGGATCTCCAGTTCCCAAACCCCTAATGGGGACTCTCCCCAAGAATGGACGGACATAAATGGCCATTTATTAAAACCCGTACGTGAATTATCATGCGTTCTATGAGCTAACAAAACTGCTCTGGTTCCCATAGGAGATGTGAGCTGTATATTCAGATCACCTCTCCTTTGGGAAAATATTGTCAGTTTTGCTTGGACATGCTCGAGAATAGTCACGCCTTCGCATTTAGTCACTTGAAGCTTCAGGATGACCACACTTTTTGCCGGAATGGCTTTCTGATCGTGGGGAGCTGTTATTTCGCACTTGTTCTGTTCTGGGACCGTTTTCCAATTTCTTGCCAAGCGGACCATGGCATGAGCATCCATCAAACCATAACCGAAGCTGTGAGAAACATTTCTGCCAACACCATTAGTTTGCCAATCATGAGCTTTCAGGTTTTCAGGTCTTGCTGTCCTCACCACTATATGCTGCATATCACGCCAAGTTAAATTTGGATTTGCCTCCAGGGCAAGAGCACATATACCTGCAAAGACGTAGCTCATAATCGAACTTTGGTTCCATATTGAAGTAAAAATAATGAAAATGAAGAGATATTTACTGACCTGCTGCCAAAGGCGCGGATGCACTCGTTCCAGTATGGCTACTTGTGCAGGCGAATCGTAAATCTGTTGTAACGACTTGTTTTTCCCCAACAGCGCCGCTACTGTAAGTTGATGCTAATGTTGAACTACATGCTTCGCTGTACCAAGGCACATGACCATGTTCTGTAGCACTTGATATCGATAAACTGTATATGGAGTTCGTGTAACCATCACAATTGCAGTTATCTTGATCTCTGCCTCCGTTTCCTGACGCCCAAACGAAGATGGAACCTTTACCGTTCCTTCCCTAAAAAAGATAAATTATACTACGAAATTGAGCTTTCCATGTGCATTCTTGAAATCAAAAATTCCCAACAATGTATATAGAATATAATTATTCGTCCACTGACCTTTGTGACACCTTCGATGAAAGCTCTTGTAGCCATTTCACCTGGTCCATCAACAGTTTTTCCGTCATCATCTGGACCCCAAGAAGCACTATAAATATCTATATGGTGAGGATTCAAACTCAGTGATCTGGCCTCTACTGCGTCAGTAACGTCACCATCCAGCATTCTGACGCCACCAACTTTGGCACCATGAGCTATTCCAAGGGCACATACCGAGTTATTGCTTGTTGCTGCTACTTCTCCGGCACATCTGGTTCCGTGCCTGTTGGAATCTATCATGTCGTATCTTGGACTTGGGTCTGAATCATGGCTGTTAACATCGTATGAGGCCATTGGATCCTGAAAATATCGAACCTAAGCGAATGAAGAACTAAGAGTTCGAAATAAATAATACTATTCTTTTCAACTTTCGAATTCTCACCACTGAGATAATCTGAGTTTAGCAGTAGGTAAGACGAATTGAGTAATTGACCAAAAAACATGAACGTCTTACGTCCTTACTGGAATGTAAGGTGAATTGAACAACTATGTTGAGTTTTCCTGGGAATCTCAGTTGAAGCTGGTGAAAATAATATATCTAATATATTTGAAAACTTACATAATTTTGCACTAAATCTGGATGATTTTTTTCTAATCCATCGTCCAAAATAGTAACTACGGCACCTTTGCCTGAGATACCCTCTTGCCATACTGGAATGACATTCATATCTAAACCATTTCCTCGATTCTGTAAAAAGATAAATTTATCGAAATGTCGCCTAACAATGCAGCTTTTCTTGTACAGGCCCGGACAGATCTTAAGGAATATACTAAAAGAACCAACGTAAGGCATTTGAATTCAAGACTTGAAAGGGATGTCAGATCGACATTTGTCATCAGAATCCTGCTTGTTTGGTTATCATGGGTATGGTTTTTAATGAATGGTGATAAGTATTACAAACTAAATATTGTCCAGACCCGTAACATGAATATTTCAATGAATTTGTGCTCACCAAATACCACATGCTTGGCCATTTTGGATCAGAATCTTGCAGAACCAGGTTTCTTTTAACTCTTCTTTTAGCTACTTGTTGTTGTGACCATCTGACTCTGGTATCAACGGCTAATCGTGATTTTTTCTCGTGGTTGGGAGATATCGATCTCTTTGCCACCCGATTGTGAGTGAAGTGCCAATGGTCTTCGATTATCTGGAAATAAAAAAATATTTTCATCAACTGAAAAAATGAAATTCACAATATTGATTTGTTTGAGACATAAAGCATTTTCTGCATGAAATTCATTACCAACATTTTTTTCATCGACTGAATAACGAATTACGAATATGATATCGTTTATTGTCACCAGCGTAATATCTTAAAATGACATCCTTTGAATTAATGTAAGAATCCTATCTGGGTTCAACATCAAAAGTTCTCTCTGATGAAGCGAATCCTGCAGGTTGAATGAAAGTCTACAAACTTGTTTGAAAACGAGTAGAGGAAGCGCATGAACTATAGAAGGAGAAAATTCCTAATGAGGTCCCAATTTCGAGCGAATCTTTAAATCTTCATGAGTAGGTACATAGTAATCACCCGAGGAAAAATTCTCAATGTGGCACTTTCCTGTTCCTAAACTTGAGGATTCATGAAGGCCAGAAAAATTGTAGGACTAATTTTATGCTGAGTTTGATGCTTTGAAATAATTTTTTGTTTCGGTGATATAAGAGGAGGTGGCCTTGAATACACAATGATGTAGCCTTTCCTGGCATAACAGAAAATAATTCTCCACAGACGAAAAAATTACATAAGGCAAAGAAGGTGTGGTCAAGTCTGAAAAGATGTTGACACTGGACGCATAAAAACTAATCAAGTAAGGTAGATAACACTTGCAAAAGATGGTGCTGTTGTTTCTGGAATCTCGTGGATTTTGGAAGTCCCCCTACGCAACAAAGTTCTACTCTTTTTGCATTTTTTCTGATTTTGCATGAAGGCTTACATATTTAGGGTGGCTTAGTTTCTTTAATGATTGGTGATTACCACGAAACCGGTACGTTTATATACTAACTGACAAAAAGACTGCAACACCCAGAAGGAGCTGTTTGAATTTTGATTTTGGTCAAATCTAGATAGTACAGTAGGGAGTAAATGATTGAAATTTGGAGAAAAAAAACGGAGGATTTACAATTTTTTTTATTGAATTTGTTAATAATGTGTTTGTACACCTTGGTTATCTATACACTTCCCAACACTTCTTGGCATTGATGCAAGAAGATGGTCTATTTCTTCTTGAGAGATACTATGCCAAGCTACCTGTACTTCATGTCTCAGAGCCGCCAAAGTCCGTAGGGCTGGGGTAAATTTCCAAGCCTTCTACTCATGATGTCCCAAACATGCTCTATGGGCGGAAGATAAGGGGGATCTGGGCGGCCATGGCGAAAGATTCACATGGGTCGCTTCAAAAAAGTTTAAGCTAACTCTGGCAACATGAGGTCGAGCATTATCGTGCTGAAATATTGGATTCTCGAGCCGTTTAGGTTAAGGAGAACATATGGCTCCACTATTTCTTGAAGGTAACGCAGCGCTGTCATGTGACCTCGAATAAAGACTGAAGGTGACCTACTTGCATGTGCAATAGCACCCCATACCATAACGCCTACTGTCCGGTGTACATGACGCTCAACATCAAAATGAGTGTCACCGTCTTTCTCCCCGACGTCGTCTAACCCTTCTTCGGCCATCATGTACACCCAAGGAGAATCGAGATTAATCAGAAAAGACGACCTGATGCCATTACACATTCCAATGTTGTTGTTCTCTGCACCACTGTAATCGTTATCGGCGATGCTCAACCGTATGAGGTAGCACAAGATGGGGTCGATAACGCTGCAGTCCAAAAGTCCTTGTATGCCGTATAATATACGGCGGTAAACCGTTCGGACAGTTACAGGATCGCCTTGTTCTCCTAACCACTCATCAGCTAAAGATCAAGTTGTCGCAAATCGGTTTCTAATGGCTATAAGTCTTAGACGTCGATCTTGAACTTCATTTGGCCCCTTCGACGCCAGGTGCCTACCCTTCTTCGATTTTAGGCATTATCAAACCACGCTTGACAACATCTTATAACAGTAGTTGGATTTCTGTTCGTATAGTAAGCGATTTCTCGAAATGTCAACCCTGCCTCCTGTAATTGGAAACTTCTGCGAAGATGCCAGCGCCCTAACGGATAAATTTGGAAGCTGTCCAAGCTAGTAGTTTTATGTAAACAAACCTTAGAAATGTGGCGGAGAACGAATATTTATTAAGCAGAGCTTGAATATTTGAAGAAATTAATATAATTTAGTGTAAGACTTCTTGAGAAGGAACTTTTCGTTTGGATCACGATATGAAATCGTACTTTAAATCGTTCCTGGAGGATAATTTCGGTGTTATTTTAGTGTATGTTGCTTGGTGGATCAAAATGAACCAATATCTAAGTTTACTTGAATTTCTGGAAACATAGGCACCTCAATAAGTAATTTAAGGACTCTTATTCATGCGAAGAAGTGCTGAATGCAGGCTATATTATGTGGTAAATCTAGAATCAGTCCAAATGATATGACTTGTTCTTTGTTTACAAACGAGTGAATCAACAAAATGAAAACAGATTTTCTGCTTTAGTTCTTTTGGATCGTATTTCTAAAGAAAAGAAAACAAAGAGACATATAATTGGTTTCATTTTCATATTACAGCCGCTCAAGATACACATACAAAATGAAAAATGTCACAGCTGGTTCAACCTACCTATATATAGAAATGAAAAGTATTATTCTATTTATATGAATAACTTCAGATATTATCAACAGTATATCTAGTTTTTGTCAGGTTTTCAACCAGATCAGTCTTTCAGAATATAATTTTGTGTAGTATGTGAATTAGGTAGCTGCAGAAGTGCTCGGTAGTTTCTCTGCAGCATTTTTCTTCAAAATTCTCTTATTTTCATTTACACCTGAAAACATCATGACTAAAGTTGTTTCGAAATGAATACATGGTAGGTAATTGACCTTTATGAAAATAAACATCTTCAGAGAAATGCAGCGAACATACTTTCATGTATTTCGTGACCTGTTTTCCAATCTTCAATTTCTGAAGCTAGGCCTTTCTTCTATTATTGAGTTCCCTGCCAAATGCTGTTTCCAAATTAACTTTACTTTCATTTGGCTTTGGAAAAAATGAAAACTAGAGGCACTAGGTGATCCTTTCTTCTTTGACCATGAATAACATTCAGTTGAGGCACACAACAATAGTCATTTCGGAAGGATGCCATTTCGAATTAATACAATCGAAAATTTTAATCGGAAAGAAAGGAATCGATTGATGAATATTACAAACACTTTCGGTATACCAAAATTTCAACTACGATAACAACACAAAAGCTCGAAAATGAACTCCAAAAGTAAGCAAATCACGTTAGAATAACAGGCACGTCGAGAAAAACTACTAGCTTGGAAGTGTTCGAATTTCTATCGCCAGAGGGCGTATCGCTTAGCAGTAGTTGCGAATAGACCAATAATTCTACCTCTTTCACATTCACTTAGCTGGCGATAAATTCCGCGTACACGTGCTCTAGGCATTTTAACAACTAAACATCGACTTTGTATCTCCTCGAACAGCTGGTTTGTCGTAAAAAAAAGAAACGACCACAATATTTAAGTAACGAAAATATTTTCATGATTAATCTTCACGATTTTTTTCTCCAAATTTTAATCATTTACTCCTTGTTATACTGTCTATGTTTTACCAAAAAAAATCGAGCTCCTTCTGGGTGTTGCAGTTTCAGTTAGTATACTTTCAACGATCGAATGACAAGCTTGGATCAAGGTATCAAATCAATAAATAAATTTTTGTGTCGGAAAGATGAAATAAGGTTTTAGAGTTGGGCGTCAATGAATATTTCATTATTGTCCCTTTCAAAAGTGGAAGTTCCTGGGCGAATTTTCAAGATTGAATCTGTCAAAATCCACCCACCTACTCAGTGCGATTGATCCCAGTAATGAAATTCCAGATTAAGGGTTCAAGTAGACCATAAAATGAAATGTGATCGTAACAGACTTTGGAGGATCTCGGTCGAGCAAGTCACATTCAAACGTGCGGTCCAGTTGATGACGTGAAATACAACAGGAAAGACCGATTTGTGGCCAGCACGGAACCTCAACTAAATTAAATGTTTCGAGGAGTTAACAAGCTTAATATGGAAGCTTCTTAAGCATTGCACTCGCATTGTTCACGTTCCAATCCCTCTATTAATTTGTCAGCAGTGTAGACGTTCACTTCGGGTCAGTGAATTATCTGACATAAAGCCAGAAAAGCTATGCGGAACAAACTGAATGTAAGTTTTAAAACTGACAAATTGGGGCAATTTGGGAGGAGTTCTCCTCAGTAAATAACGACCTTTTGAATAACGGCGAGGTTTCTTGTAGTACCGGCACTGTTTCATTTCCGGAACAAAACGGTAACTTACTATCAGACGCCGTTTGGTACAAAGAAGTGTGTTTTACAGGGTGTTTCATCATAAACTGGTCAAACATATATAGCCGTATAGATGACAGTGGGAAAGTCATTTTTGCCTTATGACATATACCCCGTTTTCGAAGCATAAGCGAGATACAGGGTATTCAATGTCAACATTGAGAAATATTCTGACCTTTGAAATAACGGTTTTTGGTCACATCTTAGTATTTCGTGGTGTAGAATTCTGGAAAATGGCGGAAAACCTACAAAGTTGAGATTTTTTTATTTTTGATTGCCAAATTGGATATCATTATTTCATTACACTTGATTTTGTAAGATTTTCCAAAATTCAAACTCAACTTTTTTTTACATGTCTTCAGTGAAAAAAAGGTCACCCAAAATTGTTGAAATCTTTCGAGATTAAACTAACCCTCATTCTGAACAATGGTGTGAAACAAAATGAAAAAACATCCATTGGTTTTCATTTCATAGCTTTCCAAAGATTCCGCTTGGTACTGAAATAATTTTTATTCAAGAAACTGGGTGGCCCTACGGAGACCAAAATTGTGCTAATGGGCCCCAAGAATAACCTAGGCAGAAATATGAATTCATAAAAAAAAATTTCAAAAAAACTTTGATGGGAATCGAACTCGCTGCACTTTAAGTAAAAAAGTATATTGGATTTATTCTGATTATAATGATGTCCGTTACCAAGCCACGGTAGTTCATCGAATTTGACCCTATTTTCCGAAAGCGGAGAGAGTTCGATTCCGACCAAAGTTTTTTAGAAATTTTTTTTTCTTGAAAAGTACCTATTTCTATCCAGTTCATTCTGGAGGAATGAATTTGACATCCGTAGGGCCACCAGTTTCTTAAATAAAAATTATTGAAGTGCTCCGAGCGGAATATTTGGAACGCTATAAAATGGAAACCAATGGATATTTTTTCATTCTATTTTCCCACCGGTGTTCAGAATGCAGCTCAGTTCAACCTCGAAAGATTTCAACGATTTTGTCTGTATTTTTTCCACTGTAGACATGTAAAAAAAGTTGAGTTTGAATTTTGGAATAATTTTCTCACGGAAAATCATAGCAAATTGAGTACATTGAAATTATGCTATCCAATTTGGCAATGGAAAACAAAAATTTCAACTTCGAAGGTTTTCCGCCATTCTGAAATATTTTTTCCAGGTTTCTACACAACAATTGGATTGACCACCAAAACATACTAAGATGTGACCAAAAACCGTTATTTCAAAGGTCACGCATAAATCACCATAGTTATCAGAATGTTGCTCAAAGTTGACATTAAACACCCTGTATCTCGCTTATACTTCGAAAACGGGGTATATGTCATAAGGCAAAAATGACTTTCCCAATGTAATCTATACGGCTATATATGCTTGACAAGTTTATGATGAAACAACCTGTAGATTCACATTTGTGTTAAAACAATTACTGGTTGCAAAAATATATTCATTTTGTCCTGTTATTTTCTATCAAACACACGATATTCTCAAGTTGGGAGTTTCGATTATACAGTTAGTCAATTGGGTTCATAGGGGTTACTTTTATACGGTTAGTTCCAATCAAGAGTTGCCCTGGAACAGGAAATGGTGAAAATTATTTACTGACAGGTCCAACAACAGCCTTTCCTAGAATATTAGCGAATCTCACTAGTGGAAGGGAAACAGAGTTTACAGATTCCATGATAAAACATTTTTCCCACGAAACTATTGAAATATGTTTTCAGCCATAACGATATAGCTAGCGACATCTATTGTCACTACGTCGAACTATGAAAATGTCCATAATTTTTCAAATTTATGCTGAAAATGGCTTTAAATAGCTGGAAAACAATGTTCGAAATTTTGGTCAAAACGATACACCTAGCGACATCTATTGTCACTACGTCGAACTATGAAAATGTCCATAATTTTCCAAATCTATGCTGAAAATGGCATTAAATGATTGGAAAAATAATTTTCGAAATTTTGGCCAAAGCGATACAGCTAGCGACATCTATTGTCACTACACCGAACTATGATGTCCATAATTTTCCAAATTTTTATAGTTCGACGTAATGACAATAGACGTCGTTAGCTGTATCATTTTGGCCAAAATTTCGAAAATCGTTTTTGCAGTCCTTTACAATAGATGTCGCTAGCTGTATCGTTTTGGCAAAATTTTCGAAAATTGTGTTTGCAGTAGTTTGATGCCATTTTCAGCATGAAATTCGAAAGTAAGACATTTTATAGTTCAAGGTAGTGGCAATAGATGTCGCTAGCTATATCGTTTTGACCAAAATTTCGAAAATTGTTTTTCCAGTCCTTTAATGCCATTTTCAGCATAAATTTCGAAAATTATGGACATGGTCATAGTTCGATGTAGTGACAATAGATGTCGCTAGCAGTATCATTTTGGAATAATTTAGAAAATTGTTTTTGCAGTCGTTTGATACCATTTTCGGCATGAAATTCGAAAGTTGGACATTTTTAGTTCGAGGTAGTGACAATAGATGTCGCTAGCTGTATCGTTTTGGCCAGAATTTGAAATTTTTTTTCCAGTCATTTAATGCCATTTTCAGCACAAATATCATAAACCTAGAAAAGCACTGGCGTGAAGTCAGCAGCTCTTGCGCTTATGTTCACTCTCGGTGATTTAAAATTTTCGAGAATTCAGATAAATTATGATATCATGAAAATGAAAAATGTGAATATGATAATTATATCGAAATGTTAATGATCGCATTTCATCTCATCAGCACAGCAAAGATCGAGATGCTTATTTCAAAAACAATTCTGTCGTCAAGAAAAGGACTCACGAATAGATGAACATAATTGAATTTGAACACCACTTTTTTATGTCCTTTTCGAATTGAGAATATATAGAATACAGAAAATTGGGTACACGAAATGGGATATAGTCCTGATGAGAGTAGAAATATTTCATCTTATCGGTCCTATCGACCTCTAAGTACGTTCAATTCAATTAATATTTGGAATTTCATACAACGTTGTTGAAAATAAAAACCAATTCATCATCATTTAGCTGATTGAGATAAAATAGATGGATATATTTACGATCCATTAAAACGATATGACACCCTACGAGACTTTCGAGACTCACGAGACTCTCGTGCGAGACTCGAGACGAGACTTACAACAGTCTCGTCTCGTCTCGTATAAATAATTCGCGGTCTCTTTGAGACGAGACGCTGGTGGGCATCACTATAGGTTTGTTCGTTGTACCTACATGAACTACATTAATTAAACTAACTGCACTGATTCTGTTCGGTGTGTTTTGTTGTAGAATTGCACTCTGTTCGTTGCGGAAATATTGGCAGTCAGTGTAGTCACAGATTACGTGGTGCATTGCATAGAGTGGGGTGATTTTCTGTGATGGTTATGAGTAAATAGAATTCATAATCATAGACCTATGTTATTGTCTGTGGATCCAGGTTGGAAGAGTTTTGTTCTCTATGTGTGGTTATTCTTGGAGGAAATTAATTTTCATCATATCTTTATTTGAAATAGAATTTTTGTCTGTGACGACTCAAGAAAAACTTTACGACAAATCTACATCACCTCGAAGTGGTAGCGAAAACACGAGAAGCATAGAATTCTGTCATCTTGGGATTGCGTAAAATCATCCATCATATATTTTTATTCTGTGAGAATCATAGAACAGATTAAAATACACTAAGTCCACTGATTCAGTTATCTGTGGCTGAACTCAGCTGCACTGGGAATTGGGAGTCAGTGGAGTTGGTGTTTAAATTGATACACTGTACAGGGTGATTCATTAAGGTTGGCCACCGGCCGTATCTCGGAAACCGTTCATCCTATGACTTCCGGAAAAAAAATCTAATGACAAACTCGGCCCCTAGAAAATGATTAAAAATATTTTCAAGTTCGTAGTTCCCCACTAGAGGGCGCAATCTATCACTTGTAAAATATAATCTCATTTTTTACGAAATATTCTTCAGCTAACAGTGGTAAAGAAAAATAAAATAAGAATCTACTGTTTATATTCAACAACTTTTGTTTCAGTAATTTTTCTATATTTCCTATTTTTTAGTGATGGGGTGGATAAACTTTTCTTCATGAAAAAAACATTCTTACTCCTGTATGGGTGAACCGATTTTCACGTAATTAGATTTCATTCGAAGGCCATCGGAAGCAGATCACAGAAACATATGACAACAATATACCGGGTGATCCAATTAAAAACTACAGACTGTTTTATGTCACTTCGCCCTATTTGTGCGTTTTACTGGAAAATTTCAAATGCAATGCTATGATTCTAACCAAGTAAGAATAAGCCAAGCATATTCACCTACTGACTTTTTAAAACCGCAGACAGTTATCATAGGTCGTTTCGGAGTTATTGACATGTTTGTAAATTTTGATAAGTATTGATCAACCCTGTGAAATGCAGGGAGAATTGAGTTATTTCATCTCTGAACAATTAGATGAAAGGAAAACACTCATCAAAACAACGAAACAAGCTGATTTAGAACCAGTAAGCTTTGGCGATACTGTTCATTTTCGGTATCTATAGCTGTAAAAGTTTTTTAGGACGATTGCAAACCACTATTTTTTGATGCCCCATTATTCAAACGAAGAAGCATATGATATGCTTAATGTTCATTTTGGATGTTTAGAAAATGCAGTAGCTGAAAGGGAATACCGGATACGATATCCTGAAAGACGTCGTCATTCCAAAAGGGTATTCAAAAGATTGACAAGAAGAGTGCGAGAAACTGGTAAGGTTCAATTCTTGGAAGAAAAAATAGAAAACGTAGAAGCCGTAATGAGGATAATATCATAAAAGTTTTGGCTTATTAACAAGACAAAGGTGCTTGAAATTTTAACGGAAGATCTTCCAATTCTTTTAGAAAATATTGCTATTCAAAGCAGGTTAGATATGTGGCATCAACAAGATGGTTGCCCGGCGCATTATGCTGCTAATGTTAGAGAATATTCATATAACGTCTTCTCAAAGAGGTATATTGGACCAGGGAGTATTTTTCCATGGCCAGAAAGATCACCCGACCTCACAGTATTAGATTTTTATTTTTGGGGGAGAATAAAGACTTAGTTTTCCGAACACCCCCCCCTACAAGTGAGGATATTCAAAATAGATTTCGACAGGCAGCTTCTTCTCATACTGAAATTGTGGCCAGTGGCACCTCGACGAAAGAAAGACTAAATTTATGTGTAGAAAATGATGGTAGACATTTTGAATATTTGAATTGATTAGGTGTAGGTGTTGTTTTTCTGTTCAAATATTTTCGTTGTTGCTAATTTTTGTTTTATTTTATCGCATCATTATTATTTCATGTGTGTTGAGTATTTCGCTGCGTTGTCATGACGCAAAAAGTCACTTCCTTGTTTATTCAAGCTCACAGAAAGTATCAACGTTGATCAAAATTTACAAAAATGTCAATAACTCCGAAACGACCTATGATATCTGTCTGCGGTTTCAAAAAGTCAGTAGGTGATAATGCTTGGCTTATTCTCACTTGGTTAGAATCATAGCATTGCATTTGAAATTTTCCAGTAAAACCCACAAATAGGGCGAAGTGACATAAAACAGTCTGTAGTTTTTAATTGGATCACCCAGTATATTATTGTCATATGTTTCTGTGATCTGCTTCCGATGGCCTTCGAATGAAATCTAATGACGTGAAAATCGGTTCACCCATACAGGAGTAAGAATGTTTTTTTCGTGAAGAAAAGTTTATCCATCCCATCACTAAAAAATAGGAAATATAGAAAAATTACTGAAACAAAAGTTGTTGAATAGAAACAGTAGATTCTTATTTTCTTATTCCTTACCACTGTTAGCTGGAGAATATTTCGTAAAAAATGAGATTATATTTTACAAGTGATAGATTGCGCCCTCTAGTGGGGAACTACGAACTTGAAAATATTTTTAATCATTTTCTAGGGGCCGAATTTGTCACTAGATTTTTTTTCCGGAAGTTATAGGATAAACGGTTTCCGAGATACGGCCGGTGGCCACCCTTAATGAATCACCCTGTATAACGTTCCAATATACTCCCTTATTCTTCACTACAGTATCTCAACCATATCTTTCTACCCATTTTATCTTCATATAAAATTATTCATGAACAGCACATTATGTTCACATGTGAAAAAGACCAAAAATATAAATGTGTTACCAATGTTTTAGCTCTTCCATCCACTAAGCGGATTGTGCCTATCATTCCGGGTTCTCGGGTTTTTCTACGCTCCCCTAGCGATATGCATAAATCCTGGAGATGAGTTTTTTCATTTATCAAATTCAACTATCAGTCCCCACTGCGAATATTCCCCTGAATATATATACCTAGTGGCTGTTGAAATTTGTGTTTATCAGTAAAGCACAATGGGTTTTTTTCGGAAGGGAATTCAGAACCGTATTTATTATGCTTCGCCGTAAAGTCCCCTACTGAACGCTCTTTCCTATTCAAACACAGATAAAATCTTAACCGTAAATAAGTGAAATTCATTTTATGTAGAGCACCGTTGCGAAAAATAATAATAATTATAAAATATCATAAGGACGAATATCTTCGACAGATATTCGTCCTTCTGAAAGGTGACAAGTATCTAGATTCCCACTCAGCGGTTCAATCCAAGGTAAGATGACCTGACGATCAGTAATAACTGTGAAACAGCTGTAGTCATTCTCCTTGGGTCCGCTTCTTCGATGTAGATGTTTTAGTTGATTGAATGATTAACTCTACGATCAGGGTGGAATATTTGTTGATTTATCGACAGATATCCGTCCTTGTGTTCATGTTAGTTTATTATTGCTGCAGCTCTTTTTTCCCCGTTAACCAATTCCTATCTTTATTAATAATAATGTATTTTTGGTTGATTGGAAGATGAGTTCCGATCAAGGTGGAATATTTGTTGACTTATCGACAGATATTCGTCCTTGTGTTTATGTTACATTAAAAATAATTAATTCCAACAGCATACGGTAATATTCCTGTCAGGATGTATGTGAGTATCGATTAAAGCTTCTTTTCAATTTGACGAAAGTCTCAAAAAATGAAAAATCCAATTTGAAAATTTTTTCGTTTGTCAGATTCGTACTCTAAAACGTTACAGTCCGCTTTGTTGTTCGTTGTTGTTTGTTGTTCATTAGGCAACCTGTTTTCCTAGAAACCCTTGACAAATAGTTTAATCCTCCAACCCACAAGGCAGTTTTCCAAAAAAAATTTCATTTAATTTTGATAGTTCGGTTTCAGATATTGGAAGTGAAAACCCAGAAATAACCTACATAATGAAGAATGTATCTAATTTGATCAACAAAGTACCTAATAGAATGTTATCGAGCTCGCTGAAAAAACCAAAAAAGTATAATTGAATTCAGACGAGTTCACTCGATAAAGGATATTAGTACAATCATTAAAAATACAGATTTTTCTACAATACTTTTACATTATATCTTTCGATATTGATATCTAACGATATACTTTCATTGCCTTCTTCGTGCCACGTCTTGAATGACAAATATTATTATTTTATCAATAGGGATATAATGATTGAAATCAAAAACTTAGGAAAACAATAACATAATAAAATACAATACAAAAATAATACTAGACACAGTGTTTCATCTTTTATCTTTCGATTTAGAATCATCAGTAGCATCTATTCTATATTATATGTTGAAATCTCACCACATATATCTGACCACACTCGATCACAAACGATCTAAGATTGTACAGAGGCTGATAAAAGGTCATTAGGGTAGTGCTAGGCTATCAAGTGTGAGTCAGGTAAATATTTGGAATAATGGGCTACTAATGGGGGTAAGATCATTGTTTAGGAATATATCTCTTCTTTTGAACATATGTATACCATCAAGCGTATTTAAATAAGTTTTGCCAGAGCTCTTTAATAGCTTTACGGATTTTTCTGAAATCAAATGACCTGTCGTTAATCACGTTTTAACAACCAGTCCATTCAATTTCAGAGAAATCCGTAAAGGTATTAAAAAGCTTGAAGGTATACATATGTTCAAAAGATGAGATAGATTCCTCAACAATTATCTTACCATCATTATTAACCCATTATTTCAAATATTTACCTGACTCACCCTTGATAGCCAAGCACAACCCTAATCGCCTTTTAACAACCCTTTCCTTATTGGTCCTGTATACCACCCTCCCCACTCAGCATGTGAACTTGTACCTGTAGTTAGTAACGATATGTCTCTGGGCGAAGGAAACATGTTTTCCGTGCGTTAGACGCAGAAAGTGTAAGTGGATTAGAGAGTAGTTACACACTGTTTTGTTATCAGTATTCTATCCACAGTGAACTCAAATAGTTAATTTATTGTATTTAGGTTTCATGAACCGCTTTTTTTCATACAGAAAATGAAAGAAAAACCTTGTTTCTCCAAACTTAAACGTTGATATCGTTAACATTTTCGAATATGGTCATTCAGTTGACACATCAGATCAATCTGTCAACAGAAAGGGATTTCGATCTAAATAACTGAATTTGACACAAAACACACAAATCAACAGGGCAATCTAAATAAAACCGTTTGAAAATAAAATGAAATCTCATTCGTAGAAATACATATAGTTGAAGAGATTCTCAAAAAGAATAAAGAAAAGGACAACCGTTTAATGTTTCATCCTTATATTTGTCTCCCGAATGGCACAATGCTCCCTGCGCCTCTCCTGGAAGGCCGGAGTCTTTGCAAAATTAATCAGTTTTACGTTGACGTGTGGCAGGGTTTCCTCGTGAAACAAATGTAGATTTAGTCCACCCTTGGGGTCTCTCTGACTATACTTAACAGAACGTTCTGTATTCCGATAACAGTTTCAATAAAAATTGATATTTATATCACTTTAAAAGTATGAAATACGGCGCGGCACGAATTCGCGGAATTCAAAACTTCTGTACATTCCCATTTCCCCATGGAGTACACATTGGGGTGAATCTTCAGCATCGATCCCGCTGCAGTCCCGGACCCTCGAAATGAATATTTTCTGCGAGTTCTACGATATTATGAAAAATGCTAATAATTTAATTGAAGCACGTCTCAAATATTCGATTTCTTTCATTCGAAGATTACAACTGTATTACAGTGCGGTCACCTATCCAGGTACTATATACAGGGTGTTTCATTATAAACTGGTCAAACATATATAGCCGTATAGATGACATTCGAAAAGTCATTTTTGCATTATGTCATATACCCCGATTTCGAAGCATAAGCGAGATAAGCGAGGGTGTTCAATGTCAACTTTGAGCAATATTCTGAAAACTGTGGTGATTTATGCGTGACCTTTGAAATAACAGTTTTGGTTCACATCTCAGTATTTTTTTGGTGGTCTCTTCAGTTGTGGTGTAGAATTCTGGAAAAAATATTTCGAAATGGCGGAAAACCTACAAAGTTCGATTTTTTTGTCTTCGATTGCCAAATTGGATAGTTTTATTTCAATGTAATCAATTTTCTAAGATTTTAAGTGAAAAAATTTTTCCAAAATTCAAACTCAACTTTTTTTTTGCATGTCTACAGTGGAAAAAAAAATTTCACCCAAAATTGTTGAGATCTTTCGAGGTTGAACCAACCTCCATTCTGAACACTGGTGTGAAAACAGAATGAAAAAATATCCATTGGTTTTCAATTTATAGCCTTACAAAGATTCCGCTCGGAGTACTAAAATAATTTTTATTTAAGAAACTGGTGGCCCTACGGAGGCCAAAATTGTGCTAATGGGCCCTCAGAATGACCTGGATAGAAATATGAATTTTTAAAAAAAAAAAATTTTTCAAAAAAACATAGATGGAAATCGAACTCGCTCCACTTACGGACAATAGTTCGAGTATACATTGGATATATTCGGATTTTAATGATGTCCGTTACCAAGCAACGGTAGTTAATCGAATTTGATCCTATTTTCCGAATGCGGAGAGAGTTCGAGTTTTTTAGAAAATATTTTTTTTCCTGATAAATTCATATTTCTATCCAGGTCATTCTGGAGGCCTATTAGCATAAATTTGGCATCCGTTGGGCCACCAGTTTCTTAAATAAAAATTATTGAAGTACTCCGATCGCATTCTTCGGAAGGCTATAAAATGAAAACCAAAGGAAATTTTTGCATTCTGTTTTCACATCGGTGTTCAGGATGAAGGTCAGTTCAACTTCAAAAGATTTCAACAATTTTGAGGGAAATTATTTTTTCACTGTTGACATGTAAAAAAAAAGTTTAGTTTGAATTTTGTAAAAATTTTTTTTCGGAAAATCTCAGGTAATTGAGTACATTGAAATAATGCTATCCAATTTGGCAATCGAAAACAAAGTTTGTAGATTTTCCGCATTTTAAATATTTTTTCCAGAAATCTACACAACAATTGAATTGGCCACCAAAAAATACAAAGATGTGACCAAAAACCGTTATTTCAAAGGTCACGTATAAATCACCACAGTCATCAGAATATTGCTCAAAGTTGACATTAAACAACCTGTATCTCGCTTATGCTTCATAAACGGGGTATATGTCATAAGACAAAAATGACTTTCCCAATGTCATCTATACGGCTATATATATTTGACCAGTTTATGATAAAACACCCTGTATATTTATATTCTATTGAGAATGAGCAGTACAATTTTTTTATATCCTACAATATGTGCTATCTCAGTATTAGCAGCGGAAATGTAAACCGGGTACCATACATTTTTACGTATGATACAAGAGCACAGATGAAACCCCAGGAAAAATTCTGTCCCTCCGTATAACTTAAGTGAAATTGTTGTTCGAAAACAAGAAAAGAAGACGAAAAGAACAATATGAACTAGTATATGTTTATTATTGATTAAATTAATTTGAAGTTCACGATCCATTTCAAAAAAGAATCAGACACCGAATGAATTGCCTCGAAACCATCGTCAAATTCATATATTGGACACCCATCAACTAAATGTTCTAATGTTTCCTTTCCTTTTCCGCATTCGCACCGTGGACTTTCGACCGGAAACCACTTGAAAAGGAAATTATTACAACGACCATGACCGGTCCTAAGTCGATTCAAAATTCACCAAATTTTCCTAGGCAGATTAAAACCATGAAATTTTCCTGAAGGATCGCTGATCAACCTTTGTTGAAAACATTACACGAATTGCATTCCGAACGCCAAATTTCTTTGTCACTTTTCTTGGAATAAAGAAAATCGTTAATCCATAAAGATTTACGAGATTTCAATCTAGCAATTTTAGAATCCGGAATATAAGACATGATTGGAAATGAATTCGGAAAGGAATGATATTTATCCCAAGACTTTATCTCTGCAACCTGTCTACGAATATGGGGCGGTACAATATTTGAAAGAACTGCTAGCCACTGTAGAGGTGTAGATCCTATGATCTCAATTATGATTCTCATGGCAATACTAAGCTGTGCATCAATTTGATTAACATGCGCGGTTGAATCAAACCGGGTAGCAATATTCAGCTGCAGAAAAAACCAAAGCCAAAGACGCCGTACGAAGAGTGTTAGGGTCAGCAAGCACCCCATGAAGAACCAGCTAGTTTTTGAAGAATATTATTCCCAGGTACTGATCCCAAAGTACGTTTCCAAATAAATAGAGTTTCTTAATCATTTGAATCGTATGGTCCTCTTGAAATTTGTATGATCCGTGAAGCCGATATATAAGAAAATCCCGCTTCTCTAGAATTTTTTTATTAAACTATGAGGATTGCATCTTTTTGCAAGGCAAAGAGATACGTCGAATTCCATCAAAATTTATGTTATAGCAGAGACGTTGTAAGTTTTTATCACAGGAAAACCGTTGAATATATCGGTGCATGAGAAAACAGACGAATAATACGTACGTCTATGAGGAGTGAATGCTTAAACGAAACTCGAAACTGTTGCGGTTTTCTCCGTGTCAAATATCGCATTACATACGGAAAGTTCACAGAGTTTCATGTAAAACCGTTCGCGTCCTGTCGTCTTTATCTATGTACTAATTACTACGAGGGTTGAAAATGTGTGTTGATATATTCTTTGAAAGTGATATCCCAACGTGGAATTTAACTCACCAATTTTCCTTTCGAAAGGTTTAATTTCACGCCGAATTAAACACGAAAGCTCCCTGCGAATTGCGTTGAGATCTTTTTTCAGGGACGGGTGTGTTGATCATTTATTACGATATCTGATATTGATATCCAGTTACCAAAGGCTGAAAGAGTAGCAATCTGAGATTAAAGTTAATATTCTATTGAAGGAAAATTGAGAAATGCAACGAAGTGAAGTCGGGAGACCTTTTATCGTTTAAATTTTTGAATTTACACTCAGCGGCCACCAATCTAGATTTCGACTCCGCCCAACGCAATTTTGCGACACAATAAATTCCGGAGTGAACTTCTTGAAGACTCGTAATAAAGCGCCTATTTTTTTCATTTCATTTACCCATATGCTTATATATCTTTCGATTTTTTTGCCGAAATGTCTTCACGACTAAGTTGGACACACCGATTAAATATCCGATGTCAAATTCAATTATGTATGGCCGGCCGTCCGTCTTTCCTTATGTTCTGAAACTTTCGAAAGAAAATACCTGGAGTCTCGGAATTTTCAGGGTAGGTTCCGAGTCGAAATATCTCGGTTTGGTTTCTTGAAAGGCAAAAATCGGTCGAACTTTTTCGGGGTAATACTCATTTGAAATAATGGGAATATGTCCTCAATATATCAGAAAGTAATGCTGGTATAAAACTTCGTAACTACTTGTTTAATATCGACGTCCAACTTAGTGCAGAATATCGTTAGAAAACTAAAGAACAAATTTCAAAAATTGTCCAAATATTCCTTGAAAAAATTTGTTATTTCAATGACAATATATCAGATTTTCATAAAATTTGTAACGTCCTTGTGGTTTTGTTAATTTAACAATAATGTTCGAAATTTCAGCTTATTTTGGACATTTTGGATTAAAATGGTCCGACATCAAATTGAATTCCATCTAGCTTTCGCTGGAACATACCCAGAGTCTTGAAGTTTTCAGGTTAGGTTTGAAACCATAGAACAGATCCGGTCGCATCTCTGAATAAAGAACATAAGGAAGGAGCATACTGCCTCACAAAGTGGGTCCGGGATGGATGTTGCATATGGCCGACTTTCCTTTCACTTTGAAGAGAGAACAACTTGTTCCGAGACTTCTTTGTCTGAAGAAACAAACTAACATGAGTCATACTTGGAGGTTCAATATGGGCGCCTATGTCCCACTTTCATACGAAGTAGGAAAGCGTTATGCTCCTTCCTGGTGTTCTTTATTCGAAGGGTCGCATTGAAACTTCAACCAACAATTTATCTCAAAACAAAACATCGACTCATTAACTTCATTCTGTGCATAGAAAATCTTTGGGTTTCGACAAGTGGAAATCAAAACAAGATGTGCGCATGCACCAACAGTAACATTCAGGGATCATCGTTGCCAGATTGTGAGGAAGCCTCATATTTGATTTGAGTGATGGTATCTCGATTCATCCAAGATGACTGGAAAATAGAGAACATAAAATAATAATCAAACGGAGGTTAGGTTAGTTCAGTTCAATTTAGGACATCGCCATTCCAAATCAGAAGAAATTAAATTCGAGATAGTGCACTTGAATTTCATCTTCAGACTTGTTTAGATCCTAGGTGAGGTCAGTTTAGTTTAGGACCGTACCAATCCAAATCGGAAAATGAAATGAGGGTGTCCCATCATTGAAAACTATTGGAAAAGATACTATATCTCTGTTTTGAATAAAAATAGTGCAAAACATACTCCTTTGATACTAAATTTCCTTCTGATCTTATATTTATACAACTTATATGGAAGAAACTGAACAAAGACATGACATTATTGTGGCATTGGATTTATTTTACAGTTTGGCAACGATGCTGTTGCTGTTGGCACATGCGCACATCTTGTTTTGATCTCTACTTGTTGAAATCCAAAGATTGCCCGAGCACGTTCTATGAAACAGCCTGTTATCGTTTCGTCCAAGTGTCTTTTCTCGATTTTTTTCCGGAAATGGTCTCGAACGACTAGGTTGGACTAGGGAGGATGATGAATCCGGTGTCAAGACCGATTCTGTCCGGCCGTAGGCACGATTACAGGTGTACGGCAGGGCTGCCGTAGATTCAATTATGAAATAACGGAAACCCCTCTCGAGTTAGAACTTTCAGGATATATGAAATTTCAAAATACCACGGTTAAGTTTAACAATGGGCCAAATCAGCCAAACGTTTTCAGAATTAGAGTCATCTTGAATTTTGGGATTATTTCCTCAATTTTGGGAACTACTCGAACCTTGGGAGGATACAAAAATACTGATGTTGGAACCAGATGATCTGAAAAGGACAATTGAAGAGTCCTAACGCATTTTGTTTCTACTAATTTACTGAAAAAAGAAGTAAAATTAAAAACCTTTCACACCAAGTGAATCTGTATTGCTGTAGTTTTTTGACAATGTCAATTTGACAGAAGTCTCGAAAAAAACGAAAAATCAAACGTGAGTAACCGTGCAGTTTTCTGATTTGTCTGATGGAGACAGATTTGTACTCTGAAACGTTACAGTTCGCTCTGTTGATTGTTTGCAGTGTTCCGGTATTGTTGATAAGGCAACCTTTTCCAAGAAACCTCCTTCGATAAAAACGGAATCAGCAAGGGCGGTGTCCAATAAAAACAATTTTTTTTTTAAATTTGTAATGAAGCGGTTTCAGATATTGGGAGTAAAAAGCTAGAAGAAACCTATAAAATGATTTATCTCGTGGTTGTAAAATGTAAAGTTACTGGAACAGCCGGTATACACTGTGTCCGTAAAGTATGAAACAAATTCATTTTTAGCTAAACAGGTCATTTTAAGAAATAATCCTGAAACACGTCGATTTTTGATTTTAATTTACCGTATTTTAAAATAATAATTTAATATACAGGGTGAATAACGTTCGAGTAATGACGTCACCGTCATTTTTTTTAAATGGAACACCCCCATTTTGTCTCAATATTCGGATTACTCTAACCGAGCTGATTCCAAAAATGTATCACATGTTGATTCCAATTGGTACAGGGTGGACAAAAATACAATAGTTTTGTGTGTGCTCATAAAGTAACGCGTAAGATTCTTTATTAGGTAAATTAACAATATTATCAAAAATACTTATTGTCTAGCGGACAGAATATGCTGGAAATCATGACTTTATAAATTTTCGAACTGCAGCCCTTGCTGTATTTGACAGTAGCCCAAACGGTGTACAAATTCTTGTTGAACCTTGTGTATGGTTACTTGCGTAATATTGTTTATTTCTGTTCGAATATTCTCTTGTACATCTTCAATATTTGCTGGTTTCGTTTCATAAATAACATTCTTCAGATGGCTCCACAGAAAATAATCCAAAGGATTCAAATCTGGTGATCTCGCTGGCCATTCAGTGGTTCCACGTCTACCAATCCACCTGTTCGGAAAAATTTCATCTAGGTACCTTCTAACATCTGCAGCATAATGTGGAGGCGCACCATCCTGTTGAAGCCATAAACTTTCATCAAAACCTCCCGGATTACGTCTGCTGGGAAACAAATTACGTAAATTAGGTACGAGATACCCCCTTAAAAACTCAAGGTACTTTGCCCCGTTTAAATTACCTTCGATAAAGTAGGGTCCAATAATTCGATTTCGTACAATTCCAGCCCATACACTTACCTTTTTAGGGTATTGTGTATGATGCTCACGCATCCAGTGGGGGTTTTCTTTTGTCCAGTATCTACAATTCTGACGGTTAACCACACCATTTAACGTGAAAGAAAAAATTATGTTTTGTATCAAGAGAGGGTCTCGGTGACATTTATCCATCATTTCTTCGCAAAATTGGAGTCTTCTATCGGGATCATCGTCGTTTAATTCTTGCACAAGTTTGATTTTATAAGGATGCCATTTTTCAAGCTTCAATAGTTTGTGTACCGGTGTTTTGCTAACACCGATATCGCGACTAACTTTACGAACAGGAGTGTGCGCATCTTCTTCAAAACTCAGTAAAACATCTAATGCTGCAGCAGCATTTGCACGGGGACGACCTGATTTGCGTACATTTTCAACCGTACCAGTTTCTCGAAAATTCGTTTCAATCTTACTGACTGTTGAACGCGTTGTAGGTCTTTCTGGATATTTAACAGTAAACAAATTGCACACTTCCATCTGAGTTCGCGATCTGTCTCCATACCCAATCATCATGAGTATTTTAGTTCTTTGTGTTACACTTAACTCCATTTCTACTTCCAATTAAATCTAAGCAATCATTCGAATATTCACGAATACCAAAAATATTGTAGTACTAAACTGTCACTGAACATCAATAAATTACTAAACAAATAATGACATTTCACAAAAATCTAGACGACTATGTTCTTCATAAATAGATAAGAAATAATTTCTTTCATATTCTGTCTGCTAGACCACAAGTACCAAACATGTTTGGAAACAGCTCATTTTTATTACTCTAAACATGTAGCAAACTACGGGGTGTTACATTTAAACCAATTGCCGCTAGACAATAAGTATTTTTGATAATATTGTTAATTTACCTAATGAAGAATGTTACGCGTTACTTTTTACGAAACTATTGTATTTTTGTCCACCCTGTACCAATTGGAATCAACATGTGATACATTTTTGGAATCAGCTCAGCTAGAGTAATCCGAATATTGAGACAAAATGGGGATGTTTCATTAAAAAAAATGACGGTGACGTCATTACTCGAACGTAATTCACCCTGTATATTAGATTATTATTTTAAAATACGGTAAATTAAAATCAAAGATCGACGTGTTTCAGGATTATTTCTTAAAATGACCTGTTTAGCTAAAAATGAATTTGTTCCATACTTTACGGACACAGTGTATGTGAAGACCATAACGGACTGACAAAAAACCTTTTCTCGCGGACATCGTCTCTACCGAAGTTACGATGATGCGGTGGCGTAAAAGAGAATATTTCAATTAAACATTCCATTTTGGAATTGCCCCAACTTGTAAGTCTGGGGCGCAATTTAAAAAGTTTTCAACTTTAATGGAAGTCTGCGTGTAGCCAAATGAATTAAACGTAATTATGCATGCACCGTATAAATAAATGGATTAAAAGCAAAGTCTGGAAGCGGATTTGATCGAATTAGCCTAATTCCCATATAGCATTCGTAGCGTCCATCAGAACGGATTATGCCCCGGAATAAAGTGTCACGAAAGACACAACGTTTCGCCTTTTACAGATGAATGATTTCTTGACGTCTCCAGGAACACCCAATTCCTGCGAGGATTTCATCTTAGGTGGCGAATTCATTAGAGAAGAAGGGCCTGCAGGTATCCATCCAATGAAGCAGAGCTGCAAATGGTAGGACGTAAATGAATTTGATTTGTCATTGATGGCCTTGGATAGTTGACACAGCTTTACCAGCTCGTAACGTAGGTCGATTCAGTGTGAGTTGTATATTGGATAATCCTAAAAGAATATATTGGATAATTCTCAGACAGAAGATGGCCTGCCAACCTACAGAGTGCAGATGTTACTACATCATATGAGGAGCATAATATATTTTTGAAGGACTAGATTGGACTCACTGAAGAATCCGATGTCAAATTCAGTTCTGTCCGGCCTTCCACAAAGAGACAGTTAAGATTGTTAATGGGAAAAAATGCGCAATGTTATACACAATTTCGTAAAGCCGTATCATTGAAAATTCAAAGAATTCTGGCGAAATTTCCGAATTTTTTCGGTCGACCGCAAACACAATAACTTCCGCAAGAAACAACTTAGAAACTCGATGTTTGTAGAGCAGGTTTGGACCTTAATTACGAAGGCCGAATTCGTGAATGGGTGAAATCCACCCAATGATTCCGCAGATATACCCATTAAAAATTTATTTTCCCAATATTTCCAAAAATACGGATTAGATCAATTGAAATCCAAGCCTTATCGAAAATTACAGTTCGACGTTGATTTTAGAGCTGACAACACCGTATTTTGTGACTCTAGAGCTACAAGGAAGAAGAAAATAACCCTGCTTCGTGAGTTTTTTTCATGATTTTGCATACATAACCTCTAGCTACGACTTTCATTATTCATGTCAACATCGGAATGAAAAATGTAGGGAAACTCAAAGAGTCAAATTGACTAATAACCAATTTCCTGGATACCATTTTAGAATATTGGCTACCAGGAATCAAATGCAGCAATTTTATTCAGGCGTTAATAATTAAATGAACTTTTTCGTTGGCACCTTGAAGGGATTGCTGTTGTTGACATCATAAGCATCGCAGCTGTTGTCTACTATGTCTGTTTTTTAGTCTAAGAATTTTCCTTGAAATTAAATATTCTAGAGAACCTTGAACACATTTCCATTAGCATCTACTTTTTTTTTATTCATGTAAACATCGACTTATTCAAAAATGTTACGAAACCGAGAAAAACCAATTAAAGTCAAATTGACCAATTTCCTGGATACCAACAGAATTCTGGTTTCCAGAAATCAAATGCAGCAATTTTATGCAGGCGTTAATGATTCGAAATTCGTTGAACTTTTCAGTTGGCAATTTAAAGGGATAACTGCTGTTGAGATCATTAGAATAATCATCCCAGCTGTTGCTTACTATGCCGGTATTTTAATCCAAGAATTTTCCTTAAAATTAAATATTCTAGAAAACCTTGAACATATTTCTATTAGCACATACTTCCCTATCTTCGATATTTTCGAATTCTTGGAAGAAATAATACTGAAACAAATGAATCTCTGTGAGATTCCCTTTCTAACCTATCTTATTATCAAGCATAGCAAGTACCATTTTGAGGTTGCTAGGATAGTAATATTGATAACAAGATTCATGTCAAAGTGACAGATCATATTGCTCAAAATCGTTGATCAGAATACCGATAGTTCCAATATTGTTATGATAGCAATATATTTTTCCTAGCAACATTGCTATTTGCAAACAGAATCGACCTGATTGTCTAGGATGCTAAAGGTACCGGGTTCGAATCCCGGCGAGGTCATGGATGTTGTGTAAATTTGAGGTGAGGATATATGTTTGTGTGTCTGTCTATAGTTGAGTATGAATGAGAAGTATGCAATAAAAAAGTGTTACTATGATCCGTGTACATGGTTTAAGCCGGGCACATTAAAGAGATGAATGAATGAATGAAATCCAAGCAAATTCCAGTCTTCTATGATCCAGAAACCTTAAACTTACGATGTTCATCATTTGCATTTGCCAACGTCATAACGCGCTTGTTATCATTGAAACCTTCGTATTTACCAGATATTATGCCTGAAAGAGTCATGGAATAAGCACAAAACAAAGTACATTGAAATCAATCTATGATGTCATCTTCGATGGAATGAACTTTCAAGGATACAAGCAATTCGTTGTATAATAATCAGTATGACACTTTCCAGCGTGTTCAAATTTTATGTAGCCACTAGAAGTTCACACAGGAGTATTCTTGCCAATATTACGAATAATCGGAAACAATGGAGTCGAATGCGTTCAAGACCAAGTCCTGAATATAAAATGAATCCACATTCCCCGATATCCTGGGACATCGACATTGTATTGGGACTGGCTATTCTCGAATTCGAACAAGACGTGGAATTGCTTTCTGTCTGTCCAGATAGCCTTTTAAATGACAGCTATACAGAGATTTCAAAACGACATGTGGCTAGGGAAACGTTTCTTGAATTTTCAGTATTTACTTTGGGCCGTTTCGAGGTATAGAAATGGATATTGTCATCAAACTCTGGAACGCTTGGGTTTTGGGCTGAGTACAAATGCGAATTTGGAGGACTATTATGACCTATTACTATATAACACATTTGTGTTGATTTCTCAACATCGAACTGAATTTCGATATACTGTTGTGAGATATTAACTCCGAGGTCTGTGCAAAATTTCATAGAAATATGATATATAATTTTCCAAAAAAAATTTCAATGAAAAATCGAAAAATTTTCGAAAAGGATATTTATTAATTCACTAACCTCACGATCCCAATTAAATTTTGAGTTAAGTTGCACGTTCAAATCTGATCGCAACACTACCCTGTTCCTGAGATATTGAGAAAATCGACTCCAAAATTTAAAAGACTACCGGTCGGTTTCACAAAACTCTGATTGCCAGATCAAAGGCTTGATTGTCAGTCAACAGAAAACTCTGTGCTCGATTTCAGTTCATTTTCAGCCAACTCAACCATCGAATGCAAACCTAAATCAACGAGTTGATAAGAAGTCGAAAGTTTTGTGAAACCGACGGTGCGATTCCCAGGCCAGAAAATGTTGCCTAATGAACAATATCGGAATAACCCGAACGATCAATGGAGTTAGCTGTAATGTTTCAGAATCTTCATCTGGCTTCTTCATCAGACAATACAGAGAAAATTTGCAGAATTTTATTTCACTTATTTTTGATAGTTTGTTTTCAGATGTTGGGAGTAAAACCTAGGAGAAACTTAAAAAAAAATGCAAAATCCTCCAAAAACATTCCTCAAACTATCTTCTTTCTACATAAAAATACAACAACCGTTCGTTCCCTATATTTAGGGGGAAATCGATTAAAAATATCGTAGAATTCAATGGGAATTCTCGTTGGCATTTTCTCAAAAATGTCTTGAGCATGTAACATCTATCGTGAATATAGTATACCACTTTTCTCGGTTCCTCTCAATTCTACTCGATATCAACTTGGGAATAGTATAACGTGCAGTCAGATATTTCTGGAGTACCTACTTGCTTAATGGAATTTTCAATCGAAATACCACCCTTCGCAAGCTGAGGTGAGATAGAATCCGAGTAGGGTGTGAAAAGGGTTTGGTTATAAATTTTTCGTAGGACGCCTTATAACCCACGAAAATATTATCGCATATCATACCTCTATGTTTTTACGGTTCGAGTCCCACTACGGAGATAAAAATATTATAGCTTGGAAATCGATAAAATACGACAACTTTTAAATTTTTTGGATACAATGTATTTGCGTGCGTTTATCGTTTTTCTAATCTGCTCGGAACATGGAGAAGTTGACTTGTACGGAGAAAGAAAAGATATATTTTGTGCCAGGAAGGGATTATTTCTACATAACGTTCACATCTATTTCCAAAAAAATAAACTTTGGGACGATTTAAAAAACGTTTTTTCTGAAATCTTATCCTCGAAAACTTGCCAATTTAATCAGCTATCATTAGACGCCGTTTGGGACAATACCGAGATTGAAATTAAATTTATTTTCGAGTCAATATATTAGCTGCAGCAATTTATTCGTTTTGTGTTTCGGTATATTTATTTTTCGGTTCAATACATTAATTTATCGCCAGACATAATATATTTACGAGTTTGGAGTTTGAAATATATAAAAATACAATTTTAGCCGGAATGCAAAAAACGCAATGAATTTTATCGCTTTCGAATCATATCAGAAATGTTGTCTTCAGGACCAATAAAAAAGGCCGCACTAATAAAAATAAATAAAATATATTAGGATATATTTCGATGGTTTATCGAGATTATCACTCTGTTTAAACTCTCGCATTCTTCTTCATCTGCTCATATACGCCTGAAAACTATCAGAAGATTTCCGAATCTTTAGGTCATCACAAATTAATTTCTCTCGTCAAATAGAACAGTCTTTTCAATCACTAATTTTCCAGATTCATCTGAATGAAAGCGTACAGGCTGTTGAAATTTCCAGGAAAAAGTTTTTCATTTTGAACTTTGACATGGTTTTTCCGAATGAAATTAATTATGGTGCGAAGTTTTATATATTCATTCTTCAAACGGTTTCCTAGTTAAAGACTCTCCGATTTACATAAGGAATTAGCATGAAGAATGCAGATAGAGATTATCTCGAGTCATAATAAATTCAATCAATTTAGGATACCAAAGTATTTTCGTAATATTTCCTGAAATGCTCGGTTTCTGATATATTCAATGTTAAATGCTATACCATCTGATGAAAAATCGAGAAATTTTGCAGTTTTGGGGATCCGTCCTTGAGCTAGTGAAGGCCATGATAATTCATTCTGTTTGAGTGATTTAATTTATAAATTTGATGACAATTAGAATATTCATGGAATTTACAATGTATTGATGGGCGATAATGAAATCGGGTATGATCTTATAGATAATACAATCGAATACTGCATAAATATCACTAGGAAGATCAATAATCAAGTGTAGTGATATATATTCCTTTCAATATTACTGTAGCGCCAAATCATGAGAATTAAGTGAGTAAATGACTTTTCTCAATCAAGTTTAACTGGATTGGATTGATGATTCCATAAGATAGGTGAAGTTTTTCGAGTCGAACCTGTGAAAAAAGTGCAGGCATGTATCAGGAAATATTGAGATACTTTTAACTTTTTACCTGAGCCGGATCTGAACAAATGACAAATGGGTGAAGTATACTTCAAAGAGGAGAATCTTTGGTTGGAAATAATATAAAACTTGAAGACTCGCCCTATATGAATAAAGGTCGGTGACCGATAAAGAATCTGTCGTCTTCTAACAACTCACGAGTTTATGATAGAAGTTAAGCTTTGAACCAAATAATTTTCACGAAATTTTGCACAAACCTGTTTTCTTCCGGTTTATACTAGATTATCATTCGATAGGATCTGTATCTTTTGAAAAATGAGGTCACAACGAAAAGGGACGAAAAAGGCGGTTTTAGCTTGACCAGATTTGCGAAGTTGTTTGATACGTAAACAAACAAGAAATAATGAGCTGAAAGTTTCATTATTACCTTCAAGAAACGAATAATTTTAGTAATCACACTTTTTCAGGTTATCTACTCGGAAAGTACTGTACAGACAATAAGGAATTTGAAGTAAACTTCCAGACCGATTGAAGTTTAAACCTGATTTCATCGAAACCAACAGGGAATTCCACAGGAATAACACAGCTTCAAAACTTGTCCCAACACGTCTCAAACCAAAAGAATGGCATATTTCCTAACGGAATTTCTACCAAATGATTGCTCAAGTTACATCTATTCTTCGAAGCAGGAATATCTTCGGTTGGTATGCAAACCGAATTATTCGAAGGAGGAGAAACATCTAGAAGTTAATTTCGTGCATGTAGTTTGATTTTCGCACACAAAGCGTCGTCATGGCGAAGGAATTCGGATGGAATATTAAAACCAAGAACAATAAACCACGCGCAGGTTGAACTCCAGAGAAAATTCGGCTCAGGGAAAGGGGGAAAGCCGGAATTAAGTAAGGTGGTTGGTTTCCCGAAACTTTGAATCAGATAATATGAGACTGGGAATAACACCTCACACTCGATCATTTTCGGCCACGCTGATGGAAAAGGGTTGCACAGTTTACACCCTGAAACTTTGCCGATTCTTATCTTTATTATCAGGAAGTGCCTCTTCTGTCCCATCCCATATTAATGGGCTTGCCAGTTAAATTGCTCTGTTATGTCGCTTCCCATCTTGCTCCAATCTATTACCATGAAATATCCGGGAGTTTTAAGAGAGTAAAAGAGTTTTCCACTTTTAAAAAGCCAATTATCTCTGTAAACCGCACAAAAACTTCCAGGAGAAACAAATAATCTATCACTAAAACATGGCGGGGCGGGGATAATAATGTTTCGAATGAATTTCTTCTTCAAAACGCACATATTCGAGATAGGTTCATCATTGAATTAATTATTATATGAGTCAACAATTTTTTTGTAATACTTACTTTCAGATTGTTGGTTCATTTTGTGATATAATTAAATTGAGAAAAACTCGAAAAAATTATTTTTTTACAAAAAAAAATAGACGCAATATGTATCCCCAAAAATATATAAATTACTTATGAAACTGCAACAGGAACTTTCGCATATTCATTGATTCTTATATTACAGACAAAACGTGAATAACATTCCCCTTTTCTGCCAACACAAATGGAAGATTTTCTTCCAACACGATCCTGGTGAAAAGAGTTCTGAATTTCGAAACCAAAACAAAGCTAAGGTGTCACTCAATCCCCCTCTAAGGATTGCTGTAATCACGCTCATAAGGTTGATAAAAAATGGTTCAAAACAACCATATAAATGTCCCCTCTAGAACCAGAGTTCACCCCTTTTTGCATTTCTCTAAAATCACCACTTATCGAAAAAGTTTTCGCAAAAATATTTGTTTAAATCAAATTGAGGGTTATTGAATACACCCTGTATTATCTGTTTATCAAATTTGGTTGAATTGATATAATTTCAATTTTCATTTCATTTAAGAACAATGTTCATGAGAAAGAAACGTTCATGGAAAGATATTATTATCGAAAGATATTAATTGAGGTAAAAATAAGCATCCATTATTGTATTATTTTTCAAGTTTTTTATGGGTTTTCACTCCCAATATCTGAAACAGAACTATTGAAAATCAAATGAAAACTGTTTTTTTCTCGAAAACCGCACCAGCGGATTGCAGTATTGAACTATTTGTCAAGGGCAGTTTCTTGCAGAACAGATTGGCTAATGAGCAATACAGGATTAATACAAACGATGAAGAACGCGAACTGTATGTTGTGTTTCAAAGCTCAAATTTGACTCTTTCATCAGACAGAGCAGAAAATTTCAAGAATTATTTTCTGCTTTGTCTGATGAAAGAGTCAGATTTGTACTCTGAAAAGTCAGCGTTCGCGCTCTTCATCGTTCGTATTGTTCCTGTATTGTTCATTAGGCACTCTGTTCTGCAAGAAACTGCCCTTGACAAATAGTTCAATACTGCAATCCGCTGGTGCGGTTTTCGAGAAAAAAACAGTTTTCATTTGATTTTCAATAGTTCTGTTTCAGATATTGGGAGTGAAAACCCATAAAAAACCAAAAAAATGATATCCTCCACAAATAAGCTCGAATAAGCGAAAAACTCGTATACCCGAAAAACTTTTGTTTTAATCCACTGTCACCGAAACTATTCGATTCGGCTGAAATTTTGCCCGAGTCGTCTAGCAGATATTTCACCAGACATTACTTTTCAACGCTATCAGATTCGTACTTCCGGAAATATTGGCAAAATAAAATTTTGAATCGGTATAACTACGAATTCATAGGTCGGATTTCACCGATTCACGAATTCGACTCTAGTAATTAAGCCCAAAACCTACTTTAAATTTTATCTATGCTCTTTCAGACCCCTGAAGGAGACTCAAACCTTAGTCGAAACGTCGGCGTTAAATTAAAGTCGAGTTAATTCCCAGATTTGGACCTTTTCTTCCGATCACATGCGTCACTTCGATCTTGTAACAGCACCCTACTCCGAATCTGCGAGTCATTAAGAAAACGTTTAAGAGGTGACTGCTCTTCAAAATTTCACAATTTTCGAAAGGAATAACTCAGAAAATTCGAGACGTGAATAAGTGGGTAGACAAGCGAGCAAAAACTCCAGACTCTTTGTCAGTGCATTTCTCATTTTTTTTTCGTTACGAGAATTAAATGGAAATGTTAGGAGCAGTGTGTGAACTTTAAAGTGGTTCGATAAATCACTCTGGGAAAAATGCCCCCAGTTGTTCGAAGGAAAAAAAAGTTTGAGGTGAATGCCCTCATTATGAAATTAATAGCCTTCATTGTTAAGATTATAACGAATGTCTTCTTTTCAAGCCCTTGGGCTGGCACGGTCCCATCATTTCTGAGTCACAACTTCTTGGCATCACTCGCTTTAATATAAACTGAATTTAATAATCCTAGAAAGACTCTCGTATTCACGAAGTCGCGTAATATTTATTTGTTAGGGAATGACGTCCGTAAACAAGAAACTTTCAGACCCTAGGCATTTAGAGCGCTAAATTCGAAAAGTTATGGCGAACAAATGCTGTGAGATTTTTCGTTTCAATTCTACTCTGCAAAACTTGAGGGTTTCAGTGTGTATGAAATTTAGGGATGACCATTATATTTGCAATTTTTAACAGTATCAAGAGAATTTCCATTCAGTAATACCATACAACAAGATTAAAAACAATTAGGAAAAATATACAGGGTGTCACATTGAAAAGAAGGTAGATCTTTTTTTAGAGATCTTTTCTAGTGGATTTTGGAAAATCGCTTGAACACGTCAAATCTGCTCATGGGGAATACATTTTCTTAGTAAAATCATCATCATGCCATTTCATCCCGAAGCCCGGAAACTTCAACCCCTTGCATTTAACTAGGATGATCGGTCATGTTGTTGAAAAGGTCTTCTCCTTCCGATTTTTTTTCAAACTTCATTATTTGTACCGTAATATTCAGCTTCGACAATGTTGTATCCACCAATTCATCTGGAACATAAGTTGATTACCACTTTCAAAGAGACAATGAAGAAGAAAACATTCGTATAGAAAAACGAGTTGAGTATTCTGAATAATTTAATTTAACAAATACTCGAGTTGAGCCCCGTCAACTTTGATGAAAATCTAGAAAAGCAATGCCGTTGAGGCAGCAGCTTTTGCTCGCATGTTCAATGTAGATGACCGCTTCGGCAACGAATTTGAACATGCGTGCAAAAGCTGCTGCCTTCACGGCATTGCTTTTCTAGATTTTTTTCGATAAATTACTGGATTTCAATTCGATCTGATCTGTTTTATTGGAAATATTGGAAAAATAAAATTTTGAATGGGTATATCTACTGAATCATTGGGCGGATTTTACCCCTTCACGAATTCGACCTTCGCAATTGAGCCCCAAACCTAATATACAAATATCGTTTACAGTCGGCCTAACGGCCGGACCGTAGACACAATAACTTCCGAAAGAAACAAATTAGAACCTCGATATTTGTAGAGAAGGTTTGGACCTTAATTAGAAAGGCCGAATTCGTGAATGGGTATAATCCATCCAATAATGCCGCAGATATACCCATTTAAAATTTTATTTTCCTAATATTTCCGAAAATACAGATTAGATAGAATATAAAAAAAATAACAGTTCGAAGGTTCATACAGAATTTAATGAGGATAATATGATAGGAAGATCACAAAATATTAAATATGAATTTAAAAGAAAAAATTTGAATTTTTTCTTTTCGAATTGTTCTTATGACACGATCATCACGAATCATCATTCTGTCCAAAGTTGTGTTTCAGCATCTTCATACTAGATGCGAAGTTTCATCATGAATGAGTAAGTATTTCTCGAGTTATATCGAAAAAAGCAACGATATCGAAAAGAAAACCAAGAAATTCTACATATTTTTTCCTGATATTCCCAAAACTAATAGCCATATCGAACTGAAATTTGGTACACTACTGTGAAATATGAAGCTCAAGGTATAACTGAAATTGTTCTCGAATATGAACAATAGTTTCAGAAAAACAAATCGTTTTTGAAAAAAATTTTGAATTTTTTTTTTTTAAATTGAGTGATCATAAGATTTCAACGACTGCTCCAACTAACTGCCAAGTTCCAATCCAATCGCTTCAGTAGTTTCCGAAATATGAGAGAAATAACCTCAAAATTTAAAATTGCTATAACTCCGAAACTATTCTGCCGATTTGGCCCATTAACGAACTCAACCGAGGCATTCGGATGCGCGAACTATCCTATAAGTTTCAAGTCCATAACTGGCCCCTTTCGACAGTTATCGTCTCCAGAGCCGGCCGGACATAATCGATTTTGACACCGGATTCGTCATCAGTGAGTCCAACCAAGTTGTTTGAGACCATTTTCGGCTCAATCATCGAAAATTTTAGACATTTGGACAAAACGATAGCACGCTGTTCCCCAAGAACATGCGCGCAAAAAGTTATTGCTTTCACTCAAATTTCCGCCTCACATTCCGCTGGTGTATTCTAATTCATAAATTCTCGATTTTAGGTGGTCCCACAAAAAGAAGTCTGAAGGCGACAGATTTGGAGTTCTGGCTAGCCATTATATAGTAACCCTCTGACCAATCCACTGGTTGGGGTACTTCATATATAAAATTTCTCTGACAGCAGCCGTATAATGAGAGGAGCTCCATCTCAGTGTCATTCTCAACAATGTAACTAAGTAGAGAGTGAATTAATCCAGTGATTCGTACTTGAGATATTGAGGATATAAACTCAAAATTTCAAACTAGTATCGATCTGAAACCCATAACCCAGAGAATTTCAAGCCTCTAAGTATGTTTCTCTGAAAGTTACTGTACCTACGGACGGATGAAAGGACCTAGTCGTTCGAGAGTAGTTTCGGAAAAGAATCCAAAATTCCAACATTTGGGCAGAACAAGGCCCCCCAGAACAAGAATATCTCGAAAACGAGGACTTAAATATTATTATAAGGGATTTTTCCATAACAGGGAGTGTACTCGTTGATCTCCGAAACCTACACGTTCAACGCGCTCTTCGCAAGCCACCTTGATGATGAAGAATACGAAGAATTGAGATATTTTGACGAGAGAATGAACAAATAGTTCTGTAAAGCGGTTTAGAATTTCCTGGTATCCATCTTGTGTCGAAAGTTATCAAAGGAGGAACATAGAACCCGTACATACAATCGAAGAATACTTTTATGTGCACCTAAAAAAACTAGAGGCTTTTAGTTGCTTTCAATTCTCAGAACTGGATCGATATTCGTATATTCATTTCACATTTTTTCATTTCCAGCTTGTTTGCGCTCTTAGCGGCAAATCCCCAAGCGATCGATTAAAGCTTATTTTGGGAGGATTTCGCATTACTTTTTAGGTTTTTTTTTCATTCCTGAAACAGAACTATCAAAAATTAAATAAAAATTGTTTTTTTCATGAAAAATGCCTTTGCGAATTGCAGTATCAAACTCTTTGTCAAGGGCAGTTTCTTGCAAAACAGATAATCTAATGAACGACACAGCAACAATACAAACGATAAAGAAAGTCAACTGTGTCGTTTCAGAGTATAAATCTACCTCTCCCATCAGACAGAGCAGAAAATTTCAAGAATTATTTTCTTTCGATTTTCGTTTCGATTTGAGACTTTTGTCACATTGACAGTTTTGAGAAAACACAGCAACACAGATTTATTTGGTTTGAAAGTTTTTTTAATTCTACCTCATTTTCAAGTAAATTCAGCCAAATAGGGTCAATTTCTACCGAGCAATAAGCAAAATTACCCTCTCCATTTAACAAAATGCAAGAGGACTCTTCGATCTTTCTTTTCAAATTATCTGATTCCAACATCAGTATTTTTGTATTGTCCCAATCTATCATGTGATTCCGAATGGTCGAACATACATGGTTCGCTATTTGAGATATTGGTAAGTCTCTATTCCTTAGGTTGTTTTGGTGCTCTCGTTTTCTGATATCTAACGGTCTTGACGTTTCCCCTGTATATGTCTTTCCACAAATACAGGGAATACTATAGACACAATGTTTCGATTTTTGTTTATCGTTAATTGGTTTGGTTCTAGTTAGTATGGTTCTTGAATCATTTTTCAATTTGAAAACCGTTCTTAGAATTGAATTTAGCACCAAATCATCTGATCTTTTCTGAGAGTCCAAATAAATCTGATTTGCTGTGTTTTCTCAAAACTGTCAATGTGACAAAAGTTTCAAATCGAAACGAAAGACGAAAGAAAATGTTTCCTGAAATTTTCCGCATTGTCTGATGAAAGAGTCAGATTTGTACTCTGAAACGTCACAATTCGCTTTCTTTGTCGTTTGTATCCTGCCTGTATTGTTCATTAGGCAATCTTTTCTGCAAGAAACTGCCCTTGAGAAATAGTTTGATAATACAATCCGCAAGGACGTTTTTCATGAAAAAAACAATTTTTATTTTATTTTTAATAGTTCTGTTTCAGATATTCGGAGTGAAAACCCATAAAAACCTAAAAAATAACCTCAAGTCCAAGAGATCGTTCGTAAATCCTCGGGAAATGTATTTCCGAAAGGGTATAAGTGATAAGTTATTGCATAAACCCCTCAAAGGACAAGTAAAATTTCAGTCTTCCACTTGTCAACAGGTTGTACGTTGGCTCCATTAGAATAACGATTCAAGCCCCCTGAAATGAAGCCGCTACACCGTGCCTAATCCTGTAGGGAATCAATCAAATATCCAAAATTGGCTATTTCATGCAAAGTAATGGCACGCATGAACGCGACATCTATCATTCGATTCAAGCAGAAAATCGAACGCATATTTTCAAATTTGCCGGGTGTCAGACGATGTCGAATTACCCCGTCTATTCCCGTGCCGTAATTTAAGGTCTCGAGTGCGAGGGATGAACTCTTCCAGATTTATTACTTTCACTCCAATCGACCTGTTTTCATCGGAGATCGAGATTACCCCACATTAATAATCTGAGGGAGGCAATCGACAAAGGACATGCACTTTCACGGGCGTACAAATCGGCCCAACTGGAAGGTTTAGGTATTTGTTCTACTCAAACTCCTGTTCTGGGGAAAAGTGCGTTATCATTTTGATCATATGTCCAAAATTTGCGAGATTTTGGCTGAAATGGCCTTAAACTACCACATTGGACTCACTGATTGGGAATGCATTAAAAAAACGCTGCAAATTTTACACAAGGGTTTTTTATTTTTTCAGTTAAATAACCCAATACCATTGATATCTTAAATAAAACCTATAGTGCGCATCAAAATAATGGAACAAATTCATTTTCTCAGAAGAAAAATATTTCGCAACAAAATCCTGAAACAGGTCAATTTTTGTTTCACTTTTACCAAATTTTTATGCATTTTTGTTGCACCCTGTGCCATCCGTATCAACCCTCTAAGTTTTTTGAATAGGGAAAGAAGGTCATGTGGTACTTTTTTTGGTAAGGTCCTTGTATCTCCTTTACAGATGTGCAGAATTTTCCAAGAAAAAAAAAATTTTTTTTTTTTTGAAAAATTAGTTCAAAGAGGTTTTCAGTATGTGCACTTTGTCATGGCTCATTTACTTTGAAAAGATGGTACCTGATGAAATTTGTTACCGAATGAATGTCGACCATCACAGTTTTGTTCATGCACAAATTTCAACCCCTTCACGTGAAATTTTTTTTTCTCCATTAAAGGGTTCGTAGGGGTTGAAAGTTGTGTATGAACAAAACTGTAATGGTCGACTTTCATTCGGTGACAAATTTCATCAGGTACCATCGTCTCAAAGTAAATGAGCCATGACAAAGTACACATACTGAAAACCTCTTTGAAGTAACTAATTTTTCAAAAAAAAATGTTTTTCTTTAAAATTTCTGCTCGCATGTGGAGAAGATAGACCTGGCCAAAAAAGTACCACTTGACCCACTTTCCCTACTCAAACATTTTAGACGGTTGATGGGGATGGCACAGGGTGCAACAAAAATCCTTCAAAAATGCATAAAAATTTGGTAAACGTGAAACAAAAATTGACCTGTTTCAGAATTTTGTTGCCAAATATTTTTCTTCTAAGAAAATGAATTTGTTCCATAATTTTGACGCGCACTGTATATTGTTTATTCTGCGATATACAGTGAATTCGAACCAGCTTCAGGGCTGGAGAAAATTTCATATTTTTTTCTTCACCGCTCTACAACAAGTTAGTGCTTCAAGAAATGTCCACAAACCACCCTTGTCTGAGGAGAATTGTCCGGAGAATTTTTCTTATTGTGTAATATAAACTCAGATTGAGATGAAGTTTCATTTCAAGTTATGCTTTGCTTTCAGGTACTGGTAAACCGTTACAAAAAACTAGAATCTTAAATAACTTCACCAACGAAGGAAGAATCATTCTTGAAATTACGCCCGGGATAACCTGCGCACGCTGTATAATATTTCATTAATATTTTACGACAGAAATGCCTCGAATCCCCTACCAAAATTATTCAACGTACGCCCATTTTCATTCCCTCATTTCGTACAGTCAGGATAGAATTTTAACGCCAAGGAGAGACTTTCCCAACAGTTTTCCTTGCTGATTGATCGGCCGCCAGATCGGAAAATCACTGAAAATTTCCCATTCTCAGACTGTTCCAAGGACTACCACACATTGCAGTGATTCATGGAGGGAGATAGATGGACCAACATGGGTTACTGTTCTTTATGAAGGAAAAGCTATTATGTTGGAAAGTGTCCAGTTTTTATGCCAACAAGATCAGTGGCGGAACATTTTCGGCAGTTCACTTTTAACTATTGTAAGACTACGTCTTGAAGTGATTTGAATAATCAGAGAAGTTTAGTCTCTTCATTTAGTCAGGAATTAAATTGAAATTTCTTCAACCACTAACTAAGAATGGAAGAGCAGAAAGCTGAAAATTGATTCATAATTTTCCCCATTTTTTCATGCATGGAAAAAAGCGTTTTTTCATCGTTTTGTCAAAATGTCTGTAATTTTATTTTTTATGGTGTCAAACGAATAGGTTGGACTCGCTGATAACAAATACGGTGTCAAAATCGATTCTGTTTGTCAAATTTTGCGGGTAAAGTGCGCCAAATCCGCCAAACGATTTCGGAGTTATGCTCATTTGAAATTTAGAGGTAGATTACTGAATATCTCGGAAATTACTTACTGATGGGAAAGGGACTGAAACTCGTTAATTAGCTTTTGCGCGCATGTTCTCTTTTGGTGATATTTATTTTCCCAATATTTCCAAAAATACAGATTAGATCGAATTTAAATCCAGTACTTTATCGAAAACTGACAAATTAGAAGGTTCATACAGAATGTCATGAGGATAATATGATCAGTAGATCAAAGAATATAGAATATTTGAAAAAAAAATTGAAATTCTTTTTTCAAATTGTCATAACACGATCATCACCAAATTGTCCATCAGCATTCTAAATTCAGCTGCCAAGTTGCATCATGATTGAATCAGTTTTTTTTGAGTAATTCCGAAAACACCAACGATATCGAGAAAAAACCTCGAAATTTTACATATTTTTTGAGATATCTTCAAAAATTAAAATCATATCGAACTGAAAGTTGGTTCACTAATGTGAGTTATGCAGCTCAAGGTAGAACCAAAATGTAATGAACAAAAAATTTCGCAAAGGTTGCGAGTCCTTATTCTCCAATTAATTGCCAAGTTTCAATTCAATAGGTTTGTTTTGGTTGCGAAATTCAGAACTGTCCTAGGAGAGTTCTAGAACTGCTTAGAATCGATGCGCTGTTGAAGCCCGATTCTGAACTATCCTAGAACAGTTCTGAAAGCGATGAAAACAAAACACGAATTAAGTTCGGGTTCTCATCCGGATTGTAGAGGAAGAAAAACTTCCGTTTGAGTTGGCAGAAAAGAGGGATGTTGATCAGGTCTTATATATTGCCTGTGGTTTTATTAAAAATATGCGAAAGTCCTTGTCGCACCATGTAGATAATATATTAATATTTTCAGGGATACTTCCGTCCACTTTTTTTTTGTAAAAATCGTTTTTCTGAACTTTCTTCATTACTTCAATTATATTTCAAAATGAACCAACAAATTAGTTATTGATATATTAATGAACTTAATGATGAAAGTATTTCAGATATGTGCTTTTCAGGAAAAAACGAAACATAATTATTATTCAATAGAGTAAGAGGACTCTTGCATTCATAGATTTATTTAATAAATAGACATCCGAAAAGTGAAAATGCTCGTATCCGGGCAGGAACAGTCCCTTGGGCTTCACGTACCCTAACGTAGTATTTCAATCCTCAAACAGATTGAGGAAGGATATTTGGAAGAATTTTGCAGTATTTTACAGATTTTTTCTGGGTTTTACTCCCTATATCTGAAAAATAATGATTTCAAATTAAATAAGAATTATTGTTAATAGAGAGTGCCCTTGCGGATTGTTGGATTGAAACTATTTGTGAAGGGTGGTTTTATGAAAAATATCGGCTGATGAACAGTGAAGGAATAAAGTGATCAACGAAGTGAACTGTGAAGTTTCAGAGTTTATATCATTATTATCCTGGGAGGTAGTAGCGAAGGAGTTATCCTCAACAAGAAAAATTTATATTTAACAGTTAATCATTTCCTCAACAAATACAACAATCAAATCAAAAACCAAATCAACACGACGTCGAAAAAGTCAGGTTAACCATTTAAATCGTTGACAGCCACTCTACACTTGTGAGAACTACCAAATTCTGAAGCAGTTCGGAATCTAACGTCCGAACTCCTCTCACAAGTTCTAAAACAGTTCAGAAAATAACCAAAACAGGAATACTCAAATCCTGAACCGGTTCTGGAATGAACTGAAATACAAAATCGCAATCGCGCATGCGGAACCGTTCCAGAACAGTTCTGAACTCGGAACCAAAACAAACCTAATTGCTCCAGTATTTCCCGAAATATTTCAAATGGCTAAAACTCCGAAACCGTTCGACCGATTTCGCCAATTAACGACTTTCTTCGCAATTTGAAATGCATGCAACCAACTTTGAAATTTTCAAGTCGATATATTTTATATTACGGACCCTGCCGGACGGCTGGCCAGAATCGATTTTGACACCGGATTCGTTATCAGTGCGTCCGACCTAGTCGTTTGAGACCATTTTCGGCTCAAAATTCGAAGAATACAGACATTTGGACAAAACTAATTTGAAGACGCGTTCGAACGTTCCTGACCTCACGTCAGTGCTTTTCTAGAATTATTATTCATCAGACTCTTGAATGAAGGCAGCTTTCTGATAGCAGATTCATCTCCATTGTTTCAAGACATTCATTAGCTATTCGTTCTGTCATTCCATGCAGGTCGCGAAATAAATATACGATTTCATTAAAGTGGCACGCTATTTTTGAATAGAAAGCTTGCATTCAACAGAATTAGATTTTCGAGCTAATGGCGAGCTTTGAATATGCAATTGAATTCCCCTGTAAAGTGAAGCCGTTATACAACTTTGTTGTGGGAACGCGGAAGTGTATGTGGAGTCTGCTCCACAATTCATTCGGACCAAAACAAACTCAGCTTTATCAAACTTTCATAGTTCATGCCCGTCAAACGTTTTTATGATCTCCAGGAAAAGTTCCCAAATGTACATTTGATTTGGCACGGCTTGCTGCATTCGGATTTTAATATAACACCCGATTCCCAATTAAATTCCACTTGGAAACAACGATAATTGATTGATGAATATACCGATCCCGCCTCATGAAAGCATGGGGTTTGAATATTTTTTTTAGTGCTTAACAACCCTGTGCCGCGTTTATTCAATTGAATTCAGACGAAGTTTCGCGCATGTTCGTAGCAGGGTCAATACTGAAAACTCTAGAAAAGCACCGAATTGGAGTCGGAGCTTTTGTGCGATTTTTACCAAACAACAACCGAATTTGGCATATTTTTTCCGTATTTCTCCGAAAGTGAAAATTGGATCAAATCCAATCAACAAAATCCGAAAAACTTTCGAATGAACATTTTTTAAATTCTCGTGATCGTTCAGTCGCAAAAATCAAACACATACTCTTAAATACGAATGCGCGCATATACGACCAAATAATCGCAAATAATTGCTTTCTCGGCGATCGCGAATATTCAGTAGAGCGACAGAAAATCGCATGTGCCTGATTCGACACATCTTTCAAGTTTTCTCTATGAACTCGCTGATGAAGAATCCAATGACAAATTCAATTTCTCTTTTACTTCCCGAGGAGAAGACCTAAAACTTCAGGATTGGTTTGGAATTTTAAAATCTCGCCAAACGAATTCGGTGTTTTCGGCTAGGCGCGTACATGCGATTTTCTGTCGCGCGACTGAAAATTCGCGATCGCCAAGATAGCAATTATTTCCTATTATTTGGTCGTATATGCGCGCTGTCGTATTGAAAAGTATGTGTTTCATTTTTGAAACGATCTGGCCTTACTGGTTTGAATCCCTCAGGAGGTAGGCTAGACGCGCACAAGCGATTTTCTGTCGCACGACTGAATATTCGCGATCGCTAAGAAAGCAATCATTTGCGATTATTAGGTCGTATGAGCGCGCATTCGTATTTAAGAGTATGTGTTTCATTTTTGCGACTAAACGATTGCGCGACAGAAAATCGCATCTGCGTTCCTGGCCTTACTGGTTTGAATCCCTCAGGAGGTAGGCTAGACGCGCACAAGCGATTTTCTGTCGCACGACTGAATATTCGCGATCGCTAAGAAAGCAATCATTTGCGATTATTAGGTCGTATGAGCGCGCATTCGTATTTAAGAGTATGTGTTTCATTTTTGCGACTAAACGATTGCGCGACAGAAAATCGCATCTGCGTTCCTGGCCTTACTGGTTTGAATCCCTCAGGAGGTAGGCTAGACGCACACAAGCGAGTTTCTGTCGCACGACTGAATATTCGCGATCGCTAAGAAAGCAATCATTTGCGGTTACTAGGTCGTATAAGCGCGCAATCGTATTTAAGAGTATGTGTTTCCTTTTTGCGACTAAACGATTGCGCGACAGAAAATCGCATCTGCGTTCCTGGCCTTACTGGTTTGAATCCCTCAGGAGGTAGGCTAGACGCGCACAAGCGATTTTCTGTCGCACGACTGAATATTCGCGATCGCTAAGAAAGCAATCATTTGCGGTTACTAGGTCGTATAAGCGCGCAATCGTATTTAAGAGTATGTGTTTCATATTTGCGACTAAACGATCGCTCGACATAAAATCGCATGTGCGTTCCTGGCCTTATAACGTCGATGATTCGAGTAAAACTTAACACTTTAGTCTGGAATATGGGCCGATGTAGTCACTTATTTGATTGAACTTTTCGCATTTCAAAATATTACATATTTGAGATGAATTGAAATTTGTCCACTTCAAATTAATCGTTTAGGGGAGTTCGAAAATAACAGACATTTGAACATAACGACAACGCGCTAGTTTCTTAGACACAAACGCTCAATTAGAAAACGCAGACATTTGTGCAAAATTATGAGGTATTTCCTCCCTAGAACAACCGCGCAAAAACCTAGGAATTATATTAACCCTTCCTGCATCTAACATATTCTTTGATATCTAGTATAACTTTCAATCCATTGACGTAAATCGAGTGATATATGGGAAAGAAGCTGAGGGGAAAAGAAACATAAATAAAGAGATTTCCCCATATTTTGGGACGCCCACACAATAGAAAAACCATATGAATCGTTATGGCCCCTCCTTCGTGGGCCGAAAACTGCATCGAAATAGAGAGCCTCTCGACATTTCCCTAGATGTGGGTCAGGAAACTCAGGAAAAAGATTGCGAATGACGATTGAAACTGGTCGAAGAAAAGAAGTCATAACCTGAATCTGGATTTCTAGAATGATTCATTTTATTGTTACTGTGCAATTCACTCACTTCGAAAAAAAATGTATTAGGGGTCATCGAAAATGACGTCGTTTGGTAGATGAAATTTGCTGTATTGGATTGTTGAACGGACATCAAATTTCCAACTTGGAAACAACGGTTATTGATCAATGAATATAACGATCCGGCTTCAGAGATGCGTAAAGTTTAAATTTTTTTTCGTACCTAACTATTGGTATTGTATAAAACTAGTTCGCGCCTAGATCTGATAATCATTCAGTTTTGCCTTTTTCGGTAGATCAATAAGGTGTCTAAATTAATACAAACGGAGCACACTGTATATAAATTTCAAAGAATAAATAGCTAATGTGAAATTCGCCCACTATCGACTATCCTTGAACTGAATTCTGACTGAAACGTGTCTTTATTATTGTGAATATTGAGATGACGAAATTTCATATGCGTTCATCTACTGAACCGTTGGGTCGATTTTGTTCATTCTGAACTGTACCTCTGCATTCAAACTTTAAACCTGCCCCAAAAATTTCAAGTCTCTAAGTAATTCCTTTGCGAAGTCATCGCGTTTATAGGAGGCATTCGGCTTTACGGCCGACCATAAACCCAATAACTTCCGAAAAAGCAACTTAGAAACTAGATATTTGTAGAGAAGGTAAAATCCACCCAATGATTCCGCAGATATACCCATTGAAAATTTTATTTTCCCAACATTTCCAAAAATACAGATTAGATCGAATTGAAATCCAGCATTTCATCGAAAAATGACAGTTCCAATACAGAATTCAATGACGATATTATAATAAGATCACAGAGTATTGAATATTTGAAAAAAAAAGCTTTGTCCTTCATCTACATCTTCAAACCATCTGCAAAGTCGCACCATGATTGAATCAGCATTTCTTGAGTTATTCTAAAAACAACAACGATATCGAGAAGAAAACCACGAAATTTTACAGATTTTTTCCCAATATTCAAAAATAATAGCCGTACCGAATTGAAATTTGGTACGCTACTGTGGAATATGAAGCTCACGGTATGAGCAAAATTTTTTTCGAATATGATATGAATTTTTTTCTTAATTAAGTGACCATTCGATCCCAAACAAATTTCGCTCGAAGTTGCGCGTCGTCATGCTTCAACTAACTGCCAAGTTACAATTCAATCGCTTCGGTAGTTCCTGGAATATCAGGGAAATAACCTCAAAATTTGGAATGGCAATAACTCCGGATCCATTCGGCCGATTTGTCCCATTAACAAACTCAACTGTCTCATTACAATGCGCGACCTAATCTAAAAGTTTCAAGTCGCTAGCTGGCTCCGTTCGCCAGTTATCGTGTCGTCGGTCGGACGGACGGTCGGCCGGACAGAATCGATCTTGACACCGGATTCGTCATCAGTGAGTCCAACCTGCTCGTTTGATACCATTTTCGGGTCATAATTCGAAAATTAAAGACATTCGGACAAAACGATAGCACTCTGATCACAGGTATCGACCTCATCTTACGTGTTCTTGATAAAAAAACGACTTCAGGATATTCTGATCGTACGTTTCACGCCGAATTGCGTATGAGGATCCAGACTGGTGGAAAAAAACATATCCGCGGAATCACAGGGTAGATTTTACCAATTCACGAATACGGTCTTAGTAACTGAGGCCCAAACCTACTCAACAATTATATTATTTCTAAGTTATTTCTTTCGGAAGTTATTGTGTTTACGATCGCAAGTGAGGACGAGAGCAAACCATGTTTTGGATTTTTATAGTCGCACTTGTATCTTAGAACAACTTGATCCATTTTCTAATGTTATCGCCACTTTGGGTTTTTCTTGTAAGATATTTTGCACATTACAACGGTTGACCAATCAGCATTGAATCACTATTACGATATTAGGTCCGTAGTCAAAAATCGCGATGCGAAACAGTGTACGGCTTAGTTGAAACCAACACCACAGACCACAGACTGTACTAGAACTGCACAAAATTGAGAATGCCTCCAACACCGAAACAAATGCACGATAGGTTTCTTGAATATCTTGTATATCCTATTAATCCCCTATAAGTTCTCGAAGAATTTCGCGCTATACAAGAAGAACAATTTCATCCTGCTTTTCTCAACGGATGTCGATGTCAAAAAATATTGTTTCCACTCACTTGTATGTCCGAGAATATTTTTTATAGCCTGAGGACTCGCTCACCTGAAAAAGAGAGAATTATCAATTTCCAACGAATTCAAAGTTTGTACAGGATGACACTGTTCAAAAATGAACAGTGCGTATTCGATTTTTGCGTTGTAACCATTCAAATATCACCAAAAAGTATCTAATGTTGAATTCGAACGAGTCTACCCGATGGAGGCTATTGATACAATCATTGGAATACATATTTTCCAGTAATACCTTCACATAATATCTCTTGATATTGCTATCTTACGATATATTAGGATTAAGATTAGGTAGACCGGTAGGAAATGTCGTTTCTGCGCATGTCAATTCTTGGGTGGAAAGGGAAGAACATATGTGACAGATTGTCGTGAAATTGTCAATCAGTCTCAACCAACCTTGGTCGACCATCCCAGAACATTTGAAGCAGATTGGGAAAGCATCGAAAATTTTTCAACTGTCCGTCGAAGGTTAGCCAACGACGTTTATTACTATATATAAGGTGCAATACTTATAAATAAGTCGGGACTTTTCAAGCTTGTGAAAAAAGTGAAAAATAGCCGAATTACTCAGCATTTATTGAGATAAAAAGTATGGTACCTTATTAAACAAGTAATCTATCGAAATATTTGAAATGAAAATTGAAATGAAAAAAGCACTGACGGTTGCTAAAACCGTCATCTTTTCACGTATTGACCCCACCCAACACACTTTTGGTGATCTCCGAATAATATTATCTTCACGAAATTCTGCACGAGCCTTCAAGTTGTCATTTTGTCGATCAAGTACATATTGGCTTTCAATTCGATCCAATCTTCATTTTTGGAAATACATATAATGAAACTACAGATTGGATCGAATTGAAATTCAGTACTCTATCGGAAAATGACAGCTTGAAGCTTCATACAGAATTTCATAAGGATAATATAATCACAAAATCGCAAAATATTGAATAATGGGATTTAAAATTTTTTTTTGAAAATTTTCTGATGACACGATCATCACGAAGTTCTGCACAAAGTTGAATATCAGCATTTACAAATAAGCTGCCAAGTTTCCTTATGATTGAATCAGTCGTTTTAGAGATATTCCGGAAAAAATAGAATCGCGAAAGAAACCACGTAATTGGACATAATTTTTTTCCGATATCTCCAAAAATTATAATCGTGTCAAACTGAAATTTAGAACACTGCTGTGATATATGTAGCTCAAAGGATGAGAAATTTTTTTTTGAATAACCATGATATTATTTCCGAAAAAATTTTTTTTTTAAATTAAAAAAATTCACGAACAGTACTATCTCAACAAAAGTTGCACGTCGTTATGCACCAACTTACTGTCAAGTTTCAATTCAAACGCCGTGGTAGTTCCTGAAAAATCAGGAAAATAATCTCGAAAGTTCAAGCGACTACAACTCCGAAAAAATGTGGCCGTTTTAACTCATTATCGAACCTAACTGCCGCATTACGATGCGTGACCTGCCCTAAAAGTTTCAAGTCGCTAGCTTGCTCTATTCGACAGTTATTGTGTCAGCGGCCAGACGGACGACCGGCCGGATTTAGACAACGGATTCGTCATCAGTGAGTCCAACCTAGTTGTTTGAGAACATTTTCGGGAAAATATTCGAAAGTTACAGACATTTGGACTAAACGATAGCACGCTGTTCCTAATTTACATCTTTGAACCTCAGTGAATCCTTTTCGGTTCATTTTTCATTTATTTCCACGCTGTTTTTTCGCAAAACTATAACACAATGTGCGTAGGGCGTAATGATGAATTCTGCCCGACTGATAAAAATAGCTTTAATTGATGATACCAGATGGATTTTGATGACATAGTCCATGCAACGTAACTGAAAAATCTACAACTAGGTACCTGCTGCGGTTAACGCAAAAGGAGAAAAATGTTTCATCTTTTCAAACACTTGGTATTGGGATGAATACTATTTATTGCCGGCTATACCATTGTATAAATATACAATGGCTATACATATCGGACTAAAAACCCTGAATCTATGTCAATACAAATTACGACTTTGTACAGTTGGAGTTATTTCATGTTATCTCGCTCTCTCTTTTCTCTGCATGCTTTTATCCGGTTTGTGGGTTTGTTAAGCACTGATTGCAAAATTTATTTTTGAAAGATTCGAATTCCTTCATATTTCACAATTCTCTTGGAAATATGTATTTAAACCCCATCCATCCAAAGTTTTCCAACTGCTTTGAAAATTTGCCAACCCAGTTCAACATTGAGAATTATCAAAAAAATAGTTCGCGTTGAACTGATGATTTGAAATTATCAAATCTCATAGCGATGAATATGATGTAAATCTAGAAAATCCCGAATTAAGATGCCATCTGATCTGCCGTTCTCGCTGAAAATGGTTAAGGATTTTAATTATGCCGTATCTGGGAAATACATCTTTCCAGCGTTGATGGAATTATGGCGTGAAATATAATTTGTCTAGTGAAAGCAGCTATTTAGGTGGGAAACTTATTATGTAAGGATTCCGTTGTCGGAAACTTGAATCCGGGATCTTGAGTTCCTTGAGTTATTCCGTCGCCTTCTATTGCTTCCAGCTAGAACTATGGTTGCACCCTCTGAATAGACCAGTAAGCAGATGATATAAGGATATGGCATCAGCAAGAATTGAGCATTTTTCAAATTTCAACAAGGCATAGAGGCTTTCAATTTCCTGCGATATCGACTTGAATTTTTTCATTGATACTGAATTACGGGTCAAGGGGAACATGTCATTATACAGCGCATCCTGAAAGTAAAGGACGAATAAAAAAAATTGAACAAAAAACACCGTTCAATATAACAACCCCATCTAATTTTTCTTAAATTTTTGTGTGTCGATGATATTGGAAAAAATCGATTCTGAAGGAAAATATCTAATTCCAAATTTCGAAACTGTCGATGGTATTATATGCTGGTTCTCTATAGTTCAAGGGTGCGAATATTATGTGTCATACAAAAAAAGAATTTTGAGATTATTGTCTAAATTAGGAGTTCTCGATTCATGTAGAGAAGTGTTTAAAAAAATGGCATCTTGACAGTTTATGGTATTTATTTGTATGAATGCCTAATTTATTATTTCAGAAACAGGGACAGTTTTGCAATACATATGTCAGACCATAAATATGAGACGAGAACTCTAGATTTCAATTGCCCTAAGCATAGGTTGACACTAACAGAGAAACATCTTTCATACATGAACACGCATAACCTAATGAAATCAAGAGAATTAATAATTTAATTTATTTAAAAAGAAAGTAAAATGAATGCTCATTAAATTAGAACCCTACTCTCCACTAGAGTATTATGTTCAGTAGGGGTGGGAATTATTTAAGTTATAGTTTTGTTGACACTATTTAGTTGTGTGTGTAGCATAAGTTGTAGTTGTGCTGTACATGCTTTGAAATGAAGACTGTAATTATTTAAGTAAGATTTCACAGGGTTAGGACTCAAATGACTACAACTATTTTCAAAACAAAGTCGACGTTTCGTCGATATATTTTGTAGTCATTTGAGTCCTAACCCTGTGAAATCTTACTTATATAATTATGGAAGGACGTGAAACACAAACTAACTGTTATTATTATTATCATTTTCATTATGAAAGGTGGAGCTTCCTACTCGAAAAACGAAAGTTGATATCATTTCCGGTGAAACCGGCAGTACCCCGAATCTCAAAAAGTTCACAGGCAGTCATCTCTCTAGTCAAAACTTAAGCAATTGCAAAGGTGAATTTAACTTCCTTCCCTAACGAACGGTATTCTTGGTACACCCGGTATATTTCTGGATTTATCATGTTTACGATTGGCTGGTCTTATATAATTGAAAAATTCTTATTTAAATCCACTACTTTTCGGATACACTCACCCTTGAATAACAGGGAAAGAAACTAATTGATTGGATGCAATAAATCATATCTTATTGTACCTAGGTAGACTGAAAGCATTAAAAAATCATTTATTCATCTGGATTCATATTTCGAAATATCCTCGAATAGAGAAAAATCGTTGATACTCAATCATATTGCTGGATAAAATACACAAACGATGACTGGCTGACTGACGCCTCTGATTTCGTATAAATTTATGGCAAATTTTTCTGTTTGTCCAAATCAATATGGCACCCGGATGATAATAAAGCAGGGATATGAAATACGATTTTTGATAGCCGAATATCAACGTCATATGAGCAATATTGAATACAGATTTATAACGCATAGATATTTCTCTATTGATGGGAATATGAATTGTGGTAGTTTACAGTTTACATATGCTCCGTTCACATTCAATCCGATACACATGTTTAATTTATACGTTTACGTAAATTTATACCAGATCAACGCTGGCACTTTTCCTTTCAATTATGCGAATGTCCATCGCGTTATCGCCATCATTATTACCTTTTCATTATTTCGAAATGAAAATTGACTAACACAGCTCTATCGAAATGAAATAAATTCAACGCTACGGCATTGCAGCTTATATACAAGGTGTCCAAAAAGGTATCTGGTGTTTGATGGTTCAATCAAATAAAAATATTTAATTTATACGTTTACGTAAATTTATACCAGATCAACGCTGGCACTTTTCCTTTAAATTATGCGAATGTCCATCGCGTTATCGCCATTATTATTACCTTTTCATTATTTCGAAATGAAAATTGTGTAACACAGCTCTATCGATATGAAATAAATTCAACGCTACGGCATTGCAGTTTATATACAAGTTGTCCAAAAAGGTATGTGGTATTTGATTGTTCAATCAAATAAAAATGTTTAATTTATACGTTTACGTAAATTTATACCAGATCAACGCTGGCACTTTTCCTTTCAATTATGCGAATGTCCATCGCGTTATCGCCATGATTATTACCTTTTGATTATTTCGAAATGAAAATTGACTAACACAGCTCTATCGATATGAAATAAATTCAACGCTATGGCATTGCAGTTTATATAGAAGTTGTCCAAAAAGGTATGTGGTATTTGATTGTTCAATCAAATAAAAATGTTTAATTTATACGTTTACGTAAATTTATACCAGTTCAACGCTGGCACTTTTCCTTTAAATTATGCGAATGTCCATCGCGTTATCGCCATTATTATTACCTTTTCATTATTTCGAAATGAAAATTGACTAACACAGCTCTATCGATATGAAATATATTCAACGCTACGGCATTGCAGCTTATATACAAGGTGTCCAAAAAGGTATCTGGTGTTTGATGGTACAATCAAATAAAAATGTTTAATTTATACGTTTACGTAAATTTATACCAGATCAACGCTGGCACTTTTTCTTTCAATCATGCGAATGTCCATAGCGTTATCGCCATTATTATTACCTTTTCATTATTTCGAAATGAAAATTGTGTAACACAGCCCTATAGATATGAAATAAATTCAACGCTACGGCATTGCAGTTTATATACAAGTTGTCCAAAAAGGTATGTGGTATTTGATTGTTCAATCAAATAAAAATGTTTAATTTATACGTTTACGTAAATTTATACCAGATCAACGCTGGCACTTTTCCTTTCAATTATGCGAATGTCCATAGCGTTATCGCCATGATTATTACCTTTTCATTATTTCGAAATGAAAATTGACTAACACAGCTCTATCGAAATGAAATAAATTCAACGCTACGGCATTGCAGCTTATATACAAGGTGTCCAAAAAGGTATCTGGTGTTTGATGGTTCAATCAAATAAAAATATTGAATTTATACGTTTACGTAAATTTATACCAGATCAACGCTGGCACTTTTCCTTTAAATTATGCGAATGTCCATCGCGTTATCGCCATTATTATTACCTTTTCATTATTTCGAAATGAAAATTGACTAACACAGCTCTATCGATATGAAATATATTCAACGCTACGGCATTGCAGCTTATATACAAGGTGTCCAAAAAGGTATCTGGTGTTTGATGGTACAATCAAATAAAAATGTTTAATTTATACGTTTACGTAAATTTATACCAGATCAACGCTGGCACTTTTTCTTTCAATCATGCGAATGTCCATAGCGTTATCGCCATTATTATTACCTTTTCATTATTTCGAAATGAAAATTGTGTAACACAGCCCTATAGATATGAAATAAATTCAACGCTACGGCATTGCAGTTTATATACAAGTTGTCCAAAAAGGTATGTGGTATTTGATTGTTCAATCAAATAAAAATGTTTAATTTATACGTTTACGTAAATTTATACCAGATCAACGCTGGCACTTTTCCTTTCAATTATGCGAATGTCCATAGCGTTATCGCCATGATTATTACCTTTTCATTATTTCGAAATGAAAATTGACTAACACAGCTCTATCGATATGAAATATATTCAACGCTACGGCATTGCAGCTTATATAGAAGGTGTCCAAAAAGGTATCTGGTGTTTGATGGTTCAATCAAATAAAAATGTTCAATTTATACGTTTACGTAAATTTATACCAGATCAACGCTGGCACTTTTCCTTTCAATCATGCGAATGTCCATAGCGTTATCGCCATTATTATTACCTTTTCATTATTTCGAAATGAAAATTGTGTAACACAGCTCTATCGATATGAAATAAAACCAACGCTACGGCATTGCAGTTTATATACAAGTTGTCCAAAAAGGTATGTGGTATTTGATTGTTCAATCAAATAAAAATATTTAATTTATACGTTTACGTAAACTTATACCAGATCAACGCTGTCACTTTTCCTTTCAATCATGCGAATGCCCATAGCGTTATCGCCATGATTATTACCTTTTGATTATTTTGAAATGAAAATTGACTAGCACAGCTCTATCGATATGAAATATATTCAACGCTACGGCATTACAGCTTATATACAAGGTGTCCAAAAAGGTATCTGGTGTTTGATGGTTCAATCAAATAAAAATGTTTAATTTATACGTTTACGTAAATTTATACCAGATCAACGCTGGCACTTTTCCTTTCAATCATGCGAATGCCCATAGCGTTATCGCCATTATTATTACCTTTTCATTATTTCGAAATGAAAATTGACCAACACAGCTCTATCGATATGAAATATATTCAACGCTACGGCATTGCAGCTTATATACAAGGTGTCCAAAAAGGTATCTGGTGTTTGATTGTTCAATCAAATAAAAAGTTTGAAGGTTCTCTATGATTTATATACCGACAAAGGACAGTGGAAAAATAATCCTGCCTCGATGCCAATATTCACCCAGAGGCCGTATTCTGGACGAGTGAACTTGGATGCGCATACGCATTTCGGTAGTAATAAGTTAAGAATTCGTATTCGCATCGCAAGTTGACTTGTATAGAATACCAGCCCTGTTGGCAGTGTTGGCACTCCTGTAATCGCAAATGAAGATCGGTAACAACGCGGTGACATATTTTCCGGGAGACTGCCGTCATTTCTGGTCTGATAGGGTGCTTCAATTGCATCAGATTCGTCGACTTAATCTTATAAATCTTTCACTCTCAGATATCCCCATAGAAATTAATGAATTGGACTGAGATCAGAACTTCTGGGTCCAAATATTTTTGATCTTAATAATGCCTTTGAGTTATGAGGAGAGTGGTGTGATGACAGGAACTGACTATCTATTTGTGTTCAAGATTTAAGTAAATCGACAACATCAATGTCATTTCTTCAATGGAACCATTTATGTATTTTATTTCACTTCACATTCCCCATTCGTCTAAATCCATTCAGAGCATCATTGTCACAAGGTCTATTTCCTGTCAGTTTGTTGCAGTCTAACTCTTATATACATTATCCTTCCAAAGACTTACTCGATCCAGGTCCACGATAGCTTGTCCTTCTTCAAACAATTTCGAGCATGAATACCTTCATTTGAGATGCCCATTAGTCTAAATACAGATTTAGAAATATGTATTATTCATATTGAGTGATTAAGTTAATGAAGAATTGTACCAACCTTTAATCGATAAATTTCAAGGTATTTCAACTCACAATTCAGTCAATTCTGTTCAAGTTCACGATACACTGTCTCTTGAGAAATGCTATTCGTTCATATGACATATTGATGTTATCTCTTCCAAAATCCTCCATTTCTTCGTCCGACCACACGAAATTAATGAACCTGGAAGTTTTGCCAACGACTTAAAACAGATTTTCAACTCTTTCATGATATTTCAGACTGAAAAATGCTGGTCAGATTTCTTCTTAGATTTAAGAAACGTTAAACAATTTTAATTTCTTTAGAATTCTCTGTATTTTTCCGTACCTTATGATAATGAATACAAATGCATAGTCATCAGAACAAAAGGTATGCACCAAATATAAGATCAATCTGCCAAAATGAAGGGACTAAATTTGACCCAAGCAAATACACAAACAATCAGTGCAAGCTGAATAAAATCGTTCGAAGAACGTTGTTCGACTCTGGATACGATTTTCTTGCTACCTTATCTCAACAAATTAGTGCACCGCTACGCCACGCCTGCATATCGTAAACTCGTAAGAAACCCCCTTTGTGCAAACCCTGTACATATATCGAAAATTCGAGACAAGCACTGTTAATTCCGTCTCACATTGCCTGAAAATTTCAATTATGATGAAGGAGTTCTAGTTACGCGTATTTCATTTACAAAACGTCAATTTTCTCAACATCACATGAAACAAAAAGTATCGAATCGTTTCTTGAAGTAAATGGGTATCCGAAAGAATTTATAAATAGAACTTAACATAATCACAAGGACAAATATCCGGCGATAAATCAACAAATATTCCCCCTTGATCAGAGCTAATCATCCAATCAACCAAAACATCTACACCGATGAAGCGGATCCAAGGAGAATGACTACAGCTGATTGACATATGTTGCTGATCTTCAGGTCAACTTACCTTGGATAAAACCGCAGAGAGAATCTCGATACTCGTCACCTTTCAAATGGACAAATGCAGTATAACAACGTACAGCGAATCCCACCAAGGGTGAATATTTGTTGATTTATCCACGGATATTTGTCCTTCTGGTTATGTTAATTTATTATTACTGCAGCTCTTTCTTCTCCATTAAACCAATTCGTATCTTTGGTAAGAGAAGTTTTTTTGTTGAACCAATTCCTATTAATAGAACCTTTTCAAATTTAGACAAAAATATTTTTCTAATTATCAACCAAATCAACAGCACAAACATCATGAACAACCAGGGCTGGGCAGTATTTCAATTACTTGTAATTGAAATACGTATTTGAAATACAAATAAGTATTTTGTATTTGTATTTTAATTACTTCTTGAAAATGTATTTTGTAATTGGTATTTCAAATACCTGACGCTGAAGTATTTTGTATTTCGATACTTTTGTCTTCGAAATACTTTTGAACAAATACATTTAGCGCTGAGCACTCTACAGAAAATAGTCTCTGAATCTCCCTTCAGATGGCTCAACGTTCATCTGCTTCATCTAGTTCTTTTGCTAGAAATCATGTTTTCGGCAAATGGAAAGGAAGAGAAGGTAATGCGCAATGGTCATTTCAACATGGATTTAGAGTTGGTCAATTTCCAAAAACGATAAGAGCAAAGAGCTTACCATCCTTGAACATTATCCTAATATAAAAAATGTGTTCATACAATATAACACAAGTCATCAGGACCTGTAGAAAGATTGTTTTCTTCACCAGGTTTTATTCATTCCCCAAGAGGCTGTTTTTCTGATACTACATTCAAACATCTTGTGTTTCTGAAAGGAAATTCTTTATTTAGCGATTGAATGGCTTGGCTGAATTAGTTGTCCTCTTTTCACATTTTACGTAACACCTGAATGTATTTTGTAATTTGTATTTCAAATACAAATAGTCAAAATACTGTATTTTGTATTTCATATTTCAAATACCCGACTTGAAAGTATTTTGTATTTCAAATACCTGGCGAGAAAGTATTTTGTAATTTGTATTTCAATTAAGCCAAGCATGTATTTTGCCCAGCCCTGGAACATCCCAATTTATTCAATGTGATTCCTTATGTACATGGACTTTCAGGAAAGATCAGAAGAATTGGTGCTAAATTCAATATAAGAACGGTTTTCAAATGAAAAAATTATTTAGGATCCATACTAACTGAAAACCAATTAACGAGAAACTAAAAATCAAAAATTTGTTTTTATAGTATTCCCTGTATTTGTGGAAAGACATATACAGGGTGATTCATTAAGGTTGGCCACCAGCCGTATCTCGGAAACCGTTTATCCTATGACTTCCGGAAAAAAAATCTAATGACAAACTCTGCCCCTAGAAAATGATTAAAAATATTTTCAAGTTCGTAGTTCCCCACTAGAGGGCGCAATCTATCACTTGTAAAATATAACCTCATTTTTTACGAAATATTCTCCAGCTAACAGTGGCAAAGAATAATAAAATAAGAATCTACTCTTTTTATTCAACAACTTTTGTTTCAGTAATTTTTCTATATTTCCTATTTTTTAGTGATGGGATGGATAAACTTTTCTTCACGAAAAAAACATTCTTACTCCTGTATGGGTGAACCGATTTTCACGTAATTAGATTTCATTCGAAGGCCATCGAAAGCAGATCACAGAAACATATGACAACAATATACCGGGTGATCCAATTGAAAACTACAGACTTTTTATGTCACTTCGCCCTATTTGTGCGTTTTACTCGAAAATTTCAAATGCAATGCTATGATTCTAATCGAGTGAGAATAAGCCAAGCATTATCACCTACTGACTTTTTAAAATCGCAGACAGATATCATTGGTCGTTTCGGAGTTATTGACATTTTTGTAAATTTTGATAAGTATTGATCAACCCTGTGAAATGCAGGAGGAATTGAGTTATTTCATCTCTAAACAATTAGATGAAAGGAAAAAACTCATCAAAACAACGAAACGAGCTGATTTAGAACCAGTAAGCTTTGGCGATACTGTTCATTTTCGGTATCTATAGCTGTAAAAGTTTTTTAGGACGATTGCAAACCACTATTTTATGATGCCCCATTATTCAAATGAAGAAGCATATGATATGCTTAATGTTCATTTTGAATGTTTAGAAAATGCAGTAGCTGAAAGGGAATACCTGATACGATATCCTGAAAGACGTCGTCATTCCAAAAGGGTATTCAAAAGATTGACACGAATAGTGCGAGAAGCTGGATAAGGTTCAATATGTTGGAAGAAAAAATAGAACACGTAGAAGCCGTAATGAGGATAATATCATAAAAGTTTTGGCTTATTAACAAGACAAAGGTGCTTGAAATTTTAACGGAAGATCTTCCAATTCTTTTGGAAAATATTGCTATTCAAAGCAGGTTAGATATGTGGTATCACCAAGATGGTTGCCCGGCGCATTATGCTGCTAATGTTACGGAATATTCATATAACGTCTTCTCGAAGAGGCATATTGGACGAGGGAGTATTTTTCCATGGCCAGAAAGACCACCTGACCTCACAGTATTAGATTTTTATTTTTGGGGGAGAATAAAGACTTAGTTTTCCGAACACCCCCACTACAAGTGAGGATATTCAAAATAGATTTCGACAGGCAGCTTCTTCTCATAATGAAATTGTGGCCAGTGTCAACTCGACGAAAGAAAGACTAAATTTATGTGTAGAAAATAATGGTAGACATTTTAAATATATGAATTGATTAGGTGTAAGTGTTGTTTATCTGTTCAAATATTTTCGTTGTTGCTAATTTTTGTTTTATTTTATCGCATCGTTGTTATTTCATGTATGTTGAGTATTTTGCTGCGTTGTCATGACGCATTAAGTCACTTCCTTGTTTATTCAAGCTCACAGAAAGGATCAACATTGATCAAAATTTACAAATATGTCAATAACTCCGAAACGACCAATGATATCTGTCTGCGATTTTGAAAAGTCAGTAGGTGATAATGCTTGGCTTATTCTCACTCGGTTAGAATCATAGCATTGCATTTGAAATTTTCCAGTAAAACGCACAAATAGGGCGGAGTGACATAAAACAGTCTGTTGTTTTCAATTGGATCACCCGGTATATTGTTGTCATATGTTTCTATGATCTGCTTTCGATGACCTTCGAATGAAATCTAATTACGGGAAAATCGGTTCATCCATACAGGAGTAAGAATGTTTTTTTCGTGAAGAAAAGTTTATCCATCCCATCACTAAAAAATAGGAAATATAGAAAAATTACCGAAACAAAAGTTGTTGAATAGGAGGAGTACTTTCTTATTTTATTATTCTTTCCCCCTGTTAGCTGGAGAATATTTCGTAAAAAATGAGATTATATTTTACAAGTGACAGATTGCGCCCTCTAGTGGAGAACTACGAACTTGAAAATATTTTTAATCATTGTCTAGGGGCCGATTTTGTCATTAGAATTTTTTGCCGTAAATTATAGGATGAACGGTTTCCGAGATACGGCCGGTGGCCACCCTTAATGAATCACCCTGTACAGGGAAAACGTCAAGACCGTTAGATATCAGAAAACGAGAGCACCAAAACAACCTAAGGAATAGAGACAAACAAAAATTCCAGATAGGGAACCATGTATGTTCGACCATTCGGACTCACTTGATAGATTGGGACAATACAAAAATACTGATGTTGGAATCAGATAATTTGAAAAGAAAAATTGAAGAGTCCTCTTGCATTTTGTTAAATGGAGAGAGTAATTTTGCTTATTGTTCTGTAGAAATTGACCCTATTTGGCTAAATTCCTTTAAAAGGGAGGTAGAATTAAAGTCTGTGTAGCTGTGTCTTCTCAAAACTGACAATGTGACAAAAGTCTCAAATCGAAACGAAAATCGAAAGAAAATAATTCCTGAAATTTTCTGCTTTGTCTGATTAAAGAGTCAGATTTGTATTCTGAAACGTCACAGTTCGCTTTCTTTATCGTTTGTATTTTTCCTGTGTCGTTCATTAGGCAATCTTTTCTGCAAGAAGCTGCCCTTGTCAGATAGTGATACTGCAATCCGCAAGGACGTTTTTCATGGAAAAAACAATTTTATTTAATTCTTAATAATTCTGTTTCAGATATTGGGAGTGAAAACCCATAAAAACCTAAGAAATGAAACAAAAAGTAGTTGAAAGATTCGAGACAAAACCAGATGAATATAATTGACCGATTGTCGAACCAAAAGCGAAACGAAGATCCATCTGATCAGATCAAAAGATTTCTACGGATACAAAAAATAAAGCTGAAAGAAGCTCCAATCAAAATAATTATAGTGAGGAAAACAACTTTCAGCATCACAAAGACTCGGTTGCCATCGATGTTCTTGTCCAACTATTCCCGATATCCGATATCGAAGAGATTAAATGACACATCGGGTGTCGAAAGGGCAGACAGGTCCAGATACGCGTGATGAAAAGGTTAATTCGTCGCTTTAAATCGGGCAGATCGTCCGCTCTCAGCGATTCAAAGATCGTATAAATCGAAAAGATGGTTTTTCACGCGTTGAGAAATATGATTTGAGGAAACCCCGAAAGCACGCTCCGCTAAAATAATGTCTTCTGTTATTGACGTTCCAGTTATCTCGGCCCCTCGGTTTCTCGTCTCTCTCCAGGATTTTGAACAAAGTATCTAAAATATGTTTTCATAAAAAAGTAACCGGGGTTTTTTGAGCCGCAATGATCTTCTATGCGTAGTCGCCAGAAATAATCCTAGGAAGTGAATTTGTTCCCGTTGACTACTCTCGACCCAATTTCTTTGTTTCGGTAGGGTTTTATTGACCGTTATTCAAATAGCAGCATGAAGGTTGTCAATACAATAATAATGAACAATACTTTGTAGGTTTTTTGCGCGCATGTTCTAGGGGAACAGCGTGCTATCGTTTTGTCCAAATGTCTGTAATTTTGGATGATTCAGGCGAAAATGGTCTCAATCGACTAGGTTGGACTCACTGATGACGAATCCGGTGTCAAAATCGATTCTGTCCGGCCGGCCGTAGACACGATAACTATCGACAGAAGCAAGCTAGCAACTTGAAACTTTCAGGATAGGTTGCGCATCAAAATGCCGCGGTTGAGTTCGTTAATGGGCCAAATCGGTCGAATAGTTTCGGAGTTATAGGCACTTGAAGTTTTGAAGTTATTTATTTTTTATTTCGGAAACTACCTGAGCAATTGGATTCAAACTTAGCAGTTAGGTGAAGTACAACGACGCGCAACTTTGAAAAACAAAAAATTTACCAAGGTCTCACAAAGGGAAAATCAAAAGAAAATAATTCTGCAAATATTCTCGTTTGTCTGATGAAGAGCCCTTGACAAATAGTTCAATCCTGCAAGCCGCAAGGGCGCTTTTCATGAGAAAACAATTTTTGTTGGATTTCAAACAGTTCTGTTTCAGATACTGGAAACGAAAACCAAGAAAAAACCTATAAAATGATGCAGAATCCTCTAAAAATAAGCTATGATCGATACAACCAACAGACTTAATGTTGTTCGGAAAACTCAAAACAGATTGTTTCTCGAAATTTTCAAGATATTCTTTGAAATTTGTTTTTCTTGATTTGATGAAATGTGGTGTGCATTTTTGAGTCCATACATTCAATAATTTTGCACAAAATTCTGTACGATATGGACGTAAAAAGTTACGAAATCGTACCTGTTCGCTTCTGACTGCGGCCAAGTGCGCAACGGCAGCTGTGATTTTTCGAAGTCTTCACATTGTTGCTATGAGGTGGATAATATCTTTTTCAAAAAAGCAAGTGAATGCAATTCCTTTCGAAAAATCACTTAACAATTATCAATTCAAAAATGCTTGCGGACATATTTTGATAGGCAATCCTGTAGATATATACTCTCTTATTAACAAATACATGTGAAAAATTGGTTACAAGGAAATACTCGATGGGCATACTAATTCACCGAGGTCGCGAAATTTCAGCGCCTTCAGTTCGATTCGAGGCAAGTCATATTGAATGGCCAGATCTACAGATATGCCCACTCTAGACTTTTTTTTGAGAGGTCGCTTTAAACCGAAAATATATGCCATAGAATGGGCTTCTCTGAAAAAATCTCTAACGAATTATCGACGAAGTATCCGGAGTTCGATCGAAATTTATTCCATTGAATGGAAGACTGAGAAAAGAATTTGAACATTTGTTAGATAAAACTATTCAGGACTGTTATTTCGTTTTTCTGATCAAAATTTTCCCTCAATCATTTTATGATTCGGGTGGATGGAATGTTATTTCATCTTAAAAGTCGAATATTACGTAAACCGATGATCAAATCTCGAAAAAATAAATTGTACGACCCATATTTCTTATTCAAATTTAGGGGTTCGATATGCGAAATATTTCACCCATTTATGAAGTGCCTTCCAAAAGTTACCCACTGACAAAGTGAGATAGAATCTGTGGAACAATATTTCATTGTAAAGAGAATCAATTTCGAGAAAACTGTTAGTCCCCAAATGATCCTTTAATCGACATCTAAACCAGCTTGAAGTGTCTTCATTCTTGAAAGGTTTCAGTGAAATATGCTGAAGCAGTACGAGTAGGTATTAATGATCACATATTCCATCGAAAAAATTTGGCGCAACTCAAATATTCAAGTTTTCACTTCAAGAGAATGTGCATTACCCATTTCCGTATGATGAACGACTTAATCCTTGTAAAGTGGTTGTACAGAATCTACTAATTCCTCCTACAACAGGGATTTCGTAACAGTTTTCTACAATACTTTCCGCCTGCTGAAAACATGCAGGCAAAAGCCAGATTTAAAATATGGCCGTTGGACAATTTCCTAACTTTTATGTCGGATTCGGTGCTAAAACTTTTATAACAAATGTGTAAACCGTATTAAAATTTATGCCTTCCATAATTCTATATTTATGCATGTAGTTTATCTCATTCATGCCTGCTGAGAATGATACGTTCATTAGTGGCAGGATTTGCAGGATCTGCCATTCTGCTGTTTTAGGGTCATTGATTTCCAAACTAGAGAATTACGCCGTTTATATTTTTTTTGATTGTATATAACCATCATTATTTCCGGGTTCTCACTGATATACAGCTGCGCCAGATCTAATCCCAATCTCAAACACATTTCGCAAGCTTATAGGATTATGACCTTCAATTCCATAATCAAATATTTCGAGGCTTCTACTTACTCTAAACAAGAGCGAAAGATCAAAAGGGGTCGCATAGAATTCATGTACAGTTCGTAGAAGAAGAGGATGGGTTAGCGTTAAGAGCACATATTATCACGTGGTGTTGAATTACTAAAGGGTTTTCCAATAAGAGGTGTTATTTTGATATTCAAAGAAAAATGCCATTTTTCAATATAAATGATCGGATGTTAATTTCATTATAAAGAATCTTCATAGTCTTCAATCGACTACGCCGTTAATAGTGGAAAATAACATCAGGCAAATGATCACCACGACCACGCTTACAGGACAATATCCTTTTAATGAAATTTTCCATAACCAAATCGCAAAGTGGCTGCGCTATGTCCTCGATAGACTCACGAATTCCATCTTTGAGGTCTTCATTCGACGCTGGGCTATTGGCGTAGACCCTCTCTTTCACGTGGCCCCAAAGGAAGAAGTCGCAAGGTGTTAAATCACAAGATCTCGGAGGCCAATTGTGATCACCTCTTCGAGAGATAACACGGTCCGGAAACTTTTCCCGCAAAAGATCAATGGTTTCGTTGCTTGTGTGGCACGTAGCGCCGTCTTGTTGAAAGTAAACGTTGTCCAGATCAATACCATTCGATTCCGGCCATGAAAAAATCATTTATCATCTCTCGATAGCGCAATCCATTCACCGTAACTGTTGCTCCAGCCTCATTTTCGAAAAAGTTAGGTCCAATGACTCCGCCGTACCGTAAATCGCACCAAACAGTCAAACGTTGAGGATAGAGAGGATTTTCAACATTAACTCTCGTATTTTCCGAGCCCCAGATGCGACAATTTTGCTTGTTGACGAAGCCACCGAGGTGGAAATGGGCCTCATCACTCAAGATGATTTTTCCATGGAATTCCGGATCATTTTCATGCATTTCAACGACCCAATCAGCAAGGACACGAAGTTGTTGATGATCGGCCGGCTTGAGTTCTTGTGTTAACTGAACTTTATAAGCCTTAAGACCCAAATCTTTATGCAAAATACGGTGTAATGACGTTTGTGGAATGCCTAATTTCAAAGAACGACGAGGAATGGACAAACCTGGGTTTTCTTGAACACTTTCGGCTACAGCAGCAATATTCTCGGCTGTTCTTGAGCGACGTGCACGGGTTTTATTCTTCACATCACTAACTTGTCCCAACAGCTCGAATTTTTCTTCAAATGTCTTTATTGCGGTTCGACAAGGTGCTTCACGACGATCCAAAAATGTTCGAGTTTTACGAACCGTCTCTGCCAAATTTTCACCATTTTTATAGTGAATTTTAATAATCTCAATAGGTTGTTGAAGCGTGTATCGTTCCATTTTTATTAATGACGTAGTTTCTACTTGTCAAATGTCAAAAAATTACAGCTTCAAAAGTGACATCTACCGAAATAGCGGGTGCGACCATATTCATCTCGTAGCCTATTCGTAGCTATCATAGATTCTTCGTAGCTCGTAGCTATCCTACTACGTCACAAGAGGCGTTTTTGAGTGGACGGCTGGATGACGTCACCAGCGGGCTATTCAAAATAACATCTCCTATTGGAAAACCCTTTACTAGAAAACACAGCCACATTCAAGTTTCATTAAACCTCGTTAATATCTCAAGATTAGGCACCTGCATCGCGGTGTACATAATTTAACGTGAAATCTTATACAGTGCGCGTCAAAATTGTGGAACAAATTCATTTTTTCAGAAGGAAAACATTTGGCAACAAAATCCTGAAACAGGTGCAGAAATTTTCAAGAAAAATTTTTTTTTTTGAAAAATTAGTTAGTTCAAAGAGGTTTCCAGTATGTGCACTTTGTCATGGATCATTTACATTGAGACGATGGTACCTGATGAAATTGTCACCGAATGAAAGTCGACCATTACAGTTTTGTTCATGCACAACTTGCAATCCCTACGAACCCTTTAATGGAGAAAAAAATTTTTCACGTGGGGGGGTTGAAAGTTGTGCATGAACAAAACTGTTATGGTCGACTCTCATTCGGTGACAAATTTCATCAGGTACCATCATCTCAAAGTAAATGAGCCATGACAAAGTGCACATACTGAAAACCTCTTTGAACTAACTAATTTTCCAGGGAAAAAAAATTTTTTTCTTGACAATTTCTGCACGCCTGTAACGAAGATACAAAGACCTTGCCACATGACCTACTTTTCTATACAAAAAATTTAGAGGGTTGATGGGGGTGCAACAAAAATGCATATAAATTTGGTAAATGTGAAACAAAAATGGACCTGTTTCAGGATTTTGTTGCCAAATATTTTTCTTCTGAGAAAATGAATTTGTTCCATAATTTTGACGCGCACTGTTTATCTCATATCAGAATAAGCACTGTTTTAATATGAATACGCTGAAAGAGGGTTGTCTGAAAAAAATTCGTTCCTAATACAGGTTTGCGAATTTTAAAGATTTAAATTTCAACGCGTGGGTAAGTGAGTGACAGAGAGATCCGAGGCAAGTAATATTGAGTAATAATAGAGGACCGAACTTTCCAGTCGTGGCTGATGAGACCCTGAATATAAGAAAGCGCGCATGCTCGGTGCGTAAACATTTTGTAAGCAGTACGTATTCTGGAATAGCTAATGACTTATAATATTATATTGCATCGAAAAAATGTGATATTCGGTATCGTTGTGGTAAAAAAAGGCTAAAAAGTTTTTTTGTGTGGCTAGGACGATTCTTCGAGTTTTATTGATGAAACTTTCAAAAATTGTTCATTAAAGCTAACTTTTCATAAAAAAAGCAGCGTCGATTTTGTTGATTACCATACCACGTATTACAAAAAGTAACTGTTTAAGGGAATAAATACAATGGAGAATTTGAAATTTTTGAGTTTTTTGTAAATTCGCAAACCTCTATTAGGACCGAATTTCTGCATACAACCCTATATCAACGTGTTCACAATAAAACAGCGCTCATGTTTATATAAAAGTTTTTCTATTAATCTATCAAGTGAAAGTAACTGGTATCGACACACCTGTTTATACCTGGCAACCCAGTAGTTTGTCCAGATAAATAATAGATTCTTCAAAAAATAATTAAAAATATTCTATCCAGGATTTTTTCAGGCAAGCCATTTTTAATATATTTTTCGATACACTAAGTTTATTATAAAATAAGTTTTATTCTATTATCAGCTCGGTGAAGGTCGATGTAGGTTCGGATCTAAGACCAGTCCGAGTCATACAGGTTCGAATTATTCATTCTTCATGATCCCCGCGGAAAGAAATGGTGGAATTTTTAGCGGCAACAAAGTACAAATGGGAGGATATTCTAATCGAACGTGCATATCGGAAGAAGTTTTATCATTCACCTTGCTGGCCCTGCAAATCGATGCGGAACGCTGTGCCGACACGAATGATTGATTTGTTCGGAGCCCTCATTTATCGGGAAGATGCAGGAATTGGCTCAGGCCAAAAACCAGAGACTCGCTCTCAACTTCATGAGTTTTTATCTAGTTACTTCGGCATATATTCTCCGCGCGAAATGATTCAATTTCAGCTAAAGAATCTTCCGATGCATGCCCCAGTAACTCGAAAACGATCCAATAAATCTGAATTTTAACACTTGATGCGTCGATTCATAAACACAATCGGCTGCTTTCACGATTCCGAAAGTTCGGAAATATCGTTTGTCTTGTAAATGAAATCTCATCAAAATAGCGAACGTGATGCATTAGTCCACCTTACTAGCCATTAGTACGCGAATTACACTAAACTATCGTATCACGTTGATACATAATCATTATCTAAATATCAACATTTCAGAACGCCACTACCACAAACTTGAATATCAATATTAACTATACGTATAAAGAGCTGAAACCGATAGGTATCCAGTTAGCTGCTAATTGTTATCGATCTTTTTCCAACTTTCACAGTTTTTTTGCCGACAATAAGCAGTGATATTTTTTCCGAAACAATTCATCAGATTTCAATGAAACCTTTGAGTCCATATTCAACAACAGTGTTTACATTTTGGTCGGATTTACATTTTATTTATTTATTCATTCATTTATTTAATTATACGGCATAGCCATTTTAAATCAAAAACAGAAAAACACATATAACAAAATATAAATCAATCCAACAATCGAGCACCAGAGCAGTTCCGAGTGAAGCACCTCGGGGTTCTGTGCTGGGTGCGATAGTCTTCCTTCTCTACACTTCGGACTTGCTTGGTACTATTCGATCCCATTGTGCACTCTTCGTCGACGATGCCAAAATCTATGGTGATCCCCTCTGCGATCCTGGTGTCATTCAACAAGATCTTGACGCCTTATATAACTGGTCTGAAACCTGGTGTTTGCTTCTCAACCTCCTGAAGTGTGCTGTCATTCATATGGGTAGGAACAATCCTGCTGTTGAGTACTTTCTGAATGGACACGCAATTTCCACCGTGAACTCGCACTGTGATCTCGGTGTCGTGGTTTTCGAAGATCTCACTTGGTCTAATCATATTCTACAAACAGTTATCAAGATCGGCTTACATTGATGGACCTGCCCCTGTTTTCCGACACCCGCCGTGGTGGAGGCCTGCTCCGTCAATGCCTTCAAGAACCAATACGACAAGTGGATGCAAGGTCAAGTGACAACTGTCATATGACGAACTGCGGAGATCATGCTGTGTACATTGAGTGGCAGGCAATACCAAAAAATTACTTTACTATTCAGTTTTTATAAACCATTTTCTTTACAAACCAAAGGACAAGAAAAAGTTCGCCAAGTGATTCCCTTCAGAATGCATTACTTTTATGTCCTTAAAGCTACACCAGCATTTATGGCACACTTCAAAAAAAACTTGCTCAGAATTTTGTACACATTTATTACAAATTTGCGTCCCAAAGCAAAAATTTATTACAGCTCCCGTTTTCCAGAAAAATGGCGTGGGCCAGCTTTAGATTAAAGCTGCACCACGCAGTCTGTATTTTCCAAAACATGCAATATTTAGTCATCGAATTGGCACCAGAATTTCTTACACATTTATTACAGATAAATGACAAGCAAAAAATTTGAAATTATTAACCCCAAGGGGCTAGATACCCCTAAATATTGAATATTCAAGTTGAATATGCATCCAAAAGGTGGACGGTATGAAATTATTCATCATTCTTACTAAACAAACTTTAAACGACATCATATTGTCCGATGATGGGGATGAAGCATCCCCGAACATATCGAAATTCCTATTACGTAATTATATGAACAACGACATAAACTGCGTAACGCAATTTCCCGCGGACGGTACATATACTCGTATCTGTCGGGATATTTCAAATCTCTTGGATATCGCCGATTTTTCTTGAGTTCAAAAATTTATTACAGTAGCCCACGCTTCTCTAACACATGCTTAAGGATTCTAGTGAACTATTGAATCAAGAAAAATATGGAATTAGTATCGAAGTATGTGAAAAAAAAAATTCGAAAAATAAGGATGGAGAATTTCGATATTCATCAATTTTTCTCGTTGTAAACAATTTATTACAGTAGCCCACACTTCTCTAACACATGCTTAAGGATTCTAGTGAGTTATTTCATCAAGAAAAATATAGAATTAGTATCGTAGTATGTGAAAAAAAAAAATTCGAAAATTAATGATGGAGAATTTCGATATTCATCAATTTTTCTCTTGGTCAAAAATTTATTACAGTAGCCCACACTTCTTTAACACATGCTCAAGGATTCTAGTGAACTATTCCATCAAGAAAAATATGGAATTAGTATCGTGGTAAGTGAAAAAAAATAATTCAAAAGATAATGATGGAGAATTTCGATATTCATGGATTTTTCTCTGTGTCAAAAATGTATTACAGTAGCCCACACTTCTTTAACACATGCTCAAGGATTCTAGTGAAATATTCCATCAAGAAAAATATGAAATTAGTATCGTAGTATGTGAAAAAAAAAATAATTCAGAAAAAAAATGATGGAGAATTTCGATATTCATCGATTTTTCTCTGTGTCAAAAATTTATTACAGTAGCCCACACTTCTCTAGCACATGCTCAAGGATTCTAGTGAACTATTCCATCAAGAAAAAGATGGAATTAGTATCGTGGTATGTGAAAAAAAATAATTCAAAAAATAATGATGGAGAATTTCGATATTCATGGATTTTTCTCTGTGTCAAAAATTTATTACAGTAGCCCACACTTCTTAAACACATGCTCAAGGATTCTAGTGAACTATTCCATCAAGAAAAATATGGAATTAGTATCGTAGTATGTGAAAAAAAATAATTCAAAAAATAATGATGGAGAATTTCGATATTCATCGATTTTTCTCTGTGTCAAAAATTTATTACAGTAGCCCACACTTCTCTAACACATGCTCAAGGATTCTAGTGAACTATTCCATCAAGAAAAATCTGGAATAAGTATCGTGGTATGTGAAAAAAAATAATTCAAAAAATAATGATGGAGAATTTCGATATTCATCGATTTTTCTCTGTGTCAAAAATTTATTACAGTAGCCCACACTTCTTTAACACAAGCTTAAGGATTCAAGTGAGTTATTTCATCAAGAAAAACATGGAATTAGTATCGTAGTATGTGAAAAAAAATAATTCGAAAATTAATGATGGAGAATTTCGATATTCATCAATTTTTCTCTTTGTCAAAAATTTATTATAGTAGCCCACACTTCTTTAACACATGCTCAAGGATCCTAGTGGACTATTCCATCAAGAAAAATATGGAATTAGTATCGTGGTATGTGAAAAAAAATAATTCAAAAAATAATGATGGAGAATTTCGATATTCATCGATTTTTCTCTGTGTCAAAAATTTATTACAGTAGCCCACACTCCTCTACCACATGCTTGAGGATTCTTGTGAACTATTAAATCAAGAAAAATATGGAATTAGTGTCGAAGTATGTGAAAAAAAAATTCGAAAAATAATGATGGAGAATTTCGATACTCATCAATTTTTCTCTGTGTCAAAAATTTATTACAGTAGCCCACACTTCTGTAACACATGCTCAAGGATTCATGTGAACTATTCTATCAAGAAAAATATGGAATTTGTATCGTGGTATGTGAAAAAAAATAATTCAAAAAATAATGATGGAGAATTTCGATATTCATCCATTTTTCTCTGTGTCAAAAATTTATTACAGTAGCCCACACTCTTCTAACACATGCCCAAGGATTCTAGTGAACTATTCCATCAAGAAAAATATGGAATTAGTATCGTGGTATGTGAAAAAAAAATAATTCAAAAAATAATGATGGAGAATTTCGATATTCATCGATTTTTCTCTGTGTCAAAAATTTATTACAGTAGCCCACACTTCTTTAACACATGCTCAAGGATTCTAGTGAACTATTCCATCAAGAAAAATATGGAATTAGTATCGTGGTATGTGAAAAAAAAATAATTCAAAAAATAATGATGGAGAATTTCGATATCCATCGATTTTTCTCTGTGTCAAAAATTTATTACAGTAGCCCACACTTCTTTAACACATGCTCAAGGATTCTAGTGAACTATTTCATCAAGAAAAATATGGAATTAGTGTCGAAGTATGTGAAAAAAAAAATTCGAAAAATAATGATGGAGAATTTCGATATTCATCAATTTTTCTCTGTGTCAAAAATTTATTACAGTAGCCCACACTTCTGTAACACATGCTCAAGGATTCTAGTGAACTATTCTATCAAGAAAAATATCGAATTAGTATCGTGGTATGTGAAAAAAAATAATTCAAAAAATAATGATGGAGAATTTCGATATTCATCGATTTTTCTCTGTGTCAAAAATTTATTACAGTAGCCCACACTTTTCTAACACATGCCCAAGGATTCTAGTGAACTATTCCATCAAGAAAAATATGGAATAAGTATCGTGGTATGTGAAAAATAATAATTCAAAAAATAATGATGGAGATCATTGTTTTTTGAATTATTTTTTTTCACATACCACGAAACTAATTCCATATTTTTCTTGATGGAATAGTTCACTAAAATCCTTGAGCATGTGTTAGAGAAGTGTGGGCTACTGTAATAAATTTTTGACACAGAGAAAAATCGATGAATATCGAAATTCTCCATCATTATTTTTTGAATTCTTTTTTTTCACATACCACGATACAAATTCCATATTTTTCTTGATGGAATAGTTCACTAAAATCCTTGAGCATGTGTTAGAGAAGTGTGGGCTACTGTAATAAATTTTTGACACAGAGAAAAATCGATGAATATCGAAATTCTCCATCATTATTTTTTGAATTATTTTTTTTTCACATACCACGATACAAATTCCATATTTTCCTTGATGGAATAGTTCACTAGAATCCTTGAGCATGTGTTAAAGAAGTGTGGGCTACTGTAATAAATTTTTGACACAGAGAAAAATCGATGAATATCGAAATTCTCCATCATTATTTTTTGAATTATTTTTTTTCACATACCACGATACTAATTCCATATTTTTCTTGATGGAATAGTTCACTAAAATCCTTGAGCATGTGTCAGAGAAGTGTGGGCTACTGTAATAAATTTTTGACACAGAGAAAAATCGATGAATATCGAAATTCTCCATCATTATTTTTTGAATTATTTTTTTTCACATACCACGATACTAATTCCATATTTTTCTTGATGGAATAGTTCACTAGAACCCTTGAGCATGTGTTAAAGAAGTGTGGGCTACTGTAATAAATTTTTGACACAGAGAAAAATCGATGAATATCGAAATTCTCCATCATTATTTTTTGAATTATTTTTTTTTCACATACCACGATACTAATTCCATATTTTTCTTGATGGAATAGTTCACTAGAATCCTTCAGCATGTGTTAAAGAAGTGTGGGCTACTGTAATAAATTTTTGACACAAAGAAAAATCGATGAATATCGAAATTCTCCATCATTATTTTTTGAATTATTTTTTTTCACATACCACGATACTAATTCCATATTTTTCTTGATGGAATAGTTCACTAGAATCCCTGGGCATGTGTTAGAAAAGTGTGGGCGACTGTAATAAATTTTTGACACAGAGAAAAATCGATGAATATCGAAATTCTCCATCATTATTTTTTGAATTATTTTTTTTTTCACATACCACGATACTAATTCCATATTTTTCTTGATGGAATAGTTCACTAGAACCCTTGAGCATGTGTTTAAGAAGTGTGGGCTACTGTAATAAATTTTTGACAAAGAGAATAATTGATGAATATCGAAATTCTCCATCATTAATTTTCGAATTTTTTTTTTCACATACTACGATACTAATTCTATATTTTTCTTGATGAAATAACTCACTAGAATCCTAAAGCATGTGTTAAAGAAGTTTGGGCTACTGTAATAAATTTTTGACACAGAGAAAAATCGATGAATATCGAAATTCTCCATCATTATTTTTTGAATTATTTTTTTTTCACATACCACGATACTAATTCCATATTTTTCTTGATGGAATAGTTCACTAGAACCCTTGAGCATGTGTTAAAGAAGTGTGGGCTACTGTAATAAATTTTTGACACAGAGAAAAATCGATGAATATCGAAATTCTCCATCATTATTTTTTGAATTATTTTTTTTTACATACCACGATACTAATTCCATATTTTTCTTGATGGAATAGTTCAGTAGAATCCTTGAGCATGTGTTAGAGAAGTGTGGGCTACTGTAATAAATTTTTGACACAGAGAAAAATCGATGAATATCGAAATTCTCCATCATTATTTTTTGAATTATTTTTTTTTCACATACCACGATACTAATTCCATATTTTTCTTGATGGAATAGTTCACTAGAATTCTTGAGCATGTGTTAAAGAAGTGTGGGCTACTGTAATAAATTTTTGACACAGAGAAAAATCGATGAATATCGAAATTCTCCATCATTATTTTTTGAATTATTTTTTTTCACATACCACGATACTAATTCCATATTTTTCTTGATGGAATAGTTCACTAGAATCCTTGGGCATGTGTTAGAAGAGTGTGGGCTACTGTAATAAATTTTTGACACAGAGAAAATTCGATGAATATCGAAATTCTCCATCATTATTTTTTGAATTATTTTTTTTCACATACCACGATACTAATTCCATATTTTTCTTGATAGAATAGTTCACTAGAATCCTTGAGCATGTGTTACAGAAGTGTGGGCTACTGTAATAAATGTTTGACAAAGAGAAAAATTGATGAGTATCGAAATTCTCCATCATTATTTTTCGATTTTTTTTTTCACATACTTCGACACTAATTCCATATTTTTCTTGATTTAATAGTTCACAAGAATCCTCAAGCATGTGGTAGAGGAGTGTGGGCTACTGTAATAAATTTTTAACACAGAGAAAAATCGATGAATATCGAAATTCTCCATCATTATTTTTTGAATTATTTTTTTTCACATACCACGATACTAATTCCATATTTTTCTTGATGGAATAGTCCACTAGGATCCTTGAGCATGTGTTAAAGAAGTGTGGGCTACTGTAATAAATTTTTGACAAAGAGAAAAATTGATGAATATCGAAATTCTCCATCATTAATTTTCGAATTATTTTTTTTCACATACTACGATACTAATTCCATATTTTTCTTGATGAAATAACTCACTTGAATCCTTAAGCTTGTGTTAAAGTAGTGTGGGCTACTGTAATAAATTTTTGACACAGAGAAAAATCGATGAATATCGAAATTCTCCATCATTATTTTTTGAATTATTTTTTTTCACATACCACGATACTTATTCCAGATTTTTCTTGATGGAATAGTTCACTAGAATCCTTGAGCATGTGTTAGAGAAGTGTGGGCTACTGTAATAAATTTTTGACACAGAGAGAAATCGATGAATATCGAAATTCTCCATCATTATTTTTTGAATTATTTTTTTTTCACATACTACGATACTAATTCCATATTTTTCTTGATGGAATAGTTCACCAGAATCCTTGAGCATGTGTTAAAGAAGTGTGGGCTACTGTAATACATTTTTGACACAGAGAAAAATCCATGAATATCGAAATTCTCCATCATTATTTTTTGAATTATTTTTTTTCACATACCACGATACTAATTCCATCTTTTTCTTGATGGAATAGTTCACTAGAATCCTTGAGCATGTGCTAGAGAAGTGTGGGCTACTGTAATAAATTTTTGACACAGAGAAAAATCGATGAATATCGAAATTCTCCATCATTTTTTTTTTTTAATTATTTTTTTTTTCACATACTAAGATACTAATTTCATATTTTTCTTGATGGAATAGTTCACTAGAATCCTTGAGCATGTGTTTAAGAAGTGTGGGCTACTGTAATACATTTTTGACACAGAGAAAAATCCATGAATATCGAAATTCTCCATCATTATCTTTTGAATTATTTTTTTTCACATACCACGATACTAATTCCATATTTTTCTTGATGGAATAGTTCACTAGAATCCTTGAGCATGTGTTAAAGAAGTGTGGGCTACTGTAATAAATTTTTGACCAAGAGAAAAATTGATGAATATCGAAATTCTCCATCATTAATTTTCGAATTTTTTTTTTTTCACATACAACGATACTAATTCTATATTTTTCTTGATGAAATAACTCACTAGAATCCTTAAGCATGTGTTAGAGAAGTGTGGGCTACTGTAATAAATTGTTTACAACGAGAAAAATTGATGAATATCGAAATTCTCCATCCTTATTTTTCGAATTTTTTTTTTCACATACTTCGATACTAATTCCATATTTTTCTTGATTCAATAGTTCACTGGAATCCTTAAGCATGTGTTAGAGAAGCGTGGGCTACTGTAATAAATTTTTGAACTGAAGAAAAATCGGCGATATCCAAGAGATTTGAAATATCCCGACAGATACGAGTATATGTACCGTCCGCGGGAAATTGCGTTACGCAGTTTATGTCGTTGTTCATATAATTACGTAATAGGAGTTTCGATATGTTCGGGGATGCTTCATCCCCATCATCGGACAATATGATGTCGTTTAAAGTTTGTTTAGTAAGAATGATGAATAATTTCATACCGTCCACCTTTTGGATGCATATTCAACTTGAATATTCAATATTTAGGGGTGTCTAGCCCCTTGGGGTTAATAATTTCAAATTTTTTGCTTGTCATTTATCTGTAATAAATGTGTAAGAAATTCTGGTGCCAATTCGATGACTAAATATTGCATGTTTTGGAAAATACAGACTGCGTGGTGCAGCTTTAATCTAAAGCTGGCCCACGCCATTTTTCTGGAAAACGGGAGCTGTAATAAATTTTTGCTTTGGGACGCAAATTTGTAATAAATGTGTACAAAATTCTGAGCAATGTTTTTTTGAAGTGTGCCATAAATGCTGGTGTAGCTTTAAGGACATATTACTTTTAATGTAACCGAGTTTATTATTTCGTGTACAATAACCTTCTTCGGTATATTCAGTTGATTTGATTGCAAGAGAAGAAAACTTGCCGCAGAGCTCTTCAATTCAATGTAACTGCAGTATTGACTGTCTTGAAAGTTATAAGTGATATTGGTTCGATATTTGAAAGAGGTCCGGGAGGAAAGCCTCGATGCAATTAACTTTTTGAACTTACTCTTTCGAAATTAGAAATTGAAGGGTTTGGTATAGTGTTTCAGTGTGCAGCGTCGGCCTTCGGGGTTAATTTGGCTATTTGCAGATAATGGCGTTCAAATATGCGGCTCATTATATTGGCCGATTCAATAGATCAGATCGGCACGCCCGAAGGACAAAGCACTCGAGAGTTGCGGTGGTTTTCGCTTATTCCATCTCATTACTCATCTATGTCAGCCATTCACTGGCAGTAATTATAAATCTTACAGATTACACAAACCGCGCATTATTTAATTCACAACCCTTTAACTTTGTATGGGTCTCATGATTAATCTAAGCCCAACCATTAATGGATCTGATTGATATTGGAGTAGGTATTAGAGCACGCATACGCGGTGAACGGCTTCATAATTCTGTAAATAGGGGTTTTTCCTGAATTCGGATTATAACTTCAAATGCAAATTTGAACATAATTATTATGGGTTTGATTTATCATTTTCACAAATTACCTTCAGAAAGTATTCAAAATCAGGTTTAAAAATTGGGGTTTGGGATTTGCCAGGCATGCACGAAGCGACAACGGTGTTTAGTAGAATAGCTTTTTCTGCTATAGAATAATGAAATATTCATTCCTATTCTGTTGTAAACATGTGTTCTTTGTCAATATAACCAAACAATTTCCGTTTGCGATTTTTCAGTAATAACAGTATGACAGTCTGTGCTCTTCTTTTTCTATTCCTTGGTCGTTGTCTTCTACTCTAACCAGATCGAAGTAAAGCTATCTCTGTTTTCCTGAGCAAAGTAACATATTTGACGTCCTTTTCTTTCCGAGAAAGCTGAATTCGACGTTGCCATATCGTGCACTCAAGACAAATCCCTTTAAATGCAAATCCCCATTCTTATTTTTCAGTTTTAGGTGATCAAACATTTTTTTTTAAATATAATATTGAAATTATATGTTTGAAATGTGATGTTCTGAAGGTTTTTCACGAAAATTACTGCATTTTCGTTTAATGGAAAAACCCCCATTGAGCTATTATGGCCAAATGTGGTTCCCCTTTTGTCATAGGACTAATGTACTTAGTGCAGTTCCAAATTATTAACCTCTGACATACTGAGATTATTTTCAATGAATATTTCGACATATTTCCTCAATATTTTCAAGAATAAATATAGGATCAAGCTGAAATTTGGTAAAGACTCCAAGGTCTGCACCATGAAAATCTGGTTGATAGTTTCCGGAACCAAAATCAAGATTTTGTGAGATCGCTCATACCCGCCAATTTCCTTGCATGAAATCCATCATAATATCTTCAAGTATGAGGGGTGTTACCATGTGTTGTTGAAAAGCATTTTTGTTCCTAAAACTGGCAGTTATTTTTTTTTGAGATTTGATCATTCGTTTGAAAAAACTTCGACTTTGAATATGAAATATCGCCCATATTCACCAAGAGCAAAAAAAGATTACCAATTTCAAAGAGAGCAGGAGAAGATAATCTGCTGCTCATCAAATGCTCAGATTGAGTCCCGTCACTTTTCCTACGACGGTATAAATTTTGCTCGAACTTCTGTCTGAAATTCTGGAGAATTTTGGGGTTAATTTGGCCATATTCGTCAACAGTTCGCTGGCGTAATTCGTGCATGGTATAAATTTTTGATTCTAAGTGGCCCCACAAAAAGCAGTCTTGGGAGAACAGATCTGGAGATTTAACTGGCCATTTAATAGTCCCCTGTAAAGAATACTGTCTGCCTTACTTTCTAAAATTTGTTTGACAGCCGGGAAATATGAGACGGAGCTACGTCTTGCTGGAAAAACAGACACATGGCTACGCATAGCAATTGTCATTCTCACACTAAGTAGAAGAAAAATTTATTCTTGCATTGATCCAGATCTGTCCTCTTTAGGATTATTTTTATCGAAAATTCATGGCACAGAATGGGTCTCTCTGGAAGAATTACGCCAGCGAATGCTCAGTGAGTTTGGACGAATGATCCGCGAAATGCTCCTGAATGCTCCAGGCGGGAATTTAGGCGGAACTTAAATTGCAGTTGGCAGGGCTAAATTTGGGCATTTGTCGGATCAAACTATCCAGGACACATATCTTGTTTTTCTCAGCAAATATGACCTGCCCCCTTTGAAATTGATAATCCTGTTGTGGTCCAGGCAAATTGGGAGATATTTCATTTTCAATATCGAATATTAGGTAAACGAATTTTAGAGAAACTTCAACTGTCATGTTCAGAAGGAAAAGCACTTTTCAACAACACATTGTACCACTCCTCTCACTCGTTGAGATAAAGATAGATTTTATAAAAGAAAATATCCTCTTCAAGAACGAAATTGACGGGTCCGAGCGATATTCTTAGTTCTTGATGTCTCCTTTAGAAAAGTCCTATATTCCTTTTTCAACGTGACACCCTGTATAATTACAAATTATCTCCTGAAAAAGTATACTCGACCATTCCGAAAATATGACATACGTTAATTCGATCAGTTGAAAGTAACTAGGGGTATGAACAGAACATGTGGGTCGCTGTCGAGGTGAAGATCGCGGTCGATGTTACTAATTAAGTCGCGGTCGATGTGGACAGCACACAACAAGGAAGATACCTGCGATACTCCGATCACATTCGTGAGGAATTTCATGGGGTGTGAGGAATTCACAATTCAGTTAATATTCAAAGTCCATGATACAGGCCTCCTACCTTTAAATTTGAGGGTCTAGCTCAATGTTAGCGAGTACCATTTTCTATATTCACTACGGAGTTGATTAATCGCTTCAAGGCCTAACGATTATCCCTTTGTTGTTGTATTTTCGGAGGACTTCACATAACATTTTACTAAGCCATTCAGTGATACTTGTAAGCTGCTCGAATAGACCACAATACCACATCATTTTATCAGTCAATGCGAGTTGCTATGAAGGGGATGGTAACTAGGCCTTGAAGGCAGCAATCTCTGGGAAACATCCTTTGGAAAGCGCAGTAGGCATCATATGCAAAAAATTATTTGAGTTTGAAAATGATCAATGTAAACCTCCTGGATGGCAATGCTCTAAACCACCTTTCCTGTTCTCTTCTATTCACTTCAATGTTTTTGATTTACGTGGATGTCGACATCGACCGCGACCCACTTGTACTGATCGTACCCTATAGATGGACTTTTTTCATCTCGACTCCAAAGGTTCATTATCCGAAATGATATACCGAAATAACAGATGTTTTTTATCGAGACATGCGGAACCCTGAGCTTGTTTTGACAAAATGAATGGGCCGAAAATTGTAATCGATCCTCTGTCTCGGCGTTCCGCTAACTTTAAGATTTCTGAAGGGGATAAAAAAATATTTGGGAGGCACGGGCACCGTTTTAGAATCTGTTGACACATCTCTTTGAATGAGAATGAAATTCGGCATTTGATGAACTCTTGGTCCTCTTTAGATCCAGCTGAAGCGAGAGAATTTATCGTTGGGAATGTACCCCTTTCGCTTCGATCGTCCCGAATAGATTATCATTTTCTTTCGGGTGAAACTGAGTCGCCCGGAAAGTTCAGAACGTTTTAATTTAATGTGTGAGTCCCTTTATGTTATTACTGAGCCTTATCGGAACCTCTTTTCTTTTGACGTCGTGTTGAATAGAAAGCAAATTGGAACAGAAATCGAGACAGCTGGCCCGATTTGGGTCGAGTGGTTGCCTACTGAACTCGAAAATGATGAGAGCTCTCTCCCGCATGATTTCCAATCTATTTTTCATTGATATCATCAATTTTTCGGATCGGTGATATTTCCATAAAACAGAACGTACAGAGGGTCTCTTACTCTTGATCATTTTGATAGAATGCTTTCGCTACGAGATTACTGCTAGACTTGAGGGAACGTATTAATTTCTGGATTCATTATATTCCTGGGGCATCACACAATCCGAGAAGATTTCTGCAGAAGGAAAATTCGTTTAACAAATTGTCTGAGAAAAAAAAGTTGGTTCAATCCTGAAACCCGCAGGGCGTTTTCCAAAACAATTTTATCCAATTTTGGGTTATTTTTTGATAAAATCGAATAATAAACCTTAGTGATCGACCAAAAAAAATACCGGCCCTGAAAATTTCACAATTTACATTTTGAAGTATGTAGATTTGAATGAACTGATAAAAAAATCCGTCCTTCCGCGGCTTTTCTCTGAAAGTACTGAACCAAAATCCGTGCCACTTGGTAGAAAAATCGTGGGTCGCTTGAGATTGATCCTCCAAGCTTTTCAGCAGGATCGGTGTACCCTTAGGGCTCAGTGAAAAACCAATGAATAATATATAAGTTTTATTTAAAATTTCAATGGTATTGAGTTATTCAACTGAGCAAATAATAAACCCTCGAGTAAAATCTGCCGCGTTTTGATAATTCTATTTCAAATATTGGTAGTGAAAACCCACAAGACGATCTTTTCTGATTTCCCCAACTTGAGATCCTGAACCAAGCTACTCTTTTAAGAAATTCTGGATAGCCTTGATGTTTTTCTTTGCGCGCATGTTCTGGGAAACCGCGTGCTATCGTTTTGTACAAATGTCTGTGATTTTGGTATTTTTCCAGAAATGGTCTCAACGGACTTGGTTGGACTCACTGAGGACGAATCCGGAGTTAAAATTCGTATTTGAAACTTTTAGGGTAGCTGGCATTTCAAAGAGAGACTGCTGAGTGAAGAAGGATACCGGTTCGAGACTAGGTAAACCAAAATCCGGACGACCAAGGTCAACGAGAACAGAAAAGAACGCGAAACGGACTAATCAGTCTGTTCGTGGTGATCCCGACCTCTCCATTCAGAAGCGTGCAAGTGCTTTGCACGTGCATAGACCAACGCTACACCGCATTTTGCACAAAGATCTAAAGCTGCACGCCTATAAAATTCAATTGGTGCAAGAACTTAAACCCAGGAAACCATCCAGAGGCTAGAGTTACAAACATTTAACATCTTATTCTCCGAAGAAGTGCAAACAATCCCAAATGTAAGCATCAGAGAACCCTTCATTCGCCAAAAGTGACCGTATGGGCTGCAATGTCATCGCGAGGTATTATCGGTCCATACTTTTTTGAAGATGAAAGGAGAAGTGCTCTTACAGCGATTTCAGAGCGTTATGTTAGGATGTTAGATGAGTTTTTGTTGCCTGAACTGCAAAATTTTCCTGGATATAATCAAAGAACATGGTTCCAGCAGGAAGGAGCAACGTCACACCATCCAATAGGCTCTGCCACGAGTTCGTGAAATTTCTCCAGGCAAATTATTATTGAGAAGAGGTGAAATGAATTGGCCACCACGCAGTTGTGATTTGACTCCTATGGACTTTTTCTTGTGGGGTTTCCTCAAATCTAAAGTCTACATTAATGAACCAACTTTCCTGGCCCAGTTAAAACAAAATATTCGCCACGAAAAGTTAGCCATCCGGAATCAGAAATTTTAATGTTAGATTGAACGAACGTCGCGAACGCGAGGGAAAAAAATTAAGACGACATTATTTTCAAGCAATAATTTCCCAAAGAGTTCATTTTAATAATTTTTAATTTTAATTAATAATATTTTTTCGAAAAACGGCTTGTTCTATTTCTTATCGATTTTCGAAATATGAAATTTCTTTTGAGACACCTTGTACAATCATCATCCTAAAAATGGCTAGATATAATCTCAGTTTGTCCGTTCGACATAATCCCCTTTTTCATTTCTCTGGCAATTCAATCCCTGAGCGAACATACAGAAGCTGATAACACGAAAGTCATTCCAGAGGATTTCTGAATTGAAGAAGCTACTGCTGGCTTAAGTGGTAAACAGCGTGACAGAGAGAATAATGTAGAAGGATTTGTGTGAATATTGCAGAAATTGTTGGTGTAATCGTTTGGACTCACACAAATACGCAAATTCTATGGAGAATGTCCCTCATCCATATTCATTCAGTTTTTGATGGCATATATATCAAACGCAGACATCCTAGGCTCGTGGATTTGACGAACCCCTGACTGGTAAGATTAAACGCAGAATGTAGAAATGGCGTTCAGTAAGTCAGACGAAATCATCCGAATCGAGAAACGGTTTAATGAAAACCGGAATCTTACTGGCACACTCAGTAATTCTCGGGTTATAGCTACCACCATGAAAGTTCCTTATTCCGGAAACCTCAGGCTCTATTCATTATGAATGCGATCTCACCAGCCATCCTAGACTTGCAAAACCGCCTCAGGGTCATTTAACCACCAACACCTCAGTTCGACGACTTCAATATTAGTTTACGTAAAACAGATATTTATTTTTCGACGTATCCGTTCATTGAATTACCAATAATGCAGAAATTCAAGCCAGATATCGAGATTTAAGAATCGACTATCGGAACAAACTCTTATATGAGCAGCGCTATCGAATTCTTCATTTTAATAAAATTCATAAAATCTAGAAAAGCACTGACGTGAGGTCAGGAGCTTTTACGCGCTTGTTAAAATTCTAACACGAAATTTTGCACCTAGTTGCGTATTGGTTATCTCCACCCGATAAGTTTCAATCTGATTGCATCTGTACCTTTGGCGCATTTTTGCGCGCATGTTCTAGGGGAACAGCGTGCTATCGTTTTGTCCAAATGTCTGCAATTTTCGAATTTTGAGCCAAAAATGGTCTCAAACGAACAGGTTGGGCTCACTGATGACGAATCCTGTGTCAAAATCTATTCTGTCCGGCCGACCGGACATCGTATTGCATTGTTTTGATCTAATGCTTCTAATCAGAGTGAACACAAACTTTCAAGGCCACTTGCTAGGAACAGTAGGTGAAAGATGTTTTTTTAGAGGCATAGAACTTCGAAATAGAATAAAACAAGGATGCATTTTGAAAATTGACCTGAAATTGACATCATTCAAAACATAATCTTTTGGCATTATAATGTGAATATAATTTCTGGCATATGACCGCCACGGCTGGCTCGTACGTAATCTAATCTGGAGGTCCAATTTTCAATCACTTCTTCCAACATCTGTGGCCGTATATCGGCAATATCGCGGCGAATGTTGTCCTCCAAGTCGTCGATCGTTTCGGGCTTATCACTTCACATATCCCCACAGAAAATAGTCTAGCGGCGTTCTTGGAGTCCAATTAACAGGCCCGGAACGTGAAATTATGCGGTTATCAAACGTTCCCCTCAGTAAATCAATTGTGGCACGAGTTGTGTGACATATTGCGCCGTCTTGTTGAAACCACAGCTGCTGCACATCATGGTTGTTCAATTGAGGAACGAAAAAGTCAATAATCATGGCTTTATAGCTGTCACCATTGACTGTAACGTTCTGTTTCGGGTCTTCTTGTACGCTACGCTCTACAGCAGCAATGTCTTCTTCTGTTCTCAATGTACGACGTCTCTGTGGATGCGTTTTATCAGTTAGAGTAGAGAGAAACGGTCCATAGTTAGTCAAATTAATTACTCTGATGGACGAGTATGTTGACCGTAAAATGGAAGTAGAGCGCGATACGTATTTCTAACTGAACCATTATTTTCCAAATAAATTTGCACAATTTGGAAGCGTTCTTCCGGTGTTAGTCTATTCAATGTTGAAATGCCAAACTAAACTAAGCACATATCAATTGAAAGCTGACGAAATGGCAGCCAGTTAAAACAGTGTTGCCAACTTAAAGTTCTATACCTCTGAAAGAAACACCCTTTATCTCAAACTTATTTATCCAGATCATTTTCTGTTCTGTTGATGATTCAGTTGATTCAACAACAATCTATACAAAAGCTCTCCTCATAGATCAGTGGATATCTTAGATTTGATTTAATACTCAAGACACCACCTCACTCGGGTTAATTTTAATCCGATCCTAAAATGTATGTCCCGGACTCGTTTCTAACGAAAGGATTTTCGTATTAACCTATTTCGATGGAATCCGACGAAATCGCCGGTCCCTTATGATCCAGAATGTTTGTTCTTCCTTATTATGTACTAAATCCTGAGAATAATTAAGGAAAAGGAAAACTCCGTTACAGCAACAACATCTTGCCGGAGAAGTCGAATGAACTTGTGCATAATTCGCCTGGCCATTATTCCACGAGATTCAGAACAGTAATTGCTATATGGATGATGATTCTTATTTACCAAGATCTCAATGAGATTTGTAAAATCATTTCCCTGTTAATACTGAAATGAATTTCAAAGAGAAAATCATATTTTTAGTTTCATCAAACAACTCCAATATTTCATTAGGTCAAGTGAGGTTAATTGGAGTAGCGTAACCTTGAATTCGCATCATTTTCGTATTGTACAAGGTGTCTCAAGAGAATTGTCATATTTCAAAAATCGATTAAAAATAAAATAGGCCGTTTACCGAAAAAAATATTTATTAACTATTAAATTACACTTTTTGGTATTTATTCCTTAAAAGTAATGTCGTCTAAATGTTCTTGTGGGAGGTATCCGCCAACGCACCGCTATTTGCACACCCTGTATACTAAACATCAAGGTGAAAATTTGCCTGTATCAGACCAGAAGGAAGGCGATGATTTCGAAGGCAAAACTCTTCATATAATTTTTCGAGACCAGATGCATGTCTTTTTTTCGCTCGATATATTTGTTGAGTAAGAAAATTCATTTGTATGTATGAATATATAAAATAAAATAAGTGAGTGTCCATTGAAAAGGATGAACATGAGCTTGGATAACTTCTTGAAACGAAGCTATTTCCGTTGAAAACAAATACCCAATAAACTTTTCAGATTCGCCGAACTCCGAGAAGATTCATATTTTTCATTTTCTGCCGATGAACCGAAGTTTCTAGACGAGGTACACAAGTTTCTCTCTATTATGAGGTCCTTGCAGACGTAGAAAAAGGAAATGATATGCCCTGCACGAAATTCAAATTTAATTTATTTTCATTTCAAGTCGAATGTAACACGATTTTGCCAGTAAGTTTTAGGAAAATATTGAATGGACGCTGATTGCGTCACCTCATAATGATACGTTCGATTGAACCGAATATTTGTGTTTGAGAAAACTTTATTTCCTCGTTGAAGCGAATTCATCTTGGAAGTATGGAGAGAAATATCCTGGTAGCGCGATAGAATGCGCCAGGTAAGGTTGCAACTCATATTTTTGTGTCATCTTGTAATCGAATGATCCTAACGGAATTTTGCATTAAATCGCTAAGCCTACATTTTTTTTTATAATTTTGTTATTTATCGGTGTTTATTCAGCTTTTCACTTGAGATCTTTGTATTCTAGGTAAAGAATAGGAAACACTTTTTATTTTGACTTGCTACTATTGTCGAAGGAAAAACATATATTGTTTTTATTAGTTGTCATTATTTAAGCATAGCTACCTATCTATGAATACAAATACAATTATATTGTACTATGATACCAAACCTAATATCAACAGTTTTCACCAAGTACCAGATACCAAAATATTAGCCTGAAAGTTGGCTGAATTTACTGAAAAAATGAGTGGAATTGAAAATTTTGTATATCGAGTGAATCTGCGTTGCTGTGATGTTCGAAAATGTCAATATACACAAATGTCTTGTAGACTCAGAAAGGTTACAGTTCGATTGTTCTTAAGAAAACATTTTTTCAGGAAAGTGAATGACAAATAGTTTGAATCCCGAAATTTGCAAGGCGATTACTGAAACTAATATTTTTACGCGCTGGTTCTAGAGAAAAGCTCCATATCATTTCGTCACGATGTCTGTAATTTTCGAATTTTGAGCCAAAAATGGTCTTAAATGATTGGGTTGAATTCCCTGAAGAATAATCCGTCGTCAAATTAAATTCTGTATGTGCTCTAACTTACGAAAGAAAAGACTTAGCGACTTGGAATTGTCGGGTTAGCTATGGAGTCCAAATATCTCTATTGCGTGGAATCGGTAGTTTCGGAGTTAGGCCCATTTGAAATTTTGAGGTTAATATCTCATGAAGTATGGAGTCGATCGAATTGAAACTTCGTGGACAGTTTTGAACTCCCAACGCGCAACTCAGAGCAGAATTTCGTATGGATCCAGTTGTTAGAGAATTAAAAAAAATTTATTTACAAATTTTTGAAATTTTCAATGAAATTCGGCACAAAGCTTAAAGTCAGCATTTAACAACAATGGTCCAAATTTCAATTAGATCCGATATTCACTTTCGGAGATATAAGGGAAAAAATTGTGCCAAATTTCGTTGTTATTTGGAATTTTAATGTTATTCCCGCAATATCCTGAGAAGTACAAATGCAATCAGATTGAAACTTCGTAATCAGGAGGGGATCACCAACACGCAACAAGGTGCAATTTCGTGTTGATCTTATAGTTGAAATTCGAACAAGCGCGTAAAAGCTCCTGACCTCACGTCAGTGCTTTTATAGATTTTTTTTGATTTTTTAATATTCTTCTTCAGATAATGGCAGGTGAAAAACTAAAAAACCCTGAAAAATAAATCAACTCTATCCATCGAACTTTTCTTGCAAATATTGTCACTGAAAAGTTCACACCATGCTTATAATGGGTGAATTTCCATAATGTTAGAAGAATTATCCTTCGTAATATTTCATTATGTTATTATATTACAGAAGCGGACTGAATAATTTATGTCTGAGATTTAAATTCTATTGATATCCAGTTTGGAATTTGTTGACTGGAAAGAGTAAGATACACACATACAATGGCCGTCGTAAGTTTGCCGGAATGCGTGAGCGAAATCTAGCAATCCTTAAGAAATACAGGGGAAACGTGGGGAAATATATTTCTTTCCGTTTACTTTGCCACTTTCTCCGTGTTTCGGGGTTGTGTATAAGTGTTTGTTTGCATATAGAAAAAGGAGAAATCCATTATCATAGTATGTGCCGTTTCGATAAGAAAAAGCCATCTCGATCTGCCGAAAAGAGATTAATATGGCTAGAGTAGTTTACACAGATCTCTTTCGATGCAGGAAATCGACCCTTTTGATAGGTTTGAAAAGATGAGAAAATTTAACTCAAACTTGACAGAATATTGTAGTCTTGTGATGTAACGACCAATATTTTAATAGAAATGAAAGAACATTAATTGAGGATTTTAAAAAATAGTACCACAAATAGTAATAGTCTCTACCTATAAATTAGAATAAATTGAAAAGTTACTGAATTTTGATTCCTTATGAGCCTGGCCTCCCAGAAAAAATCAGAAGAATTGGTTCAATATAAGTTGCATTTCACAGGGTTAGGAAACACAAACTAATTGGTTTAATGTTAGGACAGTTTTCGAAACATAAAATGATTTGAGGTCTAAACTTGGTAAAGTCAAGCCAACAAACAAAATTTTTTTTATAATATTGGCTCACAAAGAAAAGGGATATACAAAGATCTCAAATAGCAAATCATGTATATTCCACCAATTGAAATCACCTGACAGATTGGGGTACCACAAAGATCCGTTATTTCTTGATCAGTTTAGGAAATGAAGTATTGAAGATGATCCAAAAAGAATAACGAAATGGAACATATTTGTTCCCTATATTTCCGACACGAAAAATCGGATCGAGCATAAATTTGGTACACAATTGTGGTATTAATCTCTAGGTTTGAGTTCAATTTCATTGAAATCTGATGGAAAATTCAAAATAAATTTTCGAGAGAAACGTTCGAACTTTTTTCGATCTCGACGGAATTGAGCCTCAAGTTGCGCGCCGAACATTATTCTTAAAATTTATAGCCGTTCGATTTCGGTGAAAATGTGCAACAAGATGCGCGTCAAACATTATTTAAAAAATTTCAAACCGTTCAATGTCGACGAAAAAGTGTTTGTCGAACCCTTTTTTTCATTTCAAATGTGAAAATGTACCTTGAGTTGCACGCCGTACATTATTTTAAAAATTTCAAACCGTTCCATCTCGACCAAAATGTGCCTTAAGCTGCGCGTCGAACATGTTTTTTTGAATTTCTAACCGTTCGATCTCGACGATAATGTGCATTAATTTGCGCGTCGAAGATTTTTCTTTGAATTCTAACTGTTCGATCTCGAAGAAAATGTGCCTTAAGTTCCACGCCGAACTTTTTTTTTTAATTTTTACCGTTCGGCATCAAAGAAAATGTGCCTCAAGTTCCGAGTCGAATATATTTTTAAAATTTCTAACCGTTCGATTTCGACGAAAATGTACTTTGAGTTGCGCTTCGAAAATTTTTTTTAAATTTCTAAAAAATCGACGAAAATGTACCAAAAGTTACCTGTCGAACATTTTTTTTTTTACTTTCTAACCGTTCGATCTCGACGAAAATGTCCTTTTATTTGTGCGTCAAACATTTTTTTCAAACATTTCTAAGCGTTCGAACATTTTTTTTGCAAGTTTCTGAGCATTCGATCTCGACGAAAACGTGCCTCAAGTTGCGCGTCGGTATTCTACAACCAACTACGAAGTTTCAATCAATCCGATCCAAACAGTTGTTTCTGAGATATTGAGAATAGCCTCAAAATGAGTATGAATTCGAAACCGTTTGGCAGATTCGTCCCCCTAATGAACTTAACCATTGCATAGTGAATCGAATTTAACATCTCAATCTCCATCAAAATGAGTCTAACCTAGTCGTAAGACCATTCTCTGACAGAACACGAAAATTACAGACATTTGGGCAAAACGATTGCACGCTGTTCCCTAGATCATGCACGCAAAACCGGTGCGAAACAGAGCCAATCTTGAAGATCAATATCATGTGAAGAGAAATAAAGAAATAATATCAAACCGACCAAGTGCTAAAAAAAATCTGACCTCCACTTCGTAATAATACAAGACGTTCCAGAATCGAACGAACTATTTTCTTATAGACAATGAGAAAAAAAAGTTACCCGATCCGAAACAGAAATGCTTCCAACGCGGAACTAAAGAGATAAGGCGATGAAAAGTCCTTTTAAACAACCAAATCGGAAAATCTTGACCGGAAAAACCTTTCGTGGACATATAAATCTGGAGGATGGTCTCCTCGATAATAAAAATTAACGACCAGTCTTGGAATAACAACGAATTCCGAATAGGTCAGATGGAGAGTGAACCGACAGCTTCTGTTTACTGCTGAGGGATTTAATTTGGTCCAGCTCTTTCCGACTCAATTTTATACTGGGACCGTGTAATCAATTCGAATTAGCAGGGAAATCTATTGTTATGTATCAAGTAGGTCTCCGGAAATAAAGTTTGCAGTTACACAAACAATACAATATCCCACATAATCGATTTCAGGATATTTTGGGGGATTTTGCATTATTTTTCAGGGTTTTTTTAGGTTTTCGCTCCCAAAATCTTAAAAAACTTTAAATTAAATAAAATTATTATTCATTGAAATCGCCGTCGCGGTATTCAAACTATTCGTATGTGTTTTGTGAAGGTATTATAGAAAAACGCTGCAAATTTTACACAAGGGTTTATTATTTTGTCATTGTTTTTACGCGCTTGTTCTAGGGAACAGCGCGTTATCATTTCGTCACGATGTCTGTAATTTTCGAATTTTGAGTGGAAATTGGTCTCAAACGACTAGGTTGGACTCACTGATGAAGAATCCGTGGTCAAAATTGATTATGTCCGTCCGGCCGTGTGCCTTGTAACTTTCGAAAGAAAGGACCTAGAGTCTTGAAATTTTCAGGTTAGGTTATGATGATTTTCTGATCGAAATGAAACTTGCTTAGAAGATGAACAGTGTCAATAGGAAGAATTATCCATGGAAAAATTCTAGAAAAGTTTTATATTACATTAAAATTTCACTGAAATTTCCAAGTCACCATTTCGCAATGTGAACAAGCGCGTAAAAGCTGGTGACTTCACGTCAGTGCTTTACCAGATTTTTTCACAACACAATTTGCAGCGTTTTTCTCTATAACTCAGGAATACTGGTCGGAAATCATCCGGGTAAACATTTTTAGGTTGAGTTATGCAATAGTTGTCAACGTTGGGAGTTTCATGAAAATTCGGTGGTAAGTTTTCATAAACATTTTTTTTCCCTTCAACGCCCAGTTTTGAGCCCTAGGGATACACAGATTTCGCTGAAAAGCTTGGAGGATCAATCTCAAGCGACGCACGGTTTTTCTACCAAGTTTCACAAATTTCGATTCAGTACTTTCAGAGAAAAGTCCCGGACAACAGACGGAAGGATTTTTGTTTATTAGTTCATTCAAATCTACCTTCAAAATGTTAACTGTGAAATTTTCAGGGGCAGAAATGTTTTATTTTTTTTTATCGAAGGTTAATTAGTTGTTTTTATCAAATTAAAAACCAAAATCTGTATTATTTAATGATTGTATCTTTGTCAAGTATACTCATTTGAATTTAATATTTGAAATGAAACGAAAGTGTTCTGGAGTCATTGCTAGCTGTCATCTTATTCTTGATGTTATAAAGATATTTGAAAGTAGCTTTTTGGAGAATTTCATTTATTTATGAAAAAAGAAAGTGTGGACCTGTTGGCAATATTGTTCCTATTTGACAAGTTTGACTGTAGTTTCATGTCGATCTCGTTCGTTTGAAATCAATTGTTTTTGAAAACAAGTGTGGGATTTTGGAATATAAAATGGAAAAAAGGTTACTGATTCTTCTGAATCGAGAGGTAAAAGATGAATCACTGTGTTCGGTATCTTTTCGTTTTCTATTTTTGAGCGCATGTTCTAGGAGAACAGCGTGCTATCATTCATGACTTCAAACGACTAAATTACAGTCTGATGACCAATCCGGTGTCAAAATCGATTCTGTCCGGTTGGTCGTCCGTTCGGCCGACGACACGATAACTGTCGAACGGAACCAGCTAATAGTCATTAGCTTTCAGATCAGGTCGCGCATTGGGATGCGGCGGTTGAGTTCGTTAATGCGACAAATCGGCAGAATGGTTTCGGAGTTATAGCCACTTGAAATTTTGGAGTTATTTTTCTGATAGTTCAGAAAATACTGGAGCAATTGGATTGAAACTGGGCAGTTAGTTGGAACCTAACAACGCGGAACTTTGAACAGAATTCCGTTGGGATCCTATGGTTAATTAATTTAAAAAAAGTTTTTTTCAAAACTTCTCCAGAAAACACAAACTATTGATCATAGAATTCTGCTCATACCCTGAGCTTCACAATTCACAGCAGTTTACTAAATTTCATTTCGATAAAGCCATCAGTTTCGGAGATATTGGGAAAAATATATGTAAAATATCGTAGTTCTGGTTTATTATTCGACAAAATCAGATGATAAACCTTAGTGATCGACCGAAATAAAAAAAAAATTAACCCCCCTCAAAATTTCACAGTTTACATTTGTATGTAGATTTTAATTGATTAATAAAAAAAATCCGTCCGTCCGTTGTCCGAGGCTTTTCTATTTTTCTAGGTTTTTGTATTGGCGTTTTCTCAAGTTTTCGACTTCAATCATCTTATGAAATATCTTATTGATAATAGTTTTTATTCAATGGAAGAATTCTTTGCTAAGCAGATGTAATAGTAAATTTGTAATGATGACGAATGTAAATCGAAAGATATTAACATGAATAAACATTATTATTATTATTATTATTATTATGCTTGTAGTGAAATAGGAATTGATTTTATGTGAAGGTATAACAGAAAAATCTGTATTATGTAATGATTGATAACATGTTCACTTCAAAAGCACAATTAGAAAGTCACACTGTTGTGATTTTCCACTTGAAATCTTTCAAAATTTAAATATGTCGATGTTTGAGCTTTCTCGCTAGTTTCTGCGCTACTAAAAAATAACGTAAAAATGACGACAATTCAGTTGATAGACACCTCATTAAAATTCCAATTGTTCATACAAAATTCCGAACAGAAAATGTTATATCGTTTCCAGACCATGAACAATTCCAACATTTTTATCGAGGTGAATAGATCAAGGGACTCATCCTTCACCAACGCCGAAAAGACCCTTCCACAGTTGTTTGCTCGTGAAAATGTTTTTCGGTTTACACAGAGTATGGGCATATTCGATTCGGGTGAAAAGAAAATCCTGTTTGCACAAGTCAGACGTGAAATATTCAGGACGCAAGTCAAGAGATAGTCAGAACCGCCGATGTCAATATCTCGATTGACATTAACCCGTATGAGAGGGGTCCCAAAATTCGATAACCCAACATTTTTTCGCAAAATGCCACTCCGGTATGCGCTGACTAATAAAGTGAAAGGAACCGACAAAGGCCGAGGTGTTTGGTCTGAATACTCAACTTTATGAGCTATGTTATATGTTCGTACTCCTTTTCGTGTGCATGCTAGATGATCCATCCTGCCCTTTCTGACGCCGAATCGGATAGAAAGGACTTTTTCATATCGTCAAGCACAAACAAGGATCTTCAACTTGAAGGTCCATTAAGGGCCTGGTCCTGAAGGGTACTCTTTAAGAGGGAAACGAAATTTCATTAAAATGTGCTCCTTCGCTGAATTCGTTCAGCAGCGCTCGCATAAAATGACTTGTCCAAATATTCGTTTTATCGAATTGAATACAGAAGATGAAATTAGTGCCTGCCAGATGAAAATTAGTCGGTGGAATTTAATTTCTGCAACATTATATATGACCACGTGGGCGTTAAATTAATTTGCTTTCATCTACACAAAGAGGAACCACGTCGAGAATTTTTCCATATTAGATTCTGTAGTAATGAGCGATCATAAATTATTTACCAAGGTGTAAAAACATTCCACCCTGATGTAATATTAAGGAGCTTCAAAAATGTAATTATTCTGACGGATAAAGTGCCAGCTGTGAGGAATTCATTACCATCAGAAACGATTATCTTTGGAATACAAAGTTGACCAGATTGTTATTTACAATCTTAGAATATTTAAGTATGAAAAAAATAGATTCAGCAAACTCTCAATATTTGGCAAACACCAAACTGCGTGCATGAAGTCATTTTTCTCCTTTCAATTTTTCCAACACAATATACCGGGGATAAGAAACGTTTAGTATACATAGTTGTCCCCATAGAAGCGAGATTTTAAAAGAAAGAAGTGAACTGAATTTAGCTAGTCAAATGCAGTATATTTCACGTAAATATATTCATTTTTGTTATAGCAATATATTTTTTCTACCAAGCACATATATTTGCGAGTTGGGAGTTTCAAATATTTAAAAATGTGAGATTCAAAATCTTTATTAATTCGATCCATCAGACGTCGTCAAAAGATGGCGCGTCGAAAACATTTGGTACAGTCTCCAGCAGTTTGGATTGAGATAACAGTTTACGGCTATGATCAATGCAGACAGATATTATTATTATAAAGTGCGCGTCAAAATTATGGAACAAATTTATTTTCCCAGAAGAAAAATATTTGGCAACAAAATCCTGAAACAGATCAATTTTTGTTTCACTTTTACGAAATTTTTATGCATTTTTGAAGGATTTTTGTTGCACCCTGTGCCATCCCCATCAACCCTCCAAATTTTTTGAATAGGGAAAGTGAGTCATGTGGTACTTTTTTGGAAAGGTCCTTGTATCTTCTTTACAGGCGTGCAGAAATTTTCAAGAAAAATTTTTTTTTTTTTGAAAAATTAGTTAGTTCAAGGAGGTTTTCAGTATGTGCACTTTGTCATGGCTCATTTACTTTGAGACGATGGTACCTGATGAAATTTGTCACAAAATGAAAGTCGACCATTACAGTTTTGTTCATGCACAACTTTCAACCCCTACGAACCCTTCAATGGAGAAAAAATGCAGTGACATTGGAGATAGTAAATGAGCCAAGACAAAGTGCATATACTGAAAATCCCTTTGAACTAATTAATTTGTCAAAAAAAATTTTTTTCTAGCAAATTTCTGCAGGCCTGTAGTGAGGATACCAAGACCTTGCCAAAAAAGTACCACATGACCTACTTTCCCTATTCATAAAATTTAGAGGGTTGATGGCGGCGCAAGGTGCAACGAAAATCCTTCAAAATTGCATATAAATTTAGTAAAACAGAAACGAAAATTGACCTGTTTCCGGATTTTGTTGCCAAATATTTTTCTTCTGAGAAAATGAATTTGTTCCATAATTTTGACGCGGACTGTATATAGAATAGGTCTGGAATGAAACTTCTGTTTTTCAAATGTACACTTATGTCATGTGCGAGCTCGTAAGAAAGCTCAAGGAAAATGATATCATACCATACTGCTAGATTTCTTAATAATGCATTAGGAAAAAACGCTGCAAATTTTACACAAGGGTTCAATATTTTCTCAGTTGAATGACCCAATACCATTGATATCTTAAATTAAACTTATATATTAATCATAACTCATTGGTTTTTCACAATTCAATCTACAGCGTTTTTCTTTATAACTCAGGGACCACTGGTCGGAAATCATCCGGGTGAAAAGTTTAAGGTTGAGTTATGCAACAGCAATCAACGTTGAGAGTTTCATGAAAATTCGATGGTGTTCGAGAAATAATTTCAAAATGTTAACTGTGTAATTTTCTCGGCGGTAATGTTTTTTTTTCTGTCGATCACTAAGGTTTATTATTTGATTTTATCGAATAATAAACCAAAATGAATAAAACTGATCAGTGTGCTGAGGTCAATTCTGATTAACTTTTGTTTCATACGCGTATTTTATTCATGTAAAACAAGAATGTATTCCGAAATTAACTCTGTATACCGATCGATTTCATTAATAATAATTAATTAACTAAATGAAGTTGGGGCAATGGTGACATCTCATTTTTCATAAGTTTTCCAACATACCCCCAAAAGACATAGGCTCACACTTGAAAAACGAAAGTTGGGCAGGGTAGCCAGAGGGTGGAAGGGAAATATTCCATTTCATCTACATACTATTGAACATTTCTGTAAGTATTTCAGAAGAATAAAAAAAGTGAAATAGTTTCGATAGCTAGAATTGTAATAAATTATTTTTTTTTACTTGTGGAAAAAAAAACTTCTAGATGCCAGGATAAATATTTTTGCACAATATAACTGAATACGATGTTGCATTTTTCCGTTACTTTCTCTACTTTTTCAGAACAATAAATTAAAGTACCAACAAGTACGAAAGTATCAAAAAGTAAACGGTATTTGCCTTCATCACGCTCACAGGGTTATTTCAAGTTGATTGAAACCAACTGATGTATGAAATGAAATGTCCCCCCACGAACCTAAGTTCACCTTTTCTTGCATTTTTTCTGATTTTGTATGGGGGCCACATACTTCAAGAGTGGTACCTTTTCGACTTGACAAACTGTATACCGAGTTTCCCCAATTTCTCGATTCAATTGGGCCTCAAATTAAAGGTCATAACATTCAACCTGAATTCGGAATATAAATTCCTACATATAATACAGACCAGAATACAGTATCAAGTCAAAGTCCGGATCATTTTAAATAATCTAATCATCAACGGGAAAGCCCCAAGACTCAGATTCTGAGTTTTATTTAGTTAAGTTAACTTCGTTTAGTGTTCTCCGCTCCTCCTTTCCTATCTTTTATTTTCCACCAACCTGTGAACGAAGTTTTGGTGTCTTAACATCGAACGTTAGGAAAGTTACGCTCTCTGAACTGAATTTGATTTTGGAATAAGAATTGACCAGTGCGCCAAGCTTTCGGACAAGGGTTGTGTCGAGATTTTCCCCACAACGAATTAGATGGAACTACAGTGAAGGAGGAACTTCTTCTCTACATTATTTACTCAAACCTAATTTAAACAGGGATGTGATATTTCGAATGGAACTATGGAATAGGCGATGATATTCTTGAAACAGTAGTTCAGTCCGATATTTAAATCTTAATCTTCACAAGTTCATTCAGACGCCTTTGCCAAATACAGTTCTGGGCTCTAGTCTGGAATGAGAATCAAACAACAATAACTCGAAATAAAAATTAAATTCAAAAAAGTCTACTTGTTAAAGGCTATTGAAACAACAATTAAATACAGATTTTTCTGTATAACCTTTACATAATATCTTTCGATATTGATTTGATATCTTACGATATACTTTTATGTCTTCGACGTACTACGTCTTCAATGACAAAATTATTATATCAACTGGCATATAATGATCAAAGTAAAAAACTTGAGAAAAGTGTGAAAAAATTAAATACAACCTAAAAACAATACTAGACACAGTGTTTCATCTTCTATCTTTCGATTTAGAATCATCAGTAGCATTTATTCTATATTATACATCGAAAACTCACCACGTGTTTTGTTACGTTCACTTCACATCAATAACGGAAATAAGCAGGTTTAAGTCCAATTAAGCATGCTTGTTAGAATTGTGCATAGACACAATAATGCCACAGATTTTACTTACACCTTCTTCTTTCCTTGACAAATGAAATGCGGTAAAAAACATTTTCCAAAATCTTTATAACCTCGAAAAGGTTATACAGAAAAATCTGTATTCAATTGTTGTTTCAATAGCCTTTAACAAGTAGACTTTTTTGAATTTAATATTTGAATGAAAACTTATAGTTTTCAAGGGTCAATATCATCTGTCATTTAATTTTTGAGGTTATAAAGATTTTGGAAAATGTTTTTTACCGCATTTCATGTGTCAAGGAAAGAAGAAGGTGTAAGTAAAATCTGTGGCATTATTGTTTCTATGCACAACTCTAACAAGCATACGTATGGACTTAAACCTGCTTATTTCCGTTATTGATGTGAAGTGAACGTAACAAAACACGTGGTGAGTTTTTGATGTATAATATAGAATAAATGCTACTGATGATTCTAAATCGAAAGATAGAAGATGAAACACTGTGTCTAGTATTGTTTTTAGGTTGTATTTCATTTTTTCACACTTTTCTCAAGTTTTTTACTTTGATCATTATATGCCAGTTGATATAATAATTTTGTCATTGAAGACGTAGTACGTCGAAGACATAAAAGTATATCGTAAGATATCAAATCAATATCGAAAGATATTATGTAAAGGTTATACAGAAAAATCTGTATTTAATTGTCGAAATAAAAATGCCTAAAATCATAATTCTATCCAGCCGGCCAGTCGAAGGGAGTATTATATCAGAACGGAAAAAACAATTAAAATTCTACACGAGGGTTTATAATTTTCTCAGCTAAATAACTCAAAACCATTGATAAATATCTTGAATGAAACTTATACAGGGTGTTCTACAAGCTCTATGACGAACTTTGACAGATGGTAGCTGTGCTTATTCTGAACATTTTTTTTTCCTATGAACATAGGTCTGATTCGTTCTCGTTCCGAAGTTACAAGCATTTGAAAAAATTTATTTCCATGTTTTGATCAAGTAGACCGACATAAAATATCGGTTAATATGGTAATTTACGTTATTTTAATTATCCATTTGACACTTTGTGTACGTTTTGAATAACAGTTCATTCTTTCACGACTCGGGAATATGCAGATATTGTATTTGAATGTGGGTATTCTAATGGTAACTCCAGAAAAGCAGCTCGAGAATACCGAAGAAAATATCCTAATAGACACCAACCTGCTCACACAGTATTTTGTGCATCATTCCGAAGACTTCGAGAAACAGGCAATCCTGCTCCAAAGAAAGAGGATTTCAGCAACGTTTCAGTGTAAACGTTTGGGGTCGGATTTTCAACAATGATTTGATGCCAGTTCAAGTTATAAATAAATGACCGTTTAAATGCAGATTTGTACAAACATTTTTTGGAGCTCAACCTTTTCGACTTCAAAGATGACTTAGAGCTGAACATTGTAGGAAATATGTGGTATCAGCACGATGGTGCACCGCCACATAGAGGGAGACAAGTAGTCAGTTAGCTGAATGAACATTTCCCGAATAAATGGATAGGTCAAGGAGGACCAATACAATGGCCACCTCGTTCGCCTGATTTGAATTCCTCAGATTTTCATTTATGGGGACAAATGAAGCAGCATGTTTAACATGTCGAAATCGAATCTCATCAACAATAACTTTATAGAATTCAAGATGCAGCAAACCAAATACGAAACGACCCAAATCTGATCCGCCGAGTAACGGCATCTTTAGTTCGTCGATGTGAAGCTTGCATTCAAGCTGAAGGTGGACATTTTGAACAATTTTCATAGTATCAAAATTTCCATTTATAATTATGATTTGAACATGAAAATATAATTTTTCAAATGCTTGTATCTCCCTAACAAAAACGAATCGGATATATGTTCAAAGGAAAAAAAATGTTCACAATAAGCATAGCTACCATCTGTCAAAGTTTGTCATAGAGCTTGTAGAACACCCTGTATATTATTCATAACTCATTGGTTTTTCACAACCCAATTTGCAGCGTTTCTCTTCATAACGAAGGGACCACTGGTCGGAAATCATCCGGGTGAAGATTTTCAGGTTGAGTTATGCAACAGCTATCAACGTTGAGAGTTTCATGAACATTCGGTAGTGAGTTTCCGAGAAATAATTTGTTTTTCCCTCCTGCCCCTCAGTTTTGAGACCTTAGGGTACACCGATCCTGCTGAAAAGCTTGGAGGTTCTATCTCGAGTGACACACGATTTTTCTACCAAGTCTCACGGATTTCGGTTCAGTACTTTCTGATGAAAGCCCTGGACAACGGACGGTAGGCGGACGGATTTTTTTTATTATTTCCTTTAAATCTACATACTTCAAAATATTAACTGTGAAATTTTCTCGAGGGTACTTTTTTTTTGGTCGATCACTAAGGTTTTTTATTTGATTTCATAAATAATAAACCAAAACCTAGAGACTCGAATTTTTGAGGAAATTTCCACAATTTTTCAGTAACGGATTGAGGTGTTGTAATCGGTAGCAAAATACGGACGCGCAACTGCTAGCGAAATTTCGTTAGGATCGTATAGTGAGTAAATAAAAAAAAATATTCTTCAGAAAATTTTCCAAATTTTTCTTGACAAATCATAATTTTTATGAGGCCAGTCATCATATTTCGATAAAATCTCGCACAAATCTTGATGCAAACATTTCAGAACATTGTACCAGTTTAGTTTGATACGATTTCAATTTTCTGAAAAATAGGGAAAATATGTCGAATTTCGAGGTTATTTTTTTCTCGGTATCATTGTTATTTCTAACAAAGATAGGAATTGGTTTCTCGGAGAAGAACAGAGCTCCAGCAATAATATGTAACATAATCACGACGGATATTCGTCCTTGTGATTATGTTACATATTGTTATTTCTAAAATGATTCGATAAATCAGAGTTCTTTGTCAAAATCAGCGATTAAAAATATCATAATGAATTCAATTGGTTTTCTACATTTTCATAAGATCAAATAGCGGTAAAAAGTAAAATCTGCCAATATTTTTTCTTACAGTCAACTGAACCGAGCTCCAAGTTGAAGTATGACTTGAACTTAGTGGTAAATAACTAGAGAATTCCTCATATATCCTGAGAATATTCGGAAAATTTCAATTCGAGGCTCATTCCAAAGTTGGTTTCATCTGAGGGGAAATGCCCGTTTAAAGATATCGTTAAAAGGCGGAATGCGCGATCGTGGTTTCCGTTTTCAAAAAATACGGGACCGACCTATTCTCTAGCGGCCGATATACTGGCCAAAGAGGGCGCTCAATGCTGTCACACTTCCCGCCTTCAATCCACATCGCTCGGAAATTGGCTTACGTTATCAAGCTCTCCGAACTCCATTTTATTAGACGTTACTTTAAATATATGACTATGACCCGTTCCAACTCTTCCGGGTGACCCTTGCATTCGCTAAAATAACGCAGAAATTAACGAACGTCGTTAGCCAGGGCCGGTTCTCTTGGATATCTTAAAGCCGAATGTTGAATTCTACCCCAAAATATAGGTAATGACTATAAAATTCATGATTGTTGGTTATTAAAGGTGATATTTCCCGCCACATTGGAATAACAAGGAAAAGGGTATGGGGTTCTTGGCAGTTGAATTGAATAATATATACATGTCTCGCAATAGTGACGTAGTTTTCCGTACCTATCAAAGAAGCATACAGGGTGGTCCAAGTAGTGGCGTCAATAGATCGTTTGTAGAATCTTCACACCTAGGGGTATCCAAAAATACCGAGTTATGATTTCTTTTGTATTTTTTTAATTAATTATACCAGCGAGGTTTCAGAAATTGATATCTTCTAATGTTGTAGGTATTTTGCAGATTTTTCTGTGACATGAAATACCATGAACGTTGTTGTAATACCAGAATAGCTCAGCTTCCTGGAATCACTTAAACTTACCCGAAAAAGGCTTGAAAGATAGAGCTTTAGTTTTCAGAAGGATTCACTCAAACATACAACTTCAAGGAGCTTTTATAGCTTCTGGCTGAGTTCGAAAACATCGCACGGTCGTAAACTACAAAAATCTTAAAAAAATAGCATTTTTGTTGTTATCGGCCTTCCAAGGCGAATAGGCTCAAAATCATTTGAACACGATTGAAAATATTTCTCTAATTTTATCATTCTTCTGGCGAATTAAACTTGAGTATGTGATCAATGTTGAAAATGCTCTTTATGAGGTTGTATACTTGAATACGAAAGCTGAGTAAGGTCACGTGAGGAGAAGCCACAACACAGATAAAGCACGAATTGTTTACCGGGATTGATTGACTTGATCGCGACATGATTGTTGGTGCATTCGCCATTTTGCTATGTCTTGAAGGGTCAGTTTCGATTTTCTATTCTAATTCAATCAATCTATTAGGAATATACAACGAATGTCAGATGAAAACGAAACAGAGGCAGGCGGGACAAAGCTGTTATTCGGTGCAAGGAGCAGAGAAGGAGCGTGCTTCAAAAGAATTCAAATAATTCGTATCGATATACCTATATATTAAATATCAACAACCCATGTTTTTCATTGTTTGTATACTGCACTTAATAGGAACTTGTTTGTCAAGATGTTTCTACTTTCCATGATTCAGTTTATACCTATAATACTAGTATATCAATCAATTCCAATCACTTCAAACAAACTAATCGCTGTTGAAACTGCACTTATTGAGAAAGTTGAGTTGAGTTACATGAATAGAGGCGTCATCACACATAATTAATGAACTAATCGAGATTGACAGGCTCGGTCATGACATGTTTGTTATGCATTCGCCATTTTGAATTTTTCCATTGAAATCGGAGCGCGTATTTTCCATTCAAATTTCATCGATACGCTAGGAATATTCAAACAATGTCAGTGGGAATCATTAACTGATGATGGCATTCATGAAGATGTTTCAAGAAAATCTACATAAAAAAAATTGAATCATACATATTGTTGGTAACACCTCGACAATGAGTCCATTCAAAAATACTTCTGCTGACCTCAGCATTTATCAAAATTATATAAAAGAAGCAGCACACCGCCATAAGTGCAGTTAAGCCCGGTCTTCCAGGCAACTCACATCGTCGTTTGAAATGTTATTTCGTATTCTTCCAATTGTGATAGTTGATAATAAATGAGTTCCTTCTCAAACTGATTAGTGTTGAAAATGCACCGACTGAGGTGGTTTTCTTCGATACGAAGGCTGAGTTCTGTCATATGAACAGAGAACGCAGCTCAAATAATGAATGAATTTACCGAGATTGACGTATACTAGCTCGGGAAATATTTGTTGACGTATTCGCCATTTTGCGTTGCGTTGAAAGCGTAGTGAAGATTTTCGATTCTAATTGAATCGATCCATTCGGAATATACAATCCATGTCAGTGGATATCTATCTCACTGATTCACAAACAGGCAATGGCAAACATGATGGCGTGTCAAAAACATCCACATACGTCGCAGATAAAAAAACGAAGTCAGGCGGGAGGAGAGCTGTTGGTACAGAGAGACGAGGTGCTGTAGAAGAATATATATATACAGTTCTGGAAATTACAGTCTAAAAGATAAGAAACTCAAAGCTAATCTAGACGAGGGTCGGCATCAAATGGAGCACTGGAAGCAGTAGGAAAGTCTCTAGGCTCTGTAGTGCCATACAACGAGATCGAATCAGTCGCACTCAAAACGTGAGCTGCGTTGAACCGTATCAGTTGAGACCGAATACGACAATTTCATTCCATTGTATGCGAGGAATTTCTTTGCGACAATGAATGACATTAATAAATTCTACGAAAGTAAGAAATTGGAAAATAGAAGCAATTCTAAAAACAGCAATCTAAGGTCAACAGATGAATGAAACATTCAAATAATCCACCTTATTGTGCTAAACAGTAGCTAAAGTATGAAGAAATAATCTCATATATTTTCAGATATCCCAAAAGAAACAAGATCCAAAAAAGCCGTCTTGAGATATTGCGTGACTACTCTTGCGTTGTTACTTGGATGGCCATCGTGTAGAAACCAGACATTTCACTTAATACTAAACATTTCCATATACAGGGAATCTATTTTATTCTCAGCCGATATGATATAACGCATCTCACGTTCGTAGTGCCTAGAGCCTCCGCACTATGCCATTGCTAGAGAACAGTCGTTTACTCGATATGGCATCGCGCTGAAGTTTTTATTCTTCCACTACTCCATTGGATTCTGACCCTCGTCCAGACCTGTATAAACTATCCTGTAGCCATATTACTCATAGTTTGTATACTCTAGTAAAAATGAACAGTGCTCGTTCCTCCCTTTTCAGTTCATTATAGTCACAGCAGACAAGTTTTTTGTTCTTTCCATAGTTTAATTTGATCAGATAAGACTCGAACAGTCATCAGCTTCATTACCTTCGAACAAACTAATCAATATTGAAAATGCACCAAATGAGGTTGTATACTTCAATACGAAAGCTGAGTTTGGTCACATGAGCAGAAGCCAAAGCGCGAATATTGAACAAATTATTTGCAAAGCGCAGGGTGGATTTTCTATTCTCATTCAATCTATCCATAAGGGAACATACAATCTATGTCAGAGAAGATCTCACCGTTTTATGAACAGGAAATGGCACACATGAAGACGTGTCAAAAATATCGCTGTAGATGATAAAAAACGAATCTATACGAGAGAAAAGCTGTTGGTGCAAAGAGACAAAGAATGTGCCTCAAAAGAGTAAAAATCATACGTATAACTATATGAATTATCCAGAACCTGTATTGAACAAACGTGATATATTATACAAAATATGAAGAGTGCTTGTTCCTGATTCAACTTGATCATTTTCAACGCAATTGAGTTTTTGTACTTTCCATAATTTAATTTATTCGGATAATACTTGTATAGCGATCAGCTTCATTTACTTCCAACAAACCAATTAGCGTAGAAAACGAACTCATTGATGATGTTAACTTCAATACTGAAGCTGAGTTCTGTTACATGAACAGAAGCCGCATCAGATATAATGAATGAATTCTATCGACATGTTTGTTGGTGAATTCGCCATTTTGCGATTCATTACGAGCGCGGCGTGGATTTTCTATTCTAATTCAATCGATCCATTAGGAATATACAATCTATGTCAGTGAATATATCACCGGTTTATAAACAGGAAATGGCACAAATGACGGTGTGTCAAAAATAACACCGCAGACGAAAAAAAAGAAGCTAGAAAAAGGAACATGCATCAGAAGAATTTAAATCCTACATATACCTACATATATTATTCAGTACCCATATTGTTCATAATTGGTATAATGTAATTAATATGAACAGTTCTCGTTCCACAATTCTCTTTTGAGTATTCTCATAGCAGCCAAGCTTAATGTACCTTCCATAATTTAATATATTCGGATAAAACTCGTATGGCCATCAGCTTCATAAACGTCTCACAAACTCATTCGTGTTGAAAATGAACTCATCGAAGTTGTATACCTCAATAAGAGAGCTGAGTTCGGTCACATATGCATAACCTACAGCACATATAGTGAGTGAATTTTACAGACATGTTTGTTGGAACATTCGCCATTTTGCGATGCGTTAAAAGCGAAGCGTAGATATTCTATTCTAATTCAATCGTGCATAAGGATTATACAATCTATGTCAGTGAATATCTCAGTGGTTTATAAACAGGAAATGGCACACATGACAGTGTGTCAAAAATATCACAGCAGACGAAAAAAAAAAGAAACCAGAAAGAGGAACATGCATTAGAAGAATTTAAATCCTACATATACCTATATATATAAATTATTCAGTACCCATATTGTTCATAATTGGTACAATGTAATCAATAAGAACAGTGCTCGTTCCACAATTCTTTTTTGAGTATTCTCATAGCAGTCAAGGTTAATGTACCTTCCATAATTTAATATATTCGGATAAAACTCGTATGGCCATCAGCTTCATAAAAGTCTAACAAACTAATTGGTGTTGAAAATGAACTTATCGAGGCTGTATACCTCAATATGAAAGCTGAGTTCGGTCACATGCACATAAGCCACAACACATACAGGGTCTTTCACGAGGAACCTCACCCATATTTATACGGGAAACTACTGAACGTATTTTCATGAAATTCAGCAATTATAAGTATTTCACGATGCTGATGAAATCTAAAATATTTTCAAGGCATGAGCACCTCCGGTTTTTCCGGAAATGACGTCAACCTCCGTTTTTCAAATTAGAACACCATTTTTTTATTGCAGAAATAGATTCCTTAGAAAATTTCAATTTATTTTGATGTAACATTTTTCAGTTTTGGTTGGAAAATTCTCTCTGAGCGGGAAAATTCGAAAAAAAAAATCGAAAATAGAGCTCCGCTGAAACAAGAATAACTTCGAGGTTTTTGGATGGAAAATTTTAATTTTTGGGATTTTTCAAGATGTAAGATTGATGTATCCACTTTAAAAATCGAAATCGCGATTCATGATACAGGGGGTGAAAAAATCGCTTTCAAAGTTAGGGATGACAAAATCGTGAAAAATCAATTTTTTCAAATTAGAACCCCATTTTTTTATGACAGATATTGAATCTACGTTAAAAAATAATGTGAGTGTATGCATCACACCCTTGCCCTAAAATGGATATTTTCTGAGTTATTCACAAAAAACTGTTTTTCGTCTTGAATTTTCAGCTATTTCTTTTCCCTTCACGCCAAAAAGATGAAATTTTCAGGAACTGTTATTTGAACCATGCTGTAGATTTTTCACCCCTTCTTGAAACCGACTTCAAGTTACTATTAGGAGAACCATGGCAAACTCTCGCAGTTATAACTAGAGAAGATGCTCAAAGTTTTGACCGTTAATTTCTAGACATTTATTTATACGTCTCAGGAATGCTTCGTGCGTTGCTCTTCTTATTTCATCGGGAGGAAGAGATCTGCAAAAGTGTTTAAAAACCAAATTGAGTTTCAAAACTATGAATCTAAAAATCTAAACAAACCTGAACGCATTTCTGACTCGTTCTATGCAGTCCTCTTTATCAGTCAGGGGAGTTGAGTAGACAATATTTTTTATCCTACCCCAAACATAATAGTCTAAAGGAGTTAAATCGGGAGAACGTGGTGGCCAAAGATGTGGACCATTGTTCGCCAACCATCGATCTTCAAATAGCCTGTAGAGGATATTTTTCTCTTGCATATTAGGGTAGTAAAATCTAAAACATGGTTTAAGTAACAGTTCCTGAAAATGTCATCTTTTTGGCGTGAAGGGAAAAGAAATAGCTGAAAATTCAAGACGAAAAACAGTTTTTTGTGAATAACTCAGAAAATATCCACTTTAGGGCAAGGGTGTGATGCATACACTCACATTATTTTTTAACGTAGATTCAATATCTGCCATAAAAAAATGGGGTTCTAATTTGAAAAAATTGATTTTTCACGATTTTGTCATCCCTAACTTTGAAAGCGATTTTTTCACCCCCTGTATCATGAATCGCGATTTCGATTTTTAAAGTGGATATTCAATCTTACATCTTGAAAAATCCCAAAAATGAAAATTTTCCATCCAAAAACCTCGAAGTTATTCTTGTTTCAGCGGAGCTCTATTTTCGATTTTTTTTTCGAATTTTCCCGCTCAGAGAGAATTTTCCAACCAAAACTGAAAAATGTTACATCAAAATAAATTGAAATTTTCTAAGGAATCTATTTCTGCAATAAAAAAATGGTGTTCTAATTTGAAAAACGGAGGTTGACGTCATTTCCGGAAAAACCGGAGGTGCTCATGCCTTGAAAATATTTTAGAATTCATCAGCATCGTGAAATACTTATAATTGCTGAAATGCATGAAAATACGTTCAGTAGTTTCCCGTATAAATATGGGTGAGGTTCCTCGTGAAAGACCCTGTATAGTGAATGAATTTTACCGACATATTTGTTGGTACATTCGCCATTTTGCGATGCGTTAAAAGCGCAGGGTGGATTTTCTATTCGAATTCAATCGATCCATTAGGATTATACAATCTATGTCAGTGAATATCTCACTGATTTATAAACAGGAAATGGCACAGATGACGACGTGTCAAAAACATGGCCTCAGATGAAAAAAAAAACGAAGCCAGGCGAGCGCAAAGCTGTTGGTGCAAAGAGACGAGGAGGAGCGTGCTTCAAAAGAATTTAAATCATATTAAGACAAGCAGATGTGAGCCGGCGAAGGCGTGAAACGTTTTTGCAACCTGATATTATAATGAACACCACAAGGAGTCGAAACCAGTGCGAAAGCGTTAGCGGGGGTGTTGCTGTTCATTAAATCCTCACTGGCATTTTGAATAACTGTAGCTTCCTTATCCGGGAAACTATAAACTGAGCAACATTTTGCAATTAATGAACGCATATTGGAATACGTCGAGGCCACCAGCGATCGTTAATACAATCCACTTGGCGGTTCAGTGAAGGCATTAATATCAAACTGTTTTGCGTGTTTCGTCCTATCGCTAAAACAGTTTATTCGACATCGAACTTGGCCATATTCAATACTGCCAACCAGAAACTGTATTAATCACAACACTCGCAATTTCAATTAACAATTTACATTGCATATATGATGTTGCACAATAAGCAGACGTTTCGTTATCTGATAACTAGACCACAAATCAAAGTGACAGGGTTTGCGATAACGTAGCCCAGACTCGAATTTCCTGCAGATTAACCATGACACAAGAATTTCTCTATCGGGACAATATTTGATCTCTATCGCTTCCATCAGCGGAAATCGATGCCTATCACTTTCTCTTATAGGCCTGCTTTATGGTCTGAAACGAAATGGGGGAGGCTGATTGTTTCTGTCTGTTTCAATGCGCATTTATGTTACGTCAATCGATCTACATACTACCAAAACTATGATCTACAAAGTCACATGAACCTCGATATAAAATACCCTTGATATTATCAGAATTCTCTCCTTCTTCTTATTAATCCACTGAAATGGAAATATTTTCAAGACTTCTTTGGATGTCCAATTCAATTTTGTCGGTCCCTCAATCCGATAACCTTGAGGTCAATATTTGAACACAGTGTACCAAATTTCAGCTCGATCTGGTTTTCATTCTCGAAAATTTTCGAAAAATTATGTCGATATTTCGTTTTTATTTCCTCAGTATCGCTGTTTCGTACAAAATTATTCTATAAATACTTGTTCGTGTGTTGAAATTTTCACCTAGAAATATTGAAGTAATCTCAAAAATCTGATATAAGTAAAAACCCGAAATAAATATGGGTATATGATAGTTCTAACCGAAAACCTACTCTACAAATCGAGCATCTGAGTCGTTTATTTTTGCAGTTATTGTGTTTACGGTCGATCTAACTGCTTATAGTGAACAAAATTTTCAATCTGATCGTGTCGGTACTTATTGAGATATCCGGGAAATAAACTCAAAATTTCGAATAACACTGAAAGTTGAAATATTCTTTTCTTCTTTCTCCAAAACTAACATCAAATCAAATTGAAATTAGGAACACTGTTGTTGAATATTCGATATTTTGAAGGTCTGTGCCTAATTTCATCGAAATTTAATAAAAAATCTCCGAAAAAAACAACTCGTTCCGACAAAACGTTAGAAAATTTTCGAAAAACATTTTGTTCGAATTCCCCAACAATTGTATCCTCACGAAATCTTGTACTTGGTTGTCGGTTTTTATTCCCCGACTAATAACGAAGCTTCAATCTGATCGCATCATTAGGAGCGTTCAATCTGATCGTATAGCTTCAGATATTGGGACACCAACATTCGAAAACATTTTTTTTTCGTCCGACACGCATGTATCGCATAAAGATATTCGAATTGGTAATTTCTGTCCATTATTTCATATTATTTTCAGTGAAAAATTTTTATTTCAAGAAATGCAGAAGAATACATAATTTTTCCAGAAATAAATTGTCCGCATCTATTCACAGGCAGCACTGGTTTCAATATTAAAACACCTTCAACGCCAAGAAATAGCTACAGATGCTCCTCTGAGCAAAATGTGTCATAAGGCCTATGCCGTGAGACAAATTCCATAGAAATATCAGATGTGACGATAAAAGAATGATTCGTTTCTCCAAACTTTACCACCTGCAGCAAAAAAGTTGAGACTTTTAGAACATAGGTTACTTTGAACATTCCTTCTTGAAATTACATTTTATTCTGAAGCAGCCTGTTGCAAATTTTCGGATTTTCATAATTTTTCTGGTGATACATTTCCAATGAAATTTTCCATCAAACCCAACTTCCAACGCGCAATTCTTCGAGTAACACATGGAGAAAACAAAATTACAAATACCCAGTGGAAATGGACCCTGGGTGCACCGCGCAGATCGCATACTCGTGCGATATTTTCAATTTTTGCATGAATAAACACGCGAATAAACATGTGAAAAAATTTAATAGGTTCAATCATTGTAAATGTTAATCGGATAAAAAAATGAAATCTCCGCCATTGGTATTGAACCTGCAGACGCCTATAACTAGCATGAGAGTCCCCTCCGTAACTAATCACGCCATTGTGCTTACAGTGATGGGTTCGATTATCACTGCGTATTCAGGAGAAATTGAGTTACAATGATTTTTTCGAAACTCTTCATTGATAAGATAGACACGAAACTCTGCCAAGATCTTTATGTTGATACTGTGCAACTAGGCGTCAATTCTATCAGAAAAATAGTTTTGAGTTATTTGAAAATCAGTCGGACTCAGCTCATGAATGAACTTAACCGAAATATTCTGGATCGTAACCTCACCTGAGAATTTCAAGACTCTAGGTCAGAATCAAATTTGAACACGGATTTTTCATCAGTGAGTCCAACCTAGTCGTTTTAGACCAATTTCAGCACAAAATTCTTAAATTACAGACATTGTGACGAAATGATAACGCGCTGTTCCTCAGAACAAGCGCGAAAAAACAAACCGATAACTTCTTTTGAGTAGGTTCGTCAAACTTGAAATTAATATTCTAGACTCTAAGAAATTTTCATATTCATTTCCACCATTGGCAAATAGCAAATAAGGGCACGTATTAACATTTATGTTCATTTGGAAGAATAGTTTTTCATCGAACTTCCGTGAAATGATTGAGAAATAAAGTAATATATTGATGAAATTATGTAGCAAGTGTACTGAAATAAAACCTGAAAATATATAGTCGAGATATCTTGATACTCACGCATTTAATAACGAGAGGAATTTCATACTTATGGGACGACGAAGTTACCCATTCCCAACTCAGTCCTCCGTAAGAATGGATAGAATGCTCACCTGGAAAAAAAATTCAATTTCAGTGATACAATCCTGCATATGTGCACTTTTAAAATTATTAAATTGGCCGATTTTCATGCAAGGAGAAGACTGAAAACCAGTTCAGATAAAAGCTTTCAGATCGAGTTTTCCAGCGAGGTTATACACTAATAGTTACATGAATATCCGTCAGTAAGTTTCCCAAAAATAATTTCTTTCACTATTAACTCTCTTGCTTTCAACCCCTAGGGTCCAATCATTCAGTTTGAAATCTTGAAAGATCATACTTAAGCAACACGCGATTTTTATACCAAGTTCCATTGATTTCAGAGTTTCTTTTAGAGGAAAAAGTAATGTTTCATCGTAGTAAAAGAAATCGAGGAATCTGAACGAAATCTGTGGACCCCTTGAGGTTTGTCATCTAATGAAATAATGAACCAAAATTTTTGAACAGTGCTCAAAGTCGGGAGATTTTACGCGCCTCTTCAAAGTCGAAGCCATTTCCTGAGGAAATTTGCAAGAACCTAAGCGATGTCATTCTCGATCGAGTACTAGATTTCAATTCACTCGGATGTGTGTTTTCAAAAATATTGAGGCATTTGAGTTTCGATCTACGAAGTCATGAGGCGGATTTCACCTATCGACGAGTTCGACCTTCCTAATCAAGCTCCAAATTACTACACAAGTTTATCGTCCAATTTCATCCAAAGAAAAAAGCTCTCAACAAAATTTCGAAAGAAGCCTGTTGAAAATTTTACCAACAATTCGATTCTGAAAAAAATTTGCATAGATTTGCGCATCAGCGTCCAACAACTAATTGAAAAGTTTGAATCTGATTGCGTCATTATTTTTCGAGATATTGAGGAAATAATTTCAAAATTTGAAATAGGTATAATTACGAAACCGAGATATTAAAAAGGGTGTTTCAAATTTCGCGATTTTTTAAAGAATAAATAAAACACATAATTTGCATCCTTTTTCAAGAACTTTTTATTTGTAATTGAAGTATCATAATTTGCATCCTTTTTCAAGAACTTTTTATTTGTAATTGAAGTATCATTTATGACATTTATATACAAAAAATAATATCTGTCAAATGGCCTTCTCTTGCAGCTCTATGGACGTCCACTCTTTCGTTGAAATTTTCAATGACATTTTTACATAATTGAGGCTCTATCTCACTAACGACACGAATAAATTCATCCTTTAGTTCAGGAATCGGTTGTGGATTATTCTTATAGCTTTTCACATAACCCCAAAGAAAATAGTCCATCGGTGTCAAATCACATAATCTTGGTGGCCAATTGAAATAACGGTTTCTGGAGATTATTCGTCCAGGAAATTGTTGCCTCTATAAATCATGTAATTTGCGAAGTGAGGTGAAGCGCCAATCAAATACACACCAGATCAATATTCATTATTTCATTCCACAAAAAATCGATTATAATCCGACGGAATCGATCACCATTGACAGTTACAGCTTCACCAGCAGCATTTTCAAAGAAGTAAGGTCCAATTACACCACCTGACCATAATGCACAACAAACAATTACTCGATTAGGATACATAGGTTTTTCATGAATAATTCGTGTATTATCCTCACCCCAGATACGACAATTCTGTTTATTAACAAAGCCCCCAAGTTAAAGATGTGTCTCATCGGAAAACATGATTTTTTGAGAAAAATAAGCTGGTTGTTCATTGATGAAATTGACAAATGAACGACGTTTTAAATATTCTAATGGCTTTAGTTCCTGTGTTATTTGAACCTTATATGCCTTCAGAGCTAAATCCTTGTGTAAATTCGCCATGTTGTGGACCCACTAAGTCCAACTTGTTGTGAATGTCGTCTAATGGACATTCGAGGGTCTTCAGCAACACTTTCACGAACCAAATCAGCATTTTCTTGTGAACGACCGCTACGACTGTATTTTTCACTTATTTGATCTTCCACCGAACCGGTTTTTAGTAATTTTTTAGTAATTCGACCAATAGTGCTTTGAGATGGACTATTATGTAAAACATAAAATTCACGTTATTTTCTGAAAACACTTTTCACAGAACGCTGATTTTCATAAAATAATTCAACAAGTTGAATGCGTTGTTGTATCGTGTACGAAACCATTTTTATAAATTTCATACATCACACTTCTGAAATGTCAAAATACCCAGACGAATTCAGTGCGCCACCTATAAATTATTTATTTTTAAAAAAAACACGTTATTTGAAACACCCTTTGGATTTAAACCTACCCCCTGAAATCTCAAGACTCTAGGAAATTTTCTTCGAAAGGAAGAGCACATTCGACCGGCCAGATTCAATTCACCTATGCATTATTCATCACTGAGTCCGATATAGTCGTTGAAGACCAATTTTGACTCAAAATTCGAAAACCCCAGATACTTGAAACGAACGAGAACGCTCCTGTTGCATAGATCAAAACCTGACGAAAGGATAAAGCTTGATTCTCAAAACCGAATGAAAGCGAGCAGAAACAGCCAACTGCATCTGAAATAAAGGGGTTAGTTGGACATGAGTCGTTACTGAAACCGCCTACCGTTACTATAGGGCTCAAGGTATTAAGGGCAGATTTATTGGAAAAGGACGTACATTTCAGAAGATTCCCAAGTCGCATGTAAAGTTGTATTCCGTGGCCGTTTCCGTGTTTTTACGATACCAAACGGAATAAAATTCCTTCGCCTTCGAGGTTGACATCATTGCGAATATAATTTTCGCCCCTGCCTCGAAATTTGACTGTTGATGTGGCAATTGGGGGTATTATGGAGTATCTCCATCGCACGGCGTATCTTCCCCGTCGAGTGCTTATATAAAAGTTGGTCAATGTTCACGAAAGTAATGACGAAAAAAAAGATTCTCCCTGGTAATTGCCAAAACGTAGATTTTTTATCCGTGAATGGGCTCTTTAGGATTTTCCTTCCTCCGCCATCGCGCATAAGATAAATCGTTTCAAATTACCGCATATTTGATGTACGAACGAATTACCCTATCAGTATAAAATATGTGCATCAGTTCTCGTAATTCTCTCTCGAAGATGAAGCGATCAATAGAATTCTAGGGGAATGAGTCGATAATATTCCATGGGAGAGGAATAATTGATGGACTAGGTGTATGAAATCTTTATTGTGAATTTATAAGGGTGACGAAACTACTTACAATACATTGATTTTCATCATACACAAAAACATATTAATCCGAAAATTCAGAGTGCAACAATTCAAGTCTTAAATTCTCCTCCAATGAAAAAACGCTGCAGATTTCACACAAGGGTTCATTATTTTTCAGTTAAATTACCCAATACCATTGATATCTTAAATTTAACTTATACAATGCGAGTCAAAATTATGGAGCAAATTCATTTTCTCAGAAGAAACATATTTGGCAACAAAATCCCGAAACAGGTCAATTTTGTTTCTTTTTTACCAAATTTATATGCATTTTTGAAGAATTTTTGTTGCATCCTGTGCCATCCCCATCAACCCTCTAAACTGTTTGGATAGGGAAAGTAGGTCATGTGGTACTTTTTTGGCAAGGTCTTTGTATCTTCTTCACAGGCGTGCAGAAATTATCGAGAAAAAATTTTTTTTTTGAAAAATAAGTTAGTTCAAAGAGGTTTTCAGTATGTGCACTTCGTCATGGCTCATTTACTTTGAGATGATGGTACCTAATGAAATTTGCCACCGAATGAAAGTCCACCATTACAGTTTTTTTCATGCACAACTTTCAACCCCTTTCAACCCCCTCACGTGAACATTTTTTTTTCTCCATTAAAGAGTTCGTAGGGGTTGAAAGTTGTGCATGAACAAAACTTTAATGGTCGACTTTCTTTCGGAGACAAATTTCATCAGGTACATCATCTCAAAGTAAATAAGCCATGACGAAGTGCACATACTGAAAACCTCTTTGAAGTAACTAATTTTTCAAAAAAAAAAAATTTCTCTTGAAAATTTCTGCACGCCTGTGATAAAGATACAAATACCTTGCCAAAAAAGTACCACATAACCCACTTTCCCTATTCAAAACATTCAGAGGGTTGATAGGGATGGCACAGGGTGCAACAAAATCCTTCAAAAATGCATAAAAATTCGGTAAAAGTGAAATGAAATTGACCTGTTTCAGGATTATGTTGCCAAATATTTTTCTTCTGAGAAAATTAATCTGTTCCATAATTTTGACGCGCACTGTATATTATTCATACGTCATTGGTTTTTCATAAACACAAAAACTCGATGTGTGTTGAAAATTTGGTAATCAATCTTTTCATCTACTTTTAGTAGATGAATCGTCCCCAATTTATCAGAGATCAAAATTTTCAATCATCTACCTCTCCGTATACAATCACTTTATGTCAATAGATTCAAGAAACTATTTAATGTTACAAAAATGTTTTCCCACTGGAAATGAGTATTTCGGTGAAAAATTGTTGGTTATTTTTTGACATGTCCTATACATAATTTTTATTATTATGACAGTGTGTGCAAAGGCACACACTCTCATCGGTAATTTTATACTACGTCCGCCACTTTTATTCCCGAATAAGATATGGAATATTGTCCTGTGGTTCTTCTTCATATATTGAAAGAGTGTTCAAGCTCATAAAAAAGTCAGATTTATTTGGGGGTATCCCTCAGAACTTTGAATTCAATCATGAATTTTAAGGCAATAACATCAGCTGTTAGTTCCACATCACAGGCTAACCCGATATGAAAAATTGGAATTAGAGTGTATAACGCACTTCTGTTAGGGTTAAAGTGCATATATAGTACTGTTTCTCATTTATTTATTCATTAGAACAGGAACCTCTACAGGATTACCCAGTTACAGAGTTCACAAAAATAAAACATTTCGAAACTTTATTCAAGCATTAGTGGCTCAAGGAAACAGAAATAATTACGTCAGAAAACAGAAACATAAATAATTACACCAACAAAAGCACCCTGTAAAAAACCGTAAAAAATATTGACTCAATCATATGATGATGGCAAACTCGCCATTATAAATCTCCCAAAAATATGAATATTTGTGCCAACAATATCAACATTTGACAAAGATAGGAACTGGTTCGTGGAGAAAAGAGAGTTCCAGTAATATTAAAATAACATAATGCAAGGACGAATATCTATCCAGACAAGAGGATGAACGTCATGCACATCGATCAAAGTATTCTACACTCGAAGGTGGGAATCGCAAGATGCTCCTGAAAGATGGCGCGCTGTACGTAGTTATACTGCAGCGGTCCATCTGAAAGGTGACAAGTATCGAGGTAATTCTGCGGTTTAATCCGAGGCAAGTTGACCTGACGATCAGTAATATTTGTGAAACAGCTGTAGTCATTCTCCTTGGATCCGCTTCTTCGGTGTAGATGTTTTGCTTGATTTGATGATTAGCTCTGATCAAGGTGACATATTTGTTGATTTATGGATAGATATTCGTCCTTGCGATTATGTTATTTCAATATCAACATTGCTGCAATGCCAGTCATTAAGACGCATCACCCTCAGAAAAACCGAATAATATCGCACATTCGTTCTGCCCTCAGAACATAGGAGAGTGACCTCCAACGACCTTGAGATAAGAAAGTGTATTATTCGACAATCGTAATAATTATTCAGTATCCAAAATAGGAACAAACCATCGAAAAACACACCCCTATGTTGTAAGCCGTGTATGTTTCGTTTAGTAAATCTGTAAACCAATTCCCGTTTCTCTGCGCACAAAGAGTAGGTCAGCCTGTATATCAGTTTCAAGTTTGTTCTACTAAAACATTAGATGACAGAAGCGTATTTCACGGAATGACCCAGATGAAAATCTATTCAGTTAGTTCTCTCATCATCGAGATGTTTCTGGAGAAAAAAACGATCCAGTTTTTCTGCCTCGACAGAACTTCCCTCTTTGTTCTCCGAGAAGAAAAGGTTTGCAGTGCTTCGATTGAATGTCACTTTACCGTATCGATAGATACATTCGGACCCTTTGTCTGGAATTATTTGTGGTGGATATTAATTAAAACTCCGCTTTTTAGGAGATAACTGACCATTTGTTCCAAAGTTAATCTATTTGATTGTATGAGGTATTTCGTTGAGGAAAAAAGAGGAAATTGTGGAAGAATGAGCCGAGGGATACGCTTAGTCAGCTGTCCTTCTATCTATTCTATAGATATGTGGATAGTATTGAGTGGGTTGGAAGATTTTTGATACATTTCATGAGATATATGAAAGTATCGATACTGATTTGAGTATTTCCATCAAACTTTGAATATCACATAAGCTTACACTTTATCTGAAACAATGCAAGTCTCTTACTTCGAACGAATTCAGTGGATTCAAGATGACTTTATTTCGCACACTTTTCCATGCAAATTACTGTTTACAGTGTGTAAAAAATTTGAGATAAGACATCATCGATTATATTTTAAATGGAAATTCCTACTTTACGCGCTTGTTCTAGGGATCAGCGCGTTATCATTTCGTCAGGATGTCTGTAATTTTCGAATTTTGAGCCGAAAAACGTTGAACTCCCTGAAGAAGAATCCGTGGTCAAATTCAATTGTGGTTGTTCGTCCGTCTGTCCGTATGTGCTCTGGCTTCCGGAGGAAAAGACTTAGCGACTTCAAATTGTCAGATTAGGTTTGTAGTCCAAATATCTCGGTTAAGTTGGTTAATGGGTGAAATCGGTTGGATTGTTTTGGAGTTAGGCTCATTTCAAATTTTTAAGTTAATTCTTTGATATCTCATGAAGTATTGACTCGATCAAATTGAAACTACGTGGACAGTTTTGGAATACCAACGCGCAACTTAAGGCAAAATTTCGTATGTATCCAGTAGTTGAAAAATTAAAAATAAATTTTATTCGAAAATTTTTTAAATTTTTGATATTTTTTTTTCCTGAAAATATTGAATTCGGCACAAACCTTAGATACTGAATCTATGGAACATTTTTGTTGAATACTGAACTAAGCAACAATGTTCCAACTTTCAATACGATCCGATATTTACTTTCAGAGATAAAAGGACATTTTTTTAATGTGCGTTGTTATTTGAAATTTAAACGTTATTTCCGCAATATCTCAAGAAGTATAAATGCAATCAGATCAAAACAGGTGGAGATAATCAACACGCAACTAGGTGCAAAATTTCGTGTTGATCTAATGGTTAGAATTCGAACAAGCGCGTAAAAGCTCCTGACCTCACGTCAGTGCTTCTCTAGATTTTTCATGATTCTTGTTAAATGGGTATCTCAAGTTATACATACGCACCAAATAAAAATGTATTCGATTCAAAAACGAAGAAATCTGCCTTCGTGAATTAATCGTACCAAAGTCTGTGGAGGTTGGTCAGTCCCATCCCTATCATATCCACCACTTGTTTCATGGGATTTAAATCTGGTGAACGGGGTGGCCACGTCAGATAGTCAATGTCAGCTTGAAGAAATTCCATATTTCGACGAGCAATTTGGAGACTTGCATTGCTTTGCTGTAAAAGGACGTCTGGACAACCATTTGGATAAGGCAGTGAAGTATTTTGTAGGACATCTTCAACATGAAGTTCTGCTGTCCTTCTGCCTCAAATAAACAGTGGTTATCGGCAACAGTAAGCAAAATGCAATATCACGTCGAGTTTGATGGGAGTGGCCCGCACTTGAAGGCAGCACTTATCGTGGATGGTTAGAAAAGAGTCCAGATACTCGGATAGGGCGATAAATATACTTATAGTAATATGTCTGCCTTCTCCTTGAAATCATTAGTCAGCGATTTGATCCATAGTAGCGACATGGTCTCTTAGAACCAGTTGCAGGAAGTGCGTACCTTGAAGTTCTGTAGTACGCCTCGGTTGACCTGTTGGTTCTTCGTGTTCCTTCACCTCCATTTCTCCATAGACAACAACAAGAAGTCTAATTTTGCGAAGAAACAAATCAACATCTCCATAGACAAACCGTGTCAAAAATCTTCAATATGGGCATAATTTGACATCTTTGGACTTTAGGCATTTTGTTACGCTCCCCTATGGCTCAACAGAAGTTGACTGACGGCCCTTAAGTGACCGTTTGCCAAGCTGTATCCAAACTTGCATCATCGGCCCTTACTTCTTTGAAAACGTTAATGGCAATGCTGTTACCGTGAACTCTGCGCGCTATATCGAAATGATAACCAACCTCTTTGCACCTGAATTGAGAAAAGTCATGTTTTAATCCTACGTGTGTGGTTCCAACAGGATGGGGCGACCGCCCACACAGCCAGAGCAACAATGAACGTTATTCGCCCTCTCTTCCCTAGGCGCCTTATGTCCAGGTTTGGTGACGTTCATTGGCCTCCTAGGTCCCCAGATTTAGCCCTCTGCGACTGTTTTATGTGCGGACATCTCAAAGCACGAGTTCACGAACACACGCCCTGAACATTAGAGGAATTGAAGGAAGTAATTTGCGTGGAAGTCGCCACAGTTGAGAGAGCAACGTTGAAAAATTCCAAACTGACTGATGTGATTTTCCACACATGAAATGCCGAATTGCTTTGAAATTCTGAATCCAAATTATTTAATATTATTTTTTTCAGTAACAATTTGCGACGTTATGATTTTTTCGAGTCGTCTGCCAGACCTTGTTTCATGTTAAAGTTCTTTAGAACGTTCGGTTCTTTTTATTTTGAATGTATAAATACCGTTCATCAAGTATGGGTCAATTTGAATTCGATTATATAATGATGAAAGAATAACTTCGGGACATATGTGATGAAATTCAAACTTATCAAAAACCTTTTCGACTACGATTTATTCCCCAGCGATGTTTCAAGGAGAATGTTCCCAATTCTATGAATAAATAATCGTTGTGCGAGACTTGAATTCCAACAAAACCGATGGAATAGAGGAATTAGAAGTTTTGCGGTATAACGGAGAGGAAATCGTAACGGTTGCTATGGATACCCTGAACGCGAAAAATTCTAGGGTATAATTCACTGTTCTTGATTTCAAGTCTTCCAACGCGCGCGACTTTCGTTGGGATTCATATAAGATTAACTCTGCTGCATCCTTTCCATGCATTCTGATTAACTTGCATGTGCAATTTTCCAGGCAGGCAACCAATCTTTTGGTCTAAATAACACGTGACCCATTTAACTGATGCATAGTATGCAGTTTGCATAGATGAATCCTCATGGAAGTGTGACAGAAAGAAATGGATCTTCCCGTTGAATGTGAATGAGTTTGTCGAATGAACTACGTCTGATAGGAGGTAGCCATGACGACCGCCAAGATACGATGCTCTGCCATGTTAGGAAACATACCAAGACAAGCGTCGACTCGGGAACTTCTGGCTCACCCCTTGTGTCAATTAGAGCCTGGACGCAGGACTCTACACGTCCCAGGATCGGCTCGAGGGATCACGCAAAAACAATTTCGATTCACGATGAATATATTCTTCTAGAATGCGGTAGTCACAGACCAAGGTTTCATAATTTCACACCAGAAAGAGTATCTGAGATTTGTGTTTGTGTTTATGATGTAGAGGTCTCATGCAGAGGGGGTTATGGTTATGAATTGCTTGGTGCACTATTTCGTGGATATTCCGTATGATTTGTATCTTGACGATTCAATAGCAACGGAGACATATCCAGAGACACATCGCGCTTCTTGCTTGGATGTCTGTGATCCCTTTTATCATTACCCTTTCGTAAACAAAGTCAAGTACTAAATGGAAGAAAGTCTTCACAGATAATTCCGAAGAAGGACCAATATCCAATAGATTTAGGAACTGATGGGTTACTGGCTACTTTAATCGACTAAGATTTGCAGATCAAATGCTAAAGAGGTTAATTTACCCGAAAACATCGTGCTTAGAACCCGGGCCTAGCAGACCTGATCGCAGTACTTTCGATGCTTTTCTTGACAATACTTGAGAGCAGGGGCAGCTTCTGCCTTGAGCTGTAGAGCTGCACAACCGCCGATTATCTTTATGGGAAACGGTCAAAAATTCAACTGCGTCGTGTTTGTTGAAATATATCTAGAATCATCTGTAAATCTCTACTGTGCGGAGACAAGTCAAGCCGCATTCTCATTTCTTAATTATTAGATTTCGCGCGAAGCTGACAGACAAGGAAAGCAGATCCAGTGAACCCATATGTTATTCAATGTTACGGTGAGCTTAGATATCACCAACTTTTTTGAGAACTTACCGACTACGAGCATACGAAATACCAGAAAATCTAGATATAACTTTTCAACACCCTTTGCTCGAAAACCATAAGCGGAGGCTGCTATATATATAGCCTTCGAAAGTTTTAGGCTTAGTTCAGTTTTGTCGTGTTTATTTCGTTTTTTGTCCATTCTCAATTTGAAAGGGGAATGTTAGAAAGATGAATGTTGTTGAAGATACAATTTAATTTCAATTTAACCTTTTAAATGTTGAAAAATTTCAGGAAGATTCGTTACAGAAGTGCTAGAAGGGTGCAGGTTGAAACCTAGACAAAGTTGTGCTCCTAAACAATACCTCAGACAATAAGTCTGTATATTAATCATGAACAACCATCTTGATCATTTATATTCTGGAAAAATGTTTTGTGCGAGGGAACAGCGCGTTATCATTCCGTCACGATGTCTGTAATTTTCGAATTTTGAGCCGAAAATGGTCTTAAACGATTGGGTTGAGCTCCCTGAAGAAGAATCCTTACTCAAATTGAATTCTGTTATCCGTACGTCCAGCCGGCAGTCCGTATGTGCTCTAACTTTCGGAGAAAAGACTTAGCGACTAGAAATTGTCAGATTTTGTTTGGAGTCCAAATATCTCGGTTGATTTCGTTAATGGGTGGAATCGGAGTAAGGCCCACTTGAAATTTTGAGTTTAGTTCCTCGATATCTCAAGAAGTATTGACTCGATCAAATTGAAACTTCGTGGACAGTTTCGGAATACCAAGGCGCAATTTGGAGCAAAATTTCGTGTGGATCCAGTTGTTTGAAAATTTAAATAAAATTTTATTCGAAAATTTTTGAGGAAATTTTTTTCTCTGAAAATATCGATTAGAGTTCAATGGAATTTGGCACAAACTTCGAAGTCAGTATCTAACAACAATCTTCCAAATTTCAATTCGATCCGATATTTACTTTCGGAGGTATAGAGAAAAAAAATGTGCAAAATTTGTTCGTTGTTATTTGGAATGTTAACGTTATTTCCGCAATATCTCAAGAAGTACAAATGCAATCAGATTTGAACTTTGTATTCAGGTGGAGATTACCAACAGGCAATTAGGTGCAAAATTTCGTGTTGATCTAATAGTTAGAATTTGAACAAGCGAGTAAAAGCTACTGACCTCACGTCAGTGCTTTAATACATTTTTAATGAAAACTTTATTATTCTCATTCAATAGTTATTCCCTTATTCCATATTTTTTCCATCCAAACATGATGTTTAGAATTGAAATCATCAAGTTTTTTATGAAGAGCCACGTGAACCCCGAGGAGTCAACGAATCTTACAAGGTAGTGTTTTGGGGGATTTTTCTTTAGTCCTATCCTGAAGGAGAGGTCAGGAATGTTAGAAGCGTTTTATTGCCCAAGTTCAGGAGGCCACTCGTTCCGTGTAGCAATCTCTGTTATGATTTTTATAAGATTTATAAACGTCTTTTATCCTGATAGCTTTATTGAGTAAAAATTGAACTATTTCACCTCATATAAATCATTATGGAGTTCGCGCCATTCTTCTCAAACTTCCGAACTAAGTGCCCCTAAAATATATCCTGTTATTATATGCCGAGCAACACATTTCTTTCGTAGAACATTACCCGGAAAATTCGAAGGAAACTATCTTCCTCTCAGATGGGATACTTTCAACGTTTTGTCCACTTATCGGGAATTGAAGCATGGACTGCGAAAGACGCATTCATTTCTTTCTCAGGGCCATTCGTAGAGCCCATAAAAAACGGTAACAATGAATATAACTGGAGAGTTTTTTCCGCGTAAGTTACGATATCATTCCTTCGAAAAATGAATTGATTCGAAAGAGAAGATAATATGATGTTGTGCATAATGTAAATATTAATAAGCAATTTATACAGGGTCTTTCACGAGGAACCTCACCCATATTTATACGGGAAACTACTGAACGTATTTTCATGAAATTCAGCACTTATAAGTATTTCACGATGCTGATGAAATCTAAAATAATTTCAAGGCATGAGCACCTCCGGTTTTTCCGGAAATGACGTCAACTTCCGTTTTTCAAATTAGAACACCATTTTTTTATTGCAGAAATAGATTCCTTAGAAAATTTCAATTTATTTTGATGTAACATTTTTCAGTTTTGGTTGGAAAATTCTCTCTGAGCGGGAAAATTCGAAAAAAGAATCGAAAATAGAGCTCCGCTGAAACAAGAATAACTTCGAGGTTTTTGGATGGAAAATTTTCATTTTTGGAATTTTTCAAGATGTAAGATTGATGTATCCACTTTAAAAATCGAAATCGCGATTCATGATACAGGGGGTGAAAAAATCGCTTTCAAAGTTAGGGATGACAAAATCGTGAAAAATCAATTTTTTCAAATTAGAACCCCATTTTTTTATGGCAGATATTGCATCTACGTTAAAAAATAATGTGAGTGTATGCATCACACCCTTGCCCTAAAATGGATATTTTCTGAGTTATTCACAAAAAACTGTTTTTCGTCTTGAATTTTCAGCTATTTCTTTTCCCTTCACGCCAAAAAGATGAAATTTTCAGGAACTGTTATTTGAACCATGCTGTAGATTTTTCACCCCTTCTTGAAACCGACTTCAAGTTACTATTAGGAGAACCATGGCAAACTCTCGCAGTTATAACTAGAGAAGATGCTCAAAGTTTTGACCGTTAATTTCTAGACATTTATTTATACGTCTCAGGAATGCTTCGTGCGTTGCTCTTCTTATTTCATCGGGAGGAAGAGATCTGCAAAAGTGTTTAAAAACCAAATTGAGTTTCAAAACTATGAATCTAAAAATCTAAACAAACCTGAACGCATTTCTGACTCGTTCTATGCAGTCCTCTTTATCAGTCAGGGGAGGGAAAAAATAATGTAAAACATGGTAAGTTTTTGCATATGGTTCATAAGGAATTATTTATTTATCACTGGAGAGAAAACCGATGGCCGATTAGTTGAAATAAAGAGGTTTCCGATACAAATTCGAATCCAAATTCGCCATCTATTTAGGAACAACCTGTAACTTTTTTCTCTTGCATATTAGGGTAGTAAAATCTAAAACATGGTTTAAGTAACAGTTCCTGAAAATGTCATCTTTTTGGCGTGAAGGGAAAAGAAATAGCTGAAAATTCAAGACGAAAAACAGTTTTTTGTGAATAACTCAGAAAATATCCACTTTAGGGCAAAGGTGTGGTGCATACACTCACATTATTTTTTAACGTAGATTCAATATCTGCCATAAAAAAATCGGGTTCTAATTTGAAAAAATTGATTTTTCACGATTTTGTCATCGCTAACTTTGAAAGCGATTTTTTCACCCCCCGTATCATGAATCGCGATTTCGATTTCTAAAGTGGATACATCAATCTTATATCTTGAAAAATCCCAAAAATGAAAATTTTCCATCCAAAAACCTCGAAGTTATTCTTGTTTCAGCGGAGCTCTATTTTCGATTTTTTTTTCGAATTTTCCCGCTCAGAGAGAATTTTCCAACCAAAACTGAAAAATGTTACATCAAAATAAATTGAAATTTTCTAAGGAATCTATTTCTGCAATAAAAAAATGGTGTTCTAATTTGAAAAACGGAAGTTGACGTCATTTCCGGAAAAACCGGAGGTGCTCATGCCTTGAAAATATTTTAGATTTCATCAGCATCGTGAAATACTTATAAGTGCTGAATTTCATGAAAATACGTTCAGTAGTTTCCCGTATAAATATGGGTGAGGTTCCTCGTGAAAGACCCTGTATATATCGTACATTATTTCATGCGCTTTTTCTAGGAGCGATTTCAATTTGCTCAAATGTTTGCTATTCTCGAATTTTTAGTCAAAAATGTTCTCAAAAAGAATCCGTCGTTAAATTGAATTATGTCGGACCGGCAGTCCGTATGTGCAATAAGCGAGTCAAGAAAAATTCGAAAGGGTTTGAGTCCTGAATTTCATGGTTAGGTTCCAAATGGGGCAAAATCTGCCCAACGGTTTCCTAGCTAACAATTTTAAATTTTTAGTATTCATTTTCAATAACTCGAAATTTACTGACGCTATCAGAATGAAATTATTTGACGGGGATGGATTTGTCAGAAAAATTTTGAAGTCTGTTTTCGAAAACCTTCGAAATCTTGTTGGAAACAGTAATTTCTCGGAAACTATTCGTCAGATTTCGATGAAATTCGGTGTAAACTTTGGGTTCATATTCAGCAATAGTGTAGTTTCAGCTGAATCGAAAATATTGCAAAATCAATATTACTCATAGCGAAATTTTCTGGTAAATTCAACCCATCCGTGAACAAGAAATTCGTTAAAAACAAATATGCATCTATTCAGTTGGAGTATACAGGTTTGGCATGAAGTATGCAACCAAATAAATATCTTTTAAACGAAAAGGACCAAATTTATGAAATTTTGCAGTTAAGTGCAATGGCGCAAAATGCATCTGATGTACAATTATTTGTTGATAATATACTTCCGGCTGAAGCGGAAATACCTTCAACTCTTTTAATTCAAATGGGACCTCTTGTATATCTTTGCAGATGTTGAAAGAGCCTGGGATTTTGAATGCGCACATACTAAGTTAACTGTAAAAAATCTATAAAAGCGGGAAATTATCGCACGTTAATCAAATTTTTACATTACCGTAAAAATACGTTCAGATAAACAAATTGAGGTTGTGTGTATGCATAGAGAGTAATGAACGAGTACGATCTAGCGGTAACTGTTGCCCAAGTGTCAAATTCAAATAAATAAATTCAATTGTACAATAAAGAATGCTTCATTTAAGTGAAAGAGATCGTATTTATTGTAAAATTGAATTTATGTAAATTCGAATTTGACACTTGAGCAACAGTTACTGCTAGATTGTACTCGTTTATTATTAATACTATGCCTACATACAATATCAATTTGTTTACCTGTTTTTCTCACGGTAATGTAAAACACTCATAAGAAGTTGATTTACGTGCGATAGTTCCTCGCTTTTAAAGATTCACCTTAAACTCAGTATATGCGCATTCGAAATCCGCTCTTTGAACATTTGCAAAGATAATCAGGAGGTCATATATAAACAAATTTAAAAAAATCAGGGTACTTTTGGTTCAACCAGAAGTACCTTGGACTCGAAGGTTAGGGTTCAGAGGATGCTCCTGAGAGGGTAGTGTATTATTTTATATCACAGCCGAGTCATCCAACAGGTAATAAAGTATCCAGAATCCTACCTAGCGTTTTAAAGGCCTATCAGACTGATGCTGTAAAACAGAGTCAAACTGCAGTATCTGAATTCGTGAGGTAGCGATTCTTCAGTGGATGATTAGCTCAGATCAAGTTGGAATATTTGTTGATTTATCGAAAGATGACTTAAATTCAAAAAATTTTATTCATAATGAATTTCCACCGGCAGGAGGACTCCTGCTAAATTTGGACCCTTTGGAAGGCAGCAGCACTGGATGGCGCGAGTGAGTAACTGGAATATTCCACGCAGAGACTTCATGTCACATAAGAGACATAAATGACAGACGAACAAGGGAGCTGAAGCCCTGAACTCACGTCAGAGCTCCTCTCGATTTTCCTGTTTAGGAAATATTGTCTTTCGAGTAATATCGAATCCAGTTTGGTGCTGTCGCCTTCCGGTCTGGAATTATGTTCACCACGGGACGCCGAGGGAAAGATATTTCTACAAGAAATATTTTTGAACTGGTCGTGAGGGCGAAAGGGACAGTGGAGCCCCCGGCAAAGTTACGACACAATAATTACAATGGCGCGGCGTTTGTTTCGTAAATGGAGAACGTTTCCTACAATGAATTCTGTGGATGGTGCGGTTTAGTTGGGTTTATAAATACTCTGCGGAAGGTATCCGAGCATACTAATACATTTCGACCACAACGAGGATTATGTTGTTAATTTCAAAGAGGTAATGGGATTGGATTACGCAGTTTAATTCCGTGTTTCCGAATAATACGCCCCCTAAAACGCAAACAAAAATATCTCGGGATCAGTTTTGATCCCACTAAAACACTCCGTATTGAATCTAGTCCGACCATGAATGAAAATGCTCCAAGATTTTCGGCATGAATTGGTGCTCCATTTTAGATTCAGTCCCAATTAATCACACTTTGATTCAACTTATCCTCTCGTGTTTGGACTAAACCGATCGAGTTACTTTGAGTTTCACGATATGCCCGCTTATCACATTGCAAAATTGTAAGTTGATTAATCACAGAAGAGGAGCTTTGTTGAGTTTATCGAATTGTCACCATAAAGGGTTTCTGAAAAGGGTAACAGGCTTTGGTTTCTTTCGCATGCTGGTGAGTCGGCGTCGACTCCGACGTTTGAAATTTGCACGCCACTGTTTTTGTTATAACCGAACAATTTTCTGTGAATAATTCTTTCAAATGATAATAATAACGATATAATAGGTGGTTAATTTATAGTGAATAACAAAGTACCTATGACGGATAGAGAACTTGAAGACCTTCCGAAAAAGGCATCATAATAAAAATCTTCACTTCCGACGGAGGTCCGGTACAGTCACTCCAATTGTATGAGGATGGAGATGTAATACCCTGCCTTCAAACTATCGACATATCAGCTTGTTGCTGAGGTTTTTGAGCGAATCTTAGCCGATCAAATTCTAGAATTTGCGGGTGCAAACCACTCGATTCCCAAGGAGTAACACGGTTTTCTTCCGGGTCGTTCAACCATGACAAATCTTCTTTCTGCGGTGAATGATTGGAGCAGGGCACTCGATGAGGGGATTCCGATAGATGTGGTGTATTTAGACTTCTCGAGGGCTTTCGATCGTGTGCTTCACAAAATCTATTGGAAAATATGGGACATCTCGGGATACGTCGCCGCTTGCTATCGCGGATAAAGTCGTTTCTGAGCCAAAGCACTTACAAGGTTAGGGTTGGTGAGTATTTTTCAACCCTATGTGGAAGTGTTTTGAATGGTTTCCCCCAGGGATCGGTACTGGGTCCAATGTTTTTTGTTATATACTGCTGATTCTCATTTCATTGAATCCAGGTACCTTTTATTTGCCGATGATACAAAAATATACGGAGTGCCATTATTGAACATTAATAGTCAGCTACAACTTTATCTCGACACAGTTACAGGACTGACTGCTGCCCTTAAACAAAGACAAATGTCGTGTCTTACATATTGGTAAAAACAATCCGAAGGTCCCGTTACACTTGCTGGATGCCCCCTCGCTGTAGTTGAAATGCAGGGAGTCCTGGGTTTGACCGTTACTTCTGACTGAACTGGTCTGAGCATATATCATATGTCTGTTCCAAAGCCAAGAGGATCACCTACATCATACACAAAAATCGTTCTGTAACTGCAGCGTTCACAACATGAAGGTGCTGTATCAGATTCACGTGAGATCTATTTTGGAGTATGCTGGACCTGCATCGTGGGTTACTCTCCAGGGAGAATGAAAATTGCTAGAATCAGTCCAGAGATGGTGTACGAGGATTCCTTTCGTCGCTCAAGGTCAACTCGACTACGAGACCCGGCTGCGGGATTTTGGTCTGTCATATTTCGAGGAACGTCGTACTACAGGCGATTTGATCGTTGCTTTCCGAGCTATGAATGACTGTTTTGGTGTGGATTTGCGTCATCTTTTCGAATTAAATGGGAACAATCTCCGTGGACATAACCTTCAAGCTTGCTAAGGAACCATTGCGTGAAAATACACAAAAATTTTCTTGTCAAATCGAGTATTCGATCGGTGAAGAGGTTTGCCGGGATCTGCGGTTGAATCTACCCATATCAATGCGTTCAAGTAAAGTTTCGATCAATCGAGAATTGGCGAACGTGCTCTGTGAAGTGTGTTACCCATAGTTTTTGCTTCACATGTTCGTTTTATAGGCTTGTTCCCCTCTTTATTTTTTTTTTTTAGTGGAATAATTATTTTGTTTACTGGCTGAGTTTATAGGTTTCAACCTAAACTCTGTAACTATTTTAATAATAATAATAAAAGCTCTTGCGATTTGAAAAGCATCGATGAGATCATCATGGCTTCGCCAGATTTTCATATATTGCCTGACGAATAAGGAGTCAGATAAAAGACTCAGAAACGTTACAGAATCATTTGTGAATTCTGAGATTATTTCCCTGATATTTCAGGAAATACTGGAGCGATTGGATTGGAATTGGAATTATATTCCAGAAAGCTGCTCAGAGCTTTATCTTTATATTCAACATACATGATACAAATTTCAGTTCCATACGATTATAATTCTTGGAGATATCGGGGAAAATAAGTCAAGTTTCTTTTTTTTCCTCAGCATCGTTGTTTTTTTTTCGAAATAACTCGAAAAATACTGTTCCTTCAATCATGATGAAACTTGGTAACTACTTCGAAAATGTCGATGAATAAATTTGTACAAAATTCTGTGATGATCGCGTCATTAGAACAATTTGAAAAAAAAACTAGAAAAGCACTAACGTGAAGTCAACAGCTTTTGCGCGCATGTTCATTTTCATAGTCAAAGCGGTCATCTCCTGTGAACATGCGCGCAAAAGCTGCTGACTTCACGTTAGTGCTTTTCTAGGATTTCTCAAGATTATCAGGACCAAAATCCTAATAAACCGTAAAGAAATTGATAATGTTCCCTGTTTATCCGATTATATGCTTTCGATGTTTCCAGTGCTTCCCTAGAAATATGAAGAAAGTGAAAGGACTGTCGAAAATGCAAACAAACGCTCCAGGAGATCCATCCTGATCCTGCAAGGATGTTTCATTTCAATGTGAGGGCCCTGTTCGAATTGAAAAAGCGGCAAAACGTTTCATTTTTAAAATCCAATTCAGAATGGAACCATTTTCCTCACCGAAAATAAACCTAGTCTACAAAGTTCCCCGTTATCCTTTATGACACCTACATTTTCATTCAAAAGTGGAGATAATGATGCTGTCTTCTGTCTGAACTTTCACTCGATCTCCTCTCCCAGTACTTATCCAGTCTAACTTTCATGTTCTATTTATTTTGTGGATTTTTAAAGTACACATTCTGAATGAGTTCCATTGTTCCAACAAAATATGATTCGCAGACTGGTTATGAATGTACATGCGCTAACCCTAAATTCTCCCTAATGAGTTAATTCTTCACAAGTTTGCTTCATTAATGAAGAAATATGTTCAATGTTATTCACTAATTGATGAAAATTGCCTGTGACTTTCATGATTGCAAATATTGAAACTGACATGATGGAAATACTAGAAATGTTTGGTCAGGAGTTCAACGGTCAGCATAACGGCCGATCGTGAACACAATAACTTCCGAAAGAAACAACTCAGAAACTCGATATTGGTGAATGGGTAAAATCCGCCCAATGATTTTATTTTCCCAATATTTCCGAAGAGAAATATTGGATCGAATTGAAATCCAGTGATCAATGAAAAATGACAGCTTGAAGGTTCATGCAGAATTTCGAGAGGATAATATGATTAGAAGGTCACCAAATTTTTACAACAGGAAGTGAAGATGCGTTTGGCGGGGTCAATAGTGTAAATATGACCGCTTTGGTAATGAATTTGAACATGCGCGCAAAAGCTGCTGACATGAATTCAGCAGGTTTTGTTTAAAGGAGATGACCGCTTTGGCAACGAATTTGAGCATGCGCACAAAAGCTACTGAATTAAGGTCAGTACTTTTTTAGGTTTTGTTGTTGTTGAGTTATTTGTCATTTTTATCCCAATTATCTCCGAAAATTATAATCGAAATTTGGTACACTACTGTGAAATATGAAACTCAAAACCGAGCAAAACCTTTTTCGATTATGATGAACAATTCTCAAAAAAAAAATTTGGAACCAAGTGCCTCAAAATTCAGGAGAACAATCAGAAATAGATATTTCATCCCATTCAGAAATTCAATTCTATGCACATCCAATGCAGCATCAGAAAATCGATTATTTTGGTGGCCCTGTATGGTGCACTGGACATTTCTCCAGATTGTGATGAGTTGAATAAAATGAAATTGCTACAGATTCCGTGTTCTTGAATTATGTTTTTTCGAGGACGGTATGAAGCAGGAACCTAGAGTATCTAATTCTCCCATCGAATCATTTGGGCATCATTTAGAATGATAAGAATAATCTTCTGCAGGCAGCATAATATAGCGATGAAACCGAGAGAGCCATAATCCAGTAATTACTCATTCGAAATACAATGAAAACAACATTAGACAACAATATATCTCGGAGAAAATTCAGATATTCTCTTTTCACTTTTCATTCAGATCTCAGAGTAGACTATCGAATGAGCTTTTGAACGATGATACTTCTTTGAAATCGTTTCCTTGTTTTCGTCTGCGCTTCTGCACGAACAAAATAAATCGATTGTTGAGAAATGTTTTCAGTTTTATTTTGAGGAGTGCCACTTTCGCATAGGAATAAACAAAACCCAATACGAGTCGGCAGAGAGATTCTTTACAACCCAGACATATCTAAACATTTCGTATGTATATTTATGAATCTCGTTCGGGCTGATCGAAAAAACAAATAGATTCGAGCTCGGCGCATAAACGAACTATCCAAATTGCTGTTAATGATATCCCAGTGGAGTGCGAAGTATGTTGGGGGCTTAGACGGTGTTGACAGCACCCGAAAAAAAAAGCGAAATAAATAAGTGGCAGTGTTCTTTTGATAAATTTCGGGCTGTCATTCCGCGAAGGCCATTAATTAGAACGGGTTTCGTAGGCACCACCGAAAAATTAACTTCTGGCCACGTGAATGCTTGTAGTATGTTTGGAGAATTAATAATTTATCAACCTTCGAGGGAAGCTTTCATTTTCAGGAGTTGGATGAATCTATATAACATGATTAGTTTTATGTATTAGCTAATATCAACACCAACGATTCCTTAATCTTCAACATGACCATATCGTATGATAATGGACCTCATTTTGAAATTCATATTTTGATCGAGATCTATAATATTCTTGATAAAGATAGGAAATCACAAGGACGAATATCCGTCGATAAATCAACAAATATTCCCCCTTGATCAGAGCTAATCACCCAATCAACCAAAACACCTGCACCGAAGAAGCGGATCCAAGTAGAATGACTACAGCTGTTTCACAATTGTTATTGATCGTCAGGTCGACTTAACTTGGATAAACCGCAGAGAGTTCTCTCGATACTTGTTACCTTTCAGAAGGATCGCTGCAGTATACAACTTACAGCGCGCCATCTGCCAGGAGGTTCTTGCGAGTCTCACCTTCGAGTGCAGAATACTTTGATCGATGTGTGTGACGTTCATCCTTTTGGTTGATTGGGTGATTAGCTCTGATCAAGGGGGAATATTTGTTGATTTATCGACGGATATTCGTCCTTGTGATTATGTTATTTATTACTACTGGAGCTCTTTCTTCTCCATGAAACCATTTCCTATCTTTGTAAGATGTTGGACGCTTTCGTCTTGTGGGAATCCACATGAACCGAGTGTTTCCAATGTTGATCGGTTGTTTGTAAAGCTGCAATATCGCAGTTACAGCGACCTGACGCGACAAAAGGATGAACGTCACACACATCGATCAAAGTATTCTGCACTCGAAGGTGAGACTCGCAAGATGCTCCTGGCAGATGGCGCGCTGTAAGTTGTATACTGCAGCGATCCTTCTGAAAGGTAACAAGTATCGAGAGAACTCTCTGCGGTTTATCCAAGTTAAGTTGACCTGACGATCAATAACAATTGTGAAACAGCTGTAGTCATTCTACTTGGATCCGCTTCTTCGGTGCAGGTGTTTTGGTTGATTGGGTGATTAGCTCTGATCAAGGGGGAATATTTGTTGATTTATCGACGGATATTCGTCCTTGTGATTATGTTATTTATTCTTGATAAAGTTTTCCTAGAAAGCTTTCTGGACAAACTGATGACCAATCAGAGTTAATAACATCTCGGGTTCGCAAATCTTCATTCAAGAAGTAGAGAAAAGGAGATTTTGAGCGCTGGTTCAAATTCTTTACTGTTTCTCAAAAATTAAAGAGACTTGTCATATTCCTTTCCAAATATTACCGAAATAATCGAAAAAATAAATTTTCCACCAAAATGTGTTATCTAATATAAACACTCGTTCTGAGTAGATGTCGAACTTAACGATTACAATTAAGTATTTATTTTCCAGGTATTCTCTAGGTTTTCACTTCCAATATCTGAAAAAAAGACTAACAAAATCGGATAAAATTATTATTTATAGAATCTGCCCTTGCGGCAGGATTGAACCTATTTGTCATGGGCAGTTTGTAGGAAAAATGTTGCCTTATGAACAATATTGGAACAATGCAAACGATCAACAAAGAGAACTGTAACGTTTCAGACTCTAAATCTGACTCCTTCATCAGACAATAACGAGTAGATTTGCGAAATCATTTCCTTTCGACTTTTGAGGCTTTTCTCAAATTAACTTTTTCGAAAAAACCACAGCAACACAGATTCACTTGAAAGTTTTTCAATTCTACTTCTTCTTTCAGTAAGTTCAGCCAAATGTGGTCAATTTCTATAGAACATTGGCGATATTAGTTTATCCATTCAGTTGAATACATGAGGACTCCAACATAAGATATCTTTGCATTATCCCAATCTATCATGTGATTTCCAATGAGATCTCTTTATCATTTTTCTTGAGTTTTTTTCTGGGTTTTTACTCACGATATCTAAAACAGAACGATGAAAAATTAAATAAAAATTGTTTTTTCATGGAAAACGCCCTTGCGGATTGCAGGATTAAACTATTTTTCGAGGGCAGTTTCTTGGAAAAAGATTGCCTAATGAACAATACAGGAACAATATAAACGTCAAATAGACATTCTTGAGAAATCACAGCAACACAGATCAATTTAGTTTGAAAGATTTTTAATTCTACTTCTTTTTCAAGTAAATTCGGCCAAATATAGTTCATTTCTACAGAACAATGAGCAAAATTACTCTCCCCATTCAACAAAATGCAGAGGACTCTTCAATTTTTTTTTTCGAGTGATCTGATTCCGACATCAGTATTTTTGTATTGTTCCAATCTATCATGTGATTCCCAATGGTCGAACATACATGAATCTCCCTATTTGGGATATTTGTATGTCTCTATTCCTCAGGTTGTTGATTCGATTGAGATTAAGGAGTTTTTTGTTTGAATTGAAAAAGTTTTCTTTATGAATCTCTTGGATATCCATTAATTTTTTTCATAACCAACAATTTTATTCATTTTTTAATGGTTCTATATTTGCTATAATCCAGGTCTTTTTATGTTTTTTTTTGTGTCCTTGCTTTATGTTATCTAACGTTCGTGACAACTTCAACAAATAAACGTACACTATAAACAAAATAATTTTATTTCTGTTTCCCGCTGATTGTTTTCATTTCAGTATGTATAGATATGATATCATTTTTCGATATGAGCATTGTTTTTTCATTGACTTTTGCATCAATTCTTCGGATTTTTTCTGAAAGACCATGTATATAAGGAATGAAAATCCAAGAGATTAGTCGGTCTGGTGTTGTTCTTGTTGATACGATTGAAAAAAAGGAGTGTTTGGTCTGAATTAAAAAGGTTTTGTATATAAATTATTCTGGCTATCCATTCATTTTTCATAACCAATAATTTTATTCATTTTTTAATGGTTCTATTTCAGATACTGGAAGTGACTAACTATAATCCAATTCATTTTTATAAGATTTGACATATTCACATTAGTTTTGCCATATCAAAAACTGGAGTAGCTATCCTCGGAATTTGGACTTCAGAATTTTTCAAGAATGTAAAAGCTGAGTTTTGTCTTGATTTGAACATGTACAGTCATCCACTTTATTTTCAAGTGGTGAATTTAGTAGGCACGTCTGAGAATTTCGTTATATATTATCGATGAATTGAGTACCGGCATTAAAACTGATCAGAATTTGTCATTTGTGAGAACCTACATTTGCGAAAAAAATCACAGGTTTACGCCAGAAATCCTGGACGGAGTAATAAAAGGGATATAACTGCATACTGGCGAGTGCAGATTGTCAAGTAAACTCCATAAGACTCTCGGACATCTGACGATAAAGTCGAGCTTTTGAAACATCTGGTTGTCCGTATTTTTCAACGATGAAAACGGGTATGGGAATGAACGCCGGGAGTTAGTTTGCTGTTAATCAACACCGCGTTAGTTCTGTCTGTTTTGCAGCAGAGCCAACAGGCCGAGAGGAGTAGCGGCCCATTTTAATTACAGAACTTGAAAGGACAGCTGGACAAAAAATTTTACAACCGCGGTCACTTATCTTTTCCCTTTTATGAAGTTATAAAGCTTTTTTCACTGCCCTTTTTCATCTGTTTTGCCAATTAATTCTGCAACTTCAGTCGGTCCCGCCATTGACAAATTCAGACTGTCGGCGTGCCGAATTTTGATGACCAGAAATGAATGGTCGTTCAAATGCTGACGCTTGATATTTATTCAGAGACATCCATCTCGGAAATTAACAGGTAAGCATTCGATGCCGTGCAATATGCATAATGGATGTTTAATGTATTCTCTCCGTCTCAGTGGCGCAGCCAGAATTTTCGTTTGGGGGGGGCCCGATACAAATATTCAGGGAAAGAAAAACATATGGTATTTTAATCATCTATTTGAAATAAATGACTTTTACATAATAAAATACTGATACTAAAATAAAAACCTTTATGAAAAGATTTTAAAGTGGAATTCTCCGTTTTTTTTTCGCCATTTCGTCCAAAATTTCTTCAACATTTATATTTACATCTTGATTGGTATAAAGAACGGCTAAACTATTCAGTCTTTCCTCCTCCATGGTGTTACGAAGATAATTCTTCAAATACTTCAAATTTGAAAATGACCTCTCAGCTGATGCGGTTGAGATAGGCAAAGTTAAGAATATTTGTGAAAGCCTTTTTATATTTGGAAATATATTAGCATCACATTCAGCATACCTTTGAAGAAGATCATCTCTAAAATATTTGTTGGCATTAATTTTATACCACAGCTGAAGTTCTGCTTTTAATGATACGTAGCTACAGAACCCCTCGATAAATACATCTTTATAGAGGCTGTGGAGTTCCAAAAAAGACTTCAACTGGCTATCGAAGTCTTGATCGTCATCAGGAAATAGGCATTCAAAATTTGTAATTATCTGTTTATGTTTTGAAAACCGATTCTGGAGATTTGTAATGATGCCATCCAAAAACGGAATGAAAATCGTTATTTTGTAATACTCTGAAGCAGAATCTGTTTTAATAACCAATATTTGCGTTTGTCTTGGCGGTAGTCTAGCCAATTTAATTTCAATATTGTATTCCGAAAGAAGATCTTGAGCTTTTTTGAAAATATCCATGAAATTATCATCTGCCATACCTCTTATTTGCTGTTATTTTTATCTTTCTCTTTCTGGTCGATGAAAAATGTCCTATTCACACGTTCTTTTCTGAAATCTGGTGATCATTTCTAAAATGCCTTTACAATATATATGTGTACCTAGTTTCATTTTCAAAAGGTTAATCATTATGTTTTTGCTGGAAAGCAGATTCAATTAGGTTGTGGAAATTGAATGTATCCATAAATACCATTCAGCTATTTTAAATAAAAAATTAAAGATGTGCGAATAATCCTACTGAGATACAGGTAGAGCAGTTTACAAGCAAGAAAATCTCGGGGGGGGCCCGGGCCCCTCGGCCCCCCCCTTGGCTGCGCCCCTGCTCCGTCTTATGAAATGTGATCTTATTTCGGTTATGCCGAAATGAATCGCGTATTTCTTGGGATAATCAACACTCGGAAAATTGTTTTGACTCTATACAGAGCATACAATTGAGGCTTCTCCAAACAGAATGCAATTTTTCGTAGCGACAAGCGATATTGGGCCAACTGTCGCAGCGAGCAGCGATCTCAAATTGGACAAGAGAGGTGGAACTTTTTGACTAGGAGGTACCTAAGGTAATGTAATTAGTGGGGAAAATACATTGGCTAACCTGTTCACTTATTTTGTTTTTTTTTGTTTCTAAGATACAACCCTGAAGTAGTATGAAGCATACCTCATATTTTATAGGGCATGTATTTAAAATATAATTGTATTGGCAAAACTTCTGTTTATGCATCTTGTCCCTATAGTAATCAAAAGGACTAAAGATTACTTTCTTAATGATATCCTATCCTGACTGAGGTGTTTCCATTATAACTGAAGCGATGGAAATATAGCGGTTTCATGTTATTTCAACATTTTTTAGTGTTTTTCTGGGTGTTCACCCCCAATATCTGAAACAGAACTATTAAAATGAAGAAAAATTGTTTCTTATGGAAAATACCCTTATTGCTGGATTGAACTATTTGTCAAGGGCAATTTTTCGGAAAACACATTGCCTAATGAACAATACCGAAACAAACAAACGATAAAGCGAACTGGGAACTTTCAGAGTACAAATCTGACTCTTTCATCGGTCAAACGAGAAAATTCTCAGAATTACTTTCGTCAAATTGACAGAAGTCGCACAAAACGAAAACTCGAAAGAAAATAATTCTAAAAATTTTCTCGTGCAAGAGTTAGATATGTACTCTGGAACGTGGGAAATTCGAAACATTTTGTTGAATTCAACAAATATTTACTTGTCCGAAAAGGGTGCAGGAAAGTAACTTTCCTGAACATTGTGCAGGATAGTGATTCAGAGACAAAAATAATGCGGAAAAATAGTTAGTTACGCACGGTTGTAGGAAAAAAGTATTTCACAACACTACACCCAATTTCAGTTGAAATATCGAGAGAAAAATATGTCGCAATCTAGTTTTATTCCTACTTATTTCAGTAGTTATTCCTTGTTACGGAATAACTCAGAAAAGGGATGAGCCAAAAACCTGCTTCACGTAGGTGCTAGGTTATTTTTGCTTCTTCCAGTACACCTTCTACATTTTATTGGGTTTTTTCTAGGTGTTCACTCTCAATATTAGAACTAATGCAAATTGAATAAAATTGATTTTTCCTTGAAAACGCCCTTGCGGACTGCAGTATCGAACTATTTGTCAAGGGCAGTTTCTTTGAAAACCATACAAAAACGATAAACAAAGCTAACTGTGACGTTACAGAGTACAAATCTGATTCTTTCATCAGACTAACGAGAAAACTTTTAGAATTATTTTCTTTCGACGTTTTTTTTCGAAATCGAAAAAAATAACTCTAATGAAATGTCTAATGAAAGAGTCAGATTTGTAGGCAATTTTCAAAGATATTGCCCTTTACAAGTACTTCAACCCCGCAATCCGCAAAGGCGATTTCCATGAAAAAACAATTTTATTTAATTTTCAATAGTTCTGTTTCATATTTCATAGATATTGGGAGAGAAACCCCCAAAAAACCCTAATAAAATGATGCAAAATCCTTCCAAAATGAGCTTTAATCGATCACCTGCTACATATCTTTCAGTTTGGTTTTCCTTTTCATCCATGAAAACCATAACTTAGTCAGAACTATCCAATCTGTCTCATTCATTCATTTTCCATGAAGTTTCCAATGATCCCACAAAAAAAGTGCGGATTTATCCAAAGGCTAGAGAAATTATCTAATTTTACCAAAGGTTGGGAAACATTGAAATTCAGTTACAAGTTTCATCGATTTTATTCTTGGCCATTTGTTGAACAAATATGAATTTTTTCCAGAGTATTGTCAACCCTGTATGAAACAGAAATCAGTACTATTCCATCATAACTTCGTATAAATTTGATCAGAAAAATAAGGAAATGACCCAGTTTCCACGACTTTGAGAGCAACAGTGGGCAATCGGAAACGTTCAAATAAGATTTCCATAGTTAACATTCACCCTGAATGGAGTTCACTACGTGATATGATTACTAATTACCAAAATCCTATCCTACCTTAAGGCTATTTTAAGGAATTGCCTCTAATAGTAACGATTATAGAACTCGCACGATATGATACAAAACTATTGCCAGGATCCCTTGCCGGAAAATTGGATAATTTCTCTTCCTGAAATGAATTAAGGGAATGAATTCGCTCTGTCGCTTCACGATATTGAATTCCGTAGACCTAAATCCCAGCCATGGACTTGAATTATATACATCGCAAAGTGGGGTTGATGATCTCGCATTCGTCATGGAAAAATTAAATCTGTCGATTCCTGCTACTTTTTCATATACGATCGATTATCCTAGAGGATAGATATCTGGTAAGACAGTTCACCAACAACAAATTTTTCATATAAATTATATTTTTGGAGGATTCTGCATTATTTTTCATGTTTTTTCTAGGTTTTCGATCCCAATATCAGACACGAAACTATTAATTTTTGAAAAAAAAACATATTTATACGAGTGACTCTTGCGGATTGAAACAATTGGTCGACAGTAATTTGTCGAAAAAAAGTTGCCTGATTAATTCTGCACACTTTTGCTTCATTGTCTGATGGAGGAGTAGGATATAGACTCTGAAACGTTACAATTCACTTCGTTGATAGTTTGCATTATTCCGATATTGTTCATTATGCAACATTTTTTCAAGAAAATGACCGTGACATATACTTTGAATCCTGTAATCCGTAAAGGCCATTTCTATAAATAATGATCTCATTCAATTTGTGAGGGGTTCATTTTTATCGAGAAACCAGAAATATAATTTATTTAAAGGGAACTGTTCTTTCTTTTCACAAACGTCTGAATATTTAACAGGTACAATTATTATTGGTAATCTGCCAAAGATTTCCTATAGCATCTAATTTGTAAATGTTGTCTTTGCAGATGTATGTCCATTCGTACCAGTTTTCCAACGGTAATATTTCTACTAAATACAAATGTTTATGTGACATTTTTATAATTTATTTTTGGGCGTGCGATTATTTTGCACGAAGGTCTGTTATTTTCGGATTTTTTCCTGAAAATGGTTCGACTCACGGATTCGAGGTCAGATTCGATAGTCCGACTTGAAAATATTAGAGAAGCTGCGCATCAAAAAGGTTCTAAATTTTACCTTGCGAAATTATTTTCTCAACAACTACTAAACGGATCAGAATAAAACTTAGTATTTAGTCTAAGAATACCAAGGAGCACCTTCATGCGAAATTTTGTTAGGATAGTACTGCTAGAAAGTCATATTGAATTTTTTTGCTGAAACTATTCATCAACTTTCAATGTTTCAAGTTTGGCGGAAACTTTGAGGTCGATATGTAACAACAGAGTGTCAAATCTCAGCTGGATACGATATTTGATTCAGAAATTTATTAGGGAAAAATATGTCGAATTTAGTTTTTATAATTAGGTTTGTTCGTTGTACCTGCATGAACTACACTAAATACACTAACTACACTGATACTGTTCGCTGTGTTTTGTTGTAATTTTGCACTCTGTTCGTTGCGAAAATGTTGGGAGTGAGTGTAGTCACAGATTAAGTGTGCAGTTTATAGAGTGAGGTTATCTTCTATGATGTTTATGCGTGAGTATAATTCATAATCATAGACATCTGTTGTTGTCTCTGATTACTGGTTGAACTAGTAATGTTCTGTATGTTTGGTTATTTTTGGATTAATTTAATTTCTCATATCGTTCTTAAAAATAGAATTTTCTTCCGTGACGACTTCAGAAAACTTTAGGAAAAATCTCATCACCTCGAAATGGTATAGCGAAAATATACGAAGCATAGAATATTGTCATCTTGGATTTGCGTAAAATCATGTATCATATATTTGTATATTTCTCACAGATCTACCCACGGTGCAGATAAGCCTTTTATGTAGTGAAAATCTCCAAAAATAATTTATAAATTATCGAAAAATTTCGTGACCGTGAGATCCGAGTAATCATATTCGATGACCTGTCAGACATTTTCGGAAAAATGTCAGAATATCACCAATTTTCTCTTGTTTTTTTTATTACATTCTATGATTTTTCCTTATTATCCTACTTATACAGAAGAGAAGAATACAGCCTTGTCAACCTATCCCAACAACGAAAGCTTCCGAATCCACGGCAGTGCTCTTTTAGAATTTTTTCATTCGCCGTAGGTACTGTTTCTTCGAATTTTTTTTTTATTACTAAGCTTTCAGATGTTCATAATCATGCAGCATTTTTTATGTATTTCGTTCATTCCTTAAAAAGATGGCGTTAGCTATGGGTGAAAGTTTCTCTTCTGTTCAGAAAATGGTTTTCAGATATTCGAAAATAATCAAGCTCTAATGCAAAAAATCTCCGTGATAAAGTTCATACGAATCGAAGAGTCACAAATTATTGTTATGGCGATACATGATACATGATCAATGGAGCAGAGTTTTTCGGTAGTTATCCAGATTTCGATTGCCATATTGGCCGCTACTAAATCCCATACAATTTCGCTCTCTGCGTGGTCCCGTGTCCTTTTTTTGTTCCCCAGGATGAAAACCCAATTAAAAATATTCGAGGGTTTTCGACATTTCCACCTAATTGGAAAAGTGATTTATGAATCGGTCCCCTGTATGAGAACGTCCACCAATAACGTATTCCGAAAAAAAGCTTTTAGGTCCCCCTACGGCCCATCTAAACACGCACAACCCGGTTCGGCGCTCATTTCGTCGGACAACAGGGAACTTAATATTCACTAATTTTCAATAAACAACGGATTTGATGTACATTTGCGGATAATTCGCAGACTATTCATCACAAAATCATTGTGTCTTCGTGAATCAACGGGAGTGGAGAAGTAGATAAACTCAGTGACATTACAAGTATTACGTCCACAATGAAAAACTTATTGAATTTCATTTTTTGGCAATGTGGTAATCTGACGTCAAAAATGAAACTACATAAGCGCTCAATCGCTTGGTTTACGAATTCAAGCCTCCAAATGGCATCCTGGGCTTTTAGTTCTTGCACCAATTGAATTTTATAGGGTTTCAGCTTTAGATCTTTGCACGTGCGAATGGAGAGGTCGGGATCATCACGAACAGATTGATTAGTTCGGTCCACGTCATCTTCCGTTATCGATGACCTTGGTTATCCGGAGTTTGTTTAACCTTGTGTTGAACCGGTCTCCTCAAACTTCTTCACCCAATACCGAATGAGAGGAATGCTTGTATCATCATTTAGGTGACGTAAACCTCGAACATTGCAGTAATATCTTCACGCAATATTCGCAGACTTACCGTTTCAGTAAAATTCTCGCACGCCAAACGCGCGGTTCGCTCACGCGAAAGGATCCATAGCAACTGAATTCCCAAGAGCCAGGCTACCGATTAACATAACCCTCACGCCCCTCAGATGCCTTGCGTTAAAACAGTAAGCTAAACAAATATAAAATTTTTTTGAGACACCTTGTATAATAAATATGAAATTTCAACTTGTAGCACGAACACCACAATCCATGTGAAATCACACAAAGCGCTCCATTCTTAAGCTACGACTACCTGTAATACACTTAAGAGGTGAATGAACAATGGTACGAAGGAAAAGCGGAAGTGTTTACCGATGCGAGAAATAAATGTAAGGAAGCTGGATGATTGCAGCTAACTTGCGTTACTGAATATCACCGGAATAAAAGGGGTTAATTGATGTTAGAATATCTGAACGAATTCCCTTTGTTGTTAACATTCTCCCACAACAATGCCAGGCAACCGACATCCTCTTTAAACACACACACACACTTCCCGGTTGGGTAAAACATGATCCAAATGGATTTCACTTGTGTTTCATTAATCAATCAGTTAAATCTCCCCGTTGATGCTGGAACAAGTCGGCCGCCCTTCTCTACAAAAGCGTTCGACATATGTGTAGACCTATTTCACGACAGATTTTCAATCCGTCGTGATCGCGCAGGGTGAAGTTCCTATACACTGTGTCCGTAAAGTATGGAACAAATTCATTTTTAGCTGAACAGGTCATTTTGAGAAATAATCCTGAAACACGTCGATTTTTGATTTCAATTTACCGTATTTTAAAATAATAATCTATTATATAGGGTGAATTACGTTCGAGTAATGACGTCACCATCATTTTTTTTAAATGGAACACCCCCATTTTGTCTCGATATTCGGATTACCCTAGCTGATCTGATTCAAAAAATGTATCACATGTTGATTCCAATTGGTACAGGGTGGACACAAATACAATAGTTTTGTGTGTGCTCATAAAGTAACGCGTAATATTCTTTATTAGGTAAATTAACAATATTATCAAAAATACTTATTGTCTAGCGGCAACTGGTTTAAATGTAACACCCCGTAGTTTGCTACATGTTTAGAGTAATAAAAATCAGCTGTTTCCAAACATGTTTGGTACTTGTGTGAAGAAATTATTTCTTATCTATTTATAAAAATTTCAAAAAGCACTGCCGTAAAGGCAGCAATTTTTGCGCGCATGTTCAATGTGGATGACCGCTTCAGCAACGAATTTGAACATGCAAGCAAAAGCTGCTGCCTTCACGGCAGTGCTTTTTGAAATTTTTTACTGATAAATTACTGGATTTCAATTCGATCAAATCTGTATTTTTGGAAATATTGGAAAAATAAAATTTTGAATGGGTATGTCTACGGAATCATTGGGCGGATTTTACCCATTCACGAATTCGACCTTCGTAATTAAGCCCCAAACCTACTCTACAAATATGAAATTTCTAAGTCGTTTCTTCCGGAAGTTATTGTGTTAACAGTCAGCCTAACGGCTCAGGTTAGTTAGTTTCTTCAGACAAAGAAGTCTCAGAACAAGTTGTTCTCTCTTCAAAGTGAAAGGGAAGTCGGCCATATGCAACCTCCATCTCGGACCCACGATTTGAAGCCTTATGCTTCTTCCTTATGTTCTTTATTCAGAGCTCTGACCACTTGAACTAACGTACGACGTGCTGATTGGCATAAATTCAAATGAAATGAAGTGCGGCCATGAAATTGGTTAAGTTCATAAGATTATTAATTGTTTTCTATAAGAAAAGCCGAAGCCACGCCCATCAGGTGAATTTTTACAGGTGAGACGTATTGATTGGATTGATTTAGGCGAATAATGTTGCACACTGTTATGTGGGTAGTTTTCTAGATTTATCAATCAGGTGTGGAATTGGTTTCTGATCATTACAAATGTTATTACTAGAGTTTTAGGATGCGACGATGCATGAATATGTGAAGTTCTGAAGTAGAGGTCTTGGAATAAGAAACAATCGTTCGCTGGTATATAGGGTGATCAAATTTATATGGATAAATGCAAGGCAATATTTCATCAACATCAAGGGAGTTTTTCGGGAACAGAGTTTCGAAAGTCAAGAAGAAAAGGTTGGTTTTAAAAATAAGTTTGATAACTCGAGAACAAAGTTTGAATTGAAATATGTTGGTACATGCCTACATGCATTTACGGACAGCCTAACGGCCGACTGCGTAAACACAATAACTTCCGAAAGAAACAACTTAGAAACTCGATATTTGTAGAGAAGGTTTGGACCGTAATTACGAAGGCCGAATTCGTGAATGGGTAAAATCCACCCAATGATTCCGTAGATATACCCAATCAAAATTTTATTTTTCCAATATTTCCAAAAATACAGATCAGATCGAATTGAAATACAGTACTTCATCGAAAAATAACAGTTCGAAGTTCCATACAGAATTTAATGAGGATGATATGATAGGAAAATCATAGAAATTTTTTTTTTAAATTGTTCTTATGACACGATTATCACGAAATTTCGCATAAAGTTGTCTTTCAGCATCACAAAACTAGCTGTGAAGTTTTATCAGGACTGAATCAGTATTTCTCGAGTTATACCGAAAAAATCAACGATATCGAGAAGAAAACCTCGAAATTTGACATATTTTTTCCCGATATCTCCAAAACTTATGATTTTTTTTTAATTTACTGACAATATGATCCTGACGAAATTTGGCTCAAAGTTGCGCGTCGTTATACTCCACCTAACTGCCAAGTTTGAATCCAATCGCTCAAGTAGTTTCTGAAATAAAAAATAAATAACTTCGACATTTCAAGTGCCTATAACTCAAAAACTATTCGACCGATTTGGCCCATTAACGAACTTAACCGCGGCATTCTGATGCGCAACCTATCCTGAAAGTTTCAAGTTGCTAGCTTGCTTCTGTCGACAGTTATCGTGTCTACGGCCGGACGGACGGCCGGCGGGACAGAATCGATTTTGTCACCGGATTCGTCATCAGTGAGTCCAACCTAGTCGATTGAGACCATTTTCGGCTCAATCATCCAAAATTAGAGACATTTGGACAAAACGATAGCACGCTGTTCCCCTAGAACATGCGCGCAAAAAACATAGTCGTCTAGTTTTTTGTGAAATGTCATTATTTGTTTAGTAATTTATTGATGTTCAGTGACAGTTTAGTACTACAATATTTTTGGTATTCGTGAATATTCGAATGATTGCTTAGATTTAACTGGAAGTAGAAATGGAGTTGAGTGTAACACAAAGAATTGAAATACTTATGATGATTGGGTATGGAGACAGATCGCGAACTCAGATGGAAGTGTGCAATTTGTTTACTGATAAATATCCAGAAAGACCTATAACGAGTTCAACAGTCAGTAAGATTGAAACGAAATTTCGAGAAACTGGTACGGTTGAAAATATACCCAAGTCTGGTCGTCCCCCTGCAAATGCTGATACAGCATAATATGTTTTACTGAGTTTTGAAGAAGATGCGCACATCGTTCGTTAAGTTAGTCGGGATATCTGTAGCAAAACAACGGTACACAAACTATTGAAGCTTGAAAAATGGCATCCTTATAAAATCAAACTTGTGCAAGAATTAAACGAAGATGATCCCGATAGAAGACTCCAATTTTGCGAAGAAAAATGGAAAATGTCACCGAGACCTTCTCTTGATACAAAACATTATTTTTTCTGATGAGTCGACTTTCACGTTAAATGGTGAGGTTAACCGTCAGAATTGTAGATACTGGGCAAAAGAAAACCCCCACTGGATGCGAGAGCATCATACACAATACCCTCAAAAGGTAAATGTATGGGCTGGAATTGTACGAAATCGAATCATAGGACCCTACTTTATCGAAGGTAATTTAAACGGGGCAAAGTACCTTGAGTTTTTAAGGGGGTATCTCGTACCTACTTTACGTAATTTGTTTCCCAGCAGACGTAATCCGGGAGGTTTTGATGAAAGTTTATGGTTTCAACAGGATGGTGCACGTCCACATTATGCTGTAGATGTTAGAAGGTACCTAGATGAAATTTTTCCGAACAGGTGGATTGGTAGACGTGGAACCACTGAATGGCCAGCGAGGTCACCAGATTTAAATCCTTTGGATTATTTTCTGTGGGGCCATCTGAAGAATGTTATTTATAAAACGAAACCAGCAAATATTGAAGATGTACAAGAGAAAATTCGAACAGAAATAAACAATATTACGCAAGTAACCATACACAAGGTTCAACAAGAATTTGTACACCGTTTGGGCTACTGTCAAATACAGCAAGGACTGCAGTTCGAACATTTATAAAGTCATGATTTCCAGCATATTCTGTCCGCTAGACAATAAGTATTTTTGATAATATTGTTAATTTACCTAATAAAGAATGTTACGCGTTACTTTATGAGCGCACACAAAACTATTGTATTTTTGTCCACCCTGTACCAATTGGAATCAACATGTGATACATTTTTGGAATCAGCTCAGCTAGAGTAATCCGAATATTGAGACAAATGGGGGTCTTCCATTAAAAAAAATGACGGTGACGTCATTACTCGAACGTAATTCACCCTGTATATTAGATTATTATTTTAAAATACGGTAAATTAAAATCAAGAATCGACGTGTTTCAGGATTATTTCTTAAAATGACCTGTTTAGCTAAAAATTAATTTGTTCCATACTTTACGGACACAGTGTATAAGTTTCTGGTCCACTGGAATCAATGTTCATTACCTTCTGGTCATCCATAAGAATTTGCTGTATTAAACGGTTTCAATATTGAATTTGAATGAGTTTCTCTGGATGAAGATTTGTGGGTGATTTGAAATATCGGCTGTTTTTTTGAGTGATAGAACTTTAAATCGAAATAAAAAACATTTAAATCAAGATTGAAGCCAATTTTTTTTTATTTGAAAGATGATTTCATGACATTTATGTTTTGAAAATAATTTCCGGCATATTTCCACCACGACGAGTTCGAGGAACCGCATTCGACCAGACCAATTTTGGACCACTTGTTCGAGTTATTCAGGCCTTATTTCATGAATAACACGAGTTATGTTGGCATCCAAAGCGTCTATCATTCCTGGTTTATCAGCATAAACGAATGACTTGACATAACCCCAAAGAAAATGATCCAGTGGAGTTATGTCGCATGATCTTGGAGGCCAATTAATTGGACCATTTCTCGACATAATGATATCGCCAAGTCTTTCTTTCAATAAATCAATTGTTACAGTAACAGCATGAGGTGTGGGACCTCCTTGTTGGAACCAAAACACTTCTGGGTCGATACCATTCAAATTTTGAAACAAATAATCATTGATCATCCATCTGTAACGAGCACCATTCACTATAACATTAACTTCAGCATCGTTTTTAAAGGGGTATATCTACAGAATCATTGGGCGAATTTTATCCAATCACCAATTTGACCTTCGTAATTGAGCACCAAACATACTCTACAAATATCAAGTTTCCAAGTTGTCTCCCCAGGAAGTTATTGAGATATTTTTCTTAAAATGGTTTCAATTACACGATCATCATGAAACTTTGCACAAAGTTGTTCATTAGCATTTTCAAACTAGTTACCAACAACGATACTGAGGAAAACTCCAATAAATTTGACATTTTTCTTGCCGATATGTCCTAAAATTATGATAGCATCGGACTGAAATTTGAAACACGGTTGTAAAATATGAAACTCAAGGTCCGAAGAGGATTTTTTTCAACTATTATGGATAGCTTCAGAAAAAATTTTTTTTTCAATTCACTGACTGAACTATCTCGAAAGAACTCTGCGAAAAGATGCTCGTCATTATGCTTCAACTAATTCCCAAGTTTCAACCTAATCGCTCGAGTAGTTATTGAAATATCAGGAAAATAACCTCAAAATTTCAAATGGCTATAATTCCGAAAACGATTGGCCGATTTTGCCCATTAGAGAACCTAGCCATAGCATTCCGAAATGCAACCTGTTAGCAAAGTTTCGAGTCGAAAGGATCTCCTGCATGGTTTTCTGCAATCGTCGACAATTAGCTGGCGCTATTCCTCCAGAGATCTTGTTGGCCATTATCTGTACAATGACCAGTCAGATCTCCAGATATGCCTCCTCTATACTTCTTTTTGTGGGGACACTGAGAATCGAAAATGTATGCCAAAGAATTTGCCTCTCTAGAAGAGTAAGGCCAGTAGATTTTCGAAGAATGTACGGCGAATTACCCCCGGAAAGCTACATAATGTGAAGCGGAAGCTTGAACATACTTTATAACATCGTATGGAAGTTGGCAAGGCTCAATCTGAGCATCTGTTAGATCAAATCAATCAGGACACTTATCTTTTTTCTGAACAAATTTTCCCCTCCTGCATCGTCACTTTGAAATTGAGAAACCATCATGAGATGGTGAATTGGGTGATATTCCATTTTTTTTTTTTTGTATTGTATTTTCCGACTATCCTAGGCTTCAATGAAACCCCTCAGAAGCTTAAAGCTTGTGCGAGTTAGGATACCGGGTGTGTTCTGTGTAGGCTTTGTTACTAATTCCTTGCGCAAAATAAAAAATGATGAAATCTCACAAAACAAATTTAATTGTGATTTTCAGGAGGAAAAGACTTTTTCAACCACATATCGCACGATTTATCTTCCCTACTCAACTTTAAGGATTTGCGTTACCTCGTAGAAAGATGAAATGATATTGTTAAGTCGTGAACATGTTGGGTTGCCTAACTCGACGGTTCCACGGCGTAAGACCGAAAACAAATCGGTTCCAACTGTCAAACGACATCGTCAGTATCAGTATTAACATATCGTCGTACGCATCGTAGTACTAATTTTATCACCATCTTATTAACGTTTCTAAATTAGTTTGATTCAACGAAAAAAAAAAATTCTTCTTATATATGATATATCTTCGCAGTTTTGCACCGTCTGCATATTCATCAATTGTGGCATCGAAACTAAAAGCGATATTGGGCAGCTTTGTGTGGAGTACTTTCTGATCTTCTTGAGTAGCGAGGTAGAATCCACCAAGTCCTTGTAGGAGAAAGGTTTCTTCCCTGTCTCCTTTTCCTTCCTTACCTCTTCTGCTGCCAGACCAGTGCTGAGTCGCCAGATTAACCTCATGAGCTCATTGGGATAAGTGAATTGCATTTTCACTCATTCAGTTGTTCAATATCACATCAGAATCATATGAAAGTGATCCCAACCGACAATTAAGGTCATTCAGATATCATATGATGGGTTTTATGTAAGAAATGACTGGGCTGAGCGATTCTCTGAAATGTTCATCCATCCGCTAGAAAAGACCTCTAGTTCCATTTCAATGTGACAGCCTGTATATAGATATCCAGGGATAACACTGATTTAATTACATACTATAAGAATTTACGTACTATCAGTAGGCCAGATGAAGAGCCAGGATTACGCTCAGCTAAAAATCATGAATTCCTTCGGGTATCCAGAGATACAGCGATAAGATATTGCTCAGGAAATCAGAGGTAGCAAGCAGAACCTTGGGAGAATTTTGATTGAATTCAACGAATCTCACAAATCAGGTTGGAAAAGTGTCTCTCTTCGATTTTCGAGGAGTATTCAAGGTACAGCACGTTCCTGAAGATATATTACTATCATCGAAAAAAAATGAACTTCTAGAGAGGACTTCAGGTGGTGGAGAAATGAAGCTCTGCTTCGGAAATCGTGCATTGCGAACAAATTAAACGAGAGCGTAGATCAAACGAGTGTGATCGGAATAAAATTGAATGTTTGACCCTTTAAGGGAAATACCCCATCGGTGCTCATGTTAAATTTCTATTTTCAAATTAAATACGGTATTTTCCTTCAGGGTGAGGCACTCCTTACTGACGAATACTGTCAGCCACTCATCCACATTGCCCGGAACATACGAAAAAAGTAATTGAGTTCGTTACAGACGAATGATATATTAAAGAACGAAAAATTCACTTTATTGCAACGCAATACCTCCGTTGTTCCGGCACTCAAATCCAATTTATCTGCTCCTCTGTTTCGTTTTGCAAATATCGCAGCAATTCTGTACAAGCCTTCACCATACCAGTCGAAAGGTCCGTTGTTGAAATCAGAATATATCAACTGCAGAAAATATTCATATGTTGGGGAAATTGAAAGGGATACGAAAAGATTTGTCAAAAGTTCTGAGAATAAGCGAGCCTTCACAAACACATCATTTTTGCACTGCAGTCGATCGAAATAAGTACAGATGGTCTCATTTGAAAGGAAACAGGTCTTTACTGGTGGAAAAATCAAGATTTTGGATTTTGAACGCTCGTACGCGTCAATTTAGTTCTTGAGAGAGACATTTATTCACTTTATCCCTCTGCACGGCGACCTCAACACCTTGATGGTGGGTTGTGTGGTATATTGTCGAAAAGGCATTGAGAATGAACCAACACCTTATACCGGGTGTCCCACGAATACCTTTCATTTGAATGCTTTTAGCGAAGAATCGAAATTCAGCTTTGCAATTTCGGACTTTTGTGCTTTGTCGAAAGAGATGATTGCCTGTGAATTTTTTGGGATTCGTGGGACTTCTGATTTCACTGGAAGTAAGACCAACATTCGTTTTTCGAATGGAAAGCCCTATATATTATGATGAAAATAGTTTCCTTATTAAATTCTGAGTAATCCTGATGTAGAATTCCTGAACTTCAGTCGGAAATTCCTTTTTTAACTTGAAATTCCAATTAAAAAATTGTAAATGGCGCTTTACTCAAACATGGACATCTTCCAGGTTTTTCTTTGGAAAAATGTCGTTTTTAGGTTTCTGCAAGAAGTAAGAATTGTGCATCTGTAGCAATAGTCAGAATTGAAACTCATGTTACAGGAGGTCACAAAGGAGTTGTCAAAGTTGGCAATTTCGAGAACGTGAAAACTCAATTTTTTCAAATTAGGACCTAATTTTTTTGTGCCAAATTGGAATCTACGTTCAAAAATAATGTAGTTGTGGAAACCACACCAATGCTCTGAAATTCATATTTTCTGAGAGATTCGTGAAAAACAAGTACGCGATAACATTTCGAATGTTATTCTTCTCAGAAAAAAAATTATTGTCTCGAAGGAGAGGGATGATATATTGAACATTCATTTCAGATTTTATTCATAGAAATTATGAATTTTTAGTTTCACTTGTATTTTTGAGAAGAATGAGATTAGAAATGTACTCCCGACTGCATTTCTCAAAAAATATGAATTTTAGGGCATTGGTGTTATTTCCACACGTCTATTATTTCTCAACGTAGATTTCAATATGGCCGTGAAAAATAAGGTTCTCATTTGAGAAAATTGTGTTTTCACGTTTACGAAATTGCCAACATTGGCAATGCTTTTGTGGCCTCCTTTGACGTGAGTTTCAATTCTGACTATTGCAACAGAAGCACAATTCTTAGTTCTCGCGGAAACCTAAAAACGACATATTTCCGAAGAAAAACCTGGAAGATATCCACCAGGAGAAAAGTTTCTCTCAAATCAATTCGTAACCGCATTAATTCAAGAGAATGGTACTCTTGAATAGGTCCAACCAAATATTAGTTTGATTTTTCGATTAAATACTCTTGACCCATGTGAATAATGATCCTCTTGATTCAAGCGGAATCACGTTTGGTCCAAATGAGAAAATAAACATTGTGTTTAATCAGATCGCAAAATTTTTTACCAAGATAATATAAAATGTTTGCAATTAGCGGCTCTCAAATAAAAAAATGTATGGTATCTCAACAAGCTTTTCATTATCATTCTTGAAGATATCAATCATAAATAAGGTGTGAATGGAGGATCACCTTCTAACAAGAAAGTATTTTGGGAACAGGGTTTCGAAGGTCCAAGAGCAGAAGTATGTTGTAACAATTCGCTCGATTACTATGTATACTCATGACCTCCAAACATAAAATTAAAATGTGTTGTCTGGAGTTCACGCATATACATGTGCCAATGTTCGTGCATAACAGACATACATGTAAGCATGCACCCACAGATACAAACATGTTTGAATTCAAAGTTTGTTCACCAAGCTAATTCTTAAAACCAACCTTTTATTCTTGACTTTTCGAAACTCTGTTCCCGAAATACTTCCTCGATCTTGATAAGTAGTTTTCCATTTACACAAAATTCATAATGCACCATCAAAAATACAAACGCAATTGTTCACTATTCACTATGGCGGCCATGGCGTTGTTTCCTATCTAAATATCCATATGTTCTGCCGTCTGCGATTCTACATACCACGCATCTTCAGCAGCAATACCGCTTATTGGTCGAGGGAGTCACGTGCCTTCGTCATCGGAACACATTTAATAAGAAATGATATTCTTGATCCGAGAGAACTATGATTAGCTGAAATTGTTTTCTGAAGTGAAGAGTACGTATGTCTTGGATGAACTAATTTCGATTCAAGAAAATTTATGTAAACGGGCAAACAACGAAATGAGTTGAACATAGAGGTATATTGGTCAATTTTGAATTATTCTCTTGGGGGAAGATTATTTAATTCAAGAATATGTTGATATTTGATTTGAGAGATCCTTTTTCTCTGTGCATGTTTCAGCAGAGCGCCATTTTCAATTCTTTCATTAGAATTTCACGTTGAATAAGAAATTTCTGACAGAAATTCAGGAATTCCACATTAGGCTTACACAGAATTCCATAAGGAATCCATATTCATCATGAAATATGGGACTTTCCATTTGAGAAACGAAAGTAAAACCGGAAATCCAACAAATTTCAAAAACTTTGCAGGCAATCATATCATTAGTCAAAGCTTAAGTCCGAAATTGCAAACTTGAATTTCGATTCCATCCCAAAAATATTTGAACGAACGGTATTCGTGGGACACCCGGTATACCTGAAGCATAAGATGATTACCAATAATTGAAAAGAGAAAGGAAAATTTGCACTGCGCCAACAAAATTATTCTGAAAATTTTCTCGTTTGTCTGATGAAAGAGTCAGATTTGTACACTGAAACTTCAAAGTTCGCTTTGTTTATCGTTTGTATTGTTCTTGTATTGTTCATAAGGCTATCTGTTTCCAAAAAAAAAATCCCTTGACAAATAGTTTGCCATAAAAAAAAACAATTTCATTTTATTTTCAATAGTTCTGTTTCAGATATTAGGAGTGAAAACCCAGAAAAAACCTAAAAAATGTACAAGTTAGGTCATTTAGTGATCAAAATAAAAATCTCTTCGCGAAAAGAACGCTCCAATATAAATTGAACGGAATCTGAAGATAGCTGAAGGTCTGCGACAGTGTTAATGCTAGTTTTCCAGATCCTGGTTAATTTGAATGCTGAGATGGTGATATTATTATTGATCGTGGGACCCTCAGCAAAACCGCACGAAGGATCACCCTCTTGAGAAGACCAACGTCACTCTCTGTGGCCTGGCTATGTCCAAAATATGAAATGAGTGGCAGATATAGTTTGTCTTGCCCGAAAGTTTGCTTGCCTTGTTAGGGGGGCCTTCCCAAGTCGTAAGCCTATTTATTCAAGTCTACTTCGCCAACAGTAAATTTCCGCTTTGTTCTATACATGCTCATATATATTTCTAAGGCATGAGTGAGAATTTAGATTACCCCATTATATTCTTAGCTATACCGATCAAGTTGTGGAATCCTACGCACCGATTCATCACGTAAATAAATTTGTTTATACGATTGGTGGTGCTAGATGAACAGAACCTTATGTTTTTGCGAGCATGTTCTGGGGAAATGCTTGCTATATTTCTGGTTAAATGTCTGTGGTTTTCGAATTTCGAGCCGAAAATTGTCTTGAACGACTAGGTTACATCCACTGATTACGAATCTATGTTTATACAGTGCTTTCATGATGAAAGGAACAAATTCATTTAAAAATTAGGTTTCTATTTTATGTTAAAATCCTCGGACACGTCGATTAGTATATTTATTTGGACATTTTTCGCAATAGAAATTCTGTATACAGGGTGTCCCATTTGAGATCTATGACTTTGTCATTACTTTTTTTAAATGTAATACCCTGTATATTATTCCACTTTGCAACGTTAAATTCTTATTACTTATCAGTCCAGAAGTAACTGAGAATGTGCAACGGGAAACATTGTATCGAATTCAGAAATGCCTCGGAGTAAACGGACAACAGATTGAACATCAATAATTAAATAGGAATTATATTTGTGTATTTTCATATCGTATCTTTCATTATTCACTATCTCCGTTATATCTGGAAATCCATCGAGTTTAGGCATATGGTATGTTCACAAAAAGTAATAAGAATTTATCGTCGAATTGTTAAGTGAAATTATATACAGGGTATTACATTAAAAAAAAAAATGACGAAGTCATAGCTCTCAAAAGAAACACCATGTATACAAAATTTTTATTGCAAAAATGCCCAAATAAATATAATAATCGACTTGTCCGAGGATTTTAACATGAAATCGAAACCTAATTTTCAAATGAATTTGTTCCTTTCATCATGAAAGCACTGTATTGACTTGTTAGTTGATCAAACATGGGACGTTTACATTACATCATGATGAATTGATATGAAGACGCAACCAACTCTAGTCTTCTGTTACACTGCTCACAGATTGTCTGTAATATGAACCTCGAGCCGAAAATGTTCTTAAACCATTGAGCTCGACTCAATCATGAAAAATTCGTGGTCTTATTCTCCTCAGTCCGCCAGGGGGTCAATTCTTGAATCTCGATCAAGAATTGAAGAGTATGACAATTATCCTATATTTGCGTCGATTTTCTAAGTTGAATACATACAATAAGTAGACATGGAACCGAATGTCACTCGACAATCGAATGTTTTATCTTCTATACTCCGTACCACTCGTTGCTAAGTCGAATGAAACGGTGATAAGGTTATGTATATATTCGGATTTGAAATTTCTCGATATCTTACATCCAGTATATAACTAGAGTATTCGCTTGAAAACATTGTCGAAATGGTGAATAGAACTCTCACAAATTGTGTAGATGCTCGAGAATACTTAGGGAATCGACATAAACATATGACAATGGGGGTTTTTCCTTCAAACGAAAATGCAGTAACTTTCATGGCAAACCTTTGGAACATCACATTTCAAACATATAATTTCAATATTATATTTTTAAAACAATGTTTGATCACCTAAAACTGAAAAATTAAAATGGGAATTTGCATTTAAAGGGATTTGTCTTGAGTGCACGATATGGCAACGTCGAATCCAGCTTTCTCGGAAAGAAAAGGACGTCAAATGTGTTACTTTGCTTGGGAAAACAGAGATAGCTATACTTCGATCTGGTTAGAGTAGAAGACAAAGACCAAGGAATAGAAAAAGAAGAGCTCAGACTGTCATATTACTGACAAATCGCAAACGGAAATTGTTTGGTTATATTGACAAAGAACACGTGTCTACAACAGAATAGGAATGAATATTTCATTATTCTATAGCAGATAAAGCTATTCTACTAAACACCGTTGTCACTTCGTGCATGCCTGGCATATCCCAAACTCCAATTTTGAAATCTGATTTTGAATACTTTCTGAAGGTAATTTGGGAAAATGATGAATCAAACCCATAATAATTATGTTCAAATTTGCATTTATAGTAATAACCCAAATTCAGGAAAAACCCCCATTGTCATACTCTTCAATTCTTGATCGAGATTCAAGAATTGACCCCTAGGTCACAGATTTTTTTCAATGTTATATCAAAATAATAATGCCCTGCACTTGTGGAACTGAACTATACTTCAGAAGGTTTGGGTTGATTGAGGTAGTTGAACGACTTATGAAAATTATTATTCATGAGCTGACCCAATAATTGCATCGGGTACATTGGATGTATCGGAGAAACCCTCTTGATAATCCACCATCAAACTCCAGAAGCCATTGAATATTCCATAATCGTAACTAACTCAGGAAACATTGATTCCACTATCGGTCAGAAGCCTTCGGTGTATACGCCTGAAACCATGAAAATCTTGATGCTCATTTGCATCTGTCCCAATTACGTTCGTGTAGCTTTTAAGTCTATTGTAGATCGTCCGAATGCTATTCCAATCCAATCGACACTAATTCTTGAGTTCTGTGTCGTGATAAACTATCAGGTTCATTCGGGTTCCAACAATTACTGTTCTAGAACTGTTCGGGTCACGTTCTGGTTTTGTCGAACTGTTTCAGGACCGACTTGATCTGTGTTCGGGTTCTGTCAGAATTATCCTCGGACGGTCCAGAACTGTCCGAAAACAGTACCTGCTTCCGAGTGGGTACTGTTCTAGGATTTCTACCGCCGCATGGTCAGATTCTTTTATTTTGGACAATGCCATTGAAATCCGATTATTTGAATATAATAATTGAGAGTTATGTTTGTGTTTGGATGCGTTTTTTTAATTTTAATCCATTGGTCTATCATTGACTACCTAATCGTTAACGGATAAAAGTATATTTTTTCTTTCAATCAGAAAAATGCCGATGACAATTTCAAAGTTGTGCTTTATTTTTCAACATAATTAAATTTCCGTTTTGAATCGAATTATGGATTTTTATTTTTAATATTCGACAAGGCAGTGTATTGTGAAAAAAAATCAAATATAAGAATTTTGTTTGAGATATGAAAAATGGGAAAGAGTTTTTTTTTCATACTCATCTGGTTGGTCGAGAAATTTGATGACGTTTCGTCGATTGTATTCCTATATCGCCAGATTGAATTCATTCTATCATTGAGCTGATCTAAATTAAAAAAAATGATTCTCCTCTGCCTCTTTCTGTCCTTAGTTCTGTTCGGGTTTTCATGTATTTTGAACTGTCCTAGGATAGTTCTAGGACTCGAAAGGTCTGCTCATCGGTTCTGCGCAGTTCGGGAACAATCCTAGGATAGTCCGGAAATTGGAACCCGAATGAAGCTATTTATTTGAGTATTTTTGCGCGCATGTTCTAGGGGAACATAGTGTTATTGTTTTGTCCAAATATCTGTAATTTTAGAACTTTGAGCCGAAAATGGTCTCAAATGACTAGGGTGGACCCACTGATGGCGAATCCGGTGTCAAAATCGATTCTGACAAGTTGCATTTCAAATTGCGACGGTTAGGTTCGTTAACGGGCAAACTCAGCAAAATGGTTTCGCAGTTATAGCAATTTGAAATCTTGAGGTTATTTCCTGATATTTCGGGAACTGCTACTGCGATGATATTGAAACTTGGCAGTTCAATGGAACACAACGCCGCGCAATCTCCGGAACAATTTCGGATTTTTTTTTTCATCGAAACTATTCATCATATTCGAAATTCGAAAATCTTCTCACACTTTGAACTTCATAATTCACAGTACTGTACAGAATTTCAATTCGATACGGTTATTATTTTCGGAGATTTTGAGAAAAGATATGTCAAATTTGGTGGTTTACGAATGGCCTTTAGGCGGACCATAAACACAATAACTTACGGAAGAAACGACTTAGAAACCCGATATTTGTAGAGCAGGTTTGGGGCTACATTACGAAGGTCGAATTCGTGAATGGGTGAAATCCGCTTAATGATTCCGTAGATATACCCATTCGAAATTTTATTTTCTCGATATTTTCGAAATGCAGATAAGATCCAATTGAAATCCAGTACTTTATCAAAAAAACCTAAAAAAACTCTGACGTGAAGCCAGCAGCTTTGCGCACATGTTCAGAGGAGATAACCAAAAGTGCGTTTGAGGGAGTCAATACGTGAAAAGCTGACTGCTTTGGCAACGAATTGTAAAATGCGCGCAAAAGCTGCAAACTTCAAGTCCGTGCTTTTATAGGTTTTTTCATTTCTTCGTTATCGTCTTTCTCAATTGTATTCCACTCCCTTCAACGCCTATTGTGTATTAATCCGTTTTTCAAACGTGTATGATTTTCGAATATTGAGCTGAAAATGGTGTTGAATGAATCTTTAGATGTTGTGTCATGACGAAATATTCATTTTAATAATCTCATTTCTAAGTAAACGTATTTTACTTCGAAAACCCTGTAAATTCCACATGAATGCTGCTAAATTGTATGCAAACCAACCTTGTGTATCGATCCGTTTGCCAAATGTGTATATGATTTTCGAATATTGAGCCTTATATTGTGTTAAATGGTTCTTCAGATGTTGGGCAGTGATATACTATTCATTTCGGTAGTATCATTACTTGATTAAGGTATTTTACTTCGAAAACCCTGCAAATTCCCCAAAAATGCTACTTATTGTCTCAATTGTATTCAAACCAGTCTTGTTCAACCCCTAGCGTGTATTGATCTGGATACCAAATGGTATTGAATGGTTCTTTAGATGTGCCATTATAGACTTATTTATTTCTGTATTCTCATTTATCAGTCCTTTACTTCTAAAACCCTACAAATTCCACGAAGAAGCATCTAATTGTCTTGGCCCGTCTCCTTCAACCCATAGTGTGTATAGAATCGTTTGCTGACTGTGTATATAATTTTCGAATATTGAGCAGAAAATAATGAAATACGAAAGTATTGCAGGAAAATAATCCTGTAGGTTTTCACTTTATTGTGTAATGAAAGATTCATCAGATATAGATCCTGAAACTTCATCATTCATAACGTTGAACGTTTACATTATTCCGATATTGTTCATTAGCAACATTCTTCCAAGAAACTGCCCTTGCAGTTATTTGGACTCCAGCAATCTCCAAGGGCAATTGCTATTGATGTTTATTTTTCATTTAATCTTCAATTGTTGTTTTCCAGATATGGGAATTGAAAACCCAAAACATAACTCGAAAAATAATGCTAAATCTGCACAAAATATCATTTTGAACACATTTGAAAATTCCCTTTTTTGCAGTACACATTCAAATTGATTTGAAAGCAAGTTATTTTAGTTTTATAGATTGGACAATAGTTCTTGAAATAATATAAAACAGTACCATCGTTCAAATGCATAATATGAAGGGTAGACAAAGGTAAATAACCTAACACTGAAAACCGAAATGAATCCCCCAACACATATGTGGCTTGTCCATACAATGATGCTAATACTGGCGAAATCCCTAGCTAATGTTATTATCTGAAGACCATGCTCTGCACGGATCGAGTTCATCAACAATGAAAATTTAATTCTTTTATTCATTACATAGGTGTGGTGGAAATCCAATTCCGGCAAAACCTTCTTGACCAATAGAAACTTATGAATATTCAATTATTCCCACTTTGTTTTTGTATAATAATTCCTCTCCTTTCGCTCGGGACTTTAATTTTCGTGTTTCATTACAAGGATCTGTATTCATTTCGTGGAGAATTTCCGGTTTTACTTTTTAATGAGCCCCAATTATTCATCCTCTCTAATCACATTCATCATAACCCTGATTTATCTATGCTGCTGGTTTTTTGATCGCATCGCTAATCTCCTCCTCTCCAAGCAACCAATTCAACATCTGAATCAATTTTTATATTATGGAGTTTTTGTCCCAATCGATAAGATGTAATAGTTAAAAAGGCATTTCTTCTCTTTGGTTATTTTTATCTCTTTATTCTAGGAACGCGAACTTTACCATTATTTTCAAATTTGTGTTATGTTCGAATTTTGAGCTGAAAGGGGTCTCAATAGGTTTGAGTCTCCGAAGAAGTAAAATTCTACAGAAGCACTGATGTGAAGTCAGTAGCTTTTACGCGCATGTTCAAATTCGTTGCCAAAGCGGTCAACTTTTCACGTATTGACCCCGCCCAACATACCTTTACATCCAAATGGAAATATTTGGTGATCTTATGATATAACCCTCACAAAATTCTGCATGAACCTCTTCAAGCTATTATTTGAAAATTCTATTTTCCCAATACTTCCAAAAAAACAGATGAGATCGAATTGAAATTAGTACTTGATTTAAAAATAACAGCTTGCAGTATAATACAGAATTTCTTGTGTATACTATAATCAGAAGATCGCAGAATATGGAATATTCGAAAAAAATATTTGAAATTTTTTGTCCAAGTTCCAAATTGTTCTGATGATGATTTTCAAGGTAATTTTCAAGTTTTTATCATCATTGAATCAGTATTTTTTGCGTTATTCCGGAAAAAACATCGATACCAAGGAAATAACCATGAAATTCGACATATACAGTGCTTTCATGATGAAAGGAACAAATTCATTTGAAAATTAGGTTTCTATTTCATGTTGGAATCCTCGGACACCTCGATTATTATATTTATTTGGGCATTTTTTGCAATAAAAATTTTGTATACAGGGTGTCTCATTTGAGAGCTATGACTTTGTCATTACTTTTTTTAAAGTAATACCCTGCTTTTCATTATCTTCATAAATGATCTACCTGAACATCTGGTATCAATTTTAATCAAACTGATCATTTTTGTTGATGACACGACAATTGCTGTCTCGGCTTCAGACTTGAACGATCTTACAGCCTTCTGCATGTCCCTAATAAGCCAATTTGAAGACTGGTGCAGTAAGAATGCACTAATCATGAACATTGATAAAACCGAGTGTGTTCGATTCTCGCTGAGAAGTGCAAATGACAGCACCTTTGATATACGCTTTAATAATGTATCACTAGAAGCAGGAGAAGGTATCAAGTTTTTGGGTGTTTATGTTGACGGAAATTTGAGGTGGTGCCATCATGTTGAAAGGGTTTGTAAGAAGCTTAGCTCGTCTTTTTATATTATATGCCGTATAAAGAACTCCGTTCCTCCTGGGGTTTTGTTAAATCTGTATTATGGCTTGGTTTACAGTCATATTGATTATTGCATTCTGATCTGGGGGGACTCTGTTGATTTTGACAGAGTTCTAGTGTCCCAGAAGCGCATATTACTTATGATTTTTGGCCTACATCCACGCACTTCCTGCCGACCAATTTTTAGAGATAATAACATTCTCACTGCCCCTTGTATATATATGTATAGAGCTTTGATTTATATGAAAGATAATATAACTAGATTCATCAAACTGTCCAGTTACCACAGTTATTCCACCAGAAGTACTGATATTCTCTCTATTCCAGTGCATAGAACCACCAAATTTGAATCCTCTATCATGTATAAAGGCATTATACTTTATAATCATTTACCACCAAGGGTGAGGGCACTGAATAGGCGAGAGTATGGGAAAACGGTGAAAGAGATGTTGGCAAAAAAAGCATATTATAGTGTAGATGACTATATAAATGATGTAAATTTGTTGTAAACTCGACTTTTGAATTGTATATCTGTATTTTCTTAGACTTGTCCTATACACTATGTGTCAAAAGGGATCAATAAATTTCTATTCTATTCTATTCTTTTCTATTATTTCACTTTACAATTCTACGATAAATTCTTATTACTTTTTGTGAACATAACATATGCCTAAACTCGATGGATTCCCAGATTTAACGGGGATAGTGGATAATGAAAGACACGATATGAAAATACACAAATATAATTCCTATTTAATTATTGATGTTCAATCTGTTGTCCGTTTACTCCGAGGCATTTCTGAATTCGATACAATGTTTCCCGTTGCACATTTTCAATTACTTCTGGACTGATAAGTAATAAGAATTTATCGTAGAATTGTGAAGTGAAATAATATACAGGGTATTACATTTAAAAAAAGGAATGACAAAGTCATAGCTCACAAATGAGACACCCTGTATACAGAATTTCTATTGCGAAAAATAAATATACTAATTGACGTGTCCGAGGATTTCAACATGAAATAGAAACCTAATTTTTAAATGATTTGTTCCTTTCATCATGAAAGCACTGTACTATATTTCCAATATCTTCAAAAACTATGATCGTGTAGAACTGAAAATTGGTACACTGCTTTGAAATATGAAGTTCAAGGTTGGAGCAATTTTTTTTTAATAGTTTCCAAAGAAACAATTATCAAAGAAGATTTCAAATATTTTTTTAATCTACTTATAGAACGATGTCAACAAATTATGCGAGATATTATGCTTCAACTAGCAGCCAATCGCTCCAATCGCTCAAGCAGTTCCTGAAATATCAGAGAAAAACCTCGAAATTTCAAATTGCTTCAAATCAGAAACCATCAGGCAGATTTTGTCCATTAACGTTCTTAACCGTCGCATTTTGAAATGCAACCGACCCTGAAAGTTTAGAATCGATAAGTTTCTCCGTACGCTTGTTATTGTGCCTACGGGCAGAATCAATTTTGAACCCGGATTCGTCATTAGTGAGTCCAAATCCAGCTCGATCCGATATTTATTAACGGAAATATTTTTGTTATACACATTATCGTTATTTCCAGAATCAGTCAAATTTGAACATGCAAGAGTAGATTTTTTTGTCTTTGGAATGTATCCGTGAAACCCCTAGTTTCTACTAACCGGACACCCACTATTATCTACAGAAGGCAGAGCAACTGTCGCATTATAGGGAAAAGAATACCGAAAACATGCTTCTCGAGTATTGGAAAATACACGAGATCAGCGAATATGCTCCACTGAGAGTCGTTTCCATGCAAGAAGTTGTTGCATCGAACTAATTCCAACTTAACGTCCTGAGTAGAATGTAACTAGTATCTTGCAGACTCAGTTAATGACAATTAAAGCAGAATTTAGCTTAGCAGTCTACACATACACATACTGTTTGGTCAGCTGTTCTGGCTTTATTATAACACTGTGTTCATAGACCCGATACTATATCGTTCTCAGGCTCCCTTTTCCCCAATTCTCCTGAAAAGGGAACGAAGGACATTCCTTTAGGGTAGCAGGGGACACGGGATGACTCATTTGGGAAACATTCGGTAGAAAAAATCCCTAATTTTCATTTCGTCCCCCTTGCGTAGTGAACTTATCATTTACATTACCTTAGCAATAGGCGTATTGCCCTAATCAATCATTTCTGCTAAATAATGAAAGCATCGAAAATAGAATATCGTTCCGGAATGAAAAATCCCTAAAAGTGGTTCTTGCACGCATTCTCTGGGGAACAGCGTGCTATCGTTAATTTTCCCTACCGGTTTTTTTTTCGAAAATATTCTCGAAACGAATAGAACTAGAGACTTGAATCTTTTAGATAGGTTGCGTATCAGAATTCACCGACTAAGTTGTCAATTTTATTGTTCAAATCGGATGAACAGTTTTGGGGTTATACTCATTTCAATTTTGGGGATATTTCCCGTATTTCCCCCATATCTCCGAACTATTTATGCGATCGAATAACCGGAAATCGTCAGTTATTTTCTCTTTGTTTCCAAAGAACTCTTCTTAGGTTGACTTTTTCGATAATCACAGTACTGCAGACTCACATTTTCCAAATTCCACCTCTTTCCAAAATGTTCAACCAAAAAGGGGCCAAATTTCTCGAACAATAAGTGTACTTATTTTCGCCATTCAACTAAATAACTGCAAGATGACTGCTTAATTTTATTTTAGAATGAGTATTTCAATATCATCTCAATCTGCCACGTAACTTCTTCAGGTTAAACATACATGATTTGCTATTCGAGACCTTTATATTTCTATTCTTAATATAACATGTTATTTTAATATTACTGGAGCTCTCTTTTCTCCACGAACCAATTCCTATCTATTCTTTATGTTGAAACTGATTTCTTGTATTCTAGTATCTAACCTTACTACTTTCTTCCCACGAATACAGAAATTATTCGTGCTTTTTATTTCTGTTTTCCGTTAATTGGTTTTATTTCAGTTTGTTTAGATCTCAAAATATTTTGTGTTTTGAAAATTGTTCTTATATCGAACTTCGAACCAATCCTTCTGATTTCAACTGAGAGGTCACGGACATAAGAAATCACATTTAATAAATTGTGTTGATGGTTTGTTTGTTGTTATTCTTGATGATGTGTTTTGGATCAGACGTTTTTGCTGAAATATATAATGGTTCTATTTACAGTTGTTTTCGAAGTTTCACCTTAAAAAATTCCCTGCTTTCCATATGTGTCAATATGAAATTTATGGAATGAATCGTTTAATCATCATTCACACCAAGGCTGTCACATCATTAATACATATCACAATTACATGTTATGTTTTTTTCAAATGGAGATACACTAATCGACCCATAAACCCTCATTCATATCTGGAATGTTTACACGTTCGGATGATATCTAGTTCGTGTAATTACCCGTTCATTATATTTGGCAAATATAGTATGATTACAGAGAGATTAATATATTCTCAGTGATCGTGATAATCTCTTGACAGGATTCATTTTTGCAGGAGTAGGATAATGAGATCCGTAGGGATATTTAGGAAGACATGAATACCCAAATAAGCTACACATACATACATAATATCACATTTTATCTTGTAGACAAACGGGTCACACTACACTGAAAATTTCACTCGTGTGAAGAAATTCTCGAATGTTTAAAAATTAGGTTTCTATTTTATGTTAAAATCCTCGGACACGTCGATTAGTATATTTATTTGGACATTTTTCGCAATAGAAATCCTGTATATAGGGTGCCTCATTTGAGGCTATGACTTTGTCATTAATTTTCCTAAATGTTATACCCTGTATAATATTTCACTTTACAATTCTACGTTAAATTCTCATAAGTTATCAGTCCAGAAGTAATTGAGAATGTGCAACAGGAAACATTGTATCGAATTCAGAAATGCCACGAAGTAAACGGACAACAGATTGAATGAACATCAATAATTAAATAGAAATTACATTTGTGTGTTTTCATATCGTATGTTTCATTATCGACTATCTCCGTTTTATCTGGGAACCCATCGAGTTTAGGCATATGGTATGTTCACAAAAAGTAAAAAGAATTTATCGTAGAATTCTAAAGTGAAATAATATACAGGGTATTACATTTAAAAAAAAGTAATGACAAAGTCATAGCTCTCAAATGAGACACCCTGTATACAAAATTTTAATTGCAAAAAATGCCCAAATAAATACAATAATCGACGTGTCCGAGGATTTTAACGTTAAATAGAAACCTAATTATTAAATGAATCATGAAAGCACTGTATTGACTTGTTGTTGATCAAATATGGGACGTGTCATAATTCATCATGATGAATTGATATGAAGACGCAGCTTCTTCATACATAATATCACATTTTATCTTGAAGACAAACGCCTCACACTACACTGAAAATTTCACTCGTGTGAAGAAATTCTCGAATGTTGGATGGATGGTATGAAGTTTTTCTGATCCAATGTAATTGAAACATTATCACTTTGTAGGTTTTTTCTTGGTTTCACTACCAACAACTGAAACAGAACTCTTAAAGACTCAATAAGAATTGTTTTTCATGAAAAACGCCCTTGCCGATTGCAGGGTTGAACTATTTGTCAAAGGCAGTTCCTAGGAAAAGAGTTTCCTAATGAACATTACCGGAACAATGCAAGCGATCAACAAAGCGAAATGTAACATTTCAAAGAACAAATCTGACTCCTTCACCCGACAAACGAGACAATTTGCAGAATTATATTCCTTTGATTTTTCGTTATTTAAGACGTTTGTCCAATAAACATTTCCAGAAAACCACTGCAACGCAGATTCGCCTGGTATGAAAATGTCAATTTGACAAACGTATCGAAAAACTGAAAACCAAAAGAATATAATTCTGCAAGGTGTCTCGTTTGTCTGATATCAGATTTTTACTGTTCTTCAGGCAACCTCACTCCTAAAAAATGCCCTATACAAATTATTTGATCCTTCAACCCGCAAGGGCGTTCTCTAAAAAAAACATTTTTTTTTATTTTTGATAGTTGTAAGTTATTGTGTTTACGGGCCGACCATAAACACAATAACTCCTGAAAGAATCAACTTAGAAAATAGATATTTGTAGAGTAGGTTTAGATCTTAATTAAGAAGGCCGAATTTCTGAATGGGTTAAATCCACCCAATGATTCCGCAGAAATACCCAATCAGAACTTTATTTTTCCAATATTTCCAACAATACAGGTAAGATCGAATTGAAATCTATCGCCAAATGACAGTTTAAAGGTTCATACAGAATATCATGAGGATAATATGATCAGAATATCACAGAATATTGAATATTTGAAAAGGAGAAAATTTGAAATCAGTATTTTTCAAGTTATTTCGGGAAAAACAACGATATCAAGAAGTTATGGTCGTATCGAAATGAAATTTGGTACACTGTTGTGAAATATGATCTTCAAAGTTTTAGTAGGAGTTTACCCGGATTCAATGAATGTTTTCTAGATTTACTGACAGTGTGATCTCAAAGAATTTCGTGAAAAGTTGTGCGTTGTTGTGCTTAAACTAACTGTCAAGTTTCAATTCAATCGCATGGATAGTTCCTGAAATATCAGGAAATTCACCCCAAAATTTCAAATGATCATAACTCGGAAACCATTCGACCGATTAGTCCCATTAACGAACTTAAACAACGCATTCCAATGCGCGACCTAATATTAGCGTTTCAAGTTGCTAGCTTGCTTCTTTCGACAGTTATCGTGTCGTCGGCCGGCCGGACAGAATCGATTTTGACCTCGGATTCGATTTTGACCTCGGATTCGTCATCAGTGAGTACAACCTAGCCGTTTGAGACCATTTTTGGAAAAAAAATTCGAAAATTTCAGACATTTGGACAAAACGATAGCACGCTGTTCCCCAAAACATGCGCGCAAAATCCTTCACAAAAATATTCTTGATATCTTGTAGGTGATTTTCGATGACTTTTCATTACCTCGAATTGAATTTCAGTTGGAAATCAAGAACACCACGGTTTAAATCAAAATATATACTAAAAAATTCACTCAAAATGTTCCAAACTTCCATTACGCATTGGGAATCATCCAACTCTTCGATCGAATCGATTCACACCAAGGGTTGAAATTTGGGAATTGAAATGAAGAAATATCAATGTTGGTGGAATTGACTCAAAATATTATCAAGTTCGAAATGAACGAGTATCTGAAAACAGTTGGTATTCCTAATATTTCCTAATATTATATTTCAATAACAATAATAAGGACTTTAAATGCGAAATAAAAATATATATGTGAACATTTATAAATGGAAAAATATTCTTGATATTAACTTACATGACACAAGTATCTCTCGATAAGTCAATAAATATTCCACCTTGATCTGAGCTCATCACCAAATCAACCAAAACATCTACAAATTTGTACCGAAGAAGCGATGTTAAGGATTACGGATACTGCAGTTTTAAGCTTCTATTTGATCATCAGACCGCTTTACCTTGGAAACTGCAGTCGAGTCAAGTTATGACCTCTTCGATGGAATGCTGCAGTATTAACAACATACAGCGCCATCTCCCAGGAACAACTTATAAAACCTAACTTTCGAGTGTAGAATACTTTGATCGATGTGCATGATGTTCATCCTATTGTCGTTGCAGGTCGCTGTATCTGCGATACTGCAGTTTGTACAGGGACCGTCTCGACGTGGATCTACTCGGTACATATGTGTTTCGCACAATACGGTACAATCATCGAAGTATTGGATCATGGAGCTTATGTTTAATATAAACTATTCCATTTCGATCTGAGCTTATCATCCGACATCTACACCGATTCTTGATATTCTGTAACTAATTTTCGATGACTTTTTATCACTTCGAAATGAATTACTGTGAAAAAAAGAGAAGACCCAAGTTGGAATGCACATATGAGCCCGAAAATTTCACATAAATTTCATCAAAATTTCTAAATCTTTCATGAAGAACTTATCCCACTTTTACACCGAATCAATTCAAATTAGTTGGAAGTTGAGGATTGAAATAAAAAAATATCAACGTATATGAAATTAACTCAAAAATAAAAATATTACCAAGTTTGGAATGGGCGAGTATCCGAAAACAGTTGGTATTCCTAATATTTCGCAATAACAATAATGCCGGAGTTCGGATGCGGGGAAAACAGTATTCAATAACGATTATAAATGAAAAGCGAAATGGGGGGGATTGATTCAGGCAGTAATTTGCAAAAGCTATTTCGCTACTCCCCCATATTTACATACTTGGCAATTGAGAACACTTTGGAATGACGTAATAAAGAGTGTAACTTCTGGCAGCGACATTATTCAAGATTTAATATTTGCTTCACCTAGCTATTAATTGTTTGCTGAAGAGCACTTTTGCATACTACCCAACGCGACGGTTTAATTTAGATTTCTTTCGTTGATTTTATACGGCCAGTTTATCCATGCAAACGTAATTTTGTAGGCTTTAGCGAAGGGGAAGAATAACCTTTTTTAGTTCCAGCAGATAACTGATAAAATTCAATGTATTTGATTGTGCGCATGTTATATAGTCTTAGATCCGAGCCTAACTCGACCGAGATGATAATATAATAAATCTTATTTAATAATAAATTAAGCATATTGAAATATATAGTAAAAATGGGTTGTCTAAAAATATTCTAAACAGAATATTTTTAATTATTTTTTAAATAATAATTTTTCATTGAATTTTGCAACATCAAGATAATAAGAAAATTTTATACTGGAATTGAAGTATGGAACACCTACAAAATTACGTTTGCATGGATAACAATAGTTCGTCCAGGTAAATGAACCCTACGTCTGCTTATTCTATAAGCAGAGCTATTGTTTATCCATATAAACGTAATTTTGTAGGCTTTCGCAAAGGGAAAGAATAACCTTTTTAGTTCCAGCAGATAAGTGAAAAAATCTAATGTATATGTTTGTGCGCATGTTATAAAGTCTAAGATCCGAACCTAAATCGACCTTCACCGAGCTGATAATAGAATAAATCTTATTTTATAATAAATTTAGTATATTGAAACATTTTTAGAAATATAAGTTTTCATTAAATATTGCAACATCAGGATAATAGGCAAATTTTATACTGGAATTAAAGTATAGAACATATAGAACAAGCAGACGTAGGGTTCATTTACCTGGACTAACTATTGTTTATCCATGCGAACGTATTTTTTTAGGCTTTCGCAAAGGGGAAGAATAACCTTTTTTAGTTCTAGCGAATAAGTGATAAAATCTAATGAATATGTTTGTGCGCATGTTATAAAGTCTAAGATCCGAACCTTAATCGACCTGCACCGAGCTGATAATAGAATAAATCTTATTTTAAAATAAATTTAATATATTGAAACATTTTTAGAAATATAAGTTTTCATTAAATATTGCAACATCAGGATAATAGGCAAATTTTATACTGGAATTAAAGTATAGAACATATAGAACAAGCAGACGTAGGGTTCATTTACCTGGACTAACTATTTTTATCCATGCGAACGTATTTTTTTAGGCGTTCGCAAAGGGGAAGAATAACCTTTTTTAGTTCTAGCGAATAAGTGATAAAATCTAATGTATATGTTTGTGCGCATGTTATAAAGCCTAAGATCCGAACCTTAATCGACCTGCACCGAGCTGATAATAGAATAAATCTTATTTTAAAATAAATTCAATATATTGAAACATTTTTAGAAATATAAGTTTTCATTAAATATTGCAACATCAGGATAATAGGCAAATTTTATACTGGAATTAAAGTATAGAACATATAGAACAAGCAGACGTAGGGTTCATTTACCTGGACTAACTATTGTTTATCCATGCGAACGTATTTTTTTAGGCTTTCGCAAAGGGGAAGAATAACCTTTTTTAGTTCTAGCTAATAAGTGATAAAATCTAATGTATATGTTTGTGCGCATGTTATAAAGCCTAAGATCCGAACCTTAATCGACCTGCACCGAGCTGATTATAGAATAAATCTTATTTTATAATAAATTCAGTATATTGAAACATTTTTTTTGGAAATAATTGTTCATTAAATGTTGCAACATCAAGATAGTAAGAAAATTTTATACTGGAATTGATGTATGGAACATATAGAATAAGCAGGGTTTATTTACCTGGACGAACTATTGTTTATCTATGCAAACGTAATTTTGTGGGCTTCCGCAAAGGGGAAGAATAACCTTTTTTAGTTCCAGCAGATAAGTGATGAAATCGAATGTATATGTTTGTGCGCATGTTTTATAGTCTGAGATTCGAACCTAAATCGACCTTAAGCGAGCTGATAATAGAATAAATCTCATTTTATCATACATTCAGTATATTGAAACATATATTTAAAATAGGTTGCCTAAAATATTCTGAACAGAATAATATTAATTATTTTTTGAAAAATAATTTTTCGTTAAAATCAAGATCATAAAAAAATTTCATACTGGAATTGAAGTATAGAACATATAGAATAAGCAGACGAAGGGTTTATTTACCTGGAAGAACTATAAGATTGTCAGTTATAAACAGGTATGTCGATACCAGTTACTTTCACTTGAACGGATAATAGAAAAAATTTTATACAAAGTAATATTAATAAGAAATGAATTTCAATAAATATTTTCTATTCCCCTTGCGGACAGCAGTATTATATTTGTCGAGGCCAGTTTCTTGAAGAAAAGATTGCCTAATGAACGATACAGGAACAATACGATAAACGATAAAGCGACAAAGCGAACTGTGAAATTTCAGATTATACATCAGAAAAGGGAGAAAATTTAAAGAATTATTTCCTTCCAATTTTTTGTTTTTGATTTCAGACTTTTGTCAAATTTCTGCATCTGCACATTAAATGAGGCTGCTTTCTGTGTGTGATAGTTTCTTATATAATTCTTCCAATTTTGAATAGTTCTGTTTCAGATATTGGTAGTGAAAACCCGGAAAAAACCTGAACAATGATGCGAAATCCTCCCAAACTAAGCTTTAATCGCTACTCAATACTGCTGTAAACACATAGACGTGAATGTTATATTGTTTGTTGAGATTATTAACCACATATCGATAAGGAGGATGAATGATTTCCTTGGGGTGAATTCTGTGCTTGTCTTCAATAGTTTCAACATTCCATATATGACAATTTCGATTTCCGTATTTTTCTACTATAGCCGGCTACATTTGATGTGAAACTGCCGTAATTCCTGTCAAACTTTCCCCATTACTCCGGCGGCCATTTCGGTAAGGAAAAAAATTAGGAGGGTTCCATTGCGATGTTTATCCGAATAGAACGGGAGGAAGGAAAAGACGTCTGAATCTCCCAGAAATTGGAATAGTAAACCGTTCAGATTCATCGCCAAGACACGCAGACGTGTTCATCATGTTAAATTAGAAATCCGGCCTAAGGCAAATAAGAAAACATAGCTTATCGCGAACTCCAATCTATTGGCATTTAACTCCGTTTAATTGAATTCAAACTATTATAGGGAACCTTTCTATTGGTAGAGGGAAGTATTGGGCTTTTTTGTGAACAGATGGTGGGTGACGAATTAAAGGATATTTATTCGAATGATTGCCAACGTTTGTACAGGATTATTCACTATAAATTAATCACCCCTCATCAAATTATTTTTCAGTTTTTGCGCGCATGTTCTGGGGAACAACGTGCAATCGTTTTGTCCAAATGCTTGTAATTTGCGAATTTTTCCCGAAAATGGCCTCGAACGACTAGGTTGGAATCACTGATGTCGAAATCGATTCTGTCCGGCCGGCCGACGACACGATAACTGTCGAAAAGAGCGAGCTAGCGACTTGAAACTTTCAGATTAAGTCGCGCATTGGAATGCAGCGGCTGAGTTAGTAAATGGGACGAATTAATTCCCTGATATTTCATACATGTTGTTGAAGCACAACAACGCACAACTTGTCACTGGATTTCGTTAAGATGACATAGTCAGTAAATTTCGAAAAAATTTTTTTCTAAAATTTTTTAGATAATTTTTTTTACGAAAAGTGTCCATTGAATCCGAAGAAAACTTCTGCTCGTACCGCGAACATTATATTTTACAGCATTGTTCTTATCTTCATTCTGATACGACCATAATTTCCGGGAATATTGGGAGAAAATATGCAGAGTTTTGTGTTTTTTTTATTCGATATCGTTGTTTTTTACGTAATAACTCGAAAAATACTAATTCAATCGAAATAAAACTTGGCAGTTAGTGTGGAAATGGTGATGTCATCTCTCTGCAAAATTTCGGGATGATCGTGTCATTAGAACAATTTGAAAAAACCCGGAATTTAACATACGGAATTTGGCACTCTGTCGAAAAATTTTGCTTCAGAGTCAAAATCTAATTGACGTATTTATCTGATGAAAAGAAAAAAGAAAAAAATTTCAACATTCGTTGAAGCTCCACATCAACTAAATTTTGCAAGCAGCGCGCGTGAAAATTTCACATTTCCAAGTTTGAATCCCATTGCAATCCTGAGATATCGAGGAGATAAGGTCAAAAATTCCAATGAGAATAACTGCAAAATTGTTTGGCCCTTTTGGCCAAATTATCAAATTTGACCGTCGCATTCTGATGCGCAACCTATCCTGAAAGTTTAAATTCGTTAGGTCTTTCTGCTTCCAAGTTATCGTGGCAATAGCTTTATATTGGTTCCGACTTCAGAACCAATTCAGGACTGTTTGGGACGGTTCGAGTATGCGCAATTGCCATTTTGAGTATCGCAATCGCGTATACTCGAACCGTCCCGAACAGTTCTGAACTTGGAACCAAAACAAACCCAATGGGTTTGTTTTGGTTCCAAATTCAGAACTGTTCGGAACGGTTCGAGTATGCGCGATTGCGATTTTTCAGACTCAAATTGGCAATTGCGCATACTCGAACCGTCCCAAACAGTCCTGAATTGGTTCTGAAGTCGGAACCAAAACAAAGCTAATGACTGCAGTCTAGAATCGATTTTGATTCAGATTCGTCATGAGTCGTTTGAGATCATTTTCGGCTCAAAATTCGAAAATAACAGAATGGGCGAAACTATCACACGCTGTTTCCTAAATTAAACATGCGCCCCAAAACAGTATGAGATCAAATAATTGAATCTTTTTTATTCTTCAAGTAATTTAAAACTAGTGAAGACCTTCTTGGAGCGATTAATTCAGATGTAAGTGCAAAATACCTAGCAGAAGACTAGAACCACTGGGTGGTATTTTAAAAAACAAATAACTCTCATACGCATCTTTCTATTCAAATTGAAGGAGTTGAAGTTGCCACGCAAAGGACTCAATTGATGATATAATTCATGTAATAAAATGTTCCCCTGCAGTACAAAATTGAAGGTCCGATCGATTCAGAAAAAATTGTTAAATATTATATCTCTGTTTCACTTTCAACGTGAAATCCTGTATATCTATCTATTCAATTCCTTGAATCTTCAGCATAAAACCTTGGAAGTTAAGTAATTCCACCCCCTGAAGACGGTATCTAGAGAGCGAGCCTCAGCTGACTGGGTTTTTACCATCAACATGTAAGTGATTGGCTTGAATGAAAAAAAAACATCCTGAATGGAGAAGAATTTTCAATTTCAACCAAGAGCCTCAAATATCATTCCCCAACCTCTTATTATGAATTCTGATGCTTGCTGACGAATCGAAAGACAAATCCTCGTGGGTGAGGGACACGTAGGTGTTACCCTCTGTATAAATTCTCCCCAATGAGGGTTCAGCAGCGAGGGTGTATTAGCAAAACGGCTCTCAAGGTGATCGAAATGACGCGGGAAATGTTTCTTCGGGGAGAGAGATGGAGCAAAGAAAAATCATTACAGGGTGTAAGGTGTAATAGGATTTATAGGGAACATTTAATTAAATGTATCTCCTTCTGAAATTGCTTCCCCTGGTCGGAATTGGCCGCAGAATTTTTCCGTGATAATGCCTCAATACGACTTACTAAAAGCAAGAACTTGCCACGTATAATCCTGACACGCTTCATTTCGTCCCTTCAAGCTCTAACTCACGTATATATGAAACACCCGGAAGATATGAGAATGAACGGGTACAGACTAGCCCGAGGAACATCGAATATTGGTCTAACTCCGACATATTTGCAAGGTTACATGGATATTCTCGGAATTGTAGGACTGATATTAAAGCATAATATGCCTCTTCTCATTTGGTCCACCACACGCCCTTCTCCTGAAGGCGGAATTAAGTGACATATTCATCATTCACGACGATTAGAATTCCGGAAAATACAGAATATAATAATAATAATAATAATAATAATACTCCTTTATTTCTGAATGAGTTACATTCTCAAAATGAGAACAACAACTAAAAGAAATAGCGTTCTAAAAAAATCATATCTCATTTATTGTCGAGAAATTCCTTTATAGTGTAGGGTTCTAAGTGGATCAGGTATTTTCTGACTTCTCTTTTGAAGGTTTTTTGTGCTCTTAGGTTTTGCAATCTGCTTGGCAATTTATTAAAAAATTTGATGCATCTGTAATGAGCTCCCTTCTCCGTAAGTGCAAGTTTATGTATTGGGTATGTTATTTCATTGGATCTTGTTTGATAGCTGTGGTGTCTTTCAGTTTGGAAATAGTTTGGGTTACGTGACAAGAACATCAAGCATTCATATATGTAGAGTGCATATATTGTGACTATTCCCAGTCTCCTGAATACTCCTCTACAACTTTCTCTTGTATTCATTCTTGTGATGCTTCTTATGGCTCGTTTCTGAGCAACAAAAATATTTTGAATGTCCGAACAGGAACCCCAGAACATGATTCCATATCTTGCAATGGCTTCAAAGCAAGCATAATAGAATGTCCTCAGCGTGGCCTCATTCATTAGGATGGATATACTTCTGAGGGCATATGTGGTTGAGTTTAACTTTTTGGTTATATTTCCAATGTGTTCCTTCCAGTCAAGAAACTCATCGAGATGCACTCCCAGAAATCTGGCTGATGTTTCTAGTGGTTGGAAAGTGTTTCCTAGCGTGATTTCCTCTGGTATCTGGGCTTTAGCTTGTTTTGTCCTAAAGAGTATTGTTGATGTCTTTTCCTTATTCAGAATAAGCTGATTTGTGGTGAACCATTTTTCAATCTTGTTGAACTGCCAGCTTCCTCTTGTTATGGTATCTTCGACTGTGTTGCCCCATACTAGCAAGTTTGTGTCATCGCAATATTGCGTTAACAGAGGTTCAACAATATCAACTGGAGTGGAGATCACTTGGTCTTTTACGTTGATGTCTTGGTTTCTTTGTTCTTCCGTATCTTGTTCTAGAAAACAATTCCCCAAATCATTGACATACACTATAAATAAGAGAGGACCCAATATGCCTCCTTGTTGTATTCCCAATTGGTTAATCTCTAGTTGTGAGAATCCTTTCATTTCGTCCTTTTCAATTGTCACACACTGTTTCCTTCCTATTAAATAGGTTTGCAGCCATGTGAAAGCTCTTCCTCTTATGCCGTATATCCAAAGCTTTTTCAGCAGAATGTTGATATTCAAACAATCGTATGCCTTTGACAGATCTAGCAGCATTCCCAGTGCATAATTTCCGTTCTCAAGTTGGTCGATAATAGCTTGAACGAAGGTGAAAAGAGCTGTAGCGGTTGATTTGCCCTTTAGATAGCCGTGTTGGTTTGCACTTAAGATACCACTGTTTAAGAAAAATTCCATCAATCTGGAGTACATCACCAATTCAAATATTTTGGAGAAACTTTGAAGTAGGCTTATGGGTCTGTAGCTTTCCATATTGCTCAGATCTCCTTTTTTGTAAATTGGCTTGATAACTGCTATTTTCAGTTGTTCGGGAAATATTCCATATTTTAGTGAATTGTTGATGATGTAACAGAGGACTTCGTTGATGTCTTTAATACTGGATTTTGTGATGGATGCAGGTATTTCGTCCTGGCCAAAAGTGTGCTTATTTTTTAAACGTTTTGCTAGTTCTTCGATTTCTGTAGTTGTTGTTGGTGTAAGGTATATACATTGATTATTTTCGGTAATGTTACACTGTGATGGGAGATTTGGCAAATGTTTGGTCAGCTCTGGTACTATCTGAAAGAGATGTTGATTAAAATTCTCTGCTATATCAGTTACATTTCCTTCTATGCCTATATCTCTTTTTTTTGGTCCTCTTCCACCTATTTCATTGCAAATTGACCACATGCATTAATTCTTATTATCAGATGTTTTGATTCTTTCTTCATAATGTTTTTCCCGTTCTTTTCTGAATATCTGAAGAAATTCTATAGTTTTGAGGCAGAGCTTTGAGTTAACAGGATGATCCTGTTGCAAATTCAAAGAACTGCTCCTTCAAGAAAGAATAGGAGTATCCAGTTTGAATTGGAGGAACCAAATTAATTGATTTTTGCCATGACGCTGCGGAAATTTGGATGGAATTTGACTCCAGAATTATTCCGTGATAATGCATTACCCTAAAGTTAATTAATATTTTCGGGTTATATAACCTGAAAATGTCCGAAAAACTGACTGATAAGATTTTTCTCTAAAGTTAATTATCGTTTTACCTGTAAAGATATAGTTTTTGCGCGCATGTTCTAGGGAAACAGCGTGCTATCGTTTTGTCCAAATGTCTGTTATTTTCGATGATTGAGCCGAAAATGGTCTCAAACGACTAGATTGGATTCACTGATGACGAATCCGGTGTCAAAATCGATTCTGTCCGGACGGCCGTGGACACGATAACTGTAGAAGGGAGTGAGCTAGCAACTTGAAACTTTCAGGGTAGGTAGCGCATTGGAATGCTGCGATTGAGTTCGTTAATGGGCTAAATCGGTCGAATCGTTTCGGAGTTATAGCTACTTGAAATTTCGAAGTTATTTATTTTTTATTTCAGAAACTACAGAAGCGATTGAATTCAAACTTGGCAGTTAGGTGGAGTATAACAACGCGCAACTCTGAGCCAAATTTGTCATGATCATACTGTCAGTATATCCATGAAAATTTTTTTTCAAAATTTTCTTCCAAATTTTTTTTTTTTTGGAAATAGTTTATCATATCCAAAAAGAATTTCACTCGGACTTTGAGGCTCAAAATTTCACAGCAGTTTACCAAGTTTCAGTTCGATACGATTATAAGTTCTGGAGTTATCGGGAAAAAATATGTCAAATTTCTAGGTTTTTTCTTGATATCGTTGCTTTTTTCGGTATAACTCGAAACATACTGACTCGATCCTGATAAAACTTTGCAGCTAGTTTGAAGATGCTAAGAGACAACTTCACGCAAAATTCGTGATGATCGTGTAAATAGAACAATTTGAAAAAAAATCTGTGATTTTCTTATCATATCATCCTCAATAAATTCTGTATGAACCTTCGAACTGTTATTTTCCGATGAAGTACTGGATTTCAATTCGATCTGATCTGTATTTTTGGAAATATTGGGAAAATAAAATTTTGAATGGGTATATTTGCGGAATCATTGGGTGGATTTTACCCATTCACGAATTCGGCCTTCGTAATTAAGGTCCAAACCTTCTCCACGAATATCGAGTTCCTATGTTGTTTCTTTCGGAAGTTATTGTGTTTACGCAGTCGGCCGTTAGGCCAATGATTCCGTAGATAAACCCATTCAAAATTTTATTTTTCCAATATTTCCAAAAATACAGATAAGATCGAATTGAAATACAGTAATTTATCGAAAAAAAATCTAGAAAAGCACTGCCGTGAAGGCAGCAGCTTTCGCGCGCAAGTTCATATTCGTTGCCGAAGCGGTCATCTACATTGAACATGCGCGCAAGAGCTGCTGCCCTCACGGCAGTGCTTTTCTAGATTTTTATTATTACATACAACTGGATGAGGGTGTACAACGTATTTGTTTGACAACATCCTGATGATGGCATAAAGCCGACCAGTGGGACGACCAGTTAAGGTTTCTGTCAATATGAATGCCAAGAAGTTCAGTACAATCTACTGAGGTTATCATAGTCCGGCTGAAGGACCCAAGAACGATGGCCATTTGCTCCGCAATAAATGCAACTATCATTAAAATATCCAATGTAAGAGGATCACTCTCATAGTTATAACACAAGCTGAAATGTGAACAAACGGTTTTTTCCATATTAACCATTAGGTTATTCGACGGACAGTACCTGAAAAATTCTGCCGTCAAACTTTCACGAGCTCCCTACACACTCTCACACAGAGCTATATGAAGAACAAAGAGAATTTGTTCATTCTGATCGGGAGACAATCAAATTCCTCGTATAGGAATATGGTTTCCGGTGACCCTGTGCAACCTTTGACAAAGAATCCTGTTGATAATATGAAACTTAATCTGTTAAAGGACGAAAAAACTTCCAGCCGAACGAGTCCCGAACAAAATACAATCTGATTGATGAAATACAGAATTGACATTACATTTCGAGAGGGAAATCAAATCGCATCATCGGGGAGTATTAGATGGGAATGCCTTACGCAAAAACAAATTCAACGTATTTATCTTGAGGCCGAATTTAAATTGATTTTTCTAACCGAACACTGTTCCGTTCCCTGTGGAAACTTCGTTCCCAATTAATTTCGAATGAGGAGGCAAAATCATTTAAAACAAATATTTGTTCATTTGAAAGCAGAGAAGCCAGTTGAACTTTGATATCAAAGGCGTTGATGACAGAGAATGAAAGTCAATTTGTTTTTGGAGCAGTAAGCGGAAAGAAGGAATTTGAATACAAAAATGGGAAAAGCTTCAGGGATCAGGCTCCAATATGCCTTGGTAATGAGCAATCTTTCCGACTCTAGAGAAGTTAATGGGACTTATTTTACAAAATGCAGGTACTCCATTAGAATTATCATAATCTGATGAAAGAAAGTAGCAATTTCAGTATCTATCAAACGAGCTGAAGAATTCTATTTTACTGTCGGTTTTCGCTCAGTCAGACCTACTTCGGAATTAGCTAGGAAGTTACAGGGTGTCCAAAAAGAGTATGGAGATTTTGTTTTTGTGTGTACGATGTAAATGGCAGGTGCAGCGATGCAGGACAAGGAACTCTTCGTGAATTGTGAAATACTTGGTGGAAACTCAATAGCTATAGAGTTGTATCCAAGGTCACATCGCCCTTTTTGCTTGAAAGTTTATCTTACATCAGGAAATAACGGAAAAGTGCAGAAGTGTTTGGCATTTCAGAACCCAATCGAATAACCTTTGAAAAATCTACCACTGACGTGAGGTCAGGAGCTTTAGCACGCTTGTTCGAATTATAACTATTAGATCAACACGAAATTTTGTACCGAGTTGGGGATTAGTATTCTCCACCTGATTATGAAGTTTCCATCTGATTGCATTTGACTTCTTGAGATATTGCGGAAATAACATTAAATTTCCAAATACCAACGAGAATTTGAAATATTTTTTCTTTCTATCTCCGAAAGTAAACATTGAATCAAATTGAAATTTGAGGCATTGTTGTTAAATCCTGACTCTAGGGATTTTGCCAAATTTCGTTGAAATCTGATCAATACATTTAGAAGAAAATACTTTTTCATCGAAAATTTGAATGCTTTTCGAATGAACATCATTCAAAATTTTTCTAACAATTGGATCCATACAAATTCTGCACTAAGTTGCGAGTTGGTATTTCGAAATCGTTCACAAAGCTTCAATCTGATCGATACAGTATTTCATGAGATATCGAGGAATCAACCTCAAAATTTGAAATGGGCCTAACTCCGAAAATATTCGACGGATTCCACCCATTAATGAACTCAACAGAGATGTTTGGACTCGTAAACTTAATCTGACAATTCGCTAGATCATTTCCTTCAAAAGTTAAAGCACATACGGACGGACGAACGGGCAGAATTGAACTTGACTCAGCTCAGGGACCATTTTCGGCTCAAAATTCGAAAATTACAGACATTGTGACGAAAAGATACCGAGCTGTTCCTAAATAAGCGCGTAAAAAGGTGTTACTCAACCCCCCCCTTTCCATTTATGATAAGGGGTAGTTGTCATCACGCGCACAGTGACACACAAATTGACAGGAACCACCATCTTCTTTTTGTATTTTTTTCTGATTTTGCATTGAGGCCAGGAACTTGAGGTCGAACCTTTTCAAATTAACACACTGTATATACTCCATTCACTTTTATAAAGTATCCCGGTTGGCCATGATTTAGGTCTATCATGTTTTTGTAACTAAAACCAAGACAGGTTGGCGCTCCTGAAATATCGACAATGTCAAAATAATTCGACCCGAGGTTGCCAATTTCTACTCTCTTTCAATAACAAATAACAATTCAGCTTCAGGCATAATAAACTAATAAATTAACATTTCGCTTTGATTGTATTGTATTGAGCCTTAAGTAGGTAGTCATGTTTGAATTGAACAAATTCCTTAACGAATAATTTCAAAAGTTATATATTTCGTGGAATTGTTTCGATAGGAAGTAGTACATTGAAAATGAACTTGGTATATCCTATGTTGGCAGAACATTAAATTTTTATAACATAATCACAAGGACGAATATCCGTCGATAAATCAACAAATATTCCCCCTTGTGATTATGTTATTTATTACTACTGGAGCTCTTTCTTCTCCATGAAACCATTTCCTATCATTGAATTTTTATGCACGAAAATAACATGAATTATACAATATCTCATTCAATGCTATTTTTTCTAATATTTTAGGAATTGCTTTTTCATATTGCTTTTGACTCGAGTACTGCATGATAGGTGGTTTTCATGGAGAATTTATCCATATATCTTGTCATTACACCCAAAGATAACAGACTGAAGCTAAGCTGCATCCCAGTTTAGAAATATGTTGATCCCAATCCAGTGAGTCAATCACGTAGATTCCCAAGAACTTTGTAAATGGAGTTAGTTCTTTTAAGGTTAACTGTGACACAGGTTTCGAAGTACATTTTCATACTGGAATATTTCAAGATGTGCAACAAGGTATTTAAATGACTTCTGTAGGCTTATTTCTTGAGAATTAAGAAAACTGGGGAATTCGAAGTAACGGACTACTCTATCCATCATTTTCAGTAAAATTCCAAAACACTCGATTCTTGATCGTACAAGAAAAAAGCATAACTGAATCTTCCAACCATGTCTTCAACATTCGCCAGGTCTTTGGAATTATTGAATTCACATACTATTTTCTCAAATTCATTACTTTCCAAATATAGATTGACATTTTGAAGAATAAGTAATTACTACGACCTCTTTGAAGAGCGGACAACTTTGTGTAGTTATCTGACAGGAAAATGGCTATAACCTAACATTTTCAAAATATACACGGTGAAATTTGTCAGGATGTCATGGCAAACCGGGATACTTTATAAAAGTGAATGGAGTATACCTACCACACTGACTAAGACTGCTCATTATTCAGTCCAACGTTCACGTTTTGCTTACTGAATGTAAATTAAGAACCCATAATTTCGTATTGTTCTTAAAAATAATGCACATGCATTCCACTTTTATACACAGACATGCATAATCAGTCATCGCTTGTTATGCGTTAAGTTATTTTCGATAGCAATGACACTTCGTCAAAAATTCTGAAACGACTCGAAGCTGTCTGGTATACAATAACGTTCAGTCAATGATTAACATTATCATTTTGCTTGACCCCAATACTCATCATAATAGAATCAACCGATTGCAGATAATTGGGAAAGAACAGAAAACAGATATCGATTCAAGGATATTTTTGTAGGATTTTGCTTTGATTTTCAGAGTTGTTTCAGGTTTCCAATCACAATATCTGATAAAAAAAACTATTGAAATATAAATGAAACTTTTTGTTTATAGAAATCCCTTGCGAATTGTGGGATTTTAACTATTTTACGAAGGCAGTTTCTTGAAAAAATGTTGCCACTAAACAACATTGGAACAATGCAAACGATCAACCAATGAAAGGGTAACGGTTCAGAGCATGTATACGACTCCTTCATCAGACAATAAATAGAAATCTGCAGAATTAATGTCTTGCAATACTTTTGTATGTCACGAACTTTTGTCAAATTGACATTCTTCAAAATCATAGCATCTCAGATTTATTTCATAAAAAAATTTTTCCAATTCAATTTTTTGTGTCCATGTTCTAGGGGAACAGCGTGCTATCGTTTTATCCAAATGTCTTCAATTTTCTAATTTTGAGCCGAAAATGGTCTCAAACGACTAGGTTGGACTTTTCAAAATATTCTTAAGAAAATTTTCTTCTCACGAAACTATTCATCAAATTCGAAAAACAATTTGTTCACACCTTGAGCTCTATAATTCACAGCAATTTACCTTATTTCAATTCGATACGGTTTCATTTTGGGAGATATTGAAAAAAAATAAATAATAAAAATAAATATAATAAAATGTGAAATTTCGTGGTTTTTTCTCGATATCGTTGCTTATTTCGGAATACCTCAAAAAAGATTAAGTTAGACTCACTGATGACGAATCCGGTGTCAAAATCGATTCTGACAAGTTGCATTTCAAAATGCGAAGGTTAAGTTCGTTAATGGGCGAAATTAGCAGAGAGGTTTCGGAGTTAGACCCCTTTGAAATTTGGTGGTTATTTCCCTGATAATGCGAAAACTATTGAAACGATCAGATTGAAACTTGGCAGTTAGTTGTATTATAACAACGCGCAACTTTTTGCATAATTTTGTCGAGATCGTACTGTCATTAAATTAAAAAAAAATTGTTTTCAAAATTTTCTCGGAAATCTTTTTTTTTCGGAAATTGTGCATTACATTCTGCTCATGCCTTGAGCTTCATACTTCCCAGTAGTGTACCAAATTTCAGTTCGATCCGAAAACTATTTTCGGAGACATTTCGAAGAATATGTATGATTTCGTGGTTTTTTCCTGGCTTTTGATGAAGTAACTCAAATATTACTGATTCAATCATGACGAAACTTGGCAACCAGTGTGAAAATACCGATTGAGAACTTTGTGCAAAATTTGGTGATGATCGTGTGATTAGAACACGTTTCTTTAGTGAGTTTAGCCGAATGCAGTCCAATCCTTTAGAAAAATGGGCGAATTTTTTTATTCAATTAGCACAATACAGGGAGACCATATAATTGCGCTTTTCAGATAATCTGGTTCCTTTATCCGTATCTTTGTATTATCCCAACCAATCAAGTGATTTCCAACGGTCAGACATACAAAAGACGCTATTTGAGATGTTTGAATGTCTCTTTTTTTGGATTGTTTTCATATTTCCTGTTGGGAGTAAAACATGAAATCACCCTGTAAACACAACGGAAAACAGAATTGATAAATACGATACGAACTTATATTCGTAATAACATGATATATTGTGCCGAAAAATAATTGTAAATGAATAGGTTGGCCACACTGATGAATAATTCGTCAACAAAACAGTAACTAATCCCTAATCCACAAATAATTTTTGCATCTCACACACGTTATGGAAACGTACAAGGAAATATCGTTACTGAAGTAATGATTGTTTCTAGTGGCACGATCCAACGAATTACCAATTTTCAAAGTTATCATGAAAATAAAATTTCAAATTATTTATCTCCGAAATCATCAGGCAGATTTTGTCGTTTCACGAACTCAACCGAGATACTAATGCTCCAAATCTACGCTGAAAATGAAATTAACAACTTGAATCTCCCCAGAATGGCTTGGACGATAATTCCCGAGCTTGGGGCTCGATACTTGAAAAAATTTTAAGAGAGTTTAAGAATTGTTAAATAATATCATCGATTCAGTAAACTCAAAATAGTCAACCTGAATAAGAGAGATAAAGTGTTGTACAGAAAGTGTAAAATAAAATATAATTAGGTGAAAAAAAACAAGAAATATGTATATCTGAAACAATAATATAGGAAACAATACGAACTGAGAATTGAATTTTTCGAATTTTCATTCGGAAATCTACGTTGAGACAATGAATTATTATTTGTCTATCTATTTCCGGTATCGATTAAAGCTTATTTTGGGGGGGATTTCGCATCAGTTTTCAGGTTTTCATGGGTTTTCACTTCCAATATCTGAAAAAGAACTATTAAAAATTAACTAAAAATTGTGATTTTCATGAAAAACGCCCTTTCGGATTGCAATTATCGCCTAATGAACAATACAGGTACAATACAAACGAAAAAGAAAGCGAACTGTGATGTTTCGACTACAAATCTGAGTCTTACATCAGACAAAGCAGAAGATTTCAAGAATTACTTTCTTTGGATTTATCAAACTATTTGTCAAGGACAATTTCATGCAAAACAAACTCTTTCCTTCCACGTTGCCAGATTATAAAAACTTCATCTACATATCGCCACCAAGCCTTCGGTTTTAGTGTATATGTATCTACAAATTTTTCCTCAAAGTTTTCCATATACAGTGCGCGTCAAAATTATGGAACAAATTCATTTTCTCAGAAGAAAAATATTTAGTAACATAATCCTGAAACAGGTAAATTTTTTTCACTTTAACCAGATTTTTATGCATTTTTGAAGGATTTTTGTTGCACCCTGTGCCATCCCCACCAATCCTCTAAATTTTTTGAATAGGGAAAATAGGTCATGTGGTACTTTTTTGGCAAGGTCTTTGTTTCTTCTTCACAGGCGTGCAGAAATTTTCAAGAAAAAATTTTTTTTTTTTTGAAAAATTAGTTAGTTCAAAGAGGTTTTCAGTAAGTGCACTTTGTCATGGCTCATTTACTTTGAGACGATGGTACCTGATGAAATTTGTCACCGAATGAAAGTCGACCATTACAGTTTTGTTCATGCACAACTTTCAACACCTTTCAACCCCCTCACGTAATTTTTTTTTATTTCCTTCAAAGGATTCGTAGGGGTTGAAAGGTGTGCATGAATAAAACTGTAATGGTCGATTTCATTCGGTGACAAATTTCATCGGACACCTGAATACAAGAATTCCTGAAATCCCCAGAAGCCGAAAGCTAGGAATAGCATCGATTCTTTTTGGACACCCATCGGTGCTGGCCGTCCGAAAGAAGTTCTCGTGAGTGGCCAGCGTTAAACTAAGACAAGTACGGCTGAATATAACCGATTTTAATATGCATGCTGTGCTGGAAAATCTGATGTCACTTAGGTAGATTGCATTTTCATATTCTTCGTTGCGCTTAAGCGGTCAAAGGAGTTCCCACGAACATTGTTTATCCATTCCAGTGATCTTTTAGCCAGACTGGAATGCTAAATAAACATCGAAGAGCGTTTGTGAAATGGAATTCAGCACATGGCGCAGTCAGATGACACGAAGTGCACTTTAAGTTTAACTCGATCAATAAATTATGTAGGGCAATATTCACCAACCAACTTCAATGTGTAAACAAGGGGAATAACTATATTTCAGGCAAAAATTCCACTGCTAACCCGGTGAAAACGCGAACTTTTCACCGCCCCTGGAAAAATTCTCACCGGAGTACCCATAACGAAGCGAGAATTGAATTGGCTGGCATCAATTCAGAATTTTCATGAGGCCATCGTTATTCCCAAACAGAACACCCGTAATACAAACACAGAAATCTATGGTCCAGTCCGCTAATGAATCGTATCACATGGTTGACAAAACCAAAAACAAACAAGGCATGTTTCAACGAGATCTAAAACACTATTCATCATCAACGTTTACGTTTGTTTTCGGAAAATATGAAAAAGTCGTAATTCATCCGTTTTCTCGTTGCATTTTATGAATTGTCACGTCCTGAAATGAGCTTCAAAGCGAATTGGATTGATAATAAAATGAGAGAGTTACAGTCATACAGATTGTTAACTATTCATCGAAAAACTTCGCGATAAACAATTCAAATAAAAAAAACCTAGAAAAGCACTGAATAAAAGACAGCAGCTGTTGCGCACATGTTCACTTTTGGTGATATCCTTCGAGCATGCGCACAAAAGCTGCTGATTTCACGTCAGTGCTTTTTTGAGTTTTTTTCGATAAAGTACTGGCATTCAATTCGATCGGATCCGCATATTTGGAAACACTGGAAAAATAAAATTTTGAATGGGTGTATCTACGGAATCATTCGGCGGATTTTACTCATTCACGGATTCGACCTTCGTAATGAAGCTCCAAACCTTCTACAAATATCGAGTTTCTAAGGAGTTTCATTCGGAAGCTATTCTAGTGTAGGTTTGGACCTCAATAACGAACGCCGAATTCGTGAATGGGTAAAATCAACCCAATGATACCGCAGATATACCCATTCAAAATTTCATTTATCCAATATTTCCAAAAAACCAGATTAAATCGAATAGAAATCCAGTATTTTATCGAAAAATGACAGTTCGAAGGTTCATACAGAATACCAGGAGCATAATATGATCAAAGATCACAGAATATTGAATATTTGAAAAAAAAATGCCTTTCAGCATGTCAAAACTATCTGCAAAGTTTCGTTTCGATTGAATTAGTATTTTTTGAGTTATTCCGGAAAAAACAACGATATCGAGAAGAAAACCACGAAATTTTTTATATTTTTTCCCAATATCTCCAGAAATTATGGTCGTATCAGATTGAATTTTGGTACACTGCTGTAAAATATCATTTTCAAGGTATGAGCAGGAGTTTTTTCTGGATACAATGGATAGCTCCCGAAAAAAAAATTTCCAAAAAATTTCGAAAAAATTTACTGACAGTTTGATCTCAACGAAATTTCCTGAAAAGTTGTGAAATTTTATGCTCCGACTAACAGTTAAGTTTCAATCCAACCGCATCGAGAAGTCCTGACATATCAGAAAATTCATCTCAAAATTATTTGAATAACTGAAAAAAAAATTGTATAGATAAAGATCATTATCTTTAATACCACGTATATTAGACAATAAAAAAACTATCACTTGTTTACGAATATGTTGTGACAGAAAAGTATGATATAAAGCTTCTCCATACCATTCGTTATAGCTCTACAGAGAAGAAATATTTTCCACAGTTTGAAATATTAATAGTCGAAAATATAAAGTGAAACATACCTGAATGATCCGAAGCATTTATTTTCACTTCGGTAGTGATATTTGAAATTCTCACCTGAAAATAAAAAAAAACATATTAAAATATTATTTGAGCATTGCCCAATAATTCATGTACTTATTTCAATAAAATCAGTCGAATCCACCAGAAGTGACGGTGTGTCCAGAGAAATGAAAATATGCATAAATCTGCACAAGAAACTGAGAATCGTTTATTAGCGATGTCTTTTTCACGAACAAACTCTAATTTTCGACGAATAACCCGCAAGAAAATACGTAGTTGAGCACAGAAAATGAATTAATTGCATAAGTTTGTGATTAATAAAATATTTATGTATGATGGAAAGGACATATTTTCTTGAAGAGAATGGGAACAAAATAAGGAAAAAGCGCAACAGTTTGTCGAACCGAAAAGAAAAATGTTTGGAACATGTGGAACTGTAGAAAAAATCTAATGATTTCTCCTGTTTCCACAGTACCGCGTGAGTATGTTGTATAGCACAGAGGATCCCTGACAATCAGATAAGTATGTAAACAGAGCTTGCAATGGTCTGCATCCCTCGGATTTACATCTATTGACAGCACGAAGGGAATTGTTCCTACTTACAATCGATAATAAACAATAATAGAATAAACACAATAAAACCACCTTCCTCTATGTACAGAGATATTCATCATAAATTACCCAACCCTTGTGATCGATATTATTGTTCAAAAAAAATAAGTTTTATATAGGAGTTGAATTTCGATAAAATTCCATTGAAAGAACAATAACGTACAAATTCCAGGAGATACCCTGCAGATTATTTAAATTTTGGTACAGTATTTTTTCGTGATTCGAAAAATATAACAGACATATCCCATGCTGTTTTGTGTGACTCAACATTGACAAACATAATAAAGTTGACATTTTCGCAGTTCATTTGAAATGACCAACTCGAATATGGTAGTGAGGTATTTCCAGGAACTGAATAAGTACCTTGAAATTTCGACGTTCAGATACAACAAAACGGAGAGATAGGGGTTATATGTGATATATTCTTGGAATCAGGATAAAAAGGCATTCAAACAATTGAATTATAAACAGGGAATCCAAACCGAAAAAACTCACTTTGCATCTCCTGAAATATGCACGCCACTGTCTTTATTCGGAAAAATTTCATCAGAATTCAGTCACAACTGAACAACTCTTATACAAAACTTCTCTTCTGTTGGCAGTAGTAACGATGAGCTGGGGAAGGCAATTTTTCGTGGATAACCCTGTACATACATTTCGAGTCTTCATCTTAAAATAAATTCAGTAAATCAAAGACAGTTATTTCATCGTAAATTTGCTCTAACCGATCGATCATCATTTTGACGCGCTTGTTCTGTAGTTTTTTTGAATTGCGTTTTGTTGGTTTGAGAAAATTTTACACAACGTGTCCCAAGTTTGAGAATTGACGCCATCCATAATATTATTCAATGGCAATCCTACTATTCATCACTGATCATGAAATTCAAAACTGAAGAAATCTGATCAACTTTTCAGATATTTTCAGTTTCTTAATGGACAATATTTTGAACATTTATTTTTTATTGATATCAGTACTTGGATTGATACCACTATATGTGAAATATTCGAATTCCAGAAAATTTCTCAGAGAATCACCGGAACAATAGTGCAAAACTCCTGATTTTTCTCGAATTTCGATAATCCGGCCCTTGAAAACATTCTCAAGTGAGCCCCTCAAATTTTCTGTATCCACTTCTATCGGTATTCAATCGTCCAATAAAATGACTTCACTCCTCGTTCTCTCAAATTTATTAAATTAGAAAATTTAGAGAGCTATTCCGTTGGTATAGATGCCTTAAGTCTAAATAAAATCAATATTTCGTTCGCTAGACTACGAATTATCGCCTAATAATGTGGAAAATCGAGGAAGGAACGTCAGGCATGAAGAAAATTGCATTTTAAGTCGTCATTCAATTATTCACGCAACATGAGCGCAACCAATGACACTTCAAGAAGTGAATTGAATAGAGGCATTATTGGAAGAAAGAAAAGTAATTCTTTGCAGAAGACACCAGCAAAAAAGCATTATAATCGAACTTCTTCCTATAAAATAAATTCTTCCGAACAGAAAAAGTTCCCCTTTTCATATTTGAGTAACGTCACTCATTGAAGAGAAAAATAATCGCTCCGTCTGATAATGGAAAAGTTTCATTCTGAAAGAACTCGAAAATTAGGATAGCGATCACCGAGTTCGGTAGAGATATGAACAAGGACAGAACCTTCCCCGGAAGAAATATGCTCTTCTGTTTTCTGATACGATTCGTATAGTTCGAAATCGAAAAGGAACGAGAGAACTGATATGATATGAATCGATTGGTTAACTAAAAATAATCTAGAAAAGCACTGACGTGAGGTCACGAACTTTTACGCGCTTGTCCAAATTCTAACTATCAGATCCATACGAAATTTTGCACCTTTTCGCGCGTTGATAATCTTCACCTGATCACGAAGTTGCAATCTGATTGCATTTGTACTTCTTGAGACATCACGGAAAAAACGTTAATATTTCAAATAACAACGAAATTTGGCAAGTTTTTTTTCTTCATACCTCCTGAAGTGAATATCGGATCGAATCGAAATTTGAAACATTATTTTAAATACTAACTTCAAGATTTTTTCCAGGTTTCGTTGAAGTCCAATCAATATTTTCCAAGAGAAAAACTTTTTCATGAAAAATTTGACAAATTTTCGAATAAAAATTTTTTTTAAATTTTCTTACAACTGAATCCACACGAAATTTTGCCCTCAGTTGCGCTCTGGTATTCCAAAACTGTTCACAATGTTTCAATCTGATCTCTTCTGTAATTGATGAGATATCGAGGAATCAACCTAAAAATTTCAAATAGACCTAACGCCGAAACGATTCAACCGATTTCACCCATTAACGAACTTGACCAAGATATTCGGACCTAATATGACAATTTCGAGTCGCTAGGTCCTCTTCTTCGAAAGTAAGAGCTCATACGGACGGACAGAATTGAATTTGACCATGGATTCTTCCTCAGGGTGTCCAACCCAATTTTCGGCTCGGAATTCGAAAATTACAGACATTGTGACGAAACAATAACGCGCTATTTTCTGGAACAAGCGCGTAAAATTCACTGACGTGAAGCAGTCAGCTTTTGGGAGCATGTTGAAATTCGAGGGTGAATAAATTTTCATCGGCTGAAAAAATGATTTTATTCCAACTTATCGCCCAACCCTGTATAGATTGGCCACACGAGTTACCGCTCAGAATTTGGGTTCCAACGAAACGTGGCCTGTCTGAAAAATGTATGCTCATCCACAAAACTTACATGCTCACATATAGAACATAATTCCTTCGAGTGTTGCTCGGCCACTTCCTTAAGTAACAGGTGATGAAAGTCGTTCAGGTTTATCAGGCGAAATCTAAACTGAAATTACGTCGATAAGGTGCACACCGTTCTGAGCTTTTCCACGAAACTAGAACCGAGTACTCGTGTGTGGCTGAATCCAAAAGAAATCAGATTCGTCTACGAACCGAGTCAATGTGAGTCGATTCCATAATGGAAATTTCTTATTTGAGACTAAAACAATTTTCAATTCGTATCTATTGACAAGCGATACGCCCTCTGGCGATAGAAATTAGAACCCGTCCAAGCTATACTTTTCCGACGTGTCCGTTATTCTAACGTGTTCTGCTTATCCTAAGGCCAGGAACGCACATGCGAACTTCTGACGCGCATATACGACCAACTAATCGCCAATAATTTCTTTTTTAGCGATCGCGAAAATTCAGTCGCGCGACAGAAAATCGCATGTGCGCGCCTAGCCTTAGAGTTCGTTTTCGAGCTTAAGTGTTGTTCTCAGAGTTGAAATTTTGGTATACCAACACTGCTGTGATATTCATTATACGATTCGAAATGGCATACCCGAAATAACTATTATTGCGTGCCTTAATTTACTTAATGGTCAAAGATGAAAGGATAATCAACTGTCTTTAGTTTTAATATTTTTTCAAATTCAAATGAAGTTAAGTTAATTTGGAAACTGTATTTGGCCGGGAACTCGTTGACAGAAGAAAGACCTGGATTTTGAAATTGAAGATTGGAAAACAGGTCACGAAATACATGAAAGTGGATTCACTGCGTTTCTCTGAACACTGATTATTTTCATGAAGGTAAATTACAATGGATTATTCATTTTAAAACAACTTCATGTCCAAACGTTTTTGAATGTTAATTATTTGAATTTTGACGAAGAATGGAGTTCCTTCTGAGAACCAACTGAGCACTTCTGCAGCTACTGAACCCACTACAAAAAATCTTATTCGAAGCGCAAAAGCTGCCTACTTCACATTAGTGCTTTCCTAGGTTTTTTTTTTCCAATTAATTATATTAATTATAATTAATATCGTACGAAGCCACAGCAAAGCGTTGGCGGCTTCGGACAATCAAATATTAAAAATGGGAAAAAATATCCTGGGAGGCGAATCAATGAACAGATCGCTTATCTCATTGAATTAGAACGCCTACATTGTGACAGAAGGGTTGATTTCAATTTAATTTCGTTTGACATCAACTGTACAACGAATCGTCGAAATTTTTTTGCTCAAATTCGATTCCTACTGAAAGGTTTGCTTTTCTCGTCATTCAATTAAATCGATTGTGTAGCATTAGCTGACGTTGATTGATGTGGAAGTTTTCATCAATGCGGACGTTGAATTGCGACAAATATTCACGGGATTGTCCGAGAGAAAGCATTTTTTTACTGATCATGTTTCGATTCGGAAATTGCTGGACTTGCTGGATATCTGAATTCCTCAAAAATACTAACATATAAAATGTGCTTCGATGAACGAAGGGCATATACCCATCAAGCGGATTAAAGGTTATAAAACCCGAAATTCAAAACTGCATGCATTTCTCAAACTTCGAAAATAAAAAAATTATTTCAGGAATAAAACCTGACACCAATCACAAATTGTTAATTTTGTTATAAAAACAGCTTAACAAATTCTCTTTTTTTCAAATTCAAAAAAGCACAGGGAGACCTACTTTCGGAATTATAAATTGGATTCGAGGATTTCCTTTAATAAAAATTAATGAAAGAATAATGGTCTGATTGCAATACTCTCCAATCACAAATTGTAAATTATTTTCTAAGTTTTCAAGAAAAAAAAGGCACAACCAATTCTACTTTCAGCCACATCGCTGAATAGGTTATCGAATTACCTTTCATTTGATGTACACAATCCATGTTTTTTCATTTGAAAAAATTAAGTAGTGGGGTGCGGGGCTTAGGGGGTGAGACATATCAAATTCAAAAATGCACAGAATAAATTGCTTTTGAAATCGACGGGTGCGAGGGTTTTCCTTGATAATTCTTCGTACAAGAATTATTGACGAGTTACGTTACTTTTTTGGCACACTGTATAACTATCTGTGAAGTTTCAATAAAACCGCAAGGGTACTTTTTATGATATTATGAAAACAACTTGGAAACTTTGAACTAGAAGAACTCCGAGTTTGTTCTACCGAACTCAACCGTCGCATTTCGATAGGCAACCTACCTCGAATGTTTCGAATCGCTAGTTCATTCCATTCGATTGTCATCGTGGCGATGGGTTTTGATCGCACAAGCTTTAAGCTTCTGGGGGGTTTCGTTGAAGCCTAGAATAGTCGGAAAATACAAATACAAAAACTATTCTTTTCAAACCATTTTCGGCCTAACATTCGAAATTCACAAACATTTCGGCGAAATGATAGGACGCTGTTCCCCAGAAGAAAACGCGTTTAATAAGTGAAATTTTGACGAAAAATGTGTTATCTCTCGGTGATGCCTAAGACTCGAGAGGAACCGACATGATATGATGTATACTGGAAACGATCCTATAAGAATTGTTATTGGTTGGAACAGTTATTTAGAGTCTGATTGAATCTCCGTTTTGCTCGCAGTACATTCCATTCAGTTTTGGCTGAATCTCATTCATGAATAAAATAGACATCAAAATAACTTCTTCGGGATAAATCGACATAGATTGTGTATTTTCGATACCGTTTCCAGAATATCTGATACATAAATTCAGGTTGAAATGCAAAGAAGAATTTCCTATACGATGGGACAAGATTAGATGAATCCCCCTGAGCAGCGTTTCAAGCTCATGTGCTCTCGATTTTATTTTTTCCGCATGTAAATATGCCTACACAGACACGAAATACCGGATCCCAACAAGAAATAGCAACCGTGACAATTCAATAATAGCCTTGTTCGCCTTTGCACTACATATATATATATATATATATATGTACACGAAAATTGTGTCTCTGATAAGATGGTGTGGACAGTTCGGCTCAGCTCTTCGGGGCCATATTCCCAGAAGGACCCGATAGCACCTGAGCCAGAATCACGATATTTTGCACCCAAGAAAGCCATGATATTCACACAACATGACTTCAACCATCCTCCAGATTTCCTAGTTAGTGCACTCGGTTGAATTATACTGTATTCAATTTGGAATTATTTGCTCGTTCGTCTGATGTAAGAGTCAGATTTGTACTCTGAAACGTCACAGTTCGCTTTGTTTATCGTTTGTATTGTTCCGGTGTTGTTCATTAGGCCACCTGTTTTCCTAGGAACTGCCCTTGACGAATAGTTCAATCCTGCAATCCGCAAAAGGGCGTTCTCCATAAGAACAAAGTTTATTTAAGTTTTAATGGTTCTGTTTCAGATATTGGGAGTGAAAACCAAGAAAGCACCAACAATATAGGAATTTTAATGGTCAATATTTGCAATGAGCTACAGTATTGTATAATTTATTGGAATGTTTACTGTTCACCATTCCTTGTAGCCTAAGAGCCCACGACGGCCAGACCTTCGTTATTTAATAAGAGCTGAAAATTTTTCTGTGCGTGTCCCCTATACAGGTTAGAACGACCAGGGACTATAGAGTTTGGGTAGTGGTTACTTGGGCAGGTAACAGGTAGTAAAGGTGTATAAATAGTACCTTAAATTCGTTCTGAAGAGGGCTGATGTGTGTTGGTGAATGTGGATACATTCAAACAAATGATCAGATAACATCGACCCAAACTACATACAGCAAAACAAGTAACCCACAGAATATAAATGCAATTGATGAAAATGACCATCTCATGAGAAATGTTGCTTTTGTCCTTTTCAGAATGGACTTTTACACGATTTAATAAGTTTCCAAACTCTTCTCATTCCAATGCCTAACCTGAATGACGGCATTTATCATGTTTGTTGTGGTAACGCAGCTAAAGTTTGCTAATGCCCCATAATTCTCAAGAGGGTTCAGATTTTGCGAACTCTATAATCCCTTTAGAACAGTTGCTGTTTTCCTGCACTGTGGCAGGTATCATAGTCCTTTTAGTAAGTGTTTTACTGAAGTGGCTGTATCGTTCTTATACCTCCTGACATATTTCGAAAGCTGTACTGTGTGTGTACTGCAGAGAACTGCAGCTTGACCATTCCAAAATAACGTAGGTCGACAACATGGAGACAACTGCAATGAGTGATAAAATTATACTGTCATCTCCAATAGAGCAAGAGCCACGACGGCCAGACCTTCGTTATTTAATAATATCTGAAAATTTTTCTGTGGGTGTCCCCTATACAGGTAAGAACGACCAGGGACTATAGAGTTTGGAAAGTGGTTACTCGGCAGGTAACAGGTAGTAAAGGTGTATAAAATAGTACCTTGAATTCGTTGAAGTATAAAGCTCAATTTTTTTATATTTTATTACAGATAACTTTAGAAATCTCGTCATCCATTGCCGGACATTTATGACAGTTGCTACCCCCTGCCAGACACCTCCCAATTCTAATAAATCATAATTATATTTTCGTTACAATATAAAAGTTAATTTTATATATGTTACTTGGGGACCTATGAAAAAATGTTACCTCAATAGCCGGACAGTTCTAGTGGTTTTTACACCTTACCAGACACATTGAAAGTCCGCTGTAGGTGCGAGCGCGAGGTAACGACTGTTCTAGCGGGTGCGAGTGAGATACGGCGCTTAGTCGACCGCGATCTTTCACTGTGCATCATCTGTCTTTTAGTGATGTTTTGAAGAATTATTTGTAGCTACAACCACGTTTTACCATTGATATTTGTGTCGTTTTTTTGTGAAATGAAAGTGTAATTTTTTGTTTACAATGTCCCTCGTGTTATTGGTGTTGATGACGCTAGACTACAATTATTCATCGACTCGTATACAGTCTCCGATGTAAACGAAGCTTTTGACCGGAAAAAGTTGCGAAATTTTGACGCTAGCAATCTACCACCTTGCAAAAGCGAGCTATTGCAACAATTTCTGCGAGCAAATTATATATGTACCATTTGGAATAATGCTCATCTGAAAAATCCAACCACATAGCAACCAGACAATAACGGCTGGGTATTGAAAAATGACAAATACCAATTCAGATGGTTTTCAGGAGATCAACTACCAAGTTATGTAAGTGATTCGTTTAAAACTCAATCAGGTATGTAATTATTATGACAAATTATTGTAAATAATTTTTTAATTATTCATAATTTTATAAACTTGTTTATTTTTTTTTTTCAGAAACTGACGAAGAATGCGATATTGAAGACGATCATGACATCGAGTGGGCGAGTAATGACGAAGAAAATGAAAATATCGACGACAACGAATAAATATTTTTTTACATGTAATAATGCTTTTTTTTGTATATTATAATAATAAAATTTCATTTTTTACTTTATATAACATGGCTATGAACGTAATAAAATAATTTTTTTATTGGATATCTTTGAAGATCGCAATCGACTAAGTGCTCGTGCTCGCACCTACAGCGGACTTTCAATGTGTCTGGCAAGGTGTAAAAACCATTAGAACTGTCCGGCTATTGAGGTAACATTTTTTCATAGGTCCCCAAGTAACATATATAAAATTTAGCTTTTATACTGTAACGAAAGTATAATTATAATTTATTAAAATTGGGGGGTGTCTGGCAGGGGGTAGCAACTGTCATAAGTGTCCGGCAATGGATGACCAGATTTCTGAAGTTATCCCTAATAAAATATAAAAAAATTGAGCTTTATACTTTAACGAATTTAAGGTACTATTTTATACACCTTTACTACCTGTTACCTGCCGAGTAACCACTATCCAAACTCTATAGTCCCTGGTCGTTCTTACCTGTATAGGGGACACCCACAGAAAAATTTTCAGATATTATTAAATAACGAAGGTCTGGCCGTCGTGGCTCTTGCTCTATTGGAGATGACAGTATAATTTTATCACTCATTGCAGTTGTCTCCATGTTGTCGACCTACGTTATTTTGGAATGGTCAAGCTGCAGTCGTCTGCAGTACACGCACAGTACAGCTTTCGAAATATGTCAGGAGGTATAAGAACGATACAGCCACTTCAGAAAAACACTTACTAAAAGGACTATGATACCTGCCACAGTGCAGGAAAACAGCAACTGTTCTAAATGGGTTATAGAGTTCGCAAAATCTGAACCCTCTTGAGAATTATGGGACATTAGCAAACTTTAGCTGCGTTACCACAACAAACATGATAAATGCCGTCATTCAGGTTAGGCATTGGAATGAGAAGAGTTTGGAAACTTATTAAATCGTGTAAAAGTCCATTCTGAAAAGGACAAAAGCAACATTTCTCCTGAGATGGTAATTTTCATCAATTGCATTTATATTCTGTGGTTTACTCGTTTTGCTGTATGTAGTTTGGGTCGATGTTATCTCATCATTTGTTTGAATGTATCCACATTCACCAACACACATCAGCCCTCTTCAGAACTCACTTCAAGATACGAAATATTCAACAAAACATACCAATGAAATTCGTGGAAAATATCCAGTAGAATTTCTCATACCGTTCACAGTTTCTAGTAAGTGCATCTATTCGAATTCTTTTCCTTCCTTTCTGTTCGGACATTACCCGATGAGCAAAACAACTTCTGTAAAGAGTATTCAAGAATTGGGACAGCTATCCAGTTATGAAGGTATCACGGCCACAAACTCATGGAGCACAATGTTCGCGAAGAATCAACAAAGGAGATTTAACATATTGGTCAGTGTGGTTTGAGCGGATCAAAAAAGCAAAATTCTCATGACAAGCTGAACTATCCGGGTGGTTATGCGAAAACATTCCAGGTGTCACCATGTTGTCGACCTACGTTATTTTGAAAAGGCCGGGCTGAGTACACACACAGGCATAAATTCTAACCAGGATCGATGTCACATCCTGTTAAATATGCGGAACATACCAGCTGGGACCCCTACATGCCGTTATGTATGACTATATCAACACCTAATGAATTCACCGTTTTATACCAATTCCCATGAATGGCATTACCGATATCAGCAATACATCCCAAAGGAAATCACCACAGCAGGTTCAACGTATCTCCACTACTTTTTACCAAAAAGTTTGCGGGCATTTTCGGTATCAAGTCAGTCTGCAAATACACGATAGTATTATGAAGTCGTCTCTGAGGGTTGTTATTCAATTTGCAGACGCAATACGAACATATGAAGTGGATTGTTACTGAAATGGGTATAAGCCTTGTGGGCCTGACGATAAAAGGCTACTATTTCAATTAAAGTTTTATTCTGTTCCATTAAATTGTATTCCTTGATCATGGGTTTATTTTTCAATTATCTTTACTCAAACAAACCAAAGAGTTTTCAAACAATTCAATTCACTCCGCTGATCGTTCGCATTTTTCCGGTATTGCACATCCCAAAATTTTTCCTAGAAACTGCATTTGAAGAATAATTTAATTCGCAAGGACGTTTTCCATGAAAAACCAATTTTTCTTGAATTTTAATAGTTCTGTTTCAGGTATTGGGAGTGTAAACCCAAAAAAATCCTACAAAAAATGCAAAATCCTTCCCAAATAAACTTCAATCCATACTTGAAAGACCATAATTTTTTCTCACGAACGTATTGTTCATTTGGCAACATTTTTTTCGAAGAAGTGCCTCTGACAAATAGTTTCAATCCTGCAATATGTAAGAGCGTTTTCTCTGAATAACAATTTCACTTGAGTATGAATAGTACTTTTTCAGATATTGGGAGTGGAAACCTAGAAAAAACTTGAAAAATAATGCAAAATCCTTCCAAGCTATACTTTAATCGATACATTCAGATGATTCGCATACATGAAAACGGGAATCTAGTGGTACCTGGAATACGAACGAATTCCACGAACAGGCACATGAATTCTCATCATCAATGACATATTTTAGTTGAAATCATTTCATTTTGGTATATCTTGAATAAAATCATCAACAAACAGATTTTATCGTGTTTATCCAGAGATAACACTTAGAATACTTGAACTGACTATACGCAAATTCTATTTTGATCCTATGTGAAGTTCATTCAAATTGGTTATTTTGACGTTTGATGTTCTCTTAATTGAGTAAAAACAGAATTCGACTGAGCGCTTTCGTAGCATTTCTACTACGATTTATAGGACATTGCGTGATCGTGAAAAAGTTCAAACATCTCCTAAGGTGAATTTATAAAACCAATAAGTTTCATTTCAGAGCCAAAGATGGGGAAAATCAATTTATGGGTTTCAGCATTTTTATTTTGAGTTATTGGTTGAACATATATGATTTTTCTTCCAGACTATCGTCTAACCCTGTAAGAATTATTTAGTTGGAATATGTGTGTATTTCCGCATGAACAGAATTAGTGTAAGTGAAACAGTTGATATCAATAAAGATTAATCAGACAGAACCCTGTACAAAACAAATTAAAATGTATACAATAGATAATGTAACATATTCTTTTCAAATAGGACAAAAAATTGTACTATACCTTAACGTATACATTGTTTGAACTAGAATACCTATAAGGCGTTGAAATTCATTAAAGTCCCCCGATATTTGAAACCAAATAAATACCTCTGTCAGTGAAAACATGCAACGAAGAAACAATGTATAATTAATTTCACCTCTTTTTAATGTAATGTTGAGTTCCCCTTCGAAATCAAGAAATCTCAAATAGATGAAACTACAAAGGGCCATCAATAAATTCTAGCGATGAATTTCCTCTTTGACGGTTGAGCAAAATACCCAGTAGACAACAATTTCATAAAGTTTATTTTATAAATTAGCAAAATGGTGCAGGCGCCGGACTGCACCGCTCACTTTGTCTAATACTCAGAATCCGAGAATATAGTCCATGGGTTGGATTTATCTTTTTACTTCTGCCCATAAGTGTCGAAAAGTCATCGAAAATTTTCATTTCGAATTACAGAACTTTCCGATTCAAAACTCATTCAAGAAGAAAACAATTATATTCAAATAAATGTTTTGACGTTGTAAGAACATTCTTAAACTCATTTCCTTTGTAGCAGTCGGGTTTACTTTGAAAGCGGTATATTTCAGACTGGAAACGAAAGCGTAATCGATTTCGAAATCTCGAAGAAACGCAATGAGGGCAACCGATATTGAACGCCAAAACTTTGCTACTGCATTCTTCCCTTAAACATTAGTGTGCCTTGAGCAACAGTTCATTCGGATTGTAAGTTAGTAAAGTTATCTCGCTCAAACAACATACTCCTCATGGCAAGTACACCAAATACCCTCAAGTAACGGGATATTTTCAGCAGAATCATCTGCGTTTAATGAACAACTTTCTGTTTGCTCTTACCGTTATAAAGCGGGGGGTTACTAATATGAAGCACAAATTAGCTTCTTGTGCCTTTCATAATGGAACAATAGATTTCGGTGATTTTTAATTTTTGTTATGGACATCAGATGTACTTCAGAGATAATACAAGCTTATATTGATAACAAAGTTGAATTTACCTTGAAGGAACACTGGCTGAATAATGTGTATATATTAAAAATTGCATAATCCTTCGTTTGTTTATCGGAATTTGAACATGGAGAAAAACTTATACAAGACTGACAAACATATGAACAAAGGTGGGCGCAAAACTAAATGTTCACAAATAATATTATTTGGACTTTATTCACTGTTACGGTATCTGAAGATAATTGAGAAAATATGAGGAATTAAAATATTCAAATATTCAGATACCGCCGTCTTTCTGTCCTTTTGCACGATATCTTCTGAACAGATCGAGCTAGCGACTTAAAACTTTCAGAGTAGAATGCCTATTACATAACGATAGTTAGTTAATAGGCAAAATCACCCAAACGGTTACTCAGTTGGATATTTGAGATTATTTTTCACTATCTCGAGGAGCACACCTGCGATCGGATTGTAACTTCCAAGTTGAATGTAGAATACCAACGTGCAACTTAGGGCATAATGTCGTTAGCATCGTAACGTTCAAACTTATTATCTCAGTATATTTTTTTTCTGAAATTTCATCATATTTTCATGAAATGAAACTCAGACCTTGAGGAGAATTTTCACTAACAGTGTACCAAATTTCAGCTCGATCCGATATTAATTTTCGAAAATATAAGGAAAGTATATGCAATTTTGTTATTTATTCACTCAGTATTTTCTAAACGACACTCATTCGAATTTTTGAGGTAACTTCCTTGGTTGTTATAAAGAACTCGAACTAAAACTCCGTTAATATAGTTGTGGAATGTCCATGCGAAACTCAATGCAGTTATCACTTTCATCCTACTTCAAACAGTTTCCTAGTTATAGACTCTCAGATTAATTGAACTATACGAAATAAGCATGAAGAATGCAGATAAAGTTTATCTTATGTCATTATAAGAATCTTCAATCATTTTAAAATACTTAATCATTCTTTATTATTCCTCCTTAAGCGAACCATTTTGCAAATATTCAACGTTGAATATTATAAAATCGGATAGAAATTCGAAAAATTAGGTACCTTATATTCATGGATCCGCCTATGATCTAGTGAAGGAAGTAAATCAAGCTGCGTTCACGTTTATTCGGACCATAGAATACACAGAAATATTCATCTATTTCGCATAGAACTAATATTAGGCATATGCTATTTCATGACCAGACCACAGACGATGTTGCTGTCTATGGACTAAACTTTCCATTACTTTCTAGACCTGGTCGAAAGACCCTCTCGGTCATGAGCAAATGTAGGTAATATTATTTACTGCTTCCTTCTGGTTTTCTGTCCCTCTTTCTGTTTCAGATATTATGTCAAGATATTTTGTCGAAATGAATTCAAGATGACGAAAAAATTATTTTCAAATGAAAAAGATGCCATCCATCTTCTATAAACAAATTACTACACTTATGCGGGGAGACAGAATTTTTCCTGAGGTTTTTATCTGTGCTCTTGTATCATACGCAAATATGTATGGTACCCCGTTTACATTTCCTCTGCTAACACTGTGATATATCTTAGAATTGTAATGCTCGTTCTCAAAAGAATATATATATATATCTAATTTCAGCTGGATCCAATATTTATTTGCGGGATATCTCGGAGGAATATAACAAACTTCGTTGATTTTCTCACCACCGTTGATATTTTCTCAGTGAATCAAGAAATGCCGAATTTAAAGGTAATTCAAAGTACTACCAAGCAATAATACTACAATAGGAAAAAGCACATACGTGAAGTCAGCTTCGCATATGTTCAAATTGGTTGCCAAGCAGGTATTTCTTGAATAATAAAGGATAATGAGTAAATAACAGCGAAACTGACATCTTTCATCCCAATATTTCCAAAGATAAATATGAGATCGTACTGTTGTGGCACATCGACCTCAAGAATTGTGCCAAATTCCATTGAAATCGGATGTATGGATTCAGAAAAATTAATAAAGTTGCGCGTCGGTATTCGTTTCCTTATTACCAATATTTTTTCTATATTAACCTCAAAAACTTAAATGTAAACTTCCAGACCGTTTAGGAATTGTGTACCATTAGCGAACTCAACCATCGTATTTTAATGCGCAACTTATCCTGAAAGTTCCTAGTTGCTAGCCTTTTCTATGGCAAGTTATCGTACTAAGGCCAGTCAGCCGCACAAAATCGAATTTTACATCGGATTCGTCGTCAGTGATCATCAGAGAAGTTACAACAAATTTGAAAATCAGAGTCTGAAAGCAAAATTATATCATGCCGTTCCTCAGAAACGAGTAGATAATCATCATAAAGATATTCGAAGAAAGAAAGCAAAATCGCAGAACAACTTTATAAAGGATCCAGGAAGGAAAAGAAAAAGCAATCAGATCGTAATGGACCATCTATTGTCTTTTGAATCTCGAGATTCATATTCATTCAGAAGCAATATTTCACGGACTTCTCCTCGCTCCATCCACTTCGATTGTCAAAATCGGTTCCCCCATTCAGTTCTCCAAAGGAGGATCATTGAAAGAGCCACCTAAACAACAAACATTGCGAAAACTCGATCCGAAAGTATATGGTGAAATCATGGCGTGAACTCCGGCAAGAAGAACAATTCTATTTATTCTGTGGAAGTGCAGAACTGAATTAGCTCCGCTGTCGTTGCTGGGAGTCGGGATGCTCGAAACAAACTTATTGTGAACAAACTTGGTCCAAATTATGAAGTGCGCCTCCTCAAAACAGAACAAACTGATTTAAGATAGCCTAATTTGCCTGCTTCTGGAATAATTCTGACGCACCTCATCAATTATTTTGCCGGTGACAGTTGGGAAAGCCAAGCCGCATCCGATAATTGTTGCCGCTGTAAAGGAAGCGAAAGTTCGTCTTTTGTTTCAGATTCCGGAGATGAGATGCTCATTTTGTGTTGTTACCGTTTTCAGGGCTTCATTGAATTTATGACTGCTTGAAATATCGGCTAGGCACCGTGCCGTGAAATTGAAATAATGCCTTCCGAAGAGCATCCCTCTTTGGATTCATGCAAATCTGGAAAAAAAATGTAGCAAGGAATGAGCTGAGGTGAGGCTTTCCTGCGCTTGTTGCCATTCGATTTCGAAGAAGAATATTGTGAGATGAGTTTGTGTTCAATTTCATAAAAATCTGATTAATAATCTTCCGAAACATTTTATTTTAAGATTGTGAAATAATTTTTGAAATTTTTTTTCCTCAATTCTCAGGAGAAACGGTCTCACATTATTGTGCATGTCGATAATATACAACATTTTATAGGTTTTCTCTGGATTTTCACTCCCAAAATCTGTAACAGAACTATTAAAAATTAAATTAAATTGTTTTTTCATGGCAAACGGCCCTGCAGATTGCCAAATGAACAATACAGGAACAATACAAACTATATATATATATATATTCTTTTGAGAACGAGCATTACAATTCTAAGATATATCAGAGTGTTAGCAGAGGAAATGTAAACGGGGTACCATACATATTTGCGTATGATACAAGAGCACAGATAAAAACCTCAGGAAAAATTCTGTCTCCCCGTATAAGTGTAGTAATTTGTTTATAGAAGATGGATGGCATCTTTTTCATTTGAAAATAATTTTTTCGTCATCTTGAATTCATTTCGACAAAATATCTTGACATAATATCTGAAACAGAAAGAGGGACAGAAAACCAGAAGGAAGCAGTAAATAATATCACCTACATTTGCTCCTGACCGAGAGGGTCTTTCGACCAGGTTCAGTCCTCCAAGCGATGATTTTCAGATCCTCAGGTAAACGAAGAACGCTACAGGCCCCTTTATTGGGGAATCATCTCCCATATATATATATTCTTTTGAGAATGAGCATTACATTCTAAGATATATCACAGTGTTAGCAGAGGAAATGTAAACGGGGTACCATACATATTTGCGTATGATACAAGAGCACAGATAAAAACCTCAGGAAAAATTCTGCCTCCCCGTATAAGTGTAGTTATTTGTTTATAGAAGATGGATGGTATCTTTTTCATTTGAAAATAATTTTTTCGTCATCTTGAATTCATTTCGACAAAATATCTTGACATAATATCTGAAACAGAAAGAGGGACAGAAAACCAGAAGGAAGCAGAAAATAATATCACCTACATTTGCTCATGACCGAGAGGGTCTTTCGACCAGGTTCAGTCCTCCAAGCGATGATTTTCAGATCCTCAGATAAACGAAGAACGCTACAGGCCCCTTAATTGGGGAATCATCTCCCATAGATCCATAACTGTTCATTTCAAAGTAGAAATCTAATAAAATATCGGGAATAAAGTGAAAAACTTGTGACATGTATTATGTCAGGATGACATAATACAAACTATAAACAAAGCGAACTGTGACGTTTCAGACTACATATCTGACTCTTTCATCAGACAAAGGAGAAAATTTTTAGAATAATTTTCTTCGATTCAAAATTTTGTTTTCCCGATATTTTAAAAAATACAGATAAGAGCGAATTGAAATCCAATAGTTTATCGGAAAAAACCTGGAAAACCACTGCCGTGAAGGCAGCAGCTTTTGCGAGCATGTTCAATGGAGATGACCGCTTTGGCATCGAATTTGAACATGCGCGCAAAAGCTGCTGCCTTCACGGCAGAGCTCTTCTAGGTTTTTTTCGATAAACTACTGGATTTCAATTCGATCTAATCTGTATTTTGAAAATATCGGGGAAATAAAATTTTGAATGGGTATACCTGCGGAATCATTGGGTGGATTTTACCCATTCACGAATTCGGCCTTCGTAACTAAGGTCAAAATATACTCTACAAATATCGAGTTTCTAAGTTGTTTCTTTGGGAAGTTATTGTGTTTACGGTCGGCCGTAACGGCCGACAGTGGGAGAGAACCGCATTGATGGACCCGCTGATTGTTTTGCTTTCGATGGTTGACGGCTAGCGCATAGAGGATCCGTCATTCCACGTTCATATTTGCTTCGAGTGTTGACTAAGTCTTTCTATTATAAAATCAACGAAGTTATAGATGTTGAGGTAAACTCATATTCCATTCGATTTTAAAATACCTTCTTTGTCTTTTGTCTTCGTCTCAATTTGTTGTGAGCTTATAATATGTATTTCTGACGAAACGTTGCACAAATATTTCGATAATCATCAGATGATTGATTTTTCCACATATCCGCTGATACATTTCAGATTACTACCTACATAAAGGGTTTTCCAATAAGAGGTATTATTTTGAATAGCCCGCTATTTCGGTAGATGTCACTGTTGAAGCTGTCATTTTTTGACATTTGACAAGTAGAAACTACGCCATTAATAAAAATGGAACGATACACGCTTCAACAACGCATTGAAATTATTAAAGTTCACTAAAAAAATGGTGAAAATTTAGCATTTAGCAACTCCAACATTTTTGGGTCGTCGTGAAGCACCTTGTCGGACCGCAATAAAGAAATTGATGGAAAAATTCGACCTGTTGGGACAAGTTAGTGATGTGAAGAATAAACCCGTGCACGTCGATCAAGAACAGCCGAGAATATTGCTGCTGTAGCCGAAAGTGTTGAAGGAAACCCAGGTTTGTTCATTCCTCGTGGTTCTTTGGAATTAGGCATTCCACAAACGTCATTACACCGTATTTTGCATAAAGATTTGGGTCTTAAGGCTTATAAAGTTCAGTTAACACAAGAACTCAAGCCGGCCGATCATCAACAATGTCGTATCTTTGCATGAAAATGATCCGGAATTCCATCGAAAAATCATCTTGAGTGATGAGGCCCATTTCCACCTCGGTGGCTTCGGCAACAAGCAAAATTGTCGCATCTGGGGCTCGGAAAACCCGAGAGTTATTGTTGAAAAGCCTCTCTATCCTCAACGTGTGACTGTTTGGTGCGGTTTATGGTCCGGCGGAGTCATTGGACCTTACTTTTTCGAAAATGAGGCTGGAGCAAGAATTACGGTGGATGGATTGCGCTACCGTGAGATGATTGATGATTTTTTATGGCCGGAATTGGATGGTATTGATCTGGACAAAGTTTACTTTCAATAAGACGGCGCTACGTGCCACACAAGCAACGAAACCATTGATCTTTTGCGGGAAAAGTTTCCGGACCGTGTTATCTCTCGAAGAGGTAATCACAATTGGCCACCGAGATCTTGTGATTTAACACCTTGCGACTTCTTCCTCTGGGGCCATGTGAAAGAAAAGGTCTACGCCAATAGCCCAGAGTCGATTCAAGACCTCAAAGATGGAATTCGTGAGGCTATCGAGGACATAGGGCAGCCACTTTGCGATTTGGTTATGGACAATTTCATTAAAAGGATATGGTCCTGTAAGCGTGGTCGTGGTGGTCATTTGCCTGATGTTATTTTCCACTATTAACGGCATAGCTTCTTCTTTATAATGAAATAAACATCCGATCATTTATATTGAAAAGGGGCATTTTTCTTTGAATATCAAAATAACACCTCTTATTTGAAAAAGATTTCGTCGATTTGTTGAGGCAGAATCCATTTGATCTCAATTCGGATAACACAGTGGTTATAGAGTTCGAATTCGGGATGAAATCCTTCAGTTTTTCACTAGGGCCATAATAGTTTAATTACTAGAAAATCGAGGCCGCTCCTAGGTGTCCCCACTTCAAGGATTAAGGATCTACATAACATGTGAATTACCCAATATTGCTTCATCAGATCCTTCATACATAATTCATGGACAAGATATAGCTCAGAATCCTTTCTCTAAACTTCGTCGATCTTCTAGACTAACCGATGAAACCTATACTGTTGCAAAAGTTTTGCATCTCTGTGGGAATCGTGCGCATCCATAATTTTTCGATTGTTTTATTCGAATTCATAGTCATCCTTGATTCAAATGGGTAAGCCGAACACGAATTGATGTTTCCACATCGTTGACATTTGTCAGTGTCTGGGTTGACGTTGTCTATGATCTGCACATCTGAAATCACGCTTTGCTCGGAAAGGTTATATTGCAAGAATCTTTGAATTATTTATCTGACAATTGGTGTGGCGACTGAAATGCCTTTCTTTTTCTTTACTTCACTGGAGTTATCGAATAGCAAAGAAATGCAGGGTGATTCACTACGATGCAATGGCCTATTAGATGGTTATGGAAAACTTATCATAATATGGCGATTTTCGACAATGAACTTTTCCCCTAAAATATTTTCAAATCTCATACCCATTATGTTATTATTACTTTTATTATTGTAACATAAGATAGCCATACCAATTAATTTAAAAAAAAATTGGGTGGACGGGGACTGAAACACGAATATTTCTGCAGAAGTGATTTCGAAAAAATCTTTATTTTTTTAATTTTGTCATGTAGTATTTCAACAATGTTTGCTACTCGGACCCAAAATGTATAGGATGTTCACGAGAGGATAATCAATTTGGACAAATAAAATTCATCAACACTAAAGATTTCCAAATAAGAACCAATGATTTTTCATCTACCGTGTTTTCAAGGAGAAACTCAAAATAGAAGAAATATATTTTTCACATAGAATCGACTGAACGATTCAAAATATAGGTTCTAATATTCAGTTATCATAAATTTGATTTGTCCAAGTTGATGATCCTCTCATGAACACCTGTACATTTATATACAATATTCAAAGAGTGTGATGGTCCCTGCCGATATAATTTTTCTCATAAAAATTCAAATAACTCAGAAACTGTTGAATTCTGACCCAAGGTGTGGCATATTGTTATATATTTCACCAGACAAACGTATCTATTGATTCGATAATATAGGACTGAGGGTGTATTTCGAAAAGTATTGGGCTGTTTCCGATCTGAGGGTAAGTTGCAGAAATCTAAAAATATTCCTAAGAGAATGTTCATAGCCGAAAACTCTTAAATGCAGGTTTTCAGCACCAAATTATGATCAGTTTGTGATGAAAAATGTAATCTTACCATACCCTTTGTTTTCGTTGTTAGGTAATTCAGGAAAATGAATAAATAAAATCGATCAGTTTTCAGTGTCCAATTCCGAATAAGTTGGGTTTCACATAGATCAGAAAGAAGCGAACAAAATGGGATCTTAGCAGGTATATCGAAGAAGCATAAAAATATGCCTTTTGGACCAACCAAAAAAATTATGTTAAGCCGCCCTGAAAATTTTACCGTTTACGTTTTGGAGTATGTAGATTTGAATAAACGTATAAAAAAAATCCGTCCGTCCGCCGTCCACCGTCCAGCATCCACCATCCGCCGTCCGTTGTCCGGGGCCTTTCTCTAAAAGTACTGAACAGAAATTCTTGAAACTTGGTGGAAGAATCGTGTGTCACTCGGGGTTGATCTTCCAAGCTTTTCAGCAGGATCTGTGTACCCTAAGGGCTCTAAATGGGGGGTTGGGAGGAAAAAAAAATCTCTAAAACTTATCACCCAATTTTCAAGAAATTTTGAAAGTTGATTACTGTTGCATAACTGAACCTAAAAAATTTTACCAAGATGATTTCCGTCGAGTGGTTCCTGAGTTATAAAGAAAAACGCTGCAAATTTCCAATAATGTCGAAAATGAATCATAGCATTCGGTTCTGAGAAGTTTAAGTTATCAATGGTATATTGGGTTATATAACTTAGAAAATAATAAACCTTTGTGTAAAATTTGCAGTGTTTTTGAGCTTAGTATGATGCATCGGTAAAAACATATTTTATTTCTTTTCGCGCGCATGTTCTAGGGAAACAGCGTGCTATCGTTCTGTCCAAATGTCTATAGTTTTCCAATTTTGAGCAGAAAATGGTCTCAAACGACTAGATTAGACTCACTGATGACGAATCCGGTGTCAAAATCGATTCTGACTAGACGATAAAGGGCGTACGAAGGATCCAATCGACTTGAAAATTTCATGTTGGTTGCATTTCAAAATGCGAAGGTGAGGTTCGTTAATGGGCAAATGCCGCCAAACGGTTTCGGAGTTATAGGCATTTGAAGTTTTGAGGTTATTTCCCTGATATTTCCAGAACTGCTGAAGCGATTGGATTGAAGCTTGGAAAATAGTTAGGGCATAAGAAATTGCGACTTTCCGTGAAATTTTTTTTGAGATCCTGCTGTTATTTAGTGAAGTTTTGCAGATATTGTAAAAAAAATATGTCTGATTTCGTAGTTTATTCCTCGTTATAGAATTTTATTTTAGAGTATCTCGGAAAAAACCTATAAAAAAAGTCCGTGAAGGCAGTAGCTTTTGCGCATATGTTTATTTTGAGTTTCGAATATTCTTCCCAAAAAGTCAACTTCATTAGTTTGCTCTGGGGAAACTTGGGTTGGGTAGCAGCCAACGGGTTGAAGAGAAATATTCAATTCTATCGCAACAAAATGGGGAAAATCAAAACACAAAAAACAATTTTCCGCGTTTTCATTTGAAGTTAAAGGTTGAAAAACATAAATTCTTTCTCCGTGACTAATTATTTTATTTCCGAAAAAATTGAATTCTTTTCACAGCCGCTTCAGGAACATAATACAGCAAGAAAATAATTTCAATCTAAAAAAAAATGGCCGCTTCATCAAGGAAATGTTTTCCATAATTTAACTGAATGATTAAACGAATTTTCGACAAGTGTCATACTTTTGCGTATTTCGAGTATACCATTGCTAGGACTGGAATGTTCAGCTTTTCAGTGAATTCAGGAAAAGCAAACATAATTCAAACATTGATTGAGCAGAATTTCGCTAATTTTGCTTGCACCATCCGTAGATGCTGGTTGTTTTTCCGTGTGGCATCTTGCTCTCATTCCTCTCCTCACGGTTCTCTGAAATCGGGTTTGGAAAAACCGAGGTATTTAAGGGAAGCGAAGGTGTGGCGGGAAAATTCGACCCCATTCAGCGACAAAATGTTCAAGCTTATCCAGGAATCACGTATTCGAGAGGTCTGAGAAATATTCTGTTGATTGAGCAAACGCACGTTCGATGCTCAATAAGTATTTTATTGCCAACATTCTAGGAAAAGATTAACCGAGATAGGTACTCACGAAAATATCCCATTTAATTCCCACGTTTCACCGTGATTTTATTTATTCAGAATTTGGGATGATGATTAGAGATTTTTCTATGGAACATCAAACCATATTGAGTGTTAATCGCAAAATATTTTCGAACGAAGGGATTATGCTCACTCAGTTTAGAATTCGTGATCGAATTATAAACTGCCCTTTTTCGAATTGTGCTGGACATTACTTGATGGGAATCCACTGTATATCACTTAAATAAGAAACATATTATGTGTTGATTGCCATTTATTTTGAGTTGAAAAATGACCCGTTTCGCTACGTTGTAGCTTCTTCAGATTAGTCAACTGTTTCAAGAATTTGTTTCAAACCGTATTTGAGCGAAAATCTGTGATAATACGTTATACAGGGCGGTCGAAGTAGTGACGTCGATTGTTCCTCACACCTGGGAGTATCCAAAATTAACCCATGTATGTTACGCGATGTTTTGTAGTTTTCGAGTTATAATTTTTGTTTGTTTTTTTTTTTCAATTTATTATGCCATGAATTCATATCTTTCGATGTATTAAGTATTTTGCAGATTTTCTTCGTAGCATGATCTCCCTGAATGTTGTTTCGATAGAAAAAAGCTTCCTGAAATTACTGAAAGTTACTCAAAAAAGGCTTGAAAGTTAGAACTTAAGTTTTCAGTAGGATTCACTCAAATATTCAACTTCAATTTTAAAAAGGGAGTTTTCATACCTTCTGACTGAAATTAAAGTAAACACGGTTCTGAACTACCAAAATCATAAGAACAAAATAGTACTTTATAAGCCTTTTTTTGTTGTTATCAGTCTTCGAAAGCGGATGGGTCAAAAATCATTGAAACACGATTAAAGATGTTTTTCTACTTTTTATCACTCTTATGGTTAATTGAACTCAAATATATGAGTTTGAAGTGATTTCAATTGCATCCTGTAAACAAACTGTAGCTCGTGTAATTTTCACAATAATTTCGGTCTCAACACTGATTGAAAATGTAAACATATCTCAAAATTGGTAGTTGTGCAATTACTTGCTTTTGGGCGGGAAATAAAAAGCACCAGTAACTGAAAAATTACTATTTACTACAATAAATCTTCAGAATCCCTTCCTCCAACTTGAATACCTAATCGTCAACTTGTTTTGTTATATTTTCCCTTCCCTTCTTAATTGTTTCGTTGATGCTTACACCAGCCTTGTAAAACTTTGAGTTTTAGGGTGGACTTCAAGGCGAACGGACTTAATAGGGGTGCTTCTCCATTATCAAGTGTTCTGCACAAGTGCAGAATATTAATATTGAAAAAACGACCTGTTTGTTCGATATAAGTTTTTCGATAGGAACCACATGATAATTGGTAAACACATGATAATTTTGTTTTATATATTTCAGTTTTAAACTTCAAAATCTTACTAATAAAATATTAGTTCCGAAGGATATGTTGATATTATTCTCATTTAAAATTTTTCATTTGTTCAGGTGGTTCACCAAAATAGCTGACTGAGTTGAATATTATTTGTATTTTCGACTTGGAGTGTATTTCAGAAATAGCACTTTAAAATTTTTAAGCGACGATTGATTGCAATTAGTTTTATCGATTTTTGATACCATAATTGAAATTGATGCATTGAAACCGATATTGGGTACACTGTTCTGAAATATGAACTTCTCTAAAAAATTTCATTGGAATTAGGTAAAAAGTTTCAGGAAAGAAATGCTTGAACAATTTGGAAAATTTTCGAATTTTTTTTCACTAAGCACAATACCAACAAAATTGCAAGCAGTTGTGTTCGGGAGAAACGATAGCACAGTGTTCCCTTGAACATGCTTCTTCCATTAAAAACAGTGTATTAAATTTCACCCTATTGCAATATTTGTTACCGCGGCCAATGAAAAGAAATTATGTGAGATTTTGTTGTTATTTTTCAGTATCGATGATATTTCCTCAATAACTTAAAAATTACCGCTCTGGCAAGGATTTGAACGAGCGCTAAAAGCGACCTCACTCCAGTGTTTTTTTTTCATATCATAGAGCATCATCTGAGAAATATAGACAGAGGTAAGTTTTGAACCTATCTTTTTATTTCTTGACATAAACTTGTCACCTATCAATATTTTTTAGTACTGAGTATCAGTGTACGATAGCCAAGGAAACATCATGCTACGGATATGTGTCGAACGAACTCGACGAACTTGACCTGTGCATCTAGACCTCAAACCAATCCCTAGGTTCTTCCGACAAATACAGAACAATAGACTGAGATGTATTTTTACGAGAATTCTCTATCAGTAGTTTCAACATAATCGTTGCAGATCATATACAGGCTGAGGTAAAATGACAGAGTTCTCGCTCGTACGAATAAACGCGCAAAAAGGTGCAGTCCCCCATGTTCCACTACTTTATAGCTCATAATGCATATACTGTGCCAATTCGAAAGTCAAGATTTTTCATGATTTCTCCTTTATTCGCTCCTAGCCACGTTTCAAATAGCTAATGGCCTCTTTATATAACGGCAATTGCCGCTTTTTATCGCCACATTTTATTCTCATTTTCGGTACAAAACGGCAGCCCGAACGGTTTTCAACAATTGCCACGGCCTGCAGGTGCCGAGTGTGTTCGAATTATTGTACAGAAAAAAATTGCCTATTCTGAATTGATGGTCTCCAATAAAATCGAAATGAAAAATAGGAGAAATCGGCCAACTATGAGCATACACTCTAGGGGCAATTATACAGACCTGCAATTCTGAGTCAAAAAAATTCAACAGAAAAGAAATACTGAGATATACCGAGTGCCACATCAGGTTCATTCCTCAAAAAAACATTCACGCATTCGACTATTGAAATCCAGCCCTGAAGCTATTCCTAAAAAAAACTAGAAAAGCACTGCCGTAAAGGCAGCAGCTTTTGCGCGCATGTTCAATGGAGATGAGCGCTTTGACAACGAAGTTGACCACGCACGCAAAAGCTGCTGCCTTCACGGCAGTGCTTTTCTAGGTTGTTTTCGATGAAGTACTGGATTTCCATTCGATCTAATCTATAGTTTTGAAAATATTGAGCCCCAAATCTTCTCTACAAATATCGAGTTTTTAAGTCGCTTCTTCTGAAAATAATTGTGTTTACGGTCCATAAACACTTAACTTCCGAGAGAAACAACTTTGAAACTCGATATTCTTAGAGAAGGTTTGGACCTTGATTACGAAGGCCGAATTCGTGAATGGGTAAAATCCACCCAATGATTCCGTAAATATACCCATTCAAAATTTTATTTTCCCAATATTTCCAAAGATATAGATTGAATCGAATTGAAATCCAGTTCTTCTTAGGAAAATGACAATTTGAAGGTTCATACAGAATTTAATGAGGTTAATATGAAAGGATAACAGAATATAAAATATTTGAAAAAAAAATTTGATTTTTTTTTCAAATTGTTCTAACGACACAATCATCACGAAATTTTGCACAATGTTGTCCTTCAACATCTTTGAACTAGCTGCGAAGTTTCATCGCGATTGAATCAGTATTTCTTGAGTAATACCGAAAAAAAACAATAATATCGAGAAGAAAACCACGAAATTCTACATATTTTTTCCCAATATCTCCAAAACTAATAGCCGTATCGAATTGAAATTCGGTACACAGCTTCAAAATATGAAATAAAAGGTATAACTGAAATTGTTTTCGAATATGAACAATAGTTTCAGAAAAAAAAAATTTGAACAAACAATTTTTTTTCAATTGAGTGACCATACGATTTCGAAGAAATTTCGCTCAAAGTTGCGAGTCGTTATGCTTAAACTAACTGCCAAGTTTGAATCCAATCGCTTCAGAAGTTTCTGAAATATAAGGAAAATAACCTCAAAATTTCAAATGGCTATAACTCTGAAACTTTAAAGTTGATTCGGCCCATTAAAGAACTTTACCTTCGTATTTTGAAAGGCAACCCTTCCCGAAATGTTCAAGTTGATAGAATCCTTTGTACGCCCGTAATCGTAGTGACGGCCGGCCGGACAGAATCGATTTTTACACCGGATTCGTCATCGGTGAGTCCACCCTGGTCGTTTAAAACCATTTTCGACTCAATCATCGAAAATTACAGAACCCCCCCTTCAAGCGAAAATAACCATATTCATATCAACTCCAGCCAATAATCACATTTGACCTTTCAATTGAATGAAACTTTACACCGACATCGTTATAAACCATCCCAGAGTATATAAAGTACTCACAGCATGAAAACCAGTAATTCCATCAGAATGATTTCGAATGGATTGCCATTTCGAGTAATTGAAGGTGACGATCAAATTTAATTGCATCCCCCAAACCGCATTTAATTTGCCAATAATATTTTGAGGGCAAGCAGAAGAAAAGAGTCACTTTATCCGACACCCTGAAACAATTAAAATGGATCATCGATATTCTATAACCCGCAAATTTACACATTAAAATATGCACCCTATCCAACACGGCTCGAGGGGTGACAAAAGAAGATACCTATTTGAATATTGCTCCTTCCCGAGATAGAGAATATACATGCAGAAAGAGAAAGTAATTTCAGTTGCCACAGATAAATAACCTAATTTTATTTCCCAGCCAAATTACTTTCGTCAATGTTCTTTGAAATGTTTTATAGCTAGACCTTGACTCAGTGTAGGAAATAAGGATTAGAAGAGAGAATACTTGTCGATGAATCAGAAAATGCATCGAACTGGAATTAAGTACACTGTTGTTGAATATAGTTTTCTTTTTTCATGATCTTAACAGTCGATTGATTATTTTGAGAGGATTTTGCAACATTATGTAGGATTTTTCTGAGTGTTCACACTGTATGAACCATTACCATTGAAAATTAAATACAAAATATTTTTTATGGAAATCGCTCTTTCGGATTGAAGGATCAAACTTTTTGTCAAGGGCAGTTTCTAGGAAAAAAGTTGCGTAAAGAAAAACACTGGAGTAATGCAAACGATCAAAAACCTATAAAAGCACTGAAGTGAGGTCATGAGCTTTTACGCGTTTGTTCAAATTTTAACTATTAGATCAACACGAAATTTTGCACCTAGTTGCGTGTTGGTGATCTCCACCTGATTAAGAAGTTTCAATCTGATTACATTTGTACATGTTGAGATATTGCAGAAATAACGTTAAAATTCCAAATAACACCGAAGTTTGGCACATTTTTTCTCCTTATATGTCCGAAAGTAAATATCGAATCGAATTGAAATTTGAAACATTGTTGTCAAATACTGACTCTAAGGTTCGTACTAATTCCATTAAAATCTAATCGATATTTTAAGAAAAAAAAAGTTTCATCAAAAATTTTAAAAATTTTCGAATAAAATTTTTTTTTGGAATTTTGTAACAACTATATCCGCACGGAATTTTTCTCTAAGTAGCGCGTTGGTATTTCGAAACTGTCCACGAAGTTTCAAATTGATCGAGTCAATACTTCATGATGTATCGAGGAATTAACCTAAAAACCTACTCTGACAATTTCAAGTTGCTAAGTCTTTTCCTTCGCAAGTTAGAGCACATACGGACGGACGGACGGCCGGACGGACGGACAGAATTGAATTTGACCACGAATTCTTCTTCACGGAGCGGGGTGCAACCCAATAGTTTAAGACCATTTTCGGCGCAAAATTCGAATATTACAGACATTGTGACGGAATGATAACGCGCTGTTCCCCAGACCAAGCGCGTAAAAAGCGAACTTTGACGTTTCAGAGTAAAAATCTAACTCCTTCATCAGACGAAAGAGAAAATTTGCAGAATTACTTTTGATTTTTCGTTTTTTGAGAATTTTTTATTTTTAATCGTCCTATTTTAGATATTGGGAGTGAAAACCCAGGGAAACCCTAAAAAAGGATGCAACATCATTTCTTGACTTTTTAATTACGTCTTCTAGATATGATTTCGATATCTTTCCCCTTTTATCGAGGTGAAACAAAAACTTATTCAGAATTGAACTAAAAGGAATCTTAGCGTATGGTAAAATTTGACAAGTAAAATTTCCGTAGGGTTGCGGCCAAGGGGTTGAAAGGAAATATATTCCATTTTATTGCCGAAAAATTTAACTCATATAGCGGGTATTTTCTTCAGTGTTGCGCATCGGTATTCCTCAATTAACGACCAAGTTTGAATCCGATCGCTCAGGTAGTTCCTGAAATTTTGAGGAAATGAAAGTTTCAAGTCTGTATCTCTATCCTTTGAACAGTTATCGTGTCCTCGGAAGGGCCGGACGGAATTTATTTTGACACCGGATTTGCATCAGTGAGTTCGCACAGCTGTAAAAAACAAGAGTCGTATCCAGGATCATGCGCAATAGGCTTAACCACGTTCGCACAGTGATTTGTGATCGGTTTCAAACTAAGAGTTATCTGTTCGTGTTCGTACAGACATCTGTGACTGTCAGCTGATATTCAGACTTGTCAGCAGATACTTTTCAAGCAATGCGTCAGGAGTGTGCGCATTGAAGGCTTTTCTGCCCGCAAAGCAATGATGAGGTATCTTTGACCAGGGTTGCCAGGGCTTCAGGTAGTATGACGTCATGTTTTATTAGCTCTGTCACATGAATCACGACCAATCATATGCTATTGCGGACCCATAAAATCCATTAGATGAATGGATAGAGAAGAAGAAGAACATATGAGGCTGATGATCATATGAGGAGGCTGGAAGTTATGCAAAAATGGATTCTCAAGATCATGCTCGGGAAAGATAGGAGGTTTCCTAGTGATAATTTATTTGAAGAAGCTGCGGTTATGGATTTGCGACAGATCCACGTACTAGCTCTGATTGTGTACCAACATAAAAACTTGAGCAAGGCCAAAAACGTTAGCCACGAGTATGATACTAGACACGGAATTGGTTCTGTGGCTATACCGAGAATGTCCAAAACGATTGGTCAGAGGAGTTTTATTTACCTTGGTCCCAAGTTGTATAGGGTTATCCCTCGTCATTTTGAGTGTTTGAATTATGTGTCTCTGTTTAAAAGAAGAGTCAAAAAATGGATATTTGAAATACCCCGACAGTGGGTTCATGATCTCATCAATAGTAAAGACGGTTCATAATTTAGAAATATTTTTCTTTTAGTGTTTCATTATGTGTTATTCTTCTTGTTTCTTTTTCATTCTGTACATTTGTAAACTATATAGTTGAGCGTTGTGTATCTGTAATGAATGAGGATTCCGTAGCCAGAAAATGTAATGCTCACAAGCAGGCTTAGCCTTTGTTAGCCTTTTTTCAATTCCATTGCTTTGTTTAGCCATAATTTTAGTAATAAAATCGCAATGTAGGATTTTCATGGTGAATAAAGTTACATTATTATTATTATTATTATTATCTGGCAGCATTTGAGATGTTTGCACAGTTTGAAATCGATCAGAAACTGGGCTGTTGGTACACGTGCATCCCCAGTGGTATCAAAACTGTTAAAAAATGTTGGAGATTTGCTGTGCGAACAAACCTCTAGTCGTTTATTCCAGGCCATCGCCCAACCCTCTGCATACACGTCGAGACACACTATTAAGGTCCAGAAGGGCTCTTACTGTATTTAACTTACTGAAAAATCACAGAATATGTACCCTGCACCATATTCGATATTCAAGCTCCAAAACCGAAAAATATGGAATGGGTATCGTGATTACGAAACTCTTGGAACTGGCTGAGGAAATGGCTGCTCCTGCAAATTTACCGCCGCTAAATTCATAGGACCAGCTAGGACCTGCGGATGCCAATGAATCAAGGATTTGTGGACATTTTCTTTCCATAACATTATGCAAATGCGAAGCCATTTCTTTCCGTTGAGAACGCTCGAATTTGACCCTCTTTGTTTTCCACCGATTCATGTCTTGGTGAGGAATTCGCCACCCTGGGGTTAACGCCCAGTGGGACAGCTTTCCGACCGATTTGCTTTATCCTACTGTCGTTAATATTCTTTCCAGGACATAATTCGATCCTTTACATGTTGCTCTTTCGATAGGAGTTCAAGAAAGCGGAGAACTACGTAGGAAGGCAAGAATATTTTGCACATTTAAACGTGGAACCTTCTGATTTGGAGTTCACAATGGGGGTTTTTCCTTTCAACGAAAATTCATTAATTTTTATGAAAAACCTTCACAACATCACGTTTCAAACATATGATTTCAATATTATATTTTTGAAAAGATATTTGATCACCTAAAACTGAAAAATAAAAATTGGGATTTGCATTTAAAGGGATTTGTCTTGAGTGCACGATATGGCAACGTTGAATTCAGCTTTCTCGGAAAGAAAAGGACGTCAAATGTGTTACTTTGCTTAGGAAAACAGAGGTAGCTATACTTCGATCTGGTTAGAGTAGAAGACAACGACCGAGGAATAGGAAAAAAAGAGCACAGACTGTCATACTGTCATATCACTGACAAATCGCAAACGGAAATTGTTTGGTTATATTGAAAAATAACACGTATGTACCACAGAATATGAATAAATATTTCATCATTCTATAGCAGAAAAAGCTATTCTACTAAACAGCGTTGTCACTTCGTGCATACCTGGCAAATCCCAAACAACAATTTTGAAATCGGATTTTGAATACTTTCTGAAGGTAATTTGGGAAAATGATGAATCAAACCCATAATAATTATGTGCAAATTTGCATTTGCAGTAATAACCCAAATTCAGGAAAATTCGATATTCGATATACAGGGTGTCGGAAAATCTTAAAAAATAATTGAACTGGTAATAGACTCCGTCATTCAGATTAATATCAAGAATAAAGATAAAATTCATTTTCAAGATAATGGGCATTCTGGAAAAACGCTAACTTAGCTCTATGTTTGAGATACCTTGCATACGGGATGAGTCTTTAAGTTGTACATTAAATTCAACCATAGATTCCTTTCATCAAATAAAACACTTTCTTCATTAACCATTTTTCCAGATTCGTCTCTGTCAAAAAGTTTTGAGCATTTAAATATTTCTGAATGTGCTAATACAGTGCTGCACTTTGTTTGAAACTTCAACGCAGATATCACTAACTGTGATTTGTATTGCAGAATAATCGATCTATTGCTTGAAATTCAGATGAATATGATTGGGAAAACTAATTTACTCACTTAGTTCTTATAATTTAAGACTTTTTGTCCAAATGTCTGTAATTTTCGAATTTGGAGCCGAAAATGGTCTCGCACGACTAGGTTGGACTCACATACAGAGTGTAACAGCCAAATGGAATAAATTCGATAACGAATAAATGAGGGGGTGTTAGGAAAAACGCTCGGACACGTCGATTTGTAATTTTAAATGCGCATAGTTTTCAAGAAAATAATATTATATAGGGTGTTCCATGCGACCGTGGCCAATACCAACTTTCTTATTACAAATGTAACCCCCTGTATATTATTTATTTTTCGGGTTCTTCAGAAAATTCTAGACATAATTAATGTACAATGTCCTATACCTATCTTCAACTTTTTCGGAAATATAAAGTGTTTTCAGAAATGTTGAGTAACGTTAGAAGACAATTCTACACCAGATTAGCATGTTGCCAAGACGTTCGCGGCGAGCATTTTGAACATTTCCTACATTGACATTAATGTTTTTTATTTATTTTTTTTTAATTATTAAGTAATAATCAGTATAACTTATTAGGTTTTAAGTGTAATGTACCGAATTTGTGAAATCAAATAATTTTTATTTGAAACGTTGATTTTTGCACTAAATCTGAAAACACTTAATATTTCCGAAATAGTTAAAGATAGGTATAGGACATTGTGCATGAATTCTGTCTACAATTCTCTGAAGAATCCAAAAAATAAATAATATACAGGGGGTTGCATTTGAAATAAGAAAGTTGGTATTGGCCACGGTCACATGGAACATCCTATATAATATTATTTTCTTGAAAAATATGCGGATTTAAAATTACAAATCGATGTGTCCGAGCGTTTTTCCCAACACGCCCTCATTTATTCGTTATCGAATTTATTCCATTTGGCTGTTACACTCTGTATATGATGAATCCGGTGTCAAAATCCGGCTGCCCATATGCACGGTTACAGGAGTACGTAGGATTCTGTCGACATGAAACTACCAGGGTAAGTTGCATTTCGAAATGTGCCGGTTAAGTGCATCAATGCGGCGGTAGCTCAGTGGTTAGAGCCCTAGCCTCATGATCGAAAGGTCTGGGGTTCAAGCCCTTGGCCGGGAAGGAATTTTTCCGGTTTTCAGGGGACCGTCCAACCATTCGCTGTTGGGTAAACAATTAACAGTGCTATTCCTTACGTGGTACGAATTAGTAACAAAGCCTACACAGAACACACCTGGTCTCCTAACTCGCACAAGCATTAGCTTCTGAGGGGTTCCGCAGCGGAACCTAGGAGAATCAGCAACAATACAATACAATACAATGGTCAAAATCGGTCAAACGGTTTAGGAGTTATAGCCATAACTTGAAATGTTAAGGTTGTTTCCTTGATATTCAGGAACTGCTTGAGCGATTTGAATGAAATTGGGCAGTTAGTCAAAGCATGACGACACACAACTTGCGAAACTTTGTTGAAATCGTATTGCCGTTGTTTCGAAAAAAATATTTTTGAATTTTTTTTGGGAAAACAATTTTTTTCGGAAAACATATTTCTTATATTCGAGAATAATTCTGCCTAAACTTTCAGCTCCATATTTCACAACATAGACCAGAATTTTAATTTGATACGCGTATTATTTTCAGAGAATAAATATTCGATATTTCGTGGTTTTTTGTTCGGTATCGTTGTTTATTCCAAAATAACTCGAAATATACTGATCTAATATTGATGAAGCTTGATAACTAGTTTGAAAATGCTGATGAACAACTTCGTGCGACATTTCGTGATGATCTTGTCATTGGAAAATTCGAACAAAAATCAAAATTATTCGCTTTCAAATATTCAATATGCTTCGATCTTCTGATCACAGTTTCATCAAGAATTTCTGTATGACTTTTTCCATCAAGTACTGGATTTCCATTCGATCCTTTCTGCATTCTGCAATATTGAGAGGATAAAATTTTGAATGGGTTCATCTGCGGAATCATTGGGTGGATTTTACCCATACACGAATTCTGCCTTCGTAATTAAGGTTCAAACCTACTCTACAAATTCGAGTTGATTCTTTCGGAGATTTTCGTGTTCACGATCGCTCCACCAAGTGCTGCGAGAAATCCATGAAATTTAATCTCGAGATTGTTGTTATCCACGGACCAAAAAATTATCCTCATGCACCGTAGCAATTCTCGTCTAACTACTTCTTTAATCAGACTTTTCATCAATAATGGGGGTTTTTCCTTTAAACGAATATGCAGATATTTTCAGGAAAAACCTTCAGAACATCACATGTCAATCATATAATTTCAATATTATATTTTTAAAAAAATGTTTGATCACCTAAAACTGAAAAATAAAAATTGCATTTAAAGGGATTCGTCATGAGTGCACGATATGGCAAGGTCGAATTCAGCTTTCTCGGAAAGAAAAGGACGTCAAATGTGTTACTTTACCTAGGAAAACAGAGATAGCTATACTTCGATCTGGTTAGAGTAGAAGACAACGACCAAGGAATAGAAAAAGAAGAGCACAGACTGTCATACTGTCATATTACTGACGAATCTCAAACGGAAATTGTTTGGTTATATTGACAAAGAACACGTGTGTACTACAGAATAGGAATAAATATTTCGTTATTCTATAGCAGAAAAAGCAATTCTACTAAACAACGTTGTCACTTCGTGCATGCATGACAAATCCCAAACCCCAATTTTGAAATCGGATTATGAATACTTTCTGAAGGTAATTTGGGAAAATGATGAATCAAACCCATAATAATTATGTTCAAATTTGCATTTGCAGTAATAACCCAAATTCAGGAAAAACCCCCATCGTCCAATTTCACCGATCCTGTATATTCGTAAAATAGTGACCGCCTATGGCCTGTATAATCAAAAGGGTATCAGTTATGAAATTCATAACGTTTTCTATTGATATATTCATAAAAAATAGGCCTATTTGTCAGTAGCTCTGAGAAAGTGGAAAACAGTGAAATCATTATCGCGACTGCTTTTGGATTTCCTTCGAAAATAGGCGTAGCAAGATGAAATATTTCACCGCGGTCTGTGACTGAAATATTTAATCGCGATTTGCAGATATTTATTGCAGAGTGCGAAAAATCACGTAGCACGAATGAATTGTCGAATTCGTTTCACGAATAGGTCATTAATTTGCCATATTTGTCGCCAATGTTACACCGTGTTGTCGGCCATAACAACCATACAGGGTAGACTATGAAACCATACTGTAATAACGACGAAAATTATCAATAAGCTGTTCTGTTGTCCACGTGAGAGGTCAGTTCTTCATGTGATGCAGCGAGAGAACCCTGGTTTTTGCGCCGTTTCTGTGATATACAGGGTGTCCGGTCAACCTTAAACAACATTTGAACTGATAATGAAGAAGGTCATGCCGATTCAGAATATCGAAAATTTTCTACGTAGAATAAGAGAAATCTATAGGGTTGAAAGTCTCTTTTGGTCTTAGTCAAGCTCTTTATTGAACATTGCCTAGCCATCGGCCATTCACAGGTCCATCATCAGGACACTAAGAAACAAAAGAATAAGCGAAATCTACAGATCGAATAAAATCAGTAACATTTTCGGAAAGAATTCGAAAATTACGGATATTTGGACGAAACGTTTCCCAGAAAATGTCAACTGAAATAGGGTATTCGACGATTTTCGAAATAATGGTTCGTTAAGGGATATTTCATCCAAAATGTTGATATTACAGTCGAAAGCGAACATATTCTTATCATTTTTATATTTATGAACATTTTTACACTTCTTGTCAAAAACTGGTCCTGCGTCACGAAGTGCACTTGGGAAAAACGACCATACTCGTCATAGAATGCGCGTGGTTGACGTGCACATATTACGAAGTTTGTTGTCATATTTTTTGGTAAGAATGAAATATCTTGTTTATGGTTAACATTGTCAACAACGCAGTCAAGTATGCTGGAACTCTGGAATTGGAAGTAACTCCAGAAAATGAATTCTAAGGACGAATAAAGGTTTCTCTCTTTGGAAATATAACTCCAGGAAACGTTTCGCTCATTCGCCAAAGAAAGAAGATAAAATATTATTCGAAACCTACCCACATCCTCTAACATTTATTCATCTACATTTTTATGGAACGTTAGTAATTTTTCGAAAACTTTAATCGCGTGCTATTATTTAACCGAGGTTTTTGGATGTTCTGAAATTCTGCAGATCAGAAATTGGCTGACGATGCAAAAAATTAACCCAGCGTAATATCATTCATGGTAAACTACTGTTATTTTCCTCCAGAAAACCTGCTTCCATTTTAAGTGCTTGTTGCTCATTTTATGAAAACTTCAGACATCAAATAAACATCGACGCTCTCATAGCAAAGTTACGGAAACACGATTATACATTCACACGGGAAATGAGAAGTAGGAATGTGTTTGTTTACGTACTGCAATTCGTGACGTCACGATTAACGAAATATTAAATATTTCAACAAATTCGATTCAATCTTTATGCGTTTAGCTAGCGATAAAAAATAAAATCTGCCAATATTTTCCTCACAGTCAACAACCCTATTGCCACTTTTTTTGAGACCTTCGTACAATATGATCAGGCGAGTTGAAGCTTTCAAGTAAGGGGTGAATCAGTGATTTTGAGAATATTTCGAACGGTTAGCCAACACGAAAGCACTCTTCTTTTCTACGAGTTCTTGATCAAAATAGTGTGTCAACTATGAAACCACCCCATAATCAGAGCTGTCAGAAAAAAGCATCTCCGTAACTTAACAGTAACTAAGTTACTTCAAAGTATCTAGTTACTGTATCTTAGTTCCTTTAGACGAATGTGTATGAAGATGGCCAGCACTTTACGGTTTTCGAAAAGATTTTTTGTGCTGAATGTTTCTTGGTTTGTGCTGCTTTGTGCCGTTGACATTTTTCTTTATTCCGGTTCTCAAGCCCAAAATAGACCTGCCCAGTTCTTTTCGAAAAACTGGTTTGCAAACGGCTGAAATAGATTTTGTGCTATGCATCGTTCGTTGAATCGTTCGAATTTTTCTGGAAGTCCCTCTAATTTCTCCAGAAATCATGAATGCAGAATTTTCTTCTCAAAATAGAGTTACAAAATTTGTGTTACATTTGTGCTGAATTGTGCCGTGAATATTTTCACGAAACTTCCTCGGTTTTCTCGAGAAATCGCGAAACTGAAACCAAAGTTAGCCCAGGACTTCCGTTTTTCCGCGCTTGTTCTAGGGAACAGCGCGTTATCATTTCGTCACGATGTCTGTAATTTTCGAATTTTGAGCCGAAATTGGTCTCAAACTACTAGGTTGGACTCACTGATGAAGAATCCATGGTCGAAATTGATTCTGTCCGTCCGGCCGGCCGTGTGCGCTGTAACTTTCGAAAGGAAGGACCTAAAGTCTTGAAATTTTCAGGTTAGGTTGAGATCCTGAATATCTCGGTTAAGTTTGTTAATGGGCCAAATCTGCCGAATGGTTTTTGTGCTACAGCCATTTGAAATTTCGATTTTTCAATAACTCGAAAAATATTTATCTTATCGAAATAAAAATTGGTTGGAAGATGAACAGTGTCAATAAGAAGAATTATTCATGGAAAAATTCGAAAAAAAATTATTTTTTCTTGAAAATTTTTATATTTCATTGAAATTTCACTGGAAGTTTCGAGTCACCATTTCGCAATGTGAACAAGCGCGTAAAAGCTGCTGACTTCACTAGATTTTTTCGTGATGAAAATATATATTCCAAAAATGGTGATATACAAAACAAGAGATACATCACTTCATCTTAAAAGTAAAAAACTGAAATCTTATACATGAAGGAACTTAAAAAGTATCTTATTTTTTTTTAAAAGTAATTTTGAGATACGTATCTAAGTTCCTTTTTTTTTGAAGAAGAGTATCTAGATCCTTTTTCAAAGTATCTTTGACAGGCTCTGCCTATAATCAGCAATAAGTAATAAGCTGGACCCTCTGGCTCTATATCTGGTGTAGCTCGGTCTCTATCTAATTCTCAGTTCCACGTTTCTCGGTTTACATTGAGCCCTTCTGATTCGGATTTACAGTAGAATAATACTACAATGCGTTATGAATTTCATAAACTTGGTCCCGCAGCCGGGTCCTAACATGCCGGGGCTGAAGTTTTGATTCGATAGGACCCCTACATCCATTCACCGACATGAAAATATGCCTCGATGAAAGGAAAGCGACAACGGGATATCAGAATATGAAAATTCATTAGTGGGTCAGTTCGACACAATCTATCCACTCCTGTATGATGAGATATTACGACCACACAAAGTTTATCCTAAAGGAAAAACTCTAGAAAAGCATCGACGTGAACTCAGCAGCTTTTGCGCGCATGTCAAATTCATTCATTCTGTTATATGTTGTGACTACACTCACCTACACTCAGCTGCATCGATAATTGGAAGTCAGTGGAATTAGCGCAGTTAGTCTGGTTCATGCAGGTACAACGAACAAACCTCTAGTGTTACACAAAAGGTGTACTTAGGTAAAATATTACAGATCAGTTTTTTACTCTGAAAAAAACAGACTTGATAGGGGTTATCTACATACTCCTGTCTGGTTATTGAGTGAACTTCCAGTATTCCTCAACAGATTTATTTCTGAACTTTCTAAAAAGTTCATCTTCGGGCCCCTATTTTCTCTGATTAAAACTTCGAAGTGCTCGCCAAAATCGTGCTTTTCCATTCTGTTTTTACGCCTCTTGCGTAACACTACGAATTCACCGGAAACCAGTACCTACTTTAAGTTCGCGATTGTACTCCTCTAGGAGTCAACTGGGTTTAACCAAAAATAAAAAATAATAATGTATTCTTATCCTATTAAATACGGTTTGAAAACAATTCTTGAACCAGTTGTCTGATAGCACCTGAAGAAGCTACAACGTAGCGAAACGCGTTATGTTCCAACTTAAAATAAATCAGAATCAATACATCCACTTAAGAAGTATACCATGGACTGCAATGGAGTAACGACCGATAAATTTGGAAATTAAGGAGTGAAAACCTAGATAACAACTGAAAAATAGAACGCTTTTGTTTCCTGAAACGAGTACGTCCCAAAGTTAGTAGTAAGAATGTGAACCATTATTCGTCGGCATAACAAAAAATACTGCAAATTTTCACAAGGGTTTATTATTTTCTTAAATAGAAAACCCAATACCATTGATATCTTAAATAAAACTTATATATTATTCATAACTCATATGTTTTTCGCAACACAATTTGCAGAGTTTTTCTTCATAACTCAGGGACCACTGGTCGGAAATCATCCGTGTGAAAATTTTTAGGTTGAGTTATGCAACAGAAATCAACGTTGACAGTTTCATCAAAATTCGGTGGTAAGTTTTTGGGAAAAAATTCTTTATTCCTCGTTCCCCCCAGTTTTGAGCCCTTAGGGTACATCGATCCTGCTGAAAAGCTTGGAGCATCAATCTCGAGCGACACACGATTTTTCTACCAAGTTTCGGTTCAGTACTTTCAGAGGAAAGCCCCGGACAACGGACGGACGGATTTTTTTATTAGTTCAAATCTACATACTCCAGAATGTAAACTGTGAATTTTTTTGCTCTATTATTTGATTTTATCAAATAATAAACTAAAATGAACATGTAAATTCCTTTTTTGTAGTTTTTCCTGGGGTTTCACATCCAGTATCTGAACAGAGATATTGAAAAATTAATAAAAATTGTTTTTTTATGGGAAACACCTTGCGGGTGGCAGAATTATTAGACAAGGGCAGTTCCTAGTAAAAAAGATTGCCTAATGAACAATAACGGAACAATACAAATGATAAACAAAGCGAACTGTAACCTTTCAAAACGAAAAATCAAAGGATAATAATTCTGAAAATCTGATTCGTCTGATGACCGTCCTTTGTATTGTTCGTTTTTTTCTAGAAACTGCCCTCGACAAATAATTCAATCCTACCATCAGCAATGGCGTTTTTTATAAAAAAACAATTTCTATTTAATTTTCAATAGTTCTGTTTCAGATATTGGGTGTCCCAAAATAAGCTTTAATCGATAAGTTGATTTCTTGTTCATTCAGGAATGAAAATCTGACACATTCTTTCGACTTTAAGTTCAGTAGAATCCCGCGAATCCAGAGAAAATACCCGAACATGTCGAACAAATGCGGTGATTCACACGATCTGCAATGAAGTGGATAGCATGAATAGTCGGTTAAGAACTGGCTACTGAAACGATTTGACATCAAAGCTCCTCACGACATAACTTTGTGAGTGAAAAGTCGCGATCTCCAGATCCCCACATGACATGACAGTTCAGTGAACCGCGAAACCGCATGTCAGTGTGCAAGCAATGTCCGTAATAACTGTCCTGAATTCACTACGAACAATAATTGATTTTATGCGCATGTCGCTAACTAGCGTAGAGCCGTCTATCGTTATACCCATATCATGCGGATAACGATCTCTGGAATCGGCCCCGCACAAGAATTCATTGAGGAGGGACTTCGCGACCTTTAAACTAACGACCAGAAAGAGGCCAATCTCCTTAATCGTAGAAAACGATATATCCAGGCATTTAATCACTGAAGACGTATCCACTGGTTAAATCTGGGAGATGATGCCTACTCCGAAAGCTACAAACAATACGAACATTTGTCTAGGGAACCAGAGCGTTATAATTCCTCCCAAATGTCTGTAATCTTCGAATTTTGAGCCGAAAATCGTCTTAAATGATTTGTGTGGACTCACTGAAGGAGAATCTGGGATATAATTCAATTCCGTTCGGCCGGCCGTCCGTCTGCATGTGTTTTAAGTAAGTCGATAAAGTTAGCAGAGCCACTTGCACGGAAGTCAATGAAAACCATCTCATTAATTGTCGTATATTTGTCGAGAATTTGTTGTGAAAAAAAAATTTGTCGCGCTTCTAGTAATTTTTTTAGAGGTGGCCCTGCCCTGCTGACTTAATATTAAGTTAGCAGGGCCATTCCAAAATATGCATCGAATTCGATCAAAATGTTATGAATAATTGTCGAGTATTTGTCGTAGACCATCTAACCTGAAAAAAACCAGTAAGAATCATTTCTTTATAGCTTTTTTATAGGTTTCAATGAAATGTTCTGGTTTCTTCGGAAATTTGATTTTTTCTCGTTTTTTCAGGTTAGATGGACTACGACAAATACCCGACAATTATTTATAACATTTTTTGATCGAATACAATGCATAATTTAGAATGGCTCTGATGACTTAATATTAAGTTAGCAGAGCCACCTTTCAAAAAATATAAAGAGCGCGACAATTTTTTTCTTTCACGAAAAATATGTTTTGGTCGTCCTTCAATCGTTTAGCTCATTTCCTGAAAAAAACGGTCATCTGATTAACTTTATTGTATCACAAAGTTACATCGATGTATATCCGTGAGAATGGAATATTTCCATTATTCAGCAATGAAAATAAAATTGTTCATTTCGGGAAATAGAAGGTTTAACATATACAACCCAATATCAGTCAATAAAGATACGAGAAATATACCTGAAATATCAATTCACCAATGCAATGTTGCCGAATATGACAAATTTCCTAAGAAACCAGAACATTTCATTAAAACCTAAGAAAAAGCTATAAAAAAAATGATTTTTTCTGTTTTTTTCACGTTAGATGGTCTACGACAAATACTCGACAATTATTCATATCATTTTTGATCGAGTTCGATGCATATTTCAGAATGGCCCTGCTTACTTAATATTAAGTTAGCAGAGCCACCTCTAAAAAAAAAACTAGAAGTGCGACAAATTTTTTTTTTCACGACAAACTCTCGACAAATATACGACAATTAATGAGATGGTTTCCATTGGCCTCCGTGCGAGTGGCTCTGCTAACTTTGTGGACATGTTTTAAGTTTTCAAACAAATGTTCAGGCTGAGTTTGAATCCTGCAAATCTCGGTTATGTTCGTTAATTGACAAAATCCGCACTGCAGTTCCGAAGTCAAAATTTCGATGGTATTTCTTCACTACCTCAAGAAATAATGATGCGACCAGATTCACGCGCAAAACTATGCGTGAACTTCAAGGGGAGCGTTAGGTTGAAAAAATTTCTTCAAGCATTTCCGAAATTTTGTTGGAATATTTTCTTCTCAGCAACTTTTCAGATTTCGATGAAACTTGGCAAAGGACTTCAGTTCGATATTCGTCAATATACGGTGTATCAATTTGAATATTCAAAAACCTTTCCGATCGAATTGAAACCTAGAACTTGGTTATAAATGATGGCATGCATGTTCATGCAAAATTTCGTGAGGAACTGGCTCCTAACTCGAACAAGCGCGTAAAAACTCCTGACTACACGTAAGTGCTTCTTTTCAATTATTCATGTAACCAAGTCGTTTTCCTGCGAATTTACATAACTCTGATGGTTCGTCAATATCCGACCAGATATTATGTTTTAAATTTCAGCTTTCAGGATGTACCGAGGGGAGTAAATATCAATTTTATGTCAGTACCAGAACTATGCACATTTCGCGAATGGCAAGTGCGAATGGAAATTTTCGCACGTTGTTCATGCAACGCTATAACTTGATTGACATCATCGGCTTCGACAAGAGACTGGCACTACAACATTAATATGTGTAGAAAAAATTTGGGTGCAGTGCTCAAGGAAAGGCATTTCTTATTCCTTCCGAATGGAAAGGTTCTGCATGCAATTTACTATGTAAATGTTTTATTGGAATCCGTCCAGCCGATATTTCTCTGGCATTCTCCTGCAGCGTTTCTTATACTTCAATCTAAGAGAGCAATATATCGGTTCCTATCTTATACCAGATCGAAATACCCAGACACTTCATGAGGAAATTCTTTTCTTTATCTAAAATACATATAATTTTTGCGGGTCTGTAAGATTTGGTCGGAATTTCAGAAAATCATGAAAATAGTCTCAATAGTCAAATTGATCATTCAGACGCAGAATTCATCAAGTGGATACTTGAAAACTAAAACATCACATGCAGATGTCCAGAAATTTAAATCGGTGTACAGTGTGCGATAATCTGGAATAAATTTTTATTTTTTTTTCAACCAACAAACTGAAATGAAAATATTGTAATCCATAAATTGAAATTTATTTAGTTGCGATGAAATGGGCCCTTAGATGCAACATTGCTCACGATTTGTTTTCATACTTGTGGACACCAATCATATGTTGCTCATCGGAAAGCTCAAACCCTCAGTATTTTTTTCAGTTATGTAAGCTCATTTCTGGACTGAAAAACAATCATCTTAGTTACTTGTTCGTATAACGAAGTTACGTCGTTGTATATTCGTGAGAATGGAATATTTTTTTTTAATTATTCAGCGTTGAAACGTGAATTGTTCGTTTCGGTAAATAGGATATTCAACAAACAACCCAATATCAGTCAATAATTATGTCGACTCTGCCAAATATCCACAGAAACCAGGAAATTCGAAATTAATTTCAAAAAAATGCTATAAAATTATTTTTCTTTTTTTTCACTCCAGATTGTTCTCGAAAAATAATGGACAATTATTTGTTACCATTTCGATTGAATTCGATACATATTCTAGAATGGCACAGCTAACTTAATATCAAGTTAGCAAAGCCACTCACTCCATTGAAAAAAATTAAACTAAAGGCGCGACAATTTTTCACAACACATATATTTTGGTTGTCTCACAAACGTTCAGCTACTTTTTGGACGAAAATACGGTCATCTGAGTAGCTTGTTCGTAACAAAAATTTTACATTCTTGAGAATGGAATATTTTCATTACTCAGCATTGGAACAAAGATTGTTCGCTTCGAAAAATAAAAGATTTAACAAACAACCCATTATCGCTCAAAAATTATACGAAAGATCCCCGAAATAACTAATGCGATGTTGCCGACTCTTCTAAATATCCTCAGAAAACAGGAAATTCTACTGAAACTCAAAAAACTTCTATAAAAAACTTTTCTATTGTGGCCCTACCAATTTTATGAGCATGCTTTTTCTTTTTGTCGATTTAACAAAAAACAATCGAAAATTCAAGGAGGAAAAATATTCCATTCTATTGTCAAAAAATTTGGAAAATTATAAATCAATCGACCGGTTCCGGCGTTTTCATTTCAAGTTTTTGGACGAGAAAATTTAAATTTCATTCAGTACTGTCGGCCAACCCTGTATAAGATTCCATGGAATTACTGAATTTTTCCCCAAGCGAATCATTCCTGATTTGTTTTCAGTCTTCCAACAATTCCGGTAGTTCTTCAGCTTGGTAGTCTTCGGCCGTTTTGATTGCTTAGACTAATTGGCTCGGTCTTTTCTCATTAACAGCCATAAAAATGCATTTGAATTGATAATTTAATGAGAATTCTCCCAGTTTGCTCATTGCCAAAAAAGCGGATGAATTCAGACCTTGTTGATCTACATTTACAATACTTTCAGCAAGTTGAATGAAGCAGCTGCCTAAATTAATTAATTAATGTGGCTTGAATACAAATGACTGGAACTTCCAAACCTGCTGGAAATTTCTGTAATAAATATGCAAGGGCCTCTGCAAATATAATGTTCCTATCTATATATTCTCCATAGCCAGATAGATTACAAGAACAATATGATTTTTTTGAAACAGTGCTAATATATTTATTCTTGGATTTTTTTTTATTAGTTGTAACAATATGATTTTTTGTTTCGATATTTATTTTCACCAAATACAATTTATTTACGAATTGGGAGATTCAAAGTTTTGAAAAGTAAGATCCAATATTTATATTTATGAATTCGATCTATCTTACGTTGTCAGGGAATGGAGTTTTGAGTTCCAAGTTATAGAGATAGCCTGAAACTATTTTCAACCAAATTAGTCAAGATTCCAACGTGATTTGAAACAATTTAGTGTTTTTACCCCAAATATTTGTAGCAATTATCATCGTCAACTGTCATTTCAATCAGATGGATTATAATGTATTGGATCTCCCGGTTTTCATAACTCTCGACGCGTGAATATATTTTGTTCGGTACAAAATGAATATATCGGGACAAAAAAAAAGATATATCGTCTCCCAATAAAATAAATTGTTTGCTACTAATGAATATATCAATTCACAAATATGCAGCGAAGACTGGTGCAAAATTTCATCAGGGTATTATCACTAGAATAATTTTGACGAAAATATAATTATTGTATGTCTGCCAGATTTCTTTGAGATTTTGCATTAATCTTCAAGCTCACTCTTTTCAAAACTACTTCATAATTTTCTTCTGACACTGAAATTTTAATCAAGCTTTATAGCAAATTGTAAAAAGCATGCACTTTATGTTGTTATGGATAACATGACAGATAATGGATAACTGTACTACACCCGTATATGAAGGTTTTTTAAATCTAGAACATACATGTTCGTAATTAACCTGCGTTATCGTTGAATCTATTAAATTGATCGAATATTTTTTTTTATTACCGTTGAACCATGTATGGAAACAAAAACTATTTGCAGTCGCTCGTTTGTTCCTATGAAGCAAGATCTCAAATTGGATATAGAAATTTTCTCATATAACGGCTTAACAGAATTCTTCTTAAAATTTGTTGTTTAAATTAAAATGATTTTCAGTGAATTCCAGTTTTTTTCAACCAATTAATTTTTTTCGCTCGGCTCGATGGTAGTTTTAAATTCTCGAATTTTCAGCCTTAAATGGTTCCCAACAATTGGGTTCAGCTCACTGAATCTGGGTCATCATATTGAATTCTGTTCAGCCGACCGTCCGTCCGTTGCCACGATATCTTGCCAGCGGAATGTGCCAACGTTTTGACAATTTCAGATTACGTTGCGCGTCTGAAGACGACGTTGCAGATCGCTCATGGGCATAATCGAACAAAAAGTTCCGAAGCTATACCCACCTGAAATATTTGTACTTATTTCCTCAATACGTGGAGAAAACTGATCCAATCGAATTGAATAAGTAGTTGAAAATATCGACAGTAAACCTCATGACAAATTTCGAGAGGAGTGAATCATAGAAACTCTCAAAAAATTTCATAATTTATCACATCAGATTCAGCTAAAATTTCACATGAACCTCCAAATCTTAATTTTCCAACTGTATCCGCGATTTCAATCTGATCGGATCCGTTTACTCCTAGAAAAACACTGCAAATTTTACACAAAGGTTTATTATTTTCTTAGTTAAATAACCCAATATACCATTGATAACTCAAACAACTTAGAACCGAATGCTAAGATTCATTTTCGACATTATTGGCAATTTGCAGCGTTTTTCTTTATAACTCAGGAATCACTTGTCGGAAATCATCCGGGTAAAATTTTTTAGGTTTAGTTATGCAACAGTAATCAACGTTCATGAAAATTGCGTGATAAGTTATCTAGAAATAATTTTTTTCCCCCCAAACCCCCATTTAGAGCCCCTAGGGTACACCGATCCTGCTGAAAAGCTTGGAGGATCAATCTCGAGTGACACACGATTTTTTCACCAAGTTTCAAGGATTTCCGTTCTGTACTTCCAGAGAAAAGCACCTGACAACGGCCGGCGGACGGCATACGGCGGACGGCGGACGGGCGGATTTTTTTTTATTCGTTTATTCAAATCTACATACTCCAAAACGTAAACTGTGAAATTTTCAGGGGGGCTTAAAATTTTTTCTTGGTTGGTCGATCACTAAGGTTTATTATTTGATTTTATCAAATAATAAACCAAAATTGGGAGAATTAGTTTTATGATTTGAGATCCATACTAACTAAAACCAAACCAATTAACGAGAAACAAAATCAAAAAAATGTGTTTATAATGTTCCCTGTATTTGTGGGAAGACATATACAGGGGAAACGTCAAGACCAATGAATATCAGAAAACGAGAGCACAAAAACAACTTAAGCAATAGAGACATACAAAAATCCCAAAAAGCGAACCATGTATGTTCGACCATTGGGAATCACGTGATAAATTAGAACAATACAAAAATACTGATGTTGGAATCTGATGATTTGAAAAGAAAAATCAAAGAATCCTCTTGCATTTAGTTGAATGGAGAGAGTAATTTTGCTCACTGTTCGGTAGAAATAGACCTCATTTGGCTGAATTTAATTAAAAATGAGGTAGAAACCAAATATATCTATGTTGCTGTGTTTTCTCAAAACTGTCAATTTGACAAAAGTCTCATATCGAAACGAAAAATCGAAAGAAAATAATTCTTTAAATTTTCTGTTTTGTCTGATGAAAGTGTCAGATTTGTACTCTGAAACGTCACAATTCGCTTTCTTTATCGTTCGTATTGTTCCAGTATTGTTCACTAGGCAATCTGTTTTGCAATAGTTTTTTTTTAATAGTTCTGTTTCATATATTGGGAGTGAAAACCCATCGAAACCTAAAAAATAGTTTTACATTATCTACTCGCGCCTGTCCGTTACTCACATGCCTATAATTTTTTCACATATACGAATTTTTTAGAAAAGTGGGAGGGGTGAATAGACAAAGACCATGTACGCCAAAACTCCCGGCCTCATTTCAGCTCTCCTCCTGTATTTTTCTGTATTCAGTGTAATATAGTCATCATGCCAACGAAACAAGTTGAGACTGAATAAATATGCTTCAATGAACATACACGGTGTGCGTTAGTTGAATAAAATAAAAAGTATGAAGAATTAAAAAGGTGAAAACGCGTTGACACATTGCATATATAATCTGATATTGCCATCCAATCCCATCAGATTCATTGAATTGGTTTCGAATATCTTTTACTCTCAGGTATCCGCTCATAAAATATTCAAGAGGACTGAGCTTAGGACTCCTCAGGTCTCAGCAGCATGTTTTCCGGTTAATAAACCTCTCGAGCTTTTCAACCGCGAACATAAGTCGATTAGCATAGACAGTGTTCATCAGTTCTTGAATTCATTTGATATGAAAGACTTTTAAATGTAGGTCTTTCTACGCAATTAACCACAAAGATGTTTATTTCTTTTCAGTGCTTGCTTCCGTTTGAGAATGAATAATAATTACATGGATATTCAAGAACTAAAAAGGTTGTGATTAATGAGAATGGCAAAAACATTTACTTGGAGGCAAGATGGATCAAATTTGGAGTACCCCAGGGAAGCATTTCGGGACCATTATGTTTGTAATTTTTCTGAATGACCTCAATGCGGTGGCAGATAGAGTTTGTGGAACATCCTTAATAAACTAAGCAGGTGATACAAACATTTTGGTTCAAGCAAGTAACTTTGATGAAATAAAGCTCAGACCAGAGGAGGTTGTTGAGAGGTAGCCATAGATTTACAAGAAACGTTACTGTTAGCCTTCAAGAATAGACAGAAATTTGAATTACTCAAGAAAAAAATATACGGTACAAGGACAACCAAATGGAAATATCCATCTCATCGATTAACAGCAACAGAAAAGGGACCGGAATATATATCTATATAAATAAAAAAGGATCTATGGTCTATCGATATTTTGAACAAGCACTACGTTCAAACGACTGCACCAAATTGGATAATTTTTTTTTCGTTGTGTTCATTATTCTCAGGTCTAGGTTTGTATAACGGTTTATTTCCGAAAAAAATGCACGGAAAAAAGAACAAAGCCTTCCTTTTTCCTCCAACCATAGAACTCTATTAAACGTAAGTATGCAGTATTTGAGTACTTTGACACTTCGACGTTCGACACTTAGGTTGTTAGGTTACGGATTCTGCATTTACATAAACAAACCACCTGTGGTATTTGTTATTTACAGTAAAACGTGTTTCTTGAAAGTTTTTAATAGCATTGTGTTTGATATTAATCGTTGTGTTGTGTGTTTGTGCTACTCATTATCATTTATAAAAATGCCATCAATGAGGCGTCCAAATATTGGTCGGCGGACGCGTAACGCAAGACGACTTTCAAATCAGCGATTGGACAACAGAATGAGAGGCTCTCAAGCAAGATCTGTCTCAGCTTCGGATGAATCCATACTATCGATCTCAGGCGAGGTACAAGAAAATATAGTATCAAATGAAAACATCAACTTTGAACGTTTGGCATTTAGATATGATCCCACAGTCGATTATGCTGGCAATATAATGTTTCATTTCGGAACCATGAGCATTATTTGTCAATATTGCAATGCTCTGAGATATCCAAACGAACCCCCAGGATTATGTTGTTTGAACGGAAAAATCAAACTGCCACAACTGACAACTCCACCAGAACCTGTGAATTCGTTACTTTCAGGACAAGAACCTCTATGAAAACATTTTCTGCAGAATATTCAGCATTACAATAGTGTGTTCCAAATGACATCTTTTGGTTCAAACATAGAGGAACGAGGTTTCAACCCAACTTTTAAGGTATTTCATTTTATATATCAAACAAACATTTCACACATTGATTATAACATTACCTGCAAACATGAAAATTCTGTTAAGACTCATTAACGAAACTTTTCTAATTTTTTTCAACAGATTCAAGGACAAATTCACCATCGTGCAGGAGCATTGTTACCACCTGTTGATGGTGAATACAAATTTTTCCAGATTTATTTCCTTGGAAATTCTGAGAATGAAGTAAATCAACGTTGTGCCATCAATCGTGCAGCAAGACGAGAAATCATCGTGCAATTGCAACAACTTTTGCATGAACATAATCAATTGGTACAATTGTTCAAAACAGCCTTAGAAATGATGCCATCAGACGAACATAAATTAGTAATCAGAGCAGATAAAAGGCCAGCAGGAGAACATGAGAGACGTTTCAATGCACCAACGTTAAATGAAGTTGCTATTGTGGTAGTTGGAGAAAATATGGAGTCTCGAGACATTGTAATTCAACGACGTGATGGTGGCAACCTCAGACGTATCAGTGAAACACATCGTATGTATGATGCTTTACAATATCCACTAATATTCTGCCGGGGAGAAGATGGCTACCATTTTATGATCAAAATTATTAACCCAGCGACTGGTAAGTATTGATAAGTCATGTTATGAAAGAATATAGTAAGAATGCATTTCAATAAGACATCTTCAGAGAATAAGGTCCTCAGATTTGTGCACCCTGTATTATTTTCTACTATATTCTCATAGTTTTTACCACCAATTCGTCAGAGTAATGTTGTTTCAAAAATTCTATGTTTCAATTCTTTATTAATGTTGATTATTTTCTTACAGGTGAGGAAACAAACAAGAAGGTCAGCTCCATGAATTTTTATGCATATCGTTTCATGATTCGTCAAAACGAGGACAACCATATTTTGAAATGCCGCCGATTGTTCCATCAGTTCGCCGTTGATATGTATGTCAAAATTGAAACGGAACGTCTAACATATAAACGTTTGAATCAAAGAAAGTTGCGTTCAGAAGATTATATTCATTTGCGCGATGCCATGAACGCAGATGGAAATGGAAATAATGTCGGTCGACTTACTATTTTACCAGCAACATATGTGGGAAGCCCCAGACACATGCACGAATATGCGCAAGATGCAATGACTTACGTGCGTCATTATGGTCGACCAGATTTGTTTATTACTTTCACGTGCAACCCAAAATGGTTCGAAGTCACTGATTTGCTATTGCCTGGTCAGTCATCCAGTGATCGTCATGACATCACAGCACGAGTATTCAAGCAAAAACTCAAAGCGCTAATGGATTTCATTGTAAGATATCATGTTTTTGGAGATGTACGATGTTGGATGTATTCGGTAGAGTGGCAAAAAAGGGGGTTGCCTCATGCTCACATTCTCCTGTGGATGGCTGAAAAAATCAGACCCAATGAAATCGACTCAATCATCAGTGCAGAAATTCCTGATCCAGCTGTAGATCCAGAATTGCATGAAATAGTGATAAAAAACATGATACATGGACCGTGTGGTGAACACAATCGTGAATCACCATGTATGATCGACAACAAATGCTCCAAGCGTTATCCACGTACTTTATTGGCAGAGACAATAACAGGTAATGATGGTTACCCCCTGTACCGTCGTCGCTCTGTTGAAGATGGCGGTAGAACAATAACGTTGAAAGTTAGGAATAAGGATGTTGTAGTCAACAATACCTGGGTCGTTCCATATTCGCCGCTGCTGTCAAAAACATTCAAGGCACATTGCAATGTTGAGTACTGTAATTCGGTGAAATCTATTAAATATGTTTGCAAGTCACGAAAGGCAGCGACATGGCTGTTTTTGGTATTACATCTCCAAATAGTAACGATGAGGTGTCACAATATCAGATGGGAAGATATGTTAGTAGTTATCTATTTGGAGAATTTCTTCATTTGCCATACATGAACGTTATTCCACTGTAGTTCATTTAGCCGCCCATTTAGAGAATAAACAATGAGTTTATTTCACCAGCCACAACGTTGGCAAGCTTTTTTGAGACATGCATAAGAGATTCATTTGCAAGAACATTGCTTTACTCAGAAATGCAAAAATACTTCACTTGGAATGTATCATCCAAAAAATTCCAACTGGGATACGTGAATGTATATTCAACCAATGCATTGGAGCGCATTTACACAATTCACCCGAGCAATGTAGAATGTTTTTACTTGCGTTTATTATTGCTGAATGTTCGTGGACCAACTTCCTTCGAATATTTGCGAACCATCGATGGTGAAATATGCGCAACATATCGAGAAGCCTGTCAACGTTTACATTTATTAGAGGATGATATACTTTAGGATCATACACTCTCCGATGCTGTTATTTCTTCTACTTCATATCAAATACTGTCACTTTTTGCCATCATAATTTCAACATGCTATCCATCGAACCCTCATCATTTGTGGGACAAATACACAGACCATATGGCTGAAAACATTTTGCATCGAGTACGATCAACAACAGCAATTCCAGAACTAGAAATTAGTGCTGAGATACCTACATAATGAGGTATTGATATCTTTAGAGGAATTGTGTACATAATTTGCAGCTGAAAGTTGGCTCAGTAATTATCCGCAAATTACGCAACCTTAATCAGCCAAAATTGTGTAACGGAACTAGACTTTCTGTTAAAAGAGTTTTTACAAACTTGATAGAAGGTACTATTATCATAGGAAAGTTCAAAGGTGAGGATGTCCTTATTCCGAGGATTCCACTTATGCCATCTGGTTTTCCTAATGAATTTAAGCGTGTCCAGTTTCCAGTGCGACCTCCATTTGCAATGACAATAAATAAATCACAAAGTTAATCGTTACAAGTTTGTGGAATATACCTTGAATTGACCATTTTTTCGCATGGGCAGTTGTATATCCCTGCTCAAGAGTTGGTAATCCATCTGCTCTATTTGTTTTCCGTCAAGAAGGAAAAACCAAAAATATTGTACACAATAGGGCATCGCAATAAATTATAATTTAGACATTTGGATGTTTTTTTCACTACATAATATATTTTATCTTAGTGTTTTTCTTAAGTTACACCTCCCGTGCGAAGCCGGGCCGGGCAGCTAGTGTATAATATATTTTAACAAGCTTCTACCAACAGATAGAAACGAAAATAGTTAAATTCAAAACACAGATTCACAAGGTACTATTGGAAGTTGATTCCTACAGGATATGCGATTTTATGAATTATAGGTTTAGTTGACTTATAATGTTGCAATCAAATTTGACACAATGTCATTTAAAGTTTTGAGTAGGTGATTTTTCATTAGCTCCAGTTGAAATGAAGGTTATTATTAAAATTATTAAAAGTTTTTGAAATTATTAACATTTCGTCATCTCATGTCATGTCATCCTACTAATATGCTTAATTTTTCTCCGATTTCTTTGAACAGCAAAGGAGGTAGGTTTTCTTTTGTTAGATTACTGAATATATGTAGTAGAGAATATGAATCAAAAATTCAAATCACCTGATAGAGATTAGATAATAAGAAAGATGAAAGACCAAACAATGAAAAAGCACAACCTTTTGTTGATAATCTTAACGAAAAGTGATTTTTAACTGTTTTGGTGTATTAATGTATATGTGTAATTTTATCGAAATATTTTATATTTATATAGTTTTAAATTGTTTGTGGTTAATGTATTTTGTGAGTTATTCATGTTCATGAATTTTTCAGCTTTGATGAAAGCCATGAATGATATCGAAACGTAGGTAAATATTTGTATGTGAAAAATCGAAATAATAAAAAATTGTCCACTTGCTTAAAAGACTTTTATTCGATTAATTAATCATTGACGAAACTCAAACTCATAATTATTATTATTATAATTATTACTGTTTTTGGCAAAGCAAAGCATTACCTGATTAATTTCTTCACCTCTAACAGATCACGAGGTATAAGTATATCTCATACTGGAACAATTGATCCGATATTTTTGAACTCCCCCATCCATTTTCTAATGATATGGTTTATTGATGCACTGCAACGGAAGGTAAGCGCTAAATAGAATCGCCATTCCGGTAGAAGAATGAGATGCCATTCGGAAAAAGTGGGTTTGCAAATATATTCATTTTCGAGTCAAAATGTTTATTAGCTTCAGCAATCAATTTTTTTCGTGTGATGATATATTGTTTTTCGTTCCACCGTATTTGTTTTTTTTACCAAACACAATATATTCACGAGTTAAGAGTTTCAAATATTTGAAAGAGGAAGATTCAATTTGTTTATTAATTCGATCTTTCGAACAACGTCAAGAGATAAAGCGCCGGAAGTATACAGTTTCTAGTAATTTCGATTAAAATCGGAGTTTGCGACGATAATCACTACAAATATTTGGGAAATAACAATGAATATTCACAAATCATATCGAAATCAGGACTGATGATCAATATTCTTAAGCTCTTTTGAAGTTTGATTGCTGGAAACTGTAAGCGTGCCTTCGACACGCCATCTCTTGACGGTCTTCGATAGATCGAATCAATAAATATGTATTGGGTCACATATTTTTGTATATTTTAAACTACAAACTTGTTAATATATCGTGTTTGGTATAGAAAATGAATGAATCGGAACGAAAAACGAATAAAGGCCAACGACTACTTATCGGCAACAGCCCAGACCACGGCAAAACAGAAAAATGAATCTTCCTGTTTGTCGTGTTCCGTAGCGGTCAAATTTTCCTGTGTGGCGCGGGCGGGGCTGTTGCCGATAAGTGAGCGTTGGTCTCATATCGTAACACATAATAAATTCGTTGCTGCAATTAATAAGTTTATTGACCCGAAAATGAATATCTATTTACAAACACATTTTAGATTTTTGTTCCAAACAGCGCCTCGTACTAGCCTCGCGAGCAAAAAGCACAAAAACTAAACTTCGACAAACTTTTTGGTTACCCAGCATCAACATGAATAATTAAATTTTGCAAGAATGGTTGCGTAATGACTGTTCATTTATGAACAAGCCCTTCAGACCAGAATATGCATTCAAACACGATCGATACTAGTTCACAATCCTTTATGACCAACCCAGCACCAACCGAATATTGACCTGAGAAGGGTAGAGTTTCTCACTATGTTGTTTGATTAAGGAAAATCGGTCGGATCTGGGTAAGTCCATATTAAAACATAGTGCACATACGGTATGGACCATTACGTATCGTTCACAAACTTGAACTTTGTGTCCGAAGTTCCAATTAATAAACAAGAGAGCTCTAGCACGCGAGTTCATTAGAGAAAATTAATATACTACCTATTCAAACTTTGTTGCTGTTTTGTTAGGTTCCGATTCATCATAAACCCTTAATCAAGGTATGTATGTTTAGGATTCTGTGTCCATATATCAACTTGGTGTATCTCTATTACCGTCCTGTCCAAGTAACACAATATGAAGTTTATTCAGTGGAACTTTCTGTCCCTCCAATACATATCCTTGTGAAATTTTAATTGGGACAACTTATTTTCCTTGTCGGTAGTTCCCTAGAGAACTCAAAGGAGCCAGAGTCGAACGCATTCGTAAAAAGGAAGACGCTCCCATGAAATTCTTGAAATTTGGATTGAAATCAAATAAACAAGGTAACATTTTTCATCAGAGTTTCACGGGTGTTGTCTTCAACATCTGCAACGGATTTATGTACAATGTAAGAACAATTTTCAAAACACGAAATGATATGAAATTAATACTTACTGAAATAAAACCAATGAACGAAAAACACAAAAAATTGTGTATAAATTTATCAACACTCCTGTAACAAACAACGACGCGTTTCGACACATTGCTCGCGAGAGTGGCATCTTTTCTGATCTGATATACAGTGTGTCAATTTGGAAAGGTACCATCCTTCCTATCTTAGAACCAATGCAAAATCAGGAGGAATGCAAAAAACAGTTAGCTTTGATTCTCATTTTAAACGTTTGAGTCCAATCAATTTTTTTTTTTTTTTTTTTCAGGTTTTCACTCCCAATATCTGTAACAGAACTATTAAAATTAAATGAAATTTTTTCATGAAAAATGCCCTTGTAGATTGCAGGGTTAAACTATTTGTCAAGGGCAGTTTCTTGGAAAACAGATTGCCCAATGAACAATACAGGAACAATACAAACGATAAACAAAGCGAACTGTGACGTTTCAGAGTACGAATGTGATAAATAAAACAAATTTTTATCATTAATTATGATCATCTACCGAAGTAACGGCTGGAACAGTTCAGTACAAATGTGATTCCAAATGTTTGAACGTAATAGATTGGGACAATACAAAAAAAATGATGTTGGAACCAGGTGATTTGAAAAAAATTAAGAGCCCTTTTCATTTTGTTCGTTTCGCTCATTGTTCTGTAGAAATAAACCATATTCATGGCTGAATTTACCTAAAAAAAAAGTAGAATTGAAAACATTTCGAACCAAATGAATCTGTGTTGCTGTGTTTTCTCAAAAATGTCAATTTGACAAAAGTCTCAACTCAAACCGAAAGATCGAAAGAAAATAATTCTTAAAAGTTTCTCCTTTGTCTGATAAAAGAGTCAGATTTGTACTCTGAAACGTTACAGTTCACTTTGTTTATCGTTTGTATTGTTCCTGTATTGTTCATTACGCAATCTGTTTCTAAGAAACTGCCCTTGACAAATAGTTCAATCCTGCAAGTGCGTTTTCCATGAACAAACAATTTTTATTTACTTCTCAATAGTTGTGTTCCAGATATTGGGAGTGAAAACCCAGAAAAAAACCTAAAGAAAATGATGCAAAATCCTACCAAAATGAGCTTTAGTCGATACAATCAATTTGTATCAACCCTGTGAGCGTGATTTCAGCAATCCCTAAAACCTTGAATAGGGGTTGAGTGACACATTGTTTCAAAAAGCGACTACACTGCTGTTAAATCTCCACGAAAAAGTGCACGAAGCATTCCACAAACAAACAAAAACCTCGATACCCTTTTGGACACCCTGTACTGAGTATTATTGTTCACTGAAGATCAGACCACCTTCAAAAAACAATTATTCCATGATAAAATTGAAAACGTATCTGGCTATGACAGTGTCAAGTAGTGATATTCAAACTGAGATGTCAAGTCGAAAAAAAAGCTTGATATATAGAGCAAACGATATCGTCAACTGCAGATTGGAAAAACGGAATGACGAAATACAAACAAAGTGTGCTCGTGAAGAATTAATACCATAAATTATTGCGAATGGCCCCGATGTGGAGAGTTGACAATGTTTGAATGTTGCAAATAAATTGTTTTCATCATAAACCATTCGAAATTGGTTCATTTTTCCCGTGCTCATAGCGAACCCCTTTATTCCGTGGAATATATGAGTTCCAGGGTGGAAAATATGCACTCTACTAGGCATGAAACACGAATGCAATTGAAATATAAGTTTTGCTTGCTGTGGCTCTCAAGGAAACATACTTAGAAATGTTCACAGTCGCAGCATTATACCATTAAAATTTCAGTGAGATCGTATGCATATACCACCAACTTCGTGAATAGAAATACAAGCTATTTTATAATTCTACGATGAGTTTAGTTCACGAGTTAGGAATTGAGAAAATTACAATGGAGAGTAGTGCTCATGCCTTGAAAATATTTTAAATTTCATCAGCATCGTGAAATACTTATAAGTGCTGAATTTCATGAAAATACGTTCAGTAGTTTCCCGTATAAATATGGGTGAGGTTCCTCGTGAAAGACCCTGTATTAATTCCATTTTGATCATGCCACAGCACAACTTTGTGAAAAGTGTATCAAACTTCATTTTCTTCTGGAATCATTGGACAGATTTCGATGAAAATTGGCACTAACTTTGAGGTTGATATATTACAACAGTGTTCAAACCTCAGCTAAATCCTATAATAATTTTCGGACACATGTCGGAAGAAATATGTCAAATTTCGTTGCTATTTTCTAATTATTGATATTATTTTCTGAATTCATATACTTTTTTAATTTATTTATTGGAAATAAGTAATTCAACGTTCAGAGTCCACTACTGGATTCACGTATACATCATTTGAGGTACTCATAGTACGAGATCCGGCTGCGGAATTAGTGCTCGAAACAAATTTCTCACATAAATTTGATAATAGGAGAATATATATCTACAGGGTTGCCTATTAAAACGTGGCCGCAAGTATTTTCGAATAAAAAAATATTAAGTGTTTTTTTGGAAGAAATTGCAGTAACTTGTTTTTTCAAATGAGATATCATCCAACTCATAGCAATATAAGTGAAGACTTCGAAAAATCACTACTGCCATTGCGCAATTGGGCTCACCTCTTCGCAGAAGGTTTGATTTCGTTACATTCTAGTTCATAACGTACATCTATTATTCATATATCAAATTGAAGCTAATTTTTCTTCTGTGTATGATGACGTAGGGTTGCCTGAGTGAATCTAGCCGAAAATAAGGGTTGCTGACTGTTGAATATGATTCGGCCACATTTTGATGAGCCACCCCGTAGATATATAATCTCCTATTGACGAATGTTTGTAAAGAATTGGTTTCAAGCAAATACTCGATGGGAGTACTAATTCTGCAGCGGGATCTTAGACTACAAGGTATAGCGCCTATGCAACCAATTCTAACAGGCGCGCGAAGGCTGCTGTCCTCACGTTAGTGTTGTTCAAGGAGTTCTCAATTCGAAGTGAGCTGCTTCTGATAACGAACCCCATAACTAAAAAACAGTCACAAATCTCTTATATTCCACATACTTACATACGTAGAACCATTTTTTTTAACTGTTTTTGTAATCGATATCTCTGATACATTAGCTTTTAAGGTGACTCGAAGTGTCTCTGTTAATAATCTGTATTATTTGGCGGCAACACGTATCAGAGCGACTCTTAAATAAAAAAAATCTAGAAAAACACTGCCGTGAAGGCAGCAGCTTTTGCACGCATGTTCAATGTAGATGACCGCTTCGGCAACGAATTTGAACATTCCAACAAAAGCTGCTGCCTTGACGGCAGTGCTTTTCAAGATTTTTTCCGATAAATTACCGGATTTCAATTCGATCTAATCTGTATTTTTGGAAATATTGGAAGAATAAAATGTTGAATGGGTATATCTACAGAATCCTTGGGCGGCCGGAACGTAAACGCAATTACTTCCGAAAGAAACAACTTAGAAACTCGATATTTGTATGGAAGGTTTGGACCTTAATTACGAAGGTCGAATTCGTAAATGGGTGAAATCAACCCAATGATTCCGCAGATATACCCATTCTAAATTTATTTTCCCAATATTTTCAAAAATACAGATTAGATCGAATTGAACTCCAGTACTTTATCGAAAAATGACAGTTTGAAGGTTCAAACAGAATTTAATGAGGATAATATGACAAGAAGATCAAAGAATATTGAATATTGAAAAAAAATAATTTATTTCTTTTTTTAAATTGTTCTAATATGACACGATCATCACGAAACTTTGCACAATATTATCCTCCAGCATTTTTGAACTAGCTGCAAAGTTTCATCACGATTGAATCAGTATTTCTTGAGTTATAACGAAGTATTATTATTTTTTCCCAATATCTCCCAAACTAATAGCCGTATCGAACTGAAATTTGGTACACTGCTGTGAAATATGGAGTTCAAGAGGTATGACTGAAATTGTTCTCGAACAATGGTTTCAGTTCGTTATGCTCTAACTGACTTCCAAGTTTCAATCCAATCGCTCCAGAAGTTTCCGAAATATGAAGGAAATAACCTCAAAATTTCAAACTGCTATTACTCAAAAACTATCAGGGCGATTTGGCCCACTAACGAACTTCACCGCGGCATTCCGATGCGCGAACTACCCTACAAGTTTCAAGTCGCTAACTGGCTCCGTTCGACAGTTATCGTGTCCACGGCCGGCCGGCCGGACAGAATCTATTTTGAACCGGATTCGTCATCAGTGAGACCAACGTAGTCGTTTGAGACCACTTTCGGTTCAATCATCGAAAATTATAGACATTTGTACAAAACGCTGTTCCCCTAGAACATATTGGAAAAATGACATTTTGAATGGGTATATCTACGGAATCATTGGGCGGATTTAACCCATTCACGAATTCGACCTTCGTTATTAAGCCCGAAACCTACTCTACAAATATCGAGTTTCTAAGTCGTTTCTTCCGGAAGTTATTGTGTTTACGGTCAGCCTAAAGGCCGACTGCGTGAACACAATAACTTCCGGAAGAAACGACTTACTCGATATTTGTAGAGTAGGTTTGGGGCTTAATTACGAAGGCCGAATTCGTGAATAGGTAAAATCGACCCAATGATGCCGCAGATATACCCATTCAAAATTTTATTTTTCCAATATTTCCAAAAATACAGATCAGATCGAATTGAAATCCAGTACTTCATCCAAAAATTACAGTTCGAAGGTTCATACAGAGTTTAATGAGGATAATATGATAAGAAAATCAAAGAAATTTTTTTTTCGGTTCCTATGACACGATTATCACGAAATTTTACATTAAGTTGTCTTTCAGCATCTCCAAACTAGCTACGAAAATAGGACTGAATCAGTATTTTTCGAGTTATACCGAAAAAAACAACGATATCGAGAAGAAAACCTCGAAATTTTACATATTTTTTCCCGATATCTCCAAAACTTATGATCGTATCGAACTGAAATTTTATACACTGCTGTGAAATATGAAGCCTCGAAGTCCGAGTGAAATTTTTTTCTGGATGTGATGAATGGTTTCCGAAAAAAAAAATTTTTCGTCAAAAATTTTGAAAAAATTTTGTTTTTTGAAATACTGACAATATGATCCTGACGAAATTTGGCTCAAAGTTGCGCGTCGTTATACTTCACCTAACTGCCAAGTTTGAATCCAATCGCTCAAGTAGTTTGTGAAATAAAAAATAAATAACTTAAAAATTTCATGTGGCTATAACTCCGAAACTATTCGACCAATTTGGCCCATTAACGAACTCAACCGCGGTATTCTGATGCGTGACCTACCCTTTAAAGTTTCAAGTTGCTAGCTTGCTTCTGTCGACAGTTATCGTGTCCTCGGCCGGACGGACGGCCGGCCGGACAGAATCGCTTTCGACACCGGATTCGTCACCAGTGAGTCCAACCTAGTCGATTGAGACCATTTTCGGCTCAATCATCCAAAACTACAGACATTTGGACAAAACGATAGCACGCTGTTCCCCTAGAACATGCGCGCAAAAACAAACGTATAACATTTACAAACAATGCCAAATCGATATTTTCTTCAAAACCTATTGGCAGCAATAACCGTATCTAATATAACCGGTCAGCATTCCAATTTTAAACAATCACTTTCGGTACAAACGAAATCTGAATATTTGATAATACAATTGCGTCCTAATTACCTAATTGGAAACAGCTGCGGTTTATCTCATAACGAAATTAATAGGTCGATATGCCCATGAATCATGATGAGTACTATCGAGAATGATAATTTGGTTTATATGATGCAGGGAAGTTTAAATAAACCAAAGCGGAACAAACAAATAACACGCAATTATGCAAGACTCATTTTGGCCGAAAACGTTTGTAGGTACCAGGAATATGGCGAAATATTGTACCTGTACAAACCAAGTAATTAATCCAAAAGATTAGTCATTCCTTGAAATGGGTAGTGCAAAAAAACTCTGTGGAGTCATTCAGGGCGAAAAAAAGTTTTCAAGGTAACTTGGTAGAACGAAAGTACGGGCTCATTTTTACACGTTTTATATTACCTTGACTTCATGAATTCAGGTATCATTCAACGCAATTTCACCGATTTGTCAGAACTGATTAGCTCAAATTTCTCACACGTCTCAATACTATGAGTTTTTAATTTCGTCGAAATATCCCGAAATTGTGAATTCGCCAAACGCAAAAACATTACTTCATTTCGATTTTTGTGTGCCAAGACAATCATTGAAAATTTTGATGTCGTTTTTACGCGCTTGTTCTGTGGAACAGCTCGTTTTATCGTTTCGTCTCAATGTCTGTAATTTTCGAATTTTGAGCTGAAATTCGTCTCAAACGACAAGGTTGAATTCACTGATGGAGAATCAGTGGTCAAATTTTATTCTGTCCGTCCGGCCGTCCGTGAATCCGAAATCTCTGAGTCGCCATTTAAAAACCGAGTACCTTATTCCAGCTCAATCAGATTTGTGTTTTTTAATTTTGAGAAAAACAAAATAAAACCTCCAATTGAGGGAGCATCATTGGAGAGAACTTTTCAGTTCTATTTCGAATAGTACTGTTTCTTGCAAGTTAGCAAATAACCATTGAGTTATTTTGATCATAGCCATCATAGTGATCTCATGATTGAAACTTAGTAAATAGTTCTATAATATACCTCTATATAATATACGGTTATTCAATTTTACCGGAAATTTTATCGTTATTGGCCAATGACAATTTCAAGGTAGATCCAAGAGCAAAAAAATTTGGTTCAAAATTGGATATTCGATATGTCCTCATGGCCGATCGTAAACATAAAAACTTCCGGAAGAACCATCTTAGAAACTCTATATTTATAGAGGAGGTCTGAACCTCAATAACGAAGGCCGATTTCATGAATGGGTGAAATCCACCCAGTGATTCGTAAAATTTGACCTCAATATGATGAAGTGTTCCAGAAAAAAAAATTCACCAACCATACGATCTTCACAAAATTCCGCAAACAGTTGAGCGTCGTTGTGCTCCAACCAACCGCCAAGTTTCAATTCAATCGCTCGAGTAAAGCCTGAAATATTTGAAAAATAACTTCAAAATTTCAAATCACAATAGCACCGAGACCGTTTGGCCGATTCAGTCTATTAACGCAACCAACCGTCGCACTTTGAAATGCAACTCAACCTGAATATTTTAAGTTTCAAGTAGATAGGGTTTTTCGCTCTCGCGTAATCGTGCCTTCTACGGTCAGCAGGAAAGACAGAATCGATTTTGACACCGTTTCATCAATGAATCCGCCACCTAGTGTACCAAATTTCAGCTCGATCCGATATCCGTTTCCGGGAAAAGATATGTCAAATTTTCCTTTGCCAACCAATTTGAACAAGCAAGTGAAAGCTCCGGCAATCAGTGATGTATTTCATAGAGCTCGCGCAACAAGATAACATTATAGAAAATTGTATTTTTATCTGTTTCCATTAGGAAACCGCACTCTATAATTTCCATATTTTGACTATAATCCCGATGTTTCCAGTATTATAGATGTTTCACCTAAAACAGCGAGTGCTTAACAAATGGCATGAACTAATATTTATTCCGCTCAATGGGATTGAGGAAGTTTGCCCTCGGGCAATATAAATAGATGGTTCAGTAAGCTCATCTATTTATAGTTAATGTTTTACTGGCCACGAATTTAAATCACCAAAGCAACAGAACCGACAAATGAGAAATATAAACCCTTTTCTCTTTCATAATGTTGGAATTCGCTCAAACTGATGTAGGTATAGTTACTTCGAAATGACAATTTTCATTATTGTTTTTTCTCTTTTAATCATTAATGTAAAACTCAAAGTTGAATAACTGACAAACGGTCTGTGAAAAGTAAACATTTTATATTTATGGAACCAGGAAAAAATGTCATTTCCAAATTTAATGATACACAGGGTATCCCATTTAAAATACTGCTCAAAACTGCATACCGAAATTCAATCTGGAGAAAATATTTCTGGGGAAGAGCGCATTATAGTTTCGTCACAATATCTGTGATTTTTGAATTTTAAGCCGAAACTGGTCCTAAAAGATCAGGCTGGACTCCGTGAAGAAGAATTCGTGGTTGAATTCAATCTGTCCGTCTTTCGGTCCTCCGTATTTGCTCAAATTTCCGAAGGAAAGGACCCTGCAACTTGAAATTCGCAGATTCGGTTTGAGGTTCGAATATCTAGGTTGAGTTCCTCAAATGGGCGAAATCGACCGAAAAGTGTTACAGGTATGTCCGTTGGTAATTTTGAGGCTAGTTTTTCGATATCTCAAGGAATGCTGTTGCGATCAGTTCAAAACCTCGAAATCAGCTGGGAAATACCAGGACGCTACTTAGTGCCAAATTTTGTGGGGATTTAGTCGTAATGAAGTTTAAAAAAATTCTCGAAAAATTTCCTGATATCTGAGGTATTCCGGAGATATTGAAAAGAATTATGTTTGAATTTCTATGTTGAATATAAATTTTGAGAATATCTCTTAAGCGATTAGGGGGCCGATTCTTGAATCTCGATCAAGAATTGAAGAGTATGACAATTGCCATATGTTTGCGTCGATTTTCTAAGTTGAATGTGAACAATTAGTAGACATGACCTGCGCATGGAACCGAATGTCACTCAACTATCGAATGTTATATTTCCTATACTCCGTACCACTCGTTGCTAAGTCGAAGGAAATGATGATTGGTGATAAGGTTATGTTTATATTCCGATTTTAAATTTCTCGATATCTTGCATTCAGTTTATTTCTTGAATATTTGCTTGAAAACCTAGTCGAAATGGCGAATAGAATTCTAACAAATTTCGCAGATGCTCGAGAAAACTTAGAAAATCGACATAAACAAATGACAAATGTCATACTCTTCAATTCTTGATGGAGATTCAAGCATCGGCCCCCAGAATGACACTTTGTATCGAGTTGTGGAATATAACTCCAAAGTTTGGTCGCATAATTTCGGTGAAAGTCCAAACAAAAAATGTTTTCGAAAACTTCTAAAATTTTCATGAAAAACATTTTTCCCGAATATCTATTCATCAGACTTCGATAAAATTTGGCGAATATTTTCATCAAGTAGAGCTTCCTCAGGCGGGGTCGATACGTCATTTTGTTCACTAGGGCTGGGTCATTTGCGGATATTGAATACGTCCATCTCCTAGAATCAAATTTGAAACGAGTAATCCGAATGGACAAGAGATCCATTCCAAAAACTTTCGATAGGACAAGTCTACGGCATCGGCAAGAACTATACCAGTGATGGTTAACAATCATTACTGAACGACTAGACAGAAATCCATAAAACTGGTTGAGAAATAAAGTGAACCTCCATGCCGTACAACATTTTCGTCCCTACTAACTGAGGGATGAAAAAAGTTTGTATCGACTTGAAAGATAACGCTCGAAAAGTTTCCGAGACATTTTCGTTACACGAAAACTTCACACCACTTCCACAATTAGCCCGAAATCCTCTCGAGAACATTCTTGTGAGTAATAACTGACTACAATAAAACTGATGATATAATTTTGACAGTAAAAAATGGTGGTTTACATTCCTTCACAGGAAGATTCTTTTGTTGACCTCCTGGGGCAGGTATGGTTTAGAGTGACTTCCAGGAAGCAGGTGAAAGGTTTATGAATAGTGACGCTATTCGGAACGTAGGAATAGAAAAAGAAGCATCTTCCGGGAATTTGAGCAATTGTAGACAAGATGATCGAGAAACTCATGTATATCAGATGGATAGAAATTATGAGCCTTTTTACGCGCTTGTTCTAGGGAACAGCGCGTTATCATTTCGTCACGATGTCTGTAATTTTCGAATTTTGAGCCGAAAATGGTCATAAAAGATTGGGTTGAACTTCCTGAAAAAGAATCCATGATCAAATTCAATTCTGTCTGTCCTTCCAGCTGCTCGTCCATATGTGCTCTGACTTTCGAGGGAAAAGACTTGGCAACTTGAAATTGTCATATTAAGTTTGGAGTCCAAATATTTCGGCTAAGTTCGTTAATGGGTGGAATCGGCTGGATAGTTTCAGATTTAGGCCCAATTGAAATTTTTAGGTAAATTCCTTGATATCTCATGAAGTATTGACTCGATCGAATTGAAACTTCGTCACAAATTTGAAATACCAACGCGCAACTTGAAGCAAAATTTCGTGTGGGCCCAGTTGTTAGAAAATCATAAAAAGAAATTTAATTCGAAAATTTTTCAAATTTTTATATGAAATTTTTCTTTCTCTGAAAATATTGATGATAATTCAATGGCATTTGGCACAAACTTTAGGGTCACCATTTAAATTTCAATTCGATCAGATATTCAATTTCGGAGATAAAAAAAATTGTGCCAAATTTCGTTGTTATTTGGAATTATAACGTTATCAATATATCAAGAAATACAGATGCAATCAGATCGAAACTTCTTGATCAGGTGGAGATTACCAACACGCAACTAGGTGCAAAATTTCGTGTTGATCTAATAGATAGAATTTGAACAAGGGCGTAAAAGCTCCTGACCTCACGTCAAAGCTCTTCTAGAATTTTTTTTTAATTTTGCATTTTCATTTACAATCCAGATTATAGACGAAAAACAGATTTCCGCAGAAAATAGCTCTGACAGATTTGAACTCTGAAAAGCATATATTCTACGTTATACTATTCATTTCAATACAAACCAAACTTTGGACGAAAGAGGCCTCCATTGAGTATGAGTTGCTAAAGTTCATCTGCGAAATTATTCATAATACTTTTCATATTCTTGCGTGCGTGAAAATATGAACCAATTCCAATTCAGCAGTCAAAATTTGCTTTTGCTAAAAATCTGGAAAAGCACTGACATAAAGTCAGCTACTTTTGCGCACATGATCTGATTCGTGGACGAAATAAAATTTTATTTTTATTTTTCTAATGACACGATAACTAAACATTTTGTACACAATTATGCATCGCCACTTGCCAACTAGTTACTAAGCAAAGTCATAATAGTATCCAAATTTTTTCAGTTATTTCGGAAATAACGACGAAACTACGAAATTCGAAATATTTTTTCGCAATATCTCCAAAAACCAGGATAGGATCTACTTCAAGTTTGAAACACTATTGTAGAATATTCATCTCGGATTTCATGAGACGCTAGAAATTCTCGATTTCGAGACGAGAACGGGACGAGAATAATTTTTGTTTTCGAGAAAAGTTGAAGATTTTTTTCGAGATCGAGAAATTATTTCGAGATTGCTCGATCTCGAAAAAGATATATGTGCTGCAACAACTCACAGCTTTAACTACATCAGGAAAGAAATTTAAAAATTCCAGAAGAGCACTCACGTGAAGTCAAGAGCTTTTGCGAGCTCGTTCACATTCTAACCATTAGATAAGATTTTGCACCTTTGTATTCACATTATATATACAATACCAGTGTATACACATTCTAATGTGAATTTGAGGGCGTTGGTATTATTTCCACACCTACATTTTTTTCAACGTAGATTCCATTATGACTCTAGAAATATTAGGTTTAAATTTGAAAAGAATGAGTTTTCACGTTTTCGAAATTGCTAACTTTGACAACGCTTTTGTGGCCTCTTGTATCATGATTTTTGATTCTACTATTGTGACAGAAAAGCATTATTATTACTTCTCGCGGGAGCCTAAAAACGACATTCTAATGAAAAACCTTCATCCAAGTTTCTTCAGAGCGCCATTATCAATTTTTTTTCGCAATTTCAAGTGAAAAAAGAAATTTCTGAGGAACGTTCCGAAATTTGACATTGAAGCAATTCAGAATTTAATCAGGTATCTTTTTTCATTATAAATTATGGGGCTGCTCTTTTGAAAAACGAAAGTTGGTGTCACTTCCAGTGAAACCGGAAGACCTACGAGTCTCGAAAAATTTACAGGGGTTCATCTGAAAGTCAAAGCTTGAGTCGGAAATGGCAAATGAGAATTCCGATTCCTTTCCAAAAATATTTTACCGAACGATATTCGTGGGACACCCGGCATATTGTGGAGTCTTCCCAAACCGGAGGCAAAATTCAAATCAGCCTCTCGCGAACCGATAGTCACTATATCTGTCGATAAATCGACAAATATTCCACCTTGATCAGAGCTAATCATTCAATCCACCAAAACATCTACACCGAAGTAGCGGATCCAAGGAGAATGACTACTGCTGTTTCACAGTTATTACTGATCGTCAGGCCATATTACCTTGAATAAAACCACTGAGTAGTGAATCTAGAAGATACTTGTCACCTTCCAGATGGAACACGGCAGTATAACTACGTACAGCGCGCCATCTTACAAATCCTACCTTCGAGTGCAGAATACCCTGATCGATGTGCATGACGTTCATCCTTTTGTCATATCAGGTCGCTGCAACTGCGATTTTGTCGTTTTACAACGTCCGAACACGAAATACTCGGTTCATGTGGTTTTCCCACAAGACGATAACGTCCAACATCTGACAAAGATAGGAATTGGTTCGTGGAGAAAAGAGAGCTCCAGCAATAATAAACTAACATTTTTGTTAATCTTATCGAGTTCTCAAGTCCGGCTGAAAATTCTGACAAATCTCCACGGAAATGACAGACGTTTCCGTCTGGAGAAGGAAAGAGAGTGGCAAATCTGGATCAGTTGGCACCACTGTCGGCAATGAACTTTTTTGCTGGAATTCCGGCTTCAGACAACAACATTCGGAAACAGCTTTTATAATGGGGAAGCGCAGAAGTTCAAAGAGGAATCTGAAAAGTTTTGAATAATTGGAAGACAACGCCAAGGCACGACTACGTCCAGGAAATATAAGAGACGAATAGCGTTACAAGGGAGTTCGGCGAGTAGGAACGTAAATAAATTACGCTCACAATCTGTTGACAGGCCGCTGTCGTATGGAGACACTCGCGCCCCTTAAAGACCTACCAATAACTGAACTGAAAATTAAGTTTCACTGAAGCACACGGAACGAAGTTCGCGATAAGATAGTAATAGATTCTGAATATAGCTGTGAGTTCAACAATTTCCTCCATTATTTAGATAATGTGCCGAGATAACAAATTAAATCGAATTGGAATACTACAAATCTATGAAGCTCCCTTTCAGACAAATCTGTGTTTATTTGCGAGTCCATTTATTCATTAGTTGCAGCGATATACAGTGTGTCAATTTGAAACTATACCACCCTTTTTACCTCTGCCCCTATGCAAAATCAGAAAAAACCTAGAAAAGCACTGACGTGAAGTCAGCAGCTTTTGCGCGCATGTCCACTTTTGGTGATATCCTTTGAACAAGCGCAAAAGCTGCTGACTTCACGTTAGTGCTTTTCCAGGTTTTTCTCGATAAAGTACTGGATTTCAATTCGATCTAATCTGTATTTTTGGGAATATTGAGAAAATATAATTTTGAATGGGTATATCTACGGAATCATTGGGCTGATTTTACCCATTCGCGAATTCAGTAGTCAATAGGGGAAAACGGCGTGTCGTTCTGCAGGCGTCAGCGAGTATTTTTCGAAATTTTTTTTTGGGGATGTACTTGCGCAATGTTATTTGGTTTTCCATTTTTGACTCCATTTCAGTTTTTATTTTCCCGAAAATTCTTGAATATAAAAAAGTGGCAACATTGCGCATTCCTACGATTTTTTTCAACCTTTTGCACCAAAAAATGTTTTAAAAAAAACCAACGCTGGCCTCCAAAAGTCACCGCGATATATTTGAGGTATTGTTTGCTCCTAAGCCGTAACTAAGCATAATAATATTGAAGTCGAAATTATCACCATGCTAGCGATTTCGAAAATAATCAAAACAGGGTTACTTGAACCTGAACCGGTTCTGAAATTAACCAAAACATAAAATCGCAATCGCGCATGCTCGAACCTTACCGAACAATTCCGAACTCAAAACCAAAAGAAAGTTAATATTCAGCTACGAGGTTCTCAAACACCTATCAAATTTTTCGCAACAAATGTAAATAAAAATTTCCGAAAATGTTATTATTTCATTTTTGATGTGACACTAGCGCATTGCCAAAAAATGAATTTCAAGAAGTGACTCTTTCAGGGTGTAACACTCCTAATGCCACTGAATAGAATATTTCAACAGCGAATAGCATATTACTATCAGTAAAAGCATGTTCCGAGTTAACTCTAGTAAAATTGCTGTTTCGTCGATATTCCCATTCCAAAGAATAACTTCATTTTTTCCTGCAGTATGCAGTATACGAGCCTGCCGGATATGGTGTGCGCCGGCCTTTTGATGTGCAAATTTATCCTTCCATTCTTCTCCAATTCAACTCTATTCGTTGTCAAAAGTCAGACAAGAATAGATGATTCCAGCACTACCTTTTATATTTGATATATCTCATTCCGGATGGGGCCTTGTGATGGATGCACGAAAATAGTTATTTAAATCAAAAAATCCTCTTCTGCACTCCAGAATCAACATCGAGAAGCACTCAAACCATCTGATTGTATGGTCTTATAAATAATTCTTTACAACTCGAGCGTTTACTTAAAATTGAAAAGACGAGGTGTAGTTCAATCTTATACTGGGTGTTGAATAAGTCTCTTGCATTAATTTTTTCATCTTTGGTATCAAATATCCGTAAGACCACTGAAAAGCTTTAACCGCCGTCAAAAATTTCAATTTTCAACGAGAAAATAACATTTTGAATTTGGCTCCGCATATCGGCTGATCAAACGGACGAAACTTCGCGGCTTCAGTGACGTACCGGGATATATCCACTCTCTCCCTCTCCTCGTGTACTTCTCTCTAGCAAGCCAATAGACAGCGTTGGCTGTATCGATCGGTGAATCGGACAATAACGAGTGACGTAAAAGGCGATCTAACGCGTTTCAACCGCTCTTGACCTTGAGTACCGATTTGACCATTTTTAATACCGAATTATTCAAAATTCTCGAATTGTTGAAGTGCATGATAGCATACATTATGATTTTGTATCGATATAGAATGAGAAAAACATAAAATATGATAATTCGTGTTACATGCAAGAGACCTATTGTGGACTCTTGGTTATATCTAGAAACCGGTTAGAGATTATTTATTATATTTGGTATTCTTGTGTAAAGAATAACTGCATATCATTCAGGTTCAAAGCCACTTATGTACATATACAGTATGAGTCAATAATAACGTAGATGGAGGGTGGAACACCAGTGTATTTTTAAAAATATCAGTCATAATCCGTGAAACGACAAATGGATTTATGTCATGCACATCGCAGCGAATTTTCGGCACTCGAAGGTTAGGGTTCCTAAGGTGCTTCTCAAATGACGTTAGTGAAATTTTGTCAACAAGAACGCAACCCACCATGTTTGTTACAAAAACTATTTCGTTTCGAAACGAAAAATCGAAAGAAAATAATTCTTGAAATTTTCTCCTTTGTCTGATGGAAAAGTCAGATTTGTACTCTGAAACGTCATAGTTCGCTTTGTTTATCGTTTTAATTGTTCCTGCATTGTTCATTAGGCAATCTGTTTTTCAAGAATTTGCCCTAGACAAATAGGTCAATCCCGCAATCCACGAGGGCGCTCTTCAGGAAAAAACAATTTTTATTTAATTTTTAATAGTTCTGTTTCAGATATCGGGAGTGATTACCCCAAAAAACCTAAGAAAAAAGAGGTAAAAATTTTATGTGAAAAACTTTTTCTCCTTTAATCTATATTTCCCTCACGTTTAAATATAGTAGTGGCCCATAATAAAATGAAAAAAATTGTAAACAATCATTGTTCCAGATGAATGAAATAATCATTATAAACTACAAGTCCGTATGTTGAATATAATTTTCCCCACATAGATATTTTATGACATCCTTTGTTTATAGCCTTGAACTCAAAACCATTTACATTGTTAATGATACTCACGATCAACAGATAAGGCTGAACCGGAATCATGCTCACCTGAAAAAATAAGAAAAAATTGTTAGGAAAATATCGGTATTAAACAAGATAACTAACTCTCTTGGTGTAGCTAACCAACAGTGTTTTTTTGCTCGGAATGAATTATGAATATGACAAATGATTCAAAAATATTTGTCATTTCTATCTGCGAAATCTCCCATGGTTTCATTTCAGTAGAATATTCGAGATTGGTGGTTGAAAAAACAATCACTTTATAATGTCATGTTTTGCCCAAATGTCCCTGATAAAAAATTCGATTCGGTCATTCTGTATGTGTTTTAACTTTCAAAGTAGGGTACCTAGAGGTTTTACATTTTCAGGGTATTTTAATTGCCTGATAATATAGGTTGTATTCGTTCATGTACCAAATCGTCCGAACGGTTCAGGAGTAAAACCCATTTGAAATGTTGACGTTTTTTACTCATTATCTCAAGAAATACATAATCCATCAGATCGAAACTTCATAATTATTTGAAGAAAAACAACGCGCAACTTTTCATGAAATTTTGTTGGAATCGTATCGATAAAATTGAAGAAAAAAGAGTTCTAAAAAAATCTAGATTTTTTGTGCGGTGGAACATTGAGAAAAAGAGGTTATGGAAACCATCTATCAGATTTTCATGATATTTGACAGGAACCCTGTGGCTAATATTCAGTATAAATGTCGAAAATTTCGGAGACATGGGTAAATGGAAATATTAGGAATAAATAAGTGAAATTTCGCCTTGGCAAAGCATTAAAACAAGGGCCTCACCTCACGTCAGTCCTTTTCGAAAATTTCATATTTCATTCAACGGCATTTACCACGTGAGTACTGACGCGAAGATATTCAGGTCGAATATTCTTGACGATTCATTGTATGAAAATAAATCTGGGAAAATGAAGAAGCTGGATTTTTTCAGCGCTGAGTCGAAATTATTTTTAATAGGCAGATGCAAAAAAAAATCTCCTCTTCAAGTCTTTCAATATGGAATTCGTCAATTAAATTCCCAGTCAGGCTTTGTTCGACAACCAGAATACGAGAAACTGGATTTCGTAACAGTTTTTAATGGAAAGAACAACGTACTCAAACACGACTTTGTGCGAGCGAATTGTCATAATTGAGATCTCTGTGAAAAAGACCAAGAAGAAGTTGTGTAGGGATAAGGGTCTGGTTCCATTTATCCCAAATGACTCCAGAAAATGAAAGTTAGTTGAGTCTTGTTATATGTTTATTTTTAAGAGTTTGTTGGGATTTCTGCAGAATATGTGAAAGGGAACTATTGAAAACAGAATGAAAATTATAGTTTGTGAATATCGCCCCTATATACGGATGGCGTGATTTGAACTATTTGTCAGGGACACTTCCTTGGAAAATTTTGCCTAATGAACAATATCGAAATTATAGTTTGCTATGTTTTCGTATTTCTAGAACTTCTGTCAAATTAATATCTCCGAAATTCAAAAGAACGCAGACTCACTTGATATATTCTAGAATGGGCCGAATTATTTTTTCTTTTGAACCAAATGAATCCAAATAAATAGGAAACTGAAATTATACTGAAATGAACTCTTTGTTCGGACAATGAAGCGAAATTTTTTAGGTTTTTTTTCGGTTTTCACACCCAATATCTGAAATAGAACTATTGAAAACTAAATGAAATTGTTTTTTCATGTAAAACGCCCTTGCAGGATGCAGGATTGAACTATTTGTCAAGGGCAGTTTCTTGAAAAACAAATAGCTTAGTGAACAATACCGGAACGATACAAACGATAAACAAAGCGAGCTGTGACGTTACAGAGTACAAATCTGACCTTCATCAGACAAACGAGAAAATTTTCAGAATTATTTTCTTTCGTTTATTCTTTTTGAGACTTATGTCAATTTGAGAAAGGATAAAAAAAATGGCAGTGAAACCCCACAAAAAACCTAAGAATAAAATAAGCTTCAATCGATACTTAATAATGCGAAAATTTGCACAATGATTTCAAGTGAATATCGAGTGAATCTGCGTTGTTGAGATCGAAAATGGCAATAGGTCTCTTGCATGTAACACGAATTATCATATTTGCATGTTTTTCTCATTCTATATCGATACAAAATCATAATGTATGATATCTCACACTCCAACAATTCGCGAATTTCGAATAATTCGGTATTAAAAATCGTCAAATCGGGACGCAAAACCAAAGTGGGTGAAACGCGGTAGTTCGCCTCCTACGTCACTCGTTATTCCACGATGCCCCGATCGATACAGCTCGACGCTGTCTATTGGCTTGCTAGACAGAAAAGTGTACGAGAAAAGGGAGAGAGTCGATATATCCCCATACGTCACGGAAACCGCGAAGCTTCGTCCGTTTAAACAACCGATATGCGGAGCCAAATTTAAAAGGGCATTTTCTCGTTAACCTTTTAAATTTTTGATGGCGGATAGTGTTTTTCAGTGTTCTTATGGATAGAATATTTGATTCCAATGATAAAAAAAATTCATGCAAGAGACCTATTGAACATTACTTACTCCTTCAAAAAATATTGCGAGTAAATAATCCTGAAGATTTTCTATTCATTATAGATTAAGGAGTCAGAAATAGACTCTGAAACATTGCAGTTCACTTGGTTGATATTTTACATTAATCCGATATTGATCATTATTATATATAATATTAGGCAACATTGTCCCAAGAAACTAACCTTGACATATAATTTGAATCCCGCAATCCACGAGGGCTATTTCGACGAATAATGATTTTTATTTCATTTTGAATATTCACTTCATAGTTATTGGGAGCGAAAAATTAGAGGAAAAATTCTAGAAAAGCACTGACGTGACTTAAGGCGATTGTTGAAATTCAAACCATTTGATCAACACGAAATTTTGCACCTTGTTACGTTTTGCTATTCTTCACCTGTTTTTTCAAACTGATTGCATCTATACTTATTGAGATATTGCGGAGTTAACGTTAAAATTCCAAATAACAACGAAATTTGGCATATTTTTTCTTATATCTCCGAAAGTAAGAATCGGATCGAAGTTTGGACCATTGTTGTTGAATACTGACTGTAACGTTGAAATCTAATAAAGTTTTTCGGTGAAAAAAACTTTTTTATCGAAAATTCATCATCATAAGATATCGAGGAGTTATTTTTCTAGGTTTTTTCTGCGTTTTCACTCACAATATCTGGAACAGAATTATTTGAAATTGAATAAAAGTTTTTTCATGGAAAACGCCCTTGCGGATTGCAGGATTGAACTATTTGTCAATGACAGTTTTTCGAAAAACAGATTGCTAAATGAATAATACCGAAACAATACAAACTATACACAAAGGGAACTGTGATGTTTCAGAGTACCAATCTGACTCTTTAATCAGACAAATGGAAAAAATTTTAGAAATATTTTCTTTCAATTTTTTGTTTCGGGATGAGACTCTTTCTTTAACGTTCGCTTTAGTTATCGTTTGTATTGTTTCTGTATTGTTCATTAAGCAATCTGTTCTCTAAGAAACTGCCCTTGACAAATAGTGTAATTCTGCAATCTGTAAGGGCGTTTTCAGACAAAAAACAATTTTTATTCAATTTGTAATAGTTCTATTTCAGATATTTTGAATTAAAACCAAAAAAACCTAAAAATGATGCGAAATCCTCCCAAAATAAGCTTTTATCGATAATCGAGGAATTCACCTGAAAATTTCAAATGGGCCTTACCCCGAAACTATTCCACCGATTTCATCCTTTAACTAACTCAAATGAGATATTTAAACTGCACACCTAATCTAGAAATTTCAAGTCGCTTGGTTCTCTCTATCGAAAGTAAGAACACAAACGGACGGACGGGCAGAATTGAATTCGACCTCGGATTATTCTTCAGGGTGTTGAACCCAAGATGACCATATCCGGCTAAAAATTCGAAAATTTGAGAAATTGTGACGAAACTAAAACACGCTGTCCCCTAGAACAAGCGCGTAAAAACCTGGAAATAATGAAAATATTTGTTCATTGTTCATTATGTTCCGAATATCACCGATTCCAAGAATGTCCAATTACGGGGTGCTCCAAAACACGTTCTGCTTTCATAGCGATAGAAAGGAAAGAAAAAATCGTCGAGGATTCCGACTTCTGAGGAATTGGCACACATTCCTGCAGAATGAGATTGAGTGATATACTTCCGAGTAGTATTTTTCGATATCTGAATCCCGATCCCATGTCTACTATTTGATCACATTCTAAACGATGTCACGTGCCCCCTTATCTGTTCGGAATAAAGGATAAGGAAGGCTCTTTCGAATAATGAATAAATGCATCTATTTCCTTTCTGCCTGGAATATGGCCTGCTATAGACAATTATTAGATAAGCCAGTTGGTCTCGTGAACGATAAAATTTTCATGACTCTGGAGAGTATATAAATCTCTGTAATCTACATTCTTCAATCTTTCCTGAAATGCCGGGCTGAAGGACAAGCAAAATAAATTGCGACATCGGGCATTGGGTTATCCATATAAAGCTCCTATTTACTTCCCCAAAATGAACAGTTTTCTAAGTACACTCAGGAATCTTAAGGAATTACCCCGATGCTGATATGAGGAGATCGTAAATGCGTTTTTATCTGATTTTATTCACCAACAATGGGACTTATTGGTTCGTAGTTGATGGAGAATTGAAATTTATATTTTGTATCTGCCGAATATGCTGTTGAATGACAACTACATAATAAATATAGACGATTCCGAATTCGACCTTCGTAACTAAGCCCCAAACCTTGTCTACAAATGAAGGGTTTCTGAGTCGTTCCTCCCGGGAGATATTTTGTCGGCCGGTCGTGTGAAGGCCGAATTCGTGAATAGGTAAATCCAGCCAGTGATTCCGAAAATAAACCCATTCAAAATTTTCCCAATACGTTTTTTCAAAAATACGGATAAGATTGAATTGAAATCTAGTAATTGATTGGAAAATAACAGCTTTAAAGTTCATACAGAATTTGCTGAGGACGATATGATTAGGAGATCGCAGAATGTCGAAGGTATGAAAATAACTTTTTTTTCAAATTGTTCTAATGGCACGATAATCAAGAAATTCTGTACAAAGTTGTTCATCAGCTTTTTCAAACTAATTACTAGTGTGAAGTGTATGGTACCACCCCATATTCGTAGACAGGTTGCAGTGAAAAAATATTGGGATAAATATCATTACTTTGCGAATTTATTTCCAATCATGTCTTATATTCCGGATTCTGAAATTGCTAGATTGAAATCTCGAAAACCTCTATGGATTAACGATTTCCTTCATTCCAATAAAAGTGACAAAGAAATTTGGCGGTCGGAATGGAATTTATGTAATGTTTTCAACGAAACTTTGATCAGCGATCCTTCAGAAAGAGTTCGTGGTTTTAAACTTCCTAGGAAAATTTGGTGCATTTTGAATCGACTAGAACAAGTCATGGCCACTGTTATAGTTTCCTCTTCAAATGGAATTCGGTCGAAAGTCCAAGGTGAGAATGCGGAGAAGGAAAAGAAACAATAGAACACTTGATTAATAGTTGTAAAATATATAATACAAATTTGACGATGGTTTCGAGGCAATTCATTCGGTGTCTGATTCTCTTTTGAGAGGGATCATGCTTCAAATTAATTTAATGAATAATGAATCATTTACCAGTTACCAGGAGTGATTTCGAGTTATCAATCTGCATCGAATGAAAAGAAGAAAGTTTGCTTCGGAGATGAAAAAGATGCCCTCCAATAACAAACAACAATTTCACTACACTTATACAGATACAAAGATATAGATAGAGTTTTTACGGAGCTTATCTGTGCTCTTGTATCATACGTGAAAATGTACGGTACCCTGTTTACATTTCCTCTACTAATACTGTGATAACACATATTGTTTGATATAAAAATGTACTACTCATTCTGACAACAATGCATATACTAGTTGCAAGTTTCATCATGACTGAATCAGAATTTTCAGAGAAATTCCGGAAAAAAACGAGGATACCGAAAAAAAACACGCAATTTGACAAATTTTTTCCAATATCTCCGAAAATTACTATAGCATCAAACTGAAATTTGGTAAACTGTCATAAGTGAGTCCGAATTAATCGTTTAAGTCCATTTTCGGGAAAAATCGAAATTTACAGACATTTGGACGAAACGGTAGCACGCCGTTCCCCAGAACATGCGCGTTTATTGTTTCCATTATTTTCGATATTATTAAGTGCATGAAAGTTATACATTTGAGAAGGGTGGATGCATGTGATAATTGTCAAAAAAACAATCAAATGTAATGGTTCCAAGAGCGTTAAGATAGATAATTTCTATATTCATATAATTATAAATAATGAAATTATTTCCTGTGATCAGCTTCCATTATTCAATTGAATTACTATCGTGAAGGTATTCCAGAATAATTCATATTATTCAATTCCGAATGTATGAACAACCTTCACGAAGTGGGTATCATTTAAATGCAATATAAAAATCTAATGCTTTCAAATTTGATACTATAAGCTGAATAAACATGTTTCTTATCTCTATAATGGAAAAAATAATTATTCAACCATGCCCCATATATATTTAACGATAGCTGTTAATTATCGTTTCATAATATCATCATAAAGCAATAATTGAAGATTAAGACCATCAATAAAGCATCGTATCAATAGTGTGAATTCTTGTTAAAAATTGGATCAATTTTAAAATGAAAAATAATGCATTTGCACTCAGTTTAATCATCAAATATCAAATTCTTTTATCTCTTGAAATTACTGATTCAAAAAATTTACCATAATACGAAAAATTTATTTCGGAGTGATTGTCTTCAGACTTACCTCTTTTTCATGTAAATTCAGCCAAATAGGGTCTTTTTCTACAGACCACTTTTTTATTTATTTGAAACTTCCAAACCGGGAATATATCGTGTCGATAGGAATAAAAATAAATGAAAACAAAATATGAATTTATTAGTTTTTTCAACAGTAAAAACACAAGAGCTTTTTTTTTATCGGATAAATTTCTCTTTGCAACGAAACAGTTTTGCCAATCACTAATTTTACGAGAAAAACTGACATGATAAAATCGCGACATCGAAGGTGGAGCGATTTTATTTAATGTCAGTTTTTCGAGCAAATTTAGTGATTGGTAAAACTTTGAGTTGAAGAGAAATTTATCTGATAAAAGAAAAGCTCGAGTGTTTTTTGGCAAGATAAATTAACGACAGAATATATGGATGAACAACAATAATTATCTTTATTAATACAATAAAATTCGATTATTTGAAAGTATAATTATTAAATACACAACTGTTATAAATTGTTTGCTTTGGTGTACTGATTTGAAAATTTTCTTCTGTGGTATTCACAGAAATATTTTTCTTGTACCATCTTCGCAGTCGAATTCCAAATTGATTTAACCGCATATTCTTTATAATCATCTCCATTTTTCTTTTTCATATTATAGGCCCAATCCTTTAATATATTTGCTACTTCATGTAATGGAATTATTTCGGACAATTCATATTTTCGAACTTGAAAAAACTCCATAAATTGTCTCCAGATTGAAGCTTTTGTGTTTTTTGTAGATTGCGGTATAGACTTCTCGATATTTGTCGTAATTTGCTCAGTCGAAACTTCACCAAAACGATTCATCTTTTGGGTTTTTATATCAACAAAGTTAAATAATTACCAGACCGATTCAAAATGAAAGCACTATATGTTCAAAATTCAAAAATCTGACAGACTAATTGACATATTGAGGAAGAGAAGTTTTTATCCGATAAAAAAGGATGCACCTTTTTTATCGATGTCAAAGTGACAATAACATTTCCAGGTCTATGATATTTAATATTGAAGTTAATTTATCTTCGAAAAAGTGTTTTCTCGAACTAGGCCTAAAGATAACCTCCTCCAAAATTAGCATTTCAAGACCCCCGCATAGTTCCACAGAATTCGACAAAATTGATCGTTACTTTGAATGATCAAAGATCACTCTGAAATTCGAAGCGATAATTTTATGAGAGCTATTCAGTAGTTACCTATCGGTTAAATGTCCTTAACTCTCTTATCATAAACGGGACGAATGGAAGCTTCCGAGTCATGTTCACATCTTCAGGGATGCCAGATGGGTCCATCATATTTCTATATAATTTCCAGTATCCGTCTTTATTGGCCCGAGATGGAAGCATATTATTTCAAAACCATCGACTCAGACCGATCGAGCTAACCGATTGCTCGTTGGCTCGCTAATTTAATTATACGAAACCCATGAAATGCGGTAATTTATTCTCGCAATGTTTCCAATATCGCGGGGACCTTCCCATCCTTCAGTCCAAACTGCCATCCCAAAGATAATATTGAGAACTTGTATTTGAATTATCATAAAAGCCGTAACCCCTCACGAAATAGAACAAAAATTCAGGATACCGTGTCCCGTTTTCGTACGTCCCAACGAACATTATACAGGGAAGACGGGATATAGCACGTCAGCAGGCGAATCGACGACCCTAAAAGGTGGAGTAGCTGGCCCTCTCTTTTCCACATGATTTCTGACGCAACGAACTGTGGAGCTTTCCAAAGTTCGAACCCAAATTAGGGAGATGCCTACTCAATATCGTCTCATGAAATCTTTCATAGAATACCAAATATCTTGAGTTCACGATCGAATTACTCGTCCTGATACCAGGGGTTTACCGTAAGTGATCCTATGTTTATAGACATTCAAGTTTCCACGAAATTTATCATTAAGTTTGGGACACACTTGTTTTTGCATATATACTAATTTTTGAGAAAATATATTCATGAGTTGTAGAACTATAATTATTCTGTATCTAGATATACTTATTTCTCGTTCTGATGTTTTAATTTTCTATCAAACGTTATATTTACGGGTTGGAAGTTGCAAATATACAGGGTGTTTCTGAATTGATGCGAAAGATTCCAATGGGTGATTCTTTAGCAAAAATTAAGGGGGGTCTTACATATAACTTTTTGTTCTAAACCCTTTTGCCTCCAAGTCACAGCCCTTTAAAATTAGGTGAAAAAATTGTTTTTATTCAATATATCCACTTTGGAAAGATTTAGAAGAATGAAATTTGGCAGATAACTGATGCTAATAAAATGGCAGTTTTTGAGAATTTTTGTTACCCTACAATGTTGGCTTGAAAAAACAAACCCTATAATATTTTGAATCAGAACTTTTCAATGCGCCTGTATTTTCCTATTTAAAAAATTGTTTCAAAAAGACAGAAACAATTTGCAACTTTTTTATACCTCGACTTTTAAGCATGACGTTGTTAGTTTGATCACAAGAAAATAAAATACTGCTCAGACTCTCTTCCCATAAATTCACTTCATTTTGGTCGAGGGGCGCCATGTTGAACATTTATTATGATTTTTGTAATTGAAATTTTGTCCACGTTATTATTAGTTTTTTTTGTAATTTGTTAATTGTTATTAGTAGTGACATTATGGTTCAATCCGCTCTAATTAACAATATTCTTCAACTAAATGAAAAATGCCATTCTTTCAATGAAGCTTTATTCAGTTGTGAAAAATGTTTGAACTCATTATAAAACTGTCTAGAAATTAAAGATAATCAGGATAAAACTATTCGTCATATGACTTCATTTGACAGCAGCTTACTCGATTCCTCTTAATAAATGCTATGTGAATTTATGGAAAAGTGTCTGAGCAGTATTTTTTTTCTATAGAGGTTGCTTTTTTTTAGCCCCTTGTGATTACATTTCAGGGTAACGAAAACACTCAAAAACTGACATTTTATTATCAGTTATTTGCTAAGTTTCATTCTTCTGAATTTTTCCGAAGTGGATTATATTAAATGGAACTATTTTTTTTACTTAATTTGAATAGTTGTAACTTGGAGGGAAAAGGGTGTTGAACAAACAGTTATATCAACGACCCCCTTATTTTTTGCTGAAGAATCACCCTTTGGAATCTCTCGCATCAATTCAGAAACACCCTGTATAAAAGTTCCAAATGACAACGAAATTTGCCATATTTTTTTCCTTACATCTCCGAAAGTAAATATCGGATCGAATTTAAATTTGAATCATTTCCGTTAAATACTGACCTTGAAGTTTGTGCCAACTTTCGTTGGAATATAATCAATGTTTTCAATGAAAATTTGAACAGTTTTTGAATTTTCTAACACTGGATCCACACGAGAAGTGAGTTGCGCGTTGGTAGTCCAAAACTATATACAAAGTTTCGATCTGATTAAATATTACTTCAGGAGATATTGAGAAATTAACCTGAAAATTACAAATGGCCCTTACTCCGAAACTATGCGACCGATTCCAACCTTCGACGAACTAAACCGAGATATGTGGACTCCCAACCTAATCTGAAAATTTCAAATCGCTAGGCCCATTCCTTCGGAAGATAGAGCATATTTTCGGCTCAAAATTCGAAATTTACAGACATTCTGACGGAACGATAACACGCTGTTCTCCAGAACAAGCGCGTAAAAACGTAAAATCCAATGCATTTAATAATTCGAATCATCTCGTCGTCAAGAGAATCCGATAGTTTCCAACACATGGAACAGTTGAAAATATAATGAACGATGTTAATGATCATTCATGATTCCGAAGTGTGGATACATTGTGTTATTCCTCAAATATTTGTAGAGATTAAAGTGATGTATTGACTGAGTATTCGAGCAACACAATATGTTGCCATAAGTCTAAATGCTCCCGGCACGCCATCTATTGAAGACGTAATATAGTTCGAATTGTGATGGTTTTATTGCCGTCACTACTTGGACCACCCTGTATAAAGAGAAGATGCCGAAATCTTTCCATCAGAAAGTAAAGGTGCATTTTGCCGAGTCAATATTTCACTGGCAATGAATTTAATTATGCGCGCAAAAGCTGCTGACTTCAAGTCAGTGCTTTTCCACAATTTTTCAACGTGCCCTTGTACCCTCCATTATTGTGGCGCATTGGGAAGATGAAAAAACTGGGACCAGTCTAGGATTTTCTCGATTGCCAGATATTTGGAAGGAAGGCGAAGAACTGCAGGAAGACGTGTCCTGTCCAGTCCCTATTATGGAGATAATCCCCCGACAGATGGCAGATTGTCCCTGAAATCTAGGGATATATCAGTGCGTTCCGTAAAACATAATATATATGCGGGTAGGCGGCATCCCTAAAAAAATATCGGTGTTATTTCAGGGCAAGGATATTTATCTGAGACGGAGGTGAGCGGAATAACTGGAACCGGTTCACTCCCAGGATTTATCCTTCGAAATTATCCATCGCTTTGTATTATCTCTCCTCCGATTCTTGCTAGAGAAGGACGGTGCACATTTAATGTCGTACGTTCGTGACTAAGTATACGCGCTCTGTTTATGGATAAGGATTGGATAATAATCAGGTAATGTCTGCAACAAAATCTTTTTGTTGCAATATTGTTTTGCTAAATAATCGTTTCTGGAGGCATGTCAAAACTTCATCAATTTTTTTGGGAAAACCAGATGCTAAACATTATAAAGAAGCATTGACGTGATGTAGAAATTTTTCACGCGCTTGTTCATGGATAAGGATTAGATAATAATCCGGTAATGTCTGCATCAAAATCTTTTTGGTGCAATATTATTTTGCTAAATAATCGTTTTTGGATGCATGTCAAAACTTCATCAAATTTTTTGGGGAAACCAGATGCAAATATTATAAAGAAGTACTGACGTGATGTAAAAATTTTTTAGGCGCTTGTTCATGGATAAGGATAAGATAATAATCCGGAAATGTCTGCAACAAAATCTTGTTGGTACAATTTTGTTTTGCTAAATAATCGTTTTTGGAGGCATGCCAAAACTTCATCAAATTTTTTGGGGAAACCAGATGCAAAACATTATAGAGAAGCACTGACGTGATGTGGACATTTTTTACGCGATTGTTCATGGATAAGGATTAGCAAATAATACGGTAATGTCTACAACAAAATTTTTTTGGTGCAATATTGTTTTGCTTAATAGTCGTTTTTGGAGGCCTGTCAAATCTTCATCAAATTTTTTGGGGAAACGAGATGCAAAACATTATAGAGAAGCGCTGACGTGATGTAAAAATTTTTTACGCGCTTGTTCATGGATAAGGATTGTATAATAATCCGGTAATGTCTGCAACAAAATCTTTTTTGTGCAATTCTGTTTTGATAAATAATCGTTTTTGGCGGCATGTCAAAACTTCATCAAATTTTTTGGGAAAAGATTCAAAACATTATAGAGAAGCACTGACGTGATGTAGAGATTTTTCACGCGCTTGTTCATGGATAAGTATTGGATAATAATCCGGTAATGTCTGCAACAAAATCTTTTTGGCGCAATATTGTTTTGTTAAATAATCGTTTTTGGAGGCATGTCAAAACTTCATAAATTTTTTTGGGGGAAACAGATGCAAACATTATAGAAAAGCACTGACGTCAGAATTTTTCGCGCACTTGTTCGAATTCGTTGCCAAAGCTAAATTTATAAACATTTGTACAAAATAATAACGCGCTGATACCCAAAGTATACAATTCCCTTAAGTCAATATTCTACAAAGTGTACCAAATTTCAGCGCGATATTCATTTTGAAAAATATTGGAAAACAAAGATTTTCTATATATATTTTCCCAATTTTTCCGAAAACAAATATCAGATCTAGTTGAAAGAAGATACAAAGAAGAATATTGAGTTCACTGCATACGGTATGCTCTGAGTAACAGTGCATACTAATTTTGCCCATATGTCACAAAATTTCACTTAGCTAACGATTTTGAACAAGAGCCTTAAGAGCAAACAATACCTCGAAAACAACAAGGGGTGACTTTTAGAGGCCAGAGTTCGTTTATTCAAAAATTTTTCTGGGTGCAAATGATTGAAAAAATGTGACAATGTGCAATGTTGCCACTTTTTTATATTCAAGAATTTTCGGGAGAATAAAAACTGAAATGTAGTGAGGAATGGAAAAATCTCTATCATTGCGCATTCTCACAAAAGAATTGAGTACTGTAAGTTATCAGAACGAAACCTCGTATCTCCCATTAACATCGAAAGTTCTTTGAAATCTAATATTTCTCGCGGCTACTGGCCACGTTAAATCATACCGTAAGCAGATGCTTGACCTTGAGATATTAACGAGGTTTAATGAAACTTGTATGAGGCTATTTTGCCGAAGCCTCAATTTACCAGTGCGTGGTAGTGTTTGCTCCTAAGGCTCCTGACTTCACTATTTAATGTTGAACACCACTCAAATTCTAAATTCTACGAATTCGAACACAGATAGCCGAAAGGAAAGTTATGATCAAAAGACCAAAATATGAATAATGTCTCAGAAGAAGTTGTGTGTGTGAATATTGATAACTTTTTAATCCCAAAAAGCAGAATTACTTTTCAAAAAGAAATTCTAAAAGAGCGTGTCAGGAGCACCTACGCGCTTGTTCAAACACGAAGCTATGCACTCACAAAATTTTGCATGAACCTTCAAGTCGACTTCGATTACGGCGTATCTGTATTTTCGGAAATATTGAAAAAATAAGATTTCGCATATCTGCAGAATCATTGGGTGTTATTAAACCCATCCCCAATGCTACATTTCTATAACTAAGCCCCAAAGCTGCTCAACAAATATCGATTCTCAAGCCGATTTACTTGGAATTCTTTGTGTCGGCCAAATAGTGGAAATAGGGTTTCCAAGTGCCTCACCGAATTTTCAGAGTATCGTCCTGAATTTTCCCCAAGATGGGGAACAACCAGGAACCTGGATGGCCGGACAGAATTGAATTTGACCAAAGATTCTAAAACTATGAATATTCGGGATAGACGCTCGGTGTCCGTATTAGTTCTAGAACTCGTATGCGCACCGTAACTTCACTTGCCCAGAATACGGGTCCTGTCCTCCTGAACAAGCGCGTAAAGCCAAAGTTTCCAAATATTTCGTTCTTAGTAAAAGTCTTAGTAACCACCGACCCTCAGGGATGAAAACGACATATATACCAATCGAATGTTTCTGTTGAACTCTGCCAGTGCAAGAATATCCCGTTTAGCGGAAGCAAATGAATTTTGAAGTCGGATAATGAACGATTTCATGCCAAATTCAGTTTCTGTGTTTAATCAATCTTCGGGTATTTAGGTGCCCTACCGAATTCGAATATTAACGTCACAATTTTTTTTCTCATGACGGGTTTATCCTAACAACCTCTGGACGACCTGAAATAATTGAATTTGACCTACGATTCTTGTCCATCGAGTCCAACCTTATTGATAAAGATCGTTTTCGGTTTGACATTCTAAAAGAACAAGTAATATTTGAGTGAATGTTAACGCGCGTTCTTCAGAACTGAGGATCTGGAATGACCTCTGTATGAATTTCAAAAACTTCACTTGAACTATGCCAGTGTAATAATCGCGTTTAGAGGACGCAAATGAATTCTGAAGCCTATTGACAAAAGTTTTCATGTCAAATTCTGTTTCTGTATGTAACACCCTACCGAATTTCGGAGGAATTTTTATCCTATTACGGTTTTATATTAACAGCCTCTGGACGGCCGGACAGAACAGAATTTGACCTAGGATTCTTGTCCAGAGAGTCCATAATTATCATTAAAGATCATTTTCGGTTCATAATTCCAAAACTGAAAACATTTGGGCCATTAACGCGCTGCACTGTTCACCAGAACAAGTGCTTGAAAGCAAAGTTTCAAAATGTCTCGTTTTTCGTTAAAGTCTCATTTACCACCGACCCTATATAAGAAGTGAAAATGGCCTGTACACATATCGAAAATTTGGGTTGAACTCTGCCAATGCAAAAATCTCCTGATGCCGGATGGAACTGAATCTGACCTTGGATTCTTGTCCAGAGAGTCCATATTTATCATTGAAGATCATTTTCGGTTCATAATTCCAAAACTATTTATCCTATTACGGTTTTATACTACCAGCCTCTGGACGGCCGGACAGAACTAAATTTGAGGGTCAATATTTATCATTGAAGATCATTTTCGGTCCATAATTCCAAAACTACAAACATTTAGGCCAATAACGCGCTGCACTGTTCCCCAGAACAAGCGCTTGAAAGCAAAGTTTCAAAATGTCTCGTTTTTCATGAGAGTCTCATTCACCACTGACACTAAGACGTGAAAATGTCCTGTACACATATCGAAAATTTCGGTTGAACTCTGCCAGAGCAAGAAACTCGTTTAGCAGACGCAAATGAACTTTGAAGCCGCCTAATAAACGCTTTCATGCCAAATTCAGTTTCTGTGTTTAATCAAACTCAGGGTTTCTAGGAGCCCTCCAGAATTTTAAAAGTAATGTCATAATTTTTTTCCCAGAACGGGCCTATCCTAACAGCCTCTGGACAGCCTGACATAATTGAATCTGACCTATGATTCTTGTCCATAGAGTCCAATCGTATCGATAAAGATCGTTTTCGGTTTGAAATTCAAAAACTACACTTAATATAATTGGTGAATATTAACGTGCTGTTCTTCAGAACTGAGGATCAGGAATGACCTCTATTAAAATATCAAAAATTTTTCCTGAACCATGCCAGTATGATAATCGCGTTAAGCGGACGCAAATGAACTCTGAAGCCTTTTGATAAACGCTTTCATCATGCCAAACTCTGTTTCTGTATGTAACACCCTACCGAATTTCGGAGGAATGTTTATCCTATTACGGCTTTATACTAACAGCCTCTGGACGGCCGGACAGAACTGAATGTGACTGGAATTCTTGTCCAGAGAGTCCATATTTATCATTAAAGATAGTTTCCGGTTGTATGCATACAACATGGCGTCGAATGAAAGTGACACGGATGCAAACTCCCGGAAAGACGGGAAATTTAACGATGTTAAATGCTCGTATTGTGCTAAAAAAGTGAGAGATTATGTGAAGTGTGGAAAGTGTTATAATAATTTTCACAAATCATGTCTTGCACGATCTAGCAATTTGGAAAATACTATATGTAAACATGAGAGGTTAGAAATTCATGAAAGTTCGACAGAATTCAAAGATGCAATTGTTCAGAATAAAATGCTAGAAATGGAAAACAACTATCAAAAACAATTGATCAAGGAAATAACCGAAAGGAACCAAATCCTGATGCAAAACAATATCCTTTTATCAGAAAAAATAGAGCTCCTGGAAGATAATAAAAAATATGAAATGAAAACATATTCGAAAGCAACGCAAAAAACTGAATCGTCAACTACAAACAAAGTACAGCAAGTCACAAAGAGGTTAAATAATAACACGAAACAAACTACTGCAGAAACATCCAAAGAAGATAATGGTACATCTGAGCTACCACCTATAACCGAAAATGACAGACACAAAGGTAACCTACAAATTACTCAAGGAAATGTCAACAATCCAGTTATTTTGATTTCAAAACCAACTACGGAAAAAGATGAAATGGAACAAGAACTCTCACCTAAACGCACATCGGAAGAATTCATTACTGTTAGGTCAAGAAGACATAAGAAACCAAATGTTGGTACAGGACCACTGGAAGATACAACATTTAAATCTATAAAAGCAGACAAGCAAGAGAAGAAATTATGGCTGTTTGTATCCCAAATAAAAGCAAATGTACAGGATGAAGTAATAAAAGACTATGTAAGAGGAAAAGGTAATTTAGAAGAAAATGAAGTAAGTGTAAAACAACTAAACACAAAAAACCAAGAAAATTTAACCTATAAATGTGTTTTAATAAGTGTTCCTCTAAAAATGAAGGAGGATATTTACAAAAATGATTTTTGGCCAACAGGGATAAAATTCTCAAGATTTGACTTCAGAAGAGGGGAGCATTTTTTAGAGAGGAAAAAAGCATTAACAAACTAATGACAATTGATAGCATTCCTACACTCAATAAGGGAAAGGAAATTCAAAGGGAAAAAATCGGCAAGAATTATGAACAGTTCAGTATATTACACCAAAACAACATGTAATTCTTATTTTGACACTATTCTATTTCATCTTCATATATGTGTATGAATGTGATCGAGAATAAAGAGCTATTATTATTATTATTATTATTATATTTCCAAAACTACAAACATTTGGGCCAATAACGCGCTGCACTGTTCCCCAGAACAAGCGCTTGAAAGCAAAGTTTCAAAATGTCTCGTTTTTCATGAGAGTCTCATTCACCACCGACCCTAAGGCTAAAAAATGACCTGTACACATATCGAAAATTTCGGTTGAACTCTGCCACTGCAAGAATCTCGTTTAGCGGACGCAAATGAACTTTGAAGCCGACTAATAAACGCTTTCATGCCAAATTCAGTTTCTGTGTTTAATCGAACTTCGGGTTTCTAGATGCCCCACCGATTTTTAAGAGTAACGTCAATAATATTTTCCCATGACTGGTCTATCCTAGCAGTCTCTGGACGGCCTGACAGAATTGAATCTGACCTACAAGTCTTGTTCATAGAGACCAACCTTATCGATAGAGATCATTTTCGGTTTGAAATTCTAAAACTACAATTAATATTTGGGTGAATGTGAACGAGCTGTTCTTCAGAACTGAGGATCGGGAATGACCTCTTTATAAATATCGAAAATTTCCCTTGAACTATGCCAGTGTAGTAATCGCGTTTAGCGAACTTAAATGAATTCTGAAGCCCATCGATAAACACTTTCGTGCCAAATTCTGTTTCTGTATGTAACACCCTACCAAATTTCGGAGGAGTTTTTATCCTATTACGGCTTTATATTACCAGCCTCTGGACGGCCGAACAGAACTGAATTTGAGGGTGAATATTTATCATTGAAGATCATTTTCGGTTCATAATTCCAAAAAAACAAACATTTGGGCCAATAACGCGCTGCACTGTTCCCCATAAGAACAAGTGCTTGAAAGCAAAGTTTCAAAATGTCTCGATTTTCATGAGAGTCTCATTCACCACCGACACTAAGGCGTGAAAATGACCTGTACACATATCGAAAATTTCGGTTGAATTCTGCCACTGCAAGAATCTCGTTTAGCGGACGCAAATGAACTTTGAAGCCGACTAATAAACGCTTTCATGCCAAATTCAGTTTCTGTGTTTAATCAAACTTCAGGCTTCCGGATGCCCTACCGAATTTCGGGGGTAACGTAATTAATTTTTTCCCCACGCCGGGTTATATGAGTATGGGAGCGTATTCAATTTAGCAGGGCATCAGGCGTCCCGTGAATAATGATCCTGCTGGGCACCTCTGGAGGATACACGAAACACACGGTCCCGCATTGATACACTAGGTGTTTGCGATATTTCCTGGGCCGAGAACAACGTCGAAGGTGCCATGAAGAAGGTTAATGACTTCGAGCTAATGACGATCATTCTGACCCACGTCAGTTTGCGTTCATTGAGGCCCGCCGCTCTCGGTAAGAACACTTCACAACGTTGACTTTTTTTTTCATTTTCGCTATTCGCCGCGTTTTCTCAACTTTCATCGGCGCTCTGAGTGTCTCTCATTGAAGGAAGAACCCCAATGAACAATTCGGAATGAAAATACCTATGAATCCTTTTGCCACAACAGCAAATCGGTGTTTAAACGGGTGATAGGTTGAAAAAACGGGGTATCGTTCGGCAGGCTTCAGCGATTATTTTTTGAACAGTTTTCTGGATGTGCTTTATTCTTTTGTGAAGATGCACAATGTCAGTGGTTTATCCATTTTCACTCCATTTCAGTTTTATTTTCCTAAAAATTCTCGAATATAAAAAAGTGGCAACATTGCGCATTCTTACGATTTTTTCTACCATTCGCACCCAAAAATGTTTTTGAAAAAAACGAACTCTGGCCTCCAAATGTCACCCGGTATATTCAAGGTATTGTTTGCTCTTAAGGTTGGAAAGTATTCCTTCTGGATGTAACTTTTCACCCAATTTGTACTTATTTCTCGATGATACCGATTCATACTGCATTATTCAAAATGGGTGAATTATGAAAGTGTGTGATTGAGGAAAACACAAAATTTTAATATTTCGTTCTGATGCTTTAACGACCTCTTGTACGAGGTTTGTCCGGAAAATACGAATAAAAAATTCGGGGCGTCCTGTCAAGACATTGTGGAGGGGCGGCCTAGTGGTCCCCTCTCTCTATGCAATCCCCTCAATGCTCAGTTCGAGCCGTAGCGCTCTGCGAGTAAGTAGGATTTACGTTTACTTGTTGAAAATAACCCCTTTTTTACTTGCCGTCGGCATGGAGCTCGGTCTGCGCATCAACATCAAATTTCTTGCAAACCTAGATAAGAATGGTCGTGAGATTTTTGAGTGTTTGAACAAGATTACGGAGACAATTCTCTGAAGGAACCAACCGTCAGCAAGTGGTTGAAAATGAAAAGGTTTCGGGAAGGCCGAGAAGATGTGAAAGTTGACCAACGCTCAGGGCGCCCCTCCACATCGAGTTCTGAGTAAAATGTTGAACGAATTCGTGGATGTGTCCTTAAAGACCGTCGATTAAGAGTTAGAATGATAGCTGAGGAACTGTCAATCCCCAAAACAATCGTCCACGTAATTTGGCACAAGGGGGGCAGGTGGATCCTTCAAAACGACAACGCGCCTACTCACACGTCTCTCGTTGTGTGTGAGTTTTTGGCCCAAAGCTCAATCACCGTAACAGAACACCCGCCTTATTCACCCGATTTTGCTCCTTGCGACTTCTTTCTGTTCCCGAAATGCAAAATGGTGCTCCGGGGGCGGCACTTGGGGGATGTGGAAGCCATAAAGGCTGAAACGACAAGGCAAATGAAGAGCCTCACAACTGAAGACTTTCAGCAATCGTATCAGCAGTGGAAACGGCGTTGGTAGAAATGCATCTTGTCTCAGAGGGAGTACTCTGAAGGTGACCATATTGAAATACCTGAATAATTGTAAAATAAAGTGATTATTCCACTTTTATACGTATTTTCCGAACAAACCTTGTATGAATACTGAGAGGGTACTTTTTGGTCTGGATTAGAGAAAAACTCAATTTGACAGAATGCCAAGAATGTCAAAATTTTCTGTTTATCTTGTTGCTTCTCCGAGCCCTGAAGAAGATATTAAATATATCGAACGTCGGCATTCTGTGAAATCAAGTTTATTCCTAATCCAGACCAAAAAGTACCCTCTCATTTCTCATACAATAATCTTTCGTGTTGCATCCAAGAGTCCTATTATGTCGAAAATCAGTTGGCCCCGCTGGTTGTAAGAGCTAAATTGAACAGTTCGTAGATGATTAATCTGAATGTGGACTGCGCTCTATGCAACTTCCCCCTACATGATTGTTCTTCAGCAAATTACTCGGCCACTAACATATCACGAAACGGAATACCATCTACGGCAGTGTCGCATTCGATATTCTGTCATTGTCTGTTGCTCCGCAATTTCAGACCTAGATCTAGTCTGCTGCTTGGTCCGCATCTCTACCGATGACCATCGTTTCGAACTTCGGGTTTGTGAATGGCTGCTCGAACTAATTACTCCTTCCTGCCCAAAACAAGAGTTGGATAGGAATGGAATTAAAAAAAACTTATTGGACAGGGACCCCAATTGGTAGACGGTGCCCACAGAGTGTCGTGAATACTCGTGCGATAGCAATACAAAGTATTTCGATACTATATCTATGTTGTTCGAAACTAGTTGAGCCGCCCTGTATATTCACATTTTTGATCGAGGTTTAATGGGCTTGCACAATATCTAAAAATATGAAGCGCAGTGTGCGATAAAACTATGTTTCCGAATATATCCGTTTTTGCTCGCTTTTGTAGGGGAATAGCGTGCTATCGTTTTGTTCAAATGCCTGTAATTTTTTAATTTTGAACCGAAAATGCTTTCAATCGACTAGGTTGGACTGATGACGAATCCGGAGTCAAAATCGATTCTGTCAGTCGACTGTGGACGCGATAACTGTCGAACGGAGCCAGCTAGCGACTCGGAACTTGCAGGGTAGTTCGCGCATCGGAATGCCGCGGTTGAATTCGTTAATGGGCCAAATCGGCCAATCAGTTTCGGAGTTATAGCAATTTGAAATTTTGAGGTTATTTCCCTCATCTCTCAGAAACTAATGGAGCGATTGGATTCAAACGTGGCAGTAAGTTGGAGCGTAACGACCCGCAACTTTGAGCAGAATTTCGTTGAATTCGTATGGTCCTTCAATGAAAAAAATTTTTTTTTCTTATTTTTCTCGAAAATTTTTTTTTCTTAAACTATCGTTTATATTCGAGGACAATTTCAGTTATACCTTGAGCTTAACATTTAACAGCAGTGTACCAAATTTCAATCCGATACGGCTATTAGTTTCGGAGATATTGGGAAATAAATATGTAGAATTTCGTGATTTTCTTCTCGATATCGTTATTTTTTTCGGAATAACTGAAAAATACTGATTCAATCGTGATGAAACTTCACAGCTCGTTCGAAGATGTTGATGGACAACATTGTGCAAAATTTCGTGATGATCGTGATGTCAGTAGAACACTTTAAAAAAAATTTCGGTAAACCCGCAAGATTTCCCGTCGCGAAGCTATAAGTAAGATATTCACATCATTGTAAGCAGTGTGAGTTCCTGAACAAAAAATATGAAGGCCAACATAGGCGGTCTCTTCTTGTTTGGAAGATATGGGCCCCCAAAGTTCCAAATTGTTGCATTTTCAGATCCTTTTTTCCACCATAAAAATGATCTCTCACTTCTCAAATATGGTTCATAAATCATCTTTGAACCTTCAATCAACGGTTTGCGACACTTTTTTTCAAGAATATTAATTATTTAATGGAAGAAAAGTGAAAATATCGGACAACCACTTAACCAATATTTCTACGAAATATTTCTCAACGTTAAAACGGAGCTTGGCAACAGCGTCTTTTCATCGCTGGCCAACGTGTTATGAAAGAAGAGTACCTAGTTGCTGGCGGGAAACTTGAAATGATGGGCAACTGAAGGATATGATTGTAAGGAAAATGCTTCTGTCACTGACGAAAAGGTGGTTATTCTAACATTAAAACAAAATCATTGAGAATTTTTGTTTAAGGTTTCATTCTCAATATTTTCGTTTGAACTTAATTCTTTCTACCCCCTTCAAAATAGGGAGGTTGTTATCTATAGTCGAAATTCAGATGACCGCTTTGGTGAGGAATTTAAACAAGCGCGCCAAAGCTACTGTCTTCACGGCAGTGCTTTTCTAGATTTTTTTCGATAAAGTACTGGATTTCGATTCGATGTAACCTTATTTTTGGAAATATTGAAAAAATAAAATTTTCAATGGGTATATCTGCGGAATCACAATAACCTTCGGAAGAAACGACTCAGAAACTCGATATTCGTAGAGAAGGTTTGAGGCTTAATTACGAAGGTCGAATTCCTGAATGGGTAAAATCCGCCCAATGATTCCGTAGATTTACCCATTCAAAATTTTATTTTACCAATATTTCCAAAAATACAGATCAGATCGAATTGAAATCCAGTACTTTATCGAAAAAAATCTAGAAAGCACTGCCATGAAGGCAGTAGCTTTGGCGCGCTCGTTCAAATTCCTCACCAAAGCGGTCATCCCCATTGAAAATGCGCCCAAAGGCTGCTGCCTTCACGGCAGTGCTCTTCTAGATTTTTATTATATCAATAGTCTGCAACTTGAATTATGCTGTTGAATACATTGTAAAGTGTTTTTATTGAGAATCAGAAATTTGTTATTGAGAGCTCGACAAGAATAAGTAATGTGATGTAGAAACAGAAAAGTAGAGTGGATTTCCTTGCGGTAAAAAAAAAGGAAACTGATGAAATTTTTATCAGCTACTTCCACTAAGTGATACGTCAGACACATCAAAATGATGACGTCAACATCATTCGTATGATTATTTCCTAAAGCAATGTGTGTGTGTGTATGTCCTTCCCGTACGTCCCCCACATTTCACGTACTCTCAAGGGTGTGACAGACTAGGGAGATGCTTGTTCTCCCCAAATTCATCGACATAATGTCATTTTATTTTGTAACACGTTTCCCCAGTTTACTTCATTTGGCACATGCTTCTCGGAAGTAACTTTTATATCCCTACGAATGCCTCAAAGCCTGGAATGCCAGAGAACCCGCGCGGCTCTCTTTGAAGGGCTGAATAACTTCATTTATTTCTGTCTTGAAATATAATTTCTGCTTTGCCTTTCTTATCTGCCGGATGTTGCTTTGCTGCATACCGAGATATACTCAACACGTCGTGAGCTCACCTGACGATTCTATCCCCGTTTTCAAACATGAATTCTCATTTGACACTGTAAACTGTGGTCGGTTGTCAGGTCTGGCTTATCACATCATTACGAATCATCAGGTTGCAGTGATAAAGTCTTGAGATAAATGTCATTCCTTTCCCAATCATGTCTGATATTCCGGATTCTGAAATTGCTAGATTGAAATCTCGTGAACCTTTATGGATTAACGATTTTCTTCACTGCAATAAAAGTGACAAAGAAATTTGGCGTTGATCAGCAATCCTTCAGAAAAAGGAATGGTTTTAACCTTCCTAGGAAAATTTTGTTCATTTTGAATCGACTTAGAACCGGTCATGGTCGCTGTAATAGTTTCCTCTCCAAATGGTATTCAGTCGAAAGTCCAAGGTGCGAATGCGGAGTAGAAGAGGAAACAATAGAACATTCATTAAATAGTTGTCCAATATATAAATTTGACGATGGTTTCGAGGCAATTCGTTCGGTGTCTGATTCTTTTTTGAGATGGATCGTGAACTTCAAATTAATTTTATGACTAATAAATCATTTACAAGTTCATATTGTTTTTTCGTCTTTTTTTTCTTTTCAGGTGTGATCTCGAGATATCAACCTGAATCGAATAGGAAGGAAGAAATTTTGAAAGAAGCCCTTCAATAACAAACAACGATTTCACTACACATATACGGGGAGACAGAGTTTCTCCTGAGGTTTTTAAATGTGTTCTTGTATCATACGTAAAAACATATGGTACCCCTTTTACATCTCCTATGCTAATACGGTGATAACACATATTGTTCGATATGGAAAAATGTGCTCATCTCGAAAGAATAAATATATACGAATCATCATGAAGAAATTAATTAGTATGAAATTCCAGATCTAGGATTCATCGCTACAATAATTAAAACCAATGATAAAAGGTCCTCAATAAAAGTATGTTTATTGGTTTGATTGGTGGAGAAACTATATGATAAAACGCTGCAAAATTTACACAAGGGATTATTATTTTCTCAGTTAAATAATACCACTAATATCTTAAATAGAACTTATATATTATTTATTCATAACTCATTGATTTTTCACAACGCAATTCGCAGCGTTTTTCTTTATAACCACTGATCGGAAATCATCCGGGTACAAATTTTAGGTTGAGTTATGCAACAGTAATCAACGTTGAGAGTTTCATGAAAATTCGGTGGTGAGTTTCCGAAAAATATTTTTTTTCCCTCCTACCCCTCGTTTCGAGCCCTTAGGGTACAACGGTCCTGTTGAAAAGCTTGGAGGATCAATCTCGAGCGACACACGATTTTTCTAATAAGTTTCAGGAATTTCGGTCCAGAACTTTCAGAGGAAAGCCTCGGACAATGGACGGCGGACGGACGGATTTTTTTATTAGTTCATTCAAATCTACATACTCCAAAATGTAAACTGTGAAATTTTCAGGAAAGGTCATTTTTTTGGTCGATCACTAAGGTTTATTATTTGATTTTGCTTAGGTAGAAAATTGTATTTTTCCTCTAAAATCGATAAATAATATTAAAACTACATTATTCTCACGAAATTCCGCATGGACCTTCAAGCTGTCATCAAGTACTGGAATTCATTTCGGGCCAATCTGTTTTTTTTTTTAAAATAAAATTTTGAATGCGTATATCCGCCGAATCGTTTTCTTGATTTTTTGACGTGAATTATACCAATAGTGTGTGCCGATTTACTTAGATGACTGTCAACTCGTCATCATTGACCAAGAGAACTCAAGTCCCAAATTTCCAGTTGTCAACACTTTCAAATGAAAAGTTTTTGATTTCAAATGTTTCTATTCTACTCTTTGAGAAACACACACGAGCTGTAACCAAATTCCTTGAATTCGGAGTGTACTGCACCAGAACTAATAACATTTTAAGTCTACTACCTCAATGTTAATGAAATATCAAATTATCAATGATAACACCAATATCATCACATCATTTTTGATGTTGAGAGATTTGATGATCCAACTTGGTCCGGTCCTGTATCGTTCGACATGCTAAACGAGTGAAGGTTCACGAACATTATTCTGAATGAATATCATTTATTCTATATGAATCCTTCATGAACTTCTCCACAATTAAATCCTCTTCACAATATTCCTTCGAGGATACTCAGCGCTATAATCCACTGATAATCTCATTTCAACTGAAAAAAAATCGGAAATTTCTGATAAAACAGTACACTCAGGAATGGAATAATTCAACTGACTTTCAAAGTTTTCATGACTGCCATGATCAAATAAATTATGTTTTCAATTTCAGTTTAATTTCTGAAGCACCATCACATTCGAACTCAACAAGTAAACTGAATTAGTAAGGGCTGGAATTTTTTCATATTCCAAATCGACGATGAAAGATTCATAAAAAAGTCAACCAAATAATTAAATAAACTTTGCCAGAACTTTCATCTATTACAAAGGGTTGGGCGAAACTTCGGAAAAAAATTAAAATTATTTTTATCTATTTATACATAGTCAAAACTCGACCTATTTCGATAAAGAAGATGTCGAAATACTCGAGGAAATAACAAACCAAAAATGCCTCACAATTAAAATATAACGATACTTTCCGTTTTCTCTGATTTACCCTTGAAAGGACTTAAGATACTTAAATTTCAAAAATGAATCCCCATGTTTTTCTCGGAAGTCATCGGGACAGCAAGAAAGAAATGAAACTTTCCTTTTAAATTCAAAAGCAGTATTTCGCTCTCTCGCGGGAATTCCTCATTGATGTTATTTTAAAGGAAAATTTCACCTTTTCTGAGACCACCGAATAATCAATTCATTGGCCGGCAGAAAATATTTCAGGGGTCAGATTTATATGATGGAAGGAACAGCTGGTTTTCGTTCGTGAACTAGGAGAGGTCCATAGCTACTGCTCGAGGATAGCGTATGATATCGATAAAAGTTTTCTTGCCAAGATTTATAATCTGTCAATTTCAAGATGAGAAAGGAGAATTCATGTTAGGTTCTTTTTACACGAAAGTCCGAACTAAAGAGTGTTGTTTTCCACTTTTTACTACCTATCCAGTAGCAATGTCCTGTTCTGCCTTACTTCTCGCTCTAGTCTGTCAACTGATAAACACATTTTTCACGTTTACTCATTTGGATTTGAAAACGAATATTCATTGAATATTCCTATGAAAATATCCTAGAATAGCACCAACGTGAAATCAGTCGTTGCCAAAGCGGTCATCTTTCCACGTATTGACCCTGTAAACGCTGCTCTATCTTCTGGCGAAAGAATTTGGCGATCTCATTTTCAAATGGTCCTTCAAGTACTAGCTTCTATTCAATCCGATCTGTATTTTTGCAGATATTGTGAAAATAATGGGGCGAATTTTACCCATTCAACCTTCGTAATTGAGCCCAAAAGATACACTACAATTATTGAGTCAGAAAGAAACAACTTAGAAACTTCATATTTGTTAATAAGGTGCAGATCTTGATAAAAAACCGAACTTGAGAAAGGTTGAAATCCACCTTATTATTGGGCATATATATATATATATACTCAAACTGTTCTTTTCCCAATATTTACAAAAATACAGAATCGACCGAATTGAAATATATAACTTGATTGAAGAATGACAGCTTGAAGGTTTATGAAGAATTTTGTGAGGATAAAATGGTAGGGAGATTGCATATTATAATAATATATATGAAAACAAAATTTAGTACTATTTTTACGCGCTTATTATGGGGAACAGCACGTTATCGTTTCTTCACAATGTCTTTAATTTTCGAAGGTTGAACAACGGACCTAACGACTTTAAATTGTCAGATTAGGTTTGGAGTCTAAATATCTCCGTTGAGTTCGTTAATGGGTGAAATCGGTCGAATAGTTTCAGAGTAAGGCCCATTTGAAATTTTGAGGTTGATTCTCGATATCTCGTAAAGTACTGACTCAATTGGACTGAAACTTTGTAGACAGTTTTGAAATACCAACACTCATCTTAGTGCAAATTTCATGTAGATCAAAATGTTGAAGGAATTTTTGAGAATGTTTATTCGAAAATATTTCGTACTTTATTTGAAAATTTTTTTTCTCCGAAAATGTTGATCACATTTCAACGAAATTTTGGAACAAATCTTAGAATCAGTATTCAACAACAACGTTCCATATTTCAGTTTGATTCGATATTTACTTTCGGAGAACTTTTCGGAAAAATATGCCGAATTTTCTTGTTGTTTGGAATTTCAACGTTATTTTCGCAACATCCCAAAAAGTACGAATGCGATCAGATTGAAACTGTGTAATCGGTTGAAAAATACCAACGCGCAATCAGGTGCAAATTTTCGTGTAGATCCCATAGTGAGAATTCCAACAAAGGCGAAAAGGCTCCTGACCTCACGTCTGTGCTTCACTAAAATGTTGTCAAATTGTTCCAATCATAGTCAAAATCGAAAATTTTAGAGATCCCAACGAAATTTTGCAATCAGTTACGCGTCGGTATCCTACACACAACTACCAAAAGATACACTACAATTATTGAGCTCGATTTATTAAAGAGATATTGAGGAAATAACCCAACCGTCGCATCTTGAATTATAAGTTCATTCAAATCTACATACCTCAAAATATAAACTGTGAAATTTTCAGGGGGGTGATTTTTTTTTTTTTTTGTCGATTACTAAGGTTTATTATTTGATTTTATCAAATAATAAAAACAGACATTAGGGCAAATTGGTAACGCATCTGTTGTCTAGAACAAGCGTGTTAAAACAGCAAACATACAACAAAAATTAACCTCTTTCGGAATATTACAAGAAATGTAATTTCAAAGAAAATCAATTGACTGTTATTTCATTCACTACTTATATAGTTTTTGCTCATGGAATTGAAACTTGAGTATCAAAGAAAAATAAAACGTCGTGAGCTCAATGCTCATATAAATGGACTATTAAAATTTTTACGAGGAATGGAATTTCCCAGATCCTATTAAGTTCCAAATTAAGAAAATTGAAATCGTCACTAGCATATTTTCATAATCAATAAATTTCGCGATCTCGACAATTTGAACAAGTGAATTGTATGGAACATAAACTATAAGGAGCCATTTGTGTCTGCAAATATATTCATTTGCGAGTCAATATATTTATTATTAGTTGCAGCAGTATATTTATTATATGTGACGGTTTATTCATTTTTCATTCCGATATACATATTTGATTTTTCTCAAACACAAAATATTTACTTGTTAGGGCTTTCAAATGAAGGAAAATGTGGAATCCAATATATTTATTAATTCAATGTATCATTAATAATTGCCGAAAGAAAGTTCACAGTTTCAAGCCAACAATCCAACTTTGAAAGAGCTCAAAAAAAAAGTCCCACGAATTTCAAAAAAATTACAGGCAATCATCTCTATATCTACACAGAAAAAAAGGATGTCTTAAATCAAATATAAACATATTCTTGAATTAAATAATCTTCCCCCAAGAACAATAATTTAATATCGACCAATATACTTCTATTTTCAACTTATTTCGTTGTCTGTTCACATGAATTCTCTTGAATTGAATTCGGTTGAACCAAGACTCTTCAATTCAGAAAACAATTTCAGCTAATCAGAGTTCTCTCGGATCAAAAATATCATTTCTTATTAAATGTGTTCTGATGACGAAGGCACGTACACGTGACCCCCTCGACCAATAAGCGGTATTACTGCTGAAGATGCGTGGAATGTAGAATCGCAGACGGCAGAACATATGGATATTTAGATAGGAAACAACGCCATGGCCGCCATAGTGAACAGTGAACAATTGCGTTTGTGTTTTTGATGGTGCATTATGAATTTTGTATAAATGGAAAGAGGAGTCAAGAAGAAAAGGTTGGTTTCAAGAATAAGCTTGGTTAATCCCGAACAAACTTGAAAAAAGTTTGTATATGTGGGTGCATGCCGACATGTAAGTGTGTTATGCACAAATATTGTCACATGTATATGCGTGAACTCCTGTTCCCAAAAAACTTTCTTGCTAGAAGGTGATCCTCCATTCGCACCATATATATGATTAATATCTTCAAAAATGATTATGAAAAGCTTTTTGAGATACCTAACATCCTTTGTATTTAAAAGTCGCTAATTACAGCAAACATATTATATTCTCTTGGTAAAAAATATTGAAATCTGATTAAATACAATATCGAGAAATTTTTCATTCGTATCAAAGACACAGTATTTCAGAATAATGATATGAAACATATTTAGCAAACATATCCAGTAATTTTTGTTAGTTTTCTCATTTGGATCAAACGTGATTCAGCTTAAATCAAGAGGAGCATTGTTCACATGGGTCAAGGTTATTTCATCGAAAAATCAAACTAATATTTGGTTTGACCTATTCAAGAGTACCTACCATTCTCTTGAATTAATGCAGTTACAAATTGATTTAAGAGAACCTTTTTCTCTTTTTTTCTAATATTTATATTAACTTTGAATAAAGTCAAAGTTTGAGTCGGAAATTGCAATGGTGAATTTCTATTCCTTCCCAAATATGATACAACGAACGGTATTCTTGGGACACCGGGTATATACTCTTCTTTATTAAAATACGGATATTGGAAGGAAGTCTGATCTGCTCGTGAAGACTAATTTAAAAATTTCATCTGGGAAAATATACCACAGGAGCTCGTCGGTAGAAAAATCCGAGTTTGTTCATCAAATATATCTGCCCTGATCTCCCACACCAAACGAAAAGCAAGGTTTATGAGAAATGAAAGGTAAACATGCAGGAAATGAAGTGTTTTATTGGCACAAGAGCGTGTTTCTGAAATGCGGTTGCATCAACATAACTCAGAGATTTTAGGTTAACCCATATTATCCATTTTCCTATTATTAATATTAATGAGCTTCTATCAGGCGCTCGGCCTCCTAATTTGATGTTAATTTATAAGCGCCTGCCATTCAATGGAACCTTCTTCGGCACAGCATTGCTACCGGAACCGACTGAAAGGGTTGTTTCAGCTGAAACTTCCGAGAAAAAGTGAAAATAGAAACTCCTCAAGATAACTTCCAATAATATACAACTTATGGTGAACCCGCAAATTTTCCCGTCGCGAAGATATTGATCAGATATTTGCATCAATGTACGCAGTGCGTTCTCCAGGACAAAAAATCTGCTGTCGGAACTAGGCGGTGTCTCTTAGTTCGGAAGATATGGGCCCCCAAATTTCTAAATTAATGTATTTTCATGTCATTTGTTCCAGCATTGAAACGATCACGCGTTTTTTCTATACAGGGTGATTCAAGTAGTGACGTCAATAAATTTTTTTCAGCTTCCTCACACCTAGGGTTATCCAAAAATATCTCATGTATGTCACGCGGGTTTTTTTGTAGTTTTCGACTAATAATTTTTTTGTCATTTTTCAATTCATTTTGCCAGCAAGGTTTCGAAAATTAGAATCTTTTATACAGTTTTTTTCTTGACATAGTCGCCCTGAATTGAATGTTGTTTAAATAATAAAAATAACTCAGCTTTCTGAACTTACTTAAAGTTACCCAGATGAGGCCTGAAAGATAGAACTTTAGTTTTCAGTAGGAAGGGATTTTCAACGAATTTCCAAAAAAACCCATTATCTCGAAAACGGTGAAAATTTCAGCAGAAAAATTTTCGATATTCTGAGTGTTCATGACCTAGTCTATTACCAATTCAAACATTGTTCAAGGTTTAACGGAAAACCTGTAAAATAATTTTTCGCTCCGATATATTTATTCACTACCAGTGTCTGAAACAGAACTATTAAAAATTAAATAAAAATTGTTTTTTCATGGGAAACGCCCTTGCGGATTGCAGGATTGAGCTATTTGTAAAGGGCAGTTTTTTGGAAAACAGATTGCCTAATGAACAATACAGGAACAATACAAACGATAAGCAGAGCGAACTGTGTCTTTCCAGAGTACAAATCTGACTCTTTCATCAGACAAAAGAGAAAATTCTCAGAATTATTTTCTTTCGATTTTTCGTTTCGAGTTGGAACATTCGTCAAATTGACATTTCTGAAAAAACACAGCAACACAGATTAATTTAGTTTGAAACGTTTTCAATTCTACCTCTTTTTTAAGTGAGTCCATCCCAAATATGGTCCATTTCTACAGAAAAATGAGCAAAATTACTCTCTCCATTCAACAAAATGCAAAGACTCTCCAATTCTTCTATTTAAGTTATCTGATTCCGACATCAGTATTTTGTATTGTCCCAATCTATGATGTGATTCCCAATGGTCGAACATACATGATGCGCTATTTGGGATTTTTGTATGTCTCTATTCCTTAGGTTGTTTTTATGCTCTCATTTTCCGATATCTAAAAAAAACTTTGAAGAAAAATTTCTAAATACATATTCACTAAACCCGAAGGCTCTTAGGTTTCAGAAAACGAGAGCACAAAAACAACCTAAAGAATAGAGACATACAAAAATTCCAAATAGCGAACCATGTATTTTCGACCATAGGGAATCACATGACAGATTGGGACAATACAAAAATACTGACCAGTAATCAGAAAATTTGAAAAGAAAAATTAAAGAGTCCTCTTGCATTTTGTTAAATGGAGAGAGTAAATTAGCTCATTGTTCTGTAGAAATAGACCCTATTTGGCTGAATTCAATTAAAAAAAGAGGTAGAATTTGAAAACTTTCAAGCCAAATGAATCTGTGTTGCTGTGTTTTTTCAAATATGTCAGCTTAACAAGAGTCCCAACTGAAAACGAGAAATCGAAAGAAAATAATTCTGAAAATTTTTCCCTTTGTCTGATGAACGAGACGGATTTGTACTCTGAAACGTCACAGTTCGCTTTCTTTATCGTTTGTATTGTTTTTGTATTGTTCATTATTCATCCGTTTTCCAAGAACCTGCCCTTGACAAACAGTTTATTCCAGCAATCCGCAAGGGCGTTTTTCATGAAAAAACAATTTTTATTTAATTTTTGATGGTTCTGTTTCAGATATTGGAAGTGAAAACCAAGAAAAAACCTAAAAATGATGCGAAATCCTCCCAAAATAAGCATTAATCGATACTTAAAAAACAATATATTCACGAGTGGGGAGTTTCAAATATATAAATGTACTGGATCTCACATTTCAATTTATTTGAAACTCCCAACACAGATAATTAGTGTTTAGTAGAAAGCAAATATATCGGAATGAAGAATAAATACACCGGCACACAAAACTGAATATATTTGTGCAACTATTGAATGCATTGACTCGAAAATAAATAAATTAGCAAACACAATTTTGTCCCACACGTCACCTCATAACTTATTCGAAAAATGTCAATGAAATTTGGCATATACCTATCGCTAGATATTTTACAATAGTAAATCAAATTTCGGCTCAATCAAAAATGTTTTTTCGGAAATATTGGAAAAATATCTCTTATGGCGAAATGTTCGTTGTATTTCAACCATTCATGAACACAAACTTCGTTATTAACCTCATCCGCGGGTGCGTTACTATTTTTGGATCCACAAGGTGATTTTTTAATTCATTGTGTTTACCATCGGTTAGTAGGTTTAAGATTAACACACAAAGCTCTCAAGGTAATTAGATAGAATCTCGATATTTGTCGAATTACTTGGGGCTTGATAACCAAGGTGGAATGATAACTCAAATCGGTCTGATGGTTCTGTAGATACGATGATTCTTTCGGAGTTTGCATGAAACTTGAAGCCGTCATTTTTCCACAAAAGTACCAGATCCCAATTCAGTCACAATGAGTTTTTTTTGGAAGTATGATCGTCTGTTTAGAGTTGATTTCGTAAAGCAATTAAAATCTGAGTCGCACACTAACCTTACCATTGAATGTTCGAAGTCCAAAGGTTCATTCCAATTGAACATGATCCAAAATCCATAATCCGTTTTTGCACCGAGGCTTATGATGCTCTATTCATGTCTATTATGAACAAATAATGAACCTACTTCATCGATCATCCGTAACATTTACCGATTACAAATTCATTTTAAGAATAACTTCGATAAACTGCCGAAGACACCATCCTATAGCACCTCTGATAACATATCAATCTGAACATCCTACGAACATACTTCAAATAAGGGTGGATATAAAAAAGCAATATACCCGCTATCTCCATCGTCGTGCATGAAAGGGACTAGAGCGAAGATTTGAATCAAATGACACAGCAGCAAAAGAGCAAAAATTAAAACACCTTCCACTTTATCTTCCACTCTATCGGGCCGTGTTAGAATGAGGGAAGTTGCCTCGTCAGTATTTTTTGTGGAAACAAAGAGGTCTCCAGAACGAGGCTTTGCAAGATCAAAAGATTCAAAAGTCTCTTTATCGTAAACAATGAATGGGAGAAATGGAGAACTTTCTCAATTTTAAAATCGCTCCTTTATCTCTGCCTTACTTCCTCATTTCACGTGAAGTCCATACACCAATAATTCATTAAATTATGAACAGAGAGCCTCATCGAAAGTGTTGGAGCTATGGAGGATTCCTCAGAATCATTCTCAGCAACCTGTGAAATACTTTTGTGGTATATACTAACTGACAAAGAAACTGCAACACCCAGAAAGAGCCGTTCAAAATTTTTTTGGTAGAAAATAGAAAGTATATAGCAAGGAGTAAATGATTAAAATTTGGCGAAAAAAATTGTTTTTTTCACGTGAACATTTTTTGTTGCTTAAATATTCTAGTCGTTTTGCGCAATTTTATAACAAACCAGCTGTTCGAGGAGATCTAAAGTCGATGATTAGTTGTTGTTAAAATGCCTAGAGCACGTTTACGTGGAATTTATCGCCAGCTAAGTGAATTTGAAAGAGATCGAATTATTGGTCGACGAGAAGCGGGGTTGTCACTTCGAGAAATCGCTAACCGTACGAATATAAATCAAACTACTGTTATGAGATATTGTCAAGCGTGGTTTGATAATACCCAAAATAGAAGAAGATTAGGCACCGGACGGCGAAGGGGCAAAATGAAGTTCAAGATCGATGTCTGAGACTTATGGCCATTAATTAATAATTGATTAGAGACCGATTTGAGAAAACTCGATCTTTGGCTGATGAGTGCTTAGGAGAACAACGCCATCCTGTAACTGTCCGAACGTTTTACTGCCGTATAAAGCCTTTCGGACTGCAGCATTATAGACCCCATCTTGTGTTACCTCTTACGGTTGAGTATCGCCGGCAACGATCACAGAAGTGCAGAGAACGACAACATTGGAATGTGGAATGGCATCAGGTCGTCTCTTCTGATGAATCTCGATTCTCCTTGGGTGCACATGATGGCCGAAGAAGGGTTAGACTACGTCGGGGAGAAAAACGTGACACTCATTTTGATGTTGACAGTCATGTACACCGGACAGTAGGCGTTATGGTATGGGGTGCTATTGAACATGCAAGTAGGTCACCTTTAGGCTTTATTCGAGATAACATGAGGCGCTGCGTTACCTTCAAGAAATAGTGATGCCATATGTTCTCCCTTACCTTAACCGGCTCGAGAATCCAATATTTCAGCAAGATAATGGTCGACCTCATGTTGCCAGAGTTAGCTTAGACTTTTTTGAATTTTGAATTGTAAACCCTTCGTTTTATTCTCAAAACTTTAATCATTTACTCCTTGCTATACTATCTATGTTTCACCAAAAAAATATTAAAATTTGACAGCTCCTTCTAGGTGTTGCAGTTTCTTTGTCAGTTAGTATATTTCAATTCTGAATACCCATAAAATCTGAAGCCACGTTCGCACCTTAACCATCCTCTTATTTTGTTTATCATTTCATCTAGAGATAAAGATGGTCCAGATAACGAAAATGATCCGGATCTTTCATCTGCAAACTTTACATAGTATTATCATCACCGATACGATTGTTGTAATATATACAGGGTGCGTCTTTCAACTTGAGACAGTGAATTATCCCAAAAACTATGAACTCTAAAAAATGTTTCAAATAAAAGTTGACAAGCATCAAGGGGAAATAAAATGAACGAATTTCATTTTATACTTGATCCTCACTTCAAGGTTATTCCAAGGTCAACTTATTTTTCTGAATGGAAAGGTATATTATTTGGTGCAGATTATTATTCTTCATGGATAAACTAGTAACTTTTGTTAGAAAATTTTTTTCGTCGAATTCTGAAAAATTGAACTGAATTTTATTTCATTGGTTGGAGAAAAATTAAAAATAATTTTAGTAATGATCATGTCATTATAAATTTCATATCATTTCAGTCAATGTTCGGAATGATGAACTTGGACTTCGATACAATATTCATCTCATCAAAGTTTCCGCATCGATATTCCCGCAAACATATCATTCATCAAGTTGACCCTGACATAACCTTGAAGTCAAAGTTGAAATAAAACATGTTCATTTTCTGTCCCCCTCGATACAAAATAACTTTTATATCTGAAACTTTTTTGTCCAGAGTACTCCGTTTTGGAGATAATTCACTGCCTCGAGTTGAAAGCCATACTCTGTATGCATATACAGGGTAATTCCCCGCGATCGCCTATTAGACCTTCATAGAAAACTTATTTTAATTCTGTGCTAAAAATTTTCATGTGGGGACAATGAACTCTATCGGATAAAGGCTACATTTTATTTCAAATGGCACACCTAGCATATTATTGCATCATTAAAGAGCTTTCTGATGACATTCACAAAATGCCATACCTTTGGAGAAAACTCTGAGATATCAGAATTCTTATGAAAACAATACTGTCGACTAGGAATCACACTTTTTGGAATATTTCTGCAGAAGAACTGGTTATTACAAAAATCTTCCTCATATCCATTTTTTCGAATATGTAGTATTGAAATCTTTTTCTAATTAAAATATATATTTTTGAATATTTCAGTCGATTCTACGTGAACAGAGAGAGGACCGAGCAAACCCTATACTCAAACTGAAAACTGTCCGAGTTATCGAAGAAAAGCTCATAAATGATTTTCTACGGTCCAAACTAACAATAATTTATTACAATTCATGAAATGTTGCAACTGCTTATCGGAACAAAGAATTCGAGTTTCTATCTGTGGTTTCCGGAAGTCACCAGACTACACAGACTCTGTTCGAAATTGAAGCTTATATCGGGTTTTTTCTCGATAGCTCGAATTTTCATCTTATGAGTAGGGTTTTCTCAAGTTTCTACGTGATGAATACGGTGGGTTTCCATATTTCTCAAGTAGAATCGACTGAAAATCAGTGTTCAAATCCAATTCTGTCCACCCGTATATGCTGTAACTTTCGAAGGAACATATCTAGAGCCTTGACATTTGAAGTGTAGGCATAGAGCCTCAATATCTTGGTTGAACATAGAATGTTACTCTTTAACGAAGTCAACTATGATATTAAGGCTCTATGCCTAGCCTGCAAATGTCAAGATCAGTTAACTCCCCTAAATTGGTTGTATAAATATTTATATATATATATAAATATAAGAAAAGGAATTTAAGGACATATCCCTCAGGTAGAATAACCGTAGATACGTATTTCTGGCTAAAGGCCTTCATCAGTACGGTGAGAAAAGTGTGGAAGATGAACAATTAAATTCCTATTCTCATAAACAATCCCCTCATTAATCCAATTTCATATATAAATATATATAACCACCTTAGGGCCGGTATTATAAAACTATTTTGACAGATAACTAGAAGTTAACTTGTGAAATCTGGTTCAAATATGGGAGATAACTGCTCTCTGTGGTCCAAATGAATTTTAATAAACGTCCATTTCTAGATAACAAGAAGAAAACCCTCGCATCGAATTAAAACTTGTTTGGCTGTTGAAAGGTACCAACGTGACGATGTGTGCAAAATTCCGTGAGGATCATATGACTGCAAATTGAAAAAATATCATCTTCGTTATCACAGAAACTACTGCTGCTGAAATTTTGTCGGTGCAAAAGGGGCATCTATAAATGAGTTATCTAAAAACTTTACTTCTCATCTTCCTTCATATTCAACGACATTACGAAAATTACATTGGTTCGCCAAAATAAATATTTGTGATCTTACGGTAGAATTAATTAACACTTGAACGTGAAGCCATCACTTCGGATCGTTCATCTGGAAGAGAATATTTCCTATGATAAGAAGACTACAGAGAAATTAAATATTTGATTCAACAATTAGAACTTCTCAGCGGGAACGAACGAGTTGCTGTAATGATTTCAGTACCCTGTAATGTGACTGTGAAATATTCCGGAACAAATCTAGTTTGGATTTATTTACCTGGGTTCCCTTACCTGTAGGCCTAAAGGTCTTTTTTGTGATTCGGGCGGTACAATGCAATTCGTATCCTCAGTTTCTTCAAGAAATTACATAATTTCTTGATGGACAATCCAAGCATGAAATGAAATTGAACATATAATCTTCCAACAATCAATTAATCACTCTATTATTTTCAGCTTCTGAATATAATGTTATTGACGATATTTGGAATTTACGATGACGTTCATCTTGAAAAACACTTTTTCTCTTTCACCAAGAGATTGTCCGAGCAGGAAAAATAAAAATTTTGACAACCAAAATGAACATCAATGGAAAGCAATAAGTACAATGTAGAAATTTTGAAAGCAGATTACGAATCACAACTAGTTTTCAAAGCTTTCGAAGATTTGCAAATAAAACAATTTTGCGAACTTCAAATGGTTTGATCATCACGAAATTTGGCATCAACTTCAATCCATTATTTTTAACTAGGTACATATTTCCAGTCTATGTTATAAAAATAAAATTGGAAATGTTAAGAAGATTAAATTTTCATGAGGTTGACATATCTGCGGGATTTTTGGGTAGACTAGATATTTGTAGAGTACATTTGGAGCTTGATTTAGAAGGTTCAGATTTTAAATGGGTAAAATCTACTGAATTATGCCTTGTAGAATATCTTCATTTTTCCATGGAACTCCTTCATGTTCATGTTCGGTTGTCGAATGATGAATTCTAATGGAAACAGTTTTGGAGATATACAGAGTGTAACAGCCAAATGGAATAAATTCGATAACGAATAAATGAAGGCGTGTTGGGAAAAACGCTCGGACACGTCGATTTGATATTTTAAATGCGCATATTTTTCAAGAAAATAATATCATATAAGGTGTTCCATGTGACCGTGGCCAATACCAACTTTCTTATTTCAAATGCAACCCCCTGTATATTATTTATTTTTTTGATTCTTCAGAGAATTATAGACACAATTCATGTGCAATGTCCTATATCTATCTTTAGCTATTTCGGAAATATTAAGTGTTTTCAGATATAGTGCAAAAATCAACGTTTTAAATAAAAATTATGTTATTTCACAAATTCGGTACATTACCCGTAAAACCTAATAAGTAATACTGATTATTTTTCAATAATTATAAAAAAACAAAAAAAGCATTAATGTCAATGTAGGAAATGTTCAAAATGCTCGCCGCGAACGTCTTGGCAACATGCTAATCTGGTGTAGAATTGTGTTCTAACGTTACTCAACATTTCTGAAAACACTTAATATTTCCGAAAAAGTTGAAGATAGGTATAGGACATTGTACATGAATTATGTCTAGAATTTTCTGAAGAATCCAAAAAAAAATACAGGGGGTTACATTTGAAATAAGAAAGTTGTTATTGGCCACGGTCGCATGGAACACCCAATATAATTTTATTTTCTTGAGAACTATGCGCATTTAAAATTACAAATTGACGTGACCGAGCGTTTTTCCTAACACCCCCTAATTTATTCGTTATCGAATTTATTCCATTTGGCTGTTGCACTCTGTATATATCGTTACTGAGTAACGATATGTCTTTGACAAAGGAAACTTGGTTTCCGCAACGTGCGTAAGACGCAGAAAGTTTAAGTGGATTAGAGAGTAGTTACACACTCTATTGTCACCAAAGGCGATAGCTTCAATGCCGTTAGGCGAATCCTTCCGTTAAAGATTTCATCATTTAGAAATCGAACCTATCCTGAAAACTGCAAGCCTTCTAGGTCAGTTCTAAAAGAGCGGACAATTGTATTTGACCAGAAATCTTTCATCAGTGGGTACAACCCAATCGTTCGAAACAATTTTTGGCTGAAAATTCTCTTTTAATAAGCGTACAGAAATGAAATGACCCTTATAAAATTGTAATGCAAAGCCTCTAGATCCTGGAATGTTTTCGTTGACCGTGGTGGTATTACACCGGCATAAGAAAAGGGCAAACGAATTATGCTATTTCACTATTAAATTCAAACTGGACACTAAAGATTTACAATTATCGCGCACAATACATCAAGGGATTTGTGTCGACCATTTTCGTGCTGGGCACCACACTGTGCAGAGTTTTATTGCTGTGACGTAGAAGAATATCCGACTCAGTTTTTTCCTCAATACAGTTTTCAAAGAGAAAAATTCATAAAGGTATAGAGGACATATTGACAGGTTCATCCTCTTCTTAAAAGGAATTTTTCCATAACACCCTGTTTATTCGACGAATATTGCAGACATTAAATCCTACACTCAACAGTATTAGGATAATCCATTTGGATCTTCTGGCGCCAAAATTCTTAGTGACGAATTCTTGAGGAGACAAGAATATGTTTCGAATAAACTACGAATAATTCAGACATTCCTGTTGCTTTCATCTCGAACATGAGTTTTAAAAAGAGGGAAAAATGATAAGAGGAAATTTGAAGGGAAGAAAATAATAAGGCATATATCGAGCAAGATGTAAAGCAGACTTTCGATTCATTGGACCTATCAACCTACTTTCGCAATAACTCGAAAGTCTGACAATAATAAAAATAATACTACACTTTTATGATATCATAAAGAGAGTGGCAATCAATACCTAAATATTTATCAAAACAGAAATGCTAACCCTTGCCTTCGAACTGCTTATCGCCAACAGATTGAGTTGAATAATTAACATGAATTTGCATTAAATACTTGCTAATTGAGGATATTATTCGCGAAAACTGATTCATATCATTTCTTATCTTGCCTTGGAAGGAATTTATTATAACATTCCTCTTTTCTCTTGAATCAGGACTAAATAAAATGTGCATAATTCCAAATTGAGTCGTTATCGAATTTTTGGTAGTATATAGAATGCTATAGCGTGTATAAAAATGTAGAGCTCTACATAATTAATATTAAAGGGAACATTATTATTACACAGAAACCTTGTTCATTTCCAACAAAAAACGTTCATGCGAAATATGATATAGTATTTGGAAATATCAGAGACATTGGCCAGTGTCGCATGCCATTGACACTTATAAACAATTCCATTCAGGTGCAAGCACTAATTCGAAAAGTTTTCTGTTGGTCAGCGGTTACAAAAAAATACGAACACGAGAAGTTGATAAACTTTTTCCTTAAAGTAAATATTTCGGAAGAAAATTATCATATATATGAATTGTTTTTTTCAGAAATAAATAATTTTGAAATTGATTCCGGAATGATGGAAAAGTATCATTGAACTGTGCAGAAAACTAAAAACGTCGTATTTGAAACAGTGGCAGAAATGTATTGTTCTGACAAAATAATACATAATAAAAAAGGAGTAGGCATCCTAGATTGAGTTAAAGTTCTTTATAATTAGTTGAATACTTGTTTTGATGTTCCGACTTCTTGTCTGTATGAAATAGTTTTCATTTCAAAGCAATCACCATCGTGATACTGATGAATCATGAAATATAAATTTCCGTTTCTCGTATCCAACTAACCTTTCCTCTATTGATGAATCCATGGTCCCTTGCAACCTTGTCAGCTACTTCTTTTCCACCCTCTATATGAACTGCCCACTGATGTGTGAAATGTGCTCCTACCAATAAATGTCGTGCAAGGAAGACCAAAAAAAATTGCACAACACTGGCTTCCACTTGGTTAGTCCACATCCGCATGTTTAAAAAACAAATCCACAAATTGACTACCTATGAATCGTCGTTTCCACCTGTCGACGCAAAGTTCTGCAAAAAAAAATAGAACTGTCACCAACTACCGTAACATCTAGAGGCAAATCCGAAAAACATGACTATGCCCAATGGTCAATTCTTCAGATACTCGACAGTGGGGGTGAATACTATCCGTCCCTCTCACTCTGGCAAGTGCTAAGGTAAACTACACAAGAATAGCAACACGTGTTCAACAAGCTTTGTACTTTGAATTTACCATTTACTCGAAGAAATAATACTTGAGGAACCAAAATTGATATTTCGGAAGTGGCTGTAGTTTTAAAGAGAAACAGAAACTTCGAATCATTGTTTTGATCACCCGAAATTCAGAAAAAAGAATTTGTAAGATTTTCATATGATAATTATGAAGTACACAACAGCGTACCAAATGTTCAATTCGATCCTATCTTCATTATCGGAGATATCAGAAAAAAAGTATGTGAATCTTGAGGGTTATCCCTCGGTATTCATAAAATTTTCGAAAGAACTCATAAAAATTTCAAAAAGCACTGCCGTGAAGGCAGCAACTTTTGCGCGCATGTTCAATGTAGATGACCGCTTCAGCAACGAATTTGAACATGCAGGCAAAAGCTGCTGCCTTCACGGCAGTGCATTTTGAATTTTTTTACTGATAAATTACTGGATTACAATTTGATCAAATCTGTATTTTTGGAAATATTGGAAAAATAAAATTTTGAATGGGTATATCTACGGAATCATTGGGCGGATTTTACCCATTCACGAATTCGACCTTCGTAATTAAGCCCCAAACCTACTCTACAAATATCGAGTTTCTAAGTTGTTTCTTCCGGAAGTTATTGTGTTTACGGTCAGCCTAACGGCCGACTGCGTAAACACAATAACTTCCGAAAGAAACAACTTAGAAACTCGATATTTGTATAGAAGGTTTGGACCTTAATTACGAAGGCCGAATTCATGAATGGGTAAAATCCACCCAATGATTCCGTAGATATTCCCAATCAAAATTTTATTTTTCCAATATTTCCAAAAAAACAGATCAGATCGAATTGAAATCCAGTACTTCATCGAAAAATAACAGTTCGAAGTTTCATACAGAATTTAATGAGGATGATATGATAAGAAAATCATAGAAATTTTTTTTTTCAAATTGTTCTAATGACACGATTATCACGAAATTTCGACTAAAGTTGTCTTTCAGCATCTCAAAACTAGCTGTGAAGTTTTATCAGGACTGAAGCAGTATTTCTCGAGTTATACCCTAAAAATCAACGATATCGAGAAGAAAACCTCGAAATTTGACATATTTTTTCCCGATATCTCCAAAACTTATGATCGTATAGGACTGAAATTTGGTACCCTGCTGTGAAATATGAAGCCCAAAGTGTGAGTGGAATTTTTTTTTGGTATGATGAATGAAAAATTTTTTGGAAAAAAATTTCGAAAATTTTTTTTTTTTAAATTTACTGACAATATGATCCTGACGAAATTTGGCTCAAAGTTGCGCGTCGTTATACTCCACCTAACTGCCAAGTTTGAATCCAATCGCTCGAGAAATTTCTGAAATAAAAAATAAATAACTTCAAAACTTCAAATGCCTATTACTCCGAAACGATTCGACCGATTTGGCCCATTAACGAGCTTAACCGCGGCATTCTGATGCGCAACCTATCCTGAAAGTTTCAAGTTGCTAGCTTGCTTCTGTTTGGAAATTTTTTTTCAAATTGTTATAATGACATGATCATCACGAATTTTTGCACAAAGTTGTTCATCAGTATTTTACAACTAGTTTCTTCTGAGTTCCATCGAATCAGGGGGAAAATAATTCGAGAATTGCAGTCATTTGGACAAAACGATATCACGCTGTTCCCCGGAACATGTACGCAATAACGGAATATACAGAATTGGGCGATTGTGGTTTTCGTGTGGGAAAAATGCTTCGCAAGAATGGGGGTTTTTCCTTTAAACGAAAATGCAGTTATTTTCATGAAAATCTTGAGGACATCACATTTCAAACATATAATTTCAATATTATACTTTTAAAAAAATATGTTTGATCACCTAAAACTGAAAAATAAAAATGGGGATTTGCATTTAAAGGGATTTGTCATGAGTGCACGATATGGCAACGTCGAATTCAGCTTTCTCGGAAAGAAAAGGACTTCAAATGTGTTAATTTGCTTAGGAAAACAGAGATAGCTATACTTCGATCTGGTTAGAGTAGAAGACAACGACCAAGGAATAGAAAAAGAAAAGCACAGACTGTCATACTGTCATATTACTGACAAATCGCAAACGGAAATTGTTTGGTAATAATGATCACGTGTGTACCACAGAATAGGAATAAATATTTCGTTATTCTATAGCAGAAAAAGCAATTCTACTAAACAACGTTGTCACTTCGTGCATGCATGACAAATCCCAAACCCCAATTTTGAAAACTGATTTTAAATACTTCCTGAAGGTAATTTGGGAAAATGACGAATCAAACCCATAATAATTATGTTCAAATTTGCATTCGCAGTAATAACCCAAATTCAGGAAAAACCCTCATTGTACTCACCTGATATTCAATCAGACGTTTGCCGAAATCCCCAAATTTCCCTTATTTTATGCGTTTCTCATATCAGTAATCTGGAGAAGGAGATTAAGATTAAGACTGCGAATTAATCTCAAAGATGAATCGATGAATTCTAAGTGAAAATTTGATACGCCTTTCAAAGTGTGATAAATCTTGTTATCATTTTATTTCGATTCATCTGCTGGATCTTCAAGTATCTACGAGAATATATACTTCATTTATCGTCATTTTTTACCAAGATCAGAATGCAGGGAACAAACTGAAAATACTTAGATACGGTGCACACGAAATTGGGTAAGATTTTTCAGGTTCTACGGAAGGGGCCGCACTGAGCGATAATATGAGAAAAGTTTGATTTCATCCTGTCACTATATTTCAAGGGCGAATAGAGTCAACAATAGGTCTCTTTTTCATTGGGATCAAATATTTTAGAAATATGAGAATTCAATGACCGTCAAAATTTCAATTTTCAACGAGATCGTGATATTTGAATTTGGTTTTCACATATTGGCACTCCCTTTTTTTCTTCTCGTGTACTTTTCTCTATACAGTAAGCCAATGGACAGCCTCGGCTGTATCGATCGTAGACTCGTGTAGTAACGAGTGACGTAGGAGGCAATCTATCGCGTTTCACCCAATTTGAAATTGCGGCCCGATTTAACCATTTTTATACCGAAATATTCAAAATCCAAGTATTGTTGAAGTGTTGATAGCCTACATCATTATGATTTTGTATCGAAATAGAACGAGAAAAACATAATAATATGATGATTCCTATTCCCTCATTGTTTGGTCTATGGCACAAATGTATAGGTTTACTTCACTCATAGACGGATTCAGGAATCGAAATTTGACATCATAGGTGAAACAATCTTGGTGAACAAGAAAGGTTTGTTAGCTAGAATTGAAAAAAATCATCAATCGCAAATGAAGCATGAATTTTATCATCAATTCGGGATTGAAACAATCGAGTTTAGAGTATTTCCGGAGAAGCTGTTCCATTTTTGAAACATCACAATCTACATTCGATGAGTGTTTTTATCTGTTCATGAGTTGAAAATATCTGGAATTGAAAAAATTGGACTATGAGATCAGATAACTGGGAAGTAGAAGCTTATACTGGGTAATTCACCGCGATGGGATATAAGACGTAGAAGCATTCATAATTTTGTGCTGAAAATTCCACAGATGCGATTTTTAACCAATCGGAACGTGTATTTCCGACAGATCACCATCGCAACGGATGAATTTTTGTGGGAATTTTTTCCTCGTGGGTACCCAACAACGAATTATAGGCTGAGTTTTTTAATTCCCAAATCGGTGTGGTGGAAGAGTGATGGATCCACCAAATCGTTTTTTATTGTTGGTTGAATGACGTAAATGTCAAATTATCTAGTCCAACATCCACCAGTTATGTTCTATGTCCACCATACTCCACCACAACCACACCAGTTTGGTGAATTAAAAATTTCAAAAAGCACTGCCGTGAAGGCAGCAACTTTTGCGCGCATGTTCAATGTAGATGACCGCTTCAGCAACGAATTTGAACGTGCGCGCGTACCAAATTTCAGTTCGATACGATCATAAGTTCTGGAGATATCGGGAAAAAATATGTAAAATTTCGATGTTTTCTTCTCGATATCGTTGATTTTTTCGGTATTACTCGAGAAATACTGATTCAGTCCTGATTAAACTTCACAGCTAGTTTTAAGATGCTGAAAGACAACTTTATGCAAAATTTCGTGATAATCGTGTTATTAGAACAATTTGAAAAAAAAATTTATATGATTTTCTCATCATATCATCCTCATTAAATTTTGTATGAAACTTCGAACTGTTATTTTCGATGAAGTACTGGATTTCAATTGGATCTGATCTCTATTTTTGGAAATATTGTAAAAATAAAATTTTGAATGGGTATATCTACGGAATCATTGGGCGGATTTTACCCATTCACGAATTCGACCTTCGTAATTAAGCCCCAAACCTACTCTACAAATATCGAGTTTCTAAGTCGTTTCTTCCGGAAGTTATTGTGTTTACGGTCAGCCTAACGTCCGACTGCGTAAACACAATAACTTCCGAAAGAAACAACTTAGAAACTCGATATTTGTAGAGAAGGTTTGGACCTTAATTACGAAGGCCGAATTCGTGAATGGGTAAAATCCACCCAATGATTCCGTAGATATACCCAATCAAAATTTTATTTTTCCAATATTTCCAAAAATACAGATCAAATCGAATTGAAATCCAGTACTTCATCGAAAATAACAGTTCGAAGTTTCATACAGAATTTAATGAGGATGATATGATGAGAAAATCATATAAATTTTTTTTTCAAATTGTTCTAATTACCCGATTATTACGAAATTTTGCATAAAGTTGTCTTTCAGCGTCTTAAAACTAGCTGTGAAGTTTAATCAGGACTGAATCAGTATTTCTCGAGTTATACCGAAAAAATCAACGATATCGAGAAGAAAACCTCGAAATTTGACATATTTTTTCCCGATATCTCCAAAACTTATGATCGTATCGAACTGAAATTTGGTGCATTGCTGTGAAATTAGAAGGTCAAAGCGTGAGTATAATTTTTCTTGGATATGATAAATGGTTTCCGAAAAAAAAATTTTTTTGGAAAAAAATTTCGAAAAAATTTTTTTTTAAAAATAACCAACAATATAATCCTGACAAAATTTGGCTCAAAGTTGCGCGTCGTTGTACTTCACCTAACCGCCAAGTTTGAATCCAATCGCTCAGGTAGTTTCTGAAATAAAAAATAAATAACTTCAAAACTTCAAATGCCTATAACTCCGAAACTATTCGATCGATTTGGCCCATTAACGAACTTAACCGCGGCATTTCAATGCGCGACCTACCCTGAAAGTTTCAAGTTGCTAGCTCACTTCGTTCGACAGTTATCGTGTCTACGGCCGGCCAACCGGCCGGACAGAATCGATTTTGACACCGGATTCGTCATCAGTGAGTCCAACCTAGTCGATTGAGACCATTTTCGGCTCAATCATCCAAAATTACAGACATTTGATCAAAACGATAGCACGCTGTTCCCCTAGAAGATGCGCGCAAAAGTACTGATAGAATCTCGAATTTTTTGAAAGCACAAAATAATCTTTACTCACTGTTGGATATCAGGAAACAAGAACACAAGAAATGAATATGAATAGAGATATACGAAAATTAACTAATGAAAGATACATGATACATTAGGAAAATACGAAAATATCAATGCCAGAACCAGATTATTGACAAAACATTGAGGAGACATCTCGTATTCGCTGAAAGGATCAAAAACTTTCGCTCATCATTCAAAAATAGTTGACCATATTTGGCTTTAACTGTTCGAAACAGAGATGTCATTTGAAAATTTTCATATCAAGTTTTTCTGCGTTCCTGTGATTTTAAAAATGTCATTTTCATGCAAAGTAAGAAAATAACTCTGACGATTTTCAGTTGATTGTCTGCTGGATATTATTTTCTGATGAAGGAATCAGCTTTAAACTCCGAAACATTTCGTCCATATTCGCTAATCCTTTGTAATGTTTCATACATATTTCAAGTCATCAGGCAATATTTCTCCAAAAAAATCTAGAAAAGCACTGACGTGAGGTCAGGGGCTTTCACGCGCTTGTTCGAATTCTAGCCATTAGATCAACACGAAATTTCGCACCTAGTTGCGTGTTAGTAATCTCCTCTTGATTACAAAGTTTCAATCTGATTACATTCGTACTTCTTGAGTTATAGCGAAAATAACGTTAATATTCCAAATAACAACGAATTTTGGCACATTTTTTCCCTTAAATATCCAAAAGTTAATATCGGATCGAATCGAAATTTCGAACATTGTTGTTAAATAGTGTCTCGAACGCTTGTGCCAAATTCCATTGAAATCTAATCAATATGTTCAGAAAAAAAAATTTTTCATCATTTCAATTTTCGAATAAATTTTTTTGAAGATTTTCTAACAACTGGATCCACACGACATTTTTCTGCGAGTTGCGCGTTGGTATTCCAAAACTGTCCACGAAGTTTCAATTTCATCGAGTCAATAATTCATGAGATATCCAGGAATTAACCTATAAATTTCAAATGGGCCTAATTCCGAAACTATCCAACCGATTCCACTCATAAACGAACTCAACCGAGATATTCGGACTGCAAACCTAATCTGACAATTTCAAATCGCTAAGTCTTTGCCATCGAAAATTAGAGCACATACGGACGTACGGACGGACGGACAGAATTGAATTTGACCACGGATTCTTCTTCAGGGAGTGAAACCCAATCGTTTAATACCATTTACGACTCAAAATTCGAAAATTACAGACATCGTGAGGAAATAATAACGCGCTGGTCCCTAGAACAAGCGCGTCAAAATTGCTCCTACTAAAAGTTCATATCATCAATCAATTTCGGAAAATAATAATTTTATTCCATTTTTGACAGTTTTGTTTCAGATATTCGAAAAGGAACCCTCACAAAGCATCGAAAAAACAATTGTGATTATAATAAACCCGAGCGAATATATACTTGAGGAATATGAACAAATATTTGAAACAGCAGGGAAATTAAATTTAGAAACTTCGCATTCTATTTCTAATCGACCGAAATTCGATCAAACGCATTTCTTCCTGAAATATATTCCATATATAGAACAATGAGGATATTTTCGAAAGATTCGATGTCCACAGAATCAATCAGATAGTTTTTGGCCAATCTAAGTGATCGTAGAAAGAAGGAGAGTTATGTCAAATGCAGGTTTTAGATGTTCACCATTAATTTCCGTCAATAAACATACGAGCTTTTTTCACATAGGTAAGTCACGGAAATATTTCGAACGAGACAAAGGATCACTATCCAGGAAAGGTTCCGCATACTGATATCGCGGTTTCTTTATTCATAGGTGGGCACACGACGAAACCAGATAATTAGAAAATCCCCATAAACTTAAAAAAAATAATTGTAATTATAGTTAACCCGAGCAAATATATACTCGAGGAACAGGAGCAGATATTTGAATCAATAGGGAAATTGATTCAAAATCTTCGAATTCTATTCTTATCGACCGAAATTCAACCAAACGACTTAGCTATCTGTATTATATTTCATACAAAGAACAATAAAGATATTTTCGGATGAGTTAAGCTTCGAATTTCATGAGAACAATACAGAGTCGCCTCAGACGACTTACCTAACAGATTTTCTTCAGATTCACTCACCTCTCAAGTGAAAAATTTGATATCCACAGAATCAATTGGAGTCTTTTCCGAATCCTACAGATCGCATAAAGAAGAAGAGTTACGTACAATGCAGGTTATGGATGTTCACCATTAATTTCCGTCAATAAATATAAGACATTTTTTCGCATAAGTCACGGAACCAGATAATTAGAAAATCCCCATAAACTTAAAAAACAATTGTAATTATAGTCAACCCGAGCAAATATATATGCGGGGAACATGAACAGATATTTGAATCAATAGGGAAATTGATTCAAAATCTTCGAATTCTATTCTTATCGACCGAAATTCAACCAAACGACTTAGCTATCTGTAATATATTTCATACAAAGATCAATAAAGATATTTTCGGATGAGTTAAGCTTCGAATTCCATGAGAACAATACAGAGTCGCCTCAGACGACTTACCTAACAGATTTTCTTCAGATTCACTCACCTCTCAAGTGAAAAATTTGATATCCACAGAATCAATTGGAGTCTTTTCCGAATCCTACAGATCGCATAAAGAAGAAGAGTTACGTACAATGCAGGTTATGGATGTTCACCATTAATTTCCGTCAATAAATATAAGACATTTTTTCGCATAAGTCACGGAACCAGATAATTAGAAAATCCCCATAAACTTAAAAAAACAATTGTAATTATAGTCAACCCGAGCAAATATATATGCGGGGAACATGAACAGATATTTGAATCAATAGGGAAATTGATTCAAAACCTTCGAATTCTATTCTTATCGACCGAAATTCAACCAAACGACTTAGCTATCTGTAATATATTTCATACAAAGATCAATAAAGATATTTTCGGATGAGTTAAGCTTCGAATTCCATGAGAACAATACAGAGTCGCCTCAGACGACTAACCTAACAGATTTTCTTCAGATTCACTCACCTCTCAAGTGAAAAATTTGATATCCACAGAATCAATTGGAGTCTTTTCCGAATCCTACAGATCGCATAAAGAAGAAGAGTTACGTACAATGCAGGTTATGGATGTTCACCATTAATTTCCGTCAATAAATATAAGACATTTTTTCGCATAAGTCACGGAACCAGATAATTAGAAAACCCCCATAAACGTAAAAAAACAATTGTAATTATAGTCAACCCGAGCAAATATATATGCGGGGAACATGAACAGATATTTGAATCAATAGGGAAATTGATTCAAAATCTTCGCATTCTATTCCTATCGACCGAATTTCAACCAAACGACTTAGCTATCTGTATTATATTTCATACAAAGAACAATAAAGATATTTTCGGATGAGTTTAGCTTCGAATTTCATGAGAACAATACAGAGTCGCCTCAGACGACTTACCTAACAGATTTTCTTCAGATTCACTCACCTCTCAAGTGAAAAATTTGATATCCACAGAATCAATTGGAGTCTTTTCCGAATCCTACAGATCGCATAAAGAAGAAGAGTTACGTACAATGCAGGTTATGGATGTTCACCATTAATTTCCGTCAATAAATATAAGACATTTTTTCGCATAAGTCACGGAACCAGATAATTAGAAAATCCCCATAAACTTAAAAAAACAATTGTAATTATAGTCAACCCGAGCAAATATATATGCGGGGAACATGAACAGATATTTGAATCAATAGGGAAATTGATTCAAAATCTTCGAATTCTATTCTTATCGACCGAAATTCAACCAAACGACTTAGCTATCTGTAATATATTTCATACAAAGATCAATAAAGATATTTTCGGATGAGTTAAGCTTCGAATTCCATGAGAACAATACAGAGTCGCCTCAGACGACTAACCTAACAGATTTTCTTCAGATTCACTCACCTCTCAAGTGAAAAATTTGATATCCACAGAATCAATTGGACAGTCTTTTCCGAATCTTACAGATCGCATAAAGAAGAAGAGTTACGTACAATGCAGGTTATGGATGTTCACCATTAATTTCCGTCAATAAATATAAGACATTTTTTCGCATAAGTCACGGAACCAGATAATTAGAAAATCCCCATAAACTTAAAAAAACAATTGTAATTATAGTCAACCCGAGCAAATATATATGCGGGGAACATGAACAGATATTTGAATCAATAGGGAAATTGATTCAAAATCTTCGAATTCTATTCTTATCGACCGAAATTCAACCAAACGACTTAGCTATCTGTAATATATTTCATACAAAGATCAATAAAGATATTTTCGGATGAGTTAAGCTTCGAATTCCATGAGAACAATACAGAGTCGCCTCAGACGACTAACCTAACAGATTTTCTTCAGATTCACTCACCTCTCAAGTGAAAAATTTGATATCCACAGAATCAATTGGACAGTCTTTTCCGAATCTTACAGATCGCATAGAGAAGAAGAGTTACGTAAAATGCAGGGTTTGAATGTTCACCATTAATTTCCGTCAATAAACACATAGGAGCTTTTTTCACTTAAATTCACGAATATATTTCGAACGAGACAAATGATCACTATCCAGGAAATGTTTCGCATACAGATATAGCGGTCTCTCCAGTCATACTCATTTTACTGCTACGCCAAAGTGAGGCCCCGACTACTGATGTCATAGTCAGAATCTCCCATAACGCAGTAATTTAATGTAAAAACCCGATAAGATAAAAGCCGAGAATTTCATGATTAACGCTCTAAGATGTCCTTATTTAATTGTGTTAACCTAATCTTTCGTTTACTGAATAAAATCTGGCGTGAATTCCAGAGCACCGAGTATTTGCGGGAAAATGCATTGGAAAATACAGACGATGAAATTTAAGTCACTTTCACAAGGTCGATTCCCAAGAAATACATGTCAGAAATGATTATCGTAAAATGGTTACAAAAATAAACAAATGATTCTGATCAAATCTTATCCTTTATAGACCGTCGTAATACTTTTCGAATTGATAGTGAAATATTGTTTCCATATGACCACGCTTTCGTGGCTTATCAAATAGAATGTACAGGGTGATTCATTAAGGGTGGCCACCGGCCGTATCTCGGAAACCGTTTATCCTATGACTTCCGGAAAAAAAATCTAATGACAAACTAGGCCCCTAGAAAATGATTAAAAATATTTTCAAGTTCGTAGTTCCCCACTAGAGGGCGCAATCTATCACTTGTAAAATATAATCTCATTTTTTACGGAATATTCTCCACCTAACAGTGGTAAAGAATAATAAAATAAGAATCTACTCTTTCTATTCAACAACTTTTGTTTCGGTAATTTTTCTATATTTCCTATTTTTTAGTGATGGGATGGATAAACTTTTCTTCACGAAAAAAAAATTCCTACTCCTGTATGGGTGAACCGATTTTCATGTAATTAGATTTCATTCGAAGGCCATCGAAAGCAGATCACAGAAACATATGACAACAATATACCGGGTGATCCAATTGAAAACTACAGACTGTTTTATGTCACTTCGCCCTATTCGTGCGTTTTACTGGAAAATTTCAAATGCAATGCTATAATTCTAACCAAGTGAGAATAAGCCAAGCATTATCACCTACTGCCTTTTTAAAATCGCAGACAAATATCATTGGTCGTTTCGGAGTTATTGACATTTTTGTAAATTTTGATAAGTGTTGACCAACCCTGAGAAATTCTGGAGGACTTGAGTTATTTCATCTCTAAACAATTAGATGAAAGGAAAAAACTCATCAAAACAACGAATCAAGCTGATTTAGAACCAGTAAGCTTTGGCGAAACTGTTCATTTTCGGTATCTATAGCTGTAAAAGTTTTTTAGGACGATTGCAAACCACTATTTTATGATGCCCCATTATTCAAACGAAGAAGCATATGATATGCTTAATGTTCATTTTGAATGTTTAGAAAATGCAGTAGGTGAAAGGGGATACCCGATACGATATCCTGAAAGACGTCGTCATTCCAAAAGGGTATTCAAAAGATTGTCACGAAGAGAAACTGGTAAGGTTCAATATCTTGGAAGAAAAATAGAAAACGTAGAAGCCGTAATGAGGATAATATCATAAAAATTTTGGCTTATTAACGAGACAAAGGTGCTTGAAATTTTAACGGAAGAACCAATTCTTTTAGAAAATACTGCTATTCAAAGCAGGTTGGATATGTGGTATCAACAAGATGGTTGCCCGGCGCATTATGCTGCTAATGTTAGGGAATATTCATATAATGTCTTCCCAAAGAGGTATATTGGACGAGGGAGTATTTTTCCATGGCCAGAAAGATCACCCGACCTCACAGTATTAGATTTTTATTTTTGGGGGAGAATAAAGACTTAGTTTTCCGAACACCTCCCACTACAAGTGAGGATATTCAAAATAGATTTCGACAGGCAGCTTCTTCTCATACTGAAATTGTGGCCAGTGTCAACACGACGAAAGAAAGACTTAATTTCTGTGTAGAAAATAATGGTAGACATTTTAAATATTTGAATTGATTAGGTGTAAGTGTTGTTTTTCTGTTCAAATATTTTCGTTGTTGCTAATTTTTGTTTTATTTCATCGCATCATTGTCATTTCATGTGTGTTGAGTATTTTTCTGCGTTGTCATGACGCATTAAGTCACTTCCTTGTTTATTCAAGCTCACAGAAAGAATCAACATTGATCAAAATTTACAAAAATGTCAATAACTCCGAAACGACCAATGATATCTGTCTGGGATTTTAAAAAGTCAGTAGGTGATAATGCTTGGCTTATTCTCACTCGGTTAGAATCATAGCATTGCATATGAAATTTTCCAGTAAAACGCACAAATAGGGCGAAGTGACATAAAACAGTCTGTAGTTTTTAATTGGATCACCCGGTATATTGTTGTCATATGTTTCTGTGATCTGCTTTCGATGGCCTTCGAATGAAATCTAATTACGTGAAAATCGGTTCACCCATACAGGAGTAAGAATGTTTTTTTTTTGAAGAAAAGTTAATCCATCCCATCACTAAAAAATGGGAAATATAGAAAAATTACTGAAACAAAAGTTGTTGAATAGAAATAGTAGATTCTTATTTTATTATTCTTTACCACTATTAGCTGGAGAATATTTCGTAAAAAATGAGATTATATTTTACAAGTGATAGATTGCGCCCTCTAGTGGGGAACTACGAACTTGAAAATATTTTTAATCATTTTCTACGGGCCGAGTTTGTCATTAGATTTTTTTTCCGGAAGTCATAGGATAAACGGTTTCCGAGATACGGCCGGTGGCCACCCTTAATGAATCACCCTGTATATATCCGCAAACAATAATTTAATGTTTTTAAATAAAGACTTTCAGACAAAAAGCTTCCAGATGGTCACTAGCGCTACACAATCATCCGGTCGAATCAATCACGGTAGATAATATAATCCACAAAAAAACCGGATTTTTTTCAACCAATTACTAGAATGATAACAATTCTAGAAAATCGCCGACATGATGTGGAACTTTGACGCGATTGTTCGATTTTTTTGCCACAGCGATCACCTATTCACACATATTGACCATGGCAAACGCAGCATTACTTCCTGATGGAAAGATTCGGCGAACTTTTGTTTTTTATAGGGTCAAAAATGTTGAAAAATTCTGCAGGAAACTTCAAGCGAAAATATAGAATATTTGAAAAAAATAATTAAATTTTTGCCAAGCCCAGTCTTCAGGGGCATTTTCGGCAACAAATTCAAACATTTCAGACATTTGGGAGAAAATAATGAGACTTGTCAATTGATTTTTGATTGTACCCATTTTTTGGAGATAAAATGAAATATTTTCATTCAACACCTATGCTTTTAAATAACTGAACTTGATTCAAATTATATCACGAATCGGCTTGTTGGAAAACAATTTCTTCAAAAAAAGTCATCAGAAAAATGAGTTGAACATATTTTTATGCTGAGTCCAATTCTGAATGCATTTATCGATGAAATAAGGTAGGTTCAAAAAATTATTGTTTTTCGGCCTCTTCAACTACTTCTGCTAGATTTAGTTTCATTATTTTTTTTTAGCTATCATTTATTCATTTTCGTAATAATAACGAAACTCAAAGAAGACCTCACGGCCGATCGTAAATTTCCGAAACTAACAACATGCAAACTTAGTATTTGTATGAGTAGGTTTGAAACTCAATTACCAAGGCCGAATTTGTGAATGGGTAAAATCCCACAATGATTCCGCAGATATGCCTAACAAAATTTCATTTTCCCCACATTAACAAAAATACAGATTAAGTCTACTTAAAATCCAGAATATTATTGAAAAATGACAGCGTGAAGGTTCGTGCAGAATTTCGTGAGGATAGTATAATAAGAAAATAGCAAAATATAGAATATTTGAAAATGAACTTTTGAAGTTTTTTTCAACTTGTTATGTCACTGAAATTTGCTCATTCTCGAACCAGTTACCAAATTTCATAATAACTGGATCAGTATATTTCGACTTGTTCCGGAAATAACAACGATAGTGAAGAAAAATTCACGGAACTTGAATATTTTAGCCCTATATCTCCGAAAGTTGAAATCGAATCAGAATGATATTCGAGACACTGTTTCAATAAAGTGTTCCAGGTGTGTACAATCATTTTTCAAAGATGATCAAAAAATAATAGTTTTCGAAAAAAATTTCTAATAATGCAATTCCAACAAATTTTTTCAAGTTATCGTTCTACAACTAAGTATCAAGTTTAAATCCGATCGCACCAGAAGTTTCTGAAATAACCTCAAGAATTAAAATGACTATAACTCAGAAACTGGCCGATTTGGCGCATTAACCTTTCCTGAAGTTTCAAGAAGATTTTTTTCAGTCGAGCATACAATAATTGGTTTTGCCACTGGATTCGACGTCTGAGTTCAGCGTAGTCGTTTAAGCCCATCCTCGGGAAAAAATTCTAAAATTACCGACTTTTGGACAAAACGATAGCACGCTGCTCCCGATACCCACAAAAAAAAGAGTATAATAAGATTCAATTTAAGATCGAGCCTATATAACATACATGATTACATTTGAAAAACAGAAGTTGTGTAGAATTGCATCGAAGGGGTTGAAAAGAAACATAACATTTCATCGCAAAAATTTGAGAAAAATTGAAGATCAATCAGGTAACAGGTTTCAGAGTTTTTATTCTGAATTAGAGGTTGAAAAAACATGAATTTCATTGAAGACTGTCGCCCAATCCTGTATACTGCTCTTGCTGTACCGACTCCAACATCCAGAACGTTCCTGAAAAAATAAACACCAAGATATGATTTCATACAATTATTCCGACCACCCACAAACGTTTTTGTTATTCCGTTCTTCCATAGTTCATCATTAGGATAATCCCCGATTACTCTTGACGTTTCCTTTATATGAGTAACATTTGGCGCCAATATGTGTGTGTCATGATGTTCTACGTCATATGAATTCCATCACTGAATAGTTCTAATGCCTGCCTCTGAAAACGAGGGTTAACTGAATTGAATGAAAGATATGCCGATCATTTGTTCAATCATTGAAGAAATGCTAATTCACTGTAGCTTTCTTTATTTTTCCGTGGTATATTCACGGCTACACATAATAAAAAAAATTTAAAAATCAACATTTTCGTTCGAACAATTCGAGAAAACAACTCGCTTGGGTGCGGGCATGTTTCTTGTTTTTAACACTGCTTCAAACATTCCGAGTACAGTGTAGAAAGTTTAGGATCGCGATTTTGCTATATAACGAACTTGACCTGCGCTTTCGGATACGCAACTACTCTGAAATTTTCAAGTCCCTAGCTCATTCCGTTTCCATCCATTTTGGCGCCTGACACAGAGATGGCACCGCCAGTGCCATAGCCCTTTTTTGGTTTATTCTATTTGATAAAATCAAATAATAAACCTTAGTATTCGACCAAAAAAAAATTACCCCTCCTGAAAAATTCACAGTTTACATTCCGGAGAATGTAGATTTGAATAAACGGTCAGCCTAACGGCCAACTGCGTAAACACAATAACTTCCGAAAGAAACAACTTAGAAACTCGATATTTGTAGAGAAGGTTTGGAACTTGATTACGAAAGCCGAATTCATGAATGGGTCAAATCCACCCAATGATTCCGCAGATATACACATTCAAAATTTTATTTTTCCAATATTTCTGAAAATACAGATCAGATCGAATTGAAATCCAGTAGTTCATCGAAAAATTACAGTTCGAAGGTTCAAAGAGAATTTAATGTGGATGATATGATAAGAAAATCACAGAAATTTTTTTTTTCAAATTGTTCTAATGACACGATTATCACGAAATTTTGCATAAAGTTGTCTTTCGGCATCTTCAAACTAGCTGCGAAGTTTTATCAGGACTGAATCAGTATTTCTCGAGTTATACCGAAAAAAACAACGATATCGAGAAGAAAACCTCGAAATTTGACATATTTTTTCCCGATATCTCCGAAACTTATGAACGTTTCGAACTGAAATTTGGTACACTGCTGTGAAATATGAATCTCAAAGTGTGAGTGGAATTTTTTTTGGATATGATGAAAAGTTTCCGAAAAAAAATATTTTTTGAATTTACTGACAATACGATCCGAACGAAATTTGGCTCAAAGTTGCGCGTCGTTATACTCCACCTAACTGCCAAGTTTGAATCCAATCGCTCAAGTAGTTTCTGAAATAAAAAATAAATAACTTCAAAATTTCAAGTGCCTATAACTCCGAAACTATTCGACCGATTTGGCCCATTAAGAACATAACCACGGCATTCTGATGCCTGATTCTAACCTGAAAGTTTCAAGTTGATAGCTTGCTTCTGTCGACAGTTATCGTGTCCTCCGCCGGACGGACGGCCGGCCGGCCGGACAGAATCGATTTTGACACCGGATTCATCATCAGTGAGTCCAACCTAGTCGATTGAGACCATTTTCGGCTCAATCATACAAAGTAACAGACATTTGGACAAAACGATAGCACGCTGTTCCCCTAGAACATGCGCGCAAAAAAAATCCGTCCATCCGTCGTCCTTTGTCCGGGGCTTTCCTCTGAAAGTACTGAATCGAAATCCGTGAAACTTGGTAGAAAAATCGTGTGTCGCTCGAGATTGAACCTCTAAGCTTTTCAGCAGGATCGGTGTACCACCCTAAGGGCTCAAAATTGGGGGTTGGGGGAAAAAATTATTTATCGAAAACTTACCACCGATTATTCATAAAAACTATCAACATTGATTACTGTTGCATAACTCAACCTAACAATTTTCATCCGGTTGATTCCCGACCAATGGACCCTGAGTTATAAAAAAAAACGCTGCAAATTGAAAAACCAATGAGTTACGAATAATATATAAGTTTTATTCGAGATATCAATGGCATTGGGTTATTTAACTGAGAAAATAATAAACCCTTGTATAAAATAAGCAGCAGCGTTTTCTCTTCAGTACCAAGCTTCGAAAGATGCGTGTCTAAATTCGAAACACTGTATTCCTTCTAAACTGACGGACCGATTTCGATGAGAAATATTTCGTGTATTCGTGTTCTTGAACCGTGGAGGTTCTGACTAGGTGGCGCCACAACAGCTTATAGGATTTTTGATTGTCTCAGAAATTTCGAAATTATGATTGAAATAAAAATTAGATTTCTTTTAGCTTTATTGTCCGCTCATGCGAATCCAAGATCCAGGACCGATTTCGATGAGAAATATTTCGTGTATTCGTGTTCTTGAACCGTCAAGCTTATGACTAGGTGGCGCCACAAACGGCTTATAGAAATTTTGATTTTCTCAGAATTTTCGCAATCGTGATAGAAATAAATATTCGATTTCTCTTAGCTCCTTTATTGTCAGCTCATGCGAATCCAGGGTTAGTTTATTAGTTAAGTATCTTTAATATCATTGAAGGTGCTTCCATTGGTAATGATGTTCAAATTGGTAAAAACGTTGAACAAGTCCACTCAACACGGGTAGGAAAAGATATCTTATGAAGTTCATGAAAGCACAAAGGTACATGCGCTTCAAACTACTAACTGGTGAAATTGGTATTTGAGATCCGTGAGAATATTGAAAATATCGGAAAAATTCAACGTCTGTTTGTTCGTTTCAATAAAGCCAATTTTCTCTTATATTTCCATCCCTTCATCAAATATCTCCTCTGATTTCGAGAGAATTGTAGATTCCTGAGAATGGATAACGCATACATTTCTGGATGAAGAGGAAGAGCAAATAGCCTCACAGGTTGCTCGTATTATTATTTTCTGATTCAATCACGTTTATACTCTGAGAAAAACCTAGCTACGAATTTTCACCTTGAATTTCAGGGGAAAATAATTTTCGCAATAGGATTTCAGAAGTTTATTATTTGGAAGATGTGAACTTGATTTTCCTATAGAGCATGAAGGATAAGATAATGATTATAAGAAGTCATTCAATTTCATGCAACATATCTAGAATCTCCTGAATCTCCACTGAATTTTCCCCTGAATTCAAGGTGAAAATTCAGTGGAGATTCACGAGATTCTAGATATGTTGCATGAAATTGAATGACTTCTTATAATCATTATCTTATAATAAACTTCTGAAATCCTGTTGCGAAAATTACTTCGAGTACGTCATGCCAATTTTACAACCCATATATTTTTAAAGGAGCTAATCAACCAAGGAGTTCGTCTACCACAGTCTCACGGTTATTACCGATCATCAGTAGGACTCAGCTTGTCCAAGTGCCGAAAGGCTTCAACGTCTATCATCCAACAAAGGAATGCTACGCTTAGATAAAAGAGTTGCAGTTTAATTATATCAATTCAGCAAAACACAAAGACGAATATTCGTCGATAAATCAACAAATACTCCACCTTGAACGTGCCATTCATTTCAATTAAGGTTTTTTGTACTCGAAGGTTAACGTTCGTCAGGTGATCTTGAGTAAGGTTTTAAGTATCTAGAACCCTTTCGACATTTGGACAAGATGAGCTGTACTGATGATCGGAAACAACCGTGAAACTACATTGTTCGAATTCCTCGGGCAAAGCTCCTTCGGTGTGGACACTTGGGTGATTGAATGATTAGCTCAGATCAAGGTGGAGTATTTGCTGATTTATCGACAAATATTCAACCTTGTGTTTATGTTGATTTATTATCATTGAACTGGAGCTCCTTCATTTCCATGAACCATTCCTTGGTTTGATATCAGATGATTCATCGTTGATTTTCGAATATGATTGACATGGAACTTGAAATATGAATTCTTATGAAATGTTTTTCGGAATAAACTTCGTAATGAGTAATACAACGAACTACATCTAGAGTTGGGTTTTCCTCATTCTCGTTTACACTATTCAACTTTTCGACTTTCCTGGATTATCCTCAATAAATCGCATTAAAAGAAGAAATAATTCAATTGAAAGCGTTAAGTTGCGCCTAGAGGTGGCATTCAGGTAAACTCTTTCACAGCAAGTTAGCCGTGATCAGTTGTTGAATCAATGGAATAAAGAAGTAAAACCAAGTTTCCCAGAACGAAACAGATGTGACATTATTTACTCTACAATTTTTTTTCATTTGTTACCATGGCAACTGAATTCGATTCTATATCGAAACTAAACCAGGCACCCCAGTGAATGAGTTCGTGTGGCACAGATATCGGTTCTTCAATCTCATCTATCAAAAAGTATATTTGAATATTGAAAACCATTGACGACAGACGTGAAAGGCGCATCTCCAGTTAACAGATTTAAGAAAAATTGTCATTTTCACGCGCTTGTTCTAGGGAACAGCGCGTTATCGTTTCGTCACAATGTGTGTAATTTTCGAATTTTAAGCTGAAATTGTTATCAAACGACTAGGTTAGACTCACTGATGAAGTATCTGTGGTTACATTTGATTATGTCCGTCGGTGATGATATTCCGGCATACACGCAAGAGACCTATATAGATATCGTTTTGTATTAATATACAACTCTCATTATGTGTAGTTACATTAAAATTCTCATTTTCACAAGTACTAAACAGTCTGGGGGCCGATTCTTGATTCTTGATCAAGAATTGAAGAGTATGACAACTGTCATATATTTAGGTCGATTTTCTAAGTTTTCTCGAGCATCTGCAAAATTTGTGATTCGACATTTCGACTATGTTTTCGAGCAAATATTCAAGAAATAAACTGAATGCAAGATATTGAGAAATTTCAAATCCGAATATAAACATAACCTTATAACCGTTTCCTTCCGGTACGGCACCTGAAAGAAATAGGAGCCACCATAGAGTGCTGATGATTTGGAAATTCTGACGTTTAAAAAGCTTTTCTGTGATTTAACAGCTGTGTTAATATATTTGTATTCTGTGGTGTTAAGCTTCATGCTTCATCAGAGGCATGGCTTCATGTTTATTTTTGTTATGATTTAAAATCATTGATTTGGCCGATTTTGGAAAACAGAGAAAATATATTGGAATATTTGAACTTTAACAACTGAGCAAGTTTTTTTTTACCCCTTTATATTCATTATTTTCTAAAAAGGATCAGATATCAAAGGCTCCTTCTTATCGTTATGTTATCTTAAATAACTATGAATTCATGAGAAAAATTTAATTAAAAATCTTTTTCATACCCATTACCATGTTGTACGATTCATATTGTCCCATATAAATTAAATATTGTATTTGTCTTATATGTTTCTGTTCCAACAGGAAAGTAAGTAAAAGAAAAGTGTTATCAATATTAAAGGATCTTCTTTCATAAAACTCATACTGTAAAGGAAAACTCTTTACCAAAATTTCCTTGACTTCATCTTTGAAGTACACATTTTATTTTAATTTCAACTCTGAAGGGAAAACAGTTTTTGAAGCCACAAAAAAAACAATCTTGGTCTTACTCGATGGAAATTAATCTTTGTGATCAAAAGTAAAATAACTTAAATCAGAAGGTTGTAGTTTAAATTGTGTGATATCATAGTACATGTTACGGATTTACTTAAGTAAATCGTTTCTAACTCCAGATGTATCAATATTTATTATCAAGGTTTAAAGAACTTGTGAGTTCAAACAATGATATCACTTTGTAATAACAGAGTTGGTAAATATATCGACTTTAACCTGTAAAGGACGAAAATCTTATAATGCAGTTTATGATTAAATCAGAAAGCTTTCCCTCGTCAAAGTCGGGAAGGTAAACTTTTATATATGAGAGTTCTGATTTATCTTGTCATGCACAAGATTAAATGAAGAAAGATTTGCATTTGAACTATCTTTAGGACCATAATGAATTATGCTGAAAAATCTTGTGTAAACACTCAGTAAATGAATTACAAGTTTAGCTCAATATGAATGCTTCGAGTACAACTTTTAAACGAAAATTGTAGCAGACAGGTTCAATTTCATACATGATAGTTATGCTTTATTTTGTTATGTACAAGTTTGAATAAAGAAAAATTTAAATCTTAATTATTTTCAGTAAAATAATGAATTTGCTAGACAACCTCAAAACATATGGGCATTTTGTCCTTCTGTCTAAACGCTTTGCAGAATAGAAATTGCAAGATTTCTTGACTATGAATGTTTCGATTTGGAGTACAATTTGTAGGCAAAAATGATATAAATGCAGCCTCTTATATGTATTCCTTTTCAGGAAACAACGAATATAAGAAATCAAAAACTTGTTCGAAATTCCGAAATCATAACCAAAACAAACATGAAGGTAAACAAACAGGTGCTCAAGCACAGAGAAATCTTTTAAACGTCAGAATTTCGGCATTATCATTATTCTATGGTGGCTCCTATTTCTTTCAGGTGCCGTACCGGTTTCCTTCGACTTAGCAAAGAGTTGTACGGAGTATAGGAGATATAACATCTGATTGTCGAGTGACATTCGGTTCCATGCGCAGGTCATGTCTACTTGTTGTTAATATTCAACTTCGAAAATCGACGCAAACATATGGTAATTGTCATACTTTTCAATTCTTGATCGAGATTCAAGAATCGGCCCCCTGTTATACCTTTATACAATAACTTTCGATATCGATATCTTTCTATATAATAAAATACATATTATAATAATCCACACAGTTTTAATTATATTATGAAATTACTTAGAAAGAGTAATTAATTGCTAAGTGAGTTTGAGATTAAAGTACGAGTTTTTTTTGACATCTAGTATTCGAAAACATTTCGCCTGTCACAGAGAATGGAGATCCTTTTCGAGGATCAAGATTATTCTGTGTATATGTTTATTATAAGCTTGTTAATATTTTCAGGTCATTATCTTCCGTTCAAAGTATTTTTACCTGAGATCAGGCTATACTATGCTAGTTGATATAGTTTTAATTTTGTCTTTGAACGACTTTCAGTTTGAGATGATAAATTATGAGATTGATAAAATATCCACCTGTGCTTGTTGAAACAGGGTATCACCTTCAAGGAAAACAGAAGTCTTTTGTAGCAAGAAAATCGAAACTTCTCTGCGCCTCATTATGGCACTGCTGTCAATTTCTTGACGAGCCTCTCCAACCAGTGGACTGATCGGAGGGGTCCTATTGAATGTCCAGCTAGATCTCTAGATCTGTCGCATTAGACTACTTTTGGTTGTGTTACTTAAAATCGAAAATTCGTTCAATAGAATGCGCCTGTCTGAAAGAATTGCCGACGAATGTAGCCAAATTGCCCCATAAGAACTCCATAATGAGAGGCAAAAGTTTGAGCGAAATTTGAACCATAGTATGGGAGTTGGCGTTGAGAGATTTGGTAAAATATACAGGGTATCTCGAAAAAATGATTCGTGAATAGGTGGATTTCAGTTGAATATCAATTGTTGAATTTAAATTTATATGAAAAATAATACCAATTAAAAAACTTTGATTTCTTGAACACAGTCGACGGCTCTACGGAAAAGTACTAAACAATTGTAAAAAATATTTAATTTTCGCCTTTCATCTGAATGGTTTGTTTTCTTCTTCAATGTGACATCGCGTATCAATTCGATAGACAGAGATTTTTCAGCTCCATGGACCAATGCCAAATTCCCTTATCAACAAATTTCGAGAAATTATGCAAGTGGGCCCAAAATCAGCCCCTACGCACAGTAAGGTTATCGCTGTATATATATTCACCGTGGGGCGAATTGAATGAGTTATTGAATTTGTAAATTTATCAGGCACGTTTCACGCTTAATTCTATTTATTATAATGAACCCGAACATCATGAACGTTGTGAAACGAAATCCAACCCAAATTCATGCTTTCCACACGCCGATGATTCAATTCCGGATTTTTCCGACGCAAACGAATCAATTCATCGGATATATTTCAATAGAGATAGAGAAATTTTTGAAATATCAATTGTATTTATTCCATCCCAAATCGACCATCCTGCGAAAAAACATGAGGTCGTCGAAATTAATTCGTGTTGAACCTTTCCCTTGAACAGAAATGACTGTGATGAATCACAGCGATAAAATAATATCGATATATCTGTAAATGTCACATAATTTTCGGAAAAACATACTTTATTCGAATGAATGTCGACCTCACTGAGAAATCTCGAAATTGGTTCATATCTGTATCTGCATTGTATACATAACATACTTGTCTGATTGTTCCAATCCATAAAAATTTGATTGGAGGTTTTTAGGATCCGAAAGTTTCTTTTCAAAAAGATTTATTTTCAGTTATGATACTTGCTCATACAAGATTTCATTTTTTGGTTTTACTAAATGAATTTCAGATGAGGTCGCGCATTCGAATGCGGCAGTTGAGTTCGTTAATCGGACAAATCGGCCAAATAATTTCGGAGTTATAGCCATTTGAATTTTTGAATAAGTTCCCTGATATTTCAGAAACTTCAGGAGCGATTGGATTGAAACTTGGCAGTTAGTTGAAGCATGACGACGCGCAAATAGAGGCGAACTTTTGTTGGGATCATATGGTCACATAATTCAAAAAACAATTCAAAAAAAATTTCAAAATTTTTTGGAAAACTTTTTTTCCAGAAATAATTGAACCTACTGAAAAATTGCTCATACCTTGAGCTTCCTATTCCATAGCAGTGTACCAAATTTCAATTCGATCCGGCTATTAGTTATGGAGATATCGTTGTCTCTCAGTATAATTCAAGAAATACTGATCAAATCATGATGATAAATTTCGCAGCTAGTTTGAAGATGCTGAAGGACCACTTTGTGCGAGATTTCGTGGTAATCGTGTCATTAGAAAAATTGAAATCTCAATTTTTTTTCAAATATTCAATATTCTGTGATCTTGTTATCACTTTATCCTCATTATATTCCGTATGAACCTTGCAACTGTAATTTTCGATGAAGTACTGAATTTCAATTGGATCTAATCTGTATGTTTGGAAATATTGGGAAAATAACGTTTGAATGGGGTACGTCTGCGGAATGATAAGGTGGATTTTACCCATTCACGAATTCGGCCTTCGTAATTAAGGTACAAATCTTCTCTTCGAATACCTAGCTCCTAACTTCGGGAAGAAACGACTTAGAAACTCGATATTTGTAGAGTAGGTTTGGGGCTTAATCACGAAGGTCGAATTCGTGAACGGGTAAAATCCGCCCAATGATTCCGTAGATATACTTATTCAAAATTTTATTTTCTCAATATTTCCAAAAATACAGATTAGATCGAATTGAAATCCAGAACTTTATCGAGAAAAAATCTTGAAAAGCTCTGCAGTGATGGCAGCAGCTTTTGCGCGCATGTTCAAATTCGTTGCCAAAGCGGTCATCTCCAATGAACATGCGTGCAAAAGCTGCTGCCTTCACGGCAGTGCTTTTCTAGGTTTTCATTCCTATAACCTGACCATCAACAGTCAACTAAATTTATCATATATTTCGGTACAAGCGTCAGCGGAGCCAAATGACTCCTATATCACGCTACCATCATTTTCTGAAATTATATCACTAAAGAGTCCATATGTGTGTGAAGGTATCCTGTTCAAACATGGCATAAGTAATTCAATGACTGTGAAAATAAAACTTGTCATACAAAGAAACCACAAATGAAAAAAACACATGATAAAAAAAACATGATTGAATCTTTAATTGTGTGTGCGATCATTTAACATATTCTATTCATAATAACACCCTTTAAGGGTAGTTGAAAGTCTGTTTAATTTATTTCCATGAAATTAATCGAAAACACTCCCCCTCAGCCCTAGGTCGCTGTAAAATGAAACAAAGGGGGATAGGCTAAACACTCTGCAGAATATGTCTCAAAACATATTGCCTTTTCTATACAGAAGCCCTCATTGTGAAAGAACTAAGATTGCCGAAGCAAAGATGTTATTCAATGAAACCAAACCAAGGTTCGTTTCCCCTTTTGTCCTTGTTACATCTTACTCTAAATTTTTATTACAATGTCTCTTGAAAAGGGTAATAAACGTCAAATAAAATTAGGTTTGTAGACGGGAAATAACAGGTTCCCCAGATTAATGAAGTATAATTGACAATAAAATGGGGAGAATTTGCTATGGCGGATGTGTAAGTATCTTTCACTCCAGAACACGCTACATGAAATGTAGAGTTCTGTAAAATGTATCATCATTGTAAGTAGCATTCGAATAGTTTGGAAAAAAATTTCTAGAAAATTATTGACGTGATGCAAACAGCTTTTTCATGCTTTCGTTGCCAAAGCGGTCAAAAACTCAAGTAATGACACTGTCAAAAGCAGCCTTAAAAAAATATTACAACTTTTTCATTATTATTCTAATTAGACGATCATCACTCAATTTTGCGCAACTGTGCGCGTCATCATTTGTTAACTAGTTACCGAGTTTCTTGATGATCGAATCAGTATCTTTTGAGATACTTCGGAAATAGCATTTTTCTCCTCAATATCAACGAAAATTGAAAACGGATCATACTAAAATTTGGTACACTGGTGTAATATTGACCACAAAGTTGGTGCATTTAATATAAAATTTCGCATCAGCATTTACCAACTAGTACCCACCTTTGATCAAGATCTGTATCATTTTATTTCAGAAAAAATATCATGAAATTTGACTTATTTTCTCCCAAATATCTCTGAAATTGAAAATGGGATCAAACTGAAATTTGGCACAGTGTTGTTATATACAGTGCGCGTCAAAATTATGGAACAAATTAATTTTCTCTGAAAAAAAAAAGATATTTGGCAACAAATTCCTGATACAGGTCCATTTTTGTTTCAAATTTACCAAATTTTTATGCATTTTTGTTGCACACTGTGCCATCCCCATCAACCCTCTAAATTTTTTGAATAGGGAAAGTGGTACTTTTTTGGCAAGGTCTTTGTATATCCTTTACAGGCGTGCAGAAATTTTCAAGAAAAAATATTTTTTTTTGAAAAATTAGGTAGTTCGAAGAAGTTACTTTGAGACGATAGTAACTGATGAAATTTGTCACCGAATGAAAGTCGAATTACAGTTTTGTTCATGCACAACTTTCAACCCGTACGAACCCTTCAATAGAGAAAAAAATTTTTTTCACGTGAGGGGTTTGAGAGTTGTGCAGGAACAAAACTGTAATGGTCGACTTTCATTCGGTGACAAATTTCATCAGGTACCATCGTCTCAAAGTAAATGAGCCATGCCAAAGTGCACATACTAAAAACCTCTTTGAAGTGACTAATTTAAAAAAAAAATTTTTCTTGAAAATTTCTGCACGCCTGTAAAGAAGATACGAAGACCTTGCCAAAAAAGTACCACATGGCCTACTTTCCCTATTCGAAAAATTTAGAAGGTTGATGGGGATGGCACAGGGTGCAACTTCAAAAATGCATATAAATTTGGCAAAAGTGAAACAAAAATTGACCTGTTTCAGGATTTTGTTGCCAAATATTTTTTCTTCTGAGAAAATTAATTTGTTCCATAATTTTTACGCGCACTGTATATTGACTTCAAGGTATGTGCCAAATATTGGAAAAATAATGATTATTAATAATGATAATGCCAATGGTATACAAATCCATATTTCATTTCAGTGATAAGAACATTATGAAGTTTGAGATTTTATTTCCAGAAAGAATATATTTTTCCCATCTTTAACACGTTTGTTCTGGGTACCAGCTCGTTAAGAATTTTGCTGTTGTTTTGGTCTAAACCAACTAACACGAAGAATCTGAGGTAAAATTCAATTCTGTCCGGAAGCCATCCAACTTTCGAAATAACACACCTGGAGATCCGAAATTTTCAGGGAAGATTTGGATCCTTAGTATCTGGGTTTAATTCGTTAATGGCAAAATCGGTCGAACAGTTTCAGTGTTATGCTCATTTGAAATCTCGAGTTTATTTCCTTAATATAACACGCACAAAGTGCTAATGCGATCGAATGAAACTTCTCAATTAGTCGTAAAATATCGACGCGCAACCACACGCAAATTTTTGTGAAGACTAAATTAAAAAAACATTTCGACAATCTTCCAAATTTATTTTTTTGCGGAAACTTTTCTCCAGATTCCTATGAAATTTGGAATAGAGTTTGAAGCCAATATTTAATGAGCAATCGATTTCAGCTCGATCCAATATCTATTATTTTCGAAAATATTGCGATATAATATGTTAAATCTAGATTTTCCCCCTTATAACTTAAAACATAACGCTTTGGCAACGAATTTGAACAAGCGAGTACAACCTTCTGACCTCAGCTCAACGCTGCTATGGATTTTGATTTCTTTGCATTTATCATGAGTTAATAGAAGGATGATCAGGTTTTTGAATACACAAAATAAATTCCATGATGAAATCAATGACAACCACATTTCCAAGAAATCCTTACTTAAATAAAACAAAATCTAGAAAAGCACTGACGTGAAGTCAGCAGCTTTTACGCGCTTATTCACATTGCGAAATGGTCACTTCGAAATTTCAGTGAAATTTTAATGAAATATAAAAATTTTGGAAAAAAAAAATTTTTTGTCGAATTTTTCCATGGATAATTCTTCTTATTGACACTGTTCATCTTCCAACCAAGTTTCATTTCGATCATATAAATATTTTTCGAGTTATTGAGAAATCAAAATTTCAAATAGCTGTAGCACAAAAACCATTCGGCAGATTTGGCTCATTAACGAACTCAACCGAGATATTCGGGTTCTTAATCTAACCTGAAAATTTCAAGACTCTAGGGTCCTTCCTTTCGAGAGTTACAGCGCACACGGCTGGACGGACAGAATCAATTTTGAGCACGGATTCTTGATCAAAGAGTCTAACCTAGTCGTTTGAGACCAATTTCGGCTCAAAATTCGAAAATTACAGACATCGTGACGAAATGATAACGCGCTGTTCCCCAGAACAAGCGCGTAAAAATGGAATCGAATTAAATAAATGTGAAAAAAATCCAGTAGTGAGCTACTGGAAAATAATTCCCAATTCCACTTGAGGTAATGTCTTTACTGAATTGAAGATTCAACAAGCTCAATTGGTAGCAATGAATCCCCACATCTGATAACTAAATAACGTGCTAAAAAAAGACATGAGTGAGTTGACGGACAAATCAATAAACAACTGGTTAACCGAATAAACAACCTTTATTGAAGTAAATATAGACGTCAGCTAGCAATCTGGTTAGTTTCGACAATTCGATAAAGCAATATTTAGTCAACTTTAAAATAAACAAGTGGCGAGACACTTGTAGTACTATTCAGCATGAAGTCTCCTCTTCACACACAGCGATGATAACAGGCTAGAAAACGACCCTGAATTGGGAGGTTCACATGAGAAAACTGAAATCATGCAAATGCAAAAAAATACAAGCATCGAAAATTTAATATTAATCACCTTCAATGAGGATGAACTACATTATTTTAAAGAATTTGTTTCCAAAGCAGTATTTCTCGAGTTGATTAGAAAATTACGTCACGGATGAATTTTTCTCTAAAGTGTAGGTACATATCTGAAAAACATACGTTCATTATAGTGAGTTGAACTACTTAACTACTTTCAGATTGTTGTCATTTTGAATTATAATTAATAATAATAATAATAATAATAAAGTTTATTTCGGTAAATAAACAAATTCATCACAGAGATATATAATAATATTATAATCTGTACGTGATATTTAAAACAATATATAATTCTACAATATGCTCTATAATGAAAAGAAAAAACTAACATATGGACAACCATAAATCCACAGAAATATTTTTTTTTAAATAAAAAAACTTTTTTCTTTCCAGAACAAAAAAAATTAAAATGGACGCAAGTCCATTTAGCCGGTTGTATATAAAGGGTTTTTCAATAAGAGGTGTTATTTTGAATAGCCAGCTATTTCGGTAGATGTCACTTTTGAAGTTGTCATTATTGATATTTGACAAGTAGAAACTACGCCATTAATAAAAATTTCAAAAAGCACTGCCGTGAAGGCAGCAACTTTTGCGCGCATGTTCAATGTAGATGACCGCTTCAGCAACGAATTTGAACGTGCGCGCGTACCAAATTTCAGTTCTATACGATCATAAGTTCTGGAGATATCGGGAAAAAATATGTCAAATTTCGAGGTTTTCTTCTCGATATCGTTGATTTTTTCGGTATAACTCGAGAAATACAGATTCAGTCCTGATTAAACTTCACAGATAGTTTTAAGACGCTGAAAGACAACTTTATGCAAAATTTCGTGATAATCGTGTTATTAGAACAATTTGAAAACAAAAATTTCTATGATTTTCTCATCAAATCATCCTCATTAAATTCCGTATGAAACTTCGAACTGTTATTTTCGATGAAGTACTGGATTTCAATTCGATCTGATCTGTATTTTTGGAAATATTGGAAAAATAAAATTTTGATTGGGTATATCTACGGAATCATTGGGCGGATTTTACCCATTCACGAATTCGACCTTCGTAATTAAGCCCCAAACCTACTCTACAAATATCGAGTTTCTAAGTCGTTTCTTCCGGAAGTTATTGTGTTTACGGTCAGCCTAACGGCCGACTGCGTAAACACAATAACTTCCGAAAGAAACAACTTAGAAACTCGATATTTGTAGAGAAGGTTTGGACCTCAATTACGAAGGCCGAATTCGTGAATGGGTAAAATCCACCCAATGATTCCGTAGATATACCCAATCAAAATTTTATTTTTCCAATATTTCCAAAAATACAGATCAGATCGAATTGAAATCCAGTACTTCATCGAAAATAACAGTTCGAAGTTTCATACGGAATTTAATGAGGATGATATGATGAGAAAATCATAGAAATTTTTTTTTTCAAATTGTTCTAATAACACGATTATCACGAAATTTTGCATAAAGTTGTCTTTCAGCGTCTTAAAACTAGCTGTGAAGTTTAATCAGGACTGAATCTGTATTTCTCGAGTTATACCGAAAAAATCAACGATATCGAGAAGAAAACCTCGAAATTTGACATATTTTTTCCCGATATCTCCAAAACTTATGATCGTATCGAACTGAAATTTGGTACATTGCTGTGAAATTAGAAGGTCAAAGCGTGACTATAATTTTTCTTGGATATGATGAATGGTTTCCGAAAAAAAAATTTTTTTGGAAAAAAATTTCGAAAAAATTTTTTTTTAAAAATTACCGACAATATAATCCTGACGAACTTTAGCTAAAAGTTGCGCGTCGTTGTACTTCACCTAACTACCAAGTTTGAATCCAATCGCTCAAGTAGTTTCTGAAATAAAAAATAAATAACTTCAAAACTTCAAATGCCTATAACTCCGAAACTATTCGAGCGATTTGGCCCATTAACGAACTTAACCGCGGCATTCCAATGCGCGACCTACCCTGAAAGTTTCAAGTTGCTAGCTCACTTCGTTCGACAGTTATCGTGTCTACGGCCGGCCGGCCGGCCGGCCGGCCGGACAGAATCGATTTTGACACCGGATTCGTCATCAGTGAGTCCAACCTAGTCGATTGAGACCATTTTCGGCTCAATCATCCAAAATTACAGACATTTGATCAAAACGATAGCACGCTGTTCCCCTAGAACATGCGCGCAAAAATGGAACGATACACGCTTCAACAACGCATTGAAATTATTAAAATTCACTATAAATATGGTGAAAATTTGGCAGAGAGGGGTTCGTAAAACTCGAACATTTTTGGGTCGTCGTGAAGCACCTTGTCGGACCGCAATAAAGAAATTGGTGGAAAAATTCGAGCTGTTGGGACAAGTTAGTGATGTGAGGAATAAAACCCGTGCACGTCGCTCAAGAACAGCCAAGAATATTGCTGCTGTAGCCGAAAGTGTTGAAGAAAACCCAGGTTTGTCCATTCCTCGTCGTTCTTTGGAATTAGGCATTCCACAAACGTCATTACACCGTATTTTGCATAAAGATTTGGATCTTAAGGCTTATAAAGTTCAGTTAACACAAGAACTCAAACCAGCCGATCATCAACAACGTCGTGTCTTTGCTGATTGGGTCGTTGAAATGCATGAAAATGATCCGGAATTCCATCGAATAATCATCTTGAGTGATGAGGCCCATTTCCACCTCGATGGCTTCGTCAACAAGCAAAATTGTCGCATCTGGGGCTCGGAAAACCCGAGAGTTATTGTTGAAAAGCCTCTCTATCCTCAACGTGTGACTGTTTGGTGCGGTTTATAGTCCGGCGGAGTCATTGGACCTTACTTTTTCGAAAATGAGGCTGGAGCAACAGTTACGGTGAATGGATTGCGCTATCGAGAGATGATTAATGATTTTTTTAGGGCCGGAATTGGATGGTATTGATCTGGACAACGTTTACTTTCAACAAGACGGCGCTACGTGCCACACAAGCAACGAAACCATTGATCTTTTGCGGGAAAAGTTTCCGGACCGTGTTATCTCTCGAAGAGGTGATCCCAATTGGCCACCGAGATCTTGTGAATTAACACCTTGCGACTTCTTCCTTTGGGACCACGTGAAAGAGAAGGTTTACGCCAATAGCCCAGCGTCGATTCAAAACCTCAAAGATGAAATTCGTGAGGCTATCGAGGACATAGGGCAGCCACTCTGCGATTTGGTTATCGAAAATTTCATTAAAAGGATATGGTCCTGTAAGCGTGGTCGTGATGGTCATTTGCCTGATGTTATTTTCCACTATTAACGGCATAGCTTCTTCTTTATAATGAAATAAACATCCGATCAGTTTTATTGAAAAATGGCATTTTTCTTCGAATATCAAAATAACACCTCTTATTGGAAAACCCTGTATGACAAATAAACTGCGACAGGGACTTTTGATTTTTATCATTACTCTTTTCTCTCATCGAACACAAACGGAAATTTGTGTTGCTATACGATCCTGATGAGAACCCGAACTCAATTCGTATTTTTGTTTCAACTATCCTAGGACTGTTATGAATTTCGAAACCGAAACAAGGATATTATTTTGCAGGTGTTTTCTGGGTTTTTCACTTCCAATATTTGAAACAGAACAATTAAAAATCAAATAAAATTGTTAATTTAGAAAACCCCTTGGCGGATTGCAGGATTAAACTATTATTTTGTCAAGAGCAGTTCCTACGAAAACAGGTTGCCTAATTAACTGGACCGGAACAATACAAACGATAAACAAAGCGAACTGTTACGTTTCAGAGTACAAACCTGACTATTTCATCAGACAAAAAAGAAAATTCCCAATTTTTCTTTATTTTTTCGAAAAAGGGTTTTACATGAAAAAAATGTTTCATTTAATTTCTGATAGTGCTGTTTCAAGCCCAGAAAAAACCTTTAAAATAATATAATAGTCTAAATCTGACTTCTTCATCAGACAAACGAGAAAATTTGCAGAATTATTTTTTTGTATGTCTGATGAAGGCGTCGGAGTAAGACTCTGGAATTTTACAGTTCACTTTGTAGTCCGTTTGCATTGTTCCGGTATTGTTCATTAGGCAACCTTTCGCCTTAAAACTGCCGTTGAAAAATAGTTTAATCCTGCAATCCGCAATGGCCTTTTCCATTAAACAGCAATATTCATTTAATTTTTAATATTTCTGTTTGAGAAATTGAGAGTGAAAACGTCGAATACACCTGAAAAATAATGCAATATCCTCCCAAAATGTGCTAAAAAACGATGCAAAACAGAACCAATGACTCCCAAACCGTTGGGCGGATTCTGCCCATTGACGAACTCAGCCGAGATATTCAGGCTACGAACCTATCCCGAAAATTTCAAGTCCCTCTCGGTCTGTTATTTTGAAAATGACTGGACATTCGATAAGACGGCCAGATAGAATTTAAATCTCACAACGAATTCTTCTTCAGTGAAAAACAAAACGGTAGACCAATTTATCAACCGACCGTTTGTTATCCACTCCTATACAATCACGAAGTTACCACTAGATAAACACCCTGTATATTTCGCGAAAGATTCAATCTGTTTTTTTTTTCAACTCAAAGTACTTCACGAATGGGAACGTGAAATAATTTGTAATCCAAGAACAATAGGCAGTTCAACAAATCGAAATATACGGATCACTTGAAATGCAACCGACGTTCATGCACGGCTATAAACTTATAGTATGTATAATTTACTACGAAATGCTTGTTTGGCAGGCACTTACGAGAACTGCTACTCGAATAAACTGAACGTCAGCGGAAGGTTTACATTCTGATTCATTTTCGATCAGCCAATGACTTGTTGATAAACATTTGAAGAAGGTACGGAACCCGATACGAGGTACAACAGCTTGTTTATCGAATTCAGTGATTTTATGTTTCATACCGAACGAATTTGCAGCAACTCAGATGTTAGGGTTGAAGAAGCGACAAAATGTTTAAAAATTTGCGACTGTTCACAAGAAAGAAATCAGTGAAAATTCATGTTTATCACACTACTGAATACATACTCTTGTTCATTTGACAATTTAATTGTACATTTCATTTGAATCTATTTTATAATGCTATACAGGGTGAGTCTCTAGGTTGAACATTAACTTTAACCATAGATTCCTCTAATCGAATGAAAGACTTTTTTCAGTCGCCATTTTTCCACATTCGGTTCAGCTAAAAAGTTATAAACATTTAAATACACTTTCCTTGCAAGTTCACCACCAATATATCTAAAGGAGATCTCTTTTGCAGAATATCCAATCCAATATTTGAAATTCAAAGAAACATGATTGAGAAAACTCGCTTCATTTTTATGATTTGGTGCTTTTTGCGATATTATCACAAGGAAAACATTTCACTACACTAGACTTAAAAGACTGATCTTCAACTTGATATTTATGCAATATCCAATTTCATTCCACTATGAGATTATACCCAATTCCATCCTCACCTGTTCTCATATTTAAAATTCCATAATTATACTTATTTTCATCAAATTTATAAATGAATTGTATGAAATCACTCAACTAATCTAAACACATTAATTGAACTCTATGGAAAATCTGGTCCAATAGACATGAAGACGTACCCTCCATATCTGTGGTCTGTTCAAGAAACTGCATAGACTTAATCTAAGAACTAGACATCTGCAGTTTTGCTTTAGAATCAAAAACAAATTCCTCAGTACGAAATCTCCCTCAAATTGTAAAAATTACGCATAATGTCCAGAGAAAAATATTTCTTCAAATTTTCATAATAACAATCCTCACGAAATTTTACATAAAGTTATGCAACGGTATTTTATCCGAAAATTTCAAATGACCATGCAATTTGACATATTTTTTTCAAAATCTCTGAAAATAAATGTTGGATCCATTTGAAATTTGAAGTACTATTGTTGAATTATGACTTCAAGGCCTGCGCGAAACTTCATCGAAATCTGAAGAATAGTTTATCGAAAATAAATGTTCTCCAAGAAAAATTTTATACATTTTTGAAAACAATTTTTTTTCGATTTCTTACCGATACTATCCTCAGGAGAATCTGCATTATAATGCCTGTCGGAATTCTACAATTAGTTACAAAGTTTCAATCTGATCAGTCCAATGTTTCTTGAGAAAATGAGAAATTAATCATGAAATTTCAAACTAACTACGGAATGGCTCATATTGTTTCCCAATATATCCAGAAATAAATATCAGATTGCATACAAATTTGAAACAACGTTGTAAAATAGTGACTTCAAGGTCTGCGCTGAATTTCAACTCAATCTGAAATTTTCTTAATTTTTGTCAACGTTCTAACGAGCATGTCTGCAAAATACTGCACGAATCTGCACGTTGGTTCTCTTCAACTAATTTTTAAGCTTCAAATTGATTGAAATAGTGGTTCTTGAAATATGGAAGAAAGTTCGAAAGTTAGAGCACACAAAGACGTCCGGGCACAATTAAATTAAACCTTAGATTCTTCTTCAGGAAGTCCAATCTGATCCTGTAAGACCAGCTAAAAATTCTAAAATCACAAACGTATGACAAAACGATAACACGCTGTTCCCCAGAACAAGCGCAAAAAAATACCACATCGGAGAACTTGAGGACCAAGCTAATATTCGGGAACGAATTCAGTCGAAACCAGAATTCTCAAAGAATGTTTAGAAGTTCGCTGAAAGCTTCATAGAGTTAACATATATAAAGTACTAGTGCGTTTATCAAAGAAACACCTGGCAAAGGAGCCTAACAACGGAATGAAAACAGCCTTTTCATCTACGAATTCACGCTACCTTCTCAAGGTTACCATGATGCTTAGAATCCGACATAACTGAGCACACGTGACAACTTCGGATTTATTTAAGTAATTCGTTCAACATCCAAGCTGGCTTTGACGGTCTAAAATTATAGAATTTCGGCAACGGAAGAGGAGGGAATCGTCTCTTTTACCTGCTTGCCACGAACTGACACAAAATACATTGGGAATGAGAAGCATATTCATTTCATTCAAATCTTCACAGAGATTTTTCCCGGTTGATACTATCAGATATGTAAGAAGGAACTCACATTGCATTGTGGAAAATTGTATCGCATTGACGTGTATGAAAAATTTTATATTCGATTATATTTTTCCTCTAGAACAATGTCTTTCAATATTTGGCTCGCAACTCCGAGAGGCTCAGAGGGCTAAGGGCAAAAAAACAAAAACAAAAAAATCATTTTTTGGATTCAAATCAAAAAAGGATAATTCGATTGAGGCACTGACGTGAGGTCAGAGTTCAAATTTTTTGCCGAAGTGATAGGTTTTCAGTTATTGATGAAATTACAACGATAATGAGGACATAACAGCAAAATTTCACATATTTTTTTTCCTTATATTTCCGAATATAAATAGGGCATCGCGCTGAAATTTGGTTTCCTATTGTTAAGTATTAACCAAAAATTGGTGCCAAATTTCATTAAAATCTGATGTATTGTTCAGTTATATTTTTGCTGGAAAATTATCGAAATTTTAATATTGCGTGGGGGTTTTGTCCAACATAATACTAAATTGAGAGATAGTCTGGAACAAAATTGAAACTTCTTCGACTAATAACCTAAAACAAAAACACTGGATCCCATTAGTTCATTTTCAGGTTTTTCAATTTTTTGGCGATAATACAACTTTTGTTTTTCGAATCTGAACATAAATTGTCATACGTGTGTGCTCGTTTGAAACCTTCTGAAAGATGGAATCATACCACACCCCCCCGATTTTAGTTAGTCATGTTAATTATTCAATTAGTATCGTATACATTTATCAAGAACATAAAATAAGAAGACAGATTGTTATACTGATATTTTTTTGTTTTACAACGATGAAACCAATAACCAAAATATGAAGAAAATATTAATTGTATTCCAGACTATCGCCCAACCCTGTATATATCTCGCCCGTAAGTCGGTTTTTCATTCACCATTTAAAATGACGAGACTACGTGCACAGAAGACTAAATCAGCGCAATTGGCTCATAAACAAGAGTTATTGCCGAAAAACCAATGAAAAATAGTTCATGAAGAATTGCAAATCTTTTTGGAGTCTGATAAAACTAACTGACTTAAGTCCATATGGCCTTGGGGATCCACGACATTTTTTAACTACAAGAAGGTCGAAGAACTCTGATTTAGAATGAGAATAATATAGTTTTTATAGAGGCTGAATTACATGGATTAATTCTTTTTGAGGTCAAAGATAAGATCAAGGTTAGAAAAATGAAATAAGCGGTGACGAAGTTCATAAATGTTACAAATACATAAATCAGAATATGTTCTTAATAGCACACATCTGAGACAAACGCAATAAAATTATTAGTTAAATGGATCTTTCTCGACTGATCTTGTAGAACAATAATTGGATGTGGAGACATTAGTCTCGAATAAGTTGGAACTTGGTCAATATTGAGCTGGCTTCAATCAGAGATCCCGCAACAATTATCTAAACAGAAATTGTCAAGATTTTCAATAGCAACTAAAATTGTGGATATTGCTTACAGTTTATTCGCCATTCGTATATTGCCAGGATGGCTCGATATCATGTACGAGAATCTAACGTAGAAGAAAATTTCGATCCGATCTTTTTTATTTGCAAACTTATTTTTATTTCTCGTAAAACTTCGTCAAATTTCCATAGAATTTGGCTTAGTCGATATTCAACAATAGCACATTAGATTTCAGCTCTCAGAAATATTACGAAAATAGTAGCTGGAATAGCCAGAGTTGTCAGGAAAAATCATGTAATTTACTTAACAGTCAATTACTAACTTTGACCTATCTGAATATTTTAGTTTTTTATGTGTTCGGCAAAAGGTATATGAACTGAATCTCACGTCTAGAAAAGTATTTCAGATACTGCATTATCTGACCGAAAATTATGTTATATACCAAAAAGTATTTCCGACACCGAAAAAAATCGTAGAAGATAATCGAAAGTATTTTATGAACACAGCGAGAAAAGTTAGACAAACGACTCATTCTAAACTGAAATCTAATTGCTTACTGGTGAACAGAGCGGATCTAGATACTGGATGAGTTACTTCTTGATAAAGCATCCGAAGTTACTTTGGGTATCTAGTTACTTTCTCTTCGAGAAAAAGAACTCATGCTCTTATCCGAAAATTACTTTATTAAAAAGATCAGATACTTTTCAAGTTCTTTTATACAGGAAGTTTTCTAACTGCAGTATAAAACCTCAGAAGGATAGCACGATTGAAAAAAATTCAATGAACATAAGGCCAAAGTTGCTTTGTTTTTGAGACGCAAATATTCTACAAATAGTTACAAAGTTTCAATCTGATAGCTTATGAATTTCTTGAGATATTTATATTTATATTTATATTTAGAAAAAAATCTCAAATTTCAGATCAGCATCGAAATTCCACATAGTTTTTTCCCAAATAGCTTCGAAAATGAATATCGGATCGAATTCAAATTTGAAGCATTGTTGTTTCATATTGACCCCAAATCTTGGCCAAATTTCATATTGATCTGATAGATAGTCTACGAGAAAACCCAACAATAACAACAAAAATCAGGAAAGTTTATTTTTTAGGGTTTTCTTAGTTTTCACTCCCAATATCTGAAACAGAACTATAAAAAATCAAATATAATTGGGAGTGAAAACCCAAATAAAACCTAAAATGGTTCTTCATCTAAATTCAAGTTTTGATACTTATGGCCTCAGTACCTCTAGAGATATTGAAGAACCTGAAATTTTCAAATGGGCATTACTCCGAAAACGTTCGGCTGATTCCGCCCATTAACGAATTTAATCGAGTTCTTTGGACTCCAAACCTAATATGAGAAGTTCAATTCGCTAGATCCTTTGCTTTGAATGTAAGAGCACGTACAGTCGGACGGAAGGACATGATCAAATGAAAACGGATTCTTCTTCAGGAAGTTCAATCTCATCGGTTAAATGCTTGATCGTCTCAAAATTCGAAAATCAAAGATATTTGGACGAAACGATATCGCGCTGTTCCCCAAAACCTAAGGGCGTAAAATGGAAAAAACTGTCCAGTGTTGGACCTCAAAGGAGCTAAAAATCATCTTGTGATTGGTAATCCATCATTAGTAAATTATCATCTTGTGACTTACCCTGAACTTATTTCAAGCTGACGAACTTAAAAACGTATCTACCAAAATTTCAGTTTTATGAAATGATTGGATTTAATGCATATTGCGACCATCTGTGCCCATCGTTAATTATAGAATGAATCGATTCATCAGATTGAATTGGAAACGCTTCCTAATTATCGTAAATTTCATACTTCATTTGTAGTACACGAACTTGAATGCTGAATATGTTATATTTCAATAATTCGGACTATGCATTAACTGTAGTATGACGCTCTATGGCAAATATAATTGTAAGAGATTATTGACGCATCTGATTCTTCGATGTTTGCTGGTCATTCAGACATTCAGGTCGATTCTGTTTGCAAGTAGCAATATTGCTAGGAAAACGATATTGCTATCAAAACAAGATTGGAATTATTGGTATTCTGATCAACGATTTTGAGCAATATGATCTGTCACTTTAACAAGAATCTTGCTATCAATATTGCTATTAGCAACTCCAAAGTAGTGCTTCTTATGCTTGGTAACAAGATAGGTTAGAGAGGGAATCTTACAGAGATCCATTTGTTTGAGTATTATATCGTCCAAGAATTCGAAAATATTGAAGATAGGGAAGTATGTGCTAATAGAAATTTGTTCAAGGTTCTCTAGAATATTTAATTTCGAGGAAAATTCTTAGACTAAAATTCCGGCATAGTAAGCAACAGCTGAGATGATTATTCTAATGATCTCAACAACAGCCATCTCTTGAATTGCCAACAGAAAAGTTCATCGAATTTCGAATCATTAACGCCTGCATAAAATTGCTGCATTTGATTTCTGGAAACCAATATTCTATTGGTATCCAGGAAATTGGTCAATTTGACTTTAATTGGTCTTTCTGCTTAGTAACATTTTTGAATGAGTCGATGTTTAGATACATGAATAAAAAAAAAGTATATGCTAATGGAAATGTGTTCAAAGTTCTCTAGAATATTTAATTTCAAAGAAAATTCTAAGACTGAAATACAGGCATAGTAGACAACAGCTGAGATGATTATACTTATAATTTCAAGAACAACAATCCCTTCAAGCTGCCAACGAAAAATTTTATCGAATTTCGAATTCTCAACGCCTGACTACAATTCCTGCATTTGATTTCTGGTAACCAATATTCTATTGGTATCCGGGAAATTGGTTATTCGACTCTCTTTGTTTCTTTACATTTTTTATGTCGATGTTTACATGAATAATGAAAGCCCAATGATCTAATAATATATATTAGTAGTAAGTATAGTAGTATATATTATTAGATCATTGTGAAAGCCTTAGATAGAGCTTATATATGCGAAATCATAAAAAATCTCACGAAGTAGGGTTATTTTCTTCTTCCTTCTAGCTCTAAAGTCACAAAATACAGTGTTGTCAGCTCTAGAATCACCGATTATTGAAGTCCATGATAGCAATATTGCTGTGACAACATTCACAACAAACATTGCTATACCACTCGGAACAGAATACGTAACATCATGGCATATTTCTATAAGTTAGAAAGATAGCAATATGACTAGAATAGCAAGGTTCATAGCAATACGCAAACACAATCGACCTGATAGTCTAACGACAGAGTGTAGAATATTTATAATAATTTTCATTATCGACCTATGTTTTATTGTATTTACATCGTCCTGTACTTTCGAAAATTCATATCGTAATGCTTTTGTATAATCGCTTATTGGGATGAATTTTGATAGAAGATGAACTTTTTGCAGTTGTCTTGTACAAAGGTGATAAGGTCAGTGAAAATAAGGCTTCAAAAGTAGTTTCTTTGATCGATTTTCTAAACAAAAATTCATACTCCTGTAATGAATATAGATACACTAAGATATCAATAAAAAAAAACCTAGAAAAGCACTGCCGCGGACCATATGGAAAAAAGAACGCTAAATCTCTCCATCCGGAGGTGAAGGTGCGTTTGGCGGAGTCAATACTTGTAAAGGTGACCGCTTGGACAATCAATTTAAACAAGCGCGTAAAAGCTCCTGGCCTCACGTCAGTGCATTTTTAGATTTTGTATTCACCCAGACTCCCTGTGTAGAACAAGAATACAAAAAAAATACAAAAAAAGAACACTGATTTCACATTCCATCATTGACTTCCCAATGGAAAATATATTTGTTCGCATTCAAAAACAAAATAAATCACCCCGAAAAAAATGTTTCACAGCTTAATAGATTCACGTGAAAATTTCCATTGACCCGGAATTATCCCATCAGAAAAAGCACTCAACATCTCGAAAAACCCCATTTCCAAAACCGCAGAATGAGTACACTTCGTGAATTTCGTCCCGAGTCGAACTTTGAAAAAAAACAACCTGATCCACTAATCGAATAGGATCGAACTTCGGGGTAATGCATTTTTCGCATGACGTAGTGTGGTTTTGTGAAAGATTTTTCTTGTGATGAACGTTTATTGCCCAGGCCCCAAAATTGACGATAAAAGAAACCCTCATAATTCGGCTGTCTAGGAGAAAAACCGAACAAAACACTGTTGTTTTCGTGGATAAAGGAGAAGAGTTAATTAAATTGTAGTCGTTATGACATCCATGAGATGAATTTACGACGAATGATTGTAGTTAATCCTGTTATAGCCAGAAATAGAAAAACTCTGTAAATTACCAACAAATATCATCGTTATCATTATCCGTGAAAAACAGTTTCATATGTAAGTTTGGTTATGACTGAATTTCGATGAAATTTTATGAAAAAGATCAATAAAAGTACCGACGTGAAGTCACAAGGTTTTGCGATAATGTTCAAATTACTGGGCGAAAAACAAATTTTGAAAGGTTTTTTGATTGTCCTAATGACATGATCACGAAATTTAGCACAAAATTGTGCAACAGCTTTGCTCACTAGTTACAAAAGGTTTGTTCGTTGTACCTACATGAACTACACTTTGTCTACACTAACTCCACTTAGTTCCCATCCTCAGTGCAGCTGGGTGTAGTTGAGTGTACTAACAGATAACAGAATAAGTGAAGTTCAATTCTCATAGAATACAAATATATGATAGATGATTTCACGCAAATCCAATATAACACAATTCTATGCTTCTTGTGTTTTGGTTACCATTTAAAGATGATGTTGATTTGTTTATCCAAAGTCGTCGCGAAAAATTCATTTTAAATATGTGAAAATTAATTTCATTCAAAAATAAACCCACATACAGAACAAAACACGTCAAACCAAGAACCAGAGACAACAACAGATGATTATGAATTTTTAGGCATAAGCATCACAGAAAATAACCTCACTCTATGCATTGCACATGTAATCTGTGACTACACTAACTTTCAACATTTCCGCAACAAACAGAATGCAAGTTTACCGAACAGTATCAGTGGAGTTAGTGTAGTTCATGCAGGTACAACGAACGAGTTTCAACACGATCGGAATCGGAACAGAATTTTTCGAGTTTTTCCGGAAATAATAACGATACCGAAGAAAAAAAAAGCAAATTGAACATATTTTATTCCACTATCTCCGAAAATATTAACTACAGGATGTGGGCCAAATTTCATCGGAGTCTGATGAACAGCTTTCAAAAAAATTTGGGAAGTTATCGAGAAAAAGTTATTATTTGGTTGTATTCTTTGAAAATGTTTTTTTGAGAATTTTTTCAGATATGTTTTTTCGAAAAAAATGTATGAATACATTCGATCGGTATGCTTGGTTCAGTTCTAAATAAGGTTTTGATTAACATCGATACAGAGAAGATTACCAGACTGATAAAACAAAAATTTATTCAGAATTGAACTCAGCATACCGATAGGTTTCATTGAATAATTTTACTTAAAATTACAAAACTAAGAGAATTAAGTTCAAAAGATTCAATTTTTCGAAACGTTCCAACATATTAAGTAGGGTTACAGCTAAGAGGTAGAAAGGAAACATTTCATTCTATCGCCAACGGTTTTAAGCGTTTTCATTATGAGTTGTTGATTGAAAAAACATGAATTCATTTCAGGTTATATTCCAACCCTGATGTTGATTTGTTTATCCAAAGTCGTCGCGAAAAATTCATTTTAAATATGTGAAAATTAATTTCATTCAAAAATAAACCCACATACAGAACAAAACACGTCAAACCAAGAACCAGAGACAACAACAGATGATTATGAATTTTTAGGCATAAGCATCACAGAAAATAACCTCACTCTATGCATTGCACATGTAATCTGTGACTACACTAACTTTCAACATTTCCGCAACAAACAGAATGCAAGTTTACCGAACAGTATCAGTGGAGTTAGTGTAGTTCATGCAGGTACAACGAACGAGTTTCAACACGATCGGAATCGGAACAGAATTTTTCGAGTTTTTCCGGAAATAATAACGATACCGAAGAAAAAAAAAGCAAATTGAACATATTTTATTCCACTATCTCCGAAAATATTAACTACAGGATGTGGGCCAAATTTCATCGGAGTCTGATGAACAGCTTTCAAAAAAATTTGGGAAGTTATCGAGAAAAAGTTATTATTTGGTTGTATTCTTTGAAAATGTTTTTTTGAGAATTTTTTCAGATATGTTTTTTCGAAAAAAATGTATGAATACATTCGATCGGTATGCTTGGTTCAGTTCTAAATAAGGTTTTGATTAACATCGATACAGAGAAGATTACCAGACTGATAAAACAAAAATTTATTCAGAATTGAACTCAGCATACCGATAGGTTTCATTGAATAATTTTACTTAAAATTACAAAACTAAGAAAATTAAGTTCAAAAGATTCAATTTTTCGAAACGTTCCAACATATTAAGTAGGGTTACAGCTAAGAGGTAGAAAGGAAACATTTCATTCTATCGCCAACGGTTTTAAGCGTTTTCATTATGAGTTGTTGATTGAAAAAACATGAATTCATTTCAGGTTATATTCCAACCCTGTATACTTGAATCAAGGAAGTTTTAAATTGTAAAGAAAACCAGAGAAAATTGTCTAGTCCCATTATGGTGCAAACATTTCTTGTGTGCAGACCACTCAGAAAAATGGTTCATAAAAGGAATAAGTTCAGAAAAATAGATTGAAAAATTCACTGACTTGAAGTCAGCAGCTTTCGGGCGTATGTTCGAACTTGTTGACAAAGGGCAGCTTTACTTCCTGATGGATGATTTCGCGATCTTCTAATCATATTATCTTTACGAAATTTTACATGAACCTTCAATGTGTCATTTTTCAATCGAGTATATGTTAAAGCAGAAATCGTTAAGGTAATATGATAAGAAAATCGCAGAATATACATTATTTGAAAAATGATACGTTCACCACGAAATTTGGCACAAACTTGTGCATCAGCATTTCGAAATAATAACCAAGTGTCCTCAAGATTGCATCAGTATTTTTTGAATGGGGGTTTTTCCTTAAAAAAAAATTCAGCAATTTTCATGAAAAACCTTTAGAACATCACATTTCAAACATATAATTTCAATATTATATTTTTTTAAAAATGTTTCATCACCTAAAACCGAAAAATAAAAATGGGAATTTGCATTTAAAGGGATTTGTCATGAGTGCACGATATGGCAACGTCGAATTCAGCTTTCTCGGAAAGAAAAGGACGTCAAATGTGTTACTCTGCTTAGAAAAACAGAGATAGCTATACTTCAATCTGGCTAGAGTAGAAGACAACGACCAAGGAATAGAAAAAGAAGAGCACAGACTGTCACACTGTCATATTACGGACAAATCGCAAACGGAAATTGTTTGGTTATATTGACAAAGAACACGTTTGTACCACAGAATAGGAATAAATATTTCGATATTCTATAGCATAAAAAGCAATTCTACTTAACAACGTTGTCACTTCGAAAAATGCATGACAAATCCCAAAACCCAATTTCGACCCCTGATTTTGAATACTTCCTGAAGTTAATTTGGGAAAATGATAAATCAAACCCATAATGATTATGTTCAAATTTGCATTTGCAGTAATAACCCAAATTCAGGAAAAACGCCCATTATTCTGGAAACAATGTTTGACATATTTTTCCCAATAAATTTGAAACTTATAATCGGATCGAATCGAAATTATGTACTAACTACCTACAATACTGAATACAAAACTCAAGTACTTTCTGAAATATTGAGGGAATAATCTCGAAATTTTGAATCACTAGAATTCCGAAACACTTTGATCGATTTGGCCCATAAACGAAGTCGCATTTTGGAATTTTAGAACGGACCTTGTCCGTTCTCTCGGTATCATGCCTACGGCCGGCCGGATAGAGTCGATTTCGACACCGGATTCGTCATCGGTCAGTCCAACATAGTCATTGTGGACCGTTTTCGGCTCGAAATTAAAAAATTGATGATTGTATGGCAAATGTTTCAATCATTTGAATCCTTCAGGTGTCAAAAAAAAAACAAATGAGTCAACCTGTATAAAAAATCTTATTGCATTCCAGATATTTCATCGAAATAATACCTTTTTGCGTATTCAGAATGGCAATGGAGGATATTTTCAATATAATATGACAGCTCAGTAAAATGAGCTCTATTCAAATTTAGCGATCGTGTTTTATTGTCTCGCAAGTTCGGGCCGATCATAATAATTCCATATACATTTCCATCGATCGAAGGATTAAAACAGTGAACCGAAATTCGGTAAACGGTTCGGTGCTTCTCAAACTCCTTCTTGTCGTTTCCCATCTAGAGAGCCCCAATTAAATACCAGTCGAGTGGACTCACTAATTCCAACATTGAAATTATAGTTGATATTCATGCGGAGTTTCTATCCGAAATCTATTGACTGCAAGGATATTGAATTTTTGATTCTTTCCTAGTTGATTTGTACGTTCTATTTTTGACCTAGTCAATTTTCTAGCTTTGTGTGAACGAAAGTATCAGAAGAAACATGGACCAACTAATTTGAACATGTTTATTACACAATCTGAAATTCTCGAGCTCCATCATCCATCACTGGATAATATCGGTGTTATATTATTTATAACTAGTGGGCGCACAGATCTACGTAGCGCGAAGATTCACCCTTTATATATTTTATTTATTTATAATTTTAAAGAATATATGAATTATCGAAAAAAAATTTTGGCAGTCACTTAAAAACGCTTGTGACACTCAAAATAAAACGCTCTGTTACCTCTACAGAAGAGTCCAAGCTAACCTCAGAATAATCTATTTTTCAGATACATTCCCCAGAAAAATGGAAATGAATATCGTTGGAGGGGCATCGAAAATTAATAAAACAATATTTAATCTTGACAAACTTACCAGAAACAGCAACCTAGCTCGTACACAGCAGAAGGATTCCAGTTAGAAATGATGTTCTGAACCGGTACGAATTATGCTTGAATTTTGGAAAAAACTCAAAGTTGGTGGTAAAATAGTTAAAAGTAATTAGTACCAACCTCTAGTCGATCCATTTCAATAAAGTTTATACCATTTTTCGGTCGTTTTCGTTAAATCTCATGTTGACATTTCGTATGAGGAGCTCTCGGTCATAGGATAAATCCATAGGATTTCCTTCGAAAAAATCACCAATTTCTTCATTCTTCTTGAAATCAATGACCCGTGCTTAGTTTTTGCCATTCCATACAATTTCTGCCAGTAATTCGGCGTTTTTTGGTCAATTTCATTCAATTTCCACCTGACAGCACTGACGCAATCTGTCAGACCCGTGAAAACACAGATCGGACTCTATGGTTGTCAGAATTTTTCGGAGAATTGAGAAACGTCAAAAAATTACCAGCTTTCTTTCGTATTTTTCTTACATTTCCGTTCGTCTGCTAGGCATGAGAATTCCACGGGGGCCGATTCGTTCCTGGAAGGTTCTTTTTCCATCCTCGGTCGGATCCGAGAACCTTCGCTTTCTAAGGAGATCGAAGTGGCGAGATCGGTCAAAATTCGCCAAGTTTAAGAATTTTTTTCGGTATTGTGAAATTCTTGTACTCTTACGAATGAGGTATGTACGGCAAGAGCGTTCTTTCTTCTATCAGATCGTGAAATCGGTTTCGGAGATCTCCCTCTCGGTACGATTGTAGTGTCCTCTTCGCGGACACATCTCAATGTCAAAGTTTAAAACATATCATTCTATGATTTTTCCCGTTATATTATTTATAATTATCTAGTTATCACAAAGTAGATAGAAGGCAGTTGTCATAGGCTGATGCATAGATGTCGCTACTAGTATTGAATTCATATAACTTTTAGTTAGCCCTAAACCTAAAAATATACGTGAATAAATTTGACAGCTGCTGCACTATTAGTGTGTGTGTTATATCATTTTTGGTGAAGCAACTTTCGTTAGTTTGAAAAAATGGATAAAATGGTAGTTCAAGTGTAAATAAAGCATTACTTTTGAGCGAAAAGAAATTTATTGAAGCCAATGCTCTTCGAGCATTATTCGGGCTTTGCACCAGGAAAAACAAACGTATAGAAGTGAACACCGAGTCTGATGCACGCAGTGGACTCCAAAGAGGCTGTTACCGACGAAAACATCAAAAAAGTCCACAAAATAAGTTCTGTTAACCTTAAAGTAAAGTTGACTGAGACAGCTGATATCCTAAATATATCAATGGAATGTGTGGGTATGCGAAAGCTCTGTTCAAAGTGGGTGCCGCGCGAGCTCACAATCGACCAAGAACAGCAACGAATTGATAATTGTACGAAGTTTCAATCCGATTGCATTTGTACTTCTCGAGATATTGCGGAAATACGTTGAAATTCCAAATAACAACGAAATTGGGTTATTTTTTCCCTTAAATCTCCGAAAGTTAATAGCGGATCGAATTGAAATTTGGAGCATTGTTGTTAAATACTGACTCTAAGGTTTGTGCCAAGTTCCATTGAAATCTAAGTTATATTTTCCATGAGAAATTTTCGAATAAAAATTTTTTTAGAATTTTCTAACAATTATGGATCCACACGATATTTCACTCTGAGTTGCGCGTTGGTATTCCAAAACTGTCCACGAAGTTCCAATTCGATCGAGTCAATACTTCATGAGATATCGAGGAATTAACCTCAAAATTCCAAATGGGCCTTACTCCGAACTCGTACTATGAAAATCGTATTGAAAAATCAAGAAAAGCACTGACGTGAAGTCAGCAGATTTAACGCGCTCTTTCACATTGCGAAATGGCGAAATTTTAATGAAATATCAAAATTTTCGAAAAAAAAAATTTTTTCTTCAAATTTTTCCATGGATAATTCTTCTCATTGACACTGTGCATCTTCCAATCAAGTTTCATTTCGATCAGATAAATATTTTTCGAGTTATTGAAGAATCAAAATTTCAAATAGCTGTAGCACGAAAACCATTCGCTTGATTTGGCCTATAAACGAACCTAACTGAGATATTCAGGATCTTAACCTAACCTGAAAATTTCAGGACTCTAGGTGTTTCCTTTCGAGAGTTACAGCGCACACGGGCGGCCGGACGGACATTATCAATTTTGACCACGGATTCTTCATCAGTGAGTCCAACCTAGTTGTTTGAGACCAATTTCAGCTCAAAATTCGAAAATTACAGACATCGTGACGAAATGATAACGCGCTGTTCCCCAGAACAAGCGCGTAAAAATAGTATGACCGCTATAATCGTTATGTATCGCCCCCGAAGGCAACTATATTGAATAATCAAATTAAATTCTATCGAAAAAAATCATTTTTTTATGCTAGTCAACGAACTTTTCAGTCTGTTATTGTATCACCGATAGTTCGAACCTACCGTTATATTTCCATATACGTTTCCATCGATCGAAGGATTAAAACAGTGAACCGAAATTCGGTGAACTGTTCGGTTCTTCTCAAACTCCTTCTTGTCGTTTTCCATCTAAAGAGCCCCCATTAAATACCAGTCAAGTCGTCGGGTGGATTCACTAATTCCAAAATTGAAATTGTAATTGATATTCATGGAGAGTCTATCCGAAATCTTTTGACTGCTAGAAAATTGAATTTTTGATGCTTTCTCAGTTGATTTGTTCGTTTCACTTTTGGCCTAGTCAATTTTCTGGCTTTGTGTGAACGAAATTATCAGAGGAAACATGGACCAACTAATTTGAACATGTTTTATTAGAGGGTCTGAAATTCACCGGCTCCATTATTTATCACTGGATAATAATACATACTGGAGGTCCATTAATTTTGCCACGGCAAAATTACGGCATTTTTTACGACTTTCGTTATCAAGAAATATTCCCAAACATTAGCCTAATTACTCGCTCAACTTCTCCATTTTCTCCGGGAAATTCGAAATTCCCTCCTAAAATATTCATAAAATGCTGTAGAAAATGTGGAGGCTATACGATCTAATTTACAGAAAATTGAATCCTATTAAGATCCTCCTTAACTGCCAGCAAACAATGCGGATGTCAAATTTCTGGTTCAAAAGAAGACAATAAATGAGAACAGAATACATCGAGCACTTCACGGATACTTACTCCAACTCTCAAACATCTCATTCATATTTTAATATCCTGAAGTTTAGAGGGAAGCATATTGAAAAAAGTTCAATTCAACATGTGCAAAAACAGACTACCCGCAACCAGGACTTTCCTGACTACAATCAACTATTGATAACTAGAAGAAAATAACACGAAAGTCATTGTACGACCAGGAACTGGCGCTAATTGGGTCAAACCATGTTGAGATAAACTGGTCAAATTTGGGAAATGTCACTTCTAATTTTCCAAATTACGACGTGTGTAAAACACTTGACGAGACCTACGTGTTATCCATCGAATTCTTCAATGTTTTTCAAACCAACATATTGTCGCGGGTTAAAATAAGGGGAAGACATTTCCCCACAAATGAAAATGCTAATCTTTTAACAAGAGTAATGCATTTCGATGAGTTCACTCATCATCATCAGACTCACACACTGCTCATCTACAATGTTTAACTAACTAGAGTTAGGTAAACATTGTAAATGAAAAAAATTTTCACGGGTTAGAAGAAGGGAAAGCCTTTTCTCCACAAATGAAAATGCTAATCTTTTAACAAGAGTAATACATTTCGATGAGTTCACTCATCATCATCAGACGCACACAATGCTCAGCTGCAATGTTTAACTAACTAGAGTTAGGTAAACATTGTAAATAAAGAAAATATTCCGCGCGTTAGAAGAAGGGGGAAGCCTTTTCTCCACAAATGAAAATGCTAATCTTTTAAGAAGGGTACATTTCGATGAGTTCACTCATCATCAGACTCACACCCTGCTCAGCTACAATGTTTAACTAACTAGGTTTAGGTAAACATTGTAAATGAAAAAAAAATTCACGGGCTGGAAGAAGGGGAAGCCTTTTCTCCACAAATGAAAATGCTAATCTTTTAACAACAGAAATACATTTCGATGAGTTCACTCATCATCATCAGACGCACACACTGCTCAGCTACAATGTTTAACTAACTAGAGTTAGGTAAACATTGTAAATAAAAAAAATATTCCGCGCGTTAGAAGAAGGGGAAGCCTTTTCTCCACAAATGAAAATGCTAATCCTTTAAAAAGGGTACATTTCGATGAGTGCACTCATCATCAGACTCACACACTGATCAGCTACAATGTTTAACTAACTAGGGTTAGGTAAACAATGTAAATAAAAAAAATATTCCGCGGGTTAGAAGAAGGGGAAGCCTTTTCTCCACAAATGAAAATGCTAATCTTTTAAGAAGGGTACATTTCGATGAGTTCACTCATCATCAGACTCACACCCTGCTCAGCTACAATGTTTAACTAACTAGGGTTATGTAAACATTGTAACTGAAAAAAAACATTCCGCGGGTTAGAAGAAGGGGAAGCCTTTTCCCCACAAATGAAAATGCTAATCTTTTAACAAGAGTAATACATTTCGATGAGTTCACTCATCATCAGACTCACACACTGCTCACCTACAATGTTTAACTAACTAGGGTTAGGTAAACATTGTAAATTAAACAAAAATATTTCGCGGGTTAAAAGAAGGGGAAGACTATGCTCCACAAATGAAAATGCTGAGCTTTTAACAAGAGTAATGCCTTTCGATGAGTTCACTCATCATCATCATCAGACTCACACACTGCTCAGCTACAATGTTTACCTAACTCTAGTTAGGTCTTTTCCTTTTTCTTACCTGCGACAATATTTTTTTTTATTTACAATGTTTACCTAACTCTAGTTAGGTAAACATTGTAGCTGAGCAGTGTGTGAATCTGATGATGATGAGTGAACTCATCGAAATGCATTACTCTTGTTAAAAGAGTAGCATTTTCATTTGTGGAGAAAAGTCTTCTAACCGCTATAATAGCAACTCTACTTCAAGAATGGACTTCTACCAGCGAAGAAGGGTGTTTTTATTTCACCTAATCTAACCATTATTTTTCAGGTTTTTGATGGATTTCAGTCCTGTTATCTGGGAAAGAAGAATCCAAATTGAATGATCATCATAGCAGATTGCGGGATTCACACTATTTCTCAAGCGTCATTTCGAGTGAAAATGTTGCCTAATGAACAATATCGGAATAATGCAAACGAACAACGAACTGAACTGTAACGTTTTAAAGTCTATATTTGACTCCTTCATCAGACAATATATCAATTCGCAGATATATCTTCTTTTCGAAATTATGTATTTAAAGACTTTCGTCAAATTGACATTTTTGAAAAACCTTTATAAGTACTGACTTGAAGTCAGTAGCTTTTGCGAGCATGTTCAAAGGATATCACTTAAGGTGTACATTTAAACTTTGAGGTTTTTTCGATAAAATGACATGGAGGTTCATGCATAATTTCGTGAGAATAATATGATGAAAAGATAGAGATATCTCTCCATCAGGAAGTAGTTAGGTAAATCTGCGTTGGCGGGATCAATACCTGAAAAGATGACCGCTTTGGCAACGAATTTGAACATACAGGGTCTTTCATGAGGAACCTCACCCATATTTATACGGGAAACTACTGAACGTATTTTCATGAAATTCAGCACTTATAAGTATTTCACGATGCTGATGAAATCTAAAATATTTTCAAGGCATGAGCACCTCCGGTTTTTCCGGAAATGACGTCAACTTCCGTTTTTCAAATTAGAACACCATTTTTTTATTGCAGAAATAGATTCCTTAGAAAATTTCAATTTATTTTGATGTAACATTTTTCAGTTTTGGTTGGAAAATTCTCTCTGAGCGGGAAAATTCTAAAAAAAAATCGAAAATAGAGCTCCGCTGAAACAAGAATAACTTCGAGGTTTTTGGATGGAAAATTTTCATTTTTGGGATTTTTCAAGATGTAAGATTGATGTATCCACTTTAAAAATCGAAATCGCGATTCATGATACAGGGGGTGAAAAAATCGCTTTCAAAGTTAGGGATGACAAAATCGTGAAAAATCAATTTTTTCAAATTAGAACCCCATTTTTTTATGGCAGATATTGAATCTACGTTAAAAAATAATGTGAGTGTATGCATCACACCCTTGCCCTAAAATGGATATTTTCTGAGTTATTCACAAAAAACTGTTTTTCGTCTTGAATTTTCAGCTATTTCTTTTCCCTTCACGCCTAAAAGATGAAATTTTCAGGAACTGTTATTTGAACCATGCTGTAGATTTTACTACCCTAATACGCAAGAGAAAAAAGTTACAGGTTGTTCCTAAATAGATGGCGAATTTGGATTCGAATTTGTATCGGAAACCTCTTTATTTCAACTAATCGGCCATCGGTTTTCTCTCCAGTGATAAATAAATAATTCCTTATGAACCATATGCAAAAACTTACCATGTTTTACATTACATAATGAAAATTTCATCAGCATCGTGAAATACTTATAAGTGCTGAATTTCATGAAAATACGTTCAGTAGTTTCCCGTATAAATATGGGTGAGGTTCCTCGTGAAAGACCCTGTATACCTACGCGCTAAAACTGCAAGCTGCATGTCAGTGCTTTTCTAATATTTTTCTTATGGATCTTTAGATCACAGACGCACCATGCATAAAATAATTATTGAAATGAAAACAGAATTACATCTTGCAAGCTCTTTTTATTGTAGCGTATGTTACACATATTATTGTATGATTATTCTAGAAGCAGTATCTGAGAGATTTAATTCGCGAGAAGTCTAAGCGAATGAAATTCTTGAAGTTGCTTATGTTGTTATTCGACGTACAAAACCAGTTTTCTTTTCCCCTTGTTCCGTACAACTAGTAGCTATAAAATAACGATAAAACAGTTTTGCGCACTTTCGAAATTAAGTCATCGTCGAACGTTGTCCTAAAAATAATTTGAACTTCATTAGCTCGTGAGCAACCTCAGAATAATTTCCGAAGCAAAATATACCAACATTTCCAACTGTTCGTAATTCTTATGTCACAATCGCTTCGTGATTACTGAGTGAACCAATTAGAGCGTGCTGGTAACCACGGAGAGGCATGCTCCTCTTTCAATATAAAGCATGAATTCTTCCTTTCGATATCAGAGCGGTCATCCATCCAAGTAATGACCACGCTCAAGTCTGTTCGGGTTCTGGTCTCAAAGGCAGACTGTAACCGCTTTAATTGTCGAAAGGAATATCTGCGAGATTATTTCTAGAGCCGAAAACGTGGTAACGAAGATCCAATTCGTATATTCGTGAAATCCATGGATGTGGATGTACTCATTCGAAATTGAATTCCCTAAGTTATTTTCATAGTGATAGGGATACTGAAATTTCCCAGCTATAGAAGTTGGATTCGTACCCACAGAATAACTTCCGAAAGGAACAACTCGATGATTTGTCTAATCGGCACAAAAACGCAACAACAGAGTGCCAACTTTGGGGAATTTCCGAAAATATTGGAAAAAATATGTCGAGTTTTTGTTATCTCCACATTATCGTCATTATTTCTAAATTGCTTGAGAAATACCACCTTGGCAACTAATTTGAACATGCGCGTTGAAGCTGTGATTAATGTCAGTGCTTTTCCAGGATATTTTCGTTATATTTCTCCAATAGCATTTTATTCATTCAGCAGAAATCCTGAATTTCAAAATGAAATATTGCATCCCACTTCTATAAAACAAATTTTTCCAACTGTAATCCCATCCTAGTACAAAGTAACAGTCGCTTGAATGAACTTCATGTACCTATCGATTCCCAGATATTGAATTACCCTTAAAAGTTATCCAAGTTTCCATTGATGGGTGGCATTTTTCACATATACTTTCAATTACTGAAGAAGTGCATTTGCTTTCGAACAAATAACAGAAACACTCGAACGTGCTACAGTATCATCAGAAGTTTGTCGAGAATTTCACATAAACTCAAGGAAAACTTGTGAACGAGCAATGTGAAACATTCACTATGATGAAAATGATGCATTCCTACACTTTTTTTGCGGGGTGGCAATGTCAAGTAGGACACCCCATGTCGCAGGTTCGAATCACAGGAGGTCTGTCTCCAATTTTCATTAGTGATAGCTGATGACTAATGCGAATAATATGAGACGCCATTCGAGTAACATAGCGTATTGATGAATCAAACTCATGATCTGAATTTTCACATTATAAAAATATTACTCCTTCTCCTTTACATTTAAGTTATCAATGAAATTTCCTGTTTAATTTTAGTTTTCCTTTTCAATTTTTTTTGCTGGCATGTTCAGAGGAACATCGTTTCGCCCAAACGGAAAGAGCTAGCGACTCGAATCTTTCAGGGTAGGTTGCTCAAAAGAATGCGAAGGTTGAACTCGTTAATGAACAAAATAATTTGAATAGTTTTTTAGTTTCGTAGCAATAAGTTGCAAAATACTGACACACAACTGCTAGCAAAACATTGTTGGGATCGTAATTTTCAATTTGTTGAAAAAAATTGTTGTTTGCGGAAACTATTCATCGGAATTCAAAGAAATTTTGCACAGACCTCGATGACAATATGTCACAACAGTGTACCAGATTTTAGTTTGATTCGAATATAGTTTTCGGAGAAAAATATATCAAATTTCGAGGTTTTTCCTCTGTATCATTATTTCCGGAACTTCTCAAAAAAATACAGATCCCATCATGATAAAACGTGATAACTGGTCGACAGATGATCTTGCATAATTTCACATCAAACAACATTTTTGTGGTTTCGGAAATATCTGATATTTTGGAGATTTTGAGAAGACAGATTTTTCGTGATTTCACTAAATTTGAAATACATGAGATAAGTGCACTAAGTTAATTTTGAATGTCAGAGAATATCAATAAATGATACATCAACCAAGAGTTGCTAGACAAAAGTCCTAAATGTTCCGGATTTATTTTTTTTTTATTCAATTTCTAGTTAGTATTATTTTTGGCCTTGTTGGTGGGTTTGATGCATAACATTGGAGATTCGATTTCAAATAGTACTCAGTGTTTTCATATGAGCCATAGATTTGATGTTTGAATGAAAGCTAATCGTGCATTTTTGTAAATATTTAATTATCATGTTTAGAGTAGGCAGGATGCCGAGGTTTGTTGAATGCTCCAGTGGTTGATTATCTAGAAATATCCGACCAGAAGAATTAACCTGAAAAATATCTCTTTCAAATACAGTAATGTCCGTTTATAATGAACTTAAGGGACCGACAAAATCGGTTCGCTATAATCGAAGTTCTTAATGAAGGAAAACTGTTGATATCAATGAATTCTTTTCATTTTGAAAGAACGGGAAGACGACAATGGCTCTTCAAACTATGAATCGAACAGATAGTTGGCGGCATTAACAGTTTAACATTTTCAACATTTGGACAATGAGGGTTTTTCCTGAATTTGGGTTATTACTGCAAATGCAAATTTGAACATAATTATTATGGGTTCGATTCATCCTTTTCCCAAATTACCTTCAGAAAGTATTCAAAATCTGATTTCAAAATTGGGGTTTCGGATTTGCCAGGCATGCACGAAGTGACAACGGTGTTTAGTAGAATAGCTTTTTCTGCTATACAATAATGAAATATTTATTCCTATTCTGTGGTACACACGTGTTCTCTTCGATAAAACCAAACAATTTCCGTTTGCGATTTGTCAGTAATATGACAAATTGACAGTCTGTGCTCTTCCTTTTCTATTCCTTGGTCGTTGTCTTCTACTCTAACCAGATCGAAGTATAGCTATCTCTGTTTTCCTAAGCAAACTCGACGTTCTTTTCTTTCCGAGAAAGCTGAATTCGACGTTGCCATATCGTGCACTTAAGACAAATCCCTTTAAATGCAAATCCCCATTTCTATTTTTCAGTTTTAGGTGATCAAACATTTTTTTAAAAATATAATATTGAAATTATATGTTTGAAATGTGATGTTCTATAGTTTTTTCATGAAAATTACTGCATTTTCGTTTAAAGGAGAAAATCCAATTGTCTATACTATAATGTATGGTTTTCAGATTTTCACTGTGTAATTAATCGTTCCATTTCTATAATTCGATCTCGAAAATCTCTGAAATCATCGTCTTTTTTTGCAAGCCTGTTCTGGGGTACAGCGTGCTACCGTCTTGTTCAAATGTCTGTAATTTTCGAAGTTGTTCCCGAAAATGGTCACGAAACGACTGGGTTAGTCTCAATGATGACGAATCAGATATCCAATTCGATTCTACCTGGATTTTCTAGAATTTTGTATATGTAATTTATTGACAACTATGCAACGCTTTTGAAACATCCAGGCATTTTAGATTTTCAGTGACTTTCATTCTTTTATTCTTATGCTCCTGTTAATTTTCCACCAAGAGCACAGTTGTTTTTGAGGAACTTTCCATCTTCAAATTTTACTCCTGTTTACTATGTAAAATATGGATTCGTTCTTTAAAACCGAAATATTTTTCGAATATACCGAATATTTAAGTTCATTTGAAACGAAAGTTCTTTATAAACGGGTTCGTTATTAGAGAAACAATTAAAACATGTTTGATGATACTATTTTTCGTACCTTGAAAATTGGTTCGTTATAAACGAAAGTTCGTTACAAGAGGAGCCGTTATGAGCGGACATTTCTGTATATTTATATAAATTCATCCAAAAATACATCAGTCAGCCCGCCCCATGAAACAAATTGTTTGAGAATGATAAGTCACAGCAAAGACAGATAATTTAAGTATCCGAAGTTGGGAAACGCAGCAAGCAGGTGGTGTTTCTTGTTAATTCCCAGTACTTTAGGCTGAATTACCGCCAGAAACCGTGCGACTCTAGCAAGATCATTATGCAAGTATATTATATGTAGCAATTCTAGTTGCACGAGGACAAAGGGCTGTTGTTGTAGTTTTTTTCTTGATAATGATATGTTCGCTCATAATATGTCCAAATTCTGTTCCCTAACATTCATTCTACGAATTTTATATAATGGTTAACAACTTCTAGTACGAATATATGAATTATATCTATTTTGGCATATATCTAAGGTTTTCCCAGGTCATCTATGTCTACGTTCGGAACAAAAGTTTGTTTGCAAGTATATTTATTTTGTGTGGAATTATATTAATCTTTCGTTCCGATATACCTGGTGTCCCACGAATGTCGTTCGTTTGAATATCATTGGGATTTCAGCTTTGACTAAAGAGACGACTACCTGTAAATTTTTTGAGATTCGTGGGAATTCCGGTTTCACTGGAAGTGACATCAGCATGTCGTTTTTCAAGTATAAAACCCCATATTTTATAATCAAAATAGATAACTCATGAAATTCTGAGTCATTTTTATGCAAAATTTTTGAATTTCTGTCTGAAAATCATTTTTTAACGTGGAATTCCAAAAAAAAATATTGAATATGGCACTCTTCTGAAACATGGATAACTTCCGGGTTTTTCATTGGAAAAACGCCGTATTTAGGCTTCCACGAAAAAATAAGAATAATGCTTCTGTCGCAATAGTCAGAAATGAATCTCATGATACAGGAGGTCACAAAAGCGTTGTCAAAGTTGACAATTTCGAAAACGTGAAAACTGAATTTTTCAAATGAGAACCTAATTTTTTAATTGCCATGATGGAATCTACGTTGAAAAATAATTAAGTTGTGGAAATAACAACAATGATCTAAAATTCTTTTTTTCTAACCTCAATATCCTCAAAAACTGAAAATTCAGAATTTCTAAGAACACAATCTAAAATATGTGTTCAAAGTGTCTTTCATTCCCTTCGAGACAATTATTTTTTTTCTGAGGAGAATAAAACTCGAAATGTGATCGCGTACATTGTTTTTTACGAAAATATGAATTTTAGGGCATTGGTGCTGTGTCCCCACCTACAATATTTTTGAAGGAAGATTCCATTATGGCCTCTGAAGTCTCTTATTAATATATTTTATAGTTTAGTCTTGCAATGTTATATTATGGGGTAATTCCTCAGACGTCAGCAGAGTTTTCATTATCCATGATTTGCATTATATTTAGTGCCACTCAGGATTGGACAAAATACATGCTTGGCTAAATTGAAATACAAATTACAAAAAACTTTCTCGCATGTATTTGAAATACAAATTACAAAATACATTCTGGTGTTACGTAAAATGTGAAAAGAGTACAACTAATTCAGCTCAGCTCTTTTATGGCTAAATAAAGAATTTCCTTTCAGAAACACAAGATTTTTGAATGTAGTATCAGACAAACAGCCTCTTGTTGTGGAATGAATAAAACCTGCTAAAGAAAACAATCCTTCTACAGGTCCTGATGGGCAGAAACTTGTGTTACATTGTATGAACACATTTTTATGTTAGGATAATGTTCAAGGATGGTTAGCTCTTTGCTCTTATCGTTTTTATAAGTTGACTAACTCTTACTCCATGATGGATTGACCATTGCGCAGGACCTTTTCTTCTATGATTGCTAGCAAAAGAACTAATGAAGCAGATGAACATCGCGTCATCTGAATGGAGATTCAGGGACTATTTTCTGTAGAGCGCTCAGCACTAAATGTATTTGTTCGAAAGTATTTCGAACACATAAGTATCGAAATACAAAATACAAAATACTTCAGCGTCAGGTATTTGAAATACCAATTACAAAATACATTTTCAAGAAGTAATTGAAATACAAATACAAAATACGTATTTGTATTTCAAATACGTTTTTCAATTACAAGTAATTGAAATACTGCCCAGCCCTGGTGCCACTCCGTGGTCTTTCTTTAGACCTCTTTTCTTGTATAATGATATTCCTACTCTTGCTTCTATATTTATTTTGTGATGCCTTGTGTATGTGAAGGAGAATGAGGGCAAAATTTTAAAACCTCAAAGTTATCATTCTCACAATACAAGAACCAAGGATAAATTGAAATTTTCTCTGCACTACCTCTAAGTTTGAAATGTCTCCACTATCAAAGTGTCAAACTGTTAAATCATTTACCTAGTAATATACGGTCACTCAATATCAGTCGGTTTAAGAAAGTACTTAAGTCCTCATTAATGAGAAAGTGTTTTTATACTGTTGATGACAATTATTGTGATAATTTCCAAAATTATTGAATGCTTGAATATTTTAACCTGTCCTATACATTAATTGTCATGTCTTAAAAGAAAATAGAAATAATTATTATTTTACCGTCAAGAAATGCGTTAGAAGCATTCGGTACAGTTTTCAGCAGTATGGAACTTTAGGTTTGAAAAAGACTAAATATAGATAATCAGCCATGAATTCGATTTGATTCATTAATATTTAGTGTAATTTCTCAAAGATTCGTTGTCATTATCGTCGTAAACTGAGTTGAACAGAACTACTGGAACTGGAACTACCAAAAAATTCCGACGTTATTAAATAGATCGTTTTGATAATTTTTACACACTTGTTTTGGATCTTACATTTTTATGTATTTCAAACTCTCAACTTTCGGGAATATTTGGAATAAAATAAATTGAATTTCGATTTGACTAAAATTTTTGAGAGCATGTGATATTTTTTCGCGCTGGTTTCAAATAAGTTTCATTTATAGAAGAAAACGTATGAGATGAACCCTCAAGGTTTGTATGAACGAAGGAAGTTCCGCACATCAATGTTAATAGAAATTCAACCCATTTATCGAGCTTACGTCCTTATTAACTCATGCCGCTTCGAAGTGAGATTAAATAGGTTGAATTTGTCCTACTTCGTTTCATGAGATGAACCCAATTCAATTTCCATGGAGGTTCCTGTCACGGTCCATAAGTCCTTAAGAAAGAACAATTCATAATCCAATCCCTATTAACACCAGAGTTGACCGACCATTCAATGAAAGGTCGGTATAGTAAAACTTATTTATACCACTGACAGCTAGTTAACTCTTATTTTTCATCCACATTCCACAAGTTAACTTAGGGTTATCTGTCAAAATAGTTTTATAATGCCGACCGCCAATCTGATCTCGACATTTATTGCTTAAGAATAATATCGAAACTTGAGATAGCAGTATGATTTCGAAAGGTGGAGTTAGGATTCTGCTTTGTTGTATATGAGCGCGATTTTCTCGAAAATTATACGATTTTTATCGTTCATAATATTTCACCACTGTCTGAAAATTATTATCCTCCAATAGTTCAAAAGGTTATGATACACTACTAGAACCTACGAGTCTTTCAATGTTGAAACTACAGATTTTATCGATCAAAAATTAAAATCTTATAGATTTCATCCCTTCTTTTAACGAGCTCGTTGGGGAAAATGGTCTTGAACGACCAGGTTTGACTCACTGAAGAAGAGTCTTATATAAAATTCAAGTCCGGCAGTCCGTCCTTGCGTAGGGGCTGGAATTTTCGAAGTAACACACAGAGAGTCTTGAAATTCTCAGGGTATACGTTGGAAGTCTGAATATATAGGGTTAGTTTGTTAGTTGGCAAAATCTTTAGAATGAATTTGGAGCTAAACTCATTTGAAATTTTGAGTTTATTTCCAAAATATCTCGAGAAGTCCTGATACGATCGAATTGAAAATTCGACACTAGTGCCACAATATAGACGCGCAACTTTATGATGGTTTTGAAGCATTGGAAAAAGTTCGTTTTTTTAGAAGATGTCCATCAGATTCATATCGAATTTGGCACAGATCATGTATTGAATATTTAACAACAGTGTACCAAACTTCAGCCCAGTCCGATATTTTTGGCGGTTCTCATGAGTTCGCGCCATTTGAAGGACGGCGCGCTCTTAGAGAAAGTTGTTTCGTCCCAGTGCCAGAGGTGGACTCATCGGATAGGCTGAATCCTCTGAGCGACCATGACCGACGCGCTCATGCTGTGTTGGAATGAAGTAGCTAGCGTGCGTCGGTCAGTGGCGCCACCCTCTGGCAACTCAGTTAAACTACGCCGCCTACATTTTCATTCTCAGAAATATGGGAAAAACATTTCGCATTTCGTGGTTATTTCCTAGGTATCATTATTATTTCCAAAAAACTCGAAAAATACTGGAATGATGATGATTAAAAATGATAAGTAGTTGACAAATGCTAAGCAAATGTACAAGATTCCATGATGACCGAGTCATTAGAATAAGAAAAATCTAAACTTTTCCTAATATTTCATATTTTGCGATCTCCAGATTATGGAATTTTGCATAAGCCTTCAGGCTGTCATTTTAAAATCAAGATGGATATCCATTCTGGATGGATATCTATCTATATCTTTGGAATCATTGGGAGGATATTACACATTCACGAGGCCGACTTTCGTTGTTAAGATCTGAAACTACTCTACAGATGTGAAGTCTCTAAGTTGTTCGTTTCGAAAGTTATTGTGTTCACGATCAGCGGTCAAGTTATAGGCCAAACGATAGGGTAGAGAGCGCATCAAAAAAAGCGTCGGTCAAGTTTTTCAATAGGCATAATCAAATTTCGTCGTTATTTCCTCGAATAGATACCGCTTCTTGAACGAATTTAAACAAGCGCTTAAAAGCTCCCGCCTTCACACCAGAGCTTTTCTAGAATATTGTCACGATAGCTATCATAAGGTCGGAACTCGGCAGAGTAACTGATACTAAATCGATCGATCTCTTCGCTTCACTAATTTCAATTCCATTTAAATACGAAATTAACTGTAACACCGACGATCCGATGTGAATAGCAAATTCCGGAAATTATTCCATTCGCCACGGCTTTCCAATCCTACGGGGAAAAAATATAGAGCGTATAGAAAAATCTTTCAACTGCTGTGTACACCTAGTTTATATTCTTCCACGGATTTTTTTCAACGAGTAAAAATCCTTCTATTTCATCTGTTCGAAATGTATCGGGCCCGGTTGTGACAAAAGTGACTGTAAATATATATATTTCAGAGTCAAAATATTTATTGATTGCAGCATATATTTTTTCGTGTGATTATACAGTGCGCGTCAAAATTATTGAACAAATTCATTTTCTCAGAAGAAAAATATTTGTCAACAGAACCTGAAACAGGTCAATTTTTTTTTCACACATTCTAATTTTTCACGTGAGGGGGTTGAAAGGGGTTGGAAGTTGTACATGAACAAAACTGTAATGGTCGACTTTCATTCGGTGACAAATTTCATCAGGTACCATCGTCTCAAAGTAAATGAGTCATGACAAAGTGCACCTAGTTAAAACCTCTTTGAACTAACTGATTTTTCAAAAAAAAATTTTTTCTTGAAAATTTCTGCACGCCTGTAAAGGAGATACAAAGACCTTGCCAAAAAAGTACCACATGAGCTACTTTCCCTATTCAGAAAATTTAAAGGGTTGATGGGGATGGCACAGGGTGCAACAAAAATCCTTTAAAAATGCATATAAATTTAGTAAAAGTGAAACAAAAATTGACCTGTTTCAGGATTTTGTTGCCAAATATTTTTTTTCTGAGAAAATGAATTTGTTCCATAATTTTGACGCGCACCGTATATATTATTATTCGTTACGATATATTCGTTTTCCACCAAATACAATATATTCACGAGTTAAGAGTGTCAAATATATGAAAATGTAAGATCCAATATTATTCTAGAAGCATTTGGCATCACTTTAAGTTTTTCTTGGGATTTCATTCCCAATAGCTGAAACAGAACTAAAATTAATATTAATTAAATATAAAATGGTGAGAGTAATTTGGCTCATTGTTCTGCAGAATTGGACCCTATTTGGCTGAATTCACTTAAAAAAGCGATAGAATTAAAAAGCTTTCAATTCGAGTGGATTTATGTTGCTGTGGTTCCTTAAAAATGTCAATTTGACAAAAGTCTCAAAACGAAAAATCGAAAGAAATATGTAATTCCAAAAAACTTTATAGTTTGTTTGATGAAAGGGTCAGATTTGAAACGTCACAGTTCGCTTTGTTTATCGTTTGTATTGTTCATTAGGCAAACTATTTCGCAAGAAACTGCCCTTGACAAATAGTTCATCCCTGCAATCCGCAAGGGCGTTTTCCATAAAAAAAACAATTTTCGTTTCATTTTTAATAGTTCTTTTCCAGATATTGGAAGTGAAAACCAGAAAAACCACAAGAAAAGTTTAAAAACAAGATCCAATATATTTATCAATTCGATCTATCGAACAACGTCAAGAGATGGCGTGCCGGAAGTATACAGTTTCCAGCAATTTCGATTGGATCGGAGTTTGAAACGACCACGACAAATATTTGAGGAATAACACTAAATATTCACCAATCATATCGAAATCAAGACTGGAGATCAGTATTTTCAACCCCTTCAAAGTTGTAGTTCTGGAAACTGTAAGCTTGCTTGCGACACGCCATCTCTCGATGATTTTCGATAGATCGAATCAATAAATTTGTATTTGGCCACACATTTTTGTATATTTTAAACTAGCAACTTGTAAATATATCGCGTTTGGTATAGAACTAAATATATCGGAACGAAGAATAAATATAGAGTTGTTTGTTTGATGACATAGTCAGATTTGTACTCTGAAACGTCACAGTTCTCTTTGTGTATCGTTTGTATTGTAAATAGTTGTCCAATATATAAATTTGACGATGGTTCCGAGGCAATTCATTCGGTGTATGTTTCTTTTCTGAGATGGATCGTGAACTTCAAATTAATTAAATGAGTACTGAATCATTTACTAGTTCATATTGGTTTTTTTGTCCCCTTTTTTGTTTTCAGGTGTGATTCCAAGATTTCAACCTGTATCGGATAGAAAAGAAGAAATTTTGTCGATGACAAAGAAGCCCTTCAATAACGAACAACAATTTCATTACACTTATACAGGGAGACAGAGTTTTTCCTGAGGTTTTTTAACTGTGCTCTTGTATCATACGTAAAAATGTATGGTACCCCGTTTACATTTCCTCTGCTAATACTGTAATGACACATATTCTTAATAATTTAATTTTTAATAGTTCTGTTTTCGATATTGGGAGTGAAAACCCAGAAAACACCTACAAAATGATGCAATATCCTCCCAAAATAAACTTGAATCGATAACTATGAAAGTATATCAAATAAGTGATAATAATGAGATATGATGTTAAGGAATGGATGGTCCATCCTTCTTCAGTGCACATAGAAATGGAAGCTGGTTATTTGGCTAGAATTTTTTTCAACCCTTCACTTAGCACTTTTCCGAGCACTTTTCAAACGAATAAGTTGCACCGAAACTGTTTGTAAGTGAACATGGAATGAAATATGGCAATCTGTTATCACAAAATTCCGAGGAAATGTTGTGCAACACAACCAATTTTCACTTTTAAGTTGCTGAAAAGGTGAAAATTGCAAAGTACTTTGAGGTCTTAAAAAACCTCATCCTCACATTGAAGATTACTTGTGCTTGACATAAAACTGTTTACAGGATAGGTTGCTTTGCCATTCGTCTTTTTAATAATCGGGCATGCATTCATTAGGAATTTAATGATGTAAACAAGAAATTCAATGCTAGAAACTTGAATTCAACCAACTTGACAACTCACTCGACTTATAAAATCGAAGCATTACGAAGTGATGAAATGAATTGAACACATTCATCATGAAATGTGGAAAGTCGGACGTTTGTTGTTTAACATGCGGATTCAAAATAACGATTTCCATAATTTCCTAGTGCAGTCCCCCCCCTTATGATTATAATGAAATAGTTTGTATTGTACATAATCACATTGATTTGAAGTTCACTGCGGAAAATTTTTGGACGATGTTCGAAAGTTCCAATACTTACTATACAGGATGTTCCACCAGGATGTCTCGATAGATATCTCGATAACCAAAATAAAAACATTCCTGAAATGTAGGTTGGAAACCGTCAAAAGAATACAGCTTCCGAGTTATTATAGGTTTTCCTAGAAAACTGGGAGATAAAAGGTATCACAGAATCAAACGACTTTGACCTTATTAAATCTGTCACTTGGTCTTTATTAAAAAACCTTCAAACTAGGCGAAGAACACCAGGATACCGAAAAATCTCAGGCAAATTCCCCATATCTATGAATATCATAGGTAATTCTCAAGTCATATCAAAAAATCTATTTATTCTGAAAGTCCCTAATTATCCCTATATGTTTCGCGATCATGTTATTAATCAAAAAAAATTAGTTTGAGTCATCAATACCAGTTATATACCAGCATTCATTATCCCAACAAAATTATAACTTCCTTAATCGAATTCTACATAAATAATCAATTCAAAAATGTAATCCTAAAGGAAGTATGATTTAATCAGGATATTTCAAATTCAATTTACTCATCGAAAAATATACATACTAGAAAATATATATAAATGAATGATATTTATCAATCATCGAATAAGTTAATAGTATTCAATGATTTTTCTATGAGTAACATAATAACAAGCTCGAAACGCAAAAGATAGAGTTAATTTCGAGAATTACAGAACTATTTCTTTTTTTTTCATATCAGTTGAAAACTATCACACTTAGGTATAGGGAATCCTAGAGGAAGTGAGTCTATTTTTTGGGAGCAGATTTAAAGGAAAAATGTAAAAAGCTAAGCACAAACAAATCTCCGTTGATCTTAGTAATTCTTGAACATGTTGTAGTAGCATTTACAACTTCTCCCGGGAGACGATTTCAAGGATCAAAGACTCTAATTGTCAAAAGGTTCATCCGGCAGGAGGTACGAGAAGGCTCCTTGGCCAGTTTGTTATCATGCCTACGAAGTCTGTTCTAGTTGAAGACGAACATATGGTTGAAGTATACTCTATAAGCAACTAACACGTCGCTCCTCGAAGGTGGTCAGCCCAAACAGTTCCAACCTTGCCTGATAGTCAGGCCGAGAGAAGAGTAGTGCACCATCTCTGGACTGGCTGGAGAAGATGCGAGTCAGACCTCAGACCACCCCACCACGCTGGTCCCGCATACTCCAAAATGGGCCTCACGTACGTAGTATACAGTAACTTGGCGATCTGGATACTGCAGCTGAATGAGAGTGGTGGTTCTCCTGGTTCTACTGCAAGTCTCTGTTATATGTTCAGACCAGTTGAGAGCCGAATTGACCAGCTTATCTATACTGTCGTTTGGGGTTGTTCCTGCCTATGTGGAGTACGCAACATTTGTGGATGTTGAGAGGCAAAAACCACTCCTGTCGGCTTGTAGCTGGTTAGTGGTATAGCATGACACACAGTACAGTTTCGCGTCGTCATCGAACAAGAGACTCTTCGAACTGAATAACCTGGGAATATCCGACAAGTAAACTAGAAAGAGAATCAGCCCTAGATCTGATCCCTGTAGAACTCCGCTTGTTACTTCCCTGTCTTGCGTAGAAAAAGCACCACCGACCTTGACTCTAAACGTTCTGTCACTGAGGCATAGATTTCCTTGTAATCCCAAGTGCTCCTGTTAGTGAATAAGACAACGGTGAGGAACGCTGTCGAACGTTTTAGCGAAATCCAAATACACGACGTCAACAGTTCTCCAGTCATTCACCACCGTGAGGAGATTGGTCAGAGTTGAGCGACCCAAAAGGAAACCGTGCTGCTCATCGGGAAACAAATTGTTGAGTTCAGTAAACTCATGCAGTTGACCAAAAATTATTCTTTCGAGGACTTCAGAAACCGCGCGGACACCAGACTGATGGGGCGGTTATTAGAAGGGGAACTTTCATCTCCCCTTTTTTAAATAGGTTCCCCAGATGCTGAGCGCCACTGTGAAGAAAGGGAATATGTGTTCTGATCTTTGTAACAAATAGTAAAGATTTTCAGGAAGAGAACTGGAACATCGAGAAAGAAGAAGACAAGTGACCTCGTCACTGCCAGGGGCTGCAGTCACATCCAGTCCAGAAATATAATTTTTGACGATGCTTTCATATAAAGGTTCATTAACAACAGACTTGGGACAACGTGAAGTGAGTACGGAAGGAAGGGATGTAGAAGTTTTTTAGTAAAGTGAGAGGCGAATGTCTCCGCCAAAAAATCAGCAGAATCAGAATATTTACAGCATAGACTTCCACAAGATTTCCTCACTAGAGGAGCGAATACATTGCTTTCAAACGAACCTCAAAATTTTTTCTATGATCTGCCGATACCAAACAATTCTCATACATTGGCTTAGCAGTCCGAATCAAGGAAGTCAAATGATTCGAGCGATGATTTAGGTAGTCCAGTTCCACTGCATACGCTGCCACAAAGATGTCCTCACTCTGATGGAACTGAGAATACTGCTAGTTATCCACGTTTTACCTGGTTCAGGTTTAACTGACATGGTGTGGGTGTTAGATAAAACAGCGTCCTGGACGATTTAAAGGAATTTCTCCAGAAAGATATCAATGCTTTCAATGTCGGAGAACAGGTTTGACCAATCCTATGACTCCAGCCCGACCGATACACTCTTTTAATCCACCCTCTTGAAGATCTTAGATTGCTTATTAGGTGAACATGAATAAAAAAAACTGCAGCTCTGTTTTCAAGGTTACATGATCAGACACGTGATCTCACATGACTAGGTTTGGACTTACTGATGATCAATCCGGTGTCAAAATCCATTAGGTCCTGCCGTTGCCACGATAAGTTAATAACGGAAAGACCCAGAGACTTGAAACTTTCAAGAAAGGTCGCATGTCAGAATGCGACGATTTTGTTCGGTAATGAACCAAATCAGCAAGACTATTTCGTGAATGTGCTCAGTTCAATTTCAAGGCTCATTTCCTCAATATCTTAGGAACTACTGATGAAATCGGATTGAATCTTGACAATGTATTGTAGAATATAGACGCGCAATTTTCTGCAGAATTCTGCAAGGATCAGATTGTTATTAAATTCTCAAAAAAAATATTCACTGAAATTTCCCAAATGTCCAAAATTCTTTTCGATGAAACTTGGCACCTCACTTGCCACCTAAGTTGAAGATAATAATGTACCGCGGTGGCCCTCTTCTTATTGACGAGGCCTAAAAATGTATATGTATATTTTTGACTTATCCTATACACTTTGTCTGTCTAACAGGATCAATAAACTTTATTATTATTTATATTGCCGAATTTCACTGTGATCTGATCTTCGTTTTCTAAGATTTGGGGAAAAGCTAAGCCAAACAATTTCCAGAAATGCAAATGCTGATTTTCAATATTGTGACGCCCTTCAGTATTCAGTTTCATAATATTTATCATTATTAATGATAGCTCCAAATTGACTGAAAATATTGATTGGATACATAAAGTACAATGAATGCCAAGATTATAAAAATCTGAAACTATATGAGGTGTTCCATTTGAGGAAAAAAGGGAGTAGGTATTTTTTCGGTATAACAGGAAGACCGACTTCAGTCTAAATATTTTAGGGGGATTTATCCATTTGACTTCTGCTCATCTACCACATTTCAGGAAAGTCTGACTATTGGTTTTCGAGAAATCGAACAAGGGAACCCGGTGTATATGAGCAACATAAATGGGATAACCCCATAAATTACTCTCGTTCATATCTATGATCTTATTTTTATCAATTTCCTCTAATGCGACAGTTTATTTACACGAAATCGTTATGAAATACATTGAGTGTCTGATAACGTAAATACTGTATTTTTTATTGTCTCTCAGGTAGTTCATATTCATCCATTAATTTAAACTCAATTTCATGATAAAAAGCGTAGATATTTATGTTTCCTCAAATATTTACCATATAGATTTCCGAAGCAAGTAAGATAAATACACGATAACAGTAAATCTGTCTGAAAATATATCAGTAAGTTACTCTAGAATTGTTTGAATGTATATTTAACAGCACTAAAATAGTGGTTATCTGTATCCTTCATCAAAGTTCAATGTAGTCACACTTCCATCATCTGATTTCAGCAGTGCATTATCGGCACGAACATCTTTCAACAAATATCATATTCAATCATTCATCACGATAACTGATCGGTGGTTGAAAAATATCGAAATTATATAATGTGTTCGAAATCAGATTGTACAGGAAACAGCTAATAATAGACATAATTAGGTGAGGTGATGTTGATAAAAGTTGTGTTATTCTGTAGGTTGAGTAGTGAATACGAATATGGGGAACATGAAAGCATCGTCTGAAAAATATCCACTTGGGAAAACATTGAACTTTACCTGGCAGTTCATATATAAACTACTCAACATGAAATAGGTACCACCTATACCGGGTGTTCCACGAATACTGTTCGTTAAAATATCTTTGGAAAGAAATAGAAAGTCACGTTTGCAATTTCGGACTTAAGCTTTGACTAGAGAGATGACTCCTTGTAAATATTTCGAGATTCCTGGGACTTCCGGTGTCACTGAAGTGACACCAACTTTGGTTTTTCAAATGGAAATTCCCCCACATATTTCATAATAAGAATAGATTCCTTATGGTATTTCAAGTTGTTTTAATTCGTCCCAATAGAAAGAAATAAAATTCATGATTCAGGAGGTTACCAAAACGTTGTCAAAGTTGGCAATTTCGAAAACGTGAAAACTCAATCTTTTCAAATTGAGATATCATTTTTTATAGCTTTCATCATAGCTATCTTTGTTTGAAGAATAATAATAATGTTGAAATAACAACAATGCCTCAAAATTAATATTTTTTGAGATATGCAGTCTTGAGTATCGATAACAGCTCATTTTGGGAGGATTTCGCATCATTTTTTAGATTTTTTCTGGGTTTTCACTCCCAACATCTGAAACAGAACTATAAAAAATTAAATAAAAATTATTTTTCATGAAAAACGCCCTAGCGGATTGCAGTATTAAACTGTTTGTCAAGGGCAGTTTCTTCCGAAACAGATTGCCTAATAAACAATACCAACAGGAACAATACAAACGATAAAGAAAACGAACTGTGACGTTTCAGAGTACAAATCTGACTCTTTCATCCGACAATTTTTTTAAATTTTCTTTTTTTTCTGATGAAAGAGACAGATTTGTACTCTGAAACGTCACAGTTCACTTTCTTTATCGTTTTTATTGTTCCTGTATTGTTCATTAGGCAATCTGTTTTGCAAGAAACTGCCCTTGACAAATAGTTTAATACTGCAATCCGCCAGGGCGTTTTCCATGAAAAAACAATCTTTATTTAATTTCTGATAGTTCTGTTTCAAGATATTGGGAGTGAAAACCCAGAATAAACCTAAAAAAAATATGGAATCTTCACTACATTTCTAATGTCTTCTCAAAAATATAAACAAAACTGAAAATTAAGTTTTTCTATGAGTACAATCTAGAATAAATTTTCAATGTGTCCTCCCATTCTCTTCGAAACAATAAGGTTCTTTCTGAGAAGAACGAAATTCGAATTGTGATCGCGTACACTGTTTTGCAAATAGCTCAGAAAATATGAATTTCAGGGCATTGGTGATATTTTCAGAAGTAAATTCCATTACGCCTTTGAAAAATTGCCAACTTTGACAACGTTTTGGTGACCCCCTGTATCATGATTTTCAATTCTGACTCTTGTGACAGAAGCATTATTCTTACTTCTCGCGGAATCCGAAAAATGACATTTTTCCAATGAAAAACCCTGAGGATATCCATATTTCACGTTAGAAAGAAATTTCTGACGTAAATTCGAAAATTTGTAATTAAAACAACTCAAAATCTTCGAAAGAATCTGTTTTTATTATGAAATATGGGGCTTTCCATTTGGAAAACGAAAGTTGGAGTCACTTCCAGTGACACCGTAATTTACAGAATTCATCTCTGTAGTCAATGTTCAAGTCTGAAATTGCAAACGTGAATTTTGATTCTTTGCCAAAAATATTCTGACGAAAGGTATTCGTGGGACACCCGGTACAATCAGAAATACCTTCTGTTTGATGAAACGTATCTACTTGAAAATCACACTTTTCGCTGTATGTTAACAAGTTGTCAACAATCAGAAGCAAGAGAGATATTTAGAGATTCTCGATACCTACATGAATCCAACACTTCGTTTCTAAACGAAGTCATCGATGTTTTCAGTTGTTTTTTCTGAAAATATTATGGAACGTCAAAACTCTGTGTAAATAATTGATATTCAACAGTGAACTGTCGGAGGGATCCTCAATATCTACATGAACCTAGTTTCTTTCCAAACGAAATGAACGATTTTTTCAGTTGTTCATTTGATAAAATTACGGAACTGAATTCAACGTCAAAATTCTGCCCAATCATATAATTGATATTCAACGCTGAATAGTCGGAGGGATTCTCAATATCTATGACACCAACAATTTATTTCCAAACGCAATGAAAGATTTTTTCATGGAATCAAAACCGCATAAATGGAATTCCCAAAGATGACAGAAGCAATTTATTTTGCCGTCCTGGATTATTCAACACCTGTTCAACCATGCGTTGAACGTTATTCAACAATGCCAGGTAGCTATCTCGAGATTTTCTCGATCGAAAGTATGAAAATAGTACAGTGAAAGAAATTAATTCATTAGTTTGATGCTTTCAAAAATTCAACAGCATTCCGTGATGAATGAACTAAATATTGAATCATTATAAAACGAATAGGCATAAATTAGCTACTGATCTCGACCTTGAAATCGAAGTGATTTTTTTTTTCAATATTCATAATTGAATGATGAATGGACTGTGAGAAAATCGATTGAACTAGTTAAATTTGTGATGAAACCATTTATTTTAGTACCTAGTCGAAGAAAGCAGCTCTTTCATAACTGCAAAGTTGAATCTCTTTGAAAATCATTGTTTATTGATAACCTAATTAATGGATATTATTCGTTATAAAATTGCAAATCCATAAAAACAAATTGTAACTGTAACAATAATATCTGATAGTTTATTGTCTGTATAACTAAAGGTAGTGGTTGTGTAATGTAACGTTCCGAGTACAAAGTACAATTACGTTCAACTAACTGTTGTTTTGTTTGTTCAACAAAGATCCAAGTTAATTGTGAATCTCTGAGAGAGCAACGTTATTTAACTTAAAGAAGTTGTATGTTGCATTTAATTCATCCAAAGATTGAGATAGGACCAGGTATGCGAGAGGGTCAATTGTTACAGGTAGAAATAGTTAGTTTACTCAAGTTATTCTCGAGATAAAGACAGCATTCACGAGAAGAACGTGGTCAGGAGAAAACAGAGTAAACGTACAAAATAAATGGTATCTACATCTTTATTTCGTGCAAAATGTACTGAGCTACATACCGGTCTGTTTGACTGACCACAGTCATGTTAACATGACACTGTTTTCGATGACATGTGCGTAGTCACGAGTCGCGTACCGAACAAAACACAACCCTCCTCACCTCTCGCTGAACTGGCACTGACTGTTTCCTACGGATCGGATCGGCAACTCGATCTTCCTCTATGCGTTGTTTACAACGACAGAGGAATGGTGCGCCACAGAACCCGTGCCAGAAACGAATGCCCATGGACAACTGAACTCTGCTCTGATTTACTAGCGAATTTTACCACGAACAAACTATCCGCGTACCTTGGGTTCCACAACAACCATCTATTTAAGTATTTTCCATTTTCTACCTAATGTGTTATTAAATTCATCTGTTTCGAGAAATTCAAGTATTTTGAGTGGTACTCACTGATGGACATTCCAATATAAAATTCAAATCTGTCCGACCGGCCTTCCGTCCTTCCGTTAACCCCTCACTTTCGGAGGAACATATTTAGGGTGTTGAAATTTTGAGTAAAGTTTTAACGCGCTTGTTCTAGGGAACAGCGCGTTATCGTTTCGTCACTCTGTCTGTAATTTTCAAATTTTGAGGCGAAAATGGTCTTAAAGATTGGGCTGAACACCCTGAACTAGAATCCGTAGTTAAATTCAATCCTGTACGTCCGTCCGTATGTGCTTTAACTTTGGAAGGAAAGAACCTAGCGACTTGAAATTGTCAGATTAGGTTTGTAGTCCAAATATCTCGGTTCATTTCGTTAATGGGTGAAATCGGTAGAATAGTTCCGGAGTTAGGCCCATTTGAAATTTTGAGGTTTATTTCTCGATATCTCATGTATCCCATCAGATTAAAACTTCGCAGATACTTTTGGAATACTTACCAATACGCTACTTTGTGCAAGATTTTGTGTGTATTCAGTTAGAAAATTTCAAAAAAATGTTTATTGAAAAATTTTTTCAAATTTTTGTTGATTATTTTTTTTTCCCTAAACTATTGACTAGATTTCAACGAAATTTGACCCAAACCACTGAGTCAGTATTCAACAGCAGAGTTTCAAATTTTAATTCGACCCGATATATTTACTTTCCGCAATATCTAAAGAAGTAGAAATGCAATCAGATTTAAACTTCGTTATCAGGTGAAAAATATTTTTTGTGCTGATCTAGGACTTTTATCGGTTAAGTTGGTTTGAAATGTTGAGGGTATATGCTAAATATGTCAAGAAGTATACAGGGTGGTCCAAGTAGTGCGTCAATAATTTTTTTTATAGATTTTTCACATCTGGATGTATCTAAAAATACCCCAGGTAGTTTTCTCGTGCCTTTTTTGAGTGACTTCGAGTAATTTCAGGAAGCTGAGTTATTTCATTATTAAAACAACATTAAGGCCGATCATATGACAAAGAAGGAAATCTGTAAAATACCTACTACATAAGAATATATCAGTTTTTACAGCTCGCTGTCATGATAAAAAAAATACAAAAAAACGCTTAATATACATGGGGTATTTTTAGATACCCACAGTTGGGAGTAATTTGAAAAACATGTATTGACATCACTACTTGCACCACCCTCTATATGCGATGAAATTGAACTTCGTAATTAGTTCTATAACAATGATGTGCAACTTCGTTGAAATTTGTGGGGAGATCTTATTGTTGCGAAATTTTAAAAATTTCGGAGATTTATCTTGTGTTTTTCTCGGAAATTATACATCAGACTTCTATTAAGTTTGATACGAACGTAGAAATCAATATTGAACAATTGTGAACTGAATTTCAACTAGAACCCATATTTATTTTCGGAAATTTCAGGAAAAGAATATGTCAAATTGTTATTTCTTTATTATCGTTATTATATTTCATTAACTCAAGGAATACAGCATTGGCAACGAATTCGAACAATCGCCTGGAAGCTGCTGATCTCATGTCCGTGCTTTCAATACTTTTTTCGTTTTATGAAGCTAAGGCGTTATGTTATGTCTGTAATTCTCGACTTTTCGGTCAAAAATTGTCCTGAACGACTAGACTGGACGAAAAGAGCTACTGACGTGGAACTTTCAGAGTAGGTTGCGTACTCTAAAATGCGTTCCTTAATGGGGAAATTTGGCCAAACAGATAATTCTGAGATTTTGAGCTTATTTTTATTTCCTCAATATATCAAGTAGTGGCGCGGTCTAATTGAAACTTCGTTTCTAGTTGAATAATAGCGACGCGCAAGTTTATGCGATTTCATGATGATCGTATTAAAGAATTTTAAAAAATTTTGAAAAAAGAAAACAGAGTGTACAAAATTGAAGTTTGCTCCGATATTCCGAATGCTGATGCGCATAGGAACAGTTTGGAAAAAAAATCACATTGTTTTTAAATATTTGACATCTTGCGATCTTCTTATCGCATCCTAACAAAATTCTATGTGAACCTCCAAAATAGCATTCGCCGATGTGAATGTATTTTTCCATAGATCTGTATTTCTGGAAATAGTGGGAATGGGAAAACAATATTTTGAATAGGTATATCTGCGAAATAATTGGGTGGATTTTACCCATTTACGAATTTGACCTACGTAATTAAGGTCAACACTCACTCTACATTTATCTAGTCACTTACCTGTTTCGGCCGTTAGGTGCTATAGGCAGGTAGGTATAGTGCGCATCAAAAAATGCACCGGTTGAGTTCTTCGATAGGCAGAATCGGCTAAACGGTTTCAGATTTATTCATACCTGAGATTCAGCTTTCCTCTCCCGAAAAATTCCCTAATAATTTTTTCAATCGTTTGGAAACGTTGATTAGTTTTCATGTTTCGACGCATTCTGATGCATGAAACACCAAGAAAGTTTCAAGTCGATATAGCTTGTTATGTTCGAAAGTTATTGTGTCGGCCGACCGGGCAGAATCTATTTCGACACCGGATTCATCATCAGTGAGTCCAATCTAGTCGTTTGAGACCATTGTTGGTTCAAAATTCTCAAATTTCAAACCTTTGGATAAAACCACGCTGTTCCCTAGAATATGCGCAAAAACAAACCAATATGATGTTTTACGGTACATGAAACAGAGTTTTTCACCCATTAGGATCTAGAAAGAATCATCCAGAGATGCTTCTTTGCGATGAAACTTTGATATGAAAACTCTGACCCTCAATGCCATCAATTCAAAGATGGCATCGAAGTGGCACTGGAAGAATAACTATGTTTGCTTGGTTTGGTTCACTGATACTCGGCAATCGGGGAAAATGAGGGACCATATGAGAGTCCGAGTGACAGATTTTCGAATCTGGCAGAGTCTTTGAATCAACTCTCCCAGTGAGACGACTTTTAGTGTACAATGACGAATCCAAATCACGTATTAAGGAAAAGGATCTGAAGCACCTAATTTCAAGGCCTCTCCATTGTAGGCCAACCAATTGAGCAATGTCGTCTTTCGTTCCTTCTTGCAATAGATGTGAAACTGTATATCAGGACATACTGTCTGCTTAATCAAAGTGGAACACAATAAGTCATCATCACAGGGCTTTGTACCGAAGGTTATGACGTGAGCATCACATGATCTCGCAAATTCTCTCGTTTCTCTGATGGATGAATCAGATTTATACTCTCAAACTTCACAGTTCTCTTTGTTTATCGTTTGTATTGTTTCGGTATTGTTCATTAGGTAACCTGTTTTCCTAGAAACTGCCCTTGACAAATAGTTCAATCCGCAAAGGTGTTTTTCATAAAAATTCAATTTTATTTCATTTTCAAGATATTGGGCGAGAAAACAAAAAAAACGTTATTACGTGTTATTTCTAATTGTTATCTACCCAAGTGGAACAGTTGTTTCTTCTTCTTCTCACACTAAATGATACTAGTTTTATTATAACTGTAAAAATGATTACGACACTCAAGAAACAGTGAATTATTTGCGGATGATGCATCGATTGCTGTGCCGGGATCTACTCCAGATAAGGTACTCCATAAAGTAAATATTGTTTGTCGAAGATTGAAGTTTTAGTGCTGAGCAAATAAGATGTTTTCAGTATGAACCAAAACATATCAATTTTCACCTCCGAAAATGTATTCATCCTCTTCTAAGGATTCAGTTTGGTTCTTATATTTTGGAACAACAGTGGACTGTCAGAAGAGATTTTCTCTGTTAAGAGAGAATATTCAAACTGATAATTGGTCTTAAATCTCGCGATTCTTGCCGCGAAACTTTCATCACAGGCAAAATCTCAATTATATATCTACTAAAGTCAGAAAGCTTTCGTTCGTGTTAAAAAGCATTTGTGGTCCCTAATTAAATGAAGAGAACACAGCACTGTTAAAAGTCAGAATCTTTTACCCAGTTGCAGTCATCTATACAGACGTGTTTAAATACAGTGGTGAAACATCCCAACCTATGCATCTTTACCATCATGGTGGTATATCACATGCAGTCGGCCGCAGAATCTTGCTTGCCTGTGTTGGTGTCACAGACAATGGTAAAAGCACTCCCTAAATAAGACAAAAAGAAAGTATCTGATGAGGTAGTGCATTTGGTTTCGAAACATCCTCTGCAACGGTAATAAGTGACCGTCTGGATGCTGTGGACTTCGTTTATTGATTGGACAAATAAGCCTCCACAAGATTCGACCGAAGTCAGATAAGGACACATCGTGTTGAGATTATTGGGCTGAAATTTAGGATATATGTTCCCGTGGGATACAAACTTTTATGAGGAAAGACACTAGCTATCGTCTTCTATGTTCTCACCTTTAAACATTACGACGCAAACATCTACATGATAACGGACTACACTGAGGGTCTTGGAATAAAGCACCCACAACTCTTCACTGTCCTGTAAATGCCATCAAACCAAAAACTGACTAGAAGCAACAAGGTTAATCTCTAACTGGTGTCAGGGTTAACGGATACTGAAGGAAATATGAAAGTCAATGAACTGGAAAAAAAACCCAAGGTTAACACCTGCTAGACCAGAACACTTTTTTTGGCTTAGGAAAGATCATTTTAGGGCAGGAATCCAACACAGAAAGCTAAGTAAAGGAACAGCTCTCCAGAGAAATACTTCAGGAGTTTCATAAGCAAAATTCTTGTAATGGTACCAGAGAGCTCCCGTAGCTACTACAACAGCCGAACAAATAGTGTCCAACTCTGCAGAACTAGCCCGCCAAAGAATTTACATATAGGCGAGCCAGTTCAAAACTCTCACAACGTGAAAAACCAAGGCCCTCAAGGACGTCGTCGGACTTGATAACATCATTGACGATGTCCTTAGGATTGGTTTTAGTAGAGTATATAATTGAACAAAATATCATACCGGTCGTATTTCTGAAAAGCTGCACCAGGCCACACGATTCCGATGAAATAATAATAATATCTATACAAAGGTATTCACTCCATCAAACGCTTCTTGGCTCCTAAATAAAAAAAGCCAGCGAAGGTAAACGGCTACTTCTTCAAAATTTCAGGGGAATCTGACGAATTTCTTCTCGAATTTCAACAAGTACCTACACATAATAAAAAGCTGTTTTCTGAGAGTAACACAACTCAACTCAGTTCGCAAAGACTCGATAGGAAGTTCTGTTGAGTGGAGTGAATACCATATGAATTGAGATCTGAGATTTATGTTAATAATGTGTTTTTGTCGCTATAGTTCTTACCTGAATTTATTTTATTTCTATATTATATATTGTATATAACGTGGTATACAGGGACAGTTTTGAATTGTACATTGATTTCAACCATAGATTTCACTTATCAAATGAAACAGTTTTTTCATTTGTCATTTTTACAGGTTCGTATCAGTTAATAATTTATGAGAATTTGAATTTTCTCAATGTGCCAACACATTCCTGCACTTTATTCACAAGATCAATAAAAATATTCCTTACAGTGACCTATATTGCAGTTTACCCAATCCATTGCTTGAAATTCAAGGAAACTTAATTGAGAGAACTCAGCTACTCACCTAATACTTAGGATTTGAGGCTTTTCGTACTATAATTGCAAATGAAAAATTTCCTTTTCATCTTGGAATAAAGTTTATGGATGCTCTTCCTAATCAAATAGGAATAATGGGAGATATGAAAAAAATTTAAAAACACCCGCTTGAGTATAGAGGATGAGTCTTTAAGTTGTACATTAATTTTAACCATAGATTCCTCTCATCAAATTTAACACTTTTTTCAGTCACCATTTTTCCAGATTCCGCTCAGGTGAAAAGTTATAACCATTTAAATATTTCTGAATGTGCTAATACACCCCTGCACTTTGTTCGCAAGTTCAACACAGATATCGCTTACGGTGATTTGTATTGCAGAGAAATCAATCCATATTGCTCGAAATTGAAAAAGATATGTTTGGGAAAACTCATTTACTTACTTAATGCTTATAATTTGGTACTTTTTTGAGTATTATTGTGGCAAAAATATTTCACTACACCTGACCATTGAAACACTTATCTTCCACTTGAAATTCGTGCAATATCCAGTTGTTTCCACCATGAGATTCTACACAATTTCAATCTTGCTCATTCTTATATTAAAAATTCTATAATTATTCAAATTTTCATCAAATTCATTAATTAATCATGAGAAATCACTCAATCGACCTAAATATATTAATTGAACTCTAGAATTCTATGAAGAGCCTGGTCCATAGACATGGATTATGTCTGTGGTCTGGTCCCGAAATAGCACAGATCTAATATTTGGTCTATGCGAAATAGATGAATTTTCAGGTGTATTCTATGTTCCAGGTAAAGGTGAGGGTAGCTTAATTCACAGTCTTCACTAACTCAGGGACGAATCCACGGAAATGAGGCAATTTCTCGAATTTTTATCAGCGTTATTCAACGTTGAATATCTCAAAAACGGTTCGTTTGAAGAGAAATGATAAGGAATAATTAAGTATTCTAAAATGATTGAGGATTCTTAAACTTTATTTGCATTATTCATGCTAATTTCTATTAGTTTTATCAATCGGGGAGTCCATAAACAGAAAACAGTTTGAAGTTAGATGATATTGATCACTGTAGAATACGAGTCACAGTCATACCAAAATTAATTTCATCCGGAGGAACTATGTCAAAGCTACAAAAAAAGACTGTTTTTTTTTCGGGAATTTCAACAGCCTGTATCTTTTTACCAGAGCCGAATCTGGAAAAATGGTAAATGAAAAAAGTGTTTTATTGGATGAGAGGAATATAGGGTTAAAATTAATGTACAACTTGAAGACTCATCCTGTGTATATGATTAGCACAATTTTCGCAACACATTTTCGGGGATTTTGTTTCGAGATATTTATGAAGTGAGAATCGAATATTATGTAATATTTATCCTGGGAGCTTTTGCGCTGAACATTATACCCTGATGGCCGAAAATCAGACATTGAACATGGAGAAGAATTTTGTCGATGGTTTTCCAAGAAAGTTACTATACACAATCAAAATTTTGCATGTCTTTGAGAGAACTTGCTGTAGGATAAATAGAGAGACTAGTTTCCAAAAAATTCGCCCATTTCTTTCACCTAGGTTGAAAATTCCGCAAAAATCTCGCCATCTCTAGTACCCATCTCCTTCATATTCAGTGACCTACTCAACATAAAACTATATAAAAAAATAATAAAGATCGTCAATGGCATTGTTTTCAAAAACGTCCTGATTTTTCTTCATATATTGTCATTCTCTGTCAAATGTAAAGATTATAAGGTAGTTGTTCCGCATCCAAATATTGATTCAAACTATTAAATATCGGTTAACTCAGATCCTCAAGACGTTGGAGCTTCTTAGAAACCTCTCAAACTCACGGATCATCCATCAAAGCTTAATGTATTTTATCAATGATTTATCATAAAGTGTCCTCAACAAGAACTTGGAACATTTTCAGTCAAATATTTCATTCTTATCTTAGGCATTGAAATTACTTAACTTTATGTTCAGCTCATTCAGTAGATACATGAGTGCATATTTCAGATATATATTCGAATATTTGGTTTTTATGTTTTTGCATTCCAAAAAACATACATTTTTGCAACTATGCGTAAAACATTTTACGTCCACGTATTCCATCAATCACATTCTTAAAAGACGGACAGTGAGTTACTTATTTGTTATCGCTATCAATAAGGATAGTTTCAGATTAAGTTAATTAGTGCTTTTTTCACGGCAATCTGCTCAGTTATTTCATAGAACTATTTCTCCCAATGTAGAAAACAACACTTTCCAATATCTTTATAATATCAAAAATTATGAGACAGTTGATACTGGCTCTATAAAACTATTCGTTTTATTTCAAACATCATATTTAAACGAGTCTCCTTGATAAGGGTTATCAATACAATTAAAAATACAGATTTTTCTGTGAAACCTTCATATAATATCTTTCGATATTGCTATCTCACAATATACTTTTATTGTCTTCAACTTATTGCGTATGGGTTACAAATTCAATTGTTATATTAACTGACAATGACAATGATTGAAGTAAAAAGAAGTAAAAATGGTAACGATAAAATACAATACGAAAATAATACAACACACAGTGTTTCATCCTCTATCTTTGGATTCAGACTCCTCAGTAGCATATATTCTATATATTATTTGTCAAAATCTTACCACCTGTATTCACTAACACCTGATTACAGAATTCACAAAATTTAGAGCCTCTGGTGAGCTGGTCAAGTGCGAGTTGTACATTCAGCAATTTTTCCACTAGTTCCACATGCACCATCTTCTTCCTTTGATAAATGAAATGCATAGTTAACAACACTTTCAAAAATCTTTCTTACCTACTTCAAGAGTTCAATGGCAAGGAATAGAGAATATATAAAACTATTTGTTTTATTTCAAACATAAAATTCAAACGAGTCTACTTGATAAAGGTTATTAATACAATCATTCAAAAATACAGATTTTATGATGATATCCTTACATAATATCTTTACGATATACTTTTATCGTCTCAAACTAAATGAAACAAATAGTTTTACAGAGTCAGTAAAAACTGCCATATAATTTTTGAAGTTAGAATGATTTTTGAGGGTGTTGTTCACTATATTTCATTTATCAAAGGAAGAAGATGGTGTGGAACTTGAGGCAAAACTGGTACTTGCAAAAATACTCGCATTTGACAAGCTTGCCAGGAGTTCTTAATAAGTTCAGTCCGTTTGTAATAAGGTGTTAGTGAATACACGTGGTGAGATTGTGATATATGATATAGATAGAATAGTTGCTACTGAGGATTCCAAATCGAAAAAAAACTCCCAAAAAACTCAAAGAAAACAGTGGGAAAATGTAATTTTTCATCCTCATTCCTGGGTTTCAGTTCATCCTTATTGGCCATTCGTCAAAACCTACCCCGAATACACAGCAAAATTATAACTCACTATTCACCTGAAATTTTTCACACTTCAGTTGATAGACCTTTGACGGTTGGTTGCATGCTCCTACAATATATTTAATAATTCTTACTTATAAGTTGAATAAAAATTTCGCGAAACCTAAATGTATATACGATACTGTTGTCTTTCTTCTTTTGTGTATTTAAGCTGGCCTGATGATTGTTGTACAACCTGAACCGATTGCTTCCAGTTGATGAAATGTTAAAAAAAATAGTTAGTACTTCTTTATATTTTGTATATTCAAAAAGCAAATTTTACTTTTTCTGTGAACGCAAGTAGACTCAACATCTGTGAAAGGCTTGTTATAGAGTTTTAGACATGTAAAATTATATAAGTGCTGATAAATATTTCATTCGACTGACGTATTTTGTTCAGAAAATCATTATGGGTGTGTTATTTTACTGAAAAATTGTATTCTCTGTCGGAATTCACTGCATTTACCGAACAGATCCCTCAAATATCGCTTCACTTTTCACATGAATTAAATTGATATTTTCCATTGTAGTAGGAGTATCCTCAAGAAAAAAATAGTGGCAATTGCGTTTGGAATGAAAATAATGAGATATGTTAGATATAAAAATCTCTGATATCTATTGAAAACTTGTATTTCTTAGATATATGCAACCTATAAAGATTCAGTTGAAGTCATTTTTTTCTCATATATATTGTTCTTGTGTGTTCCCATGCATATTTGTTTTGATTCTCCTCTTAAATAAATGAAATACTCATTGAATCAAGCAGAAAACGAAATTAAAGAGAAATTACGTAAACGTTCTAGTCATCATAAACGATATAACCTGACCATAGACAATATATACTATATGGCAGATTTCCCATAAAAGGCATAGCACAGAAGACGAAAGCTGACCTACACAGGGTCATAGAAACTTTGTACTATAGACAATCCTCCAATACTAATGCTTCCCTAGAGGGTATACTACCAGTAATACAGTGCCTCTTATTTTGTATTGCAGGCGGTGAAACTCATTTAGGGAATTATACCTTAGGCAACACACATTACCAGAGGCTGTTTTTTTGTTAAGCTGAAACAAGTTGAATATTAGATAAAATAATATTTGATCTTTTGATGCAAAGAAAGGAACTTTGTTCTTCATTCAAACCGTTAATCATGTCTCTTGTATAAAACTCGAAACTAACCATTGATAGGGGTCAACTTTGTTGTCAGGGGTAGTTATTGTAGAGAAACAAAGGCTAATTTTGACAATGCTTACTGTAATGAAAAAATGTGTGTACCATCACGTACCATGATCTAGTAATAATATTATTAGAGCATTGATTACGATCGATGTTTTACATTGAGAAAACATCAATTTGTTATTTGCCTCAACAAGAGTTTTTGGAAACCTTCGTGTTTGCGAATTATCTATGAAGCTAATTTATGTTTTTCATTTCGTCGATTTCTCATATGATATTTTTATATGAATGAATATAAATTGACCACGAGTAATTAACTTTTTCACGTTGATTTCTCGGAATTTTCCACCGAGCGATGAACGCAAAGAAGGTACGAGCTAATTATTTTCATTTTCATTTCCTTGTATAATATTTTCATATGAATCTAAATCGATTCAGAGTTACTGATATTTTCACCTTGTCCGAATTCGTTGCCAGGCGGTCACATATTCACTAGTGATTCCGCCAATTGTAGCTTTACTTCCTTTAAGTAACATTTGGAGATCTCCTTCATATATGGTCATGAAATTCGGCTTTCCTCAATCATGAACTGAATTTCAATTCGATCCGATCTATATATATGGGAATATTGAGAAAATACAATTTCAAATATGCGGCGGTAGCCCAGTGGTTAGAGCGCTAGCCTCATGACCGAAAGGTCTGGGGTTCAGGCCCTTGGCCGGGAAAGAATTTTTCCGGTTTTCAGGGGACCGTCCAACCATTCGCTGTTGGGTAAATAATTGACAGTGCTATTCATAACGTGGCACAAGGAATTAGTAACAAAGGCTACACAGAACACACCTGGTCTCCTAACTCGCACAAGCATTAGCTTCTGAGGGGTTCCGCAGCGGAACCTAGGAGAATCAGCAACAATACAATACAATACAAATGGTAAAATGGGCAGATTTCACTCAATCACCAATTCGAACCTCGTTATTGAGCCCCAAACCTACTCTACAAATATCGAGTAGTCCTAACTGCCGACCGTGAACACAATAACTTCCGACCGTGAACACAATAACTTCCGAAAGAAACAACTTAGAGACTAATATTTGTAGACTAAGTTTGAACGATGGCTGAATTCGCGAATGGGGCGAATCCATCCCAATGATTCTGCAGATATAACCATTCGAAATTTCATTTCTCCAATAATTCGAATAATTGGATCGTATTTGATAGAAAACTGACAGCTTGAAGGTTCATGCAGAATTTCAATAGCACCATATAATACGAAGGAATCGAAATATAAATTTGAAACTAATCATGAATCTTTTCTGTTCTTGTTATCTGAAATAACAACGAAACCGTGGAAATACCCACAAAATGGTTCATATTTTCTGCCCAATGTCTGCAGAAATAAATATATGAAGAATGAAACTCTGCTGGTTAAATATGACTTCAAGGTTTTCGCCAAATTTCATTGGAATCTGATGAATAGTATCCTAAAAAAATTCAACCAAAATTCAGAAAATTTTCGATATTTTTTCTTCAGATAGATATCCTAACGCTACAATTCAAACAAACTTCGCATGAACTTGCACGTCGGTATTTTTCAACTTAAAACGAAACTTAGATTTTATGAGATACCTAGCGACTAATAACCTTGAAATTTATTAATAGGTAATACTCCGAAACTGTTTGGCTGATGTTGCCCATGAATGGATTTAACTGTCGCATTTTGATACGCTGTTTTCGGGAAAAGTTCGAGAATTACAGAAATGTTGACAAAATGATAGCACGCTGTTCCCCAGAACATGTGCTCGAAAAGGATGAAATAAAGTATTACTTCTAATTAAACGTAGATGATTATGAAAACCATTTGCCAAGTTTTAAAAGAGCAATAATTTAACGAATAGCAAATCTGGATTGTATTTACCAGAGCAGAATAAAATTTACGGACCGAAAATTGGTGAATGGCCAGCTCATTGAACTTTCTCTATACGGAGTTTAAAGTAACGGTACCATCAGAACCTTCGGATTCCTCTCAAATCTCTTTCCTTCTCTACATGTTCGTTATCGCAAAGCATTCACCGGCATGAAAAGGAAGTGACTTCTCGATGAGGCACCCAGGAAGATATTCGAGGTTGGCTTATTATATACAAGATGTAACACAAGGGCAAACCATTAAAGCCCTGAGTCAACAAATTCTGTTTCATTGTTTTCTCAGATGAAACGGAGAACTCCATTCGTCAAGGGTTGTTATTCTAGAAAATATATCGGAATATCGATGCGATTATGTCTTAGCATTGTATAAATTTATTATTTATACAATGCTCTAAGTCATTACCAGAGACCTCCATAACATTTTCGATGAGAACTTAATTTTTTTTGAAGGGCTCAATGGGATTCAATGGATGTGTGATTCAATTATAACTTTTCATTATTAAGATCAACGAACTCAAGAAACTCACGATAATAAAATTCACCTTAGCTCACTGAATTCCAGAGAATAAGCAATATAAGCGTTTTTGTTGGTCTAGATTTAGGTGAAATTGAAGCTTTAGATTTATTTTTAAATCTGAGTAATCTTACATAGTGTCATGCTGAAAAATGATCTGCAATTCCCAATCAATTCTGTCAGTTGAGAGAGAAGATATGTATATAGAACTGAAACAGAGCTATTAAAATTTAAACAGAGTGTTTTTAATGGGAAACGCCCTAGCGGATTGCAGGATTTAACTATTTGTCAAGGGCAGTTTCTAGGACAAGGTTTGCCTAATGAACAATACCTGAAGAATGCAAACGATCAACAAAGCGAACTGTAACGTTTCAGAGTCCAAGTCTGAATCCTTCATCAGACAAACGACAGATTTTTCAGAATTATTTTCTTTTGACTTATTTACATCTGTGTTGCTGTGGTTTTTTGAGAATGTCAATTTCTCTCTCAATAAACGAAAAATAAAAAAAAATAATTTTGAAAAATATTCTCGTTCGTCTGATGAAGGAGTCAGATTTGGACTCTGAAACGTTACATTTCGCTTTGTTGATCGTTTGTAATGTTCCGGTATCGTTTTTTGGGCAACCGTTGTCCTAGAAACTGCCATTGACAATAGTTCGATCCTGCAATCCGCAAGGGCGTTCTCTATAAATAATAATTTCATTTTAATTTTTTATAGTGCTATTTCAGATATAGGGAGTGAAATCCCAGAAAAAACCCTCAAAATGATGGAAACTGAGCAAGTTCGAAATTTTCAATTTTGAATCGAGAAAGGTCTTAAACGATCAAATTTCATTATGTTCAGCCGGTCGGCCATCCATATGCGCTATAACTTTCGGAAAATTGATCCAAAGTGTTGAGGTTCCACAGTAGGTATGGAGTCAAGTAGTTACGTAAATTGGTGAAACCTGTTTAACAGAAATACCGACCCGATCGAATTGAAAATTGATTTTCTGTTGTTAAATATTAACATAAACATTCATACTAAATTTCATTATTTAAAAATTTGATACTTATTTCCAAGATCTTCGATATCTCAGAAACTCTTTGGCACATGCTCTTGAAATTTCTTTCATTCTCCAAACTGAAACCAGTATATCCTGTCTAGGATTAGAACCAACTGTCGGACTCAGGTATATGTCACTGCTTGAATAACCAAAGACTGCCTCTGATGACATTTAAAAACGATGGTTCCTCACGAATTAAAAAACTGAAAATTTGTTTGAAACTGAAAACATATTCGAAATAAAGAAATCCTGAAACACAAACTGATGACGAATAGTTTCATTGTTCATGTCTGTTTTGCAAGAAACTGCCCGTGAAAAATAGTTTAATACTGCAATCTGCAAGGGCGTTTTTCATGAAAAAAACAATTTTAATTAATATTTAATAGTTCTGTTTCAGATATTCGGAGTGAAAACCCAGAAAAACGCTGAAAAATGAATAGTTTCATCTCAACAAATGAATACGTTGAGTAACTAAGTGGAATAAAATGGAAATATTGAAGAAACACGAGTATCGAAATGCTTCATTGAACCAAGGAATCGTGCAGTGGAAATGATAATGACATAATAATCTTCAGACTTGAAAACTTTTAAATTTGACTGACATAAAAATATACTGAAGAAAATTTTCAGATATCTTAGAAATGTACCACAGAAAATTAATGAAACGAAGTTGATTGATGATACCCACGAAATTATGCATGTACCTACCTTCACGGCGACATATTTCTATTCGCTCCGAGTTTTTCGAAAGATTAGGAAAATATAATTTCGAACGGATATACCTTGGGAATCATAGGGTATGGATTCAACAGATTCACGTAGTGATCAACCTCTTAACTTCCAAATCTGTTCTTCAATTTTTCGGGGTGATTGTTCAAATTTTACTCAATAGCTATCTCCGCTGATATTGAATATAAGTGTTCTAAATGGCCGCCATTTACTTCTACACACAATCGATCTCTCTTTTAAGCGTTCTACAGCACGTTATCATTTCGTCACGATGTCTGTGATTTTCGAATTTTGAGCCGAAAGTGGTCCGTCCGTCCGTATGAGCTCTAACTTTCGACTAAATCGATATCTCATGAAGTATTGACTCGATAAAATTGAAACTTCGTTGACAGTCTTGGAATTCCAACGCGCAACTTGAAGCAAAATTTAGTGTGAATCCAGTTTTTAGAAGATGTTGAAAAAATTTGTATTCGAAAATTTTTGAAATTTTTAATGAAATTTTTTTTTTCTCTGAAAATATTAATTGCAATGGGATTTGGCACAAACATCCGTGTCAGTATTCAACAACAATGTTCCGAATTTCAATTCGATCCGATATCAACTTTTGGATTTATAAGGAAAAAAACTGTGCCAAATTTCGTTATTTGGAATTTTAACGTTATTTCTGCAATATCTCAAGTAGTACAAATGCAATCAGATTGAAACTTCGTAATCAGATGGAGATTACGAACACGCAACAAGGTGCAAAATTTCGTGCTGATCTAATAGTTACAATGGGTAAAATCCACCCAATGATTCCACAGATATACCCATTCAAAATTTATTTTCCGAATATTTCCAAAAATAAAGATCAGATTGCATTGAACCCCAGTAGTTTATCGAAAAATGACAGTTTGATGGATTATACATAATGGGGGTTTTTCCTTTAAACGAACATGCAGTAATTTTCATGAAAAACCTTCACAACATCACATTTCAAACATAATTTCAATATTATATTTTTAAAAAAATGTTTGATCACCTAAAACTGAAAAATAAAAATGGGGATTTGCATTTAAAGGGATTTGTATTGAGTGCACGATATGGCAACGTCGAATTCAGCTTTCTCGGAAAGAAAAGGACGTCAAATGTGTTACTTTGCTTAGGAAAACAGAGATAACTATACTTCGATCTGGTTAGAGTAAAAGACAACGACCAAGTAATAGGAAAAAAAACACAGACTGTCATACTGTCATATTACTGACAAATCGCAAACGGAAATTGTTTGGTTATATTGACAAAGAATACGTGCGTACCACAGAATAGGAATAAACATTTCATTATTCTATTGCAGAAAAAGCTATTCTACTAAACACCGTTGTCACTTCGTGCATGCCTGGCAAATCCCAAACCCCAATTTTGAAACCTGATTTTGAATACTTTCTGAAGGTAATTTGGGAAAATGATGAATCAAACCCATAATAATAATGTTCAAATTTGCATTTGCAGTAATAAACCGAATTCAGGAAAAACCCCTATTCGATGGGGATAATATGATGAGAAGATCACAGAATATTGAATATTTGAAAAAAAAATTTTAAATTTATTTTTTTCGAATTGTTCTTATGACACGATCATCACGAAATTTTGCACAATATTATCCTTCAGCATCTTTGAACTAGTTGCAAAGTTTCATCACGATTGAATTAGTATTTATTGAGTTATACCGAAAAAAACAACGATATCGAGAAGAAAACCACGAAATTCCACATATTTTTCTCCAATATCTCCAAAACTAAAAGCAGTATCGAAATTTGGTACACTACTGTGTAAAATAGAGCTCAAGGTATGACCGGAATCGTTTTAGAATATCAATAATGCTTTCAGAGAAAAAAAATTTTTTCGGAAAATATTCTGAAAAATAATTTTTTTTTATTCAGTGACAATAAGATTTCAACGAAATTTTGCTTGAAGTTGCGCGTCGTTATGCTTCAACTACCTGCCAAGTTTCAATTCAATCGCACTAGCAGTTTCTGAAATATGAGGGAAATAACCTCAACATTTCAAATTGCTATACCTCCAAAACTATCTGGCCGATTTGGCCCATTAGACCATTTTCAGCTCAATCATCGAAAATTATAGACATTTAGACGAAACCATAGCACGATGTTTCCCTAGAACATGCGGTCAAAAATACAACAGAATTGATATTTGTAGAACCGGGCGATTCGAGGAAAAAGTTATAAAAACATTTTTTGTTGGAAATCATCTGTGCTATCATCTCCTTGAATATTGTACATCAACTCTGTTACACCCTGTATATTTTCTAAAGAGATACGTGTTTCTTTGGCATCATTTGTTGCTCTCATTCGAAACCGAATCCGCAATGAAAGTTTGAGTGGATTTCGCAACCTTTCAATCGGGTTCAACAAAAAGTTGAATAAACTAGCTCAAATTAATGAAGGTGGTTTCTCGGGCGATTGTCCGCTGTAAAGTTCAATCGGTCCTGTCACACCCATGCCCATATAACGGTTTCGATACAAGAACTATATGCGATAGGGAATCATTGAAACCAAGATCATATTTAAAATGATGCAGCAGTATGAGGCGCTGGCTGTTTGGGACAAAAGTGGGTTTACAAATATTTTCATTTTCGAGTCAATCCTTTTATTAGTTGCAGCAGTATACATATTTACTTTGTGTGCCGATATATTTGTTTTCTACAGAACACAATATATTTACGAGTTGGGAGTCTTAAAGATAATTAAATTTGGGAGTCTTCTTCTTCTTCTGATTCCTATCCGTTCCGGATGTTGGCTATCATACATGCTATTTTGACTTTGTTGGCTGCTGCTCGAAAAAGCTCTGTGGTGTCCATATTATACCATGTTCTCAAATTTTTTTTTGGGAGTCTTAAATATAATTAAATATAAGTCTTAAATATAATCAAATTTTATAATTTTGTTTTAGATTCCTCACACCTGGGGGTATCCAAAAATACCCCTTGTATGTTACGCGATTTTTGCGCGCATGTTCTAGGGGAACAGCGTGCTATCGTTTTGATCAAATGTCTGTAATTTTGGATGATTGAGCCGAAAATGGTCTCAATCGACTAGGTTGGACTCACTGATGACGAATCCGGTGTCAAAATCGATTCTGTCCGGCCGGCCGGCCGTAGACACGATAACTGTCGAACGAAGTGAGCTAGCGACTTGAAACTTTCAGGGTAGGTCGCGCATTGGAATGCCGCGGTTAAGTTCGTTAATGGGCCAAATCGATCGAATAGTTTCGGAGTTATAGGCATTTGAAGTTTTGAAGTTATTTATTTTTTATTTCAGAAACTACTTGAGCGATTGGATTCAAACTTGGCAGTTTGGTGGAGTATAACGACGCGCAACTTTGAGCCAAATTTCGTCAAGATCATATTGTCAATAAATTTAAAAAAAAATTTTTTTCGAAATTTTTTTACAAAGAAATTTTTTTTTCGGAAACCATTCATCATATCCAAAAAAAATTATACTCACACTTTGACCTTCTAATTTCACAGCAGTGTACTAAATTTCAGCTCGATACGATCATAAGTTTTGGAGATATCGGGAAAAAATATGTCAAATTTCGAGGTTTTCTTCTCGATATCGTTGATTTTTTGGTATTACTCGAGAAATACTAATTCAGTCCTGATTAAACTTCACAGCTAGTTTTAAGATGCTGAAAGACAACTTTGTGCAAAATTTCGTGATAATCGGGTTATTAGAACAATTTGAAAAAAAAAATTTATATGATTTTTTCATCATATCATCCTCATTAAATTCTGTATGAAACTTCGAACTGTTATTTTCGATGAAGTACTGGATTTCAATTCGATCTGGTCTGTATTTTTGGAAATATTGGAAAAATAAAATTTTGATTGGGTATATCTACGGAATCGTTGGGTGGATTTTACCCATTCACGAATTCGGCCTTCGTAATTAAGGTCCAAACCTTCTCTACAAATATCGAGTTTCTAAGTTGTTTCTTTCGGAAGTTATTGTATTTACGCAGTCGGCCGTTAGGCTGACCGTAAACACAATAACTTCCGGAAGAAACGACTTAGAAACTCGATATTTGTAGAGTAGGTTTGGGGCTTAATTACGAAGGTCGAATTCGTGAATGGGTAAAATCCGCCCAATGATTCCGTAGATATACCCAATCAAAATTTTATTTTTCCAATGTTTCCAAAAATACAGATCAGATCGAATTGAAATTCAGTACTTCATCGAAAATAACAGTTCGAAGTTTCATACAGAATTTAATGAGGATGATATGATGAGAAAATCATATAAATTTTTTTTTTCAAATTGTTCTAATAACACGATTATCACGAAATTTTGCATAAAGTTGTCTTTTAGCATCTTAAAACTAGCTGTGAAGTTTAATCAGGACTGAATCAGTATTTCTCGAGTAATACCGAAAAAATCAACGATATCGAGAAGAAAACCTCGAAATTTGACATATTTTTTCCCGATATCTCCAGAACTTATGATCGTATCGAACTGAAATTTGGTACGCGCGCACGTTCAAATTCGTTGCTGAAGCGGTCATCTACATTGGACATGCGCGCAAAAGTTGCTGCCTTCACGGCAGTGCTTTTTGAAATTTTTTTTAGTTACGGTAGGCCTGACGGCCGGACCTTAAACAAAATAACTTCAGAAAGAAACAACTTAGAAACTCGATATTTGTAGAGGAGGTTTGGACCTTCATTACGAAGGCCGAATTCGTAAATGGGTGAAATCCACCCAATGGTGATGATTCCGGAGATATACCCATTCGAAATTTTATTTTCCCAATATTTCCAAAAATACAGACTGGAGCGAATTGAAATCCAGTACTTAAAATGACAGTTTGAAGGTTCATACAGAATTTAATGAGGATAATATGATGAGATCACAGAATATTGAATATTTGAAAAAAAATTTGACATTTTTTTTAGAATTATTCTAATGACACTATCATCACGACATTTCGCACAATGTTGTCCCTCAATATCTTTGAACCAGCTGCGAAGTTTCATCACGATTGAATCAGTATTTCTTGAGTTATACCGAAAAAAACAACGATATCGAGAAGAAAACCACGAAATTCTACATATTTTTTCCCCAATATCTCCAAAACTAATAGCCGTGTCGAATTGAAATTTGATACACTGCTGCGAAATATAAAAGTCAAGGTATAATTGGAATTTTTTTCGAAAATGAATAATAGTTTAAAAAAAAATTTTTTTCGAAAAAAATTTTGAAAATTTTTTTTTTTTATGTAGTTACCATTAGATTTCAACGAAATCCTGCTTAAAGTTGCACGTCATTATGCTCCAACTAACTGTCAAGTTTCAATCCAATCACTTCAGTAGTTTCTGAAATATGAGGAAATTAACCTCAAAATTTCAAATGGCTATAACTCCGATACTATCCGGCCGATTAACAAACTTAACCTGCGTATTTCAAAATGCAACCCTTACTGAACTTTTCAAGTTGATAGCATCCTCCGTACGCCCGTAATCGTGGTGACACTATTTTAACACCGGATTCGTCATCAGTGAGTCCAACCTAGTCATTTAAGACCATATTCGGCTCAATCATCGAAAATTACAGACATTTGGACAAAACGATAGGACGCGGTTCCCCTAGAACATGCGCGCAAAAAACAAATAAAAATATCAACATTTTGGGCGCATGTTCTACAGGAACAGCGTGCTATCGCCTAACGGCCGACCGTAAACACAACAACTCCCGGAAGAAACAACTTGGAAACTCAATATTTGTAGAGTAGGTTTGGACCTTGATAACCAAAGCTGGATTCGTGAATGGGTAAAATCCGCCCAATGGTTCCGTAGATATACCCATTCAAAATTTTATTTTCCCAATATTTCCAAATATACAGACCAGATCGAATTGAAATCCAGTACTTCATCGAAAATACCTAGAAAAGCACCATTACGTGAAGTCAGCAGCTTTTGTGCGCATGTTCAAAGATTATCACCAAAAGTGAACATACGCGCAAAAAACTGCTGACTTCACGTCAATGCTTTTCTAGGTTTCTTCAATAACAAATTCAACAAAATTTTGCAAGCAATTGTGCGTCGCTATTCTACAATTAATTACTATTTTCTATCTGATCGATTAAGTTCCAGAGATGTGGAAATAACCAAGAAAATTCAAATGGAACTGCGAAAACGTTTGTATTGAATTCTATAATGGATGAAATCCCCAATAATCCCGTAGATAGCCATTCGAAATACCTAACTTTTCTTCATCAATGGATCTGATCGAATTGCAATATAATAATTGGTTGGAAAAACATGCATGAAGATCCGTGCAAAATTTCGTGATGAGCATATACAATTGGAAGATTGCAAAATTGTTTTTAACAAAAGTCGAGCAGCGTTAGGCGGGGTCAATATACCTGTTTGGGCGACCGCATGGCTATGAATTCGGACGAGCGCGTTTAAGTTCCTGATACATCAATGCTTTTTTAGAATTACAATCCCGTACTTGTTCAAGATCATGGTCATGAGTAATTGGGGGAACGAAATCAAATATAACGATTGTTGTTTCATGAATAGTTATTTGTGTTTCAGTATGAATTTCTTCCCATTAATTGATAGGTTAGTTTCAAACATTTATAGGAACAGAAGATTTTTCGATAACACTTTGAGTTTAAGAGCATATTATACAACGAATAGCGCAGGGTTTCGTTGGTAGATTACAAATTGATTCTTTCATTTTTACGCGCTTGTTCTAGGGTTATCATTTCATCACGATGTCTGTAATTTTCGAATTTTGAGTCGAAAATGGTCTCGAACGATTGGGTTGAACTCCCTGAAGAAGAATCCATGGTCAAATCCAATTATGTCCGTCCGTCCGTATGTGCTCTTACTTTCGAGGGAAAAGACTTAGCAAGTTGAAATTGTCAGATTACGTTGGGAGTCCAATTATCTCGGTTAAGATCGTTAATGGGTGGAATCGGTTGGATAGTTTCGGAGTTAGGCCCATTTGAAATTTTGAGGTTAATTCCTCGATATCTTATGAAGTATTGGCTCGATCAAACTGAAACTGCGTGAACAGTTTTGGACTACCAATGCGCAACTTTGACCAAAATTTCGTGTGGATCCAGTTATTGGAAAATTTAAAAAAAATGTATTCGAAAATTTTTGAGTTTTGATCAAATTTCAATAGAATTTGACACGAACCCTAAGGTCAGTATTCATTAACAATGCTCCAAATTTCAATTCGATCGGATATTCACTTTCGGAGATATAAGGAAAAAAAAGTGCCAAATTCCGTTCTTATTATTAACGTTATTTCCCCAATATCTCAAGAAGTACAAATGCAATCAGATTGAAACTTCGTCATCGGGTGGAGATTCCCAACACCCAACTAGGTGCAAAATTTCGTGTTGATCTCAAAGTTAGAATTTGAACAAGCGCGTAAAAGCTCCTGACCTCACGTTAGTGCTTTTTTAGATTTTTTTTCGTTCAAATGATTGAAAATTTCAGTGAGAATGAGAAATATTGAGCGCTATTTACGAAGGCGTAGAAGGGCCACTCTTTGTCGACAAAAATTGTTGTACCTTATTCCGAGTTTAAACTCGGAATTAGACTAATTCCGACTTTGAACTCGGAATTATAGACTAATTCCGACTTCAAACTCGGAATTATAAATAATTCCGAGTTCAAAGTCGGAATTAGTCTAATTCCGAGTTCAAAGTCGGAATTATGTATAATTCCGAGTTTGAAGTCGGAATTAGTCTATAATTCCGAGTTTAAAGTCGGAATTAGTCTATAATTCCGACTTCAAACTCGGAATTATACATAATTCCGACTTTGAACTCGGAATTAGACTAATTCCGAGTTTGAAGTCGGAATTATAGACTAATTCCGACTTTAAACTCGGAATTATAGTCTAATTCCGAGTTTAAAGTCGGAATTATGTATAATTCCGAGTTTGAAGTCGGAATTAGTCTATAATTCCGAGGTCAAAGTCGGAACTAGTCTAATTCCGAGATTAAAGTCGGAATTAGGTGGAAAAATTTTTATCGACAAAGAGTGGTCCTTCTACGCCTTCGTACTATTTTGCTTTGATGATTTTTGGAAGAAATAATTCATATGAATCGAAAAATCAAAAAAAAACAACATTGCACATTCTTACTATAGCAAAGTTGATCATTTGCTTAAGTCCATGAATAGATAAATTCACGACTAAATTTTTGGTCGCATATGAAGCTCAAATCATCAATTTCACTCAAACTGATGACGTGTTACTGTTCATTCTTGAGTGAAACATCATTACCTTGTTTTGAAAGTTTTCATCCGCAATACAGAGTTGATTGATTTCTGATGAAAAGTGGAAACAAATACTCATTTGATTTTGGAACATAGGAAATATTTCTTAGTAATGAATTGAAACAAGCAAATCAACATAGCAGAACAATTATACTGGCAATCCCATTAGTGGAAAGGGACACGAGTGATACTTAATTCGTGTTTGAGAAAATGGGTATAATTCAACCAATTATTCGGCAGATAAACCATTCGAAATTTAATTTCGCAGTTCACAGTAATACGAATCCGGACGAATTGAAATCTAGTATTGGATTGAAAAGTAATGGCTTAAAGATTCATGCAAAATTTCAGCGAGATCTATGAGATACATAAAAAATTTTTAAGGCCCAGTTTCTTTTCTAGTGATTCGATTCTCACGACATGTTGCTATAGTTTTTGAGTAATGAAAAATTTTATGCCGGATATGAGAGAAACTCAGAAGATCCAATCAAAAATCCGAGAAAATCACCCACTGAAGTAGATTTTGCCCATTTACTATCTCAACCGGCGCATTAAGACCTCAAAGTACTCTCTACAGTCAATTTCTTCCCTTTCTAAAGTATTTCTTGTACATATTTATGTAAAATTTCAGAATCAGTTTAGTCTCTTGTTCGAATTAGTTGCTAAAGCGGCATTTCTTGGGTTAATGAGAAAAGAACAACGCTGAGGAAATAGCAACGAAATTATTCAACATATTTTGTCGCAATATTTCCTAAATAAATCTTGAATCGAGCTGATATTCTGATCAATGTTGTAATATATTGACCTCTAGGTTTGCGCCGAATTTCGGAAAAATCTGATGGTTAATTCGGAAAAATTTTTTTTCAATTCCAAAAATTTTTTGTATCTTTCTTCAATTTCCAACAGAAAGATCCTGATTACATTTCGTATGGAGTTGTGCGTCGGTATTCTTCAACTAACTACGATCTTTCAATCCGATGGCTCACGTACTTTCCGAGATATACAGGATGTATCCTCTCTAAAATTCGAATGAGTGTAATAACTCAACCGTCGCATTTTGATAAGAAACCTACCCTGAAAGTTTCCATCGCTGGCTGGTTCCGTTCGAAAGTCACCTTGGCAGCGGACGATCGGCCGGACAGTATTGACTTTGATATATGATTTTTCATCAGCGAGTCCAACCCAGTCGTTTAAGCCAAATCTATAGACAATCAGTTCTAAAATTCTGACATTTGGCCCAAATTATGACGATCCTGTTCCCTAAAACAAGCGACTTAAGATGGTCCGAAGTTTAGCTGATTCTATTCTGCAGCTCATTTTGAACTTATCATGGATCCCAAGATACAAATAAGTATTTCTATCGCGATGGATCTCATATGGTAATTTTTGATTAGCATTCTTTATTGATAACTATGCAATATCATGTTCCAAATTGAAATCTCGGTATTGTAGATAGAAAAATAATATTATAGCTACATCAGCATCTTGTAGCAATATTCTATTTAAACAAGCATGGAATCGTTTGTCATTAGTTATCATTGAATATAATTGATAATTCTAAGGACCGATAAGATATCCCTGAATTGAAATTGATAGCAAACAGAATGACTTTCCGATGTAAAAACGATACCTAATTTACTTTTGAGGGAGCATCCAGAACAATATCATCATACAATTATTATTTTATCGACATTTACTTAGAGTTATTAGTTGTTATTATTAGGTGAAGGTCCAATTTCTGAAAAAAACGAGGACTATCGAAAAGTATGCTGAGTTACGTTGATGCAGCGTTGTCGAGTGCCAAATAATTGCGTTGAACCCCGAGTCTACGCCCATCCCTACAAATCGTCCATATCGACTTTGGATAACTTTCTTCATTCCAAGATATTAATCAGACGTTCATTTCATTATTAGGTTCCTATGGAGAAACTTAGTGAGTGCCTTTCATTTGGAAGCCATGACTCACGACGGGTACCGGTTCAAATTAGTGAGTGAAACAACAGCAAAGCGGCAACTCGGTGCTTGACGTCACTCATTCCACGCTGGCTATCACAGAAACCCGAAATCAGGAGCATATTGCGACTATTCTGAGTTCCCCTTGGAGAACCAGGAATAAAAATGTCAAAGTTTGTGCCTAACTAATTTACGAATATATTTTACTTAGGTTGTGTTGAGGAAGTTTTAAGTTCGTGTGTTGAACTATGAGTTTCTACGACATTCTGGGTAGCGATGGTGAAGTGAATCCGAAGCTCGACATGGACAATATCGATATGTCCATTGATTATAGTACCCCGGAGGAGCTGCTGGTTAGTAAACATTAATAACTTTCTATTTTAAGCAAAATGAAAATCCTCGAAGTCGGACATTGAAATCTCACGAATTCTATTATTTCGTCCACGTTCATGTATTTACGCCCTGTTTACTCTGTGTTTGACAGCTTCACTGTTATCTGTTTAGATAATTTTTTTCTTGGGTGTTTCGAAGTCCTCTAGAGACTTACCACTTAGAATATCCATTTACGAATTCCTCGTTCAATTATTGAATTCAAATATTTCCTGTTCGATTATTTTTTCATTTGCATCAATATTTCCACTACTCCACTGTTGAGACTTCATTATTAACTATTAACCTGGTTTTACCAGTTCTCAATCTGAATAAGATTGGTTTTCCAGGATATGATGTATGGTTCACATGTCTCTATCACATGTTGTATTTATCTGCCATATGTTTGTCCATGTGCTTTTTGGAGAAAGGTAGCCATTCCTATTCAAAAACTCGTCTTGGTTCCTATTCATCAATCTTAAAAACCATTCATCCAATTTCACTTCATTTATGTACCTACTTGAAATGAAACGAAAATATGTATTGAAAAATGTGAATTAATTTGAATGTACCTGCTTATGCAACGTATGAATAAATAGAATTGAAAATTCAGTAATTGAACTGCTGAAATATAAATTATAGGCGTAGTTAAATATGAAATAAACAAGTATCTTAGAAGAAATAAAATATTTTTTTTTTGCTTTAGTTGCTTCTCTGTTTCTAAATGAACATCTGAAGAACATAGAAAATACTTTGAATTTAATTTTTTTATATGGGATACACATTTGTCGATGATTTTGGTTCAGAATAACTAGATGCATACTCCAAAATGCACCTAAGTGAAATAAATGGAACTATTTGTCTCAGTATGGGTGAATTTTGAATATTCCCCTGATAGAATTATGTTCTGTGAATCATTAATATGCCAATTTGAATGTAAAAAGCTACAATATTTTTTAAGAGTTCACTAGAGAACAGTTTTCATGAAAAATATATTTTGTTGTACGTTATTGTTCCAGAAACAAGGTTCCATGAAAATATATTTTATTCTTCAAATTTTGTGTATTTAGTAATTTTGAAACTTGTTCTGATATTATCAACTATTAATCAGTGGAAGCCTAAACATTCGATTGAATTATGCATATCTATTTACAATCCAGTGATCCATGTGAATCTGGTGCCCTACATAATACAAAGTTGAATTTTATCGGATTAGGGAACACAAAAGAAGAAACCACTCTTTGGGATCGCCAACGTTCCGAAAATTTATATTTTCATCATTAGGGCTCCAGAAAAAAAAAATTAGGGAAAACAAAAGTAACCATATAAATAGATATGAAGTTAAAACGAACAGTTAATAAATAACAAAGGAACAAGAGTAAAAAAATGGAGCTTTCCAAGACAAAACAATATAGATAAAATCACAACAGTCGCAAAATCACTAAAAAATGTACCTACCGATTGTTACACTGGGGAACAACAATTATGTTTAAATGAAACAACTCAGCTTTCTTTAAAAATTTTAATAGCTGTATCATTTTATTTTGAATTATTTTCAAAGTTAAGTTGAGCCAGAGTGAATCTGAAGAATCTAATAGTTTTGTTATTATAATTATAGTCATCGGAGTTCTTCACCTCCTGCCAATCTTTTGGAGATCCAATTTCCATGGATCATGGGATTTGTGATGATGATATATTGAATTTTGATGATGATATCAATCTCCTTAGTGAAACTAGTTCAAATCCAGAAGAATACATCTCTTCTCCAAGAAGTTTTACCTCGGAAAGTGAAAAAAGTAGCATCATTGAATCCGCTGATGAAAGGTGATAAATCCTTCAATTGCTAGAAGTAGGATATGAAAGAACACAACTTATATATAACTTTTTCAGTATTTCCTCTATGCAGAATCATTCTATGGAAGAGTTAGGTGAATCCTTGATGATGTCTCTATTGGATCCAAATGAAACTATCAAGATTATAAATACCCCAAAAAAGCCTACTATACCTGTTATCAAGCAGAATAAACTGACTAAAATTGTGGTACAAACTCCAAATAACAACAAAAAGATTTTAGTGACAAAGCCTATACACCCAAGTAAGTTGTCTTTATATTTTTGTAGTAGCAAGTACTATTTCATATTCATAATTTTTCTTCAGATCAAATCAAAACAACAAATGTGAAATCCAAAAAAATACTCAAAGTTCATAATATAACTTCAAATGGCCGTTCTGTACTTCTCCCTCTACACATGAACTCCTTCAAAATTTTAAATGCTAGTGATTTGAAAGCAGAAAACTTCAGAGTAACTTCTTCTACTGGTGACAACACTTTTACGCAATGTAAAATTGAACCACTCTCGCCGGAACCTGAAGGTAAGAATTACAAACATATGTAAATTCAAAATAAACACCAGGTGACAGGTCAATTCCTCACTCTGTTCTCTGTTCTCAGATGAAATTGATGTTGTTTCATCGACTGATAGCCAACACCCAGCATTGAACCTTACAAGTGAAGAAAAAAGGTTACTATCCAAAGAAGGTATCAAACTCCCAACACATTACCCACTTACTAAAAATGAGGAAAGAGAATTGAAGAGGATAAGAAGAAAAATAAGAAACAAAATATCTGCACAAGATTCAAGAAAACGTAAAAAGGAATATGTAGATGGATTGGAAGAAAGGTACTAATGTATGCACCCTTTTTCAACCTGTGCTCATTTATATTTTTTCCAGGGTCAAAAGAAGTTCTGAAGAGAAAAAATTCCTTCTACAGCGTATAAAGCAGCTACAAAGGCAAAACAACAAATTAATGTCTCATTTTTCGAAATTACAAGAACTTCTTTTCAAATCATCTACATCGAAAGCTACTCCAAGTACATGTGTTATGGTTGTTCTTCTGTCTGCTTTGCTTGTATCTCTACCAAACATCCGTTTGCCTCAAAAGGAAATGAATGAAGCTGAACAAGGTGCTCGGAGGGCCTTATTGTCCAGTCAAATAGACGAGGATCTCCATCTGGATGAATTTTTAGTTTTTAAAGACGATCTAGAATTACCATCTGAAATGGTTGAGTCGGAGAATATCACTGAGAAGGTAAATGTTACGCATATTACTTTGATGCCAATTGATGTGGACAGGAAATGAATGACCTTGGTCCTTCCTTGATTTTGTCAAATGTACATTTCAAATTTTCAAAAAAAATATTGTTTCCCATTACGAAATTCTTGTTCAGGCAAGTTTTCAATGTGTCTAATGGCTCTCATTTCTGTTTTTTCTTTTCAGGAATTGTCCAAAATTTTGGATAATGGAGAAAGGGGCTGGAATGAGAAGGAAAGCGTTTTCAGTAAAGTCATTGAGAATGTGAGCAGATGGCTTGGCAAAGAAAAAAGTTTACCGTCAAAACGCATGTTTGCTGAACCCGATATAGATGATGGTCCTCCACTTAAAAGAACCCGTTTTGATCTCAATAGATTTCCCGCTGTCGAAATCGAAAGTACTTCTCCTGATCCACCGTTGAATATGGTTACAACAATGTTCACCATACAAGACAGTAAAAAGAAATGATAATCAACCTAATGAATTTGACTGAAAATTTCGGCAAAACCTGAATCACTCAAGACCATAGTCTGTAACCTAACTGAAAGTTACACTTTCCCCAAATATATCCTTTCTTGAAAATCTAATCCGAAGAAATTTGGTTGATTTGAAGTACCTTGTATATAGATTAGAACCATTTGGGGAACGTCTAACTTTGTTAGGATATCACGAAAAAATTTTTGAAATTAGAATGTGACATTCAATAGAGATCTTTACTATTATTATATTTTCATAGTTTATCGTTAAATGTTTGGTATGTTAAGCTGTATTGTTCAAATTGATTTCTATATTTTATTATTGTTTTTGAATGATTTAATTTTTGCATTCCAATTTTTATCATATCTACTATGAATCATTCAAAGCTGTCCTCTTTAATTTATTTGAGACTGTAATATTTGGGATATGTTTATCATATTATTGCAATACTTTTTGAATTCGGTTGCATCTATTGATGAAAACTTTGAATTTCTTCCCATTTCCTCTAGGCTACAGATTGTAGAAGCTTTTGTAAGGTATTGTGGTGAAGAACCAATAAATAAAAATAACAGGAATTTTTTAGTTCCCTAAATTCTTGTTTCAATATTTAATGCATAGTTTTCGAATTAGGATATGGAAATGTTACATGCTTGTCCAAAAGCTCTAGGGCCTGTTTCTGAATTTGCCTTCCTTTTTTGAGATATATTATACAGAGTGTAACAGCCAAATGGAATAAATTCGATAACGAATAAATGAGGGCGTGTTGGGAAAAACGCTGGGACACGTCGATTTGTAATTTTAAATGCACATATTTTTCAAGATAATAATATTATAGAGGGTGTTCCATGTGACCGTGGCCAATACCAACTTTCTTATTTCAAATGCAACCCCCTGTATATTACTTATTTTTTCGATTCTTCAGAGAATTCTATACACAATTCATGCACAATGTCCTATACCTATCTTTAACTATTTCGGAAATATTAAGTGTTTTCAGATTTAGTGCAAAAATCAACGTTTTAAATAAAAATTATTTTATTTCACAAATTCGGTACATTACACTTAAAACCTTATAAGTAATAGGTACTGATTATTTTTTAATAATTGAAAAAAAAAACGAAAAAGAACATTAATGTCAATGTAGGAAATGTTGAAAATGCTCGCCGCGAACGTCTTGGCAACATGCTAATCTGGTGTAGAATTGTCTTCTAAAGTTACTCAACATTTCAGGCGTGACTGATATAATCGCAAGTGTGATTCGATTTTTTAGGTCATCTGAGTTTAAGGGTTTTTTTTTCTTTTTTTTTAATTTCTTCTCAGTAATGGTTTTTGCTTAGTTTCTTCATATCAAGAGATAAATGGGAAATAAGTATTGAGTGTAATGTATCGAATTTGTGAAATAAAATAACTTTCATTTAAAATGTTAATGTTTGTAAAAAATCTGAAAACACTTAATATTTCCGAAAAAGTTGAAGATAGGTGTAGGACATTGTACATGAATTATGTCTAGAATTTTCTAAAGAATCCAAAAAATAAATAATATACAGGGGGTTACATTTGAAATAAGAAAGTTGGTATTGGCCACGGTCACATGGAACACCTATATAATATTATTTCCTTGAAAAATGTGCGCATTTAAAATTACAAATCGACGTATCCGAGCGTTTTTCCCAACACGCCCTCATTTATTCGTTATCGAATTTATTCCATTTGGCTGTTACACTCTGTATAACTATTTTCAAAAGATAACCTGGAAAGTTAAATTCATGCAAGTTTATAATGCCTTAGGAATTTCCAAGCTTGAGAAGGATAAGCAATTCAATAATAATATCTCATCTATCAATTAGATTGCTCTTTTCTCTTTATGAATATATTGCCAAAAATAATGAGCACCCTTCATGTTTGTAAAAATGAATATTTCCAAATTTTATTCATAGTTGATTAATTTCTATTATTTTGCCGCTTAATACTTTTAACATATTGAAGAGACGACCCTCTTAGGCCAGAAACGCACATGCGATGTTCTGTCGCGCGATCGTTTAGTCTCAAAAATGAAACGCATACGAATGAGCGCACATACGACCAATAATTGATTTTTTGGCGTTCACGAATATTCAGTTGCGCAACAAAAAATCGAATGTGCTCGGTCATTTGTACAGTTTACCATGAGGATTTAATTTTTTCTTCACGTAACAGAGTGAAATGGTTTCAGTTTATCATAATACTGAGATTCATATTATTCACAAAGTATACTAATAAATTAATGCGACAATGGTCGCTGGCAAAGTTTACATGAACCTCCATCGATTAATAGCCCGAAAAATGGAAAACAATTTCATTATGTCATATAACTATATGAAACCATGCTTTATATAAAAGCTAAATAAATACAAAAAAATCAACTAGAATGCCGACTGCAAATCCGCCTCCATCTCAAAACCAGTCGTTCTTGTTCTCAGAACACAAAAAACTCCCCCCGCCGACTTGAGCGATATGAGAAAGTATAATTTACAATGAAAAGTGTTTCTCGAAAACGGAAATGAATAATTGGATCTATTTAAAAATAAACTTCCTTTCGAGTGATACGAGTTTTTGCATCAACCTTTGTGTCATCATTTTGAAACTATGAGATTTTAATTCGATCGTACCGGCATAGTATAAATATAAAATTCTTACAATGGTACCGGTATGTCTGTACTTACTCAACCGGTGCTTGTAAGCCTTAAAGCTTCCATCAAAAGACTATTGCCAACTCAAAATACAACAAACATTGTGACTATATTATCATATTTCATTGATGATATAGTCATTGCGCATCAGCATTTGCAAACCACATAGTTACAAAGTTTCATCATAATCGAATCGGTATTTTTTAAGTTATTCAGGAAATCACAACGATATCGAGGAAATAACCTCAAAAAATCAAAGGAGTGTAACTCCAAAGCACTCATAAACTAAATTAACCATCATATTTTGATAAGCAACTTATCTTTAAAGTTTCAAGGCTCTAGCTCTTTCCATTTTCAAGTTATCTTGGCACCGGGCGGCCGGCTGGAAAATAATCCATTTTATATACAATGCAAGGAAGGTAGCTTTTAGGCAGGCAAATCTAGTCATTTGGACCATTGTTTGGAAGAAAAACGAAAGCTACACATATTTGGGCAAAATGCCTTTCCCTAGAACAAAATATATTTTATTTTATCGAGATGAAAAATCAATAAATTGCTCTATTCAGGCGAAGATATTTTTTCTTGTCATTTCGATAATGAAACTCGTAGAGAAAAGTATTTTTTAATACTTCTTTGGATCAAACTGCAACAATTCAAAATAATATCAGTTTGTTAGAATTTTCCAGAGATACAAGAGCGATTTACAATATATAATCTTTCCCGAACGAATTCACATTTGAAAAACAATTAAAATATTTGTTTTCATCATTCATGAGAGAGAAAACCATATTCATTGAATGAAAAGAAATAGAATAAATAGCAGTTTTTATTATATTATTTTGGGTTCAACAATTTTTACAATGTTACAATAAATTTAAATTGCAAAATTGTAGGAAGATAAAAATTCACTATTAAGGAAGTACTTATATACATCTAAAAGTGTATGACGCATGTAATTAATTATATTGCTGCTAGAATCCCTATATTTACAAAAAATTTCATCTAGTCTGTCAGATATACAAATGACAAGGGTTGAAAAATAAGAGACATTGTGATATAACATTCTATATTTGTAATAGCCATATTAAAAGAATTAAAATGTTTTTATCGACTTCATAGGCAGATAATGAGTTTGGTCGGGTATTACAATTTTACACCCTGTACAAACTGGTCAAACAGAAGACAAAAAGGTATCCAAAGAAACGCCTAGCCACAAGAGAGCAACAGATCAACCACTGGAAATGAAACAATGCGACTTCTTCTCAAACAATAATACAAAACTAGACATCGGCAGGTTAAGTTTCTTCAACTGAATTCATTAATAAAACGAAGACTTGAATGAAAATTTCCACATCAAATCTAGTATAACTTAGATCGAAAAGTAGCCGAGTCTTAAAATGTTAGTTAAATTTCATGTTTCCACAACATGAATGATGCAACTATAAATTCAAAGATATTTTCATTGTCAATTTATCAATAGAATGATAAAATATATTTACTTTTCTTCCCTGGATTCTTCCGAATCATCACTGATAGAATTCAGTAATTTTAAATTGGTTTCGACTGCAATAAAAAAATGAATTTTATTATTTATGAGAATCATTTTTTGCATTTCAACGAAGTGGAAAATGATTATTCTGAAAGCCTGAAAATAATGAAATATTTTTTTCACGAACCTTCCATCTTGGTAGACGAAAAATTCCTATGTAGGTTTGAGAACTCTATATATGGGGATTTGATTATTTTCGTAAATGACAAATGAAATGAAATTTTGGTTTCTCTTTATGAATCTTCAAACATTCTGTGTCTTGATTCGAAATTTAATTTCCGAGTATTTGATACTTAGGGATTTAATGAGCACCCCTCAACTATTACATACAAGTGGGTTAATACTGACGTATCATTTGAAAATCAAATCTTCTCTGCATCAATAGACACACGATTCATGTTGAAAATAGGTCGCGAGCTGAGCCGATTTCAAGGCAACTTAGTTAGGCTTCCTCGTAAGGCCGCTCAGCTCGCGTGTCTGTGCGCGGCTTGAAACATCTCATAAAAGTAAAGTAAACTTCGAACTATATAACAAATTATTTCTACAATAGACATGTACTGGAAGATGACTTTTTCAATTTCCATTGGCATCGTTTTTGTTCAAATGTGGACATCAAGCAGTCGACCAACCTTCACTTGAGATCAACAAAGCAAAAATTTATACAACAAATAAATCACAAAGTTACGTCAAATGAAGAAGCAAAGTGAAGGCAAGTAAGATGACGGGTGTCGCTAAACAAAGAAATGGAACAGTACGTCATACGTGCCTCCACCTAAACTTTAATACAAAAAAGAAAGGGGGGCCTACACAACTGCACAAGGACCTGACAGTTCAAAAGGCATCTGATAAATGTTGTTTGCGCTCGACTTTATAGCGGCACAAGAAATACATTTCTAGCGAAAATAAGTTAAAAAATATTTTACAAATAGATAGAAACTGCTTCAAGCACATGCGCCATGCAGAAAATGAAAAAAAAGAAATTTTTCAAGACTGAATCTTGATTTCATTCTTCAATAAATTCATTTTCTGGATAGATGTTTGTTAAAACTGTACATTTTTCAAGTATATTTTTTGTTCAACAAGAGCTCGAATTTCCAAACCATAATCAAAAACAAGGATTCAAGAAGCAGCTTTATTTTTGAACAATTTATACAAAACAATGGGGACAAGACATTTGGAAACAATAAATAGAATACTTCAATCCCCGATACGATCAGAAGTTTTACTTGATGAGGAAGTTTCAGGAAAAAGGAGAAATCGTTGTTAGGTGATGTAACTTTAAAATGAAGAAAAATAGATTTAACAGGAGTGAACAATTTGCTGCAATCGCCAAACCTCATGCTGTGAACTTTTCTCCGCCTTACTCTGGGCGAAACATTCAAATTAAAAGCAACATTACTAGAACACTCTCTACCCTAGGTCATATTAATATTTGGTAAAGTAAAATAAATAATGACGACAAGCATCTGGACGATAAATAAACTTAGCGAGAAAATACAGAACTGACCAATGAGTAAGGCTTCTCCGCAGACGTTCTGTACAGATATGGTACGACTTAAACATACTTAAAATAGATAAGGCTAATCTATATTAGCTAGATAGTACAATGTGTGCTGCCGAGCGATTAGTTAAGGGTGCCCCCACTGTGGCCACATGGCAGCAGAGTAAGATGTTGGTCCGTTTCACTATACTGCAGTCATTTGGTACGGACTCCTTTCTTCTTCTTCCTTTTAAAGAAACAGCAACATCTGAAAACAGATCCACGTTCACCCAGAGTAACATATCAATTTATTACCTGAAATTCTACATTACTCTGGAGGAGGGTGTTATATCGAAGGTGATAGTCCTACAAACAAGATAATAAATTCTTTTACAAAGTTCGTCAATAGGTCATGGAAATTCGACCCATTCCACTCTGTATCATACAGAGTGTAACAGCCAAATGGAATAAATTCGATATGGAATAAATGAGGGGGTGTTAGGAAAAACGCTCGGACACGTCGATTTGTAATTTTAAATGCGCATAGTTTTCAAGAAAATAAAATTATATAGGGTGTTCCATGCGACCGTGGCCAATACCAACTTTCTTATTTCTAATGTAACCCCCTGTATATTATTTATTTATTGGATTCTTCAGGAAATTGTAGACATAATTCATGTACAATGTCCTATACCTATCTTCAACTTTTTCGGAAATATTAAGTGTTTTCAGAAATATTGAGTAACGTTAGAAGACAATTCTACATCAGATTAGCATATTGCCAAGACGTTCGCGGCGAGCATTTTTAACATTTCTTACATTGACAATAATTTTTTTTGTTTGATTTTTTTCAATTATTTAGAAATAATCAGTATTTCTTATTAAGTTTTAAGTGTAATGTACCGAATTTGTGAAATGAAATAATTTTTATTTAAAGCGTTGATTTTTGCACTAAGTCTGAAAACACTTAATATTTCCGAAATAGTTAAAGATAGGTATAGGACATTGTGCATGAACTGTGTCTAGAATTCTCTGAAGAATCCAAAAAATGTATAATATACAGGGGGTTGCATTTGAAATAAGAAAGTGGTATTGGCCACGGTCACATGGAACACCCTATATAATATTATTTTCTTGAAAAATATGCGCATTTAAAATTACAAATCGACGTGTCCGAGCGTTTTTCCTAACACCCCCTCATTTATTCGTTATCGAATTCATTCCATTTGGCTGTTACACTCTGTATATTTGGACTATGCAGCATTGTCCCTTCTACACAGTGATTAAGTTTGTACCATTGATGAAAATATGTACGTATTGACAACGTCCTGCTGAATCACCTTGACGAAATTTCGCGTGTGCCAACCTGGCTTAAATCTACAAACAAAAACTCATGGAAAATTATTTCAAGGCCTACCGACTGACTCTTATAAAACTGAATGAAACATATGTATGACTGTTCTTTAATATGCCTACTTATATTTTTCATTATATATTAACTAAAAAATATAGTGTTGTATTTTTCAATATTAATTACCCACAGAGCATTTTTGAAAGCAGGAAAACTTAGCATAACAAACTCAATTCTGTTAGAATTATCATAAACACATTTCCAACTTTCAATTTTAGTGCTCTCCAAGAATAGAACTTGAAGACTCCAAATGCAACACCTTACAAAATAAAAAATTTAATGAAATAAATAATAAACATTATTTTGAGAAATCTTTGATTTTGTGGTTCAACCTTTCTGAAGCAATGACATTGAAAAGATATCCATATAAAAGACTGTTCTAGTATCACATTATATTCTTCATTATTTAATGGAATTCAATAATTTTTTGACCTGTCTTTGTCTAAAAACAAATGAATTAAATCATTGTCATATTTGATTGCTGACAACGCACATTTATATTTGCCATTATTTTCTTTTTGGGAATGGTGCACTACCCACTACCAAAGGTCTACCCAGAATTTCATCATAATGGGCAAATAAAGACATTGTTGATGTCAATAAGTTCTTAGTCTCTCTTATATTTTCTAATAAATGTATTGAAGGATTTTTCCAAACTGCAAGAACACATAGGAACCACTTGAATATGAATTAATATACCCTAAAATTAGCTTTGTTTTGGTTGCGAAATTCAGAACGACCCTAGGACAATTCTAGTTCTACGCAGGACCCATGCGCTGTTAAAGCCAAATTCTGAACCATCGTAGAAAAGTTCTGAGAGCGGTGAAACCAAACCACCAATTAGGTTCTCCTCAGGGAATGGTGATCATGCCTTCTCTATGGTAAAATTCAAAAGTAGGTATGCAAGTCCCTTTCACAGTTCATATATTATAATTTTGAAATGTTGGGGATACTTGTCTCAATTTCAATTTTTTTTTTGTTGTAAACATTGTTTTTCAAGATTTTTCTTCATTACTTCAATTATATTTCAAAATAAATGAAAAATCCGAAAGTAACTGATACAAATTACGTTGGTATAATAATTATAGCATTTCTATATGTACGTTCAGAGGACAATTAATCTGAAACATTATTATTCAATAGGGAGGAAACGCTTGCTCCCATAGTTTTTTTTTTTAGGGGTGGGAACAATGGAGATAAAATCCATTGGAGTACTATGGGAGGTCATGGATAACGAATTATACTCAATAAAAGTTTGAAATTAACAGCTAACACGTTTCCTCAAATCATGGACATCCAAACAGCCAATCTACACTTGTGAGAACTACCGAATTCTAAAGATCGGACACTAACACAGTTCTAGAAAAATTCGGAATCTATTCTGAACAAAAGCAAAACAGTATTATGCAAATCTTGAACCGGTTCTGAAATCAACCAAAACACATGCTCATGCTCGAACCGTTCTGAACTCGGAACCAAAGTGAAGCTAGTAATATTTCAATAGTAGCAGTTTTTCATTTCAGGTTTCCTGAAGAAGCACAAAATATTGTGAAAAAATACTCTGTGAACAGAGTTTCCGCGAAAAATTTCAATTATGAGATAAAATATGATTTCAACATATTTTATGTTCTTCAAATCTAGCATACAGAATTTATTTTGCCTGTATCGACTTTCTGCCATTGATTCTATTGATAACTCTTAACTCCACAATCATAGTACTTTTCTTGGGAGAAAAATAAAATTGAAGTAAGTCATCAGGAACACTTTCAAAATTTTCTTAACACACAAAGGAAATTGTACACACTTGGTTTCATCCATGAGCTCCACCTCTTGGGGCTGAGTGATTGGGGTATTGCTGTGTCCAGCAGTTGGATCATCATTATTCAACTCCCCATTTGTTGAACTGACAACTTGCACTGATCCATGTCGGTCAGCTGGAGTCAGGTTTCCAAGGGTACTTTGTTTGGAGGCTTCAGGCCAGGCACTGCTTTTACCAGTTGTCTGATAAAGTAAAAAAAAATCAACTCAGTACTGAACTGAATGAACAGAATGATGGCAAAAGCCATTTCAATATCTAAGTTATCAGTTTTATTTCTAACTAGCATCATGAAAACTACAACGCCAAAATAAACGCTATCTCATTCGTCTGGGTAGCAGGATTTCAAAACCCCGAAATAAATTTACAAAGTTGACGAATTTCACGAAATTTCACAGGGTGAGGTATCTGGACAAAGGTAGGCGTCTTCAGCCTGAACCCCAAGATGCCAAAAGTCCTATAAGCGTTTTGTAGGTGAATTCTGATTTTCCGCAAATTAACCGAAAGGTACAAAAAATAAGAAAAAAAATTTGGTAGAAATTATGATAACAAGAGTGCACTGTGTGTATTATCTAGAGTTTGAAAGACAGTGTTGAGTTGAAATTATATGAAAGTTATGGAAATATTTTTGAATCTTCGTAGTAATAAAAAAATTGCATGTAATATCAGGAAGTAAGCACGAGTCGTTCATTTCAGGCTTCAGGATGAATACTGGTGATTTTTGAATGAAATTGTATCAATTTGGCAGATGAACAAAGAAAACTTTTGAGGAAACTGCCATAAAATTAATCTTAAACGATAAGGGGAAAGTTCTATTATTTATTAACTCCTCCCATACTATCAACCTCAAGTTATTTTCCAGATTCCAGCAGAATTTGTGTCCACTTGAAACCGTCTTTTCTGACCAGAATGAACAATTGTTCCTTAAAAGCTTAGAAATGGGGTAAACTGTTGAAATGAGTGATAAAATGTTACAAAATGTATGATCGAGGTTCATCCTCAATATTTTCAGCTGATTCACAGGTTTCAAATCGAAATTTCAACAAAAATATCAGCAAAGCTTGACATATACTCTGTTGGAAAATGAAACGGATTTAATCGAACGATTTGAACTTATCGCCTCTAAAGGTAGTATAATTAATCAATCAATTCTTTTGATCACTGTCGATCTTGAAGCAAAAATCTAGGGTATATTCCATAATTTTAAAATAAAAATGTTGGTTTTTCTTACTTTTGGGGCCCCATGTCTTTCTCTATTAGGCGAAACAACAACATCATGAGTTTGCAGTGATCCAACTGGAGTGCTCTGAAATATTGAAGTAAGTAGAATATTGGATAAAGAAATAATTATTATTTATCTATGGTTTACAGTACGTTTTAACTATCATTCTTCAAAATAACGACGATAAACTACCCACTGTGGAATTCTAATAGTAACTGGGGGTTGAACTTTGAAATAGTAGCTAAACAAAAGAATCATATAATAGAAAAGAGTTTCATAGGCATACCCCAAATTATATCTACGCCATTGAATTCCTCGTTTTCAATAATCTAATAGGAGAAAATTCAGAGGAAGGTTCAACCCTACCAAGCATTCTAGCCTTGAATGTGAGTATACCTTTTCTGACTTAGTTTTAATTTTATTTGATGGTGGAGCATGCCTCAGTTGTTGAAGAACATACAGATTCGGTGGCTGCATTGAAAAATTAAACTTTCAAATTAAATTTGTACATCAAAACCTATAAATAAAATCCGTTTTAGTTTGTTGCTACTAAAATTATTTTCATTTTTAGTAACTTGCACTGATTTGTCTAAACACTCGCTCTAAATGAAACTTTTTATGTGCTCAAACATTCATATCTTCATCTTTAATGTGGCTGGTGACCCACAGATCGGAATTCAATTTCTTTGAATTTATTCGTCCTGGATGTATCCGGACAGCCTCTGGTTCAGACATGAAGTTTCAAAATGGGTCAACCTACCAAAACGACTTCAGTTTCCTGTTAGGTAACCTGTTCGTCCCTACATTCAGCCAAATGTCTCATATTTTAAGTATTGAGGTAGCTACAACAAGAGACTTCCAAATCTTATTGATGGTAGAGCCGATTGAGAGCTGTTTGAGATCAGTTTTGCTATGGTAATGATAAAGGACGTTACACAGTGTCTATTATACAAGACAAACATATGCCATTTTGACAAACTCTGATCCAGAATTGCTTGAGAAGGAACTATCCAGATGCAGATATAGAGGGTACAATGTTCAGGAACATAGGCTCTCCTGGTGTACCTTCCATGCAAGCCAATTGGCGTCTGAATTTAAGATTGCAGCGCCACGGTGGCCAGTTTTCGAACTTTACATACAGACATAGATTTTGTTTTGATAGTCGATTTTGTACTGTTTGTTCGTTGGTTGGATAATTTTTGATTTCACGATTTATTCAAAGACTTTTTAGACTTTTATAGTTGACGAGAGTATTACTGAGAGTACATATTCCATTCTTATAAAGTAGGTATCATTCTTTAATCTTATTGAGTGCAGCAATACTAAAATTACGGGGATATCTCTAAGGTTAGACAGTATTTTAATATTATTTATTTTCAGATCCAAATGGCAAGATTGACTTTGGTGGATTTCTTAGGCTGTCTTAAAAGTTGAAAAACAGATAGTATTGTAAAACATACTCTTTGGAATAATAGACAAATACTCATAACTAAACTAAATAGTCAATACAGGGTCTTTCACGAGGAACCTCACCCATATTTATACGGGAAACTACTGAACGTATTTTCATGAAATTCAGCACTTATAAGTATTTCACGATGCTGATGAAATCTAAAATATTTTCAAGGCATGAGCACCTCCGGTTTTTCCGGAAATGACGTCAACTTCCGTTTTTCAAATTAGAACACCATTTTTTTATTGCAGAAATAGATTCCTTAGAAAATTTCAATTTATTTTGATGTAACATTTTTCAGTTTTGGTTGGAAAATTCTCTCTGAGCGGGAAAATTCGAAAAAAAAATCGAAAATAGAGCTCCGCTGAAACAAGAATAACTTCGAGGTTTTTGGATGGAAAATTTTCATTTTTGGGATTTTTCAAGATGTAAGATTGATGTATCCACTTTAAAAATCGAAATCGCGATTCATGATACAGGGGGTGAAAAAATCGCTTTCAAAGTTAGGGATGACAAAATCGTGAAAAATCAATTTTTTCAAATTAGAACCCCATTTTTTTATGGCAGATATTGAATCTACGTTAAAAAATAATGTGAGTGTATGCATCACACCCTTGCCCTAAAATGGATATTTTCTGAGTTATTCACAAAAAACTGTTTTTCGTCTTGAATTTTCAGCTATTTCTTTTCCCTTCACGCCAAAAAGATGAAATTTTCAGGAACTGTTATTTGAACCATGCTGTAGATTTTTCACCCCTTCTTGAAACCGACTTCAAGTTACTATTAGGAGAACCATGGCAAACTCTCGCAGTTATAACTAGATAAGATGCTCAAAGTTTTGACCGTTAATTTCTAGACAAAACTCTGTTCTCCTGACGAAATCAGTTTCCTTCAAATGCTGTACCCTATTGAATTTATATGGGTGCATTTTATGTTTTTTTAATATTCTCTAAACACTCGATTGAGATAATCCCAGATCAATCTCGGCATCTTTGAGAGAATTTTGAGGATTCACACGAAAATATGCAAGAACTGTAATTTCGTTGTTCTCATCTTCTACTACACTTTTTTCTCTGTGTGTAGTTTTCTTAACGAAAGATCCGACATTTCTCAAGTTTGTCATGGTTCTGTTAATGGTATCTCTCGTTGGTCTGGGTCGGTCAGGAAACCTCTCAATGAACAGTCGAATCGTTCTATCTACAACTTTATTACATTCTCCATGAAGTAGAATGAGATTTAAATAATCTTCATTGGTAAAATTAGGCATAGTGATTGATTTTATAACTTAATACGAATTATCACCAAATTAATAGTAAACACAAAATGCTACTGAATAAAGAGGAATTTGGCAGATGTAATTAATGATATCTATCATTAAAAAAAAATAATGTAAAACATGGTAAGTTTTTGCATATGGTTCATAAGGAATTATTTATTTATCACTGGAGAGAAAACCGATGGCCGATTAGTTGAAATAAAGAGGTTTCCGATACAAATTCGAATCCAAATTCGCCATCTATTTAGGAACAACCTGTAACTTTTTTCTCTTGCATATTAGGGTAGTAAAATCTAAAACATGGTTTAAGTAACAGTTCCTGAAAATGTCATCTTTTTGGCGTGAAGGGAAAAGAAATAGCTGAAAATTCAAGACGAAAAACAGTTTTTTGTGAATAACTCAGAAAATATCCATTTTAGGGCAAGGGTGTGATGCATACACTCACATTATTTTTTAACGTAGATTCAATATCTGCCATAAAAAAATGGGGTTCTAATTTGAAAAAATTGATTTTTCACGATTTTGTCATCCCTAACTTTGAAAGCGATTTTTTCACCCCCTGTATCATGAATCGCGATTTCGATTTTTAAAGTGGATACATCAATCTTACATCTTGAAAAGTCCCAAAAATGAAAATTTTCCATCCAAAAACCTCGAAGTTATTCTTGTTTCAGCGGAGCTCTATTTTGGATTTTTTTTTCGAATTTTCCCGCTCAGAGAGAATTTTCCAACCAAAACTGAAAAATGTTACATCAAAATAAATTGAAATTTTCTAAGGAATCTATTTCTGCAATAAAAAAATGGTGTTCTAATTTGAAAAACGGAAGTTGACGTCATTTCCGGAAAAACCGGAGGTGCTCATGCCTTGAAAATATTTTAGATTTCATCAGCATCGTGAAATACTTATAAGTGCTGAATTTTATGAAAATACGTTCAGTAGTTTCCCGTATAAATATGGGTGAGGTTCCTCGTGAAAGACCCTGTATATTGTGAATAAAATGAATACATTCACATGAAATTAATGCTACTTCTACCGTAATCCTTATTCATTATGTATTGACAAATAAATTTTCCAACACTCATATGATTGGTCTTGAAAAAGCTGTAATAAATAAGCCTTGCACAACTTTACTTCCATCGGCAGAAGCACTCTGAGCAAACAGTATTCATCACCAGATATTTCCTTGTTGAGACCCTTTTTTTTTCAATAGTCAGTTCCATCACTAGAACATTTACGTTGTTCCTTAATGATCAGTTCAACAGACAGATTTCTGGAAGGCATAGCATTCCTCTTAAGTAAATTTCTCTGCTTGGATTATGGGCCAGGAAAAAAATTGTCTTCATGAATGTGATCTAATATTTCATGAGCAATTCGTGCTTACCTTTATAAAAATGATCATCATCGGTAAAATTCAGGTAACAGACTCTCATAAATCTTGTTTGTTGGTTTTTATCGATTTTTCAACACTTTCAGGCCCGACTTGTTAAAGGAAGATTCTTTCACCCTAACTCCAAAATTTTTACCGGGCTGTAGAAATCTATGGGAATGGACATTTGAGTTTGCTTTTCCTCAGTAAAAGCACTTGTAAAATCACACAAACGCCAAGAAAAATGCATAAACTTTCTCATTTTCTTAACATTTCTTTTAACTTGTCAATGATAATGTCTGTACCTCGGGTTACTCGGATAGTCACCAGAGGGAGTAGCGCTTATCTTCATTCGCCAATAGACAGCGTCGGCAGTATCAATCATAGAATCGTGACAAGCGACATAGGAGACGATCTACTGCGTTTCACCCAATTTGACTTTGAGTCTCCATTTTATCATTTTTAATACAGAATTGTTAAATTGTGTGATAGCAAACATTATGATTCTAGATCGAGATAGAATGAGATAAACATGAAAATAGGATATTTCGTGTTACATGCGAGATGAAGCTGACCCATTCCATTGAACTTTTGATTTTAAAACTGATCTGTTCTTATATTCATTCTAATTATCTTCTCTGTGGTTTTCTCTTCGTTATTTGTTTTCAAGGGTTTATACTCAACAAAATATTTTTTGAAGAAAGTGGGAATTAAGTTTTTCAGCCTACTTACCGTTGTCTTATCAGACCAGTCAAATTCCCCATCGTCAACATATCCTTTTCGGCTCATCAAATTCTGGAAGAGACCGCGCAGATATTCATAATCAGGCGTTTCGAAGAAATCCAAACGGCGAACATATCTCAAGTATGTGGCCATTTCTTCGGGATGACCTTCGCACAGTTGTTCAACTGTTGTTGAACGTTTTGTGTCACCGATTTTTTGGTAGCGTTCCTTAAGCGTATTTGCCTTCAGACCCTGCCATGGTAGAGAGCCTCTTAAAAAGTACATGAACATATGTCCCAGAGCCTCCAGGTCATCCCTATAAATTAATTGTAGTAAAAAATTATATCACACATGGACAAAAAATTCTAATTCCAATTCAAGCACTAGTTCATTCTCAAAATAATTATTTATAACGCACAGATGTTTAACGCGTTCTAACAAAAATACTCAGAAAAGTGATCATGAGTTATTTATTATAAATGCTCCTTGAATTATTTCCAACAATCAACCATTCACGATAAAATTTCAATGTTTTTTTTGTGTTTCAATAAAATTTCTTCTGTTCTAATGAATGAAAAAGAACTTTTAAAAATCATTAGTTATGAAAATTCCCTTGCAAACAGACATACGAAGATCTCAAATGGCGATAAATTAGGAAAAAACAAAGATACTGATGACAGAATCAGATTATCTAAAGAGAAAAATTAAAGAGTCCTGTATTTTGCTGAATGAAGAAAAAAATGTCGACAATGGTGCTATAGAAATGGACCATATTTGTTCATTAAATTTACTAAAAAAAAATCCAAAAAAGCACTGACGAGAAGTCAGCTCACGTGCGCGTGTTCAAATTCGTAACCAAAGGAGTCAATTTATTTCCAAAGCGGTCACCTATTCACGTATTGACCCCGGCAAACGCATCTTTGCTTCGGATGGAAAGATTTGGCGACCTTTTTTTTATATGGTTCTCATGAAATTCTGCATTAACCTTCAAGCTATCATTTTCAATCAAGTACTAGATTCCAATTAGATTCAATCTGAATTTTGGAAATATAAGTAGAATAAAATTTTTAATCGGTACAACTACGGAATCAATAGGCCGATTCAACCCATTCACGAATTCGACCCTCGTCATTAGGCCCCAAACTTACTCTACAAATGTCAAGTTTCTTCTCAACGACCGATAGTAAACACACAAATGGATAAAATCCACCCAACGATTCCGCAGATATACCCATTCAAGATTCGCAAGGACGATTTCTATAAAAAATAATTGTTATTTAATTCTTAATAGTCCTTAGCAGCATATATTGGGAGTGAAAACCTAAATCATTGAGAAATAAAGCCAAATCCTACCAAAGTATCCTTCAATCATTGTTATAATTTGCTGAAAAATATGTGGATTCACCTATACAATGGGGGTTTTTCCTTTAAACGAAAATGCAGTAATTTTTATGAAAAACCTTTACAACATATAATTTCAATATTATATTTTTGAAAAAATGTTTAATCACCTAAATCTGAAAAATAAAAATGGGGATTTGCATTTAAAGGGATTTGTCCTGAGTGCACGATATGGCAACGTCGAATTCAGCTTTCTCGGCAAGAAAGGACGTCAAATGTGTTACTTCGCTCAGGAAAATAGAGATAGCTATACTTCGATCTGGTTAGAGTAGAAGACAACGACCAAGGAATAGAAAAAGAAGAGCGCAGACTGTCATATTACTGACAAATCGCAAACGAAAATTGTGTGTGCACCACAGAATAGGAATAAATATTTAATTATTCTACAGCAGAAAAAGCTATTCTGCTCAACACCGTTGTCACTTCGTGCATGCCTGGCAAATAAAAACCCCAATTTTGAAATCAGATTTTGAATACTTTATGAAGGTAATTTGGGAAAATGACGAATCAAACCCATAATAATTATGTTCAAATTTGCATTTGCAGTAATAACCCAAATTCAGGAAAAACCCCCATTATCTTCCTCTCATTCAATGTTACAGGATTCATAAAACTAAAAATACAAAGCTCACCTTCTGGATTGTTCTTTTCCTAGATGCGTGTTAATGGACATGTAACGCGCAGTGCCAGTCAAAGATTTGTGTTCTCGATACGGAATGTGTTTATTGGTTTCAAGTTCAATGTACTCCTTTGCTAGACCAAAATCAATTATGTGAATCACTTTTTCTCTCTTGGTACTGCTTCTGCCGATGAGAAAATTTTCGGGTTTTACATCTCTGTAGATTAAATGTCGACTATGAACATATTCTATACGATGGAGCTGAAATAAAAATTGTCTCAACAAAATATAGAATTGTTGGGGTAATCCAAGAAAAATCTACAGAAATAAATAGTGCCTCAACGTTCCTCTTTATATCTAAAACATTGAATTATTTTGTATCAAATGTCTTACACAGATTTGATCAGGCCAAAAAGGAAAGTGAATTTGTCATTTTCTCATGGCTCGAAGAAAAAATATTCAATGGATCATATTCTATCCTTACTTTTATTCAACTTAGTACCCATTAACAGTACGCGCCAAATCTTTAAGTTACAATTAGAATTATTTCGCTAGATGGCGCTGAAACGTATGAGTGTGCTCGGAATAACATTCTACAATAATTTTGGCGTTTTGAAACTGCGAAATTAAGGATGAATGCATGATAATTCATAGGTATTTGAAACTCAAAATTAAACAAACTTCGTTTTTAGTCCTTAGGCAACCTAAACCTGATAAATTTTCGAATCGGACAGTCTATTTTTAAATTTGAATGAACTCTTCAAACAGTCAAAACAAACGTTATTTATAATTCAAATGACAACTTCATTCCTAGTATTGCGTCTATTTCTCTATCTATAATAGTAGCAGTAATATTACACACTTAGTTGAATGAATGTCTGATAAATTTTATGAACAACAATATGGAAATACCAGAAAACTTTTTGGGGAATTATTCTCACAGGAATTTCAATGACAACAGCAGTTAGAAGTGCGAATTCGATATGAAAATAATTATTGAAACACTTTCTTCACTATAATGAGATTTGTAAAATATCAGCTCCATGAAAAATTCAAACTACGATTCTCTGGTTTTTATTTTTAGAGCCATTCATACACTTTCTTCACTATAATGAGATTTGTAAAATATCAGCTCCATGAAAAATTCAAACTACGATTCTCTGGTTTTTATTTTTAGAGCCATTCATACAGTTTTTCTACAAACTCAAAAATAAATTCCGTAATTGTCTTACTATTGCAGCATGAATTCTTTTAAATAATATTTGCGGAGAATATAAGTCTTTGACGTGTTGAATTGTTAAGGACTGGTTCATTTTCACGCGATTTTTCTAGGGAACAGCGCGTTATCATTTCGTCACGATGTCTGTAATTTTCGAACTTTGAGCCGAAAATGGTCAACGATTGGGTTGAACTACCTGAACAAGAATCCATGGTCAAATTCAATTCTGTCCCTCCGTCCATCCGTATGTGCTCTAACTTTCGAAGGAAATGACTTAGCGACAGGTTTGGAGTTCCAATATCTCGGTTAAGTTAATGGGTGAATCGGTTGGATAGTTTCGGACTTAGACCATTTTGAAAATTTGAGATTAATTCTTCGATATCTCATGAAGTATTGACTCGATCGAATTGAAACTTCTTGTACCGTTTTGGAATACCAACACGCAACTTAGAGCAGAATTTCACGTGGATCCAGTTGTTAGAAAATTTTAAAAAAAATTATTCGAAAAGTTTCAAAATTTTTGAGGAACATTTTTTTTCTCTGAAGATATTGATTAGATTTCGATGGAATTCGGCACAAACCTTAGAGTCACTATTTGACAAAAATGTTTCAAATTTCAATTCGATCCGATATTTACTTTCGGAGATATATGGAAGAAAAATGTGCCAAATTTCGTTGTTATTTGGAATTTTAACGTGACTTCTTCAATATGCAATCAGATTGAAACTGGTAGATCAGGTAGAGATTACCCAAACACAACTAGGTGCAAAATTTCGTGTTGATTTAACGGTTAGAATTCGAATAAGCGCGTAAAGGCTCCTGACCTCAATTCAGTGCTTTTCTAGATTTTTTGTCAACAGGATGACCATATTCCAAGCAAGCTTTTGAGTTTGCATGAACAAAGATTATTTTTGTCATTTTGTTTGGAAAGCAACCGGTTCTTTGAAATCTGAATAATAAAGTTATTTCTAGTTATTGTCCGGCAGTCGACTTGTGTTAAGCTATAGTAGAGCGTAACAACATGCGAGTTCGAAGACGTCAAAATTATTATTAGCGATTTTGATAGGGGCAGAATTGCTGACTTTCGAGATGTTGGTTTGTCGTATCGAAATTTGCCGTTGTTTTATTAGGTGCGCAACTAAGTTCTCGCTGTTTTTTCGATGAAAATATAACTTTATTATAAAAAAATGGTTACAAATGAATCATTCAAAGTATTGCCCATCGCTAGACACAACTTTTTCCCATCTTTCTGGTAGAGCTCGAATACCTTGACGCCAGAAGTGTTCGTCTTTTGAGGCTATCCACGAATCAAGCCATTTTTTGATGTCTTCATATGAGTGGAACTGTTGATCAGCAAGGCCATGTGCCATCGAACGGAACAAGTAAAAATCGGACGGCGCAATATCTGGGGAATATGGCGGGTGGGGTAGAACTTCCCATTTGAGCGTGCCCAAGTAGGTTTTAACAGGTTTGGCAACGTGAGGCCGAGCGTTGTCATGCAGTAAAATCACTTTTTCGTGCCTTTGCTCGTATTGTGGCCGTTTTTCGCGCAGTGCTCGGCTCAATCTCATCAATTGAGTTCGATAACGTTCCCCAGTGATGGTTTCGCTCGGTTTCAACAGCTCATAATAAATAACACCGACCTGGTCCCACCAAATGCACAGCATAACCTTCGCAGCGTGAATGTTCGGCCGAGCCGACGACGTAGAAGCATGCCCGGGTAGTCCCCAAGATTTTCTCCTCTTTGGGTTGCTGTAATGAATCCATTTTTCATCACCCGTCACGATGCGATGAAGAAAACCCTTCCTTTCTTGCCGCTGGAGCAGTTGTTCACAGGCGAAAAAACGACGCTCAACGTCTCTTGGCTTCAACTCATAAGGAACCCAAGTTCCTTGCTTCTGAATCATCCCCAATGCATGCAATCGCTTGGAAATGGCTTGACGGGTAACTCCTAATTCTGCAGCAAGCTCTTCTTGAGTTTGGCACGAATCCTCATCGAGCAATGCCTCCAATTCAGCGTCTTCGAAGGTTTTGGGTCTTCCTTCACGTGGACGGTCGTCAACATCGAAATCACCGTCTTTGAAGCGACGGAACCAATCACGGCATGTTGTTTCGCTTAGAGCAGCGTTTCCGTACACTTTTTGGAGCTCTCGATGCGCTTGAGCTGCCGTTTTTTTCGAATGAAAAAAGAAAATCAACACTTCCCGCAAATGACGATTGTTTGGCACGAAATTCGACATTTTCACTTAACCAGAAGTATATAATGCGAAAACAAAATCACTTATGTGTCGCGGCGGTTTGTTTACCATATGTCTAAGCTTGGTTCATGACGTTTTGGATATGTCAAAATCGACTAGCTCTTACTGCTAGAGCCATCTACTGACAAACAGCGAGAACTTAGTTGCGCACCTAATAAATGTGCTGCAATGACAGTAATTCGTGTGTATCACACATGGACAAATGAAGGTAGAGAAACACGCAGAAGACCAACTGGTGTACCACAGAGCGTCATGATAGGCGCTTCAGGGAACTGGCTCTAATAGACCGATTAGCTACTACTCGTCAAATCGCTGATCAAATGGCCCGGAGAAGAAGGCAGACCTGTTACTTTACGTATAGTATGTCGCCGTATTCGATCCTTTGGACTCGTCTCTTACTGTCAACGATTAGTGCTGCCTTTAACTGCGCACTGCTTTCAGCGTTCGAACTGGTGCAAAAAACGGTATCAGTGGAAGGCAGAATGGCATAATATCCTATCAAGAGACGAATCGAGCTTCTGCCTGAACTAGCGCGATGGCCTTATGCCGGCCACATACGCTCCGGTCTACCAGAGAGGTTGACCTGTGCAGGTTTCAGGCCTGACGCCGTTACATGTATGGAATGGTCGGAGGTCTCGTACACATGCTCATGTTCACAGTAGAGTGCTTCGAGAAAGAATCGAAATACTGCGCAGGTCTATTCCAATACACGCACCGTAAACCTGCGCAGGTCAACCTCTCCGGTAGACCGTAACGTATGTGGCCGGCATTGGAAAGGTAAGACGCAGACGTGGAAAACGACATGATCCTGCGTTTGCTGTTGAGAGTCATGTACACAGGACTTTTGGAGTTCTGGTTTGGGGAGCTACTGCTTATGATGGCCGATCACCACTTCTGTTTATTCGAGGCAGTATGACAGCTGCGCATGTTAACGATGTCCTACAAACCACTCTACCGCCTTATCTAAATGGCCGCCCAGACATCCTTCTTCAGCAACGCGACGCACGTCCCCATATTGCTTGTCGAACTATGGACTTTCTTCAAGAAGCTGACGTTAACTTTTTGCTGTGGCCACCCTGTTCACCTGATTTAAAGCACATTCAACATGTGTGGAATACGATGGGAAGGAGACTGTTCAGTTTGCACCAACCTCCACAGACCCAGGCATGCTTAATTCACGATATCCGAGGTGCTTGGAACGAGATGTCATAAGCAGACATCCACCATATGATTTCGTCGATGCCTAGATCAGTACCAAGAGTGTATCAGCCACGGGGTCATTCAATACAGTTTTTTTGCTCGAACATCTTCTGAAAATGTTATCGTTCCATTCCTGATGTAAGACTACTGTATTGCCAAGAAATCTAGAAAAGATCGAGACGAAATTTTGCACCTAGTTGCGTGTAAGTAATCTCCACCTGATGACGAAGGTTCAATCAGATTGCATTTGCACTTCTTAAGATATTGCCGAAATAACGTTATAATTACAAATAACAACGAAATTTGGCACATTTTTTTTCCTTATATCACCGAAAGTAATTATGGGATAGAATTAAAATTTGGGAATATTGTTGTTAAATACTGACCCTAAGGTGTGTGCCATATTCTATTGAAACCTAATTAATATTTTCAGAGAAGGAACATTTTTTCATATTTTTTTTTAAACTTTATAACAACTGGATTTACATTAAATTTTGCTCCAAGTTGCGCGTTGGTATTCCAAAACTGTTCACGAAGTTTCGATCTGATCGAGTCAATACTAAATGACGTATCGGGGAAATAACCTCAAATGGGCCTAACTCCGAAACATTCCAACCGATTCCACCCACTAAGAACTAAACTGAGATATTTGGACTACAAACCTAACCTTAAAATGTTAAGGCTCTAGGTCCTTCCTTTCGAAAGTTAAAGCACATACGGACGGACAGAATTGAATTTGACCACGGATTCTTCTTCGGAGAGTTCAACCCAATCGTTTAAGAGCATTTTTAGATCAAAATTCGAAAATTACAGACATCGCGACAAAATGAAAACGCGCTGCTGTTCCCTGGAACAAACGCGTAAAAATGAAGTTCACGAAATTATTTTTTCTAGCTGTAACACTTCTGAGTATATTAAAAGAAAACAAATTGTATTATCCTCGTGTCATTATTCTCCCGGTAGAAGTAAAAATTATTTTATTTCACAGATATCTAACAACAACTCTTCATATAAATTTTGTTCTTACTTACCAATTGGATCGCTATCATTAAAACAGTCTTCAAGGAGAATTTACGGTCACAGAGATCAAAAAGATCCTCCAGACTAGGACCTAATAGTTCCATAACGAGAGCGTTATTTTTTCCACAAGGCCCAAAGTAATACACCTCAGGAATACCCTCTGAAATGAAAACAATTTCAAGTAGTATGCTAGTGTAGGCCATAGAATCTCCCAAGTGTTAGATTCGCATAATGGCGAATTAACTTTTTACTCAATTAGTGCTATTCCCCAACTTGAAATGAATTCGGTAAATCAAATATAGATTTTCGTCAGGAATATGCTCGGACAGGTCGATCAGTATTTTCAGTTGCGTTTTTTCATGCGGGAAAATATTATATATTATATTTTAGATTTCCAAATAAAATTTTGTTATTTGGTTGAATCCTTTTTCTTTCATTAAATCACTAGGTACACCTAGGAATAGATTTCTTAAGTTTTTGTAACAAGAACTGAGCTGGGTTGGAACCAATAAAATGACGTCAAGATCAAAATAATTCTGCAAGAGGTTGTCAATTCTTACATATTTTTATCAACTACTCTATGGCGCAATGGGGGTTTTTCCTGAATTTGGGTTATTACTGCAAATGCAAATTTGAACATAATTATTATGGGTTTGATTCATCATTTTCCTAAATTACCTTTAGAAAGTATTCAAAATCAGATTTCCAAATTGGGGTTTGGGATTTGCCAGGCATGCACGAAGTGACAACGGTGTTTAGTAGAATAGCTTTTTCTGCAATAGAATAATGAAATGTGTATTCCTATTCTGTGGTACGCACGTATTCTTTGTCAATATAACCAAACAATTTCCGTTTGCGATTTGTCAGTAATATGACAGTATGACAGTCTGTGCTTTTTTTTCCTATTAGTTGGTCGTTGTCTTCTACTCTAACCAGATCGAAGTATAGCTATCTCTGTTTTCCTAAGCAAAGTAACACATTTGACGTCCTTTTCTTTCCGAGAAAGCTGAATTCGACGTTGCCATATCGTGCACTCAATACAAATCCCTTTAAATGAAAATCCCCATTTAAGTGACAACGGTGTTGAGTAGAATAGCTTTTACTCCTATAGAATAATGAAATATTTATTCCCATTCTGTGGTGCACACGTGTTCGTTGTCAATATAACCAAACAATTTCCGTTTGCGATTTGTCAATAATATGACAGTATGACAGTCTGTGCTCTTCTTTTTCTCTTCCTTGGTCGTTGTCTTCTACTCTAACCAGATCGAAGTATAGCTATCTCGGTTTTCCTAAGCAAACTAACACATTTGACGTCCTATTCTTTCCGAGAAAGCTGAATTCGACGTTGTCATATCGTGCACTCATGACAAATCCCTTTAAATGCTAATCCCCATTTTTATTTTTCAGTTTTAGGTGAACAAACATTTTTTCAAAAATATAATATTGAAAGTGTATGTTTGAAATGTGATGTTCCAAGGGATTTTCATGAAAATTACTGCATTTTCGTTTAAAGGAAAAATACCCATTGTTAACGCGATCAGATTGAAATTTGGTATGAAGACAATATTCAAAAACAGTCAAATTTCAGTTCGATCCTATATTCATAAAGGTTTTTCATGAAAATTACTGCATTTTCGTTTGAATAAAAACCCCCATTAGCTGTCAGGAAAACTACTATAACCTAACATTTCTTCAATATACAGAGTGGAATGTGTTAAAATTTCATTGCCTATCGGCTGATCTTAAACAAACCGAGTAGAGGTATTTGTAAATCGATATAAGCTTCAAGAAAAGTAAAAAAAATTACGATTCGTCATTTAAAAAATATCTGATGTCAAATCTTGAATTTGGGATACGATGTCAGTTTCGAACATACAGAAATGAAATTCAAAATACTAATCAACCCGTCTGACCATGTTTTCAACAGAAAAAACTGTCTTCGATTTATCGAATTCATTCAAAGTAAGACTAAGGCCTATTAGAAGTTCATTGAAAATCATCAGAATGTTGGAAATTGGTATGTGGGATTTTCGACAATTAACTTTCTCCCTTAAATATTTTCAGACCTCAGCAACTTCCGGAAGAATATAATGTGATATATTGTAGTCAATATCACAAACAACAAGCTATCTGATGATGCAAATATAAACTGGGTGTGCCCTTTGAAATAAAAAGTAGTGGGCTGCTTCCGGTAACCGGAAGTTGCAGAGGTTTGAAAATATTTTAGGGAGAAAGTTCATTGTCGAAAACCACAACATTAGTATTGGTTTTCCATAAACGTCTAATATGTATCGCGGTGAATCACTCCGTAGTATAATAGTGAAGGCCCCTGAATATTCTTAACCATAGAATATCTCCCTTCAAAATATCAATTGATCCGACCAAAAAACCATCGGCTGAAATGTTTGATATTGCAAAATGGCGAATTCGTTCGTTATTCAATTAGGGTTCCTGCAGAGTGGAGCGGAGAGAAATGATGAGAGAGAGCAGACAGAGAACTACGAGCAAATCGATGGAAGAGTAGTTCTTTGCTCTCTCATCTTTGCTTTCCGCTCCACTCTGTACGAACCCTTAGTATACAGGGTGGGCCACGGTTTATGGTACCTTGGACTGTTAAGAGAGAATGTATGACTTCACTTAATTGAAAATTTTGTTTCTTGGGTAGGAACCACTGCTCTTTGGATCTAGAATATCATCAATTGTTGCCGCTTATATAAAAGCGTACAACACACCCCTAAAATTCTATTTATGTGAACCATCGTGTGAACGATGGAAAACCTCAATAACTCCAACGATTTTGCCTACTTTGCTCAAACATTGGCAACACTTGGGAATTATTTTCATAATTTTTCAACTAAACCTTGAAGTGAAATCGCTGAAACACATCATTTATTTTTAATTTTCCTGATTTTAAGTGAAAGAGGATTAACTCCCTTTAACCCAATGCAACAAATGTTACCAGTTGGTTCGTTTGAAAAATTATGAGAAAGGCTGCGAATTATACACAAGGGTTTATTATTTTCTCAGTTCAATAACCCAATGCCATTGATATCTTGAATAAAACTTATATATATTATTCATAACTCATTCGTTTTTCACGACACAATTTGAAGCGGTTTCGTTTATGACTCAGGGACCACTGGTCGGAAATTATCCGGGTGAAAATTTTTAGGTTGAGTATGTAACAGTAATCAACGTTGAGAGTTTCATGAAAATTCAGTGGTAAGTTTTCGAGAAATGATTTGTTTCCCTCCTAACCCCAGTTTTGAGCCCTTAGGGTACACCGATCCTGCTGAAAAGCTTGGAGGATCAATTTCGAAATTTCAACCTCCACTGAAAATTTCACAGTTTACGTTTTCGAGTATGTAGATTTGAATGAACGAATAAAAAAAAACACTGCAAATTTTACACAAAGGTTTATTATTTTCTTAATTAGAATAATAATAATAATAGCTCTTTATTCTCGATCACATTCATACACATCTATGAAGATGAAATAGAATAGTGTCAAAATAAGAATTACATGTTGGACATATAATCATATGTTTTGGTGTAATATACTGAACTGTTCATAATTCTTGCCGATTTTTTCCTTTTGAATTTCTTTTCCCTTATTGAGTGTAGGAATGCTATCAATTGTCATTAGTTTGTTAATGCTTTTTTCTTCTCTAAAAAATGCTCCCCTCTTCTGAAGTCAAATCTTGAGAATTTTATCCCTGTTGGCCAAAAATCATTTCTGTAAATATCCTCCTTCATTTTTAGAGGAACACTTATTAAAACACATTTATAGGTTAAATTTTCTTAGTTTTTTGTGTTTAGTTGTTTTACACTTACTTCATTTTCTTCTAAATTACCTTTTCCTCTTACATAGTCTTTTATTACTTCATCCTGTACATTTGCTTTTATTTGGGATACAAACAGCCATAATTTCTTCTCTTGCTTGTCTGCTTTTATAGATTTAAATGTTGTATCTTCCAGTGGTCCTGTACCAACATTTGGTTTCTTATGTCTTCTTGACCTAACAGTAATGAATTCTTCCGATGTGCGTTTAGGTGAGAGTTCTTGTTCCATTTCATCTTTTTCCGTAGTTGGTTTTGAAATCAAAATAACTGGATTGTTGACATTTCTTTGAGTAATTTGTAGGTTACCTTTGTGTCTGTCATTTTCGGTTATAGGTGGTAGCTCAGATGTACCATTATCTTCTTTGGATGTTTCTGCAGTAGTTTGTTTCGTGTTATTATTTAACCTCTTTGTGACTTGCTGTACTTTGTTTGTAGTTGACGATTCAGTTTTTTGCGTTGCTTTCGAATATGTTTTCATTTCATATTTTTTATTATCTTCCAGGAGCTCTATTTTTTCTGATAAAAGGATACTGTTTTGCATCAGGATTTGGTTCTTTTCGGTTATTTCCTTGATCAATTGTTTTAGATAGTTGTTTTCCATTTCCAGCATTTTATTCTGAACAATTGCATCTTTGAATTCTGTTGAACTTTCATGAATTTCTAACCTCTCATGTTTACATATAGTATTTTCCAAATTGCTAGATCGTGCAAGACATGATTTGTGAAAATTATTATAACACTTTCCACACTTCACATAATCTCTCACTTTTTTAGCACAATACGAGCATTTAACATCGTTAAATTCCCCGTCTTTCCGGGAGTTTGCATCCGTGTCACTTTCATTCGACGCCATATTGATATAATTGCCAATAACCCAATATACCATTGATAACTCAAACAACTTAGAACCGAATGCTATGATTCATTTTCGACATTATTGGAAATTTTCAGCGTTTTTCTTTATAACTCAGGAACCACTTTTCGGAAATCCTGCGGGTAAATTTTTTTAGGTTTAGTTATGCAACAGTAATCAACTTTTAAAATTTCATGAAAATTGGGTGATAATTTTTTGAGAAATAATTTTTTTTCCCCCAACCCCCCATTTGGAGCCCTTAGGGTACACCGATCCTGCTGAAAAGCTTGGAGGATCAACCCTGAGTGACATACGATTTTTCCACCAAGTTTCAAGGATTTCCGGTCAGTACTTCCAGAGAAAAGCCCCCGACAACGGACGGCGGACGGACGGATTTTTTTTATTCGTTTATTCAAATCTACATACTCCAAAACGTAAACTGTGAAATTTTCAGGGGGGGTTAAAATTTTTTTTTGGTTGGTCGATCACTAAGGTTTATTATTTGATTTTATCAAATAATAAACCAAAATCCGTCCGTCCGCCGTCCTTTGTCCGGGGCTTTTCTCCGGAAGTACTGAACGGAAATCCTTGAAACTTGGTAGAAAAATCGTGTGTCACTCGGGGTTGATCCTCCAAGTTTTTCAGCAGGATCGGTGTACTCTAAGGGCTCTAAATGGGGGGTTGGGGGAAAAATAATTATTTCTCGAAAACTTATCATCGAATTTTCATGAAACTCTGAACATTGATTACTGTTGCATAACTAAACCTAAAAAATTCTACCTGGATGATTTCCGACCAGTGGTTCCTGAAATATAAAAAAACGCTGCAAATTTCCAATAATATCGAAAATGAATCATCGCATTCGGTTCTAAGTTGTTTAAGATATCAATGGTATTTTGTGTTATTTAACTAAGAAAATAATAAGCCGTTGTGTAAAATTTGCAGTGTTTTTTGTTAGTTCATTCAAATCTACATACTTCAAAATGTAAACTGTGAAATTTTCAGGTGGGGGGTAACTTTTTTTGGTCGATCACAAAGATTTATTATTCGTTTTTATCAAATAATAAACCAAAACGGAATCTTACCATACTATCGGTAGGTCTACCGAGTTTTTTTTCATGCAGTTTTGATTTCCATCCATAAAAAAAACAATCTGAATGATTTAACATCTATTTCGGCTTTTTATTGATGCGAACAAATCCAGCATTCCGATAGATTTTATTCATATTTTTATAATTATATATCTGAAAAAACCAAGAGTTTGGTAATATTCCTTTTTCCATAAGCTTTTCAACGAGCTCACACATTACATTTGAGAAAGAGAAGTTGATCAGGGTTACTGCCAACGAGTTAAAGAAAAAAAATTTACAAGGTTCAGCGTTTTAATTTCAAGTTATTGGTTGAAGAAATATGAATTTTATTCCAGACTATTGCTCAACCCTGTATATTCTTTTCCGAATATTTTTTCAAAATAACAAAATATTCACATTTTTCCTTAAGAATATGGAGTGAAACAAAGTATCTTATCAATGTCTATAGAGTTACCAAATCTACTAGGAACCACAATGCTTTTTCTTATTTGTCCCCCGGGTACCGATTAGTTGACGTCAATTGACGGTGGTCTATTGTCTTAATGGCTGAATAAATGGTTCGTAATGACTCTAACTGATAATTGCACAAAACGCAGCTTCGTGAAGTTTCAAATGAGGCGCCGTTTGGGACAAAAGTGGATTTCCAAATATATTTCACTTTCGAGTCAATATATGTAAATGGCGTTTCTTTAAGAATAAATAGAACATATAATTTGCACTCATTTTCAAGAACTTTCTATTGGTAATTGAAGTAACAGTTATGACATTTATATACCAAAAATAATCTGTCAAATGGCCTCCTCTTGCAGCTCTACAGACGTCAACTCTTTTGTTAAAATTTTCGATGACATTTCGACAAAATTGAGGCTCTATCTCACTAATGACATGAATAATTTCATCCTTCAGTTCAGGAATCGATTGTGGATTAGTCTTATACACTTTTCACATAACGCCGAAGAAAATAGTCCATCGGCGTCAAATCTCATGATCTTGGTGGCCAATTGACATTAGCTGGTTGTTCATTGATGAAATTGACAAATGAACCACTTTTTAAATTATCTAATGGCTTTAGTTCCTGTGTTATTTGAAACTTATATGCCTTCAGAGCTAAATTCTTGTATAAAATACGCCATGTTGTGGGCCCACTAAGTCAAACTTGTTGTGAACGTCGTCTAATGGACATTCGAGGGTCTTCAGCAACACTTTCACGAACCAAATTAACATTTTCTTGTGAACGACAGGTGCGACTGTATTTTTCACATTTTTGATCTTCCACCGAACCGATCCCTTGATATTTTTTAATAATTCGACCAAAAGTACTTTGGGATGGACGATTATCTAAACCATAAAATTCACGTAATTTTCTAAAAACAGTTTTCACAGAACGCTGATTTTCATAAAATAATTCAACAATTTGAACGTTGTTGTATCGTGTACGAAGACATTTTTTTTTGAATGTCATACATGACACTTCTCAAATGTCAAAATACCCAGACGAATTCAGTCCGCCATCTATATTCTATTTATTCTTAAAGAAAAACGCGCAATTTGAAACACCCTTTATTTATTAGTTGCAGCAATATATTTATTTTATGTGCCGATATATTTGTTTTCTACAAAATACAATATATTTACGAGTTGGGACTTTCAAATACATAAACATCAAAGATCCAAAATATTTATTAATTTATCGAACAACGTCAAGAGATGACGCGCCGGAAGCATACACTATACAGTAATTTTGACTGAAATCTGAGTGTATGACAATAATCACGACAAATATTTGAATATTCGAGGAATAATACTAATTATTCACAAGTCATGTAAAAATAGGGGCTGGTATTCAATATTTTCAAGCTTTTTCGAAAAAGTATTGCTGGATTGTGGGAAACTGTAAGTCTTTTGTCGCGCCCTCTCTTGACGTTGTTCGATAGATCGAATAATCAAATATATTGGTTGTCACATTTTTATATATTTGAAACTCTCAACTCTTCAATAAATCGTATTCGGAGAATATAAATGTAAAGAAAGTACTTTCTTCATTTAAATAAGATGGCTAGCAGATTTTGAAGTTTCTAGAATAATATGTCAGAGCAGTGAATCAAAAATAAAAAGTTATCAAGTGAATCAAAAGACAGATAATAATAAACTTTAATTGCTGTTTCTTTCGTATTACAGGTAACTTTGAAATTAATGTAAATAGTGTGAATAATAGCTAATAAAGCTTTCGTATTACAGAGAGAAACAAAACTGTTTTATTGTTATCAATAAAGATTTGACATCCTTATAAAACAGCAATTAAAGTTTATTATTATCTGTCTTTTGATTCACTTGATAACTTTTTATTTTTGATTCACTGTTCTGACATATTATTCTAGAAACTTCAAAATCTGCTAGCCATCTTATTTGAATGAAGAAAGTACTTTCTTTACATAAATATATCGGAATGAAAAATCAATATATCATCACACAAATCATATATCTTGGTACAACTAATAAATATATTGCATCGAAAATAAATATTTGCAAACCCAAGCGGCGCCTCGTAGTTTGAAGGGTTGAATATTATTCAGCGGATTCAATCGAAGTTGTAGTTTCCCACCCAATCATACTTTTTGAAAGATCTTATTAGGATTTCTTAGTAACTTCAATCACTCTGAAAATCCACACTGACCAATTTTACTTCCTCGGCGAGTTGCGTAAGCTGCATTCTCAAGGTCGCCAGTTTATTCTACATAAATAACAGTTCTCAACATGTTCAACTTACCGTGACTGCCCAACAATTTGTAGAACCTATACTCTAAATGCAGCTGAGGCGCTTTGGATTTCATTTGTTCCAATTTGATAGCTACGTGTTCATTATTATACAAATTTTTTCCTAGTCTCAGTTCTCCAAAATTGCCACAACCTATCTTCTTGCCGACCCGAAAATTCGGGCCGACCATGACAACACCCGAACTGGTGGAGTTCACATTGTATCTGGCTTGATGACCCTCGTTCAACCCTAGAAAAAAATTAAGCTCGATTAGTCAAAGTCAACTATACTCCATTCACTCTCATAAACTATCCCGGTTGGCCATGACTTAGATCTATCAAGTTTTTTTCCTTAAACTGACGCAGGTTGGCGATCGTGAAATATCGGCAATGTCAAAATAATTCCCAGAGAACTTGCCCAATGCAAATGCCAATTTCTACTCTCAATCTCAACATTATCATCACGCTTTGAAACTAAAAATGCCGAGACAAAGTATCAGGAAGTGCTATGTAGAATGGGGGTTTTTCCTGAATTTGAGTTATTACTGCAAATGCAAATTTGAACATGATTATTATGGGTTTGATTCATCATTTTCCCAAATTACCTTCAGAAAGTATTCATTCATTCATTCACCTTCTCTTTAATGTGCTCGGAATTAACCATGTGCACAGATAATCGTAACACGTTTTTATTGCATACTAATCATTCATACCCAACTATAGACAATTTTTGTTTTTACAACACCACAAACATCCATGACCTCGCTGGGATTCGAACCCAGTACCTTCAGCACCCTAGTCCACCTCTTCAGCTAACTAGTCTACCGAGGTAGCTCAGAAAGTATTCAAAATCAGATTTCAAAATTGGGGTTTGGGATATGCCAGGCATGCACGAATTGACAACGGTGTTGAGTAGAATAGCTTTTTCTGCTATAGAATAATGAAATATTCATTCCTATTCTGTGGTGCACACGTCTTCTTTGTCAATATAACCAAACAATTTCCGTTTGCGATTTGTCAGTAATATGACAGTCTGCGCTCTTCTTTTTCTATTCCTTGGTCGTTGTCTTCTACTCTTACCAGATCGAAGTATAGCTATCTCTATTTTCCTGAGCGAAGTAACACATTTGACGTCCTTTTTTGCCGAGAAAGCTGAATTCGACGTTGCCATATCGTGCACTCAGGACAAATCCCTTTAAATGCAAAACCGCATTTTTATTTTTCAGATTTAGGTGATTAAACATTTTTTGCAAAATATAATATTGCAATTATATGTTTGAAATGTGATGTTCTAAAGGTTTTTCATAAAAATTACTGCATTTTCGTTTGAAGGAAAAACCCCCATTGAAATCTGCATAATTCATCACAAGCTATCCAACATTTTTATACAGGAGTATTTCAAGTTGTGCAACAAAGGTATTTAAATGTCTTCTGTAGACTTATTCCGTGAGAATTTCGCAAAGTAGGGAATTCCATAGGTTTGTCTGTTCGTTTAGTAGTTTTACTGCAGGGTTATTCGAGTACTTTTATTTTTTTTCGAATGAACATCACAAAGTAGCGGTCTACTCTATCCATTATTTTTCAGTAAAATTTCAACACTAGATTCTTGATTTCCGTAAGAAAATAGCATACTGAATCTTTTAACCATATTCATATACGTGAAATATTTCCAGTGTTAACAGAGAAAAAAGTTATTAGTATTAAGTAGCCTTATTTCTTGAATATTTCGAAAAATGGGGGATTCCATAGGTCCTTCTATTCGTTCAGAAGTTTTACTGTCGGGTTATTCGAGTATTTTGATTTTTTTTTCGAATGAACTATCTCAAAGTAACGGACTACTGTATCCATTATTCTTCAGAAAAATGTCAACACCCGATTCTTGATTTCCGTACAAGAAAGTAGCATAACTGAATCTTCGAACCACGTTTATGAATGTGAAATATTTCCGGTATCAACAGAGAAAAAAGTTTCTTCAACATTCGACAGGTCTTTGGAATTATTGAATTAACATAATTTTTTCTCAAATTCATCGTTTTCCCAAAGTAAATTCACATTTTGAATAATACCTTATTACTACGACCTCTATGTAGAGTGGACAACGTTGCGTAGTTATCTGACAGGAAAATGACTATAACCTAACATTTTCAAAATATACACCGTGAAATGTGTCAGAATGTCATGGCCAACCAGAATAGTTTATAAAAGTGAATGGAGTATATAATCAAACGCAAATAGTTCTTTCGCTGTGACGGTTGTCAGAATGTAACGAAAAACCAAAAATCAAATGTCGTCATTCTGTCATTACTGAAAATATTACAATAAATATTACTACTTATCGATCAGAAGGACAGTGCCAGATTTTATAGAATAATAAGTAGAATTTTAGAGAAAGAAAAAAACCTAAGAAATTCGAATGAGTAAAACTGACTTGAGGTCATATACGTCTACGCGTTTCTTCAAATTCGTTGGCAAAGCGGTATTCTTCGAGGAAATATCATAGATATTGAGGAATTCACAAAGAAATTCGTCATAGTTTCTCCCCAATTTTTCTGAAATTATATGACGAGCGAATATTTTGTATACTGTTTTTAAATATTGACCACAATTTACTTGCCGAAAAAAAATTAAAAATTATTTTCAGAAAATTAAGAATTTTTCAAAATAATGTTTTTTCAAACTTCTAATACTATCGTAACGCAATTTGGCATTGATTTGCGCATTTATATTCTGCAACTAATTACGAAGTCAATCAGATTTCAGAAATATACTGCTCAAGATATCAAGGAAATAACCTCGAAAATTGAAATAATTTTAACTCTCTTGTTCAAATTCGTTGCGAATCGGTATCTCTTGAGTTGTCGAGGAAACAACGATACTGAGATAATAACTAAATTGGACATTTTCTTCCCAATATTTCCGAAAATTATTATCTGAACGAGTATACTGTTTTAAAATATTGTCCACAAGGTCTGTGAAAAATTTCATAAAAATCTACTTGATAGCTTTAGAAAAAAAACTAATTTCAAAAAACACCAATTTTTTTTTTAATTTTCAACAAAACGCTTTGTTGCGCGTTGATATTCAACAACTCATTACGAATTCAATCCGATTGCGTTGGTTCTTCTTGAGATATCGAGGAAATAACCAATAATATTTGAACGAGTATGACTTCGATACCGTTCAAATGTTATCTTGGCAAAGGACAGACGGACAAACATAATTGAATTTGACATAGGATACTTCATCAGTGAGTCCAACTCAGACGTTCAAGGCCCTTTTCGGTGAACAATTCGAAAATATTTTTGGTAAACCCGCAAGATTTCCCGTCGCGAAGCTATAAGTAAGATATTCACATCATTGTAAGCAGTGTGATTTCTTGAACAAAAAATATGAAGGCCAACATAGGCGGTCTCTCTTTGTTTGGAAGATATGGGCCCCCAAAGTTCCAAATTGTTGCATTTTCAGATCCTTTTTTCCGCCATAAAAATGATCTCTCACTTCTCAAATCTAGTTCATGAATCATCTTTCAACCAACGAATAGCGACACTTTCTTTCAAGAATATTCATTATTTAAAGGAAGAAAAGTGAACATATTAGACAACCACTTAACCTATATTTCTACGAAATACTTCTCAATGTTAAAGCGGAGCTCGGCAACAGCGTCTTTTCATCGCTGGCCAATGTATTATGACCGAAGAGTAGTTGCTGGCGGGAAATATGAAATGATGGACAGTTGAAGGATATGATTGTAAGGAAAATGCTTCTGTCACTGAAGAAGAAGTGGTTATTCTAACATCAAAACAAAATCATTGAGAATATTTGTTTAAGGTTTCACTCTCAATATTTTCGTTAGAACTTTCTTTCTATACCCTTCAAAATAGGGACGTTGTTATCTACTTCGTTTTTTGTTGTGTCTTCGAGATGGTCCCAGTTTAGAATGAGATTCAGGGTATTCCAATGAAATGGGTTATATAATAACCTCGATTTCATTGGAAATCTAGTAAGGGCGCGACCTAACACATATGAAAAAAATGTACGTTGAAATATATATCAGGGTGTATTCTCATTCCATTACTATGTGTTTCAACTTTGTAGATCTCATTAGAAACGAATTCTCCTATTGAAAGATTTAGAGTATCGCAGTTAACAGTAAGAACTAAGAACATATTTCATTTTTCTCGCCAGTAATAATCTGTTATTCACGAATACGCACGATGGCACGATTCCGACCAATGAAATTCGCGCCATTGCCAAACTTCACTTTTAGACTGAGTCGAAATCAGAAGGAATAGAGGTTAAGTGGTTGTCCAGTAATTTCATTGTTTTTTCATTAAATATTGATTATTCTTGAAAAAAAGTGTTGCTTATTGTTGGTTGAGATTCAAAGGTGGTTTGTAAACTATACAGATGAAGTGAGAGATCGTTTTTATGGTGGAAAAAGGGACCTGAAAACGACTCATTTTGGAACTTTGGGGGCCCATATCTTCCAAATTAAGGGAGACCGCCTATGTTCGATTTCACATTTTTATTCAGAAAAACACACTGCGAACAATGATGTAAATATCTTTTCAATATCTCGGCGACGGGAAATTATGCGGGTTTACCATTTTACCATATTTTTTTTTGATTTGTGAAAAACAATTGCGCTTTTGTTCCCTACATAAAGAGCGTAAAAATAATTTTATACGGAGCTAAATGTTGAATTCATCAATTTTTTGACGATATTTGTTAAGTTAACGAACAAAGATATTCTGTATTCACTAGGTCAAGAATGAAGGCCGAATTATTTTGAACCTGGCTAAGTTTTAGTTACAAAAACTAGATAGACCTATTTTATTTTACTGACTTTATAAAAATGAATGGAGTATAAGATAAGTTACTATTTCTAGGAATCATGCTCAACATTTTCTATCCACGGTATACAGGTCAGATTTATTTCAGATAATAACAAAGTTGAACAAAAAATACTATTATTTCAATTTACCTAAAATTCTGGATATGATGAAGGAGTAAAACGCTTGAAACATAGTAGGGACTACCAGCTGTGATGACCGACTGACAGTTTAATAATCAAGAACGAAAGTTCACGATAACGACTTATGTTTGAAATGATAATTCTAAAGGCTAGTTGGTAGGACATGACAAAAGCATTGAATAAATAAATGATTCACAAGTCATCAGTGAAAATATAATTTAAGTGCCTAATTGCTGTGATGCCATCCGAAGTTATTTCTTCGTAATCCCCAACTGTTTGGAATGGACTATATCACAATTACACCAAAAGAAATGCGGGATACTTTTCAACTACATATCACAGGGTAGCAGCAGGGTGTGCATGAACCATAAGGCCATACAATTATATAATAAGATCCCTGAAGCTTTCAAAGTTAATCAAAAAAAAAAAAATTAGAAAAGCACTGACGTGAGATCAAGAGCAATTCTGAATACTAGATCAACACGAAATTTTGCAACTAGTCGCGCGTTGGTATTCTCGAACTTATTACAGAGTCTCAATCTGATTGCATTTGGACTTCTTGAGATATTGCGGTAATAACGTCAAAATTCAAAATAACAACGAAATTTGGTTTGATTTTTTCCTTACTCTCCAAAAGTAAATATCGGATCGAAGTAAAATTTGAAACATTGTTGTTAAAAAGAGGGTTGGGAGCTGTGCACTCAAATTATCGATGAAGGATTTAAAACAAGTGTAGAATTTTGAGTATAATCTTTATTACAAGCTGGTAGAGCGCTTTAGGCTGTTAATCCATCTTCAGCACCGCTACAACAATTTTGGTGGTCAGATAAATAAAATAACAAAAAGACGATTACAGATTGTTGTTAAATACTGTTTTTAAGGCGTGTGCCAAATTTCGTTCAATTCTAATAAATATTTTTGGAGACGAAATTTTTTTTAATGAATATTTGCGCTTTTTCAGGGTGTTCAACCCAATCTTTCAAGACCATATTTGGCTCAAAATTCGAAAATTACAGACGGAACGATAATAATAATAATAATTTATTGATCCTGTAACACATTAAACAATGTGTAGGACAAGTCAGAGTATAGAAAATAAGGATAACAGAATGAAATAACCGCTGTTTCCCAGAACAACCTTCAAAATCATAATTTCAGAAGAAATTTTGAATGATTTTCAACCAGTAACCAGTTTCAAATTCATCGGCCCTGGTTTTTCGGGAATATTGGAAAAAAACTTTCGAATAGATATAATACCTACGGAATCATTGGGTGGAATTTAACCGTTTTCTTTCGGCAGTTGTGTCAAGGTAAAAATTTGTACATTCGGGGCATTATATAGATGTGACAATAATTGACACCCTGAAAATCGAAAGAAATGATAAACAAATTTTGTTATCCTCTTTTGAATGTCGAATTTCCCAATTAAATTCGTCGAGTCCTTGATTAAAATAAGTACGATAAGATTCTAATAATTCTTCGAGTTAATTGCTTTATCAGTAACTATTATCAACTTTCCTTTCCTCAAAATAAGTGTCACGGCTGATACCAAATTTGCCAATGACATATTTTCTGTGAATATTTCAATGCCATTTATGCACGCTCGTAATGGGGGACAAGCAATTCTGCCACCATCAGGCATATTCTGTTTGCAAATAGCAATATTGCCAGAGAAAAGATATTGTTTACATACCAAAATGGGACACATTGGTATTCTGAGCAATATGATCTGTCACTTTAACTAGAACCTTGCTATCAATATTGCTGTCTCAGCAACTTCAAAATAGTACTTCCCATGCTTGATAACGAGATAACTTAGAAAGAGAATGTTTCAGTATTATTTCTTCAAAGAATTCGAAAATATTGAAAATGTGTTCAAGGTTCTTAAACTGAAATACCAGCATAGTAGACAGCAGCTGAGATGATTATTCTTATCATCTCAACTGCAATCCCTTCGAGTTGCCAACAGAAAAGTTCATAGAATTTAGAATTATTAATGTGTGAATAAAATTGCTACAATTGATTTCTTGTAATCAAATATAATTATTTGTATCCAGGAAATTGGTTAATGGTCAATTTGACTTTGATTGGTTTTTCTGTTTCGCAAGATTTTTGAATGAGTCGATTTTCACATGAATAACGAAAACCGTAGGCGTAGATGGAAATTATGTATGCGAAATCATAGAAAACTCATGAAATGTTTATGAAGTAGGGTTATTTTCCTCTTCCTTGTAACTCTTAAGTCCCAAAATACATTGTTGACAGCTCTAAAGTCACAGATTATGGAAATCCATGATAGCAATATTGCTATGATAAAATTCATAGCAAACATTGTTATAACATTCGTAACAGAATACGTAATATCATGGCCATATCACTATGAATTAGAAAGACATAAATATGACTTGATTAGCCAAGATTATAGCAATACGCAAACAGATTATCATAATTTTAAGCTCAAAATGGCCCTAAACGGTCCTACCCATGTAGAATTCGTAAATTCAATGGGGGGTTTTCCTTTACACGAAAATGCAGTAATTTTCATGGAAAACCTTTAGAACATCACATTTCAAACATATAATTTCAATTTTATATTTTTTAAAAATTGTTTAATCACCTAAAACTGAAAAATAAAAATTGGGATTAGCATTTAAAGGGATTTGTCTTGAGTGCACGATATGGCAACGTCGAATTCAGCTTTCTCGGAAAGAAAAGAACCTCAAATGTGTTACTTTGCTTAGGAAAACTGAGATAGCTATACTTCGATCTGGTTTGAATAGAAGACAATGACCAAGGAATAGAAAAATAAGAGCACAGACTGTCATACTGTCATATTACTGACAAATCGCAAACGGAAATTTTTTGGTTATATTGACAAAGAACACGTGTGTACCACAGAACAGGAATGAATATTTCATTATCCTATAGCAGAAAAAGCTATTCTACTAAACACCGTTGTCACTTCGTGCATGCCTGGCAAATCCCAAACCCCAATTTTGAAACCTGATTTTGAATACTTTCTGAAGGTAATTTGGGAAAATTATGAATCAGACCTAAAATAATTATGTTAAAATTTGCCTTTGCAGTAATAACCCAAATTCAAGAAAAACCACCATTATGCCCGTCCGTCCACAGGTTATACCTTATCTTCCAAAGGAGCAACTTGAAGACTCTTTTATTGCTATCGTAACAAACCTACTGCTACACATATCGGTTCTCTAAGTGTTTGTGTTTGCCGGCCATATATACGAAAAGATTATTTCTCAATGTTTCCCAAAATACAATGGAATTGAAATTCATTATTTGATTGATGGATGACAGCTTGAATGTTCATGTAGAATTTCGTTAGAACCTTATGAACCCTTTCGAAGAATATAAAATATTCAAAAGAAGTTTTTTTTGTTTAATGACAAGATAGTCACGAAGTTTAGCAAAAGTTTGTCCATGAGTATTTGTCAACTAATAACCAAATTTTATCTTGATCGGATCGATATTTTTTGAGTCCAATTTCTGATTTTCTAGTTTCTATCAGAAGACTTACCAATGCTTCTCCCCCTTAAATTAAAAACTCAATTGAACATACAGGGTGTTTCGATTGCAATGTCAAAGTCAGACATGACACAAAACCTCAACAGTAATATCTTCAGAAATCACAGTGAAAAAAACTAGAATCTGATAATCAATCGATGAAATGTTAACGTCCATTGTTATTCGGATTGGTTTAACAGGAATTTGGACTCAAAAGGACCAACTAGGTCTGAAACGTTGGCGAAGGATTAAAGAAGTTAATAAATTGGTTAAGCCTGTTAAACCAATCAAAATCTAATAATTAATGCCAAGTTCCCAATATGGCCCCATTCACTTCGTCCTGAGGATTTCGGCAGAAATAATATGCCAAAACATAGGTTGTTTTTTCGATTACTCGTTTAAGGATATTTTCATCGAAATCGAAGCACCCTGTATGTTCAATTCTGATTTCGATTAAGGGTGGAAAAGCAATGGTACGTCTTCTGATAGAAACTCGAAAATCAGAAATTTTCATGCAAAAATCTTAAAGATCAACATTGGAATGAATCATAATTTATTAAAATTTGAAAGTTTTTCTCAGATATCAGAAAAAGTTATGAGTAAAATATACAAATGATACCTTACAAAAATGCAGATTCAATAGGTAATATGATTATTCATCAATGAAAATACTGGGTATTGAATTCAAAAAACCAAAGTTGCTATCATTTCCGGTGAAACCGGAAGTCGAACGAATCTGTATTTTTGTCCGAGAATTCATCTCTCCCAACAAAGGTTAACTATAAAAATTCAAGCGATTATCTCGACTCCATCTCTGAAATATTCTAAGCAACGGTCTTCGTGAATCACCCTGTAAAACGAGTCCTTCATATCTAAAAGAGGGTCAATGCCAAGTCCCAACATGATTTGTTTTCCGCAAGGTGATGAAAATGACCTTGATTTCTCGAAAATAGATATGTATAAACTATCACGCAACATGAAACCCTGAAATCTTGATCGACCGTAAGCTATTCCATCTCACCTCTTGCTCAATTTTCGTGTTCCTGCAGGAGAGAACTCGGATCGAGCTCGAGGAAATCATAAAACACGAAATAAATGAAACCCCACGTTTGCCATATTTTCGTTGCTTCGTCGGAGAATCATATTCGGCAATATTTTGCACCACGGAGACGTAAAATTAGGATGAATTTCATGCTTTGTTGAGATTTCCTATCGGTGGCATCGAATATAAGAGAACACCCTCATATCTGGATATTCGGCATCAATTCTTTCAAATCGGAACATAGGGAGTTTTTCCTCAAGTTGCTGTTTCGCTTTCTCATGTTATTGGTGATTAATGACTTTAAAATGGAGAAAAATTGCAGACATGTTTAAATTCTTGGCGAAAAATTTTTTTTTGAATTGTTCTAATAACACGATGATCACGAAATTTTGCACAAAATTGTTCATCGGCATTTGCCTAACAGTAACAATCATCGGATCAGTATTTTTTGACTTATTCTGGAACTAACAACCAAAAAAAAACTAGAAAAGCACTGAAGTGAGGCCAGGAGCTTTTACGCGCTTGTTCAAACTATAACTATTAGATCAACACGAATTTTTGAACCTAGTTGCGCATTGGTGATCTTCACTTGATTACGAAGTTTGAGATATTGCGGAAATAACGTTAAAATTCCAAAGAACAACGAAATTTGGCGCATTTTTTTCCTTATATCTCCGAAAGTGAATACCGGATCGAATTGAAATTTGGAACATTGTTGTTAAATACTGTCTCAAAGGTTTGTACTGAATTCTATCGGAATCGAATCAAGATTTTCAGAGGAAAAAAATATATTTCATCAAAACTTTTCAAAAATTTTCGAATAAAATTTTTTTTAAATTATCTTCACCTGATTACGAAGTTCCAATCTGATTGCTTTGGTACTTCTTGAGATATTGCGGAAATAACGTTACAATGCCAAATAACAACGGAATTTGGTATATGTTTTTCCTTATATCTCCAAAAGTAGAAATTGGATCGAATTGAAATTTGAAACATTGTTATTGAATACTGACTCTAAAATTGGTTCAAAATTTTTTTAAATCTGGACCCACGCGAAATTCTGCTTGAGTTGCGCGTTGATATTCCAAAACTGTTCACAAACTTTCAATATTATCGAATCAGTACTTCACGAGATATCGAGGAACTAACCTCAAAATTTCAAATAAGCCTAACTCCGAAATTATTCGACCGATTTCACTCATCACCGAGCTCAACCGAGATATTTGGACTACAAACCTAAGCTGACATTTTCTAGTCGCTAGGTCCCTTCTTTCGAAAGTTTCAGGGCGTTCAACCCAATCTTTCGAGACTATTTTCGGCTCGAAATTCGAAAATAACAGACATTTCGACGACACGATAACGCGCTTTTTTCCTAGAACAAGCTCGTTAAAAACATGAAATCGAGACGATTTTGCATCATTTTTTACTTATTTTCGTGGTTTTGACTCCCAATATCTGAAACAGAACTATTAACAATTGAATATTTTTTTTATGGAAAGCAGGAATAATAATAACGATAAACAAAGCGAACTGTGACGTTTCAGAATACTAATCTGACTCTTTCATCAGACAAACGAGAAAATTTATAGAATTATTTTCTTTGGATTTTTCTGAAAAATTTTTAAATTTTATCCTGAAACGCCACAGTTCGCTTTGTTCATCGTTCATATTATTCCTGTATTGTTCACTAGGCAGTTTATTTTCCAAGAAATTGCCCTTTACAAATAGTTCGGTCCTGCAATCCGCAAAGGCGGTTTTTCCTCAAAAAAACAATTTTTAATAGTTCTGTTTCAGGTATAGGAAAACCCAATTAAGTTATCGTGGCAATGGATGCAAAGAATCAATTTCGACATCGGAATCTTCATCAGTGAGTCCAATCTAACAGTTTATTACCATTTTCGGCTAAAATTCAAACATTACAGACATTGGGTCAAACCCCGTATTAGTTGAGTTGCATTTTCTATGACAATCGTCGAGTTTTCGCCTAGAAACTGTTACACAAAGATGGGATGCGATAGAGTGCGTTTTATAGCGCAAAATTCATGTATTTGGCTCCCCTAATACACACATTAGACAGATAGAGACATAGACATAATTGTTCTGTCTACACATGTCACCCTGTATATACATGTACAAATGTGCGGTTATGCAATGTACACTTACAAAATGATACATCTTAGTAAATTTACCCCCAAAAAAAAACTAAAAAATTATGCAAAATCTTCCCAAAATAAGATTCAATCGATACTTAAGAACTAGAGTTGATGTCGAACTTACGTTGTTTTATTAAAAATTGGAGGATTTCGCATGATTTTTCAGTTTTTTTGAGGTTTCACCCCCAATATCTGAAACAGAACTATTCAAAATTAAATAAAATTGTTTTTCATGATTCTTGGAAAACAAATTGGCTAGTGAACAATAAAGGAATAATATAAACGATTAACAAAGCGTACTGTAACGTTTCAGAGTACAAATCTGACTCTTTCATCAGACAAACGAAATTTTTTTTTGGAATTATCTTCTTAAGCAGAGGCTAATCGAATGGTTCACGGCAAACGGTCTACTGGTGAATGAGGGTAAGACACACAATATGGTTATGACTCTGAGAGCATTGGATGATCCAGACGGCACGGTTGATTCGGTGAGGTTTCTCGGTGTTCATGTGGACGCTGCACTCACATGGAGTTCACATGTTGACAGCCTCCTGAACAGGCTGAGTCGAAATATTTTTGCCCTGAGAACGTTGGCCTTTTCCCTAACAACGGGTGTGTTGGTTTCTGTGTACTTTGCACTGGTTGAGTCCCATTTGAGATATGGCATTTTGCTGTGGGGAGGTAGCGCTCATCGTGGGGCCGTTTTCGGACTGCAGAGGCGGGCAATAAGGATTCTGGGAGGTCTGGGGTATCGGGACTTGACTCTGGATGAGACTGATTTTATGTGATCCTCTTCTGGAGCTGTTTTTATTTAATTTTTTTTCAAGCAACTCGATTGTTATTTATGTTATGTTATGTATGTGTTTATATGTTGAGTAAGCATGCTCATATTATTTCATATTGAGATTTTTCAGTTTCCTTACAATGACGTGTGAAAACAAAGTATTATTTGTAGTAATCACCAATAAATCTCTCTCTCTCTCTCTCTCTCTCTTGAGATTTTTGGTTTATTGACTTTTTTTAATTCTTGCCCCAGTTTGGAATTTTCTTAATTCTTGCTCTATTTTGGATTTTCCAAATCATTCTAATGACACGATTATCACGAAGTTTTGCGTCAATATTGGATCAAAACTTTTTGAATAATCGGCTAAATATCAATGATACCGAGAAATATGACATATTAAGTTTTCCAAATATTTTCGAAAATTCAATTTGGATCAAACTGAATTTTGGAACACTGTTGTGTGTATTTGCTTCAAGGTCTGAGCAGAATCTTGTCGGAATCCGATGAAAAGTTTCCGAAAATTGGTTTTGGAAAATTTATTTCCTCTACTTATCATACGATCCCAACGAAATTTTGCATGCAGTTGCGCGTCAGTACTCTAGAACCAACTACAAAGTTTCAAACCGATCTCATGCGTGGTTCATGAGGTATTTAGTAAGAAACCTGAAAAATTCAAAAAAACTATAACTCCAAAAACGTTTAGATCATTTGGCCCATTGACGAACTTCGCTGGCGCTCATTCTGAGGCGCAACCTACCCTTAATGTTTTCAACTAATCGTGACAAAGGACAGACAGTATCATCAGTGAGCCAAACATAGTCGTTTCGGACCGTTATCGGCTCAAAATTCGAAAAATCACGAACAATTAGGCAAGACTATACCCCGCTGTTTCCTAGAACATGCCCGCAAAAATAACGAGTTCATTGAAATCCCCACGGTTAAATTTAGTGACAAACAACTCAAAATAATGAATTAGGAAGCTATTTTTATGCATCATTATTATAGTCACAGTCATTGAATCGTCAAAACAAAGAGGTAACTTTACTTAAACTTAAAACGTTACACTAATGCTTGAATTGAAATGCAAAGAATTGATTTGCTCTTATGACTATGACTATGATGCATCTCAAATGGACTGAAATAATCACGAATTCAAAAACTTCTTCATCGAAAACACGACAGGATATTAAATACACTTTCCCGTTTTAAGAAAAACGAAAGTGCCCAGACCGCTCCCAATTAATAACACTGATTTAATCGATAATTATGTTCAATGATATTAACTCAAGGATTATTAAAATAAATGAACTAGTCCGGCTCCACGTTATTCACTATAATTTTCTACGATCAATAAAATAATTTGGATATTTACAGTTCATTAGCCAGCTACAGTTTTCCCACGAATTGATCGGAATGGGGGTTTTTCCTGAATTTGGGTTATTACTGCAAATGCAAATTTGAACATAATTATTATGGGTTTGATTCATCATTTTCCCAAATTGCCTTCAGAACGTTTTCAAAATCAGATTTCAAAATTGGGGTTTGGGATTTGCCAGGCATGCACGAAGTGACAACGGTGTTTAGTAGAATAGCTTTTTCTGCTATAGAATGATGAAATATTTATTCATATTCTGTAGTACACACGTGTTCTTTGTCAATATAACCAAACAATTTCCGTTAGCGATTTGTCAGTAATATGACAGTATCACAGTCTGTGCTCTTCTTTTGCTATTCCTTGGTCGTTGTCTTCTACTCTTACCAGATCGAATTATAGCTATGTCTGTTTTCCTAAAAGTAACACATTTGACGTCCTTTTTTGTCCGAGAAAGCTGAATTCGACGTTGCCATATCGTGCACTCAAGACAAATCCCTTTAAATGCAAATCCCCATTTTAATTTTTCAGTTGATCAAACATTTTTTTAAAAATATAATATTGACATTATATGTTTGAATTATGATGATCTAAAGGTTTTTCATGAAAATAACTGCATTTTGTTTAAAGGAAAAACCCCCATTTGGGAAGTCAAATGATAAAATTTTATTTGTTCAACAAAGAAATTTTTCGATTACCAACAACCGACCACTGGCGACCCCCCTACAGAAGTTTCGCGACCCCCCAGTGGGGCGTGACCCACAGGTTGAAAAACACGGGTCTATATGATTGTGACCGTGACGATGATGCATCAGTATACAGAAATTAAAGATTCTCTGCTTCTCCATGAAAGATACGATACGATATGAAATACACTTGGTACATTTATGAAAGATGAAAGTCCTCAGACCACTCCTTATTAATATCACTGATTTAATCAATAATTATATTCAATGACATTATCTTGAAGATTAGTAAAATTAATCAACTCTGCTTGCTGCCAGTATTTTACCTTTTTTTCGACGATCAATAAAATAATTTGGATATTTACAGCTCAGTTGCAAGCGACAGATTTCTCACAAAATTTATCGAAACTACTGAAGTCAAATGATGAAATTTCACTTTTTCAATAAGGAAATTTATCGATTACCGCCAACTACAATACTCTGAGATCACAAGTAGGCTCGATATTCATCTGGATAAAATATTCTTCTGAACATATATTATAATATACAGAGTGGTCGAAGTAGTGACTTCAATAATTTTTTTTTAATTGGGTCACACCTGAGAGTATCCAAAAATACCCCATGTATGTTATGCGATTTTTTGTAGTTTTGGAGTAATAATCTTTTTGTGTTTTATCGATTTATTATGCCAGCGAGGTTTCAAAAAGTCATATCTTTTTATGCAGTTGGAATTTTGCAGATTTTTTTTCTATAACATGATCTCAATGAATGCTTTTGTGAAGACAAAAATAACACAGCTTTCTGAAATCACTCAAGGTTACTGAAAAAAGGCTTGACAGTTTAAACTTCAGTTTCCAGTAAGATTCACTCAAACATTCAACATCATATTAAAAATACAAAAAGAAGTTTTCATAGCTTCTGGCTGAGTTTAAAAACTTTGGACGGTCCTAAACTATCAGAATCATAACAAAAAAATTATACTTTATTGGCCATTTTTTGCTGTAATCGGCCTTCGAATGCGGATAGGCTTAAAATCATTGAAACACGAGTAAAGTTATTTTTCTACTTTTTATAATTTTCATGGTAAATCAAACTCAAAATTGTGTTTCTTAAGTAATTTTAATTGAAATTCCTGTGAACTGACTGTATCTCGTATAATTTTCACGATAATTTTGGTCTCACCACTGATTGTGAAATTACTTGCTTTTGGATGAGAAATAGAGGCACAAATTAGTGAAAAATTACTATTTACTACAATAAATCTTCAAAATCCCTTCCTCCATTTTGAACACATAATCGTCAACGTTTTTTGTTTCATTTTTCTTTCCGCTTCTAAAAGTTTTTGTCTTAATTCAGGCCATTCGATAGGCCCTGCTCGCCCAATCCATCTTAATGTGAAAATAACACCAGCTACAATTATTTTACAGAAATTTCAATTAAAATTACTTCAGGAACACATTTTTGAGTTTAATTTACCATGAAATGATAAAAAGTAGAAAAATAACTTCACGAGTGTTTTAATCATTTTTAGCATACCCGCCTCCGAAGGCCGATTACAGCAAAAAATGGCCAGAAAGTACTATTTTTTTCTCATGATTTTGGTAGTTTAGGACCGTGCGAAGATTTCAAACTCAGCCAGAAGGTATGAAAACTGCTGTTTGTATTTTTGAATTGATGTTGAATGGAGTGAATCCTACTGAAAACTGAAATTCTAACTTTCAATTAGAACAACATTCAGAGAGATCATGTTACAGAAAAAAATCTGCAAAATACCTACTACATAAAAAGATATGAATTTTTGAAGCCTCGCTGGCATAATATTTCGATCAAACACAAAAAAAAATTATAACTAGAAAACTACAGAAAATCGCATAACATACATGGACCGTCCTGTATAGATAGGTTGCTGTGAAATATTTGTTCATAGTCGTTTTTAATTCGAAGTAGGTAATATTTTTTCCTTAAAATTCCACCGATTTCCTTGCCAATATGACCGAATTTCAGGGGCGCGCGATGAAACCGAAAAGGGTTTGCTTCAGAAAATACAATTTCCGGCTATTCTATAATAATTTCAATGATTTTTAATTACTTTCTAGGGAACAAGAAAGAGCATTATAATCTTGCACAAATGCCTGTAATTTTCAAACTCTGACCCGGAAATGGTCTCAAACGACTATTTCGAACGTATACTGATGAAGAATCCTTGTTCGAATTCAATTATGTCCGTTCGGCAAAGGAAAAGGCCTCTAGTCTTGAAATTTTAAGGTAGCTTTGGAGCCTCAATATCTCTGTAGAGTTCGATAATGGACAAGGTCTGCCTGTAGGTTCCGTATTATAGCCATATGGAATTTTTTTCTCAATTACCCTAAACCATAAAATATTATATTATATCTAAAGATATAATTGAAACTTGCATGGAGAAGAAGTAGCTCCAGTAATGATAAACTTACTTAACCACAAGGACGAATATCCGTCGATAAACCAACAAATATTCCACCCTGACCAGAGCTAATCATCCAATCCACCAAAACATCTACGCCGAAGAAGCGGTATCAAAGGAGTATGGTTACAGCTGTTTCAACGGTTTTTACCGAAATTCAGACCACCTTTACCTTGGTAAATCGCTGAAAAAGACTCTAGATACTTATAACCTGTTCGACGATACACTGCAGTATAGCTACATACAGCGCGCCATCTCTCAGGAGCATCTTTCGATAAAATGGTTGATTGGATGATTAGCTCTGACCAAGGTGGAATATTTGTTGATTTATCGACGGATATTTCTTGTGATTATGTTAGTTTGAATTCCAAAGTTTTTCTATTCTTCAGGAAGTATCAATGTCATCATTTTTCCATCGAAGATTCAAATTCGATCAAAGGAAGATAATTTCTTTCTACGTTTCACAGCGCTTGCTTGAAAAATGATTTTTTTTTCATAGCAACCCTTTTGGTATATGTTTAGAAACTGAACAAGACTTTCAGTATCTAAGAACACTCGAATTTATATCAGAAGAATGCTTATAAAAAGGGTGTTATTTGAGAGGTATAGAACTTTGAGTTGGCAAAACTGTTTCAACTGGCGGCCATTTTGTCAGCTGTCAAATGATTTGTGTTTAGTTTGGTCTGGCATTTCAACATGAATAGACTGACGCTCGAACAACGCTTCCAAATTGTGCAAATTTATTTTGAAATAATGGTTCTGTTCGAAATACGTATCGCGCTCTACGTTCATTTCACGCTTAACATAATCGTCCATCAGAGCAATTTATTCGACTAACTATGGACCCTTCTCGCACCACGTTTATTCTACGTCTACTACAGAGAGAACAGAAGAAGACATTGCTGCTTTAGAGTGCAGCGTAGAGGAAGACCCAAATCAGAACGTTACAGTCAATGGTGACCCCTATAGAGCCATGATACTGACTTTTTCGTTCCTCAATAGAACAACCATGATGTGCAGCAGCTGTGGTTTCAACAATACGGCGCAACATGTCACACAGCAGGTGCCACAATTGATTTACAGAAGGAAACGTTTGATAACCGGATAATTTCACGTTCCGGGCCCGTGAATTGGCCTCCAAGATCGTGCGATTTAACTCCGCTAGACTATTTTCTGTGGGGAAATGTGAAATCGCTAGTCGACGCCGATAAGCCCGAAACGATCGACCACTTAGAGGACAACATTCGCCGCGTTAATGCCGATATACGGACACAAATGTTGGAAAAAGTGATTGAAAATTGGACCTCCAGATTAGATTACGTCCGAGCCAGCCGTGACGGTCATATGCCAGAAATTATATTCAAATTATAATGCTTAAAGATTATCTTTGGAATAAAGACAATTTCATGTCAATTTTAAAAATTCATCCTTGTTTTATTCCATTTCGAACTTCTATACCTCTGAAAACAACACCCTTGAATACGTTGATCTTTAACTTACCATGGCGTTTTGAATTCTTTTTATTCTGGTCGTTCTTTTCCATGGCACCACCTGAAAATTGAAAATCCATTATCAGAATGATATTTGACAATTTTACAGCACAGACCTCGGTGAATCATCAGAATAATTTCAATATTTTTCGTAAGCACAATAGTTGGCAATTTTTTGGTTTCTAAAAACAATTCGTAACGAACTAACTATAGTTTTAGACTGAAAATTGTCAACCAGCCAGTAAGGGTTGAAGGATGTTCCACATTATTTTTCAGGTTCCATCTAGGTTTTCACTCCAAATATCTGATATTGGAAGTGAAGACCCAGAAAAAAACCTTAAACATATTATAGCCAGTAAAGGCTGAAATTTGTGAAGAGTGTATCTGATTTCATGAAGATGAGTTTATTCATGAAATTCCTGAATTCCGTTTATGTGACAAAAAATGCCTGCAAATAATTTGAATTGATAAATTAATTGCGAATTGCTATTTTCACGCCCTTGTTTTGAGGAACAGCACACGTTTTCATTTTGCCAATTGTCTGTAATTCAATTTTTCTGCCGAAAATGGTCTCAAACCACTACCTTGGACTCCGATGAAAACTCCGATGTCAAACTCGATTCTGTCCGTCTGTTGCCACGATATCTTGCAAATGAAAGAGCTAGCGACTTGAAACTTTCAAGGTAGGTTGCTCATCAGAATTGTCCGGTTGAGTTCGTTTAAGGGCCGAAGGGCTTTGGAGTTTACTCGTTTATATTTTTGGAGTAATTCCCCACTATCATCTCCTCAGATCAATAGATATGCGTTCGGATTGAAACTTGGTAATGGGGGTTTTTCCTGAATTTGGGTTATTACTGCAAATGCAAATTTGAACATAATTATTATGGGTTTGATTCATAATTTTCCCAAATTACCTTCAGAAAGTATTCAAAATCAGGTTTCAAAATTAGGGTTTGGGATTTGTCATGCATGCACGAAGTGATAACGTTGTTTAGTAGAATTGCCTTTTCTGCTATAGAATAACGAAATATTTATTCCTATTCCCTGGTACACACGTGTTCTTTGTCAATATAACCAAATAATTTCCGTTTGCGATTTGTCAGTAATATGACAGTATGACAGTCTGTGCTCTTCTTTTTCTACTCCTTGGTTGTTGTCTTCTACTCTAACCAGATCGAAGTATAGCTATCTCTGTTTTCCTAAGCAAAGTAACACATTTGACGTCCTTTTCTTTCCGAGAAAGCTGAATTCGACGTTGCCATATCGTGCACTCATGACAAATCCCTTTAAATGAAAATCCCCATTTTTACTTTTCAGTTTTAGGTGATCAAACATTTTTTTAAAAATATAATATTGAAATTATATGTTTCAAATGTGATGTTCTGAAGGTTTTTCATGAAAAAAACTGCATTTTCGTTTGGAAGAAAAACCCCCATTAGTTGTAGAATACCCACGAGCAACTGCTTGCAATTTGCTGAGATCGTATTATAAGTAAAAAAATCGTTATTGGTAATACTGGGAAAATGAAATATCGAATTAATTTTTTGTTTTCACAAATTCGACCTTCTTAACCCCAAACCTGCTATAAAATATCGAGTCTCTAAGTCGTTTTTTTCGTATGTGATTGTGGTTGAGGTCAGCCTAACTGCCAACCATAAAATGAGAATTCATTCAGAGGCTTGAAATTAGTTGAACCGGTTGAATTACGAAAGCCATTCGCAATTTCATTATTTCAGTATTTTTTGAGTTACTCTGTAAAAAACAACAATACCGATGAAATAACCAAGAAATTCGACACATTTTTCTCGATATCTGAACATAAAAAGAAGATAAATGTCGGATCAAACTGAACTCTGAAACACTGCTGTGAAATACTGACTAGGTTCTTGTCAATATTGTTGAAATCTGTTGAATAGTTTCCGGTAAAAAATTCTCCAGCACTATTATATGATCCACACGACATTTTGCAGTAAGTCGTGTATTGGTATTCGTCAACTCACTACATAGTTTAAATCTGAAAGCGTCTGTTCTTCTTGGAAATAACCTTCATCTTTCAATATCTCCAAGAATGAATATAGGATCGAACTGAAATTTGACTGTTTTTGAATATTGTCTTCATCCCAAATTTCAATCTGATCGCGATAACAATGGGTATTTTTCCTTTAAACGAAAATGCAGTAATTTTCATGAAAATCCCTTGGAACATCACATTTCAAACATATACTTTCAATATTATATTTTTGAAAAAATATTTGTTCACCTAAAAATGAAAAATAAAAATGGGCATTTGCATTTAAAGGGATTTGTTTTGAGTGCACGATATGGCAACGTCGAATTCAGCTTTCTCAGAAAGAAAAAGACGTCAAATGTGTTACTTTGCTTAGGAAAACAGAGATATATATTATATATATATATACTTCGATCTGGTTAGAGGAGAAGACAACGACCAAGGAATAGAAAAAGAAGAGCACAGACTGTCACACTGTCATATTACTGACAAATCGCAAACGGAAATTGTTTGGTTATATTGACAAAGAACTCGTGTGTACCACAGAATAGGAATAAATAATTTATTATTCAATAGCAGAAAAAGCTATTCTACTAAACAGCGTTGTCACTTCGTGCATGCCATGCAAATCCCAAACCCCAATTTTGATATCTGATTTTGAATACTTTCTGAAGGTAATTTGGGAAAATGATGAATCAAACCTATAATAATTCTGTTCAAATTTGCATTTGCAGTAATAACCCAAATTCAGGAAAACACCCCATTATCGAGAATTTGAGGAAATATTCTCAAGATTTCAAATAACAACGAAATTTGGCATCATTTTTCCTGATATTATTTTCAGGAATATTGGTGGGAAGAAATAATGACAAATTTTTTCAGTATCAGTTGTCATTTCCTCAATAAGTCAAGAAACACCACTTTGACAACGAATTAGAATAAGCGCCTAAAAGCTCCCGACCTCAAGTCAGTGCTTTCTTAAACTTTGCATTCAATTTCAATTTGAACCTTCACAAAAAATTCTTAATTGGTTAAAGAGGGGGAAAGGATTCATCGCTTTCTATTTGCATTTCAAAGAAGTCTCATTATCGGTGAACGAAGGTAGCAATGTAACAAGATATTATACATGTTGAATGGAAAAGTAAAGCTATTGATTTTGCGAGAATCTTAATACAGGAAATAATCCGATTAAACCAAGCCCTCTCCCAGCAAATCAGGGATACAGGAAATGATTCGTGATTATTTTTACGGCTTGTTTTTCTTCAGTGTTCGAATTCACTTCAGTTCAGACTTCATTTATTATTTTATGTGAATACATTTACAAGATGCTGAGTATGATTTAGGGTCGGTATTATAAAACTTAATTGGAAGTTATCTTTAACTTTAACTGAAATTTTGACAGTTATGTTAGAACATAACTGTCAAAACTGTCAGTTAAAGTTAAAGTTAAGTTTTATAATACCGGCCCTTAGAAGATATCATTGAAAAACAAAATCTAAGTATAGATTGAAGGATACTTCGGAACGATTTTGCACTATTTTTCAGAGTGTTTTTGCGCGCATGTTCTTGGGGTACAGCGTGCTATCGTGTTGTCCAAATGTCTGCAATTTTCGAATTTTGAGCCGAAAATGGTCTCAAACGACTAGGTTGGACTCACTGATCCGGTGTCAAAATCGATTCTGACCGGCCGGCCGGCTGAACGCACGATTACAGGCATACGGAGGATTCTATCGAGTTGAAAATTTCAGGGTTGATTGCATTTCAGAATGCGAAGGTTAAGTTCGTTAATGGACAAACTCGGTCGAACGATTTCGGAGTTATAGTTGAAGTTATTTCCCTGATATTTCGAGAACTACTGATGCGATTGAATTGAAACCTTGCGGTTGGTTGGAGCATGAGGACATACAACTTTTTGCAGAATTTAGTTGAGATCGTGCTGTCAGTAAATTTCGAAAAAAAAATTTTTTAAAGAATTTTTTTTCTTGGAAACTGTTCATTATATTCGAGAAAGATGTTGGTCATAGCTTGAACTATATATTCCACATCAGTGTACCAAATTTCAGTTTGATACGATCATAAGTTTTTAAGATATCGTGAAAAAATATGTAAAATTTCGTGTTTTTTATCGATATCGTTGTTTTTTTCGAAATAAATCCTAATTCAACCATGATGAAGCTTGGTAGCTGGTTTGAAACTGCTGATGTACACCTTTTTGCGAAATTTCGTGATGATCGTATCATTAGAACAAGTTGAAAAAAATTTAAAATTCAAATATTCAATATTCGGTGATCTTCTGATCATAATATCCTGAGGAATTTCTGTATGAACCTTCGAATTGTTATTTTTAGACGAAGTACTGGATTTCAACTCGATGAAATCTGTATTCTTGGAAATATTGGGAAAGTAAAATTGTGAATGGGTATATCTGCGGAATCATTGGGTGGATTTTACCCATTCACGAATTACGCCTTCGTAATTAAGGTACAAACATACTCTACAAATATCCAGTTTTCAATTTCCGGAAGAAATTACTTAGAAACTCGATATTTGTAGAGTAGGTTTGGAGCCTAATTACGAAAGTGGAATTCGTGAATGGGTATTTTTTTTCCCAATATTTCCGAAAGTACAGATTAGATCGAATTGAAATCCAGTACATCGAAAACAACTAGAAAAGCACTGCTGTGAAGGCAGCAGCTTTTGCGCGCATGTTAAAATTCGTTGCCAAATCGGTCATCCCCATTGAACATGAGCGCAAAGGCTGCTGCTTTCAGGGCAGTGGTTTTCTAGTTTTTTTTTGGTTTTCGCTTGCAATTACTGAAGAAGAACTATTAAAATTGAAATAGGGTTATTATTTAAAGAAATCGTCCCAGTGGATTGTGAGATTTCAACCAATCATCAAGTGATATTTATTGCTAAAAAAATGTGAAAAACTTTTGTCTAAACTTTGTAATGGTGCGATCTTCACGAAATTCTGCACAAGTTGCACGTAGATTTCAAACAACTGATAACTCAAAAGACTGGACTAGTACTTCTCGAGGTATTGAGGAAAAACCTCAAAATTTCAAAGTGTTTGACTGATCTTGTCCATAAACAAACTTAACCAAGATATTTATATAGTTTGTAAACATACCCTGAAAGTTTCAAGACTTAGGTTGCATATCAAAATGCGATGGTTAGGTTCGATTATGGGCGACATCGGCCAAACAGTTTCGGAGTCATTTGTAATTTTAGGTTATTTTCCTAATATTATGAAGAATTTTGAAGTAATTGGATTGAAACTTGGCAGTTAGTTGAGTCATAATGACGCGCAACTTATTGCGAAATATCGTTGAGATCGCAATATAAGTGAATTTAAAAAAAATATTCTTCAAATTTTTTTTCGAAAAAATATTATTTTTCGGAAACAATTCATTATATTTGAGAAAAATTCTGTTTGTATCATAAGCTCCATATCTCACAGCGGTGTACCCAATTTCAGTTTGATACGGATTTAAGTTTCGGAGATATTCGGAAAATACAATATATATTCCGAAATAACTCGAATAATACTGATTCAATCAGGATAAAACCTAGTAACAAGTTTGAAAATGCTAACGAACAACTTTGTGTCAAATTTAGTGATGATGTCATTAGAACAAGTTGTAAAGAAAAAAATTCAAATTTTTTTCTTCATATATATTCAATTTTCTGCGATCTTCTGATCATATAATCTTCACCAAATTCAGTGGAAACCTTCAAGCTGTCATTTTTCAGTCGAGTACTGGATTTCAATCCAACATCATCTGTATTTTAGGAAATAGTGGGAAAATAAATTTCGTCGAAGATATAATTCGTCGGTCGGCCGGAAGAAACGACTTAAAAACTCGATATTTGTAGAGTAGGTTCGGGGCTTAATTTCGAAGGTAGAATCCGTGAATGGGTAACATATGCCCAATGATGCTGTAGATATACCCAGTCAAAATTTTATTTTCAAATATCTCCAAAAATACAGATTAGATCGAATTGAAATCCAGTACTTTGTCGAAAAAATCTAAAAAAAGCACTGTCGTGAAGGCAGCAGCTTTTGCGCGCAGGTTCAAATTCGTTGCGTGCTTTTTCTGTTTTTTTCTCGATATCGTTGTAAGTTCCTGAATAATTCGTAAAATAAAGATCAAATAATGATGAAACTTAGAAACTAGTTCGAAAATGCTGATGCACAACTTAGTGCAGAATTTCGGATGATCATGTTACAAGAGAACAATTAGAAAACAATTTTTTTATTGAATATTTCATAGTCTGCGATCCTCTAATCCATATTATCTTCACGAAATTCCACATGAATCTTCAAGCTGCCATTCTTCAATCAAGTACTGGTTTCCAATTCAGACCAATTTGATTTTAGGAAATATTGAAAAAATAAAAATTTTTCGATCTAATCTGCATTTTTGTAACTATTGGGGAAATTAATTCGGAATGGGTATATCTGCAGTATCATTTGGTGGATTTTACCAATTCACGCGCACGGCCTTCGTAATTAAGGTCCAAACCTACTCTACGAATATCGTGTTTCTAAGTTGTTTCTTTCAACGTATTCACAACAACTTCCGAAAGAAGAGACTCAGAATACCGATATTTGTAAAGTAGGTTACGTTCGTGAATGGGTGGAATCCACCTAATGATTATGCAGATATACCCTTTCGAAATTTCATTTGTCCAATGTTTCCATAAGTACAGATGGGATCGAATTGAAATTTAGTATTTGATTGAAAGTGATAACTTCGAGGTTCAGTATTTCATGAGGAACATAAGAATAAAAGGTCGCCAAATATTTAAATCAGGAACTAAAGCTGCGTTTAGCGGGGTCAATACGTCAGAGGGCGATCGCTTTTTCAACGAATTTAAACACGTGCGCAAAAACTGCTAACTTCACGTCAGTGCATTCCTAGAATTTTTATTATGAATACAATCTCCACGAAATTATGCAAAAGTCTCTGTGTCTTCCCAGCTGATGTCCCAAATTCACTACGATCAGAGAATCGAAGATCGAAGAGGAAAATAATTCAGAAACAGCGAAGTCATGGGGCGGATTCCTTAGTCCCTAGGTCTTTGCCTTGGTGAGTTTTTCCGAAGTACGAGTGTACAAAAATCATCGAGACACTTTTTTCACCGAGAGTGAGTTCTAGATTGAATTCACCGTCTTCTCAGCATGGAACAAACTGAAGTATGTAATTACCTTTTTACATCGAAGTTGGTTAACAGCAATGCTCAATGGAAATGTGCTTTGATGTTGACATTTCCCTTCATTTTAAAAAAGAGAAATTAATCAGAATCGATTTTTCATGTTCCTGACAGTTTCGATTTATCGAGGAGTATTTTCATGAGGGGATCGAAGGTTTGAAGTGGAGCAGTGAACTAAATTCATATTTGCTTGATTAGATTTTCCTTGGAAAAATATCATTTGTTGAATTAATATTATTTGTATTGAAGATAAGAAACAATAGAGAAATATGGAGGATAAATGATAACGCAGAGATAAGTTATTTAATATTAAGTTTCTCATGACTGAATTGTGTTTGCCTCTTACGTCAGGAGATAGGTGAAATGTTTTAGACTTCGAGGAATTTCAGATCGAAATATCTGCTGAAATATACCTTTCTACAATGAACTCTATATTATATACCTGGAAGGGACCCGTTTTGAGCGACAAGTGAAGCCAATTCGTTGCTTATGCAACCCGCGAAGTGGACGGGTATCTATCTCTTTCTTCCTCATTGCAGTAAAGGGAACTCTGTCGCATTTATTCTAAATATTTTTAATTTTTCGTTTCAAATTAGGAGAACCTGAATTTTTTTTCTGACTAATTCGTGAATAAGGCAGGATTGAAGAAGATCGCACATGTTCAAGTAAAATTTCAACTTAGTGAGCGCTTTTTCTGGGGAACAGCGCGTTATCATCCTCCGTAAATTTGCATTTTTTTGCCGAAAATCGTTCCAAGCGACCAGGTTGGACTCATGATGAAGAGTTCAGTGTCAAATTGAATTCTATTCAGCCGCCCGTTGCCACGATAACTTACTAGCGAGAAAAGCTATAGCGACTTAAAAAACTCAAAATAAGTTCGTTAATGGGCAGAATTTACCTTACAATTTCGAAGTTATATTAATTTCAAATATATTATTTTATTTCCTCTATATCTCAAGAAGTACTGATGCGATCAGATTGAAACTTGCTAACTCATTGCATGAAGAATCGTTAAAAAAATATTTTTTTCGGAAACTAGCAATGAGATTTCAATGAAACTTGGCGCAGAACTTGAAGTCGAATCTGAACAGCAATGTTCGAGATTTCAGCTCGATTCGACACACATTTCCAAAAATATCGGAAAAAAGTATGTCATATTTCGCATTGGCAATGAATTTTAACCAGCGCTTAAATTTTCCTGACTTCAAGTCAGTGCTTTTCGAAAAGTATTTTCCTATGTTCCTATTATTTAAATTTATTTTTATGATGATGAAACTATCGTCAATCGTCAATGTACAGCTCACACCAACATAACTCTTCACTTTTTGAACCACACGCCGTGAAGGCAGAGAAAGTAATGGCATATTAGAGAAAAATAGATATTCATTTTCAAAAATGTTGCACTTTCTAAACGATGTAATACCCAAACTACCTGAATTTCCAAGTAAAACCAAATTTGAGCCGTTAAACACCATTTACTTCAATGGGTGTGACAAGGAGAGGTTACCGTCCATAGCGCTATCTTTGTTTCGTTGCCCCTTGTTACGCTTTAAGCTTAGTTGAAGGAGGGTCGGGTCCTTTCCAGGTAGTAATCATAGACCTAATATAACATGGACGGAGCTTTACGTCACTTTTAGACTGAATCGATTGTAATCTACATCCAAGAGAGAAAGAATATGCATTTTTTAGGGATAAAAAGGATGGAGCTAGAAGAGGCTTGGAATCTCAAAAAATACGAGTGAGAGAGTAGATACTATTTCGGAGAGGTCAAAAGAGGATGGAGCTAGAAGAGATTTGCCTCTTCTAGCTCCATCTCTCTCTTATGTACGTTACACTCCTCTCTTTCTAACGCTCCGTCCATGTTATTTTAGGTCTATGGTAGTAATATAGAGTTCTATGCCTTTCTAGATATAAATTACTCTAGCATGCGCAAATTGCCAAACAAAATCCTAGAAAAGCAAGGACGCGAGGTCAGGAGCATGTACGCGCTCGTTCCAACTCGTTGCCAAAATGGTATTTTTGATTCAGGGGGAAATCAGCGGAATTTTTTCGAACATGTTCTGGGGAAAAACGTGCTATCGTTTCGTCAAATATCTATAATTTTCGATTTTTTCCCGAAAATGGTCTCTAACTCAAACTCGTCCTATCGTAAACACAATAACTTCCGAATGAAACAACTTAAAAACTCGATATTTGTAGGGTAGGTTCGGACTTCAATTACGAAGGCCGTGTGCGTGAATGGGTTGCATCCACCCAATGATTCCGCAGATATATACCCATTCCGAATTTTATTTTCCAAATATTTCCAAAAATACACGTTGAATTGAATTAAAATCCAGTATTTGGACGAAAAATGATACGTTTCGGAGAGAATAATATGATTAGAAGATCGCTGAATATAGAATATTTGAAAAAAAATTACAATTTTTGTTCGAATCATTTCAATGACACGATCGTCACTAAATTTCGCAAAAGGTTTATCTGCATTTTCCAACTGGTTACGAGGTTTCATCGTGAGTGAGTCAGTATTTCAGTTACTTCGAAGTATCAACGATTCCGAGGAAAAATGCAAAAATTTTCACAATTTTTTCCCAATATCTCCAAAAACTATTATCTTATCGAACTGGAATTTGACGCACTGTTGTGAAATGCGGCGTTCGATGACTGAAAATTTCTGTCACATCTGATGAAAAGTTTCCGAAAAAAACAATTTTTTCGATCCCATCCAGTGATGTCAGATGTACCATAGTTATGGAATTTAACCAACATTTCGAACCCAAATCATAAACAGTCAATGAACGTACCAATTTCCATAATTGTTCCATAATTTTGATCCATACAATATTTCACTCGAAAACATTTCTGTCAAATATCCATTTCCGATAATTATACATTATGGTAGATTCGAGAACATGCAGAGCACTTTATTGTACAGCGAATATTTTTACATGGGTCCAGATTTGAAGCCGAAAAAAACTTCCCTCCTTTCGAAATAATCATTATTCGAGCATGTTCTGAGGAACAGAGTGCTATCGTTTTATCCAAATGTCTGTAATTTTCGAATTTTTTCAAATTTTGATTTCAAAATCAATTCTGTCCGGCCGGCCGAAAACATGATAACTGTCGAAAGAAGCAACCTAGCGACTTGAAACTTTCAGCTTAGGTCGCGCCGGTTAAGTTCTTTAATGGGACAAATCGGTCTAATGGTTTCGGAGTTATGGTCATTTGAAATTTTGAGATTAATTTCCTGATATTTCAGAAACTACTCATGCGATTGAATTGAAACTTGACAGTTAGTTGAAGCATAACAACGCACAACTTTTCGCGAAATTCCGTTTAGATCTCATACCTTGAACATCATATTTTAAAGCAGTGTACCAAATTTCATTTTGATACGACCCTAATTTTTGGAGATATTGGAAAAAATATATACAATTCCGTGGGTTTCTTCTCGATATTGTTTTTTCCGGAATACCTCAAATTTTTTTTTCCAAATATTCAATATTCTGTGATCTTCTGATCATATTATCCTCATGATATTCTGTATGAACCTTCGAACTGTCATTTTTTGTCGGCCGTTAGGCCGACCGTAATTACAATAACTTCAGCAAGAAACGACTCAGAAACTCCATATTTGTAGAGAAGGTTTGAGGCTTAATAACGATGCTCGAATTCGTGAATGGGTAAAATCCGCAAAATGATTCCGTAGATAAGCCCATTCAAAATTTTATTTTTCCAATATATCCAAAAATATAGATTAGATCGAATTGAAATCCATCGAATAAAACCTAGAAAAGCACCGACGTGAAGTCAGCATGTTCTGCGAGCATGTTCAAAGGATATCACCAAGAGTGAACATGCGCGCAAAAGCTGCTGACTTCACGTCAGTGCTTTTCTAGGTTTTTATGACCTTATTCCTTAAAGATTTTTCATTATTTATGACACCCTTAGTACAGACTCAACAATAGGTTAATATACCTACCTAGCTCGGTTATCTATCGCCCGAGTAGATTTAATATACTTGAAATGTCTATTAGGCACGCACAATTCAAAATAGTTGGGTTTTCTCCATAATCGACAACCTTTTGGGATAAAAAGAGTTTTTCCTAAGGAGAATCTGATAAAAACTTTGTCTAAAATCGGATTTGTGAAAGTTCGATTGATGAGTTGCTCTCAGCATCTCAGAGCACAAATAAGGAATGCTACAATTTCGAAGTATCAAATTGTTCGCTACTAGCAATCGATGCAAAAAATGAGTAGAAAAAAGGAGTAGAGATCCGATGACGAGGGATATGTAGAAGTGTTTTGGTCACATAATCAGGTCGATTCTGTTTGCATATTGCTATGAACCTTGCTATTCTAGTCATATTGCTATCTTTCTAATTTATAGCAATATGCCCATGATGTTACGTATTCTGTTTCGAGTGTTATAGCAATGTTTGTTATGAATTTTGTCATAACAATATTGCTATCATGGACTTCCATAATCGGTGATTTTAGAGCTGACAACACTGTATTTTGTGACTTTAGAACTACAAGGAAGAAGAAAATAACCCTAATTCGTGAGTTTTCTTTATGGTTTCTCATACATAACCTCTATCTATTTATTCATGTAAACATCGACATAAAAATATTAGGAAACGAAACGAGTCAAATTGACCAATAACCAATTTACTGGATACCAGTAAAATATTGGTTATCAGAAATCATATGCAGCAATTTTATTCAGGCGTTAATTATTCGAAATTCGATAAACTTTTTCGTTGGCACCTCAAAGCTGTTGTTGAGATGATTAGAATAATCATCTCAGCTGTTGCCTATGCCTGTATCTTAGTCTAAGAATTTTCCTTGAAATTAAATAATATTCTAGAGAACCTTCAACACATTTCCATTGACATATACTTTTTTTATTCATGTAAACATCGACTTATTCGAAAATGTTACGAAACTGAAAAACCAATTAAAGTCAAATTGACCAATTTATATTAGAATTGGAATTAGAATTTTGGTTTCCAGAAATCAAATACAGCAATTTTATGCAGGCGATAATAATTCGAAATTCGATGAACTTTTCTGTTGGGAATTCAAAGGGATTGCTGTTGTTGAGATCATTAGAATAATCAGGTCAGTTGTTGCTTACTATGCCGGTATTTTAGTCTAAGAATTTACCTTGAACAAATTTCTACCAGCATATTCTTCCCTATCTTCAATATTTTCGAATTCTTGGAAGAAATAATTCTGAAACAAATGGATCTCTGTAAGATTCCTTTTCTAACCTTTCTTGTTATGAAGCATAGCAAGTACTATTTTGAGGTTGCTAAGATAGCAATATTGATAGCAAGATTCTTTTTAAAGTGACAGATCATATTGCTCAAAATCGTTGATCAGAATACCAATAATTCCAATCTTGTTATGATAGCAATATTTTTTTCCTAGCAATATTGCTATTTGCAAACAGAATCGACCTGATTATTTCAATATGAATTATTTTAGGTGTGGTTTGCGTTAATTCCAAATAGTGATGAAAATTCATTTCCTAAATTTCAATGTTCTTCTGAACGTAATATTATCCAAAAATATCGTTTATTTTTTAATATATTTCTAATTTTGTTTGTGATTCACATTTTAAATGTATCATTTGGACATAGTGACTTCGAATTAGTGTTCTATCTGTAATAAATGTAACGTTATAAAATTTGGACCATAATTTTGCCTGAAATCCAATAATTCTGGCATCGCTGCCCTATAATTTCATTTTTAGCATCTGGCATCGCTGCTCCCATATGATACTGTGTACTTCAAGTCGCAAGTACGGCCCAGCAACGGTGCCGGAACATGAAAAACCGGATGTGTACACCGGGCCTTAGTGGAAACGGCAGCCGCTGCACAGTGACGTATCAAAATAGAATACCAAGAAAAGCAACGGGCGTGCTTCCCCAGAAATGCAACGATGAAACAATATAATTTCCAGCAACTGGATATCGGCCTTTAGATCTAATTATTCACTACTGATAAAAGTATTGGTACTCGATAACATAAGTTTTTGAATGACGATAATCGAAGGAAATAATTCAATCTTAGATTAAAGATAGACTCGTCGTTATACAGGGCGATTTCGAAGTACCCCATGGATGTAGACTCCAGGACCTGTGACAGCCTGCATGGTTGGTTATACCGAATCGATTAATCATGAACCCATTTTTTTTTTTCAACATGAAATCAATGATTTTTATGGCGTATCAAAAAAGGACTTCTAATATGACTGACTATTCTTAGGCTGCATTCTAATAAGGTCAGTAGTGCGTCGCGGAAACTATAGAATTGAAAAAAATTCAAAAAGCACTGCCGTGAAGGCAGCAACTTTTGCGCGCATGTTCAATGTAGATGACCGCTTCAGCAACGAATTTGAACATGCACGCAAAAGCTGCTGCCTTGACGGCAGTGCTTTTTGAAATTTTTACTGATAAATTACTGAATTTCAATTCGATCAAATCTGTATTTTTGGAAATATTGGAAAAATAAAATTTTGAATGGGTATATCTACGAAATCATTGGGCGGATTTTACCCATTCACGAATTCGACCTTCGTAATTAAGCCTCAAACCTTCTCTACAAATATCGAGTTCCTAAGTCGTTTCTTCCGGAAGTTATTGTGTTTACGGTCAGCCTAACGGCCGATATACCCAATCAAAATTTTATTTTTTCAATATTTCCAAAAATACAGATCAGATCGAATTGAAATCCAGTACTTCATCGAAAAATAACAGTTTGAAGTTTCATACAGAATTTGATGAGGATGATATGATGAGAAAAATCATACAAATTTTTTTTTTCAAATTGTTCTAATGACACGATTATCACGAAATTTCGCATGAAGTTGTCTTTCAGCATCTCAAAACTAGCTGTGAAGTTTCATCAGGACTGAATCAGTATTTCTCGAGTTATACCGAAAAAATAAACGATATCGAGAAGAAAACCTCGAAATTTGACACATTTTTTCCCGATATCTCCGAAACTTGTGATCGTATCGAACTGAAATTTGGTACACTGCTGTTAAATATAAAGTTCAAAGTGTTGGTGGACTTGTTTTTCGGATATGATGAATGGTTTCCGAAAAAAAAAATTTTTTGGAAAAAAATTTCGAAAAAATTTTTTTTTAAAATTGAATGACAATCTGATCCTGACGAAATTTGGCTCAAAGTTGCGCGTCGTTATACTCCACCCAACTGCCAAGTTTGAATCCAATCTCTCAAGTAGTTTCTGAAATAAAAAATAAATAACTTCAAAACTTCAACTGCCTATAACTCCGAAACTATTCGACCGATTTGGCCCATTAACGAACTTAACCGCGGCATTCTGATGCGCAACCTATCCTGAAAGTTTCAAGTTGCTAGCTTGCTTCTGTCGACAGTTAGCGTTCTATCGACAGAATCGATTTTGACACCGGATTCGTCATCAGTGAGTCCAACCTAGTCGATTGAGACCATTTTCGGCTCAATCATCCAAAATTACAGACATTTGGACAAAACGATAGCACGCTGTTCCCCTAGAACATGCGCGCAAAAAGGTAGTCACCTTTAAAAACACTGCAAATTTTACACAAGGGTTTATTATTTTCTCAGTTACAAAGATTTCCGTTCAGTACTTCCAGAGAAAAGCCCCGGACAACGGACAGCCGGATTTTTTTTATTAGTTCATTCAAATCTACATACTCCAAAGCGTAAACTGTGAAATTTTCAGAGGGGGTTAAAATTTTTTTTTGTTGGTCGATCATTGAGGTTTATTATTTGATTTTATCAAATAATAAACCAAAATGTAACCCGAAATCGCACTCTGGTAGTAAAAACGCAGAGCGGTTCGGAGGCACAAGTCGGGTGTGAATGAAGCTTTAGAATCTAATGGTGTTAGGTTGGTTTGACAGATGAAGCGCGTTCAACTCATGATGTAAGTGAAACATGGTGTGCTGATCTGTGATCGTATTTACCAATGATGACGTCACTTTTTTCATTCAAATTCAAAGCACAGAATATATATTTCCTTGTATTTTAATATTGCTGACGTCACTGTTTCTTCAGATGAGCACACCATGTTTTTTACATCAGGGTTCAACTGATGTCACTCAAGCTCTCAGGGATGACCATGGTCACTCACCTGATCTCAAATGGGTGCAGACCATAGACCTCATTAAATATTCTGTCTATGAACAGGCTTAGGCTCCACATAGATGCATATTATATTCTATGCATCTTGGGCTGCACTACAGTGAAAAAACAACTGAAGAGATTTTTTCTCAGAGATTTGGCACGTTCAAAATTTGAGCTTATTTGCTCATGAGGGAATTATGGGTTGTTTTTTGTTGTTTTAGTGGGAGGTGCTTCACCAAACGAATAATCGAAGGAAGCTTCTAGACGCAGCTTTATTTTCTTGTTGCAAAATATAACTTAAATTTCAGTGCTTGTATCGGAGAAAATTAAACGTATGGATATAACCTAGAAATATATTCGGTTAATTTGGAATTTCAGACAGCTTTGAAAGCACATGACTGAAAGAATACTTCATTACAGAACTAACCGATCAATGTCATATATATTTTTCAAGATCAATTTGCATTCTACGAATAAAAATATTATGGCTCACAAAAACCTTATTTCGATTTCTGAAGCCCTCTGGGATGTCACTAAGTCCTGGAGCGATTATATTTGGTTAAACCATTTTCGGTAAGATAATTTTCCACGGATTTTATTTGCAATCCATATAGAGCATAGGCATATAATAACAAATAAAAATGTCATTATATAGAACACTATTAATCTGTGGAATTGAATTATCTAGAATAAGATCAACTTATTCTCAACTATATTGACATTTGCAAATGATTTCACAAAATTTCTCGCATTATAGACATTTTCCCAGATATGAATAGAATAACAGTGAGCTACAACAATATCAAGATATGGAATCCTCTTGTTTTTCTCTTGGGAATATTAAATGTTATTTTGGTAAAACCAAAAGAAGCTGTTATATCAAATTAATCAGGGGTATATCATATTATTGAACAGGGGGATTTGCTTGAATACTTGAAAGCGACTTTTTCTTGTTTGTTAACTGGATTTCATTCAATGTCATATAATGAAATTAAGAACAATTCTTATACATATACCTTTCAATCGCTGTGTAAGTTCTAGAAGCAAAAAATGGTCAAGATTATTAATCAACCTTTAGAACTGAAACCGATCCTCAGACCGCTCACATTAAAAATTTAAGAACGAAGGGAGAAATGAAAAAAACAAGAGATATAAATGAGGGTTCAAAGGATTATACAGTAGAACTTTGATAAGCCAATAGAAGGATTGGAAAAAAGAAAAATTAGTTGATCTGGGCATCAACGAGTTGGACTTGAAGGTTCACTGAGCGGGTATTCCATACAAAAAATAATTTAAATGTAACAATCTACGATTAGTCAATGTACTGGTGAGACAGGTGCACTACAAGAAAAGGAGAGATGTGACAGTTTCCTCAAGGATATATTTCTCACCAAATTAGGTATATACCATATTCCAAGTCTAAGTAAAGCTAGACCCTTTTGGGATCGAAAACACACAACTAAAAATAATCATAACGAAGACATCATTTTCTCATATTTTGAAAAGAAAAAAGGAATAGATGAAGGTAATTTCTATGAGGTGTTTGTTGGGGTTGAAGGGAAAATGAGTTTATAAGTTATTTGAGTTGATTTTTTGAATATCACAATTACTATTACTCGATTGTAACCATCTAATATCAATATCAGCATTGGATTGAAGAAATATTCTGAACCTAGTTAATCCATAATGCAAAAACGGCTAGAGAAGCATAAGATTTAGAACATAGGTCATTTTATACCATATGTGCACAAAGAATAATCTTTTCCAAGAAGTAAAACAATTTTTTTTAGTAGCATTTTTATACTAGACAGCATGTCTTTCGATTATTACTCATTTTAGGAAGTGTTATCAATTCTTCCTTTCTCAAACAATGACAGTGAGTTATTAGCAATAGATTTGGTCTATGAAGTCTTTTAAGCACAATATTGTTTGTAAATATTATTCAATGCGAATTCAGTAATTGGCGAATGTTGATAAACATTCAAATATGTTAGTTTTATTGTACAAATGATCAGAATACAAATTATCAATTTATTGAGATATCAGTTGTATCTTTCAAAGAACATAACCAAACTTTACATTTCATTCAAAAACACCATGGTAAAGCACCGATACCTACCTTCTGAGTTAATTGATATAGAAATGATAAGAAATAAATACAAGGATATTGTGAAAGGTAACCTGGAAACAATTTCATGAGACTGATTGAACAGAAATGCAGGGAATCAAATTATTGCTAAATCCTGTTTTGACAGTTTGAATGGAATAAGTGTTTTCTTTCCCTCGCAACTTACCGTTATAAAAATGGTATGTCTAATTCAAATAAGATCAGTCTATTCCAGAAACACATGAACAGTAGTTTTTCCTAGGATATATCCACTCTTAGAATTTTGTTTTGAGTTTTATATCACATTATCAATTGTATCACAGAACTCAAACACGACGTGATTTGGACTCTGTATGATTTTACTCGTAATAATCCCAGAGAAGTTCGGCTGGAAATTGGAAATGCCGCACTTTTAATGGTCGATTTCAGATATCCAGTAGAGAAAAATCATTTAAAATTCGCACTTGTGGTTAAGTTTGTGGACCAGAACTGAACGCCATTATACCCACATAGACACCCGGTCATCCCAGTTCGGCACCTCATTCGTCTTCTTTTTGAACGTACACGGAACCCGAAACGCACTTACAAGCTAACAAAGGCCACTATCTTCACTTATTGGTTGGAAAAAGGCCGTTTTAGCCTAAAAATTAAACATTTTCACTCGCTCCTTTCCAGGAAGAGTGTACTAATATACAAGGAACCATTGACTTCGGGTCATTCTCGTCAAATGTCTCTGCACATGCGCCAAAAATAGTTTCCGATATGTCATTTCAGAAACATACCAAAAATACAGCTTTCATAAGAAGAAACGAAATTATTCACATATTTTGACACAAACCTTGGTGAGTCCCCATTTCTGTTTTTACTTTCATTCAGTTCACCCTCAAATTTCATGTTGAGAAATTTCTCATCAATTTTCTACGTAAGAAGGCGTGGTGAATCATATGTTATGGTTGCTATGACAACTGTTTGGAATAGACATTCAAACATAACCGCGAATAATGACACTTCGTTTTATGAACACAATTCAGCGTTATATTTTGGTATTATAATTAAAAAGACAACCCGATACTGTGTAATTAAATGAAGAAATGGGATGAACACAATCGAAAGGATCGCGGAAACAACAATAAGGTGATATCTACTATCATTGAAATGTTTATCCAACTTTCCGTCTTCAATGATAATGGTTGTTAAAGTGTCCGACCAGCTAAGGTGAAAAATTGTAGAGAAAATTCTTGAAAAATATTGCACACAAAGCTGCGCTTCACTCTTCCGTGACATAGATGTCAGTCTCATACTTTCTGTAATAGAGTGACTAAAAATATTTATATAGTCACTATGAGTAAACACTGTCCTTCATTCCGAAGAGGAAAAAGCAGAGACGACTGATAATGATGACTTACTGATGACTCATTGGGCTGATCGTGTTGCATCCTTGCTTCAAGGTGAATTTGAATGGTAACTTATTTACTGTGTATATTCTTTTCAAGTCAAATACCTAATCAACCAAATCAAATGATGTATAAGAAATCTATGAAATCAATTAGAACTACACATTTGATGATTTAGATCCTTCGTAATTCGATTCATTGAATTTATTGTAACGAATATCCTGAATTACCAAGGAAAGCAGATTTTCGTCACTTTACTCATCTTTCATACGGATATTGTCGAATATACACGAGCCTGAATTCAGAATTCATAAGTTAGCGCCATCTAGTGTCGGAATCCAGAATTAAGTCAGTTGATACAGAACAACATTACAGTTCCCTCTTGTATGGGTCTCTCAAAGATCTTGACATTTGAGTTAGCTATAAAACTACAGACTGCTTCAGAAGAACCACTAACTGAAAGTCACAATGAGTTCTGCATTCACCTATAGAGGGCACTACTCATTTACTTGTGGATCTGAACTCGGCAATGATTCAGATGAAATTTTCACTAGATAACGGGATGTTTTTATGATGAAATACATTATTCATCACTATTTTGGCCAGATCTGTTGAACAGAAATGGAAAAATTCACTCACATCCACATTGCAAATTGATTTAGAGGAGAGAATAATTAATCATTGTTTTCCGTTTTAGTTCCGTTAGTTAGTTATGAATAGCCGACTTAATTTTTTTTCAATTTAAGATTTGAAGCTTCCATTTCAGGGTTGATGAGCAGTTAATAAACAATAATGAATAAACGCATATGTAAATATACAGTGTCAATTCGCAAAAGTACCACCCTTAATATCTCGGCCTCCATGCAAAATCAGAAAAAATGAAAGGAAAGGACATTCTTAATGATTTGTTACAATCAATTTTTATCTACTCTATGAGCGTGATGATAGCAAACCCTAAAATCTTAAATGGGTGTCACAAACCTTTTGTTTCGAAGGAAATGCGACTTCTTTTAAAAATATACACTTGACCATTTTCCGTTAGTACTTCTTTAATTTATTATTCTGAATAAGTGAACAAAACTGAAGAATGCCATAACAAATTCAGTAATACTGGGTGATTCATGAGTTACATACGTCATAGAGGCGAGTCAAGATCACTGAAAATAGAATTAATTATTCTATTCTCTCTGGTCAAGATACGCCGAAAAAAATTTTTTTTGTTCATTGGTTACGAAGGTACTGGCTGTTTTGCATGTTTGGTAAAAAACTTTGATTAGCGATATTTCTGAAACGCTTGAAGTTATTTTGTTGAAATTTGCTAGTAATATTACTCTGTTGGAATTTGTCAATATTAAATTCTGGATTATTTCAAATCCAGGGCCGGGCTGGAAAGATTGTGATCTACAGTTATTTGTTGAAAAAGTTGGTTTTCTGACTGTTTTTTCGAAAAACTTTATCAAAACTCTCTTCAATTTGGATGGCACACCTAAAATGTTCCAACCAAAAAATTGGCAAAGAAAAATTGGTGAGAAAGTTTTCATTTTCGACTGTATATACGTCAAAAGTCGATGAAGGACTTCAAGCCGAGTCAAGATCCACGGAAAATTTTTTTGTTCCTTTGAAACGAAGATACAGGGTGTTTCGAATGTTCGTTATAAAACTTTGATAAGCGATATTTCTGAAACTCTTGAAGTTATTTTGTTGGAATTTGCTTGTAATATTCCTCTGTTATGCCATTCGGGGTTAATTTGAATCCAGGGCCAGACTCGAAAAATTGTGATATCCTTCTATTTGTTGAAAACGTTCATTTTCTGACGACTTTTATGAAAAACTATTTGTTGATTCGAAAAGCAGAGAAAAAAATGCTACAATAATCGCTCTTCAATTTGGATGGTACACATAAACTGTTCAAACCAAAAAAATTGACAAAGCACCCTGTATCCGTATCGAATGAACAAAATTTTTTTCCGTGGATCTCGATTCGCCTTGGAGTCCTTATCCACCATTGACGTATGTGCGTTCGAAAATGCAAACTCTTTTACAAATTTTTCTTTGCCAATTTTTTTTGTTGGAAGAGTTCAGGTGTGATATCCAAATTGAAGAGCGATTATTGTAAATTTTTCCTTGGCTTTTCGCATCCAATAATAGCTTTTCGAAAAAGCGGTAAGAAAATTAACTTTTTCAACAAATAATTGTAGATCACAATTTTTCCAGCCTGGCCCTGAATTTGAATTAACCCAGAATTGCATATTGACAAGTTCCAACAGAAAATAATACTAGCAAATTAAAAAAAAATAATTTCAAGCGTTTCAGAAATATCGCAAATCAAAGTTTCATACCAAGCATACAAAACAGCATGTATCTTCGTAACCAATGAAAAAAAAAATTTTTTTCGGCGGATCTTGACTCGCCTTGAAGTCCCCAATCCGCCATTGAAGTATGTAAGGTCACTCAGGAGTCACCCTGTATTGTGGGATAATGTTAATCATGCACTTTGAAATTTCGTTTCTTTTCCACTCGTGGAATAACTAAATATTCCCAATAATCTCCCATAATTTCATGAGATAATGAATGAATCTCGCAGACGTATTGGAATAGGATAAGTGCAAGAAAAAAATTCTACCTAAAATAACTCCGGGCCCAAAGGACGGATACTACCCATCAACAAGCTCAGATGACATATGAACGCCCTAAACCTATCTAATAAGTTTGAAGTATCTTTAAGTTATTTATTTCGAAAAATATTGACAATTATTGTCGTCATTCATCAATATTTCGATTAAGAATTATCAATAATAGCATATCTATTATAAAGGGTGTTTCAAATTGCGCGTTGTTTCAAGGATAAAAAAACACATAACTTGCATTCATTTTCAAAAACTTTTTATTGGTAATTGGGGTATCATTTATGTCATTTTTATACGAAAAATAACAGACGTCCACTCTTTTGTCAAAATTTTCAATGACATTTTGACATAATTGAGACTTAATCTCACTAATGACACAAATAATTTCATCGTTTCGTTCAGGAATCGATTGTGGATTAGTCTTATAGACCTGGCTTCTCACATAACCCCGAAGAAAATAGTCCATTGGTGTCAAATCACATGATCTTGGTGGCCAATTGACATCACCGTTTCTGGAGATTATTCATCCATGAAATTTTTGTCTCAATAAATCAATTGTGTTATTTGCAAAGTGAGGTGTAGCGCCATCCTGTTGAAACCAAATGTCCTCTAGATCAATATTCATCAATTCAGGCCACAAAAATTCGATTATCATCCGACGGTATCGATCACCAATGACAGTTACAGCATCACCAGCAGCATTTTCAAAGAAGTAAGGACCAATTACACCACCTGTCCATAATGCACACCAAACAGTGACTCGTTTAGGATGCATAGGTTTCTCATGAATAATAATTCGTGGATTTTCTTTACCCCAGATACAACAATTTTGTTTATTAACAAAGCCACCAAGTTGAAAATGTTCCATCAGAAAACATGATTTTTTAAGAAAAATCAGCTGGTTGTTCAATGATGAAATTAACAAATGAACGACGTTTTAAATGATGTAATGGCTTTAGTTCCTGTGTTAATTGGAACTTATATGCCTTCAAAGTTAGATCCTTGTGTAAAATACGCCATGTTGTGGACTCACTAAGTCCAACTTGTTGTGAACCTCATCTAATGGACATTCCAGAGTCTTCAGTTACACTTTCACGAACCAAATCAATCTTGTGAACGACCACTACGACTGTATTTTTCACTTTTTTGATCTTCCACCGAACCGGTCTCTCGAAATTTATCAATAATTCGACCAAAAGTGCTTTGAGACGGACGATTATTTGAACCATAAAATTCACGTAATTTTCTATAAACACTTTTCACAGAACGCTGATTTTCATAAAATAATTCAACAACTTGAACGCTTTGTTGTATTGGGAACTTCTGCGAAGATGCCAGCGCCCTAACGGTTAAATTTGGAACCTGTCCAAGCTAGTAGTTTTATGTAAACAAACCTTAGAAATGTGGTGGAAACGAATATTTATTAAGCAGAACTTGAATATTTGAAGAAATTATTATAATTTTGTGTAAGATTTCTTGAGAAGGAACTTTTCGTTTGGATCACGATATAAAATCATGCTTTAAATCGTTCCTGGAGGATAATTGCGGTGTTATTTAAGTGTATGTTGCTTGGTGGATCAAAATGAACCAATATCTGAGTTTACTTGAATTTCTGGAAAAATAGGCACCTCAATAAGTAATTTGAGGACTCTTATTAATGTGAAGAAGTGCTGAATGCAGGCTATATTATGTGGTAAATATAGAATCATTCCAAATGATATGACTTGTTCTCTTTGTTTACAAACAAGTAAATCAATAAGCTCAAGATGCACATACAAAATGAAAAATGTCACATTTTAGTTCAACCTACCTATAACGAAATGAAAAATATTAATGTATTTATATGAATAACTTCAACTTCTATAAACTATAACAGTATATCTAGTTTTTATCAGGTTTTCAACCATATCACTCTTTTTGAATATGATTTTGTGTAGTGTGTGAATTAGGTAGCTGCAGAAGTGCTCCGTAGTTTCTCTGCAGCTTTTTTCATCAAAATTCTCTTATTTTCACTTACACCTGAAAACATCATGACATGAAGTTGTTTCGAAATTAATACATTAGAATTTACTTTTATGAAAATAAACAACTTCAGAGAAATGCAGTGAACATACTTTCATGTGTTTCGTGAACTGTTTTCCAATCTTCAATTTCTAAATCTAGGCCTTTTTTCTATCAATGAGTTCCCTGCCAAAATGATGTTTCCAAATTAACTTTACTTTCATTTGGCTTTGGAAAAAACGAAAACTTGAGGCAGTAGATGATCCTTTCTTCCTTGACCATGAATAACTTTGAGTTGAGGCACACAACAATAGTCATTTCGGGAGGATGCCATTTCAAACTAATACAATCGAAAATTTTAATCGGAAAGAAAGGAATCGATTAATGAATATCACACAAATTTTCGGTATACCAAAATTTCAACTCGGAGAACAACACAAAAGCTCGAAAATGAACTCCAAAAGTAAGCAAAATACGCTAGAATAACAGGCACGTCGAATAACTACTAGCTTGGAAGTGTTCGAATTTCTATCGCCAGAGGGCAGTAGTTGCGAATCGTGTACGAAGCAATTTTTATAAATGTCATACATCACACTTCTTAAATGTCAAAATACCCAGACGAATTCAGTGCGTCATCTATATTTTATTTATTCTTGAAAAAACCACGCATTTTGAAACACCCTTTATATCGTAATATAGCAAATTTGAAAGATATTATGTTTATGTAAACGTATTGCAGAAAAATCTGCATATTTTCATCATTGTACTTATTTCAACATGTTGGCACTCCATGTGAAAATTAAAATGGCTTGAAAATCATTCAAATTTTGTATATCTTGCATGTCCCCATTTTGTATTTCTTGTGAATAATGAGTAAAGTGAAGTTGAGTAGGGAATAATGCGAAATTGAATGAATAATGTCCTCGAAATCGTATTTCCATCGATAACTCAATATGAAATATATGGAAAAAGTCATAAGAAGTAATTCAGGACCATAAAGTTCTGAGATTTCGGGACTGTCATTAACAGAACGGTCATTCAGTATAGTTTGGACGTTTCGGTAAAACACTGGGAGAACGTCCATCTAATATCGGGTGTTGGTCCGAACAGAGGTCTCCAGAGGAAACTGCTCCACTTTATCTCCTGGCGCTTTATGTTCCAACTGACAGGAGATAAAAATATTCCGATGACGAATGGCCATGGATTGCGAGGGAAAGCGCTTTTTTATTCACTACTATCTTTTTAATAAACAGCTATTAGTTAGCCTTTTTCTGATCTACCCGATGATAAAATAGGGACGCCATACGAATCTTGAAATACTGTTTTATTTACTTCGGCCTATCTTCTATTAAACTCCCTGTGTTCTTTCATCAATGCGGGCATTAGTTCAATGGGATTTTTGAATGATGAACGCATTCAAGTTCAAGACGATTCATTCGGTTAGATTCTTCCTTAACGATGATTTATGGAAATGTTAATGAGTGAAACAAAACGTTCTGGAAAAGCACTGACGTGAAGTCAGGAACTTTGACGTACTTATTCGAATTCGAAGACATTTCATTTCCTTCAATAACTCTAGTAGAATAAATTCCGAATGAAAAATCTAAAGAGCACAATCACGAAAGCCAATTTCGTCGATGGATAGAATCCGCCCAATGATTCCGCGATAGAATATTTCCAGACATACATATTCGATAGAATTGAAAGTTATTACTGAACCGAAAAATGACCGCGTGTGTACTCAAGCAAAATTCGTGAGAATCATATCTAAAAAATCATCTGACGGATTTGACAGTTTCGGGAATTTCAGCTCCGTAACCAAAAAAAAATCCAGAAAAGCACTTACATGAGGTCAGGAGCTTTTACGCGCTTGTTCAAATTCGTTGCCAAAGCGGGAGACTCCTTTGGAAAGGAACTTAGACAAGCGCTTAAAAGCTACTGACTTCACGTCAGTGCTTTTCCCTGATTTTTCCGATGAACTATTACTGGGTTTCAATTCGATCTAATCTGGATTTTTGGAAATATTGAGAAAATAAATTTTGAATAGGTATATTTACGGAATCGTCGGGCGGATTTTACCCATTCACGAATTTGACCTTCGTAATTAAGCCTCAAACCTTCTCTACGAATATCGAGTTTCTAAGTCGTTTCTTCCGGAAGTTATTGTATTTACGGTCGACCTAACGGCCAAACGTAAACACAATAACTTCCGGAAGAAACAACTCAGAAACTCGATATTTGTAGGAAAGGTTAGGACCTTAATTACGAAGTCCGAGTTCGTGAATGGGTAAAATCCACCAAATGATTCCGCAGATATACCCATCCAAAATTTTATTTTCCCAATATTTCCAAAAATTCAGATCAGATCGAATTGAAATCCAGTACTCCATCGAAAAATGACAGTTCGAAGGACGGACAGAATCGATTGTGACACTGTCATCAGGGAGTCCAATCTAGTCGCTTGACACCAACTTCGGAAAAAAATTCGAGAATTACAGGCATTTGGACAAAACGATAGCACGCTTTTTCCCTAGAACATGCCCGCAAAAACCACGAAATTTGACATATTTTTTTCCCATATTTCCGACAATTATCGTATTGTATCGAACTGAAATTTGGTACACAGATGTGGAATATAAAGTTTGGGGTTGGAGCAGAAAATTTTTGAAATATGAAAGACAGTTTCCGAAACCCTTCAGCCGATTTGGCTCATTAACGAATTTAAATGCTGCATTCCGATGCGCGACCTACCCTGAAAGTTTCAAGTCGCTAGCTTGTACCATCCCACAGTTATCGTGTCCACGGCCGACCGACCGGCTGGCTGGACGGACAGAATTGATTTTGATACTGGATTCGTCATCAGTGGGTCGCACCTAGTCGTTTGAAACCATTCTCGGGTAAACATTCGAGAATTACATTCATATGGAGAAAACGATAGCACGCCGTTCCTCAGAACATGCGCGCACAAATTGAATTTCTAGTCGAGAAATGCCAATAAAATATGCCCATAATGCGTGTGATGATCTTCATTGCTTCAGTATAGATCCGTAGCAATCAGGTGAGCATTCCCTGCCGTTTCAAGCGATTCCCTCTCTGAAAAAAACCTATAATTCTTACGTACTAACTCGATGAGACGGAACTGTGGCCACGCAATATCTCAAGAGGTTTTAGCTGAATTGTGTAGTGCGAAAAGCTTTTAGACGAAACAGGCGTCACGTCAGGGATCGTGAGTCCGGTCTGTCTTTTGGCTGGTTTCACTTGATATTCCATTTTCCAAATTAAATCGGACAAACTAAAAAAGCTACTCGTGTCCAGCTTCCAACACAGGCAGCTTTCCGTCCCCCAAGGTTCACAACCGATGTAAACTAATACCCTGTTTATTGCCACAATTCAACTGATAGCTGTTTGACTTATTCAATTGCTTGCTCCACTCCAATAAATGGACATTCTCACTCAGAAGATGTACCGATGAAGTCAATACCCATACAAAAAACCTAGAAAAGCACTGACGTGAAGTCAGCAGCTCTTACGCGCTTGTTCACATTGCGAAATGGTGAATTTTCAATGAAATATAAAAATTTTCAAAAAAAAATGTAATTTTTCCATGGATAATTATTCTCATTGACATTGTTCATCTTCCAACCAAGTTTCATTTCGATCAGATAAATATTTTTCGAGTTATTGAAAAATCAAAATGTCAAATGGCTGTAACACAAAAACCATTCTGCAGATATATATATATATATTCTTTTGAGAACGAGCATTACATTCTAAGATATATCACAGTGTTAGCAGAGGAAATGTAAACGGGGTACTATACTTATTTGCGTATGATACAAGAGCACAGATAAAAACCTCAGGAAAAATTCTGTCCCCCCGTATAAGTGTAGTAATTTGTTTATAGAAGATGGATGGCATCTTTTTCATTCTGCAGATGTGGCCCATTTACGAACTTAACCAAGATATTTAGGATCAAAACCTTACCTGAAAATTTCAAGACTCTAGGTCTTTCCTTTCGGAAGTTACAGCACACACGGCTGGCCGGACAGAATTAAATTTGACCACGGATTCTTCTTCAGGGAGTTCAACCTAATCGTTTAAGACCATTATCGGCTCAAAACTCGAAAATTTCAGACATCGTGACGAAATGATAACGCGCTGTTCCCTAGAACAAGCGTGTAAAAACTCGAATTTATCGCGGTCCATCTCTTCGAATTTATTTTGAAATACGAATAAAATACAAAAATATAATAATTCCTAGCTAGGAACCTCACAAGGTTAGTCATCTGAAAATTATGTAATTCCGAACCAAGGTATGATACGGAACTCATATTCCATACCAAATTTCAATTTGATACGGCAATCAGTTTTGGAAATTTCGTGAAAAAATATGTAAAATTTCGTGGTTTTCTCCTCGATATCGTTGTTTTTTTCGGTATAACTCAAAAATACTGATTCAATCATGATGAAACTTTGCAGCTAGTTTGGAGATGCTGAAAGACAACTCTGTGCAGAATTTCGTGATGAACGTGTCATAAGAACAATTTGAAAAAAAATTACAATATTTTCTCAAATATTCAATATTCTGTGGTTTTCTTAACATGTTATCCTCATTAAATTCTGTATGAACCTTCGAAATGTCATTTTTCGATAAAGTACGGGATTTTAATTCGAGCTGATCTGTATTTTCGGAAATATTGGGAAAATAAAATTTTGAATGGGTATGTCTGCGGAATCATTGGGTGGATTTTAACCATTCACGAATTTGACCTTCGTAATTAAGTTCCAAACATTCTCTACAAATATTGAGTTTCTAAGTTGTTTCATTCGGAAGTTATTGCGTGTTTGGAGCCGGCTGTTCGTTCCTCTGCACTCTTCACATCCGGAATACCATTCAAATGAAAATACTTCAACAACTGATTGATAGTTTTCATCGATTTGGTGTTGATTATTCGAGCTTGAATATCTGAATTCACTTAAAAAAACTTAGGTTTTTAATTGTATTTCCTGCCTTACTAAACAATGCATTTTAGGCTATTGTTGGTCCTCCAGTCTCTTTCAACTGTCAAAGCTGCTCGAGCCACGAGCAGTTGACAGTTGAGAGAGACTGGAGGACCAACAATAGCCTAAAATGCATTATTTACTATGGAAAAAAAGCCATTTGGCTTGTGATTTTGTATCAATTGGGACATTTCGGACTGAAATATTTACTATTGCATTATCAAGGAACTATATCCAAAGTATTTAATATTTTGTAACAGTAACATCTTCACTAATCTTATAGAATTTTTCGAATAAATACAATTCTTGCTGGTTGATGCCGTTTTTGCATGTTGTTGCTGGGTTTAGTAGGGCAGGAAATACAATTTAAAACCTAAGTGTTTCGAAGTAAATTTAGATATTCGAGCTCGATTAATCAAGACCAAATGTATGAAAACTACCAATGAGTTGTTGAAATATTTTCATTTGAATGGTACTATCCGGATCTGGAGAGGAACTCAACTTATCCATTATAGAAGAATGAAATAAGGAAATTCTATTAGTTCTGAAAGGAAAAATTATATTTTCTGAATTCATTCAATATATAACTGCGATTGAGAACAGAATATATATTACTTTTCAGAATATATGTTACTTTCCTGTTGGTAAAGAACATATAGTATGGAGATTAGACTCCACAATCAATAAAACTTGAATTAGCTAGGATTGATTCATAACATGGACATTCAGGTATGCAATGAAATTCAATTTTGAGCTGATTTTCATGTTTAGTCGAGTAATATCGTGTACAATGTTTTGTATGGGCATGCCGAACGATTCCGGGTATGAAATCTTAATGAGCATTTCTTCATTACTTGAACGAGGCAGGATTTATTCAAAATATTTCTATTCAGTATTTAATTCAGTCGAATTTTGAGTTCATTTTCACTTTAGGTGCAGGATCAACACAGACAATGTTTTGTTTGGGTATGTCGATTGATTCCAGGTAGGGAATTTCCGTGAAAACGTCAGTTTTGATAAACATTTCTGTTTGTGTTTACAAAATAAGGGTCAAAATCATGACTGATCGGCATTCAAGCCAAATTTAGACAGCCTAGAATCGTATTTTAGAAACAAAAACCATCCACTGTGTCAATACACTATTCCTATCTACTACAGCCATGAATACCTGGCATTGTCTGGAAACGAAAAAGTTATTAGCACGATGATATCACAAAATATTTTCGCAATATTTTACCTCCAATGAATGTAACAAGGTGCACATTTACTGAACTACAACTCGAAGAAATAAGTCCAACCGAACTAACGAAAGGTCGGTTTATTTGCCTGTTCATGAAATCAGGGACTAATTTAATATTAAGTAAACTAAGTTCATACTATCCTTATCAAAACAAAGTGAATATATCAGTCCAATATTTCCAAATGAATACGAAATCACGAGAGAAATCGCTTTTTTCCATGTTAAACAATGCATTTTAGGTTATTGTTGGTCCTCCAGTCTCTCTCAACTGTCAAAACTGCTCGTGACCTATTGAGGAAATAACCTCTAAAATTTAAAAAACATAACAACAGAATTCTTCGGCCAAATTGGGCCAATAGGGAACTCAGCTGGCGGATTTTGATAAGCAGCCTTACCTGAAATTCCTGAGTCGCTCGCTCTTCTCTTTCTCTAGTTAACGTGGCTGGACAAAATTGATTTCGACGTCGGATTCTTCATCAGGTAGTCCAATTTCGGAAAAGAATTGACTAGCAATTGAAGTAATTATGTTAGTCATATGATAGCATCTTATCTCGAATGAGGTGCAGACACGTTCTCAAGTAGATGTATCTCCCCAGTTAGCGATTTACAACGAGCTGCTTAGCATTCGTATTGAAGCTGAGCCTGTGTCATGATAGCGAACTTAGATACCCGGCCCCAAGGATAGTCGACCATTTATTAGTATAAAACGACAAAAGCGGAATCTGCATATCTGATAAAGCAATGATAACTAAATCCCCACTAATTTACAGTGTGAAGGTTCTCAACCGCAAAAACTACCCCATCCCTAACTGCTTCCCTTCCTTGACTACGAATAGGGAATATATTGACCTGAAGTAACCCTTGATCAACGCCAGAAATTATCTCAATTTACTTTCATTAGGTCTTCACTGAAGGATTCACTTTTCAAATTGCTTGAATAAATTTTGTAGTGATTTGTTTATCTCAATATTTTGCATGACTCTTCACGATGGAACTTGACAACTGCAAATTCAATCAAATCGATATTTCTCGAGTTATAGAGAAAAAAAATCACTTGACTGGTTTCGAAACTATTGGGCGTATTTAACCCATTAACGAACTCAAACGAGGTATTTATAGGCTCCAAATATGGAATATTTATACGACTATTTCTCGAACTTCTCTTTCTCGTTTTTGCGCGCATGTTCTGGGAAACATCGTGCAACTTTCGATTTTTTTTCCGAAAACTCTCTTGAACGACTAGGTTGGACTGACTGATGACGAATCCGTTGTCAAAATCCATTCTGCCCGACCGACTGCCCGGCCGTCCCTAAGCATGATTACGGGCGTAACGAGAACCCTTTCTTGAAACTTTCAGGGCAGGTTTCGATTTGAAAATGCGTTGCATGGGTTTGCTAATGGGCGAAATCGGACACACGATTTCGGAGATATAGTCATTTGAAATTTTGAGGTTTTTTTCCTGATATTTCAGGAACTACCTGAGCTATAATATTGAAACTTGGTTGAAGCATAACTGATTACAATCTCTTGCGAGATTTTGTTGAGACCGCACTGTTGGTGAATTGACAACGCGACTTTGACCCAATTTTCTCAAAAAAATCATAACCGAATGAATGTGAACATTCACTAAAAAATATGCACACTTTGTCCAGTGTTCAAAATGGTATAAAACCTACTATCATTGTCGTCGGAAGGGGTGATATTTCCGTTGCAAGAGAATGCAGGGATATTCTGGTATATCCTGAACTTTTACCATCTTGAAGAAAAAGGTATTCTGTTGCGAACTTATCTAATTGAAACGATGATATAATGATTAATAGTAATTAATTGATTGCTCAGGGGATTTCAGGAATTCAAAAAAAAATTACTCCAACTTATTATTATTTTCAAACCAGAGTTTCAGTAGATAAATTCACCGAGTTAAATAATGAAGAATTGAATTTTTTCAATCCGTTCTGATGCCGAGACGGCATACTTTCAAGAATGACCTTTTAGAAAAAGCTTTGCCACTGCACCAACGATACTCTGAGTATCCATGTAGATACACCCTTTTAATAGTTCCAGGTCAGTTGTATTTGAAGGTAGTATCGACTTATTCTATCAAATAGCCCATGTGGAATGAATCAAATAATTGCATTTGGGTGATCTGGGCCCGTATTCTGGATCAGTGAACTTTAGATGCGTCTACGAATTCCTTACTAATTACTACCGAAATGCATATGCGCATCCAAGTTCACTTGTCCAGAGTATACAGGCTCTGGGTGTTAGCAAAATTGGTTTGGAGTCACCAATACCTTATATTTGGTATATAAGACCCAAATATTATCGAACTTATGGTTCAATACTACCTGGTGATTTTGCAATAAAAAACTGACCCATCTTTGAGGAAAGTTGCCAGATTATTACGGCCCGTGGGTTCGACAATGTTTGGGTTTAATGTAGTATAATGGATGGGACATCCTAGACGAATTTTGTGGCCGCCAGATCAATGAACTGAAATCTTTCGCGTAATTTCACTTGTGCTATTCGAGAGAACAAGTTTAAGAAACTACTGCAACTGACATAAAACAACTGGGACGATGTATACACAAACTATCAGAGAATCGTTGTAAAGGTGGCATAACACCCTTTAGAAGATCCTTTTTGAAAGAATATTATATCTGCATAGAAAAGCATAGACAACAATTAAATTTTTTCTCTAAATGTTACTCAGTGAAATTTATTGCTTGAAATTTCAATTCATCATTTTATCTTGATAAATTTGCAATAGATTACTTTTTTCGTCCAAATTATGAAAGTTGCGAATAGACCTGAATAACTCCGCATAATCATGCAACGGAAATATCATTCCCTAGAGAAACAAAATGTTTTATATAATGAAGTGAGAATCACGTCCTGGGTTATTCATGCTGAGTGTTTTGACAGGAGCTAGGACAGGTGGTGAAGAACAAGACTAAGTTGAACTAAATGCCGACGTTTCGTCCGTATATTCGAACTTTTTCAAGGCTATATACAAGAAAGATACAAAAATTCATCAGTACAATCCAATAAAACAATCAGAATGACAGCAAATAACAACTATAAAATGCATAGATACAAAATGATGCAATCTAGACAAATTATTGTATAGAACAAACAAATATGACTGTGATGAAAGGTTCCGGGATAAGGATAGTTCCACAGCTTTAGCGGCCCATAGATTTGCTGAAAGCCATCATTTCAATTTCGACAATGTCGAAATACTCTACTATGAAAGTAATTGGAGGAAAAGGAACATCAGCGAAATGATTTACATTAAACTAAACGAAACTGTAAACCACAGAACTGACACCCAAGATCTGAGTCAAATGTGCACAAATTTATTGTTACTGTATCGCGATTCCCGTATTCCGGCATAGATGTCATTCATATGTCTTCATTGTTTACACGAGATAACAGCTTCTCTCGATAATTAATTCAACAAGTTTCAATGGTAGTAGAGATTTCAGAGTTTAAATTGAAAATTGACAAAGTCTTGGCTTGGTTGCAATTTTTCCGACTATCAGTAGAAATAACATCTTTTATGTCAGACTGAAGGAACTTGGTAAGTTTGTATACCACAGTTTTACCCAATTTAATTTATTATCGTTGTATATTATGTGTGCTATTGTCTATTTATCAGGTTTGTTCATTGATACTTGTTCTATACAATAATTTGTCTAGATTGCATCATTTTGTATGTATGCATTTTATAGTTGTTATTTGCTGTCATTCTGATTGTTTTATTGGATTGTACTGATGAATTTTTGTATCTTTCTTGTATATAGCCTTGAAAAAGTTCGAATATACGGACGAAACGTCGGCATTTAGTTCAACTTAGTCTTGTTCTTCAACACCTGTCCTAGCTCCTGTCAAAACACTCAGCGTTTTATATAATTTTGGAGTGTTTGAAGTGAATGTTTACATTCACGGAGTGATTTTTGTTACAAAATCGGGTCAAAGTTACGAGAATAAAAATGAGTAGAATTCAAAACTGTCATTTCATCCCTATTTTCCGCAGAATCATATCAATTTTAGGAAATTGTTTTATACATCCATGAAGCAACACTCATCAGCAATGTTCAGAAGAAGAAGTTTCCGAATCAGTACAAATTTGGGGACATGTTGTCCAAAACATTGAGGAAAGGTAGATATTTTTCACGAATTCCCAAAATGCTCATTATCTCGAAAACGGCGAAAATTTTACCGGATAATTTTTCGATATTCTCAGTGGTCTCATGATCTTGTCTTTTACCTATTCAGATATTGTTAAGGGTTTACCGGACACTGTATAACAATTGTCCAGTAGCACATTAAAATCGCCTTGTAATGAAGCTTTTTCCTGACTTTGGGCTATTACTGGAAATGCAAATTTGAACATTATTATTATGGTTTTGATTCATCATTTTCCCAAATTACCTTCAGAAAGTATTCAAAATCAAGTTTCAAAATTGGGGTTTGGGATTTGCCAGCCATGCACGAAGTGGCAACGGTGTTTAGTAGAATAGCTTTTTCTGCTATAGAATAATGAAATATTTATTCCTATTCTGTGGTACACGCGTGTTCTTTGTCATTTTGTCAATATAACCAAACAATTTCCGTTAGCGATTTGTCAGTAATATGACAGTATGACAGTCTGCACTCTTCTTTTTCTATTCCTTGGTCGTTGTCTTCCACTCTAACCATATCGAAGTATAGCTATCTCTGTTTTCCTAAGCAAAGTAACACATTTGACGTCCTTTTATTTTCGAAAAAGCTGAATTCGACGTTGCCATATCGTGCACTCATGATAAATCCCTTGCAATGCAAATAACCATTTTTATTTTTCAGTTTTAGGTGATCAAACATTTTTTTAAAAATATAGTATTGAAATTATATGTTTGAAATGTGATGTTCTGAAGGTTTTTCATGAAAATTACTGCATTTTCGTTTAAAGGAAAAACCCCCATTAACCATTTGATGCACGCAACATGTAAACAAACTGATTTATCGAATTCATCCAGGTGTTTCTGGGTATGAAGTTATCGGAACAGATGCAGACGATGTTTATTTTTTCGGACAAAAGAACAGATACCACAAGCCTTCCTGAGCCGTGGGAGCCGCGACTGTAACGGACTGAGCCAAACAATGAAGTCCGCGGATAATGACAGGTCTTTACAGGGCGTTTTGAAACAAATCGCGCAGATTGCAGCGTTGTGATTTCCGTCCAGGGCGGAAACAGGACAATGACGATCATTCTTCCATAACACCAAGGGGTGGACGTCGTTAATCGAACGACTTCGGAATCAACGATCCATATCGATTCGGACATGCATCGGAAGGACTAAGACACCTGCATTTCAGGCTCTTTTGATTTGATGAATAATAATTTTCACTTTTTGCGCGCATGTTCTAGGGGAACAGCGTGCTATCGTTTTGATCAAATGTCTGTAATTTTGGATGATTGAGCCGAAAATGGTCTCAATCGACTAGGTTGGACTCACTGATGACGAATCCGGTGTCAAAATCGATTCTGTCCGGCCGGCCGGCCGTAGACACGATAACTGTCGAACGAAGTGAGCTAGCGACTTGAAACTTTCAGGGTAGGTCGCGCATTGGAATGCCGCGGTTAAGTTCGTTAATGGGCCAAATCGATCGAATAGTTTCGGAGTTATAGGCATTTGAAGTTTTGAAGTTATTTATTTTTTATTTCAGAAACTACTTGAGCGATTGGATTCAAACTTGGCAGTTTGGTGGAGTATAACGACGCGCAACTTTGTGCCAAATTTCGTTAAGATCATATTGTCAATAAATTTTAAAAAAAATTATTTTCGAAATTTTTTTACAAAAAAATTTTTTTTTCGGAATCCATTCATCATATCCAAAAAAAATTATACTCACACTTTAACCTTCTAATTTCACAGCAGTGTACTAAATTTCAGCTCGATACGATCATAAGTTTTGGAGATATCGGGAAAAAATATGTCAAATTTCGAGGTTTTCTTCTCGATATCGTTGATTTTTTTGGTATTACTCGAGAAATACTGATTCAGTCCTGATTAAACTTCACAGCTAGTTTTAAGATGCTGAAAGACAACTTTGTGCAAAATTTCGTGATAATCGGGTTATTAGAACAATTTGAAAAAAAAAATTTATATGATTTTTTCATCATATCATCCTCATTAAATTCTGTATGAAACTTCGAACTGTTATTTTCGATGAAGTACTGGATTTCAATTCGATCTGGTCTGTATTTTTGGAAATATTGGAAAAATAAAATTTTGATTGGGTATATCTACGGAATCATTGGGTGGATTTTACCCATTCACGAATTCGGCCTTCGTAATTAAGGTACAAACCTTCTCTACAAATATCGAGTTTCTAAGTTGTTTCTTTCGGAAGTTATTGTGTTTACGCAGTCGGCCGTTAGGCTGACCGTAAACACAATAACCGTAACACCGTAAACACAAAAATACAGATCAGATCGAATTGAAATTCAGTACTTCATCGAAAATAACAGTTCGAAGTTTCATACAGAATTTAATGAGGATGATATGATGAGAAAATCATATAAATTTTTTTTTTCAAATTGTTCTAATAACACGATTATCACGAAATTTTGCATAAAGTTGTCTTTTAGCATCTTAAAACTAGCTGTGAAGTTTAATCAGGACTGAATCAGTATTTCTCGAGTAATACCGAAAAAATCAACGATATCGAGAAGAAAACCTCGAAATTTGACATATTTTTTCCCGATATCTCCAGAACTTATGATCGTATCGAACTGAAATTTGGTACGCGCGCACGTTCAAATTCGTTGCTGAAGCGGTCATCTACATTGAACATGCGCGCAAAAGTTGCTGCCTTCACGGCAGTGCTTTTTGAAAATTTTCAATCATTTTTTCGCGCATGTTCTGGGGAACGACGTGCTATCGTTATATGTATACTTTTGAGAATGGGCAGTACATTTTTTCTATACAGTGCGCGTCAAAATAATGGAACAAATTCATTATCCCAGAAGAAAAACATTTGGCAACAAAATCCTGAAACAGGTCAAGTTTTGTTTCACTTTTACCAAATTTATATACATTTTTGAAGGATTTTTGTTGCACCCTATGCCTCTCCATTAACCCTCCAAATTTTTTGAATAGGAAAAGTAGGTCATGTGGTACTTTTTTTGGCAACGTCTTTGTATCTTCTTCACAGGCGTGCAGAAATTTCGAAAAAAAAAAAATTTTTTTTTTGAAAAATTAGTTAGTTCAAGGAGGTTTTCAGTATGTGCACTTTGTCATGGCTCATTCACTTTTAGACGATGATACCGGATGAAATTTGTCACCAAATTGAAGTCGACCATTACAGTTTTGTTCATGCACAACTTTCAACCCCTGTAAACCCCCTCACGTGAAATATTTTTCTCCACTAAAGGGTTCGTAGGGGTTGAAAGTTGTGCATGAACAAAACTGTGATGGTCGACTTTCATTCGGTAACAAATTTCATCAGGTACCATCGTCTCAAAGTAAATGAGCCATGACAAAGTGCACATACTGAAAACCTCTTTAAACTAACTAATTTTTCAAAAAAAAACTTCTTTTCTTAACAATTTCTGCACGCCTGTGAAGAAGATATAAAGGCCTTGCCAAAATAGTACAACATGACCCACTTACCCTATTAAAAAAATTGAGAGCATTGATGGGGATGGCACAGGAAGCAACAAAAATCCTTTTGTTTTTTGGTGAAAGTGAAAGTGAAACAAAAATTGACCTGTTTCAGGGTTTTGTTGCCAAATATTTTCCCTCTGAGAAAATGAATTTGTTCCATAATTTTTACGCGCACTGTATATCAAACAATTGAGGTTCAATTTGGTGAAATAAAGACAATATTATTATTATTATTATTATTATTATTATTTGTTATCACAGTATTAGCAGAGGAAATGTAAATGGGATGCCATACATTTTTACGTATGATACAAAAACCCAGATTAAGACCTCAGGAAAAACTATGTCTCCCCGTCTAAGTGTAGTGAAATTGCAGTTTGTTATTGAAGGGATTCTTTTGCATCAACGAAACAAAAATTCTTCTTTCCTTTCGATGCAGGTTTATATCTCGAGATCACGCCTGAAAACAAAAACGAAGACGAAAAAACCAATATGAACTAGTATATGTTTTATAATTCATTATATCAATTTGAAGTTAAAGATCCATCTCAAGAAAGAATCATAAATCGAATGAATTGCCTCGGAACCATCGTCAAATTTATTGTATATTGGATAACGATTAACTAAATGTACTATTGTTTCCTCTTCTTCTCCGCATTCGCACCTTGGACTTTCGACCGAATATCATTTAAAGAAGAAACTATCACAGTGACCATGACTGGTTCTAAATCGATTCAAAATACACCAAATTTTCCTAGCAAGATGAAAACCACGAACTTTTTCTGAAAGATCGCTGACCGAACCTTCATTGAAAACATTACACAAATTCCATTCCGAATTCCAACTTTCTTTGTCATTCTTATAAGAAGAAAGAAAATCGTTGATCCATGAAGGTTTACGAGATTTCAATCTAGCAATTAAAGAATCCGGAATATAAGACATGATTGGGAATAAATTCGGAAAGGAATGATATTTATCCCAAGACTTTATGACTGCAACCTGTCTACGAATATGGGGCGGTACTATATTTGAAATAAGTGGTAACCACTGTAGAAATGTAGATCTTATGATCCCACTAATGATTCTCACGGCAACATTAAGCTGTGCATCAATTTCACTCACATGGGCCCTGTTAAACCCAACCGAACAACAATATTCAGTATTAGAAAAAACCAAAAAGCTAAAGCAGCCGTTCGAAGAGTGGTAGGGTCAGCACCCAATGAAGAACCAGCTTGTTTTTGAAGAATATTATTCCTATATTTCAACTTAATTCATGCGTTTTCCAAATGGACCTTGATATTGAAAAATCTTATTTTACTTTTCAGGAACCATGTTATTATGTCATCCTGACATAATACATGTCACAAGTTTTTCACTTTATTCCCGATATTTTATTAGATTTCTAGTTCGAAATGAACAATTATGGATCTATGGGAGATGATTCCCCAATAAAGGGGCCTGTAGCGTTCTTCGTTTATCTGAGGATCTGAAAATCATCGCTTGGAGGACTGAACCTGGTCGAAAGACCCTCTCAGTCATGAGCAAATGTAGGTGATATTATTTACTGCTTCCTTCTGGTTTTCTGCCCCTCTTTCTGTTTCAGATATTATATCAAGATATTTGGTCGAAATGAATTCAAGATGACGAAAAAATTATTTTTCAATGAAAAAGATGCCATCCATCTTCTATAAACAAATTACTATACTTATACGGGGAGACAGAATTTTTCCCGAGGTTTTTATCTGTGCTCTTGTATCATACGCAAAAATGTATGGTACCCCGTTTACATTTCCTCTGCTAACACTGTTATATATCAAAGAATGTAATGCTCGTTCTGAAAAGAATATATATATATATAGATATATACGTTAAGAGTCTTTAGGTATGAAATAAGATTTGTTTGAGGGCATAGAGACTCTAAGTTTGGAGAATTAAAGGTGAACTCTTTTTTCTTTACCAAGCTTTCGTAATATTTTTATTACTTCATCAGGGTTTCTATAAAAATACAGGACATAGTTAATATAGTTGACAAATGGATCATAAATAGATATTTTTATATATATATATATATATATAGTAACTTTCAAAGGTTTAAATTTCTGTTGATTATTCAAATGAAAACAAGAAACTTCTGTTTCACAAGGATTTGGATATGAACCATTCAATTAAATTATTTTTCAAAATTTCTGAATCTGTATTTAGAGGGTTTTCAATAGTTTGAAACCCAGAGGACCACTTAACTTTCGAACGGAGCGAGCTAGCGATGGCGGAATTAATTAATTGGCCAAATCGGTTGACTGGTTTCAGCATAATAGTCAGTTGAACTTTTGAGTTTAATTCATCAATATCTCAGGAACTATTTGAGCGATAGGTAGTTTGTTACAGCATATTGGTTACTGACGCACAACTACTCACAAAATTTGTTGGATTCGTATGGTTCGTAAATTTGAAAAAAATGTTCTGAATTATGCACAGAGCTTAAATCCATATTTCACAACAGCCTACCAAATTTCAGTTATCCATTCAAAATGCGATTCGTTTACTAGTTGGGAAATGCTGCTGAACCATTTTGTGCCAATCGTGTTTTTGAATCAATTTTAAAAAATATTTGCAGAAATTAATCCAGAAATATTTGTTTTCGTAAACTATTCATTAGATTTCGTATCAATTGCAGTCAAATCTTGAACCCAATATTTCAAAATAGAAAACCTAAATCCAGATTGATCCGATTTCAATTTTTGCAGATATTGGGAAAATATTTGTCAAATTTCGTCACGATGTCAGTAATTTTCGGATTTTGAGCTGAAATTGGTCTCAAACGACTAGGTTAGACTCACTGATGAAAAATCCATGGTCAAAATTGATTCTGTCCGTCCGGCCGGCCGTGTGCGCTGTAACCTTCGAAAGGAAGGACCTAGAGTCTCGAAATTTTCAGGTTAGGTTAAGATCCTGAATATCTCGGTTAAGTTCGTTAATGGGCCAAATCTGCTGAATTGTTTTTGTGCTACAGCAATTCGAATTTTGATTTTTCAATAATTGAAAAATATTTATCTAATCGAAAAGAAACTTGGTTGGAAGATGAACAGTGTCAATAAGAAGAATTATCCATGAAAAAAATCTAAAAAAAATTTTTTTTTCGTCAAAATTTCTATTTCATCCAATTTCACTGAAATTTCCAAGTGACCGTTCTTCAAGTCAGTGCTTTTTACTAATTTTTTTCAACAGTATCGTTATTTTCGGAATAATTCAAAAAATACTGATCCAATCATGATGAAACTTGATAACCAGGAACCAAATGCTGATGCACAGTTTTGTGCGAAATTTCTTGGTGATCGTGTCATTAAAATTCGTTTCCGCAGCGGTCATCTTATCACCTATTAACCCCGCCAAACAAAAAGATCTGGCAATCTTCTCTTCTTATGATTCTCATAAAATTCTGCATGAACCTTCGAGCTATCATTCTTAAATCCATTAATTGTAACCAATGTATTTGTGGAAATATTAGGAAAATGAAATTTTCCGTGATCTGTAAGAAGTGAAAGAATAATTGAAGAATTAATGCTTCGGTGCCAAAGCCCATATACGTATTATCAATTCGCAGACGAAATCCATCCTGTCTATTAATATTAACGTTTAGGACATAAAATTTCTGCCAATAGTATTACATCATTTTTTACATGACGAAAATAATGTAGTCGTCTTGAGTAGACTAATTCATGAGAGTTTGAAAACAAACAATGTCTTCTTTGCACAGGGCGTAATGAACAAATACGATTTTGGGGTAACGATGGCTCTGATCTTTCAGGGGAGAGAGGATGGATCGAACCCAAGGGATATTACGGCATCAATTACGCCTTCTAGTAATTAGAATATGAACAGGATGGGAGCATGTGCTACGGCATCACCTGTCTGAATCATTTTATCTCTGAAGATATGAATTTATATATTTTGTATAATCAGAGTCTACCCAGTAAAGAGCATCTCAAACGGAAATTATCCACTGTTGATTTCACATATGGAAATTATTGGGACTTTTGAGCACGACACATTCGGACAATTTCAGAAATGAAGGTAAAAGGAAAACTTATTTTCTTAGTAACTAATTTTTTTTACCATGACTAAATGAAATTATGGAAGGGGATTTATGACACATGGAGTTCGTGGAAGGGCGTTTGTATCCTGGGGAGGTAAGTTCATCAATATCTCGAGAAGTACTGATGTATTCAAATTGAATCTTCGATATTCTATGAAGAATACCAACTCAAAGCTAGATTTCCTGAAGATCTTATTGTTCGAAATCAATAAAATTATTAAAAATACAGATTTTTCTGTAGGTACCTAATAACATAACTGAAATTGATTGCTCGCTCAACACTTGGTGAAACATCGTAATTAATATTAAAACAAATAAAAACACTTGACTACGTTCACAATTTTTAATTTAAAATATCTTGTTGACATGCATGTTTCGGGTTTTACCCCATTATCAAAACTGAAACGAAAATACATGGGACTACACAAATATACATCACATTACAGATGTTAACACCGGAGATAAGCGGAACTCCAATTGATCATTAACAATTGGTAGTTTTTGTTTATGTGCCGATGTTATTTCTAAAATTTCTAGAAGGTCTAGTCTTCTTCCTTTCTCTCCTTCATGCAAGATTGTTGTTTTATTAAAATCTATAAAGTGGTTGCAAGTTATACAATGTGTGGAGAAGCCAGTTGTGGATTTGTTTTGAAGAATTGACTTCTTATGTTCTTCCACTCTGACTTGGAGAGAACGACCGGTCTGACCGATATAAAATGCAGGGCATTCGTTACAGAAAAGTTTATATACACCACTCTTTTCTGAATGATTCAGTCGATCCTTACCACTAGAAAACATTGATCTTAAGTTCTTCTTATTTGTACATATAATATCAATATTATTTTGTCTTAACCTATTACAAATTTTGTCGCTTACTTGCGGAATATAGTTGACATATACAAATTTCTTTAATTGGTTTTCGAAAGGACCTGGGTAAATACTTCTTAACAGTCTATCGTATTGTTTTCTAAATATAAATTTATCTATTATGTCAGGGGAGAAGCCATTGTTCTTCGCTAATAATTTTAACACTCCAACTTCTTTTTTGAAATTATCATCTGACAATGGAGTTGAAATTAATCTATTTACAAGGGAATGGAACGCTGACATTTTAATTCGATATGGATGTGAACTACTGTTATGAATCAGAGTGTCAGAAAAAGTGGGTTTTCTGTATATATTAAATTCAAGATGGTCATCTACCCTTTTGATTTGAATATCTAAAAAATTAAGTGAATTATTGTCATTCTCTATTTCCAAAGTGAATTGAACAGAACTATAAAATGAATTGATCAATCGTAGGAAAGATTTTAGTTCAGAAGCTGAGCCAGTCCAAATACAAAAAACGTCATCTACGTATCGCTTCCAGTATAGTACAAATACAGTCAGATCAATATATTCTGAGGAAAATATCTTCTTTTCCAAAGATGTCATGAATACTTCACTGAGTAATTGTGATGAAGGAGAACCCATTGGTAGACCATTCACTTGTTGATAGCATTTATTGTTGAATTTAAAATAACTTTGTCCAAGGCATATTTCGAGCAGTCTCATTGTCTCTTCTTTTATTTCTGTAGTAAGTGAAAGGTTATCGTGAAGTTGTTGGCTGACCAAATCTTTGATTTCTGCAGTTGGTATTGATGGAAATAGATTCACTACATCGAATGAAACTAATATAGCATTTGAGGGAACTTTAAGTGTCTTTAATTCGTCTGTTAACTGGATAGTATTTTTGATAGAATACATTGGGCTATGTTGAATCATACTTGGCAAAATTGAATTGAGATGTTTACATAGTTTTGATGCTGGTGCATTTGTGTATGAAACAATGGGCCTCATCGGACAATTCTCTTTATGTATTTTTGGTAGAGCGTACAATAAAGGTATTCTTGGATTCATAATGGTCAATGAAAATCTCAATTGAGATAATAAGCTAGGGCAGTTCTTAATAGTCTTCTTGACAGCAGCTTGAAATTTTGATGTGGGGTCAGCTTTTAGTTCTATGAAATGATCGGAGATCAATAAATTTTCAGTTTTCGTCAAATAATCATTTTTGTTCAAAATCGTAACTGTATTGCCTTTGTCAGCTTTAGTTATAATTAAGTCATTTTGTGAAGCTTTTTCCTAGATTTGTTTCAGAACTCTAATTTCATTTTTATTATTTACAATAGAAGCTTGGGAGATTATTCTAGCACATAATGATTTTTCGAAATTTCGATTCTCAGGGGACTCAACTCTACTTAGAGCTATTTCTGCATTGACTGCAAGTTGTTTTAGGTCTTTAGTATTGTATGCTTTTGGGCAATATTTCAAACCTTTTTCCAATAATTTCAATTCCGCTTCTTCGAATTGAACATCTGTGATTCAACATAGCCCAATGTATTCTATCAAAAATACTATCCAGTTAACAGACGAATTAAAGACACTTAAAGTTCCCTCAAATGCTATATATTAGTTTCATTCGATGTAGTGAATCTATTTCCATCAATACCAACTGCAGAAATCAAAGATTTGGTCAGCCAACAACTTCACGATAACCTTTCACTTACTACAGAAATAAAAGAAAAGACAATGAGACTGCTCGAAATATGCCTTGGACAAAGTTATTTTAAATTCAACAATAAATGCTATCAACAAGTGAATGGTCTACCAATGGGTTCTCCTTCATCACAATTACTCAGTGAAGTATTCATGACATCTTTGGAAAAGAAGATATTTTCCTCAGAAATATTGATCTGACTGTATTTGTACTATACTGGAAGCTTCTGAACTAAAATCTTTCCTACGATTGATCAATTCATTTTATAGTTCTGTTCAATTCACTTTGGAAATAAAGAATGACAATAATTCACTTAATTTTTAGATATTCAAATCAAAAGGGTAGATGACCATCTTGAATTTAATATATACAGAAAACCCACTTTTTCTGACACTCTGATTCATAACAGTAGTTCACATCCATATCGAATTAAAATGTCAGCGTTCCATTCCCTTGTAAATAGATTAATTTCAACTCCATTGTCAGATGATAATTTCAAAAAAGAAGTTGGAGTGTTAAAATTATTAGCGAAGAACAATGGCTTCTCCCCTGACATAATAGATAAATTTATATTTAGAAAAGAATACGATAGACTGTTAAGAAGTATTTACCCAGGTCCTTTCGAAAACCAATTAAAGAAATTTGTATATGTCAACTATATTCCGCAAGTAAGCGACAAAATTTGTAATAGGTTAAGACAAAATAATATTGATATTATATGTACAAATAAGAAGAACTTAAGATCAATGTTTTCTAGTGGTAAGGATCGACTGAATCATTCAGAAAAGAGTGGTGTATATAAACTTTTCTGTAACGAATGCCCTGCATTTTTATATCCACACATTGTATAACTTGCAACCACTTTATAGATTTTAATAAAACAACAATCTTGCATGAAGGAGAGAAAGGAAAAAGACTAGACCTTCTAGAAATTTTAGAAATAACATCGGCACATAAACAAAAACTACCAATTGTTAATGATCAATTGGAGTTCCGCTCATCTCCGGTGTTAACATCTGTAATGTGATGTATATTTGTGTAGTCCCATGTATTTTCGTTTCAGTTTTGATAATGGGGTAAAACCCGAAACATGCATGTCAACAAGATATTTTAAATTAAAAATTGTGAACGTAGTCAAGTGTTTTTATTTGTTTTAATATTAATAACATAACATTATATACTAACATAACCACAAAGACGAGTATCTGTCGATAAATCAACAAATATTCCATTTTGATCAGAGCTAGTCATCCATTCAACCAAAACATCTACACCGAAGAAGCGGACCCAAGGAGAATGACTACAGCCATTGAGTTTTCAAATAGTATTTGAAAACTCAATGCTACAGCTGAAGGCAGGATTCGCAAGATGCTTCTGGAAGATGGCGCTCTGTACGTAGCTGCAGTATTCCATCTGAAAGGTTAAAAGTATATAGATTCCCGACGCGGCGGTTTTATCCAAGGTATAATGGCCTGACGATCAGTAATAACTGTGGAACAGTTGTAGCCAGTCTTCTTGGGACCGCTTCTTCGGTGTAGATGTTTTGGTTGATAGAATGATTAGCTCTAACCAACGTGAAAAATTTGTTGATTTATCGACACATATTCGTCCTTGTGTTTGTTAGTTTATTATTACTGGAGCTCTCTTTTCTCCACGAACCAATTCCTATCATTACATGATATCTTTCGATATTGATATCTTAAAATATACTTTCCTTGTCTTCAACGTACTACATATGAATTATAAATTTAAATCAGCTGACATATAAAGAAGTAGAAGACTTGCGAAAACTTTAACATAATGAAATAGAATACAAAAATAATACTAGACACAGTTTTTTAGGCAAAACAGGAATTATTCGACCATTCAATAATATACGTGGAGTGAAATGACGAAGACAATTCTGGAGGAGTTAACATCGAACAAAATACCCCAAAGTTGTATTTTTTTGGGAGACAAAAATTTAGGACCAAACAAAAGCTACTGGACAATTCAGTTGCCATAGAGATGGGAAAATCAAGGTAGCTGGAAGCCTCTTTAATTTATCCACTCAATGGCGGTAAATTGCCGGATTAATTCTTTTTGAACCTGAATTGAACAGTTATTTTCGTCACCTAAAAATGCAACTTTGAGGTAACTTTGTTCAATGCTACCTCCTCCAAAATGGTCTTCCTCATCGACTTTTTACTGTACGGAAATCAAATTGTCGAATTATTCTTGTTTTTCCCAACATTTCATCGTAGGTCATCAAGAAAAATTTCAATGAAACATGTGTCATGACCTCTCTGACTATGTTCTATTATGACAGTATTGAAACCAACGTAGTTAGGGAACGTAATGTCATGAAGTGTTGGCATGTAGTTTGAAGGATGTAATAAGTTATAAATGATGTAGACATTCCTTGGTAGAATAAGTCGAACATAAAAACAATTCGTTCGACTATTGCGATATTTATTTATATAATATTGAGTTCTTTGGCTGAAGTTCAGTATTGTAATATATTCATAGATGCAAAAGAGAACCCTCTCATGATCTGGCGTCTGGTGTAGCAGACTGTACAGTAGTAGTTGATGTGGTTGTTGGTCTGGCTGTCACATAAATTGCTGGAACATAAGAAACGAAAAAAATACCACCAAACTGTAAAATATTGGGGTATGCTAAAAAAGAATTATAGGATGATTTCATAACTGAAAATATCTAAATTCTCCTTTTCTTCTGTAAACACTATGCTTTTCGTGTATTCGCCATCCCAAGAAATGTCTCTTTTTCTGAATTCTTGGAAATCGTTATGTTGAAAATTTGAATTTGACCTTTAACTCAACTAGAGTTTCATTTGCGCTCATTGTGTCATGAATCTTCATAACTGACGTTGCATTTACTGTATTCAGACTACCATTACAAGAACAACATAATGTTCGAAGATCAACAATTTATATTGTTTCATACTTACGTATCACCAAGGGTAGACCGAAACACTTCTTCATATTATTTTTCGAAATGCTCCTTTGTAGCGAAATTCTTGAGACTTTTCCATTTTCGTTTTTCAAACTTGAAAGGAATTTTCCATTCCTATAATATTTTTTAGTGAGGTCTGCTTCTGTGGAAAGGCTAGTTCTGTCACTTATTGTCTGCAATCCAAATAGACGTTTTGAAATTCCAAACATATCCTTTGCTCCAGCTTCTAATGATTGTTTTCCTTGGTTCAAATAATCTGTGGTTGGAATGTTCTGGACCTCAACCAAGAACTGCACGAATTTAAATTTAAATTGCACATCTTTCGAAAATCATAGATATTAATGCATACAAGAAACACCTCTTTATATAGTGAATACAAAAAAGCCTGATTCCCTTTTTGGATACCCACGTAGAATGAAAATTCTAGAAAAGGGAGAAAATGTGAGATCAGGTGCTTTTAAGCACTTATTCGAATTCTTTGCTAAAGCGATACCGCGATATTATCCTTACGAAATTATATTGCGGGTCGGCATCGAACAACGAGTTACAAAGATTGGATCTGATCGCTTCAGTATTTCTTGAGATATTGAGGAAATAATTTGAAAATACATTATCAACGATGAAATTGCAAACATTTTCCTATATCTATGAAAATAAACATCGGATCACATCCAAGTTCGAAAGTCTGTTGTTAAATATTGACACCAAGGTCTGTGCTAAATTTCATCGTAACCTGATAGATAGTTGCCGAATAAACGAGCCGTTTCAACAAAAATCACATCGCCTTTTTTTCAATTTCTTTACGGGTGGATCCGCACAAAATTCTGCGCTAAGTTGAGCCATTGTATAAAGATTTATTTATACAATGGTTGAGCGTTATAATTCAAACTGATCGCATCATTACTTCTTGAGATATTTATTGAAGAACTTACCTCAAAATATAAAATGTCATTAATACCGAAATTTCAATCTCAAGAGCAAACAGTAGGTTTGTTTTGGTTCCGAGTTCAGAACTGTTCTGGAACGGTTCCGCCTGCGCGATTGCGATTTTGTGTTTTGGTTCATTTCAGAACCGGTTCAGGATTTGAATAATCCTGTTTTGGTTATTTTCAGAATCGATTCCGAACTGTTCTAGAACTATCAAAGGAGTTCGGACGTGGGAGTCCGAACTGTTTCAGAATCGGGTAGTTCGCACAAGCGTAGAGTGGCTGTCAACGATACAAATGGTTAACCTGAATTTTTCGACGTCGTGTTGATTTGGTTTTCTCGAATATAACGGGGCGACTTTTGAAGGCCAGAGTTCGTTTTTTTCAGGAAAATTTGTTGGTGCAAATGGTTGAAAAACATAGAAAGAATGCGAAATGTTGTCAATTTTTTATATTCAGGAATTTTCGGGAAGAGAAAACTGATATGGAGTGAAAAACGCTAAAATAAATAACCTTGCGTATTCTCACAAAAGTATTCAGTACATCCCAAAAAAAAAATTCAAAAAATAATCACAGGAGCCTGCAGAAAGACACCCAGTTTTCTCCTATTAACGTCGAAATTTTACGCTCTTTAATATTTCTCGCGGCTATTTGCAAAGTTAAAGCCTGCAGACAATGGGCAGGTGCCTGACCTTGGAATATTAACGAGGTTTTTTGAAACTTTAATGTGTCTGTGTTGCCAAGTGTCCAATGTAAATGCTTGGGACTTTTTCTGACTCGAAATTAGCGAATAGAAGGTATGGTGACGAAACAAATATGCCGAAATGGAAATGTAGGTATTGTAGTAAAGATGTATTCTTATTGCATTTTTTGCGATCATTCTTCAACTGTTTTACACTCACCAGGAGGAACCACCCAAAAACATAATTCAAACCTCGCATGTTCGCCAGAATAGTATTCACAAACTCTGCGCTTATACTGAATCAATTTCGCCGGCTTTTATAATAATCACTCCTAATTTTTCGAATATAGGTATAATCAACACTTTACATTTCCTGTTTGGCATTCTAAAACTTTTTGATTTCATTGTTACTGACCTTCGTATGTAGTGTTACTCTTTGCCGCCTATTAGGTGTAAAATTTAATTATACATATATGAATGAATGTTTGGAATCATGCAGTGATTAAATATATTATAGATGGGGAAGTGAATAATTTTGGATGCACAAGAGGAATAGAGATCAATTGAACATTTTTAGGAAGAAACTGTCAATTTGACAAATGTCTCAAAACGAAAAATAGAAAGAAATTGATTCAGCAAAATTTGGTCCATTTCTACAGAACGGTGAGCGAAACTTCTCTCTCTATTCAACATCTCTTCAATCTTTCTTTTCAGATTATCTGGTTCCGTCATCCGTTTTTTGTATTTTCCCAATCTTTCATGTGATTTCTATTTATTTGTGTATCTCGATTCTCAAAACGAAAAATCGGAATGAAATCATTTAAAAATTTTTTCGTTTGTCTGATGAAAGAGTCAGATTTGTACTCTGAAACGTCACAGTTCACTTTGTTTATCGTTCATATTATTCCTGCTTTGTTCATTAGGCAATCTGTTTTTCAAGAAATTGCCCTTGACAAATAGTTCAATACTGCAATCCGCAAGGGCGTTTTCCATAAAAAATACAAACCAAACCAGTATCGGAAGCTATTATAGTTGAAATATATTTTTCCATCGAAATAGCCGTTTATTGGTTAAGTCCTGTATACAGGAGGTCTCATTGAAAAAGTTTTTTTCTTCTGGTTATGGCGGTCAAATTTTTTTGAGGTTTGATTCGTTTATTTAATATTCGACTTTCGGAAATGAAATGTCACTCAATTGACCTGGTGCATTAGATGATAACCAATATCAATGCACGAGGAAAAAATTTGTTCAGAGAAGCAAGATAAGTGTCCTGAATAGTTTGATCTAACAAATGCCCAAATTGAGTCCAGCCAATTTCTATAAAATAGTATTAATTTCGCTCAGACTTCTGCCTCACATTTTGGAACATTTCGAAGGTGATTCGGCTACAATTGTCGACAATTTGTTGGCGTTATTCTCCCAGAGAGGCACGTTGTGTGGTATTTATTTGCGATTTTGAGTGGTCCCACAAAAAAAAGTCCAAAAGGGAAGGATCTGGGGATTTGACTGTTCCTTTTATAGGATCCCTCCCAACAATCCACTGGTTGGAGAAAGTCATATCTGAGAATTGTCTGACAGCAGCCGTATAAGGTTGCGGTTCGCATTCTCTCATGCGCATGAAACGAATAAACACGCCAATCGCTTATTGCTCAAAAAAAGAAAAGTGAATACACAAAGGTGTAGAGAAAAAAGATATACTATATATCATTCCAATCATAAATAATTTTCACATATAATTTGAATGTATGTCAGCTACTGCTTCACCACACTGTGACTTCTTCAGGAATGCATAATATATATTCTTTTGAGAATGAGCAGTACAATTCTTCTATATCATACAATATGTGTTATCACAGTATTAGCAGAGGAAATGTAAACGGGGTACCATAGATTTTTACATATGATACAAGAGCACATATAAAAACCTCAAGAAAAATTTTGTCTTCCGTATAAGTGTATTGAATTTTTGTTTATTATTGAAGGGCTTCTCTTTCATCAACGAAACAAAATTTCTTCTTTCCTTTCGATGCAGGTTGATATTTCGAAATCACACCTGAAAACAAGAAAAGTAGACGAAAAAACCAATATGAACTAGTAAATGTTTTATTATTTATGAAATTAATTAAGTTCACGATTCATCTCAAAAAAGAATCAGACTCCGAATGAATTGCCTCGAAACCATAGTCGAATTTATATATTGGACACTTATTAACTAAATGTTTTATTGTTTCCTCTTCTTCTCTGCATTCGCACCTTGAACTTTCGAGCGAATTCCACTTGAAGAGGAAACTATTACAACGACCACGACCGGTTTTAAGTCGATTCAAAATGGACCACACCATTACTTTTTCTGAAGGATCGCTGATCAAACCTTTGTTGAAAACATTACACGAATTCCATTCCGAACGCCAAATTTGTTTGTCACTTTTTTTGGGATAAAGAAAATTGTTAATCCATAAAGGTTTGCGGGATTTCAATCTAGCATTAAATGCATTAAAACTATATGAGGAAATTGAAGTTTATTATTCATTCAAAATGAATTTCCACCAAGTTAAGTACGAATAAATCCACTAAACTCATTCCATTTATCTGTGATTGTGGCAAACGGTGGGAAGGTGGTTGAAATACTCAACTTCAAAGGGTTGATTAGCCAGACGCACTTTGCGAGCATTCATATCTTTTTTTTTGTATTTTTTCGTATTCCATCATGCGTATGAAACGAATGAACACGCAAATCGCTTGTTACTCAAAGAAAGAACAGTGAATACACGAAGGTATTGAGAAAAAAGATACACTATATATCATTCCAATCATAAATAATTCTCACATATAATTTGAATGTATTTCAACTACTGCTTCACCACACTGTGACTTCTTCAGGAATGCATCAAAACTATATGAGGAAATGGAAGTTTATTATTTGTTCAAAATGAATATTCACCAAGTTCAGTACGAATCAATCCACTATACTCATTCCATTCATCTGTGATTGTGGCAAATGGTGGGAAGGTGGTTGAAATACTCAACTTCAGAGGGTTGATTAGCCACACGCACTTTGCGAGCATTCATAACGTTTTTTTTTTGTATTTTGTTCGTATTCCATCATGCGTATGAAACAAGTAAACACGCAAATTGCTTCTTACTCAAAGAAAGAACAGTGAATACACAAAGGTGTACAGAAGAAAGATACACGATAGATCATTCCAATCATAAATAATTCTCACATATAATTTGAATGTATTTCAACTACTGCTTCACCACACTGTGACTTCTTCAGGAATGCATCAAAACTATATGAGGAAATGGAAGTTTATTATTTGTTCAAAATGAATATTCACCAAGTTCAGTACGAATCAATCCACTATACTCATTCCATTCATCTGTGATTGTGGCAAATGGTGGGAAGGTGGTTGAAATACTCAACTTCAGAGGGTTGATTAGCCACACGCACTTTGCGAGCATTCATAACGTTTTTTTTTTGTATTTTGTTCGTATTCCATCATGCGTATGAAACAAGTAAACACGCAAATTGCTTCTTACTCAAAGAAAGAACAGTGAATACACAAAGGTGTACAGAAGAAAGATACACGATAGATCATTCCAATCATAAATAATTCTCACATATAATTTGAATGTATTTCAACTACTGTTTCACCACACTGTGACTTCTTCAGGAATGCATCAAAACTATATGAATAAATTGAAGTGTATTATTTATTCAAAATAAATTTCCACCAACTTAAGTACGAATCAATCAAATATACACATTCCAATCATCTGTGATTGTGGCAAATGGTGGGAAGGTGGTTGAAATACTCAACTTCAAAGGGTTGATTAGCCAGACGCACTTTGCGAGCATTCATATCTTTTTTTTTGTATTTTGTTCGTATTCCATCATGCGTATGAAACAAATAAACACGCAAATCGTCTCAGATTCAAAGAAAGAACAGTGAATACACACTCCAGATGATGAACATTTAAAGAGGGAACGACAAATTCGAAATTACCTCGTCTCGGTATATTTCCCTGAATGGAGGAAGGAGAAGATATGAAAAGAGTCAGCGAGTCTGTGCCTTGATGGATGAGGCTCTGTTAAACGGCAAATAGGAGAGAAGGAGCTTTCATCCGAGCGGTTGTGTCACATATTGAGATCAAACGAACCCAGCATGAAAGCGAGCTTTTGAGATGGTTTCCATTGAAAACATGTCGATTCGCTCCTACCACCACTGTCTCATTAACTTTTAGGCTTTTCCGCTCGTTTGCGTGCTGCAGTTCATAGCTGCGGGCCGACGATATCATCCTATTTCTCAATGGAAAGTCTCGTTCACTTTTGGTCACTCCCCCCAGTTCATTTCTATTTTGGATCATTTTTTTTTTTTTTTTTTTTATTTATTTATTAGTAACATCAGTAATTACAAACTGGACCTTAATTACTAATTACAACAGCTGAAATCAAAAACTCACTGATATATACTAATCACTTCAGTGCACAATGGTATTTTAAATACTGTGTGTGCACTCATTTGCATTAACAAGCATTTCTAAAGAGGTGTTTAACAATTAACAACCACTTAAACTAACCCTAATTAACAACCACATTTAAATTATCCAAAAATAGTAACAAAAAATATACAAAACTCTAATATTCACAAAACAACCGAAATAATACCAACAACAACCAATTTCAATCATGATTACATCCAAGTATCACAAGTACAAGGAAATTTTCAGACAAAACCTATATTGTTAATTACCCAGTCCACTATTTCCCCCTTTACCCTATTGTATTTCTTATTTCTTAACTCAAAAGGCAAACTATTATATATTCTGGGACCTATGCTATATATATGACTCTGACATAAAGAGTGTTTGGGATTGGACAATACAACATTACTATTTGCTGCACTTCTCGTATTAACACCATGACTTAAATTTTCTCTGTAGTACTTTTTTGTTAACATAAATCTAATAACTGATTTTATAAATAATTGATGAGGACTCAAAAGTTTACTATCTTTATACACTAATTCAGAAGGATATCTTTTTTTCTTAAACAGCATTATTTTAATAACCCATTTTTGAGCAATTGTAAGTTTAGACATGTTAGTTGATCCTGTGCTTCCCCAAACTGATATTCCATAATTAATTATTGACTCCATGAGTGCATAATAAACTGTTTTTAAAGAAGAAAATGGTAAAATTTGTCTTAGTTGATAAAATTTAAAAATCAGTTTTCTTACTTTTCCTGTCACATACTGAACATGCTCTTTCCAAGTAAAAAGTTCATCAATTATTACCCCTAAGTACCGTATTGAAGATTTTTTTCCAATCCAGCTATCACAATTACATAAATCTTTTCGATCACATTGGGAGTTGTGCATTTTTATTCCATTAAAGCCTGGTAATGTCCGAGATTATTACTTCAAGTAGACCAGAAACACATTTTTCGTGTATCATTTTTGCGCGCATGTTCTAGGGGAACAGCGTGCTATCGTCTTGTTCAAATGTCTGCAATTTTCGATGATTGAGCCGAAATGGTCTCAAACGACTAGGTTGGACTCACTGATGACGACTCCGGTGTCAAAATCGATTCTGTCCGGCCGGCCGTGTGTACGATAATTGTCGAACGAAACCAGCTAGCGACTTGAAACTTGTAGGGTAGTTCGAGCATCCGAATGCCGCGGTTCAGTTCGCTAATGGGCCAAATCGGCCAAATAGTTTCGGAGTTATACCCGTTTGCAATTCTGAGGTTATTTCCGTCATATTTCAGAAACTACTGGAGCGATTGGATTTAAACTTGGCAGTAAGTTGGAGCATAATGACGCGCAACTTTGAGCAGAATATCGTTGAAATCGTATAGTAAGTCAATTTCGAAAAAAAGATTTTTCTAAGTTTTTTTCGAAAATTTTCTTTTTTCTGAAAAAATTCTCTATATTTGAGACCAATTTCAGTTATACCTCAAGCTCCATATTTCACAGCAGTGCACCAAATTTCAATTCGATACGGTTATTAGTTTTGGAGCAATTGGGAAAAAATATGTAGAATTTCGTGGTTTTCTTCTCGATATCGTTGTTTTTCTCGGTATAACTCAAGAAATACTAACTCGATCGTGATGAAACTTCGCGACTTCAAAGATATTTAAGGACAAAATTGTGCAAAATTTCGTGATGATCGTGCCATAAGAACTATTTGAAAAAAAAATTTCAAATTTGTTTTTCCAAATATTCAATATTCTGTGATCTTCTCATCATATTATCCTCATTTAAATCTGTAAAAACCTTCAAACTGTCATTTTTCAATTCGATATAATCTGTATTTTTGGAAATATTGGGAAAATAAAATTTTGAATGTGTAAAACACAATAACTTCCGAAAGGAACAACTTAGAAACTCGATATTTGTAGAGAAGGATTGGACCTTAATGACTAGGGCAGAATTCGTGAATGGGTAAAATCTGCCCAATGATTCCCATTCAAAATTTTATTTTCTCAATCTTTTCAAAAATACAGATTAGATCAAATTGAATCCAGTACTTCATCGAAAAAAACCGAGAAAACCCCTGCCGTGAAGGTAGCAGCTTTTGCGCTCATGTTCAAATTCGTTGCCAAAGCGGTCATATCCATTGAACATGCGCGCAAAGCTGCTGCCTTCACGGCAGTGCTTTCTAGTTTTTTCACTCTCAGAAGTATGGAAATACTAGAAAACTACTGGCGCGCTTGTTATAATTCCTTGCCAAAGCGGTATTTTTTGAGTTTCTGAGAAAATAACAACTGAAAAAATTCAAGAAAAGCACCGACTTGGGGTCAGGAGCTTTTACTCGCTCGTTCAAATTCGTTGCCAAAGCGAGAGACTATAAAATCACGAAGTTTCAATCTTTTTGCATTGAGATATTGCGGAAATAACGTTGAAATTCCAAATTACAACGAAATGTGACATACTTTATTCTTTATATCTCCGAGAGAAGATATCGGATCGAATAATCGAAATGCACAGGAAATTTCAATACCTTTATTTATACATTTTTCTCACCACAAGATCCAAAGAAATACGAATAATTGAAATATCCGCCCATCGCTTCGTTATTTTTCCCAAATTTTCAATCATCCAAATAAACGAATATAATTATTTTCAGTTTTTTTCTAGGTTATCACTCCCAATATCTCAAAAAAAGTATTAAAAATTAAATAAAATAGATTAATCACATTAGCGTCCTCCACGAATTAACCAAAACAATAATGAAGTTTGTGGGACTAGGGCAGGAAAAAAAAACTATAAATATAATATATAATATAAACTCTATAATTAAATTTTAACAAAATATAATCATTTAATAAATTTTTAAATGGACTGGTCGGACGAGTTGATGATGCGTGAAATGGCAAGAATAAAAACTAATTTGAATGCCAAAAAATAAGAAGAAGCAAAAAAGTTGGTGGTTTCAAGTTGGACATAAAGACGTTTGGGGGTTAGGTTTTCCATTGATCTGTGATCATTTGTAATGAGGTTTTGGAATTGCGCGCCCTCTGCAGACTTTGATGATTGAGAATTAGAGGGTTGTTTGATGTTGAATCCATGTTTATACCTAAGGATTTCCAAATTTTATAGAGGTAATATATTGGCGTCTGAATTTAAGATGGCAGCGCCAAGGTGGCCAGTTTTAGAACTTAACATACAGAGAAAGATTTTGTTTTGATAGTCGATTCTGTACTGTTTATTAATGTTTGGTTTGATAATATTTGATTTCACGATTTATTCAGAGACTTTTTAGACTTTTATAGTTGACGAGTGTATTACTGAGAGCATATATTACATTCTTATAAAGTAGGTATGTATCATCCTTCAATCTAATTCAGTGTAGCAACTCTAAAATTACGGGAATATCTCCAAGGTTAGACAGTTTTTTAATATTATTTATTTCCAGATCCAAATGGCAAGATTGACTTTGGTGGATTTCTTAGGCTGTCTTGAGAGTTGAACAACAGATAGTATTGTAAAACATACTTTTTGGAATAATAGACAAATACTCATAACTTAACTATTTATATAGGGCAGGACTGAATTTATACGATATATTGTGAAAAAAATTAATACATTCACATAAAACTAATGCTACTTGTACCTTAAGCCTTATTCATTATGAATTGACAAATAAATTCTTTCAACGCTCATATGATTGGACTAAAAAAGCTGTAATAGATAATCCTTGTACAACTTTGATTTCATCGGCAGAAGCACTTTGAGCGAAGAGTATTATTCATCACCAGATATTTCCTTGTTGAGACTAAAACATTTACGTTGTTCCTTAATGATCAGTTCAACAGGCAGATTTTTGGAAGGCATAAGATTCCTCTGAAGTAGTTTTCTCTGCTTGGATTAGGGACCTGGAAAACAATTGTCTTCATGAATGTGATCCAATACTTTACGAGCAATTCGTGCTTACCTCCATAAAAATTATCATCATCGGTAAAATACAGGTAACAGACTCTCATAAATCTTGATTGCTATTAACCAATTTTTAGTTAACAAGTTGCCAAGGTTTTTATCGATTCTTCAACACTTTCAAGCCCTACTTGTTAAGGAAAGTTTCTAACACCCTACCTCGAAATTTTTCACCGGGCTATGCAATACTATGGGAAGGGGCATTTGAGTTTGCTTTTCCTCAGTAGAAACACTTTTAAAATCACATAAACTCCAAGAAAAATGCAAAAACTTCCTCATTTTCTTGACATTTCTTTCAACTTGTCAATGATAATCCCTGTACGTCGAGTTACTCTGATAGCCACCAGAGGGAGTAGCGCTTATCTTCATTCGCCAATTGTATTGTTTGTATTTAGTGTTTAAGTAATGTCAATTTTTAAAATGATTTTAGTCTTGGAGAAGCAGACGAAAGTCTTGCGAAACGTCGCTGAATTTATAGCTTAGAAATCATTGGTTTCTTTCCTGTCCTAGTCCCACAAACTTCATTATTGTTTTGATTAAATAAAATTGTTTTTTATAGAAAATGGCCTTGCGAATGGCAGGATTCAAATAAGCCGAATGCAGTTTCTAGGAAAAATGTTGCCTAATGGGAAATAACGATGTGAATGATCTACATAGTTATCTATAACGTCTTAGAGAGTTTATATATGTCTCCTTCATCAGACAATAACGGAACATTTGCAGAATTATTTTATTTTTTTTTAGACTCTTGTCAAGTGTTATTCGAAAGGAGTCATCGACAGGAGTCTCTCCTTATTTTGCAAGAGAAAACTTCTTCATCTAAACAAATCATGACTTGCTTCATTATTTCGACATTTGTACATAAAAGTGAGACTGCTTTCTGTGTGGTTCTTGAAGAATTCTAAGACAAAATTCGGCATCTAGTTTCTAGTAGTCTGATTTCGAAGTGTCAATCCGCTTGCATTCGTACTTCTTGAGATATTGCGGAATAACTTTAAAATTCCAAATGACAAGAAAATTTGGGACATTTCTTTCTTCATCTCTCCGAAAGTGAAAATAGAATCGAATTGAAATTTGAAACATTGATGTTGAATACTAACTCTATGGTTGGTGCCAAATTCCGTTGAAAACTAACCAATATTTTCGGAGGAAAAAAATTTTTTTAACAAAAATTTTGTAACTTTTCGAATTAACATTTTCTTGAAATTTTAAACCACTGGATTGACATGACATTTCGCACTAAATTGCGTGTTTGTATTCCAAAACTATTTACAGACTTCAAATCTGCTCGGATCATTACTTCATGAGATATCGAGGAATTAACCTCGAAACTTCAAATGGAACTATTCGACTGATTCAACACGTTAACGAGCTCAGCCGAGATATTCGGACTCCAAACCTAATCTAACAATTTCAAGTTGCTAGGTCCTTCCCTTCGAAAGTTAGAACACATACGGACGGACGGCCAGACTGCCAGACGGACGAACAGACAGAATTGAATTTGAACACTTTCGGACTGCAGAATTCAATAAATAATTTTATTTAACTCAAATAGTTATTTTCGGATATTGGGAATGAAAACCTACAAAAATCTGAAAATAATGCAGAATCCACCAAAAATATCCTTCAACGAATATAAAATGCGATAATAATTCTATAGAAATGAATCATTTTGACGTGTTCGTCAGGAACGAATAATATCCAGGAAAACCACTCTTTTTTCAAGTTCAGGAGTGAAAAATTCGGATTGTTCGAATATTATTGCTCCATCAAATGACGAGTTCTTCATCCCCAAATATATGACTCCATTTCCTGATAAATCAATGACTGCTGAATTAAAAAGTCAAGAATGTAGTAGCTATGATGAAGCTTTATATTTATAAAGGGCGAATAATTCCCCCTACACGTGACCACAGACAAACCGCCGTCTCCACACATGGGACCACAACCGCCCCTGCCTTGTTCTGCTGAGCAGAAACCGCAACCCTCCATGAACAGGTCCGTATTTGACTAAATGCCACCAAGCGGACCCCTGGTTTCTAATGTGGGATGCGACCTAGGAAACATACATGCGCGATGAATTTAATATTCATTTTGACACGTTAGGTTTGTTTTGGTTCCGAAATTCAGAACTGTCCTAGAGCAGTTCTAGAACTGCGCAGAATCGATGCGCCGTGGAAGCCCGATTCTGAAATATCCGAGAACAGTCTTAAAAGCGATGAAACCAAAACACGAATTAAGTTCGGGTTCTCATCGGGATCGTAGAGGAAAAAAAACTTCCGTTTGAGTTGGTAGAAAAGAGGAATGTTAATCATGTCTTATATATTGTGTGTATTGGTTTCATTAAAAATATGCAGAAGTCCTTGTCGCACCATGTAATATGAAAATATTTTGGGGAATACTTTGCTTCCACTTGATTTTTTTTCTGAATTTTCTTCATTACTTCAACTATATTCTGAAATGAACCAACAAATTATTGGTTTATATAATAATGAATTTAATGACGAACGTATTTCAGATATGTGCTCTTTAGAGAAAAATTAATTCGAAACATTTTATTCAATAGAGGAAGAGGACTCTTGTATTCATAGATTTTTTTAAGAAGTATACATCCCAGGTGTGAACAATAGAAATAAAATCCATTAGATTATCCTGGTTGGTCGTAGCCAAGGAATTATCCTCAATAACAAAAGTTTAAATTTAACAGTTAACCGTTTCCCCAACAAATAAAACAATCAAAAACCAAATCAACACGACGTCGAAAAAGTCAGGTAAACCATTTAAATCGTTGACAGCCACATTTTACGCTTGTGCGAACTACCCAATCCTGAAACAGTTCGGACTCTCACTTCCGAACTCCTTTCACAGTTCTAGAACAGTTCGGAATCGGTTCTGAAAATAACCAAAACAGGATTCCTCAAATCCTGAACCGGTTCTGAAATAAACCAAAACACAAAATCTCAATCGCGTATGCGGAACCGTTCCAGAACAGTTCTGAAGTCGCAACCAAAACAAACCTTATGCCTTCACTGAAACCGATTTGCTTGTTGCAAATTTCTTATTTTGTGAACATATATTCGTAATTTTATATTTCCAAAATATAGATCCGATCGAAATGAAATCAAGTAGGTACTTGGCCAAAGCAAGCGCAGAAAAGACGTAGGATGGTACTTGAAACATTCGTGGGAATTATATCTATCGAATCTTCGAACGGACGTATATTCCAAAACCAACTGCTGCGTTTGGATCTACTCGCATTTGGAAAGTATCCAAAATTCAAACCATCCAAAATAAGCCCTAAACTTAACCTATTTCAAAAATAGCGAGTTTGTAAGTCATATATTTTGGAAGATTTGTGTTTATAGTTTTCCTCGCGGCCGATCGTAAATACAATGACTCCCGAGAGAAAAAACTTACAAACTCGACATTTGGACCCCAATGATTCCACAGGTTTACCCATTCGAACATTTATTTCCTGAATATTTTCGAAAATACAGATTAGATCGAATTGAAATTCATTACTCAATTGGAAAATAACAACTCGTAGGTTCATGCAGAATTTGGTGAGAATAACATATTTTGCACACAGTTATGCAACTGCATTTCCAAACTAGTTACTAAGTTATCGACAGATATTCGTCCTTGTGATTTTGTTATTTTTTTATTACTGGAGCTCTTTCTTCTCCATCAAACCAATTCCTATCTTCGTTAGATGTTGCACGTTTTCGTCTTGTGGAAATCCACATGAACCGAGTGTTTCCAATGTCGTGAAGGTGTTTGTAAATCTGCAATTTCGCAGATACAGCAACCTGATGCGACTGAAGGATGAACGTCATGCACATCGATCAAACAAAGTATTCTGCACTCGAAGGTGGGATTCACAATATGCTCCTGGAAGATGGCGCGCTGGACGTAGTTACACTGCAGCGGTACGTCTGAAAGGTGACAAGTATCGAGATTACCTCTGCGATTTTATTCAAGGTAAGTTGACCTGACGATCAGTGATAATTGTGAAACAGCTGTAGTCATTCTCCTTGGATCCGCTTCTTCGGTGTAGTTGTTTTGGTTAGTTGAATGTTAAGGTCGAATAATTATTTTTTGATTTATCGACAGATATTCGTCCTTGTGATGATGTTATTTCATTCAATTATTACTGGAGCTCTTTCCTCTCCAACAAACAAATTCCTATGAACAAAAATTATGAGTAAGATTATCGTGTGACTGGTTTGATTTTTAATTAGTTGTGAATTCATTTGAATGTAAATAAACTGCTCCACAAGAGTTAGGGATATCGTATTCAATCGTTTTTAAAAGTCTGTAATCATCGAGAAAATCGCTGTAAAATCATTTAAAACTCAATAACAACTTGAATCGATCCAATAAAAATCAGTATGAGACATTTCGTCAATTTGGTCGCCTTTTATCTGAAGTTTGGTTATTTGCATATGCTTCATGAATGTTCTTATTTTGAAATGAAGTCAGTTTATCAACGGCTTCGATTTGAAACGAGTTTTCTGAAAATGCCAAGACGTAAATTAACAAACGCTGAGGCTAATATGGCTATCGGAATGCTACAGGGTAGCCTATAACGCAGGTTGTTGTAGCGGAAAGGTTCCAAGTCAGCCAAAGTGTGATATCTCGACTTTGGATTAGGTTCAGGGAGACAGGTTCCGTATTGGAAAGACCAAGGCTTGGTGGGCGACGAAAACAACACCTGCTCAGGATCGTTTCATCACCGTTTCGGCGAGAAGAAACCCTACATCTACGTGTAGAAGGCTACGGAATACTCTTCAAAATGCAGATGGGGTCCAAGTTTCCATCGAAACCATCATACGACGTTTGAGAGAGGTGAATCTAGGTTCTAGACGTCCATTAAGAGGAGTTCCATTAACACGTGACCATAAACGTCAAAGACTGGAATGGGCAAGGCAACATATCAATTGGAACGATCAATGGCGTAGTGTCCTTTTCACTGATGAATCCAGATATGGACGTTTTTCAGATTCTCGAAGAATAGGGGTATGGACAATCCCACGCATACCCCGTAATCGTCGCTATGTCCAAGAAGTCCATCCATTCCGAGAGATTCCGAGAGGGTAGTGTTATGGTATGGGCCAGGATATGTTTCAATGGGCGCACAGATCTACACATTTGTCCTGGAAATATGACCGCCTTACACTATAGGGCGTATGTCGTTGACAATGCTGTGCCAAATTTTCACGCTGCTATTGGTGAAACTTTTCATTTTCTAGACGATAACGCTAGACCGCACCGTGCAGCCATAGCTGAGAATGCGCGCTAGGAGCTTGGTATTCCACATTTACCAATATCTCCGCACTCACCAGATTTGAATTGCATAGAATATGCATGGGATATGCTCCAAAAAGGATTAGATAATCATCAACCTACCTCAGAATCCTTAAATGATCTGAGAGAGAGCTTCTGCCCCGTTTATGGAACCAAATTCCTCATGAAATGTTCAACAACCTCGTGTGTAGTATGCAAAGAAGATGTCAAGCTGTTATTGATGCCCGTGGAGGCCATACATTGTATTGATAGTCTTAAAATGCTTGAATTCTCTGGAAATAAAATTTCGTTATTTTACTCCATTTTTCTTAAACACCCTGTATACGCTGCAGACCTACAGGCTAAAATTAATTTGCAACTTGAAATCATATCAATATGAATTTTCATCACAAAAATCTTGTTTTAACTATATTTTTTTTGAATTTAAGTCAATATCCCTAACTCATGTGGAGTAGATTATTTCAGAATTATTTCATAGAAGGATATCGATATGATATTGATATGGTGCACATATTGAGGTTGAACATGCTGTGGAATGGAATTGTTTTACGTTGTAATATAAAAACATATTTTACAGGAATACTTCATAGAAAGACAAATCGGAGTTACTCAACAGTTCATTACAGAGAGGAAATGAATATTCTCTGTTGTCAGACACATTCTGAACCAAATCAAATACGGGTCCATCGCAATAGCAATTCATATTGCTAATATTGCCATTTACCATATAAGCCTTGAAAAAAAAACACGAAAGGTTTGAAACGTTAGCAATGTATATATATATATATATATAAATCGGTGTTAGAACGTTCTCCGACGTCTTCCAATGCCTACTCTCCAAGCTTCTCTATCCATCCACAGATCTTCACCCAATTCTCTTTGTAATGCAATGTATTAAGATTCGAATAAATTATAGACCAAATTCCTGAAAAACCTTATTGAATTTACAACAGTGGACGTTAACCTCCAACAACAAAAAAAGGATAGAGAGCATTTTCATTATTCTCAGGATGAATTCTGCTAACAAGGAATTTTTCAATATCCTATTGTGGACACCCTATATTGACCAAAATGCATATGTATCATTTTGGTTCGCTAGATCTTTCATTGGTCATCATCCTTCTGCCGGCCCTGACTCGCCCTCACCCCATTCAAAATTCATTCCAATTTCTTAATCAACACGGCCTCGCTATTCAATTAATATCTAGTGCTGCGGTGGCTGAAAGGTCGAGGACCACATGGCTCGAAATTACTCCCATAATCCTTCAAATGTCATCCCGCAATTGTGTGTATAGTACGTCCCCAATTATTTTCTTCCTTTCGAAAGGGTGCACATAAATTCACTCATATATTATCGCTGATTCTTGTTGAATACCTGGAATAAACGACATAAATTTTATACAATGGTTTTATGAATTTCTTCTATACCTACATTCCCCTACATGGTGTCCAGAAAGGAAATAGGGTGATTGGTAGTTGAGTTAAATGGGATTTCTTCGGAATGCAATAAATAGTTTAAAAAAAATTTTTTCTCAAAAAAATTTCGACCAGAAATTTTTCATTTTCAGTTTCAATACGATCGCTCAACTCATTTCTGAGTTATTGAAGAAATGTCCTCAAAAATTGAAATAACTATAACTTCATCATGATTGGATCAGTATTTTTCGACTTATTCCAGAAATAAAATCGATGCTGAGGAAAAAGATACGAAACTCACCATATTTTTTTCCAATATCTCTGAAATTTATAATCTGATAGAACTGAAATGTAGAGTTTCAGGTATGTGCAGAATTTCAAATCTGATGAACAGTTTCCGGAGACAATAATTTATCCAATTTCGAAATGCATTCTATTCTGAAAGTTTCAAGTCGATAGAGTCTTCCGCCCTCAAATAGTTGTGCCTACGGCCAGCCAGCCTAATGAATCAAATTGGACATCGGATTCGTTATCAGTGGGTCCACCCTAGACGTCTGAGACTATTTTAGCCTCGAAATTCTAAAAAAACAGCCATTTGGACAAAACGATAGCACTGTTCCCCAAAAGATGCGCTCAAAAATTAACTGTTGATTTTGGCTTTTACATAGACCTAGCGTCCTCCATATTCAAACTTAAGAAACACAAAGATCACGAAAAGCCAAGTCAAAGAGAGTAATACGTTATGGTTCAACGCATCCCTAGCGATGTTTTTCAAAATGTTCCTATTCCTCCGTAGGCTAATGTTATTTGATCTGTGAAGACTGAATATTGTTGTTTGCTAGCCAGTTGACTTCTGGTTTTCTATTTTTTTTGGAGTGAAGTTTTCATTTATTTAGGTACATACATACTCTACATATACAGCGTGCCAAAAAAGAAACGTAACTCGTTAATAATTCTTGTACGAAGAATTATTACGGAAAATCCTCGCACACGTCGATTTTTAATTTCGAAAGCAAATTATCCTGTGTTTTTTTGAATTTTATATTTCTCACCCCACTACTCTATTTTTTCAAACGGGAATATATGGGTTGTGATACATCAAATGAAGGGTAATTTGATTACCTATTCAGCGATATGACTTGAAAAAGTAGAATTGGTTTTGCCGTTTTTGTTGATAAGAAATCAGGAAATAATTTACAATTTGTGTTTGGATAGTATCAGACCATTATTCTTTTACTGATTATTATTAAGGGAAATCCAAGAATCCATGGATTTGTAATTCAGAAAGCAGGTCTCCCTATGCTTTTTTGAATTTGAAATCTCTAACCCTTTACGCTCCACACCTCTCTACTTTTTTTTTCAAATAGTAATATATGGATTGTGATTTATCAAATGAAAGGACATTCGATTGCAGATTGAGCGGTGTGACTGAAAAAAGAATTTGTTAAGCTATTTTTTTAAAACGAATGTGCATTTGTGATTGGTGTCGGGTTCTTATTCTTGAAATAATAAATATTGAGAAATATCCTTTTATCCGCCGATTTCTATTTTCGAAGTTTGAGAAATGCATGCAGTTTTGAATCCTCAATAGTTTTTTTTTTGAAATATATTGCATGTGATGTATCGCATCAAACGTCATTTGATGACCAATTCAGTTATGTGACAGAAAATAAAATTTACCTTAAAATTCTTGCAATGTATTCGCTGCTTTCCACTCAATTGATTCATATCGAATGAAAAATTCTCGAGAAATATGATATTATTTGCCTTAGAGGGATAGGTTAGCGACTAAAACGATATAGTACGTTCTGCCATCTTCAGTTGATCCGTTAGATTGACGAAGAATATTTTTCCAACGAAAACAAAAGTTTTCCTCCTTACTATGTTGCTTTCACAAGCAATATTTTTCCGATAGAAAAAAAATGTTGGGGATTAAGGGTATAAACCTGCAAATTCGAAACTGCATGCATTTCTCAAACTTCGAAAATAGAAATCGGCGGGTAGGAGGAAATTTCTCAATATTTATTATTTCAGGAATAACACATGTCATTTGATATATCCTATTTGAAAAAACAGTAGGGGGGTGTGAAGCGTAAAGGATGAGAGATTTCAAATTCAAAAAAGCATAGGGAGACCTACTTTCGGAAATACAGATCCATGTATTCGAGGATTTCCCTGAATAAGAATTAATAAAAGAATAATGATCTGATTGCAGTAAGGTCCAATCACAAATCGTAAATTATTCCCAAATTTTTTGGCAAGAAAACGGCAAAACCAATTCTTGTTTTTGTCATATCACTGAATAGGTAATCAAATTATGTTTCATTTGATGTATCACAATCCATATATTCCCGTTTGAAAAAATAAGTTAGTGAGGTGCGGGGCGTAAGGGGTGAGAATATCAAATTCAAAAAAACACAGGATAAATTGCTTTTCAAATTAAAAATCGACGGGTGCAAGGATTTTCCTTGATAATTCTTCGTACAAGAATTATTGACGAGTTACATTACTTTTTTGGCATGCTGTATTTGATGATTTGTATTGACTTACCCAAAGTTTGTGCATTTCTGTCCTGAAGAAGCAATTGAAAACCTATGCGAAACGTCGTCAGAAATGGGATAAACTAAAACATCTCATTTTCGGAGAATTTTGCATTGTTTTATAGGTTTCCATGGGTTTCAACTCCAATATATATATCTGAAACAGAACTATTGAAAATTAAATAAAAATTGTTTTTTTTTTCATGAAAAACGCTCTTGCGAATTGCAGTATCAATTTTTTCTCAAGGGCTGTTTCTTGCAGGAAAGATTGCCTAATGAACAACACAGGAACAATAGAAACGATAAAGAAAACGAACTGTGACGTTTCAGAGTACAAATCTGACTCTTTCATCATACAAAATAGAAAATTTCATTTGAGACAAAAGTCTCAAATCGAAAGAAAATAATTCTTGAAATTTTCTATTTTGTCTGATGAAAGAGTCAGATTTGTACTCTGAAACGTCACAGTTCGTTTTCTTTATCGTTTCTATTGTTCCTGTGTTGTTCATTTGGCAATCTTTTCTGCAAGAAACTGCCCTTGACAAATAGTTTATACTGCAATCCGCAAGGGCGTTTTTCATGAAAAAAAGAACAATTTTTATTTACTTTTTAATCGTTCTGTTTCAGATATTGGGAGTGAAAACCCATAAAAACCTAAAAAATAAAATATCTCGCTTTATTTTCTCCAGTTTTTTTCTGATGTTGATACTTTTGAGTGCAATTTTAAAATTACAGACACAATGACGTATAAATATCTTCCATATTTCCTAGAATAAGATCACAACAAGAGAAGTGTCTTCTTCTGTTAATTTTTCCCGAAATATAATCTTTTGAGCTATAACGAGCTATCACACTTCAATAAACACAAAAATGCTCTCTACTACTTCATTCTAGTTGTTCTGTATATCGAGAAATAGGACAATCCTTGATATGATTATTGAACAAAGTACTGTTCAATAGTTATCGGAATTGATAGGATTCCCAGATTCCACAAATTCGCTTGATGTTGTGTTTTATGATGCCATTGTGATATGTCGCTTATCGATTGAAAAGCATTCACTTTACACCCCTCGAATGTGCTGAATTGTGAACTAAATCGTAAAATCAAATCGTTCGGAAATTATAAATAGCTTAATTTTCAGCAAAATTCCAAAAAAAACATTATTTATGGTTCGTATGTTGTTGTGTGGATACCTCGATAGCAACTTCCGGAAACAAAGTTCATAAAATATCTGGTTGCAATTACTTCTTTCAATTATTAAAGAAATATTTTTTTGCATTATGTAAGTACAACAAATATTTAAAATTACTACTTCATAAAGCAATTGACTTGACTACATTGAGGTCTGAAGTTTTACCGAAAGCAGGCAAAAGTGATTTCATTATTGAGCGCTTGTTCTGGGGAGAACATCAGGAGCGTTATCAAGTTGCCCAAATGTCTGTTACTCTCGAACTTTTATCCGAAAATGGTCTTTCTTAAACGATTAGCTTGGATTCAGTAATGTAGAACCCGAGTTCGTATTCAATTCTGTCCGTCTGGCCACCTACCCGTATGTGCTCTAACATTCGATGGAAAACTCCTGAAATTTTCAGGGTAGTGTCTCGAAATTTTCAGGGTAGCCACAATTGAACACTACACAGAGAAAAAGGTTCTCTCAAATCAATTTGTAACCGCATTCGTTTAAAAGAATATTATTCTTGAATAGGTCCAACCAAATATTAGTTTGATTTTTCGATGAAATAGTCTTGACCCCTGTGAACAATGATACACTTAATTCAAGCGGAATCACGTTTGGTCCAAATGAGAAATCTTACAACAATTACTGAATATATTTGCTATATATGTTTCATATTTTCATTTGGAAATACAAAGGCTTTGATACGAATGTAAGATTCCTCATTTTTGTATTCGAAATATTTTTCTAGAACATTACAATTTCTTTCACCAAGAAAATATAATATGTTCCCTGCAATTAGCGGCTCACAAATACAAAAAATATATGGTATCTTAAGACGCTTTTCATAATCATTTTTGAATCATAAATAAGGTGCAGATGGAGGATCTCTCTCTTACAAGAAAGTTTTTTTGGGAACAGGATTTCGAAGATCAAAGAGCGAAGTCTTTTGATACAATTTGCTTGGTTACTATGTTCACTCTTGACCTCCAATCTGGAATAAAATAGTGTAGTCTGGACTTCACGAATGTAGGTATACATGTGACAATGTTTGTGCAAACCACACAGCATGTAGGCATATACCCACATCTTTCAATTCAAACTTTGTTCTCGAGTAATCAAACTTATTCTTAAAACCAACCTCTTTTTCTTGACTTTCGAAACTCTGTTCCCGAAAAACACCCTTGATGATGATAAGTAGTTCTCCATTTACACCAAATTCATAATGCACCATCAAAAACACAAACGCAATTGTTCACTATTCAGTATGGCGACCATGGCGTTGTTTCCTATCTAAATATCCATATGTTCTGCTTTTCTACATTCCATACGCGTCTTCAGCGCTTATACCGCTTACCTATTTGCCGAGAGGGTCACGTGTACGTCCTTTCGACATTAGAACACATTAAATAAAAAATGATATTCTTGATCCAAGAGAACTATAATCAGCTGAAATTGTTTTCTAAAGTAAAGGGAACGTATGTTTTGGTTCAACTAAATTCGATTCCAGAAAATTCATGTAAACAGGCAAACAACGGAATGAATTGAGAATATAAGTATATTGTTCAACTTCGAATTATTATTCTTGGCGGAAGATTATTTAATTCAAGAATATGTTTAATATTTGACCTAAGAGATCCTTTTTCTCTGTGTAGTGCACAGTGCACCAAATCGGATATGTACTCTGGAAAAATAATATCTCGAATGGTCGTTTTTTTGTGTGTTTTACTAATTCGTGAACAAAAACTACATTATAGAATAGAATAGAATAGAATAATTTTAGAATAGAATAATTTTATTGATCCTTTGGGACACAACAATGTGTATAGGATAAGTCAAAATACCAATACAATACAATCCTACTTACTAAGTTGTTAAAGAGTCGTTTGTTCAAAGATTTGAAATAATGGTTGAACAATTTTATGCTCTGATACATTGGAGAACGTTCGAAACTGTGAGTCCGATGTTTAGGAAACAGAAGCACCTGTGTATTACGAGTTCTATGTTCATGCGAATTACCAAGTTTTTTCCAAGTAGACTCATTATCCTTCGCGTATATGAGACATTTCAACATATAGATACAGGGCAGTGACAGTAACCTATTGGCAACAAATACAGGTTTGCATGATGCTCGATATTTCATATCAAAAATCAGACGTATCACTCTTTTTTGTGCAACAAAAACTCTAGAGAAGGAACTACAGTCTCCCCAGAATTATTTATTTTTTTGCATAAGACGTCAACATGAGTTGACCAATTTAGACTTCGATCCATATGGATCCCAAGGAATTTAGTACATTCTGATGAAATTATAGTTGTACCCAGACAATCTATTTTCAGAAATCCTTTTTCACAGTTTCTCAGTTCAGTCAATTTGGCTCATCAACAAAGTTAGCTGGCGCATTCTCATGTGCAGTATCCTCAAATTTTCAAGTTGAGGATCTAGCTATTTCCTTTCCCAATAAATCGTGGTAACGAACGGCCGGCCGGACTGAAGAATCGAATTTAACATAGGATTTTTCATCAGAGTCCAATCGTTTGAGAGCAAACAATATCACGTGGTGCTAAATTACGGCTAGGCATCACAGCCACATTTAAGTTTCATTAAACCCCGTTAATATATGAAGGTCAGGCACCTGGACGCGGTCTACATGCTTCAATGTTGCCAATAGCCGCGTGAAATTTAAGAATTCGGAGAAATTTCGACGTGAATAGTAAGAATCTATTGAATATTCCTGTTTCATTCACAATTTTGAATAAATATATCAGGGGTACAGTCTTGTCCCACACCAGCTGTATATTATTGAAACCATCTATAGATTACATAGTATTTCTACAATTTCCACTTCTCAAAATCTATTGAGTTCCCTTTTTGCGCGCATGTTCTAGGGAAACAGCGTGCTATCGTTTTGTCCAAATGTCTGTTATTTTCGATGATTGAGCCGAAAATGGTCTCAATCGACTAGGTTGTACTCACTGATGACGAATCCGGTGTCAAAATTGATTCTGTCCGGCCGGCCGTAGACACGATAACTGTCGACAGAAGCAAGCTAGCTACTTGAAATTTTCAGGATAGGTTGCGCATTCGAATGCCGCGGTTAAGTTCGTTAATGGGCCAAATCGGTCGAATAGTTTCGGAGTTATAGGCACTTGAAGTTTTGAAGTTATTTATTTTTTATTTCAGAAACTGATCAAGCGATTGGATTCAAACTTGGCAGTTTGGTGGAGTATAATGACGCGCAACTTTGAGCCAAATTTCTTCAAGATCATATCGTCAGTAAATTTAAAAAAAAATTTTTTTCGAAATTTTTTTACAATTTTACAAATTTTTTTCGGAAACCATTCATCATACCAAAAAAAAATTATACTCACACTTTGACCTTCTAATTTCACAGCAGTGTACTAAATTTCAGTTCGATACGATCATAAGTTTTGGAGATATCGGGAAAAAATATGTCAAATTTCGAGGTTTTCTTCTCGATATCGTTGATTTTTTCGGTATTACTCGAGAAATACTGATTCACAAATAGTTTCAAGATGCTGAAAGACAACTTTATGCAAAATTTCGTGATAATCGTGTTATTAGAACAATTTGAAAAAAAACATTTCTATGATTTTCTCATCATATCATCCTCAGTAAATTCTGTATGAAACTTCGGACTGTTATTTTCGATGAAGTACTGGATTTCAATTCGATCTGATCTGTATTTTTGGAAATATTGGAAAAATAAAATTTTGATTGGGTATATCTACGGAATCATTGGGTGAATTTTACCCATTCACGAATTCGGCCTTCGTAATTAAGGTCCAAACCTTCTCTACAAATATCGAGTTTCTAAGTTGTTTCTTTCGGAAGTTATTGTGTTTACGCAGTCGGCCGTTAGGCTGACCGTAAACACAATAACTTCCGGAAGAAACGACTTAGAAACTCGATATTTGTAGAGTAGGTTTGGAGCTTAATTACGAAGGTCGAATTCGTGAATGGGTAATATCCGCCCAATGATTCCGTAGATATACCCATTCAAAATTTTATTTTTACAATATGTCCAAAAATACAGATATGATCGAATTGAAATCCAGTAATTTATAAGAAAAAAATTTCAAAAAGCACTGCCGTGAAGGCAGCAGCTTTTGCGCGCACGTTCAAATTCGTTGCTGAAGCGGTCATCTACATTGAACATGCGCGCAAAAGTTGCTGCCTTCACGGCAGTGCTTTTTGAAATTTTTACAATTCTTTTCAACCATTTGCACCGAATTTTTTTTTTTAAATAACGAACTCTGACCTCCAGAAATCAACCCGTTATATTCGAGGTATTGTTTGCTCTGACCATTTTCTGGAAAAAATTCAAATATTACAGACCTTAGGGCAAAACGATAGCACCCTGTTTCCTAGAGCGTGCATGTAAAAAGCCAATTTAAACAACGGAACGTCGAAGTTCGTTTTTCATTTATATAGAACGACAGGAATCGACAATAACTAAATTGTTTTCAATAGTAAATCATTTTTATGTTTCTCCTGAACCTTTAACCAACATCGGCGAAAAGATTTAAAAAGCATTAAGGGCCCTGATTCGAAGGTCCTGTATACATTTTTACGATAGCGAATATAAAATAATAGCTTCTTCACGGCATTCTCTGAAACACAAAAATACATTTACTCTAACTGTATTCGCTTCGCGTCATTTATTTTATGAAATAGCTTTAAAAAATGAGATTTCGGCCTTTTTATAACCGTTCGTAAGTAGCTTAAAACATGTGTCTGCAGAAGGGAAGCCCAGCTATCGGCATAAATAACCACTTGGGATTCTCAACTTATTCAACGGGATTTCCTTTTTTCGACCCCAAAGTATTCACTCCCCTGCCTCGTTTTGAAAACTATATTTCATAAAACCACTGCATATGTGGGTTCCCTATTCACAATAAAAGGCGAATCAATTACACAATAAGTGCACCCCCAATGATTGGGAGTGAAGCCATTTTTTTTCGAAACTTTCAGATCGTTGACATATAATTTTTCATATTTCTCGATATGCTTGTAATGGATACATTTCCAGCGAGACTAAGCATGGTTCTTTGAAGTCGAAGGTGTTTATAACGAATTTGACCCAAAAATCTCAATCATCGAACAGAATACATTTTTTTGTATTCAAAGTGAGATAGTTACTTTAGTATCGATTAAAGCTTATTTTGGATCATTCGTAGGTTTTTTCTGTGTTACCACTTTCAATACCTGAAAAAGAACTCTGAGAATTGAAGGAAAATTGTTATTTAATGAAAAACGTCCGTGTGGATTGCAGGATTGAACTATTTGTCAAGGGCAGTTTTTTGGAAAACAGGTGGCCTAATGAATGATTCTGAAAAAAAAAATACAAACGATAAATATAGCGATCGTTGACGTTTTCGAGTATAAATCTGACTTTTTCATCAGACATATGAGAACATTTGCGAAATTATTTTCTTTCGCTTTTTCGTTTTATGAGGCTTTTGTCACAAGTCTCACAATCATATATTATCTAGCAGACACTTCATTTTAAGAACATTTCACATAAATTTGAACCGGAAACTATCTTCAACCTTAAAAAATATAACTATGACTTGTCCAACCGAAGACACAAAAACCTTAGAAAACCTAGTAATTAATTGGGGGGTAAAACTAATTACTCACAAATTGGTGGAGTTAACTCAGATTTCATGCATAGATTGCGAATTCTTTTACATGGGTAGGACGGCCCGGAACATGAAATAGAGGTATGATGAACAGCAAAAAATTAGACCTAACTCATCTCTTGGAGAACATCTGAAATGATCTAAAACGAATTTTGATAACTTTGAGATTAAATCTGAAATTAGTTACTTCAAAATAACCCTTTTTGAAGAATACGAAATAATGAAGAATAAAAATAATAGTAACCTCTCAAATGACATATCTGATTTGAGTATATCAGGTAATATTTTCAAACTCATAACTCCTTCTATTCTCAACGAATAAGTCTACAGAAGACATTTAAATACCTTGTTGAACAACTGGAAATACTTCAGTACGAAAATGAAGTAGTACTACAGAACCTTTGTTACCTTAAGAGAACTAACTCAATTTACAAAGTTCATGGGAGTCTATGTGAACGATACAATGGGTTTTCACTCACATTCGTCGAAAATGTTGGAGAGCTTGTGATAAATTATTCATTCCAAATTATCAGGGTTACTACCAGAGAGAGCTCATTTCAGTTCTACATAGCACTTCCTGATACTTTGTCTCTGCTTCTTCAAAACTACCTTCGGCATTTTTAGTTTCCAAGCGTGATGACTATGTTGAGATTGAGAGTAGAATTAGCATTGGCATTCGGCAACGTCACTGAGAATTATTTTGACACTGCCGATATTTCACGAGTGCCACTCACTGCGTCACTTTTAAGTAAAAAAAATTTCAAAAAGCACTGCCGTGAAGGCAGCAACTTTTGCGCGCATGTTCAATGTAGATGACCGCTTCAGCAACGAATTTGAACGTGCGCGCGTACCAAATTTCAGTTCGATACGATCATAAGTTCTGGAGATATCGGGAAAAAATATGTCAAATTTCGAGGTTTTCTTCTCGATATCGTTGATTTTTTCGGTATTACTCAAGAAATACTGATTCAGTCCTGATTAAACTTCACAGCTAGTTTTAAGATGCTAAAAGACAACTTTATGCAAAATTTCGTGATAATCGTGTTATTAGAACAATTTGAAAAAAAAAATTTATATGATTTTCTCATCATATCATCCTCATTAAATTCTGTATGAAACTTCGAACTGTTATTTTCGATGAAGTACTGAATTTCAATTCGATCTGATCTGTATTTTTGGAAACATTGGAAAAATAAAATTTTGATTGGGTATATCTACGGAATTATTGGGCGGATTTTACCCATTCACGAATTCGACCTTCGTAATTAAGCCCCAAACCTACTCTACAAATATCGAGTTTCTAAGTCGTTTCTTCCGGAAGTTATTGTGTTTACGGTCAGCCTAACGGCCGACTGCGTAAACACAATAACTTCCGAAAGAAACAACTTAGAAACTCGATATTTGTAGAGAAGGTTTGGACCTTAATTACGAAGGCCGAATTCGTGAATGGGTAAAATCCACCCAATGATTCCGTAGATATACCCAATCAAAATTTTATTTTTCCAATATTTCCAAAAATACAGACCAGATCGAATTGAAATCCAGTACTTCATCGAAAATAACAGTTCGAAGTTTCATACAGAATTTAATGAGGATGATATGATGAAAAAATCATATAAATTTTTTTTTTCAAATTGTTCTAATAACACGATTATCACGAAATTTTGCACAAAGTTGTCTTTCAGCATCTTAAAACTAGCTGTGAAGTTCAATCAGGACTGAATCAGTATTTCTCGAGTAATACCAAAAAAATCAACGATATCGAGAAGAAAACCTCGAAATTTGACATATTTTTTCCCGATATCTCCAAAACTTATGATCGTATCGAGCTGAAATTTAGTACACTGCTGTAAAATTAGAAGGTCAAAGTGTGAGTATAATTTTTTTTGGATATGATGAATGGTTTCCGAAAAAAAAATTTTTTTGTGAAAAAATTTCGAAAAAAATTTTTTTTTTAATTTATTGACAATATGATCTTGACGAAATTTGGCTCAAAGTTGCACGTCGCTATACTCCACCAAACTGCCAAGTTTGAATCCAATCGCTCAAGTAGTTTCTGAAATGAAAAATAAATAACTTCAAAACTTCAAGTGCCTATAACTCCGAAACTATTCGATCGATTTGGCCCATTAACGAACTTAACCGCGGCATTCCAATGCGCGACCTACCCTGAAAGTTTCAAGTCGCTAGCTCACTTCGTTCGGCAGTTATCGTGTCTACGGCCGGCCAACCGGCCGGCCGGCCGGCCGGACAGAATCGATTTTGACACCGGATTCGTCATCAGTGAGTCCAACCTAGTCGATTGAGACCATTTTCGGCTCAATCATCCAAAATTACAGACATTTGGACAAAACGATAGCACGCTGTTCCCCTAGAACATGCGCGCAAAAAACTTGATAGATCTAAATCATGGCCACCTGGGATAGTTTATAAAATGAATGGAGTATAGTACTTTACTTATTTTTATAACCTTACTTTCACAGTAAAATATAATAATGTATTGGAATATTGTCTTTCTAATTATTGTGCATTTATTTTAGCTGACCTGATGATGGTTCAGTCGAAAACTGAAATCGAGTGCCAAAAGAATAAATTCTAATTTAAAAAGCGTGTTTCTCATTTACTCATATATCCTTTTAGAAGATTCTATATGATCCTCCCTCGAATATCTCCCCGAAAAGGAATTTTTTTTCAGCGGCTGCAAGTTCACTGTTGAGGAAATCGCCAGGAAATCCCCTTTCGAGTGTGTTACGTCGTCAAACACTCCTCTAGTACACTTGACAAGTCGAGAATAATCTTCGCGAATCAGACGGTTCGAGTTAATCGTATGGAAATTAAATATCTGAGCCATATCCGACCGCTTGGAATGGAAAGGAGATAAAAATATCATCATTCCATTTCCATTCTATTTCTATTCGCTAGTGGTATATATCGCGTTCGATTTTCCTTTTCAATAAACATGACTGACGGTACGTGTTACTTGACGAGATCGTTTTATATTTCATATGGGAGGACTGTGAGTGGAACCAGAAGCGCATTAAGGCCCCATAGAATCCAGACGCAATTCTGAAAGCTAACTAGCCCTAGATTTTTACGTACTTTTTCTGGAAAACAGAGCGGTATGATTATTCAGAGTTATACCCGTTTTCAATTCGCAACTACTGCTGAGCGATACGCCCTCTGGCGATAGAAATTCGAATATTTCCAAGTTCATTTTCGAGCTTTTGTGTTGTTCTCAGAGTTGAAATTTTTGTATACCGAAAGTGTTTGTAATATTCATTCAAAGTCATTGAAAACACTCTAAATACTGATTTAGAAATTCTGAAGAATTATTTTGTTGAGTGGCGTTTATGTCCAAATTCTAGTAAAACAGAAGTTTCTTGTTTTCATTTGAATAATCAACAGAAGTTTAAAACTTTGAATGTTACTTTCAATAATGCCGTTCTGAAACATAATTTCACTCCTAAATATCTTGGAGTGAAATTGGATACCTCTTTAAATTTCAAGGCCCATTTGGAAAACTTACGCATGAAGTTGAAATCTAGGAATAATATTCTTCAAAAACTAGCTGGTTCTTCATGGGGGGCTGACCCTACAACTCTCCGTACCGCAGCTTTAGCTTTGGTTTTTTCTGCTGCTGAATATTGTTGTTCGGTTTGGTTTAATAGCGCTCATGTGAGTAAAATAGATGTACAGCTTAATGTTGCTATGAGAATTATTAGTGGGACCATAAGATCTACTCCTTTACAGTGGTTACCAGTTCTCTCAAATATTGTACCGCCCCATATTCGTAGACAGGTTGCAGTGATAAAGTCTTGGGATAAATATCGTTCCTTTCCGAATTTATTCCCAATCATGTCTTATATTCCGGATTCTAAAATTGCTAGATTGAAATCTCGTAAACCTTTATGGATCAACGATTTTCTTCACACCAATAAAAGTGACAAAGAAATTTGGCGTTCGGAATGGAATTCGTGTAATGTTTTTAACAAAGGTTTGATCAGCGATCCTTCAGAAAAAGTTCATGGTTTCAATCTTCCTAGGAAAATTTGGTGCATTTTGAATCGACTTAGAACCGGTCATGGTCGCTGTAATAGTTTCCTCTTCAAATGGAATTCGGTCGAAAGTCCAAGGTGCGAGTGCGGAGAAGAAGAGGAAACAATAGAACATTTAGTAAATACTTGTCCAATATATAAATTTGACGATGGTTTCGAGGCAATTCATTCGGTGTCTGATTCTTTTTTGAGATGGATTGCGAACTTCAAATTAATTTAATGAGTACTAAATCATTTACTAGTTCATATTAGTTCTTTCGTCTCCTTTTTTGTTTTCAGGTATGTTTTCAAGATTTCGATCTGCATCGCATAGGAAGGAGGAAATTTTGTCAATGAAAAAGAAGCCCTTCAATAAAAAACAACAATTTCATTACACTAATACGGGGAGACAGAGTTTTTCCTGAGGTTTTTATCTGTGCTCTTGTATCATACGTAAAAATGTATGGTACCCCGTTGACATTTCCTCAGCTAATACTGTTATGACACAAATTGTTTGATATAAAAAAATGTAAATGCTCATCTCAAAAGAATATATATATATATATATATATATATAAAGTGTATTCGTGTCACGGTCGTTTATATCTCCTGTCGTTTTTCTAAGGGTCTCGACCTGGTGTATATATATATCAATCGATTTCTTTCTTTCCGATTAAAATTCTCGATTGTATTAATTCGAAATGGCTTCCTTCCGAAATGATTATTGTTGTGTGCCTCAGCTCAATGTTATTCATGGTCAAAGAAGAAAAGATCATCTCTACTGCCTCAAGTTGTCATTTTTTCCAAAGCCAAATGAAGGAAAGTTCATTTCGAAACAGCATTTGGCAGGGAACTCAATGATAGAAGAAAGGCCTGGATTTTGAAACTTAAGATTGGAAAACAGGTCACGAAATACATGAAAGTATGTTCACTGCATTTTTCTGAAGATGTTTATTTTCATTAAGGTATATTACAACGTATTCATTTAGAAACAACTTCATGTCCAGATGTTTTTAGGTGTGAATGAAAAACACACAATTTTGATGAAAAAAGCTGTTCTGCAGAGAAAATACCGAGCACTTCTGCAGCTACCTACTTCACATACTACACAAAATCATATTCAAAGCGAGTGATCTGGTTGAAAACCATTACAAAAACTAGATATACTGTTATAGTTGATAATACCCGGCGAAGTTATTCTTATAAATACATTAATATTTTCATTTCTACATTGGTAGGTTGACCCAGCTGTGACATTTTTCATTTTGTATGTGTATCTTGAGCTGTTGCTGCATATGAAAATAAAATAAACTATATGTCTTTATGTTCCCTTTTCTTTCGAAATACGATGCAAAAAAACCAAAGCAGAAAATTTTTCCTTTTATTTTATTGATACACTCGTTCGGAAACAAAGAGAACAAGTCATATCACTTGGACTGATTCTAGATTTACCACATCATATGGCCTGCATTCAGCACTTCTTCACATTGATAAGAGTCCTTGAATTACTTATTGAGGTGCCTATTTTTTCAGAAATCCAAGTAAACTAAACACTAAAATAACATCGAAATTATTCTCCAGGAACGATTTAAAGCACGATTTTATTCGTGATCCAAACTAAAAGTTCCTTCTCAAGAAATCTTACACAAAATTATAATAATTTCTTCAAATATTGTAGCTCTGCTTGATAAATATTCGTTCTCCACCACATTTCTACGGTTTGTTTACATAAAACTACTAGCTTGGACAGGTTCCAAATTTTACCGTTAGGACGCTGGCATCTTCGCAGAAGTACCAAATTTCGAGGATGCTGAATATTTCATGAAGTACTGATGCGATTAGGTTCAAACTCGATAATGAGTAGAATGCTATCGTATCATTAGTTTTCAGTTCGATTAAAGCTTATTTTGGGAGGCTTTTGCATCATTTTTCAGTTTTTTTCTGGGGTTTCACTCCCAATTTCTGACACACAACCATAAACATTAAATAAAATTGTTTTTTTTTTATGGAAAACGCCCTTGCGGATGCAGGATAACCATTTGTCAAGGCAGTTTCTTGGAAAACAGATTGCATTATGAACAATACAGGAATAATATAAACGATAAACAAAGCGAACTGTGACGTTTCATAGTACAAATCTGACTCTTTCATCACACAAAGAAGAAAAATTTTGGAAATTATTTTCTTTCGATTCATTTATAGTCTGAGATCCCGCTGCAGAATTAGTGCGTTCAACGAGAATTTACTTGAAACCAAGTTTTTACAAGCATTCGTAAATAGGAGAATATATATCTACGGGGTTTTTCATCAAAATGTGACCACATCATATTCAACAGGCATCGTACACAGAAAAAAAATAGCTTTGAGTTGGTATATAAATGAACGATGTACGTTATGAAAGTAAAAAGTAACGAAACGTATCTCCACATGGATGATATATTATTCAAAAAATCAAGTGATTGCGATTTCTTCCATAAAATCAATAAATAATTATTTATTCAAAAATACTTGGTGCCACATTTTGATAGGTAACCCTGTAGATATATATTCTCCTATTAACAAATGTATGTGAAAAATTGGTTTCAATTAAATACTCGATGAAAGCTCTAATTCTGTTTCAGATACTGGGAGTGAAAACACAGAAAAAACCTAAAAAATGACTTTTTTTTCTTCTAGGTCTTCGCCCTCACTATCTACTCGGAAGAACTATGGAAAATCAAATAAGAATTATTATTTATAGAAATCGCCCTTGGGGATTGAGGGATTCGAACGTCAATTTCCAAAAAAACTGTGGGCTAGTGAACAATATCGGAATAATGAAGACCATAAACAAAGTAACGTTTCACCGTCTTTTTCTGACTCCTTCATCAAACAATAAAGAAGATTTCTGCAGAAAAGGTGTGACGAAATTTGAAATGTGGCTACACATTGACAGTCTACGAAAAAACCTTTCGGTAAGTAACTTAAGTTTAACAAAATTTAGAGTCATTTTTATAATATTCTTTAAATAGTGCGCGAAAACAGCACGTAGGTGTCATGGCGTCGGCTCTGACGTAACGCTAAGGTAAACATGTCATTGTGTCTATGCGTGGTGAAGAAAGTAAACAAAACATTGAATTGAATAAAAATGAAATCCAAAGTTTATAATTGGGGGGCAGTACTGCAGTGTGAAAACACATCAATAAGAACCCTCAACAAAGTGTTTATACTTGTTGCAAACAAGAAAATAATAAGAGATAAGTGGTTAGAGCTGTACGGCGAAACCCGAACAAAGTAGTCTTTGTGACTACTTTATTTCTGTGAAGACCACTCCGATGTAAGTTTGTTATCATATATTGATAGGTCTTATACTTAAAACGTTTGTTTCACAATAAATAGTTGGAATATTGAGGCTATGGAATAACTGATTTATTAAGGCTATCATTGTTTTGGTTATCATTTTTATTATCAATCTTGATCGTTTTCCTTCTGCAGTTGCCGAATAATATGGAACTGAACATATTTTTCCTTTCGGTTTCAGTTGCACATAACTGATTGCATTATCCCCATATGATGGTCTTGAAGACTCGAAATAATTGAAATTAACAAGAACAAATACATACACATTGGTGATTTATCAGGTTTAAGGTGCTTACTATGAGGAAAAATACCTCTGGTACTAGTACGTGCTCTTTAGGTACAGAAATTAACTCGGTTTATCGGGTATTAACATGGTATTACCTCTGAAATAAAGACATTTCAATATGTCTGAGAGAGCTAACCTCAAAAATAAACAAGGACTTGTTTATTGGTTTCGTGCGTCGTTTGACATTTGCCATACGTTGGAGGTAAAACAACCTCACTTACCCGCTTTGTTTATGTTATGAAGTACAGCATTTTCAACAATTTCAGGATAAATTCACAAGTTAAAATGATTTCTATTGATAGAATTGGTGAATAACTAGGCCTAGTTATTGTTTCGTTGTTAAATACAACATAAATACACCGAGAGACGAAGGAATCCGATTTTTCAGATATATTGTAGTGAAGACTTTATATTTGAATATTTGCATTTTTGACCCATTCCCCCAAGTTTTATCTGGTATTCGAAGAAATAGAATAATATGTAAACTATCCCAGAGATGGCAAACATCCTATATTCACGCCATAAATTGAAAAAACTGTTCTGACAAAGTAATAAACTATGGTAGAGTTTGTTGGAGGCATTTCCACACTAGTTAAGGAATTATATTAGACTATCTATTTTGTTTTGTTCTGTTTAATAAGTTGACTAATGATGAGATAAGTATGATAAGAATATTTCGTGTTTGTTATACACATTTCAAGAATTATATCTTCTCGACACTACAATAGCTGGCGTTATGAATGACAAACCTATCCTGATTGGTTACCACTCACATCTCTATATGTTATATAAAGCCAATCAAGGCAATTCGTTATGTGACAGATTTGTCAAAATATTGCATGCATTTTAAAATAATGAACCAGATAACTTTCTCTGTTCTCAACCGAACACGTTCCGATGTGGCTCGACTACTCAAGGATGGAACTTCTTCATTTAGTTGTTTGTAATATGTTTCTAATTGACCTTATTGTCAATTACTAAAGATTATGAAAGCCCTAATGTTGCATCTGCATGATAAAAAAGCATTTTATATGGTTAGCAAAGAATTTTTTGAGGATGAATCGAAATCGGTGTTCAAGGAAAAAATTTCATATGAATTATTTTATTTGTAACATATATTTAGTATAATAAATATATAATTGAAGATTATGATAACACTAACATAGCAACTGTAGACCAATATTGTAGTAATTTGATAATTTGCAACATAGAACGTTAATTGAAATATTACTGAGAAGTTCTCTGGAACCCATGTTTTTTCCATTCCATACATTTGTTGGATTTCATTCTGCTGTTTATTTTCAGGAATTAATGAGTCAAACATTTTACTGTTTCATTTTCAATAGTTATACCTATAATAAATGCTATCTCTGATGTGGAAACTCTAGGCTTTAGAAGACAAGGATAAATACTGCAATTTTCATTTATATCGTTTTGAACGATTATCATCTGAGATTGAATATCAGTTAATCAGATCCATTATCACAAAATTTCACTTGTAAAATGAATAAAATCACTAAAATCTCCAAATAATCGCTCTTCGCCAATGTAAACAAAGCGAATGTATTCCTTGGTCTCTCGGTGTATTTATGTTGCATTTCACAACGACACAATAACTTGGCCTCACAGGTCTAGTAATTCACCAATTCTATGGATATAAACCATTTTAACTTGTAAATTTATCCTGAAATTGTTGAAAATGCTGTACTTCATAACATAAACAAAGCGGGAAAGTGGGTTTGTTTTACCTCCAACGTATGACAAATGTCAAACGACGCACGAAACCAATTGTGGAAATATCCTATGTCACGAAATTTGACAAAGTTCTTTCCCATTATCTCAGCAAATAAATATCGTATCAAACTGAAATTTGAAGCACTTTATTGAATATTGACTATACCGAATTTTCCCGAAATCTGATGGAGAATTCTCGAAAATTTTTTTTCCCGTTCCTCATTGGTATAATTCACACGATATTCTGTATGAAGTTGCACGTCAGATTTCTACAATTAGTTATGAAGTTCCGGTCTGATTGCAACTATGCTTCTTGAGATATTGAGGCAATAACCTGTGAATTTCAGGCCACAACGAAATTGGACCTGATTTTCCCCAATATCTCAAAAAACAAATATCAGATCGAAGTGGAATTTTAATCACTGTTGTTTAATATTGACTCCAAGGTATGTGTTTCACCGGAATTTAATTGATACTCCCCGAAAATGAAATTTTTTTCAAGAAAAATTCGAAAAATTTTCCGAAAGATTTTTTTCTATCGATTCGATGCTCTTGAAATTTTGTTCACAGTTGCGCGTTGCTATTCTCAGACTTATTACGAGGTTTCAATCAGATCGCATCAGAATATTTTGAGATATTGAAGAAGTAACCTCAAAATTTCAAGTAGGTATAACTCCGAAACCGTTCAGCCGATTTCGCCGATTGACTGACTCCACCGCGATATTAGGCTTCGAACCTATATGAAAATTTCAAGAGTCTAGGTCCTTTTCTTCGAATGTTAGAGATTCACAAGTTTCCTAGACCATTTTTGATTCCAAATTCGAAATTAACAGACATTTGGGCAAAATAATAACGCGCTGTTTCCCAGACCTACCCTTAAAAGGGAGTTAAATTCGACCACTTTCGATACAAACTCAGGATACTAATATTTCATCCATTTTCGGATGTTCGAAGGATGTCCCTTCGATATGAATATTGAACCTGACGGGATATTCAGCTAAGTTATAACCATTACATTCCACCCTTTCTACCCTAATAACCTCTTTGATTTAACAGATCGGCATTCGGATCCGTGTCGGTACTTAGCTCGTTCCAACGCTAATTGAAGGATCACTTGAAGGGACGTAAACAAACATAACCCTTGTAGTGGTAAAGTTAAGGGACTACGAAGTGAACTGTAAACTGTCGTAATATGCACATGTTGTCGTTATATTAGTGGCAATTAGTAATCAGTGACAATTCAAGCGCGTGCCTAGCTTGGCGTGACTCCTTCACGCTATAGAGCATTCGCAAACGGAATTTTCTATGGCTTCATTTTGTATTCTGCCCCGAAAACTGATTATTTATTTGTGGTTTAGATGCCCGAAAATGTATTTGTGGAGGTTTTTCGCCTGATATTCAATCACGAATAACATACGTTAGTTATTGCGCGCATGTTCTTGAGAATCGCGTGCTGAAATGCCTGTAATTTTCGAGTGTTTTTCGGAAGTAGTTTAAAACGACCATGTTTAACTCACTGATCAAGATTCTTAAGTCAGAATCAATTCGATCCGGTCGGCCAGTCGTTGCCACGAACGGAAAGAGCTAGCGACTTGAAATATTCAGGGAAGATTGCACATTTAATTGCGAAGATTAATGGGCCGAATATGGAGTTATACTGGTTTGAATTTTAGTTAATTATTTCCTCAGTCATTTTTTAGGTTTTTTATAGGTTTTCATAACCAATATTTGAAACAGAACTATTAAAAATTAAATAAAGTTTTTTTTTCAAAAAAAAACGCCCTTGCGGATTGCAGTATCAAACTATTTGTCAAGGGCAGTTTCTTGCAGAAGAGACAAAGCAGAAAATTTCTAGAATTATTTTTTTTTTGATTTTTCGTTTTGATTTGAGACTTCTGTCAAATTGACAGTTTTGAGAAAACACAGCAACACAGATTTATTTGGTTTGAAAGTTTTTTATTTCTAACATAATCAATAACATAATCACAAGGACGAATATCCGTCGATAAATCAACAAATATTCCCCCTTGATCAGAGCTAATCACCCAATCAACCAAAACACCTACACCGAAGAAGCGGATCCAAGTAGAATGACTACAGCTGTTTCACAATTGTTATTGATCGTCAGGTCAACTTAACTTGGATCATTTTTTTTATTTCTACCTCTTTTTTAGGTAAATTCAGCCGAATAGAATCTATTTCTACCGAACAATGAGCAAAATTACTCTCTCCATTTAACAAAATGCAAGAGGATTTTTTGATTTTGCTTTTCAAATCATCTGATTCCAACATCAGTATTTTTGTATTGTCCCAATCTATCATTCCCAATGGTCGAACATACATGGTTCGTTATTTGGGATTTTTGTATGTCTCTATTCCTTAGGTTGTTTTTGTGCTCTCGTTTTCTGATATATTTAATGGCCTTGACGTTTCCCTGTATGTGTCTTTTCACGAATATAGGGAATACTATATACATAATTTTTTCGATTTTTGTTTCTCGTTAATTGGTTTCGTTTTGTTAGTATGGATCTCAAATCATTTTTCGATTTGAAAACCGTTCTTATATTGAATTTAGCACCAATTCGTCTGATCTTTTCTGAAAGTCCATGGTCATAAGGAATCACATTCAATAAATTGTGTTGTTCATGATGGTTGTGCTGTTGATCTGGTTGATAATTAGAAGAAGATTTTTTGGCTAAATTTGAAAAGGTTTTATTTATGAATTATCTCGGATATCCATTTATTTCAAGAAACGATTTGATGAAAATCGATTCGCGTTGACGAATCTCTTTGGTTGATGAAATTACATTAGCTCTGTCATGAAGGGTTTTAATGATACCTCTTTTCACACTGAGTTGATTGGAATAAAAATTTAGATATCTATTTGTATGTGTATCTTTTCTGAAGACACTTGTTTCTTAATGATCCTGATATTTTTCAACTGAAACATCTGAAAATGAAAGTTTATTATTATTCTTTTCTTATTCCATTGTGAATTAAATTGTGGGTTCTTGACAATTTATGTATTCGAAAAATTTGTCTAACTCTTATTATAAATACGTCATCGACATATCGCCACCAAGCCTTCGGTTTTAGTGAATATGTATCTACAAATTTTATTCATCTTAGGAACTACCTGTGAGATTGGATTGAAACTTTGTAATTAGTTCAAGGAAACTGAGGCACAACTGATCGTGAGTAAATTTGAAAAACAACTATTCATATACTTCAATGAAAATTTGCACAGACCTTGAAGTCAATTCCATACAACAGTGTACCAAATAATTGTAGATTTTACGCAGACATCAGAGAGAATTATAGTCAAGACATAATAAATATTATAAGAAGGTGCAGTCAACAACTAGGAGAGCCCCAAGAAGGTTTTAGAATAAAACGGAAACTTTGTTTTGAGAGGTGGTTTATTGTGGAAATAACGTCAAAATTCCAAACAATAACGAAATTTGACATATTTTCCCCCTTTTATCTTCGAAAGTATATATCGGATCGAACTGAAATTTGGAATATTGTTGTTGAATATAATGACTTCGAGTATCGATTAGAGCTCTCTAAGTTTTCACTACCAATATCTGAAAAAAAACTATCAGAAATGAAATAAAATGGTATTTTCATGAAAAGCGCCTTTGCGGATTGCAGGATTGAACTTTTTGTCGAGGGCAGCTTCTTGGAAAACAGATTGCCTTATGAACAATGAAGAAATTATTTAAACGATAAACAAGCGAAGTTTCAGAGTACAAGTCTGACTCCTTCATCAGACTAACGCGAAAATTCTCAGAATTATTTTTCTCCGATTTTTCGTTTTGAGGAACGAGATACACACATAAAGAGAAATCACATAAAAGATTGGGAAAATACAAAAAAAATGGATGTCGGAGCCAGATAATCTGAAAAGAAAAAAGAGAGGTTGAATGGAGAGAGAAGTTTCGCTCACTGTTCTGTAGAAATCGACCATATTTGGCCGAATTTACTAAAGAAAGAGGTGGGTTAAAAAACTGAAATCTGTGTCGCTGTGGTTTCTTGAAAATGTCAATTTGACAAAAGTGTTACAAAAAGAATAATCAAAAGAAAATTATTCTGCAAATTTCGCTTTGTTGAGTCTGTATTGTTCCGGTATTTTTAGTAGGCAACAGTTTTCCTATAAAAACTGCCCTTGACAAGTAGTTTAATCCTGCAAACCGCAAGGGCGTAAAAAAAAACAATTTTTATTTCATTTTAATAGTTCTGTTCCAGATATTGGGAGATGAAACTCAGAAAAAACCCACAAAATTATATCTTTCTTTTACTGCAGAACAAGCGCGCAAAACTATGGAACTAAAATAAATCTCTGTATCACATCTATGAACCCATAAAGCGTGTTTCATCCTCGAAAGCCATTACTTATCTTCAGTTTCATTCGTTGAGGCAGGACCTTAATCGGAGTTTGCAAAAAGGAGAGTCGAAATTCGCAGCCACTTCTGATCACATGTGTGAGCGTGGTGCTTGGGTGTCATGGAAATTTATGGGGCGATATTTCATAGGTGAGCGAATAAATCAGTTACGTGAATTAATGTGGGCCTATGGAGAGCTTACGAACATAAGCTCCGTCATCCAGTTCGACAAAACCGGGATCGAGTTTTACTGAGATTGTTTCCAGCCACAGGGGAAAGGGGGAACAGACCGAGAAATTCCACTTTTCCATATGTACCATGAATACTGGAATATTTTGCTGTGCCCAGTAACAAATTAACGTTAAGGGAAATCCGAAAGAATTCAAAATTAGAACCATTTCAAATTTGGAAAAAAAATGTCTTCATATCCTCGAACAAATCACTTAGAACAAGAAACCAACTATCTTGAACAATAAACTTATTTATTGAATGTTATTCCTAAGGTACATGGTATTTCAGAAACAATCAGAAGAATTGGTACTAAATTCAATATATGAACCAGCGTGAAGTTAGCCTGAAAAGTTGGCATGTGAAATTCCCGAGTATACCCGAATGCCCATAGACGTCCGTCATTAGACCCTTCGCGTAAAAGACAGGAATGCTGATAATCATACCTACATTTTATCATATTTTAATGCTATGATTCCATGAATGAGTGAAATAGAAAAATTAGATTTCACGAAGTGAAGAGGTCTCGAACATTATTCTAGCAGAGGAATGTTATCATCACCAAATTTCACTAATTCTGCGTTTAATCAAAGGAAATATTTCCATACGAGAAAATTTTGGAGAAACTGACATACATCCAATATGCAATTCATTCATTTGATACTAATCGAAATAACCTTCGCCGGAATAATGGGGTCAAAATAAGCCTCATTTCACCAGTTCATTTTACAGACCTTCTCGTATCGCAATGAAAAGTTCTGAAGTCTACAAATCCGACAATAATGAAGATTCCTAAAGATGGGTAGGTTTTCTGGAAAAATCTGCTATATAAAAATCAATTTGACTTCAGTGAAAATTCAATAGCATGGGGATGAGGGGGTCAAAAACACCCTTATTTCCATTTTTCGGGCATATTCATAATAAGACGTTCGTGTATCAGAATGAAATTTTCTGAAAAAATCGGCTATATGAAAAGCTTCAATTTGACTATAGTGAAAATTCCTTAGCATGGGGAAGAGGGGGTGAAAAACACCCTTATTTCCATTTTTTGGGCATATTCATATGAAGACGTGCGTGTATCAAAATGAAATTTTCTGAAAAAATCTGCTATATGAAAAGCCCCCATTTGACTATAGTGAAAATTCCTTAGCATGGGGATGAGGGGGTGAAAAACACCCTTATTTCCATTTTTCGGGCATATTCATAAGAAGACGTTCGTGTGTCAAAATGAAATTTTCTGAAAAAATCTGCTATATGGAAAGCTTCAATTTGACTATAGTGAAAATTCCTTAGCATGGGGACGAGGGTGTGAAAAACACCCTTATTTCCATTTTTTGGGCATATTCATATGAAGACGTGCGTGTATCAAAATGAAATTTTCTGAAAAAATCTGCTATATGAAAAGCTCCCATTTGACTATAGTGAAAATTCCTTAGCATGGGGATGAGGGGGTGAAAAACACCCTTATTTCCATTTTTTGGGCATATTCATAAGAAGACGTTCGTGTATCAAAATGAAATTTTCTGAAAAAATCTGCTATATGAAAAGCTTCAATTTGACTATAGTGAAAATTCCTTAGCATGGGGATGAGGGGGTGAAAAACACCCTTATTTCCATTTTTTGAGCATATTCATATGAAGAATCATAGCATTAAAATATAATAAAATGTAGGTATGATTATCAGCATTCCTGTCTGTTACGCGAAGGGTCTGCTGACGGACGTCTATGGGCATTCGAGTATACTCGGGAATTTCACATGCCAACTTTTCAGGCTAACTTCACGCTGGTAATATATGAACAGTTTTGAAATCGAAAAATGATTTCATACTCACTGAAATGAGAAGCAATGAACAAGAAACAGAAATAAAAAGTTGTGTTTATAATATCTGTAGAAAAACACATACAGGAGAAACATCACGGCTGTTAGATATCAGAAAGCGATAACACAAAAACAACCTAAGAAATAGGGACAAGCAACGAACCAAAATGGCGAACCATGTATGGTCGACCATAGGAATTCACATGATAGGTAAGGGTAAAACAATGATACTATTATGACGGAACCATAAGATATTCAAAAAAAAAAAAAACTGAAGAGTCTTCCTGTATTTTACTGACTCCCATTGTTCAACAGAAATCGACCATATTTGGCTGAATTCACTCAAAAAAAGAAATAGAATTTGAACATTTTTATATCAAGTGAATATGCGTTGGTTGCTATATTTTTTGAAAAGGCCAATTTGACAAAAGTCTTTGGCTATGAAAGTGTTGAAAGAAATTGATTTCTGCAAATTTTTTCATAATTGTCTTATGAAGAAGTCAGACTCAGAAACGCAACAGTTCACTTCGTTTATCGTTTAAATTATTCCCTTATTGCTCATAGGACTTTTTTTGGTAACTGCACAGAGAAAAAGAATCTCTTAAATCAAATATAAACACATTCTTGAATTGAATAATCTTCCCCTAAGAATAATAATTTGAAATTGAACAATATACTTCTTTTCTCAACTCATTCCGTTGTTTGCCTGTTTACGTGAATTTTCTTAAATCTAATTCAGTTGAACCAGAACATGCGTTCTCTTTAGTTTAGAAAACAATTTCAGCTAATCATAGTGTTCTTGGATCAAGAATATAATTTCTTATTTAATGTGTTCTGATGTCGAAAGCACGTACACGTGACCCCCTTGACCAAAAAGCGGTACTAGCGCTGAAGACGCGTATGAAATGTAGAATCGCAGAACATATGGATGTGTAGATAGGAAACAACGCCATGGCCGTCATAGTGAATAGTGAACACTTAAGTTCGTTGGTGTTTTCGATGGTGCATTATGAATTTGGTGTAATTAGAGAAATACTTATCAACATCAAGGGAGTTTTTCGGGAACAGAGTTTCGAAAGTCAATAAAAAGAGGTTGGTTTTAAGAATAAGTTTGATTACTTGAGAACAAAGTTTGAATTGAAATACGTGGGTACTTGCCTACATGCATGTGTATTATGCACAAACATTGTCACATGTATACCTACATTCGTGAACTCCAGAGTACACAATGTTATTTTAGATTGGAGGTCGAGAGTAATCATAATAACCAAGCAAATTGTTTCAAAAGACTCTTTGTTCTTCGAAATCCTGTTTCCAAAAAACTTTCTTGTAAGAAGATGATCCTCCATTTGCACCTTATTTATGATTGATATATCTTCAAAAATGATTATGAAAGACTTCTTAAGAAACCATACATTTTTAGTATTTGAGAGCCGCTAATTTCAGCGAACATATTATATCCTCTTGGTGAAAGAAATTGAAATCTTATAGAAAAATATTTCAGATACAAAAATGAGAAATCTTACATTTGTATCAAAGCCATAGTATTTCCGAATAAAAATAGGAAACATATATAGCAAACATATCCAGTAATTGTTGTAAGATTTCTCATTTGGACCAAACGTGATTCCGCTTGAATTAAGTGTATCATTGTTCACAGGGGTCAAGAGTATTTCATCGAAAAATCAAAATATTTGGTTGGACCTATTCAAGAATACCATTCTCTTGAACGAATGCGGTTACGAATTGATTTAAAAGAACCTTTTTCTCTGTGTGCCTCTGGTAAATAGTTTGAATCCCGCAATCCTCAAAGCGTTCTATATGAAGAATAATTTCTATCTAATATTAAAGGATTCTTGTTAAGATTACAAAGAGTTATCGAAACCCAAATAATATGCCTTAAATAAAGTTTCCTTTATTTTGACATATACGCATGCGTTCTTACAAAACATTTAAAGGTGGCCGTCAATAAAACACAGACCTATCTAACTTTACCTTAAATTAAAACATACACTGGGTGAAACTCTTGCAAAAGACCAAAACAACAAAAATTTTCAAAGCCAGACCTGGATTTTCCGAATTATGAACAAGTCGATACCCGAAGATCGTTCAAGAAAATATTCCCTGAAAATTTAAATCGATTCGGGATAACCATTCAAAACTTATGACGGATTGAAGTTTTCGGTAAAAACCAAAATTCAGCCTGTATAAAATTGGTGACTTTTAAATGGTCATTTGATAATCACCTGAGTCTCTATACGCGGTAGGAATATGTACAGTTCTTCGTGACTCTCCCTTTACATTCTTATTCAAATTCTGCAGTTTGACATATTTTTTCCCAATATCTCCAGAAATTTTTGTTGAATGTTATTCCCAAAAACTACTCAAAATGTTCAATTCAAGAAAAATTTCAGTAAGATTGAAATGAAATATGTGAATTTGAAAGAAATTATTTTTTTTTCAAATTTTTTCATGTATAATTCTTCGTTTTGACACTGTTCATCTTCCAACCAAGTTTCATTTCGATCAGATAAATATTTTTAGAGTTATTGAAAAATCAAAAATTCAAGTGGCTGTAACACGAAAACCATTCAGCAGATTTGGCCCATTAACGTACTCAACCGAGATATCAGGATCAAAACTAACCTGAAAATTTCATGACTTTTGGTCCTTCCCTTCGAAAGTTAGAGCACACAGGGCCGGACAAAATCAAATTTGACCACGGATTCTTCATCAGTGAGTCCAACCTAGTCGTTTGAGACCGATTTCAGCTCAAAACTCGAAAATTACAGACATTGTGACGAAACGATAACGCGCTGTTCCCCCGAAAAATACTGATCATATGATATATTGATCTAATCAGCAGAAGCATTTTCCATCTTTCAGTCTTCTGCGAAACCTTTTTCGTAGTCGAGTCCGATTCATACGAAAGCGTAGAGGGGCCATGGTAGAATTTAATTGAGGAATTCATACATTTATGTATGCATTCATACTTTTTAGTATGAATTCATAGAAGAAAGTATGAATTCATACAAAAAAGTATGAATTCCGCAGTCCACCGAGTGTGAAGTATTAATGATATTTTCTTCGGACATATTTGACGTTTTTTCTTGATTATTTCACTAATGGAAGTTGTTCATCCAACAGAAGCTTCAGAGCGGAAATTGAATAAATTAACGCACGGCAAGGGTTGTGTTATTATAATTATTTCTGAAAACTCCATAGACATAGACCTAGAATGAACTAATTCCGAAGAAATGCAATATCTATAAATGAATTCGATGCCAAACCAGAACTGCATGAATCTTTCAGAGACCTGAGTTTATTGTTCATTTTACTGATCCTAAACACGATAACTTCCGATAAGGATAAATCTGATACACATGCACGCAAAAGCTTCTGCATTCACGACAGTGCTTTTTGAAATTTTTTTGATAAACTACTGAATTTCAATTTTTCAATTCGATCTAATCTGTATTTTTGGAAATATTGGAAAAATAAAATTTTGAAAGGGTATATCTACGGAATCATTGGTCGGATTTTACCCATTCACGAATTCGACCTTCCTAATTAAGCCGCAAACCTACTCTACAAATATCGAGTTTTTAAGTCGCCTTTTTAGGAAGTTATTGTGTTTGCGGTCAGCCTAACGACCGACTGCGTAAACACAATAACTTCCGAAACAAACAACTTAGAAACTCGATATTTGTAGAGAAGGTTTGGACTTTAATTACGAAGGCCGAATTCGTGAATGGGTAAAATCCACATAATGATTCCGCAGATATACCCATTCAAAATTTTATTTTTCCAATATTTCCAAAAATACAGATCAGATCGAATTGAAATCCAGTACTTCATCGAAAAATTACAGTTGGAAGGTTCATACAGAATTTAATCAGGATGATATGATAAATTTTGCATAAAGTTGTCTTTCAGCATCTTCAAACTAACTGCGAAGTTTTATCAGGACTGTATCAGTATTATACCGACTTATACCGAAAAAAACAACGATATCGAGAAGAAAACCTCGAAATTTGACATATTTTTTCCCGATATCTCCGAAACTTATGATCGTATCGAACTGAAATTTAATACACTGCTGTGAAATATGAAGCTCAAAGTGTAAGTGGAATTTTTTCGAAAAAAAATGTCGAAAATTTTTTTTTTTTATAATAATTTACTGACGATATGATCCTCACGAAATTTGGCACAAAGTTGCGCGTCGTTATACTCCACCTAACTGCCAAGTTTGAATCCAATCGCTCAGGTAGTTTCTGAAATAAAAAATAAATAACTTCAAAATTTCTAGTGCCTATAACTCCGAAACTATTCGACCGATTTGGCCCATTAACGAACTTAGCCGCGGCATTCTGATGCGCGACCTACCCAGAAAGTTTCAAGTTGCTAGCTTGCTTCTGTCGACAGTTATCGTGTCGTCGGCCGGCCGGCCGGCCTGACAGAATCGATTTTGACACCGGATTCGTCATCAGTGAGTCCAACCTAGTCGATTGAGATAATTTTCGGCTCAATCATCCAAAATTACAGAAATTTGGACAAAACGATAGCAGACTGTTCCCCTAGAACATGCGCGCAAAAAGACGCATTCGTGAATGGGTGGAATCGATCAGCATTGAATTTCGCACAACTTTGCGTATCACAGTTTTCCAACTCATTTCCAATCAGGTAGTTCTCTGGAATATAAAATTTTCGAGGAAAAAATCTCAAGAATCATTTTGTTTTTCTGATAAAATGCCAAGTTTCAATATGATCTCATCAGTACTTCTTGTGATATTAAGGAAATAACCTCAAACATTTCAATTAGTATATTACCTTCGAAATTATTCACATTTTGAAAGGCAACCTACCCAGGAAGTTTCAAGTCGATGGCTAATCAAACTTAGTCGATTAGGACCAATTTCGGCCAAAAAAAATCGAAAAATTTTAGACAATTTTGCAAAGTTTTAACTCGTTTAAAGTTAAATTTCAGAATTAAACATACAGTTCTGCTCCCACGCCGAATTCATGTATAAAGTATTCCAATAATTCGATATTAATTGCTTTGTGATCGCCATGAAGAAAAATCACTATGATGAAAGTCCTCCCCACTTCAGCTCTATAACATCATTAGTACATACACACATAGGACTACGAATTCATACTATTTTGTATGAATTCATACTTTTTTCTATGAATTCATACTTTTTTCTATGAATTCATACATTTTTCTATGAGTTCATACATTTTTGTATGAATTCATAGATTTTTGAATGAATTCATACATAAATGTATGAATTCATACATAAATGTATAAATTCCTCACGAAAATTTTACCATGGCACCTTTACGCTTTCGTAGATTCATGCCGTAAGTTGAGCTTTCTGTTTCACATTCTGACCTGGAACCTGACGATTTCCACGTACATTCACAGTTTCAATAGAGCACATAATGGTTCGGTTGCATAACGCACTCATCATATGGAAGATACGTTCGCAATTTATCTTTAAGGGCTCTTCTTACACTTCAGTAGAGTATTTTAGTGTTGATGTCTCACTAATGGATTGATGAGGAGTTTGATAGTGAGAGAGTAGCGCCTCCATCATTATGACTACCCTCAACTGAAATTGTATCAGTCATAAGAGTCCAAAGTCATTCATGGAGATTCCTTTTCTATTCGGGAACAATCTTTCAGAAATATTTCCCAATGAAGTATGGAACAAAATAACCTTCATTGAATAATTGTTTTCAAGACATTAACATTTTATCTTTCGATATACTTTATTGTCCTAAAACGTACTTCGTCCCATATTATGACTATAACTTATGAGTCAAACTATTGAGAAAACGGAAGCATGAAAAAATTATCAAGAAAATACCAATAATCATTAGCATCGACCACATAAAGGCCGATTTACATCAGACGACAATAAACACAATAACTTTCGAAAGAAACAACTCACAAACTCGATATGTGTAGTGTAGGTTTGGACCTTAATTACGAAGGCCGAATTCGTAAATGGGTAAAATCCACCCAACGATTCTGCAGATATAGCCATTCAAAATTTCATTATCCTTATATTTCCAAAAGTACAGATAAGATCGAATTAAAATCCAATAATTTATCGAGAAAAGACAGTTCGAAGGTTCATTCAGAATTCAATGAGGATAATATTATCAGAAGATCACAGAATATTGAATATTTAAAAAAAAGAAATTTTGAATTTTTTTTCAGATTGTTCCGATGACACGATCATCACGAAATTTTGCACAAAGTTGTCCATCAGCATTTTCAAACTAGTTATCAATTTTCATCATGATTGAAGCTGTATTTTTTGAGTTATACCGAAAAAAACAACGATCTCGAGAAAAAAAAATTAACAATTTTTTTCCAGTATCTCCGGAAATGATACCCATTTCCAATTGAAGCTGGGTACACAGCTGTGAAATATGAAGCTCAAGTTATTCCTGAAAACTTTTCCGAAAAAAACCAGAAAAAATTCGTTTTTTAATTCACAGTACGATCTTCACAAAAAGTTGCGAGTCCTTATGTTTCAACTAACTGCCGAGTTTTAATTCAATCGCTACAGTATTTCTCGAGATATCATGGAAATAACCCCAAAACTTCAAATAGCTATAACTCCGAAACCATTCCAACGATTTTGCCCATTAACGAACTCAACCTTCGCATTTTGAAATGCAACCAACCCTGCAATTTTCAAGTCGATAGGATTCTGCGAAAGCTCGTAATCTTGCTTACGAACGGACGGCCGGCCTGCCGGGCCGAATCGATTTCGAGAACGGGTTCGTCATCAGTGAACCCAACCCAGTAGTTTGAGACCATTTTCGTATCGAAATTCGAAAATTACAGACATTTGGAGAAAACGATAGAACACAAAAAATCTATTATTTAATCTTCTTCAACTTGACTTGTTTGACTTATATTAGAAGGAAACTCTATTTGGAGGAGCTTTTTTTTTGGAAATTGAGAAATCTTCTCGAATAGTATATTCCACATTTGCAACAATAAAGAATAAGTGACTCCGTAATAACTTTCGAGGAAAATCATGGAATCAGCAGCTACAGGGCTTTAAACATTGAAAATTTGTTTACTGACCCTCAATACGGAAAGAACAAAATTCATTACCAATTCAAAGAAACCCATTGAGAATATTTAATATAGGAAAATAGAGAATTTAAGTTTCCTGGATCAACATGTTTCGACCCTACGGTGATCTTCAGGATCCAAATAGATCTGTGATTACTGAATTTACAACAATTTTGTCAGCGAAATGCCCGATACTGAGAAGACTGCAAATCAAATGTCTACCAACATCCAAATTCGATCGACAGAACACCACAAACTCACATAACATCCACGACCTCGCGGGGACTCGAACCTAGTACTTCCGGTTTTACATGCAGGCTACTAACCCACTGCAAAGCCGAGGCAGTCCCAACCAAGGAGCACTCAACGTAGACCTGAAATGTGAGTCCACAGAGAAGAAAGAACTTAAAAAAATCTTTTTACAACCTGATCTTATTGGAAAAGTGAAATTATTAGATTTATTAGGTTACAATCTATAAGTATTCTTGAAGCTGTTAGTTAACATGGAATTTGAGGTATTTAAGTTATTATTCTTAATATGTTTGAATATTTCGATTTCTTCGAGAATCTCTTGTTTGAATTCAATTTCAAACCGGAGATCAATGTACTCTTCAAATTTCTAGTCTTTTAGCTGATTCTCTCAGAAGTCATTGTGTTAACTAAGGAAAAAATTACTTACGGACTCGATATTCGTAGAGCACTTCTGGAGCCTTATATAATTAAGGACGAATTAGTGAAAGGGTGAAATCCACCCAATGGTTCCTTAGATATATACATTCGAAATTTCATTTTCCTAATATTTTCAGGAATACAGATCGAATCTACTAATTGGTCTTTTTACAGTGGCTTTCTAGTTTTTTAGTGTAGAGAACCTAGAGGCAAAAAGTGGCAATAGTGAAAACAGCATAGTCTCATAATCCGGCGAGCGCTTTTGACTTCATAAGTGGCAGAATTCACCTTGTAGGTGACACCACTGATATATAACGTAAGGAACGGAGTTGACGTGGTGTGAACTTGGGGGTGGCAGGCCGCCGCGCGGTCGCTTGAGTGCAAGGGGTGTGGTCCGCAGGCGGAGCTAACCCCACAATCTTTCTTATAATCCGGATTATCGAAACATATAAAGTTTTGCTCGGAAAAACCTCAGAACTGACTTGGTGACAATAAGGAAATGATCAAGTGGTGGGAGTTTCACCCTCGAACAGTGGAAATAGTTATTTATTTCCAGAGCTCCAGATGAGTATCCAATACCTGCTTTTTTTGGATATTAACCAGAAAAACCGAATTTTGAAAAAATTCGAACAGGCCAAAGTTCTATTTTGATAGATATCCAAAAATGATCTTAGCTGAAGCTGTGGCGAAATCATCCATTATCTGGTGGAAGCAGGTTTACTTTCAGCGCGCTCGTTCTAGGAAACAACGTGTTATAATTTCGCCCAAATGACTTTTTTTAATTTTTTTCGAAAAGGGTCCAGAAAGACTATGTTTGATTCACTGATGAAGAATACAATGAAAGTTCAATTATGTCCGGCCATCCTTCTGGCCGTCTGTATGTGCTGTAAGTTTCGAAAGAATTATGTTGAAATTTTCAGCATAGGTTCGGAACCTAAATATCTTGGTTATATTCTTGAGAGAGCCAGCGATATGAAACATTCAAGGTTGCGTATTATAATGTGACATGGCAAAAAGACATGAGTTATTTTTGTTAGAAATTTTGGGGTTATTTCCATAACATCTCAAGAAGAACCTATATGTCGATAGGGTTGACACTTCTTAATGAGTTGTATTATTATCAAAGCGGTCACCATTTCACGTATTGGCCCCGCCAAACAAATGTTCACCTACTTTGGCGATCTGATTTTCATTATTTTTATTGGAGTTTTCCACGTTTTCGCTCCCAAAATATGAAAAAGTACTATAAAAAGAATTCTAAAAAAATGTTAATTTGACAAAATTTTCAAAATCCGAATTCATCGAAAAAAATTATTCTGCAAATCCTCTCGCTATTGTCGGATGAAGGATTTAGACTATGAAACGTTACATATTACTTTGTTGATCGTCGGCATTTTCCCAATATTATTCATAAGACAACATTCATTCCATATAGAAATAAATAGACTCAATTTTGCAATCCGAAAGGGCCTTTTCTATAAATAACAATTTTATTTAATTTCCAATAGTTTATTGTTATTGTGTTTACGGCCGGACTAATGGCCTTTGGTATGCTACAACTAACTTTCAAGTTTCAGTCCAATCTCTCAAATAGTCCCTGGGAAGCTACAATGACTATAACTCAGAAACTATTTGTCCCATTAGCGAACTTAACCATCGCATTCGGATGTGCGACCTACCCAGACAGGTCCATGTTACCTTCGACAGTAATCGTGTCCTCGAGCGGCCGGCCAGAATAGATTTTGACACCGGATTCGTCATCGGTGAGTCCAACATAGTCGATTGAAACCATTTGCGACTCAAAATCGAAAACTACAGACACTTGAACAAAACGATTGCCCACGATTTCCCTGAACTCGCACGCAAAAACAAATTCTAAAATTTCTGAAATTTTACTTTATTAAAAAATCATAGAAAAACATTTGTGTGTGGTCAGGAGCTTTCATACACGCTTCTTCGAATAATTTGTGAAAATAATCATTAGGTTGAGCTGAAATTTGTTTCACTATGTTCAATATTGGCTTCAAGGTCTGTGCTGAATTTCCTACAAATAAGAGATTGGAGAAAAATAAGCGTTTCGCAAAATAAATCCGAAAAGTTTTTTGCAATTTTCTACAGATATGATGTCCACGAAATTATGCATAGGCTTGTTCGTCGCTACTGTACAACTCATCACGATGTTTCAATCTGATCGCTGGGGATACTGAGAAAATGCCTTGGAACTGTCGACCGAACTTGACCATTTACCGAATACAACCGAGATATTCAGGCTGTTAACCTAACCTGAAAATTTCAACACTCTAGAAATGTTCCTCTCAAAGTTAGAGCACCTAAGGTCGGATGATGGAACAGATTAAATTCGCACCGTATTCATTTTCGAAAAAAATCGAAAATAAGAGACAATTGGGCAAAAGTATAAAGCGCTGTTCTCAAGAACAGGCACGTAAAAGCCAGAAGTCCTGAAATGGTATAGGTAACGAGCAGTTTTACAGTTCCAAGCGGTTCATCTCTTGATTTCGTGATCATTTGGAAATTTTGGACGGATATGTTCACGTTTTTTCGATAAGGATAGTATAAATTAGGTGTACTTAATATTAAATTAGTCCCTCATTTCATAAACAGGCAAATAAACAGAACTTCCGTAAGTTCAGTTAGCCGTCTTTCTGTGTGTTGTAGTTCATTATACAGGGTCTTTCACGAGGAATCTCACCCATATTTATACGGGAAACTACTGAACGTATTTTCATGAAATTCAGCACTTATAAGTATTTCACGATGCTGATGAAATCTAAAATATTTTCAAGGCATGAGCACCTCCGGTTTTTCCGGAAATGACGTCAACTTTCGTTTTTCAAATTAGAACACCATTTTTTTATTGCAGAAATAGATTCCTTAGAAAATTTCAATTTATTTTGATGAAACATTATTCAGTTTTGGTTGGAAAATTCTCTCTGAGCGGGAAAATTCGAAAAAAAAATCGAAAATAGAGCTCCGCTGAAACAAGAATAACTTCGAGGTTTTTGGATGGAAAATCGAAATCGCGATTCATGATACAGGGGGTGAAAAAATCGCTTTCAAAGTTAGGGATGACAAAATCGTGAAAAATCAATTTTTTCAGATTAGAACCCCATTTTTTCATGGCAGATATTGAATCTACGTTAAAAAATAATGTGAGTGTATGCATCACACCCTTGCCCTAAAGTGGATATTTTCTGAGTTATTCACAAAAAACTGTTTTTCGTCTTGAATTTTCAGCTATTTCTTTTCACTTCACGCCAAAAAGATGAAATTTTCAGGAACTGTTATTTGAACCATGCTGTAGATTTTTCACCCCTTCTTGAAACCGACTTCAAGTTACTATTAGGAGAACCATGGCAAACTCTCGCAGTTATAACTAGAGAAGATGCTCAAAGTTTTGACCGTTAATTTCTAGACATTTATTTATACGTCTCAGGAATGCTTCGTGCGTTGCTCTTCTTATTTCATCGGGAGGAAGAGATCTGCAAAAGTGTTTAAAAACCAAATTGAGTTTCAAAACTATGAATCTAAAAATCTAAACAAACCTGAACGCATTTCTGACTCGTTCTATGCAGTCCTCTTTATCAGTCAGGGGAGTTGAGTAGACAATATTTTTTATCCTACCCCAAACATAATAGTCTAAAGGAGTTAAATCGGGAGAACGTGGTGGCCAAAGATGTGGACCATTGTTCGCCAACCATCGATCTTCAAATAGCCTGTAGAGGATATTTGACACATTGAGTGAATTGTGTGGAGGCGCGCCATCTTGTTGATACCATAAGTCATTATGGTTCTGTACTAGCGGCTCAATTATTTGAGTCAATATGTCAGAATATCTATCTCCTAAGGGAGAACATTCTTTAAATAATGCAAACATGTGTAGTGTTCTATCTTACCGGTTAAAGTCCCATCATAAATGTGAACATCGAGAATTGCATTATTTTTGATGGCGCAAAAAACATTGAAACTCCAGGTCTCTTGAAAGTTCCATTGTCTGAAGTGGTGGTTGTTCTCTTCATCCCAATAATGACTGTTATGCCTATTGAAAGAACCATTCTTTGTGAATTTAGATTCATCTGTCCAAATTATACAGTCCAAAAAGTTTTCATTCTCTTGAAATCGAATCATCATAGCTTCGCAAAACTCTGTTCTCCTGACGAAATCTGTTTCCTTCAAATGCTGTACCCTATTGAATTTATATGGGTGCATTTTATGTTTTTTTAATATTCTCCAAACACTCGATTGAGATAATCCCAGATCAATCTCGGCATCTTTGAGAGAATTTTGAGGATTCACGCGAAAATATGCAAGAACTGTAATTTCGTTGTTCTCATCTTCTACTACACTTTTTTCTCTGTGTGTAGTTTTCTTAACGAAAGATCCGACATTTCTCAAGTTTGTCATGGTTCTGTTAATGGTATCTCTCGTTGGTCTGGGTCGGTCAGGAAACCTCTCAATGAACAGTCGAATCGTTCTATCTACAACTTTATTACATTCTCCATGAAGTAGAATGAGATTTAAATAATCTTCATTGGTAAAATTAGGCATAGTGATCGATTTTATAACTTAATACGAATTATCACCAAATTAATAGTAAACACAAAATGCTACTGAATAAAGAGGAATTTGGCAGATGTAATTAATGATATCTATCATTAAAAAAAAATAATGTAAAACATGGTAAGTTTTTGCATATGGTTCATAAGGAATTATTTATTTATCACTGGAGAGAAAACCGATGGCCGATTAGTTGAAATAAAGAGGTTTCCGCTACAAATTCGAATCCAAATTCGCCATCTATTTAGGAACAACCTGTAACTTTTTTCTCTTGCATATTAGGGTAGTAAAATCTAAATTATGGTTTAAGTAACAGTTCCTGAAAATGTCATCTTTTTGGCGTGAAGGGAAAAGAAATAGCTGAAAATTCAAGACGAAAAACAGTTTTTTGTGAATAACTCAGAAAATACCCACTTTAGGGCAAGGGTGTGATGCATACACTCACATTATTTTTTAACGTAGATTCAATATCTGCCATAAAAAAATGGGGTTCTAATTTGAAAAAATTGATTTTTCACGATTTTGTCATCCCCAACTTTGAAAGCGATTTTTTCACCCCCTGTATCATGAATCGCGATTTCGATTTTTAAAGTAGATACATCAATCTTACATCTTGAAAAATCCCAAAAATGAAAATTTTCCATCCAAAAACCTCGAAGTTATTCTTGTTTCAGCGGAGCTCTATTTTCGATTTTTTTTTCGAATCTCCCGCTCAGAGAGAATTTTCCAACCAAAACTGAAAAATGTTACATCAAAATAAATTGAAATTTTCTAAGGAATCTATTTCTGCAATAAAAAATGGTGTTCTAATTTGAAAAACGGAAGTTGACGTCATTTTCGGAAAAACCGGAGGTGCTCATGCCTTGAGAATATTTTAGATTTCATCAGCATCGTGAAATACTTATAAGTGCTGAATTTCATGAAAATACGTTCAGTAGGTTCCCGTATAAATATGGGTGAGGTTCCTCGTGAAAGACCCTGTATAGACACATTGATACTTTTTAGTTCCTAGACACTGCTAGGTAATCCTGGCAGTAGTAGATAGGAATAGTGCATTGACTCAGTGATCAAATTTGGCTAAAATGCCGATCAGTGATGATTTAGACATTTTCTTCGTGAAAACAAACAAGAATGTTTATCAAAAACTGACGATTTTACGAAAATTCCTTACCTGGAATCAATCGGCATACCCAAAAAAAACGTTGTCATTAGTAATACTGCATCAAAAGTTAGAATCACCTCAAAATTTGACTGTATTTAATACTTGAATGGAAATGTTTTCTTATAAATCCTACCTTGTTCAAGTAATAAATAAATGCCTATTAAAAACTTATGATTTTTGATAGGTCCCTACCCGGAATCATTCCGCTTGCCCAACCATAACATTGTACATGATATTACTTGACTAAACATGAAAATCAGCTCAAAATTCGATTTCATTGCATACCTGAATGTCAATGTAATGAACCAATCCTATCTAATTCAAGTTTTATTCATTATGCAGTCTAAAGTCAATCCTATGTTCTTCACCTAGGCAACTTTCAAGTTGGAAAGTAACATCTATTCCGTTAATGTTCCAGTTTTCAAACGCAGATATAAATTGAATGAATTCAGAAAATATGATTTTTTTTTCAGAACCAATACAATTTCGTCATTTTTCTCTTTTAAAATGGATAAGTTGAGTTCCTCTCCACATCCGGATAGTACCATTCAAATGAAAATACTGCAACAATCTCATTGGTAGTTTTCATCGCTTTGATATTGATTATTCCAGCTCGAATATCTAAATTCACTTAGGTTTTGAATTGTATTTCCTGCCTTACTAAACCCAGCAACATGCAAAAATGGCAATTACCAGAGTTGTATTTATTCGAAAACTTCCATAAGTTTAGTCAACCTGTTACTGTTACAAGAGATTAAATACTTTGGATATAGTTCCCAGATAATGTAATAGTAAAGATTCCAGTCCAAAATGTCCAAATTAATACAAAATCACAAGCCAAATTGCTTTTTGCGCGCATGTTCATGATTGAGCCGAAAATGGTCTAAAATGACTAGGTTGGACTGACTGATGACGAATCCGGTGTCAAAATCGATTCTGTCCGGCCGGCCGACCGACGACACGATAACTGTCGAACGGAGTGAGCTAGCAACTTGAAACTTTCAGGGCAGGTCGCGCATTGGAATGCCGCGTATAAGTTCGTTAACGGGCCAAATCGGTCGAACAGTTTCGGAGTTACAGCCATTTGAAATTTTGAAGTTATTTATTTTTCATTTCAGAAACTTCCTGAGCGATTGGATTTGACCTTGGCAGTTAGGTGGATTATAATGACGCGCAACTTTGAACAAAATTTCGTCAGGATCATACTGTCAGTAAATTTTGAAAATTTTTTTTCGGAAACCGTTCATCAAATCCGAAAGTGCACAGCAGTGTACCAATTTTCAGTTCGATACGATCATAATTTTTGGAGATATTGGGAAAAAATATGATAAATTTCGTGGTTTTCTTCTCGCTATCGTTGTTTTTTTCTGCATAACTCAAGAAATACTGATTCAATCCTGATGAACCTTCGGAGCTAATTTGGAGATGTTGAAAGACAACTTCATGCAAAATTTCGTGATGATCGTGTCATTAGACCAATTTGAAAAAAAAAATCTGTGATTTTTCCTATCATATCATCCTCATTGAATTCTGTATGAACCTTCGAACTGTAATTTTTCGATGAAGTACTGGATTTCAATTCGATCTGATCTGTATTTTTGGAAATATTGGGAAAATAAAATTTTGAATGGGTATATCTGCGGAGTCATTAGGTGGATTTTACCCATTCACGAATTCGGCCTTCGTAATAAAGGTCCAAACCTTTTCTACAAATATCGAGTTCCTAAGTTGTGCCTTTCGGAAGTTATTGTTTTCACGCAGTCGGCCGTTAGGCCGACCGTAAACACAATAACTTCCGGAAAAAATGACTTGGAAACTCGATATTTGTAGAGAAGGTTTGGGGCTTCATTACGAAGGTCGATTTCGTGAATGGGTAAAATCCGCCTAATAATTCCGCAGATATGCCCATTCGAAATTTTATTTCCCAATATTTCCAAAATTACAGATTAGATCGAATTGAAATCCAGTACTTCATCGGAAAAAACCTAGAAAAGCACTGCCGTGAATGCTGCAGCTTTTTTGCGCTAATTCAAATTCGTTGCCAAAGCGGTCATCTCCATTGAACATGCGCGCAAAAGCTGCTGCCTTCACGGCAGTGCTTTTCTAGATTTTTCCCATAGTAAACAATACATTATAGGTTATTGTTGGTCATCCAGTCTCTCTCGCCTGTCAAAACTGCTCGTGACCTATTTCTCTCGAAGTTTCTCGTCGTAAGTAATTCATTATTCGGAAGTGAGGTTATAATTTGAAATATCCATCCCTAATCCATTAACGGATTACTGTAAGGCTCAGATTTCAACCGGTGGTTATGTCTTCGGAAAGTTATACAGTTCAGGTGCATCGAAGTCATTCTTGTAACCTTGCCTTGCGAAGTTCAAGCTTCCTTCCGGTAAGAAAGACGAAGGTACACGTGCACCAAGAAGCGTTCTGCTCGCCACCACGTGTGGAATCCCGGAAACATGGAACAGCCAGACCAGTCTGGGACGTTTCCTAGACCTTTTCCCACGCGAGGGATGTATTCGCAAAAACTCAAAACATCATGGTCTAGCATCCCACTACTTCCTTCTTCCCACGCCCAGATTTATAATATGTTGGTACTTCGATGTCATAACACCGGCAAAATTCATTTCGGCTCCCCTAATTCCGCTTCCTTATTACCGACGCTTAACATATTTTACATATAGGGGGTGGATTCAATCTCTTAGAATATTCGAGTTTTCGACATCGAACTAGAATTCAGGGGCGCTATTTTCGAGTCTTTCGAATCACTTTCGCATGCGAAAGTGAGGTCTAGATTCGGCCAAATGTGACAGTTTGGCAACGTGTTGTTTTTCCTTAGAATTTGTATTTGTAGGAAATCCTTATTACATGCCCGAAGTTGACATGATATTCAAACGAAAACACAGTGGATACTTATTAATGTTTTTGATGGATTTTACAGTTTGAAATTGTTTTTATGGGCACTCCTTTTGATTTAATAATTATTGCTGTCCTCTTGTGAACTAATATTAGTGATGGAGTGAATATCCGAAAGTTGATGAACGAAAGACGATGTGGATTAAAGCCTTGTTAAACAATGATTGAAGGTAGGATATATATTATATTGTACCCAAATTCTATTTGTAATATTTATGATTAGTTTTGTTTTAGGTATCGAATGTATATATCGTCACGTGAATATCTAAAATCAATTACTCAAAGCTTCAGGAATTGAATTATGCTGTGAATATACTACATATGAGGTGTCGAATACCAGTTTCTGTACAAGGTGCAAACGCAGACTTTTAAATGTCTACAATCTTAGGAATACTTTGAAGGCTCAAAAACTGTTAGTAATTTATATGTACAAAATATTGGTAACCATATCAAAATAAATGAAGCATATACAATATGGAGTGTTTCATTTAAAAAATCATGGTGGAACTGAATTTTCTGAATACTGAACAAAGCATTTTAGATACCTAATTTGAACTTTGTGATCGCAACCGAAGTTGCATGTATAGTTAAATTGAACTCAAATGGTAATTTTGTAGGTACTCAGTTCATCAGAAATCCACTTAAACTATATTAATTAGTCTCAGTTTGAGCTCATTTGCAGGAGAATTTGAATTTTTTTCAAATTGAGGTTTTCTCAAAATGAATGAATTTTTTTCGGTTAAAATACAGTTGATTAATATTATACAGGGAAAAATTGTTGGAGAATATTCACAAGAGCAATGCAACAAACAATAATTTTGTTAAACGTGTTCTATATAAATAGTTGAGTTTTGGTGGATTGAAGTGAAAACTTTGATGGATTAAACTGAAAACTAATGAAAATCCTATATACAGCGCCAAAAATGTGAAAAATTAAAACGGTAGTTTATCAGGAATCAATAAAAGTTTTTTCTGGATCAACTATTCTACCCGGAAAGAAAGTTTTTTTGAATAAAATTTGAAATTTTTTATTGAGTATGAATAAGATACTTTTTAAGTGCGTGAAGTGAATAGATTTGCTCTATGGATTAATACACGGTTTTTGAAATAGAGAAAAATTAGTGAATCCGCATGCGGATTTGAATCCAGCTGCCTCGACCCATCCGATGTATTTCAGTCGAAAACGAAGCTATGCGAAAGTTCATTTATTGCTGCGCAAGTGCATATGAGCCATTTTTGTACCGTGCAGAGTGATCATCACACCTAAAAAATGAGGCATTTGATCATTTCCCCCTTTTTTGTGGTCATTCGGCTTTTTTTATATTCAAAAGTTATTTTAGAGTTCAGAATAATCATTGAAACATTCAAAATTATAATAAAAAAGGTGTTTTCGTGAATAAATCTTGCCCAAGTACACCGTGAACAAAACGTTGCCAAGCTGTCGCATGGTCGCGAGAGCTCGTAGACGAATTGAATTCGGATGAGCTCGAAAATAGGACTGACTTTATCCAAGGCTCCTGTGATGAAAGATCCCCAAGGTTGGTTCGTTATTCGATCGATCAGAGCTAAAAGGTCTCTTGCGTGTATTTTTTGTGCGCATGTTCTGGGGAACAGCGTGATATCGTTTGGCCCAAATGTCTGTAATTTCAGAATTTCTTCCCGAATATGGTCTTAAACGACAAAATGCAACTGTGTAGTTTTTTAGTAAAAATCGGCAAAACAGTTTCGCAGTTAAAGTCGTTTGAATTTTTGAGATTATTTACTCTATATTTCAGGAACTACCAGAGCTATTCCATTGAAATTTCGCAGTTAGTTGAAGTATAACAACGTCCAACTTTCAGCGAAATTTTATTGAGATCGTAATGTTAGTATATTGAAAACCATTCATTTCGAAAAAAATTTACTTTCCGGTTAATATTCATCATATTTGAAAGAAATTTCGTTCAGACCTTGAACTTTATATTTTGCCGTCCTGTATCAAATTTCAGTTTGATATAATTATAATTTTCAGAGATATTGCGAAAGAAAAAATTTCATCGTTTTCACTTCGATGTTTTGCTTTTTCCGGAATAACTCGAAAAATACTGAGTCATTCAAAATGACACATGGTGTTTGAAAATTCTGATGAACAACTTATTGCAACATTTCATAACGATTGTGTTATAAGAACTATTGAAAAAACTTCAATTTGTTTTTTATACTATCAAATATTCTGCGATCTCCTGATCATATTATCCTTATGGAATTGCGTATAAACATTCAGGCTGTCATTTTTCAATCAAGTAAAGAATTTCAATTCGATCTGATCTGTATTTTCGGATATTTTGAATGGGTAGGTATACCAGGGGAAATATTGTGTGGATTTCACTTATTCCAGTTTCTGAGTTGTTTCTTTCGGTTTTTGTGCGCATGTTCTGGGAAACAGCGTGCAATCGTTTTGTCCAAATGTATGTAATTTTATAATTTCTTCCCGAATATGGGAAACGACTAGGTTGGACTCACTGGTGTCAAAATCAATTCTGTCCGGCGGACCGGTTAAGGGGACGATAACTGTTGGAAGGAAAGAGCTAGCGACTTGACACTTTCAGGTAGTTAGCGCATCAAATTGCGACGTTAGGGTCCATGAATGGGCCAAATCTAGCAACAGCTTCGGAATTATTCTCATTTGAATGTTTGTGGCAATGAGCTCAATATCTTAAGAACAAATTATGCGGTCAAATTGAAACTTGATAATTAGTTTTGTTGAATACTGACGTGTAACTATTTGTGAAATTTTTTGGGGTGTTGTAAGGAAATTTGAAAGAATATTTTCTAAAATGTTGTTTTATTCTGAAACTATCGATCAGATGTGAGAAAAAATTGCACACAATCTCAACTCAATACTTCGCAATAGTGTATCAAATTTCATTTTGATGCGATTTCAACATACGAAGATATTGGAAAAAATGTTTCGAATTTCATGGATTTTTTCTCGGTATCGTTATTTCTGAAATCATTCAAAAGAGACCTATCAAATAATGATGGAATTTGGTAACTAGTTAGGAAATGTTGGACTTTCTGCAAAATATTTGGAATATTTGAAAGAAACAATGCAATATATGCTATTCACCTCCGGGGATATAAGGACGAAAATATGCCAAATTTCGTTGTTATTTGAAATCTTAACGTTATTTCCGCAATATCTCAAGAAGAACAGATTGAGTCAGATGAAAATTGGTTATTAGTTGAAGAATACCAACGATCAACTAGGTGCAAAAGTTCGTGTTGATCTAATAGTTGGAAAATGTAAAAAAAAATTATTTGAAAATAATTGAAATTTTTTTCACGGAAAGTATTGATCAAATTTCGGAGAATTTAGGTACAGACTTCAAAATCAGTAGTATTCAACAACAAAGTTTCAAATTTCAATTGGATATGATATTAAATTTCGGAGATAAATGGAAAAAAATATGTCAAATTTTGTTGTTGTTTGATATTTTGACATTATTTCCTCAATATCTCAAGCAGTAAAGATGCGATCAGATCAAAACTCCGTAATTATATGAAGAATATCAACGCAAACTTATTGCAGAGATTTCGTATGGATCGGGTTATTAGAAAATTTTTGAATGATGTTTATTCGACAATGTCTTGTTGAAAAATTATTTTCCTCGAAAATGTTGATACAATTTTAACGAAATAAGGCGCAGACCTTGAACTCAGTATTCAACAACAATATTTCAAATTTCAATTGGATAAGATATTTACTTTCGGAGATATATTGAGGTTATTTCCTCAATATCTCAAGAAGTACAAAATCGAACACATCGAAACTTCGTAATAATTTGAAGAATATCAACGCGCAACCTAACGCAAAATTTCGTGCGTCTTTAATCGTTAAAAATTGTGAAAGAATCTTTATGTCTTGAGGAAATGGCTCCGAATGTGAACAAGCTCCTGACCTCACGTCAGTGCTTTTCCAGATTTTTGTAGTATGAATATATTATGCAGTGTGTCCCAAATTTGGGAAGTTTTCCCTAACGACTTCCTTCTTTAATAAAGACCATTATTGAAGATATGTTCAGTAACATATGCACACGAAATATATTTTATTTATTTTATTGGAGGAGTATGGAGAATGGTCTACCTTTCTATTTGATAAAAATAATTTTTTCCATTATACAACAATAGACAATCTGACTTTTAGGATCTTAGCTCATTTTTTCTGTTGAAGAAGGCGAATCAATAACAATATTCGATGGCCCAGGAACCATAAATGCCCGAAATGTTGTCCATAGCTGACGATATTCATTTCAAATTGAATAAAATTTATATTTGGTACTCATGTATAAGGTGATGTTCCTTCTCTTTTAAAATAGTCATTAAAAACTAGGAATGCATTATGTGCTGTATTTTCTCTCATCAGGGAGAGCTCAATCCAAAAAAATTATTGACTTATTCGAGCATATTCATAATGAAAGAAATTCCTCTGATTTCTTGAATTCATTACGAGAGAGAAACTCGCGCTGTACCTATGCAGGGTGTATCTGAATAACACTGAAAAAAATGAAGGGGGTGATACTGTGGTGAAAATTAAGGTAGGAATTTGGTATGAAATTTTTTGAAAAAGCTCCCCCCGAAAGAGTTGCACCCTTCCGAAGATTAACTTAGAAAATATGTTTCTCTTTTTCATTTTCCCTGTATATAAAGCTGAAACATGGTTAATATTATTTCTTAAAAAACTACACATTTTGGAATTTTTTCAACCCTGAAGTATGCCTAGAAGGGGTTGAAATACTCAACCCCTAAGATATTTTTCCCACAACCTTTTTCGGATGAAAAATTTCTTTTCAAACAATATGGCTTTGAAGCCCAATTCATTCACTTACTTTTTATCTCTACAAGTTTTTTCGAAAACTCAAACATTTAAGAGAAAAACATAGCTCATGTTAAATAGACGTTTATTGAACAACAGCCAACAAAATTATGACTTTTACAACTGAAACAGTAGCGAGAAATAAATGAAAACCGTTCAATTATCGGCAATACAATTATAATAAATGAAGAAATATGCCTGCTGAATTTATTATTATTTATCATCCTGCTACCATGCTGTTTTGCAGATCATCGATATTTTTTCTCGCGAATGCTTAAACTTTCGAAAAAACTTGTAGTGATGAAAAAAGTTAGTAAATGAATTGGGCTTTTCAGGCACCCACCTAAATTTTTTTCAGTGTTATTCAGATACACAATATTTAACTGTCTTCAGAAGGAATCCTCTATCAATTTTATCGCGAAAATAGACCGATAATGAGAAACGCAACAAAAACCGAATCAGATCTGAAGCCCGAATTTCCGATCTGTATCGCCAGTGGTTTAAGCTGTACACTTAAAGTGAGATATAAGGGTTGAAATCGAATGCAAATTCACCAAGAAAGTCCCTTCTAATGCGGTGATTCTTCTCGGGACCCCTTATCTAAATCCATTCTGTCGGTTCGCCACGTAGGGCAACGCACATCCCACACTTATTTTACACCCTTAAATCGATAATTGGTGTCCTATGCCGCCTTCTTCCCGTCCAAAAAAATTAACATGCTAATACAAGAAGCCAGATTGTAATTCAGTAATTAAAATGGAAATTCGTTGCACGATAAAAAAACATACCGACTTCCCTCAAACAATTATTTTTCTTTATTACTTTATAACTGCTTTAATATCTTCAGATGACGGTGGAAGAATTCATTATACTGGGTAATAATAATCAAAAAAAAGAGATACTAAACATTTTATACTGAATGAGAACATCTTAAGAATTTATTCAAACCTACTGCGGAGTCAAAATATATTTCTGAGAAGAATAATCCAATTTTTGAATTAGAATCTTTCTGATAGATCTTCAGTGATTGATTTTTAATCTGAAATTGGCACTAACAGATCATCAAGAACAAAAATAAACAAACCATCATGAACAACCCATTTGGTTGGATTTGATTCCTAATGTCGTTTCTATAAGTTCAGAACAAACCAGCATCAACAAGCCAATTCTTTGCATGTGATTCCTAATGTACGCCTCTCTGAAAAAATAAGAACACAATATAATTTGGGATCTACTTACTAAAAAACCAATTAATGAAAACCAGAAATGTACTGATTGTATAGATAATATTCCCTGTATTTTTGGAAAGACATATACAGGAGAAACATCATGACCGTAAGATATTAGGAATCGAAACACAAAAACAACATAAATAATAAAAATAAAAACAAATGTTTCAAAAAGCAAATCATGCCTTCAAAATTAAAGGGTATCACAATATAATACAGTGGGAAAACTCGAAAATTCTAATGATGGAATCAGATAATGATAGATTGGGAAAATACAAAACGACTAATGTCGGAACCAGATGATCTGAAAAAAAATAATTAAAGAGTCCTCCTGCATTTTCTTGGATTGAGCGGATAATTTCTTTTAATGTTGTGTAGAGACGGACCATATTTGACTGAATTCACTGAAAAAAGACAAAATTAAAAATCTTTCATACCAATTGAATCCATGCTGCTGTGGTTTTTCTGAAATGTCAATTTGACAAAAGCCTCACAAATCGAAAAATCATTAAAAGATAATTCTGCAAATTTTGTCGTTTTTCTGATTAAGGAGTCAGATTTGTATTCTGAAACATGCTTCGTTGATCGCTTGCATTGTTCCTAGAAACTGCCCTTGACAAATCGCAATCCGCAAGGGCGTTGTCATGAAAAAAAAAACAATTTTATTTAATTTTAAATAGTTCCGTTTCAGATATGTAGCGTGAATCTACCAGATGTTTGCGAAAAACGGATCATAATTTGGAGCAGACAATTTGCATTTAGGGGTTTTCAGCAGTTAACTTTCTCTCTGAAATATTTTCAGACCTGTTCAAATTCCGGTTTTACCGGAAACAGCCTACTTCTTCCTTATTTCATTTGGAACACCCAGTGTATTATTGCAGCATTAGAAAGCTTGTTCGGTAATATTTACAATATACGATTTCAGAGATATTTGAATTCTGAAGTTTTATAATAACTATAATTAATTTATTTCCAATAAAATATTTTCAATTTCAAATTTTACCGATACGTAGTATTAAAGCGATGTTGGCTATTTGTACTGAAAACGTACAGGGTGTTCATGGGAGGATGAGAAAATAATCAACTTGGACAAATCAACTCCGTCAAAACCCGATATTTTCAAATTAGGACCTATGTTTTTTAATCTTTCAGCCAATTCTACGTAAGAAGAGGGTATTACATAAGTATATCCCATTTCTAAAATGAAAAATTTCCGAGTAATCAAAGAAAATCTCATTAGCTCCAACAATAAACTAAAAATAAATTATAAGAATTCATTAAATGTCATAATCATTTATCGGAACAGCGAATTTGAGTTGTTTTCTGTGGTTTCCGGAAGTCAGAGACTACTCGAAATTATTGTTTACCCGAGTTGTTTCTTGATTACTCGGAAAGTTTTCTTTTGAGGTATAGGGTTTGCATGAGTAGGCCCTTTCTTTTTCACATGGAATCGACTAAAATCTCGACGAATCTCATCAACACCCTGTACTTTTTCTGTCTAAATAGTAAATACTGTTATACTATTACATAATGGCAATATTTGAAAATGAATGTTGAATGAATGTTTTTGAAAAATACTTCTACTGCAGAAATATTCAAGATTTGGTAGCCATCGATTTTTTTTTTTCATGAGAATTCAAATATCTCAGAAGCCACTGAGTTCTCCCCCAAGGCATAACATATTTTCGTGAATATCACCAAATAAGCTGTCTAATGATGCAGTAATATACGGGTTGTGTCCTTTGAAATAAGGAAGTAGAGGAAGTAGTAGAACTTTCTGGTATAAATGAGAGTTGCAGAGGTCTGAAAGTATTTCAGAGAAAAAGTTCATTGTCGAAATACCCCAAATGAAAACTTTCGGCATGAAATTAGGATCCGTCTGTAGGATCCACATTGGGACACTCTGTATACGATCAACAGTTCAAACAATATACGAAATATTGTTTCAACGTTATTCATTTGGCAATATTTTCCCAGTAAAAAAGGAGAAAAGAAGACAAAAGTGTATTACCAACTGTAAGAATAGTTTAATATAATCATCCACACCTACCCATAAACTCCCCTAATACCATTCCACATCTGTCTATCAAAAAAAAATCCTGATCTCGTGACTTTCTGCTAACGCGCCAGATGTAAAATGTTACAATTCCTTCATTTAGTCGGAAATTCAATTGTCAAAGAAACGATTATTTTTAAACCCAAATTTCCTGTATGTTCTTTTCAAGGGTGCTAATGTTTTAAGTGAACCATTCTTTAGCGACAAGATTCCAACATCAAGATGGAATAAACGAGGTATGAACAGAACGTAAATGAAGTGGAGGAATGAAATGATTTCGATGTTGCAGAAAACGATTAAGACGACTTTGGTGAATATATAATCTTTTGAGGAAGAACATCACAGTTTTTTAAATATCAGACATTACAGCATGTGTGTATAAATCACAGTATAAGAACAGACATTGTAAACGGAGCACCATACATTTTTACGTATTTATAAGATTTTCAAGAAGGAATTTTCTCTTCCTTCTGAATTTATATTGAAATAATTATAATCTTACCTACACTTGCTGTCTGACCAGAAGGGTTTTTCGACTAGATCAGGTCCTATAAGCGATGATTTTTCAGATCCTCAGATGTACGAAGAACGCTACAGGCCCCTTATATTGGGGAATCATCTTTCACTAGAAAGCCAATAAAATATTCCTAGTAAACTGAAAAACGTGTAACTATGTAAGCGACAGAGCTGTCAGAAATAGGTTTCTTAGTTACTTTACAGTGACATAGTTACTTCGAAGTAGGCATTTGAATTTCTGAGTTATACTGTTCGTCAGTTCATTTTTTCGACAAAAAGTAATAAGTATCTTAGAAACTCTTTAATAGAATCTGTATCTCGAATGTGCTCTTACCTAGGGGCTATAAGTATGTTAAAAGTTGCAATATATTTATATATTCTTTTTTATTCAGAGTTCAATCATTCATTCTTTTTTGAGTGTTTTGTGTTCAGAGGCAGCTGTTATCCTATTTAAAAATTCAAGTTGTATCTACAATTATATCTAATTCTAGTGTCGAAGAAATTTGAGCATTCGTATTCTTTTTCCTTGATCAATTCAGTCTAGAAATACATCACTTGGTCTAATACTTTACGAAATTCCAACCTCACATAGGTGAGGTCACCTTGCACGTAAATGGGTCTAATCCACAATTTCAGGTATTTTGAGTTAGAACTGTGGTCAACTTCGCAAGAGCTCAAATTTTGTGGTGGTGAAGACATTCGATTAATTGATAGCTTATTCGTTGAGTTCTAAAAATTGCTAAGAGATCTGAGCAACAGTTTTTTGTAATGAATAGCACCTGGCGGCTTGGATCTTTTCACTACTGCTTTTGATAGGGCTGATTTGAGATATTCAGAGAGAGTGAAAAGTAATAACCCACATTTGACAAGCTGAGACTTGTTGATCAAAACCAAAAAACGAAAATGTCTTCTTTCCTAGAAAAAGCTCAAATGCAGTCTTCCCAAAACATATGTTCAGTGGATTACACCCATTCAGGTCCAAGGCGACGCTAAATAAAGGAACTTAAGAAGCATCTTACCTGTTTTTGAGAAGAAACCTCAAATGAGTATCAAATTTCCTTTTTGAAGATTTCCTAGATACCTGAAATATCTGGATTCTTTTCCAAAGTATTATTGACAGTTCTAATCAAGAGGTTCAATAATAGGCGAATGAAAAGAATGCATTAAATTTGATTGAAATCATTAGAAGGGACAAAGTGAGGTTCAAATTTTGAGGAGCTCATATTAAGCTTGCATATTTCAACTCGATGAGAACTAATTATTATGGCATTCAGAATGAAAAATATCTATATATATATATTCCAACGTAGGTGTTATTTCTATATAGTTTTTGAGTTAACGAGATAGTCTTCAAATTAATACTTCGAATCCAATATTTGTAGTATCCAGTGTAGTTATTTATCTTCAACCGAAACCCTTCAAGTGGATTATATCAACTTATTTTACTATGACTTTATAATTGGTAATTCCCTTAGTGAATATGTTTGATAGGACGAAAAACAACTGAAAAGTCCGGAATTAAGTTGATGATAAATAAAGTAATTCAGATAATGCACTAAATTAGTTTCAGTGATTCCAAGGCATCAAAACAGTCTATTTAATGAGGATTTCCGTTGCCTCTTGTGTGGTCCATACTTATCAGTTTGTTTCAAAATATGCCCCATTCCAAGATGACTGGGCAGCATAATAATAAAAACAATCTAGAGAAAATTAAGTGTTATTGTTATTATTGCAGGATCTGCTTCAAATAAACAATAATCAAATGTGAATACATTTTATCGTTTCATCAGAAAAAATGTTTCAAAACTGCAAAAAATTACATTTATTGGAAATCTTGATATTTCGTATAATTCCATGTCCCTTCAACATTTTTTAAAAATGACAAATGTTCTTAACCATTCACGAATTCAGCTATCGTAATTAGGTTCCAAATCTGCTATTGAAATATCGAGTTTCTGAGTTGTTTATTTCGGAAGATATTGTGTGTAAGATCTGCCGTTAGGCAATAACTTCCGAAAGAAACTGCTCAGAGACGTGATATTTGTTTTGGGAATTAACTATAAAAGTCGAATGGTAAAATCCGCCCAATGATTCCGTTGATTTATAGTCAGTGGCATTAAATATGTTACACACAGAAAGAATAACATGGTGGCCTTGATTTTTTGGCATTGTAGTTCGGACATTTTAATGTCGCGGTTAAGTTTGTTAATGGGCCAAATCGGCCTAATGGTTTCGGAGTTATAGCCATTTGAAATTTTGAGGGTATTTCCCTGATATTTCAGGAACTACTGGAGCGGTTGGATTGAAACTTGGCAGTTAGATGGAACATAACGATGCGCAACTTTTAGCGAAATTACGGTCACTTAATTGAAAAAAATTTTTTTTTGGGAAACTTTTGGTCAAATTCGAAAAATATTTCGCTCAAACCTTGAACTCTATATTTCACAGCAGCGTTACAAATTTCAATTTGATACGAATATGGTTTCCGGAGATATTGGGAAAAAATATGTGAAATTTCGTGGTTTTTTTCTCGTATTTCGATGTGTTTTTCGGTATAACTCAAGAAATACTGATTCAATCATGATGGAACTTGGCAGCTAGTTTGAAGATGCTGAAGGACAACTTTGTACCTAATTTCGTGATCATCGTGTCATTAGAACAATTTGAAAAAAAAAATTGAATTTTTTTTTTCAAATATTTAATATTCTGCGATCTTCTTGTCATAGTATCCTCATTAAATTCTGTATGAACCTTCGAACTGTCATTTTTCAATAAAGTACTGGATTTCTATGCTATTTAATCGTTATTTCTGGAAATATTGCGAAAATTGAACTTTTAATGGGTTTATCTGTGTACTCGCGAATGGCTAAAATCTGCCCAATGATTCCGTAGACATACCCAAAATTTTATTTTCTCAATATTTTCAAAAATACAGATTAGATCGAATTGAAATCCAGCACTTTATCGATAAAATTTTGAAAAGCACTGACGTGAAGAACCTTTTTATTCTGTTGTTCTATGAACATAATTGATGAAAGTTCCCAACTTGTTTGCTGATGTTTGAGTGTATGGGCCACAACTCCACTAATGGCTCATTCTGTTGCATCGGCATCATTACAACAGGCATTTGCAATAAATCTGTCAGAGGGATAAGATACCCTGGTCTTTTCGCTGTTTGTGTTTTGAGCGGCGAAAACGTTGGCCAACCTGTGTGTTACCGAATTATATCCAAGACCTAACGTTTCTGTTCTTTTTCAACGGAGTAATAAAACTGACAAGGGAAAGTGTATTTTGCCACGTGGCTTATCAGATTATGGGTCCACGTGTACGGCTATCTTTATTGAAGCGATATGTGAAAATTGAAGAAGCACTTGGTTCATTATGTTTTACCCCTAATAGCAAGAATTCTGTCCCAGTATCTGGATAAAATGGTCTCTGTGTTGTCTTGAAGTGGTTTGTTGACTTCCTTAAGTAGCTTCGCGTTATACTTTTTGTTATAAAAATTCACGGTGGAAGATGTCTGGATTTGAGAGATAATCGACTAGATTTAAATAAATAATTCGACACAAAAATTGTAGGTTTGTAGTTATGAAGCAGACCATAACAAAAAAAAAATCCAGAAAAGCACTGTAGTGAAGTCGGCTTGTTTGCTCAGCAGTTTTTCTCAAGATATCGAGGGAATATCCCAAAAATTTAAAATGACTCCGAAACTGTTGTACTGATTTTGCTCCTTACTGAAATTCAGCGGGATATCTAAACTCACAAGACTAACAGTTTGCCTTCAAAAGTTAGAGCACATGAGGCTGGCTGTATAGAATTCAATTTGACCACAGATTCTTCAAAGTGCGATCAACCTAGTCTTGAAGAGCATTTTCTGCTCAAAATTGCAGACATTTGGACAATATGAAAATGGTCTCACCTAGAACTTGCGCATCAAAATTGAAATACACTCAGACAAATTTAGACATTGAATAGAATACCGCTAGAACCTCTTTTCATGCCTGTTCAAAGAAATATGCGTTCGTAGGAGCCTATCTTTTTGGTTGTTTCGGGATCAAAGTAAGGGGTTCTTTAGGTGCTTCTGAGATGGCGCGTGTGGAATTTCGTTCACAAAACTGCCATACAACAGGTTTTACTATCTAGAACTGTATCTGCATTTGGACGAGGTGAGTCGTTCTGATCGTAGGTAAAACTATGAAACTCCAGCTCCTTGAGCAATACTTCTTCATTGTTGTGATTCTGGTTGGTCGGATGATTACTTCAGACCAAGTCGGAGAATTTGTTGCTTTTGGACCGATATTCGTGCTTGTGTTCATGTTTGTTTATCAAAATTGATAGCGTTAGTCCTTGAATCGACGGACTTTCATTTGGAAACGTGCCTTTAGGACTATTCTTTTTTTTTGGTGTAGCTCTCAGAGTGAAGCCAAGAACTATCTATCGATCACACAATCTAACTTCTCTATTTTCCGTTCACAACTTTCGCGCTCGAAAATTATTGAAAAATGATTGAATTCCGAAGAACCCATAAGTTAGAAAGTTTCAATTTAAAGTGAGTTTGGTACAGCATGAACTGAATCGTGTATAAGTGAGAACAGGATTAAGGCGTCCACACATGAAAAACTTTTGGATGTGATTTATTCATCTAATCTACCGCTTCACCATAAGTATCATCAAACTCTTGTAAATCCATGGGGACATTTTGTCGAAAACTTTGTCAATACACCAGGTGGAGTTTGTTGTTGAATGAAATATATCCTTTTACACTCGGTGTCCGAAAAGGGTATTGTCTGTAAATTTTAATGTTTGATTAGTTTGAGAGATATGAGCCCCCAAAGTGCTACTTCTTTACTATCCGTACAATTCCTTGTTTCTTGTAGTTAAATCACAAATCAGCCTGAAATCATTTTCACAATGATTCGTGGTATTTTCGTTCAAACCCATTCAAGATTTGATTGAAAAAAATTTTAGCGATCACCAATTTCTCATGTCATTCTGGGGAATTTGATTTCGATCACCAGTGAAATTTCGCATCGACGCAATTTCATCTCTGCTTCTAACTGTCGGCAGTTTGAATGAAAATATTGAAGGAAGTCTGATCAATCAATACAGATGAATTTGCTTAATAGGTATGGTTAGGTTAGGTTAGAAGATTTATTTTCAGAAGTCAAAATTGCGTAAACAAAGATCAAAAATCCAATAACAATCAGCAATGTGATGAAACTTTACTATCCACCAAAAATATAAAGGGTCAAAAAGATGGTTAATTTAACCCCTCTGTCCCCGCTAACAAATATTGGCAACAACGTTTTCATACACATCTGAAGGGTGTTTCAAACTGCGCGGTTTTTTTAAGAATAAATAAAATATAGATGGCGCACTGAATTCGTCTGGGTATTTTGACATTCGAGAAGTGTGATGTATGACATTTATAAAATGGCTTTGTACACGATACAACAACGCGTTCAAATTGATGTATTATTTTATGAAAATCAGCGTTCTGTGAAAAGTATTTTTGGAAAATTACGTGAATTTTATTGTTTTATGCTCAATTGGCCACCAAGATCATGTGATTCGACATCGCAGCGGACTATTATCTTTGGGGTTATGTAAAAAGCCAGATCTATAAGAATAATCCCCAATCGATTCCTGAACTAGAGGATAAAATTATTCGTGTCATTAATGAGATAGAGCCTCAATTATGTCAAAATGTCATTGAAAATTTTAACGAAAGAGTGGACATCTGTAGAGCTGCAAGAGGAGGCCGTTTGACAAATACTATTTTTCGTATATAAATGTCATACCTGATGATAGTTCGATTACTAATGAAAAGTTTTTGAAAATGAATGCAAAAAAACGCGCAATTTGAAACATCCTTTAGATCAACTGATTGCAGAACCGAAGGAATGTTTCGGAAGTTGGGTGAACTTACGGAGTGTGGAAGCCTTAGAAGTCTACCCGTCCGCGGAATATATGAAATTGCATTCAAAAATTTTCACATATGCAGTTCGTGCCTTGAATACGAAATGACCGTGAATATCGAAGCCCCAGAGTTAGAGCACTCTATTCAATGAACCGAAAAGAACGTAATACAGTTTGTCAACGATATGTCGTTGGATCGTGTTCACTCCATCATGCTAACTGACAAGTGAGGAAGTTATTTCTAGATCGAAGAAACCGACAACATCAGGGTAAATTCTTGCTTTGAAGGAATCTCTTCAATTTCAACTATTTCACTTCAACTGTATCATTTCTTCGTTTTTTATGGCGTTGGTGCGATTCCTTCGGCTTCAAATCGGGCTGCAACTGATTTCAGTTGTTGAAATCGTATAAAGCCTTTGCATTTGAGGAAGGTTGATGAAAATTCTAGTGAAACATAATAATCATAACAATATTGATACTGAAATATACGAACAAGAGCAAAGAAAAAAGGAAAAATGTCCTTAAAGCTACACCAGCATTTATGGCACACTTCAAAAAAACATTGCTCAGAATTTTTTACACATTTATTACAAATTTGCGTCCCAAAGCAAAAATTTATTACAGCTCCCGTTTTCCAGAAAAATGGCGTGGGCCAGCTTTAGATTAAAGCTGCACCACGCAGTCTGTATTTTCCAAAACATGCAATATTTAGTCATCGAATTGGCACCAGAATTTCTAACACATTTATTACAGATAATTGACGAGCAAAAAAATCGAAATTATTAACCCCAAGGGGATAGACACCCCTAAATATTGAATATTCAAGTTGAATATGCATCCAAAAGGTGGACGGTATGAAATTATTCATCATTCTTTCTTAAACAAACTTTAAATGACATCATATTGTCCGATGATGGGGATGAAACATCCCCAAACATATCGAAATTCCTATTACGTAATTATATGAACAACGACATAAACTGCGTAACGCTATTTCCCGCGGACGGTACATATACTCGTATCTGTCGGAATATTTCAAATCTCTTGGATATCGCCGATTTTTCTTCAGTTCAAAAATTTATTACAGTAGCCCACACTTCTCTATCACATGCTTAAGGATTCAAGTGAACTATTGAATCAAGAAAAATGTGAAATTAGTATCGTAGTATGTGAAAAAAAAAATTCGAAAAATAATGATGGAGAATTTCGATATTCATCAATTTTTCTCTTTGTCAAAGATTGATTACAGTAGCCCACACTTCTTTAACACATGCTTGAGGATTCTTGTGAACTATTCAATCAAGAAAAATATGGAAGTGTCGAAGTATGTGAAAAAAAAAATTCGAAAAATAATGATGGAAAATTTCGATATTCATCAATTTTTCTCTTTGTCAAAAATTTATCACAGTGGCCCACACTTCTTTAACACATGCTTAAGGATTGGAGTGAGTTATCCATCAAGAAAAATATGGAATTAGTATCGTAGTATGTGAAAAAAAATAATTCGATGAATAATGATGGAGAATTTCGATATTCATCGATTTTTCTCGTTGTCTAAAATTTATTACAGTAGCCCACACTTCTTTAACACATGCTTAAGGATTCGAGTGAGTTATTCCATCAAGAAAAATATGGAATTAGTATCGTAGTATGTGAAAAAAAATAATTCGATAAATAATGATGGAGAATTTCGATATTCATCGATTTTTCTCTTTGTCCAAAATTTATTACAGTAGCCCACACTTCTTTAACACATGCTTGAGGATTCTAGTGAGTTATTTCATCAAGAAAAATATGGAATTAGTATGGAAGTATGTGAAAAAAACTAATTCGAAAAATAATGATGGAGAATTTCGATATTCATCGATTTTTCTCCTTGTCAAAAATTTATTACAGTAGCCCACACTTCTTTAACTCATGCTTAAGGATTCAAGTGAACTATTCCATCAACAAAAATATGGAATTAGTATCGTGGTATGTGAAAAAAAATAATTCAAAAAATAATGATGGAGGATTTCGATATACATCGATTTTTTTCTTTGTCAAAAATTTATTACAGTAGCCCATCCTTCTCTAACACATGCTTAAGGATTCTTGTGAACTATTCAATCAAGAAAAATATGGAATTAGTGTCGAAGTATGTGAAAAAAAAAATTCGAAAAATAACGATGGAGAATTTCGATAATCATCAATTTTTCGCGTTGTCAAAAATTTATTACAGTAGCCCACACTTCTTTAACACATGCTTAAGGATTCTAGTGAGTTATTCCATCGAGAAAAAAATGGAATTAGTATCGTAGTATGTGAAAAAAAATAATTCGAAAAATAATGATGGAGAATTTCGATATTCATCAATTTTTCTCTTTGTCCAAAATTTATTGCAGTAGCCCACACTTCTTTAACACATGCTTAAGGATTCTAGTGAGTTATTTCATCAAGAAAAATATGGAATTAGTGTAGAAGTATGTGAAAAAAACTAATTCGAAAAATAATGATGGAGAATTTCGATATTCATCGATTTTTCTCTATGTCAAAAATTTATTACAGTAGCCCACACTTCTTTAACACATGCTTAAGGATTCTAGTGAACTATTCAATCAAGAAAAATATGGAATTAGTATCGTGGTATGAGAGAAAAAATAATTCGAAAAATAATGATGGAGAATTTCGATATTCATCGATTTTTCTCGTTGTCAAAAATTTATTACAGTAGCCCACACTTCTCTGACACATTCTTAAGGATAGTGTGGGCTACTGTAATAAATTTTTGACAACGGAAAAAATCGATGAATATCGAAATTCTCCATCATTATTTTTCGAATTATTTTTTTTCACATACCACGATACTAATTTCTTTTTTTTCTTGATGGAATAGTTCACTTGAATCCTTAAGCATGTGTTTAAGAAGGGTGGGCTACTGTAATAAATTTTAGACAACGAGAAAAATCGATGAATATCGAAATTCTCCATCATTATTTATCAAATTATTTCTTTTCACATACTACGATACTAAATCCATATTTTTCTTGATGGAATAACTCACTAGAATCCTTAAGCATGTGTTAAAGAAGTGTGAGCTACTGTAATAAATTTTTGACAACGAGAAAAATTGATGAATATCAAAATTCTCCATCATTATTTTTCGAATTTTTTTTTTTCACATACTTCGACACTAATTCCATATTTTTCTTGATTGAATAGTTCACAAGAATACTTAAGCATGTGTTAGAGAAGTGTGGGCTACTGTAATAAATTTTTGACAAAGAGAAAAATCGATGAATATCGAAATTCTCCATCATTATTATTCGATTTATTTTTTTTCACATACCACGATACTAATTCCATATTTTTCTTGATGGAATAGTTCACTAGAATCCTTAAGCATGTGTTAAAGAGGTGTGGGCTACTGTAATAAATTTTTGACTAAGAGAAAAATCGATGAATATCGAAATTCTCCATCATTATTTTTCGAATTATTTTTTTTCACATACTACGGTACTAATTCCATATTTTTCTTGATGAAATAACTCACTAGAAACTTTAAGCTTGTGTCAAAGAAGTTTGGGCTACTGTTATAAATTTTTTACAAAGAGAAAAATTGATGAATATCGAAATTCTCCATCATTATTTTTCGAATTTTTTTTTTCACATACCACGATACTAATTCCATATTTTTCTTGATGAAATAACTCACTAGAATCCTTAAGCATGTGTTAGAGATGTGTGGGCTACTGTAATAAATTTTTGAAGTGAAGAAAAATCGGTGATATCCAAGAGATTTGAAATATCCCGACAGATACGAGTGTATGTACCGTCCGCGGGAAATTGCGTTACGCAGTTTATGTCGTTCATATAATTACGTAATAGTAATTTCGATATGTTTGGGGATGCTTCATCTCCATCATCGGACAATATGATGTCGTTTAAAGTTTGTTTAAGAAAGAATGATGAATAATTTCATACCATCCACCTTTTGGATGCATATTCAACTTGAATATTCAATATTTAGGGGTGTCTATCCCCTTGGGGTTAATAATTTCGAATTTTTTGCTTGTCATTTATCTGTAATAAATGTGTAAAAATTCTGGTGCCAATTCGATGACCAAATATTGCATTTTTTGGAAAATACAGACTGCGTGGTGCAGCTTCAATCTAAAGCTGGCCCACGCCATTTTTCTGGAAAACGGGAGCTGTAATAAATTTTTGCTTTGGGACGCAAATTTGTGATAAATGTGTACAATATTCTGAGCAATGTTTTTTTGAAGTGTGCCATAAATGCTGGTGTAGCTTTAAGGACATAAAGGAAAAGAGGTTTCAAAGATCCACCTATAGAGTGTCAGTCAGATATTTATCCACACTATTGGCGTCTGAATTTAAGATCGCAACGCCACGGTGGCCAGTTTCCGAACCTTAGATACAGACAAAGATTTTGTTTTGATAGTCGATTTTGTACTGTTTGTTAGTGTTTGGTTTGATAATTTTTGATTTTTAGATTTATTCGAAGACTTTTTAGACTTTTTAGTTGACGAGAGTATTACTGGGAGTAGATATTCCATTCTTATAAAGTAGTTATGTATCATTCTTCAATCTTATTGAGTCTAGCAACTCTAAAATTACGGGATATCTCCAAGGTTAGACAGTATTTTAATACATATTATTTATTTTCAGATCCAAATGGGAAGATTGACTTTGGTGAATTTCTTAGGCTGTCTTGAAAGTTGAGAAACAGATAGTATTGTAGAACATACTTTTTGGAATAATCATGTTCCATGTTCCTTAATGATCAGTTCAACAGGCAGATTTCTGGAAGGCAGAGCATTCCTCTTAAGTAAATTTCTCTGCTTGGATCAGGGGCCTGGAAAAAAATTGTCTTCATGAATGTGATCTAATATTTCATGAGCAATTCGTGCCTACCTCTTTGAAAATAATTATCATCGGTAAAAGGCAGGTAACAGACTCTCATAAATCTTGTTTGTTGGTTTTTATCGATTCTTCAACACTTTCAGGCCCGACTTGTTACAGGAAGTTTCTTTTACCCTAACTCGAAATTTTTCACCGGGCTGTGGACATATATGGGAAGCGACATTTGAGTTTGCTTTTCCTCAGTAGAAGCACTTGTAAAATCACACGAACGCCAAAAAAAATGCATAAACTTTCTCATTTACTTAACATTGCTTTTAAATTGTCAATGATAATGTCTGTACCTCGGGTTACTCGGATAGCCACCAGAGGTAGTAGTGCTTATTTCCATTCGCCAATAGTAAATTTTTTTTTATCATCAGTGTTTTCACTGTTTTTCGAAATCTTAATGAATTCATAGATATGATGTTCTTCGATAATATATTATATATGTTAGGAGCTGTTACACACTTGTTCAAATTCGAAGCATTTCTTCACAAAACTCAGCTTCAAATATAGTTGAAATCGATAGATTTCAATTTTATCTGATCTGTATTTCGGGAAAAATTTAGAAAACGCAATTTAGAAATAACTACTGAATCATTGGTTTCTGTGATTTCCGAAAATGTCAATTGGCTGAAGTCACCAAAACAGAAAGAGCTTACAAGAAAATAATTTCCAATTCATCGCGCTGTAACGGCAGAAATAGATCAAGAATTTTTATCAGACGTCTCCTCCTAAAACTCCGGAAATTGTCCTCAAACATACCGATCGTATCTTGAAATCACAGAACCCAAACACCTGCTGATATGCCATATATCACATTTATACCGTGATCGTACGATAGAGATGGGGGTTGCTCACGGAACCAGATAATTAGAAAAATGTAGTCCACCTGTATTTTGCTGAATGGATATAATAATTTCTTCTTTCTTCCTTTTTATATGCAAATGCACCATCTTTGGATAGATTCGTTGAAAAAGGTATGGTAGAATTAGAAAATTTTCATAACGAGCGAATCTGCGTTTCTGTGATTTCCGAAAATGTCAATTGGACTGAAGCAAAAAGCTTGCAAGAAAATAATTCAGAAGATTTCCAATTTATCGTGCTATACCGGCAGAAATATATTGGATCAAGAATTCTCTATAAGACATTTACTCCTAAAATTTCGGAAATTCTCCTCTAACATACCGATCGTATGATGAAATCACAGAACCCAATCACCTGCTGATATGTGGCTATCACATTAATACCGTGATCGTACGATAGAGATGAGGGTTGATCACGATGGCGATGAAGAAGTGGGGTAGCATTCAATCAGTCTGTTACCCAAGAGACCTTTGAAATTAAGTAACCTTGGTTGGTCACATATAATTACGAGAAGCCTCCCTCTATATAGGCAATGCGATCGCTCTGTCGATCTGTCTTCCGATTGTTTTCGCTGAATTACCTCTGTGACTATCGCTTCTCCTTCATCGATTTCCAACCCTTCGGAGATGTCCCTTCTGACAACGCAATTAGTAATATGCTGGTCTATCCTATATACGACAATCCCTTCATTCCACAACGCTGTTCACGTAGTAATTTCACGAGAATATTTATTCACATTCCGAAAATATCACGGCAGGCAAACTCACAACTACTGAATCACCTATTCAATAATTTATATCAGAAAAAATCAGAATAGGTGGTTCTGAGTTCAACATACAACAAAACCGAAATAAAAAATAGAGACAGACATAAGATGAACTCTTCATCTTCAACCAATTTATGTGGCCTTGCAACAAAAATCTGAAGGATCGGTTTCAAATTCATTTTGAAAACAGTTTTGAGATTTTGAGATCTATAGTTACTTAAATCGAACCATTTAACGAAATCCAGAAATAACAAAATTGTATCAGTATATATGAGATTCCCTGCAGAAAGACATATTATATATAAAAATTATCAAGATCGTTAGAAAGCGAGAACAAAAATACAGCATAAATACAAGGCTCCAAAACGTTACAGTTTCGTTCTTTTCTTCAAATTGTTTTAATAACACTTTGATCACCAAATTTCCCACAAGGCTGTTCAACATCATTTCCAAACCAGTTACCAAGTTTCATCATGATGGCTCTCTATTTGGTGAGTTATTCCGGAAAAACAACGATATCGAGGAGAAAACCACGGAATTCGACATTTTTTTCCTAATATTCCCGAAAATTGTTATCGTATAGAACTGAAATTTGCTACACTATCGTGAAATGTAAAGTTCAAGTTCTGAAAGTTTTCTCGAATATGATAAATAGAAAATTATTATTTATAGAAATCACTCTGCGGATTACGGGATATCAGATTAAATTTCTTCATGAAGCTCATTTATATCTTAAATAAAACTTATATTTCATTCATAAATCATTGGTTTCTCAGAACACAAAAACCAATTCCATGAAAAAATTCATTTGAAACATTGAAATCTCAATAATTACTCTTTCATAACTGAATAACACTTCTACATGCAGAACGCCAATTAGGTAGCGTAATTCAAAATAATGCAGATTTCCAAAAAAAATCGGTTGATCGGAGGTTTCCATCAATTCTGGTTTGCATAGTACAATTATCGTCAACATGTGGATATCCGTTACTGGTTTCAATGGAAATACAATATTTTTCGTACTGAGAGTTTGAAATAAGCGTGAATATAATAGATAAAATGAGCATGTATATGATAAATCAAATTGGAGGTTATATGCAAAAAAATCAATAACAAACCGGAAATCTCATCAATTGTCGAGAATCCAATACTGAGGATAGGAGCCTTAGACTAAGTTTGGACCCGATGATCTACCTGTTCTGAATGGAGTCTGTGCCGGGTCGTGACCTAAGACAAGGGATATAGCGTAGACAAAATATTCCGCATGTTTCATCATCTGGTTGTCGGCAATTTACTTGCTTGAATTCTACGTTTTTACGTCAAACAGACGTTTGGATTTGACACCCTCTAAGTTGACTGTATCTGTCAACGATAACGAACAAAATGTCTATTCTAGAATTATTCCTTCGAATTCAGCCTGATGAGGTTCACGATATATTCAATTGTTACAGAAATGTTATCGAAAATAACTTTAGTTCTTAAGTTTGTGTGTTGGATACTTCGTGAATCAAGTGAACACTTATCGGATATCTGCACTGTGGAAAAAATTTTTCGATTGCACAGGAAGTGTTTTTTTTCAGTTCATTAATATTTTTCAGAACAAAGTTGAATCCTAGTAGACATCACATCTACACATTTGATATTAGCAGAAAATCTTGCATTTTGTTTTACGTATTGGTGTTAGTTTGAAAGATTGAGTTTATTTCCTCAGTATCAAGAAATACTAACGCGATCAGATTGAAACATCTTGACTAGTTGTGAAATATCGACGCTCGATTGAATGCAAAATTTCGTGACAATTGTATTGGAAAAAATCGATTTTTTTTTGAACACATTTTTTTTCGGATACATATTCATCAAAGTTCAATGAAATTTGGTACAGGTTTCAGAGTCAACATTTGAACAGAGTGTTTCAAATTTCAGTTTGACCGATATTTATTTGCGGAGATATTGGCAAAAAATTTCGTGACCATTTTTAATTTTGAGATTATTTCCCTAATATCTCAAAAAAGTTCATTTTCTGTTGTAGAATACCGACACGCAATTTAATGAGTGTGGAAAAGGGAGAGATTTTTAAAGAGGTGTAACGTCTCTTCTCATTCAAAATGTTATTTTGAATTATGATAGCTCAGTTAGCGGTCTGCATGTGGAAATGTTATTCAATTATACAAGAGTATTTATTGAGATTTCAATGTTTCACATGAATTATTTCATAGAATTGGTTTCTGTGTTGTGAGAAACCAATGAGTTATGCATAATATATAAGTTTTTTTTAGATATCAATGGTATATTGGGTTATTTAATTGAAAAAATAATAAACCCTTGTGTAAAATTTGCAGCGTTTCTTTATAGATCTCCAGGATTTCATGAATGAATTTCACTTTTCAATTTCAAATTCAGAATCGACCTATTTGATCCTGCCCGAACAGGTTGAATTGAAATCCAGGCAGATTCTGTTTTAGTTGTCGAACAAAACACAGCGACAGAATGCTATTCGCAGGAAACATGGTTGCAGCAACCGTTCATGATTGTGGAACAAGTGTAAATAGCTGAATTGTGATGTATTATGTATTTAGTAGCGAATATAAATGACCGTTGTCCGTGGAATTTCAACTATTTGCTTAATTAAATTTGGGGTATAAATGTTAACTGAAGTCCGGACGAGAACGACCCTTCTACAATGCAGCCCCAACTGAGGGAATGGAACCAGAAATCACGAATCCCAAACGTCCACACGAAATTAGATTGATTATTTACAAATATGAATGAGCAACGGATTCTTCCGTCTTCGTTATCAAAAGGGTACGCTGGATATTACCTTTATTTATTAATTGAAATTAACGAATGAAAACCAGAACATATCACAATATGATTTATTTTCGTCGGATGTTTTCATGTTTGAAAACGTTCGTTTCGTATATGACTACTAAGTGTTTCTTATGGAATAATTGATAAGGCAACTGAAACGTAGCGAATAACTTCAATATAGAATAAAATATAAGTTAAAAAAATCTGAAAAAAGAACCAACGTGAAGTCAGCAGCTTTTGCGCTCATATTCAAATTCGTGGCCAAAGTGGTGATCTCCTGATCATATTACCCCCATAAAATTCTGTATGAACCTTCAAACAGTCATTTTTCGATAAAGTACTAGATTTCAATTCGATCTAATCTGTGGTTTTGGAAATATTGGGAAAATAATATTTCGAATGGGTATATCTACGGAATCATTAGGCGTATTTTACCCATTCACACATCCGACCTTCGGAATTAAGTACCAAACCTTACCAAATTACGAAGGCTGAATTCGTGAATTGGTAACATCCACATTTCGCAGATATCCCATTCGAAATTTTATTTTCACAATATTTCCAAAATACAGATAAGAAAATCTAGAACTCATCGACAAATGACAGCTTGAAAGTTCATACAGAATTTCATGAGGATAATAGGCTCAGAAGATCGCAGAAAATATTTGGAAAAAAATTTGAAATTTTTTTTCAAAATGTTCTACACGAATTCTACACGAAGTTGCACATCAGCACTAGGTTTCATCATGATTGGATCAGTATCACTTGAGGTATTCCAAAAAAAAATGATTTCAAGAGAAAAAAAACACGAAATACGAACAAATTTTGGAAAAATGTTTTTCGGAATTTACTGACAGTACAATACGAACAGAATAGTGCATCTTCAAGCTCCAACTAAATGCCAAGTTCAAATGAAATCGGCACAGTTGTTCCCGAATATTAGGAAAGTAACCTCAAAGTTTCAAATGGCTATAACTCCGTTGGGCCAATTTTGCCCATTAAAGAACTCAACCGCGGCATTCTGATGCACGACCTACTCTTAAAATTCCAAAAAACGAACATACTCCATTCGCACCCAAATTTCTCTTGAAAACAATTAACTCTGGGGGCCAATTCTTGAATCTTGATCAAGAATTGAAGAGTATGACAATGGGGGTTTTTCCTTTAGAAGAAAATGCAGTTATTTTCATGAAAAACCTTCAGAACATCACATTTCGAAAATATAATTTCAATATTATATTTTTAAAAAAATGTTTGATCACCTAAAACTGAAAAATAAAAATGGTGATTTGCATTTAAAGGGATTTGTCATGAGTGCACGATATGGCAACGTCGAATTCAGCTTTCTCGGAAAGAAAAGGACGTCAAATGTGTTACTTTGCTCAGAAAACAGAGATAGCTATACTTCGATCTGGTTAGAGTAGAAGACAACGACCAAGGAATAGAAAAAGAAGAGCACAGACTGTCATACTGTCATATTACTGACAAATCGCAAACGGAAATTGTTTGGTTATATTGACAAAGAACACGTGTGTACCACAGAATAGGAATAAATATTTCGATATTCTGTAGCAGAAAAAGCAATTCTACTAAACAACGTTGTCACTTCGTGCATGCATGACAAATCCCAAACCCCAATTTTGAAACCTGATTTTGAATACTTTCTGAAGGTAACTTGGAAAAATGATGAATCAAACCCATAAAAATTATGTTCAAATTTGCATTTGCAGTCATAACTCAAATTCAGGAAAAACCCCCATTGCGATATGTTTGCTTCGATTTCTAAGTTAAATATGAACAAGTAAACATGACCTGCGCATGGAACCGAATGTCACTCGACAATCGAATGTTATATCTCCAATAGTCCGTACCACTCGTTGCTAAGTCGAAGGAACCGGTTATGAGGTTATGTTTACATTCGGATTTGTAATTTCTCGATATCTTGCATTCAGTTTATTTCTTGAATAATTACTTGAAAACATAGTTGAAATGGCGAATAGAACTCTCACAAATTTTGCAGATACTCGAGAAAACTTAGAAAATTGACATAAAAATATGACAAGTATTCAATTCTTGATCGAGATTCAAGAATTGACCCCCTGGCCTCCAAAAGTCACCCCGTTATATTCGAGGTACTGTTTGCTCTCAAGTCCGAAACCGTTCGGCCGATTTTTTCCATTGGCGAACCCAACCTTCGCATTTTATTTTTTATTTATTTATGAAGGCTATAAGCTGATTGTTTCAAGTCGCTCGCTTATAAATATCGTCGCAATGGTCGGCCTAAAGAATTGAATTTGACATCCGATTCTTTCTTCATCAGTCAGTCAAACCTAGTCGTTCATGGCAATTTCAGACAAAATGTTTACATATAGCGGCTCATTGATATTTCTCACACCCACTCAATAAAACTATCAACTACTTCGTTTCCTTCATACGTAAAGAACTGAAATGTAAAGTAAATCTGAATAAGAAGAAAGCACTTCTATACCCGTTAAGGGGGAGGACGAATTTAGTTTGGTCATAACCGAGGAAAGGTTCATATTCCGCATAAAAGAATCATTTTTTATAAGGCGGGTGGATTTTAGTCGGACTGGATGACGTACAACGTTGGATTTGGAAAAGATCCTAAAATGGCTAGAGTCCGAATGACCGTAGGGTAGCTATGCCAAAATATGTTGATATATTCTGGAATGAGTAGACTGCAACACAGGGGAATCAATACTCCTGAAATGGAGGAATTCTGAATGTTACTCCACTATCGACCATTCGTTTATCCCAAAAATATTAAACTGTTTCAGCCGTTACTATTTTGGTAGTTGATCATAATTGAAACAAATTTTTATTATTTTGACTCGCTACCAAAAATGTTTAACTATATGTAATGATTTTTTAGTTTTTTTTCGGTTTTCACTCCCACTATCTGAAACAGAACTCTTGAAAATTAAATAAAAAAAAAAACGCCCTTGCGGATTGCAGTATTAAACTTGTTTTCAAGGGCAGTTCCTTGCAAAACAGATTGCCTAATGAACAATACAGGAACAATACACACGATAAAGAAAGCGAACTGTGACGTTTCAGAGTACAGATCTGACTCTTTCATCGGACGAAACAGATAATTTCAAGAATTATTTTCTTTCGATTTTTCGTTTCGATTTGAGACTTTCGGCAATTTGACATTTTTAAGAAAACACATCAACACATATCTATTCGGTTTAAAAGTTTTTGAATTCTACCTCTTTTTTAAGTGAATTCAGCCAAATAGGGTCTATTTCTAGCGAACAATGAGCAAATTTACTCTCTCCATTTAACAAAATGCAAGAGGACTCTTCAATTTTTTTTTTCAAGTTATCTGACTCGATCTTCTCGATTCTTGTATCGTCCCAATCTATCATCTGATTCCCAATGGTAGAACATACATGGTTCGCTATTTGGGATTTTTGTATGTCTCTATTCCTTAGGTTGTTTTTGTGTTCTCGTTTTCTGGAATCTAACGGTCCAGACGTTTCCACAAATACAGGGAATACTATAAACACACTGTTTTGATTTTTGTTTCTCGTTAATTGGTTTGGTTTTAGTTAGTATGCATCTCAAATCATTTTTTGATTTGGAAACCGTTCTTATATTGAATTTAGCACCAATTCTTTTGATCTTTTCTGAAAGTCCATGTACATAAGGAATCACATTCAAGAAATTGGGTTGTACGTTGTACATGATGGTTGTGCTGTTGATTGGGTTGATAATTAGAAGAATATTATTTGTCTAAATTTGAGGGGGTTCTATTCATAAATTCTCTCCGATATCCATTTACTTCAAGAAAAGATTTGATGTACTTCAATTCACGTTGACTAATCTCATGGGTTGATGAGATTATATCAGCTCTGTCATCAAGGTTTTTAATGATTCCTCTTTTTACACTGAGTTGATGTATCGAAAAATAAAGATTCTCTCTGATTTTCTCCTAGATGAATCTTCCATTCGAGGCTGTATGGAAAGAAGAAAATGGTGTTAAAAACAGGAGCGCTGAGAGTAGACTGGTCCAGGTTCTGGCGGGATGCGATGTTGCTTATGCAAATCGTTCTCCCTGCAATTCACCGATAAAGTATTAGGAACGAACAGTGTCTCTTCACTAAGTAATTATACGACTTCTCCTGTTGACGCAATCTAATTAATGTAGGTATTTATCTTAGAAATTAAGACGGCTCGCTTACCACGGCAAACACTGGTGAGTTCGGTGATTAATTACATAAGGCATCGCTCACCCCCTCTGGAACACTGTCCCGCACCCCGCTGCTGCTTTACTTCAGACTCTGTAACTTGGTCTCGCCTTGGTTGATGCACAAATTGACGTGTTGCTTTTGTTTCATTATTTCCGAAATTGAAATTTTATCGTGATTTCAGAATATACAGGGTTCGATTGTTTGGAATAAAATTCATATTCCTTATTGCATGCATGTTCTAGAGAAGTGTACTATTGTTTTGCAGAAATGTCTGCAGTTTTCGAATTTTTTCTTGAGAACGGTTTCAAACGACTAGGCTGATGAAGAACTCGATATTGATTGGAGGATATTTCGGGAGGATTTTGCATTAATACTTAAAGAAATTGCCTTTATCAAAGTGTTGAAAGGAATTTATTTTTGTGAATGTTCTCTCAATTGTCTGATGAAGAGTCACGTTTATACTCTGGAGGCCAATTCTTGAATCTCGATCAAGAATTGAAGAGTATGATAATTGCCATATGTTTGCGTCGATTTTTTAAGTGAATCATTAACAAGTAAACATGATTTGCGCATGGAACCGAATGTCACTCGACAATCGAATGTTCTATCTCCTATATATACTCCGTACCACTCGTTGCTAATGGGAAGAAAACGGTGATAAGGTTATGTTTATATTCGGATTTGAAATTTCTCGATATCTTGCATTCAGTAAATTTCATGAATATTTGCTTGAGATCGTAGTCGAAATGGCGAATAGAACTGTCACAAATTTTGCAGATGCTCGAGAAAACTTAGAAAATCGACATAAACATATGACAATTGTCATATGCCTTCCGTTTTCTCCTATTAACGTCCAAATTTCTCCGAAATCTAATATTTCTCGTGGCTATTGGCAGCTTTGAAGCATGCATACCGTAGGCAGGTGCCTGACCTTACGCGAAGCCGTAATTTTCGAGCACATGGTAGAAATTGCTCTCAACCCAAGATGTTCAGTGTATGGAATATGCGTTGTCCTTTCAAGTATTCTATTCAGAAAATGAAATATAGAAGTTCAATCATATTTCTCAGTACTGCCTCTGCTTCCCCTCTTTACGTGTCAAAAAAAAAAGATTCTGTATAGTGAATCATCTTTTGATTATTCCTGAGAATACAGGAAAACCATACTGTTAATTCTGTTTTGGAAATAATTTTAAATATTATGTTGTCATTGATCTTCTCTGTTAATTCAATTCAATTATTCGAAAACTTTATTATTATTATACAAAAATATTCGGTGTAGGTATTGGATTCTTCACGAAGGACGGTTTCCATTTTCAGATTAGGTTTCCTTTCGACTAGAGAAATGGAATAATTTGAATTTCGAATCGGAAAAAATAAAGGAACCGAAATGATTTCACGTCACAATAAAATTATGCAAATAGCAATTTTATCCGAAATCCCTCAAAAATGTTTCATTTATAAAACATATTCCGCAATCGTATTATCATAAAATTTTTATTTCACTGTAACGGACGTTATCCTTATACATTTATTCATGAGAGGGGATATTGTCATACGTTTAGGTAAATTATTTAACGTTTGAAGCCTTGCGGATAACGTGAAGAACACAGGCGAGCTGATATTTACGTAAATGTTTTTTTACATTTTGTCTTCCTTCGTGAACTGAGCATGACTCGCACTGGAAACGAAGCACTGAGCAGAGGTGAGAATTTTTAGAGTTTGTAGTTGAGTCCTCTTGAAAATGCATGGGCGAAAATATATCCAATTCATCTAATCTGTATTTACAAGGTATTTGAAAAGAGGTATGGAAATGACAACGATGTGAACAATCTGGCAATGGGGGTTCTTCCTGAATTTGGGTTATTACTGCAAATGCAGATTTGAACATAATTTTTTTGGGTTTGATTCATCATTTTCCCAAATTACCTTCAGAAAGTATTCAAAATCAGGTTTCAAAATTGGGGTTCGGGATTTGTCATGCATGCACGAAGTGACAACGTTGTTTAGTAGAATTGCTTTTTCCGCTATAGAATAACGAAATATTTATTCCTATTCTGTGGTACACACGTGTTCTTTGTCAATATAACCAAACAATTTCCGTTTGCGATTTGTTAGTAATATGACAGTATGACAGTCTGTGCTCTTCTTTTTCTATTCCTTGGTCGTTGTCTTCTACTCTAACCAGATCGAAGTATAGCTATCTCTGTTTTCCTAAGCAAAGTTACACATTTGACGTCCTTTTCTTTCCGACAAAGCTGAATTCGACGTTGCCATATCGTGCACTCATGACAAATCCCTTTAAATGCAAATCACCATTTTTATTTTTCAGTTTTAGGTGACCAAACATTTTTTTTTAATATAATATTGAAATTATATGTTTGAAATGTGATGTTCTGAAGGGTTTTCGTGAAAATAACTGCATTTTCGTTTAGAGGAAAAACCCCCATTCATATCTAGACAAATGTGTTCATCTCTGCCATGTGCGCAGTCTGAATTTCAGATCCGTACAACCATGAATGGATTTTCCGAAAATTGTCTTCAACGATTTGGTTGGACTAAAAAAGAATTCCAGGTTAAATTCAATGATTCTTTCGCGCTTCCAACAAATAGAGCTAGAAAGAATCTCTATGTTCAACGTTGGATTTAGATGCTGAATACGATCGATAATGGGCGAAACCCACCCAACGGTTTCTGGGTTATACATATCTATCATGTTAACTTCATGTTTTCAATATCTCAGGAAACTCTGTTCAATCAGATCCAAGCGTCGTAATTAGTTGTAGAATGCCGTTGCGCAAACCTATGCCCAATTTCGTGAGGACCGTACTGTAGATTGAGGAAAAAATTTTTTTTTCAAAAAGTATCAACACTTTTGTAGAGGATTTTTGCTTTGAAACTCCTCGTTAGATTTCGATGAAATTGGGCACACAATTTCGTCAATATCCAAGAATAGTGTGTATTTGTTGTTAGGTGAATATTGATAAAATAATATGTCTGTAATTTTCGAATCTTGAGCTAAAATTTAGAAAAAAAGGACTAAGAGTCTTGAAATTCTCAGGTTAGGTTTCGATCTTGAATATCTCGGCTATGTTCGTTAGTGGGCAAAATAAGCTTAACAGTTTCGGAGTTATGCCTATATTTTGAGGTTAATTCCTCGATATCTCATGAAGTACTGATTCGATCAGATTGAAACTTTGTGATTAGTTCTTGCATACCAACAGCAACTCAATGCGGAATTTTGTATGGATCCCCTTGTTAGGAAATGCGAAAAAGAAATTATTATTCAAAAATTTTCAAATTTTTGTTGAAAGACATTTTTTTCTCGGGAAGTGTGAATAAGATTTCAACGAAATTTGGCACAAACCTTAGAATCATTTTTCTGCAACAATGTTTCAAGCTTCAATTCGATACGATATTTACTTTCGGAGATATATGGAAAAAATATATACAATTTCGTTGTTGTTTGAAATTTTGACGTTATGTCCTCAATATCTCAAGAAGTACGAATGCGATCAGATCGAAAATTTGTAATTATCTGAAAAATAGCAAGGCGAAACTTATTGCAGAAGTTCGTATGGGTCCAATTGTAAGAAAATTAAAAAAAAATATTTATTCCAAAATGTTTGAAACTTGTTTGCAAAATTTTTTTTTCTCGGAAAATGTTGAACAGATCTGAAAAGTTAAAATCCCCTCAATAATTTCGTAGATATATCCATCCGAAATTTCATTTTCCTACTATTACCAATAATGATCGAATCAAAATTCTGCACTTGGTTGAAAAATGGCGGTGTGAAGTTCATGCAAAATGTCTTGAGGAAATGGCTTCGAATGTTAAAAAGCGCATAAAAGCTCCTAACCTCACGTCAGTGCTTTTCTATGTTTTTTATACGAAAGGCGATCTCGAAATACAACGATTACGTGACAAAAATAAACTCGTTAAGGCCAGGTCGGAACCCTTAGATAAAATGTGTTTCTTATAACTAATTGTTCCAAGAGACCTGAGAGGGTCATCTAAAGAATTGTCGTCAATAGCGCACACTATGACCCCTCTCCTATAAACAACCGTTTAATTTTTGAGGATTCCAATCTCAGTTACGAAACGATTTATTTTGATATAATATGATGTCAGTAATTTGTGACTGACTAATTATTTGGAGAATATCAGCGCGCAACTTAAAGCACAGTTTCTTGCATCTCCAATCGTTAGAAAATTTTGAAAAAAAATGGTTTTTCTGAAATTGTCCACATCTTTATCGAAAAAATTTATTTTTTTGAATTTAGTGACCAGATTTCGATGAAACTCGGCAAAGACTTCGGAGTTAGTCTTCCACAACAGTTTTTCAAATTTCAATTTGATCTGATGTGTATTTCCGGAGATATGAGGAAAAATCAAATCAAATTTGGTTGTTATTTGAAATTTTGAGAATATACCCTCATTTTCGACCAAATACTACGTATATATGTTCCAATTCGATCGGATCTGTGGTTTTGGAAATATCGAAATAAATCTCGGAAAGACATACCTATCCACCGGATCATTGCGCAGGTTTTAGCCAATTCGGAAATAGTCAACGTATATTTTACAGCAGATTTGAAGCTTAAACGAGATGAATTTGTGAAGGTGCAAAATTCACCCAATAATTCCGTAAACATATTCATTCTGAATTCTATTTTCCCTATATTTCCAAAAATACAGATCCGATTGCATTGGAATCTACGAAAGCGCTGAAAGGACATGCGAACAAAAATAATATAATTGTCAGTTTGAACTGTAAATTATGGATAATTGTCAGTTTGAATGAATTGGCAATCATGGCTTATTGTCAGTTCAAAATGGCTATTATGTCTAATTGTCAGTTTCAGCTGGCAATTAAAGATAAATGCCAATTAATTCAAACTGACAATTATTCATAATTCCCAGTTCAAAGTGACAATATGGAATAATATATCTGTACGTTTCAGAACATGAAGACCAGCCTTAAACTGTAGTTTAATCAAACTCGTTTCAAATGGAAAACTATATGTATTGCTATACTAGACTATGTCGATATCCCAAATGTTTGAATTGACCATAATGTTGAACTCTTCTCTAAAACTTACAAAATCTTTATAAATCGTTGATAGTTGGAGCAGTCCCGAACAAGTGTGAGCTATGGGAGTTCTTGTATATCCATCGGTCACCATAAGATCTATCTTTATTGTATTCCTTTGTGCTAGATTAAAACCTGTGCAAAACCTCATAAATGCACATCTAAATGCACAATTATGGATAATTGTCATTTTGAACTGGAAATTATGGATCATTGTCAGTTAGAACTGACAATTAAGGATAATTAACAGCTTGAACTGGCAATTAAGGATAATTGCCAGTTTGAACTGGCAACTGAGGATAATTTCCAACTGGAAATTATGGATAATTGTCAGTTAGAACTGGCAATTAAAGATAATTAATAGTTTGAACTGGCAATTAAGGCCAATTGTCAGATTGAACTGGCAATTATGGATAATTGTCAGTTTAAAGTGTGTTGTGGATAATTGCTAGTTCAAACTGACAATAATCCATAATTTCCAGGTGGTTGCCAGTTCAAACTGTTAATTATCCTTAACTGCCAGTTCTAACTGGCAATTATCTATAATTGTTAGTTCAAACTGACAATTATCCATAATTGTGCATTAAGATGTGCATTTATGAGGTTTTGCACAGGTTGTAATCTAGCAAGTCTAGCAGTTTGAATAAACGATTAGCCATAATTGCCAGTTTGAACTGACAATTACCTATAATTGTCAGTTTGAACTGACAATTACCTATAATTGCCAGTTTGAACTGACAATTAGCCATAATTACCAATCCTGACTAACAATTCCTCCATAACTGACACTTCAAACTGATAATTATCGATAATTGCCAGTTTGAACTGACCATTATCCATAATTGCCAGTCCTAACTGCCAGTTTGAACTGGAAATTATAATATTTTTTTCACATGTCCTTTCAGCGCTTTCGTAGGAATGTTGCTTTGAATTCGAAAATACTAGGTATCTGATGCATATGTTAGGTTTGATTTTAATGCCTTAGGAGGAAGCTCGCAGGGCTTAGAGCTCATGAATACATTCATTACAGAACAAGCCGTTGGAATAGATATCGGGTTCGATTTTTCGAATCTACGGTTCTAATGAAAGCCAAACAGATAAAATTCGACAAAGATCGTCAATTGAAAAGTGCAATTTAAAGAGACAATGATATTCGATTCGCTTCGACAAACATTGATTTTGCGAGGAAATCGAAACATTGTGAAAATAAAATAGCATGTGACGAGAGGGCGACATATGTAAATTAAGGGGGTAAGGGGCTCCCCGTTTGAAATGTAATACCGGGTCTCTGTTATCTGCGGTAGACCACCCCAAATTCAAAAGTGAGAACAAAGCAATAAGGGTATCCACCCTAGCAAATCACTAACTTCGATAACATCGTAACATATCAGTTTTACTATTCGGATTTTCCCTATTCTACTCTCTCTTTTTGTCTCAGCCCGATGAATTTCTTGTTATGCGCTTCTCAGAAGCAGCGGCGTGGACAGGGTTTGATTATTCTATCATGGGCGTGCACTGGATCGACGAACATCATGTAGTATGCAAATATACAGGATTTGGCGATGGAATGAAATTTTTCAACCTATATCTCAGAATAAAAAAATTATTTTTAATTTTCCGCATTTTCGGCTATTGAATAGAAAATTTCCCTTCAAATCTACTCAACATTTTTCTTAAAATGTTGAGCATATGGTGTGTGTGGACTTGTTGGAAATCTCTTGAAAACTGGAATCTCATCATAACCTTGTTTTTTCGATTATGTTATTATGATGTTACTTTTTTCTAATAATAGCCTAGATGAAGGGACCAAGTAAATAGTAAGGTTCCTTTCTTCACGAGCTTTCCAAGAAGCCCATACATGACATATACTCAAAAATAAAATACTTGATTGGTTGTGGAGTTAGTATTGTGAGTTATTTATGAAAAAAATATTATTTTGATTCCAGACTATTTCCAACCTTGTATAGTAATGTCATTATTGAAAGAAATGAGAATTAAACCATCAACTAATCCTGAATCGATTGAAATTATCACCAGCATCAATTTCAGAAACTAGCGAATTTCAAATGAATTTCTCTTGTGATTCAGGTATTGATTTTGTTCGATATTATAGAACAGCACTAACGTCAGCAGCTTGTGCGTGCATGTTCAAATTCGTTGCTTAAGCGTTTTCCATAAAAAAAAACAATTTCTATTTAATTTGTAATTTGTTCTGTTTCAGGCCTTGGGAGTGAAAACCAGAAAAAAAACTGAAATAAAAGCGTACATCATTTCACGTATTGTCCCCGCCACACGCAACTTTACTTTTTGATGAAAAAATTTGGCGATCTTCTAGACATATTATCTTCATGAAGTTATGCATGAACCTTCAAGCTGTTATTTTAAATGAAGTTCTGTATTGCAATTCAATACTTTTGGAGATATTGAAATAATTAAATTGAATTAGCTTGTATTCATCTACGGTATCATGAGGCAGATTCTACCCATTCACGAATTAGACCTTCATTATTATGTCCCAAACCTTCTCTACATATATTGAGTGTTTCAGTCGTCTCTTTCGGATGTTATTGTGTTTACGATAACCTCAAGGTTTAATCAAACTACAACTTATTACCTAGTTCCAATACCAATAGGATTCATCGTACTCACCTAGTCATGCCTACGGCCAACTGGCCGCACAGAATCGATTTCGACAGCGAATTTTGTCATGAGTCAGTCCAACCTAGTGGTTTTTTGACAATTTACGGAAAAAAATTACACACATTTCGATGAAACGATAGCATGCTGTTCCCCAGAACATGCGGAAATATGGACATTAGGAGCAGAACGTTGGTTCAATGAAAAAAAACACCTCAGAGCCGATCGTAAACACAAAGACTCATATTATATACAAGAGCTGATATGAAGATTACGAAGGACGTATTGTAAATGTGTAACATTTTTGGCGGTTCTCGTGAGTTGCGCCATCTGAAAGACGACGCGTCCTTAGCCCCTTAGGGAAAGTTGTTTCGTCCCAGTTCCAGAGGTAGACTGATCAGATAGACTGAATCCTTTGACACCTGTCTATGACAACCGCAAAAGCGGCGTAGTGAGCGACCATGAACGACGCGCTTATGCTGTGTTGGAATGAAGTAGCTAGCGTCCGTCGGTCAGTAGCGCTACCCTCTGGCAACTCAGTTAAACTACGCTACCTACAAATCTAACCATAATTACAATTTCCCAATATCTCCAAGAATACAGTTACTTCAATACTGAAATCTAGTACTTGGTAGAAAATCAGGCTCAAAACAAAATGATCTACTGAATCATCGGGCTTACTTTACCATGCGTGAATTCTACCTTCGTAATCAAGCTCCAAATTACTGCACGAATATCAAATTTCCATGTGATTTCGGCCAGAAGTTTCCCTGTTCAAAGTCAACCAAGCTGCCTATTGTGAACTCAATAAAAAACAACATTTATAGATCAGGTTCGGAGCTTGATTACGACGTTAGAATTCGTGGAAGCCTGAAATTCAAACAAAATTTAGGCCATTGGAAATATATTTTTTTTTGAATATCTATGAAAATGTGGATTCGATAAAGCTCATACCTGGTCTGCATGATTGCAATTTATAATTTCCGCAGAGTCTAATCAATAGTTTCCTAAATTTTTCAAACACATCTGTAAGTGTTGAAAGACCATCCCAAAGTTTTGCACAGGCTTATTCTTCGGCATTTCAGAACTTATTATATAGTTTGCGTACGATACCACCAGTATATTTGGAGATATTGAGAAAATAACCTCAACATTTTGGATGGGTGTAACTTCGAAATCGTGAAGTGGATTTGGTCCATTAGTTTTTCAATCGATCAATCCACCAGATATTCAGGCTCTAAACCAAACCTAAACCAGAAATAAATTTCGGATTAACAGCGAACACTACCACCTGTTGGTGAATTACGGCTCGGCAACACAGCCACATGCAAGTTTCATTAAACCTCGTTAATATCTCAAGATCAGGCACCTTCTCGCTGTCTGCCTGATTCAACGTTGCCAATAACCGCAAGAAATATTGGAAATGCGTGGAATTTAGGAGTGTCGTTCTGCAGGCTTCAGTGATTGAATTTTTTTGGGATGAACTCAATTCTTTAATGAAAATGCGCAATGTTAGTTATCTTTCAATTTGTCACTGCATTTCACATTTTATTTTCCCGAAAATTCTTGAATATAAAAAAGTGGCAACATTGCATTTGCACCCAAAAATTTTTTTGAGAAATACGAACTATGGCCTCCAAAAGTAACCCCTCGTTTTATTCTTAACTTCCGTCTACGGAAGTGAATCAGAGAACTAGAATAGCCAGATGTCTAACACAACGTTTCGGCTCGAATGAAATAAATACAAAATAATAAAGTAGTTCATGACAATTGTGAGATATGGACCTACTTAAAATTAATGAATATTCATTCAAAAAGTCACTCATAAAATCAATTGAAAAAAAACGGCAATGTATATATTTTCCTTTTTAAATTAGAACATAGGTATGTTTCGACGAGCCACACTTGTGCAATGAGTAGGTACAACCTTATCATTCAAAACGATTTTCTGTTTGAAACTTGAAAACTGTTAATTGGCATTTGGGCTAAATTGTAACGTTCTTGTGAAAAGTACTGAGAAAAAACCATCGCATTTCAGCTCATTTGGAGAAAACTCCTTCTTCATTTTTTACCACTGCTGTAATGATCATAATTGCCGAAAGAACTCGAATGCAATGTACAAAATATATCTGGTATATTTTGCGGCTTATAAGGTGCAAACCATATTAAAAACTGATTTACTAACTCGGTTATTGGCTGAACATGCTGGCCAAATTAAAGACCATTTTACGATGCCGTTGTGACCATAAAAATTGAATAGGGGGCAGATGTCAAAAGCTTGCTATATGGACTATAGAGTGAGTAATAAATTAAACGCTACAAAAATACTGACAACCAGAAAATTGGTATATTATATATTGCCGATTACCTATACTAACAAGTCATAATGTTTTTTTCGAAACATTATTCCCAATTTATATTCTTGAGGTACTGCGACATTCCACAAAAAATAATTCTACTGTTGACGAAATTTCAGTGCAGTTATTGACATTATTTTCGAATTACATAAATTAATTGTTATCGATTAGGTTCTAGTCATTCGGCCATTCAATGATTTATTGAAGGTTCGAAACTAATCGATTGGGCCAAGGGTTATCAAAGATGATGATAGCTGTGTATACAGTGCGCGTCCCGTTGAATAAATTCAGTGAATCAAATGTAATTTTTTTTTGAAAATATGCTCGGACAGGTCCATCTTTATAATTTTTCTTGCTAGGTTTTCACTCCCACTATCTGAACCAGAACTATCAAAAATTAAATAAAAATTGTTTTTTCGTGGAAAATGCCCTTGCGGATTGCAGGATCAACCTATTTTCAGAGGCAGTTTCTTGGAAAACAGATCCAGAAGTTTCTTAGAATCTTTTGAAAGTAATGGAATCCAAAAAATCATAAATAAGTTGCTTCGATTAGAGAAAGAGAACTCAAAACGAATTTTCTCCTTGCATGCGTTGTTATCCTCTAACTAACTGCCAAGTTTCAATCCAATCGCTCCAGTAGTTTCTGAATTATCAGGGAAATAATCTCAAAATTCCAAATGGCTATAACTAGAAAATCGTTAGGACGATTTCGCTCATTAACGAAATTAACCGCGGCATTTTGATGTGCGATCTATCCTGGAAGTTTCAAGTCACTAGCTTGCGCCGTTCGACAGTTATCGTGTCGGCCGGACAGAATCGATTTTGACAACGGATTCGTCATCAGTGAGTCCAACCTAGTCGTTTGAGATAATTTTCGGGAAAAAATTCGTAAGTTAAAGACATTTGGACAAAACGATAACACGCTGTTCCTCAGAACATGCGCGCAAAATTGTCTCGGATTTCGTTGTGTGAGTAATAATACTGTATAAAATTCAACGAATATTTCCGATTGATTTGCACAAGAGTACATCTGAATGAAGTTTTTTAAATCTGCCTCAATAATATTCTACATGCACTGGTACCAAGGACATTGTAAAATACGATCTATATACTGGAAATACAATGGCATTCGAATTTTACTGTATTCTTATCTGATGATCTCTGGTATCAGAGGTAAATATCTCGTTCTTCGCTATCACGTTCACTGATCTTTCACAGTTTGAATTCCAGATTGATATCGGAATTTTATATTGAGTGTACGGCTTCTGATTCAGTCCTGAAATATGTTTTTGTGTCTGAAAGAAATTGTAGTCCTAAAAAATAAGTGAACCATATCATGAAATAAGCATCATACTACAGGAAAAACTGCGACATTTCCTGATTTATAAATTTATATTACAATTTTATTGATCCTTCACATACTTCACGACGAGTATTCAAAGCAATTTCATATTCCGGATTACATCCAAGACAATTTCGTTGTTCGCAATTTTCAGAAGAATCTTGAATTGGAGATTTTGTATGTAGTCCAATAGATATTGCCATTCAGCAATTATTTCGGAGTACTGAGGGTGTTTTTCTTCAAAATTTGATGTAGATTCCTAGAGGGCTTTGGATGTATTCGAAAAACATACCAGAATCTTCTCACGTGAAAATCTCTGAACAAATATTATTTTGTTGGAATGTTGATTAATATCTGTATCTATGAACATTAAAAAAAAACTCAACAATGCGCACTCTTACCTTATGATTGTTGGAACAACTATCTTCTTCATCAGACAGTGAACTGAAAATCGTCAGAATTATTTGCGTTGAAAAAATGTAGCCAAATTTGCTTCATTTCGGTTTAAAAATAGTTCTTTTCATGAATTCTTCCTTAAGTGTCCCTGAATCGATAACTACAAAGAAGTCCATAATTTTTGAAATTTCTCTGTTTATATTCAGTGTCATCTATTTTTCTGAGCAAATCTTGGACCACTGTCTACAATTCAGGGTGGATGATGTAAAATGTTCAACAAAAATTCATGAGAAATATTTCAACATTCTTATGAGTAATTATTGATATCAACAAATATCGATATCGATTAAAGCTTATTTCGGGAGGATTTTGCATAATTCTTTAGGTTATTTTTGGGTTTTTCATTCCCCATATCTGAAACAGAACTATTAAAAATCAAGTAGAATTGTTTTTTCATAGAAAACGCCCTTTCGGATTGCAAGAATTGAACTATTCGTCAAGGGCAGTTTCTTCGAAAACAGATTGCCTATGAACAATACCGAAACAATACAAACGCTAAACGAAGCGAACTGTGATGTTTCAAAGTTCAAATGTGACTCCTACATTAGACAAACGAGAACATTTTTCAGAATTATTTTCTTCTGATTTTTCGTTTTGTGAGACTCTTGTCAAACTGACATTTTAAAGAAATCACAGCAACACAAATTCAATTGGTTTGAAAGTTTGTTAATTCTACCTCTTCGTTGAGTAAATTCAATCAAATATGTTTTCCGAGAAACTGCCCTTGACAAATAACTCAATCCTGAAATACACAAGGGCGTTTTCATACAAAATTCAGTTAATTTTAATAGTTCTGTTTCAGATATTAGGAGTGAAAACCCAGAAAAAAACTAAAAATGAAACAAATAACGAGTTTCTTTATTTCAATTAATCGAGACAATAATAAAATCAAACCAGAAACTAATCAACTCCGTTCAGCGACTCCATTTTACTGAATATATTCAGGAGCAGGTCCAGAAAAAGTTATAAGTTACCTATCGTAGCTTTCCATGGCTACCACTCTATGTTCAAAGGAACCAGGAGATCGTTCCTATTCCATTGTGCTGTATACAAATCGACCGCAGGTTCTGAAAGGGCTGTGGGAGTAAACTTAATCAAATTTCAAGCTCTATTGACGTATTAGAGGAGATTTCCAGATAATCCGGCGGGCTTTTACTCTATTATATGGGGCCCTTTTTCAGGGGCTGTCTTTTCATTGAAATTGCTCCATATTACTCCTAATTAATTTCTTTTTGTCTTTCTGCACACGCAGGACCCTGTTCTGGATCTCTCAACTTTGATCTCTGCGGGTGATTAGTCACTCGAAGGATCAGGTTATCTGATAACGTTTTCAGGATTAGACTCCTTCTAGATATTCTATTATCATCAGGATATGGTATTATTTTTAAAGTGTTTTCTAGATTTCCACTGCCAATAAATGAATAACTATTATAAATTGAGTAAACACAATAACTTCCGAAAGAAACAACTTAGAATCTCGATATTTATGGAGTAGGTTTGGACCTTAATAACGAAGGCCGAATTCGTGAATGGGTAAAATACATACAATGATTCCGCAGATATACCCATTCAAAAATTTATTTTTCCAATATTTCTAAGAATACAGATTGGATCGACTTGAAATCCAGATCTTTATTGAAAAATGACAGAATTTGATGAGGATAATATGATGACAAGATCACAGAATATTGAATATTTGAAAAGAAAATTTAAATTTTTTTTTCAAATTGTTCCAATTACATCATCATCACGAAATTTTGCACAATGTTGTTCATCAACATCTTCAAACTAGCTGCGAAGATTCATCACGATCGAATCAGTATTTCCTGAGTTATACCGAAAAAAACAACGATATCGTGAAGAAAACCACGAAATTCTACATATTTTTTCCCAATATCTCCAAAACTAATAGCCTTATCGAATTGAAATTTGATATGCTGCTGTGAAATATGAAGTTCAAGGTATAACTAAAATTTTTCTCGAATATGGAAAATAGTTTCAGGAAAAAAAATTTCGAAAAAAATTTTCTTTTAATTGAGTTGACCGCTTAAAGTTGCGCGTCATTATATTTCAATTAACTGCCAAGTTTCAATCCAATCGCTTCAGTATTTTCTGAAATATGAGCAAATTAACCTCAAAATTTCAAAGGACTATAACTCCTAAACTATCTGGCCGATTCGGCCCATTAGCGAACTCAACCTTCGCATTTTGAAATGCAACCCTTCCCGAAAGTTGATAGAATCGTCCGAACGCCCGTTATCGTGGTGGCGGCCGGCCGGCCGGACAGAATCGATTTTGAGACCGGATTCTTCATCAGTGAGTCCAACCTAGTCGTTTAAGACCATTTTCGGCTCAATCATCGAAAATAACAGACATTTGGACAAAACGATAGCACACGATCCCTAGAACATCAGGCAAAAAAGAGGAAACATGAATCGTCTCGTGACCACATAAATTCTCGCACTTCCTTTGCCTTACTTTTACATAATAATAAGGTCGAAAAACTAGACACATTTAAAAAAAATCATCCATCACGTAAAATTTTCTAGCACTTTTTATTTGGCCCTTAGAGGTCACGATTAAAGAGACTGGTCTGAGAATCAAGGAATATTTGGAAAGTTAATCAATCTTACTGCAGAGCTTGACAAAAATTTAAATTTTCTACTGAGAAAATTGTTCTGTGCTGTCCTACTCTTTTTTAAAAATATATTTTGAAATATGCTAAGAATTAAACTTTTTTTTCGCCGCCGGCGTCGAGCTTTTCCTCCAACTATGCCGCTCAACCTAGAATCTTTACTACTTGCGCCCCCCCGGCCTCATACATCACGACACGCCACTGGTTATGTGATTTCTAATGGTCGAACCTACATGACTCGCTAATTGGGATCTTTTCTTCTGGCATGGTAATTTTGTTTCTTCTTCCTCTTCGGATTCGTTCATATATGAACGTTTGCTCATATGACAACTATGTACTTCCACGAATTTCAATGAGCTGGTGTATATTAATTTATTCGAAACTGGTACAATCCAGAAAGGATTCGACTTAGTTGAGATCTTAAGAATTTATAATTACAGTCCTGCATTCAGCAACGCCCTACCGCTGTTCTAATTGAGGGTTCATTTCATTAATTATGAATATCAAATTCTCTCCTGTTTTCAGACAGAAGAGCGTTGATTAGTGTTATAACTAATGAGCTACGTGACACCATCTCGCTGCTGCAGAAAGAGCTTTGTCTTTGTCTTGCCGTTTACACATTTTTAAACCCAATAAGGCGAGTAAAAACCTGAGCTCATCAACCAAACTTGTATGTTGCTATAACACCCACCGTTCACCATTTCAATTTAAATCGACAGATTCCGACCACCTAAAGAATACTTTCCAATAGCAACATTGAGAAAATTTGTGATTGGGTAAACTTCATTTAATGATTCTGCAGATATAGGATTTCACGAGATAACTCTCGAAACTAGAGAATTCTCGTCTCGAATCCTAGACGAGAAACCACTTCGAGATTTTTTCGAGATCGAGAAATTATTTCGAGATTTCTCGATCTCGAAAATGATATATATGTGCTGGAATAAATCACAGCTGTGGATGCGCCAGCAAAGGGAGAATGAGAATTCTAGCTGTACTGACATGAGGTCAGGAGGTTTTATGCGTTTGTTCAAATACTAACTGTTGGATCAGCACGAAATTTTGCATCTATTGCCCGTTGATATTCTCCACCTGATTACGAAGGTTCAATCTTATTGCATCTGTACCTCTTGAGATATAACGTTAAAATTCCAAATAACAACGAAATTTGGCATATTTTTTTCCTTATATCTCCGAAAGTATATATCAGATCGAATTGAAATTTGAAACATTGTTGTTGAAGACTGACTCTAAGGTTTGTGTCAATTTTCGTTGAAATCTAATAATATTTCCAGAGAAAAAAACTTATTCATCGAAAATTTCAGAAAATTTCGATTATTTTTTTTTAATATTCCAACATTTGGATCCACATGAAATTTTGCACTAAGTTGCGCATTGGTAAGTGTGAGGGTAAGGGTAAATTTTATTCTCTAAATATTCTCAAAAATACAGATACAATCGAATTGAAATCTAGTACTTTATCGAAAAAATCTAGAAAAGCACTGCCGTGAAGGCAACAGCTTTTGCGCGCATGTTCAATGTAGATGACCGCTTCGGCAACGAATTTTCTAGATTTTTTTTCGATAAATTACTGGATTTCAATTCGATCTAATCTGTATTTTTGGAAATATTGGAAAAATAAAATTTTGAATGGGTATATCTACGGAATCATTGGGCGGATTTTACCCATTCACGAATTCGACCTTCTTAATTAAACCCCAAACCTTCTCTACAAATATCGAGTTTCTAAGTCGTTTCTTCCGGAAGTTATCGTGTTTACGGTCGGCCTAACGGCCGACTGCGTAAACACAATCACCCAATAACTTTCGAAAGAAACAACTTAGATACTCGATATTTGTAGAGAAGGTTTGGACCTTAATTACGAAGGCCGAATTCGTGAATGGGTAAAATCCACCCAATGATTCCGCAGATATACTCATTCAAAATTTTATTTTCCCAATATTTCCAAAAATACATATCAGATCGAATTGAAATCCAGTACTTCATCGGAAAATTACAGTTCGAAGGTTCATACAGAATTTAATGAGGATGATATGATAAGAAAATCATACAATTTTTTTTTCAAATTGTTCTAATGACACGATCATCACGAAATTTTGCATAAAGTTGTATTTCAGCATCTTCCAACTAGCTGCGAAGTTTCATCAGGATTGAAAAAGTATTTCTCGAGTTATACCGAAAAAAGCAACGATATCGAGAAAAAAACTTCGAAATTTGATATATTTTTTCCCGATAACTCCAAAACTGATAATCGTATCGAACTGAAATTTGGTACACTGCTGTGAAATATGAAGCTCAAACTTTGAATGGTATTCTTTTCTGGATATGATAAACGGTTTCCGAAAAAATAAATTTTCGGAGAAAATTTTGAAAAATTTTTTTTTTCAATTTACTGACAGTATGATCCTGACAAAATTTGGCTCAAAGTTGCGGGTTGTTATACTCCACCTAATTTCCAAGTTTGAATTCAATCGCTCAGGTAGTTTCTGAAATAAAAAATAAATAACTTCAAAATTTCAAGTAGCTATAACTCCGAAACTATTCGACCGATTTGGCCCATTAACGAACTCAACCGCGGAATTTCAATGCACGACATATCCTGAAAGTTTCAAGTTGCTAGCTCATTCCGTTCGACAGTTATCGTGTCCACGGCCGATTTTGACACCGGATTCGCCACCAGTGAGTCCAATCTAGTCGTTTGAGACCATTTTCGGCTCAATCATCGAAAATTACAGACATTTGGACAAAACGATAGCACGCTGTTCCCCTAGAACATGCGCGCAAAAATGACAGCTTGAAGTGTCATACAGAATTTCATGAGGATAATAGGATTAGGAGATTACCAAGAGTTTGTTTGGTGGGGTCAATTCGTGAAAAGATGACCGCTTTGGCAACGAATTTGACCCTGCGCGCAAAAGCTGTTGACTTCACGTCAGTGCTTTTTTTAATATAAAGAAGAGCATAATTCATGGTAAATGCATCCAGTATACTGAGCTTCATGTTCTCTATAGATTTATGCAGGGTACGAATCTGTTCTCTGATTTTTTCCACTCTGCTCTGCTCGGTTGAAATTTCATTTGGCGTTAAATATGGTAATTCGAGACGCGTTGAGTCTAATTTTGATTATTTTCCATCCATGCCCTATGTGGAATTCAATAATTGACATGTATATGTATGAGCTGGACTCCGGTGGCCAAATTACCATCTTTAATTAAATAAGAGTGTAGAGTGAAACTTTCTAACCCTAATGTATTCTTGTCACTCAGAATGATATATCCGTATTATCACATTTTCAGTCAAGCTGGCGGAAAATTCGATGACGAAATACGTGCGGGATCCTTATCACGCACTTGGTCTGGGGAACAGGGCGTTATCGTTTCGTCGCAATGTCTGTAATTTTCGAATTTTGAGCAAAACATGGTCTTTAAAGATTGGGTTGAACACCCTGAATTCAATTCTGTCCGTCTGTCTTTCCGTATTTCCTGTAACTTTCGAAGGATAACACTAGGCGACTTGACAGATTATGTCAAGTTCGTTAATAGGTGAAATCGTTCGGATAGTTTCGGAGTTTTTAAATATTCTATTGAAATAATAGAGACTTGGGGCTTGAAACGTAGCTTGGCAATCTTCTCATTATCCTCACGAAATTCTGTTAGAACTTTCGAGTTGTCCGAAGTAAAGTTTTCGGAAAAAAAATCGGAAAAAATTTATAATTTTTTTTCCAACTTACTTATCATATGATCCTAATGAAATTTCGCTAGAAGTTGCACGTTATAATGCTCCAATCAACTATAGAGATTCGATCCGATCACTTCAGTAGTTTCCGAAATAATAAAGAAAATAGCCTCAAAACTTCAAATCATTAAACTCCGAAACCGTTTGGCTGATTTTGCCAATTAACGACCTTAACCGCCGCATTTCGAAATACAACCTATCCTGAAGAATTCAAGCTGATCAGATGCTCCGTACTCAGGTAATCGTGCCCACGGACGATAGAATTCGATTTTGACACCGGATGGGTCATCAGTTAGTCCAACCTAGTAGTTTAAGACCATTTTCGGTAGAAAATTCGTTCTACAACGTGCCGCAGAAATAAAGACTTTATAGAATGGTTAGACATCAAAACTCGACAAACGATATAGAAATGGAGTTTTTTTTTGGGGTATAGAGCTTTGAGTCGGCAACACTGTTTTAATTGGCGGCCATTTTGTCAGCTGTGAAGTGATTTGTGTTCAGTTTGGTCTGACATTTCAATATGAATAGGCTGACGCCTGAAGAACGCTTCCAAACTGTGCAAATTTATTTTGAAAATAATGGTTCTGTTCGAAATACGTATCGCGCTCTACGTCCATTTGTAGGTCAACATAATCATCCATCAGAGCTATTAATTCGACTAACTATGAACTGTTTTCGCACCAGGTTTACTCTAATTGATAAAAGGCATCCACAGAGACGTCGTACAGTGAGATCAAAAGAAGCTATTGCTGCTGTAGAGCTTAGCGTAGAGGAAGACCTGAATCAGTCTATCCTCCATCGTGCACAGCTATAAAGTCATGATTACTGACTTTTTCGTTCCTCAATTGAACAACCATGATGTGCAGCAGCGGTGGTTTCAACAAGACGGAGCAACATGTCACACAGCTTGTGCCACAATCGATTTACTGATGGAAACGTTTCATAACCGCATAATTTCACGTTCCGGACCCGTGAATTGGCCTCCAAGATCGTGCGATTTAAGTCCGCTAGACTATTTTCTGCGGGGATATGTGAAGTCGCTAGTCGACGCCGGTAAGCCCGAAACGATCGACCACTCAGAGGACAACATTCGCCGCGTTATTGCCGTTGGAGTCAGCCGTGGCGGTCATATGCCAGAAATTATATTCAAATTATAATGCCAAAAGATTATCTTTTGATTTAGGTCAATTTCATTTCAATTTTAAATATTCATCCTTGTTTTATTCCATTTCATAGTTCTATACTCCTGAAAAAAAACACCCTTTACTTCATCCTGATTTTGGTTGAAAGAAATTGCTCATTCTGGACACATCGATGCGATGAAGACCTGAATTCGATATTTGTCTTTTGCAGTGGCAGTCATTATTTATAGCCATCAATTTTTTGTCACTCTTCATCTCTCCAGAAAATATAGAATCTTCCTCTCCGTATCTTTGTAGTTTCAACTGCCACCTGGGACTGATTTTTCCGAAGAAAAGCGGTCAGGGCGGTCGGAATTAAAAAGCAATTGAGGGTTGGATCCCTAGGGATGGAAGGAAGGAGCTCTGGTGATTTGTCATAAAACCCAGATGTAATTATGTGTGCCGCGCCAATTCACTTCCCGAGTCATTACGTCTGTCAAATCGCATGTGCATCCATTCTGCTTCCCGCTTCTCTTTCCTGCAGGATGACCTCAAGGAGTCAAGGACATCCCGTTGCCCCCCACATGTTTAATCAGAGCCCGCATCGTTCTTTTCTCCTCATAATAGGAGAAGTGGCGTAGACGAATGTTTTGCTTTCTCCCCTTTCAATTAAAGCGTGCCGACATGTATATTTGTAGAGATACATAATGGTAGGCCTCCTAATATGTTAACATGCAGAATACAAGACATTCTTGATTCAAGCAGGTCTTGCACAAACCACATAGAATCATAAGCGCAGGAGAAAAGTGTGTTCGCAAAAATTATAATATCCCTTTTTGATTCTTGTTGTGTTGCGATTTTTTTTCGTTCCGATATTTATATTTATTTTTCACCACATACCATTAAAGGTATGAGTCACAAGGACTGAACATATTCCTATCACGTATAGAGAATACTCAGGTGATTATCAAAGGACCATTTGAAAGTGCCTTCCTCTCTTTACAAATACAGGCTGATTTTCGGGTTTTACCGAAAATTTCAATCAGTCATAACTTTTGAATGGTCATCCCGAATTGATTGAAATTTTCAGGGAATATTGCCTTAAAGTACCTTCAGATATCAACTAGTTCATAATTCGGAAAATCCAGGTCCGGATTTGAAAAGTTTTGTTGTTTCTGTCCTTCGCACAAATTTCACCCTATGTATGGTAATTTCTATATTTGATGAGGAATATTGAAACCATAATGATTATGGAGGAAAACTGCCACAAAGATTTCCCTAACATTGTTGTACGGTTTTCAATAAAATAATGAATTTCAGAGAATTTTATTATTGGCGAATGAAGATAAGCCGAGTAACCCAAGGTACTGACATTATAATTGACTAGTTAAAAGAAATGTTAAGAAAATGAAAAAGTTAATGCATTTTTCTCGGCGTTTGGGTGATTTTACAAGTGCTTCTTCTGAGGAAAAGCAAACTCAAATGTCCCTTTCCATAGATTTCCACAGCCCGGTGAAAAATTTCGAGTTAGGGTAAAAGAAACTTCCGTTAACAAGTCAGGCCTGAAAGTGTTGAAGAATCGATAAAAACCAACAAACAAGATTTATGAGAGTCGGTTACCTGCCTTTTACCGATGATGATCATTTTTATAGAGGTAAGCACGAATTGCTCATGAAATATTAGATCACATTCATGAAGACAATTTTTTTCCAGGCCCCTAATCCAAGCAGAGAAATTTACTTAAGAGGAATGCTCTGCCTTCCAGAAATCTGCCTGTTGAACTGATCATTAAGGAACAACGTGAATGTTTTAGTGATAGAACTGACTATTAAAGAAAAGGAAACAACAAGGAAATATCTGGTGATGAATACTGTTCGCTCAGAGTGCTTCTGCCGATGGAAGTAAAGTTGTACAAGGCTTATTTATTACAGCTTTTTCGAGACCAATCATATGAGTGTTGGAAAATTTATTTGTCGATCCATAATGAATAAGACTTACGATACAAGTAGCATTAGTTTTATGTGAATGTGTTCATTTTATTCACAATATATTGAGTATTTGGTCCTTCGTTATAAAAAATAGTATAGTAATAAGTATTTGTCTATTATTCCAAAAAGTATGTTCTACAACACTATCTGTTTTTCAACTTTCAAGACAGCCTAAGAAATCCACCAAAGTCAATCTTGCCATTTGGATCTAAAAATAAATAATATTGAAATACTGTCTAACCTTGGAGATATCCCCGTAATTTTAGAGTTGCTACACTCAATAAGATTGAAGAATGATACATACCTACTTTATAAAAATGGAAGATGTACTCCCAGTAATACTCTCGTCCACTATAGAAGTCTAAAAAGTCTTTAAATAAATCGTGAAATCAAAAATTATCAAACCAAACACTAACAAACAGTACGAAATCGACTATCAAAACAAAATCTATGCCTGTATCTAAGGTTCTGAAACTTGAAATTTTACTCGTTTTTTCCCAATATCTTGAAATATTGAGATCAGATCGAACTGAAATTCAGAATACTATTGTGAAATTAAGGACTCAAGGTCTCTACAAAATTTTTTAGGAATTTGATGAACAGTTTCCGAAATAAACACATTCGTAAAATGAACTTGCGAAGAAATTTTTTTACGATTGTTCTAATGACACTTTCATCGCGAGGAATGACACGATCTGCATAAACTTTGACGTCAGCGTTTTTTAAATGTCATCAAGTTTCATCATAATCGGATCTGAATTTTTTGAGTTATCTAAGAAATATCAACGATACTCAGGAAAAAACCGCATAATTTTACATATTTCTTCCTGATATTCCCGAAGTAGAATTTGGTTCGAACTGAAACATGGTACACTGTTGTTTAATATAGGGTTTGGAGTATCTCAGAATTTTGTTGGAATCTGATGAAAAGTTTCAGAAGAAAAAAATTTTTTGAAGGAAAATTCCGAAAAAAAAAAATTTCTCAACTCTACTGACCAACAAACTTTGCGAGTAATTGCTCGCTAGTATGCTTTAACTAACCACTCAGTTCCGATCCGATGGCCCGAATGGTTACTGAGATAATGAGGAAATAATCTGAAAAGTTCGAATGACCACAATTCCGAAACTATTAGCTCGATTTCGACTATAAACGACATTAACTGTTGTACCGGATCGCTAATTTGCTTCGTTCAACAGTTATCGTGTTCTATCGATTTTGACACCAGATTCGCCCAACCTAGTCGTTTAAGATCATTATTGGCTCAAAATTCGAAAATTACAGATATTTTGAGAAAACGATGACATGGCATTTCCTAGAACATGTGCGCAAAAATAAATATGATTTGATTATTCAGATATTTCCTCTATTTCTCAAAGCAGATTCAGGAACCTATTCTCATTATTCTTCGAGTTATATTTGAGCCTTTTCCTGCTTTCACACTCAAATAAAAATTATTATTTATAGAAAATGCCCTTGCTGATTGCGGGATTCAAACTATTTGTCGAGGACAGTTTCTAAAAAAAAATTGCCTCATGAACCATATAGGTGAACTGTAACGATTAGGAGTCTATATCTGGCTCTTTGAAAGAAAATAATTCCACAAATATTCTCTTTATTGTCTGATGAAAGAGACATATTTTATATTGACTCTTCAAGGTTATATTTCACATACTTCGTTGACCATTTGGATTATTCCAATATTGTTCATTAGCCAACATTTTCTCTAGAAACTGACCTTAAGAAATAGTTAAATTCGAGTAATCCGCAAGGGCTAAGTAAAAGTAATAATTTCTTTTTGATTTTAATAGTATGAAAACCCTGAAAAATAATGCAAAATCCCGCCGAAATATCCTGAAGTAGATATTCCCTATTCCCTTCTTTTCAGTTCGATTTCAGGCACGAGGATTTCACATAATTTTGAATTCTCAGGAAGGGGACTTCCTTGTGAGGGTGTAATGAAGGTGTTCAATGTTTGGGTCAGCCTATAAGGGGGTGTAGAATCATGACTTCATCTGGATAATTCGCATACTCCGTAGAAAAGAAGGAAAGAGAGGAAATTCTTTGTCGACCGATGAAGTATTGTCCTCACCGCCAATGATGGTCTGGTGAAGTCGACAAAGGAAACCGAGATAAGCCGGTGCAGAGAAGAAGAAGAAAAGGCAAAGACGCGGATCATATTCGCGTTGAATGCGAAATTAACTTCAGCTCGGGCTCCATTTTAATTCATTTTGTCTCGAGACGAGATTTAATGCCTCGCCGAACTCAGATAACATTACTTGCAACATAAATAACTTGGCCGAAATCTGCTTTTCCACCCTAATCGCATCACGCACTCTCGATTTGCGGAATACAACTCTAACCGAATCATTCGCTTCTTAATTACCAGGTTATTGAAATAACAGTTTTAACGCCATTCTCGCTGTTTAATATTCATTTATACTTAAGAAATAGTACAGAGAATAAAGAAAAATTTGTGGAATACAACCCTAACCATATCATTCGTTTCTTTATTTCCAAGCTATTGAAATATCAGTCATTACAATACCATTCTCACTGTCGAATACTCATCGCTACTCATTGAGAAATAGTTCAGAGAATATGAGAAAATTCGCGGAATACAACTAGAACCCAATCATTCGCTTCTCAATTTCAGGTTACTGAGACGACAGTCTTAACAACAACATTCTCGCTGTGAAATATTTTTTGTTACTTACAGAGAATAAAGAAAAATTTGAGGAAAACTACTCTTCGCTTATTAATTTTTAGGTTATTGAGATATCAGTCATTACAACACCATTCTCACTGTCGAATATTCATTGCTTCTAATTGACAAATAGTACAGAGAATATAAGAAAATTCGCGGAATACAACTAAAACTCAATCATTCGCTTCTCAATTTCTAGGTTATTGAGATGACAGTCTTAACAACAACAATATTCTTTGTTACTTGAGAAATAGTACAGAGAATAAAGAAAATTTGCGGAATACAACCCTAAACATATCATTCGCTTCTTAATTTCCAGGTTTTTGAAATATGAGTCATTACAACACCATTCTAACTGTCGAATATTCATTGCTACTTGTGAGAAATAGTACAGAGAATATGAGAAAATTCCCGGAATACAACTAGAACCGAATCATTCGCTTCTCAATTTCTAAAGGTTACGGAGATGACATTCGTAACAGCAACATTCTCACTGTTAAATATTCATTGTTACTTGAGAAATAGTTCAGAGAATATAGAAAATTTTGCGGAATAAAACTCTAACATAATTATTCGCTTTCCTATTCCCAGGTTATTCCAATAACAGTCGGAACAACACCATTGTCACTATTTAACATTCATTGCTAGTTCAGAAATAGTACAGAGAAAATAGAGAAATTTTAGCAAACCTACTCTTACCGGATAATTCGCTTCTCAATTTTTAGGTTATTAAAATAACTGTTACTGTTTTAACAACTCCATTCTCGGTGTTATATATTCATTTCTACTTGGGAAATAGTACAGAACAGACAATATAGAAAAATGCTGCAACTTTTACACAAGGGTTTATTATTCACTCAGTTCAATAACCCAATACGATTGATATCTTAAATGAAACTTATATACTATTCGTAACCCATTGGATTTTCACCCCAAAATTTGCAGCGTTTTCCTTTACAACTCAGGGACCACTAGTCGAAAATCATCCGGGTGAAAATTTTTAGGTTGAGTTGTCCAACAGTAATCAACGTTGAGAGTTTCATGAAAATAAGGTGCTAAGTTTTCGAGAAATAATTTTTTTTGCCTTCAACCCCCAAATTTGACCCCTTAGGGTATACTGATCCTGGTGAAAAACTTGGAGGATCAATCTTGAGCGACACACGATTTTTCTACACGGATTTCGGTTCAGTACTTTCAGAGAAAAGCCCCGGACAACGGACGGCGGACGGCGTACGGCGGACGGCTCACTGTTAAATATTAATTGCTACTTGAGAAATTGTACGGAGACAATAGAAAATTTTTTCTCGGGAACAGATTCCTATGAAATTTGGCTCAGACCATGACATCAGTATTTTGAAATGGTTTATCAAATTTGAGGTCAATATGATATTCATTTGCGGAAATATTGAGATTTTCCTGTGGTGGATTTAATTCTATAACGTCATTATCTGTTTCGCTCCCACTTCCTGAAATGAATCTCCTTATCGCACTCGAAATGAAAGGTGCATTGCACTAGAATCATTTTTTGGGAAACAAAAAATTTTGTTCGAAACTGGATTGAAAAAACGACCTGTGCGCTACTCAAGAATCAATCTATCGGGTAAAATAATTAACATCAATTTACACATATGATTTTGTATTTCCACAATTCTTTCTACATACTGTAGCTTCTTCAATATAATAGCCATAACTATTGTCTTACCATTTCAGAGTCTTCATTCAATTCGACTAATTTCAAACTGGCACCTAGGTTTTTTCAGTTTCTCAATTTAGAGCTGGACGAAGTATGAATTTCAAGTAGATCAAACTTGTGAATCAATTATGAATATACATCAAAAATAGGTATTCATGAATGCTGGTCAAAAGTGCATTTTCCTCCAAGCTGGAGCAGCTGGCTTATAATTTTAAGCCAGAGCATACAGAAGCCTTATTATAAGGATTCAGTAAGGACCACTGAGAATATAAATAATATATTCTATTCTCTCTGGTAAGGAAATGTAGCAACATGAGTGAATCGACTGTCAAAGAGTAGATTTTCGCGTTTTTTCGGAATATCCATAATTTTTAAAATATCTGACTATTAGTTTTTTGAAAGTTTTTATGATAATCATAATGACCTCGCTTCTCACACCTATAGTATTGATATTTTTACCAACATTGTTTTCAGCTTTCAAAACAGCCAAATTTTTTACCTGTATTTCACTTAAACTGAAGGTAGTTCACGAATATATGTCTTACAAAATTACAGCGAATCCTTCAGAAAGAGTACTTTTATTGATATCAGACTATGTATATAGCACCAATTTCTTCCGTTTTCTAGGGCATACTTGGATTCAATTATATAGATTATCAACTTCATAAATATGAAGGCAACAATATTTTTGTACATTTAATATCGTCATTCAGATGTTCTAGACTCGTATTACAAGTCTTTCCTTTGAAGGTTTCTGATAATTCCGTAGATAAACAAATTAAATGTGAAAAGGTCAAGATAGATAAAATATTATCAGGAGTTCTTATGCTCGCGAAATATAAAATTTTAACGTGGAATGAGAAACGTTCACAGATATTTTTCGAAGTGTCAAATATTTGTCAAATATTGTTGAATATTATCGTCGTAAACTGTGATTTCAAGCCAAATTTGTACCAAGGCTATTTCTTGACGACGTTAGATGGATCGAATTAATACATTTCTTGGATCTCACATTTTATATCATGTGTTTCGAGTCAATATGTTTATCAGTTGCAGCATTATTTTCACTTCGTGTGACGATAGATCTATTCTTCGTTCTGTATTATTTATTGTCTGTCTAGCAAGCAAGGACGGATTTAGCTGACATTAAATATTTTTCGAGTAAATTGAGTATAGATTTTGTGCTCTTTCATCTATTTTGATTTCCGGGGGGAGGGGGTATTGTTATCGCAGACTGATGAACATTTTTCGTGAAAAAATTTGTTTCAACCATAATTTGTAAAATTCTTGAAAAAAATTTTCTTAAGCTTCCTAAGTGTACGGTCCCAACGAAATTTGGTGTAAAGTTATGTGTTGGTATTCTATATCTAAGAATGGAGTTCTATTTTGATACCGTCTGTCATTTTTAGGATATTAAGAAAATAGTCTCAGAATTTCAAAAAGCCACGAAATTCGACATATTTTTTCCAATATCTCTGAAAATAAATATCAGATCGAACTAAAATCTACAGCATTATTGTTCGAAGTTTGACTTCTTTATGGCACAATTCATTGGAATTCGATGAATAGTTTTTCGAGAAAAATTTTTAGAACAATTTCAAGAACATTCAACAAAAGCTATCATTTTTTATTTTTTTTCTGGATTTCCACTCCCAATATCTGAAACAGAACAATTAAAAATGAAATAAAAATTGTTTTTTTCATGAAAACGACCTCGCGGATTGCAGTATTAAACTATTTGACAAGAGCAGTTTCTTGCAAAACAGATTGCCTGATGAACAATACAAGAACAATACAAACGATAAAGAAAGCGAACTGTGACGTTTCAGAGTACAAATCTGACTCTTTCATCAGAGAAAGCAGAAAATTTCAAGAATTATTTCCTTTCGATTTTTCGTTTCGATTTGAGGCTTTTGTCAAATTGACATTTTTTTTCATGAAAAAAACAATTTTTATTTAATTTTAAATTTTTCTGTTTCGGATATTTGGAGTTAAAACCCAGAAAAAAACTAAAAAAATGATGCGAAATCCTCCCAAAATGAGCTTTATCGATAACAAAAGCTATGTTCTCAATTTTTTTTCGAATCCATCCTCGCGAAATTTTGTATTGTATTGAGCGTTATTATTCCACAACTAGAAGAAGAAATTCAATCTGTTCGCTCCAGTTTTTCTCGAGATATTGAGGAAACAATATCATAAATAATACATATTTTTTTCCAATATCTGTGAAATTGGTGCGGATTCAATTTAAATTTGAAACACTCTTGTTAAATATTTTAATATAACAATGATATCACAAATTTTTCACAATATTCATGGATATATGAATATCGGATCGAATTAAAATTTTGGAACACTGTTTTTGAAAATTGACTTCAAGGTCTGTAATCTGATTAATTGTCTCCGAAAAACGTATCATAGTTTCTACTTTTTTCATTAAGTTTCATTTTTTCCTGGAAATTATCGAAGAAAATAAGCCAATTACAGAGTTCAAACTTTAATTCTGAATATTTTCTACTAAAAATTTCCGGAAAAAACCAATTGTAGTCACCAAATGGTTTTATCCGGGAAAGAATGTGAAAATAAGTACAGTGAGTATTGTTCTCAAAAGGGGCACATACCGAAAGAAAGGTGTTTCAACTTTTAACCGATAGGTTTGTTTACGACCTCAATAAGGATGAAGGTAAAACACTAATGTTTTCGTGGTCCTAGGATATATTTCAATGAGCTAATAAAAAGGGACCGAACTCGTCATGCTATTTTGATTAGAATCCGAATTACGCCAGCCTTTCGAAATTCAAAAATCCTCTACTGTAAAATCGACATTTTGGATATAACGGGTTCTGTCTAAGAACAACAGAGACATCCTCTGAATTCGATTAATAACAGTTTCGTTTGAGATATTCCATCCTGAATCCTCCGGTGTTGATTTAGTAACCTTGGAAATTGGCTCCATTCTGAATTGGAGCCACAGATGTTCACTTGTCACGGATAAGAGATTCACATTGGTCATTCGGACAAATGACACCAGCCCGGGCAATCCTTGTAATTAGCCCTCGCGACCCTAATTTGATTATCGTTTCGTTTTTAACGCAGGCAATAATTGCCTTATGCATAAACGCGTATCATTGTCGCCTGCCACTTTCCATAAATGTAAATTTTTATCTCGTGGGGATTGAAAATGCAACGGAACATTTATTAATTTGTCCGCTTCAATTCATCGATGGCCACGTCAAACTCGGGGGAAATGTGAATCGAAGAATTCCGTGCCTGTGTTAGATTTGACGATTAAAGTTTATAAGGTTTTGGGCTTGGTTCTCAGAAATGCCAAGGATTTCAATATTTCAACTACAATTCTACTGTTTAATGCCCTTGTGAGACCCAATGTTGAGTATTCCTTCGTGGCTTGAATGACATTGGTTATTCCTGATATTGATAAAGTTGAGAGGGTCGAAAAAAGATTCCCCCGATATTTGTATCTAAAAAAATCTATATCTAGATACTAGATAAGTTACTTTTTGATAGAGTATCCGAAGTGACTTTGAGTATCTATAGATACTCTCCAAAAAAGCAACTAAGATACGTATCTTGAAGTCCCTTTTTTAAAAAGATAAAATACTTTCAAGTTCCCCTATACAGTGCGCGTCAAAGTCGACCATTACAGTTTTGTTTTCAATTTTCAACCCCTTTCAACACCCTCACGTGAAAAATTAGAATGCGTGAAACACTGCGCTTCAGTTATGATGTTAAATAGGTATGTTATTAGTACGTTTCAATTTCAGTAGGAAAGTGCACATACTGGAAACCTCTTTGAACTAACTAATTTTTCAAAAAAAAAATTTTTTCTTCGAAATTTCTGCACGCCTGTAAAGAAGATACAAAGACCTTGCCAAAAAAGTACCACATGACCTACTTTCCCTATTCAAAAAATTTTGAGGGTTGGTGGGGATGGCACAGGGTGCAACGAAAATCCTTCAAAAATGCATATAAATTTGGTAAAAGTGAATCAAAATTGACCTGTTTCAGGATTTTGTTGCCAAATATTTTTCTTCTGAGAAAATGAATTTGTTCCATAATTTTGACGCGCACTGTATATTATAAGGTTGGAGTTTCCTAACGTTTTGGATGAAGTAATGTTTTTCTTGTTTTCATAACTTAATTAGTTTGAAGAATAGGAGAATTAGTATACTCGAATTTCATTCACGCCAGAATTGGAGATTGGAATTTTTACGTAAGATAGCCTAAAAGCTAACCTCAAACGAAAAATGAATGTTTTAAAGAGTAAAAGATAGCATTTCATTTACCCATTAAAAACAAAACTGCTTTTTTCCAATTCTCACCAGTAGAAGGAAAAGTGGAAAGTTTTTTCTGAAAATCTGACCAGCACAAGTATAAATGTAGCACAACTATATTGAAAATTTTTTGACACATAAAATGACTGCTGACCTAACTTTATTCTAAAATCTCTTTTTGTTTTGAAAAATTAGCAGGATTTTCCTCAATAATTCAACAGCAGGAATCATCTTACGTATATCACAAGTTTTGACATATATATTTTCATTACGAAAAAACGAAGGTGCTGGGCTAACTTCAGGTTCAGTTTCGCGATCTTTAGGGAAACCCGACGAAATTTCGTGAAAATTTTTACCGCACAATTCGGCATAAATGTAACACAAATGTTGTCACTTCATTTTGAGAAGAAAATTCTGCTTTTATGATTTCTGGAAAAATTAGAGGGGCTTTCAGAAAAATTCGAACGGTACAACTTAGTATATGCATAGCAAAATCCATTTCAGCCGTTTGGAACCCAGTTTTTCGAAAAGGGCTAGGCTGGCTTATTTTGGACATTTTGTAGAATATCTTGAGAACCGGAGTAAATAAAAATTTCAACAGCACAAAGCAGCACAAAACAAGAACAATTCAGCACAAGAAATGTTTTCAAAAACCGCAAGCCACTTCACATACATTCGTCTGAAGGAACTTTTTTTTAAGTTACAAGACACAGTTACGTTTGAAAAGTATCTTAGGTATTAGTTACTTTTCGCCAACAAAAAAAGAAACTAAGATAAAGTAACTTAGATACTCCAAAGTATCTAACTTACTGTAAAATAACTAAGATACTTTTTTCTGACAGCAGTGGTCATAGAATCATAATACGACAAATAAGGATTCTTTTAGTAAGTTTTTCCAAAGTCCGTGAAATTACTCAATCACAATGATTTTGTTGGTAAATCTGAATCGCCATGACTATTTCGAAGTGTACGGAATTCGTGGCGATAATTCGAACCTCAGAGCATCAGTTGAGTTGCGGCGGCAATTTATTGGACTAATGTTTCATAGCGCAGAAGTTTAAGGAAGGAGAAGGTCAATATATCAAAAGGAGGGTTGACAATGAAAATACCGGAGGAAATGAAAAGTAAGTAAAGAAACCCATGATACTTAATGAGGCAGAGGAGGAAGTTTCTAATCTAGTCTGAGAGGCGCCGAGCAAAACCCACACTACGGACAGTGACCATTGTGCTCGTACAATACATATTTTATGATTATTAAAATAAAGCCACTGGTTTGATTACAACCGAAAAGCCACCTGCTCTACTTCAGCCACCCTCTCGGTAACCACAATGGATTGTTCCCCCCTGTCCGCCAGTGCTAACCATTACACTAATCATGGACTGCATTCTGCGGTCTGATCTTTACACTTTGTCCTTTTAATTGATAAGGACGAATCGACTTTCATTTTCAGCAACGAACCCTCACTCAAGTGACTCTCTTGTCGAATCCTATGAGATCATCATAATTCCTCATCTGCTCGAACAATTGATTATTCTATTCTTAATATTCTCCACGCAAAATTAATCGATTTGATGAAAAGTTCGAAGAATCAGACAACCTCGAGAACATGAGCAGAACAAAATCAGCCTCTATGAGAGAAATTTCAAAGTTAGTTTACTTGAAATATTTTCTGCATATGCATTATTGTATATTCTTCTAATTCTACAGTGCGCGTCAAAATTATGGAACAAATTCATTTTCTCAGAAGCGAAATAATTGGCAACAAAATCCTTAAATAGGTCAATTTTTGTTTCACTTTTACCAAATTTGTATGCATTTTTGAAGGATTTTTGTTGCACCCTGTGTCAGCCCCATCAACCCTCTAAATTTTTTGAACAGGGAAAGTAGGTCATGTGGTACTTTTTTGGCAAGGTCTTTGATCTTCTTTACAGGCGTGCGGGACCCTGTATAATGGTTTAGTTTTATACTGGCGAAGGTAATTTTTTTGGGCTGATCAATAGAGATGTCATTGCAAAAACCGAGTGAGAGACGCAGGAGCCTAGATCGATCACTTAGCGTGTCGATTTTCAGTTTTTTTCAAAAATGCTCAAAATCTTCGAAAGATCACGATCTTTCGTTAACTGGTTTGCCATGTCTCGTAACTTTCTCCCAAATAAGTCCAAATGTTATCCGAATGACTCTATTTCGAGTTCGAAATCGCCACTATTCAGAACTTATAAAAAAGTATAGAACAATGAGTACAGTGCGCGTCAAAATTATGGAACAAATTAATTTTCTCAGAAGAAAAATATTTGGCAACAAAATCCTGAAACATGTCAATTTTTGTTTCACTTTTACCAAATTTATATGCATTTTCGAAGGATTTTTGTTGCACCCTGCAAAAACACGCTAAATTTTTTGAATAGGGAAAGAAGGTCACAAGGTACTTTTTTGGCCAGGTCTTTGTATATTCTTTACAGGCGTGCAGAAATTTTCAAGAAAAAATTTTTTTTTGAAAAATTAGCTAGTTCAAAGAGATTTTCAGTATGTGCACTATGTCATGACTCATTTACTTTGAGACGATGGTACCTGATGAAATTTGTCACCGAATGAAAGTCGACCATTACAGTTTTGTTCATGCACAACATTCAACCCCCTCACGTGAAAAATTAGAATGTGTGAAACACTGCGCTTCATCAGTTATGATCTTAAGTAGGTATGTTATTAGTACGTTTCAACTTCAGTAGAAAAGTGCACATACTGAAAAACTCTTTGAACTAACTAATTTTCCAAAAAAAAAAATTTTTTCTTGAAAATTTCTGCACGCCTGTAAAGAATATACAAAGACCTGGCCAAAAAAGTACCTTGTGACCTTCTTTCCCTATTCAAAAAATTTAGCGTGTTTTTGCAGGGTGCAACAAAAATCCTTCGAAAATGCATATAAATTTGGTAAAAGTGAAACAAAAATTGACATGTTTCAGGATTTTGTTGCCAAATATTTTTCTTCTGAGAAAATTAATTTGTTCCATAATTTTGACGCGCACTGTACTCATTGTTCTATACTTTTTTATAAGTTCTGAATAGTGGCGATTTCGAACTCGAAATAGAGTCATTCGGATAACATTTGGACTTATTTGGGAGAAAGTTACGAGACATGGCAAACCAGTTAACGAAAGATCGTGATCTTTCGAAGATTTTGAGCATTTTTGAAAAAAACTGAAAATCGACACGCTAAGTGATCGATCTAGGCTCCTGCGTCTCTCACTCGGTTTTTGCAATGACATCTCTATTGATCAGCCCAAAAAAATTACCTTCGCCAGTATAAAACTAAACCATTATACAGGGTCCCGCAACAGTGGCGCGGTTTTCCATATCTCAATTTGGGGAGCAGATAGGAATCTAGGTTTCTTTGATGTTTAATTATTGCTCGAATTGGACAAATTAAAAATGTTTTCAGTCACACAGGGCGTTCCATCTTTTCCTGGCGGGTCCCAACATTGTTTTTTCAGATGGCAACCTGTATTTTTTATTACTTTTTCGGTTTCTTCATGAAAAATAAAATACTCTCCACACATATCTTTACCACAAAAATTTCAATGGTCTTTTTTCCAATATTCGTCAATCAGAGTATTAAAGATTAAAAAGTTGGGCCAAGTCCCATTAGAATTTATTTCTGACTGAGTATTGAACATTGATTTTTCTCTCAAACGGTATATCTGAAATCGAGCTGGTATTATATAAAGGTATGAAAAACAGCCTGCCACATTAAAACATTAAAAATTAGCTGAATCTTCCTCATTTCAAATGGAACAGCATATATTTTATCAATCCATAAGAAGCACCAAAAAAAGCTCTACAAATTTCGTCTTATAGTCGTTATGGTACATTTCTGTAGTTTCCTTAAAACCATTCTTTTTTCTGAAGAATATTTTTTTACCATACTATTTAAATGAGATGTAAATCATGGAGAGCTTAAACTCGAAAGAGAACAATTTAGACGACATTTCGACCAGTAGACTCAAGAAGGTGAGGTTTTGACATTGCCGAGTATTTTTTTGAAAAATCTCAAAATCGACGAAACAAGCAATCGATCCTGGCTCCTGCTCCTTTTTGCAACTCGAAAAATCACTTTTACTAGGTTTTTTGCACCTATATCTCGAATGATCAGTCCAAAAAAATCTATCGCTAACAGAACATAAGTTTAATGAAAGTTGATATTGAAACACAGGTTTAATGTGTGTTTCATTTTCTTGAATGAAGTATATGTTCGAAAAACTGTTCTAGCCTGTGCAAGATAGCTGGTGTAATCTGCGAAGAATATCCGATATTCTATACCGCATCTTTTCGAAAGAAGTCGGTGGCTCGACGTGAACCATATTTCATGCATCCCCATAAGTAAAATGAGTCTTGTTAAATCAGGTTACCTAGCGGGCCACCACAGTTGAAACTATGAATAATTGCCATTTTTCATGAAATGAGCTGTTATTAGTAAAACTAGTGAACTTAACCATAACGACTACTGAACGGAATTTGTAGAGCTTTTTTTGGTGCTTCTTATGGATCGATAAAATATAGAGTGTTCCATTTGAAATAAGGAAGATTCTGCCAATTTTATTTCCAATTTGTGGTAGGCTGTTTTTCATACCCTGTTTATCCCAGTTCGATTTCAGATATACCGTTTACAATATTCGACCAAAAATCAATTTCTATGGAATGTTTTGAATGGGTATATTTACGATTTTATTGGGTGCATTTTACCCATTCAGGACAGCTTGAAGGTTCTTGCATAATTTCTAGGTAGTGAAAGTCATTTGGCGGAGTCAATACGTAAAAAGATGACCGCTATTGCAACGAATTTGAACATGCGCACAAAAGCTGCTGACTTCACGTCAGTACTTTTCTAGATTTTTTCAAAAACAAAAGGACAAAAAACTCTGTTTATGCGAACTAAAATCGTTATATGTATTGATTAGAGCTTATTTTGGGAGGATTTTGTAACATTTTCCAGTTTTTTTCTGGGTTTTTGCTCCCAATATCTGAAACAGAACTATTAAAAATCAAATAAATTGTTTTTTATGGAAAACGCCCTTGCACATTGCTGGGTTGAACTATACGCCAAGGGCAGTTTCTTGGAAAACAGACGTTTCGAAGTACAAATCTGACTCTTTCATCAGACAAACGAGAAAATTATTCAGAATTATTTTCTTTCGATTTTTCGTTTTTAGACTGTCAAATTGTGATTTTTATGAAATCACAGCAACACAGATTCAGTTGGCTTAAAAGTTTTTCAAGTATACCTCTTTTTTTAAGAAATTCAACCTAATAGGGTCCATTTCTACAGAACAATGAGCAAAATTACTCTCTCCATTTAACAAAATGCAAGAGGACTCTTTGATTTTTCTTTTCAAATCATCTGATTCCAACATCAGGATTTTTGTATTGTCCCAATCTCATGTGATTCCCAATGGTCGGACATACATGGTTTGCTATTTTGGATTTTTTGTATGCCTCTATTCCTAAGACATGCATGAGGAAGTCATTTGCACAAGCTCATTTTTTTTAACTTTTCTTCTTCTCTTGTCTTGTGAAATACCTAGCAGATAGTATAAAGTTTTCTGCATATCAGATTATTCGAATCATTCCATATCCGTTCCATCATAATAGTTTTAGCAGTCTACTCTGATTCGTTCAACTCAAACACAAACCGAAAACTTACAGGTTGGAGTTTGCGGAAACCCAGTTCAACCCTCAAGATATTAGGATAAAGTCCTTACAGAATGTAATTAACAGGGTAAAAGATAGAAGATATGTATAACGTTGAAAGATAGTAAAACTCTCTTTGTTGAAACGGATCCCTTGGAACTCGGTAGTTGGTATGAAATCATTATGTTACACGGTAACTTCGAGAATTATATGTACGACAATAATCTGAGACTAGAAAGGAGAAACAAAGAGGTGGAAAGACGAGGTTATGTTTCAGTTCTCGAGATACTATCAGCGGCGTAAGACATATTGCCTTTAGATAGGACTACAATGGCATGTTATCTTGTGCATGTATATGCGTTCCTATAAACCTTTTTGTCTTTTCGAGTGACAAAGAGACCGGGATTTGCGACATTGTAAAAGTGAAGATTCGGTCTATCAAAACCTTTATAAAGGTTTAAGACAACCTCAAATAAACTTTAAGTATCGATTAAAGCTTATTTTGGGAGGATTTCTCATCATTTTTTAGGTTTTTTATGGATTTTCACTTCCGATATCTGAAACAGAACTATTAAAGATCAAATAAAATTTTCTGGATAAATAACGAAATTCGAATATGAATCAAAATGACATTTTAGTAAGTTTTGATGTTGTTAATCTATACTCAAACGTTCCTGTTGTTAAGTCCCTTCAAACAGTTCGAATAGAATTGGAAGCAGATGACACAATGGGGGTTTTTCCTTTAAACGAAAATGAAGTAATTTTCATGAAAAACCGTCAGAACATCACATTTCAAGCATATAATTTCAATATTATATTTTTAAAAAAATGTTTGATCACCTAAAACTGAAAAATAAAAATGGGGATTTACATTTAAAGAGATTTGTCATGAGTGCACGATATGGCAACGTCGAATTCAGCTTTCTCGGAAAGAAAAGGACGTCAATCGTGTTACTTTGCTTAGGAAAACTGAGATAGCTATACTTCGATCTGGTTAGAATAGAAGACAACGACCAAGAAATAGAAAAAGAAGAGCGCAGACTGTCATACTGTCATATTACTGACAAATCGCAAACGGAAATTGTTTGGTTATATTGACAAAGAACACGTGTGTACCACAGAATAGGAATAAATATTTCATTATTCTATAGCAGAAAAAGCTATTCTACTAAACACCGTTGTCACTTCGTGCACGCCTGGCAAATCCCAAACTCCAATTTTGAAACTTGATTTTGAATACTTTCTGAAGGTAATTTGGGAAAATGATGAATCAAACCCATAATAATTATGTTAAAATTTGCATTTCCAGTAATAAACCAAATTCAGGAAAAACCCCCATCATCAACGATTCTAAATTTAATATCGATGATATTATGTTTGAATTAAACATATTTTCAATTTGGAGATGTTTTTCATCGTCAAAATTTCGGAATGATAATGAGTTCTCCGCTCTCACCTGCCATGAGTAATATATTTATGGCAAACTTTGAAGAAAAATTTGTAGATACATATTCACTAAAATAAAGGCTTGGTGGCAATATGTTGAGAACGTTTTAATAATCTGGCAACATGGAAGGAAAGTGTTAGACAAACTTTTCGAATACATAAATTGCCAAGAAGCCACAATTGAATTCACAATGGAATTCTTCAGAAAAGAAACACATTGAAATAGATATATGAATTTTTATTCCACTCATCAACTCAGTGTTGAAAGAGGTATATTTAAAACCCTTTATGACAGAGCTAATGTAATCTCATCAACCCATGAGATTCGTCAACGTGAATTGAATTACATCAAATCGTTTCTCGAAATGAATGGATAACCGAGAGAATTTATAAACAGAACCTTTTCAAATTTAGACAAAATCAACAGCACAAACATCATGAACAACCCAATTGATTGATCGTGATTCCTTATGTACATGGACTTTCCGAAAAGATAAGAAGAATTGGTGCTAAATTCAATGTAAGTTTTCAAATCAAAAAATGATTTGAGAACCATACTATAATAACTAAAACCAAACCAATTAACGAGAAACAAAAATCAAAAAATTGTGTTTATAGTTTTCCCTGTATTTGTGGAAAGACATATACAGGGGAAACGTAAAGGCCATTAGATATCAGGAAACGAGAGCACAAAATCAACCTAAGGAATAGAGACATAATTTGAGAAGAAAAATTAAAGAGTCCCCTTGCATTTTGTTAAATGGAGAGAGTAATTTTGCTTATTGTTCGGTAGAAATAGACCCTATTTGACTGAACGTACTTAAAAAAGAGGTAGAATTAAAAACTTTCAAACCAAATAAATCTGTGTTGCTGTGTTTTCTCAAAACTGTCAATTTGACAAAAGTCTCAAATCGAAACGAAAAATCGAAAGAAAATAATTCTTGAAAATTTCTGCTTTGTCTGATGAAAGAGTCAGATTTGTACTCTGAAACGTCTCAGTTCGCTTTCTTTATCGTTTGTATTCTTCCTGACTTGTTCATTAGGCAATCTGTTTTGCAAGAAACTGCCCTGGAAAAATAGTTTGATACTGCAATCCGCAAGGGTGTTTTTCATGAAAAAACCCATTTTATTTAATTTTTCATAGTTCTGGTTCAGATATTGGGACAGAAAACCTAAAAAAAACCTAAAAAAAATGACTCAAATAAACTGTTTGAGTTTACCGTATATATATAGAATATTGATAACAAAACAGTACATAACTACTCTCTAGTCCACATATACTTTATGACTCAAACGCTCTTTTCGGAAAGAGATATATCGTTATAGGATCGATATGTCTCTTGATGAAGAAAACGAGGATTCCGAAACGTACGTTAGATGCATAAAAGATGAGTGGAGTAGAAAGCAGTTACGCACTGTTTTGTTTACAATCTCAACCTGCTTGAATGGATAATGATTGAAATATCTCTACCTACCCCAGAAACGTTCATGGACAAACTCTAATCAGAAATATCAGTTGTTTTGAAAGAACATGATTTTTTTGAATATCACAAAAGCATCATTATGGTGGTTACAGGCACAGATGACCGAAGATACACGCAGGAAAGTATCAAAATCTCTAGTATTATTTTCATTTTGAATGGAAAACAAACGGATGAAGTTATAAATAACATTTTTTCACTGTAATCTTTCAGTTTTTCCAAATTCTCACAAAAAACATATCTCAATTGTAGGCGTTATCTCATTTTTACGCGCTTGTTCTGAGGAACAACGCGTTATCGTGTCGTCAAAATGTCTGTAAATCTCGAATTTTGAGCCAAAAATGATCTTAAAAATCTTTTAAGATCATCATTGGCTCAAAGTTCGAGACTCGAGACTCAATCGAGTTGAATACCCTGAAGAAGAATCCGTGGTCAAATTCAGTTCTGTCGGTCCGTCCTTCCGTCTGTATGTGCTCTAACTTTCGGGGGAGAGGATCTAGCGAATCAAAACTGTCGGATGAGGTTTGAATAAAAAAATAATATTTCACAAATTCTTTGAAAAAAAAATTTGTCGAAAACTGTTCACCAATCTGCATGTTGCCGAACTCCATATTTCACAGCAGTGTACTAAATTTCACTTCGAACGCTTATAATTTCCAGAGATCATCTTTCCATCAGGAAGTAGAAGTGCGTTCAGCAGGGTCAATATGTGAAAAGATGACCGCTGTGGCAACGAATTTTAACATTCGCGTAAAAGCTGCTGACTTCACGTTAGTTCTTCACTAGATTTTATTATATATAAATAAACCTTTTTCGTGGATAAACTGTGCAGTGTACAGGGCTCAGCGGAAAGAGAACAGCCCTGATGGTAATTGGAGTGCGTCAAATCAAAACCATGCTGCCCAACAATCGCTGGAGGGAAAATTAGCCAAATAAAAGGAAGACGGTATTCCTACATTTACATCGGTTGAAAGGAAACTGGGGATAGTTGTACAAAACATTCGACAGTAACTATAGAGAACATTCCAGTCATTTTCCGAGTGATATTGTCGTGGTCGGGAACCACAATAGATTGTAGCAATAATGAAGCCAGAGCGAAGCTTTCTCCATGGATGAGGATGGTATTTTTCAATTTTCAATTAATAAACTCGCTCGTACGTCGAAATAGGGCTGCACAAAAGGAAGAGCAATAACGGCTGAGATGAAAAGATCGCAAGGGTTGACAGCGAAGTTGTTTGAAACCTCTGAATGCACTTAGCCGAGCGTACGGGTAATTGTCACGCAATGACGCGCTTGTACACTGTGCGAAGCGGGCTACGCATCAGCTACGTTCACGCAAGCAAGCTCTCTGTCGCTCATCTCCATGCCGTGCGAGCCCATTCAAAATCTGCAGAGCATGAATGTTAATGCGCTAATCCGACATTTACAAGCAAACTTCTTGTTGATCGCTCCCACCCCACATGTTTTACCGACAATACCTCCAACTATTAAATAAGCGGATATTGCCGAATACACGAATTTAGCTAATGTGAGGATTAGTCACGAGTCGATGGGCACAGAATTAGAAGCCGTCTCTCTACCATCAGATTCTCCAGATCAAGTGTGTCACTAGTTCATTTAAAGGGTTTTCCAATAAGAGGTGTTATTCTGAATAGCCCGCTATTTCGGTAGATGTCACTTTTGAAGCTGTCATTTTTTGACATTTGAGAAGTAGAAACTACGCCATTAATAAAAATGGAACGATACACGCCTCAACAACGCATTGAAATTATTAAAATTCACTATAAAAATGGTGAAAATTTGGCAGAGACAATTCGTAAAACTCGAATATTTTTGGGTCGTCGTGAAGCACCTTGTCGGACCGCCATAAAGAAATTGGTGGAAAAATTCGAGCTGTTGTGACAAGTTAGTGATGGGAAGAATAAAACGTGTGACTGTTTGGTGCTGTTTATGGTCCGGTGGAGTCATTGGACCTTACTTTTTCGAAAATGAGGCTGGAGCAACAGTTACGGTGAATGCATTGCGCTATCGAGAGATGATTAATGATTTTTTATGGCCGGAATTGGATGGTATTGATCTGGACAACGTTTACTTTCAACAAGACGGAGCTACGTGCCACACAAGAACGAAACCATTGATCTTTTGCGGGAAAAGTTTCCGGACCGCGTAATCTCTCGAAGAGGTTATCATAATTGGCCACCAAGATCTTGTGATTTAACACCTTGCGACTTCTTCCTTTGAGGCCACGTGAAAGAGAAGGTCTACGCCAATAGGCCATCGTCGATTCAAGACCTCAAAGATGGAATTCGTGAGGCTATTGAGGACATAGGGCAGCCACTGGCGATTTGGTTATGGAAAATTTCATTAAAAGGATATGGTCCTGTAAGCGTGGTCGTGGTGGTCATTTGCCTGATGTTATTTTCCACTATTAACGGCATAGCTTCTTGTTTTTAATGAAATAAACATCCGATCTTTTATATTGAAAAATAGCATTTTTCTTTGAATATCAAAATAACACCTCTTATTGGAAAACCCTTTACATAACTGATAATTTTAACGAGCGCAAGAAAAGTATACTCTGTATCATTCGGAATATCACACTTGGAAAAAACAATTTACGTGAACTTCATTTTTTGGCTTTAGAAGGAAACAATAACTTTTATATAACGGGGTTACTTTTGGAGGCCAGAGTTCATTTTTTTCGAAAGTTTTTTTTGGTGCAAATGGTTAAAAAAAGAGGTAAGGATGCGCAATGTTACTCCTTCTTTATATTCAAGAATTTTCGGGAAAATAAAACTGAAATGGCGAATTCTAAGATTTCATGCTGCTATTGGCAACGTTAAAACATGTACACCTCGATTCAGGTGCCTGACCTTGAGATATTAACGAAGTTTAATAAAACTTGAATGTGGCTGTGTTGACTAGTCGTTATTCAACACCACGTGGCATTGTTTGCTCTTAAGTCTTCATCGAGAATAAAACGATACAATTTCATAAAAAATCTAGAAACGCACTGACGTGAAGTCAGGAGGTTTTACGTGCTTGTTCAAATTCTAACTTTTTGATCAACACGAAATTTAGCACAGAATTGGGCCTTGGCAATCTTCACCTGATCACGAAGTTTCGATCTGATTGCAATCGTACTTCTTGAGATATTGCGGAAATAAAACGTTAAAATTCCGAATAACAACGGAATTTGGCATATTTTTTCCTTATATCTCCGAAAGTTGATATCGGATCGAATTGAAATTTTAAATATTGTTATCAAATACTGACTTTCAAGTTTGTGCTGAATTTCGTTGAAATCTAATCAATATTCTCGAAGAAAAAAATTTTTTCCATAAAAATTTGAAAGATTTTCGAATAGAATTTTTTCAATTTTCTTACGACAGGATCCACAGGAAGTTCTACATTGAGTTGCGCGTTGAGACTTCAGAACTGTTTACAAAGTTTCAATGGTATCGATTTTGTACCTACATCATGAGATATCGAGGAATTAACCTCGAAATTTCAATGGGCCTAGCTCCGAAACTATTCTACTGATTCCATCCATTAACGAACTCAACCGACATATTTGGACTCCAATTCTAATCTGAAAATTTCGAGTCGTTAGGTCCTTTATTACTCGGAAGGTTAAAGCACATATACGAACGGACAGGCGGGCCGAATTGAATTTGACCACGGATTCTTCTTCAGGGTTTTCAACTCATTCCTTTAAGATCATTTTGGGCTCAAAATTAGGAAATTACATACATTGTGACGAAACTATAGGTAAAGCGCGTAAAAAAAACAAATAAGACACTTGACTATACGTTCACAATTTCCTAATTTAAAATATCTTGTTGACATGCATGTTTTGGTTTCTATCCCATTCTTCAATTTGAAACGAAAATTCATGGACCACACAAAAATACATCACATCACAGATGTTAACACCTTATATAAGCGCCCTCGACACTTTCATATATCATTCAGACTCAGAACAAGGGCGCGATGTGAATATTTCCCACAATCTCTGAAATCCTAGATCCGGCTCTGCTGATCGTGGATGGTATAAGAAGAGTTCAAAGACAAGAATACGGTGATATAAAGTAAGTATAGTAACAAGTTTTTTCCCGATTGACCAGCAATTTGACGCGTAGTAGCAAAACGGTCTCGTATGGTACACACAAATTGCTGTCATTGCAGTACAATTACCACGACAGATAGTTTCGCGAAAAAACCAACCAACATCTCTATATGCAATAATTATTATAATAATTCATGTGTTACTTTTTCGGCAAGGTTTTTGTATCTTCTTTACAGGCGTGCAGAAATTTTCAAGAGAAATTTTTTTTTTTGAAAAGTTAGTTAGTTCAGAGAGGTTTTCAGTATGTGCACTTTGTCATGGCTCATTTACTTTGAGACGATGGTACCTGATGGAATTTGTCACCGAATGAAAGTCGACCATGACAGTTTTGTTCATGCACAATTTCAACCCCTCACGTGAATTTTTTTTTCTCCATTAAAGGGTTCGTAGGGATTGAAAATTGTGCATGAACAAAATTTTGATGGTCGATTTTCATTTGGTGACAAATTTCTCCAGGTACCATCGTCTCGAAGTAAATGAGTCATGACAAAGTGCACATACTGAAAACCTCTTTGAAGTTACTAATTTTTCAAAAAAAAATTTTTTCTTGAAAATTTCTGCACGCCTGTGAAGAATATACAAAGACCATGCCAAAAAAGTCCCACATGACCCAGTTTCCCTATTCAAAAAATTTAGAGGGTTGATGGGGATGGCACAGGATGCACCAAAAATCCTTCAAAAATGCATAAAAGTTTGGTAAAAGTGAAAAAAAAATTGACCTGTTTCAAGATTTTGTTGCCAAATATTCTTCTTCTGAGAATATGATATTGTTCCATAATTTTTACGCACACTGTATGTTCATTTGAAAAAAGAATAAGAAAAATAATTTTCTATGACCATGTTTCATGGAAATTTCCACAGTGACCCGAGTTTCGTAGTACATTTCGTACTACACTTTCAAACTGTTAGTACTACGAAACTCTGGTCACTGTAAAACATTCAATGAAGCTTAGTGACAGAAAACAAAGTGATCTCTTAAATTGTATTCTCAAATGACCTGTCACGAAGGAATGGAATATTCTATCCAAATATATTCATTTCATATTTTAGTGGTTTGGCCATCCCTCTGAATCCGTGCGAGAGTGAAAATTCATTCCTGACTACCCCAAAAGCATATCACGATCCGATTTGTTCATATCAAATACTTCGGTGGTTATGCTTTATTGAGTTTCTATGGCGATACTTGAAGAATGCCACACTACAGAGCACTCAGTAAGGGGATTTCCAAGGGATGGTGAACGCACTTGTTTGGAACACATGTAGCGGATGAAATGGATTCACGCCTCTTAACTGTTACTACCCTTTGTTCATTAAAGTTATATTGGAATTATGGTCTCTTCTGTCAGTATATGGAGAGGAAATATTATCCAATAAATCCATTGAACTAACTGTCACAAATTCTGAATAAAAGTGTCGTTCAAGTGTAATCTATTTTTTTCAGGTTTTCACTCCCGATATCTGAAAAAGAACTATTGAAAATTCAAAAAAATCTAGAAAAGCACTGCCGGGAAGGCAGCAGCTTTTGCGCCCATGTTCAATGTAGATGACCGCTTGAGCAACGAATTTGAACATCTGCGCAAAAGCTGTTGCCTTCACGACAGTGCTTTTCTAGATTTTTTTTCGATAAATTACTGTATTTCAATTCGTTCTAATCTGTATTTTTGGAAATATTGGAAAAATAAAATTTTGAAGGTGTATATCTACGGAATCATTTGGCGGATTTTACCCATTCACAAATTCGACCTTCGTAATTAAGCCCCAAATCTACTCTACAAATATCGAGTTTCTAAGTTGTTTCTTTCGGAAGTTATTGTGTTTACGGTCCGTCCGTTAGATTCAGTAGATATACCCATGGAAAATTTTATTTTCCCAATATTTACAAAAATACAGATTAGATCGCATTGAAATTCAGTACTTAAAATGACAGTTTGTAGGTGCGTACAAAATTTAATGAGCATAATATGATGAGAAGATCACAGAAAATTAGGTATTTGAAAAAAAAATTTTGAAATTTTTTTTCAAATTGTTCTAATGATCATCACAAAATTTTGCACAATGTTATCCCTCAACATCTTCGAACTAGCTGAGAAGTTTCATCACGATTGAGTCAGTATTTCTAGTTACACCGGGAAAACAACGAAATCGAGAAGAAAAAGAAATTCTACATATTTTTTCCCAATATCTCCAGAACTAATAGCCGTATCGAATTGCAATTTGGTACACTGCTGTGAAATATGGAGTTCAAGGTATGACTGGAATTTTTCTTGAATATAAACAATAGTTTCAGAAAAACAAATTTTTTTCGAAAAAAAATTTGAAAAAAATTTTTTTTTTCAATTGAGTAACCATACGATTTCAACGAAAGTTCGCTTAAAGTTGTGCGTCGTTATGTTCCAACTAACTGCCTAGTTTAATTCCAATCGCTCTAGTAGTTTCTGAAATATGAGGAAATTAACTTCAAAATTTTAAATGGCTATAACTCCGAAACTATTTGGCCGATTCGGCCCATTAACGAACCTTAACTTCGTATTTTGAAATGCAACCCTTGCTGAAATTTTCAAGTTTATAAAATCCTCCGTACGCCCATAATCGTGTTGACGGCCGGCCGGACAGAATCGATTTTGACACCGGATTCGTCATCAGTGAGTCCAACCTAGTCGTTTGAGACCATTTTCGGTTCAATCATCGAAAATTACGGACATTCGGACAAAAAGATAGCGAGCTGTTCTCCTAGAACATGCGCGCAAAAAATGTTACTTATAGGAAACGCCCTTGCGCATTCGAAGATTGAAACTTGCAGAATTATTTTCTTTCTTTTATTTTCGTTTTTAAAGACTTCCGTCAAATCAACATTTTCAAAAAATCACAGCAACACACATTCACTAGATATGAATGTTTTTGCAATTCTACTTTTTTTTTCAGTGAATTCAGCCAAATATGGTCCATTTCTACAGCAACATGGGCCACATTATTTTCTCCATTCAGCAAAATACAGAAGAACTCTTTAGAAATATTTTTTTCATGATTATCTGATTCCGACATCAGTACCTTTGTATTATCTGAATCTATGATGTCATTTGTCATTTTCAAACGGTCGAACATAACATACATGGTTCTCTATTTGAGATCTTTGAGGTCTCTATACCTTGTGGTATTTTTTGGTGCTTTTCTTCTGATATCTTATGGCCGTGATGGTTCCCCTGTATATGTCTTTCGACAAATATATATGTACAGGGAATACTACAACACATTTCTTATTTCTGTCTCTCGTTAATTGGTTTGGTCTTAGTAAGAATATATCACAAATAATTTTTCGTTTTGGAAACTGCTCTTATATTGAATTCTTCTGATTTTTTCTCAAAGGACATCTACATCTACATAGGGAATCGCATTCAATAAATTATATTGTTCATGTTGATTTTATTGTGAATAAGCAGGAGTTTTTTTGTCTGAAAAAAAGCTACTGAGAATGTTCATGAAATTATGAGATTTGTCTGACGACAAACAGAAGTTTATTTACTTTTACAGAGCCTGCGTGTAGTGAATCCATCTGTGCAATGAATTTAAAAATGTATCATCTCTATACAATCCTTTATCCTATTTTCAGTTAGCTTTCACCTAATACTTAATATGAATAGGTCTCTTGAATGTGACACCAAATATCATATTTTATATTTTTCCCAATCTATTTCGATAAAAGATCAATGTATGCTATCACACACTTTCACAATTCACGAATTTGGAGTATATCCATATTGAAAATGTTAAAATATGTGGAACCGAATTTGAAAGGAGTTCATTTTCTTCCTGAAAATTGATTTTTTGACGGAAATTGAATTTTTCCAGTATTGCTATAGATATAACAATAGATCACAATTATGAAATAATATATGGATGAGACCTATTAAGGTGGCAGTGTAACAGGATCAACGCTGTTTTTGTAGTGCTGCAAAATGGCGAAGGGGTCGGATAGGTTTCTTGAATTCCTCAGAAAAGACTCTGAAATTTGTAAATTTCTCCGGATATTTGAGACTTCAAGATTGTACCCTGTGCAATGCTCTCATTGTTCAGTTAATATATATTAGAGAATTCAATGATTCTGAAAGGCAATTCAAATCTGAAAATGAAGAATAAATTATAGAAGCGGATTCATATAGGGATCATATGATCTAGAAGATGGTTCGGGAAGTGCTATTTTTTCTGGAGTCTCCCTCCCAATATCTGAAACAGAACTATTAAAAATTGAACAAAAATTCTTTCTTCATGAAAAACCCCTTTGCGGTTTGTAGGATTAAACTATTTGTCAAGGGCAGTTTCTCGGAAAACAAATTGCCTAAAACAATACAGGAATAATATAAACGGTAAACAAAGCGAATTGTGACGTTTCAGAGTACAAATCTGACTCTTTTATCAGACAAAAGAGAACATTTCAAGAATTATCTTCCGATTTTTCGTTTTGAGTTGAGAATGTTGTCATGAAAAATGATACGAAATCCTCCCAAAATGAGCTTCAATCGATACTTAAGTCATATTTTATTTCATCATTCAATCGCTACTCCTCAAATTCCTGTTCTGTTTGATTTTACTTATTAGTTTTCCATGAGGGGTGAGATTCGAAAAAATTTTTCCTAAAATAATATCTTTATTTCTTCGAATTGAACGTAAATCCTGAATCCATTCCTCAGCATAGGTTGAATTTGTACTTCCATTTATAATGAATCATATCAGAAATATTATATTCATTATAATGATTTTCCTTATTTCCTAATGATTTATCTGAATGTTTGCATATGAATGACTTAAATACACATGAATCAAAGCAATATCTTGTTCTGGATATAACAGAACATAAGATTATTCTTCACAGATTAGACCATAGTTCTCAAGACGCATAATACATTTTCGAGAAACATGTAGAATATGGAATGAGACTTTCTATTCTTCATCTATTATATTCTTGAATAGACAGTAAAACATGTTTGCTTTTCAAAAATCCTTTTCGGTTAGTCACATAGATTCACTTTCGACACACTTCAAATTTTAATTTTCCCGATGGAAATCTTCTCGCACAAATTGCACTTAAACCTCGAACTCGAATGACTTGACTTTAAATTAAAAAGTTATAAGAAAGAATTCATCTAACTCGAATTTTACTAGAATGTTGACTTACGAATGAAATAATTTCCATTATTTTTGAACATAAATTGGGTCATGATTCAGAAAATACTGGTTGATTGAAATATTCTGACAGTTAAAAATTAAAATGTTCCATATAGATCAGATATAGTAGTTGCGATAATGGTGGGGGTTACTCCTAACTATGGCTTCCTCACACAAACAGTATTCTTCACACTGAGGAAGTGATAATGACGAAACTATATACACTGTTAAAGCACGCGAAGTGTGGAGCAGAAAGTGTGAGGACTTGAGAGACGTGCTATACCGAACGAAGGAGAATAGTGCGCGACTGTTTAGATAAAACGGCAAGTCAGGAGCTACGAAAGACTACACGTGAGTCTCACACGGGCACGTGGTTCAGTAACCCCCTCCTCGGCGCCGGTCCCCCTTCACGGCACGCCCCGTGGCCTATCGTGACCCGGCTGTGAACCAGGACCCTCCCAGGACCGCCCAGGCCAAGTCGTGTCGAGATCGAGCTCGAAAGGTCACTAGTAGAGACCAGAGTGTGCCCAAGTTTTGACCTGTAACCTCCGTGTCTGTGACTACGTGCTAACCGCTCAAGACGCTGACTGCTGAGCCCCAGGTGACCTAGCCGGTGATGTGCAGTGCGTGAGTGCCGAAACATGGCTCTGGTGGCCAGCTCGTGGCGCGAATCATCCCTGGTCAATCCCATCCAAACTGGTCTGAACTCTATACCAAATGGATTGAATACTCTTCCTTCAGCGACGAACTTGAATGCTTTGCCTCCACCGCCTGCCCAGGGTCTAAACCCTATCGGTCTGGAATCCTCCGATCTCGGTCTCGTCAAATGCCAAACACCCTCGCAAAATTCGCAGACCAGTGTGGCCAGCGCGGATCTGAAAAATCAGAATATTGAGTGCGTGGTCTGTGGCGACAAGAGTTCAGGAAAACACTACGGTCAGTTCACATGCGAAGGTAACTACCAACAATTATTATCTCTCAACTAGCTCTATTTTCTTCATACTCAAACTACCAAAAACCCCATAGACATCACCAAAGTCCTTTCAGAAAATCTTCATACATAGGTCAGTTATATAAAAACTAATTATTGTATCTACTGGATTCTTTTTTGCTTGATGCGAAAAAAAATCTGTGAGGCTAGAAGCCTTTACGCACTTGTTCAAATTGCTTGCCAAAGCGTTATTCTTGAACTGAAAAAAGTCATACTGAAATTCGACATATTTTTTTCCCAATATTTCCGAAATGAAATATTGGATCATGCTGAAATTTGGTACACAGTTGCCACAAGGTCTCTGCTCAATTTCATGATAATCAAATGGATAGTTTTCGAAAAAAAATTTTCAGAAATATTTTCGAACATTTTCAAATAAAATTCGAAAATTTTGCGAAAATCTGCATAAAATTAACTTCGGTATTATACAAGGTAACGAAGTTTCAATCCGATTGCATCATCGAAACCGTTCGGCCGATTTTGCCCATTAACAAAGTCAAGCGTCGCATTTTGACAGAAATTCTACCCTGAAAATCTCAAGTATGTAGCTAGCACCTTCCGTTCCAAAGGTAATCGTGACCAGCCGGACAAATTTGGCATCAGATTATTCTCCAATGATACCACAAAAGCTACACAATACTCGAAAATCACAGACATTCAGGCGGAATGTTCAAAAACATGGACTTTGAGCCCGAAATAATGATGTAGTTCTTCGAAGATTTTGTCCATAACAAATTGCAGAAGATCGCTGAGAACGACTTTACAAACCCTTCAGATCATAATTCCCTCAAGCACATTTTCTGTCAAACCAACAACGAATATCTTCAATATAATCTCCACATCATTTCGGTTCCTTCGGAGGCCATCAATTTGAGACTTCATACATTGGTTGAAATTGTCTGTTGATAAAAGTTTTTCCTAGACGAAAATCCCTCAAACATAGACAAATTTCAACATTCCGTCCTGAACGTATTCTTCAACAGTTCAGTTCAGTTTTTCTTTCAACTCATGATTTACTATTTTCCATCATCTCTCTACGTTCGTTTCTATAGCTTGAATCATCAGTATTGATCAGAAAGAAATTGAAACGAGACAATTAATGAAATTACAAGACTGGGTCAGTCGTGACAGAACAGATCATCTATATAGGTTTCAGCATTGCAGCTTGTGCTTGTACACTTATTGTGTTGCATCGAACAGTACCCAATTCTAGTGTTGAACTTCAGCAGAAAGTTGCACATTGGAGTACGAACTATATCGAGATGAGGAGCACTCTTCAGTTCAGTGTGAAAATTTCTCCGATATCAATTCAAGAATACTCCTCGTATTAGAATCTTAAGATCTCAATCCTTCTAATATCTTGATAAAAATCTATGAATGATCAATATTCAACTGAACTACTTGTAGTGCAGTGCTAGTAACATGAAACGGTGAAGTCCTTCTCCTTGAAGAAACCTTTCTTGTTAGGAGATTTGCAATTAGAGTAGTTGTGGTGTCATCCTATTTCAAACCACATCCAATTTTACGGTTTCTAGCAGGAAAGTGAACATTTCTGTCACCAGTGTTCCTTTTCTTTTTTCCTTGGACGAATCGTCAAAGATTGAGGGAGATGGGATGCCGCGCATCGCCCTCCTGATGTTTGACAGCCCCCTGGGGATCGGATATGAAAAATTGTGGTTTATAAAAAAGAGATTTCAGTGTCGTAAAATACTCAAATGCTGGAGAAGGTTCATTTGCATGCAGTTTCCGCAAATTGAGGATATTTATCAAGAACGATCTATGATTGAGGGAAATTTTTAAATTCTGTAGTCATTATATATTAACCCTTCATGTTCCGGTTGATTTTTTCCTGATTTCCCATTCTAAGCACAAAGAAAATGATCATTCACCGATTATCTTCCAGATTTTTGAGCTGTATAGATTGCCTGAGAGTTGATAAAGTGTTGGCTTAAGTTTATGCAAATTATTTCTTAATAAACATGGTCCAAACATTGATCACTTTTGAAAAGGCAACTTGTGGAAAATTAAACGATATGGACAAACAATACGTAGAATTTCAACATGTGATAAGAAAAAATGAGCCTTTCTCTGAAATTTGACGAAGGAAGAAATCTTCGAATATTGTTCGCACTTCGTATACATTGAATACAAATTTGATTTTTTATTTGTATAATTTCAATACATACCCTGTCTACTTCTTCAATTAGTCTATTTCTGAACGTGAATTCTTCAAAAATTAATGAAGGCTTCCTATAAAAATAATTATACATTATACAATTGATACCACACACGAACCAATAATTCATTTTGCATTGAGAAAAAGCTTTTGAAATAGGTTTTTCTGTATTTATTTTTATATCTACCCGAATAACACAGTGGGATTTTAATTTGTCTATATACCTATTGGAACGAAATTCCTATATATTTTCATAAATTCAATGTATATCGAAAATAACTTACTCACTCCATGTAATCATTATTATTGCATAAAGAGAGAAAAATCCATACAGAAGTTGGAGTGAATTTCGATAAAATGACTTTATTATGTTTATGTTATCCAACATATAGGCTCGAAAACAGTTTGACAGAGGTAACAAAAATATCTAATATTTATGGAACAAAAAAAAATATCATTCCAATAATTCCATGTCTATTTTTAATATTATACAGGGTAACCCATTCAAAAATATTTTTTCTGTGAACATCATTAACAATTATTAGGAATGGGTACTTATAGTGTAGTGAACAACTCTGGCCAAATGAATTATCTTACACGAATGAGTTGTCATTTTCAATTATTCCGAGACAATCAAACTTATAATAAGCACTGTCTTGGCCACTCAAAAACTGACACAACTGCTGGTTGTTCATTTCCTCCCGTCTATCTCGCACAAAGGGATCCCCCCTTGTCCTTAAAATTCAACATAACTAAAATAGCGATATACTACAGTAATAGGTTTTTTACCGTACAAACTCCGGCGAAATAAATTATACGAGTAGGAAGAAGTGACTTATTGTGGTTCCCCCTGGTATTTCCGCGTGATGTATGAGATTGAGAATTTGTCGTTTTAAAGTTAGGGGTTGGTGAAAAACTAATGCTAGGATCAGCGTTATTTGAGTAGAACCACATAGATTGTTGTTTTACGTTGATCGTTACTAGATTAACGCTGATTCCGGATTTATTTTTAACGTTTTAAACTAAGGGTTTACTGATGCAATGAAATTAACTCGAATTCAAATTGAAAAACTACCCGGTTCGAGAATAAAATTCTTTAAATGCAGTGACGTGAGGTCAGGAGTTTTTACGCGCTTGTGCCAATTCGTTGGCAAAGTAGTATGATAAATCGGATCGAGCAGAAATTTATTGCACTGTTTCTGTTGTAAAATACTGTCTTTTAGGTCAATAGCATGAAAATCTGATAGGTAGTTTCAGAAAAAAAAAATCAAAAATGTAAATATAAATTTTTTGACCACAAACAACGCGTGAAAAAGAGAGAACAGTCAATGTGGAGCTTTTTTACGCTCCTTCATAATATAATTCGAATAATTTCTACCCTCTTCTGTCACGATTATCTGTATAACATGGGCTATCCATCATAGAACAATTTGACGAAACACTTAAGGCACACAATTTATTATATGACAATAGCACTTTTTGAAATCTGCGATCCAAGAAAAACATCGATTCTCCACCTTCAGTAAAATCGATGTATGAAGATTTGAAAAAAAAATTGAAAAATAAATTGAACTGGTGAAACTCGTTCTATTGCTATGGATTCTGCATATAATTCGACGACGTCATTTAACATTCTATTACTGGATCACAACTTCTCGACATTTTCGGGGTAGTAATATTTCAAATTAATTAACACCTTCAAAACCATTGAGCAGATTCAAATCATTCTCGAGAGCTGCGTACTCAGACCTCTCAACTATCCGGAAATGTTATCCATAAGTAATTTTCAATCAGTGTATCGATGTAATAGTTTTGGGACAATTCCGGATTGAAAAATACTTAGCACATTCTACCGATTCGATATAGCATCTAATTTCAGGCTCACAGAGATGGATCATAATTCGATAACTTCTTTTATATTACAATTTTTCACGTTGTTGCTTCATTATGCTCGACTTTAAGCATTTTGATTGTACAAATTCTCGAAATAATTCGTTAAGTTCAATAACTCTCATTAAAGTTTTTTTCGTGTAAATCGGTATCATCCAGGAAATTAATTATTTATCAACGATGTAATTGTAAAACATTTGGTTACCAAAAAATTGTTCGATTATCAAATACAAACTATACAGCATGACCGAGACATAACTTATCTCCCTTCATGTTAGTTCTTTTGTTAATTTTACACCCTCCTTTGTTGAATGACAATGCTATCTATTAATTCTATTCGTTCAAATAACACATAAAATCAAATTGTCTCAAACTGCTTATTTTAAAGAAACAGTTTATGTTTGAGACCTCATAAATCTATTCGAATCCGAAGAACATTTTCATGCTCAAGGATCAGCACGCGAGTAAGAGCTATAATATCCTCGCCTCAAAATATATGCTCGCTCTAGCAGTTCTCAGCTCTATGGAGATCAAAATCATGAGAAAGATGATTAAAATCATTCGAACTGTTACACCGAGTGGGGCCCAGCCCAGCGTATTATACACCATCCGAAGACGCTTCAAACGAAATTGAGTTTCTAAGATGGAGCATGCAATATTGGCTATGATAACTTATATCTGTTGTACAGTAATCTTGAATACTATCATTTCTGGTGTCTGAGGTTCAAATGCGGAAGTGCATCATCAACCAGTATTGGTATTTTATTGGTAACCGTGGCTATTCACCCGTATACTTGGAAAATTGAACATATCTCATGTATGATTAATTATTTTCCTCAAAGTAATTACTTGAACCCAGTACAGAGCATGCCAGTTTATCATGTAACATAAATCAAAGTCCAACGATTTGTATCAGTTGAGTTTTGATCTTAAAAGCCTCGGACACTTATGATTCCAGACAACCAGGGTTTATAGTATGAAAGCATATTGAACAATATACCTACCACTTTTTCTGATTAATACAATTCTTATCTATGGCAATTTTATTCTTCGAGTGATACCTTCGAAGTTCTATCCTAAATTGATCATCATATTTGATCCATGATTCTTCACCGTTCAAACAGTCCATTCAAGGTCATCATACTGCAGAAAATCAACTTAATAAAATACCCAAATATGCAAGATACTGTACGAATCATATTACTCACTCCTCAACCTTTGTCGCAGAAAATCCACCAAATACGCAAAATACTGTATGACTTTATTAGTCCGTATATAGTTTGACAGTACAAATTATACTCTACCAACGTGTATTGCAGGAAAACAACCAAATAAAAATTTCAAAAAGCACTGCCGTGAAGGCAGCAACTTTTGCGCGCATGTTCAATGAAGATGACCGCTTCCGCAACGAATTTGAACATGCACGCAAAAGCTGCTGCCTTCACGGCAGTGCTTTTTGAAATTTTTCAATGATAACTTATTGGATTTCAATTCGATCAAATCTATATTTTTGGAAATATTGGAAAAATAAAATTTTGAATGGGTATATCTGCATTGGGCGGATTTAACCCATTCACGAATTCGACCTTCGTAATTAAGCCCCAAACCTACTCTACAAATATCGAGTTTCTAAGTTGTTTCTTTCGGAAGTTATTGTGTTTACGCAGTCGGCCGTTAGGTTGACCGTAAACCTTAATTACGAAGGCCGAATTCGTGAATGGGTAAAATCCACCGAATGATTCCGTAGATACACCCAATCAAAATTTTATTTTTCCAATATTTCCAAAAATACAGATCAGATCGAATTGAAATCCAGTACTTCATCAAAAAATAACAGTTCGAAGTTTCATACAGAATTTAATGAGGATGCTATGATAAGAAAATCATGGAAATTTTTTTTTCAAATTGTTCTAATGACACGATTTTCACGAAATTTCGCAAAAAGTTGTCTTTCAACATCTCAAAACTAGCTGTGGAGTTTTATCAGGACTGAATCGGTATTTCTCTAGTTATACCGAAAAAATCAACGATATCGAGAAGAAAACCTCGAAATTTGACATATTTTTTCCCGATATCTCCAAAACTTATGATCGTATCGAACTTTTGGATATGATGAATGGTTTCCGAAAAAAAAAAATGTTTGTAAAAAAATTTCGAAAAAAAATTTTTTTAAATTTACTGACAACATGATCCTGACGAAATTTGGCTGAAAGTTGCGCGTCAAAATACTCCACCCAATTGCCAAGTTTGAATCCAATCGCCCAAGTAGTTTCCGAAATAAAAAATAAATAACTTCAAAAGTTCGAGTGCCTATAGCTCCGGAACTATTTGACCGATGTGGCCCATTAACGAACTTAACCGCGACATTCTGATGCGCAACCTATCCTGAAAGTTTAAAGTTGCTAGCTTGCTTCTTTCGAGAGTTACCGTGTCTACGGCCGGACAGAATCGATTTTGACACCGGATTCGTCATCAGTGAGTCCAACCTAGTCGATTGAGACAATTTTCGGCTCAATCATCCAAAATTACAGACATTTGGACAAAACGATAGCACGCTGTTCCCCTAGAACATGCGCGCAAAAATACTCAAATATGCACGATACTGTAGGACATCTTAAAGTCCATATAAAGTTCAAGAGTACGAATCATACTACTCACTCATCAACCTGTATCGCAGAGAACCCACCAAATACGCGAGATACTGTAGGACTTTATCAGTCCATATATAATTTGATAGTACAAATTATACTTCATCAACCTGTATTGCAGAAAACTAATCGAATAAAATACTCAAATATTCAAGATACTGTAGGACATCTTTAGTGCATATATAATTTCATAGTACAAATTATACTTTATCAACCTGTATTGTAGAAGACCAATTAAATGAAAATACTCAAATATTCAAGATACTGTAGGACATCTTAAGTCCATATATAGTTTAAAAGTACGAATCATACTACTCAATCATCGACCTCTGTATCTCAGAAAATCCACCAAATACGCAAGATACTGTGGGATGTATTAGTCCATATATAATTTGATAGTACAAACTATACTTATCATTTATCCACCTGTATTGCAGAAAACCAATCAATAAAAATACTCACATATTCAAGATACTGTAGGACATGTTGAAGTTCATATAATGTTTGATAGTACAAATTATACTTTTCACTCGGTAATCTGAATTGCAGAAAACCCACCATTCACAAATACTGCATACTACATAAAACTGCAAATATGCAAGATACTATAGGATACCTTGAAGTCCATACATATTGTTTGATAGCACGAATTATACTCTTCATTCATCAACCTATATTGCAAAAAACCTAACAAATGATAATATCCAAATGTGAAAGATACTGTACGACAAAAAAGTCCATATATAGTTTGATAGTACAAATTATATTTTTCATTAGTCAACCGGTATTGCGGAATACCCACTACTTGAAAATACCCAAATCTACCAGACAATATAGGAGTTAAGAAATCTATATTTAGTATACTCTTATAGTCCTAATTATTCTTTTCATTCACAACGTATATTGCAGACAATCCACCAAATAAAACTGTTCAAATATGCAAGATACTGTAGGACATCTCGAAGTCCGCATATAGTTTGATATAACAAATTATTATTTTCATTCATCAACCCATATTGGGGAAAACCATCCAAATTAAATTACTCGGATGTGCACTTATATGCTATAGGACTTTAGAAGTCCATATATAGTTTCATAGAAAAAATTATACTTTGTCTTTATGTTTTCTTTTTTTACAGGTTGTAAATCGTTCTTCAAAAGGAGTGTACGCAGAAACCTTACATATTCCTGTAGAGGTAGCAGAAATTGTCCAATAGACCAACACCACCGTAATCAGTGTCAATATTGTCGTCTCAAGAAATGCATGAAAATGGGAATGAGGAGAGAAGGTAATTAAAAAATTTTTCAAGTCTAAGTGACACTTTTCGGATATGCTTTCTTAGCCCGAAATGTTGTTTATCACTGAATCAATACTGCAGTATCCATAAAACAGAAAATGTTCCGTATTAAAATCATCCTTCCTTAAAGGTCTTTATGAGATAATTTTCTATTTCATGAAGGGATAAACTGAACCCTTCGAATATCTCTTAATTGTTGTCAACATCATGTCACCTTCTATTTTGTGGCACCCATTTATCAGAGATAGCTTGTTCAGAGTCAAAACAACAACCTTCGTGAGAGCAGGTCAAAAAAATGAAAACATATTGTTTTCGCGGCTTTCGCAACAGGTGAGAAGGGGCCTTAACTCGTGCCTTCATCTCGTATATTCTCTATTAGACACGGCTACAGGTAACCTGCGATCTGTTTTATTGTCTATACAATAGGCACACGCAGATCTTTTCTCCTACCTAAAAAACAGCCTCACTTTCATCTCATAATAGCGTAAACAGGTCAGGAGCTGACCTGAAATAGGGAGCTAATATATGCAGCTTTAATAATCTTGATACTACAAGGAGTCCTAAAAGGGAATGTGTGTTTTATAGTTGAATTAAATGAAAACATGAATAGTCAAGGAGGTTTTTGATGATTTATTCAGACAATGAACTGAACATTCTTTTGAAAATAACACCCAATGATAATAACGCGTTGATACAATGCTAGCGAGACTGCTGTCATTTTTGATTTGATAAAGTTCCCCAAATGCATCAAATTCTTCGACTTGTTCGGAAATACCTTTTCCTTATGGGTATCCTCACAGAAAATGATCAAGAGAACTGAGGTCAGGACTTTTTTCAGTTCATGAAGCTCTGATAGCGGCATTTCGATTGAATCTTCTCGAAGAAATGCATGAAACAATCCATACCCTGCACATCGTAAAAACAAAAACAAAACTCAGATGCTGGTTTGAGACACCCTGTACTTCCTGAAAACAAGTTAATGCACTTCTTAGACAAAAAATATTAAAAGTATTCTTGAAATATTGAAGAACTAACTTCAAAATTTCAAATGGGTATAATTCCGAAACCTTTCGGCCGATTCCAACAGCCGGAGCGACGGACAGACAGAATTTAATTCGAGTGAGGATTCTTCTTCAGGGAGTCCAACCCAAGAAGATTTTCAGCTCAAATTTCGAAAATTGCCGACATTGTGACGAGACGTTAACGAAGTGTTCCAAGAATAAGCGCGTAAAGAGGATTCAAATTCTGTTGGTGCTGTAGAATCTCTTTGGAGAGGTAATATGTTTGCTCGACGCAACCAAAGAAGGACCGTTAGAATTTTCCCCGGTTTCACGGTCATTTCCATGAAAATAAGGTGTCCGTATTCGTTAGCGTTTGCCAAGAGGGCCGTTTCTTTTCCCTGCATGGAAATATTTCGAAGTCATGTATGTATATGCGAGCGCAAAACGGACAGGGCCCTATTCTTGTGGATGATTGATCGGTTTAATATACAAATACTTGACCGTAAGGTCCAACAAAGCCGTGCCCGTACGTAAAAGATCGTTTACCGCTTGCATACATTAACGACGACTTGAGATTAATGGTGAAGCCGATATGGGAAAATATCCCGGCTCTACCAACCGTGCAATTCGCCCCTTTGTGCCACCAGATATTTAACAAAACATTACTATCTGCCCTTTGGTACACTTGCCAGCGAGTTCGGGAACTATTTCCTAATACCTTACCTGCCCCACCCTACCACGAAATAAGAAACGACCCATGGAATGGTCACCTATAGAATTTACATAACTACAAGGGGACATACCAATCTTGATCGATCTTTTGAACTCTTCCTTTATTCCAGGATATATTTGATATTTTCAGGGCAAAACATTTTGCATTTCTTGGAAATTTCCAATGTCTGATACGGAAAAATTTGAAATGAAATAAAAAAAAATTATGAAGTTAACTAAACTTCTCTAGAATTTGGACGATTTATCATTATCTTCCCTTTTAGCACCAACAATTTGGGAAAATATTTAATCTTCTACATTCCTGCGAGGTTTGTTTCACTTATCAAATAGGTTGGACTCATTGTTGACGAATCCAGACCAGAGTCAACATCAATTCTGTCCGTCTGGCCTTGAAGACGATAACTGTCAAACGGAGCAATCTAGGATCTCGAAACAGAATGCCGGGGTTAAATTCGTTAATGGACCAAATCGGCCAAACGGTTTCGGAGTTGTAGCCATTAGAAATTTTGAAATTATTTGCCTGATATTTCAGTAACTGCTGAAGTGATTGGATTGAAACTTGGCAGTTACTTGAGGCTTAGCGACGCGCAACTTCTTGCAAAATTCAGCTGGGAAACCAGAAAAAAAGAATTTTAATTTTTTCGGAGAACATTTTTTTTTTAGGAACGATTCATCACATTCGAAAAAAAATTCGGCTCGAACATTGTGCTCCATATTTTACAGCAATGTACCAAATTTTGCTGCGGTTATAATTTCCAGGGATATTAGGAAAAAATCTGTCAAATTTCGTGATTTTTCTTCGGTATAGTTGTTTTTTCCAGAATAACTCAAAAAAAAACTGACTAATCATGATGAAACTTCGTAAGTAGATTGAAAAAACTGATGAACAACTTTGTGCAAACTTCGGTGATGATCGTGTCTTCGCAGAACAATTTGAAAAAAAAAACATTATTTTTAATAGGTATCTAATATTCTGCGAACTTCTGTTGATATTTTCCTCACAAAATTCAGTATGAACCTTCAAGCTGTCATTTTTCAATTCGATTATTCCGACCATGAACACAATAACTTCCGAAAGAAACAACTCGATATTCGTCTCCATTCTGAAAAAAAATTGTGTTATCGTTTTCTTACATTTAAAGGCCGTGATTTTTCTTCTGTATGTGTCTTTCCACAAATACAGGGAATATTATGAAGACAATTCTTTTATTTCTGTTTTCGCTGTTTGGTTTGGTTTTAGAAAGTATAAATCTAAAATCAGCAATTCTCCTGATTTTTCCTGAATGACTATGTACATGAGGAATCACATTTAATTAATTGGGTTATTATTCATGATGGCTAATCTTTATTGTTCTTGATGATCTGTTTGAATATCGGAAGTTCTATGTATGGGTCTATCATTTATTTTTTGGTGATCTTGTTATTCTTGTTTATATGTCTTACCACAAATACAGGGAATAGTATATATATTAATTATTATTATTATTATTATTATTATTATTATTATTATTATACACAATTCTGGATTTCTATTTTTCATTGATTGGTTTAATTTAAAATGATATTCTTTTTTGAAAACTATTCTCATATCGAACCTATAGAAGTTATTTTTTGTGAAAAGCCATGGACATCACATTTTGGTTTTTCATGATGATTTGTAAGTTTTTGTTCTTTATGATTCGTTGGTGGATATCCTGAAAATATCAGAGGCTCACTGTTCCATTCTGAAACATATAAATAAAAAGTAACTATACAAGTCATATAGCTATGTGTAAACGAGGACTTGCTTGACATCTAATATTTTCAACAATTATCTTCATTTCGGTTTAAATTTTCAATAGAGTTATGTTACGGTGAAAATGATATTTTCAAAGATTTACTGACATGAAAGTACTGTTATATTGCATTAACAATTCGGAAAATTGGATTACTTCTCGTAAGCTAATGTTTATGTTAGTAAACTCAGGTAAAGTAAATGTTTTTACATTCAATTTAGAATGAACTCCATATTTATCCACCTTCACTAACTTGATCTGAAATATTTCCAATGTATTGCCTATATTTTCACAGTGAAATTCAAATTTCCTTTGTTGCCATCTATTTGAATGTGATGTTATTGTGGAGCCTATGCATCAATTATATTGTGGCGTAGGGTCTAGAGGTATTATATTGTTCCGACAAAGGGAACCTCCAACATTGAAGTATTCTTATGAAATATCCTAGTCCATGAGTGTTTCTTTATACGTAGCAAATAGTACTATTTTGAATACAAGTATCACTGCACTAAGTCAGCCCTGTTAGTTCCAGTAGTTAAGTGCGAAAACTTTAAAAACGTTTATCTTCTTGGGAATCATAATTAACAGAAGGTTAATTTTAATTATTTATAAAACTCAAAATTGTTCATTTTTCATGAGATTTCAATGTGTTATGATGACACAAGAAAATGTTCAACTAGAATTGAAAAAATACAGATTTTTCTGTAATACCTTTACATAATATCTTTCGATATTGATATTTTACGATATACTTCTATTGTCTTCGAAGCACTACGTATGAATGGCAAATTTAATTATTATATCAACTGAAATATAAAGACTAAAGAAGAAAACGATAACATAATAAAATACAATACAAAAATAAAACTAGACACGGTGTTTCATCTTTTATTTGTCGATTTAGAATCATAAGTAGCATCTATTCTATATTAAATGTCAAAATCTCACCACGTGTATTCACTAACACCGGATAACCAACGGACTTGGCTGATTTGGAACCTCTGGTAAGCTTGTGAAATGGGAATATTTGTGCATAGAACAATTTTGACATCAAGTTCCACACCATCTTCTTCTTCGGTGGATAAAATGTATCAAGCAACACTTCAAAAAACTTTAAAATTTCAAAAATTATATGACAGTTGATACTAACTATATAAAACTACTTATTTTATTACGAAAATTGAATTGAGACGAGTCTACTTGATGAAGGTTATTATACCATTATTAAAAAATACAGAACAATTTTGACATCAGGTTCCACACCATCTTCTTCTTCGATGGATAAAATGTATCAAGCAACACTTCAAAAAACTTTAAAACTTCAAAAATTATATGACAGTTGATACTAACTCTATAAAACTATATATTTTATTTCGAAAATTGAATTGAATTTTTTGAATTTTCGATTTAGAGGTATTACAGAAAAATCTGTATTTTATTTATTGTATAATAACCTTTATCAAGAAGACTCTTCCCAATTTAATGTTCAAATAGCACCCAAGAAATATTTCCTTCAACCAGGTGTTACACCAGCCCATTCGTTCCAAACGAATAAGCGAAAGAAATAATTCCTGAATATTGACAGCTATATTAGTCGACATATTAGTAGGAATCGGTTTCGAGCTTCAAAGAAATATGATACTTTCTGTGTTATGTTATTATGAGAGCTTGTTCATAGCGCTAAATTGGCTCTGTAACTTTGAATTTTCACCTCCAAGTTTTTATGGGCTTGAAACGTCAAGGCGTATTGGAAATTCGAGATCGTAGGGGATTAAATAGTTATGGGATTTCTTCGTTTTAATGTTTATGCGATTTATGATATTATTTCGAGGTGAGTGGAAAATCTGGATGAGCAACTCTGATCTTTATACGCAGTTTTAGTTTATTTTCAAGAACTGAATCTTTGAATAGTGTTCGATTCAAGTAGTCAACCCGCTACTGACAAACCTGTGTTTGGAAATATATTTATTTTCGAGTCAATATACAGGGTGTTTCACCATAAACTGGACAAACAAATCTAGCCGTGTAGATGACATTGGGATAGTCATTTTCGCCTTGTGACATATACCCTGTTTTCGAAGCATAAGCGAGATACAGGGTGTTTAATGTCTGTGGTAACTGTGGTACTGTGGTGTTCGTTATGCGTGATTTTTGGAATAACGGTTTTTGGTCCCATCTCAGTATTTTTTGGTCGCCAATTCAATTGTGGTGTGGAATTCTGAAAGAAGTTCAAAATGGCGGACAACTTGCATGCTTGGAATCTTTATTTTTGGTGCCGATTTGGATAGCATCATTTCTCCAAAATTCAAACTCAACTTTTTTCACATGTCTACAGAGAAAAAAATATTTCTAAGAATTGTTGTAGTCTTTCTAGGTTGAACTAAGCGTCATTCTGAATACTGGTGAGAAAACAGAATGAAAATACATCCATCGGTTATCATTTTGTATTGAAGCCTTCCGAGGATTCCGCTTGTAGTAGGTACTTAAATCATTTTATTTAGAAAATTCTTGGCCTTACGGAGGCCAAAATTGCACTCATTTGCCTCCAGAATGACCTGGATAGGAATATGAATTTTTCAAAAAAAAATTCAAAAAAACTTTGGTGGGAATCGAACTCTCTCCACATTCGGACATAAGGGTCAAATTTGATAAACTACTGTCGCTTGGTAACGGACATTAATATAAGTTGAATAAATCCAACTTGTACTCGAGAGGATCCTACTGTTCCAAAGTGGAGCGAGTTCGATTCTCACCAAAGTTTTTCTGAATTTTTTTTTGTTGATAAATTCATATTTATCTAGGTAATTCTAAACGCCATTAGCATAATATTGGCCTCCGTAAACCATCAGTTTTTTGAATAAAAATTATTTGAGTACTCCGAGCGGAATCTTTGGAAATGAAAACTAATGAATATGTTTTATTCTGTTTTCATACCAGTGTTCAGAATGGAGGTTAGTTCCATCTCGGAAAATTCCAACAATTTTGGGTGGATTTCTTTCCCTGTAGGCATGTAAAAAAATTGAGTTCGAGTTTTGTAAAAAAATTTTCGCGGAAAATCTTAGAGTATCGAGTGCATTGAAATAATGCTATCCATTTTGGCAATAGATGATAAAAAATCCTGCTTTACAGATTTTTCGGCTTTTTGAATTCTTTTTTCCACCACACTTGAATTGGCCACCAAAAAATACTGAGATGTGACCAAAAACCGTTGTTTCAAAGGTGACGCATCATTTACCACTGTTATCAGAATTTTGCTCAAAGTTGACATTAAACACCCCGTATCTCGCTTACGAGAAAACGGGGTATATGTCATAAGGCAAAAAAGACTTTCCCAATGTCATCTACACGGCTATATATGTTTGTCCAGTTCATGGTGAAAACACCCTGGTTTTTAGCAGTTACAGCAATATATTTATAGTTTGTGTAAGGATATATTTATTTTCTACCAAACACGGTTGGGGTTTAGGAACTAACGCCAAAATCTCTCTGGCTGTGCTCCCACATTGTCAAAAAGTTAACAGCTGTACGTGTTTCATGTCAATTCCGAAGAGTCGCGGAAACCATGTTGCGGCAAGTTTTATCATAACCAAATGAGTTGTTGAAATATTCTGAACTCGTTCGCATTCTTGGCAATCTCATGCGCATCATTCTGAAATTGTAACCCAATTTGGGCGTTCATACCATGATCATCATCTTTGCTTGTACGTCCTCGTTTGAAATCCTTATTCGGCTAGTTCAGCTTTGATCTCATAATTTGCTTTCTATTTCAAAGACAACCATTTTGGTAACCGTTTGGTGTTCGTTTTATTCCATTGCTGTTTATTCAAGTTTTTCTTCATGAATGTATACATTCGTGTACAAGAAAATTATGAGTTTATCTTAAAAATGAAATGGAATTGATAGACATAGAAATCAATATGACATTTCATGGATTTACAGTGCGCGTCAAAATTATGGAAAAAATTCATTTTCTCAGAAGAAAAATATTTGGCAACAAAATCCTGAAACAGGTCAATTTTTGTTTCACGTTTACCAAATTCATATGCATTTTTGAAGGATTTTTGTTGCACCCTGTGCCATCCCCATCAACCCTCTAAATTTTTTGAATAGGGAAAGTTGTCATGTGGCACTTTTTTGGCAAGGTATTTGTAACTTCTTCACAGGCGTGCAGAAATTTTCAAGAAAAATCAGTTACTTCAAAGAGGTTTTCAGTAGGTGCACTTTGTCATGGCTCATTTACTTTAAGACGATGGTACCTGATGACGACTATTACAGTTTGTTCATGCACAACTTTCAATCCCTTTCAACCCCCCCACGTGAAAAAATTTTTTTTTCTCCATTAAAGGGTTAGTAGGGGTTGAAAGTTGTGCAAGAACAAAACTGTAATGGTCGACTTTCATTCGGTGACAAATTTCATCCGGTACCATCGTCTCAAATAAATGAGCTAGACAAAGTGCACATACTGAAAACCTCTTTAAAGTAACAAATTTCTGCACGCCTGTGAAGATAGAAAGACCTTGCCAAAAAAGTACCACATGACCCACTTTCACTATTCAAAAAATTTATAGGGTGGATGGGAATGGCACAGGGTGCAACAAAAATATGGACTAAAAAAATTACAGTTTGGCGAAGGAAGGTGATAAAATTCCTAAAATCAGTAAATCTAAGTATATTTTAGATAAATAATTCCAAAGTGACTGCGTATTGATTGTAATTTTCCAACAACAATAAAATTCATCCACTACATTTCTATTCATCATAACTGAGGGTCAAAATGATGGACACGACCAGAGGAAATTCAGATTTTCGAAACACGGGCCAATCCTGTTTCCTGCAGTGACTGTCTCTTATCTTTCAGGTTGTTTCAAAGCAGGAAAATGGAGTTGGGAAAGTGTTGGAGGCCCCAATTCAGAATGAAACTGAAATACAATAGCAAGTTGTGCCTGTAGCATGGCTATTTTGCAATGATACTGCGAATAATGGACATATTTAGTTCATGGCTCGAAACAAAGGCATGAGGAGTTTTCCTGGAGCTCACAATGGGGTACATGCGCCGAACAATTACTTCAGTGACTTCTCATACATTTCCTCCCCGAGTTGTTCATGAAAAGTAGGAGATAGATAAGAGGTTTCCTAGAAAAAATATAAAATAGGACTTATCCCATTCATTTTGGGACAAATTTTAGAATTTAATGAGATCTACTAGTATTGATTCATCAGGAAGCAAAATTGAATGGAAAACATAAAAAATATAAATTTTTCGAATACATAAATAGTCGAGAACCCACAATAAAATTCACAATGGAATTAGAAAAGAATAATAAACTTTCATTTTTGGATGTTTCGGTTGGAAAATATCAGGATCAGTTCAAAACAAGTGTCTTTAGAAAATATACACATACAAATAGATATCTAAATTTTTATTTCAACCATCGATACATGTGTAAAAAGAGGTATCATTACAACCCTTTATGACAGAGCTAATGTTATCCCATATCAACCATGTTGTTCGTCAAAGTGAATTGAATTACATCAAATCGTTTCTTGAACTAAATGGATATCCGAGAGAATTTATAGGTAGAACCTTTTCAAATTCAGACAGAAAATCTTCTTCTAATTATCAACCAAATCAACAACCATCATGAACATCCCAATTTATAGAATGTTATTTCTTATGTACATGGACTATCAGAAAAGATCAGAAGAATTGGTGCTGAATTCAATATAAGTACGGTTTTCGAATCAAAGAATGATTTGAGATCCGTACTAACGTAAACCAAACCAATTAACGGGAAACAAAAATCAAAAAATTGTGTTTATAGCATTCCCTGTATTTGAGGAAAGACATATACAGGGCAAACGTCTAGACCGTAATATATCAGAAAACGAGAGCACAAAAACAGCCTAAGTAATAGAGACAAAAATCCGAAATAGCGAACCATGTATGTTCGACCATTGGGAATCACATGATAGATTGGGACAAAACAAAAATACTGATGTTGGAATCAGATAATTTGAGAAAAAAAATTGAAAAGTCCTCTTGCATTTTGTTAGATGGAATGAAAATAGACCCTATTTGGCTGAATTTACTCAAAAAAGAGGTAGAATTAAAAAACTTTCAAACCAAATAAATCTGTGTTACTGTGTTTTCTCAAAAATGTCAATTTGACAAAAGTCTCAAATCGAAAGGAAAAAACGAAAGAAAATAATTCTTGAAATTTTCTGCTTTGTCTGATGCAAGAATCAGGTTTGTACTCACAGTTATTCGCTTTCTTTATCGTTTGTATTGTTCTTGTATTCTTTATTAGGCAATCTGTTTTGCAGGAAACTGCCTTTGACAAATAGTTTAATACTGCAATCCGCAAGGGCGTTTTCCACGGAAAAAAACAATTCTATTTAATTGTTAATAGTTCTGTTTCAAATATTGGGAGTGAAATCCCAAAAAAACCCTGAAAAATGATGCTTCTTGGGTGTTTTGATTCAAACTAGAGAATTAGCTGGATTATAGCAACTTTCTGCAGAATTTTGTAGAATTTTTTTTTGAAAATTCGTTCATCAAAGTCCAAACCTACTCAACTCCTATCGAGTTTCTCAGCTGCTTCCTTCGAACGTTAATGTGTTAACTTATTGGTTTATCAAATTTCCAACCCGATTATGACCTGAAGAAATCGTTTGTCGATAAGTTTCCAATTCACTTTCCGAATTTTAATGTTTGTGAAATTGAAATATTCAGTTTAAAATAATTGTTGAATCTTTTTTCGACCCCAATTACATCGGAATATTTTGGGGTGAGTCCTTTCCTCGCCTCAGATTGACTTGACAGGGGTGGATTGGAAAATACCGAAAAAAATATTCCTCTTCAACCAAAACTTGTCGGGTCTGGTCGTTTCTCTAAAACGTAGACACATTTCCTCAAAATTGCTCTTCTGTTTTCAATTGTCCAACCTGCATGGTAATCCCAGGTGATTTGGGATCAGCATAGATATCAGATTAAAATTATGGAATGGTCAAATTTCGGTATCGCATAAAGTAAACACGTAACGGCCGAGCAATACAGGTTGCAATATTTTCGTTCCCACGGAAGAAGAAAGGCCCATTTAAATATGCGTCCCCTGGACGTGATCACATTAGCATAAAATCCTACTGGACATTGGTCACCTATCCGTTAGCCCCGGTTCCAGCTTCGCGAACCCCTAAAACTTGTTCTTTTGCTACCTGACCGTGCCATATGTGAAAGTATGTATATGTAATCTTCGCTCTTGTTAAATGGACACACCGTAATTCCCCCTTCCTTGAGGGTTCTTTGTTTATCCTCACCGAATCTATACCCAAGGATTTATTCCTTTCTTTATTTAATCCTTGGTCTTTTGAAGTTTCTGTAATTGAATATTTTCGTTCTATTATTGGGAAATCCTAGAAAGTATTCTCGTATCATATTCGATTACCATTTGAATTTTTTATACTTTTTAATATTCATTGCTACCACAAACAAGTGACGTCAAAAGTAATTCGAGAATCTACACACAGGGTGATTTACACGTTCCATTGTTAACAGTGGCATTTGAAGAAATGTTATACGATTCTCAGTGATATGTCTGTGAATGACAAGGGCTGGTCATTAGAAAGAAATTGTCCACTTCTTATCATCGTTATTATCACCAAAAGAAAAAGTTCGAATCATAAGTTTGGTTATGACTGTGCCCAAATTCATAGAAATCTTATTCATAGTTGTCGAACGGAAAATTTTTTGAAAGAAAGTTGTATAGGTATTTTGTGAAATAATTTTCATACCTAGGTATCTATTCTTACAAGAGTTGGTGGGTGCAAAATATTTGTACAGATATTCGATTTCAGCTATTTGCAACCCTTAATTCTTTGAAGTTCTCCACATTAATATAGTGTTTGGAGTTTTACATCCAGAACGAATATCTTTATAAAGGGTTTTCCAACAAGAGGTGTTATTTTGATATTCAAAGAAAAATGCCATTTTTCAATATAAATGATCGGATGTTTATTTCATTATAAAGAAGAAGCTATGCCGTTGATAGTGGAAAATAACATCAGGCAAATGACCACCACGACCACGCTTACAGGACCATATCATTTTAATGAAATTTTTCATAACCAAATCGCAAAGTGGCTGGCTGCCCTATGTCCTCGATAGCCTCACGAATTCCATCTTTGAGGTCTTGAATCGACGCTGGGCTATTGGCGTAGACCTTCTCTTTCACGTGGCCCCAAAGGAAGAAGTCGCATGGTGTTAAATCACAAGATCTCGGTGGCCAATTGTGATCACCTCTTCGAGAGATAACGCGGTCCGGAAACTTTTCCCGCAAAAGATCAATGGTTTCGTTGCTTGTGTGGCACGTAGCGCCGTCTTGTTGAAAGTAAATGTTTTCCAAATCAATACCAACCAATTCCGGGTATAATAAATCATTAATCATCTCTCGATAGCGCAATCCATTCACCGTAACTGTTGCTCCAGCCTCATTCTCGAAAACCAAATGCCAAATTTTCACCATTTTGATAGTGAATTTTAATAATTTCAATGCGTTGTTGAAGCGTGTATCGTTCCTTTTTTATTAATGGCGCAGTTTCTTCTTGTCAAATGTCGAAAAATTACAACAAAATATCACCTCTTATTGGAAAACCCTTTATAACGGGGTGACTTCTGGAGGCCGGAGTTCGTTTTTTTCGAAAAATTTTCGGGTGCAAATGTTTGAAAAAATCTTAAGAATGCGCAATGTTGCCACTTTTTTATATTCAAGAATTGTGTTGCTTAGTTGTAGTTCAACACCCCGCGGTATTGTTTGCCCTTAAGGGAAAATAAAATGAAGCCCCAAATCTGCTCTCTAAGTATCGAGTCACTCAGTTGTTTCTTTCAAAATAATGTAATTAAGCTAAGGATCAGCCGTTAGGCTGACCGTAAATACAATTACTTCCGCGGAAAGTGACATGAATACTCAATATATGTAGAACAGGTTTGGGACTTGATTACGAAGGCCGAATTCGCCCTATGATTCCGTAGTAACCATTTGAGATGTTATTTTTCCAATATTTCCGATCTAGTTCCTACTTTTTCGGAAATTGAGGCGTGAAGGTTCATGCGAAATTTCGTAAGGATTTGGCTTCGCAATAGCTGAATTTCACATCAGTACTTTCGTAGGATTCCTAGCATTGATATTCGAGAGGTCATCGGTGAAGATGCTCATTCCTCAAGTGGGATTTTATTGTGATATATCATTATTGACTCACATTATGACCCCATGTGAAAGTACCCACACTGATAAATGTGATTTCTCGAATCTCTCCTGAATATATATTAGAAAATAAAATCCGCTCATGGCTTGTTCAACCGTTGAAGTCTCTGATTCGCCAAAATCCTCTTTCTCATTCAACCTGACCGATTTCTGATATCCGAAATTTTCGTTTACGTAAACCGATAACAATTCCGTTGCCGAGTATATGTTTATTCGCATCGAATTAATTTCACTCAACGAAAAGGAAACAGGTTCTCGGATATTTACTTATTCATCTCGACATTCTGTATATACTTTCTCCATTCGTACCAAATTTGAAACGAGTTTGTTTCGCTACTAAAAATTTACCGTCATCATTTTATAATAACACCCACGCATTCCCAAGGCTTCTCTGCATCGAGGTTCATGTCAAGGATGTCATCGATATCATCAAAGTGAATAAATCATTCACCTTTATTATATTGCTTCTTCCAATGGATTCATTCAAGAGTTTTGGGAAATTCGGCAATAGCAATTCTAGAAATTCACTTTTACCTTTTCAAAACTGTGACTTTCGGATCTCGTTCATTTCAAGCCATTTCACAGAAAACATCGGAAGTTGTAGACATTTGGGCCAGGACCACTCAGAATATCGAAAAATTTGTAGGTTAAATTTTCACCGTTTTTAAGATAATGAACATTTTGGAAATTCGTGAAAAATCGCTACCTTTCCTCGATGTTTTGGATACCCTGTCTTTAAATTTGATACTGATTCGGACTGAACATTGCTGATGAGTGCTGCTTTTCGGATGTATATGAGAAAATTTTCAAAAATTGATATAATTCGGCAAAAAAATGGGGATGAAATGACATATTTGAATTCTACTATTCTCGTAACTTTGACTGATTTTCTGAAAGAACTTATAACCTCGTGAATGTGAACATTGATACAAAAATATGCTCACTTTGTCCAGTCTTAAAAATTGTATGATACCCATCTTTCAGGAAGGTAGCCAGAGTATAACTGGCCTGTGAGTTCAACAATGTTTGGGTTTAATGTACCTTGTACAATGGATGAGACATTCTGGAACCATCCTGGGTCCCCTAGATCAATGAACTAAAATCTTTTGATTAACTTCACTTGGGCTTCATAATAGAACAAGTTTTAGCAACAACTGCAACTTACGTGAAACAACTGAGATGGTGTATCAACATGGTATCGTTGTAAATGAGGCAAAACAACATTTAAAAGGTCTTTCTTGAAACATTATCATATATGCGTCAGGAAGGATAGTAAGCAATTCAGTTTTTTCCTCTAAATATTTGTTAGTGAAATTTATTGCTTGATATTCTGGTTTGAGAACATATTACATAGAAGAAGATTCGAAATGGTTTTATTCTTCTTAAAACCCCTTGAACCTCATTGAATGAATTTATTATAATTAATCAATATTGACAAATTGACTTCATTCAAATGATAATCTGTTTGCATTATAATTAAAATATAATTTCTGGCATATGACCGCCACGGCCGGCACGGACGTAATCTGAACTGGAGGTCCTATTTTCAATTACTTTTTCCAACATGTGTGGCCGTATATCGGCAATAACAAGGAGAATGTTGTCCTCCAAGTGGTCCATCGTTTCGGGTTTATCGGCGTAGACTAGCAACTTCACATATCACCACAGAAAATAGTCTAGCGGCGTTAAATCGCACGATCTTGGAGGCTAATTAACGGGCCCGGAACGTGAAATCATGCGGTTATCAAACGTTCCCCTCAGTAAATCAATTGTGGCACGAGCTGTGTGACATGTTGCGCCGTCTTGTTGAAACCACAGCTGCAAACCAAGATCTTTTCGCAAAATCGTCCATAAAGTGGTTGGACACGTATCCATTTCCTGTGCACGATGGCGGATAGACTGATTCGGGCCTTCTTCTACGCTACGCTTTACAGCAGCAATGACTTCCTCTGTTTTCACTGTACGACGTCTCTGTGGATTCGTATGATCAGTTACCGAAAACGGTCCATAGTTAGTCGAATTAATTGCTCTGATGAACTATTATGCTGACCGTAAAATGGACGTAGAGCGCGATACGTATTTCGAAAAGAACAATTATTTTCAAAATAAATTCGCACAATTTGGAAGCGTTGTTCAGGCGTCAGTCTATTCATGTTGAAATGCCAGACCAAACTGAACACAAATCACTTGACAGCTAACAAAACGGCCGCCAGTTCAAACAGTGTTGCCATCTTAAAGTTCTATACCTCTAAAAAACACCCCTTAGAAGTAATATTCGTGCAATCCGAAAAGAATTTCATTCCAAAACTTAAATATATCTACAGGCATCATACTTGAAAATTTCATTGTCCCAAATTTGCACACCACTATTTTTTTGGGATTTTATTAAAATTCGATCATAACTTGAACCCTGAAATTCATACCTTTATCAAAATATAACTTGTGAGTACTTCAAAAGATCGAAATTTCCTCTCAAATATTGTGTTCTTAAGGTTCATTTTCTGTGAATAATTGACTAAAATTTAATAAACACCATAGCTCAATCATAATTACAGATCTTTTTGTCCCTTGCATCGGATTTTTTCTGGTGTGGTTGCTAAAGAGGTCGATCGACTCAAAAAGCCGATCATTAATCAAAGTATACGCCTGTCTGGCATCATTTATATGAGACTTGACGTTTGAATTAACATTGATTGGTGTTCGATTCCAGAACGATTTTTTTGAGTCTTACACTTTGTATCGCAACAAAAAACTATTAATATTGAAGAAGGGTACAGCGGCTAGACAATACCCCTACGATCACAGACACTTGAAATTCATTATTCAGATCTTCTTTTTATCGATTTCGACAAGAATATATAAATAATTCATATACATTTTATATATCGATTGAAAGATCTTTTGGGAGGATTTTGTATTATTTTTCAGGTATTTCCTAAGTTTTCACCTCCAATATCTGGAATTTGATCGATTTGAAAACTAATCTTACATCGAATGCATAACCAATTTTTTCTGAAAGGCCCTGTACATAAAGAATATCATTCAATAAATTGGGTTGATCATGCTGATCAATCAATATTGTGTTTAGATACGATATGGTTTTATTTATGAATTTTTCGAAGATCTGTTGTCTTCGAGAAATGATTTGATGTAATTCAATTCATTTTGACGAATCTCATGGGTGGAGAGATTAGTTTAGCTATATTATAAAGGGTTTCAATGATACCCTGCTTGAAACTGAGATGATGATTAGAAAAAAAATCTAGAAAAGCCCTGACGTGAGGGCAGGAGCTTTTACACGCTCGTTCAAATTCTAACTATTAGATCAACACGAAATTTCGCACCTAGTTGCGTGTTAGTAATCTCCACCCGATTACGAAGTTTCAATCTGATTTCATTTGTTCTTTTGGAGATATCGCGAAAATAGCATTGAAATTCCCAATAACAACGAAATTTGGTACATTTTTTTTCTTTATATCTCCGAAAGTAAAAAATATCGGAACAAATTCAAATTTGGAACATTGTTTTTAAATACTGACTCTAAGGTTCGTGCCAAATTCCATTGAAATCTAATAAATATTTTCAGAGAACAGAAAATATTTCGTCCAAATTTTAAAAATTTTTGAATAAAAATGTTTTTAAAGTTTTCTAACAACTGGATCCACACGCTCTGAATTGCGCGTTGGTATTCCAAAACTGTCTACAAAGTTTCAATGTGATCAGTCAATACTTCATGAGATATCGAGGATTAACCTCAAAATTTCAAATGGGACGAACTCCGAAACTATCCAACTGTTTCCCCTCATTGACGTACTCAACCCAGATATTTGGACTCCAAACCTAATCTGACAATTTCAAGTCGCTAATTCTTTTCCTTCGGAAGTTAGAGCAATTATAACGCGCTGTTTCCTAGAACAAGCACGAAAAAATTCAGATTTCTTTTTGTATGTGAATCATTTCCAAAGACACGTGTTTCGAAATAGTTCTATAATTTTTTTAATTGAAACATTTGAAAATGAAGTTCATTTTTTACTTTTCTCTGTAAATTCATTGTAGGTTCTATTCACAGATTCGTCCAACTATTTCCTTCCATGTTACCAAGTTACGGAAAAATTATCTTTGAAAACAATTTTCATTTGTTTTTCACTAGTTATTTTTCGGATAGTGGAAGTGAAAACCTAGAAAACTAATAATTGTTTAACATAAAAACAAATAAAACACTTGACTACGTTTACAGTTTCAAATTCAAAATATCTTGTTGACATGCTAGTTTCTGGTTTTTTACCCCATTATCAAAACTGATATTTTAAATTAAAAATTGTGAACGTAGTGAAGTGTTTTATTTGTTTTTATATTAAATACGATGTTTCACCAAGTGTTGCGCGAGCAAAATAGTTTCAATAATAATTATTTCATATTCAGAATATTATAAAATTAATGTTTTTTCAAAAAAATTGTCATCATAATGAACGAGAAGTTTATACAAGAAAAATAGTTGGTCATTTTCGAGGAGTTTTGCATGTTGACAAAACAACGCGAACATTATCATGTCCAAAAATGGGCTCTGACTTCCTTACTATTTATCTATATGTATTCATTGTATTACTCTTAGAGAATGTTATAAATCCGAGTTAGTCTTCAGTTGCTACGAAGAGAACGTTTTATCGTGAGAAATGACCTTTTCTGACCCTGACCCTCTAACCATACAGTAAGCTGACGCGACCAACACCGCAGTGTACCATCATCAAAGAACCAGCGAAGTCTTGAACTCACCATAAGATTAGATAATATCAAAACAAAAAAAACAACAGATTTTTCAATGGCAGTTTTGAGCTCGTTTGAATCACTGAAAACTTCCACACGTTCGTTTTATGATTCGGCAATAAAGACGAAATTTTCATGCGAGCGTATTCAAAATTTGGAGTAGATTCTCCAAGCTCTTCAATAAAATCGATAGCTCATTGTTTTTCAAATTATAAGAAGGTGGTGCAGAAAATATAAAACCTCTAACGGATGGATTCATGAGGATATAAGGGATGCCTTTTGATGGAGACATCATAACTATATTTGAAATTCACGTTCACAAAATTTAAATTGGATAAATCAACTCCCATTTCATATATTTTAATATTTCTAATTGAAAAATGAAAATAATATGGAATGAAATATCACCAGAACACAGACATATACATTGCGCGTCGAAATTATGGAACAAATTCATTTTCTCAGAAGAAAAAAATTTGGCAACAAAATCCTGAAACAGGTCAATTTTTGTTTCACTTTTACCAAATTTATATGAATTTCTGAAGGATTTTTGTTGCACCCTGTGCCATCCCCATCAACCCTCTAAATTTTTTGAATAGGGAAAGTAGGTCATGTGGTACTTTTTTGGGAACATCTTCGTATCTTCTTTACAGGCGGGCAGAAATTTTCAAGAGAAAAATTTTTTTTTTTTGAAAAATAAGTTATTTATTTATTTCTCATTTACTTTGAGGCGATGCTATCTGATGAAATTTGTCACCGACCGAAAGTCGATCATAACAGTTTTGTTCATGCACAACTTTCAACCCCTACGAACCCTTTAATGGAAACAAATATTCCACGTGAGGGGGTTGAAAGTTGTGCATGAATAAAACTGTAATGGTCGACTTCAATTTGGTGACAAATTTCATCAGGTTTCATCGTCTCAAAGTGAATGAGCCATGACAAAGTGCACATACTGAAAACCTCCTTGAACTAACTAATTTTTCAAAAAAAAAAATTTTTTTTTCCCTTTTCAAAAAATTTAGAGGTTTAATGGGGATAGCATAGGGTGCAACAAAAATCCTTCAAAAATGCATAACAATTTGGTAAAGTGAAACAAAAATTGACCTGTTTCAGGATTTTGTTGCCAAATATTTTTCTTCTGAGAAAATGAATTTGTTCCATAATTTTGTCGCGCACTGTATAAATAGACACCTGAAGTATTATTCAAATAATCAAAGCGGTATTATTGAAGCATTTATTATCTTATTTCAACCACTCATTCAATTGGTAAAATATATTGAAAACATTCCGCAAAGCAAATGGATATTCGAGGGAATTAATAAATCGAAAAAGTGAATTGAGAAAAGTCTAATCCACCAACAAATCATCAATAACAACAAATATACCATCATGAACAACCCGATATATTAAATGTTTTTCTTTATGTCCGTGTCCTAAAAAATCAGAAATGTTAAATATATCAGTTTTTCAAACATGAAACTTACAGACATTTGGACAAATCGATAGCACGCTGTTCCCCTAGAACATGCGCGCAAAAATGATCCAAAACGTCAAATATATAAAACAACATAGGTGAAAGTGTCTTCAAAACGCTACCGAAATTTTTATGGCAATAAAAAACTGTTGTTTGTTGATATGAAAGATGAAAACAATTTTCCACTTCTTCGACCACATTCACAAGATCTGGATAACTTAATTATTGAATTTCCCAAATGGAGATACACTCATCACTCAGTGTCTGAATATTATTTAACTTATTATTATTTACCAAGAAAGGTCAAACGAGTAATTCATATTGCAGTGTTCAGTTGAAAAAGCTTCCTTTGGGTATGGGTGCTTACATACATGGACTATCAGATAACAATATAACTCAAAAACTCGACACCCCCTTAGACCTCAAAAGGATCAAGTTTATCGAGAGGACATTCAGACATTTCGAGTTTTAGTCCGGATTAAATACCTGCCACAATGCCCTTCAACACCTCCCCTCAATTATAAGGGTATGATGTTATTTCAGATAACGGCATTAGGGTTGTACCATGCCATCCGAAAACCTTGGACCGTCGAATGCTCGAAAACTGATTCAACTCGATATATCAAGATCTGAACTGCTGATTCCGAACCCCTATTTTACTATGCAAAAAGTTTCTCTGTGTATTTCCCCACAGAAACCTGTGAAACAATAAATTCACAAATCTCTCGATAGTATCGTCATCCTAATAAAATTTTTAGTAAAGTACTGACGAGAGATCAGGAGCTTTTACGCGCTTGTTCAAATTTAATCACCTATTTCCGCAGGTTTACTTCCTGATGGAAAGATTTGGCCATCTTATTTTCATATGGTCCTAACGAAATTCTGCATGAACCTAAGTTTTCATCGAGTCCTAGATTTCAATTCGACTCGAAAAGAAAACTTTGAATTGGTACCTTTATTTATGGAATCATTGGGTGCATTTCACCCTTTCATGAATTCGACCTTCGTATATAATCTAAAACCTTTTATGTGTATTGTTGAAATTTCCGTATGAACCTTCGAATTGTTATTTTTAGATGAAGACTGGTATGGTATGAAGACTGGTATATCTACGGAATCATTGGGCGGATATTACCCATTCACGAATTTGACCTTAGTAATCAAGCCCCAAATCTACTCTACAAATATCGAGTTTCTAAGTAGTTTCTTCTAGAAGTTATTGTGTTCATGAAAGGCCTTACCACCGATAGTTAATGAAATAACTTTCGAAATAATCTACTTAGAGACTTGATAACTGCAGAGTAGGTTTGGAGTTCAATTACGAAGGCTGAATGTGCTAACTGGTAAAATCCACCCAATGTTTCCGCATATTTATCAATCCGAACTTCGATTTTTCCAATACTTCCCAATGTACAGATCATATCGAATTCAAAAAAAATTTAGCTCGAAGGTTTATGCAGAATTCCGCGAGGGCCATATGATTAGTAAATCGCCCAATATAAAATATTCGAAAAATTTTAATTGATCGTACGATCATCACGAAATTTTGTACACATTTGCTCATCAGCATTTGTCAACTAGTTACAAACTTTTATCATCGAAGAATAAGTATTTCTGAGGTATTACAAAATTTTAGGTATCGATTGAAGCTTATTTTGGTAGGATTTGGCATCATTTTTTATGTTTTTGCGCGCATGTTCTAGGGGAACAGCGTGCTATCGTTTTGATCAAATGTCTGTAATTTTGGATGATTGAGCCGAAAATGGTCTCAATCGACTAGGTTGGACTCACTGATGACGAATCCGGTGTCAAAATCGATTCTGTCCGGCCGGCCGGCCAGCCGGCCGGCCGTAGACACGATAACTGTCGAACGAAGTGAGCTAGCGACTTGAAACTTTCAGGGTAGGTTGCGCATTGGAATGCCGCGGTTAAGTTCGTTAATGGGCCAAATCGATCGAATAGTTTCGGAGTTATAGGCATTTGAAGTTTTGAAGTTATTTATTTTTTATTTCAGAAACTACTTGAGCGATTGGATTCAAACTTGGCAGTTTGGTGGAGTATAACGACGCGCAACTTTGAGCCAAATTTCGTCAAGATCATATTGTCAATAAATTTAAAAAAAAATTTTTTTCGAAATTTTTTTACAAAAAAATTTTTTTTTCGGAAACCATTCATCATATCCAAAAAAAATTATACTCACACTTTGACCTTCTAATTTCACAGCAGTGTACTAAATTTCAGCTCGATACGATCATAAGTTTTGGAGATATCGGGAAAAAATATGTCAAATTTCGAGGTTTTCTTCTCGATATCGTTGATTTTTTTCGTATTACTCGAGAAATACTGATTCAGTCCTGATTAAACTTCACAGCTAGTTTTAAGATGCTGAAAGACAACTTTGTGCAAAATTTCGTGATAATCGGGTTATTAGAACAATTTGAAAAAAAAAATTTATATGATTTTTTCATCATATCATCCTCATTAAATTCTGTATGAAACTTCGAACTGTTATTTTCGATGAAGTACTGGATTTCAATTCGATCTGGTCTGTATTTTTGGAAATATTGGAAAAATAAAATTTTGATTGGGTATATCTACGGAATCATTGGGTGGATTTTACCCATTCACGAATTCGGCCTTCGTAATTAAGGTCCAAACCTTCTCTACAAATATCGAGTTTCTAAGTTGTTTCTTTCGGAAGTTATTGTGTTTACGCAGTCGGCCGTTAGGCTGACCGTAAACACAATAACTTCCGGCAGAAACGACTTAGAAACTCGATATTTGTAGAGTAGGTTTGGGGCTTGATTACGAAGGTCGAATTCGTGAATGGGTAAAATCCGCCCAATGATTCCGTAGATATACCCAATCAAAATTTTATTTTTCCAATGTTTCCAAAAATACAGATCAGATCGAATTGAAATTCAGTACTTCATCGAAAATAACAGTTCGAAGTTTCATACAGAATCTAATGAGGATGATATGATGAGAAAATCATATAAATTTTTTTTTTCAAATTGTTCTAATAACACGATTATCACGAAATTTTGCCTAAAGTTGTCTTTTAGCATCTTAAAACTAGCTGTGAAGTTTAATCAGGACTGAATCAGTATTTCTCGAGTAATACCGAAAAAATCAACGATATCGAGAAGAAAACCTAGAAATTTGACATATTTTTTCCCGATATCTCCAGAACTTATGATCGTCACGAACTGAAATTTGGTACGCGCGCACGTTCAAATTCGTTGCTGAAGCGGTCATCTACATTGAACATGCGCGCAAAAGTTGCTGCCTTCACGGCAGTGCTTTTTGAACTTTTTTCTTGGTATGCGCTTCCAATATCTGAAGCAAAACTATTGAAAGTTGAATAAAAATTATTTTTGTATACGACAGTTTTTAGGAGAAAGTTCGCCCAATGAACAATACCGGAAAAATACAAACAATCAACAAATTGAACTACAACGTTTTGAAGTACAAATCTGTCTTCTTCATTAGACAAACGGGAAAATTCGTAGAATTATTTATTTTGCTTTTTAATAATTCTGTTTTAGATATTGGGAGTGAAAACCCAGAAAAAAATTGAAAAATTATCAACATATTTTATCCCAATATATCCGAACATTGGACCATGATCGAACTGAAAATTTGCACACTGTTGATAAATAGAGACTCTAAGATCTCTATCAAATTTCATCGAAATCTAAAGAACAGTTCCCGGAAAAATAATTTTTTCTCAAAAAATTTCAAATACCAACGAAAAAATGGATATTTTTTCCCTATATAACGAAACAAAAATATCGGATCGAATCGAATTCTGAAATACTGTTGTCAAATGTAAACCTCACAAAATATGCCAATTTTCATTGAAATCTTATCAATAGTCTTCAAAGAAAAAAAAATTCAACAAAAATTTCAAACATTTTCCAGAAAGTTTTTCCTTAATTTTTCAACTACTGATCCACACGAAATCTCGTATCAGTTCTCCTTGGTATATTCAGGAAATCACCTCAAAACTTTTACCAAATTAAAATAATAAAATATTACCAAATATTTTTCTTCTGAGAAAATGAATTTGTTCCATAATTTTGACGCGCACTGTATTTTTCCCTGGTATGAGTATCCGAAAATAAATATCGGTTCACATTGAAATTGGAAAAACAGTTGTTAAATGTCAACTTCAAAGTTTGTGCCAAATTTCATCGAAATCTGATAAATAGCCCCCGAAAAAATTCGGAAAATTTTCAAATAGAAACGCTTAAATATTTTTAACACTAGATACACAAGAAATTTCGTGACAAGTTGGGTGTTGGTGTTCTTCAACTAAGAGCAAGTGCCAATTTGATAGCATTAGTAATTCTTGAGATATCGAGCATATAACCTTGAAGTTTCAAATAGGCATAACTCTGAAACCATTCAGCCGATTATTTCCACGAAGTCAACCGCAATATTAGGGCTCCAAACCAATACTCTAGGTCCTTTCCTGCGAAACTTAGAGCACACACTGCTTTTTCGGCTGAGATTTCGAAAATTACAGACATTTGGGCAAAATGATATAGCGGTTCCCCAGAAGGAACGCGTAAAAATGCAATAAGGATACTCTTGAAAACATAAGTAGGTTTATTTAAAATATCTCCTGGGAAGATCATATTTGCACATTGCATGAAGATATAACTCATAACCCACAAACCTTGCATGAGCAAGCATCTCGATCCTAATGCAATTTGAAGTATGTCATAGAAAAACTACATTCCGCAGATGTAGCGCGTGTACCGTCTAAGAACCTGTTCTTCAATCTATTTCCACCTTGTGAGAATACAACACAAAAAGCTATAACTCACCTGGTATAATACAGGGTGGCCTCTTACTCACAAATACAGAGGGGACCCTAAATAATCATGATAAATATTACATTAGATTTGAACTTCGTTATCATACATTGAATTCATATTGAGAGAAATTTTCAAGAAGAGTTATCTGCTCTGTTCAAAAAATTTTCGAATATCGATTATGGGATATTTTTTGAAGAGCTTGCATTTTTATGGGTTTTCTACACCATAATCTGAAACAGAAGATATAAAAATATTACTTATTGCTTACAGAAATTGCCATTGCTTTAGAGAGCTTGAGGAAAAATTTCCCGAACTATTTTCTGAAAAATCTAGAAAAGCACTGACGTGCACCTAGTTGCGTTTTGGTGATCTCTACCTGATTACGAAGTTTCAATCTGATTGCATTTGTACTTCTTGAGATATTGCTGAAATAACGTTAAATTTCCAAATTACAACGAAATGTTACATACTTTTGTTCCTATATCTCCGAAAGTTGATATCGGATCGAATTGAAATTCGGAATACTGTGGTTAAATACTGACTCCAACGTTTGTGCCAAATTCCATTGGAATATAATCAATATTTTCAGAGAGGACAAATGTTTTCATCAAAAATTTAAAAAATTTTCGAATAAAATTTATTTTCAATTTTCCAATAACTGGATTAACACGAAATTTTGCTCTAAGTTGCGCGTTGGTGTTCCAAAACTGTCCGCGAATTTTCAGGAGATTTAACGCGTTTGTACAAATTCTAAAATTAGATTAACACTTGCGTGTTGGTAACCCCCACCTGATTACGAAGTTTCAATCTGATTGCATTGGTACTTCTCTAGATATTGCGGAAATAACGTTAAAATTCCAAATAATAACGAAATTTGGCACATTTTTTTGCCTTATATATCCGAAAGTAAATATCGGATCGAATTCAAATTTGAAACATTGTTGTTAAAAATACTGACTCTAAGATTTGTGCCAAATTTCATCGAAATCTAATGAATGTTTTCAGAGAAAAGAAAATATTTCACCGTAAATTTGAAAATTCTCGAATAAAAATGTTTTAAAGTTTTCTAACAATTGGATCCACGCGAAATTGCGCTCTAAGTTTCGCATCGATATTTCAAAACTGTCCACGAAGTTTCAATTTGATCGAGTCAATACTTCATGAGATATCGAGGAATTAACCTAAAAATTTCAAATGGGCCTAACTCCGAAACCATCCAACCGATTCTACCCATTAACGAACTCAACCGAGATATTCAGACTCCAAACCTAATCTGACGATTTCAAGCTTTTTCCCTCGGAAGTTAGAGCACATACGGGCGGCCGGACGGAGGGGCAGAATTGAATTTGACCTCGGATTCTTCTTCGGGGAGTTCAACCCAATCGTTTGAGACCATTTTCGGCTCAAAATACGAAAATTGTAGACATCGTGACGAAAAGATAACGCGCTGTTCCCTAGAACAAGCGCGTAAAAAAGTTTGGTTCTCGTAAAGTCTTTTCAAAATAATAAAGTGATAATTTATTTATTTCTGAGTAGCAATATCTTCATTCTTACGATAGATCTTTCTTGTTTAGTTTCAATTGAAGGTGGTGTGTTTGTTACACTATGATAATATTGATAATGATGTACTTCATTGTAAGAACTCTCAAGAAGAATCCCCTCAGCCATTATGTCCATTCCCTAATGTCTGAAGAATGGAACGATTTCAGATAGTGTATTTTAAATAAATAATGATTCGAATCGGTCACTTCGCATGAGCAGTTTGTGTGAAAATGTTGCTTGAGACACACTGACGCTTGCGCAAGTTATACTGGTGGAGATATTCTATGGAAACCATTAATTTCGAAACTTCTTTTCTAGCTGTTCAACGGGGACGAGTACCACCTTCACAACCAGCACTTCCTGGGCTCTCCAATCAATTTCTGAACTCGACCGACTCAGTTACAACGTCCTTTAGTAATCACACGTACCTCAGCAGTTACATTTCTTTATTACTCCGTGCAGAACCCTACCCTACGAGTAGATATGGACAGTGTATTCAAGCGAACAATATTATGGGTATTGATAATATATGTGAATTAGCAGCAAGACTTCTGTTTTCCGCGGTAGAATGGGCTCGAAATATCCCATTCTTTCCAGACTTACAGGTTACAGATCAAGTGGCATTGCTGAGATTAGTTTGGTCTGAACTTTTTGTGTTGAATGCCAGCCAGTGTTCGATGCCCCTTCATGTGGCGCCTCTGATTGCTGCTGCAGGTCTCCATGCTTCGCCAATGTGTGCAGACAGGGTTGTACAATTTATGGATCACATTAGGATATTTCAGGTAAAGTAGAACATATTATTTTCAAGTAGAATTCTCAAACAAGCAATAGAGATACTTTGAACATAACTAACTCTATTTAAATCCAATTTCCATTCAAGTTATGGTGGCTTTTCTGCTCCACTGAATTGATTCCCTTTAAGAAACCTATACTTCATGGTGTGGTCATCCGAAATGAGCATTCCCATCGGTCTTAAACACAATGCTTCATTTCAAAAACTGAACTTGCGTCTGGATTCAATATCTTAGAACCCTTTTTGATTATTCTTGATCTGCCACAACTCATGTATAAAGCTTATGCTTATTTCACCCAAATCTTACATCTTTATTATTTACAGGAGCAAGTGGAAAAACTGAAGGCACTCCACGTAGACTCAGCTGAATACTCTTGCCTGAAAGCTATAGTCCTTTTCACTACAGGTGAGCTTATATTCCATTTATCAATATCCTTGGAATATTTTCTGAAGGACCAAGTCCTGGCATTATACTCCGAATGAACTAGCGATCCCAATTCATAAGGCACTTTGCCCTTCACAGTCTTTCATGAATCAGTAACTAACTTGATGTGTTTGAAGGATCATTATTCTCCGCTAGATAACGTGCCTAAGAGGATTTAATCTTTTAATGGGAGATGATGGGGATATTGATTTTTGTGAACATGGGAAGTAGTTGAATAACAGGATGGAAGTTATAATCTTCACAAAAACTGTCGAATAAAAATACCATAGTGAATCGAAGCAATGATTTTTTCGGCCTCGAATTTCACTTGCTTCATGTTCGGATATTGAGAGATCATTTGATATTATACTGGGTGGAACAAGAAGAAAAATCCCACGTTAAGCCATTGCAGTCCTTCTGATGGAAGATAATGCTCATGCACATTGCCTGTGTTACTATGCAATACGTTGACAATGTCGTTATTCAAATATTAGAGTGACCACCAAGAAGTCCAGACAAAAGAAATTTGGAGTATTTTGTAATTTCTTTGATTTGAAAAGACATTTTCTTTCGTAAACAAGACGAATATCACCCTCAATCAAAAATATAATTGTAAATGAAAATATATTGCTTCATACAAAATAATGAACGCCCTTACATAAAATATTCGAAACCAAAAAAAATACAGAAGAAAATAAATTTTGAAATATGTGAAACAAATGTGTCTGGTTAAATTTGATCCCAAAATATAAAATTCATTCGAAATTTATACTTTTCACGCGCTTTTTCTGGAGAAAATCCCATTATCCTTAGAACATCTATTATTTTCGAATTTTCTCTCGAAAAAGTTTTTGAACGACTATGTTAGATTTTTTTGAAGAATCCAATGTCAAATCCCATTCTGTCTGGCCGTCCGTTCGTTGTCACGATAGTTAGCGAATTAGCGACTTGATGCTTACAGACTAGGGTGCGTATCAAAATGTGAAGTTTAAATAGTTAAACAAAATCGGCCCATTTGAGTGTTTGAGGGTTATTTTCCCAATATTTCGAGAAGTACTTATGCTATCTGATGGAAACTTCGCGAGTTCTATGAAAATTTCGATAGAATCGTATCGTTAGAAATTAAAAAAAGAAATATTTTTCGAAAATCTTCTACAAGCGATCTGGCAAAGACCTTGAAGCCAATATTTAGCAACAGTACAAGTACACCAAAGTTTCATGAAAACTTCCTCCATATCTCAAGAAATACTTATGCGATCGGATTTCAGCTTCGCACTTAGTTGTATTATACCGACGCTCAACTTAATGTCAAATTTCGTGAGGATCGTATTGTTCAGAATTATAAAACTACAAAATTTTTCCAATTGTTTTGACAAATTTTTTTTTTGAAATAATCGATAAGTTGTCTATGAAATTCGGCACAGACCGTGAAGTATATTTCAAACTAAATTGCAGCCTGATCCGATATTCATTCAAGGAAAAATATGTCATTGTTTTCTTGTTATTTCCTCAGTATCGTTAATTCTGCAATAACCCAAGAAATGCCGCTTTTGTTATGAATTTGAACAGGTATATGAAAAATCACATCGGTGTGTTTTTCAGGAAAGTTTCTTTCTGAAATTCAAAATCCATTTTAAAGTGAGTTTCCACAGCTCTCGGGTTAATGATAGTTGTATTGTTCAAGCGTCAGATTCCATTTCCGAAATAAATTAGGGTAAATTGAAGGAATATTGAAGTACTGAGTTCTTCGTTTGGTATTCAGAATAGGGAACAAGCCTAACGGTTGATTACTTTGTAATTTTATTAGCAAAACCCCGTGACACGTAGATCTGACCATAAGATAATTTTGGGGTTTGATGTGCTGCTTTATCAGGTCCATTGTTTGGTTCGAAGGTATGCCGCTGAGAGCGAAATGAAACAACTATATGCTTCAGGAGCCCCATCGTTTCTAACTATAATTACCACATAACGCCTTCTTTGAAATAAATGTCATGCCATGGAGGAACCCAGATGTTCTGAATTGAACATCATTTGTCCGCTCGATGACATTTTTTTTTCTTTTTGTGTTGGAAATAATCGAATCAAAAAGAGACGAACTACAAAAAATCATTGGATGCTTGCAATTGTGACCATCGTCTGCGAATGCATCCAATTCTGCGTTTTATGTGAGAACAAAGGAACGAAGTGTGAAATAAGTGAACAAACTTCAAAGAAGAATGGGTTCACGAGGACTAAAATTATTAGTCTCTCTGAGTGATTTCGATAAATCAACAGATATTCCACCTTAATATTAGCTGCACTAGTTTGCTCTTGAGGATTAGGAATCATGTGGTGCATTTAAGGTGGTGCTAATAATATTTTTCTCCTATTCCTACCATCCAACAAAGCAGGAGTATCTAGAACCCTTTCGGCATCTGAGAGGCAAGTCGGGCTGATAATTATAATCGCGGTGAAACTATAAAACTGCAGTACGCTTATTCCTTAGACGATGCTTCCTCAGTGTACAGGCTTTTGTTGAAGCTATGACTAGCTAAGACCAACTTCTGATATCTGGTAATTTATCGCCATATATTACTTCTTCGGTTCATGTTGATTTATCTAACTGGGTCTCTCTTATCTCAATGAAGCATTCCTTTGTACTCTACAAATATCGAGTCTCGAAGCTGCAAATTGTAAGCACAATACCTCACTACACACACGACTTATCGATTAGTTTTACGCAAAATTGCGACGGTGAAATTCGTGGGTGGATTAAATCCTACCAATGATTTCGTGAACCCATTCGAAAATTATTATCTTGATATATCCAAGAATACGTATCTGATCGATTCTAGAATCACCAGTATCGATTAGAGGCTACTTTGCATTATTTTCCAGTTGTTTCCTGGGTTTTCATTCCCAATATCTGAAAAATAACTATTAAAAATCCAATGAATTGTTTTCCATAGGGAACGACCTTGCGGATTGCAGGATTAAACTATTTGTCAAGGGCAGTTTTTAGGAACAAAGTTGCCTAATGCACAATATTGAACAAAGCAAACTGTATCTATCAAGAGTCTAGATCTGACTCGTTCATGAGAAGAACCAGTAAATTTGCAGAATTATTTTCTTTCGATTATTCTCGAAAAAATTGTGTTTATACTGAATTTTAAGGGTTGAAAATATATTGTGCAATCTGGAAAATGTTGTGCCGTCTGTGGCAGTATTGCGCAATCTCCTTGTGTATCAACAAGTGGTCCAGATCAAGTCATCATGGGCGATAAGTGATGGGAAGATCAATTCATATCAGAACTTATTGACGCCTGCTATGGCATCTCAGCTCTATGGGAACTTACGTGCAAGGAGTACACCAGCAATACAAAATACAAATACAATACAAATACAAAAAGGGAAGCAACATGGCACTCAGCTGGTAGAGAAATACCGCGAAAAAAAATTCATGAAGGTTTGCCTTATTGACTACGGTGAAATATCAGTTGAAACTTGAGATCTTCAATAATAATTCCGGTCAAGCTGTCCATCCTAAAAAGAGTGCGAAAGTCATTGTGTTCGATGATTCTCAGTTCATTTGGTAACTTATTGTGGAAATACTTCTACATTTCAAGAAACCATTGCTTGGTCCATGTGCTTCCTGTCCTCTTTCATTTTTCATTTTTACTCTCACATCAACAAGTACAACACAACACAGTAAAGTGTCACTCAACAATTCTGCAAACGCGTCCAGGATACTGATTCTCAAGAAGGCTGCACAATTTTAGCCAGTAATTCATTGCGCGAAACCTTGCCTACCTTCAGTATCGCCCTCACAAGCAATTCAATATATTGCACAAACAAAATTATTGCACAATACTATTGAACTTCTGGTGACATCCGTCAAAATATCGTACAATATATACAGTGCGCGTCAAAATTATGGAACAAATTCATTTTCTCAGAAGAAAAATATTTGGCAACAAAATCCTGAAACATGTCAATTTTTGTTTCACTTTTACCAAATTTATAGGCATTTTTGAAGGATTGTTGTTGAACCCTGTGCCATCCCCATCAACCCTCTGAATTTTTTTAAATAGGGAAAGTAGGTCATATGGTACTTTTTTGGCGAGGTTGTTGTATCTTCTTCACAGGCGTGCAGAAATTTTCAAGAAAATTTTTTTTTTTTAAAATTAGTTACTTCAAAGATGTTTTCAGTATATGCACTTTGTCATGGCTCATTCACTTTGAGAAGATGGTACCTGATGAAATTTGTCACCAAATGAAAGTCAACCATTACAGTTTTGTTCATACATAACTTTCAAACCCCTCAGGTGAATATTTTTTTTTTCTCCATTAAAGGGTTCGTAGGGGTTGAAAGTTGTGCATGAACAAAACTGTAATGGTCGACTTTCAATCGGTGACAAATTTCATCAGGTACCATCGTCTCAAATAAAATGAGCCATGACAAAGTGCACATACGGAAAACCTCTTTGAACTAACTAATTTTTCAAAGCAAAGATTTTTCTTCAAGATCTCTGCACGCCTCTAAAGAAGGTACTAAGACCTTGCCAAAAAAAGTACCACATGACCTACTTTCCTATTCAAAAAATTTAGAGGGTTGATGGAGATGGCACAGGGTGCAACGAAAATCCTTCAAAAATGCATAAGAATTTGGTGAAAGTGAACCAAAAATTGACCTGTTTCAGGATTTTGTTGCCAAATATTTTTCTTTTGAGAAAATGAATTTATTCCATAATTTCGACGCGCACTGTATATTGGACAACCGTATTGACCTTCCTTGAGACGAATTAGACAACATGGAATAGAGTGACAGCCATGTACAAACCTATAGAAATTTGACCAAAAGACCTAAAGCTCCTGTCTTCACCTCAGTGCTCTTTTTCATTTTATTTGTCATCAGAGGAACCTGTCAAAATGATGGCGAATTTTAAAAATAAAATGAACTGAAGAAAATGAGGAATGACAAAGGTAAATTCGTAGACAACTTGGATGTGTAAATTCGATGAATTGTTGCGTGAATAAAATCGATTTCTCATTGGGCAGAAAAACTTATAATTGACAAGTCACAGTGTATAAAACTAGTGAATAGATAATCATATAGAACCTAATTGGCTGGAGATATATACAGATGAGGACATATGTTCTCTTCACGAATGCATTATCTGAATCCCAGTGAATTAATAAACAAACAAATGAGCGGGAATGATCCTGGATGGAAGATAAGCAGAGGCTATCGATGAATTTCTAACGAGTTGAGCGAGGTGTCCCAGTTTGTGGGCTACATTGAAAAGGCGTATCGCCAGATTCACGAGACTCCAACTGCCATTGTACTCCGAGCTATTAGCAAGGATTTATAGCAATCGTAACATACTGGTTCGAAGCCACATAACATCTAGGACTAGACCATCGGCCCGAGGTGTCTGTGAAGCTTCAGACAAATTGCATTTCTCAGTTTCAGTTGCAGAAAACCGATTCGAACTGTATATGTATGCTCCTGCATTGAATGAATTTATTACTGTTGAGAAAAAAACCTAGAAAAGCTCACCTTGAAGGCAGCAGCTTTTGCGCGCATGTTCAATGGAGAACATCACTTTACCAACGAATTTGAACATGCGCGCAAAAGCTGCTGCATTCACGGAAGTTCTTTTTCAGATTTTTTTTCGATAAAGTACTGGATTTTGAATTTTGAATGGGTATATCTACGGAATCATTGGGCGGATTTTACTCATTCACGAATTCGACCTTCGTTATTAAGACCCAAATATACCCTACAAATATCGAGTTTCTAAGTCGTTTCTTCGTGAATGCGTAAAATCCACCCAATGATTCCGCAGATATACCCATTCAAAATATCATTTTCCCAATATTTCCAACAAATACAGATTACATCGAATCGAAATCCAGTACTTCATCGAAAATGATAGTGCGAAGATTCATACAGAATTTAATGATAAGAAGATCGCAGAATATTGAATATTTGAAAAAAAAAAATTGGATTTTTTTTCAAATTGTTCTGTTTTCCTTCAGTATCTTCAAACTAGCTGCGAAGTTTCATCATGATTGAATCAGTATTTCTTGAGTTATACCGAAAAAAACAACGATGTGACTCAATTCGTTTAAAGAATAGGAGAATTTGTATGCTCAAATTTTGTTGACGCCAGAATTGGAGATTGGAATTTTTATGTAAGATAGCCTAAAAGCAACCTCCTCAAAATACTACAACCTCAAACTAACAATGAATGATTTAAAGAGAAATAGATAACAGTTCATTAGAGTATTCAAAACAAAACTGATTTTTTTTTTATTCTCACCATTCGAAGGAAAAGTGGAAAGTTTTTTCTGAAAATCTGACCCGTACGAGTCAATATAAATGTAGCACAAATATATTGAACAATTTTTGACACATAAAACGTGTGCTGGGCTATCTTTTTTTCCAAAATCGTTTTTTTTTTGAATTAGCAGGATTTTCGTGAACAATTCAACGGCAAGAATCATCTTCAGGAAAATTCGAACGGTACAACTCAGTATAAGTATAGCTCAATCTATTTCAGCCGTTTGGAACCAAGGTTTTCGAAAAGAGCTGGGCTGGCCTATTTTGGACATTTTGTGAAAAAATTTCAGCGGCACAAAGCAACACAAACAAACACAAAAAAAGCACAAAAAAATGTTTTCGAAAACCGCAAACCGCTGCGCCAACCTAAAGGAACAGTTTTTTCCTTTTGAAAAGTATCTAAGATACTAGTTACTTTTCGCCAACGAAAAAAGGAACTAAGATACCGTAACTCAGATACTTTAAAGTATCTAAGTTACAGTAGAGTAACTAAGATACTTTTTTCTGGCAGCATGAAAACATCAATGAAATCAATTCTCGATATTGGAACACCCCGTTGAGATTGGTCACAGCTCTTCTCACGTCGATCAATTTCTCTTACGGCGTGGATGTAAAATCGATTCGTTCCTCCCTGTAAAATTCCCAAGTCGCGGCGCTGAAGATTCTGTAATTAGTCAATTACAGGGCGCGGCGACGTATAAAGAAATAAAATGCTCATCGTCGGGAACAATTAAGGACAAGTGTTACTTACAACTCTCTTCAGTGTAATTACAGATGTAGTGAAGTTTAATTGTTGAAAAACACCAGCTGTGTGACAAATAACAATAAATATTACCGCGATATTGCGTAACCATTCATTTAAAGGCAGTTAAGTCAGAAGAGATAATTTTTGAGGATTGAAATGAGCTCAGAACCTTATAGGCTCTATATTCATCCATCGAAGCTATTTTCTCTACTAAAATGGCCATTTTTCAGATAATTCTATAGTGTACATAAATAACCATCCTCAACAATTTTTTTTTTAGTGGGCAAAATTCAATTCAATTTATTCAACCATATGTCTCTACATTCATTACATCCATATTATATTTACATTATATAGTTAAGAACTTCTCTTGTAAGATAGGAAATAGCTAGGCAACTTAATACCTGTTTTCACCTTCCACCTTCCAAAAGAAAATATTACTAGTGAAGGATATCGTAAGACAATTGCCAAAAATCTTAGTCAGATAATATCAGAGTAAGAAACATCCATTATGTGAACTCAATAATGGTTTAGGATTTACATTTTTTTTTCAAAATATATTTTCTAATTAGGTTTTTTACCCTAAAATTTCAATTTTTTTGACTGAATGGGTGTTTCATCCAGTTTCGAATCCGCTTGAACACAGGCAAAAAATTCTTATTATTGTTGTTTGGCCAATTGCGTTAAAATGATATCAAACAACATGTAGATTTCTGGATAAATAAAAAATTATTCTTTACTAATACGATAACCTTTATATTATCGAATTTATAGAGTGATCTGTTTTCCTTATTTCGAAGGAATGTATGCTATACAAATAATAATACATTAATTTCGAAATTTCTATAATATTTTTGTATCTCCTGAAATCTGCGCTACCCACTGTTTTGCACACATGTCCGAAGCGATTGGATTGAAACCTCTTGATGAATTGAAGGATAACGACTTGCTTCTTTCTGCAAGATGTTTCGAGGACACATAAAAAAATTTAATTTTTTCGAAAACATGTTTTTTTTCGGAAACTGTTTATTACATTTGGAGAATGCTTTGGTCGTACCTTGAGCTTCGTATTTTACAGCATTGCACCAAATTTCACTTCGATTATAATTTTTGAAGATGTTGTAAAAAAATATGTCAGATTTCGTGGTTTTTTCAAGATATCATTATTTTATCTGGAGTAACTCAAAAAATACTATTTTAATCATAATTGAACTTGGCAGCTGGTTTGAAAATACGGACGGACAACTGCGATCAAAATTTCATGAGATCGTGTTTTCAGTACTATTTGAAAAAAAATTTCAAATTTTTTTTTGAAATATTCAATATTCTATGATCTTATGATCACAATTTCTTCATGAATTTCTGCATGAACATTCGAACTGTCATTTTTCGATAGAGTACTGGATTTCATTATGATCTAATGTGTGTTTTTGGAAATATTTGGAAAATGAAATTTTGAATAGGTATATCTGCGGAATCATTGGGTGGCCGACTGTTATCACAATAACTTCCGGAAGAAACGACTTAGAAACTCGATATTCGTATAGTAGGTTTGGGGCTTTATTACGGATGGGTAACATCCGTCCAATGATTCCGTAGATATATCCATTGAAAATTTCATTTTCTCAATACCTATTTCCAAAAATACACATTAGATCGAATTAAGGGCAGCAGCTTTTGCGCGCATGTTCAAATTCGTTGCCAAAGAGGTCGTCTCCATTGAACATGCGCGCAAAAGCTGCTGCCTTCACGGCAGTGCTTTTGTAGGTTTTAAGAATTGTAATATAAGAATTTATTTTTAGCAGCTAGCCCACCTATATTTATATCTATAGGAATTATTACTAAAGCTTATTTTGGAAGGATTTTTCAGTTGTTTTCTGGGTTTTCATTTTCACTCGCAATATCCTTAGCAACACTATTGAAAATTGAAAAAAAATTTGTATCTAGAGACAAAAGTTTGTCTGATGAAGTGGTCATATTCAGACTATGAAAAATTTACAGGTATTGACCGTTTGCATGGTTCCAATGTTGTGCATTAAGGCAGTTTCTAGGAAGAAATACCTGTAAATTTTTCTTCATTTTCTCCCTAAATACTGCCTTTGACAAATAGTTTAATATTGCAATACGTAAGGACGTTTTCTCAAAATAACGCTTCTCATTCAATTTTTAATAGTTCTTTTTCAGATATTCGAAGTGAAAGCCCAGAAAACAGCTGAAAAATAATCATCATTATTTGCCCATTCTCAATTTCTTGAAATCTTCACTTGAATAACCCAATTTGTAACATCAGATCAATTTTGCTGACAATCATTTCTAATATGTCTTCGGATATATCCTGTGAATACCTTCAACACTCCACTCCTTCCTTTTCTTTTGGTCTCCATAAAAATGGTTGTCAGGCATCATGAAAATGGGAAGGTTTGAAAATCTCATATTACCGATTATTCGATGATCTCCTTCGTTAACCCCCTATCTTCTCTTGGTTAAATCGAATAAAGACATTAGCATTCACTCCAAGGATTATTTCAGTCAGCAGTTTTTTCAGTGGTTTATTTCATCCTTTTTACATCTGCTATAGGAGAAGTGTCGTAAAATAGAAAATAAAAACTTCCTAACATACTGTTTAATCAATGCCAAGGAATATTTGCAGTTTGAAGCGCAAAAAGCTATCACCCCTATTTAAAATATTGGGACTAAAAATGTGAGTAAACATATGTTGTGATGTTGGAAACATCTTCCACCCTCAAATCAAAGGATTCTTTCATAATAATGCATGGAAATTCTGTGAATGCGTGAATGGATGAAATCCACCCAAAGATTCCGCAGATATGCCCAACAATTTTATTTTACAAATATTTCCAAAAATACACATTTCATCGAATTTGAAACTTTTAGTTTATTGAAAAATGGCAGCTTGAAGGTTTATGCAAAATTTCGTGAGAATAATATGATTAGAAGATCGCAGAGTATAGAGTATTCGAATAAAAGCGAAATTTTTATTTCAATTGATCTGAACAAACGATCATCGCGAAATTTTGGTGAAAGTTAGGCATCAGCATTTTCAAACAAATTTTTCAGTTTCATCGTGATTTATTCCGGAAATAACAGAAGGACACCGAGGAAATAATCACGAAATTTGACATATTTACTATCTCCGAAAGTAACAATCCAAACAAACTGAAATTTGGTAGATACCCTATTGTGAAATATATGATTCAAGGTCTTTACGAAAAAATTTTTCGAATCTAATGAATAGTTTAGGAAAAAAAGGTTTTCCGGAAAAAAATCTAACGAGAATTCTTTTAATTGATTAATTAATTGAATATGATTTGTACGAAATTCAACTAACTGCATGGATTTCAATTCAATCGATCATGTGGTTCCTGAAATTTTGGGGAAAAAAATCTCACAATTGACTTCAACAATAGAAACCATTTTCCAAGAAAATTAACCATAGTAATCTATTTTCTTTCAAGTCGAGATTTAAACGAACACAAAGCCAACTCTTTTGAAAGAGTAGTAATTTTGACGTGAGAGTTTCCGATTAAAAATCAGGGTGCTTTTTCGATATATATAGTCCAAATGGGGCGAACGAATATTTTCAATCAAAAAAATAACAGTGTGTATAGCAAATAAGAAAAGGTTTTCACCGAATGTTTTTGTTTAAGATAAAATACGAATCCAAAAACTTGAAAAATTTGAGCCTACGTGAAAAATGTGTGAAAACAAAATTTTTAGATCTTTTCATTACCCACAACGTTTTCGTATGACCTTTTTCCATAGAATTTGCAGTTTTGCCGGAAATCGAGGTAAACCTTGTCTTACCCTCAAACACTCACCCTCATCCAGTTCTCGACCTCAGATCGCCTCTAAATTATTTTACCTTTCATTTTTGTTTTTATTCTCTTCCTTTTCAGTGGATTTCATACTTCTATATTTTTTTTGGTTCAAAAAATTATCGACCCTGCTCTGAATAACCAAACCAAGTTAAGTCTAATGTTACATATCGATTAAAGCTTATTTTGGGAGGATTTCGTATCATTTTTTAGGGTTTTCACTCTCAATATCTGAAATAGAGCTATTAAAAATTGAATAAAATTATTTTTTCATGAAAAATGCCCTTGCGGGTTGCAGGATTAAACTATTTGTCAAGGGCAGTTTCTTGGAAAACAGATTGCCTAATGAACAATACAGGAACAATATAAACAATAAACAAAGCTGTGACGTTTCAGAGTACAAATCTGACTCTTTCATCAAAAGGGAGAAAATTATTTTTAAAATTTTCTCCTTTGTCTGACGAAAGAGTCAGATTTGTACTCTGAAACGTCATAGTTCGCACACAAATAATAATAATTCTTAAAATTTTCTCCTTTGTCTGATGAAAGAGTCAGATTTGTAATCTGAAACGTCACAGTTTGCTTTATTTATCGTTTATATTGTTCCTGTATTATTCATTAGGCAATCTGTTTCCCAAGAAACTGCCCTTGACAAATAGTTTAATCCTGCGTTTTTCATGAAAAAATAATTTTTAATAGTTATGTTTCAGATATTGGGAGTAAAAACCCTGAAAAAACCTAATGTTACAGTTGACAAAACGAACAACAATAGCAGCAATGCAATTGAAGAATTCCATTTGATATTCTGATATTGGAGTTGTTGAATTCTGCCATTCATTCAAAGACGAATGACATCAAGAAGAAGACTAAAATCAGAGGGATGAACCTCTCATTGTCGATTTTTATTACGAATGAAATATTCCATGATTAATCCATGGTGTGACCCCTGAGATGCGACATTCGCATCATCGCGACATTCAATCAACGCCAGTTTGTGCACAGCACGTGCCGAACGCGTACAGCGTGTGCGTCTAAACAAGGAAAAACATTGGTAAGGGATTGCGATATCGATTCCTTAGTTTTTCGCGAGATAACAAAACTAGGACTTCAGGGGGTTGCTGCAACCCCGTAATGGCATAGTGCAAATCTGTGGCTTTTAATTTTTAGGGATGTCGCCTCGAGAGAAAACGAGGGTGAATAATCTGTGGTTCTGCGGACAGCATAGGCCTGGGGGCTCGTTCGGGCACCTTCCACCCTAGAAATACGACACTGGGCCAATGTCCAATATACAGGGATAATGAGTTATGGTTAGTGTTTCATAATGACGCCATTCATTCCTTCTGTTTCTGATCGCACTCTAGAACTCTCGATTCATTGGCGGGTTCCGAATTTCTCACAGTGTCTGATATTTCACCTGCGCTAAAAATATGCGCAAACTATTATCAACTTTCAAAAAAAAATCTAGAGAAGCACTGACGTGAGAGCTGGAGCTTTTGCGCGCTTGTTCGAATTCTAACTATTACTCAAGCACAAAATGTTGCACCTAGTTGCGCATTTGTGTTTTCACCTGATAACGAAGTTTCAATCTGATTGCATTAGCACTCCTTGAGATATTGCGGAAATAACGTTAACATTCCAAATAACCACGAAATTTGGAACATTTTTTTTCTTATATCTCCGCAAATAAATATCGGATCGAATTGAAACTAGAAACATTGTTTTTAAATACTTATTCATAAGTTCTTGCCAAGTTTGGTTGTAATTTAAACGATATTTTCATCATTAACTTTGCAGATGCAGAAATAATAAAGTAATTCCAAAGTTTCTTAGAATTAAACTATCTTCTGAAAGTAATGGAAGCCAAAAATTCAAAAATGAGTTCAGTTTTGCTTTGATTAGAGGAAGAGTAATTCTGAAAATGTGCTCATTTGTCTGATGAAAGAGGCACGTCACAATTCGCATTGTTCGTCGTTTGTATTGTTCCTGTATATTGTTCATTAGGCAATCTGTTTTCCGAGAAACTGCCCTGGATAAAAAGTTCAATCCTGCAATCCGCAAAGGCGTTTTTGATGAAAAAACAATTTTTATTTAATTTTTAATAGTTCTGTTTCAGATATTGAAAGTGGAAACCTAGAAAAAATCTCAAAAATGATGCGAAATCCTCCCAAAATAAGTTTTAATAGATACTTCAAGAATTAGAGAAAGAGTAATTCTAAAAATTAAAAGAGTCAGATTTGTACTCTGAAACTTCCCAGTTTGCTTTGTTCTTGTTTAGCATGTTGAGTTTTTTCCTCAATAGCTCAAGAAGAACTATTACGATCGAATTGGAACATCGTCATTAGTTGTATAATATCAATTTGCAACTTCATGCGAATTTCGTAAAAATTATTTCTTCGAAAAATTTTAAAAAAATGTTTTCAAAAACTATCAAAATTTAATTTTTCCTCAAAAATAATATTTCAGAAAAGAAACGTCGAAGCGATTTTTTAACAATATTAGTTCAAATTTCAGCTCGATCCATTTATTTTCGGAAATATATGTCAAATTTGTTTGTTATTTCTCAGTATCGACAATAACTCAACTCATACCGCTTTGGCAACAAATTTGTACAAGCGCGTAAAAGCTCCTGACCTCACGTCAGTACTTTTCATAACGAAAACTGGACAAAAAAGTGTATTTTTTTCAACCCAACTATAGGACAAGGATTGATTTGCGTAATCAAAAAATTTCAAAAATATTTTGCATTCGCGAAATTTACCAAACATTATAGCCTCCAAAAAATTCTTATGAACCCTCATCTAATTCTTGAAGATTGTAATCATCTTGAAAAACACAGTAAACCTCTAAGAATTCGGAAGTATTGACTAGAATTTCTTTCCAAAGAGGTGAAAGTTAATATTAACGTTGGACCACTTCCTGCAAGATGAGCCTTCCTGGCGCTCCATTGACAACGTTATTCACACCTGATTTGAATCAGTGTTCCTTCGATTTAAAGTAAACAACTCTGACTGAGCTATGTTAGTCGGTGTTCATCTGAGAACAAGATCTTGGGACAATTGTCGGATACGTTCAACAAAAATGTGGGATGAAAACCTCTGAAAAGATTACATAATATTTGGAGGTTTCTTTCTACTCTCGCTCCTAATATTTGAAAATGAACTATTAAAAATTGAATTGAAATTATTACTTATTGAAATCGACTTTGAGGATTGCTGGATTTGAAGTATTCGTCAAGGGCATTGTTTTAAAAGAAATTGTCTGATGAACAATATTGGAACAATGCGAACGATTAACCAATTAAACTGAACCATTTTGGAATCTTTGTCAGACCCCTTCATCGGACAATAAATTGTAAAACTTCAGAATTATTTTTTTGCAATACTTTTGTAATTCAAGAGATTCTGCCGTTTTCGAAAATCGCAGCAACGCATAGATCCACTGGATATTACAATTTTTTCATTTCTCCTCTTGGTTTATTATTCGATACAATCAAATAATAAACCTTAGTGATCGACCAAAAAAAAAATTACCCTCCTGAAAATTCCACAGTTTACATTTCGAAGTATGTAGATTTGAATGAGCTAAAAAAAAAATCCTTCCGTTGTCCGGGACTTTACTCTGAAAGTACTGAACCGAAATCCGGGAAACTTGGTAGAAAAATCGTGTGTCGCTCTATATTGATCCTCCAAGCTTTTCAGCAGGATCGGTTTACCGTAAGGGCTCAAAACTGGGGGTGGGAGGGAACAAAAATTATTTCTCGAAAACTTACCAACTTATTTTCATGAAACTCTCAACGTTGATTACTGTTGCATAACCGAACCTAAAAATTTTCTCCCGGATGATTTCCGACCAGTGGACTTATAAAAGAAAACCGCTTAAAATTGTGTTGTGAATAACCAATGAGCTTTAAATAATATATAAGTTTTATTTAAGATGTCAATGGTATTGGGTTTATTAACTGAAAAAATAATGAACCCTATCGTAAAATTTGCAGCGTTTTTTTTTAAAAATAAGGTCAAATATGTCTCATTTCTATAGTACAATAGGCGAAAATATTTTCCCCCTTCAGAAAAATGCAGGAGTACTCTTTAATATTTTTGTGCAAAAACGTGCTGTCGTTTTGTCCAAATGTCTGTAATTTTCAACTTTTAGCCGAAAATGATCTCAAAAGACTAGGTTGGACTCACTGATGCCGAATCCGGTGTCAAAATCGGTTCTGTCCAGCCGCCGGCCGTATGCACGATTACATCGACATAAAACTTTCAGGGTAGGTTGCATTTTAGAATGCGACAGGTAAGTTCGTGAATGGGCAAAATCGGCCAGTCACTTTCGAGTTAGAGCCTCTTGAAAATTTGAAGCTATTCCCGTTATAATTCGGGAACTGCTGAAACGATTGGATTGAAAATTAAGAGTTAGTTGGAGTATAACGACGCGCAACTTTCTGCAAAATGTTGAGATCTAAATGTCAATAAATAAAAAAAAAATTTCAGAATTTGACGCGAAAAAAATTTTTTCATCATATTTGAAAAAAAATTGCTTATACCTTGAGCTTCATATTTCAGAGCAGTGTACCACTTTCCTGTTTGATATGATTATAATTTTCAGAGATGTTAGCAAAAATATATAAAATTTTGTGTTTTTTCCGGAAAAACTCAAAAAACCTTGAAAAGCAACAGTATCTTTGTAGTATTCCAATCAGTTTTGTTATTTACAATGGGGAAACATACATGGTTCGCTATTCGAGATATTTGTTTGTCTCTATTCTTTGGCTTGTTTTTGTGTCTCGATTTCTAATATCGAAAGGTCATGATGTTATCCTGTTCAGGGAATTTCATAAACACATCTGTTTTTCGTTAGTTGGTTTGTTTTGAGTAAGTATAGATCTCAAATGATTTTTTGTTCTTCTATTGAATTTAGAACCAATTCCTCTGATTTTTTGTGAAATGATATGCACATAAGGAATCGCATTTAATTGCAATGTTCATGATGATTTGTCCATTGTTGTTCTTGATGGTTAGCATTAGAAGAAGTTTTTTCATGAAAACTCGAAATGGTTCTTTCAATAAATTATTTTGGATATCCATTTTCTTCAAGAAATTTTTCAAACTTATTCATAAAAAAGACATGTTCCATTCTCGAAGAGATAATTTTCGGTACCTACCATCTAGCAAGCAGAGTTAAAATTGAAGATCGGTATGCACATAAGTCCAGAGTAGAGTGCCTTTTGTCGGTAGGCAGGTTAGGTTACGAAAGGTCGTGACTTTGCGGTATGCCTGGGGCCACTAGAGACGCAGAGGGGACTACAGGGGGGCCCCTTTTCCCCGTCTTCGCCGGCAGCTGAGCCACTTCGACGCTACGCTCAGCCCCAGAGGTCAGATCTTGCAGATAATGCCGCACTCTGTTGCCTTTACTTACACAATATATTTATACCATCTCGGCCGAATGGGTTGAGATAGTGCCCCTGAAACTAATTCACTGCGCTGATTACCCCCTACTAATCAATTTCAGCACGTATTATGATCTGGGTATAAATCTAGGGAGATATCATATTCAATACGATTCTCGCTTTACTATATTCGATTTCCCTGCTCTCCATACATTTCACACTAATTTATCCTTCGAAACTTATATTCGATATTTCACATGCAAACCCATTGTTCGAAATGGTCGGACTATGAAGAAGAACAGGTCAATTTTCATTCAAGATTTATCGTCCTGAAAATATTTTGGAATATACAGTGTGTTCTGCTTTCAATGTGAGCGCAGTGCTGTCTCTGTTTATAAAACTGACAACATTCACATGTGAAGACAATTTTGTAGGTTTTTTCTGGGTTTTCACTCCCAATATTTCAATGTTTTATAGTTCTGTTTCAGATATTGGGTGTAAAAACCCAGAAAAAACCTACAAAATGATACTAACATCTATCCTGCAAAATGTTGTCAGTTTTATATATAGCACTGCGCTATCCTCACATCTATAAGTGTCGATTTAAGCTTATTTTGGGGGGATTTTACATCGTTTCATGGTTTTTTTCTGGGTTTTCATTCCCAATATCTATCTATTTTTCTTCATAGTTGTATTTCAGATATTGGTAGTGAAAACCCAGAAAAAACCTACAAAATGATGCACAAGCCTCCCAAAATAAGCTTTAATCAATACTTAGATGTGAGGATATTATATTTCAGGGTTCATTCAGGTTTTACTCCCTCTATCTGAAAAATATATTTTAATTAAATATAAATTTTATTTTTAGAAACGACCTTTGGGAATGACTGGACTTTCACGCCCAATGTCTGAAACAGAACTATTTAAAATTAAATAAATTGTTTTTTCTCTAGAAAACGCCCTTGTGAATTGCAGAATTAAACTATTGTAAACAAGAAAATTTGCAGAATTTTTTTTTAGAAACCCAGAAAAACCCACAAAATGATGCAGAATCCTTCTTAAATAAGCTTCAATCGATATTCAATTCGCTAAGTTGTTCCTTTCAAAAGTTATCGTAGCAACGGCCTGAAAAAATTAAATTTGACGACCTTTATCAGTGATTATACTTAGTCGGTAAAGGCTAAAAATTCGAAAATTACAGAAATTCGGGAGAAATGATATCTCAAGATTTCCCAGAATCGCTTGTATGCTACATATCATCACTGATGTGTCCTATGAATAAACTTTTCGAATAGTATTGAAAAATTCAGTAGTCCATTCGAAAATCCTTTCGAATACGATTGCATGAATCACTCTGTATATTCCGAAATATTACCGAAAGTTCATTTTTTGGAATACACTTTCGGCCATGTAGCAGAAATTATTCACTTTTAAAAGTAGTTGTCACACTGTCGCTGTCGCTGAATTCTCGCATACAAAAATTTATCTGAGAATCATATTTTCTCAAAATTTGGAAACGCATGTTACCTTTATGAACGTTAGGAATCACTAGTGAATTCGTTAATTGAAATTTTAACTGCAATACGTATTTTGAAAAGAAGATTCGAATTTGGATGTCAGTTTAAGAGAATAGGCTCTAACGTATTCAATGTTCGACTGTCTGGTGATTTTTCTTCGATGAACGCAAAAAGGTTTATTCTTCATCAATTGATGAGGACGGTTCACCTATTTTATTATTCACAAACTTGAACATGCATACCGGTTAATAGGGTTTTATTAATTTCGAACTGCATGTTAATTATATGATTCTTCTAATACAGGAGCCAAGTCTTTATTCTTACAAGTATAAAATTCGAAAATGGCTAATATTTGTGAAGACCAATGTAAAAATGGGACATCTCTATGAGTATAAGACGACATTTTCGCGAATTTATTGAAATTTCATTCAACTGTCTTCTGTCAATTTTATGGTTATTTAACAGATTGATATCCCAATTGAATTCAAGTCAATATAACTACACAAAAATAAGATATTGATTGAAGAATATTTTGTGATGATGTTGCAATATCTTTCGGGGTCATTTTAGGTTTTGTCTCCCAATATCTGAAAAAGAACCTTCGAAAATTAAATGAAATTATTATTTAAAGAAATCGCCTTTGCGAACTGCGGGATTCCATTCGTCACGGGCAGTTTCTTGAAAAAAGGTTGCCTAATGAATAATGTTTCGACCAATATGCGAACTAGGATGAAACGTATAAGAATCTATACCTGACTCCTCAATTACACAATAGATAGAAAACAATTCTGAAGATTTTTTTCCCATTATGTATGATGAAGACAGATATAGACTCTGAAACGTTACAGTTTCATTGTTTCGGTATTGTTCACTTGGCAACATTTCCTCAAGGAACAACCCTCGGCAAATAGTTTGATTCCGCAATCCGCCAGGGAGATTTCTTTAAACGATAATTTCTATCTAATGCTCAATAGTTCTTTTTCAGATATTCAGAGAGAATAGCCAAAATAACCCTGAGAAATAATTTAAAAAAATGTTTTCTTAACAGCGTCAAAAAATGAACCAATTTTTGACGATTTATCATTGATGAATTGAAGGAATTGAGGAATAAAAAACATTCTTCGAATCCTCATTTCACGTCCTAAATTGGGGGTGTTGCTGAACTTCCTGGTTGAGATTGACCTTGATAGCTGCATCATCCATATTCATAAAGTACGTTAGTATGTGATTCTCACCCACGATTTTGTAGGTCCGCAATTTCCATCTGTAGCGTTGAATTCCTTGCTTCCAGTACACCTGATCTGAAAGTTGGTACCTCTGACCCCGTGTCGAGTGTTCTCGAGATGGTCAACGGCCGCAGCCGGGCATATCTTCGCCTCTCTGCGCGTCCATGTTCGTACAACATAACCTTCAATTATGTTCAGCTCTCATTGTACCCACAACTGACTTGACACAAATTACATGTGCTGCGTTCGGTGGTTCTACGCCTCGCTGGGTACCACCCGAGTACCACTAAACCGTAAACGGCTTTCCACGGAAAACACTCTCGGAATATATAATAGGGCACAGATATCGTCTCCCAGACACAACCACCAAGAGATGGTCCTCGAGATAACCACTAAAAAATCATCTCACTCGACCAGTTTGTACCTTTTACAATTTGAAAATATGGTAGCTTCATTCCTTCGTGAAAAATGCATAAAATCAATTTCGGGGGAATATACAGGGTGCGGCAGAAGTGGTGCCAAGGACCAAATTTTTGCTCAGGAATATGGTTTTTTATGCCTCCTCATTCGTTCAGCTGTACAGATTTTTTTGATTCTGTTCGAGAAATAAAACTCTTTTCATGCCTTCCTTTGTTTCGCTTGTCAATGGCCTTCAAAATTTCCACTTGGATGAAGGATAATAATTGATATATTGATCACTATCTGATAATATCTGGTTTTATAACAGTCGAATGAATATTGATTCCCAGCGAACAATTTGGACTTTTTTGGCTCTTCCAATAAATATGTCTGAAATTTACACTTGAAACACAGGGTGCGCAAAACATTTCGCCGAACATCAGAGATAATGATCTTTGTAGATATCATTCTTATTCTAAATCGGAGAATTCTCTCTGGTATTATTCACAAGTATGTAGGTTATACTTAAAGTAGTATGTCAGTAATTGTGATGTGAAACTAATCTTTCATAACGTTTTATACCGTTTGAAAAAAGTTGAAAGAAGGCTCCTAGACTCCAGTTCATCCTGTTTTTCGAATATTTCATCTTTATATAGCTTGTGAAATATCCTATATGTGCCCAAAATTTCGCGAAGAATTAATTCCCGCATTATTTTCAGCCCAAATATGATCATCATCTGCGACATCAAAATTGATACTAAGGATCATAACCTATAATAAAAACTAATACATCAATGGATTTATTGAGGAGTATCAATAAACCATCGCATATTGCTGAGGTTAATCACCCCAACACCATTAAGGTTCTCACACACTCGGATTTCTATTGCATTATGGACTCCAAATATTAACCAATGTTGAAAGAAGGTCATGAAGAATTATATACTCCGTAGCAATTTCGGCAATTTTCATTTAACATTCGAATCTTCAGTATGACCAAATGTCTGTAATTTCCGAATTGAAAATACTCTCAAACAACTGGGGTACACTCACGGATAAAGAGCTAGCGACTCAAAATTCTTTGTCCAGGTTGTCTATCTGAATTCGTAGACTTACTACGGTAATTGGCAAAATGGTCCAAATAGTTTTGGAGTTATAGTAATTTGAATTTTCAGGCTTATTTCTTCAATATCTCAGTAAATACTTATGCAATCGTATTGAAACTTAACAGTCACATAGCTTCGCACAACTGCTTGCAACATTTTGTAGGGTTCGTATTGTTACTAAATTCTAAAACACAATATTTACATCACATCTTTATGAAATTAAGCGCAGACCTTCGAGTTGACGTTCAACATCACTATACAAATTTCTTTTCGATGCGACATTTATTTTCCGAAATATTGGGTAGAAGATATGGTCGTAAAAGTTCCTGAAATCATGTCAGTGCCTCCCTAAAATTTTCGTTGGATGCGCAGCTATGTTTCGTTTTAAATTGGTCACCCTGTATTTATGAGGATTAGGGATGAGTGGCACAATTTGTGTGAATAGATTAAACAAGATTTTTTCAAATTGAAAATCTTGAGCCTTATTCTACCCCCTACGATTTGAATCTAAGCTGTCAGCACAGCATGAAGATTTATTATGCTATTTGGCATAAAGTGTTCAGCAGTGACATATCAAGTTCGAAAGAAATCTCGCGAACGTACTGAACCGTAAGATAGAAGTGGTATTTGACCTTAAGGAAAGGTCATATTTTAGTATATTTGAGAATAAGCTGTCCCTCTTGGACGATAAATATCGACAATTAACCCCAGGTGACCTTTTGGCACAGAGGTAAAAAAGCATATTCCAGAGTTCCAACCGAGGAAATATCTCGAACGACAATGTTTGGTCGCATTGCTAGTTATTGCGGCACACCCCTCGTGATTTTTGCTCTATGTAGATCGCAGGGGAATCCCCCTTAAAAAGTAGGATTAGTCATAACTCTAGACAACATATTGCCACCCCTCCGATGGCACTATTATTGCCAAAAAGTTTCTATTGATTTCTCCATGTACAATATTCACGGTTATTCCTTCAATTGTACACAATGTTCAGCTGAAATTCACGAATTTAACTGTAACAGTTCGATATTAATTTCCAGCAATATCATTATCGATAGAATACGCGTGATTTTTCCGAAAAACATAAAGGAAACCATTCAAGATAAGGCTATTTTGGGAGGATTCTGCATTATTTTCTAGATTTTTTTGCTGTTTTTCTCCCATCTAAAAAATATCTTAGAAATCAAATAAAATTATTATTTATGGAGACAGCTCCTGTAGATTGCGGGATTTGAACTAATTTCTTGAAAAAAAGTGGCCAAATGAACAATATCGGGAGAACACAAACGATTTACGAATGCAACTGCGAAGTTTCGGAGTCTACGTCTTATTTCTTCATCAAAAATGAATTTAAAATCGCCGGAATTATCTTATTGTAATATTTTGTATTTTGACTGTAAAATTGACTTTTTAGAAGATCAAAGCATCGTAGACTAACCTGATATGGAAATTTCCTAAAGCTACTTCTTTATTTAGGGGTAGAATTATTTACTTCTTACATCAAACTACAGGGAAAGTTTTTACATCTTTAAATAATCTGGTTCCGTCATTACTTTCTTGATGTTATTCTAAACTATCATGTTTGATCGGTAGCACATACATATACGTGGTCCACTTTGAGATCTTTGTATGTTTCTTTTGTTCATGTTATTTTTGTGTTCTCATTTCTTTAAACTATGTTCCTGCTGTAGATCTTTTCCAAAAACACAGGGAACATAATACACAATGGTTTAATTTCTGTTTTTTGATAATTGGTTCAGTTTTGGTATAGATATAGATCCAAACTGTATTTGTATGGACTTTGAACCAAATCTTTTGATAGATTGGATTATTTCAAAGAAATTCATGACGTTCTCCTATATTTTGTTGAATGGAGAAAATAATTCCGCCATTTGCTCTATAAAAATAAACTATATTCGGCGAATTTTCTAAAAAAAGAAGTAGAATTAGCATAGTTCCACATTCAGTATGGAAGCGTTTCTTTGATTTTCGAAAATTACAGTTTGGCAAAGTATTGTAAGGAAATAATACGATTTTCAATGTATTGTCCAATGAAGGAGTCAGGTATAGACCACGAAACTTGGCATTTCATTCGTTTGTATCAAGTATTTCGATATTGTTCAATAGGACAAAATTTCTCTTTTCTTGACAAATAGTTAAAGTACCTCAATCTGCAGGAAATTTTTATAAATATTAATTTCGATTTAATTTCAAATAGTATTTTTCTGATAGTGGGAGAGAACAGCAAGAACAAACTGAAGGAGAATTCTACATCTAAATCTTTTCCACATTTGTCTATGGTCTTTGTTTCCTGAGAATAAAGTCATTCTGTAGAATTAGAGATTCCTTCTTCCTTATCTCGTTGGCAACTAGAATATGAATAAAACTCATTTAGATAATATTATGAACAGTATGTGCATATTGAAGCAAAATTATTCAACTTCAAGATTGACTGAATTCGAATTCAATTCTGGAATGAATCACTTAGTCATTACCCTATATTTGAATATGTTATAGCTTAAAACCTCACTTCTACAGAATTTGAAAACATTTCTTTAGAATCGGGTTGCGCCAGAGTAGGTCACTTACACATTTCGCATTGTTTTATTAGGTAGAACATGAAACAAACTTATTAGGAATTTTATCGATTCGTTACAACAATAAGGATTGCAGTATTATCTACATATTCAGAGATCACTTCAATCGCTCAAAATAATTGCATTCGAGTATTAAGGGCTTCTATCTTGGAAAAAACGTATGAATTATGGTGTCACCACTGTAATGAACCAAGAAAAAAAACCTAGAAAAGCACTGACGTGAAGTCAGCAGCTTTTGCGCGCTTATTCGAATTGCGACATGGCGACTTGGAAATTTCAGTGAAATTTAAATGGAATATGAAAATTTTCGAAAAAAAATTAATTTTTTTGAAATTTTTTCATGAATAATTCATCTGATTGACACTGTTCATCTTCTAACCAAGTTTCATTTCAGTCAGGTAAATATTTTCGAGTAATTGAAAAATCTAAATTTCAAATGGCCTTAACACAAAAACCATTTAGCAAATTTGGCCCATTAACGAAATCAACTGAGATATTCAGGATCAAAACCTAACCTGAAAATTTCAAGAGTCTATGTCCTTACAGACATTGTGCGATAACGCGCTGTTCCCCAGAACAAGCGTGTAAAAAACGGTTTTACGCTAGAACGGAATTCGAAATTGAAATTTTTCAGCTATCAAATGAAGGATATTTTGGGAGGATTCTTCGTTAGTTTTGAGGTTATTTTTGGGTTTGCACTCCCAATATTTCGAAAAATTCAATAAAATTATTCATAGAAAACGCCCTTGCGAATTGCGGAATTCAAACTATTTGTCAAGGGCAGTTTCTACAAAAATGTTGCCTTTTGAAAAATAATAATGGGAATAATACAAACAATCAACGAATTGAACTGTGATGTTTAAGAGTCATATCTGATTCCTTTATCAGACACTAGAGAGAAAATTCAGGAAGTTTCTCCTTGTTTGAATTATGCCCTTGACAAAATCCATAGTTTGAATCCCGCAAGCCGCAAAGTAGTTTTTCATGAATAATAAAAATTCATTTAATTTTCAATACTTCTTTTTCAGACAGGGGTAGTGGAAACCCTGAAAAAGCTCGATAATAAACATTCATTTTTGATATAAAACTTAAATGGTATGTTCCATATTTCCAGACATTACAGCACATATTTTCGAGATCGATCATTATGTCTATAATAGGCAAAAGTGTTCTTCTTCGAAATACCATAAAGTCTCCGGTATCGATGGTATTAAATTCGGTGAGCTCAGATTCTTCGTGGCATTGTTACGAGAAAATTATGGAGCGTTGAAAATAGAGCCGGTTATCAGGATAGAAGGGTCCATAATTAGGACGTCAAATCCTGAGACATCAGGTGCAACGGAATTTAAATAAAACGTCCCCTTCAATTTTCAGTTCCGAAACTTTAGATGTGTAGTTCCTGAGGATCTAAACGATTGTATTTATAAACAAAGTCGGAACAGATGGGAGGTTTTTATGTAGAGACGAAAAACGTAACGCCTGTTAGGATGAAAATCATGCAGCTTATGGTGGGTGATGTGGGCCATGGGTGTCTGTCCATTCAGCAGAACGTCACGCCGTTTTTGACCATAAATGGTTCGGAGAATGTGATTATTCGGAAATAGCGAAAAATGACTGCTCCGCCCCTCAGACCGCACAAAAGATAAATGATAATATCCAGATGTTCAGCTATTCAGGAAAGTTGTACAGATTCTGAGACCTTTGGTCACGAGCCGTCAATGATATTGTGCGAAAATCACTCTATTATACCTAATTGGTCCACCTCCACGTAATCTATACAACACAGATATACAGTGCTTTCATGATGAAAGGAACAAATTCATTTAAAGATTAGGATTCTATTTCATGTTAAAATCCTCGGACACGTCGATTATTATATTTATTTGGGCATTTTTTGCAATGAAAATTTTGTATACAGTTTGTCTCTTTTGAGAGCTATGACTTTGTCATTACTTTTTTTTAATGTAATACTCTGTATATTATTTCACTTTACAATTCCACAATAAATTCTTATTACCTTTTGTGAACATACCATATGCCGAAACTCGATGGATTCCCAGATATAACGGATATAGTGGATAATGAAAGATACGATATGAAAAGACACAAATGTAATTCCTATTTAATTATTGAAATTCAATCTGTTGTCCGTTTACTTCGAGGCATTTCTGAATTCGATACAATGTTTCCCGTTGCACATTTCCAATTACTTCTGGACTGATAAGTAATGAGAATTTCATCGTAGAATTCTAAGGTGAAATAATATACAGGGTATTACATTAAAAAAAAAGTAATGACAAAGTCAGAGCTCTCAAATGAGACACCCTGTATACAAAATTTTCATTGGGAAAAATGTCCAAGTAAGTATACTTATCGACGTGTCCGAGGATTTTAAAATGAAATAGAAACCTAATTTTTAAATGAATTTGTTCCTTTCATCAAGTCAGGGAGCTTTAACGCGTTTGTTCAAATTTGTTGCCAAAACAATGTTTCTTAAGTTATTGACGAAATAACAATGAAAGCGAGGAAATTGGGCATATTTTCTTTCAACACTTCCGAAATCGAACATAAGATCGCGCTGAAATTCCGTTTACTGATGTTGAAAATTGACCTCACAATATGTGCCAAATTTTATAAGAATCAGATGCCTAACTTCAGAAAAAAGACTTGAAAAATTTTTAGAAAATAAGAAAAAAAATTATGATCCTAACGAACCCAACCTAGTCGTTTGACGCCATTCTCAGGCAAAAAAATTCGATAATTACAGACGTTTCGACTAAATAATAAAGCGCTGTATTCCAGAACAAGCGAGTAAAAGTATTCTTGATTTTGGAATGTTGAGATATTCCAATTCCATTTCATTCAGTTTTTTATAGGCTATTCCATGTAGAAAACTAAATGGGTTTGCAGATATGTTTACCTATAACAAATGATGTTCCATCATCAAATTAATTAAACTAATCTAAATTACATATACTTGTTGACTGAACACTGTTGACCTGTTACAAAATCCAAGCAAACATTCGTAAACACGGTGTAATAATAATAATTCAATATAATGTACAGATAATGTTTTCCGATGTTGGGCATGATTGGAAATGATTTTCTTTCTTGATTTCAATAATATATCATATGTCACCTATATCTCTTACTGTGTGTTTCGTCATTTGTCGTCAAAATTACTTGGTTCGACTCATTAATTATAAAAGTTAACATTTTAAGGTTTCCGTATATCTTTTTCGGTATTCCTTTTCTAATTTCTCGAAATTTTCATGGAAAACGCTGCAAATTTTACACAGGGGTTTATTATTTTCCCAGGTTAATAACCCAATTCAATTTATATCTTAAATAAAACATACTATTCATAACTCATTGGTTTTTCACCCAAAAATTCGCAGCGGTTTTGTTTATAACTCAGAGGCCACTATTCAGAAATCATCCGGTTGAAAATTTTTAGGTTGAGTTAGGCAACAGTAATCAACGTTGAGAGGTTCATGAAATTTCGGTGGGAAGTTTTCGAGGATTAATTTTTACCATCCAACCCCCAATTTTGGGCCCTAAGAGTACACCGATCCTGCTGAAAAGCTTGGTGGATCAATCTCGAACGACAAACGATTTTTCTGCCAAGTTTCATAGATCTCGGTTCAGTACTTTCAGAGGAAAGCTCCGGACAACGGACGGCGGACGGACGTATTTTTTTATTAGTCCATTCAAATCGACATACTTTAAAATGTAAACTGCGAAATTTTCAGGAGTGGTTATTTTTGTTTGGTCGATCACTACTAAGGTGTATTATTTGATTTTATCAAATAATAAAACAAAATCTTTACAATGTTCAATAAGAGCCAAATAATGTTTTAAAAATTAAGGAATCAACGTACACTTCGAAAACTTTTCTTTGCACCTGACGTGATGACGAACCAGTGCGACTCAGTATAAAACTAATAAACGAAAAAAGTCGTATTTATCATTTTATGAACTACGAGTAAACTAAATTTTCTACTTCCTCATTTATCAACTCTCCAAAATTATAAATATAACGTACTCATTTTGACAAGTCCTACCTCGTTTTGAAAATGTCTTGCATTCAATTTATACAAAGTAATATATGATCCTGATTTTTATGCGCTTGCTCAAGGAAACAGCGTGTTATCATTTCGTCACGATGTCTGTAATTTTAAAATTTTGAGCCGAAAATGGTCTCAAACTATTGGGTTGAACTCCCTGAAGAAGAATCCATGGTCAAATTCAATTCTGTCCGTCCGTACGTATGTGCTCTAACTTTCGGAGGAAAAGACTTAGCGACTGGAAATTGTCATATTAGGTTTGGAGTCCAAATATCTCGCCTGACTTCGTTAATAGGTAGAATTGGTTAGATAGTTTCGCAGTTAGGCCCAGTTGAAATTTTAAGGTTGATTCCTTGATATCTCATGAAGTAGTGACTAGATCGAATTGAAACTTAGTAGGCAGTTTGAAATACCAACTTACAACTAACAGCGAAATTTCGTGAGGATCCAGTTGTTAAGAAATGAAAAAAAATTTCATTCGAAAATTTTTTAAATTTTTATATAATTTTTTTTCTCTGGAAATATTGATTAGATTTCAATGGAATTTGGTACAAACTTCGAAGTCAGTTTTTAACAACAATGTTCCAAATTTCAATTCGATTCAATGTTTTCTTTCGGAGATATAAGGAAAAAAATTGGTGCCAAATTTCGTTGTTATTTGGAATTTTAACGTTATTTCCGCAATATCTCAAGAAGTAAAAATGCAATCAGATTGGAACTTCTTAATCAGGTAAAGATCAGCAACAAGCAACTAGGTGCACAATTTCGTGTTGAATTAACATTTAGAATTTGAACAAGCGCGTAAAAGCTCCTGACCTCACGTCAGTGCTTCTCTAGATTTTTCTACTCATCAACGTGATACTCAGGATTCGAATACGATCGGTGGAGAATCATAAAAATATCATAAATATTCCCCCTCTTTTTTCAGTTTCATTGTTGCTCCTTTATAGTTAAACCAACAAAGCACTGAAGAAAGTTAAAGAAGCCCAACGGCAGTTTCAAATTTCAATTTATGCGAGAATTTGAGACAATTCTAAATTAGTGTCGCTTATATACGTTGACGTATCGAGTACAAACGACTGTTTCGATTCTATTTTTGATCACATAAGATAATTAACTCTGGAATAGCTATGTTAATAGTTATTTTTTGCAATAGTTTCAATTCCTTCCATGGTGATTATGTCTATTATAAGAAGCGTGGTCAATGAAAATGGTGAATCATTTCACATTCCAGATAACTGCGAAAGATCAATCCAGAAATAACACATCACAGATCAAATTGATTTAAAAGTTGGTAGATCGTGTGTATTCAGTTTTAGATAGATCAACAAGATCGTGAAAATAATCATTGAAAATTAAATACGAATTATTAGTTATAGAAATTGGCGTTGCGGATTGTAAGATCCAAACTATTTGCCAAGGGCAGTTTTTTGAAAAAATGTTGGATAATGGACTCTATCCAAATATTGTAAACGATCAACGAAGTCAACTGTAACGTTTCAGCATGTATTTCTGACTCCTTCATCAGACAAAATGCGAATTATTTTGCTTTTTATTTTCTTGCAATTCTTTCGTATTTAAAGAATTTTTTTTCAAATTGATATATTCGAAAAGCACAGCAGATTCAGCTGTTATAAAATATTTTCAGTTCGACTCCTTTTTTGCGCGCATGTTCTGGGAAACAGCGTGTTATCGTTTTATCCAAATGTCTGTTATTTAGAATTTTGAGCCGAAAATGGTCTCAAACGATTAGGTTGGACTCACTGATGACGAATCCGATGTCAAATTCGATTCTGTCCGGCGCACGATTACAGGCGTACGGAGGGATTTATCAACTTGAAAATTTCAGGGTTGGTTGCATTTCAAAATGCGAAGGTTGGCTTTTTTAATGAGCAAAATCGATCGAACGATTTCGGAATTATAGCCATTTGAAGTTTTTAGATTATTTCCCTGATATTTCGATAACTACTAGAACGATGTAATTGAAACTTGGCAGTTAGTTGAAGCATAAAAACCTTCAACTTTTTGCGGAATTCTGTTGTGATCGTGCTGTCAGTAAATTCTGAATAAATTTTTTTCAAAATTTTTTCGAAAAAATATTTTTTCTGGGAAACTGTCCATTTCGTTTGGAAAAAATTCTGGTTATACCTTGAGCTATATATTTCACAGCAGTGTTCCGATATTTCAGTTCGATACGATTATAAGTTTTGCAGATATAGTGAAAAAATATATAAAATTTCGTGTTTTTTTCTCGATATCGTTGTATTTTGCAAAATAACTCAAAAAATTGTGATTCAATTATTATTGAACTTGGCAGCTGGTTTGAAAATGCTGATGGAAAACTTTGTGCGAAATTTCGTGATGATCGTGTCATTAGAACAGTTCGAAAAAAATTTCAAATAATTTTTGTTTTTCAAATATTCGAAACTCTGTGGTCTTCTGATTATAATATCCTCATGAATTTCTTCGAAGTACTGAATATCAATTCGATCTAATCTACATTTTCGGAAAAATTGGAAAAATAAAATTTTGAATGGGTATATCTGCAGAATCATTGGGTGGGTTTTACCTTTTCACGAATTACCTACTTCACAAACATCGAGTTTCTAAGTTGTTTCTTTCGGAAGATATTGTGACCATGCGAACAAGCGAACAAATGCTGCTGAATTCACGTCAGTGCTTTTTTGGGTTTTTAGTCAAAAAATCCGATTATGATCCGTATCTTCAGAACAATGCGCCAAATTTTTTTATACCTTTAGCAAAATACAAGAGGATTCTTTGATTTTGGCGCGCATGTTCTGGGGAACAGAAATGAAACTTGGCCGTTAGTTTAATCACGACACGCAAGTTTTTGCAGAATTTTGTGGGGATCTTATGTACTGTCAGTAAATTGAAGAAAAATTTCCAAAAATTTTTTCCGATCGATTAATTTTTTCGGAAATTATCCACTATATTGGAAAAACATTTTTTGTCACACCTTGAGCTTCATATTTCATAGCAGTGTACCATTTCTCAGTTATATACAATCACAATTTTTCGGATATATTGGGAAAAATATGTCAATATTTTTGTTTTTACTCCTCGGTACTGTTGATTTTTCCGGAATACAAAAACTACTCATTCAATCCTGATGCAGCTTGGTAGTTTCTTATAATAATAATAATAATAATAATAATAATTTATTAATCCTTTAAGACACAATAGGTTATGTATAGGACAGGTCAAAATGGAAGAATTCAGTAATTTGCGAGCTCGTCGCTGAAATACTCACTAACTGTATAGAAACATTTTCTTAACAATATTTCCTTAACTACTTTCTTAAATCTAATTACATTCATTGATTGTATGCACTGCGGTAGATGATTAAAAAGTTTGATGCCTTGATATAATGGAGACGATTCATACTTTGATGTCCTATGGACCGGAAAATACAAGGTTAGTTTATTTCTAGTGTTGTGGGAATGAAAGCTAGACAGTTTCACAAAAAGGCCCTCATTCTCCTTCACATACTCAAGGCATCTCAATATGAAAATAGAGGCAACAGTAAGAATCCTATTTTCCAAAAAAACAGGTCTGCATGATGATCGTGGGGCGCAGTCGAACATCAAGCGGATTATTCGCTTCTGAATTATGAAAACTCTGTGTATGTCAGAGGAATTACCCCATAGTGGGATATTGTACGCCAAGTGACTGAATACCAAACTATAATACACATTAATAAGAGATATTAATGGCAGTGAATTTTTAATCCTACTCAAAGCATAGTAGGAGCTTTTGAGTTTTTTACAGACATAGTTAATGTGTGAATCCCACTTAAGTCGTCGATCGATATAGATACCTAGGAACTTCGTAGTGGGTTCACATGGAATAAATGTATCCAAATGCCGAATAGTCAATGTATTATTTTCATCGTCTGACAAAGAAAAGTGAACGCACACCGTTTTCTCGATGTTAACTATAATTCTATTTAATGTGCACCATTCTTTAAAGCTTCGCACAAGCAATTCACACAACCTCTGTAACTCCTCCAAGGTCTCTGCAGCGATTCCTATAGAGGAGTCATCAGCAAACAAGATAAATCTGAGTAATTTGGCCAATAGGTTGTTATAATTTGACATTTTAACGAATAATTTTCTTAGATTGGTGGGAAGGTCGTTAATGAATAACAAAAAAAGAAGTGGCCCCAAAACAGAGCCCTGGGGCACACCTAACTTGAGGTCTTGTTCACTGGAAAATGAACCGTTAACTTTAACAGTCGCGACCCTACCTTCGAGATAACTTCGGATCCAGTTCAAGAATACTCCCCTGAATCCCAAATCATATCAATCATCAATATTATCCTCACAAAATTCTGTTTGAACCTCCAAGATGTCATTTTTCAATCGAGTACTGAGCTAACTCAATCTTATCTGTGGTTTTGCAAATATAGTGGAAATAATATTTTGAATCTTATCTTTGCGGAATCATTTAGTGGATTTCACTCATTCACGAATTCGGCCTTCGTCATTAAGGTACAAACCTTCAGTTCCAATATCGAGTTTCTAAGTTGTTTCATTCGGAAGTTCTTGTGTTTACGCTCGGCCGTTAGGCATTTTAACTTTTCACGCCCAATATGAGATATTAGAAGCAAAATCCTAAAAATTTAGACATTTGGACCACATAACAGCGTCGTTGTAGTTACGAACGATTCCTTACTGATATATATATATTCTTTTGAGAACGAGCATTACATTCTTTGATATATCACAGTGTTAGCAGAGGAAATGTGAACAGGGTACCATACATTTTTGCGTATGATACAAGAGCACAGATAAAAACCTCAGAAAAAATTCTGTCTCCCCGTATAAGTGTAGTAATTTGTTTAGGAAATGGATGGCATCTTTTTTATTGGAAAATAATTTTTTCATCATCTTGAATTCATTTCGACAAAATATCTTGACATAATATCTGAAACAGAAAGAGGGACAGAAAACCAGAAGGAAGCAGTAAATAATATCACCTACATTTGCTCATGACCGAGAGGGTCTTTCGACCAGGTTCAGTCCTCCAAGCGATGATTTTCATATCCTCAGATAAACGAAGAACGCTACAGGCCCCTTTATTGGGGAATCATCTCCCATAGATCCAAAATTGTTCATTTCGAACTAGAAATATAATAAAATATAGGGAATAAAGTGAAAAACTTGTGACATGTACTATGTCAGGATGACATATCCTTACTGATACCTACAATATGATGAACTCGAACAGATCGCAGATTAATATATTAAAAAAAATCCTATGATCCATAAGAAGCACGCTTGATTTTTATAGATGATAGTGCAGTGGGAAAACTTGAAAATAATGTCCTGAATCCTGACAGGAAAGCGGAAAGGAAACAACTGCTGCCAATTATTATTAATTCAATAGCTTGTCATACTCTTCTCGTCATCCAAACACGCTATGCAAATTCCCGGTCGTCAATTCTTGATAGCAATCGGGGACAATTAAAACTTCTTAATATAAAGCATTTTATGTTGCAGACAGAGACTTAATGAAAGGATTTCAAGTTTCAGACTTATCCTTTCGATTGTTCTTTGCCAACTTCACCACGCCTCAATTCGAAAGATTGCGACATCAAACACTAATTCCATTTTGCAATTGGTAATTCATGCTGCGCCACTTGGAACTTATACTTTACCCCGAATTTTACGAGCCGAGCTAGCTCATGCAGTCCAAAACTTGCGGAAGGCTCTGATCGTAAGCTTTCTATGAATGGGGGTTTTTCCTTTAAACGAAAATGCAGTTATTTCCATGAAAAACCTTCAGAACATCACATTTCAAACATATAATTTCAATATTATAATTTTAAAAGAATGTTTGATCACCTAAAACTGAAAAATAAAGATGGGGATTTGCATTTAAAGGGATTTGTCATGAGGGCACGATATGGCAACGTCGAATTCAGCTTTCTCGGAAAGAAAAGGACGTCAGATGTGTTAGTTTGCTTAGGAAAACAGAGATAGCTATACTTCGATCTGGTTAGAGTAGAAGACAACGATCAAGAAATAAAAAAAGAAGAGCACAGACTATCATACTGTCATATTACTGACGAATCGCAAACGGTAATTGTTTGGTTATATTGACAAAGAACACGTGTGTACCACAGAATAATAGGAATAAATATTTCATTATTTTATAGCAGAAAAAGTTATTCTACTAAACAGCGTTGTCACTTCGTGCATGCATGACTAATCCCAAACCCCAATTTTAAAACCTGATTTTGAATACTTTCTGAAGGTAATTTGGGAAAATGATGAATCAAACCCATAATAATTATGTTCAAATTTGCATTTGTAGTAATGATCCAAATTTGGGAAAAACCCCCATTCAGGAAAGTCTTGTTCAACCCTGTATTCTTCATTCATGTTGAGACCCCAATTTGATTTGAACAATTCGGGAGAAGCACTGACTCCATTTTTTAGGTTTTTTATGGGTTTTCACCCCCAATACCTGGGACAGAACTGTTGAAAATTAAATGAAAATTGTTTTTTTCATGAAAAACGCCCTTGCGGATTGCAGTATCAAACTATTTGTCAAGCGCAGTTTCTTGCAGAAAAGATTGCCTAATGAACAATACAGGAACAATACAAACGATGAAGAAAGCGAACTGTGACGTTTCAGAGTACAAATCCGACTCTCTAGCGAACATGTATGTTCGACAATTGGGAATCACATGATATATTGGGACAATGCAAAATACTGATGTCGAAACCAGATAATTTGAAAAGAAAAACTAAAGAATGCTCATTGTTCTGTAGAAATGGATCATGTTTGGCTGAATTTGCTCAAAAAAGAGGTAGAATTAATAAGCTTTCAAACCAAGTGGTTCCTTAAAATGTCAATTTGACAAATGTCTCACAAAAACGAAAAATCGAAAGAAAATAATTTTGCAAACTCTCTCGTTTGGCTGATGAAAGAGTCACATTTGTACTCTGGAACGTAGCAGTTCCCTTAGTTTTTCGTTTGTTTTGTTCATAAGGCAACCTGTTTTCCAAGAAACTGCTCTTGACAAATGCAATCCGTTTTCCTTTAGAAAATTTAATTTAATTTTCGATAGCTCAGAAAAAACCACGAAATGACGCAAAAGCCTCCCTCCCCTTTAATCAATAAAAATAAGGGGTCAATTCCATTAGTTCATTTCATGTCATATCAGTTTAAGCATCAACAACAAGAAGTTTCCTGATGAAACTCTCAGAATTCAGTGATTTTCAAGTTTCCATTGTCGATTTCTCAGATTTCCATTTGAATGTACCTTGAAAAACCTGTCGATTAGGTGGTTTCTCTACCCGAATAAATTTATGTATTTATTTCAAAGGGGAAAGGACCCTATTTCTCGAGTAATTGATTGTGAAAGTTATGACGAAAATATATATTATAATTCAGTTTCTAGAGGAATGAAACGACGCTGTCAGACTTTTATGGGTTTATTTGAAGTTCACCCCTGCGATGGGAGAAAAATGGCCATAACAGAAAAGATCAGAAATTCGGGGTGCATTTGGTTGGAGCATCAAAATCAACGGCAATTGTGGTCTACCAAATCGAAGAAACAGAAACTAAGAGAAAGTTTTTGTCGGTCACGTATCTCTGACAGCAGTCGGAAATGCAAATTCACAAGTTTGTTATATGGCATTCAAGTTCCCGCGGATTTATTAATATTTAAATAATACTTTACAATTCAAAATAAGCGAGTTTTAATGGAGTGAGAATCCGAAAGCGATATCAAATATAATTTGCGTCCGAACAAAAAGTGGGCCCTGTCCTTGCCAAAAATCAGATCTGGAAAAGTCGGGAGCTACTTTGTTATGCACCCCTGGCCACCCCGAGCAGTATTTCATTGTGATTTATCCGCACTTCGGTAAAAGAATCGAAAAAACTAGTCCGAATCAATCAAGCATTACTTGAGACTGAGACCTGCAGAAGATATAGGACTTGGGTCGTGGGTTCACCACGTTGAAAGAAGCAGTGCGGATGCCATCCCAGTGGCGGAACCACCCCCTCATTAATTCTCTCTATACTTATGTTATTTTATGAAAAAAACTAAACACGCGTCGAACATATGAACATTAGAAGTGTTACACGCGGAAAGATTACCTTCAAAATCTTAATTTTTTGGGGATGTAGTAGTAGTTTTCAGTTCATTTGAAGTTTTTTACTCCCCCAATATCTGAAAAAACTATTGAAGATGAAATAATTTATGTATCAATAAAAGCTTATTTTGGGAGGGTTTCGCATCATTTTTTAGGTTTATTCTAGGTTCTCACTCCTAATATCTGAAACAGAACCATCAAAAATTAAATAAAATTGTTTTTTCATGAAAAACGCCCTTGCGGATTGCAGGGTTCAACTATTTGTCTAGGGAATTTCTTTGATTGCCTACTGAACAATACAGGAACAATACAAACGATAAGCAAAGCGAACTGTGACTTTTAAGAGTAAAAACCTGACTCTCATCAGACAAAGGAGAAATTTTTTAGAATTATTTTCTTTCGATTTTTCATTTTGAGACTTTTGTCAAATTAACATTTTTGAGAAAACACAGCAACATACATTCATTAGATTTGAAAGTAGTTTGATTCTAACTATTTTTTTAGTAAATTCAGCCGAATGTGGTCCATTTCTACAGAACCTTGAGCAGAATTACTCTCTCCATTCAACAAAATGCAGGGGTACTCTTTGATTTTTCTTTTTGAATTATCTGGCTCCGACACAAGTATCTATGAATGTATTCTATTATATTTACCCACTTTTTTTATTTAAAATTTTGGTTTTTCCTATGTTGGCAATTTGGAATTTTGACTGGAAAATTGTCTCTAACATGGATGAAGAGTGGTTCCAACAATATACCTCTTGGAAATTTTTGTTTTATCTATATTTATTCCAATCTCAGAAATACAAACCCGAACGAGAAAACTATAGTTGGCCGTAACAAAATACCGACTTAAATGTTGTTGCTGATTTTGGTGAAAATTCTTCCTTTATATTTATTTATTTATTTATTTAACATTAGGGACACAAACAGGTCAAAGACCCATAAAGAGTTATCCACAAATTACATTGAGATGACAATCAAAAATAGAAAATCAACGAAAACCTCTACACCAAATCAAACCAACATGTATCAAGTTTTCGAGAATTCTTTATAACTCTCACCGTATATGAAATAGAACTATTAAATTCATAAAGAAAACACAAAAATCTTGTATGAAAAATATTCAGCTTTCAACCCTTCGAACAATTAAGCTCATTGAATTTTTATGTATTTTTAGGCAGATAGATCCCGCAAATAATCTGGTAGAATATTGTACCAAATAATACTTTGGAGAAGAAAAATTTTGTTGTGTACAGTCGCGATGTTTTATGAATTTATTCCTATGAGTTCTTTGAGCGGTTGTTTGCAGTATCTTTTCTACGCCACTGCATCCTAAATGGTATGTTGGTGAGTTGGTGGTTGGATATGGACGCTGTTATTGCTTTATGCCAAGATAAGATTATCTTCTTATAATTTATGCCTTTTTTAGAAAACCCTCAGGACTGACACTATATCGAATTTCATCACGCTCCCCAATAGAAACATTTTTTTACGATGTCGGAAATATCTTATTCTATGGACTTATAATTTCACGGATATAGATTGTGGATTGTTTCGACATGATACCCTATCGACCTTTCAGAAGATAAAGAAATAATATTTCATCATATATGTCTAGTACGAAGGACTTTAATGAATTGATTAACGAACGAGATAAACAAAGAGATTTCGCCTTGAAAAATATATTTTGATAAGAAGCAATCGATCAAAATACTCTTCTCTAGAAAAGATAGTGAAGTCTAAATCCATAACTTTTCCATACATTTCTGATTATGATCGTATTCAACAGAATTTTTCTGACGTCAACCTTGGTAGAAATTATTTCATTGCAGAGAAAAAATAGGAATCAACAACGTTGCTCGGAATTCACAATAAACTAAAAGTTTCGGATTTCCCTAAAATGAATGCAAATCTCTTTCAACTTCTATAATTTTTAATTTTAATTTACTCTCATAATTTTAATTTACTCTCATACACTTTGTGGTACTATACAGTTTCTGAGCTGCTTTTCATAGATACGTTTTATTAATAAGAAGTTAGTTATATTTATGTAGGTAATACTTATTTCGTGTTAAATAGTAAAAATGATGTTCCCTAATATCTGAAACTGATCATTGGAGCATATCTACAGAATTCAATTTTGTCCGACCAGCGGACTGTATGTTCTCTAATTTTTAAAGGAATACTCCTAGAGCCTTGAAATTTTCAAGGTATCTTTGGATCCCAAATATTACGGCTGAATTCGTTAATTGTCAAAATCCGTTCATAGGTTGAAGTGTTATACCCATTCTTAATTTTGTGGATATTGTTTCAATTTTTCGAGAAATACTGGTGCGATCTCATTCAATCTTTAGACATAGTTCAAGATTTCTGACACGCAAACCTGTACGCAATCGTATGCCTCTCGATAATTTTTTATGGGGTTATGTCATTGGTTAATGCCGACAAATATTGCATTGGAAGCCAATATTCAAGTCACCGTATGCCAGAAAACATATTAAAAAAAAATGCCATAAAATCATATGCCAGATCATAATGAGAAGAAAATAGTTCCAACCTTATTTCTGTCTGATTTCAGCATTTAGAATTCTCAAGCTCTTGAGAAAACACCCATTATCTGCGTAATCATTAAGTGGATTTCAGCTATTGACGAATCTCCGAATCTGCTCTACAAATATCGACGAATCTCCAAATTGTTTCTCCCGGCAGTTGTCAGTCTTAATACTTTTCGACATTGAATTTTACTGCAAAGAAGATTTACATATTCTGAAATATGTTTTTGTTGCAGATGCCTGCGGCCTCAGCGATGTTGCCCATATAGAATCAATCCAAGAGAAATCCCAGTGTGCCCTTGAGGAATACTGCAGATCCCAGTACCCAAACCAGCCAACAAGGTTCGGGAAGTTGCTATTGAGATTGCCAAGTTTGAGGACAGTTAGTTCCGCGGTTATTGAACAATTGTTTTTTGTTAGGCTCGTGGGCAAAACGCCCATCGAGACCCTAATCAGAGACATGCTCCTGTCGGGTAGCAGCTTTTCGTGGCCGTACATGTGATACTTGAAGCTATACTAGGTACACTAGTCAATGTTTTTTGTTAGTACGTGGGTGGTGAAAGTGCCAAAAATTTTGAATTTTGCTCCTCAAAAGGATGGACATCGTGAGCGATGTTAAGCGTGACATATCAAAACAACGGGTCAGGAAAAACGTCTAGGAAGATCACATATTTTCCATATTCAACATGAATCCCCAATGTTCAAGAAACAATGTATCTCGTCAAAATTTGTAATATGTTTAATTCAGAGCTAACTACTAACTATGGGTGTGACTATAAAATATTTCAGCAACACATAATATAGGTGGGCTAAAATTGATTCTTGGGGTCTCCTGATATTTCATTGTTCAAAAAAACCAATTATTATTAACCTGTTCATTGTTAGAACTCGAAACTTTTACCGGCGAAAAATTTGTGGAAAATATGTGATTTCTGGGGTTTTTCAATTATGGTATCTTAACCATTTTCTGAGCGGGGTTGAAGAAGAAACAGCCGTTATATACCAAGTTTGGCTCCAAGAAAACAAAAAAATGTTCCTTTTTATATCAAATCGAATCAAATGAAAACTATTAATTTTAAAATAAGCATTATTGTGTATTATTAGACCACTTATACATATTTTATTGGAAAAACTGTACCATATGTAAATATAACTATAGTTATTTATCCTCGAAATGAGATTTTTTGAGTTTTAGAACTTGCCATTACGTGAGATAAGCTGATGACATCAATGAAATACAGCTTCACGAATTTCTAGTTGTTAACCATATTTTCCTTTTCACGAATATCGAAGTAATTTGCATCACAATATTTTCTGTAGAAAGTTTATGTCTATTTTTGTTTCAACTTGGCATTTCCTCGCTGGTGTCATAATATATTGTAGTCAATTTTGTTTTTTATGATTTGTGGTTATTTGTTATAAGTTGTTATGATGTTGTTATGATTGTAAACGTCTTAATTCGCTGTCTATATATAAATCTATTTAAATTTAGGTGGCCAGTTGATCTTATAATCCAGTCTTACATAATTTAAATTCTTCACTTACGAAGTGAATTGAAGTTACATTGAATTTTGAAGTAATGAACGAAAATAATGTTACAGTCAACAAAAATTCCTTCAATTTCGAAGGTAATGAATACATAGAATGAAAATCTCAATATCGAATCAAGTCAGATGTATAGAAATATTTTATATGTATTCATTACCTCTGCAAGTCCTGATAGATAAATAAACACTACTTAAATTATACCGAATCTCTTTCATGCATCTATTATCAGAAGTACCTGGAAAATGCTTCAGTTCAAAGATTGTGTCATAAAATTATTATTGCTTTCTACCTTTGACTGATACTTTAATTTTAAAAGACCAGTAAAATTTTGAATATTTGTTAGTTCTAGTGCAATTTATATACTCGATTCCTTGTTTATGTTTTTTTTAACCAGGTTTTGCAAATATGTAAGTTATTTCTGAAGAAATCGAAGATCAACGAATATTATATAGAATTAATGATTTCTTCCAATTGTAAAGATTTGTACATATCTAGAAAGTTAATAAACTTGACTGTATTTATAAATTTCTTGTTTGAATTTCGAAAGGGAGAAGAAAAGAGTATTCAAAAAATAATGATTTCCAGTTTTCCTATACACTATTCTTCAGATTTGACAACATATACTAAAAAATCTGAACTGAACTATTTCTAAACTTTCTAATTTAGACACGACTGAGAAGTTATTCCACCTGAACCACTGGAAATAATGATTTCGAAGCATGTAGATGGTTTCAAATATGGATTGAAGGATACTTTGGAAAAGTCAAGCATTATTTTTCAGATTTTTTCATGGTTTCATTTCCAATTTCTGAAAAAGAATCATTCAAAAAATTTAATTCTATACTATACTAATTGAATAATTAAATACTAAAAAGTTTTCTAATTTTTAACTGATAGTGCAATAGGATTCGAGAGAGAATAATAAAAAATTATTATTATCATTTCTATTCAAAAATCCAATAAAATCAGTATTATTCCATTCAATTTTCCATAGTTATTTTTCGGATATTGGTAGTTAAGACCTAGAACACCAGAAAAATAACGTATTCACTATGAATTATTCAACCCGTATCATCTTTATTATTGTCCATAGAAAGGAAATTTCATATAAAATCAATGGAAAATGATTGAATTTCGATGAAATATCATAAAAAAATCTACAGCATGCAGACTACTTGTTATCGATCGAAAATTGATTGGTTTGTCTAGGTGTTCCCGCAAATACCCATAGCAATGAAAGTTTTTGTAAGCTTCGGAAATGACTTGATTATGAGTTTGATAACTCAAATTCGGTATGAGCTGAAGGTAACAGATATTTGTGGGATCAGGAAAAATATCAACTAACTATTCAATAATATACAGGATATCTGGTTTGAAAAGAATAATATTTTTTCGTATGTCCTGAAATTTTCACACCACTGCTTTTTTTAATCATTTCATCAAATTGCAGTTATAACCGAACAACTTTTATGTGAAACATTTCATAATTAAAAGGATGATGAGGTAATTTGAAGTGAAGAAGTCAGTATATTAACAAACAAATTCATATGCTCAAGGTAAGAGCAGATTTTTTTTCGAATATAATAATAATATTCATTAAGATAAGCAATGAACAACAATGTTATAATGTTCTCCTAGAACACAATCCTATGGAAACACAAATGAAAAATTTCTCTTCTGGATCTCCAAAAGTCGTATTTGGTTGGAGAAACATACCGAGGGTGTAAAATTCTTCGGGACGAGTGCAGTCCAAGTCAAGTTGTTCTCCCAATTTAAAAAATACGATTGCAATGTTTGACTCGGCGCCAGAACATTTGTCGCTCTGTTTTAAGAATTTTATTGGTGTCAATTAAAGGTCAATTCGAGCTATTAAAGATTGGGAATACAACAAGGCATAGATTGCGTCATTCCTGACCAGATAAAGTCAGATTTGGTTTATGAAACAAGGGCATAAATTTATGTTTTCGTCCAACGTAATGTTATCTCCTCCGTTGGCATATAAATAAATTTTCTGACAAAAACCAATTTGAATTCAATACCCATACAATTTTCATCAATACAAGAAGTGTATATCTCTTATTATAATGAAATACTCAACACGAAAAAGGTATCACATATTCGAATTTCTACAACCTTTATAATTTTCAATCCACCCTTCTGAGTTGCTTTAATTGTTGCATTTAGTTGGATTTTAAACTAGAAAAGTTGTTTACAATTGATGACCCCAACGGAAAATCATGTTAAGTCCATGCAAAGAATGCAAGAAAATTATAAGTCTCTAATCTAACACGTTCAATGAAAATGGAAAGTCTAAAATATGAAGAATTTCTGGGGTCCATATCCAATTTGGGATTTCTACTGTTTATATTTTTTGTATAGATTGCCCGAACACACCAAAGCTGAGCGTTTATTAAACCAACAAAATAAGAACGTGCTTAGCTAAACCAAATTAACAGCGACGTTTTAAACTTTCAATTTTGACTTAATATGATTTTCCATTGGGGCCTTCAATTATGTAGGTGATATCTATTTCATGTTGAGTAGTTCATAATTTCACGAGCTTGTTCTAGGGAACGAGCAGAATTACAAGAGTATTACATGAAGAAAATTCGACAAAATGGTTTTTCGAGAATTTACCAGATTTTTGTCTTTTTAAAAACTATTGATCGATCAGCAAGTTTTGATACATACCTTGAGCTCAGTTGTAACACCAGTCTTTTCAATTTCTGTTTGACTGGATATTTAACCTCAGTGATATTGGAAGAAAATATGTCAAATTTCGTGCTTATTTTCTCGGTATCTTTGCTATTTCCGGAATAACTCAAAAATGATGATCCGACGATGAAACTTTTTGACTTATTGGCAAATACTGATGCGCAAACTTGTGCAGGATTTCTTGATGAACATTTCATTAGAACAATCCACAAAAAAAAATCAGAACTTTTCTCCAGTATTTTAATGCGATATTCTGATCATATGGTCCTCACGACATTTTTCATGAATGAGTATGAACACAAGCACGAAAATCTGTCGACAAGTATCGATTAAGGCTTATTTTGTGTTTTTCCTGGATTTTCCAATCAAGTACTTGATTTTAATCCGATCTAATATATTTTACATTTAACAAGTGCCTAAATAGATTCTTTCGATAGTAATTGTGTTTGCGATCGGCGGTTAGGACAGAAGTACACATAATGTTTTCCGAAGGAAACGACTAAGAGATATAGCGTAGGCTCAAATCTAGTATTTGATTGAGAAGTTATAGCTTAAGGATCATGTCGTGAGTACCATTTGAAAAGAATTATTTTTCAGGTGTATTCTAGGTTTTCACTTTTCACTATTCATAAAAATTTAATGAGAATTTTCATTTATAGAAAACTCCTTGGCATGTCGCAGCATTGAAACTATTTGACAGTTCCTAGGAAAAATGTTGCCTAATGACTAATATTGGAACAATGCAAATGATCAACAAAGTGGAATTTACTGTTTCAGAGTCCTAATCAAAAACCTTAATCAGACAAATGAGATTATTTTATTATCGATTAAAGCTTATTTTGGGAGGATTTCGTATCATTTTCAGTTTTTTTGTGGGCTTTCCCTCCCAATATCGGAAACAGAACTATTAAAATTGAAGAAAATTGTTTTTTCATAAAAAACGCCATCGCGGTTTGCAGGATTAAACAAGGGCAGTTTCTTGGAAAACAAATTGCCTTATGAACAATACTGGAACAATGCAAACGATAAACAAAGCGAACTTTGACGTTTCAGAGTACAAATCTGATTCTTTCATCAGACAAAGGAGAAAATTTTAAGAATTATTTTTTTTCGATTTTTCGTTTTGAGTTGAGGCTTTTGGCGAAGTCCTTCAAACCACAAGGGCATTTTTCATGAAAAAACAATTTTAGTTTCAAAAGTTCTGTTTCAGATATTGGGAGAGAAACCACAGAAAAAAACCTAAAAAAAGATTATTTGATTATTTTCGGTTTTTGAGACTCTCGTCAAAATTGACATTTTCAAGGAACCACAGCAACACAGATCCAACAAGATTTCCAATTTTTCTTCTCTTTGCAGTAAAAAAAAAGTTCTTTTTTAGATATTGGATGTGAAAACCCCAAAAAATAAACTGGAAAATAATGCAAATCTTTCCAAATTTGAGTGATATAAGGAAAGAAAATCGCCAAGTCTTTTTATCAGGTTGAGTTGCGGTTGCCGGGGGCAATATGTGAATATGTACTTTTCTAGAATTTTTCATTTTGAAAACTGCCAAAGATAGTTCCGATTCTTAAATATCGTTGTTGACCTGTTTCTGACTATCCATGACTAGATTTTTTTCTTGAGCTGAGTAGGTACTGGCACAAATAGGGTAAGAAATTTTCGAATAGTCATACACACATCAAAAAGAATTTGATCCAGTAGGAAACCTGGTTTAGACGGACTGTGAATGATAAATGAATTTCTTTTACATCCGATTTTCAGGTCGAACCGTAGACCCTTCTCAAGTAAACAAATAGTGGTATTACATATTTTACTAGCAGTTGCTAATCGATTCGCTAATAGTTTTTCTTTATACTCGACTCTAGGAGCAAATTTGTCGTCAATCCAAGAGAATGATTAATGAACTTAAAATTACAGAAACGGTCACAGTTAGCATGTTTGTAGAGGTGCCATTTTGCTGGACTTTCATTAGGGCCAGCTGTATATTCTTTAATGAAAGAATATGGGTTGAAACGGATTTTCGGTTCGATGGGAAGCAGTTACAAACAACTAAATTAGAAAAGAATTTGGATTTCAATGTTGAATTTGAAATTTCGTTTTAATATTTTTCAGGTGTTTTCTGGGTTTTCACTCTCACTATCCGAGAAAGGACTATTAAAAATTCAATAAAAATATTATTTATTTAAAACGCCTTTGCGGGAATGTGAATATTTGCTAAGGACAGTTCCTAGAAAAAGATGCTGCCTACAGAAGAATATTGGTACAATGCGAACAGTCAGCAACTGAACTCAATTTTTCAGTCTAACTATGACTGCTTAATCAGAAAAACGAGAAAGGTTATAGAATTATAAATAACATAATCACAAGGACGAATATCCGTCGATAAATCAACAAATATTCCCCCTTGATCAGAGCTAATCACCCAATCAACCAAAAAAAATGTTATAGAATTATTTTCTTTCGATTATTTTCGTTTTTTGAGATTTTGGGTTGTCTGATGAGGAAGTCAGATTTGGACTCTGAAAAGTTACAGTTCACTTTGTACATCGTCCGCATTGTTCATTGGGCATATTTTTTCCTAAAACATAGAAAAACACTGCCGTGAAGGCAGCAGCTTCTGCGCGCATGTTCAATGAAGATGGCCGCTTTTGCAACGAATTTTAACATGCGCACAAAAGTTTCTGCCTTCACGGCAGTGCTTTTCTAGGTATTTTTCGATGAAGTACTGGATTTCAATTCGATCCAATCTGTATTTTTGAAATATTGGGAAAATAAAATTTCTAATGAGTATATCTACGGAATTATTGGGCGGATTTTACCCATTCACGAATTCGATATAGATTTGATCGAATTGAAATCCAGTACTTCATCGAAAAATGACAGTTCGAATGTTCATGCAGAAATTCATGAAGATATTATGATCAGAAGATCACAGAGTATTGAACATTCGAAAAAAAAATTTGAAAGTTTTTTTCAAATTGTTCTAATGACACGGTCATTAGGTTGTTTTTATGTTCTCGTTTCCTTATATCTAACGGCCAAGATGTCTCCCTTGTAAACGTCTTCCCATAAATACAGGAAATAATATAAACACAATGTTTTTATTCTGTTTATTGGGAGTGGAAACCCAGAAAAAAGTTATAAAATGATGCAAAATCCTCCCAAAATAAGCTTAAATCAATAGTAAGCCAGCATCATGAATGAGATAGTGATTTCTTGTTGAATCAAAATATAAAAAATATAGGATTTATTTGATTCAATGTTAACGTCCATTTTATCTTTGATGTGTTGCATTACAGCAATTTGGTGTTGTGTTCAAATTTCATCATTTAAACTTAGCCAACGTTTCGGACCTAGTTTGGTCCTTTTTCAAGGCTCGTTATATTCTTAAAATTCCACAAATACTTTCTCCTCCATTTCCCTCATACAATAACCTCCCTTTGCTTGATCTACAATGATGCTTGATCTACAACGTGAGATCAAGCAGAGGGAGGTCATTGTATGAGGGGAAATAGAGGACATCGTATTTGTGGAATTTCAAGAGTTATTACGAGCCTTGAAAGAAGACCACACTTGGTCCGAAACGTTGGCTAAGTTCAAATAAAGAAATTCAAACACAACATTTGTCCAAATTCCTGTAAACCAACACATCATAGGATAAATTATTCGAAAAATACATTTTCACGATATAAGATCACAGGAAAAAGACTAGCATCGTTCAATTTTTCATTGAGAAAAAGTTCATGTATTTTTTTTCCAGAAACAAAACTCTTCCACAGTTTCACAAATCATTATCAGTCATTAGAATAGAAGTGATAATTTGTATGATTTCAACATGAATTTGGCTTCAGTTCAATTTATGAATAAGACATGCTGAAATTGAAAATTTTTTTCTTATAAACTTTATCGGAATTTCTAGTGTGCTAAATTTTTGTGATTGTAATTCCAAGCTCCATTAAAATATCCAAAATATATATTTTAGGTCATATAGAAAAAAGTTCCACCACCTTTGAATTTTCCGGAATTACTCAAAAGCTAATAATCCTATCATGATGAAACTTGTTAGGTAGCTTGTTGGCAAATAAAAATTCAATTGTATTTTCTACAATTTCATATTTTGCGATCTTGTTATCTTATTATCCTCGCAAAATTTTACATGAACCTTCGATCAAGCACTGGATTTCAATTCGACCCAATCTGTATTTTTGGAAATACTGGCAACATAAAACTTTGAATGGGTATATCTGCGAAATCATTGGGTGGATTTTACCCTTCACGAATTTGGCCTTCGTAATCAAGGTCCAAACCTACTCTACAAATATCAAGTTCCTAAGTTGTTTCTTTCGGAAGTAATTGTGTTTACTATCGGACGTTTGGACGACCGTAAAAACAATAACTTACGGAAGGAACGACTTAGGAACTCGATATTTGTAGAGTAGGTTTAGGCCTAATTTGGAAGGTCGAATTCGTGAATCCGCCCAAAGTTTCCGTAGACATACCCATTTAAAAATTTTTTTTCCCAATATTTCCAAAAATACAGGTTGGATCGAATTAAAATCTTCCACATGATTCAAAAATTATAGCTTGAAGGTTCATGCAGAATTTCATGAGGACTATATGAAAAGAAGCTCGCCAAATCTTTCCATCATAAGAAGAGATGTGTTTGCCGCAGTCAATACGTGAAATAACCAACTAACTTAAAACTTTTTCTGTGAACAATAATAACAGTGATAAAAAAATCTGACCTATTCGACGAATTATGATGAAGTGGTTGGGTATATATGTTCGGTACATATTTCTCCAAACATTGTGTTTTCAAGAGCAAACAGTACCACATGCTTGTAAAAAACGGACTCATGGATCTCGGCAACACAGTCAAATTGAGGTTTCATAAAACCTCGTTAATATCTCAAGGTCAGGCACCTGCCAACGGCCTGCATGCTTTAACAGTGCCAATAGCAGCGAGAAATATTAGAATTCCTGAAATTTCGACGTTTATAATAGGAAACGGGGTCATACTACAGGCTTCAGTGATTACTTTTTGACAATTTTTTTCTTGGGGTGTATTAAATTCTTGTGTAAGAATGCACAATGTATTTTTTCATTTTCACTCCATTTCAGTTTTAGTTTCCTGAAAATTCTTGAATATAAAAGTAGCAATATTACGCATTTTGGTTTATTATTTGATGAAATCAAATAATAAACCTTAGTGATCGACCAACGAAAAAAAAATTTTAACCCCCCCTGAAAATTACACAGTTCACGTTTTGGAGTATGTAGATTTGAATGAACGAATAAAAAAAATCCGTCCGTCCGCCGTCCGTTGTCCGGGGCTTTTCTCTGAAGTACTGAACGGAAATCCTTGGAACTTGGTAGAAAAATCGTGTGTTACTCGAGGTTGAGCCTCCAAGCTTTTCAGCAGGATCGGTGTACCCTAAGGGATCTAAATGGGGGGTTGGGGGGGGAAAAATTATTTATCGAAAACTTACCACCGAATTTTCATGAAACCCTGAACGTTGATTACTGTTGCATAACTAAACCTAAAAAAATTTACCATGATGATTTCCGACCAGTGGTTCTTGAAATATAAAGAAAAACGCTGCAAATTTCCAATAATATCGAAATTGAATCATCGCATTCGGTTCTAAGTTGTTTAAGATATCAACGGTTTATTGGGTTATTTAACTAAGAAAATAATAAACCCTTGTGTAAGATTTGCAGTGTTTTTTCTCTTCTTTTCAACCATTTGCAGCCAAAAAATTCTTTTGAACTCTTGCCACAAAAATTATCACTTTGTATTCGAGGTACTGTATGCTCTCAAGTGTGAATAGAAAATCTATACAAAGTGATTGATAAAAATCACAACTTCTAGGCGAAACAAAATTCTGAAAGTCGCTTATCGAGGTTTTTCATGGAAGAAAGACGTTCTTCCCTAACCCCTCAACTACATTTCCACATCCACCCGAATCTACAAATTTGATAGACAGAGCAATATCGATGCCTGTGTCGCCCCCTGAAAAATTCAATTCGAAACGTTCGGGACTAGCTGTTAAAAATAGACTTCTGAATGAACTCATCTCCGTTATCAGTCAATCTTTCAAAAGAGCATATTTTTAGTTGAAAACGCCAGCACGATGTAGACCATTTTTACGGCAGATAACTTTTTGAATTCGTATCCTGACAAAATGAAAAGTGTCACTCCAACTCCTCCATCCTTTGTGCGCGAGGTCAGAGGTGACGCGATAAAAAAGTTCATTTCCTTTCATAAATATACATCGTTATTATTCAATGGAAATATCCGATACTTGAAAAGTGCGTTATTCAAGGAATAATGTATGCAAACTTCTACGATTTTAGGTAGTCACTACTCTTTCGAATTTATAAGGTTTTCAGGAATCCTTCTGTGGGCATTGTTAAGTCCATATTATCTCATTAGAGATCTCTATTAATATTCATGGACATTTATTGCTTCCTTCTGAAGTAGGGTCGAACGTTTCCATTCAAATAAGTGTAAACTATATGGCAGGTATTTCGGTTAGGTATACATTTCAACATTCCATAGCTTACTTCTCAATATTGGAATTAGGCATCATTGGGAAAATTTGATTTAATATTTCCAGGGAATTATAAACCCAATTCAGTTTTTTCCTGAAAAATATGAGGACTCCACAATAATAAATTATAATAATAAAAAACCCTCCAAATATGACCCTCTTAATACAGGGTGTGCCACCAAAAGTATTCTTTTGATCCACATTTCGGTATGTAGCCAACATCTTCGAAATGATATTTGAATGATCAAATTTGCATTTAAGGCTCATCGAAAATTCTTCAAAGTAGAGAGAAGTGTCGATTAAAGCTTATTTTGGGAGGATTTCTCATCATTTTTTAGGTTTTTTCTGAGTTTTCAATCACAATATCTGAAACAGAACTATTAAAAATCCTGAAACAGGTCAATTTTGTTTCACTTTCACCAAATTTTTATGCATTTTTGAAGGATTTTTGTTGCACTCTGTGCCATCCCCATCAGTCCTCTAAATTTTCTGAATAGGGAAGGTAGGTCATGTGGTACTTTTTTTGCAAGGTCTTTGTTTCTTCTTTACAGGCGTGTAGAAATTTTCAAGAAAAAATTTTTTTTTTGAAAAATTAGTTAGTTCAAATAGGTTTTCAGTATGTGCACTTTGTCATGGCTCATGTAGTTTGAGACGATGGTACCTGATGAAATTTGTCACCGGATGAAAGTCGACCATTACAGTTTTGTTCATGCATAACTTTCAACCCCTTTCAACCCCCTCACGTGAAAAATTAGAATGTGTGAAACACTGCGCTTCAGTTATGATCTCAAGTAGGTATGTTATTAGTACGTTTCTACTGAAGTTGAAACTTTTCGATATAATGTTTCAATTCAAAGAAAGATTTCTGACAACGCAATGTCATCAATGTTATGAATGTGTAGCCCGGTACAACCATGTAGAGATTTGAAATTCGTAGTAATAAAATGGTGGTCATTTTGAATTTAATTTAACTTATCTTGTGATGCACAATGATTCTCCGGGTGGTACTTCAATGCCGAAATAAATTTCCAATCTCACTCCATTTTTTCTCCATTGAAGTGTTCGTAGGGGTTGAAAGTTGTGCATGCACAAAACTGTAATGGTCGACTTTCATTCGATGACAAATTTCATCAGGTACTATCGTCTCAAAGTAAATGAGCCATGACAAAGTGCACATACTGAAAACCTCTTTGAACTAACTAATTTTTGAAAAAAAAAATTTTTTTCTTGAAAATTTCTACACGCCTGTAAAGAAGAAACAAAGACCTTGCAAAAAAGTACCACTTTCCCTATTCAAAAAATTTAGAGGGTTGATGGGAATGGCACAGGGTGTAACAAAAATCCTTCAAAAATGCATATAAATTTGGTAAAAGTGAAACAAAAATTGACCTGTTTCAGGATTTTGTTGCCAAATATTTTTCTTCTGAGAAAATGGATTTGTTCCATAATTTTGACTCGCACTGTATTGAATTTAGCATCAATTCTTCCGATTTTTTTCGATACTAACAACACTCTGGTTTTTCAAGAAGTCTTGGACTGAACTTTTTGACCAATTTTCCTGATATATTGCTAGAAAATAATTCTTCAAATTTTCACTGCATTGTCTGACGAGGGAGTCAGATACTATCCAATATCTTTCAGTAGACAACATTTCCCCCTTGCCCTTGATAAATAATTTGAATCCCGCAATCCGCAAAAGCGATTTTCATGATAAATATATTTGTTTACTTCAATCAATCTTTTTCAGACATTAGGAGCGAGGATCTAGAAAACTGAAAACAGAATCATTCGAAAATATCCTTCAAGAGCAAACAATACCTCGAACATAACGGGGTGACTTTTGGAGGCCAGAGTTCATTCCTTTCAAAAAAAATATTTGGTCAAAATGGTTGAAAATCAGTAAGAATGCGTAATTTTGCCACTTTTTCATATTCAAGAATTTTCGGGAAAATAAAACTGAAATGGGGTGAAATATTGAAAAATATTGCCCATTCTCACGAAAGAATTAAGTACATCCCAAAAAAAATTGCAAAAAATGCTCACTGAAGCCTGCAGAACGACATCCCGTTTCCTCCTGTAAACGTCGAAATATCTACAATTTCACGCGGCCATTAGCAACGTTAAAGCATGTAGACCGCGTGCAGGTGCTGACCTTGAGATATAAACGAGGTTTTATGAAACTTGAATGTGGCTGTGTTGCCTAGCCGTAATTTACCACCACATGGTTTTGTTTGCTCTAGATCGATATGAAGTAAATGATGCCAATTGGAAACCATACCTACGGTTCATATTCAGATTCTGTTTGTTGGTGTCAAATATGTTTAAGAAAAAAATCTGGATATAATAATAATAATAATAATAATATAGTTTATTCTGATATCTATACAGGTATAAACATAAACACGGAGGCGTGAGCCTGTACGCGATTTGTAATTGTACATAGTATAGAATCACAGTAGCCAAATTTTGAACATAATATTTCAAATTTCAAAGTGATAAAAAACAAATTAAATCTTTAAATTCTACTTGATCAGATCGTATCAGATTAGATCAGATCAGATATAAATGAAAGCCTTTGCTGTTTCAGTCTAGTCACAGCATCTAATGTGTCTTACCTCCCCTATCGCTGTTTTTCCAGTATTCCCGAAGACTGAAACTAATTTTCCACGTAACGTTGGAAGGCTGGACAATAAATCCTGCTGATTCCTAGAATGAAGACGCGGTAATAGCTCTGAATTCTGCTCTTCTGTAACAAGGGTTTGTCGTTACTTTGTCAGGCCACCTGAGCACCAATTACAAAATTAACCACGGAGAAGTTTTCACTTTCGCCCTATCCTATCCCAGTGAATAATTTCCCTGGCAAACAGCTCTTTTAAAGTCGTTCATCTGAACCTTACTTTCAGGAAAATAATGTGTTGTGTTGATCATCTGAATATAATTAAATTGATTGAAAGGAAGATCAGAACATTGAAATTTCGTAGAAGGAGAAAATCAGCGTTTGTTCAAATTCGTTGCGTCACCTCTTCACTCATTGACCCAGCTAAACGCAGCTTCATTTCCTGATGGCTCTTCTAATCATATCATCCTCACAAAATTTTTCACGAACCTTCAAGCTATCACTTTTCAACCGAGTACTGCATTTCAATTCGATACAATCTATTCTATATTTTTGGAAATATTGGGAAAATAAAATTGTTAATGGGTATCTAAGGAATCAATGAAAATTTTGAATAGTTGTATCTGCGGAATGCGGAATTATTGGGTGGATTTACCCCATACATAAATTCGACCGTAGTTAAGCCCTGAACCTGCTCTACAAATATCGAGTTTCCTAGTCGTTTCTTTCGGTAGGTATTGTGTCTTGAATACAATAACCTTCGAACGGAACAACTCGGTATTTGCAAAATAGGTTTGAACTCTACTTACATAGGCCGAATCCGTGAATGGGAAAAATCCACCCAATGATATAAATATCCAAAATTTTATTTTCCAAATATTTCCAAAAAAGAACCATTGGATCGAATTGAAATCTGGTACTTAATTGAAAAGGACAGCTTGCAGGTTCACGCAGTGATTGAAATTGATGAAAAGAAAGATCGTTGTGAAACCAACAAAGTATAAAACACAACAACCCAAGAATTCTAGAACAATACTGACGTGAAATCAGCAGCTTTTGAGCGTATGTTCAAGTTCGTTGCCAAAGCTATCCTCTTTTCACGTATTGACTCCGCCAAATGCAGCTTTATTTTCTGATGGAAGGATTTGGCAATCTTCTAATTATATTATCCCCACAAAATTCTTCATGAACCTTCAAGCTGTCATATTTTAATTAAGTACCTACTGAATTTAAATTCGATCCAATTTGTATTTTCGGAAATATTGATGAAATCGAGTTTCAATGGTCATAAGTATCTACGAAATCAATGAAAATTTTGAATAGGTGGATCAGAAAAATTATAAAATATTCAAGATTTTTTTAGAAAATTTTTTTTCGGGAACTAATCGACAGATTCTGATGAAATTCGATTTGAAACTTCAATCGATATTCAACAATAGTGCACGAAATTTCAGCTAGATCAGTTAAGTACTTTTGTTAATATCGAAAAAATTATATTTCCAGTGGAATTTTTCGATATTTTCACTCAATCCCTGAAACTCCAAACCTGCTCTACTGATTTTAAATTTTTCAGACCATTTTTTCGTAGGATACTGTGTTCACGATCGGCCGCTAGGTCGACCGTAAACACAAAAACTTCTGAAAGGAATTACATAAATTCTCGATATTTGTAAAGTAACTGCTTGATAACGAAGTGGATCTATCGAGTTCGTCCAATCATTTCTTTTATATGTTTCTCACGAAATTGACTTTAACCTTCAAACATCCGCTTTTTGACGAAGTACTAGATTCCAATTCGATTGGATATGTATTTTCGAAAATATTGGGAAAATGAAATTTCGAATAGAAATTTCTGCGAAATCATTGAGTGGATTTTACCCATTCAAAAATTCAGCTTACTTAACTAAGCTTCTCTATAAACATAAACTCTTCAAGTTGTTTCTTTGGGAAGTTTTTATGTTTAGCAGTGGCCAATTGTGAACAGAATAACTTCTGAATAAATCGACCCATAACCTCGAAATTCATTCATTCATTCATTCATTTTCTCTTTAATGGACCAACCTGTAGGTTATGCGCCAAGTCTCAATGTTATTTTTAATCTTGCAATGTACATATAATCATTCATCTATTCACACTGGACGTTATACAATTTTTATTTATTTGAACACTACAAAACATACCATATACACAACATCCATGACCTCGCTGGGAATCGAACCCGGTACCTTCAGCATCCTAGAACATGTTTCCATCCTCTAGGCTACCCAGGTAGCCCTCGAAATTAATATATCACGAATTTAATGACGTGTGGAATATCGACTCTACAGATATTCGACTTTTAGACTAAAAATTACAAATTAAGTTAAATACATCTGAGAAATACGCTATTCGAAATTTTGCCGGAAGTTCATTTCGATTGAGCTGAAATTTAGAGAACTATTGTTGAGTATCTACTCAAAGTTGTTACGTCGAGTTCCATGGAAATCTGATGAATTGTTTCCTACATGAAAAGTTTTTTTGACATGCCAGGAATTTTGAAATTTTTTCATAGATATACGATCCTCACGATATTTTGCATAGGTCTGAGCATCCTATTACTAATTGTGAAGTTCAAATTTGATCCCATCGGTTTTTCTCGGGATATCAAGGAAATGTCCTCAAATCTTAATATGAGTATAACTCCGAAACCGATAGTCGGGTTCTGACCATTAACGAACTCAACTGAGATATGTAGGATCTATCTCCGCTGAATATATCAAGACTTTGGTAGATTCCTTCGAAAGTTATGATACATACAGACTGTTGGCCGGATAGAATTGAATTTCATCACGGATTCCTTATCAATAAATTCAACCTATATACTCCATTCACTTTTATAAACTATCCTGGTTGGCCATGATTTAGATCTATAAAGTTTTTCTACTTAAAACTGACGCAGGTTGGCACTTGTGAAATATCGGCAATGTCAAAATAATTCTCAGCGTCGTTGCCAAATACCAATGCCAATTTCTACACTCAATCTCAACATTATCATCACGCTTGGAAACCAAAAATGGCGTAGGTAGTTTGGAAGAAGCAGAGACAAAGTATCAGGAAGTGCTATGTAGAATTGAAATCTGCTTTTTCTGATAGTAAGCCTGATAATTTGAAATCAATAATTTATCACAAGCTATCCAACATTTTCGACATATGTGAGTGAAAACCCAGTGTACCATTCACATAGATTCCCAAGAACTTTGTGAATTGAGTTAGTTCTTTTGAGGTGACACAGGTTTTGTAGTACTAGATACTACATTTTCATACCGGAGTATTTCAAGTTGTGTAACAAGGTATTTAAATGTCTTCTGTAGACTTATTCCGTGAGAATTTCGCAAAGTAGGGAATTCCATAGGATTGTCTGTTCGTTTAGTAGTTTTACTGCAGGGTTATTCGAGTACTTTTATTTTTTTTCGAATGAACATCACAAAGTAGCGGTCTACTCTATCCATTATTTTTCAGTAAAATTTCAACACTAGATTCTTGATTTCCGTAAGAAATCAGCATACTGAATCTTTTAACCATATTCATATACGTGAAATATTTCCAGTGTTAACAGAGAAAAAAGTTTCTTCAACATACGCCAGGTCTTTGGAATTATTGAATTCACATAATATTTTCTCAAATTCATTATTTTCCCAAAGTGAATCCACATTTTGAAAAATACGTAATTGCCACGACCTCTATGTAGAAAGGACAACGTTGCGTAGTTATCTGACAGAAAAATGACTATAACCTAACATTTTCAAAATATACACGGTGAAATGTGTCAGAATCTCATGGCCAACTGGAATAGTTTATAAAAATGAATGGAGTATAGTACATAGTTCAAGATAAGACATTTGGGCAAGAGGAGAACCGTCCTGTTCCCTAGAACAAGCGCTCAAAATGATTGGTATGATATTGTAGAATATTTGCGTGTACCCCGTTACGAAAGGGATATTCCTCAGAGACGTAGATGAGGCTCACCTGTTGCAGGTAATCAGGCACTAAATAGATGAGCCAGGCGGGGGAGGATATTATGGGCGTATCTATCGACACTTTTCAAGTAGCCAATCGCAGCGGGTCAACGGTTGCCAAGGTTACAGACTTTGTCCTTAGTTTCTCAGCATCCGAAATCTGAAATCGAGATAATTTGGAAACGGAGGACGAGAACCCCTAAATCCGAGCTCAACTCGCTGATCAAAAGCGATATTATGGCCAAAAGGCGTGAGAAAATGGCCAGATCGATCCGGCAGAACGAACGGCCTTTCGGTTTTCTTTTCATCCTTATCCTTGACATCGATGCTTGCTCCCTTTCAGAGGAACCTTGATGAATGGGCTCAAGAAAAAAGTAAGTTTCAGATAAAACGAAGGATTTCATTTCTTTTAGGAAAAATTGAACAATCTGGATTCGTCAGAGTAATATTCCTATGGAACCGATTGATCGTTAGTTAATTGGACAAACGGTTTCGGAGTTACCTTTACTCATTTGAAATTTTGATATTGTTCTCTCGAAATCTCAAAAATTACGAATTCGATCGGATTGAAACTTTGTAGTTATTTGTATGATGTCGGTGAGCAACTATATGCATAGTTTAGGGATTCACAGGTCTGCAAAAAAAATTTTCAAAAAATTGTTTGAAATTTGATAACTGACTTTCATGTACTTTTCAACGCTAATTTCAAAAATGCAATCCGTTTTTTCTATCACGTCAGGTTTTCTTACAAAAAGGGAATATTTTTGGGTATAATAATAAAATTTAAGCCATTTTTCCAAATTTATAACATTTTATTTTATTCATAAATCAGGTTCTAAACCACGTTTCCAGTACTCTTTTATTTCTCTTTAAGCTTATGAGTCATGATAATATCGTTTTCTCTTGCTGGACTCGTTGAGGATCATATCTTTTCAACATCCAGCAGTAGTCCGCTATCATGTTGACGTTCCATCTTCCTTGGTATCTTCTTTCCATTTCCTTCATGTCTTGGTGGAATCTTTCACCCTGCTCTTCACTTACATCACCAAGGTTTGCAGGAAAACAGTCAAGATGTGAGTGGAGAAAATGAACTTTAATGCTCATATTACAACCAAGTTTCTTAAAGTTGTCGAGCATGTCTGAGACGATTGTCTCGTAGTTTGGATTCTTTTTTGTTTCCTAGAAAACCGGTAACAACCAATTTAAAAGATGTCCACGCTGCTTTTTCTTTTGTTTCCATTGTGTCCACAAAGTTGGGATCCCTTATTAGTTTTCTAATGTCTGGTTCGACAAAGATTCCTTCCTTCAGCTTCGCCTCGGATAAAAGCGGAAACTGTCCACAAAGATATCTGAAACATTCTCCTTCTTTTGGCAATGCCTTGACAAACTGCTTCATCAGGCCCAACTTAATGTGAAGTGGTGGAAGTAAGTCCTTTTTGGGATCCACAAGGCTTTCCCTCTCAACATTTTTAACCCCAACCTATAAGGTTTTTCTCAAGGGCCAATCTTTTTTTATGTAGTGATTCGTTCTGTCTCTGCTGTCCCATTCACATGGAAAGCAAGGAAATTTTGTATAGCCACTTTGTTGACCAAGCAGCAGTGAAAACACTTTTAAATCACCACAAAGTGTCCATTTGTGGTCTGAGTAACACAGTTTGTTTAAAACCAAATCAAGGTTTTCGTAGCATTCTTTCAAGTAAACCGAGTGTCCAACTGGCATAGAAGCATGCTTATTGCCATTGCGTAAAAGTACTGCTTTAAAGCTTCTAAGGGGAGGGGGGAGAGCAAAGACAAGCACTGTCATGAAAATACTACTGGTTTCTCCTAATTACCATTTATTTTACGTATAACTCATGTAGTATAAAAATTGCTGTGCAACTGAAAATGCATTATAGTTTTTTTAATACGTTTTAAAAGTACTTAAGGCTAAATAACAGTTACTGGAGATCCAAAATACCAAAATTCAAACTCACTAGAGTACAGACATATGTATGAAAATATCGAAAAAAGCTAAAACTATACAAGCAGTTTGTGAAATAATTGTACGTGATGGAATTTTTTCAATATTTTTTCTGAAATCAGCGTTAAAAACAACATAAAAATCACTTATTGAATTTGAACCAATTTCTCATGTCGCAGACCTGTGTTATCGAATAGTCAGCAAACTCGAAAAAAAATTCAAAAAACTTTCCAATCTGAAAAAAAAAAATCTGGAAACTGAACACCAAGATTTTTACAAAACTGGAGAATACTTTCAGTCAAAATTCAAGAAAAGAGTCTCAAGTTCTAAACCTACCCGCTGTACATTTTCCGAAATAATGGGGAAAAATTATAGCCGCTGAGATTTGGCACAAAAAACGGCTTTTCGGTTTCTTTTTGATCCTTATAGATACGAATGCGGTCGAGATGAAACTTTGTAGTTACTTGTATGATATCGACGAGAAACTTCACTCAAAATTTCGTGAAAATCGCATGATCAGCAGATTAAAAAAAAATAAAATTTTTCTGAAATTGAAAAAAAAAATCATTTGGTAACTACCCACTTCGATTTCTATAAAAGTTGGCAAATATCCAGTAATTCATCGAAAAAACCTAGAAAAGCACTCAAGTGAAGTCAGCAGCTTTTGGGCGCATATGCAAAGGATATCACCAAGAGTGAACATGCGCGCAGAAGCTGCTGACTTCACTTGAGTGCTTTTTTTGTTTTTTTCTTAGTATCGTTGTTATTTCCGAACAATACTGATCCAATCATGATGAAATTTGGTAACTATAGTGTAAAAATATTGATGCATAACTTTCTGCAGAATATCGTGATGATCATTACAACAGTTTGAAATTTTTTTTATTTTTTTCTCAAATATTCAAAATTCTGCGATCTTCTGATCATATTATCCTCACGAAATCTCGCATGAGCCTTCTCCGGCTGATCAACTTCAGAAAGAAACTAGTTAGAAACTCTATATTCGTATAGTAGGTTTGAGGATTAATCACGAAAGCCAAATTCGTGAATGGATAAAATCCGCCAAATGATTCCGTAGATATTTCCATTCAAAACTTCATTTTCCAATATTTCCAAAAATACAGATTGGATCGAACACCTCACTTCAACGGAATTTAGTAGATATAAGTCCATGCGCAAGCTTGTTAAAAATGTGCATAGAAACAATATTACCACAGGGTTTACTTACACCTTCTTCATTCCTTCACAAAGGAAATGCGGTTGAAAACATTATCAAAAATAAACTAACATAATCACAAGGGCGAACATCGAAAATTAAATGGCAGTTGACTCTTGAAAACTTTATGTTTTCTTTCAAATATTAAAATCAAAAAGCCCACTTTTATGCCAGTTGATAATAAAATTTTGTCATTGAAGACGTGGAACGTCGAAGACAATAAAATTAAATCGAAAGATATCAAATCAATAACGAAAGAAATTATGTTAATAGAAATCTGTATTTTTAATTGTTATATTAATAGCCTTTGTCAAGTAGACTTTTTCGAATTTAATATCTAAAACTTTTCAAATCGGCACACTGTGTATCAATCATCTAATCAAGGTATCGATTAGGAGAAAGTGTGTTGGAAAGAATCCCACGGATTTCCAATACCTTTATTTTCCTTGTACAAGAGGAAACCTCCAATCCGGACGAAATTAGAAATGACAGGCACTTAAGATGACAGGCGGCGAGTCAAATTGTCATATGTCAACAAAAGTAGATACGAAATATTTTCCTTTTCGTCGATTTATAGAATTGAAGAAGTGTGTAGCGGCAAAGTACCTCGGGGAAATCCCCGGTGAATAAAAAGACAATATAATACAGAATCGGTGGGTTTAGGCTCGGGATTTCTTTTTACTTTTATCGGGACAGTTTATGCAGCGGGTGTGCCTGTTGAATGCAAATGAGGGATGAAATACTCAAGCGATATACTGTGATGTCTGAATTATGCGTTCACGAGCTACAAGCTTTCGAGGTAGATACACTTAAATAATTGATTATGCAAAGTATTGGATTAATAGATCAGGGTCGATAATTTTCTGAACCAAAAAAAATTAATGGGGAGTAGGATGAAACCCATTGAGGTGAGAGAATATAACACAACTGAAAGGACAAATAATTTAGGGGTGATCTGGGGTCGGGAAGTGCCAGAGGATGAGTGTTGTAGGGTCAAACATGGTTTACCTCGATTTCCGTTAAAACTACAAGTCTTATGGAAAAAAATTGAAAGGCAAAGTTTTAGGTAACAAAAAGATTTACAGCTTTTGTATCCACACTTTTGGCACACTACCTCAAAATACATGCGAAAAATTGAAATAAACATGTTTTTGGATTAAAATTTTTTTCTTTCACAAAAAAAAAATTTTTCGCGAGATTTGGTAAAAATTTACCGTATTATGATTCAAATACACTGTAATTTTCATTCAAAATATTCATTTGTTCACCTCATTTTGACTAAACATCGAAAAAGCACCCCAAGTTTCATTCGGAAAGTCTCACGTCAAAATATCCACTTTTTTAATAGGTTGGTGGGCTTTTGTGCATTCAAATATCTACTGTCTGATGGTGTGGAAAAAATAACCATTACACTGGTAAATGCAAAAATGCAGTACTATAATTAATAACAAAATAAATTAGCACAGTTAATATTTAATGAGACATCTACAATATTTCGAGAAAGTTGTGAAATCTCCCTTAAATTATACGCTTAGATGCCTATTTATTGATATTTTAAAATAGTTTTTATACCTGAGTGACATACGGAAAATTCCAGCCCATCAAAAGGAATTTCATAGAGTAGTGGGGAAGAAGTTAGGAGGCTCTGGGCCTTAGTACCTGTTATTTTCTAAGAAAATTCACTTAAGTAAAGTATATTTTTTTAATACGATTACAAAGAAGAGATTTTGATGGACTAAATGCTCACCAACTTTTTCGTGAAAGTAGATAATTTGACGTGAGACTTTTCGATTGAAAATTAGGGTGCTTTTTCGATATTCAGTCAAAATAAGGCGAAATAATAAATATTTTCCATCAAAAAAATTACAGTGTATTCGAAACATAAAAAGGTAGGGGTTTATCGAATTACGTGAAAAAAATTTTTTTAAGAAAGAGAAATAAAAATCCAAACACTTATTTGAATTTTTCACGTGAATTTCAAGGTTATCTGCAAAAAGTGTGAATACAAAAGTTGTAGATCTTTTCAAAACCTACAACTTTGCCGGGTAACTTTTTCCCATAGGACTTGTAGTGTTGCTGGAAATCGAGGTAAACCGTGTTTTACCCTTAAATACTCACCCCCTTCCACTTCCCGACCTCAGACCACCCCTTAATTATTTTTCCTTTCTCTTTTGTTATGATCTCTTCGTTTTTCCAATGATATCATCCTACTGTTACGTTTTTTTCACTTTCTACAATTTTTGAAGGCTTCATTCATTCAACTCAAGCCATATATCTACTCCTAAATAGATATAATAATCAGGTTAGATTCATTGGATATGTGGATATGTGACCAATAATTCACAAACTCTGCTTTTCCGCCCTTCTCATATCGAATAATTTTCACTAATAAAAGAGCCGAAGTTCGTCAATTTGTAATAACGCTGCACACAGCTGAGCTTTGGTGAGAGCTCGTAATGATTCATCCAACAGTTTATCATGTAATTCTACTTAAAAGTTCATTATTTATTCAAGCTTTAAAAGCAGCTCCGGTGGTGAGTCGAAAGTGCCGCTTGCCCATCTCATAATTAATGAATTGCCCTCATACAAAACCCGCCTCTAATGGGACCTCAACCTCTTCGCGTCCTACTATCAAATCTTCAACGATACGATACAGTTGTGGTGAATTTCACAAAATCGACCTATTTTATTCTACAGTGCGCGTCAAAATTATGGAATAAATTCATTTTCTCAGAAGAAGAATATTTGGCAACAAAATCCTGAAACAGGTCAATTTTTGTTTCACTTTTACCAAATTTATATGCATTTTTGAAGGATTTTTTATTCAAAAAATTTAGAGGGTTGGTGGGGATGGCACAGGGTGCAACAAAAATCCTTCAAAAATGCATAAAAATTTGGTTAAAGTGAAACAAAAATTGACCTGTTTCAGGATTTTGTTGCCAAATTGAGAAAATGAATTTGTTCCATAATTTTGACGCGCACTGTATAAACCTATTAAGGTGGCGTATATTCGGCGGAATTTTTTCACGTTTTGACCCTGCTAAGGCACCTTCACTGTGTGATAAAAAAGTTTGGCGATCTTCTTTCCTTTGGTCCTCATGAATTCTGAATTAAACTTCAAACAACCATATTTCAATCGAGTACTAGCTTTTGATTCGATCCAGTCCATATTTTCAGAAATATCAGGAAAAACATCCGTATATCTACGGAATTATTGCGTTCGGCCTAAGATCTTATTCGTGAATGGGTAAAATCTGCCCAATGGTTCCGTAGATCTAATCATTCATAGTTTATTTTATCAATATTTCCAAACTTACAGCTTGGATCAAATTGAATACCAGTACTTGATTGAAAAATGACAGCTTGCAAGTTCATGCAGAATTTTCCTGAGGATAATACAAGGGCAGGATTAGCTTACATTTTCGGGGGTATCTGGTGTTGTTTTAGTGTTAGTTTGAGGTTCCACATCTATTTTCTTATTGTAATTATGATGAAATCTGTATCGATTGAAGCTTATTTTGGGGGGCATTCGCATCATTTTGTGGGTTTTTTCCTGGGTTTTCGGTTCCAATATCTGCAACAGAACTATTCAAATTAAATTAAAAAAACTTTTTCTGGAAAACGCCCTTGCGGATTGCAGGATTTTCGATTGTCGAGGGCAGTTTCTAGGGAATAGGTTGCCTAATGAACATAACCGGAACAATGTAAACGATCAACAAAGCGAACAAACGAGAAAAATTGCAGAATTATGTTCTTTTGATTTTTCGTTTTTTGAGACTTTGTCATCTGCACATGAAAGTGAGGCTGTTTTCTGTGTGTGATGGTTTCTTAAATAATTCTTCCAATTTTCTGAAACAAACGATAAAAAACACCAGAAGAACATAATATTGCAAATTTTCCCGTTTGTCTGATGGAGTCAGTTTTGTACTCTGAAACGTTACAGTTCGCTTCGTTGATCGTTTCCATTGTTCTGGTACTATTGATTTTTTCTACAAACTGACCTTGACCAATAGTTTTATCCGCAAAGGCGTTTTCCAGAAGAAAAAACAATTTTATAGAAATAAAGAAAGAAATATTAAACCTCTAATGTAAAAATATCTATAGCGCATCATATGTGATCAGTGTACAGATCTCAATTTCACTTTTAATTACCCATTTAATACAATGAGCATTTGTTCCAATAGGCATTGCATGTATAAAATATCAAATAAATATGAAGATGAGATCACCAATGGATAATATGCGGGCAATTCCGAGTCAACGAACTTAAAAACGCACTCTCTGAGAATGTTTACAACTCAAAACAAAAACAACTTATTAAACCGCCGTCAAATCCATTATTAAGTTCTAACTCCCCCAGTAATGAAAACTACTTATGCTCCAGAAAATTACGGAAAGTTAATTTTTTGATAACTTAAAAAATTATTTCAGTTTGAAGGTACACTGCAATCCAACAATAATGAGGTGTGATCAAATATTTTCAGTCTCGTTTCATCCATCTCAAAAATACAACTCGGGATTAAGAAGGAAATTTTCTTAGAAAATTTTAATTTCTCTTTTTACTCAACTCTATCGACATCTATCTGGTGTCTAAGACTGTACTCTTAGTACTGAGCAGTTTTCTATAAAACACCTAGAGATCCCTCCAAATAAGTATATATCTTGCTGGAAGAGGATTTCTTTTATTATGCTTTCAGAAAATCATTCTGAATTATTATATTCCTGTTGCTGCTTGAATCTTTCTTGTAAATGGTCATAGTGATAAATTTATCCTAGTCTTCAAATATATTTGTATTATGAACTGGAAATCAGGGATTCTCTATTTTATAATTAATGGATAATTTGGAGAAGCGACATCTAGTTATAGGCAAGGCAATATTCGTATATCTGTCGAAAGAAGATATTTAAAAATAAAATATTATAGGTTAAGTTACATTCCAAATTTCAGGAAAAATGGAAAATGAAATAAATCTGAATGAATGTAAAAATATTATGGTTTATTCTAGAAGATGAGGAAGACACATAGTTGATCTGAATTTCTTCCCAAAAATTTAATTTTAACATGTACTCATCAAAGTTGAATGGGATTATAGGTTCAAATCCAAGATTATTGAATGCCAATACTTTACTAAACTTAGCCAAAGAAACAAAATGTTTATGCTCGAATTTTCCGAAACAGGCCAGAGTTGTTATTGCTGGTGCCGGTGTTGTGGCCAATTCCGTTGCTTACCATTTAAGCCAGAACGGCTGGACTGATGTGGTTGTCATAGAACAAAGTAAGATTGGAAGTGGAACATCACGATTTGGATCGGGTACTCTGGGCCTTTTCAAACCTATAGCCCATAGAAACTTAATATGGTATAGCATCAAGTTGTACAAGGAATTACAGGAAATGGGGTACGATATTGGTCTTAAACAATGTGGCAGTGTATATTTGGCACAAACAAGAGACAGAATGTTGACCCTGAAAAGGCGTATGGCTTACAACACACCAACAGGTCTAGAATGTGAATTACTTGATGGAGAAGGCTTGAAAAAACTTCATCCATATTTAGAAGTGAGTGATCTGGAAGGAGGTGTTTGGATTCCACAAGACGGTGTAGCTGATCCTAAATCAGTCTGTAATGTTCTTGCTCTTTTAGCACAACAGTCTGGAGTGAAATACATTGAAAATACAAAAATTGAGAATGTACTCTCCAAACATAGAACTGTGGATGAAATTCAAACCAGCAAAGGAAATATAAAATGTGAATTTTTCGTTAACTGTGCTGGTATGTGGGCTAGAGATTTGGGTCTCCAATCCACCCCTCAAGTACATATACCCGCATACCCAGCAGCCCATTTTTATAGTACAACTGGTCCACTTAATGAAATTGTTGAAGATACTTTACCAATTGTTAGAGATTTTGATTCCAGCACCTACATAAGGGAATATGATGGAGGGTTCTTAGTTGGCTGGTTTGAAAATGAAGCTCAACCCGCGTTTGAAAACCATAAAGCCATCCCTTTAGACTGGATAAAGCACTTGAAAATTGATTCCAAAAAATTGAGTAAGTTGTGAAAAGAATAGAGACATGTATTTGTACCAATAATAGGTGGATATGAAATGTGGTTTTCTGAAAATATGTTTGTTTCAAATAATTTTTATATATATATAAAAACAATATCCGAATTTATTTTTCAATCCTCCCTATATGCGGAAGGGATAAACCTGATGAGCACTCTTGACCCAAATTGGTGTTCAAACTACTCCCTTGCTTTAATCTGAGAACAAACCGTTTTCATTTTTATTCAATTATATGTTGCAGAAGCTCTATGGGATCATGCCAAGTACAGAATACCTAAGCTAAAAGATTGCTATGAGCCAGAATATGTCAATTCTCCCGATAATTTCACACCTGATGGCAGGTGGATTCTTGGTGAAGCTGCAGAAATTGCCAATTATTTTGTGGCATGTGGTATGAATGGTAATTCTTTGCAAGGTGCTGGCGGTATTGGAAGAGCCGTTGCAGAATGGATAATCGAAGGTCAACCAACTCAAGATCTGTTATCTTTTAACGTTCAGAGGTTCTTGAATATCCACAACAGTAGACCCTACTTGAAACAAAGAATCAGAGAAGTTGTAGGAAGGTATATTTGAAACAATGAATTAATTTACATATTGATCTACAAGTAATATCTTTATTTAGACATTATGCTGTACTGTATCCTCATCAGTGTGAATATAAATATGGGAGAAATTTGAGATGCTCACCTTTATACAGTGTGCTTGAAGATCGTGGTGCAGTATTTGGAATCAAAATGGCTTACGAAAGAGCTCTCTATTTCGATACAACGTATGAAAGTAAGTTCTTCGGGATATCGTAACGGTAATATAATTCGGGTTTTCAATATTTTCTCAGAGAATCAACCAAAACCAAAGATGCCGCCTGGTACATTTTACAAACCGAAATTCTTTGATTTCATGAAGGATGAATACAATGCATGTAGAGAAGGTGTTGGAATAATTGATATGTCTTCTTTCTCCAAAATAGAAATTAAAGTAATTGTCTGATGAAATTGGTTTATTTTTTCACTGAAAAATTCTGATTGCAGGGAACAGATATGGATGCTCTAAAGTATCTACAAGTGCTATGCTCAAATGATATGGACATACCCATAGGAACAATTGTTAGAACGGGAATGCAAAATGATAAAGGAGGCTATGAAAATGATTGCATGATTGTGAGGCAATCAGAAAAGGAGTAAGAATTATGTCAAAATACTTAATTTGACAGATATCAGTTCTGTTTCATTTGGCTTCAATTTAACTGCTGCATTATTTATGTGATGATCATTTGGTATTCAATGTTGCGTCAGACAGTATGTTGCTGCATATTCTCCTGAATTATAATAATAATAATAATAATAATATATTTCCCAATAAGTTTTGACATTACAAAATATTCACTCATTATAATCAAAATATTGCAAAAGGCTTCAAAGTAATTGGTTATTTTTTTTTCACACCTAGATGTGTAACATCTGTATGTGCAAAATTGTTACCCAAAATCTATCCCAGTGATCAAATGTTATACAAAAATTTAGTCGAGAAAAAAAAACACCACTTGAACTTAATATAGAAAAGAAAATAATTTAAAGTTCTCGAAAATATACTGATTACACCTTTCATAAAATCTTCTGTAACTTGTAATGGTTTTGATTGAGTCAGGTATTCTGTTAAAAACTTTCGGTGCTAGGTAAGTAAGGCTTCTGATCGCAATATTTTTATGGTTAACTGGGATGGCAAATTTCCTGTTCGTCTTGTTCCTTGTATTCTGGTGGTGATTTACATATGGGAGGTTATGCTTACTCGAGCGTGCATAAGCACATACCCTTGTAAGGTGGATAATCCTTATACTCGGAGTTTCTGCTGTATATAAGAGCCTAGTGGGATATAGTCTGTCTTTATTGTATATAATTTTTAAAATATATTTCTGAGCAATTTCCAAAGTACGCAGAATGCCACCACTGAGTCCTCCCCAAACTAGTATGCCGTATCGAATAATGGACTCAACTAGTGATTTATAGATGAGAATTAGATTTTTAATCGTTAGAATTTTCCTTATACAGTAAAATCTATGTATTATCACTCTCATTTTATCTGTTAAATACTCCACATGATGGTTCCATCTGAGATGCTGGTCAATCACAAGTCCCAAGTATCTTGTGTTCTGAACTGCCTCGATTTTTTCGTCGTCTATTTCTATATATGTAAAATTAGGTCTCGAAGCCATTGTTAGAGAGAATGCTATATAATTTGTCTTACTCATGTTGAGAGTTAGTCTGTACTTATTGAGCCATCTCCTGATTTGTCTCATGCCCAAAATCATATTCTCCTTCATCTCGTCCCAAGTTTTACCCTTGAATAGTATGGTTGTATCATCTGCGTAAGATATAACGACTCCATCAATTTCCATCTCTATTAGTGAATTCAGATAAACCACAAACAAAACGGGTCCCAAAACTGTGCCCTGTGGTACGCCAATTTCCACCATCATTTTCTCACTGAGGGTTCCATTGATTTTCACTCTCTGATATCTTTCTTTCAAATAATCCCGGAATATATTCAGCACCACCCCTCTTATCCCATAACTAGATAACACCTTCAACAATTTGTCATGTGGAACAGTGTCGAAAGCTTTGGCTAAGTCCATCATCACTGCCGCACATTTTTCCCCATTATTAAGACACTGTGTTACTTCATCAGTGAGTTTGAACAATGCATTCTCTGTACTGCTTCCAGGTAAAAAACCAAATTGATTTCTGTGCAAAATTCTATTTTTTCCCAGAAAGTCCACCAATCTATGTTTCAAACATTTTTCAAAAATCTTTGCAAAATTGCTGAGTAGGCTGATTGGCCTATAATTTTTTACATCTCTCTTATCTCCTTTTTTGTGAACTGGAATAACAATGGTCGATTATATTATACAGGTTGGGTCTGTTTCCATATTTGAAAAGAAAAAAATAATTTAATTGCAACATTTTGGATATATTCATAAGCAGACAACATAGTTGTTTATTTATATGAATGAGAAATACTTGATCGAAAAAGAATATAATGCAGAAGCAAAATTTCTGCCTTGAGGTTTGGCCAAGTAAAACTGCATCTTTTCAGCTTCTTCATGGTATCACCAACAAGCCAACAAACACGGATCTTCGAATGGATGAATAGACATTTACCTCCAAAGTCTTCAATTGTACTGAATGATGTGACATCTATGTATACTGTCATAAACGTAGTTGGTCCCAAAGCCCCAAATTTGCTCATGGAATTATCAAATACTGATTTAAACCTACAACCCTTTTTCTACAAAAAAGTCAATGTAGGCTATGCCTCTGATGTCATGGTTATGTCTTTCACTCACACTGGAGAACCTGGATATTGTTTGTATGTGCCCTCAGAATATGCTCTCCATGTGTATTTTCAACTAATAAAGGTAATCGAAAATTATTCATAAGCAAGTCCGCTATAATAGTTTTTGCGCGCATGTTCTAGGGGAACAGCGTGCTATCGTTTTGTCCAAATGTCTGTAATTTTGGATGATTGAGCCGAAAATGGTCTCAATCGACTAGGTTGGACTCACTGATGACGAATCCGGTGTCAAAATTGATTCTGTCCGGCCGGCCGGCCGTCCGTAGACACGATAACTGTCGACAGAAGTAAGCTAGCTACTTGAAACTTTCAGGATAGGTTGCGCATCAGAATGCCGCGGTTAAGTTCGTTAATGGGCAAAATCGGTAGAATAGTTTCGGAGTTATAGGCACTTGAAGTTTTGAAGTTGTTTATTTTTTATTTCAGAAACTACTCAAGCGATTGGATTCAAACTTGGTAGTTTGGTGGAGTATAACGACGCGCAACTTTGAGCCAAAGTTCGTCAAGATCATATTGTCAGTGAATTAAAAAAAAAATTTTTTTCGAATTTTTTTTACAAAAAAATTTTTTTTTCGAAAATCATTCATCATATCCAAAAAAAATTATACTCACACTTTTACCTTCTAGTTTCACAGCAGTGTACTTAATTTCAGTTCGATACGATCATAAGTTTTGGAGATATCGGGAAAAAATATGACAAATTTCGAGGTTTTCTTCTCGATATCGTTGATTTTTTCGGTATTACTCGAGAAATACTGATTCAGTCCTGATTAAACTTCACAGCTAATTTTAAGATGCTGAAAGACAACTTTATGCAAAATTTCGTGATAATCGTGTTATTAGAACAATTTGAAAAAAAAAATTTCTATGATTTTCTCATCATATCATCCTCATTAAATTCTGTATGAAACTTCGAACTGTTATTTTCGATGAAGTACTGGATTTCAATTCGATCTGATCTGTATTTTTGGAAATATTGGAAAAATAAAATTTTGATTGGGTATATCTACGGATTCATTGGGTGGATTTTACCCATTCACGAATTCGGCCTTCGTAATTAAGGTCCAAACCTTCTCTACAAATATCGAGTTTCTAAGTTGTTTCTTTCGGAAGTTATTGTGTTTACGCAGTCGGCCGTTAGGCTGACCGTAAACACTATAACTTCCGGAAGAAACGACTTAGAAACTCGATATTTGTAGAGTAGGTTTGGGGCTTAATTACGAAGGTCGAATTCGTGAATGTGTAAAATCCGCCCAGTGATTCCGTAGATATGCCCATTCAAAATTTTATTTTTACAATATGTCCAAAAATACAGATATGATCGAATTGAAATCCAGTAATTTATCAGAAAAAAAATTCAAAAAGCACTGCCGTGAAGGCAGCAGCTTTTGCGCGCACGTTCAAATTCGTTGCTGAAGCGGTCATCTACATTGAACATGCGCGCATAAGTTGCTGCCTTCACGGCAGTGCTTTTTGAAATTTTTAAAAATTATCCAGATTCAAAGTTCAGTTACTTTCAGCTATCCCAGAATTATTGAAATGATAAGTTTTATAGATACTGGCTCAGTGAAAAGTTGAAATTGGTCAATATGTTCATTCGAATCAATAAAATATATATCTTACACAAGATTGATTTTCAATTTAAGAGTATCAAGTAATCAGCTCTACGTGTTTATTTCAGGTTGGATTAGATTATGGTGTCAAAGATGTAGGAACTTTAACTCAACGATTTATGAGGATAGAGAGATTTATACCATTTTGGGCTGAAGAACTTTCCAGTTTTACAACTCCATTTGAAGCTGGAAATGCTTATACTGTTAGACTTGATAAGGTGACAATTTTAAACCTACGTAGTTACATGTAAGTCTGTTTCTTTACTTTTTAGGAGGAAAACTTCATTGGAAAACAAGCTCTACAAGAACAAAAGCGTGAAGGTGTTTTTAAGCAACTTGTTATGTTTCACCTTGAAAATTTAGAACCAGAAGTGGACATATGGCCATGGGGTGGTGAACCAATTTATAGAAATGGCAAATTTGTAGGAACTGTAACATCAGCAGGGTAAGATGAGATTACTTGAAGTTAAACATGAGATAATCTTTTGAAATATTTCAGGTACGCTTTTTCTTCTGATAAGCTCATTTGCTTAGGATTCATGAGTCGGTCAGATACAAGAAAAAAGATCCCTTTAACAACTGATTATATTCTTAGTAAGGAAGCTACATATGAAATAGACATTGCTGGTCATAAATTTGTAGCGACTCCACACCTGCATGCTCCAGTTTTACCACAGAGGAATCAAAATTCAAATTATAAACCAACACTCACACACTATACCAGTGATATTTCTACGTGAACTGCAAAATGCCATAACCAAGTTTTTTTGCCTGTGATGTTATTATTAGTTAGATGGTGTTATTTATTAAAATGAGAGGTTGGATAGTGGAAGTATATTACTAATAAATGTTGATTTTTGGGAAACAGTGAAGGAATCAATCCTACAAACCATGTGCGAAGTTAGGGGGATGTCATAAACGGCGAATCCTGAAGAGTGAAATTTGTCTGTTGATAATGATAATGATAATGTAGCTTTATTTCTGATAAAGGCATACATGAAATATACATTGTAAGACCTTGAAAAGATAACAAAAGAAATCATACACGATATTCTAAAAATTCCCTAACTGAATAAGGTTCAATTTCTAATAATAACTTAAAAACTTTTTTCTTATAGTGCCGTAGATTGGATTCAGTTCTTATGTAAGCTGGAAGTTTGTTAAAATATCTTATGCTGCAATACTCGGCGTTTTTCTCAGTCAGAGTCAATCTATGTTTAGGGTACATCAGTAGTGTTGCTCTTGTGTTATAAGCTCCTGTAGAAAGTTCAGTGAAGTGATTTCTATTCTTGAAAAGAAAAAGCAGGCATTCTTGTATATGTATGGCAGCAGCTGTTAGAATACCATTTTGTCTGAATTTGTTCCTGCATGAGTCCCTCACTCCTAGGCCTAGAATTCTTCTTACAGCTCTCTTCTGCAATCTAGCTACATACTCTAGGCCAGATGAACTGGCGTAAAACATTGCACCATACCTAATTCTTGATTCAAAGACGGCTTGATAGATTGACTTTAGTGAATCAGTCTCTAGGTAGTTACTGAGAACATAAAGAGAGTAGCTTATATTAGTAAGTTTCTTACATAGTTCGGTAATATGGTTGTCCCAGTTCAATGAATGATCAACAATCATTCCTAAAATCTTGACTGAAGAGGAATAGGAGATGTTCTCTGATTCCAATCTAAGTTCTTGAGGGGTCTCAAAACCAGAATGACTAGTTTTGAAGAGGGTTACCTTAGTTTTTTCGGCATTAACTGAAAGTCCATTATCAGCAAACCACTTTAAAATTTCAACCATAACCTCATTGATCAACTGTACGATCTCAGGATACTTCAAAGCTCTCATTAGAAGATTAGTGTCATCAGCGTAATTTATCATAAATATGTTATGTTTCATGATAATGTTTTCAAGATCAATCATGAAGATGATGAAGAGCAAAGGACCCAGAATGCTGCCCTGAGGTACTCCAGAATGAATTTCAGCGGGATCTGATTTTATTTCTCGGGTCTGGTCGGATATAACAACTCTTTGTGTACGATTGAGTAGAAAAGATCTAAACCATTTCAGAGCTGTGCCTTTGACTCCATATTTGTGAAGTTTTCTCAGTAACAAATCGTGATCGAGGCTATCGAATGCCTTACTGAAATCAACAAAAAGGCCAATAATCATCTCAGAAGATTCAAGTGCATCAATAATAACTTTGATGAAATCATAGATTGCAGTCTGTGTAGAACGACCCTTCATATAACCATGTTGAGAGGTAGCGAATAAATTGTATCTGTAAAAGAATCCCGTTAACTGTTTGCATACAACCATCTCAAAAATTTTGGAGAAAGTGCTCAGTACACTTATAGGCCTATAATTGGTAATTTCATTGACATCACCCTTTTTATGCAAAGGTTTTACCACAGCTTCCTCCAAAACATCCGGGAAAATACCATTCTTCAAGGAATTATTAATTATGTTCCAGACATTTTCGACATTACACTCTTTAGGGTAGAGGATGCGCTTCTTTTATAGACGTAACAAACTTCGAAATCATTACGGTCCCGATCACATTTCGAATGTCTGCTACAGCTGTTGAGTGACCAACTGGGTCCTGTAGTTATCACGTATCGTGATAAAATAGAAAATTCTCCAGATGAAATTTCTATCTACACCGAAGGGATAGAATGGACAATGTATATAGATTATACTATTGCATACGATATCTATAGAATACGTCAATTCGTCAATCGAAGCTTGCTTTGAAAAGACTCTGCAGGATTACAGCCGCAAATTGACATCTTTAGTTTTTATAGCTCAGCTTACGCATTCGTAATTAGACGGAGGATATTATAAGCGGTCAAGCATCAAGCTGCGTTCTTCTCAAATTCACAATAAAAACCCTTGTCTATTGATCCTATCATGGATTAGGAAAAAGGATGCACTAGCCTCATAGAGACTAAGTCTCAGCTGAAAAAAAATGTTTATTTAATGAAGGAAGCAGACTGGACTATAGTAAAACAATTTTATTTTTGATTTTTCGGCTGATTTTCGATGAATGTGTTGAACATCGCATGTTGTCATAGTTTCCAGGAAGTAGAATGAATGAGCATGAATACATTGTTGCGCGCATGTTCTAGGAAGAAGCGTACTGTATTTGCGAATTTTTTCCTAAAAATGATCTCAAATGACTTATGAAGAATCAGATGTCGAAATCGATTCTGGTCATCCGTTGCCACAATAACTTAAGAATAACGCTCAACTGATTGCAAAATTTTTTGCGATCACACTGTTGATAAATTTAAAAAATTTCAAAAAGCACTGCCGTGAAGGCAGCAACTTTTGCGCGCATGTTCAATGTAGATGACCGCTTCAGCAACGAATTTGAACATGCACGCAAAAGCTGCTGCCTTCACGGCAGTGCTTTTTGAAATTTTTTTCTGATAAATTACTGGATTTCAATTCGATCATATCTGTATTTTTGGACATATTGTTAAAATGAAATTTTGAATGGGTATATCTACGGAATCATTGGGCGGATTTTACCCATTCAAGAATTCGACCTTCGTAATTAAGCCCCAAACCTACTCTACAAATATCGAGTTTCTAAGTCGTTTCTTCCGGAAGTTATTGTGTTTACGGTCAGCCTAACGGCCGACTGCGTAAACACTGAATTTTAGTACACTGCTGACAAAAAAGAGGCAATTATTTACAATAGTGTACCAAATTGATCCGATATTAATTAATTGGGATAAGAATATTTCTCATTCGTTATTTCCGGAATAACACAAAAATACTGATCCGTTCATGATGAAACTTTGTAATTAGTTGGCAAAAGCTGATTTACAATTATGTACGAGAATTCTTAATCATTAATCAGTGTCATTGGAACAATAAAAAATATTCGAAACCATTTTTCGCCACGAATTTGAATGTCCCTAACTTTTGAATGAACCAAACCACTAACATCGTGGAATCTCATAGATGCATTGTAAACCGTTCTCTGCAGGTTTTGATTTATTTCTATCGAGTTAGTTGGCTGTTTTTGTTATGAGTGTTATCAGTGATCACATTATAGGGTGAGAGATTGTCATTTTGATTTTTGGGGTTTTCAACTGCGGAAGACAAAATATATTTTCATTGTTTATTTTGAATATTTCACGGAGTTAAATCTGGTGGGGAACCTGTTTCGCTGCAGCTGTCGTTACCGAGTACTGACTGTGTATTGGATCTCTTATTTGTTCAGTGCACAGAACACATACTATACTTACTAACTATATTTACTTTATGGTTCAGTGCTTCATCGACTGTGGTGAGGACAGGCGATTTATCGTTTTCCATTGTAGCAGGAGCATCCGCGGTCGTCGTATTTTCGTCTGATCCTGAACTTCTTATCCTTTCCTTGTTTTCCTTGGTCTTTTCGTGGTCTTCCTGGTCTGTTTCTGAAGTCTTCCTTATAGACCCAAGGAAGTGAAGTGTGTCTTTTTGTCTATCCTAAAACCGTTGCGCCTTTTAGATTGATTTAAGTATGCCTCCATCCTGTCCTTTCTGCGCTAAGGCCGTTTTGAGTAGACAGTCATCCATACTCATCTGCTCAAAGTGCAGTAAATGTTTTCATGCTTCTTGTGCTAATCTGTCAGATATGGAGTTGTCCCTGTTGAAGAGCAGTCAAAATTGTAGATGGGATTGCACTGTATGTTTTTCTAGCGAGCGCTCCATGCGAAGTCGTATTACCAGTTCTTCTGTTTCTCAATAGCCCGTTGTGTCAGATCCCAACCCCAATTCATCGAAGAATCAACCAGTTACTCTGGAACATTTCAACTTGCTTATGAATCAAATGCAAAACTTAATTGCTAGTGTTGATCGTGTGAAAAAGCGACAGGAGGACCTATTTTCTCAACTTGCTATTTGCACCTCTACCTTGGATGACCATTCAAGGATCCTGTCTGAGCATCAGAGTTCACTGGAAAGATGCTTCAAAGATGTTGGCTAAGTCAGTCGATCTCAAGCGATATTATCGCAAGAATTCTCTATGATGAGGGAGAGGGTGACTTCTCTTGAGAGCAGTTTAACCTTACCTAGTGGACCATCCTCTGATTATTCTGAAGCTTTAGAGCGTTTTGAGAGATCCCACAATATCATTTTGGTCGATGTACCTGAGAGTGAAGCTTGGTTGGAGTGACACGTCTTAGAGCAAGAAATACTTCAAGAGCACGTTGGTTAAAGGTCTCATTTACAAATCCTTATGTTCCGGCTCAGATCCTGAGGAACAGACTTTCTCTTCGCGGAGAACCACGATTTAGGAACATATTTATCCATGATGATAAGGACGAGGTCGCAGATTAGTGAGCTGTCCTCTTTACGCAGGGAGCTTAAGAAGAAACAATCCGGTGGGGAGGGGAATCTCACAATAAAATATGTGAAAGGCTGTCCTAAAATCGTAACCACCACTCCAGATGCCTTCCCGATGTCGTCGGGAAAAAATTAGATAATTTTATGTCATGGCCACTCATGTATACAAATATACAGTCGCTTGGATCTAAATTATCTGAACTGCTGTCATTTGTTCAGTATCATCGTCCCTACGTCATTATGTTATCGGAAACTTGGCTCAAACCTTCAACCGATGACAGCATTTACACTATTCCAAATTATACACTCTATCGCGACGACAATAAGGAAGCAATTGGTTACCGTGGAGTTTGTATCTACGTGAGCGACTACATTTCTGACAACTTCACCATTAAAATTGTGCACAAGGACTGGTCTGGAATTGACAATCTGTCGAAGTCTCGAGTAAAGATTTCACAATCATCCTTGGCTGTATTTATCGTCCAAGACCCTGTATTTCTGATCGTGCTTTGGCTGATTTTTTGTACGAGTTATACTCTACAGATACAAACATTTTCGTTGCTGGAGATTTTAATTGCAGGGACCTTCTGTGGCCACTTATACATCTTCCCTCATGCACTTCACCATCATACCCGTACGCTAAACTCTTTGCTGATTCTGGATTGCAGCAGCTCGTTCTAGAACCTACCAGATTTAGAAATGGTCAAAATCCATCTTTGCTGGACTGGATTATAGCCTCTGATGCCAACCTGATTTCTGGAATAGAATACCTGCCACCGTTTGGAAAGTCCGACCATGCTGTCCTGGCTGCGAAGCTTCAGATGAGTCTGTCGAATAGTTTGCCCCGTGATACCCGCAAAGTCCGAATAATAAACAATGACGCAGTGAATACTGAGCTTCAAGAGATAGGCTGGAGAGAGTTGTTCGATCGTTGTGATGATGTTGACGCTGTGTGGAGTAAATTTGTGGACATTGTGAAGTCTACGCTCTCAAAGTTCACTCGAATGAAGGCTGTCAAACATAATCCGCTCAAACCTTGGATAGGTCAGAATATCCTGAAGATGATCAGATGCAAGAAATCTTTGTGGCAAAGATATCTCCGCAGTAGATCGGATGTAGATTATCGTAACCATAGGTTCTACTCCAACTTCGTTTCATCTGCGATTGACAAGACGAAAACCTCCTATGAGTCTCAGCTGGCCTCTAGCAAGAACAGAAAAAAGCTTTTTAAATACTTGAGGGCAACAATGAACTCGAGAGTGTCTGTCCCGTTGGTGAGGAATTCCGCTGGGGACATTTCCAAGGATGTCCAGGAGTCTGCAGATTCTTTGGCTGATGTTTTTGCCGACGTCTACTGTTCCGAACCAGACGGGCCATTGCCCATTGTTTCTGTCCCTGGTCCGAGTGCGGAACTTCGGTATGTCTCCGTCGATGAGGAAATGGTGCTCAAACATCTCATGAATCTCAAGAAAGCGTCTTCTCCTGGTCCTGATGACCTTTCTCCTTATTACTTGAAAAGGTGTGCTTCTAGCATTGCTCTCCCCTTGTCCCTCATTTTCAAGATGTCTTTGGATACTTCCGCTCTCCCGAAGGATTGGTTGAAGGCCTCAGTTACACCTATATTCAAAAAGGGGGACAGGCTATCGCCCAATAATTATCGACCCATAAGCCTTACTTCCTCGGTGTCCAAGGTCTTGGAAAGAATTGTAAGTGAGCGGCTACTTCACTTTGCGCTAGCTAATGACTTGGTTCCTCGTGAACAACATGGGTTTGTTCCTGGTCGTTCTACAATGACTAACCTACTGTGCTGCCTTAACGATTGGACTCGCTGTCTGGATCGGGGTATTCCTGTGGATGTCTTGTATCTGGACTTCTCAAAGGCGTTCGACCGGGTCCCACACCGTCGCCTTTTATCCAAGCTACAACAACTGGGTATAGGCGGAGAGTTGCTTGCTTGGATTAGGGCTTTCCTGTCTAATAGAACGTTTCGAGTGAGAGTGGCAGACGTCCATTCATCTACGGATAATCTCGTTACCAGTGGCGTCCCGCAAGGATCTGTCCTGGGCCCCATTCTCTTCTTGCTGTATACGTCTGATCTGCCCCGGCTGTTGAAATCTCCATGCGCACTTTTTGCAGATGATACGAAAATATATAACGAATCATCGAATGCGTTGACCCTGCAGGAAGATTTGAGGGCTGTGGAGGAGTGGTGTCGAAAATGGTTGTTGCCACTTAACGTCAGCAAATGTCACGTTTTGCACTTAGGCAGAAACAATCCTAAGTCTCAATATGAAGTCGATGGTCACCGCTTGACTCCGTTGAGCATTACAACGATCTGGGCATCACAGTGTCACATGATTTGAGCTGGTCTCACCACGTGGCGGCTGTCGCATCTAGGGCCAGACAGATGACCTACATGATTCAGAGATCGTTTAGGGGCTGCAGCTTGGCAACTTGTCGGGCACTTTATTGTAGCTATGTGCGTCCTTTGATGGAGTATGCTGGACCTGTGTGGTTCCCTTCTCTCAGAAGTGACCAACTTCTCCTCGAGTCTGTACAACGTTGGAATACAAGGATCCCCTTTGGGATAATAAGACCAGACTACCACGCTCGTTTGAGAATGCTTAATCTGCAAACCTTTCAGGATCGACGGGATCTTATTGTGACATTTCGGGCTCTGCGTGGGTTCTTTGGTGTAAGTTTAGATCATCTCTACATGAAAAGCAGCACACAACTCCGTGGCCATGCCTTCAAACTGGCGAAAGAAAATTTCAGGACCACACAGCGACAAACGTTTCTTTCCAATAGAGTTTTCGAGGGATGGAATGGGCTGCCGCATTGTGTTGGTGCAAATTCGGTGAACTCCTTCAAGAACCGACTCGACAAGTTCATTCGAGATCAGACCAATTATTGAGTGACTGTGAATATGTGCGTTTTCTCTATTGTTTCTTTTGTAGTTTATGAATTCCAATTAATTTTGTAAATTTGAGTTTATGGGTGAAAACCCCTACTCTTTATGTTTATTAATAATAATAATAAATTAGATCTGGTTGGTCTTATTGATGACAAGTTCGCAACCATATCAAATTTCGTCCTCTGGTAAGAAAACTTCTCATTTAATAACTTCACAGGAACTAAGGATGAGTTAGTTTATGGGCAAAATCGCCCAACCGTTTCAACACAGTGGAATTGAAAGTCAGATGTAATTTTAAGATGAAGATATAAAGGTTAAGGAAGAATTCCGTGAAGAAGCCTTAAGAAATCGAAAACGTGTTTATATGGGAGCCAAGCTACACTGACTTTCACGACATAGCACTTATTTTTGTCTTCTACACTCCCCAACTAGCAAGTGAAAATAAACTGGAAAATTAATTTTTGTTGCGCTATTGTTGAATAAATGTCAACAAATGATCATCAAATAAAAAAGGCATTTTTGGTTTTATAAAAATATAATATACATAATTTTACATTGAAGATGATGCAACAAGAAGCATCCGACACATTCCACGACAGAGTTGCCCTTTAAACATATGGGCGTCTTTACCATATCTTCAATTTATTAGATGGAGAATTCAAGGGCACTGTTTTCACAATAGATTAAAATCGTTCCTAAAATCAACATTAATTCCACAGCCAATTTCCACATTTCATTAGAAAGTTAACAAATCGAATCAAACGAGAATAACTGACTCAAACCACATTTCATTTGTAAGTTGTGCCTTTTCCTAAACCTAAATATTTAGTGATTAGTTAGCCCAAAACCTATCTATATATTTAAGATTAAAAAACGGAAATATCAGATGGCAATGAAAAATAGCTTTGTTCTTTCACATTCCGAAACTGTATCCAGTGAAGTTAAGGTTTGTGCAGGAACAATGCTGATAAGTAACAATTTCTGATCCACATGGAAACTGAAGAATTCGGTGAAATCCTAACAGTCAAAAATTCTAGCTCTGATTAATTCTCATATATAAGTGAATTCTTAAAAAACCCTTGAGAATGTTTAAATTCAATTTACTATGGTGTTCCTTATGAAGGTGATACCTATTTCATGATGAGAAGTATATAATTGAAAAAATGTTAAATGCCACAACAATTCTGAAATTGGCAGATTGCCTTATTCAAGAATGTCAATTATTGATGTTCGAATAAGAAAAATAGGCAAATACACCATTAATTCCCCCTAGAGAAATAATTTATAGCGAGATATTCGCTTGTTACGAAGGTGTGGAACTTCTTGACCACTAAAAAGTGAACAGTGTAGTGGACCGTTTACCAGCTCAACAGATAGAAAAAAACTACAGAGGTAAATGTGATGTATTTTCTAAATACCTCTTCAAGATGCTGTTATCAAAATCACCCAGAAAAGAATTGTTTTTATACCGAATAAAAAAACTGCATTTCCATATAATTAATTGCTAGTAAAAAACTGAATCCATTCAATGGTTACAATATATACAATCCATTATTTTTATCTACTTTCCCTATCGACCTACATAATAAAGCATATCTAAAAGGTGTTTTACACGATATGATAAATTAGAGCAATTTACTTCAACGTGCAAAGTGCCTTAAAATATAATGCATGACTTTTGGGAAAAGCTCTGTCTTGATGAATAATCTGAAATTATAATCCGTTCTTTGTTACTTTTTTCAAAAATTAGGAGGTGTTCAGTATATTTCCTCATGAACCCAATACCAAAAAATACAAGGATTGAAGAAAATCAAAACGGAACATGGGTCGTGCTGTGTAACACACGGGAACCGTATGCAGTCAAGGTTATTTGTGGAAATAGCCGCACTCTTCAACTATCTCATTCATTGCCTACACCAGGAATCAACAGATGAAGAAAATTAAGTTATCCCTCTTGTAAATGGGGGGAAAGGGGATGCTGTCACTGCTTGTTACTCGTTCCATTTTGATTCAATTCGATCAGTATTTGAGTATTTTCAAGTTTCATCTCGACACTATAAGTAAAAAAAAAAGGTCTCAATGAAAACATTTTGGATAGCTTCGAAATTAAGAATTTTCACTAATTTTATTTGATGGAATACGTTAATTTTTAAATATTCTCAGCATGAGGAAAACATTCTTGAAATTGTCGATCTCTGAAGTATTTTTTCACAGAAGAGCATTCATCTGAGAATTCAAAACTCAAACGCGGCAAAAAATTGCCTCAACAACAGCATAGTTTGGCTACCAAACAAATAATTCGTTTTTTCTTCCAAAATACTACTAAGACTAGATTAAAAAAATTTTTTGTAAAAAATATAATAATAAATAAGATAACACACAATTATTTCGAGTAGAATTGTTCGTATTTCTTTGGGTATATCATCTAATCAGAAAACTAATAGACGATTGCACCTTTCAGAAAAAAAATCATTACAGTGTAAAAGACAATATATTCAACAATTAACTTTAACGTCAGCAAAGAATACTTAGTTCAATTAAAATCTTGGGAAAAATTTTGAAATACAATAAAAGAGCTCGATCTTCAAAGTCACTCATCTTCAAATAAAAATCGTTATATTTCAACAATGTATTCCATCAATTACATAAATTGATTTTCAATTGAATTAGCGATAAAATATTATACATCAAGTATTGTGATGTGATCAAAGTTGATTCAGTGTTGCTTGCAGCATTAAGAAATATATTATGTTATCTGTTTTATATGAGAAACAAGAATCATTAGAAACCTTAAAATTATTCAACAAAAACAAGTGACGACTGCACTGCACTGGTTATTAAACATTAATGACGTAAAGATATTCTGATTTTTCCAGCCATGATGACGATAACAATGCAGAAACTAAGATCTATCAGTGGGAAATGTTGGCTTAGTGTCACATATTTGAGGTGTGTTGAGCTGCTGCGTTAAATCATCCTCTATGATTTCATCAACTAAGTCAGTGTTGTTCAAGGAATCGTCCAACAATTGCTCCAAAGGTAACAATGGGTACGTAGCAACCTCTTGTCCAGAAACCATTGGATCACCTGTTTTGAAATAATCATCACTTGATGCACTTCAATTTCTATTGATGAAAGTTGAGGAGGGCAATTTCGAACTGAAAACTCCTTTTCTGTTTCACCTCATCTACTCAAGAATTCAAACATTCGCGTTTTTTGTGTATCATATAACTTTGTTCTTTGAATTGTTATACATAAAGGGACATTTCCAAACATCACAATAACAAAATTACTTTTTTAAATGATTGTAAAGCTCAATAGGTCTCTGGCATGTATTTTTGCGCGCATGTTCTAGGGGAACAGCGTGCTATCGTTTTGTCCAAATGTCTGTAATTTTGGATGATTGAGCAGAAAATGGTCTCAATCGACTAGGTTGGACTCACTGATGACGAATCCGGTGTCAAAATCGATTCTGTCCGGCCGGCCCGCCGTAGACACGCTAACTGTCGACAGAAGCAAGCTAGCAACTTGAAACTTTCAGGATAGGTTGCGCATCAGAATGCCGCGGTTAAGTTCGTTAATGGGCCAAATCGGTCGAATAGTTTCGGAGTTATAGGCAGTTGAAATTTTGAAGTTATTTATTTTTAATTTCAAAAACTACTGGAGAGATTCGATTCAAACTTGGCAGTTGGGTGGAGTATAACGACGCGCAACTTTGAGCCAAATTTCGTCAGGATCATATCGTCGGTGAATTTAAAAAAAAATTTTTTTCGACATTTTTTTCTCCGGAAACCATTCATCATTTCCGAAAAAAAAGTCCACTCACACTTTGAGCTTCATATTTTACAGCAGTGTACCAAATTTCAGCTCGATACGATCATAAGTTTCGGAGATATCGGGAAAAAATATGTCAAATTTCGAGGTTTTCTTCTCGATATCGTTTATTTTTTCGGTATAACTCGAGAAATACTGATTCAGTCCTGATTAAACTTTACAGCTAGTTTTGAGATGCTGAAACACAACTTCATGCGAAATTTCGTGATAATCGTGTCATTAGAACAATTTGAAAAAAAAAATTCTATGATTTTTCTTATCATATCATCCTCATCAAATTCTGTATGAAACTTCGAACTGTTATTTTTCGATGAAGTACTGGATTTCAATTCGATTTGATCTGTATTTTTGGAAATATTGAAAAAATAAAATTTTGATTGGGTATATCTACGGAATCATTGGGTGGATTTTACCCATTCACGAATTCGGCCTTCGTAATTTAGGTCCAAACCTTCTTTACAAATATCGAGTTCCTAAGTTGTTTCTTTCGGAAGTTATTGTGTTTACGCAGTCGGCCGTTAGGCTGACCGTAAACACAATAACTTCCGGAAGAAACGACTTAGAAACTCGAGATTTGTAGAGTAGGTTTGGGTTTTAAGTACGAAGGTCGAATTTGTGAATGGGTAAAATCCGCCCAATGATTCCGTAGATATACCCATTCAAAATTTTATTTTTCCAATATTTCCAAAAATACAGATTTGATCGAATTGAAATCCAGTAATTAACAGTAAAAATTTCAAAAAGCACTGCCGTGAAGGCAGCAGCTTTTGCGTGCATGTTCAAATTCGTTGCTGAAGCGGTCATCTACATTGAACATGCGCGCAAAAGTTGCTGCCTTCACGGCAGTGCTTTTTGAAATTTTTTAATATTATAATGGATTATTCTATACATAAGACTGAAAAAATCTAATTATGAACGAGATATCGATCTTTAATTAGGTTCCATATATTGGCTCTTGAAACAATCAAACTTCGCGGCCTTTCGTGACGTAACGTGTCATAACCACACCCTCTCTTCTCTAGTAACTTCCACCCTACAAAACCAATAGAAGGATCGTAGTGTGGAAATATACATTATGATATTAAATTGAAATAGATTCAGAAAAACATTCATTCTTACCAGAATTCTGATTAAGGTCTTCATGCGAGAAAGTTAATCCATATTCTGAAGCTCCATCATTGAATAACTGCGAAACAAAACATCGGGTGAAAATTAACTTAGGTACTAGACACTTCCATTTATATCACATTCTTTTGAAGAGTTAACTGAACCAATTCATGAACAGGAGGAATTGAAAAATGGATCATAATTATCCACGAGCCGACTAAGCGCCAAGCTTGGCTAGACAAATGCTCATTCATCCGCAATATTGCTCAATCGATCTTTGCACACTCAATCATAGCCCGGCAATAAGGATATCCATACAGAATGTAGTGATCCTAATTACAAGTTAAAAGCTGTGAAACGTTTATCGTTAATATAAACGAATTTGAAAGAAATTTCTACGCAGAATAAAAGAAACAGTTAATTCTTTAATGAAACCCATATAGTTTATGCGAATACATTGAGCAACATGTATTTTGTTGTCTTCAAAATAATTCCTTCTGTTCAAAAATCTATATACATGTGTATATGCTGGTAAAGGGTTTTTCAACAAGAACTTTGTTTTTTAAAACAAAATAAAACAAAGAATTTAGTGGAAAATGAATAAAATTTTTATTGTATTACAAAGAGAAAAGTTCGGCAATTATGAATGAAAAATGATATCTGACAAATGTCCACCACGACCACGCTGACAGACGTTGATTCTTTCATCAAACTTTTTAATCACTTTTTGGCAAGATGGAGGGTCTATTTCGTTAATGACATCACGGATTTTGAGTTTTAAGGCTGCAATCGATTCGATTGGCTCCGTATAAACTCTGTCTTTAACATAGCCCCACAAAAATAATCCAGTGGTGTTAAATCACACGATCTGGCCGGCCACTTAACAGCTGAATTTCACGAAATTATGCGATCGGGAAATTTGGTTTGCAATAAATCGATCGTTTCATTGGCTGTGTGACATGAGGCACCGTCTTGTTGAAACCACATTTCAGTGACATCCATGTCATCAATAATAGGCCAAAATTTAGTTGTTAACATCTCGCGATAGCGTGATCCATTGACTGTTACCGCATTTCCAGCCTCATCTTCGAAAAAAAACGGCCCAATCACACCTCCAGACCACATAGCACACCACACAGTGACACGTTGAGCATGCAAAGGCTTCTCAATAATTGCTTTAGGATTTTCAGAAGCCCAAATGCGGCAATTTTGCTTGATAGCGGTCTCAGAAGGACGTTTATGTTGTCCGAAAATATCACGAATTTTACGAAATGTAACTTTAACAGAACGACCATTTTTATAGTGGATTTGAATTATTTTAATGCGATTTTCGAGCGAAATTGAATTCATTGTAACAATTGCCAAAGCATATACTGCGAATACGTCAAAAAACTAAATGTCAAAACTGTCATGTAGTGCCGGTGTTACCACATTGAAAAACAAAGTTCTTGTTGAAAAACCCTTTATAAGCAATGGTAGTATTAGGATTGCAGGAGTTTGTGTCCCCGAATGCTTATAGGTAATCATTTATTGTCTATAATTCTTCAATATTTTTTTAACGTTCTATGTAACCCTAATATTAGCTTACAGTATAATCGGGTTGATAAAAAGGCATCCTGTTGATTTCCTTAAAAATAAATTTAAATATGTATCAGATATGAAATATTTCTATCAAGAATATGGTTTTAATTTTTCTTGGGACCAATCTACAATGCCTAAGGTTTTACAAGTATGTGTCAAAATCAGATGTTTAATATTTGTTTACGCTATATCATTGATTGAGTTATGAGAATCCAAATATTAACTTTTTCGACAACAAAATTGGTTTTTCAGATAAATATAAATAGTTTCTGCCAAAATTCAAGCTTGTATGACACCTTCGCCAACTAGGCAACAAATAATCGAAAACAAGTCGATAGAATGGGGCTCTCAATGTAAATTAAGTGGCCCAAATCTTGATTTTAACAAATATCTATATACTTTCAGTTATTTTCAGTGATCGGAATGAAATATTTATTTTAATCATACTATTCCTAGAAATACATACCCCAAGCAATGTATTTGTGTCAAATGTCCCGCATCCATGCAGTAAATCCTTGTAGAGATCTATTTCCGACTGGTTGGTTTCTAAAATCGAACCCAGGTCACCGCTGAAACAATCATCAGTACTAAATGTACCAATGTCCACAGTGTATATTACTCCCAAACCTTGGTTTCACTGAATTTTCATTACAGGACTACACACTTATATTATTTATCATTGAACATTAATGAAAGGAACTTTTTAAAGAGAAGAAATGTATAATAATAATTGGATAATATTATTTTGTAATAACCTGGCAAAAACGGAACTGATGTAAAACTAGTTCGCATTAATTTATTCAGTGGTAACATATAGAAAGAAGCACATTTTATTTACTAAATTTGATTTTTAATTATATCGCTATTATTGAAATGGAAATTTTGATCCACGTATTTCTATGGTATTCAACAAATCAAAAACCCTAATTAGGAAACTGTATTTTTAATTATGTATTATTATTCAAGGTACCCAGCACATAATTTTTAAATGAAATCATTCAAGATGAATACAAACCTTCAGCATACTACTTCTTTGGAAAAAAGTCACAAAAGTTCTCAGTCACTTTTTATCCTAATTGATTTTTTAAACGAAAGACCTTTCCAATGGTTAGTTGATATTACTATTTTAAAAAAGAAATAGATTGCAATCGACTTTTGGACATAGGGGTGGATAGTTTTGAATATTCCTGTAGTGATTAGCTTTTTTTGTTCTACTGGAACCCATGATACCTGGAAACAATATGGCACCGCAATTACACATTTTTTTCAAACTGGAACCTTCAAAAATTATCTTGAAGAAAATTTTTTATAAAATTCGGTGATCATTCTCTCAAACGCATGTTTTGTTATAATGGGCATTTCCAGTAGTTTCCAACAAAACATATCCTTTGAGGCATTGGATCCTGAGGACCTATTCATTATCTTCTTCAGGTTTTCGAGAGAAAATTGAGAACATCAATTAAATCAACGAATTCAAACGATACGAGCTGTTACGTCACTATTAAATATGTTGGATGGTTAATAAGGCAGCTTATTACACGTCTCGAAATCGCGATTTTAATAAAAACTGATTTGAAAATTGAATGTAAAAAAAATGGCTGAACCATGTTTCGAACCACACTTTATAATGTCATGTAGAAAAAATTTCATATTCACATGCCTATTGGGATACCATAAAAAACTTGAACTATATAAAATTATTCCACTGGGTACCCTGATGGAAACTTTTTGATATGTGAAATTCATAAAACTATTCTGATATATTTAAAAATCAAATATTTCTCAGATGACATAAAAAGCGCATCAAGTATTCAAAAAGTTGCGTTTTGGTTTGATTCTTAATTTATTCTATAAGTTAGAAAAGTAACGTATAATTATTAATTGAATATACAGAGTGTAACAGCCAAATGGAATAAATTCGATAACGAATAAATGAGGGCGTGTTGGGAAAAACGCTCGGATACGTCGATTTGTAATTTTCAATGCGCACATTTTTCAAGGAAATAATATTATATAGGGTGTTCCATGTGACCGTGGCTAATACCAACTTTCTTATTTCAAATGCAACCCCCTGTACATTATTTATTTTTTGGATTGTTCAGAGAATTCTAGACACAATTCATGCACAATGTCCTATACCTATCTTTAACTATTTCGGAAATATTAAGTGTTTTCAGATTAGTGCAAAAATCAACGTTTTAAATAAAAATTATTTTATTTCACAAATTCGGTACATTACACTTAAAACCTAATCAGTAATACTGATTATTTCTTAATAATTAAAAAAAAACAAAAAAAAAACATAAATGTCAATGTAGGAAATGTTCAAAATGCTCGCCGCGAACGTCTTGGCAACATGCTAATCTGGTGTAGAATTGTCTTCTAACGTTACTCAACATTTCTGAAAACACTTAATATTTCCGAAAAAGTTGAAGATAGGTATAAGACATTGTACATGAATTATGTCTAGAATTTTCTGAAGAATCCAAAAAATAAATAATATACAGGGGGTTACATTTGAAATAAGAAAGTTGGTATTGGCCACGGTCGCATGGAACACCCTATATAATTTTATTTTCTTGAAAACTATGCGTATTTAAAATTACAAATCGACGTGTCCGAGCGTTTTTCCTAACACCCCCTCATTTATTCGTTATCGAATTTATTCCATTTGGCTGTTACACTCTGTATAATAACGGCTTTATATACTCAGTGTCATTAGGAGTGTATAACTACATAGAAAGAATATAACTCCAGGTATTTCATCAAGAATAAAACCATAACATATTCAGAAAATTTTATTGAAATAAAAGCAAACATAAACTCTAGAAAAGCACTGACGTGAAGTCAGCAGCTTTTGCGCGCATGAACAAATTCGTTGCTAAAGCGGGCATCTTTTCACTAATCGACCTAGCCAGACGAACGAGATATTTAGACTCCAAACCTAATCTGACAATTTCGAGTCACTAGGTCCTTTCCATCGAAAGTTAGAGCACATACGGACGAACCAACAGAATTAAATTTGACCCCGGATTCTTTTTCAGGGTGTTTAATCCAATCTTTTAAGACCATCTTCGGCTAAAAATTCGAAATTGTGTCGAAACGATAAGGCGCTGTTCCTCAGAAGAACCTCTTAAAATCGAAGTTCGCCAAGTTATTTCTTCTAGATAACGCTTCTTATGTCAGTGAGTATATATTTTCGATTTAATATATTCTAGTAAGTGCTTTATATGACATGAATGAAATATATTGTGCCTAACAAATGTATCATTCTATAAGATGAATTAAACTTTCCAATCGAAGAATAGTCGTTGCTAAGATGAGTATTACAAAAGTAACTGATGGAACTGCTTGTCATTCAAAATTCCAACTATGTACATGTTTATTCAATTTTACTTTTAGAATACAAACATACAGGCACATAAGAACGCAGGTTTATTCTTTAAAATTCCCGATAAGCCAGCATCAACATATCTCACTATGCCTCTTCCTGTTCTCAAATAAAATCAATATCACCACTGAAATAGCAGATCGCAATATCAAATAACACACAAGCGGATAAATGTTTTCGTATATCGAAAGAATCAATCTCTTCATGAAAAACTTACCCATTATTTATTTTTCCTGTTCCTTCCGTCTTTCTTGTTGCAACTGTCATATCGCTATTGACAACCACACTTTCATCTGGCTCTTCAATCTTTGTGGGGCATTTTGTACCACTGCTCTGTGCTTGATCTTTATTAGTTTTCAAGACTTTCACGTTATAATCTCCATTCGTTAAATTACTAAGCAATGTATCTTGGGATGATGGATTTATGAAAACTTTCGCTTCATTACCTTTAGATTTCGGATTACTGATTATATTGTCCTCCAAAATGTTAAGAATTGGATCTACAGGAATTTCTGCGTCTGCAAGCAATTCACTTGAAGGGTCCTCTTCACCATTGTCGACGAACTGTTCCACCAAGAAATTGAATATCGTATAAATTCGAGGAAAAAAAAAATATGAAAATTAACAGTATGAATAATCTATAATATTTCCTGTACTGAGATATCATTATTACAACATTAATATGGCCGTTTGGAGAATTCCTTGATGAAAATAGAGTTTTAATTACACCCACCAAAAACAACTCTGGGGAGATAAATCTAGGTATAGCAAATAACAATTCACTGAAAAGAGATTCATATGAAATTTTAAGAACAGCACACTTTTTTCCAAATTTCCGAAAATAAATTTCGAATGGAGCTATAGTTACTTATTCATAAACTCCCTAGTATTAGTGTGTCGGATTTTATTTATTGCCCAAATATTAACCGATAACGAATCATTACTTTTTGAATCACAGGTTACTTTCGTCAGCCTAGTTTAAACAAAACATGAGGTCAGCGATGACGACACGAGAAACGGGGAAGCAATCGATAGTTCGAATTATCGCGATGTTCGGATCAGCCTGTGTACAGACTGACAAGGCTCTCATCTCAGGGGTTCTGTTCATATTTGAAATACAAGATTTTTGAATTGTTTCTTGTGCTTGAATACATTTCGATTTACGTGTTAAAAGAACAGCCTACATTATTATGATCAAGACTAGCCCCGAGATCTTTAACAAACTAATTCCCAATTCGGTTATAGTGTGATTTCACTTCTTCGTTCTCTGTTCCTTGCATTAATATTTACTACATCTAGAGGTAACTCACATGTATATTCATGCTCAAAGGTGACTACTCCCAATTGAAAATATATAACTTCTCTTAATATACAAGGCGTCAGAATGAAAAAGAAACAGAGGTCTTTTCCAGTAGGAAAATCAATATTGGACCCGTCAATTTTTTTTTCGATGCGCGCATTTTTGAGATAATTATCATTTTATTCTTGAGGGCATTTTTTGACATAATTATCATGTTATCCCTCTGCACCACAACATAAAATGACTACCATTTTCAGAGAGAATGCTCAAATTGAGCCCCGCAAACTTTCATGCCGCTGCAGTCAGACACTTTTGAGATGTGAAGCTCTCCAACAAGTGAATTAAAGGGTGTTTTTTTTAGTGGTATAGAACTTTGAAATGGAAGAAAACAAAGATGAATTTTAAAAATTGACATGAAATTGACTTAATTCAAAAGATAATTTTTTGGCATGACAATTTAAATATAATTTCTGACATATGACCACCACGGCTGGCTCGGACGTAATCTAATCTGGAGGTCCAATTTTCAATCACTTTTTCCAACAATTGTGGCCGTATATCGGCAATAACGCGGCGAATGTTGTCCTCCAAGTGGTCGATCGTTTCGGGCTTATAGGCGTAGACTAGCGACTTCACATATCCCCATAGAAAATAGTCTAGCGGCGTTAAATCGCACGATCTTGGAGGCCAATTCACGGAACCGGAACGTGAAATTATGCAGTTATCAAACATCCCTCAGTAAATCAGTTGTGGCACGAGCTATGTGACATGTAGCGCCGTCTTGTTGAAACCACAGCTGCTACACATCATGGTTGTTCAGTTTAGGAAGGAAAAAGTCAGTAATCATGGCTCTATAGCGGTTACCATTGACTGTAACGTACTGACCACCATCGTCTTTAGGCCCATAACACACACCAGTCAGTTTTCTGGATGTAATGGTGTCTCAACATACACTTGAGGATTATCTTCATTCCAAATACGACAGTTTTGATTTTTGACGTAACCATTCAACCAAAAGTGAGCTTTATTGCTAAAGAAAATTCTCTTACGAAAATCGGGATCAGAACAATTATTTTTCAAAAAAAATTTGCTCAATTTGGAAGCGTTGTTCAGGCGTCAGTCTATTCATGTTGAAATGCCAGACCAAACTAAACACGAATCACTTGACAGCTGACAAAATGGTGGCCAGTTAAAACAGTGTTGCCAACTTAAGTTCTATATCACTAAAAAAACACCCATTAGTTATTGTTTATTGATTATCTAGGAACACTCTCAGAAGCTATATGCTTGTGTGATTTAGGAGATCAGTTGTGTTCAATAAACGCTCTGTTGTTAGTTGGAGAGGTTCTCTCCCCTTCTTTTAACAGTGCAACTTGAAAATCGAAATCACTCGAAATCTTGCGTCACAGAATCAGCCCCTCTGGAGGAGTGGAGCCAGAAAATTATCGACAAATTACCCTGGATTGCGCCAGAACGTGAGGCAGAAGTATGAGCAAATTTTATACCATTGTATGGAAGTTGGCAGGGCTCAATTTGTGCATTTGTTGGATTACACAATGTAGAACACTTATCTCGTTATCCTGAACAAATTTTTTCCTCCTGCATGGTCCCTTTTGAATTGGTAATCATCTTATGCTCCAGGTAGATTGGATGATATTTCATTTTGGAAGTCAAATATTAGTAAACAAATGATTAAATCTCAAAACAAAAATTATCTGTAATACTCAGAAGAAAGAGACCTCTTAAACAAACATATCGTACGACCTGTCTTCTCTATTCAAATAAAGGAGTTGGGGCAGAGGGATCAAATGATATGATGATGAAGAACAAAATTAATGGGACTTAGCTATTTTCCGAAGCCTTACTTTCTCCATTAGGAAAAACCTGTTTCCTTTTCAATGTGATACTCTGTATGTCCATATCCACTGATATTTCAGAAAGAAATCAGTATCCAAGGACTACCTCATTAGATTAGGACACGATAAACACCAATACAAAAAGGAGAAATAGGTATAATACTGATAACATATTCAGAACTTAACGTATGGTGTGCGTAGGGGGATTAACACACAAAAAACTTCCCTCAATAAAAACAAACCTAGAATTATACCCACCAAATAAACAAAAAAAAAATAACACTTACTACATAAGGTGACTTGTCCCAATATGATTCTTTAGTATTATTTGGTGATTTACTATCTTTCATATTTGAGTTATCAGCTGATAATGTGTCAGCTTCATTTATCAATTCATTGGTCATATCAAAATTCGAAAGTGGAGACACAACACCTAAAGAAAGTGTTGAACTAGAAGGGGACAGGGGCCTGTAAATCTGTGAGAAAAGGAATTATTAACAGGGGTTATGATACATTAAAATTGTCAAGGGAATCTTGGAAAAACACTAACTAATCAGCTACATGAAATCAAAAGGTATTTCAATACAAATGAGTTAATGGTTAGCTTTACCACAACAATCACCTGTTGATAAAATGAATTAATGTTTTCAATTTCACCTAATCTGATCTCTTCAACACAAATCTGGAATCAGAATTTAGTTTTGGTTATGGGAACTTAAAGAGGCCATTCATTTATTCATTATTCCACCAGAAAAACAATCACTCAATAACTTCACAAAGCCCACAAAACATCTCTTAACCTTGGCAAAACAATTTAAAATGTTTCTTCCAAACATATCTAATATTAGAGTAAAAAATGAACCCATTCCAGAATTCCACTCACAGCCCAACCTCCAAGACGAAGTTTCCACTATAGATTTGTGTTCAGGAGATTGAATTAAATGTATATTTACAATTTACAATCCACAAAATCTTCAAGAGGTTGTTATGGTAATGTTCAAAATTCAAATGTTCCAATTGCTCGTTTTAAATTTTTTCATCGACACAACGAAAACACAAGACAAGAGTGTATAAAAAAATCTATTCTACTACTGGCATGTTGTAATACTTTATAGATAACAGCATGACATTTTATATTAGAAATAATTGTGAATTTGTATGATTGCACAAAGCTGTTATACTAGAGACAAAATTTAAAGAAGAGAAAATGCCGACGTGGTTAACCTTCAGATGCAATGTGTAGCATAAGATCATGCAAAATGCAAATTATTAAAATGAGTAAATTAAATTTAGCTCATCTCACCAGAGATAAATCTCTATCTTCACTGTCAGAAGCCGTTAAAAGATCATCTGGTTCAAGTTCGTTTTCAACTTCTATTTCATTGTCAAGTTCATGAATTATAGGACCATCATTTTTGGTTTTGGCATTCTTTTTTGTTCTTTTACTTGGTGTCCCTCTCAACATAAGGGGATACAGTCTTTTAACACCTACTCCCATTCTATTACCACCCCCTGGATGAACCATAGATACCAAAAATTGTATGAGCTGAAGAACGTAGATAAATTAAAAAACATGTCTAGAAATTTTCGCTAGATACTTTTGTACTAAGCATACTTTATTTACGATTTGTTGCTGCTTGCTGTGTTTTTGTCTCAATACTGCCAGTTCTCTCCATAAAACAGCATTCTCTTGTTTCATTGCAGCTAACTGATTATCAACATTAGCTTGTCTTCCCCGAAGCTGTTTAACATCTGATAATACTTTGGATAAATCCTCATTTTTCATAACTTGGTTTCCATTGTCGGAATGTTTTGAAACTGTTACCTTAAAGACAACAATAATAATACAAACCCTGCCTCTCTAATGATTTAATATTATTATGATCTACAATTCAAGTTATTCTCACAGTATCATATAATATTCAACTACAGTAAAGCCTTGTTTATCCAAAACTACTTAAAAATGAATCCCTCTATTGACTGATGGAGAGTAGGGACAACGGTTTGTCCGAAAATAATGGTAAATAAGCACCTTTAGAAAAAATTAATATATTTAACAGGTTGACTGCCACGGCATTTTTCAGAATTCCAGTCTGAGAAGCCACTATCATTAGAATAAATTTGTTTAATTATATTTTATGTACATTTATTAATGAATGTTCATGTAAGTCAGCATTTATTTTTTGTTCTCTTCCTAGAAGTCATCCAATGATATTAGCACTGGTATACTAGGACATAAATCGTAGGAGCATGAATAAGGCAACACAGTACGAAACAATTCGTAGTCGGCTTCCTAGGCTAGAAAGCACTCTACGAGTTATGTCGAACTTAGCAGTCAGTGTGTTAATGGACTTATGAAATACATATTTGAACCAGAAAATACATTCGATGTACTTGGTTAGTATATCATAAACTCACTGAGTTTAGCATCATCGTTCAGGACAATGAAAATTCATTTTCATCAGATTAGTCCTTACGAAACATACAGTGAGTAATTAAAACACGATAATGGTTAGTTGGGATTAGAGCAACTCTGGGATCAGTATGGATCAACAAGGCTTTACTGCACATTAATTTAAAACTCACTTTTCGTTTTATCAATTTAAGCAGCTCAGGGTTCTCTTTTTGGAAATAAGGATGGAAGAATTGTACTTCCTCTTTTTCTCCATCAGCTGTAGGTCCATTTTCAACAGCCGATACTTTGTGAAATCCATCTAAATAAAAAATAACCTTGGGTAATAAATACAAAATTTGTGATGAATATTCAACTTACACATATTCAATTGTCTCACAAAACTGCTCATATTATTATGTTTGTAGTACAAGGGTAATAACTCATACCAAAATTGTACTTGATTCAAAATTATAAAACTATTTCCTTTCTGTAAAGAACAAAGTTTATCATTTACTATCTTCAAGGATGATTCCATCTACTAGACGTAACAATTCTTCAGAAATTTCATTCAAATAAAAAAAACGTTGAAATCAATTTCCATAATTACAAAGTGAAAATAAATAATGGTCCCATAAAGTGAAATTGACTTTTTGCTAAGACGTCATTTCGAAATATCATTATCAGGCTGCTCGTAAATAGGCCAACAGATATATTTATTCGTTCGAAATTTTCTTATAAGAATATATTATGAATGAGAATACTTACTGGACTCCAGCAAATAAGGTGGTCGGTCTTGGAATCTGATACCATTTTCCACAACTTTGTCAGAAAAGCTGGGACATTGGTAAAATGATCAGATATTGGCTGCATTTTCGATTTTAAAGATTTTATTTCGAAGCAATCAGATAAATTAATGAATGTACAAATTGTATTCAAATAGTCACTTCACATGACATCATTTAAGAACAACAAAATTCATCTTTTTTGGATCATATACCATACTTCATCATATTTTTAACATTATTGACATTGACATGTGACATGACAATAGCACAGAATAGAGAAGATTCAATTAAAAAATATTTCTCTGTGATAATACGGGCCATATCGTAGATAGAGCCTCTATCTACGGGCCATAGAATTTTCTTTTTCTTGCCAGTAGTATTTTCATTTTTGGACTCTACCATAAAGCTTTCAAAACCAGTTTGTAATGAAAAATAAATTGAATTGAACTGTTTGAATTCGTAACTTGATTAAATTCATATCTGAATCAGATTAATTGCTAATTTCGTTGTATTTTCGGATAAATTCCAGTTTCATTATCAAGATATAATCACACTCCACACAGCGCATTTGCAGAAGATTCTGTATGAATTCAGATACTAGTATGGTGATTGTGGATAATTTTATACCGAAATTATATCCTTTAGTTGCAGTGCATGAAACTTTTGAATCAACTACAGGTGAGTTATTAGTAGAAAATCTTAAATAATTAGTTTTTGGACCTTACTTTCAATAAAGAATGGAAATCTGCCCGAAATATAATAACGTGTCGGCGTGCGCAAAACAGACCCGCAATATTGATTTTTGGGGTTGATCATTTCCAAATATAATTTTCTACTATCATATACATTCATTGACAATATCCTTCAATCGGCATTCGTTAATGTTCCGATAAAATGGTTATTCATTGATTCCGTCGACAGATTTTTTGGGGATAAACGATCAGTTTCGAAATAATCTATCGAGAAATTGTTATTGTAATGATATGAAATTTCTCGAATTTAGCGAATCTGATCTCGATTAAACTGAAAATAAATTGTTATATATCAAAAAAATCACAAAAGATACTTACAGCAAAATAGCTTCTCATCATATTATTTTCGTTTATTCAGATTTAATTTTATGTAGTTTCATTTTTCGAGGATTTTTTTTTCATAGTCTACATATATAACGAATTAATTTTCATACCTCTAACACCTATGAAGAAGTCAATAATATATGTAAAAATGAATGAATATCAGAAAATGGAACACAAAAAAAATTTAAATATCGCAGCGCACGCTAGAACAAGCGTTTAAAAATTCAAAAATGATGGAATTTTACTCTTTTTTTCTAGAATTCCTTCAACATCTCAATCTCGCTCATATCAGCCTTCTCTACCCCTCTTCAATTTTGATGCGTCTTTGTGCTCCATTATATTTTTTTACAGATGTTACAGATTGGAGGCTTATTGGTCAAGAACAAAATGAAGACTTATTGTTCAGCTGGACGCAAAAATTCGAAGATAGTCAAAGAGACCAAACGCGGATTGGATGTTATAATCTTCGAAAAAATCACTTAGATATAGTGCATACATTTTCAAAAATCACTAATTGTATTCAAGCCTCCATTGACGAGTCTAAAACATATCTTACATTTATTGTAAAGGATGTACATGATGGAATATTTACTTACAAATCTTACATCCTCAATATTCATCAACCAAATGTTGTTGTTGATTTGGAAATTGAAAGAACAAAACAGATCATGATACAGTTTCTTTATCAGAAATCTTCTTTGCTCTCTGAGAATAAAACAATAAAATTTTTGATATTGGTTCATCAAGAATGTAAGGAATTAAATTATAGTCAGAATGTCATAATGACCATACCTTACTTCATTTTAAGGTATACTTCAGTACCAAATCAAAAACGATTCTAAGGATTTAAATTTAGCCAGCTTTAACTATGAATCAATTGTGAGAGTTTTCACTTGGGCCCAGTGGGATCCTATGAATCAAATTTTATACTATATCCACAATAAAAAGCCTTCAAGATCCATAGTTGAAGGAGAAGAAGGCCCTCCTTCTACCTTGGGTCCAAAATCCTCCCCCACACTTTCTGGTTTGCAGTTTCACGACGATCTACCTCATGAAAGTGTGGTAAGACTGATCAGATTTTTAATAAACGATTGTAGATCAAGAATTTCAATTTTAGTTGAATATACCTTTGAATTTGCCACATGCCAGCACGCTAAATAATTCTTGTAACTTGTATGAAGATGATGCTGTACCTCTTAGAATCCATGACTGTTCCCTTGATCTGATTGTGGTAACAAATGAGGATGGGTTTGTTTGTATATGCCATCATTATTTGTATCAAGTGAGTATGAAAAATAGGCCTATCAGCTAGCTGAAGTTGATTATTTAATTTCTAGCCCATTCAACCAACAAATGATAGTGTTCAAGATGACGATACATTAGTCCATTTTGCTTATTCTGTAACGGTTTTACATCAAAGTTGTGTGTTACAAAGTGTAGTTCCTGGGCTACCGTTCAAAAAGGCGAAAACTATCCGGCCTGTTTTCAAGAAACTAGGTATAATAACTTTCCCAGATTACTGTTTAGTGTGTACCTTTTTATGCCTTCAAATAGGGGCTTATATTAGCGAAGCTTCGGTCGGGTAGATTTCTTGTAAGTGACTATCACAACCAACATTGTAATATTCGATAATTTCATTTAGGAAATCATATGTTGGTGTTCATACCAGAAGTATGTACTCAGTTGTTGGACATAGGAATTAAACATGAACCATGCTGTCATGTTAGTCTAGAACCATTTTTAACTGAAGTACCATCTCACATGCTGTGTTTAGCCACATTAGCTGCATATGATAACCTCGTCAATATAGCAACTTTAGATCTAATAGACTTCACAATAACCAAGGATTTATTGGTGAAGACTTTCAAGAATGAGGAAGGGTTGGAAAACAAAATTGCAATAATTCATTTCCTAATGCAGCATCTTGAAGAATCTGAAACGGCTTTGGAGGTATTTTTTCCATAATTTTCTCCTCACTTTCATGACTTGAATTTTTTCAGTTAATTACTTGGCATGCTCAGTTAGCATTAAAACTAGACTGGTCTCAACTTCTCAAGGAGTACCTCATAGGATGCTCTTTTGCGAGTCTCCAAAAAAACCTTCCACCTGATGCAAGTCATCTCTTGAATTTACTTCCAATCACTACCCAACATATTGGGAAGGATTTGGAGGTGAAAGTAGGAGAAAAAACGATTTGTGTGTCTCAGGATATGTTATGGAATACATCTATGATGCTCTTATCACCACAGCAACGTATTGTTCCTTATAGAAGTGACATGTGGATTAAACTTTGGGAACAACTCGCTGTGGTATTAAAAGGAAATCAAAGATTCAGACCAGCTCAGGTTGTGGATAAATTGAGAATATCGCTGGTTTGTTACCAGGTGAGAAAACGCGTTGAACTGTTGATTTTATAGGTATGGTATAATTCAGCTCATTTTTCAGGGTTATTTCAGGTTTGCGCTAATATCCCATATCTTAAAAAAAATATCGAAAATTGAATAAAAATCATTATATTTAGAAATTGCGTTTACGGATTTAAACTATTTGTTAAGGGCATTTTCCTGAAAAATGTTTGACTTGTTCTGAGTCTATATCTGACTTCTTCATCATCAAACTCGATATTTGTTAAGTAAATTTGGACATGAGGAATCACATGTATTAATTGTGTTGTTCATAATGATTTGTTTGGTAATTAGGGGAGGATTTCTCGTCTGAATTTGAAATGATTCTATTTATAAATTCTCTCGGATATCCATTTTCTTCAGGAAATGATTTTCTACAGGGTTTTTCAACAAGAACTTTGTTTTTCAATGTGGTAAGTGGTAACACCGGCACCACATGACAGTTTTGACATTTAGTTTTTTGACGTATTCGCAGTATATGCTTTGGCAATTGTTACAATGAATTCAATTTCGCTCGAAAATCGCATTAAAATAATTCAAATCCACTATGAAAATGGTCGTTCTGTTAAAGTTACATTTCGTAAAATTCGTGAAATTTTCGGACAACATAAACGTCCTTCTGAGACCGCTATCCAGAATAAAACAATTATAAAATTATAAAGCAATTATTGAGAAGCCTTTGCATGCTCAACGTGTCACTGTGTGGTGTGCTATGTGGTCTGGAGGTGTGATTGGGCCGTTTTTTTTTCGAAGATGAGGCTGGAAATGCGGTAACAGTCAATGGATCACGCTATCGCGAGATGTTAACAACTGAATTTTGGCCTATTATTGATGACATGGATGTCACTGAAATGTGGTTTCAACAAGACGGTGCCACATGTCACACAGCCAATGAAACGATCAATTTATTGCAAACCAAATTTCCCGATCGCATAATTTCGCGAAATTCAGCTGTTAAGTGGCCGGCCAGATCGTGTGATTTAACACCACTGGATTATTTTTTGTGGGGCTATGTTAAAGACAGAGTTTATACGGAGCCAATCGAATCGATTGCAGCCTTGAAACTCAAAATCCGTGATGTCATTAACGAAATAGACCCTCCATCTTGCCAAAAAGTGATTAAAAATTTTGATGAAAGAATCAACGTCTGTCAGCGTGGTCGTGGTGGACATTTGTCAGATATCATTTTTCATTCATAATTGCCGAACTTTTCTCTTTGTAATACAATAAAAATTTTATTCATTTTCCTCCAAATTCTTTGTTTTATTTTGTTTTAAAAAACGAAGTTCTTGTTGAAAAACCCTTTATAATCTCATTTTGACGGATTTCATGAGTTGATGAAATTAGATTAGATATATCCTGAAGGTTTTTGATGGTATCCTCGCCGAACGAATTTGATGATTAGAATGAGCTTTAGATATCTATTTGTATGTGTCTTTTCTTTTAATCGAACATTATTTCAGCCTGAAGCTCTATCAAGATCAAGCACACCCATGTCTCCAGCCGGTTCAATCACCACATCTATCTTGAACGAGCTATGTGGAATGCAAGGATCTAGAAAGGGACTTGAAGAGTTACCATTTTATGAAACCGAAAGTTGCACAGCAAGTCGACAAGAACATATAATTTCTGTGGTAAAATACGGCTCTACAATAAAGTTGCAAAATTTTCAAGAGTAATCTTTCAGAATCTGAGAGAGCTGAGCATGCATCTGTTGAAACAAAGTTCTGATAACAAAATGAGTAGATTTCAGTGGCAAAGTCAAAGTCCAATGCATGTTCATGCTGTAGCAACAAGATACGTTTCGGCACAACTTGAACAGTCAAGAAGGCTCTGTCAAGCATTATGCAGAAAAGCTGTTTCATCCGAACCTAGACATCAACTTGAAAAGGGTTTTTTATATATGTATTCTAACCTATAAACTATCATATGAAATAAATCATTATTGTTGATATTTTCAGAGATCAAATGAACGAAGAAGATAGACTGATATTATTCACAATACTTGAACGATATTATTTAGCAGTGGAATCAATTGCTTATCCTCAGCCACAAGGTTTCACGTCATTCTTTACTTTTTTGGGATATAAAACATTATCTTTCGAAATGTTTTTGCAATACATAAATCGGAACGTTTTTGAGCTCCAAATAGACGTCATGAAGGCTATAATGTCAGGTAGAAATAGAGGGCCAAAATATCAATCATCATTTTGAAATAACTCATTTTCAGATATTCCTAATGATAACAGAGGAGTTACTCAAAAACTTAAACTTTTATCTATTCTACCACGATCAAGAGCTAAAAGATTACTCAACCAGTGGCAGCATCCAATTAGTCTTATGTTAAGAGCTAGGGAACATGCTTTAAATATATTATCTGGTGTAGAATCGGGAACAGGAAGGGGAAGTTTTGGCTCTAATAAGCATTACAAGAATTTAAGTACAACACCTTCTGAAGAAAGATTTCCAGCTCTGGATACATTCTTGGATCTACTTACAGCCAAGGCTAGTTTGACTGAATTGGATTTTGGTCTGCTAATCGAAGCCACAGAGTCATCCACTGAAGAATTCTTGTGAAAATGTTGATTTCCTTATGTTGAAAATAAAGGAATAGAATTTGTATATAGTGTATATTCATTCAAACAGTACAATTTGAAATCCTGCCACAAATAATACTATCCCAAGTAGCCATAGTCATCAAATATCAATAAGTTGAAAGAAAAATATATCAAAATATGTAAATTGCTAACATTAAATTCAGAATAAATATGTCATCTTTATATAAATATTCTTCAGTTATAAAATGGATTGTAAGTTACCCAATGAGCTCGGTTTTGTTCTTTCTCTGATTTGTGAGAAGTAAAAAGTGACTTATATACATCAGATGCCTGGGGATCTTTCGCGACACTATAGTCAGATTTCATTTTCTTTGTGTCAATTGCAGACTCTTGAAGTTTACCAGAGCGTTTCTTGAGATTTGGGAGCGTAAGTGTACTCTGAAAAAAAAAATCAACTATGCAAAATATAACAGGAGCAGAGGCTCTATTATTCAAATGAAAATGTTTTTATAGCCATAGTACACCATGAGTGGAGTATAACGCAGTGATATTGCTTCATGAGCTAAAGGGTACAAGTTCATCAAATGTTTAATAAATTTCACTGCTCAGAACTATACTAATAATTCCGATTGAATCAATCAAGATTTCCAACAAATTACTGATGTATCACACCAGGGTAGATACTGATCCAGATATTTTTATTACTATAGAATTATTGAATAAATAAAAGAACAGGTAAAGGATTAATGGTACTGCAATATTTGAAACTCACTGTTTTTTCCCCTTTAAGAACTTCATGCTTCTCTTTTTCCTCTTTAACAACAACATTGGTTGAATTACTTGAACTAGCAATTTCTTCGAGCTCAATCTTGATTTTTTTCTCCTTTTTCTTTTTGTGCTTTGCTTGTCTCTTAGCCAGTCTCTCTTTCATCAAGACAAGATCTTCTTCAGTACCATTCAGTATAACAACATCATCAGATTCAAATGGTTGTTGGCACTATAAATGAAAAATTTATACTATTTATTTTTATTCTTATTATCTAATTTCATAAAAGTACCTTATGACAAATCTTGATGTCGATTTGTTTCAATGCCCTTTCGGAGAAGACACACCCACAGGTCCAAATGGCAACAAATCTGAATTTTCCAGTCATTTCAAGTCCGATAACTGGACAGATGAATGGAGATGGTCCAATACTGGCACCCCTTTCTTTCGTCTCAACCTCTTTGTACGAAGGATTAGGAGTTAAATTCAATTCTTTGATATCCTAGGGATAGAAGCATTTGTTAGAACACTAATATTTCAAGGAATTTCATTAACACTCACCTTCAGATTTCTTATATGGCTGATTTCATCAGGCATATTGGATTTATTCAGCAATGCTTCAATCATTGAGACTTTGTTGTACAACTTTCCTAAACCACATGTAACAATAGGAAATTGCAATGGTTCTTGTGTTAATGAACAACATCTCCATTGGAATAACAGTTCGGAATCCTTATCTTTCTGGGAAAATATTGAGATCAATTTTAAATGAATGGGAAGTGAACTTACTTACTGCTTCAGGTTTCTTTTTAGTCTTCACAAGCTCATCTCTTCTTGGAATAGTTCCACCATCACAGCCCATAATTCCAAAATAAACTTCGATTCAAGAACTTAAGCAATTAAATGTGCTGTATAGTAAATAGTAATTATTTGTATCGTGCTGATATTTTTATTTCTATTTTGTATTTTGGATTTTTTTGTGCTTGTCACTTGTCACAAAAGTTCTGGTTATTGTCAAATGTCAATGACATTCTGTCAGTTGAAATTATAGTAGTGCCCTCTATGAAAGACTCTTATAACAAGAGTGAGTAGTCCAAGAAATAAGTAATCTTTGGGGAATTTTTACCCATTACGAAATCATAATAGTTACTATCGTTAGATGGCAGGACATGGACGAAGAAATTTCTACTTTTGTAACGACAAAACATACAGAGAATAAAAGAATATACAGACCTTATAATGATACAGAAATTGTATAAAATTTTAGGAAAGCACTGACCTGAAGCCGGAAGCTTTCGCCAAATGCAGCTTCACTTCTTGTTTGAAAGATTTGGCGATTCAAAAATGATTTGTGAGTTGCAGTAGTTGTTCTGATAGTAGAAAATCCGATCCGAAAAACGACATTTTCGAATATATCGGGCCCATATCTGTGACACTCAATTAAACTCGAAATGATAAATATGTCGAATTTCACCTCAGCAACGTATTTGAATCAGCTCCTTACATCGCATCAGCCGCTTTTTTCGCGTTGATTAAACTATGATCTGAAAGCTTCAACGCAGGAGAGTATATCCTAAATATAATAGATGTCACGTAGGTCTCAAAAGGAAGTAACCATACCAGTAGACATTTTTTTTGGCATACTGAAAATCATGCTAACGAAAGAACATCACATTATTCGAAATTTTATCCGAACCAATACACCTAGTGACATCTGGTGCAATCACGACGAACTATGAAAAATGATGAAATCTGAATCCGCTAGATGGCAGAACATACATGAAGATAATCCAATGAACTCTATATTATATAGTAGTAATATAGAGTTCTATGAGATAATCTGCAGTGACTTCAAAAAGAGTACAGAGTCACTGTGCTATATGCAAGCTCTTCTTGCCATCTAGCGGATTCAGATGCCATCATATTTTAATAGTTCATTATAATTTCAGCAGATGACGCCAGGAGGATTGTTTTAGTTCAAGAATCTAATACAAATATATCATCGAATTTTCAAATATTTGAGAACGCAATGATAATATATTTATTAGATCCTTTCGTTGTTGCTCAAATGTCGAAAATTGTCTCGATTAGCTAACTTTGACGTGGTGTGTATCGGAGAGAATTGTTGAAAGGCATCTAATCGACGATTGCTTTAATGCGTTGGTCAACTGTTCAAAATATCATACCCCTTTTCCGTTTTAGTTTCTAGATTTCAAGTTGGTCGCATCTATATTCTTGGAGATATTGGGAAATAAAGTTTCAAATGGCTATATAAACATAAATCTGAGGAGTCATTGGGTGGAATTCACCCACTCGGCCTCCGTTATTATAAGCTTCAAATTTGCTCTACATATATTGATTCACTCGGAAGATGTTTACAATCGGTCGTAATCGAAATTTTTATCTACCCAATAATCATAGAAGTGCATCAAGATTGAATTGGAATATTAGTCTTGGTTATAAAACGACGTCATGAAGCTCCATATGCAAAATTTCGTAAGGCATATGGTATTTTAGGTGCCCTGAAACGTGCCCATGAAACCTTTTAAAACTCCATCGAAAGAAGTTGTTTTTATTTTTATAATTTTTTAATTTCTTTGAAGTGCAGTTATATTTTCATTGAAATAGTCGGAATATGAAGTATGCTCGATATTCTCCATATAGTTCTTCTGATTAATCTAATTTGGCAACATTCCAGTTGCTAATTTATCTGATAGTGGATAGTGGATCCTCGATTATTTCGTACAAATTGTGCTTGAAAACGTTCATATTTCATGATTTACTACTGAAAAAATAGAAAAATAATATCAAAATAACAACTGACACATTTACACGAAGAAGAACAGGTATGAAGAGAACAGGACTAAAATTTCCGAATTTTATAAAACTAATAGTTTATTCGTTGATAACATGGGTGGGTTGACATGAAAATGCATTTCAAAAATATAGCAGATTAACTACGCATAGATACATTTCATATATAGTAATATATAGTAAATGATTTATTATAATATGCTTATAAAACTTGCGACATTGCAAAAAAATCTTATATCTCAACAGTTTGGACCTCTGAATATATTTATAATGTTGAAGGTGCACCATGTTTATCACACCTGTTTTTGTCGACTCAAATTGTTGACCATCATATTTCGACTTCGAGGATAAATTTTGTTCCTAAACTTCCTCAATGTCCCTTCTATTCCGAGTCAAAAATCATAAATATTGTAGATTCAGTGAACCTCGAGAACTTATCAACAGGTTTGACACATATTTTAACGAGATAATCGTTTTTTAACGGTTCTTATTTGAGCATGTGGTTGTTTTCAAAGTCCCAGGTTTTTCATGGGAAAAATTTAGACAACAATCATCAATGGTTGTGTATTGTTTCCTGCTCTTTTTTCTTTGATTTTAACTCCAATTCGAAATTCATCTGATGGTATCAACCCTCAAACACTTGAGGAAAATATTATTACGAGCTATCCCGAAATTGAAATCGAAAACCTAGATACTCACAAATGTAGGGATCGGAAGCAATAATGTCAATCTCAGGTATGAAAAGGGCTCTGATTCTTAGAGAATTGTTTTTGTTGATTCATACAAATTCAGTCCATCGAATGGCAATTGAATGGTTCGTTGGGGTTAGTTGAGAAATTCACAAATCAATTTGGTAAGACAAACGTGTATCGACCTATCATCTCTAAGATAGACAGTAGAATATCAGTAGTGCCTTCGTATAAGTTACTTCCTTTTTTTTGGTTTTTTTATGGGTTTTCACTCCCAATATCTGAAACAGAACTATTAAAAATTAAATAAAAAATGTTTTTTCATGAAAAACGCCCTGGCGGATTGCAGTTTCAAACTATTTGTCAAGGGCAGTTTCTTGCAAAACAGTTTGCCTAATGATAGGAACTATAGGAACAATACAAACGATAAAGAAAGCGTACTGTGGCGTTTCAGAGTACAAATCTGACTCTTTCATCAGACAAATTAGAATAAGAAAACTGTCAATTTGAAAGAAGTCTCAAATCGAATCGAAAAATGGAAAGAAAATAATTCTTGAAGTTTTCTAATTTGTCTGTCTGAAAGAGGTCAGATTTGTACTCTGAAACGTCACAGTTCGCTTTTTTTATCGTTTGTGTTCCTATATTGTTCATTAGGCAATCTGTTTTGCAAGAAACTGCCCTTGACAAATAGTTTGATACTGCAATCTGCAAGGGCGTTTTTCATGAAAAAAACAATTTTATTTAATTTTTAATAGTTCTGTTTCAGATATTGGGAGTGAAAACACATAAAAAACCTAAAAAACGATGCGAAATCTTCCCAAAATAAGTTTTGATCGATACTTTTTTTTTTCCTCTCGAGTAGAGCATTTCAAACACAGAGCAAGAAACAATCCGTATCAATCTGATCGATAGCACTAGCTGTTGCTTTCAAAAAAAAATTAACAACTAAATTTAGGTATATGATAAAGATTGAAATAATTGCTTATAAAAACAGACCGCATAAATTTTTCTGAAAATTCATTCGTGTCTGTATTAATCGAGAATGACAAAATGGAATTTTAATATTCCCATAGTAAAATTTCCAGTAATTCGTTCACAGTTTTTTATTCAAGATGGCACTACTACCTGTGTAGATAATTATTCTTAGTACTAAAATCTATAGGAAATTGGAAAGAACAACTTTTTAGATATAATTATGAACGAATATTATCAAACGACTATTTCTTTAGATTCTCATTCTATGTACAAATGTTAGCTCTCGCAATGTTTACTTCAGAACTGAACGGCAGAGGGGAGAAAGACAAAAAAAAAACCAAATATGATATACAAGATTGGGTAATAGTCTAGAATTGAATTCATATTTTTTCAAACAATTACTTAAAATGATAACGCTCAAACTGGTTAATTGATTTCTAACTCTCCCAATTTTTGTTCTATAAAATGGATTATTTCCGTTCAACTTTACCTAACTTTTGATTTTCGAAAGTAAACAAACAGCATGTTTGGGCTCGTTGGAAACGATTTTTTTCAGTAATGTAGGTGATCTTTAGGATAATTAATAAATCCTACCTATCGGTATGCGGAGTGCAATACTGAATAAGTTTTTGTTTTACACTGATGAAAAAAAACAGAAAGCTAAATAATGCGACATATTTTGCTACTTTTTCAAGTCCACCTGATAGATATAATTACACTACTTTTTTATCGATTCACAAAAAAAAATATTCATCAGACCAACAGGTTTAATTAACTCATTTTCCCACTAATTACATAACTCAAAAGAATTGAGTGGGTATATTTTCATTTTTCATATGCATTCCAACGAACCCATACTGGACATACTTTTTTTTTCATATTTGAATTTGAATTTTATTCGAGAATTTTATTCGAGAATTTTATTCGAGAATTTTATTCGAGATTTTTATATTAACATGTTAGCCATCCAAACCAGAGTTGGCGATTAGATTATTCTTTCTTGTTCATGAATAATTTACTCAGATGATTTCCAGAATTAATATGGAGGTTCTTACATTTACAGAAGAAACTTATATTCCTTATATTATGTACATTTTTTCTCTCTCGAAATCCGTGAGTCAGCTTACCATATAGTAGCACCAGAGTTAAGTGAAAATGTAACCCTCTTATAATTTTTTGCTTCTCTTCGGTCTTCTGTCTTGTTTTGTTTGCCATATCAAGAGTTTCTTAAAATTACGCGGTGATATATTTATGCGAAAGTACCTACAGGTATGTATTTCATTCGAACACTCCATAATCTCCAAGCGTACATAATGTGTGTTCATATACGTTACTGGAGTTCTAATCGATTTCCACAAACTTAAATGCAGAAATGAATTCAGGGGTGGAATTTATTGCTTATCGAAAATTAGTTCAATATTTCCCAACGTACTTTGTTTCGAAATCGAAGTCGTTAAACCAATGCCTGTTTGCTTGTAATCCAAAAAATGCATTAACACACAGAGCGTTCTATAATTAAGGAGTGGTCAAACGAAATTCAGCATGTCCTGTATCAGAACTATATAGTTCGAGTCACTCATTTGGAAAACATTCACTGAAATAAATACAGTTTTTTTTTGCTGGAATTATGCTTGTTTAGGTCGATTAGTAGTTCAAATTGCGATCTTTGTTATATAGAAAAATTTTATACAGATTGCCCTGAATTTGAGATATGACGTCATCTGATATTTTCTGAAGAGAAATCATACTTTTTATGACCATTCTAATAGGATATACAGGGGAATATGGTAAGTTGGTAAATGAACACACGGTAACCTGAGGTAAAGCTATCCTAGACGAGTCCCAAAAACCTATATATAGTAGATCTAATCATTTCCATAACCAAGATACAGGGTGTTTCTTGAATTCATCAATATTTTCAATTGCTCATAACCTTGTTATCACCCAGTATAATCCGTTGATATAAACTTATATAAGTCAATCGATTCATATCAGAATTGAAAAATTCCAGGTCCGTAAGGAGATAGGGAATAGCAAGTAAGGGTATCGAAGCCGCCTACTATAAAGCACGTAATAATCCAGACATGATCAAAAAAACTAAAAGCAATATTTTGAGACGGGCGAAAATTGAAATTTAACAAAACGGTGTAACTATGAAAATCCTTTTGTGATCCATTATTGAGATTTGAGTTACCTAATTTATTCAATTATTAATTCTTGTTATTTTCAGATACACTTTCAAAATTGATGATCACAAATCACGAATTTTCTGAGAATTCAGTAGCATGTCGATATTGAATCAAATCTTTCAGTGGAACTTTCGATGAGCAATTGAATTTGGAGGATAAAAAATCAACTGATTCGAATTGAAAATTTTCCGCTTCTTTCAAATATTTAAATGCAATTTTGAAATTTCAATATACAGGGTGTTGAATCTCACCTTGGCAAAAGTCTCATATTTTTCCAATACGGAGCTGGAATTTTTTTAATTATTTGAATATGAACTGATTGACCTGTATAAGTTAATCATACGTTCTAAACATAAACGGATTATACTGGGTGGTTAAAATTGAAAATATTGGTGAATAAAAGAAACACCATGTATTTTTGTTATGGAATTGGTTTGATATACCATATAAAGGTTTTTGGACTCGTCTAGAGTAGCTCTATCTTGGGTTACCGTATGTTCATTTCCCAATGGAACACCCTGTATTTACACATGTACAAAATATCAAATTTTTATTTCTTTCGAAAATAATAATAATTCTCCATACTAACTTATAATAATAAGGAGATCCTTCGCCTTTTTGCAACCGTAAAAGATATAACCATTGTATGAAGACAATAAAAAATAAAATAAATAAATTGACTGCATACAATGATCTAACTATTATGTCTTAGCTCAATTTATCTGTTGAAGACGGTGGCTGGTCTACACTGGTCAAGTGATCTATTTGATTTCAACTGAAATACAAAAAATGCTTTTCGAATTGAAATGAAATTCACAGAGCATTCAAGAAGTATTGCCATTTAAGGAAAAAGTTGATGACGTCACATATAAAATTAGGACATGAAGTATAATACTTTCTTAGATCGAAAAGAGCGCCATTCAAAATTTAAATTACTATATTTGATTTACTGAATTTATTCCAAGTAAGAGGTTCGCGCTGTGTTTGCCACGTCATTCTTTGGCGATTTTCATGATTTTTTATCAATTACAAACAGTTACTCCTCAATGAAATTACCTATATACTTCTTTCCATTTGAATTATTTTTTTTTCTATAGACAGAACAAATCTATTGGATATTCCAACCCTTTTGTCATTCTCTATTGATGAGTTATTCAGTTATTATATGACTCCAACATAAAATATTTACACTATTTTTATATCTAATACTCACTGTATGTGTATAATAAGGCTCTAAAATTTCAATAAATCTCATATTTATAGTATATGCACCATGAATGACTAAATTACCTACGTTATTCAAAAAACTCTCTATGAACTATTCCTATGAATTTCAAGGATTCAGCTCATCACTTAAATAATTGACGAAAACTTTCGAATGTTCTCTCTCAAATAATTAGCGTTTTATCCAAACATTGGACACTACAAAATGAAATACGTATGCTTCGCATGTTGCTATTGCTTCACTTCAATTTTGAATGATTTGAAATAATTCATCCCGATAATCTTCAGGGCTAGAGGTAAGTTTGTTTGCTGATCTGAAGGCAATAAACTGTAAAAGTCGAAATGCACACATATTCAACAAATTTTGAAAGATTTACCTAAAAAGATAAATCAAACTAACAATTTTGTTCTGATGAATCTCCAAAAAATAATGCTTAAACGAATATTGTCAAAATAAAGTCTGTTTTACTTTGATGGTTTCCACTTTAACGAATATTGTAAATGAAGAAATATTTCGAATAAATCTTTAAATGTATCTACCTATTTCAATTCAATTCACAAATAAATAAATTTTTGAACTAACGTGAATTTTTCTAGCGAACCTATCGATAAAGAGAAACATACATCATTCTATTAAATAATTGCTTTCTCATCCCATTCTGTTCTCATTACCGTAACGAATTTCGATTTTTTTCTTATGACGATTCAATGCATTCTTCAAAGATGAACAAAGCAATGTCAATTATCAATGCTTGCTTCTTAAACATAGGAAAAAGAACTGTCAAATAAATTCAACAAATGTAAGTTAGAAAAATTGGTTTTTTACATTTTTTCGCGCAATTCTCTCAATTTTTGCCCCTCAAGAACCTTCTCCTGATGAAACCAAACTGAACAGAAAAAATTATCGGAATTTCTGCAACTGCTCACGCGTAATGTCGTGAAAAGTGAAATCGGGATTCATTTTTATATATAAAGATTATCACGTCACGATATAAATTAAATAGAGCATCCTTTATAATATTCCTGCCGAATTCACAAGTTGAAACCATCAAGGTGGATCTATTGTATGAAAAATTGAAATGAATTTCAGCTATTTGTATGAAAGTAAATTCAAATATGGTGAAAGATACCTTCGAGTATCCTTTCAATCATTCATCAGCGATGAGAAATTATATCGATTTGTTTTTCGTATTTAAAATATTCTTAGACTAGCGTATGAAGTATTTTTGAAATTCGCAGATAAATTTTTGTACCCATAATACCGGATAAAAACATATATTCATGATATTTATATCTGAATAGTTTCTTAGGTATCTACTGAAAAATCAGCTTTGTCCTCCTGTAGTCGTCGCAACTTTGGCGAAAGAAGACATCGTGGTACCAGGCCATGGATAAGTTGGTGGGACGCTTCTCGCCGTCTGAAGTCCCGCAGCTGATTCAGGGTGCAAGAAATTACGTCTCTGTTCGTTTTTTTCCGTCTGAAAATGCAAAATGTTCTCAAGAATTCTCTTCATTCAATATAGAAACACACCGATGACAATCGCTTCATTCATTCAAACTATGCTTCTCATATTATGGGCTTCATTTTGAATTCTAGATACATGTTCGATCTTACAACTTCAAGAAAACTTATTCATGTCCTTTTTTTGTCACGTGCAGATTTCATTAAGGAGTGTTATGTAAAAAAAACAAAATGGAAGTACTATAAAATATACTGATAACCAACAGAAATTAACATAAGAGAACTAGAGAAAATAATACTTTCAGGGGTATGACAGTCTTCTCACCTGTATTTGAATACGATTTGCTAACAAATCTGGTAATAGTTCCAGTTGTTCTTGTAAAGCCACTAATTTATCCTCCATTGTTGTCAATCTTTCCTCTACAGTATCTTGGCGGGTACTTATATCTGACACTATTTCGTAAACAGTGTTTTGTGTCTAAAATTATATTTTTGAATACAAATTTTAAATCAACCAAAGATGTATGTTCCATTGTCTTGAGCAAGTACTTGAAATTCATGTGAGAATAAAATAATAGAATTTTCCAGTACTTAATCCAAAATAATTTAGATGGAATATGGATATTTCAACTTTAGTTATGGATATTTCAATTGCTGTAAATATATTGAACAACTTACTTTAGCCATATCTGTTATCGTGTTGGCATTATCCATGAGTTTCCTCTGATCCATTTTAACTTTTCGCAATCTTATGAGAAATAAAATGCAATTATCAAGATGAATGCTGGGATGAACAGACAACTCCTTATACAATGTGTCAATTTGAAAAGGCACCCTTGATATCGTCATGCAAAATCAGGAAGAATTCAAAAAGAGGTAAACTTTATACAGGGTAATTCATGAGTGACCTTATACATACGTCAATGGCGGGTAAAGGACTTCTAGGCGAGTCAAGATCCAACTAGGATAATAATGTGGAAATAATGTTTATCATGGTATCTGGGAGTTCTGTTTTTCTCCTTCTCTTTTCTTTCGGAAGTATTAACAAATACCTTTGAAATAAGGTGTCCTTGGATTTTAGGGATTTTTGTCTTCACGATCACAGGTTTGATTTGATTGAACAAATAGTTTGAAATGTCCCCCTTTGAAGCAAGGATTTACTCCTTTTTCAAATTGAAACATTGTATGAGGTGATATCAGTTCAACGATTTGGAGACTACTGTCGTTCATAGTAATTTCCAGTTATTTGAGTAATACTTTCGATCGAAAAAAGGATAATTAATGTTTTCTATTAGTGAAGGAATAAAGCAAATAAGTTTCATCTTTTCAAAGGTTATGTTCGATAACCAATAATAGAGAAAACATTCTCTTTTAACTTTCATATGAATGTTTAAATTTTTTCAACAACAGATTGATGGTTTTTTGAGTAGTTCAGTATCCTTGTATTTGGTTTAAAATATATTTTTATGAAATACAGTAGTAGTTCAAAAGCTCTGAACTCGAGGTGATAAATGAAGCATCACAGCAATTCGTTCATGTGATGGAAATAATTAATAACTCACGCATATATTGCTAGAAGAAATTTCCTTTGATGGGTTCTCACTCTTCCGGGATTGACCCTCTTAACGAGGCGTGTATGTTTGTATATCAACCATGTTTCTCTGAGTACGTTTGCTGCTGCATTTTTCAACCTCTTCGTTAATTGAGTGTCCATCATGAAATTATGAACGTGTTTTTCGGCTCTGGTGAGTTCTAGTTTTCTAGATACAACTGCTACTAATAATGCTGTACAACCTGCGCCCTGTAGTGGAAAAAATTTTTTGTCAAACAAAATAAAATACAAGGAATTGATAATTCTACCCACTTTGAGAACGTCATTTTTATTGCAATTAAGACTTGAGATAAATATAAAATGGGGAAAGTGAATTCATACAAGATGTTTCAGAATAAGATGCTGATCCTCAAGGATATGAATTTTTAGGTGATGAGCTTTCGAGAAAAAAAACGTTGTGTTATCATATCTTCAATGTTCATCCACTCAAGTATTTCTCTGAAATTTGGCATCATTAGCAATTTTTTATGTAGATGATATTTTAACTCTTCAGCCACCGACGATTGTGAGGGATGTGTACTAGATATTTTTGAAAAGATTTTAATGACGCCAATTCTTTTTTTTTATGTAAAAAGTAAGTGATTTTAACATGGGATTATAACCTGAAATTTAAACAACTTTTACGCATGGCCAGATTTCAAGGAATTATCGGAAACAGTCTGGATCAGAATGAGGCAGAAAAATAGCTAGATATCTAGTTATGATACCCAAAAATTGTTCAATTTTTCATGTGATGATGAAGATATCAAACACACATGTGTCCTGCAAGTGTAAGAAAAAATATTTGCATTTCAAGAAAACGTAGAGGAGTACATAATTATTCCTACGAAAATATACTAATATTGTAGGCGGCGTAGTACAACTGAGTTGCTAGACGATGGCGTCATTGACCGACGCACGCTAGCTACTTAATTCCAACACATCATACAACATAAGCGCGTTGGTCATGGTCGCTCACTACACCGCTTCTGCGGTTGTCATTGGCAGGTGCCAGAGGATTCAGCCTATCTGATGAGTCCACCTCTGGCACTGGGACGAAACAACTTTCCCTAAGAGCGCGCCGTCCTTCAGATGGCACGAACTGTCGAGAACCGTCAAAGTGGTGCCATAGATAAGCTAATCTCAATGAGATTACTTATCTGTATGCTATTATATCTTTGCACATGGCGATTCTCTGCCTGACATCGCATCTCTTCCTCCTTCGTCATCATCATCGCTGGTGGGGGAGTGTATAGGCGGCGTAGTTCAACTGAGTTGCCAGGCGATGGCGCCACTGACCGACGCACGCTATCTACTTCATTCCAACACAGCATAAGCGCGTTGGTCGTGGTCGCTCACTACACCGTTTCTGCGGTTGTCATAGGCAGGTGCCAGAGGATTCAGCCTATCTGATGAATCCAGCTCTGGCACTGGGACGAAACAACTTTCCCTAAGAGCGCGCCGTCCTTCAGATGGCACGAACTGTCGAGAACCGCCAAAGTGGTGCCATAGATAAGCTAATCTCAATGAGATTACTTATGTGTATGCTATTATATCTTTGAACATGGCAATTCTCTGCCTGACATCGCATCTCTTCCTCCTTTGTCATCATCGTCGCTGGTGGGGAAGTGTATAGGCGGCGTAGTTCAACTGAGTTGCTAGACGATGGTGCCACTGAACGACGAACGCTATCTACTTCATTCCAACACACCATAAGCGCGTTGGTCATGGTCGCTCACTACACCGCTTCTGCTGTTGTCATAGGCAGGTGCCAGAGGATTCAGCCTATCTGATGAGTCCACCTTGGCACTGGGACGAAACAACTTTCCCTAAGAGCACGCTGTCCTTCAGATGGCGCGAATTCACGAGAACCACCATAATATAAACATGAATAGTTGAAACACTGAAACATCATTATATTATTATAATTATTATTATTACTATTATTTGTACGGAGTCGTGTGCTTTGGTTTAGTCTTTCAGATCTGCAACCGTAACTTTATTTTGTTCTATTATCCTGTTTATACATTCGGACATCGTTTATGATATTCACTCATCTGATGACGTGCTTAAGCCTTGTGTGTATGTAACGGAGTGAGGATTCAGAACTGGCTTGCATATATGTGAAATTCTAGGTCTAACCAGCTTTGGACATGCACAAACTATATTTTCGGCTATTTCCTCTCCAAATAGCCTCTATTTGTCCTATGCTCTATTGCCCATGTGGAACAAGATGTGCTTGAACCTACAGCTGTCAACAAAAGGGTAACTACGTTGCCTCTGGCTAGTTGCTTTGTGATATTACTACATTCCCAAGTGAGGAGAGAACTCTAGATTGGTGATTTCGGCACCTTAAGTGTGGTCATCTAGTTTAATGTATATGGGCGCCTTCTTGAAGGGACTGTGAAATAGAGAATTTATGTCCCAGGGTTATAGAGTTCCCAAATTTCGGCTTACATACCCCAATACCTTTGGTCCAATCATATTTCGATCCATAAGTATATAATGTGAACGCACTCAGATAGACAGTTTGCGATTTTAAATAAAATATGGTTGGCATCATGGCATCTAAAGGCTTTTCCAAGACATTTGATTCCTGTTGGTTCAGCATTCAAATATGTCCACCTTGTTGCCATGTTGAAGTTCTCCATTTAGAAAAATCACTATTGCATCTAGAAAGTTCGATTTCCTCACGTGTAAATAAGGAGGCAGAGTTTGTATGACCACGAGTGTTACTGTAAGAGTGGATTTGCTTGCCTCTGTGCGGTTGCATGTTGCAGTTTCTACAACTGACTGCGTGTGGTAGTCTCGTCAGTTTTTGTCCACCATGCTAAGAACGCAAAGGAGGCAATGGGGAGTACCACCACTGCGAAAAACAGGACCGTGTCTTCTATATACATAAGTGAATTGACATTGAAGTTCAGAGAGCCCGTGCTAAGTGTTATAAAAATATCTAGGAAGATAAATATTATTATAATCCAACGTTATTTTACCCGAAATATTATCACCCTTCATCTAACACTTTGGAGGTTTCGCTCATGAGATTATTTGGAGTTGTCTTCTAAGAATAACCTAAGAATTCCCACTTTAAAGAATCATTCTGAAACAACCCATACAGCAATAAAAAGTACGTTATGTCTTCTATACCCCGTTCATAAATAAATGAAAAAAGTACCATAATTCCTGTGCTAACTGCGATTCCTCTACCACAATATGTGTTTGGCACAATATCACCAAATCCAACGCTAAGAAAAGTGATAGCTATCAGCCACATGGCATTGAGAAGGTTTGCGTGCTCCTCATCGTGATATCTGCAAAAATTAAAAATGTTATTTTTAAGCTGGGTTACTCGAAAATATATGAAAAGTGGGACCAGCACTAGATATTAATATAATCTCATGATCATATCACCATTTTTGTGTGATCATTCAAAGGCCATATCATCTCGACCAAATGTATGTATTGTTTGAAATTCGAGCTGAAGTTGGTTTCAAACGAGTAAGTTCTGGCTGGCTTGAAAATGCTAATTGCCGAAAGAAGTAACTCAAAAGATTCTTGAAATATGCATTGTCAGTACAACGCTTGAATGGACAGAAACTCTCGTGAATGGGCGATATCCACTCGAAGTGGTTTCAGAGATATATTTTTTGAATTTGTTCTCAATATTTCAGCAAATGTCGATGATAAATTAAATGAACACCTCACTCAAGATATAAATAATATAGTGTGTTCCTCAGCTTCAGACACACACTCAGCAAGAGTTTTCTAATTCATATACCCCTTCAGAATTGTTCTGGTATCACAAATTATGCAATGACTTCAATGCATTCGAAAGCTCACAGTTAACGTACTCATTGGAAGAGGAATGATGCACAAGAACACCATGTAGGTATGGTTTCACCATGATGTTAAATGCCTGAACAGGCACTTCACAAAAGGCAGAACAAGTATCTCTGAAACATTTGAATGGCAAGTATGCTATTTTTTTCCAACATTATCCTTTCATTTGACTGAGAGCTAGAGCAACGACTCATTCTAGTTGGAAGCTGCCGAGAGAACGTATATACTTCTATTTTTTTTTGTTTGTTCTTCGAATGAGGAATCCGTCTTATCTTTGAGCCAGGGGATATTGATTCTTCCGGGAACATGCAATCATTATTCTCTTTCAGTGGAGATGTCAGTTTTTCAAGTTCAAAATCAAGAATGAATGTCCTCACTCGTATCTTATGATGTTTGCTGTCGATAAATCATCTCACTTTCTGACGTTTTCCACCCGACAGATTCATTTCATTTAGAATTGATGGTATCCGAAAGTAATGAAAATATAATCTTTATCCTCAAGTTTTGGCAGGGGTTGCTGATATTCAGTCTTATTCGAATGTACACTTTGAACAAATTCTTGCTTGAAACCGAACAGCAAAAAGAATTTCTCAAGAAATAGCTCCTCGTTTCGATTCCGAATAGAAATAATACGTTTTACCCTGTTTTTCAACGATATTTCATGAATATAACCAGGACCTAAATAATGCCAATTAAGAGGCAGGTTCAGAAATTCCTGTATAACTTGAACCAGTGGTGGTTCGTGGGTAAAAGAAGTGGGTATTCTGCATTCAAGTACGAAGGTACAAGCTTGTTGGGAAAGGAGATATTAGGCACTGATAAATTGCGCCAGTTTTTCATACTCTCCATAATTGAGAAGGTGACTGCTTGAGATTTATTGTTTAGAAAGATTTTCCTTCATTGTTACAAATTGATGATGAACCAAAAAAAAAACGGAATAACCCAATGGGAATTAATTTTTCCTGTTTCCTATTCGCCTTATCTTGACAAAACTGAGTCTGTCTGCAACATTCGAAGGCGGCCTATACAGCAGCCCTTATCTCCCCATATAGCCTTTAGGCTTAGGGTGCAGGGATTGAAAAAGTGATTTCCAAAGTCTCTGGCATTTCCTAGGTCCTGGTAGTCGATAGATTCTCAAACAAGTTGACAACATCTAAGCGTACTGAATCTGATTTCCTAGTCTCCCAGCTTTGCTAGGCATCTATTAATTATGAAACGGGTATGCAGCTCAAGCTACACCTGCCTTGAAGGGATTCACAGGTGATTTTGGAAACATTTCAGCAATATCGACGCAATTAGAATGTTACTAAAAACTCTCCAATTCGCCGGATTTTGACAACATTTAATACAGAGTTTTTTGATGTTGATATTTTCACTATATCCCTCGCTCAATTCAGGAGATATTTGAGGGGGAGATTTCTCACTTAATATCTAATTCATGTATATTTTCCACTCCTTTTTTTTGTTTTATTTGATACTCTTGGTTTAGGTTTTGTTTTTCTGTTTGGTTACTGTTAATATTAATTTATATGGTTGTATGATGTCCCTGATTTAATTGTAATATGTGAGTTCTGTGTTGGGTTGAAATACCTGTTAGTATTCCCATTCTCTAATAAATAAAAAGAAAAATAAAATTAGATGTTTTCAACTGATTTACAGAAACTTAATTGTTGGTTTTGCAGCACAAAACAAAAATCGTCTTTGTCTTTCACACCGATTGAGCAGAAACTCATAATAAATTCAGTAACCACAAGGTCTATCCCTTCACGAGATTTGTACTAGGTATGGCCCCTACATGAAAAAAGGTATTAATTCATCAGAGACGGACACATGCAGATTCTGGGGGTAGAAGAACGTAAGTACTGACCATAAAGTAAAAAATTTCACAACTGGAATCCCACACAAAGCGTGATAACGTCTTAATGATTTCTGATAGATTTCATTGAAGACCTATGGAGCTAAAATGAAAGCGATTTATCGATAAAAACCTCAGTCAGGTCAAAAAAGATCGTCAAGTAGCGGTACACTTCACAGCTTGCGCTCTCAGCTATGATTTGTGTCTTAAAAATAAAGTAAATACATATGTATTCTGTGGTCTTAAGTAACCTACGTTCCGGTCTTTAACGCCTTGCCCCATCGGTCAACGTTTTGGGGGCGTTAGAGCTTACTCTTGTATCTAGTAGATCCTCTCTTATTACTCTGGTCATCTTCGACAATCTCGCACTTTCTTTTATGACCCGCTTAAAAAGCATTGACTGGTAACTCACGTTAGAATGAAATGACTGAGTTTGGCGCATGCCCTGACCTGTTTCCCCAGACTTAGTCAGGACGAAACGTGATGACCCCCAAAGAGGTTGTACTCCCTCGCAAACTATCAAAAAGCTTCAATACAAATTCCTTCTTTTATTCAATACATTAATTTATTTTGAAAAATATGGGCTCACCTTTCACATTGTCTTAGTGTCCAACTTGCAATTATCCACAAAGAAACCATAAACACCAGGAGCACTGTGCCTGGGCATATCGTCATGAGTGTCTTCAGTACGAATCTGGTATTGAAATTAATACGATTCAAAGCTCCTATACTACGAGATGATGCATCTGTGAATAACTTGCTGTGTAACAACATCACTCTACAGATGAGATAAAGGCGAAGAAACATGGGTAAGGAGAGAGGAACATCGTAGGGTACACTTTTTGAGCCGATCATTCCGTTTTTACTATTCGAAAGTTTTGTTGTCCATACAAATCTGTATTGGCCAGGTATTGGGTGTACGGCACAAATCACTAACTCCATAGTTATTTGACTAATTCTCTGCCATGTCATTGCGATTCGCCAGTCGTCTGCACAGTTATCTATCATGAACAGCTGTAAATCAAATTGGATTTGGTACATTATGTCAAAAAACCGGCAGTAATATCTTAAAGCATACAATGAATATTGAGGATTTGGCACACAGAAATCGGACTGTTCGCGGTCGACAGCTCCACATAAACGAGCTCTGTGTTTTTAACTATGCCGTGCTTAATCTAATCCACGTATACTTTCTGTATCTAACGCACGTTTCGACAACTACGTTTCCTTCGTCCAGAGACATATCGTTACTAACTATAGGTACTTGCTGAACGAGTGGGAGGGTTGTATACAGGACCAATAGGAAAAGGGTTGTTAGAAGGCCATTAGGGTGCTGGGCTATCAATGAAGGAGAGTCAGGTAAAGATTTGGAATAAAGGGGGTAAGATCATTGTTTAGCAATCCATCTCTCCTTTTGAACATATTCAAGCGTATTTTAGTAAGTTTAGGTTGAGCTCTTTAATAGCTTTACGAATTTTCCTGAAATTAAATGATCGGTTGTTAAAACGTGATGAGCTACCACCGATTTGTCAGGATGGTTGTTACGGATATGGCTTATGTGTTCCTTGAATCTCGTGTTGATATTCCTTGCTGTTTGTCCGATGTCATATTAATTGCAGTCATTTTATTTCGTATTTGCCCGATTTTAATTCATCCGGAATTTCATCAAACGTATTTCCCAAAAGTTGTCTAATTTTCGTCGCGGTTGTGAAAGCTAACTTAATGTTTACTTTTTGAAAATGTTCAGCAGTTTCTTGTAGGTTTCACGATGATATGTAAATGCCCTGAACCCGTTTTCTTTTCCCGTTTCTTTTACTATGAGCAAACAATATCTCGAATAAAACTTTTGGAGGCCAGAGTTTGTATTTCTCAAAAAATTTTTCGGGAGCAAATGGCTGAAAAAAATTGTAAGAATGCTCAATGTTGTCACTTTCTTATACTCAAGAATTTTTGGGAGAATAAAAATGAAATGCAGTGAAAATGGAAAATACCTAACATTGCGCATTCCCATTGGAGAATTAAGTACATCCCAAAAAAAAATTTCAAAAAATAATCACTGAAGCCTGCAGAACGACACCCCGTTTTCTCCTGAGTTTCACGCAATTCCAATATTTCTCGCGGTTATTGGCAACGTTAAATTAGGCAGACAGCGAGAAGGTATATTGACCTTCAGGTATTAACGAGGTTTAGTGAAACTTGCATGTGGCTGTGTTGCCTAGCACATAATTTACCAACACGTGGTAGTGTTTGCTCTTAAAATTGGTTCACAACTGAAAGAATGGATATATTGTTTCTTATGTATCTCCAGTTACTAAGATCTGACAAACTCGTAACTGTTTAATACGAGCACGTGTTCTTCAATTCTGGAGAATAATTATTTTTTATTTTTGGAGGAGAATTGGCTCAAATCAACAGAACGTATCTTTGCATTTTTGATGATCAGCAGCTCGGTTTTGATCCAAATATCGATTGTTTAGTATAAACACGCAATTTTTGGTTGAATGTTTCATTTGGTTATATTGAAAGCATTCAAGCAAGCCCAAGAGACTTATTAAAGATTCGATATGACTCCCATGAAGGACGCATGGACACGACAGATATTGTGGAATTAAAAAAAATGTACTTTTAGGAAATGTATGTAAAATTGAATCATCTACAAGCAATTTTATTATGTACCGCGGACATTTCATGGAGAAAAATTAGAAATAACGTAATATTCCTGAAATATGAAAGTATGCATGTCTGAAACAATTCACCATTTCGATAAGGATCTTTGAAGCGCTCTGTCCAGCGCTGTATTTTAAGAATACAAGCGTTAAAGAGGCAAGTGAAACATTTGTTTTCCTTGAAGGACCCTGAGGGCATTATTTGATTTTTGTGAAAGTCAAGTTCGTATATGCGAAAAATTCGTCCAAAGTGTTTGGAAATAAATCCATTCGAATTATTTCGATATATTTTTGAAAAGGTTCTGAGAGATAAACATTTATCTTCGCTTTCTTGCAAACGACACTGTTTTTCAATAGGATTTTTGGTTGAAATTTGGCCGTGCTTTTTTCGTGCTTGTGTGCAAATATTCTGCCGAATGTCAATGAATTTCGAACCAAGACTGTGGTGAAATCAGATGAAAAGATTTTGAAACAATTCCGGAAGGAAAATAGTTTCACTTTCAGGGCAGGTGTAGGTTGCAAATTCGCTAGTTTATCTCATCAATGGGCGAAATCTGCGAAATTATTTCGGAGTTATGCATGTCTGAATTTTTTCGAAAACTTATGATTTGATCTTATTGAAACTTTGAAATTAGTTGTATGGAACGAAGATTTGCGGTGAATTAAGAATCAGTAGAAGAATTGAATGATTTCGTCTTTTTCATTATACAGGGTGTCCCGATTTAACGTTCATATATTTTGGGAGCGATTCTAGAGATCATCTTCCTATCAACTCAGGTCCTCAAATGACCCTGTGGGCGCTAAAGATACCATTACTTTGAGAAAGCTTTGTCCTTATTTGGCGGATTCGGATGAAATTTAGCCCCTAGAGGTTTTCGGAGAAACTGAAACGTCGGGTTATAAAAATGGCCGAGTCTCATGAAATAATGTGGAAGCTTTTAATAATTACTTTTAATTTTTTATAATTGTATATTTTTAAATAAAAGAGGTTCCCTTCCCTGGAGTTGTTTATTTATTTGTTTGAAATTTCAATAAGATCACTTAAGAGTAAACACTGTCGAAAGACCCACATTCAAGTTTCATTCAACCTTGTTAATATCTCAAGGTCAGGCACCTGCTCACGATCTGCATGCTTAAACGTTGCCAATAGCAGCGAAAATTATTAGAATTCGAAGAAATTTACACGTAAATGGGAGGAATCGGCGTGTCGTTCTGCAGGCTTAAGTGATTATTTTTTGGAGAATTTTTTTTGGGATTATATTGTGAAAATGCGCAATGTCAGTTAATTTTCCATTTTTCACTCCATTTCAGTTTTATTTTCTCGAAAAGTTTTGGAAATGAAAAAGTGGCAACATTGCATATTCTTACAATTTTTTTCAAGCATTTACACCCAAAATTTAAAAAAAAAACCAACTCTGGCCACCAAAAGTCACCCTGTTATATTCGAGGTATAGTTTGCTCTTAATCAAGAATAATTAAGTTTTAACAAAGATATCGCAAATTCATGGGAGTTTAATAGTTTTCTTTATATTCTGATCTTTAGAATCACCCCATTCATGAAAATCAAATCCGGACACTCTGTATAATACTGGTAAAATTAAATGTTGATCTGCTATATCTAAGGAACCATTGAGTGGATTTTACCCTTGCGAACGAATGGGCTTAGAGACTTTTGTAGATAGATGTAAAGGTCGATTCTCGAATGGGTGAATTCCACCCAATTATTCCGTCGATATGTCCATTCGAAATTTTGTTTCCCCCATTATTTTGAAGAAATCAATCGAATTTAAATACGGAACTCGGTTGGAAACGACGGCCTGAAGTTTGATGCCCTCACGTTCTTCAGGACCATACGATTAGAATTTTTCTCATTCGTATAGGGATGAATGTTTCGAGGAAGAGAAAAGGCCAAAGTGGAGTTTCGATTGAAACCGGGTGAAAAGGTTCATGAAAAGAGAAATTGTTCTTTTTACGCGCTTGTTGTGATATCCTACTCACGTTCGAATGAAACGTAATCATTCCAAGTCTTGAGAAATAGATTGAGTACTCAGATTATATGGAGCAGAATAAATTGGATTAAATCGTACAGATCTGAAACTAATACTCACCTGAACTTCTAAAGCATGATAAGCTACGATGAGGCCTAAGAGGATCACAGTCGAAACAGATATTAAGGTTTTCAGTGCGATGGAGTAAAATTCATCCTGAAAAAACCTCTGAAGTTCACGAAGTTCTGACGATTTTCCGACAATACTCACTTTTCCATAAACACCTGCACTGGACAACTCGTTTTCTATAACCATAATTATAATACCGAACATACCCATAACCAGGGCATAATCACTTATCCTTTTTCGTTTCTCGAAGAGTGCTTTTCGTCGTCCTAATCTATGAAGATAAATATATTTTTGTTAAAAATCTTCGATTCAATTGATTATACAGGGTGATTAACCGCGATAGTCCATAAGCCGTTTATGGAAAACTTATCATAATTTCGCGCAATTTCAAACTGTCTGTTATTTACAGAAACCACAGAAAGAAACATTTTTCGAATTCTTCAAGTTATGTTTGGTTGGGATTTATGAAAATTATAACTGAGTGTTCCATTGACAACCCTGAGAATTTCCGCTGTAGGAGAATATTTTGCTTGAGTAACCCAACCTTTTTTTAGGTAGAATCGCCCGAATTATTGAAAAATGAAGGATTTGATCTGAATATCTTGTTTTATCATGAATTTTATTTATCCGAATTGATGATCTGCTCATGAACACCCTCTACTCTTTCGATACAGACAGCAATCATAGATTATTATACTCCAAATTGGCATAATTGAAAATGAAAAAGATTTCAATGATGCAATAATATACCGGGTGCGTCATATGAAATAAGAAAGTAGTAAGCTGTGTCAGGTATAACAGGAATAAAGGGAGAAAGCAAATTGTCGAAATAATGAGAATTTTTGTACGTAATTACCCATAATCGTCTTTTAGGCAATCGTCGTGAATCACCATGTCTTATTCAACGAACATATTTCATGTTTGAAAATTACTGAAAAATAAATTATTCGAAGGAACAATAATTTTAATTAATTCTCTTTAGGTCAAATGTATTATTCAACATAATATTTGGTATTATACAGGGTGGTCCAAATAGTGACGTCAATAAATTTTCTTCAGATTCCTCACACCTGGGGGCTTCCAAAAATATATATATTATGTGATTTTTTGTAGTTTCCGGGTTATAATTTTTTTGTGTTTTTTCGATTTATTATGCCAGTGAGATTTCAAAAATTCATATCTTTTTATGTAGTAGGTATTTTGCAGATTTTTTTCTGCATCATGATCTCCCTCAGCTTCCTGGAATCACTCGAAGTTACTCAAAGAAGGCTTAAATGTTACAACTTCATTTTTCAGTAGGATTCATTCCTTCTGAAAAATTCAGCGATATACCTACTTCATAAAAGGATAAAAATTTTTGAAACCTTGCTGGCATTATAAATTGAAAAACAGAATGATACGAGAGCTTAGCCAATCTAGAAGTCTGACTCTTCAATTAAGTTTTTCATTATAATTAGAGTAAGAGACAGCTGTTGAGTTTACTTGATTGTTTGAAAGTTACATGAGTTCGAAGTCATTCGTTCGAAAATAAGTGATGGAAATAATAAGGCGCTGTAATTTCTCCAATTTCCAGAGTGGCTTCATCTCAATGATTTGAGAAAATTGATCAAATGTTTGGTAGTAATTCGTGGTTCTCCGCTATTGAAATTTTACGAAATATCTTGTTTTTTTATAAAACAACCACACTCCAGTTATCGTTCTAGCATCATCAAATCTGATCACATATCTCGATAGAGCCTGAAATTGGCTTTAACACAAGAATTTTTTTGTGTCAAATAATTCTTTACTGTGGCTGTTATAAGCAGATAAACATGAAAATTCTTAGGTGAAAATTATCAATCGTTTTTTTTCAATAGGTTTATCGATGAAAAATGAATAATTTTCTCTTCAGCCAGAACTACCCCATTTAGTAATATTTCGAATAACATATCAACTTTTGTACTGACTGTTTCTTTTCAGCCTCAAAATCTTGTATAAAATGATAACAACGAGAAATAAGAAATTATTAAAACCTTATTTTCTTTCATTTTGGAGCTCTAAATGAGTGAATCAGTTAAATTTTCTGATTGGATATTGAAATAACTCTCACTAGAACAGTTAATTTACTTGTCGAGTCAAACGAATGAACTTAATTAAATTAATGCATATTATAAGAAAGGAGTTGGGGGTAGACAAAATGCTGAAAAAACTCGCTACAAATAATTAAACAATTAACTCATAGTAAATGATCAAAATGGCTACCGCCTTGTTCAACAGAACATTTCATACATTTTTTTACTGAATCTACAACCCTGCGTAGTTCAGAAGGTTTCTGACCCATTTCTGCACAATTTGATTCATCAGATAATCTCGTGTTTGAACGCTTATTCGTTGAACTTTTTATTTTAATGTGTTGCAGGCATAAGAATCCAGAGAAGTAGGATCAGGGCTTTTTGGTGGACATCCTACTCGACCGTTCCTCCCAATCCATTGTTCTCCGAAATATTTATTTAGTTGGTCCCTTACATACCGGCTATTATGAGCTTGGCAGCCATCCTTTGAAACCAAATATTTTGTCTATTTTCTTGAGTCATTTCATTCAGTATATCTGTTAGACAGATGATTCTTCCTAATCGCCTCAACTCTGGAGAATTCGTTCATTTGATCCGAAACAGTCCAGTGGGATGAAATGTCTCTGGAAAACAGAAGAAACGTTTGGTTTCAAATGGATGGCTGTCCAGCTTATAATAGCCGGAATGTAAGGGACCAACTAAATGAATATTACGGACAACAATGGATTGGGAGGTACGGTCCAGTATGATGGCCACCAAGAAGCCCTGATCTTACTTCTTTGGATTTTTATGTCTGGAACACATAAAAAGGAAAAGTTTCGAACATTTGCTATGAGTTAATTGTTCAATTTTTTATAGCTACTTCATTCAGCATTGTTTCCTCTCCCAACTTCTTTCTTATAATATGCATTAATAAAATTTAGTGTATTCGTTTGACTCGACAGATGAATTAAGTGTTCTAGTGAGAGTTATTTTGATATTCAATCAGAAAAAACAACTGATTCAATCATTAAGAGCTCCAAAATAGAAGAAAATCAGGTTTGAATAATTTCTTATTTCTCGTTGATATCATGTAAGCCATGATTTTGAGGCTGAAAAGAAACAGCTATTATAAAAGTTGATATGTTATTCGAAACATCAGTAAATGCGGTAGTTTTTGCTGAAGAGAAAACTTGTTCATAATTATTAATTTTTCATCGATAAACCTATTGGAAAAATATTATTGAGAATTTTCAACTAATAACTTGTATGTTTATCTGCTTATCACGCTTGCAGTAAGGAATTATTTGACACAAAAAAAATCTTGTGTTATAGCCAATTTCAGGCTCTTCCGAGATGTGATCAAATTTGATAATGCTACAAGGATAACTGGAGTGTGGTTGATTTTATAAAAAAATGAGACATTCCGTAGAAACACAAAATGTTGAATTGAAGAATTATCGTCAATATTTCCATATTATTATATGACTTTTCCTGTTGAAAATCACATGGAGAATGGTTACTTGAAGTTTTGGACTCTTTAAAGTAGACACCACCCATAGCGTGAAATAATTTGAGCCATTTGAAAAAGCAATTGATTGAGCTAGAACTCACCTATAACCAACATTCGGTTTGTGCTTGAGACTTCCTGATGATGGACCTTTATAAACGCTTCCACCAAGTGTTCGTTCTTCTATGAACCTGGGATATTCCGCATGACCAACAAGCGCTACACCAGGTTCGTCTTGTTGCATTCTTGTCCCAAAATCTTTACTGGAGTTTTTTATCGCCCCAGGAATAGAAATTGTTGAAACTGGCTTTCTTAGCTGAAAATTAATTCTTTATGATTTTCCAACCAGAACACCAGATTCAATGTTGAAATATTATTCAAATTCGGCTTCGTCAGTACGACCGTACGTTAGTGAGCTCTATCAAGATGACAAAATCAGGCCTGAAAATTGGCGGAAACATTTTCAACTTTAATGGGTAAATCGTGGACGTGAATTGTTCTATTCTACACTGATTGAATAAGGTGTGAATCAAAGCGAGCCTCAACTCGAAATTTGCAGGAAATTTCAACTGCTGTGGGAGACAACTGCTAGAAACAGCTTATCATTAAATTAAAAAACGTGAGCTTTCGACAATTCCGAGTATTTCCAAAAAATTCTCGAAATCGACATAGAAGCGACCGACCCCGGATCCCGCACCATTTTGCAACAACGAAGAATGAATCTGGCCCGATGCTATTTAATTTTTTTTCCACTACCATCTCAAATAATCTTTCATAAAGATGAATGTTTTTTAAGATTAGTCGATGTAGTCCCTATTTGAAGACACTTATGTGTTATCACAATTCAACACTACTCCGAAAAAATAAGGAGCTTATCGCTTTGAAGTAGAGTGTAATATAACGAGTCAATTTTTTTGCGAGTGTCTTGGCCAGACCTGTATATATTCCTGTCGTGAACATTTCAACTTCAACAAAAGAGTTTGGAGTCTGAATGCACTGACTGAATTTCTAAATGAGCATAAACATCCCAATGGTTTCGGAGAAATAACTATCTGGTTCTTTTCACTCAATATGAAGAATAATTCTGATTCAGTCGGATTGAAACTTGTAATCCTAGAAAATTCTTAAATAATAGTTGGGGAGCCCAATAAGGAAATTTTTGGATTAACTCGGACGATTCGGATTGAGGTTGGGGGAGCTTATTAGATGCTGCAAAGTGTACATTTCAAAATTAGGACAGTTTCAGTATGACGTAAGTACGTGGGAGGGTCACAAAATTGTAGAAAAGAATTGATCGTCAGATTTTCTCTGAGGCGTCAGATTAAGGTAGGATGAGTTGATTAGATCCTAAAAAGTGTATCTTCCAATAATATGATAATTTAAGTGTGACGCAAGGACGTGGAAGGGTAACAAGGTTGTTGAAAAAGTAGATTATCAGATCTTTTCGATCACGTTAAATTAAATAAAGAAGAAGAAAATAATCGTCAGATTATGGGTCAGCACGTCTAGGATATCAAGATCAACCGTATGTATCTCAATCTGAGGCGATTAAATTGTAACCATTTTTGGGTTCACTTGAAATATCCTTGGAATATCTGATGCGCTCAATACTTTCCTTGTCATATATTTCTGAAAACTGGTTTTAATGGCCTTCAAATGAAATCAAAGTAACAAGAAAATCGGTTTAAGCATTTAGAAGTTAGAGTCTTTTTGTATCCCAGCAGTAAACAATAGGAAATATAGAAGAATTGCTGAAACAACACTCATTTCAATATTCCTTACCATTTGTTGGTTCAAAAATATTCCGTAAAAAATGCAATTATATTTCACAAGTGATAGATTGCGCCCTCTCGTTGAGGACTATGAGCTTGAAAATAAATTTCATAATTTTTTAGAGTCCAATTTTGTCATAAGGATTTTTTCTGGAAGTTTAAGGATAAATGGTTTTTGAGATACTGGGGCATATCATTATCTGACGCGCTCGAATATTTCCAAGTAACAATATTTTTTTTCATATTATTGGAGACCTGTAGCCATTTCCCTCACCGATTGACGGGTAAACACCAACTACCATTTTTTTCATTTTAGCATCTAAGCTTCAAAATCTAATATACTCCAAGACGTTCGAGTAGAGGCTAGCGCTCACTTGTCGACAACATCCCAGCCCACGGCACACCGGAATTTCATTATTTTTATATAATTGAGAGGACGGCGCGCAATTGACCGCTACGGAACACGGCAAATTAGTAGGGAAATAAATTTCTGTGTTGCCGTGGTCCGGGTTGTTGCCCATAAGTGAGCACTGGCCTTAAATCCCTGTTTAGCATCATGGATTCCCCTACTATAACGACTAGAAGGTTTGTGTGCATTTTGGTGAAGACGCTACGATTGGAAAAGCAGAAACAAACAGCATTACATGTGCCTTGATGAGTTTCTGTGACAGAAGGGTACGTTACTTTCGAAGAGATTCATTTGAAACCTTCAAGGAGATTGATTCAAGCAAATGTAGATAAACTCCTGACTGCACTTTTTTTTGATTTTAGTTTGTTTTTGTTAAAATTATTTCATGAGGTCGAGCAGTGTTATAGCTTGAAATATTCATGTTATTCCGCATTCAGCTGAGCTCCATGTGATTTTCTGTGGGTAACATAACATCATACCATTGAGGACATGAAATCCTCATTTGTTTCAGGATGCCATGCACTGAAGAGCTTTTATATCTCACCATTAATAACATAGGCTGCAGCATATATGTTCGTCATAAAATTTCGTCATATATTTGCAGTTTATACATGCCCTTCAGTATAAACACGTCGGGTATACTCATAAAATTATTTTGCACCTGAAAACTAGGCTTATAACTTTTTATTTTAGGTTGGGTAAGATATGCCTTCCGGAACATTTGGAACTCGAAATCTCTGCTCGTTTATACGGAAAAACCGTATTTTGAAAAGATCCATGTGCTTCTTTCAATTTTGCCCAAATGGTTGTGAACGATTAGGTTTGACCCCCTGATGAAGAACCCGTGAACAAATTCAATTCTGTTCGTCTGTCTGTATGTATGTACATCCCTGGGGTCTCGGAATTTTCAGGGGATGTTTGGATATCAAACATATCGGTTGCGCTCGTTAATGGGCAAACTGGGCTCAACGATTTCGAGGTCAACCTTTTTAAAATATATTTCATCAATCTCTCCAAAGGTATTGATGCGATTAGATTCAAACTTGGCAATAAGTTACAGAATGGCTAACCATCATTTTATGCAGAATTTCTCGAGGAACCATCGTTGCAAAAAAACTTCTCGGAATATACTCCTCAGATTTTCAAGAGATTAGAGCAGATCGGATATATACTTTCAGCAACATTGCGAAAAGAATATTTTAAATAGCATAATTTTTGCTAGTTCTAGAGAACGCGTGCTATAGTTTCGTCCAATGTCTGTAATTTTTTAATTTTACGCTAAAATTGGTCTCAAGCGACTAGGTTGGAATCACAGATGGCGAATGGGTGTCAAAGATTCTGTCCGGACGACCGAGCGTAGGCATGATTACGTGACAACAGAAACCTCCATTGACTTGAAACTTTCAGGGTAGGTTGCATTTTGAAATGCTACGGTTGAGTTCGGTTGTGGGCCAAATCAGCTAAATGGTTGCAGGGTGAGAGTGATTTGTCATTTTGATGTTATTTTTCTCATATTTCAGGAAGAACTTGCTGAATTTCATTGCAATCGTATCGTAAGTTGATTTAAAAGAATTCTTTTCAGACATTCCAGAAAATTTAATTTTTTCGAAAACTATTCGGAAAAAAAATCGCATAGACCTTGAAATCTTCAGTGTACCAAATTTCAGTTTGATCCGACAATAACTTTTGGAGACATTGGGAAAATTGTCGTGAAATTTCGTATTTTTTCCCTGTCGTTCTCTCTGAAGATATTCAGAGTTACTCAAAAAATACTACTCCAATCATGATGAAACTTGTTAGCTGGTTTGAACATGCTGATGAACAAATGTGTGCAATATTTCGTGATTGTAGTGTCATGAGAACAATTAGAAAACAAATTCAAAGTTTTTTTCAAATAATCTATATTCATGTGTGATCAACCAAACACATGGACTCTTTCTTGGGAATCATCGGTGCTGGCTGCGCGAAACGCCCAAAAAGGCCCTGGTGAGGGGTGGCCAGCATAAAAAGCTTGATCTTACCGCATGGCCGAGAAGCTTGGCCGTTTAGTGCCTAATTTAGGACATAAATTTAGGGTTTCACTTAACTGGCAGTTAGCTTATAATTTCCTTGGGTAAATAAATGTTACACTGATCTTCTGAAGCTATGTGCTTTCATCATTTCATCAGCCGCATCCCACGGGCCATGAGAACAATTTAAAAATATTGAGAAAATGTTTTCAAATATTTTATACTCTGAAATCCTATTATCCTCACGAAATTCTGCATGAGCCTCTGAGCTGTCATTTCTCAATTGAGTACTGGATTTCAATTCAATCAAATCTGTAATTTTGGAACTATTGCCAGAATCAAATCTTTAATGGGTATAGCTGCAAGAATATTGGGAGTTTTTTCCATTCACCATTCGGCTTTCGTGATCAAGATCCAAACCTACTTAACAAATATTGAGTTTCTTATGTATTTCTTTCGGAAGTTAACAACTGAGAAACTCCATATTTGTAGATCTTGAAAAACTGAATCATTCAAACTTCCGACATTGACTGCCTGTAACCAGACACGAGGGCGGAAGTCATGTGGCCAAATAAAAGTAATCCCGAGATGCCCGGGCAGCCAAAGACCTTCCCGCGAAACGCCTCAAAGAAGTACTCATGAGTGGCCAGCACAAACCGCTTGGCGAAGAAGCTGAGCCGTCTAGGACCTACTCTAAGACATAAATCTAGGCTTTCATTTCACTGGCAGAAAGCCAATAATTTCCTAGGGTAGAATGTTATACAGCTCTTCTAAAGTTATGTGCTCTCCTCATTTCATTGGCCATACCCGTTCATTTTACGAGAACAATTCAACTCTAGGTGTATGTTCGCATTTTCCACTGGTTTAACAGTGGACATTAATTCCGCTCTGCTTGATCATAATGGATTCAGTTCTCCCAGACCTATGAATTCAACTGATGATGGATAGTGCTCATTTATAGTGTTTTCATACTTCAATGAAACTGCGAGATCACAGTCATCGAGTTCTGAAGTAAATCAAAATAAATTCTGAAATAAAATTCTGTCCCATCAGATTTTTCATTATTTCCTATAATAAACAAACCCTTAATCATGTACAGGGTTGAGCGATTGTTTGGAGTGGACTACAGGGTTTTCCAATAAGAGGTGTTATTTTGATATTCAAAGCAAAATGCCATTTTTCAATATAAATGATCGGATGTTTATTTCATTATAAAGAAGAAGCTATGCTGTTGATAGTGGAAAATAACATCAGGCAAATGACCACCACGACCACGCTTACAGGACCATATCCTTTTAATGAAATTTTCAATAACCAAATCGCAAAGTGGCTGCCCTATGTCCTCGATAGCCTCATGAATTCCATCTTTGAGGTTTTGAATCGACGCTGGGCTATTGGCGTAGACTTTTTCTTTCACGTGGCCCCAAAGGAAGAAGTCGCAAGGTGTTAAATCACAAGATCTCGGTGGTCAATTGTGATCACCTCTTCAGAAATAACACGGTCCGGAAACTTTTCCAGCAAAAGATCAATGGTTTCGTTGCTTGTGTGGCACGTAGCGCCGTCTTGTTGAAAGTTAACGTTGTCCAGATCAATACCATCCAATTCCGGCCATAAAAATCATTAATCATCTCTCGATGCGCAATCCATTCACCGTTACTGTTGCTCCAGCCTCATTTTCGAAAAAGTAAGGTCCAATGACTCCGCCAGACCATGAACCGCACCACGTTGAGGATAGACCGGCTTTTCAACAATAACTCTCGGGTTTTCCGAGCCCCAGATGCGACAGTTTTGCTTGTTGACGAAGCCACCGATGTGGAAATGGGCCTCATCACTCAAGATGATTTTTCGTTGAAATTCCGGATCATTTTCATGCATTTCAACGACCCAATCAGAAAAGACACGACGTTTTTGATGATCGGCCGGCTTGAGTTCTTGTGTTAACTGAACTTTATAAGCCTTAAGACCCAAATATTTATGCAAAATACGGTGTAATGACGTTTGTGGAATGTCTAATTCCAAAGAACGACGGGGAATGGACAAACCTGGGTTTTCTTCAACACTTTCGGCTTCAGCAGCAATATTCTCGGCTGTTCTTGAGCGAAGTGCACGGATTTTATTCTTCACATCACTAACTTGTCCCAACAGCTCGAATTTTTCGACAGCTTCAAAAGTGACATCTACCGAAATAGCGGGCTATTCAAAATAACCTCTTATTGGAAAACCCTTTAGTTGCAACGCTTATGAAAAATGGAATCCGTCAATACCCTTATTTTTGCGCACATGTTCTGAGTAACGGCATGCTATCGTTTCGTCTGAATGTCTGTTATGTTTCAATGTTTTCACGATAATTGTCGAAAAGATTAAGCTAGCGTCTTGAAACTTTCAGGATTAGATGGGTCTCGGCTAAACGAATCTGGAGCTACAGTCATTTGAATATTTGAGGATACTTTTGACAGAAGTCTCAACTCAAAACGAAAAATCGGAAAAAATCTTTTTTGTCTGATGAAAGAGTCAGATTTGCACTCTGAAACGTCACAGTCCGCTTTGTTTATCGTTTGTATTGTTCGTGTATTGTTCATTAGACAATCTGTTTTCCAAGAAACTGGCGTTTTTTCATGAAAAACAATTTTATTTAATTCTTAATAGTACTGTTTCAGATATTGGGGGAAAAAACCTAAAAAATGATGCAAAATTCTCCCAAAACAAGCATTAATCGGTACTTTCGAGGTTACTTACTCAATACCTTCAGAAGTATTTAGGCGATCGGAGGTTATTTCTCTGATATTTCGAGAACTTCTTGGTAATTGGATTGGAACTTGGGGGTTAGTTGAAGCATAACTATGAGAAACTTTTCGCGAAACTTTGTAGAGATCGTATATTTAGTATATTTTCTCAAGAAAGTTCATTTTTTCGGAAACGATTCACCGGATTCGAAAAAACACATTCAACAGACCTGTTTTTTCCAATATTCGATATTCTATGATTTCCCAGTTATATTATCCTAACAAAATTTTGCATCAACCTTCAAGTTGTCATTATTCAATTTCGAAATGGAATTCAATTCGATATAATCTATATTTTTGAAAACATTTGGAAAACAAAATTTTGACCCATTCCCGAATTCGGCCTTCGTTATTAACATCCAAACTTACTCCATAAATATTGGGATTTCAAGTTGTTTCTTTCGTGATTGAGATCTGCCGTGAGTAATTGGTTGAAGAAATAACAGACTATCACCCCAAACTTTATATCACCAATTTATTTCCAAAATAATTGTAATAATGCCAATGAATATAGTCGTCCGTTAGAGATTTTCAATAAATCAGGTTATGGTTCAAGTCTTCATTTTAGTTATGTTTTCCCCCGTTAGAAAAGCCCTAGTGATGAACTGTTTATTGCGCAGTTTCAATTCTTCACATTGTCAATAATGGTAATAACTGTAACTTTGTGCCATACGGGAGATTAAACGATCTAGTGAGTTATGAAATGGAATGAAATTTTTCAATTTCGCTTCAATCCAGTCAAAGCAGACTATTATCCAGATTAATCCAGGATTATTTTGGATGAAAAAGAACGTTTCCCAAATGCAGATGAAAAATTCTAGAAAAGCACTGAGGTGAGGTCAGGCAGGAACTTTCACGCGTCAAATTCGTTGCAAAAGCATTATTTCTCGAGTTAATGCGGAAATAACGATACTGAGAATATAAAAGGGTGTGGAAGTGTTTATAAAAATTTCTTCGAATTCTTTTAAATACGATCATCATTAAACTCACTATAAATTTGCGCATCAGCATTGCCGTCATGATCCGATTTATATTCTTTGAGATTACATGGAAATTACAACGACAACGAAAGAAACATCATGAACATTTGACAAATTTTTTTCCCGATATCTTCGAAAATGAATATCGAATCAAACTGTTATTTCACACACTGTTGTTATACATTGATTTCAAGATCTTTGCACATCTTAACGAAATCTGGTGAACAGTTCTAGAGCAAAAAATATTTTTCAAAAATAATCTTGAATTTTCGAAAAAAAAAAAATTCTCAATTCACGGACAATACGACTCCAACAAATTCTGCAAAAAGTTATGAGGCGGTGTCTCCAACTAATTATCAAGTTTCAATCCGATCGCATGAGATAGTAAAAAAATAACCGCAAAAACTCAAATGAGTATACTGCGAAACCGTTCGACCGATTTGGTCCATTGACGAACGCAACCATCGTATTTTGAAGCGCAACCTACGACTTTCGAGTCGCTAGCTCTTCTCGTTCTCAAATGATTGTGCCAGACAGAATCGAATTTGTCGTCAGAGGAATGAATAAGGAACCTTATTAGTACTAGAGTATCATACATATTTTATTTAGGAGATGTCACTTTTATATAATTCCTTGAAAGCATTTTGGTATAAAGAAAAACGTCATCAAAATCAATTTACCATAAAAGAATGCTTGTATATGCCGGAAATATTTGAGCAAATTAGATTGGAAAGGCAAAAATGATTTTACATTTTGCATTCAGCAACCTTGGATGCTGTGATAATCGAATAATGTTAGAAAACGAAGTGGAAATATACCAGAGAGCCCTGAAAGGAGGAAAATCAATATCAGAGAACGATAACCATATTCCTTAAAATGTAGTGTTTTTCCGGTGCTTCTCATCAGTTTCCCCTCTTTTTTTTCTTTCGTAATTTTCCGATAGAAAATTGCATCGACTATTGAATCAGAAATTCAATTTCACCGTAAATTGTTATTATTCCATTGCGCTTTGGATGAATGATTTTAAGTTCTGGTTTTTCATCTGAGCGAAGAGCAATGAGTTCAGTTGAAAATGCCCGAGATCAAACTACATATAACAAACGAATTTAATTTTCTCGTTTCAATTATTCAGAGTTAAACCATTGCTTGAATTTCATGCTTGAATCCATGCGTCCATCCGAATAATTCTATATTTTTTATGAAAATTGTAAAAATTATTTCGATTGAATTGATGGAAAGACTTTGCGATATCGTCAGTTTAACAGGCAAGTGAATATTCTTCAAAAGAAAGGGAGATGCATTAAGAGCATCTGATATCATTGTTTTGCTTATAATTTTGTATTATTAGTTTGCAGATTTTGATAGATCTCGATATTAAAAATTCGTACACATTGGGGTTAGTAAAGAGCAGTGTATATCATCAATTAATTTTAGCGATAAATATCTTTTTTTGGGCAAAAATACTAGCGAGAGGAGCTGGAGATGCAAAATGGCGCACGTGCCGGTTCGAAATCTTCAGTTGTGTCGATGTTGAAATTTTTTCAAAAATACTCGGAATGGTCGAGAGATGAAGTTTTCTATTCCACCTGTTAGCTCTATCAAGATAAATTTTGCCAAAGAAGTCGAAATGTCGTCCGAATAATCTGAAGAAGATGTTGAACAATAAGCATTTTTACGAGCTTCTTCTGGGGAATAGCGCGTTATCGTTTCGTCACAAAGCCGAAAATAATCTTGAGCAATTAGGTTGAACACCCTGCAGAAGAATCCGTGGTCAAATTTATTTGTGTCAGATTAATTTGGCACAGACATTGAAATCAGCATTCAACAACAATGTTGCAAATTTCAATTCGATACGATATTTACTTTCGGAGATTTATAGACAAAAATATGTGAAATTTCGTCGTTGTTTGAAATTTTCAGACAACGACGCTTCGTAATAATATGGGGAATACCAACGCGAAACTTATTGGAGAATTTCGTATGGATCAAGTTGTTAAAAAATCCAAAAAAAAAATGTTTATTCGAAAATGGGCACAGACCTTAGAATCAGTACTCAACAACAAGGTTTCAAATTTTAATTCGATACGATATTAACTTTCGGAGATATATGGAAAAAATATGTTAAATTTCGTTGTTTGAAACTTTGAGGTTTGAAAAAATGTATTTTCTAAAATTATCCACATCTTTATAGAAAAAAAATATTTTTTTTGAATTTATTGACCAGATTTCTGAAAAAGCTCGACACATACCTCGAAGTTAGTCTCTCACAACAGTTTATCAAGTTTAATTTCGATCTGATGTTTATTTCTGGAGATATTAGGACAAATTATGTCAAATTTCGTTGTTATTTGAAATTTTGAGAATATTTCCTCAATATTTCGAAACTATTGAAGCGATCAGATTGAATCTTGGGATATTCCTTGGTGTCAATTAATCCTCAAAAACAATTCCTCAAATTTCAGTTCGATCCGATATTTATTTTCGGATATATTAGGGTTATTCCTAAATATCCTAAGAAGAATACACGTGATCAGATTTTAACTATGTAGTAGGTTGAAGATTACCAATGCATGACTTAATGCATAATTTCATGGGGATCGTATATAGGGGTGAAAAATTGTTTAACAGAATTCGAGAATTTTGTAAATTTTTGTTGAAAATTTTTTTTTACCGGAAGGTATTCATCAAATCCCAAAAAGATTGGCAAAAACCTAGAGTCAGTATTTCACAACAGAGTTTCAAAGTTCAGTTTGATCCACTATTCATCTTCAGAGATATTGGGAAAAAAATGTGCCAAATTCCGTGGTTATTTCCTCGGTATTTTTGTTATTCACAGAGTTACTCAAAAATTACTGAAATAATGACATTTCGAATAGATTTATATGCGGAATCATTGGACGATTTTACCAATTCGCGAATTTGGCTTTCGTAATTGAACCGGTTATTTTCAAACTGAATAATGTTGAATGAGTTTTATTGATGGAATGTCAAGTGCTTCTAAAGTTCAGATGATTGTCAAGAAATGAAAGTATACAGTGTGTCAATTCGTAAAGGAACCATTTTTATATCTCGGCCCCTATGCAAAATCAGAAAACATGCAAAGAGGGCAACATTTTGAATATCTGGCCTCAATCAAATTGTATCAGCCCTGCAAGCGTGATTCAATCAAAGTAATCCACCTATCCATTTAAGATTCAAGGGATTGCTCATGCTCACAGCATTTTTTTCTAATTTGCATAGGGTCCGAGATATTGAAAGTGTATTTAGAATGTAAAAAGGTAAAGAGAGCTCTGAAGAAAAAGCAAAATCTTTCAAAAATATCCTTTAATTGATATTTGAAAAATACTGGGGGGTATATTCGGTTAATCGGATGTATATTAAAAGCAAATACGGTTAAATGGTATACAGATGGTTCCAAAACCACGATGGGGGCCGGCGCTGGGGTATACGGGCCTAGAACCAAGTGTATACTATCGCTAGGCTCCTACTCGAGTGTTTTTCAGGCAGAAATACTTGCAATCGAAAGATGCATAGACATAAACCTGGAAAGAAACTATATCAAGGATGTGACATAGTGATCCATTCTGATAGTCAGGCTGCTTTAAAGCACTGAACTCCTAAGTCATCGACTCAAAGCTGATATGGGATTTCCGAAGGAAACTCAATGAAGTAGGCAAGAATAACAAGGTCTTCTTAGTCTGGGTTTCTGGGCACTCAGGAATCAAAGGAAATGAAGAGGCTAACACTCTAGCCAGAAAGGGAGCACAAACGCTACCTACTAGCCCAGAACCTTTCTGTGCTATAGGCAAATGTACCTATAAGAAAGAATTTTTGGAGAAGGAAGAAACTGAAAGAGGGGCACTCTGGAGGAATTCTCCAGGAATGGAACACTCTAAAAAGTTCCGTCGGAACTTTGAAATTGCTAGATCCAAAAAAAAATCATTTGGATCTCAGTAAGAACAAGTTACGCCTCCTAACTGGTTTCCTCACAGGACACTGTCGCCTGAGGAAACACATGATGAGAATGGGCTTATCAGAAACTGAGTGCAGATTCTGTGGGGAAGAGAAGGAAACTCCTGTTCACCTGATCACAGAATGCCTCGCCATTGTAGGAGGAATGGGAACTTACCCTCCTTGAAGGCCTCACAGATATTAGAATTCATCAGAGCTCTTAAGCTGGAGGGCGAGCTGTAAGTACCGCATGCATGCAGTTCCGACGAGGGGGCACAATAGACCTTAAGGTCGCAGTGGAATGTAATCCCTTACCTAACTATAACTATATAAACAATGTATATTCTCAGAAATAAATCATATCAGATGCATTCTGCTTTTCATAGATATTGTCTTTTTCGTTTCAGATATTCACTAGGTTCCACACCTTATCGTATGTTCAAATATTTACTTTTAATTGTTTCAGGTTTATATTGAACTTGAAGCAATTTTCTAAAAATTGCTCCATTGTAGGTAGATGTTGATCGGAGGTAACCATGATCTATATGAAAATTGCTGAAACATCAAGCTTTCGTTATAATGAATTGGTCGCATTGTTTTTCTATAGCCCTGGACATTTTATCGATAATATAAACAACGATAACTTCGTGAAACACTCCATTGTTGAATAGTTGAACAACTTTTAAAACTTCATTTCGTTATGAAAACTTTCCTGTGTTATTCTAATTAAACTTCGTCAGTCTTTGTGCTGTTTTTATCGGCCCTTCAAAGGAGAACATCGAACAAAGTGAAAGGCTTTTACTGGGAGGGCATTAAAGATAATTTTCGGAAAGTACTTTGTTCTCGGATTGATTCATATCTCAGATATTTTCACTTTTTGTTGGGAATGTACAGATGAAAAGATATTTTCGTTAGAAAGGGATGTCCTATGAAAATTTTCTTGTTGAATATTTCGTTTAGTAGAAATTTTCGAAAAAATTCTAATGCACGACTTTTTTGAGGACGAGTTCGACATCGAGTTACTTGCTTATTTGGTAGTAACCATCTCTTTTAGTTCGGAACCAGGAATTCGACATATTTTTTCCCAATATCCTCCCCGTGATGAGACGAATAGTTTCGGAAAAAAATCTCTTCAAAAAAATTTTGAATCTTCACAATTTTTTTTTAAATTTATCACCCATGTGATACCATCGGAATTTTGCATGCAGTTGCGCGTTGATGTGGCAGAGCTCATTTCCAAGTTTCAATTCGATCACATAATTGGTTTCTGAGATATTAAGGGAATCATTTCAGAAAATTCAAATGGGTATAACTCCTTAACCGTTTGGCCGATTCGGTCCATTAACGAATATAACCCTCGCATTTCGATATGTTATCTACACTGAATATTATAAGTCGCAAGGAGTTTTTCGTTCTAGAATAATCGTGCTCGATATCGACATCTGGTTCGACATCAGTGAGTCCAGCCTAGTCGTTTCAGACTAGAGAGAAAATTCTATAATTCCAAAGATTCGGTCAAAATGATAGCACGCTGTTCTCTAGAACCTGAGAGCAACAAAAAGGTGAAATCTATCTATCTATTCATTTTATTATCGTTCGAATTATTTGATGTTGTTTTTTTCTAATTTCAGTAATGATCTATGGACGTCTATGAAAATATTTTTACAGGTTATTCCTTGATTTGAGTTGAGGAAAACAATTCGAAGGACAAAGTCTGTATCAACAGAGCTTTCAAGTGATGTATAATGTATACACCCTCGGTTGGCATTTGGAAATCTACACACCATATTGGAAATTGGCGTATATTTCTGTGATTTTGGCTGAGATTATCGGAAGTTTTTTTCATTTCCGTTGAACCGGATGTCATATGCACACATTGTTCAGTCCTGTCGATGGTAAAAATTCTGTACCACCAATTTCCAAATCTCATATCATGAAAGATGAATATTTATTTTGGTGGTATACAGAATAATATATGTACCTATAGTAGAAGCACAATAAAAAATTATTTCTCTCGTCGAAATGTATTGCCACATGTCTGCTCCCAGAAAAAAGGGAATAATATTACAATATATGAATAAAATTATTTCCCTCGTCAAAGTATATAGAAAAACTTTCCTGAAGGAAAAATGTGAAGAAGCAATCGAGGTAGACAAATATGCAAAGTCAGGAATGAAAAGCTGCGAAATACGAATGAATTGGAACATTTCATGGGAGAAAATTCAGCAGATGCCTCCAAATACATGCTGTACTCAATTTGATTAAAAATTGTAATAACTTTGTGGGACAAGCTATCTTATAAATCGTGAGTTTAATATTGCGTTCCGTTCTAACCGAGGAGACAATGAAATATCTACCATTTTGGGATTTGAATTCGACCAGAGGATGTTCTGTGTCATTTAATTGAAAAATTTGTTTTTTTAATGAAGAAATATCCAGAGCAGAATGTCGGGTTTAAGTGTCAGAAGAAGGCATCAATACCAGGACCTGTTAAGGATGAGTTTTATTAGCCATTTCAACATTGTTCAACTTCAAGAAACACGACTTTTGTGGAACGGTTCATTCTTACGAGTTTCACCTCCAGTTCAGCAATTAATTCTTAGATCTGTTCTAGGAATATCGTTTTGAGCAAATGTCTGTAATTTTATATATTTTTCCTCCAAAACAGTCTCAAACCACTAGTTTGGACCCCCTGATGGAAAATCCTATGTAAAACCGATTCTCTTCTACCGGTCCGCCGACCGTCCGTTCAATGCTACGATAACTGGGAACGGAAAGAGTTAGCGGCTTGTTCAGCAGAAACCATTAAGATATAAAGCTGATTTTGAGCGCATGTTTAAGGAAACAGCGTGCTATCGTTTTGAATGCATGTAGTTTTTTCTAAAAATAGTCTCAAACCACTTGGCCGGACTCAGTAGTGAATAATCCGATAAAAATCAATTTTGTCTGGCTGACCTGCTGATCGGCCGTACGTACGCCCGTCCATACGTCACGATATTTCGGGAACTGAAAGAGTTAGAGCTTTCAGAGTATACTGCGTATCGGAATGCGCCGGCTGAGTTCGTTAATGAGCCAAATCGAAAGAATGGTTTTAGAGTTATACTTTCACGTATAGTATTGTATCTTGGTAATAAGCGGCGGTAGCTCAGTGGTTAGAGCGCTAGCCTCATGATCGTAAGGTCTGGGGTTCAAGCCCTTGACCGGGAAAGAATTTTTCCGGTTATCAGGGGACCGTCCAACCATTCGCTGTTGGGTAAACAATTAGCAGTGCTATTCCTAACGTGGCGCAAGGAATTAGTAACAAAGCCTATACAGAACACACCTGGTCTCCTAACTCGCACAGCTTCTGAGGGGTTCCGCAGCGGAACCTAGGAGAATCAGCAACAATAACAATAATTAGTTGTGGAATTCTGACGTGCAACTATTTGCAAAATGTTGTTGAAACCTTGCCTTTGGTTATTAAAAAACCCTTCTGTTGTTGAAATTCTTCTTTAAGGATAGATATATCGCCGAAATCTTCTGGTGGATTTCGAACTCAATTCACTCATCGAGAATTCACAACTGGCCTGACAATTTTCAGGAAAATGTGAAGACGAACTGTCGGAATTAAATTAACCTTCGTAATTTTTATAAATTATTCTCATTTCCAACGACGAAATCAGAAACGCGTGAGTACATTTCCTTTGCGTTCCTTTGAGAAGCATGTGCCTATGCATGCTTGTACTCGAATTTCTTCGACACAGATCTCCAGGTTTTTTGGCTTGGTCATTGAACATTATTTTGAACTTTTCAGTTCGATAAGAAACTGGTTCTCCAAACTGTATATTTCGTAGGTGAGGTAAAGAACCTTGGTCATTTCACACCCCAGGAAAATTTAAAAATTGATTATGTACGTATTGAATTCGGTGGAATTGACGAACAGGTCAAACAAATAATACCAAAATTGCTAAAAGTGAAGGAAATTGCAAAATTGTTCTTCAAACATAAATCCAAATATTTGAAAAATTTCAGAGAAGCATTTTCAAAATCCTTGTCAAAACGAAAATTGAAATATTTATTTTCCAATATTTCCGTGGCTACATATTAAATTGACTTTGGTGCATTGTTGTTGAAATTAGCTTCAAGATCTATACCAAATTTCAGCGGTTTTCAGCGAGTTTGTATCCTCATCTTATTACATAAATTCAATCTAATCGAATCAGTACTTCTTATTGATATTGATATTAAGGAAATAACTTCAAAATTTCAAATGGGTTCAACTCTGAACCTGTAAGGAAGATTTTGACCATTAACTAATTTAATCGAGACAGTTGAGCTCCCAAACTAACCTGAACATTTCGAGACCTCAGGTCTTGTTTTCGAGAGTTAAAGCACATTTGGGGGGCCAGACATAATTATTTTGGAACACGGATTCTTCTCCGGGTAGTTCGACCCAGTTGTTTCAAAAAATTTTCGCTCAACAATAGAAAATTACATTTCATATAAAGGGTATAAAATGAGGATATTAAGGGATATATGAAACTTCCTTCAGTTTCATTCGTTTGTGGCAAAATGATTTGAATTCTGAATAATGTGAACATCACCATGACGCGTTTTTCTCGGAGTTTTTCGATTATGTTTATATTTCGATTATAGTTTTTAGCTGTACGACGTTGTAATCTAAGTACCTAGAGTACCCAAAAAGTTCATCAGGAGAATTCATTGAATTTTCGGGTAGAGAAGTGAAATTGATTCTTTAAATTGATTACCATGCATCTTCGTCATTAAATGACAGAATATTATGATACATCACATTTTTCCTGAGAGTTACATGAGTATTCAATCGCTAAACTTCGCGTACTAGGAATTCAATTTTACCCCATATATGTGGGGGATAAATTCTGCATATTTATTTATTCTCGAATAGTCGGCAATAGAATTTGAATTCAATATAAACACAAAAAGACGAAACAAGACTAAATCTACCCTGAAAGAAATATCAAAAACAAAACAGATGGAACAAATATGCTTAGTGGAACAAAGAGATATTCGATAGATAGCTGAGGAGTAATCGGACAGAACAACACTGAGAATATTAAAATTGTAACAGATATCACGATAGGAAAATTAACTTATAGTTCACACCACCTTATATAGTTTTCAACATCAACATCAACATAGTTTAACATGCATCACGGAGCAAACACGAATGTATTCAAAGCCATGTAGAAATAAAATTCGATTACTGAGAAGATCAACTTTCTTTTCATTTTATTTCGAAAAAAACATTTGTTCTGAGTGGAGGTATAAATGTCATCACAAAATTATTGTTTTACTTCCGCTATAATTGAGGATTCTCAATTATACACCTCCGATACGATGATGATTTTTAGTTCCAATTCTTTCGTTTGAAGTAGCAAACTGTATGGAAATAGCATATCATTCAATTCAAATTAGCAGAGGTGACTTCTTATTTTCAGTAGAGAAAATCAAGGAATGTTCGCAAGCATTTCAATGATTATAGCGGCAAACACGAAGTATATATAAGCATTCCATGAAAACGTCAAGGCAACAAGATACTTTGTAAGTAATTCCTTCTTTCTACAGCTACCTTATTGTACGAAGGGTGCAGCAGCATCTAGAGATGAAATGAAAGATGCTAAGTCCACTACTCAGCTGAATGATCGGGCAGGACCTTGTTTCTTTGAAAATTCCGATAAGAAGTTCATTCACTGAATAAAGGAGAATGATCCCGTGTCAAAATTACATGTTCCCCGTGAATGGAACCCCCCTTGAGGTTTTAAGACACGGTGATCTAATTGCACTGCCAAATGTATGAATGAAACTAAAAGAGGGCAACATAATGGAAAATGAGCACTGCAGGTTCATCCCATACATAACAATGTGAGTGAACTGAGGCATCACCCGGAAAAGAGTTTACCTTCACACATGAAAAATTGCACAAGGAGATTCCACCTCAAAATTCTGTTGTTCTTTGTCATATCGTGAAACGGACACAAGATACAGGATTTACTTGGCCACAAGGCTTGTCTAGTGTCGATTTGAGGTTAGAGTGGTTAACGGAAGGTAAACATCCGAAGTTTCAAGTAGAACGACTGGAAAAAGAATGCGACCGACCCACCATTCTGCAAGGGGGCTGACACTGAGCACTGGTTAATTCTGTAAAGGCGCGCTTGGCTCGAATATTACACGCTTGCGCTATTATTTTGGGAAAGGATAGAACTTCTTGCGGCACCCTTATTTTCCCGAACGTTTCCTCTCAAACTACAATATACAGACTATCTCCTGGAAACCCAACTGGATTCTATGTAATCACTGGCCTTTCCATCGAACTCGGAATCTATTTATATGTTTTCCTCTGTTTCCCACCCTCGCATAAATAGATATTAGGTTTCTGGGCCACTGGGCTCACAATAACATCAAGAGAAAACACGGGGATGAACCTTATGATCATCCAATTCTTTCCTTGGATCTTTCCGCAGAAATGTCCTGAAACTGATGTACGATATGTAGGATAAAACCCTGTTTCTATAAGCTTCAATTTTCCCTGGAATTCCTATCCGTTTATTATTCTGCAAGCCTACGAATTGAACTATCGAACAGAAATTAAATGGACCGAAGTTTAGAGATTAACTATCGGAAGGAAATTCATCAAACGTACCAAGTTTGATGAAAACCTACATACAACTTAGAAGGAGCTGATAAATACTTTCATATCATTTTCTCATTATATGGTTAATGGCATTTTTATTTGTAATGTCTCTTAATTTTGTGTTAAAGAAGCAGTAAAACGATTTCATTAATTCCGATAATTTTCCACAGCGATGTTTCAGTATGAATATGAATATGAAAACTGGAAAAATTTATGATGAAGAAACATGCCTACAGTATGTTTTATTTTCTCCACAGAGCAAAAGATTCGTTAAAATATGATGTATTCTTGGAATCGGAAAAATGGATCGTCTGAAAAATTCAATTATCTACAGCGTTTCCTATTTGAAAATATTTTTTGTATCTCCTGAAATCTGCAGAGCTACTGTTTCTATAATAACATTCATAGAAATTCTATCATATACAGCAATTTTATGGGTAATTTATACTCATTCATTCTGCACATCAGTTGCTTTTACCGCATTTGCTCTAGTGTGAGATGCAAATGAAATAATTAATTCAAATTGGCTCAGAAATAAATGAAAAATTCAGTGAAAGTTTTTACTTTCAGGAAAAAAAGAATTTGAAAACGTAATAGAGCATAAAATGATTTTTGATATGTGGAAATGTGTACAACGTCCAAAAATTATCTGTGGTGATACCTAAGTTGTCATGAAATCCTTGAAATATTATTTCCTGTAGTACAAAGTTAAGATTTTTTGGGCATATGTTCGTAAAAATATATCATTCAAATGAACCCAAGAACCACCTCCAGGAACATAAGCATGTCATTAAAAAGCTCAGGATGGGGAAAGAAATTTATATTCTTGATCATTTGAATATACCAGGAATCACAGCAATCAGTTGCATCAACAAATATATCTTCATTTTCAAAATACTAAATTGAAATTCTGGGCATTGATACTACATACTGTTTTCCATCGACTGAGGTAAGCAAGAAATGTAAGCTTAGATTTTCTCGTATGAAATGAGGTTTATTTTTACATGTTCGAATTCTACGTTGATTTTTGAAATAAAATTATGAAAAATATCATTCGATTTCTATATTAGATATATCTATTTTTGTAATTATCAGAAATCACTCAAATTCATTTATTTTCTCCTCGAAATTGACCAGAGAATGGGACAGAAGTCACGTATTTTGTTTTAGTCGTTTAGTAGTTTTTGTTTAGTGCAAGGGGTGAGTCATCGGCTCTTATTTCAATTATAACCCTTCTAGGTTCATGAAAACTGGCACGCATACCTTCTCTTCCAACAGTATCTGGTCAGAGAAATGAGTTTAGTAATTTTCCAACCCTAAGGACATTATATCCACGTTTCGATGTGGCATTCGACTTCCTACCTGTTCTCACAAAAACTCAATTGGATAAATACTAAAATTTCTTCTCGATCCGAAAACTGCATGATCAGAGAAATTTCATAAACATAGACGCAGTATAATTTGTGTTAAAACAGAAAGTTCAACCGTCGCAACATTCTGAAACAAGATACTAAACCGCCTAAAATGGTTCATTTGAGTATAATGGAGCTGAATGGTGTAATGACGACAAATTGAAATATCCAGAATGGCAATCGAACTGAAATAAAAAAAAAAATCATTTTTTTCCGACAATATTCCCCTCAAAATTTAACGTAGAATTCGAATATGCAAAAATAAACATGTGGAAATCAAAAGCTGCGTACATTTTGGGTTGAACTGAACATAGATACACAATATTTAACATTATTCGTGAAAATTAGTCTATGATATATATATATTATATTCAGATATCTTGAAAATCCGATATTTTGAAAAATGAACATTTTTTGGGGGTGAACCTGATGATTCCTGTGCCACCCGGTACATTCTGTTCTTCCATGATTTCAACACATTGCAATTTCAAAGTCATATAGAAATTCAAGTCCATATACAATCATGCTAGTTGAACCTTATTCTCGAACAATACCATCCTTAATGCTACACTCCAACATCTATGTTTCAGCAGCAAATTTAGCAATCAGACCGAACAAGCCAATTTTAAGATCATGCAAAGCGAAGACAGCCGATTTACTTTTCAATTTCAAAGGAACCAATGTCAAATATGAAATGAGCAGAGACCATTCATTACCTACGATTTTCAAAAAAAAGTTTCGTTCTTTCTTCCTCAACACTTCAATCGCCATCAGCAGCTCCTCATCATGATAAACTATCTTTGTTCTGAAAGGAGGCAACTATAATTTTTTTCATTTCCCTTCGAATATATCAATGAATTTCATTGAATTAGTGATCAGACAATATATAATGGGAATCAGATACAAATAGTACATGTGGTTTCTTTTTCAACATTGCTGCCTTACAACACTACCTTGCAATACTACCATATGATGGCTCAATTAATTTTTCGATTATCTGGTATCTTCAACAGCATTATCGTAAGATAGTCGTGAATACATCCTTTCAGTCAGAGAGTTCATGACACATGTTTCATGAAGTGTTTGATTCAAGTTGAAATTCCATATGATGGTTTGGCAGTATGTAATCGAGTGTCTTTCTCACCTACTTGGGTACATCAGGTTCTGTGTATGCAAAGAAGTTCGAAAATTCGACAATTTTATTTCCGTAGAAAAAACTTAATGAGGAAGAGTCTTATTGAGTAGGTAAAATTGAACAAATCACCTTGAAGCTGCAACTCGATTTGGGACCAAACAGAATCAATCCGTCAATTTAATTGCTATAAAGTAGAAAAATTAACGAGACTTCCTTGATTTTCCTACTTCATGGCACTCTTGGTTGATTCATTTCAACATAACCTCCCCCAAAGTGGCCATTCTCATTGATTTTATACTGAAATGAAATTGTCGAATCTACTTCTTCGTATGCGCAGTACCTGGTGAATCCAGGTATACCAGAAAGACACCTGCTTACATACTCATCTAGCCTTCATTTACAATGATCTTAAATTTCAATTTGAATCAAACACTTCACGAAACATTTGTCATGATATCTCGCTCTATAAGAAGAACCTAGTTGCATTACACACAGAAATATCCAATTACAAATATCTGCAATGTCTTCAATATTACTTTCATCATGGAATATTAGAACATTAAGGTTGTCTAGACTTAGGATTTCCCTAGATGAGGAATTTCGTAGTCTGGAACAAAAGAAGGTGAGCTGATTCTCACCTCTACGAGCTGTAGGTCAACATTAACTATTCATAAAATGAGCTCATTGTTCTCTTCGCCCAACAAATTTCCCTTGCGGTTACCTCTAATTAAAACCATCAATATTCACCAGGAAATAAGTTCCCACATTTTAAAATGGAACAGCTTTCCTTTACTCCCATTGCAAGCTTGGTTCGATGAAAGCGTTCGCCAGTTATTCTCGTGCAGATGGTTTTCCATTTGCGAATGCCGATAAAAGACGTTTGATCTGCGTTTAGCATTCAGTTGACCTTCGGTTTCTTTGAAGTGGAAAGGAGTTCTATTGATTTCTGCAACTTGGTTTTGGTTTCTTAATTTCGTGATGGGAATTTGAAAGAATCTTTCAGCGTAGGTATATTATTGATCATCAGATAGTCCAGGTTGATTTCCTTAGAGCAATATGTTTTCCGTCCACTCGGACAATGATCTGTTATTATTTCACCGAATCTTCAGAATACAAGGCTGTTTATGCTTTGTAATGGTATATATTCCGAACAACTAGCAGATGTTCCAAGTCAAACATGAGCTGAAGAGTTCATGGTTTACCACTTTGCGCGCAGAGCTGTGAAAGATACTTTGGAAAAGGATCTCAGATATGAGTAGTAAATCTTAGATGTAAGTAACTTTTGTCACAGTATCCGAAGCTTCTTCTTTCAAAAAAAACCCTCTCTTCAGACAACGTTAAGAATAAATATTTAATGATTAATAGAAATAGCATTTATCATATCTCATCGAACATGATGATTTATCCAACCATTTTCTTACTTCGAAACAAAACAAAATTGAACTCTAAATGAAATAGAAGAATAAAATATCAAAACCTTCAAGCTTCAGCTCATTTTGGTAGGATAAAATACGATATCCTTGTGTTGAACAAGTCGTAGCTGGTCCAAAGGAACTTTTCTCACATTATCTATGTGATACTTCTCGATATCTGTAATCCTTCTTGTGATCTTAGCTCCTTTTTGGAATTTTTTTTGGGTATCTGATTTAATTTTCGGTGTATAAGATACATTACAGTATCTGAGATAATTTTCGGTATCTTGGTTCCTTTTCGATATCTGATATACTTCTCGTTATCTGAGATACTTTTCGGTAAAGCAGATACTTTTCCAGCAACAAGATGCAGCTTCTTCTAAAAGGATTTAGGATACTGGTTACTTTTTGTAAAAAAAAGGACGAAGATACCAGTAACGGAGATACTTCAAAGTAACAAATTTACTGAAATTGAACAAAAATACCTTTTCTGACAGCTCCGTATGCGTGGCACCGTCATCCAGGTAGTTCATGAAACGCGCCAAAATTTATATTATTCAGTTATCATTTCATGAAATCGTAACTATGTATGTATTCATTCAGATATATTTTACTGTAACATACTATCGAGATTACTTCGGATTCCCAAGTGGATGTGGACTAAGCTGTCATGAGTTATACATTCTATTGTCTTTTCATGCCGACGGACTGGTCATGAAAAGTCTGTTACAATTATCAAAGTAGTTTTTGATGAAAATTAAAAACTAAGTTATTGAATGCACTTTGAAAAACTCATTTTATGGGTATAATGCAAGCTTTGTACCAGCAGAATCAATTAACTCCTGTTATACTGACCCTACATGATTTCTACTTTGATGCAAGTTCCCAAGACGTTGACACATGGCATTTCCCTCCAGAAAAAACCTACGAATCTATTTTAAATTGTGATGTTGCAATACAAGTCTTTCAAATGTAACGAAAATAATTTATGTTGGCGATTCGTTAAAACTAAGAGAACATAGATTCTTCATTGAACCATTAAAATGAAAAAACAGATGTCCAGAGGTAGACGAGGTGTTTAGAGATTTGACTTGTATGAAATATATTATGAGATATGTGTTGGAACTTCTTCAGTAATGGAGCATGAATTCTTCAACCTTAGTTGTAGTAAGCTAACGAAAGTCAAGCCTTCTACTCATCCTTTGATGGTATCTGATAGAAGCAATTTGGAGTCGGTATCTCTATGTACATGGCAAAATATATTAAGTGGCGTTAGAAGCGAAACATCCAGAAGGAATAACTTAGGGACCTCCATTTCTGTATATGTTATGATAATATATCAACGTTTTAGTTTGCATAAAGATTTTTGTCATATTGTTAGTTGAACGTAGTACTTATTGGAAGCTTAAAAGTGAGGAAATGGCTCAAGTTCGATGGCGTGTATATTGTCACATTGTTAGCGGTTTTGACAGGGGTAGAATTGATGCCTTTCAAGATGATGGTTTGTTCTTACGTGTCAATTATAAGGCACTGACATTAATTGCTGTGTATCGTATATGGACAAATGAAGGTGGAGGAACACAAGGAAGACCAACTGGTCAACCGAGGCGAATCACAGAACGCCAAGATAGCCCTTCCGCGCAACTGGCTCAACGAGAAAGTTTTGGTACTAAGCGTCAAATCGCTGATTAATGGTTCGGAAAAGCAGGTAGACCTGTTAATACAAGTACGTTATATCGCCGCATTCGAGCCTTTGAACTCTTGCCATACCGGACTGCGGACCACTGCGATCATCGTTTGAACTGTTGCAGAGAAAGGCAGCAGTGGGAGTCAGAATGGAATAATGTCGTATTCAGCAACGAATCGCCATTCTGCCTGGGTATGCACGAGGGCAGTAAAAAGGTAAGATGCCGACGTGAAGAGCTACGCGATTCCACATTCGCTGTGAAGAGATGTGTAAACAGACTTTTTGGGTTATGGTTTGAGGAGCTTTTGCTTTTGGCCGAATACCACTTCTGTTTATTTCAGGCATTATTACAGCTACGCGTACCCATATTGCTAGTCGAACTATGAATTTCTTCAAGAAGCGGACGTTAACTTTTGCTGTGGCCACCTCGTCCATCGGATTTTAATCCCACTGAGCATATGTGGGATATGATGGGGACGGGACTGTCCAATTGGCACCAACTTCTACAGACACTGGCCCAGTTAAGTCATGACGTTCGAGTTGCTTTAAACGAGTTGGTAAAAGCAGACTTCGATCTTATTTTGAAGATGCCTAGATGTGTACAAGAATGAAATCGTTTTATTGTTGTTGAATGACTTCAACAATGCCAAACAATGCAGTTCTCGAAGTTATTCTTTCTGGGAGCAACCCCTCTTATGACACCAAATAATTATCGCAAAATATGTTTGAATTAAGTGAAGGTTATCCATATATACATGTGATTTTTTTGAGTTAGCGATGCAAGCAGTACAAGAATTGAATGTTGTTCACACTGTTATGACAGCTTGAAGAAAAATATCATACCTGACGAAAGTTTCGCATAGCACCATTGATACGAAGGGAGTCGGCAGCGATCATTGCTATGCCTCCTTCCTTGTCATTGTGGTCCCTTAGTTGTCTTAAGGATGTCGATGCTGAAGATCCGTGTACGCAATTCTTTCCGCAGCAAGGCTTTGACGCTTCCGGCTGCGAGCTTTGCCTAATTATCCTGGATCCTTGTAGAGAAGGTAATACTGATTGGTCCTCTGGGCACAAACTGCACGACATCTGAAATTTACATCGTCCAAGTTCTAACTTGACCGGACAGGACTAGCCTTCGGTATTACTGGAGTGGGGAATTTCAGTCGCCTAAAATTGTGCTGGAATATCTAGGCTGAGGAAAATCTTTCGACCGGAATAAATAGATGTATTATTCCATGTCGTCGAAGTATTTCATAACTTCCATATGGACAATTTTTCTGCATCAGTGTTTGTGCTTATGCTCTAGAGGCAACAGCATGATTCCGTTTAGATTGAATGTCTGAAATTTTCGGTTTTTTTTCGAAAGTGGTCTCAAAATACTAGGTTTGACTCACTGATGACGAATTTGATGTCAAAGTCGAGTATGCCCGACCGTGTGGCCGTAGGCAAGATTACGATTTGAAACTTTCAGGTTGAGTTGCATTTCAAAATGCGACGGTTGAATTTGTTATTGGGATTAATGGGATTAATTTTGTTGATGGTCCAAATCGGACAAATGGTTTCGGAGTAACAGTCATTTGAATTTTTGAGGTTATTTTCTCATTATATCAGGAAATACTCAAGCGATCGAATTGAAATTTAATAATAATAGTAATGGTACTTGATTGAAATATGATAGCTTCAAGGTTTCATGAGGACCATAAGAAAAGAAGATCACCAAATCTTTCCATAAAGAAGGGAAGCTGCCTTTGATACTTGAGAATGTGGCTGATTTTGCAACTAATTTGAATTCTTCTGAAAAAGTTCACCTAAAAAAAGAATTGACACCTATATTCTGACACTGCATCGTGAGACCTCAATTTGTACAAAAGCATTCAGAATAGTATCTCTTCTTTCGTGACTGATAACGATACTTGGGTTTGAAACTAATTATTCATCTGAACAACCTCAACAATTCAAGATTAAATATTGGTAAAATCAGCATGGAGCTTAATTACAAATGCGGAATTCATGAATGCGTGAAATTTATTGAATGATTCAGTAGATCTCATTCGAGATTTTTATTTCGCGATAGCCCTTCAATATAGATCACTTTCAACAACTCATCAAGTTTCAGTTCAATCGGATTGGTATCTCCTGAAATATCGAGAAAACAAAGTTTTCAGATGACTTTATCATGGAAATGTTTCGGTGGATTTTGCTCACTGACCTATTTAACTGGTGTATTCAAGCCACACGTCTACTCAGCAAATCCAAAGTATCTACGAATTCGATTTGACCACGAATTCTACATCACCTAGTTCAACTCATTCGTTCAAGACCATGTTCGAAAACTATAGACTTTGTGACGAAATGATAGAACGAAACAGCAAAATTTACTTTTATTTGAGTGTTGACAGGATTATCCAAAATTTATTCACTTATGTTATATTTTTTACATTATTTCCTTTTCGAAATTATTTAATATTTTTTTCCTCAGCCTACAAAGAAGAAAAACAATGGAACAATTGAAATGATAAGATAACCGTGAGGCTCCTGCTCCTGGCCATTGAATATTTCAGGAGAGAAAACATCTTATGAACACATATACCTTTCGATGAAATTTTTTTTTAAACAGCCATATGTCCCATGATCTTCTGTTTTTTAAGGAAAAATTCAATATGCTTGCTTATTAGACAATCCTCAATCCATGGATGTTATTAAGAATTCAATATATGTTTTGAAACCAACATTTTCAAGACAAACCCAAAGTATAGTCTAGGTAAATCTCCATCGTTTTTTCTTCGCTTCAGTTATGACTGAGTGGAAACATGTTTCATTATATTATTCCGTTCCTTATCATTTATTCGTATAGTTTCCCAATCAATTCAGTGAAAATCGAATATGAAAGGGTCAAGAGTAATTATATTCCTGATGTTTATTCAATTCCTTTGTTCTCATTTTCTATACGAATGTACCTATTCAACATTTTAAATGTCAGGACCAGTAACTGCTCACAACTGGGACTTCCGTTCATTATAAAATTCAGTGAAGGTGACAAACATAAAAAAATGGTTCAAGGAGAAACTCCAATAAGGATTAACTAACAAATAAACATAAGGGCGAATATCTTTCGATGAATAAACAAAAACTCCACTTTGATCAGAGCTAATCATCCAATAAACCAGTGCCTCTTCACTGAAGGAGCAAATTCGTTTACTGCAGTTTCACGGATATTACCGATCATCAAAACGATTTCCTTGGGAATCGCAGAGGGTCTAAGATACCTGCTGGAAGATCGTCTTGAGTATAAAAATCAAACAGTGCCATCTCATAACTCAACCTACGAGTGAAGAAAACTGCGATGTGATACCCACTTCATGTGTTTCTCCCACAAAACGGCAACGTCTAACATCAAACAAAAAAAAGGGACACGGAGAAAATTGAGCTCCAGTAATGATGAACTAACATAAACACAAGGATGGAAATCTGTCAATAAATCAACAAAGCCTCCACTCATGTGTACGCGTTAAGAGATGTGCACTGCTTGTTGAATAGTTTTCAACCAAGTGTGTTAACATCTCTCGTCGAAGATTACAACAAAATCCGTGAATATTTCTCTGAAGCATGGGTTTTTGTTTCATGTGTGACTGGCGTGAAGCTGAAAGTAATGCTGGTAATATTGTTACAATGGAAACGTTAACAAATACCCAATACAGGGAATCCTCATGAATTAAGCGACAAGGAAACGAGAATGAACTTTGTATCCACTGCTGAATCTACTATGTCAAATTCAAAATAGAATGTGGTTGGGATGAAGGAAAAAGCTCCAAGGAGAAAAACTGTTTTTGATGCGGATAAGCCTGAATTGGATCAGTCACTACTAGTTTCTCATCTCTTGAAAACCAGAACACCGTTAATAATGGGAACATCCAGATCGAATGCACTCACAAGTTCCCCAAAAAGAACCTTGTTTTATGTTCGTGTCTCTCGTCTCAGCACCCCCTTCTGAACCCGAGGATATATTGAAGTTTCTGAATGTGATATCGCTGGCTGCTGAATCTAGTTGTAAGAAGTTGTAGTCAATGAAAACCACACATTTATTCATCTTTGAGGCTTACATTTCCATCTCAATTTTTCGTTCAGATAATTGACCACGCCTTTTGACCTAAGGGATTACCATTAACAAGTTTTTTTCAAGGCTCCATCAGAAATCAGTTAACGTGTCTTCAAACCCACATTTGAACGCGAAGATATTCCTGACTGCAATTTTCTTCATCATACGAGAAAATTCGAAGTGATTCAACTGAATCCTCAATGTCTTTCTCATAAACTACTCAACTTCTTTTTTTCCCTGTGTCATCAGATGATTTTGCTTCTATTATAAACAGCCTTAGGGCTAATAACAGCTTCGGACCAGATATAATTTCAATTCAAATATTGAAATAACTTCCTCCATTGATATCTCGTAAATGAATTCGTATGTACAGGCAGTTTTCTACATCCTCTCAAATTAGTAAGAATCGTTCCATTTCACAGAAAAGGTGATATTGAAAGTGTAGCTGATTATCGACCTATCTTCATACTCAAGCCAACAACAAATGTTGAAAGAGTTGTTCATAGTAGAATGTAAGACTAGTGACCAAATTTCCGTTACTCAAACAGCTTGCTGCGAATTTCTTGAAATTGTCTATGCCTTTTCGGACGAAGGTATTCATGAGTATATTATTCCACCTTTCTCTAGCTTCCACATGAATTTAGACTAGATGAGCTATACCAACTAGGTTTTAAGGAGTTTTTCTCGATTGGGTCAACCGCTTCCTATCAAACCGTAGAATTTATGTGCAGGTTGACGAACTTAACTCCCATGAATACTCCACTACTTAGGAGTCCCTCAGGTGTCAGTCTTAGGACCTCTATTTTTTAATGGTCGTTTACGATTCACCAGACTTTATTTCGGCTTGCATCCTGATAATTTCTGCCGATGATGCTTCGATTGTAATTAAGGCTTATAATCTGCAGGAACTCAAGGCTCTTTGTACATATATTTTTGAGCGTTTCTCTGAATGGTGTCATGGTAATCCTCTCGTCGTAAATTTTCCTAAAACCTTGATTCTCAAAATTGAAAACCATTCAGTTTCAACTACCGATTCATTCCTCGTTCCATGTTCCAGAGGTGATATGATGTCAAAGGAATGTGTGAGATTCCTTGGGCTACATGTTAATCGAAATCTTAGGTAGGTCCATCATGTGGATTACGATTGTGAGAAGTTAAGTAGCTCATTTTATGCCATTTCCAAACTCAAAAGCTCACTACTAATGGATGCTTGGTATATATTACAGTCTGGTATACCGTGACTTCTGTCCCCTATGATATAATGTTGTTCTATGGGGGTCATCGGTTGATGCTAGTAGAGTCTTTGTGTGCCAGAGAAAGATCTTGAGGCCCATATTCGGCATGAATATTCCATAAATCTAAGATAGTAACGTTCCTTTGTATTCTGAACTGCTCATCGCATATCCATAATAATAAGCATAAATGTAAAAAATCCGATTTCCACAATTATTATTGCAGGTATGGGAATAATTTATTTATATCCAGACACCGCACAGCTGAGTGTAAATCAACACTAATCTTTAAGGAAACCGAACAGTTTAATTATTCAGATAGTTCACTCAAATCAATTAATCTCAGATAATTCAAAAATCAAGTAAACTCTGCCTATAGAGAGTTCCCATTACAACGTCGAAGAATACTTCTCCGCTGTATTTAAATGATTCCTACATTTGGTGTTTCATTCAGTTTTTCTTTTGTTTGTGCTCTGACTTGTCCTACACATATTACCTACTGAATGTCCAACAGAATCAATAAATAACAATAATTATAATTATTATAATCATCTCAGATTACTGGAGCTATTTCTTCTATGTGAACCACCTTTGCTCGATGTTGCCATCTTGTAGGAGAACAACATGAATCGGGTGTTTCTCTGTTGTGAGGGTAGTGTACAGACTACGTACAGCTCCCAATTGATGAACGCCATGCACATCTGTCGGAGTTTTCTGCAATCGGAGGTCAGGGTTCGTAAGGTGCTCCTGAGATGGCACTGCATAGTTTTCATTATCAAGGCAGCCATCCAACAGGTATCAAGTAAATCGTCTCTGCGTCTTCCAGGGTGACTCGTATTGATGATAAGTAATATCCATGAAAGTACAGTAAACGAATTCCTTGGACAAGCATTTTCAGAGTGTAGATGCTTTGGTCGAGTGAGTGATTAGCTCCGATGAAGGTGGAGAATTTATTGATTTAACGATATTCGTCTTTGTGTCCATTTTAGTAAAAATATAATTATCAAATTGACGGGAAGCAGAATAACACCTGAGGTAGAATTATACAAGAAACTTTGACAAAAGTCTCAATTCAAAAGGCAAAATCGAAGGAAAATAATTATGAAATTTTCCTCGTTTGTCTGATGAAAGAGTTAGAGTTGTACTCTGAAACGTCACAGTTTGCTTTGTTTATCATTTGTATTGTTTCTGGATTGTTCCTTAGGCAATCTGCTTTCGAAGAAACTGCCCTTGACGAATAGTTCAATTCTGCGTTTTTCAGGAAAAAACTTTCATTTCATTTTCAACAGTTCTGTTTCAGATATTGGGAGTGAAAACCCAGAAAAAAACTAATACAATAATATTAACCTCTGCATTTTTGCGCCTGTGATTAGCGATTTTAATATTATCGCTCTTGTTTTTGAAGAATAGGATAATACATTTTCATGACGGACACCATAGGATGGATTTTGTCTATCAACGACCTCAGTCGACATGTGTACACCCCAAACTCACCTCATAAATTTAATTTCTGTTATATCTTCCGAAAATTATCGACTATAGTGTTCACGAGCAGATGGCTAGCCGGACAGAACATAATTTGACAAAGAATTCCTGTATTTTATCCTAAACTGAAATTTTCAAATTGCTGAGATTTGTTCCGAGTCGTCTAAGTGATATGATAGCACCCTGAATGAGCGTCGAGCGTGCAAGAATTTTCATGAATATTAGGAATTGGCGCATAAAATTCATAAAATAATTTGCGTGATTGGAATTTGATAACTTCTTGCTGCATAGAATTACCCCAGATGCGGGAAAAGAAAGGTCAGACTGGGGTGGGCTCATCTGGCCCCTCGGACTCAGTCGTAAATGCCTTCGTAATCATAAATTTCGAGCGTATCTCAGATAGAGGATCGAAAATCTTAAGGCTGCCGACAAGTGCGGAAATTATTACCTATCTGAGATTTTGTTTGGTAACTACTTGTCACCATACATTTCACAACAGGTTAGTGAACCACAACACCACTCAGAAATATGTATAAAGCTCGAAGTAAAAGAAGTCATAATTCTCAAGAAAAATTCATAGTTTTGCTCCCCTAAATAGCTTACGCCCCTAGCAAATGCCTCCTTCGCTACGCCCTGGCTCTTTTCCGCGATCACATTTCAATCGAAAATTCAGTCGCAGGTATTGAAATATTACATCCGCACACGAGAGATTTCGAGTTGATGAACCCTCGAGCCCGCAGGAAGTTAATGGCATGTCTCAAAAATTTCTATAGGTATTCTTGACGTTGAAAAATTGAAAATGGAGAGTTTTGCATTACCTGGTAGAACGTAAGACATAAACTTTGGAGGCAGTTTTGGCATGAAATGGAGTTGAACGAGGTGATACCATCTTTTCTATTATTCATTCTTCTTGTGGAAAGATGAAGATAATTCGATATTTTGAATGTCGGAGATGTTAATGGAATATGTCACTCCAACCGTGCATGAAGAAATAAATGAAAAACTTCATCCCAAATTGATTAGAACACCATTCAACAGTCGGAGATTTTTAGATTAAAATACTTGCAACTCAATATAATGCCTCCCTTAATTTTTTTAGAAATACCTTTATTTCCGAATCAGCATACAAATGTATATATTTCATAATATTTGAGTTTTTTTGCTGTGTCTAGCTTATGCAGTATTCAGCATCGACATTATCGAACTAGGGCAGAATATCTGAATTTAACCTTTGGTAAGAGACGTAACTTCATTACTTGACATTGGTTCAGTATGAAATATTGCAGGAAATAAGTACCGTATTTCTGCCTACTTACTAAACAACAGCATGCGCGTTAAAAAGCTAGGTATGATCCGTGAAACTACAGTTCCTTCATGAAAACCTTTGCGTTATTGACAATTTGATTCTATATCATAGACAGTGAATTCAAATTTCATTCTTGGGCATGAAATTTTGATTTGATTATTCCTAAGACACATCTATGGATGTAGAATTTCTTTTCATTTCGAAGAAGGCAACGAAAATCACCACAGTATTGTGGCTGAAATAACTCTAAATTTGTGGGCTATAATTTGAAAATTTAAACTTTTCTTCTCATTCCAGTGGCGTATTACCGTCAAAAAATAATGTTTTTGATGGCAGAACTTCAAGGATATCAAAAACGAAAGTTCCAAGATGATGATATAAATTTATGCCACCTTCAACAAATATAGAAATCTTGGTTTCAAAACATATAGTGTATAATGCAAAAGAGAGGTTTTTTATTTCACTCATTCACTTTTTGAAAGAAGATTATGAATTTGAACCAGAAAATACAAAAGAAACATGTTGTTCCGATTATTTAGTGGCAAGATTCAATACTGTGGAAAATTATTACTGTGGTGTGATTACAAATTTTGTTACAATACTATCGAACTAATTTAATGTAGACAATTGGATGTGGATGTTTTTTGTTGTAGTGAATCCACCGTTTATTGATCGAAACTAAAAAAAAAATTTTGAGTATTGACATGATTAAGTTCGAAATTTAGTCAATATAATATGCATTGAGTACTAGGCAGAGAAACATATTATGCTTTTAATTTATGATGGTAAGTTACAAAAAATGCAATTGAATACAGCAAACGTATTTTAGAGTATCGATCAAAGCTTATTTTGAGAAGATTTCGCATTATTTTCCAGGTCTTTCCCGGATTTTCGCTCCCAATATCTGAAACAAACTAGTAAATCAAATAAAGTTGTTATTTACAGAAAACGCCCCTGCAGATTGGCAAATAGTGTGATCCTGTGAGCAGCTAGGGCGTATTCTTCAAATAACAATTCCATTCAATTTTTAATAGTTCTGTTCCAGATATTGGGAGTGGGAATAAAATACCCCAATTTTTAATTACATTGACCGAATTTTTTGATTGATTAGTGTTCGTATCGTTATTGAAACAGACTGAATATCCGAGTGGTTCCGAGAAGCATGAATGGTATGATAAAATCTACTGATATGAGGATGAAATAGCTTCAGTTGTGATGGGAGTGAATTCAGTATTCATGCAGAAAACCACATGCGATGAATTCTGCTATTGCAAAGCTGTAGCACTGCTATCAACAATTTCTACAATGCTTTATGTGATTATATCACAACTGTTTCCTCCATAGAACAAAATATTCAGCAAGTTGCATCAATACCTACTCAAATATTTTCTTTTACTCACCGGTGTGTTGAGGCAGGGGCAGTTGCATTGGTGTATAGAATTCATACTTTCTCTTGAAACTGATTTGCATATCCTTAAGATCGAGGCCGGTGTGTGGGAGGTTCTACGTTCTAAATATTTTCTTGGAGATGAATGAGGAGCTAGTTGAAATGCATTCGAAGAACTTCTATTCCGTACTGGTATATTTGACGGAAGATTTGGCTTACACCCCTTGATATCAAGCCTGAAATGAGAGAATACGGAATGAGATCATTCTCATCGGAAACCGGGAATATGCATATCCACTTCGGGTAGGTGGGAGATTAGAATCTCCCTAGTGAAGGCCATTAATTAATTTAAGCGATAGATAACTCTTTTTGAACCGATAAATTGAGATGTTAGCACAAAAACTTTACTAGAAGACATCGGCACCATGGCCACCTCTAGAGTTACAAAATGGCGAATGAACTTGGATCGATCGTTTACTCTGTCAATTTTACCATTTTGTAAGAATACTCAGAATCGTAGTAAGATCACGTTGCTTGTTGGCTCGATCTCCTTACTTCCTTCGAAAGAAGTCAAAATATATATATTAACTTTCCACCATATATATAGTCTATCATCAGCATCACGAAATGGCCCCTTAGATATATCTCCTATCTTTCCTTGCCCATATACAGGTTGATAAATTCGTTCTGACCAAAATTTCATCTGACCTCGGAGCTGGAAAAATCGGATGCGTTCACCGAGCCTTATGTTTCTGACTTTTGTCAGACAGCAGTCAAAATATTTCATCATGAATATTCCCAATCATGTATTATATTATATGTTTTATATTCCGGATTCTGAAATTGCTGGATCGAAATCTCGTAAACCTTTATGGATTAATGATTTTCTTTACTCCAATAAAAGTGATAAGGAAAATTGGCGTTTAGAATGGAATTCGTGCAATGTTTCAACAAAGCTTTGATCAGCGATCCTTCAGAAAAAGTTCATGATTTTAACCTTCCTAGGAAAATTTGGTGTATTTTGAATCGACCTAAAACCGGTCATGGTCGTTGTAATAGTTTCCTTTTCAAATGGAATTCGGTCGAAAGTCCAAGGTGCGAATGCGGAGAAGAAGAGGAAACAATAGAACTTTTAGTTAATAGTTGTCCAATATATAAATTTGACGATGGTTTCGAGGCAATTCATTCGGTGTCTAATTCTTTTTAGAGATGGATCGTCAATTTCAAACTAATTTAATGAGTAATAAATCATTAACTAGTTCATATTCGTTTTTCGTCTTCTTTTTTACTGTTTTCAGGTGTGATTTCGAGATAACAACCTGCATCGAATAGGAAAGAAGAAATTTTGTTGATGAAAAAAAGCCCTTCAATTACAAACTCCAATTTCACTACACTTAGACAGGGAGACGAGTTTTTCCTGAGGTTTTTATCTGTGCTCTTGTATCACACGTGAAAATGTATGGTACCCCGTTTACATCTCCTCTGCTAATACTGTGATAACACATATTGTTTAATATAAAAGAATGCACTATATATATTGTAGCGAATTCATCCGCTTCAACAAAAACGGAAAAAAGGGCGGAGTCGAAAGACGAAATTCAAATCTCTGAAAAATCGCATAAATATATTTCGCTCGGCTTCCAAAAATCACTTGACTGGACTACTCTCCCCGATCCATCTGCATATCACCGCTAAGAAGATATTCGATCTCGACATCTGCATTCCATCTTTATCTGTATCCGGCGCTAGCGAAGAAATTCCAGAAGGTCCAACATCCGGTTTACTATCCTCGACGACAGAAGCCCTTTTCGACGTCATCGACCCTTCAGACGCCAGCTACCTATCAGCACCCCAGGGGACCTATGGCGAAGAATTGTTAGCTTGTTGTCCAACAAAAAGAATTATTGCCTTTCGAATTCACTTTTGTTGTAACCCTCGAGAGTAAAAATAAACAGGCTAATCTGTTTTCTTTATTGTGTGTTTGATTTAACAGGACAGACGACCCCACAAATTGGTGACCCCGACGTGATCCAAGTAGCCCTCACCATCGTCAAGGACAGCGAGCTAGAGAACTTGGCAGCCCACGCAGACAACATCGCTGAGGCCTCCAAACCAACCGCATCCCAGATCGCTGAGACGACGTCGACGCAATCCCTCGAGGCGATGATGAACGTCCACATGGCGCAGCTCACCCTTGGACTGAACCAAGAGATCGCAGCACTCCGAGCACAAGTGGCAGCCCTCAGCAGACGACCGACACAACAGCGACACCGAGAACGTTCGAGGTCCCGAAGCCACAGCAGACAACGCACAAATGGATTCTGCTGGTACCACCTACAATTTGGAAGCAACTCCAGAAAGTGCACACAACCCTGTTCCTTCCAGTCGGGAAACGACAGGGGCAATCACTAATGACGGCTAGTGATCCCAGCCCAGCACCGCGCCGTCTCTTCATCACAGACCGGGATTCCAAGAAGCAGTTCCTGATAGACACCGGCGCCGATCTCTGCGTATTTCCTCGCAGTGCAACTTCTGGAAGACAAGAAGATCCAACATCTGGTATACCACCCTCGAAGACAGGCGCCTACGCATCCCTTGTTCCTAGTCCGACGACAACGAAGACTACCTGCCGCCACTACAGAAGATTTATAACCAGAATTGTTGTACTGTGCCTATTCAACAAAAAGCTACAATATATTCTTTCGAGAACTGGCATTACATTCTTTGGTATATCACAGTGTTAGCAGAGGAAATGTAAACGGGGTACCATACATTTTTGCGTATGATACAAGAGCACAGATAAAAACCTCAGGAAAAATTCTGTCTCCCCGTATAAGTGTAGTTATTTGTTTATAGAACACGGATGGCATTTTTTTCATTGAAAAATAATTTTTTCGTCATCATGAATTCATTTTGACATAATATCTGAAACAGAAAGAGGGGCAGAAAAACCAGAAGGAAGCAGTAAATGATATCACCTATATTTGCCCTTTGACCGAGAGGGTCTTTCGACCAGGTTCAGTCCTCCAAGCGATGATATTTCAGAACTTCAGGTTTACGAAGAACGCTACAGGCCCCTTTATAGGGGAATCGAAAAGAATGTACTGCTCATCTCAGAAGAATATGTATATAAATATATATATCATGAAAATTAATTGATATTGTTAGGAACAAGTCGGCAAAAGTTCAAGAATACACACCAATGCACTTCAGAATTATTTAATTTACAATACCTTGAGAGCTCCTCTTTGGGATCATGACATGGTTGGGTATTATGAGAAAGAATGTTTCAGTGAAAGTTTCTGTTTGTCGCCCTAATTTGTTCGCAAATTTTCAGGGGAATTATTTAATTCAAGTATTTTCCTTGAGTACCTGCCTCATCAACGGTTTATTCCAGAATATTCGCAGTGAGGAATAGGATCTACATTTAGAATATCATCTTCCCATACATAAGCCCTCAAGTACTCAGTTCTTTTCCTGAACTGGGGAACAGCGCGTTATCGCTTCATCACAATGTCTGTAATTTTCAAATTAAGCCGAAAATCTGCTTTAACGATTGGGTTAAACACCCTGAAGAAGAATCGGTGGTGAAATTCAATTCTGTCCGTCCGTATGTACTCTAACTTTCGAAGGAACTGAACTAGCGACTTGAAATTACCAGATAAGGTTTAGAATCTTAATGTCTCGGTTGAGTTCGTTAATGGGTGAAATCAGTCAAATAATTTCGGAATTAGGCCCATTTGAAATTTTGCGGTTAATTCTACGATATCTCATGAAGTACTGATTCGATCAGATCGAAGCTTTGTAGATAGTTTGAGAATACCAATGCGCAACCTCGTGCAAAATTTTGTGTGGATCCAGAATTCATCAGATTTTAACGAAATTTGGTCCATACATTTGAGTCAGTATTTCACAACAATAATCCAAATTTCAAGTCGATATGATATTCACCTTCGGAGATATAAGGAAAAAATAGTCCAAATTTCGTTGTTATTTGGAATTTTAACGTTATTTCCGCAATATCTCAAGGAGAACAGATGAAATCAGATTGAAACTTAAACTGAATAGTTAAAGAATACCATCGCGCTACTAGGTGCAAAATTTCGTACTGATCTAGTGGTCAGAAAATTAAAATAGAAGATTATTCGAAAATTTTCGACATTTTTGTTGAAATTTTTTTTTCCCGGAAAGTGTTGATCCGATTTCAACGAAATTTGGCACAAACCTTAGAATCAATATTCAAGAACAATTTTAATTCAATCTGATATTTACTTTCGGAGATATATGAAAAAAATATATAAAATTTTGTTGTTCGAAACTTTGAGGTAATTATTTCAAGAATATCAAAGCACAAGTTACCGCAAAGTTTCGTTTGTCTCCAATCGTTAAAAAATTTCGAAAAAATATTTTTTCCTGAACCATCTGTATCGAAAAAAAAATTTTCTTCTGAATTTATTAACCAGATTTCGATTAAACTTGACACAGACCCTGAGGTTAGTCTTCCACAAGAGTTTTCGAAATTTCAATTTGATCTGATGTTGTTTGATATTTTGAGAATATTCCTTCAATATCTCGATAACTATTGACGCGATCAGATTGAATATACCTTAGAGTCAATGTTCAAAAACAATTCTTCTAATCAAAGTTCGATCCGATGTTCATTTTCGGAGATTGAAAGATTAATGTCATTTCCTCAATATCTCAAGAAGAACAGACGTGATCAGATTTAAACTATGTAGTAAGTTAAACAATACCAACGCACGACCTAATGCAAAACTTCCTGAGTGTCGTATCTAAGGGTAAAAATTCTTGTAAAGTACCATTCGAAAATTTTGAAAATTAGGGTTGAAAATTTTTTTACCGGAAACTATTCATCAGATTTCAACAGAATTGACAAACATCTAGAGTCAGTATTGTACAACAGTGCCTCAAAGTTTAGTCTAATCCGAAATTAATCTCCGGAGATATTGGGTAAAAATGTATCAGATTTCTTCGTTATTATCTCGGCATTGTTGTTATTTACAGAGGTACTCAAAAATTGTTGTTATTTACAGAGGTACTCAAAAAATACTGAAATAATGACATTTCGAATTGATATGTATGCGGAATCATTGGATGATTTTAGCAATTCGCGAATTTGGCTTTCGTAATTTAACTTGTTAGGCTGACCTCAACGACAATCACATCCGAAAAAAATGACTTAGAGACTCGATATATGTAAATCAGGTTTGGGGATTGATTAAGAAGGTCGAATTCGTGAAAACTTGGATTAGGAGGGGCCTATTGATTTCGGAGATATATCTATGAAAAATGCTGGTACACAACTTTGTACACAATTTCGTGGTGATTGCGTCATAAGAACAATTTGAAAAAATTCTAGAAAAGCACTGCCGTGAAGGCAGCAGCTTTTGCGCGCATGTTCAATGGAGATGACCGCTTTGGCAACGAATTTGAACAAGCGCGCAAAAGCTGCTGCCTGCAGTGCTTTTCTTGAATTTTTTCGATGATGTACTGGATTTCAATTCGATATAATCGGTATTTTTGGAAATATTGGAAAAATGAAAGTTTGAATGGGTATATCTACGGAATCATTGGGCGGATTTTACCCATTCATGAATTCGACCTTCTTAATTAAGCCCCAAACCTTCTCTACAAATATCGAGTTTCTAAGTCGTTTCTTCCGGAAGGTATTGTGTTTACGCAGTAAACACAATAACTTCCGAAAGGAACAACTCAGGAACTCGATATTTGTAGAGAAGAATTGGACCTTAATTACGAAGGCCGAATTCGTGAATGGGTAAAATCCACCCAATAATTCCGCAGATATACCCATTCAAAATTTTATTTTCCCAATATTTCCAAATTAACTGATCAGATCGAATTGAAATCCAGTACTTCATCGAAAAATTACAGTTCGAAGGTTCATACAGAATTTAATGAGGATGATATGATAAGAAAATCACAGAAATTTTTTTTTCATATTGTTCTAATGACACGATCATCACGAAATTTGGCACAAAGTTGTCCTAAAGCATCTTCAAACAAGCTGCGAAGATTTTTCAGGATTGAATTAGTATTCTTTGAGTTATACCGAAAAAAACAACGATATCGAAAGAAAAATCTCGAAATTTGACATATTTTTTCCCAATATCTCCAAAATTTATGATGGTATCGAACTGAAATTTGGTATACTGCTGTGAAATATGAAGCTCAGAGTCCTAGTGTAAGTTTTTTCTAGATATGATTAATGGTTCTCGAAAAAAAATTCAATTTACTGACAGCACGATATTGACAACATTTTGCTCTAAGTTGCGCGTCGTTATACTCCACCTAACTGCCAAGTTTAAATCCAATGGCTCAAATAGTTTCTAAAATTAAAAATTAATAACTTCAGATTTGCAAGTGGCTATAACTCCGAAACTGTTCGATCGATTTGGCCCATTAACGAACTTAACCGCGGCAATGCGCGACCTACCCTGAAAGTTTCAAGTCGCTAACTTGCTCCGTTCGACAGTTATCGTGTCCACGGCCGGCCGGCCGGACAGAATCGATTTTGACACTGAATTCGTCATCAGTGAGTCCAATCTAGTCGAGACCATTTTCGGCTCAATCATCGAAAATTACAGACATTTGTACAAAAACATAGCACGCTGTTCCCCTAGAACATGCGCGAAAAATATATCAATATCTCCTAATCATATCATCACGAAAATCTGCAGAAATTTTGGAGCTGGCCTTTAGGCCTACCGTTAACACAATTACTGCCGAAAGAAACGACATAAACTCGATAAATGCAGAGTGGGTTTGGGACCTAATGACGGAGATGAAAGCCGTCAAATGATTCCGTAGAATATACCCATGTATAATTTTTTTTCCCGATAATTCTAAAGATGTAGATCGGATCTAGTTCGAATTTTGTATTCATTTACCCAAATGATAGTTTGAAAGTTCATGCAGAATTTTATTAGGACCATATGAAAAGAAGATCGCCAAATCTTCGCATCAGGAAGTAAACCTGCGTGAAAAGATTTGAACATGTGCACGAAAGGTGCTGACCTATTTCAGTGCTTTTCAAATTTCTTATACCTTCCGATGAAGATTTGAAAATGATTACGTGATAGGTGAAGCTGTTGTGTTTTTAAATGGGAAAAGGTTTCATGTGATACATTACTTAAGTATTCCAACGATCTCGTTCGATCAAGGATACATTCAGGTCGATTCTGTTTGCAAATAGCAATATTGCTAAGAAAAAGATATTGCTATCATAACAAGATTGGAATTATTGGTATTCTGATCAACGATTTTGAGCAATATGATCTGTCACTTTAACGAGAATGTTGCTATCAATATTGCTATCTTAGCAACCTCAAAATAGTACTTGCTATGCTTGATAACAAGATAGGTTAGAAAGGGAATCTTACAGAGATCCATTTGTTTAAGTATTATTTCTTCCAAGAATTCGAAAATATTGAAGATAGGGAAGTATGTGGTAATAGAAATTTGTTATTTCATGGAAAATTCTTAGAATAAAATACCGGCATAGTAAGCAACAACTGAGATGATTATTCTAATGATCTAACAGCCATCCCTTTGAATTGCCAACAGAAAAGTCCATCGAATTTCGAATCAATAGCATAAAATTGCTGCATTTGATTTCTGGAAACCAAAATTCTATCGGTATCCAGAAAATTGGTCAATTTGACTAAAATTGGTTTTTCTGTTTCGTAACATTTTCGACTAAGTCGATGTTTACATGAATAAAAAAAGTATACGCTAATGGAAATGTGTTCAAGGTTCTCTAGAGTATTATTTAATTTCAAGGAAAATTCTTAGACTAAGATACAGGCATAGGCAACAGCTGAGATGATTATTCTACTCGTCTCAACAAATGCAATCCCTTTGAGGTTCCAACGAAAAAGTTTATCGAATTTCGAATCATTAACGCCTGAATAAAATTGCTGCATTCGATTTCTGATAACCAATATTTTATTGGTATCCAGGAAATTGGTTATTGGCCAATTTGACTCGTTTCTTTTCCTAACATTTTTTATATCGATGTTTACATGAATAAAGAAAGCCGTAGATTGAGGTTATGTATGCGAAACCATAAAGAAAACTTACGAATTAGGGTTATTTTCTTCTTCCTTGTAGTTCTAATGTCACAAAATACAGTGTTGTCAGCTCTAAAATCACCAATTATGGAAGTCTATGATAGCAATATTGTTATGACAAAATTCATAACAAATATTGCTATAACACTCGGAACAGAATACGTAACATCATGGCCATATTGCTATAAATTAGAAAGATAGCAATATGACTAGAATAGCAAGGTTCATAGCAATACGCAAACAGAATCGACCTGATTATCTACAGGGCGAGTCAGAAAACAACAATAATGGAATGAATTTTTCTCGAAAATAAATTTTCCTGATTCACCCTATAGTAAATGAGTTCAAAGTGTATTGTTTGAAGGGTATTTTTGGAGGATTATCATTCAGAGTTTTTCAGGTTTCCGCTCCTAGTATCTGAGAAAGAAGTATCTATTGGAAATTAAGTTGAATTATTATTCATAGAAACCACGAATTGCGAAAATTCTCAAAACACAAAAATATCAAAGGAAAATAATTCTTGAGATTTTCAATTTATTGTTCGATGAATATAGACTGAAACGTCAGAGTACCATTCGGTACGTTTGTATTGTTCCGATATTGTTTATTGGGCAACATTTTTTCCAGTTACTGCCCTTGATAAAATTTTGAATTCTATAATTTGACATATAGCAAGGTCAATTTCTATAAATAATAATTTTATCTTATTTTTAATAGTTTTTTTTTCAGATATCGGGAGCGAAAACCTAAAAATATCCTGAAATTTTTCGCAATGTAGGTAGCTATCTATAATGCATAGAGAACTGAAAGATCCTTCAAATTAGGATCATAATACACTGGTTTCAATAAAAATATGTCGCCAGAAGAGCTTAGAAATATGTATCTTAGGAAAACTAAACAATTAGAATTTTATCATTTTATGAGGTGTTTTCTGGGGTTTCACTATCAATATCTGAATCAGAACTATTAAAAATTAAATGAAAATTGTTTTTTTGCAGGATTAAACTATTTGCGCAGTTTCTTTGAGAACAGGTTGCCTTATAAACAATACAGAAACAATACGAACGATAAACAAAGCGAACTGTGACGTTTGAGAGTACAAATCTGACTATTTGTCAAAAATCTCAACTCAAAACGCAAAATCGAAAGAAAATAATTCTAGAAGTTTTCTCGTTTGTCTGATGAAAGCATCAAATTGTTACTCTGAAACGTGACAGTTCGCTTTGTTCATCGTTTGTATTGTTTCTGTATTGTTTATTAGGCAATCTGTTTTCAAAGAAACTGCCTTTGACAACTAGTTTTATCCTGCAATTCGCAAGGGCGTTTTCCATGAAAAATCAATTCTATTCAATTTTTAATATTTTTATTTCAGATAATGGGAGTGAAAACTCAGAAAAAAACCATTAATTGATGCAAAATCCTACCAGAATAAGCTTTAATCGATAATGAAAATTCAAGCTGCTTCAGGGCCAATTGCACCGTTTTCGTCTTAAGCTACAGTTAGTTAAGCAACGATAAACTTATTAAACTCTGCTTTAAATATTCGGCTTGCACCGAGGCTGAATGTAACTAGATTAAAATTAATCTACAAATCTGGTTACTTTCTCATGAATTGGTACTTGTGACTAGCTTCATGTTGTTTATTTTAACCCTAATTGGAGAAATATTTTAATTCAGAAGATGAAACCCATTATTATGGGTTACTACCACCATATTTCCATAAGTTATGAAAAATCAAGATGCATCTATTGAAAAACCCAACGAAAAAATATATATGACAGACTTTATAGCTTCCATAAAAATATTGCATGTAGTGTTCCTGACTTGTTTATTATCATTAAGACTATAGGGATCTCTTACCACAGACCTGTGCTCTTACCTCTGCATCAGGCTTTAAACCTTATTCAAATTTGTAGTCATATACTCAAGATTTAAGTTTCTGCATGGAATTACAATCCTGGCGTTTGTAAGATGAATAAATGAATAGTATTGATTTATCCGAAACAACTTTCCGATAAGGAACGGCTCACCTAAGAGTAGACTTTCTATTAAATTATTATAAGTATATTATGAATTGAGTTAATTTTTGGTCGAAGATAATGAAAACTCTGATGTGGATCCGCAGACTAAAAAGTATTCTATATAAATATTGAAGTATCATGGATGGATTGACAAAGGTGTACGCTTGAAGATTATCTAACACGAGGATGCAATTTCTTTCACATTAATTCGTTTGTAGTTATATTTTGAGTCCAATTAATATATAATAGAGGATAATGATAGCACAGAGACAGCACCTGCACAATAATGAAGTAGTACATGATAGCTTTCCACGTAATATATCACTGAATGAAATAGTACTGAAGAATCTTCATGAAACTATGTTTTCTCATTCCAAATATGTCTTCGATTTCATTCTGCTATTCGCTCTTGGAAATAAATGAGCATATCATTGTAACTTTTTCATTTCAAATAGTTGAAGGCTTATAGAAATACCATTAAGTTCAATGGAAATACTGGTGTTAATTCTTCATGCTTTAAAACATACGAATCAATGCCTACTGATGCCAGTTTCTCCCTATATCATTTTTCATAAATATCATCTGAAAATCAACCACTTTTATTCAAAATTTGATTATCAACTCGTAGGAGTTCTCCATCAATGTCCAATGTAAACAAAAAAAAACGTAAACAAACTGGAGGTTACGTCCAGAAAAATGTCAAACTTGTACGAAATCGCTCGAAAGTAGGGTTAGATTCCGAAGCTTACCATTAATCCTTCTTTTAAACCCCCAAATTCGTAGGCTTAAATATAACAGTCTGTTAAGGCCTTTTAACGAGGATTACGTGACGGTGCAAGATAATTTTGTACCAAAACCTTGCTTATGGACCTAATCTATGGTTTTGTAAGGGTGTGGATAATTTGCTGACCAAAATATAATCCTCTAAATCACGACCTTAAAGAATAATTAATTGAACCAAACTCTAAAACTGAGTTGTTTACATTGATATGTTCGTGCCACCACATTCAAATTTCAAATCCACCCCAAATTGGGGGTAGTTTATTCTTGTAATTTTTCAAAATAATTTGCTGACCGGAGGTTTCCAGTTGAGATATTTTATCGAAACGCTATATTATGATTAAATGTAGCATACCTTTTGTGCCACCATAAAAAAAATTCAGATCCGCCCCCGTTTAAGGGTAGTTTGTTCTTGTGATTTTTCAGAAATCCTTGCTGATGGGAAATTTCCCGTAGAGATATTTGATTGAAACGATGTATTATGACTAACCGTAGCATACTCTTTGTGCCACCATAAAAAACATTCAGATCCACCCCCTATTAAGGGTAGTTTATTCCTGTGATTTTTCAGGAATCCTTGCTGATCGGAAAATTCCCGTGAAGATATTTGATTGAAACGAAGTATTATGAATAACCGTAGCATACCCTTTGTGCCACCATGAAAAATATTCAGATCCACCCCCTATTAAGGGTAGTTTATTCGTGTGATTTTTCGGAAATCCTTTCTGATCGATATTTTCTAGAGAAGATATTTCATTGAAACAAAGTAAAATAATGGCAAATCGGATACCCTCTGTGCCACCATACAAAAATTTCAGGTCCGCCTCGTTTAAGGGTAGTTTATCCTCGTAATTTCTCGGAATACTTTGCTGACCGAAAATTTTCAGTGGAGATATTTTATTGAAACAACGTATTATGACTAAACGTAGCATAAGCTTGGTGCCACCGTGAAAAAAATTCAGATCCGCCCCTGTTTAAGGGTAGTTTATTCTTGTGATTTTTCAGGAATCCTTGCTGATCGAAAATTTCCCGTAGAGATATTTGATTGAAACGATGTATTATGACTAACCGTAGCACATTCTTGGTGCCACCGTAAAAAATATTCAGATCCACCCCCTATTAAGGGTAGTTTATTCCTGTGATTTTTCAGGAATCCTTGCTGATCCGAAATTTCCCGTGGAGATATTTGATTGAAACGATGTATTATGACTAACCGTAGCATATTCTTGGTGCCACCATGAAAAATATTCAGATCCACCCCCTCTTAAGGGTAGTTTATTCTTCGGATTTTTCGGAAATCCTTGCTGATCCATATTTTCCACTGGAGATATTTCATTGAAACAAAGTGAAATAATTGCAAATCGGATACCCCCTGTGCCACCGTACAAAAATTCCAGGTCCTACTCGTTTAAGGGTAGTTTATCCTCGTAATTTCTCGGAATACTTTGCTGACCGAAAATTTTCAGTATAGGTATTTTATTGAAACTACGTATTATGACTGAGCGTAGCATACGCTTGGTGCCACCGTAAAAAAATTTCAAATCCGCCCCTGTTTAAGGGTAGTTTATTCTTGTGATTTTTCAGGAATCCTTGCTGATCGGAAATTTCCCGTGGAGATATTTTATTGAAACGATGTATTATGACAAACCGTAGCATAAACTTTATGCCACCATAAAAAATATTCAGATCCAACCCCTATTAAGGGTAGTTTATTCCTGAGATTTTTCGGAAATCCTTGCTGATCGGAAATTTCCCGTGCAGGTATTTGATTGAAACGATGTATTATGACTAACCGTAGCATACTCTTTGTGCCACCATAAAAAACATTCAGATCCACCCCCTATTAAGGGTAGTTTATTCCTGTGATTTTTTAGAAATCCTTGCTGATCGGAAATTTCCCGTGAAGATATTTGATTGAAACGATGTATTATGACTAACCGTAGCATATTCTTGGCGCCACCATAAAAAATATTCAGATCCACCCCCTATTAAGGGTAGTTTATTCTTCGGATTTTTCGAAAATCCGTGCTTATCCATATTTTCCACTAGAGATATTTCATTGAAACAAAGTAAAATAATTGCAAATCGGATACCCTCTGTGCCACCATAAAAAATTCCAGGTCCGACTCGTTTAAGGGTAGTTTATCCCCGTAATTTCTCGGAATACTTTGCTGACCGAAAATTTTCAGTAGAGATATTTTATTAAAACAACGTATTATGACTGAACGTAGAATACGCTTGGTGCCACCGTAAAAAAATTTCGAATCCGCCCCTGTTTAAGGGTAGTTTATTCTTGTGATTTTTCAGGAATCCTTGCTGATCGGAAATTTCCCGTGAAGATATTCGATTGAAACGATGTATTATGACTAACCGTAGCACCTTCTTGGTGCCACTGTAAAAAATATTCAGATCCATCCCCTATTAAGGGTAGTTTATTCCTGTGATTTTTCAGGAATCCTTGCGGATCCGAAATTTCCCGTGGAGATATTTGATTGAAACGATGTATTATGACTAACCGTAGCATACCCTTTGTGCCACCGTAAAAAATATTCAGATCCACTCCCTATTAAGGGTAGTTTATTCGTGTGACTTTTCGGAAATCCTTGCTGATTCCGCCCCTTAAACAGGGGCGGATCTGAATTTTTTTCACGGTGGCACCAAGCTTATGCTACGTTAAGTCATAATACGTTGTTTCAATAAAATATCTCCACTGAAAATTTTCGGTCAGCAAAGTATTCCGAGAAATTACGAGGATAAACTACCCTTAAACGAGTGGGACCTAGAATTTTTGTATGGTGGCACAGAGGGTATCCGATTTGCAATTATTTTACTTTGTTTCGATGTAATATCTCCACTGGAAAATATCGATCAGCAAGGATTTCCGAAAAATCACACGAATAAACTACCCTTAATAGGGGGTGGATCTGAATATTTTTTACGGTGGCACAAAGGGTATGCTACGGTTAGTCATAATACATCATTTCAATCAAATATCTCCACGGGAAATTTCCGATCAGCAAGGATTCCTGAAAAATCACAAGAATAAACTACCCTTAAACAGGGGCGGATCTGAATTTTTTTCACGGTGGCACCAAGCTTATGCTACGTTCAGTCATAATACGTTGTTTCAATGAAATATATCCAGTGAAAATTTTCGGTCAGCAAAGTATTCCGAGAAATTACGAGGATAAACTACCCTTAAACGAGTCGGACCTAGAATTTTTGTATGGTGGCACAGAGGGTATCCGATTTGCAATTATTTTACTCCGTTTCAATGAAATATCTCTACTGGAAAATATGGATCAGCAAGGATTTCCGAAAAATCCGAAGAACAAACTACCCTTAATAGGGGGTGGATCTGAATATTTTTTACGGTGGTACGAAGGGTGTGCTACGGTTAGTCATAATACTTCGTTTCAATGAAATATCTCTACTGGAAAATATGGATCAGCAAGGATTTCCGAAAAATCACACGAATAAACTACCCTTAATAGGGGGTGGATCTGAATATTTTTTATGGTGGCACAAAGAGTATGCTAAGGTTAGTCATAATACATCGTTTCAATCAAATATCTCTACGGGAAATTTCCGATCAGCAAGGATTCCTGAAAAATCACAAGAATAAACTACCCTTAAACAGGGGCGGATCTGAATTTTTTTTACGGTGGCACCAAGGTTATGCTACGTTTAGTCATAATACGTTATTTCAATAAAATATCTCCACTGAAAATTTTCGGTCAGCAAAGTATTCCGAGAAATTACGAGGATAAACTACCCTTAAACGAGTCGGACCTGGAATTTTTGTATGGTGGCACAGAGGGTATCCGATTTGCAATTATTTTACTTTGTTTGAATGAAATATCTCCACTGGAAAATATCGATCAGCAAGGATTTCCGAAAAATCACACGAATAAACTACCCTTAATAGGGGGTGGATCTGAATATTTTTTACGGTGGCACAAAGGGTATGCTACGGTTAGTCATAATACATCGTTTCAATCAAATATCTCCACGGGAAATTTCGGATCAGCAAGGATTCCTGAAAAATCACAAAAATAAACTACCCTTAATAGGGGGTGGATCTGAATATTTTTCATGGTGGCACAAAGAGTATGCTACAGTTAGTCATAATACGTCGTTTCAATAAAATATCTCCACGGGAAATTTCCGATCAGCAAGGATTCCTGAAAAATCCCAAGAATAAACTACCCTCAAACGGGAGCGGATCTGAATTTTTTTTATGGTGGCACAAAAAATATGCCACATTCAATCATAATGTAGCGTTTTGATAAAATATCTCGACTGGAAACCTTCGGTCAGCAAATTATTTTGAAAAATTACAAGAATAAACTACCCCCAAATTGGGGTGGATTTTAAATTTGAATATGGTGGCAAGAAGGCGATCCTCGATAGATCTCAGGTTTGCATTATGAGTCTCATATTCTTACTAGAAGTCTGAAATTGACGGTATGATTCTATTTCGGTCAGCAAAGTATTTTTACCCGTTTTGTAATACGGTGCAATTGGCCCTCAGTATTTTTTTCGAAATTAGATTAATTAAGATGAAGCTCATTTGTTTCACGTGATCACTGAATATTTTCCGTATTTGAATTAATGTTATTAATGGGAGGATTATCTTAAGGAAATATTTCAGATTTTTTTTTCGAATGAGGGCCCATATTCTGTATGTAATACCGTGTGGACGTTTTTTGAATTCATATTCACATACACTATATGCATTGCACGGATTTTTATCAGGGATTAATGAGGATATTTTGAAATAGGTATACTCACCCGAACGAACAGACCAGAATTTAAGTTGAAGTCGTCGAGAAAAGTCTGCTCAGATTCAACACAAACACATCATCATTCCGAAAGTTTATGACCCGACATTCATTAATTTTTCATATGGATATATACATCTAAATTTAGTTTGTTAGTACGGATTCTCAGCAGGCTGGATTTCTATTCTCATCAGAACAATGTCTGCATTTCGTTACTGATCCTGAGGATTCAATATAATTGTAATTTTAAACCAGATCGTTCAAGGCATTTAGGGATGCTGAAATGTTACAGAGTTGTTTCACTTTAATTTGAAACTGAAATTTATCGTCCTACCTAATATAATAGGTATAGTAGATAATGCTTGGTGAAATTTGTAAGAAAGTGGTTAGTGAAAATTCCGTATTTCAGTTTATGGAAATTTCAAAAAAATTCAATATGAAAATTATGCAGCTATTTTCTAGTTTTAGAGAATCGCTACAAAGTCTAAAGTATAAGATATAAATATGGAAAGGTATTGTGTGACGGCATTCCAGAAAAATCTTTATCATCTGAGGATAGTTTTAATAGCCTTCATAAGAATCGTTCAAATTTAGAATTCGAATTTGATGATCTATCCCAATTTATGAAGAACAGGAACCGGTAATAATCTGTTTGCCGTTAATTAAAATCTATATTTCATTTCGAATTGACCCAGCACTCAACATGTAAATAATTTATTTGATGATCAATTTGCACCTTCTGCGAGTTAATTCAACCTTATATTTCAAATATTTCGTGTATAAATAATCAACCCTATGCATCTTAAATCTACTATGGATATTATCCGAAGGAGTTTCTTTCTACATTTATATAATGATTAAAGTATTTTCTATTTTATCTCTGAGGAATGATAAATAATTACACGACACAACACAAGGAAGAATAAACCTGTAGATAAATCAACAAAAATTTTCCTTTTCAAACCGTGAAAGTACAGTAACCGAGGTCCTTGGACAGCACTTCTTTATTGTAGGGTATGGTTGACTGGATGATTAGCTCAGATCAAGGGAGAATATTTTCTAATTCATCAACAGATATTCGTCCCTGTGTCATGGTTCTTTACATTATTAAACTGGATCTCTTTATTCTACACGAACCTTTCTTCAATTGAAAATAATAGTTAAACATGTTCCACATATAATTAATGCTGTAATGTTATTAAGAAATTAGTTATATCAAAAAATTCTAGCAGGCCAGAAACTAATAGAGGTCCTACCATATTTGCTTTAGAAATCTAGTATAGCTTTAAGAGTTTAGAGAAATAAACCGTTGCCAAATCGGTCATCTTTTGACGTATCGACAATGCCAAACACACCTCTACTTCCTAAAGGAAAGACTGGGTGATCTTCCTGTCATATTATCTTCACGAAATTCTCCATGAACCTTCACGCTGTCCTTTTGAGACTAAGTATTCGATATTTTCTGTATCTTTGGAAATATTGGGAAAATAAAGTTTGAATGGGTATATCTACGGAATAATTAAGCAGATTTTACCCATTCACGAATACAACCTTCGTAATTAATGTCCAAATCTTCTCTACAAATATCGAGTTGCTAAGTTGTGTCTTTCGGAAATTATTGTACCGATCATAAACACAATAACTGCATTCGAAGGTGGGACTCGCAAGATGCTCCTGGCAGATGGCGCACTGTAGGTTGTTATACTGCAGCGGTCCATCTGAAAGGTAACAAGTATCGAGAGAACCCTCTGCGGTTTATCCAAGATAAATTGGCCTGACGATCAATAACAATTGTGAAACAGCTGTAGTCATTCTCCTTGGATCCGCTTCTTCGGTGTAGGTGTTTTGGTTGATTGGATGATCAACTGATTAATCTGTTGATTTATCAACGGATATTTGTCCTTGTGATTATGTTCAACACAATAACTTTCGAGAGAATCAACTTAAAAACTCCATATTTGTAGAGTAGATTCGGAACTTAATCACGAAGGTCGAATTTGTGAATTGGTGAAATCCGTCCAATGATTCCATAGAAATGCTCGTTCATGCAGAATTTCGTGAGGACAATATTATCAAAAGATCGGATTGAATCAGTATTTTTCGAGTTATTCCGGAAAAAACAACGATACCGAGGAAAAAAATCAGGAAATTTCACATAATTTTTCCCAATATATCTCCAGAAATTATAACCGTATCTAACTGAAGTTCTATTTACTGCTGTGAAATATGGAGTTCAAGGTATGAGAATGATTTTCACGGAAATGATAATTGGTTACGGGAATTTTTTTTTCATATTTTCTGACAGTACGATCTCCACGAAATTCTGCAAGAAGTTGTGTATCATTCAACTAACTGCCAAGTTTCAATCTAAATTCTCAACCTCAAAATTCCAAATGGATATAACTACTAAACCGTCGGTTCGATTTGGGCCTTCAACGAACCTAACTGCCGCATTCTGATTCGCGACATACCTCCAAAGTTTCAACTCGCTAGCTCGGTCCGTTCGACAATTATGGCGTTCTTGTACGGTCTGCGAATGGTCGGACAGAATCGATTTTAACACCAGGCTCACCGTTAGTTAGTTCAACCTAGTCGTTTGAGACTAATTCCGGGAAAAAATCGAAAAATACAGACATTTGGACCAAACGATGGCATGCTGTTCCCTAGAAAATGCGCCCAAAAATGCTCAGGCGTCAGGAACTTTCATCAACGCGAAAGATATCTTAATTATAATGGAATATACTTTAAGTTTCTATCAATATTGTTCTAAATGGTACAACATTTTATGAAGGAAAGGAGGATCGACTCAAATAAATTGCCAAATCAGTACGTTCTGACTAGTTGGCTCTTTAGCAACATTGTTCATACTTTACTCTGATATTCTACTTACACATGCCATTCCCAGATCTTCAATACCGAATATGCCCCCTGAAAAGATCGAAAAATCTTATTCCCTAGAGGAATATCTATCTATTTGAGGAAAAATACATTTTCGTTGTGTGAACTGGTACAAGAACTACAGATCCATCTTGTATCATAATCGATATTCCGTCACTTCTTTTTCGGCGAGAATACAAAAGAACTGTTGCTTTGAGCTATCTTGGTTAGCTTTTACTTTGATTGTTTGAATATCAGTCCTTGTTACGAAGTTTCCAGTGGGATTATGCCCTCTGGGAAGGAGGATTCTTTTCTTCGTTCAAACTCACATCTTGAACTGTATTTCTCCGAATGGGGATTTTCGCAGGTCTTGTTGGTTTAACGATCCCAGTCAACGCACTCATCTCTCTCATTCTATTAATGAACCATTTTCTTCATTCGATGCTGATGACAAAGCTGTATTTCATGCAAGAAAATTAGATTCGAATAGGGAGTATGATCACCAGAATAAGTTTCATAGTTCGATCATTGGAAAATTGTACAATTATGAGGCTAGAGAAGTTTATCCAATGTGAAATTAAGAACTTTGACAGAAGTTGATAATAACAGCCATAGTGTTCAATCTCAATCTGTCGAATAGCTAACGAGCAGTTTTGACAGTTGAGAGAGAGTAGAGGACCATTTTTAAGGATTTTTGTGTGTTTTCACTTCCAATATCAGAAACAAAACTATTAAAAATTGAATAAAATTGTTTTTTCATGAAAAACGCCATTGCAGTTTGCAGAATTAAACTATTTGTCAAGGACAGTTTCTTGGAAAACAGATTGCCTAATGAACAATACAGGAACAATACAAACGATAAACAAAGCGATCAGTGACTTTCAGAGTACAAATCTGACTCTTTCATCAGACGAAGGATAAAATTCTAATAATTATTTTCTTTCCATTTTCCATTTTGAGTTGAGACTTTTGTCAAATTGACATTTTCGAGAAATCACAGCAACACAGATTCATTTGGTTTGAAAGTTTTTTAATTCTTCCTCTTTTTCAAGTGAATTCAGCCAAATAGGTTCTATTTCTACTAGAACAATGAGCAAACTTACTCTCTCCATTTAACAAAATGCAAGTGGACTCTTCGATTTTTCTTTCCAAATTATCTAATTCTAAGCTCAGTACAGATTGTCCCAATCCATCATGTGATTCCCAATGGTCGAACATACATGGTTCGCTATTTGGGACTTTTGTATGTCTCTATTCCTTAGGTTGTTTTTGTGCCTTCGTTTTCTGGTATCTATCGGTCGAGACGTTTTCCCTGTATATGTCATTCCACAAATACAGAGAATACTATAAACAAATTTTTTTCAATTCTGTTTTTCGTTGATTGGTTTGGTTTTAGTAAGTATGGATCTCAAATCATTTTTTTGATTCGAAAACGTTCCTATATTGAGCTTCTGATTTTTTCTGAAAGTCCATGTACATAAGGAATCACATTCAATAAATTGGGTTGTTTATGATGGTTGTTCAGTTGATTTGGTTGATAATTAGAAGAAGATTTTTGTCTAAATTTGAAAAAGTTCTATTCATAAATTCTCTCGGATATCCTCCAGTCCCTCTCAACTGTCAAAAGTGCTCGTGGCATATTGGATGTCATTATCGATTCTATCTTGCCAAATCTCTCTGTTCAGAGTTACATTTGCCCGTGTGTACCTCCGTATAATGGATTTTCAGCGGCTTTATTGATTTAACGAATCTCAGTCAACTCACTTATCAGAAATTACCGAAAGGGTATCTTAAATAAATATGACACGTCGCCCTTTCAAGTTTTTTGAAAAGATATATTTATCGAACCATTTTGTTCAGTTCTCTGCTTCTTAAATTCTCCGTTCGAATCCGATGAAAAGCTGAATAAGTCTTATCGTTCGATAGAGAAAGGAAACTTTTATTATCCGTGATTTCAACTTTCGCTGGTGATAAAAGGTCATCCAATAGGGCAATCCGAACTTCAACAGTTAGTAATAGCAGCCTTATTGCTGAAACTACATCTATCGCATTGACTGTCGTTTATTCAGTCTACTTTGCTCAATCCCCATGAACTCATAAAGCATTCAGCAACACGTGCAAACGGAAAAATTGTTTTCTAAAAAGATGATCTGTTGGGTCAACGTATCGTGCACATCTACCACTTTAAAGTCGACATAATCTTCCTACCAAAAGTTCCATTCGTAGTGTGGATCGATTTGAATTATTTTTTAGGTTTTAAAGGGTTTTCAATCCCGATATCTGAAACAGAAATATTACAAATAAATAAACTAAATGGATGTCGGGACTGTGGACCTTTATTAGCTGTCAATTACAAAATAGTTGCCAACGTTTCGAGGACCTTTTTATCCTCTTTTTCAAGGCTGTAGAAAGAAAACATGTTAAAGTCAAACAGTATACACTATAGTTATTTTTCATTTACCAATATTCTGCACTCTTAAATGCTGTCTTCAACTAAAAACATCTATTTAAAATTTAGACTTTAAAATACGTAATTCTCTACACTCGGTATCGCACATGCAGGTCGGAACCATAAACTAAAACCTAACCTAGTGCAGTTACAAATTTTTCGGTGTAGTGGGCTAGACCACTGAAATATGTCAAGCACATCAACATTGAGTCACAAAAACAGAATAAAAACATGGGGCAAATCATCGTCAACTACCTTAACAATCATAAATTATGATCATTAACTTTGGAATTTATGATTTTGTTGTTGAACCTTTTTTCATGTTATATTTAATAAAAAATCATATATTAAGCTAAGGTTCTTGACGTCATCTCTAAAGTTCACTGAGTTGTTCAATTTAATATGTAACATCTCACTAATATTTCTTTTGTGTGTAAACTTTTCTTTGTCGAGAATCTTGGTATTATCAAAGTCGAAATGGTGTTTTTCTCTAACTGCATGGTTTGTGAGAGCAGTTTTGTCTATGTTACGTGCATTTTTTTTTTTTTTAGATCAGATTTGTGTTGTTTTATTCTTTCTTTCATATATTGTCTTGTTTGTCCTATGTAGCACTTTTCACAATCACGGCATGGAATCTTATAAACTACTTTGCAATTCTGGAGGGGTTGGATCCTTGAGACGAGTGAAAAACTTCTTTGTTGTACCTAAATTATAAAAAGCACACCGACAATTATATTCTTTGAAAATCTTCTGTACCTTATATGAAAGGCCAGGAATAAAGGGGAACTTATAATATTTACTAGTATTCATCTCAACGTCCAAACCAACGTTACAATCATTTCTTACATTAGTCAACTGATCTAGAACTCTATTTATGATCTTATTAATAAAGTATATTGGATAGTTATTGTCTGATAGGATTCTTTTCACTACCTTTAAATTTCCAGAATGAAAACTAGGGTCACTAAGAGTCAAAGATTTTCTAATTAAATTATGGGCTACATTTGTTTTTTGGGCCACACTGTGGTTGCTATGATAGTTAAGTATGCGGTTGGAGTTTGTTGGCTTGTAGTACCAATTGGACATAAGACTACCATTACTGTTTATGATGTTAATGTCAAGGAAGGACAAACACATTTGATTTTCTACTTCCATGGTGAACTTTATGGAAGTGTGGTATGAATTGAGTAATTGCAGTACAAAATCACAACTATCTCTGGGGATTAATGTGATGGTTTCATCTACATATAGTTTTAACAGGGGTACAACGAATGAAATTTTACTGACTACATATTCCAACAAATCTTCCATTACAAGATTCGCGAATGATGGACTTGTTGGGTTGCCCATTATTGTGCCAAATATCTGTCTAAAAAAGTTACCATTGAATGCAAAATAGCCGCTATCAAAACATATCTCTACCAATTTTATAAACACATTCTTGTCCAAATATGTGAAGTTTGATATATATCTCCAACGTTTTTTTATGACCTTAATAACTAACTCCTTTGGTATATTAGTGAACAAGGATACAACATCGAATGATACAAGAATGTAACCCTTTGGCACAACGATGTCCTTTATTATCTCAACTACTTCATGAGAATTTTTAATATTGAAAGTAGAGGTAGATAGGACTTGTGAAAGAATAAGATGTAAAAATTTGCCAATGTTGTACCCTGGTGAATCAATACTACATACTATGGGTCTAAGACATAAATTAGGTTTATGAACTTTTCTTTGGCAATATAACTTCGGTGTCGCACTATTGTGTTCTCGACAAAGAAAAGTTTACACACAAAAGAAATATTAGTGAGATGTTACATATTAAATTGAACAACTCAGTGAACTTTAGAGATGATGTCAAGAACCTTAGCTTAATATATGATTTTTTATTAAATATAACATGAAAAAAGGTTCAACAACAAAATCATAAATTCCAAAGTTAATGATCATAATTTATGATTGTTAAGGTAGTTGACGATGATTTGCCCCATGTTTTTATTCTGTTTTTGTGACTCAATGTTGATGTGCTTGACATATTTCAGTGGTCTAGCCCACTACACCGAAAAATTTGTAACTGCACTAGGTTAGGTTTTAGTTTATGGTTCCGACCTGCATGTGCGATACCGAGTGTAGAGAATTACGTATTTTAAAGTCTAAATTTTAAATAGATGTTTTTAGTTGAAGACAGCATTTAAGAGTGCAGAATATTGGTAAATGAAAAATAACTATAGTGTATACTGTTTGACTTTAACATGTTTTCTTTCTACAGCCTTGAAAAAGAGGATAAAAAGGTCCTCGAAACGTTGGCAACTATTTTGTAATTGACAGCTAATAAAGGTCCACAGTCCCGACAACCATTTAGTTTATTTATATCATGGATGAAAATCTTCAAACAAAATTACAAATAAAATTGTTTTTTCCATGAAAAACGCCCTTGCGGCCAGTTCATCCGAAAACATTGTCGCTTTCCAGATGCAGGTGAATCCGAGGCAGTTGATTTCGCGTCGCTCACAGGAATTCTGCCTTTAGCATTCCACAATTTTGCAAATACTGCGCCATGACTTGTGCAGTCGAACCAGGAGCTGAAGATGAATGATCATAGACAAGGACAGCTGAATGGGCCCTGGACCGTTTGAAAATTGACCTTCATTTCAACCGAAAAGTCATTTTCAGCGGTGAGGCCTTTTTCTGGATGATTGGGAACATTAACAAACAAAGTTATCAAATTTGAGATCCAATCCAACATGAGATCCAGAGCGTCTAATGCATCTCGAAGAATGCATTGTTAGATGTGTTTTGGTCTAGTGGCATCGTCGGTGCATAGCATATTCTTTCGAGATCGACTTTGGCTAGGTCATCACCCTCAACGCACCATAGATCGATGAATATTTACAGGACGGCGCTATTGCTATACATCTCATCATACTACCTTGATATTTTGCAATAGTGGTTCGAGGGCAGGGTCATCGATATCGGTCAATTTGATCCCGTAAGGGCCAATTGCACCGTTTTCGTCTTAAGCTACAGTTAGTTAAGCAACGATAAACTTATTAAACTCTGCTTTAAATATTCGGCTTGCACCGAGGCTGAATGTAACTAGATTAAAATTAATCTACAAATCTGGTTACTTTCTCATGAATTGGTACTTGTGACTAGCTTCATGTTGTTTATTTTAACCCTAATTGATGAAATATTTTAATTCAAAAGATGAAACTCATTTTATGGGTTCTACCATATTTCCATGAGATATGAAAACTCAAGATGCACCTATTGAAAAACCCACCGAAAAATATATCTGACAGACTTTATAGCTTCCATAAAAATATTGCATGTAACGTTCCCGTCTTGTTTATTATCATTGAGACAATCTCTTACTACAGACCTGTGCTCTTACTTCTGCATTAGGCTTTAAACATTATTCGAATTTATAGTTATATACTCAAGTAAACTTATATTTTGTAATATCATAAGATTTGAGCTTCTGCATGGAATTACAATCCTGGCGTTTGTAAAATGAATAAATAAATAGTATTGATTTATCCGAAAAGCTTTCGGATAAGGAACGGCTTACCCATGGATAGACTTTCTATTGAATCATTTTGTTTGTAATAAGTATATTATGAATTGAGTTAATTTTTGGTCAAATATAATGAAAACTCTAATGTGAGATCCGCAGAATAAAAAGTATTCTATATAAATATTGAAGTATCATGTATGGATGGATTGACGAAGGTGCAATTTCTTTTACATTAATTCGTTTGTAGTTATATTTTGAGTCCAGTTAATATATAATCAAGGAGAATGATAGCACAGAGACAGCACCTGCACAATAATAAAGTAGTATATGATAGCTTTCCACGTAATAAAATAGTACAGAAGAATCTTCATGAAACTATGCTTTTTCATTTCAAATATGTCTTCGATTTCATTCTGCTATTCGCTCTTGGAAATAAATGAGCACATCATTGTAACTTTATCATTTCAAATAGTTGAAGGCTTATAAGAAATACCATTGAGTTTTCGAACTCAATGGAAATACTGATGTTAATTCTTCATGCTTTAAAAGATACGAATCAATGCCTACTGATGTCATTATCTCTCTATATCATTTTTCATGAATATCATCTGAAATTAAATAACTTTCAATCAAAATTTGATTATCAAATCCATTAACTCGTACGAGTTCTTCATGAATGTCCAATGTAAACAAAAAAAAATGTAAACAAACTGGAGACTGGAGGTTACGTCCAGAAAAATGTCAAACTTGGACGAAATCGCTCGAAAGTAGGGTTAGATTTCGAAGCTTACCATTAATCCTTCTTTTAAGCCCCCAAATTCCAGGGTTTAAATTTAATAGTCAGTTAAGGCCATCAAACGTGGATTACGTGACGGTGCAAGATAATTTTTTACCTAAACCTTGGTTATGGTCATAATCTATGGTTTTGTAATACGGTGCAAATGGCCCTTAGACAATTCAATGTGGATTAACCTTGGGTATATTGAAAACTGGACATTCTACGCTCACAAAACTGCAGCGGTCATTTCATAGATGTAAGGTATTTTCCAAACATAATGGCATCGATAGGAAGTTTAAATGAATAACAAATTTCAATATTACACACATACTCCATTTAATTTAAATTGGAGGTTAGGAAGTGCTGAAATAACCTATACTCCAATTAGTTGTGCATCCAGTAGTTAATTGTGAACATTGACAGTAGTTCAATGTATCAGCCATAGCGTAGAAGCTCCATCTGTAAAATTGGCTGTCACATCAGTCTGTTTTGCCAAATCGCTCTGTTCAAACTGATATTTGGCTCTCTATTCCTTCGAATGAAAGATTTTTGCATCTAGAATAAATAAAACACGTCCCTCTTTACAGTTTCGTTGGAGAGCTCTTTTCATTAAATCATTTTCTTCTTTGGATGCTGAAGGCCTAGATTAGATTTTTAGATTAGATTAGAGGAGGGGCGATGAGGCTATGCTTAACCTCGCTGACACCTTGACCTAAAGATCTATTGTGCAACCCCGCGCTGTTTACCAGTCAGGTAGCAAGGCCTCGATGAACTTCACTGCCTTACTGGGTGCTACACCAATTATTTGTTCCGGTTTTAAGAAACAGGAGCCAAGATGCCGCAGCCTTCTCCCGAGGACAGCTTCACATTTGCATAGCAGGTGTTCCGCTGTCTCAGTGGCTTCTTGGCAGAAGCGACAGGTATCATCAGGAACGTTCGCCATGTTCCGAAGATGATAATTCACAGGACAGTGTCCCCTGAGTATGCCTGTCAGTTTTCTCAGCTGAAGGCCTAGCTCATTTATTTCATACAAGAGAATTATATGTAGTATAAGGAGTAGAATAAGTTTTATCGTTCAATAATAGAAAAATAAAACTAGTTCCATCAGGGATTATAACCTTAGAGGGTAATAAAAGGTCATCCAATAGGGAATTCTAAACTTGGACATTAGTAATTATAGCGGCCATAGTGTTGAAGCTACATCTGTTGAATTAGCTGTTACATCAGTCTGTTTCGCCAAATCCCCTTGTTCAGACTGATATTTGGCTCTGTATTTCCTGATAAAAACATGTTTGCATCTAGAATGAGTATAGCTAGTACCTCTTTTATGTTTCGGTGAAAAGCCCTATTAATTAAACCATTTTCTTCTGTGTATGTTGATAGCGAAGCTCTTTTTTCATAAAAGGGAATTATATAGGAAAATCGGACTGTTTTCATGAGTGATTTCAATCTTAGGAGGTAATTACAATTCATTTGAATTGAATTCTGCACTTCGACAGTATTTCAGTATAGCGCCTATAGAGTTACAGGTACATCTGTCGAATTGGCTGTCACTTCAATCTTCTTTACCAAATCCCTGTGTTCAGACGAACATCTGGCTCTATATTTCTTCTTATGAAGGATTTTTGCAAACCTCGTTGATTCAACGAATCTCATTCAATGTACTCATCAGAAATCAATATATGTAGCATAAATATGACTAGTCGTTTTCTCAATTTGCGGCACAAAGCGCTATTTTTTAAACCAGTTTCTTCAGTGGATACTGATGACATCGGTCATTTCATAGATGTAAGGTATTTTTCAAACATAATGGCATCGATAGGAAGTTCAATCGAATAACAAATTTCATTATTTCTCACATACTCCATTTAATTTCAATTTGAAGATACGTGCTGAATCAACCTATATTCCAATTAATTCGTGATCATTTTTATTCTAGCCTTCAATTTCCAACTAAGGCTTATAAAGGGTCTTTCAATAAGGACGGGTCGATTTTGACATGAAATAAAAAAGGCCGTGTGTGAGATTTTAACGATTTTTTTTTTTATTTGAAAGAGCTATATATGCCATTATGTGTGGAAAATCACATCGTTTAAATGTCCGCCGCGGCTTCTCACGGTGGCACGAATTCGAGTTGTCCAATGTTCAACAACTCTGCCGCATAGTTCGGGTTGAATTTCAGCGATAGCCTGAGCTATGTTGACTTTAAGGGCATCGGTCGATTGTGGCTTATTGGTATAGACCTGCGACTTAAGAAAACCCCACAAAAAAAAGTCTAAAGGTGATAAGTCGCAGGATCTCGGTGGCCAATTCACGTCACCTCTGCGAGAGATAACCATGCCCTCAAAGCGTTCATGCAGAAGATCCATGGTGGCATCCGCTGTATGGCTCGTAGCGCCATCCTGCTGGAACCACATGTCGTCTAAGTGTAGATCGTCCAATTTGGGCCAAAAGAAATCGGTGATCATCCTTCTGTACCGTTCGCCTGTGACGGTAATGGCCTCACCAACATCGTTTTCAAAAAAGTACGGACCAATAACACCGCCGGCCCAAAATCCGCACCATACGGTCACTTTTTGTGGATGCATGGCTACTTGGTGAACTTCGTGTGGGTTGTTGTCATCCCATATACGGCAATTCTGCTTGTTCACATAGCCATTCATCCAGAAATGCGCTTCGTCGGAAAAAATGATTTTTCTGCCAAAGTTGGGGTCCTCTGCCAAACACACTGTAGCCCAATCAGCGAACGAACGGCGTTGCCTATGGTCAGTAACTTTGAGCTCCTGAGTGAGTTGAATCTTGTACGGGTGCAGCCCTAAGTCCTGACGCAAAATGCGCCACGTTGATGTTTGTGAAAGACCGAGTTCTTGTGAACGTCGATGAATTGACTGCCTCGGGTTCTCCTGCACACTATCACGGACAGCAGCGATGTTCTCGGCCGATCTGGCGGTCTTTGCACGTACGGGTGTTGGCAGATTGTTTATTGAACCGGTCGATTCGAATTTGGCCACCAAACGTTGGAGAGTCGACTTTGAAGGACCACCTCGTCTGCCGTAAAATGGGCGCAATGCACGTAACGTTTGCACTAACGAACACTCATTTTGGTAATACATTTTTAACATTTGGACGTGTTGCTCAACCGTGTAACTTGCCATGGTGATTTGGCATTACTAACTGAATAAAAAAATATAGGTTAGAAAGACGACGTTAAAACAACATGGCCGCCACAGGCTGCCAACATCGACCCGTCCCTATTGAAAGACCCTTTATTTAAACTCGATCGGATCTGTAGGGAATATTGGGTTACCAACATATAAATTTTTAGGTGGATTCCATTCGTGAATTTCAATATCCTTATTATGCTGCACAAGTGCTCTGCAAAGATCGAGTCTCCAAATTATTGCTTTCAGAAGGTATTGTTTTTAGTATTGGCCTTCTTGAAAATGCAATTTTAACTTCAACTCGAATGGAGAAATCGTGCTGTTTGGACTTCCATATGGACCTACCATATGTTTTCAACTTCAACGGTTTTTTCACGTGCAAAATCTGTATTAGAGTATAAGATAATATTGTCAATTTTCAGTGATGTATCCAATGACATCCTGCGTACAGTGCGCGTCAAAATTATGGAACAAATTCATTTTCTCTAAAGAACAATATTTGGCAACAAAATCCTGAAACAGGTTAATTTTGTTTCACTTTTACCAAATTCATACCTATGTATTTTTGAAGGATTTTTGTTGCACCCTGTGCCATCCCCATCAACCCTCTAAATTTCTTGAATAGGGAAAGTAGGTCATGTGGTACTTTTATGGTAAGGTTTTTGTATCTACCTCTTCGAAGTAACTAATTTTTCAAAAAAAAAGTTTTTTTCTTGAAAATTTCTGCACGCCTGTAAACAAGATACAGAGACCTTGCCAAAAATTACCACATGACCCACTTTTCCTATTCAAAAAATTTAGAGGGTTGATTGGGATGGCACAGGGTGCAACAAAAATCCTTCGAAAATTCATAAAATTCGATAAAAGTGAAACAAAAATTGACCTGTTTCAGGATTTTCTTGCCAAATATTTTTCTTCTGAGAAAATGAACTTGTTCCGTAATTTTGACGCGCACTGTATATTCTTCTTATTGAAGATTCAAGGGTATGTGTTTTCTGCGAAAGAACTTTTTTATTGATTAAATTGAAAGAAACGTTCCTATCTATGAGCAATATCGTTCTATTGGTTTTCAATAGAATAACACATCCAGTTGATGTTTGTGGTTACTTGAGATATTGGAACAAAATGTTACGTGTGTACTGAACTTATCGAAACGAGTTGGATCTTTTCCAATGAATAAATTTTTAATATTGGAATGAGGGACTACCTCAATCAAGTTGAATTAGTATGCCCCGTAAGTAACGAATATTCATTTCAATTCGTTTGGTATTCGAGTAGGATCAACTGAAATTGGACTTCGATTTTAAATACCTATTAAGATTTCCAATTATATTGTGCTTCGTTGCCTTGATTGTTTTTTTTTTTCACTAGTTCGTTAAAAAATATGAGGTGCCATTTGGGACAAAGTGTGTTCTCGAGTATTTTCATTTTCGAGTCAATATATTTATGTATTAGTGGCAGCAATACATGCATCTTATGACGATATATTTATTTTTGTTCCGATATATTCAGCTCATTCATAACACAATGAATTTCCGAGTTGGGAGTTCTAAATATATGAAAATATGAGATTTATTTATTCGATCTATCTGGCAACGTTCAGAGATGGCACCTCTAAAGCACAAGTACAGTTCCCAGTAGTTTATATTGAAAGAAGCAAATAGCCTAAGAATATTGATAATGAGTCCTGATTTTGACTCGTTAGTATTAATTGATATACCTCAAATATTTGAGTCTTTGATTTCAGAAACAAACAGCTGTCATTGTTATCAACATCTTTATTGAAAAAAAATATTTTTTTCTGAATTCATTGACCAGATTTGAAATTCGGCACAGACCTTGAAGTTAGTCTCCCGCAATAGTTTTCAGAATTTCACTCTGATCCGATGTTCATTTCCAGACATATTAGGAGGAAATCATGTCAAATTTCGTTGCTTTTCGAAATGTTGAGAATATTTCCCTAATCTCTCGATAACTATTGATGCGATCAGACTGAATCTTGGGATATATCTTGAAGTCAATATTTAAAAACAGTGCTTCAAATTTCAGTTCGAGCCGATATTGATTTTCGGAGATATTGGAAGATTCAGGTTATTTCCTCAATATCTCAAGAATAACAGACGCGATCAGATTTAAACTATGTAGTTAGTTGAGGAATACCAACGCACAACTTAATGCAAAATTTGGTGAGGATCAAAGAGGTAGAAAATGGCAAAAAAGTATTTGTTTTCCTTGAAAAATTTTTTTACTGGAAACTATTCATCAGATTCCAATAGAATTGGCAAGCACCGCGACTCAGTATTTCACAACAGTGTTTCAAAGTTCAGTTAGATCCGATATTCATCTTCGGGGATATTGGGAAAAAATAAGTCAAATTTCTTGGTTATTTCAACTCAAAAAACACGGGAATAATAAATTTTCGAATAGATATATGTGGAATCATTGTATGATTCCACCATTTCACGAATCCAGCTTATGTAATTGAACAGGTTCAACAAATTTCCAGTCTCTAAATGGATTTTCATTTTACGGTTGACAGTTAGGCTGCCCTTAACCACAATAACCTCCGAAGAAAACAACTAAGAGATTCGATTTTCTTTAGCATGTTTGGGGGTCAATTAAGAGGTCGTCTTCGTGCACTTCTAGGTTTTTTCCGATTAGAAATCATTAGCCCCTTCCAATTCGTAACAATGCTAGGAAACCTTTATAGAACACAAATCTCCTGGGGTCTTCTTATCAATCATGCAGATTATGGGAAAAAATCAGAAAACACTGTCTTTCATTATTTTAAAAGGGTTGAAACGCTTTCCTGCAGCTCAATATCTGCTTACTCTGGAAACTGTTTCACTCATTCCTGAGTCGAGACCTTCTGAATTGGACGTACTTTTTTTAGCCGCTTCTGTGCATGACGCCGAAAGTAAAGGGTCTTTCAATAGGGACGGGTCGATGTTGGCAGCCTGTGGCGGCCATGTTGTTTTAACGTCGTCTTTCTAACCTATATTTTTTTATTCAGTTAGTAATGCCAAATCACCATGGCAAGTTACACGGTTGAGCAACACGTCCAAATGTTAAAAATGTATTACCAAAATGAGTGTTCGTTAGTGCAAACGTTACGTGCATTGCGCCCATTTTACGGCAGACGAGGTGGTCCTTCAAAGTCGACTCTCCAACGTTTGATGGCCAAATTCGAATCGACCGGTTCAATAAACAATCTGCCAACACCCGTACGTGCAAAGACCGCCAGATCGGCCGAGAACATCGCTGCTGTCCGTGATAGTGTGCAGGAGAACCCGAGGCAGTCAATTCATCGACGTTCACAAGAACTCGGTCTTTCACAAACATCAACGTGGCGCATTTTGCGTCAGGACTTAGGGCTGCACCCGTACAAGATTCAACTCACTCAGGAGCTCAAAGTTACTGACCATAGGCAACGCCGTTCGTTCGCTGATTGGGCTACAGTGTGTTTGGCAGAGGACCCCAACTTTGGCAGAAAAATCATTTTTTCCGACGAAGCGCATTTCTGGATGAATGGCTATGTGAACAAGCAGAATTGCCGTATATGGGATGACAACAACCCACACGAAGTTCACCAAGTAGCCATGCATCCACAAAAAGTGACCGTATGGTGCGGATTTTGGGCCGGCGGTGTTATTGGTCCGTACTTTTTTGAAAACGATGTTGGTGAGGCCATTACCGTCACAGGCGAACGGTACAGAAGGATGATCACCGATTTCTTTTGGCCCAAATTGGACGATCTACACTTAGACGACATGTGGTTCCAGCAGGATGGCGCTACGAGCCATACAGCGGATGCCACCATGGATCTTCTGCATGAACGCTTTGAGGGCATGGTTATCTCTCGCAGAGGTGACGTGAATTGGCCACCGAGATCCTGCGACTTATCACCTTTAGACTTTTTTTTGTGGGGTTTTCTTAAGTCGCAGGTCTATACCAATAAGCCACAATCGACCGATGCCCTTAAAGTCAACATAGCTCAGGCTATCGCTGAAATTCAACCCGAACTATGCGGCAGAGTTGTTGAACATTGGACAACTCGAATTCGTGCCACCGTGAGAAGCCGCGGCGGACATTTAAACGATGTGATTTTCCACACATAATGGCATATATAGCTCTTTCAAATAAAAAAAAAAATCGTTAAAATCTCACACACGGCCTTTTTTATTTCATGTCAAAATCGACCCGTCCTTATTGAAAGACCCTTTATAATAATATACAGTGAACTCAACTGTCTCTCAACCATACTTATGAAAAAGCCCGCAGGGACAAAAATGAGTTCGATATTGGACGTTCAAGTTTGAAGTGCGAAGTCAAGCCTTACCTGCAATGGAGTTCGATATCAGGTACGGATCTAGTGTTGTTTTCTTCAACGCAAATAGAACCATCCTCTTCGCTGTCGGAAAAAACCGACAGCTGAGGATGGTGTGAGGAAACCAGGAATGTTGTACATTCCTGTCTCATCAAAACCGGTTTAGAATAATTCGATGTGGAAGAGGCACTAGTGAGGGTTGGATGTCCTATTAAAAGGCTAGCAGTCTCGTCTTGGTTGCTCATGATAGACTTAATCTATCTGGATCTTGGTCCTGCAACAAAATATTTTCTATATATATTATATATTTAAAACTACAAATGCAATATTGAAAGTATACACGCAAAAGGTCTCCTGAATGTTACCCGAAATATCATATTTTAAATTTTTCTCAATCTATTTCTATACGACATCATAATGTATGCTTTCACACACTTTTCACAATTCGCTACATTTGAATTTTTCGGTATTGAATTGGTATAATCCAGAAGCAAGTTCAAACTGGGTGAAACGCCTACTACGTCATACGTCACAAAACGATTCTACGCTCGGTACAGCTGGCGCTTTCTATTGGCTTTGTAGAGTAGAAGGTACACGGAAAGAGAAGGAGAGGCGATTCATGGAGAAATAAAGAGCTCCAGTTTAATAATTGAAACCATTATCACACCAGAACGAACATCTGTCCATACACCTACAAATATTCCACCTTGATCTGAGCTGAAACTGCAGTATTTGAATTCCTTGGACAACGCTTTCTCAGTGTGAGAGCTTTTAATGATTCACTCAGATAAGGGTTGATTTATCGACAGATATTCGTAATTGTGCCATGTCAGTTCATCTAATTGATGAAAATTCCTGTCCTTCATGTATCTAAGGAAAAGAGAATGTCAAAGTATCCTTACCAAGATACAGACTATCCATAATCAACAAATACTCCCCCTTGATCTGAGCCTATCATACAATCAGCTAAAGCCTCTACACTGAAGAAGTGCTCTCCAAGGAATTCACTGTTTTTACCGATCATCAGAGCGACACACCATGGAAAAGCAGAGGGAAATCTAGATATGGATACCTACAGTATGAAAATTATACAGCGCCATCTCAGGACCGCCCTGTTTAATGTTCAGCGTTGCTGTATGGTCTATAGTATCAGTTCTCAATGTATAAAAAACACGATAGCATTAGCAAAAGGATTCGGAAGTTTGAAAATATCAAATCAACTGTGCCAGTACAAGATATCTGTAGCTTGTGATCTGTCAGAGGTGAAGAAATCATTGAATAATTAATATTTCGTCTTGTTTAAATCCGATGTTATCCATTCTCAAACGAAATCAAGCAATGAATAATCGAAATCTCTTCTCTCAGGTTCATTTGAAACATACATCTAAGAGCCTTTCATATCCTTTGGGTTCGAAAACTGATGAACACTAATCGTTTACGGTTTGCAGATCAAAAGCTTGAGAGGTTCATTAACCTTAATACATTCTGCTTAGACCCAACGAGCCCTGATCTTTCTGTTTTATGTCAGGATACCTGAAAGGAAAAGATATTCGAAAACATTACGAGGAATCTGATGCAACTGAGTACAATATCAATTCGGAAATCACAGCAGTCTCAAAAGCAGTGTCAATGCATTGTCAGATGAGTGCAGGATGAAGGTCGGGTCCTGAACAGTATTTTTTTCGCTGAACATTTTCACACTGCATTGTCTGTGGATAAATCACAAACAAACTTTTTGAAAATTCGAACACACGATACCCTTTTTAGGCCCCTGTTCAAGAATGCTGTGGTGTTACTCAAGGCATTGTTCTGGCTCTCACTCTATTCCATCTCTTGGGGAACAGACAATTTATTCATACAAAACAAGACGACGAATATATCTACCTTTCAAGACTGTTCGTACTCATTCATTCCATAATGTTTTGGGTAAATTTGCTGTACCAGATTCGATATTTATTATGAGTAAGCGATACATTCAGATTTGAAATTCGGTATATAAAAGAGGAGAACCGCCGACTGAGAAACAAGCTAGAGAAAGTTTTAAATTGACAAAAATTACATGAATAAAATTCTACGTTCTATATATTATGGATCTTACGGAAATAAAATCCAGCGTTTTCCAAAGAAACTCTTTGAGCTCGTTAAATGTTAAAATCGGTGGAATAGTGTCGGAGCTTTACCTATTAAGAGTGTGAGTTGTTTCCTCAATCAGATCAGATCAGATTAAAACTTCTCAATTGGTTGGGGAATGTCGATGCGCAACTCTACGCAAAATTGGGTTAGAGTATTATTGTTCTGAATTGAAAGATTTCAGAATTGTTGTTGAATTATTTTCTGGAAACTGTCCATCAGATGTCTATGAGATTTGGCAGAAACCTTGAGGTGAATATTCGACAATATTGTACGAAATCAATATAATTTTTCGTGGAGAAAACAGTTTAAGCTCCAGTTTGATAATAAACTTACATTCCAGAAGGACAACAAATTTTCTACCTAGATATGACCTAACCATCCAATCAACCAAAACATCTGCTGTATTGATTGCAGTACCTACGCAGATATAGTGACCTGAAACGACAAAAGGATCATGCACATCGGTCAAAGTAATCTGCACTCGAAGGTTAGGATTTCTCAAGATGCTCCTGTGAGATGGCGCTGTATGCTGTTAATACTACAGCTTTCAATCGAACAAGTCATAAGTATCAAGAACTTTATCAGAGGTTTCCATGGTAGGGCCACAGATCAACCAGATAAACCACTCGCGCCATTTACTTAGGAAATCTATGACAACGCAGATATGACCCTGAATCGAGCTAATCAGAATTTTAGAAGGCGTTTGGGGTGCTTTGGGGTGCCAATCAGATTGCAGGAATAGAATTACGTCACTCTCGCCGTTTTCGGACTCGCTTGAAGAGGTTATAAACATGTAAACAAACTGAAATGAATTTTTCATCCTACTAATTGATGAATAATTTCGTATCTGTTCCATTTAAGAATATAATCCAAACAGTTTTTTACAACCAAATCAATTGTTTAGTCATCTTTGAGGTTCTATTTTATGATGACAGTCCTCATTATATGTTTTAATTATACAACAAGAATTGGAATCGAACCATTGTATCTTTATACAATGATCGAACTTAGGTGGACTCATTCCTAATGTTCATTTTATATAATATAAAGGAATCGCAACTGAAGTAAAAGCATTACAACCTCCATTATTCAATTAAAACGATGGGATGTCTAATAAAATTGTATATGATTGCACAAACACTAGGATTGGAATCGAACAAAGTTGGTCTATTCATAATTTGATTTTATATTGAAATGAATCTCATTTGATGTGAAACTACAAAGATTCTCTGATTAAGGTAAACGGGTTTTCCATAACATTTTTCCAAAATTTTCATTTACTCCAACTGAGTTCTTCTACAGGAGTTTAAGGTGTGACAAAACACTCGCTTTGGTGTTGGAAATTTGCTTATCAAATGGTTTCATCGAAAAATCTTAGTCTGATTTTGATTTTGAGATTCTTGAATCCCGACAAATCCGTTTTTACATTTCGATTTTAGATATTCCAAAATCAAGTATTCAATCTGACAGCTGTTTCGAGGAAGAAGAAAGTGTGGTTATGTCTGCTATATTTCTCAAGGTCGGAGAGACGCGATTCCCGCAAACGATGAAGTGATTTGCCTTGTTGGTCTGTGGTAGGGCGGTCTGAAGATCGGTAAGAACTGTTAAACTGCATAAACCGTATCCCTCAGACACCGCCTCTTCGGTGTAGATGTTTTGGTCTCTTGGATGGTTAGCTCAGATCAAGGTAAAATATTTTTGGACTTATCGACAGATATTCGTCCTTGTGTCATGTCAGTTCATTGTTCGCAATTTCAACTCGGTCCGTTATAAACTTTCTGAAATATTGATTATTGAGCAAGAATATGTGAAATTTCGCTTTGGCAACGAATCTGAACATACGCTAAATAATACCCTCTGACTTCACTAAAGTACTTTTCTATTGGAACTAATTTTCCCTGGGACAAAGTTGTAGGATTCATTCTCTCAACTTTCAGTGACGCAAAATGGGAAATTTCGATGTAAAGGAAAATTTCAGACAATCCCTTTGTTTTATGATTCAATTCATGATGAAAATAGAAGAGCACATCTGGAGTGGCTTCATTAAATCATAAGCACGACCAATCGTGCTCATACTCCGAGTTTCAATCGAGCACATGGCTGCCACTATACATATTTTATGTTTGTTGTATGTATAATGATGCCCCTGAATATGCCTATAGGCGCGTTCGGTAAATACATCCGAGAAGCGACGGATTCTTTCCTGACGTGGCCATAAATTGAATGGATTTATCTAGAGTAAACCATGGTAGCAATATATTTCCAGATACAGATAAAAGCCTATAAGAGCACTGACGTGAAGTCAGCAGCTTTTGCACGCATAATCAGAGGAGATCACCAAAAAGGCGTTTGGTGGTGTCAACACTTGAAAACATTGATTAGATTTCAATGGAATTTGGCACAAACCTCGGATTCAGTATTTAACAACAATGTTCAAAATACCAATTCGATCCGATGTAAGGGAAAAAATGTGCCAAATTTCGTTGTTATTTGGAATTTCAACGTTATTTCTGCAATATCTCGAGAAGTACAAATGTAATCAGATTGAAACTTCGCAATCAGGTGGACATTACCAACACGCATCTATGTGCAAAATTTCGTGTTGATCTAATACTTAGAATTCGAACAAGCGCGTAAAAGCTTCTGAAAACGCGTCAGTACTTTTCAAGATTTTTTCAATACTACCGAAACTACCCAACAAAATTGTAATTGTAAACAGTTGCGCGTCTGTATTTTAGAACTGATTACGAAGTTTTAATCCAATCGCATGAGTGCTGTTCGAGATATTTTGAAGAATCACCTCGATAATTCAGATGGATATAAAACCGTTTGGTCCATCAACGAACTCAATCGGCGCATTTTGATTCGCAACCTACCCTTAAACCTTCAATTGCCTAGCTCTCCGCATTCTCAAGTTAAAGTGGCAACGGACGTACAGTCGGAGAGAATCGATTCGGACCTCGGATTTTTCATCAGTGAGTTTAACATTTTCGCAAAACGATAGCACGCTGTTTCAGAGGAGATTAGCGCAAAAAGTCCTCTGATGCAATCTTCTGAAATTGAACATTATCGTATTCAAAATATATGACATTGTCACATCCTTAAAATTGTCTAGGTCTATTCTTGAGGAACCTTATTTGTTCACGCACCGTTCGACTCTAGGACGGAATAATAGAATGGAATCAGTTTATGCATTCTCTCGTCCTCACTGATTCTGGGAAACGAATTGTTCATGGAGATATAAGAGCTCCAGTTAATTGAATCGATATGAACACAAGGAAGAATATTTGACGATGAATCAACAAATATTCCACCTTGGTCCCAGCTTGACGCCTGGACATGCCATCAACCGGAGCCTTCACTGAAAAAACCTCTCCGAAAAAATTCTTGTACTGCAGTCTCGCGATTTTGCCAATCATAGACACGACTCACTCGTCTAATGCTGAAAGGGTTCTAGAGACTATTTCCTTGTTGGATGGTTGTCTCGGGAACAAAGTTTCACTATAACCCCATAAACCTCGAGAGAAGGATGCAGTGTGCATGACGCTCATCTATATTCGTCTCTGCGATTTCGCAGTTGCTCAGCCTTATCAAACTCGGAAACACCAGATTCATTAGGAATTTTCCACAAAACGATAACATTTAACATCGAACAAGGAAATGATTTATGGAAATAAAAGAGGAAAAATATTCTTCCATGTAAACTAACATGACACAAGGAAGAATATCTATCGATAAGTCAACAAATATTCCACCTTGATCTGATCTGATCATCCAAACCACCAGAACACCTACACCGAGGAAGCGATGTCCAAGGAGTACTGTTACTGCAGTTTCACGGTTCTATCTGATCATCAGACCGACGCACCTTGGAACCCGCATATAAGACTCTAGATACTTAAGACCTGTTCGATGGAATGTTGCAGTATTGACAACAAACAGCCTGATGTCTTAACCTTCGAGTGCAGAATACCTAGATAGATGTGCATGCTTTTCATCCTATTGTCGTTTCAGGTCTGCGAACTGCAGTTAGTACAGAAACTATAATAGAATGAGAATCAAGCACTTTGATCAGAGTATTATGTCGATTTTTTTTCCACAATTATGTGAATCAGGGAAAACAGCATCATAAGTACTCAGGTTCTGACGTTCTCTAGAGAGAATTTTCTAAATATAATTATTCATAGTTAACAGAATATTCTTGAAAAGAACGAGGGAACAATGGAACTAGCATCTGTGAATAAAGCGGATCAGGTGTCAACAAACAGAAAATTGGGTTTCAAATTTATATTTGTAAACATTCTAAAATTGAAATTTAACTGCTCTAGAGAAATATTAATTGAAAATCCTCTATTTCGCATTTCGCTCTGAAAGATATTGATCGTAAATTTTACTCCTAGATGAAAATATTTCGGTAACTAACTTTATGACCAGATATAAACACTAGTTTCAATGAACATATGCAAAACGATAATATAAGAGGAAACTCTCCGAAGTTTTATATTCACATTTGCCAATTTGGCGTTCGCCAGCTTTTGATTAGTTCATTTGGAGATCCTAAAAAAGCATTGACGTGAAATCCGGATATTTTAAGTACTTCATATTCGTAGCCAGTTACTCATCCAGGTATTGGTCCCGCCCAACGCTGCTTGTGTTCCTGATGAAATTGATTTTGCGTTCTTCGGATTCTATGATAGTCACGAAATTATGCATGAACTTTCAAGCTATCATGTAGGCTTGATTTCGAATCGATTGGATCTTTTCTGCTGAAAAGTCTGTCTAGTACACTATTTTAAAATAGTAGGTTTGTTTTGGTTCCGACTTCAGAACTGTTCTGGAACGGTTCCGCATGCGCGATTGCGATTTTGTGTTTTGGTTCATTTCAGAACCGGTTCAGGATTTGAGTAATCCTGTTTTGGTTATTTTCAGAATCGATTCCGAACTGTTTTAGAACTGTGAAAGGAGTTCGAACGTGAGAGTCCGAACTGTTTCAGAATTGGGTAGTTCGTACAAGCGTAGAGTGGCTGTCAACGATTTAAATGGTTAACCTGACTTTTTTGACGTCGTGTTGATTTGGTTTTTGACTGTTTTATTTGTTGAGGAAACGGTTAACTGCTGAATTTAAACTTTTGTTATTGAGGATAATTCCTTCTCTACGATCTACCAGGATAATCTAATGGATTTTATTTCTATTGTTCACACCTGGGATGTTTACTTCATAAATAAATCTTTCAACACAAGAGTCCTCTTCCTCTATTGAATAATAATGTTTCGAATTAATTTTTCTCTACAAAGCACATATCTGAAATACGTTCGTCATTAAGTTCATTATTATATAAACCAATAATTTGTTGGTTCATTTCGGGATATAGTTGAAGTAATGAAAAAAATTCAGAAAAAAAAATTAAGTGGAAGCAAAGTTTTCCCAAGAATATTTTTATATTACATGGTGCGACAAGGACTTTCGCATATTTTTAATTAAATCAGACACAATATATGAGACATGATAAACATTCCACTTTTCTGCCAACTCAAACGGAAGTTTTTTTTCCTTTACGATCCCGATGAGAACCCGAACTTAATTCGTGTTTTGGTTTCATCGCTTTTAGAACTGTTCTAGGATAAGTCAGAATCGGGCTTCCACAGCGCATCGATTCTGCGCAGTTCTAGGACTGTTCTAGAATAGTTCTGAATTTCGGAACCAATACAAAACTTGTGACTCCAAGTTCAGTGCACAATTTCATCGAATTCTGGTGGAAAGTTCTTGAAAAAAATTTTTCGAAAAACTTGTTTCGAATTTATTATGCCAAAAAAATTTGACGATCAGTGGTGCGTCGGTATTTTCGACATAATCACCATTACTCCGATCGAAAACGTATGAAAAAAGCAGACATTCGGGCAAGACGAGAGCACACTGATTTCTATATAGAACATGTGAACGCGAAATTAATTATTGTCTTTCAGAGTCTTCAAGTTGATTTCTCGCTTATAGCCATATACATATAGCTGTTCCCACATTATCAACCACTTCTAATTGCTCAGTAATGACTGATCGTATTGCACTACGTTAAGAGCTTCTAGAAATAATCAATCTGAACAAAACTAAAAACTCAACTCTGACTTTGAAACAACGCTCTGAATAGCTTTCAATCACCAACCCTCAATTGAATTGATTGAATTATCAAAAGGTGTGTGCATACGACAGGGCTCGAGTTCAATCTACCTGAGCATGGCCGATTTGACATATTTTCTTTCGATTACACAGAGTGCCAATTTGAAGAGGTACTACCCTTAATATCTCAGCCCCATGCAAAATCAGAAAAAATCCAAAAAGAGGTAAACTTTGGTTTGTAGGGGAAAATTTGACGCGGTTGGTTCCAAACCATTTGTATCAGCCTTTTAAGCTTGATTACAGTTACCCCTCAAATGACTCAAATAGGAAAGTTGAGATACACCTCGTTTCATGAAGTTTCAGGTAATGCGAAATAGGTTTTCAAAAAAGCCATACATCACTTGAACTTTTTTGTTAGTACTTGTGAAAAGTACAGTAGAATAGTTAGTTAATATAGCCACAATATTCCACAATATTACTGCATTTTTTATTCTTCTTTTAAGGATATTATACTGAAGAAGTAGGCCAAGTATAAGACTATTGTGAAAGTTCCATCGACTTGCCTTCAAAACAAAGTGTCACTAGGCCCATCTTCTCATTTAAGATTTTCGGGGTTGCTTGCATCTCGATCACAGGGTTGATACAATTGGATTTGAACCAACTGTTTGAAATGTATGTGCGGGAAAGGGGCCGTAGGATTCGATAGGTCTCAGCATTTTTTTACCAGTTGAAATCATGGACCTGTGGACGGTAGAGCACCGCGTTTTTGCTTACAACAGTTTACACCGTAATAACGAGTCTGCCACGGCCGTTCAGTGAATTTATTCGCATTTCAATATCCACCGAAATCTTCTTCGTTGGGTTGAAGCGGTTCGCACACAAGGTGAATTGATGAGGGAAAGACCACCAGGTGTTCAACGAACAATTTGAACACCCGAGAACGTTGAAAGAGTGCGACAAGCATTTTTTCACAGTCCGAGTCGATCCTTGCTCGCCAGCATGCTGCTGAACTTCACCTCAGTGATCGTTCGGTAAAGCGTATTTTGCATATAGAACTACGGTTTCACCCCTACAAAATGGCCGTTGTGAGACAGTTACAGCCAGGGGATTATGCACAACGAATGCACTTCGCTCGTGAGATGGAAGCACTTGTTGAGCGATGAGGCTCACTTTCACCTCAATGGCCATGTTAATCAGCAAAATTGCCGTTATTGGGCTGATGAAAATAACAATACAACAATAACACGAAAGCCCGCTACATAGCCCTAAAGTGACCATTTGGTGCGCTGCATCCCAAACTTGCGTCATCGGCCCTTACTTCATTGAAAACGTCAATGGCGATGGGTTACCGTGAACTCTGAGCGCTATATCCAATTGGTAACCAACTTCTTTGCACCTGAATTAAGAAGACATAGTGTTCCAATCAGACGTGTGTGGTTCCAACAGCCAGTGCAACAATGAACGTTATTCGTCCTCTCTTCCCTGGCCGCCTTATTTCCAGGTTTGGTGAAGTTCCTTGGCCACCTCGGTCCCCAGATTTGGCCATCTGTGACTTTCTTCTGTGAGGACATCTCAAAGCACGAGTTCACCAACACAAACCCCGAATATTGGATAAACTGAAGGAAGCAATTCGCGTGGAATTCGCCGCAGTTGAGGCAGCAACGTTGGAAACAGTTTTCGGAAACTTCCAACACAGACTGCAGAAATGTATCGCGAAATAAGACCGCCACCTGACTGATGTGATTTTCCACACATGAAATTCCAAAATGCTCTGAAATTCTGAATCCAAATTGTTTAATGAAAATTTCTCTGGGTAACAATTACCGAGGTTATGATTATTTCAAAAACGCCCGAGTAGTCTGCCGGACCCCGTATATATATAAAGGTATTAATATGTAAAGAGCTGTTGAAGCTTTACAAATCAATATTTGGTTGATAATTCATGCAGTGACCTTTGCGTGAAGATGGAACCTCCACCCTAATCAGATAAAATACGCCCACTCATTCGTCCTCATTTTATGTGACTATTGCAAATTGTATAATGTAAAACTCGATGCATTTTGATGGAGGAAACGGAGAAATAATTCGAGTAATGAATTGTAATTTTTTTTTAAATATGCCATTATTTTATGTATAAAAAAACCATCACTGCTGAATAGCCTGAATGTAGAGATGTACCTGATGCAAACAAAACCACAGTTTTTCTAGGCATTTCGCTGGGTAAAATGTAGTGTAAATGGATTTGTCCTACGTTTTCTATAATTATATGTGAACTGCGATTAATTATAAAGCTAGCAAATCTGCTGATGAAAGACGCAATTTCAGGATACTTGTGAATATAGGTTAGATTTCAATAACTATTATCATTTCATGTGAATAAAAGGACAGGACATGACCAAAATACGCAGAGCTATCGAACTGTCAGTGACGTTAGCTGTTCGTTGTCGAATGAAATGTTTCATAATTCTCCTTTTACTTTGACTAATGCCAAGTATTCACGTAGTTCGTAATGTGAAGATGCATTTTCTAGTTCGAAAATATTGTATCACGTGATTCATGTAAGTAATTAGAGTTTTCTTTAACGAGTGACGGCCATTAATCAATTCAATAATATTGAATTTGTTTCTCCTTGAACAATATTACTTTATTTTATCGATTTCCTTCAATGCAAACCTTAGATTAGGAAAGGGGCGTGCAGTCTAGTCATAATTGTCCATTTAAAATGATACTCAGAGGTATACAAACTGTCTTTCCATAATTTGGAAAATTTTCGAAAAACACCACTATATAATTTCATGATTTATACATAATGACAAATCAACTTAATAAAGGTAGTAGGTATCATCGAGAAACAATTAAATTCGAATATAAATGATGAGGTTCCTCTCAGCATGTAAAAGGAAGGAAAAACTTTACACACTCAAACCTGATATCGAGAATGAAATATCTCGATATGAACATTTGCTGAAATTCTTTGTGCAAATATTTTTGCTCAATGAACTGGAACAAACCTTCGTTTCGATTTGGATTGTTCTGTATATTCAACCTCTTCTGGAATCAGTGAACCAAAAGTTGCCGAGAGTTATCTCAAACAATGGAACACGCTTTCGAAGGGAATGTTTTGGCATTAGATACTCCTAACAATAGATGGCGTGATTCAAATTTCGTTCTGTCAAGAGAAAAACCTCCAGAAATATTTCCTGTCCTCATTTCATATCCGCTCGATCCATTTTATTCTAACCTTGGAGGAATAAGAACCTGGAAATCATCGTTAACGGAAGATATTTTACAAATCAGAAAGAGAGATCCGTTTACACCGATTCTACATAATTCAGCACTTCTTATGTTGCATTGCATAACTTCCGAATATTTTCATGCTGATTGCTGTGCAAATTGACATGATATTGATTTTTTGGCGATTCTCGTGAGTTCGCGCCATGTGAAAGTTGTTTAGCCCCAGTGCCAGAGGCGGACTTATCAGATAGGCTGAATCCTCTGGCACCAGCCTACGAAACCCGCAGAAGCGGCGTAGTAAAAGCGACCGTAATTGACGTGCTTATGCTATGTAAGAATGAAGTAGCTAGCGTACGAAGGTTGGTGGCGCCATCGTTTGGCGACTCAGTTATTCTACGCCGCCCACAATGTCAAGAGATATGTTTCATGATTTTTTATTTGAGTATCCGATGTGATGTGTATTTCAATTCGATTGTTCGACGTTTCTACATGAACTGAATTCTCATCGGAATTTACTTCTTCACCGGAAATTTCGCACGAATCATATGAATAAGAACATTTCACACCATTTTGTACAAATCAGTCTGTAGGTAATCATAAAATGAAGTCACAACGATGTTGTCAATCCTAATACCTATTATGTTTTTTTTCTCATTTTTTTTCGAATTCCATAAGATAATTTAGAGTGTCTTTCGATGAATAATGGTATTACAATGAGGCTTTCAAAATCATTGCTCAGGTAGGTTTATGAGAAGTAATGAAAGAGATTGTTTTCGACAAAACCGAATTTGAATCTGTGAATTTTTCATGAGGAAAAAACATTTGTCGGCTTGTTCTTTATCGAATAAAACCAACGGCACTATGGTCACATCTGATTTACGACCATATTCGTCTTATCCCAAAATTATATTTACCACATATTTACCCTTCTTTCGAAGGAGCCCCTCTGAACACTGTCAATAGTCAATGGGAAAGGTGAAACATTGATTACGCATTGGTTTTCATAGATGGCATTGTGTGTGAACACACAATTATAAATAACTCGAGAATTACTTATGATATGGAACTCATTACAAGGGAACAAATTGGAACGAACTGAGTACATATTATTAGCGCGAAGAAAATGTAAAAAACATCAGAATACTGAAAGGTTTCCGCTAACTTCATGCTTCATTAAAAACAAGAGTGAATAACTCGAAAACTTAAAATGATACTGAATTCATTTTTACTGAACAAATTGAAACAAATTGGTTACGGAATATTGGCATTGAAAGTTTTGCTGTTCAGTGAAGTTGACACTGAATGTTATGAATGCGATTAAGAAAACATGTACTAGAGATACCGAGAACAAATAAGGTAATCATTAATGGCATTAAAGGAATTTTTGTTATTTTTAAGAACTAACAGGCGAACCTTTAGTGAGCCTCTGTTCATAATGTTTATTTGCAGTATTTAGGTAATATTATATTAGGTGGTGTTGAAAGCAAATAAACTTTATTATTATTATTATTATTAAAATTCATCCACGACCTGAGATTGTGGTTGCGGTCACTCTCCGCACCAAATCAAAGAAATGCTTATAACTCAAAGACGATGATGGTGCCCGAGATGTTTCATACGGTACGAATTGGAACAAATAAGTTTCTCAATATTGAGCTCTGTTTAAGAATTTGTTCTAACAATTTTTTGCTAACTTCACGAGGACTTAACTTTGGGCATTGATCAAATCAAGATTAATAACTCTATTGATTTTTTTTATGGAACAACTTCAGAAGGTACTTAATTTTATCGACTTCCTTCAGAGTCGCAGACCTCAATTCACGATAGGGACGAGCAATCTAGCCATACTTTCCTATTTTCAATGATACAAAACCGTCTTTCCGCCCATAAGAAAACTTTAAGAAATATTGCTGTCACATTTCACAATTTAATAATATTCATAATACGAGAATCATCAAGAAACAATAAAATTGAAATATAAATGTATGAAGGCCTGGTTAACCTATAAAATGAAAGGAAAATTTTCACAATTAGACCTGATATCAAGAATGAAACAACTCGATAAGTATATTTCGCTGAAATTCTTTGTGCAAATATTCTTGTTCAATAAACTTGAACGAATCTGCCGTTTTGGAATGGATTCTTCTGTATATTTGACCTCTTCTGGAATCAGTGAACCAAAAGTTGCCGAGAGTTATCACGAACAATAGAACACGCTTCCGAATAGAATGTTTTGGCGCTGGTTACTCCTAGTAATAATTGATAGATATTTCCTTCGAGCCAATATCAAAGTTTTACGCTTCTTTGAATTTCCTTCTGTCAAGAGAAATACTTCCAGAAATATTCCCTGTCCTCTATTCATATTCGTTCGTGTATTATCTTGGGGCGAATAGAGCTCGAAATGTGGATTATAATGAGGTAACTTTCAACTTTAATAATTCCACTACATAATTCTTTAAAATATACTTTAGTCGGTTTCGGTTCTTTCGGTACATAATTCATCGTTATCTACTATGAAATCTTTATTACAGTCACATGTTTTTCCTTTATGGTATTAGCTTTTGTTTATTATCCCATTTGCAGGAGGGTAATATTGCTTACTGACATGAGATAATATATCTCCATGTTAGGGTTGATTTATACATGAATATCCAGGAAATTTTTTCGTATTTCAGTCAATGTTTCGAATTAAAACCATAGTATGAAGACTTGTATTCTTTATAACAATACCAAAACAAGAATGTGGCGTCAGAAACCAATGCGCATTTCTTCACATTCATATTTGAAATACAGGGTGCGCCAGAGCCAATTGATGAGTTTCAAAGGGATTTTCTGGTCGTTTTTCGGCATGAAGCGAGCGGTATGTCCCAGATCTTTTCGGTTATTTGCAACTTAAGCTGTGGCAGGATGTGTGGACGACGTTTTAAGACCTTTTCTTTGAAGTTGCCTCTTAGAAAAAAGTCGCTAACCACACCACGTTCCCTCCCGGTGAAACCATCACCCTGGAATTTTCTGTCTAAACACAGCTAATGTAATTCGAACTGTGTGGGCTGTCAAATTCAATTATGTCCGTCCTTCCGTCCGTACGTGCTTTAACTTTCGACTTGAAAGTGTCAGATTAGGTCTGGAGTCTAAATATCGTTAAGTTTGTTCATGGGTGGAACGGTTAGATAGTTTCGGAGTTAGACCCATTTGAAGTTTTGAGGTTAATTCCTCCATATCTCATGAAGTATTTACTCGATCAAATTGAAACTTCGTGGACAGTTTTAGAATACCAACGCGCAACTTAGAGCAAATTTCGTGTGGATCCAGTATTTAGAAAATAAAAAAAAATTAATTCGAAAATTTTTGAATTTTATGAACATTTTTTTTCTCTGAAAGTATTGATTAGATTTCAATGGAATTTGGCACAAACCTTAGAGTCAGTATTTAACAACAATGTTTCGAATTTCAATCCGATTCGATATTCACTTTCGGAGATATAAGGGAAAGTACAAATACAATCAGATTGAAACTTCGTAATCAGGTGAAAATTTCCAGCATGCAACTAGATGCAAAATTTCGTGTTGATCTAGTTGTTAGAATTTGAACAAGCGTGTAAAAGCTCCTGACCTCAAGTCAGTGCTTTTCCAGATTATTTTAGGAAGTTTTGAAAGTTAGAGAGGATACTTTCATCCGAATCTGGTAAGCTGAACCTACTCGTTCGGGCCAGAGTTCGAAAAATACAGAAAGTTGGACAAATACGCTCAACTCAGAAGATGGATTTTCAGTTTCCTTTTAAATGAAGTCTTCATGAACGTCGCAAAGGAATACGTACGTGTCAGAGGCAGTAACGAATGAATTATGGTTCATCATTGTCCTCTTGCGATAAAATAAAATTAAAGCCATAACCATGAACACGAAAGCGGATACTGTTCCAAATGAAAACGAAGTATTATCGGCAAACTACTTCCAAGTTAAAAACGTCATGAGTTGCCAGACGGGAAAGAATTATTGTCGGTGAGTAACTGACCTAAGAGAAAATAAATTTATGATGAACATCAGGCTAATTTGATAAATTGTACACGCAAAAAAACAATCAGAAACTACTATAGAAATGGGTATCGTGGGGTGTATCGTAGAAAGGACAACGAACTTTCATGTAAAGCGCATGTTGAAATGCAGTCTAGAAAACCTCAGTTTCATGGAAATCGATCCACACAAAGCCGGAAGATAATGAACACTACGCAACGGTTAATCCATACCAATTATTTTTCTAGTGCTTTCTATGTTTACACTCCTAATATCAGAAAATGAAATATTAAGAATTGAATGAAAATTGTTTTTTGCGCTCATGTTCTAGGGGAACAGCGTGATATCGTTTTGTCTAAATGTCTGTAATTTTCGATGATTGAGCCGAAAATGGTCTCAAACGACTAGATTGGAATCCGGTGTCAAAATCGATTCTGTCCGGCCGGCCGTGGACACGATAACTGTCGAACGTAGTGAGCTAACAACTTGAAACTTTCAGGGTAGGTCGCGCATTGGAATGCCACGGTTAAGTTCGTTAATGGGCCAAATCGATCGAATAGTTTCGGAGTTATAGCCACTTGAAATTTTGAAGTTATTTATTTTTTATTTCAGAAACTATTCGAGCGATTGAATTCAAACTTGGCAGTTAGGTGAAGTATAACAACGCGCAACTTCGAGTCAGATTTTGTCAGGATCATAGTGTCAGTAAATTAAAAAAAAAAATTTTCAAAATTTTTTTCCGAAAATTTTTTTCTTCGAGAATTGTTTATCATATCCAGAAAAAAAATTCCACTTGGACTTTGAGCTTCATATTTCACAGCAGTGTACCAAATTTCAGTTCGATACGATTAAAAGTTTCGGAGTTATCCGGAAAAAATATGTCAAGTTTCGAGGTTTTTTTCCCGATATCGTTGCTTTTTTCGGTATAACTCGAAAAACACTGATTCAATCCTGATAAAACTTCGCAGCTAGTTAGAAGATGCTGAAAGACAACCTTATGCAATTTCGTGATGATCGTGTTATTAGAACAATTTGAAAAAAAAAATCTGTGATTTTCTTATCATATCATCCTCATTAAATTCTGTATGAACCTTCGAACTGTAATTTTCCGATGAAGTACTGGATCTCAATTCGTTCTGATCTGTATTTTTGGAAATATTACAAATATCTACAAATATCGAGTTCCTAAGATGTTTCTTTCGGAAGTTATTGTGTTTACGCAGTCGGCCCTTAGGCTGACCGTAAACACAATAAATTCCGGAAGAAACGACTTAGAAACTCGATATTTGTAGAGAAGGTTTGGGGCTTAATTACGAAGGTCGAATTCGTGAATGGGTAAAATCCGCCCAATGATTTCGTAGATATATACCCATTCAAAATTTTATTTTTCCAATATTTCCAAAAATACAGATAAGATCGAGTTGAAATCCAGTACTTTATCGAAAAAAAATCTAGAAAAGCACTGCCGTGAAGGCAGCAGCTTTCGCGCGCAAGTTCAAATTCGTTGCCGAAGCGGTCATCTACATTGAACATGCGCGCAAAAGCTGCTGCCTTCACGGCAGTGCTTTTCTAGATTTTTTTTTAAGACGCCCTTGCAGATTGCGAGATTCAAACTATTTGTCAATGGCAGTTTCTAGAAAAACTGTTGGCTGATGAACAATATCGGAGCAATACAAACGATAAACAAAGTGAACTGTAACGTTTCAGAGTTTATATATGATTTCTTCATCAGACAATAAGGGGAAAATTTGTGGATTGACTTTCTTTGAATAATTTCGTACTGAAATAAGAGGTGAAATTGAAAAACTAGAAAAGCACTGACGTGAGCTTTTACGCGCTTTCGTTCACATTCGAATCCATTTCCTCCAGACATTTTGCATGAACCTTCAAGCCGTCATTTTCAAGTTCAGAATCAAGATTCGATGACATCGGCATTATTGGGAAAATAAAATTTCGAATGTATATATAACTAATTCCAAGTTTTCACGAAAATGACATTCTTAATTAACCCCCAAACCCAAAAACGAGTCTCTAAGTCATTTTTTACGGATGTTATTGTAGTTAAGGTCGGCCTAACTGTCAATCGTCAAATGAAAGGTTATTTAGAAACCGGATATTTGTTGAACCTGTTATAAGAGCCGAATTCGCGAAATGGTGAAATCATCCAATGATTCCGCATATAAATATCCATTCAAAATTTCATTATATCATTTTTTTCCCAATATCTCCGAAGATAAATAAATATTGGATCAAATTGAACTTTGAAACACTGTGGTAAAACACTGACTCGAGGTTTTTGCCAATTTTATTGAAATATGATGAATAGTTTCCGGTAAAAAATTTCTCGACAAAATTCACGAAATTTTCGAATACTTCTTCACAATTTCCAACCTCTACGATCCTCACCAAATTTTGCATTAATTCTTCTACTGACTACATAGTTTAAATCTGATCGCGTCTGTTCTTCTTGAGATATTGAGGAAATAACCTCAATCTTTCAATATCTCAGAAATTGTATATTGGCTCGAACTGAATTTCAAAGCACTGTTTTTAAATACTGATTTCAAGGTATACCTAAAATTATTTTTTTATTTCTTACCTCTAGGTCCATACGAAATTTCGCACTAAGTTCACTTGGGTTTCAATGATTCACGGCGAGTAACACGCGTGAGCGAGCCGTGCAAGTGAAACTGAATTTTCTACAGCAAATATAGCTTATTCAAAGTGTTTTCTCATACACAGTATTTCAACGTAACGAATTCTCTTTTGTGAGTGAAAATTGTTCGAATCTACAGTGAAAATGACTGGGAAAACACGTTCTGCTAATTCGTCTTCGGACAATGGTGTGGCTGCAATGGTGAGGGAAGTTCTTAATTCGAAGGAATTCCTAGATACGATCAAGCATACAATCCAAGAAGTTATGAGCACTGCAATTTCTGAGAATTTCAAGAAGTTAAATGAAAGAATTGATGATTTAGTTCGAGAAAATTCCCAATTGAAGTCCGATCTGAAATCTTTAAAATCGGATGTCGAACAAACAGGTCAGTACTTCAGACGAAACAATTTGAGAATTTTCGGCGTCGAAGAAACTCAAGCGGAAAATTTGAGGGAGAAGGTCGTTTCTATCCTGAATTCGAAATTGGGCATGGACCTGCCTTCCTCTGCAATTGAGAAATGTCTAAGACTTGGAAAGAAAAATCCGGAATCAGCCAAACCTAGGGGAATTTTGGTGAGTTTTCACAATTATACAGACCGCAAAGTGATCTATAACTCGAAAAGTAAGCTGAAGTCAACTGGATTAATCATTAAAGAAGATCTCACTCCCTTGCGATATCAGATGTACATAATGGCTGGTAAAGTTTTCAACCCGAAAAGTGTTTGGACTATAAATGGTGATATATTTATCAATTTTAATAGCAAATATTATAAATTCAATGATTTTCAAAAACTAGAAAATTTTTTAAATAATAAAAATTAGATACTGTGTTCCCATCATATAAACTCAATCTCATTACGTTACTGTATACGCTTATCATTTATTCGTTGATGTATCATATTACATTGTATCACTGCACGGTCATATGTCGCTCTCATTGTGAACTGAATCTTCCTTTTTTTCATTGCAACCTTATATCTGGAATATTTAATTTATTTCTTGCACTCTTCATTTGTAAATATTGATATTTTGATTTCATGTCTACTATAAAAGTAGCGAATCTAAATGTACAATCACTACTGCCTGTGTTTTCTGATTTCAATCATTTGATTTATTCTGATGACTTTTCTTTAATAGGTGTGACAGAAACTTGGCTGAATAATACTATATCTGATAATATTGTGGGTTTGGGGGATTATCAATTTTATCGCCGCGATAGAGGTTCCAGGGGAGGCGGCGTGGGTTTATATGTGAAAAACTGTATCAAATCTTCTATAATATTTGCTCATTCTAATAACAACTTGGAGCAACTTTGGGTGAAATGTAAAATAGGTAATAAATCTTTCGCCATTGGAGTTATCTATAGACAACCTAAATCTTGTTTTTCTGATTCAATATATCAAATCGAAAATGCTTTGTCACAGGTTTTTCCGGAAGTTGATGGAATCGTGTGTATGGGTGACTTTAATGTGGACTTTTTAGAAAATAGTAGTTCTTTAGGACAGTTAGTTGATGTGATGGAAGGGTATGGTCTCAAACAATGTGTTGACGAGCCTACAAGGATAACCAGACGCTCCTCAACCCTCATTGACCAGGTGTTCATTTCAGGCTCTTTTGAAGTTGATTCCGCTGGTGCGATGGATGTAGATATATCTGATCATCGGTTATCATTCTGTAGTTTTCAGGTTGATAAATTCGAAAGGGCTGAAAAATTTGTAACTTTTAGGGATTTCCGCTATTTTTCAGAGGATGAATTTAGGAGAGAACTGAATTCAGTTGATTGGAATCCACTTTACTCCGCTGAGACCGTTGATGAAAAGATTACTTACTTAACAACAAAAATCTCTTCTTTGTTCAATAAATTTGCTCCAACGAAAACGGTCAGAGTTACGAAAAAAAGAGCTCCTTGGTTAACTGATGTCATTAAAATTATGATAGATGATAGGAGGAAAGCACTAAATCGCTATAAGATTTCGAAAACTCAAGAGGATTTCGAATTATACAAAAATTTGAGAAATTATACATTGAGTGCTATCCGTAGAGAAAAGAAGGCATATATCGATTTCATTTCTAGATCTGAAGGTAACTCGCGAACTTTATGGAAGCAGCTCAAAAACTTGAATACGGTACCTAACAATATGAATACTCTACCACCTGAGTTCACAAATAAGGCTGAAGAAATAAACAAATATTTTGTTTCGATTGCTGACCGCTTAGACGAGGATTGTGCGGAGATGATAGCAGCTTATGAAGGCACCGCTGGCAATTTTGGCTCATCTTTTGAGTTTCGTCTTCCTGGCCCTCAGGATATCTCTCAGATCATTTACAAATTAAACTCTGATGCTTTTGGCGATGATGGAATTTCAAGAACTATGATTCGATTGAGCATGCCGGGGGTGCTGTTACCCATAACTCATATCGTCAATTCTTGTTTGGAGCTTGGTTACTATCCTTCATCATGGAAAACTGCGATTATATGCCCCTTACCAAAGGTTACTAAACCAGAATCCATCAGTGATCTTCGACCCATAAGTATCCTTCCTTTCTTATCTAAAGTCCTGGAGAAATGGGTATACATGGAACTTTATGACTACTGCACATCCTTTAATATTCTACCGGTTCACCAGTCAGGGTTCAGAAGTGGTCACAGTGTCTCTACGGCGCTTGCACATATACTGGATGATGTTCTGAATGATTGGGATCGTGGCTGGGTTACGGCTCAGGTTCTGTTGGAATTTACCAAGGCCTTTGATACCATCAACCATAAACTCCTATGTGCCAAATTACAATATTATGGATTGTCATCAGTTCCTCTCAAATTCTTCAATTCATTCTTGAATGGCAGAAAACAATATGTTCGAGTCGCCGGGGGAAACGAATCATCACAACTCCCATTGAACAAAGGGGTACCCCAGGGTTCAATATTGGGTCCGCTTCTTTTCCTAATATATACAGCGGATTTTGCAAGTTCTATCAAGTGTTGTCGATATCATTTATTCGCTGATGACAGTCAAATTTCTCTTGGTTTTCATCCGGATGAGGCCCAGGCTGCATGTTCTCTAATAAATAGTGAACTGGATTCGATTAGACAATTTGCCAAAAATCACAACCTCCATATCAATCCCAAGAAATCCAGCCTCATATTTTTTGGCAGTAAATCTGCTATTTCCAAAGCTAATATAACATCTATAACGATTATGGGCACTGTTCTTCGTCCTCAAGAAATGGTAAGGAACCTTGGTTTGTGCGTTGATAGTAATTTGAAATTTTCAGACCACGTATCTGGATGCATTCAAAGGGCATACATGTCCCTTAGGCTTCTGTACGGTAGCCGTCATTTCTTGAACAGGAGTCTGAGAATGACTCTGTGCAATCAGCTAGTTTTGTCGCGTTTTGATTATGGTGATGTAGTATATGGTTCTTTTATCGATAAGTTTGATTCATCGCGGATTCAGTCAGTTCAGAATCGCTGTTGCCGTCTCGTTCTCAATTTAAGGAGATCTGTCCCAACATCTGGCCACATAAACTCCTTGAGATGGCTTAGAATGGATAACCGTAGGAGACAGCACTTAATGTGCTTCGTTCATAAAATAATTAGAACAAAGCAACCCTCATACTTATACAATAAAATAAATTTTAGACATAACGTTCATTCAGTGAATACAAGAAGACAGTTGAATATTGATATTCCCCGTCATCACACCACAAAGTTCAAAAGTTCATTTTCTTACCAGGCACCCCTTATTTATAATTGTATTGATAACAGCGTCAAATTCAAATCAATCAGTGGCTTTCGAGTTCATACCAGAAACTCAATTTTACTCGGCCAAGTTTCTAACTCTCACTAGGATATATTTACTTTGCTATAATTATGTATGTGATTGTTAACATAAGGTTTGTTACATTGAGTGCATTGTATTTTTGTTTTTTTCTTATTTTTGTCTATTAGAAGGTTAAGGTATTATTTTTGATAGGTAAAAGTGTAAGGATAGCTTCTAGCTAAACTTTCACCTAATAAAGACGATTTATTATTATTATTATTATTATTATAAGTTGCGCGATGGTATTCACGAACTTATTACAAAGTTTCAATCCGATCCAATCAGTACTTCATCAGATATCGAGGAGTTCACCTCAAAATTTGATATAACTCAGTAACTGTTCGACTGATTTTACCCACTAACGGCCGGACGGACAGAATAAAATTTGACCACGAATTTTTTCCCAGAACAAGCGCATAAAAATTGAATCTGAAATGATTTTGCATTGCTGTACATTTTCGAAATGTTAATTGGACTGAAGTCTTGAATTATGAGAGTGTTGAAAAAAAATAATCATACAAATTTTCCCTCTATTGTCTGTTGAAGGATTCAAATAAAGACTGCCCTTGACAAATAGTTTGAATCCCACAATCCGCAAGGGGGTTTTCTAGGAATAACAATTTTATTTAATGTTTAATTGTTCTTTCTCAGATATTGGGGACGAAAATCTAGAAAAAACTGAAAAATAACGCCTCCCAAATTATTCTTCACCCGATAATGCATACCGAATTCAAGCAGAAAAGTTAGTTTTAAAAATTGTATTGTTTGTGCTATTGTTGTTACTTGGCAGAAATTATTTATAACATCTATATTATTCAGGGCCCCGCTATAGTGGCACAGTATTTCATATCTCTAATGTCACATTATTGCTTGAGCTCGAAGAAATAAAAAAAACCCGGCCAAATTGTATGAAAATCACATACGATTAAAAGAAAGCAAAATCGGTTTTATCAGGAATTCAAGCAACGTTGGGAGGATTCAATACCTGGATGGTTGACCACTAGTTTGAAAGAGCGCACAAAATCTTCTAACTTCACTTCAGCGACCTCTGGATATCTGAAATTTTGTGTGGTATAAGCAGTAGCACCTTCGCCATTTCGTGACGTTTATAGGTAGGTACCGCCAAAGAAAAATTATGAAATTATACTACCATCGTCCCCACGTGTTTTTTGAAATCTGCGTTGAAAGATACGGGTGAGTTAGTATCAAAAAAGGTAGCATGTAACTCAAATTCTTCGAGTTGATATGATTAAGTGTTCCATAAATATTTCCGATTCAATTCAGTTTGAAGAAGACATTTCTGCGCGTATGTTTTAGGGAACAGCGTGCTTTTTTATCCGTGCATCGTGGTCTTATGATGATTCGACAAGTTCGAATTACAATAATTATTCAAGTTATTGTGGAAAAAATGGTGAACTACCAATCCTACAAACCTCAATGCTTCTTAAGTGGGAGCACATCTACTGTGCAAGAATTTTTCGAAATGAAAATAATAAGTAGTGTTAAATGGGGGTTTTCCCTTTAAACGAAAATGCAGTAATTTTGATGAAAAAACCTTTAGAACATCACATTTCAAACATGTAATTTCAATATTATATTTTTAAAAAAATGTTTGATCACCTAAAACTGAAAAATAAAAATGGGGATTTGCATTTAAATGGATTTGTCTTGAGTGCACGATATGGCAACGTCGAATTCAGCTTTCTCGGAAAGAAAAGGACGTCAAATGTGTTACTTTGCTTAGGAAAACAGAGATAGCTATACTTCGATCTGGTTAGAGTAGAAGGCAACGACCAAGGAATAGAAAAAGAAGATCACAGACAGTCATACTGTTATATTACTGACAAATCGCAACCGGAAATTGTTTGGTTATATCGACAAAGAACACGTGTGTACCACAGAAAAGGAATAAATATTTCATTATTCTATAGCAGAAAAAGCTATTCTACTATACACCGTTGTCACTTCATGCAAATCCCAAACCCCAATTTTGAAATCTGATTTTGAATACTTTCTTAAGGTAATTTGGGAAATAATGAACCAAACACATAATCATTATGTTTAAATTTGCATTTGCAGTAATAACTCAAATTCAGGAAAAACCCCCATTCTACCCGGCCGGCTATAGGCACGATTACGTGAGTACGGAAAATCCTATCGACTTGAAATTTATCAGGTAGGTTGCATTCGAGAATGCTACGGTTAATTCAGTTCATGGTTTAAACCCGCCAAACGGTTTCGGATTAATAGTCATTTTAAAAATTGAGGTTTTTTCCTCAATATTCCAGGAACTTGTGAAGCGATCGAATTGAAACTCAGTAATTAGTTGTAGTGTGATAACACGCAACTTCTTGAAAAAAACTGTGAATTAAAAAAAAACTCGAAATTATTTTGATCAATTTTTTTTTTCGGACACGATTCATCAGATGCGGAGAAAAATTTGCACGTGCCTGGAACTGTATATTCCACAGTAGTTTACCAGATTTCAATTCGATCCGATTTCAACTTTCGGAAATATTGGGAAAAAAATGTCAAAATTTGTGTATCTTTCCTCTGTTCCGTAGTTATTGCCGGAATAATTCAGAAGATACTGATTCAATCATGATTGATCTTGGCGAATAGTTTGAGAATACTGATACTTAGCTTTGTTCTAACGTTCATGATGATCATGTCATTGGCACGATCAAAAAAATATCGATAATTTTTACTCGAATATTCTATATTTGGCGATCATCTGATCATATTATCCTCACGAAATTCTGCATGAAGCTTCAAGCTGTCATTTTTCAATCGAGAATGTGTTTTGATTTGATCTTATCTGTATTTTGGAAATATTGGGCAAATATATATATTCTTTTGAGAACGAGCATTACAATTCTAAGATATATCACAGTGTTAGCAGAGGAAATGTAAACGGGGTACCATACATATTTGCGTATGATACAAGAGCACAGATAAAAACCTCAGGAAAATTCTGTCTCCCCGCATAAGTGTAGTAATTTGTTTATAGAAGATGGATGGCATCTTTTTCATTTGAAAATAATTTTTTCAAATGAAATTTTGAAAGGGTACTTAGATATCTGCGGATTCATTTGGTGGAGTAGGTTTGGGACTCAATTACGAAGGTCGAATTCGTTAATGGATTAAACTCAGATCAGATCGAATTGAAATCCAGTAATTGATTGAAAGTTCTTGCAAAATTTCTTGAGGTTTTATTTTCAATGGTCTCAAACGACTGGTTGGGACTCACTGATGACGAATCCGGTGGTTAATTTAATTATTATTCATTTGCTTGTGGACTATATACTCTGCTGGATTAATAATTATTGAATTCTTCGTCCCCTTCAATAAGAATTCTTCAAACTTTGATCTCTCTTAGGATTCTAGTACGAAGGAATTCAAAAGTGATTGCTGTTATTTATTGAATTAATTGAATTCATTCGGAAAAACTTTGGGAGTGATCAATGAATTACGTCAGCTTCAATTCCTTCAGTAGAAAACATTGCAATAAATTCGATGCCAAGATTCAATGAATCGAACAATTTATTGAAAACGATTTTAAGTGGGAAACGGAATGTTATTTCTAACTTTTACTATACAGGGTGTCTCCGTATTAATGGGAATCATAGTGGGACATAAATGAACACATGAAAATTTTCAGAGATATTTTTCGAATAAATAAGTACCTGGCACCCAAAATTTCTCCACATCATAGCTGCAGATGGGTGAAATCACAAAATTATATATTTATAAATTATTATGGCTTCAGACAGGTCGTGATAGTTTCATTGGTTTGATCTGAGCCATGAGTTTGATGTTTGAATGAGAGCTTATAAATATTAGGATGACGGAATAGAACAGTGCTGAAACCTTTAAAATAGGTGAAAAGTGAAAGAAATTATAGTTGGATGAAATCCAATAGAAAAGGAAGAGAATATAACAAAAATTGAAGGAAAAATAATTTAGGGGTGATCTTTAAGGTCGGGAAGTGGAAGGGGGTGAGTGTTTAAGGGTAAAACATGGTTCATCTCGATTTCCGGCCAAACTACTACTGGACCTATGGTGAAGTGTTGCACGGCAAAGTTGTAGATAAAAAAAAGATCTACACCTTTCGTATTAACACTTCTTTCCCATAACCCCGAATTTTATGTGAAAAATTCAGGTAATCAAGTTTTTAGTTTTTATTTTATCTTTCACAACAAATTTTCCATGAAATTCGGGGAAAACTTACCTCTTATTGTGGAAGCACCCTAATTTTCAATCTACTTCCTCAAAAAAGTTGATGGGCTTTTTGTTGTTGAAATCTCTTCTTTCTGATGGTGTGCAAAAAATAACCATCATTGTGGTTGATTTTTTCCGAAAACGCAAAAATATACCACTATAATTAACAACTCAATAAATCAATAAAGTTAATATTCAATAAGATATCTTCAGTATTTTGGGAAAGTTATGAAATCTGCTCCAAATATGCGAAGATGCCTATTCATTGCTATTTCAAAATAATTTATATACCTCAGTGATCTCTATGCGGAAAAGTGGGAAAAACGCTGGAAAGGTATGGACCTTACTACATGATATTTTCCAAAAAACTTACTATAATAATGTATATTTTTTTCGATATCTCCAGAAAAAAAGGATTTCAGCGAACAAAAAGCACACTAACTTTTTCAAAAAGTGGATATTTTGACTTGAGACTTTTCGATCGAAAATTTGAGTGCTTTTTCGATATTTAGTCAAAATGAGGCGAACAAATATTTATTTGGAATTCGAAGAATTACAGTGGATTTGGAACATAAAAAGGTAATTTTCGTTTAATTTTTTTTGTAGGAGATAAAAAGAAAAAACCAGAAACTTGATTTCGAATCAGGCGTAGATCTTTTCATTACCTACAACTTTGCTATGTAACTTTTTTCCATAGGATTTGTAGTTTTGCCGAAAATCGAGATAAGCCATGTTCTTCCTTCAAACACTCACCCCCTTCCACTTTCCGACCTCAGATCGCTCCTAAATTATTTTTCCTTTGATTTTTGTTATATTCCTTTCCTTTTTTTATGAGTTTCATCCTACTATTATTTTTTTCGGATCAAGAAATTATCGAACCTGGTCAAAAATTTCACAAATGCATTTATCTACTTGGTAAACCCATAAGTGGATTTTGTGCTTCTGAACTTGACCTTCGGAAAACACGCAAATTTTTTTTTCGCAACGTTATTGATTAGATACTTCGATCAATGTATACAGTGTATTCTTCTGAGGAAAAATCTACAGTCGAAAAAAGTTCTAAATTGATGCATTTTTAGGTCTGTCTCCACCATAAAAAGGATCACTTGTTTTTTTTATATAGTTGACAAATCAACTTTGAACCTTTATTTAACTATGCGCGGCAATTTCTTCCGAAATTGGTTAATATTGAATGAAAAATAATAGAAAATACCAGATAATCAAATAACCTTTATTATATATTTATAATTTTTAAAACTTACACCTGACTAAAAATAATATGTTATCAGTCTTATACGTACCCCAGCAATGATGAGGCGTATTTGCCAACCTTAATTTCCAGATTAATTTATAATCAGTAGAAATAGAGGTTACCTATATGATTGTCCGGTATTTTCCATTTTTTTCATTAAATATCGTATATTCTTGAACCGAATTGCCACTAATCGTTCTGCAAAGGTTGAAAGACAATTTGTAAACTACAGCAGACGCAGTGACATGAAGATGCGTGTTTTCAAAGAATTGAGGTCTATATCTTCTAAACTATGAGGGATCGCCTCAATTCGACTGCAGGTTTTTTGTTCAGGAGAACACACTGCGTACATTCATGCAAATAACATATCTAATCAGTATTCCACAAATTGTCTTGCGCACTTTTATGAAATTTTTCTTATTCTGCAGGGTTTCTGGCCAAATCTTCACAACAGAACTATAACGCATAAAATAAAACGAGATGGTTCTTAGAAAATGGTCCCTACGAACTGTGAGATATTTATATTTTGTCAGCCGCAATTTTCTCAAGCAATGATTGGAACAATATAAGCGCTTAATTGTTTTCTTATTATCTTTATGGATGTCAAGAAGATTCTAAATTCGACAAGAAAATGTCAATTCCACAAAAAAGCTTGAAGCTCGAAAAGAAAATAATTCTGACACCCTACGGTAGTAGAGATCTCAATACCCGACGCACTCGCACGCTCCTTTATGTTTCGCATAAAGGATGTTCATTCATGTATGCATGAAATTTCAGTGTGGTGCATGCCCTGACGAATTCCTCTAGACTAAGCCTGGACGAAACGTGATAAACGTTTCATGTTCTTTTATATGCAACCGGCTCATTGCACGATCTCGAGTGGTATAGGAACTCATACATGTTCCCCATTACATGTTTCTCACATTTCGGAGGCCCCAAACAGCTTTGCATCTCGCCTTTGATATGAAACAATCTGGAACGTACTTTTGAAAAAACATATGGCCAATTTGGACATTGCTACATTTCGTCAACAGCTGACCTCTTCTAAATCGGCTTTAGCGCATAGTCAATGTGGCCTACATAAAACACTCTGATCAACAATGTAAAAAAGGACGAACACTCTGGCTTAACAACACAGCTATGGCAAAACGGCTGACCCACAGTCCTGTCTTAAAGAAGAACACTTTTTGGATTTCGGTCACCTTCCGCTGGATGTAACTTCATCGTATCGCATTCACTGTAAGGGTTGTCATGTGGCGCGCGCTATCTCTCAGCCCTTACTTGAGTCACGAATACCCTACTTCATCACTTGTGCCTTTAGTACCCTGCCTTACCTGCCTGTAACGTCTGGTCCAGTATGATTCGCATAGAGGCCCGGTTTGGTGCATGGCGTGACAAGTTCCCAGACTAGGACGGAACGTGATCCCCTCAAAGAGGTTGAAGCTATCTCGCAAACCTTCAAGAAGCCTCAAACATTTTTATCGCTGCAGTAGCATTTTTATTTTTCAGTTTTTTTCTGGGTTTTCACTCCCAATATCAGAAACAGAACTATTAAAAATTAAATAAAAATTGTTTTTTCATGAGAAACGCCCTTGCAGATTGCAGTATTAAACCATTTGTCAAGGGCAGTTTCTCGCAGAACAGATTGCCTTATGAACAATACAGGAACAATACAAACGATACAGAAAGCGAACTGTGACGAGAGTACAAATCTGATTCTTTCATCAGAGAAAGCAGAACATTTCAAGAATTATTTTCTCTCGATTTTTCGTTTAGATTTGAGACATTTGTCAAATTGACATTTTTGAGAAAACACAGCAACACAAATTTATTTGGTTTGAGAGTTTTTCAATTCTACCTCTTTTTCAAGTAAATTCAGCCAAATTTCTACCGAACAATGAGCCAAATTACTCTCTCCATTTAACAAAATGCAAGAGGACTTTTTAATTTTTCTTTGCAAATTATCTGATTCGAACATGAGTATTTTTGTATTGTCCCAATCTATCATGTGATTCCCAATGGTCGAACATACAATTTTTATTTAATTTTTAATTGTTCTGTTTCAGATATTGGGAGTGAAAACTAAAAAATCCTCCCAAAATAAGCTTTTATCGATAATAATTCTTAAGGAAATACCTTTTCGAAAAATCCCTCATGACAAATAGTATGTATGCCATAGTCCTAAGGGGCAATTTTCTATAAATAGTAATTTGTATCTCAAATTAAATAGTTCTATTCCAGATATTGAGACAGAAAACTCCAAAGAATTCTCCTGAAATACCCTTAATCGCTTCTTTTATTGAAAAGAATTTCGGTAAAATGTTCTATTCCGAATCTACTTCTGAAAGCTGTTCCTTCAATGATCGAGCCATTTCATTATAGGATTGAATAAATGAACAGTATAGAATGAGGAATGCGTTTTATTGATTTGTAAGCACGATGGCAGTTATTGAACGCCGAATAAATGAATCAGTAGTAGCCAATCAAGATCGATTGAGACATTTTATATGATTCTCTTTCGGCCATTGGGTTATGGTAACATATTCAATGAAAACTGACTGGAATATAACATGCTATTTCAATGGTTTCTATTTTAGTATTTGTCATTGAGTCGGAGTAGATATTTCCATTACTTTTCAATTCGTTCTTCCTGTGGACGCGTGGAATCGATTACAACAATTCCTGAAGAAAGCTATAAATATTGGCCAATGTTCGTTTGTTTGGGATACTTCTCAGGATGTCACCCTCAAAACATATTTATGTGTTTGCAAGCGAGGCGTATTTCAAGTGAAGGGTGTTTAAAATTGCGCGGTTTTTTTTAAGAATAAATAAAATATAGATGGCGCAATGAATTCATCTGGGTATTTTGACATTTGGGAAGTGTGATATTTGACGTTTATAAAAATTGCTTCGTACACGATACAACAACGCGTTCAAATTGTTGATATATTTTATGAGAATCGGCGTTCTGTGAAAAGTGTTTTTAGAAAATAACGTGAATTTTATGGTTCACATGATCGTATGATCGTCCATCTCAAAGCACTTTCGGTCGAATTATTAAAAAATTTCAAGAGTCCGGTTCGATGGCAGATCAAAAAAGTGAAAAATACAGTCGTAGCGGTCGTTCACAAGAAAATATTGATTTGGTTCGTGAAAATGTTGCTGGAGACCCTGGAGTGTCTATTAGATGACAGTTACAAGTTGGACTTAGTGGGTCCACAACATGGCGTATTTCACGCAAGGATTTAGCTCTGAAGGCATATATGGTTCAAATAACACAGGAACTGAAGCCATCAGATCATTCAAAACGTCGTTCATTTGTCAATTTCATCAACGAACAACCAGCTGATTTTTCTCGAAATATCATGTTTTCTGATGAGGCACATTTTCAACTTGGTGGCTTTGTTAATAAACAAAATTGTCATATCTGGGATGAGGAAAATCCACGATTCATTCATGAGAAACCTATGCATCCTAAACGAGTCACTGCTTGGTGTGCATTATGGTCAGGTGGTGTAATTGGACCTTACTTCTTTAAAAATGCTGCTGATGAAGCTGTAACTGTCGATGGTGATCGATACCGTCGGATGATAATCGAATTTTGGTGACCTGAATTGATCTAGAGGACATTTGGTTTCAACAGGATGGCGCTACACCTCACTTTGCAAATGACACAATTGATTAATTGAGACAAACATTTCCTGGACGAATAATCTCCAGAAACGGTGATGTCAATTGGCTACTTAGATCAAGTAATGGAATATTTTCTATGGGGTAATGTGAAAAGCCAGGTCTATAATTTTTCGTATCATTAGTGAGATAGAGCCTCAATTATGTCAAAAGGTCATTGAAAATTTTAACAAAAGAGTGGACGTCTGTAGAGCTGCAAGAGGAGGCCATTTGACCTATATTATTTTTTGGATATAAGTGTCATAACTGATAATTCAATTGTCAATAAAAGTTGTTGAAATGAATGCCAATTATGTGTTTTATTTATTCTTAAAAAAAACACGCAATTTGAGGCACTCTCTACAATGATACACATGCATGTGTGGTTTCGAAAGAATTATCTTTTCACAGTATTATAATGACGTGTCAAAAGAATATTCAATTCGTCTCGACCGTGGACAAAAGGATCCCAGCTATAGTAGAGCGGCCAAAGATGACGTCATATCGACGTTATTATTCCGTCATAGTTGGAACATGACGTGTCTGATCAATAAAACACGCGATACTTTGCTACTAATAGATTGCTGTATGTAGAATGACGCAGTTTGGTATAGGCCTATATTCGTATGTACAGTATGAACCCCAAAGGATCTTTAAAACGAAAAGGACGAGAATTTTTCTATCTACAGATGAATAGAGAAAATAAAACTCAAAATCTTTCGGTTTAACTTGAATTAGCCTAACTTTTTCCGTATTTACATGAGACACTATATCTTTTCGCTGATTTCAATGGATCTTAACACTTAGAATTCATATATATAAGGCTTGATGAAAAATAAAATAAAAGGGACTTAAGAAGACGAATCGTCCATGGATTCGACTGAAAGAGTAATCATAAGCATTTTGAGCATTCGAAATGATTTTGTTCAGATTATATTTGCATTCTCATAAATCTCAAATGAAAAGAATTCAAATTTTGTGAACCTCAAATTCTTAGATTTCTATTTTTCACCGATTATTTTCCCAAGCCCCCTATAAATGAATTTCAACTATATCAAAATTCATCGCAATCAACAAAAATATTCAGGTTTTCTCGTTTAAATAAATAACCTGTCCATATTTCCAGTTCGATATGGAGGAAAAAAATCATTTCATGTTTCATTGCACTCAGCTTTCATGCATATGGCCCTTTTCGTTAGAAACAAAGCATTCGTTTTCATTTTCATCGGAGTGATTAATCAGTGTATATCCCCCTCTTTCTCTTCCTATGTTCTCCACCAAGGAAATTAGACATAATTAATCGATTAATCATTTCGATGAAAATGAAAACGCATGAATATTCACTTAATTCTCTACTTTATCTCAACCCTGTATACAGGGTGTCATTGAAGAAAAAACAAAGTTATTTTCTAGTGAAGGGTTTTTTTTTAGAGGTATAGAACTTTAAGCTGGCAACACTGTTTTAACTGGCGGCCATTTTTTCAGCTGTCAAGTGATGTGTCTTTAGTTTGGTCTGGCATTTCAACATGAATAGACTGACGCCTGAACAACATTGTTCAAATTTATTTTGAAAATAATGGTTCTGTTCGAAATACGTATCGCGCTCTACGTCCATTTTACGGTCAACATAATCGTCCATCAGAGCAATTAAGTCGACTAACTATGGACAGTTTTGACACCACTTTTACTCTAACTGATAATACGCATGCACAGATACGTCGTACAGTGAGAACAGAAGAAGCCATTGCTGCTGTAGAGCGTAGCGTAGAGGAAAACTCGAATCAGTCAATCCGCCATCATGCACAGGAATTGGATATGTGTCAACCACTTTATGCCTTTATGGACGATTTTGCGGAATGCTCTTGGTTTGCGTGCTTACAAAATCCAACTCGTGCAAGCATTGAAGCCGCACGATCACCTAACAAGGCGTAGATTCGACGAATGCGCCCAAAACAAGATTGCCGTTGATACCGATTTTCGTGAGAGAATTTTGTTTGGCGATGAAGCTCACTTTTGGTTGAATGACTACGTCAATAAACAAAACTGCCGTATTTGGAGTGAAAATAATCCTCAAGTGTATGTTGAGACACCGCATCATCAGAAAAACTGTGCTTTATGGGCTGGTCGAATCATTAGTCCGTACTTCTGTAAAGACGATGCTGGCAAGAACGTTACAGCCAATGGTGACCGCTATAGAGCCATGATTACTGACTTTTTCGTTCCTGATTGAATAACCTTGATGTGCAGCAGCTGTGGTTTCAACAAGACGGCGCAACATGTCACACAGCTCGTGCCACAATTGATTTACTGAAAGAAACATTTGATAACCGTATAAATTCACGTTCCTGGCCCGTGAATTGACCTCCAAGATAGTGCGATTTAACGCCGCCAGAATATTTTCTGTGGAGATATGTGAAGTTGCTTGTCTATGCCGATAAGCCCGGAACGATCGACCACTTAGAGGACAACATTCGCCGCGTTTTTGCCGATAAACGGCCACAAATGTTAGAGAAAGGGATTGAAAATTGGACCTCCAGATTAGATTACGTCCGAGCCAGCCGTGGCGGTCATATGTCAGAAATTATATTTAAATTATAATGCCAAAAGAATATATTTTGAATGAAGTCAATTTCCTGTCAATTCCAAAGATTCATCCTTGTTTCATTCCATTTCAACCTTCTATACCACTGAAAAAACACCCTTCAGAAAAATGTCATTCGTTCACGTAATACTCGACTTTGAAAATGAAATATAGGTAACCCAATTTACCTGGACAATGAGATGATCACCAATGTCAAAAAGATAACGCAGGCGGGAAAAATCTGTTCGTTTAAGTACCGTTTTGTGTTTACGTCGACAACTCAATTATGTTAGTTAAAAAGTGGTCAGACGAAAGTTGGCTTCAGCCATTGATTGCCGGTTCAAATCCTGATTTGGATATGGTTTTTCTATCTAGTACCTATGTTCGGAACTCTGAAACTTCAGCAATACTATCTAGCTACATGGTTATTGTCCTATGATAACGAAATTATAGAAAAAACTGACGTAAAGTCCGGCAGCATTTTCGCCCATGTTCAAATTGGTTGATTCAGGAAATTATAACGATAATGAAGAAATTACAACAATTAACATATTTTTCCCGATCTTGAAGTTTCATTCTGATCCCTGAAGTTCTCAAAATATTGAATAACCATATTCAGGAATGTGAATAAGTATATAGGTGTTTTAATCTCACTTTTTTCGAACTGCAATGTCATTCAGGAGTCCTCATTATGACGTATGGCTATAACTCGTTATGAATATGACATTTAGAGGTTTTTCGGAGTCTCCAAATGACGCCTTTCTTGACATTTTGTGGTCTAAAATGAATGTTCATTGAACGTCACTCTGGTGCTTGAAAACGGTTCACTTAGTTGGATAAGCTCGAAAATTATCAAACTGTTGAGAAACCACTCTTTCCTTTTTATTATTAATATTTATTCGGATCTATCATGGAGGTCCTTTTGTTATTGACAAATGTGTGCCATATGCTCCAGATTATTCATTACATAAAATAATGCTGCAGTCCGAAAATTTCAAGGGTTTTCTTTTCCCGACGCGAAATCTGGAGGGCTCTTTAGTGTTCTTCAAGGCTACCCTGAATGTTATTCGATGAAGTGCCTTTCTCTATCTAAGGAGTGCCTACCTTTCCTGGAAATTTCACCCCAGACTTTCATCTAACAATTAATTTCAGATAATAAATCAGAAGGTTGGCTGAAACATCCGAAATCATTCGCAAATAAATGGTTACCATAATGGTGGTGAGATCATTGTTTACCCATCTATTTCTTCTTTTGAACATATGTATGTATACCTTCAAGAGTATTCAAGCAAGTTTTGCCCGAGCTCTTTAATAGTTTTACGGATTTTTCTGAAATTAAATGACCAGTTGTGAAAACGTGATCAAACGTATTTCCCAATTTGGGAAATACGTTTGATAAAATTCTGGATGAATTAAAATCGGACATATTCAAAATAAAATGTTCAGACTGCTATAAATCTTGCATCGGACAAACAGCGAGGAAGATCACACGAGATTTAAGGAACACGTGAGCCTATCCGTAACAACCATCCTGACAAATCGGCGGTCGCTAATCACGTTTTAACAACCGGTCATTTAATTTCAGAAAAATCCGTGAAGCTATTGAAGAGCTCGAGCAAAACTTACTTATATACGCTTGTAGGTATACATATGTTCAAAAGAAGAGATATATTGCTAAACAATGATCTTACCCCCATTAGTAACCATTTATTCCAAATATTTACCTGACTCACCCTTGATAGCCTAGCACTACCCTAATGACCTATTAACAACCCTTTCCCTATTGGCCATGTATACCACCCTCCCCACTCGTTCAGCATGTAAACTTGTACCTGTAGTTAGTAACGATATGTCTCTGGACGAAGGGAACTTTGATCCCGAAACGTGCGTTGGACGCAAAAAGTGTAAGTGTATTAGAGAGTAGTTACACACTGTTTTGTTATCAGTATCCTATCCACAGTGAACTGAAATAATTAAGTTAAAGAACAATTAAGTCTTTCAATAAGTGTTTTATTGCGAAAGGCACTGATTTTCTATCTAAGCAGGTATTCTATTCATTATCGTTCAACTATATTCAAACTAGCATAAATGAACTTATGGGTTTTCTGAAATACTTTCAGATATTAAATTTCTTATTCGAAAATTCAGATCCTCTCGGTTCCCAACGTGAAATCTGGAGGACTGTCCAGTGTATTTCAAGGATAACCTGAATAATAATTCAGGAACTGAATCCTTTCCGTATCGTAAAAGTGCCTATCTGCCCTCGAAATTTCACCCAAGGCATTCATCATTTAACAATAAATTTCAGATAATGAATCAGAAGGTTTGTTCAAATAACTTCCCATATCAATCCACAATATATGGCTGTTAAGGAAAAATTTATTCTTTAAATAAAAGTTTCATTGCGATATTGCGAATGGAGTTGAATTTCAATTTAGGCGGGCATCCAATTCATTACCAATTAACTAGATCCAAAATAGAACAAAAAACAGAATATCTGAAGTACTTTCAGAAACAAAATTTTCAGTTTGAAAATTTGATATTTTCGGTTCCCAAAGCAAAGTCTGGAGAACTCTCTAGTATACGTCAAGGCAACCCTGAATTATGTTTCATGAAGTGAGTCCTTCCTGTAGCTAAAAAGTAATTACCTACCCTCGGAATTTCACCCCAGGCCTTCATCTCACAATTAATTTCAGATCAAATCAAAAAGTTGACAGGAACGTCAGATACCTCCTCTTAATGGCTGTTATGGAGAAATTTAGTCTTTCAATAAATGTTTTATTGCGAATGAAGCTGAATTTCAATTCAGACATCCCATTCATTATCATTTAACTAGATCCAAAATAGAACAAATAAACCTCGAGGATGTCTGAATAATTTTCAGAAAGTGAATTTCTTGTTTAAAAATTCAGATATCTTCCCAACGTTAAGTATGGAGGACTCACATAAGTGTACTTCAAGACTAACCTGAATAGTACATCATGAAGGTATTCCTTTTTGTAGCGAAAGAGTGGCTATACCCACCCTAAAAATTTTATCCCAGGCGTTAATCTAAAAATTAATTTCAGATAAAATCAGAACGTTGGCAGGAACATCCCATATCTTTTACAAATCTGAGGGGGTTATGTAGGAATTTAGTATTTTAATTAATGTTTTAAAGTATTTGTTTGAAAATTAAGATATTCTTGCTTCCCGACGCGAAGCCTGGAGGACTTTCTGGTGTACTTCAATGCTACCCTGAATGGTAATTTCATCAAGTGAGTCATTTTTGTAGCGTCAAAGTGCCAACCTATCATCGGAATTTTACCTTATGCATTTATATAACAATAAATTTCAGATGATAAATCAGAAGGTCGCCAGATTCTTCCGATATCATTTTCATATACAAGGTGGTTCAAGTAGTGACGTCTATATTTTTTTTTGATTCCTCACACCTGGGAGTATCCAAAAATACCCTATGTATGTTATGCGTTTTTGTAGTTTTCGAGTTATAGTTTTTTTGTGTTTTATCGAATTTATAATGCCAGCGAGGTTTCAAAAACTCATATCTTTTAATGTGGTAGGTATCTCCCTGAATATTGTTTCAACGACAAAAATAACCCAGCTTCCAGAAATTACTCAAATTCACTAAAAAAAGGATTTAAAGTTAGAACTTTAGTTTTCAGTAGGATTCACTCAACCTTTCAACATCAATTCAAAAATACAAAAAGGAGTTTTCGTAGATTCTGGCTGAGATTGACAAAACTTCGCACTTTCCTAAACTACCATAGTCATAAGAAAAAAATAGTACTTTATTTTTTTTTATTTTTTTGCTGCAATGGGCCTTCGAAGGCGGATAGGCTTAAAATCATTGAAACACGATTGAAGTTGTTTTTCTAATTTTTATCATTCTTATGGCAAATTGACCTTGAAAATGTGACTTTAGAGTAATTTTAATTGAAATTCCTGTGAAATAATTGTAGCTCGTGTCTTTTTCACATTAAGATGGATTGGGCGGGCGGGGCCGATCGAATGGCCTGCGCGTTCGCCAGACCTGAACCCTATCGATTTTTTTATTTGGGAATTCCACAAAGTGCTGGTTTAAGCGACGAAAAGCAACAACAAAGTAGAATTAAGACAAGAACTTCTAGAAACGGAAAGAAAATTTAGAAAAAACGTTGAAGATTATGTGTTCAAATTGAAGGAAGGGATTTTGAAGATTCATTGTTGCTTTTATTTCTCCTCCAAAAGCAAGTGATTTCACCACAACCAATTTTGAATTATGCTCAAATTTTCAATCAGTGGTGAGACCAAAGTTATGGTAAAAATTACTTGAGCTACAGTTCGTTTCAGGAACTTCAATTAAAATTACTTTAGAAAAACATGTTTGAGTTTAATTCACCACAAAAATGATAAAAAGAAGAAAAATTACTTAACTCGTGTTTCAATGATTTTTAGCCTATCCGCGTTCGAAGGCCGATTACAGCAAAAATGGCCACTGAAGTATTATTTTTTTCCTATGATTTTGGTAGTTTAGGACCATGTGAAGTTTTATATTCAGCCAGAAGCTATGAAAGCCCTTTTTTGTATTTTTGAATTGATGTTGAATGTTTTGGTGAATCCTACTGAAAACTGAAGTTCTTACTTTCAAGCCTTTTTTTGAGTTACTTTATTTGATTCCAGGAAGCTGAGTTATTGTTGTCGTTAAGAAAACATTCAGAAGGATCATGTTAAGGAAAAAAATCTACAAAATATCTACTACATGGAAAGATATGATTTTTTGAAACCTCGCTGGCATAATACATCGAAAAGACACAAAAAATTATAACTCGAAAACTACAAAAAATCGCATGACATACATGGGTTATTTTTGGGAACCCCTAGATGTGAGGAATCTAAAGAAAATCATTGGCGTCACTACTTGGACCACCCTGTATATGTATGGCTGTTATGGAAAAGTTTGATCTCTCAATAAATATTTTACTGCGAAAGGAACTCAATTTCAATCTAAGCAGGCATTCCATGCATTATCGTTGAACTAGATTCAAAGTAGCTCAAATAAACCTCTGGGTTTCTGAATTACTTTCAGATATAACATTTCTTGTTCGAAAATTTTATATATTGAGTAATGTGTATTGAATTTTTGGCCTGTAAATCTTTTATCTATGAAGGAATCATCATAACACAGAAAAAAATCAGCATTTTTGTCCCTCGTTTGGAATTCCTCTCATTAATTCTAAATCAATGAAGATAGTTTTTGTAATAGATATTATGGCTTCAAACAACACAGAAGCTTATCATCATCAATTCATCTTAAATAACTTCAATATGAAAGGAGAAGTAGATTTTCCTCAAATTGAATGTTCATTTTCTGCCAGTTTAATCATGCAATCATCATCGGGAAATTGATTATACAATAAACCCATATAAGATAAACTGGAACACTATTATCCAAAGCTGTGAATCTAATCCACTCGATCTGAAACTACCAAGCATAAACTCGACAACGCCATGAAAGGATTGATTACTATCATCAAATGTTGATTTAATTCCTTTAATTCACATGTGAATAACTGTGATTTGGCAACAAGTCCCATAAGATATTGGGAACAGATGTGATGGATTATACAGCATGCTTCTGCAATCATTCCATTCAGATTAAACCATTTTGACTTAATAGAAATCATTGGTCTTGGAGGTTTGACAGTCTCTGCTGAAACTCCCACTCCCAATATCTGAAGAAGAACTATTGAAAACGTAATAAAAATTATCATGCATAAAAAAATCCCTTCGGGATTCAAACGGGCAGTTTCTAGATGGAATGGTTCAGAGTATATATCTGACTCTCTCAGCAGACAATAAAGAGAAAATTTGCAGAAATATTTTCAATTTGATAGAACCTTGAAATGCGAAAGTACTGGAGGGAAATGATTCTGCAAATATTCTTTTTATTGTTTGGTGAAGGAGTCAGATATAGATTCTGAATACTCACATCTCACTCCTCTGATCGTTAACATTATAAGGAAACATTTCATCAAGAAACTGTCCGTGACAAAAAGTTTGAAACCCTCAATCCACAAGGGTGTTGAGAATAATTTCATTAGTTTGCAATAGTTCTTGTTCAGAAATTGAAAGGAAAAACCTAGGAAAATGAGAAATAATTTAGAAGGTTATCACTAGGAAATAAAGAACCCGAATTATTATAGCCTACATCAACTGGGGCAACGAGGGCCCAAATTAAAGTTGAACAGTTATTCCAATGCTCAATTATCCTCGAACTCTATGAAAAGCATCCGATGTATACATAATCGTGGAGCCCGAAGCAAACTTCGGGAATGGTTGGAATTTGTAAATTAGTTTCACCAGAGATTCTGTCTTAATTCCTATTTTCCTTCATAACGTTTGAAAACACAGGGTATCATCGTCATTTCATCTTAAAATTCCCTCTAATTTTGATGTTGAAACTCGACCAACATTCAGCGATTGATCATTTCTGTAATCCTAATCCACATTATTGAATTTCATTCTGTTGATGCATGTAATGGTCGACTGAAAAAGAATAAAACGGGGTGACTTTTTGAGGCCCGAATTCGTTTTTTTCGAAGAAATTCTTGGGTGAAAAGGGTTGGAAAAAAACAGTAATAATGCTCAATGTTGCCACTTATTTATATTCGAGAATGTTCTCGAAAATAAAATTGAAATGGGAAAATACATAACATTGTGCGTTCTCACAAAAGAATTAAACACAAATTTCAGAAAATAATCGTTAAAGCTTGCAGAACGACACCCCGTCTTCTCCCATCGACTTCGAGATTCCACGCATTCTGATATTTCTCGCTGCTATTGGCATGCAGACCGCGGGCGGGTGCCTAACCTTGAGATGTTAACGAAGTTTCATGAAACTTGATTGTGGCTGTGTTGCGGAAATCCACGAAGTCGTAGTTTACCAGCACGTGCTACTGTTTGCTCTCGAATAAAAATCTTTTGAATCCCTCAAACCAATCCGATGCGATACAATACATAGAAAAGTGGAGCACAAGATAACATTCTTGTGGCATAAAACTCATACAATTCCCAATATCTCCAGAAATTTTGGTCGTATCAGAAGGAAATTTTGTACACTACTGTAAAATATGATGTTCAAAGTATTGGCAGAAGTTTTTTCGGATTTAATCTGAAAGTTTCCAGAAAAAACTTTTTTCGAAAAAAAATATGGAAAAAAAATTTCCAAAATATACTGACAGTCTGATCTCAACGAGAGTTCGTGAAAAGTTGTGCGTTGTTAGGTTTCAACTAACTGTCAAGTTTCAATTCAATCGCATGGGTAGTTCCTGAAATATCAGGAATTAAATCTCGAAATTTCAACTGACCATAACTCCGAAACTTCGTCGTGCCGTCGGCCACCCGGCCGACGGCCGGACAGAATCTATTTTGACACCGGATTCGTCATCGTTTGAGACCATTTTCGGGTAGAAAATCGAAAATTACTGACATTTGGAAAAAACGATAGCAAGCTGTTCCCCAGGGGGGCTATTTTCGAGCTCATCCGAATTCATTTCGTCTACGAGCTCCCGCGGCGATGCGACAGTTTGGCAACGTGGTGTTCACGGTGTACTTGGGCATGATTTATCACGAAAACACCTTTTTTATTATAATTTTGAATGTTTCAATTATAATTCTGAACACTAAAATAACTTTTGAATATAAAAAGCCGAATTACCACAAAAAAAGGGGGAAATGATAAAATGCTTTTATTTTTTGGGTGGATGATCACTTTGCACGGTACAAAAATGACTCATATGCACTTGCGCACCAGTAAATGAACTTTCGCATAGCTTCGTTTTCGATTGAAATACATCGGATGGGTCGAGGCAGGCGGATTCAAATCCGCATGCGGATTCACTTATATGTAAAAATTATGTGCACAGCAATTTTTTTTTCTATTTCGAAAACCGTGTATTAATCCATAGAGCAAAGCTATTCACTTCCCGCAGTTAAAAAGTATTTTATTCATGCTAAATAAAAAATTTCAAATTTTATTCAAAAAAACTTTCTTCCTAGGGAGAATAGTTGATCCAGAACAAACTTTTATTGATTAATGATTAACTATCCTTTTAATTTTTCACAATTTCGGCGCTGTATATAGGATTTTCTTGGGTTCCGAAAAGTAGAAAAAGCGAGAGCGAGGTAGATATAAAAAAATCCCAATCAAAAGTTACTTCCCTCTTGATGGGATCTAAATTCAACAACAAATATGCTAATATCATTGTATATTTATACAATGCTAATATGTACCCTCGTTTGAAGGTGAAACATTTAAAAACTATTTTGGAAAAATTTGTGTTTGTATATGGAAAATTAATTTTTGTTAGCGTAGTGAAGGTGGAAAATCATTAGTTTTCAATTTAATCCACCAAAGTTTACAGTTCAATCCACCAAAAATCAGTTATTCATATAGAACACGTTCAACAATATTATTTTGTTGCAGTGCTCTTGTGAATTTTCTCCAACAATTATTCCCTGTACAATATTAATCAACTGTATTTTAACAATTTGAACAAAATTAAAATTCTTCCGCAAATGAGCACAAACTAGGACTAATCAATCTAGTTGAAGTGGATTTGTGATGAACTGAGTACCTTCAAAATTTCCATTTGAGTTCAATTTAACTATACATGCAACTTCTGTTGCGATCACCAAGAATATAGTTCAAATTAGGTATTCAAAATGCTTTTATCAGAATTCAGAAAATACATCATTTCAACCATGAATTTGTAAATAAAACACTCCATAATGTATATGCTTCAATAATTTTTATATTGCAACTTATATTTTGTACATATAAATTACCAACAGTTTCTGAGTCTTCAATCTTCGTAAGATTGTAGACATTCAAAAGTCTGCGTTTGCACCTGCTTGTGCAGAAACTGCTATTCGACACCTCATATGTACCTAGTATACAGGGTCTTTCACGAGGAACCTCACCCATATTTATACGGGAAACTACTGAACGTATTTTCATGAAATTCAGCTCTTTTAAGTATTTCACGATGCTGATGAAATCTAAAATATTTTCAAGGCATGAGCAACTCCGGTTTTTCCGGAAATGACGTCAACTTCCGTTTTTCGAATTAGAACACCATTTTTTTATTGCAGAAATAGATTCCTTAGAAAATTTCAATTTATTTTGATGTAACATTTTTCAGTTTTGGTTGGAAAATTCTCTCTGAGCGGGAAAATTCGAAAAAAAAATCGAAAATAGAGCTCCGCTGAAACAAGAATAACTTCGAGGTTTTTGGATGGAAAATTTTCATTTTTGGGATTTTTCAAGATGTAAGATTGATGTATCCACTTTGAAAATCGAAATCGCGATTCATGATACAGGGGGTGAAAAAATCGCTTTCAAAGTTAGGGATGACAAAATCGTGAAAAATCAATTTTTTCGAATTAGAACCCCATTTTTTCATGGCAGATATTGAATCTACGTTAAAAAATAATGTGAGTGCATGCATCACACCCTTGCCCTAAAATGGATATTTTCTGAGTTATTCACAAAAAACTGTTTTTCGTCTTGAATTTTCAGCTATTTCTTTTCCCTTCACGCCAAAAAGATGAAATTTTCAGGAACTGTTATTTGAACCATGCTGTAGATTTTTCACCCCTTCTTGAAACCGACTTCAAGTTACTATTAGGAGAACCATGACAAACTCTCGCAGTTATAACTAGAGAAGATGCTCTAAGTTTTGACCGTTAATTTCTAGACATTTATTTATACGTCTCAGGAATGCTTCGTGCGTTGCTCTTCTTATTTCATCGGGAGGAAGAGATCTGCAAAAGTGTTTAAAAACCAAATTGAGTTTCAAAACTATGAATCTAAAAATCTAAACAAACCTGAACGCATTTCTGACTCGTTCTATGCAGTCCTCTTTATCAGTCAGGGGAGTTGAGTAGACAATATTTTTTATCCTACCCCAAACATAATAGTCTAAAGGAGTTAAATCGGGAGAACGTGGTGGCCGAAGATGTGGACCATTGTTCGCCAACCATCGATCTTCAAATAGCCTGTAGAGGATATTTGACACATTGAGTGAATTGTGTGGAGGCGCGCCATCTTGTTGATACCATAAGTCATTATGGTTCTGTACTAGCGGCTCAATTATTTGAGTCAATATGTCAGAATATCTATCTCCTAAGGGAGAACATTCTTTAAATAATGCAAGCATGTGTAGTGTTCTATCTTACCAGTTAAAGTCCCATCATAAATGTGAACATCGAGAATTGCATTATTTTTGATGGCGCAAAAAACATTGAAACTCCAGGTCTCTTGAAAGTTCCATTGTCTGAAGTGGTGGTTGTTCTCTTCATCCCAATAATGACTGTTATGCCTATTGAAAGAACCATTCTTTGTGAATTTAGATTCATCTGTCCAAATTATACAGTCCAAAAAGTTTTCATTCTCTTGAAATCGAATCATCATAGCTTCGCAAAACTCTGTTCTCCTGACGAAATCAGTTTCCTTCAAATGCTGTACCCTATTGAATTTATATGGGTGCATTTTATGTTTTTTTAATATTCTCCAAACACTCGATTGAGATAATCCCAGATCAATCTCGACATCTTTGAGAGAATTTTGAGGAAAAAGAAATAGCTGAAAATTCAAGACGAAAAACAGTTTTTTGTGAATAACTCAGAAAATATCCACTTTAGGGCAAGGGTGTGATGCATACACTCACATTATTTTTTAACGTAGATTCAATATCTGCCATAAAAAAATGGGGTTCTAATTTGAAAAAATAGATTTTTCACGATTTTGTCATCCCTAACTTTGAAAGCGATTTTTTCACCCCCTGTATCATGAATCGCGATTTAGATTTTCAAAGTGGATACATCAATCTTACATCTTGAAAAATCCCAAAAATGAAAATTTTCCATCCAAAAACCTCGAAGTTATTCTTGTTTCAGCGGAGCTCTATTTTCGATTTTTTTTTCGAATTTTCCCGCTCAGAGAGAATTTTCCAACCAAAACTGAAAAATGTTACATCAAAATAAATTGAAATTTTCTAAGGAATCTATTTCTGCAATAAAAAAATGGTGTTCTAATTTGAAAAACGGAAGTTGACGTCATTTCCGGAAAAACCGGAGGTGCTCATGCCTTGAAAATATTTTAGATTTCATCAGCATCGCGAAATACTTATAAGTGCTGAAATTCATGAAAATACGTTCAGTAGTTTCCCGTATAAATATGGGTGAGGTTCCTCGTGAAAGACCCTGTATTCACAGCATAATTCAATTCCGCTGAAGCTCTGAGTAATTGATTTTAGACATTCAAGTGACCATATATCCATTTGATACCTAAAACAAAACTAATCATAAATATTACAAATAGAATTTGGGTACAATATAGTATATATCCTTCTACCTTCAATCATTGTTCAACAAGGCTTCAATCCACATCGTCTTTCGTACATCAACTTTCAGATATTCACTCCATCACTAATATTAGTTCACAAGAGGACAGGAATTATTATTAAATCAAAAGAAGTGCCCATAAAAACAATTTCAAACGGTGAAATCCATCAAAAACATTAATAAGTATACACTGTGTTTTCGTTTGTATGTCATGTCGCCTTGGGGCATGTAATTAGGATTGCCTACAAATAGAAATTCTAAGGAAAAACAACACGTTGCCAAACTGTCACATTTGGCCAAATCTAGACCTCACTTTCGCATGCGAAAGTGATTCGGATGACTCGAAAATAGCGCCTCAGAACATACGCGCAAAAGTAGGGCGCCGGGAAACAAAAACCTAATGGCACTGCTAATGCCTGTTAACAAGAATCAAATTACGAAGAAGCGTTTTTGTTTCTGGTCATCTTGAAGCTGAATCGATTCCATTCGACGCAGTTTATGTACCTTCTGAATAATTCATCGCCAAATTCACATCGCTGTCTAGCTGCTGGAAATGTTCGGAAAGTGAGAATTTTCTTCGTAGTTTATTTCGGAAGTACACATCTGGTGCTCGGAATTCGAATCGGAGAAGTATCTGTTCTTTGATGAAGTACAGATACCGATAGGGGAAGGAGCATATAGCGAAGAGCAAGCACTCTGACTACAGCGACACTCACCATGATTCCGAAGATTTTGAACTTTCGTTATGATAATGGTTTAGGGCTAATACCCCTGTCGATAATATAGGTGATAAAATGTAAAAACCTTGAAAAGTCAGCAGCTCTTGCGCGCATGTTCAGTTTTGGTAATATCCTTTGAACATGCGCGCAAAAGCTGCTGACTTCACGTCAGTGCTTGTTGAGTTTTTTTTTCGGTGAAGTCTGTTTTTCATAGACATTGGGAAAATGAAATTATGAATGGGTATATCTACGGAATCATTGGATGGATTTTTTCCATTCAAGAATTCGATATTCGTTATTAAGCCCCAAACCTACTCTACAAACATCGAGTTTCTAAGTCGTTTCTTCTGGAAGTTATTGTGTCCAATGATTCCGCAGATATACCCGTTTAAATATTTTTTCCCAATATTTCCAAAAATACAAATAAGATCGAATTGAAATTCAATACTTCATCGAAAAATGGCATTTCGATGGTTCATACAGAATTTCATGAGGATTGTATGATGAGGTGATCACAGAATATTGAATATTTGAAAAAATTAAAATTTAACATTTTTTCAATTTGTTCTGATGACACGATCAACTCGAAGTTGCACAAAGTTGTCAAACTATTCGCCAAGTTTCATAATGGTTGGATGAGTAAGTAGTGAGATATTTAAAAAAAAAACGATATCGAGGAAAAAACACGAAATTCGACACATTTTTTCCCAATATCTCCAAGAATTCTTATCGTATTAAACTGAAATTTAGTACATCACAGCGACATATGAAGATCAATGCCTAATCTGAAGTTATTCTAGATACGATGAACAGTTTTCGAAAAAATGAATTTTTTCGAAAAAAACCTTGAAAAAAAAATTCTCATAATTCACTGACAGTACGGTTTCAACAAAATTTCGCAAGGAGTTGTGTGTTGTTATACTCCAACTAACTGCCAAGTTTCAATCAAACCGTTCCAGTAGTTCCTGAGTTCACGTAAATAACCTCAAAATATCGAAGGGCTCTGACTCTGAAACCTTTTGGCCGATTCCGCCCAGTAACGAACTGAACCGTCGCTTGTTGAAATGCAACCTATTCTGAATGTCCCAGGTCGACAGGATTCTCCGTACGCCCGTAATCGTGCACCGGATTCGACATCAGTGAGTCCAACCTAGTCTTTTGGGGACATTTTGGGCTCAAAATTAGGAAATTACAGGCATTTGCATGAAACGATAGCACGCTGTTCCCCTAGAACATGCGCGCAAAAACTGTTCGATGAAATCTAAGAAAAGAACTGACATGAAGTCAGAAGCTTCTGCGAGTATTCGAATTCGTAGTCAGAGTTGGCAGCCAAACGCTTCTTGGTATCCAGATGGAACCATTTTACTCTTTTCTAAGTGTATGTATTATTCATAATATAAGATGAAACCTATCTAAATCAGGATCGTATCATAAGAGAACTGAGGAATAATAGTGAAACTGAGATATTTTTTAAACTGTCTGCTATTTGGAAATATAAGAGCCCCACACACCAAGTGTCATTCGGCTTGTCTTTCTAATTGTGCATACTTGAAATGCTCGTTCGTGCTGAACTAAGGACGCTCTAGGTGGCACTTAACCTACGTCCCTAGATTCAATCTCTAGGAATCGTGAGCCCATTATGTACCCCGGCGTTTGGTTGCTCCTTAACAGAAGCGACAGGTTTCTCTTGTACTTTTCCAATGGTTCTTCAATGATATCTGGCGTGGTTGTGTCTTTAAAGGTTACATTTCACCAATCTCGGCTATTTTTTACAGAGATTGAGAAGCTTCTTGGAGTTGCTTCTTGAGGACGACAGGAAAGTCTTGGCTAGTCATAAATCGGAAACCCTGTTCGGATGAGCAAGGTGAATAGTGAATTTGCTTAGTTGTCACATGAATCCCTTTGTCTAGCATCAAGAAACCGCTCCATCTGATCCGATTGGTGTAGGTTTCTTCTTTTCTTCTAATTGAATGAATATTTACACCTGCACTGTTCGCCTTTCTCATCTGGACGTGGCTTTGAATGAAGATCCACTCATTGAGCTCGTCTTTCGGTTTTAGTTTGAATTTTGTGTTGTAATGAATGGCTCAAACGAAAAGGTAACATTTACATGGTTACATAGATTCCTGGTGATTTTATGAGGAACAAACTTTTCTATGCGCCTCTTATATTATCAGCCTTTCTGACTTCTATCTACAATATCCTTATCATTTTTTCGTTTTCGTGATGTTTCATAGTTTCTATCGTTTTCTGAGTTCGATTGTTTTATCTCCATTCGTTTCCTGATCTACTGATGCACCATATATTATATATTTGTGGATTTTTTTCTTCTGCCTCTCTCAATCTTTATTGTACAGGGTGACACTAATACCCGTTATTCTTGAACTGGGCTCGTTCTTGATTGTCTTGATCTTTTTTATCAATGAGAACTTGCTATTTCAATTGAGGTTCAGGTATGAGCCTTCGTAAACTTGCCTCGATGTTCCCTTTCTTTTTTCTAATTCTTTGTAAGAATTGACTTTTCAACCCGATAGTTCACTTATGATATTTTTTTTAATCATCTGATTTTCTACCATCATGTTTCCTTCTTTTTTATATCTTTCTATAGTTGAATCATCACAGCCTTCTTCATCCTACGAATATACAGCATTGCTATTTATAATCGTTGAAAAATAGATATCCAAGGACAGACTCTTCGGATGCGCCGGCTTCAATCATCTTTTTGATCGACCTTGAGCTGGAGGGTGAGCTGTAAGTTGCGAAAACAGCTCTGACAAGGGGGCACAATAGACCTTAAGGTCGCAGTGGAACGTAACCCCTTACCAACTATAACTATAACTATTGATCGACCTTGCTCTATTCATATACAGAGTGTAACAGCCAAATGGAATAAATTCGATAACGAGTAAATGAGGGCGTGTTGGGAAAAACGCTCGGACACGTCGATTTGTAATTTTGAATGCGCATATTTTTCAAGAAAATAATATTATATAGGGTGTTCCATGTGACCGTGGCCAATACCAACTTTCTTATTTCAAATGCAACTCCCTGTATATTATTTATTTTTTGGATTCTTCAGAGAATTCTAGACACAATTCATGCACAATGTCTCATACCTATCTTTAACTATTTCGGAAATATTAAGTGTTTTCAGATTTAGTGCGAAAATCAACGTTTTAAATAAAAATTATTATATTTTACAAATTCGGTACATTACACTTAAAACCTAATAAGTAATACTGATTATTTCTTAATAATTAAAAAAAAAAACAAAAAAAAACATTAATGTCAATGTAGGAAATGTTAAAAATGCTCGCCGCGAACGTCTTGGTAACATGCTAATCTGGTGTAGAATTGTCTTCTAACGTTACCCAACATTTCAGGCGTGACTGATACAATCGCAAGCGTGATTCGGTTTTTTAGGTCATCTAAGTTTAAGGTTTTTTTTTGTTTTTTTTTTTAATTTCTTCTCAGTAACGGTTTTTGCTTACTTTCTTCATATCAAGCGATAAATGGGAAATAAGTTTTGGGTGTAATGTATCGAATTTGTGAAATAAAATAATTTTCATTTAAAATGTTAATTTTTGTAAAAAATCTGAAAACACTTAATATTTCCGAAAGAGTTGAAGATAGGTATAGGACATTGTACATGAATTATGTCTAGAATTTTCTGAAGAATCCAAAAAATAAATAATATACAGGGGGTTACGTTTGAAATAAGAAAGTTGGTATTGGCCACGGTCGCATGGAACACCCTATATAATTTTATTTTCTTGAAAACTATGCGCATTTAAAATTACAAATTGACGTATCCGAGCGTTTTTCCTAAAACGCCCTCATTTATTCGTTATCGAATTTATTCCATTTGGCTGTTACACTCTGTATGCTTCGTTTCAAAGATCATGATTTATTGTGTCTGCAGATTCGCGTATATAAGTAGTTTTTTCCTCCATTCATTCTGTTATTCAGTTGATGAATTGTAGTCGATGTTCGAGAATTATCTTCCCGATCCCTTATATAAGAGCTCTGCTAGTCTTCTATATATCTATATACCCATCGACCTACACTTTAACCGATTTTGCAGATTTATCATCGAAGTGATCTCAAACGATAAGGCTTAACGTGGAACTAACGTTAAATTCGGGTCCAAATTGAATCCTGTACGACCAGTCGTAAACATTCCTTCTCCCCAAAACCTAGAGACTTGAGAATTTCAGGGTATGATAGGGTCAATATCCGGCTGAATAGTATCATATTTACATCCATTTGAATTTGCCCCAAGTAAACAAAAAAAAGAAAAAAATTAATATCTTTAATCACGCTTGATCCTTCATACTTCATGTCTAAAGTACCCTTCGTTACCTTGCTGTAACTCTTGGCTACAGTGGTCAGCGTGCAGGGGCGCAAGCTCTTACGCCAGTACTCAGTAGATCCTTTTGATAATTTATTAGTAGTAAAATACTCCACTGGAATCAGAAAATCATCCTAAGGAATTCATATGAGAGGTCTTTAGTGTTTTTTTTTAATATTTATAAATTCTCTCGGATATCCATTTACTTCAAGAAACGATTTTATGATTTTTTAGGTTTTTATGGGTTTTCACTCCTAATACCTGAAACAGAACTATTGAAAAGTAAATAAATTTGTATTTTCATGAAAAACGCCCTTGCGGATTGCAGTATCGAACTATTTGTCAAGGGCAGTTTCTTCCAGGAAAGATTGCCTAATGAAAAATACATGAATAATACAAACGATAAAGAAAATGAATTATGATGTTTCAGAGTACAAATCTAACTCTTTCATCAGACAAAGCAGAAAATTTCAAGAATTATTTTCTTTCAATTTTGTTTTACGTGAGAGAAAATAATTCTTGAAATTTTCTGTTTTGTCTGATAAGAGAGTCAGATTTGTTCTCTGAAACGTCACAGTTCATTTTCTTTATCGTTCGTATTATAACCACGGCAGTGCTTTTCTACATTTTCTATAAACTGCCCTTGACAAATAGTTTGATACTGCAATCCGCAAGGGCGTTTTTCATGAAAAAAACAATTTTTATTTAATTTTTGATAGTTCTGTTTCAGATATCGGGAGTGAAAACCCATAAAAACCTAAAAAATTATGCAAAATCCTCCCAAAATAAGCTTCAATCGATACTTAACCGATTTTATCTTTGGAATTTCTTTATTATTTCTGCATCTGCATATGAGAGGCTGCTTTATGTGTCTTTTCTGTGTGATGGTTTCTTATAAAATTCTTCTAATTTTCTGAGTCAAACATTATTGTACTGTTCCTCTATTTTTCATAAGGAAAATCTGTTTTACAAGAAACCGCCCTTGACAAATAGTTTAATCCTGTAATCTATAAGCCGCAAGCCCGTTTTCCATGAAAAAACAATTTTATTTGAATTTTTAATAGTTCTGTTTCAGATATTGGGAGTGAAAACCCAGAAAAAAACCTAAAACATGATGCGAAATCCTGCCAAAATAAGCTTTAAACGATACTTAAAAGAAAGGTATGGGCCTTTTTTATCGTTCGTTTCAAAATTAGAAGAATTATATAAGAAACTGTCACTCACAGAAAGCAGCCTCTCATATGCAGATGCAGAAATAATGAGGTAATTCCAAAGATCGAATCGGTTCTTGAAGTGAATAGATATCTGAGAAAATTTATAAATACCGAAAAAAAATCCAGAGAAAATAAATCTAAGATTTTTCGTCTTTAGAGAAGGCAACAATCTGATGAATCCAATGTTTTCATTTGAATATTTTTCACTACTTATAACCTTGATCAACTCCAACGATATCTGTAGGTTCTGAATAGAGATCGTCCACACTGCCCACTAGAGTAAGACATGAAATAGCTTATTATGGTGTATGTCCTGACGAATTCCTCTAGACTAAGCCAGGGCGAAACGTTGTACCCCAAAGAGGTTGAAGCTACCTCCTGAACCATCGGAAAGCTTCAATAGGTATGATGAAAATATCCATATCCCATAAATTCTTCATCTGAAATAAAAAGTGAAGGCAATTTCCGGTATAACCGGAGGAGCATATCGAGAATCCTCAGTAGACACATTTTCGGTAAATTGGTCCCAATAGTTCTCTATATACCTACATATCGAGGGAGCTCATCGTGAAATACCCGTGAATATCTTTTCCCCTCTTGTTATTCAACAATTCATAAATCTTACCGCTGGTGTTCCGGTTCCACAACGGAAATACAGTGTTTTAACCAAATGAAGGGTTGAATTAGGTCAAAAATAATGCGACCTAATATTGAATCTTAAATGAACCCTCATCGATTATAGTGCCTGTTCCAGCCAATACCACGAAATCCATTCCAATGCATAAATCAAACATTGAATGGACATCTGCGAATAATTTTTTATTAATAGAATAAGTTATAGCGGTATGTCAAACTCAGACGTTGCTGTAGACAATCGAGGATCTCATAAATATTAAAATATTTTGCACTCGAAATCTGCCCGTCGTTCTTGAAGGTTTAATATTTATTCTGCAACAAGAACGTGAGTAATGAGTTGTTAGAGCCATCGAGGATGGCAAAACCGGAACTTGAGACGAACGGGTGATCGATTTTCGTGAATAACACTTGAAATATACAGGAACTCTTTCGATATTTCTAGAAGAGATTTGTAGCTGAATTGCTCACTCCCAATAATATCTGGAACAGAACTATCAAAAATTAAATAAAAGTGCTTTTTTGGAAAACGCCCTCACGGATTGTAGGATTGGACTATTTGTCAAAGGCAAGTTTCTAGGAAAACAGGTTGTCTAATGAACAATACAGGAACAATACAAACGATAAAGAAAGCGAACTGTGACGTTTCAGAGTACAAATCTGAACCTTTCATCAAACAAAGCAGAAAATTTCAAGAATTATTTTCTTTCGATTTTTCGTTTCGATTTGAGATTTTTGTCAAATTGACATTTTTGAGAAAACACAGCAACACAGATTTATTTGGTTTGAAAATTTTTCAATTCTACCTCTTTTTTAAGTAAATTCAGCCAAATAGGGTCTATTTCTACCGAACAATTAGCAAAATTACTCTCTCCATTTGACAAAATGCAAGAGAACTCTTTAATTTTTTTTCAAATTATCTGATTCCAACATTGATTTTGTATTATTCCAATCTATCATGTGATTCCCAATGGTCGAACATAGAATTTTCATTTAATTTTTAATAGTTGTGTTTCAGACATTGGGAGTGAAAACTAAAAAATGATGCGAAATCCTCCCAAAATAAGCAATTCAAACGATAAACAAAATTTATCGTTTGTCTGATGAAAGAGTCAGATTTGGTACTCTACGTCACAGTTCGCTTTGTTTATCGTTTGAATTGTTCCAGTATTGTTCATTAGACGACCTGTTTTCCTAGAAACTGCCCTTGACAAATAGTCGACTCCTGCAATCCGCAAGGGTGTTTTCCATGAAAATAACATTTTTCATTCAATTCTTAATAGTTTCAGATATTGGGAGTGAAAACCGAGAAAAATCCTACAAGATAATTACTATATACTTGTTGAAGTATATGAATTCACGGGACCCAGGTGTGAATAAATTTATACAATTTGAAAATTATTATTTTGCAAAAAATCGCGCGATTTTCATTTTTCGTCGCGCTTATCGTCAGTACAAGCCCTAAGTCTCAACTCTCTTATTCTTAATCGACGCTCCTTGAAACCATCACCTGATTGTGTGTTAGGTACAATAAAAAAATCCAGTAACAATTCATTAATTTGTTTATATTGGGGGAATAACGACTTTCCTTCATTATTATTCATGAAAGTAAACATTTCTATGGAATCTTTGAAAAGCATAATCGTTATAAAGTTAAACCATATCAATTTTTCAAGGACTTGAAATGAGTATTCACTTTTGAAACTTCACTTTCATATCGACTTTGATATTTTAAGTCCTCCTCATTGGAGAAACCAACCAGGAATAAATAATTCATTGGAATTATTAGAAGTGACCTTTCAAGGAACGGAAACAAACCTCCAAAATGTTTGAATTTCTATATCGATTAAAATCCCTCGATAATACACTATATCAAATTCTATTAAATGGCAAGTGGTACCTCAAAAGAGATCGCCACAGAAAAAGGTCAGAATTCGGAACATTTTTGGACGAGGCCAAGATTTTTTTACTATACCGGGTGTCACAAGAATCAGGTTCACCCCCAAAAATCTACATTTTCGAAAGATTGGATTGAAATTCTGGATAGGGGCACTACAAATTGTTTACCATCTACTTAAGAGCAAACAATACCTCGAAAATAACGGGGTGAATTCTGGAGGCCAGAGTTCGTTTTTCTCAAAAAAATGTATGGTGCAAATGGTTGAAAAAAATCGTCGGAATGCGCAATGTTGCTAACTTTTTATATTCAAAAATTTTCGGGATAATAAAATCTTAAATGGAGTGAAAAATGGAAAAATAACTAATATTGCGCATTCTCGCTAAAGAATTAAGTCCATCCCAAAAAAAAATGTTTCAAAAGTACACACTGAAGCCTGCAGAACGACACCCAGTTTTCTCCTATAAACGTGGAAATTTCTCCGAATTCTAATATTTCATGCGCCTTTAGGCAACGTTTGAGCATGTAGAGCGGGTCCAGCTGCCTGACCCTGAGATATAAGCGAGGTTTGATGACATTGAAATGTGGCTGTGTTGCCCAGCTGTAATTTACTACCACGTGGTATTGCTTTCTCTTAAGTAATTGATGATTGTCTATGACTTCCAGTCTAACCGGAAGTGGACGTAACTTCCGATTTTCTCTTATTAACTGATGTCTACTTTTGCATATTTGAATTCTACGTTGATTTTGAGTGGAATTCCGACGAAAGAAAATAAAATTTAAAAAAAAAATTTCAATGAAAAAATTTTTGTTTTGTTTTTGACTTCAGTGTAATTTTAATGCTTGATATATTAATTTTTGTCGTTGTTAAAATCATCAAAATGTATTTCCACTTGAAATTTCTCCGAATTCTAATATTTCATGCGCCTTTAGGCAACGTTTGAGCATGTAGAGCAGGACCAGCTGCCTGACCCTGAGATATAAGCGAGGTTTGATGACATTGAAATGTGGCTGTGTTGCCCAGCTGTAATTTACTACCACGTGGTATTGCTTTCTCTTAAGTAATTGATGATTGTCTATGACTTCCAGTCTAATCGGAAGTGGACGTAACTTCCGATTTTCTCTTATTAACTGATGTCTACTTTTGCATATTTGAATTCTACGTTGATTTTGAGTGGAATTCCGACGAAAGAAAATAAAATTAAAAAAAAAAATTTCAATGAAAAAATTTTTGTTTTGTTTTTGACTTCAGTGTAATTTTAATGCTTGATATATTAATTTTTGTCGTTGTTAAAATCATCAAAATGTATTTCCACTTGAAATTGACCACTTGGGCAGAAGTAACACGTATTTTGTTCTACACGTTACACGTAGTTCGTTTTTAGTTTAATGCGAGGGGTCAGCCTTCAACTCTAATTCTAATTAAACTAGGGCTACGTTCATGAAATTTTGCACGCATAATGTCTGATCATTCAGTATCTGGAGTAAAATTATAGGTACATTTTTTCCACATTTCGATAGAGCATTCTTACCTCTTTTCACATAAATATCATTAGGCAATTACTAAAAATTTTTTATCTATCCAATCGGAGAGTGTTATCAAAGTGAGTTTTGCGAAGAAAAATTTTCTCAATAATTTGTTCTGATGGTAAAAATTAATAGGTATATCCAGAATTCCAATTGATCCGATGTCAAAAATAAAAAAAATGATTCTTCACTTTATGTCGACGGAATCCTATTCAGAATTCAACATATATCTCGAATATGCAAAAATTAGCATCAGTTCATATAAGAAAATCAAAAGTTATGTCCACATAGACATAGAAACACCTTGTTTACCTCAGTCGATGGAAAACAATCGGTAGTATCAATATGCAAAATTTCAATCAGATATCTTGTTGAATGAAGATTGTTTTGAGGGTAAACCTGATTCCTGTGACATCCGGTATAGAACGGAAATGAAAAAATCTATAAAAGATTAGACAGGTGTTGAGCTTTTCGGGTTTGTTCAAATTCGTTATCAAAACAGTGTGAGGTTTTGGGAAAATAGGAACGATCCTGACATTTGTACAGTATTTTTGAATATAGGCTTCAAGGTCTATGTCATACTTCATAGAAATCTGAATGATAGTTTTATTGAAAAATGTAAAAAAATTTTCACATTTTCCTTTCATTTTCCAACAATACATTTTTCACCCAATTTTTCATACATTTGTGCGTCAATATCATTCAAGTAGAGGTATTGAAGAAATATCCTCAAAAACTATGAAAACACTGCAAATTTTACACAAAGGTTTATTATTTTCTTAGTTGAATAACCCAATATACCATTGATAACTTAAACAAAATAGAACCGAATGCTATGATTCAGTTTCGACATTATTGGAAATTTGCAGCGCTTTTCATTATAACTCAAGAACCCGGAAATGATCCGGGTAGAATTTTTTAGGTTGAGTTATGCAACAGTAGTCAACGTTTAGATTTTCATGAAAATTGGGTGATAAGTTTTTGATAAATAATTTTTTTTCCCCCCAAACCCTCCATTTAGAGCCCTTAGGGTTAACCGATGCTGCTGAAAAGCTTGGAGGATCAATCCCGAGTGAAAAACAATTTTTCCACCAAGTTTCAAGTATTTCCGTTCAGTACTTCCAGAGAAAAGCCCCGGACAACGGACGGCGGACGGTGGACGGCGGACGGACGGATTTTTTTTTATTCGTTTATTCAAATCTAAATACTCCAAAACGTAAACTGTGAAATTTTCAGGGGGGCTTAAATTTTTTTTTTTTTGGTTGGTCGATCACTAAGATTTATTATTTGATTTTTTTCAAATAATAAACCAAAACGATACCTCCACAAACGTTTGACCGATTTGGCCTATTAACGAACCCAACAGTCGCCTTATGATACGCAACCTATCCTAAAAGTTTCAAGCCTCTAGCTTTTTCCATTCTCCAGTTTTGAATTGAATTTGACATCTTCATCACTCAGTCCAACCTATTACTTTGATACTATTATCTGCGAAAACTACAAACATTTTGGCAAAATTATGGGTGAGTAATATAGTAAAATGCATCAAATATTCTCAAATATCTCAAGCGGAACAAACCTTGAATCAACTTCTTGGTGCTGGCCCAAACGAAGTCTTGTTTCGCACCTTTCAGTGAATATTTCAACAGCAGTCGGGTGTTTGGTCATTTTTATATTTTAGTTTATTTCGACTTTTATTTTTTCAGTAAATGTCGAATCTCCAGAACAAGCGCCTACCTAAAAACTTGTTACAAGTTTTTTCGCTTTGTTTACGGTACACTACGGGAAATCACTAAGTTGGAGTATACAGGAATGAACACAATTATTATTCATGTGGAATAAAGGGAAACCATGATGTTATGACAGTCATGATCAACTAGAACAACTCTTCTGGCGGCAGTTTGAATTTCATTCAAATGAATTCAATTTTGTACGAAAAAGTCCTACCAAACTGCACAGATTTTCATAATCATCATACCTATTAGTCGAATCGTTCTCTGGTTAATATTCCGTTCTCTGAATGTTATATTTAATGATTTTCGCCCCTCATGAACTTAATTGCGTTGAAAACATACAGTGAGATAGATTGAAATAACACAGATAAAAAATGTTGAACGCACGCAATGACTGAAAGGAGAGTAGGGGGTTGAAAATAAATGAGACAAATAGAGAACATCTGTATGGTAGAAAAAGGATAGTGTCAGTCGTGAAGAGGAACTGTTTCGCTATGAACACACTAATTCTACCTTTAGCCATTTCTTGTGAGTTCCATCTTGCATGTGAGGCACATTTACTTGAAGTTGCCACTGGAAAAATTTAAGTTCGAATTGTCTGAAAAACAAGTTTGTCCGCGACTCTTTTTGATATGTTGATTCAGACCGAAACGCCTTCAACTCCGTTTGAATCTCTAGTCATACTACATGCTTTTCAACTCTAATTGGACGCCGGCGTCGAAATAGCGACGCGCGCTTCAGGTGAGGGTCAACCCCACCCCATACTTTATGTCATGAATCGGTTTCCCCTACCGGAAGGGTGCTCTATACCGTTCAGCTTTTTAACATGTTTATAATAACACAGAAATCTATGATTGAAATAGTTTCGACAAATGTTTGGCAAACAAATTTTTCAACCAAAATTTTCTAATACTTTTTCGCAGTTTTCTACCCCTATGATCCTCACGAAATTGCGCATTAAGTTACGCGTTGGTAATCAAAAACTATTGACAAAGTTTCAATCCGATCGAATCAGAACTCCATGAAATATTTTCATATAGGTATAACTCCTAAACTGTTTCGGTAACTTTAGCCACTAACGAACTCAACCGAGATGTTCAGGATCTAAGCCTAACCTAAGAGTTTCAAGACTCTAGGTCCTTTGTTTCGGAAGTTAGAGCGCACACGGCAATCGCATTGTTATTAAACGAAAACGCCTTGCAGATTGCAGGATTGAAATTATATGTCTAGGGCAGTTTTCAGCACAAACGTTGCTTAATAAACAATATTGGAACAATACAAACAATCAACAAAGTTAACTTCAACGTTTGAGCGTCTAAATCTATCTCCTTCATCAGACAAACGAGAAAATTTGCAAAATTATTTTCTTTCGAAATTGACAAAAAAAAAACCACAGCAACACAGATTTACTTGATATGAAAGTTTTTCGTTTTTACATCTTTTTTCAATGAATTCAGCCAAATATGGTCCATTTCTAAGGAACAATGGTCTCCCCATTTAATGAAAAATAGAAATTTAAGAATCCTGTATTTAGCTGAATGGAATAATTACACCCATTGTTCTATAAAAACGCTGCAAATTTTACACAAGGGTTCATTATTTTCTTGGTTAAAAAACCAAATACCATTGATATCTTCTTGAATAAAACTAAAATATTATTCATAACTTATTGGTTTTTCACAACACAAAAATCAATTCCATGGAAAAATGTATGTAAAACATCGAGATCTCAATAAATACTCTTGTATAATGGAATATCATTTCCACATGCAGAACGCTAATTAAGTAGCATAATTTAAAATAATATTTTGAGTGAGAAGAGACTTTCCAAAGTCGTTTCACCTCTTTAAAAATCTTATTATTTTCAACACCACCAAAGAGGTAGAGAAAAAGGCGCGTTTTTCATTATAACTCAGGGACCACTGGCGGGAAATCACCCGGGTCATGAAAACTCGGTTGTAAGTTTTCGAGAAATATTTTTTTCCCTCCTACCCCTAGTTTTGAGTCCTTAGGGTACACCGATCCTGCTGAAAAGCTTGGATTTTTTCACGAAGTTTCACGGATTTCGGTTCAGTACTTTCAGAGAAAAGCCCCAGAAAACGGACAGAGGACGGACGGATTTTCTTTATCAGTTCATTCAAATCTACATACTTAATGTGCAAGGGCGCAGCCAGGGGGGGGGGCCGAGGGGCCCGGGCCCCCCCCGAGATTTTCTTGCTTGTAAACTGCTCTACCTGTATCTCAGTAGGATTATTCGCACATCTTTAATTTTTTATTTAAAATAGCTGAATGCTATTTATGGATACATTCAATTTCCACAACCTAATTGAATCTGCTTTCCAGCAAAAACATAATGATTAACCTTTTGAAAATGAAACTAGGTACACATATCATTGTATAAATGATCTTTATACAATGCACATATATATTGGAAAGGCATTTTAGAAATGATCACCAGATTTCAGAAAAGAAAGTGTGAATGGGACATTTTTCATCGACCAGAAAGAGAAAGATAAAAATAACAGTATTCTTAGCAAAAACACCAATAAATCGCATAAGTTAAGTGAAGATTCAGTAGTTCAATGCCTCGCGCAAAGGCAATCCCGAAATGTATAATAATCCCGCTTTAAACCAGATGGCAGCACTTGGGCCCCCCCCAAACGAAAATTCTGGCTGCGCCACTGTTAATGTGAACTATGAAATTTTCAGGGGTTTATTTTTTTGACGATCACTAAGGTTTATTATTTGATTTTATCAAATAATAAACCAAAATGAAGCATATTTGGCTGAATTCACTAAAAGAAGAAGTAGAATTGAAAAACAATATCAAGTCAATATGAGTTACTGCTGTTTGGTGAAAATGCCAATTTAGATAAAAGTTTCAGAACAGAAAATAGGTAATTAAAATAAAAGAATTCGGCAAAATTTCTCGTGTGTCTGATGAAGAAGTCAGATTTAGACTCTGAAACGTAACAGTTCAATTTGTTGATCATTTGCAATGTTCCAATAGTGTTCATTAGGTAACTTTTTTCCGAGGACCTTCCCTTGACAATTAAATAGTTTCAATCCTACAAATCTCAAGGGTGTTTTCTATAAACAACAATTTTATTCAATTCTAATAGTTTTGTTTCAGATATTGAGGTTGAAAACCTTGGAAACACCTGAAAAACAATTTGAATTTGGGATACCTACTTCGTATAGACTGGTTCATAATAGATCATAATAATTTTCTTGCAGAAAAAAATAAGAACATTGCAGGATATATCTGCAGATTTCACCGAATTCCGATGGGATTCGCCAAAAGAGATTTCATCATCCGACAACCAGATATTACTTTTTCAAGAAAATGGAAACTCCTTCAATTCCACTCTTATCACATATTGGTGCCTCTCTGAATTGCCAGAATCTCTCTTCATCCGTGTGCCCCATGCATGTCAATGAGAACGAATCCTGTTACTTCGATGAAAGGCGTGTATGTTTTTTGTGTATTTCCCCAAATTTGGTGACTTCATGTATTTGTGCAATCCTTCAGGTGTAAATATAGTATCTGTACCAACAATTCTTTGTTCGAACATTCATCATAATATGTCTGCTTGAATTTTTTCATTCAAGATTAAGACCTTCATAGTCAATTTCCAATGTGGAATATAATTGAACTAAAGGGTGTTTTTTTCATGGAGGTAAAAGAAGGGGAGGGAGCATATCCTATATTTCCCTTGTACCCAAAGTGTCGTACAGTTTTGAGAAACTTCTGTGGATTTTCCCATACCAATATGACCGACAACTACAAGGTAAATATTTGTATTCTGTAGTGTACAGCAAATGAGACAAAAAAAATCAGTTCAAAGTCGGCCATATTGGTATGGGTAAATCCACAGAAGTTTCTCAAAACTCTACGACACTTTAAAAACGTTATGCCCCCTCCACTCTTTTCCTACCTCCATGGTGTTTTAGAGGTAAAGAACTTCAAGTTGGCAACACTGTTTTAACTGGCGGTCATTTTGTCAGCTGTCAAGTGATTTGTATTCAGTTTTTAGTTTGGTCTAATGGTCTGGCATTTCAGCATGATACCAATTCATTGTATAAGAATCCCCTTCGCCATTCTGCAACACTGAGCAATCTAAATTGGGTCTCAGCTCCTTTGATCTACCGCTAACAATAATCGATGACATGCACAATATCCTTAACGTTCACCAAATCTCTTTCGTTTCTAATCGAATGAGGAGTGATATTGCCATCACGTGTAACTTGATGTGAGAATAGTCATAAAAATTTGCATTGCCATTTAAACAACTCTAGAAAGGCATATAAGTGAAGTCGGCTGCTTCTTCGCACATGTTCAAATCCGTTGTTGAAGCGGTCACCTATTCTCGTATTGACCCCGCCAAACTCAGCCTCACTTCCGGGAGAAAACAAAATGGAAAGTATTGTTAATTGTTCTAATAACACGATTATAGCGAAATTTCCTACAAGTTTGCGCACCATCATTTACCAACTAGTAACTGTCATAAAACGGATCCCTATTCCTCAAGTGATTCAGAAAATTATAACGATACTCTCTGGCTAGTAATTATGAGTCATCAAAGTGTTTGGCGGTGTTTTTGGACATCCCTAAGGCTTTTGATACCATATCACATGAACTTATGCTTCAAAAATTGGAGAATTATGGTATGAGGGGACAGGTGTATTGAAACTTATTTTGAAATATTCCAAAGAGTGAAGATTGAGAAAAAAATAAGTATGACGTCCACATCAATACTGGTATACCACTTAAGAACCGGATACACCGGACACACCGGAAGCGTCATCAGTGAGTCCCACTTAGGGCCGGTATTATAAAACTTAACTGGAAGTTATCTTTAACTTTAACTGACAGTTTTGACAGTTATGGTAGGACATAACTGTCAAAACTGTCAATTAAAGTTGAAGATAACTTCCAGTTAAGTTTTATAATACCGGCCCTTAGTCGTTCGAGACAATTTTCGGCTCAAACTTCGAAAATCTCAGACATTTGGAATAAATGATTGCACGCCGTTCCACAGATCATATGCGCGCAAAACACTTATTATTACCTGACATAGTTTCGTTTCAATAACTCCGAAAATAAGAATCGGATCAAACTGAAATGTGGTACACTGTTGTTAAATATTCTCCAAGGCATATTCATTGAAATCTGATGAATACTTGCCAAAAAAAGTCGAACTAATTACCACGCTTCAGTTTGACATTGATATTTGGGCAAAATGATAGCACGTCGTTCCCTAAACGTAAGCGCGAAAAAATTAATTCATGTGTATAATTTGAAACACGCTGAGGATTTTTTTTAATCGAAAAGAATGCAATTTAAAATCATAATCGACCTGTCCGAGCATATTAACAACAAGAAACTGTCGTGGTTTTACTGAATTTATTCGAAATAAGAAACTCGAACTGTATAATTGATTACATTTTCCATAATGCTGAGATGACAAAAATCTAACATTATTTTCCTCACATAAATCGCCATCTTCAGCCAATCAATTCAATCAATCGTGTATGAACACATATAGCAAAGAAGATTAATATTCGATAATAATAATAATAATAATTTTTTCATTACTGCATGTTGTAATTAAAAATCAGTATGTCCTTGAATAGAACCTTAGTGTATTCATTTATTGAATGGGGATACCTTCTCAAATTTGATTGAACTGTAAACGATACCAGGAAATGCTGTTACCTTGATATTGTTATTTTTCATTCAAGGAGGCATGATGATAGATATTCATCAAATGTACTAACTTACTAAGGGCCGGTATTATAAAACTTAACTTTAACTGACAGTTTTGACAGTTTTATTGAGACATAACTGTCAAAACTGTCAGTTAAAGTTAAAGATAAAGATAACTTCCAGTTAAGTTGTATAATACCTGCAACACTGCAACACCCAGAAGGAGCTGTTTGAATTTTAATTTTTTTTGGTAAAACAAAGATATTATAGCAAGGAGTAAATGATTAAAATTTGTACAAAAAACACGAAGGGTTTACAATATTTTTATTAAATTTGTTGATAATCTGTTTGTCCACCGCGGTTATCTATACACTCTCCAACACGTCTTGGCATTGATGCAAGAAGATGGTCTTTTTCTTCTTGAGGGATAGTATTCCAAGCTACCTGTACGACATTTCTCAGAGCCGCCAAAGTCTGTGGGGGCTGGGGTAAATTTCCAAGCCTTCTACCCATGATGTCCCAAACATGCTCTATGAGCGAAAGATCGGGTGTTTTGGGCGGCCATGGCAAAAGATTCATATGGTCGCTTCAAACAAGTTCAAACTAACGCTGGCAACATGAGGTCGAGCATTATCTTGCTGAAATAATGGATTCTCGAGCCGGTTAAGGTAAGGGAGAACATATGGCTCCACTATTTCTTGAAGGTAACGCAGCGCTGTCATGTTACCTCGAAAGACTTAAGGTGACCTATTTGCATGTGCAATAGCACCCCATATCATAATGCCTACTGTCCGGTGTACATGACGCTTAACATCAAAATGAGTGTCCCGTCTTTCTCCCCGACGTCGTCTAACCCTTTTCCGGCCATCATGTGCACCCGAGGAGAATCGAGATTCACCAGAAAAGACGACCTGATGCCATTCCGCATTCCCATGTTGTCGTTCTCTGCATCACTGCATTCGTTGCCGGCGATGCTCAACCGTAAGGGGTAACACAAGATGGGGTCGATAATAGAGAGATATTGCAACATTTGAATAGCGCAAGCGTTATGTTATTTCGGTGCGCTAAATATAACGTTTTGGTGGTTAACGTGGATTGAACGGTCGTTCCAGTAGTAGACGTATTGCTACACGTTTTTGTTACCGTTACGTTAGTAATCAGTTTGTTTGGTAAGGTTATGTGAGACGTCAGATTTTTGTGTTACAAACTCACGTTTAAACTGCTAAAGGTTAATAATTTGCATTTCTGCATTAGTTTTTCGATTCTGGACAAAATGGAATCGGAAGTGGTAATCCCAGCTGGTGCTATTGCAGGAGAAGTGGAAGTAATAATATTGCACAATATGATTGGCATGGTTCAAATTATTCCTAATTTCAAACCCCAGCTCATGTTGTTACCAAAAGTATTTCTTAAAAAGTGACAAATACCTATACAATATGAAAAAAATTTACTGTGGTAGCAATAATAAATCTTAATGTCTAATATCAGTTGTGTGTAAGAGGTATTATAAAATTGATTTAAAAACTCTGAGGAAGTTGTGTAATTAATTCCGGAAAACATATTAACAAACAGCTTTTCTATGACAGTGATCGGAGCCGGAGAGGCCCGGAGCTTAAAGGCGCAAACTGATGGACGCGTTTATCGCTCAAGCGATGACATTTGAGTTGTCAGATGCTCTCCTGCCAAAATTGCGCGATTCTTTTTTTGTAGTTAAAAAATTTCAACTTCAAGAAAAAGGCAGGACATTCAAAACACTCAAGAGATTGTTTATACTCATCTGTCATATGATTATAGGCACTTATTATTATTATATTGATTTATCGATCTTCTTCAGATAATCATTTCCGCAGAACGAAACTAATTCCAGCAAAAACAATTTTTCGAAAGCTATGAGCATGTCCAAGGAATCAAAAGCGTCTATTCATTCAATCCCTTGAAAAATAGGTATATAAACAATAATTATGCTTTGTTGAAGAACCAGACACGTACGTGGAAATAAATTCATATAATTTGAAATGCGACATTTCATGAACAATCGCGCGTCTCATAATGACAGATGTCATTCACAAATTACTGACATTGGGCAAAAAAATCGCGCGATTTTCAGTTTTCGACGCGTCCATGAGTACAAGCCTTAACGAATCCTTCAGATGTAGAATAGCGCAACGTAAATTGCGGCTCGCAATTTTCCGTAAATAACGTTAGACGCTAACGCTATTAACGTCGCGTTATTTTGAAACTGAATCTGCGCATGCTTAGATGTCAAAAATAACGTTTGCGCTAATAACGTCACACAAATTTGACACTGCAATTTCTCTTTAATGTTGCAGCTCAAAAGACCTTATATTGCGGTGAACCGTTCGGACAGTTACAGGATGGCCTTGTTCTCCTAACCACTCATCAGCCAAAGATCGAGTTTTCGCAAATCGGTCTCTAATGGCCATAAGTCTTAGACGTCGATCTTGAACTTCATTTGTGCCCCTTCGACGTCCGACGTCTCATTCGATTTTGGGCATTATCAAACCACACTCGATAATATCTCATAACAGTAGTTGGATTTCTGTACGTACGGTTAGCGATTTCTCGAAATGACTACCCCGCCTCCCGTAGACCAATAAATCGACCTCTTTCAAATTCACTTAGCTGGCGATAAATTTCGCGGACACGTGCTCTAGGCAATCTAGGCATTTTAACAACAACTAAACATCGACTCTGGATATCCTCGAACAGCTGGTCTGTTGTAAAATTTAAAAATTTACAAAAAACGACTTCAATATTTGAGTACCAAAAAATGTTGACATGAAAACACCTTCTCGATTTTTTTCACCCAATTTTAATTATTTACTCCTTGCTATACTATCTATGTTTCACAAAAAAAGAATTAAAAAATTTAAACAGCTCCTTCTGGGTGTTGTAGTTTCTTTGTCAGTTAGTATAACTATTATCTTTATATCGAGTCAAATATGATATTTCAGGATTTCGTTAGAGATGCGGAGCCGAAATCCTTAAATTCTGACTTGATCTGTGAATTCATCATTCATCAGGGAAAATAAGTTTCCTCATTAATAACAGCAATTTCACTTTATAGTTCTATATCACTGAAGAAGTTGATGGGCCAAAATATGTTGAATGTTTTCAGAGTTAGACTCATACATGAAGTTTCGAGGATATTTTCTCGATATATGTAGAAGAGCTGATGAAATTCCGAACCTTCATTATTAGTTGTGGAATAGCGTGCAATTTTATGTCAAATTTATTGGAGATCGTTTCGTTAGAAAATCGTTATCGTAATTATCATAACAGCGCGATAACGGGAGTAAGGAGTACGGAAAACACTATCGCCTCGAAACTTCCAGGGTAGGTTTATATCCACAAGCTGAATGTATACCCGATTGTGTCTAAACCGTTAGGCTGATATTGTGCATTCTGAGTCTCTGAGTTATTCCTTTGCAAAGTCATTGTGTTTACAGTCGGCTTCCGGCCGACAAGAATGATTCTGTAAATAATTCAAATTGCAGTTTTGGTATACCAATACAGACATTGCTTTATCACTTTGAACAATAGTACCATCATTGCTTAAACAATGGTACCATTGTACTCAAACCAAGATATCATTCATATTCGAGTCCATGTGGTACAAATCCATCGATGAAGAAGCTGAAAATCTGTGATTAACCTCTCATACGAGACCATAGAATTAATATTTATTTTTACATATGCAGTGTTTATTTTGTATTTGAAGTGAGTAATCACAGTTAAAATATGAAATATCAGCAACTCTAGGAGAAATGGCTGTTCATATAAATATTTTCAGTATTAAGATTAATCATAAATATGCTTAATAAAGGTAACTAATTCAATCTGTAACACTTTGGGTTCAGCTGAAAATCTCATTGAAATAACCCTTTGACATTGTTTGAACATATCGTTAATTTTCAGGGATATATTGATGACATGGTATAATTATGCAGTCTTCCTTCACTACGTCCATCATTACTCAATATTTCTAACTAATCATGCATAAGTTACTTAGAACTGTTCGTATGAACAACAACAGAGATGAAGTTATTAAAAAGTCTATAATTGATCAGCTATCAAACAGTGTGAAAGAATTGCAATACAGCGGTGTTGAAGAGAATAGTTCCCAGCACTGTATCAATCCCACTGAAGCTGCAAATCAGCTATGCACAATAATAGAGGCTCTATTTCTACATGGACTTAAAGATTCCCTAAAGTACAGGTTCCAAAAAGTAATTGCAGACGTGGATACTAGGCCTGAGCCAAACTTTTGGGCTCCTCTTTTAGTTATTTCTCATAAAGAAATCATTGATCAGGTGAGACAACAAATTAGATGATGATTTGTGATGAGATGACAAATCAGATTATTAATTTATTCTCCTTGATTAAGCTGTATGATCTCTTGTATCTTTGATATAAATTTTGTAGTGTTCATAACAATTGGCTTCATTTTACGTGCTTCAAATTGAAGAATATTCCGTATTGATTTCCTGTTTCAGATAATGAAATTATCGCAAATTACTACTGAAACCGGACAGTGTAGGGCTTGGATCAGACAGGCACTCAATGACTGTTTATTATCTTCCTATCTTCTGACAATGAGACAGGAAAGTTCAACATTGAAAAATTTCTACAGGATTGGTGCATTTATTCGTGATAGTGACCTATTAGATGTTGCCCAAAAATTGATTGGAGGTTTTGAAGGGTTTAAAACTGTAACGCTACCTTGCAATTCAAGTTTACTCAATACATGGCCGGCTTCCAGTCTTTACTTAGCTGGAATTTGGGCACCTACATTGAAATCATGCCCTTTAGCTCCTTGTGATGACGTTGCTCAATCAATAGAAATAGCAACAATTCAAAAAGATAACATATCAGATTCGAATTCCTTTAGCTCTGCTATGTCTATAACATCTCAAAGTTCTGGGTTTAGGCAAATGATGGCTTTTAATGAGGATGAAGTACTGAAAATGATACTGACAAAAGCTGAGGAATCTAAACCTTCCTCTAAAAACACAAGCCCAAAAGAAATAAGAGAGCATCCTCATGTTCCTGAAGTTGAACAGGAAACTACATCAGAGAAGAAGGTTGAATACAATTTTGGAAATTCTTTAAATCGAGGAACAGGTTGGTCCTTCGATGAAAGTTTAGATAAAGCAGAAAATGTTACTGCTCCTATGGATTCACCAGATACAGAGCCAGTGAAGAGCATCGAAGAAAAAGCCTCTTTGGAGGATAGTTTCAATGCCCTTGTTGACAGTTATAATGTCATAGGAGGAGATTATATAAGAACACCAAACTTGAAGGACGTATGGCAGAGAATAGATGATATGCATATGGATGTTGTGATTGATGAAAAACCTTCAGTGAATAATAATGTGAGAAAATATCTGTTTTCTATTTTCACACACATATAGAGAGAAAATTGGCAATTGATCATAAGAAACTACAGATTTGTAGAAGATGTAATAGCTTTGATTTTTCATTTCTTCTTGATAAGGTTCTTTCCTAGTATACTATGAAAATGTATTGATGGCCTTAGTCATTTTGCTGGTGTTCAGATGAGATCCCTGTAGTGAACTCTGCCATAGTTCATTAGGATTATTGTGTGATCTATTCTTTGACATTGTTTGATTTCAAGGTATCATTACTATTATCTTTTGTTAGGAAAATTGTACAAAAGAAACTGTTCCAAATGTAGCAGCACTCAAAAACGAATCCAAAGCATTAGCTGTTCAGTTAGGTGAGATCTCCAAGGAGAAGGGATTAGACAAACAAAATTTTGAATGCTTAGGTTGTAAAGCACCATTTATATCTGACCAAAAAATAAAGTAAGTATTGGTAAATTGCTTCGAAGACATTTGTTGATAATTTTTTTAAACATTAGCGTTTGTGCCTTTACCGGAGACTATTATTGTGATAGCTGCATGAGTGATAAAAACATTCCGATTCCTGCAAGAATTATACATAATTGGGATTTCAATCTGTACCCAGTTTCACAGAGATCCTACAACTATATAAATGAAATTAAGGAAAATCCTATGATTGATTTCAAGGTGAGACAACTTCCGGAAGATACGGCTGATTATGAAATGGCTCTGATTGGGTTTTAGATTTTAAATCCGTTCATTTATGGAGTTGTCAAGGAAATGGCAGAGTTACAAAATCTACGCAACCAGCTGAACTACTTGCGTGCATATCTCTATACTTGTCGAGAACCTATCATCGGAGAACTGCAGAAGTTACTCTATCCTAGGGAGTATATGTATGAACATGTACATAGTTATTCAGTGAATGTGAGTACTCTCTCAATTTTTTAATTCTTAATTTTTTGAGCGCATGTTCTGGAAAACAGCGTCCTATCGCTTTGTCCAAATGCCTCTGATTTTCGAAAATGGTATCAAAAGACTAGGTTGAATTATCTCTGATGACGAATCCGTTGTCAAAATCGATCCTGTCCGGCCGACGACACGATAACTGTCGAACGGAGCAAGCTTGCGACTTGAAACTTTCAGGATAGGTCGCGCATCAGAATGCGATGGTTAATTTCGTTGATAGTCCAAATCGGACAAATGGTTTCGGAGTAACAGTCATTTGAACTTTTGAGATTATTTTTCTGATATTTCAGGAAATAATACAGCTATTGAATTGAAACTTGGCGGTCAGTTGAAGCATAACGACGCGTATCTGTCAACAAAACTTTGTTGAGATCGTACTGTCAGTAGATTTTGAAAAACAAATTTTCGAAAAAAGTTGTTCCTTCGGAAACAATCTATTATATTAAAAAAAAAAATTTTTGCTCATACCATGAGCTCTATATTTCACAGCAGTGTACCAAATTTCCGTTTGATACGATTATAATTCAAGGAGATCTTGGGAAAAATATGTATCGTTTTCTCGATATCGGCAGCTAGGTTGAAAATGCTGATATAAAATTTGGTGTAAAATTTAGTGATGGTCATGTCTTTCGAACATCTTCAAAATTTTTTTCGAAATATTCAATATTGTGCGATCTTCTGATCATATCCTCACGAAATTCTGTATAAACCTTCAAGCTGTCATTTTTCGCTAAAGTACTGGATTTCAATTCGATCTAATCTGTATTTTTGGAAATACAGGGAAAATAAAATGTTGAAAGGTTAAATGTGTGGGATCATAAGGTGGATTTTACCCATTCACTCCTCGTTATCAAGGTCTAAACATACTCAACAAAGTCGTTTCTTTCAGCCTAACGGCTGATTGTAAATTCAATAACTTCCGGAGGAAACGACTGAGAAACTCGATATTTGTAGAATAGGGTTGGGCCCTAATTACGAAGGCCGAATTAGTGAATGTGTAAAATCCGCCAAATGGTTCCGTAGATATACCCATTCAAAAGTTTATTTTCTCAATATATCCAGAAATACAGATTGGATCGAATTGAAATCCAGTACTTGATTGAAAAAAGTGACAGCTTGAAGGCACATGTAAAAATATGACGGCTTTGGCAACGAATTTGAACATGCGCGTAAAAGTAGCTGACTTTCGGTTAGGGCTTTTCTTCATTTCTTTGGTATTGGTATTAGCTCTATTCTCCATTATGAAACTCTCGACTGAGCTTTCGTTCTGGTTCTAGTAAACTTTCGAATGAGTTTTCTGATTAGCCGTGTTGCATCCACTAGCCAATCAGGAAACATAAGTCACATTTAAAAGAACCAAAGTTCATTCAAAAGTCTTTGTTTGTTTTCAAATGAACTAATGAATGATATGTATCAAATTAGTTCTTTGAATATTGTTGCGCATGGGTAGAGAAAGGATCACATTTGACCTGGTGATGAGACTGATGATGTCAGATGAAGGATCGATTATAGTAAGGGATGATCGTCTAGAAGCCTTTGCTTTTAAAATTTGCGTATTTGTGGTTTGGGCATTTTTTACTTCAATTGTTTTTCCTTGACTCTGAATATTATTTGTCTCTGTTCTACTTACTAAGCATATTTTTCTACTGTTTTTTGTTTGCTTCTGAATGTAATTTATTTTTCTTCCTGCTATTTTACTTTTACATATATTGTGGAAATGCTATATATTTAGGAATATCATATTTCATTTTTTGAAATTGTAGGATCTTTCAGAGATATCCAATGGGATATTAGCGCAGTGTCTTCAGCAGGGAATTGATTTTGGAAAAGATCATGTCAATACATGCTGGTTATGTAGTCAGAAAGGTTTCATATGTGAAGTATGCAATAAACCCAAAACTATATTTCCATTTGATGTAGAAAATGTTTATAGGGTAAGTATTCTGCAATGTTAAATATTTAGATATTCTTAAAGAATCAACAATGAATTTGTATTCTAGTGCAATTATTGCAATGCTGTATATCATAAACATTGCCTGACAAAACATAAACCATGTCCAAAGTGTAAGAGGAAGAAGGAACGGGAAGATTTATCATCATTGCTTTGTGCAACTTTTGATTGATCAGCTTATCATTTAATTTTCAACATTTCACGTATTTTTTATGACTGTTATTTATTTGACTTTTGACGAATTGAATTTATTAAATAAAGGTTTTAAAAATATTTTGTTTAGATGATCCTACATGATGAAAAATAAATGTTTCGTGTTGGCGTCCGAAAATATCCATCAAAAAAGTATGATAATACCAGTTGTACATCTAGTTACCCTGGAAAACATAAGGCGCTTTCTTAAAGGTAGCTCCACAAATGCATCAGTTTATCAAACACTGACGTAAACGCATCCTTTATATGCGCTTGTAACAAGAGCGTTATCCTTTGGCCTACATGTCTGTTATTTTCCATTATTGAGCCAAAAAAGTTCTTAAACGATCAGTTTGGAGTCAGTGAAGAAACCGCGGTCGAATTTAATCCCAGCCTTTCGAAGGAAAGGACGTAGATTCCCGAAATTTTACATATTTTTTCCCAATATTTGCGAAAATATTCGTCTCAAATTGAAATTTAGTACAAGGCTATGAATTATATAGCTCAAGGCATGAGCGAAATTTTTTTCGAATACAATTGATAGTTTCTGTGTGATCATACGAACCCAAAGAAATTTCGCTTAAAGTTGCCCTTTGTTATGTTCCAACTAACTGCCAAGTTTCAACGTAACCGCTTCAGTAGTTACTAAAATATCAGGGAAATAACCTCAAAATTTCCAATGGATTCAACTCCGAAACCATTCGGCCGATTTGGCCTAAAAGTTTCAAATCGCTAGCCTGCTCCGTTCGAAAGTTATCGTCTCCTCGGCTGGCCGGACGAACAGAATCGATTTTGGTACCGGATTCGTCATCAGTGAGCCCAAACTAGTCGTTTGAGACCATTTTCGGCTCAAAATTCGAAAATTACAGACATTTGGACAGAACGATAGTAGTTCATTAGCGTTTTTATGCTGCAATCGGCTTCGAAGGCGGATAGGCTAATAAATCATTGAAACACGATTAGAGTTATTTTCATACTTTTTGTCATTCTTATGGTGAATTGAAATTGAAAATTTGACTTTAGAGTAATTTCAATTGAAATTCCTGTAAAATAATTGTAGCTCGTGTTATTTTTCCATTAAGATGAACGAAAAAGAATTAAAACAAAAACTGTTAGAAGCGGAAAGAAAAATAAATCGAAAATATTAGAGCAGCTTGAAGCAATTGAAATATAACTTTTTAAAACGGGATTTTGAAGATTTATTGTAGTAAATAATAATTTTTCTGTAATGTGTGTTTTTTATTTCTTATCCAAAAGCAAGTAATTTCACAACTGCCGATTCAGAAATATGCTCACATTTTTAATCAGTGGTGAGACCAAAATTCTTAGTTTTCAGGAATTTCAATCAAAATTACTTCGAAATCATATTTTGACCATAAGAATACTGAAAAATAGAAAAATTACTCTAATCGTGTTTCGAAGATTTTCAATTATTATATTATTATTATTTATTACAACAAAAATAGGCTAATAAGGTTCTATTTTTATCTTATGATTTTGGTACTTTAGGACTGTGCGAAGTTTTTGAACTCAGCCAGAAGCTATGAAAACACCTTTTTGTATTTTTAAATTTAAGTTGAATGTTTGAGCGCATCCTACTGAAATCAGAAGTGCCAACTTCCAAGCCATTTTTGAGTGATATCATTGTTTACCACTCAAATGGTAATATCATTGTATGAAGTACACTGGTAATATCAGGAAGTTAAGTTATTTTTGTTATTGAAACAACATTCAGGGAGATCGTGTTACAAAAAAAAATTGCGAAATACCTACTGCATAAAAAGATATGAAATTATAACTCGAAAACTACACGAAATTAACATACATGGAGTATTTTTGGGTACCTGCAGGTGCGAGGTATCTAAAAAAAATTTATTGACGTCATTACTTGGACCACCCTGCATATTTTATCTCATTCCGATACAAACATCTTACTGAATAAATTGAAATCTTATGGTAACCGTTTAGAACATTTACTGTAGGGTGGTTTAGGTAAATACACTTACGGTTATTTGGACTTTTAATCAACATAATATTACAAATATCTGATTAGAAATGATATGCTCATTCAAATATTCGATTCCAGACATTATGAATTAATTGACAGGGTTATGGCAGATTAACAAATCAATTTCGCATTTTGCGACGGGAATTCTCATTCTATATTAAGGTCTTATATTTATATTACCTACTTTTCTTGGTATAGAATACAACTACCATGTTGGTCAAGTAAAGATACTATAAAAATTCATACATTGTTGGTATTCAAAGATTTCTTCCCTATTTTTAAAAATCATCAACAAATACACATTTACAGATATAATGGACAAATAAATTTATACATACAAGGAAAAATTCAAAAGTATAAAAATATAAAGAGTACAAATCAACAAATACACAGGAAAGCTACTTGAACCGGCATGCTTGTCTCATAATTGTACCAATTGATTCTAAGGTGAGAACAGAACGACGATTGCCAAGAATAAGATTATAAATAAAAAGTTAGTAGAAGACAAAAATACTTGCATAAACTTTTGATGCGGTTCACAGGTGGCAATACAAATATTGCAGTATTTTGAGCAATAATAATTTCCATAAATTTGTTTACGATGAATCCAGTAAATCCAGTCTTATCAGACATATAAAGAATCACTTAATTCTACTGGTATGCCAGAAACGTTTGCAGAAAGATTAATTCAGTTCAACCAAACATGGCACAGTTTCTACGTCGAAAAATACTGAATATTTCAATTTTTCAATCAATTATGAAAAATTCATATTAACATCAGAATAACTACACGATATAATCTCTATCAACAATTACTATATGGACGAAAATATAGTGCCTCAGTTTCAAAGGCTCTAATACATCTAGAGTTTTTTTTCTTTTTCAAACTTCCTTCAAGAAAATATAAATAGATGGTGGAACAAAGAATGACATGGCAATTCTGTAATATTGTTGATTTCTTGTGGAAAAACGTGTCGGCCAAAATTCAAAATAACACAGCATCGATATATTATAGATTAATTAATTCTTGAAATACAATGACACTATTCCAATTAAAATCTGGCAACTCCAATTCAACTGTTTCAAATAAAATACTGTAATATTTTCATTCATTTTTTCCGGAAGTTATGTTCCTTCAAAAGTATATTCAAACAGTAGAGTTTTTCAACAAAGAACAAACCTTAGGATACATTTATCAACAAATCTGTAAAATATATGAAATCTTCTATTTATTACTTTTGATGTCGTTCAAGGCACTTTGGCTGTGTCGTATAGAAAGTGGTGAAGACGGAGATTTTTTTCTATGTTTTTGTCCATGAGCACCTATAAGGTTTCGTTCGTGAGCATATAGAAGAACTCCAATTGGTCGGTGTTCAGCCTCCATGGCTATTTTTAAAGCTGTACTACCATCCTAGAAGAAAACCAGATTGAAAAATCTCGAAAATGATTTATTAACTTGAATTTAACAATAAAACAACAAACTTACAACATCAGTGATAGTGGAATCACAATCTGGTTGACTTAAAAAGTGTTTGACTATTTCGATATGACCATGTTCGGCAGCACACATTAAAGCTGTGCTTCCATCATCATCCTGTATGTTGATATCAGCTCCAGCTTCTAACAACATCTTTACCATGTCCAGTTTACCATGACTCACTGCCAACATTAGGGCAGTTTGACCATGCTGTGAAAATTTAATACAATTACATAAAAAAAAACTAGTGAATTTAAGTACATTCAACGAGCTGACTGAAATCGTCATAAAGATAAGTTTATTTGAACATATACCTTATTGAGGTATTTATTGTAGTTCTGATTGTAGATATAATTACAAATATTTATTTCTTACTTGTTTCGCCCTTCTGTTGACATCTGCCATCTGGAATAGCCTTCTGACCACATTTGCATGGGTTGGTGAACGAATATCAGCTAGGGATACTAACATAACACTGGTGTATCCAGCTTTATTGGGTTTATTTATATCACAAACTTTTGAGTCTAGCAAGATAGAAACAACATCGAAATTCCCATGAGATACGGCATAGTGCATTGCAGTGTTCCCACTGTCATCGGTCATATTCACTATGCATTCCAAGAGCATTGAAGACAGGTCTTCAAAAGCATCCAAGTAGTCTTCTACATCCAAGGGATTTGCTGTAACAACGCCGGAGATTTTAAACCATTCTTGTTGTATTATGTCAATCGCTCTATGGTTTTTAGGTGGCTTAGTTTGTTTTTGCAGTAAATCATTCAGAACTTTCATGGCACCTTGCATTTCTTTACTGGGCATAGCTCTGAAAATACATTTATAATGAAATGTTTAAGCATATAATGTAACAGTTCGTACAATTATAGCTAACATTACGTTGGTGTGATTAAGTGTACGTTGAAATATTAAAATAAACTCACTTTTTTCGATGTTTTGAGTTAGTTGATGATAGTAATGGAGTTGTTGCAATTGGTTCCTGTACTGGTTCAGGTTTGAATGAATTTTCGATTGAGTGATGATGATCATGGTGAGATTGAGCATCACTGGATATCTCAGGAAATTTAAGATTTTCCTTAACCTTCTCAAACGTTTTTATGGATGTTGAAGATGATTTTGATAAGTCCAATCCAGATAACCTGAAACAACGAAGTCTTTCATCAACTTGGCGGAGGTAAAGGACTGATCATGTCCATGAATGAATGAAAACCTGTAGAAAATATCATGACTGAGTAGAATTATCATCGAAATGCATTTTACCTGGTCAGAATAATATGTTGGTGCATATAAGAGCAATGTCCATTTTTATTAGCTAATTTATTCTTTGAGACTAACATTCGTTGATGTGTAAATTGTTAAATATGAATCATAATATCAATCTGAAATCAATCACAAGTTGATATTTTCCATTAATTCGATTCTCACGAAGTTTCTTGAGCAATGGTTCGTTTATAGTGGGGAAACCGCAAGCGCGTTTCTCAAAACCCCGACTTGATTTATTGATTTTCCGTCAGAATAAGACCGGCGTTTTGTATTCTTGGAATACAGACTCGTGACTCAGATATTCGGGAAATTCGTTCAGCATGCATATAATTTAGATGAGTTTGAATTGAATTATTTCAAGAGAAAATAGTTCTTTAAATTTTTTCTTCCGTTAACTTGATGGGACCATGGATATCCTCCATCCACGTTTCGATTTTATATTGCCTTCTTGAATGAGTTGCAAAGAAATCAGAAAAACCTCTCGAAAATACTGAGGAATCGATACTGTAGTTTTCTGTTACGCTTTTTCCTTTGGGTACAGAGCAAAAACTTAACACCGCCGCAATGAGCTTATGTAGTCTGCTTTGTGTTTAAAATGTTTAATTAATGTTATACTTACTCTGCATCATTTTCCTCAGGAGGAGGAGAAGCGTTGATTTTTGTGTAAGTGTCTTGTCTTCTAAACTTCCTCCTTTCAGAAGTAGGTGTGAGTTGTGGCTTGGGTATCCTTGAAACTACTACTCCGTCTTTTTTCTTCAAATCTTCCTTTTTCTTATCTTCTATTTTGGCGTTCTCTTTTTTTGTCGCTTCCTTTTTCGGAGTTTCCTCATCATCCCAACTTTTTCGGCATACTGAACAAACTACCATTACTGAGGATTCCCAAGAAGTATTACATCCTATACTGTTTTTGTTAATTGTTTGTTCTTCTGTTATAGTCGATTTGTCTTTTTTAGGAGTGGATGGAATCGAAAATGTTTTATCGAATTGTGTTGCACTGTCTGTGAGATGAGATTCATACTGTATACTTTTGGAATTCGTCTTTACACTCGATTGGCAAGACCTCGACACATTATAAGATTCATACTGTGTACTTTTTGTGGAGCTCTCTGGTTTGTACTGGTATTGAACCGAGATTGATCTTTTCCTCTTAGTTAAATTCATCTTGTCGGGGCCTAGATTGAAAGATTTACTTCTCGGAAAAGAAAGGGATGCTAAGGAGACAGGAGCCACATGTTGCTCTTCTTTTTGGTCTGGGCCAACAGCAACGCTCATCCTAACAACGTTGCATTTGTCGCAGTTAATGTCTGTTATAGTGTCATCCGAAACTCCTACGTTGTAAAATTCGACAGATTTTTGCATACCAAAGTCAAGCGTTTTCGGTTTTGCTAATATACATTGATCCTTTTGAGCAGCTACCCTGCGTACAGTCTGAATATGTTTGTCACTTGTAATTTTTGTAGGTTTGAATGTGGGCACGGTTTGTGTTTCCTGGTTGTAAGAGTTTATGATGAAGGTTTGGTTGGCTTTGCTGATCATTGGAATTTTACTAAAACTGTTTCTTCTCGTACTTTCATCTGGATCGTTTATGAATTTCAATTTTTCTTTGAACCATTTATCAACATAGCCACCAACTTCATGTTCTGTTAATGTAGATGCGTGTTTTCTACTGGGAGTTTGATTTCCTACACCTACATTTCTTGTGATTACAGAACATGAAACGCCAATGTCTCTAGTTGAGGGAGTCAAACATTTTCTTAAACATTTTTTCTCGTACTGATTATCCGTACAAGTGAAGCTATTCGATCTATTTCTTCGGTTGAACGAAGTGTCTATAGTAGAATATTTTTTATTCGTTACGAATGTTTCTTCATTTGTTTGTTTCAAATGATCGATAGTTTGCAAGAGTCTTTCGTTTTCATTTTTCAGAGAAGATATCTGATCCTAAAAATGAAAAAAAAACAGACATCAACGTTTAAAGTTCAAGGCCTATTTATTGTACGTAGCACCGACGATCTCCTAAGAGTGAAATAATAGCGGTAAAGACTCATATAAATAACAAAATCTGAAATGAGAATTATTTATTCTTTTATTATTGGTTTTTTTTGTAAGTTTTTGGTAATATGGACTCACTAATTAGTATATGCTGAACAAATTGAATATAGTCGGGCATCACTGTTTAATTTTCGAATTCCTAAGAGAACAACGATAGTAATATCAAGCTATTTTAAATCACAATAATATCTCAATCGCAAAAGAGATGAAATATAAAAAGAATGGTATGTGTTGTATGGTCTATCAATCGCATAAAATATATTTTCAGGATAAATAATTTTTAATTATTATTTGAATTATTTTTAATTAATAATTGAATATTCAGCACCGTTAAGGGTTCAAAATTACTTCTGATGTTAGGATTAACTATTATACATGTTTATAATACCGGCTTTGATGACAATAATAGTTGAGCTCTAGACTTCAGCCCCACGCGTGCATTGCTACTTAAATGTGACGTTTTGCAATGAAATGCTTAAATGAACAATACATTAGGTAAAAGAATGTTCAGAAACGAATAGAACTATTAATTGCTTTCACTAGTGATTTGTATGTGAAGTTCATTGTGCAATAATATAAAAAAATTTGGGGGAATGAATGATCTAATCTAACACATTCGAGTCTGGGTTGAGCCCCCTATATCCAAACAGAAATGATTCAAATTAGTCCCTAATGATATTCTGTGAGACCCGTATATCTCGTTGACATGCTGATCAAGACATTTCTGATAATGAAAATAAAACCCCGTACTTATAAATATTACAATCTGAAGTATCTACTCACTTTGAGAGCTGGTAATTTTTTAACTTGTTCTTCTAAATGCCTGGTGCGCTCTAAACTTTGAGCCATCTGCTCCCTTATCGTCTTGAAAGCTTTTGGAGTCAAAGCACAGAGGTCATGAGGGGATTCCAACTCTCTGTGCGGGACTTTCTTCAGCACCAAACGTCCAGAAAGTGCTGTACGAGTCTCATTGGGAACGGGACTCCTGATATCTGCACAATAACACGTATGGAACTTTGCATGGTACACAATATATGGTTGGAAAACCTCAACAAGTACAGTATTGTGGACGTTGAGAACTAGTTTGTTAAATATAGAATACAAAAAGAACAGGATCGATTGACACAGATTGTAAAGGGGTATTGGATATTGGTAATTTTCACTCATTTTAGCATACAGGAACACTGCTGTAAATACCGATATAAAACAATGCACGAGCTGTGAGAATAAAAGTGAAACATGGAGAAGTGACAGACGCAATGGGTTATTCATGGTTGAGCGACTTGTTGAGCTCTGTTTCGAGCGGAACTCAGCTGTTTCCATTCATTTGTGGTCTTCCACTTCGGTCTCAAAGGTTCGTACGATGCATAATGCCGGAAGTTTACCTACTTAAACAACGAAAGAACTATGATGGTCTTTTAACAACGTAATAGTAATTACTGTTTATGCAGAAGTTACCATCAGATGAAAATTTGCGACATCTCCGAAAACAATGTTCCATTGCATTAACAGTCCACCTGAAGACGTATCGAAAATACATGTGAGAAATGTATTTTTGAATCGAAAATTATTCCTTAAAATCAAATTTATATGCTCACGTTTAAGAAGACAATGATATTTTATCGAACAAAATATAACCAGGAATTCCATCCAGAATTCATTTGTTGGAAATAATGAATAGAAATATTCCGCTATATAAAGGTTTATTTCGAATCTGGTGGAAGGAAATCTATGAAACTTTGTTCGACATAGAGTATTTTCTATTTTGACCGATTATTCAAAGAGGTAGATACATTTTACCGTAATAGTATAAATGGTCAGTAGGTCGCGAGCTATGAATATTATAGAAAGGGAAAATGTATATTTTCTGTTGAATCTGCATTTTCTAGGAGAGTAAGGAAATGTATAGGTAGGGCAATTGTCTTTTATCAAAGTTTCTTGATGTTATTATAAAAGAAAGATTTGTAAAAATAAACTGTGCATTTTCATATTGAACCATTTCCGATCTCATAAGAAATGCCAAAAGTCTTCTTCGAAAATGACAAGGATAACTATCTTTGACTGTTTTCCTCCCCATGTCACCTATAAAGGACGAAAAATGCCATTTTTCCGAATGAAATAAAAACCTAAAGATATTTCAAAACTGCATTTGACAGTATTGGGTTTTCAAATTTGATCATTAATTTTCAAGTCCCTGAACAGACAACATTAAATTTCGTATAATGCAGTACGATTTCAGTAGCTATAATAATATTTTTGAAATAATAAAAAATCGAGTTGCAGTTGAAGAAGTGATGAACGTAAACACACCCGAGAAGTGAAATGATAATTTCACATTTTGTGAAATTCAATGAGGTATTTATCAGTCGATATTTGCTGTTTTGTTTATTTATTCGTTCGAACCAAGTAGACCTTTGATAGTTTCGTAGAAACCCAAATTACAGTCAATACATTTTTCAATCCAATTTTCCAATTCAACACAATTCGAAAACCTCAAATATGTAGTTGTTTGAATGAAAAATATAATATATGATATAAATGATTTTGTTTCATATCTCTATGAGTCTAATGATTATAATTTCTTCTAATAATCAAGCAAATGTTCACTTACATGTTCTCATTTTATTCAAATTTCACAACTATTTCAATCTAAGCACTTCTCACGAAATCTCACCTGAAACTGCAGTAACATCTGGGAGATTGTTCGACAATTTGTTGTTCGATCTTTGAAAAGTTTTTTCAAAATCATCGATGACGTTATCGAAACTGTCTTGCTTCTGGAGCAGGCGATTCTCAGTCTCGATAATTGGTGATATTGGCTCCTGTTGCTTCTAAGAAGGAAATCGAGATAAGGATGGATTCATTATTGGATATTTATCTCTAAAATCTTTTCTTCAATATTTGTAGTGTCACTTTCGAATTTATGAATGGTAAAAAAATTTATAGTTGAACAGAATGTATCGCATTTTATGGTCTATTGATAATTTTTGACAGTTTAGAATTCAAATATTCAAACATAATTTTGAAATGACAGTTAAAGTTCCCCTCTTATGGTCCAAATGTATTTGTTGAAAAGGCTGATAAATCTGCCGAAAAAGGGATAGCCCAAGGTTCTGTATTTCGATCTTTATTGTTCCTAGCAATAAATAGAGATAATTATCCTGAACTGGATGATCAGAAGCGAGTTCGGTAGTGAAAGGTTCACGATACCTATAGATTCGTCATTTAGCATGTTTTCTGTGGATATTCACCCATGATTTGTGTCATCTTCAACCTCTCGTATATATTATGCAAGAAGAATATTTAAAAATCTAGAAAAGAAATGACGTGAGGTCAGGAGCTTTTACGCGCTTGTTCAAATTCTAACACAAAATTTTGCACCTAGATGTAACGTTAAAATTCCAAATAACAACAAAATTTGGCACATTTTTCTTCCTTATGTCTCCGACAATAAATATTGGATCGAATTGAAATTTGGAACATTATTGTTAAATACTGACTTTAAGGTTTGTGCCAAATTCCATCGAAATCTTATTAATATTTTCTGAAAAAAAAAATTTTCATCAAAAATTTTATAAATTTTCGAATAAAATTTTTTGAATTTTCTAATAACTGGATCCACACGAAATTTTGCTCAAAGTTGCGCGTTGGTATTTCAAAACTGTTCACGAAGTTTCAATTTGATCGAGTCAATACTTACTACGCAGTCGGCCCTTAGGCCGACCGTAAACACAATAAATTCCGGAAGAAACGACTTAGAAACTCGATATTTGTAGAGCAGGTTTGGGGCTTAATTGCGAAGTTCGAATTCGTGAATGGGTAAATCTGCCCAATGATTCGGTAGATATACCCATTCAAAATTTTATTTTTCAAATATTTCCAAAAATCCACATTAGATCGAATTGGAATCCAGTAATTTATCGAAAAACAATCTAGAGAAGCACTGCCGTGAAGGCAGCAGCTTTTGCGCGCATGTTTAATTTCGTTGCCGAAGCGGTAATCTACACTGAACATGCGCGCAAAACCTGCTGCCTTCACGGCAGTGCTTTTCTCGATTTTTAACCTTGGCTTCTCGAGTAGTATATGTCGGATAATAATAAAACCAAAAATTGGCGCTTGTTGAAATTCTATGGGCCCGTCTAGGGTCTTACATTGTCTTACAACAGTAATTTATATTTTAATTTGCTGCACCTGGCACCGGGTTGTATGCGAAAGTTATTCTTAATACAACCCTGTGTAGATTTCCAGGAAAGTCTGCTAAGCACATGTCAATAAAGGAACATTTCGGGTGGAGGATTTAAAATCACCATAGAGTTGAACGGCAATTAGATTGTCACTATCGTCACTGGATGTACTTTACCTTTTCAAGTTGACACATTGTATAACTACAGTTATTATTACGTATTGGTGTGAACAAAATATTTGTTAGGATCCGATTAGAAGTTCGAATTCTTACCTGCAACCGGGGATTTGTAAGAACAATTTACCGTGTTATGCACTACTATGAAGGAAGAACTAATTAATTTCTTTATTCTGTTTCAATGGCGAAATAAACCTGCTTCGCAATAATTATTCACCAATTTGTAAAGTGTATACGGGTTAACTGAACATCTATCGTAATTAAACAACCTATCTTTATTGAAAAAGCCAATAATGCATTTCAATGAACTTCGTTCTCTCGAATACTATTTTCATTAGGTATTCAAGCACTTGCTTGTGAAGGTTGCTCTTTCTGTTTCAACAGAGTTTCTAATACATGAAGAATTTTTCGGCAGTTTTTGCTTTGAAATAGCAATAATGTTGATTTTTACGCGTTTGTTCTAGGGAACAGCGCGCTATCATTTCGTCACGATGTCTGTTATTTTCGAAATTTGAGCAGAAACTGGTCTTCAACGACTGGGGTGAACCATCTGAAGAAGAATCCGTGGTCAAATTCAATGCTGACCGTCCGTCCGTATGTTCTCTTACTTTCGAAGGAGAAGACTTAGCAACTTGAAATTGTGAGAGTAGGTTTGGAGTCCAAATATCTCGGTTCAGTTCGTTAATGGGTGGAATCGGTTAGATAGTTCCTGAGTTAGGCAAATTTGATATATTGAGGTTAATTTCTTGATATCTCATGAAGTATTGACTCTATCAAATTGAAACTTCGTGGACAGTTTTGGAATACCAACGCGCAACTAGGAGCGAAATTTCGTGAGGATCCAGTTGTTCGAAATTTAAAAAAAAATTGTATTCGAAAATTTTTAAAATTTTTGATGAAACATTTTTTTCTCCGAAAAAATTGATTAGATTTCAATGGAATTCGGCACAAACCTCAGAGTCAGTTTTAAACAACAATGTTTCAAATTTCAATTCGATCCGATATTTACTTTCAGAGATATAAGAAAAAAAATATGCCAAATTTCGTTGTTATTTGGAATTTTAAGGCTATTTCTGCAATATCTCAAGAAGTACAAATACAATCAGATTGAAACTTCGTAATCAAGTGAAAATTACCAACACGCAACTAGGAGCGAAATTTCGTATTGATCTAATAGTAAGAATTTGAACGAGCGCGTAAAAGCTCAGGTGAGTGCTTTTTTCAAATTTTTTCATCAGACATTTTACGGATACAGTTAGCGAAAAACCACTTTGAATTCTTTATGAAGATCCTTTATTCCTTCATAAAAATGTAGCTATTACACAAATTATAACTTCTGCATGCTAACATTATTAAGCATCATTGATGAAAAATCCGATGTCTAACTCTATTTTGTCCGTCCATAGCCACAATAGCTTCCGAACGAAACAAGCTAGCTAGTCGATTCATAGTCATTTGAATTTTTGAGGTTATTTTCCCAAAATCTCAATGCGTACCTACTAATACGATTTTATTAAAAGTTCGTTAGTTGTAAAATAACGAAAAAAAATTGAAGCCCATATATCAGTGTACCTAATTTTAGGTAGATCCGATATTCATTTACGAAACTATTGCGGGAATGAAAGATGTCAAATTTGAAAGCTCCAGACATGATCAAACAGTTTGCGCCAAAAAATACATACATTCTCGAACACAGAATTTGCTCAAATTGTTTAATCATGTATCGGGCCCCCCCTAACTGTTTTAGTTTAGTTGTGTTTAATTCTCAGAAAATTTTTATTCCTCAGGTACTGATGCGATCAGATTGAAAACTGGCAATTTTCGATATTTTATTACACTGCCCTAAATTTCAGTTCGATAGGATTTTATTTTGCAGATTTATAGGGAGAAGAATTGTCAAATTTCGTGATTTTTTCCTCGGTATCGTTGTTGTTTCCAGAATAACTTAAAAATCACTGATCCGATCATGATAAAACTTAGTTACTAGTGGGCAAATGCTAATGCACCGTTATGTGCAGAATTTGGTTTTTCAAAAATTGTTTTCGCCCACTAATTTGAACATTACCTGATGACTTTACGTCAGTAACTACTAATCTATAACTTTTTTCAATTTAATTGAAAGACAAGAGGAGAAAAGGATAAATGAATACTACGTCGTGAAAATAGAAAAAAATTCTAGGAAAGTACCGACGTGAAATCAGGGGCTTTTTGCGTTTTTTCAAACTCAATTCAAGGCCATTTCCTCACGAAATTTTGAATGAACCCTAACAGTGGCAATTTTCGACCAAGGACTAGATTCCGATTCGAACAGATCTGCATTTTTCTGAATATTGGGAAAATTAATGGATGTATCTACATAATCATTAGCATTAGCTTCTGAGGGGTTCCGCAGCGTAACCTAGGAGAATCAGCAACAATACAATACAATACAATCATTGGGCCGATATCACCCATTTACGAATTCAACCTTCGCAACTGACCACCAAACCTGCTTCATAAACTTCAAGTGTTTAAGGATTTTCTTTCGGAAGTTATTGTGTTGACGCTCAACCTAGTGGCTGATTGTGAACACAATAACTCACCCAAAATCAGCTTATAGACTTTGAATCATTAGAGCACGTTTGAGCTCAATAACGAAGTTTGTATTGTATAGTTGCCAATTCTCCTAGGTTCCACTGTGGAACCCCTCAGAAGCTAATGCTCATGCGAGTTAGGAGCCAAGGTGTGTTCTGAGTAGACTTTGTTTTCGATTCCTGGCGCCACGTTAGCAATGGCACTGTTAATTGTTTACCCAACATCGAATGATTGGACGGTCCCCTGAAAACCGGGACAATTTTTTCCCTGCCAAGGGCTTGAGGCCCCGACCTTACGACCATGAGGCATGAGTTCTTACCACTGAACTATGGTAAAATTATACACCAGAAATATCTGCCTTTCGAATATTTCATTTTCTATATTTCCGAAAATGAATAGGTATCATTCCATCAGGCCACATTTAAGTTCCACTAAATCTCGTTAATATCTCAAGGTGAGACACCTGCTCACGGTCTGCATGCTTTAACGTTGCCAATAGCCTCGAGAAACATTAGAATTCGAAGAAATTTCGACGTTAATAGGAGAAAACGGGGTGTCCAGTTTCATTTCTCCGAATATTCTTCAATATAAAAAAGTGGCAACATTGCGCTGAATTTCATAGAAATCAGCTGAAAAGTTTCCGAGAAAAAAAATTGAGTTAATATCTTAGGATAATGCCAAATTTCATTGAAATCTGATGGAAAAACTCAGGAAACAGATAATCAATCAATGACAATTGTTTTTCCTAGCGAAATCCTCAGGAAATTTTGAATAGGTTTGTGCGTCATCATTCTACAATCAATAGCAAAGTTATATAGTGTAAGTATTTTTTGAGATATTGAGGAAATAACTTCACAATGTAGAACTATATGTTATAACTCCGAAATCGAGCTTGTTCGCTTGACCATTGAATATTCAAACCTTCTCTGAAATATTCAATATTTTGCCTTTCTAAAGTTAGGAACTTATGTGTTTGCTACAGAGCGTTTACTCCTCGAGGTACCAGTTATTCCATATAAATATTCTGTTCTGATAATTTGATTCTCATATTCGAGTTAATATTTCACAATTACCTATTATATTGAAATACGATCAGTAATTTCACGAAATCATGTCATTTGTTGAGTTAAGCCTATTCACCAAGGCAATCTGGCCATGTACGTTCAACATCTACTTAGAATTTCTTTTCTTATAATATATGAGGACTTACAGACAGAACTCTATTGGAGCACGAATGAATCATCAGTAACTCCAATTATATCGTTCGAGATTTTATTGAAAATGACACATGGATGATATTTTTGTTATGGTATCTTCCAAAGGGTCAACATTTTATAGGTTACGTGGGAAGTTAATATGGCTTCGAAATAGATTTATACAAAAAAATGTATTCGTTGAATTTTTGCTGCAATGAAACATTTTTCAGTGATTTTGTTTTTATAATGGAATTCAAAGAAATGCTCTCAATTTCTCCTTGAAAAGGTTTGTTATGGAAGAAGTCGAGTCTACCTCCTTAGAAACTGATTCATATAATTGGTGTCTCATTATTTACCTAATTCAATCCACTGTATTTATCAACTTGTTTTTTGTTGCTGGGTGTGGGAAGTGTTTACCATAAAATTCTTCACTGAAATGTTTCATTGTTGATCTCTGTAGCCCACTTGGATCGTGAAATTATACCATATCGATTTACAAATTAGTATATTACGAGAACACATTCCCCACACAGGGTGTTTCAACGGAAACTTCATCGATCGATATCTCGCAGCTGGACTTGAAATTTAGATTCAAACTATCACTCTCGCGCACTGCTTCAGCTCACATATACACGCTGTACATGTTCATTAACCTTCGGTTATCGTGTGAATTGAACGTTGTGAGCATGAAAGCAAATATCTTTAGCGAGTATACGATGTATATTGCTTTTTGAAAGCTGAAATTTCCTTTGACTACGCCGAATCGATGTTTCTACCTTTACACTATCACTCTCACGCACTGCTTCGATATTCTCGTTTTAACCATTGTGCATGTTCATTAGGCTTCAGCTGTTGTGTGAATTGAAATGTTTGAGCATGGAGCCACAGATCTTTAGTGAGTAGTCGCCGTAGAGTGCGTCTTGAAATTTAGATTCAAAACATCACTTTCGCGCACTACTTCAATATCCACATAAACACGCTGTACATGTTCATTGGGCTTCGGCTGTCATGTGAATTGAACGTTGTAAGCGTGAAAGCACATATCTTTAGTGAGTATACGATGTAGATTGCTTTTTGAAATCTGCAATTTCCTTTGACTACGCCGAATCGATGTTTCTACCTTTTCACTATCACTCTCACGCACTGCTTCGATATTCTCGTTTGAACCATTGTGCATGTTCATTAGGCTTCAGCTGTTGTGTGAATTGAAATGTTTGAGCATGGAACCACAGATCTGAGTGAGTAGTCGCCTTAGAGCAGCGCGAATTTAAATTGCTGAATTTGTTTCAGTATTCACATATACACGCTGTACATGTTCATTAGGCTTCGGCTATCCTGTGGATTGAACGTTGTGCGCATTAAAGCACAAAATTTTAGCGAGTATACGATGTAGATTGATTTTTGAAATCTGCAATTTCCTTCCACTACGCCGATGTTTCCACCTTTTCACTATCACTCTCACGCACTGCTTCGATATTCTCGTTTGAACCATTGTGCATGTTCATTAGGCTTCAGCTGTTGTGTGAATTGAAATGTTTGAGCATGGAACCACAGATCTGAGTGAGTAGTCGCCTTAGAGCAGCGCGAATTTAAATTGCTGAATTTGTTTCAGTATTCACATATACACGCTGTACATGTTCATTAGGCTTCGGCTATCCTGTGGATTGAACGTTGTGAGCATTAAAGCACAAAATTTTAGCGAGTATACGATGTAGATTGATTTTTGAAATCTGCAATTTCCTTCCACTACGCCGATGTTTCCACCTTTTCACTATCACTCTCACGCACTGCTTCGATATTCTCGTTTGAACCATTGTGCATGTTCATTAGGCTTCAGCTGTAGTGTGAATTGAAATGTTTGAGCATGGTGCCACAGATCTTTAGTGAGTAGTCAGCGTAGAGTGCGTCTCGAAATTTAGATTCAAAACATCACTCTCGCGCACTACTTCAATATCCAGATAAACACGCTGTACATGTTCTTTGGGCTTCGGCTGTCGTGTGAATTGAACGTTGCAAGCGTGAAAGCACATATCTTTAGTGAGTATACGATGTAGATTGCTTTTTGAAATCTGCAATTTCCTTTGACTACGCCGAATCGATGTTTCTACCTTTTCACTATCACTCTCACGCACTGCTTCGATATTCACGTTTGAACCATTGTGAACGTCCATTAGGCTTCAGCTGTTGTGTGAATTGAAATGTGTGAGCACAAAGGCACATATCATTCTCGCGAACTGCTTAAATATCCACATATACACGCTGTACATGTTCATAAGGTTTTCAGCTGTTGTATGAATTGAACTGTGTGAGCATGGAGACACAGATCTTCAGTGAGTAGTCGCCGTAGAGTGCGTCTTGATATTCAGCTTCAAAACATCACCCTCGCGCACTGCTTCAATATCCACAAAAGCACGCTGTACAAGTTCATTATGCTTCGGCTGTCGTGAGAATTGAACGTTGTGAGCATGAAAGCACATATCTTCCACGACGCCAAATGGATTTTCTTACCTTTTCACCATCACTCTCATGCCCAGCTTCGATATTCACATTTGAACCATTTTGCATGTCCATTACGTTTAAGCTGTTTTGTGAATTGAATTTTGTGATCTTCAGTGAGTATTTACTAGAGAGGGTATCTTGAAATTTAAATTTTTACCATCACTCTCACGTACTGCTTCAATATTCATATTTGGATAGCTTGTTTTTGAACGATCAGCTCATCTTCTCCAACTGATTCGGACCGACTCTGAGCTATCAGCTGTCAAATCTAATTTCGGGACTCCTCTCATAATATTTTCTATCGCAAATATCGATGAAGCAGCATATACTCAGAAGCAGTCTACCTATTTCAAGAGCAATTTCTTTTTATGTACTATATTTATCAAATGATGAAGCCTACTTGGAAATATTCTGGGGAACAAATGTCTGTAGTTTTCCATTTATTTGCTGAAAAGGTTTTTGAACGAGTAGGTTAGACTCACTGATGAAGAATCCGATGTCGAATTGAACCGGCTATCCGTCCGGCCTTTGCGAGGATATCTTTCAAAATGGACGAGCAAGCGGATTAAAACTTCTAGGGAAGGTTGCCCTATCAAGATGCGACCACATCGACCAATATCTCAGTAAGTGCACTTACGTTCGGATTGAAACCCCGTTATTAGTTGCAGAACACCAACGCGCAACAGTATACAAACTTTAATCAGGATCGTATCGTTAAAAACTTTTTTTGGACATTTGTGAACATTATATTAATTCCCAAAACATTTTTAAAAGTGAAATTATCTCAAAAACTATCTATTAACACAACCGTAGTCATGTTTCACCAGTGATATTTCATCGAGAACTCAAGAAATACCAATTATGCAAATTCTTTGAACAAGCGCGTCGGAGCTACTGATCTTATGTCACTTCTTTTCTAGAGTTTTCTAACACATTTTAATGTTCTCTTCCTCATAGGAACTTGACACATTCTATTCTCGTCGCAAAATTAAATCATCATCAGAACTTACCTCATAATGACCTGCTATGGAATCCAGACCAAGCAACACTTCCATGGACTTCCTCTGTCTTCTTCTGTCCCGTCTCCTTTTGATGGAACCCGTGCGGTCTGCATCTTTGCTGATGGATTCGCAATATCTAACAAAATCCAAATCAATGTGATATCCATAAGGGCAACAGTCGCATAAATAAAGGGGGTAACCTGAAATCGAAATGAAAAAACATTAATCTCAAGAAAATTTCATGACAATGCGCTTGTATTTAAGATTTTCGCTATTTGTCGATATCTTAACTGTATGATAGCATATCTTAATAGCAGCATAAAGGCCAACGCTTACTTATCGGCAACAGGCCGGGCCACGACGAAACGGAAATTTATTCCCCTACAATTCTGGAGTAATCCGTAGCGGTGAAGCGCGCACTGTCCCTTTGAATTATATTGACAGAATAAAATTCCGTTCCGCCCTGATGTGATATGATCTGGTCTGTTACCGCGGACTGAGGACCCTACAGATATAATTTTTTTTTGGTTGTGATCGTCAAACTGCTCAAACCACTCAATTCAGGAATAATTGTCGGCAAAGAGGAGTGCCTTCATGTTGGCCAACTGTTTAAAATAAAGCATTCGCTTTTTTTTCGTATTGATTCAAGTCCCACCTGATAGCTTCAACCCTAATGAATATAACCTGAAAATGTAAGATGTCACTTAGGACTCAAAAAAAGTTACTTTTTCAATGGACATTTTATATTGATATGCTTTCATACTTGAGAATTCGCCCGTTTCAGTGCTTTCAAACTTTAGAATGACATATACTGCATTCAAGAATTGACATCTCAGGCAGTCTGGAGATTGGAATTTATATGTTGGTAATAGCACATTCAGTAATATTTTGATTCGCAGGTTGGTACTGGAAATATCGCTGACCGAAGATGTTTAGAATTTCGTTCTGTTTGATTAGGTGTTGGATGAAGCAAATTGCGACAATAATTGTATCAATTTTGGACACTCACCGAATTTGAGTATTCCTTGAGTTTTGTGCTGATGAAAAATTTCTAGGTTATACTTATAAAAATATCGATTAATTGATATTTTGGGAGGATTTTTCATTATTTTTCAGGTTCTTTCTTGGTTTTCACTCCCAATATCAGAATGGAGCTATTGAAAAATTGAATTGAATAATTTTCATGAAAAACGCCCTTGCGGATTGCAGGATTGAACCATTTGTCGAAGGAAGTTTCTAGAAACAAATGATGCCTTATGAAAAATTAACAATATGCAGATTGTTTACATTATTATTTGTCATTAGGCGAATTTTTTTTCTAGAAACTGCCCTTGACAAATAGTTTGCATCCCGCCATCCGCAAGGGCATTTTCTCTCGTCCATTTAAGATTTGAGGGATTGATGTCATCGCCCTAGCAGGGTTGATACAGATTGATTGGAACCAACCATATAAAATTCTTCCCTGCGATCCAAAAATGACCTTTTTTTCCTTTTTTTTCTGATTTGCATGAGGACCTAGATATTTAGGGATATATCTATTCAAACTGACACACTGTACAGGGTGATTCATTAAGGTTGGCCACCGGCCGTATCTCGGAAATCGTTAGTCCTATGACTTCCGGAAAAAAAATCTAATGACAAACTCGGCCCCTAGAAAATGATTAAAAATATTTTCAAGTTCGTAGTTCCCCACTAGAGGGCGCAATCTATCACTTGTAAAATATAATCTCATTTTTAACGAAATATTCTCCAGCTGACAGTGGTAAAGAATAATAAAATAAAAATCTACTCTTTCTATTCAACAACTTTTGTTTCAGTAATTTTTCTATATTTCCTATTTTTTAGTGATGGGATGGATAAACTTTTCTTCACGAAAAAAACATTCTTACTCCTGTATGGGTGAACCGATTTTCACGTAATTAGATTTCATTCAAAGGCAATCGAAGGCAGATCACAGGTACATATGACAACAATATACCGGGTGGTCCAATTAAAAACTACAGATTGCTTTATGTCACTTCGCCCTATATGTGCGTTTTACTGGAAAATTTCAAATGCAATGCTATGATGCTAACCGAGTGAGAATAAGCCAAGCATTATCACCTACTGACTTTTTAAAATCGCAGACAGATATCATTGGTCGTTTCGGAGTTATTGACATTTTTGTAAATTTTGATAAGTATTGATCATTCCTGTGAAATGCAGGAGGAATTGAGTTATTTCATCTCTAAACAATTAGATGAAAGGAAAAAACTCATCAAAACAACGAAACAAGCTGATTTAGAACCAGTAAGCTTTGGCGATACTGTTCATTTTCGGTATCTATAGCTGTAAAGTTTTTAGGACGATTGCAAACCACTATTTTATGATGCCCCATTATTCAAATGAAGAAGCATATGATATGCTTGATGTTCATTTTGAATGTTTAGAAAATGCAGTAGCTGAAAGGGAATACCCGATACGATATTCTGAAAGACGTCGTCATTCCAAAAGGGTATTCGAAAGATTGACACGAAGAGTGCGAGAAACTGGTAAGGTTCAATTCTTGGAAGAAAAAATAGAAAACGTAGAAGCCGTAATGAGGATAATATCATAAAAGTTTTGGCTTATTAACAAGACAAAGGTGCTTGAAATTTTAACGGAAGATCTTCCAATTCTTTTAGAAAATATTGCTATTCAAACCAGGTTAGATATGTGGTATCAACAAGATGGTTGCCCGGCGCATTATGCTGCCAATGTTAGAGAATATTCAAATAACGTCTTCTCAAAGAGGTATATTGGACAAGGGAGTATTTTTCCATGGCCAGAAAGATCACCCGACCTCACAGTATTAGATTTTTATTTTTGGGGGAGGATAAAGACTTAATTTTCTGAACACCCCCCCCCCCCCCCTACAAGTGAGGATATTCAAAATAGATTTCGACAGGCAGCTTCTTCTCATACTGAAATTGTGGCCAGTGTCAACTCGACGAAAGAAAGACTACATTTATGTGTGTAAAATATTTTTTTTTTTAAATTTTAAATATTTGAATTCATTAGGTGTAAGTGTTGTTTTTCTGTTCAAATATTTTCGTTGTTGCTGATTTTTGTTTTATTTTATCGCATCATTGTTATTTCATGTGTGTTGAGTATTTTGCTGCGTTGTCATGACGCATAAAGTCACTTCCTTGTTAATTCAAGCTCACAGAAAGGATCAACATTGATCAAAATTTACAAAAATGTCAATAACTCCGAAACGACCTATGATATCTGTCTGCGATTTCAAAAAGTCAGTAGGTGATAATGCTTGGCTTATTCTCACTCGGTTAGAATCATAGCATTGCATTTGAAATTTTCCAGTAAAACGCACAAATAGGGCGAAGTGACATAAAACAGTCTGTAGTTTTCAATTGGATCACCCGGTATATTGTTGTCATATGTTTCTGTGATCTGCTTTCGATGGCCTTCGAATGAAATTTAATTACGTGAAAATCGGTTCACCCATACAGGAGTAAGAATGTTTTTTTCGTGAAGAAAAGTTAATCCATCCCATCACTAAAAAATAGGAAATATAGAAAAATTACTGAAACAAAAGTTGTTGAATAGAAAGAGTAGATTCTCATTTTATTATTCTTTACCACTGTTAGCAGGAGAATATTTCGTAAAAAATGAGATTATATTTTGCAAGTGATAGATTGCGCCCTCTAGTGGGGAACTACGAACTTGAAAATATTTTTAATCATTTTCTAGAGGCTGAATTTGTCATAAGATTTTTTTTCCGGAAGTCATAGGATAAACGGTTTCCGAGATACGGCCGGTGGCCACCCTTAATGAATCACCCTGTATATGTCATTTTCACGGTGAAGGTATAAAAAATTTCAGTTATATTTTGTAATCAGAAATAAAGACAAGTCTGCATTATTATCTACTAGGATTTGGATGTCAATAATTCTTCTATGGAGTATTATATTTCCAGTTCGAAGCTTTGAAGTTTTTTCTAGGGAACAGCGCGTTATCATTTCGTCACGATGTCTGAAATTTTCGAATTTCGAGCCGTAAATGGTCTTAAACGATTGGGTTCAACTCCCTGAAGAAGAATCCGTGGTAAAATTCAATTATGTCCGTCCGTTAAGTTCTTAATGGGTGGTATCGGTATGATAGTTTCGGAGTTAGGCCTATTTGAAATTTTGAGGTTAATTCGATATCTCATGAAGTGTTGACTCGATCGAATTGAAACTACAATAACAGTTTTGGTATACCAACGCGCAACTTAGAGCAAAATTTCGTGTGAATCCGGTTGTTAGAAAATATAAAAAAATTTCATTCGAAAATTTTTGATGAAAAACCTTTTTTGCCCTGAAAATATTGATTAAATTTCAATGGATTTTTGGCACAAACCTCAGAGTCAGTATTTACTAACGATATTTCAAATTTCAATTCGATCCGATATTTACTTTCGGAGATATAAAGAAAAAAAAGTGCAAAATTCGTTGTTATTTAGAATTTTAAAGATATTTCCGCAATATCTCAAGAAGTACGAGAACAATCAGATTGAAACTTCGTTATCAGGTGAAGATTATCAACCCGCAACTAGCTGCAAAATTTCGTGTGGATCTCATAGTTAGAATTTGAACAAGCGCGTAAAAGCTCCTGACCTCACGTCAGTGCTTTTCTAGATTTTTTTACCACAATTCCCTAATTAATTTTACCAATTAATTAGTCAACTGTTTGGTTTTGGAATAGGAGTTCACATTTCCACCTATTAATATTTTTTAATGGAATGGAAAATTGATATTAATGGCTAATCGGTTAACCAAAAAATTTCTGGAAACGTTCACCTACAGCATTTGGATATGGTCAATTAGCCTTTTCATGGCTGACTGACCACACCATTCTAATGCATCAATTTGTGAACGAGATATTCAGAAAAATGTTATGATTTTTCCGAGATGGAGAGAAAATATCTTCTACCATTCAACAGAAGAGGTATTTGATTGATTCGTTGTTCACTTCCAGATTCCACATTCAGTTTCGATACAATTCAACAGTTGTTCCACCACATTGTGAAGTCTGCAAGATTGATTACATTTTGAATTCCCTTCAGTTCAAATTGCAATACTGAAAAAGCCACAATGTGTTGAATCCATTGTTCTAAAACATTAAAATTATATGTGGAAAATCAAGTTGATCATTTATTTAATAGAGTTCGTTTTTAAATTTTTGACTCCTACGAGGATATAAATAAAAACATACAGACTGTTCCATTGGTAAATGAATATACGGTAACCTGAGGTAGAGAAACCTGAAAAAATCTATATAGTAGATCTAATCAATTGCATAACCAAGATACAGGGTGTTTCTTGTATTCACCAATATTTTCAACTGCTCATAACTCTGGAACCACCCAGTGGAATCTGATGATATGTGAAACGTAAGATTCACTTATAAAAGTCAATAGTTTCGATTCATATTCGAGTAATTGAAAAATTCCAGATCCGTAGTAGATAAATATGGTACTTTTATCAAGCTTCGATTGAAAACCCTGTATATTGAAATTTCAGAATGGGATTGGAATATTTGCAAAAAGCAGAAAATTTTCAACAAGAATCAATTAATTTTTTTATCCCGCATGTTGAATCGCTTATCAAAAATTCCACGGAAAGATTAAATTCTCAGAAAAAACGTACTTCGTGTTGGAAATGCTAAATGAAGCACCCTGCTTAAGAGTGTAAATTTAACAATCCTTTTTGGCCTATAAAACTTTTTATTAGCCAAATAGCCCTCCTATTTCCTTCTATTCAATAAGACATTGAGAAGTTATGTGCAACTGAATTCACAGAATTATCTGACGAAAAGTTAAATTACAGTATATGCATATTCACTCACCCCAGTTATTTGCTGGTGACGAATAATTGTATCTTGACTGTGACATCTCGATGCTAGATCTTTCAGATTTAGGAATCCTACAGCAAAACAACGACATGATTAGTTTTGTAAGAGAAAATGAATTTCAAAACACGTTCAATTATTCAGTTATTATTTCAAATAGCATCTTTCGAGATCAATACTTTTATCACTGATAAAAGATTAAAAGTTTTTTCGTGGTTATATCAATTCGGATAAGTTACTTAACATTGTTCATCGTAATTATCAATAACAATCTATTATTGTCAGAAATAGAAAAAAAGCTAGAGAAGCTCTGACACTTCTGAAAGTGGTCTTAATATAAATATACAGGGTTCGGATAAAGTATGGAGCCAAGTTAATATCTTTTGAACGAAATGGATAATATTTATGCAATTTTGCAGGTGAGTGCAACGGCGCAAAGTGCATCTGTTGTACAATTTTTTGTTAATATACTTCCGGTTGAACTAGAAATACCTCCAACTCTTTTAATTTATATGGGACCTCCTGTATATCTTTGCAGATGTTGAAAGAGCTTGCATTTTCGAATGCGCATATACTGGGTTTAATGTTTTTAAACATCTGCAAAGATATACAGGATGTCCCATATAAATTAAAAAAGTTGAGGGTATTACCGGTTCAAGCGGAAGTATATTATCAACAAAAAATTGTATATCGGATGCATTTTGCGCCATTGCACTTACCTGCAAAATTTCATAAATATAGTCCTTTTCGTTCAAAAGATATTTACTTGGTTCCATACTTTATCCCAACCCTGTATATAAAGGATCCCGCACCGTAGGCCTGGTGTTCCATATCTCTCTTTAGGAGATAGGAATCTATTTTTTGTAATGTCACCTTATTGTTCGAGCTAAAGAAAGTAAGATTATTTTTGGTCACTCAAGGTGTTACATTTTATCTGGGCGGGACACAACATAATTTTTATTTGAATGGCAATCTGTGGTTTCATCAATTTTAAGGTTTTCATATGAAGATTTAAGCATGAATCCATCCCGAAAATATAAGCGGTTTTGGAGTCTTCTTGACATTTCTTTTTACCCAATATTCGTCAATCAGAGAACCTATTTAAAAGTATTAAGAAGTGCCGAGACATATAGGTATTTATTTTTTGTCGTATATTGTCGATCGACCTGAAATATAGAGTATTAAAAACAACCTGCTACATATTCGCATCAATTGAAAAGCTACACTCCCCCTGGCGATAGACATTCGAACACGTCCAAGCTAGTAATTTTTCGACGTGTCCGTTTCAATAACGTGTTTTTCTTACTTCCAGAGTTCATTTTCGAACTTTGGTGTTGTTTTCAGAGTTGATATTCTGGTGATTGTAACATTCATTAAACGATTCCTTGCTTTCCGATTGAGATTTTTGATTGTATCAATTTGAAATGGAATCCTCCCGAAATGACTAGATATTGTTGAATGTCTAAACGGTATTCATGGTCAAAGAAGAAAGGACCTTCTAATGCCTTGAGTTTTCTTTTTTTTTCAAAGCCAAATGAAAGTATAGTTAATTTGGAAACAGCATTTGGCAGGGACCTCGTTGATAAAAGAAATGCCTGCATTTTGAAATTGAAGATAGGAAAAGAGCCACAAAATACATGCAAGTATGTTCACTTAATTTCTCTGAACATGATTATTTTCTTGAAGGTGAATAAAAATGGATTATTCCTCTCAGAACAAGTTCATGTCCATTAGGTGTGAATGAAAAAAGAGAATTTTGCTAAAAAAATGCTGTTTCTTCGGATAACCTACTGAGCACTTCTGCAGCTACTTTACATACTACACAAAATCATATTTAGGTGTGAATGAAAAAAGAGAATTTTGCTAAAAAAATGCTGTTTCTTCGGATAACCTACTGAGCACTTCTGCAGCTACTTTACATACTACACAAAATCATATTCAAAGAGAGTGATCTGATTGAAAAACTGACAACAAGTAGATAAACTGTTACATTTGATAAAAGCTACAGTTATGCATATCAATACATTAATATTTTTCATTTGTATATAGGTGTGAATGAAAAAAGAGAATTTTGCTAAAAAAATGCTGTTTCTTCGGATAACCTACTGAGCACTTCTGCAGCTACTTTACATACTACACAAAATCATATTCAAAGAGAGTGATCTGATTGAAAAACTGACAACAAGTAGATAAACTGTTACATTTGATAAAAGCTACAGTTATGCATATCAATACATTAATATTTTTCATTTGTATATAGTTCTGTGGAACGGCTGTGACATTTTTCATTTCGCTCGTATCTTCAGGTGCTGTGATATGAAAATAAAATTATTTATCTGTCTATCTATTTCCTTTTCTTTCACAATACGATTTAGAATGAACTGAAGCAGAAAATCTTTTTTTATTTTCTTCGTTCACTTGCCTGTAAACAAAGAGAACATAAGTCATATAATTGGGACTGATTCTAGTTTTACCACCAATATGGCCTTTATTCAGCACTTCTTCACATTACTAAGAGCCCTCGAATTACTTATTGAGTAGCCTGTCATTCCAGAAATTCAAGTTAACTTAGATATTGGTTCATTTTGATCCACCAAGCAACAGACATTAGAATAACATCGAAATTATTCTCCAGGAACGACCTAAAGCACGAATTTATATCTTAATCTTAACGAAAAGTTCCCACGCAACAAATCTGACACAAGTTATAATAATTCCTTCGAATATTTTTGCTTTGCTTAATGAATATCCGTCACCACATTTCTACAGTTTTTTTACATAAAAATAAGTTAGTACTAGTTTGGACAAGTTCCAAATTTAAACGTTAGGGCGCTAGCATTTTCGCAGAAGTTCCCAATTGTAAATGAAAAAGCTGCAGGATCCCCCCCTATTTCAAATAGAACCCCAGTATTTTATCTATCCATCTAGTATTCCTTATGGTTGTTTTCACTATAGTTTGGCTTTTGAAATCTGAATGAATCTGCCTATATTAATTTACAATATGTGGCAGGCTGTTTTTCATACCTTGCATTTCAGATCTGCCTTTGGAGAGAGTAACCAAAAATTAGGTGTTGAAACTCAGGGGACAAATTGAAAAAAAATATTCGAGTTAAGCGGAGAAATATATGCCTTTTTGAGAAATTTGCAGTGTTTGGATGTAGTGGTGCGATTCGAACGTTATTAATAATTTTTCATGAGGTAAAAATTTTTCCGAACTCCTATCATCATTCAAAACAGTTTCAGTTCTTATCTACTTTTTTGGTGTGCTATTAAGGTTTCATATCTTCTGCAAATATTTTAACTGGATTACTTATTCGATCTAAATACTGACGTCAAATGGAGCATTATCATTATAAGCTCACATCTCTTTTTCCATATTCAGTTACAATTCATTCATGGTGGAGATATAACATTATATTTCCACCATGCAATTCATTCTTTTACGATAGTTTCAATTCAACGTTATCTTTATAATTTTTTTTATTTCTTCACCGAAATATTATAATTTTAATTACCTATTCATTACGTACGTAACGTACGTATCGTTGAACGTTTCGGTGAATGATTCAACGCATTATACAATATATAGGTATTTAGAATTCCATTGAAATACGTTGATATATTTTTTTGATTTTGATCACCGATTTTCAACCCTCACAATTAGTCAATCCAAATGAAAAGTCTGGGAGTTCATATGTATCCAATTCATTAAAATCGTTCAGTATGCTTCTCAAAAGATTCAATTCCCCAAAAATAATAGATGAAAAAAAACAAACAATAATGACAACTCTATATCAAAAATCCTAAAAGCATCGAGGTGACGTCAGCTTTGGCGGGCATGTTTTGAATTTGTTATTTCGCAAAAAAATGTGCACCAGGATTCACCTAGTTACTAAGTGTAATCATCATCAGATCAGTATTTTTTGAGTTACGATACCGAGGAAAAAACACGAAATTTGACTGATTTCTTTCATAATATCTATTAAAATCAGATCTCACTGAAAATTGTAAACTGTTGTGAAAATTTGACCTCAAAGTATGCGCAAGTTCATTGAAATCTGATGAATATCTGACGGAAAAAATGTTTCCAACAGAATTTTGGAGAATTTTCGATTTTTTTTTATTTACCAAATATACGACTTCAACAAAATTCAACAAGCAATTGTTTATCGGTCGTCAAGTATCAATCCGGTCGCATTAGTGTTTCTCGAGGTATTAGGGAAATAACCACAAAAATAAAAATGAGTATTACTCTGAAACCGTTAGGCCTATTTAGCCCATTAATCTAGAAAAGCACTGACGTGAGGTCAGGAGCTTTTCCGCGCTTGTTCAAATTCCAACAATTAGATCAACACGAAATTTTGCAGCTAGTTGCGGGTTGGTAATCTTCACCTGATAACGAAGTTTCAATCTGATTGTTCTCGTACTTCTTGAGATATTGCGGACATAACGTTAAAATTCCAATTAACAACGAAATTTGTCACTTTTTTCCTTATCCGAAAGTAAATATCGGATCGACTTGAAATTGGGAACATTTTTTTTCAATACGTGCCAAATTAAACTGAAATCTTATCAATATTTTCAGAGAAAAAAAAATTTTTCATTGAAAATTTTAAAAATTTTCGAATAAGAATTTTTTGAATTTTCTTACAACTAGATCTCCAAGTTGCGCGTTGGTATTCCAAAATTGTCCACGAAGTTTCAATTTGATCGAGGCCATATTTTGTGAGATATCGAGGAATTAACCTCAAAATTTCAAATGTTCCTAACTCCGAAACTATCTAACCGATTCCACCCATTAACAAACTTAATCGAGATATTTGGATTCCAAACCTAATCTGGCAATTTCAGGTCGCTTAGTCTTTTTCTTTGAAAGTTAGAACACATATGGACGGACGGATGGCCGGACGGACAAAATTGAATTTGACCACGGATTCTTCTTCAGGGAGTTCAACCCAATCGTTTGAGACAATTTTCGGCTCAAAATTCGAAAATTACAGACATCGTGACGAAATGATAACGCACTGTTCCCTAGAACAAGCGCGTAAAAATGAGTATTACTCCGAAACCGTTAGGCCTATTTAGCCCATTAAGGGTGCGACCATATTGAAAGCTTTGACATACAAAAAACTCTTACTTTTTGCGCGCATATTCTGGGGAATAGCGTTTGATCAAACGTCTGTAATTTTTGAATTTTTTCCCGAAAATGGTCTCAAACACTAGTTTGGCGGGGTCGATACGTGAAAACGCGACCGCTGTGGTAAAAAATTTCTGTAGAAGAATCAGTGGGCAAATTCATTTCTGTCCGTCCCTCCTTCCGTCTGTGTGTGCTCCAACTTTCGGGGGAAAGGACCTAGCGACTTGAAATCGACACATTAGGCTTGTAGTTCAAATATCTCGGTGGAGTTCGTTCATAAGTGAAATCTGCCGAATAGTTCAGGAGCTGATCCCATTTGAAATTTTGAGGTTTATTCCTAGGTATCGCATGAAGTACTGAATCATCAGATTGGAACTTCGCGAACAGTTTTGGCATACCAACGCGCAACTTTGTGCAAAATTTCGTGTGGATCCAGTTGTTAAAAAATTTTGAAAAAATGTGAATTCAAAAATTTTTAATATTTTTGATTGAAAAGTTTTTTCTGCGGAAATATTTATGAGAATTCATTGAGTCTTAGAGTCAGTATTTATCAACAATGTTCCAAATTTCAATTCGATCCAATATTTATTTCCGGGGATATAACGAAGAAAATATGCCAAATTTCGTGAATATTTGGAATTTAAACGTTATTTCCGTCATACCTCGGGAAGTACAAATGCAATCAGATTGAATCTTCGTTATCAGGTGAACAACACTCAACTAGGTGAGAAATTTCGTGTTGATCATGTCAGTGCTTTTTGGAATTTTTTTCATTTCATCCACTTATCTTGGACCATAAGCGTGAAAGTATCTGGGTAGAAAACTTGAAGGACAACACACTATTTATATGTTCAGTTTCATGAAAACTGGTGAACATGTCGGTAATTCTTTTTCTTGTCACTAAGAATTTTCACGTAAGAAAATTACTCAAAAATAGGAGCCAGTTTTTGTGTTATATCATTTTTAAAATGATACATTTTTCGCTTTCTCTTCTCCTGTATTCTTGATCTTATACGGGCGAAATCGAAGCATCCCATACCTACGCAAATTGTGTAGGTATAAAAGCAGTTAGGTAGTTATCGGACACAGCTGTCCTCTTTACAAATCTCATTCAATGTGGGACGTACCCAAAGGTATGCCATTCGATAAAAAGGTACTCAAAAGTTGCAATATTTTGAATCGTTAGTAAAATTATGTGTTGAAAAATCAGATCAATAACCAAGATATTATTTCTTTTAATTTTCGAATATATCGTTATTTTCCTTTAAAAATTTTTTTGTCAATGCATTTCATACATTTAAATGAAACATGTCAATAATAATAATTACAGACAAAGGTCAGATTAGAGTCTACTTGAGGCAGTTGAAATCGTTGCCTAATATTCAATAGAAAAAACCTAATGCACGCCTATGTTACTCAAGATAATCAACAGGTGGCAGCTCTTAATAGCACGTGGATCGCTCTCTATTGTATACATTGTTAAAAATCAAGAAACAGCTTCGGAATAGTTGAAATGGGTGATAAAAGATATTCGAAAATTGCTGTGATGTGACAAGGTGACTAAATATTCGATCATTTTCAGGTCGAGGTTATTTCTTGAATTTACCTAACTTTGGACTGTTGGTATCTTGTATATTGATGAGTACACTGATATGAACATGAACTTTCGAGAATTTTAACAGAAATTGAAATGAAACATGCATGAAATATGCTGAATGTACAAAACATATGTAATTAATTTCATTTCCTTATTCATCGCTAAAAATAGATTGTATTACGATGTTTTAATATGAATGAGGTACTTCTCAACAAAAAATATCTGATTTTGAACGTTCCTGCGGAAAGAACTAGCTCCTACCTAATTCTGAAGAAGCAGTTGTTGAACTAATGATTCGAATGTATGATCACATTTGGTCACATTCATTTTCGTATACTGAAAAGAATAGATTCACCGTATCACAGACCGAGAAATGTCACAAATAACATCAATAACGGCCCCATCACTTAGTACTGAACTACCTGCAACAACCGAGATTGAACATTCTAACCACCAGAACCAACACAAGATTGCAATGTGGTATAGACGAAAGACTATCAAAAGGCAACTGTGTGAGTTCATTCAGGGCTCCATCTCCGGCACGTCGAGATCCGAGTCAGTACCATTTGCGAGGCAAAGTCGGACATTCCCTCCAGCGCTGCGTGAGTTATTTCTGCGCCAGTGTTGCCTTTGGAACTGGAGGTGGTGGATACACCGACAGAAAATAATTATTTGTGTCGAAGATAAAATTAAAATATACGCATGATGGCATAATGATATTTTACGACGCGTCACGTCTGCATAGGGTTACCGTACGGGCGTACGGTCTCATCTACAGGCTGATTACCGAAATCTAACCTGGTCTGAACATATTGTGTATTCTTTTGGGAATATTACATTCTTTGGAAGATCAAACAATAAATCACATATTTTTCAGAGTTTATCTGGGATTTTCATCACTTCTAATATATGAAAAAGAACTATCTAAAATTAGAGAATAATTATTTTAACTATTTGTCAAAGGTAGTTTAGGAAAGTACTAATGTAGTATCTAGAAAAAATGTTGCCTTATGAACAACAAAGGGATAATATGAACGATCATCGAAGTGAACTGTAACGTTTCAAAGTATATATCTCAAAAAAGAGGAATTTTGTCGCAAGAATCAATTTATTTCAACATTTTCGTAATTCGATATTTTTGTCAAATTGAAATGACAAACAAATTAGTAAAAACACTAACTCATGAGATTCGTCAAAATGAATTAAATTACATTAAATAATTTCTTGAAAAAAATTTATATCCAAGAGGATTTATGAATAGAAGCATTTCAAATTTAGCCGAAAAAAAACCTCTCCCAATCTTCAATCTAGTCACCAAGAACAACAACAAACCAACCATCATGAAAAACTCAATTCATTGAATAGGATTACTAAGGTGCATTGCCTTCCAGAAAAAAATCAGAAAAATTGGTACTAAATTCAATATAAGAAGAGTTTCCAAATCGAGAAATGATTCATTCTATATTAACTAAAATGAAATCGATTAACGAGAAACAAAGATAAAAAAATATGTTTATAATATTGCCTGTATTTGTGGAAAGACATAATATACAGGAGAAGCATCTCACCCGTTAGATATCAGAAAGCGAGAATACAAAAACAAACCTTGACTGAATAAATAAAAAACGGGTAGACTTGTGCTATTTTGTAGAATTGAACAATTCTCATATCAAATAGGTATACTGTGTTAATTTTTTTATGTCGATTCGACGAAAGTCTTGGAAGAAATTGATACTTGCAAATTTTATCTTAGTTGTTTGATGAAACAGTCAGATATAGACTCCTTTTGAACTTGAATGTTTCTATTTCATATATTGGGAGTGCAAACCCAGAATAACCTGAAAAATAATGCAAAATTCTCCCAAAATATTCTTTGATCGAATATGTAGCGTGTGTTAATAGATCATAAAATTAGTAGAGGAAATAAAAATTGGGGTTCCATACATTTTTACGTATGAAACAAGAGCACCGATAAAGACCTCAGCGAAAACTATGCCCTCCTTATAAGTGCATTAACATTGAAATCTGTTTGAGAAATAAGTTGACATATCGATAATGAACGGCATTTTTTCATTGGAACAGAATTCTTTCTTCTTTTTACATTTATATGGACAAAATATCTTGAAATAATATCTGCAACAGAAAGAGAGGCAGAAAATTAGTAGGCAGCAGTGAATAATAGTACTTTTCAATCTTTGATATTACTTATATCTGCTCTCTGACCAGTAGGGTAATTTCATAATTCATTACTTTCCACTTGAAATGTAATGAAATTTCGGAAATAAACCGAAAAACTTGTGACATAATATGTCAGTAATGACATTCTCAAATTTGATCTCCTTCAGAGAGCATGTGTGCAATATCATACAGCTCATCCATCTGAAGCTTCTGACGATAAAAACCGAAGGGTCTGTTTAACGACAGTAGACATCTAGGAAAGCACTAACGTGAGGTCAGGCACTTCTACATGCTTGATCAAATTCGTTGCCTAAACGGTAATTCTTGTTATCGAGGAAATAACAACGATACCGAGGAAAAAACAGCAAACTTTGGCAATTTTGTTTCGTAATTTTTAAGGAAATAAATATAGGATCGGATTGAAGTTTGGTACACTGTTGTCTTATACCGGCTTCAAGTTGTGTACAAGATGAAAGTTCCTGACCTCACGTCAGTGCTTTTGTAGAATTTTTTCATTCGATACTGGAGAATAATGAAATACTTATTTTCGAATCGGAAAGAACTGCGAGTTTATCATTCAATGCCCACTTAAATATTTTCGACGAAGTCAACGTGTATCAATGAATTTATTCTGTTTCCTCCTTTAAGTTGCCAACGAACGGATCCAATAGAAGGACACGAGTAAACATATCTACACCTACCCGAAATACACCCAATTTATTTATTATACCTCTGAAGAATTTCGTACATTTTCGTAATAACAGTTACTTTATCAATTTTTTTTCGAGGATTTTTCGATTATATTTCTCCAGTTTCTGAGATTCACGCAGGATTTGAATTTTCAAAAAATCCATAATTGCTTTGAGACGTGAAGATACTATATAACCTTTGCGCGCATGTTCAAATTGGCTGCCAAGCATTTTTAACAGTTGCATCTACAATTAGTACTGCTCTGAGGTACGCGTTTTTATTTTTCTGTAGCGAACGCGATCACTCAGCACTCACCTAAGACACGCGCGCTCTACTTTATCACCTGCGTCGGAAGTACCCTAAATGTATAGCCTCCTCGTTCAGAGGGCGCTAGCGCTCACGCTACATCTCTTTGATCTCCTCAAAATCTTATAAGACTCTCTCTAGCACCCTTATTGTAGCACATCGCAGGTCAGAGATTGTGTGTTCATGTAATGGTCGAATTCGTCTCATGCTTCGTTGATGTGGGTACCGTCAGATTAAGAGGAATAGGACAATCTGACGTCATGGTCTCACCTCAAGATATTGTAATTGGTAAAGATAGACACTGATGAATTCAAAGACTACATTAATTTCTTGTCAAGCACTGACGTGAGATAAGCTCCTTTAACGCGATTGTTCGACTTTTAAGAATTAGATCAACACCAAATTTTGCACCTATTTGCGCATTTGTATTCTTCAACTGATTACCAAGTTTCAATCTGATTGCATTCGCACTTCTTGTGCTATTACGGATATAACGTTGAAATTCCAAATGAGAAGGAAATTTGGCATATTATTTTCCTTATATCTCCGAAAGTGAACATCGGATCGGATTGAAATTCGGAACGTTTTTGTAAAATACAGATTTCAAGGTTTTTGCGAAATTTCGTTGAAATCTAGTAAATATTTATTGACAAATAAAAATTTTCAACAGAAATTTCAAGAATTTTCGATAATTTTTTTTAACTTTTGTAATATTCGGATCCACACGAAATTTTGCAGTAAGTTGCGGGTTAGTATTTCAAAACTGTATGCAAAGTCTTAATGTCTTAAGTCTAAATGGGCCGAAATTATTCGACCGATTTCACCCATTCACGAACTCAAGCGAGATATTTTGTCTCTCAAAAACAGTTTGGGTGTCGCATTCTGATGCACGACCTAACCTGAAAGCTATCAGTGACCTCGGCGGGACGGAATAGAGTTTGAAATCGGATTTATCATCAGTGAGTCTAACCTAGTCGTTTGAGATCATCTTCGGAAAATCGAAAATCACAGATATTTAGATAAAACGATAGCTCGCCGTTCCCCAGAATGCGTTCAAAACGGCATGCAATTGTGTTGTCCAAATGTCTGTCCTTTCCGAATTCTGAGCAGAAATGTGTCTCAAACGACTAGGTTGAAAACTCACTGATGACGATCCTGTGTAAAAATCGATTCTGTCCGGCCGTAGGCACGATTACTGAAAAACGGAGAACCCTATCGACTACCTAGTCGAAACTTCCAGGGTAGGTTGCATTTCGAAATGCCACCGTTAGGTTCGTTAATGGGCAAAATGGGCCAAACAGTTTCGGAGTTTGGTATAGTAATTTGGAATTTTTATGTTATTTCCCTGATATTTCAGGAAATACTAAAGCCATTGTATTGAAACTTGGCAGTTAGTTGAAGCATAACGACGCGGAACTTTTTCGAGAATAATTTTGATTACACCACTGATTTTTCAAATAAATAAGTATTTGAAAACTCAATGCTTATACCTTGAACTTTATATGTCACACTTCAGTTTGATACGAATATAATTTTCGGAGATATTGAAAAAAATATGCCAATTCCTTGTTGTTTTCCTCGGTATCGATGTTTTTTTCCGGAATAACTCAAATACCGATTCAGCCATGAGGAAACTTGGTAACTAATTTGAAAATGCTGATGAACAACTTTGTGCAAAATTTCGTGATTTCGTGGTGTTATTAGAACAAAATCGAAAATGACAGACATATGGGCATAACTGCAGACGTCTGTTTCCAAGAACATACGCGCACAACCGTTTAAAAAATTCCGTAGAGAAATGCTTGGCTTTATGACAACAAATTGAATTATCGATGTGATGACTCCCTTGATGGGGGAATGATACCCCTATTTTCCCAAAGAATCGCTATTGTCTTCAATTAATGTAGACATTTTATGAGCGCTGCCTCCTGACTGAAGACTGTATACTATCATTTTGTTCGGATGTCTGTATTATTTATTTTCCGCAACATTTTCAAAATTACAGATTGAATCGAATCGAGGTCCAGTACTTGATTTAAAATGAGTTTGAAGGTTCATGCATAAACTCGTGATGAGGAAATGATTAGAGGATCACCAAATCCTTCCACCAGAAAGTAAAGGTGCGTTTGGCGGGGTCAATACTTGAAAAGATGACCGCTTTGGCAACGAATTTGAACATGCTCGCAAAAGCTGCTAACTTTACGTCAGTTGTTCTCAGAATTTTACAATGGTTAACGAGGGAATATCTAATCTTACGCAACCAATGTTACTCCGAGAGAGCAGTAACTTGAGTGTGATGATAATAAATTATTCGAGTTCTGCTGGCGCACGAAGCAAGAGCATGATTTGTTCAAACATTACATTCAATTTCTGTGTACGTTTTTCTTCAGCACATTTCATCATATGCTAGATTTTCAGTCCTACGGATGCTGATCATTTTAGTTCTGTATGAATTGAGGCAGTACTTAATTCCATCATGATATTTCCCTGAACTCTAATCATAGAGCTTCATTACATCAGAGCAATAGGAATCGAATTTGTTTATATACATTAATTTTTTAAATAATCGAAGCAGTCGCTACAGATCGAATAGCAACACAAAAATAAACCATGTAGCATCCTGACTTAATGATAAAAATAGACCGCTAATGTAGTTTATTCAGTTTTATTCACAAATCTTCTGAAGTATGTTCGAATTATCTATTTGATTTTGTGACAATTTCAGGTTGGTGTAAACTAGACGAAATTCAATCGAAAAAAATGTGGCTATAATAATTGTTCAATCGCGACCTCTGCATGTAATCGAGCTTTTTGGCAAGCTGAGGTATGAACATTTAAAATGCTGATTGGAAAGCCACAATTCTGTTTGGAAATTTTCACGGTTTTGTTTTTGATTCCTGGTGAAATTTATGCATCGTCTCAAGGAAAACTGTGAGTGAATTTCAAGAAGATTATTCCGAATATGTATTTGTGATCATCGTAGTATTTCAGTGTAGGAAAATGGGCGAACACGCTTGGACGAGATTTATGGGATTTAGGTGGAAGAATAACAAAATATTCCGAGATAGAACAAGTAAGTTTAACATTCAGATACGTAAGTAATGATTGCATGAAAATATGTTTTGCAACAGCCTTATTGTTCGAATTATAAAACGAAATGTTGTTTTGACCACCTGATGGCTCAAACTACTTCGCGACTTCCGTTCAAATTGTGCGAGTTGCTTAATTTTGATATACCGTGTGTCCCATGAATACACCGGTCGTTAGAATAATATTTTTAGGTCGTTAGAATAATATTTTTAGGAAGAAAGTTCGCCTTTGCAATTTTGGACTTAAGCTTTGACTAAAGAGATGATTGCCAGTGAGTGTTTTGAGATTCGTGGGACTTCCGGTTTCACCGGAAGTGAGACCAACTTTCGTTGTTTAAAAGGAAAGCCCCGTATTTTATGATGAAAATAGATTCCTTATGAAGTTATGAGTAATCCCTATGTAGAATTTCTGTCAGAAATTTCTTTTTTAACTTGAAATTCCAATGAAAAAAAAAATGAAAATGGCGCTCTGCTGAGACATGGATATCTTCCAGGTTTTTGTTTGGAAAAATGCCGTTTTTAGATTTCCGCGAAAAGTAAGAATAGTGCTTCTGTCGCAATAGTCAGAATTGAAACTAATGTTACAGGAGGTCACCAAAGTGTTTTGCAATTTCGAAAACGTGGAAACTCAATTTTTTCAAATTAGAACCTCATTTTTTATGGCTTAATTGGATTCTACGTTGACGAATGATGAAGTTGTGAAAATAACACCAACGCCCTAAAAATTCATATTTCTGAGAGATTCCTGAAGAACAATGTACGCGATCACGTTTCGAATTTCATTCTTCTCAGAAAGAATATCATTGTCTCGAAGGAAATGGATGATATATTGAACATTCATTTCAGATTGTATGCGTAGAAATTCTGAATTTAAGTTTTGCTTCTATTTTTGAGAAGATTGATATTAGAAATGTAATCCCGACTGCATATCTCAAAAAATATGAGTTTCAGGGCATTGGTGTTATTTTGACACTTGTATTATTTTTAACGTAGATTTCAATATGGCCATAAAAAATGAGGTTCTAATTTGAAAAAACTTGATTTTCCAGGTTTACGAAATTGCCAACTTTGACAACGCTTTTGTGACCTCCTGTAACATGAGTTTAAATTCTGCTCATTGCGACAGAAGCACTATTCTTACTTTTCGCGGGAATCCAAAAACGGCATTTTTCCAAACAAAAACTTGGAAAATATCCATGTTTCAGCAGAGCGCCATTTTCTATTTTTTTATTTGAATTTCATCATAAAATATGGGGCTTTCCATTTGAAAAACGAAAGTTGATCTCACTTCCGGTGAAACCGGAAGTCCCACAATTCTCTTTAGTCAAAGCTTAAGTCAGAAATTGAATTTCCTTCCCAAAAATATTTTAAAGAACGGTATTCGTGGCACCCGGTATATGGCGATTCAAGAGGTGCGATGTACAGATTGTCCCATAAAAAATACGTCAAACGTGATTGGAATGCATATCGAAGGTTGCTGTGTGTCTACCCGAAAAGTATAAATTAACAAATGAATAACGTTCTAATCGGAAACGGGGCTTCAGACTACTAGTCAGTTAATTTCTGAAAAAACATACAATTATGAATTAAATAGTGACAAATTCCTATTCTTCACGTGATAGTTTTCTCGTGTCACGTGATCATTTATGACCAGTGGTAGGCAATTGAGCTTAAGCGCTAAATGTTAGTGATAAATTGTTCATTTGTGACCTTTATTTTCAATGGTAGAAATTAAGATCACAGGATGAAGGTCAGAGGGTCGAATCAAAATCTCCCGACTAGTTTCGGTTTCATTCTAAAACCATCTTCAGGGCTCTACAAAGAACACAGAATTTGTTTAAAGTTGAAAAAATAGAAATGAACAGAGAAATCACAAACAGAAGCAGTATTATTATCAGTAGGTTGCAATTATTTTTCCTTATTAACTACGTTAAGTTACTTGCAGTTTTTGTGTGAGATATGTGTCATGGCATCAAATATAGTTAGTGATAAAATGCACAGGAGCACTCAGTCCATTAATTCTACAGTCGGCCGTTGTAACGACAACTTGAGGAAGAATAGAACTAGCCACTTTAAACTTTCAGGGTAGATTGCGCATCGCAATACGACAGTTTAGTTAATGAAACGAATCCGCCTAACGGTTTCGGAGCTATACTCATTCGAATTCTTGAGGTTATTTATTTAATATCTCTATCTCAAACTTCTTTATAATTTCCTCGTAATCATTGTTATTTCCTAATAACTCAAAAAATGCGGTTTTGGCAAGCAATTTGAACATGCACGTAAAACTCTTGACTTCACATCAGTACTTTTCTAGAATATTTATAAAGCAAGAAGAGTATATTTCGAAAATCTCAATACTTTTATAAAAGTAATTTTTTCATGACGATTAGAGTAACCTTGAAAACCTTTTCCTCAAGGGAAACTTTGTATATGCGAAAGATATCAAATATTAAATTTTATAATCTATCATTTCTAGAGGTATCACCACCTTAATGCTCAGGTAGAAGAAAAAGATCCAATGGATCTTCTAGATAATATTGTTGAAGTCATAACACGAATGATGGATAGGAAAATGGATGCTGTACAGGTAATTATTCAGTGAAAAATGGCTATATAAATGTCGTTTTATTGATTAGAAATGTTTTAGTGTATTGTGCATATGGCAGAAAATAAATCTCAGACATTCGAGTACGACAGTAACGCTACTCATTATTATTTTAATTCTAAATACTCCCCGATACAAGGTCAGAACAGAACGTCATATGAGCTTAAAGTTCTAAATGACAACTTGTATAGGTATAAACCACTTATGTTGAATGAAGATACCCATTTCTACAATATACCAGTGAATACTTCCCATAGTTCAGTTCACGTACCAACTCAAATTTTTGACCTCCGTAAGTAATGCGTGTGTGTTTGAGGATACCGTCTAAGTGAAGCTATTTTATAGATGAAGATCCTGCAACAGCAATTCAATGGTCAGAGGAACTAGATAAAGTATTTATACAGAATTACCAGTCGGATCCTTCCCTTACCTGGCAATATTTTGGTAGCTACTCTGGAATAATGAGACATTATCCAGGTGATATTCCATTTATTTGGTTCCATGGAAATTCATGGACTATCCAAAATCATTCGAAGGTTCAACTCCGATGAACAGAATAATCATTTGTCACTTGAAGTGAAGCCAAGAAGGCGTCGGATGAGCTAGAACCTAGGCTAGGCGTCGCCTTTTGCGAAAAAAACCGTTCACTTGAGTTCAGATATTTTACGCACTTGTCATAGGAAAGGGAGCGTTATCAGTTTGCCCAAATGCCTGTAATTCACGAATTTTGATCTGAAAATGTTCTTCAACGAGTAATTTGTACTCACTGATCAAAAATCCGTGGCTGGCAGCCTTCGGTGCACCTACTTTCGAAGGAAAACTCCTAAGAGTCCTGAAATTTTCAGGGTAGATTTGGATCCTGAATAACTTGACTGATAACGTTAATGGGCAGAATCCGTCAGATGATTTCGCAGTTATACCCAACTTAAATTTTGAGGTTATTAAAAATATTTATATTTACAATACTTATGCGATCAGATTCAAACATGGGAATCAGTTGTAGGACTCTGACGCACTAGTGTATGCAAAATTTTGTGTGGATCGTACCGTTAATGAAATTTGAAAAGGAGTTTGTTCTTCAAATATTTCCAAGATTTTTGTTGAAAACTGAAACCATTTGTTGAACATCGATGAAATTTGGCATACACCTTGAATTATATATTTAACAACCGTGCACAAATTTTTGTTCGATCGGCAATTTACTATTTCAAAGTTGAAAAAATAAAATTTCGAAGGGCCGACTTTATTGGTGTAGGATTTACTTTTCCATTGAGCTCTGAAGGTACTTTACTAATTAGAGACTATACGTTGATGTTTCCTGAAGTTATTGTGTTAAAAAGTGGCCGACAGGTTGACCGTGAACACGATAACTTCTGCAGAACAATTGGTGGATATTACCCTTTCACGAATTCTTGAATGGGTCAAACCCAATCGAAATTTTATTTTCCGTATATTTCCGAAAATACAGATCCGATCGAACCGAATTCTTCAATAAGTTGTCATTTATTGCAGAGCAAATGGCCATCGACCTTAGGCCAATTTGTCGAAAATGACATGTAGTCCCACGCAAAATCTCTCGAGGAAATGGCCTTGACTTTCAGTACTTAAAAGCACCTTAATACACTTAAATACTTTTAAAGAATGGTAATTTAGTCCCCTGCTTATCTGTAGTGTTCTGTAGCGGATAAGTGCGCGCTGTCCCTCTCAATTACATAGAAATATTAAAATTCTGTTCCGGCCCGGTGTGACGTGGCCTGGCCCGTTAAAGGTAAATACGCGTTGGCCTTCAACCGGTACGCTTAATCGTAGGGCCCCCGCGAACCATACACATGGACCTATATCCAATCTTGTTAATATTTTTCAAAATGAAAATTAGGCCTGTAAGTGGGAATAAAAAAAATCAGGATTTTGTTGCCAAATATTTTTCTTCTGAGAAAATGAATTTGTTGCATAATTTTGACGCGCACTGTATATAACAGGGAGGACTACAATTATCTATGCTGAATCATTGCATCACATCAATGTTCCTAACTCTGTACACGCCGATTCTTCTTAGGAACTTTGCTCAAACCAGTCAATAAGTATGACCGAAATTGAATTTCAGCGAAGTCCTGGGCCGAAGATAATACAGATCTTTTCGATTGTCGTATAAGAACGTGGTTTATCGAAGCAGCAACATGTACCAAAGATATTATAATTTTGCTTGATAATTCAGGATCAATGGATGGTGAGTAAAAACTTGTCTGTTGCGAACATTCGATTTGGTTAGATATTATCTTATATTCTGAATGTTCAAGCCATGGGAAAGCATCTAGGTGTTCTAACAGCATCAAGTATTCTCGATACATTATCCAATAATGACTACGTCAATATTTTAAACTACACTGAAGGGAGCTGTAATTACACAATAAACTGCTTCAAGGACCTTCTAGTTCAAGCAACCGAAGAGAATATTAAAGTTTTCAAAGATGAACTTCACAAATTGAAGCCTACCAATAAATCTGATATAAGTGTGGGACTAGAAACTGCGTTTAAATTATTGGCACATGTAAGTGACCAAGTGAATACAAGATACTATAAAAATTATTTATTGTCGAATATCTCCCGGGTACTGTGCATTCACAGCACCAGCTCTACTTGGATCATTCATGGAATTTCTAGACGCCTTCTGTGTGATCTGGTTTGGTCATAACTCATACCTATTGATTGTTACAACAATCATGTCTGAGTTCGAATTCCTGTTATATAATAATTCAAAATCAAATGGAACAATTGTAATTTAAAGACAGGCTTCTGTTTGTAATGGTGCACTTACACGGTTACACATATCTGGTCATCTGGCTTTTTCCAGTTAAGAGTAGCAAATATGAGGCCAGCTGACTGAAGCCAGTCCCTATATACACGAAGCCATTCACCTTCAGCAAAAAATAGCAAACATCCTTCTTCCAACTGGACTGTCCGGATTATTGGAACGTTCAGTGTTGTTCACACGATTCTAGTTGGGCACGTCACCTCAGATTTTTGTTGATAGGTAACTGGACTGGCCTGAAACCTACTCTTCAAGCCAGTCCACTGGATCAACGTTTTTCCATTGGACTGGAATGCCACTGGATTCCAGTTGCTTTTACAAAAGTCCAGTAATGTGCTACAGTCAGCTGGATCAAGCTGGCTATCAATTGGCGTCATGTAACTACAACATTACAAATAGCATACCAAAAATATCAGATTGGAATAGCATCTCACATATTTAAACACCAGTCCATTCACCAACGAATAGTTATGATGTATCTAGTACTCGGGACTAGAGCTAGATTAGAAATTTCTCTGTAACTTCAACCATTATAACAGATACTCTTGGATGATCTACTTTAGCTGTAGGGTTGTTCTATGCATTAGGCAGCTCGACTACAAATGCTGTGCTGTCAAGTTGAAAAATTTCTGTGTTTGGTTATAGCAGAATAGTTGTTGTAGTCGAGTTACCATTGTGCCAATAGACGAGTATGAGGTTCTTAAGTAGTTCGGTTTCTGTGTAAAAACCTTTCAAATTTTTCGTATGGATTTCAGTATCGAGAAAATATTCGATTTTGCGATGGCATCACAACTCACTGTAATCAAGCCATCATGATAATCACAGATGGTTTGAATAAAAACTTCAGTAATATAGTTATGAAATATAACTTTCTCCATAACGGGACCTACAAGCCGGTACGCATATTTTCTTATCTGGTAGGACAGGAGGTCACAAATGAAGAAGATATTAAATGGATGTCATGTGCCACGAAAGGTATTTGGTGGAAAATAACGGTAGATACTCTTGAACATTTTTCTTCTGATTTTAGGTTATTATGTTCACATACAGGCTATTGAACAAGTCACTTTTGCTGTTCTGGAATATATTAATGTCATAGCTCGACCACTTATTCTTCAGGAGGATGATCATCCAGTTTCATGGACACATGTTTACATGGATGAAACGGTAATTCAGAGTACATGGTGAGCTTATGAAGTCCTCATCAAAATTCGATATAGAATTATACATTATGTATTAATATAACCTTCTACTTTCAAATAACTATATCCAGTTCCATTCAAGTTTTTGACTCGTTCTGAGTTCTTTTCCATGAGTTATTGTACATGCTGAGATGTGTTGTATTTTATAGTACAATGATGACTTGGATAGCACAATAAATGAACCATATCGTATGTTAACATCAGCAGCTGCTCCTGCTTTTGATAAGAAGAAGAATAGGAGTGGTGACAACTCGACAAGAATCGCTAATTTGTTGGGTGTTGCTGCAACAGATGTACCAATCGAAAATATTGCTCGTTTGACTCTGCCATATAGGGTGAAAATAATTTATTTTTAAAGGAATTTCAGGAAATATCTATATATAACTTTTTTTCAGATTGGTGTCAGTGGATATGCATTTATCGTTAGTAACAACGGATATGTTCTGATGCATCCCGACTTACGTCCAATGGTAGGACCGAGTTCTTTCTATGAAATTTCGTTTTTTGAACAAACAATCTTTTTCCGCCAACAGACACGGTTTTACTAATAAGTTTGGAATCCTAAATTGAATTGATGTCTAGGATACTCTGTTGCAATTATTTTTGTTTGGTATAATCAAGGCTTGAAGACGATATATTATTTCCAGGTGGGCAACTACAAAATGAACAACTACAACAGTATTGATTTATCAGAAGTAGAACAGTTTTATACGGTTCCACCACTACCACCTAGGGAATTGCCAGACCGGCTCCTGGAACTCAGGTCTATGCTAATTAATGGTTCGAAAGGTATCGTACAGGATGTCCATTTAAAATATCATTATGATCGTTTGAGGAGAGTTGCTGTTGAAGTTTATGATTATTATTTTTCGCCGCTCATCAACACTCCGTTCACATTGGCTTTGGCCATACCTAAATTACATGGTTATAATTTCTTAAGAGTTGACGATGAGATTGACAGAAATAGGCACACTGGAAATAAATTGACCGATTTCTTCACCGGTACCAATTGGAAAATCCATCCAAAATGGTAAGCATACATCAAATGGCAGAATATTCTCGCTTATAGATTTTTTATTCGCGAACATTGTGGTTAGGATAGATCAGATCTCGGAAACACTTTGACCTTAAGATCGGCAGAAAAGTCTCAATAAACGTGATTACTTTCTTGGTGCTACTCCCATCACTTGATCTAGTTTTATGAACAACGAGTCAAGGTTTTGCACACTTTTCGTATGGACAGCTCACAGCCACAAAGCAGATGTTTGTCCTTTTCAGTCGCTTCTTGACACGAGCGACATGTGTCTTAGAGAACTTACCTATGCTCCGCGGATGATAATTCACAGAAAAGTGCCCCGTGGGTGCACCTGTCAGTATGAGAAAAAGAAACTTTTTAATCCAGCTCGTCGAGTAGGAGAGTAAAACCTGCTCTGGTACACTGATCATTCGCCAGGACGCGATATTTATCTTTTGTTTCCATTCCAATGGCAAAATGGCTCTTGCCTGATGAGGGAAGTTGCTCACATTTTCTGGTCACCTGATTGGCCATTTTGTTATCATGCAACCAAGAGTGACCACGCACCCAAAGGAGCTTGATATGAATATCTTTTCCGAGTTTTTTGCGTGACGTCATGCTTTGATCAGACTGATGGGGCGTCAATTGCTACTAGGGCTGCTTTAAAGTCAGATATCATGTAAATATATCTTTTTTCGGCAATTGAGTTCTGAGTAACGATAAATGCACTCCCTTATTTCGAAGGTTCTAGCCTGAAATACTGAAGAAACTTAAATCCACAGTGTTGTAAAGCAGGTATTTTTCATTTCGTAGATTATTTTGTTATGTGAATTCCACAGCTTTCTCCTCCTTTGGACGATATAAATCCTGGAATATCTTGAAGAATTTACTTTAATTTCGAGAACTTCCCCGCTTCGAGCCTGAAATGTAATGAAAATTTTTTTCAGGGTGTATTGTAAATATCACTATTTGGAGGGTCATGAATTTCCAAACGCCGAGACTGAAATGCTTCATTTTTTGAGTAAAATGTACGATCAGAATTTCAAGTGGAGAAATCAGTATGAGGCCAGCATCAAATTCGGTGGTGCTGAAAAGGAAGATTTAGGAAAAGGTTGGTAGGACATATCGGTTCTTTATCACAAATGATTATCAAAATACTATTTTCAGTCGAATGCGGTAGGAAGAGTTTGAAAGAAGAAGATTACTACTGCGACAAGAAGTTGATCGAGAGATTAATTTTCGATGCACGAAACACACAAGTCTCGTTCGATGAACCTTGGGGTTTCCTCGAAAGTGAGAAAAACCTTTTCGATCGCTATGCGGTGAAAATGAGGTTTGTTGCTACCATGAGTGGTCTCACTCGATGGGAATATAAAAACGATTCTGCCATAGATGATGCCAAGTGAGTTCATATTTCACAGGATAGCGGACTGTAGTTTATCATTTCCATGTGATTTGTACCGCTTCAAGAACATTTTCTTATTTTCAGAGAGTTTGGAGAATTGCACTCGAGAGCTATAGATGAAAGATGGTACAAATCTGCGGTCCTACAGCATCAGTATGACAAAGAGTCCTTTGTATACGCTATCGCAGATAATGAAGATAATGAAGAAAATATCCTGATCACTGGGAGTTACGCCATATTTCCGAAGGATAATGGAAGAGAGGCACCCGGAAGTGTCGTTGGTTTTCAGTTTGGTCAGAGCGAACTTACGCAGAGGTTCAGAGAAATCACAACTAAGTCATCTGTGAGAATAATTCTATATTATACTTATTGAGTAAGATGTGAATCGTGGCGAACTGAATCTCGAAATGAAAAAATTTGAACGGCATTTCAACTTCTTTGGGAGAAAGTTGCGAGATAGAGTTAGCAAGACTAAATACGCGATCTTTCGATTCCGTGTATTCTTCAAGGAAATCTCAGAATCGACACGGTAAGGGATCGATCTCGGATACTGCGTCATTCTAAAACTCTTGAGAATGACTCTGATGCTGATGTCGATTTTATTCTGGGTCCAAAAAGGTTAATCTATCACAAGGCTCAATTTAGGGGTTTTACTTGTATCTCACGTTTGAAATGAAATACTAATATAATTAGGTGAATAATTATTGGATATGGAATATTCATCATGAAGCGATTTAAAAAAATTCTTGCAGAATCTGCAAGACTCTACGACCTACATTAATGCAAGGAATGTTGTTTTCTAAGTTGTCATTCGTCTATGGTGCATCGGTGTACCTACACTAGCGACTTCACACACCCATTCAGCGTACGATCTTGGAGGCCAAGTCATAGGTCCAAGAGCGAAATTGAGGTCCAGCTAATTGGAGTAGACATTCAATCGATGAACAGCATTTTCTTGTGAATAAAGGGATCAAAAGAAATCTCTTCGAGTGCTCAATGGTCAAACGGCTTAAATTCTTGTTCGAGTTTGATTTTGTGAGCCAGCAAACCAAGATCTATCCGCAAAATTTCAGATCTAATTGGTTTCTTGAATCAACATGAAACATCATATTTTATACTTTTCACAAACGCTGATTATCATGATTCAGAGTAAACGTGTTGCGAAATCATTTCATAGTTAATTTAATCTAAACGTTAATCGAATGTATCAACCCTAAAATGGACGCAGTGCCCGATGCGTTTCACAAACAAAACCAGGTTTTTCGTAATCAATCTGCACAATATGCATGCGTTGTTCAAGTGGAGTCATGATGAAATGGCACACAAAATTGAAGATACATTATATGACGTAAAGCAGAATGGCGTATACGGGCAAGAACCAAGTGTCACTATTGTTAGGCCCCTACTCAAGTGTTTTTCAGGCAGAAATACTTGCAGTAAATAGACACAAACCTGGAAAGAAACTATCAAGGATGTAATATGATAATCCATCCTGATGGTCAAGCTGCCATCAAAGCACTAAACTCCTCTGTCATCGACCCTTGCTGATATGAGAGTGCCGAAGAAAACTCAATAAAATATGCAAGAACAACAAGGTCTCTTCTATCTGGGTTCCTGGTCACTCAGGGAACAAAGGAAACGAAGAGGCTTGCACACTAACCAGAAAGGAAGCACAAACGCCACTCACTCCGCACCTAGGCTGGCTGCGTAGCTGAGCTGTGGAAGTAGTGGGAGCGCTCATAGACCGCTTTATAGTCTATGCATATGGTTGTAGAACGCATCGGGATGTCCGCGAACGCATGTAGGTGTGGCAATGCCTGCTGTCTTGGGTCTTCGCCCAGCTCGATGTAATCCGATGGAAGGCGCTACCTTAGGACCGCGGAAATACAATGTGTGCGACCGCCGTCGTCTGCTGGGCTTTACGGAGTTGCGAGACTCCCCATTCCTCCGATGCTCTGTGTAGGGTGTAGGGGGGCTATCATTCCCCCCGAATCCCCCAGTGTGGTCGTAAACTATGACTCTCTAAAGGAATTAATTATTCCAGAAAGTTCTTTAGGAACTTTCAAAAGCAAGGTCCAAATATTATTTGGATCTCAGTAAGAATAAGTTACGCCTCCTCACTGGCTCACTGGCACTGGCACAATGTACCTTAAGTTCGTTGTGGAATATGCACCCCCTTAATAAACTTTAAACTATCCCTCTGAAGAAACGCCCCTTTAAAAGTATAACATAATGGGATTGCAGCTTTGTGACACAATCGCCCGGAAATTTCACAGGAAAGCCACTAAGGACCGTTCTTGTTTGATATCTTTTTGGGTGATCTTCTGAAAGTTTTTGACACCAACTATGTATGCAGGCGACACAAATGTACTCATAGAGGTACTGAACATCCTGCAGCTACAAATTACATTATCTAATACGATATCCAAAATTACTTCTTGCTGCAGAGAGATTGGCCTGATGCTTGATATCAACAAAACTGAGAATGTCTGTTTTAGCAAAAATCGAACGAGACAGTCTCTGCCTGAAAGGATATTTTTGGGCCACCACTGATGCGCATATGTCTTGCGTGAACACATTGAGCAGCGTAGCATAAGATTGACATCGGCTGCAGTCTCCCTTTATGCTTTGAGAACTCTCTAAATCTTTAACTCTCTAACTGTGTATTTCTCTAACTCACCAATTCTCTAACTCTCTGACTCTCTAAATGTATAATTTTCTAACTTTCTTACTCTCTAAATCTAATCTAACTCTAACTCTGTAACTATCTAACTCTAACTCCCTAACTCTCTAAGTCTCTAACTCTTCAACTCCCTAACTTTCTTACTCTCTAATTCTCTTCCTTTCTAACTCTTCAATTCTTTAACTCTCCAACTTTCTAACTCTCCAACTTTCTAACTCTCCAATTCTCTAACTCTCTTATTCAAACTCTACAACTCTTGGCACTTAGTCCTTGGCACTTGACACTTTGCATTTGGCACTTGGCATTTGACTTTTGACACTTGGCACTTGAAATTTGACTTTTGACATTTGAAACTTGATGGAACTTGGCACTTGACACTTCACACTTGGCACGTGGCACTTGACACTTGGCACATCGCATTTTACCCTCGACACTTGTACTTGGCACTCGACACTTTGCATTTGGCACTCGGCATTTGGCACTCGGCACTTGACACTTGACACTCTGCACTCGGCACTTGGCCAACTCTCTAATTTAAGCCTTAAAATTCTGAAGGCTGTTCACCATACCAGTTTCGAGTCCATTTTGACATTTAGATAAAATGTTCATAATTCCATAAGTAATCCATTCAAGGATCTTTAAAATGAAATACAGGGCGTCTTGCTGGGGAAAAATTAAACTGCTGACAGTGACTGCTCTGTACATATGCAAAAGTACTCCCTCTGTAAAAAAAATCAATCAATACGTCACCAGAAGCTGCACCAGACACACGCAGTCTTACTTGTATCCATTTTTCGAAATTACTATCATGAAGAATAACGTCGTTACGTGTATGGAAATTTTCAATTCTCTTTCAATGAATTAATACTTTGGAATAGTTCTAGAAAATAGCTTTGAAGTTTTGTTGAATCTGGAGCCAAAAAATTTACATATTTTATTTGTTCGTGTGTCTAAATGAGGTGTTAAAGTTGTTACGTGTTCGCTTTTAATGTATATTGGTTTATTGATTTTGAGAACAAAGACTACTTCTATTATCAATAATCAAGCCTGAAAATTTCAGATATCCTCCTGATCTAGTTCGTTCTGTTTAACAATGTATTTCAAATGTTTTTTTCCAGAATGATTGTCCGCAGTGTAGCACTTGTGACACCCTCACTTGCTATATTGTTGATCATTCAGGATATATTCTGGTGGCCAATGAAGAGACCTACACCGGTCAATTCTTCGGTGAAATTGAGGGAGATGTCATGAAATCTATGATAGAGGAACAAATATTTGAGGAGGTGATAGTTTATGATTACCAATCTTTATGCGACTTTCAGAAAAAAACATCTAAGGCTAGTAGTGAAGTTAAAATTCACAAGGTTAGTTGCTCGAAAGTTTATTATAATCAGGAGCGTTTTATTTTTGTCTGATTATTTCAGGAAGGAGTGAACGATCAAAATTCATCGAATGACATGAATGGAGGTTGGTACATTATCTATCCAATAGCACTGTTCTACCAACCTTTCTGTTCAAATTAATCCTCGACTGCTTTTTCACAGGAAATGAAGAAGAAGAGGATGAAGAGATTGAAGATCATTTCTTCCCATGTGATAATGAAGTTCATCTATATGTGATGAAACAGCATTTTCTTCAAAGTAATAATTTTACCGGAGAATTCAGAGCTGTTTTCGAGCATGGCAAAACTTTGACGAGAAGGTACTGCCTTTCAGATACAAATCTGAAGCAAGGAATATGATCTTGTGAACTTCAATGAATTCATTCGAAATATCTCATTGCATTAATATAAGTGGTATCAAGTACATTTTATGCTGAGTCTAGACATATTCAAGGCAATGTTTCATATTTTTTCAGGGAATATTATGTAAAGACAATACCACATAGTAATTTGATTTTGGTAGCTATAAATAATACTTATGGAAGAGCGAGTGATGAGATATTCACAACAAGACCACAATTCGTCCGCTATGATGTTGGATTTCCTTGTTATAAAATAGAGTTGAATAACTTACCCAGAGGTACTCCTAAGGGGTGTTATTTCAAGAATGATCTGGTAGGTACAAACTCGACTCAAGTGTTGCGAATATTGAACGAAAAAGCATGTTGCAGTATTTTTGCGCGCATGTTGTAGGGGAACAATTTTGAGTCGAAAATGGTCTCAAACGACTAGGTTGGACTCACTGATGACGAATCCGGTGTCAAAATTGATTATGTCCGGCCGACCGGCCGACCGTCCGTAGGCACGATTACGGGCGAATGAAGAATCCTATCGACTCAAAATTTCAGGGTAGGCTGCATTTAAAAATTCTAAGGTTGAGTTCGTTAATGGGTAAAATCCGTCGGATGGATTCGGAGTTATTGCTATTTGAAGTTTTGAGGTTATTTCCTGGATATCTCGAGAACTATTGATGCGATTGAATTGTTACTTGGCAGTTAGTTGAAACATAAGAACTCGTAACTTTCCGCGAAATTTTACTGAGATTGTGCTGTCAGTAAATTTAGAAAAAAATTTTTTCAGAATTTTTTTCCGAAAATTTTTTTTTTCAGAAACTGCTGATTACATTCAAAAAAAATTCGGTCATACTTTGAACTTCATATTTCGCAGCAGTGTACCGAATTTTAGTTTGATACGATAAAAATTTTTGAAGGTATTGTGAAAAAATATGTCTGAATTCGTGGTTTTTGTCTCGATATCGTGTTTTTTTTCGGAATATCTCAAAGAACACTGATGAAAACTGGCAGCTAATTTGAAAATGCTGATGGATAAGTTTTCGTGATGATCGTGTCATAAAAACAATTTGAAAAAAAATTTTAAATTATTGTCCTCAAATACTCAATATTCTGTGATATTTTAATCATGCTATCCTCATGAAATTCTGTATGAAAAAAAAATTCTGGATTTTAATTCGATCCAATCTGGGATTGGATTACGAAGGTAGAATTCTTGAATGGGTAAAATCCGCCTAATGATTCCGTAGATATACCCATTCAAAATTTCATTCCCCTAATATTTCCAAAAATAAAGATTGGATCGAATTGAAATCCCGTACTTTATCGAAAAAAAACCATAAAAAAGCACTGCAGTGAGTCACCACCTTTTACGCGCATGTTCAATTTCGTTGCCAAAGCGTTCATCTCCATTGAACATGCGCGCAAAAGCTGCTGCCTTCGCGGCAGTGCTTTTTTAGGTTTTTATATGTTGTCTTTCATCTAAATTTTTATAATCAAACTTTATTTCAGGAGAATGAAATCAAGGCCTGTGGAAAAGCAGTTGAAACCAACCTTCATTATTTGATTTTTTCAATAAATATCTTTGTTATCCTACTTGTTCTCCAAAGAACATTTGTTGAATTGTGATTTATTTTGTTCCAAATGTTCGACAGAATAAGACTCTGTTTTATTTCAATTCATTCATTTTATTTCAGTTCAGGCTATGTACAGATTTTTTTGAAGATTAGGTAATTGCCCTCCACTGCTGATATCCTTTTTTGTAGCAATGGCTATAGCGGCTTCCAGTGATAGGTCCCGAACGAAATTATCCCTGCATATTCATGGGTATATTCTGTATCCAACAATATAATATAGCAAAGTATATCAGATCCATGTTATCCCACCATCAGATTTCCATTTATTGGTTAACTAAGGCTGCACTCAGATATTGGTTCGCAAGATGAACTGTAACGTTCCAGAGTCTAAATCTGACTCCTTCATCAGACGAACGAGAAAATTTGCAGATATATATTTTCTTTTCGATTATTCATGTTCTTTCTAATGGCCGAACATACATGGTTGGCTAGTCGGAATCCTATCGCCAAAATGGAATTTCAAGAGTTTTTCAGGAAAAATAACGATAATGAGGAAATAACAAGGAAATTTGACATTTTTTCCTAATATTTCCGGAAATCAGTATTGGATCAAGCTGAAATTTGGCACACTGTTGAAACGCATCAACCTGAAGGTTTGTGCAGAACTCCATAACAAAACAAACATTCATGCCCCAATGAGGGTCCTGGAATCACCAATCCTGAGGTCTCTACTGGCCTGGGAATGCCATTATATCAAAAAGCAACTGACCAGAAGTAACGAAGTAACTCTTCTGATGCGGGTACCAGGACACTGCGGTATCGAACGAAATTAAAAGCCGATGAACTAGCTAGTTCAGGGCTAACACCTGCCTAACCAGAACCCTTCTGGGGACATACTTAAGCCCACTATACGGCAGTGGTTCAATAATGGGTCTTGCACAAGCAGAAAGTTCCATGCAATTCTCACCATAGTATACTAATGTTGATGAGATCGTCGATAGGCCATTATCCATACAAACACCTTTTGTATCGCACGGACTAGTCAGCAGATGAAATATGTCGCCTCTGTGGATCGGAAAAGGAATATATTTTACGCAAATATCTAGAGCTGGCCAGACCAAGAACTTCCTGCATGAACAAACCAGTTCTCAATCCTCACGACGTGACAGCTAAGGCTTCTAAGGACGTTATCAAATTGGTTAACATCTTCGAAGATGTCCTTAGGACTGAATTAGTGAAGAATATAACAAAATATCTTATTGCAGCTCTGAAAGGCTGAAGCCAGCCACAAGAATAATAATAATTGACAGATGGACAAGTCTACAAGAGTTTCTGACTTAAATACTCGTCTGTCATTATAGTGGGCACTCCTTGACAAAAAAAGTACTTAGCCATGTGAGGTAGTCGAGCACAATGGATGAGGAATTATAAGTATATTGAGTAGTATTTTTTCAAATATTGGCTTAGAGGAATTATGTATTTATGTACTCAATTGCAATCATATGATGACGATATGTGGCAGTTTGAAACATGCATGTAATGAAATGTCTTTTCAACATTAAGGCCAAAATAGAATGTCTTTTTTCACTTCTGATAAATTATTATATTGGTTTAGCTATCTTCTTCGAAAAATCATTTCTGCAGAACAAGCTAATTCCAGCAAAAACAATTTTTTCGATAGCTATGTGCATGCCCAAGGAATCAAGAGCGTCTATTAATTCAACCCCTTGGAAATATAGGTATGAAACAAATTACTATACTTGTTGATTAATCAGGTCCACGTGGAAATAAATTCATACAATTTGAAATGTGAGATTTCATGAACAATCGCCTGTTTTCATAATGGCAGATGTCAGCCACAAATTACTGACATTGGGCAAAAAATCGCCCGATTTTCATTTTTTGACGCGTCCATGAGTACGCACGCGCCTTTACCCACGTGTCAGGGCTTGGTTGACATTCTATAGAGAAGTTATATTCATTGAATCGCGGAAGGGTTGCAATTGCATATTGATTGGAATTATCTATTTATTGGGAAACTGTATTCCCAGCTCAATTTAGAATACACGTTTCTCAATTTATATGGAACGGATTCGAATATACGCATGCGTTTCCACATTTTCAGCTCTTGCAACTTTTATTGGAATGAACTGATGAGAGTGATCAATTTGAATATATATCCATCACCTTAATTAGCAGTTGAACATGGGGTATTTCTAAGGAAATCCATAACTATGTTATAATGGCTTTATTTAGATTCTTGGAAATACGAGTGGGTTGGTGGGATGGTTGAACTTATTTTATTGATCCAATGTGAATGGAAGTTACAAACTCTGTACAACTTTTGAATCAAATAAGAATGCATCTCTGTGAGGGGTCCAAACGAATGCATTTGTGTGTTTATTTGAAAAGAATATCCGTTTTGGACCCCTTAATTCTGTTATGTGGAATTCAAAGCCGAATAAAAATAGCTATTTCATGAGGAAAAGGATGTTCTGAATGGTTTTCGTTGATAATTGATATTTATCAGGGATTTTAATGAAATAATTATTTTCTGAGCATTTCATTTGAGGAGCTGTTAGACTGAGAAAATTTCATAATCAATCTTTATTGTGAGTTGCAAGTAAGTAACTCTCTTTCATCATTTTTTTGACTCTTGTTTTGGGATAGGAGGACGTTATGAGTTCAACTTAATATCTGAAATTTTTTATGTTGAGCCGAGAAAAGCTCTCAAACTATAAGATTGGAGTCCTTGATGAATTCAATGACATTTGGTGGAACTTCGAACAGTAACTCCTTGAAGAAATGAGCTGAAGACTAACTGTCTTGGAGGGTTCATGGTCCGAATGCTGCATGTATACATTCGTCAATGGGAAATAAGTTATTGTTGGCTTTGGAATGATTCTCAATAGTAATGAAAATCAATAACTCCAGAATGTTCCACACGATATAAGTAAAATTCAGTGAAAAGAGTTGTGACCTACCAACAACCATTCTGCAGGATCCTCTCAAGCATCATTACATTAATGGCATACTCCTTGTTTAGACTCAGATTTTTCCCACTATTTCCAAATACGAATCCGGTATAGCTAAAATAGAGTTGTGAAGTAGCAAAGGCAATCAATTAATCGAATCCTTCTAAACAGATCAATAGACGACTTCGGCCCAAGTTGCCAACCCACAATTTTCTTCACAAATTTACTATCACTGGGGTACGAGAATTTCAGGACAAATTCGACATGATAAGGTTCGCGGTATTTATAAATATCGGTAAAAGATGCCTCGCCTCCCCAAACAAGATAATTCTTTCCAAATATAGGGTTTTGTTGAGATAATCTCTCTTTGGCTGAAATTTATGTTGGGATTCCTGATTTCATGTTAATAGTGTCAAATTTATATAGGATATGTTCCGCAAATCAACTTGGTTATTTCGGTTGCCGGTTTTCCGTTCCGTAAATATGAAATATTCGGTTGGTTCCTGAAGAAAAGGTTAATTACGGAATTTGATTGATGAAAAAACGTTCTTTCTGTCACCAGAACGATAGACAATGTTCTATGGTACTATATCCATAGCGTAGAACAATCTCTATTTACTTTATGATCCATAGAACATACAAGAGACAACAATCAACAATGGAAAAAATCTATGGGCCGTATTTATAGTTGTTCCTTGAGGCTTCCTTGAACTGAAGGCCGCCTTGAATTTGCTTTTCTATGTTTCTATGCAAACAAACTTGTATTTGTTTCCATAGAAAAGCAAATTCAAGGCGGCCTTCAGTTCAAGGAAGCCTCAAGGAACAACTATAAATACGGCCCTAGGTATGGTTTATGGATCATAAGGTTAATAAAGAATGTTCTATGCTATGGATATGTTACCATAAAACATTGATTGTCGGTCTGGTGCATAGACTTAATATGTCTATGTTCAGGTGACAGAAAGATTGCGTTTTCATCAATCAAATTCCGTAATGAACCTTTTTTTTCAGGAACCAACCGAATATTTCATATTTACAGAACGGAAAACCGAGTTGATTTGGGGAACGTATCCTTTTTAAACTTGACACTATATTAACATGAAATCAGGAATCCCAACTTAAATTTCAGCCTAACAAAAACCTTGGAAGGAATTATCTTGTTTGAAGAGCCGAGGCATCTTTTACGGATATTTATAAATAACGCGAACCTTATCATGTCGAATTTGTCCTGAAATTCTCGTTCCCCAGTGATAGTAAATTTGTGAAGAAAATTGTGGGTTGGCAACTTGGGCCGACGTCGTCTATTGAGATAGTGCAAAAAACCTAGTCAAAATCGTCGGAACCAGAGAATTTTCTACAGTTGCCAAATGGCGTATAAGCCTGGCTTGATTGCTTGCTGTGTCTTATTTCCAATACTCGGAATCGTCGCAAGATCACTTTATTTAGTTCAATTGTTGGCTCTATCTCTCAATTTCCGCCTGGAAAAGTCAAAACTTCGTTCCATTTTTTCCATTCCGAATTAAAGCTTTTCCTAATTCACTACATATTCGATAAGTATAGTTAAAAATGACGGCGTGGAGGCTTGTGAAAGTTTTCAATAGAATCCTGCATGTTTTCATCTCGTTGTGGTTGAGGGGCAGTGATAAGATGGGATCAGTTATAAATATTTAACATAAGAAAGGGATATCTCAGAGGTTCGAAATCATTGAGTTGGCTGAATAACCAAGAAAAAGCTCCTGATTTCACGCTTAAGTGCTTTTTCTGTAAAACGAGAGTGTTATAATTCTACCAAAATGTACATTTCCAGCCGAAAATGGTTTTAAACGACTAGGTTGGACACACTGATGAATAATCCATGTTCCAATTACCGAATGAAATCTTCTGAAGTCTTGAAATACCCATGGAAGTTTTGGATACCAAAATATCTCGGTTGAGTATGCTAGTGAGCAAAATCTGCTTAATAGTTCTGGAGTTATACCATTGCCAAATTTTGAGGTTACTTCCTCGATACCCCTAGTAATAGTAATGAGATAAAATAAGAGTTGAGAATTGTATTGTTGGAAAAATGAAAAAGATAATTCTCGGAAACTGTTCGACAGATCTCGAGGAAATTTGGCGTAAAGCTTGGAGTTGAAATTGAACAATAGTTAACCAAAGTTCAGTTCGTAGAGATATGTGCTTTCAGCAATATTATGAACTTAATATTCAAACTTTTTGATTGGACACAATTCACAATCGGCTGCTAGGTTGCCTTTTAACACGATAACATCTGAAAGGAACAACATGGAATATTTGTAGAGCAACTTGGGTCTTGACTACGAAGGTAGAGTTCAAGAATAGGTCAAATCGGTCCGATGATTCTGTATATACCGTGTGTCAATTTGAAAAGGTGCCACCCTTGAATTCTCAGCCTCTATGCAAAATCAGGAAAAATGCACAACTAGGTAAACTTTGGATCGTAGGGCCCGTAGGGGGATAATTTATATGGTTGGTTTCCAATGAATTTTCTATCAACCCTGTCGGCGAGATGTCAGCTACCTCCAGAAACGGATCTAGGATTTCAGCGCCTGTGGCGAGTTGTCGAAATGCGCCCCTAATAGAATTTATTTTTCAATACCTTCATGATTTTCATAATCAATATGTTATTCTATATATTTCGAAAATTTTCCTGATTGCCAATAATAATCTCCTATACCTATCTCTTATAAGGTGATGAATAAGAAAGGCGTAATAAAATAGGATAATAAGGGATAACGAATGGAAAAATAATGATTTGATTGTTTTCAAAATAATATTTATCCTGATATATAAACATGAAAAGCATGAAAAAAAAACAATTTCGAGAAAATCATCGATCATAATAGGATTCAATTGATCGACACGGATTTTCAAAACAAAGTAATTTTCCCTTCTTGTCGTATGCTATAAAACTGGTTTTTTGAAAAACTAGAGATGAAACTATCATATTCTCTTCAAGATGTTGATTTTTATTTTTAAGTTCTAACATAAACATTCGAGTAACTATTGTACAACTAAATACCTACAGAATTTCATTTCAATCGGATCGTTATACTTATAATTTGAGATATCGGGAAAATATCACGAAGATGCTATATCCAAAACCATTGGGCAGATTTCGTCTATTAACGAAGCCATCAACAGCAGACATATGCACCCCCATACCTACCTTATGAATTTGAAGTCTCTCAGTTATATCACTCAGTTATCGACTATCGTGTTTTTTCGGACAGAATATAATGAGACCAAGAATTCCAGATCAGTAAAATGAATTCAGTGGTTTTAGACTATTATCAACTGAAATTTTAAGATCATAGACTTTTTTTTTCAAGCACCCTGGACGAGCGTCGAGGGCGCAAAAATCCTAAAGAATATAATGACTAGGTGCAGAAATTGGCTGATATATCTGTCCAGAGATTCGAACATACCCGATAGCTGATAGTTGGTAAGGGGTTACGTTCCACTGCGACCTTAAGGTCTATTGTTCCCCCTTGTCAGAGCTGTTTTCGCAACCTACAGCTCGCCCTCCAGCTCAAGAGCTCTGATGAATTCTAATATCTGTGAGGGCTTCAAGGAGGCTAAGTTCTCATTCCCCCTATAATGCTCCTGTCCAAGGTATCTTTTGCGCAGGCTCACAATGGCGAGGCATTCTGTGATCAGGTGAACAGGGGTTTCCTCCTCCTCCCCACAAAATCTGCACTCGTCAGCTTCTGATAAGCCCATTCTCATCATGTGCTTCCTTAGGCGACAGTGTCCTGTGAGGAAACCAGTGAGGAGGCGTAACTTATTCTTACTGAGATCCAGATGATTTTTGGATCTAGCAATTTCAAAGTTCCGAAGGAACTTTTTAGAGTGTTCCATTCCTGGAGAATTCCTCCACAGTACCCCTCTTTCATTTCCTTCTTTCTCCAAAAACTCTTTCTTATAGGTACATTTGCCTATACCACAGAAAGGTTCTGGGACAGTAGGTAGAGTTTGTGCTCCCTTTCTGGCTAGAGTGTTTGCCTCTTTATTTCCTTTTATTCCTGAGTGCCCAGGAACCCAGACTAAGGAGACCTTGTTATTCTTGCCTACTTCATTGAGTTTCCTTCGGCACTCCCATATCAGCTTTGAGTCGATGACATGGGAGTTCAGTGCTTTAATAGCAGCCTGACTATCAGAATGGATCACTATGTCACACCCTTGATAGTTTCTTTCCAGGTTTATGTCTATGCATCTTTCGATAGCAAGTATTTCTGCCTGAAAAACACTCGAGTAGGAGCCTAGCGATAGTGTACATTTAGTTCTAGGCCCGTATACTCCAGCGCCGGCCCCCGTCGTGGTTTTAGAACCATCTGTATACCATTTAACGGTATTTGCTTTGAGTTTTTGGGTAGTGTATTCCTTTTCCCATTCTTCCCTTTCACATAGCATTGAGTCAAAGTTCTTCTCGATGCTTACTTTTTTAATCATATCATCGCTAGGTAGGTTCGCTAATGAGATGTACTTGTTCAGGGAGGACCAGGCTCTCTGACTTTTGATTCTCTCATTCCCTGTACCTTCCCTAGAGATTCTAAGGATAGCTTCATGGGCTACCCTTCTGATCACTAGATGTAGAGGACTGAGATCTATGATGACCTCAAGTGCTCTAGTCGGGCATGTTCTCATAGCCCCAGTGATGCAAACACAGGCAAGCCTTTGTACCTTGTCGAGTATTTTCCTCGTGCTTGTCTGCCCTGCTTTAGCAAACCAAACTACTGCCCCGTATGTTATTATCGGTCTTACAATCATGATGTACATCCATCTCAGTATTTTAGGGTTACACCCCCAAGTTTTGCCGGATAGTCTTTTGCACACCATTAAAGCCCTTATCGCTTTACTAGCAGTAATTTTAACATGCTCATTCCACAGATTCCCAGATATTTGACTTCAGACTTCCATCCTACAACAACTCCATTTACCGAAATGGACTTCATAGCTGGAAGGTTTCTCTTCCGAGTAAAGGGAATTACTGTGGTCTTTGCTGGGTTGATTTTGAGACCCACTGATAAGCACCACTGCTCAATAATTCTGAGGCCCCTCTGCAACAACTCACAGAGGACATCCTCGAATTTGCCTCTTACTATTAGGACTATGTCATCGGCATATCCTATGCATTCGAAGCCAAGCTCCGTAAGCCTGTGCAATAGTTCATCCACTACCAGGCTCCATAGGAGGGGGGGATAATACTCCTCCTTGAGGTGTTCCGCGAGTAGTTTTAACATAGATGGTCTAACATACCCGATTGTAATTTGGAAACTTTTTTACAACACGAATATATTCAGGCATGCTTGGAAGATAGCCTTATAAAAAATAAGTTCCTAATTCTCAAATTAAGTCGATATAAATTGTAGTGCAATACCTACTCCGCTGCCTAGCACCCTATGGATGCTAGAAAAGGGTAGTGCACAGACTGGGGTAGGTTCACCTAGCGATTTAGCCCCTTGGTAGTATCGTAAACGTGTTCGTGATACATTACCCTTGCGCGGATCCCAGATAGTGGATCGAGAATTGCAAGTGTAAAATCATTATCTGAAATTTTTTGGTAACTGCTTATCGCCACAACAGGGGCATGCACCTCAGCACCACTTTGAAATATAGAGCTTGAAGAAATTCCAAGCGAACAGTTCATAACTTTGCGCCCCTATTCATGGAGGTAGGGAAAGAGTGGAGGGGCGTAACGTTTGAAAAGTGTCACACACTTTTGAGGAAGTTCTGTGGATTCTGTGGAACTATTTAAACGTTGAATATTTCTATTATTCAACGTTTAAATAGTTCGAAGTCGGCCATATTGGTATGGGAAAAATCCACTGAACTTTCTCAAAAGTGTGTGACACTTTTGGTGCAAGGGAAATATAGAATATGCTCCCTCCCCTTCTTTTAACTCCATGCCCATATTACTAGGGGCAAATGCCTTCCCAGCCTTGCTCTAGATCCGGCTCTGGCCACCTCTGAAATCTTAAATGGAGAGGGGGCTGAATAACACCTTTCAATTGATCAAGAAGGCCGTAAACTTGACCTTTTAAGCCAGTACTTCTTCAATTTATTATGCTGATGGAGCGAAAAAATAATTGAAGAATGCAAAAACAAATTCAGTAATTCACGGAAAAATGTGTGTCATGGCTTCTGGAAATTCTGTTTTCTACTCGTGGAATTCGCTGGTCCTCTAGAAAATGCTGGTATTGGACATATAAGTGAAAAATCATCTTTCTGATGAGATTTCATTGCAACTCTTGCTGTCGTACTTCTCAACTCTTTTTATTATCTTTCGGGAGTACTTGCGAAAAAAGTCAAGTGTATTGCATTTTCGAGAAGGCAATCTAATTAACTCTGAAACCAGGTGTCACTCAACCGTATTCAAGGTTTAAGGGTTTTTTTTCATTACGCTCACAGGGTCGATCCAAATTCAGTCGAACGAACCGTCCCCCCAAGGATGGTACTCTTTCAAATTGACACACTGTATATTTATATATATATATATATATATATATATATATATATATATATATATGATTCCGAAATTCGCATTAACCTTCAAGCTGTAATTTTTCAGTTCGATATTAAACTCCACATTTTCTCCGGAAATAACGACTTAGAGACTGGCTATTTGTAGAAAAGGTTTGGGGCTAAAGAACGTAGAACTACTGAACGGGTAAAATCTGCACAATAATTCCGTAGATATATTAATTCGAAATTTTATTTTCCTTTTAGTTCACGAATACAGACCGAACGAATTGATATTTAGTACTTGGTTGAAATATATCACCGTGATTGTACGTGGGAAATTCCACGAATAAATAGCTTCAAATTTGGACAAGCTCGTAAAATCTTCTGACTTCACTGGGAGCTTCTGCGAAGATGCCAGTGCCCTAACGGATAAATTTGGAACCTGTCCAAGCTAGTAGTTTTATGTAAACAAACCGTGGAAATGTGGTGGAGAACGAATATTTAATAAGCAGAGCTAGATTACTTTGGATGACGTTATAAAATCTTGCTTCAAATCGTTGCTGTATGATAATTTCGATGTTATTCTAGTGTCTGTTGCTTGGTGGATCAAAATGAACCAATATCTAAGTTTACGTGAAGTTCTGGAAAAATATACACCTCAATAAGTAATTCAAGGACTCTTATCAATGTGAAGAAGTACTGATTGCAAGCCATATTATGTGGTAAATCTAGAATCAGTTTGAATGATATGACTTGTTCTCTTTGTTTACAAACGAGTGAATCAATAAAATGAAAAGACAGCTTTTCTGCTTTAGTTCTTTTGCATCGTATATAATATTTGTAGAGTTTGTTTGAAGCTTAGTTAGGAAGATCGAATCAATCAATGGGCAAACTCCACCATATAATTCAATACAAATACCCGGCGGCGGCGGTAGCTCAGTGCTCAGTGGTTAGAGCGCAATCCCCATGATCGTAAGGTCTGGGGTTCAAGCCCTTGGCCGGGAAATAACTTTTCTGGTTTTTAGGGGACCGTCCAACCATTCACTGTTGGGTAAACAATTAACAGTGCTGTTCCTAACGTGGCGCAAGGAATTAGTAACAAAGCCTACACAGAACACACCCAGTATCCTAACTCGCACAAGCTTTAAGCTTCTGAGGGGTTTAGTTGAAGCCTAGGATATCCGGAAAAAATACAAAAAAAAAAAAAATTGATTTTACTTTCATATCACAGCAGCTCAAGATACACATACGAAATGAAAAATGTCACAGTTGGTTCAACCTACCTATATAGAAATGAAAAATATCAGTGTATTTATATGAATAACTTTGGCTTTTATCCACTTAAACAGTATATCCAGTTTTTCTCAGGTTTTCAACCAGATCACTCTCTTTGAATATGATTTTGTATAGCGCGTGAAGTAAGTAGATGCAGAAGTGCTCGGTAGTTTCTCTGCAGGATCAACATTTTTCATCAAAATTCCATTATTTTCATTTACACCTGGACATGAAGTTGTTTCGAAATGAATACATTGTAATTAACCTTTATAAAAATAAAATTTCTCTTCAGAGAAATGGAGTAAACATACTTTCATATGTGTTTCGGGACCTGTTTTCCAATTTCAAAATCCAGGCCTTTCTATCATTGCTTTTCCTGCCAAATGCTGTTTCCAAATTGACTTTACTTTCATTTTGCTTTGAAAAAAAAGGAAAACTTGAGGCAGTAGATGATCCTTTCTTCTTTGACCAGGAATAACATTGAGTTGAGGCATACAACAATAGTCATTTCGGGAGGATGTCATTTCGAATTAATACAATAGAAAATTTCAATCGGAAAGAAAGGAATCGATTGATGAATATAACAAACACTTTCGGTATACCAAAATTTCAACTCGGAAATCAACACAAAAAGTCGAAAATGAACTCTGAAAGTAAGCAAAATACGTTAGAATAACGGGCACGTTGAAAAACTACTAGCTTGGAAGTGTTCGAATTTCTATCGCCAGAGGGCGTATCGCTAAGTAGTTGCGAATAGCTTAACTGAAATGTTTTCTCTCTTCTTCTTGGAACAAGAGTGCTATCATTTTGCCCAAAGGAATAAAATTATTGACAATACTTTCTGTGAAATTTCTGGGCACCCTTTCTTCAAATTTCCCTTATTGTGTTCGCGTTAGTACCCTCCCTCTATACCACCTATCCCAGGAAGTTTAAACCTGTCCGGGAATAAACTATCATTTCGAACTTTTAGGGTAATGAAATATTGTAAGGAGTGTCAAATGAAATCATGATCGGAACACCTCCTTCTATCTTTGCTACGCACACTCGACCCACACCCTGTCACGCCGACCCTGACCTATATGATCTAACGATTTTCCGCGTTTTCTTTTTAGCGCAGAAAATATTCGGACTAACGGATGGGATGGAATTGATATCTTCACTAAGTGTTTGACGGAAAATCTCACCCCGGAAAGGGCTGTGACTAATGCTAAAAACATTTGACGAACGTAAAATCGATGATGAAGAAGGTCATGGACGTCTCCTCGTTATAACGCCACTTATGGTATTTGGAACACGATGACTCAGCACAAGAGGAATCTTTCCGATAATTCAACAATACCCTGATACGAATTCATTAAATTATTTTATACCATCTAGACGTTTTAAAAAGACATTACTCGGCCCATGGCAACAAGGGTAAGTTGACGTCAATGAACTCTATATTATATACCTGGAAGGGACCCGTTTTGAGCGACAAGTGAAGCCAATTCGTTGCTTATGCAACCCGCGAAGTGGACGGGTATCTATCTCTTTCTTCCTCATTGCAGTAAAGGGAACTTGTCGCATTTATTCTAAATATTTTTAATTTTTCGTTTCAAATTAGGAGAACCTGAATTTTTTTCTGACTAATTCGTGAATAAGGCAGGATTGAAGAAGATCGCACATGTTCAAGTGAAATTTCAACTTAGTGAGCGCTTTTTCTGGGGAACAGCGCGTTATCATCCTCCGTAAATTTGCATTTTTTTGCCGAAAATCGTTCCAAGCGACCAGGTTGGACTCATGATGAAGAGTTCAATGTCAAATTGAATTCTATTCAGCCGCCCGTTGCCACGATAACTTACTACCGAGAAAAGCTATAGCGACTTAAAAAATTCAAAATAAGTTCGTTAATGGGCAGAATTTACCTTACAATTTCGAAGTTATATTAATTTCAAATATATTATTTTATTTCCTCTATATCTCAAGAAGTACTGATGCGATCAGATTGAAACTTGCTAACTCATTGCATGAAGAGTCGTTAAAAAAATATTTTTTTCGGAAACTAGCAATGAGATTTCAATGAAACTTGGCGCAGAACTTGAAGTCAAATCTGAACAGCAATGTTCGAGATTTCAGCTCGATTCGACACACATTTCCCAAAATATCGGAAAAAAGTATGTCATATTTCGCATTGGCAATGAATTTTAACCACCGCTTAAATTTTCCTGACTTTAAGTCAGTGCTTTTCGAGAAGTATTTTCCTATGTTCCTATTATTTAAATTTATTTTTATGATGATGAAACTATCGTCAATCGTCAAAGCACAGCTCACACCAACATAATTCTTCACTTTTTGAACCACACGCGGTGAAGGCAGAGAAAGTAATGGCATATCAGACAAAAATAGATATTCATTTTCAAAAATATTGCTCTTTCTAAATGATGTAATACCCAAACCACCTGAATTTCCAAGTAAAACCAAATTTGAGCCGTTAAACACCATTTACTTCAACGGGTGTGACAGGGAGAGGTTACCGTCCATAGCGCTATCTTTGTTTCGTTGCCCCTTGTTACGCTTTAAGCTTAGTTGAAGAAGGGTCGGGTCCTTTCCAGGTAGTAATATAGAGTTCTATGGTTGACGTTTATCCGGTGAATAAAAACAAATTTTACTAGAGTTTATTGAACTTTCATTACAACAATTTTCGATATACACTTTATTGAATGAATATATTGCTCATTTGGAGCGGTAAATAAAAGGATTCCAACTCTTCTCTCGTTAATATCTTCGAGAACGAGTTATCATCTGGAATGTTGCTGCAAAAATCTAGAAAAGTACTGACGTGAGGTCAGAAGCTTTTACGCGCTTGTTCAAATTCTAAACATTAGATGAACATGAAATTTTGACCCTAGTTGCCTAACGGCCGAACCTTAAACACAATAACTTCCGAAAGAAACAACTTAGAAACTCGATATTTGTAGAGAAGGTTTGGACCTTAATTACGAAGGCCGAATTCGTGAATGGGTAAAATCCACCCAATGATTCCGCAGATATACCCATTCAAAATTTATTTTCCCAATATTTCCAAAAATACAGATTAGATCGAATTGAACTTCAGTACTTCATCGAAAAATGACAGTTTGAAGGTTCAAACAGAATTTATTGTGGATAATAGGTTTGTTCCAACACCCAGTTCTGTTACTGTCTTGAACTCGTTCAGAACTGAATCAATTCACACGTCTTCGCTCATTCTAGTTCGGGACTAATTCTGAATAGATAGTTCGAAAGTGTTGGAAACGCATCATTCTTAGATATTCCCTTGTCATAGCCTAAGGGCTGTTTGTCACCCGAAAAATGCAGCCCGTCTCTGCCAGATGTGGTTTTATTGCCCCTTGCTTCAATTCCTCCTTCTCAGTTCTTGCCTAAACTCAAGAACTGAATTCACCGTTCTAGAACTGGTCTGACACAAATTCTTTTTACGTTGGAACACTTGGTTTGCCATTCCTAACCAGTTCGAAATTTGTTGGAACGCTAATATCGATATGCGCAAACTCCGCCCGATTCAGAACTAGTCCCAGAGTGTGTTGGAACAGACTTATTATGATGAGAAGATCACAGAATATTGAATATTTGAAAAAAAAATTAAATTTTTTTTTTCGAATTGTTGTAATGAAACAATCATCACGAAATTTCGGAGAATGTTATCCTTCATGATCTTTGAACTAGCTGCGAAGTTTCATCACTATTGAATCAGTATGTCTTGAGTTATACCGAAAAAAACAACGATATCGAGAAGAAAACCACGATATTGTATATATTTGTTTCCAATATCTCCAGAACTAAAAGCCGTATCGAATTGAAATTTGATACACAGCTGTGAAATATGGAGTTCAAGGTATGACTGGAATTGGTTTCGAATATGAACAAAGGTTTCAAAAAAAAAAAAAATTTTACCGGAAAAATTTTGAAAAAAGATTTTTTTAAAATTCAGTGACCATAAGATTTCAACGAAATTTTGCTCAAAGTTGCGCGTCATTATGCTCCAACTAACTGCCAAGTTTCAATCCAATCGCTTCACTAGTTCCTGAAATATGTGGAAGTTAACCTCAAAATTTCAAATGGCTATAACTCCGAAACTATTTGGCCCATTAACGAACTTAACCTTCGTATTTTGAAATGCAACCCTTCCTGAAATTTTCAAGTTGATAGAATCCTCCGTACGCCCGTTATCGTGTTGCCTGCCGGACGACCGGCTGGACAGAATCGATTTTGATACCGGATTCGTCATCAGTGAGTCCAACCTAGTCGTTTAAGACCATTTTCGGCTCAATCATCCAAAATTACAGACATTTGGACGAAACTATAGCACGTTGTTCCCCTAGAACGTGCGCGCAAAAATGGTCTCAAATAACTGGGTTGTACCATTGTATAAAGAATCTTTTTACAATGGTTGTACTCACTGATGGCGAATCGATTCTGTCCGGTCGTTGCCACTATTTGAGAAAAGAGACAGCTATTGAAATGAAAAATTCCGGATAGGTTATACATCAAAATGAGACTGATTAGTTGATTAATAGGCTTAATCGACCAAACGGTGTCGGAGTCATATGGATTTTTGAGTCTTTTTCCTCAATAGTTCAGGAACTACTTATGCCATCGGATTGAATCGTGGTAGAATCTCTGCAGTATTTTGTCTGGATAGTTTCATCAGTTAATCGATAAAAACGCATAATATTTCAAATTTCTGTAGAAAATTTGTTTTTTACGGGAACTTTTCATCAGATTTTGATCTAGACCTTGAAGTCAACATTCTACAATAGTGTACCAATTTTCAGTTCGATTCTTGGACATATTATGAAAAATATTTGTCAACTTTAGTGTTTTTTTCAGTATCGTTATTTCTGGAATGAATCGGAATATACTGATCCGATCATGATGAAAGTTGGTAACTATTTTGCAAATACTGTTGTTTAACTTTGTACAGAATTTCGTAATAATTGTGTAATTAGAAAAATTTGAAAAATAAATTTTGAATTTTTTTAATATTTTGCGATCTTCTTTTCATATTGAGCTTCTGTATGAAAATTCAAATTGTCATTTCTTATTCAACACTGGATTTGAATTTGATCCACTCTGTACCCCGTTAGGAAAGCTGTAAGCACAATAACTTCCGAACGAATCTACTAAGAGACTCGATATTTGTAGAGTAGGTTTGGGGATTAATAAGGCAAGACGAATCCGTAAATGTTAATATCTGCCAAATGAACACGTTGATATATACAAGCAAAATCATATTTTTTTCGAATACCTCCAAAAATACAAATTTGACTAAATTGAAATGACTTCCGGAAGAAACTACTAAGAAACCCGATATTTGTAGATTAGGTTTGGGGATTAATGAGGCAAGATGAATCCACGAATGTTAATATCTGCCAAGTGAACACGTAGATAAATCCATGCAAAATTATATTTTTTTCGAATACTTCCAAAAATACAAATTTGATTAAATTGAAATGTAGTATTTGATAGAAAAATTATACATTGACTATTCATGCAGAATTTCATGAGGACTTCATAAAGAAGACAGTTGAATCTTTCCACCAGAAATCAAGGCGTTTCCGGTTTGAAATTTAAATATTCTTCATATTTCTTGCGAAATTGCGAAAGTTCTAGTGTCATTTCACGAACGAATTGTAAGCTTTTTCAATAGATTATAACTTCACGTATGAGGTATATTCAACTCAACCTATAGTCAGAACAGGGGCAATGATTTCGAAACAATAATCATCATTCAAACCGGGTAGGTATTTTGATAACATACTACAAAATGGCGAATGCGCGATTTGAATAGGTGAAACTTTCTTTTTCAATAACTTTTCGTTTCGATGAAAGAGTGCCTTTGCTCGCCTACCTTTTGAATCAAACATATTTCTCAATCATTTCAATATGTAAAATTTCGTGGTTTTTTACGCGCTTGTTCTGGGGAACAGCGCGTTATTTTTCGATATCGTTGTTTTTTGCCTGCATGTTCTAGGGGGACAGCGTGCTATAATTTTGTCGAGATGTTTCTATATAACTTAAGAAATACTGATTCAATCATGATGAAGCTTGGCAGCTTGTTTGGAGATGCTGAAGGACAACGTTGATGATCGTGTCATTAGAACATTCAATATTTTGTGGTCTACTTATCATATTATCCTCATTTAATTCTGTATGAACCTTCGAACTGTCATGTTTCGAAATACTGAGAAAATAAAATTTTAATCCATATATCTATAGAATCATTGGGTGGACTACACCCATTCACGAATTCGGACTTCGTAATTAAGTTCCAAACCTACAAAGTATTGAGTTTCTAAGTTGTTCCTTTCGGAAGTTGTTTTGTTTACGTTTGGCCGTTAGACTTTTCTTATTGTATTTTTTTATTTACGCCTTTTAAACAATGTGATCGCGGTGGTATACGATAACGTGATTTAAAGAGTTTTTGTAAAAATGATATCACAATTTTCATACTTCAAATATCACAACACGTGTTCATTATTGAGGGTTTGATTCTATGCAGTTTCATTCAATACAATAGTTAAATAATGACCTCTCATTCCTAAAATGAATGAGCGTATTATCATCCATTGTCATAACCATTCTTTCTTAATCTTTGAAGATTTCTCTTCTCCTATACATTCATGGGCATTCTGAATGAATTCATAGGTCTGAAATCTAGTTCCCTGTTTAAACTACCGGGACCTTTTGAGTATGAAAAATATATGCCCTAATACATGAATGTGAATATATGCCATTTGAATCTGACCCTTCTAAATAAACCTATAGAATAGTATCTCCAGAGACCCGGCGAGCTTCTTATTCAAACCAGTGGTTCCAAAAATTCATGTTCTGGATCCCATCGGAAATGTATCTGTATGTAACTACAAGGGGAATACTGCCAACACCTTGTATCTTCTGATATAATTGAATGTTAAGAAACGATGGGAATTTATCTCTCAGGGGCATATTAGTTTTCTTCCTATTTTCTGAAACAGAACTGTAAAAAATTGAATGGAAATTTTATTCAAAGAAAATAATTTAATTTTCCCTGTAATTGTGGAAAGACATACATACATCACGGACGTTAGATTTACAAAAAAGTAACGTAACTCGTCAATAATTCTCGTACGAAGAATTATTAAGGAAAATCCTCCCACCTGTCGATTTTTTATTTCAAAAGCAATTTATTCTGTGCTTTTTCGAATTTGATATTTCTACTTAGTTACTAGTTGTTTGAGACAATTTTCGGCTTTAATTAGAGAATTACAGACATTTGGACAAAACGATAGCACGTTGTTCCCCTAAAGCATGCGCGCAAAAAGTCCAGTTTAATACATATTGGTATCAACATTGTAATTCCATTTTCATCTTCATGCAAACCCTTAATTGAGTAGCTATAGACGATAATATTTCGGTGCTTTCGGGAGCTCTGTGCATAAAGAGGATCATCTGCTGTTATTTGTTTGCTTCATAACTGTGTTCTTACGTAACCGTGGACACAGCACACTTATTCACTATCGACTCAACAGCAAATTGTATGTTTCACCAATATTTAGGCTAATAGATAAACTTCTACTCGTGTTTGTCAAGAGTTGAATAAAACTTCAACAAAACTACAAACTAGCTCCATGACCAAATTATCAAAGCGATAGGAAAGTGTCCCCATGCCTCTGAATAAAAAGCAAAAATATTTCTTTATTCAAATTCCCATGAGATAGATATCGCTGTCATTTATCAGAAATATATTCTGTTCAACTCTATTCATTTCCGATACTCATTATGACATCTTGTGAATGTTACATTATGAAGTCTCATTTCTACTGAAGAGTGTTTTTTTTAGAGGTATAGAAGTTTGAAATGGAATAAAACAATGATGAATATAATTTCTGGCAGATATGACCGCCACTGCTGGCTCGGACGTAATTTAATCTGGAGTTCCCATTTTCAATCATTTCTTCCAACATTTGTGGCTGTAAATCGGTAATTACGCGGCGTATGTTGTCCCCCAAGTGGTCAATCGTATCCGGCTTATCGGCGTAGACTAGCGACTTCACATGTCCCCACAAAAAATAGTCTAGCGGCGTTGAATCGCACGATCTTGGAGGCCTATTCACGACCCCAGAACGTGAAATTAAACGGTTATCAAACGTTTCCTTCAGTAAATCAATTGTGTCACGAGCTGTGTGACATGTTGCGCCGTCTTGTTGAACCACAGCTGCTGCACATCATGGTTGTTCAATTAAGAAACGAAAAAGTCAGTAATCATGGCTCTATAGCTGTGCACGATGGCGGATAGACTGATTCGCGTCTTCTTGTACGCTACGCTCTACAGCAGCAATGGCTTCTGTTCTGTTCTTCTCTGTGGATGCGTATTATCAGTTTTAGTAATCGTGGTGCGAAAACGATCCATAGTTAGTCGAAATAATTGCTCTGATGGACGATTATGTTGGCCGTAAAATGGACGTAGAGCGAGATACGTATTTCGAACAGGACCATTATTTTCAAAATAAATAAGCACAATTTGAAAGCGATGTTCCCGCGTCAGTCTATTCAACTTAACACAAACCACTTGACAGCTAACAAAATGGTCGCCAGTTTAAACAGTGTTGCCTACTTAAAGTTCTATACCTCTAAAAAAACACGCTTTACATTAAATTATATTTTACCACCGTATAGTACTTGATACGATCGGGACAGTTTTGGAACCACTGATTTGAGTTATTTTGGGATTCACTGATGCTTTCTTTCATTTTACGAACTGATATTCGAACATTTGAATACATTGATATAGAATTTATTCCATACAGCTCAATAGATCTTGGAAAGCAAATTTCTGCATTAATTTGAAATTGAAAATATATCACTTTCTGAAACGACAAGATTTGGTTTATTATTTTCAACTTATTCATCTCTTTCGCAATTCTTATTCTGAAGTGTCAAGATTTTCAAAGTGAGTGGAATCCCGTTTCTTCTTGAGGGATATTTATGAAAAATTAACATGTTTCGGTACAGCACAGCAAACTGCTCCGATCGATCCATTATTTTTGGGCTGGTTTCATAGACTGATTTTGGCTACAGGAAACAGTATGAACTCTCACTTTTGAACTAGATTTCTCAAGAAAACATTCTGGAAAAGAATTAACGTGAGGTCCAGAGTTTTTACGCGCTTGTTCAGGGTCTGTGCCAAATTCATTAGATATCTGATGAATACTTCCCCAAAAAAAATTTGGATTTTTTAAAATCTTCAACTGAAAGATTGGCACGAAACCCTTCACAAAGCGCAGGTTGCTATTATTTAACTGACTACGAAGATTCAGTCCTGCATCAATACTTCTTGAGAAAAAGTCAGCCTGACGGCCGACTGCGTAAACACAATAACTTCCGAAAGAAACAACTTAGAAACTCGATATTTGTAGAGAAGGTTTGGACCTTAATTACGAAGGCCGAATTCGTGAATGGGTAAAATCCACCCAATGATTCCGTAGATATACCCAATCAAAATTTTATTTTTCCAATATTTCCAAAAATACAGATCAGATCGAATTGAAATCCAGTACTTCATCGAAAATAACAGTTCGAAGTTTCATACAGAATTTAATGAGGATGATATGATGAGAAAATCATAGAAATTTTTTTTTTCAAATTGTTCTAATAACACGATTATCACGAAATTTTGCATAAAGTTGTCTTTCAGCATCTTAAAACTAGCTGTGAAGTTTAATCAGGACTGAATCAGTATTTCTCGAGTAATACCGAAAAAATCAACGATATCGAGAAGAAAACCTCGAAATTTGACATATTTTTTCCCGATATCTCCAAAACTTATGATCGTATCGAACTTAAATTTAGTACACTGCTGTGAAATTAGAAGGTCAAAGTGTGAGTATAATTTTTTTTGGATATGATTAATGGTTTCCGAAAAAAAAATTTTTTTGTAAAAAAATTTCGAAAAATTTTTTTTTTAATTTACTGACAATATGATCTTGACGAAAATTGGCTCAAAGTTGCGCGTCGTTATACTCCACCAAACTGCCGAGTTTGAATCCAATCGCTTGAGTAGTTTCTGAAATAAAAAATAAATAACTTCAAAACTTCAAGTGCCTATAACTCCGAAACTATTCGACCGATTAACGAACTTAACCGCGGCATTCTGATGCGCAACCTATCCTGAAAGTTTCAAGTAGCTAGCTTGCTTCTGTCGACAGTTATCGTGTCTACGGACGGTCGGCCGGCCGGCCGGACAGAATCAATTTTGACACCGGATTCGTCATCAGTGAGTCCAGCCTAGTCGATTGAGACCATTTTCGGCTCAATCATCCAAAATTACAGACATTTGGACAAAACGATAGCACGCTGTTCCCCTAGAACATGCGCGCAAAAAGAGGGAATAAAACACAAAATTTCGGAACCCCTTGGCCGATCTCACCCTTCAACGAATTCAGCCGGATACTTAGGCACCAGATCTACTACGCCAGCCAGACGTTTCGAGACTCTAGGTATATTCCATCGAATGTTACCGCCCACACCAACAGACAGATGAACGGTCGGACAGAATTGAATTCGACATCAGATTCTTAATGGGGCAGTCCAACCTAGTCGTTTAAGACCATTTTCGGAAGAAAATTGCAGACCTTTGGACGAAATGAACGCGCTGTTCCCCAGAACAAGCACGTTAAAATATGCCTTACAGAGTACTCTGTTTCAGAGCTATATTGTCTCTTGAGTTTATATCGAAGACTTATAGCTTGTCAGTTTTGAGACGAAAATGCTCTCAAACGACTAGATTGGACTCACTCGCCACGAAACCGGTGTCAAAATCGTTCCTTTAGGGCCGAGGGCAGGATAACTGTCAAAAAAACTAGAGAACACTGACGTGAGGTCAGGAGCTTTTACGCGCTTGTTCAAATTCCAACCATTAGATCAACACGAAATTTTGCACCCAGTTGCGTGTTAGTAATCTCCACCTGATAAGTAGTTTCAATCTGATTGCATTCTTACATCTTGAGAAATTGCGGAAATAACGTTAAAATTCTAAATAACATAATTTTTGGACTCCAAACCTAATATGACAATTTCAAGTCGCTAAGTCTCTTCCTTCGAAAGTTACACCACATACGAACGGACAACCGGACGGACAGAATTGACGTTGACCTCGGATTCTTCGTCAGAGAGTTCAACCAAATCATTTACGACCATTTTGGGTTCGAAATTCGAAAATTACAGACATAGTGACGAATTGATAACGCTGTTCCCTAAAACAAAGCGCGTGAAAAAACGAGCGAGCGACTGGAAACTTCCAAGATCGAATGCAACGTCTGAGTTGGTTAAATAGGCCAAATCAGCCTTATGGTTTCGGAGTTATTATCATTTGAACTTTTGAGTTTATTTCCTCAATATCTTACGAAAATTTCTTTTTTGGTATAATTCAAAAAATACTGATCAAATGATGATAAAATATGGAAATTTAATATTGGGAATTAAAATTTTATTTTCCGAAAATACAGATTGAATCGAATTGAAATCTAGTACTTGATTGAAAAATGATAGCTTGAAGGTTCATGCAGAATTTTATGGGGACCATATATCAACTCTTTCCATCAAGAGGTAAAGGTGTGCTTGTTGGGGTCAATACGTGAAAAGATGAAAGCTTTGGCAACGAATTCGAACATGCGCAAAAAAGCTGCTGACTTCAGGTCAAGAATTCTAGATATAGCATTTGGTCAACTCGTGCTGCGTTTAGTGCGTCCCACTCTGAAAAATTAGAATGAATCCCTCGTCATCTTTGAAGCAACGAAATCTTCCAACGGAGCGTTCCCGGAACCAACTTTTTTCCAAGAACATTGGGCAACCAGTGGCATATTAACCGGTACGCTAAGTACGCTTAACTGGGGCCCTGAAGTCCAAAGGGGCCCCCGATCGAATCAACACTTTTGCAGAATCAAAATTCGCTTCCGCGTGTTTTTTCCAATGATACTTATCTGCCTGCAATAAATTCCGGAAAGGGAAGTTGCCTGCATCCTTTTGAGATCTAGGTACAAACCACCAACAATTTTTTGTTATTAGGGAAACAATTCTAGAACACTTTGAGAAAGTTTCTTCCAAACTTCAATGAAATTTTGGAGTTTTTTCCCGAAAATAGTCTCGAACGATAAGGTTGGATTCACTGATGACGAATCCGGTGTCAAAATCGATTCTGTCCGGCAGTTGAATCTGTCAATGGGATAATCGGCTGAATGGTTTCAGTTTACAATTTACAGCAATTCGAAATCTTGAGATTCTTTCCCTGATATTTCAGGAACTACAGTTGCGATTCTATTGAAACTTGGCAGTTAGTTGGAGCATAAGGACGCGCAATCCATTTTGTTTGGATTGTGTTGTCAGTCAATTTGAAAAGAATACTTCTCGAAATTTAGTCGAAAAAATGTTTTTTTTGGAAACTCTTAATCATATTCGAATAAAATTTTGCTTATATCTTGGGCTGTATATTTCACAGTAGTATACCAAATATTTTCGGAGATATATGTCAAATTTCGTGGTTTTTTCTACGGTATCGTTGTTTTTCTGAAGTAGCTCAAAAATACTTATTCAATATGGATAAAACTTGGTAATTTGTTTGAAAATGCTGATGAACCACTTTTACCAATAATTCGTGCTGATCGTGTCATTGGAATGATTTTCTGAACATATTTTCCTCACGAAATTCTGTGTAAACCATCAAGCTGTCATTTTCCAATTCAAGTACTGGATTTCCATTCGATCTCAGCTGTATTTTTGGAAATATTGTGGAGATAACATTTTTAATAGGGATACCTTCGTAATCATTGGGTGGATTTTACCCATTCAAGAATTCGACCTTTGTAATAAATGTCCAACACTACTCTACAAATATCTAGTTTCTAAGTTGTTTTTCTCGGAAGATATTGTGCTTACGATCGGCCGTTGGGCGTGATATAACGAAGAGTCTGGATTATGATGCTGCATTTACAAAATTTTCAGGCATGAAAATGAGAAAAAAATATATCTCTGACTAGTTTTCCGGCTTTTCATGTTATTTTCAGTTTTCAATAATTTTTCATGTTCATTTTATACGATTTTCGGTAGAAATGATTATTGTTTCGTAGTTTCTACCAATAAATTTGAGCAATAAATGTTTTGTCTGTGCTGAAAAAATCAAATTCTGATTGAAAAATTGTTTCGAAAGAAATTGAAAGATCAGAAGGGGGGCCCCGAAAGTTTCCGAGCGTAGGGCCCTGGAAATCGGCGATCCGCCACTGTGGGCAACCCTGTATAATTTGAACTCAACAACGTTATAAGGCGAACACTTCTGAAAGAAATTATTGTAGATAGTTTCAAGGATGGATTTCTTTTAGGAATTGGTTTGGTGTTCCGTACAAAAACCTCGTAGCATTCATTCAAGCATTCTCATCACTTATTCACCAATGTAATCCTATTTTATATTTATCACCCATAACTTCCGCTATTTGCATTCGCAACAGTTAAAACATTTTCATTACTGCCATGAAAATATTCATATGTAGCCGGATTATAAGCCGTTAATCTATGTGTGAATGTAATATTAATAGTTAGAAAATGATATTAACTTTATTATTTTCTGATGAATGTTTCAGTCACTTCGCATCGAAATGAAAACTATTTTTGAACATGACAAATCCGAAGGTTGTGCCTTTTTCATACAAAATAACCTCATTTCTGTGTTTTGGGAAAATTGTTTGTATTTTTTTGTCAAAATCGATTCTGTTCGACCTTCCAGCCGTTGACATAATAGTCTGAGAACGAAAAGAGCTAGCTACTTAAATCTTTCAGAGTTGGTCAGAATTTATAATTATACCTCAATTTTTAAGGTTATTTTTCCAAATCTCAGGCTATGTGATCGGATTGAAACTTGGATTTTTGTTGTAGAGTATCAACGCGCAACTGCATGCAGAATTCCGTTCTGATCATATTCGAAGTGACTTTTGACTCCCTCGAAAGTTTCGAACTTTTTTGCGGAATTTTTTTTCGGAAGCTATCCGATTTCGACTTGATACCGTGTTGACCTTGAAGTCAACATTTTATTACAGGGAAAGGGTGTACAAAATGACATACATTTCATAAAACTTGAAAAGTTCAATGAAAAATCGCATTTTTCAAAAAATTGTCAAACAGAATAATGACTAATCCCTTCATCTATACTTTAAACAAGATATTTGCGTATCAAAATGAAATATGGTTTTACATGGAAATAACAAAATGAATTGAGGGTAAACTGACACATTATTTTTTGTACACATTTGTACTCCTAAACTCATCTGATATATTTAGGCTAAAAACCCTCCCTGAGAATTTTAAGAATTTGGTTCTCTATTTCGAAACTTGTTCCCTTTCAAGCGCGTAAAAATTTCTTTAATTTTGAAATTTTGTTGACAAATTAGGCCTTGAAAGTTAGCAAAATCATTTTATATGAAGCTTCGATTGACAGGGTGAGTACCTGAATAGGAGACCTCTCCGGCAAGGAATTTGAGCACCTGGACGGTATTTTTTAGGAAAAATATTTATCTTCAACTCCTGAATCAGTCAATCGGTTTACAAGACATAATTATCTTCGATCAGTAAGTCCAACCTAACCGATTAAGACCATTTCGGCTCACTATAGGTATTTGGGTAAAATGATAACACTACGAAAATACGATTCGGTTGAACTCCCTGAAAAAGAATCCGTGATCAAATTTGATTCTGTCCGTCCGGCCATCCGTATGTGCTCTAACTTTCGAAGGAAAAGACTTAGCGACTTGAAATTGTCAGATAAGGTTCGGAATCCAAATACCTCGATTGAATGAGTGAAACCGGTTGTTTAGTTTCGGAGTTAGACCCATTTGATATTTTGAGGTTAATTCCTCAATATCTCATGAAGTATTGACTCGATCAAATTGAAACTTCGTGGACAGTTTTGGAATGCCAACGCGCAACTTAGAGCATTTCGTGTCGATCCAGTGGTTCGGAAATTAAAAAAAAAAAATTTTATTCGGAAATTTTCAAAATTTTCGATGAAAAAATGTTTTTCTGAAAATATTGATTAGATTTCAATGGGATTCGACACGAACCTTAGAGTCAGTATCTAACAACAATGTTCCAAATCTCAATTCGATCCGATATTTACTTTCGGAGATATAAGGAACAAAAATGTGCCAAATTTCGTTGTTATTTGGAATTTTAACGTTATTTCCGCAATATCTCAAGAAGTACAAATACAAGCAGATGAAAACTCCCTGCTCAGATGGAAATTTCCAACTCGCAACTTCTTGCAAAATTTCGTGTTCATCTAAAAGTTAGAATTTGAACAAGTTGCTCCTGACCTCACGTCAGTGCTTTTCTAGATTTTTTGATGACGCATTTCGGATGGTACCTTTACAGCCAATGAGGCGATTAAAGTTGGCTTCTATTATCGCAATCGTAACCTGCTTGTACCCACAGAATTTGAACTTTACGTAGGTAGGAAAGAAATCTAGAGGTGTGATATTACATGATCTATGTAGCCAATTAACTGGTCCCAAGCGTGAAATTAACTGCTCACGGAATTGTCTTTACAATAAAGCCACAGGCTGTTGGACAAGTCTTACTGGTATCAACTTGAAATTCGTCGATATCAAAAGATTTAATTTCAGAAAGTAAACAGCGAAGCACAGTTATTATTCCATCGACCTAATTTTAGAAAAAGAAGAAGAGAGGATGCAATGAGTCAGTAATCCACAGCAAATCTATTTGTCTAGATACATTTTTTTAAGTAGGGGATAAGTTCACCTTCGAAGATGCCAAACATTTGGAATCTTTGATTCAGAATTCGAGTGTTCTGAGTTGTCCAATATAAAAGTTATAGTTTACAACTTACTAGATGGGTCTTCTCCAACTTTTTTAGTCCAATTTCGGCTAGATGCAAGCGTCTTGGAGCCAGAGCTGTCAGAAAGAAATATACTTCACAATAACCTAGTTACTTTGAAAAATCTAAGTTACTGTGTACTAGCTCCTGCATTCTTGACAAAAGTATCTAGTATCTTAGATACCTTTGAAAACTGTATCTTGTTACTCGAAAAGTGACTTAGATCCTTGAACGTTTTCAATTATTGACGGCGAAATTTCAGTATATTATTATACTATGCCTGAATAAGCTGTAGCCTATAGGCTATCAGGATGATGTGAGGTTTAATACCTATTTTAGGATTTTTTTTTATATAGAGTAAAATTTTATTTTGAAGTCTGAAAAAAGTGACTTCTATGTTCAATGGGTATGAATATAAATATAAACTTTTAAATTCTTATTATCTCTAATTCTTACACTAAAGACATTTCCGGATACATATTTCATTTCCTGGACTAATTAACCCGAGAAATAGTTGATTGTCTTCATCTGATACATCACGAAACTTCAACCTTATTTATACAGAGTGTAACAGCCAAATGGAATAAATTCGATAACGAATAAATGGGGGGGTGTTAGGAAAAACGCTCGGACACGTCGATTTGTAATTTTAAATGCGCATAGTTTTCAAAAAAATAAAATTATATAGGGTGTTCCATGCGACCGTGGCCTATACCAAATTTCTTATTTCAAATGTAGCCCCCTGTATATTATTTATTTTATGGATTCTTCGGAAAATTCTAGACATAATTCATGTACAATGTCCTATACCTATCTTTTTCGGAAATATTAAGTGTTTTCAGAAATGTTGAGTAACGTTAGAAGATAATTCTACACCAGATTTGCATGTTGCCAAGATGTTCGCGGCGTTGTTTTTTTTTTGTTGTTTTTTAATTATTAAGAAATAATCAGTATTACTTATTAGGTTTTAAGTGTAATGTACCGAATTTGTGAAATAAAATATTTTTTTTTATTCAAAACGTTGATTTTTGAACTGAATCTGAAAACACTTAATATTTCCGAAATAGTTAAAGATAGGTATAGGACATTGTGCATGAATTGTGTCTAGAATTCTCTGAAGAATCCAAAAAATAAATAATATACAGGGGGTTGCATTTGAAATAAGAAAGTTGGTATTGGCCACGGTCACATGGAACACCCTATATAATATTATTTTCTTGAAAAATATGCGCATTTAAAATCACAAATCGACGTGTCCGAGCGTTTTTCCCAACACGCCCTCATTTATTCGTTATCGAATTTATTCCATTTGGCTATTACACTCTGTATATAATGGAATTCAAGAAGAACCTATCTTATCTTTTCTGAGATTAACTAGGTACTCGGAGTTACTTCAGATCCCCTATCAAAAAGTATTTTATCTAGTATCTACATGCTTCTTCGGAGTATCTTCGATAGCTCAGCTGTGAGTAAATAACACTCAATAATTTAGTCGTAATCTTGCATCTGAAACTGATTGCATAGATTATATTTTTCACGTCGGGCTGTCCTTATATTTATGCTCATCGCAGACAGTAGAATTTTTTAGCATCCATTTATGAATATCTCGAACTAAATCAAAAACCTGTTATAATATTAGTTTTCTTATGTACTAGGAGTTGACCATTTATTTATTGAAAATGCTTATTGAATAAAGTGTGGATTTAAAAGTACTAGATCTTGAGTGAAAGACTTCCAAAGAAATTCCGATACTTTTCGGCAAAAAATAGATCTGATTAATATCGTGTAAAACATTACTCATTCCAACCCAGTAAAAAATAAATTACGGCTAATTCTCCATTTTGCAACCCAATTAGAATCGATACGGGAAGATTCGAGTGGTCTTCAATAATCATTTATATAAACACATTAATTAAGATTTGAATTGGACAGAGCTAAATCTCAAACTGGAAAACTTTTCGTCTTCTGACTATTCCGGCTATCCCTAAACAAAAAAACTGTAACGTATATCGTAATAAAAATTTTTAAGCTTGTTATTGATTTCCTAGAAACATATGATAATCTTGAGTTATCGAGAAAATAATAACAATAGTGCGAAAGTATCCACGAAATTTAACAGATTTTATCCAAATAGCTTCGGAAATGGAGAGAAGGCCAAAGTGAAAATTGATCCACTATTGTATAATATTGTCCTCAAGATTTGTGCTGAATTCAATCCCAACTAAATTTGCAAGCAGGTGCCAGTCGTTATTTTACAACCATATATCGATTTTCAATCCAATCGGTCCAGTAGTTCCTGAGATATCGAGGAAACATCCTTAGTTATCCCCATTTGGCCGATTAACAAGTTCAAAAGTAGTATTTTGATATGCAATCTACCCTGCAAGGTTAAAGTGCCTAGATTGATCCTTTCTCAAGATATCATGCCTGGACGTTTTTACATCGGGTTCTTCATCAGTGAGTCTGAACTTGCCGTTCGAAACAATTTTCGGGCAAAAATTCGAGGATTACAGACATTCGGACAAAACGATTGCACACAAAACATAGAAGAGTATTCATATTTATGTGAACATGTGCGCAAACGTACAAATTATTTCCGGCGCATTCTCCATTTTGCAACGCGAAAAATCGAAGCGGTAGGAGTAGGTTTGATTGATACACACTTATACCTTTGTCTAAGGATACACATTAGTTTGATGACTCATATGAAAATACCGAATCCATCGAAATGAACTTTAGTGTCTCTTTCTGTATACACCGAATAAAATCGATCCAAATACAATAAAGTCATAATCATAGTTCCTGGAAATACAAGATACTCGCGAATATTAAAACGTCATGTCTGCATGAAAATTATCTGAAATGAACGACCTTCAAACATTTCAGTTGTTCCGCAAAGAATAACGACGAACGGTCGTGATGTGGGGGAGCAGCTTTAGGGAAAACTGGGACGGTCTGAGCTCAGCAACCTTCGCCGTCGTGGCGGCGATGATGCTCTTCTGGCGTCACGGCGCAATTCCTTGGACGCAGACCTTCTGGGCCTGAGCAGTCGGAGTTCTTTTTATAGCTAGCGGTGACCCGCGATCTCTATGGAGCAGGTGCCGATGTAAGAGCAGCGACAGCGCCTCTAACGGCGTCGATTCACATAGGACTTCAGTTACCAACACTCACTATTTGCGAGTCGGAATCGGACTGTTGATGTACACCAGCCAGAACGGCTGGGAGTGGTGCGAGATTGAGTGTGTGGAAGTTTCTCAACCTGGGTGCCCTTTGCGCCCGCCGCATTCCAGGAGTTCTAGTAATAGGTTGACCAATGTTGACCTGACCGAGGCCAACAATTGAGAAGAGGTGGACTGAGTTCGAAGTCGGGGCGACCGGCTCACCATTGCCGGACCATATTGAACTAGAGCATCAAGTGAGTATTGCTATAACATCAGGCTCAATAACACTCCAATTTTCAAAACTGCGTCCATGTCCTTGACGCCATATAGCATGATCAATTCCCACTAGTTCTCAGCTAGCTGCTCAGTGCGCATTGACCAACACGTTTCCTAGAAATAACTCGCTATTAAGCAGAAAAACTATGGCAATTCGGTGCCAGTTGCGATAAACAACTCGCAAATGATTTTGAATTGTTGGAAAACTCATGGGTCATATTCTAGCATGAGATTATGAAATATTGATCATGTGACTCAGACCGAACGCCGGCAAAGCCACGCTACTATTTTGATCCGAATAAGAATAGGTATTTTGGTAGAATTGGTCCTATGGCTCGAATATCTAATATCTGCTTTGGTTCTATAAGCCGAAAGTTATCGGTAGAAAATCGATCGCCTCCATATCGTGTCCAATAAAGACAGAGCGTAGATAGAAGAGGCATGCTGACGAAAATCATACTGTTTAGTTTGAATGCCCCAAATACCACTACACTATACTAAATCTGTATCAACACATAAACACATCAAAATAGATGCGGACCCGCTGATTCAAAACCTTTATTACCAGAAGAAATGCTTGCCGGTTTTTCGTTACGAGTTATGAATGTTATTAATATGTCAGGAATCCGATTCCTAAAAATTGCGCAATGCCAATTTTCAGCCTCAATCTGATGGAATCTTGGACAAAAATAAACAGGCCTAGACAATTTTGATTGAATAATCTTGTCTAGACGGAGGTACTGATGACCTTGCTCGTACAATAAATAACTGTTTCTTTTTTTGGTACAGCCTAAATCAAAAAAATCACAGTGGGCTAGTTTCATACCTAAAAATAATTCATGACGAAAATTTTTATTAATTCTTGTAGAGTCCAACCCTGTCTTTTTGAAGTACATCTTGAGAGTATTGGTAAAGCTGAAGAGGATAATTCGGTATAGCCATTGAAATTCTCCATCAGGAATTCCTCTGAACGTGTGTTTGTGTCGGTTCCGATAGAATTGTATATCAAAGAAAATAAACCTTATCTTCAATGCCGAAAAAAATTTTTTTCACCAAGAATTGGCCTACTATTGATTCATGTTTATTTGCTTATTTTAAATAAATTGCACTGAAATTACAGAACTCCAACGAATAATTTTGAGCTTCGTTGACAAACCACCAGATGTCTCGATTTATCTGTAATCAACATTACAATGTCCTGATAATTTTCCTCAATTATTTTAAATTAGTTCAAAACAAACCTCATGAAGTACTTGAAATTATATCATACTCAGAGAAGCAAATCAATATGTATCTTTCTGCACGATATTGGTTTATGTCATGATGGAGCAAAGGGAAAGTATTCTAGTATAGTAAGTACGCTATTGTCAAAGGAAACAGAAATAAAGAAGAGCAAATATACCCTCCAATTCCAAGAGAACGAGTGAATTAGGACGCATTATCGAAAAAAGCTCAATCTTTGTGAAGATTTGACGTATTTCAACCCCTAAAAGGGTTGAAAGCCACCATTAATGATGGATTGCTAGTTTTCAGTTCCATCGTTTATAAGGAATCAATAGAGAGCAATCGATTCGATTTATAATTCTACATCGGTGCTTTGCACCTTAGCAGTTCTTTATTAGGTCAATTCAACTTGTATATTATCCTATTTGTTGAATCGATAAGATAAAATATACTTATGAAAATTTATATTTTTATACCCTAATAGCAAAATTGGGTCAATTTTTTCCGCTGTGATTTGAAAAAATCATTTTTTAAGATCGGAAAAAATTGATACCTACCAATTAAATTTCTTGGATGTCATCCTACATGTTTATATGACTCATTATGGGATTCGAATAAAAACTACATTTATGAGAACGATTCGAAATTTATGGAATATTTTCATTCGAAAATAAATTGAAAAATTCACGAAAAACACTATTGCGAGGTCGTGAACTTTCCCGCAATGATTGAATGTGGTTGAAAAATGAGAATTTAAAATATTTTTTCCAATATTTTCGAAAATGAATTTCGAATTGAGATGGAATTTGGTGCAATATTAACAACAAAGTCGGTGTCAAGCTTCATGGAATTCTCATGGATAGTTTGCGAAAGAAAATCAAAATTTGAAAAGTTTTTGAAATTTTTCGGACGCTACTATCCTAACTAAATTCCACATGGAATTATAGATCAGTATTCTTCTGTAAAAAAAAATTTTCAAAAAGAATTCGGATAATTCCTAAAATATTTTTCAAAAATCATCCCTCACGATAGGATCCTCACAAACTTTGACCAAAAGCCTCGCGACGATATTCCCCAACTAATTTCGAAATTTGAATTCGATCGCATGTCTCTATTGCTAAGGTTGTGTTTGTGCTCTCTTTTTCTAATAGCTACCGGTCGAAATGTTTCCCCTATAGATGTCTTTTCACAAATACAGAGATTACTATAAAAACAATTTTTTAATTTTTGTTTTTCGTCAATTGGTTTTAGTTAGGATGGATTTCAAATCATTCTTTGATTTTAAAAACGTTCTCGTATATATTTATAAAAACAGTTTTTTCAAATCGAAAAACAGTTTGAAATCCATACTAACTAAAACCAAACCGATTAATGAGAAACAAAAATCAAAAACCTGTGTTTATAGCATTCCCTGTATTTGTGGAAAGACTTATACAGGGAAAACATCTCGACCGTTAGATATCAGAAAAACAGAGCACAAAAACAACCTAAGGAATAGAGACATACAAGATCCAAAATATCAAACAATGTATGTTCGACCATTGGGAATGAAAATAAGCTTTAATTGATATTCCGTCATAAATTTTTTCAAATGCACAATGTTTTCAAGCGTCCCAAGTATCAGATTTTATTTGATGCGAGAAGGTGAATTATTTGATAATAATAACGAATCGAATAACTAGTCCGTTCGCCAATTTGTAACACTGCATAATCGATTGAACTATCTGATATCAGTTCAAAAACAATAACTAGCAACTGCTCAAACTATTACTAACAGTATCCTGAACGTTGATCAATTTTATTCGAAATATGAATATTTGATATTTAGTGTATCTTGATATATCGTTCAAAAGTTGGATTGCCATTTAAAAAAATAGCCATGTCATATCTCTAATTGGGGTCTCGCACTGTATTGGACTTGTTGTAAATTTTTGGTCTACGTCTGTGCGCAGGTTTTTCCTCGTATTTCAATATTTCATAATTATTTCTGTTCATTATTATAGTTAAACTATATATCACTACTGTTATGCTCATAATCTAGAAACTTTAGTTGTTTGAGGAATTGGAAAATATATGGTGGAAACATGAAAATCATTTTATGAGAACAAAGAAAGAAATATCGACATATTTTGTTGGGAATACGGAATTTTGAGTGAAATTTGTAGCGTGTCCTTTTCAATTGTAGTGGATATCATATCATCTCATAAAATTATCTGATTTTTCTGAAGTATCTAATGATTTCAATTGAGAGCAGATATGATGATTATATAGGTCACTTCAGAATAATCTAGAAATGTCTGATCTGATGGTGTTGAAAGAAAATATGAAATAATTCCAGACCGTGCAGAAATCAAAAACTATCTGAATTTGAAGATAATCAAAATGTATATCTGAACCTGTTGACAACGAGAAAGAGCCGATGTGTGAAAATCGATTGTATTGAACTTGGACAAGTGAAAATTACTTTTCGTCGGATTTACTCGTTTGTCGATCAACCGGTCATTTATTTTCCTGGTCCTGTGATTAAACTGGACTCAACCACCCTCATTTCCTTTTCTTAATTGATTGCAGATCGACATTATGATTTTATCACAGCGACTGCGGAAACCCAGTCTCGTAGGAATAGGAAATAGCAAATGGGATTAGAATTTTCTGCGGCACTAACAGTCGGAAACATTTATATATATTTTCTCCGGTTGATAACCAAAACCTTGCGAATTCTATACGATTGTCTATTATTTCTACATAATGTTCATAATTTTGAAAGTTCATTTAGTTGGGAAATCCGCCCAGAGCACCCCTCAAACAGTATCAGGGAGAAATTGCGATGATCATCCAAGTACTCCAATCGAAATCTATTGTTTTATTGTGCGTTCAGAACCAACAGAAATTATTCCGCAATGGATTATAAAGTAGGAACATTTAATTCCTTTTTTCAAGCTCTAAACAAAATGTGTTTCCTTCATTCGCGATCGTTTGTTTCACTCTTAAAATATCAAAAAGCAATGAGGTCAGAAGCTTTTAATATTTTTTTCACTTTCATTTCAACTGTTCTTATGGAACGATCATGACGAAATTTCGCACGAAAGTGTGCATCGACATTTGAAAACTACTCATCATCAAATTTCATCCTGATCGTATCAATATTTCTTGAGTTTTTCTAGAAAAATCAACGATACGGATGAAAAAACTAAGAAATTTCAAAGTTTCTTCTGATATCTCCGGAAATTGAAATCGGATCGAACTCAAATAGGTACAAAAGTTCTGAATTATTGGTCTCAAGGTATATGTAGAATCTCAATAAAAACTAAACGTAAATTTTCGAAGATGAAATTGTTTTCAACTAACATTTGGAAAAATTCCTCTTCAGTTTACTAACGATATGATCCCAACAAAATTTGACAAGCAAATGCAAAAATGAAACAAAATACATTATTGAATACATTTGGTGGTATTTCATTGATACAGCGTCTAATTTTGGCTTTCAATGCTTCGATGGTTGCTTGCTCATTAGCATAGGCTTGTGAATTCAGATAACCCCACAGCCAGAAGTCTACAGGCGTTAAATCGCAAGGACGTGTAGGCCAATTCTGGTCATCAAATCGGAAAATATCACGACCAGGAGCAAACTCGTGCAAGATGGCCAATGTTTCATGAGCGGAATGACATGTGGCACCGTCCTGCTAAAACTACATGTCATCAAGATCAATACAAAGGGGCACAAAAAACTGTGCACATAGCACAAGAAGTTCGCCATTTATGTTACTGTATTAACTTCTTCGCTTTCGAAGAAGAACTGTCCACTTATTGCTTCAGATCATAATGCACACCATACAGTGACCAGTTGTGAATGCATTGCTTTCTGATGAATCATTCGTTTGTTTTCTTAGCCCCAAATGCGACAGTTTCGCCTATCAACGAAGCCTTAGAGGTGAAAATGAACCTCATCACCAAAAATGATTTTGATTTTGTTTCAAAATCAGCAGGTTGCTCCAGGATCTAATTGGTTTTTGTGTCCGATGGCAAATTGACGTCTCTGGCCTCCGAAGTCTTACGAATTTTTTTATTATACTTCTAACAGTTGAGAATTAGGCAGATCATTTCGATAGAACATTGGACGCACTCCACGAATAGTGGCAATTAAACTTCAACCGTTTTGATAATAATTTTTGACAATCAGGACGCGTTGTTCTACCGTGCAATGCTCCTAACTCCCATCTGTCAACTTTCGATCTGTCACGTCGTTATCATGTGACATTATGACTGTCATACATGGCGGGCAATTCGAATCTTGCGCTGTTATTGAAACATCCATTAGATTTTGAACTCAAGCGTAAAATTAGCAGCATTTTCATTCACACAACTGAGTTAGAAAACTGAAGGAACTACTAGAAAATATTTTGATAGCTTTGGTCATAATGCGAACTCTGTCTGATTGAAGTTGCTGTTCATCTCCTAGTTACGGTTGAGGTGACTTGGTAGGATAACCGCAATCGAGGTTCGCTGTTGGTATTTTTAGCTCCACAAGGAACAACTAGCGTTAGCACGTGTGCGCTTTGATATTAGCCTTCATTTACGTATGTCTGTATGTTCTAGATCGAAAATGAAATGATTCATCTTTTATTTACAATGAAAATGGTGTGTTGTAAATTATTACAGTTCAGAGGCTGCAAATAAAGGCCGTAAGAGACTAGAAAAAATAAACCCGTTCGATGCAGTTGGAGAGAAGACAGGTGCATTATTTACTATTCCAATTTTTAGTGTAGTATGTGGATGAATTGGAAGATTCGCAAAATTCGGTGAGAGGAGCACCAAACTGATCTTAGTTTGAGTACGTGCTGACGTGAAGTCAGCAGCTTTCACGCGCTTGTTCACATTGTGAAATGGTGACTCGGAAATTTCAGTGAAATTTCAAAAATAAATAATTTTTTTTCGAATTTTTTCATGGATAATTCTTCTTATTGACACTGTTCATCTTCCAGCCAAGTTTCATTTCGATCATATAAATATTTTTTGAGTTATTGAAAAATCAAAATTTCAAATGGCTGTAGCACAAAAACCATTCGGCAGATTTGGCCCATTAACGAACTTAACCGAGATATTCAGGATCTTAACCTAACCTGAACATTTCAAGACTGAAGGTTCTTTCATTCGAAAGTTATAGTTCACGTGGCCGGACGGACAGAATCAATTTTGACCAAGGATTCTTCATCAGTGAGTCCAACCTAGTCGTTTGAAACCAATTTCTACTCAAAATTCGAAAATTACAGACATCGTGACGAAATGATAATGCCCTGTTCCCCAGAACAAGCGCGTAAAAAAATTGAGTAGTTCGTTACGCGTAAGGGCGCAATTCGCTCTATCGACCTCAAAGAATGAGTTAACGCTGCCTATAAGTCTATAGTGGCAACCCTACATATCAAATAACACCTACGAAAACTCGGCCATTTTATATTCTTATGGTATGTGGATCGGTGAACAGAAGGGTTTCACAAATGCAGAAATTAGGCAGAATTTGGAAAGAATTTTACAGAAGAACACTTATTATCTTCTAGAAACAAGGTGTCATATTGAAGAAGAAACAGCGGTTTTTTTTTAAAAAAATCAAGATTTGGAAACATCGCTCTACCTGTCAATGTTGTTCTTGAGGCGGACATTTATTCACATAATGTAGTCGAAATGTGTGCCGGAGGTCTGAGCAAAAATTGGTCATTTGCATGGGAGTTGACGGGACTCAATTCGAGCATTTGTCAGAATAAATAAACAATTCAGGATACTCGTCTCGTTTTCCTGAATAAATGTCCCCCTCCTACAGTGTTTCTTCGAAATTTGTAATCCCTTCATGCTCCATCAGGAAAATACTTTTTCAAATTCAACTAATCTCGAAAAAATTCAAACTGCCTTATTCAGAAGGAAATTCCTTATTCAAATTCAATGCGTTAGGGTTGCCGCGCAATGAAATGTTTCCTTCTCAATGTGACACCCTGTATATCGATATCATAGTAAATGTTTTTACAGCAATCTACCACAGTCGTTTCATATTCTTCATCTGGTAGGTTGGACTAGGATTCAAATATCAGCCACATTTTCTTCAGAAAGCGTTTTTTATTTGCAGCCTTCGAACAAGTTTTGATCAGACCATTTGATCTTTCAAGATAGTTTTGGTGCAATATTTTTGCCAATACAGAAATTTTTCGAAATTCTCCCATCTCAAGTGGGTGTTTAGGTTTCAATAACCGAATGAATTCCGTCCGTTCATACAGTATATTCTACAAGACTACAATTGTTTTTGATTAATTCGATTATCTTTTCAAAAAACCACACACTTCACTTTATGTGTGAATACAAAAATTAAAATAGTTACGATCGTAACTATTTTAATTTTTGTCAATTATCGCTTAATATCTCGGCCCATGCAAAATTAGAAAAAAATCATAAAATTTTTATTAACCTAATGAACGTGATGACAGCAACCCCTGAAATGTTGAATACACCTATTAATAAAAATTTTATGATTTTTTCTAATTTTGCATGGGCCGAGATATTAAGCGATAATTGACACACTGTATATATTGTACGCTGCTTTCGCCCTGACTTAATTATGAAGCATGTGAAGAGCAATCATAAAAAAAATAAACAAATCATAAATCACAATTAAAGTAGTCTAAGTCCTTGAAACGAAATTAATATTCAGAGACAATAAAGTGAATTAACAGAATTTTGAGTTTCTAGAAATCTTGGAATGTTAGACTTCACCACCTTTACCATCTTACAGTTGAAAAATTTCAACAATACCTACTAAAAATCTCGTCTGTCAAACAGAAATTTCCCAGCATTCATAGACTTGCTGGAGAATAAAATAATTGTTCTCTCATCTGCCATAAAATTGATGAAATGTCCCGATTCTTGTGTGTCAGATGATAATTGCTTGAAGTTGAAATTTTCTTCTACCTTCAATCTTCGAAAATATCAAACTGAAAATTCTAAAAGAGCACTGACGTCAGGTGAGGAAGTTTTGCGCGCTCGTTCAAATTCGTTGCCAAATCGGAATTTGGCAATTTTTCCCAATATTTCAGAGAAATCACTTTTGTTAAATATTGACTTGAAGAAATTGTCCTAATTCCCACGAGGAAATTTTCAATCTTGATTGACTTCAAGGTCTGATGGAAAGTTTCAGCAGTAGAAAAAGAATTTTTTTAAAAAAAAAAAAATTTTTTTATATTTTCAAACGATACGATCCTCAGAAAATCAACTTTATGCGTTGTAAAGTTAAAACAAAAAATATTTAAACCCGATCGCATAGGCAGTTTTTCAGATATTGAGGAAATAACCGCAGAATCTAATTTGACATCGGATTCTTCAAAAATGAGCCCAACCAAGTCGTTTGAGGCAATGTAGCCACAAAATTGTAATGTCCTTCTTGAATAAGACATTCGTGAGGCACAAATTTCGCATTTTATTTTTCATCGGAACTTCGAATATATGCGAAAACGAAATTATACAACCAAATGGATGTTAATTTCAAGAAAATTTAGTCCACAACAATAGACCTTAATCTTGTTTCGCTAATCTTTTACTCGAATAATAAACCTCTTAATTGCACTGTCTTGTAGGTCAGTTCATATTTATTCAACTATGTCTGTTGAGTGTTTTTGATCAAGGTTACCTCCACGATGTTGTTCGTCTGTATTGTTATAAAAATCAAATGAAATCCACCAAGCATGCTAAAATTTGCTGTTAATGCTATCCATTTGATCATTTCAACGAAAACAATTGGTCAGCATCACGTCATTGATGACTCATGTGATTAAAAGTAACTTTCCGATTCAAAATGATAGTATTCAGTGAAAGGATGAAGTTGTTCATTATTATTGTATTCGGTCAGAAGATCAAATATAATCTTCTCTTTGAAGCGCTTGTTCAAGCAGACCGTTATCTTTTTCACCAAATTTCAAAAATTCGATTTAAGCGATAAGTTCGGACCAGGGCCGGCTCGAGGTAGTATTCCTACTCCAGAGATGTACCGTTTTGACATTGTCAAAAGAATATTCATACAATGGTTTTGCCACAGTACAATAATATATATTATACTATGGTTTAGTTGTCCCTGTTTCGCTCTACGAATCACCCTCCTACTGGTTCACTAATAAATCAAAAAGAAAATTTTTTTCGAAAAATTTGATTTCCGGAAACTAGCCATTGAATTCGGTAGAAAGTTTTGCTCAGGCCTTGAGCTTTATATCCCGCAGTAGTGTACCAAATTCCAGTTCGATTCGATAATAAGTTTTGTAGATTTTTCGAAGAAATATGTCCAATTTCGTGTTTTTTTCCTGGATATCCTTGTTTTTTTCGGAATAACTCGAAAATTACTGATTCATTCATGATGGAACTTGGCAGCTAGTTTGAAAATGCTGATTGACAACTTTATAATAAATTGCGTGGTGATCCGATCATTAGAACATTTTGAAAATAAATTTCATTTTTTTTTTCCAACTATTCAATATTCTGTGATCTTTTGATCATATTATCCTCATGAAATTCTGTATAAACCTTGGAACTGTCATTTTTTGATGAAGTATTGGATTTCAATTCGATTTGATCTGTATTTTTAAAAATATTGGGGAAATAAAATTTTGAATGGGTATATCTGCGGAATCATTGGGTGGATTTTAGCCATTCACGAGTTCGGCCTTCGTAATCAAGGTCCAAATCTACTCTACGAATATCGAGTTTCTAAGTTGTTTCTTTCGGACTTCCGGGAGGAACCCCGCCCAATGATTCCGTAGATTTACCCATTCAAAATTTTAATTCTCAATATTTCCAAAAAAATACAGGTCAGATCTGAATGAAATCCAGTACTTTATCGAAAATCCTAGAAAAGCGCGCATGCTCTTGGTATCAGCGTTCTATCGTTTTGAGCAATTTATTCCCGTTGACACTAGTCAACTCACGGATGACGAATCCGATGTCAAAATCGATTCTGTCCAGCGTTGCCACAATAACTTTAGAACAAAAGAATCTATAGAATTGAAACTTCCAGAGTAGGTTGAGCAACAAAATGCGCCGTCTAAGTCAGTTAATGGGCTAAATCAACCGAACGGTTTTCAAGTTATACAGGTTATACTCACTAGAATTTTGGAGGAATATTTTCTTGGTATCTCAGGAAATATTGATGCGATCAGATTGAAACTTGGTTATAAGGTGAAGAATACCGACGCGAAAGTGCTTGCTTGGTTGGGTTTGTGAATTTGAAGAAACAATTTTTTTGGAAATTTTCCCGATTTCTGTTGACAAATTGTTTCTTCAGAAACTATCCATAAGATTTCGATGATAGATTGCATAGACCTCGTGGTCAATATTTCTCAAAAATGTTCAGTTATATCCTATTTTAATTCCTGGAGATATTAGAAAAATATTGCGGTTTTTTCCCGGTATCGTAGTTATTTCCAACATAATTCAAAAAGTACTGATCCAATCATGATGAATTTTTGTAACTAGTTGGCAAATGTAGATGGACAATTAAATGTTCAAAATTTCGTGATGTTATCACCATTGAAACAATTTTCAAGAAACAATATTTTCTGCCCACGAATTTGAACATATGCGCGCAAAAGCTGCTGACTAATTCACGTTCAGAATTTTAGAACATTTACAGTTATTTGTCATTGAGAGCAGGACAGTTGACATAAGCCCTAAGCAAAGTTCTGAATTCTTGGTTTCATGCCGGCAAATGCACAATTCATCAGATCAAAGCTTGCTAGTTTCAAGAACTGTTTAGACGGACAACATGCAATATATTGTAGGACTCTTATGCAAATATTTGTGATGCAGGATCCCTATTGACGGCATTCGCGAATGTCACTGCTGGGGAACCTACTGGGAACGAGAAATATGAAAAGACAGTATTTCGTCCAATAATCTAAGTATATTTCGCACCAGTTATTGCGTATCTTGTACGTCATTCTGAATTGACGTAACACTATACATTATTTGACTGGCAAAACTCCAGAGCGAATTTGAATCATGTGTGAAGGAAAAATTCATTGCTCGATCTTATAGAAAATTTATTTTCATCGTCTAGAAAATAGAAAGCAACCAAAATTTGCGAATATTTTTCGATACTGATTTCGAACGAAAATGCCATTTTTGGAAAATTTCCATACTACTTATATCTCAGTTAATAGGTTTGTTCCAACACCCAGTTCTGTTACTGTCTTGAACTCATTCAGAACTGAATCAATTCACACGTCTTCGCTCATTCTAGTTCGGGACTAATTATGAATAGATAGTTCGAAAGTGTTGGAAACGAATCATTCTTAGAAATTCCGTTGTCATAGCCTAAGGGCTGTTTGTCACCCGAAAAATGCAGCCCGTCTCTGCCAGATGTGGTTTTATTGCCCCTTGCTGCATTCGAATGGGAAGTAACAGATGACCGATACAATTCCTCCTTCTCAGTTCTTGCCTAAACCCAAGAACTGAATTCACCGTTCTAGAACTGGTCTGACACAAATTCTTTTCACGTTGGAACACTTGGTTTTCAATTCCTAACCAGTTCGAAATTTGTTGGAACGCTAATATCGATATGCGCAAACTCCGCCCGATTCAGAACTAGTTCCAGAGTGTGTAGGAACAGACTTAATGATTTGTGGAATAATATACAAGGTCCCGCAACAGTGGTGAGGTGTTCCATATTCTTTTTTAGAAAACAGATAGGAAACTATTTTCTATATCTAATCTTACCTAGTGCTAGAGATCGACAAATTTCAATAAAGTTCGGTCACACAGGGTGTAATTTTTCCTGTGCAAATATCAATTGAAGCTTATTCTGGGAGGATTTTGGATTAGTTTTCAGGTATTTTCAGTGTATTCACTCCCAATATCTGAAACAGAACTATTGAAAATTAAATGAAACTTGTTGTGTGTCTTTCCCTTGATGTTCGTAATATGGAGTTATTTCCACCATGAGATTCTAGACATTTTCATTCTTGCTCATTCTAATATCGAAAATTCCATAATTAGCCTAATTTTCATCAAATTTATAGATGAATTATATGAAATCACTCAACTAACCTAAAAATATTCATTAACCGCTATAATTCTATGGAAAGTCTGGTCCATAGACATGAATTTTGTCTGTGGTCTAATCACGAAATAGCATAGACCTAATATCTGGTCTATGTGAATAGATAATAGATATTGCGGTGTATTCTGTGTTCCGGGTGAACGTGGGCGAGGCTGAATTCACGGCCTCCACTAGCTCAGGGGCGGATCCAAGAAAATAGGGAAATTTCACGAATTTTATCCGATTTTATAACATTCAACGTTGAATATCACGAACACGGTTCGTTTGACGAGAAATAATAAAAAATAATTAAGTATTCTAGAATGATTGAGGCTTCTTTTAATGACCTGAGTTGAACTTTATCTGCATTCTTCATGCTAATTTCATATAGTTTCATCTAAAAATAAGAATTTGTACTTTTCATAATGAAAAATTCTACAATTGCACGCTTCTACAAATTCGAAGCCATAGCGGTCACATTCATGTATCAAATCCGCCCAACGTAGTTTCACTTACCTTTGATATGTTATGAAAAAGTTTGGCGATCTTTTAATTCCATTCTACATGAACCTCCAAATCGTCTTTTCTCAACCAAGTTATTGATTTCAATTCGATCCGGATCCGATCTGTATTTTTGGAAACTAAATTTGGAATGGATATAGGGATCTGCGGAATTACTGGTCGAACTTTATCCATTCATGAATTATTTTCTTTACAATCGCGTAACAATTATTACAGAAATCTCATGACCGGTCTTGGGAGAAGATTCTTCTTCATCGGAATTTGCTACTGATCAAATCTCCAATAAACTTCTGATTTTATATTTTAAGGTGGGAAATATTCATTGTTTCTGATATGTGTGATTGAATTGAATAAACAAATACTCAAAATAAAGAGAAGTTCAAAATAAAACTTCAATTGAGTATTCAGAGCTTTTCTGACATACCGAGGTATAGTTTCAGAAAACTTATTTATTGATTTCATTCCATTTATATTCTTCAGCAAAGTACGACGAAACCATATGTTCATATTTGGTTATGATAAGGTAATTATATACCTACTTGAATAATTGATCTGAACTAACTCATCGAAGATCAAATCCAATCTAATTGGATTTAGTGCCAAAATTTTCAAGGAAGAAATAGAGAAATAGTAGGTTTACTTCTTTCCTTCCCGGATAACATGTTTTAGATCTATTATTCCTGGAACTAGAAGAAGCTGGACGCTTGACATGGATACTATAAATCAATTACTGATACATTGACGTTGGTGAGCAGTTTTCGTGTAGGTAGATATCTTTTATACCCGAGTATAGCGAAGCGTGGTAACGTCCCAATGACGTTTCTAGAACAACTCTAGAAATAGTTATTTTTTCCGGCAGAAAACCGGACCTTTGTTGAACATGAATGTGAGATAAAATAGTTCTAGATTCCACGTGAATGCTCTCCTCGAATTTTCAATCAAAAACTAATGAGATGAGCAAATATTAAAGCCTCGACTACAATCTGTCACACAAGGTGTTCGCGGTATATCACACCAGAACTGGTTGGTCTCTTTCAGCATACATACCCAGTGGGTGCGCCGTTGGATTCTCGTTCTGATTCGAAGACAGCTTGTTGAATCGTTGAATGGCAGAGTGTACGGGAAGTTTACGTCGTAACGGCAACAGCGCAGGAAGTTCAATTCCGACATTCCTAACTTTCAACGTTTCAAGTCCAAAGGAGTTCCAACGCATGACCTGACAGCTGCTCTGTCGTTCGCGGGAATCGGGTTTCAGCTCAGTACTAGTGGTTTCATTTATTATTTCAGTTTCCACAATTTAACTAAGGTCGATTGTGACGTTTCAACAGACCTGCAAACGTGTGTGACCGAATTGCGAACAGTTTTGAGGTTATCCCATCCCCACGAACTAAAAAATTAACGTTCTTAGTTTGTTGTTGTGATAAGTGCTCATAAAATAGGTATGTAGTTATTCTGGTTATTCTCAAAAATACTGACAGGAATCAGTAGAAGTTTTGTTTGATAGTCTCTCGAGTCTCTCTAAATAATCTATTCTAGAGCAGTATGAAAACATAACCCCAAAATCGCAGATATTTCAATAATGTTGAAAAATTTGCTCTCAGTTGTTACATATGACGTCATTTCCATTCTCAATATCAACGTAATATCTCAGCAATCGTGGGTGTAATCCAACTTCATTCAGAGATATGTGATAATTCCAAATGAAGAATGCTTTTTCTTTCGGTTCCCAATAGAAGTTCATGTGCCCCTTTCTGCCCTAGACGAATTATACAACCTTACCTACTTATATTCTATATTCGCTGATTTATTTTTAGAATAGTTATTAGAAAGTCTGGGATTTGACATGTGGATAAGTTATGTTGTTCAACATGCTTAAAACTACCCACAACAATTTTTTTATGGCGAAGGTTATGTATTGAAGATAAGTTACCGCAGTCAAGATTATTTGATCCGATTTCTCAGTTCAAACCTATGAGTTCTCAACCCGTTGTTGACCAAGAATAATTTTTGTATGATGTCCAGTTCTATCAGAACTGAAGGCGAGAGGAACTTATCTTCGATAGAAATGAATCATAACGTACATATTCTCATTTTCAAACGGAACTCGCTTCTTCATATGATAGGTACCTTTGTTACAAATCATTTTTTCGTGACATATTTAATTAAACTTCAGAGTATATTGTTCGTGATTTGGTACTAGACATTTTTCCTTCATTCGAATTCTGAACAATTCATTGAATTATCTTGGGAATTGCTGTGAAAAATCTTGACAACTTGAATAAAATCAATGTCTAGACAGGAATATGTGAAAACTCCTAACGATACTTCTTCAAATCAGGTTTAATATTAAATTATAAACCTTGCCGATCGATCTCTTCCCTCGAATAACTGAATGGAAATTCATACTATAGATAAAAGCGGGGTATATTGATTTTCCTAATTATTCGGTTGGTTGCTTCTACCCAATTTAAATAAACATTTTCCCAAAAACGGATCGTTATGAAAATGGCAGTGGCGGAATTAGCGCAAGGGACATAAATTATTTCGGATTTATAAAAGGGGATAGGCGGGATAGCTCTTTATCCATTTGTGCAAATATCTATAATTTTAGTTATTTTTTCGGAAAATGGTCTCCAACGACTAGTCTTGACTGACTGATGAAGCATGTACATGTCAAATCCAAATTTATCCCTATCCACCTGGCCGTCCGTGACCATGATTTCTTGCAAATGAAACTGGCTATCGACTTTAAGGGTAGCTTGGGTATAAATGTGACGGTCAGTTGGCAAAATCGTCTTAACGGTATAAAAGGTAAACTCAGTTGAAATTTGGGAGTAATTTCCTCTGGAGAAGTACTGATGAGATCATACTGAAGCTTTTTTAATTAGTTGTGAAATACCGCTGGTCAACTCCATGCAGAATTTCGTGAGGATGGCGTATAGTTACAAAATCAATTTTTTTTTTATTTTCCCGATTTTTGTTGGAAGCCTTTTTTCCAGAAATTTTTCATCAAATTTCTATGAAGTTTAGCTCAGACTTTGAAGTCAAAATTCAATCCCAGTGTCATCTTCGGAAATATTGCAAAAAAAATCAAGTCCAATTTCTATATTATTTTCTTTGTATCGTTGTAATTATCCCTATAATTCAAAAAAAATTTCTTTGATCGAAATGAAACTTGTTCGTAAAATTTCGTGATGATCGGGTCATAGAAAAGTTTAGAAGAATTACCTTCAAATCATACGCTCCTCACGAAATAGGCGAACCTTCAAGTTGTCGTTTTTGAACCAAGTACCTATTAGATTTCAATTCGATTGGATCTCTTTTTCGAATTATTGGGAAAATTTAACTTTTTTTAATTTATTTTTACCCATTGACGATTTCCACTTCCGTAATTGAGCTCCAAATCTGCTTAACAATTATCGAATCTCTGAGTTGTTCCTTTCGAAAGTTATTATGCAAACATACATAAAAATTAAATTCCCAAAAAAACTTCTTAAAGCCTCCAGCTCATTCCGTACGTCAGTTATTCTCCTAATCGTTGAGACATTTGGAAAAAATTTCTAGGGTTTCATCGAGACGAGAAATCTCGTATCGAAGGCTCTTTCTCGTCTCATCTCGATCATCGATACGAAAACTAGACAAACTCTCGTCTCGGTGTTTTTCTCGAAGACAATTTCTCGATTCGAAATTCCCGAAATTTCGAGAGTCTGGAAAACAAAAACTGAATGCTATTAAAAAATGCCATGTATAGGTTATAACGTTAATTTAAAATTTTTTAGATGAAAATTTACGTTAAGATACAGAGGCTGTAAGGCCAACGCTCACGGCAACAGCCCAGCCCACGGCACACCGGAATTTTACTATTTCTATGTAACACGGCGAATAAGTAGAGAAATAAGTTTCCGTTTTGCCGTGTTCCGGGCTGTTGACGATAAGTGAGCCTTAATTGTGTTAAGTGTTTTCTCGATCTCGTTTCGGAATCGAGAGAAGACGAGATTTCGAATTTCGAGAGTCTCATGGGACCCCAGAAATGTCCTTGGGCGCAATAACTTCTCGAATGTACATGGCAAATTCCGTGAGGATTGTATCATAAAGTTGGAAAAAAGGGAAAAATCACACAATTCACTTGATTATGCTGATTTTTCTTTATGTACATACATGATTCGGTAGAACAAGTATAAAAGAATAACTTTGCAGAATTTCTGAATAGGTAAAATCAATAATCTGTATTGTCTCGACTGGTAGTGCTTCTTCAAATTGACAGATCGATTCTTTGTTATTTGAAAAGTTTTAGCCATCAATTTTTTTATCAATTGAAATTCACAGAAAATTCGTCATAGTTTTTCAGGCGAATAACCTTGAGTTGAATCCTTAGAGTCTTAGACAGATATGTTAATAAAACTGCAAATACATAATTCAAATATGAGTTTGAAGTAGGTGGCACGAGTCACGGAGTTCACGTTGGTAATTTTATCGATTTTTTCTTCTACGAAAAGAGAGCGCACAAGGCAAGATTGGAAAGGTAGTTTAAATGGAATATCCTGATGAAAACCTGGAAATATACGGAGATAATGGAAATCTAGCAGGTATATCGAACTTTCTTGGGTGAAAGAAATTTTCCGCGGCCCCGATCCCTTCTTTCATTTGATACTGGTATATACGAATGTGACAGAAGGTTTGGTGGAAGACGAAATTCTATTACCAAATTGATTGATCTCGAATTCATTCTCACAATGAAATGTTCGGTTCCTCCTATCTCAATTATTAAATTCAAGTAATATGGAAAAAAATCGTTCTCCCTGCTTTGACCTATATAAATTTTCGTTAGGATCGTATTACAAGAAGCTTTAAAACCATAAGGAATGTCCAACAGCTCCAACCAGATTTTTTTGAAAATTTTGTGGGACATCATCGAATATGAGTTATTCTATATGGAAAAAAAATATGTTTTACATAGGGTTGGGCACTAGCCTGGAATGGAATTCATCATCATCATCATAAATTGATTTTCAATTCACCTCATTTTCTGACGATAAATTGGAATATTTCTCTTCAACCCCTCGCAAACTCAGCCCTTTTGTTTTTGAAATGTAAATAGCATATGTCGTGTGTGGGCTCTTTTGGAAGCTTCTGAGGAATGAAATCTCACAATATCTTCAGTTTGTTTCTTTAGTTTCGTTACTATCAGGAAATTGAATAAATGAAACCGATGGTTTTATGCAGGGTCCAATTATTGTGAATAAGTTCTTGTTTTACGCGAATAAAAAGAAAATTCAAGGGGAATGATATCTAGCAGGTTTACTTCAAAAAGCTCAGAAAATCACTTTGCTTGATTGTTTTTTTATCGTTGTTCACAGGAACTTATTCGATACCGATAGGTTTTATTCTTCCATTTTTCAAATAATAACAAAACTGAAAGACCAATGATATGATAGAATTCCATTCTGATTTATTATTTGATTTTATCGAAGAGATCGACGAAAAAAAATTGCGCCCCTGAAAATTTCGTATTTTACATTTTGAAGTTTTGTGTTTTGGTTTATTATTGGCGATAGACAAAAAAAAATAACCCCCCTCCCCTGAAAAGACCACAGTTTATATTTTGAAGAATGCAGATTTAAAAAATTCCGTCCGTCCGCCGTCCGTTGTCCGGGGCTTTCCTCTGAAAGTACTGAACCGAAATCCGTGAAACTTGGTAGAAAAAATGTTTATCAAAAAATTCATAAAAGCACGCAAACTGAGCTTAACTTCCTGATGGAAAGATTTGCCAAATTCCATAAGAAACTGATGAATATATATTTGAAAAAAAAATATAATTATTTCAAGAAATTTCGAAGAATATTTTTAAACATTCAATTATAATCGCTTGAGTATTTATTCAATTACAGAGGACATAACTTCGAAATCTCTAATAAAAAGCGAAATTCAAATCAAAAGTTGAAACACTATCAACATGAAGGTTTGTGCAAAATTCATCGTTATCTGATGAGTAGTCTCTAAAAATCCGAGCTTTTTCAACGAAAACCAGGAAAATGTTTGAGAAAAAAGTTCTCAAAAACTTTCCCACGTGTGAATCTCCACAAAATTCTTCAAGAAATTGCGCACTGGTATTTCCTAATTTCGAATTTTCAAACTGATCGCATCAGTAGTTTTTGAGAAATTGAGGAACTGACCTCAAAATCACAAATGGTCATAACTCGGAAACCGTTCAGCAGATTTTACCCATTAACGAACTCAACTGACATAATTTATTTAGACCTAATCTGAGAATTTCAAGTTGCTGGGTCCCTTCCTTCGGCGACTACGCGCTGCGCTTTCCAGAACAAGCGCTTAAAAACAAACTCAACAAAATTCTGTTCAGCATTTATAATCTGCACAAATAAAGAAAAAGACTCGTTTGGATTACGTCTGATTTTGAGATACAAGTGAAGAATGTGAATTTTTCGTCTAGTTCTACTAGTAGTATGTTCCTTCAGTACTCTCAATCTTAGTGTCTGCGTATTCGAATGATTATTGGACATTGATTTGGGGGTCACGATGATGTAAGGAACAACTTGTAATGATACTCGTACGATTAATCGAGGTGAAATTGTTTTATGTATTCTTGAATACAAATTCAGGTAGGCTGTCATAGATGATGAAAATACTGAATGCGAAAATATTTCAACAAAAATAATAATAAGTCTCTTGCATGCGTCTTTTTACGCGCTTGTTCTTGGGAACAGCGCGTTATCGTTTCGTCGCAATGTCTGTAATTTTCGAATTTCGAGTCAAAAATGGTCGATTAGGTTGGACTTCCTGAAGAAGAATCCGTGGTCAAATTCAGTTCTGTCCGTCTGTGCTCTAACTTTCCAAGGAAAAGACCTAGCGACTCGAAATTGTCAGATTAGGTTTGGAGTTCGAATATCTCGGTTGAGTTCGTTAATGAGTGGAATCGGTCGAATATCTTTGGAGTTAAACCCATTAGAAATTATGACGTTAATTCCTCGGTATCTCATGAAGTACTGAATAGATGAGATTGAAACTTCGTGAACAGTTTTGGAATACCAACGCACAACTGTGTGCGAAATTCTGTGTGGACCCAGTTTTTTCAAAATTTTATGCGAAAATTTTTCAAATTTTCGAGGAGAAAATATTTCTCCGAATATATTGATTTGATTTGAACAAAATTTTGAAAAATCCTTGAAGTCAGTATCCTGTTTCGAAATGGATTGAGAAAAACATAAAAATATGATATTTCGTGCTATTTGCAAGAGACAGTAGCTCGGAAATTGTTGGTGGAATATTTTTTGAAAACTTGATTTGGACAAAGAATAGAAAATTGGCATAATTAGATGACACAATCCTTTGTGTAGCACCAATTTTTTCATCATTTTTCAGGTTTTTATGAGTTTTCTCTCCCGAAATATGAAAAAGAAACATTGAAAATTAAATTAAATTATTATTTATAAAGAGCGCCATTGCGGATTTCCGTATTCAAACTGTTTAAGTCAGTTTCTGAAACAAATGTTGCCGAATGAACAAATATCTGGAAAAGCAATGACGTGAGCTCAGGACCTTTTACGCGCTCGTTCAAATTCTAACTATTAAATCAAAACGAAATTTTTCTCCTAGTTACGTGTTGGTAATCTCCACCTGACAAAGAAGTTTCAGTCTGATTCCATTTGTACTTCTTGAGATATTGCGGAAATAACGTTAAAATTCCAAATAACAATGAAATTTGGCACATTTTTCTTCCTTAAATCTCCGAGAGTAAATATCGGATCGAATTGAAATTTGTAAAATTGTTGTTAAAAACTGATTCTGAAGTTTGTGCCAAATTTCATCGCAATCTAATCGATATTTTCAGAGAATAAAAATTTTTCATTGAAAATTTTCGAATACATTTTTTTCGAATTTTCTAGATCCACACGAAATTTTGTTCTAAGTAGCGCTTGGTATTCTTAAACTACACGAAATTTCAATTGCGATACGAAATCGAGAAAACACTTCGAGATTTTTTCGAGGTCGAGAAATTATTTCGGGATCTCGAAAAAAATATATGTGCTACAATCACTCACAGCTCTGAAGACGTCAGAAAAAAGAGAATGAAAACTTTAGAAAAGCACTGACGTGAGGTCAGGAACTTTTACGCGCTTGTTTCGAATTTTAACTATTAGACCAACACGAAATTTTTCACCTAGTTGCGAGTTGGTATTCTTCACCTGACTTCTTCAGATATTGCGGAAATAACTTAAAAATTCCAAAAAACAACGAAATTTGGCATATTTTTTTCTCGAGACCTTTTACTCGCTTGTTCAAATTCTAGCACTTAGCATTGTATAAAGTTGAATTGAATTTATATTATCTCCGAATATAAATATCGGATAGAATTGAAATTTGAAACATTGTTGGTAAATAGTGACTTCGTGCCAAATTTTGTTGAAATCTAATCAATATTTCCGGAGAACAATGGGCGAAATAATTCTCTCCATTCAGCAAAATACAGAACTCATTTTTTTATATTATAAGGTTTTTGTCGTCACTATATTTGTATTGTCCTAATCCATCATAAAATTTCCAATCGGCGAACATACGTGATTCGGTATTTGTAATTTGCTGAATAAATAAATTTGTCCATTTTGGTTTATTATTTGATAAAATCAAATATAAACCTTAGTGATCGACCAACAAAAAAAAAATTTTAACCCCTCTGAAAATTTCACAGTTTACGTTTTGGAGTATGTAGATTTGAATGAACGAATAAAAAAAAATCCGTCCGTCGTCCGTTGTCCGGGGCTTTTCTCTGGAAGTAATAAACGAAAATCCTTGAAACTTGGTAGAAAAATCGTGTGTCACTCGGGGTTGATCCTCTAAGGTTTTCAGCAGGATCAGTGTACCCTGAGGGGTCTAAAAGGGGGGTTGGGGGGAAAAAAAATTATTTCTCGAAAAGTTGCTACCGAATTTTCATGAAACTCTGAACGTTGATTACTGTTACATAACTAAACCTAAAAAATTTTACGCGGATGATTTCCGACTAGTGGTTTCTGAAATATGAAGAAAAACGCTGCAAATTTCCAATAATATCGAAAATGAATCATTGCATTCGGTTCTAAGTTGTTTAAGATATCAACGGTATATTGGGTTACTTAACTAAGATAAACCTTGTGTAAAATTTGCAGTGTTGTCTGTAGAAATGGCTAACTAAACTGAAAAAGAAGAAATATTAAAAAAATTACCATTTAATGTGAGTCTGCGTTGCTTTTTTTCTCAAAGACTGTCAATTTTACAAAAGTCTTTGAATACGAAATTATTGAAAGAAATTGATTCTAGCACATTCTCCCCCAATTGAAGGAGTCAGATATGATCTCTGAAACATTACAGTTCATTTCGTTGATCGTTTGTATTATTCCCATATTGTTCATTGTACACGAAAATCTTTGGCATTTGAAGCTTTGAGTGTTTTATTTCGATAACTCCTGAGTTTTTTCAATGCCGTATTGCATTATCATTATTTATAGCGATACCATTAACCAATTTCGGAGGTTCGTCTTTCAAGAAGGAAAGAAGGTATCTGAACTTCGTAACTTCAGAAAGTTTGGAATTTTCATGTATCAGTTTCTCGAAGAGACCATGAAAAGTTGAGCAAATTTTCATATCTTCGTGAAAGTATGGTACATTAATCGATGGGTGTTTGGGGAGTTTGGCTCCAACATATGGAGAAGACGTGGAAGCATCAACTTGTTCGAAATTATGATAAACTGAGAGACAATCATTAAAAAATACAGATTCTCCTGAAATACCTTTACATAATATCTTTAGATATCGATATCTTACGATATACTTTTTTTTGTCTCCAACGTACGACCTATGAATTACAAACTTAATTGTTATATCAACTAACATACCATGATTGAAGTAAAAAAATTGAGAAAGCGTTAACATAATAAAAAACAATACAGACATCCGGAAAAGCACTAACGTGAAGTCAGCAGCTTTAACGCGCTTGTTCACATTGCGAAATGGTGACTTGGAAATTTCAATGAAATGTAAGAATTAAAAAAAAAAATAAAAAAAAATAAAAAAAAAATTTTAAATTTTTCCATGGATTATTATTTTTATTGACACCATTCATATTCCAACCAAGTTTAATTTCGATCAGATAAATATTTTTCGAATTATTAAAAATCAATATTTCAAATGGCTGTAGCACAAAAACCATTCGGCAGATTTGGCCCATTTAAAATTTAAAAAAAAAATAAAAAAAAATAAAAAAAATTTTTAAATTTTTCCATGGATTATTATTTTTATTGACACCATTCATATTCCAACCAAGTTTAATTTCGATCAGATAAATATTTTTCGAGTTATTAAAAATCAATATTTCAAATGGCTGTAGCACAAAAACCATTCGGCAGATTTGGCCCATTAAAGAACTCAACCGAGATATTCAGGATCTTAACCTTACCTGAGTCTCTGGGTCCTTCCTTTCGGAAGTTACAGCGCACACGGCCGGACGGACAGAATCAATTTTGACCACGGATTCTTCATCAGTGAGTCCAACCTTGTCGTTTGAGACCAATTTCGGCTCAAAATTCGAAAATTAGACATCGTGGCGAAATGATAACGCGCTGTTCCCTAGAACAAGCGCGTAAAAATGATAATATTCACAATGTTTTAAACATCGATAGAAGTTTGACTTCTATCGATGCGATTTGAAATCCTCAGTATCATCTATTCTATAATGTATGCTAGAATCTCACTATGTGTATTCACTTATACCTGATTACAAACGGGCTCAGCTGTTCATTAGGCAATATTTTTTCCAGAAAGTGCTTTTGACGAATAGTTTGAATTCCGTAATCCGCAAGGGCGTTTTCTACAAATAATGATTTTATTTAATTTTTACGCGCTTGTTCTAGGGAACAGAGCGTTATCATTTCGTAACGATGTCTGTAATTTTCGAATTTTGAGCCGAAATTGGTCTCAAACGACTAGGTTGGACTCACTGATGAAGAATTCGTGGCCAAAATTGATTCTGTCCCTCTGGCCGGCCGTCCGTCCGGCCGTCCGGATGTGTGCGCTGTAACTCTCGAAAGAAAGAACCTAGAGTCTTGAAATTTTCCGGTTAGGTTAAGATCCCGAACCGAGATAGATTAAGTTCATTAATGGGCCAAATCTGCAGAATGGTTTTTGTGCCACAGCCATTTGAAATTTTGATTTTTCAATAACTCGAAAAATATTCATCTGATCGAAATGAAACTTGGTTGGAAGATGAACAATGTTAATAGGAAGAATTATCCATGGAAAAATTCGAAAAACAATTTTTTTTTTGAAAATTTTTATATTTCATTTAAATTTCACTGAAATTTCCAAGTCGCCATTTCGCAATGTGAACAAGCGCGTAAAAGCTGGTGACTTCACGTCAGTGCTTTTCTAGATTTTTAATGGTTCAATCTCAGATATTGGGAGTGGAAACTTTGAGAAAAACCTGAAAAATAATGCAAAAAGTCTCTAAAAATATCCTTTTATCGATAAACAATTATGTTTGCGCGGCCTTCCAGGGTAACAAAGAAAAATCAAAATATTGAAAGAGAAAGCTTTGAATTTGCAGGCATCATTCGATATCCTGGAATATATTTTGAGAAATACTTAATAATTATTATCGAAATAAGATTACTCATATGTACGAAGAAAAAGTTGGCATTTCATATAGTTGAACGAATGCAATTTTTTTTACGCATGTTGATTTTATTTCCTCATGTAGCTTTTATCGAACGGGTTGACAAGGATATATTGTAATTTCTTTTATTATTTTCGAGATATTCGAACTATTTTCAATACTTCGGAAGTTGTAATGCTTCAATCTAATTAACTTTGGGTTGGAAAATATTGCGATTTCATGTATTGGAAACCATAAATCAGCTCTACTCGATGAGGTATTGATGATTATTAGTTTCCATGTTTCATCTATTTTTCCTTCCTGATGAAATATCAATATTGGCGGTGACTATTCATTGATTACATGAAAGTTTCCAGGAAAAATTGTTCATTGGATTATTCCATTTGATTTGAATTTCCATAGTTGGAAATCTGAAATATGAGACATGTTGGCGTGCAATACATATTATATTTGAATTAATTAAAATTTTTATTGGGGTAGTGTTCGATCATTCTCATCGTTGTGAATTAGAATTTTGTTGTTGGTATTCACATTTCGGCACGACTTATACAAGGTGACGCACCACAATGGCTTGTTGGATGTTCACGAAAACATGCAAGCATGTTGTTATCAACATGCAAGCATGTTGGGGCCTTCGACAATGAATACTTTCAAACCCTCGCAACTTTCGGTTATACCGGAAACAGCCTACAACTTTCCTTCTTCAATTGGCACGTCCACTATATTATTGCATCACTAAATGGCCTGTTTGGTTACATTCACATCAATGACAATATGTCAAACTTCGCGTGAATCTCAATGGTATCTACGAGGATCACTTAAATTCTCGAAATTTCTGCAGAATAAGTGTCTTTCAAAAAAATCTTTTTCAATTCCAATTTTGCCGATATTTAGTATGAATTACAAAAATTTCCGATATTTGGACCGAAAATGTACAAGGAAGCATCATCTACTAGAATAAACCGAATTCATCAAAACTCAAAATTTTTAAATTAGAACCTTATCTTTTGGACTATTTCACGTTAAAAAATGATTAGGGCTACCCAAGCTGACCCTAAGGCTCAAATGAAAACTTTCCGAGTTATGAAGGATAAACTCATCCATCATTTCCAACAATTCCAACAGAATTATTTCGGTTCATTAAATGTCATAATTATTCATCAAACATCTAATTTCAGTTTTGACGCGCTTGTTCTTGGTAACAGCGCCTTATCGTTTCGTCGCAATGTCTGTTGTTTTCGAATGTGGCGCCGAAAACGGTCTCAAAAGATTGGGTTGAACCCCCTGAAGAAGAATCCGTGGTCAAATTCAATTCTGTCCAGCCGTCCTTCCGTAGGTGCTGTAACGTTTGAAGGTTTGTAGTCCAAATATCTCGGTTAAGTTCGGTTATGGGTGAAGTCGATCAAACAGTAAAGCCCATTTGAAATTTTCGATATCGCAAAAAGTACCGATGCAATCTCAAGTACTGAATCGAACTGATTGAAATTTCCTAAACAGTTTTGGAATACCAACGCACAACTCGTGCAAAATTGCGTGTGGATCCAGTTGTGAAAAAATTTAAAAAAAATGTATTCGAACATTTCTGAAATTTTTGATGAAAAAATTTTTTTTCTCTGGAAATATCCATTAGATTTCAACGAAACTTGACACGAACCTCAAAGTCAGTATTTAACAACTATGTACCAAAATTCAATTCGATCCGGAGTCTACTTTCGGAGATATAAGGAAAAAATAAGCCAAATTTCGTTGTTATTTGGAATTTTAACATAACATAACAAGAAGTACTAATGCAATTAGATTGAAACTACGTAATCAGGGGAAGAGAATACCAACGGGCAACAAGGTGCAAACTTTCTTGTTGATCTGATAGTTTGAATTTGTCACGGACAAATCGTTTTCTTCGAAATTGCTATTCTCCTTTATTTCACGTTTTTTGCGCGCATGTTCTAGGGGAACAGCGTGCTATCGTTTTGTCCAAATGCCGTAGACACAATAACTGTCGACAGAAGCAAGCTAGCAACTTGAAACTTTCAGGATAGGTTGCGCATCAGAATGCCGCGGTTGAGTTCGTTAATGGGTCAAATCGGTCGAATAGTTTTCGAGTTGTAGGCACTTGAAATTTTGAAGTTATTTATTTTTTATTTCAGAAACTACTTGAGCGATTAGATTCAAACTTGGCAGTTAGGTGGAGTATAACGACGCGCAACTTTGAGACAAATTTCGTCAGGATCATATTGTCAGTAAATTAAAAAAAAAATTTTTGTCGAAATTTTTTTCCAAAAAATTTTTTTTTCCGGAAACCATTTATCATATCCAAAAAAAATTCCACTCACACTTTGAGCTTCATATTTCACAGCAGTGTACCAAATTTCAGTTCGATACGATCATAAGTTTTGGAGATATCGTTGATTTTTTCAGTATAACTCGAGAAATACTGATTCAGTCCTGATAAAACTTCATAGCTAGTTTTGAGATGCTGAAAGACAACTTTATGCGAAATTTCGTGATGATCGTATCATAAGAACAATTTGAAAAAAAAAATTTCTATGATTTTCTTATCATATCATCCTCATTGAATTCTGTCTGAAACTTCGAACTGTTATTTTTCGATGAAGTACTGGATTTCAATTCGATCTGATCTGTATTTTTGGAAATATTGGAAAAATAAAATTTTGGTTGGGTATATCTACGGAATCATTGGGTGGATTTTACCCATTCACGAATTACGAAGGTCGAATTCGTGAATGGGTAAAATCCGCCCAATGATTCCGTAGATATACCCATTCACAATTATTTTTCCAATATTTTTCTAAAAATACAGATTTGATCGAATTGAAATCCAGTAATTTATAAGTAGAAAATTTCAAAAAGCACTGCCGTGAGGGCAGCAGGTTTTGCGTGCATGTTCAAATTCGTTGCTGAAGCGGTCATCTACATTGAACATGCGCGCAAAAGTTGCTGCCTTCACGGCAGTGCTTTTTGAAATTTCCTTTATAACTCAAAGAGTTTTAGGTACCTATGGGTTTTTGTCGAGTAACCCCCGTATTTTTCTACCTGGAATCGACTGAAACATAAAAGATTTAGGTTCTAATTTGAAAATTTTGAGTTATGATTAATTTGATTCGTCCATGAAGTACATTTTCGGTCCAAATAGCAAAAATTGTTGAAAAACTACATATTGGCAAATTTGAGAATGAACAAAATTTTTTTGAAAAATACTTCTGCAGAAATATCCAAAAAAGTTTGAGTCTTCGTCGGTTCCAATTTTTTTCATAAGAATTCAAATAACTTAAAAACTTCTGACTATTTTGATCACATTGCGGTGGGTTAATAGTCAAGATGTAGGAATGTTTACAGATTTTTTTCAATGTCTTATATAATGGATCTCATACTCTTCTAAAATGTATCTTTGGTATTTTCCTTATTCATTAGGTCGATGAAGGGTTATTTTTCCCCAATGACTTCTTGACCTTTTATACAGGGTCTTTCACGAGGAACCTCACCCATATTTATACGGGAAACTACTGAACGTATATTCATGAAATTCCGCACTTATGAGTATTTCACGATGCTGATGAAATCTAAAATATTTTCAAGGCATGAGCACCTCCGGTTTTTCCGGAAATGACGTCAACTTCCGTTTTTCAAATTAGAACACCATTTTTTTATTGCAGAAATAGATTCCTTAGAAAATTTCAATTTATTTTGATGTAACATTTTTCAGTTTTGGTTGGAAAATTCTCTCTGAGCGGGAAAATTCGAAAAAAAAATCGAAAATAGAGCTCCGCTGAAACAAGAATAACTTCGAGGTTTTTGGATGGAAAATTTTCATTTTTGGGATTTTTCAAGATGTAAGATTGATGTATCCACTTTGAAAATCGAAATCGCGATTCATGATACAGGGGGTGAAAAAATCGCTTTCAAAGTTAGGGATGACAAAATCGTGAAAAATAAATTTTTTCAAATTAGAACCCCATTTTTTTATGGCAGATATTGAATCTACGTTAAAAAATAATGTGAGTGTATGCATCACACCCTTGCCGTAAAGTGGATATTTTCTGAGTTATTCACAAAAAACTGTTTTTCGTCCTGAATTTTCAGCTATTTCTTTTCCCTTCACGCCAAAAAGATGACATTTTCAGGAACTGTTACTTAAACCATGTTTTAGATTTTACTACCCTAATATGCAAGAGAAAAAATTTACAGGTTGTTCCTAAATAGATGGCGAATTTGGATTCGAATTTGTATCGGAAACCTCTTTATTTCAACTAATCGGCCATCGGTTTTCTCTCCAGTGATAAATAAATAATTCCTTATGAACCATATGCAAAAATTTACCATGTTTTACATTATTTTTTTTTAATGATAGATATCATTAATTACATCTGCCAAATTCCTCTTTATTCAGTAGCATTTTGTGTTTACTATTAATTTGGTGATAATTCGTATTAAGTTATAAAACCGATCACTATGCCTAATTTTACTCTTCCTCCCGATGAAATAAGAAGAGCAACGCACGAAGCATTCCTGAGACGTATAAATAAATGTCTAGAAATTAACGGTCAAAACTTTGAGCATTTTCTCTAGTTATAACTGCGAGAGTTTGCCATGGTTCTCCTAATAGTAACTTGAAGTCGGTTTCAAGAAGGAGTGAAAAATCTACAGCATGGTTCAAATAACAGTTCCTGAAAATTTCATCTTTTTGGCGTGAAGGGAAAAGAAATAGCTGAAAATTCAAGAGGAAAAACAGTTATTTGTGAATAACTCAGAAAATATCCATTTTAGAGCAAGGGTGTGATGCATACACTCACATTATTTTTTAACGTAGATTCAATATCTGCCATAAAAAAATGGGGTTCTAATTTGAAAAAATTGATTTTTCACGATTTTGTCATCCCTAACTTTGAAAGCGATTTTTTCACCCCCTGTATCATGAATCGCGATTTCGATTTTTCAAGTGGATACATCAATCTTACATCTTGAAAAATCCCAAAAATGAAAATTTTCCATCCAAAAACCTCGAAGTTATTCTCGTTTCAGCGGAGCTCTATTTTCGATTTTTTTTTCGAATTTTCCCGCTCAGAGAGAATTTTCCAACCAAAACTGAAAAATGTTACATCAAAATAAATTGAAATTTTCTAAGGAATCTATTTCTGCAATAAAAAAATGGTGTTCTAATTTGAAAAACGGAAGTTGACGTCATTTCCGGAAAAACCGGAGGTGCTCATGCCTTGAAAATATTTTAGATTTCATCAGCATCGTGAAATACTTATAAGTGCTGAATTTCATGAAAATACGTTCAGTAGTTTCCCGTATAAATATGGGTGAGGTTCCTCGTGAAAGACCCTGTATATCAGGATACAATTGACGTGAGAAATACGACATTCGAATGCGTTTGGCTTGTACAAAATAAATATTTGACCATCGACAAGTTTTTCGGACAGTCCTGATGATGTGGATATAGGAAGTAGTTGATGAGCATAATTCATTCGGTTAAATATAGTTTCGCATGACAAACTCACAGAATTAACATGAATCTATTAACACTAATGAATGTGAAGCGAAAGCGAAGCTGAATTAAAATAACATTTTTATTACATGAAATAATTGTCCCTGGAACTGAATTCAATGAACAGTATTTTGTTGATATTTGATATTGAACTCCCACGCTTGATGTTTCCTAATATCCCATAGGATATTTTTGTTCGAAGTGCAACTTATTTCGGTTGATAATCCATCGCGAACACTAAAACTTCTGAAATAAATAACTTACAGCTTCTATATTTGTGGAGAAGATTTGGAACTCAATTGCGAAGGCCGAATTCGAGAATGGGGAAAATCCACCCTATGATGCCGCAGATTACAAAGGATGTTTTTTAGAGGTATATAACTTTAAGTTGGTAACACTGTTTTAACTGACGGCCAGTTTGTCAGTGATTTGTGTTAAGTTTGGTCCGGCATTTCAACATGAATAGACTGACGCCTGCAGAATGCTTCCAAATTGGGCAAAATTTATTTTGAAAATAATGATTCTGTCCGAAATATGTATCGCGCTCTACGTCCATTTAACGGTCAACATAATTGTCCATCAAAGCAATTAATTTGACTAACTATGGACCGTTTTCGCACCACGTTTACTGATAAAATGCATCCACAGAGACTTCGTACAGTGGAAACAGAAGAAGCCATTGCTGCTGTAGAGCGTAGCGTAGAGGAAGACCCGAATCGGAACGTTACATTCAATTGTGACAGCTATAGAGCCATGATTTCTTATTTTTCCGTTCTTCAATTGACCAACCACGATATGCAGCAGCTGTGGTTTCAACAAGACGGCGCAACATGTCACACAGCTCGTGCCACAGTTGATTTACTGAAGGAAACGTTTGATAACCGCATAATTTCACGTTCCAGACCCGTGAATTGGCCTCCGAGATCTTGCGATTTAACGCCGCTAGACTATTTTCTGTGGAGATATGTGAAGTCGCTACTCTAAGCCGATAAGCCCGAAACGATCGACCACTTGGAGGACAACATTCACCGCGTTATTGTCGATATACGGCCATAAAGGTTGGAAAAAGTGATTGAAAATGGTACCTCCAGATTAGATCACGTCCGGAACAGCCGTGGTGGTCATATGCCCGAAATTATATTCAAATTATAATGCCAAAGGTTTATCTCTTGAATAAATGATTAAAAAGTAAAATAACTCATTTCCATGCTCACCTGATGAAGTCAGGTTATCATGACGAAACAATTGTTGTGAAAATAAATATACAGAGTGTAACAGCCAAATGGAATAAATTCGATAACGAATAAATGAGGGCGTGTTGGGAAAAACGCTCGGACACGTCGATTTGTAATTTTAAATGCGCATAGTTTTCAAGAAAATAAAATTATATAGGGTGTTACTTACTTATTTCAAATGTAACCCCCTGTATATTATTTATTTTTTGGATTCTTCAGAAAATTCTAGACATAATTCATGTACAATGTCCTATACTTATCTTCAACTTTTTCGGAAATATTAAGTGTTTTAAAATTTTTTACAAAAATTAACATTTTAAATGAAAATTGTTTTATTTCACAAATTCGATACATTACACTCAATACTTATTTCCCATTTATCTCTTGATATGAAGCAAAAACCATTACTGAGAAGAAATTAAAAAAAACAAAAACAGAGTTGTTTGTTCTCAAGACGTTCGCGGCGAGCATTTGAACATTTCCTACATTGACATTAAGGTTTTTTTTTTGTTTTTTTTTTAATTATTAAGAAATAATCATTATTACCTATTAGGTTTTAAGTGTAATGTACCGAGTTTGTGAAATGAGATAATTTTTATTCAAAACGTTGATTTTTGCACTAAATCTGAGAACACTTAATATTTCCGAAATAGTAATAATAAGGGGGTTGCATTTGAAATAAGAAAGTTGGTATTGGCCACGGTCACATGGAACACCCTATATAATATTATTTTCTTGAAAAATATGCGCATATAAAATTACAAATCGACGTGTCCGAGCGTTTTTCCCAACACGCCCTCATTTATTCGTTATCGAATTTATTCCATTTGGCTGTTACACTCTGTATAAAGCGGAAATAAGTTATTTTAATTTTTCAATCATCAAGATGAATTTCCGACAAGTAAAGACTGAGATAATCAATCTCTTGAATAAAGTCGATTTAATGTAAATTTTAAAAATTCATCCTTGTTTTATTCCATTTAAAATTTCCATACCTCTAAAAAACTCCCTTTACATTCCAGGATACAAATCGAAGTTTAACATGAATTTTTCCTCTTATCTCACTAAATAAGAATGGGATCGGACTGAAATGTGATAATTTGTTGTAAAAAGTCTCACGAGAAGTTTCCAAAGAAAAAATTTCAACACAAATTTGGATTTTTTGATTTACCTACTAAACCTACAAGCCAAACAAAATTTGCGCGCAGCTGCGCATTAGTATCCTATATATTTTCATACCAGGTTTCAATCCGGTCGTCTAAGTAGATATTTATTAGATAACAACAAATTCAAATGAGTATAACTTGGAAACCGTCGCGCCGATTTGGCCCATTAACGCCCTTATCTTCAGCATTTTGATGCGCAACCTATCCTGAAAGTTTCTAGAAGCTAAGGTTTCCTCTTTCAAAGTTATATTACATCCAGCTGATCGGACAGAATCGAATTTGTCATCCTGTTACTCATTGGTGAAACCTTCGAATCCATTTTTGGGAAAAAAGTCTAATGTTGTAAGTTGGTGAGGGGTTCCCTGGAAACTTAGGTTGATCATGATTAGACGGAAATAATAACAACAGTGAGGAAATATCAGCGAAATTTGACTGATATTCTTTCGAATATCTCCGAAAATAAAGAAAGGCAAAAGTGAAAATTAATCCACAAATGTATTACATTGTCCTCAAGATTTATGCTGAATTTCATCCCAACGAATGCGCAAACAGGTGCCCCTCGGTATTCTACTACCAATCATTTATAGGATCTGGTTCGTGGAGAAAAGAGAGCTCCAGTAGTAATACTAACATAATCACAAGGACGAAAATCGGTCGATAAATCAATCTTGGTCAGATCTTGTGGGAAAACCACATGAACCGAGTGTTTCCAAAGTCGTGACGGACGTTGTAAACTGCAAAATCGAAGATCCAGTGACCTGATATGACAAAAGGATGAACGTCATGTACATCGATCAAAGTATTCTTCACTCGAAGGTAGGGTTCGCAAGATGCTCCTGGAAGATGGCGCTGTACTTAGTTATACTGCAGTATTCCATCTGAAACGTGACAAGTATCGAGATTCCTATTTAGCGGTTTTGTCCAAGGTAAGATGGCCTGACGATCAGTAATAATTGTGAAACAGCTGTAGTCATTCTATTTGGATCCACTTCTTCGTGTAGATGTTTTGGTTGAGTGGATGATTAGCTCTGATCGAGATGGAATATTTGTTGATTTTTCTACAGATATTCGTCCTTGTGATTATGTCACTAATTATAGAGTTTCTGTCAAATCGCTCAAGTGGTTTCTAAAATATTGAGGAAATATCCTCAAGACTTCAAATGAATATAACTCCAGAACTATTCGGTTTAAAGAATCTAGGGTTCATCCGTTATAGTGCCTACGGCTGGCAAGGCAGAATCGATTTTTACGTCGGATTATTCCTCAGTGAGTCCAACCCAGCCGTTTGAGACCACTTTAGGGATAAAAATCGACAAGTACAGATATTTTGACAGAAACGATAGCACGCTGTTCCCCTAGAATATGCGCGCAAAAACCTAAAGCTCATAATTGAAAGCAACAAAACGAGCTCCACTGGATCGTTGAGCTTGCCTTACATTCTCCCTAAACTATAAATCTTGGAGGGTGTAGCCTTCATTATTGCAATCGATAAGTGGTTGGATAGGGCCATAAATAAGCGACTATGCTTTTCTTTCAAGTTTTGCATTTGTTACTGATTGGAAAATCTCTTCTGAAAGGGAAAAATCACTTTTCCCTCGAATAAGAAGTGAAATTAATCATCTGTGCGATTCAATTCGAACGAATTCATTATCGAGGGTGACAAATATTAGACCGCGGTCGATAATTTTTTGAACCAAAAAAAAATCTAGTGAAGCACTGACGTGAAGTCAGCAGCATTTGAGCGCATGTTTACTTTTGGTGATATCCTTTGAACATGCTCGCAAAAACTGCTCACTTCACGTCAGTGCTTTTCTAGGTTTTTTTTTCGATAAACTACTGGATTTCTAGTCAATCTGATCTGTATTTTTGGGAATATTGGAAAAATAAAATTTTGAATTGGTATATCTATGGAATAATTTGCCGGATTTTACCCATTCACGAATGAACTGAATATATAGATTAGATCAAATTGAAATCCAGTATTTCATCGAAAAATAACAGTTCGAAGGTTCATACAGAATATCATGAGGATAATATGATCAGAAGATCACAGAATATTGAATATTTGAAAAAGAAAAACAATTTGAATTTTTTTTTAAATTGTTTTAATGACACTATCATCACGAAATTCTACACAAAGTTGTCAATCAGTATTTCCAAACTAGCTGCCAAGTTTCATTCCGATTGAATCAATATTTTTCGAATTATTCCGAAAAACAACGATATCGAGAAGAAAACTACGAAGTTTTATATATATTTTTTCCTAATATCTCCAGAAACTACGGTCGTATCAAAATGAAATTTGGTACATTGCTGTGAAATATGATATTCAAGGTATGAACAGCGCTTTCAATGAACAGTTTCCGAAAAAAATTTCGAAAAAATTTTCCTGAAAAATAACATGAAGTAAGGCCAAGAACCTTCTAGCCTCTTCCCTAATTTTCAATGAACTACATTTTGATGGGCTAAAATTTTCCGTAGGTCAGGTTTATGAATTATTTTGGAATGGCATCAACGCATATAATTTAAATAAGATTTCACAACTTTCTCGAAATATTGTAGAGGTTAAATATTAACCTTTTTAATTTTTTTCTGCCTAATTCTAGCAGTATATTTTTGCATTCTCTAAAGGAATTTATCGTAGTAATTGTTATCTTTTCAACACCACCAGTATGAAGAGTTTTCAATGAACAACAATTCCACCAACTTTTTAGAAAAAGTAGATATTTTGATATTAGGCTTTTCGATTTTAGGAGGTGCTTTTTCAATATTCCGTCAAAATAGAGCGAACAAATATTTTAAATCAAAAAAATTACAGAATATTTGGAACATAGCAAGTTAAGTTTTCACTAAATTTCGTGAAAAAAGTTTTTCGTGAGAAATAAAAAAACAAACCAAAAACTTGTTTGAATTTTTCCCTAAATTTCGAGGTTATGTGAAAAAAGAATATATGCGAAAGTTGTAAATCTTTTCATTACCTACAATTTTGCCGTTTAACATTCTTGCATAAGACTGGTTCTGCCGGAAATCGAGATAAACCATGTTTTACCCTTATACACTCACTCCTCTTCACTGCCCGACTTCAGATCACCTCTAAATTATTTTTCCCTTTATTTGTGTTTTAGCCCTTTTCTTTTCCTATGTGTTTCATCCTACTATGTGCGCATGTTCTGGGGAACAGCGTGCTATCGTTTTGTCCAAATGTCTGTAATTTTCGATTTTTTCCCGAAAATGGTCTCGAACGACTAGGTTGGACTCGCTGATGACACATCCGGTGTCGAAATCTATTCTGTCCAGCTGGCCGACCGACGAAACGATAACTATCTAAAGAAGCAAGCTAGCGAAATAGTAGTATGAATTCTACTATTTTTTTTTCGCTTGTCACCTTTTCTAAAGGCTTCAGCACTAGTCTATATTGTTAGTTTATGAAAAAGATTAATCACGTCTATTTTATCGATAGTTATTTGTTTCGACAGAGCGATTGATCAAGGCCGAAGTGCAATAATAGCGTGGCATAACAAAATCGATTGTGCAGGTCAAGATAAAATTTTGTTTCGTATGGGATTTAATCGCGCCTCAATTGATTCTTAAACTATCAGATGCGCTACCTTCAATCGAAGTCAATTGGTCGATCCGAATTCAACAACATCGATTTGTTTATATTTGAATGTGCATTGGTTGAGAGATTCGTATAAAGGTAGCAGGTCAACCTTTCCGAATCGTAATCGAAATGGTATCAACTTTTGTTGTGGAAGAAAAATTTAGCCCTTCTTGAAATCCGGAGAATACAGGTTGATAAACTGTAAAGTACCCTTGGCGGGGTATATACAGGGTGTCTGGTAAACCTTGAACAATATTTGAAATTATGATACACAAGCTCATGGCCATTCAGAATATCGCAAATTTTATTTATTGATAAAATCAAATAATAAATCTTAGTGATGGACCAAAAAAAAAAATCATCCCCCTGAAAATTTCTCAGTTTACATTTTGAAGTATGTAAATTTCAATGAACTAATGAACAAACAATTGTACGTCCGTTATCCGGGGCTTTCTTCTGAAAGTACTGAACCGAAATCCGTGAAAAATCGTGTGTCGTTCGAGATTGATCCCCAAGCTTTTCAGCAGGATCGGTGTACCCCAAGGGCTCAAAATTGGGGGTTGAAGGGAGAAAAAAAATTTCTCGAATACTCACCACCGAATTTTCATGAAACTCTCAACGTCGATTACTGCTGCATAACTCAACCTAAAAATTTTCACCCGGTTGATTTCCGACCAGTGGTCTCTGAGTTATAAAGAAAAACGCTGCAAATCTCCAATAATTCCGAAAATGTATCAACGCATTCGGTTCTAAGATTGGAATTCAGTGGAATAAACTGTAAAGTACCCTTAACGGGGTACACACAGGGTGTCTGGTAAACCTTAAACAATATTTGAAATTATGATACACAAGCTCATGGCCAAAATTGCAGCGTTGTTTAGGTAAAATTTTTTTAGGCAAAATTTGCAACGTTTTTTAGGTAAAATTTTAACGGTTCTCGAGATAATTTTAGGCATTTTACCGCGATGTTTTGGATATCATGTCCCTAATTTTTTTACTGAACATTGCCGATGAGTGCTGCTTCTTGGATGTATGAAACATTATAAATGATGATTATTCCACCATTTTATCTCAATAAATTCTGAACAGAATACGATTTTCGTCAAAATCGTGAATGTTGATGATATACCAGAATATCTCCGCATTCTTATTAAATGGAAAAATCACCCCTTCAAAAATCAATTGGAGTAGGTTCTATACAATCTTGGAGACTAGAAAAATAGGGCATATTTTTGTAGCGAACGTTCACCATCACGTTGTAATGATGTTTTTCGGGAAATGGGGTCAAAGTTACGAGAACAAAAATTCGGAGAATAAAAATCTGTCATTTTATCCCCATTTTTAGCAGGATTATATCAACTTTGGAAAAAATTTAGAGACATGGTATCCAAAACATCGTGGTAAAGTAGCGATTTCTCACGAATTCCTAGAAAAATTGCACTCAAAAAATTTTCGATTTTCTGAATGGTCATGACTTTGGGTATAACTATTTCAAATATTGTTCAAGGTTTACAGCACAGCCAGGACACACTGAGTGATGAGTGCCAGGGCAACTTCGATATTGAAGGAAATGAGACTGACGATGAGCTTGTGAAAAAGACCTCGAGGGCAACCCCCCTCTGACCAAAGCCTTTCTGTTGGCTTGTGAAAGACCATTATAGAACAATGGTCAATCAATGAGAGCTGAATTACAGGATGATAGCCCTCTGGATAAATAATCCAGGACTGGCACAAGCAAAAAGATTTGTGGAATTCTCACCATCTTCTATCATCTCTTGTACATTATGGGTAAAGGTTATTACAGAGTGGAGCGGAGAGCAAAGATGAGAGAGCAAAGAACTACTAATCCATCAGGATTTGCTCGTAGTTCTTTGCTGTCCGCTCCACTCTGTAAGAACCCCCACACTGTACAAGAGGCTTTTGTACCGACAGTACCCTGTTAGCGGTCTCGCCATTACACGAATATCAGCTCATGGTAGCTGGAAGAGCTGCGTGGTAAAGGATGGTGAGAATTCCACTAATCTTTTCGCTTGTGCAAGTCCTGGATGATTTCTCCATAGGGCTTTCATCCTGTTATATAGCTCTCATTGATTGACCATTGTTCTATAGTGGTCTTTCCCAAGCCCACAGAAAGGCTTTGGCCTGACAGGGGTTACCCTTGAGGCCTTTTTTTTTAAAAAGCCAATTGAAAATTATCTGTCAGTCAACTCTCCCTCCATTTACTATATGTTGGAGATTTTTTTTATGGACACCTTCACAATCGCAAAGCAGATGTTTGGCTTGTTGACAGAAGCGACAGGTATCAGATATCATCGAGAACCTTTTACATGTTCCGCAGTTGGTAATTCACGCGTCAATGTCTCGTGAGTGTACCTGTCAGTTTCCTCAGTTCGAGTTTACCGAGTGAATCTTTCTAGTCCAGCTCGTGGTATAGGAGACGAACGGCCCGGTCTGTCTTTGTCCACTGACTGGCTCAAAGTACGCTGAACAATATTTTCCGGAATAATTAAAATTTGTTCGGGGAAGTGTGGCATCTTTTAGCTTTCAAGGACTGCAACCGGTACGATCTTTCGTTCTAATACCCTATTTGGGACATCCTTATGACATCGTCGATGATGTTCACGAATCTGATGACATCCCTAGGAGCCTTAGCTGTCACTTAGTGAGCATTTTAAACTGAATCGTCTTTATGTAAAGTTCCTGGGCCAACTGCAGATGTAGGACCTTGGCATACTATATGTTCGGCTGTAAAAGTTGCTTATCTAAAGAGCTGGCATATGTCATAAGCTGACTTACTTAGGGTGCTACAGGGTGGTGTTGGAGCTCTTAAGATAAGCAACGTATACAGCCGAACATGAAGTATGCCAAGGTCCGACATCTGCAGTTGGCCTAGGAACTTTACCTGTGGACGATTCAGTTTAAAATGCTCACTAAGTGACAGCTAAGGCTCCTAAGGATGTCATCAGATTCGTGAACATCATCGACGATGTCATAAGGATGTCTCAAATAGGGTAATAGAACGAAAGATTGTACCGGTTGCAGTCCTTGAAAGCTAAAAGATGCCACACTTCCCCGAACAAATTTTAATTATTCCGGAAAATATTGTTCAGCTTACTTTGAGCCAGTCGGTGGACAAAGACAGGTCAGGCTGTTCGTCTTCTATACCACGAGCTGGACTAGAAAGATTCACTTGGTAAACTCGAACTGAGGAAACTGACAGGTGCACCCACGAGAAATTGTCGTGTGAATTACCAACTGCGGGACATGGAAAAGGTTCTCGATGAGACCTGATACCTATCGCTTCTGTCAGCAAACCACTGAAACAGCCAAACATCTGATTTGCGATTGTGAAGGTGTCCATAGAAAAAGTCTACAACGGTTTGATTAGAGGTTCCTAAATTCTGAAACAAGTTAGGGATGTAGCACCCAGAAGGGTAGTTATGTTTATCGAGACTTCAATGCCTGTTCCATTGCAATTAATCAGCCATGAAATCAATTAGCTCTCGGTCAACGCGCGAATTCATTCTGCTCAAATTTCGTCCATTTTCAATTATTTCCCGAAATTATTTTGAACGACTAGATTGGACTCATCTTCTGTAAAATAAAATTCTTTCTGCTCGGCCGACGGCTATCCGTAGCAACGATAACTTTTGAAGGGAACGAGCAAGTGACTCGAAATTGTCATGGTAGGGCCTATGAAAGTGTGACAGTTGATTTCGTCATTGGGTGAAATCAGCTATATGACTTCGGAATTACACTCGTTTGAAATTCTGAGGTTATTTTATTTCTTCAAGAAGTCATGATGCAATTGGATTGAAAATGAGTGATTAGTTGATGAATAAGGACGCGCAACAATATGCCAAATTTCGTGAGGTTCGTATAGTTGGAAAATTAAATGAAAAAGTTTTTCGAGATTTTTTTTTTCAAAAACTACAAATCAGATTCCTACGGAATTTAGTACATATCTCGAAATCAATATTACATAACAGTGTACCAAACGTAAGCTCTATTCGATATTTTTCTCGAGAATACTGGAAAGATATACGCAGTTTGGACGGAAATGAATTGAAAACCCCATTCTTCAAGTGTATTCACGGTTCTACTTCTACCATTTTCACAAGAACAGTATTCGTATCGAGAACGACATAAAACTGCATTCATTTATGGTTTGGAATTCAGTATTTCGAACTCATTTAGAGGTAACAGCGATAGTGTTCAGCGAAAATGGGATATCTCTTTTTCAGTCCTCGATCTGTTCTCGTAGAATTTCTACATTGCAGCTTTCTCACCTGTTCTCATGAAAATGTAATATTGAGGGACACCCCTCTACTCTATTGGTTTATTATTTGATAAAATCAAATAATGAACCTTTTAGTGATCGACAAAAAAAATGATCCCCCTTGAAAATTTCCCATTTCACATTTTGAAGTATGTAGATTTGAATGAACTAATAAAAAAAATCCGTCCGTCCGTTGTCCGAGGGTTTTCTCTGAAAGTACTGAACCGAAATCCGTGAAACTTGGTAGAAAAATTGTGTATCGCTCGAGATTGATCCTCCAAGCTTTTCAGCAGCCCCCAAGGGCTAAAAACTGGGGGTTGGATGGAATAAAAATTCAAAATGTCCAGGATGAATTGCTTTTGGAAATAAGAATCAACGGGTGCTGAGATTTTCCTCAATAATTCTTCGTACAAGAATTATTGACGATTCACGTCACTTTTTTGGCACGCTGTATAAAAATGTGATGAGATCCAATAGATTTATCAATTCGATCTATCTCATTTTGTCAACAGATGGCGCATTGAAAGCTTGCGTACAGTTTCCAGCATTTTGGAAATCCAGGTATGAAAGAGCCTGAAAATATTGATAATCATTCATGGTTTTGATATAGATAGTAAATATTCAGTGTTATCTCCGAAGTATTCGTATTAATTATAGTAGTAATTTTCAATCCAAAATGCTGAAAACTGTTTGTTGGGACGATGTTATATGGATCGGATTAATAAATAACAATAAGTTCATTTATTAATACGATCAACCTCGCACTTTCATATATATCTGAAGTCGCAACCTTCGTTCGTTTGGGACAAAAGTTTGCAAATACACAAATTCATTTTCGGGTCAATATATATTCATTTTACTTGGAGATATATTTTTTTTTCGTTCCAATATTTGTTTTGTATCAAACACAATATATTTAGAAGTTGGGGTGTTTCAAATATATAAAAATGAAATATCCAATATATTCATTGATACGGTCTATCGGACAACGTCAAGAGATTGGCTCGCAGGAAGTATTAAGTTTCCATCCCAGCGATTTTTTAAAATCGAAGTTCACGCTGATAATTACTGCAAATATTCGATGTATAACAACAAATATTCACGAATCATATCAAAATCAGGACTGATATTCGGTATTTTCGAGCGCTCTCGAAGTTGAATTGCTGGAAACTGTAAGCTTGCTTTCGACACGCCATCTCTTGACGGTCTCTGATAGATTGGTTTAATAAATATGTCGGATCGCACATTCTTATATATTTGAAACTCCCAACTTGTATATATATCGTGTTTGGTAGTAAAAGAACGAATAAAAAATATCTTCACACAAAATATCTATTTTTGAAACTAATAAATATATCGACTCTAAAATAATTATATTTGCACACACAATTTTGTCCCAAACGGCGACTCATAAATTTCCATCCCCTGAACATTCAATCGAAGAACTGCTTCCCTTTTTTTATTTGGACCATGGCAGAAAAAAATTGGAAAAAATGAATCTTTCAATGCTCTCTCCCCCTACAAATCAATAGCGAAAATTCAATGTTGGAGCCAATATCTGAAGAAAAAAAACGAAAAATCAGGACAAAAGGGAAGAACACATGGAAAAGCGTTAGGCTGGTTCTTGTTGTTCCTCGTAGGGGTGGCCGTTAGCCGTAAGCGCAGGGCTCGTGACCCAATTTCAAAGGTGAAGTTACGTGCACGAAAACTAGGGTGAATAAAATGGGTATCTGGAGAGCGGTTCAGCTCAGTGATGCCAACTTGCCGAGAAAGTTCCCATATAATTCGGAAAGCCTACGGGAGCTGTTGGCTTGTCGGAAGAGTTTGAAGTAGGTCGGATTCATCTATAGTCCCGATTCATTTTAATGAAAGGCCATTATCTCCTCGAGCCTACCATATTAATACACGCGAAATGATCAAGACCAAATGGAAACCATGGTTTAAGTAGAACACCGTGTTCATTACAAGCTAACAATGCACAGGAAATATACCTGAACTGACACCGAGTCGGACGGGTAATAGATTGTTTTTTTTTGTACGATTAGTAACTGAATCGTCAGGAGTCATGAATGGTGTGTTCTTTAGCATTGCATTGTATTTTATGCAGTGCCGGATCAAGGCAGAGAGGCGCTTATAGCAAATTCTTAATTTGCTAAGGATAACTTGCACTATGGATTTCTCCCAAAACCAAGATTAAGGTATATAATCACATTGTCGAAATCCATTTGAGTAGTTGTTCATTCAATGCCACTAGAATACTAGATATAAATAAATAGAGGGATTGCAAAATAACAACAATTTTTCGATATTACATACAAATGGTTGAACGATTCCCTTTTGGCTGACTTCAATCAAAAATCAGTAAAAAATAAGTTGTTGATATCGTGGACTGACATATTTTGTTTAATTCAATTTTCAAAACTGATTTATTCTGCTGATATACAGGGTATAAATCATGTTAATATTTTCTATTCCGCTTATAACACCTGAATATTTTCGAAGCAATCTATTACACATTTGCATAGTCTTGAATGATGTATATTGAGCTGAAATATATATCTACTTAATTGTGTGGTTATTTCCAGTAGAAAAATACACAACTTTTATATAATATATACAGGGTGGTCCAAGTAGTGACGTCAATAAATATTTTTTAGATTCCTCACATCTGGGGGGTATCCAAAAATACCCAATGTATGTTATGCGATTTTTTCTAGTTTTCGAGTTATAGTTTTTTTTCTGATTTTCCGATTAATTATTCGGCGAGGTTTCAAATATTCATATCTTTTGATGTAATAGGTATTTTGCAGATTTTTTTTCTGTAACATGATCTCCCTAAATATTGTTTCGATAACAAAAATAAATCAGCATCTTGAATGGACTCAAAACTACTCAAAAAAGGCTTGAAAGTTAGAACTTTAGCTTTCATTAGGATTCACTCAAACATTCAACATCAATTAAAAAATACGAAGAGGAGTTTACATAGCTTCTGGCTGAGTTTGAAAACTTCGCACGGTGCTAAACTACCAAAGTTATAAGAAAAAAATAGTACTTTCCGGTCTTTGAAGGCGGATAATTTAAAAATTATTGAAACACGATTAAAGTAATTTTTTAGTTGTAATCATTCTTATGGTAAATTATACACAAAAATGTTTTTCTGAACTATTTCAATTGAAATTCTTGTAAACCAACTGTAGCTTGTTTAATTTTTACTATAATTTTGGACTCACCACTGCCTGAAAATTTTGGCATATTTCAAAATTGGTAGTTGTGAAATTACTGGCTATTGGATGAGAAATAAAAGCACAACTTACTGAAAAATTACCATTTACTACAATAAATCTTCAAAATCCCTTCCTCGAACTTGAATACTTAATCGTCAACGTTTTTTGTTTTATTTTTCTTTCCGCTTCCAAAAGTTCCGTCTCAATTCTACTTTGTTGTTGCTTCTCGTAGCTAACACCAGTTCTTTGTAAAATCCCCAAATAAAAAAATCGATGGGGTTCAGGTCTGGCGGACGTGCAGGCCATTCGATCGGCCCTGCACGCCCAATCCATCTTAATGTAAAAATAACACGAGCCCTCTGGTACCCTCTGGTCTAGAAAACGTGTTAGTGAACTTGAAAACTTGAACAAAAATGTTATCGATAGTCCACCGCCTTCCATTGCAGTCACTCTGAAAGGTCGTTGGATTTCCTTATATCCACCATCAAAAAGGTTAACAAAGATGACATAGCTCCATCTGAAATAAAAATTGGAAATGCATGATGTCAGTTCGCTTGAGAGCATAAAATACCTCGAATATAACAGAGCGACTTTTTGAGGCCAGAGTTGATTTTTTTTTCAAAAAATTTCAAAAAGTACTCTAAAAAAAAATCGAAAAATAATCACTGATGCCGTTTTGTAATTCACCAGACCGCTTTACTGTTTGCTCTTAATCGGTCATGAACTCGACATGGTGGCGTCGCGAGCGACAGCATGATAATGTCCCTAGGTTGATCTTATCTTTATATAAAATTACCATTATTTTAGACATGTTAGTTATACCATTGTATAATTTATATAATGTTTATACTACTGAGTATCTATAGCACAAATAGGGTTGAAATGAACCTGAAGATATTCACAAGTTACGATTCTCAAGAAAATTTACAGATCTATGAATATTCGAGCCAAGATTCAATGAAATATTAGTGGTTTTATTGTCAAATGCCTGAAATTCGTATGGTGCAGGCGGTCCTCTGTGTTATTGTCATAAAAGTGTTGAATGAAACATAACTATTACCAAAAAAGTTTTCTTTATTTGTGCTTCGAAAAATACATGATCCATGTTTCATGAGTTCAGTATCAGATTGTAGATTGCATGTAGCGCTCATGAGGCCAACAAGCAACTATCTTTTGAAGGACCGGGCCACGCCACACCGGGGCGAAACTGAATTTTATTCTTTCTATATTATAATAATGTCTGGTTTCCGAATCTGGTATGGCAGCGAGAATAGGTCTCTTGCATGTAACACGAATTATCATATTTTCATGTTTTTCTCATTCTATATCGATACAGAATGATAATGTATGCTATCACACACTTCAACAATTCGCGAATTTTGAATAATTCGGTATTAAAAATGGTCAAATCGGGACTCAAGGTCGAGACGGGAGAAACGCGTCAGACCGCCTTCTACATCACTCGTTATTCTACGATTTACCGATCGATACAGCCCGACGCTGTCTATTGGCTTGCTAGAGAGAAAAGTACACGGGAAGAGGGAGACGGTGGATATATCCTGGGACGTCACGGAAGCCGCGAAGTTTCGTCTGTTCGAACAGCCGACATACGTAACCAAATTTAAAAGATCATTCTCTAGTTGAATATTGAAATTTTTTACGGTGGTTGAAGTTTTTCATTACTCTCACGGATAGAATATTTGATTCCAATAATAAAAAAATTCATGCAAGAGACCTATTTGGACTCTTGGTGGCGAACCGGTGTGTGTTGATGGTCGGGTTTGTGTTTTGGTGATTTCACTAGTTTATTTTGTTTTGAATTCTGTATTATCATTAGTTTCACGCTCTGTAGTTTTTCATTTAAAATTTTTATATGAGTTGAGAAAATTCTTTTCTGTTGTATAATAATGATAATAATTGAATGGAACAGTGCGCACTCCAACTATACGGAACACTACAGATTAGCAGGAAAATAAATTTCACTCCATATCTCAAAAATAACTGATCGAAACTAAATAGTTAGTTTTAGACTTACGACGCTAAAATTTATTTTGAGTTCTGTTAGAATCCGAGATTTATTTTCGGAAATATTTATGGGAAAATTATGACCCAAATATATTGTAACGACTTTTTATTTTGCAGTGTTGGTAACATCGCTTTTCGGGAAAACAACCATGATGATATTTCTTTGACCATCAGCAATCAGAACCTTAGCGACAGTTGGTAAGTTTATACTCCATCGCTACTTTTATTTGCGAGCTTCTACCAGAGCTCTTTCATGTTGCGAAATCGTCTGTAGCTCGAACATTTTAACGATAAGTTCCAAGTATTTGATGAATTGAGCTATAGCTAGCTAGTTCACATTGAACGGTCAATTATTATTGCGCGCATGTTCTGGGGAACAGCGTGCTATCGTTTCGTACAAATGTCTGTAACTTTCGATGATTGAGCCGAAAATGGTCTCAAACAACTAGGTTGGACTCACCGATGACGAATCCGGTGTCAAAATCGATTCTGTCCGGCCGGCCGTCCGTAGACACGATTACGGTCGTACGGAGGATCCTATCGACCCGAAACTTTCAGGGTAGGTTGCATTTCGTTAAAGGGCAAAATCGGCCAAACGTTTTCGGAAAGCGTTTTGACGTTATTTTGGCGATAATTCAGAAACTACTGAAACGATTGGATCGAAACTTGGCAGTTAGTTGGAGTACAGCAACGCGCAACCTTGCGCGAAATTTTATTGGGATCATACTATCAGTAAATTTTGAAAAAAAAAAAATTCAAAATTTTGTTCGAAAAAATTTTTTTTTGCGAACGGTTCATCACATTTAAAAATAATTCAGCGCGAACTTTAAGCCCCATATTCCACAGAGTTCTACCAAATTTCAATTCGATACGGTTATTAATTTTGGAGATTTGGGAAAAAATATATGAAATTTCGTGGTTCTCTTCCCGATATCGTTGTTTTTTACGGTATAACTCAAGAAATATTGATTCAATCATGATGAAACTTCGCACATAGTTTGAAGATGCTGAAACACAACTCCGTACAGAATTTCATGATGATCGTGTCATTAGAACAATTTGAAAAAAAATTTCAAATTTTTTCTTTCAAATACATATTAAATATTCTGCGATCTTCCTATCATATTATCCTCTTTAAATTCTGTATGAACCTTCGAACGGTTATTTTTGGGTGAAGTACTGGATTTCAATTCTATCTAATCTGTATTTTTTGAAATATTGGGAAAATTTTGAATGGGTATATCTGCGGAATCATTGGGTGGATTTTACCCATTCAAGAATTCGGCCTTCGTAATTGAGGTCCAAACCTGCTCTACAAATATCGTGTTTCTAAGTTGTTTCCTGCCTTACTAAATCCTGCAACATGCAAAGACTGCATCAACTGGCAAGAATTGTATTAATTCAAAAAATTCGATATGTTTAGTAGAGCTGTTACTGTAACAAGATATTAAATACATTGAATATAGTTCCTAGATAGTGCAATAGTGAATATTTCAGTCTGAAACAGCCAAATTGCTTTTTCTCATAGTAAACAATGCATTTGAGGTTATTGTTGGTTCCCCACTCTCTCTCAACTGTCAAAACTGCTCGTGACCTATGGACGAAGTGCTCTATTCACTTCGTGATCAGATTGATATTTTCAAAGTAACTTTTCACAATTTGGAAGCGTTGGTCTAGCGTTGGACAACAGTCATCGAAAATTCTCATGCAGCTAAAAAAACACCTATTATTTCATCGAGTAAGAACAAGTTTGTCGCAGAGATTCACTATGAAAAAGTTATCATAACTTATTTCTTGTCGGAAATATTTAGTTCCCATGACAACATATCTTGTTTCTTCCTGATGAAATTGTGTTTTTTTTTTAATTTTGATGCTCTTAGACACTTGAAGAATGTAGGCTGCGTTATAAAATGGAAACGATTGTTGACTTGTTACAATAGAGTCAAAAAAATTCGAGATACTTATATTTACTGATAACAATGATTCTAATGTAATATCGATAATAATGATATTCATTTATGAATTATTACAAGTGTGATATGACAGAGAAACGTGAACAGTCGTTACATTTGTTTTAACGTATTATCTGAAGCATTCTCACTTCAAGTGGCAAGCTGCGTTAAAACTGGATCTATCTACGTCAATGTATTTTCGAGTCCTATTGAAATATCTCTGATTGATTCGTGAGATTGACTCCATAAAAAGTGGTTTAGAAAATCTGTGCGAAAATAAAAAATTTCGACGGAAATAATGTTGATGTATCGAATAAAGGATATTTTGAGAGGCTTTTGCATTATTTTCAAGGGTTTTTATAGGGTTCCTCTCCCAATGCTGGAAAAATAACTATTGAAAATTTATTAAATATTATAATTTATTGAAATCGCCCTTGTGCGTTGTGGGATTTCAACTGTTCATCAAGGACAGTTTCTTGAAAAAATATTGAGTTATATACAATGTCGAAACAATGCAAACGATTAATCAATGGAACTGTAATCTTTCAGAGTCTAAACTCCTTGATCGGGCAATAAATCGAAAATCTTCAAAATTATTTTCTTGCAATAATTTGATATTTCGAGAAGCCGCAACAAAAGTTCTTGAAATAAAAAAGTAACGCAGGTCAATAATCCTGAAGATTTTCTATTAATTGAAGGATGGAGTCAAGAACTCCTAACGAAAATTCTTGAAATACAAAGGTATCGCAAAAAGAATAAATCTGAAGATTTTCTACATATCTATTGACTATTTTCTGATGAAGGAGTCGAATCTATATCTTACTCTGGAACAGTTTAGTTTCATTAGTTAATAGTTTGATTTTTCCGATATTGTTCATTAGGCAACATTTTCTCAGGAAACTGCCCTTGACAAATAGTTTAAATTCCACAATCCGCTGGTGCGATTTCTATAAATAATTATTTTGATTCAATTTTTAATTTTTCTTGGGCATTGAGAGTGAAAACCCAAACAGCCCTGAAAAATAACTTTTCCAGAGAATTTAAGACAAAGACTCCATAACTCTTAATAGATGAATGACGGCATCTATGTTTGCTTTTACCCCTCCAGTTGTTCATAAAAAATTCTAGAAAAGCACTGACATGAGGTCAGGGGCTTTTACGCGCTTGTTCAAATTCTAACTATAAGATCAACACGAAATTTTGCACCTAGCAGGCGTCGATATTCTCCACCTGATTACGAAGTTTAAATCGGATTGCATTCCTACTTCTTGAGATACTGCGAAAGTAACGTTAAAATTCCAAATAACAACGAAATTTGGCAAATTTTTTTCCTTATATCCCCGAAAGTGAAGATCTGATCGAATTAAAATTTGGAACATTGTTGTTGGATGATACTCTAAGGTTTGTGCAAGTTTCGCTGAAATCTAATTAATATTTTCAGAGAAAAATTTTTCATGGGAAATTTCAAACATTTTCGAATGAATATTTTTCTCATTATTCTAACAACTGGATCCACACGAAATTTTCCACTAAGGTGCGCGTTGGTATTCCAAAACTGTTCACAAAGTTCCAATTAGGTCGATTCAGTACTTCATGAGACATCGAGGAATTAACCTCAAAATTTCAAATGGGCCTAACTCCGAAACTATCCAACCGATTTCAACCATTAACGAAGTCATCCGCGGCATTGTAATGCGCAAGCCACGCTGAAAGTTCAAGTCGCTAGCTCACTCCGTTCGACAGTTGTAGTACAGACCTAATATGACAGTTTCAAATCGCTTGGTACTTTCCTTCGAAAGTTAGAGCACATACGGACGGACGGACAGAATTGCATTTGATCACCGATTTTTCTTCAGGGTCAACCCATTCTTTTAAGACAATTTTCGGCTCGAAATTCTAAAATTAGAGACATTGTGACGAAACGATATCGCGCTGTTCCCTAGAACAAGCGCGTAAAAATGAGTCCCAAACACATATATGACAAGATAAGCGCTCATTTTATTAAAAAATCTAGAAAAGCACTGCCGTGAAGGCAGCATCTTTTGCGCGCATGTTCAATGTAGATGACTTCTTCGCCAACGAATTTGAACATTCCAACGAAAGCTGCTGCCTTCACGGCAGTGCTTTCCTAGATTTTGTTTTCGATAAATTACTGAATTTCAATTCGATCTAATCTGTAGTCTTGGAAATATTGGAAAAATAAAATTTTGAATGGGTATATCTACGGAATCATTGGGCGGATTTTACCCATTCACGAAATCGATCTTCGTAATTAAGCCACAAACCTACGGTCGGTTTACGGTCGGCCTAACGGCCGGACCGTAACCACAATAACTTCCGAAAGAAACAACTTAGAAACTCGATATTTGTAGAGAAGGTTTGGTCCTTGATTACGAAGGCCGAATTCGTGAATGGGTAAAATCCATCAATGATTCCGCAGATATACCCATTAAAAATTTATTTTCCCAATATTTCCAAAAATACAGATTAGATCGAATTGAACTCCAGTACTTCATTGGAAAATGACAGTTTGAAGGTTTATACATAATTAAATGAGGATAATATGATGAGAAGATCACAGAATGTTGAATATTTGAAAAAAAAAATTTTAATTTCTTTTTTCAAATTGTTTTAATGACACGATCATCACGAAATTCTGCACAATGTTATCCTTCAGCATCTCTGAACTAGCTGCAAAGTTTCATCACGATTGAACCAGTATTTTTTGAGTTGTACCGAAGAAAACAGCGATATCGAGAAGAAAACCACGAAATTCTACATATTTTTTCCCAATATCTCCAAAACTAATGGCCGAATCGAACTGAAATTTGATACACTGCTGAAAAATTTGGAGCTCAAGGTATGACTGGAATTGTTCTCGAATATGAGCAATGGTTTCCGAAAAGAAATTTTTTTTGGAAAAAGTTTTGAAGAATTTTTTTTTTAATTCAGTGATCATAAGATTTTAACGAAATTTTGCCAAAAGTTGCGCGTCGTTATGCTCCAACTAACTGCCAACTTTCAATTTAATCGCTCCAGTAGTTTCTAAAATATGAGGGAAGTAACCTCAAAATTTCAAATTGCTATAACTCCGAAACCATCTGGCCAATTTGGCCCATTAACGAACTTAACCGCGGCATTCGGATGCGCGAACTATCCTACAAGTTTCAAGTCGCTAACTGGCTCCGTTCGATAGTTATCGTGTCCACGGCCGGCCGGTCAGAATCGATTTTGACAACGGATTCGTCATCAGTGAGTCCAACCTAGTCGTTTGAGACCATTTTCGGCTCAATCATAGAAAATTACAGACATTTGGACAAAACGATAGCACGTTGTTCCCCTAGAACATGCGCGCAAAAAGAAAACTTTTCTTTGAAAGCTGTCCATTCTAGTTCTCTCTGTGAATTGAAATTCGATAGTAGGAAATTAGCGGGTATCTGAGTCTAATGGTGATTAATCCAAGTCAAATATTATAGTTATGAAATCAGGATTTAAATATCAGTCACGTCAGGTGCATGCAAATAATATGGTGATGTATATTGACTCATATCCTGCTGGAATCAAGTCTCGAAGATGTATTTTATTTGCTATCCATCGTTCGTCATAGTTGACGTCATCAATTCAGATTATGATGTGTTTGCTCGATAGCTTCATCACGCGTTTGTTGTGGAGAACAGCTCGTTATCGTTTTGCCCAAATGTCTGTGACGTTCGAGTTTTGAGCCTGAAATGGTTTTGAACAACTATGGTTGGACTAACTGGTGAAGAATCTGTTTTGACCTGAATTGGTTTATTCAGGTGTTTTGGAGTTTCATTAGTAGAGACTCCGTGTGGATGAATTAATCGCTCTTGATTAATTCTGTCGTTATCAAAATCAAGACACGACCGACGAATATTTTCTGATCTTTATCAGAAAATGTTGATGCTTCTAAAATAAGCAGATAATTGAAGAACTTATTGACCAGTTGATCAATACAACGGTCAAATGAATAGTCTCTAAAAACTAACTAAACCCAAATCAAGAAAATTCCCTTCTTCACATTTTAGAGGGAGAATATAAATTTTGATTGGTTTTTTGAATAAAGCGACGCCCTTCTAAGATCCGAAAAAACACCTCGGATTGGCTGGTGCAAAAGAGAGAGCACAAATGTGTGAAGAAAATTTCCCTAAATGGCCTAATAAGATTAATTCTATAAGCTGTCACATGTGGTATCTGAAGTATGCCACCCATCACGCTCCGATTCCTGGAATGCTAAGAGCTTGAATTCTATCTGGGTGTTTTCTGTCATACAAAATTATACTTTATTGTTGGCTTGAGATAAAATGCTCTTTAAGCCGGTGTCAATTGATTTAAACCAAAAATATTGAATTTCGAGCAGATTCCTGAGAACCAAAAGAATTCAAACTCTCACGTTGCAAAAGCAACAGAATCCTTTGTCAAAATCGGTTCTGTGTGGCCGACCGGCCGTAGGCACGTTCTCGAGAGTACAGAAAACTCCATCGACTCGAAACTTTCACGGTAGGTTTCCGTACGTAAATGGGACAAATCAGCCGAACGGTTTCTGAATTATAGTCATTCGAATGTTTGAAGATATTTACTCGATATATGGGGAACTACTTATGCAAGCGGATTAGAATTTAGTAATTAGTTTTGGAATACCAACGCGCAACTACCTGCAAAATTAAGTTTGGATCGTATGGTTAGTGAATAAAAAAAAATGAAAGTTTTCCAATTTTTTTCGAAATTTTTTAATCACGCTTAGACTAAATTCTGCACAGATCTTGGGATAAATATTTCAGAACAGTGTACCAATTCTCAGTTTGGTTCGATTTAAATTTTTTGAGGAATTAAAAAAAAGTTAAATTTCGTCGGTATTATTATTTCCAGAAAATACCGTTCCACTCATTACGAAAATTAGTAGCTAGTTGGCGAATGATAATTCACAAGTATGTGCATAAAATGCAGTTTTCGAATTTTGAGCCGAAATTGGTCTCAAACGACTAGGTTGGACTCACTGATGAAGAATCCGTGGTCAAAATTGATTCTGTCCGGCCGGCCGGCCGGCCGTGTGCGCTGTAAATCTCGAAAGAAAGGACCTGGAGTCTTGAAATTTCCAGGTTAGGTTAAGATCCTGAATTTCTCGGTTAAGTTCGTTAATGGGCCAAGCCTGCCGAATGGTTTTTGTGCTACAGCCATTTTTCAATAACTCAAAAAATATTTATCTAATCGATATGAAACTTGGTTGGAGGATGAACAGTGTCAATAAGAAGAATTATCCATGGAAAAATGCGAAAAAATTTTTTATTTTTTTTTGAAAATTTTTATATTTCATCAAAATTGTATATAAGATTTTGCACAATTACATCGACTGTCCTTATCTTCTACAGAGAATAGGCTTGAATGTTCCTAGAAGGAGTCTCAGAACTTGGGAACAATTTAACATAAAGTTTAGCAGAACTAATTACTCGATGAACAGTCCTCTCGATAGAGCAATGAGAGCTGCTGGTTCGGTGGAGATAGATCTTTTCCATGTTTCAATCTTTCAATTGAAAAATTATTTCAAAATAGTTGAAAATGTTCACTGATTTTTGTTTTCCCATTTTCTCTATTTGATATTGTTGTTAGTTAATATATAAATATGTAAAATGGCTTGTCCGTATATCATTAAATAAATAAAAATTTCACTGAAATTTCCAAGTCACCATTTCGCAATGTGAACAAGCGCGTAAAAGCTACTGACTTCACGTAAGTGCTTTCCTAGATTTTCGAGTTTATTTGTCTGTTGTCGGTTTAATATGTGCAGCTTGAATGAAACGGTTGTTTGGAAATCTTATGGATATAGGTTTCCAGTTCATATGAGGTCAATTTTAGTATGAGGGGAGACCTGTATGAGAGTTTAAACCTGAAATAGCATACCCTTCACAGGGGTGACTATAACCTTTGTGAATTTTGAGCGGGAAAGATGTCTCTTGTGAAAGCTCTTCATTCAAGCTTAACAACACGTTCAGCACATTTTCGCACTTGATTTTTCGAAATATAATTTTGTTCATAAAAATTTTTCGGCCTATTTTTATTACTACTATTCAGAAGAAAAATATGCCATTATTCATTGCGTGATAAACTCACGAGTGAACTGAATATTTCAGCGGAATCGACTCAGAAAAACTCCTCTGCTTCGTACAGGAGGTAGATAAGTGAAAAATGAACGATAAGCTGAGAGAAAATTCCCAGAAAGCTGGTTCTTCCATCTATTCACCCCACACACTTCCCTGGAAAGTACAGTAAAAATGTCAATTACACCGAAATCCTTCGACTGATTCTGCCCAATGAAAAATTCAACCGGAGAATTTAGAGTTATAATAGTGAATAAAGTAAAGTTGCAAACATTGAAAAGAATGCTTGCTGGTGAAACAATTTAGATGGTTTTTCCTGGTAGAGATAGACGTGGAAAAGTGATCAACTTGGTCCATACTGTCTGTACAATTTCTGCTTTTGCCATTTGTATCCGGTTGAAGTTAGGGCAGCCCTTCGGCACTGCGACCAATCAGGTTTTCTGTTTTTTACTGAAGAGTGCGGTTTTTTTCTTACGCATAAAGTTTAACTACCTCCCCTGTTCGAAATGTCACGAATGGTAGCCACTCTTCTCAGGGGTTACTTATCCTCAGGTTTTTTTATACAGGGTGTTGACGTCAATGATTTTTTGAGATTCCTCACATCTGGGGGTATCCAAAAATACCCCATGTATGTTAAGCGATTTTTTTGTGGTTTTCGAGTTACAATTTTTGTTGCGTTTTTTCAATTAATTAAAATAAAAAATAACTCAGCTTCCTGAAATTACTCAAAAAAAAGGCTTGAAAGTCAAAACTCTAGTTCTGAGTAGGATTCACTCAAATATTCAAATTCAATGAAAAAATACAAAAAGGAGTTTTCATGGATTTTGTTTGAGTGTACAACTTTGCACGGTCCTCAACTACCAAAATCATAAAAAAAGTAGTATTTTATAAGCCTTTTTTGGCTGTAATCCCCCGAAGGCTGAAAATTATTGAAACACGATCAACATTATTTTTCTACTGTTCTAAATTTTCTAAATTAAATTTGAAAAAGTGATTTAGGGTAATTTCAATAGAAATTCCTGGAAAATAATTGTAGCTCGTGTTATTTTTATATGAAGATGGATTGGGCTTGCAGGGCCGATCGAATAGCCCAACTTTCAAGAATCTTTTGAGTAACCCTGAGTGATTTCAGGAAGCTGCATTTTTTTTATTGAAACAGCATTCAGGGACATCATGTTACAAAAAAAATCTGCAAAATACCTACTACATAAAAAGATATGAATTTGTGAATCTTCGCTGGCATAATAAAACTACAAAAAATCGCGTAACATACATGGGGTATTTTTGGATACTCTCAGGTGTGAGGAATCTAAAAAAAGTATTGGATCACCCTGTATATTAAAGTGTCCTCCAAAACAAATTAGTCCTATCCCAGTGTTTTCCACAAATAATTCGGTAGGTTCTTCGAATATTTCAGCTCGAACAAGACGGTTAATAATCATTAAATAATACAGATTTTTTGTTATATCTTTCGAAATTATTGCTGTCCCCGAACGTACTACGTCTGGAATGACAAAATCAAAATCATATCAACTTTCATACAATAACTGAAATCAAAAACTAATGAAGTAGATTAACAATAAGTAAATTACGAAAATAACATTAAACATCTACAAGTACTCAGATTCATCAGTGATGTTTAATTCCCATCATGAACGATAATTAAGGACGTAGTACTTCCGAAGATAATGAAGTATATCGTAAAATATTTACGTGAAGGTATTACAGAAAATTTTTTATTATTCAATGATTACCTCTGTTTCTCATCGGAAGACGCACTCTGTAAGGTCATGCGGCCAAATATCAACTTTTTGAAAATTGTGCCCCAATCCTCACTTACACAAAATTGCCATTGTATACTTTCCGAAGCATACCTACTTTTATCCATTCAATGTTTGGCGTTAATTAATTGATGAATTTTAACTCAACGCCGATTATCTCATATGAGTATCTACAAGTTTTGAAAGAACGGATTGTCTTCAGTACGCTCACGCTCCATGAAAGCTTCCTCTTTTATATTCCTTGGATGAATTTCAACAGAACGTGATACGAGACCTTCAAATTAATGAAGGCGATCCCCAAGGTGTGCGTTCCGACCGACTCCTAGGTGTGCTCCGGAATAGTGGGAGAAGAGCCGGCAACATTGCACCGAATCGAACCGGGACAGCTTGGAAAGAGATAAAAAATTGATGATTCCGGGAAATTTTGATTGCCACCTCGAACAGGATTGTTGATGTTTTCGGAACATCTCAAATATAATGAAAATATTTCCGCAACAAAATATTCAGTGTTAGGCTATGGTCTGGAATGAAATTTCTTTTTTTTTAACCAGTAACTTATAATTTTATTATTATCAATCTATAATTTTCCCATTTTTCGGCAATGAAATGGAATATTCCCTTCAACCCTTTAGTGCAACACAACAATTTTTACGCGCTTGTTCTAGAGAACAACAGTGAACAGTGAAAAATGTCACTGAAGAATGTAACCGAATTCAATAATATTTATGAAGTAATACTAACTGACAAAGAAACTGCAACACCCAGGAGGAGCTGTTTAGATTTAAATTTTTTTTGGTCAAACATAGATAGTATAGCAAGGAGTGAATGATAAAAATTTGGAGAAATAAAGGGAGGGTTCATAATTTTTTTATTAATTTTTTTAATGTATTGTCCACCGCGGTTATCTCAACACTCCCCATCACGTCTTGGCATTGATGCAAGAAGATTTTTTTTTTGAGGGATACTATCCCAAGCTACATGTACTGCATGTCTCAGAGCCGCCAAATTCCGTGGGGAATGGGGTAAATTTCCAAGCCTTCTACCCATGATGTCCCAAACATGCTCTATGGGCGAAAGATCGGAGGATCTGGACGGCCATGGAAAAAGATTCACATGGGTCGCTTCAAAAAAATTTGAACTGACTCTGGCAACATGGGGTCGAGCATTATCTGAAATATTGTATTCTTGAGCCGGTTGAAGTAAGGGAGAACATATGGCTCCACTTTTTCTTGAAGGTAACGCAGCGCTGTCATGTTACCTCGAATAAAGACTAAAGGTGGCCTACTTGCATGTACAATAGTACCCTGTTCCATAACGCCTTCTGTCCGGTGTACATGACGCTCAACATCAAAATGAGCGTCACGTCTTTCTCCCCGACCTCGTCTAACACTTTTTCGGCCATCATGTGCGCCCAAGGAGAATCGAGATTCATCAGAAAAGACGACCTGATGCCATTCCACATTCTAATGTTCTCTGCACCACTGTAATCGTGGCCGGCGATGCACAACCGTGAGAGGTAACACAAGATGGGGTCGATAATGCTGCAGTCCGGAAGACCTTATACGGCGGTTAACCGTTCGGACAGTTACAGGATGGCCTCGTTCACCTAACCACTCATCAGCCAAAGATCGAGTTGTCGCAAATTGGGTCTCTAATAGCCATAAGTCTTAGACGTCGATCTTGAACTTCATTTGTGCCCCTTCGACGTCCAGTGCCTACTCTTTTCGATTTTGGGCATTATCAAACCACGTTTGACAACATCTCATAACAGTAGTTAGATTCGTTCGTACGGTTAGCGATATCTCGAAATGACAACCCCGCTTCCCGTAGACCAATAATTCGACCTCTTTCAAATTCACTTAGCTGGCGATAAATATTGCGTACACGTGCTCTAGGCATTTTAACAACTGAACATCGACTTTGGATCTCTTCTAACAGCTGTTGTAAAATTCAAAAAAAAATTTAACCATTTACTCCTTGCTATACTATCTACGTTTTACAAAGAAAAATTTATAATTTAAACAGCTCCTACTGGTTGTTGCAGTTGCTTTGTCAGTTAGTATATTAATTCGATCTATCGTGTAACGTCAAGAGTTTCCAGGAATATTGATTAAAATCGGAGTTTGTGAAGATAATCACTACAAATATTTGTAGAATATCACCAAATATTCAGAAATCATACCAAAATCGGCAGTGAGTATCAATACTTCTGAGGTCTTCCAGAATTGAATTGCTGGAAACTGTAAGCTTGCTCTTGATTTGCCGTTCTCGACGGATTTTGATAGGTACAATCAATAAATCTATTGGACCTAACATTTTTATATATTTTAAACTCCGAACTCGTACATATATTGTGTTTGGTAGAAAGTGAATATATCGGAACATCAAAATTATGGAACAAATTCATTTTCTCAGAAGAAAAATATTTGGCAACAAAATCCCGAAACAGGTCAATTTTTGTTTCACTTTTACTAAATTTTTATGCATTTTTGAAGGATTTTTGTTGCACCCTGTGCCATCCCCATCAACCCTCTAAATTTTTTGAATAGGGAAAGTAGGTCATGTGGTACTTTTTTTGCATCTTCTTTACAGGCGTGCAGAAATTTTCAAGAAAAAAATTTTTTTTTTTGAAAAATTAGTTAGTTCAAAGAGGTTTTCAGTATGTGCACTTTGTCATGGCTCATTTACTTTGAGGCGATGGTACCTGATGAAATTTTCCACCGAATGGAAGTCGACCATTACAGTTTTGTTCAACCCCCTCACGTGAAAACACTCCTGTAAAGAAGATACGAAGACCTTGCCAAAAAAGTACCACATGACCCACTTTCCCTATTCAAAAAATTCAGAGGGTCGAAGGGGATGGCACAGGGTGCAACAAATATCCTTCAAAAATACATACAAATTTGGTAAAAGTGAAACAAAAATTGACCTGTTTCAGGATTTTGTTGCCAAATATTTTTCTTCTGAGAAAATGAATTTGTTCCATAATTTTGACGCGCACTGTATATTGCTGCAACTGATGAATTTTATATTACCTCGAAAATAAATATATTTGCAAACACACTTTTGCCCCAAACTGCTGTCATTCACAATTTGTAGTACATTTGTAGTACTGTTGATTCATTTGCACATTTATCCAGTACTGTGAATTTCCTCGGGGGTCTGTCTACGATCATCATCAATTATTAGCTAGCTATCAACAGTAACTGGCTGGTTAATGCATTTTTAGCGAGGTTACATTATAACCCCATGCTGAAAGGAAAATGATACATGCTCTGTGGGCCGTTCGATAAATAGAAAATGAGGTCATTGAGTTTATATTGTAGGTACATTCCCAGACGTTGATACATTTTCGAATGTTACGACGATTTTCCTCGCCTCAAGTTTCCTAGCTAAAATTATACTCTGTAATCGATATAATCGAATAATTCCAGGTAATAATGTTCTATTATTGTTCTATCCGAGAGGTGGCATTAAAAAGAGCATTCTTTCGTTGATCGCCCTTTCAATCAATATGTTCAATGATAATGTTAGATGATACGTATCGAGAATTGATGATTTCTTTGGCATTTTCTGTTGTACTGTGCATCTTTCGAAAAGTGAACATTTTTCCTAGGAATTTTATACCTGAATCGAAAGTAATGAAAATCGATGCCAAAGCAGTTTTTCTTAAGGAAATAACGAAACTTGTTTTCTCTCGATTATTTTCGAAAATAAAGGGTTTTCCAATAAGAGGTGTTGTTCTGATATTCAAAGAAAAATGCCATTTTTCAATATAAATGATCGGATGTTTATTTCATTATAAAGAAGAAGCTATGACGTTAATAGTGGAAAATAACATAAGGCAAATGACCACCACGACCACGCTTACAGGACCATATCCTTTTAATGAAATTTTCCATAACCAAATCGCAAAGTGGCTGCCCTATGTCCTTGATAGCCTCACGAATTCCATCTTTGAGGTCTTGAATCGAGGCTTGGCTATTGGCGTAGACATTCTCTTCCACGTGGCCCCAAAGGAATAAGTCGCAAGGTGTTAAATCACGAGATATCGGTGGCCAATTGTGATCACCTCTTCGAGAGATAACACGATCCGGAAACTTTTCCCGCAATAGATCAATGGTTTCGTTGCTTGTGTGGCACGTAGCGCCGTCTTGTTGAAAGTAAACGTTGTCCAGATCAATACCATCCAATTCCGGCCATAAAAATCATTAATCATCTCTGGATGTCGCAATATATTCACCGTAACTGTTCCTCCAGCCTCATTTTCGAAAAAGTAAGGTCCAATGACTCTGCCGGACCATAAACCGCACCAAACAGTCACACGTTGTGGATGAGGAGGCTTTTCAACTCTCGGGTTTTCCCAGCCCCAGATGCGACAATTTTGCTTGTTGATGAAGCCACCGAGGTGGAAATAGGCATCATCACTCAAGATGATTTTTCGATGGAATTCCGGATCATTTTCATGCATTTCAACGACCCAATCAGCAAAGACACGACGTTGTTGATGATCGGCCGGCTTGAGTTCTTCTGTTAACTGAACTTTATAAGCCTTAAGACCAAAATCTTTTTGCAAAATACGGTGTAATGACGTTTTTGGTATGCCTAATTCCAAAGAACGACGAGGAATGGACAAACCTGGGTTTTCTTCGACACTTTCGGCTACATCAGCAATATTCTCGGCTGTTCTTGAGCGACGAACACGGGTCTTATTCTTCACATCACTAACTTGTCCCAACAGCTCGAATTTTTCTACCAATTTCTTTATTGCGGTCCGAAAAGGTGCTTCACGACGACCCAGAAATGTTCGAGAGTTACGAACCGTCTCTGCCAAATTTTCACCATTTTTATAGTGAATTTTAATAATTTCAATGCGTTGTTGAAGCGTGTATCGTTCCATTTTTATTAATGGCGTAGTTTCTACTTGTCAAATGTCATGACAGGTTCAAAAGTGACATCTACCGAAATAGTGGGCTATTCAAAATAACACCTCTTATTGGAAAACCCCTTATATACTAGGCGGATTTGAAATTCGAAATAATAGTGTTAATTATTGGCTTCAAGGTATTTACTCAATTTCATTAAAATCTGATGGATACAATTCGAAAAAAAAATATTTTGATCGGAATCTGGAAAATTTTTGGATTCCTTTGCATTTTTAATCTTAATGAAATTTGGCAAGTTTGACGTCGATTTTTTTACTACTAATCACGAAGTTTCAACCCAATCGCATCGGTACTTTTTGAGATATTGGAAAATAACTTCAAATTCTCAAATGGGTATAACTCGGAAACCATTCGACCTAATTTTTCCATCAACATACATATCCGAGATATTCGGGCTGCATACCTACCCTGAAAATTTCAGGACCTAGCGATGTATAGCCAGCCGGTCGGACTTTGACATAAGATTCTCCCCAGCTTTATGTGCCTTTTACTATTGTCAGAAATCAGGAGCAAATTTTCGAAATTATGTTCTTAATGAGCAATAATGAAACAATACAAATGATTGAAGAATTTAAACTTAACATTTTGTGCCTATATGAGACTTCTCCATCTGGCAATGGACAATTATTTCCTTGAAATATTTTTGTATTCTAGAAATTTTCTCTTATCATATCACAGATTCACCTGACAACGTGGGGAACAGCGTGCTATTGTTTGTTGGTGATTTTCAAATTTTCTCTCGAAATGGTCTCTAACGACTAGGTTGGACTCACTGATGACAAATCATATCCGGCTGTCTGACCAGGGACACTATAAATGTCGAAAGGAACCAACTTGCTAACGACTTGAATCATTCAAAGTAGGTCGCGCGTCAGCGTGCGACGGTTGGGTTCGTTAATTGGCCAAATCGGCGAAACGCTTGGGCGATAAGGTTGAAACTTGGTAGTTTAAATGAAATTAGTAGTGAATTTGAAAATGAGATTTTTCTAGAAAAATTTTGGCGAAATTCTTAAGAGCAAACACCTACTTAAGGCTCATAAAGTACATTTTTTTCTCATGATTTTGGTAGTTTAAGACCGTGCAAAGTTTTTAAACTCTGCCAGAAACTATGAAAACTCCTTTTTGTATTTTTGAATTGGTGTTGAATGTTTGAGTGAATCCTACTAAAAATTGAGGTTCTAACTTTCGAGCCTCTTGTGAAAAGCTTTGAGTGATTCCAGGAAGCTGAGTTATTTTTTTCATCAGAACAACATTCAGGGAGATCATATTGCAGAAAAAAATTCTGCGAAATACCCACTACATAAAAAGATATGAATTTTCGAAACCTCGCGTGCATAATAAATCGGAAAAACAAAAAAAAAACTATATGGCGGTATTTTTGGATACCCCCAGGTGTGAGGAATTTGAAAAAAATTATTGACGGCACTTCTAGGACCACCCTGTATATTTGGAAATATTTGCAAAATGATATTCTGAATGGATGTATCTGTGGAATCATTGGTTGGATTTTACCTATTTCCGAATTCTGCCTTCTGTCCAAACCCTCAACACGAATTTCGAGTTTCTAAGTTGTTTCTTCATGAAGTTATCGTATTCAGGATCGGACGATCAATATGGCCTTTGCTGATCACGACTTACTTATACGGTCCAACGATCAAAGGAGCCTTTGGTGATTTTCAACGGTAACGGCATCTTAAGAGCAAACAATACCTCTAATATAACGAGGTGACTTCTGGAGTTCTAGAGTTCGTTTGTTTCAAAAAATTTTTTGTGCAATAGGTTGAAAAAAATCCTAGGAATGAGCAAGGTTGCCACTTTTTTATATTCAAGAATTTTCGGGAAAATAAAAACCGAAATGAAGGGAAAAATGGAAAAATAACTAACATAGCGTATTCTCGCTGAAGAATTACGTACATCCCAAAAAAAAAGTTTCAAAAAATATTCACTGAAGCCTACACCCCATTTCCTCCTATAAACGTCGAAATTTCTCCGAATTCTAATATTTCACGCGCCTTTAGACAACGTTAAAGCATGTAGACCGGGTCCAGCGACCTTTAATGATGATTACATTTAAATGTGGCTGTGTTGCCTAGCTGTAATTTACTACCACGTGGTATTGTTTCCTTTTAACCGTATAATGCAATCAAGTTCCCTCAAAAATATGAGTGCGAGTTGATTGGGATAGCTATAGTACATGAAAATAACTCGAAGTAAAAAATGAAATCGATAGATTCGAGAATTTGCTCCTCAAACAATGTTTCGAATTTATCTGCTACTTTTTGAGCGCACCATTCACTAGAGTAGTAGCGTCTCCAACTCAATAGAACAATCAACAAGGTCATCACAGACGATGTCATCGCGGTTGTAAGATCTGGAACATTTCGATGACGGAATAACCTAATGGGAGGTATGAATATAGTGAGCGTTTCTTGGTAGCATATTCTTATTTATGCTATGAGTCAAAAATTGTTCATGAACTTCGGGATCGGTATCTACCGATAATTTATGCACGGGGTGATTGTTTATATTTTACTCACTGGCAATTAATAGAATGGATTACTATGTCACACCCTTGATAGTTCCTTTCCAGGTTAATTTCTATGCATCTTTCATTCAATCGAACACCTTGTTTTTGCGCGCATGTTCCAGGGGAACAGCGTGCTATCGTTTTGCCCAAATGTCTGTAATTTTCGATGATTGAGCCGAAAATGGTCTCAAACGACTAGATTGGACTCACTGATGACGAATACGGTGCCAAAATCGATTCTGTCCGCCCGGCCGTGGACACGATAACTGTCGAACGGGGTGAGCTAGCAACTTGAAACTTTCAGGGAAGGTCGCGCATTGGAATGCCGCGGTTAAGTTCGTTAATGGGCCAAATCGGTTGAACAGATTCATTGGTTATAGCCACTTGAAATTTTGAAGTTATATATTTATTATTTCAGAAACTACTTAAGCGATTGAATTCAAACTTGACAATTAGGTGGAGTATAACAACGCGCAACCGTTTATCATATCCAGAAAAAAATTCCACTCGGACTTTGAGCTTCATATTTCACAGCAGTGTACCAAATTTCAGTTCGATACGATTATGAGTTTTGGAGTTATCGGGAAAAAATATGTCAAATTTCGAGGTTTTTTTTCTCGATATCGTTTTCGGTATAACTCGGAAAATACTGATTCAATCCTGATAAAACTTCGCAGCTAGTTTGAAGATGCTGAAAGACAACTTTATGCAAAATTTCGTGATGATCGTGTCATTAGAACAATTTGAAAAAAAATTTCTGTGATTTTCTTATCATATATATCATCCTCATTAAATTCTGTATGAACCTTCGAACTGTAATTTTCCGATGGAGTACTGGATTTCAATTCGATCTGATCTGTATTTCTAGAAATTTTGGGAAAATAAAATTTTCAAAGTAGCCGTGGATAATGAAAAAACTATATATTTTATATTTATTCTATTGATATATTAACGAAAATTTTTAATTTATTGTTCGAAATGGCCACCATTCACTTCTGCACACAATCGATTTCTTTCATTAATTTTTTGAGGGCTCTCCCCAATAAGTATGGGTTGTTGTTGAAATTCTTTCCCTATTCTGTTCGAAAACTCAATTAAAAGATATCGATTGTGTGTAGAAGTAAAGAGGCCATTTTGAACATTTTATTTTAATTGTTGTTAATGAATAATTAAACAAATATCAGTTGTGTTATTATACACGGCTACTTTGATATAAAGAAATCGCTACATTGTCGTTTGGCGTTTCACGGCTGCCTTGGATTCATACGAAAAACTCAATTTTTCGAAAACTGACAAAGATAAAATCCATAAAGTATATATATTTAAAATCAGAAGAAAGTGCTCTGACGACAGGGAAAGATTTAGAATAATAAAATCTCTAAAAAATTTTAGGTTTACTATGCCTTTTTGCATTTTCTAGTAGTGAATTCTGAATGCTTCTGAAACCTACTTCATATTTGCCCAATTGAACGTTTTTATGAGATGAATTCTAACTGGGAAAGCTATTCAGTGAAAAATAAAAAATCACCCTATACATGGCGTAGGTACTTGAGACGAAATGTGTTGCAGATGTACATACACGGACTTCATAACCTATGTTGTTACCTCCCAATTACTCCAACTCTACCCGTCAGAAAAAAAGCAATACTGTAGCTACACAGAAAGGTCTGTGCAGTAATGTCCTCCACTATAACTTTCGAAAGAAACAACTCAGAAACTCTATAACTATCTGAGTTCACTGTGGATAGAATACTGATAACAAAACAGTGTGTAACTACTCTCTAATCCACATACACTACTCGCTAACTCTGTCCGGCTGTATAGAATCGATTTTGACACTTCAATCGTCACCGATGAGTCCGGCATGGTCGGTTGAAATCAATTTCCGCTCAAATTTCCAGACATTTGGGCAAAACTCTAGGACGTCATTCCCCTGAAAATGGACGCAAAAACAACTCAATAATCTGACGTCATACTTCAACTCCATATAGTTGAACAATTCAATTACTTTCGTTTCGTAATGATAATATTTATTGAGGATTCTTTACATAACTTCACGTTCTCATATTTATAAATTCTGATGAAGTAAAATCGTTGTGATGCGCGAAATTCTCTTTGCATCAGCAGATCTAGGCGTTTGCCCAGAAATGAATCTATTGCACTTTGTTGAATCTTTGCTCTATGGTTAGATTTTTGATGATACGCGATATTCTGTAGGTTTTTAGTTTCAATTTTTTTTGTGTTTTTTCAATTTATTATGCCAGCGAGGTTTCGAAAATTTTTTTTTTCTTACATGATTTCCCCTGTTATAATGACAAGAATAACTCAGCTTCCGGAAATTACTCAAAGATACTCAGAAAGGGCTCCAAAATTGGAATACAATAAGGAGTGTTCATAGCTTCTGGTTGAGTTTAAAAACTTCGCACGGTCCTACCACCAAAATCATAAGAAAAAATAATACTTCATAACCCTTTTTTCGCTGTAATCGGCTTTCGAAGGTGGATAGGCTAAAAATCATTGAAACACGATCAAAGTTATTTTTCTACTTTTTATCATTCTCATGGTGAATTAAAATTGAAAATGTAACTTTAAAGTAGTTCCAACTAAAATTCCTGTAAAATAATTGTAGCTCATGTTATTTTCACATTAAGATGGATTAGGCTTGCAGGACCGATCGAATGGCCTGCGCGTTCGCCAGACCTAAACCCCATCAATTTTTTATTTGGGGATTTTACAAAGAGCTAGGTAAGCGACGAAAAGCAACCAGGAAACAGAATTTAGATAAAAATGCGGAGAGAAACAAAAAACGTTAAAGATTATGTATTCAGGTTGGAGGAAGGGATTTTTAAGATTTATAGAATTTTTTTAGTAATTTGTGCTTATTATTTCTGATCCTAAAGCAAGTAATTTCCCCATTTCCAATTTTGAAATATCTTCACCTTTTTCAATCAGTAGTGAGACCAGAATTATCGTGAAAATTACACGAGTGACAGTTTATTTTGAGGAATTTCAATAAAAATTACTTTGAAGTTACATCCTCGAGTTTAATTCACCATAAGAATGATGAATAGAAGAAAAATAACTAAAATCGTGTTTCAATGATTTTCAGCCCATTCGAAGGCCGGTTACAACAAAAAAAGACGTATAAAGTACTATTTTTTTCTTATCATTTTGGTAGGATCGTGCGAACTCAACTAGAAGCTACTTTGTATTTTTAAATTAAAATTGAATGTTTGAGTGAATCCTACTGAAAACTGAAGTTATAACTTTCAAGCCTTTTTTGAGTAACTTTGAGTAATTTCAGGAAGCTGGTCCGTTTTCGTTATTGAAACAACATTCAGGGAGATCATGTTACAAAAAAAATCTGCGAAATACCCACTACATAAAGAGGAATACATTCTTGAAACCTCGCTGGCATAATCACTTGAAAAAACACAAAAATTATTTTAATTCGAAAACTACAGAAAATCGCAGAACATACATGGGGTATTTTTGGATACCCCCAGGTGTGAGGAATCTAAAAAAATTGTTGACGTCATTATTTGGACTACCCTGTATAAGAATTGAACTGCGCCGATTGAAAACGAATGGTTGTCACAATGGTCGGAGAGCTCGATTCAAGTTTCTGACCTTCCCGGGTACACCAGCTACTGCGCATACAATAAAATTGCGAAAAAAAAATCTTGAGCAAAATACAGGGTGCGGCAACTAGTTCCCCCACATTCGAAGGAGTTTAAAAAAAACTTTAGAATTGAGAAAAGAAATAATTTTAAATTTCCCCTCATTTGAAAAAAATAGTATCCCGAATCCAAGATGAACTTCGCTCAACTTACAACCAAATATTAAATACAAATAGTTTACAATTCTGTGGACGAAAGTTTTTTTTATTCAATATTTGAATTTGTAGTGTGAAAATTCAGGAAGAGTTTAAAATAGATTTGATTCATCGGTTCAAAAAGTTTCAATTTCCGAAATAAATTGCAAGCTTCTCGATGATACTCAATTAACATTGAAACTTTTCTCTTGAGATATCCTACTTTCTAAGCCAATCTGTAAAGATAAAGGTTTCATAATGATAAGAGTAGTTGATAAATACACATACATAAATCAAATAGGCAGCCTGTGTTGGTATATTGAATGTTCTAGATATCAATGTTTATTTTCGAACACTTTGCGATAATGTTTCGGAAGACGAAGACATTAGAGTTAATAATTCTGCTTTGACGTTAAATATTGATTCGTGAGATGAATCAGAACCATTCTGAATTTGAAGTATTCTATACGTGCTTATTTGCAGATACATTTATCGTTCCTGAATATAAATACAATTACATTTCATGGTATTCAAGGACCATGGAGAATGACCTTATTGCTAACTGTGGAGTGGTCTTAGATAATTGCCAAGAAAGGTCTTATCTCTCCGGAAATATAATCTCATCGGGTATACAGATGAATCTATTAGGGATGGAGCTAGGCTAGGCTTATACGGTCCCAAGTACAGGGAAGGCCAATTGAAACCAAAATTCGTTCCTCTAATTCTTTCATATTGTATGTGGGTTAGAAGGTTTATATCGCCTCTGACAACCGTGCTATATTGAGATAGCCGTTGACTTCAGGTTGAGGACCATCTGAATCTGTTGAGGGTGGCTCAAAAGTATCAAAGTGCAAGATATTATTGTTGGCTTGGGTTACCATCTAACCAGGCCGTTGAGGGGAATAATAAAACGGATACCGTTGCAAAATTTGAAGCGAATATCACCTTGTTTCCAGACAGGAACCCTCATATTGTATATCAGTCACACCGATAAGGGTAAAGGTCGGTGAATGAGCAACATTCCGTGACTAGCTCTCACTGAACTGAGCATCCAGAACAACAGCGAGGAAAGAAGGCACTTGGTTGTCAAAGAACGAACTCATTCTGCTCACGGAACCACTCACCAGGTTAGTCTCTGCGCAGTAAGATGAATCGTACAGGAGCTAAGAAATCAACAGATACATTTATCGTTTCTGAATGAGGAAATTGAGTTACACATTGTGGCATTCAAGGTTCATTGAGTATGACCTTATTGATAACTTTGGTGTTGTGGTCATCGAAAACTGCTCTCCAGAAATATTGGGTACACATATGAAACCATTGAGGAAAATGGAGCATATAAGGTCTCAAGTACAGGAAAAATATCCTCCTGGGGAAGTACACTTCAGACCTGAATTTTGTCTAAGGGGTGTGTCCAAGCTTGCCTGTTCATATGGTGCGTGAGGTAAGAGATCTGTATCGCCTCCTCGAGGAATGAGCAAAATTAGTGAAAAGCGCTCTACCTGAATAAACCCTCTAGAACAAAGGGTAGAATATCGAACTCCTTCTGCTCACGAGACTTCCTATTGGATTGGTCTCTAAACAGTGAGATACCTCCTATACAAGTGAAAGAAGTTTATTTTTCTCTATTTATGTAAATTGGCATCAGAAACGACGATGTAAAGTGTTGAAAAAGCCATACTCTACCCGGGGATGTGACACTCGCATTCCTGACATAAAGGGACAAGTCCCCAAGAAATATTATCAACTTTGCGAACGAGATACCTTTTCTGGGTGAACCATGGTAGAATAGAACGCTTAAAAGATCTATTTGCACTCAGCGCAGAAATGCTGAAACACCATTACTAACGATACAAGTTATATATGACCACTAACCTCGAAAGCGTTTAATCCAGAACGAATAACTTAGCGAACTTTTTTTTTCAACTGTATTTCCATATTCAAAGCATGCTATGATAACGATAATAACGCTTAGTTTGTATTAACTAGTCTTTTCGTCATTTTGAAAACTGAATAGTACAGTTTTTTTAGATATTGTGCGGCAGTCGACTCGTGTTGAGCTATAGTTAAGCATAACGAAAATTATCACCATGTTAGTGATTTTGGCAGTGATAGAATTGTTGGTTTGTCCGTTTCAATAATCGTACTGCAATGACAGTAATGCGCGGGTTTCGTGTAAGGACGAATGAAGGTAGAAGACCAACTGGTTAACCGAGGCGTACCACAGAAAGTCAAGATTGGCGCTTCAGGCAACTGGCTCTACGAGACCGCTTCACTACTGCATATCAAATCCAGTCCTAGGACTCTTGTCACACCGTCCACAATTAGTGCTGCTTCTAACTGCGGACCACTGTCGTCAAATTTCGAACTGGTGCAGAGAACGGCTGCAGGGGGGGTCAGAATGGCTTAAAGCCGTATTCAGCGACGAATCGACGTGATGTTGCGTTTGCTGCTGAGAGCAATGTACATAGGATTTTTGAAGTTATGGTTTGGGATCTGTTGCGTATAGAAGCAGATCACCAATTCTGTTTATTCGAGACAGCTGCTCGTTATTACTATACTGCCTTTTCCAAATGGTCTTCCAGATGTCCTTTTTGAGCAAGACAACGCATTTTGATCGTCGAAATCTGTATGTACTCCTTCAAGAAGCTGGCGTTTACGTTTCACCGTGGTCATAACCCCGTTTGAATAGCATAGAACATGTGTGGGATATGATATGGAGAACAACCTTCACGGACTCGGGCACAGTTAATTCACAAAGTTCGACTTGCTTGGAACGAGTTCCCCCCAAGCAGACATCGAGTATCCTCTTCCGTAGATGCCTAGACGCGTACACGAGTGTATTCAACTATGGGGTCGTCGAACACATACATTTTTTTGTTCAAATCTTCTGAAAATGTTATCGTTTCTGTTGCTGTGAGACTACCACATTACTTAAAAATTAAGTTCAACAAGTTATCTTTTCTGAGTGTAAGACTCCTAACGTCACGACTTTACTTGTCAGGGCAACTTCTAATAACTAGCCAAATCGCATCGTGTACTGAACGGTTTGGCCCTGTTTTCGACTCGTTCACGAGTTGTAGTCGTCCTATGCCAGCTACATACGTTACGGTCTACCGGAGAGGTTGACCTGCGCAGGTCTACCCACATGAGTTAACCGGTGAGTGTATTTGAACAGACCTGCGCAGGTTCCCGACCTGCGCAGGCGACCGGAGATGAAGCGAAATTCAATTATTTCTCGAAGCAATTTCATTTCGTTTCATTATTTGTGTTTTAAGTATCATAGCTACACATTAGGCTATACATAGTAGAGAGCAATATAGTAGAGACTAGAATTTTTAGGTAAGGTTCAAAATGTAAAAGGTCCATCAAGTTCGTCAATCGAATAAGATGAAAGAGTTAACTACAAATCTCTGAATTCTTGAACAGCATTATGTACGTTTATTCAGTACTGTATATCGATTATGTGAAAATATTTCATGATCCCTTTTTTTTCAGATTTAGCTGTTAGAAATGGCTACGATAGACGGCCGTCCCGCGCAGTATGGCATTACTTTGAAACAACTCCGCGACCTCATGGAAACTCGAGGTCGCGAAGGAGTAAACAAAGTAACTGACTTAGGAGGGGTACAAGAAATTTGTAAAAAATTATACACATCGCCTAGTGAAGGTAAGTACGAATTGACACATAGAAATTCTGAATAACCGTTGATCAGATTAGGTTCTTTAAGAGGGTATTGAACTATTTAGACATGCATTTAATGGAATATAAAAAGCTTTATGTTTTCCTCCAGAAAAGAGGTACTACCTTTAATATCTCCGTCTCCATGCTAAATCAGAAAAAATCAGTACTTTATTAGTACTTATTCAAGGACATACAGTACCTCAAGAAAACGGGGTGACTTTTGGAGGCAAATGGTTTGAAAATACTGTAGGAATGCGCAATGTTGCCAATGTTTCTATATTCAAGAATTTTCGGGAAAATAAAAAATTGAAATAGAGTGAAAAAAAAATAAGCACTTAAGCCTGCAGATTGACACTCCTATTAACGTCTATATTTCACGCATTCTGATATTCCTCGCTGCTATTAGCGTGCAGACTGTGGGCGGGTGCCTGACCTTGAGATTTTTACGAGGTTTCATGGGACTTGACTGTGGCTGTGTTGCCGAAATCCACAAATCCGTATTTTACCAGCCGACTTTACTGTTTCCTGTTAATTAATCATTCTGTAGAAGTGAGATTTGCTGTAACTCTAGGAAATGCTGGTATTAGAACTATTAGTAAATAATCGTTCATCATTTTCATGTTTCATTGCAAATCTTGTTATGGTCACTATTCTTCACTTTTTCTTTTATTTTTCGGGAGAATTAAAAAAAGTGCAAGTATATGGCATTATTGAAAGGGCAATCCAATAACCCTTGAAACGTATCACTCAACCCATCTTCCCATTTGAGACTTTAAGGGTTGCTGTCATGACGCTCACAGGGTTGATATAATTTGATTGGAACCAGCCGTGAGATGACCCTTTAAGTACCAAGGCTTACCTATTTTTGCCTTTTTGCTGATTTTGTATGGGGCCGAGATATTTAGGGTGATACATTCTCAAATGGACACACGTATGTGCTCCCCCTCAAAGGTTTTTTCAGGCATTATAGGGCGCATAAGTAGACAGACACTGTAGGTGTCCAAGAGAACCAGAGATTCACGAACTGAAAATAACAAGTAGGCCAGGACTATCTTTGTAGGTCATGCAATCGTACTGCAATATTTCTGGGTTGATAAAAAAAACTCAATGACTGATGCATTCACAAGAATGATTTCACTAATTTCTATTCAATAACTGCTAACACTCATTGATTCACACTAGTCACATTGATGCATATTCACTCATGTCCAATTCGATTTGCTGTGTCTGAATTTTATTTAATTTTTTTGTCGGTCGGACAATAAACGTCGTGTCGTACTGCGCCAACCAATTAGGAGATTGGTTTTTATCAGATACGACACTGTCTCTCGATGAGTCTGGATCCTTCTAGACCTGTCCAGGCCCACCGTATGGCCTCTGGAAAGCGACAGAGCCGAATTCAGGGGTTGTGGTCGTTTTGCCGGACACATACGTTACGGTCTACCGGAGTGGTTGACCTACGCAGGTCTACCTGCACAGGTAAACCAGTGCGTGTATTGGAACAGACCTGCGCAGGTTCTCCGACATGTAACCTGCACAGGTCAACCTCTCCGGTAGACCGGAGCGTATATGGTCGGCATTATAGTACTTAGGTACAGAAATACTACAGTACTTCGGAGTCAATAAACTAGTCTAATTGACTTGATTTTGCCCAATAGAAGTTGATTCAACCATTACCTGAAGCATGATCCCAAATGAGTATATAATGAAATCATTAGATGTGACGTAAGCTCTCATTTATAGCTTTGTGTGAATTTTCTGTTATTACGTTATAATCATTTAGCAACTAAAGCAAGATTCAGATATTTTGAAGAGATGGATTCACATTGATTAAAACACATAACATTTTCAGGAAATGCTCATTAGGGTTAGTGCTTTCCAGTAGGCGTTGAATTGATATAAGGTATATTCGATGAAATGAGATATTTCTTCATTCATGTAATTTTACTTTTTAATTGGATTCAAGCTTCTGGAGTTCTCTCATCCTACCAACCTTGTACAAAAAGTAAATTTATTGAATCGTAGGTTTTTCAGCGGATTCATTGACTCTCTTTGAACTTGAAGGTTTTTATGTCATCCAGTTTCTTGAAAAGAATGAACGCGGGAATGGTATTAATTAAGCTGAACCTATTCGGGAAGTTTTGACATCTAGGCTTTCTAACTTCCATAACTAATTTTCCATTTATTTTCATCCAATTTCACCAGACCGATCAAGTTAAACATGGAACACTTAATTTGAGCACTTACTAATGTTTCTAATGGTCTCAGAAATTAAACTTCACTCACAAGTGCGTGACAAAGTGTTACTCAGTTACGTGTTCGATACTAATTAGTTAAATTTCATCATTCTGCTCATGCTCGTATCCCTTCGGGCGAGGAGAGCAGAGTAAGACGAATGCGTGGTTTAATCAGATGAAACTTTGCCAGAATCGCGATTTCGGCCCGAATTCTTCCAAACGTCTTGGAAGTATACATGAATTCTTTTTCGAAAAAATGAAATTCTGTTTTCTTCAGCATAATGGATGGTGAAAACATTGACAAGAGAATCATTTAGGAAACCAATCCCTTGCAATTTCCAATTAGTTTAGAAAGTTGATTTTTTTCAGGTTTTTTCTAGGTTTTTACTTCGAATATCTGAAAGAGAACGATTAAAAATTAAATGACAACGCGCTTGTTCTAAGGAAGAGCGCGTCATCATTTCGTCGCAACGTCTGTAATTTTGGAATTTTGAGCCGAAAATGCTTTCAAACGATTGAACTCCCTGAAGAAGAATCCGTGGTCAAATTCAATTATGTCCGTCCGTACGTATGTGCTCTAACTTTCGAAGGAAAATATTTAGCGACTTGAAATTGTCAGAATGATTTATAGTTCAAATATCTCGGTTGAGTTCCTTAATGGGTGGAATCGGTTGGATAGTTTCGGAGTAATACCCATTTGAAATTTTGAGGTTAATTCCTCGATATCTCATGAAGTATTGACTCGATAAAATTGAAACTTCGTGGACAGTTTTGGTATACCAACGCGCAACTTGAAGCAAAATTTCGTGTGGATCTAGTTGTTAGAAAATTTCAAAAACAAATGTATTCGAAAATTTAAAAAAAAATTTTTGTCTGAAAATATTAATTGGATGTCAATGGAATTTGACACGAACCTCAGATTCAATATTTAACAACAATGTTCCAAATTTAAATTCGATCCTATATCGGAGATATAATGAAACAAAATATGCCAAATTTCGTTGTTATTTGGAATTTCCACGTTATTTCCTCAATATCTCAAGAAGTGCCTACAAATACAATCAGATTGAAACATCATCAGATGGAGATTACCAACACGCAACTAGGTGCAAAATTTCGTGTTGATCTAATAATTAGAATTTAAACAAGCGCGTTAAAGTTCCTGACCTCACGTCAGTGCTTTTCTAGATTTTTTTTTTATAGAAACTGTCCTTGACATGAGGTTTCAAGCCTGCAACTCGCGAGGGTGTTTTTTTATGAATAACAATTTTATTTAATTTTAAATAGTTCTCATTCGTATATTGGGAGTGAAAACCTAGAAAAACATCTGAAAAATAATACAAAATCCCCAAAATACGATTTAATCGATAAGAAGGTGATGTACAAATACTCAATATGAATAAGAGTAAAAGGAAAAATTGACCATGATTACAAATCTACTTTCCATAGGAACGTATCTCGTTTATTGGAGACGATCAATTTGTTGATTTGTTTCTCTCACATCGATGAGAGGTATGGGATACGGGAAGCATTATTAATGATATTATGTTGTATGTGTTGATCGTTAAATGACTATTGTTATGTTTACAGCGATAGAAGAATAGAAAAAGTCACGATTCTTGAGATATTTTCAACATTCCATTCACACAATGAATATTATAATAGAATTAGTTTTACATAGCTTATCTTGTTTTTGTTGCTTTTTTTTTGTATAGTCATCACTTCTCCTATCATGAGTTGAAACTATCATACTATACTTTCACTCTAAAATTTATAGACCTTGATACAAGAGAAAAACGTCCCTGGAAATCTTCTAAGATTCTGTTTCTTTATTCACAACTTAAGGTTCGGATCGAAACTTTTTTTGAAAAGTGAAATTGTAGCATATTGTGGTTTTATTATCAATTATTACTGCTCTATAATTCATTGTGAAGTACAAACTAACGGGTAGAAAGGTTTCGACAACTGAAACTCTGTCCTTTATTGTACAGCTTTTTTTCACATGTTTTGGTCCTCAGGTATTTGGCAACTTTTAGAAAAACAAATTGGTGGATCCAGTCCTCGAGAAACCAGAACAATATAGCAAATAGAATAACTACTCAAACAGCGACAAAGCAATGGGTCTTTAGATCATTGTAAAAGTATCAGGTGGATTGAGACAAATAGTATAAAATAAAATAAAAAGATGCTTTCGTCACTCAGTTTCAGAATTTCTTAACAGCATCTTTTTTTTTCTATCTGATATTATGTGCCATGGTCCGCCTTAAATTTCTACAAGAATCTGGCGACTCGGTTTGTTGCAAAAAATATTTCGCTTATTCAGTAAGTTTTTTATTCGTTACCATTTTCTGGTTTCTCAAAATCTGATTTTTTTTAACATTTATTCATGCCTTTATTCTGAAGATGACCTTTGAGGGTCGAAACAAGTGGAAGGAAGGCTTGTAATAAAAGACGGAGGTTCTTTCAGTTTGAGTTTTCAGACTGTCGAACCCCTTTTTCTCGTTTATTATCAATAAACAAAAAAACTGTCAGGGCGTACGATTGAACTCAAAATGAAATCCCGGAAATAAAAATATAGTCTGGTGATTTCTCTTTTTTTACAGGAGACACTAAAATGAACATAAAATCGACTATTTCTGGGTAGAAAAATGGTCCGTATTTTTGTTTTTAGCACTGGGCCATCAACCACACTCATGAAAAATTTAATATTTGATGTCAAGATGGTATTTATCTTTCTTTCCAGGTCTTAGCGGGTCACAAGTAGATTTAGAACATAGAAGAGAAACATTCGGGTCAAATTCGATTCCTCCAAAAGCCCCGAAGACATTTCTCCAATTAGTATGGGAAGCATTACAAGATATTACACTTATAATTCTAGAAGTAGCAGCCATAGTGTCTTTAGGTCTTTCCTTCTATACGCCACCACAAGGGGATCGTAAGTTATATTCTGTTTCATTCAAAGCAACTAATTAAGCTTCTTGCTTCTATAATCTGGAAGCTATCATTTCTTTCTCTTTGATATTGAGCTCCATTTCATAGATATAGTTATGAGTATTTGATAGGTTAATTATTGTCTGCTCTGATTGGAGTATCTTAATTGAAGATTATTTCGTTCTGGTTTCGGTGTGAATTTCAATTAGATTGTTCAGTTCCACACATTTAAGTGAAACCGCATTAGATAAGCCGTGGCATCAATTATCCAAATAATTCACTATATAATTATGGAATGAAAATTTCTTGATTGATTTCTCACATAAGCGGTTATTGGACTAACAGGACTATTGTCTAGTGGTAAATCAAGAATGCATTTGTGTCACCCTTACTTGTAACAAATATTTATTATATGAAATGGTGCTGATTATCTGAATAATGTGGTTGTTAGAAACTTTATGATGGCAAAATCATAATTATACTTCGCTGTTCATCATCGCATGTTAGTTTTGTTCGAACATCCAGAGGATGATCGTTTAATATATACTAACTGACAAAGAAACTTCAGCACCCTGAAGGAGCTGTTTAAATTTTATTTATTTTTTTGTCAAACATAGATAGTATAGCAAGGAGTAAATGATTAAAATTTGGAGAAAAATATGATGAGGCATTTTTTATGTAAACATTTTTTGTTACTTGAATATTGTAGTCGTTCTTTGAAAATTTTTTAAATGTTACAAAAAACGCCTGTGCATCCAAAGTCGTTGTTTAGTTTTTGTTGAAATGCCTAGAGCATGTGTACGCGGAATGTATCGCCAGCTAAGTGAATTTGAGAGAGGTCGAATTATTGGTCTACGGGAGGCGCGGTTGTCATTCCGAGAAATCGGTAACCATACGAACAGAAATCCGACTACTGTTACTGGCTGATGAGCGTTAAGGAGAACGAGGCCATAATGCAACTGTCCGAACGGTTTACCGGCTCATAAGGTCTTTTGGACTGCAGCATTATCGACACCATCTTGCGTTACCTCTTACGGTTGAACATCGCCGGCAACGATTACAGTGGTGCAGAGAACTACAACATTGGAATGTGGAATGGTATCAGGTCGTTTTTTCTGATAAATCTCGACTCTCCTCGGGTGCACATGATGGCCGAAGAAGGGTTTGACGACGTCGGGGAGAAAGACGTGGCACTCATTTTGATGTTGAGCGTCATGTACACCGGACATTAGGCGTTAAGGTATGGGGTGCTATTGCACATGCAAATAGGTCGCCTTTAGTCTTTATTCGAGGTAACCTGACAGCGCTGCGTTACCTTCAAGAAATAGCGGAGCCATATGTTCTCCTTACCTTACCCGGCTCGAGAATCCAATATTTCATCAAGATAATGCTCGACCTCATGTTGCCAGAGTTAGTTTAAACTTTTTTGAAGCGACCCATGTGAATATTTTGCCATCGCCACCCAGATCCCCCGATCTTTCGCCCATAGAGCTTGCTTGAGACATCATGGGTAGAAGGCTTGCCCCCACGGACTTTGGCAGCTCTGAGACATGAAGTACAGGTAGCTTGGGATAGTATCCCCCAAAAATTGTATACCCTTCGTTTCTTTCTCCAAATTTCAATTCCTCTTTGCTACACTAACTATGTTTTACCAAAAAAAAAATTTAATTTAAACAGCTCCTTCTAGGTGTTGCAGTTTCTTTGTCAGTAAGTATATAAAAAATTCACAAAAGGAAGAGTATTTGTCGATAAATAAACAACAGAAAGTGTTCTGGATATTTCTTACCTATTGGATGGTAGACTTGTTCACGAAATGTCACTGGCGCCATTTCAGTACAATTGCGAAATCACATAAAACGTTCCCTGAACGGCGAATGTGTGAGTTTTCTCCATTCGAAGGTTAGGCTTTCTGACATGCCGTTTGAGAAACTTTGTTCACAAGGTCGCCATCGAACAGTTAAGAATTACCCAGAACCCATTCGTCGTCTGACTAGGCGAGTCGTGCTGATGATCGGTGAAACCGAGAAACTGCAGTTTATACACTATTTCCTTAGACGATGCTTCGCCTGTGTAGAGTAGAGGCTTTGGTTGATAAGATGACTAGATCAGATCTGGATGAAATATTTGTTGATCTATCCTAATATATTTACTCACACCACACTCCGAGACCATCTTCGACTCGCAAGTGTATGTAAGTGCCAAAAGGGCTGATAAGGTTAAATAAATGAAGTGAATCCAGAGCACATTATTTGTTCCACCTTATATCGCTATATTTATGAATTATTAAATAGCGAGTGTTATCTATATGAAGGGGTGATTATAAATTTTAAGACAGATACATATAAAAATGGCTATGTCATAAATGTTTATTGTATTAACCGTCGTTAAATATATTCATGTATGGGTTCCAAAAAAAGGACTGTGGATAGGCCATGAACATTTCATCGTATGACAGCTTTCATCATATACGATTATTTGAATTGACGTATGATGAAAGCTAAGTCATACGTAAAAAACTCCCATGGCCTACGGAGAGCTCAAGATGAAATTTATCTGGAATTTTCAATTCAATTCAATCAAACTGAGGATGTTATCTACAGAGTGGTCTAAATTATTGCAATATATTATGCCAGCAGAGTCACCTCTTCACGTAGCTTGCTTAATGATTTGTTTCACCCTTCTCATTATATTATTTCCTTTACAGATAGTGAAGATGAAACGTCACATGGTTGGATCGAAGGATTAGCTATTTTAATATCTGTTATTGTTGTAGTGTTAGTGACTGCTTTTAATGATTACACGAAGGAACGACAGTTTAGGGGTTTACAGAGTCGAATCGAGGGTGAACACAAATTCGCTGTCATTCGACAGGGTGAAGTTAAACAAGTTTCTGTTAGTGATATTGTGGTCGGTGATATTTGCCAAATTAAGTATGGAGATCTTTTACCAGCGGACGGTTGTCTTATACAGTCTAATGACCTCAAGGTAAATATTCAATCGGAAACATTGGAGAATATCTTTTGTATTTTATTGATAAGTTGGTATACATGATATAACACACAATCCAAAATGTCTTATAAAGGGTGTTTTGTTCAGCGGTATAGAACTTGAAGTTGGCAACACTGTTTTAACTGGCGATCATTTTGTCAGCTGTCAAGTGATTTATGTTCGGTTTGGTCTGGCATTTCAACATGAATAGACTGACGCCTGAACAACGCTTCCAAATTGTGCAAATTTATTTTGAAAATAATGGTTCTCTTCGAATTACGTAATGCGCTCTACGTCCATTTTACGTTCAACATAATCGTCCATCAGGGCAATCAATTCGACTAACTATGGACCGTGTTCGCACCACGTTTACTCTGACTGATAATACGCATCCACAGAGACGTCGTACAGTGAGAACAGAAGAAACCATTGCTGCTGTCATTGGTCCCTACTTCACTGAAGACGATGCTGGACAGAACCTTGCAGTCAATGGTGGACGCTATAGAGCCATGATTACTGACTTTTTCGTTCCTCAATTGAACAACCATGATGTGCGGCAGCTGCGGTTTCAAAAAGACGGCGCAACATGTCGCACAGCTCGTGCCACAATTGATTTACTGAAGGAAACGTTTGAAAATCGCATAATTTCACGTTCCAGGCCCCTGAATTGGCCTCCAGGATCGTGCGATTTCAGGCCGCTAGTCTATTTTCTGTGGGACTATTTGAAGTCGCTAGTCTATGCCGATAAGCCCGAAACGATCGATCACTTGGAGGACAACATTCGCCACGTTATTGGCGATATACGGCCACAAATGTTGGAAAAATTTATTGGAAATTGGAACCAATCATAGGTCCCTGCATCATTGGATGATAAAATTTATTTAAAAAAATTGACCTTGGTAACCAACAGCAGTACGTAGTACAGCAATCAGTATCAAACAGGAACTCATATATCAGTCACGACATCAGATAAAAAAGAAATTATTTTGAATAACCATTTTGTGAAGTTATCTCTGTTAAATTTACTCAGATACAATAGAAAGAACATGCGACGCATCAACTTTTTGGGGTCTCAAATAAAGTTTCAATATTCAGCAGTAAGTGTCTCGAAAATTATCCAAGATAACAAATGCTGAGATAGGAATTGGTTCATGGAGAAAAAAGAGCTCCAGTAATCTTTGTTAGATGGTGGACGTTATCGTCTTGTGGGAAACCAATTGAACCGAGTGCTTCCAAGTCGTGACGGAGGTTGTAAACTGCAATATCGCGGATGCAGCGACGTGATACGACAAAAGGATGAACGTCATGCTTATCGATTCAAAGTATTCTGCACTCGAAGGTTAGGATTCGCAAGATTCTCCTGGCAGATGGAGCGCTGTATGTAGTTATACTGCAGTGTTCCGTCTGACATGTGATTCTTATACTGCGCTGCGGTTTTACCAAGAGAAGGTGATCTAAAGATCAGTAAAAACAGTGAAACAGCTGTAACCATTCACCGTACCAGAGACTATGGAAGTTGGTGCAAATTGGACCGTCCCCCCCAATCATAACCCACACATGTTTAATGTGGTTCACATCCGGTGAACGGGGTAGCCACGGCGAAACGTCAACGTCAGCTTCTTGAAGAAAGTCCATTGTTTGACAAGCAATATAGGGACATGCGTTGCTAAAAATAAGTATACTTTTCAGGTTTCATGAACCGATTTCTTCACAAACAAAATGAACAGAAAAAATTTGTTTTTGCGAACTGAAACGTATATCTTTATCATAAAATGCATGGAATATTCTTCTGATAAACAAATGAAGTTCTCAAAGTTTTTCCTTCTAAATGTTATCGAGTCTAGTATAACTTTGTATAGGATCATTCAGTGATTTTCAAGCGATATAATGGGGGTTTTTCCTGAATTTGGGTTATTACTGCAAATGCAAATTTGAACATAATTATTATGGGTTTGATTCATCATTTTCCCAAATTACCTTCAGACAGTATTCAAAATCAGGTTTCAAAATTGGGGTTTGAGATTTGTCATGCATGCACGAAGTGACAACGTTGTCTAGTAGAATTGCTTTTTCTGCTATACAATAACGAAATATTTATTCCTATTCTGTGGTACACACGTGTTCTTTGTCAATATAACCAAACAATTTCCGTTTGCGATTTTTCAGTAATATGACAGTATGACAGTCTGTGCTCTTCTTTTTCTATTCCTTGGTCGTTGCCTTTTACTCTAACCAGATCGAATTATAGCTATCTCTGTTTTCCTAAGCAAAGTAACACATTTGACGTCCTTTTCTTTTTCGAGAAAGCTGAATTCGACGTTGCCATATCGTGCACTCATGACGAATCCCTTTAAATGCAAATCCCCATTTTTATTTTTCAGTTTTAGGTGATCAAACATTTTTTCAAAAATATAATATTGAAATTATATGTTTGAAATGTGATGTTCTGAAGGTTTTTCATGAAAATAACTGCATATTCGTTTAAAGGAAAAACCCCCATTGTTAACCCAGTAAGTGTTCTAAAAGGTAAATCTGCATCTGCGTTGTCATATCTAATAAAATAGATAGTGAGTTGGAATTAATTTTACAGGTGGACGAATCATCGTTAACGGGTGAATCGGACCATGTGAAGAAAGGAGAAAACTTCGATCCCATGGTACTTTCTGGTACCCATGTGATGGAAGGTTCGGGAAAAATGTTGGTGACAGCAGTCGGTGTAAACTCACAGGCTGGTATCATTTTCACTCTACTGGGTGCCGCAGTTGACGAACATGAGGCTGAAGTTAAGAAAATGAAGAAAGGTATACTTAATCTGTCCACCAAAGCATGTGTGTTTTGTCGATGTTTGGTTTACGTATTTCCCCTATCTTTTTTAATTGTTCATCCCCTTAATGGCCCACTTCCGAAAATGATCATATCGACTAGGATTACTTATACTTATCTATACATTTCGAAAATTTTCAGATATTCGAAACAACATTATTGGGCGATCTATAGGTTTGCATAGTACAAATACTGTGTATTTTCAGAAATATTTCCATGAAATATTTTATTTTTGATTTTACTCCAGAATACATTTTCCATTGTCAGATCAAGATATGAAGTCAAGCCCTTATCACTTTATAATTCAAAACCAAAATGATATTTTTACAGCACTCATTATATAAAGAATTTCGTTGAGCAAATTTCTTGGTCCAGTGTGGACTCGTCTGTTCAAATCTTCATATCTATTGAATAACTTCATTAAGTTTGGTCCGTTTTCCTCAAAATCACATGATCACTCATCAGCATAATGGAGTCACCAAGTGAGCAGCCTTCAATTATTGAGTAAAATTACAAAACGAACAAATAAGAACTAATTTTGAAAAGTTATTCACGAATTCGTAATTCGATTATGGAAATTGAATTCATATGTATAAATGATTATCTTTAAACTTAATCTTTTTTATCGTTCTACTGAATTTAATATTCACTGAAATACTTGGATTATTCATCAGCCAATAATTTGTATCGAATTAGAGAGAATTTTTTTAATTTTCATTTGTGAGTTCAGACTCTGATTTAGTATTATATCAAGTGTACATTGAACGATTTTCAATTTGTCGCGATTATTTAATATTATTGTGGGCATAGAAGTATCATGTCAATGTGTATGCGCCCTCTATCCACCTACATATTCATTTAAATTCTAACACCCACTCGACATTTTCTAGAAATAGATTGATAATTGAGTATTCCCCAAATGAAAAGCATGAACACAACTTATTCCAATATTTTCTGATGAATTTTGTGTCTACCCCGTCCCCAATAACAGTAGATTTTTCAACCCTTATCACATTTGAATCCCACAGTTGTGTGAATAATACTTTCTATTCTTTTGAAATATTATTTTTTGCCCATTTTCCCCGTCAAAAATCGAAAAACAAAAACAATAATCGTCCTGATCTATTTTTGTATGTTTCTCAGGGGGATTCACACAATTGTGGCGTCTCTTTTATTAAAAATATTGTTGGTACCAATAAGTTCGTGTCAGTAGATTAACTGTAAGAATTATGTTGTGATGTTTTTCATTTCACCCATGTCAGGACTCTGGGAATTGTTTTTGAGATTGCTAATGTTTTCCTTTTGCATGTGTTTTTGTACAGAAGCTAAAAAGCAGCGGAAGAAGAAAAGTCTCACAGGTGAATAAACCCTATTTTAATTACCAATTTTAACTTTTTATTTTGCATCTTGAAACCACATAACCTGAAATTAAGATCAGAATATGATTTTTTTAAAGCAGGTTCACAGTTACAATTAAGTTTTCTCGAATATTTGATATATTCCATTTAATTTATTACTTATTAGTTTGCAATTTCGTCACATTTGTTCAGTGTTGTTGAGTTTAGATTCTGTACCTTTTAAATTTGTTTATATCAAACTTGTTGTTTATTATGCAAGTGGATCACATTTTATCCTGATGAAATTATATTAACTGTGATGTCTTGGAGATATTTGGTATGTTTGTTCTCTTTTGCTAGCGTACCACTTGTATCAGCATACATGTTGTTCTGTTATAAATCAAAATATGAAATCACCTCCATCATTAACATTTAGCATTTGACAGGAAAGGATAAATTTCAAAAAAACGAATCTTCTTCACAAAACTGACTTTTTATTTATAAGTGAGATCCTATTTTGGATCAACTGTATCGAAGAGAGTTCAGTTATCCGCATGGCGAACAGATATTTGGAGATTTTCTTTGTTAAGCTAAAATATACTTGCTTCAAGAGCTTCACCTCTCAGTAGCATTGACTACTGAGTATTTCCTTCTGCTTTTTACTGAAGTAGGATTGTGAAAAAATCCTCATAATGAAATTGTAAATTGAATTTCTGCATTTTCCCTTCCTTTCTTGCTTCGATTGAGTATTCAAACCTCTGCAGATGTTTCCCGAAGTCAAATGCTATGTGGTACTTAGCCATAACCTCATGGTTTCCAGAAATATGCTTTTATTTTGATTTCATTGCAGTTGACTAAAATGATACCAAAAATCATGTGAACTGTGAACCTTTTGAAAATATTAACTGCATGCCTCCGTATTCACAACATACATCGTTTGACCAATACAATACCAATTATCATTGCTGATTGGTGTTTCTCAATAGGTGAAGAAGAAAACGTAACAGGTAACAGCCACATGAACTCACCTGCACCTGTAGTCAACAAATTGGACGGCGCAGCACCTCAAGAAGACGGAAAAGAGAATCACGTGGAACCTGCTAAAGAGGCGCCGGAAAGTCACAAGAAAGAGAAGTCTGTTCTACAAGCCAAACTGACCAAGTTAGCTATCCAGATTGGGTATGCAGGATCGACGATTGCAGTACTTACTGTTATCATTCTTATCACTCACTTCTGTGTTACAACATTTGTGGTGGAAGGAAAACAATGGGACAGTTCTTATGCAAGTAATTTGGTGCGGCATCTCATCATTGGTGTTACCGTGCTGGTTGTTGCAGTACCAGAGGGTTTGCCTCTAGCCGTGACCCTATCACTTGCCTATAGTGTCAAGGTAAAGAATATTTCGGAATAATCATAATTCTAATCGAATTGCAGCGTGTTCACTCAAAATTATCTAGCATGTAGGTGACCTCCTGAAAATGAGGTTTTTTCTAATAAAAGCAGGTGTCTCGTTGCAAAAAAAAATTTTTTTGATAATGTGGCATTTCTAGCCACTGATTCAAGAACCTTCAGGTATAATAACCTTCTTGCTGATCTCTGTGAAACTGAAGTTTTGTGCCATAATCTCTTATGGTTGCTTTGCCCTGAAATGATAATTCAGCTAGTACTCCGCATGTTTCATGTACATCCATTTCTTTCCCTAACAGCGGAAGTAGTTCATTGTTGTTAGCTCTATGTCTGCTTTCATATTTCTTATATATAAATATGGATGTAACGCTATACTTTACTAGCTGAATAAAGTATGCATCGTGGCGAGCTAAAAATAGTAATAAAAAAATTCTGACGACATTTCGACTTCTTTGGGAGGAAGATGCGAGATAGAGCTAACAAGTAAACTCAAGGATGTGATCTTTGGACGATTCGAGTATTCTCAGAAAAATTTTCTGAACAGACACAGTAAGGATTCGCTTCCGGCGCCTGCGCCATTTTGTTAATCTAGAAAATCTCTACTTTTGGTGTCCTTGACTAGGTTTTTTTTGCTTTATTATGTAAATTATCGTTGCAAAAAGGGATATCTATCGCAAGGATGAAGCAATGGCCTTCAAAAGTTTGTAGTTAAGTCAACAGGAATTCTAGACACAGTTGGTTCTCTAGAATTTGTTCACAAATACCCAATGCTCTTATAAGCCTATATACAAAATTAGATTACTTATTCTGAGCCTCTTAATACTTTCTTGATGTTCGTAAATGGATACTTCAACAGTAAACACCAAGGTCATACTGCATTGAAATGAAATATTTTCGATATTATATTGGTCCCTCCTTTAGCTATAAACATTATTGTGATTCCCCCGTATTTATCTATGTGTATCCATCAACCCTGTTTTACAGTGGAGTGGTTGTTTACTAGATGCATTACCCACATACGGATAACTAGAGATGCCGGAAAAATCCTTGCTGAGTATTGGAAAAAACATTGTGTATTTCCTTGGAATTCCAATTACTTTCCTTGTTGATCCTGATCAGAAAAAGATAATTTTTCCCTTTGTTCACAGAAAATGATGAAAGATAATAACTTAGTCAGGCATTTGGATGCTTGCGAGACTATGGGAAACGCTACAGCCATTTGTTCTGACAAGACAGGAACATTAACTACGAACAGGATGACTGTTGTACAGTCATACGTCTGCGAGCAACTCTGTAAAACAATGCCAAAGTTTTCCGATATTCCAGCTCATGTTGGTAGTATACTGGTTCAAGGTATTGCTGTGAACTGTGCATACACATCAAGGATAATGGTAAGCGCTTACCAACTGAGAAATTAGATTTAGAAATTAAATAACAACCTAAAAATTATTTTGAACTAGATCTTGATCGGCTAAGGCCTGTATTATAAAGATGCACAGTTATCTTTTACTTCAACTGACAGTTAAAGTTTTGCTCAGAAACGTCGGAATTATAAAAGTCTCGTGAAGGAAAAAATTATTTAAAAAATCTATGATTGTGAGGAATCTAATCACCAATTTCTGGCTTAAAAAATTCTTTATTGATCATTTTTCTTACTGTGTATCTGGGAGCTTAATAAAGACATAAAGATATTAAAGACAAACTTCGACAATAATGAGATACATTCAATATGTGAATTATTGTATAATTACAATAAAGGTTGTCCGAATCAAATTAGGTAAAAAAATTCTTTTAAAAATACTTCACTCTACACCGACCCCTGGTACTCCAACTGAAACTAAATTTGTCAAAATTGTCATTCGATTCAAAAATATCATACTGTTTTGTGTGGCTCCCGGTCATCGAGTCATGATACCTAGTATTTCAAGATGGCTACAAGCTACAGTTTGGAAATTATCATAAGAAAAACTTCCTTTTCAATTATGATAAATTTCTCCTTCATTTTAAAAGTTATATTATGTGTATGAATTATTATGCTTCATTTGGCCTCTACAACTATTATCTGTTATATTAGGAACCGAATAGAATAAATGTCACAGTATTTTTTCATCTTCATCCCATATTATCAGAATAGAAAGTGTAACTGATATTTTCATTACAATTATATGCCATGATGAACGCTCAAGATTGGATTCTTATCTGAGGAAGTCTTACACAAGGAAATTTTTAAATTTCATGAAAGTCCCTTTTGGTTTGTTAGATGTCTCCTTCAGTTTCAGGCATTTTAATGTAAAAAGCTGATTTGTGAATACCCCTAAAATCTCAGGCAACTATCAAGAAAAAAAGAACAAAATGCAGAAAATCTGCGTGTAATCAACACATTTGCATCACTGGCGACAAAGCATGATTTCTAAAATATGTGCCCCATTACAGGCGTAGAGTTCCAGATGAGCAGAATCGGTTTTTGAACTTCGATTCTTCCCACAAGCTCAAACGGTCCAGTCTATTTCCAAATATCTTTTCTTAACGAGGAAGTTCAACAATATTAATGACATTTTCCTCATTGTCACTTGAAAAATGAAGTGAATGTTACCAAAAATTTCATATCAACAACAATAATCAAGGTCATATTTCCCTTATGTCAGCCGAAAAGATAGGGAATCCGTAGAATACCATGATTTAATTTCAACTATAATTGATACCCAAAACTCCAGATAAAGAGAAAAAAGTTTTATAATACTGGCCCTAAAAGGATTATGATGCATAAGTATTTACTTTTTGCAGCCACCAGATGAAGAATACGAGCTACCCAAACAGGTTGGCAACAAGACAGAATGTGCCCTCTTGGGTTTCGTTGTGGGCATGGGTAGAAGTTATCAAACTGTGAGGGATGACATCCCTGAAGAAGTTCTTACTAAAGTTTACACTTTCAACTCTGTGCGAAAATCAATGAGCACTGTTATACCACGAAAAGGTGGTGGATACAGGTTGTTCACCAAGGGTGCGTCTGAAATAATTTTAAACAAGTGAGTATTTCTTTCTTTTTCCCTAGCAAACAAATATTTCTGATAAATCAAAATCTTGGTTGAGACAGCCGTTATTACGTTTGACCGGCGTGTTATAATTTTTCCTAAATGTCTGTAATTTTAGTTTTTTTCCTGGAAATGGTTTTAAACGACTAGAGGCGCTCTTAATTGGGCTTTGGTTCCGGTTCTGGTTCACTTTCAAATGAGATTTCTGTTTCCTGATGGTCTGAATTGCATTGACCAGTCAATCAGAATACAGAAATCCCATTTGAAAGTGAACTGGAGTAGGAACAAAAGCTCAATCGAGAGCGCCTCAGATCAGTGAAGAATCGATGTCGAACTAAATTATTTCCGGCCTGCCGTATGCGATATAACTGTGGAGAGAACACAACAAGAGACTTTAAATTTTGGTTGTTGTTTTGGAGTGAAAATATCTCGATTCAGTTCGTTAATGGTCAAAATCAGACAAACAGTTTTTGAGTTATACTCATTTGAAAATTGGAGGTTTCTTGCTAACTATCTCAAGAACTAATACGACTGGATTGAAATTCTGTGATCAGTTGCAGAATATCTGCGCAACTTCGTCTAAAATTTCCTGAGTAGAAGCACCTGACTTCAGGTCAGTGCTTTTCTAGATTTTTGCAAACTAATGTCAATTATTATTATTACTTTCTGATGTTAGAAGACCTACAACACACTGTTGAATTCTAGCCACTAATCAACATAATAACGCCCCTTGACCTCGTATACTATTTGCTATCGATAATGGTGTGTTTTTGTTGAATCGTGATTAAATATAGGATTATTCTTGGAAGGGTTTTGCATTCTTTTCAGGGTTTTTTCACTTACAATATCTGAATATTAGAAAACTCCTCAATTTGATTTTTAATATTTCTTTCTTATTGGAGGTGAAAACCTAAAAAGATGCTTCAGATACCATGTCTTGAAGATGCACTGAATATTTGGACATTTTATAGGTGTGCCTTCATATACGGCCATGACGGTCGATTGGAAAAATTCACAAGAGATATGCAAGAACGTTTATTGAGACAAGTTATTGAACCTATGGCATGTGATGGTTTAAGAACTATATGTGTAGCTTATCGTGAATTTGTGCCTGGTAAAGCTGAAATAAATCAAGTGCACATAGAAAGTGAACCGAACTGGGAGGATGAAGAAAATATCGTGAATAATTTAACATGCATCTGCGTTGTGGGTATTGAAGATCCAGTTCGACCAGAAGTACCAGAAGCTATACGAAAGTGTCAAAAAGCAGGTATTACAGTTAGGATGGTCACTGGAGACAACATAAATACAGCAAGATCTATTGCTACAAAATGTGGAATTGTGAAACCGAATGAAGATTTCCTTATTCTTGAAGGGAAAGAGTTCAACAAGAGGATCAGGGATAGTTCAGGAGATGTAAATAATTTCATATGCCAGATCTTTTGTATTCACACTAATGATGTTTCCTCTCTCAGGTTCAGCAGCATCTTTTGGATAAGGTGTGGCCTAAGTTGAGGGTGCTAGCAAGATCTTCACCAACTGACAAGTATACTTTGGTAAAAGGCATCATAGACAGTAAAGTCAGTGAGAATCGTGAAGTAGTTGCTGTAACTGGTGATGGTACAAATGACGGTCCAGCTTTGAAAAAAGCAGATGTCGGATTTGCCATGGGCATTGCTGGAACCGATGTGGCCAAGGAGGCTTCAGATATTATTTTGACTGACGATAACTTTAGTAGTATTGTTAAAGCTGTTATGTGGGGAAGAAATGTTTATGATAGTATAGCTAAATTCTTGCAATTCCAACTTACCGTTAATGTTGTTGCTGTTGTTGTAGCATTTATAGGTGCCTGTGCAGTGCAAGACAGTCCTTTGAAGGTAAATGTTGTGGAATGCTATCTTTCTCTAGGAATCATTTGATAGATCCATTTCATGATATTGTTTTCCCTCTATAGGCTGTGCAGATGTTGTGGGTCAACTTGATCATGGACACACTAGCATCATTGGCTTTGGCCACAGAATTACCAACACCAGATCTATTATTAAGAAAACCATATGGTAGAACAAAACCTCTAATTTCAAGGACTATGATGAAAAATATCTTAGGTCAAGCAATTTACCAACTAACTATTATATTTGCCTTACTTTTTGTTGGTGAGTAATTGAAGTCAAACATGTTCATCCCAAGTGTCTGTATATTTGATTTCACATATTATTTCAGGTGATAGGATACTCGATATTGAAAGCGGAAGAGGACTAATTGATTCCGGACGAACCCAACATTTTACTGTCATTTTCAATTCCTTTGTCATGATGACATTATTCAATGAATTCAATGCCAGAAAGATCCACGGACAACGCAATGTATTCGAAGGTATTTTCACAAATCCCATATTTTACACGATATGGATAGGCACATGTGCAGCTCAGGTAATGTAGTAAATAAGATATTTCAAATTTGTTATTTCATGAACCATTGCACCTTCACTTTCAGGTGTTCATAATTCAATGGGGAGGGTTGGCTTTCTCCACAAAAAGCCTTACTTTGGAACAATGGCTTTGGTGTTTATTCTTCGGCATTGGCACTCTTCTGTGGGGTCAGTTAGTAACTACTGTACCAACCAGGAAGCTACCGAAAATTCTTTCGTGAGTTGAAAACTTGAGTAGTAATTGTGATAAACATCTCGAATATTTTCAAAATTATCACTGATAGATTATGACAGTATTTTACAATGGTGGACACTGTTACAACCACAGACCAACAAGACAAATCACTTCATCGTTTGCGGGAATCGCGTCTCTCCGACCTTGAGAAATATAACAGACATAACCACACTTTCTTCTTCCTCGAAACAGCTGTCAAATTGAATACTTGATTTTGGAATATCTAAAATCGAAATGTAAAAACAGATTTGTCGGGATTCAGGAATCACAAAATCAAAATCGGACTAAGATTTTTCGATGAAACCATATGAAAAGTAAATTTCCAACACCAAAGCGAGTGTTTTGTCATATCTGAAACTCCTGTAGAAGAACTCGGTTGGAGTAAATGAAAATTTTGGAAAAATGTTATGGAAAACCCGTTTACCTTAATCAGAGAATCTTTGTAGTTTCACATCAAATTCATTTCAATATAAAATCAAACTATGAATCGAACAAAGTTGGTTCGATTCCAATCCTAGTGTTTGTGCAATCATATACAATTTTATTAGACATCCCATCGTTTTAATTGAATAATGGAGGTTGTAATGCTTTTAGTTCAGTTGCGATTCCTTTATATTATATAAAATGAACATTATGAATGAGTCCACCTAAGTTCGATTCCAATTCTTGTTGTATAATTAAAACATATAATGAGGACTGTCATCATAAAATAGAACCTCAAAGATGAATAAACAATTGCTTTGGTTGTAAAAAACTGTTTGGATTATATTATTAAATGGAACAGATACGAAATTATTCATCAATTAATAGGATCAAAAATTCATTTCAGTTTGTTTACATGTTTATAACCTCTTCAAGCGAGTTCGAAAACGGCGAGAGTGACGTAATCCTATTCCTGTAATCTGATTGGCACCCCAAACGCCTGCTAAAATTCTGATTAGCTCGATTCAGGGTCATATCTGCTTTGACATAAATTTCCTAAGTAAATGACGCGAGTGGTTTATCTGGTTGATCTGTGGTTACAACCATCTCTTCCAGTTGCCTGCGCAGTGAATGCTTTCAATGTTTATTACAGTTAACCTCTTGTGTTGATTATACTGAACCTTAACTTATTTGTGGAATTCTCAGATGGGGTCGGGGACATCCTGAGGAATATACCGAAGCAATCAACCTTGGAGAGGAGAAATTCGATGTAGACTCTGACAAGAAACCGAGAGCAGGTCAAATATTGTGGATAAGAGGGTTGACAAGGTTGCAGACGCAGGTAAGATTTTGCACAATGATTAAATGGATCTACTGAGTATATGGAGACATTTTGGTTCACGGGATGCTCATCAATACAGAAAATCGTATCATATAATTGAGCTAATTTGGGATGAAACATCTCTAGTGAGGAAAAATTTTCACGTTTGGGATTACCAGCCATTTCTTACATTTCCTGTACTTCACCACTTATTTGCTCGTTAGTGCTTTGAATAGCTTTTATCATAGCCTGCAATTAGAAGGTGTATTTATGAAATTGAGAAATATAATGCAAGCTTCGCAATATGATTAAGCAGTTTAGCGCGATATCAGTCTGTAGATATGTTTGGATATTAGACAGTCAGGACTGAATGGTGGAAGATGGAGTCGCTATCAAAAGGATTATATGTGCTTGGGGAAACTTACTCATTAACCATTGTAAAATACAGGCTACCATCTTCTTCCATTCAGTGAGATATTTCAGAAATGGATGGCTTTCGCTGCAAACTTAAGATGAATTGAAAGATATGTTGTTATAGTACCAAATGGATGTTTCAACTCAAATTTGAGTCCATTTCACTATTTATTTGCGTGAGTGTATGAACAGAGTAAAGTTTCAATAGGTAGTTGGTCGAACAAATTCAATTAAAAGCTTCCTCAGTCCTATCCCGAACCCAGCCTCATTATGTGTTGCTCGGTTATCGCATGTTGCATTGACGTGTTGATAAAATGTTTGTTATTATGTGGATCCGTTCTTTAGTTGTTCTGTCACTAATAGGGAAAGAGTACCAACTGAAAGAAATTCATGTGTTACTTATGGAATTGATTCATTGAAAAAATCGAGAAAAGGAGAAAATCGAACCAATTAAACCTGTATTCCCATCAGTTTTTTTGTTCTAATTTTGAATTCAGTTTGGATGATATTCTGTGAGTTTTTTCATCGACATCGTTTTCACAGAAGTGTTTGACATCATAATTATTATTTTTCACTGGTTAATCTTCCATGTATGTTTAAATTACACGAAGTGCACACAGTATGCACATTTATTTTGCACTGTTGTTTATTCGATATACCAATCGAAAATTTCCATTTATAGAAACTATTCAAACTCCTCTATTCAATTAGAATGTTCGAAATCTAATCTTCTATGAAAAGTTCTGTTACCTAAAACTGTTTGAAAATGCCTGAACATTTAGAGTTGCGTAAATCAATAGTTACTATTCATCTAACAATTGCGACTCAACTTGCCTATCTGATTGTTTTGTAGGCAAATGTTTGAGTATTAGATACATTCAGTGCGCTAACAAAGTCAATAAGTTTTGAACAGATTGGTTTTCCTGTTCAAAAATTGACGAAGGGTTACACAGCCTGATTGTATATGTTTTCCTCGACATGTACTATGAAATTATATTCTATCTGTTCAATGCGTACTTGGCAGTTTATTTTGAGTGGATCCAAAAATTTCCTTTTATGCTAGTGAAAATGTTTTGTATGTGGAAAATCAACAATAGGTATGTAGCTGCGACATCCAGGTCCTCAATGGAATCACTTCCACAAGTGGCATTCTTTTTGAAAAGCCTGTTTTACTGAGTGTTTTTAATTTGTTCGAATTTAGTTGTGAATACTAAAAATACACAAGAGGATGATTTTTTTTTTCTTGAATTATTATGATCGTTCGAAATTACAGTACCCCTTGGTGAAAGAAATATGTAATTCGTTACTTTTTTACCTAAGGTGTTTAATTATTTTTCAATCGTATTAGATTCATTTTATCCAAAATTATCTCTGAAAAAAATTTCATCCTTGTTGAATCTCGTGCCAACCGGAGCAGTTTCAATAAGAGTTTTTCATTAGGCATGTTCTTTCCAATACTAAATCTGAAGGTAAACGAAAAATATTTCCTTTAAAATAAGCCTTCGTTAGTTTTTTCTGTCTGGTTAATCAGAATCTTACATCAGTTCAGATTTAGCATCAGCTTGTCGAAATTGAAATATAGTGCATGCTTTTAAACTGATGCTGCCTTATGAATCGGGTCTTCTTACAGTACAAGTTCTGAACCCAGATGGCTGTGTTGTCTCCAAGAAACATCTTCAACTTCACTCTTGCTGATTCCTTGAAAAACTATTGTAAATCGATAATTCTCCAATAGGAAGGCGTATTGAATATTCACATTTATTTCTCCTGAATTGAAACAATTAATATGCTTGGTCCTGTCTTACTGCAAAATCCTAAGAATAGAAGTATTCTATTGGCAGAAATAAAAACGTTAGTTAAAACTTTCCTACTCGTCAATAAAACTTCTTGTCTTTCATTTCTCCAATTCAGAAAAATTTGGTTACTTTTAGAAATGTCTTTCTTCCCCATAAATCTTCTGATCAATTTATATTTCAGTTTTATCGACATTGTGAAGTGTTTTCATTTTTAGTTGTGAAAGCTTAGATACCTTATTTATGTGATATTGTAGTTGTTATGCTAGTAAAGTAGCTCAAAACAATGTCTGGATAGAATTCAATTTGATTCACAGCACACATATCACAATTAGATGAGTTTCAAATAAGCTTTTGTTATATTTTTAAAAGTCCAAACTGAAAATATTTTCTTGTTATTTGAATTATTCTGTGGATATTTTTTCCTTGTTGATTTTTTGTTATGGTAATCGGTTTTTCAGTTATCTTAGATTTTTTTCTTATTTCTTTATGAAAATGGTAGAAGAACATTATTTTGCCTGATGATGGTAAGATATTTGAAAAGAAAAAATCAACTTTGATTATATATTCAATCAAAATAATGTTTATGATCATAAGAATGCGTTCATACCGTTTTGAAAAAAACAGTGAATGCGATGATGTTTGTATCTTCCATATCTCTCCTCGAAAGGTTATATTTTGGCGTCTTTTCTGGAATGGTTTAATGTTGTATCATGTAGAAATCACCTTCTTTCAAGATACTTCCTTCTAATGATCCGAATCAAATCAATACACCGCTCTGCTTTGATGGGGCTGAATGTTAACTGAACTTTCTTTGCCAGCCATCAGAACCAATGAGAGAAACTGAAGTATAGGATCGTTGGCTTGCATCATGTCGCAGTAATCAAGTACGTAGCTTGTAGTACGCTTTTTAGCTGTTGTAATGAATGAAACTGCGATGTAAGTAATGTTACACTTACTGTGATGTGAGTAGATCCCCTACCCTATTTTGGAATCTTGCCTGATTTCCCAATACAGCAACAGCTCTATAAGGCTCATGAGTATTCTCTGCTAAGAAGTTGTTTCACAGGAAATGTCAGCTGATCAGACAACACAGCCACTGGAAAATTCAATCGGTCAATCTTTACTCGCTAACCCTTACCCAGGTGTCCATAATTTGTTTTTTTGTGACTAATACATTTGGAACTCTAATGTTCTGTGATACTCCACTTATCCAAGTCCATCATTAAGGTTATACATGACATAATGGTATTTTAAAAGCTGATGCTTTTCATTGTTTTCTATAATTAATAGACTGGTCAACGGTATTCTGAGTGAGTTATAAAATGCAACACCTGTTTCAACTATTCAACTCAGTTGAAGGATATATAGCTTTTTTGCTGACAGATAATCCATACTAACAGGTGATCGGGATTTGATGACATTTTTCAGTCTTGGTTTTGAATTGGATTTTTTAAAGCTCCACTAATTCGCCATATTCTCACTTGAAACAGGATGTAAATAATCTTGTGAAGGTCTTCTATTTATCACTCAAAAAGTTCACTTATGAAGGGGTCCAGCTGACATTATACAGAGTGTAACAGCCAAATGGAATAAATTCGATAACTAATAAATGAGGGGGTGTTAGGAAAAACGCTCGGACACGTCGATTTGTAATTTTAAATGCGCATAGTTTTCAAGAAAATAAAATTATATAGGTTGTTCCATGCGACCGTGGCCAATACCAACTTTCTTATTTTAAATGTAACCCCCTGTATATTATTTATTTTTTGGATTCTTCAGAAAATTCTAGACATAATTCATGTACAATGTCCTATACCTATCTTCAACTTTTTCGGAAATATTAAGTGTTTTCAAAAATGTTGAGTAACGTTAGAAGACAATTCTACACCAGATTAGCATGTTGCCAAGACGTTCGCGGCGAGCATTTTGCACATTTCCTACATTGACATTAAGGTTTTTTTTGGTTTTTTTTGGTTTTTTTTAATTATTAGGAAATAATCAGTATTACTTATCAGATTTTAAGTGTAATGTACCGAATTTGTGAAATAAATTTTTATTTAAAACGTTGATTTTTGCAGTAAATCTTAAAACACTTAAATTTCCGAAATAGTTAAAGATAGGTATAGGACATTGTGCATGAATTGTATCTAGAATTCTCTGAAGAATCCAAAAATTAAATAATATACAAGGGGTTGCATCTGAAATAAGAAAGTTGGTATTGGCCACGGTCACATGGAACACCCTATATAATATTATTTTCTTGAAAAATATGCGCATTTAAAATTACAAATCGACGTGTCCGAGAGTTTTTCCCAACACGCCCTCATTTATTCGTTAGCGAATTTATTCCATTTGGCTGTTACACTCTGTATAATCACTTTATTGTAATGCAAAATAATTTATTGCTAGAGTGTTGCATTTGCTAAATCACTTGATAATAAAACTTGAAAATCCAATTCTATAATACTCTTACTCTGATGAGTTCTGAGGGAAAAACAGCCCTGTAGAGTCCATACCAACCGAACATTCATTCGGATATAGGTGTCTTAATTTTCAAATCTTTTTTTCACCTTGTATATTATGTAAAGCCGCGTATAGACACGTGAGCTGAGCGGCTTTTGAGGCAGTTGCGAGGCACTTGTGAGGCAGCCTCGCGTTGTTGAATTGGCTCGCTACACCGTACACACTTGCGAGGCAGGCCAGTTAACTTGCCTCGCAAGCCGCTCAGCTCTCGTGTCTATACCCGGCTTTATACCGGTTTTTCCAAATCGTAGCGTCACTATGTTGAGCATAAAAGTGCTTTGGATTCATGCGGATGACACTCTCTCATGTCTGTTAAAAAATTTACCTTTTATATTTACATTACTCGAATTTCCAGAGAATAGCTATTCTGTCCATATGTTCCCACTCTATAATAAGAAGTTTCTTTCTTTTAATCTCTGTAACCGCTCACAAATCCACCATATTTACGTACACCTGGATTCGGTTTTTTATTTTAGTGTGTACCTCATTAATGTTTAGGTTATAGAGTATTATAGAAAGGTGTTATTTTCAAATGATATCCGCGTAATAATTCGATGGAAAAAAAAATTCGAAATGCGATTATGTTTTTTTCTTAATGTATATAGCCCGATGCACATTTTCCCTGTACTGAGGATGACGTCACTAACCATCTATAATAATGCAACTGTAGAATGAATGTCATACATTTTGTTCTACATGTCAATAATATTGATGTGTTCTTTTCTTCATAAAAGTTTGTGAGCGAATATTTTCTTATATTTGGTTGAAACGCTAGTTTTTTTTTTGGATCTTGATACTCACCTGAATTGAATTCATTCAAGAATTCCACCAATTAAACGACCAATATCTTAGATATTGCTTCTGTTTGATTCAAAATTACACGAAGGTTGCTAATGAGTGCGTGGAGCATCCGAAATGCCAGGTTTGATTCAATTAAGCGGAGGTCTGCCGTATAAAAATTATGTCACACTGACCATAACTGACACCTCTCTCTTGTATATCATAAAATTCTCACAGCACCATTACAGAACAGATCAAAAGCAAAAGCTGATAGTGTCATACCAACATCGCTGGTTTTTTCAGTCTTTTCTTCAAATGTTTCAGTATTATACTAATTAAGAAAAAATTATAATTATTTGTGATTCTTAATAAATTGAAGATAAAAAAACTGAATAAATTGAAAGGATTAAAGGATATTTTCGGAAGATTCAGTATTTTTCTGTGTTTTCAGTCCCAATTTATGAATCATAACTATCAAAAATTAAATAAAAATTCTTAATTGCAGAAAACGCCTTTGCATTGGCGAGATTCAAACTATTTGTCAGGAGCAGTTTCTAGGAATAATCTGCCTAATGAACAATATCAGAACGATCAATGAAGTGAACTGCAACGTTTCAGAGTCTATGTATGAGTCCTTCATCAAACAATATAGAGGAAATTAGCGGACTTATTGAAAGAAAATATTTTCGCAGGTTTTCTGTTTATTGTCTGATGAATGAGTGAGACTCTGAAACATTTCAGTTCATTCCATGGATGGTTTGCATTGTTTCGATATTGTTCATTAGGCAACATTTTTTCTGGAAAGTGCCCTCGTCAAATACTTTGAATCCCGCCATCCGTAATAACCTTTCAAATAAATGATGATTTTATTTATTTTTAATAGTTCTCTTTTAGATATTGGGGGTGGAATCCCAGTAAAAACATGAGAAATATTGATAAAATTTTTATTATTCTACAATATTTGATGGTGAGATTTTCATTCAGAAGCTCCTTCAACAACAGCGTACTGAGGTGTTAAAGCCAACTATGTATAATTTTTAAGCGTGAAAATTTCAATTTATATCATATTTTCCGATGAGAAAATGATGATTACAAGAAATACGAAAATTTATTTGAAAAAAAAAATAAGTTCCATTGTTTTGTTGTGCCTTAATTTTCTTATGTACCTTTTTTCATTTTGAATGTATAAAACATCGACAAAAAGGGTTAAATCATCAGTTATACATGGTAAACCGAACCTCGAAAAAACACCAGGCTCCACTCATTTATTCACTACCTAAATTCATTTGGAAAAGTCGTACCACTCGAAACAGTTCCGTTTTATGCAATATTTTCTATTGGTGGATTAACAATTCGTGAAATGGGTTATTGATTACTTCAAAAAATAATTTTCTGATGGAGAAAATCGTTCATATGCTGTTATGTCGTAAAAATACGTCAATGTAAACGGATTTGGTGAAGGGTTCTACTAACACTAGAGAGTGAACGAATTAATATCAAGAAAAAAAGTTAAAAGTGAAAGAGAGAGTGGCATGAGAGAATGCATGCGATTCCCAGCCTCATGAATAGCCTGCTTCCCTGTGTTTGCAGCTTCGAGTTATCAGAGCTTTCAAGTCAACGTTGGAGGACCTGGAGGAGAGACGTTCAGTACACAGTTTACACAGCTTACACAGTTTGCGCAGCTCGCGCAGTCACACGGGGCCCTGGCCGCCCAGACCTCTCTCAGACATCACTTACATTGACGAGGACCCGAAACAATCAGCCCAGAAGAACGATGATCATCATCGTCTGCTGTCCCCGAACACTTTGAGGCTCCCGCCCTACCATCTCCCCGCTAATTCGGACTTGCCTAAACCCGTGCATGAGACTCGCATTTAGTGACGTTGTGTCCGCCTATTATTCGTCTTATTATGTTGTTGACTTTCTTGTCCGACGAGCACGCATGTGTATGACGTTCGATTTGTGTTCATTAAAACGCTACTCAGATCTCCTCTGATCCCTGAATTAATGATCAAGATCAATCCTCCAAGGAACATTCCTCTCTTCATAATCTTCGCCAAATCCTCGATTTGAATTGCTAAAATTTTGTATATATAAAGTTATATACAGTGTTGTTTTCGATTTTGGGTTCAATCGGTGGATAAATATTTACATTTCAATTTGATTTATGAAGAAATATAATTGCATATCTCAAAGATGTTTCCATTTTCAAACCGAGGATTTATAATGAAGATTATTCTTGAGACATCATCACCTGGAGGTGGTCCATATTGTCATACTGTTCAAATTCTCTCTGCTTTCTCTTCTCTCTTAGCCCCCTCTTTCTCTTTCAATTCCCACTATTCAATATTTTTCATAGTATAGCACTAAGTAGACGACTTGACAGAAGTATCAAGATTTTTAATATACTTATTTTCACTGTAGCGTTTAATGTATATATTAGATCAATTTAGATAGACTTAGACATCTCAAGTTAGTGGTATTGAAGAAAACACTCGAATTGGCATGACATAAAAAAACTGCGGGTCAATTGTATTGTGTGTAAATCGTCAAGGACATCTGAGAAAAACACTTCATGAGAAATACTCCAAATGAAACAAAATAAGAAATTTTATATACCCTCTGATGTATGTAAATTATGAAAATAATGTTATTTGAATCAATCGAAATCTAACGTCGTAAGATTGATTTGAAGGTGAATTAGCATTTTAACTGTTTTTTTCTATCGTAACAAATTATATATCTTCTTCAATAAACAGAGTTATATTTATGAAAGAATGTTATTTTTTTTCTTCGATTTTCAACTGGGCATTTTCTTACAGATATTTTTTCAGGCAACATTGCGTAACCTGTGCTAATAGTTGGTGTAAAAAAGCTAGTGACACTTCATTGCACATTTGTCTGTTTCACTGTTTTTTTCTGTTGATTCGCAAAAAATGTTTTGATATAAAAGGTATCAAAATACTGAAAAAATCTTGAAGCTTATCATTCGATTATATTTTTCACGAGGTGAAATAGATTAAATCGCTCATGTTTCTACGAATTAAAAGAGGGATTTATTCAGGTAATTATTTTTTATTTGACATTGCTATCTACATGGAATCCAATTAAGTATTTTTTTTGAATATATGCCTTTCTCGAAGAAGCACAGGTTTGAGGACTTGCATTCAAAATAGGTAGGACATTAACGATTAGCACGGGTATTATTATTTGTGAATCTTCAATAATTCGCTTTCAACAAGGATTTTTTATACCTTCTCTCTCAAATCGACTGATTTTTTATTCTTAGGTTTACGGAATATTCTTTTAAATCCGGCACTGGGCCTTATTTGATACACGTTTGGAGCAATCGTGTGTCTGTTGATCGCAATACTTCAAAGCACTACAAGATCTTGTTCGATCACGATACTCGATCTTGCGTTAACTGTGAGGGCTGTAACGCAATGATTTAAATATATAGTAAATATATTTAACAAATTGTTAGTAGAAATGAACACCGATACAGCTCTTAACAGTCTTTTTTCAGTTATCTACTTACCTAGTAGTATCTGATCTATCTCATTCTGTGCACTATCTATTTGTATGTATCTTCCACTCTATCATACCACTCTTTTAACTTACATTACCCTTTACTCTTGAAGGTGATAGGTGGTGAATTGCAAGAACGTTTGATTCCAGTTCCGTACAGCAAGAGCTCCACTGACCAAGCTGTAAGCTGCTTTCCTACATCTTTCTGTCCGCTATATAACCGTGTGCTGCTGTTTGTTCTTGTTTGTGTTTGGCCGAATTTCACTGCTTTCACATGGCGGTATGCTAGTACAATACAAGCCACTATTTAGGCAACTTGATCGAAAGTACTTGAAATCTTAGATCGAACTATCATTTAGAATATCATCGACACGTATTTTAGACACCTTCATAATCAACTGAAATGCTTTTTTGCCACTTTGCCACAAGTATATCATAAATTTTCTTCAGGCATGCTGCTAGTAGCTTCAGTTTGAAAAAAAATATGAGCAATCCATTTTACTTTCAGAGTTCAATTATAAAAAACGGCATTTCAGAATGATGTGATTTTGACTTTCCATATGTGCAAATATTTTGAATCTCAGACTAATGAGTGACGTTACTCATATTCATCATACACAATTGCTTATACATTTGTCACAGTCAAATTTCATTTCGAATTAAATTTGTGAAAACTCGTACTTGTGGTAGATGGAGACGTGGGAGTTATTTATTCTGGTTTGATTGATTGTTTTGACCCTCGAAAGTTAAACACGCAACGAAAAAACGTCGGCGCTCGACTTTTCCATTATGTATATGCCCAGTCATTTGAAAATATTGTTATATATCTGATTTTTGATTGATAAGACGCATGTGGAGGAAGTGAAACTTTCTATTGTTTTAATTATATTATTGCCATTATTTCATTTTTTTTATTATTAGGTTTCGCCTTTTTTGTTAGCACGAAGCATGCCCCCCATAATTCTACACGTAGACACAGATGCATAAGATCGCTCAAAACGAGTTTGCGGCCTTTCTGATTCAGTGTCGGAATAGATAGAAATGTCCACTTCCAGGATGCTTCCTTGGTTATCAATTTGATACCAAACTATATTTTTTGCGTTTCACAAGATTGTGGCCTTTTATTCATTCAAGGAAAATGATAACTAAGGAACTGTAAGTGTGACCTATAAGAGAAAAAAATCTACATTGAATATCTTTTTCGGTATAGAAATATAATCTATTTTTGTTTGAAGAGTTCACAATGCCTGTCGCTTTTTAACTAAGTTTTTTCTAGCCTCTATGCATAGAGCCCTAGTGTGTTCGAACTCTGTAGAAGGCTTCTTAGGTTTTTTTACTCCTTGAAAGTGAGTTTACTACAATTGATGTTCGAAGCAAATATTTTTTTTCTGCCGACATGTCCAATTATTTTTATTTTTTATACTAAATACATGTTTTATATGGAAGCTATTTGAATATGAAATTAACATAACCCTTTTTAATTTGAATATTTTTAATATTTCCTAGATCATGTTTACTAGCTCTTTTTTTTATGTGTTTATGATATACATTTAAAAATTCTATGTGTACTAATTCCACCATATACATACATACAGGTGGGGCAAAATCACGTAAGCAAAGTAACCAATATCTGGTAAAGGACTGTATGTATTTGACTATTGTTATTCGTGTGTGTTTTAAGTGGTGCTCAAATAATTTAAATTGTGTTGAGTTGTGAACATTTGCAAGTTCAATGTTTCAAGTCACTCAGTATGAAAAAAACGACTGCTTGCTCCGATGACGAAAGAGTCACTCAGGCTTCGCACGCTCACTGAAATCACTTTAAATTTCCATTTATGTATTCTCTACTAATCAAAAATTTTTCCCTGTTTGATGTCATTTGTGTCGATTACGAACAATGTGGAATTCGCTGGAAGACTAGTGTACACGATTTCATGAGAAACGTTCTTGAAGCGTAGTCATTGTATTGGTGGTAACTAGGAATTTCAACATTGAGAGCAACCAATTTTATATACGTGATCACACACGTAAAATTACTCCTCGGTGATGACAAATGCGTATATCCAAATATGGCTTCACCTCAAATGATTCCTTTCATGACTTTGGTATTGCAAACGTTATATATGTGACTACCGAATTTCACATATTCATTCCGCAAGATAATATCCCATATTGAATATACTTTTAATTCCTCTTACATGAATTTGACAAGATGATCAATAGGCGTACCTAAAAAATGTTATTTATTATAATAAAAACGGTTGATCTGATATGTGAAATCTTCCGGATGCGAAGCAAAGGGATTGACCAGCCCAACGGCATATTACTTCATATTGACTGAATGTAAATGGGACATCCAGTTTTCTTATTTCTTATGAATTGAAACAATTTTTTCGAACTGGCAATAACTTAGTTATTAAAGGAAGCCTTTTGGGTTGATTATTTATTTTAAAACTGGTGAATGCATCATCACAGCTATTTCATTTGATGAATTGTTAATGAACAAGAGGATTGAAATGAAAGCAATCCCTACAATGGACACATTAAATTATCCGCAAAAAGCTTTTTCTCAATTCAATCTTCAAGTCGACGTTATTGAACTTCGCTGTTACATATTGCTATTGCTTACTGACAATAACTTCATATCTGTCCCACTGCCATCAGTTCTGTTTATTCGATGGAGTTCATTATTTTAGTGCTGTTGAATGTAATATTCGAGTATTGAATGTACTCATTTTCATGAATGAAATACATGAGGAATTTTTTCAGAAAATTCGTATCGAATTCTCTTCTCCATTGTGGATTGTATTAGAATATATCATTATTGTTGAATATTTCGAAAAAAAAATTATGAAAATCTCCATTATACACTATAATTTGAAGGGAAAAATGTATTGTTTTTTGGCAAATAGCTTTTGGTTGAATTCATTTGATATACAATTTTTTCATGATAATATTTTCTTACTCGGCAATTTTCGAATCTCATTTGTGTGAAATTTTACACTCGTCTGCACATACTCATCTGAATTGAAGAGGGTAAGATATTTATTGAAGATTCAAAGAAGCTACATTTGGTAGGTTAATTTTTCTCTTATGTCTTTGAAATTCACAACCACTATCCCATATTGATTGCATCACACTATAATTAGGAGACTTAATTTCGAAGTAGAAACTTATCTTTGTCCCCCATTGCCTCTAACAGGAACCAGTGTTGTATAGTCATGTTTCTTTCTTATCCTCTTGTAGATTAAAAGCTCGCTCATTGAAATTTTCGTGCACTATTCTTTCTAGCGATCTGTCATAAATTTTTCAATGCAATGTTTTTGACTACTCAAAATTCAATGTTGTTTTGAGATCGAAGGCAATGGTAACAATTCTACGATGTTTTCAGTGGTTTGTAGCTTGAGTAACCGTAAGTAAACAAATAAAAAAAATGATTGACATATTTCAAAACATTAGTTTCGTATTCCTCATGGTGCAAAATGAACTCGTCCCGTAGATTTTCAGAATTACATGTTGCACTGGAAGCAAATACGAAACTTAATTACCTCACATTTTATTTCAATATCATTTCACTGTACAAATGTCCCCGGTCACTTGTTTTCTGGTTCATTTTGAGATGAAATGGGGTGTAGGCGTCATTTTTTAAAACAAATAGTCGCCGGATGAAACGAAAATATCACCGATTCATCAACTGAAAAACATTCAGCATATAAGCTCAACTTGTTGATATTTGCACATATTATTTTTCATGGAAGCTGGTAGAGCATAATACTCCAAACTTATTGTACTTCATCAGATCTTCGAACAATATCGAATTTTGAGTATTTTGAAGCTTGTTTTTTGTAGGAAAAAAATCTAACGAAAATTCTACTCCAAGTACTTAGTCTTGATCAGACTCCAAAAATCATTTAGATATTTTATGGATTTGGGCTCTTCATGTATCCAAATATTAGATTTCGAACTTATGAAGATACTGGCATGAAGATTTGGTTTCAAGCTTGCTTTTGCTTCCAGTCCCCTTCGTGCTTCAGTATCTTCAATTCGAACAAGTCTTCTTGTTGATCATTATTTCAGACTTTAATATTTTCTTAGAAATGATCAGGGAATTTATAAGATTTTCGAATTAAATTCTCAATATAAACAGAAAACTCGATGATCCAGTAATTTTCAAGCTCCTACTTGTAAACCTATATTAGGTTGATTTTTCATAACGAAAATGTATATTACTTGTTCAAAACATTGAAAAACTTTCGAAATCAATATTTGGGTATGTAAGCGAAGGTAAATGAAAGTGGCTGTTCAAGCCTTTTCAATTGTTGATGGTCTAATTTGAGGCATCAGACTCCAGCTTCATAGTTTGCAATCTTCAGTGTTCAGCTTCAACTTGCTCAAAATACATAGCATGTTAAGTACGTCCACACCAATACATTTGTTCTGGCAGTGCTGTATATTTGAACTTTATATCCACATAATGTCATGCTACCACAGTTGATGTGGTCAGTATGTTTTTGATACTTTGCATGATTCCTATATTTAAGTTTATTTTTTGTTCGATCCACGGTTCCTAAATAAAGCTCCTACAATAACAAATAAAGGTCTTTCTGTTCTTACTTCTATGACTGTGAATTTATCGGTTATTAGTATGACCGACTAGTGTCTGGGAGTAGGCGAAATGAAGAAAATGGTGATTCTTGAAAATTATTTTCGAGAACAATATAGGTCCACTGTTGGACTAATGAATTATTGTTTCATCAAATTGTATGCTTTTTCAGAAAACGATATTTGACAGAAATTTTTGTGGAGCATATAGACGTCAAAAATGTTCTATCTGACTTGGCGTATGGCGAATTTTTCGGCAGAGTAGAGCTTGCCTTATCAAATTTTTCTGAAAGAAGATTTAGTAAATATTTAGGCATTTCAATCAAACATATTTCTAATTCACTACTTTTGTCATATCATATTTTGTTCACCCACGTTTTTTACTGGGAAATATGATAATTTTACACGCTATTGACAATTGTTTGTGATAATCAATTTGATGCAAATTTTCTTCTAGAAGAAAATTCGTCGGTTCTGGTAGAAATGTTTTTATGGGAGCTTTTAAAAATGCTGTTTAATGAGAATTGTTATTCGTATTTCGCTAATATGGTTAAGAAAGGGTTGAACCTTATGGAATTTCAACTTACTAATGCATGGATTGTTTGTGATAAGGTCGTGGATCGAACACAAGGCTGTTGCATACAGTTCGGTTTTGCTATTTATTTCGAAACGGGAATGTTCTAATTTTAATTCCTCCTGTTTTTTTGTTTCTTGTTCATTTCAGATACGAGTAGTAAATGCTTTCCGTCAGGGCCTAGATGCTCGATACGGCGAGCACAGCAATACTTCCCTAGCTGAGGTACTGCGTAAACAAACATCTCTCTCTAAGAGGCTGTCCCAAACTTCTTCCATTGAATATGCCGATAACATCCCAGACGAACTGACTATTCCTGAGATTGACGTGGAGCGATTGTCCTCTCACAGTCACACCGAGACAGCGGTCTAGCTTTCGTTTCTCGTACTCCCGTCCTTTTCCAACTCAGCCGAAATCGATGATTTCAACTTAAGCCACAAGTGGCGCGAACAGGACATAACTCTAAAACCGTATCCCTATCGCTCGTGTTCGTGCACTTACATCATACACATCGCAATGACACTTTAGTGGTATAATACGATTGTGTGTTTCGAGCTTGGCTGCTAAAATTTTCGGCATTGTGGACAATAACTCAGTTGAACAGTTTTGCCAATACATAAGTAATTATTAGCTTTGAGACGAGGGTGCGTCGATTCTGTGCACTCCGCGCATAAGTCCGCCGTGCTGACTGGAGGTACCATAGTGGTTCACCTCCGTGCACTGTCCGCACGGCTAGATTTTGGACGGGTAGGCTTCGCGCATTTTCGTCTCACATTCAATTCGACTCGCATTAAGTAGTATCATCAGATGTCGTTTGCCAAATTGCTGGGAGGTGGCAGACACTTCAGACTACCCGAACTCCTTCCTGGAGGCTTCTGGATTGTTAATTCACCACCTACTTTATGGCCTCTTCAATCCTTTTCACCTTATTAACATTAGAGACATTACAGTTGGATGGTCGGTAAAGAGGTTGAACCAATTCGAGGGCCTCTAGGTCTCATATTGTATATAACTCGGCCATAAAAATTTATATTTTGTACGTTTAAGTTTTATCGAGTAGCTGCCTCCTCTTATACGATTTTGTTGGATTTAGATCAACGGCTTTGAATAAAAGAAAATAATAAAAATGTATATACACGACTATGTGTATTGGAATGTATTTTGATTAAAGGCACAGTTCTTTAGTTTTAGATTGATAAGCTATTTATAATGGTAATCCAGACTTACATAGCAGAGCCACAGAATATTCTTGGTGTTCTTCAGCTCATATTACTCGTAACTCCGTCAATACCCTTTATTTTAGTTTATAGATTACCGAACTCACATATGATCAAGTTTTTATCTGGTTGAAATTTTTCATCTTTGTGTACAACAAGTGTTCAATGCATATATTAGAGAGTAATATTTTGATAGTAAATTTATGTATCTTCTTTAATTGAGGTGTTGTACTTATTTTATCCTCAGAACTTTTAAGTCAGTCTTTAATTCGGCTGAGATTTTTCAGGCGGCCTATTCTAGTCATTATAAGAGATGAATAAATATAAACTTGTTTCAGTATCGAGAGCTGTTGAAACAAACGATGTTAACCACGTTCCTGAATTCATTTTACATTGTTTTTATGAATAGCATTTTCATTGCATACTCTCTTCATTTCTCAAGAGTCGCGGTGTGGTAAAATCTCTTTGTCAAAATTGAAAATTCTATTATAGATTCGATTGAAGAATCTGTATTAGAATAGACTCTGGTATGTCTATTCTGTCTGGACCATTAACCATCCAAAATCCAAGTTTGATTACTTAGTATAGATAATCTTTATTTAGTTGTATAATAAGCGAGTTACATTGACTCGGTAGAGCCTACAGCTGAATGTTGCTGTTTGTAATTATAAAGATATAAAATTGTTATTATATGTTACCGTTGTTGCCCTCTGTAATGAAGTCGGACCTACGACTTGTCCACTGATTGATGCACACGCAAGTGGACTGCCGTAAGACCAAGACCATTTATTTAAACCATTCGGTTATAACTGTGCTTTCGTTGATTATAATTTATACTTTGAAATAAATTCTTGCTTCGAATAAGAGAGGTGAATAATATTGTTACATTCTTTTAAGTTTAGTTAACGAATCATTTGTCAACCATTTTATTTATCCACTGTTCTGTTGCGAACATTTTATTGAAATATTTTCAAATATAATTATTTTTGAGCGAATATGACTGTTTGTTCTTCAACTCTGTAATATAATTTGAACATTTCACAAAATGCTCTTAATATTTTCATATTAAATATAGATTTTAAAATATAATGACGCATATAAAATTCTATGGAATTTCATTTATAATCCTCCACTTTCCTTCACATTATTGAAAATATATTTTCTTTATTTCCGTAATATTGTCAGTAATGGTATTCGAGATTCCCCAAAAAGTTTTGGATATTTATAAAAATGGGATTCAATTGGTGGTACTATTTTTCCCAAATCATTCTCAACTACAGGTACTTTTCCAGATGTTTCTCTTTTTCACACGGCAATAATCAAAACTAACTAGTACCAGAATTTTCTAGAACGTCATTTATTAAACAAATATATCATAATATATATTAAAGAGTTTCTAGGATGAAGGTCATCCGTCTTCACAATCTGATTAACTATAGTAACAAACTATGAAAAGAACATTGGATCATTTTCATCAGAGACCATGGAAGTGTAACAGATCTCGACATATCTAAAAAAAAAATTTGTGAATATAATCATAGTTTTGTGTACGACGCCAATGTTCAAAATGAAAAGATATTTTTTGAAATTTCTTACATCCTCCAAAACACATTCATAATAAAATTGAATCACAACTAAGTATACATCAAAATTTATTATATTATATATAAAAACTTCACCAAATTCTCATCGAGTACAATTATTAAAATAAAGATCTGGTATGAAATGCATCTCTATCGAAACCTATTTCGAATTTCATTTTAGTTTGCTATTTCAAAGCGCTATAAATGTTCTGGTAAGGAACAGGTAAATCCAAGCTTCTGGAGAGAGGTCTTTATATCTTTGTAGACTGAAGCATCTTCTACAGTTGCAGGTATCTGTCATAAGAAAAAATAATGAGTACATTTTCAATTCTAACATTCTCTTATAATTGTTGTCAATATATTGCAGTTCCTTGCAAGAAGTATTTTTTTTCGTTATTTAACTCGAGTGTTTGCGCTAGGCCTTTTTTTTCTGTGTTTTATTCGTGTCTTATACTAGGTGAGAATATCCGTTACATATAACATCTTCCTATGGAGCGCACTCCGTGGAAGTCTTGTAGATTGAACTCAAATTTTTTCAACTAGACTGAAATACTGAAAGAAATTAACATCGGAGGACTTCAATTTGTAGCCAAAGTTAGTTCCGCTGAGATAGACTTCCGACACATTGCATGAGAGCTTTCCGGATTTTCATTACTTATTATTATTTCAACTTTATAGACATTCTTGAAAAGCACTGAAGTGAAGCTAACACCTTTGCGCGTATCTTTAAATTCTTTGCTAAAAGTGGTCATATTTTCACTTATTGATCCCGCCAGCTTTACTCCTTTATGGAAAGATTTAGCCATCTTATTCTTTTTCATATGGCTTTTTGAAAGGTTATATCTTCGGAATTATTTGGCGAATTCGTCCTTCGTAATTCAAGTCCAAATCTAATCCACGACAATCGCATTCTTAAGTTGTTTTCGGAAGTTGACAACTTAGATTTTCCATGAGCAGGTGTTTACGCCTCACGAAGACAGAATTCGTGAATGGGTAAAATCCACCCAATTATTCTCCAGATATACCCACTCAACGTTGTGTTTCTCCAATATTTTCAAAAACAGATTGGATACATTTGATTCTGGTACTTAAATGAAATATGAATTTTATGAGGACCACATGGAAAGAAGTTATCTCCAAATCTTTCTATCAGTAAGTAAAGGTGGGTTTGAAGTGTCCAATTCGTGAGAAAATGGCCGCTTCAGCAAAGAATTCAAATGATACGATCATCATTAATTTTTGCTCAATGGTATGCATCGTTGTTTCCGAAATAGATGCAGTTTCTTTATGCTAGAAAAAAACGCGAAAATTTACTTATTTTCTTTCCAATATCTCCGAAAATAAGAATCGGGATACACTGAAATTTGGTTCACACTGTTGTGAAATCTAGGGTTTCAGGACTAAATTTCGTCGAACTCTGATGAATACTTTTTGAAAAAACAATTTTTTTCTAGAAAGATTTCGAGAAATCTTCTTTGAATTCACCAACAAAGTTCTGCCAGCAGTGGTACGTTTGGTCTGATCGCTCTAGAAGTTTTTAAGATATTGAGGAAACATCCTCAAAAATTCGAATGATTATAACTCGGAAATAGTAAGGTCGATTTGGTACAATAACGAACCTAACCGTCGCATGCTGATGCGCAACCTACCCTAGAAGTTCCAACGCTAGCTCGTTTCTTTGCACAGTTATTGTTTAATCGATTTTTACATTAAATTCGCCGTCAGTTAGTCCAACTGTCGCTTGAGACCATTTCAGGGAAAAAATTCTAAAATCAAAAACATGGCTATGATACGAGAGCGCTTGCAAATTTTATCGTAACCCGTGCAAAAAAGATTATAAGACAGAGAAGTCAGATTATTCAATCTTGTTCCTGAAGAGCTGAAGGCCATTCAAAACCTTGTTAAATTCAAGACAGGTTGCTGAATGGATAAAACCATCATTAGTTCAGGAGAATAAACAAAGAACATCATTTGTGATCTCACTAAATATTACCGAAGTATATAGGATGACGTTCTGAGACTGAGTTACTCATTGTAATTGTGTTTTGTGCGGTCTATATTTTTGTTTTTTGTATTGATTTCATTTGAAAGAGTCATTATATTTCAAAATAATACCTCTATATCTTGTTTTCTCTCAATTCAAATGTTCCTAATTAGGTAATGTATATGTAAAGTGAAGATCGAAAATAAACTATTATTATTGGCGAACGATAGTACGCTGTTGCCCAGAATATGTACGCGAAAAAAACCTTAACATTCCTCAATATATAAACTCACCCTTATATCTTTATTCTTTGCTAAATCAGCTATACTCTTTCGGCAAAGTTTCCCTGATCGTGTGCGTGGTAGACCTTTCACAGCACAAGCCAGTCTAAAAGCCGCAATAGGCCCCACCAATTCCCGTACCATTCTTATAACATCACGACCTACAGCAGCTTCTGTTTTTAGTGAATCTGCAATGAGTACAGCTGTAAAATATGGAGAAAATTTTTAATTTCAATTACAAACCTTTCTTAAGGACGAAGAGGCACAAAGGAACTTCGCCCTTTGTATGTTCTGGAACACCCACAACTGTGGCGTCTGAGATATCAGGATGTGCTAATACTACGTCTTCCAAAGCTGAGGTAGATATCCTATGACCTGCTACATTTATGACATCGTCGTCTCTGGCTGTCACGTAAATATATCCATACTCGTCCATATATCCTGCATCCATAGTATCATAGTAGCCCTAGGGATAATGTGCACATTTAGCTTAGTTACGTTATTTATCTTATATCGGCGAAAGGATATTTTGGAAGGCTTTTGCATTATTTTTCAGGTGTTTTCTCTAGGTTTTCACTCCCTATATCAGAAAGAGAACTAATAAAAAATATAATTGATAGGAATCGCCCTTGCTGATTGCATGATTTAAACTCTTTGTCGAGGGCAGTTTCTTGAAAAAATATTGCCTAATGAACAATATCTGAAAATTGAAAACGATTAACGAATGGTACTGTTACGTCTACATTTGACTCCTTCATGAGACAATACATTTGAAATCTTCATATAACATTTGTGGAATTGACATTTTCGAAAAATATTTCAATTGAATTGAAAAAACATGAATTTGTAGGACTGATTTTCCCTCATTTACAAATTTACGCAGTAGCAAATTGTTTAAAATTATTGAAAATAATCATCGAAACCTCATTGACAACTAATGGATGGAATCCATGGAATTTGCAATTTTTGATATTCATTGTATTTGTATTTTTTCCGAATATCCTAGGCTTCAACGAAACCCCTCAGAAGCTTAAAGCTTGTACGAGTTAGGATACCGGGTGTGTTCTGTGTAGGCTTTGTTACTAATTCCTTGCGCCACGTTAGGAACAGCACTGTTAATTGTTTACCCAACAGCGAATGGTTGGACGGTCCCCTACAAACCGGAAAAGTTATTTCCCGGCCAAGGGCTTGAACCCCAGACCTTACGATCATGGGGCTTGCGCTCTAACCACTGAGCTACCGCCGCTTTATTGTACAACCACAAATTGGACTTCTGTACTATGGATATCCAATACCGTCCATGGATACCAATAACCCAATGGAGATCCAACAAATATTCGTGTGGAAGGACATTTTAATTTTTCATTTTAGATTATCTGGTTCCGTTATCAGTATATGTGTATCCCATTTTATAATGTGATTTTCCATGATCGAACATACATGATTCGCTATTCGAGATCTTTGTATGTCTCTATTCTTTGGTTTGTTTTTGTGTTGTGTTTCTCTTCTTTTTTATGATTCGTTTGATAATTAGAAGAACTTTTTTTGTCTAAATTTGAATCGGTTCTATTCATGAATTCTCTCAGATATCGATTCTCTTCAAGAAATAAATAAATGTGTTTCAATTCATTCTTGCGAATCTCATGACTTAATCAAATTAGATAAGATAGATGATAACGTTCTCCACTCTTAGTTTATGATTTCAAAATGAAAATTAAGATATAATTCAATTTTTATGTCTCTCATTTCTGAAGGCACATCAAAAAATCCAAGTTTTCTTCTAATTGGTGATGGATACTACCATATTTTCAGATAAAGAAAATTTCATCAACAAATTGCCACCAAGCTTTGGGTTTCTCATTAAAAAGTTACTCGTGACAGGCGAAAGTGGTGAAATTTCTGACGATATTTATGATTTCCTAATTGAAAATCAATAATATTGTTCTATATAAATGAATCATATTGGTCTTAATACACAAAGAAATGAATTGAAGAGAATTAAAAAATTTTATATCAAGTGAACTTGAGTTGCTCTGATTTTCGAGAATGTCGATTCGACAGAAGTTCTTGAAATACAAAATTATATCAAAAAAATAGTCCTGAAGGTTTTCCATTCATTTTCTGATGAAGGTGTCAAATATAAACTCCGAAACGTTACAATACCATTCGTTTATCGTTTTCATAGTTCCGATATTGTCCCTTAGGCAGAATTTTTTCAAAGAACTGCCCTTGACACAGTTTGAATCTCGCAATCTGGAATTCTGAAAATACTGAATTTTATTTATTTATTAATAGTTCTCTTGAGGTATTGGAAGCGAAAAATTGAAATTTTCCTAAAAAATAATGTTTTTTTATCTTACTCTACGTAGGCTCAAACTCTAATCTTGTTTATCAACTCAGGAACCTACAGGATATCTCTGGAAATATAGTTGACAAAATTTCTCTGGTGCTTGGTAGAGGGTTGTCATAGTTCCGGGTGGTAAAGGCAACCTCACAACAATCCTTCCCAATTCGTTCTTAGCAGCTTCTGAACCATCTTCGCGTAATATGGTGATATCATATCCAGGAAAAGCCATGCCAGCGCTGTGTTTCGGTGGTTCTGTAGAATGGCCATAACCAATACAGTGTGCTGCCATAACGTGACCCGTTTCAGTTTGCCACCATTGGTTCAGAATAGGTACGTTGAATATTCTCTCTGCCCATTGTTTGGTTTCATAATCGCAATGCTCTCCGGCTACTGTTATGACTTTCAAACTTTTAATGTTATATTTTCCTCCATACTCTACATGTGGATCTTCTCTTCTGATAACACGAAAAGCAGTAGGTACGGTGAATAGTCCATTAACTTTGTGCTCGCTTATCACTCTGGAATAATGAACGAGAATGAGACATCAATAAGAGAGGCGTTTGGGTTTTACCGAGTAATACATAGTTTATAAGTTATGAAAAGTTACAGAGGTGCCTCAAAACTATTGATCAGTGGTGCTCAACATCAGCCCAGCCAAGACTACAGCTACAGTAATTCCATTTCGGTAAATGGAGGTATAGTAGAATGGAAGTCTAATGTTTATATCTGGGAATTACCCTAGACAGTAAGCTTCTGTTCGTCAGAAAGCCTGGTCCTCTCTGAACAAGTACATCTCATCACCGAACCTTCCTAATGATGTTATGATTAAAAAAATAAGCATTGAGAAGAATTTTAACTCAGGACTATTCAAAAAGGAAGAATGGAAAAAGGATTATACTACCCAAAATTTTTAAGTAAATACGTTGAATGAATACAGTGGAATCTCTTTTGGACGGACAACAACGGGACAGCGAAAATTTGCCAGCACTAGAGAGGTGTCATTTCAATAGAAAATTTCCGATTTCTGGAACTAAACTAAAAGGTTGAAATTTATGGTTTATTTCAATTGAATAATGTCAAATCACTAAGAGATAGTAAATACCATGAAGTGATCATTAAAGGGCAATATAGAATACGTTCATGTTTATATAATAGGTAAGTAATTATGTAAAACATTTTCAAAATGATTCATCATCTGCCTTATGCTCATAGTCTCGTTGTGGTCCCAAAAATTTCTAATTATTCCTTGGCCGAATGGGTAAAAAAATGGAGCACATTCAGGTGGCAAATAATAATAATAACTCGATGATTCTCAGATTGTCTTGTCTAGGCATAATATAGAGTTCTTCTATTTTGAATTCCTGTTTTCCTGTCAGATGTCTAGCCTTCACCTCTCATAGCCAAGTAATTTGTATTTTGAAGAAAAATGCAGTCTCTCCCGCAAATAATGATGTACATTTTGATTTGAAGCGTCTGACAATACAAATTGTCCGATCAAAAGAAGAAGATAATGCCATACTATCGTATTCTCTATGCCTGCGTCTGTCCAAAAGAGAGCTCCCCCAACGATATATTGATGGAAATTTGTCGGTACCAAGCAAAAGTGTCCGCTTAGTAGGGGTGTCCGTTATGGAAGATTTCACTGTTTAGAGATGAACCACGAGGAGGGCCGGTGCTGGCATATACGGGACAAAAACCAAGTGTACACTATCGTTAGGCTTCTATACTTGAGTGTTCTTCAGGCAGAAATACTCACAATAGAAATATGCATGGACATAAACCTGGAAAGAAACTATCATTGTGATCCATTGTGATTGTCAAGCTGCTACCGAAGCACTGAACTTCATAGAGTCATAGACTCAAAGCTGATATGGGAGTTCCGAGGGAAACTCAATGAAGTGGGCTAGGACAACAAGGTCTCCTTAGTCTGGGTTCCTGCATTGTCACTCAGGAATCAAAGGAGACAAAGAGGCCAACCCTCTAGAACTAAAGGGATCACCAAGGCCACTTTCTGTGGTATAGGTAAATGCGCCTATAAGAAAGAGTTTCTGGAGAAGGAAAAAACTGGAAGAGGAGCTCCAGGAATGTATCATTCCACAATCAAATTGCAAGGTCCAAAAAGTATTTGGGTCTTAGTGAGAATAAGTTACGCCTCCTCACTGGCTTCCTCACAGGACATTGTCGTCTAAGAAAGCATATGATGCTAATGGGCTTATCAGAAACTTACGAGTGTAGATTCTGTGGGCTAGAAGAAGAAACTCCTGTTCACCAGGCTACACAATTCCTGTGCAAATAATGTCTAGGAGAATGGAGAAATTATATGGAGTTCATTGGAGCTCTGATGAGGGACACTATAAACCTTAAGGTAGTAGCGGAATGTAATCCCCTCACCAAACTATAAACTTTTAAGTTTAGAATTTTAATGCGATGAATGTATATTCGCCTAAAGGCCGATTTACATAAGAAGAGCGAATGCTCATTCTATCCCTATTCTATCAAATTCTTTCAGTGTAAACAGTTTGGTTTGAACCTACCATAAGAAAAACGCTTCACACATACATTCCCAATATTCTCCTCTACGCCGGTAACAAAAAGAAATCGTACTTAAGATGACACAGGGATTTATTTATAACCAAATTTCCAGTACGGGACCAACTGTGGAGAATTCGAATTCTAATGATTTCTCACGGGTGTCACATTGAACAAGAAACAACGGTCTTTTTAGGAGGAATATCAAATAACGTCAGTTTTGATTTTCGAGGAATATTTTATATAAAATATGTTTCCACATTATTACATTCGTATGCGCAGCAACCCAATCCCCTCGAATTTTAATAGGGTTGGGTCGTGTAATAAGTTTCTATTTTATCCTAGGCTTCAAGGAAACCCCTAAAAAGCTTTTAAGCTAGTGCGAGTTGGGATATCGGGTGTGTTCTGTGTGGGTTTTATTACTTTGTCGTCACGACACCCTAGACACAGTACTGTAAATTTTTGACCCAACAGTGAATGGTGGCCGGCACGATGTAGAAAATTTCTTTTCTAGTCTGGGATCGAACCCGAGAGCTTTCGTTCTCGAGTCCAACACTAACCACTGAGCTACCGACACACATATGTGTAATATATTGTTAAAAAGGTCTATATTGTCTGAATATAACTGTTGATATCTTTTGAGAATGAATATATGTTCGACATTGGCAATGAATTATGACCTTATTTACCTGGAGTATAATATGACAACCAATTTCAAAAACGCAGGAGCGGAAAAACTTGTCCTGATTATTTTGACACAGCAAATGCTCGAATTGAGCCCTGCGAACTACCATACAATGCTATAAATTATACTCGAACTTCCGCCCCACAAAATCTTGATTTTTCTGCCAGATCATTTTCATTTTTTCTGAACGAAGCTCCTTATCAGTTATATTTGTATATATATCATGCTACCCACGAGGGTAGCGCCTATGGAATCAAAAAATCAAATTGAATTGACTTCAAGATCACAATATATGTTGACTTCTTGATCCAACTTATTCGAACATACCTGAAATATTGTCCAGGGTCTGGAGTCCTATCTGGTTTTCCCTCGTACATCACAGTTGTTATTCCTGCTAGAAGTGGCCCATAACAAATATATGAATGTCCAACTACCCACCCAAGATCGCTAGCAGCCCACCAAACATCGTTGGGGCCCATACCATAAACAACGCTCATGGTATAACATAACGTAGCTATATGTCCCCCTACAGGTCTCTGAATTCCTTTCGGTTGATCTGAAATACATTTTCTCATCTAGTAAGTGTAACCTCCTACAGGGGTCTCGTGAAAAGCACATGGAGTTTGGGAGGAATTCCGATCAAAAGATACTCTACCCTTCTTGAAGAAAATGTTTTACACTGAAAGATTTCCGAACGTTTTGGTCCAAATCGTCGTGTAGGAGAGCATTATCTTGACCTGTCTTAATCCACTGACTATCTGCCAGAACGCATTGAGATTCCAATTTTGCAAGTTTGCAGTTTCGCATAGATACGTAATAAATATTTAGCAATATTTCACTGAAAGGGTGAGAATTTTGAACAGGAACTGAAAATAAGTCGATAGTACGAATCAGGGAGGGGGGGGGTTTATTATTAATTTTTTTGGTCGATCACTAAAGTTTATTATTGGATTTTATCAAATAATAAACCAAAACTCGACTGAGAGGGTCAAACAGATTTCCCGTGACAGATTAATATCCGGAACTTGTAAGATTTGTGGAAGGAATTTTTTATGATAGGTAGAAGACCCTTTCATTTGCATTCCTCCCAGGTTTAATGTGGTTTTACGGGACACTCTGTATAGAAACATAAATTCATCCAGAAAGATAGCTGGATCTAGTTACTTTACCAGTAGTTCCTGACGTATATAAAATATAGAGTGGATCATTAGCTTCAACTGGTACACAGTCGTGCGGTCCACCAAACTCAAGAGCATCATCCCAATCCAAATCCATTTCTACATCTAATGGACAACTTTCAACATTTCTTCTTTGGTAGATAATACATTTATTTGGTTTGTGTGAAGACATTTCTAGAGCCTCATTCAATATATCTTTATATCTGATTGAAAAAAACATACATATACATTACCACTATAAATTCACTTCTATCAGTTTGTATAATTTACTCACCTTATAGTTCTATGTGGTTCAACACCACAGCTGGCTGCAATGATTACTTTTGGTTCAGAATGAACAATTCTAGTACTTAACTCTCTTGATGCAAATCCTAAACATGACATAAATATTATTATTCCAATTTCCAAATATATCTGCTTATACAGTGCGCGTCAAAATTATGGAACAAATTCATGTTCTCAGAAGAGAAATATTTGGCAACCAAATCCTGATACAGGTAATTTTGTTTCACTTTTACCAAATTATATGCATTTTTGAAGCATTTTTCTTGCACCCTGTGCCATTCCCATCAACCCACTAAATTTTTTGAATAGGGAAAGTAGGTCATGTGATAGTTTTTTGGCAAGGTCTTTGTATCTTCTTCACAGGCGTGCAAAAATGTTCAAGAAAAAAATAAGTTTTTTTGAAAAATTACTTCAAAGAGGTTTTCAGTATGTGCACTTTGTCATGGCTCATTTACTTTGAGACGATTGTACCTGATGAAATTTGTCATCGAATGAAAGTCGACCATTACAGTTTTTTACATGCACAACTTTCAACCCCTACGAACCCTTTAATGGAGAAAAAAAATTTCACGTGATGGGGTTGAAAGGGGTTTGAAGTTGTGCATGAACAGAACTGTAATGGTCGACTTTCATTCGGTGACAAATTTCATCAGGTACCATCGTCTCAAAGTAAATGAGCCATGACAAAGTGCACATACTGAAAACCTCTTTGAACTAACAAATTTTTTTCATGAAAATTTCTGCACGCCTGTAAAGAAGATACAAAGACCTTGCCAAAAAAGTACCACATGACCTACTTTCCCTATTCAAGAAGTTTAGAGACTTGATTGGAATGGCACAAGGTGCAACAAAAATCCTTCAAAAATGCATAAACATTTGGTAAAAGTGAAACAAAAATTGACCTGTTTCAGGATTTTGTTGCCAAATATTTTTATTCTGAGAAAATGAATTTGTTCCAAAATTTTGACGAGCACTGTATATTCTAGTAGGAAAGTCCATGTGGCGTAAATTGTAAACTTATATTTGATCAGAAAATCTAAGCAACAAGCGGATACGCAGGTACATATGTTCAGTCCTCACATCTTCTATGCAGAATAATTGAAAAGGGTCCAAATCCACACAGAAGGGACGTCACGTAAGATGTGAATGAACGGATGAAAGCCCACGAAGCGACATAGCGCAGAATTTCGCCCGCCCGCTACAGCTACGTCTCTTGAGCAGTGGCGGCTTCTTTTTACGGCAGTCGTTGAGCTATTCCTTAGAATAAAGCATCGGTTCTGCTTGAATGTTGAGAATAGACGATTTCCTGCTACCTTCTCGCTCTTTCTATGTGCACTGCACATGCCTCGCCATGCCAAATCTCTGTCCCGTGCCAAGTGTCCACCCGACGTCTCTTCTTCGTACATTGGGCCTAAGGCATTGTATACTACTATCCTTCTTGATAATGCCTAAGGTAGGATCTTCCCTATGTAAAAGAATTGACCAAAGCATAATGAAGCGACGTGGCGCGGACTTTTGTCTGCCTGCCATCTCCAGGTCCCTTCAGTGTCCTTCGTGGCGTCTTTCAGTTACGCGATTGCGCAAAATAAAATATCGAATATTCGTAGAAGTTGAGAGAAGAGGATTTCCTGCAATTATTTCGCAAATTCTATATGCACTGCAGGAGCCTCGTCCACGTTAAATACCTGTCCCATTCGGCCACGTCGCCGCCAGAAGTCTCTCCTTCGTGTATTGGGCCTAGGGCATTGTATACTGCTAAACTCCTTCATGAAACGCCTATTATGTGGACGAATGGACCGAAGTGACGTTGCGCGAACTTTGGTCCTCCTGCCATCTCCACGTCCGTTCGGAGTACCCCGTGACATACACGAAGCAGCGGCTCATTTCCACGTCACTAGTGATGACGCAGAATAAAACATCTTTTTTATGAGAGAAATTAGAAAAGAGGATGTCTTACAGGTATCTCATCCATTCCGGGAGCAAAGCACATGCCGAATCTCTGTCCCGGCCGACCACGTCTTCGCCCGACGCTCTTCTTCGTGCTTTGAACCTGAGGCAATATATGTACTACTATCCTTCTTCGTGAAAGATAGGATCTCTCCTATTTGAACGAATGGACCGGAGTGAGAAGGCATTTCCACGTCCCTTCATAGCCCTTCAAGCGGCGCCAACTATTTACACGTTGACAAAGAACAAAATATGGATTTTGCTAGAAAGTTGATAAAAGCGGATTTCCTGCGAATTTCTCTTTCATTCTTTGTGCGCTAAATCTCTGTGCCATCCTTGCCCCGTCCCGCCTGACGTCTCTTCTTTGTGCATTGGACCAGCAGGAACTCACTCTCGAAGTGTTCTACAATTTATCCATATATGTCCACAAGTTTCACAATAATATAAGTAGGAACATGAGTGATCTCCCCTTCAGCATTGGACCTAAGGTTTCTCCTGTGTTACCGAAGAACGAATGGACTAAAGCACATTGAAACGACCAGCGCCACGTCCCTTCGGAGTCTCTTGGCGTACACGAAGTGTCGCATCATTTCCAAGCCACTTCTTTCTCTTTGACGAATTGAACATTTAATTTTATGAGAAGACCATTTCCCGACTTCCCTTGTGCGTGCATTGGACCTTATTATGGCTCTTATTCAGAAACTACAATATTTGAAATCAATTTCTTTATGTTGGTGGTAATTTTATCAAACGAGCGAAAATGTTACGAATTTTCAATATGTGATATAATATCCTAAAGATTCTTCGAGTACTTCAGGGGTCCTATTCTTGAATGTGATGAAATGAACGTTCTCTATCATTGCATCACAAATTCACCGCGTTTCCTTGACATCAGCGTCGACACGTCTAATTTCTCCCTTCCTCAATTCAAGAATAAAGACCCTGGTGTGTTTCCATGATACGGAAAAACGTATGATGCATTTGCATATTCGAATACATCGATATTGGCAGAATAATATCACAATGGATACGAACAACTTATAACGTATCCGCACGTGACTCCAAACAACCTGACCTTACTTTAAATGCGTGCCATTTTTATGGTGGGCACATACTGGGTGTCCCGAACTCTAAAGCTTACTAAAATATTCGAACAACGCGAAATATGATCATTTTGGTATTCTGATTTCTTGGAAAATTAGGTCAGTTCTTCGATCTCAAATATTCTAACCAAAAAACAATACTTGTATATTTATGAATATAACACTGTAAATTCTTGATTTTTCGCTGTGCTGCATTCCTGTTATTTTTGTGAAATAGTTTTCTATATCTAGCTTCTGCGGTTTTGATAAATTCATTTCCAAGGAAAGGACCAAGAGTCTCCAAACTTTCAGGCTAGGTTTGAAACCTGAACTTATAGATTAATCAACCTTGAAATTCTATGCCGAAGCATAATTATCAAGTCATAAAAATCGGAAACAATGCAATGTGTCGGAAGTCTTTACTGGGGAATTAACTTTAATTGCCATTTGACGTCCTTTGCAGTTTAAAAACGAAACTTTGATTTTCCCGATATCTCTGAAAATTGAAATCTGATAAAACTGAATTATGACTGTTGTTAAATATAGGGTTCAAGGCCTGCGCAGAATTCATGTGAAATCAGATAGTTTCAGAAGAAAAAATTTTCTTCAAGAATTACTTTTTTTAATGATGCAAGTAACACGATCCTCAAGAAAGTTTGTATAAAGTTGTGCATCAGCATTTTTCAATATTTCAAGAGCATTCATTTCGATTGGATAATTTTTATTCTTCTGAAAATAAAGGTTCCGAGGAAACGAACACGAACCTTAACCTATTTTATTCCAATATCTCAAAGAATATGATCCTGATCGAACTGGAATCTGGTGTTGTGTGGGATATAGGGTTCAAGGTATGTGCAAAATGATAAATATTTTCCGAAAAATTTCGAATTAATATTTTGTTAGAATTGTTTCAATGCAAAAGGTCTTCCATCAGCACTTTTGAACTGGTGACTAAGGTTCATCATCGTTGGATGGGCTCCTTTGGAGATATTCCGGAAATAACAAGGATACCGAGGTAAAAACTATGAAATTTGACATATTTTTTTTCAAAATTACCAAAAAGGTTTCGACACCGGATTCTTCATCAGAGTAATTTGGTTGGTAAATTCGAAAATTACAGACATTCGATGATGCTGAAAAAAGAAGATTTGATAATGCATCTATCCAGGAGTTCTTCACGAGAGAACATACTGAAACAATTACTAGGAATTTGAGTTCACTGAGGATAGAATACTGATAACAAAACATTGTGTAACTACTCTCTGATCCAACTTTCTGCATCTAACGCACGTTTCGATATGTCTCTGGACCGAGGAAACGTGGTTTCCGAAAACGTGCGTTAGACGCAGAAAGTGTAAGTTGATTAGAGAGTAGTTAGTTACACACTTTTTTGTTATACTGAAAATTTTTATTTTTGATCATAGACCAAGGATGCAATTATTATAAGGTATCGACAAGGGTGAAAAACTCGAAAATCATGATTCTATTTCTATACTATACTAATTGCATACGGTCTGAATCGTGCAGAGCTTCTACTCGAAAAGAGGAAAGGCGATAGTCATTTCGACTTCGTGGGGATGAAGTAGCGAGATATAGCTAACAAATAAGCTATAGAACGTGACCTGCGGATGATTCTTAGTATTTTGGGAAAATGTTCAAAATCGATCCAGTACGCGAACTATCATGTATCCTGCACCATTTTGTAACTCTAAAAAAGGCTCTGGCCTCAGGTTATCTATCGATAGGATTAAGGGGTAATCCTCACTTTTAATTAGTGAACACAAAACGTGATTTTCTGATCATGACTCCCGCAGCAGCAGGTAACGGTTTGACTACTCGTAACGACATTTCATTTCAGTTAGTAATTAATTATCTTATTACCTCCGAAGACAACCGAATGAACAGCTCCTAGTCTAGCTGTCGCCAGCATAGAAATAACAGCTTCTGGGATGAGTGGCATGTAGATGAGTACCCTGTCTCCTTTTTCAACGCCCAGCTTGGCTAAACATCCAGCTAAATGTGAAACTTCGTCCAACAATTCAGCATAGGTTACTTTCCTTATAGTGTTTGTTAGTGGACTGTCATGAATGAGTGCAACTTTTGAACCATTTCCCGCTTTGACATGCCTATCGACTGCATTGTAACAAGCGTTTGTCTCTCCACCAACGAACCTTACAAAATTCAAAATAAATTATGCTGTGAATAGAATTAACTAGATTGAGGCTATTGAGCGGCCACCCAACACTCAGATACTCGCGATATGACCAGCTTTCTATTCTATTCTCTTTGGGTAGAAACCATGAAATAGCGAGTCCGATGAATATACGGTAGGGCACCAGAGAGTCGAGGAATGGGAGCACATATTCGCGATACAGTGGCCGCTCTAGTATATTCTATTCTCTCTGAGTGTGTTCTGAACAAAAAATCTGCAGTCGAATTAGGCGGTCTCTTATGCAGGGTCCGGCAGAGGACGTTTTTGAAACGGCTCGTACTCCCCCAAATTGGGTAGACAGATTCGGGGAAGGGACCGTTGGATTCGGTAGGTCTAAGCATTTTTTCACCAGTTGGAATCATGGAGCTGTGGACGGTAGAGCACCGCGTTTTTGCTTACGTCAATTACGTCCGTAATAACAAGTCCGTCGCGGCCGTTCAACGGGAGTTTCGTCGCCATTTCAATATCTACCGAAATCGGGCTGTTCCCTCTCGAAACATCATTCGCCATTTCAATATCTACCGAAATCGGGCTGTTCCCTCTCGAAACATCATTCTTCGTTGGGTTGAAGCATTTCGCACAGGACGGGAATTGATGAGGGAAAGACCACCAGGAGCTCAACGAACAATTCGAACATTCGAGAACGTTGGAAGAATGCGACAAGCAAATCTTCACAGTCCGAGTCGATCTGCTCGCCAGCATGCTGCTGAACTTCGCCTCAGTGATCGTTCGGTAAGGCGTATTTTGCGTTTAGAACTGCGGCTTCAACCCTACAAATTGGCCGTTGTGCAACAGTTACAGCCAGGGGATCATGCACAACGAATGCACTTCTCCCTTGAGATGGAAGCACTTATTGAGCAAAATGGGAACATTATTTTGTTCATAAGCGATGAGGCTCACTTTCACCTCAATGGCTATGTTAATCAGCAAAATTGCAGTTTTTTGGCTGATGAAAATCCCCAACACGAAAGACCGCTACATAGCCCTAAAGTGACCGTTTGGTGTGCTGTATCCCAAACTTGCGTCATCGGCCCTTACTTCTTCGAAAACGCCAATGGCAATGCTGTTACCATGAATTATGAGCGCTATATCGGAATTATAACCAAGTTATTTACACCTGAATTTAGAAGTCGTCTTGTTCCAATCCGACGTGTGTGGTTCCAACAGGATGGGGCGACCGCCCACACAGTCCGAGCAACAATGAACGTAATTCGTCCTCTGTTCCCTGGCCCCCTTATTTCCAGGTTTGGTGACGTTCATTGGCCTCCTCAGTCCCCAGATTTGGCCATCTGCAACTTTTTTTCGGTGGGGACATCTCAAAGCACGAGCTTACCATCACAAGACGGTAATATTGGTGGAATTGAAGAAAGCAATTCGCGTGGAAGTTGCCGCAGTTGAGAGAGCAACTTTGGAAACAGTTCACGGAAACTTCCAACAAATACTGCAGGAGTGTATCGCGAAACAAGGACGCCACATGACTGATGTGATTTTCCACGCATAAAACTCCAAAATACTTTGAAATTTTTCAAGTAACAGTTACCGAGGTTATGCGATTTCTCTGCCGTACCCTGTAGTTCTGAAGATGGGGACCTCAAAAGTTTTAAATTGGTGCATTTTTAGGTCACTTTTTCTACCATGAAAACGATCACTAGTTTCTTTTATTAAGTCCACAAATCATCTTTGAACCGTCACTCAACTGTAAGCGGCAATTTCGTCCAAGAATGTCAATAATAATGAAAAATAATTGTTAATATGAGATAACCACGTAACCTCTATTTCTTCTGATTTCCACTTGCTCAAAAAGTGAGGTGTGGCATTGAACGACCCGAATTCTGTGTATTCATCTACGACAGCTGGCGGGAAATACTAATCAGTCAGATATGTTCTCCACCGATGATGAGGTAGTCCGATATTTTCTATTTTTCTCATTAAATATCGTATATTCTCGAAATAACGGGGTGACTCTCGGAGATCAGAGTTGGTTGGAAAAGAAGTAAGAATGCGAAATGTTGCCACTTTTTTTATTCATAATTTTCGGGAAAATAAAATTGAAATAGGGTGAAAACTGTCAACCATTGCATATTCTCACAGAAGAATTGAGTACATCCAAAAAAATTCAAAGAATAATTACTTAAGCCTGCAGGACGACTCCTCGTTTTCTCATATTGACGTCGATATTTCACGTATTCAGATATTTCTCGCTGCTACTGGCATGTAGACCGTCCTCGGGTACTTGACCTTGAGATGTTAACGAGGTTTCATGAAATTTGAATGTGGCTGTGTTGCTTAAATCCACGAAGCCGTAATTAACCATAACCAGCCCGCGTCACTGTTGGCTCTTTAGGTTGAAAGACAATTTGTGGACTATATACAGTGATTGATTGTTTTTATGACCTGAAGATGCATATTTTCAGAACTGTGGGGGACTTTATATTCAAAACTATGAGAGACCGCTTAATTTTTACTGCCGATTTTTATTTGAGAGGAACACACTGTACACTGATGCAAATATCTTACCAATATTTTCGCCGATATTTCTGGGAAACTTCTTTCAATTTTAGAATGAGAGAACATTGACGAAATGGCCAGATACGAAATAATATGTGAAACTTAAAACTCTTGCATATAATCAATTCTCTTACTACCCTTATCATTTTAAACATCTTTCAGACTTCACGGTGAATCTAGATGAAAAAAATGTTTGAAAAGGTCCGTCGATATTTGGGCAACAGTTTTACCCGATTCCTAACTGCGCTCGTGTTTCTTGGGCTTTCCTTTTTCCTCCTCTATACAAATCCAATACTCTCACGATTACGAAAAAAATTTCACGGCATTTTTTGACATTGTTAATGAGTATTTATTTTATAAGAGTATTGTCAATTCATCTACCAACGTACACCACTTCCAGTCTCTTGAATTGTTATAGAATCGCCCTAATTATTTTTGGAAGGGATGATATCCACAATGAATAAAAGTGCGGGCATCTTGTGGTCTATCCTCAACTTTCTAGATTTCACGAAAAAAGTATTTTCTTTTGAATTAACTTAAATGAAATGATGAAATATTTTTTAAAATTTATAAATTTATTGCTTAGAAGATATCACAAAAATAAAGAAAATGCAGTTCATCTTCAATCAATGATTTCCACAGACTAGTATTGAAAATAAATTTTATTATTTTTTATCCCTTCTGATACAGAGCTGACAGTTCTTCTCAGCCGTTTAATGCCCCCTTCACAACGACTCTCCGAGTAGCCGTGTAGATACACTGTCTCATTCGTTCCATGTATCCACAGGGCTTTCTAGAGAATGGTTTTGAGGGGGCACAACCCGATATAAGGTTCTTCTGCAAAATATGTCATCTCTAAATTAGAACAGATAATAATAACGGAGATAATAATTAAATGGACTCTTAAATACTCGTCACTGAAATTCATTTTTGGATTTAAATTGAAAGGAGATTCAACTTCGTATATCTTTAATTTTTCTGAATACCCCTAAGCAATGGACTCATTGGTCTGTGCAACAATTTCCAGGATTTGGTGGATGTCATTTGTCAGAGTTAAATGTCAAATAATATTTGAAAAATTATTTAAAGAGTATCTCTTCTTGATTAAATTTATATATTTATTTTGTTCTGCCTGTTTTTTGTCATCCATTAAAAAGGGTAGCAGTTCTTTTTAATTTTTTCAATGTATTGCCTATGAATAACTTGAACTGATGCAATTACACTGATAACTGAGTTGAGTTTCTTACATTTCTGTAACCTCACTATATTATTTGTGGATATTCTGTTGAGCATTTGTTCACCTGTAATGTTCTTATTGTGAATAAATAAAAACATTTCTATAACTCATCATTATAACTTGGTTAATTCGAAACAAAATAATTTCAACTCGAAAATTTTTAATAATTTGAATCGCCATGATATCATCATCATCAGTTCGAATATATTGAAAGGTTTAGTGGATACCTTGTGTGCTGACAACATTTATTATATTACAAACAAATATTAGATGAAATGATATCTTAGCCCATTCAAACAATCGAGCGATTTTCTCTCTAACTAATAATCGATATTTCAATTTATATTGAAATTTTCCTTCTATATGCATAAAAATGCATAATGAATCATTTGATCTCTAGTCATATCATTTTCATCTGAAAAAAAAATTCTTTTTACTCACCATTTTGTGAATGGTTGTTGGGTATCATCCAAAACTTTTTTCCAAGGCTTGCTCCATTCAATGCAGTTTCCAATTTCTCCCCAAAATTCTTCTGGTTTGAGAATCGACTTTTCATATATTTTTCGATATTTTTCGCTGTAATAGGGATTTTCTCGCACTACAGCGTCTATAAAAATAGTGTTCGTGTTGTATATATTAATTATTCTGGATATAACATGTCAATTCATGGATTGTTAATGTGAAAATATTATTGAAATTTTTCAGAAAGTAATGAATCAACTACTCAGCTAATTTCAGAACAATTCGATATTATGAAATATAGTATCACAAGTTCTTCTCACCATGTTACGATAATTTATCCCTTCGGTAAAATTGAAAATTTCTCTTAGGTAGAAAAAAAATTGGAATCGTGTTGACGTCAACACGAAATTTTGCACCTAGTTGCGTGTTGGTTATCTCCACCCGATTACGAATTTAAATCTGATTGCATCTGTACTTCTTGAGATATTGCGAAAATAACGAAATTGGTTACATTTTTTTCCTTAAATCTCCGAAAGTAAATATCGGATCAAATTTAAATTTGGAATATGGTTGTCAAATACTGACTTTAAGGTTTGTGCCAAATTCCATTGAAATCTAATCAATATTTTCAGAGAAAAAGAAAGTTTCATCAAAAATTTTGAAAATTTTCGAATACAATTTTTTTTTTCAATTTTTTAAGAACTGGATCCACTCGAAATTTTGCTTCAAGTTGCGCGTGGGTATTCCAAAACTGTCCACGAAATTTTTATTTGATCCAGTCAATACTTCATGAGATATCGAGGAATTAACCTCAACATTTCAAATGGGCCTAACCGATTCCACCAATTAACGAACTTAACCGAGATATTTGGACTACAAACCTAATCTGACAATTTCAAGTCGCTTAGTCTTTTCCTTCGAAAGTTAGAGCACATACGGACGGACGGACAGAATTGAATTTGACCACGGATTCTTCTTCGGGGAGTTTAACCCAATAGTTTAAGACCATTTTCGGCTCGAAATTCGAAACGATCGCAGGCTGTTCCCCTAGAGCATGCAAATAACCACGAAATTTGGCACATTTTTTTTCCTTCATATCTCCGAAAGTAAATATCGGATCGGATTGAAATCTGGAGAATTGTTGTTAAATACTGACCCTAAGGTAAGTGCCAAATTCCACCGAAATTTTATCAATATTTCCAGAGAAAAAAAAATTTCATCAGAAATTTTAAAAATTTTCGAATTTCGAATCAACTTCAAAATTTCAAATTGACCTAACTCCGAAACTATCCAACCGATTCCACCCATTAACGAAAATAACCAAGGTATTTGCACTCCAAACCTAATCTGACAGTTTCAAATCACTAAGTCTTTCCCTTCGAAAGTTAGAACACATACGGACGGACGGACATAATTGAATTTGACCACGGATTCTTCTTCAGGGAGTTCAACCCAATCGTTTAAGACCATTTTCGGCTCAAAATTCGAAAATAACAGACATCGTGGCGAAATGATAACGCGCTATTCCCTAGAATAAGCGCGTAAAAATGGAATATTATCATAACCTCAGTTTTTTTCAATTACGTAATAATAAAAAAAATAAAATATATCGGTATGCTGATTTCAGTGCTTGTTTAAGGTTTTTTCGAGCCCGAGGAGCAAAAGACCAACGGGCCTGCTTGCCGGCCTTGATACCGGAAATTCTTTTTGGATCGAGGCCTTTCCGGGCCCTTGGGCGCCCGCTCAGCGCCCAGTAGATTGACCAGCACTGGCCGAACTCAACTCTGATTACATTTTTATTTTACATTTATGAAAAAAGCATTCGAAATGATATCCAGTAGATGTAGCTACTTGAAACTCAGAACTGAGCCTAGTTTATTGCATTGATACATTTATTCAAAATTAAACTCAGCATACCAATAGGTTTTATTCATTCATTTTCCCAATAATTAGGTACATACCTAACTACAAAAACCAAAGATATGATAAGATCCTATTGGTCATAAACTTCCCAAGGAGCCCTCATAAGATATATGTTTGTTTACATTTGAAGAACAATTATTGTATAGGGTTGCACCCAAGGGGTTGAAGAAAAATATGTTATCGCCAAAAATTAAGAAAATTGCACAACAATTAAAATATGAATTTAATTATAGACTATCGCCCAACCTTTTAGTTTCGAACTCCATATAAATTTGATTTGAAAAGCTTCGAATTCTTCGAAATATTGCATTAATTTTCATGTAAATACCTGTCGAAATCAAGTAGGTGTGCACGAAAAATGTTTACACCAGTGATAAACCACAACCTGACCCATATTTCGAAAACCGAAATTTTCACTTACCTTGTACTTCCTTTTCAAATTTATTCTTCTGGTCCAGTTTTTTGTGCTTTATCCTTCTAGAGATAATATCCTGAATTTTCCCGTCAATTTCTTCACATTCTTCGACACCCACGAATGGACCCAACATTTTCACAATCGAAACACTTTTTACCGACAATACTGAATTGTAACGAGGTAGAAATGATCCTTCTATTCAAGACGTATACATTAAGGAATAAATTACAATCCCCCCCCTCTCTTCCACATATTTATGAGAAATCCTTCATTGAACTTTGATTTAACAAAATACTATTAACTCATTCCCAATAAATATTTCTATTTTTGAAAGTATGAAATTTTTTATTAGGTATATGCTCTATATATGCAAAACGACTCATTTGGTTCGCATTATATGAACTTTCAAACAAATATCTATATGAATGCAACGTGAATTTTTTATCGAAAAATGGATTTGAAAAAAAAATTTTTGGTGGACTTCAAATGTATGTTATTTGCTGAGTTTTTATTATTGCCAATATTTTCAACATAAATATGTCGATAAATATCGATGTTCGAAATATACCTGGATTCCGTATTTCAAATATTGTTTCCGCCTTTTGTCAAAATGGTAATTCAGTTTGGCTATTGTGTTTAATGACTCTTGACCTTTATCGGTGAAATGAACCTTTTCTTATTAACTAGATCATTCGTATGCTACGATTGAATTGCTCCTAATCCTAATATCGAATCGGAAAAATATATTCCATCTTTCATCCTGAGACCTTGAGAATCTTTTTCAAACAATATCATTTTCTCGTATACTCCATTTTTACAGTTCCCTAGGGTCACATTCAAATATCATGTTCACCTTCTTGACAATTTCATTATTCAGAGTAAATGATAGTCCAGAAAAGCATTGACATGAGGTCAGGAGCTTTCACGCACTTGCTCGAATTCGTTGCGGTATTTCTTTGGATTATTGAGAAAATAACAATGAAATTTGACCCGGTTTGCCCAATATTTTCGAAGATGAATTTCGAATTGACCTCAAATCTGTACACTTTTGTTGAAATTTTATTAAGATTGCACCAAGTTTTATCGATAGTTTACACGAATAGATTTTTCAAACAAATTGAAAATTTCAGAAAATTTTTATCGTGTGCATGTTTTGAGGAACATCATTCTGTCCACATGCCTGTAATTTTAGAATTTTTGTTCGAAAATGGTCTCAAACGACTAGGTTGGACTCACTGATGACGAACGCTGTGTCAACATCTTATCGTCTCGAAATTTTCAGAGTATGTTGCATTTCAAAGTGCGACGGTTGAATTTGATAATGGGCAAAATGAGCGGAAAGGTTTCGGAGTTATAGCTATTTGAAATTCGGAGCTTATTTTCCTGATATTTCAGAAACTACTGAAGCGATTTGATTGAAACTCGGCAGTTGGTTGGAGCATAACTACGCACAACTTTTTGTAGAATTTCGCTGAAATCTTACTGTCAGTAAATTTTAAAAAAGATTTTTCAAAATTTTTCTTGGACGAGAATTTTTTTTCAAACCATTCACCATATTTGAGAGAAATCTTCCTCGAACCTTCATCTTCATGTTTCACAATAGTGCACAATTACAGTTTGATACAATTGCAGTGTATGGAGATATTGAGAAAAATATGTTGAATTTTTTGGTTATATTATCGGAATCGTTGTTTTTTCTAGAATACCTCGAATAATACTTATTCACTCATGATATATATTCTTTTGATATGAGCAGTACATTTTTTTATATCAAACAATTTGTGTCATAACAGTATCAGCAGAGGAAATGTAAACGGGGTACCATACATTTTTACGTATGATACAAGAGCACAGATAAAAACCTCAGGAAAAACTCTGTCTCCCCGTATAAGTGTAATGAAATTGTTGTTTGTTATTGAAGGACTTCTTTTTCATCGTCTAAATTTCTTCTTTTCTATTCGATGCAGCACTGGCGTTTCTAGCCTCAGTTTTCAGGGGGGCCGTGGCCCCTGGTATATTTATGTATATATATATATATATATTGGCAATATATATAGATGTATATATATTTTAATGCTGTGCAAAGTGAAAAATACGCTATGATAGTGCTTGAAAAATCTTAATATTACAATATACCGGGTGTCCCACGAATACCGTTCGTTAGAATATTTTTGGAAAGGAATTGAAATTCACGTTTGCAATTTCGGACTTGAGGTTTGACTAGAGAGATGACTACCTGTAAATTTTTGGGATTCGTGAGACTTTCGGTTTCACCGGAAGTGACACAAACTTTCGTTTTTCAAATAGGAAGGCCCAAATTTTATAACGAAAATAGATTCCTTACTGAATTATGACTTGTTTCAATGTCAAATATTTGAATTTTCGATAGAAATTTCTTTTTTAACGTGAAATTGCCAAAAAAAAATCGGAAATGGCGCTCTGCTTAACATGATATCTTCAAGGTTTTTCATTGAAAAAATGTCGTTTTCAGGATTCCGCGAGAAGTAAAAATAATGCGTCAGAATTGAAAGTCATAATGGAATCTACGTTGAAAAATAGTATAAGGGTGGAAACGAAACCAGTGCCCCAAAATTCATATTTTCTGAGATATTCGTAAAAAACTATCACATTTCGAATTTTATTCTTCTCAGAAAAAAATACTGCCTCGAAGAGAATGAAGGACATATTAAACATTCATTTCAAATTGTACCCATAGAAATACTTGATTTCCAGTTTGTTTGTATATTTGAGAATATGGATATTAGAAATGTTATCGCGACTGCATATCTCAGAAAATATGAATTTTAGGGCATTGATGTTATTTCCACACCTACATTATTTTTCAACGCAGATTCGTTTATGGCTATAAAAAAATTGGGTTCTCATTTGAGAAACTTGAGTTTTCACGATTTCGAAATTTCCAACTTCAACAACGCTTTTGTGACCTCCGGTATCATGATTTTCAATTCTGACTATTGTGAAAGAAGCACTATTGTTACTTTCCGCGGAATTCTGTAAACGTCATTCTTTCAATGAAAAACCTTGAAGATATCCATGTTTCAGCAGAGCGCCATTTTCAATTTTTTTTTCGCAATTTCACGTTAAAAAAAAATTCTATCGGAAATTCAAAAATTTTACATTGAAAGGAATCTATTTTCATTATAAAATTTGGGGCTTCCCATTTGAAAAACGAAAGTTGGGGTCACTTCCGGTGAAACCGAAAGTCTCACGAATCCCAAAAAATTTACAGGGAGTCATCTCACTAGTCAAAGCTCAAGTCCGAAATTGCAAACGTGAATTTCAATTTCTTCCCAAAAATATTTTAACGAACGGTATTCGTGGGACACCCGGTATATATGATGAATATGCGATTCATATTGAAATCACTAATTATAATTATCTACTATAAATTTTTCTACGCTGTTGACTGAAACAATCTACAACACTTTCCAAGTCCACATAAACATCCTTTTCAATGAACAATAAAGCCAAATCTGAATGTCTGTTTTGATTCATAGACGTTCTCATCCAATTAAAATTCTCCTCATGGCAGAAAAAGACCTCTCGCATGTCGCACTTGAAATAGGCAAAATAGTTGCAGCTCTAAAAAGTTGGTAGTAGTTTGGGCGGGCCAGAGGTACATCAGGGGGGCCTGACCCCCCTGGCCCCACCCTAAATACGCCAGTGTGTCCACATGCCTGTAATTTTAGAATTTTTGTTCGAAAATGGTCTCAAACGACTAGGTTGGACTCACTGATGACGAACGCTGTGTCAACATCCTATCGTCTCGAAATTTTCAGAGTATGTTGCATTTCGAAATGCGACGGTTGAATTTGATAATGGGCAAAATCAGCGGAAAGGTTTCGGAGTTATAACCATTCGAAATTCGGAGCTTATTTTCCTGATATTTCAGAAACTACTGAAGCGATTTGATTGAAATTCGGCAGTTGGTTGGAGCATAACTACGCACAACTTTTTGTAGAATTTCGCTGAAATCTTACTGTCACTAAATTTTAAAAAAGATTTTTTCAAAATTTTTTTCGGACGAAAATTTTTTTTCAAACCATTCACCATATTTGAGAGAAATCTTCCTCGAACCTTCAACTTCATGTTTCACAACAGTGCACAATTACAGTTTGATACAATTGCAGTGTATGGAGATATCGAGGAAAATATGTCGAATTTTTTGGTTATTTTATCGGAATCGTTGTTTTTTCTAGAATACCTCGAATAATACTTATTCACTCATGATATATATTCTTTTGAGATGAGCAGTACATTTTTTTATATCAAACAATTTGTGTCATAACATTATCAGCAGAGTAAATGTAAACAGGGTACCATACATTTTTACGTATGATACAAGAGCACAGATAAAAACCTCAGGAAAAACTCTGTCTCCCCGTATAAGTGTAATGAAATTGTTGTTTGTTATTGAAGGACTTCTTTTTCATCGACAAAATTTCTTCTTTTCTATTCGATGCAGGTTGAAATCTTGGAATCACACCTGAAAACATAAAAGGAGACGAAAAAACCAATATGAACTAGTAAATGATTTAGTACTCATTTAATTAATTTGAAGTTCACGATCCATCTCGAAAAAGAATCAGACACCGAATGAGTTGCCTCGAAACCATAGTCAAATTTATATATTGGACAACTATTAACTGAATGTTCTATTGTTTCCTCTTCTTCTCTGCACTCGCACCTCATGATGATACTTGCTCACTAGTTTGCTTATGAACAACCTTCTGCAAAATTTCGTGATTATCGTGTTATTAGAACAATTCGAAATAAAAATCAAATATTTGAGATTCTGATATCTTCTGATAATTTTATCCTCACGAAATTTCATATGAAGCTTCAAGCTACTATTTTTCAATCAAGTACTGCATTTCAATTCGATCTTATATGAATTTTTGGAAAATAATATTTTGAATGGGTATATCTGCGGAATCATTGAGTGGAATTTACCCATTCATGAATTCAACCGAAATTAAAATCCAAACCTACTCTACGTACATCGAATTTTCAAGTTGTTTCTTCCGCATTGTGTTTGTTTCATTATATTTACTCAATTATTGGGTTATTTTGAGTATTAAAGTTCTTCTATTGTTCAATTTCTCGATATTATAATTAATTATTTACCTTTTCGCACACCATACTAGAGTTAGTAAATATTTATCAAAATAAAAGATAATGATGAAAATTAAGGAATTGACAAAAAACACTTTTATTGTAACTAATTTTCAGGAAGCACTCACAAAAAGGCCATGAATGGCAATCGATCGAATGACCTTTGAAAGAAGGTGCCCCTCAACAACATATATAATAACAATACCATTCCCGGATATGGGTCATTTTCAGTAAAATTTGATTGGTGAGTTTTCTCCAAAATTATAATGAACTCCGAGTAAATTAGACATTTGACAATAATGATTAAGAAGTAAAATAACTTATTTTCGCTTTATATATTTATTCGTCATGATAACATGACTTCATCAGGTGAGCATGGTAACTGACTACATATTTGGGATACAGTTCTTTAAATAGTTGAAAAAACTGAAAAAATCTATTTCACTTGTATATCCAACAATTTCACAAGATAATAAATATATTTCCCTTTCATACATTGGACATAAATCTGAAAAAATGGCAATTGATATCTGAAGAAAAATAATAATTACCATATTTCATTTAAGACTAGATACTCATTAGGAAATTTAATAAAAAACAAGTCGCTAAAGATAGAAAGTCTGGAGTCTATGAGTTGAACTGCGGTACTTGCCCATATCATTGTATCTTTATACAATGCCCATATGTATACGTTGGTCAAATGGGAAGATCATTTGGGACTAGGATAGGAGAACATCAGAAAGCATACTTAAGCGAAGCTAATAATTCAACATATGCAAAACATTTTGTTGGAGACTGGTCATGATTTCGACAGCAATTTCGAAATTTTGCACGTGGAAAATAAGACCATAAAATTGAACTTCCTGGAAGCAATGGAGATAAATAGGTACAATAAAAAACAGATTCTCCTCAAAGACCAAACGGACCTGAATAAATCTCTCTTACTCAACCTTTTTTGAAACCCAGGAATTCCAATGATTTGTTGTATTTCGCACCATATTTTTTTCAACTATTCAAAAAACTGTATCCCAAATATGTAGTCAGTTACCATGCTCACCTGATGAAGTCATGTTATCATGATAAAACAATTGTTGTGAAAATAAATATATAAAGCGGAAATAAGCTATTTTACTTCTTAATCATCAAGATGAATTTCCGACAAGTAAAGACTGAGACAATCAAGTATTTGACAATAAAACTAGCAATATAATAAGATAAGAGGTCTTCCTCTTGCACGGCACAGCCCATCTCTAATAATAATTTTTCTTCCCTCCAGTTGTTGCTGATGAAGTTGTAAGCATTATTAAAAATTTGAAAAACAAAATGAGTTGTGTTAAAGATATGATCTCGGTAAAAATTTTGAAAGCTATTGCCCCTCAAATACCAGATTATTTGGCACATCTCATCAATGCCTCAGTCATCTCAGGAAAGTTTCCTTCTATTCTGAAGACGGCTAAGGTAATTCCAGTTTACAAAAAGAAAGGCGCTTCTGATGAAATAAGTTGTTATCGACCAATATCAATATTGAGTTCTCTTTCGAAAGTGATAGAGAAATTGGTGCTTGAGAGAATGTTAGGGTACTTGACTAAATTCTCAACAATGGGGGTTTTTCCTGAATTTGGGTTATTACTGCAAATGCAAATTTGAACATAACTATTATGCGTTTCATTCATCATTTTCCCAAATTACCTTCAGAAAGTATTCAAAATCAGATTTCAACATTGGGGTTTGGGATTTGCCAGGCATGCACGAAGTGGCAACGGTGTTTAGTAGAATAGCTTTTTCTGCAATAGAATAATGAAATATTTATTCCTATTCTGTGGTACACACGTGTTCTTTGTCAATATAACCAAACAATTTCCGTTTGCGATTTGTCAGTAATATGACATTATGACAGTCTGTGCTCTCATTTTTCTATTCCTTGGTCGTTGTCTTCTACTCTAACCAGATCGAAGTATAGCTATCTCTGTTTTCCTAAGCAAAGAAACACATTTGACGTCCTTCTTTTTCCGAGAAAGCTGAATTCGACGTTGCCATATCGTGCACTCGAGACAAATCCCTTTAAATGCAAATCCCCATTTTTATTTTTCAGTTTTAGGTGATCAAACATTTTTTAAAAATATAATATTGAAATTATATGTTTGAAATGTGATGTTCCAAAGGGTTTTCATGAAAATGACTGCATTTTCGTTTAAAGGAAAAACCCCCATTACGAATTGCCAACACGGCTTTCGGATAGGCAGATCGACGGAGACAGCTGCGTGTCAGTTCGGTTTGGAGAGTTCGTCTATGGCTGCTTAGATAGAGGCGTGTGTGTGGCGAGCCTGTTTTTACGCGCTTGTTCTGGGGAACAGCGCGTTATCATTTCGTCACGATGTCTGTAATTTTCGAATTTTGAGCTGAAATTGGTCTCAAACGACTAGGTTGGACTCACTGATAAAAAATCCGTGGCCAAAATTGATTCTGTCCGTCCGGCCGTGTGCGCTGTACCTTTCGAAAGAAAGGACCTAGAGTCTTGAAATTTTCAGGTTAAGTCAAGATCATGAATATATCGGTTAAGTTCGTTAATGGGCCAAATCTGCGAAATGGTTTTTGTGATACAGTCATTCGAAATTCTGATTTTTCAATGACTCGAAAAATATTTATCTGATCGAAATGAAACTTGGTTGGAAGATGAACAGCTGCTGACTTCACGTCAGTGCTATTCTAGATTTTTTTTAATTTGTTGCGTGCATTTGACTGCCTTAATATATATGCTCTACAACCATTGCTTCGGGGGAGTGATCCTCGACTGGGTGTGCAACTTTCTGGTTGATCACAATTTTCGTCCGAGTGGGTCAACGGTAAGAATATCCTCAGGGATCGGTGTTGGGTCCGTTATTGTTTCTGTTGTTCGTAAATGATTTGCCAGATTATATTAGGACCTATCTTATAATTTTTTATTCGATTTACAGGTGGTAATGTTTGCTGACTATGGGTCATTCGTGGTGACAACATCAAATCTGGCAGAACTCAGGTCTCGTTGCGAGAACTGATTGAGTGTTTTTCCGATTGGTGTTATAAAAATGATCTCATATTGAACATGGACAAGACAGATCTCGTACACTTCAAGTTGCGTGACACCTGTGGCCGGCTTACTCTTGAACTTCCTCGTGGTAGGTTGGAATCCTCAGATTGTGTGAAATTTTTAGGTCTGCAAGTTGATAAAAACTAACGATGGCTAAATCATACTGATTCTGTATGTAAGCGTTTGAGTAGTGCGTTTTATGCCCTCGAGCGCCTTAGGTCATTGTTCCCCATGGAGTCAATAGTGAGTATGTACTATTCACTTGTTTATACTCATTTGAATTATAACACAGTCCTATGGGGTGCATCATCTGGGAGTGGTTCCGTTTGTGTTGCCCAGAAGAGAATAATTCGCTTAATCTTCGGTCTGAAACCCCAGGAGTCTTGCAAACCGTTTTTTATAAAATATGAAGATTTGAGTTTTCTGTGTATCTATATATTGAACTGCCTGCTTTACATTAGGAAGAATATTCGATCTCAAAAAACATGCTTCCAATATCATGAGTATAATACGAGACAGAAAGAAACCATTTGCATTCCAGCTCACAAGACAGCTAAATTCAAGTATTAACCTACGTACAGTGCCATCAAATTTTATAACCATTCACCAGATAGGTTGAAAATGTTGAAGTTTTCTAGTTTTTTTGGAAAAGTGTTTTTATAGTAGGGATAAATTTTTCGAAAAAGTAATAAAGTGAAAGTAGGTGGATTTGTGAATATTTGTATTGTATTGATTTTGAAATGTCTTGTATAATTGTTGTTGTTTTTCTGATTATTTTCTTCTCCTTCATTCCTTTCATGGTTGTCTTTGGAAAATAATCAGATGTTTTGACTCTTCCTATACATGTTAAATGTCTTAAAAGGATGCAATAAATTATTTTTATCAAAAACGATAACATTGAGTCGAGAAGTGATGAGAAGAATCTATGCATATATGGCTCTGAAATAAGGTCATTCGGAATGAATTTACTGGACTTTCTTTTGTATATGCACGTGCATAATCTTCATTCGTATCGTTAATCAGAAAAATATTATCGCTATATCACAAATAAATATTTACTTTTACCTATTGTCTTAGGATCTTCTGAATTTAAATAATTTTGAATCGTTTGCTATATGTCAAATGGGACAAAAGAGGTTGAAATGAGATCCCATTTTTTCTTGACTGTGCAAGCATATTTGCTGGATGATTTATATCATCATTCTATTATTTACGCCTAAGGGTACGAACAAAACAAGTGGATTTCGCACGAGGTGGATGTTTCGCTCGATGTCTAAAGCACAAACGAGTAGGTTCCCTGCGATGCTCCGTCCAGCTAGGCACAATGCATGCTTGCCAATTTTTTACTAATTACTCACATTTGTGAGGAATTTCATGGCATGTGTGAAATTGTGAAATCGTGAGTAAACTGTAAGCTATCACAAGTCAGTGATCATTAAAAACCCACAATACAGGCCTCCTTCTTTTTAATCTGAGGAGCTAGCACAATGCTAGGGAGTGACATTTTCTATATTTATTACGGAGTTGATTACTGGCTTCAAGGCCTATCGACTGTCCCTTTCTTGAAATCCTTCGAGAATTTCAGAAAAGGTTCCTTAACATTTTTACTAAGCCATACAGTGGTACTTGTATCTTTGTGTATAGCCAAATATTCATATTCAGTTTGAAACTTGTGAGCTGCAATAGTCTCTGATTGCCCACAAAACACATCATTCCATGCGAGTTTTTATGAAGGGAAGCACCCTTGTGGACCGCGCAGTAGGCATCCATTTGAAACAAATTATTTGAGTTTGAAAATCATCTATGTAATCCTCCTGGATGGCATATCTCTAATCCTCAATCCCGACTTACCTGTTCTCTTCCATTCACTTCAATGTATTTGATTTAAATGGATATCGACATCAACTGCTGCCACCCGCTTGTTCCGTTCGTACGCTTATCGTTCGTGTCGCCATCATGCAAAAAACAAAACGAAAGCGCCCTGCTCCCCAGAATATGCGAGCAAAAACTCAAGAAAATCACTAACGTGAGGATTCTACGCGCATGTTACCAAAGCGGTCACCCATTCACGTATTCCCTCGAGTAACTCAGTTCTACTTCCTTATGGACAAATGCATGAGAGCTACCAGTCATTTGGCCCTCACGAAATTATTTATGAATCCTCATCAAGCTTGAATGCAAGCTATCATTTTGAAGCAAGTAGGGTAAGACTGGGTATTACCGGTCACCTAAGGGAAAATTGTTGTAAATCAGTAATTTATGGATATTTTCATCTAAATCTTTCTTCAATATGGAATATAACTATCCTACTAACATAATAACCACAAGTAATACCAATAAGTGTCAGTATTTTTATGTATACAACTTCTAAAGACAATATAGCTGCAACCGGTATTGGACTACATGGCGAGCAATACCAGTCACTAGGTTGGCAATACCTGTCAGTCTTATTTCAGGCATAAATCGAATTCATAAACCTCAGAAGAGTCACATATTGAGGAATCAGCACGAGTCCGAAGGTCTCATCAGACCTCAGTTCAGGTCCGTGGTATCCACATAATAATAATAATACTGGTTAACATAGTTCCGTTTGTACTTTTTCGGTGGTAGTTATAATAAAAATAATCGTCCTTGTGATTATGTTATTTAATAAAAATAATGATAAATCGCCTTTATTGGCAATTGAATAATACAAATACAATGAAACAATAAACAACAATATGAATGAATACAATGATGTGGCGAAGTCTAGCGTAGCTATTCAAACTGAACCACATCCAAGCAAAAAAGATTCGACAATGGAGAACATTATGAAGAGGCTAAAAGAAATTATATTAACTTTCTCATCAAAGCTGAAACAAGAACAATACAACGAGAGATCCAGAATTCAGAAAATAAAGGCAAAGCAGCTGGAAAGGTTGCCAAATTGAGCAGGAACGCCACAGATAATGGTAACCAAGCAGAACTTCAAATTCTAGGTACAGCTGAGGGTATTGCTATTACACCATCGATGCTGTAAGGCCAGGATCGCACATGCGATATTCTGTCGAGCGATCGTTTAGTCACAAAAATTGAACACATTCTCTCAAATACGAATGCCCGTATATACTGACAAACAATCTCAAATAATTGCGATCGCGAATATTCAGTCGCGCGACAGAAAATAGCATGTGCGTGCCTAGCCTAATGCCGGCCACATACGTTACTGTCTACCGGAGAGGTTGACCTGCGCAGGTCTACTTGCACATGTAAACCGGTGCGTTTATTGGAACAGGCCTGCGCAGGTTCTCCGACCTCCACAGGCGACCGGAGAAGAAGTGAAATTCAATTCTTTCTCGAAGCACCCTACGGTGAACCTGAGCATGTGTGACACCTCCGACCATCCCATTCATGTAACGGCGTCAGGCCTGAAACCTGCACAGGTCAACCTCTCCGGTAGACCGGAGCGTATGTGGACGGCATAAGACTTCTGGCCAAAATGACCACTCGCAAATCGTATAGAGGTAAATTCAAGAGAAATATCATGTTGATCGTGTATGGAATTTATATTCAGGAATGTGTTCTTTTGCTTCACGAAAATAAACGTTTATTTGAAGCATACTCACCACAAACAGTTCAAAACACCAGATTTTTTACAAAACACAGATTTACACTGACGGAAAAGGGAGCATTTCACAGCTGTATCAAATTTTATAATAAAAAAGAAACGTCTGTGAAACTAATTTTTGTTGGAACTTGAACCTTATGGTATCAGTGAATATCTGCAATTGATAAGTATTGTGTTTGATGTTATTGTTGGAATATCCACACAATAAATTAACTTCATTTTTATGACTAGGTTCCAATTCGTATTTTTTAAAATATTGGAAACATGAAACTTTGAGTGGGTATTTCCACGTAACCACTGTGTGGATTTTACCCCACGAATTCGACTTCTGTAATTAAACCTTAAACCTACTTTACAACGATCGATTCACTGAGTGGTTCCTTTCTACTTATCGGCCCATTCCGCCGAACTCAATAGAGATATTTAGGAATTCTTCGTGAGTTGGATCACGTCGGGATGGAAACCTTTAATTTTCATTATCGAAAAGTCTTATGAATGATATAACTGCCTGCCCTGCAAACGCATGTTCACTAATATATTCCCTAATATGTTCACTTCGATTTTAGTCGAAAACTGTTGGAAATATCTGAAAAACGCTTCATATAAAAGTTGTTTCCCGAAAACATATCTTTAAGATGGATTTTTCAGAATTTCAATTGGCCGAATTGTTTCCATAAAAAATTTGAAATTGAGTTGTTGAATCCGATTCGCCTTGACTTAACCTGTGAGTAAATGTAAAGCGCACTCTCGTGTGTAGTGTTACCGGGTATTGGGCCAGGTCTGGGGATTGGAAAAATTATTATTATTGATTTTTTATTATTTGGTCAATGAAAAAAAAATTTCATAAATAGCAAAATCTTGTGTAAATCAGAAATTTGGCGAAATTTAATAATTATTTCATTCAGTAAAGCTTTTTCATATAGATTTGGAAATGATATTAATCTTGACGTTCATAATCTTGATGTTTATCTCATACACAGAACGAAAAACGTACGTGAATATAATCAAATTCAGCCTTACGACAATGTATTTGGACATTAATTTCCAGCCGATGCTCGAGTTCATTGATATAATGTCCTGTTGGTGACCGTTTGATGTTCGAGTGATTGTATCAATCACCCAACAGCATTAAATTCATCACCAGCATTTTATAACCGTTAACATTGTATCAATGACCAACGACAGCAGTCCTTATATCAATGATTCCAGGGCATTGAATTCAGGCTCGTCTGTCATTGTGTCAATGTATTTTGGACATCAACTAATCACTTAGGTACATTAACGTGATGCCAAAAAACATCAATCTGAAGGCGTGCTATAGTGGTTTTGGATTTAAACCAAAAACTACTATTTTTCAATAACAAACAATATTGCACGAAATAATGCCTCAATACACTTATATAAATACATTTGCAGACTTTTGTTTTGAACGGAATTTTGTAGAATTAGCTTAGATTTGAATTTTTCTCCAATATCTTTCAGATTTATTAAATATTTTAATATTATGAGTCGAATGTATTATATTTTTGGGGGATTGTGATGTCACCAAGTAGTCGTATCTATACTTTCATATTTCTGTTTGCCAGTTTTATAGGGTCATATACATACCTTCATTCCTTTTCGCATCGAATTTTGATGATAAAGATACCTGTATCATAATAATCAAGGAAGAATGAATCAGATTATGAAATGTTTCTCATTGAAAAAACTTGGGAACATGACTATTGTTCGAAGTCGCTGAAATAATAATGAAACAATTGATATCATCTTAAAAATGTATTCAATATTCGTTAGAAATTCACATAAATCATGGGTTCTAAAATATGAGTGTGAAAATTTGAAAGCAAAAAAATAATGAGTTTCAATGAATTACCGAAACAGCATACGCTCTGAAGGTTAGCTAAAATTGAAAAGATAAAAATGTTTAAAGAACATCTCCATCGCTCTGACAATATTATGAAACTTATACCGTCGAATTATGTGTAAACTTTTGAATTTTTGGAATATCCCCTTCAATGACATAAACACAGGGTTTTATGGCTTGTTTTTTTCGAATTAAGAAACGGAATCCACATCCATCACTGTGTTGATCTTCCAAGGTTTGGAGAGTCACTCTCGAATTGTAAATTTCATGGTATAGGATCTTTCTGTATTGTATTTTTTCACCATTCGTGAAGTGCCTACATGACTGATCCATGTCGTATATCTAAAAATGAGCATTTTTTACCGTCTTGTATAAAAAAAAGCACTTTTGCAAGTGACTAAAATTTATATGAAATTCATTTATGACTCTCAGTTGATCTTGGAACTTATTCCACTTAGGGCCGTATTTATAGTTGCTCCTTGAGGCTTCCTTACTAAAGGTCGCCTTGAATTTGAACTGATCATGAAGCAAATTCAAGGCGGCCTTCAGTAAGGAAGCCTCAAGGAGCAACTTTAAATATGGCCCTTAGCTAGATAAAAACAATCAAAAGAAAAATCCATATAAAAACAAGATAACAGAAAAGATTTTATCTATAACGTCGAAAAAACAGAATCATTTTTTTACACTATAAGTCTTACTCACCTTCTAAAATTCTCTTCAGAACTCATAGCACAAGTTGTGGTCAATTTCAAGCACAAAGGAAAATCTTCCCGATATGCATCCGCTATACGACTAGACCAGAATTAAACTTGATACAACTAGAAAAATAGCACGATGATTGTTTTGAGGTTCGGGTACCCATATCAATCTTTGAATAAAGAACAACAAAAGGAGCATAACGCTTTTCTACTTCGTATAAAAGTGGGACATAGGCGCCCATATTGAACCTCCAAGTATGACTCATGTTAGTTAATTTCTCCAGACAAAGAAGTCTCGGAACAAGTTGTTCTCTCTTCAAAGTGAAAGGAAAGTCGGTCATATGCAACATCCATCCTGGACCCACTTTGTGAGGCAGTATGCTTCTTCCTTGTGTTCTTTATTCAGAGATATCAATTGATTGGTGATTGTATTAAGGTTCGCTTACATCAATTGATGAACACGATGATTGTAATAAGGAATCAGGACATCGGTTGATGACCTAAAGCATTTGCAATGTCCATACGGTTAATCACCTGTGGTGATTGATATCAGGCTCAGTATTTTTTCCTGTGTATTTGTATCTACTGAGAAGCGTACGGCGTAAGCCTCTGGCGATAGAAATTCGAACCCGTTCGAGCTAGTAGTTTTCCGACGTGTCTGTTATTCTATTAGAGACTATTTGTTAATAGACACACAGAATTCAACCTACACCTCAAAATTTACACACCATCCATGGCCTCGCCGGGATACGAACCCAGTACCTTCAGCATCCTAGTCCATCTCTCGATTCACTAGGCTACCGAGGACGCCTAAGTTCGAGCACAGTTAAATTATGCTGTTCACGGCCATTGAACAATTTATATATTGGTCAGGATCCTGATCTAGGGCGATCGAGTGGACCCGATCTGATTAGCTTCTTACCGCGTGGCATACAGGATACATAGCCACGCCGAGAGCGTTCATTCACGAATAGAATAGAGAGGCCGGAATCTAGGGTGGTGTAATAAGCGACACCCGACCCGACATATTGGACACCTGATATGCCGGGCCCTCGAGATTGGGTTGTGTAATAGGCCTACAAGACAAATACGAAGAGACTGGAAGCATAGCCGGGAGGCTGTTCCATGGTTTCCAGCTTCTCTCGATTCGAGGAATGAATTCAATTATTATATAGTATAGACTTGCTTGCTAGCCCTATCCGTTCGGAAGGATAGACAAGATGATCCATTATTGTTCATAAAAATTTCAAAAAGCACTGCCGTGAAGGCAGCAACTTTTGCGCGCATGTTCAATGTAGATGACCGCTTCAGCAACGAATTTGAACGTGCGCGCGTACCAAATTTCAGTTCGATACGATCATAAGTTCTGGAGATATCGGGAAAAAATATGTCAAATTTCGAGGTTTTCTTCTCGATATCGTTGATTTTTTCGGTATTACTCGAGAAATACTGATTCAGTCTTGATTAAACTTCACAGCTAGTTTTAAGATGCTGAAAGACAACTTTATGCAAAATTTCGTGATAATCGTGTTATTAGAACAATTTGAAAAAAAAAATTTATATGATTTTCTCATCATATCATCCTCATTAAATTCTGTATGAAACTTCGAACTGTTATTTTCGATGAAGTACTGGATTTCAATTCGATCTGATCTGTATTTTTGGAAATATTGGAAAAATAAAATTTTGATTGGGTATATCTACGGAATCATTGGGCGGATTTTACCCATTCACGAATTCGACCTTCGTAATTAAGCCCCAAACCTACTCTACAAATATCGAGTTTCTAAGTCGTTTCTTCCGGAAGTTATTGTGTTTACGGTCAAAATTTTATTTTTTCAATATTTCCAAAAATACAGATCAGATCGAATTGAAATCCAGTACTTCATCGAAAAATAACAGTTCGAAGTTATACAGAATTTAATGAGGATGATATGATGAAAAAATCATATAAAGTTTTTTTTTTCAAATTGTTCTAATAACACGATTATCACGAAATTTTGCATAAAGTTGTCTTTTAGCATCTTAAAACTAGCTGTGAAGTTTAATCAGGACTGAATCAGTATTTCTCGAGTTATACCGAAAAAATCAACGATATCGAGAAGAAAACCTCGAAATTTGACATATTTTTTCCCGATATCTCCAAAACTTATGATCGTATCGAACTGAAATTAGGTACACTGCTGTGAAATTAGAAGGTCAAAGTGTGAGTATAATTTTTTTTGGATATGATGAATGGTTTCCGAAAAAAAAATTTTTTTGGAAAAAAATTTCGAAAAAATTTTTTTTTTTAAATTACTGACGATATGATCCTGACGAAATTTGGCTAAAAGTTGCGCGTCGTTGTATTTCAGCTAACTGCCAAGTTTGAATCCAATCGCTCAGATAGTTTCTGAAATAAAAAATAAATAACTTCAAAACTTCAAATGCCTATAACTCCGAAACTATTCGATCGATTTGGCCCATTAACGAACTTAACAGCGGCATTCCGATGCGCAACCTATGCTGAAAGTTTCAAGTTGCTAGCTTGCTTCTGTCGACAGTTATCGTGTCTACGGCCGGCCAACCGGCCGGCCGGACAGAATCAATTTTGACACCGGATTCGTCATCAGTGAGTCCAACCTAGTCGATTGAGATCATTTTCGGCTCAATCATCCAAAATTACAGACATTTGGACAAAACGATAGCACGCTGTTCCCCTAGAACATGCGCGCAAAAACGATTCAATTAATACTTTTTCCTTAAAAACATTGATATCTATGTTCTTATATGATTGATTTTTGACAAATGACGAATGTCATAGGTTTTATGTCAGTGTATCAGTGACAAGTCGACAAATGTGACAACATCTCATCAATCATAATCATATACAAGATCTCATAAAAGATTGTTTTCATTGCGGTTTTATAGTCAATAAATAATTATTTTAAACGATATGTTCAGAAGAAATAACCAAAAAATTTTCTAATGAAACAATGAATAGAAGCTCTCAGTCATTTGATGGTATAAGGGAAAATGTTGAAATTTGGTTCGAAACATGACAGCAACATTATTTATAAATGTACTGTTAGATTATTAGAAGACACTGAGATATTAGAGTGTGAATATAGGGTAAGATTATAATTTTTTTGTTACAGTTTTTATCTAACCATATTTTATTTTTCATAGTTACACCATAAAGGTAAATATTTATTAGAGTATGTGTGTCAACAGTTGAATTTGGTTGAACAAGATTATTTTGGGCTACGATATGTTGATATTACGAATCAAAGGGTGAGAAAATATTTAAATTGCGAATGTTTAAGCTGAATTCTATAATTAAATGAATGATTCACTGCATTCCTGTTTTTTACAGCATTGGTTAGATTTGGAGAAATCTATTTACAAGCAAGTGAAGGACTTGGATCCTGTATTATTCAGCTTTCGTGTGAAATTTTATCCTCCAGATCCTTTCAAGTTGAAAGAAGAGATAACACGCTATCAAATTTTTTTGCAATTGAAGCGTGACTTATTACATGGAAGACTATGTTGTAGTAATGAAGATGCTGCAATGCTGGCTGCTCTTGTGATACAAAGTATATGTAACCAACATACTCTTTCATTTTCGTTACAATCTTTGATATTTTAGGCGAACTTGGAGATTATGACCCAGATATTCATGAAGGGCATTATGTTTCTGATTTGAAGATATTGTTAAAACAAACACCATCGATAGAAGACAAAGCAATGGAAATTCACCAAAAGCAATTAAAAGGGGAAGATCCTTCCCAGATTGAAAATAAATTTTTGAAATTAGCGTGTCCCTTAGATACCTATGGTATAGACCCACATCCAGTGAAGGTAATGTATTTGTCAACAGAGTTTTGAAAAACTTCATTAACGGCATTGTTCAGAAGTCTTGTTCACTAGAGATTCAAAAACTGATTGTTATCTTCTGTTATTTATTCATTTATCTTGTGATTAAGAAAACTGTTTCATTCTCTAATGCCTCCCTGTGATGAGAGACTTTCAATTCATTTCCATTTATTTCAGTTTCAGGATCATAAAAGTAATGTTTTATACCTTGGAATAAACTACAGTGGCATATTAACTATCCAAGGTAGTAAAAAAACGCATCATTTCAAATGGCCTGATATTCAAAAACTTAATTATGAAGGGAAAATGTTCATTATACATCTTGGTGTCAATGAGGTAATAATTTCTAGTTTTTTTTAGTTTTTTTTGATAACCTTGTTTTTCAAGAAGAAACATACAGTGGGCTTCAAATGCGCCACTGGAGCTTCCTGCAGGCATATTTGGAGATGTGCTGTTGAGCAAATGTTGTTTTTCACGTAAGTGTTTGTAATTTCTGAAAGAATCAATTTTATTGATTTGGAGAAATTTAAAAGTTATGCTATTGTTTTTTAGATTGCCTACAGGAACGGACAGTAGAGCTGTAGTAACAGGAGGAGGTTTATTCTCTTGGGGTACAAAGTTTAAGTATAGTGGTAGAACAGAAAGAGAAATTCTGGAAAGTGGAAATTTACTGGGTAGGGAAGAACCCTCAATCAAGAGGACTTCTAGTTTACGTCGCAAAGCTTCTAGTGTACCTGCTACTCCTTCAACGCCTTTACAACCGCACTTAGGTAAACACTTCATTTCTGGAACCACAATTCCATTTCACTGACCTTATTACTTTGTTCTTATTCACATCCCGATATCCTTATGATTGTAGACATGTATTTGATTATTTATTAAAGGCTATTCAGGGAATTTTCATTGAAGAATCTCCTTCAAACTCAGCAAGATACAAGTAAGCCCTAAATCTACTCCGGAGATTTCAATTCTGAGCTATTTTGTTTGAAAGTAACAGTCACCTATCTATGTACCAACCTCACTTATAGCCTTCCTTTTCTTTGAAGAAAATAAAATATCTATCAATTATTCGATCTGTATGAAATTCTGCATAAATCTTAGTGATGTTGGACGTCTAACTACTCCTGCTAGTTTTTTTTGTTTATTGAGAAAAATGAACTCCAGATGGCTATATCCCCGAATCAATTGGGCTAGTTTATTAACAGGCACTCGATTGAAACAATAGCGCTCTGTTTTCCTGTACTAGCGCGAAAAGAGATCTTATGAATAACAATTATTTGGGGGTAGTTTTGGGAGTATCTGACAATACAGATCAACATGTTCAATTCCGACCAAAATATTTGTTCCTGGCATGGTATTCTTTCTGCTTGATGCACTTTCCACCGCTGTTAATTAAAAACCACTCAGTTTGATCCACTATTTATTTCATTAATTTCATTGAGTATTCTGAAAATTAAAGGGAGCAAATGCTTATGTCTCAACAGGTTATAGTACATTACCAAGGTCTAGCCAGTCAGATACAGGTGGATCGAGAATGGAAACTAGTAACAGCACAGGATTTCTTACTAATCTAGACAATTTTGCAATATATAGTGATGTAGCTGCCTTAGAAACAGTAACTGAAGATCATGAGACTTTAGGATTGCCAAAATTACACACGTCAGGTATAAAAGAACGTATTTATTTCTAACTAATACTAAATTTTTCTTTTATTTCAGTATTAAAAGACGATTCTATTGACCACTTCAGTGATTACTACATGAAAGATTCATTTGATCACTCGTCTTCAGAATCTCAGCTTATCGATTATAGTTTCAAAGACACAACCAATCTATCCTATAGGTCAAGCCGCAGTCAAACTCCTCAGCTCTCTCACACTCAGGTTGACGGCAGAATCTGCTTGTCAAACTCTTCTCATCACGCTTCATCCAACATAAAGAGAATTAAAAAATATTATGTGATAAAAAGGCTTATACCAGTTTCGATAATGGTAATTGTATTTGTTATAATCACCGCCATTGTGGTTTGTGAAACTGATCTTGGAAATTTGGGGGGATTTAAAGACATTCCAGAGATGATCTCTCTCAGATATCAGTTCTATGAGCCAATTAAACAATATTTCAAGAACAAGATGTCTTGAATTTTTAATTTTTGTGAGATTTATCTTTCCAAATTTAATATTTTGCCTTTATTGGTTTTTACAATATTCATTCCATAAGTCAATATGGAGTCTAATCAATTTGGATATTGATAAGCCCAAGATTAAGCATTCACCGAAGTATTCATTTTTGCATTCCAAGGGTTCATAATATTCTACATTCACCTCTCAGGCTTGGATTTCTAAAGATTGGCGAACTTTCCATTTAGTCTATTTATGGAAACGAAGATTCCAATATATTTTTAAATAACAAAAACCATTTAGTAGCTGGACTGATTAAAAAATTAAGTTGATGGACATTCCATTTCTTTCTTACAAACTCTGATATGAATTTGATAACAGGTTATGTTTGGGAAGAGAAAAATTTCTTATTGTGTGATTTATGAGCTTGCTACTCCTCGTGTACAAATGAACGATAGATATAGCAATAATAATGTTTTTTATTTATGGGGAATTATTTTTTATTCAATGTGTATTTTATTGAGTTGAGTTATGTTGCTGTACTTTATTGTTATTGTTGATTTTTTTATTTGAAATGTTTCCAATGTTATCAAATGATGAATAATGTTCTTGAATGTATAATTTTTTTAGTTCTTTATAGATTTAATTTTGATGCACAAATCATTGTGTTCATTGAAAGTGGGTAACTACGAATGCACTGTAGGTAATTCTTTTATATTTTTAACTTATGTACATCTTTTGCTATGGTTTGATATATAGAATATTTTAAAATCAACTATTCGCATTCATTTTAATCTTGGCTTGATATTTTATGGTTATATACTCCATTTCTGTCAGTTCTGATAAATTTGAAGTTCTTCATTATGAAAAGTCATGAAGCAATAATTTATAATAGCTGGAAACAAAGTTCCATTGCTGTTTAGAAATAGTAGAATACAATACATTTAAGTACTGATAAGAAATGGGTTGAATGTAATGTACAGTTTTTTGTGCACGTTTGTTCCTTCAGTATACATTTTTGTCAATAATTCTATTAAATACTTTCCAAAGTTTTGTTTCACTATTGTTTACGGTAATATACCATCGTTGAATAATGTTAATAGAAAGATTCAGGCAACTGAAACACAATGGTGCAAATTAATCAAATTTTATTCCTAATCGAAGTACCTATAAATTTTCTATTCCTATTCCACCTGCATCTATTTTACTTTCATAATAACTGAATCAGTGAAATTAGGTATGAAATTTATAAAATTCATTTCTATCATTCGAATAAGTTTTTATTGAACAAATAATTTGCTATATATAATACCGTCGTGAAAGTACGAATTTTTAGGACTATCGCTGCTGTTACTATTCAAATGATTCAAAATAAGACTTCTGGAAAATCTCATTGTTGCAGTAGTTCGATATTAAAGAAGCATTTCTCAAAACCATCTTTTATATCAGAAACGTTCCATCTCAAATTCAATACAATTCTGACACATCCACAAAAAATTCACTTCCTTTGAACAACTATCTATATAGTTGTCATACTAAGAAATAAATTACCAGAGATGAACATGTAACAGAAATAAATTCGATTTGTGATGAAGTTTTTTCAAAGATTGCTCTGTCCAACGCCACTTAACATCCGGCTATCATAAGATACAAATGATTTTGCGATCGTCTTATGGTATGACCATTGTACAATGGTATGACTTACGAAATTTTGCGTGAAAATATTCTTCAAATAAATACTAGATTTCAATTCGATTGGACCTGTATTTCTGGAAATATGTGTACAATTTCGGATGGGTATATCAACGGAATGATCTATTCACGTAACCCACTTGTCCTTTTAATATCGCGTCTAAACAAGTGTTGAAGAGAAGGTCTCGTTAATATTTGCGTCTAAGTTCTTTCGAAAAGTACAATTAATCGATTAATTCCAAAGGCTGACCAGTATTTTAAAACTCAATGCCATGGCAGATATATCAACACCTTTGAATAAAGAACAATGTTCTTTATTCAGAGATCACCACAAACCAGACATCTGTGATATTACTGGGCTATTATCAATTCCTGTAGAGATATCGAAGTTCAGTTCTCAAGACGAAAAATAGATGGAACTAGCATGCTTTTTATGCAGTGTTGCCATTAAAATTTTGATTTTTGACAGCGAAGAGAACATCTATTTTTCTTTTCATGAGAGAAGAGAGAGATCTGTATATTGGATACGTGAATTTGGAAGATTAGATTGTGTGGCAGTTTTGCTGTAATTTTTATCAGTTTATTATTGCGGTTTGTGGGAGTGTAATAAGTTCAGCCAGTTTGTTGATCATTTTATTTCGTGTTCGATTTGCGAACTGATTCCTTATCTGTTTCGATAGTGATGCTGTTCAACTCGTGAAATCCGTATATTTATGTTACATGCTACCAGATATTTGAAAATAAGAATGCCTTTATTCGGAAAAGAGAAAAAAGCCAAAAAGGATGGCAAAGATTCAGATAAACAGCCGTCAATCGAAGAAAAATATTATTTGAAGGAACTGTTAGGAACGTAAGTCACCTTTTTCTACTTCTGTTGACATTATTCTAACCTCTGCCTAATTTTTAGTGGGGCATTTTCTGTTGTAAGATTAGCTGAAAGCAAAGAGCGGCCTGGTCAGATGTATGCCGTCAAGATTATCGATAAGAAAGCTTTGAAAGGGAAGGAAGATTCCTTAGAAAATGAAATTAAAGTTCTTCGGAGGTAATGCTGCTTGTTAAATTTGTGAAAACTAGTCTTATTTATTCATCGAGCCTTTGTAAAATGATCTCATAGAATGATCCTTTGTTATTGTTTGCTTTGGATCTGAAGATATTTGCTAGCTAAAGGAAAACATCAATCCTGTTTGTTCAGACAGTTGAAATTTAACTATGTGCTAATTTTATTTTATGTTGTGTATTCAGTTGTAATGAAAATGGCTATTACCTTGACTAAACATAAACTTTCAGGTTGACTCATACAAATATTGTCCAATTGCTGGAAACATTCGAAGATAAGTCTAAGGTTTATCTGATTATGGAACTGTAAGTTCATCATTCCAAGAAGAAATGAGATTGTATGTATCTTGATGTTTTCTTTTTGTATTCAAGGGTGACTGGTGGGGAACTTTTCGATAGAATTGTTGAAAAAGGATCATATACTGAAAAAGATGCAGCTGATTTGATCAGACAGGTTCTAGAAGCTGTAGATTACATGCATGAGCAAGGGGTAGTGCATAGAGATCTGAAGGTATTGAATCAAAATAATTATTGTTTCATACTTATTCCACTTTTTATTTCTAGCCTGAAAATTTACTGTATTACAACTCCGATGAAAATAGCAAAATAATGATTAGTGATTTTGGTTTATCTAAAATGGAAGACTCTGGAATTATGGCAACTGCATGTGGAACCCCTGGTTATGTTGGTGAGTTCGGAATCAACTTGAACACCCATTTCTACCAATACTTGTTCCATTGAACATGTTAATTAAAACCTAGTCAAATGCATGCCTCTATCCTCCCATCATAAACACAAAACTTCCTGAGGAAAGATACTTGCAGTTGTAAAATGAGGACCCTCATCATTATTATTTCCATGAAAAAGTCATATAACAGTTGTTTTTCTACGACTGGATTCGGGTAAATTTTATCAAAAAATCAGTGATGTCAATATTATTATAATCTTATTAATCATTCTTTCAACCACCCACCTATTTTAACAAACTCATTTGTAGAGATAATTTGTGTCAATAGTGGCTAGAGCGTTTGACTTGTGATATAAAAGTCTTAGGTTCGATTCCAGACTAGGAACGGAATTTTCTAGTAAGACAGTACCAAACACCGCTGTTGGATCAAAAACTAACAATTCTGTGCCTTGGGTAGCGTAAGCACACAGTAAATCAGCTTTCATAGCTAGGTATTTCTAGGAACAACTAGTGGAACCAAGTAATTTTGTTGTTCAGTAACAAAAAAGTTCTAGAAATGCTCTGGCGTGAGGCCAGAAGCTTTTGTATGCTTGTTTAAATTTGTTGGCAAAATTCGACATAACGGACCATTGTAAACAAAGGAACAACTTTGAAACTCAAAGAATGTTGAGTAGGTTTGGACCTTGATTAGGAAGGACGAATTCATGAGTGGGAAAATCGACCCAAAGATTTTCTTTTCCCAATATTTCCTAAAGTGCATTTGGATTGAATTGAACTCTGGTACTCAATTGAAATAAATAGTTTGAAGGTTCATTCAGAATTTCATGAGGACCATATGTGAAGACGATCGCCAAATTATTCAGAAGGTAAAGAGGCGATTGCTAAATACTTGAAAAGATGACCACTCTGGTTATAGAATTGGAATGACACAATCATCACGAAATTTCGCGTAAAGTTATTTTTCTGCTATTTACAGTTTCATCATGATTGTATCAGTATTTTCCAAGTTAATGAATTATTATAATAAATTCAATAATAACAATTTAAATTTATTTCCTCAAAACATTACGAAAATGTACAAGTCATGAAAAATACTCATTAATTTTATATCCGTCCTATCCAGCAACAGTCAGACAACTTTCTTCTTGAATGATTTTCTGTCCATTTTTTCAACCTCCAGTGACAACCTGTTGAAGAGCCTTACACAGTAGTATTTTACACCCTGCTTGCTGGCCTCAAGTCGTTGATATGGTTCTTGTATGTCATCTCTTTTCTGAGTTGAATATTCATGGAAATTGCCATTTGTAACAAATTTGTCTTCATTGTCTCGAACATATAAAACACATGACAAGATTTATAGTAATGTTACTGTCAATATTCCCAGTTTTTGCAATAATTCTCTGGAGCTTGTTCTTGATGGCTTTTAGCATATTATCCTCACATTTCTTCTGTAACTTTCGTATGGTTTCATTGTTCGCGCTGCTGTCCCACGAAATAACACCATAACTGATTCTGCTTTGGAAATTGCTCTAGTACATAGTGAGAGCAGCCTCCACCGTTGCTTCCTTCATGATCCTCTTGATGCCATATGGCACTTTTGATAGTTGTTTGGCGAGCACCTCTATGTGGTAGTTCCATTTGAAATTCTAGTGGGAGAATATTCCTAAGAATTTGAAGACTTCTTTGTGGGATGAAGTTTGTGCCTTGAAAGGGATTATTTGAGTTTTTTCATTGTTCATCTGTAGTTTGTTGCTACTGAACCAAGATGTTGCTTGTGCTATTGAGTTTTTTGTTCTTTCTTCAACCTTAGCTATATTTGGATAGAGGTTCAAAATACTTGCATCATCAGCAAACAAGCAAAGCTCAGTGCATGTGAAGAAACAACAGTGGACCGAGCACAGAACCTTGTGGTACGCTACAATGAATTGACTCCATTCCTGATGATCCCCATTCCTTATAGTTACTTGTTTTCGGTTCTAGGTATGACTAGTGGTTTGAGCATATTACCTCTTATGCCATAGCGCTCTAGCTTGTTCAGAAGTAGTTGATGGACTACACAATCAAATGCTTTTGATAAATCGTAACATGCAATTTGGCTGATTTCTTTTGTGTCTGAGTGCTTGTATAGTTGTTCTACAGGATAGCAGTTGGTGTGGATCTATGCTTCCTATAGCCGTTTTGTTTGTGATTAATAAGTTTGTATTTGTCAAAGAATTTCGTAAGCCTGTATTTATGTATGGACTCCAATACTTTAGACAGTTATCCCGGAAATAACCTGGATCCCAAGAAAAACATCGAAATATATAAGTTTTCCCACAATCTCCGAAAATCGAAATCGGATATAACTGAAATTTAGTACAATGTTGTGAACTATGGAGTTCAAGGTCTCTGCAGAATTTATCCTTAATCTGATAGATTCCGAGGAAAAAAAAATTTCAAAGAAAACTATTCCAAAAAAATGTTTTTCAAATTATTTCAATCATCATCACTAAATTTCGCATAAAGTTGTGCATCAGCATTCCTCAATTAGTTACGAAGTTATAGTATGTTGGGTATTTTTTGAGTCATTTCGGAAACAACGATAACAAGGAAAACAACGGAATTGGACATCAATTTTGCAATATCTCCAAAAATTAAAATCAGATCAAGCTGAAATTTGGTACACTCTCGTGAAATATGGTGTTCAGGGTTTGTGTAGAATTTAGTCGAAATCTGATTAATGGTTTCCGAAAACAAAAATGCTTTCAAATTGTTCTAATGACAAGATCATCACTTCTGGAAATAACAATACCCCAACATCTCTGGGGATTCAAATCGGATCAAACTGAAACTTAATAGGGTGTTCTAAAATAAAGAGTTCAAGGTCTGTGCGAAATTTTGTCGAAATCTGGAACAAAGATTTTTCGAGAAAAATGTCGAAAACAATTTTGTTCATCAATTCACGAACAATAAGATTTCTACAAATTTTGCACGTACTTGCGCATTGGTATGCTACAACTAAATACCTCAAAAATTCAAATGGATCCGAAAGAGTTTGGCCTATCCTTCACATTCTGATGCGCTACCCAACCTGAAAGTTTCTAGTCGCTAGCATGTTTCCTTGTCCTGACAAATCGATTTTGACACCAGACTCTCAATCACATCGTGAGTCTAAACTACTCGTTTTCGACCATTTTCGGCTCAAAATTCGAAAATTACATCAGAACAATATGATTACACGCCGTTTCCCAAAACATGCACGCTAAAAACAGGATTTTTGAGTTCGTGTGCTGATGAAACTAAGATGGACAATTACCTTTCGGCCATTGAAAGTCCTATCATCTAAATTCGGTTAAAAAGGATATGCAGTATATTATAAGAGATTCAGAGAAAAATCCTGAAGAAAATCACAAGGCTTATGGAAGTATCCAACCTCTGCAGAATCAACATTTTGTTTTTTATGTTTGAATGACACTGCCTGTGCTCTAATCGCTCCGATGCTAAAATACGAAAAAATACGAAGCATGTTTTAAGATGAACATGCCATAATTCAGCGTTAATGATTTTTTTTCGATTCTCATTCGCAAAAGGAACTGTTTAAATGTTATTTATTTTATTGAATTCAGTTTAATTGACTTATTCATCATCCTATTTTTGATCCAGAGAATTATGCTAATTTCAGGTGAATAACTATAAATTACACGAATTTGTGCCCAAGATATAATGTATCACAAGGAATCTCATTTTCAGCACCAGAGGTTCTTGCACAAAAACCGTACGGAAAAGCTGTAGATGTGTGGAGTATAGGAGTAATCTCCTATATTCTACTTTGTGGATATCCGCCATTTTACGATGAAAGTGACGCAAATTTGTTTGCACAAATACTTAAGGGTAGGTACTTTTTGCTTGTAACTCAGGGGATTTTCCCCAAAATTAGGAGATCTTTTCCTTTTGGGTATTTCTTTTTTCGGGGAAAATATTTAACAGGGTTTTATCAGGGGATTTCAGGTGTTGGACAACTCGACCCAAATCCACACTAGTGGTCTAATGAATTTTCCCCTAATAATATTTTTTGGATCAGGAATTTGGTGAATTTTGATTTCATAATTGTTCTTCACATGCGAAACAATTTATTTGTATTTGTAATAAAATGATAGTGTCTGCTTTTGGGAATTTCTGTTTGAAACAGTTCATTTTGGGGGTATTTTTAGACTTGTCGAAAATATTTAGGCATCCAATACTCATTAAATTCCATTAATTGAAATAATAATAATAGAGAAGAATTTTGGGGATTTTTTAGAAAAGTCTCGAATTTGAGGGATTTTTGCATTTCGATTGAGGAAATCCAACCAAACGTGCTGGCAACCCTTTTGTAACAGGTTCATTGCAAATGTTTGCCTTGTAAAAACACTCTTCACAAAAAAAAACCTTCAGAGATGGTTTGAAGAGCGTTTTTCGGTGAAGTTGTGACAGTTGGAATTTTATTACAGGTGAATTTGAATTCGACCCACCCTACTGGGATGAAATCAGCGATTCTGCTAAAGATTTCATTCGAAAATTAATGTGTGTCAATGTCGAAAAACGTTTCACTTGTAAAGAAGCACTCGCGCATCCATGGTAAGTTTACCAGCTGAGTAATGAAAACAGCTCCCACTGCTCAATTCAGTGCAAGTAAATAAATTTTTCTTTTGTAGGATTTCGGGCAATGCAGCTAGTAATAAGAATATTCATGGCACTGTATCTGAACAACTGAAAAAGAATTTCGCCAAATCTCGCTGGAAGGTAATAAACATAATAAGAGAAATAATTTAAATTTAGTTTGTCTACCTTTGCGCTGTTTGCATTCCCATTGATGAATAAAACTTGTATATTTAGCATCACGAAGTTACAGCATTTACCTTTGTGCCGTGAGACAATATCAAAATGAACATTTTACGAGCACATTCTTTTCTGCAATCAGGGCTAATGATATGAATACTTCCTTGAAGTTTTCGTGTTAGAAAAAGGTATTAATTGTTGACGCTTTCATTCACAGCAAGCATATCATGCTACCGCAGTTATTCGTCAGATGCAACGGATGGCACTGAGTAGCGGAAGTAGTGGGGGTAGAAGTCCTGTACCTGAACGAAACATAGCAGTTGGAGATTCTGCAGAAGGGCCCAATGGTACACAGGAAAAATAAAATACTATTCATATGTAAGCTAACAAACTGCTATATTCTCTCACCAACTATTCAACATTGTTCTTGCAGAGTTTGTACGATTGTTTTACGACAATATATGCAGGGTGGCCAAATAAAATCAATTGACAGTGATAAACTGATACTGACAATTTTCTCATTCAGATCTGATGAAGAATGTTGACAATAAAGATCTAATTCTTGTTGTGGTATATCTCTTGTATATTAGGTTTCATCTTAGCACATCAGAAACCATGTAGCAGTTGTTTTTCGGCCAAACAAGGCTTTTTTTAGTTGAATTAGGGGTTCATTGTTTATTGGAGGTTAAATCTCGTATATTATTTTCGAAATGTAATTTTATGTTAGGGGATATTGGGTAGCTGTTTTGAATCTCTCGCACTGTCAGGGAGTTTTTTTTGGTAGCCACTCCATATAAAAATTCAGATGTTAGCTTTGTTTATCTACAAATATACTTTTATATGCTTAAAATAAGGTTTAAGGCTTTCCTGGTCATTGGTTGACCTTGGCTCATTTAAAGAAGACTTCCAAGTGAAATGTGATGCAATTTGTAAAGAAAGATATCTTACCATACCTATGCACCATATCTCTACCCAAATCTAAAATTAGAGAATTTCAATAGATGTTAAATGTATGAATGTTTCTTCAGTAGCTCTTTTACCTCCAAATTCTCCTAGCGATTTAGTGTTGACCCAAAAAAAAACTGAAGAAAATGCTGATTTTTCAGTATGTTTATCAGTACAAAAGTTTTCATGATCAGAAATTGATAAAATTAACTCAGGAATTCATGCCAATGAATTTTATGTAATTCTTCTTATAGTTTTTCAATGTATGGATATTCATCCTGTCTTGACAACTGCTTTAACTGATTAAACAGACTTTGAATAAAATGAATAGTAGGGTCATTTTTTAAAATCACCGATAGTACTCGGTTTTGTTCCAAATCAACCTATATTATCAACTTTGTTCTTACAGAACTTATAGTGTATGGTTCAACATATACTAATACCTTCAATAAGCCTTTGCGCTATGGCCAATAAGTTGAAAAGATTATTGTACAGTTTCAGCTTCTGTAGGATCAAAGCTATTATTTCTGTTGTATAAAATTCTCCTCATTATTTGAATATTTTTGTGATTCACGACTTCTGGGAGATTAAGATCCTTCTAATGGTTTTTATGAAAATAAGTTTTTCTAGAACTCACAATCGCTATATCTATGTATTTCTCAGTACTTATTTCAGTAATTGGGTGCACATCGCTCAAGTTCTCTTTAAAAATGGCCTAAACTAATGTTCCTCGTAAGTAGGGCTGAATTAGGTGAAAAATCTTCTTTATATACAGTCTGTCCAAAGTGGGTGATCTACTCAGGTGATACAAAAAATTGAAGCTCTCTAATTCTGATGTTGATATTTGAAGCATGACTGCATTCTATATATATTCTAAATGTTATTTGAGGAATATCATTGAAAACATGCCATGACTAGTTGCACTCTTATCTTGTTTATATTTAGTGGTCTTGTTTTTCAGTAAGTTTGGTTTTGAATGTAGGTTTTTAGCTTTTTGGCACAAAATATATTGTATATATATTTTTGTAGATAGTTGAAAATAACGTTCATCTTCTAGAAATAATATTCTATTACTTGCTATAACAGAATATATTGTAAGTGTCCAATGTATGTGGAATGGGATTCATTGTTTAGGCATTCTATTCTGTAATTTTGCATTTAAAATGTGCATTCCTTTTCGAGCTCTTATATTCTACTTAACACTGAAAGTTGTAATGGAGATCTTGTATAAAATCATTCCAAAATCTTCAACCTCCTTTATACTTGAAAGTTTGCAAGAGATCTCTATCGTTGAAACTGTAAAATTAAAGAAGGTGAAATTGTTGAAATATTTTGTTAGTGTAAACCTCGTCTTTTTGAATCAAATTCGTGACGGGGTTTCTGTCAGTCGATCTAAACTGGAACAAAAGTAAAAAAACATTCCGATCATTCGTGTGAAAAATGCTTGGGCACATGTTCCTTCATGAATTCAATATGTTGAGCAATATATCTTCAAACAGACACAATTCCAGACAGGTAATTGACTTTTTAAATTGAAAAATAAATTTATCCACGATTTGATCTCGAAACTGTGTAAAATTTCCTCTGTTGCTGAGTAATTTTTGAATAGCCGATTCAGAAGTGGATAAATTTCTTGACATATGTATGGTCATATTCAAATGAGATTTTCTCTCTATTTGTTTGAATTTAATTTGGGCCTACTTTCTGCCTACTAAAGTCATTATAACAGAAAAATCCGTCCTGTGACGTATTGAAAAATTTGAATATGATTATACCTAGTGATACTTACATGTGATATTATTTTTCTTTTTATATTTTCATTTAGCCATTCTTAACAGCCACATGAAACACTTAATTCCTTGTAAGCTCTGTAGAATTAACTTGTTATATTGATTCAATGATATTAATAATGTAATTACTTAATTTGTCGAGGTGAAAGATGTAACTTTTTTAGTTAGGATGATTAGGTATGAAATCTGCTCTGGTAATTAGTCAAAAGGATAAATCGAAATAAAACTATAACATAACTTGTATTTGAAGCCTTCATGCTTAGATATTCTTTTCAGAGTTGTTTTTTCTGTGATAAATACTAATATATCCCAGTAAAAAATTCACCAATTTTTTTTAATTGAATGGTGCTAATTCAATGGAAATATTGATATGAATAAGGGAGGCTAACCTCTGATGAATTCATAGTTTTATATCCATCATAGTGCCTTAGGTTTGTATTATCAGAACTATAAACTGGCATTCAATTTTTCTTCTAAGAGCATTTACCTTGCTTTCAATACTATTTGATGCAGATTTCTCCTATCACTCCTGAAATATTTGTTGTTTTAGCTGTCTTCATGTTTCAAAGCTACAAATCAATTTCTTATAAGATATTATCACTTGAGGATTTTCAATCTGTCCAATGGAAACAATAATATTTGCTTTATTTTTCCTATTGATATTATCCAGTGATGTTACAAGTAAACCATCTTCTGCTTTATGTGTTATAAAGCATTCCTTTATTGTACAGTAAATCAAATATATACATCGAGTTATAAATCGCTGAGTCATTTTATGGCTTAAATGCATAACATGATATATCGCAGTGTAGCACTTGTATAATAATCATTTTTGGTTTGAGAAAGCAATCTGATTTTGTTATTAGTGTAGTTGCCTAATTATAATTTAATTAGATTTAAGAGAATTTTGAAGGTGATGTAAACATGATATGCAGTGTTCAGATACTTTAATTATTGTTAAAAATATTTCGTTTAAGATGAATTAATATATTTTTTAATTTTCATTGTTGAAAATGGGTTTTAATATAGAACTTTTAAATTTGTTTGGTGTGATAATTTCACCTGAATCATTGTCCTCGATTCAATTGTCATATAGTGGTGATCGTAGAATGATACAGGCATAAGTATTAATAATAATAATAATAATGTTTATTCATGCTAATATCTTTCGATTTACATTCGTCATCATTACAAATTTACTATTACATCTGCTTAGCAAAGAATTCTTCCATTGAATAAAAACTATTATCAATAAGATATTTCTTAATACTAAGGCGGAATTGTTCCTTTCGGTTTCTCATTGAATGAGGCAACTTATTATATATACTCCATTCACTTTTATAATGTAGCCCGGTTGGCCATGACATCCTGACAGATTTCACCGTGTATATTTTGAAATTGTTAGGTTATGGTGATTTTCCTGTCAGATAACTATGCAACGTTGTCCTCTCTACATAGAGGTCGTAGTAATTACTTATTTTTCAAATGTCAATCTACATTGATAAAGTAATGAAATTGAGAAAATATTATTTGAATTCTATAATTCCAAAGACCCGGCGAATGTTGAAGAAACTTTTGTCTCTGTTAATACTGGAAATATTTCACGTATATAAACATGGTTGAAAGATTTAGTTATGCTATTTTCTTGTAAGGAAATCAAGAATCGGGTTTTTCAAAATAAAGTCTTCAGTTCAGTCTTTTTGGGTGCACCAATAGAAGGATATTCTTTGTCGTCTCTTTCACTTAAAATCTTCCTTATTGTGTTGATGTGCAGCTAAAAAATAAATATCTATTCATATAAAATATAATTCCTTGGTTTTCACTTATATACGTCGAAAATGTTGCATAGCTTGTGTTGAATTATTGATTCCGAATTATCAGGGTTACTATCAGAAAAAGCCGATTTCAATTCTACATAGCACTTCCTGATACTTTGCCTCTGCTTCTTCAAAACTACCTTCGGCATTTTATTAGTTTGCAAGCGTTATTATGCTGAGATTTAGAAATCTAGAATCGATTGATATTGATAATAGTAGAAATTGAAATTTGGCAACGTCTTTTGACATTGCCGATATTTCATGAGTGCCAACCTGCGTCAGTTTTAAGGGAAAAAACTTGATAAACCTAAATCATGGCCAACCGGGCTACATTATAAAAGTGAATGGAGTATAGTTTATATGCCCAGAAGTTCGGACCATTTTTTGTTTTAGATAATCTAAAGAATTCATTTCAGATATCCATACGTGCTCTCGTGTTATGACTGTGAACATCTGCATTTAGGAGTTGTGTGTTGCTTTCATGAATATAATTCAGACATTCGTAAATGAACACACTTGGAATAGTCATAATTCCAAATTTTTTGAAAGAATTCCTGCAATCTGCTTGATAGTCTAAGTTATCCATAATTCGGATAACTTTTCTTTGTAGTGAAAAAATTTTTCCTGCATGTGTGGTGTGACCCCACAGTAAAATGCCATAATTCATTAAAGAGTGACACAGTGCATGGTAGGCTGTCAGCAATGTTTCAATCGAGACTTTCAGTGCAAGAGTACGGATAACAAAAATGTTTTTGCCCAATTTTCTAGAGAGTTCCTCACAGTGAACATCCCAAGTGAGCTTAGGATCTAAATGTAATCCTACAAATTTTACATTTCCTTTCAAGTTCTCATCTATGGATCTCAGTGAACATACCAAAATATTAGTTTTTTCTTGATTCTGCATCAATTGATTCGAATTGAACCAATTTTTTGCATTCGACCGTATCTCACGCGAGTCCCCTAACAACTGATCGAGCACCGGTCCACTCAGAAGGAGTGAAGCGTCATCTGCGAATAAAACACATTTTACTTCGGTTGGTAGACATGATGGAAAGTCATTTATATAAATTAAAAACAAGATTGGTCCGAGGACCGAACCTTGAGGTACTCCTAATGTGATATTCTGCATATCTGAATCCTTTCCACCCACTGATACTTTTTGACGCCTATCGGAAAGATAAGATTGCAGCAGTTTAATGCTGCTAACCGTAATACTTGAGCTTAGCCAGTAGAATCCGCGGTGAGACACAGTCAAATGCTTTGCTCAAATCTAATAATGATACCAACGTATAATCTCCCCTTTCAAATCCTTCCATAATGTAACTGACCAGTTTCAAAATGGCTGAAGTCGTGCCCCTATTTTTTCTGTAGCCAAATTGGCTGTTAGAAAATAGTTGATTCCGCTCAAAATACGACATTATCTGCATGTTCAGAGCTCTCTCAAATATTTTAGAGAATATAGGCAGTTAAGTTGATGTTAAGTGTTTTCTTTCACCTTTTCTCTGCTGGTTATGATGCTTTCTTCAACTGTACAGATCAAACACCGATGTAACGAAAGTAATTTTATTGAAACGAATGCTCAAACATTCATAAACTTTACGAAAGAACAATATGAGAAACAAAGTTTAACACAACTAGCAAACAATAAATAGAAGAACATAATCTCAATTCTTAGTTCCTCAGAATGAATTAGAACACTTGCAACATTTATGAAATGTATGATTCATGTAAAAATTCACTAATGCATTTGTGGAACTGAATTTTTTTTCATTTATAATTTTTTATAAAACTAACGTCTCGAAGTTAAAAAAAAAAACAAAAATTGAGCTAACCAGAAACTTCATCATTCTCTGAATATTTCTAGGATCCAAGACAATCCTGGATTTTGAACCTCTGGAGGGATGACACGAAATTGTTCATCTGAAAATAATGAAACTGGTTAAAAGCTGCGTTCGCAAGGTCTTATTAGCGACTTACCCATGAAAAAGTAATTTTCATTGATGTAAGTCAAACTTGCGCTGGATCGAAATTCCTCATCCCAAATATTATGAACTTCATCCCTCATAAGAACTTGCAGTTCATAAAGCTTCTGGTGATGTTGACTAAGGACTGTTAGATCCATTATACTATATTCTATCAATCTCAGAAAAAGTTCATTTGCTTCTGGTCCAAATTTGAAGATCAGAGTGATCATGATGTGCAATTCTCTCATTAAAGCAATATCTTCAAATCTGCTTCCCTCAGTTGTATCCTGTTTTAGTTTCTCCATTTTACGGATTTGTTTTTGGGTCACTGTTGTACTTGATGATGAGTTAGATCTTGAAGATCTGCGGGACCTGTAAAACAAATCAAACATTAACTACTGAATATTTCAATGAACTAAACCTAGTTGCAATCTGTAAACGTGATGAAATATGCAATTTTCACAGTTTTCATTTCTGCTGAGCAAAATGATCATTCCTTATTGACCAAATAAAAGGGCCAAGTGAAAAAATGTCAATCTTCACCATAACTATCAAATGTATACACATATTCCAATACAGGTTGCTTTCAAGCACTGGCATATTCTCAAAAAGATGTGGAACATCTCATGCCACAGGAGTTTACTTATTTACAAGTAACAAAATCTGGGGATTTTTGTGATCCAAAGTTTTCATCATAAGTTGTAGCAGTAAATCTTAAATTAGCCTGTAGTTGTAATAAACTTATAGTAGTCAGAGCATCCAACTGTAGATCAGATATATACAGGAGTTTATTAAGGTATTGCCAAAAAAAATTGAGGTAAACCCGCAAGATTTCCCGTCGCCGAGATATTGAAAAGATGTTAACATCATTGTACTCAGTGTGTTTTTCTGAATGAAACATGTGAAATCGAACATAGGCGGCCTCCCTTAATTTGGATGATATGGGCCTCCAAAGTTCCAAAATGAGTCGTTTTCAGGTCCCTTTTCACACCATAAAAACGATCTCTCACTTCATCTGTATGGTTGACACACCACCTTTGAACCTTCAACCAACAATAAGTAACACTTTTTTCCAAGAATAATCAATATTTAATGAAAAGACAATGAAATTACTGGACAACCACTTAACCTCTATTCCTTCTGATTTCGACTCAGTCTAAAATTGAAGTTTGGCTAGGCGCGAATTTCATCGGTCGGAATCGTGCCATCGTGCGTATGCGTGAATGAGATTATTGCCGGCGAGAAATATGAAATATGTTCTTAGTTCTTACTGTTTACAGCGATACTGTAAATCTTCCAATAGGAGAATTCGTTTCTTATGAAATGTACAAGGTTGAAACACATAGTAATAGAATGAGAATACACCCTGATATATATTTCACCGTACATTTTTTTCATGTGATAGGTCGTGCCCTTCCCAGATTTCCAATGAAATCGAGGTTATTATATATATAACCCATTTTATTGGAATACCCTGAATCTCATTCTAAACTGGGACCATCTCGAAGACAACAAAAAAAAAGTAGATAACAACCTCCCTATTTTGAAGGGGATAGAAAGAAAGTTCAAACGAAAATATTGAGAGTGAAACCTTAAATTAATATTCCCAATAATTTTGTTTTGATGTTAGAATAACCACCTCTTCTTCAGTGACAGAAGCATTTTCCTTACAATCATATCCTTCGACTGTCCATCATTTCATATTTCCCGCCAGCAACTACTCTTCGGTCATAATACGTTGGCTGGCGATGAAAAGACGCTGTTGCCAAGCTCCGCTTTAACATTGAGAAGTATTTCGTAGAAATATAGGTTAAGTGGTTGTCCAATATTTTCACTTTTCTTCCTTTAAATAATGAATTTTCTTGAAAGAAAGTGTCGCTATTCGTTGGTTGAAGGTTCAAAATGATTTATGAACTAGATTTGAGAAGTGAGAGATCATTTTTATGACGGAAAAAAGGATCTGAAAATGCATCAATTAGGAACTTTGGCGGCCCATATCTTCGAAACAAAGAGTGACCGCCTATGTTGGCCTTCATATTTTTTGTTCAGGAACTCACACTGCTTACAATGATGTGAATATCTTACTTGTAGCTTCGCGACGGGAAGTCTTGCGGGTTTACCAAAATTGATTCCACAATAAGAATACCTTTGGAATAGACTATAGGAAGTTTGGCAGATAGGGAAACAATCATTGGGTAAGGAGACTCACCTGACTGTTGCATTGGATTCTGAAAGGGAATCATCGAAAAAAGGAGGATCTCCATCAGATCTAGTAATATTCAAGAGATATTAGTGAATGTTAGGTAAATAGAGCTGTGCAACCCTTCTTGGAATACTTACCCAACTGAAAGAACGGACTGTACATCAGAATCAAGGTTTGATGGTTTTTCCAGACCATCTTGTCTTTTACGTCTGAAGGCTAGCGAGTCACTAAGTAGTACACCACCAAGACTACTACGTTTCATCAGTAGTTCGAACTCATGCTTCTTGATGCTGCGTAGCTTAGTCAAACGATCAAGTCGTTTCTTGAACTTGACAGTGGTATCCTCGACAATTTCCCTGATTTTCTGCACCAATTTAAACATCTTGGGTAGAATTAATAAGTCTGAAAGGAAAACTATTTTGAAACACAAGGAGTTTGCCAAATAACATTTCTATTCACATTCATCATTAATTACCTCAATTCAGAGTTATTTTAATGATGGCATCTGATTAAAATATCCAATATAGTTTTATGAAATTATTGAATTCTTTAATTGAAGAAATGGTAAACCCGCAAGATTTCCCGTCGCCGAGATATTGAAAAGATATTTACATCATTGTATGCAGTTTGATTTTCTGAATAAAAAATGTGAAATCGAACATAGGCGGACTCCCTTAATTTGGAAGATATGGGCCCCCAAATTTCCAAAATGAGTCGTTTTCAGGTCCCTTTTTCCACCATAAAAACGATCTCTCACTTCTTCTGTATAGTTCACAAACCACCTTTGAACCTTCAACCAACAATAAGCAACACTTTTTTTCAAGAATAATCAATATTTAATGAAAAAATAATGAAATTACTGGACAACCACTTAACCTCTATTCCTTCTGATTTCGACTCAGACTAAAAGTGAAGTTTGGCAATGGCGCAAATTTCATCGGTCGGAATCGTGCCATCGTGCGTATTCGTGAATGACAGGATATTGCTGGCGAGAAAAATGAAATATGTTCTTAGTTCTTACTGTTTACTGCGAAACTCTAACTGTGGGTTTCACAAAACTTTTGACTTCTGATTAAGTCGTTGATTAAAGTTTGCATTCGATGGTTGGGTTGAAAATGAACTGAAATCGAGCACAGAATTTACTGTTGACTGACAATCAAGCCCTTGATCTGGCAATCAAAGTTTTGTGAAACCGGCTGTAAATCTTCCAATAGGAGAATTCGTTTCTAATGAAATCTACAAGGTTGAAACACATAGTAATGGAATGAGAATACACCCTGACATATATTTCAACGTTTTTTTTTTTTCATATGTAATAGGTCGCGCCCTTCCCAGATTTCCTATGAAATCGAGGTTATTATATAACCCATTTCATTGGAATACCCTGAATCTCATTCTAAACTGGGACCATCTCGAAGACACAACAAAAAACGAAGTAGATAAAAACCTCCCTATTTTGAAGGGGATAGAAAGAAAGTTCAAACGAAAATATTGAGAGTGAAACCTTAAACAAATATTCTCAATGATTTTGTTTTGATGTTAGAATAACCACCTCTTCTTCAGTTACAGAAGCATTTTCCTTACAATCATATCCTTCAACTGCCCATCATTTCATATTTCCCGCCAGCAACTACCCTTCGGCCAGCGATGAAATGACGCTGTTGCCAAGCTCCGCTTTAACATTGAGAAGTATTTCGTAGAAATATAGGTTAAGTTGTTGTCTAATATTTTCACTTTTCTTCCTTTAAATAATGAATATTCTTGAAAGAAAGTGTCTCTATTCGTTGGTTGAAGGTTCAAAGATGATTTATGAAATATAGTTGAGAAGTGAGAGATCATTTATATGGCGGAAAAAAGGATCTGAAAATGCAACAATTTGGAACTTTAGGGGCCCATATCTTCCAAACAAAGAGAGACCGCCTATGTTGGCCTTCATATTTTTTGTTTAGGAACTCACCCTGCTCACAATGATGTGAATATCTTACTTATAGCTTCGCGACGGGAAATCTTGCGGGTTTACCGAAGAAATATTAAATATGAAGCAAGATTTGAAGAAAAAAGATGTTGCTTACCAATCATGTTCCCAAGGAATCGTTCCTTAGCAATCCTCAAAGCTTCAGTAAATAAGTTGCCATTAGTTAAAGTTTTTACAGCAGTCACATAGTCTTCAAGTTGAGTTTCATAAATCATTGAAGCATCCTGAATTCTTTGCGCAACAATCAATTTCTCAGCAAGTTCAGTGAATAGCTTTCTCTTACCGTCTTCTGTGAGATTAGAGAGAGGGATGTACTCAATACACTTTTTATAATCAAGAGCCATTTTAAATTGTTCAATGGCATCATCAAATAGGAAATATTTAACCAAAATAATGGCTGCTTCGTTATGATGTTTCTTCTGCACTAACTTCTCTACATAAAGTTGAGCAATATCCTCCATAAAGTCAAGTTCTTTAATTTTGATAGCTTCCATGTACGCCCTCTTAGCGATATCATGTTCCTGAATGAATTGTAGAATTTCTTCCTTGTTTTTGTTTTCCCTATTAATCATGTACTTAATAGCCACTTCCCAGTTCTGGTATCTTACATGTATAGCAATTCTTCTTTCAAAATCATCCAATTTACTCAACTCCTCTAGTATCGGAGCAACTTCTTGTGGATTCACTTGACATATTTGAGCAACATATTCGGCTAAATTTATGTCGTATGTGAGAAGTGCTGCTTTGAATAAATCCATAGCCTCGACATGCATTTTCATCTGTTTTATAGCTTCTTCAGCTTTACGTTGTTGCTTTTTACTAGGCGTTTTCATCAGAAATGACAAGTAGGTCATCGCCTTCTTTATATTGTTCTGATCCAAGCAAACTTTAACCACTGTTGGCAGGTAATTTACAAATGCCCCAGATTTATCCAGATAATCACTTAGTTTGTCCAGAAACTCGCGTTTCTTGTTTAGGAATATATTAGGTATTGTATCTATGGTGTTTTTGTAAACTGTAGCTAAACAATTTTCATCATTCACTTCCGCCACTATTGCGTTAAGAGTATGCTGAGAATTACTCTCTGAAACCACCTTGGAAAGATTTGCATAGAATCTATCGGCATTTAAGTCAATGAGCAAGTTCCAACTGATTCTTGACAACCTCATTACTTTGATTGCGGCACCCCATTCACCTTTAGACAACATTTCTTCAATTGCTCTTACTTGCATAGAACGACAGGATATTATTTCCAGGTTTCCACGAGGTGTATGTAGTATAATTTGTGAAGTATCTGCCAACATGCACATCAAGTATGCTAATTCATTGAGAGGTCGACTGTGGAATACTGAAAGACCATCCATTGCCAACGTTTCCAAATTTTGACGATTCACTTTTAAAGTATACAAATTGGTATTGTCAGTAAGCAATAAGAAGTCTTCGTATAGGATCATCGACGTTACACCCCTGCACACGAGCTGATCTTCCAGGAAGAGATCTTGATTCAGATTCAACAAAAAAAAAAATAATTCACAGTCAAACTTGAGCGGTAACACTTCAAATGGGTATGTCACATTTAATGAGGTAACAGGAGTTTCCGTAACTCTATGTACAGTTCTATACTTTGCATCATGCTTAACCACTATATTGTCAATAGCATAAATATGTTCAATGGCATATTGAGTAACATCAAACTTCTGAATGCTCTCCAATTCCTCACTTTCTATATTGAACTGGTATAGTGTTGAACAATTTTCAGATGGCCTGTCAATAAGAATATGAGGATTTTCTGATTTCCAGAACAAATGGTTCACCTTTAATGGAAAGGTTGGTTTGGTCAACGTTGATTGTAGAATACAATTTAAATCTATTCCATTTATTTTGAAGCAGTATATATTATTGGTCGAATCAATAGCAGCAAAACGATCTTTCCTGGGATGAAAAGCTATCATATTCACAGGATTAGTGAGTGTTATCATCGAGGTACAACTTGGTGATGGATCAACAGATTTCGAGAATCCATGAATACGTATACTCTTTCCATTTATAGCAGCAATCATATTATTTCTAGAATTGGTATCAAATGCAAATTTGTATTTACACTGCATCACTAGGTTTTTTGTGACTGTTTCAAACTCAAGGCACTGAGGATCTGTTGGCACCCAATTTAAAGTGATCAATGGATTTTTTTTATAGAATATTAAATGCTGTTTTAGAAACCACTTCATGTTGCATGTTGTATAAATGCATACATGGGAGTTACCAATGTCCTCTGCATGAGAAATGATGAGGGCCCTTCCACATGAGCTCCAGGATAAGCGGGTGATTGGAAACTGTAAAGGTATTAATGTAGGAATTGGTTGATTGAATGATAAGCTCTGATCAAGGTGGAATATTCATTGACTTATCCACAGATATTCGTCCTTGTGATTATGTGAGGGTATCAATTCATTTATTCTTTTTCAGAACAAAGGTTATGAGTTTTACAAATAAAACACTCTCTAATATTACAAAAGATGTGATCATTATTATTATTGTTTTAATGATAAATTATCAAGTAATCTCTGAACATTTTAGAGTGTTTTCTCTCAAAACTGGGTTCTCAAATAAACCTTCAAAACTGAGGTTATTATTTTTGGTTTAAATTAAAATTTGTCCATGGCACCTTAATATGAGAAAGAGAAAAAGAGATTAGAGTTAAAATCATTATGAATGTATTTCAACCATTCCCGGTGTTCCAGGACCTAATTTCAGAAGTTAACTACTGAATATCCATGGAAATTGTTAAATAACACAGTTCCCTAGAGGTTCTGCAAAGAAGTGGAAACAGAATTGTTGAAAAGTAGTAACAGAATATTCTTGATTCTACTTCTAAGCTGGAACAATAGCCATATTTTTGACTACCTAACATCATATTGATTTGTTATTGTAATATGACAAAACAATATGGGTTCTAAAATATGAAAATGTTATCATATCTTCTACATCTCGCTCATCAGATATCTACACTGCGCAAAAAAATTAACGCACATTCTGAAAATCTCAATTTTAATGAAAGTTAACTCTACATTGACCTTATAACTAATTTTTTATGTTCTCTCGGGAAGGTTTTGAACGAAACAAGACACATTAAATGGAAGAAAAATTCAGGATTTCACCGAATCTTATGTGAAAGAAGAGAAATGAACAATTTTCAAAATACTGAAATGCTGATAAGTGATTTAATACTTGGTATTTCCACCCCTTGCGTTAATTACAGCTGGGCAACGACGGTTCATACTCAAAATGAGTGATCTTAAAATGTTCTGATCTAATCCTTCCCAGATTTCTCCGAGTTGGATTCCTAAGTCATTAAGAGTAGCTGGATGATTTTCTGAACTTCTCAGCCTTCTATTGAGGTTGTCCCAAACCTGCTCAATCGGATTGAGATCTGGACTTCTTCTGATAAAAATAATTATCATTGAGAACACCTTCAGTTGTAGAATAAATTTGAGATTTCCATAATGTGCGTTAATTTTTTTGCGCAGTGTATATATAATTTTGAGTCAATCAATAAATAATCCTACATATAATAATTACTGAATGAAACAAATTGTGAAGAACTTACAAATATATCCACTAGAGGAAAATCCATCCTATAGAATCCATTTCTCTCGAAAATTGCAATGCAATTCCTATCATCTTTAAACGCAGCAGCTGCAATGATATTACCTTGCGGTTTCCAGGCAATTGGACCATATAACTTTCCCGCTTCTGATGACAATTCGGAACAACACTTCGGTGCACAAAAGTTATCGAAAACTTTAAATATTCTAGACTCTTCTTCCACATAGGACACTATAAATTCCTCACCATTTCCTCTCCATGAAATGACAGGTTTTCCATCATCAGTTGGGGTTGAATGAGGTACTGGGAAAAAAAAAAACTAAAACAAATGAAGAACTGGAAAACTATTATTTCAATCAGGATAAGTATTGGGATCCCATTAGTAGCTTCATCAGATATATAAAAAGAGTAAATTACACACCGATGGGTTTTCCAACTTCATTTACTGATGGACCTTGAAACTGGGTAGTTTTAGAACCCCAACCAACTGTCTGCTGTTGTGGTGCCAGGGCTGAAATGTCTCCTTTACCACATTCTATCAATTCAAACCTTGCGTCAAACAAGAAAGTTTTCAGTTGTCCAGTTTTAAATAGGACCGCTAAATAATCGTAGGTATTGTTCCAGCCAGTGACGTGAATTTCATCAAAATCTCTTTTGTACAATTCTTTTTTATCACAGTCGATAATAAGTATACTTTGAATTGTAGCAATTGATATTTTATTGTGACCGTACATGTATTCTGTACGAATCACATCGTGAATTTCAGTGAAAAGATTGCATTCTTCTCCCTTCACCAAGTCAACATGAACAAGGCAATTCTTTCGGAGATAGAATATTTCTTGCTTCCTCTTGTCTTCTCCGATTGATATATGAATTATTTCTCCTTTGATATCGTCAACAGGGAAAAATTTTAACTTCAGCTGTTTCAAATTATTCATATTTTGGTCGAATGTTTTAACTGCAAAATATAGAAAACAACAAATGATTCTTCATAACTTTTCCATGACGTTTACTCACAACTATTTATATTGAGTATAAAAACATCGAAAAATTTAAAAGAAAATATCCCTTAATTTATCTGAAAATTATTATTTTCATCCCTACAAAATTCATAATTTTATTTTAGGTTAGAAGACATAAAAACATGTTTTTGTTAAGAACGCATGCGTGAATATTGACACAAAATTTGAAATCGTAAGAAAGAAAATTAGGATAAACCGAAATTATAATATATATATAAATATAATGCACTCCTTGCAAGGAGAAAAAATGGAAATATTTTTTTCTCGTAAATTGGTCTGTAGACGCCACTTTTAACAAATGGCGGTCAGGAAAAATGACTCTTATGAAATTTTTGGAAAAGAAGGTATATAACAAAACTAACTGCTGTTTATTAATTTACTTAACCGACATTTTCAACTTAATTCAGTAAGAATTTTAGAGTTCAAAATATCTTCCAGAAAATCTCACTATATAAATCAGGATTCGGTTCATTTCCATTCACTTTTTTTAAAAGTTGCAAATTGACAATGAATACATGAATATAACTGACTGAATTAATAGTATATCAAGAATTACAAGTACAATTTTCAATGTGTTCAAATCGATAACAATTAATTTCATAATGAAATAAGAAAACTCACCAGAAAATGCAACACAATCCAATGTTTCCTCCGCTTCCTACAAACACCACGAATATAACTAAATTGCCGGTAAAATATATATGCATCTAGGAAAATGGCGGAAATCGATGATCTATGAACTTCCGTTAAAATTCAAAGTTCAAAAGCCAAAACGGCTTAGAGCATTCTAAAATATAATTTTATTTATAAATTCCATGTGAAAAATATCTATCAAATATTTGAATATTGGCGCATGCGGACTAGAGCGTCGGTAATTATCCTAATAATTTTTTACGTATGTTACGTTACTACAATTCTATGGCTCTCTTGATTTAAAAAGCAGCATTATTGTTTGCTTTGTTCATAATATTATTTTTCAAGTAATTATGAGATATATCAAAGGTTTTCTATTTGATAATTAACAAAAATAACAGAATTATCGAAGCATATCGTTCAATTTTTACTTGAGTATTAAAATAAAATCGACATGTACTTAATTTGATTCTAGAAGGAGAGTTCTTCATGGTGAGTGAAGGTGAATATTTCCATAAAATAGTTGTAGTCTGAAATTTTAAAGATTTATTTCTTAAATATATAAAATCACAAACATATTGAAAGCACATTATGAAATTGGTCTTGACTGCAGTCATCACCGATATGAGTAGAAACTTCCGGTTTTAGGGGAAGCATGTCGATGCCGGAAATTGGGAATGGATTTGGTATTTGGTGGCTGCTCAACTTTTGGAATAGGCTGTACTCCTTCAAAGAACTTTGGTTCATGAAGTATTCCCTCGAAAATGATATTTCTTGATTCTTTCTGATAAATGAAGAATATGAATGGCTTATCAGCTGATAATGTTAAAGATGTGTCACCCATTAGAGGTATTACAACAGCGGATGTTGCAGCTGCAGCTTTGGTGCCTTCTTCATTCACTTCTATCTTGGCTTTGTGAACTATATTTCCAATTCTAACATTGGAGTTAACAATACCTGTCAAGTTAGCATTTGGTCCGAATATTTCACGAATTTTCAGCTGTAATATTGAAAATAAATTTATATCTTAGTTCAAAGATTCAAATTTATATTACTCATGTGTTTTATTGAAAGAGAATATTAGTTTTGTTTTCAATTTCTCAAGCTTGTTTCGTATCAAACTTACCGGTCTCAAATATTGAATCAAACTGAGTTCACTCTCTATTTCAAATCGAGGCATCTCCAAAATGATTTCTGTTGGTTTCAGGGATTCTACAATATTCTCAAAGTGTGCATGCTGCATGTCCCTTGCTAAAATCCTTATATTTGTTCCCAATGATGGTATTAAAAGAAGCATAGAATATTTGTCATCCTAAAAATGGAAATATAATGGCAGGTGAAATGCACATTGGTGATAGTACCTCATAAGGTAATTCTACAGCATGGGCATCTAGATGTGGCACCAAGTTGTAATTCAAGGTATCTGCTTTTTGCATCATTGGTACCATTTTGCAACCTGTATTTGCAATATTGAAACATTTCATACAAGTTCCTTTGGGATTGAAAGATACTTTCCATTTTCCTTTGAAATACAAGGCGTTTGCAATCACTAATGTTGATTCTTCAAATAAGTTATCTGGAAAAATAATTGCTTAATTTTTTCTGCTTAAACCAAACTCCGCATATTTGAAATGGTCCTCGAAGACAAACAGTATAATTATAGAATTTTGATGCATCCTTATTTAGATGGGCGCAATCAAGTGAACAGATTTAGGGGATGCTAAAGCCCTAGTCCCTATTATTAAGTTTTGTTTCTTTCATTCGATGATCAAAATTGGTTGTTGGGGCTGATTAGCATACCTCAGATCAATAAGGTCGCCTTCTTCATATATATCTCCTCAGTAGGAAAAAAATTACTGGAAAAATGTTCACTTACCTTCAATAATGGTTTGAATACTTCCTTCGGTTGCATTCCTCACCCATTGGTTCATTTCATCTATGGCTTTGGATGGATTTGTAAAATTAACTGGTTTAATGATAGCATTGTAATGCTGAGCTACTTTCATTTGGTAATCAGTTACAATATTTAGTCTATCAGATATAAAAACTGCATTTGCGGTGGTGAGCTTGTTGTTTAAGGATTTTTCCTGGAAATAAGTTGTATAGCAAAGTCACAATCTAAAATAAAATCATGTTAAGTTTCTTACATTGAGATCTTTAAGCAACCGTTGCAGTTGTTTTCTAATTTCAACATGATCGATATCATTAATTCGAAGAGCATTTCCAATTTCTTGTGCACACTTTCCTTTAGCACCCTCAAGTATCATGGAAAGTGTTGTTTTAATGCTTGCAGGGGAAACAAAAACATTTTGGTCTAGTTCGCTGAACTCCTAAGGAGAGATATAAAAAAAAGTTTGGATTTCATTGAACTGGATAGATTACCTGCAATAATTCTAAGTCAAAGTAGTTGAATCTTCTTATGATTGCACTTGAGCTAGCATCTAATGGCTCTAAGTTAAGCACTTCCCCTTGGGATTTCGGTATGGGATACAAAACTGAAATAAAAACTTCGCTGAATGCTTTTTCACTTTGATTATATCAATTAATATGAAATTTGAGATTTGGTTTCAAAGCTGATTGAATCCAAATTTCTTTCTCTCAGGTAGTGAAAATATACAAAAAGATACAGGGGAGGCACATCTGGAAAAAAGCGCGTTTTTCTGGGCTTCCTCAATATCTGAAGAAGTACGGATGCGATCAAATAGGTGTCTTGCATGTTATTATTTTTTATGTTTTTCTCAATCAATTTCAATTGAATACTATCTTTCACTTTCGCAAATATCGAATTTTGAGTAATTCGGTTGTAAAAATGGTAAAATCAAAACGCAAGTTGAAAGTAGGTGAAACGCCTCTAATTCGATCGCTTCATACGTCACAGGTCACAGCACGAATCTATTCTACCATCAAGTAACACCTGATGCTGTCCATCCGCTTGGGAGGGTAAAATGTACACGAAAAGGGAGAGATTATATGTCTCAAATGTAACGTGACCAAAAGCCGCGGAGTTCCGATGGCGATGGTTTGAACAGCTAATCTTAGGTATCAAGTTTGAAGGATCGGTTTTTCGATGAAGTTTCAAATTCTTGACGAAGGATGAATTTTTTTCAGTATTTTTATAGAATTCTAATACATGCACCTATTGAAACTCGGTAGTTAGTTGAAGATTAACGTCGCGAACCTTTCGTGATTATCGCATCATTAGAAAATCAAAATATTCAATTATTTTTTTATTATATTTCGGACAAAACTGTTCTGATCGAATTGAAACTTGATAGTTACATTTAAATATTGACGTTCAAACTTGTGCAAAATAGTGTGAGGATCATATCATTGGTAAAATAAAAAACAAAGTTTTTTTCTTGAAAATTTCATAATTCAGGAAATAATGACTCAATTGTATTTAATCTTCGTAGTGAGTTTTAAAACGTCGACGAGTCAATTTTTGCAAATTTTCCTGAGAATCGTACATTACTGGAGTAATTAAACAAAATATTTTCAAACATGTTATCCTTATAAAGTTTCGCTTTAACCTTCAAACCGCCATTCTATGATCATTGGGCGGATTTTACCCATTCACGAATTCGGCTTCTGTAATTAAGGATCGAACCTCCGAAATTTTATTTTCCGGCTTTTTAATGGTGTGTAGGTATACTCATACATATGCATTTATGTTCATTATAAATGGGAATGCACGAGAATATTTGAATTACGATAGAAAATGTAAATAGATAACCGAGAGAATTTATAAATGCAACCTTTTCAAATTTAGACGAAAAATCTTCTTCTAATTATCAACCAAATCAACAGCACAACCATCATGAACAACCCAATTTATTGAATGTGATTCCTTATGTATATGGACTTTAGGAAAAGATCTGAAGAATTGGTGCTAAATTCAATATAAGAACGGTTTTCAAATCAAAAAATGATTTGAGATCCATACTAACTAAAACCAAACCAATTAACGAGAAAAAAAAATCAAAAAATTGTGTTTATAGTATTCCCTTTATTTGTGGAAAGACATATACAGGGGAAACGTCAAGACCATTTGATATCAGAAAACGGGAACACAAAAACAACCTAAGGAAAAGAGACATACAAAAATCCCAAATAGCGAACCATGTAGGCTCGACCATTGGGAATCACATGATAGATTGGGACAACACAGAAATACTGATGTTGGAATCAGATAATTTGAAAGAAAAATCAAAGAATCCTCTTGTACTTTGTTAAATGGAGAGAGTAATTTTGCTCATTGTTCGGTAGAAATAGACCCTATTTGGCTGAACTTATTTAAAAAAAGGGGTAGAATTAAAAAACTTTCAAACCAAATGAATCTGTATTGCTGTGTTTCCTCAAAACTGTATATTTGACAAACGTCTCGAATCGAAACGAGATATCGAAAGAAAATAATTCTTGGGATTTTCTGCTTTGTCTGATGAAAGAGTTAGATTTGTACTCTGAAACATAATTACTTAAATGAACGGAAAATGATGAATGGTTCATCTGTTTGCATTCCTACATTCAAGGTTTTCTATTTTCGGAAGAACCTGAAATAAAACTTTAACAATAAACAAAAATGCCACCGTATAAAGTGTATATTATAATATTCACATTCATCCGGAGAATATCAATATTTTTTATTTGTCTTGAATTTTCCCGATTCACTATTGATTAAATTTCTCGAAGGAAATCCAATGTAATGAATGAATGAAATATAATATCGAAATGAATAAAGGTGAACAGGTTATCAGAACGATTATAATCACATATATATGTTTACATTAGTCATTATTAACATAAATGCAAAGTAGGTAGATATTCCTATTATATATACAGAATTGAAAATAAATTTGTGATCTTCAATCTATCTATTCAAGTCATTCTAATATTCGCCGATGAAAATATATCAAAATATTCAGTTAAACTGTCGCTCATAAAGTTCCAATTCATGATTTTTTCTGGTACGTCACGATTTTCCCACACCCTTCTAAACAATTGCAAAACATAAATATTACCTGGAAATAGACAAATTAATAGAATTGGTGTCATTCCAAACCGGTTCCGACGAAAAGAATTATTTGAAACTAATCACAACCAAAACGCCTTATAAAAAAGCAGGTCCAACTTGTTAGCCGGTCAAGTTGAAGAAGGAACTAACTTGCAGGAAAACGTTTTGCCTCTATATTATGCCGACCTTGTATTCTTCGCCGGAATGAAATTATCGTTCTGGTGTGGTATTCCCATAGCGGATAGCCACAGCCATCTAGACTACAACCACAAAAAAACGGAATCTTCGAGGTCAAGTCAAAGATCTCCAGGAGAAAAATTAAACAAATCTAGAAAAGCACTGCTGTGAAGGCAGCAGCTTTTGCGCGCATGTTCAACGTAGATGACTTCTTCGCCAACGAATTTGAACATGCGCGCAAACGCTGCTGCCTTCACGGCAGTGCTTTTTTAGATTTTTTTTTGATAAATTACTGGATTTAAATTCGATCTAATCTGTATTTTTGGAAATATTGGAAAAATAAAATTTTGAATGGGTATATCTACGGAATCATTGGGCGGATTTTACCCATTCACGAATTCGACCTTCTTAATTAAGCCCCAAACCTAATCCCCTAGAAAATGCGCGCAAAAAGATTTTTCTTCATTGAGAAGTATCAGGAAAATGAGATTGTCATGGATTGAGGAAAAAGGTCTTTTTAATAAGTTTTTCAACGTCTTTATACAGGGTCCCGCAACATTGGCGCGGTGTTCTATATCTCTATTTAGGATTCAGATAGGAAACTAGTTTCCTATGATGTTCATTTTTCGCTCAAGGGTGTTCCATTTTTTCTGGGCGGATCCCAACTTCGTTTTTGCGCGCATGTTCTAGGGGAACAGCGTGCTGTCGTTTTGTCCAAATGTCTGTAATTTTCGATGATTGAGCCGAAAATGGTCTCAAACGACTAGGTTGGACTCACTGATGACGAATCCGTTGTCAAAATCGATTCTGACCGAACTATCGAACGGAGCCAGTTAGCGACTTGAAACTTGTAGGGTGGTTCGCGAATCCGAATGCCGCGGTTAAGTTCGTTAATGGGCCAAATTGGCCAGACAGTTTCGGAGTTATAGCAATTTGAAATTTTGAGGTTATTTCCCTCATATTTCAGAATTTACTGGAGCAATTGAATTGAAACTTGGCAGTTAGTTGGAGCATAACGACGCGCAACTTTGGGCAAAATTTCGTTGAAATCTTATTATCACTGAATTAAAAAAAAAAATTCTTCAAAACTTTTCCCAAATAAAAATTTCTTTTCGGAAACCATTGCTCTTATTCGAGAACAACTCCAGTCATATCTTGAGCTCCAAATTTTTCAGCAGTGTATCAAATTTCAGTTCGATTCGGCCATTAGTTTTGGAGATTTTGGGAAAAAATATGTAGAATTTCGTGGTTTTCTTCTCGATATCGCTGTTTTCTTCGGTATAAATCAAAAAATACTGGTTCAATCGTCATGAAACTTTGCAGCTAGTTCAGAGATTCTGAAGGATAACATTGTGCAGAATTTCGTGATGATCGTGTCATTAAAACAATTTCAAAAGAGAAATTTAAATTTTTTTTCAAATATTCAATATTCTGTGATCTTCTCATCATGTTATCCTCATTTAATTCTGTATAAACCTTCAAACTGTCATTTTCCAATGAAGTACTGGAGTTCAATTCGATCTAATCTGAATTTTTGGAAATATTGGGAAAATAAATTTTTAATGGGTATATCTGCGGAATCATTGGATGGAGTTTACCCATTCACGAATTCGGCCTTCGTAATCAAGGACCAAACCTTCCCTACAAATATCGAGTTTCTAAGTTGTTTCTTTCGGAAGTTATTGTGGTTACGGTCCGGCCGTTAGGCCGACCGTAGGTTTGGGGCTTAATTACGAAGATTGATTTCGTGAATGGGTAAAATCCGCCCAATGATTCCGTAGATATACCCATTCAAAATTTTATTTTTCCAATATTTCCAAGAATACAGATTAGATCGAATTGAAATCTAGTAATTTATCGAAAAAAAATCTAGGAAAGCACTGCCGTGAAGGCAGCTGCTTTCGTTGGAATGTTCAAATTCGTTGGCGAAGAAGTCATCTACATTGAACATGCGCGTAAAAGATGCTGCCTTCACGGCAGTGCTTTTCTAGATTTTTTTAAATGGTAACTTGTATTTTTTGCGCGCATGTTCTAGGACAACAGCTCGCTATCGTTTTGTCCAAATGTCTGGATTTTCGAATTTTAGCCACCAATGGTCTCAAACGACTAGGTACGGAGAATCGTATCAATCAGAAACTTAGGGTAGGTCGCATTTCAAAATGCGACGTTTGTGTTCGTTAATGTTGGAGTATAACGACGCGCAACTTTTGCAAAACTTGTTGAGATCGTACTCTCAGTGAATTTGAAAAAAATATATTTTCAAAATTTATTTCGAAAATTTTTTCTTCGAAAACAATTTATAATATTCGAAAAAGTTTTCTGCTCAGTCCTTGAGCTTCATAATTCACAGTAGAGTACCAAATTTCAGTTTGATCCAATTATTATTTTGAAGATACATATTCGGAAAAAATATGTAAAATTTCGTGTTTTTCCCCGATATCGTTGTGTTTTTCGGAATAACACAAAAAATACCAATTCAATCATGATGAAACTTGGCAGCTCGTTCGAAAGTGCCGATGGTCAACTTTTTGCAGAATTTCATGATGATCGAATCATAAGAACAATTGAAAAAAAAATCGAATATTTTTTCAAATATTCTGTAATCTTCTGATCATTTTTTCCTCATGAAATTCCGAATGAACCTTCGAACTGTCATTTTTGGATGCTGAAAGACAACTTTATGCAAAATTTCGTGATAATCGTGTTATTAGAACAATTTGAAAAAAAAAATTTCTATGATTTTCTCATCATATCATCCTCATTAAATTCTGTATGAAACTTCGAACTGTTATTTCCGATGAAGTACTGGATTTCAATTCGATTTAATCTGTATTTTTGGAAATATAGGGAAATTAAATTTTTAATGGGTATATATCTGCGGAATCATCGGGTGGATTTTACCCATTCACGAATTCGTCCTTCGTAATTAAGCTCCAAATCAACTCTACAAATATCGAGTTTCTTAATCGTTTTTTTTCGGAAGTTATTGCGGGTTACGTTCGTGCCTAACGGCCGACCGTGAAAAAGTACGAAAGAATATCAAATTTGTTTCGTGGGGTAATATTTCATACGGTTGGTTCCATTCAATTAGAATCAACCTTGCGATGACAGCAACCCTTAAAATCTTAAATGGGAAGGGGGTTGAATGACACCTTGTTTCAAAGGTAATTCGATCGCCTTTTCAAAAAAGCCATACACTTGAACTTTTTTGTCAATACTCTTGAAAAATACAAAAGAATGTAGAATAGTTACGAACGCTAGAGTTGCAATGAAACATGAAAATGATGAAAAAATTTTTAGTAATTGTTCCAATGACAGCATATGCTAGAATACTCCGTTTGGAAAAAAACAGAACTTCCCCATGCCATGATTAACACTTTTTTCCACAATATTACTAACTACTGTTTCAGAATATTTTATTGTTGAAGTGAACGGCATTTTTGAAACGACCATCGATGTCACCCCATGTATGTTATGCGATTTTTTGTAGTTTCCGAGTTGAAGTTTTTTTTGTGTTTTTCCGATTCATTATGCCAGAGAGGTTTCAAAGATTCATATTTTTTTATGTAGTAGGTATTTTGCAAGTTTTTTTTTCTGTGACATGTCTCCCGGAGTTTTCATAGCTTCTGGCGGAGTTTTAAAACTTTGCACGTTTCTTAACTACCAAGATCATAAGAGAACAGAAAAGGTCTTTATAGGCCTTTTTTGCTGTAATCGGCCTTTGAATGCGGATAGGCTATTATTTTGAAGTACGATTAAATTATTTTCCAATTAAAATTACTCCAAAGTCACATTTTCAAGTTTAATTTGCCATAAGTATGATAAAATATCCGCCTTCGATTGCCGATTACAGCGAAAAATGGCCAATAAAGTACTATTTTTTTCTTATGATTTTGGTAGTTTAGGACCTTGCGAAGTTTTTAAGCTCAGCCAGCAACTATGAAAACTCATTTTTGTATTTTTAAATTGATGTTGAATTTTGAGTGAATCCTACTGAAGTTCCAACTTTCAAGCCTTTTTTGAAAAGCTTTGAGTAATTTCAGGAAACTGGGTAATTTTTTTCATTACAGAAAAAAAACTGCAAAATTCCTACTACATATAAAGATATGAATTTTTGAAACCTCACTGGCGTAATAAATTGAAAAGACACAAAAAAATTACAACCAGAAAACTACAAAAAATCGCGTAACATACATGGGGTATTTTTGAATATCCCCAGGTGTGAGGAATCTGGAAAAAAAATTATTGACGTCACTACTTGGATCCCCTGTATATACCATCATGTAAAATTTCATCTTGAATCAAACACTTCATGAAACATCTGTCATGAACAAAATTTAATTTACTTGACATTCCCCATACATTTGTATGTATTTGGGGCTAGCAAATTTGAAACTTCTTTGTTAGTTATACTTTCCGGAAGATATCATGATCGCGAACAGACAAAAATGGATTCAATGAATTCTTCCTCATTTTATGTTCACTGTGAGGTTTGAAACAACTCACGAATTTACTTCTCATTCGAACTCAAAACATCTTACAACTTTCAAATCTGTAAACCCATAAGCTGTAGGGCCAGTTTTTTGAACATTGCGCATTTTAAAAAAAAATTTGAATCATTTGAACGAAAATAATAATAAAAAAAACGAGACCCCGTGCTATTTGGGGTATTAAATGCTACTAAGTGTTGAAGTGATGGTGTACCCAATAGGTTCAAAAATTACTGTTAAAGTTTACCCTAAATCCCAATGTCCGGTATTATCTGGTTATCTGCCAAAATAGTTTCATAATTCCGACTCTGAATGATACAAAGGCTAAATCGAACTTAAAAATATGATTCCCAATTCCCATATTCAATCTACTTGATTGGAAATTGTAAATAAAATGATTTTCATACAACAAAATAATTTATTATACTCTTTGTACAAACTATATCTTTATTCTCAAGTCAACAGTCAAATATATAATTCGTCGAAATATGTAAAAAAAAAAATGATCATGGGATGGTGGTAGATAGTCGGAACCCTCTGCCAGTGAATGTAACTTTTGTTTGTGGTTTTTGAGGAGTGCTTCCAGCTACATTTTCACCTAACAATGGGGTTACTTTATTATTTTCCTCACCTTTTTTTAATGCCTCGCCTCCGAGGGCACCTCCTCTACTGATGAAAGTGTCTAGGTGAAGAGGATTTGCGACTTTTCCAGCAAAAAGAATTGTCCCTCTTGCTTGTTCCTCGATGAAGAACATGAAAGAATGTGTTGCATTGAATTGATTGTCAACTTCTCCGAACTTATTGATCACTTGGACATCTGTAAAAAAATTAAGTCGGAGGTTCGATATCGAAAAGAAATACACACTTGGAATAAATTCAGTAAACCAAATACAATTATTTCTACAGAAATATACTCGAACAGGTTGATAAGTAATTTGAGTTGAGCTCAGTTCCAGCTTTGATTCAAGGAAATGGGATACTGTGTGTACCAAATTTGAGAAATTATTATTATTGTCATCGAGTATTTTTTTCCAAATGGCAACCCTCTCTTTGGCATGTTATAGGGGGAAGCGTGCTATGTCTTGCCGAAATGTCTGTAGTTTTCGAATTTTCTCCCGAAAATGGTCTGAAACGACTAGGTTGGACTCACTGATAAAGAATCCGATGTCAAAATCGATTCAATAACCGGAGACTTTAAGTTGCCTTTTGTGCGAGAGAGATTCGGAGATTTGGGTATTCAGGTAGTGGCAGATATAAAGGCGGAGAGTCGCACTTGCAAGAAGCCTATTTTCTGCGTTGGTTATCTGTTATTGTATACTTAACCTCAAATTTTTTTATCGAAATAATGTTGTAATCATTCATTATTATTGGTATTACTGACTTGGTGTTCATATTAACGATAAAATACTGTAGAATAATTTGCTTAATACAAACGTGGAACCATGGAGGTAAAAAAAAGAGAGCATATCATATATTTCCCCTGTACCAAAAGTGTCACACACTTTTGAGAAAGTTCTCTGGATTTTTCCCATACCAATATGGCCGACTTCGAAAGATTTAAACGTTGAATAATAAAAATATTCAACGTTTAAATAGTTGGAAGCCAATATGGCCGACTTCGAACTATTTAATCGCTGAATACTTGAATTATTCAACGTGTGAATCGTTCGAAGTCGGCCATATTGGTATGGGAAAAATCCACAGAATCAAAAGTTCAATAAAGTTTTTTCAGGAATTTGGACAGCAATTTATTCGAATCACTTATTAAGTACATCGCCAACGTTTCGGACCTTTCGTGGTTCTTTTTCAAGGCTAAAATAGTAAATGACACTATTTACAATATGAACAACTATTGGGAGGGATCCGTCAATCAAAATACGAGGTGAGTGACAGATCCCTCCCAATAGCTGTTCATATTGTTAATACTGTCATTTACTATTTTAGCCTTGAAAAAGAACCACGAAAGGTTCGAAACGTTGGCGATGTAATAAGTTATTCGAATAAATTGCTGTCCAAATTCCTGAAAAAACTTTATTGAATTCATAAACATGGACGTTAACCACCAACAAAATTTATCAAAAGTGTGTTATGCCCCCTCCACACTTTTCCTACCTCCTTGCGTAAAACGTACTAACAATATCAGATTACAACAGAAAAGAGAGGCAAGGTTTTATATACGCTGTGCGCGTGTGTGAAGTACCTTTTATCCCCGAAAAGATCAACCATCATTGGTTATTTTCCTTGAACTTTTCTTTCAGATGCTCTTCATTAGATTTCGATGAAATATTGCACAGACGTTGGAGGCGATACATTACAGCAGTCTACCAAATTTCAGTTTGATTCTATTTCGAGTTCTAGAGATATAAAAAAAAATATCAAATTTCGTGATTTTTTTTCTCGGTATCGTTGATATTTCTGGAATAACTCCAAAAATACTGATCTGATCATGCTATAACTTGGTTATAAGTTGCACAACTTTGTGCAAAATTTCGTAATGTTCGTGCCATCAGAACAATTTTAAAGGGACTGTGTCACCTGCGCGTCTCAGTATTCGCTTAGGTTGAAGATATTCGTAAATCTCACAGAAAGTTTTTCAATTTTGTAGAAGAGCTCATATCTGATCTTACAACCCGAGTTGTTCTCAAATGATTAAGCTGTAATATTATTATTTAGTCACCTGTCGCTGAATAAGCTGCACTGCCTTCCTCATCAAACTGTATACCAGATTTCTGTAGAATGTCGGAAACGTACAACATCCTCAAATCGTTATTATCCTCCTTGGCAATCCATGGAAAAGATGCTGTGTTTTGAAACATTTGACGCAAACCAAACTGAAGTGAAAACGTTTATTTTGAAAAGATTCAGTTCAATGATGAAATTGATGTTACCTCTTGTAGAATTCTTGTCAACTTCACTTTGAAATCGAATTTAAATTTTGGTAGAGTAACGTCAACTGGCACGTAGTCCATATAGTATAAGCTTTGCTTCAAATTATCCATGTTAATTTTTTTGAGTAAGCTGTTGAGTCCTCCTTTTGAGTTCGGTAACACAATGAACATAGCGTATTTACTTCCCTAAAATGATGTTCAATCAGAATATTTATATGCTCAAACACTAGGAACCATGAAGTGCAGTTTGGGGCAAAAGTGGGATTGCAAATATATACAGGGTGATTTCGGAGGAGACCGTCAGATTTTGGGATAAGTTTTCACTAGTCAAGACAGTCTCGAAACAATGTTTGGTTTATGGTTGGGTGTCTCTGTTGAGAATATACAGGGTGATTTGTCCGATTCGACCGATTTTACTTTTATTGATAACTTTGGTATGGCTTATTGGATTTTAGAGAAATTTTCAGCGAAGTACAATATTGATGAGGTCATTCATTAATTTCAAAGTTTTTTTCAAAATAAGTGGTTGTTATTGTGATAATTCCAGGTTAATTGATCAGGTTGAAAAAACACACTGTACATCGCATTTCCAAATCTACGCTATCTGTTTACGATTCTACTATAATAAGTCATTATTTGAGAGTTTCCAATTTTTTTGGCACACTTCTAGTTTTCTGAGAAAATTCCATCAAAAAAAGACAATGTCGAAATTTCGCTCCAATCGATTCTACTTTCATTGATAACTTTGGTATGGCTCATTCAATTTTGATGAAATTTGCAGTATAGAACAATCTGAACGAGTATATTCAATAGTCGCAAAAGTCTCTCAAAATGCAGTGTTGAAATTGTGATAATTTTAGAATTTCAGATTAATTGTGCAGTCGAAGGAAAAACACCCTGTACATTGCTTTTCCAAAACTTTTTTATTCGTTGCAGATTCTACAATAATATGTCATCACCCAGAGGTTTTTGATTTCTTTGGCACACCTCCGGTTTTTGCTAGAAAACATTTTTGAAGAAGAGCATGATTGAAATTTGGCTCACAAGCAGTGAGAGTATTCCGCACTAGGTATAGGAAAGCTGTATTGTCCAAAGATGCAAAGCAGTTCTTAAGTTCTAAAATATTCTCTTCCAATTCCAAATTCATATTTAATTGCTAATATTTTGTATAGAATATTTCAGAAGTGACGAACAACTTTGTATCCGTGGAATATACAGCTTTCCTACCTAGTGCGGAATAATATCACTGCTTGTGAGCCAAATTTCAATAATGCTCTTCTTCAAAAATGTTTTCTAGGAAAACCGGAGGTGTGCCGAAGAAATCGAAAACCTCTGGGTGATGACATATTATTGTAGAATCTGCAACGAATAAGAAAGTTTTGGAAAAGCAATATACAGGGTGTTTTTTTTTCAACTGCACATTTAATCTGAAACTCTGAAATTGTCACAATTATTTTGAGAGATTGTTGCGATTATTTAATGTACTCATTCAGATTGTTCTACACTGCAAATTTCCACAAAATTGGATGGGCCATACCAAAGTTATCAATGAAACTAGAACCGAATGGAGCGAAATTTCGACATTATCATTATTTGAAAAAATTTTCTCGGAAAACTAGAAGTGTGCCAAAAAAACTAGAAACTCTCAAATAATGACTTATTATAGTACAATCGTAAACAGATAGCGTAGTTTAGGAAACGATATGTACAGGGTGTTTTTTCAACCTGCACAATTAATCTGGATTTATCACGATAACAACCGCTTATTTAGAAAAAAAAATTGAAATCAATGAATGTGTTCAACACTATTGTACTACGCTGAAAATGTCATTGAAATCGAATAGGCCATACCAAAGTTATCAATAAAAGTAAAATCGGTCGAATCGGACAAATCACCCTGTATATTCTCAACAGAGAACCCCAACCATAAACCAAACATTGTTTCGAGATTGTCTTGACTAGTGTAAACTTATCCCAAAATCTGACGGTCTCCTCCGGAATCACCCTGTATATTTTCGAGTCAATTGATATATCAATCAGTTGCAGCAATACATTTATTTTTCTTTACGATATATTTGTTTTTCACTAAACAAAATATATTTACGAGTTTTCAAATAGGTATATAAAAATACATTTTGGTTTGTTAACCAAACAACCTTTATACTGGATCTCACATTTTCATATACAGGTTGAGTTTTTATGTTGTACATTAATTCTAACCATAGATTCCTCTCATCAAATGAAACACTTTTTTCATTTATCATTTCTCCAGATTCGGACCCAGCAAAAAAATACAGGCTGTTCAAATTTCCAAAAAAAATCATTTTTTCTTTTGTTGCTTTGATATGGTAACCCCGAAGGAGATGAATTTTGGTGTGAAATTTTCTATATCTATGGCACATATTCTTCAGTAATCACTTTCATCCTACTTCAAACAGTTTCCGAGTTATAGACTCGCTGATTCATAAAACTAAACGAAATTAGCATGGAGAATGCAGATAAAGTTTATCTTATGTCATTATAAGAATCTTCAATCAATTTAAAATACTTGATTATTCTTTATAATTACTCCTTAACCACACCGTTTTGCAGATATTCAACGTTGAATATTATAAAATCGGATGAAAATTCGAAAAATTACCTTATATTTTTGGATCCGCCTCTGATCTAGCTAAGGAAGTAAATTAAGCTGGGTTCGCGTTTATCCGGACCATAGGAAACACAGAAATATTCATCTATTTCGCATATAGAACTGATGTTAGCTGTATGCTATTTCGTGACCAGACCACAGACCTAGTCCCTGTCTATGGAATAGACTTTCCTCAACATTCATAGAATAACATGTTATTATAATATGATATCATTCTAGAGAATATTTTTAGTATAACATAATCAGGAGCTCTTTCTTCTCCGTGAAACCAATTCCTATTTTCAGGATAGTTGATTCATTTCATCATATAATTCATTTATAAATTTCGTGAAAAAAATATAATTATGGAGTTTTCAATATGAGAATGGGCGAGGATGGAATAATCTTATTGTGGAATGAAATTGAATATTGCATGAACATCAAGTTGAAGATCATTGTTTCAAGTTCAGTGTAGTGAATGTTTTCCTTGCGATAATATCGCAAAAAGCACCAAATCATAAGAATTAAGTGAGTAAATGGGTTTTCTCAATCTTGTTTCTTTGAATTCCAAACCTTGGTTCGGTTATTCTCCAAAAGAGATCACCGTAAGAGATATCTGTGGTGAACTCGCAAACTAGGCTCAGGAGTGTATTAGCACATTGAGGAATATTCAAATGCTTATAACTTTTTACCTTAGCCGAATCTGAAAAAATGGAATATGAAAAAAAGTGTTTTATTGGATGAGAGGAATCTATGGTTAGAATTAATGTACAACTTAAAAACTCACCCTGTATTTGAGGCTCCCAATTCACAAATATATTATGTTTGGTAGGAAATAAAAATATATTTGCAAACACACTTTTGTCTCAGACGGCTTCTCATAAGGAACCCTGCATACGTTATTTTGTGTCCAACTGTATGAATTGCAATACAAGTATAAAGTGTTCTTTGCAGAATAATTGATATTTACAGCTTAATTATAAACAATGAAATCTGCGGAACGCATCCTGTATTTTGTGAGAATGTTCTAGGGAACAGCGTACTCTTGTTTTGCCCAAATATCTGTAATTTTGAGCCGAATTTTGTTTACAACGATTAGGTTTGACTCACGATAGCTGATGATTAAGAATTTGAGGTCAAATTAAATTATGTTCGGCTCTCCCTCCACAACCACAATAACTGTCGAATGGAATGAGCTAGAGAATTGAAATATCCATAGGTGGCGCATCTTCGTTCATCCGAAAAAATTAGTTCCCAAGGGAGTGTGAGGCGAAAATAGACAGAAGAACATGTGCGTACAAGCTCCTGACTGAAAAATTTAAATTTGGTTCCATGGACCAATAGGACTACAATTGGTAATTAACTATTGCACCCAGCACAGGTAAAATAAGAATGCAAATGAAGTTTTTACTAGATCACTATTAAACCTCGAAATCAAGAGACTGTTTCAAATAGATTTTCTTCATTTTATCCCACTTATTACTACCCTTGAACATCCAAATTTTAAATCGAGATATTCGTCAATTAGTGAAATGTTTACCTTATAGGGCAGTCTTAAAATCTTCGCATCCAAGGTGTTCGATTCAAAGTAGAAGAACTTGTCTGTTGTTCTCATCAGAGGAACATTAACAACTTCAGTAGAGGAAACATAAAATCCTCCGTTTTCTGTACGATTTTTTGGAAATTCGTGCCTCCAGTTGCCTTTAAAGTATAAAGCGCTAACTAGCATCATTATTTGGTCCCCTAGTTCATCTGAAAATTATAACTTTGGGGTAAATAAGGCACATTATGGGTCTTATATCACCTTCTGTTATCAAAGAAGGTATTTTTCCATTTGTTATATTCGCTACCCAATCGTTGATGTAGAAAGAAGATATTGATCTATTATTGAAATTAAGAGATTTTATATCTGTCCGAAAGTTCTGCTTGGCTAATTTGGCGAATTCAGGTTGTGGCTCAATTGACGAATCCATAAAGATTCTCGTGCCTAAATTAAGAATATATTCTTTCCTTTCAGTGGGCTGGAATCAGAGAAGATGAAATCACCAAGAGTATATTTTGAAGATATAATAAAAAGATGAAAATATATGATTCCATTGAATCATGGGAATCCATTGATTCAAGGACAATTTTTCGCGTTTTTTAGGAATTATTACTTCATCTGAATTTTAGTTATCAATGAGTTGCGAAATATCGACTCAATGGTCATGATATGGGTGAAATCCTCCCAATAATACATAGATATATCCATTTAAATTCTTGGTTTTACTTTCCGAAAATACCAATCGGATCGGTTTGAAATCTAGTATTTGATTCAAAAATTATAGCTCGAAGCATTATAAAGATTATAGAGAGTCCCTCTTTATACTATGCTCGAAGGTACATGTAGAATTCGTGGGGACTTTATGAAGAGAGGACCGCCGAATCTTTCTGTCAGGGAGTAAAGTTGCGTCTGTCAGGGTCAATACATAAAAAGGTGACCGCTTTGGCAAAGAATTTGAAGAAACGCGTGCACTCAAGAATTTTTTATCTGTGCACTGAATAAACTAAAACTTCACGAAACAAAATCCGGAGATCACTTGGAATGGAGTAATTAATCATTCTTGCTTTATAACAATTTGAATCGTAGTGAAGAAATATCTTCCGCATACCTGCAGTGCTTCCAGAATTTGGAAGAAATTTTCAGCAACGGTTTTTTTCTGAACGGGAAACTGCAACACATTCTGTAATTCTTTTTCGGTAGGTCCACTTGATCCTTCAAAGAGAAGTCCCAGTAAAATTTTTAGGCTTATTGGAGATATAATAACATTTTTGTACTTAGGGTCTGCGAATTCCTAAAAAAAAACTGTTAGTTATTATTATTTTGGTGTATTAAAAAATATTACTCTCAAGAGTTGCCAGTCGAAAGGATCTGACCAATTCTCGTAAGGGTAGTATGATTCTTCTTCCTCCTCTACTAGCGAATTATTCACAATACTTTGTGAATCCACATTTCCTGTCACATTGTATACAAGAAGGCCAACTGAAAAAAAAGAAGAAATAGTAATCTATTATAAAATAACTACAAGGACGAATATCTGTCGATAAATCAACAAATGATCAGAGCTAATCAACCAAAACATCTACACCGAAGGAGAATGGTTACAGCTGTTTCACAGTTTTTACTGATCTTCAGACCGCCTTACCTTGATAAACCGCAGAATAAGAATCCAGACACTTATCACCTGTCAGATGGAACACTGCAGTATAACTAAATACAGCTCCATGAACCAATGCTCATCTTTGAAGATGTTGGACGTTATCGTCTTTTGGGAAACCACACGAACCGAGTGTTTCCAAGTCGTGACGGATGTTGTAAATTGCAATATAGCAGGTGCAGCGACCTGATACGACAATAGGATGAACGTCATGCACATCGATCAAAGTATATTCTACACTCGAAGGTTAGGATTCGCAAGATGCTCCTGGGGGATGCGCCGCGCTGTATGTAGTTATACTGCAGTGTTCCATCTGACAGGTGATAAGTGTCTATATTCTTATTCTGCTATTTATTAAGGTGAGACGGTCTGAAGATCAGTAAGAACTGTAAAAAGCTGTAACCATTTTCCTTGGACGACTCTTCTTTGGTCTAGCGGTTTTGGTTGATTATGATAATTAGCTCTGATCAAGGTGGAATATTTATTGACTTATCGACACATATTTGCGGTTGTGTTAGTTTATCATTGCAGGAGTTCTTTTTTCTCCATGAACCAATCCCTAAAAGAAATAGTTTCACAAATTTAAATCGGTATACATGTCATAAATATAAACCTTGGAACATACATAGTGTAAGTGAAGATGGGACATGCGATATTTGTTGAAAAGGTTTTTCCTTATGAATATGACAGTTAAAAAATTTTCCAGATTCGATCGTAAACGTAATATTCGACTTTCAAAATGAAATATCACCTAATTTTTCTGGAGCATATAAGACGATTACCCATATGAAACGGACAATGCTGGATGGGAAATATTCGTTCAGAAAAAGGAGGTAACCGTACTGGATAGTTTTATCTTACAAATACTCAAATTGAGCCACATTAAGTTGCATACAATGGTATAAATTTTGCTCGAACTTCAGCCTCACCTATTTATCCAGAGTCTGCTTTTCCAGCTCGATGGAGCTTCACTTATTTTGTCGCTGCAGTCAGACAATTTTTAGATATGAACTTCTCCAATCAGTGGTTTGGTAAAAGGGGTCCTATTTAATGGGCAAACACATCTCCAGATCTGACACCCCCAGTCTGTTTTTGTGGCGACACTTGAAACCGGCAATATTTGTCACAGGATGCCCCTGTATGTCGAAGAATGTAGACTAATTATCCCCGAAACGCTCCAGAATGTGAGGCGGAAGTTTGAGCAAAATGAATTGTTTTGAGGTTGGGGATCAATTTGAGCATTTGTTAGATTTAAGAATTGGTAGCCATCCTACGCTGTGAGTAAATTGGGTGATATTTTATTTTCGAATGTCCTTATCCCAACAAAATTTTAACTGTCATATTCAGAAGGAAAAGACTAACAACGTATCGCTCGAACTATCTTCCCTATTTAAATTTAAAGGGTTGAAGTTGCCGCGTAAGTACAGGGATGAAATGATGAGATTGTAGATTTTATGTCAGAAAATACCCCCCAACAAAATTGACAGGTCTGGGTGATTTACCAAAATCTTTATTTTTCTACTAACTTCTGTTCCATTTTCAATGTAACACCCTGTATGTAAACTTTTACCGAAGTGTTTTTCGCTAAGTTGATGCGTTAGTTGAAAAAAATTCTCCTTGCAATATCACTAAAGAAAAAAGGTATTTTCAAACGAGAAATCTAGCCAGTACTCATGGATTTAAAACCTTATTCACATATTTTTGACGTTGGTTCATTCCTAATGAGCGATAAAGCCTGTACTTTTTATTATACAGTGTGTCAAATTGAAGAGGCACCACCCGCTGTATCTCGGCCCACATGCAAAATCAGACAAAGAAAAATCTAGAAAAGTACTGACGTGAAGTCAGCAGCTTTTACTCGCTTGTTCACATTGCGAAATGGTGACTTGGAAATTTCAATGAAATGGGAACAAAAAAAAAATTTTTTTTCGAATTTTTCCATGAATAATTCTTCTTATTGACACTGTTCATATTCCAACCAAGTTTCATTTCGATCAGATAAAAATGTTCCGAGTTATTGAAAAATCAAAATCTCAAATGGCTGTAGCACAAAAACCATTCGGCAGATTTGGCCCATTAACGAACCTAACCGAGATATTCAGGATCTTATGCTGACCTGAAAATTTCAAGACTCTTGGTCCTTCCGTTCGAAAGTTACAGCGCACACGGCCGGACGGACAGAATCAATTTCGACCACGGATTCTTCATCAGTGAGTCCAACCTAGTTGTTTGAGACCAATTTCGGCTCAAAATTCGAAAATTACAGACATCGTAACGAAATGATAACGCGCTGTTCCCCAGAACAAGCGCATAAAAAAGAAGTGAACTTTGGTTCGTAGATAGACATTTTATACGGTTGGTTCCAGTCAATGTGAATCAACCCACTGAGATGATGACAACAACCCCCAAAATCTTAAATGCAAAATGGGGGTGAGTATGACACCCTGTTTTGAGGGTAATACGATGGCCTTTTCGAAAATGCCGTACAATTGACCTTTTTCGTTAGTACTTCTTTAATTGATTTTCCCGAGGAAGTGAAGAAAATACCTGGAGAACGCAACACGAATTTAGGAATATTGTGGAAAAAAAGGTTCATCATGTCATCTGGAAGTTCTGCGTTCTTCACACGTGGGATTCGCTGGTTTTCTAAGAAATGCTGTTATTGGACTTATTAGTAGAAAATGTTCATAATTCATCAATCGTAATTGTATGAATTAAATTTTGTATTCTGTTTCACATTATACTTAAATATACTGTAGCGAGCGCCCTCTCTCAGCTCTTACTTAAGTCGCGCGCGCAGTACCATCCCTTGCGTCTTAAGTACCTACGTTACCTGCCTGTTACGCTTGGCCACATCATCGGTCAACGTACAGGGGGCGCTAGCGCGCACGCTGTCCCTGGAAGATCCTCCCAAGATCTCGGAAATACGCTCATCCCCAACGGTCTGGTACACTCCTTAGCGATCCTCACAAGGGGTGTCCACTCACGTAGGCATGTAAACGGCTTAGTTTGGTGCATGCCCTGACGGGTTCCCCCAAACTAAGCCGGGACGAAACGTGACACCTTCCCAAAGAGGTTGAAGCTACCTCGCAAACCTTCAAAAGCTTCAATACTACTACTTCTACTAATTGACAAAGAAGCTGCAACACCCAGAAGGAGCTGTTAAAATTTTAATTTTTTTTTGGGTGAAACATAGATAGTATAGCAAGAAGTAAATGATTAAAATTTGGAGAAAAAAACGGATGGTTTACAATTTTTTCATTAAATTTTTTAATAATATGTTTGTCCACCGCCGTTATCCATACACTCCCCAACACGTGTTGGCGTTGATGCATGAAAATGGTCTATTAGTTCTTCTTGAGGGATACTATCCCAAGCTACCTGTACTTCATGTCTCAGAGCCGCCAAATTCCGTGGGGGCTGGGGTAAATTTCCAAGCCTTCTACCCATGGTGTCCCAAACATGCTCTATGGGTGAAAGATCAGGGAATCTGGGTGGCCATGGCAAAAAATTCACATGGGTCGCTTCAAAAAAGTTTAAACTAACTCTGGCAACATGAGGTCGAGCATTATCTTGCTGAAATATTCTCGAGCCGGTTAAGGTATGGGAGAACATATGGCTCAACTATTTCTTGAAGGTAACGCAGCACTGTCATGTTGCCTCGAATAAAGACTAAATGTGACCTACTTGCATGTGCAATAGCACCCCATACCATAACGCCCACTGTCCGGTGTACATGACGCTTAACATCTAAATTAGTGTCACGTCTTTCTCCCCGACGTCGGCTAACCCTTCTTCGGTCATCATGTGCACCCAAGGAGAATCGAGATTCATCAGAAAAGACGAGCTGATGCCATTCCACATTCCAATGTTGTCGTTCTATGCACCACTGTAATCGTTGCCGGCGATGGTCAACCGTAAGAGGTAACACAAGATGGGGTCGATAATGCTGCAGTCCAAAAGACCTTTTACGGCGCTAAACCGTTCGGACAGTTACAGGATGACCTTGTCCTCCTAACCGCTCATCAGCCAAAGATTGAGTTGTCGCAAATCGGTCTTTGATGGCCATGAGTCTTAGACGTCGATCTTGAACTTCATTTGTGCCCCTTCGACGTCCGGTGTCTACTCTTCTTCGATTTTGGGTATTTTCAAACCATGTTCGACAACATCTCATAACAGTAGTTGGATTTCTGTTCGTACGGTTAGCGATTTCTCGAAATGACAACCCCGCCTCCCGTAGACCAATAATTCAACCTCTTTCAAATTCACTTAGCTGGCGATAAATTCCGCGTACACTTGCTCTAGGCATTTTAACAACTAAACATCGACTTTGGATCTCCTCGAACAGCTGGTTTGTTGTAAAATTTAAAAAATTGGCAAAAAACTACTACAATATGTATGTAACAAAAAATGTTTATATGAAGAAACCTTCACGATTTTTTTCTCCGAATTCGAATCATTTACTCCTTGCTATATACTATCTATGTTCTACCAAAAAAAAAAAAAATTAAACAGCTCCTTCTGGGTGTTGCAGTATCTTTGTTAGTTAGTGTATATACTGAAGTTCACTTATTTTTGCAATTTTTCTGATTTTGCATGGGGGCTGAGATATTAAGGGCGGTACCTTTTCAAATTGACACACTAAATTAAATTATTTTAAAAAATAACCAGCGGTCAACCTGTGAGAGATGAGAGATAACTGTTTCTTCGCAAATATATATTTTGCGGAATGTTGTTTGGAGAATAGAGAAACAAACAGCAGTTCTAAGAAGATTTCAATTCGCAACCTAATGAAGGAATTAATAGATAACTGTGTATTGTTTTCTTCAAATATACGAAAGATTGAGTCAGAAAAAGCAATAATATAATTTCGTTATATGCAGAAAACTTGTGGTACTTAGTTTACTAATTGAGTAAATTTGGTAGTTTACGTTCTGAGGAAACCCAAAAAAAAATCAATGAATGAGGTGGAGTATTCAATTATCAATCGTTAATCGTTCCCTATCTCAAAACTTTGCCGATATTAATTTCTTTCCAACTCCGTAATTTTAGATTTGGAATTTTGAAAAGTTCACATTGTTGAATAACAACCTAAATTTATTATTATGGTATGGGTTATGGTTGGTCGCAAAGCCAACAAAACATATTTGATGTTGGTTACTTCAAGTTTCTTTCGATATGTCATTTTGTAATCAGTGATGTCATGTAAATTTTGAATGCTTTATTGCAATAAGTTGAATTGGAGGAATAAAGATTAGAAAAAATAGTAAATCTTTTTCATATAAATATCAACAGACATTTCTTCATGTTAAGAATTTCAATAATATTCTGGATGTTCCTTATGAAAGTGCATCATCGATATCCCAAACACTTTTATGAAGCACTTATATATTGGTAAATATTTTCATAACGTTGATATAGTACCTTTGTACAATTAACATGACCTATTATAGGGAAACATTTTTATCTCCATAAAAAAGTGGTGCAAAAAAATCAATCAGTTTTTTTTATTTAAGGGAGCAGAAAAAAATTTAATACCGGGGAGTTAAAAGAGGGGCAAAGTTTCATGAATAATAGTTTATTAGTTAATGGCACACACTTACCAAAACCAAGCAAGAACCACATTTCAAAGCCTGTATAACCACCAAAACCAAATACCACTATTCGATTACGTAGAAAATGAATAAAAATATGATTTGCCGAATGCTGGGGCCTGGTTGACCCCTTCCTTCTTGAGATTAGAACAGCGAGTAAATTAAACAAATGAGTCCGTCACTCAATATCAAATTATTCAACCGCATTTACTTAAAGTTCTTCTTATCATTCAGCGATAAAAAAATAACCGAAAGTTCATTTACTGTCATGAGAGCATCTTCATTGGAATAACTATTCAATCTTACTCGGTGTTCAACAAATTACAAATTGTTGTTTATAAAACTACATACAAGTAGAACCGGTATGGCAATCAGAAACTAGATGCAGGGCTGGCTTCGAAACGAAATTAACTTTATAATAATCGTAATCGTAAAAAAAATACTACTTTATTAGCCTTTTTTGTTGTAATCGGCCGAAGGCGGATAGGCTTAAAATCATTGAAACACGATTACAGTTATTTTTGTACTTTTTATCATTCTTATGGTAAATTAAAGTCAAAAGTGAGATTTTAAAGTAATTTCAATTGAAATTACTGTAAACTAACTGTAGCTCGTGCAATTCTCACAATAATTCTGTTCTCACCACTGATAAAAAATGTGAGCATATTAAAATTGGTAGTTGTGAAATAACTTGCATTCGGATGAGGAATAAAAAGCACAAATTATTGAAAAATTACTATTTACTAAAAGAAATCTTCAAAATCTCTTCCTCCAACTTGAATACATAATCGTCAACGTTTTATTTTTTTCCGTTTCTAAAAGTTTTGTCTTAGTTCGATCTGTTTCGTTGTTGCTTTCCGTCGCTTTCACAAGCTCTCTGTAAAATCCCCAAATTAAAAAATCTGATGGGTTAAGGTCTGGCGAACGCGCAGGCCATTGAATCGGCCCCGCACGCCTCTAATTCATCTTAATGTATAAAAAACACAAACGACAATTATTTTACAGGAGTTTCAATTAAAATTACTCCAAAGTCACATTTTTAAGTTTAATTTACCATAAAAATAATAAAAAGTAGAAGAGTAACTTTAATAACAAAAACTCCCATATATGGAGTATTTTTCGATACCCGCAGGTATCAGGAATCTAAAAAAATGTATTGACGTCACTACTTTGGACCACCCTGTATATAGGATCTTGCGAATTCGACCCTTGTTAGTTTGGAATCTTGTAGAAAAATAACAGCTTGCGAAGGTTTATGAAGAATTTTGTGAGGACGATATTGATATTTTTGCCGAGTTATCTAGATTCCTTTAGGAAAGCCCTCGGAAGCTATGTACCTACTTGCGCAGGTGTGTATAATCGAAAAATCTTTTACTCGGGAAGTAGAGCTGCTTCGGGAACCTCTCAGTTGGATTTCGCTGATATGTTGCATAAAGGCCAACGCTCACTTATCGGCAACAGCCCAGCCCACGGCACACCGGAATTTTATTCTTTCTATATAATTGAATGGGATAGCGCGCACTTGACCGCTACGGAACACGGCAAATTAGTAGACAAATAGGTTTCCGTTTTGCCGTGGTCCGGGCTGTTGCCGATAAGTGAGTGTTGGCCTTAAACCTTCATTCTGCAGTTTCTCAACAGTGTGCCGGATTTAATGCTACAATCCTAACAAATCTCATCGGAAGTATTCGTAACAATACTCTTCAACCAACTACCAAGTTTCGATTCGATCAATAAAATCGAAAAAAAATTACAAACCCCTGCTGGGAATCGAACATGGATCCCAACAGATATAACTATGTATCGATCTTTTATTTTCACAATAACTCCGAAAATACGTATTCAATGGACCTGAGATATATTAATACTTGGTTGAAAAATGACGGCTCGAAGTTCCTTTCAATGTTTAATCGAATTGTGATTGGTAAATTACCCATCAGACCGAAAAGTGTTGAATTTTTTATATTGTATCGCAAGGTACGGTCCTGTATTCATTTGAAACAAAGTGATCCTCACCTCGTCATAGGGAATTCCCGGCCTTCATCAAATTGATTGTGCTCCGTGTATTAATTTTCAGATTTCATTTTGACAATCGGAAATACTCCATAAATTCTTCAGTTTCCTAGAAAATTCAGATGGACCCCCTGAGATAATTCTCACATATACATGAACTTACCCAGGAACTCATTGACCCCAGAAGATCTTATATTAACATATTGTGCCTACTTTTTAATCTAATTCGAAAAATATGTTATTTATAGGTTTTTTGTTGCGATGAACAAGAGTCAAGACTTATTCAAAAAGTTATGATGAATTAGAATGCTTATAGTGCGAATATTGCTTTCGTACTTATCAGTTAATATTGGTCTTTAAAAAATTCACAAAATCGACACAGTGAGAGACTATGTCCGATTTTCCGCCATTTTGCAACTCTAGAAAACGGCTCCTTTACTAATATTTTTGCACTTACATCTTAATTGATCGGCTCAAATAGAGATATGTGGCTAGGATTAATTGATAATCTGTACAAGTTTTTTATGACGATTCTTGAAGGGTATATCAAAGTTACAAATGCATACCAACTATCAATTCTCTATTCATATTCGAAATGGAAAAAATTAGATCTATAGTCACTTATCATTTAATAAGGACTCCTTCGCTATTTTGCTTTTCGTTTACTTGCAATTTAGGAAGACCCTGTATTATAAAGCCCCAGCTGCTATTCTAATTTTGATAGTATGCATTTTTGTGAAGTCTATAACTTCTTAAAGGAATTACATACAGAATCTAGATATTTGTTGAGTAACTTGAGGCTTGATTACGAAGCAAGGATTCATGAATGGGCCAAATTCGTCCAATGATTCTGAAGAAAATACCTTTGATTACCTTCAACAAGATATTCTTTTAAATGAATGGCTGTCAAGAAAAAATAAAAACAAAAGAGAAATGAATTTATAGAACACCCATTTATTCTTTTAAAATAAAGTAACAACATCTATTATATCGAATGCGTTTCATTTCAAACTCATGATGACTATCGAAGAATTAAGTCATTCAAGACAAATAAAATAAGAATAAGTAATTATAGATATATGGATATCAATCAGTCTTTATCATCATGTTTGGGTGAACGACTGATTGATCTGTCATTATGATTATTTTCTCGACCTGAATCTTCTGATAGTGACCTAGATCTTGATCTGGAGCCATTCTTGGACTTTGGAGATCTGCCTTTAGATGGAGTCCTTGATTTGGACCTACTAGATCTTCTACTACTTCCGGATCTGTGAAAAAAATATCACTTAGATTTACTTTCATACATTTCATTTAGGTATCTAAACTGCAAATGGAATTCGGTCGAAAGTCCAAGGTGCGAGTGCGGAGAAGAAGAGGAAACAATAGAACATTTAGTAAATACTTGTCCAATATATAAATTTGACGATGGTTTCGAGGCAATTCATTCGGTGTCTGATTCTTTTTTGAGATGGATTGCGAACTTCAAATTAATTTAATGAGTACTAAATCATTTACTAGTTCATGTTAGTTTTTTCGTCTCCTTTTTTGTTTTCAGGTATGTTTCCAAGATTTCAACCTGCATCGCATAGGAAGGAGGAAATTTTGTCAATGAAAAAGAAGCCCTTCAATAAAAAACAACAATTTCATTACACTTATACGGGGAGACAGAGTTTTTCCTGAGGTTTTTATCTGTGCTCTTGTATCATACGTAAAAATGTATGGTACCCCGTTGACATTTCCTCTGCTAATACTGTTATGACACAAATTGTTTGATATAAAAAAAAATGTAATGCTCATCTCAAAAGAATATATATAACTGCTGTATAATTTTGCATTTTTTTGCGCGCATAATGGTTGGTATTATAAAATTTATTTCGACCACAGATTGCAGTTAACCCTCATTTTTGAACCAGATGTCACAAGCTAACTCCTACTTAACTTTCGAAATAGTTTCATAATACCGGCCGTTTTATTAAAAGGAATTTTAATTATGATTATGGCCTGGTAATCATGAATTAATGATTAAGAGTTTTCAAGATAAATATTATTCTATTACTATTAATATAATCCACTCAAAATACATATACTGTTTGCCTTTATATGGGTGCGTTTTTATTTTCATTGAAATGATTAATCGATTAACCCCTATCTCTCTCTTCTCTCTGGTGGAGAACAAAGAGGTAGGGTGCGTTTTTATTTCATCGAACTGATTAATCGGTGTATCTCCCTCTCCCTCTTCTTTTGTTCTCCACCAAAGAGAAAGATAGAGGTTAATCAATTAATCATTTCGATGAAAATAAAAACGCAGCCGTATATACACCAATTAATCAGTTTGATGAACATAAAAACGCACCCTATTTCAATAGGTGATTAAATCGATAAATGTTCATCAGACAACCTCATAACTATGAGTAGGAACTTTTGTGATTGCAAAAAGAGCCTGCATTCCGAATTTTTTCTTTCACAGCTAGGTTATATGTTGTTACTTTACAAATTATGAAAAAAATGTGTAGGTAGAAATCTAAAACATACAAAGCTTTAAGAAATCTGTTGAAATATTTTCTGTAGACAATTCCTTCAACTATAAAACCACCAAGGGCGGGTATTAAAAAACTATTTTGACAGAAAACTAGAAGTTAACTTGAAAAATCTGATTCAAAAATGAGAGTTAACTGCTCTGTGTGGTCCAAATAAGTTTTATAATTCCGGCCCCAAGTGTTGTGATGTTTGATTTTTTTTTTTTAAGAAAAGTGAAACCATCGATTTTCAGAATTATTTCACAGGTGTTCGTTTGATATCTGTAGATTTGACATGTATGAATCTCACAAACCTGGTTTTGTTTACTATTTATGAGTAAGTATTATAGAACTATTTTGGAATATAACCAATAGTTAAAAAAATTATATGTTATTCATAACATTGTTTATTCACACCAAAATTTGCAGCGGTTTTCTTTAAAACTCAAGGACCACTGGTCGGAAATCACCCGGGTGAAAATTTTCAGGTTGAGTTATGCAACAGTAATCAACGTTGCGAGTTTCATGAAAATTAAGTGGTAAGTTTCCGAGAAATATTTTTTCCCTTCCTACAGTCAGTTTCGAGCCCTGAGGGTACATCGATCCTGCTGAAAAGCTTGGAGGATCAATCTGGAGCGACACACAATTTTTCCACGAAGTTTCACGGATTTCGGTTCAGTACTTTCAGAGAAAAGGCCCCGACAACGGGCGGACTTTTAAAATTAGTTCATTCAAATCTGCATACTTCAAAATAAGATAGGAATTGGTTTGTAGAGAAAAGGGAGCTCCAGTAATAATAAACTAACATAATCACAAGGACGAATATCTGTCGATAAATCAACAAATATTCCACCTTGATCAGAGCTAATCATCCAATCAACCAAAACATCTGCACCGAAGAAGCGGTCCCAAAGAGAATGACGAAGATAGCTTTTACGGTTATTACTGATTTTTGGTCAATCACTAAGGTTTATTGATATTGATTAAATCAAACAATAAACCAAAATAGGAGTTGAATGCTTTCTGTGGACAAAATGAGGTTTATGAAACCGGCACCAAAGCCATATAAATAGTTCTGATAAATATTGAAATTACTAATCAAATACAAAAATACAATCAGTCCTTAATAAGAACATGTACCTTGATCTACGGAACTTTGTTCTGGAGCGGCTTCGGCTCTTTGAGAGTTTACGGCTTCCCCCACTTTTTCTTTTATCTTCTACCAGGTGAATTTTCCTACCACTAAACTCCTGATCTTGCAGTTTTTCTATAGCATTTTTCATGTCAGAGAAATTTGCAAACTCTACAACTCTGAAAAATAAAATATATTATGAAGGATTGTTTTTCATTTACTGGATAATTGAACATACCCTTCATTTTTCCTTTGCTTGTGTGCATCTGCATAGGTTACTTCACCAGCCTGTCTCATGAAGTCTTTCAGATCCTAGAGAAAAAGAGATGAATCAAAAATATTTATCTCTGTAAATCGTTGACAACTTCTAGAAATCTCAACCTAGTATATGAATTTGTTTTTTCTTATCTGATGATAAATACACTCCACATAAAACTACAACAGTAAAGAACATCTAATGAAAAGGGCAGTTTGAAGGTAATCCACCATAGTTTAGGTTTAGATCTTGAGTATAACTCAAGAAGAGCCTATTTTTTTTCAGTCTCGATCATCATGAGAACTCGCAATTCAATTATCATCGAAGATAATTCAAAATTTGATAACCAAGTTTTTGGTACATGTTAATTGGAATCAACTGTGAGCTATTTGTTTATTATTCCTAATTTTGAATTTGTGCTGAATGAAAACTCCCCATGGTGTGAAAGCGATAAGGGCACAGTGAAATGAAAAAAATAGGTCAGCAACGACAAGGAAAATTTCAATGCAAGGGTGAATTAGACAGCTCTACCAAGAAAAAAAGATATGAGGACATTGGTAAATCATGCTTACTGATGAACAATTTGTAGTAAACTCTATAACTTCACCCAAATTAATTTGGAACTTGAAATTATCGACTTGCAAAAGTAATTGGACAGGTTTCAGGGATGAATCCATTGGGAGCAAACAATACCTCGAATAGAGCGCATTGACTTTTAGAGGCAAGAGTTCGTTTTTTTGAAAAAATTTTTGGACGCAAGTGGTTGAAAAAAATAGTAAGAATGCGCCAGGTTCCGCTTTTTTATATTCATGAATTTCCGAGAAAATAAAAACTGAAATGTAGTGGAAAATGAAAAATAACTAACATTGCTCATTCTCACAAAAGAATTGAGTACATCAAAAAAAAATTCCTAATAGATAATCACTGCAGCCTGCAGAACGACACCCCGTTTTCTCCAATTAACGTCGAAATTTCACGCATTTCTAATATTTCTCGCGGCTATTGGCAACGTTGAAGCATGCATATTTTCAAAAGAATTTTCATTTAAAAATAATAAATGAAATAGTTCTGTTTCAAATATTAGGAGCGAAAACCCAAAAAATGATGATAAATCCATTATCGAAACCCATAATTTCCTATAAAAAAATCATCAGACAAATAGAAACCTATTGACATTCCATACAAATGAACAGAAATTATCCTTTCTCAGGTGAGGGATGCAGAAAAATTATCAATGTCGTCATAACTCTTGTTTGGGATACCTGTATAATTCACCCCGATGAAAGAATAAATAAATGCAAAAGATTGATTAGTCCGGGTTTCTTTTCAAATTATAATCAAAGTTCATTGAAATTCCTTCGCTAGTAATTATGAATAGTCTGATGAAATGCACATCATTTATGTTGATCATTTTTTCCTGTATTCGTTTTTTTTTGGGTCCATTATGTATTTCTAATTATTTTCTAGATTGCAATACGATTTCAAAGTTTCAGTCAACAATATTATTTGTATAATAATAAATACATTCAACTTGGTAGTACCACAAATGGGGCGCAGAGAAATGTGCTTGGATAATAAAAAATGCATCTAAGGTTTTTTTGGCCAAAAATCGGCGTCATGCTAAGGCATTACCTGTGGCACATGAAAAATCAGCGAATGGTACAGCCAATGGAACGGCGTGACCTTGATTATCAGCGACTCATCATCAGATGCACCAAGGACAGATGAGCAACCTCAACGGGGTGGAATTTTTTCGTGATCCAAGGTGCTCTCATTGCCACAGACTACGCTTAGTTGACACATGTGTTTGATTTTCGGTTAAATGCGAGTTAAACAACAGTTAGGGTTATGGAAATGAATCTTGAACGGAACAGGAGACTGGAATTTGGCGAAATTGGGCGGCCTCTGCATACATTTGGAACTCGTATCTGGACTGAAGCCTGTGCTTGGGAAAAGGAAAGCACTCCCCGTGCTGCAGATAACGTGTGGCGCTCGAAACGGAAGGAAAGCCTGTCCTAGGATTAACCACATTGGAAATGCTCCCCAAAGGTAGATCGATTCTGCCCATTGGTTTGTCAACTTGATTGTAACTTAACCCATATTGATCGTTCGAAATCAAACAATACTAATAAGGACTTTAGGCTAGGGCACTGCTAATTTTATGCCATTTTGCCCCCTGCAAATATCATTTCAACTGATAAATAACATTTTAAATACTTCAATGTGCACTTAAAAATTAGTTATATCTTCATACACGCTTTTTTTTTGCAATGTGACTGAAGCATAATCTATAGAAACTCCATACTATGAAACATAAAGATATAAATCCTTTTATCCTGCGTAGAGGCAAAACAACTCAAAATTGTTCAAATTCAATTTAGCTATAGTTTAAAGTGCCACATATCTCTTCGAACATGCTCAAATTGTATACTTTATTCGATATTACCTGCCAGCTGACTCTACTTGATAAATTTTCAACTATCAAGCGATTTTCTGTCCTTGTCGGTGGCCCATATCTAAGATAAAAAACATAAGATATAAAATTATGGATCTCCACATTCAATAGTCTATTTTAAGAATAATTTGGGACTTACCGATCATTGTTCCTGCCTTTAGATTCCCTTCTGAAACTAATTTGAATAAAATTAACTGAAGAAAAACTGAAAGTACTACAATCTACCTATCCCTCGGTCTTCCACGAGGAGGTCCCCTGAAACTGCCCCTTTCTGATCCTCTGAATTGATCTGAACCTTTTGGAGTTCCTCTTGCTCTCTCAACAGATATTCTATAGAAGATTCACAATGAAATTTGAGAAAATTTATGCCAGAATTATTATCACCTTTCACCCATCAAGTCTTTGCCGTTGCACTCATAAACTGCATCTTCTGCATCTCTATAATCATCAAATTCCACAAAGGCGAACCCGTTTTTCATGGATACCTCCCTAATTCTACCATATTTCCTAAAGAACCTTTCTAAATCTCGTTCTCTCACTCTGTAAGTTAACCCACCAACGAAAACTCTTGTGCTATTCTGAAAAATGAAAATCTACGTAAACTAAGTGTTTCAAGATTGATAGTTATGTATGCATAGAGTTTCAATTATTTGAGAAGAAAGATAGGTAATTCTTTAATATTTCCACAAAATACTCCAATAATAAACTCGTTGGAATAACAATGGCGGCAAGCGAAGTATGAAAGTGTCTGACATCATCAATACCAATATGGGATATGGCAGAGCCAGTTATATTTCAGTTTGTTTGAATTCCACATTTTCTCGATCAACTTACCCTTCCTTTCGAACTGAAACTCATTTTTACGAAATTTGTGATGTCTTTCAGCCAGAAACAGATTTAACACCGGTAAACCACGATACGAGTTTACGATTTAAAGTAAATTAATAATTTTCAACTTTTCACAGCTACGCGCTATCAACTTCAACTAACACAGCAACCACAGATAAAGATAACCGACGACGAGACCACAGAATAAATGGATCTGCGCTAGAGCATAGAACATTTTAGAAATATTTATTGGAATAGGCTTTTTTGTTCCCTACGAAAGCGTAGAGCGGCCAAATATAAAAATATTTTAGAATTCGGAGATGAAAGTCCGAACTATAATAATTCTAAGATAAAGTCAGAAGTATACAAAATTCTGAGGAAGGTCCGAATTATTATAATTTTGAAAAAAATTCTGAAAAAAGCCTGAATAATAACACAGAACAATTCCTCTAGATAATCACAGAGGTTGACTAATTTCAATTAATATTTCTATGATGCTTATACCGTGTATGTTGGCATGTCACTTCTGCTTCACGAATACAAATAGATGCTCGCTGAAAAGGCTTACAGATCATAGGATAGAGTCGTTTATAGCATGCTGTTCCGCTTATATCATGGTTTATAACATAAATCGAGAGCATCGATATATATATGAAAAATAGGAGAAGTGACATGCTACTCTGAATAAAGAACATAAGGAAGGAGCATAATGCCTCACAAAGTGGGTCCGGGATGGATGTTGCATATGGCCGATTTCCCTTTCACTTTAAAGAGAGAACTACTTGTTCCGAGACTTCTCTGTCTGAAGAAACTAACTAACATGAGTCATACTCGGAGGTTCAATATGAGCGCATATGTCCCACTGATATACGAAGTAGTAAAGCGTTATGCTCCTTCCTGCTGTTCTTTATTCAAAGGACATGCTAACAGACCTGGTATAATCATCATAGAAATATTTAATGAGACTGGAAATTAATCTATCTCTGTGATTATCTATAGGAGTTATTCTGTGGTACCTGGTATGTCTATGCTCTCGATTTATGTTATGAACCATGATGTAAGTAAAATATCATGTTATAAACAAAAATTTGTTAACAAATTTCGTGCGCGGGGGCAGCTCCGAGCTACCCAAATCGTCAAAAAGAAAGCAGCACTTAACTACTCTATCCTATGATCTTCCAGCATCTTTTTGTATTCGTGAAGCAGAAGTGACATGTTAACAGACACGGTATAATCATCATAGAAATATTAATTTCAATTAATTCTATCTCTGTGACTATCTAAAGGAGTTATTCTGTGGTATAATTCGGGCTTTTTCTCAGAATTATAATAATTCGGAGTATTCGGACTTTTTTTCCCAGAATTCTGAATAATTCTGGCTTTTATCTCAGAATTATAATAATTCGGACTTCCATCTCCGAATAATGAATAATTCGGACTGTTTTCTCAGAATAATAAATTTTTTTTACAGGTGGCCGCTCTACGCTTTCGTAGTTCTCTTTCTGCTACTTGTATTTTATTATCGTTTTATGACTTATCAGCAATTTGGTTAATCACATCAATAATCATTGGAATCTCAACCCAAGATCTTCGAGTTGATTTTTCTTTGTACCATTCACTGATTATATAATGCCATTGTATACAATGATAATGCAAAGGTTGATTTTTGGTATAGAGACTAGTTTGTAGTATTTATAGACTGACCTGTCCTCAACGCGATTTGTGTATGTCCATTCGGAAAATTTTCGACTGATATTTTTTAACGAATAAATCCACACGAAATTGTGCATCCTGCTGCGTTCGCATCCTCCAACCAACAGCGAAGTTTCAATCTGCTCACACAAGTACTTCATAAGATATCGAGGCCGATTTGGTCCGATAAAGAAATTAACCGAGATATTCATACCACAAACCAAAGCTGAAAATTTCAAGACTGTAGGTCCTTTCCTTCGAGAGTTAGAGCACACACGGTTGACTGGTTGGACCGACGGGCAGAATTGAATTTGATCACGGACTCTTCTTCAGTGAGTCCAACCTAGTAGTTTAAGGCGATCTTCAGCTTCAGCTCAAAATTCGAAAAGATAACGCCCTGTTTCCCAGAACAAATGCATAAAAATGAGTATTGCGGCATCTAGCGTAGAAAGTCCATATCAATTGCAACATTCTTCAGTGGCTGTATGCTGCCACCTAGTAATTGACAATTATAATAAGTTGGTTCGAGAAGTATGGATTATACGGAAAACTGTTTGGTGAAATACAATTTTAAAGACTTTCGGATTCGTTCGTTGATTGGAATTGGAGGAGAGGCGCTGAAGTAGTAAATGGCGAAGGTAGATTTTGGTACGTGGTGCTGGTGCCGTTGAATATATTTTCCAAAAATGAGGCACTCCCTGGACTACAGGGTAGTTTAATAATGTGCAAAAACAGTAAAACAACTAAAATATTGTGTATTTCATACATGGTTATTGGGAAAATCGATTGAATGCTAAGAAACATTGAATTGTTTTGTCTTCTTAGCTAGTTTCAAAATGGAGTAGAGGAAAGACAGGATTTGTTTTTGTTTCAAGAGACCAAGGATCGGAAATTATTTTCAATGTGTTGAACTCAAAAATTGAAAATTATAGCTTAGATCTATTGCTTTCAGTATTATTCATTCACGGTATGGACTAAAAACGTAATGAAATCGTTTTTTAAAACCGATTATCTCGAACTGAGTACAAGACTAGTGTTGTTACCCTATCAGGATAATTTTATTCGAAGTGATTCTTTGAAAGTCATCGGTGAGTTATTTATTATCTTCTATTCATTTATTTGCCAGAGCTGCATTTTGTGTTTCTGCTTCAATGAATGGGGTTCTGTTTTCTTATCATTTAGGATGTGAATATGCATTTCATGACCACTTCAATTGTGAAGTTATAAATCAGCAATCCTGTTTAAATTATAACAGCTCTGTTTACTGTAACCCAGTGTTTGATTTTCGAGAACTTTTATGAATATTCCTGGATTAAGTTCATTTTCAAGGAAAGTTCTTTTTGGTATGTATAATTTTCATGTGACACCAATGGTCATAATTCAACAGAAATGCTGTCTCAATTCATTAATTTGTTTTTATCTGATAAAATTCTGCAATATACCTATATTGTATTCATCAAGAAGTGTTTCCTCCAATTCTTAGGAATGTTCATTTCTTTTACATACTCAGATGAATCTGTTCTTGATTTACATGAAATCCCCTGACTCCCATTATCTCATACTGAATGTCTTCATTCACTTGTTAGCACTATTTTTCTTCCAAATAAAAACAAAATGCTTGAAAACAATATATAATGAATAAAAAATACATATTGTTTATTCAAATTAATTAAATAGGTTTATGCAACATAAAATAATTTCTTACAGGAATCTTCTGAATTAAAATTTGAGAAACAAAATCTATGTGCTCAGTTGTAATCAATAACAATATCTGATTGGACAGCAAATTTCAAGTCGCTACAAATCTCATTGATCTTAATTAAAACCTTATTTATAAACACAGAATTCTTTGGGTTCTAAGAATGATCCCCAGTTAAATTAGAAAGTAAACCTTCATTCTGGAAGTAAGCCCCAATTTATGCATTATAGTCTTAAGGATAGTTTGTGTGACAACAAATGTCACAAAAAAAATTCACCGCATTCGTTACAGCATGAACCAGCCTTTTATGTCTTGCTTTTTAGGCTTTTTCATGTTGCAGAGAATGCTGTGTATTTTTTGCTGATTTCAAATTTATCTCTGACCAATATTATAAATCATATTCAGTGTTAAGCGTAAGCATAGTCACAAACTATAAGAATCATCATGCATAATTATCATATGCTCAGTCATAAGCATAGTCATGGTCTTAGGCCATGGAACAATATTGAACCTGTGTTATTCAATAGGAGCATTTATGCATCATAGTCATTAGCATAAGAAATAAGCACCAACGTATGACTGCTATGTTTATGCCTAGGGCTAAGACTGTGATGCATAAATTGGCATCTAAAAGATTAGCATTGTTTTGATTGCTTTGATTGTGACTATGATCATGCTTATGCTACATACATTGACTATGATGCTCAGTCGATTCATCCTGAAGTGATTGTATTTACGGTCGGCCTAACGGCTATGGTGCTCAGTCGTTTCATCCTGAAGTTATTGCATTTACGGTCGGCCTAACGGCCGATCTATATTTGTAGAGTAGGTTTGGACCTTAATTACGGAGGACGAATTCGTGAATGGGTGAAATCCACCCTATGATTCCGCAGATATACCCATTCAAAATTTTATTTTCCCAATATTTTCAAAAATACAGATGAGATCGCATTGGATTCCAGTACTGATCATAATTCTGATCATACAGAATTTCGTGAGGATAATGTTATCACAAGATGGTAGAATATTGAATATTGAAAAAAAATGAAGTTTGTTTTTTCAAATCGTTATAATGACACGATGATAACGAAATTTTGCACAAAGTTGTTCATCAGCATTTTCAAACTAGTAATCAAGTTTCATCAAGATTGAATTAGAAAAACTCCGAAATGTCGTACACTGTTGTGAAATCACGGAGCTCAAGGTATGAGCACATTTCTTTCAAATATGGTTGATAGTTTCAGGAAAAATAATATTTTCGAAAAAACATTTGAAAACATTTTTTTTAATTGACTAAAAGTACGATACCAACAAAATTTTTCGAGAAGTTGCTTTTCATTATGCTCCAACTAACTGCTAAGTTTGATCCAATCTTTACAGTAGTTCTTGAAATATCAGAGAAATAAACTCAAAATTTCAAATGGCTATAACTCCGAAAACGTTTCTCTCATTTTGCCCATTAAAGAACTCAACCGCGGCTTTCTGATTCGCGACCTACCCCGAAAGATTCAAGTCGCTAGCTTGCTCCATTCGACAGTTATCGTGTCCTCGGGCGGCTGGATAGAATCGATTTTGACACCGGATTCGTCATGAGTGAGTCCAACCTAGTCATTTGAGACCATTTTCGGGAAAAAAACAGATAACTACGCTAGGTTGGACGTTCTACATTATATAGTAGGTGGTAGGTACATATGAAATTAAATCAAACATTAGAGTCTTTGATAAGTATATGTAGAAGATGACGTCTCTCCGAATTCTTATGACATTGATGACATTTCACGAGTTCGAAAACCTCGCTCAGTTCTAGTTACAAAACTTGTTAGACCTGGTCCAAAGCGTTCCGACTGACTTAAAGAGTGAATGGAGTCTAGTTACCTACATGAGTAAATCAAACGACAGAATCATTGATAGAAATCTGTAGGAATTGACAATGTCTCGCCGAATGATTTTAACCTTGACATTTCACAAGTGTCAAACTGACTCAGTTCTAGTAACAAAAATTTTATGGACCCCTTCCATAGCCTATCGACTGACTTTATAAAAGTGAAAGGAGTATGTATAATTACCCTCGCATTTGAAGATCAAATTCATGCATCATTGTTATAGTTATAGTTTTAACCATTGTAACTCTGTTATCTTGAAATGAATTTGAGCATTTGAATTTGTGCAATGTTAAAATTTTTGGTAGCAGTCATATACTTCTCTCTTCTGTGTTGAGACAATGATAGTGACACAGTTATTAAAGTCATGCATAAATAGGTCCTTGTCTGATTCTTCCAATTCAGCTAATTGTTGTATTCTATGATATTCTTATTCTCATATATTTTTTTCTTCTATTCATGTTTGCTTCCCTATTAAGAGAAAAATGGACACTTTTCTCAATGGACACTTTTTCTGATTAAGGCATACCTAGCCGAATTCGTGTTTTATGGGGTAAAAATTGTTTCTTGGTTTCAGTCTCTGAATTTTTCCATCAAAATGTTCTCTTTTGAAATTTTTTGCATTCTGTAAATTTTCAGTTCTCATACAATTTATTTTTCAGAGATGTGGAATAGAGATGACCTAAAAGAACACCACAATGTTACTTCACTGCAGTCTTTATGCAACTAAAAGCTGTTCACACTGGGACGGTGTGTAGAGAGAGGCCAGAAACCGTGGCAATTTTCTGGCTATTTCTGGCGGGGCTGTGTGTTTATGCAACAGGGGGCGAACCCCCAGTGCAATTCCCTGGCCCCGCCACCACATCGTACAGATTCTCCCACCTGGTGATCGATTACAAAACCGAAAAAATATTCGCAGCAGCGACGAACAAGATTTTCCAGCTTAACTCTAATCTTGTATTGGAAAAAATCGTCGCCACAGGACCAAGAAATGACAGTCCACAGTGCCATGCAACAGGATGTGTTGGTTCCGATATCCAGCTCTCTTTGATGGACAATTATAATAAAATTTTACTAATAGAACCGGATAGCAGAACATTATTAACTTGCGGTTCACTGTCTCAAGGTGCTTGTTACAAATATAAATTGAATGATATTGGTGCCACTCCAGAGTTTATCTCGATCAGTGTAGCTGCAAATGACGCCAATGCTTCAACGTATGCGTACATTGGACCTAAGGGTTATAATCTTTGGGGTAGGCCAAATATACTTTATGTTGGAACCACTTTCACTAATACCGGCGAGTATAGACACGATGTTCCAGCGATAGCTAGTAGAAATTTGGATACACTCGATTATGCTGAATATTCCTTCAGCAAACAGTCACTATTGAATATTGACGTGAAGTACCGAGATCATTTCATAGTTCAGTACATTTACGGATTCAACGCCAGTAATTATGCATATTTTTTGATAGTTCAGAAACAGAGTCATTTGCCAGGACAAGAAGAGCAAGGTTATGTATCAAGACTGTCCAGGACTTGTATAAACGACCCAAACTATGACAGTTATACTGAAGTTACCCTGCAATGCGTTGATAACGATCAAAAGTACAATCTTGTTCAAGATGCAAAGATAGCTAGTGCGGGCAGTGAACTTGCATCGGCTCTTGGCATATCGGTAGGTTCTCATGTGTTAGTAGCAGTTTTTAGACCGTCCAGAGGTATCACCAATGAACCTCAGAGCCATTCTGCTCTTTGTATCTATCCACTTAGAGACATTGAGATTAAGTTCAATGAAAATATTCATATGTGTTTCAATGGCAGCGTTAAGTATAGAAATATGGGGTATGTTTCGGGGCCTATTCAAGATGGAAAATGTCCCAGTAGTGGCACAGCGGGGAATGTTCCTAATTTCTGCGAAGTTGGTTTGAAGATAAGTGGCGCTACACCTATAGTAACCTATGCTTCGCTCATATTCCCAAATGTTTCTTTGTCAGCGGTGGCCACTGCCTCAACTGGAAGACATGTTCTCGCATTTTTGGGAACAACAAAAGGAAGCATCAAGAAGGTTCTGCTGTCTTCACAGTTTCCAACTGAGTACGAAGAAATTGTGGTGGATAAAGGAAATGCCATCTTGCCTGATACCACTTTGTCATCTTCTGGGGATCATTTGTATGTTCTCTCAACTTCTCAGGTAAGATGAATGATTTAATATTGTTGATCAATTGAAAATAAATTACATTTTAATGGTTTCACTCAATGTTCTTCACCAGTCAAATGATTGCTTGCATTTGCATTTACCTTTTTATGTGCTTGTTCTATTGAACCAGCCTTATTATTTTGTCCAAATGTCTATAATTGCCGAATTTTGGTCGCACAATGGTCTGGTAAGATTGAGTTAGGCTCCCTGATGAAGATTACATGGTCAAATTTAATTCCATCTGTGAAACTTGTAACTTTCTGAAATGAAAATTCTAGAGAAGCAGTGATGTGAAGTCAGTATCTGTTGGGCAAATGTTCAAATTGGTTGTCAAGGCGGTATATTTTGATAATTAAGGAAATAATATCGGAAATGAAGAAAAAACAAGGAAATTTTACTTATTTTTACAATTTTCTTGAAAATAAATATCATTTGAGCTGAAATTTCGCACACTGTTGTCATGGTGTCAACCCCAAGGTTTGAGCCAAATTTAATTGAAATCTGATGGATAGGTCCAAAAAAAAGTGAAAAAAAATTTCGATAAAACTTTTTTCAGTTCTAACTGTACTATTTTGACAAAATGTTACTTCCTAGTTTCAACCTGATCGCATCAGTAGTTTCTGAGACATAGAATTAATAACGTCAAACATCCTGAATTTAGTGTAACTCCAAAACCGTTGGGCGGTTTTGGCCCCTCAACAAACTCGACCATAGCATTTTGATGCTCAGCCTACCCTGAAAGCTACAAGTCGCTAATTTTATTTTTTCTCATATTATCGTGGCAACAGCTGGCCAGCCAGACAGAATCGATTTCGACCTAGAATTTTTCATAAGTGAGTCCAACCTAGTTGTTTTAACTCATTTTAAGGAAAAAATTCGAAAATTACAGCTATTTGGGCAAAACGATTTCAAGCATTCTGTAGGTTTTTTCTGGGTTTTCACTCTCAATATCTGAAACAGAACTATTAAAAATTGAACGAAAATTGTTTTTTTTTTATGGAAAAAGCCCTTGCGGATTCTAGGATTGAACTATTTGTCAGGGGCAGTTTCTCTTTGTTTATCGTTGTTATTGTTCATTAATAATAATAATAATATGCTTTATTTCATGTAAAGAAAAATACACTCTAATGGATTTACTCGACATGAAATGGTGTCATAGAAGGCTTGCACTCAAATTGCATAATTCAAGAATTCCTCAATCGTGTAGGGTTCGATCTTCAGCAGGAGCTTGTATACGAGTTTCTTTTGAAATTGTAGGGTTAATTCTTCTCTTATATAGTTCGCAATTTTGTTGTAATAACGTATACAGCTGTACTCTGGTCCTTTCTCAGTTAGGGTTAACCTGTGCCTTGGGTATTTTAGTGTGGTCGTTCTCGTTTCATATTGACCTGTTTTCTCCTCAAAGTAATGCCTATTTTTGAACACGAAAATCAGGCATTCCTGGATATGGATTGCTGGTGCGGTTAGGAGGCCATTATTCCGGAATATCCCCCTGCAGGACTCAATTCTCCTCATACCAAACATCACACGAATGGCTCTCTTTTGCATCTTTAATACGCCTGTCATGTTGCTGGAGTTTCCGTAGAACATGATCCCGTACCTCATTTTTGACTCAAAGACCGCCTGGTATATTGTTTTCAAAGATGTGGAGTCAAGATGTTTTCTGAGGACTCCCAATGTGTAGCATATGGAGCTCAGATTTGTTCGTAGTTCTGAGATATGTTCGTTCCAATTGAGAGATTCATCTATGAGGAGGTCTAAGAAATGTCCAGACTTCTGAAGGTGTACAGTGGAGTTTGTCATTTGGATGTTTGTAGGCGTCTGAAAACCTGCATGTGTAGTCTTGAAAAGGATTGCTTGTGTCTTCTCCGTATTCATTTGTAGGTTATTGTCTTTGAACCATTCACTTGCTTGAGCTAATGTTGTCTTCACTAAGTTGGCTGTTTCTGGAAAAGTATCTGCTTTTATACTCAAATCGGTGTCATCTGCGTAATTTATCATCTTTATATATGGTTTAGAGTCAGTTATCGTGGACAGATCGTTAAGGAAGATGATAAAGAGTATGGGGCCCAATATACTTCCCTGTGGTACTCCCAGCTCAGTAGGTGCTTCATCTGACAATGTTTTATACCGTATGACTGAAGTTTATCAAAGATGAGATCATGGGACAGGCTATCGAATGCCTTTGATAAGTCCAGCATTAACGTAATCAAGATCTGGGAGTCCTCCAGAGCACTCAAAACCTCAGTGATAAACTCGAATACTGCAGTCTGTGTTGATTTTCCTTTAACTTATCCTTGTTGGGAAGACGTCAAGATATCCTCTTCTATCAGGTATGAAGTTAGTTGCATACAGATGGCCATTTCTAATATTTTCGAAAATGTTGGGAGGAGACTTATCGGTCTATAGCTCTGTGGTTTATTTAATTCCCCTTTTTTGTAAATGGGCTTAATCAATGCTGTCTTGAACCTCTCTGGGAATATGCCATGTTTCATAGACGTGTTTATGAGATTAGGCAACCTGTTTACCTAGAAACAGCCCTTGACAAATACACTGCGCAAAAAAATTAACGCACATTATGGAAATCTCAAATTTATTCTACAACTGAAGGTGTTCTCAATGATAATTATTTTTATCAGAATTATGCATGCATATGCTATCCACTTTCAACGTTTTTCTTCAATACAGATGTTTTTTCCCAGCAGGAATAAAAAAAGATGATATTATCAGATTTGGAATGTATTGGCTCCATTCTAAAATCAGTTGTTCTCGATCAATTCTAGTGATCAATAGTTTTTCTTTCGTTTGATTTTCTACACTCGATCGCTATGCAACGCGAAACACGCAATTTGACCCAAGAGGAATATGCCCAAGCGGTAGTTTTGCGAACGTTACTTGAGAGTTTCTTCGTTGAGACAACGGTTTGCAACCGCTCGCCTCCTTCAAATTCAGCTTGAGCAAACTCATGAGGTGCAAATTAGCACTCAGGCAATAAGAAATCGCCTCAGAGAATATGATTTAAAGCCTTGTGTTGCGGCAAGAGGCCCAGCTCTTACCCCAGCCCATCGAAGGGCGCGTTTGGATTTTGCGAGAGCGCATATCCATTGGGAAGAGGCCGATTGGGAAAAAATTCTCTTCACAGATGAGTCTAGATTCTGCCTCTACCATTGTGATCGACGTTCCCTTGTATACAGACGTCCACATGAAAGATATGCTCAGTGCAATTTCCTGAATACTACTGGTTTCGGGGGAGGATCGATTATGGTATGGGGTGGAATATCTTTGACTGCTTGCACAGACCTAGTGGTCGTTGATAATGGAGCTATGAATGCTGATAAGTATATAAGGAACATTCTTGAAGAGCATGTAGTGCCATTTGCCCCATACATTGGTGAAAATTTCATTTTTATGGACGATAATGCCAGACCCCATCGTGCGCGCATCGTTCAGGAGTACCTTGAAGAGGTTGAAGTCTCTCGAATGGAATGGCCAGCAAGAAGTCCAGATCTCAATCCGATTGAGCAGGTTTGGGACAACCTCAATAGAAGGCTGATAAGTTCAGAAAATCATCCAGCTACTCTTAATGACTTAGGAATCCAACTCGGAGAAATCTGGGAAGGATTAGATCAGAACATTTTAAGATCACTCATTTTGAGTATGAACCGTCGTTGCCGAGCTGTAATTAACGCAAGGGGTGGAAATACCAAGTATTAAATCACTTATCAGCATTTCAGTATTTTGAAAATTGTTCATTTCTCTTTTTTCACATAAGATTCGGTGAAATCCTGAATTTTTCTTCCATTTAATGTGTCTTTTTTCGTTCAAAACCTTCCCGAGAGAACATAAAAAATAAGTTATAAGGTCAATGTAGAGTTAACTTTCATTAAAATTGAGATCTTCAGAATGTGCGTTAATTTTTTTGCGCAGTGTAGTTCAATCCTCAAGGGTTTTTTCCATAAAAAAACAATTTTTGTTTAATTTTCAATAGTTCTGTTTCATCATTGGAAGTGAAAACCCAGAATAAAAACCTACAAAATAATGCTAAATCCTCCCAAAATAAGCTTTAATCGATACAGGTTGGTTTATATCTAGAAAATTCCATAAAAGCACTTACTTACAGCAGTCTTTGCTGGCATGCCGTGGAGGCAGCAGCTTTTGCACGCATGTTCAATGTAGATGACCGCTTCGGCAACGAATTTGAACATGCGCGCAAAAGCTGCTGCCTTCACGGCAGTGCTTTTCTATATTTCTTTCGATAAATTACTGGATTTCAATTCGATCTAATCTGTATTTTCGGAAATATTGGAAAAATAAAATTTTGAATGGGTATATCTACGGAATCATTGGGCGGACCATAAACACAATAACTTCCGGAAGAAACAACTTGGAAACTCGATATTTGTACAGAAGGTTTGGACCTTAATTACGAAGGCCGAATTCGTGAATGGGTAAAATCCACCCAAGGATTCCGCAGATATACCCATTTAAAATTTTATTTTCCCAATATTTCCAAAAATACAGATTAGATAGACTCTAAATCCAGTGCTTTACCGAAAATAACAGTTCGAAGGTTCATACAGAATTTAAGGAGGATAATATAATAAAAAGATCACAGAATATTGAATATGTATTTGAAAGAAACAATTTGAATTTAAAAAAAAAATTGTTCTAATGACACGATCATCACGAAATTTTGTACAAAGTTGTGTTTCAGCATCTTCAAACTAGGTGCGAAGTTTCATCGTGATTTAATCAGTATTTCCTCAGGTATACCGAAAAAAAAACAACAATATCGGGAAGAAAACCACGAAATTTCACATATTTTTTCCCAATATATATATATATATAATTTACTGATAGTATCCCTACAAAATCACGCGAAAAGTTGCGCGTTACTGTACTCCAACTAACTGCTAAGTTTCGATCTAATAGTAGTTTTTGAATTATGGCCAAAATAATCAAAACTTCAAAAGGCTCTACTCCGAAACCGTTCGGCCGATTTTGCCCATTAACGAACTTAGTCTTCTTATTTCGAAGTGCAACCTATCCTGGAAGTTTTAGGTCGATAGGATTCTCCGTACGACCATTATCGTGCATACGGACCGCCGGCCGGACAGAAATGATGACACCGGATTCGTCATCAGTGAGTCCAACCTAGTAGTTTGAGACCATTTTCGGCTCAATCATCGAAAATTACATACATTCGGACAAAATTATAGCACGCTTTTCCCCTGAACATGCGCGCAAAAATATGTTGAATTTCGTGGTTTTTTTCCTCGGTATCGTTTTTTTCAGAACAACTCACAAAAAAACCTAGAAAATCACTGACATGAAGTCAGCAGCTTTTGTGAGCATGTTCAAATTCGTTGCCAAAGCGGCCATCTCCTTTGAACATGCGCGCAAAAGCTGCTGACTTCACGTCAGTGTTTTTCTAGGTTTTTTTCTACACCATGGCAACCAAATTGTCGAAATGTTTCTGTTTGGTCCTGAATGAAACGCTTATTTTTGTCTCCTAGAAAATGTTACTTAAGGGTGATTTGTTTATGTTACTTCTTCCAAAATGATCTTTCTCATCGATTATTTTACTCTACGAAAATTAAATCGGCGAATTATTCATGTTATGTCCAACATTTTTTCGCAACTTCTATGCATGCGAAGTAACTTGTGTACTCTCAGGTAGGCCAGAAAGACACTCGATTACCAACTCATCTGGCCTATTTATACCATCATGTGAAATTTCAAATTGAATCAAACAGTTCATGAAACATGCGTAATGAGCTCTTGGACTGTTATAATTTTTGTTCTTTTTGGCGAAATTTGCAAATTTAGAGCCGAAATATCATCATTATTATTATGGTTTCAAACGATAACATTATACTCACTGATGAAGAATGCATGATCTGATTTAATTCGATCCAGCCGTAAATTCATTGTCCAAAAGAATGACATTGAGACATTCATAAGTTCATAAATGGGCAAAATTTGGCTGATGGTCTCGGAGAGAGTTAGAGAGAGAGAGCTATATAAATATTCAGTTTCAATTGTTCTTATTGGAAAACCGAAATTAGTTAGGAATTGCTTAATGCAGAAGAAAGAGCTCCAGCAATAATAAAATAACTTAATCACAGGGACTAATATCCGTCAATAAATCAACAAATATTCCACCTTGATCAGAGCTAATCATCCTGACGATCAGTAATAACTATGAAACAGCTGTAGTAATTCTCCTTGGATCCGCTTCTTCGATGTAGGTCTTTTGGTTGATTAGATGATTAGCTCTGATCAAGATGGAATATTTGTTGATTTATCGACAGATATCCGTCCTTGTGATCATATTATTTTGTTATTTTACTGAAATTAGTTTTATCTGCGTTGTAAATATTCAAAAGTTGAAAGGATAATTTGAAATTTTCAGTGTGGGTTCATTTGAAAAATGAATAGGTGTATGAACTTTCGAGCGAAAATTCCTGTTAGTTCGAAGACATTTTGTCTGGCCTAACGCCTAACGGCTGACCGTAAACACAATAACTTCCGAAAGAAACAACTTAGAATTTCGATATTTGTAGTGTAGGTTTGGGCCTTAATTACGAAGGCCGAGTTCGTGAATGAGTAAAATCCACCCTATCATTCCGCAGATATACCCATTTAAAATTCTATTCCAATTTTATGCCAATATTTCCAAAAATACAGATTAAATAGAATTGAAATCCAGTATTGAATCGAAAAATGACAGTTAAAAGGTTTATACAGAATATCATGAAGATGATATGATCAGAATATTGAATATTTGAAAAAAAAATTGAATTGAGCAGAAGTTTTTTCCCGATTCAATGAATAGTTTCCGAAAAAAAAATTTTTTTCGAAATTTACTGATACTGTGATCTCAACGAAAATTCGTGAAAAGTTTTGCGTTCTATGCTCCAACTAATTGTCAAGTTTCAATCCAATTGCATGAGTTGCTCCTGAAATATCAGGAAATTAATCTCAAAATTTCAAATGTCATTTGGACAGAACGATATCTGGCTTCTCCCCAGGGCATGCGCGCAAAAAGTTTGAGCATGTGCTCGCCTCGTCAGTGCTTTTCTAGAATCTTTTCAATCATACATGAATAACGATGTTTTTTTTCTTTCAAATGGAAGTATCTTCCGATTAATTTATTAATATGGTTTCAGATCACCAAAATAAAAGTGGAGCATTGTAGCAGCTACAGTAACTGTTCTTCTTGTTTAGAATCCAAGGATCCCTATTGCGGTTGGTGCTCTCTAGAAAAGAAGTGAGTTGAGTTGACCTTCAGTTTGAACATAAATCTAAAATTGATAATATTTCAGATGTACTATCAAATCGGCTTGTCAAAAAGCGACACATAGCTCACCAAGATGGCTTTCCTTAGGAACAGGTCAACAATGTATAGATTTCGAACAGGTTTATCCAGAACAAATACCAATTACTCAAATGGCGAAAGTCAAACTTATCATCAAGACACTGCCAGATCTTCCAATAGGCGCAAAATATAAATGCGTTTTTGGAAAAGCCGACCCAATAGATGCAGAAGTTAATGAGTATGGCTTGGCCTGTTACACTCCAGGCTTACCTCAAAGACCGAGAATACCTCAGCGACAGGATCATACTCTCGTTCCCCTAAGTGTTAGATCTTCCGAGACGAACCAGGACTTTGTCTCGCGGAATTTTGCATATTATGACTGTTCCAGACATTCAACATGCAGGGAATGCGTTAAATCTCAGTGGGCTTGTAATTGGTGCGTTTATGAGAACAAATGTTCTCATAATATTTCCAGCTGTCAGCGAACTGTTATAAGCGGTGAAAATGTGAGTATTGTTTGAATATAAGAGTATCTTCAGTGTTTCTAATGAGTTTGTGTTTTTTGGCGGGTTCAGTTTTTCAAACTACGACTTTCCATCGACAATAGAATTATATTCTCCATTTACTTTTATAAAGACACTCTGTATAACTGATAAAAACCTTGAGTAAGGTTCATTGTCAGTTTTTATGTAAAGGTTGTAGTAATTACGTATGTTACCAAACTAGGCAATGGCATGCTTGCCAATTTGTGAGGAATTTCAATACATGTGATTAATTTTGTGAGTAAAGGACTATTGTTAGTAAATTGTGAGCTATCACAAGTGGGTGAACATTCAAAGTCCACAATACAGGCCTCCTTTTTTCAATTTGAGCTCAATGTTAGGGAGTGAAATTTTCTATATTTACTCTGAAGTTGATTACTTGCTCCAAGGTCTATCGACTATCTCTTTCTTGAAATCCTTAGAGATTTTCAGAAGAGGTTCCATAACATTTCATTAAGACATCCATTGATATTTGTGTCTTGGTGTAAAGCCGAATCATATATAGTAAAGTAATTGAATTCAGTTTGAAACTGGTAAGCTTTCATAATCTCGAATGACCCACAAAACACATCATTCTATGAGAGTTGCTATGAAGGAGGATGGCAACTAGGGAATGAAGGCTCCAATCACAGGGACCTCGACAGCGACCCACTTGTTCTGTTCGTACCCTTTCAATAGCCATGTAAATCAAATAAATTGAAGTGAGTGGAAATAAAACAGAACAGCCGCGGTAGAAGTTTAGGGCGATGCCACCCAGGAGGTTTACATCGCTGCTTTTCAAAATGAAATAATTTGTTTCACATGGATGTTTACTGGGCGGTCTACAAGGATGCTTCCCTGTGATTGGCGCATTTAAGGCATAGTTGCCATCCCCTTTCATAGCAACTCGCATAGAATGATGTGTTTCATAGGCCATTGGAGATTATGACTGCTTACAAGTTTCAAACTGAATACAAATACTTTACTACATAATTCGGCTATACACCAAGACACTAATATCACTGAATGACTTGATAAAAATGTAAATATGGAACATTTCACTCCCTAACATTGAGCTAGCTCCGAATTAAAAGGATGTAGGCCTTTTTGTGGACTTCCAATGTTCACTGACTTGTGATGGCTCACAATTTTCTCACAATAGGCCTTAACTCACATGCAATGAAATTCCTCACAAATTGGCAAGCATGCAGTATTCCTAGCTCGACGAAGCATCGCAGGTAACCTTTTTTTTAGAATTTTCAGCTTATGAGCTTCCGATACTCCGCGGATTTTTATATTCCTTTCTTTTTCAGAACCCAGTGCGTTTGTCGAATCACGGCTTTTCGTTTTGTCCCCAATTCAGAAATCGCAATGCAATATTATTGCCTAACAATGTCCTTAAGGAGATGAGGTTTGAAGTTGAAAACTTGCCATATCCACAAGCGGGACATATGGGATTTCAATGCATTACAAACATCGAGGGGGCAACTATGTTGGTACCAGCTCGGGTGGATTCCGGAAAGTACATAATCTGCGATAAAACAATGGTAAGGGGTTATAAAAATTCATTGGTAATGAGTTATCACTGTGAAATTATTCTACTTCAACTGTGGATTTCCAGGTTTTCTCTAGGGTTTCACTTCCAATATCAGAAAAATTTCAAAAAGCACTGCCGTGAAGGCAGCAACTTTTGCGCGCTTGTTCAATGTAGATGACCGCTTCAACAACGAATTTGAACATGCACGCAAAAGCTGCTGCCTTCACGGCAGTACTTTTTGAAATTTTTACTGATAAGTTACTGGATTTCAATTCGATCAAATCTGTATTTTTGGAAATATTGGAAAAATAAAATTTTGAATGGGTATATCTACGGAATCATTGGGCGGATTTTACCCATTCACGAATTCGACCTTCGTAATTAAGCCCCAAACCTTCTCTACAAATATCGAGTTTCTAAGTCGTTTCTTCCGGAAGTTATTGTGTTTACGGTCAGCCTAACGGCCGACTGCGTAAACACAATAACTTCCGAAAGAAACAACTTAGGGACTCGATATTTGTAGAGAAGGTTTGGACCTAAATTATGAAGGCCGAATTCGTGAATGGGTAAAATCCACCCAATGATTCCGTAGATATACCCAATCAAAATTTTATTTTTTCAATATTTCCAAAAATACAGATCAGATCGAATTGAAATCCAGTACTTCATCGAAAAATAACAGTTCGAATTTTCATACAGAATTTGACGAGGATGATATGATAAGAAAAATCATAGAAATTTTTTTTTTCAAATTGTTCTGATGACACGATTATCACGAAATTTCGCATGAAGTTGTCTTTCAGCATCTCAAAACTAGCTGTGAAATTTCATCAGGACTGAATCAGTATTTCTCGAGTTATACCGAAAAAATAATCGATATCGAGAAGAAAACCTCGAAATTTGACACATTTTTTCCGGATATCTCCGAAACTTATGATCGTATCGAACTGAAATTTGGTACACTGCTGCGAAATATGAAGTTCAAAGTGTGAGTGGACTTTTTTTTCGAATATGATAAATGGTTTCCAGGAAAAAAAATTTTTTGGAAAAAAATTTCGAAAAAAATTTTTTTTAAAATTTACTGACAATATGATCCTGACGAAATTTGGCTCAAAGTTGCGCGTCGTTATACTCCACCAAACTGCCAAGTTTGAATCCAATCGCTTGAGTAGTTTCTGAAATAAAAAATAAATAACTTCAAAACTTCAAGTGCCTATAACTCCGAAACTATTCGACCGATTTAGCCCATTAACGAACTTAACCGCGGCATTCTGATGCGCAACCTATCCTGAAAGTTTCAAGTAGCTAGCTTGCTTCTGTCGACAGTTATCGTGTCTACGGACGGCCGGCCGGCCGGACAGAATCAATTTTGACACTGGATTCGTCATCAGTGAGTCCAACCTAGTCGATTGAGACCATTTTCGGCTCAATCAACCAAAATTACAGACATTTGGACAAAACGATAGCACGCTGTTCCCCTAGAACATGCGCGCAAAAACAACTTAAAAGTTGAACTGAAATTATTATTTGAAACACCCTAGCGGATTGCGGGATTCAAACTATTTGTCGATCAACGAAGTGAACTATAAGATTTCAGAGTCTATATCTGACCCCTTCATCAGACAATTAAGAGAAAATTTGCAAGAATCAATTTCCTTAAACAGAGGTTTTGGTCCAAAAAAGGGTGGAAAGAAATTAATTCAATTTTCTCTCAATTGTCTGATCAAGGAGTCAGATAAAGACTCACTTGACGACTCACATACGAAACATCACAGTTCGCTTCGTTGATAATTTACTTTATTCCGTTATTGTTCATTAGGCACCATTTTTTGAGGCAATTTCCTTGACAAATAGTTTGAATCTCGCGATCCGCAAGGGTGTTTTCTATAAATAGGATAATGGTTCTTTTCTACGTTTTGGGAGTGAAAACCTAGAAAAAACTGAAAAATAGTGTAAAATCTACCCAAAACGTCCTTTAATCTATATTTGAAAATTCCTCGGTCTCCGAAAATATGCATTTGTTGTAATGAATAAATCTAGATCGTCATCTTTTCGAGTTATATATGAGCGACCCACTGAAATAACACCTATTTGTTCAATGTAATTCTTGGAACTGAAAGTAATATACATTCAGTTTGATATCTTTCGAAGTTACATCCGAAGTGATACCACAGACCAACAAGACAAATCACTTCATCGTTTGCGGGAATCGCGTCTCTCCGACCTTGAGAAATATAACAGACATAACCACACTTTCTTCTTCCTCGAAACAGCTGTCAAATTGAATACTTGATTTTGGAATATCTAAAATCGAAATGTAAAAACGGATTTGTCGGGATTCTGGAATCACAAAACCAAAATCAGACTAAGATTTTTCGATAAAACCATTTGAAAAGCAAATTTCCAACACCAAAGCGAGTGTTTTGTCACACCTCAAACTCCTGTAGAAGAACTCTGTTCGAGTAAATGAAAATTTTGGAAAATGTTATGGAAAACCCGTTTACCTTAATCAGAGAATCTTTGTAGTTTCACATCAAATGAGATTCATTTCAATATAAAATCAAATTATGAATAGACCAACTTTGTTCGATTCCAATCCTAGTGTTTGTGCAATCATATACAATTTTATTAGACATCCCATCGTTTTAATTGAATAATGGAGGTTGTAATGCTTTTACTTCAGTTGCAATTCCTTTATATTATATAAAATGAACATTATGAATGAGTCCACCTAAGTTCGATTCCATTTCTTGTTGTATAGTTAAAACATTTAATGAGGACTGTCGTCATAAAATAGAACCTCAAAGATGACTAAACAATTGATTTGGTTGTAAAAAACTGTTTGGATTATATTCTTAAATGGAACAGATACGAAATTATTCATCAATTAATAGGATGAAAAATTCATTTCAGTTTGTTTACATGTTTATAACCTCTTCAAGCGAGTCCGAAAACGGCGAGAGTGACGTAATCCTATTCCTGCAATCTGATTGGCACCCCAAAGCACCCCAAACGCCTACTAAAATTCTGATTAGCTCGATTCAGGGTCATATCTGCGTTGACATAGATTTCCTAAGTAAATGACGCGAGTGGTTTATCTGGTTGATCTGTGGTGATACAATGTAAACATTGGGTCTTTGAACATCAAATTAAACCGAAATTAAAAAAATCATTAGTGGTTAGACGTTTTTGCAAGTAAAATCCGTATGCTTCCTGTAAAATTTCGAGGCAACCTATCAATATGATTATTATTATCAAGCATAATATTGTGGTTTTGTAACAATGGAGTGTTTGATAAACACTTTGTCAGCCCTTTGTTCGATTTCTGGATTTTTATTTGTGTCCATTTCCAGTATTCTTACGAGGCCAATGAGGGAGAATACATAGCAGAGGTGCAGGTTGTTTGGAACAAGAAACATCACGTTGACTCCACTAACGTCACTTTGTATAAGTGCGATATTTTGGGATCCCATCGAGAACACGCCGATTGTTCCCTTTGTGTTACTAGGAATTCGAAATACCATTGTACATGGTGTGGTAATTCTTGTTCTTACAGAGAAACCTGTCTGCAAATACCTCATAACGAATGTCCAAGACCTCGGATCGATATGGTAACTATCATAATTTATCATGTATATTCAATTATTTTCCCTCACATATATTTTAGTTTTACAGAATATCTATTAATTTGGGTTGCTTTTTTGTCTATATTCTTCATTCAATTTGAAATCTACATCGGGAAACTTGAAGAATCAGTGCTCACTTCATTATGCAATAGGTCTCTTCGATGCAACGCGAAAATATTTTAATTTTTTTCTCATCCATTTCGATAATGTTTGATCTAGCTCAGTTCAACAATTCGCGAATTTTGAAGAAATCGGTAGTGAAAATGGTCAAATGGGGACGCAAGTTCGAAGCGGGTGAAACGCGTCAGATCCCCTCTACGTCACTCGTTATTGCAAGATTCACCGATCGATACAGCCGTTGCGGTCTATTGGCTTGCTAGAGAGAAAAGTACACTAGAAGAGGGAGAGAGATGATATATCCCGGTACTTCACTGAAGCCGCGAAGTTTCGTTCCTCTTGAAGAGCCAATATGGGAAGCCAAATTTAAAACATCGTTTGTTTTCTCGTTGAAAATTTGATGGCGGTTAAAGTTTTTCAGTAGTCTTGCGGATAGAATATTTGATTCCAATGATAAAAAAAATTCATGCAAGAGACCTATTATAAAATGCTGAAATTTCTAGAGTCATCCCCGTAACATTGCCTTCCAGTTGTTCTAAAGGGTTTTTCAACAAGAACTTTGTTTTTCAATGTGGTAACACCGGCACCACATGACAGTTTTGACATTTAGTTTTTTGACGTATTCGCAGTATATGCTTTGGCAATTGTTACAATGAATTCAATTTCGCTCGAAAATCGCATTAAAATAATTCAAATCCACTATGAAAATGGTCGTTCTGTTAAAGTTACATTTCGTAAAATTCGTGATATTTTCGGATAACATAAACGTCCTTCTGAGACCGCTATCAAGAATTTGGTCTTCTGAAAATCCTAAAGCAATTATTGAGAAGCCTTTGCATGCTCAACGTGTCACTGTGTGGTGTGCTATGTGGTTTGGAGGTGTGATTGGGCCGTTTTTTTTTCGAAGATGAGGCTGGAAATGCGGTAACAGTCAATGGATCACGCTATCGCGAGATGTTAACAACTGAATTTTGGCCTATTATTGATGACATGGATGTCACTGAAATGTGGTTTCAACAAGATGGTGCCACATGTCACACAGCCAATGAAACGATCAATTTATTGCGAACCAAATTTCCCGATCGCATAATTTCGCGAAATTCAGCTGTTAAGTGGCCGGCCAGATCGTGTGATTTAACACCACTGGATTATTTTTTGGTGGGCTATGTTAAAGACAGAGTTTATACGGAGCCAATCGAATCGATTGCTGCCTTAAAACTCAAAATCCGTGATGTCATTAACGAAATAGACCCTCCATCTTGCCAAAAAGTGATTAAAAATTTTGATGAAAGAATCAACGTCTGTCAGCGTGGTCGTGGTGGACATTTGTCAGATATCATTTTTCATTCATAATTGCCGAACTTTTCTCTTTGTAATACAATAAAAATTTTATTCATTTTCCACTAAATTCTTTGTTTTATTTTGTTTTAAAAAACCCTTTATAAGAGTAAAAAGTAGATTTTCGTGAATTGATATTTTTCCAGATCAAACCCCTGAGCGGACCTATTGAAGGAGGTACTTTAGTAACTATAGAGGGCAGCAACTTGGGTCTCAAAAAATCTGATGTCCAAGGCAAGATTCGAATCGGTGACGTTCCTTGTACCCTTGTGAAATACGAAGTTTCAGTTAAAATACAGTGCATCACAGGTCCTTCCAAAAGTGAGAAAACTGTACCAATCATAGTTGGTAATTTGGCGGGTTACACAGAATCTTCCGTGGAGTTTAGTTACAAAGATATTGTTTTGTCTGGAATTTATCCATCAATTGGTCCTCAGTCTGGAGGTACTCAGTTAGCGATTACGGGCCAATATCTGAATATAGGAACAGATATAAAAGCATACTTGGACAACTATATATGCACTGTGAACGTAACCCAAGCATCCAGTTCGAGATTGCTCTGTATCACGTCGAAATCTGAAAGACCAGTCCAAATCTCTCGTTTGACCCTTAGCATCGATGGAGCTAATAGAACTCTGAATGGAAATCCTTTCAATTATACACTGGATCCAACGATAATGGAGATTAAACCATTGACAAGCTTCGCTTCTGGTGGAAGAATGATTTTCGTTCACGGTACAAACTTAGATAGCATACAACAGCCCGAAATGGAGGTGTACTCCTACAATGAGCCCACAGTTCCTTTAAACAAAACTCTTTGTACAGTTTTGAGCGCTATACAGATGGAATGTCCGAGTCCTTCTGTTTACAGGCAGTTCATGGAGAGCACTAAAATTTCGCGATTTCAGAGGTCGCTTCAGAAGCCATCGGCCATTAAAGTGAGTAGATCAATTTTCTAGGACTATGTATCGACCATATTTTGTACCCAGTTATTCCTTGCAGGCATTTTTTGCGCGCTTGGAACAACCATTTCTGCACAAATATCTGTAGTGAGCATTTCCAGTATGCTGGAAGCTTTTTCAACATGTCGTTTTAAAGAGAAGTCCGAAACTGTCCTAACCATCAATTTCGCCAATTCTTTTTTTGTCACGTTTTTTGTTAGAAGATTCTTACGAGGAAAAATTAAAAAATTTCAAAAAGCTCTGCCGTGAAGGCAGCAACTTTTGCGCGCATGTTCAATGTAGATGACCGCTTCAGCAACGAATTTGAACGTGCGCGCAAAAGTTACTGCCTTCACGGCAGTGCTTTTTGAAATTTTCTTTTCTCAGAGAGATGCTTCCAGTCGGTTGACAGATCGATAGAACTTCTTTCAGAAAAATAGCTAATTTCTCGAATCTCCAACTCGAAAACAATGTTATTTGCTTGTATTTTGCCATTTCCAACAATTTTCATCGGTAATTCGTCGATTTTTAACAGATTTTCATCATCTTCGAGAATTTCTCAACCGACAGCCGTGACAACAACAAACCCATATATATCTTGTCTATGAACAAACCGTTCTCGATGGTCCGTCAGAATATTTCGGAGAAAAGCAACAATATCGAGAAGAAAACCTCGAAATTTGACATATTTTTTCCCGATATCTCCAAAACTTATGATCATATCGAATTGAAATTTGGTACACTGCTGTGAAATATGAAGCTAAAAGTGTGGGTGGAATTTTTTTTTGGATATGATGAATGTTTTCCGGAAAAAAAAATTTCGAAAAAATTTTTTTTTAAAATTTACTGACAATATGATCCTGACGAAATTTGGCTCAAAGTTGCGCGTCGTTATACTCCACCAAACTGCCAAGTTTGAATCCAATCGCTTGAGTAGTTTCTGAAATAAAAAATAAATAACTTCAAAACTTCAAGTGCCTATAACTCCGAAACTATTCGACCGATTTGGCCCATTAACGAACTTAACCGCTGCATTCTGATGCGCAACCTATCCTGAAAGTTTCAAGTAGCTAGCTTGCTTAGGTCGACAGTTATCGTGTCTACGGACGGCCGGACAGAATCAATTTTGACACCGGATTCGTCATCAGTGAGTCCAACCTAGTCGATTGAGACCATTTTCGGCTCAATCATCCAAAATTACAGACATTTGGACAAAACGATAGCACGCTGTTCCCCTAGAACATGCGCGCAAAAAGTTGCGGGGAAAAATTTGAGAAGCTTTTTCTAAATGACATATAATCTATTAGTTTAACCATTATCATTTCTTTGTTCAAAATTTTAAGATGCTAGCATTGGGATACTGAGAATCATGAAAATTTGTTATACTGTAGGACACATAAGAGAATGAGAACGTAGTTACTTTGAATATGGTATAGAAAGTCATAATCATTATGGGTTTGTTTTGGTTGCGAGTTCAGAAGTCTGAAACAAAACAAAGCTTATATAATTACATATTCGCAGACTTTCAAAACACCATGAAAAATCCTTAAAATATTCAGATGAAAGTACAAAATACCGAATCAACAAAAAACCCAACATGTCACATCTCTACATCAGCAGGAATGAAAAAAACTATCCGGTGTGCAGAATAAATTCATGGCAACAGTATAAAACATAGAACTCTATATTACTACCTGGAAAGGACCCGACCCTTCTTCAACTAAGCTTAAAGCGTAACAAGGGGCAACGAAACAAAGATAGCGCCAATTACGGTAACCTCTCCCTGTCACACCCATTGAAGTAAATGGTGTTGAACGGCTCAAATTTGGTTTTACTTGGAAATTCAGGTAATTTGGGTATTACATCGTTTAAAAAGTGCAATATTTTTGAAAATGAATACCTATTTTTCTCTGATATGCCTTCACCGCGTATGGTTCAAAAAGTGAAGAATTATGTTGGTGTGAGCTGTGCATTGACGATTGACGATAGTTTTATCATTATTACAAAAAATTTAATTAATAGGAACATAGGAAAATACTTCTCGAAAAGCACTGACTTGAAGTCAGGAAAATTTAAGCGCTGGTTAAAATTCATTGCCAATGCGAAATATGACATACTTTTTTCCGATATTTTTGAAAATGTGTGTCGAATCGAGCTGAAATTTCGAACATTGCTGTTCAGATTCGACTTCAAGGTCTGCGCCAAGTTAAATTGAAATCGCATTGATAGTTTCCGAAAAAAATATTTTTTTAACGATTCTTCATGCAATCAGTTAACAAGTTTCAATCTGATCGCATCAGTACTTCTTGAGATATAGAGGAAATAAAATAATATATTTGAAATGGATATAACTTCGAAATTGTAAATTTTGTCCATTAACGAACTTATTTTGAATTTTTTAAGTCGCTATAGCTTTTCTCGGTAGTAAGTTATCGTGGCAACGGGCGGCTGAATAGAATTCAATTTGACATCAAACTCTTCATCAGTGAGTCCAACCTGGTCGCTTGGAATCATTTTCGGCAAAAAAACGCAAATTTACGGAGGATGATAACGCGCTGTTCCCCAGAAAAACCGCTCACTAAGTTGAAATTTCACTTGAACATGTGCGATCTTCTTCAATCCTGCCTTATTCACGAATTAGTCAGAAAAACATTCAGGTTCTCCTAATTTGAAACGAAAAATTAAAAATATTTAGAATAAATGCGACAGAGTTCCCTTTACTGCAATGAGAAAGAAAGAGATAGATACCCGTCCACATCGCGGGTTGCATAAGCAACGAATTGGCTTCACTTGTCCCTCAAAACGGGTCCCTTCCAGGTATATAATATAGAGTTCATTGGTATAAAATGGCTCGAATCGAGTAAAAACCATACATACAATATTTAAAAAAAAAACAGGTCCATTTGGTATCATTGATATTACTATCTGGTGACTTCAGGCAAAGATTCCAGTGATACCTTGTGCAACACCATCTGCTAAAAATTGTACGTCAGCTAGAAATATTCAACTTTTTGGAGCCACGGTTGATTATAGGAGCCATTAAATTGCATAAAAGTTTCAATAAACTATAAGCGAAACACAAAAAAAAGGATCGCAGGTGTAGCAATGGCATAAAAATGTATTGACTGTGCCTCATTGAGCAAAGTGAGGCAGCGAATTTTTCATCCCAAACGATGACAAAGAATGGACAAATGAAAAATATAGTTCACTTGCTTAAAAATTTAAACTTTCTCATTCCACTGTTAAGATTCCGTAATGGCGGTTATCGAATATAAAGATGATTTTCTTTATCTATCGCTGGAATATTTTTCTTATCACTTGCCTTACAAGTATTATCGGACTAGGCCACAGGAAAGCGCGACTGGACTTAGCTGGTGTAAAATGACGAATCTAATATGTATAATATCAAACTGTCCTCTTATGTCGCTGGTCTTGTGCCCTCTGAGGGCCAAAATACTAATTCGCTTGTGTTAAATCTTCTTGACGAGAAGACCGATGCAAAATTCCGTGAGGATTGTGTCACTATATAAATTTTTGAAAACTTCATATCTTGGAATCAAATTATGGGTAAACCCGCAAGATTTCCCGTCGCCGAGATATTAAAAAGATATTTACATCATTGTACGCAGTGTGTTTTTCTGAATAAAAAATGTGAAATCGAACATAGGCGGTCTCCCTTAATTTGGAAGATATGAGCCCCCAAAGTTCCAAAATGAGTCGTTTTCAGGTCCCTTTTTCCAGCATAAAAACGATCTCTCCCTTCATCTGTATAGTTCACAAACCATCTTTGAACCTTCAACCAACAATAAGCAACACTGTTTTCCAAGAATAATCAATATTTAATGAAAAAACAATGAAATTACTGGACAACCACTTAACCTCTATTCCTTTTGATTTCGACTCAGTCTAAAAGTGAAGTTTGGCAATGGCGCGAATTTCATCGGTCGGAATCGTGGCATCGTGCGTATTCGTGAATGACAGATTATTGCTGGCGAGAAAAATGAAATATCATGAAATATGTTCTTAGTTCTTACTGTTTACTGCGACACTCTAAATCTTCCAATAGGAGAATTTGTTTCTAATGAAATCTACAAGGTTGAAACACATAGAAATAGAATGATAATACACCCTGATATATATTTCAACGTACATTTTTTTCATATATGTGATAGGTAGGTCGCACCCTTTCCAGATATCCAATGAAATCGAGGTTATTATATAACCCATTTTATGGGAATACCCTGAATCTCATTCTAAACTGGGACCATCTCGAAGACACAACAAAAAACGAAGTAGATAACAACCTCCCTGTTTTGAAGGGGATAGAAAGAAAGTTCAACCGAAAATATTGAGTGTGAAACCTTAAACAAATATTCTCAATGATTTTGTTTTGATGTTAGAATAACCAGCTCTTCTTCAGTGACAAAAGCATTTTCCTTGCAATCATATCCTTCGACTGTCCATCATTTCATATTTCCCGCCAGCAACTACTCTTCGGTCATCCAGCGATGAAAAGACGCTGTTGCCAAGCTCCGCTTCAACATTGAGAAGTATTTCGTAGAAATATAGGTTAAGTGGATGTCTAATATTTTCACTTTTCTTCCTTTAAATAATGAATGTTCTTGAAATAAAGTGTCGTTATTCGTTGGTTGAAGGTTCAAAGATGATTTATGAACTATATTTGAGAAGTGAGAGATCATTTTTATGGCGGAAAAAAGGATCTGAAAATGCATCAATTTGGAACTTTGGGGGCCCATATCTTCCAAACAAAGGGAGACCGTCTATGTTGGTCTTCATATTTTTTGTTCGGGAACTCACACTGCTTACAATGATGTGAATATCTTACTCGTAGCTTCGCGACGGGAAATCTTGCGGGTATACCAAATTATGAGATCACCTTCGAGCCCTAAGTAGATAGAACAAGTTTAATGAAATGCTTTTTGTCATTTTTCAGATGCCAGATTCCCAGCTTCTTCTGAAAATAGGTTTTGTGATGGATGATGTACAGGCTGTTAGAGATTTAGATAAACATTTTCCTAATATCCGGAGTCAACTGGTTTATGTGGAAGACCCTAAGTTTTTCAAATTCCAAAATGATATTTATTTATATAAGGGTGAAACTTTAGTGATTGAGGGTGAAAATCTTAATTCTGCCAGTGAAGAAGCCGATGTTGTTGTAACAGTTGGTGATAAACCTTGTAATATAAGTGGACTAGCTTCAGTTCAATTAGTTTGTTACCCACCTGAGCAGCAACCTTTAGATACTGATGAACATGGAATCAAGGTATGTTGACATGTGTTTCTCGATCTTTTTTTTTATTGAACGTTATATAATGAAACAATAAATGACAATATTTATTTGCAGACTGATACGAATTTACCATTGGTTGTGGTACGGGTTGGAAAAAACTTGAGGTTTCCTTTGGGACATATTAAATATGATATGTTCAAAAACTTCGCCTTTCCCCCAGAAGCAGTCGCGATGATTGTAACAGTTTCAATTCTCTTTTTATTCTTCTTTTTGGCTATTCTTATTGTTTATCGAAGGAAATCAACGCAAGCTGAGAGAGAATACAAAAGGATACAGATTCAAATGGACACTCTGGAAAGCAACGTTCGTTCCGAGTGTAAATTAGGTGAGAAAAAGTGTTTCGCAGTACATATATAATTCTTCAGTAGAAAGACAATATTTCTCAAAAAAAATAAGGTTCATCAACAGAGCAATTCCAGCTGACGTCACAACATGGCCGATGGGGGGACAGGTAAGTCACAGAATAGAGAAGTATATACTCTGTAACCTCACTTTCCCGTTTTGTTTATGTTATGAAGTCCAGCATTTTCAACAATTTCAGGAAAAATTCACAAGTTAAAATGATTTATATTAATAGAATTGGTGGATTACTAGGCCAAGTTAGTGTGTCGTTGTGAAATTCAACATAAATACACCGAGAGACGAAGGAATACATTCGCTTTGTTTACATTGGCGAGGAGCGATTATTTGGAGATTTTAGTGATTTCACAAGTGAAATTTCGTGATAATGGATCTGATTAACTGATATTCAATCTCAGATGATAATCATTCAAAACGATATAAATGAAAATTGGAGTATTTATTCTTGTCTTTTAAAGCCTAGAGTATCAACATCAGAGATAGCATTCATTATAGGTATAACTATTGAAACTGAAACAGTAAAATGTTTGGCTCATTTATTTCTGAAAATAAACAGCAGAATGAAATCCAACAAATGTATGGAATGGAAAAAACATGGGTTCCAGAGAACTTCTCAGTACTATTTCAAATAACATTATATGTTGCAAATTATCAAATTACTACAATATTGGTCTGCAGTTGCTATGTCAGTGCTATCATAATATTCAATTATACAGGGTCTTTCACGAGGAACCTCACCCATATTTATACGGGAAACTACTGAACGTATTTTCATGAAATTCAGCACTTATAAGTATTTCACGATGCTGATGAAATCTAAAATATTTTCAAGGCATGAGCACCTCCGGTTTTTCCGGAAATGACGTCAACTTCCGTTTTTCAAATTAGAACACCATTTTTTTATTGCAGAAATAGATTCCTTAGAAAATTTCAATTTATTTTGATGTAACATTTTTCAGTTTTGGTTGAAAATTCTCTCTGAGCGGGAAAATTCGAAAAAAAAAATCGAAAATAAAGCTCCGCTGAAACAAGAATAACTTCAAGGTTTTTGGATGGAAAATTTTCATTTTTGGGATTTTTCAAGATGTAAGATTGATGTATCCACTTTAAAAATCGAAATCGCGATTCATGATACAGGGGGTAAAAAAATCGCTTTCAAAGTTAGGGATGACAAAATCTTGAAAAATCTATTTTTTCAAATTAGAACCCCATTTTTTATGGCAGATATTGAATCTACGTTAAAAAATAATGTGAGTGTATGCATCACACCCTTGCCCTAAAGTGGATATTTTCTGAGTTATTCACAAAAAAAAAAGCACTGCCGTGAAGGCAGCAACTTTTGCGCGCATGTTCAATGTAGATGACCGCTTCAGCAACGAATTTGAACGTGCGCGCGTACCAAATTTCAGTTCGATACGATCATAAGTTCTGGAGATATCGGGAAAAAATATGTCAAATTTCGAGGTTTTCTTCTCGATATCGTTGATTTTTTCGGTATTACTCGAGAAATACTGATTCAGTCCTGATTAAACTTCACAGCTAGTTTTAAGATGCTAAAAGACAACTTTATGCAAAATTTCGTGATAATCGTGTTATTAGAACAATTTGAAAAAAAAAATTTATATGATTTTCTCATCATATCATCCTCATTAAATTCTGTATGAAACTTCGAACTGTTATTTTCGATGAAGTAATGGATTTCAATTCGATCTGATCTGTATTTTTGGAAACATTGGAAAAATAAAATTTTGATTGGGTATATCTACGGAATCATTGGGCGGATTTTACCCATTCACGAATTCGACCTTCGTAATCAAGCCCCAAACCTACTCTACAAATATCGAGTTTCTAAGTCGTTTCTTCCGGAAGTTATTGTGTTTACGGTCAGCCTAACGGCCGACTGCGTAAACACAATAACTTCCGAAAGAAACAACTTAGAAACTCGATATTTGTAGAGAAGGTTTGGACCTCAATTACGAAGGCCGAATTCGTGAATGGGTAAAATCCACCCAATGATTCCGTAGATATACCCAATCAAAATTTTATTTTTCCAATATTTCCAAAAATACAGACCAGATCGAATTGAAATCCAGTACTTCATCGAAAATAACAGTTCGAAGTTTCATACAGAATTTAATGAGGATGATATGATGAAAAAATCATATAAATTTTTTTTTTCAAATTGTTCTAATAACCCGATTATCACGAAATTTTGCACAAAGTTGTCTTTCAGCATCTTAAAACTAGCTGTGAAGTTTAATCAGGACTGAATCAGTATTTCTCGAGTAATACCAAAAAAATCAACGATATCGAGAAGAAAACCTCGAAATTTGACATATTTTTTCCCGATATCTCCAAAACTTATGATCGTATCGAGCTGAAATTTGGTACACTGCTGTGAAATTAGAAGGTCAAAGTGTGAGTATAATTTTTTTTGGATATGATGAATGGTTTCCGAAAAAAAAATTTTTTGTAAAAAAATTTCGAAAAAAATTTTTTTTAAAATTTATTGACAATATGATCTTGACGAAATTTGGCTCAAAGTTGCGCGTCGTTATACTCCACCAAACTGCCAAGTTTGAATCCAATCGCTCAAGTAGTTTCTGAAATAAAAAATAAATAACTTCAAAACTTCAAATGCCTATAACTCCGAAACTATTCGATCGATTTGGCCCATTAACGAACTTAACCGCGGCATTCCAATGCGCGACCTACCCTGAAAGTTTCAAGTCGCTAGCTCACTTCGTTCGACAGTTATCGTGTCTACGGCCGGCCGGCCGGACAGAATCGATTTTGACACCGGATTCATCATCAGTGAGTCCAACCTAGTCGATTGAGACCATTTTCGGCTCAATCATCCAAAATTACAGACATTTGATCAAAACGATAGCACGCTGTTCCCCTAGAACATGCGCGCAAAAACTGTTTTTCGTCTTGAATTTTCAGCTATTTCTTTTCCCTTCACGCCAAAAAGATGAAATTTTCAGGAACTGTTATTTGAACCATGCTGTAGATTTTTCACCCCTTCTTGAAACCGACTTCAAGTTACTATTAGGAGAACCATGGCAAACTCTCGCAGTTATAACTAGAGAAGATGCTCAAAGTTTTGACCGTTAATTTCTAGACATTTATTTATACGTCTCAGGAATGCTTCGTGCGTTGCTCTTCTTATTTAATCGGGAGGAAGAGATCTGCAAAAGTGTTTAAAAGTCAAATTGAGTTTCGAAACTATGAATCTAAAAATCTAAACAAACCTGAACGCATTTCTGACTCGTTCTATGCAGTCCTCTTTATCAGTCAGGGGAGTTGAGTAGACAATATTTTTTATCCTACCCCAAACATAATAGTCTAAAGGAGTTAAATCGGGAGAACATGGTGGCCAAAGATGTGGACCATTGTTCGCCAACCATCGATCTTCAAATAGCCTGTAGAGGATATTTGACACATTGAGTGAATTGTGTGGAGGCGCGCCATCTTGTTGATACCATAAGTCATTATGGTTCTGTACTAGCGGCTCAATTATTTGAGTCAATATGTCAGAATATCTATCTCCTAAGGGAGAACATTCTTTAAATAATGCAAACATGTGTAGTGTTCTATCTTACCAGTTAAAGTCCCATCATAAATGTGAACATCGAGAATTGCATTATTTTTGATGGCGCAAAAAACATTGAAACTCCAGGTCTCTTGAAAGTTCCATTGTCTGAAGTGGTGGTTGTTCTCTTCATCCCAATAATGACTGTTATGCCTATTGAAAGAACCATTCTTTGTGAATTTAGATTCATCTGTCCAAATTATACAGTCCAAAAAGTTTTCATTCTCTTGAAATCGAATCATCATAGCTTCGCAAAACTCTGTTCTCCTGACGAAATCAGTTTCCTTCAAATGCTGTACCCTATTGAATTTTTATGGGTGCATTTTATGTTTTTTTAATATTCTCCAAACACTCGATTGAGATAATCCCAGATCAATCTCGGCATCTTTGAGAGAATTTTGAGGATTCACACGAAAATATGCAAGAACTGTAATTTCGTTGTTCTCATCTTCTACTACACTTTTTTCTCTGTGTGTAGTTTTCTTAACGAAAGATCCGACATTTCTCAAGTTTGTCATGGTTCTGTTAATGGTATCTCTCGTTGGTCTGGGTCGGTCAGGAAACCTCTCAATGAACAGTCGAATCGTTCTATCTACAACTTTATTACATTCTCCATGAAGTAGAATGAGATTTAAATAATCTTCATTGGTAAAATTAGGCATAGTGATCGATTTTATAACTTAATACGAATTATCACCAAATTAATAGTAAACACAAAATGCTACTGAATAAAGAGGAATTTGGCAGATGTAATTAATGATATCTATCATTTAAAAAAAATAATGTAAAACATGGTAAGTTTTTGCATATGGTTCATAAGGAATTATTTATTTATCACTGGAGAGAAAACCGATGGCCGATTAGTTGAAATAAAGAGGTTTCCGATACAAATTCGAATCCAAATTCGCCATCTATTTAGGAACAACCTGTAACTTTTTTCTCTTGCATATTAGGGTAGTAAAATCTAAAACATGGTTTAAGTAACAGTTCCTGAAAATGTCATCTTTTTGGCGTGAAGGGAAAACAGTTTTTTGTGAATAACTCAGAAAATATCCACTTTAGGGCAAGGGTGTGATGCATACACTCCCATTATTTTTTAACGTAGATTCAATATCTGCCATCAAAAAATGGGGTTCTAGTTTGAAAAAATTGATTTTTCACGATTTTGTCATCTCTAACTTTGAAAGCGATTTTTTCACCCCCTGTATCATGAATCGCGATTTCGATTTTTAAAGTGGATACATCAATCTTACATCTTGAAAAATCCCAAAAATGAAAATTTTCCATCCAAAAACCTCGAAGTTATTCTTGTTTCAGCGGAGCTCTATTTTCGATTTTTTTTTCGAATTTTCCCGCTCAGAGAGAATTTTCCAACCAAAACTGAAAAATGTTACATAAAAATAAAATGAAATTTTCTAAGGAATCTATTTCTGCAATAAAAAAATGGTGTTCTAATTTGAAAAACGGAAGTTGACGTCATTTCCGGAAAAACCGGAGGTGCTCATGCCTTGAAAATATTTTAGATTTCATCAGCATCGTGAAATACTTATAAGTGCTGAATTTCATGAAAATACGTTCAGTAGTTTCCCGTATAAATATGGGTGAGGTTCCTCGTGAAAGACCCTGTATATTTATTATACTACATATATGTTACGAATAAAATAATTCATATGAAATTTTTTCCTTGAATACCGATTTCGATTCATCCTCAAAAAATGCTTTACTATCCATATAAAATGTTTTTTTATTATGCAGATGCAACGTTAAGGCTTTCATAATCTTTAATTGACAATTAGTTCAATTCGAAACATATTACAAACAACAAAATGTAGAAGTTCCATCCTTGGGTAGTCGAGCCACGTCGGAATATGTTCGGTTGAGAACAGAGGAAGTTATCTGGTTCATTATTATTTATAATACATACAATATTTTGGGAAATCTATCACATAACGAATTGTCTTGATTGGCTTTATACAACATATAGAGATGTGAGTGGAAAACAATCAGGATGGGTTTGTCCATCATAACGCCAGCTATCGTGTGTGATATCATTCTTGAAATGTGTATAACAAACACGAAATATTCTTATCATGGTTATCTTATCATGATTTAACTTATTAAACAGAACAAATTGAATAGATAGTCTTAACATAATTCATTCACCAGTGTGGAAATGTCTCCAACAAACTCTACCATAGTTTGTTACTTTGTCAGAACAGTTTTTCAATTTATGGCGAGAATATAGTATGATTGCCTTCTCTGGGATAGTTCACATAGTATTCTGTTTCTTCCAATACCAGATAAAATTTAGAGGAATGGGTCAAAAATGCAAATATTCAAATATAAAGTCTACAGTACAATATATCTGAAACATCGGATTCTTTCGTCCCTCGGTGTATTTATGTTGTATTTCACAACGAAACAATAACTTGGCCTAGTTATTCACCAATTCCATTAATATAAATCATTTTAACTTGTGAATTCGTCCTGAAATTGTTGAAAATATTGTACTTCATAACATAAACAAAGCGGGAAAGTGAGGTTGTGTTGTTTTACTTTCAACGTTTGACAGGCTGTCCCCCCATCAGCTGATTCATCTCGATGAACCATAGATAGCTGGAACTGCTCTATTCTGGAATATCTTGAATTATCATAATTTAATGGTGAAGTTGAATCTATGACGTGAATTTCAAAGAAATACTTGTTTGAGTTCCGCCAATGCTAATGGAATGAAATATAAATTTTCTGTTTTAGCTTTTGCAGAACTCCAAACTGATATGACTGATCTTACTGCAGATTTAGAGAACTCTGGTATACCCACCTTAGATCATACAAACTATGTTATGAAAGTCTTTTTCCCAGGTGTCAGTGATCATCCCATATTAAACTCTCCCAAGGTAGGTTTTCGTCAATTCAGTGTTATCGAGGTCTTATGATTGTTGTTTTTAGATCCGTCTCAATGGACCAAGAACAAACTATGATTCTGCTATGTTACAGTTCGAACAATTGATTAATAATAAGTATTTCGTTTTGACTTTCATTGAAATTTTGGAATCTCAGAAACTGTTTACTATTCGTGATAAGTAAGTACACATTTTGAAGCAGTAGAAATAGTTTCGCTGCTTTCGACAAATAATGATTGACCAGATTTTTATATCTTTTCAAGTTAGCCTGTTTCAATCATTGAAAATACAGATATTTCTGTAATACCTCTACTTGATACTCTACCATATACTTTTATTGCCTTCAATGTACTATGTCTTGTATGACAAATTTAATATTAGCATGTTGCCAGCATTTTTACCTATCATTTCAAGGGAAATTGCTACTTCATTTCAGGGCTTTCTTTATTGCAAAGTTTGCACTTTGAGAAATTTGAGGAAAAAATAATGTATTGTTAAATGCTATTTGGTGCTTTTGAGTGGCTTACTTTTAGTGAGTACGTCACGTTCTTGAATAAATATCGGGCTAGATCTGGAAACGATTACAATGGATTAACAATGATGAATAATCTTTGATCTAATTAAATTCTGTAAACACTTAATTCTTGAAAGAAATAACCGTTGAATGAAACTTATTGCGAATTTTGTATAAAGGTCTCTTCATAATGACCCCAATGAGCAATTTTCACTTTCATTCGGCAAACATACCAATTTTTTAAACTCGGTTAGGATGAAAAAACATCAGGGAATCTCACTAATTGAAAAATACGGTAAACCCGCAAGATTTCCCGTCGCCGAGATATTAAAAAGATATTTACATCATTGTACGCATTGTGCTTTTCTGAATAAAAAATGTGAAATCGAACATAAGCGGTCTTCCTTAATTTGGAAGATATGGGCCCCCAAAGTTCCAAAATGAGTCGTTTTCAGGTCCTTTTTTCCACCATAAAAACTATCTCTCACTTCATCTGTATAGTTCACAAACCAGCTTTGAACCTTCAACCAACATAAAGCAACACTTCTTTCAAGAATAATCAATATTTAATGAAAAAACAATGAAATTACTGGACAACCACTTAACCTCTATTCCTTCTGATTTCGACTCGGTCTTAAAGTGAAGTTTGGCAATGGCGCGAATTTCATCGGTTAGAATCGTGCCATCGTGCGTATTCGTGAATGAGAGATAATTGCTAGAAAAATGAAATATCAAGAAATATGTTCTTAGTTCTTACTGTTTACTGCGATACTCTAAATCTTCCAATAGGAGAATTCGTTTCCAATGAAATCTACAAGGTTGAAACACATAGTAATGGAATGAGAATACACATTGATATATATTTCAACGTACATTTTTTTCATTGTGATAGGTCGCGCCCTTCCCAGATTTCCAATGAATAAATCGAGGTTATTATATAACCCATTTTATTGGAATACCCTGAATATCATTCTAAACTTGGACCATCTCGAAGAAACAACAAAAAACGAAGTAAATAATAACCTCCCTATTTTGAAGGGAAGTTCAAACGAAAATATTGAGAGTGAAACCTTAAACAAATATTCTTAATTATTTTGTTTTGATGTTAGAATAACCACCTCTTCTTCAGTGACAGAAGCATTTTCCTTACAATCATATCCTTCAACTTTCCATCATTTCATATTTCCCGCCAGCAACTACTCTTCGGTCATAATACGTTGGCCAGCGATGAAAAGACGCTGTTGCCAAGCTCCGCTTTAGCATTGAGAAATATTTCGTAGAAATATAGGTTAAGTGGTTGTCGAATATTTTCACCTTTCTTCCTTTAAATAATGAATTTTCTTGAAGGAAAGTGTCGCTATTCGTTGGTTGAAGGTTGAAAGATGATTCATGAACTAGATTTGAGATGGGAGAGATCATTTTTATGGCGGAAAAAAGGATCTGAAAATGCAACAATTTGGAACTTTGGGGGCCCATACCTTCCAAACAAAGAGAGACCGCCTATGTTGGCCTTCATATTTTTTGTTCAGGAACTCACACTGCTTAAAATGATGTGAATATCTTACTTATAGCTTCGCGACGGGAAATCTTGCGGGTTTACCAAAAATACTTGTCTTCTGAACCTTGCTTGCTCGTTTACTTAAAGGTTATCCATTTGCAGAGTAAGTGTAGCCTCACTTCTCATGGTTGTGCTAATGGATAAGATGGAATATGCTACAGATATTCTGAAGTGTCTTCTTCTGAGGCTTATTGACAAATCTGTCAATACAAAACACCCACAGTTGATGCTTAGACGAACAGAAAGCGTTGTTGAAAAAATGCTAACTAACTGGATGGCCTTGTGTATGTATCACTATCTCAAAGAATATGCTGGTGCCTCCCTCTTCCTGCTTTTCAAAGCGATAAAGCACCAAATAGAAAAAGGTCTAGTGGATGCCATAACTCATGATGCTAGGTATTCACTATCTGAAGAAAGATTGTTGAGAGAAAATGTACCCCATAATGTTGTGGTAAGTTTTCAATTTTGCCCTGCTTATCTATTTCCTCGAATGATCTGATTTTACTAGGAATACTGGTACTGATTTTGAATTTTTCAGACTCTACATATTGTACAGGATGATTTGGATGAGAAGATTCAATGTAAAGTATTAGATTGTGATACAATTAGTCAAGTGAAATCAAAAATATTGGATGCATTATTTAAAAATACACCATTTTCGATGAGACCATCTATTTATGAAGTGGATTTAGGTAATTAACAACAATTGGTGCAATAATAAAAATATTCTTATATGATTCATGTCTACAGAATGGAGGCATGGTAGAGGTGGTCATTTAACATTACAAGATGAAGATCTCACAACCAAAACTATCAATGGTTGGAAGAAATTGAACACCCTAGCCCATTATGGCGTTAAAGAAAGTGCAGTAATGTCCTTGATCTCAAGACAGAACGATAGCTTTAATAACTGCAAGCAGCCATGTCATAACTGTAAGTTTTGTTTACAACTCCCACTGCATTTATGAAAATGGACTTAATTTTCATATAAAATCATGGATTGTAACCACAGCATGGCAAGAATACTGCCATGCTTTACATCTGCGTGTTTCATGCTAGAAATGGTTATAGCTTGAAAAGATTCGAATTGAGCTGCCAAAAGAGTACTTGTTTTTGACGCCCTAAGTTTTCTAACAACTATTAATAAATGAATGCATTCATTTAAAGCTATTTTCATACAAATCTATAAACTATCTTCGTATATTTTAATTTATTTTATGTCTCCTCCTTGCTATATCTGACATCTGTGTTGATAGTTGTGACTTGAACTGTCTAAACAGTATATATATATATATATATATATATATATATATTTTTTTTTTTGAGATGAGCAATTACATTTTTTTTTATATCAAACAATTTGTGTCATAACAGTATTAGCAGAGGAAATGTCAACGGGGTACCATACATTTTTACGTATGATACAAGAGCACAGATAAAAACCTCAGGAAAAACTCTGTCTCCCCGTATAAGTGTAATGAAATTGTTGTTTTTTATTGAAGGGCTTCTTTTTCATCGACAAAATTTCCTCCTTCCTATGCGATGCAGGTTGAAATCTTGGAAACATACCTGAAAACAAAAAAGGAGACGAAAAAACTAAAATGAACTAGTAAATGATTTAGTACTCATTAAATTAATTTGAAGTTCGCAATCCATCTCAAAAAAGAATCAGACACCGAATGAATTGCCTCGAAACCATCGTCAAATTTATATATTGGACAAGTATTTACTAGATAGATAGATAGATAACAATCTTTATTTCAAAGCATGTACAGCACAACTACACTTATGGTACACGCACAACTAAATAGTGTCAACAAAAACTATAACTAAAAATACTTCCCACCCCTACTGAACATCAAAATACTCTAGTAGAGAGTAGGGTTCTAATTTAATGAGCATTTCTTTCACCTTCTTTTTAAATAAATTAAAATTATTAATTCTCTTGAATTCATTAGGTAACCTATTATATACTTTAATACACATATATGATGGATGTTTTTCGGTTAGTGTCAACCTATGCTTAGGGTAATTGAAATCTAGAGTTCTCGTCTCATATTTATGGTCTGATATATGTAATGAAAAACTGGCCTTGTTTCTGAAGAAATAAATTAGGCATTCATACAAATAAATAGTACCATAAACTGTCAAGATACCATTTTTTTTAAACACGCCTCTACATGAATCTAGAACTCCTAATTTTGACAATAATCTTAAAATACTTTTTTGTATGACAAATAATTTTTGCACCTCTGAACTAGAACCCCAGCATATATATAATACCATATCTTAACACTGACTCAAAGTTTGCGTAATATACTCTTTTCAAAGTCTTATAATCTAAATAACTTGACAATAAACTAAAGCCATATCCTATTTTACAGAGCTTTCCTGATAAATAATCAATATGACAAGACCACTTTAAGTATTGATCTATGTAAACTCCCAAAAATTTTGTTGACTCTTCAAGTTTAATATTTAATCCATCGATTTGAACATTTTCTTTTTTACTTTTAACAGATCACTGGGTGCTGAATAAAATTACTTTAGTTTTTTCATCATTAATCTTCAACTTGTTAGCGGTGAACCAAGCTTTTAACTGCTTGAAAGCTAATTCCGCTCTACCTTCCAGGTATTTAAACTCTCTATCCCCTAGAATGACATTAGTATCATCTGCAAAACATGTTATTGCATCGAAATAATCCCTCTCCAATTTACACAGATCATTAATGAAAATAATGAACAAAACAGGGCCTAGTACACTTCCCTGTGGTATACCAAAATTCGATTCTGCAAACTCAGATTTATAATCTTTCCCGTTGTTAGTGATACAAACACTTTGATGGCGACCTGAAAGATATGAATCAATCCAGTCTTTTACACAACCCCTCAGACCTATTTTTTCTAATTTCACTGAAAGAAACTGTCTAAAAAGGCAATCATATGCACTAGTTAAGTCTAAGAATATTCCTAGAATATTCAAACAATAGAACTAAATGTTCTATTGTTTCCTCTTCTTCTCCGCACTCGTACCTTGGACTTTCGACCGAATTCCATTTGAAGAGGAAACTATTACAGCGACCATGACCGGTTCTAAGTCGATTCAAAATGCACCAAATTTTCCTAGGAAGATTGAAACCATGAACTTTTTCTGAAGGATCGCTGATCAAACCTTTGTTAAAAACATAACACGAATTCCATTCCGAACGCCAAATTTCTTTGTCACTTTTATTGGTGTAAAGAAAATCGTTGATCCATAAAGGTTTACGAGATTTCAATCTAGCAATTTTAGAATCCGGAATATAAGACATGATTGGGAATAAATTCGGAAAGGAACGATATTTATCCCAAGACTTTATCACTGCAACCTGTCTACGAATATGGGGCGGTACAATATTTGAGAGAACTGGTAACCACTTTAAAGGTGTAGATCTTATGGTCCCACTAATGATTCTCATAGCAACATTAAGCTGTACATCTATTTTACTAACATGAGCGCTATTAAACCAAACCGAACAACAATATTCAGCAGCAGAAAAAACCAAAGCCAAAGCTGCGGTACGAAGAGTTGTAGGGTCAGTCCCCCATGAAGAACCAGCTAGTTTTTGAAGAATATTATTCCTAGATTTCAACTTCATGCGTAAGTTTTCCAAATGGGCCTTGAAATTTAAAGAGGTATCTAATTTCACTCCAAGATATTTAGGAGTGAAATTATGTTTCAGAACGGCATTATTGAAAGTAACATTCAAAGTTTTAAACTTCTGTTGATTATTCAAATGAAAACAAGAAACTTCTGTTTTATTAGAATTTGGACATAAACGCCACTCAACAAAATAATTCTTCAAAATTTCTAAACAGTACATTAGTTTAATTACCATGAATCGATTTACTTTTTTTCGGTCTTTTTAGCGTCAATCAGAAAGTAGTACTTTTTCATGAAATAAAAATAAAACATTCATTCGAAAAAATTTTGATACAGTAGTTCACATGACCATTTTTGATATAATCCGGAAATCTACGTTAATCTAATCAACATTGATATCTCAGCAACTAAATGATTATGAACATTTTTCAGAAGAAAATTGAAAAAATAATTCTTCGGTCTGGCACTCTTAAGATATGTCAATGAAATGTTAGAAAGCTAAGTTTGGGTGTATAACACGCTGATGACATTTATCAAAACTTGTACCGAAAATCAGGCAATATTTCTGCTATATAGAAATATGGTTTTCGTTTACCCTACGTCTCATTCGAAATGAAATACTTCCCGCTTTCAGGTGCTGGTGGGATGTATTTCAATAACTCTCAATCGCCTATCATCACAACTAACGGTGATGTTGAGACAGGATCTAATACGAGGTTGTATCATCTAGTAAAACCAGTGGATGACCACCAGTTCATGAGTAATAAGATGATGGAAAGGACGCACAAAGCTATACCAGAGATATTTTTAACACGTCTTCTGTCCACTAAAGGAATCATACAGAAATTTGTGGATGATTTCTTTTTGACAGTCCTAACTGTCAATGAAGCCTTACCTCCTGCTGTGAAATGGTTGTTCGATTTGTTGGATGAGGCTGCTAAGAAACATGGGATTCAAGATCCAGAAGTTGTACATGCTTGGAAATCCAACAGCCTTCCTTTGAGGTTTTGGGTTAACTTCATTAAAAATCCCGACTTTATTTTTGATATCAATAAAACTCAGACTTTGGATTCCTGCCTTTCTGTTATAGCACAAACGTTTATGGACTCTTGTTCTACAACAGAGCATAGACTTGGAAAAGATTCTCCATCCAACAAACTACTCTTTGCGAAGGTAATTCATCATTTTATGGCATCACCATTATCATTTAAAATTTGAACTCTTGCAGGATATCCCACGGTACAGAAGGATAGTTTCTCAATTTTATAGTGATGTTGCAAAATTACCAACAATTACTGACCAAGAAATGGGATCAGCAATGCAACAACTATCAGCTCAGCAAGCTGATGAATTCGACACTGTTGCTGCACTTAAGGAACTTTATATTTATGTTACGACCTATAGAGAACAGGTGAATCGATCATTTACATTTACAGTCTCTCTCATTTTCTGCTAACATAACTTTCATGTAAGATGAATTATCATATTTTTATGTTTTTCTCATTCTATATCGATACAAATTCATAATGTGTGCTATAACACACTTCAACAATTCGCGAATTCTGAATAATTCGCTACTACAAATGGTCAAATCTGGACTGAAGGTCGAAGCTGGAGAAACGCTTCAGATCGCCTTCTACGTCACTCGTTATTGTAAATTCACCCATGGGGGTAAAAGAAGGGGAGGGAGCATATCCTTTATTTTCGTCGTACAAAAGGTGTCACACACTTCTGAGACAGTTCTGTGGATTTACCCATACCATTATGGCCGATTTGGAACTATTGAAAGGAATAGTTTTAATATTCAACGTTTAAATAGTGCGAAGCCGGCCATATCGCCAATAAAGCCGACTTTTAACATTGAATATTTTTGTAATATAATCATAAGGACGAATATCCGTCGATACATCAACAATATTCGCCCTTGATCAGAGCTAATCATCCAATCAACCAAAACACCTACACCGAAGAAGCGGATCCAAGTAGAATGACTACAGCTGTTTCACAATTGTTATTGATCGTCAGGTCAACTTAACTTGGATAAACCGCAGAGAGTTCTCTCGATACTTGTTGCCTTTCAGAAGGACCACTGCAGTATACAACATACAGCGCGCCATCTGTCAGGAGCATCTTGCGAGTCTCACCTTCAAGTGCAGAATACTTTGATCGATGTGTATGACGTTCATCCTTTTGGTTTATCCAAGTTAAGTTGACCTGACGATCAATAACAATTTTGAAACAGCTGTAGTCATTCTACTTGGATCCGCTTCTTCGGTGTAGGTGTTTTGGTTGATTGGATGATTAGCTCTGATCAAGGGGGAATATTTGTTGATGTATCGACGGATATTCGTCCTTATGATTATGTTACATATTATTGCTGGAGCTCTATTCTTCTCCAAGAAACCAATTCCTATCATTGAATATTTTTATTATTAAACGTTTAAATAGTTCGAAGTCGGCCATATTGGTACGGGAAAAATTCACAGAACTTTCTCAAAAGTGTGTGACACTTTTCAAACGTTATTCCCCCTCCACTATTTTCCTGCCTCCATGGATTCACCGATCGATATAGCCGACTCTGTCTATTGGCTTGCTAGAGAAAAAAGTACCCAAGAAGAGAGAGAAAGTGGATATAACCCGGTACGTCACGGAAGCCGCGAAGTTTCGTCCGTTTGAACATCTAGCCAAACTTACAAGATCATTTTCTAGTTGAAAATTGAAATTTTTGACGGCGGTTAAAGTTTTTCAGTAGTCTTACGGATAGAATATTGGATTTCAATGATGAAAAAATTCATGCAAGAGACCTATTAAACAGTGTTGTTCACTTTTATTGACAGTGCCAGGTCTTCCTACATTAAAGACTTATATGATTATCATTCGCAGATAATGGAGGCACTCCATGGAGACATGAATTGTAGGCGGCTTCACTTGGTTTCTCGTCTCCAGCAGGTGTCTTATATCCTGGGAGGTGAGGAGAGCTCCATCTGCTGACATCGCCAGTCACCTGATCCTCTGTTGCCGCGATTCCTGGCGCCCTGAGTGAATGCACGCTAAAAGTTACTATCTCGCTTTGAGGCAAACGAACCAAAGCGTATGCGTGTGCAAAAGAGCGTCGTTCTGTGATATGGTGCATGATCAGGTGACTGCAAACTGTGATTGGATGTGTACTTATCCTCCAGCTGCTGCAAGTTTCCTTCCTGAGTGCCTCGCTTCCATGAGAAAAGAACTTAACGTTGATGGACAGAAAGTGTATACGTGTGGTTTAAGCATCAATATGTGTGCATAATTTTCAGACACCCTTATTTAAGGAAAATTCAAAAACTTGAGATTTTTCTCAATTACAAATTCCATCTTTTACCAGGTACCTTCCATTTAGTTTCTTTGGTCTTCATGGTGTTAGTTTCCACATATTTCGTGATCTAAAAATGATTCGAGAGTTACTAGGCATTTGTGCAATTTTTGACAACTATATTAAGGGCATATCTTCGATACTAATTAAATTCCATGATGGGCTCTCTATATTTGGACTTTTGAAATCTTAGGGGGGTGCTTTGGGTACCTTGGTAGATCAAGTAACATACACCACTCAACATGTATTCGACTGACTCATTTTTTCAGCTTTAATTTTTCTGAAATTTTAGAAATATACAACTTCAACATTCACAATACTCATATATTTCCTTATATTTTGTATTCTCGTTTTTTTATATGTGGAATATTTTGACGAAAGTTTTATCACAGTATTTTTTAACTACTCTTGTACTCTACATTGAACTTGAAAATTATCTAGTGTTATTTATTGACGCTTAATTGGCAGTGAATATTCTCCATCATTTTCTCTTCTACATAACTATGTAATTTTAGGTTTCTGTTTATTATTTTGATGAACAACAATGGCAGTGATTCATTTTCAGTAGAACTTTCTTAGAGGATCGTTGCAAAAAAAACGTATCTGTACCTATGGTGAGAGTAAATATGGAGGTGTGGAGGGAAACCTATCAGAAACATATTAAAAAATTTTTGTTGGTCTGCCCCAGATTTGTTCAAATCCAATTTTTTCATCTGATTAGAAATATTAGGACGTCGGTTGTGATGCGAATTTTTCTTATTATTAACAATTTTCTTTATAAGGCAGTTCTGTAAGTCCATCTATAATAAATTTAACGAAAAGGGGTAGTTCAGTGTGTGTGCTGTGTAGGCAAAAATTGTAAAGAATAGTTTCCTCCATATTGATTCGTTTTAGAATTGAAAACAAAAGCAGTATACATTTTGGATGAACATTTGCCACAATGAATGTATAAAAAAACATGAACAATATTTTTAGCTCTTGTTGTTACATAAATATAGATACTTTATAAGATAGTGTTTTTTATATCTCAGTCGTTTATATGATTAATATAGTGATATGTGCCGGAACTTGATTAATGTGGAATTTGTCTTCACGTCCAGTGATCTGTATTACTTTCAGAATGTGCCATTTCACAAATATATTTTTTTTCTCAGAGATGGTTCGTTCCAAAACTTAACTCATCACGATTCATTTCTTGATTGTCTCAAACGGCTCATTCTGTAGTAATGTTGAAATAAGCGTAATTTAAACCTAATTTTTGTAAATACATGTGCATATAGATTATATTGGATTAAGAAAGCGTTTATGATAATTGGGTTGAATTTCATCAATCTCCTGTTAATAGTTCGTGAAGGTATTCAATATCTATATATTTTAATAGATAGCGAATATTGCAATCTCTGTCTCAAAATTTCGAATATTATTTAGTAGGTGGAGTTTTATGACCTATTTCATTAATTTTGAAATTTTAGTAATGTGATCGTGAATTATTATTATTGATGCTTTTTTGTATAAAAGTGTACTTGTTTAGTGATATTTTTTTACTCTATTAAAACATGTATTCCAAACAAACCATTTTTCATTCCTTGCATCACTTCAACTGCGAACAAAGGAACATATAAGTGGCTCAAGTTCAGAATCATTAACAAATCGAACACTTCTAGGTTGTTATCTATAATTCATTCACTGATCAACAACTTCACCTATAAAATCGTAAAATGCCCAAATCTTCAGTGAGTGGTACAGCCTATGATCTAATATATACATACGTAGCCTATGAAATCTATCAGGCCAGAAGGATACCCGAAGTTGCGGTGTTGCTGTTCTACATCGGCGGGTTATCCATCCACATTCTGTAATCCAGCCCTCCAGTTGCTTTTGTTTACCTCATAATTTCGCCGAGAAACGTTCGCGATTTTTAGTTTTTCGCTCCGTTCGGTTGTTTTCTTAGTGTTTGAATTACGTCGTAATCATTGTAAAGTGTAGTTGAAGCATTGAATAATGTCTTTATACGTAATCTATAAGGCCAGAAGGATGCCCGAAATTGCGATGTTGCAAGTTCTACAATGGAGGGTTATCATAGACAACAGAGTGCTATGCGATCGTCCATACACGCTTTTGTTTACATCATCATTTCGCCGGGAAACGAGATAAAACGTTCGCATTATCGAGTTTTTCGCTCTGATCGGTTGTGTTATTAGTGTTTTAGGTGAAAATTAGTGTTTAAATCTTTCGTAATGTTTTTGAAGTGTTGTTAGAGTGCGTTTCGTTCTGGAATACTACTTGAAGAATCGATATTTAGGGGAATCAACAGGTTATATATTTCAAGAATTGAAAATCTTCGATACGAGTTTCATCATGGCTCGTACTTGTGCAGTACCCGGTTATTAGACCTATTATAAATGCTTTAAAAGTTTACGTTTTTTAATTTCCCAGAGATTCTATAAAAAAGATGACAATGACCGAATGCAATATATACATAGAGAAAGACAGTTTCGAAATTCACGACGATACTGAAGTAAACAATGGTAGTAGGTATTTTTGTAGATGCTCATACTGTAGAAGGACTGTTATTCTGTGCCTTCTGTAACTTCAGATGGTTGATTAATTAGTAAACCGAGAAAAATTCCCAAATTAACTGATGATGCATTTTCCTTCAATTTTCCCAAGTCAACCTAGATACATGTCTTCTACCATTGTTTAGTTAAACAATGCTTCTACAAATACCTCCAAAAGAACTGATTCTGAACATCGAAGACAAAAATTAGTTATTCACCATGTCAAAATTCATATCTATTGACACAATCAGGCTCAGATTAAATCGATTTCACACTTTTATGTCAATTTCAAAGACACGGTTTTTCCAACTTCTCCTTCAAAGTTCAAGAAAATGATTTATTATAGTTTATGAAATAAATTTTTTCAGGGAAAGGTATCAAAAATATTGTCGGGGTTCAATAATTTCACCAAGGAGAAGGAAAGATTTTGAAGAAGTCAATATACCCATTTCCAAATTCGATTTATAGATGTTCGAAATTCGGAAACTCAATATATAATGAATAGGATCAATTTAACTCCAGATTCGTCTGCTGCTACCAGCAGTTCCCTCAAAAGTTGTATAAGTAATCACTGAAAAAAACGTTTACGGATGACATTGGCACCTCTCTAATGATTAAAGAAAACTACAATTTGTGCAACAAATGAAATAAGCAGTTTCCCCGAACCCCATTCATTCTACAGAATCTTCATCTTCAATTCACTTCCCATTTTCCAGGTGCATAACAGTGAAAGTATGCATTATCGGTTCCAGGGCTTATATCTTTTCTATTTTTCTCTTCGATAGCCGTTATGTTTTATTGATATTAAACGCTTCAGAATCTAGAATAATACCTATCTGATGGTAATCTTTTGGAACTCAGTAATACAACTCCTCCTCGTGGTGAGTTCTGGATTATTTACGATAATGGATTATTAAACTAATCAGAAATAAACGAAATGCTGTGTATTTTTTTTTAACGAAAGGTTCTTAGTGATATCACGTTAAAAGCATTTCGAAAATCACACCGTCAACTGTAAAGTGACTATGACATCGGTGCTCAATCTCCTTTTTTCCCTGCTTCGTGACACTCCTTTGTAACAACGGCAACATCTAACCTTCCGGCCTGTTAATTCACGTAGGCCTCGCTTTATACAATGTTTGAAGTGCTCTGTGTTTTGGAATTCCACTTGAAGAGTCGATGTCAATTTGTATTCTGTGGTAATCAACAGGTACCAACAGGTATATATTTGTATTCTATGGGTACCAGTCATTTGAAGCATTGGAAATCTTCGATTTGAGTTTTATCATGGCGTAGTATCTAGTTGTAAGAGTAATTTAATTATAAATACACACACGCTAGAGGTTCCGTAATTCGATTTCATATAGATCCCGTGAAAACACTACAAAGGCTCAATATGCAATACATATGGAGAAAAATTTGTCAAAATTAAGGACGCCACTGCAGTGTGCATAAAACATTTTGTAGACTGTCATATTCTAAAACTCATTTCTCTACCAACTTAAGATGGTTCATTTATTAGTATTGCCAGAAAAATTCCCATATTAACTGATAATTAATATTTCTAAATCTTTTTTCCAATTCTTCCATAATTACCCCGAAAAAAGCTGACCCGGAACATCGAAGCATTGTATAAAGACAACAACAATTGTCTTTATACAATGATCGAAGCCAAGAATAAGTTATACATACAGCGTCCGCATGCTAAGAACTTAAAAATAAAGAATTAAACAATTTTTCTTTCCTTTCAAGCTTTCATTTTTCCATCAAGTACTGGATTTTATTTCGATCCAATCTGTGCTTTTGGACATATTGGGAAAATAATAAGCTTTTGAATTCTGCGGAATCATTGGGTGGATTTACCCATTCACAAATTCGGCCTAACCTACTCTACAAATATATATCGAGTTTCTAAGTTGTTTCTTTCTGAAGGTATTGTGATTAGGATCGGCCGTGTGAACGACCGTATCATTGTATACAAGGACCGTATATTGGATCGGATTGAAATCCAATACACGCAGAAATGACAGCTCGATGGTTCGAGCTGAATTTCGTGAGGATAAAATGATTGGACGATCGCTAAATCAACCGAAAAGATAAAAGAACATATTCAAACCGTTTTATAAAGAAATGTTTTTTTTACAATAATATACAATCTAACATTGCCTCCGCGTTCATACGAAACCTGCATTGCCTATGATCAGCAACCGCAACCCGTATCATGCAAGTTCATGCATATTCATCTGCCTAACTTCTAGGGGGGTTAATGCCCGGAACATGTTCCAGATTTCTGTTCCTCTATGAACGGAGATTTCAGGAAAATCATTTATATTTCATAGGAATCTTTTTTCTATTATTTGATTATCGAGCTACTGGTGACATCTTGCATACAAGGGAGCATTTACAATAGATGCGCTCGAAAGATAAAAGGATCATACTTGATGGACGCGAAATTACTCGCGCGATTGTTCTCATTCTAAAAAGCGAAATATATGTCATATCAAAACAAAAATCGTTTGATTTTATCAGGTTATGACAGATTTTCATCGCTTTCATGAGTATGAGCATTAAAGATATGTGCAAGGCATGGTATATATATTTATACTATGGCCAAATCCAATAAAAGTGACCAATAATTTTAATACTGTAAACAGATGTTGTCTCCGTACGAATTACTTCGAATTTAATTCTCGCCCATTTTTTCAAAATACCTACAGATGACACCACAAATTCACTAGAGCGACTGAAAACGCTCATTTCTGAATTTGTTTGGAAAATAAGGGAAGAAAAATCATTCTACCATGACAAAATGCAAGTTTTCACACATTTACCTCAAACGAAAAAGGTTTTTGAGCCTTCAAAACATGGAACTGATAAGTAAATCGCCATACTGGCCTTGTCTGGCATCCAATGTTTTTTTTCTGCCTTATTCACGCAGATCAAAAATAATAAATTATGTGGTCAACTTTTTTCGACGCCTGAAGAATTAGTTGATGCGTTTGAATCAAAAACCCCGACCAAGAATAGATGTATTCATATTTGATATGACTTCTATGAAATCATCAGTACTAATCAGATCATGGTCTGTGGTACTACTATAGCGCCTTCTCCATTTTAACGACTCCTTAAATGCTTCGATCTTTGATATTTTCATGAAGGTCATGCTGAATATATCATCTCTGGCATAATGAAATTTAAGAAACGCAAAAAAAAAATCATAACTCGAAAACTACAAAAAATGGCATAGCATACATGGGATATTTTTGGATACCCCTATGAAGAATCTAAAAAAAATTTATTTATATATCAACTACTTGGACCATCCTGTATATTATGGAAAAAGTGTTTATTATGGCATCAAATTTTTCATCATTTTCATGTTTCATTCCAAATCTTACTTTCATCACTTCTCACGGGGTCTGTACAAAATAATTGAAACCAACCGTATAAAATGTACCCCTTATTGGAATCAAAGTTTACCTCTTCTCTCATTTCTTCTAATTTTGCATGGGACATATAGATATTATAGGCTGGTATCCTTTCAAATTAACATTAATGTTGAGCAACTCGACGATATCGAACACACGGAGTATTTTTAATGAGGTGAAAACCATACCAAAAAAGGGGCACTGTCGTGAGGTCAGGTCGAACTAGTATGCGCTTTTTCAAATTCGTTGCCGAAGCTTTATTCAGAAATAACAGAGATACTAACGAAATCGAAATTTGAATTATATTTTCGGAAAATAAATATCAGATCGACCTGAAATTTGTCTACACCAAAATTTCATTGCAATCTAATGCATGGATAGCTCCATGAAAAAATATATCAGGAAAATTTCCGTGGCAAAATTATTTTAGATATTTCTCATGAAACGATACAGACAAAAATTAGCGCGTTGGTATTCTACAACCATTGTATAAATTATATTATACAATGCTACAACTAATTACGAAGTTTCAATCCGATGGGATTAGTACCCCAAAGATTCCAATGGGTATTTCGCTCATTAACGAACGTTGTGTTTTGATCATAGACTTAATATAAGGTATTATAGCTCTATGATTTTGGTGCACAACCTTGCCTGAAAGTTTCGAGTCGCAACGCAAGCTCGTTCCATTAAGAAGTTATCGTTACAACCTAAGATTTAAGCTGGATTTATAAACTCGACGTTCCCGTTCCCGTTCGCAGTTGACGTTCCCGTTCAAAGTTAAAATGCACTAAATGCGCAGGGGCATTTATAAAGTCCGCAGCTGCGTCAGCTGACTGATAATGTGCCGCTCTCCTGTTTTTTCCGCTGCCGTTCGAGATGACCATGTTTCATCTTTCGACGTTCCCGTTCGGGTTTTAACCAATAGGATGAGTCCAAATATTTTAAATTTGCGAACACAGAAGACCCAATATTTTGTCTATGAAACAAGGTTAGGGATATTGATGTACCAGTTTGTTTATTTCTTTTCAAAACAGTCGTTTAGCCATAAAGACATGATTCCTTCCAAAGTTATCACTACAAAGTATTATTTTAAAATCGTGAAGATGAACGTAACAGAACCCAATGTGATTGGTAAGTATTTTATTTAATAATTTTTATCATTGAGGTAATCTAGTATTGCTGGGTTCAGTAATCACTTTCGTTTGATTAGATTAGATTTCTTAGTCAGTGAATGCAGAATATATTGAGCTTAGATGTTTTATTTTAGAATTATATAAATATATAGGAGCATTCTTAGACTGCTTATTTTTGGGTTCAATACTTGTTTGAATGTATTCTTTTTTGTGATGAACGAATTGAGAGTGCTGAAGTTCTGCATTATTAGTTCTACAATGAAATAGTGAAGCGATGGACATAACAATGATTCCTATTGAGCTTGGTAGTTTTATTTAATAATTAAACAATGCAAAATAAGTATTAATAAGATATTGTAGAAGTTTTATTTTTTTTCAGAAGAAGGTGACTTGGGAGTTTTGATAGAGGCTATCTAGCACTATCCATTCCTTTATGATCTCAGCCATAAAGATTATAAAAATGTAATCCAAAAAGAGACAGCATGGAGGGAAATCTCCACGTTTGTGCACATGACTGGTAAACTGACTTTTGATATCTTGAAATAGTAGTATTGACTTGCTTTTCAGTTCCAGACTGTATGCGGCACTTCCTTTGAGGTGATTGCATCGGGGTCTGCACAAGTAGAGGAGACTGATCTGGAAATATTAGGAGCTGAGGAACAGGCTATGTCACCATTCGTGGAACAGTTTAGAGAGTCAGCGGCAGAGAGCCGAAGAGATTCGTTAATAGAATGTGAAGGAGAGTCGGTGGTGGGAACTCCGAATTCAGGAGTATCGGTGTTAGGCACTCAGGAGACACCAAAAAGTAATGTATTACTGAAAAATTATTAAGATATTTGTGAATCAACCAATGTTTTTCAAAGGGTTTCCATCCAGAAAGAGGAAAAGAGCTGATAGCGGCGATGAAGTTTTGGAGCTGATGGGCATAGCTAAACAAATAGCTGATTCTCTTGAGAGAAGACAGGTGGATGATATAAATCGGACATTTGTCGATTATGTTTACAGCATTCTTTCAAGGATGAGGCCTGAAGATGGTCAGGAAATAAGGGGACAAATACTCCAACTTTTACAGCAGGTCCAGACCCTATGAATTTATTGTTACATATAACATATTTTATTTATTGATTCAAAATATAACTTTTAATCTATATACATATTATTCATCAAATTTGTCCAATGCCTAAGCATACTTCCTACCACAGCTATAAATGGTGGTTGGTAGATACAGAGAATTCACTCGAGTACAACGGTATTGACTAGAAAGCGATCAAGCGCTTACACCGCCATTGATTAGATGAATATTCGACATATCCCAGTTGGAAGATTTCCGAATTGAGTAGAACTTCAGTGGGGAAAATTCCACTTATTTTCGAATCCCTCTGCTATTCTTTCCCAATCTTCTGCGGTAGTGGGTGTCCTCAAATAAATTGGGCTGAGCGTGTCCCAGAGCGCTTTACAAGTGTCATGAATGATAACATGCACTGTGGTTAAACCCACATTAAATGTCCATGCAAGTGACTGCATGCTCATTCCTTGCGATAAGTATCTAAAAACAAAATGGATTAGAATATTTATTTCTATAACATAAGGAACCTTTCTTACTGCAACGTTATCACTAGACGTTCCTCCGGAGATATTCCATCACTTCTTCTTTGGCGTTGAATTTTTTGTTTAAGCAAACCAAGTACTTAGTTTGTCGAAGACAGCAATATTCATTCTCGTGAATTTGAAGAACTGCTCGCTATCCCAGTTCTTCATTTTCAAATAATACTGAAAATTGCCTGTTGATCTTCTGGCTCTGTTAATCGGTCTCACTTTATATCTGCGGTTACGACGTCGCAATCTTCTCTCCTTTATTTTATTAATTGCATAATCACATAAGGTAAATCCTAACGCACCGAAAGTAACAGCATCTGAATCGTTCATATTTAGTGATAAACTAAACAACTCCGTGAATACTCAAGTCAACTTACAGCAGTCTCAACGATCAAAACAGGAATGGAATGCCCATAACACGTTGGCTAACCTAAAATCTAAACGTCATAAACATAAACAAATCTGACAAATCAATCTTCTTTTCTCTCTCTAGCGAACGGCGAACGTCTAGTTTATAAATGGGGTATAGTTCGTTTCGAACTACGAGCGGCCAACGGGAACGTCAGCGGGAACGTCAACTGCGAACGGGAACGGGAACGAAAAGTTTATAAATCCAGCTTTAATCTTTGGTTGCAACGGCAAGCCGCATATCAAAATATGGGATATTTTCATCATGCATCAGTAATTCCAACGAAGCCGTTAAAAACCGTATTCGCAAAAAAAAAAGATGATAGCAAGCTGTTCTCCACTAAAAGGGCTTGAGAGCCCAATACAAAAACTTTCCAAACTATTTCCCAGTATACTTCCTTAGCTTAAGCAATTCACGAACGAACCTTCGGTGTGCTAGGCAACCCATAATACGTCCATGGTGTATGAACTGTTCCATAATTTGGACTTGGAAGCTGCTACTGTTGCAGAAGAGCTTTGCTCCTACGCCCTTGGTGATGAGACAAGAGCGAGCTTGGACGAATTTCCTATTGGATGGGAATTGTTGGGAGGGGGTAGCCTCATGTCAACATGTGATGATTTCAAATTTGACCTAGTGCAATTTAGATTCGCGCTGTGCTTTGGCGAAGACGTTGGTGGTTAGTTAACAAGTGTCAAGTGCAATAATATGCGAAAAGTCTTTTGAGGCAGAGACACATCTAAAAAACCTCTTATTTGAAAAATGGCAGACGAAAATTTTAATATCAGTGAACAAAATGTGGAATACCACTTAGTGACTATTTTCGAAAAGTTAGAAAGTTTAAGAAACAACCAGGATAATCTGAAAATCAAACCTTCCAAAATACCGGTTAGAGTTGAAATAAGAACCCTTGAATTTTGGCGGTCAGTGATTTCCGAATGTATGGCTAGTTTTGTTTATGTTTTTGTTGTTTGTGGAGCTGTAGCAGGAGCGGGTGTAGGAGCCTCAATTTCTTCTATGTTGTTAGCAACAGCACTTGCTTCTGGTTTTGCAATGACATCTTTGACCCAGTGCTTTGGCCATATATCAGGTAAATAATTTTTTCCGACATATCCTAGAAAAAAAAATAATTCGATGATATTTTCAGGCGCTCATGTTAATCCTGCTGTAACTATTGCCATGGGGGTGACAAAACACATTACTATGCTGAGAACCATCTTATATGTTATTGCACAATGTGGAGGTGCTATAGCTGGAACAGCATTCCTGTACAGGTAGGCTTGTTTGATATCTACTTATTTCTACTATATTCATCGAATTAAATTCTTTCCTTAGTAATTCGATGAAATAAGTATTTCCAAATTTGAAAATTAGACATCAATTTCACCGAACATCTCAAATACACTTGATTTTTTTTCGCACACATAGAAGAGATTTTTTTAGGTTACAGAGAAACGTTCAATTTTAATATTTTAATATGGGTAGAAGGGTATAGGGGAATATCAAATATGGGCTTTTACGATATACACTTCCTATACACAATAGATAAAGAATTGTGAAATTACGAAAATTGTGTAGTAAATAAATGTGTATCGATTAAAGCTTATTTTGGGAGAATTTCGCATAATTTTTCAGGTTTTTTTGGCTTTTCACTCCCACATCTGTAACAGAACGATTAAAAATTAAAAAAAATAATTTTTTCCTGAAAAATGCCCCTGCGGACTGCAGGATTCAACTATTTATCAAGGGCAGTTTCTTGGAAAACAGATTGCCTAATGAACAATACAAACGATAAACAAAACGAACTGTCACGTTTCAGAGTATAAATCTGACTCTTTCATCAGACAAATAAATGTCTGTATTGAAAAAAACCTGCTAGAATTGTTATCGATAAAATACTCAACACGAAATAGGTACCACTTGTTTCAAATATTTGCAACTCTTATAATTTTCTTTTCACCCTTGTACAGTTTTTAATATGTATTGACAAAGTACTAACTCTGGTGCTTATTGGTTGATTTTGATTGTTAGTACCTATTTAAATTGCAGTTTTATTTTGAAATAAATACGATTTATGAATGACTATAAAAATTTTATTTTCAATTATTTAGTTGTCACCTATTTTGTGTTGAGTAGTGTATGTATATTAGAAGTTATGGACTTTATCATTAAATTGTGGCAGGAAAAGATTTCTCACTCATTCATTCATCTCTTCACGTAAGATGGATTTTTTGTATCAATTTAACTTCACACAACGAGGAAAAATTACCTTTTTTTTTTTGGAAATTCGCACTACTCTGAAATTTGAAGATTTTACTTTTTACGAAAGAATATAAGGTGGGATTTCTTTATTTCATCATTCGGAATCTAGTGAGCTATCCCTGTTATGAAGCAAAATGCCTGAAAATAACTGTGTTAGGTTCAAATTACCTTTTTGTAAAATTTCAAGGCTTGTCGAGATTCATGAATTTTGATATAAACTAAGCCAAAACCAATTCTGATAATTCCTCATGAACCAGAAATAGTGTCATCTGATAAATAGATATTTCGGTTTCTTTGAAATATTGAGCTTGAGATTTTCAAGATTTGTGAAAAATTTCTATACAAACCCAATCTTCCAAAATTCCGGACCGCCCCAACCTGTATGTAGCGCAGACAAAAGAAAGTGCCGGTTCAGATTGGCATACCTGTAGCCAAATTAAAAGGAGGACTACCGGCCTACGCCACTGCGTTGGGTCGGCGGAGGTATGGCGACCAAGCAAAGGTAGACATCATTTACAACCATCTGTCAAGAAGGTTTGGTATCACCTGCTCTTTTGGTTCAGCTGTTACATTCTTATACATTCCTTCAACAAAATTGTTATTCTAATCTCGGCGACGACGAACTGATTTTTTGTACAACCCGTATTGAAAATTAAGATGACTATTCCATATTTATTGAAAAAAAATATTTCAGGTTTATCAGGGGGTTTTCTTTTCGAACCACCTGTTGCGAAAAATCGACGATACCCATATTAATTTTTCTTTGAAGCTAGTACCAATTGGACAATAATTATGCACTGAATTTGAGAAAAATGCTGCAAATTTTACGCAGGGTTTACTATTTTCTCAGTTAAATAACCCAATACCATTGATATCTTGAAAAAAATTATATATTTTTCATAACTCATTGGTTTTTCACAACACAATTTGCAGCGTTTTTCTTCATTCTCTTCAACTCAGGGACCACTGGTCGGAAATCATCCGTGTGAAAATTTTTAGGTTCAGTTATTCAACAGTAATCAACGTTGAGGTTTCCATGAAAATTCGGTGGTAAATTTTCGAGAAATAATTTTCTTTTCCCTCCAACCCCCAGGTTTGAACCCTTAGGGTACACCCACCGATCCTGCTGAAAAGCTTGGGGGATCAATCTCGAGTAACACACGATTTTTTTCACCAAGTTTCAAGGATTTCGGGTCGGTACTTTCAGAGAAAAGCCCCGGGAGGCGTACGGAAGGATTTTTTTCTATTGGTTGATTCAAATCTACCTACTTCAAAATGTAAATTGTGAAATTTTCAGCGGGGGGTTTTTTTTTTTTTGGTCGATCACTAAGGTTTATTGTTTGATTGTATCAAATGAAAAACCAAAATTTGTAAAATTAAAAAAAGTTTTGATGAAAATCTAGCAAAGCACTGACCTAAGGTCTGAAGCTTTTATGTGCTTATTCAAAATGGTTGTATTTCTTGGGTTATTGAGAAAATGTCAACGAAATTTTAAATGTTTTTTCCAATATCTCCAAAAATGAATATCGGATCGAGCTGAAAGTTAGTACACTATTGTTACTTAGCGACTTGAAGGTCTATGCCGAATTTCAAAGAGTATATTCTAACATAAAAATTTTAAAATTTCTTGAAATTTTCTCTTCAAATCTCTAACTGTACGAGCTCCATGATATTTTACTCGAAGTATTGCATCGATATTATACAAATAATTACGAATTCTCAATGCAATTACATTAGTTAAGGACTCCGAAACCGTTAAACCTAGAAAATTAGGCTCTAAACCTACCCCCACTCTAGCTCTTACGAATGTAACAGCACACACAAACACGGACGGACTGAATTCAATTTGAAATTGGATTCTTCATCATTGAGTCCAACCTAGTTGTTTGAGACCATCCTTGAAACAAAAAAATAGAAAATGTAACATTTGGACAAAATTATAACGCTCGGTTTCCGTTAACAAATGAGCAAAAATTCATGAAATTCGATAAGAAACGCTGTAAATTTTACACATTATTCTCTCAGTATAAGGCGTTAATTATTTCGGGAAATTATTCTTCTTGATTTCAATAGAAGAGTTCCTTAGGCAGAAAAGTTTGGAAATCATCCTAGGGCAACACGATTTTTTTATTAAGTTCTACGAATCTGCCCTCAGTACTTCTAAAGAAAAATCTCGATATTTAGAAAATTGAAATCTGCTTATTTAACTTTCGATCTTCTCGTTTTGGTTTATTATTTGATAAAATCAAATTTTACACAAGGGTTTATTATTTTCTTAGTTAAATAACCCAATATATTTTCGATATTATTGGAAATTTGTAGCGTTTTTCTTTATATTTCAGGAATCACTGGTCGGAAATCATCCGGGTAAAATTTTTTAGGTTTAGTTATGCAAAAGTAATCAACGTTCAGAGTTTCAGGAAAATTCGGTGGTAAGTTTTAGAGAAATAATTTTTTTTCCCCCCAACCTCCCATTTAGACCCCTTAGGGTACACCAATCCTGCTGAAAGCTTGAAGGATCAACCCCGAGTGACACACGATTTTTTTGCCAAGTTTCAAAGATTTCCGTTCAGTACTTCCAGAGAAAAGCCCCGGACAACGGACGACGGACGGACGGATTTTTTTTTATTCTTTCATTCAAATCTACATACTCCAAAACGTAAACTGTGAAATTTTCAGGGGGGGTTAAAAAATTTTTTTCGTTGGTCGATCACTAAGTTTTATTATTTGATTTTATCAAATAATAAACCAAAAATCCGTCCGTCCGTTGTCCGGGTCTTTTCTCTGGAAGTACTGAAGGGAATTCTTTGAAACTTGGTGGAAAAATCGTGAGTCACTCGGGGTTGATCCTCCCAGCTTTTAAGCAGGATCGGTGTACCCTAAAGGCTCTAAATGGGGGGTTGGGGGAAAAAAAAAATTATTTCCTAAAAACCTAAAAAATTTTACCTGGATGATTTCCGACAAGTGGTTCCTGAGTTATAAAGAAAAACGCTGCGAATTTCCAATAATGTCAAAAATGAATTATAGCATTCGGTTCTGAGTTGTAATGGTATATTGGGTTATTTAACTAAGAAAATAATAAACCTTTGTGTAAAATTTGCTTTTTTATTTGCTGCGATTACTTGTGGTTATGATTCTATTAATAATAAACTGAAATTGTGCGAAGGTGAGAAGTTTTCGAGTTTTGGGAAAAATCGGTATGAATTGAAAGATATGTGAAGACACAAATAAATATTTGACATATATCAATAAATGGATTACTGCCACTGTGAAAAGTATATATTATTTTTTTGTGTTTATTACAAAAGAGTTGAATATTCACAAAGATATCGGATGAGCGAAAATAATATACAGAATAGAAAAAAATAGCATTAGTTATATTATAATAAGTGAACATATTGATTCGATTGACTAAAATTCTTGAAATCTGAACGTTACAGTTATTCAACAATAATTTCATCTAGTCTTTCAACAAACACGCAAAAAATTCAAGTCTGCTATCTGACGACAAACGCATTCTTGATCGAATTAATGTGTAAAAGCTGAGGGTCATTATACCCGAGAAGATTCACCGGCAGATGTGGACCAGATGAAAGCTAGGCTAACGTCATCAACAAGTTGGAATTGTCTTTAATTTAGGGCTTTAGACGGCAGTCTTCACATCGCTACATAAAACTGTTCCTAAAATATCGACAATATGTGCGTTCGAATTCAATACCCTTGACCTCGAAAATATGGCTCACGCAATATGCTGTTATACAGGATGTGCAGTTAGACTTTCGAAAGTGGTTTATCATTACCAAATGGTACATTTTGATGTTGAAGTGAATATTAAACATAGAACAAAGTTATCAGAAAACAGCGAAATTAATTAATTCATTCATTATTGAGGAAATAACAACGATACTGAGGAAGTAACTGTGAAATTTTTTCCCTAATATTTCTGGAAATAAATATTGGATCTAAAGCATATTTGCGGTACGTGCAAAACTATAGTTTCAGAAAGAAATGAAAAAAATTGGGAAATTTGAAAAAATTGAGAAATTTTTGGAATCTTGATTTTCTCACAATGCCATATCTTGACAAAATATGTTGTTCATCTTATTACGAACTTTGAATCCAATCACATAACATTTCTCCGGAATATTGGACAAAATACCTCAAAAGTTCAAATTATGCTTCCGCAGATATATACTCATTCAAAATAAACAGATTACAAATTTGAAATGTTCTTTCCAATATCTCCAAAAAATGAATATCGGATCGAGCTGAAAGTTGGTACACTATTGTTGCTTAGCGACTTGAAGGTCTATGCCGAATTTCAAAGAGTATATTCTAACAACAAAATTGTAAAATTTCTTGAAATTTTCTCTTCGAATCTCTAACTGTACGAGCTCCATGATATTTTACTCGAAGTATCGCATCGATATTATACAAATGATTACGAATTCTCAATTCAATTACATCAGTTAACTACTCCGAAATCGTTAAACCTAGAAAATTAGGCTCTAAACCTACCCCCCCATTCTATAGCTCCTACGAAAGTGACAGCACACACAAACACGGACGGACTGAATTTAATTTGGAAATTGTATTCTTCATCATCGAGTCCAACCTAGTTGTTTGAGACTATCCTCGAAACAAAAATTTGAAAATTACAAATGCGTAAAACGCTGTAAATTTTACGCATTATTCTCTCAGTATAAGGCGTTAATTATTTCGGGAAATTATTCTTCTTGATTTCAACAGAAGAGTTCCTTAGGCAGAAAAGTTTGGAAATTATCCTAGCGCAACACGATTTTTTTATTAAGTTCTACGAATCTCCCCTCAGTACTTCTAAAGAAAAATCTCGATATTTAGAAAATTGAAATCTGCTTATTTAACTTTCGATCTTCTCGTTTTGGTTTATTATTTGATAAAATCAAATAATAAACCTTAGTGATCGACCAACCAAAAAAAATTTTTATGCCCCCCTGAAAATTTCACATTTTACGTTTTGGAGTATGAAGATTTGAATAAACGAATAAAAAAAAACACTGCAAATTTTACACAAGGGTTTATTATTTTCTTAGTTAAATAACCCTATATATTTTCGATATTATTGGAAATTTGCAGCGTTTTTCTTTATATTTCAGGAACCACTGGTCGGAAATCATCCGGGTAAAATTTTTTAGGTTTAGTTATGCAAAAGTAATCAACGTTCAGAGTTTCAGGAAAATTCGGTGGTAAGTTTTAGAGAAATAATATAAAAATAAGGATCAACCCCGAGTGACACACGATTTTTTTGCCAAGTTTCAAAGATTTCCGTTGATTTTATCAAATAATAAACCAAAAATCCGTCCGTCCGTTGTCCGGGTCTTTTCTCTGGAAGTACTGAAGGGAATTCCTTGAAACTTGGTGGAAAAATCGTGAGTAACTCGGGGTTGATCCTCCCAGCTTTTAAGCAGGATCGGTGTACCCTAAAGACTCTAAATGGGGGGTTGGGGGAAAAAAAATATATTTCTCGAAAACTTATCATCCAATTTTCATGAAATTTTAAACGTTGATTACTGTTGCATAACTAAACCTAAAAAGTTTTACCTGGATGATTTCCGACAAGTGGTTCCTGAGTTATAAAGAAAAACGCTGCAAATTTCCAATAATGTCAAAAATGAATTATAGCATTCGGTTCTGAGTTGTAATGGTATATTGGGTTATTTAACTAAGAAAATAATAAACCTTTGTGTAAAATTTGCTTTTTTTTATTTGCTGCGATTACTTGTGGTTATGATTCTATTAATAATAAACTGAAATTGTGCGAAGGTGAGAAGTTTTCGAGTTTTGGGAAAAATCGGTATGAATTGAAAGATATGTGAAGACAAATATTTGACATATATCAATAAATGGATTACTGCCACTGTGAAAAGTATATATTATTTTTTTTGTGTTTATTACAAAAGAGTTGAATATTCACAAAGATATCGGATGGGCGAAAATAATAGCATTAGTTATATTATAATAAGTGAACATATTGATTCGATTGACTAAAATTCTTGAAATCTGAACGTTACAGTTATTCAACAATAATTTCATCTAGTCTTTCAACAAACACGCAAAAAATTCAAGTCTGCTATCTGACGACAAACGCATTCTTGATCGAATTAATGTGTAAAAGCTGAGGGTCATTATACCCGAGAAGATTCACCGGCAGATGTGGACCAGATGAAAGCTAGGCTAACGTCATCAACAAGTTGGAATTGTCTTTAATTTAGGGCTTTAGACGGCAGTCTTCACATCGCTACATAAAACTGTTCCTAAAATATCGACAATATGTGCGTTCGAATTCAATACCCTTGACCTCGAAAATATGGCTCACGCAATATGCTGTTATACAGGATGTGCAGTTAGACTTTCGAAAGTGGTTTATCATTACCAAATGGTACATTTTGATGTTGAAGTGAATATTAAACATAGAACAAAGTTATCAGAAAACAGCGAAATTAATTAATTCATTCATTATTGAGGAAATAACAACGATACTGAGGAAGTAACTGTGAAATTTTTTCCCTAATATTTCTGGAAATAAATATTGGATCTAAAGCATATTTGCGGTACGTGCAAAACTATAGTTTCAGAAAGAAATGAAAAAAATTGGGAAATTTGAAAAAATTGAGAAATTTTTGGAATCTTGATTTTCTCACAATGCCATATCTTGACAAAATATGTTGTTCATCTTATTACGAACTTTGAATCCAATCACATAACATTTCTCCGGAATATTGGACAAAATACCTCAAAAGTTCAAATTATGCTTCCGCAGATATATACTCATTCAAAATAAACAGATTACATCGAACCGAAATCCATGACTTGATTGGAAAATTACAGCTTGAAGGTTTATTCATAATTTCGTGGGGATAATATAATAGGAAGATCGCAATATTCAGGATATTTGAAGAAAAATTAAAATTTTTTTGAAATTCTTCTAATGACACCATCATCACGAAATTTCGCAGAAAGTTGTTCATCAGCATTTTCAGAATAGTGACCAAGTTTCATCATGATTGAATCAGTATTTTTCGAGATATTCAGGAAAAAACAAAGTCCGAGGAGAAAACCACGAAATTTGACATATTTTTTTCCAATGCCTCCAAAATTTTTTTATAGTATCAAACATACATCTGGTATACTGCTGTGAAATAAAGAGTTCAAGGACTGATAAGAATATTTTTTCAAATCTGGTTAATCGTTTTCGAAAAAAAAATTTGAAAATTTTGTCGAATTTTTCAAAATTTACTGCTAGTACTGCCAAGCTTCAAATCCAATCACTCAAGTAGTTGGTGAAATGTCCTGGAAAAAACCTTAACATTTCTAAGGACCAAACCATTTGACGGATTTTCACCATAAACAAACTCAACCGTCGCAATTTAATGTGCAGCCTACCCTGAAAAATTCAAATCGAATAATAAATCGTATTTTCTTCGAGAATCCATATCGAAAACATTTTTCGGCTGAACTCTGAAAAATTTGATACCGGATGACCGAATTCGTCATCAGTGAGTCCAATCTAGTCGTTTGAGACTATTTCCGGGAAAAAATTCAGAAATTACAGACATTTGGTTAAAATGATAACGCGTACATAACACAAACAACTCTTGCATCTACATGTAAGTTTCTGCATTACCAATCCAATCATATCCATTTGAGAATTGATTGTCTACTGTTTAGGCTAGTTACTGTGTCCTTACGCCACGCCACGTTTACTTTTATCTGATGAATTTATATTAAAACCAGAATCAATTGAATACGCTATAATATATTTATACACCTAATCCTATTTAAATACGAAACCTTCCAATATCAAGTGGTGATTTGCAGTAGATAGATATCAACTAAGAAATAATAGAGTTTATGCAGTTGGTAGATAAGTATCTACAGCAGGAATGTTAACTGTTGTCGAAGATAGGACAAAATTCTCTAAGAATTTGATGGGCTATTGTTGAAGGGGACAGAAAGCTATTTCCAAGAACAAATAGTCAATCGCAGATTATTTCGACTATCCATAACACAAAATATCCTAGAAAAGCACTGACGTCAGCTGATTTTGCGGGCCTGTTCAAAGTCATGGCAATTCTTTTTATTTGAAATTTTTCTTATTTCACGAAATTCCGCACAAAATTGTTTTATCATTATGGGATCAGTATTTTTTGAGTTAATCAATATATCTCTGAACATTCAATTCGGATCCAAATGAAACTTGTAACAATTTTTTGTTAAAAAAAAATTCAAACAAAACATTGGAAAATTTTCGATTTCTTTTCATTTACCAACCATACGATTCGAAAGTATGCGAGCAGTTGCGTGCGTCGTTATTCTACAATTAATTACCATGTTTCAATCCCATCCTATGTGAAATATTGAGGAAAAGACCTTAAAGATTCGACTCCGAAACCATTTGTTCGATTTGGCGCATTGGCGAACTTAACCTTCGCAAGTTATCGATCTTACGATAGAATCGATGTTGACCTCAGATTCGTCATCATCTTGAAATAAATCATATTTGTGAACAACCGGAGAAAATGTTTCAAATATACCTCAAAATTTTACTGGGAATCCGATCGCTTTCATGCTGACCAACCATTCAAAATATTCTTCTTAATCAATTCCCATTTTTTTGATTTGATTCAACTTTTACCAGGAAGCTTCAAACCTTATGTGTTCTAGTTAACAGCGCGCTATCGTTTTGCCAAAAATCCCTGTGATTTTCGAACTTTCTTCTAAAAATGGTCTTGAACGAAAAGCTTGGACTCTCTCATAAAGAATCACATGTCAAAATCGATTATTTTCCAGCTGGCCGGCCGTCATAACATGATGGCTCATTCACAATGAACGTAAGCGGTACGTAAACGTAACATTTAAGTGATTTTTACGGTGTTCACAATGTACGTACAGAAGTACAGAATAATGTCATTTTCCTACTTCATCTTGTCAATGTTTTTTACTTACCGTCAAAATATTGCAACTGTCAAATTTCATTTTATATAAAAACATGTTTATTACAGTTTAGAGTTATTTAAAGTCATCTTCATTTATTATTCACATTGTTAGAGACATTGTTACTGTTTTTATTCAGAACTTTTGAAGGAACATGCAGAAGAAAAGGACCATAAAGGTTAAAATTGATTTGTATTCTGTAGTTAGTAATCCTAAACAAGTGCAGTGAGTTAATAGCTTGCTTGTAAAACCGAAGGTACTAGGTTCGAATCCCGGCGAGGACATGGATGTTGTAAAATGTCTAGGTGGTGGTGATTTGTGAAGAATCTCAAGAATATGATATGTTCGATGTGTCGATGGTTCGTAAAGGCCAAGCACAGTAGAAGATAGAAAAAAAGTATATTTGACAAGCGAAACTCATGAATATTGAAAATAACTGTTCAGCTTCGATCACCCCAAAAATATCACTATATTTATCTTCTAAATGCCAAAAATATCCCCAAAGTTGTTTGGAGTTCCAGTGCCAAAAACCTTACAATGAAAAATGTCCACTGAAATAGTGACTTTGGATAAACACATGAGAGTTGAAGCTTTCATTAAATAGTTGAATCATTGAAAAAAAGGGAAGTAATTTAAAAGATTTTGAATTATCCGAATAATACACAGTCTGTATTATTGGCGCTCTGTAAACAGTTATCAAGAAATTTCCAATCCCCAGAAGTATCCTTCAGATATTTTCCCGTGTCCAAATCATCATCCCCCCACGATGCGGGTTGAAATGGCCAATTTTAAGCCGTGGGAAAGTTAATGACCTTTATTGGGGTTCGATTAAGTTGATTTTACAATCACTGAACTGATACTTAGTTTCCCATGTCTCTGAGGTATTATTTACAGTTAATCCCCTAACGATTCAGATTGAGAGGTCGCGTGGATGTATGAGCGATAAGGGATGAGAATTCCCGACCAAATTGCACGTGCTGCACTTGGGACGATGACAGTTTAAAGTATACAGATAATTTTACACTTCATTTTATGCGCTTGTTCTAAGTCGGAGAGCTCATAACACATGTTTCATGAAGTGTTTGATTCAAGTTGAAATTTTACATGATCGTATTATACATTGCGCGTCAAAATTACGGAACAAATTCATTTTCTCAGAAAAAAAAAATTTGGCAACAAAATCCTTAAACAGGTCAATTTTGTTTCACTTTTACCAAATGTTTAAGCATTTTTGTTGCACCCTGTGCCATCCCCATCAACCCTCTAAATTTTTTGAATAGGGAAAGTGTGTCATGTGGTACTTTTTTGGCATGGCCTTAGTATCTTCTTCACAGGCGTGCAGAAATTTTCAAGAAAAAAATTTTTTTTTGAAAAATTAGTTAGTTCAAAGAGGTTTTCAGTATGTACACTCTGTCATGGCTCCTTTACTTTGTTACGTTTCTAGAAACGTACTAATAACATACTCACTTGAGATCATAACTGAAGCGCAGTGTTTCACACAAAACTGTAATGGTCGACTTTCATTCGGTGACAAATTTCATCAGGTACCATCGTCTCAAAGTGAATGAGCCATGACAAAGTGCACATTCTGAAAACCTCTTTGAACTAACTAATATTTCAAAAAAAAAATTTTTCTTGAAAATTTCTGCACTCCTGTAAAGAAAATACAAAGATCTTGCCGAAGAAGTACCACATGAACTGCTTTCCCTATTCAAAGAATTTAGAGGGTTGATGGAAATGGCACCCTGAGTAAAAGTGAAACAAAAATTGACCTGTTTCAGGATTTCGTTGCCAAATATTTTTTTCTTCTGAGAAACTGAATTTATTCCATAATTTTGACGCTCATTGTATGCTAGATGAGTATGTTATCGAGTGTTTTCAAGGCATACCTAGGTAAACCAGGTACTAAAAATACATAGAATTTGCGAAAAAATGTTGGGCGGAACAAGAATAATTCGACAATTTAATTTACGTAGAGTAAAAGAATCAGTTCGGGATATTACCTTGGTGGAGGTAACAACGGACAAAATTTCCCCAAGTCCGACAATTGGGGTTTTTCCTTTAAACGAAAATGCAGTAATTTTCATGAAAAACCTTTAGAATATCACATTTCGAACATATAAATTCAATTTTATATTTTTAAAGAAATGTTTGATCACCTAAAACTGAAAAATAAAAATGGGGATTTGCATTTAAAGGGATTTGTCTTGAGTGCACGATATGGCAACGTCGAAATCAGCTTTTTCGGAAAGAAAAGGACGTCAAATGTGTTACTTTGCTTGAGAAAACAGAGATAGCTATACTTCTATCTGGTTAGAGTAGAAGACAACGACCAAGGAATAGAAAAAGAAGGGCACAGACTCTCATACTGTCATATTCCTGACCTCTGAATAAAGAATAACAGGAAGGAGTATAATGCCTCACAAAGTGGGTCCAGGATGGATGTTGCATATGGCCGACTTCCTTTCACTTTGAAGAGAGAACAACTTGTTCCGAGATTTCTTTGTCTGAAGAAACTAACTTACATGAGTCATACTTGGAGGTTCAATATGGGCGCCTATGTCCCACTGATATACAAAGTAGAAAAATGTTATGCTTCTTCCTGTTGTTCTTTATTCGAAGTTACTGACAAATCGCAAACGGAAATTGTTTGGTTATATTGACAAAGATCACGTGTGTACCACAGAATAGGAATAAATATTTCATTGTTCTATAGCAGAAAAAGCTATTCTACTAAACACCGTTGTCACTTCGTGCATGCCTGGCAAATCCCAAACCCCAATTTTGAAATCTGATTTTGAATACTTTCTGAAGGTAATTTGGGAAAATGATGAATCAAACCCATAATAATTATGTGCAAATTTGCATTTGCAGTAATAAACCAAATTCAGGAAAAACCCCCATTTACTTGCCAGAGAGAATACCAATTAACAAGGAGCCATTGATTTCGGAGTTATAGCCATTTGAAGTTTTAATATTTCAAAAAATCCTGGCAATTAGTTGAATCATAAAGAGGCGCAAGTTTCAGCGAAATCTTGTTGATATCGTATTGTTACTAAATTATAAAAAAAAATTGTTTCAAAATTGAAAAAAATCCCAAATTTTTTTCAAAAGATATTTTTCTTCTCATCCTAGTCTTCATTTTCGAGAAAAATTCTGCTTATTCCTTGAACTCCATACCTCACAGTAGTTCACCAAATTTCAGTTCGATACGGTAATAATTTTCGGAGGTATTGGAAAAAAATCTGTCAAATTTCGGGTATTTTTCCTCGGTATCGTTGTTCTTTTCCGGAATTACTCAGAAAATGCTGATTCAATCCTAATGAAACTTGAATGTAAGTTTGAAAATGCTGAAGGGCAAATTTCAATTCGATCCGACAATTTCTTTCGGAGATATGAGGGAAAAAAAATGTGCCAAATTTCGTGTTGATTCAATATTCAGAATTTCAACAAGCGCGTAAAAGCTCCAGACCTCACTTCAGTGCTTTTCTAGATTTTTACATGATTATTCCAGGCATCAGACTCTTCATATCATCGAAGTTTTCATGATCCATAATTTGAATCCGTCATGAAATATTTATAATTCTTTGAAAAGTGAAATTTACACACTATTACTTCTCAGAAAAATCGGAAAGGGGGCAAATGGAAGTCCTCAAATGAATAAACCAGCTCTGAAAGATTAATTGTTGCAAATAATGAGGTGGTAACTGTAATGGCATAATAAAAGATATTATGTTATATTTATTTCATAGTCTGGATACGAACTGCAACAATTTCTGAATAGGAAACGAACAAGACAGGAGTAGACCCATAGTAGGTAGTCAAGCTTGAACACGTGTGTTAGAACAGCAACCACCTGGCTTTCTTGATTTCAGAGATGCTTAATATGGTGCAGATGCTCTTAGGGCTCTCGTATCATGTGTTAGGGACCACCATCATCAAGGCCCACCAAACTTTTTTCATTAGGATGATGGCGACTTCCTTCATTTCTTCGGCATTATTCAAAAACGAATCAGAATATCAATTGTTGAAAGACTACGAAATTTCTCTTCGCTTCATTACTTGATTTTTAAATTTATGCAGAAATGTTGGATAAGAGGGTTCCACAAATTGCTCGGAATTTTAAAATAAATATGATATACGTTCTTCAATCAGTTTAAAAAAGGTGAAATAATGAAAATCAGAGGGATATGGGAAAACCTAGAAAAGCACTGACGTTAAGTCAGCAGCTTATGCGCGCATGTTCACTTTTGGTGATATCCTTTGAACATCCGTGCAAAAGCTGCTGACTTCACGTCAGTGCTATTCTAGGTTTTTTCGATAAAATACTGGATTCCAATTCGATCTAATCTGTATTTTTGGAAATATTAAAAAAATAAAATTTTGAATGGGTATATCTACGGAATCATTGGGCTGATTTAACGAATTCAACCTTAGTAATTAAGGTCCAAACCTTCTCTACAAATATCGAGTTTCTTAGTTGTTTGGAAGTTATTGTGTTAACTGTCGGCTGTCCATTATTTCATCGAAAAAATTTAGTTCGAAGGTTCATACAGAATATCATGAGGATAATATGGCCAGAAGATCACAGAATATTGAATATTTGAAAAAGAAGAACAATTTGAAATTTTTTTTAATTGTTCTGATGACACGATCACCACAAAATTTTGCACAAAAAGTTTGCCATCAGCATGCAACTAGCTGCTAAGTTTCATTCCGATTGAATCAGTATTTTTTCAGTCATTCCGGAAAAAACAACGATATCGAGAAGAAAACCACGAAATTCTATATATTTTTTTCCCATATCTCCAGAAATTATGGTCGTATCAAAATGAAATTTACTACACTGCTGTAAAATATGATGTTCAAGGTACGAGCAGAATTTTTTTTCAGATTCAATGATAAGTTTCCAGGAAAAAATTTTTTCAAAATTTACTGACAGTGTGATCTCAAAGAACTATTGTGAACATTTCTGCGTTAATATGCTTCAACTAACTGTCAAGTTTCAATTTGATCGCACGAGTAGTTCCTTAAATATCAGGAAATTAATCTCAAAATTTCAAATTACCGTAACTCCGAAACCATTTGCCCGATTTGTCCCATTAAGGAACTCAACCGGCGCATTTCAATGCGCGATCAAATCTGAAAGTTTCAAGTTGCTAGCTTGCTTCTTTGGGCAGTTATTGTGTCGTCGCCGGACGGACAAAATCGATTTTTAGACCGGATTCGTCATCAGTGAGTCCAACCTGTCGTTCTAGACCATTTTCGGGAAAAAATCGAAAATTACAGACTAATGGACAAAACGATAGCACCATGTTTCCCAGAACATGCGCTCAAAAATCAAGGGATATTCACCTTACATTTCTGGTGGGCCTTCTGAAGACGTATATCATAACCAATTCAAATCGACCATTGTTCTACGAGGTATAAATATAAAAAAATACTCAAACATAAGGCGACAATTCCAACCATAAGTAACCCCTTTTTAACCACAGTATGGTACGGATGAAGTGTGACAATATAGTGTAATTCGCAAACAACGGCGTGATCATTGTTACCAAAACTTACCCCTCTAGTATAAACTTACCCTGCACTTGTTCGCTGATCCTCATGGGGCACCATTGTTCGTTGCTTCCCATGAACTCAATATCACGAACATTTTTTACTTTTTGTTATTCATGAGACCCAGGTTGCATAAATCAATCGACTGAAACACTTGTTAGGATTTTTGGGGGAGGGTGGAAGTTGCAATAGAATCATTTTTCAACCATACGAGAGAATTTATGTTTTTGCGCGCATATTCTGGGGAACAGCGTGCTATCGTTTTGTCCAAATGTCTATAATTTTCTGCTATTTTGGTTTATTATTTGATAAAATCAAATAATAAATCTTAGTGATCTTCCAAAAAAAAAAATTACCCCCCTTGTAACTTTAGAAGTATGTAGATTTGATTAAACTTCTAAAAAAAGCTGCAAATTTTACATAAGGGTTTATTAATTTCTCAGTTCAATAACCCAATACCATTGACATCTTTAATAAAACTTATACAGGGTGATTCCGGAGGAGACCGTCAGATTTTGGGATAAGTTTACACTAGTCAAGACAGTCTCGGAACACTGTTTGGTTTATGGTTGGGAGTCTCTGTTGAGAATATACGGGGTGATTTGTCCGATTCGACCGATTTTACTTTTATTGATAACTTTGGTATGCCTCATTCGATTTCAATGAAATTTTCAGCGTAGTACAATAATGTTGAACACATTCATTGATCTCAAAATGTTTTTCAAAATAAGCGGTTGTTATTGTGATAAATCCAGATTAATTGTGCAGGTTGAAAAAACACCCTGTACATAGCGTTTCCTAAACTACGCTATCTGTTTACGATTGTACTATAATAAGTCATTATTTGAGAGTTTCTAATTTTTTTTGGCACACTTCTGGTTTTCCATGAAATTTTTTTCAAAAAATGATAATGTCGAAATTTCGCTCCAATCAATTCTACTTTCATTGATAACTTCGGTATGGCTCATCCAATTTTAATGAAATTTGCAGTGTAGAACAATCTGAATAAGTACATCGAATAATCGCAACAATCTCTCAAAATACAGTGTTGTAATTGTGATAATTTCAGAATCTCAGATTAATTGTGTAGTTGAAAAAAAACACCCTGTACATTGCATTTCCAAAACTTTCTTATTCGTTGCAGATTCTACAATAATATGTCATCATCCAGAGGTTTTTCATTTCTTTGGCCCACCTCCGGTTTTCCTAGAAAACATTTTTGAAGAAGAGCATGATCGAAATTTGGCTCACAGGTAGTGAGCGTATTCCGCACTAGGCAGGAAAGCTGTATCGTCCAAGGATGCAAAGTTGTTCGTCACTTCTAAAATATTCTTTTGAAATTCGAAATATATTCTGAATTGAATGATTTCATAGAAAATATTAGCAATTAGATATGAATTTGGAATTTGAAAAGAATGTTTCAAAACTTAAGAACTGCTTTGCATCCTTGGAATATACAGCTTTCCTACATAGTGCGGAATACTATCAATGCGTGTGAGCCAAATTTCGATCATGCTCTTCTTCAAAAATAATTTCTAGGAAAACCGGAGGTGTGCCAAAGAAATTGAAAGCCTCTGATTGAAGACATATTATTGTAGAATCTGAAATGAATAAGAAACTTTTGGAAAACCAATGTACAGGGTGTCTTTTTTTCTACTGCACAATCAATCTGAAATTCTAAAATTATCACAATTACAACCCCGTATTTTGAGAGACTTTTGCGATTATTGAATGTACTCGTTCAGATTGTTCTACACTGCAAATTTCATCAAAATTGAATGAGCCATACCAAAGTTATCAATGAAAGTAAAATCGATTGGAGCAAAATTTCGACATTGCTTTTTTTTTATGGAATTTTCACAGAAAACTAGAAGTGTGCCAAAAAATTAGAAACTCTCAAATAATGACTTATTATAGTAGAATCGTAAACAGATAGCATTGTTTTAGAAATGCCGATGTACAGGGTGTTTTTTCAACCTGCACAATTAACCTGTAATTATTACTATAACAACCACTTATTTTGAAAAAAAACTTCGAAATGAATGAATGTCCTCATCAATATTGTACTTCGCTGAAAATTCCTCAAAAATCGAATAAGCCATACCAAAGTTATCAATAAAAGTAAAATCAGTCGAATCGGACGAATCACCCTGTATATTCTCAATAGAGACCCCCAACCATAAACCAAACATTGTTTCGAGACTGTCTTGACTAGTGTAAACATATTCTAAAATCTGACGGTCTCCTCCGGAATCACCCTGTATATTATTCGTAACTCATTGGTTTCTCACGAACACAAAAAATCGATGTGTTGAAAATTTGGTAATCAATATTCTCATCTACTTTTAGATACATGATTCTCTAGAAAAGTTAACCGATTATTCCACTGAATTTCAATCTTAGAACCGAATGCGATGATTCATTTTCGGGAATATTGGAAATTTGCAGTGTTTTTCTTTATAACTCAGGGATCACTGGTCGGAAATCATCCGGGGGAAAATTTTCTGGTTGAGTTATACAACAGTAACCAACGTTGGGAATTTCATGAAAATTCGGCGGTAAGTTCTCGACAAATAATTTCTTTTCCCTCCTACCCCCAGTTTTGACCCCTTAGGGCACACCGATCCTGCTGAAAAGCTTGGAGGATCAATCTCGAGCTACACACGATTTTTCTACCAAGTTCCATGGATTTCGGTTCAGTAATTTCAGAGAAAAGCCCCGGACAACGGACGGTGGACGGATGGATTTTTTTTTATTAATTCATTCTGATCTACATGTAACCTGTAACTCTTTATTTCTACTACTGTTATTTTCTCATTTTGATACGAAAATGGTGTCAAACGACTAGGTTGGACTCACCGATGACGAATCCGATGTCAAAATCGATTGTGTCCGGCCGGACGTCTGCTGCCATGATAAACTGGGAGGAAAAGAGCTACCGACTTGGACCTTGGTTAAGTTCCTCAAAAAGACGAAGTGGGTCAAACGATTTTGGAGTTATACTTTGAATTATGGAGGTTATTTCCTAAATATATGAGGAAATACTAAGGCGATCGGATTGAGGCTTGCTAATCAGTTGTAGAATACTGCAGCACAAGAACTTGCACAATTGTGTTGGGATTGTATGCTAAGTAAATTGAAAAAAAATATTTTTCGAAAATTTCCGAAGCTTTTGTTGCCAATACTTTTTTTCAGGGAAGTATTTGTATGATTTCGATGTGACTTTGCACAGATCTTGAACCCAATGTTTCATAATAGCGTACGAAAATTCAAAGAGATCCGTTCTCATCTTTTGGAGATATCGGGAAAATATATGTCACATTTCCTGGATTTTTCCTCAGTATCCATGTTAATTCAGCAATGATTTGAAAAATACTGATACAAGCACACTGAAACTTGGGTACTAGTCTGAGAATGCTCATACTCAACTTCGTGCAAAATTTCATGATGATCATGTCATTAAAATAATTTGAAAAAAAATTCAAATTTTTTTTTTCAAATTTCGTATCTTTATTCTCGATTTTCTAATCCTCACTAAGTTTCGCATGAACCTTCAAGTTGTCACTTTTCAACCGAGTACTGGATTTCAATTCAATCCAATTCATGTATTTATTGGAAATATTGGGAAAATAATTTTAGGTAGATTTTACCCATTCTCGAATTCGGCCTTCGTAATTCCGCAAATCTACTCTATAAATATCGAGTAAGTAATTTTTTTCGGAGGTTATCGATATTACTCAATAATTCCGCAGATATACCCACGCCGAATGTTATTTTCGCAATATTTCCAAATATAAAGGTTATCGAAATACAGCATGAGGGAACATGCAGAATTTCGTGAAGATAATATGAATAAAAATCATGTAAGTAATGATGCGTTTGCCGTGAAAATATGACCGCCTTATTTGAACATGTGCGCAAAAGCTTCTGACTTCACGTCGCTGCTTTTTATAGATTTTTCCACTTTACTTCTGTGTGAATAAAAAAATATGAACCTCCGTGAGAATCTCCCATCCTTCTCAAAGTTGAGTTGGTCAAGTTAGAACATGCTGGGAATTAAAGTTCCACATCAAATTACTCATTTAATTCTTTCCATCGCTTAATATGATGACTAAACAATTAATTTTGTTGGAGATATATTGTATTACAGAACCATTCAGCTCTTCTCTCAATAACAACGAGTCGTATTATTTTAAGATGAATCATTATTATCGTGATAGTAACATAACAACGCAGCAAATTTCACACAACTTTCCATACCTGAAAGTTTTGGGGAATCATTCAAAGAGTATACTCCATTCTCTTTTATGAACTATCCCGGTTGGCTATGATTTAGGTCTATCAAGTTTTTTTACTTAAAACTGACGCAGGTTGGCACTCGTGAAATATCGGCAATGTCAAAATAATTCCCAGTGACGTTGCCAAATGCCTATGCCAATTTCTCAATCTCAACATTCTAAACATAATCATCACGATTGGAAACTAAAAATGCCGAAGGTAGTTTTGAAAAAGCACAGACAAAGAATCAGGAAGTGCTATGTAAAATTGAAATCTGCTTTTTCTGATAGTAACCCTGATAATTTGGAATCAATAATTCATCACAAGCTATCCAACATTTTCGACGCATGTGAGTGAAAACCCAGTGTATCGTTCACATAGATTCCCAAGAACTTTGTAAATTGAGTTAGTTCTTTTAAGGTGACACAGATTTTGTAGTACTACTACATTTTCATACTGATGTATTTCAAGTTGTGCAACAAGGTATTTAGATGTCTTCTGTAGACTTATTTCTTGAGAATTTCGAAAAGTAGGGAATTCCATAGATTTGTCTGTTTGTTCAGAAGTTTCACGGCAGGATTATTCGAGTACTTTATTTTTTTTCGAATGAACTATCAAGAAGTAACGGACTACTCTATCCAATATTTTTCAGTATAATTTCAACACGATTCTTGATTTCCGTACAAGAAAATAGCATAACTGAATCTTCCAACCATGTTTATATACGTGAAATATTTCCAGTATTAACAGAGGAAAAAGTTACTTCAACATTCGCTAGGTCTTTGGAATTATTTAATTCACATAATATTTTTTGTCATTCAAAAAATTCATTATTTTTCAAAGTAAATTCATATTTTGAAAAATACAACGTTGTGTATTTATCTGACAGGAAAATGACTATAACCTAAAATTTCAAGATATACACGGTGAATTTTGTCAGAATGACATGGCCAACCGGGATAGTTTATAAATGTGAATGGACTGAATAGTTAATTTTCGTCCCAAGTTTTATGAACTTCGTTATGGTAGTTGAAAAGATTTTAGAGATTCGTTTCTTGAATTCTACATATTTTGAAACATGAAATATTATACCGTTGAGGATTCTAGAGTTTTCTCATTTGAGAAATCAAATATACGAAAAGAAGGGATGCACTTATCTAAGCTTCAATTTGTATTTTCCCACATGTAGGCAGCTATCTTTAGGTTTCGGTATATGGGAAAAATAAACCCCTGAAAAGCTCGAAGATAAAAGTGTATTTATCAGGGAACTGTAATAAGGAGAGATAGCAGTGTGATAAGCAGTATTTCCTCCTTCATTTCAGAGGATTTCAGTTGGTGTTCAAACACTGACAATCCAGTGATGTGACTTAATGAATTCACAGCTTTCTATTCGGAGTCCCGAAAGAAATTGAAAGTTACCTGAAGAGGAACACGTTCAATTCGGTAGAACCGACATTTTTATTTGGTTTCATAAATGCTTTATGGCGGTTGACCATCTTTCTACCCTAACAAATTTGCGCCAACAGTTCAGAATCAACCTTCAGATCTTCGTAAATCTAAACAACCATGAAATCTCTTATAGAGGGACAGCTGCCATGATTACATTGAGATCTACAGAGTATTTCCAGACAATGTGCTCAGGTAGAAAAATCCTCCTCTTTGTTAATGAAGAGGCACAAGAAACTTCCCTCCCGTGTTGTATTGTATTTTGTGTAGGTGCTTGATATTGGATTTCTTCACTTTACCCAGGATATCTATGAATTCTATCAATGAAAACGGGCCCCTGTCAAAGGATGTACAAAAAAGATTTTGAGCTTACACAAGAGTAAGGTTCAAAGGACTTTGCTTCGGTACCTCCCCAGAGCATATATTGCTTGTTTTTGATATCGAGAAACATCGAGTTCCTCTATCAAAAGTTAAATATTTTATTTGAGTGGACGTTTAGGGAACAAAACTTAGAAAAGCACTGCCGTGAAGGCAGCAGCTTTCGTGCGCATGTTCAATGGAGATGACCGCTTTTTTGGCAACGAATTTGAACATGCGCGCAAAAGTTGCTGTCTTCACGACAGTGTTTTTCTAGGTTTTTCGGTGAAGCATTGGATTTCAATTCGATCTGATCTGTATTTTTGGAAGTATCGGGAAAAAAATTTTGAATTATATATATTATATGTATCTGCGGAATCATTGGGTGGATTTTAGCCTTTCACGAATTCGACCTTCGTAAGTAAGCCCAAAACCTACTCTACAGATAAAGAGTTTCTTAGTCAGATTGGACCTTAATAACGAAGGCCGAATTCGTGAATGGCTTAAATCCACACAATGATTCCGCAGATGTACTCATTCAAAATTTTATTTTCCAAATATTTCCAGAAATACAGATCAGATTGAATTGAAATCCGATGCTTTATCGAAAAATGACAGATCGAAGGTTTATACAGAAAAACAGGAGGATAATATGATCAGAATATTACAGATTATTGAATGTTTGGAAAAAAATCGGACAGAATCGATTTTGACACAGGATTCGTTATCAGTGAGTCCAACCTAGTTGTTTGAGACCATTTTCGGCTCGAAATTATAAAATTACAGACGTTTGGACAAAACGATAGCACGCTGTTTCCCTAGAACATGCGCGCAAAAACAACTTAAAAGTTGAATATTGAAATATTCACATTTGAATTCATGCATCACTTTCAGCAGAATTTCATATAATACCAATCAGATCTTGATGAATTCAGTACTCTGGTTGTTAGTTGTGAAATAATTTCAAATTTTGATGAAGCGTTGGATTGAGTACTTGGATGGGTGGCCTTTTTGGAATGCAATTCCATGGAAACAATAAATATATGGAATAAAGTTCCAATACTATGTTTGCGTTCGGAAATGGGGGACAAATGGTTTCGGAGGTTTATCCATTTGAATTCATGAATTATTGTTATGTAAAATTTCGTTAGGATTATATCATTTAGAATATGGTGCTATGAATATATGAGTTCCCGGAAACGTGAAAATCAAGTGGTGGGAGTGTTAATAGGGCGAGTGACAGCTTTAGATGATCGTTGATTTTCCCACATTTTTCACCTAAAATTAATTGAATTGAGGCAAGATCTCATTCCATTGAAGGTATCAATCTTGCGTACCTATCATCCATTTAATCTCGACGGTATATTTCAAGACTCAATCTGATAATTGATGGCAACCTACTACTCAATTGAACTAAATTATATAAGACTTCTTTGATGTATTCATTCGTTGTCGCACATAAAGCACGTACGTATGTACAGTGTGCAGGTTTTAAGCGCATATGCAAACTCGTTGCCTAAGCGGTTACCTTTTCCGTATTGACTTCACCAAGCGCAGCTTTACTTCCTGATGGGAAGATTTCGCGATCTTTTCATATGGTCCTCATGAAATTCTGCATGAATTTTCAAGCTGTTATCTTTCCATCCACTATACTATATTTCAACTCGATCCGATCAGTATTATAGAAAATATTGGGAACAAAAAGTTGCTTGGGTATATCTACGGAATCATTGGGCTGATTTTACCCATTCACGAATTCGACCTTCCTGATTACGGTCGACCTAATGGCCGATCGTGAACACAATTTTATTTTCCCAATACATATTCCCAAAAATATAGATTGGATCGAAATAAAATCCGGTACCTGATTGAAAAATGACAGCTTGAAGGTTTTCGTAGAATTTCGTGAGGATAGTATAATAAGAAGATTGCAAAGTATGAAGTATTAGAAAAAAAGAAATTTTCAATGCATCTGCATTTACCTACTAGTTACCAACTAGAGAAGCAATCTCACGAAATTTTGTATGAAACTTCCAGCTGCCCCTTTTTAATTAAATACTGAATTTCAACGACCGTACCCACAATAAATTCTGGAAGGAACGACTCAGAGTAGGTTTGGACCTTAATGAGAAAGGCCGAATTCATGAATGGGTAAATCCACCCAATGATTCCACAGATATATATCCATTCAAAATTTTATATTGTATATTAATACTCATTTGAGAATTTATTTCCCAAATATTTCCAAAAATAAAATTACGATCGAATTGACATCCAGCACTTGATTGAAAAATGACAGCTTGTAGGTTCATCCAGAATTTCGTGCGGATAATATGAACAAAATATCGCAGAATATGGAATTTTTGAAGAAAAAATTTAAATTTTTTTCAAATTGTTCTCGTTAAACGATCATCACCAAATTTTGCACAAAGTTGTTCATCAGTATTTTTTGAGTCATTCCGGAGAAAAACAACGATACTGACGAAAAAACCATGAAATTTGACACATTTTTTTATATCTCCGAAAGTTATAACCGTATCGAACTTAAATTCAGTACACTGCTGCTTCAAGGAGGCTTAATTCTCATTCCTCCTATAATTCTCCTGTCTAAGACATTCTTTGCACAGGCTTGCATTGGCGAGGCATTCTGTAATCAGGTGAACAGGAGTTCCCTCTTCTTCTCCACTAAATCTGCACTCGTCAGTTTCTGATAAGCCCATTCTCATCATATGATTCCTTAGCCGACAGTGCGGAAGCCAGTAAGGAGGCGTAACTTGTTCTTACTGAGATCCAAATGATTTTTGTACCTTGCCATCTTAAAGTAAAGAGCATTTTGGAATGATCCATTCCTGAAAGATTCCTCCAGAGTGCTTCTTTTTCATTTTCTTCCTTCTCCAAGAATTTTTTCTTGTAGGTGCGTTTGCCTATACCACAGAGAGTTACTGGACCAGTAGGTGGCGTTTGTGCTCCCTTCCTGGTTATATTGTGTTAGCCTCTTCAATTCCTTTGATTCCTGAGCGCCCAGGAACCCAGAATAAGGAAACGTTGTTATTCTTGCCTACTTCATTCAGTTTCCTTCGGCACTCCCATATCAGCTTTCAGTCGTTGATATAGGAGTTCAGTGCTTTGATAGTAGCTTGACTATCATAATGGATCACTATGTCACACCCTGCCTGAAAAACACTCGAGTAGGAGCCTAAAGATAGTGTACACTCCAGCGCCGGCCGCCATCACCCATCGTAGTTCCAGAACCATCTGTTTTGGGTAGTGTATTCCTTTTCCCATTCTTTATTTTTACATAGCATTGAGTTGAAGTACTTCTCGATGCTTACTTTTTTAATCATAACATCACTTTAGATAGGTTCGCTGATGGGATGTACTTATTCAGAAAGGATAAGAAGCTCTGACTTTCAATTCTCTCATTACCTGTACCTTTCCTAGATATTTTACGGAAAGCTTCATGGGCTATCCTATTGATCACTAGATGTAGAGGAGTGAGATCTGTGATGACCTCAAGTGCTCTAGTTGGGCACGTTGTCATAACTCCGGTGATGAAAACACACGAAATCTGATGAATAGTTTCCGAGAAAAAACTTTTTGACATCAAAAATTTGAAATATTTTCAAAGTTTTTTATTTTGAGTTTACTCACTACACGATCCCAATAAAATTGTGCAAGTAGTTGCGCGTCAGTATTTTAAAACTAGTCTTAATCCGATCCCATTAGTAGTTCCTAATGAATTGAGAAAAAAATTCAAATGAAAGATTAATTTCTGTAACTTACATTGATGAATTTGTCTCTTGGTTATCTATCATTTTTCCGTAGATATTTCCTTTATAGCTCGTAATCATATGAATGGCCGAAAATTAACTAATATTGAGTTGTTAATATGTAATAGATTATTTATTTTTGTAGCAATTATTGCTATATATCAGGAGTTTGTGAATTAGTTGATACATATTTGAGGAATGTTTGTTTAAACTCGGTATGACTATTGGTCATTATGTTGAAAATGGATTCAAGTTTTATAAAGCTGGTTGGATCATCTTCCAAGTGGGAAACATATTCGATACGTCAAATACATCTATCAAATAGTAATATGACACCTTACTCCACAAAAACTTCATATCAAGGATATCGCTACATTTTTCATGAGTATACAGAATAGTTTCTTAGTTTACGTTGGCAAAAACATATACAACTTTTGTATTTCCGTGCACTATAAAATAGAGAGTGACATGTAACTTATCAGTCACTTGCACTGTCGGTATTCTCGAATTTGCTGATTCAGTATCAGCATAAGGAAAGGTTATTTATTCTTCCGGAGTAGACGGTGCAATATATCATCACAGCCCTCATCAATACTTCAAAGATGGCTGTGATAATATCAAGGGAAAATGAATAGATTGCATTGTCTCGAGAATATTAATATGCACACGCAATGAAATGAAGTTGAGGGTATAAATTATGTTTTCTTGTCAAATAGCAAATTTTTCGAATGTTCAAGGAAAATCAATTCATTTTTTGTTACAGTGTGACTGTTCCTGGATACCAAGCCAATCTCTCTGCAACCATAAACCATTCTTCAAGTGTGGCACCATGGGAAAGATTCGGTGTGGAATTGATTCTAACCTTCATCGTGGTGTTTTCCTATTTTGTTTCGATGGAAACTTATAGAAAATGGATGAGTAGTGCTGCCCTCACGATTGGAGCAACATATTCGGCATGCAGTTTTGTTTCGGTAAGTGTGATTATTCTTTTTCTGCATCGCATCTGCATCCTGGAATTTCATCCGAATGTATCGATGAAAATGGATTTTTATTCTGTATCAGAGATAAACGATCTATTATAACATCCAGTAAAGTACGGATTTCAATGCGCTGAATTCCAATGTTACCACTTATTCGTGAATGATATGGGAGAACCAGAATAGCTGGGTCTCCTATGTTTGGATTCCTATTCAGTCGAAAATCAAGGAAAACGCGTCCATGCGCTAGCCAAAAAATCTCACTAACGCTTTCGTTTAAATCTCACAAAATTTTCTGAAAATATTATGGTTTCATTCTTGATGCAAGACTCGCCAAAAATCACGAAGTTTTTCTTTCTGGATGTAACAGTTCTAATGTCATCAAGTATATTGATTATATCAATAATATATGGAATTTTTGTTTTCAGATGCCATATTTGAATCCAGCCAGATCTTTGGGGCCATCTTTTGTGCTTAACCGATGGGACAGTCACTGGGTATATTGGATGGGGCCAGTCATGGGCGGCATAGCAGCTGGAATTACTTATGAATACATCTTCAACCCACACAGACAACGGAAACATTTAAAAGATAACCAAGATGAGGAATCCTCCAGCATGAGATCTGAAGAAGATGGATATGATGATCTTGACAAACCAACGGTCCCAAAATTTCATGGGTCTACCTATAACAATTACAGAGGAATTGGTAATGGCCACCCAGGTTATTGTGCAAGCCTGGCTTCTGTAGGTTTGTATTCTGGACCTTCAAAACAACTGGAAAGGGTAGAGTCCTTATATGGGGGAACTAAATCTTTGTGTTGTAAATCACCACCTCTCACAAGAGCTAATCTGAATCGATCTCAATCTGTATACGCTAAATCCAACACCGCAATAAACAGAGACGTGATACCTAAACCGGGTCCTTTAGTTCCAGCACAATCATTATATCCTATGAGACTCAACCAAACCAATGTTCATAACCAAAATAACCAAAACCAAATGCAACAACACAATGAGGGCTTGTATGGTGTCAGGGCGCCCCCTTCTGGTACTTCTAGGTCTGATAATTACTCAACAACAGAACGAATAATGTACAGAAGTAATCAGAATGAAGGAAGTTCAAAGTATGACAGTAGCTCAAAGTATGAACAAAATCCCAAATACGAACAAAACCCCAAATATGATGAAAATCCTAAACCTTGTAGAAGTAACCGGCCTGAATCCATGTATGGTGTGGTACCCTCTCAGCAACGCAGAGCTCAATCAACCAATCAAAATGAAGAGAATTGTTATACATGGAATTATGGAACAGCAGGAAGAAATCAGAATACGGCCAATTACCATAACCCTGGCCCATCATCCAACTTTCCAGGTAAAGCACAGCAAGTAAGCCAAATTCCAAATTATATGACAAGAAATGTGATTGGATCTGAAGTGAGGCAGTCGCCTCCAAGTCAAGCTGGTTCCAGTCAAGGACCTCCGCATTCGCCAAATTCGCAGTACTGATGTTTGTTTGTGTAAAACTGTTGTTGTTTACTCAATATTGAGTTTATTTGAACTCTGAAAACCAAAGATGTATATTTGAGTTCATCAGTTGTATATGTTGAAAACTGATCACTCTTGAAATGAGATCAATCAAATTGATGTACATATATTTTTTTTTTTTGAGCTGTTGACTGATAAATGTAAAGAATTATTTACTTTTAAGGAATATCCTGCCATGTATTCTTCTTCGTGAAAACAACGTTTTATATTATCAATACTTTGATTCAATTAAATGTCTTTCATATTATAGTTATTACCAATATTTACTGTAATTCCTACTAGGTATACCTAAATTAATAGTTGAATAACACTTTGTATATATCAAGAAAATGGATAGTTTTAAGGAAAAACTTAATAATTAGTGGAAATAAGCAGAGGTATAAACTACTTCAAATAAATTGTAAGAATCATATTTTGTTTTTTTGCCTCATTGAAATTCCAAAGTTAAAAATTGTGGAAATATTAATATTTTGCAATCTGATTTCCTGTTATTCCCATCATCACACTACAAACTACTGAATGTAGTTAATTGCAGTAGAATTAAACATAACACTAGGAAATAGTTTACTGATCAATTCAGGAAGTTTTTCAGTTTGTCTCTAATACAGTTTATCGTCAAAATTCCAGAGGCTACTTAAAACATATACGAATTTCCGGGAAAACCTCCTGAGCATACGTTCATTTATAAGGAACATCAGATGTGGAAGAAATCTGGTTCCATGAACTTGAATCTAGGAATTTCCACCAAATATAATTTTGTAAAGCATGATCAAGAGATACATACTATTAATGTTGGAAATATCCATACATCAAACTTGGTAACAAATTTCCGAGCAGATTTAATCAATCTGGAATCTGTTCGATATAAAATTGAAAAAAAATATATGGAAGATAAAACTGCAAAACAGTTGATTCTACCAAAATGAATTAAATGGTGAAATAACTCAAGCAAAATATGGTTAAGGGTTTTTAAGATTTTCCAAGTTTTCCATCAACAGAAATGACGATAATCTGATCCATTAAGGATTCAAAAATGATTTCCTAAAAATTCGTGTACCGCCAATGACTTATACCATTGTTAACAATGCTCATACCTAACAAGGATCAAATCTTTTTATAAACGTGGCTTGCTTCAATATTTTCAGCAATAATTCAACACTAAAGAAAGTAACAAAATATTGTATTTATTTCGACAACAGTATTATTAAAATTAAATAAAAATGGTTAAGTAATTGGATTCATATTAGGATTACATTCAACAACAATACTTTTGGACATTAAATCATACCCTGTACGATTGTATCGGAAGATATACATGGTGACACATATTGGTAACAAAAATGCAATAAACAAATTCTTCAAAATAGCCCTTGTTAGAGCATTTTGGAATCCTAGACTAGAGCATGGATTTACTCTCACTTTATTTCCAACGGGCCCAGGTGCAGGAACGATATTTTCTACCTGTATGACCATCAACCCCATATAACGTTTTCCAGGAGTAGCACAAGGACTACCTTTCAACCAATATACCTGAAATAAAATTATTTATTAATAGGAAATGAGAAACATTATGGCATAAGTTACGACTTCCATACTGTAGGATATGTTATGTTTATGGTTTAGTTGGAAACATCTTTTTTGAATATATGTGGAAATTGAAATTTACCTCATAGCAACACACAACACATCGATGCAAGAGCTCCAAACTTAATGTTTCCATATACATTTGCATTGCCATCCTAGGATTTTGTAAGTATTTCTCGATTGTAGCAAATCCTAGATTTTCCACAGTTCTGGAATGGGGAGAATTAAATTATGCATTTCAAACTCCTGTTGTACTTACACGAAATTGAAGGTCTCAACTGCTGCAAATGTCAAAATTAGTTTTATTATGAAAAGTATGGAAAAATCAAGGATCTCTGCTACAAATCTTTTCCACATAGGAGGTATTACAAATTCATAGGTTCCAGGTGCAAACACTACAACATTTTTGAATATAAGTTCTATCTGGACTGATATTCAAGTATGCGTAATCACTTACAAGGATTTCTGGTACCATTTTGCTGTTGTCTGAACCTAAATGTATCAAATATTGGATTTGGCCGAGATGGTGCGTTTTCACTTGCCAAACCGGTGCATAAAAAATAATGTCTCGAATATTCTCCCCATGATCTTGCATTATCTAACCATTGATTTAGGCTTCTTATGTATTCATCCCGTGTAATTTCTCTGCTGGGACTTGATTGCGTTTGATCCATAATGATATTTAATATTTGTTAAGTACCTACTTCGAGGAAAAAATCATATGAATCCAAATTCCATCCATACGTTCATGATAGCTGATATTTACGTATACGACTTTCCCTCAACGTCAAAAAATGTCACTGGAAAAAGTAAATAATAATAATATAATAACCATAAATAACATACACTTACTAGCACCACAGAACATATATGTTTACTTTATGACTAGCTCCACCCATAGACCTAAAATAACTTTATTATTATTATTATATTAGGTCTATGGCTCCACCGTACAACGAGGAAAGAGCTCCGTATTCTTGACAAGTGAACGTTTTTTTGGTAGTTCGGTATTCGTATGAAAAGTTCACTTGTCAAGAATACGGTCCCTGAAGTCTTCTACTTGGTACAAATTTGTAGAAGTTCTTCCATGTTCTTGTTTCATTACTCAATTTCATAATTCAATACATGAAAAGTTGTTACTCAATGCATTTTTCAGGTTCAATTCGATCTGACAAGAGTAGAAATAATTTCACTGAAAACCATTACGAATGTCGTCTCCGCGTGTCCTCATTCAAAATAATTTCAGTTAAGTACAAAAGAACAAAGAATAATTTAGTATCGGTATTTTTTTCGTAGGATATTGTTATTCTATGTAATAATTATCCTTGATATTCTATGATAATGACGACTGCTGTCAAATTTTCTTTTTCCTCGTTTCGTCGTTTCAGTTTGATTTATGCAGTGTTGCTAAGTTTATGTTATTTTGTTCAGATCTACGTATTTTAATTGGCGCGTAATTATTTACTTTTCAAATTTGATAAGGTGAAAAGAATGAATATTATTTCTTGAAACATCATGATGTTGTGCAAGTATATTTAATTCATATAAATTCCGATCCATCATCAAATGGAATTCATGGTACTTTCGGAGATTTGACTTTTTCTGAATGACAACATTTTATTGTGAACGATTAATGAGATATTTTTACTTTTATGGAGTTGGCACTTGGAAGTCTCGATTTAATGTTTTATTATGTCGAGAATTCTTTATTTATTTCTGCAATTTGAGGCTGATTTCGTTACCAATTCATCGATCAGTTTCAATGAAAAACCGACTATATTTCCTTTATGTGAAACATTGAGAGTAGAGAGCAAAATTTTTAAAAATGCCCATTTTCTTGTTCGCGATCGTTCATGAGGTGGTAGTTTACGGTTAGAAGAGCTTAGTTTGACGATTATAAGTTTCATTTCATGAATCAAATGATTCTTCAAATTTGAAATTCCATTATAAGCCATTGGAAATTTTACTTATCCGATTCATGATTTTCTTATTTTTGTTCTGGCAACAGTGGACATAGAGGAGGGGTCATTTAATTAATCGTTTTGTTCGTTACTGGTTGCATTTCTGTTGAGTTGTAGAATTGTTGGATCGTGAAGTGTGTATACATCTGCTTTAAAATTAATGGTGTTGAGGAAAACAAATAGTTTAGTTTCTACAGTTTCTATTGTTATTTCTAGCAAACAGTATTGAGAGATTTCGATCCACAGTTAGATAGCTGGTGAAGGAGGAGCATGTCATTCGATTCCTAGGTCAAAAAACGGTTAAGATTTTTGACTGCTAACCGCCAATATGGCGGAATCTACACGAACATCAAATTTTCGGGGAAGGTGTGTTACTAATTCCGAGTAAGTGTTTTAGCAGTTTCTAATAAGCCTAACAATTTCTTTGGTACTTGGGGGACAGTTTGGTAATAGTTATATTTAGCGACATTGCTCCATACATTGAAAATGATGGGGGGAAATGACCTGTCTTGGCGAAATACCCAAGAAATAGGTTCCTACTTACAATTCAAAACATCATTCTGATATTTTACCCATCAGTATTGGGGTTTCACGTGAATTATATGTGAAGGTCAGATCCTCATTTTCTTACCACATTGTTCAATATCAAATGGAGATTATCTTTTTTCCAGTCATGTACTATATGTTTATTTGCATATGTCATTTATGCATGTTTCTAAATAATAAATCAGCAGGGATTGAGCTTGCCTGCTGGGCTTTACTTTCCAAGAACTTAATTTTGAATTAGAGAAATATTCACCTCAATATATCATTTTGTTTTGATTTGTTGTTTATACTACCCTATACTGTTCTACTTGTGTTGTTAAGTTTGCAACTAATGAAGACAATCAATTTCATAATTGGCTAATCTCCTTTGTGTCTTCATTCAAGAATCATGAGTTCAAATTTAACCTTGTTAAAATTCCACGGGTCACAAGGTATTTCTCTATTTATTGGTAAAAGTAAAACCCCATTGTTGTGACCTGAAAAATGCCTATTCTTGCTGATACACATACAATATCTTAAATCAATATAAAGTTTTCACTTTGTAGGCAAACTTGCAATGGAAATCGTGGAATGGTGTGCACAAAATTTCTTCTTAGATATTGGCTTGATTTCAACATTGTGATTTCGATTCCATTTCTATGTGTTAATAGCATGAAGGAAACCAAGCAAAAAAGCTAATTCTCATCTCGTTCAAATAAACAATTTTCACTATACGTACTTTAAAATTGATGTTTCTTCATACTGTGCTAGAGTACACATAAGCTGAATTCGTGGTGTATACCAGAGAAGGAATAGAAGAAATTTTTTACTATTCATAATTCAAACACACATTGAGTGCCATATTGTGGGAATAACTAACCGCATTGTCTCTTTGTATGAAAAAAACCAAAGTGAAAATATTGCTTATTCATTCGTCTTCTACATCAGTGATTATTTTTTTATTGGTTAACCCTAGAAAAGAAATATTGATTATTTTAGAATATCAATAATGCAGTCATAATCAAATAATAACGGTGATATTGTGATCTGAATATTTGTACGAGTTTATTGCTGAAGTAGTCCATTGTTCAATTTTTACTGGTATCTTACTTTCAAAACAATATTTTTTCATTGCAATATGATATTCATAATGTGTAAAGTAGCATCATATTTCTGTTGTTTTTAATAATTTTCAGAAATTGTTTTTGTCTGGATACTGTTTACATAATACCAGAGTCAATTAGTTAATGCCAACTGAAAACAAAAAACATCAGAAACAGTGTCAGGGGTTGAACAGCAATGCTAGATCCCATAAATTATAGAATACCTTCAACTACAAAAAAGGCAAATAGACCCATTTATAGTATTTGTTTGTAGTATTTCAGAAAATATTGTTTATTAGATCATAGTTGAAATTTTATTACGAAATATTATGAAATACAATTTTCAAGCAACAAATATAAATATACACTTAACAAGATCCATTCACAGTATTTGAAAAATATAAAAGTTTTGGCCAATGTCTGTGAGCTATAACATCTTGCAGGTATCTTATTGGTTACTTGTAGGGATCTGAAAAAGTTAATTTTGAACAGTGATCATTTTGAAATAAATGAAGATGTATATGTTTACGTTTGGAAAACATGGAAAAAAAAACGGGTTCTAAAAGCTGAAATGATTTAATTGTTGCTGACTGAGAACATCAAGAGAGAATGAAAATTTGCAAGTATTAATTTCACTTAAAACAAAAGAAGTCGTTCGTGCAACCTCTGCTGTAATTTAGATGAAAATTAGTAACAAATATTCTTGAATTAATTGAGGATCATGCTCAATTTCAGAAATAACTGGCAGAGAGAAGATGTGAAGAACTCGAGCAACCGTGAACAGAGCCAAGCTGGTAATAGTCGTTCACGAAATCCTAGAACTTGCAGGTTTTTCCTCCGAGGAAACTGCACTCGCTCAGAATGCCAGTTCAGTCACGAGTTACCAGCTACCACAAATAACAGGCACAGCCCCATACGTAATTCCAATGGAGCTCGTCGAGCTACCACTAAAAGTTGTACTAGCACTGGGTGAGTCTTATTTTTTTTCCTTGCTCGTTCATACAATTTTTCAACTCATTGTCTTCTTCTAGTCCAAACCAGCCATCAACTTCGAGTCAGTCTTCGTTCTCTTTGAGCCAGGCATCTAATTCGGCTAGTATCGATGATGACCACACAAGTTCCTTGAACTCTTCACCCAGTGATGATCAATCGAAGAACAACTCGAGGTGAGCTTGAAAATTTGTGTTTTTGAACCCGAGTTGTGCTTTTTAACCTCATTCCCGCAGTTTTTCAAATTTTTTCTAGCGATCTAGCGTGAAAAGGATTTTCTCCAGAAAAGTTCACACAGTTGAAATCGAGTGTATGGTTACTTAGTGTGTACTGAACTGAAAGGAATTCAATGGTTTCTTTGACGGTAACATAGTTCTTTTCAGTTGACTGGAATATAGTTAGGTTTGTTGATTTCTCTTGTGATAATGGGGCATGTCTTTTTGCGTGCTTGTTCTAGGGAACGAGATCATTATTTAAAATTTCAGTAATCTTCAAGCATAAAATGATGATTCCCGGCCAATTCAATTCTGCCTCTCTCCATTCCAGCTTTTTCAGTTGAGTTCGTTAATATGCGGATTTGACGAATGTTTTCTAGTTCAACGGTGAAATTTTGTTTTCCAGTTACGCAAAGGATGAGGCCGATCAAAAAGGATCTCTTGGATGTAACAGGAAATATCATATTTTATGTTTTTCTCAATCTGTATAGACGCAAGTTCAAATGGGGGTTTTTCCTTCAAACGAAAATGCAGTAATTTTCATGAAAAACGTTTAGAACATCATATTTCAAACATATAATTTCAATATTATATTGAAAAAACAATGTTTGAGCACCTAAAACTGAAAAATAAAAATGGAGATTTGCATTTAAACGGATTTGTCCTGAGTGCACGATATGGCAACGTCGAGTTCAGCTTTGTCGGAAAGAAAAGGACGTCAAATGTGTTACTTTGTTTAGAAAAACAGAGGCTATACTTTGATCTGGTTAGAGTAGAAGACAATGACCAAGGAATAGAAAAAGACAAGCACTGACTGTCATATTACTGACAAATCGCAAACGGAAATTGTTTGGTTATATTGACAAAGAACACGTGTGCACCACAGAATAGAAATAAATATTTCATTATTCGATAGCAGGAGAAGCTATTCAACTGAACACCGTTGTCACTTGGTGCATGCCTGACAAATCCCAAACCCCGATTTCGAAATCTGATTTTGAATACTTTCTGAAGGTAATTCGGAAAAATGATGAATCAAACCCATAATAATTATGTTCGAATTTGCATTTGCAGTAATAACCCGAATTCAGGAAAAACCCCCATTGGGTGATACGCGATAGATCGCCTCCTACGTCACAGCACGATTCTACGATCGATACATTCGGCGCTGTCCATTGTCTTGGTAGAGTGGAGGGAACACGAGAAAAGGAAGAAAGAATGGATATGAAACGTTACGTCACGGAATGTCGCGAAGTTTCGAGCTTTGAAACAGCTAATATGGTGGTGGAACCAAATTTGAAAGAAAATTGAAATTTTTGGTGGCGATTGAATTTTTCAGGCAATAAAATAATCGTTTCCGTTAATTATAAAAGTACATGCTGGAAACCTTTTGAGAATTGGAAGGCCAATGTAAATTATCTACACAAATAGAAATAGACGAATGAAAAAAACTCTTGCAAGAATCTTTGAAATCAAATATTCCATCTGTAAAACTACTGAAAAACTTTAACCTCCGTCAAAAATTTCAATTTTCAACGAGAAAACTATCTTTTAAATTTGGCTCCACATGTCGGCTGTTCAAACGGATGAAATTTCGCGCCTTCCGTGACTTGCCGGGATATAACCAGACTCTTTCTTCTTTTTACTTTTCTCTCTAGCTTTAGCAAGCCAATAGAGAGCGTCGGCTGTATCGATCGGGAGAATCGTGCAATAACGAGTGACGTAGGAGGCGACCTACCGTGTTTCACCCACTTTGATATTTATTGTGCCCTGATTTTACAATTTTCAACACCGAAGTATTCAAAATTTGCGAATTGTCGAACTGTGTGATTACATTACGATTTTTCATCGATAAAGAATGAGAAACACATAAAAAACGTTAATTCGTGTGACATGCCAGAGACCTATTAAATTTGACCACTGATCGTCCATCAGCGAGTCCAATCTAAAAGTTCCAGAGATATTTTGGCTCAGAATTCGATAATTACAGACATAAGGGCAAAATAATAAAATTTTTGTTCCCTGGAACAAGCGAGTAAAAAATAAGATTTTATCCCCCCTAGAAATTATCTCCCAGGTCTCCCTGAAATTTTACAAAAACCTTCGAGCCCCCATTCTGATACCGTCTAGCAGATTTCAACCTCATTGGCTGTGAATTTTGAGTCTGGTGACAATGAAATTTCGAACGAACCTCAGAAACCGTCGAGTGAATTCGATATTTGTGGTATTTTGGGGATATTTTTGGAGCAGGTTTTGGGCCTAATTACTCAGGTAGACGTTGTGAAGGCCCATGAAAAATTTCAACAGGATAATGGGGGTTTTTCCTGAATTTGGGATATTACTGGAAATGCAAATTTGAACATAATTATTATGGGTTTGATTAATCATTTTCCCAAATTACCTTCAGAAAGTATTCAAAATCAGGTTTCAAAATTGGGGTTTGGGATTTGTCATGCATGCACGAAGTGACAACGTTGTTTAGTAGAATTGCTTTTTCTGCTATAGAACAGCGAAATATTTATTCCTATTCTGTGGTACACACGTGTTCTTTGTCAATTTAACCAAACAATTTCCGTTTGCGATTTGTCGGTAATATGACAGTATGACAGTCTGTGCTCTTCTTTTTCTATTCCTTGGTCGTTGTCTTCCACTCTAACCAGATCGAAGTATAGCTATCTCTGTTTTCCTAAGCAAAGTAACACATTTGACGTCCTTTTCTTTGCGAGAAAGCTGAATTCGACGTTGCCATATCGTGCACTCATGACAAATCCCTTTAAATGCAAATCTCCATTTTTATTTTTCAGTTTTAGGTGATCAAACATTTTTTTTAAAATATAATATTGAAATTATATGTTTGAAATGTGATGTTCTGAAGGTTTTTCATGAAAATAACTGCATTTTCGTTTAAAGGAAAAACCCCCATTAGAACCAGACGATTCTCTCCTCGATTTTTTTTCTCTGAAAACTCGTTAATTATTTTCCAACTTGGTACAAAACAGGATATTCATGATCACATAAGTTTTGCAATTTTGAGTGGGTAACTGGATGTGCATTTCATTATGGTTCTTCTTTATTTTCGTCGAATATAGGTATTCATGCACTGAAGGGCGCTATCATTTGGTCTAAATATATATATTTCAGGAATTTTGAGTCTGAATCTTTCACCAGCTATGAAGATCAGTGGGTAAATTGAATTTGGTGTTCATGTTAGCAGAATAACTTTCGAAAAGAATAACTTTTTCAAAAGGAATATGTTTGTTCTTTAATTTGTTTTTCGAATTCATTTTGAGATCTATTTCTGTTTTTCGTAAGCTACTTTTGGGCACAATGAACATTTCCAGTTCTTGAAGATACTCCATTAAATAAATACCATCATTGGAATTTTATCTATAGAGGTGCTACGATGAGTTTAAAAACTCATTTAAAGATCAAATATTCGTCATATAAATATTTCCTATTTTGTTTAGGTTCAAATTAGGATATCTCAGTACTTTCTAGCTGCTGTTAGACGTCTTACAAAAGGAGAGCTCCATCCTTTATCTTATCTTTAATTTTGTTGGTCAGCTGTAGGAGTATGTGGAAACAGTCTTCACAAACATTTCCAGTTCTTGAAGATACTCCATTAAATAAATACCATCATTGGAATTTTATCTATAGAGGTGCTACGATGAGTTTAAAAACTAATTTAAAGATCAAATATTCGTCATATAAATATTTCTCATTTTGTTTAGGTTCAAATTAGGATATCTCAGTACTTTCTAGCTGCTGTTAGACGTCTTACAAAAGGAGAGCTCCATCCTTTATCTTATCTTTAATTTTGTTGGTCAGCTGTAGGAGTATGTGGAAACAGTCTTCACAACCTTCGTAGGGAAATAGATTTTGAATTCCAGACTAAATATTTTTTTTTGCTCGATACATAAGCTTTCAGTTTCGATGAAAGATCTGTATGACTCGCCTTAATTCCCTTTTTTGGTTGGGCTGAAATTCGTACATCTTCAACGTTAGATTCCAAATGTAGAATAGGATATTGTTTTTTTTTTCTATTTAACCATAAATTACCTGGCTTTTATTTCAGTTAACCGTTGGTGTGGTCAGTTTCTTGATTAGTTAATTCGAAGCAATTGGTCTTTTTGTTTGTTTCCAGATGTGAGGCGGCCGATAATGGGGCCCAGGAGACCAGCTTTTCTATATCTAAAAAAGATTGGGTGAATGCACCCGAATTTGTGCCATCACAACCAAAACAACCAAAAAGTTACGCTCAGGCAGTAAATCCAATGGATGATACTCCTGAATTTATTAATCTCAGCCAGCAGAGCTTGTGCCCGTACATTTCTAAAGAAGGTTTTTGCAGATATCCACCTGGGGAATGCAGCAATTTGCACGGAGAAATGTGTGATATGTGCGGCAAAGCTGTTATGCACCCGTACAATGAGGAACAAAGGAAGCGACACCACCAGGTGAGTTAGATTATAGATTTTTCTGAGAAATGACAATTCCTATGATCGCACCTGCTATGGTATCAAAAAAAATCGTTTCTTTAATCTCGAATTGAAATTTCTTCAAGCCCGTTTGTGGGTGCCATCAAACATTTGACTTGGTGATGAACAAATTTTGGTCAAATTTTATTCTATTTGCTCATCTGCATGGCACAATGATGTGAAAGGGCAGATCAAGTTCTTCAATGGCCATAATCCGTCCACAGATGCCATATACAAAGTTTAAATTTATTTATGTGCATTTCCAAAAAAGAAATTCAACTGGATGAATTATTATAATATGAAACCTAAATTAAACAGTTTCACGAGGATCTTTAGATGTTTGAAGGAAGCAAAATAGTTCACTGGATTCAGCTGACAATGTATATACAGCGTGAGTCACTAGGAACTGTGCATACAACTAATAAAGATATGGAACCCCAGTGGGAATATCAAATCACTCAAATAATGTTTCATTTTTTCTTCGTCAGTGATTTATACAACTTTGTCGAAAATTCTGCCGATCATAATTTTTTAATGTCTACCTCGATTCATCTCAATTTTGGAAGATTTCTTCTGACCAATTGAGTGCTGCTTTCGCAATTAGAAAAATCCAGGACCGGTCTGAAATTCTCAGAATTCCATCTGAACATCAAGGAATTCACCCTGTATATGATTTTCATGAAGAAAGAATCTATATATTCACATTATGTGCCACTGGTTTTCTAGAAATTATGAAATGAAGTGTGGCTCGGATGAATTTCTATTAATCCCTATTTTTTGGGAACAAGAGTGATATAATTTTGCTGAATGTATAATTTTTGAAGTTCGAACCGATAGTAGTCTCAAACGATAAGTTTGGAGACTCCACTGATGAAGAATCCGAAGTCAGATTCAAATATGTCCAGCCGGTTGTAGGTGCTTTTACTTTCAAAGAAGACTTAAAAGAAATTCAATTCTTTTTGGGAAACTATCCATCAGATTTCCGTGAAATTTGGCATATATCTAACTCCTACAAGAGTGTTTTTCAGGCAGAAATACTTGCAATCGAAAGATGCATAGACATAAACTTGGAAAGAAATTATCAAGGGTGTGACATAGTGATCCATTCTGATTGTCAAGGTGCTATCAAAGCACTGAACCCCTACAGTCCCTGGCCAATTTATTAGACGCACTAAGGATTTTTGATATTTACTTCAGAATAAAATTGAATTTAAAATCCACAGAATGTCATTTGTACTCAGGAATTTAATTTTATTGTTCCATTTTTCTTTAATTTTTGTTGTGTTTCATTACAATTTTGACATATTGGTAGCAGAGTATGAATGAGTTCAGATCTCTCCTAGTCGATTTCTCACTTGCTGCAGGATCAGTCGTGATTACAAGATATTCCGTGCTTTGTTTGTCTATTTCGTAGTCTTGAGTCCCACAACACTTGGTATACTTTGCCCAGAGCAAATTTAGTAACCAAAAGTGGTTTATTGTGACCGTTGAATCATGGGTAAAACAGGGGGGACCTTCCACCAGGCAAAAAAGCTAAAATCATGGCCCCCACTGATGCAGAAATGTTTTCCAAACGCAAATTTTCAAGGAGGTTGAATGTTTCTGAAGCTAGCGTACAGCGCATAAAGAAAGCGATTGAATCCAATCAATGGATGCCAATTTGTCTACAAGGTCAGAAAAATGTCTGAAGAAAAAGTGGAAAACATTCTGTCAGTGGTCTGATATTTCCATTATACAGATTCTTGACTCATCCTGTATACTTGGTTAGGTCTATCAGTTGTACTTATTGCACAAATAAATAGAGTTACCTGTAAAAATAAATATACAGGTGTTCCACGATGGATGGCCTATTAGACGTTTAAGCAAAATTGATCATAATTTTGTGTTGTAAATTTGCATTTGGGGGTTTCCGCCAATGAACTTTTTCACGTGAATATTTTCAGGCCTATCATATTATCCGACCAGCACAGTTTAGTTCCGTCGCGCCAGAGAATCTTTCAGTGGGTTTTATGTGGACTTATTCAAACTATCTGTCTTTGATCCTTTGGCACCAATAGGTTCATTCGGGTTCCAACAATTACTGTTCTAGAACTGTTAGGAGTTTGCGCAGTAGAGTTGGTCACGTTCGGGTTTTTTCGAAGAGGATCGACTTGATCGGTGTTCGGGTTTTGTCAGAATTATCCTCGGTCGGTCCTAGAACTGTCGGAAAACAGTACCTGCTTTCGAGTGGGTACTGTTCTAGGATTTCTACCGCCGCATGGTCAGATTTTATATTCTGGACAATGCCATTGAAATCCATTATTTGTATATATTAGTTGAGAGTTATGTTGGGTTCGTTTTTTTTTTAATTTTTATCAATTGGTCTATTATTGACTACCTAATCGTTAATGTATAAAAGTATATTTTTTCACAAAGTTGTGTTTTAATATTCAACACAATTAAATTTCCGTTTTGAATCCAATTATAGATTTTTTTATTTCTAATATTCGACAAGGAAGTGTATCGTAAAAAAAATCAAATATAAGAATTTTGTGGAAATGAAAAATGGGAAAGAGTTTTTTTTTATACTCATCTGGTTGGTCGAGAGATTTGATGTCGTTTTGTCGATTGTATTCCTATCGCCAGATTGAATTCACTATGACTGAGCTGTTTTAAATAAAAAAAATTATTCTCCTCTGCCACTTTCTGTCCTTAAGTTCTGTTCAGGTTTTCGTGTAGTTTGAACTGTCCTAGGATAGTTCTAGGACTCGAAAGGTCTGCTCATCGGTTCTGCGCAGTTCGGGAACAATCTTAGGATAGTCCGGAAATTGGAACACGAATGAAGCTAATCAAAGAAAAATCCTGTGATAATGTTTTATCTCAATTCAGAGACATGTCCCTGAATAATTTCAAAGATATTGTGAAGAGTCTTTTAGTTAAGTGTGCATTTTACGACCTCTGGGGGCTCTTGTTTTCATGTCAATTTAAATTTGTTGTTCTAGCTGGTGTATTAATTCTTGAAATTTTATGTTATCGTACTGATTGACTGTAAATTTTGTATTGACGGGTGCAAACGATGTAGTCAATTGTAAGGTATGATTAAAGATTACAAGTACTATTGCTCTAGTAAATCAGCAGTAGTCAGATTTACATTTTACCCAGTTTTCATTTATATCGCGCTAAATTTGGAAAACAAAAATGCGCCTCTTAAATTTCCTTTATTGGCGAAATCCGTGGGGAGTTATTCTTAATAATAGATGAAATATCTCCGAATAAAGAATTTTTGTTTTTTATTTCGAAGAAAATTATGTCTACTGATTTCACCTCCTTTTATTTTTCTTCCATTCTTCAGAATGATGGATGGATGACCTAAATTTCATCAGTCTCATGTTTGTTGGCTCTAAATAATGATTTTGTTGTTATAGTTTCATTATAAAGCTTCAAATTTTTCATCCTAAAACATTCGTGTCACGAGATTATGTTGTTATTTTCACAGGAATGTATGGAACAGCATGAGAAAGATATGGAACTGTCTTTTGCTTTGGCCCGCTCTAAAGAAAAATCTTGTGGTGTGTGTTTCGAGGTTGTAATGGAGAAAGCAATTGGAGAACAACGATTTGGAATTCTACCCAATTGCAATCACTGTTTCTGCCTTTCCTGTATCCGAAAATGGAGACAGGCAAGGCAGTTTGAGAATAAAATCATTAGGTAAGGTTAATGCATGCAGTTAGCTTGCAAACATCATCATGAAACTTTATTTTGAGCAGGGCCTGTCCAGAATGCAGAATTACATCAGATTTCGTATGTCCAAGCATGTATTGGGTAGATACAAAAGAAGATAAAGATAAACTCATCGACGACTATAAGAAAGCTTTGGCGAAGAAAGACTGTAAATACTTCAAGAAAGGTTCGGGCAAGTGCCCTTTCGGAAATAAATGTTTTTATTTACATGCATTTCCTGATGGTACTAAGTGTGATGTTGGACCACCACCCCGTCAGAGAAGACGCCGGAATTATGATCACTCTGATTTTGATGTTTTACAAGTAAGTTTGGATTTTTCATATCTACACTCAGGTCATAACTGTTGAACCTCTGTGAATATTTTGTATTTATTATATTAAGTATTCGGTTTGTGAATTTTCGCGTTATGTTAACTTTTCACCGTTTTCTTCTCTTTTTCTAGCATGTCATCCTGTGGGACTTTCTGGATGATAGAGCTAATCCTTGGCAGAGTCTGGCTGATGATATAGAAGATCTAGTTTCATTCTTCTCAGATTCAGATGATTCGGATTGGTCAGAGTATGATATTTTTTATGATTACTCGTAAGCAACTTGCTTGGCCAAGTCTGGCTGATAATCTAGAAGATCTAGTTTTCAAACATCTCTGATACGGATTGGTCAGGGAAAGTTTTTTTTGTATAATAATTCATAATGGATATTCTGAATTTTTGGGTTGATAGTTATTTCCTCCACAAAAATTATGGGTTTAGACCTTTAGAAATCTTGTATAAAATATATGTTGTTCATTAATTATACTAATTAACATTTTTCGAATATTTGTCAAACCAGTATTTATTTCCCATTCAGCTATCTTATCTATTTATCACAAGGTTTGAATTTTTTAGTCTTTCCTTAGCTCTTGTTATATTATATTGATCATAATTTGAGCTGTGCTGCGGTCATTTTAAGGTTCGAAATGTTGTAGTTCATTATTATTTTACGCGCTTGTTAGACTACAAATTGCAAAACGAGAATATTGATGTTTGGATTCTAAGGGGCAGTGAATTTTCCATTCATGTTGTTGAAAATCAAATGAATCAATCCCTGATATCTTCTTACTTCTAATTCACAGTTGCACAAGCGATTTTTAAAATATTTTGCAGTCTTTTTCCCCCATCAGTTTATATAGGTCAATTCTGAGATATATGTTGGTTGTATACAAAATTGGTATTTATTATTGTTGAATGTATTCATTCTTTTGCGGATTTTTTATCAAGCACGGGCCTTGAAGATTGATTTGGATTGATAATTGATATTCTGTGATAAATTTAAACTAAACAACAATTTTTGAATGATATTTGGTGCAACGCTGTTTACATTGTCTGCTTTTTCTCCATTTTAAACTTCATATATATATATATCTTCATTTTTGATATATTCAGTGTATCTAACTGTTTGAACTTTCAAATTCGGTTACATTACCATGAAAATTTGCTGTGATCGTGAGTGATAGAAAAATAATCGTAGAGAGCTGCAATTTGGATGAAATTTATATGTGTGGTATCAGCATGAATGATCACTGTGCTACTACAGTAATTGATCAGTATATGTTACATACGGTGTGTTACATAAGTGTATAGACAATTGTCAGGAGTTAATTCTATGTTTAATTTCTAGGAAAAACCCAATATTGATAAAATTTTTATAATGAGCATTTATAGGCAATTTTTCAACCTATACTATTTGGACAATGTTTATAGGATTAATTGTTCTATCCATGGTTAATTCATCTAACCTTCAGAGATTAAATTTAAGAAATAGAATCAAATTGAAGGAAAGAGTTAAGTATCTTTAGAAGCAAGCGCTTCATATAATATTTATTCGATAACTTATTATTATTTGGTATATGTTGTACAATAATAAGTTCTTGAACATGTCTGTGTACTTGTGAAACACGCCCTGTTTAATCATAAGTGTAATTCAAAACTGTTATAAATGTTTAAGAAATCTGTTGAAGGCACATAAAGCAGCATCGTTGTTTCCATTGAATACTTTATTTTTCAGTTATGCTCATTTTACCTTGGTAATGTTCATGATTCGAATATATATTTAAACTCTGAATTTGCGATAACTAACGAAAACAATTTTTGACATCAAATTTGTTGAGAATAATAGAAATTTTGATTGAGCCATCTTTAATTTTTATCTTTGAAACATAAATATCATTGATTAGGTTGCTGAAGGAGCGGTTTTAATTTGATTTATTGATTGAACGCACAGAAAGTAATTGAGGGAACACTAATTTCTTGAATTTATCTATTCGTGAAGAATCTCATTACTTCCTGAATTTTTAATACTTATATGAAATGATTTATTGAATTTGGAATTCCTCTATCGTTGAAAGTTTTCTTTTGAAGGGATATTGGGAATATATTATTTTGATTATATTTGTTGTTACTTATGGAAAATGTGGCGTAATTTCATCACTCTGATTTATCAATTGCAGATGCTACAATACAGATAATTGCTTAGTAATAACTGAACTTGTTCGGAAAATACTGTAATATTTTCATAAAATTCTAATTTCTCCTCAGACTGCAAGAATTGTTGTTTGGGGTTCTTGTTGGAGGAGGTATGTTAATTCAAACTGTCTAATATTCTGAAAATTTTAGTATTGAACATTGAACCTGAATCTAAATATAGATATATACAAATAATCTGAAAGGCTGTAGGAATAAAATGTTCATATTTTCTTGTTTGAGTATATTTACTATAAGTCATTTAAATTAGTTTAGCATACGCTTTTTGTACTATATGTATTATAAAAATGTGCCTGATAGGTTTGGGACTGGGGCTTTTGTAACAATAAAAATAAACTAACGCGATATTGTACCATTGTCACATTTTGTAACGTATTTATCGTAGTCCCAAAAATCCTGTAACCTTAGGCCACCAGTGCCCTTTGTTAAGTTGAAGTTTGATTTCTTCCTTTTTTTAATCTGTACTTACACAGTAAACTTTAAATGTTTTCCTCAATATTTCATTTCCCTTGTATGTGTTTTGTTGTTCGATTTGAATGAATTTACTCTCATTAAACGTATCGCCAGTGAATTTGTTTTCAATGATTTGAAATAATGTGCGTTAAACGTTTGATGATCATCTTTAAAGTTTTTCAATCAATCCAAACTTCATTCAAGTAACGTGGCTGATTCTACTCCAATATTTTTTCATATTTTGTATTCAAGAATTTATTTATTTCCTCGCATTAAACGATAATCAAATCAGAAGAATAGATTGGAGAAATTCTCTTGGTAGAATTCAATTCGCAGCTACTGCTAAGCGATACGCCCTCTGGCGATAGAAATTCGAACACTTCCAAGCTAGTAGTTTTTCGACGTGCCTGTTATTCTAACGTAATTTGCTTACTTTTGGAGTTCATTTTCGAGCTTTTGTGTTGTTCTCAGAGTTGAAATTTTGGTATACCTAAAGTGTTTGTGATATTCATCAATCGATTCCTTTCTTTCCGATTAAAATTTTCGATTGTATTAATTCGAAATGGCATCCTCCCGAAATGACTATTGTTGTGTGCCTCAACTCAATTTTATTCATGGTCAAAGAAGAAAGGATCATCTAGTGCCTCTAGTTTTCATGTTTTCCAAAGCCAAATGGAAGTAAAGTTAATTTGGAAACAGCATTTGGCAGGGAACTCAATGATAGAAGAAAGGCATAGCTTTAGAAATTGAAGATTGGAAAACAGGTCACGAAATACATGAAAGTATGTTCACTGCATTTCTCTGATGATGTTTATTTTCATAAAAGGTAAATTACCTACAATGTATTCATTTCGAAACAACTTCATGTCATGATGTTTTCAGGTGTAAATGAAAATAAGAGAATTTTGAAGAAAAATGCTGCAGAGAAACTAAGGAGCACTTCAGCAGCTACCTAATTCACATACTACACAAAATCATATTCTAAAAGAGTGATTTGGTTGAAAACCTGACAAAAACTAAATATACTGTTAGAGTTTGTAATAGCTGAAGTTATTCATATAAATAAATTAGTACTTTTAATTTCTATATATAGGTAGGTTGAACCAGCTGTAACATTTTTCATTTTGTATGTGTATCTTGAGCTGCTGTAATATGAAAATGAAATCAATTATATGTCTATCTGTCTCCTTTTCTTTAGAAATACGATGCAAGAGAACTAAAGCAGAAAATCTGTTTTCATTTTCTTGATCCACTCGTTTGTAAGCAAAGAACAAGTCATATCATTTGGACCGATTCTAAATTTACCACATAATACAGCCAGCATTCAGCACTTCTTCATATAAATAAGAGTCCTTAAGTTACTTATTGAGGTGCCTATTTTTCCAGAAATTCAAGTAAACTTAGATATTGGTTCATTCTAATCCACCAAGCAACATACACTAAAATAACACCGAAATTATCCTCCAGGAACGATTTAAAGTACGATTGTATATCGTGATCCAAACGAAAAGTTCCTTCTCAAGAAATCTTACACAAAATTATAATAATTTCTTTAAATATTCAAGCTCTGCTTAATAAATATTCGTTCTTCACCACATTTCTAAGGTTTGTTTACATAATACTACTAGCACAGATCAGTTGGTCTGTGCTACTAGCTTGGACAGGTTCCAAATTTATCCGTTAGGGCGCTGGCATCTTCGCAGAAGTTCCCAATTATGGGTATGGTCTGTTGGTTACTGTAGTTAGTAACCTGGGCGGTCCGTAGAAATCGAGTTTATAGGTTTGTTCCAACACCCAGTTCTGTTACTGTCTTGAACTAGTTCAGAACTGAATCAATTCACACGTCTTCGCTCATTCTAGTTCGGGACTAATTCTGAATAGATAGTTCGAAAGTGTTGGAAACGCATCATTCTTAGAAATTCCCTTGTCATAGCCTAAGGGCTGTTTGTCACCCGAAAAATGCAGCCCGTCTCTGCCAGATGTGGTTTTATTGCCCCTTGCTGCATTCGAATGGCACGAAACAGATGACCGATTCGATTCCTCCTTCTCAGTTCTTGCCTAAACCCAAGAACTGTATTAACCGTTCTAGAACTGGTCTGACACAAATTCTTTTCACGTTGGAACACTTGGTTTGCAATTCCTAACTAGTTCGAAATTTGTTGGAACGCTAATATCGATATGCGCAAACTCCGCCCGATTCAGAACTAGTCCCAGAGTGTGTAGGAACAGACTTATTGACTCTTCGGTTCATTATCTGTCACATGAAAATCGCTCGCCGATATACGGCTAATATCCCAAAAAGGGTATGGTCCGCATAAAATAATATCCGGTCCGTAAATATTCTTAGTAACCTAGGTGGTATGTATATATAGTGCGCGTCAAAATTGTGGCACAAATTCATTTTCTCAGAAGAAAAATATTTCGCAACAAAATCCTGAAGCAGTCAATTTTTGTTTCACTTTTACCAAATTTATATGCATTTTTGAAGGATTTTTGTTGCACCTTGTGCCATCCCCATAAACCCTCTAAATTTTTTTGAATAGGGAGAGTAGGTCATGTACTTTTTTGGCAAGGTCTTTGTATCTTCTTTACAGGCGTGCAGAAATTTTCAAGAAAAAAATTTTTTTTTTTGAAAAATTATTTAGTTCGAAGAGGTTTTCAGTATATGCACCATGTCATGGCTCATTTACTTTGAGACGATGGTACCTGATGAAATTTGTCACCGAATAAAAGTCGAACCTTACAGTTTTGTTCATGCACAACTTTCAACCCCCTCACGTGAAAAATTAAAATGTGTGAAACACTGCGCTTCAGTTATGATCATAAGTAGGTATGTTATTAGTACGTTTCTACTGAAAACCTCTGAACTAATTTTTCCAAAAAAAAAAATTCTTTCTTAAAAATTTCTGCACGCCTGTGAAGAAAATACGAAGACCTTACCAAAAAGTACCACATGAACCACTTTCCCTATTCAAAAAATTTATAGGGTTGATGGGGATGGCACAGGGTACAACAAAAATCCTTCAGAAATGCATAAAAATTTGGCAACAGTGAAACAAAAATTGACCTGTTTCAGGATTTCGTTGCCAAATATTTTTCTTCTGAGAAAATGAATTTGTTCCATAAATTTGATGCGCACTGTATAGAGTTCCCGACACTTCAGTTCATTAAATGTCTCACGAAAACAGCTAGTATACTAGCTATACTCGCGGAGAGGTTATAACCTCTCCGCGATAATACGGACCATATCTTATGTCCTGTGCAGTTTTTAGGGTAGGCTGCCGCCTAAGCTCGTAAATGGGCGAAATCCGCCTTATTTTTTCAGAGTAATAGTCATCTAACATTTTAATCTCTATATCTTGAAAAATAGTTACATGGTGGAATTGAAACCTTGTAACTGGTTGAACAATACGGGAGCATCGTGTCACTATATAGAAGTTGTTAAGCAATATTGAAAAGGTATCCCAGAAACCATCCCCATATGTCACTGCTAAAACTTTCAGTACTGAAAGAAAGCCTTCGTGCTCGATTGTTAAACAATGAGATTTCAATGTCACCAGAAAACTATTTTTCAAGGTATAGAGATTATAATATTTTAGATGGCTTATACACCCTTAAACCATAAGGCAGATTTCGTCCATTTACGATCTTAAGCGTCGCATTTGGTCTCTCTATTCCTGAAATTATTGGACATGTTTTTCACATCCTTGCTCTAGGGAACAGCGCGTCATCATTTCGTCATGATGTCTGTAATTTCGAACCGAAAATGTTCTTAAACGATTGGGTTGAACGGCCTCTGAAGAAGAATCCGTGGTCGAATTTAATTCTGTGCGTCCGTCTGGCCCTTCGTATGTGCTCTAACTTTCGGAGGAAAAGACTTGGCGACTTGAAATTCTCAGATTAGGTCTGGAGCCAAATATCTCGGTTAAGTTCGTTAATGGGTGGAATCGGTCATCGGATGCTTTCGGAAATTTTGAGGTTAATTCCTCGATATCTCATGAAGTACCGTCAAACGGGGTTAAGTGAATCAAAAAACTGCTCTTTGATTGCTATTTCCGAAACATAAAATAAACAGATAATACTGTTTATTCTTGCACCTTTTCCAAGCTATTCAAGATCTATATTGACTCTATACAAGTATGGGAACCGCCCATTTTAACGCGCTTGTTCTGGGGAACAGTGCGTTATCATTTCGTCACGATGTCTGTAATTTTCGAATTCTGAGCCAAAATTGGTCTCAAACGACTAGGTTGGACTCACTGATGAAGAATCCGTGGTCAAAATTGATTCTGTCCGTCCGGCCGTGTGCGCTGTAACTTTCGAAGGAAGGAGTCTTGAAATTTTCAGGTTAGGTTAAGATCCTGAACATCTCGGTTGAGTTCGTTAATGGGCCAAATCTGCCGAATGGTTTTTGTGCTACAGCCATTTGAAATTTTGATTTTTCAATAATAACTCGAAAAATATTTATCTGATCGAAATGAACATTGCTTGGAATATGAAGTGTCAATAGGAAGAATTATCCATGGTTTTTTTCGAAAAAAAATTTTTTTTTCAAAAATTTTTATATTTCATTGGAATTTCACTGAAATTTTCAAGTCACCATTTTGCAATGTGAACAAGCGCGTAAAAGCTGCTGACTTCACGTCAGTGCATTTCCAGATTTTTTTTTCGACAAAGTGTGATTCACTTTACCCCATAATGGTGGGGTCCACTCTGTATGCACCCTAAACAAGACAATCATTTGAGAATATTAGAAAACAATATCTCATTATTAAGGTACTGCATGGTACACAACGTGAATTGTGACCTTAGACAAAGGAAAGTCTAAGATTGTGACACTATTTCATTTCAAGCAGTCATGTATTTTTTATTACATTTCTACTTTACTTGAAATAAAGCATAAATTATTATTATTGCCTATATTGAATTCGAAAAATTTTGTATCAAAATACAAGGATTTTATTGTGATCTTCTGTACATAAAATTATTGCGTTTTTTCGCGCAATTATCGCATGCATATCGTTTTGGTGGAAAACAAGGTCGATCAAGTCAACACCGACAACATTACCCTTACCTTTCTTATTACCATTGTTTGAGGACAATACTATTACCCTTCTGCAGTCTGAGGGTTACATTGGTATGAATGAAATGAAACCCAATCGATAGAGACATCCATCACCATTTAATATTTTACATATAAATAAAAAAAATCCTATACAAATTCAGTTATTTTTACAATGTTCTAAGATATGAGAATAAAATATAAATGACATTACAGCAATGATACATTCTAAAATTGAAGTAAAAAAATATCGATATTGGTATGTATATATATATATTAAAAAAAGATATACAAATTTAGTTTATACAGTTCAAATTCATCATCTTACTTTAACTAACGATATTAAAACGAATATATTCAAGCTTTCCAATTGCAGAGTGAGGCAGTGTTCCACCTTACATTCAAAGCTCCTTATCTATTCTTATCCTTACACTTTAGAAGGACATGTTGGGTCTTCATTCAACAAGAATGACGGAGCTCATGAAACCTTAGATGACAAGCGAATCTCACCTTAAAGCTCTAGTATTTCACGATATTTGACGAATGCGCTTTGTCGAATTCTTGAATGAAATATCGTGAAATAAATCCAACTACAGATATCATTAAGTCTAATACGAAACGACAACCTTTGAGTGAGATATATTATCAAGAATTAAGAAATATCTTACAAGCAAATTTAACTAGAAATTATCACGTTTTGTATATCTAACTGATTACTCATACAAAGCATGGAAGTTCTCTACATTCACATATGTATTTTTGAGCTCGTATACGAAAGTGATTTATGCACTCCCTATATATTTCTATCTAATCCCATTCACCAATGTACATGGTGCGTTGTGGTTGACTGGGTATGTAGGATCTTGTGGGAATTGGTAATCTGCCATAAATTTGGTTGTATGGGGACTCGATAGCATCAGTGTCTAAAACAAAAAAAAATGACATCAATATTTCGAAATTCCAAACAGATCACTCTCTTTTCATTAGAGATTAATTGTGAGGCAAACCTTAAAAAATGGTCAAAGTGGTGAAGAAATGGGTCATGAACATTCAGAATATCGAAAGTTTCCGATATAATTGGCATTTTGGAGATTACGGAAAAGTCGCTACCTTAGCTCGATGTTTTTTTATACCATGTCTCCAAATGAAGACAGATCCGAAAACTTTTTTGTCGAACCTTCCTAATACTGCTTTTCGACTAATAAAATAGTTTTTAAAAATCGATAAATCGTATATACAGGGTATCAGATGAACCTTCAAAACAATATTTAAACTGGCGATAGACTAGGTTATGGAGAAAAAATCGCTAACAAACCTTGATGTGTTGAATGCGTTTTCAAAATTGATACAATAAGTGACAAATCGAATACACAGGGTGTCAGGTAAACCTTAACCAATATTTAAATTGGTGATGACTCGGTCATGAAGATTCAGAATATCGATAATATTCGAGTTAACATTTCAACGTTTTCGAGATAATTGGCATTTTGGAAATTTCGGAAATATCTCTGTATATCAAAGCTCAGTCTTGGATTCATCAATAAGCCTATATGGGCGTCAGCGTCCTAGGGGCGGCAGATTGTTTTTTTTTTTAACTCAGGTGCCTTCTTCAATAAAAATGAAAAGTTATTATTTTAGGAAGGCACATGGGCGACTAAAATAAAATTTCCCACACTCATGAAAATCATAAAATCCGGCACTGCTAAAGCTGACTTGTGAGTTCGATCATGTTTTGGTTTAATGTACCAAATACGGTGACAGACAGACATCTTGAACTTATCCTACACATATCAACGAACTCAAATACTCTGATTTATTTCATTTGGGACTATTTGATAGAACACAGCTTCAACTGACATGGAACAACTCAGACGGCTTCTTGGAGAATCGTTGTAAAGGGAGCATAAAGTAAAAAAAGTACCTACTTGTTGAAAATATGCCATCTCTGCATTAGATCGGATAGAAAATAATTGTTTTTTTTCGAGATACCCATCAGGGGAATTTATTTATTGAAACTGTGGTTTGAAGATATTGATTAAATCCTACTTTTTTAAATTTTTTTATCAGGGTGGATTGTGAACAAAATATTTTTTTCTTCGAAATCGAGAAAATTGGGGATATACCAGAATATGCCGCCATTCGCATTCCATTAAAATATCATCCCTTCCAAAAATAATTAGGGGAAGTTTCATACAGTTTTGGCGGAAGGCGAAGTGGGCATACTTTTGTAGCCAATGCCCACATTTACATATCGATATCCCATTTTGAAAATCTCATCGAGTACTGAAATTTCGCTTCAAAATTTCCATCGATAACGAAATGACAGGTGAAATAGTGGAAGATTACTTACTTTTATTCAACAACCTCCTACATACGTATGAAATATATCGGATTTGAAAAATATTCTAGAGATAAATTCCACATTGCCTCTTTCGCTCTTTTCGCTCTTATTTCATTATCGATGGATTTTTTCAAGCAAAATTTTAATGTCAGATAGTAATCGATACGATCTTCGAAATTAGTTATCGCAACACCCCTCATCCCTTTTCAAAACCAAGGGATTGTGCTCACCCCCGTTAGGGGGTTAAAGTAACGGGGCTGCAGAGAGCGAAAAAGTTGTTCCCCCTCGAATCAGAAATTTACGGGTACGAGTGGATTCCGTATTTTCATTTTAAAGCCGGAAAATCGAGGCGTTAAGTTCTCGTTGGATCACACTGTATATTCCTGAGAAACATTTAGAATAATCGAAGAAAGATTATTTTGGGAATTTTGCAGGCCTTGAAGAAATGGAAGTGTTAATGTAGATGAATTCTCCTATATTTCTGGACCTTTTTTACAACGGAATATTCTTGTTTCAAGAATGTGAGTTAGAGCTACTAGTAGCCGTAGTTTTCATGATTTCTGAGTTTACCGGAATCCATATCAAGCAGACCATAATATTTTCGTGTATCATGTTGTATTCATATGGCGCCATATGTTCATATTGTAATATGTTCCGATCAAGCAATCCAATAAGATCACTCGTAGAATAAACATCGTGCTAAATAATAAAGACTTAATATAAGCTCTTACCAACCTTACATGGTGTCATGTGTTGAAATTCGAACAAAAGACATTTGATAATCAATAATAAAAATGGAAATATCAAGAGCACCTTCAGTAATGGATTTTACTGGCAATACTTCGAGAAATTGGGCATCGTGGAAATAGAAGTTTGAAATGTTTCTGATAGCAGCGAACAAAGAAGATTCGACTGACCAAGCAAAAATTGCCCCACTTCTGAATTCAATTGGTGACGAGGGAGTGGAAATCTTCAATACCTTCAATACCTTCAAACTGAGACCGGAAAAAGCGAAGTTGAGTGAAGTCATACTGGCCTTCGATAAATTTTGTAACCCAAAGAGGAAGATCGTCTATGAAAGGTACAAATTTCTCAGTTATAATCAAGAAGCAGAGCAATCGCTGAACAACTATATTACTAAATTGAAGATACTATTGAAAAATTGTGAATATGACAGTGAGGATGACATGCTTCGTGATAAGATCTTCATGGTAGAGTCTTGACACGCTTCCATCTTCACCTTCGGACTGATGAACATGAAGTTCAGCGCTTGAATAGCAGATGGCCGTCTGATTGGATCGCTTCATGACAAATTTTCGATAGATCTTCTTTCGAAATTTTACATCTCTCAGCTGAGTGTTCATTCACATAAAGGATGCCAGGGAGCGAACTCAAATCATACATCTTAGTACTCAGAGTGAAACAGGACTTAGCTACAGTTGACTTAGTGGCAGGGCAATGGAAATTGAAGGTAGGAAAATGAAACTTTTCATGGATCTAATGAATTTTTAGATATTAAGCTTTTGCTTTTCAAAATAGGTTAATGGTGTTTTGAGGTAGGGCATTGCCCCAACTTGCCGTACCCTAGCTATGACCCTGGAGTGGAAACAATCTATAAATAATCAATTCTGTTATTGATATTTGATTTCAAGTGAGATATCGTTGAACTTTTGTAGGTTGGAAATAGGTTTTTCTGATTTTCTTCACTTACCTATGCCGCTTTCGTAGCTTCTCGTATGCCACATGTGTGGAGGCATGTGGTGGTTTATTTGATGGTGGTGCATCATAGGAAGAGGTGCAGGTTGATTAATTGAAAATCTTTTGGTTGGTACTGTGTCTTTGGTCTTAGATTTTGAGACGAAGTTTGGAACTCTGGCTCTCAATCCGCAATAGTATGGGTCATCTGCATTATAAAACAACATTTAGGTATAACCAAATGATTACGCCCGATTTAAAAGTAATTATAAAACCAGAAATTAGGAATCGATGGATTAATTGAAAGAAAAAGTAAGAGAGCGTTCGAAAGTGATCATATTATTTGGAATGGAATTGGTGGAACGGAACAATTTCCAGTTGTATGCGGACTGATGAATTTTTTTCTCCAAAACAATTGTGTGATTTCTCCATTCAATCGAAAATGAGATTTTTAACTAACTTGACCTGAATCCGAATGTGTTTGTTTACTTCTTCACATTGGTTATTCCGTTCCAAGTATGAAATCTTATGAGTGCATAACCCGTGAAGTGTTCCGTATTAATACAATGATAGATTAAATACATGACTGCAATTATCCAATTGAAAACGCTTACCATATTTTTTGTTCTTGGATTTTTCCTTTCTAGATGTGGGGAACGGCTTTAACCTGCTTTCTTCTTCTTGGTGGTCGTCATAGTCAGGCTGTTGACAAAATTATTATTATTTCCATGAAAGTTGAAATGGTTGAACTTCTTAGTCTTAGAGTTTATTGAGGTAATTAATAAAAAGGTATGAATGATGACAGTCTATTTAGAACTTCACACCATGTAATTTAAATGAGGCCTACCGTGAAATTCAGGAGGATGAGAATTAAACCAACTGATTAATTTCGGCATACATCTTGAATGAAATGAAACGAATTTGATAATTATTGTACAGATTTCTTCTACGCAGAATGTGATGGGTTACATCTCTGTTTTCATTACCTATTTACAATATCGTAAATTACATTTCAACAAACAGCACGTACGCATGTGTATAATAATCTTTGATAGTGTTTTCAAAGGAAGATCTTTGTTGAAAAAGAGGAAAATCCAATCGAAGTAGGCCGAAGACCTTTTCTATGTTTTTTTCTATGTTTCTATATTAAATAGAGACCAACGCGCACGGTGACGGGCCGGGTCACTCCACACCGGGGTAGAACGGAATTTCATTCTTTCTGTATAATTGAATGGAGCAGCAAGCCGGACTAAACCGAAGACATTTTCTACATAGTTATTGAATAGAGGCCAACGCGCACGGTGACAGGCCGGTAGAGCACGCACTTCATCGCTACGGGACACCACAGACTAGTAGGGAAATAAATTTACGTTCTGTCGTGGCTCGGCCCGTTGCCGGAAAGTGCGCGTTGGCCGTAAACCTTCGAGTCTTGAAATACTGACCTGTGCACGTTTCACTATTTTTGGCGGAGAAGATTTGAAAAATTTCCAACATCGAGAATTGAAAAAGGGGCCAAAACAGCTCCGTAAGAAACAATAATTCGCCGGTACTTGTTTGGTCATCACGATTATGAATTCGTTATCTTCGAGACCTTCAAATAATATCAACAATTGGAGATGTACGGAAGGATACGATTAGGGGATAAATATTTTCTTTTCCACGATCGAAATTATACGTAATTCCGTTTCTTAACTTTGAATTCCACTCAATTCCCTTATCCTTCTCTAATTTCTACCACATAATCGAAATTATCCCTTTTCGTACTTCGAACTACATAATTTCGACTTTAAACTCAGGATTATTCTCATTCTGACTCAAAACTCGGAATAAGGCTGATGTCAACATGAAACTCAGAATTCTTCATAATTCCTACCTGAAACTCTACTTTTGGTTGCATATTTTCAGAATTTGTCAATCAATTTTGTAGCGAGCGCCCTCTCTCAGCTCTTACTTATGTCGCGCGCGCAGTACCATCCCATGCGTCTTAAGTACCCTACGTTACCTGCCTGTAACGCTTGGCCACATTATCGGTCAACGTAGGTACAGGGGGCGCTAGCGCGCACGCTGTCCCCGTTGGATCCTATCAATACCTCGTAAGTACGTTCCTCCCCAACGGTCAGGTACACTCCCTTGTGATCCGCACAAGGGGTGTCCGCTCACGTAGGCATGTAAACGGCTTAGTTCGGTGCATGCCCTGACGAGTTCCCCAAACTAAACCGGGACGAAACGTGACACTCTCCCAAAGAGGTTGAAGCTACCTCGCAAACCTTCAAAAGCTTCAATTAAATCCAGTCGGAATTGAACATAATTCCTTGTTCGGAATCGAATTTAAGAATAATTCCGAGTTAAAAGTCGAAAATGAAGATCATTTCGAGTTCTGTGTCTGAATCTTGAATAATTTCGAGTTAATTAAATATTAAATTAAATTGAATTAATTCCGATTTTGAGTCAGAATTGATTTGATGACTGAATTAGACACGAAAGATTTGTTTTCGTAATGTGATCATTTTATTCCTGCTAAGATTTCGGCTTTAAATCAAAAATTCACTCTTATTACTACAATTCAGAATTTAAGTCGGAACTAGGTATACTTTCGACTTTGAAGTAGGAATAAGATGCGAGTTTTTTGTTATTTAAAGGTGGTTCCGAGTTAGAAGTCGGAATTACGTATGGTTCTAACTTTAAAGTGGAAATAAGGGGCAGTTTTGAGTTTGAAGCTGGCATTATGTAGACAAATATTATGTTGTCAAAATGTAGTTTTTTACCAAAAAATCGCTAGAAAAAAGATTGTGAGAATCATAGTAACGCAATTAAGCACTTGAAGCGCATGATACATCTGGAATCGGTGGCCATTCTACCTTTAGGAAATTGTGGCTGCTGAGGCTAATTGAATATGAATTAGGCGCAATGGAAGTCGGAATTGAAGCTATTTCCGTGTTTGAAGTTGGAATTGAAGAGTTTCGTGTCCGAATCAAGGACAATCCCGAGTTTTGAGTCGAAATTAAGTATAATCCTGACTTTGAGTCGAAATTAGGTACATAATTAATCTCTGGTCCGAATTCGGAGTAATGTATAGTTCCGGGTTCCAAGTAGGAATTACGTATGATTCCAACTTTGAAGTGAAAAGGATAATGTCGAATTATATGGTCAAACCTTGGTCGTTCAAATGTGGCCCTTTTATGCCTTCGTAATAAGCAAGGCCTCAACAAGTAAGCATCGAAGCACATGTTATGTTGGGAATCAGTGGCAATCCAAGCTTTAGGAGATTGTGTCTGTAGGGGCTAATTAAGTATGGATTAGGCGCAATGGAAGTAAGAATTGAACTTAATTCCGAGTTAAAAGTCCGATCTGGAGATAATTGGAAAAAGTTATAATGATTATGGAGTCGAAATTACTCTTATAACTAGCTCAAAGTCGGAATTATTTATAGTTCTGACTTGAAAATCAGGATTACGTATGGTTTCGACTTTGAAGTGAAAATAAGAAAAAAAGTGAAAAATTTAAATTAGTAAAAATCTTAGACGTGCAAGTGAGTGACAATACATTAGGAGATTGTGTCTACTGTCTGCTCAGAAATAAATGAGGTATAAATCATGAGAATCGAAAAATTTGGCAAGCTAGTTGTTTTGACCTGAATCGGTTTATTCAGGTGTTTTGGGGATTTCAATAATAGAGACTCCGTGTGGGTGAATTAATCGCAATTGATTAATTCTGTCGTTATCAAAATGAAGACACGACCGACGAATATTTTCTGATCTTTATCAGAAATGTTGATGCTTCTAAAATAAGCAGATAATTGAAGAACTTACTGACCAGTTGATCAATATCGTTGCACTTATGACACGAAAATGGTGTTGAGGTGTATTAAAAACGCACTTTTAACACGTAACAAAAAATGTATTTTCTTGTATCTGTATTAGATAACAAGACCGAAGTGGTATACAATATATACAATAGAATCTTCCTTCTATATCTTACGATAGCAAGGTCGAAGAGACTTTCAAATGAGAATTTACGATTTTTACAATACAAAAATTAACGTATAAGTCTTGTTTGCAATTTCAAGAGCGAATTGTTGTTTTACTATACAACGGTCAAATGAAGAGTGTCTAAAAACTAACTAAAACCAAATTAAGAAATTCTTCACATTTTAGAGGGAGAATATAAATTTTGATTGGTTTTTTGAATTAAACGACGCCCTTCTAAAATCCGAAAAAACACCTCGGATTGGCTGGTGTGAAAGAGAGAGCACAAATGTGTGAAGGAAATTTCCCTAAATGGTCTAGGACGATAAATTCTATAAACTGCCACATGTGATGTCTGGATTCTTTGAGTACCGAAGTATGCCACCCATCAAGCTCCGATTCCTGGAATGCTAAGAGCTTGAATTTTATCTGAGTGTTTTCTGTCATGCAAAATTATACTTTATTGTTGGCTTTAGATGAAATGCTCTTAAAGCCGGTGTCAATTGATGTAAACCAAAAAAAATATTGAATTTCGGGCATATTCCTGGGAACCAAAAGAATTCAGATTCCCACGTTGGAAAATCAAGAAAAGACAATATATCATAAAATGCTGGGTCCAGGATACGGGACGCAACACTAGTATTTCTTTAAGACCGTGGGACATTTGTAGGAGGGAATTTTTGTTAGGAAGTTAAAGTTAGTGAGTGCTATCTACTCGCCTTACTACTACTTATTTGAAATAATTTGTTGTCCTACGGTAGCATCATCAGCGACGGCAACTTCGTGACATAATTATCAGTGTTGGCATAAAAAGAAAAAGGTCAAAAATACTAATAGGTCATTTTCATGCACGAATTGGTTTTTGCTACCACCAACGGAAGATAGTGACTACCGACAAAGATATCTCATATGGATACCTAATCCAGAGGCACCTGGTAATAATGGAAATAATTGAGTAACTCAATTATAGCATCAGACGGTATGGTCGGTATGGCGCTTGAAAATATTATCAGATCGGTGCACTTCTGAAGTTGAGCAACATAAATTATTGTAATTAGAATGCGCTTCTATTCTTTGCTAGCGTCCGGATTTGATCCAAAATTGAAATGGAAACTCATTTCACGGATATATAAATGACCTGTTGCATAGCTTAATGTGAATTAACCACGTAAATTGGGTGTTTTTCGATTTCGAAATGAAAATTCAATTTGTCTCTAGAGTCATAATTTCACCTTGTAAGATTCAAAAATTGAGGAACGAAAAGCGGTTGTTCAGAAACAAATCTCGCAAACGTTAATCAGGAGCTTCTGCGCGCATGTTGGTTTGTCTATTCACGCCTCTTTTTCTCACCTGAGTCCAAGTACAGTTATACGAAGGCGTAGAAGGGCCACTCTTTGTCGAGAAAAATTTTTCCACCTAATTCCGACTTTAATCTCGGAATTGGACTAATTCCGAGTTCAAAGTCGGAATTATAGACTAACTCCGACTTCAAACTCGGAATTATACATAATTCCGACTTTGAACTCGGAATTAGACTAATTCCGAGTTTGAAGTCGGAATTATAGACTAATTCCGACTTTAAACTCGGAATTATAGACTAATTCCGACTTCGAACTCGGAATTATAGACTAATTCCGACTATGAACTCGGAATTATAGACTAATTCCGAGTTTAAAGTCGGAATTAGTCTATAATTCCGACTTCAAACTCGGAATTAGTCTAATTCCGAGTTCAAAGTCGGAATTATGTATAATTCCGAGTTTGAAGTCGGAATTAGTCTATAATTCCGAGTTCAAAGTCGAAATTAGTCTAATTCCGAGATTAAAGTCGGAATTAGGTGGAAAAATTTTTGTCGACAAAGAGTGGCCCTTCTACGCCTTCGTACAGTTAGGAAAATTTTGAACAATTTATATTTTGTTGGGGTTTGAAGAAGATGGCCCCCTTCTGGTACATCCTGGGTAATGTAATTAAGCTGTAGCGGCCGAACAATCAGAGCAGAGGTTCCTGAACTATACTGAGTCAGGGCACCCTTCTGTGAGTTGTTTTATGGCACAAAAACGGTTTTAATTTCGTCAAAATTTTTTCAGTTGTCGAATTTCGAAGCAAGAGACCTAGAGTCTTGAAATTTTCAGGCTGAGGTAGAGGCCTTAATACTTGGTTTGAATTCGTTATCGTGGAAAATCCGCCTAACGGTTTCAGAGTTTTCCCCATTCAAGATAATTTTTCCTCAATAATTCAAAAACAGATTTTCGCGAAGTTTCACTAGAAATATGAAATTCTCTCGAAATTTTATATTTCAGCAACTATCAGTTAGACTCCGTCCAAATTTTGCATAAGCAATCATTCAGTCATTTTTCAACAAAGTACTAGATTTCTTGGATTTGTAGGTATTATCCGATATATTGGGGCAATAAAATTCCGAATGGCTATATCTGCGGAATCATTTGGTACATTTCACTCATTTATGAATACGAACTGCCTGATTGAACTCCAAACATGCCATACAAAACACGATGCACATTGTTCGCGATCATATGTTGGTCATACGAAATTCTGTATGAAGCTTCAAGGTGTAATTTTTCAACCGATCTTTTTGCGCGCATGTTCTAGGGAAACAGGGTGCTATCGTTTTGTCCAAATGTCTGTAAATTTGAGCCGAAAATGGTACGACTAGGTTGGACCCACTGATGAAGAATCCGGTGTCCGACCGAAGAAGACACGATAACTGTCAAACGGAGCCAGCTAGCGACTTGAAACTTTCAGATTAGGTTGCGCATTGGATTGCGGCAATTAAATTCGTTAATGGGACAAATCGGCCAAATGGTTTCGGAGTTATAGCCATTTGAAATTTCGAGGTTAATTCCCTGATGTTTCAGGAACTACTCGAGCGATTGGATAAAAACTTGGCAGTTAGGTTGAAGCATAACGACGCGCAACTTTGAGCAAAATTTTGTTGGAAACGAATTTGTTTTCAGGAACTATCAATCATTTTCGGAAACGATTTTGCTTATATCTTGAACTTCATATTCCACAGCAGTATACCAAATTTCAATTCGATACGAATATTAGTTTTGGAGATATTGGGAAAAAATATGTAAAATTTCGTGCTTGTCTTCTCGATATCGTCGTTTTGGTATAACTCAAAAAATACTGATTCATTCATGATGAAACTTCACAGCTAGTTTGGAGATACTGAAGGACAAGTTTGTGCGAAATTTCGTAATAATCGTGTGATTAGAACAATCTGAAAAAAACATTCAAATTTTTTTTTTCAAATATTCAATATTTTGTGATCTTCTTATCATATTATCTTCATTAAATTCTGAATGAACCTTCGAATTTTCATTTTTCGATAAAGTACTGGATTTTAATTCGATCTAATCTGTAAATATTAGGAAAATATTTTCCTAAAATTTATATTATTTCGGGGAAAAATTCGGGAATTACAGACATTTGGACAAAACGATAGCACACTGTTCCCCTAGAACATGATGCGCGATAAAAAGATAATTGAAATATTTTGTTGAGGAAATACTACATTCATTAAATAAGTTGTAGTTTTTAGTGTGCCTAAATATATAGGTGGATTGCATATAATCGCTGAAAGTGGCCTTAATTACAGATACAGAGAACAATCTCAAGAAAAAACAGTGGAAGATCAATTCAAAATAGTACCAGATTTGATCAGTTTTTTATCAAACCTTCTATTCATCAATCCTTGATATTAATTCATATTTATCAAATGCTGTAAATTCGACACGGTTATAACGAAACTGTCTGTGAACAATCATTATTCACTATACAATGAATGGATTCAGAATGAGCTGGTTGTACGTGGCCTAAGTATCATACTATTGTCGAAAATAATGAATAGTTTTATACACCTTTAATTCGAAAGCTAGAACCTTTTTTCTCGGATAATGATTGAAAACTCAATTGTAAACGATCGAGGCCAAGATAATTATCTAGTGATTGCTGTAAAATGGCGTGTGTTCACTTTTTAGATATTATTTGGATTTTACGGTGTTTATACTTTCTCTTTCGCCGTGGCGATGACGTGTTGAAATAAATGATGAAATTCAGTATTAATAATGAAAAAAATAGAAGTTTTCTATTGTATTTGTAACATGAACAGAAATCAGTATACGGCAAGCATTCGAATTTTGTGAAAAACTGAGCAAATTCCAATCTTGCTTAGGGAAATGTATTTATTGTTTAAGGTCCTCCTCAGAAGATAAAGGGTTTCGTGAAGTGTTCCATGAATACGAAGCTCACATATAACAAAAGGAAGCTCAAGAATGATAATTCAAGTGGGTACAAAGTACCGAGGGTTTCATTATTTCAGTTTCATTTGATTCTTTTGATTTCACAAAGACCTAACTTCCAATCAGAGTTTTAGAATTTTTATTAGCAATACTTTTTTTTGTCAAAATATACCGCATTTTTCTGCCATCATATAAATAGGCTCAAATATCATATATTTGAGTTCAGAATATTGATGTTAAATATTCTAAACCATGAAAAATCGAGCTCTTCCAAGTCCTACCGTGAATACCTTTATTTACAAAGGAAACAACTCAGGACGTCGCTATTTGTGTGATGAATTTATGAATGGGTTATTTCCTTTCAATTGTTCCTATTTAATTTTCGAATAATTCTGAAACAACAGACCCATAGAGTATAAATCCAGTGGTTAAATAGCGTATTGAAAGTTCATGCAAAATATCAGCGAAATTCGGCAGATAGTTTCTGAGATACGGAATCTTTGGAAGCATTTACATTTGCCTAAGTATTGATATAATCCTCACGAAATTTGCAGCTTCTGTCCAACAACTATTTACGAAGTTTTAATTTCATCGGATCGATATTAATTTTTGAAATATCAAAAAAGGTATATGGCTATAATTCCGGAACAGTTGGAAGGATTTTGCCCGTAAATGGGCGAATCGAATCTATTGAATTTGATTTCCAATTCTTCGGTAACGATTTGAACCTAATTTAGTGATCATTATTCGATTCAGATGAAAATTTCACAGAAAATTATGGTGATCAACTTAGAAGCCTCTATTTTTAATATTATCAGTATCAAGTCCTAGTGGAAATGAAATAGAGTAAGTTTTAACATTTTAAGAAAATACTCAAATCAGTCTAGGCTAATGGAAGGACATTCTTTTTTCTGATATTTTTGGCTCATTCACATTCCCTTCAACCCTCGGGTAAAAATTTCCTCGAAATAAACGAACGGCACTGGGGATAGGGTATTATTCCTTTCACAAGCTTTTGGAATTTTTTTTACAATAGTCTTTTGAATTTTTTAATTTCGCTTTATAATTAATTGAGAGTTCAGATTTTGAACTCTGCATTCAGTAGCGAATTAACACTCACTGTCATCAGTTCGATCTTTTGATCAAGTGAGTAGAAAGTGAGCAACGAAACATATATTCTAAATTTTAAAAGAACCTAATTTTTCTCAAAATATTCGGAGAATTGTAAAATTTGAAGACTATATTGTGACACGAATTTTAATAGTTTGTGATAGAAATCTTATTCGACCATTCAAATTTGGGATGTTAAACATCTCTTAGGCGTGGAAGTAGAGGAGTTACAGAAATGGGGAAGGAGTGTCAATATTAAATTGACGGGTCTGAGCGTTTCACTGAAATTTTGATGCAGTTCCTGAAAATGGTACTGTTTCTTTTTTTTGTTGGCCTAATATTCCAAACATACATATTCTGAATCTCATTTATTTCTGTATTACTATCTGATATTTGTATCATTTCGATAGGATCGATCTAAATATCATATCCGTTGAAGACTAGACAAATGAATTTTATAAATCTTCGTTGTTTACAAATCGCGACCCCCGGTTGTCACATCGTCAAGAATAAGTTACGGTTTTGTTTTGTATCAAACACAATTATTCAAATTGTAACTCAGATTCATAATCCTGAAAATCATGAAGAAATATTATTTATTTCCAAAAAGGTCGAAAATCATCTAAGATAACGGTCGATTTCAAGTAAGTGGCTACTTTGAACATTATAACCAGTAAGCATAAATCACCATACTATTGGCAACACCGGTTATGTCGACGGCGAACAGCTCTTGTGTTTTGTTTTGGTTGGACTGTCAGCAACGTGAACAAACCACAGTTCCTGCAGCTTCTCTTCAAAACATTGTTTTCATTTGGCATGAATTTAATCTATAGGTTTACACTGATCTGAGAGCAGGACACTCTTAATAATAATTTTACAGAAGAACTAATATGGCTCAAAACTTGTTCGTACCTTAGGAATGTCATGGGGGTACATGTTTTCTCTTGGTGGAAGTTTTGGTGGCTTCTCGCTTCTACGTTGTGCATGTTGTTGGCTCTGCAGAAGTAGCTGTTCACGGGCTGCTGCAACATTTCCGTTGAAGCCGGAACTACCAGAAGAACCACTCCCATTTCCGGCTATGCTGTAAGGATCCTCGTCTGGTATTGGAATCCTGGGCCTATTCTTGATATCCATCACCCGTTGAACTAAGGAAAGGGTAACAATTTTTATTAGTCGTGTTTATTTTTCAACAATTCCGATGCAGGTTTAAATGATGTAACTCCATGCACTTATATGAAGTCCCTCGGTAGGCTATGCAATTTTGACACATTCCACTATGTAAAATAAAAGAATGTGAGGTTATAGTAATTTTCCTGTCAGATTACTAAGCGGGTTTGTCCACTATACCAGAGGTCGTATGTATTACGTATGTTACAAAACCATAAAGTTGTAGGCGGCGTAGTTTAACTGAGTTGCCAGACGGTGGTGCCACTGACCGACGCACGCTAGCTACTTCATTCCAACACAGCATAAGCGCGCCGGTCATGGTCGCTCACTACGCTGCTTCTGTGGTTGTCATAAGCAGGTGCCAGAGGATTCAGCCTATCTGATGAGTCAAACTCTGGCACTGGGACGAAACAAGTTTCCCTAAGTGCGCGCCGTCCTTCAGATGGCGCGAACTCACGAAAACCGCCAAAAAGTCATTCATAGGAATATGTGAGAATTGGCAATGTCCTGTAGAATTATTTTGATTTTGAAGACGTTTGACGAGTACCAACCTCACTCATTTCTAAAGACAAACATTTAATGAACCTATTCCAAGGCCTATACCTACTTACTTCATGAAAGTGAAGGGAGTATATATTCACGTAATGGTTATTTATACATATAACATGGATATTTTGAAGTATGTAAGATATTCAACTTGGGCATATTTTTCATAATATATCTAAATGTTCATTGGTCTTACCTGGAGGCAATTTTGATTTCAACATATCCATGGCGACGACATTTATGATGAGGACCCATATGGGACATTCTAGTAATTCAGATTCATTTTTTACAAAGGCTATTGCACTAAGACATTGACATTCTAATCTTCTTCTGTCGGGGTAAGCACGTCTCAGTTCTCTATTTACATTTGATTGGAATTTTTTCATATCGAATAACTGAAAATGAGAATAATTTAGGAGAATGCTATTAGGAAATTTGAGGTCTAGGCATACTTTCACAGGTTTGTCTACTTCTAGACCGCAGTTTGGCAGTTTCAGAATTTCGTTTCCAATGGAATTTTCGTCGTCTTGACCAGTGTTTTTGATGTAGACGTTGCATTTTGACACCCTTTTGATGAGTATGTTGCCAGCGTCGTCCATTTTGATTTTTACACCCTGAAAATCAAGGAGAGTTAGGAATTATCCCGTCAGATTTTTGTCGAAAAAATTTCATATCTGATGTTATAGGGTGAATAAGGAAGTTCACTTACATGTCCAATGTGCCTTTTGAACTCCTCAGTCTTCTGGTCTCGCATAGGATTGTCGAATCCACACAAACCGATCCTGAAAATAAAGAGGAAGTATTGATATTTACTGATTTTATAGGCGGATATTCAAAGTTCAACGAGTTAATTTTCACTTTTATAATCTTTTTCATGTCATTAAATTTGTTCGGAATTCTTTAAATGAATGAATTGTAACTGATAATGCATTTCAGATGTGGTTTTTCGGCTCCTCGATATGTGTGATGCGATAATAATGAGGTTTCATTGATAGAAGAACAAATCAACATTACGAATTAATTGAAAACTGACTAAAATTGTTACTTATGAGAGTTTTCATCTCTGTATCAATTCAATTCCTAGAAAATTAATACATCATTTTTCTTCGTTGATCGACTAAAACTGAAACTTAGCAAACGATTTCTCGAAAACTGGTCAATATAATGAAAGAGTAAAATTCGCATTGTCTAAAGTTCTGGAATTAGTCTACAGCTAAAACCCTTCAAGCTTATCTGTGATTAAAAAAAGTCAGGTGTCGCGTTATCCAGTTCCTTCTGTGAAGTGGCGTGCGTAAAATACGCAAATTGGGCCTTTATTTCCCTGAATTATTAAAGCAAGGACATATCTCGATAGCCATCAAGAGCACTAAGTATAAACTTTTGCACAGTAGCGTAGGCTGCATGCATGACTAACCTCTTGAACATTTTTCGATTCGAGAACTTCGCACGCTGCTCTTATTCGAGTTAGCAAAGAATCGTTGTTGAGATCAATCTATGATGGAGCTACGAAATTCATTTTGTTCTTATATGCATGCAATTCAATTTTTATTTTCAGCTTTCATGTCCTGAAAGTATTGAGAGCATACTGTACCTCGCATATAACTGGATTACTTTTGTGGGCAAGAGTTCGTTTTTTCGAAAAAAATTTCAGTGGTTGTAAAAAACAGTTAGAATGCGCAATGTTGCTCCTTCTAAATATCCAAGAATTTCTGGGAGAACTGAGACTGAATTGGAGTGAACATTCCCACAAAGAAATTAAGTGTGTCACAAAAAATTTTTGAAAAATTATCACTGAAGCCTGTAGAACGACACCCCGTTTTTTCGTATTAAGGTCGAGATTTCACAGATTCTTATTTTATTGGCATCGTTGCAGCATTTAGACCGTGAGTGGGTTACTGTCCTTGAGATGTTTATGAGGTTTTACGAACTTGCACGTGCCTGTGTTGCCGAAATCCACGAAGCCGTAATTTACCTGCCCACGTTACTGTTTGCTCACAAGAGAGATCAGAAAAATGCTCTAAAGTGGAGATAAAAGCGTTTACTTCCTCGATAATATTCATATCGAATTAATCTTGAAAATATATCAATGAATATCATTGGTTTTTCGTCAAAACATAAACAGAGTTCCAAAGGACATATATCAAAACCATTCAACAAAAAAATGTACCACATATTCAAATATCCACAAATCTTTTAATTTTCAAGTCAACCTCGTACAGTTTATTATTTATTTTCAAGATACTATTGTGTTTCTTAATTTTTTTATTATTGGCACCTCTTTCACAAACAATCTAATTTTAAAGTAGACACATTTTACTTAGATAACACATTTTTGTTCCGCTAGGTTGTACCTATAGCTTCTTCAGATGCTTTCAGACAACGAGAAGAAGCTGCAACATAGAAGAACGTGTTATATTTCAGTTCAAAATAGATAGATATCAATACATACCTATGTGTTTTATTTAAGTAATATATAATTGACTTCTTATGAGTACGGGTCAACAAAATTCGAAATTAGATACGTTTTATCCATCAATAGTTATGTACGCTTTTGTAAAGGTGATACATATTTCATGTTGGGTACTAATTACATTGTATCAATTCGGAAAGTGTATAGGTTCCACCCGTAATATCCCAGCCCCTTGCAATATCAGAAAAAATCAAAAAGAGGTCAACTTTGGTTCATAGGGGAAAATCTTGGATGGAAAGGGGGTTGAATGACACCTTGTTTCAAAGGAGATTCCAATTGCTTTTTCAAAAATACCATACGCTTTTTTGTGAGTCTTGTGAGAAAAATGAAAAAAAAAATATATAAATAGAAATAAGAATAGTTCCGTTAGCAAGAGTTGCAATGAAACATGAAAATCATGAACAATTTTTACTGATACGTCCAATAACAGCATCTCCTAGATATCCAGTGAGGAAAAAACCCTCCAAATGGCATATAATGAACATTTTGATGGAATGAAATGAAAAAAAGAATATATATTAACAAAATAAAAAGAATAGTTCCGTTAGCAAGAGTTGCAATGAAACATGAAAATCATGAACAATTTTTACTGATACGTCCAATAACAGCATCTCCTAGATTTCCAGTGAGGAAAAAACCCTCAAATGCCATATAATGAACATTTTGATGAAATGAAAAGAAGGATATGAAATAAAAAAATAAAAAAAGAATAGTTCCGTTAGCAAGAGTTGCAATGAAACATGAAAATCATGAACAATTTTTACTGATACGTCCAATTACAGCATCTCCCAGATTTCCAGTGAGGAAAAAACCCTCCAAATGCTATATAATGAACATTTTGATGAGATGAAATGAAAAAAGAATATAAATAAAAAAAATGAAAAAGAATGGTTCCGATAGCAAGAGTTGCAATGAAACATGAAAATCATGAACAATTTTTACTGATATGTCCATTAACAGCATCTCCTAGATTTCCAGTGAAGAAAAAACTTTCCAAATGCCATATAATGAACATCTTTCCACAATATATCCGGATTCAGTATTCTTCTTCAGAATAATAAATTGAAAAAGTACTAACAAGGAAAGGTTAATTACATGGCATTTTTAAAAAGGCCATTGAATTATCTTCAAAACAAGGTGTCCGTCCCTCAATCCCTCTTTCCATTTAAGATTCAAAGGGTTCACAGAGTTGCTGCAAATGGATTGAAACCAACTGCATAAAATGTCCACCTACGATCCAAAGTTTACCACTTTTTGCATTTCTCTGATTAAGGGTGGTTCTTTCTCAAATTGACACATTGTATAAAATTTTCAGGAGAATTTGAAATATTCTCCGTGATTTTTCGGAATTTTCCTGAAGCTCATATTCTATCTTCTAGGTGGATTATCCTCACTCAATTTCGCATGAACATTCAACTGAATATTTCACATCTACTTATCATATTCCAACTGAGATGAGATCTGTATTTCACAAAAAAGCGAAAATTGAATTTAATTTTAAGTTTTTGATTTTCGGTGTGTATTTTGTTGATGATCGAATAATGAGACCCAATTATTTAACGTACATTATGTATTGGCATATTTGCTTCTTGTAATTAGAATGTTTATGTAATGAAATTGAAAGATATCGCCGGTGTTTGCTCACAATTACGTACAGAATTCAACTTAGAGGCTTGGAAACAGTAGGTGCGGAATTATTGCAAAACCTCGTCTGACACAAATGCCATAAAGTTATATTTTTATCATATTATCAAGTTACCTTTCTAATCCTACACAGTCAGTGCTCGTTCATTTTGTGGTAGTGTTTATATCCGAATGGATTGTTGCAGTTTATAAAAGGAAACTATACCACGTGTTTCTAAGAAACCGTTGCGAAATATGTTGTTACACTTTAGGAAAGAACGAATTAGAGCCTGTATGATTCTTATCTATGACGTTCGCAAATGCATGTTATTATTATTATTTTGAAACGTAATACCAAGCCCCAGTTTGATCTATTGAGTAACCCAAACATTTATTAGATCACTGTCATTAACCAAACCTTTTTATTATGATATGTCTCGAATATTTGAACCATTTATTAATTTCCAATCAGATATACCCAAGTAAATTGTTTATTCCATCCTTAAGAAAGTCCTACGATACTGAAAAGTAGAATAAAGCGACACGACTTCAAAAACGTTGAACAAATCTTTTTGACGTGAAAATTCAAAGTTACGAAACTCGAGAATTTTAAGTTTGAAAATACTGCTACGGTCCACAGAATTATATTTGGGAATCTAAATATGTAAATTTTGCTTTGGCAAAGAGTTCGAACAAGCGTGTGAAAGCTCCTGACCTCACGTCAATTATTTTCCAAATTTTCAATTTGCTATTTTGTTGTTGAGTTGTGGAGGGTGTCAAAACATTGCGACCATCCATCAAAATGTATAAAGTTATCAAATATCCCTCTCGATCTTCATAAACCAGCCTTCAAACTAGTCGAATGAATTCAACTTCGCAAATGAACAAATACAGAGTGCCCAAAAATGTTCACCAAATATCGACTTTTGAAAGTAATCGAAAGTCAAGATTCTTAAAAAGGAACTACTATTTTTTGTATTCTTGTTGGAAAGAGTAACAAACTATTTATTCGAGAACCACTCTTCCTAAAAATTATAATTGAATACTTCATTAATTACAATTAAATGAGGTATGAATCGTTCCAAGCTTGATGTCGAACTAGAAACATCATTTCAAAAATATCAAAATCGACACCTTAAGTGATCGACACCGGATCCTACGCCATTTTGGAATTCTAGAAAGTGGCTCCCGTGTCTATGACTTTTAGTAGGTTTTTTAGTTTAAAATCATCAGGTTATCTATCGCTAGGATGAATTGATGGCCTATACTAGTTTTCAAGGTTCATCAAAAAAAACTATTCATTCTGGAATTCTCTGAGAGACCTCTATGTTATGCGTATTATTTTACTCATAGAACAAACATTGGATACTATAAGCTTAAATCGATCATCGATGAACATCATTCATTTTTGCATTGACTTCCAAAAGAGCCACCCAGTATGAATTATAGAAGTTTATTCGAATTTATTATTTATTTGCACGAATGCATAGAATTTATTGCCGATCGATTATGCTGAAAGTATTCAAATTTATTTCTATGATAAACATAATAAAACGAAATATAGATTATTTGAGAATCAATCGGTTTTTTGATATAACCTGAAAACTATTATTTTCAGTTATAGAGAATCCTGAAAGGAGTTATCCTATTTGTTTACTCTCTGCCCAGAAATAATGTACTTTTGAGAGTCGATATTTTATGTAGATTCGTTCTGTTCACACTTATTTTCAAATTTGAATTCCTTCGACTTGTTTCTAAGTTTGTCAATGAATCTTGTGTGGTTGGTTCAAGAATTTCAATTCTACGTTATAGATATTTGTGAATTTTGAAACTTAGTTTTGGATGGAAATCGATAAAAAATTATATACTATAGGTGCTGTATAGATTTACGAAGGTTATTTAAAGCCGTTCCTAGAATTAATTGGAGGTTTAAAAAATGCAAGAATTTAATTTGTTCCATTTTGAATAAGAAAGAAGGTAAATGTTTTCGCCAAATTCACTATTGCCAATTCATTCTAAATATTCAACAAGCTTGTGTCGTTCCGATAGTTGTTTGAGTACAGAATTTTAGGAAAGACTCTCTTTTGTTTTTCGAGGAACCGATCAAGGGACATTTCTGTAAAACAACCTGTATAATGGAAACGTGCTGAAGCATATGAACTGTAACAGACGTAAAAGTTTGAGGGAGGTAGACTAATAAGAGGACCGTTTCCCCCCAAAAAGTCCCGTTTCAAATCGAATCCGTTCAAATCCACGGTAGTTCGATGACAGTAGTGAGGAAAAAAATGAACGGTTTCACGTGCTTCATTCAAATCTCGACTTTCGCTTTCGTGCACGATTCTCGACCTGGGTGACTGAGATTTGGTCGATTTGGTGGTCCCCGAGCACTTCAGGTGTGGTGAGGCAACTTTATCTGAATAATCTCTGGCAAAATGTGCACTGTCTTTTATTTGCCGGTTACAGAACAGTTATTTATGAGTTTAGGTTGTAATAGCTGTTCACAATTTAGAATTCAATGAACTGTGCTTTTCTATCTCCTATGAAATTCCCGATATGGTGCTATTATTTCATGTCTTTCATAATATGATTCTGACGAAACAACAGGGTAGGGCCATGGGTGGAGGCAGCTCCTTCAACCTTCGAACCATAATGCTATATGAAAGAATTTTAGAAAATTACTGACTTGAATTCAGGAGTTTTCGTGGTCTCTTTCACATTCGTTGAGTGACTAGAGTAGTCACGCATAGATTCGAAATATAATGGTGGTATGCACGCGTTTAAAAAGTTATCAGCACCAATCTGAAGATAAATATTGTTTGGTATTGTTTTTGCACGCTCGTTTTGGGGAACAGCAAGGGCGTCGCCAGGGGGGGGGCAGGTAGGGGCAGCTACCCCCCCCTAGAGAAACCAACAAAGTTTCCCAAATGTCCCTTAGGTCCAAGCTCTCGACTTGCGAAATATCAGTCGAGATAATTCCTACATGTCGAAACTCGAATGAATTCACTAATTCCCTTCCAATTTCATAACATTTATACCCATGTTTTTACTCATAGTTTATCCGTCTACAAGTGGAGCTTTCGCTTGTTGGGGTTCCAATTATCCAAAAAATAAATAAACATCCGCCAGCGCTGTCGCCTGCCTTGTTTATATTAAAGCGATGTGGGTGACCAGTGTGGAGGCAATACTGCCTTGGTTTCAAATTTTTCACCAATTTATTTATGAACCCCACAACCTTATCGTCTGTTTTTTGCGCGGCATAACACATAAGATAGGATCAAATTTTTCTTATTCGTTCCGTTCGTAGAGGATAAGGATAAGGAATAATGACTAGTGATTAATAAGTTCTCAGTTTAGACAGTTAATAGGTCCACATTCATCAATATGGACATCAGAAAGTTTTTTGGTGAGTTTTTAGCGTTTTACTTTCGTAGATTCCCTGGAATGAGGTAAATTGTTTTTTGTGAAATATAAATAACTGAGCAAATCAACTGCAAAGGTACAATATGGAATCAATATGGGATATCGAAATGAATTCATTGTAAATCGATTTAGGTGCAGTTTTTTATAATGACACAATGAATTTTAATCAGTAACGACCGTTGGGGGTCCATTCCACAAAAAAGCGCCCTAGAAAACTTTCAACACAAAATACTTATGGGTCAGTGAAATTAAAATAATGTCGCATAGTTCGTAGTCAACCTCGGTTTTGTAGTCTTAGTTTCACATTATTGGTTGGATCACTTACAGATATAAGATGTTTTAAGGTATGTTTGGGATAAACCTACCTTGAATCTTTGCTCCGTGATCTGAATAAAGGAGGGCGATAGGGCGATACTTTGAAACTTTCATGTGGGGGATTTTTTGTGAAATGGTTTTTTCAAATGCGTTCTACAAAATTCTTCTAAAAGAAAATATCCACCTTTGAAAACACCATGTATTTACCTACCTATCTTAAATAAATCATTCATAAATTATATTATTGACATTTTAATCGACTATTCACATACACTTGAATCTTTAATTAGAAATATCGCAGCACTACTGAAAGGTTACAAGGTACATGAACACGTGTCTTTCAAACAATGCCAAGAAAAAACTGTAAATTTTTTCAGTGAATAGTTTCGCACTTTTTGAAGGATTTAAATTTAACACCCTTTTATTGTGTATGTTTTTTGACAAGCTACGAATACGTTTGTAGAAAGCTTGTGCGCAGAGACGTGAAAATGTGAAACGGTACTTATTACATTTGATAGACTGTTAGAGTTGAGAAATTTATAATAATAGTTGTTAGTTTTGATGAATAACGAAAAGCGAAGAAGAATATACCAGTGACGATGGTTGAGGAGCACTATGTCGGAAGATCACCTCAATGGTCTGGCCATGATGAGTGTGCATAGAGCACTTATTAACGAAAACTTGCAGGATTTTCGTAATAAAGTGGTCGAAAAATTCACGAAAAACCCCCGAAAATTATGTTTCAATTAACTTTTATGTATTGAATACAATAAATAAACGTTCTCTAATAAATGCAATAGTTTAGTTTACGTTTTATTTTTGGTACAGTAAAGATACTCTTGACTGTTCCCACAATTTATACTTCCCCATCTTTCATTCATATCAACCTGCCCCCCCCTAGGCCATCGGCTGGCGACGCCCTTGGGAACAGCGTTTTATCGTTTTGCTGCAATTTATGTAATACTCGAATTTTAAGATGATAATGGTCTTAAACGTAGGACTCCCTGAAGAAGAACCCGATATGGTGCTATTATTTCATGTCTTTCATAATATGATTCTGACGAAACAACAGGGTAGGGCCATGGGTGGAGGCAGCTCCTTCAACCTTCGAACCATGATGCTATATGAAAGAATTTTAGAAAATTACTGACTTGAATTCAGGAGTTTTCGTGGTCTCTTTCACATTCGTTGAGTGACTTCTAACACGAACAACTTGGATGATGAAACTTGATTTGAAGAACCAACAATTTTAATACTTTTGTCATTGAGATGAGGTTTGTAATATGCTTGCCTATTTTACAAAATAAAACATTGTTGTTGAAATTTTTGTTTTCGGAATTTGGAATAATTCTTAAATCTTTTTAATATTGTATTTCTATACGAATATTTCTGTCGATATTCTACAACTATATCTAAAATTCGATTAGGTCAGATCAAGATTCATCGAGATATTGGGAAAATATATCATTTCAAAATGATGAAACATTGGGAAGATTTTGCTCATTAAAAACTTGGTTTGCAAATTTCTGTCTTAAATATACTCTATGGAATTCGAAGCATCTGTAGTATTAATATAATTGAAAAAAATCCTCTTTCACAGAAATTCATAATGAATAGATAGAATATTGGAATCAACCCTGAAAAGGTGTTTATACCATATTTATCTTTCGTTGAATTTTGAACCTATGCAAGTCATCTATTGAATTCAGAATACTAAAATAGATATGATATGTTTTTCTGCACTAAACCATGGAGACTTCACTTATGCCTCCGAATTTTAAAGGTAGTAGGTTATACCCAGAAACGAGTAAATAAGTACTCTCATCCAGAAGATTTCAATAGGCTCGTTTGAAACCTATACGATTCTGAAGAAGTCACCATAATTTGAAGTGGATAATTCAGCGAGCACTAACCAAAAACGAGTTACTAGACACTTATATCCGGATATATAGAATTCCGTTATGAGTCGTTACTAACATAGTCAATTCTTACGAAAAAGCTAGTTTCTAGGTTATTATATCCGGGCGGTTCAGAGGGAAACCTCTAAGATTCTGTAGAACGGCATCTATGTATATCAAAATGATATATCACTCTTTCAAGTAGATATTTTCAATAAGTATTACTGAAGGAACTAGTTACTGGACACTTATATCCAGAGATTCCAACATCCGGTCAAGAGCTGAACCTGTACATTTCCATAGAACTGGATTGAAACATTACGAAACTTAATACTTAAGGAATGAGTTACTTGGCACTTATATCCAGATACTCCAACGTCCTGTCAAGAGCGAAACCAATATTGTTCTCAAAAACTCCTTCGATGCACATCGAACTTATATATCATTATTTCAAGCCGATACTTCATCAAGTAATACTTAAGAAATGAGTTACTAGACACCCTTCCTTATCCAGAGACCCCGATGTCCGACCAAGAGCTACAATTATACGATTTTCTGGTCTATATCAAAGTAGATAATAGAATAAATGTTTATTTCTTCTCTGATGGTAAAATCCAACTGATCGAATTCAGCAGGGCTAGTTCGGTATGACAATTCACTGTGTATAACTTTCAGGATCGACTGAATCATTCAGAAAAGAGTGGTGTAAATAAACTTTTCTGTGACGAATTCCCTGCATTTTATATTGGTCAGACCGGTCGTTCTCTCAAAGTCAGAGTAGAAGAACATAAGAAGTCAATTCTTCAAAACAAATCCACAACTGGCTTCTCCACACATTGTATAACTTGCAACCATTTTATAAATTTTAATAAAACAACAATCTTGCATGAAGTAGAGAAAGTAAAAAGACTAGACCTTCTAGAAATTTTGGAAATATCATCGGCACATAAACAAAAACTACCCATTGTTAATGATCAATTGGAGTTCCGCTTATCTCCGGTGTTAACATCTGTAATGTGATGTATATTTGTGTAATCCCATGGATTTTCGTTTCAGTTTTGATAATGGGGTAAAACCCGAAACATGCATGTCAACAAGATATTTTAAATTAAAAATTGTGAACGTAGTCAAGTGTTTTTATTTGTTTTAATATTGAATAAATATTAAATATCACACTGTAATGAATCTATATCTGAGCTAGTTCTTCCTGAGAAACAAGTTACTAGGCACTATAACTGACTCAAAAAAATGTATATACCAATTTTATCAGATTTCTATCGACTTGGATGAAACACTTAACGAATAAGAATTTACTGGAATATTTGGAGATTTTGAATTATTTTTCAATGGAATAAATGTGTGGGAATCATTCAGAAGAGGTTCTGGTGTGATCAGAGAAGATATTCTCGAAGTGGCGTTTTCAGGTAGACTTACACCGATGGAGTCTACATTGTTCAATCGGTTGGTTACTTTCTCCAAGAGTGTCTCAAATAAACTGTCGGTCTGATTCCGAGACAGTCGGTTTTGAAATCGACCATTATACTGAAATTCGCTATGTAACCCATAAAGTTTGTCTCACGAACGCCATTACTCCACCTCATGAAAGACTACAAATGCTGACACAAAATGCTATTCGACATGCACATATATGGCTTTGATGAAAAAAATTGCGAATTCTCTCGTTTTTTGCGGTGAAATACATCTCGGTCAATTGAAGGTTATGAAAAATTAATGTTATTTGAAATCGAGGGATTAGAGTAGTCACGCATAAATTCGAAATATAATGGTAGTATGCACGCGCTTAAAAAGTTATCAGCACCAATCTGAAGATAAATATTGTTTGGTATTGTTTTTGCACGCTCGTTTTGGGGAGCAGTGCTTTATCGTTTTGCCCAAATTTATGAAATACTCGAATTTTAAGATGATTATGGTCTTAAACGTTGGACTCCCTGAAGAAGAACCCGAGGTCAAATTAAATTCTGTCCAGCCGTAGCTGCTCTCACTTTCGAGGAACCATACCAAGAGAAATTTTTCGGGTAGGTTTAGAGCTTGAATATTTAGTTTCGTTAGCGAGAAAAATTTGGCCAATAGATTCGGAGTTATAGCCAACTAAAATTTTGTTCGCACAAAAACTCGAAAAATACCTTTTTGGATTCAAAGTTGGTTTGCATTTGTAAACGACAAAAGTGATGGCGAATGTAAAATTTCGAGAAAATCGTATCACTCGAAAATTTCAGAAATTTTTCCTTCATATTTTTTGATATCACAGAAATTACTTGCCTTCATATCCGGCATGTATAAATAAAATAAATTATATAAAACTCAGCTTCACAAGTATTTCATTCGAAAAGAAGTTTAAGTTTTTCTTGTTTGATAAGTCTCTTTAACTGAAGAATAACATCTTCCGAGATTTTGTTCGAAAAAGTTTCCCTTTTCGAGAATTTGATTCTTGATTTTATAAGAGATGACTTTGTGTCATTTATAGGTTAAGTTTCGAAGGGTTCTGAAAATCTTTCACTCCAATATTGTCGCTGATTTGACCCTCGTAATTGAATCCGAATCTACAATTAGTAAGTAAGTAGGTTCTTTTGTAAGTGATCGTGATTTTTAGATCTTTCATTCGGAAACTCAAGCTGCGTTTGTCTGGGTCAATACGTGAGTAGCCGGTAAAAGCTGCTGCTGCAGTAGGAGGTTTTGTAGATTTTTTCATCATCGGTTGATAATATGCGATAGTTCAATTAGCTGATTAACTCTGGTGATATTGCTCAAAAGGTATACTCGATCAAGGCTAAACATGAATATAATAATGCATTACAAAATTTCGTTTCTTTTTTTCTCTCTGTTTTTACTCACCGAAATCCGTCGAAGCCATCATCTGATCCATTGACAGTGAGGACTGGTGCTCTGGCGTAGGCCTTTGCAACCCTCCTGTTCCTCTCTAGGACTATCACTTTTGCCCATATTTCATCGTCTATTTGCGTCCACTTGTCCAACACCTCTTGGATGTGGTCCTGAAAGGAAATTTCCATAAAATACCAATCAAAACATATCAGGTGGATATTGAGTAACAAAAAAAGTTCAAAACAAATAGAGTAGGAGAAATATCTGCTAATTTACGATTCCAACCATAGTTTGTATCAAAAAAAGTTGGTGGCTGCGTACCAACTCTTTGATGAATCTGTTAGGTTTCCATTTGATCTTCTGTATCATTCTCAACCAATACCTTGTATATAAAAATGCAAAACAACTTCCACTCTGAAAATGAGTTTATGATGCTGCTTTATCTTTTGAAAAAGAAATTTGGGTAAACCTGTTTGAGTACCATGAGAAGTCTTCCATATGAATATCAAAAATAAAAAACAAAAACTTGAATAACTAATTTATAAGTACAGGTGTCATTTTACGAATTTAGTATGCTGATTTGGAAAATATAATTCGACTTCGGCCGTATTAAATGCCAAGCCATTTCTACCTGAACAAGTTAATTATAGGGTTGAATTTTCGAAATACTATCAGTGTAATCTTATACCTCATTGTTCATCTGTTCTCTTATTGGTTTGAGTTATCGCTTGAATGTTTGGTCGCCTTTTTTCACTGATTCGCTATATTCTGGGTCAAAGGGCACGTGTGAAGGGAAAAACAAATATATCCATGAATCTCTACAGTTATAATTATATAATAGATTTGTTAAATTTTTATTCTAACTGGTTTTACAAAATTGAAACTTGGAAGTAAGTACTAACTCATTAAGCTTCCTTTCGGCATTCGTTCACATTTCTATTGAATCGAATCAAGCTTTTTAAAACTACTGCAGTAAATCAAAATTTCGAATGGGTTTATCAGCGGGGTCATTGGGCGGATTTCACTCATTCACAAATTCGTCCTTATTTTTAATTGAGATTCAAAACTGATCTACTAATATTAATACTCAAGTTGTTTCTTTTGGATGTTATTGTGTTCTCGATCAGTCGTTAGATTATTGAAACCATTTTCGATATCTGTTACCAATGATAAGTCTGTTTTAGTCTGTTTTGTCTGAGAAATTTGCAACCGAATTCAGCTTTATAGTTGGTCCGTTGGTATTTCGAAAAATAGAGAGTAAAGAATCTGAGCAATGGAATACGACATTATGCTATTCTGCCATGCTCTGCACCAGTTGACGAAAGTCCGCAGTTGATGGTAGCACTAATCGTGGACGGTATGAGGAGTCTAAATTCTCGAAAAAGGCGTTATAACGTCCACATATAAGAGGTCTACCTTGTTATCCGAACCATTGACCAGCAATTTGACGCGTAGTAGCAAAACGCTCTCGAAGAGTCAGTTGCCTGAGGCTCCTGTATTGATGTTAAGCCTCGGTTGACCAGTTGGTCTTCTTTGTCTTGCTTTATCCTCATCTTCATTAACACGGGGGCTAAAGTCGCGAAACGACGAACAAACTTCTTCAAAGGCTCCACAAACAAAATGACAAAAAAAACTTCATTTATACAAACTAAATCTTTGATATCGATTTTATAGAATGGCAGCATTCTTTGAATATGGTCGTTCTATTGACGAAAAATGTTCTCAAAGATATTTTTCGGAATGTAACGCTCATAATGTCATTGAGTATATTATTGATTTTTATTAAAAGTATGGCGTCATGGTGCAACAGGGTTGAATGATCTGATTGAGCTGTTTCAAGAGTAAAAGCTTCATCATCCATTTCTGGAGTTCCATTGAGTTCCAGGACAAACCAAGCAATTTGCTTCGCTCAACTATGGCTTAACCCAAGTCGACAGAAGAGCAACAACTAGAAATAAATGTTTTATTTCTAAGGTTTTTTTTGCGTTTGCACCACCAAACTATTTGTCAAGGGCAGTTTCTCGGAAACTATAATGAACAATACCGGAACAATACAAATGATAAACAAAGTGAACTGTGATGTTTCAGAGTACGAATCTAACTGTCTCATCAGACAAACGAGAAAACTTTCAGAATTATTTTCATTCGATTTTTCGTTTTGTGCGACTTTTGTCAAATTGATATTTCCAAAAAATCACAGCAACATAGATTCCCTTGGTTCAAAAGTTTTTAATTCTTTTTCTTTTTTGAGTGAATTCAGCCAGATAGGGGTCCATTTCTCCAGACAAATGAGCAAAAATGTTTCCTCTATTTAACGAAATTCAAGATGACTCTAATGTATCTTTCAAATTATCTGGTTTCAACATTAGTATTTTTGTACTGTTCCAATCTTAAAAATATCAATTTGACAAAAGTCACACTATACGAAAAATCGAAAAAAAAAAATAATTCCAGAAATTTTCTCTTTTGCCTGATGAAAAAGTTAGATTTGTACTCTGAAATGTCAAGTTCCCTCTGTTTATCGTATGTATTGTTTCGGTATTGTTCATTAGGCAATCTGTTTTTCAAGGAACTGCCCTTGACAAATAGTTTAATCCTGTAATCCGCAGGGCCTTTTCCATAAAAAATAATTTTATTTAATTTTAATACTTCTGTTTCAGATATTGGGATTGAAAAATCCAGAAGAAACCTAAAAAATGATGCAAAGTCCTCCCAAAATAAGCTTTAATTGAATCAAAATAATTGTATAATTTTGGTTTCATGAACCGCTGTCTTCAAAAACAAGATGACAAAAAAATCTAGAAAAGCGCTGCCGTGAAGGCAGCAGCTTTTGCGCGCATGTTCAATGTAGATGACCGCTTCGGCAACGAATTTGAACTTGCGCGCGAAAGCTGCTGCCTTCACGGCAGTGCTTTTCTAGATTTTTTTTCGATAAATTACTGCATTTCAATTTTACGGCCGGCCTAACGGCCGACTGCGTAAACACAATAACTTCCGGAATACACAACTTAGAAACTCGATATTTGTAAAGAAGGTTTGGACCTTAATTACGAAGGCCTAATTCGTGAATGGGTAAAATACACCCAATGATTCCGCAGATATACCCATTCAAAATTTTATTTTCCCAATATTTCCAAAAATACAGATCAGATCGAATTGAAATCCAGTACTTCATCGAACAATTACAGTTCGAAGGTTCATACAGAATTTAATGAGGATGATATGATAAGAAAATCACAGACATTTTTTTTTCAAATTGTTCTATTGACACGATCATCACGAAATTTTGCATAAAGTTGTCTTTCAGCATCTTCATTCTAGCTGCGAAGTTTTTTCAGGATTGAATCATTTTTTTTGAGTTATACCTAAAAAAACAACGATATCGAGAAGAAAACCTCGAAATTTGACATATTTTTTCCCAATATCTCCAAAACTTATGATCGTATCGAACTGAAATTTGGTACACTGCTGTGAAATATGGAGCTCAAAGTCCAAATGGAATTTTTCTTTGAATTTGATGAACGGTGTCTGCAAAAAAATTTTGAAAAAAAAATTTTTAAATTTACTGATGATTTACGTATGATCCTGACAAAATTTGGCTCAAAGTTGCGCGTCGTTATACTCCACCTAATTGCCAAGTTGGAATTCAATCGCTCAAGTAGTTTCTGAAATAAAAAATAAATAACTTCAAAATTTCAAGTGGCTATGATTCCGGAACTATTCGACCGATTTGGCCCATTAACGAACTTAACCGTGGCATTCCAATGCGAGACCTACTCTGAAAGTTTCAAGTTGCTAGCTCACTTCGTTCGACAGTTATCGTGTCCACTGACAGAATCTATTTTGACACCGGATTCGTCATCAGTGAGTCCAATCTAGTCGTTAGACGATTTTCGGCTCAATCATCGAAAATTACAGACATTTGCACAAAACGATAGCACGCTGTTCCCCTAGAACTTGCGCGCAAAAACCTTGTTCATGTGAACTAAAACTTTGATATCGTTTTTATAGCTTATCTTCAATATGGTCATTCTCTTGACAAAAATACATTTAGGAAAGTTATTCCTTCTCTATGCAAGGCTCCTTATGTCATGTAAATCGAAAACTAAGTTCCAGAAAAGGCAAATTCAGAGTACACCACTGGTGAAATCAGAAGCGACTATGTGTTGATTCATAAAAAGTCCGCCACTGCGGCGAGCTGAGAATAGGAATTGAGATCAAGACTTGAATTATTCTGTTTGCAGTAAAGTTAAATCATTGTGATTCTGAATAGCCTAAATATAGTAAGTGCACGTACATAGCTGGCTCTTTGAGCAACTATCCCCTTCATTATACCTCTCCACGCATGGTACAATGGCATTAATTCAATGCTACTTTGATAAAAACGTTGTGAACGAATTTGTCTCTGGATTTCTCCTTCGATGTCTGATGTTGAAACCAAAACATGCTGGAAACCAGTTTTTTCGAAATAAAAATTGTTTCATATGGCAAGTTGTGGGTGTATTACTTTACCCTGTATTTCAGATCTTGGAGAAGAAGTCGAGAAAAAGGTAGATGAAGGTTGGCGAAAATCTATTAACGACGGATGTATTCATTCAGGCTGGTATACGATTTTGTCTCGTTACAGGCTGCCATTTATCTCGGACGGCCTCCGATACAAAATAACAAAAAACGAAAAATACCTATTTATCCAGGGATAAACTCTTATAGTAGAGGATCTCAAGTAAGATCGACCTTCACCCATCTGCTTGCCGGATTATTATTATTTATCGAATAGAATATTGTTCTGAAAATATTCCAATAGGTGGTGTCGCAGTAAAAAATTTCAAAAGGCACTGCCGTGAAGGCAGCAACTTTTGCGCGCATGTTCAATGTAGATGACCGCTTCAGCAACGAATTTGAACATGCACGCAAAAGCTGCTGCCTTCACGGCAGTGCTTTTTGAATTTTTTTACTGATAAATTACTGGATTTCAATTCGATTTGATCTTTTTTTTTGGAAATATTGGAGAAATAACATTTTGAATGGGCATATCTACGGAATCATTGGGCGGATTTACCCATTCTCGAATTCGACCTTCGTAATTAAGCCCCAAACCTACTCTACAAATATCGAGTTTCTTCCGGAAGTTATTGTGTTTACGGTCAGCCTAACGGCCGACTGCGTAAACACAATAACTTCCGAAAAAAACAACTTAGAAACTCGATATTTGTAGAGAAGGTTTGGACCTTAATTACGAAGGCCGAATTCGTGAATGGGTAAAATCCACCCAATGATTCCGTAGATATACCCAATCAAAATTTTATTTTTCCAATATTTCCAAAAAAAAAGATCAAATCGAATTGAAATCCAGTACTTCATCGAAAAATAACAGTTCGAAGTTTCATACAGAATTTAATGAGGATGATATGATAAGAAAATCATAGAAATTTTTTTTTTCAAATTGTTCTAATGACACGATTATCACGAAATTTTGCATAAAGTTGTCTTTCAGCATCTCAAAACTAGCTGTGACGTTTCACCAGGACTGAATCAGTATTTCTCGAGTTATACTGAAAGAATCAACGATATCGAGAAGAAAACCTCGAAATTTGACATATTTTTTCCCGATATCTCCAAAACTTATGATCGTATCGAACTGAAATTTGGTACACTGTTGTGAAATATGAAGCTCAAGGTGTGAGTGGATTTTTTTTTCGATATGATGAACTTTTCCCGAAAAAAAAAATTTTTTGGAAAAAAATTTGGAAAAATTTTTTTTTTTAAATATACCGACAATATGATACTGACGAAATTTGGCTCAAAGTTTCGCGTTGTTATACTCCACCTAACTGCCAAGTTTGAATCCAATCGCTCAATAACATAAAAAATAAATAACTTAAAAATTTTTTTTAAAAATTTACTGACAATATGATCTTAACGAAATTTGGCTCAAAGTTGCGCGTCGTTATACTCCACCAAACTGCCAAGTTTGAATCCAATCGCTTGATTAGTTTCTGAAATAAAAAATAAAGAACTTCAAGTGCCTATAACTCTGAAACTATTCGACCGATTTGGCCCATTAACGAACTTAACCGCGGCATTCTGATGCGCAACCTAAACTGAAAGTTTCAAGTTGCTAGCTTGCTTCTGTCGACAGTTATTGTGTCTACGGCCGGACAGAATCGATTTTGACACCGGATTCGTCATCAGTGAGTCCAACCTAGTCGATTGAGATCATTTTCGGCTCAATCATCCAAAATTACAGACATTTGGACGAAACGATAGCACGCTGTTCCCCTAGAACATGCGCGCGAAAATATGTTTATGGTTCAAGCAAACGCGGTTTCGTTGATGGGTTGAAAAATTATGGTTTGAGGGCGTATACCAAATTCCATTGAAATATAAAAATATTTTTTGAGTACTACAATTTTTGAAAATACAAATCCTGAAATTTCATTTATGTTTCTAGTGTCACCACTATCAAGAACTTCGGTCGAAATGTGTGTATTGGCGGTCTACAACGAATACTCAAGTTTCAATTCGAGAACCATCGGGCGGATTTCGTCCATTAACAAAACCAACTGAGATCTTACGGCTCCAAACCGACTCTTATTGTCAAAACTTTAAGTTTTTTTCTGGAAAGTAGAAGTAGGCCCGGCCGACGGGCAGTGAATTTGACCAAGGATTCTTCCTCAAAGGCAACCAATACCACGTGGTGATGAATTACAGCTAAGCAACACAGCCACATTCAAGTTTCATTAAACCTCGTTAATATCTCAAGGTCAAGCACCTGAATGCCGCCTACATAATTTAACGTTGCCAATAACTGCGTGAAATTTTAGAATTTGGAGTTTATAGGAGAAAACGGGGTGTCGTTCTGCAGGCTACAGTTAGTATTTCTTGAGTTTTTTTGGGATGTACTTGCTCCTTTTGTGAGAATGCGCAATTTCAGTTATTTTTCCTTTTTTTCACTTCATTTCAGTTTTATTTTCCCGAAAATTCTTCAATCTGAAAAAAATTAATCGTTTTGAGACTATTTCCGGGCCAAAATTCGTAAACTACGTCGTCACTCGTTATTCTACGAGATTCTTACGGATAGAATATTTGATTCCAATGATAAAAAAATTCATGCAAGAGACCTATCGAGTTTCATATTTCTGAAAATGTCCGCCAGATTTTGATGAAATTTTGCATGAACCCACTATGCAAATCGAATTTTTCCTCTGAGTTCCGTGAACGTATTGAAGACTCGAAACTCGTTCAAATTTGATTCAAATTTGGAGAATTCCAATCATCACCAGAATCTCGCTGGATCTGATAGAACTATTTATATTTCAAGGAGAATTTCACATATATCAATTAAAATTCAAATAACTTCCAAACGAAAAGGAAAACTTTTTTAACATCTGTAGAACGTCAAGGTTGCAACCTTCATACTTGTGTCTAGCAGAAAACGCAAGTTCTCCATTTTTGCCTATCTCTTTCCCATTAAGAATAATTTATACATTTTGTAATGGCCACTCTATATCTCACCCATTTTCGTTGCCAATTTTATTTTTTGTGATACCTTAAATGGCGAATTTTGCATATGCTAATCTCAACCAGTATTCACATTTATTTATACCAAATTGAGTGTACTTTCACCTACACATATATAAATCGTGGTCCAATATTTCAGTAAGATATATTTTGTTAGGTAATGCAAGGTCCAATTAGTTTTGGAACCTGATGGTTTTTTCGAAGAACAAACCTACAGATATTTTGCACCAAAAACTTAACATCTTTTGATGAAATTCAATCAATAACTCATTTTTAACATGTATAAAATATCTTTTTGAAATTGAACGTATTGTAGGAAACTTACTTCGGGGAGCAACTCGACATCATTCGGTCCAAATGTCTGTAATTTTCGAATTTTTAGCCTAAAATGGGCTTAAACGATTAGGTAGGACTCTCTGAAGAAGAAGCAACTAATTTGAACTCACTGATGAAGAGATTCTGATGTCGAATGAATTCCTGGTAAGACGACAATTTCCACTATAGCTTTCGAGAAGAACGAGTCAGCGACTTTGAACTTGCAGAGTATTAAAATGCGTTGTTGAGTTCAGTGATGATCAAAATCAACAAAAGAGTTTCGGAGTTATACTTATTTGAAATTTCGAGTTTTTTTCCTCAATATCTCTAGAAGAGCTTAAGGTATGGAATCACACTTTCGCAATTAGTTAACATATATGGCGGCGCAACTTTGTGTGAAATTGCTTGAAGATCAAATAGTAAAAAAATTGGATAAAAAATGTTTTCGATAATTTTCCAAATTTTCGTTGAAATGTTCAAGCAGAGCTCAGATTTCTATGAAATTTGGCAAGAACTTTGAAATCAATATTAAACATCAGTGCACCAAATATCAGCTCGATCCGACGCTGCCTCAGGAAAATATAAGAAAAAGGTTATGTTGGATCTCGCTTTGGCAACGAATTTCAACAAGCGCGTTAAAGCTCCTGACCTCACGTCAGTGCGTTCCTGGAAACTTTTACTTTGTCCACATGTTCTGTGGAACAGCGTACTATCATTTTGCCTAAATTTCTGTAATTTTCGAATTTTCTCTTTAAACTCGTGGGTGAAGAATCCAAATCCGATGTCCAAATCGACGGCAGATTTCACGATAACTTGAAAAGGGAATAAAACTTTTGAGAATATTTCCCCACTTCCTCAGGAACTTCTTATGGATTGAAACTCCGATATGTTTTTCCGAAAACTTTTAATCAGAAATCGATTTGATTTCGCGCAGACTTTGAAGTCAATATTCTATTTCAATTTTTGGAGTTGATTTGTTAAGTTTCGTGGGTTCTTTCCTCGGTACCCTTGATATTTCTGGAATAACTCAAAGAATACTGATATGATCATGATGAAACAAAATTAATAGGTGGAAAATGGTGATCCACAACTTCTTGCTAAATTACGTGATGATAGTGCCATTTTCCGGCTATTTGGAACGTCAAAGAACTGCATTTCCAAATAAAGGACTGTCTTTTCAAATTGCGGACGGTTGGCAACCCTTACTATCAATATGACAGCTGTCATAATATCGGGTTCTCCAAATTGAAATCTCATTGTAAAAACTTCATCGTAAGTTTTCAGATATCGATGAAAATCGAACTGAAACCTATATCCATTAGTGCCTGCCCTGCACAGCTGGCCGTTGTAACATCCGACTAGTTCTACCAGCTATCTAAGTGCAGCAGCAAAAAGCGAGTAACACCACTAACTTACTTCTGAAGATTACAGTTAGTCATTACTGTGGCTGCAGTAACCGACTTAACAATGCTGTCATACTCTACTAAACTATGTAGGTACTTCATTTGATACTACTCGCGTGTTTTGTATGTACTTATATTATTATAATTATGTCGTGTTTCAAGGTTAACTAACAATATTTTAAGGAACTGGATCAGGATTTAGCGTACGATCGTGGCCCCATTTCTTTCGCATTTAGCTGTCTTCGCCGGAAGCAGACATTTTATACTCACGGAAGTTGAGAGTACTTGTCTATAGAGGGTTTTGGTGAATAATTATAATATTTTTTTCGAATGGAAGGATTATGTTAGTATGGCTCACTGCGTGAAGGGAGATGATAGATTATGAAAGAACGCAAAAAATTGCCTCATAGCATCTGACGGAAATGGGAGAGTCAACCTGTTTTTGAGAAAAACAAGTGAGGAGCATTATTAATGAATAAGTAAATTATGAGAAGAGAATTATAACAGATATGATGTAGTAGAGTATCTGGATTGAATAGAAGATAGGACTAGAACGTGCCAGATGTTATCATTGTTTTCGGAAGAGCCACAAGACTTGTTTGACGAGCATTTACCGATTTGAACAGTACTGTTTTTTGCGTGAATATTCTAGGGACCAGCGTGCTATCATTTAGCCCAAATATCTGTGATTATTTCAGAATTTTTTTCCCCAAAATGTCAAAATCTATTATGTCCGGCCTGCTAGCCGTAGGCACGATAAGTTGAAAACGGTGGCGCTTCAGGTTCTATATATTACTGCTTTTTCCGGAAATAATAAACTGAAAATCATGAGAATCACTTTCTGGGTACATTTTTTCATTTCGAGAATTTACATTTTCAAAAATTAGAGGAACTCAGGTGCACCTGACATTGAGTTTTCCAGATTCCACATTTTCTTCAAGGAATTAAGCCGAATACAATCCATTTCTATTGAACAATGGGTACATTTTATTGTGGTTCTTCAGTCAGAGAGTTTGTCCAACCTTCTACCGTGTTGCCTGATAACGAAAATATAGTTCAATCCTGCAATCCGCAAGGGCGTTTTCCATAAAAAAACATTTTTATTTGATTTTAATAGTTCTGTTTCAGATATTGGGGGTAAAAACCCAGAAAAAAAACTAAAAAAATGATGTAGAACCCTCTCAAAATAAACTTTAATCGATAACGAAAATATTATCAACATATAGCCACCAAGCCTTCGGTATTGGCGAATATGTATCTTTCTTCGAAGTTTTCTATAGATATGTAACTCATGGCAGGTGCGAGTGGCGAACCCATTGCAATTCCATAATTTCAATGATAAAATTCATCTCCGCATTGAAAATATGTTTAATTCAAAAACAAACATATTGCATCTCCATAATATCTCCTATAACAAATTTGGAATCTTTGATAATTGTGTTATCACATTCCAATTTTGTTTTCACATTGCATAATGCAAAACCGTCCCGAAATATCGATAAATAAAGCTCATAACTGGGTTTTTAATAAACGATGAGACATATTATACAGCGCGTTATCATTTCGTCACGTTGTCTGTAATTTTCGTATTTTGAGCCGAAAATGGCCTTAAACGATTGGGTTGAACTCCCTGAAGAAGAATCCGTGGTCAAATTCAATTCTGTCCGTCCATTAAGTTCGTAATGGGTGGAATCGGTTGGATAGTTTCGGAGTAAGGCCCATTTGAAATTTTTACGTTAATTCCTCGATATCTCATGAAGTATTCACTCGATCAAATTGAAATTTCGTGGACCGTTTTGGACAACCAACACGCAACTCAGAGCAAAACTTCGTGTGGATCCAGTTGTTAGAAAATTAAAAAAAAATTCATTCCGAAGTTTTTCAAATTTTTGATGAAAATTTTTTTTCTCCGGAAATATTGATTAGATTTTAATGGAATTTGGCACAAACCTTAGAGTCAGTATTTAACAACAACGTTTAAAATTTCAATTCGATCCGATATTTACTTTCGGAGATATAAGGAGAAAAATGTGCCAAATTTCGTTTTATTTGGAACTTTAATGTTATATCTCAAGAAGTACCAACGCAATCAGATTGAGACTTCGTAACCAGGTGGAGATTACCAACACGCAACAAGTTGCAAAATTTCGTGTCGATCTAATAGTTAGAATTTGAACAAGCGCGTAAAAGCTCCTCATCTCACGTCAGTGCATATATAGATTTTTATTATTGTTGCTAACTCCTCAAGCTCCGAAGACTTCATTGTAAAGGAAGTGATGACGAATGAAAGAAATTCCAAATGTAGTCGACGAAGGTCTTCCTTTGCGAAAGAGGGTGTGAATGGTTTCAATTCTCATGAGTTTTCCCAGTATTTTACAGTGGCAATCAGATGGGTTGAGTCTGATTCCGACGATTCTACAGAGATATCGCAACAAATGTGTTGTGACATCCCATCAGCGTAAAACGTGATTGTTCGTAGCGGAATCTGAGCCGCTACGCGTCCTTGCCTGGCGTTTCTATACAAACGCTCGAACATTCTCCGAGAATTTTCAGAATTCCAGCTTAACTGGAGCAAAATAATACCGATTTATTCTCATTACCATTCGATTTGCGGTTGCTCATGTTCGGATCCCACCTAGAGCCCCTAGATGCTTTATTGCTTCTTCATTAATCCAACTTTGATATACACGGTGAACCAGTTTTCTCGACATCATGAGGCATATGTTCCTCATGGTTCGCAACACTATGAACGCCAGAGGCTGTTAACACTTTCAATACTACGATAATCTGGAAATTTTGAAGCTTATTTTGTAAGAAATCGAACTTCAAATTCAACTTTGTTTTTGCCAAATTTCTTGTTAAAGTTTGGTGGTTGACAAACTTTTAGAATACTAGGATTTTCATATGGACCCAGAAAAATGAAATTATTCACACAAATAAAGAACTTGACATTTTTTGCCAATTTTGCTATTGTTAAGTAAGTTTATGTATCGATTAAAGATTATTATCGTTTTTAGGTTTTTTCTGGGTTTTCGTTCCTGATATCTGAAACAGAACTATTAAAATTGAAGAAAAATTGTTTTTTCATGAAATTCGTTCTTGCGGATTGCAGGATTAAACCATTTGTCAAGGGCAGTTTCTTGGAAAACAGATTGCCTAATGAACAATACAGAAACAATACCAACGATAAACAAAGCGAACTGTGACGGATTACAAATCTGACTCCGACAAAGGAGAAAATTTTGAGAATTATTATCTTTCGATATTTCGTTTTGAGTTGAGACTTTTGTCAAATTGACAAAATTGTTTTTGTCAATTTGACGAAAGTTATCCTAAGTATTCATTGAAGTTTGCTCGAAATTCTAGAATTCGAACTGATTACTCCCTTGTTCTTTAGAACAAGTTTAGGAGTATGTGTAGAAATATGTTTGGAAAAAGCCATTCGAATCTTTTACTCTTAGTGTTTTCGAACATCCTGTGTCACTACGATTAAAAGTCTTTACATGAAACATATACTATTCACCAAAATAATATCAAAAGCGTTAGCTTACGATTACTTTTATTGATAAAATCAGCTGCATGATAATGAGGAAATAGTAACGAAATTTCAAATTTCTTTTCCATATATTTCGGAAAATGGAAATTGGATGGATATGAACCTTTAAGTAAATACGAAATTTTATTGGAATGTTATGAAAAGTTCCAACAAAAATTTGTTCGAAAAATATCGAATTTTTTTTTTAATTTCCCACTGCACGATCTTGACTGTATTTTGTGTCAAACATTGGCTCTGTATTATAAAACTCATAATTAAGTTTCAATCCGATACCATCAGTATTATATTATTTTTCTGGTGTCTTATAGGTTTGAATTCTCAATATCTGAAAAAGTACCTTATTAAAAATTGAATGGAATTGTTATGTATAGAAAATGCCGTTGTGGATTGCGCGATTCTATATCTGACCCCTTCATCAGACAATGAAGTAAAACTATTACAATTATTTTCTTTAAATAATTTAATATTTCAAGACTTTTGTCAAATTGACAAAAAGTTTGAATCCCGCAATCCGCAAGGGCGTTTTCTGTAATGAACCTGTTTTCTAAAATTTAATAGTTTTTTCTCCGATACAGGGAATCAAAACCTAGAAACAATCTGAAAAATAATGCAGAATTCTCCGAAAATATTCTTTAATCGATATTTATCGTTCTATTGAAGATCTCTTCGGATATTTTCAAATGTTTTGGTGTCTCAATATCTGAAAAAGAACTATAAAGGATTAAATGAAATTGTTATTTTTAGAAAATGCCGTCGTGGATTGCGCAATTCTATATCTGACCCCTTCTTCTGAAGTGAAACTATTAGAATTATTTTCTTTCAGTAATTTCGTATTTCAAGACTTCAGTCAAATTGAAAAAAAGTTTGAATCCAATCCGCAAGGGCGTTTTCTATAATGAACCTTTTTTCTAAATTTTGATAGTTTTCTCTCCGATAAAGGAAGTGAAAACCTGGAAACAACAAGAAAAATAATGCAAAACCCCCCTTAAACATCCTTGTATCGATATTTATCGTTTTATTGAACTTAACGTTCATTTCGTTAACCTATGTGATGTTCGAAAATTATGCATCTGACTAAGGATCCGACAAAGGGGCACAACAATATATTTATTGTTTTATATTGCTCACGTTAATGTTGTAGATATGAATTGAATTGATCAATTATTTGGCGATGTTTCTGGGAACATTTCAAAATCCTCCAATACATCCTGGTGAACAATAAAATGAAGATTCAGTCATGGTTCATTGGGTATCTTCTGAAATTTTTTTTATAGCTTGTCATCTTATGACAAACAGATTAGAAATTCGTCCTTCGTCACCCCATTGTTACAAAATAGACTAAAAATGTACCTTCACAAATTTTATTCACTGTCATCCATAATTCCCCTGTCTATGTCGTCACAATATTGTTATGAAAGTTACCAATTATTCTTTCAGAACAGCGAGGCTGTTAAAGGTCGGCCGTGATCATAATGTCGTTCATATCCGTGTTCCCCAAAACTTTTGATTTCACAATCGGTTACTTCAAGGTTGCCGCACCGAAGCCTTGCCTCCTGGTCCACATTAAAACATGGGCCCTACCTAAATTATTTTTATGATTTATGACCGGGTATCGATTCGACGTGAGGTAGGTTGGGAGAATAGATATCAAGATATTTATAATGAAATTCTTGAAAAGATGCGACATGAAGTCAGAAGATTTTGCTCACATTCTCAAATTTATTGTCGAATAGGTCATCATTTCACGTATTGATCCGGCCAAACGTAGCTTTACTTCCTGATGCAAAGATTTGGTGATCTTCTAATCATATCCCCCTTCCGAAATCCTACATGTAACTTCAATCTGTCTTTTTTCAAGTACTAGAATTCAATTCGATCCAGTTTGTTTTTTTGGGAAATATTGGGAACATACAATTTTGAATTGGTAGCTTTCTTGGCCATCATTGAGTAGATTTTGCCTTTTTACATAATTGAACCTCAAACCTCTTCTACGAATATCGAGTTCCCAAGTCGTTTCTTTCAGAATATAGAATATTGTTCTAATGACGATGATGACGAAATCTTGCGAATTTTACATTTTCAAACTAGTAACCAAGTTTCATCATGATTGAATCAGTATTTCTTCAGTTTTTTCAGAAATAACAACGATACCAAGAAAAAACAACGCAATTTGACGTATTTTTCGCCGAAATCTCCGAAAATTATAATCAGATTCTGCTGAAATTTAAAACACTGTTGTGAAATAAAAAGTTGAGATCTCTGCAAAATATCTCTCAAATCATATGAATAGTTTCCGAAAAAAAATTCGAATTTTTCTTTAATTTTATGACCATACGATCCCAACAGAATTCCGCAGAAAATTGCCCGTCGTTATGTTTCCACTAGCTGCCAACTTTCATTCTAATCGCTGAAGTGGTTCCTGAAATATTAGGAAAAACCTCGATACTTCACATTTCCATAACTCCGAAAGCGTTGGGCAGATTCGGCCCATTAACAAACTCAACTGTTGCATTATGAAATGCAACCTATCCTGTAAGTTTCAAGTCTCTTCATATCGAGCCTATGGCTGGCCGACCAGACAGAATTGATCGTGAGGTCGTATTCGTCATCAGTGAATTCAACCTACTCGTTTGCAAAATTGAAAAATTACAGACATTTGGACATATGCTTGACTTTTATATTTGCTCGCTTGATCCAAGCGAACGAGAGTGTAATCACTCTGCCCAAATGTTATTTTCTAACTCTATGTCGAAAATTATTTCAACCAGTTATTTTGGACTCATCGATGAAAAAAGCCCAACCAATAGGGTTAACAGCTATTCCACGGGGAAAATCATTAATTTCGAGAATCTTATGGAGAGATGTCCCCTGGGTCTCGGAGTGCAGAGCTTTACTATTTTACCCAACTGTGTTTTTATTTTCTCAAGGTAATGATTTTATTTTCGAAATTTCAGCTAGCATATCATAATAATCATTAATATAAAACAAAGGTAACAGTGGTCCAAGAATTGTACCCTGTGGAACTCCAGTAGTTGTTCTATCATAACTTATAAATTCCCTTATTTTTACCTTGTATTCATCAGAGGGAGAGTCCGCTCAGCCAAAATGCTCAACGCATCAACTGATGAATGAATTCTGAAAATTCCAGATTGCAGTTGAACAAACCGAAGTTTCATGTTCAAACAAATTCCCGTTGGATGTGACTGTTAATCCATTGAGTAATGCAGCAACTCATTCATCATTTCATTTATAAGTCTACAATTCTCAGTAGCCACATCTACTTGTAGTAATTGTGTATATAAATAGCACAATTAAGTTCAGAAACCTCAGATACGGCGCTTGTCTCAATTCATCATCGAGGTGCAAAATTACTGAACGGACATTTTCGGAGATGAGATCTGGAGCCCATAAAAGTTTCACTGATTGCGTCCCCTAGTATTTAATGAGTTTTAAAATTCGTATGGGGTCCCTAGGTAGTGATTGAAGATGTTACAAACACTTATCCTGGCAAATAAATCCTTGCAACACTCTTGGGGGTAAATTCCACCGGGTCCTGCTCTGACATGGGCCATTGAAAGTGAATTTGCGTACGGTTATTTATGATCGCCGAAAATGAACTGACTGATTGTTTTTTCAGTCGTTATGCGAACAGTTCGGAAAAAACGCTGCGAATTTCACACAAGGGTTTATTATTTCCTCAGTTAAATAACCCAATACCATTGATATGTCAAATAAACCTTATATATTATTCATAAATTATTGAAGAAGAATTCTGTAATTTTTTTTGGTTGATCACTCAGGTTTATTATTTGATTTCATCAAATAATAAACCAATAGCTGCTCATTGAGATTCCGCAATTGTTAATGGGGGATGCTGTATGGAGAATATTTTCACTGTTATGTAAATAAATAACGCCGCCTTTGAGTGTTCAAGAATGTAAATTATTGAAAGTTCGCCTTGGGACTCTGATGAAATATCGAAAATTACTCATCTTCAGGATGTTGCTCGACGCTTTATTATGAGGACAAAAATATAAAAACGCGACTCACTAAAATTGACAGCAAATTATTAGAAGACTAAAAATAATTATTACCCAATTTGTTTAATAAACTTGAGGCTGAAATATCAAGGATATGTACCGATTTATTGTATCTATTTCAGAAAGGAATATCTTTATGGGACGACAAATGGACTTGACATATTGGAAAAACGTAGCATAACGTACAACCTTATGGATGCCTTTAGGCATTCTCAATTTATTGCCAATGGTTTAAGCATGCCCTCTTATAAATTGAGATACCGATTAATTTGAGGCAACTCTGTTATATCATTATATTCTATTTGTGAAACAGCCAGTTTTAATTGAGTAATTTCATCAAGGTCGAAACATTGATGAGAATCTCAAACACCTCAAAATCTATAGCAGATACTTTTCACAGTTCATGATCCAATAATAGATTGTTGGCGCGTTATGACTTAGGAACTAAAAAAATGATATCATCATAATTTAGTGTACTGGCGATTGTTTGAATTCATCATTTTTGTTTTTTGTTAACTAATATCATTTCACCTTTTGAAATAACATAATATTTAAATTTTAGTTTCATGTTGACCTCCTTCGGCTTTAATCATCACTCAATTTAAAAATAATCAATCTAAAACTATCTCAGCTTATCCGAACTTCTAATATCCGAGTGATTTTATATCTACTAATTATTATAGAATTGTTAGTGATTTTGATACATGAAATTGGAGTTTAGATCTTAGATAGTGATATTTTTCCGAAGCACTTAAAGTGTTTTCATAATGTATAAGCCACAGATTCGATGGTGATTTATTGACGTTCTGAATTTCGATTAGATCGTAATTTCGAATGCGTTCATCTACTAAACCGTTGGAAGGATTTTTGTCCATTCAGAACGCGACCTTTGTATTTATCGTCAAACCTACCCCGGAAATTTCGAGTCTCTTAGTCATTCCTTTGCAAAGTTATCGCGTTTACAGCTGGCCTCTGGACGTATACACGAGACTCAAAATTTGCCTAACAGTTCAGTAGATAAACACTTCTGAAATTCCGAGATCCCAAAATTTTCAGATTTCAGGTGGAAATTCAGCACGTGGATATTCAATGACGTTGAGCTCCAATTCAAATATCCAAACAATGTCCCAAATGAAAACACTTACTAGTTTTAGAACTATTTGAAATAAAAAATTCCATGATTTTCTTATATCATCCTCATTAAATTCTGTATGAAACTTCGAACTGTTATTTTTCGATGAAGTACTGGATTTCAATTCGATCTGATCTGTATTTTTGAAAATATTGGAAAAATAATATTTTGAATGGGTATATCTACGGAATCATTGGGCGGATTTTACCCATTCACGAATTCGACCTTCGTAATTAAGCCCCAAACCTACTCTACAAATATCGAGTTTCTAAGTCGTTTCTTCCGAAAGTTATTGTGCTCACGGTCAGCCTAACTGCCGACTGCGTAAAAACAATAACTTCCGAAAGAAACAACTTAGAAACACTATATTTGTAGAGAAGGTTTGGACCTTAATTACGAAGGCCGAATCCGTGAATGGGTAAAATCCACCCAATGATTCCGTAGATATACCCAATCAAAATTTTATTTTTCCAATATTTCCAAAAATACAGATCAGATCGAATTGAAATTCAGTACTTCATCGAAAAATAACAGTTCGAAGTTTCATACAGAATTTAATGAGGATGATATGATAAGAAAATCATAGAATTTTTTATTTCAAATTGTTCTAATGACACGATCATCACGAAATTTCGCATAAAGTTGTCTTTCAGCATCTCAAAACTAGCTGTGAAGTTTTATCAGGACTGAATCAGTATTTCTCGAGTTATACCGAAAAAATCAACGATATCGAGAAGAAAACCTCGAAATTTGACATATTTTTTCCCGATATCTCCAAAACTTATGATCGTATCGAACTGAAATTTGATACACTGCTGTGAAATATGAAGCTCAAAGTGTGAGTGGAATTTTTATTTTGGATATGATGAATGGTTTCCGGAAAAAAAATTTTTTTCAAAATTTACTGACAATATGATCCTGATCCTGGCAAAGTTGCGCGTCGTTATACTCCACTTAACTGCCAAGTTTGAATCCAATCGCTCAAGTAGTTTCTGAAATAAAAAATAAATAGCTTCAAAACTTCAAGTGCCTATAACTCCGAAACTATTCGACTGATTTGGCCCATTATCGAACTAAACCGCGGCATTCTGATGCGCAACGTATCCTGAAAGTTTAAAGTTGCTAGCTTGCTTCTGTCGACTGTTATCGTGTCTACGGCCGGACGGACGGCCGGCCGGACAGAATCGATTTTGACACCGGATTCATCATCAGTGAGTCCAACCTAGTCGATTGAGACCATTTTCGGCTCAATCATCCAAAATTACAGACATTTGGACGAAACGATAGCACGCTGTTCCCCTAGAACATGCGCGCAAAAACAACAGATAAAATTGTATGAAATTTATCGATCAATGTGAAATCAATTTCCAATTGGATATTCTTTTAAATTAACGATGATTATGAAATTTCGCATAAAATTTTGCATTACCATTTACCAAACAGTTTTCTATCATCATGATCCGATCAGTATTATTTGAGTTATTCCAGAAATATCAACGATATCGAGGAACCATGAAATTTGACAGATGTATTTCTTTCCCTAATATCTTAAGAAATTGAAATCGAATTGAACTGAAATTCGGTACACTGTTGATTGATAATTATTCCTAGGTTAGTGCCTCATTTTGTTGAAATTTCATGGATAGTTTCCGAAAAAAAATCAACAAACATTCGGAAGATTTTTGAAAAAACATTTTTTCGAGAATACTCGTGATGCGATCCCAACAAAAAGTGGCGCGCTGGTATTCTACAACTTATAACCAAGTTTCAATCCGATCACGTAAGTATTTTTTGAGTCTTTGAGGAAAGTACGACTGAAAGTACGATCCCAACAAAATTCTGCGAGAACTTGCTTGTCATTATGCTCCAATCAACTGCTAAGTTCCAGTCCAATCGCTGTAGTAGTTCTTGAAATATCAGGGAAATAACCTCAAAATTTCAAATGGCTATTACTCCTAAATTTTTTGGCCGATTTTACCCATTAACTAACTTAACAGCGGCATTCTGATGCGTGACCTACCCTGATAAATTCAAGTCGCTAGCTTGCTTCATTCGACAGTTGTCGTGTCATTGGTCCGCTGGAAAGTATCGATTTTTACACCGGATTCGTTATCAGAGTCCAACCCAGTCATTTGAGCGTATTTCGAGAAAAAAAAATCGAAAATATTAGGAAGTTGGATTATTAGATAGCACGCTGTTCCCGAGAACATGCGCGTAAAAAAAGGGCAAAGAAAAGCGTGTAATGTTCAAGATTTTCAGGATGATCAACACAGTGATTTTGTCAAATCCATGCCGCATTAATCTCCAACAAGCATGTAACATACTCCAAAAGCTTCATAGTGGCACTCAACGAAGCTTAAACTTTGTCGTATTCGCTTACTCATTTTTATCAGATCGGTCCTTTGCAAAAACCCCGCTTTCAGGTTATTGCCACCTGGTTTGAAGAGTATTGTTCATCACTTCGAGGAGATGCTTTTCATTGAAAAAAAAATCCACGCTAACATATTCAAGAGCTGGTCGAATCGTATGTGATTTTTTTTATTCACTTACATTACAAGACCTTTTTGGAACATTAAGTCCGTCGAATGCATTAAATAAATTCACGAACAGACGGAAATACTCGAGCTTTTTCTTCGATAATATATACAAGATAATATTCTGATTTGGGAACACTCTTATTTATAGTATTTAAAGGTGTATTTTCGTATTATTCTTCATAGTTTTTTGGGTGTTCTCTCCTATGTTCTCAAGAAGTTGCTACTGACAAATTGTTTCAATCCCCAGCAATACCCAGCGGCGATTTCTATAAATAATATTTTTCTGAATTTTCAAACGTTTCAAACCTGAAAAAACTATGAAAAATAATACATGTCTTTGTTTGAGCGTTCGGTTTAATCATTTCACTAATATGGTTATGAGGTTTGTGAGATTGTAATAAGGCTGATTTTATTTACTGTTGTTCAATGGATTTCTGTATTACACAGGGTTTTTATAAATAAATTCAGAGGAGTATGTACTCATTTCTGCGATGAAAATTAGTAGGGGTACTGTTTCAATCCAGAATCTTTCGAATTTTTTGTCAAATTCTCCGTTTCAAGATACAATCCCAAGAAGAATTTGATGAATTGAGGTTGAAATTAATAACCAACACTGATTATTCTGCAATATTTTTGCTGTCAGGAAGATATTCGAAGAATTTGATTTTTTCTAATTCCCCAATCAATTCCGAAGAAGAGCGTTGCTTTAGAATTTCGCAACATTCTCACAAAAACATAATGCAGAAAAATGAGATAGTGTTGATGTTTCCAAAAAAAGACCATGATATTACTTCGAATAGAGTGATAATGATAAGGCAAATTAAATCTGTGTTCGGTGTCTTTCAGACGTTCCATAGAATTTCATATGAAATCAACGAATTACTATGTCAACCAAAGTTTCATTAAACCCACTATTAGAATCAAAATGAGATCATTTCTAGGATAACCTCACATTAACGCATAATAATACGTAAGTTAGTAATCTTTGCTAAAAGTGGCAACACCGAACCGCCTAAAATCTTCTGGATCGATAGAGCAGTGTTTTCCATACATGAAACCAAATTTTCAGAGAAATCATATGTCCTGTTCTCCAGGGTACCATCGACCATGGTCCACCCTGTACAACCGAAGAATAGATCAAACTTTCAGTATTCTTTTCAAATATAACTATTGCATGAACAATTACTGCGTAAGCATGTTCCATTTTTTTGACCGCTAATTTAGTCTCGAATTACTTAATGAATCTGTGGTTTTAAATTAAATTAGTTACAGTGCAAATAATACTCATTCAGCTATAAAACGCGATTAAATTATTGACCAATTTATTACATACTAATCTGATTTTTTCACTTCCTCTCTATAAGACGAATACATAACCGATTATTATTCGTTGTTGAATCAAGAACCTTTCCAAGGAATTCATTAGTGGGATTGTCTCGATCGTTTTGAATCGTGAATGTATCTTGGCAAGCCTGATTATCGTTCTTAATACCGATCAACCAGGCCTACTGTAAAATTCCTTGACATTTGTGGGACCCTGACGACTAAAACAACTTTCACACCGAGCTACACAACAAGAATATGAACGAAAACGAGCTATATGAGTTGAAAATTCGCCTATGATCGAGCCATCATGTGATCGCTTTTTCTGATTTCGACCCTATTTTAATCTGACAGAAATTGTAGTTTAAGTGGATGATTACAAAAGTTTCGTATTTGTCTCATATCATTAATCAATTAGAATATCATTTCTCATTAATGATTTCCAAATAATGAGCTGCACTGAAAATTTCGAGTCTTTGAATTATTCCTGTGAAAATTTGCAGCGTCTGCTAAAGACATTCTGTTGGTCCAAAAAGGCTGAACTATAGCCTTGGTTGATCTGCTGTCTCACAAGTTACCTCCTATTTTTGTGGGTCTGTTCTAGGAAACAGCGTTCTATCGTTTTGCACAAATGTCTGTAATTACGCGCTTTTTCTACGGAACAGCGCGTTATCATTTCGTCACGATGTCTGTAATCTTCGAATTTTGAGCCGAAAATGGTCTACAAAGATTGGGTTGAAGTCTGTCCGTATGTGCTCTAACTTTCGAAGAAAAAGACTAGGCGATTTGAAATTGTCAGATAAGGTTTGGGGTCCAAATATCTCGGTTGAGTTCGTTAATGGGTGGAATCGGTTGGAAAGTTTCGGAGTTAGGCCCATTTGAAATTTTGAGGTTAATTCCTCGATATCTCATGAAATATTGACTTGATCAAATTGAAACTTCGTGGACAGTTTTGGAATACCAACGCGCAACTTGGAGCAAAGTTTCGTGTGGATTCAGTTGTTAGAACATTAAAAAAACAGTTTATTCGAACATTTTTGAAATTTTTGATGAGTTTTTTTCTCTGAAAATATTGATTAGATTTCAATGGAAATGGGTACAAACTTCAGAGTCAGTATTTGACAACAATGCTCCAAATTTCAATTCGATCTCATATTTACGTTCGGAGATATAAGGAAAAAGGAGTTATTTCCGCAATATCTCAAGAAGTACAAATACAATCAGATTAAAACTCCGTGATCAGACGGAGATCACTAACACTCCACTAGGTGAATTTTGTGTTGATCTAATGATCAGAATTTGAAAAGGCGCGTAATAGCTCCTGACCTCACGTCAGTCCTTTTATAGATTTTTTTTATTTCTTTCCGAAAATCGACCTAAACAACTCGTTTGTACCCGTTGATGTCGAAATCGTTGCTTTCAAGCAACCTGGCCGTCCGTTGCCACGATAACTGGAGAACGGAATAAGCTAGCGCTAGTTGAGTTCGTTAGTGGGCCAAATTGGCCAGCCGGTTTTGGAATTATATTTCTTTAAATTTTAGGTTATTTTCCTATATCTCAGGAAAAACTTATGCGATCTGATTGAAACTCTGCATATAGTTGAAAAACAACGATGTGCAATAGAACGCAGAAATGGGGATTCTACCGTCAGTAAATCAAAACAGAAATGATTTCGAGAATTTCCTGCAATTTTTGTTAATTTTCCTTTTGCTGTATAATCTTCAGAGTCCAATGAAACTCTGTACAAACTTTGAAGTGAATGTTTTACAAACGTGCAATAAATTTCAGTTCGATCCATCTTCAATTTTCGGAGATATTTGGCAAAAATTATGTTGAATTCCATTTCCGGAATATCTCAAAAAATACTAGTCCGTTCACGATGAAACTTGGTGACAATTTCATGCGAAATTTCTCGATGATAGTATCTTTGAAAAAATTTAAAAAAAATAACCTTTGTGCAAAAATTGTTGACTTCTCGTCACTTCTTCCATTGATTTTTATTTCAATTAAGATGTGAAATATTAATTTGTCCATCGCAGAATGCGTCCAATTCTTTTTAAGTGTTTGTTAAATGAAGCAATAGCTCAAAAAGTCCTTTCATTAGTATCACTATAAATGAAAGAATAAAATATTTTCAATATCTAAAACGGTCTTCCAATTCAGTGTGGAAGGATCAACGATTATTGTTATTCGCAGTGTGGATGAATACTTTTCACTCAAACGAATTGCGATAATAATTAGTGGATTAAAAACACATATATTATATGTGAGGGAATTAACAGAATAGTTCCGTTTTATTTAGTTTACATAGCAAAGTCTGATGATTTATAATTGTTTATTGTTATTATTTTAAATAATTAGGGATACATTAAGTGATGGACAATAATTTAAATCTTATTTATTTTGTTCGTGTATTTTGAGTGAAAAGGGTACATTTACAACAAGTAAAGGCCACTAGCATTCAGGATGATATTTGCTTATTTTCAACCAGAAATAAGAAACCTTTGTGATAAATTTAATTATCCGACTTTTGGGTGCTCCGTATATCGCTACCAGCATGCATTGAATTCTTCTATTGCTTTTGGGTAGCATTGTAAGTGGTACAGTTCTTTGTTTTATTCGGTATCGAGCTCGTAAATAGCAGGTGTCTTGTGCGTTATATCATATAGAAAGTAAAAGTTTGCTTATTATACTTTATTAGTGCAGTAAAGTCGGCATTTCGTCGTGACTTTCGTCTGTAAAAGGTTAAGTCAAGATTGCTATCTTCTCGGTTGGAAATCTTAGGCCGCGTTTGTCTGCTGGTATAATAGGATGACTATAAGACCTGCATCCATTACTCAAAATTGAAAATTCATTATAATATGACGTAGCTCTAACCCAACAAATGAGACGGACATATTCTTCAGAGGTGAAGTATAAATCAAAGTCTGGATTATTTATTAACAGTTTTCGGAGCCAGAACACCCAAATTCATTATGATTTGTCAGAATGGGCCCCTATATTCTGAGACACTAGAGCAGGATGAATTATTTGGACCTGTTAGGGAAGGGTGTACGATTCGTTCCGTCGTCCGCAATTTTTCATTGTGGTATGATTGCCCAATATGGCAAAATCTCGCCTGAACTTCGTTTACAACTTAAATATGTTTTAACCTTTGTCATTAAAATACTCACTCAGAGGTGAAGGTTGATTCACATTCGGCAAAGAATTATTTCATCTAATTTTTCGATTTTTTTGAAAGTTTTATAGGTTATCTCTCCCAGTGCCTCAATGTACTATCTGGCCGTCCGGATGTCCGGCCGCTCATCCGTATGTGCTCTAACTATCGAAGGAAAAGACTTAGCGACTTGAAATTGTCATATAAAGCCGGTTCTAGATGAGTGTAATGCTAACAGCGAATGCAATAATTTACAGGGAGTTTTATGGTTCGAGGCAGCGTCCTTTCTGCTCCATCGAGGCTCAATTTTCAGCTCGAACGATGCATTTGAATGTATGATTCCAGGCTGAGCTCGAGTGCCGTCCACAATATTCGTCGAATCGTTTCTTAAATTTTATTGCATTCGCTGTTCGCATTACACTCATCTGGACCTGGCTTAAGGTTTGGAGTCCAAATATGTCGGCTAAGTTCGTTAATGGGTGAAATCGGTTGAATAGTTACGGAGTTAGGCTCAATTGAAATTTTGAGGTTAATTCCTTGATATCTCATGAAGTATTGACTCTATGAAATTGAAACTTCGTGGACAATTTTGAAATACCAACACGCAACTGGAAGCAAAATTATGTGTGGGTCCAGTTGTTAGAAAATTAAAAAAAAATGTTCATTCGAAAATTTTTCAATTTTTATATGAAAAAATTTTTTTCTCCGAAAATATTGACTAGATATCAATGGAATTTGGCACAAACCTTTGAGTCAGTATTTAACAAGGTATGTCGAATTCTAATTCGATTCGGTATTTACTTTCGGAGATATAAGAAAAAAAATTGTGCCAAATTTAGTTGTTATTTGGAATTTTAACGTTATTTCCGCAATATCTCAAGAAGTACAAATGCAATCAGATTGAAACTTTTTAATCAGCTGAAGATTATCAACACCTAACTAGGTGTGTTGATCTAATAGATAGAATTTACAAGCGCTTTAAAGCTCCTGACCTCAAGTCATTGCTTTTCTAAAATTTTTTTAGCCCAATTCAAAACGGTTCTTGTTATGAAGTCTCTCGGATATTCATTTTGTGCAAGGAATGTTTTTATGTTATCCATTCAATTGAGACGTTTTTCATATATATTCCATCAAAGGAAATCACATAATAGATTGAGATAATGCTACGATACCGTAATAAAGAAACCAGATGATTCAAGAGGAAGAATTGAAAAAGTTATTTTGCTCATTGATTAATTGCTAAATATTGGGTGAATCTACGGTTCTCCGATTTCAAATATGTTAATTTGACAAAATTTATCGAAATAAAAAAACATTTCTAGAAAATGATTCTGACTATTTTCATATGATTGTCCGATGAAGGAGTCGACAACGTTTCGTAGATATTAGTTGATCGTTAATATTATTTCAATTTTTAAGCGTTTTTACTGGGGAACAGCGCGTTATCATTTCGTCACGATGTCTGTATTCGAAAATATTTTGAGCCGAAATTGGTCTCAAACGACTGGGTTGGACTCACTGATGAAGAATCCTTGGTCGAAATTGATTCTGTCCGTCCACCCGGCCGTGTGCGCTGTAACTCTCGGAAGAAAGGGCCTAGAGTCTTGAAATTTTAAGGTTAGGTTAAGATCCTGAATATCTCGGTTGAGTTGGTTAATGGGCCAATTCTGCCGAATGGTTTTCGTGCTACAGCCATTTGAAATTTTAATTATTCAATAACTCGAAAAATATTTATCTGATCGAAATGAAATTTGGTTCGAAGATGAACAGTGTCAATAAGAAGAATTATCCATGGAAAAATTTGATAAAATTTATTTTTTGAAAATTTTCATATTTCATTAAAATTTCACTGGAATTTCCAAGTCACCATTTCGCAATGTGAACAAGCGCGTAAAAGCTGCTGACTTCACGTCAGTGCTTTTCTAGGTTTTTTATTCATTAGGATCGATTGTATTGAAAAAATATTCCTGACCAATGGCTTGTACCCCACAGTGCACAGGGGGCAATTTCAATAATATATGTTCTATTCTTAATAGTTCTTCTTGAAGAAAAATGCACGGCCCCCAAGCTATCATTTAATTGATATAGTTTTTCAATTTAAGAATTTTGGAAACATGAAACTTTGAGAAACAACTCAGGCTACCTGACGTTATTATACAATCACAGGTACTGAAAAAAAATTAAAATTGTTGCTCGACATTCCTTGAAAATATCGTAGTGAGATTAAAGCCATTAATATGGATATGTCAGCATCCAATTCATACAAATCGCGTGTGATCGAAGATATTTCACCCTGTGCCAGTGCGTAAGCACTTCGTGTTGCAAAAATCCGTTATCACAGAAGTTATTACATCGGTGAAATAACGGTTCATTACCTAAATATTTATAAATTTGATTCGGTTGCCTTCGTGTACCAATCTGGACTCCCCATGGTCTCGTACGAATTTTTGTTCACATCTACATTCTATTCTTTTTTTTTGCGATTTCTTACATCATTCCAATATTGCCAATTGGGCAACATTTTCCAAGAAACTGCCTTTGAAATAGTTTAAACTCCGCTATCCGGGGGGAAAATTTCTAAAAATGAAAATCTTTGTTTGATTTTAGTTATTCTTATTCAAATATTGGGAACGAAATTCTAGAAAAAATCTAGAGGAAATTTTCAGATAAGGATTAGGTTTACCATTGGAAATTTTGAGGTTAGTTCTTCAATATCTCGAAAATTAATTTCGAAGTTAGTTGGAAAATATCAACGCACAACAATGCTTAAAATTAAGTTGTTAATAAGAAGTTCTGGGGTCATTTCCCAAATACCTCAAGAAATACTGAAGTAATCTGCTCGAAACTTTGCAGAATACTAAGGCGCAATATAATGCATGATTTCGTCGGTCGAGATGGCATCAGTAAAGACAAGAAAAATTTTTTTCGAAACTTTTTAAATTATTCGTGAAAACATCTTTTTCGTGAATATCATCTATTGATCGGAATTCATGCAGATTAGGAACAGGCCTTGAATTTAAAATACAACAGAAGTGCTCCAATTGTCAGTTCCATTTTCAGAGATATCAAAAAAAAAATTTCGAATTTCGTGGCTATTTGAAATTTTGAGATTATTTCCATAACATGAACAACTACGCTTTCGAGATTACATTAAAGTTAGTTATAGAATACCCACACATCAATTAGATCAGAATTCTTCGAGAATTGTACGAGAAGAAAATTCAAAAAAATATTTTTCCGGAAATTTTTCAAATTTTGTTGAAAATATTGTTTTTTCGAAAACTATCCATTAGTCTGTGATGAAGTCAGTCACAGACATTGGGTCATTATTTCACAACATTGTTTCAACTGAGTTTGATCGGATATTCATCTTCGAGGAAATTGGGAAAAAAATATGGCACATTTCCTCGCTATCATAGTTTTTATAGGAACAACTCAAAAATTATTCCAAAAACAGGCTTTGGAATGAATTGAAAGTTTGTATTTGATTGGAAAATGATAGCTTGAAGGTTCATGCAGAATTTTGGTGGGACCATTTGAAAAGAAGAAACACCAAATCTTTCCATCAGGAGGTACAATTGCGTTTGGCAGGGTTAATACGTGAATAGGTGACCGCTTTGGCAACGAATTTGAACAAGCGTGGAAAAGCTTCTGACGTCACGTGCTTCCCTGGAATTCTGAATCAAACTGATCCTTCTCGAAGTATGATAGGGACCATCTGATTCTTTAAGGATGTTGAAGGCTCAAACCGTCTGATTTTTGAATGATTAATCTTTGATGAATTATATTTTATATGAGTTCTACCTCTTGCCGAAAGGAAAGGCCTCTACAAACACCCTGTATAGCTGGGTGAAAATGGCAAAGATGATGATGTTCCAAACATCAGAAGAGCATGTTTCAATATTGCGATAATCTAGAAAATAGGAGAGAAATATAGTGGAGATAATGAATGGGCTTATTGTGAAAATAAACAAAAACCATCCGCTTGAAAAGTGGTTTTGAGTCGATGTAAGAAGAGCTTCTACAGCGTAATCTTTATTGCACCATTGGATGCTGGTATAAAAGTAACAAAAAGCGTTATTTATTACACTCAATCTAAGGATGACAATTCGCCAATATTTTATTTCAGTACCTAGGCATTATGCATTGAAAATTCCTGCAAAAGAGCCACATTGAAATGTTAAAGGAACTAGTGTTTTTTGTGTCGAGACATCGGTTATTTTATTCTAAAATGGGACTTGCTCGGAGACGGCCTTAAACTGGTTTTGGTTAATCGGTGTATGCAAAAGAGTAATTAATACAACTTTTGTGAAAATTCACTAGAAACTGAGAGTGGTTCACAAAACTCACATCTTAAAGTAGCCTGCACAGGTCCGGCTTCGAGAATTTCTTGAGGCCAAATGTAATAACCAGTGGGAATAAAGAATATGTAAAAACCTCAATTGCGGTTCATGCTTAAGACATGATGGTGATTTGATGATACCGTGATTATTGATATGTCGATTATAGGATATTTCAGGAGCATTCTGTATTATTCTTTGGGTGTTTTCTAGGTGTTAACTCCCAATATCTGAAAAACAACCATTTAAGTTTAATACAAATTTATTTATAGGAAACGCTCTTGCGGATTGCAGGATTCAAACTATTTTTCAGGGGCAGTTTCTTGAAAAAAATGTTGCCTAACTGCAAAGTTTCAAAATCTCCATCTGACTCCTCAATCGTACAATAACGATAAATACAAAATAATTGCAACAAAATAATTCTGAAAATTTTCACGGTATTTCTTGATGAAGTACTTAGATATAGACCTCTTTATTGATCATTTGCATTGTTCCGATATTGTTCGTCAGACCACATTTTATCTGGAAACTGCCCCAGACAAATATTTCGAATCCAGACATCCGGGTTCTCTATAACTTACAATTCGTATTTAATTTTTAATGGTTCTTTTGCAGATATTGGGGGTGAAAATCTAGAAAACAACGGAAAAATAGTATTGATATAATTGATTCGAATGTTATTTTTGTGAAAGAACAACTTCACTTGGTGTACGATCCCAGAGTTACTTTGAACTTATAATTGATGGGGTGGAAGTGAGTTTTGAAAAAGAGTTAGATACTTATTATCTTTACACAATTTCAATTCTTGTTTTCAAAATCCTTAGGGGGACAAAATTTTCAATAAGATAATAGCGATTGGCAATAGTCTGGAATACGATTTTTATTTTTTCAACCAGAATAAAAGAAGCTGAAACGCGTGATTTTGCTTTTAATTTTTCAATTCTCCCCATATTTTGGCGATAAAGAAATATTGCCCATCATTTTTAAAATTTTCGATGAATTTTTTTTTCCCTGAAAATATTGATTTCATTTCAATGGAATTTGCCACAAACCTCAGAGTCAGTATTCAACAACAATGTTTCAAATTTCAATTCGATCCGATATTTACTTTCAGAGATATAAGGAAAAATATTTCCCAAATTTCTTTTTTACGCGCTTGTCCTGGGGAACAGCACTTATCATTTCGTCACGATGTCTAATATTTTCCAATTTTGAGCCGAAATTGGTATCAAGCGACTAGGTTGGACTCACTGATGAAGAATCCGTGGTCAAAGTTGATTCTGCCCGTCCGGCCGGCCGTGTGCGCTGTAACTCTCGAAAGAAAAGACCTAGAGTCTCGAAATTTTCAGGTTGGGTTAAGATTCTGAGTGTCTCGGTTAAGTTCGTTAATGGGCCAAATTCGCCTGATGGTTTTTGTGCTGTAGCCATTTGAAATTTTGATTTTTTAATAAGTCGAAAAATATTTATCTGATCGAAATGAAACTTGGTTGGAAGATGAACAGTGTCAATAAGAAGGAATTATCCATGAAAAAATTGGAAAAAACTTTTTGTTTCGAAAATTTTTATATTTCATTAAAATTTCACCATTTCGCAATGTGAACAACCCGTAAAAGCTGCTGACTTCACGTCAGTGCTTTTTAGATTTTATTAGGAATTTGATCTCATAGTTTGAAATTTTCAGATTAGTTTGGGAGTCCAAATATCTCGGTTAAGTTCGTTAATGAGTAGAATCGGTTGGATAGTTTCGGAGTTGAAATTTTGAGGTGTATTCCTCGATATCTCATGTAGTATTGACTCGATCGAATTCAAACTTCGGTGACAGTTTTGGAATACCAACGCGCAACTAAGATTGAAATTTCGTGTGTATTAAGTTGTTGGAATATTAAAAAAAGTTTATTTGAAAATACTTTGAATTTTGGATGAACATTTTTTTTCTCTGAAAATATTGATTAAATTTCAATGGAATTTGGCACAGACCTAAGAGTCAGTATTCAACAACAATGTTTCAAATTTCAATTCGATCAGATATTTACTTTCGGAGATATAAGGAAAAAATGTGCCCAATTTGGCTCTTTTTTTGAATTTTACCGTTATTTCCGCAATATCTCGAGAAGTACGAATGCAATCAGATTGAAATTTCGTAATCAGGTGAAGATTACCAACACGCAACAAGGTGCAAAATTTCGTATTGATCTAATATTTAGAATTTGAACAGCGCGTAAAAGCTCCCGACCGCACGTCAGTTCTTTTCTAGATTTTTACGCGCTTGTTCTGGGGAACAGCGCGTTATAGTTTCGTCACAATGTCGTAATTTTTTTTTTTGTTGGGTATTCCTACTCTTAGTAGATGAAATTCAGTATGGAGAATGACATCAGCCATACGGCTTATTTACAATGAATTCGTTCATATGTCGTAGTATGTGTTCTGACTCCCAATACCCTATGTCAACTAAAAATCTAGAACATCGGCCAAAGTAGGTGGTCAACAGTTTTACCGTTCTAATTTTCAGGGCATCTGACACTAAGGCGCTATAAGTGTTTTCGCATTGTTTTATACTCTTGAGAATTATTCTAAATCGTAAATTAAAATTCAATGTACGTTTATAACGGATACTCTCGGTATGTATCATTGAACGTGATTATATTTTCGTTAAATTTCCCACAATCAGATTTGAATATTTCATTAACAATGGATGCTCAAGAAATCTTCCAAGAGTAAGGTGTTGAAAATTTTTTTTTCGAAACTCGAGGATGAGCTGGTTAAATGAATGAAAATGAGAGTGGTCGATGAGGAAGATACAAATAGAAGCCGAATTCAGGATGTTTTTAGCTCTGTGAAAGCCAAAACATATTCTACTTTTGGGCTTGTAAACAAGTTATTACATTGTAGGATTTTTTTTGAAGACCGCAATAACCTTGTGAAACTCCTTTAATGAAAATGAAGAAACTCAGCTTTTTGCGGCAAAACTTCATTTTTTGGACTGCCTTAAACCTCGGTGCCCAATAAGTTCTTTGAATTTTTCAAATAGACCAATCGGTTTAGGAGTTTTGACTTATTTTAAATTCCGGGGTTATTTCTTCAATATCTCAAGAAGTACTGATGCGAGCAGATTAAAATTCTGTAATAAATTGAAGATAACTGATGCACAACATTGAACTTCATAAAGATCGTATTACCAGATACTCCTGAAAAAAATTTCCGAAACTTTCTGATTGTTTGGAATTTTTTTGGAGCTATCTATCGGCTTTTCATGAATTTGGCCACGGACCATGATGTCTATATTTAACAACATTGTTCCAAATTTCAGGTCCATACGAAATTCATTTTCGGTAATTGTATTGGGAAAAATATGTAAAATTTCGTTGCTATTTATTTACCTATCGTTATTTCCTAAATTACTCAAGACATACTGCTTTGGCAACTATTCGACAATGAATTAAATTTAAATAGTATCTCCTAATAGAAATGTAGATTCCGTTTCATTGTATAAAATTATTTATGCCACAGAGTTTCAAAAAGAAGTCTGTGCAAAAATAGAATCCATCGAAGTATTCTGAATAACAAATTCATTACATAAACAATTAACCGTTAGCTTTTAAATTAATTTTTTAATTCATGTTGCAGTTATTTTCCTCTTTTATTGCGAAAGTGAATACGTTGCAATAAATTCTATTTCAGTGAGAAACTGTGAAAGTAGTTTGAATTAGGAACAATAATATATGGAAGAATGAAATTCTTGCAAGTATAAATATTCGAGCAATTAAAGAATCCAACGATAAGAAAATTAAATGGAAATTATGAGAGGGGAAATACATCCTATCGTCTGATTATATCATGAATTTATGTTATGTAAGAATTCGTGAGCAATAAATAATTGACATTTTTCAACGGAGTCAATTTGTGAAGTTATGAGATTCCTTAGCTAATTCAAAGTGAAACTACCATCCCACAATTCATGAGGAATGATCCTCCCCAAATTTTGCATGAACCTTCAAGTCGTTATTTCTCAATTCGAAAATTGAGGTATCAATGTTGGACGGAGTCTATAGGTCCTCTCTGTCTGAAGTTATTGTGATTATAGTCGGTCTTATGGTCTGAATATGTTATTCAGAAAATGTTGTTTTTTAGAATAGGTAATGGAGTAGGGATGCTTCTAAATTGAGTAGTCAATTTCATATCCAGATTGCAATCTAAAAGGAGCATTTCGTCGCCGTTTACTGAATCATTTTTGTACACACCTGGTATGTTTGCCAGGCAATTTATATTCCGTGGTTATCTCTGGAGTGAAAATAGAACTGAGAATTCTAAATTCTGGGAATGTGAAGAACTATTGCCCACCAAAGTGGTTCTTCGTACACCCCAATCAATAATGGTGTTAAGTTACGATCGCAGTTTTTCTTTTGTTTTGAGTCATGCACGTTTTTACCTGTTGTACTCGTTCAGTTGAGCTTGAAATATAACCCTAGCAAAGAGATTTTTTTGAACTGCCCGTATGTGAAAAGGTGTGAAGATGTCAGGTAATCTATCTATTTTGCATACAATTCTTTGTTTTATCCACAAACATTGTTGTTTTATTGGTAATAAATAGAATTTACGATTAGATGAAAACAAACATACTTGTACTTCATTTAATACGTTCTGTTATATCTTGTATCTCCACCAATAATTTTCATTCGTAGCTATAAATATCGATAAGAAATATTTGCTGTTCGGATATCAAAGATATTTCTAAAAGCACTTCAGGCTCGTTTTCATCGTTCAATATCAGTATGGCTCGGAAAGATCAACACAAATATTTTATCATGTCAGTCTCGTAAGAGTCATCGGATTTCCTGAAAATTTGATGATGAAATGAAAAATATTCCTATGAAATCGTTTCCCAATATTTTCCTCATCGAACTATTAACAGATAATACGGGGTATTTTCAAAGATAACTTCTTAGACTTTATCATTTTGACAGTTCGTCGCTTTCATAGGCGGTGCGAGATGAGAATATGGCCCTTTGAATTTCGCTACTAAGGAAGAATCTAAAAGCTTTCAGAAATTAAATTGAAATTGTGTTTTTCCCTCACAAAAAGAAGAAAAATTACTTTTTCTTTTGGGATTTTTTCAGATGACGCCCTTATTTCAGGGAACAGGAGCGTAAATATTTAGCCAAAATTCTTTAACTTCGAGCTGAAAATAGAAAAACGAATAAGTTGAACTTCTTAAGGAAGAATTCGTGTTTAGATTCGATTCTTCTCGGCCTGCAGTAGGTCATTTGGAGGAAAATCCTAGAGTCTTGAATTTTTCAGGGTCATTTGAAATTTTGAGCTCATTTATTTGATATCTCTTCTTCAATGATCGGATTGAAACTTCTTCATTAGTTGTGTACAACAATGTAATTCAATGTAAAATTTCGGGAGGATCGAGTCTCAAGAAAAAAAACATTTATTTATGGAAATATTTGGAAAATATATATCAAATTTCCTTCCGTGTCCACAGATTGAATTGAGACGAATTCATTTATATTTCCAATATATTTGTACGGGTAATATTATTATTACTTCAACTCCTGTTCAGTGTACTTGTTGTGTCCTCAATTCCTCAAGAAAAACCTTATTGGCAACGAATTTGAACAAGCGAGAGAAAGCTCTTCACGTCAGTGTTTTCAAGAGTTTTTCATGAATTTTAAGTCAATTAATTTTTAACATCGACTGCTGACACTGGAGTAAGATATTGTTTGTCAATTAAACTCAATTATTTTGTAGCTTTATATGGGCCACTTTTTGTGAAATATTAGGCACATTTTGTTGAAGTGATAAACTCTGTAAAAAAAGAATCACCTTTAAAAATACTCTGTATAGTTAAAAATAACAACAAAATATATAAATATGAATCGGGATTTTGAATTTTATAATAGATGCCTTTAGGAGGAATATCGTGGAAAAGAATTTGGAATTGAACTGTTCCACAAAAATGCTTCAATGCACTCCTCATGCCTGACAATGAATGATGCGAAATAATGAAATCCTACCTTGTAAAGTTTGTCCTTCTGGTACCACACGTCCTCTTCCTCCTCGGGAGGCTGAAATGTGGAGTCCATGTGCAGGTCATCTCTGGACCTCGACAGGATTCTACGTCTTGATACCATATCAGTTAAAAGAACAGCCGATATCGGTAACTCGGCTACTGCGATCTAAGAAAGAGATAGACTAAGTTAGAAAGCTTCGAAATAAGGGAAAGTTCTATTTAATTTATGTGAATTATGTAAAATTGCAGCCCAATTACGTTTCATTATTCTCGGAGCAATTCGGTCGAAATCGCTCTATAAAAAATTACAAAACTGAATTAATGGATTAGTGGCACGGATGATGAACGCGCAAACAGTTGTTACGAGTTGGTGATTTGCAGGAATTCCTCCTTTACGAACCATTTTGCTCTGTGAAATATGTCCATAAAGTTAGCAGAGCAACTTGCACGGAAGTCAATGAGAACCATCTCATTAATTGTCGTATATTTGTCGAGAATTTGTTGTGAAAGAAAAAAATTTGTCGCGCTTCTAGTTTTTTTTAGGGGTGGCTTTGCTAACTTAATATTAAGTTAGCATTCTTAAATATGCATCGAATTCGATCAGAAATGTTATGAATAACTGTCGAGTATTTGTCGTAGATCATCTAACCTGAAAAAAACAGAAAAAATAATTTTTTCATAGGTTTTAATGAAATGTTCTGGTTTTGTCAGATTCGGCAACACTGCATTGGTAAGTTGATATTTCAGGTATGTTTTCCGTATCATTATTGACTGATATTGGGTTGTATATGTTAAATCTTCTATTTCCCGAGATGAATAATTTTCGTTTCAATGCTGAATAATGAAAATATTAAATTCTCACGTATGTACATGACAAATTTCCTAAGAAACCAGAACATATTTTTTCTGTTTCTTTCAGGCTAGATGGTCTACGACAAATACTCGTCAATTACTCATAACATTACCGATTGAATTCGATGCATATTTTAGAATGGCTCTGCTAACTTGATATATTAAGTTAGCAGAGCCACCCCTTAAAAAAAAACTAGAAGCGCGACATTTTTTTTTCTTTCACGACTAATTTTCGTCAAATATACGACAATTAATGATATGGTTTTCATTGACTTCCGAGCAAGTGGTTCTGCTAACTTTATGGACATCTGTGAAATCATAATAACTGGATGGTACTTTGGGTTTCGCTCCTGATCGAACGTTTGGGTCTCCGAAATAAAATTCCAAATTACAAAAAAAGACAGGTGGTTGGACTCAAATTAACGGGGTTATATTATTTCCTTTGTCATTATCGATAGATTAAGTCCAAATTAGTCAGGAAAATATTTCCTACAATTCATCTAGTTCAATCCTTCATCAAGTGTCAAATCAGAAAATAAAAAACTCATATTCATACGTTTGATAAGCCATAGTTTTCCTATTTTTGCGAGCATATTCTGAAAAAAACAGCGTGCTTTTGTTTTGTTCAAATGACTATAATTTTCGAATTTCACCTCAAAAATGCTCTAAAACGACTAGGTTGGAATCACTTATCAAACAAATTTGTTGTCAAAATCGGTTCTGTCCGGACAGCCGGCCTGCTTGAAAGCTTGAAACTTCCAGGGTGGGTTGCATTTTAATATGCGACGGCTAAGTTCGACAATGCACCAAATCAACCAAAGAGTTTCTGAGTTGTGGTCGTTTGAATTTTAGAGGTTATGTCCTCAATATCTCAGGAACTACTCAGGTGATTAGGTTGAAACTTGACAGTTATTTGTAGCATATACCGACGCACAACATTTTGCGAAATTTTGTTATGATCGTATGTTTAGTAAATGAGGAAAAAATTACTTCGCCATTTTTCTTCAAAAGTTTTTTCCTTGCAAACCATTTATCAGATTTCAAATACTTATGCACAGACCTTGAAACCTATATTCCACAACAGTGTTTCAGTTTTTGTTTGACTAGATTTGAATTATCGGAGATATTGGAAATAATATGTCAAATTAAGTTTTTTTTTCGTGGTATCATTGTTTGGATCTCTTGAGTACGTTTCAAATACTCTTGCCATTTAAGTTGATGCGCCGGTATTATCTTGATGTTTTACTAACGATTTGTTATGGCACCTACTCACTAATTTCATGTTCATCGAACTTCTTTTATGCTGATCCTACACATCTTTACGAGTACTGTTAAGTTGTGGGATTTTCAATGGCAATCTGTTTTGAACAGTTACACAGTAAAGCGTACTTGAAATCAAAATTTTCACATATAAATTCAATCCAATTGGAATAATATTCCAAGTTCTTCAGTTGGTTGTTCAATATTTCAAGTCCTCAGGTAGGTAAAATCTTTCATAGGAGTATTCATCTCATTGAGTTTGAAATAAATGTAAGAACTGTATATTGTTTTTATCAAATTTATTTTCAAGGTCAACGAACTAATTTTTTCTTTATCAAATATTTGAAGCTCGAATTCAGTCTATGTGTTTTATTCAAGCCTATGTCATCCTGACATAATACATGTCACAAGTTTTTCACTTTATTCCCGATATTTTATTAGATTTCTAGTTCGAAATGAACAATTATGGATCTATGGGAGATGATTCCCCAATTAAGGGGCCTGTAGCGTTCTTCGTTTATCTGAAGATCTGAAAATCATCGCTTGGAGGACTGAACCTGGTTGAAAGACCCTCTCAGTCATGAGCAAATGTAGGTGATATTATTTACTGCTTCCTTCTGGTTTTCTGTCCCTCTTTCTGTTTCAGATATTATGTCAAGATATTTTGTCGAAATGAATTCAAGATGACGAAAAAATTATTTTCCAATGAAAAGGATGCCATCCATCTTCTATAAACAAATAACTACACTTATACGGGGAGACAGAATTTTTCCTGAGGTTTTTATCTGTGCTCTTGTATCATACGCAAATATGTATGGTACCCCGTTTACATTTCTTCTGCTAACACTGTGATATATCTTAGAATGTAATGCTCATTCTCAAAAGAATATATATATATATATATATATATATATATATTCAAGCCTATTTGAATGGTTTGCCAGATTTTTCGTTCAGAGATAAAATGTTGAAAAATTTCGTTGTTCGAAACCTTTCTGACAGAAATTTGACTTACTGACAACTTTTTCATCCTTGACTGTCCAAACATGAAAGAAACAAGTCAATCAAAAAACAAATTCCATTTTGGTCAAAGGATTTTATTTTGACTCAGGTCAGAGTTCGTCTACCTAGCTTTGTCAGTTATGTGCGTTGGAATTTAATGAAAAACACCATAAACTTGAAGTTGTAGTTATTGTTGTGAAACAACGGACATTAAGTATCGAAATAAAAACTATGAAACCTACATGAAACTTTATGTATATTTCGACGAAATGAAAATACCGAAAAAATTCATAATAGTTTAAGTTAATGCCACATATACTAATTTTCGGTAGCTTCCTAGTTTTAGAGGCAGTAAAACGTCAGATTAGATCTAACTTCTTACGAAATTGTGCGTTCTTCCTTCACACTTGATTTCAGATATGAAAATGATATTACCTGCTTGAAAAGCTGAAAAAGCCGCATTTTCGAGATTACGCTGGCACTACACTTCACAACAAACTGGGAGATTGTAGCAAATACCGTAAAATGAAGAAAGGCGCCATTGAGATATACAATGAGAAAAATTTACATATACATATCTTTCACCTGCAAGTGTTTTCAAGGTATTGTTTTTTAATGCTGAGCTGATTGTCGAGATTTACATTGAAACTGAAAGTCTACATCGATACCTTCCCCTTCTCAACAGTTGGTAACATTGCATAAGGAAGATATTCAATAAATCAATTTCTTAGCTTGACAATTTCGAATTTATAAAGTAGCATTGTGCATCATCCTCCGAACGCTCAGCTCTTTCTGTAAAGGATTTTTGCAACTGAAATATCCATGTTTTATTACACCGGTTTTGGAAATCCCGATTGAAATATGGGACCCGATAAATGACATCAACAGTTCCCGTACCACCATGATGATGCAATATATCACGCACAATTTCATTTTGAATCCATTGTCAACTTCATATTCTGCCCTACAACCAAAAGTATGTGAATTTACAATACTACTCACTGCCAAAAAGGACCGAAACGCATGAATCAAGTTTTGGAAAAAAATAAGCATTCAGATGAGGAACACAATTCAAGTCTTAGGAAAAAGATTTTTGACAGATTATCCTTTATATTTATAGATAATCCTATATATTTATCGTAAATAAATCTGAGTATGAATTCCTTTCAGAAATCTGGGACAGCTAACCATATTATAACTCTGTGGATTACTAACTAATTTCATTGGTTTTTTATTTATATTTATAGTCTTCAGGTGATGTGATCGTCACGAAAGTTTACATGATCATGAGTTGAAATTTTTCTCCTACTGAATGAACAGATTTGAATTTTGAGAATGTCAAGAAAACAAAACTTTCAAGTCTGGACCTCAAGAGGTCTTTGAATTGAAAATAAGGATTTCAAGTTTTTTTTTGAATAGAATTTCAATTTAATTATACTCTCAGTTTTCGTGCTTATATTTTACCCAAATGACTGTAATTTTGGAATTTAAAGTCAAAAATGTTACCGAAGCATTAAGTTTGACTCACTGATGAGTGGTTTCGAGTCAATTCTGCTCAGACTCCTGACCGTTGCCGTGATAAGTCTTGAAGTGAATGAGCTAGAGAATTGGAATTTTCAGGATAGTTCGCGCATTCGAATCTGTCAATTGAGAGCGTGCTGGATATTTTATTTGCGCTCTTCATTGTACTCGAATTTTACGGCGAGTCTAAGGAATGAACAGACAAACAAAAATATACGCAAGAGCTCATGATTTAACGTCGGTGCTTTTTCGAAATTTGTTGACTGTCGTGATTCAGAACAATCATGGATTTGAAATATTCCAATATCGATTTAAGGATATCTTGCAGGAATTTTGCATTATTTTTCAGGTGTTTCCTAGGTGTTTACTTCCAGTATATGAGAATGAACTATAGAAAATTGAATAAAATGTTTTCATAGATTACAGATTGCGGGAATCAAACTTTTTGGTGAGGGCATTTTCTGGAACTACGAAATTATAAAAAAAAATAATTCTGCAAATTCTCTCGTTATTGTCTGATGAAGGACTAAGATATAGACCCTGAAACGTTACAGTTCACTCCGTTGATTTTGTATTATTCCGATATTGATAAGGCCATATTTTTCTTGGAAGAGCCCTGGATGAGAAGTTTGAATTCCGCAATCCACAAGGGCGTTTTCTATAAATAACAATATTGGGGGTGCAAACCTAGAAAATATATGAGGGATAATGAAAATATTCACCCAAAAAAAATTCAGCTTCAGGTGAGAAACATAGTTGAAAAAACCTTCTGTGTACTGAAAAAACCTTGTGTTCATCCTAAATATGTTTATTTAAGAATGAAAATAGACTAAAAACTTAATGAAACCACATATTCAAAAAAGAAGAGAGGAAATTTGAGTATATCCATGATTACATCGACGTTGAATATCGAGGTAATACTCAGTTAATGTCATAAAATATATCCCCGAATGATTCGCCAATTTATTCTGAATGAAATTTGAGATTGGTCGTTTTCATAATTTTTTTGGTTTTTCCTGGGTTTTCATTTCACCAATATCTGAAACAGAACTATTCAAATTAAATAAAATTGTTTTTCCGTGGGAAACGCCCTTACGGATTGCAAGATTAAACTATTTGTCGAGGGCATTTTCTCGGAAAACAGATTGCCTAATGAACAATACAGGAGCAATACAAACGATAAACGAAGCGAACTGTGACTTTTCAGAGTACAAATCTGACTCTTTCATCAGACAAAATTTAAAGAATTATTTTCTTTTGATTTTTGTTTCAAGTTGAAATTCTCGTCAAATTGGCATTTTTGAGAAATCACAGCAACACAGCTTAGTCTGGTTTGAAAGTTTTTTAATTCTACCTCTTTTTTAAGTGAATTCAGCCAAATAGGGTCCATTTCGACAGAACAATGAGCAAAATTACTCACTCCATTTAAGAAAATGCAAGAGGACTCCTTCATTTTTCTTTTCAAATTAATATATTCTGAAATCAGTATTTTTGTATTCTCCTAACCTACCATGTGATTCCCAATGTTCGAACATACATGGTTCGCTATTTGAGATATTGGTGAGTCTCTATGCCTTAGGTTGTTTTTGTGCTCTTGTTTTCTGATATCTAAAGGTCGAAATGTTTCCCCTGTATATGTCTCTCCCAAAATACAGGGAATACTATAAACACAATTTTTTGATTTTTTTTCTCGTTAATTGGTTTGGTTTTAGTTAGTATCGTCGTTTCTAGCTACGAATGACGTAAAGTAAGTAATAATGTTCATTGGAATCGTTCAAGAGAAGGATAAAAGAGGTATGTTAACTACTGGACACGATTTCAAATCTCACCAAATCCGTACAATCTCCTTAAATCCCTCAATGCGTTTTCGAGCGAAGCCGACTGCACAATTAACTAGACAATAAAAGAAGTAATCCTTTTTGCAGCTAGTTACTGAAAGGGAATGCCTTATGCAAACTACTTCGAAATTCCAATTTAATGTATGCATACATTATAGAAATGAGCTCCTGAACTGTTTTTATGGAATCTGAATAGTGATAATATGGTTCTACTATAAATTTCAATAAGCTGTATGTATAACAATAGGTATTCATTTATTGGCAACAATACAAATCTGGCCAAGTTAATGGCTAATGTGGCCCGTAATAAGAAATGGAAGAGGAGTATTTGTACAATGAATATACTGAGTGTGAAAACAATGAGAGGGTTCTTATTGTTTCTGGCCTCTCTTAAAGGCCGACTGTATCGATTTATACTCACAGAAGATTATACGAAACCTTTACTCTATATGGTAATCGAATTGACACCCGAATTCATTTTGTTCGAAGTCATTAATGAGGTTTCGCAAATTCAGGTTTTTTCCCCACTAATCGAGATCAAATTTTATTATTTCTGACAGTCTCAGTATTTGTAATCTCAATAACTTCTCCAGAGGAGAATGGGATTCAAAATTATCAGGTACTCAGATATAATAGTCGTAGAGCTCGTAACACGTGTTCCATGATTCATGTTGAAATTTTACATGATGGTATACAGTGCGCGTCCAAATAATGGAAACAATTAATTTTCTCAGAAGAAAAATAGTTGGCAACAAAATCTTGAAACAGGTCTATTTTTATGCATTTTAAAAGGATTTTTGTTGTACCCTGTACCATCCCCTTCAACCCTCTAAATTTTTTGATAGGGAAAGTGGGTCATGTGTTACTTTTTTGGCAAGGTCGTTGTATCTTCTTCACAGGCGTGCAGAAATATTCAAGAAAAAAGATTTTTTTTTGAAAAATTAGTTACTTCAAAAAGGTTTTCAGTATGTGCACTTTGTCATGGCTCATTTACTTTGGGACGATGGTACCTGATGAAATTTGTCACCGAATGAAAGTCGACCATTACAGTTTTGTTCATGCAACGACCTTGCCAAAAAAGTAACACATGACCCACTTTCCCTATCAAAAAATTTAGAGGGTTGAAGGGGATGGTACAGGGTACAACAAAAATCCTTTTAAAATGCATATAAATTTGGTAAAAGTGAAACAAAAATTGACCTGTTTCAGGATTTTTTTGCCGAATAGTTTGCTTCTGAAAAAATTAATTTGTTCTATGATTTTGACGCGCACTGTATAAGGAATCACATTCAAAAAATTGGGTTGTTCATGATGTTTCATTTGAGAAGATGAGAAATTTAAAAAAAAGACACACACGTTAGGTCATGAGCTTCAAAAACTTTGTTCAGGTTCGTTGCCAAAGCTCGATATGACATCTTTATTCCGAATATTCCCAAAGAAAGATATCAGATGGAGATGAGATTTGGCACACTACAAAGGAATTTTTTCGATATTTTTCAAAAAACAATACGAATCTAACGAAATCCTGCAGAAAATTGCACGTCGGCAAATCAAATTCTTCAAATAATAACACATCCAAGCTCTTTGAGATATTGAGCGGATAACCTCAAAACTCCAAATTATCCACCAAAACCGTCTCAAGTCAACAGGTCATTCTGTTCTGAAGTTACAGTGACAACGATCAGCCGGGCAGAATTAAATTTGACATCGGATACTTCATCAATGAGCCCAACCTCGTCATTTGAAAACATTTCGACGGAAAAATTACAGATATTCGGTCAAGAATAACGGGATTTTCCATAAAGAGCACTATGAAGCCATAAAAATCAGCACAACAGAACAAGTGCGTCCTGGTGGAGGTGGTGGTCGATATCGACATCCATGTAAAACAAATACATTGAAGTGAATGGAAGAGAACCGAAAGGGTAAGTCACGATAGAGGTTTAGAGCGATGCCATCCAGGAGGTTTACATTGATGCTTTCAAAATCGAATGATTTGTTTTAGCTGGGATTTCAAGAAAGGGATAGTGAATCATTTTTGAAGGAAATTATTAACCTCGCGTAAATATTGAAAAGTTTAACCCCTTCACATTGAGAAAGCTCCACAAATTAAAAGGAAGGAGGCCCATATTGTGTGTAAATTTTCACAAACTGACCATTTTTGGCTCGACTTTGACAGATATCCAGCAGCTTGTTAATTGAGGTTCAAAAATGAGAGATCTGTCGAAAATATTTGAATGTTCTTGAGTTTACGTGAGTTTTACCCTTGAATTATCATAAAGTAATATTAACATGATTAAATCTTATTCGTGAATATTTCGAAGTCATGCGTTATAAAGCTCCAAGAAACTCACTTGATGAACGTCATTTCAAGTTTCAAAGAATCTCCAGCGTTTGAGTCCCTACCCGGGCAAAAATGAATCAATCCCCGACAACAAAAATGCTACAAATTGTATCAACTCGTTCGGAAATAAATCAACGCCACACTGTGTCGAATTAAATGCGATTGGCGAATTGTGAAAGATGTTGATGGTGCACGTGGGTTTACCAGTAATTTCAGAAACCACTGAATCGATTTCTGCAAGTCATAGTGGAGCCATGACGCATTGGTGATGAGTGTTAATTTCATAAGTTGCTCTGATGAACTGGCAAAGTAACCTGGGTGTCCTATAAATATCAATCCCAGAAGAAAGCGTTTGATTATAGTGAAAACTCTAACTAAACACATTGTTATCAGTCCGACCGAGGGAGGTTTCAAGGATGGTCTCAACGCCCAATAGATTCATTTCATCACATATTACGTTACGATATTACATGCTGCCTTTCTTGGAGGAATTTTAATTCAAAATGCACAGTAACTCACAATAAGATAGCAGCTGAAAAGGTGTACGCAATATGCGCAACAAAAGCCAGCTCGCAGGTAAATTGCTGCATCAAATCGAAATTATATGGTGGAATGAAAATATACTAGCACGCATGTGAGAAATTGCTCTCTTTATTCTCGTTTGTACAGCCATCAACCTTCGAAATTAGCTACTGATAATGCTATTCTTATGTTCCTTCCTGTAATGTACTCAGCATTGTTGTAATCATCATAACTTGTTCAAGCACATCGGATTTTTTGGAAATGTTCTCTCCTCCTATATAGAGTGTGCGTCAAAATCATGGAACAAATTCATTTTCTCAGAAGAAAAATATTTCTGACCTGAAACAGGTCAATTTTTGTTTCACTTTTACCTAATGTTATGCATTTTTGAAGGATTTTTGTTGCACCCTGTACCATCCCAACAAACCTCTGAATTTTTTGAATAGGGAAAGTGGGTCATGTGATGCTTTTTTGACAATTTCTTTGTGTCTTATTTACAGGCGTGCATAAATTTTCAAGAAAAAAATATTTTTTTTTGAAAAGTTAGTTAGTTCAAAGGGGTTTTCAGTAAGTGCACTTTGTCATGGCTCATTTACTTTGAGACGATGGTACCTAATGAAATTTATCACCGCAGTGTTTCACACATTCTAATTTTTCACGTGAGGGGGTTGAAAGTGGTTGAAAGTTATGCATGAACAAAACTGTAATGGTCGACTTTCATTCGGTGACAAATTTCATCGGGTACCATCGTCTCAAAGCAAATGAGCCATGACAAAGTGCACATACTGAAAACCTCTTTGAACTAACTAATTTTTCAAAAAAAAAAATTTTTCTTGAAAATTTCTACACGCCTGTAAAGAAGATACAAAGACCTTGCCAAAAAGTACCACATGACCCACTTTCCCTGTTCAAAAAATTTAGAGGGTTGATGGGGATGGCACAGGGTGCAACAAAAATCCTTCAAAAATGCATATAAATTTGGTAAAGTGAAACAAGAATTGACCCGTTTCAGGATTTTGTTGCCAAATATTTTTCTTCTGAGAAAATTAATTTGTTCCATAATTTTGACTCGCACTTTATAACTTCGAACTTGTAATTTGGCTCAATAACTATTCTGCCAGGCAGAAAGATAGTATATTCATATTTTCCACTCGCTTTTTTCGAGAAAAAATACGTTATTATTTTGCCCAAATGTCTGGTATTTTCTATTTTTTCTCGAACTATTCTAAACGACAAGGTTTGACTCATTGCTGAAAATTTCGATGTCAAATTAAATTCTGTCTTCATACCGGCCATTCTTTGAGGTTAGGTTGCAATTCATAATGCGACGATCAAGGTCGTTAATTGGCAAGATCGACTGCACAGTTACCGAGTCAAGCCAATTTGAAATTTTGGGGTTATTTTTTATTATTTCAAAAAGTGCATATACAATCGGTTTGAAAGTACGTGATCAGTTAAATAATATCGACTCGTGAACTGGCTATCAGATTTTTATGAAATTTGGCATAAAGTCAATATTCCACAACAGAATACCAAATTTCAGCTCGATCTGATATTTATTTTTGGAAATATTGGAAAACAAGTATATCGAGTTTGAAATATCGCTTGAAGAATGTTTTGGAAGGATTTTGCACAAAACCTTAAAGTTTTTTCGTTTTTCTGCCGCATTATTTGAGGAGGAACTCTTAAAAACTGAAAATAATTTTATTTATTGTAATCACTACCAAGGATTATGAGATAAAATTTTTTGTCAGGGGCAGTTTCTTGAAAAAAAAAGTATGACTAATGAAATTTGATGTTTTAACTCTATATCTGACTCCATCCTCAGACAATGAATTGAGAATTCTCAGGATTATTTTTTTGCAATATTTTCGTATTTCAAGAACTTCTAATTCTTTTTTGCAGAAAATTCAGCCGAATTTTATCCATTTTTGTAAAATAATGGGCAAAATTATTTTCTTTATTCAAAAAAAAGCATAAGTATCTTTGTTTTGTCGCAATATATCATATATGATTCACTTTTTGGGTTTTGCCGAATGGAAAAAATAATTTTGGCCACTGTTCTATTGATATGGTTCAAATTTGGATAAATTTCCTTGAAAAACGCGAATTAAGAAATTTCTATATCGGCTGAGTTCATTTTCGAAAACTTCAATTCGACAGAACTTATTGAAGTACAAAAATATCGCAAGAAAATAATTCCGGAGAGTTTCAATCGATTTTCAGTCATTGCTTCTATAAATTACCTCAGAAATGTATATCCCTCAAAAGTAACAAAACGCTACTGTAGAATTAATTTACTGGCTTCCTTCCATAAATATTCCACGATATTTCAATATAAATTTACCCTTCAAAACACCCAGCACCTGCCTCAAGTTGGAAGTTAATTCTTAATTACGTGCTTTCGCTCTTAATCGGACGTTGGGATCTCCAGAGACTTTTGATGGACTTCTTCCAATTCCTTACAAATCAAGAGCTTTTGGTCGGAAATTGATTAAGACAAGGACACATCTTACTCCTATATTCATCATTACAAGATGAATTGTGGGAGATAATTCTGTTGGGCTTTGTTTAGTTATAGAAAAGTTATCCAAATTTTGCAGGAAAAAAAGGTTGTGCTCACTGAAACAATGAAGCTTCGCAGTAGAGAATATCCTTCACTTAATATATTTTAACTAAACGAACACCAGTTGAATGAGGATGATTCACAATACATGTATGCATAAGAGTAATTTGTGAGAATGGATCGAATTCTGTAAATCATTTCCTGACAAAATATTCGGTTTACTCAGTCGAGTTTCTTGAACTTGGAATACACTGAATATACATTCACATTGTCAACAGAGTTAAGAAGCTATTTACTTAAAAAACAGATGACATAACTGCTCATCGAACTTGGTTCATTTCGCAGCTGAAGGAATATTCTAATAAGATGCAAAAATGCTACATTCAACAGTTCAGAGACGAAGTTTTATTTAACTTCTCGAGATAAGTTCACTACCACTTCCGCAAAAGGTATATGAGACTGACTCATCAGGATGTCTGAGCATTGTTGAACAACTAAATCAACGTAGGTGTTAGTTTATAATTTTATCTCCAAGTATCAGCTTTAATGAGTGTTTTTCTTAATGGATATTAAGCTAATCCGATCAGTCCTTGAAGACAACACTCGAAAATTACCATTTAACCATTTGCCAGTTCTACGACAAACTCGTTTCTCTTCTGTGTTTCTATTTTGGTAATGAGATAATATGATAAAACAAATTGTCTCCTCAAATTCCCTCAGATTTCGGGAATTTCAAATTTCAAAAACTTTCGAAAATATTCAAACATTTGGATTTTCGAAATTGAATTAATATTAATTAAAAATTTATTGAAAACGCTTCACACTGGAAAGTTTTGGCGATCTTTCAATCATTATCCCCACGAAATTCTGCATCAATCTTCAATCTGCCATTTTCCAATCAAGTACTGAAGTGAGGATAATATGATTAGAAGATCACACAATATAGACTATTTCTGAGAAAATTATGATCAGATCCAACCGAAATTTTGTACACTTTTATGAAATGTAGAGATCAAGGTGAGTGCGAATTTTTTTCAAATTTCCAATTTTCGAAAAAATTTCGAAAAACATGTTTTTTTAAGTTGCAAGCTATTGGCTATCAACGAAATTTCGCAGAACGTTGTGCGTTGTTATGCTTCAACTAACTGTCAATCCAATCACCTGAAACATTAGGGGAATAACCTCAAAACTCCAAATGAGTATAACTTCGAAACGGTTAGGCCAATTTGGACCATAAACGAACTGATTTACTTCATTTGGATGCGTGACCTACTCTGAAAGTTTCAAGTTGTTAGCTTGTTTCATTCAGTTATGTGTCCTCGGCCAGCCGGACGACCAGACAAAATCGATTTTGACACTGGATTCGTCACCAGTGAGTCCAGCCTAGTCGTTCGGGACCATTTTCGGCTCAAAATTAGAAAAAAACAGTCATTTCGACGAAACGATCAGCACGCCGTTTCCCGTAGAACATGCGCGTAAAAATTAAACTCGGTGTTCTGGAGAAGGTGTATTTTTTTCGAATTTTCAAAAATATTATACCTGGTAGTTTGAGGTTGAATCCACAACAATGAAAATATTTCTTCAGTCTTCATATTTCAGAAGTTTTCACAAGAATGCTTCATGATAGACAGTTTCAGTCGTTGCAAATGGCAATTTCGGAACAAAAGGGACATTTTCATGGACGAAAACAACCCACATCAAATTCTTGTGGTATTAAAACGAACCCAAGTCCAATTAGTTCGGTTATTTAAATGATATAAAGCCGTGTTAAGATAACCCCAGCGAAATTTTTCCAGATAAAACGATAGTAAAAGTAATACAGATTCGAAGTATATGTTACATCTTTACAATATGTAATCGGAGGTAAGAAGCATAAAATTTTATAGTTGACAATAATTTCGTTGGTTCTCGGAGACTGCAAGTTCATTACCTTATATTATGGTTAGGTATTTCGGCGAGGGTTCTCATATGGGAATCCAACATAAATAAGAAAAATTGATGACCCTACCCAAGTAAATAACACAGGAAACCACGAAATTCTACAAATTTTCATTCCCCTTTCAACAGAGTTGGACTTGTATTCGAAAATGAAGACTTCAAATATACCCTGACGATGTTTCTCTATTTTAACGCGGTTATTCAGTGGCAAATCGTTTTGCATAGATGTTTTTAATTTTAGGAGTTTTTGCCAAAAATATTATTGAAGGACTAGGTTAGATTTACTGATAAATAATCCGATGTCAAGTTCAATTCTGTCCGACCAACTTTCAGGGTAAGTTGCTTATCAAAATGCGACGGTTAGGTTCGTTAATGGGCAGAATCAGCCATACGATTTGGACGTTATACCTATTTGTTTCGAGGTAAATTCCTTAATATCTCAAGAAGTAACGATGCGGACAGATCACAACTACGTTATTATCTGAAGAATGCTGACGCGCAACTTTAGACATAATTTCGTTAGGATCGTATGGTTTGGAATTTTTCTGGCATCATAATAATAATAATAATAATATGTGCTTTATTTCAAGTAAAGTAGAAATGTAATAAAAAATACATGACTGCTTGAAATGAAATAGTGTCAAAGACCTTCACATCATACATCAGAAACTCTTCTACTGAGTATGGTTCGATCTGTACTAACAGTTTGAAAACTTGCTTCTTAAAACCTTTGAGGGTTGTTTCTTTTATGTGATCTATAATTTTGTTATAATATCTTATACAGCTGTATTCTGGTCCCTTTTCAGTTAATGTAAGTCTATGTTGTGGATATTTCAGCGTTGTCCTTGTGTTATATGTTGTTGTTGATTTAGTCTGGAAGTAGTTCCTATTTTTGAATACAAATTTGAGGCACTCTTGTATGTGAACTGCAATTGCAGTTAGCAGGCTATTCTTCCGGAATATTCCTCTACATGATTCCACTCTGTTCATCCACATGATTGTTCTGAAAGCTCTCTTCTGCACGATCCATAGTGTGTCCACTACCATAAAATATAATTCCATACCTTAGCTTCGGTTCAAATGTAGCCTGATATATTACTTTAAGGGATGATAGATCTAAATATTTTCTTAAAACACCCAGTGAGTAGCAGATGGTCATGTTCTTACGAAATTCGTCAGAAGATTGAGGTATATATTTGACAACAATGCGGTAAATTTCTCGTCTGGAAGTATTGGGGAAAAACGAATTTGAAAATGCGTGTGAAAGCTCCTGATCTCACGTCATTGCATTTCTGCATTTTTCAGTATTAAGGGTGCCTATAAGAACTTCAATTTCTGTTTCATAAAAAACCTACAGAACCCGCGAGGAGTTAATTTACAGGGTGACGTAAAGTCACGGTGGTATTTTCCATTGTTTCTCCACTTGATGGATATGCACACCCTGTATGTTTTTCTTGTCCAATATTAAAAAAAAATATGATAACATGGAAAAAGATATGCCCACCTGAACATATTCAATGTTCATATAGGAATTTATTTTATCTATGCCTTTCTGCTTTTTTCACTAAATGTTTTAATCCAAGTGTATATCATCAAAAAATCGATTGAGGATATTTTTGAAGGATTTTGTATTATTTTTTTTTGATGTTTCCTAGAGTTTCACTCTCAATATCTGAAAAGGAGCTAATTAGAATGAAATTATTAAATATAGAAAACGCTCTTGAGGATTGTGGGATTCAAACGATTTGCCAAGGGCAGTTTCTAGAAAAAATGTTGCCTCAAGAAGGATCAGAAAACGAGAACTCAAACAGCTTGAAGAAAAAGACAAACAAAGATCCCATGATATAGATTGGGGGATAATTCAAAGATACTCATGACGAAACCAGATAATCTAAAACGAAAATTTTGAAAATCCTTCTGTATTTTACTAAATAGAAAAAATAACTCCGCCTATATTCTTTTATAGAAATATACCATATTTTGCTGAATTTACTGGAAGAAGTAGAATTGAAAAATTTGTATATCAAGTGAATCTACGTTGCTGTCATTTTTTGAAATTGTCAATTAACCAGAAAACTTGAAATCATTGAGAGAAAATAATCCTGCAAATTGTTCCACTTGCTCGTTATTGTCTCATAAAGGAGTCAGATATAGACTCTAGAACGTAAGAGTTTACTTCGGTGATCGTTTAAATTATTCCGATATTGTTCATTAGGCAACATTTTTTTCTAGAAACTGCTCTTAACAATTGGTTTGAATCCCGCCATCCCCAGTGGCGTGTTCCATGAATAACAATTTCATTTGATTTGGAATAGTTCTTTTTCAAATATTCTTTGTGAAAACACCTGAAAAATAGTTTAGTATTGAGTTTGCTACATCTTTCCAAATCATATGTGGGTTTTGGACTACCACATTTTTGCAAAATTCAAAAAGGTTGCTCGTTGCCCTTTATGGCGCAAAATACTTTTTGGGCTTTATGTTACGAGCATAGGATATAAACCCTTTGTGACAACCCATGGAGAAACATCGTGGGCGGAAAGCGGGCGGCAATTTGACTTATTTGATTTATTAACGAACAAGTGAAATAACATTTAAAATGACATTAAAGTCGAGGAATAGCTGAATAAATAGATAAATTTAATGGTTCCAATAAATGCGCTTTGACGATATATAGCCATAAATAAATAAATTCAAGTTGAAAGTACGATATAGGTACATGAAGTGTAGAGAGCTGGTGAAACTTGAAGTCGTAGTGAAACCTATGACGATGTGAGGAATAAAATTGCGCATTGAATTTCTTCTTATGTCAGATGTGTTTACTAATCGTATAAATCAAGTGGGTCATGAAGTTGCCCACTTGGTAATCGATATGACATTCTCGCTCGTCCAAAATAGACTACTTATTTTTGCATTCTATCCATTTAACTGGTACATTATTTGAAATTCATAACTCATCTCTGAAAGGAACAGCGTGGCATCATTTTATTGTAGAATAATCCCAAGGTTCATTTCGAAACCGTAAAAACGGTGAATATTCAGTTGAGATTCTATTACTCACACATTTTTTCAAGTTTTACTGTGACAATATACATGATCTTTCGAGTGAGGACAATAAACTTTTGAATATTTAACAATATAGCATGTGTAAATAATTCACTGGATAAAAGAGAAAATGTAAATGGAGCGTCTTTTATTTCTATATCTAAGATACAAGAGCTCAAAGACAAAAAAAAGGCCATCGCATTTGTTGAAAGAAAATATGACATATTCGAGGGTTTCCTTGCTATTCAAACAAATCGATCGGCCATTAGACCAACCTTAAACGAAATGATTTCCTTAAGGAACGACTAAGAGACTCTGTATTTATAGGTTTGGGACTTAAGAACAAAGGACGAATTCATCAATCAAATCCACGAAAAAGCAAAAGAATTGGTCCTCGATCAAATATGAGAAATATGAGAAATCTAAAAATGATGTGAGATCTAGGTATGCTCATTAGAACTGAACCAATTAAGGGGAAACAGTAATTAAAAAATTGTCTCTATATATAATATTTTCCGTATTTATGAAAAGACATATACATCAGGAGAAACATCACGGTCATTAAATATCAGTAAGCGAGAACAAAAACAACCTGAAGCATAAAGACAAACAATCAAACAAACAATCATGTGTTTTCGACTCTTGAAAATTTCATAATAGATTGGGATAATAAGAAGCTAATGATGACGGAGCTCGATAATCTAAAAAGAAAATTTTCCTCCGGTATTCTGCCGAATGGAAAAAATTAATTCGCCTATTTTTCTACAGAAATTGACCGAAGTTGGCTGACTTTACTGAAAAATGAGGTACATTTGAAAAATTTTCATAGCAAGTGAATATGCGTTTCTGTGATTTCCCGAAAAAAAATACAGAAGACTTGAAATATGGAAATTTTGAAAAAAATTGTTTTGCAGATTTACTCTTCATTGTCTGATGAAAGGGTCAGTTAATTATAGACACTGAACTTTGTAGTTCACTGCGTTTATCGTTTACATCATTCCGATATTGTTCATTATTGGGATTGAAAACCTATAAAACACCTGAAAAATAACTAGCGTCTAATTTTCAATGCCATTATATCGGTGATTTTCAAAATGTCTTGAGGAAAAATTCATACGATGATAACGCCGAAACCATCGAATATATTCAATTCGTAAACGACCTCGTCCAGTATATTCGGATCTCGAAACTACCTTGAAATCTCATATTACTTTACAGATTTTTTGTGGAATTTAGAGCATTTACTGATGAATGAACAGAATGAGGATTCAATCTGGATTTAATCAATCACACGATCGTAAACACAATCAAAATATTATTTTCCCAATATTTCCAAAAATACAGATGAGATCGAAACACAATCCAGAACTCGATTCAAAAATGACAGGTTGAAGATTCATATAATATTTCGTGAACAAAAGATCAAAGTGTCGAATATTTGACGAAAAAAATTGATTTTTTGGAATTGTTCTGATTACACGATCATGACGCAATTTTGCACAAATTTGTTTCTCAACATTTTGAAACTAGAAACCAAGTTTCGTTATTATTGAATCAGTAGTTTTTGAGTTATTCCAGAAAAAAAAGGATACCGAAAAAAACCAAAGAATTTGACATATTTTTTACCAATATCTCCGAAAATAATGACCGTATTGAATTGAAATTTGGTACACTGCTATGAAATATGAAGCTCAAGATGTAAGCAATTTTTTTCGAATTCAATAAATATTTCCGAATAAAATTTGGAAAATAATTATTTTAAATTTACTGACTCGTGCAACGAAATCTCGCGAAAGGTAGCTTGCTTTTATGCTCCAACTAACTGCCAAGTTTCAATCCAATCGTTTTAGTAGTTCCCGAAATATCGTGAAATAATCAAAAATTTTTAAATGGTCATAACTCCGAAACAATTCGGCCGATTTTGCCCGTTTACGTATTCAAGCGTTGCATTTTTGAATGCAATCTACCCTGAAAATTTCTAATCGATAGAATCCTCCGTACGTAATCGTGCGAAAGGCCGGCAGGCTGGCCATCGGACAGAATCGATCTTGACACCGGAGTCGTCATCAGTGAGTCCAACCTAGTCGTTTGAGACCATTTTCGGAGAAAAATTCCAGAATAACAAACATTTGGACAATGCGATAGCACGCTGTACCCCAGAACATGCTCGCAACAAGGGCGCAAATATGAGCTTCATATAATCATCCATCGCAAGAATTCAGGGGGATTTTCTGAAAAATCTAGCGATCGAATTAATGAAGGAAAAAGAGTTGAGTTGATTTTTTCCGGGAAATTTAATATGGACGGTTTTATTCCCATTCCTGAAGACCGTAGAACTGCTGCTTCGATTCAGTGAACAGTGGACAATAGGTAAGCAGAGAAATTATGTGCTCATATACATGCATGTCGCATCTCCCACTTTGTATTTGTCATCTTCCGATGGTGTTGCATAATTCTCCTGAAATTATTCTATATTGTCGAAGGGTTTTCTACCTTGTTTCATCGCCTTATTGGGCACCGAAGACGTTACAATGGCTACTATGAAGGACGGTGACTTCTACAACATATTATGCTAACAGAGCGCTAATTACATGATATAATCCTCGAGTATATCATCTTCCAGCATTTTGAACCGTTTTCTCATTTTCCACCCACGCATAGCTAGAATTGGTCGATGGCATATGAGGAAATATGTGAATTTGTTGAGGTCATATCTTTGTGATTTTGGATTGCTCATTTGTGAACGAACTCATATAGGAAATTCCTCCTAAACGATTGTTGAAGGTGATGTCATCATTCAACAGCAATTCTTAGTGCCCGGTTTGTCAATTCATGACGCTGATCTTGACCCCAAATTTATGTATTTTTTCGAATTATTAGTCGGAATTTGTCTTTAACGATGGACTATTGTGATATATATAGAACGATAGGGCTTGATGAACCCCACGATCATCTCGACCTGAAAGATTTATTTTGAATTCTCCATGCGTGTGAAACTTGAACAGACTCTGCTACCTGCAATGTGCCCCTTTATGCAATATTAGATTTAGAGAACCATGAAATAATTGTGCAGTGGCATTTTGTGTAGATTGCTGGACATGAGCTCCCTAGTCTTGGTTGCTTTCTGCATCTTAGTCAGGTAAGGGTAGTTTTGCTCACATAACACAGTACCTAGGATTAGATCTTTGAATAAGATGAAAATATCTGATATCTGATTACTTCCAGAGAAGGCGTAGGATGGTTCCAGACTGATAAAATCTCGAAAAGCAAGCAAAAAGAAGTGAGGTCAGAAGTTTTTACGCTCTTTTTAAAATTCTAACCATTAGATCAACACGAAATTTTGCACCTAGTTGTGTGTTGGTAGTCTCCGCTTAAATTTGAAGTTTCAATTTGATTGCTTCGGCACTACTTGAGATATTGCGGAAATAAAGATAAAATTCCTTATATCTCCGAAATTAGATATCGGAAAAATTCCATTGAAATCTGTTTAATATTTTCACAGAAAATTTTTTATTTATCAAAAGTGTTGAAAGTTTCGAAATAAATTTTTTTTTTAATTTTCCAACGTCCAAGTTTTGTGCATCATTGGAGGAAGGATCTGAGAGTTTGTTGCACCTCTAGTTGGTCTAGGCTTTTGTGAATTTAGCTTGTTACGGTTTATATGTGTCCAAATTGAGCACTTATATGTGAAGATAGATCTTATGTTGAGTATTTTTGATTCTTCATACAGTTGGCAAGAGGAATACAATCTACTTTTTTTAAAAATTATCTTTAATATTGTATTTTGAGCAGCTTGGAGGGTATTCAGGGTAGTGGTAAATATGCCTCCCCAAGGTAGTATGCAATATCCAATAATTGACTCTACAAGAGAAGTATATAGAATTTTTAAATTCTTCCGCGTCAAAATATCTCTCAATATGTAAAATCTATTAATGAAGGATCTTACTCTCTTTGTTACTCAAGCAATATGTTCATGCCATCTCAAATGACGATCGATAATCACTCCGAGGTATTTAATAGAGTCAGTTTGTAGTATATGAGGACAAGCGCATTGTACTAAATTCGAACAGGTAGGGTGGTGCAACTTCAGTTTGCTGTCATTTGGCTGATCAATTGTAGTAGGTGAAAATGTAATGTACCTAGTTTTAGATAAGTTTATATTTAAAAGATTATTATTAAACCATATCTTTACTTTTCTAATATTATCTTCGGCTACTCTATGTACCGCTTGCCAGGTCTTGTCTGTGAAAATTATTGCTGTGTCATCAGCATAGCAAATAATGTGACCTGTAAAATCACTTATGAATGATAGGCTATTAATGTAAACCAGAAACAGAATTGGCCCCAATACTGTTCCCTGTGGAATACCAGCAGATACATGAAGCTCCGAGCTTAAAAGATCTCCCACCCTTACGTTTTGAGTTCTTAGGTATAAATAATTAGAAATGAGCTCTAATGGTTTCCCCCTTACACCATAATTTCTAAGTTTTTCCAGAAGTACATCATGAGATACGGTGTCAAAAGCTTTGGCAATATCTAAAAAGACGGCCAAGCATTTTGTTGACTGATTCATTCCATTAATAATACTGCTCGTGAAGTCATTGATAGCGTTTTCAGTGCTAGAACTTTTTATGAATCCAAACTGTCGGCTAGTTATGACTTTGTGTTTATCCAAGAAGGAAACCAATCGTTTCTTAAGGGATTTTTCAAATATCTTGGCAAAATTATTTATTAATGATATTGGTCGATAGTTATTCAATAAGCTCGGATTTCCTGACTTGAATACAGGAGTCACAATGGAGTCCTTCCATTGTCGTGGAATGTAACCTGTCGTGAAGCATAAGTTTATTATATGTACTAGTGGAGCTATTACATGTTCTTGAATGTTTTTTATTAATTTTGACGATAATAGGTCTGGTCCAGGTGAACAATTATTTTTTAAGCTTGCTATCAAGTTAAATATTTCAGCTTCATCCACAGGCTCAAGAAATAGAGAAGATTTAACGGAAGATTCTTTTAGAAAATTCTCGGGTAAGATTGTCTGATTAATTTCGCTTCTCATTTTATCACCAACACTCACGAAATATTCGTTGAATATATTCGCCTTTGTATAATTATCAGCTACTGTACTATCGTTTTCAGTAGTAAGTATAGTATTCTCAACCTGTCTTTTTTTAGCTTTATTTTCAGTTATGTCATCAACGATTTTCCATATTTGTTTGTAATTTCCTCCAGCATTTTCTAATTTACTTTTATAAAAATCATTTTTAGTTTTCCTTATTAAGTCATTTAATTTGTTTTTGTATTTTTTATATTGCTGTTCCAATTCAGACGAGTGGTGCCGCAATAATCTCTCTTTCAAAAGATTTCTGTAATTTATTGAGGTGACAAGGCCTATCGTGATCCAAGGTTTTAACCTACTTTTGCTTTTATTTTTACATTTAGTTATGACCGTGCAGTCTGTGATATATGTACTTAATTTCTCAATGAAACTATCATACGATGTTTGGGTATCGTTGTTAGAGAGCGTATCAAGCCTATATTCGTTTGATAATTTATTATTAAGTTTCCTGTAATTTACAATTTTTATTGATTTATGTGATATTTTCTCTTTATTTTCAAATTCAGGTAATTTCATATAAACAAATGGCGTGAAATGGTCTGTTATAAATGTACGGAGTTATGGGTTTTTTTGGTGAAATATCGATATATGATTGATTTGTGCACGCATTTCGTTGGAAATAGCGTGTTAGTGTTTTGCCCAAATGTGTGTAGTTTTCTCCCGAAAAGTATCTCAAACTGGGTTATACTCACTGATGACGAATCCGATGTCAACATCGATTTGTTCGGCCGGCCGTCCTTTACCAAGATAACTCGAAAAGGGGAAGAGCTAGCAACTTGAAACATTAAGGTTCCGCATCAGAGCACTTCGGCTGAGTTCGATAATGGACCAAATCAGCCAGACTTATCTGAATTTTTGAGGTTATTTCTTACGCGTTTCACGCACAACCCATGCGATCGGATTGAAACGTGTTCATTGGTTGTAGAATCATCAACTGCACTGAAAATTTTATTGAAATCGTATAGTTAGTCAATTATAAAGAATTTATTCGAAGGAAACTTAGTGGTAATGGCATTTTTGGAAACGGAGGCTCTATAGAGAGAGAATAGCCTGCAGATATCCAAAAATTCATAATTTGGAAAGAGTCAGTTCGTTCATTCATTGTTCTGATGGAAAATCCTATGGCTGTATCGTGCAAAAATGCTGAATTTACCATATTATCGAATATAAATGACTTTACCCACCCTTAAAAAAACAAAAATCGACAGAAAGCCTGAGATAAGTGATACATTCGAAGGAACAAACTTCCCAAGCTAGCAGAATGACACTTAATTCCTCAGGTAGAATGCAAATGTATCCTTGAGTCGAAAATTAACATTTCTTCAAATGAATTGCGATGTATTCTAAACAACCGAACGAATACGAAATATATTGCAGTCAATAAACATGGCGTCGTGATCAGGGTATATGAGGACCTTCACATTTGTTTGACGATCATCAGTTCTAACCACAATTTGAGGAATTAATGGAACGCTTTCGATGCAGCCATAGCACGAATGCAATCCCTACTCAGCTTTCGACATCTAGAAACTCTGGGATTGCTAATCCAGATAAGAATTGATTGGATCCATTATTCGGGCTTGGTTTGGAAAATAAAAGAAACAAAATCAGTTGCATTAAGCAAAAGTGGATGTGACGGCTTTGGCGCGATTTCGATTTGTATCACTAATGACTCGAATTTCGTAAAATATTTCCTCTCCATATTCATGAGGAGTTTGTTATATTTTGGAGACCACCGAATCACAATTTCAAAATGCAACTCAACTCTATTCAAAAATCTTGCAGGTATACTCCGTTCACTTTTATAAAGTTAGTCGGTACGCCCTGGACCGGCTAATTTTATAAAATTGAATGGAGTATAAATATGTTGATGGTGATCGAAAATCTCCAAGAAAAAACCTTCAAAAGTGATAAAAGTCAAGTTTTTCGAATTTATTATTTTTTTGATTTTTGTGAGATAGAGAGCAAAAAATAGAGGAAGTCATTTCAAGATTCCCCTTGCTTCAATATTATCGTTTTAGAATTATAATATCGCAAAAAGTACGATTACTAGAATTGTTGAAATCATCTTCATGTAAAGACAGTATTGGAGAGGCGATGATGTATTTTTCATTGCGCTTGTGTGAGGCGCATGTCAAGTGAATTATTATATTTTTTCTATTATCCTCCTGAATTCTCGTTCGGGATTAGTCTCTACAATCACCTTTCTCGTCAGTTTGTTTTAGATTTAGCGAATAACCCCACATTCCTTTCATATACTCAACTCTTATTCCGTTTGTGAATTAATTGCAGAGATAACAATAAAATATTATCGTATTTGAGACAGCTGTTAAATATTAACCTATGGATGCAGCTATTTTTTTATTGAAGCTCGTTAGATTGGTAGAAGAACATTTTGTTTTTGAATTGAGTTATACTAGCTCAAGTATCAACTTTTTGCAACATGGTGGATGTCAATTTAGAATTGATTCGAAGTGAAGGATAAGGACTTCCTCAAGAGTAAAAACTGTATTCGATACCACTCATGGACTTTCCGAAAGGAATAAGAGCTAAAAATATGAAATTAGAAAGTGAAAGGAAATATATTCAACATCTATCATCTGTCAAAATTTCAGTTATCTGTATCTCATATTTGACGACATGAAGAAGGATCTACCAAGAGTATTATTATATTACCAATTGATTCACCTGTATATCAAAGCAATAAACAAGTTCTCAACTTTGTTTCGTTCATGCAGAGAAGCAGATGCGAAAGTAGGTTAAATAGCATATGTCAATGGTGGAATAACTCTCGTTTGGATTCTTTATTCACCTCATTAATTTATATCACAGAAAACGATCATTGGACACTACCAATCTGTCCAATATGAAAACGAACGAAAGAGACAAGGTTGAATAGAATTGGACAGTCAAAAACATGTTTCAAATTATTTTCTTCCAATAATATGAGCTCTTCGCGAAATGGAGATTAAATTGGTGGTATCAGAGTTGTGCACCTTGTAGAAAGTGAAAGTTATATCTGCAGACTTGTGAGGAATACTGGATATGAAGCGAAATATCAACATGCAGATATCTTCAACGATTTTTATCGTTGATCTTGGAAATATGCAGAAAAATAATTTGTTTAGATGAGATTATGTTTTGAGTGTTGAGTTGAAACATAGAATATGTTCAGGTGACGAGTCATAATGCACTGAAAATATTCTCTAAAGATGAAAAAATTGCATTGAGCATGTTCGAGTTAATAAGACGAAATTTCAATATATTCATTCAGTTTAAATTCGTTTTATCAAAGAGAACGATTTTTTTTCGCGCATGTGCAAGGCAGGACCTTCATTTCTTTAACCCTTGACTTCAAGATAATACAGAGTTATCGAAACTCGAATACAGGCCCGACTTTACTGAAGGATCCTGTAATAAAAGATCCCGTAACGTTGGTTCAACAATGGAATATCGAAGGGACTTGTTCCCCCTCAACTTCAAGATGACATTTTATCTGTATTTCTTTTCATAGACAAATAACGGAGAGGTTTCGCTGTAAAAAGGTATCAGATGTGAGAATAAAATTCAACAATATTATGGATTATGTTTATTGATGTTTTTTTGCTGTTTGGAGCAAATCAACTATTTGTCGGATTACAATGAAATTTGGCACAGATTTTGAAATCGATATTAGACAACAGTGTTTCAAATTTCACTTTGATCCGATATTTATTTTTGGAGATATAGTGAAGAAAATATATAAAATTTCGTTGTTATTCTAAATATAAATGATCGCTTCGCCAACGAATTTAAACGAGCGTGTAATAGCTCCGGACCTCACGTCAGAGCTTTTTTAGATTTTTTTTTAATTTATACTATTGTTTTACAATGTTGTTACTATCACAACTATCAAATACCACAACATTGAACGGCACTTAAAATTCATAAAGAAAGAATGAGTTCTAACCTCCAGTCATCACAGAATTAGAAAGAATGACAAGAGAACTGTCAAATATGGGGTTTTTTAATTGGGCAAGCCAGTCTTTTATTCAAGTTAAAGTGAGGCGGCCCGTATTTCATTAAAGGTCACCCTTAAATGTCTTGTGAGTACGCATGCGTATATGTCAAAATAGAGGAGATTTTATTTAAAACACGCCTCTATTTGGGTTTTGATAACTCTTCATTTATGGAAGAAATGATGTTTCAAAACATTATTGTTGAATATCACTTCCAATCTCACGAAAATGATTAGTGAAACTTTGCGTTCTTGTCGCGCTTATTGAGGCTGATCGAAGTTTCGAGTCTTACAAGCGCTCTTTCTGTACCCAGAGAGCTGTCATCTGATATGATCTATATTTATGTTGGACCGGCCATGTGAGATACACGACGTAACATCGTATGAATGCGAATGTGTTGATAATATATTACTTTTTTTTCGAAATGATACGACAAATTTTAGATTCCAAAAACGGCTGATTACAATACAAGCACTGATTCGCATTGAACGAAAAAATAGCTGACACATGGAACACCCATGGATTGGACAAGACATCTGGATCTGCAAAAAGACGGTATACATCAGACATGCTTCTTCTCCCAGATATGTATTATTTAATTTGAGCTCACCCGCTCAGTCGTGACAGAAATACTGAATATTTTGCGGAACTTTGTCTCTGATGGTTCAATGACTTTTTGGTTTGTTTAAGGAGACGTTCTGTGCGACATTATATCATTAATATGCTGAATATTTGAAGATTATGTTACACCCAATTGGTTGAAGGACCTTTACGTCGGGACTCACAGAAAAATCAGTCGTGAAATCATAAGCAAAGATACAGAATGGCCAAATAAAAAAAAGTAGAGCCATCTTCAAAAACTTCGTCATCATTTTGAAAGAGAGCTCAGATCTGTCGATTTTTGATTCTTATCCTCTTTTGATTTTATTAACCCAAATGGAATTTCAGGGTGGATTTCACCCTGGCTTGACAGTGAAAATGGCTGAGTTAATATCAGAAAATTAGGACACTCTTCTTTTAACAGCCAGTCTTCAAATTTTGCGAGTGTGCCAAGCTTAAAATTGAAAATGTATTTTGCTCGCATGTTCCAGGGAACAGCGTGCCAAATTTTGTCCTGAAATCTGTAATTTCCATTTTTTCCTGAAAATAGTCTCAAACGACTTTCAGGAACTGCTCGATCGTTCGAATTGTAACGTGTACAGTATGACAATTGTCTTATCTTTATGTCGATTTTCTATGTTTGCTCGAGCCTCTGCAAGATTATTGACAGTTCTATCCACCATTTCCACTAGATTTTCATGAATATTCAAGATACAATAAGTGAACATAAACATAACATCGTTACCATTGCGAAACATTCGCGTGTAACCGAATGTCACTCGACAATCGAATGTCCTATCTCCTTTATATACTTACTAACGGTGACAAGGTTATGTTTAAATTCGGATTTGGAATTTCTCGGTATCTTGTATTCGGTTTATTTCTTGAGAACATGGTGAATAGAACTCAAAAAATTTGGCAGATGCTCAAGAAAAAAAAAGAAAAAGAAAGTTTTTTCTTTTGAAAGTTATTATGTTAACGATCGCCCGTTATATTGACCGTAATATCAAAAAGAGATGTTCATCTATTTCTTTAATAACTTATATACTTTGAGAGATATTTAATTCCAATTGAAAAATGTTTCGTTTTCGCAGCTCTTGGGAGTTCAGAAGACAAACCTGAAAAATTACATCGACTGATAATTCTTTTCATATTTTCCTTCTTTATAATAATAAATCGAATCTGATTTCTATAAAACGGGTGTTCCGCCAAATCTTTCATCTTGATGAGCAAAAAATTCCACTTTCGAAACACTCTGCATATGAATAGCCTTGATCGAATTTGGAAGTTATGCATGACGAAGAAGCGATAGACACTTCTCAAATATCTTAACTATCTGACAAGGTGAACACCAAAATTTAATAGCAGGATAACGAACAGGAATCTTTGTCAATTCGGAGACCTTAAAATATTCAAATGAGTATCTGCTGAAGTCATCAAGTTTTTTTTATAGACCTGTTTCAAGATCATTATTGGTCATGATAAATTATCGAAAATGTAGTAATTTTCTTCGCTGATTCAGAGTCTACATTTTTATATGGATCATGAAGATAGCACTCATGGAATGAAAACATAAAATTAAGATATAGTAGTACTTCTTGATTTCAAAACCATTATTGACCACAAAAAATTCAGATCTTATCGTGATTATCATAACTGATAGTAAACCACATTTTCATATGGATCATAAGCATCGTTCGCGGAATGAAACCATAAAGACTGAACTTTGGTGAGTTCTTGGTGGTCTTTAATAACGTTAAACGAGATTGGAGATGACTCGAAGGCGTCTTGATTAGGAAGTCTTCAAAGAGCCGAGACTCAGGTGTGAAAAGGTATAATGACCCCAAGATACCAGTATTTTTTCAATAGTCATTGTTCGCAATCTCGCACAAGTAATGAGAATAAGGGATGTTATTATACATAGAGCGACTGCAGCACAATAGGCGTAATTGGCAGTTAATACTCTTCAACCACTTCTTATTTCATGACCATATTGCTGCATTTTAATGGTCATACAAATGCAGGTATTTTCTGACCTCTTTACCAAATTTGACTGGGTGTTAAAATGTGAGACAACAGTTCTTTTTCATCATGAGATTTGGTTGCTGCTCTTGACATAGCATATTACATTGAAGATTGTAGAAATATTTCACTCATCATTTGAAAAGCATCTTAGCAGACCGAACATTCCTGCCTAACATGACACATAAGTCATATCAAAAACAAAGTCTAGCGAAATGGAAGAATAAAAAAGCTGTGACGTGACTATATTGTTCTGAAGAGATCTCGATACTCAGCTGTCTCTTCGAATGATTGCAGACATTATCATTTGGTAATATGTGGTCTCTTTGGACGCAGTTGCTGAGAGTTCCACGCATTTACCTGGATGTTTTTGGTGATGGTGATGATGTATATACTGCATGGAGTGTTCATGCACATCATTCCCCTTTCAATATGACGTAAGCTGTCTGCTATAAAATGCAGTTACAGCAGGCACTGCATGATCTGAAGGCACCTGCGTGACATGCGTCGAAACTAACGATTTTGGAGAAGAACACACCATGTTGTTTGCTCATTTCATGGTCACACTTATAGGCCATCTCCAGGTTGCTGTCTTAAGCCATGATACAAGTATAAGAACGCAATTTCAATTCAGAATTCAAACGCTAATTCTATGGAACAATATCGATATCATTTCGCCCAAATGTCTCAAATGAGACATTCATTTTTAGGGTATTCGACCTTTCAATTGTTTTGTATGGTTTTCATCGGAAGTAATGACATATAGAAGAATAACTTTCGAAAGTAGTGACTCGCTATTTGTGGAGTTAAATTGTGACCAAATAGCGATATAATGGTAATATGGTGAGAGTCGCTTGATGATCCCGTTGATATATCCATTGCCAATCATTTTTTTCCCGGGTATATAATTACATACCGTCGTAAATAAGAAAAACCTCAGTCTCAGATACTTTGAAATCAAGCTTTAAACTTTGTATAGGAAAACTGAGTACTCACGAGATAACAAATTTATTGGATATAAAGGACTCATATGTACATATATGAAATATTGGGAATGAAGGCTTGATTCACGCTTGTTCTAGGGAACAGCGCGTTATCATTTCGTCACGATGTCTGTAATTTTAGAATTTTGTGCCGAAGATGGTCTTAAACGATTGGTTTGAACTCCCTGAAGATGTGAAGAAGAATCCGTGGTCAAACTCAATTCTGTCCGTGCGTATGTGCTCTAACTGTCGAAGGAAGAGACTTAGCAACTCGAAATTCTCAGATTAGGTTTGGAGTCCGAATATCTCGGTTAAGTTCGTTAATGGGTGGAATCGGTCGGATAGTTTTGGAGTTAGGCATATTTGAAGACTTGAGGTTAATTCCTCGATATCTCATGAAGTATTGACTCGATCGAATTGAAACTTTGTGAACAGTTTTGGAATACTAACGCGCAACTTAGAGCGAAATGTAGATCCAATTGTTACAGAATTTAAAAAAAGTTTTATTCGAAATATTTCAAATTTTTGATGAAAAATTTTTTTCCGCAGAAAATATTGATTAAATTTCAAAGGACTTCGGCACCCACCTCAGAGTCAGTATTTAACAACAATGTGTCAAATGTCACTTCGATCCGATATTTACTTTCGAAGATATAAGGAAAAAAAATGTGCCAAATTTCGTTGTTATTTGGTATTTTAACGTTATTTCCGCAATATCCCAAGAAGTACAAATGCAATCAGATTGAAACTTCGTGATCAGCTGGAGATTACCAACACGCAACAAGGTGCAAAATTTCGTGTTGATCTAATCGTTAAAATTTGAAGAAGCGCGTAAAAGCTCCTGACCGCACGTCAGTGCTCTTCTAGATTTATTTCCCAGTTAATATCTAAATAATTAGTGAGCCTTATCTGCAATTTCCTTTCGTTTTTCTAATCAGGTGGAGATTACCAACACGCAAAAAGGTGCAAAATCTCGTGTTGATCTAATAGTTAGAATTTGAACAAGCGCGTAAAACCTCCTGACCTCACGTCAGTGCTTTTCTAAGTTTTCTTTCGGCATCTCGGAATTCTTCTCGTACGAAAGAGGTTTCGACGAAGAGAGCGTTTTTTCTTCTTCCAGGGCGGGAAATCGCCTTCGGCAATTTCCTTCTCGTTCAGGAACACCTCTCGCTGTCAAAGTTATAAAAATCATCATTCAATGATTTTTCCTTATTATTTTACTTATTTATTATACAGATTATACAGATCAGTATCTGAATTGAAATTTAACTGAACATAAATCTAAACCAAAATCGAGGTACGAATCTTAATAGCTACAATGCATTTGGTACCCTTAAAATATATTGGGTATTCTGGGAAATGCAATGTGGAGAACCTCAACCCCGAATAATATTTCATGCAATTCGATATAACCCTGTGATTTTCATTGCACTTATATATAAAATCAATATACCCAAACGATAATCATTAATGATGTGCAAGCTTTGGGACCTTATCGAATACCCCGATCTGAAAGTGAGAACGAAAAACTAGATATAACTCGAAACCAAAACTGCGTAGCAATAAATGTAGGTGTTGCTCAAGAGGTGGAACCTTCAGTTCCATTTGACACCGTCTCGTTTCTGCTGGCTTTAATTATATAAACTACTTTCGAATGTACGAAAAAAAAAGATTTGCGGTGGATACATGGAGGACCTTGCGGCCTTCCCAATTCGTTTAGCTAATCACCATCGCCCCTGCTTGTTAGTGATTTATTGCCATTCTTCCTTTTATCCCTTATAAGATCATTAACAAGCATTTTATCGAAATGAATAAATAAAAGGATGCAGATTCGAGTCAGGCCTCACAAGAATTGAAAGCTTTCCTGGATTATTCTGAAAAAGAAAACGAAAGGACATTGCAGATAAGGCTTCCCAATTATTTCGATATTGATTGGGAAAAAGGCCATTTCTCGTGTCTTAATACTTATTTTCATGGAATACAACATGAAAACAGCTTTATCAGGCATGGATCCCCTCAGTTAATCAGCTTCAAATAATCCCTATATAACATAACTATTAATTGAGTAGGTAGTTATTTTTATTTTCTTCACTAAAGTTTTGGAATCAGCCTGGAGCTGATTCTTTTTTCAATGAAAAATGAAATGAGATATACTGAAGATTAAGAATCAAAAGCTTTCATAGTCAAGTCTGAAAAAGAAAACGGAAAGACATTGCATTTTTTCTACCATACAGTTTTGAAATGAGCCTGAAACTGATTCTACTTTCTTTAAAAATTGAAATGAGATATACTGAAAATTAGGAAGCATTTTATAGAAGTGAGTAAATGAAAAGTTGCATATTCGAGTTAAGTCTCACAAGAATTAAAAGCTTTCCTGGATCATTCTGAAAAAAAAACGTAAGGACATTGCAGATAAGGCTTACTAATTATTTCAATATTAACTGGGAAAGAAATCTAGAAAAGCACTGACGTGAAGTTAGGACCTTTTACGCGCTTGCTCGAATTCTAACAATTAGATAAGGACGAAATTTTGCACCTAGTTGCGTGTTAGTAATCTCCACCTGATTACGAAGTTTCAATCTGAGTGAATTTGTACTTCTTGAGATATTGCGGAAATGACGTTAAAATTTCAAATAACAACGAAATTTCGCATATTTTTTCCTTTTATCTCCGAAAGTGAATATCGGATCGAATTGAAATTTGGAACATTGTTGTTAATTACTGACTCTAAGGTTTGTGCCAAATTCCATCGAAATCTAAACAATTATTTCAGGGGAAAAAATTTTTCATCAAAAATCTGAAAAATTTTCGAATAAATAGTTTTTTTAAATTTTCTAACAACTGGATCCACACGAAATTTTGCTCTGAGTTTCGCGAGGTATTCCAAAACCGTCCACGAAGTTTCAATTCGATCGAGTCAATACTTCATGAGATAACCTCAAAATTTCTAATGGGCCTAAATCCGAAAGTATCCAACCGATTCCACCCATTAACGAATTTAACCGAGATATTTGGACTCAAAACCTGATCTGACAATTTCAATTCCCTAGGTCTGTTCCTTCGAAAGTTAGAGCACATACCTTTCCTAGAACAAGCTTGTAAAAACAATTTCTTACGTCTTAATAGATATTTCCATGGAATACAACATGAAAGCAGCTTCATCAGGTATAGATCCTCTCAGTTAATTAGCTTCAAATAATCTCTAGATAACATAACAATTAGTTGAGTAGGTAGATATGTTCATATTATCCACCAAAGTTGTGGAATCAGCCTGGAGCTGATTTTTTTTCAAAAAAAATTAAATGAGTTATACCGAATATTAAGAAGAATTTTATCGGAGTGAATGAATAGAAATTTGCAGATTCGAGTCAGATCTCACAAGAATTGAAAGCTTTGCTGGATTATTCTGAAAAAAAAACGAAAAGACATTGCCGATACTGCTCACTAATTATTTCGATATTGATTGGGAAAAATGCCAATTCTTGTGTCTTATTTTCATAGAATACAACGTGCGAGTAGCTTTATCAGGTATAGAGCCTCTCAGTTAATTAGCTTCAAATAATCTCAAGATAGCAAAACAATTAGTTGAGTAGGTACCTAGTTATTTTTATTTTCTCCACTGAAGTTTTACAATCAGCATAGAGCTGATGCTAGTTTCATGAAAAAAATTAAATGATTAACTGGGGAATACTTAAGACTAGGAACATAATCATTTGAGTTGTTTGCCAACAAGAGAAACTTCGCAAGTAACGTATGGCATGAAGTGTCAACGACAGAGTTTTTCTTAGGTGAAGTTATATTAACTGTAGGATTTCAAGGACGACCTCATATTCTCTTTTTATTTTACGGGTATAAAGCTGATTTTCCAAAAGTTTATTTTATAGACACTCAACAAACTTTTTGTATTTGAGGTTAACTTGAAGAGTTTTTTCGGAATTATAAACATCAGGCGGACAGAAAGCGAAAATTATTCTTCAATACCTAGATAAGGTATTATGACTTGGGATCCTTTTCGTCGAAATATTTGTATTTGGGTTTTGTAGTTTGGATGTTGAGTCCAAACTAGCAAAATTGGCCATCAGTATTTGCCAATAAATTATCAAGTTTTATCATAATGGAATCGGTATTTCGGAGTTATTCCAGGTATTATTATTAATTGTGAGTGTGGAGAAAAACCACGAAATTCGAAAACTATTTTCTAATAACTAGAAATTGGAATGTAATCGAAGTATGTCTTAAATCTCATAGAAATATGATTAATCGTTAACAAAAGCAACAAATTTTCCAAAAAAAGAATTTGAAAATGTTCGATTTTTTTGGAAAGATTGTGCGAGCAGTGGTGGGTGAGCATTCTACATGTTTTTCTACAACTTGCTGTCAAGGATAGTTTCTTGGAAACCAGATTGTCTAATAAACAATAAAGTAATAATATTAACAATAAAAAAAATGAATTGTGACGTTTCAGAGTACAAATCTGACTCCTTCATCAGACAAACGAGAAAATTTTTCGGAATTACTTTTTGAATGTGTTATGTTATTTTCAAGGAGTTTCCTAGGAGGAAACTGAAAATAATTGCTTTCTCACAATGTATACAGTGGCTTCCTTCTAGAGTCACACTTTTGTCCTCCAATTTTCTATGAAAATCATAAAATGAGAATACACGACATTTTCAGGGGGTGAGTCGAGAAAAGACACAAGAACATGCGCGCAAAAGCTCCTGAATTCAGTCCATTTCATGATTTTCCATGATGATTCCAGATAACGGATATATTCTACTGTATTTCAAACCTTCATGACGCAGTATGCAGTTCGAATAACATTTCTTCTGCGATTAGTCATCGAGTCAACAAGAAACCAACAAGGAAACTAAAAGACAGGAAATCATTCTACAGTGTCCGGATATTCTCGTTTACTTTGAAGGAATTTAATATTTTCACACTTCATTCATTACACATTACACAAAGTTGCTTTACGAGCTCCTTCTTCTGAAGCATACAAGATAATGTTATTGTCGAATAAACATATTCTGTTTTTTCCTCTTCTACTTAAGCCCCTGTTCCTCCTCAACGTGTGTAATGTGTTTTGTCTGCTCCGAGAGTGTGAAGTAAATTAATTTGGGACGGCTAAAATTGGATTTCGAAATGATTATGACAAGCACGATTTACAAAGGAGCTCATTCTGAGCCGTGAAAACGAGAATCTAATGAATTCGAGATGATATGAAAATGAAGGAGAGGTTAAGTTATTCAAGAAAAAATTCTAGAGAAGCACTGACGTGTAGTCAGCAACTCCAATGCGCATGTTCGAATTGGTTGCCAAGGTGGTGTCATCCAATATTTCCAGACATAAATATCGGATCGTTCTGAAATTTGGTACTCTGTTGAAACACATAAACATCAGAGTTTGTGAAAAATTTCATTGAAATTTGATACATGATTTCTGAAAAAAATTTAAAAAAAACGATAATTTTTTCTCAAATTTCCAACAGTAAGTTCCTGAAAAAATTGTGCATCAAGTTACGCATTGGTATTCTTAATGTCAATCCGATCCTTTCACTAGTTTCTGAGATATCCAGTCAATAATCTCAAAACTTCAAATGAATTATAACTTCAAAACTGATTGTCGGTCTTAGCATATTAACTTAGCCGTCGAATTTTGAAAGTTTCAACTCGCTAGTTCAATTTTTTTCAAGTTATCGTGGCAACTTCTGGAAGGACACAGTCAAATTTGAAATCAGATTCTTTATTGGTACGTCCAACCTAATCTTTCGAGACCATTTTCAGGAGAAAATTCAAAAAATTACAGACATTTGGGCGGACCAATAAGCACGCTGTTAGCTATAAAGTGCTTGCAAAAATCGAAGAAAAGTACTTAAGTGAAGTCTGGAGATATTACGCTCATGTTCTAGGGAACAGCGTGCATTCGTTTTGCCCAACTGTCTGCAGTTTTCGAATTTTTTCTCGAACATGGTCTCAAACAAGAAGGTGGGAATCCGATATCGAAAATTGATTATTTCTGGTCGGCTGTTGGTACGATAATTTGAGAACGGACAGAGCTAGATACTTTAAATTTTCAGGATAGGTTACGTTAGGTTAGGAAAGGTTTCAAAGAAATACTCATTTTAATTTTTCAGGTTATTCGCTGAATATCTCAGGAATAACTATCAATTAGATATCTGAGAAATTAGGTACAAGGCTTGAAGTCAACATTTTACATAAATGTACCGAATTGCACTCCGATCTGATCTTCATTTTCCGAGATATTGAGGAAAATTTATTTAATTTTTCTAAATGTTTCCTCGATATCCATATAATTTCCAGAATAACTCAAAAAATACTTATACGTTCATGCTGACAGTATGAAAAACTAGTTGGAAATGCGGATGCACAAATTTGTGGAGATTTTCGTGATAAAACTATTATTAATTAAAAAAAAACGAAATTTTCACAATGTTTGGCGCGGTTATTACGTGAGTAGGTCACCGCTTTGGCAACGAATTTGGACATGGACGCAAATGCTGCTGGCTTCACCTCAGTGCTTTTCTAGAATTTCTCATGCTTCTACAGGCACGATTCATACTCCCTTCAGAGTCCATTTAGGTGAAGAAATTATGATTAAGGTCGATTGTAGCACACAATATATTAACCCCCCTTGTATACTAACATCGATTTCCCATTGTCGTGTCGTGAACAAAAAAACCTAGAGAAGCAATGACGTGAAGTCAGCACCTTTAACGCGCTTGTTTACATTGCGAAATGGCGACTTAGAAATTTCAATTAAATTTGAATGAAATATGAAAATGTTCAATTTTTCAATGGATAATTCTTCTCATTGACACTGTTCATCTTCCAACCAAGTTCAATTTTGATCAGATAAATATTGTTCGAGTTATTGAAAAATCAAAATTTCAAATGGCTGTAGCACAAACACCATTCGGCAGATTTGGCCCATTAACGAACTTAACCGAGATATTCAGGATCTTAACCTAACCTGAGGATTTCAAGACTCTAGGTCTTTCCTTTCAAAAGTTAGGGCACATACGGACGGACAGAATGGAATTTGACCACGGATTCTTCTTCTTCAGGGAGTTCAACCCAATCGTTTAAGACCGTTTTCGGCTCAAAATTCGAAAATTGCAGACATTGTGTCGAAATGATAACCCTCTGTTCCCTAGAACAAGCTCGTAAAAGTGATTATGGTAGGTGAACAGAGTGTTTAATACTTTTACTCAAATTCATTTATTCGAACATTTCAGAGGAATATTTATATTCAAAAGGGTACAAAATAAATGATGTGTGATAAAATATCGTTAACAAATCACGAAAAAGTAGGCGCTCTGAAAATTGTCAGCAATTACCATTAATTATTTAATTTTTGGCAACACCACTACATCGACTGTGAACTCCCATCCGATTATGATTTGGTTCAGGAGTGCAAAACCCATGGCTGCCTATATTGATCTTCGTTTCGCAGCTCTTTTTTCTATCTTTAATGGTGATAGGTCCATCGACACATCGAACATTTCATTTTTGTCATAAGACTTTTACTAAAAACCACCACTTATACACTTTACAACATCCATGACCTAACCGGGATTCGAACCCGGTACCTTCATCACCCTAGTTGACGTCTCAGCCAACTAGACTATCGAGGAAGTCGTTTAGCAAATTGTTTAGGATCTACCCTATCCCATGATTTATCTACCACCGGAACTTATCGTGAAAGTCAGTCTCTAGCTCATTCGATTCGACTGCTATCGTTGTAATGACAGTCTAACTAGTCAAAATAGAATTTGAAGTCTAATTCTTCATCAGAAACTTCAAGAAAATTTTCTGTTCAGAATACTGAAATAACAGACATTTGGACGATAAAAGTGCTCGCTCTCAAACAAAAGCGTAAAAAAGAATTGACCATATGGAATTTATCAAGACACAGCACCAACCTGATTTGAAATCGATCTGTTACTCAATCAACCAACCGATACTCACGATATGTTAAGAAAAATACCTCGTGAGTGAGGCCTAATTATCCAGTATGTATCGCGTTTTGAAACACAACGTTCCAATATAAATTCATATATCTTAATATTAAATAGTAATTAGTCCGTATCTAAATATCTTTTTATTGTGTAAATGCCTAATATTTCAACTTTCACTTTTAGTCCATTGGGAAAACGTTTTGACGAGAAACCTTCAAGTGTGTCGGCAAAAACGGTCGTTAGATTCTTTGTGCTCATTCAAACGACGAATAAAAACATGTATCACATCGCTGTTATTAACATATTCATAGAGTGTTACTTCACGAAAGGGAATGTCCTCAATCAAATGCGGTTTCTTTCATGCAATTCGATGATTTTCTCACAATTGAGACAGAAAGCTCAATATAATATCAGCTTGATGCAAAAATAATCGACGTTTTTCAGCGATTAACTCAAATTGCGATATGTCGTTTCCAGAGACAATTCATTTATCTAACTCAAAACGATTCATTTTGGTATGCTTTTACTTACGATTGTTTCCTTACATAACTCTCTGTAATCTTGGGCGAAATCGTTTAGCTTGTGTTGCCAATTAACGAACGTATTCAATTTTGAATAGTTCTTTTTTGGATATTGGGAGTGAAAACTTAGAAAAAATCCCGAAAAGTAATGCGAAATTCACGCAAAATATGCTTTTATCCATATTTAAATAGGAGGAGTCGAACTTCTGGGTGGAGCAAGTTTTTTGTCTTATAAATAACATCTACTAAGGAAATAGCAAAGGCAATGGAATTAACATTTTTCCGAAAAGAAATATGTGAGACTCCCCAAGAATTTCGCCGTATCTGTAGGAGTAGTTCCCTCTAAGGGCCAGTATTATAAAACTTAAATGGAAGTTATCTTTAACTTTAACTGAAATGTTGACAGTAATGTTTGGACATATCTGTCAGTTAAAGTTAGAGTTAAGTTTTATAATACCGGCCCTAAGTGTTGCAGATATAAAATACACTCCCTAAAGCCTGCATATGTCGCATATACAGTGCGCGTCAAAATTATGGAACAAATTAATTTTCTCAGAAGAAAAATATTCGGCAACAGAACCCTGAAACAAGTCAATTTTGTTTCACTTTTACCAAATTTATATGCATTTTTGAAGGATTTTTGTTGCACCCTGTGTCATCCCCATTAACCCTCTAAATTTTTCGAATGGGGAAAGTAGGTCATGTAGTACTTTTTTGACAAGGTCATTGTATCTTCTTCACAGGCGTGCAGAAATTTTCAAGAAAAAAAATTTTGTTTTGAAAAATCAGTAAGTTCAAAGAGGTTTCCAGTATGTGCACTCTGTCATGGCTCATTTACTTACTACTGGGAATATATCCCCAAAATCTCAAATGGGGTTAACTCCGAAGCCGTCCAGCAGATTCTGCCTAGTATGAAATCAGCCATCACATTTTGATATGCAAAATATCCTGAGAATTTCAGTAGCTAGCGTGTTCCGTTCGAAATTTATCATATCCACGTACAGAAGTGAACTTGACATCCGATTCTTCGTTAGTAAGTCCGACGTAGTGTTTCAGGGCTTTTCCAGACTCAAAATTCGAAAATTTCAAACATTTGCAAAAAAATACATGCGGCGCCGTTTCCCCAAGAACAAGCTCGTAAAAACCTACCTTACAAAACTGATTCGACACTGACATTAGGCTCGGAATGCGTCGCATAAAATGAATTAAATACAAAATTATTTATTGTCATTTCTGAAAGTTCAATTTGACCTGTTCTGAGTAGATTCAGAATGCACCAAAATCTCCTAAGAAGATTAAAACAAGGAAGTTTTTTTTAAAGTCACTCGTCAAAAATTCAATACCGATCGCTGAATTCCTTTGTCACTGCTATTCGAACTAATCCATGAAGGTATTCAATGAAAAAAGTGAACAGGCGAGGTCTGAATTCTCAACATTTTGGTATAAGGAAGGTTTTCTACGAGCTTGTTCTGGGGAACAACGCGTTATCGTTTCGTCACAATGTCTGCAATTTTCGAATTTTGAGCCTAAATCAATCTCAAAAGACTTGATCCTGTCCGGCCGGCCGTGTGTGCTCTAACTTTCAAAAGATAGGCCCTAGAGTCTTGAAATTTTCAGGTTAGGTTTGGATCCTGAATATCACGGTTAAGTTCGTAAATGAGCCAAATCTGCCGAATGTTTTATGTGTTATACAGAGTTACAGTGTTATGAAATTTTGATTTTTCAATAACTCGAAGAAATTTTATCTGATCGGAAGGAAACTTTGACGGAAGATGAACAGTGTCAATCAGAAGAATTATCCATGGAAAAATTGGAAAAAAAAATTTTTTTTCCGAAAATTTACATTATTTAATTAAAATTTCCCTGAAATTTCCAGATCACACTTTCGCAATGTTAACAAGCGCCTAAAAGCTGCAGACTTCACTTCAGTGCTTTTCTAGGTTTTTCAAAATCATTTTCATCTCAAAATTCGAAAATTAGAGACATTTCGGCGAAATTGTAACTCTCTTGCTCTTAAAAACATCCCATAAGAATGGGTTTTTTGGTTTCATGAACAAAGATATCTCCACAATCATCCAGTATGTGCAGTGCAAAAGGTTAGCGGTTTGTATATCTGTTCGGATCTAGAGCATAAACTAAAAGTAGTCAGCTATAACTCGCGCTTGTCAGAAGGATATTGCACTTATTATTCACGCAAAAAGTGCAGGTTATATACGATTTAGGGACTATTCAGCCTTGTGCTTTCTCATTACATTTGATATAAGGCGCGAACACTTAGGAATCATATTATACATCAGCGGAGAAAAACGTGAGGTGTCTCGAGGCATTTTTAAGACTTAAATGGTTCAAGAGAACGCGAATGTTGTGCTGATGAGAAATCCTGGAATTGCTAATGGTGGCTACGACACAGATTAGGAAAATGCCTCACGAAAACCAATAAATGGGTTCACAGCAAATTATTCCGAACTGCGGGGATGCACCGTAATCAAATAGATACTATAAATGCGACATATGCAGGCTATTAGGAGTGAATTTCAAATCTACAACACAACTCCTACAAATACGGCGAAATTCTTCGGCAGTCTCACATATTTCTTTTCAAAAAAATGTTACAATGTTCATTACGTTGCCTTCTCTATTTAATTAGCAGTTGAGGAAGAATTGGTAGTCCACAGGCAATGGTTATAAGAAAAAACTTCCTTCTCTCAAAACTTCGCGAATTCAGATTTCTTCTATTTACTAATTCATTGAATATTGAACTTACTTAGATAGAAATCATTCGAAAAATTCAATGACCTGAAGTCAGAATATTTCTGTTTCAGTTATTCTTTTTGTATGTGTCCAATGTACTACGTATGACAGATCGGTTAGCCCTTCCGGTATTAAGCCTAATCTTTTTGACCTCCAGATATTGATGATATGATTTTCACGTATTTTTGATGAACCTTCAAGCCGTTATTTTTTACAACAAAGATCTAGATTTTAACTCGATTGTATCTGAATTTTCGGAAATTATTGTGAAGATTGAATTCTTTGATTTTGTATTTCTACGGAATTTACTCTTTAACGAATTTTTTCTCCGTATTCAAGCCCCAAATCTACAAGTTTCAATTTGATCGTATTAGTAATATAAGAATTGTTTAGGAAAAATTGGGTTGGCCGAAACCATTCGACTGAATTTTGTTATCAAGGAACCTGATCCTCAGACATATTCAGTGCTTTCTGGAATGTTAACACTGAAACGATTTTTAATTTTTCAACAATTAGATCTCTACCATTTTTTCCATAGAACTGAGTGTAGGTATTAACCGACTTTTCAGGAAGTTTCAATGTGTTCAGTATAGTACTTTTGAGATATTATGGAAATTTTCTCAAAATTTCAAATGCGTATAACTCCGAAACACCTCAACGAACTTAACTGAGATATTCAGATTTCACACCTAACCTGAAAATGTCAATACTCTAGATCCATTCGCTCACATACACATCTGATCGAATTGAAATCTTAAATCATTTCTGAATCTAAAAAAAAAGTGGCTCTGAAATTAATTGCTATATTGTATTTTTATATTTGGTTATTTTCGCCCTCTCATTTGATTAATAACATTATATTTGATTATTCTATTTGAAACATTGAGTAGTAGTTAAATATATGATCTTGAGAAAAGTAGCTATTTTGCATTAAAGGTTTACCGCGTTAACGATAATTTGTCTAACATGCATCATTGGTATTTTCACCCATTATACAATTTTTATTTTATCCAACGAGAATACAGAAAAATAGAGAAGTCCCAGGTGCCAGGGGTGTTTAGCAGAAATTGGTATTAAAAGATACTTTGCAAACATCTGGAGTTCTATCGTATAATTGATATAAATGGTTCTATATTTCACTCCTGAGCTGACTGCGTAATGGACTACTTTCCATATTGCTTTATTATTGCCGATAATCAGCAAGAAGGACTGATAGAAAAAATTGGAGCTTAGAGATTCATTTTTTTATTCTTCCCATTTGATTTGTAATGCCGATAATAAAGTACTCATTATTCCACTTCTGCTCAACATTTCTATATACGCCGTCCACAGAATTCGAACTATGAGAGATTCCACAAAGTCCAATAATTAAGTAATACAGATTTTTCTGTATACATCTTACGATATACTTTCATTGCCTTCAACCAAGAAATGAAGATATGGATGTCAACTGGCATATAACGATTGAAGTCGAAAACTCGAAAGGAAGAAGATGAAACACTGTTTCCAGTATTATTTTTGTTTTGTATTTTATTGCGTTACCGTTTCCTTAAGTTTTTGACTTCAATCGTTATATGCCATTTGATATAAAAAAAATTGTCATTCAAGACGTGTCACGTTGAAGACAATAAAAGTATATCGTAAGATCTCTATATCGAAAGATATTATGTGAACGTATTACAGAAAAATCTGTATAATTCAATGATTGTATTCGGCTTGATCGAGTAGAGTCGTTTGAATTAAATAACAGAAGTCCAGTTTGTTGATCGTATTTCGGTGTGTTGATGGACATTCAGAGAACGCATTTGATTTCTTGCGGACGACCTTGTTTTTCTGAACCCATTGAAATGGTCGGTCATAGAGTACCCACCTGATTTTAATCGCAAACGAATTGTTACCTTGCATAAGGAGACACTCCCAGCGTGAAATAGCCAACTATGTCGTCCAATCTTCCATTCGTAGAACACTTTGGTGGTAAGCAGAGAGACAGGTAGACAACAAACGATCTCCAACTCTAAACTACACCACTTGTTACATACTATATACACGAAAACACTTTTCAACAAATACAGCATCATGTGTTCGAGCCCAGAATACAAAGAAAATCAATAAACTACTCCACACAAATAAGGTATTGACGCTCACAGGGTGTTTATCTCTTCTATTCGTAGGTTATCGGCTTCACCTACAAGGTGGACCCCTAGATCTTTTTATTTTTCGTACGCCAATTCTGCAAAATGAACATTGTTGTGTTTTCGAGACTATCGACATCGAGTGAAAATAAAGGTGGAAAAGAGTACATATCTGCGATACTATCTTGGAGTTGTTAACAAGACTCGAACTTGAGTCGACCAGTTGAAGCTGTTACGGACCAAGTACATTTTCTAGGCCTGTACTTTGATGTCATAAAACGAACCGACTAAATATTCTTCGTTTTCCTAATCTGAATTTGCTTACTATATTTTTTCGAAAATATTTAACATTCAAAGGACTCTGCCGTCAGGAAAAATGTTTACGTTTAAATATTTGAAGGAAAGCACTGACGTAAGTCAGTAACTTTTGAGTGAATGCTCAAATTCAGTCAACGTGCTAAGGGAAATATTTTTATATGGTCCATATCCATTCAGAATTTCATTCATATCATTTTTCAATCAAGTACTAGATTTCAATTCAATCCAAATCTGGAATTTTTGGAAATATTTGGCTGATAAAATTTTGAACGGTAATATCTATGGAATAATTCGGCGGATTCAAGCAATTCACGAATTCGTCCTACGTTATTGAGCCCAATACTACTTTACAAATATCGAGTTTCTAAGTTGTTTCTTTTGGGAATTTTGTGTGTAGGTCAGCCTAACCTAAAAACAAAAAACAACTGGATAGTTGTAGAGTTGGTTCAGGTCTTGATTACGAAGGCTGCTGAGTTCGTAAATCGGTTGAATCCACCCAACGATTCCTCAGATATGTTGATTCAAAATTTCATTTTAGCAATATCTCCAAAAATACAGATTGTATCGAATTGAAATGCAGTACTGGATTGAAAAAATTCGGACTTTTACTTATTTTAAAGTTATTTCCTGAATATAGCAAGAAATACCAATTCGACCAGATTGAACCTTTATAATAAGTTCGATGCGCTAAGTGTACAATGTGAATTATGGTTAGGAAAATTTAAGAAAATCTAGAAAAGCACTGAGGCCAGGTCAGGAGATTTTAAGCGCTATCTCAAATTTTAACTATTAGATCAATACGAAATTTTGCATTTGCGTGTTGGTAATCTCCTCCTGATACGAAGTTCCAATCCGATTGCATTCGTACTTCCTGAGATATTGCGGAAATAACGTTAAAATTCCAAATAACAACAAAATTTGGCACATTTTTTTCCTTATATCTCCGAAAGTAACTTGTTGTCAAATACTGACTCTGAGGTTTGTGTCAAATTTCATAGACATCTAATCAATATTTTGAGAGCAAAAAAAAATGTTCATGAAGAATTTTGAAAATTTTCGAATGAAATTCTTTCAAATTTTCCAACAACTGGACCCACATGAAATATGGCTCTAAATTCCGCGTTCGTATTCCAAAACTGTCTACGAAGTTTCAATTTGATCGAGTCAATACTTCATGAGATATCGAGGAATTAACCTTGAAATTCCAAATTGGCCCTACTCCGAAACTATCCAACCGATTCCACCCATTAACGAACTTAACCGAGATATTTGGAGTCCAAAGCTAATCTGACAATTTCGAGTCGCCAAGTCTTTTCCTTCGAAAGTTAGAGCACATACGGACGGACGGACGAACAGAATTTAATTTGACCACGGAGTCCTCTTCAGGGAGTTCAACCCAATCGTTTAAGACCATTTTCGGCTCAAAATTCGAAAATAACAGACATCGCGACGAAATGATAACGCGCTGTTTCCTAGAACAAGCGCTCAAAAAATTAGAAATATTGTCGAATTTAATATTTCAGTCGATATTCAACAACAGTGTACAAAATTTCAGATTGATGGGAAGTGAACTTTAGGAAATAGCGAAAAAACAATATTTGGGTAAGATTTTAACCATTCATGAACTAGAACTTAGTTATTCAGCTCTAATTCTGCACTACTAGATTTGAGTTTGGATTCAATGTTTTCGGAAACTATTGTATTCACAATGGGCTGCTTGGTTGAGGGAAAACACAATATCTTCTTAAATGAATTACATAGAATTATTATAATTGTATATTTAAATTACATTCCGGATTTTAATTTCTCAATATTAACGTAAATAAAGCTATGATCGTATTAGAATCCAGCAACCCCTTGATTGAAAATGACGGTGTGAAGTTGGATAAAAATTTAGCGAGGAGCTATCCTCGAATTTGCGTTAAAGCTCCTAGAATTTTTGTAGCTCTCCTTGTTATATTTTCAATTTCATCCAAATTTTCAGGCTGATACTTAACGTTTCCGTTAAAATTCAATGACTATCCAAAAATGGCTCATGCTCCAGAGCCTACTCTACATCCCGAAAGAAAACAGAATACCAGAAAGCATATTATATTCTGGCCTCTTGAAACTATTGGGACAGTTGACCCTATGGGGAAGTAAGAGATAATCAGTGTAAATTTGGCACTAACTTCCTACATGCTTGGCAGGAACATAGCCTTAAGCTAGCAATTAAGATCAATATTTTGGGATATTCCTCAAGAGCATCGATCCATGTATCATGGAACCTTCAGCTCTTCGATCGAGTCCAGCTTCCTGCTGCCGTTGTTTCCCAATTAATTTCTTGGTGGGCTCTTCAATAAGAAATAAGTTATAGGTATATGAGAGATGCCTATTGATTTTAAGATCCCTCAGTCCTTGTCACAAGACAGCGGGAGATGGATCGCAGATACAATGGTCTACGTGGACAAGGAGCAGAATTACTGGTAAAATGTGTACTTGTTATCTAGATGCAAGTTGCATTTGCTGGTACAAATTTGTTCTTGGATGATGGTAGTATAAGATCGAGTTGGATCATTTGTCAACGAAGCTATAGGACCTTGCCATATTTTCACTTTGCTAGTCTTCCGCCAATACTTGCTGCAGGTTCCTCTGATATTTTTATAGACTGAACCGTTTCATCCGATCCTACGTACTCGTTGATCATAAAGAGATATTTGAGAATTCAATGACTATTATTATTTAACCGAAAATAGGCAAGCTTTCAAATATTTCACTCAATATAATTTGAAACCTGGAAGTCATTGTTTGTTAATAGTTGCTAACAATTGGATTTTTACGAAACTTCGCATGAGCCTGCCCGTCAGCAATCTCCAGCTTTTTACGAGGTTTCAATTTTCTCACATATACTTACTTCTTCAGACATTGAAGGGTAACCTTAAAGTTTCAAATACGTGGTACTCCAAAACCCAAACAAACTCAAGCAGGATATTCGGGCTCCACTCCTTCCCTCAAACTTTCGACACTGTAGGTGATTTCTTTCAAAATTTAGAGCACATACGAATGGCCAGACGGACGACCGGACATAATTGAATTTGACAGAGGATTCTTTTTCAGGGATCGTTTCATACTTTCCTGAATACATGTTATTGAGAATCTAGCCTGAGAAATTTCGCAGCAATATTATTTCACCAAGAAAAGACAAACTTTGAAGATTTTCTCAGTATAATGGAAAACCTTGGAATTATAAGTAAAGGCAGAAAACTGAATTATTCATTTTAGTTTCAGTTCATAAAGAAATTTCTCCAGAGCTTCATAACACTTCGCTACCAATTTCGGAAACATAACTATCGAAAATAGAATGAAAATTATTATTAATGAATATTGCCCCTGCGTATACTGAGGTATATAAACTATATGTCAGGAGCAATTCTATATCTGACAATCAACTGAAAATCGTCAGAACTAGTTTCTAATTTTTTAGTTCTGTATTCACTTCCAAAAGTGAACTGCAAAATTTTCGGCAATTATCGGATCATTTTCGATTCCAAAAACTCTAGAAATGCACTGACGTGAGGTCAGGAGCTATTACGCGCTTGTTCAAATTATAACTATTAGATCAACACGAAGTTTCAATATGATTGCATTGGTACTTCTTGAGATATTGAGGAAATAACATTAAAATTCCAAATAACAACGAAATTTGGCACATATTTTTTTTCTTATATCTCCGAAAGTAAATATCGGATCGAATTGAAATTTGAAATACTGTTGTTAAATACTGACTGTGAGGTTTATGCCAAATTCCATTGAAATCTAATGAATATTTCCAGGAAAAAAAAATTAATAAAAAATTTTAAAAATTTTCGAATAAATTTCTTCAAAGATTTTCTAGCTACTGGATCCACACGAAATTCTGCTTTAAGCTGCGCGTAAGTATTCCAAAACTGTCCAGAGAGTTTCAATTCGATTGAGTTAGTACTTCATGAGATATCGAGGAATTAACCTCAAAAGTTCAAATGGGCCTAACTCCGAAACTATCTTACCGATTCCACCCATTAACGAAATTAAACGAGATATTTGGACTCCAAACCTAATCTGACAATTTCAAGTTGCTAAGTCTTTTCCTTCAAAAGTTAGAGCTCATACGGACGAACGGACGGATCAAATTGAATTTGACCACGGAGTTCAACCCAATCGTTCAAGACCATTTTCGGTTCAAAATTCGAAAATTACAGACATCGTGACGAAATGATAACACGCTGTTCCCTAGAACAAGCGCTCAAAAATAAATTATATGGGTTCATGTCTGATGAAGAAGTCAGATTAAAACCCTGTTGATAGTTTTCATTATTTCTATATTGTTCATAAACATTTTGTCTGAAAACTGCCCTCGACAAATAGTTCGAATTCGACGATCCACACGGGACTTTTCTATGAATAACAATCTTTATTTAATTTTTAATTATTTTTTCTCGGTAATTTGAAGTGAAAACCAAGAAAACACCTGAAAAATAAATCCAGACTGTCTGAATTCTATATCATATCATGTTATGATACTTTTACGAACCAGCATATGTTTTCATGGGTAGAAAAGTTGAACGAAAAAATATAACAACTGAATCAACTCAACAACCTTCGAACTGATATATGAGAAAGAAATTCGATGAACTAATTCGTTTCATTAGCCCAAATTCAATACTAGACATTCAACATCTGCTTTCTTCATAACAAATGAATAATAATCAACTTATTCCTATTCCACCTGACTGCAGTTGAAAGACATTATCAAGCATGCAGGAAATCAGTTGTGTTTTGTTTTCAATCTTAACGGTACTCCTTAAAAACAATGAACAGGATATAGAATACCTTGTCAACTTCGACAGCTATATATACATATAATTCTTATGTCTTTTTACAACCTTGATGATTCGAAAATTCATTGAAGGTTCCTCTAAATACACCATTGTTTTTTAATTGTTCCATTCAAGAAACAACTTTTTGAAACTTCTTCCTATGCTTTGTATTTTAACAAACCTGAGAAGATGCATTTCTTCGTTTCATTGTGTACATTTCGACAAGCTAAAAAAAAACATACCAAAACCAAAATGATTCAACAGGAATAATAAGGCAAACGTGATGATAGCAACCCCCAAAATCTTAAATGAAAAGGGGTGGGGTTGAGAGACACCTCGTTTTGAAAGTAAATTTACGGTCCTTCTTAAAAATGCCATGCATTTGACCTATTTTCTTAGTTTTCATTCAATTTATTATTTTTCAGAAGTGAAGAAAATAACTGAAGAATCCAACAACAAATTCAGTTATATTGTGGCAAAAATGTTCATCGTGGCATAGGTTTCGATGGTATTCTATAAAATTCTGTTATTGGACCTTTTGGTGAAAAAATTCACATCATTTTCATGTTTAATTGCTGTCTTCACGCTCACAGGTTGATACAAATTGATTGGAACCAACCGTACAAAATATCTCCCTCTGTGGGACATGAACTATATGTCAGGAGAAATTTTGTGGAATAATGTTGTCTTTCGAATTATATTGAAACAATATGAAGAATTATGAGCATGATCGTAATGAAACGATTAAAAAAAAATTCTGACAATTCTCACATCGTCTGATGAAAAATTCAGATTAAGACTACTAAAGGCTACTTTTCATTTTCTAGGTTTTTTCTGGGTTTTTACTCCCACTATCTGAAACAGAACTATGGAAAATTAAATTGAATTGTTTTTTCAAGAAAAAAGCCCATGCAGATTGCAGGATTAAACTATTTGTCAAGGGCAGTTTATTGGAAAACAGATTGCCTAATGAACAATACAGGAACAATATAAACGATAAACAAAGCGAACTGTAACGTTTCAGAGTACAAATTTGACTCTTTAATCAGACAAAGGAGAAAATTTTAAGAATTATTTTCTTTTTATTTTTCGTTTTGAGTTAACTGATGCGAAACCCTTCCAAAATAAGCTCTAATCTATTCGTTAAGGTTGAATTCATACGTATTAATTGTTTCAATATTATACATTAGGTAACGTTGTTTCAAAAAACTGCTATTGACAAACAATTTATACCCACAGGGCAATTCTTTTCAATTAATCATTTTATTTTATTTCAAATAGTTCTGTTTCAGATATTGATTAAGAAAACCCATAAACTTTTAAGAAAAATACAATCTCCCCCTAAAGTTTTTGTTTGAATGAACATAAATTTCGTAGCCAATAAGTCTCGTCCTCTTTTAAACCTCTAAACTGTATGATTACCTAACGCATCTTCATTCAATGGATTCAAAGAACGTCCTCAAAATAGGTAGCAGCTATCTTACGTGTTAATAAACATTTCGTATTGTGTGAACAAGAAATGTTGAAAGAGAAAATAGAGAACGTGCTCGAATCCAAATGTTCATTATCTATCACAATATACCTCCTCTCACTCTACTCGCACTGATGCCGACATTAGAATCATTAGTGTATAATGAATAACTACCAAAAGAAACCAAAATAGTTCGATGTTAAAGAAAGCGCGGAGAATGTGATTTTGGTTGAAATGGAAATGGAATTTATTACAGTGATAGTGAAATTATTTGTGAACGCATTAAATTGCTTATAAACCTATAAAAATTGTCCTGGGTTTTTAATTTTTATTGGAGCTTTGTTGAACATTCAAGCTGAATTGTAAAAATGAAATTTTTATTGCATACCCTGCACCTGTAGAAACTCCAATATTATATGGGCCTAACACATGGTTCGCACCTCGAACATTGGTGCGAACCCATACAATGATTTTTAGGAGATAATTTATATCCGAAATGCTCCACAGATGAAGAAAACATACCCGCAGACTTTGAAATCCGATGTTAGGTTCGAATCGTGTGTTACAGCCAATAGAGTGCATCTCAGTCTATGGTAAAATTTTGAGTGTTTGTTCATGAAATAATCGAGCAGCAAGAAATGTTGGAAAATCTCGAATATTTCCGTGTAAAACGCTCTACTAAAGACCAAAATGCTGTATAAAACAAGTTTCGAATAAGTTTCGCGCCAGGTTTGGGGAAATAATAAACCAAAAGCAAAAATATTGGAACATAAGACATGTATCGAAAAACAATATTCGAATATATTCCAAAAAGGGTTTCTGTTGAAGTTCGGTAAGGTCGAGTAAGGTAATATTTCGTATCATCAATTACATGAAAATATAGAAAACAAACATTTTCGATATCAATCACAGGCACTATCATTATAGAATCAATTCGAGAGAAGTGGCCGTTAATAATCCTAAATTAAAGATAATAACGTTGATTATAAATTCAGAATTAAATGTTCTTGTATCATTTATCGAACGAATCATTCTTGTTAATTTCTCATTCTTTATTCATATCACTCGAAGGAAACATAAAATTTTATACTTCCGTAGGGATTTGTAATAATTATTATCTATATCCACAATAAAGTGCTTCCTTGCTGAATAATACGATTTTTAACACTAATTTCTTATTTTGATCCTTAGGTCGACTAAAGAGATTTTTGAGAAATTCGGACCCCAAAGTATTCAAAGAACAATTTTTTTCAGCTCAGAAATTTTATTTTTTTTAGAATTTTCAAATGAAATTTTTATATACTTTTTCCACAGCAGAATTTAAAATTTTTTTTTCCTGAAGAGAATTCGTTCGTGAAAAATTAATATTAATAATTCCACCCAAATCAAAGTTAACTCCCGAATATTTCGTAATTCTTTATCACGCTTTTTATTTTGAACCATTGAAAATGTGAATTTTGATCACAGTAATTTTAGAAATTCTTTTTAAATGGGAGATTCGACAATTTTGACTTCTTTTAATTTTAAACAATGATTAATAAATAAGAATATCTTAATCTTAGAAGAGGAATATTTGTCCGGAAAAAATTTTTTTCTTGAAAAACAGCATGACACGAAGTCAAAGTTTGTAGATTTTCCTGATAAGATTTATGTTATTGATTATGATATCCCTACATCTTATTTTTCTGAGATATATTCCGAATTAAGAAAAATGTGATAGTGATACATTTTTAATCATAATATAGACTAACGGGGAAATGATATTATGGATTCAGAAAAATTTGTAATTTAGGTAAATATAGGAAAAGTTTACATGTGGACCCCCTTGAAAAAATTAATTAAGACCAAAACTACGGATTAATCTATTCTCGATGAAATGTCACTGGAATAAAAACAATAACATCGCATGTTGTTTTTCTTGGTCTCATGAGAAAACCATTCTCTTTGATAAGTCGGTATAATGATTGTACTAGTCGATTTAATTATGTGAGGATTGTTTATATAATCAACCACATATTTCGAAAGCACTCCTTAGCTTCTCTCTCTCTCCTCCAACATAATACGAAGATTGCCGCATGTTAAATCGATCGCTGTCGCTGATTTCTTTTCACGAGATTGCAAAATGGAAATTTCGTATAAAATTGATGAAAGTGAGAATGATACCCGAATATTGGTCAAGGTTGAGACAATTTCCTCTGGTACAGGGATTCGAACAGAAGCGTAAATTATCAACAATTAAGATGCCATTTTATTGTTGCAAAAGCGCGGTCGTTAATGATTCAATGCAAATATTACTGGACTTGTCATTCTTACGAGATTTTATGAAATATGTTCGATAATATTTTTTCTTCATTGGTGACTTCCTCCTCTTATAAAAATAATTTTTTGAGCGAACGATAATGAATTTCAGATAGGAAAAAAATCCAAAAAATTTTTTTTCAGTATCGAATTTTTTTGTGAGATTTCAGCGGTTCCTGAAAAATCTGAAGTTGAAATATTTGGTACTGTAAATTTTTTTCATGTGGAAAAATTGAGCGAAAAATTTCCTTCAAGCTGTTACAGAAAAATTTTCATATTTTTGCGATGGATATGTACATCGAAATTTTGTGTTCATGAATTTCATGAAAAAAGTGTGAGTTTGATTACTTTTCAACCTGACGATATCAAGAACAAATATTTTTGATTCGAAAAATAAATCCGTATCTTCAGCAAGAAATTTTGTCTTAAATGTTAATACAGAGGTTTATCAACCAGACGGTGTGGGGAAAAAAAATTCGGTGCAAAATCCGAGGAGAAAAATTCTTTTTGGGTGGGAAATACGAGCGAAAAAACTTTTTGAGGCCGATAGAAGAAAACATTGCAAATTATTGCGATAGGCGAGAACTATGGATCGTACTTTCTTTATTCATGAATTGCATAAAGAAAGTGCCAGATGATTGTTTACTTTCTTCAAGAAATTGCCTTCGAGAATCAAGTAACTGTAAATTCAGAATCGACTTACATGAAAATTGACGCGCGTCAAAAAGTAAATCCAAAAAATGCACCACACTTGTCACTTATTGGAAGAACGTCCACTTTTCGCAAGTGTACACTGTCACGCGCACCACACCGCGGCGCAAACTTGACTTAAGACCACTTAAAAGCCGAGCGCGTTTCTTGATCACCAAAGCATGGAAATCCAAGTAGAAGTACCGATCTTCGACGCGCGCACGTCTCATGACGTCACAAGACGACGGTGACGTACTAATAAGTGGGTTAGTCTTGTACGGCAATCAAGGTAGTTCCATTTCATAATGTAATAACCTTTGATCCACTTTCCTCTATATTAGATACCTGGTTTCTTATCAAATGGTGGAGGCGCCGCACATATGAACGTTTTCGAATTTTTTGAACATATTAAATGAAGTATCACGTATACAAATGCTTCAGTATTCATGTATCTCCAAGTACACAAACCATGCAGTATTTGATATAACCATGAAAAAACTCTAGAAAAGCACTGACGTGAAGTCATCAGCCTTTGCATGCACATAAGCGAAAAAATGTTTGAATTCTTTTTAATGTTCCAACTTTACGATCATCACGGAAGTTTGGACATATTTGTACATAAGCTTTTGCCAAACAACTAGTTCCATCGCAATTGGATCAGTATTTTTTCAGTTATTTCAGAAAAAATTTCAATTTGGTCGCATCAGTAGTAACTGAGATTTTCAGAAAATTATTTACCTCAGAAATTCAAATGAATATAACCGTTTGGACTATTCGGCCCATAAACGAATTCAATTTCCTTCTTAGGGTTACTTGTATTCAGGACCGTTTAGACCAGTGATGAACTGAAGTCTTTAAAAATGGTGAAAAGTAGGATGGAACCCATCAGAAAATGAAGAATATAACAAAAATGAAAGGAAAGATAATCTGAGGTCGGGAAGTGGAAGTTTATTTCGATTCCCGACAAAACTAGAACTCCCATGAAAAAAAGCTGAATCGCAAAGTTGTAGGCAATGAAAAGATCTACAACTCTTGTTTTCACAATTTTTTTCACATAACCTCAACCTTCATCATGTGTTTTTATTTTCATCTTCCACCAAAATATATTTTTCACGAAATTCGGTGATATCTTATCTTTTTATGTTCCTAATACTCCGAATTTTTTATTCAAAATATTCATTTGTTCGACCTATTTTGACTTAATATCCAAAAAGCCACCTAATGTTTAATCAAAGTCTCACGTCAAAATACCAACCTTTTCAGAAAAGTTGATGGACTTTTTGTTCGCTGAAATTTCTTCTTTTTGATGGTTTAAAAAAATAACCATTACTATGGTAAATTTTCTTATAAAGTGCAAAACTATACCACTAAAATTAACAACTAAATAAATTAATAAAGTTGATATTTGATAAGACATCTTCTACATCTTGAGAATGTTCTTCTTCAAATTATATGCGTGGATGCCATTTCATTGGTTTTCCAAAATAAATTATATACCTGAGTGACCAACGGAAAATTTAAGCCCATCAGAAGGTATTTCATAGAGAAGACGGAAAAACGCTAGGAAGGTCTAGCACTTACGACATGATATTTTTCAAGAAAATTTACCATAGTAATGTACATTTTTTTGACACAATCGGAAAGAAGAGATTCCAACGAACAAAAAGCTCACCAAAATTTTCGAAAAAGTAGATATTTTGACGTGAAACTTTTCGGTTGAAAATTGGGGAGCTTTTTCGATATTCAGTCAAAATAAGGCGAACAAATATATATTTTATATCGGGAGCATTACAGTATATTTGGAATAAAATGGTAAGTTTTTACCATAACTCGAGTATTTTTTTGTGGGAGATAAAAAAACCAGAGCTTGGTTATTTGATTTCTCACATTAATTTGGAGGTTATGTGAAAAAAGTGTGAATACAAAAGGTGTACATCTTTATTTTATTACATACAACTTTGCCATTTGGCTTTTTTCCGCAGGACTCGTAGTTTCGCCAAAAATCAAAATGAACCCTGTTTTACCCTTAAACTCACCCCCTTCCACTTCCCGACCTCAGCTCGCCCCAAAATTATTTTTCCTTTAATTTTCATTATATTCGTTTCCTTTTCTAATGGGATGTCCCACTATTATTTTTTTCGGTTCAGAAAGAAAATGCGTTGGAAGTATTATTTAAATGGTGTGAGACCAATGGCCTGAGGTTGAACCTTGCAACTTTTTACGAAATTTTGTTGAGATCGTACCGTCAGTAAATTTTGAAAAAATTTTTTCTTCAAAATTTTCTCGGTAACGGTTCATTGCATTCGAAACAAATTTTGGTCAAAATTGTACCAAATTTCAGTGCAATACGATCATAATTTTTGAAGATAGGTATCGTGAAAAAATATGTGAGAATTCGTGCTTTTTTCTCGATATCGTTGTTTTTTTCGGAAAACTCAAAAAATACTTATTCAATCATGATGGACCTCAACGGCTAAATTGAAAATGCTGATGGACAACTCTGTGCAGAATTTCGTGATCAAATAATCACAACAATTTGAAAAAAAAATCAAAATTTTATTTTTCGAATATTCAATATTCTGTGATCTCCTGATCATATTATCCTCATGCGATTCTGTATGAACCTTCGGATTGTCATTTTTCGATTAAATACTGGATATCATTTCGATTCAATCTGTACTTTCGGAAATATTGGGGAATAATCTGCGAAATCATTGGGTGGATTTTACCCATTCACGAATTCGGCTTTCGTGATTAAGGTCCAAACCTACTTTACAAATATCGAGTTTCTAAGTTGTTTCTTTCTGAAATTATTGTGTTAACGGTCACAATAACAAACAATAACTTCCGTAAGAAGCAACTTAGAAACTCGATATTTGTAGAGTAGGTTTGGGGCTTGATTACGGAGGTCGAATTCGTGAATGGGTAAAATCCGCCCAATGAATCCTCAGATGTACCCATTCAAAATTTTATTTTCCCGATATTTTCAAAAATACAGATTAGATCGAACTGAAATCCAGTTCATCATAAAAAAAAACTAGAAAAGCACTGACGTGAAGCCAGCAGCTTTTGCGAGCATGTTCAAAGGATATCACCAAAAGAGATCATGCGAGAAAAAGCTGCTGACTTAACGTCAGTGCTTTTCTAGGTTTTAAATGTAATATCGTTTCATATACAAGAAGAGTGAAACCTCTTAAATTTGATTATTTTCTAGGAGATATCAGGTTGATCAGATCGGACATTGTAAAGGATTGGGGTGTGCACTTCCATAGTCAGTGGACCGTTGTTCCTCACATAATTGAATTGTAGAATAAAGCTTCGAAGTTATATAGTTTTATAGGTCGTAACGGAAAGGCATTTTCTAGACTCTGGTAATATATGATTCTTCTATTTAACATCTTAATCTGAAAGAAACTTGAGTATGCCTTATTCATATGGCAGCCTATTTATTCACGTCATAGACAGCAATAGGTCTCTTGCATGATTTTTTTTTATCATTGAAATCAAGTATTCTATCCGTAAGACCACTGAAAAACTTTAACCGCCATCAAAAATTTTTAACGAGAAAATGCTCTTAATTTTAATCAAATTTGGCTCCGCATGTCGGTAGTTCAAACGGACGAAACTTCTCGCTTTCCGTGACGTATGGGGATATATCAACTCTCTCCCTCTTCTCGAGTACTTTTCTCTCTAGCAAGCCAATAGACAGCGACGGGCTGTATCGGTCGGTGAATCGAACAATAACGAATGGCGTAGAGGCGATCTGACGCGTTTCTCCCGCTTCGACCTTGAGTCCCGATTTGGCCATTTTCAATACCGAATTATTCAGAATTCGCGAATTGTTGAAGTGTGTGATAGCATACATTATGATTTTGTATCAATATAGAATGCGAAAAACATAAAAATATGATAATTCGTGTTACATGCAAGAGACCTATTGGAGTCAGTGCACCGCAGATTCTATAAATTTTTCTTTTATATAGAGAGGAGGGGCTTTATACTCCGAGCGGTTCTGACCTCGGATTCTCTATTCACCTAGACTCTCACTATTTTCGGGAAAAATTCGAAACTAACAGACATATGCGCAAAACTATAGCACGATGTTTCTTGTTGCTTGCAAAAACGTTCGTATTAGATCTTTATAAGGAATACACGAGTTATAATAAGTTATTTTTTAGGTCTTTTATGAGTTTTCACTCCCAACACCTGAAGCAGAACTATTAAAAATTAAATAAAAATTGTTTTTTCCATGAAAAACACCCTTGCGGATTGCAGTATCAAACTTTTCATCAAGGGCAGTTTCTTGCAAAACAGATTGCCTACTGAACAATACAAGAACAATACAAACGATAAAGAAAGAGAACTGTGACGTTTCAAAGTACAAATCTGACTCTTTCGTAAGACAAGGCAGAAAATTTCAAGAATTATTTTCTTTCGATTTTTCGTTTCGAATTGAGACTTTTGTCAAATTGACAGTTTCGAGGAAACACAGCAATACAAATTTATTTGGTTTGAAAGTTTTCTAATTCTTCCACTTTCTTAAGTAAATTCAGACAAATAGGGTCTATTTTTACCTAACAATGAGCAAAATTACTCTCCCTTATGCGAAATTCTCCCAAAATAATCTTTAATCTATAATAAGTTATATTAGTTCTGTTTATTAGTTTAGGAAATAATCGATCTGAGCGATGACTTCAGGAAGGAAAATCCTAGAAAATCACTTACGTGAAGTCAGCAGCTTTTGCGGGCCTGTTCAAATTCGTTGCCATGGCGGTCATCTTTTTACGTATTGACCCCGCCAACGCACCTGTACTTTTTGATAGAAAGATTTGGTGATTCTGCAGCAAGCTGTCATTTTTCAATTACCCACAGGATTTCAATTCGAACCAATCTGTATTTAGGATATTTCGGGAAAATCAAATTTTGAATGGGAATATCTACGGAATCATTGGGCGAATGTTCCTAAGATTCCTGAAAATACAGCTTCAGCTACAGCTACAGCTTTAAAGTTCATGCAGAATTTCGTGAGGAAATATGATCGAACGATCGCAAAGCATTCAAAATACAAATTTATTTTTGAAATTATGTCGATGACACGGTTATTGTCATGATATTTTGCAGAATGTTGTTTATCAGCATTTTCGAACTAGTAACCAAGTTTCATCATGATTGAATCAGTATTTTTCGAGTTATTCTGGAAAAAACAGCGATACCCAGAAAAAACATGAAATTTGACATATCTTTTCCTAATATCCCCGAAAAATTATAATCGTATTGAGCTGAAATTTTTTACACTCCTGTGAAATATAAATTTCAAGTCCTGAGCAAAAATTTATTCGAACGTGTGTATAGTTTCCAGAAGGAAAAATCTGAATTCATTTTTGAATTTACTAACGGTACAATCTCAACTTAATTCTGCTCAAACTTGTGAGTCATTGTTTTCCAACTTATTGCCAAGTTTCAATCCATTCGCTCAAGTAGTTCCCGGAATATCAAGAAAATAACCTCAATATTTCAAACGGCTAAAACTGCGAAATCGTTCGGCCGATTTCACCCATTAACTCAACCGTCAACCATGAAAGATTCAAGTCGATTGCATTCTCTTTTTGGGAAAAAAATGAAATATTCCAGACATAGGGACAAACTGTTCCCCAGAATATGCGCGCCAAAACTTCGTAATTAAGATCCATTCCTATTTTACGAATATCGATCTTCTTAGTTGTTTCCTTGGGATGTTATTGTGTTAACGATCTTCCGTGAAGACGATAGTAAACAAGGTGCAGTTAAGCTTTCACACTTCTCATCTTAAATAAACAAAGTGGTACTTATTGAATGATTGAGATAATAACGACGATACTGAGGAAATAAAAACCTAAGCACTGACGTGAAGTCAGCAGCTTTCACGCGCTTGTTTACAATGCGAAATGGCGACTCGGAAATTTCAGTGAAATTCAAATGAGTAATGAAAATTCTCAAAAAAAAAATGAAATTTTTTCCAAATTGCAGACATCTGGGCCAATTTTTTCTCGAAAAGTTTTTTTTGTTGAAAAAGTTTTCTGGTATATCAAACGCGGAAAACCAGAAGAAAGCAGTATGTAATATAACCCTCATCTGCTCTATGACCAGGAGGGTCTTTCGACTAGGTCCGCTACTACAAGCCATAATTTTCAGATCCTCAGGTGTACGGAGAACGCTACATGCCCCTTATGTTGGGAATCATCTCCATAGATTCACAATTTGTAGATAATCACTTAAAATTTAATAGAATATCGGCAATAAACTGAGAAACTTGTGACAAAAAATAAAAGCAAATTCGTTATTACTAGAGTTGGCAAATGCTGATACGCAAACAATTAAAAAAATTACAAAATTTTTTCATCAGCAACATTGAGTGTTCAACTAGTTGATTACTCAATGTCAGCAAGTAAAGTTGCGTTCGGCTGGATTAATACATGAGTAGGTGACTGCTTTGATTACGAATTTGAATATGCGCGCAAAACCTGCTGACTTCACGTCAGTGCCTTTTTAGATTTTTCATAAAATACATACTCTCTCGAAGATCTCCAAGAAGCGAAATTTGCTATTTCAATTATTTCCTTCTTCGCAAATAAACAAATTCGAAGAAGTGTCTTCCTAATTATGGATCGTGCAATACTGCAATCTGAGCAACGAAATCAATTTATTCTTCGCATCCAATGATGATACTTTCATGTTTCCCTGAAACTAGTTTCCATTTCCACTTCACTCTCGGTAAGGAATATTCACGATTTTATCAATGAAAATATAAGAAGAAGTGGCGATGCCTTCCATCTAGTGACAGATACAAACATGTGAATTTATAGTTATGAACATTCTACTTGCTTCTAGGCCGACAGTTCATCGTTCCAACTACAGATGGTGCATATGTCGAATGTAAATAAAACTGTGTTCCCTTTCATTGTTAATAAATGAAAATACACTTTTCTTTTGTAACTAAAAGAGACGAGCGATACTTTTGATTCATTAAAAACCTATTTCCTATCTAATTTCTCAGACCGTCTTTGATTCTTAAAATTTTGAAATTTGAAAAATGAAACCCTGGATGGGTACTTCGATCATTGTATAATTTAATAACTATGCTTCGATTCAAGCATTGATTTATGAATATAATAATCTCCATACAATGAATTAAGTATGTCTCTTCAAATGTCTACAGATAAACACAAGCGTCAGGGCTGTCACAAAAAAGTATCTTAATTACTTTACAGTAACTTAGATACTTGAAAGTATCTAAGTTACTATATCTTAATTCCTTTTTTCTTGGCGAAAAGTAACTTGTATCTTGGACACTTTTCAGAAGGAACTGTATCTTGTAAAAGAAAAGTTCCTTTAGACGAATGTATGTGAAGATGGCCCAACGCTTTGCGGTTTTCGAAAACATTTTTTTTGTGCTGAATTGTTCTATCGAAATTTTTCTTTTTCTCAAGATATTCCACAAAATGTCCAAAAATAGTCAAGACGCTTGTGCTTTATGCACAGAGTTGTACCGTTCGAGTTTTTTTGAAAGTTCCTCTAATTTCTTCAGAAATCATAAATTTAGAATTTTCTCCTCAAAATAAAGTGACAAAATTTGTGATACATCTGTGCTGAATTGTGCCGTGAACATTTTCACGAAATTCCGTGGGGTTTCCCGAGAAATCGAGTTAGTGAAAGTAAAGTTAGTCCAGCACTTTCGTTTTTTCGTAATGAAAATATATATGCTGAAACTTATGATGATTCTTGCCGTCGAATTGTTCACGAAAATCCTGATAATTTTTCAAAAATGAAAGATTTTGGAGAAGAGTTAGCCCAGCCTTTTCGTTTCATGTGCCAAAAATGGTTCAATATAGTTGTGCTACATTTATACTGACTTGTGCCGGTCAGATTTTCAGAAAAAACTTTCCACTTTTCCTTCGACTGGTGAGAATTAGAAAAACATCATTTCTGTTTTGAATAAGTAAATGAACTATTATCGATTACTCTATAAATCGTTCACTGTTCGTTTGAGGTTGTTGTATTTCCAGGAGGTTGCTTTTGGACTATCTTACGTAGGAATTCCAATCTTCAATTCTGATGTCAATGAAATTTGAGCACACAACTGCTCCTATTCTCTGAACTAATTTTTCGACAGATAACTAGAAGTTAACTCGTGAATTCTGGTTCAAAGTGAGAGTTTACTGAGCTCTGTGTTCCAAATCAATTTTATAATACCGGCCCTAAGTCAAGAAAACAAGAAAAACATTACTTCATCTAAAACGTTAAGAAACTCCAACCTTATATATAAAGGAACTTAAAAAGTATATCTTATCTTTTTTAAAAAGGAACTTTCAAAAAGTGAATTATCTAGTATCTACAGATCCTTTTTCAAAGAAAATTTGACAGCTCTGACAAGCGTAAATGAAGCACAAAATTTTCCAGTGCAATTAAAACCCCTTCTGATATTATGTTGTGATCAGAGCTGGGCAAAATACATGCTTGGCTTAATTGAAATACAAATTACAAAATACTTTCTTGCAGGTATTTGAAATACAAAATACTTTCGAGTAGGGTATTTGAAATATAAAATACAAAATACAGTATTTTAACTATTTGTATTTGAAATACAAATTACAAAATTCATTCAGGTGTTACGTAAAATGTGAAAAAAGTAGAACTAATTCAGCTCAGCTATTTTATCGCTAAATAAAGAATTTCCTTTCAGTAACACAAGATTTTTAAATGTAGTATCAGACTAACAGCCTCTTGTTGGAGAATGAATAAAACCTGCTAAAGAAAACAATCTTTCTACAGGTCCTGATGGGCGAAACTTGTGTTAGGTATATTGTATGAACACATTTTTTCATGTTAGGATGGTAAGCTCTTTGCTCTTATCGTTTTTAGAAGTTGACTAACTCTAACTCCATGATGAAATGACCATTGCGTAGGACCTTTTCTTCCTTTCCATTTGCCGAAAATATGATTGCTAGCAAAAGAACTAGATGAAGCAGATGAACCATCTGAAGGGGGATTCAGGGACTATTTCCTGTAGAGCGCTCAGCGCTAAATGTATTTGTTCGAAAGTATTTCGGAGACAAAAGTATCGAAATACAAAATACTTCAGCGTCAGGTATTTGAAATACCAATTACAAAATACATTTTCAAGAAGTAATTGAAATACAAATACAAAATACGTGTTTGTATTTCAAATACGTATTTCAATTACAAGTAATTGAAATACTGCCCAGCCCTGGTTCTGATACACTCAAATTACATTTAGAATATTTTTTTTTATCCTCATTGTATCTAATGATGATTATTTACTTATATTTCTTCAGGTCAATCCAAATAATAATTTCTTTCGAAAATATTTTTGCGCTCATTGTTTGCAATATCTTGTTATCGATTTGACCAAGCCTGTAAATTTGCAATTTTGAGCCGAAAATGATCTGAACGAGTGTTCGCGATCCGTTCACACAATAAGTGTCAAACGGAATGGATAAGAGACTCGAAATTATCAGGGTTGATTTAGCATCATATTATGCCGTTCGAGTTTGTTTATAGAAAGAAATTTGGTTGTATGGTTCAGTGCATTTTGGGATTTCTTATCCAAATTTTAGAATTTTTTCGCTGTACTTTTATTTGTCTGAGGAGAGTGAGGCGTGAATGGACAAACGTCGGTACTTTTCTCTATTTTATTCAGTGGATCAATTTGACTGAAAAGTCGGAGGATAAAGATAGTATCTTAGTCAAAGGATAGTATAAATGACCAACAGAAACATCCTTTGAATTTTGTATGAGTGAAATGTGGTAATTTCGTTGCGGATATAGGGGAGTTTTTTCAACATCTAAAACTGTCGATGTGATTCATTCGGGATTCGGGGAAATGATGCGACAAATCGAATAAAGTATCCGGTATTTTATCTCCAAGCAATTCGTAACGTTGAATAATTTCAATTGTAGCATTGAGTATTGAATACAAAATTAATACTCAATGGTTGTAGACAGAAGTTGAGGGCCCCTGTATTCATCGAAATTAGGCAATAAATAAAACACCGTCATTATATTTCCCTGCGCCATATATGAGGCTTAGAATTTTCATTTCGATTCAAGTTTCCGACGTTCCAATGTGTGAAATTATATCACTTGATATATTCGGACATTTTGAATTGCTGAGTTCAACGAATGCTGTTAATTTATTGAATTTTGGATTTTTGGGAATTAGACAGAATGTCCGTTTATACGAGATTTAATATTCACTACGAAAGGACATTCGAGAGAAGCCGACCCTCCTCTTAAGTAACGTTATGGGAGTATTGATTATATAAATTGAAACTTATTTCGGGAAGATTTTGCATAATTTTTCAGTTTTTTTTGAATTTCACTTCCAATCCGAAACAGAACTATTGAAAATTAAATTAAATTGTTTTTTTTTATGGAAAACGCCCTTGCGTATATTGCAGGATTGAACTATTCGTCGGCAGTTCCTTGGAAAACAGATTGCCTTATGAACAATACAGAAACAATATAAACGATAAACAAAGCCAACTGTGACGTTTCAGAGTACAAATCTGACTTTTAAGTGTCGATTAAAGCTTACTTTGGGAGGATTTTGATTCATTTCTTACATTTTTTAGATTTTCTATCCCAATATCTGAAACAGAACTATTAAAAATTAAAATTTTTTTTTTATTGAAAACTTCCTTGTGGATCGAACTTTTTTTGAAGATCAGTTCCTTGGAAAACAGATTGCCTTATGAACAATACAGGAACAATATAAACGATAATTTTCAATGGTTCTCTTTCAGACATTGAGAAAGAAAGGTATGGGCCCTTTTTTAACGTTTATTTCAGAAAATTAGAAGAATTAAAAAATTATTTCTCGTTTGTCTGATGAAAGAGTCAGATTTGTAATTCACAGTTCGCTTTGTTTATCGTTTATATTGTTCCTGTATTGCTCATTATGCATTCTATTTTCTTAGGACAAATAGTTCAATCCTGCAATACGTAATGGCGTTTTCAGTGAAAAAAAGCAATAATATTCAATTTTTAATAGTTCTGTTTCAAATACTAGGCGTGAAAGCCTAAAAAAAACTGGAAACGAAGTATTGATAATATTCAAATTAGTACAACTTAATCGAAGTTTAGACATTTTCGATATAAACTTTTATCGAACTCAAATATCTTGGGCGTTTGGCATATGCAACAGCAGGGACAACAACATTACAGAACTTACAAAATTTTGGAGAATTGCCGAAAGACATCCAAGAATTTGATCAACCCTTGCTTTTTGTTCGAGAAATCATCCCTTTTGGAAATACCGTTGAAGCCTCCTTAGGATAGTATAATACTAGACACTGGATGAGTACAATTTTATTTCCATTTTCTTCTGATTTCTTTTCTGCTTCAAATTAACACATTTTCAAGTACCCTTATAATTAATATCATAACTGGACCATATAAGAGTGAAATATATCTACCAGACGTTGCCTTTCGCTGTTAGGTCATGGGTACATGTAATTCACTTCTTGTCTGTATAGTGAAGAAGTCATTTATCTATTTATTCATTTAAATATATCAAATTGATTGTCGCTCCTTCAAAAAAAAATATTTAATTATCATTACCCTGCAGCTATTTGAGCTGATTATTTCTATCTATTGTATGATTATACCTGTAAATGAACTCCTGCCTTCATCCCCATACCTAAACTGTTATTTAATATCTTGAGTGTCGTTTCTTGATTAATATCTATTTATTTTACCAAATACTTTCGAATGAATATCCAAGATCAAATTTTTGTGAGACATTCATTCAACAACGTTCTTTATTTCGTTAGTTTTGACCACTAGTGAAAGTAACAATTTCAAAAGTTTATTAAAAACTATCTGGTTTTTCAAGGAAAGGGGTGGGCTTCTCCAGTTAAAGCTAAGCTGCGATATTAATGAAATTTATTTGTGGTACAGGTCCAGTGAGATAATTAATTTAATTAGAAATTATACGTAACGATTCCGAGGGTTGCAATTTAAGAATTTTAGAAAAGCACTGATGTGAAGACAGCAGTGGTGACTCCATCACTTATTGACCCTGCCAAACACAGCCTCACTTCAAGATGAAGAGATTGGGCGTTCCAAACTTTTATGTTCCCAATGAGTAGGTATCTCTAAAAATACAGATTGAATCGCTTTGAAATCCATTACTTGATTGAAAAATGACAACTTGTATGTCCGTGCAGAATTCCTTGAGGATCATTTGATCAGAAGATCGCAAAATATAATCTATTAGAAAAAAATAAAAGATTGGCCCAAAGGTTTGTACCTAATTCCTTTTAAGTCTGATGGAGTGTTCGACTGAAACAAATAATTACATATTATTTGGTAATACAGTTCCATTCGTTTATCGTTCGCATTGCCTCTAACGAATAAATCTACGATATTGAGAGCACAAAAACAATGACAAATGATGCGAAAATCTCCTAAAATGTCCTTCAATCGATATAAGTCAGTCAAGACCATTCTTGGACAATTGGAAACACAGACGTTTGGGCAAAATGATAACTGTCTGTTCCCCGGAAGAAACGCATAAGAATATCACGCACAACCAAGGTTTCAAAGAGTATAGAAATGTAGTTTACCGGGTGTCAGTCATATGCGAGTTTTTTCCCGAAAATTTTCTCTAACGACTAGGTTGGACTAACTGATGAAGAATCCGATGTCAACATGAATTCTGCACACAGCCGGCCCTCCGTCTTATTGCACTGTTTGTTTAACGTCATCAAATATCAAAACATTTACATCACTAGTCATAAATTTGAATCATCAAATCACATAGGCACATAGAAGGAAATCACACAATTCAAAAATATATCACACCTATCTTGAGAAAATATCAAACCTATCTTAAAAATATATAACAGACACCAGATCAATGATCACAAACAGACACGTATACATAGATATGCAAGATACAAATACAGGAAATAAGAATGCTCGAAAAGGCTAAGGTAAATATGTTATAAACAGTGAAAGAGATCACCATTTTTTAGTTTTTTTCTGAGTTTTCATTCCCAATATCTGAAACAGAACTATTAAAAATTAAATAAACTCATTTTTTCATGGAAAACGCTCTTGTGGATTGCAGGATTGAACTATTTGTCAAGGGCAGTTTGCCTAATGAACAATACAGAAATAATATAAACGGTGAACGAAGCGAACTGTGACGTTTCAGATTACAAATCTGGCTCTCTCATCAAACGAGAAAATTTTAAGAATTATATAATTCTACCAATTGTCCGAAACAGGCGATAGAAAAAGGCACATACCTTTCTTTTAAGTATCGATTAAAGCTTATTTTAGGAGGATTATAGGTTTTTTATGGGTTTTCACTCCCAATACTTGAAACAGAACTATTAAAAATTAATCAGATATACCCATGCAATATTTATTTCTCCAATATTTCCAAAAAGACATAAAATCGGAAAGAAATCTGATCAAAAAATTACAGCTTGAAGGTATTAATTTTGGTAGGTCTATGGTACGGAATTTCGTAAGGATAATATTATCAAAAGTTCGCAGAATATTGAATATTTGAAAAAAAATTAAATTTTTTTTTCCAATCGTTCTAATGACACGATCATCACGAAATTTTGCACAATTTTGTTCATAAGCATTTTCAAACTAGTGTTCGAGTTTTATCATGATTGAATCAGTATTTCTGAGTAATTTCGGAAATAACAAGGATATCGTGGAAATTTGATTTATTTTTTGCAGATATCTTCGAAAAATTCAATCAGATCAGACTGAAGTTTGGTACACTGATATGAAATATAGAGTTCCAGGTGTTCGATTAATTCTTTTCGAAATCAGAGAAATTGTTCCAGGAAATTTTTTTCAACAATTTTTCTCAGAATTACTGACAATACGATCTCAAAAAAATTGCGCTTCGTAATGCTCCACTCAACTCCCGAGTTTCAATCCAATCGCTCAGGTAGTTCCAAAAATATAAGCGAAATATATACTTAAAATTCAAATGAATATAACTTCGATGCGCTACCTTCCTTGAAAGCTTCAAGTCGTTAGCTTATTCCTTCCGACAATTATCGTGTTCCCGGACGACCGGATAGATCCACTTTTTACACCGGATTAGTCACCAGTGCAACCTAGCCATTTAAGACCATTTTAGCGAAAAAATGCGAAAGTTTGGACAAAACGATCGCCGTTCCCTAGAACTTGCGCGCAAAAAAAATCGGGATCGAAACCACTTATGAAGCCATAATACCTAAAAGATGTATAATAATTTAACGTATAGCCTAAATTTTCAAGCATGGGCGCAAATTGCTAGCTTATTCACATCAGTGCATTTTTAGAATTGTTTCCGAATTTTTTTGCCGAAGGTCTTTAATTTGCAAATAATGAATCGAGAACTAAAAACTTTATAATGAAGTCAAGGATAATGTGGCGTTAGTACGCTGCGTGTAGGAAGTGATAACATTTCGCGCAAAAATCGCATAGCTGTCCGTGAAATCGAAAATAGTCGTAGTCATGCGCTCTTCCGTCCATCAACCAGAGTTTGATAGCCGAGCACGTGGAAACTGTAAATTCAGGCGATGTTAACTTACTGTCAATCACACGTTCGTAGAAGTCGGTCGCAGACACTGTAAATGCTGTAGTTTTGGTGTTGTCTTGCATCATTCGCTCGTAAACATGAGCGCGGATAGTTCATCAGTCTCATTTTTGCACGATGAAGTCGATGACAGTGACACGAAATGTCTGTGGGTTTTTGCATACGGCTCTCTGTGCTGGAAACCGGGAATTAAATACAAGAAATCAGTGAAAGGGCATATTTCCGGTTATTCGCGGAAGTTCTGGCAAGGAAACAATACACACAGGGGAACAGACGAAAACGTAAGTTGAACCGGCAACGAATAAAAAAAACAAGATTGTTCAACAGTTTTACAAGGATCCAAAAGTACTCTCAATACAGGGTGTCCCATTGAAAACTTGACATATACTGGTGATTCGGAAAAAGACCGCTAATTTTGAGGTGCACTCTCTTCAGCCAAAATCAGATGATTTTGTTCTATACAGTTTTTTTTCAACACCTGTTGAGATACCCCCTCACTGGCTGGATATCAGACAATAATGATCGAATCTGCATAAATGAACACAGAAAACAAATATTTTGGTCGTCAAATACTCAATTTCATTTGGGCACTCTTTTAAAATTGACAGATCATTCGAAAATGAGTATATCCACAGGTTTTAAAATTGTCACATTTCTGACCAAATAATCAGTTCCTGAAATTTGGTGGTATGTTTCCGAATCCCCCGCTATATTCAGATCTATTCTGAAATCAGAAAAAACGCAGAAAGATGTAAACTTTAGTGGATATTTTATACGGTTCCTTCCAATCAATTTGTTTCAACCCTGTGAGCGTCTTGAGAGCAACACCTTAAATTTTAAATGGAAAGAATAGCTGAGTTATACCTTGATCCAAAGGAAATTCGCGTGCCTTTTCGAAAATGCCATACACTCAAATTTTTCGTTAGTATTTACTTCCGAAAAATAAGAAAGAGTAGAATACTTACGATTGGAATAGTTGCAATGAAATATAAAAATGATAAAAAAATCTACCAATAGGTACAATTACAGCCTTTCCCAGAAAATCAGGGAATCCGACGTGTGAAAAAACGAACTTCTACAATATTGATAAATTTTTGTTGCACTTCTCAGTCAGTTAGTAGTTAGACCATCGAATTATCTTATTTGAGATTTTATGGGTTGCTACAAATTGATTGAAATCAACCGCATAAAATGTCCACCTACGAATCAAAGTTTTCTTTTTTTGTTTTTTTTTTTATTTTGCATTTGGGCTGAGATATTAAGGGTATACCCTTTCAAATTGACACTGAATATATAGTTTATTGTCAGGAAAAATATTGCTTCAATAGCCAAATTGGGAAGCAAGTTATCATGTGGCCGATAGCAATATCTACAGATCGAATAGCTCAGAATGGCTGTTCGATAGTAATATTTCCAATAGGCTGTGTGGAAGCAATCAGACTTTTTCTGTCAGAAAAAAGATATTGCTTCCACAGCAAGATTCAATAATAATATTCGGTATTATGAGTTTGCTGAATTAGCTAAATCAATGGCAAGAATTCGTAGATAATAAAAGATTATTTGTAGGAGTCAAAAATCAGAACAAAAATTTTACTTTCCTGTGTGGAAGCATTATAAGTTTATTTTTCTTGACAATATTGCTCGTTGAAAGCAGATTATTGAAGATTTAAGCAATATGTGTCACCTTTGAACAAATCGCCGTTGTCACTGATCCAAAAGACGCATTCTGTGGCATGTATAAAAATCAATTCGAAATGTTTCAATGAAAGTGTCTGCCTCTCCGGAATTACCTCTTTGAAACTTCAAATCCTACCACTTCTTTACTTTCGTCGATTATTTCAAAGAAAATGATGAATAGCAATAATGTATCCCTTTTTCACGGAGATTTTTTCAAAAGTTCTGAACTTCTAATCATAGAGTATTGCGCTTTCACTCCCAATATCTGAAAATGAACTGTTAAAATTAAATAAAAAATGTTATTCGTAGAACCCGATCTTGCGGATTGCAGGATTGAAACTATTTGTCAAGGGCAGATTCTAGGAAAAAAAATTGCCTAATGGACAATATTGGAAAAATGCAAACGATCAACAAAGTCAGCTGTTACGTTTCAAAGTCTCAATCTGACTCCATCAAACACATGAGGAAAATAATTCTGCAAATTTTCTAGTTCGTCTGATGAAGGAATCAGATTTAGACAGTGGATCGTCACGGTGAACTGTGTTGATCATTTTGATTGTTTAAATATTGTTCATTTGACAATTTTATTTTAATCGGAACTGCCCTTGACTAACAGTTCCAATCCTGTACTCCGCCAGGGGAGTTTTCTATAAACAAAAATTTCAATTTGATTTTATAGTATTTTTTAAAAAACATTTAAAAAATAATACAAAATATTCCCTGAATATCCTTCAATCCATAGATGAATTCAGCATGAGCAAAATTCAATGTTATAAATAATTCGAGTTTTATGTAAGCCTGGTATATTTTGACAGCGATCCGCAATTTTGGATTGAGTCGATCCGACTGAACGCTCAGAGAGTAAGGACCACAGATAAAAAATTTCAAAAACTTTCTAATCTGTGGTAGGGACTACAACTTGGTATCATATTTCATGAATATCCGACTAGTATTTCCCGTCAAAAAGCCCATTCTGAACATTCTAATAATATTACGATGTCGAAATGTCGATTGGAGCTTATGTTAGGAGGTTTTCGCATCATTTTGTAGTTTTTTTTTGGGTTTTCACTCTCACAATCTGGAACAGAACCATCGAAAATGAAATTAATATTGTTTTTCATGAAAAACGCCCTAGCGGATTGCCGGATTGAACTATTTGTCAAGGTTGCCTAATGAACAACACAAACGATCAACAAAGCGAACTGTAACGTTTCAAAGTACAAATCTGAATCCTTCATCAGACGAATGTTGTAAAAACTGTATTCTGAAAAAATCCTTTATAATAACTGTAGCATTGTTTTTTTTTCAGCCAGGCAGGGTTGCCACTCTGATAGAGGAAAAAGAGGTAAGAATAGCTGAAACAGTAATGAATCATATGAATTGCATTTGATACAAGCAGCAGTTCTGATAATAAAGAAATGAAGGAATCATTTCTAAATAATTGAAGTAACAAAATAGCATCAGTAAGAATACTGTGGCAACGTTCCTAGAACCCAGGACAAAAAACCAACTTCGAGATGATGCATGTCCGTTATTTCTTTGCTTGAATGAACCATTCTTAAGAGAGAAATTTGAAAGTTATTCCTCAAAAAGGTCGGTCACCTATCTATGGTCATGCAATTACTGTTCAAGAACAAACGAATTACTGAGCATATGTATCGAAGAAACATTCGGAATTTGCTATAGTTCGCCAGGTGATATAAAACTCACGTAACGTCTTGAATTGTCAGAATGCTCAAAGGTATTTTAATTCTCAATGAATATTGATTAGATATCGAATTCTTTCGAGCTGATGAAAATAAATTATTTAATCTACGTAATTATTGTTTTCGTAAATATTTTTCCAAATAATTTATTCGTAGACCCATAAAAATATTTCAATATCTGGTTCCTGTTGTGTCTGCTCCTCCAGCTAGAGAACAATGAATGTATCTTTGAGTTTTGGATCCAGGAGAAGTAAATTTCAATGATGCTTCAATCGAAGTTTTTATCATTTTCTCAAGTATCCTCCCAAAACATAAGATAAAAAGAATTTCGAGTAGGTATGTAATTCATGAGTCTCAATAAATACTATAGAAAGATAAACTCTACCTCGAATAGCTTTTTGAGAGGTTTTTCATTAATTTCATGAATGAATGAACCCAACAGATCTTTGTGATAAGATCTCTGCCTAATAGTGATGAATCATTCGAAGTCGACCAATATTCGGTATCTGACTATGCTCGATTCAGTCAATTTATCAATGCCATCAAACCGTATAGAATACTAGCAAGCACTGACTGGAAGTCAGGAGCTTTTAGACGCTTGTTTTCTCGTGTAGCCAGAGTACCAACCTTGTCAGGTGTTCACCTCGACTGGTACAGTACTACTTGTTGCTAGAACGATTTTACGATACTTTATCATAATGGTTCCCACGAAATTTCACGAATGAACCTTCACGTCACCATTTTCGAGCAGAGTACTGGATTATAAGTTCGATATTCGGTTTATAAGTCGATATTCGGATTCCACTCATTCACGAATTCAACCTTCGTAATTGAGCCCCAAACCTGCTCTACAAATATATACATAGGCTGTCACATAGCGAAGAAAACGGAGGTCTTTTCTTGTTGAAAAATCAAGATTTTTCGAAAATCAATTGTATTCTTTAGGGTGATTTTTTTACATAAAATCAATCATAGAGCTCTGCGAGGCTCCAAATTCGTTTCATTATGTCGCTGATGTGCCACAAATTTTAAATCTGAATTTCCCAACTAGTGGATGGGTCGGAGGGGTCTTACAGAATCTCCAGGTCTATTCCCTCAAGACTTCATATGCTCCAGAATGTGGGGCGAAAGTGATGAAATTGTATACTATTTCATGTTGTGGGGCTCAATTTTAGCATCTGTAAGACTGAACTATTCTGGACACTTACCACGTTCTTCTGTTTTTTTTTGCCTCTTGGTAATTGGTAATCAACTCATGCTCCAGGGTGATCAAATGTGAAAAATGAATTAACTGTCATATTTGGATGGAAAAGACCTTTTCAACAGCAAATCAGGCGGATTATAATACCAATAGAATAGTGCGAATATTTTATCGATTCTCGTTTTTATCGAAAGATATCTCACGATAATGTATTTGATGAAATATATCATTGTCGCTATACTCCAGGTCAATTATTTAATTGCTTATCATTACCACAAAGTGTTTCCGGCTGGTAGAAATACTATATATATATATATATATATATATGTATATGCCAATTTGGTTGACTTGAACTAGCGTGAGTGGAAGATTGCAGATCATAATGGTTTTCCATTCATAGAATCATAGACGTTTCGAAGTCTGAACCCAAGCAATATCCTACTTGTTGTAGCCAAACATGATATTTTGGAAGGAAAATATTTTTGCGATAAATAATCAAATTAGAAGAACTTATATTTTTGAAATAAGAAGGTCTAGATTCTTGTTATCTTTTGTGTGTTATCTTATTCTTTATCAATAAAGTATGTTCACAGATGCAAAGGCTTCGGATTTTGTTTTGGCTGAAAATTAACGGATCATATGTATAATGAGGGTTGATAAGGGTCAAAACATAGATAATGCCATTTGGAATTAAATAAGTCTGAAAATTTTTCTTGTGAGATAATTCTTTCGTCATAAGAATATGCCAATTCGCCAAGTTCTCTTCAATTTCTTACTTCATTTTATTTCTGATTTACTGTTGCAGACTTGGGAACTGAATGCTGGTTATATTGCCCAAATCTCTCTAATGGCATTTTGAGACAAATATGAAGCATTTCAAGGTTCAATAAAATAATGTCCGCTGTTCCCCAAGAGCACATTCGAGTGCTGGTAAATTACTGCTTCGCAACATAGACACATTCAAGTTTCATTAAACCACGTTAATATCTCAAGGTCAGGCACCTGCACACGGTTTACATGCTTTGATGTTGCCATTAGCCGCGAAAAACATTTGAATTCGAAGAAATCTCGACGGAGGAAACGGTGTGGCTTCAGTGATTATTTTTTGAATTTTTTTTTGGGATTTAGGTACTTAAAAAAATTTTTTTGAAAAAAACTATGGCTTTCAAAAGTCACCTCGTTATATTCGATGTATTGTTAGCTCTCAAATACAATAACAAAACTGCTAAAGGCCTAAAAAATTCAGGGTAGGTGTGACGACTGAAGCACCTGTTGAGTTATTTGAAGGGTTAAATCCACTTTATGTTTCAGAAGCTCAGATGGGTATATATTATCCTCAACAAATTCAGCATGAACTTGCATGCTGTCATTGTCCAATCAGCTACCTTCAAAATGTTTTTTCGATCCAATCTGAGTTTTTTGAAGATTCATACAGATTTTTTGAGGATAATATGATTAGTGAATTTGCTTTCAAATTCTATTAACACGATCATCGCACACAGCTGTACATCACTATATGCCAATGAGTTTTCAAGAGTTCCATCATGATCGGATCAGTGTTGTATGTTATTCCGGAAACAGCAACGATATAGAGGAAGAGACCACAAAATTTGAAATTTTTTTTACCAAAAATCTCCGAAAATGAACATCGGATCTGTTGAGAAATATTCGTTCAAAAGTATGTGCTCAATAACATCTCAATCTGATGAAAAGTTCCAAAAAAAATTCAACAAAACTTTTAAATTTTCGAAAAAAAAATTTTAATTTTTAAGTTTACCTACTATACGATCCCGACAAGCGAGCACTTGCGTGTCATTTTTCAACATCTTTGTATCAACTACTTAATAATTAAGTTCCAATTCAGTGACATCAGTCGTCCTCGAGATATTGGGGAAGATACCTCAAAAACCAAACTGGTAAATTTTCCTGCCGATGTGTCCAACTAACTAAATTAGAAACCTATCCTGGAAGTTTTCGTTGCAAAGGACCGACGGCTGGACAGAATCGATTTCGACATCGAAGTCATCAGTGATTCGGAAACTACAGAGATTTGGACAAAACGACAGCACGCTGTTCCCCAGAATATCTCACAAAGCATAACCTGCAGACAAAATCCGCGCGTTCCTTCAATAAAACTCGAAAGAGTTTGGACTTTCTGATTATCGAACTGACCTTGAAAACCACTTTTTGTTTCAACAGACAATCAGACGACAGTGCGCGATAAGCGAAAACGCAGAAAGCAGTAAATAAAGTGGAGTTGCTATTATTTTATCTTAATTTTATATATTATATACTGAATAAAAGTGAAGATTGAAAATATTTTTAGTTTTTAAGCAGCGAGGTTAGAAATGGCTCATCTAACTTGCCCGAATTACGTACTTCCGCACAACGTCGATACCTGCTTTCGAATTACTTTGGAGTTTCTTGTTCCCATTCTTCCACGGGAAATCCCTCGAGATGTTGACGATCCTTCAAGCACTTCCCAAATCTGGCGCAATGAAACCTCTCACTGTCTTGATTTTTGTGGCAAAATGATATTTCACAGATTTTCAACGATAATAAAAATAAAAAAACGAGAAGAACGTGACTGTCCAATACAGGAAAGAAATAAGCAAGGCCATACAAGAGTTCTACACCAAGCTATACTCGACATGCACACAACAACAACAGCGAAACGAAAGAATTATAATAACCATCGGCTCGGAAGAAATACTAGGTGAAACGAACTCAGAAATGAGGACGAAATTCAACCAATTAAAATATAATAAATGTGCAGGAGAGGGCAAAATCACAGTAGAGAAGTTGAGAATTGGGGGCGAAATAATAAAAGAAATCTATTGATAATATAATCGAAGAGGGAAAGATTCCATAAGACTGGTATAACTCCGAAGTTATTTTGATATTCAAGAAAGGAGACACCACAGATATTGAAAACTACTGACCGATATCTTTCTATCGCACCTCTACAAGCTCTTGACCAAGCTCATAACTAACCGCATCACAAGTAAACTCGACTTCTACCAACCTGTCAGCAAGCCGGATTCAAAAAACATATTAGCACCACAGATCACCTACACACAATACGAACACTAATAGAGAGGTGCACAGAGTATCACGTTCCGTTTCATGTGGCTTTTGTAGATTTCCACAAAGCGCTCGTCTCCATCGGAACGTGGGCAGTGATAGAATCATTAGAAAACGCCAGAATCGATTCAAGTTACACCAACATCATGAAGAACATATACGAAAATGCAATCAAACAAATAAAACTGGACGACGAGACAACACAAACCCCATAAAACTGCAGAGGGGAGTGAGACAAGGCGACACTATATCGCCCAAACTATTCACCGCTGTATAGAAGACATTTTCAAGAAACTAAATTGGGACACCAAGGGTTTAAACATGGATGGAGTATATTTAGATCATCTCAGATTTGCAGACTATATAATTTTAATAGCAAATAACATTTAAGAATTAAACGAAATGCTACAACAACTGAATGCAGTATCTGCAACTGAAAGCCTCAAAATGAACTATAATAAAACAAAAATGATTAGTCAGGATCAGACGAATGTAACAATACACAACCATGAGATAGAAAACGTCGAACGCTATGTATACTTAGGTCACGACACCAGAATAGGAAAATCAAACCAGTCTGCGGAAATCAAAAGAAAACACAACTACCATGGGCCGCTTTCGGTAGAATTGCTTACATCCTGAAAAATAATTCTATTTCTATAAATCTCAGAAGGAAAGTATACGATACCTGCATACTACCAGTTTGTACCTACGGATTAGATACCATGTCCCTAACGAAGAAATCTACTAAAAAACTGCAAACAACCCAGGAGACAAAATTAGAAACACAGAGATAAGACGTAGAACGAAGGTCAGAGATATCGTGGAGGAGGTTGCTGGGATGAACTGAAGATGAGCTGGCCACGAGGTTAGATACGTCGCCAATAGATGGACTTGAAGAATCCTAGAATGGAGACTAAGAGAGACAAAAAGGAGCATGGGAAGAGCTATAGCAGGCAGACAGTGGATGAGATTGGCGAGAGACAGAAAAGCATGAAAACAATTGGGAGACCTACATTCAGGAATGGAAGAAAAGAGATAGATCACGTGCGATCAAGCATAAATTATGGGCCCATAGTTTCAGCAAATGTGACATTATGTGGATGAAAAAAATTTCAAAAAGCACTGCCGTGAAGGCAGCAACTTTTGCGCGCATGTTCAATGTAGATGACCGCTTCAGCAACGAATTTGAACGTGCGCGCAAAAGCTGCTGCCTTCACGGCAGTGCTTTTCGAAAATTTTTTCTGATAAATTACTGGATTTCAATTCGATCATATCTGTATTTTTGGACATATTGTAAAAATGAAATTTTGAATGGGTATATCTACGGTATCATTGGGCGGATTTTACCCATTCACGAATTCGACCTTCGTAATTAAGCCCCAAACCTACTCTACAAATATCGAGTTTCTAAGTCGTTTCTTCCGGAAGTTATTATGTTTACGGTCAGCCTAACGGCCGACTGCGTAAACACAATAACTTCCGAAAGAAACAACTTAGAAACTCGATATTTGTAGAGAAGGTTTGGACCTTAATTACGAAGGCCGAATTCGTGAATGGGTAAAATCCACCCAATGATTCCGTAGATACACCCAATCAAAATTTTATTTTTCCAATATTTCCAAAAATACAGATCAGATCGAATTGAAATCCAGTACTTCATCGAAAATAACAGTTCGATGTTTCATACAGAATTTAATGATAATGATATTATGAGAAAATCATAGAAATTTTTTTTTCAAATTGTTCTAATAACACGATTATCACGAAATTCTGCATAAAGTTGTCTTCCAGCATCTTAAAACTAGCTGTGAAGTTTAATCAGGACTGAATCAGTATTTCTCGAGTAATACCAAAAAAATCAACGACATCGAGAAGAAAACCTCGAAATTTGACATATTTTTTCCCGATATCTCCAAAACTTATGACCGTATCGAACTGAAATTTACTACACTGCTGTGAAATTAGAAGGTCAAAGTGTGAGTATAATTTTTTTTGGATATGATGAATGGTTTCCGAAAAAAAAATTTTTTTGTAAAAAAATTTCGAAAAAAATTTTTTTTTTAATTTACTGACAATATGATCTTGACGAAATTTGGCTGAAAGTTGCGCGTCGTTATACTCCACCAAACTGCCAAGTTTGAATCCAATCGCTTGAGTTGTTTCTGAAATAAAAAATAAATAACTTCAAAACTTCAAGTGCCTATAACTCCGAAACTATTCGACCGATTTGGCCCATTAACGAACTTAACCGCGGCATTCTGATGCGCAACCTATTCTGAAAGTTTCAAGTAGCTAGCTTGCTTCTGTCGACAGTTATCGTGTCTACGGACGGCCGGCCGGACAGAATCAATTTTGACACCGGATTCGTCATCAGTGAGTCCAACCTAGTCGATTGAGACCATTTTCGGCTCAATCATCCAAAATTACAGACATTTGGACAAAACGATAGCACGCTGTTCTTCTAGAACATGCGCGCAAAAATCCATTGATGTACATTTCTGCGACCATCGCTCTCTACTGAAGTATTGCTAGGTCAGAACGACCATTGAAGATGATTCAAGACTTCAAATCATAATTGACATATCTTCAAAGGCGTGGCTTTCTTCAATTGTGGAATCCAAAAAGCTCCCATGGTGTCTCCTACTTTGGACTCGTAGTAAACATCTCCTTACGCCATTATTTTATTGCTTAATTAATGGCTTCCACTGCAAACAAACGTGTGACTCTACGATTTTCTGACTTCAAAAGGATACTCTAGCTTGCCTTCCTGAATGTTATCTACGTTCGTGAATCCTATTACGTATAGTGTGAGTATTCAGTACTTTTGTGACCGAAGCCATCACCAACTCATTTTATAGCCTTCGAGGAGCACCTCCTCGGTTCCTTATGGCCCGAAATTTATGAAGTCAATCTTCAGTTATTGTTGCCCTCAGCGGTCATTGTTCCTTGCTGAAACACTAGTAGATCATACCGACGATCTAAAATTATACGACTACAAACCATAATTGACCTATCCCCAAAGGTATGAGTTTCTTTGATTGTGGAATCCAAAAAGCTTCCATGTGGTCCTCACTAGACTCTTAACAATTCAATCATGATGTATAAGATATCTGGAATCGTCAGTAAACATCACATCACGCCATTGTTCTATGGCCCAATTAATGGATTCATCTGCAAACACACGCGCGGCTCTACAAATTTCTGAGATAGAGGGGGTACTATATCTCCAAAGGTATGTCTCTCTTTAATTGGGGAATCCAAAAAGCGCCCATAATGTCGCCTGCAGGCTAATAACACATTCCACATGATTCAAAAGAAGTTTGGACTCGTAGTAAACATCTCCTTACGCCATTATTTTATTTCTTAATTAATGGCTTCTGCGAACAAACGTGTGGCTCTACGATTTTCTGACTTCAAATGGGTGCTCTAGCTGGCCTCTCTGAATGTTATCTACGTTCGTGAATCCTTTTACATATAGTGTGCGTATTCAGTACTTTCTTGACCGTAGCCTTCACCAACTTATTTTATAGCATTCGAGGAGTACCTCCTCGGTTCTTTATGGCCCAAAGTTTACGAAGTCAATCTTCAGTTATTGTTGCCCTCAGCGGTCATTATTCCTTGCTGAAACACTAGTAGATCATAACGACGATCTTAAATTATACGACTACAAACCATACTTGACCTATCCCCAAAGGCATGAGTTTCTTTGATTGTGGAATCCAAAAAGGTTCTATGTGGTCCTCACCAGACTTGACGTTTCAATTATGATGTATAAGATATCTGGAATCGTCAGTAAACATCACATCACGCCATTGTTCTGTGGTCCAATTAATGGGTTCTTCGGCAAACAAACGTGTGTACTGTAACTATAAGGGTATGGCTTCCTTTAATTGTGAAATCCAAAAATGCCCATGTGGTCGTCTACAGACCCGTAACACTTTCATTATTATTTAAAAGGAATCTGGACTCGTAAACATCACATTGGTCCATGGCCCAATCAATTTGTTCTCCTGAAAACCAACGTGTGGCTCTACGATGTTCAGAGCTGAAAGGGGTACTGCCCTTTTTTAATATAATCTACGTTCTTGAATCCTATTACGTATAGTGTACTCTAGTATTCGCACTCTCCATCAACTCTTTTCGAAGCGTTCGGTCAGTTCTTCCACGGTTTCTAAGGACCCAAAGTTCTTGAAGCCGATTTGCTCTAGCTGATGTTGCCCTCTGCGGTCCACGCTTTTTGCTGGAACACTACTAGGTCAGAACAACAATTCAGAATTATGTGATTATAAACTGAAGGCGTTCCTCCCGTCAGTCATCGTACAACCCAAAAGCACCCCTGTGGTTGTCTCTAGACTTGTAATACTCCACCATAATTTGAAAGAAATTTGTACTCGTCAGTTAAGATCACATTATGCAATTCTTCAATTGACTTATTGATGGGTTCTTCATCATGAGTGTAATCAACGTTCGTGAATCCTGTTACGTATATTGTGAGCACTCGATACTCTTGTGTCCGTAGCTTCCATTAACTCATTTCTTAGCGTTCGAGCAGTTATATCACGTCTTTTAATGGACTAAAGGTCTTGAAATCGATTTTCTCCAGACGATGTTGCCCGTTGCGGCCATCGCTCTTCGATGTAATAATACTAGGTCAGAACTACTATTTGAAGTTATGCGAGTACAAACATTACTCCAAATCATGGCTTCGTTAATTTGTGGAGCCCAAAAAGCGACCCCTGGGTCAACTCCAGACTATTAACACTCATGATTTGAAACCAATGTGGACACGTCAGGGAACATCACATCAACCCGTTGCTCTATGGCCAAATTAAAAGGTTCTCCTGCAAACAAATGTGTGGGTCTACGATGTTCTGACCTCAAAGAGGTACTGAAGCTGGCCTTTATGAATTGAATCTAGTGCGAGTACTCAGCCAATACGTTTCGTAGCGTTTGATCAGTACTTTTACGGTTCCTTATGACCCAAATTTCTTGAAATCGATTTGCTTCACTTGTTATCGCCGTTGAACGACGCTCAATATGGGGTTGAATTGTTACGATCCCATCAATTCCAAATCTGATCCAGGTTCTTTTTTCATAGAAGCACGGCTGGCATTTGAATTTCTGCTGTATGGTGCCTTGATTCAGAATAACTACCACAGCACTGTGAATATCTGTAAGACACACCTCACTTTATTGGCCTTACAAGGTTATCACAATTCATCATTACGTCCTACAAACTTGCTCATTTACATTGAAACACATCAAATATCAAAAAGTTCCAAAGGTTGTTTCTTTATCGAATATAAAGAAAATTAAAATTCATTTTATTCCTTTACATATAAATATCTACTGTGTGCGCACAAATTTTAGTTTCTTCATCTTACAGTAAGGAAATTATACTATAGTAAGCGGCCCTTTTTTGAACAGTTCATCATTCAGATATACAAAAATCTATACAATCAGTTGTTCGCGAGAAATGGAGAAACCTAAATGTAAAAGTAGAATTGTTTGCATTGCTCATTGCTTGAAAATTAATCTCGCAAATATTGCTCCAGTCAATCTGCGTGGGAATGAAAGGTTCGTATGCAATGATTGACGTATAACAATTTCATGTTATTCTACTACTTATCATACCAGATATGAAGTTGAAAATTTGGAATCAGTCATGAAAACCTTTGAGCCATACTTCAGATAAAATTTGAGGATATGAGTGAGGAGTTTTTGCCGGACCGTTCGAATTAATAACAAAAGTGGTAACCCTGATGGTCGATAATAAACACGAAGATTTGCGAAAGAAACTACTCAGATACCCGATATTTGTAGAATAGGTTTCAAGCTTGATAAGGAAGCTATACCCGTTCGAATCATAATTTTTCCAGGATGTCCAACAATACGAATCAGGTCGAACTGATATGTAGTTCTTGCTTGAAACATGACTGCTTGAAGTTTTATGTAAAATGTCCGCAAATCATTAGAATTTATTGTGTAATATTTTTGCGCACATGTTCTAGGGGAAAAGCGTGCTATCGTTTGGTCCAAACATCAGTAATTTTCGAATTTAGAGCCGAAAATGGTCTCAAACGGTAAATTGGACTCATTAACGACGACGAATCTCGATTCTGTCCGGCCGTCCGTATGCACGATCACGGACGTACGGAGGATCCTATCGACCTCAAACTTTCAGGATAGGTTGCATTTTGAAATGCGACTGTTAAGTTCCTTAATAGGCAGAATCGGCCGAACGTTTCGGAGTTAGAGCCTTTTGAAAATTTTAGCTAATTTCCCTGATAATTCGGTAATCACTAAAACGATTGGATTGAAAATTCGCAGCCAGTTGGAGTATATAGACGCTCACCTTTCTGCGAAAATTTGTCAAGATCGTACGGTCAGTGAATTAAGAAAAAATTTTTTTTCGAAAATATCGGTCTTTCGGGATCTGTTCATCAGATTTAAGAAACATTTTTGCTTAGACTTTCAGCGTCGTATCTTAAAGCAGTGTACGAAATTTCAGTTTGACACGATCTGATTTTTGGAGATATTGGAAAAAAATTTGTCAAATTTCGTGTTTTTTTCTCGGTATCGTTTTTTTTTCCGGAATAGCTCAAAAAAATCCCAAACAAGCGCGTAAAAAGCATTGAGGTGAGCAGCTTTCGTGCGCATGTTTTTAATGCAAGCTTTACTTGCGCATTCAAACTCCTTATCTACCCTGAAAAAGTCAAGTATACATCCGGGTGTCTTTTTTAGTAGAAAAAAGGTATTTTCCTTTTGAATACACAGTCAAATATTTCGGGATTCGATGAGTATTCAAATCTGAAAGTGAGATATCACCCATTTTACCTGGATAATAAGACGATTACCTATATCAAAGAGGCAATGCAGGAATGAAAAATTTGTTAACACGAAGTATCCTGAATAGTTTAATCTACAAATGCTCCAATTGAGCTCCGACAATTTTCATTCAATGGTATAATTTTTGTTGAAAACTCTGGGGCATTTCGGGAGAAGCTCGACTATATTCGTCGACAATTCGTGGGCGTAATTCTTCTATAGTCTGTTTTTCGAGCAAGATGGAGCTTCGCCTCATGATGCCGCTGCTGCCGCCGATTTCTAAATATGAACATTTCCAACCAGCGGATTGGTCGAAGGGATATTATAAAATGGTCAGTCAGATGTCCAGATCTGTTGCTCCTAGACATTTTATTGTGGGGTAATTTGAAATCGAATAATAATGCCTTAGAGTGCGCCTCTCTGTAAGAATTACACCAGCGAATTGTCGTATCACTCCCGAAATTTATGCATCCCATTGTATGAAAGTTGGCTGGGCCCACTTTTAGCATTAAACTTTCCAGGACTCTTAGCTCGTTTTTCTTAACAAATTGTGCCCCCTTCATTGTCTCTTTCAATGAGACAATGTTCCCAAAAACAAAAATGAATCCTACCGAATTTTCAAAATCTTAATTCATCTACTAGAAAACACCCCTTGTTTCCTTTTCGATGTGACACCTTTTGAAAGCCTTCTCCTTCGGACTTCAGGATGTCCAGGGTGGAACTAACGGAAAGAACTGGATGTGCACACAAATTCCTCATCAGTGAGTACAGCCTAACCGTAAAGGATCATTTTCTGCTCGTGTCCTATAGAACGATCGCTCAAAAAAGGAAAATCGTACGTTGCTCAGACAGATCAGAATACCGTGCTTGATCACTTGTAAACATCATGCAAATATATAGGTCAAATTTTTTGTGAAAGCAAAAAGCTTATAGTTTCTCACTGAATGAGGCCATACGTTGGTTTATGGAATTCGATATCTTTATGACACTTTATACGATACAATTTTATGTGAGTTTATGACATTAGAACCTAAATAAATTGTTTGTAACAATGAATCAATTTCAACGTTCCAGACAGAAGAATTGAATTTTAATTCTCAATGTAGCAGTATCAAAAACCCTTTATGTTTTACGTGAATTTTTAGATCATTTTGGAGGACTTCAACCTCAAGCTTTCCATAGAATCAGTTAACAAAGACGTTTCATACGCGACCTACTCTAAAAGATTCACGTAGCTAGCTCTTTCCGTTCTCATGTTCTTGCTATCGTTCTGTCTAAATTTCTGTAATTTTACAATTCTTCCCGAAAATGGTTTCAAACGCCTAGTTTGGACTGATGACGTATCCGGTGTCAAAATTGATTATGTCCGGACGTTCGACAGGCCGAGCGTCCGACGGCACGATAACTGTCGAATGGAGCAAGCTAGCGACTTGAAACTTTCAGAGTAGGTCGTGCATCATGATGCCGCGGATGAGTTCGTTAATGGGCAAAATCGACGAGACACTTCGAAGTTATTTCCTTGATATTTTAGAAACTACTGCAGCGTTTGGATTGAAACTTGGCAGTTGGAGCATAATAGCACGCAACTTCTGGTGAAGTTTTGTTGAGATCGTACTGTCAGTAAATTTGAGAGAAATTTATTTGGAAATACATTGTTATCTTACCTTGAGCTTCATATTTCCCAGCAGTGTACCAAATATCAGACCGATAGGATTATAATTTTCGGAGAAAAAATATGTCAAACTCCATAATAACTCAAAAGATGCTGATCCAATCATAATTAAATTGGTAGCTAGTTTCAAAAGGGTGAAACATGAACAACATGGTGCGAAAATTTCGTGATAATCGTATCATCAGAGCAATATGAAAAAAAATTGTTTTTCAAATATTCAATATTCTGCGATATTTTGATTATATTATTCCCACGAAATTCTGTATGGACCTTCAAGTTGTCATTTTTCAATCGAGTACTGGATTTCAATTCGATCTTATCTGTATATGGAGTTATTGATTGAATTTTACCCATTCACGAGTTGGGCTTCCGTAATTAAGGTCCAAATCTACTCTACGAATATCGAGTTTCCAAGTTGTTTCTTTCGGAAGTAATTGTATTTACGATTGGCTGTTAGGCCGGAAGAAACGACCTAGAAACTCAATATTTGTAGAGTAGGTTTGGGCCTTAATTGCGAAGGTCGAATTCGTGAATGGGTGGAATCCAACCTATGATTCCGTAGATATACCCACTCAGAATTGTATTTTCCCAATATTTCCAAAAATACAGATAAGATCGAATTGGAATCTGCTGTTTTAGTGAGAAACGACAGCTTGAAGGTTCATGCAGAAGTTCGTGAGATAATATGATTAGAAAATTACCAAATATGACAGCTTTGACAACGAATTTGAATACGCGCTGCTGACTCACGTCAGTGCTTTTTTGTAAATACCTGTGTTTCCGATATTGATGAAAGAAACCAATGGAAGGTTTCAAGAAAAGTGCAAGTTACTCCGAAATATCCTTCAATCGATATTTGTTGCATGTTGTTTTCCAAATGGAGTAAACTCACGAAGCCAGTGGATGATAGCATTTTTCAACCCACATTCTCATTCAAATTCGTACAAAGGATAAAACCTCAAATCTATTTACGGATGAAATTTTGTGCGAAATAATTTTAGGTCAAGGTTAGCAATATGACCTTTTGCAGTTTCCTCAACATCTATTCAAAAGCAGAAAACCGTTAATGCAGTTGCTATTTTTACTTAACCTCCACGGTGTACTTTGATCGTTAAATCTTATAGTAGAGCAAGATCATCACCTCTTCATTGCTGCCAATTTTAATTACTCGTGCTTTCTCTGAACAAACGATTCAATTGTGGGAGAAACTCGTAGAGATAAATATCGAATTATATAGCAGTACAGGGTGATTGTTTATGTTCTACTCAAGAGCAATCTCAATCAATATTGGTATATAAAAACCTTCAAATGGGGAAATATGGAGTTTTATACATGGGCATTAAGATTTCAGTACTTGGGAAATGCAAAAAGGCATCGTTAACCTAAAATTTTATGTAAGCTGTTTTTTTAGGAAACACCCTGTGTGGTATTTTCCTAATCGGTAGAGCTCCTTCTTCTGATTGAAAACATAAACAGTTTATTGAGGTTAGGTAAGACAGAGCTCTTTTTTTAAGTATCTATTAAAGCTCATTTTGGGAGAATTTCGCATCATTTTTAGGTTTTTTCTGGGTTTTCAATACCGATATCTGAAACAGTAATATATCAAAAATTAAATAGAAATTGTTTTTTCATGCGAAACACCCTTGCGGATTGAAGGATTGAACTAATTGTCAAGGCAGATTCTTTTATTTTATTTTTAATATTTCTGTTACAGATATTGGGAGTGAAAACCCAGCCAGAAAAACCTAAAAGAGCTATTTCTTCTGATCAAAAATATAGTTTATTTAGGTTAAATACCCTCAATATTTTTCTCGATATCGTTGTTTTCTCCAGAATGATTCAAATTATATTGATTCAATTATGATGAAACTTGGCAGCTAGTTCGAAAATGCTGTTATACAACTTTGTGTAAAATTACGCGATTATCGTGTCATTCGAACGTTTAAAAAGAATCAAATTTCTTTTTTCCGAATATTTTCGGAATTATTGAAAAAATACTGATTCAGTCATGATGAAACTTGGTAACTAGTTTAAAAATGTGGATGAACAACTTTGTGCAAAAATTCGTGATGATATGTCATTACAACAATTCAAAAAAAACCTAGAAAAGCACTGCCATGAAGTAAGAAGCTTTTGCGCGAATGTTCAAATTCGTTGCCAAAAACATCTCTTTCGAACATGCGCAGCTGCTGACTTCACGACAGTACTCTTCTAGGTTTTTTTTATATCATAGTAGTACCGAAAAATAAAACAACTGATATTTGTTTCATCTGTTTATTAACGAAAATTTAAATTGAGTGGCCCCCAGTTACTTCTACACACAATCGATATTTTTTTAATTTTTACAAAAAATAGAGGAAGAAATTGATAATCCCAACAACCAACCAGAAATATTGAAGAGAACCCTAGGAAAGTCAATGAAAAGAAAGAAATTGAACATTCAATTTAAACTTTTGCTGATAAATGAATGAAACAAATATCAGTTGTTTTATTATACAGTGCTCGTCAAAATTATGGAACAGAATCATTATCTCAGAAGAAAAATATTTGGCAACAAAATCCTTAAACAGGTCAAGGATTTTTGGTTGCACCCTGTGCCATCGCCATCAACCCTCTAAATTTCTTGAATAGGTAAAGTGGGTTTTTGGCAAGGTCTTTGTATCTTCTTTGCAGGCGTGCAGATATTATGAAGAAAAAGATTTTTTTTTGGAAAAATCAGTTAGTTCAAAGAGGTTTTCAGTATGTGCACTTTGTCATGGCTCACTTACTTTGAGACGATGGTACCTGATGAAATTTATCACCGAATAAATGTCGACCATTACAGTTTTGTCCATGCACAACTTTCAACCCCCTCACGTGAAAAATTAGAATGTGAAACAGGTCAATTTTTGGTTCATTTACTTTGAGACGATGGTACCTGATGAAATTAGAATGTGTGAAACACTGCGCTTCAGTTATGATCTTAAGTTAATGTTTTTAGTACGTTTCTACTGAAATTGAAACTTTTCGATAAAATATTTCAATGTCACTCCATTTTTTTTTCTCCATTGAAGGGTTCGAAGGGGTTGAAAGTTGTGCATGAACAAAACTGTAATGGTCGACTTTCATTCGGTAACAAATTTCATCAGGTACCATCGTCTCAAAGTAAATGGGCCATAACTAAGTGCACATACTACTGAAAACCTCTTTGAACTAACTAATTTTTAAAAAAAAAAAATTTTTTTCTTGAAAATTTCTGCACGCCTATTATATATGTAAAGGAAAAATTACCTTTTTCCTTTAAAATCACATTGCTTGTTATACGTTACTATGTTAATCGTTTTTGTTTGTCAATGTCATATTTTAATAATTGTAATTAATAGCTTAAAATGTCGTTTCCCCATTTCAGGTAAGATTTTACCTATGTTTGTATATTTCAATAGTAAATAGAATCTCCATTTCAGAGAAACTCAATTTAGTTATTGATCTACAATAAGAAGGAGGGCTATCAATTCATTATAAAACGACATTTTTGCAAGCAACAGAAAAAAATGTCAAGATTGAAGTTCTCGTTTCAAATTAAACCAACAGAAGATGGAAAGTCTAATTTTTTAGCTTTAACTTCGATTCAAACTGAGGAAAATAAAACGTTTTTGGTACCTGAAGAGTATCAGTCTATATCTCTTCATAAAGAAATATGTACTTCAAATAATTTTACAAGAGTGAAAAATACATTGAAGAAAAGATATCAAAGAAGGAGTGTATGGATTTCCTTAACAGAAGATTTGAAAAAAGCTTATTTTGATAATGATGGTAATATAATCTTTCAAGATGAGTATCTGGAAGAAGCAAATATGAAGAATTCAGACGTTGATTCAATCAGTAATGAAAATACTTCACTGGTGAAAACCTTGGGAGAGCTAGAAGAAAATCGCAAGAAAATTAAGAAACCAAATGTGAGGAAAATTGCTGAGAGGTTTGTTCTTGAGAAATTTGATGGTAAGAAAAATGTCAGTGCATACCAGTGGATGGAGTTCTTCGAAAAAGAATGTATAAGATTCAACATCAATGAAGATGAAGAAAAAGTAGAAATATTTAGAATATTTCTTGATAAATCATGTTTAGAATGGTACAAAAATTACCTTTTTCCTTTAAAATCACATTGCTTGTTATACGTTACTATGTTAATCGTTTTTGTTTGTCAATGTCATATTTTAATAATTGTAATTAATAGCTTAAAATGTCGTTTCTCCATTTCAGGTAAGATTTTACCTATGTTTGTATATTTCAATAGTAAATAGAATCTCCATTTCAGAGAAACTCAATTTAGTTATTGATCTACAATAAGAAGGAGGGCTATCAATTCATTATATATATATATAAAATACCTTGCCAAAAAAGTACCACATGACCTACTTTCCCTATTCAAAAAATTTAGAGGATTGATGGGGATGGCACAGGGTGCAACAAAAATCCTTCAAAAATGCATTCAAATTTGGTAAAAGCGAAACAAAAATTGACCTGTTTCAGAATTTTGTAGCCAAATATTTTTCTTCTGGGAAAATGAATTTGTTCCATCATTTCGACGCGCACTATAATCGGCTACTCTATCGGAAGCTCAATAAGCTTTCAGCTTCTGTGGGATTTCCCTGAAGCATAGGATAATCGTAAAATACAAATAAAAATATAAGAAAATATAATAAAATCGCGGCATTGTAATGTGGCGTGTGTAAAAGGGGGTCATTATGAATACTTTGAATTTTTGTTTATAAATGAATAAAAGAAATATCACTTCCTTTATTATCCACGGCTACTTCGATATGAAAAATCGTAGAATTGTCGTTTGGTGTTCTACAACTGCCCTAGATTTAGCCCAAAAAGATGATATTATTAGAAAACTGATAAAGATAACCTCAATCATTTGTAATATATTAATTTAATTGAATTAATTATATTAATTGTATAATATATTTATACAATGCCTCAATAAAGGAGATATATTCAAAATCAGAAGAAAGAGATCTACCGATTAAGAAATTCAATACAGGGTGTTTCATTAAAAAGCCAAGTTATATGGAATTTTCAGGTTAACGATACTTTTTTGCATTTCCTATTACTGAATTCTGGATGCCCATCAAAATATTTCATAATGGCGCATTCAAACGTTTTTGTGAGACCAATATCCACTGAGATAACTATTGAGTAAAATATAAACAATCACCCTGTACAGTTACAACCCAATCTTCTTATCTAGATATGTATAATCACTTCCTCCAATAACATAACAAAGGAATAAAAGTCTAATTACTTTAGTGTTTTATCTCTTATTGCAACATATGAATTGGACCATGTGGTGGAATAATAAATAATATTCGACTGATTTGATGGGCATGATATTAAATGATGCATAGGTACTTTTCCTCAATTAATTACTTCCTCTACAGAATGGAGGGAATTAGAGCGTTATTATTCTGCCCAAGTGTCTGTTATCAAAATGTGAAAATGTTGTGGTGATTAGATATGCGATGTTTCTTGGGAGACATTATACAGGGTGATTCAGGAATAGACCGCCAAATGGCCAAAAATGAGAAAATTTTGTTCTGTTTAATTTTTTTCCAATTCTTAAACCCTGCGACATTTTCACTAATACTTGTTCTTCCTCAAAAACTAATGATCGAACCGAAATTAATTTGGCAGGAACGGTACTTTTTTAAATTACATTTTTCACTAATTCCTTGCCTCTTGCAACCCATTTCTTAATTCTCTTCATACATTTTTTTGCGCTCGTCTCAGAGAAAAAGTCTGTTATCGTTTCGCCCAATTGTCCAATTATGTCCAGGCGTCCGTCTATATGTGCTCTAAAATTCTAAAGAAAAGACAGAGTGACTTGTAATTTCTCGCTTATGCTTGGAGCGTTATTGGGCATAATCGGCCGAACGATTTCGGAGTTATGCCCATTTAAAATTTTGAGGTTAGTTCCTCAGTATCTCAAGGAGTACTGATGCGATGAGTCTGAACCTTCGAAATTAGTTGGAAAATATGAGAATTTTGTGAGGAACTGAGAATTTTACAAATTTTTTTTGAAAAATTAATTTTTTAGAGACTATCGAGCAGATTACAATAAAATTTGGCACAGAACTTGGCGTCAATATTTAACATAACTCAAAAAATACTAGAGTGGTCAGTTATCAGATTGAAACTTCGTTACTAGTTGTAGAATAACGACGCGCACCATAATGCAAAATTTCATTAGGATGGTAACTGAAAAAATAGAATGAACTTTTCGATAAAATGTTTCATGTCACTCCATTTTTTTTTCTCCATTGAAGGGTTCGAAGGGGTTGAAAGTTGTGCCTGAACAAAACTGTAATGGTCGACTTTCATTCGGTGACAAATTTCATCAGGTACCATCGTCTCAAAGTAAATGAGCCATGACAAAGTGCACATACTGAAAACCTCTTTTAACAAACTGATTTTTCAAAAAAAAATAAATTTTTTCTTGAAAATTTCTGCACGCCTGTAAAGAAGATACATAGACCTTGCCAAAAAAGTAACACATGACTCACTTTCCCTATTCAAAAAATTTAGAGGGTTGATGGGGATGGCACAGAGGGTGCAACAAAAATCCTTAGAAAATGCATATAAATTTGGTAAAAGTGAAACAAAAATTGACCTGTTTCAGGATTTTGTTGCCAAGTATTTTTCTTCTGAGAAAATGAATTTGGTCCACAATTTTGACGCGCACTGTATGTCTATTTTTTCCTCAGAGATACAACCAGTTCGAGAGCTAACAACTATTAAATCTGATTTTGAAATTGTAAACATATCCCAAACTTCTCACTCCTGTCATTATAAACTAGGTTGGACGCCCGGTAAACTTTCTCCCTAAAGAACATGAGGAAGGAGCATACTGCCTCACAAAGTGGGTTCGGGATGGATGTTGCATATGGCCGACTATCCTTTCACTTTGAAGAGAGAACAACTTGTTCCGAGACTTCTTTGTCTGAAGAAACAAACTAACATGAGTCATACTTGGAGGTTCAATATAGGCGCCTATGTCCCACTTTTATACGAAGTAGAAAAGCGTTATGCTCCTTCCTGGAGTGCGTTCAGATGCTTTACCCGGTAGACAAAAATCGCACGGTAGGATTTTTCTTGGTTGTAGCCGTTGACTAGAAGATTCATCTGAACGATGTGGGGTAAATGTCAAATTTCATCTTATCTTACTTAACCCCAAAAAAATAATATTTTTGATATCCTCCTTTTTGGCAAGGCAAAAATGCATATACAAGTCTCAGAGGAAGAAATATATATTTCTTCCTTCGAGATACAACCAGTTCAAGAGTTAACAACTATTAAATCAGATTTTGAAATTGTAAACATAACCAAAACTTCTCACTCCTGTCATTATAAACTGCAAAGCGCATGCGGGTTAATTTCTACCCATGTACGGGCTGGGTTGGACGGTTGGACGCCCGGTAAAGTTTCTCCCGAGCATCTGAACGACCCAACCATTTGCCAGACGTAATCATCTGAAAGCTTTGGGACGCGCCCGGCGTCACACGGCGGAGCATCTGAACGCACCCCTGCTGGTGTTCTTTATTCGAAGCTTTCTCCCAAGCTTCTGAACGACCTAACCATTTGCCTGTCGTAATCATCTGAAAGCTTTGGGACGCGCCCGGCGTCACACGGCGGAGCATCTGAACGCACCCCTGCTGGTGTTCTTTATTCAAAGCTTTCTCCCAAGCTTCTGAACGACCTAACCATTTGCCTGTCGTAATCATCTGAACGCTTTGGGACTCGCCCGGCGCCACACGGCGTAGCATCTGAACGCACCCCAAAAAAACCTATCATCTCGTGTAATGCTAATGAAAATTTGACGAAAATTTTCTTTGTTTCAGGGCCATGTTCATGGAATAGCTTTCGCAATAAGCGAGGAGACAGCCATCCCCTATCTGAACAAACGTGAATGTGAAATGGGTGGATATATTTCGCGTTTCGCTAAGTTCCATTCAGTTAAAGGTCAATCATTTCAAGTATTGCTGTACATAGCCACCCAGACGAATCCTCAATGGCTCGGAGACGCCTCTGCTTCTGACATTGCCGGACAAATTGTTGACTCAAAAGGACAAAGTGGACACAATGTAGAGTATCTGATTAGATTAGCTGACTTCACAAGGCAACATTTTCCATTATACAACGATTTCCATCTCTTCAGCTTAGAAAAAGAAGTATTAAAGAAGCTTAAGGCTAAAAATGTTTGCGTTTCGACTCTGATGGGCACAGGCGAAGGCTGTGTTAACTTTATCAAGAAGGAATCGGGAAATCCTTCATCCTCTCGAGACGAACAACCTGTACGTTTCGAATCCTTCCAACATGCTGCTAAGATCCCAGAAAAAACGCTGCGTTGTTTGAACCTGTGATTTAACTTTATTCTATTGTTTGTTTTATGTAATTTAAGTTTATTGTTGAGGAACAATTATTTTGTTATTATGCGATATAATCGCTTTTATTCATATGTTATATGTATTATAAGGACACACGAATTTACAACTTTAATAAAGTGATTTTTTTAAAATTTCATTCATTTGATTACCTCGAATATTTGAATAACTTGGGTGTATTCAACGATTAATGATAAGAAGTCATCGACATTTGTTATCAGACCCTTGATCTATATCTAAGAAAGTGGATACATCGTCTGGATTCGGGAATTTATATAAATTTTTCCGTGCTACCGAACTCGACATATTTTTCGAACAACTACTTTAAACGTTCTCAGTTTATGGAAATTGTTCCTGACTTACAAAAGTCGTACACTATATCTCAGAAGCAATTTTTTGTTGCCTAATAAATTATTTTGCGTTGATTTGTATATGTTCTTGAAAATTCCGTCCACCACTGACATACAGCGTGCCAAAAAAGTAACGTAACTCGTCAATAATTTTTGGAATTTACTTGTAGAATACCTACTTGAATCTGCATGCAAAATTTGTTTGGATTGTATTGTTAGTGACAAAAAAAAATTCCGAAAACATTCGAAATTTTTTTTAGAATTTTTTTCCAGATTTCGAGTAAATTTTGCACACACCTGAAAGTCAATATTTAGAAACAGTGTACCGAATTTCAGTTTCATCCGATTCCAAATTCTGGAGATATAGGGAAAAAATGCCAAATATCATGGTTTTTTTCCTAGGTATCGTTGTTATTTCCCGAATAACTCAAATAATACTGATCCGATCATGATGAAACTTAATAACCAGTAGAAAAATACTAATGCACTATTTTTTGCAGAATTTCGTGATAATCGTTTTTGTTTTTTTTTCGCCCTCCAAATTGAACATACGCGAAGAAGCTAGACTTCACGTTAGTGTTTTATTTAATTATTTTCTGTAGAAACAGATATATACGCACGATATTTGTATTGATATTTTTTGTTCACTACTAGATGTGTCCAATTCGGTTAGAAACTGAAATTTTAATCACTTTCTCACAGTGCGAAAAAAGTAAATTGCCTAGATGAAATCGATGTTATTTAAATTCCGTACATTAGATGAATTTCAATTTCATTCGACCTCGAAATTCACTCTTCATTGAATGTATCGAATTTCAAGTTAGAAAAGCATCAATAAATAAAAAATACGCGCAATTGAACCACTGACATAAATCATTTATTTTCACTTCAGTTGATATTATTTTACTTCTACATATATTTGATAATATAGGTTCTGCGTATAATATTATAATCAATTCACAAGTATAATTAGCAATAAAATCTTATTTGGAATGGATCGATAAAATGCCATACATTTCATTCTTATTATTATTCCATAAAAAGTTCTCCCGTATTTTCTATAATTATATATTTTGTATTTTCCTTTACAATAAATACGAACAAAAAAGTTTATTACCCACAATCATATTCAAGAAATTCCGAAATTGTATACAGGTATTGATTTTTTCGTATTTTCAATATAGTTTTTTTACTTGCGAACGTTTGAAGACAGAACAAAATCCTGATAAGAGTTGGATATCAGAACAGTCTATTCAGCGATAATTGATCAACTTTCCGCATTTTTCCGCTGCAAAATTTAATTTTCCTCATTCTATATTTTGCAGCTAATAAATCGAATTAGTTGGCTCCTGCTCTCGTTGTACAAAAAAATCGTTCTGGAATGTGAGAAATTTATCAAGCTACATGTTTAAATTTTAAAAATATCCTATCCATTAATCGAACTCCAACACAACCGAAATGCGTGATCAAAGCTTTAAAAAATAAACAACTCCAAGGTCTTGACGATTGTGCCAAAATTGAAGACGTGTTAAATTGTACCATTTTCTACTTCCCTATTCGATAAATATGAAATGTTTTTATATTGAATCTGAATAACCATAGTGCGAAGAGAAATTTGCCGTTTTCTGGTTCCAAAAATTGACAATGGTACACCATGCGACATCTATGGAATTTGTGAGAACGAACCATTATCTAAAGCTTCATTCACAAGGGACTCCTTATTTGTTTTGTTTCCATGATTCATTCATTGTTAAGCTATCAATCATCATCGTGATAGGAGAAAGTTTTTTTGTCGTTGGATTTCGTGCCATTTTAAGTATCCTGACATGAACACAATGTGGTGCCATCTATTGTCAGTAGTCACTCCTAGTTGCTTTTATGATTCATTAATTATTAAGAAAGAGACAATTACCCGCTGTCAAAGCTGGAACTCATTAAGATTAATAGAACAGCACCCATCAGTTTGTAAACAGAACTTTCGAAATGATTAAGTTGAATACTTTTTGTGTGATTTTGATGAGTGAAATTTTTATAATTGTGAAGACTCAACAAAATTTTCAAAGCTATCCAACGTACAATTTCAATCATAACTTCACAAGACCAAGTATAAATAATTTTCACCAGGATCCATACCCTGAATATAACCCTCAGTATAATAACCAATATGATCCTACTGTGAATGATCAGAATTATAGGACATTTTGGTATAAAAATAGGCGCTATGGTCAACCAAATAACATTTATGGTGGGATACCTGGGGATCCAAGATATGGAAAAGATGAAGGTTTCGTGGATGACAGAGTGAGCATTTAAATCCATTGGTGCTTTGGTATGATATTTTGGATTTTTTAGTTTGGAAATCACGAGCAGATATTGCCAGGAGTTCTATGGGGATGGAGAGAAGATTTACAGGGTAAACAAAGAACTGAAACCAAGAATCAAAGGAAAGATATAACTGTTAAGACAACGCATGGGAATGTGCAAGGATTCATGGTGGATCTCTTTGACAACCCAGATCCAGATTCCAATTATAGGCCTGGTTCAGAATACTTTGAAAGAAAATGGGGTGAAACATCTGTTTTTCTAGGAATTCCATACGCAGAGCCTCCAATTAATAAAGCTCGTTTTAAGGTATGATTCATAAGTTAATTTTGATTACCTTAATTACACAGTTACATCTCAATTACCTTAGTTTCCCTCATGAAGTTCAGCATTGCAATGGTTGATACTACCAATGGCAGAATTTACAAGCAAATTTATTCTTGAAAAAAGTTGAGACAAATTTATTTTTCTTCAATTCGTTTTTAAACAAATTCTAAGTAGAATTGGCATTTTATCTATCAGTAAAATGCAGTGAAAATTTCAAGAACTGAACTGTCAAAATGGAACATGAAATTGTCATCTACTCCAAATAAATTGTTGCAGAGTGCATTGAATATGCAGCTGGCTAAGGCTCAGTAAAGCTTTAGTTAATCATCTGCTCATCTGAGATATTGCGGATTATGTGGAACCCAATGCATAAGATAGATTCCTGTTGGAAAATGAAATTCTTGACAGCGATTGAATAATTTCAGTATTCCAATGATAGAATAATCGATTCTGATAATGAAATATACATGCAGAGGTCTATTGTTTTGACAGATGCTGCTAAAGTGAAAAATACCTCTTTAATTTTTGGTCTTAACTGTTCTACCTGTTCATCACTTTTCCATTGATAATTAATTATCAAATCTTGGTTACTCCCAAATTACGATAAATTTCTGTTGATTTGATCACTCATATACAGCAATAATTCAATCTTTTGCAGCCTCCACGATGGCATAAAGGATGGGAGTTACTTCAAGCAGTAGATTACGGGCCGGCTTGTCCACAGCCGAAAAGATATACTTTAGGAATAAGAGATATTGATGAAGACTGCTTATATTTAAATATTTATGCACCACCAGTAAGTGTATAAATTGAATACTTTGGTTAAAACATGCCTGAAATCCCATTCTTTCCAGCTTCAAGAGGGTGTAGGACAAAAATATCCTGTTATGTTCTACATTCATGGAGGGGACTTCATACATGGTGCATCAAATCTGTTCCCCGGGCACATTTTGGCGACTTTTTACAAAGTTGTTGTAGTGACAATTAATTATAGGTTAGGAGCTTTAGGTAGGTTGTCGTTGTCATTCAAATCCAAGTATTTCACTTGGTATTTTCAAAATTTTACAGGTTTCTTGAGTACAGGTGACATTAATTCACCTGGAAATTATGGAATACTTGATCAAGCTATGGCTCTAAGGTGGGTACATGAAAATGCTGAAAGTTTTAATGGTGATCGAGATAAGATAACATTGTTTGGGCCTGGTGCTGGAGCCGCATCAGCAGGATTGCTGATGTTGTACAAGGGAACACAGGAAATGGTCTCAAGAGTTATCGCACAGGTGAGCCATCATCAGTAATTGTGACTGTACCTCATAGCTCATATGCATGAACTAAAAATGTTAGCACTGACGTAAGCAGCTTTTTCGCGCATGTTCAAATTCATTGTCAAAGCTGTCATCTTTTCTCGTATTGATCCCGCCAAAAGAATATTTTCTTCGATGCTGAAAGATTCGGCTATCTTCTTCTCAGGGTTATCATGAAATACATCAATAAAACTAATTTATTAATTTATCATAATGAAAGTGGGTCAGTTATTTTTGAATGATCTCGGAAATTTCGACGATACCAGGGAAAAAGCACAAAATTTGACATATAATATCTCCAAAAATTTATCGGATCTTACTGAGATTTGCTACACTGTTGTAGAATATGGGGTTCAAGTTTGTGCAAAAGTTGTTTGTTTTGAAAAAATTTCGATTATTTTTTTGCTTGTACTGAGAACACTATCATCACAAAATTAAGCAAAAAGATGTGAATCAGCAGTTTTCAACTAGCTGCCAAGTTTTACCATGATTGGATCGCTTTTTTTTGAGATATTCCGTACCAAGGAAAAACCATAGTTTTCCAGAAATTTCTGAAAGTTGAGTTGAACTAAAATTTGGTATACTGTGGGGAAATATAAAGTTTTTCGGTACATGCGAAATTCTGACAGAATCTGATGATTTTGTTCTTTCAAATTACTAACACACGATCCCAACAAAATTATGATATTAGCTGCACTTTAGTACGCTACAACTAACTACCAAGTTCCAATCAGATCACTCCAGTAGTTCCTGGATATATAAGAAAAAATCTGAAGTTCAGATCGGGGGGCCGATTCTTGAATCTTGATCAAGAATTGACGAGTATGACAATTGCCATATGTCCGCGTCGATTTTCTAAGTTAAATATAAACAACAAATAGACATGACCTGCGCTTGGAACTGAATGTCACTCGACAATCGAATGTTATATCTCCTATACTCCGTACCACTAGTTGCTAACTCGACGGAAACGGTGATAAGTTTATGTTTATATTTCTATTTGAAATTTCTCGAAATCTTGCTTTCAGTTTATTTCTTGAATATTTACTCGAAATGGCGAATAGAACTCTCACAAATTTTGCAGATGCTCGAGACAACTTAGAAAGTTGATATAAACATATGACAATTGTCACTTTTCAATTCTTGATCGAGATTCAAGAATTGGCCCCCAGGCCCATTAACGAACTCAACCGTCGCATTCTGTTGCTCGACCTACCCTGAAAGTGTTATAACGTACATTTGGCAAAACAATAGCACGCCGTTCCCCAGAACATGTGCGCAATATCACTTGGAAAGATATTCATCAATTTACCTTAACATCGTCATGATCTAATATTATTTTTTTCTGAACTCACAATAATGGTATATAGCATCCCTTCACTACTTTGATTTTAGAGTGGATCTCCTTTAGCAGACTGGTCTATGATATTTGACAAATACAGGGTGCAGAATACAAGTAGAGTCTTTGGAAAAGTTTTGGGATGTGGCTTTGAATCATCGTGGCAATTGGTTAATTGTCTTACGAATGCAAGAAGCTTCAATGATATAGGAAATGCTGAATTTCCTCCAGATGTAGGTTTCTTTCCTTGGGCTCCAGTGATAGATTTGAATTTTACCGCTCCATATTATGAGGGTTGGAACGAAAAAGACTGGCATCTTTTACATTACAAACCTGATGATTTGATCAGAAATAGGGGCTACAACAGAGGGATAAGTTATATGACTGGAGTAACCCTGCAGGAAGCTGCCCATTTCATAAGTAAGTGTTTAGTGATGCTCAAAAGAAAATTCAATTGAAAGCTGTTCTGTCTTATTGCTTATTCCGAAGTGGGTACCATTTTTCTTGTTATTTCAACTGTAAGATATATGGTATTGAAGACAAGGCATTTCAATTTCGTTATTTTTTTTATTTTTTAGTTTTTTCTGGTTTTTCGCTCCCAATATGTGAAACAGAACTATTATAAATTGATTTTTTTTTAAGGCGGATTGCAGGATTGAACTATTTGTCAAGGGCAGTTTCTAGGAAAACAGGTTTCCTAATGAACAATACCAGAACAATTCAAACGATAAACAAACCGAACTGTAACGTTTCACCGTACAAATCTGACTCTTTCATCAGGCAAACGTGAAAATTTGCAGAATTATTATCTTATGATTTTTCGTTTGTGAGACTTGTCAAATTGACATTTGCATGAAACCACAGCAGCACAGATTCACTTTATTGGAAAGTAGTTTGATTCTACCTCTTTTTTTAGTAAATTCGGCCAAATGTGGTCCATTTATACAGAACCTTGATCAAAATTACTCTCTCCGTTCCACAAAATGCAGGGGGGCTCTTCAATTTTTGTTTTCAAATTATCTGGTTCCGACATCAGTATTTCTGTATTATCTCAATCTATCATGTATTTGTGGAAAGACATATACAGGGGAAACATCTCGGTCGTTAGATATCAGAAAACGAGAACATGAAAACAACCTAAGGAATAGAGACATACAAAGATCCCAAATAGCGAACCATGTTTGACCGTTGGGAATCACACATGATAGATTGGGACAATACAAAAGTACTGATGTCCGAACCAGATTATTTGAAAAGAAAAATTAAAGAGTCCTCCTGCATTTTGTAGAATGGAAAGAATAATTTTGCTCAAGGTTCTGTAGAAATGGACCACATTTGGCTGAATTCACCAAAAGAAGAGGTAGAATCAAAAAACTGTGCTGCTGTGGTTTATTGAAATTGTCAATTTGACAAAAATCTCACAAAACGAAAAATCAAATGATAATAATTCTCCAAATTTTCTCGTTTGCCCGATGAAAGAGTCAGATTTGTACTCTGGAACGTTACAGTTCGCTTTGTTTATAGTTTGTATTGTTCCGGTATTGTTCATTAGGCAATCTGTTTTCCTAGAAACTGCCCTTGACAAATAGTTAAATCCTGCAATCCGCAAGGGCATATTGAGAATGTAGATAGAAGAATTTGAAATTATTGTCTCATCCCATATTTACATCTTTCCAAAACTATTCTCAGAAATTTGACCAAGTACTGTGAACATATTTTTGCATATAATGCAAGGCATTTACATGTATGAAATCTTAAATTATCTACGGTTGAATATTGCCATCGTGATGATCTACCTTATGAAATATGACGAAGGTTCAACTCCAATGAATACATAGGGTGCTTCACATAAAAAAGTCTTGTCGAATATTTGTGCAAAAAAAGCGTTTTTCTGGAAGACCCCAACAAAGGTAAATTTTATTTAGAGGTGACATCTTGGGATGGCAAAATTGTGAGGGTAAATGTTCATTACCCTAAGATGTGGGGTGAAAACCCCCCACTAATCTTGGGGGGTTCAGTGACTTATCTCTCAAAAGCTTTTGCATTTCGGTTTATGAAAATGCTTGATAATTTGTTTGGCGTTAGAGAAAAAAAGTGGAATATTTTGTATATGAATTCTCGAATTCAAGGCGTAATTATTGTGGGAAATAACCTATTGGTAAACCCGCAAGATTTCCCGTCGCCGAGATATTAAAAAGATATTTACATCATTGTACGCAGTGTGATTTTCTGAATAAAAATTGTGAAATCGAACATAGGCGGTCTCCCTTAATTTGGAAGATATGGGCCCCCAAAGTTCCAAAATGAGTCGTTTTCAGGTCCTTTATTCCACCATAAAAACGATCTCACTTCATCTGTATAGTTCACAAACCACCTTTGAACCTTTAACCAACAATAAGCAACACTTTTTCACAAGAATAATCAATATTTAATGAAAAAATAATGAAATTACTGGACAACCACTTAACCTCTATTCCTTCCGATTTCGACTTAGACTAAAAGTGAAGTTTGGCAATAGCGCAAATTTCATCGGTCGGAATCGTGCCATCGTGCGTATTCGTGAATGACAGATTATTGCTGGCGAGAAAAATGAAATATGTTCTTAGTTCTTACTGTTTACTGCGAAACTTTAAACCTTCCAATAGGAGGATTCGTTTCTGATGAAATCTAGAAGGTTGACACACAAAGTAATGGAATGAGAATACACCCTGACATATATTTCAACGTACAATTTTTTTCATATGTGTTAGGTCGCACCCTTCCCAGATTTCCAATGAAATCGAGGTTATTATATAACCCATTTCATTGGAATGCCCTGAATCTCATTCTAAACTGAGACCATCTCGAAGACACAACAAAAAACGAAGTAGATAACAACCCTACTATTTTGAAGGGGATAGAAAGAAAGTTCAAACGAAAATATCGAGAGTGAAACCTTAAAGAAATATTCTCAATGATTTTGTTTTGATATTAGAATAACCACCTGTTCTTCAGTGACAGAAGCATTTTCCTTACAATCATATCCTTCAACTGTCTATCATTTCATATTTCCCGCCAGCAACTACTCTTCGGTCATAATACGTTGGCCAGCGATGAAGAGACGCTGTTGCCAAGCTCCGCTTTAACATTAAGAAGTATTTCGTAAAAATATAGGTTAAGTTGTTGTCTAATATTTTCACTTTTCTTCCTTTAAATAATGAATATTCTTGAAAGAAAGTGTCTCTATTCGTTGGTTGAAGGTTCAAAGATGATTTATGAACTAGATTTGAGAAGTGAGAGATCATTTTTATGGCGGAAAAAAGGATCTGAAAATGCAACAATTTGGAACTTTGGGGGCCCATATCTTCCAAACAAAGAGATACCGCCTATGTTGGCCTTCATATTTTTTGTTCAGGAATTCACACTACTTACAATGATGTGAATATCTTACTTATAGCTTCGCGACGGGAAATCTTGCGGGTTTACCAACCTATTTTGTTTCGCCAGATTCAAAGCAACAATAACCTTATTCATTATGTCACTTATTTGGAATTTTCTCTTGAAAAAATCCTTATAAAATATGAGAACTTGGCTAATCAGAATATTTTCGCTCTATATGAGCAGGTATATTTTGATATATTTGATCAAAATGGAGTGCTTTTGAATTGGGTTGAATACCACGAACTTGCATAACCCTTTGATATTTCTCCAGTTTATAACTTATTTCAATGTTTCAGCATCTAACAAGAGTCTGGAACCTGACTTTACAGTCACTCAGGAATTTTTCGATCAAAAAGTGAGGGAATTAGTCTTGAGGTATAATTATACTCTGAATCCTAATGGAACTTACGATGCAATAAAATACATGTATACCTACTGGCCGGATCCCCACAACACAACATTTATTCGAGAAAAGTACATACAATTACTTACTGATTTCCTTTATATAGCACCAAATGACAAAATGATCAAGTTACTAGTTGAACAGGACATCCCAGTTTATATGTATGTGCTAAATACAACTGTCGAATCCTTCAATTATCCGGAATGGAGAAAAGTACCTCACGATATTGAACATTATTTATTGTGCGGTGCCCCATTCATGGATGTGGAATTCTTTCCTAAGAAAAATTTTACTAGAAATCAATGGACGAACAACGATAGAAATATGAGTCATTTCTTCATGAAAGCTTTCTCAGATTTCGCAAGATATGGTGATCCAACTTACACACAGATACTTGGATTGCATTTCGAGAAAGCCCAATACGGATGGTTGAAGTACCTCAATTTGAATACCACATATAATTCAACGATTAAGTGGAACTTCAGGCAAACAGAATCGGCATTTTGGACTCAGTATATCCCAACCGTTGTGGGACATCTAGTTCCAACATATCCTCCTACAACTGAAGTGAGTACACTTACTGATTTTGCATCAGTTTTGTGGTGAATTCAATCTTATTTTCAGTTCTGGTGGGAACCAACGGCACCTCTGCAAATTGCCTTCTGGGGTGTTTCTGCAGCATGTTTATTACTGATTGTTTTTTTGGTGGTTTGCTGCTTGTTATGGCAAAATGCCAAAAGGTATGTTTAAATAATTTTGTATACTTTGATGTTGATATAACCACAGTATAGAAACTACCCAGTAGTAGCACCCTCGATAAAATGAACTGAAATTTTTACTCCGAGGGGATTTCGCGCACACTTCGGCGCGCATAAGGATTGAGAGGGAATTTGAAAGTATACTCGAATTGTCATTTTCGGGAAGAGCTTGCATTTCATTTTTCCTTATTTTAAATAGGAGTTACTGGGTTCGAAAGTGATTTTCTCATTGTGATATATAAAGTTTATGCAGGATTTGAATTGGTTTCGAGCGTTGTTTGACATTTGTCATACATTGGAGGTGAAACAACTTCACATTTCCGCTTTGTTTATGTTAGGAAGCAAAGCATTTTTTACAATTTCAGAATAAATTCACAGGTTAAAATGATTCAGATTAATAGAATTGGTGAATAACTAGGCCAAGTTATTGTTTCGTTGTGAAATGCTACATAAATACACCGAGAGATGAAGCAATACGATTTTTCAAAGATTTTGTAGGGTAGACTTAATATTTGGATATTCGCATTTTTGACCCATTCTCCTACATTTAATCTGGTATTTGAAGAAATAGAATACTATGTGAACTATCCCAGAGAAGGTAAACATCCTATATTCACGCCATGAATTGAGAAAACTGCTCTGACAAAGTAACAAACTACGGTAGAGTTTGTTCCAGCCATTTTCACACTGGTGGTTTTGTTTAATAAGTTGAATGATGATGAGATGATTACGATAAGAATAATTCGTGTTTGTTATACACATTTCAAGAATTATATCCTCTCAACACTACGATAGCTGGCTTACGATGGACAAAACCAATCCTGATTGGTTACCACTCACATCTCTATATGATATATAAAGCCAATCAAAGCAATTAGTTATGTGATAGATTTGATAGGTTTCTCAAAATATTGCATGTATTTAATAATAATGAGCCAGATAACTTTCTCTGTTCTCAACCGAACATGTTCCGATGTGGATCGACTATACCCAAGGATGGAACTTGTTCTACATTTTGTTGTTTGTAATTTATTTCGAATTGACCTTATTGTCGATTTAAGATTATGAAAGCCCTAATGTTGCATCTGTATAATAAAAAAACATTTTATATGGATTGTAAAGCATTTTGTGTGGATGAATTGAAATCAATGTTCATTTGAAGATTTCATTCGAGTTATTTTATTTGTATCATATATTCAGTATAATGAATATGTAATGGAAGATTATGATAGTACTGACATAGCAACTGCCGACTAATATAGCAGTAATTTGATAATTTGCAAGATATAACGTTATTTGCAATAGTACTGAGAAGTTCTCTGAAACCCATGTTTTTTCCATTCTATGCATTTGTTGAATTTCATTCTGCTGTTTGTTTTCAGGAACAAATGAGCCAAACATTTTACTGTTTCATTTTTAATACGTAGTTATACTTATAATAAATGATATCTCTGATTTTGATACTCCAGGCTTTAGAAGTCAAGAATAAATGTCAAATACTCCAATTTTTAGTTATATCGTTTTGAATAAATATCATCTGAGATTGAATATCAGTTGATCAATTCCATTATCACGAAATTTCACTCGTAAAATGAATAAAATCTCTAAAAACTCCAAATAATCGCTTCTCGCCAATGTAAGCAATCGAAGTATTCCTTCGTCTCTCGGTGTATTTATGTTGCATTTCACAGTAACTTGGCATAGTGCTTCACCAATTCTATTAATATAAATCATTTTAACATGTGAATTCGTCCTGAAATTATTGAAAATGCTGTATTTCATAATATAAACAAACCGGTAAAGTGAACGAAACTGAATTTGAGGTTAGACGCACCGAAGTATGCGCGAGTCGGAAACGGAGTAAAAAAATCCAGGGAGTGCAACTACTGGGTAGTTTCTATACTGTGATATAACTATAAGAGCTAAAACAAGGATTCTGGAAATCCTCCAACTGACAAAAAACCAAGACTGGGATTGAAAAATCTTTATTTCTTGTAATATCTTTTTAGTTTGAAACATTTTCCTAGCAATGTTTAAGTGTTTTGGTTCCTTATTGATGAAGGCATTGAATGTAACCTGAAAGAGTTGAATTGTTGGCTTTTGGATCCAACTGGAATGTCCGGTACGGGTATGCAGTTTTTGCTTATTATATTGAACTCATTTAAGAGGTCAGAGAATCACCACAGGAAGCAAATAACTGTTATTGAATAGTTAGAGAGAAATGGGGATTTTTCAGGGCTGAATGAAATCCTTAGCACCCTTTTTATTCTAGATTCAAACAACGGTAAACCCGCAAGATTTCCCGTCGCCGAGATATTAAAAAGATATTTTCATCATTGTACGCAGTGTGTTTTTCTGAATAAAAAATGTGAAATCGAACATAGGCGGTCTCCCTTGATTTGGAAGATATGGGCCCCCAAAGTTCCAAAATGGGTCATAAACCACCTTTGAACCTTCAACCAACAATAAGCAACACTTTTCAAGAATAATCAATATTCAACGAAAAAACAATGAAATTACTGGACAACCATTTAACCTCTATCTGCTTTCGACTCAATCTAAAAGTGAAGTTTGGCAATGGCGCGAATTTCATTCAATAGGAGATTTCGTTTCTAATGAAATCTCCAAGGTTGAAACACATAGTAATGGAATGAGAATACACCCTGATATATATTTCAACGTACATTTTTTTTTATATGGGATAGGTCGTGCCCTTCCCTGATTTCCAATGAAATCGAGGTTATTATATAACCCATTTTATTGAAATACCCTGAATCTCATTCTAAACTGCGACCATATCGAAGACACAACAAAAAACGAAGTAAGTAACAACCTCCCTATTTTGAAGGGGATAGAAAGAAAGTTCAAACGAAAATATTGAGAGTGAAACCTCAAACAAATATTCTCAATGACTTTGTTTTGATGGTAGAATAACCACCTCTTCTTCAGTGACAGAAGCATTTTCCTTACAATCATATCCTTCAACTGTCCATCATTTCATATTTCCCGCCAGCAACTACTCTTCTGTCATAATACGTTGGCAAGCGATGAAAAGACGCTGTAGCCAAGCTCCGCTTTAACATTGACAAGTATTTCGTAGAAATATAGGTTAAGTGGTTGTCTAATATTTCCACTTTTCTTCCTTTAAATAATGAATATTCTTGATAGGAAGTGTCGCTATTCGTTGGTTGAAGGTTCAAAGATGATTTATGAACTAGATTGGAGAAGTGAGAGATCATTTTTATGGCGGAAAAAAGAATCTGTAAATGCATCAATTTGGAACTTTGGGGGCCCATATCTTCCAAACAAAGAGAGACCGCCTATGTTGGCCTTCATATTTTTTGTTTAGGAACTCACCCTGCTCACAATGATGTGAATATCTTACTTATAGCTTCGCGACGGGAAATCTTGCGGGTTCACCCAAACAACAGTAGCCTAATTCTTCAGCCATTATATTATGACAAAAATTCCCAATGTAATCTTATTATGATTTTCTGCAGGCAAGTTGATCGTACCTACAGTAATATGTATATGGTTTATGAAAATGGTCAAGACACTGGAGTCGACAATGCAAGAGGCTCTGATTACGATTACAGGGAAAAACTACACACACCTACAGCTTCCTTGAGAAAGAATAGTGCGTCACCACTTTCAACTGATTTGACATTAGGAGATGTTCAAAGTGTAATTAGTGATTTGACTGTTGACCCTTACAGGGATGGAGCATCTTCTAAAGCTAAGAATTCAAAAACTAGTTACTTGCACAATATTCCTCAAACTGATGTTTAACTACTGATGGAATTTGGTTCATAAAGTGCCTTGAAATTATTACCACAGACCAACAAGACAAATCACTTCATCGTTTGCGGGAATCTCGTCTCTCCGACCTTGAGAAATATAACAGACATAACCACACTTTCTTCTTCCTCGAAACAGCTGTCAAATTGAATACTTGATTTTGGAATATCTAAAATCGAAATGTAAAAACGGATTTGTCGTATTCAGGAATCACAAAATCAAAATCAGACTAAGATTTTTCGATGAAACCATTTGAAAATCAAATTTCTAACACCAAAGCGAGTGTTTTGTCACACCTTAAACTCCTGTAGAAGAACTCGGTTGGAGTAAATGAAAATTTTGGAAAAATGTTATGGAAAACCCGTTCACCTGAATCAGAGAATCTTTGTAGTTTCACATCAAATGAGATTCATTTCAATATAAAATCAAATTATGAATAGACCAACTTTGTTCGATTCCAATCCTAGTGTTTGTGCAATCATATACAATTTTATTAGACATCCCATCGTTTTAATTGAATAATGGAGGTTTTAATGCTTCTACTTCAGTTGCGATTCCTTTATATTATATAAAATGAACATTATGAATGAGTCCACCTAAGTTCGATTCCAATTCTTGTTGTATAATTAAAACATACTAGTACGCGCCCAGATCTACCTAGCGATAGATCAATCTTTACTGTAGATCTACTTAAACGATACCTACGTAAGAAGCGCCCAGATCTACCTAGCGGGTAGATTTGCCTTTTTGAGTAGATTAATTGAATAGTTGACTGAATTTTTAAAAACGAAGCACACTGTTTATAAATTTACAAAAAATCAGTAGCTAATGTAAAATTCGATCACAGAACTTTAAACCTACCCGGAAAATTTCGACTGTCCAAGTCATTCCTTTGCAAAGTTATCGCGTTTACAGCCGGCCTTCGGCCGATGGTAAACACGATAACTTTGCAAAGGAATAACTTAGACACTCGAAATTTTCAGGGCAGGTTTAAAGCTTGAATTCGAAGGTTAAGTTCGGAATGAACAAAATCTGCCGGTTTAGTAAATGAACGCATTTGAAATTCCATCATCTCAATATTCACAAAAATACAGACACGATTTAGTTAAAATTCAGTTCGAGGATAGACCCTAACCGTGGCTCCACATGTGAACAAAAAATTGACTATAAAATTCAATTTCTCAGGACGACACCAATAATACTAAATAGATATATCATCGCATGAAAAATTCATATTTCAACATTGTACAACGTTAAAAAAAATTTCTGGAATAAAATCCGAAAATTTTCAATATTCCAATTCAATATTCAGTAAACATATGCATTTTCATTTTACAGGAATTTCCAATGTCTCAAATTTACTGAATTTCAATATTTCTAGTACATCACTCTTCGACCGAGAATAACCAAAGCATGAATATTCATTTTGTAAAGGAATTACGGTATTATGAACACTTAAATTTTCTGTTTCATTAATGGAGATGACCAATTCATAATTGACATATTAAAATATGATTGAGTAACCAAGATATCATGTTTTTCAAACAGGACAAATGCAAAACTGCATATTGAAGTAATTTTTTATTTATCGATTATTGATAATGATAATGAAGTATAGTTCAATAGAATACATTGGGTGATACAAAAAAATTCCAAGAAAAGATAATTGAATGAATGAGTTCAAGTAAACTTGTTCATTAGAGAAGTGTGTCAGGGGTTTATGTGAAGAATTAATCAGTTGATAGCCTTCATCAGGTATGTTGCATATTACGATTCAAGAAGTTTCACATTTTCACAAACAATATCTGCATGAGCCTCTGTATACCATCTTCTATCAAGATGTTGATGGTGCAACTTCATTTGTGATTTTTCTCAAAATAGTTTCAGAAAATGGCAGATATGCTATGAAATACGCAAAATTATCAAGATTACCTTACAGAATAGATAAATTTCACTTCAGAATATCTCATTTCATATAATGCATAAATTAGAAATTATACCCGTATACAGAAAAATTAGTAGTTACTTGTAGGTGGTTATGAATTTCAACTTAAAAAAGCGTGATTCTCACTATACATTCAGTAACCTTCCCATTTTGTCTAGGAAAAATATTATAAGGTGTAAATTAATTGATGTATCCTTCCCGGTTATATTCCATCCCCATGCCATTTTTGCCAACCAAATTTTGATGTAGCAATATGGAAGGGATACATGAGTGTTACGGAACATATACTGAAGCTCAACCTTAACTCCCTTTTGTGAATATAAAATTTCATACGTTTCTTGATAATGAATTCTTCTTACTCACACTTTTATATCATTTCTATTATCAATTGACATCAAATGTTACATCGACTTGTGATTTTTGAAGATTAACCTCTTGTGAATAATAAGAGTCTATTGAATATTCCTGTTTCATTCACAATTATGAATTAATATATCAGGGGTACAGTATCATACAGTCTTGTCCCACACCAGCTGTATATTATTGAAACCATCTATAGATTATATATAATAGTATTTCTGCAATTTCCACTTCTCAAAATCTATTGAGTTCCCTTTTTTTTCATAATGATGATAGTCCATCTTCTACAGAGTATGCTTGATTAAACCTAGGAATGTGATACATAAATTTGCCATGATCAAGTTTCCAGTTTATCAGAATATTAGATATTATCCATATCACCATTCAACTCAAATGGTTCAACATATATTAAATTCTCAGCGGGACGATAGTGATATTTTTGAGAGATTCACAAAACATTCTACAGTCCTTTAAAGGCTTTCTTCCTTTGTATATGCTAAATGCTTGGATGGCATTTCACTTCAACAACACGACCTCACATATCTCAAATCTGCAAAAATTTCATACTTGATGCATCTGCTAACGGAAAATAACATAATAATGTATACCTTTGAAGTCGAGTTAATCTCTACCATTTCAAATATGTATGGCAATGTGATGTTTTTTCGACGAATTCTGGATTAGCATTCTGATTCTTATCGTAGTCTTAAACCCATTCTAAACATTCTTCACTTTATGACTTCAATGATACAGAAACTTTCCAATGTCCAGTTCATTTAAAATATCTGACTCATCTGAAAATAAATATTTCCTCATGATATTCAGGTTGGAAAAACTTGTGATAAGTTAAAGTATCTTCAATTGTAGGTAATACTTACTGTTTCCTCTCGAGGACGTAGCATAAGGTTATAATAACTTGCTAAAATTATACCGAAAACTCGACTTTTTCTTGAAAAAGTCATTGTTAGAGTTGGAATTAGGCAGTATTGACCATGATTGATACTTCTTAATGCATTTCCATTCGTTACCAACTTTATTTTCGTCAATTTCAATGTAGCTTCCACATAGGATGCTATTTTGACGGCAAATTAGAATTGATGTTAATGACAATTGACATAAACATATGGCCGGTTCGGCTTGAAAATATTGACGGAAGTACCCGATCTTTGCCGACGGTCAAAGCCTACGATGCTTAAGTTTTCCGCGAAATCGACAGAAATTCGAGGTTCGACGTTGCCATATATTCACTGTCGCAAGAAATTCTTCCTCCAAAGCGAGCCCGAAGGCGGCGAAGATAGCCGATCTCGGCCGAGTCCACAGAAGAATATGAAATGGACAATTTTTACCGGATTTTCTTAGAAATGTCACTTTTTTCCATCATTCCTGCAAGAATACGAAAGTGGGAATCAAAAAAAGAGGCCCGCTACGCCACAATTTCGTCTTTCGTCTTTCTGTTCGTACCAAAAAACTCTACCTAGCTTGAACCCAGCGACCAAATGCTTTCCTGTGGTTTTGCACCTTTGGGAAATATCGATATTTTCGTTATTTTTCGGGAATTTTTTAAAAGTATCTTTCGATTTTTCCGCGATGAAAGATCAACAGTACGGGAAAATTCGAAACTTCCTCTTTCTAATCACGTTCAGATATCACGCCAAGACTCCCCGGAAATATCAGAACAACTCTCACGAAAATAACCCTTTCTTAGCAAAAGTTTTTCTTGATCTCCTGCAGTGGTTTCGGCGGTGTTGCCTGTAACGCGTTTAGTATTATAGATAATGAGGACTGTCATCATAAAATAGAACCTCAAAGATGACTAAACAATTCATTTGGTTGTAAAAAACTGTTTGGATTATATTCTAAAATGGAACAGATACGAAATTATTCATCAATAAATAGGATGAAAAATTCATTTCAGCTTGTTTACATGTTTATAACCTCTTCAAGCGAGTCCGAAAGCGGCGAGAGTGACATAATCCTATTCCTGCAATCTGATTGGCACCCCGAAGCACCCCAAACGTCTGCTAAAATTCTGATTAGCTCGATTCAGGGTCATATCTGCGTTGACATAGATTTCCTAAGTAAATGACGCGAGTGGTTTATCTGGTTGATCTGTGTTATTACCAAGTCCATCCAATTCTTTAACTTTTAAGGTTGATTCTCACTATACGTTTGTAACCTTCCAGTATCCCTTCCGTATGATTTAAGTCAAAATTTAGTTGGCAAAAATGTTATTTTGACGGGACGTATATTGTGCATACATCAATTCATTTACGCCCTATAATATTTTATGGGAAGGATACTGGAAGGTTACTGAACGTATAGAGAGAATCAACCTATGTAGGTTTATCTTCACGAAGATAAAGATAGAACAAAAACATCACAGTATTAACTAAGTCGAAAAATTAAAATGTTGGGCAGTGAAACTGTTTAATTCAATTGATGTGGAGAAGGTAATTACAGTTGATCGACAATCAGCTAACTGATATACAAAGGTTGTAAGTATATTTTGGAAATATTTATAAACTTAAGATGGTAAGCAGCTTTTATAAATTAAACATTGAGTTTGTTTAAGTTTTTTAGACTACCATTTGTGTTCTATTTGATTTAGTTTGATTGAGTTATTTTCGAAAATATGTTGGCAATTAATGTTGTGATTGTTGTTAAGTTGATATGTATTTTAGCACAAAACCAGTGTCCGTCCAGAGTCCGTACTTGATTATATATTTAAAATTTTAACATTCCATTTGAATGAAAGTATTGATACAGTTTTATATAAATTATATTTGTTATTGACTGCCATAAAGAATTTATACAATAAATGAATAGAATTTATGATTTGATTTGCTCGAATGCCTTCCTCATGAAAATCTTTGGTTTCAGGATATAAAAAGTAAATTTTTGGTATGTATATATTTCATTATATAAAAATTTACAAAATATTATATATAAAATTTTCTGTCTAGAAAAATCCCGGATTAGTATGTTCTATAATGCATCGTTTACAGTATTTCTTTACAGCTCTGTAACCTTCTAATGATATCTGACAGTCTTGAATATTAAGCTGCTGGAGTCCTCTACAAAAGTAAGCAAGGCTCTGAACACCCCTATCCGTTATCAAATCACAGTTCCTCAAGCTTATTTTTTTCAAGTTGGGACAACTTTCGGCTAAAGCTTGAAGTCCAGAGTCGCCCACATCACATTTTCCGATATCTAAAGCCCTCAATCTTGTACAAGATCTGGCTATCGTTATAATTGCATCGTCCGATACTGCTTCACAGCCTCTCGCGTTCAAATAACGCAATTTGTAACATCTTTTGGCGATAACTTTCAGACCTGCATCACTTACTTGGGTGCACTTTGCCACTGAAAGATACCTAAGTGTTGCTCCTAATTTGGCTAGTTCGTAGAGACCAAAATCCGTTACATTCACACAGTCGCTGACGCTCAGTTCCTTCAGATTTGAACAGAAACTTGGTATGAATTTCAAACCCATATCTTAAAAATGAATTGAATGTAACGTGGTTTGATATTATGATTTTAGTCTCACCTGTTATTTGAATGCATCTACGAAGATATAAGAATGTTAGTTGGGGACAATGGCAAACGATGACTCTCAATTCATTATCATTGACATGAGGACAGTCTGTCAAATCAAGGTACTGCAGTTGAAGCCTCAAATGAGGATCTGGGCCATTTACGCTGATACACGAAATTTTAACACAACCTTAAAAAAACAATTATGAGTTGTAATCAGGAATATCAGGTCAGGTATCATGGTAACTTAACTCTAATGTTAGTAAATAACATAATCATAAGGACGAATATCCGTCAATAAATCAACAAATATTCCCCCTTGATCAGAGCTAATCACCCAATCGACCAAAACACCTACACCGAAGAAGCGGATCCAAGTAGAATGACTACAACTATTTCACAATTGTTATTGATCGTCAGGTCAACTTAACTCGGATAAACCGCAGAGAGTTCTCTCGATACTTGTTACCTTTCAGAGGGATCGCTGCAGTATACAACTTGACAATCAATAACAATTGTGAAACAGCTGTAGTCATTCTACTTGGATCCGCTTCTTCGGTGTAGGTGTTTTGGTTGATTGGGTGATTAGCTCTGATCAAGGGGGAATATTTGTTGATTTATCGACGGATATTCGTCCTTGTGATTATGTTATTTATTACTACTGGAGCTCTTTCTTCTCCATGAAACCATTTCCTATCTAATGTTAGTGGTAGCAAGGGTTAGTACGTCTCTACAGTTCCTCCCACACACTTCAAAAGTTGAGACGGCTTTGAGTAGACACTTTCATAGTATCGTTGAAGTGAAGGTGGGGCTTTGCGCTTTGATAGTGGCTTCATTGTCAAGTGCATCGCATTTTTTTTCTAGATTGAATGACTCAACTCACCTGTTACATCTAGGTGTTGCAAATTATGGCATCTTGTGGCTACTTCAAAGAGAGCTGTATTTGTAATTTCTGTACATCCTAATAGCTGCAAATGCATGAGATCCGGGCATTTCCTTGCGAGAAGAAATAAACTTTTGTCTGTTAACTTTGCTCCCTCTACAATTTCAATTTTTTCAATACCATGGCAAATGTTGATATCACTTCCGTCACTGCCAATTTTTTTCAATATCCTCTTCAGGGCCTTATCGCCATTCAAATTTTCACCATTAATCTTAATAGACCTCCACAGGCATGGCGTCCAAGCTAAGTGATTAAATCTTCTACAAACTCTGGCACATGAACTCAAATCTTTGCTTCCAAGAAAAGAAAAAATTTTCAGAATGGTGTCGTCAGTCAGTTGGTCGAAGGAATTGTTTTTCATCTTATAGTTTTTTCCTTTGTTTGATCCTTTATCGGACCATGCTGGGTTTCCTGTGGATCCTGAACTGGGAGATACTAAAGTGTGATAACCCTGATCAAGGCTGGGACTGTTTTTGCCTAGTTTTGCGAATTTATCTAGGAGAAAATTTGTGTCTTGGTATATATGTGGTTCCGGTAGCGCTGCATATGTTTCCATGTATATAGGGGAATTTTCTCTATCCCAGTACGTTTGCTCTAAGGAAATTGAGGATAGATTCATCTGTTTTTGTTTTATATAAGCGCTTTGTGGTTGTGGAATAGGTGTATCATACTCTGCCTTTTCATTTCGACATGGCTCTTCATAAAAATGCTGCCGAAAAAAGAACATATTAGATTTTGATTTAATTCAGCTTAATATCCTCACCCTTAAGGGTGAAATCAGTGATTCAATAGGTACCTACATGCAAGTCCCAACCGTGGTTGAAGTACCTAAGCTAGCAACCCGACCACGGTTAAAAAAGGAAACTTTTACACGAAGATTTCTCATTTGCTATTCATGCAAAACTGATTGAATCAAGCTGAAAGGCTGTACTTACTGAAATATTTGTTTGTTTGTGTAATTGACTAGTTTCACATGGCTTCTGTTCATTGTGTGTTGGTTGGAGACTGTTTGAAATGTCGTATGGGCTTGCATATTGGTTGGGTGGTAAATTATAATATGTATATGGATGGTCTGGATAATCTATCCTATTGTTGATTTCTTCTGGTTTTGTGGGAGTCGGTTTCAATCTGTTCAAAGGACATAACGATGGTTTTGGTGATGCTCTATTGTACATAGATTTGGGATGATGCATATTACTCTGAAATATTGTTGAGAATAATGATACAGGTATAAAACTCACAATCTTCACTTGCATTATATTTCAACTGGCTCCTATAATACTCATGCAAATAAACCAAGAGCTTGATTTTGGTTTAGGATGATCTCTAACATCAAGTATCTATAAATATTGAAGGACTATTCTAAGGGTATATTTATGTTCCACAAGCATTATCATAATCACAATAATAGCATATACATTACGTAAATCTAATGTGGCATAAAGACTAGTCTTCAAACAAAGGTGCTAATATTTCATGACTATGAGGCATTGATTGCAATCACTGGTTTGATTTTATACAATGCTTAACACTGTTAATATTATGGTGCATAAATAGACCCTAAAAAGTATGACCCAACATAGCAAATACCCTCTTAAAATTTTCTCCTATATATTCCTTTCACACTCGATTTTAAATTTCAATGATCTATTGAATTCAGAACGAAGCTTTTATACTGATGAAAATGTTGTTCATTACTTGTATCAGGTGATATAACACACACAGTCAAACTATAAAGTAAGGGAACATTAAGGTTTTGGAAGAAAACATAATTTTAGGTGTATTTTGATGGTTGATTTTTTTGGTTTCAGAGGACAATCTTTAAAATCAGTTGACATTCTTGAGGAACAAAGAATGCAACCATTCAATTTTCGGACGTTCAATAAATTAGGATATGAATATACGAAATATAGCTTTCATTGTTCCATCTGATGAGGATTGATCTATGTATATTATATCATGTACTCTTCAGGAGTTTGTTGAAAAAGTGAAAAATATTTATGTTGACGATTCAGTGGAAACTCTGTCTCATAAATCAGATTTCTCTGAACCGAAGAGTTCAACTGATATCGTGCATGAGTAATCTATCTCAATATGCACATTCCAATGTCGTTTAAATACCAGGTCACAGTATGTCGGTATGTAATTCATAAGAAAGGATCTTTGTGCCAAATAACTACTGAATACACTGTTTTCCCGGAATACTTATGAAAAGACTGTTTTTTCAAAATATTATTTCCTCGAATATTATTAGGTTGTTCACTACACAGATTTAAATTTATATGGAAAAATAAAAACACATATACGTAAAAACCATTTTCAAACAATGATATAAATATAGTAAAATTCGTCAAATAATGAAAGATCCTTTATTAGTTCATAAAGTTTTGTTTTTCGTATATGAGGTATACTTTCATGGAGGAAATTAAATTTTTCTCGAGATAAAACTAGATATTCATCTTCAATTAATTTTTCCAGCATCATCTGAAATTGTTGAATATAAACATATGTCGATTCAAACAACCATAAAATCAAATATCTGTCTTGAAATGAAAATATTTCGTGATTCTCTTGCACAAGGGGAAAGTTTTCAAGATTTATGAATATTAGCGCATTGTTCCGAATAATCTCACTTCGCATTATAAATAAAATTTTGATCCAATATATTAAATGAAATAATGACATGAAGAAGTTTCTTAATTTCTATTATAATAAAAACATTTTATTGAAGACTGGATTGAACGAAATCGAAGGTCATCTACCTTTTGACATACCTAAAGTCAGGTCTATATGATCTGTCTTAACCTAACTGACTTCTTTGTAATAACTTGAGTACACTTTTCGGACTGGAATATTACAGAACATTTTCACCAGCAAGTTAAAACTGCACATCACTCAATTTCTCACACATAACGTAACGAAAATTCACGGATTTTCTCTCATTTCCCGAGAAGAATTTGGGTTTTAGCGATGGTCAGGTCGCTAAGTAATACGACTTAAGTTGATATTGACCAAATAGATGACTGCTGTGAGTCGTGTTCTTGTACTATGTCGTCATCAGCCTCTTACATTCCCAGTGCCGGATTTGCAATACTTTTGCCCCTAGGCTCCGCGCTTAGTTGCTCCGTGCCTCGCCTCTATTGAAATAAAACGATATCAATGTTGCCTACAAATAACTCAAAATAAGATGATGATTTTTGATCATTTGAAAACGAAAAATATTTTTTTTTTTTCGACTAGAACGCACTGAACCTAACATTAAAATGTGCATGGACATTTTCAGGAGTATTTGGGTTTTGTGGATAATTTTATTTGAGAAAAATGACCATTGCAGTATTAAAGCTTCGTTTCAATTTAATGCATCAATCCACCGTAATTATATAATTGCTTTAATTAATTAAATTTGTGAAATATTTTATGATACAACAAATCTTGAAATATATTTCTGAATTTGGGAGGAATGTGAGAATTTGAATCCGCATTTGTATAATATCATTGGGTATCATGAATAGGGCAGTGAATATTCAATAATTGCTTTGTAATATATCTAATTTTGTTTTATTTTATCAAAGATAAAATCTTAAATAATTATTTAATCTTTGCCAACATATTTGTGGAATTATAATTTTTTGAATGTGCATTTTACCCTACAAAACAAGAGTGTTTTGTTTCTATTGAAGGAATACTTGATGAAAAAATCTTTTTCTACCTTTTTTACAAGCCCATAGATCAAGGTATGGTTTCATACATGATTTTTGAAATACTTCTTCAACTGATGAGAAGTAATTTATTTTCTATAACGTAAGAAAATTTATGCGGAGTTTCATAAGTTTCCCAAAGTACCCTGAATTGAGGAGTCATAATATATTCGATGGCAATCAACTTTTTTTAGAATTTTTCCTTCACCATACTTCGAGCAACCTAACCTAACTGATATGTGTGAGATATTTTCATGAAATTTAAAGTTGAACAAGGGTAACATCCGTCAGAAAGTTCATGTAGAAAATGTATTTTCATCTTATTTATTAAAATGTAAGAATAATCCAAATAATAAAAGGAATTGCCATTTATTTCCATAGAAAATGAGCAATTTTAATCGAAGATCAATCAATAATTTGATATAAATCACTAAACTAAACAATAAAAGATGTTCAGTAGAAACAATGAAAATTATAAACGCAACCATAAATAACATTACAACTATCCAACCATCTGAATAACATTAGGAGGATAGAGTTTGATGATCATATCTCTTTCAGCTCTGGAGGTACTTCATTCTTCGGATGTTTATTCTCAAAATGCTGCTTGTAGGTTTTTGGATCAGGCATTTGGGCCTGGAAAAAATAATTAATTATTGTGAAGGTGGTATAGGATACATTTCATTATTTTTGCTGTAAATATCCTAATCATTTTATTTCAATCCCTCAGCAATTCATTTGAATCTCAATGAATAATCTCATTGTTATTAAAGAATGAGTTCTCAGATAGCTTATAGTAGATAGGGGGACTGATATGAAATATTTGATAACTCTTTTGAATCACACGTACACCATATCTCACAAGTAATAAAAACTTACAGGAAGAACTCGGTTGAATACTTAAAATGAATAAAATTACTGAAAAACAAGAGTTGGCACATAAAGACAGAAAGGGAAGTGAGTATCATCCAATATGAAATTCAAGAAGTAATTAATTATATATGATAGAGTGGGATCAAATAAGAAAAACACAGTACAAATGTATCGAAAATTACCTTGCATACAGCACAAACGTGCACTAATGCCTTTTGAGCTGCTTTTTTCTGTTGGTTAGCATTATGACCCTGTTGTTTTTTGGCCTTTGCTGCTTTTTCCGCGGCTTTGGCTTGCGACTGAAGCTTCTGCTGACCTCGTGCCATTGTAGAGGATTATTGAATCTGAAAGTTCATTAACTGTAAACTCTAACAAATACTTTCAACTAATTGGCACAGTCCTAACCAAAAACACCAAACATGTTGTGAGTAACAATAAATTTCATTGTCAGATTAAACTCTTACCTTAATATTGAGTATCAAACGAAATAGTAAATTAAACTATTCTGTAATTCTAATGAATATGACGAGACTGCTGCAAAGCAGCGTCTTTTCTTCCACCATAAAAGTATCACTTAAATTTCAAGAAGACTGGGAAAAAGAGATCTCTCGATCGAGTAGAAAACAATTATTTGACAGAACGATCGATGACAATTCGAGCACAAGCCTGTTTTTCTCTACATGGCCTCATCATGAGACATTCAGTCCAATGTAAAACAGAAACCATTTTTCTCTGAGGCTCTACTTCAGTCTTTCAACACGAGGTGGCAGGAGTTTGCAATTTCTCAAAATTTCCCTTTGATTTTTATTATTTTTTATGTTGGTATAGCGAATATAAATATTTTAAAAGATCCCTATAATGATACGTGTGAATATCATGAAAAATATTAAAGAAATAATTCAGGTTTTTCGAGCCAAAAGCAAGCAATATTTCCATTGTATATAAAGACTTGGTCTTTATATACAATGATAAAACTTTTGTTTTGTGGTTTACGCACAATCATTTATCGGCATCATGAACCAGTTTGATTGATTTCGTTGATTCGTCTATATTGGTGATTTTGAAGGTTTTTTAAACGCAACTATTTATTCTTTCACATCCTGGATATAGGAAGATTTTCGTGGAATTTTCCAATCTATTCGTTTAGAATATGTTTTATTTCAGAATCCTTATTCATTTTTCATTTTCTGTCACCTTAATTAATTGATTCAAAATTTAATCTTGGGATGATGTTTCCTCTTTTCCACTTAAGTACTCAATATGTTTCACCGTCATAAATTTTTCTGCTTACCCCATCAATGGCAATGACATTTCATCTCTCATTTTAGTTCCTTCTTATTGTGGTGGAATTTCAAGGACGACCGCGCACTAGGTGACTTTTTGTCACAGGCGACTTTTCCGAAAAATCCCGACACAGCAACGTTTCAGTTCTCCTGAGACTGCATATTCTGAGGAAGGTCAATGGTGACGCATAGATGCAGTTGAAATAATCTGATTTCAATTCGATACTGATTTGAAGCTTCTGCATATTTCGGAAAAGTCACCGTAACAAAAAGTCGCCTAGTGTGTGGCCATCCGACCAACAGATTTATTTGTTCAACCCGAAAGCGATTAACAGCATTTTTCGATAGTTCAAGCTTTTATTTGACCAAAAACTTCCTTATAGGAAACAATCAAATGAAAATCAATTTCATGTAGATGTAGGTTATAAAGGACACATGCTGTAATATTCAATATTTTGACGAAAACGAGAGTTTTGGGATAGAAAATCGTACTTTATCCTTCATTCCATTTTATAGACAATAGTCTATATATAGTATAGGCATTCTACATTCATGAGGAATAATTCGTCAGAAGTACGGGAGTGTGGACTTCCTATACAATCACTCACCCTATCCAACAATGCTTAGTTTCTAGATGAAATAATCAATCTTCTGATCATCATGAAATTTTTCGTATGCCTGTGGAGAGATCACAGGTCTTTGTCAATAGGGGATATAATATCTGGTTAACAGATGGCGCCAGTGGTAATCCATTACTGTGTCAATTCGTATATTTGCGTTTCAATTAAATTTGTTTCATTATTTGTATCTATATTTTATTCTATAATTTTATACAGGGGCAATATTTTTAAGGTATTAATATTTCACCTAATTTCCATGCAACCAGTGGCGGATCGACTAATTCCGGGTGCCTATACGCTTGGAAACTTTGCCCCCCTCTACTTTTTCATTTTCTTCGAAACAATGTTTCAATCAGAATTCGGTTTTTTAACACAAACATGAAATTTTTCGATCAAATTCCTTGACGTCAATTCAAATACGACAAATGAATCGAAATCAACACAATTTGTAGTAAACAACTTAGGAGTATATCAGATAAATACAAATCAATATTTTTTTTACAAAAAAAATATAAACATGAACATGAAAATTATTGAAAAATAAAAATAATATGGAATGTTGAAAAACTAAACTTTTTCTCCTTTCTATGTCTGCAAATTCTTTTGTTGCAGCGTCATAATCCGGACTTTTCTCGTTATATCACGACTAGCGGCCGATCGTAAACACGATACATTCCGAAAGAAATAAATCAGAAACTCTATATTTGTACTTGATTGATAAATGACAGCTTGAAGGTTTATACAGAATTTCGTGAGGAAAATATGATCAGTAATTCGTTCTAACACGATCATCACGAAATATGGCACAAAGTTGTTCATTATAATTTTTAACCTAGTTACCCAGTTTCATCATAATTGAAGCAGTATTTTTGAGTTATTCTGAAGAAAACAACGATACCGAAAAAAAACAAGAAATTTTGAGACCCCTTCAGGTTTCTAGGATTTTTTCCATCCTTGTTGTCCTTGTGTTGGTCAGAACTTGAAAAGAATTGAATGTTACTGAGAATTCTTCATCAGTGGATGAGAGCTTATTGCTTGATATCCTTTTCGGATTGATGTCAAAGACTACAGACGTTTCGTCAAATTAATGCGATGTTCCCTTAAACAAGTGTACAAAAAAATACATGATGTATAAATGTTTATTTGGTCATTTATTACAAGTTAATTACAAAACAAAGTTGTCTAAAAAGCTTTAGTTCACCGCTTTCAAGCTCAATTACGGAGTCTAAAATTTATTGCTAATATTTACACATAGTACTTTCTATTCATAGGTATATAATATCTTGAATCTATCTAAAATATGTACACATTACATTTATTTATTTCATCAAACGATACATTCATCATATTTTTTCAATAAGGTTTACAGTAGGTAGGTAATTGTAGGTATATGGATTTTATCATATTTTAAAGGAGAGATCACACGAATATTCATATATTTATATCCATCTGAACGGATACAAGGTCTTCGGAAAGGAATACAAAATTCCATTATTCATTAATGTAATTTTGAACATGTGTGAAGATGAAATTAACTGTTCATCTGCATCAGAACCTGGGACAGTGTGAAAAAGCAACAATTTAACATTTACTTACGTTTAAATAGTATCTCTAGAAGATTCTTACAGATATTAATCTGTAAATTTTATTCGAACATCACCTTCCGAGCTGAAAAGTTATCATCTCTTCAACTCCACTCGCTCAGAATTCTCTAATCACTGAACTCGAATGCTTATAAAAATATATCCAAAAAACATAACCGAACTTTTTTAATCAACATTGATAGCTACTTCTACACATTTATTTTATTTGTTGTGAATAATAATCAGTTATTGGATTCGATAAATATCCAATATGAACAGGGAATTAAATTTCCATCATCTTGGAAACAGTATAGAGGAAATGATTAATTAGAAATAACGTCTTTTCGATTCAGACTGGTATCAATGGTTTTGGATATCGAAACAACACCTTATATAGCCATCATTTTGCAGCTTTATTTTCACAAAAAAGAAACACATAATAAGTATGTATATACACCCAGAGATACCAGCCTGAAAATTCAATCAAAATATACTCTCACTCCAGCTTATCTGGGTATAATTTCCATTTTTGAATCCAGTACCTTTACCATGAAAAAGTCGACTTTACCCTACTGTATCGTAGCAAAAACTAATGCTCGATTATAAAGCAAAAACTTGTTCAAAATTTACTGCACCAATTTCCAAGAGCTGCATCAGGATCGATTATGCCTGAAACTGACTTGAAAGAAAAAGATCAATAGGCGAGAATATTACATTCGAGAAAAAAAGAGTCTAGAAATATTACCTTCCGCATTGAAACCTTACAGAGTCTGTTGTGTATTTCTGAAGTTTAAGTTATAAGTTTGAAGGGAACAGTGAACAGTATAAAAAATTAAGATTGGCTGCTCGGAGAAGCACCTGTGCTTTCGTAGTTTATAGTCCGAAAGATTTATGAGGCTCTTTTTGAAATTTATAAATAATAGTAGGAATATTCATAGAATCTGACTACTAGGATGTGGAAATTTCCTAATATAGTTGTTGAAGTTGGTTGAGACAATAAAGGAAGTATTGAATTCATTATACTGATATGTCAGACAATGAAGGTACGGATTCATAAAATTGAATTATATAAAGTGTTTCGAATCTTTGGTAGAACAATGCAAGGTTAAATTTTGCTATTCGTCAAACTAGAAATTGCCCGTTGCAATGTGCAATGGAGAACTGAAATCCATTTCTTGTTGGTACCAATGCAATGGTAAGCCAGACAAACTATCGCAGCATCTTCGTTCATCAAAAGTCTGGAAATAGAAAGCAACATAAACCAATGTCAATCATCAGAATCATAGTGTAAACAGTCACCATGAGCGAAGTGAATTTCTTGTTTACTTATATTAACTACTGGGAGCCATCAATTAATCCTAGTGATAGTTTCGAATTTTTGCATAGATCAGTGATGGTAGTGTGTAAGACACTTAGTAAAAGACATCAGTATGAACCTTAGACAACCTTTGTCTAAGGTATGAACGCAGTTTTCGAGAGGTGCAAAATGGCGAATGAGCGTGATATATTTATTGGTATGTCGATTTTGAAAATGAGCCACCAATTAATTCTAGTGGTAGTTCCGCCCTCTTGCTTAGATTAGTGATGGTAGTGTGTAAAACACCCAGTAGAGACATCAGTATGGAAGTAATTTTCGAGAACTTCAAAATGGCGAATGAGATGGGATATATTCATTGGTATTTCGATTTTGAAAATGGTTTATGGATTAATTCTTCATAATTCTCCTTGAATTTCAACCCGAATACTCTGAATGCCTTGCGAAGTTGTTTATCTTTCGTCTTGATTATCTCACACATAATTTCAAGTCTTAAGCGATCAATAAATGTTTTATTCATTTATTCATTCATTTCGCGTTTAAGCTCACCCCGATTCATCCCTCATTCAATAAGTATTGACTAGTTCGTGACATTGCCATTGCTGTAATAATAATAAAAATATCTGTGAATGTTTCAAACATTTTCAAAATACTCTCTCGGAACCAACGATATTTAGTTTCGAGATTCTCATTTCAAAATAATGTTAATCCATTATGACCACTTATTCATAATGGGCATAAAGTATTAATTTTGTATGATGAAGCTGATGTTGAATTTATTTATCACCAACACTGAGGAGAAAATAGTATATTACTGTATACTGAATGCAAGGCATTTACATGAGACTATGCTGTGAGATGTGAATTACAAGTAGAACATAATTAGGTATATTTTCCATTCAGATATTATTTGAACTGGCAAATATAATTCTGAATAAATTGAAATTCCTTCACTTTGTTCATCTTTTAATATATGGACTTCATAACTGCATTCGTTTGTATACAGGGTGTTTTCGGTGTAGTGAGAGTGCGTCTGGATATACATAAAGGATATCTGAGCTAGATGGAAAATGATATTTAAAATCACGTCAGGACTTTACTTTTAACCGATGTAAACAGGGTGTTTTCCAAAAATTATATAAATTTCGAACGGCTCTGACTTCCAGAAATATTCATTCAATTTCGATGATATTTGGTAAAATTACAGGTTTGAATGAACGATGAAAATTTTCGCCGAAATAAAACGTCTGTAATCAGAAATTTCTTTCTTCCAGAAAACTGAAATTACGTGATTTGGGTTGACGCTTGAAAATACTTGAACTCAGATTTAGAAAGAACAGAAAAAATGCCCCTGAATGAATTCACCGAATAATATCGTACAAATTTCCTTTGTTATTTTCTGACATCATAAACAGACTTGAGTGAATTTTTGGTACAACACTTATTTTCCTAGTTGGCCATACATCGTCAAAAATTCGGAAAATGCATTTGCATGAGGTCAGAAGCTTTCCTATCTTATCCTGCCTATCACTGCTTGGTTTCCATATAAAACAATTTTCCCATTTTCTAATCCTAAAATGCACACCTTTAGTCACCAGACACTCTGTGTGAAGCAGGTACTAAAAGTAGGCATATTTCTCAATTAAAGCTTCCCATTCTGAAATGATGAATATTTCAAAGAATTTATAATGAATATTTTCATTACCTGCTATTATCATGAATCTTTACATGTTTGCATCTATCATGAAGTTTTCTGTTTCGTTAATGAACGAGTTTGAAGCTCCAGTAATACCGCATGCTTTTCACAATTGCTAGTGAATGAACAGTAAATACATACTGGTAATGAACATCGATTAACCCTTTCGATTGAGCTGCCTCTTCAGATAAATCAATGAAGATGGTTCTGTAGAAAACTAAAGAAGTTATAGGCTATTTGCTACAGTCGCGAAATGGCGCAGGCGCAGGAGTCGATCGCTTTTTACTTTTATCTTCCTACTTTTTGCCAGGAAAGCCGAAATGTCACCCGGATTATTCTATTTCACCTCATTAGTAGTATATCAAACGATGAGTTACTTCTAAAACCTGTGATATGATGACTGAAAAAGTTCAGTTTTGATTGATATTTTGACCGCCGTCTCGATACAATCAAAATTGTTCGACGTTTATAGAAATCGGGAATATGAAGAACTTAAGAAAAAATCTACGAGTGAACGAAATCACTAGCAATTTTGAAATTACTTTTTGATAACATGCCTCAATATTTTGTTCGTACCAAAGTCTTCGAAAAACCTTGAATATGAAGTTCTATCAACATTAACGGTCAATAATTATCTTTCCTAAATAACTTTATACAAATAAAAACAGTTTAGGAAGTTTAATCACATCTGTAGAAGTCAAAGTTCGTTCACCTCTCAAGTATGGCGATTTGGAGCAGCACAAAGAGCATGAAATTGAATGTCCAGAAGGTTGCAGTACTGCTGCTGTTGCCGTGTTGCATAGCTGCAGGCTGCTCGCCATGTAGAACATGAACAAGCACACTCGCTGCATCGCTACTGGATGGTGAACATGTGTAATTACCGCTGTCTTGGGGTAGGGCCTTCGAGATTAGCAAACGGCTAGTCCGGGTCTGTTTTTCTGTTACAACGTTGATACCTCCTCTTTGAGAATAGTTGATTACATTCCCTCCTCTGTACCAGTATATGAAACTTGGAGGGTCTGGAGTTTGTAGAACTATGCATGTTAGGTTTATGTCGCTGCCGCTCTTGATATACAGCTCCGGGTTGCCCATTATCTTGGCCTTGGATACTGAAAAATATCAAAGGAATTAGAACAGTGGAGGAGGAATTCGAAAAGATGGAAAATCTAGTTTTGAGTCCAATGAAAAGTTCTGAAACAAATTAGAACCACTTGAATGTGAACATTTACTACGAATATATGCGCACTTTGTCCACTCTCCAAAATTGTATGAAGCATATAGTCTAATTACTCCTGATATATTTCTATTAAAAAGAATCCTGATAACTATTGGTATATCCTAATTTTTGACGCAAAGAGTATAAAGTATGAAAGTGATGAAATGATGATTTTAGTAACTCATTTCTTGGGAATTTTTGGAACAGTAAAAAATACAATTTCAAATCTTCTTGCAATTAATATCTTTTTCAAGCAATTAAATTGCACTAATATTCTGAGAAAAAAAGTGAAGTTGATCGGAATATTTAAGTTCATTGGTCTGGAGACCCTAGGAGTGGTCTAGGATGTCTCATCCATAGTACTAGGTACCTACATTAAACCAAACTACCGGGCCAGTGATAACTTGGCTACTTTCCAAGGAGATGGGTCAGTACTATTGCAAAATCACTAGTTAGTATTGAACCATTCGATAATATTTGGCTATAATGCACCCAATATAATGAACTGGAAACTCTAAATCAATTTTCGGTCGCCCAAATCACCCGCGTACAATTATATGATTCATTTAACTTGGGCTCTTTGATAGAACCAGTCTACTCTGCAATTAATTACAACTGACGTGGAACAATAGAGATTGTGTATCTACATGGACACCCAGAGTATCTTTTTTTAGGTTTTTCTATGGGTTTTCGCATCCAATATCTGAAAAAGAACTATTAATATTAAATAAAATTGTTTTTTTTCATGAAAAACACCCTTGCGGATTGCAGTATCAAATTATTTGTCGAGGGCAGTTTTGGGCAGAACAGATTGCCTAAAGAACAATACAGAAACAATAAGAGCGATAAAAGAAAGCAAACTGTGACGTTTCAGAGTACAAATCTGACTCTTTCATCAGACAAAGCAGAAAATATCAAGAATTATTTTCTTAGGCGACAGTGTCCTATGAGGAAGCCAGTAAGGAGGCGTAACTTATTCTTACTGAGATCCAAACACTTTTGGATCTTGCAATTTTGAACTTCCGGAGGAACTTTTTAGAATGATCCATTCCTGGAAGTTTCCTCCAGAGTGCTTCTCTTTCAGTTTCTTCCTTCTCCGAAAACTCTTTTTTATAGGTGCATTTGCCAATACCACAAAAACGTTTTGGACCAGCAAGTGGCGTTTGTGTCCCTTTTATTGCTAGTGTGTTAACCTCTTAGTTTCCTTTGATTCCTGAGTGACCAGAAATCCAGACTAAGGATACCTAGTTGTTCTTGCCTATTTCATTCATTTTCCTTCGACACTTCCATATCAGCTCTGAGTCGATGACATAGTGCTTTGATAGCAGCTTGATCATCAGAGGGGATCGCTATGTCACATCCTTTATAGTTTCTTTTCAGGTTTATGACTATGCATCTTTCGACTGCAAGTATTTCTGCCTGGACAACACTCGAGAGGGAGCCTAATGATAGTGTACACTTGGTTCTTGCCCCGTATACTCGGGCGCCGGCCCCATCGAGGTTTTCGAACCATCTGTATAGCATTTATCGGTATTTACTTTGGAGTTTTGGCAGTGCATTCCGTATCCCATTTTTCCTTTTTTACATAGCATTGAATTAAAGTTCTTCTCGATGCTTACTTTCTTAAACATAACATCACCAGGTAGGTTCGCTGATGATATGTATTTGTTCAGAGAAGACCAGCCTCTAACTGGATGGGTAGCTCTTGGAGGACTAGCATGTCTTTCTCAAACATCTCCTTCTGAAAACGTTGCCCGAACAATTCACCGCGCTTTCGAGTGGAAAATTTCAGCCACAGTTCGAATATCATGCCACAATTCGAATATCATGCCCCAACGTATGAGAGATTGCTTTCAACTATGTATCACGAAAAAAGCTAAATAGCTATTAAAAAAAAGAAATCTGGAATTTGTTGAATCAACCCAAAACTTTTTCCCGTTGTTAATTCAAGAATGAGAAAAAATATGGAATACTACAGAAACCTATTTTAATGTTGAGGACAATATGGAAAGCCAACATTTGTGCAACATTCCCATCCTAAAATACATCTTCCTCAAGAAAATATCAAATATCCAGGTATCGCGTAGATCATTTCGATGGGTGTATAATTACGAATGAATATCTAAGGTATCAATCGGAGGATTTTACTCATTCACGAATTTAACCTTTGTCATTAGGCTCCAGACCTACTCCCAAATATTGAGTAAAATGAAACATATCCTGTCGAATTGAAATCTGATTCTTGGTTGATATACAGGATCCTGCAACAGTGGCGCGGTGTTCCATATCTCTATTTAGGAAACGGATAGGAATCTAGTTTTCTGTGATGTTTAATTTTTATTATTATATATTATTATTGATGTTTTTGTTCACACAGGGAGATCCATTTTTTGGAGGCGGGTCCAAACTTTGTTTTTTCAAACGGTAACCTATTTTTGCGCGCATGTTCTAGGGGAACAGCGTGCTATCGTTTTGATCAAATGTCTGTAATTTTGGATGATTGAGCCGAAAATGGTCTCAATCGACTAGGTTGGACTCACTGATGACGAATCCGGTGTCAAAATCGATTCTGTCCGGCCGGCCGGCCGGCCGGCCGGCCGTAGACACGATAACTGTCGAACGAAGTGAGCTAGCAACTTGAAACTTACAGGGTAGGTCGCGCATTGGAATGCCGCGGTTAAGTTCGTTAATGGGCCAAATCGATCGAATAGTTTCGGAGTTATAGGCATTTGAAGTTTTGAAGTTATTTATTTTTTATTTCAGAAACTACCTGAGCGATTGGATTCAAACGGCGGTTAGGTGAGATACAACGACGCGCAACTTTGAGCCAAATTTCGTCAGGATTATATTGTTGGTTATTTTTAAAAAAAATTTTTTTCCAAAAAAATTTTTTTTTCGGAAACCATTTAACATATCCAAGAAAAATTATACTCACGCTTTGACCTTCTAATTTCACAGCAATGCACCAAATTTCAGTTCGATACGATCATAAGTTTTGGAGATATCGGGAAAAAATATGTCAAATTTCGAGGTTTTCTTCTCGATATCGTTGATTTTTTCGGTATAACTCGAGAAATACTGATTCAAGCCTGATTAAACTTCACAGCTAGTTTTAAGACGCTGAAAGACAACTTTATGCAAAATTTCGTAATAATCGGGTAATTAGAACAATTTGAAAAAAAAATTTATATGATTTTCTCATCATATCATCCTCATTAAATTCTGTATGAAACTTCGAACTGTTATTTTCGATGAAGTACTGGATTTCAATTCGATCTGATCTGTATTTTTGGAAATATTGGAAAAATAAAATTTTGATTGGGTATATCTACGGAATCATGGATTTTACCCATTCACGAATTCGGCCTTCGTAATTAAGGTCCAAACCTTCTCTACAAATATCGAGTTTCTAAGTTGTTTCTTTCGGAAGTTATTGTGTTTACGCAGTCGGCCGTTAGGCTGACCGTAAACACAATAACTTCCGGAAGAAACGACTTAGAAACTCGATATTTGTAGAGTAGGTTTGGGGCTTAATTACGAAGGTCGAATTCGTGAATGGGTAAAATCCGCCCAATGATTCCGTAGATATACCCATTCAAAATTTTATTTTTACAATATTTCCAAAAATAGAGATCAGATCGAATTGAAATCCAGTACTTCATCGAAAATAACAGTTCGAAGTTTCATACAGAATTTAATGAGGATGATATGATGAGAAAATCATATAAATTTTTTTTTTCAAATTGTTCTAATAACACGATTATCACGAAATTTTGCATAAAGTTGTCTTTCAGCATCTTAAAACTAGCTGTGAAGTTTGATCAGGACTGAATCAGTATTTCTCGAGTAATACTGAAAAAATCAACGATATCGAGAAGAAAACATCGAAATTTGACATATTTTTTTCCGATATCTCCAGAACTTATGATCGTATCGAACTGAAATTTGGTACGCGCGCACGTTCAAATTCGTTGCTGAAGCGGTCATCTACATTGAACATGCGCGCAAAAGTTGCTGCCTTCACGGCAGTGCTTTTTGAAATTTTTTCATTACTTTTTCGGTTTCTACATGAAAAATAAAATACACTTTATACATGTCTTCACCACAAAACTAGCAACGGATATTCTGCCTGACATGTCTCTTTTTCAAATATTCGTCACTCAGAGTATTTGAGATTATTAAGTTGCGCCAAGTCTGAAATCAAATTAACTCCTGAATGTATTCCTAGTCGTTAATCTGGTGGTAATGATGCAACCTCTTACTCCCCATCTATTTATTTCAACTTTACAATTAAAATTGCTATTTACAAACACAAATTTAGGCACAGTGAATCTGAGATCCGGGATTCGAAGAAGCACTTATCCTAATAGTAAGGATCCGGTGGTATGATCCTTCAAAATACAGGTATTATACAGGGTCTTTCACGAGGAACCTCACCCATATTTATACGGGAAACTACTGAACGTATTTTCATGAAATTCAGCACTTATAAGTATTTCACGATGCTGATGAAATCTAAAATATTTTCAAGGCATGAGCACCTCCGGTTTTTCCGGAAATGACGTCAACTTCCGTTTTTCAAATAAGAACACCATTTTTTTATTGCAGAAATAGATTCCTTAGAAAATTTCAATTTATTTTGATGTAACATTTTTCAGTTTTGGTTGGAAAATTCTCTCTGAGCGGGAAAATTCGAAAAAAAAATCGAAAATAGAGCTCCGCTGAAACAAGAATAACTTCGAGGTTTTTGGATGGAAAATTTTCATTTTTGGGATTTTTCAAGATGTAAGATTGATGTATCCACTTTGAAAATCGAAATCGCGATTCATGATACAGGGGGTGAAAAACTCGCTTTCAAAGTTAGGGATGACAAAATCGTGAAAAATCAATTTTTCCAAATTAGAACCCCATTTTTTTATGGCAGATATTGAATCTACGTTAAAAAATAATGTGAGTGTATGTATCACACCCTTGCCCTAAAGTGGATATTTTCTGAGTTATTCACAAAAAACTGTTTTTCGTCTTGAATTTTCAGCTATTTCTTTTCCCTTCACGCCAAAAAGATGACATTTTCAGGAACTGTTACTTAAACCATGTTTAAGATTTTACTATCCTAATATGCAAGAGGAAAAAGTTACAGGTTGTTCCTAAATAGATGGCGAATTTGGATTCGAATTTGTATCGGAAACCTCTTTATTTCAACTAATCGGCCATCGGTTTTCTCTCCAGTGATAAATAAATAATTCCTTATGAACCATATGCAAAAACTTACCATGTTTTACATTATTTTTTTTTAATGATAGATATCATTAATTACATCTGCCAAATTCCTCTTTATTCAGTAGCATTTTGTGTTTACTATTAATTTGGTGATAATTCGTATTAAGTTATAAAATCGATCACTATGCCTAATTTTACCAATGAAGATTATTTAAATCTCATTCTACTTCATGGAGAATGTAATGAAGTTGTAGATAGAACGATTCGACTGTTCATTGAGAGGTTTCCTGACAGACCCAGACCAACGAGAGATACCATTAACAGAACCATGACAAACTTGAGAAATGTCGGATCTTTCGTTAAGAAAACTACACACAGAGAAAAAAGTTAGTAGAAGATGAGAACAACGAAATTACAGTTCTTGCATATTTTCGTGTGAATCCTCAAAATTCTCTCAAAGATGCCGAGATTGATCTGGGATTATCTCAATCGAGTGTTTGGAGAATATTAAAAAAACATAAAATGCACCCATATAAATTCAATAGGGTACAGCATTTGAAGGAAACTGATTTCGTCAGGAGAACAGAGTTTTGCGAAGCTATGATGATTCGATTTCAAGAGAATGAAAACTTTTTGGACTGTATAGTTTGGACAGATGAATCTAAATTCACAAAGAATGGTTCTTTCAATAGGCATAACAGTCATTATTGGGATGAAGAGAACAACCACCACTTCAGACAATGGAACTTTCAAGAGACCTGGAGTTTCAATGTTTTTTGCGCCATCAAAAATAATACAATTCTCGATGTTCACATTTATGATGGGACTTTAACTGGTAAGATAGAACACTACACATGTTTGCATTATTTAAAGAATGTTCTCCCTTAGGAGATAGATATTCTGACATATTGACTCAAATAATTGAGCCGCTAGTACAGAACCATAATGACTTATGGTATCAACAAGATGGCGCGCCTCCACACAATTCACTCAATGTGTCAAATATCCTCTACAGGCTATTTGAAGATCGATGGTTGGCGAACAATGGTCCACATCTTTGGCCACCACGTTCTCCCGATTTAACTCCTTTAGACTATTATGTTTGGGGTAGGATAAAAAATATTGTCTACTCAACTCCCCTGACTGATAAAGAGGACTGCATATGTAGAACGAGTCAGAAATGCGTTCAGGTTTGTTTAGATTTTTAGATTCATAGTTTTGAAACTCAATTTGGTTTTTAAACACTTTTGCAGATCTCTTCCTCCCGATGAAATAAGAAGAGCAACGCACGAAGCATTCCTGAGACGTATAAATAAATGTCTAGAAATCAACGGTCAAAACTTTGAGCATCTTCTCTAGTTATAACTGCGAGAGTTTGCCATGGTTCTCCTAATAGTAACTTGAAGTCGGTTTCAAGAAGGGGTGAAAAATCTACAGCATGGTTCAAATAACAATTCCTGAAAATGTCATCTTTTTGGCGTGAAGGGAAAAGAAATAGCTGAAAATTCAAGACGAAAAACAGTTTTTTGTGAATAACTCAGAAAATATCCATTTTAGGGCAAGGGTGTGATGCATACACTCACATTATTTTTTAACGTAGATTCAATATCTGCCATAAAAAAATGGGGTTCTAATTTGAAAAAATTGATTTTTCACGATTTTGTCATCCCTAACTTTGAAAGCGATTTTTTCACCCCCTGTATCATGAATCGCAATTTCGATTTTCAAAGTGGATATATCAATCTTACATCTTGAAAAATCCCAAAAATGAAAATTTTCCATCCAAAAACCTCGAAGTTATTCTTGTTTCAGCGGAGCTCTATTTTCGATTTTTTTTTCGAATTTTCCCGCTCAGAGAGAATTTTCCAACCAAAACTGAAAAATGTTACATCAAAATAAATTGAAATTTTCTAAGGAATCTATATCTGCAATAAAAAATGGTGTTCTAATTTGAAAAACGGAAGTTGACGTCATTTCCGGAAAAACCGGAAGTGCTCATGCCTTGAAAATATTTTAGATTTCATCAGCATCGTGAAATACTTATAAGTGCTGAATTTCATGAAAATACGTTCAGTAGTTTCCCGTATAAATATGGGTGAGGTTCCTCGTGAAAGACCCTGTATAGGAAGTCCAGTTTCAAGAGATTCCATCCAGAGCAAAGGCCAGAATTAAGATATTCCAGTAATAATTAGCTTCGGTATAAAGGTATTCCAGCCATGATCAGCTCCAGTACTAAGATAATCCAGTAATAACTGCTTCTAGTACTAAGATGATCCAGTCAAACTCTGGGTCCGGTAGTAGGATATTCAAATGGCGTTAGCCCCGGTCCAGTAGTCGGTAGCTCGGTGAAAAGATGGTTCAGTGGGCGATAGCCCCGGTACAAAGATGATGCAGTAGGCGGTAGCCCCGGTACAAAGATGATGCAGTAAGCGGTAGCCCCGGTACAAAGACTGCAAATTTTAAAACTATAAGTAGGATATTCAAATGGCTTTAGCCCCGGTAAAAAGATAATCCAGTAGTCGGTAGGTCGATGAAAAGATGGTTCAGTGGGCGGTAGCCTCGGTACAAAGATGATGCAGTAGGCGGTAGCCCCGTTACAAAGATGATGCAGTAGACGGTAGCCCCGGTACAAAGATGATGCAGTAGGCGGTAGCCCCGGCACAAAGACTGCAAATTTCAAAACTATAAGATAGTGCTTGTAACACGTGATCTCATTCCCAGCGACTCTAGACGTAATTGAAATAATTTACAAGTTAACAAATATGAGATGAAATATCTAGAATTCAGGAATAAGAGCACGTTATTCGATAATAAGAATGAGACAAGAAATCAAATGCACAATATCATACAAAGGAAAATGTTAACCTGTGTAACCTGCATGGAATGAAATGAATCAGAAATCACAATGTGGCATTCACAAAAGCAAAAAATATTGGTCGGGATATACGTAGTACTTACCGCCTTTTGAATAGACGTCTTATAAGAAACAATAAAACTTCAAAATTCCACGATGTTAATGGATTACGAGGTATGTTAATTCGCTAAACTCTCGCAAGGTGTTGAATCTTCAACTTCCTACGCATCAAAAGAAAGAAATTTCCATCGGCTGGACCGAGTTTGAAGGGTCGCGCATGCGAAACACACACTCAACCGTCAAAGCGAAGAGCGTTCTTTAGCGACCGATCATATAATTTCAGTAAGGCGTTTTTCTTGCGATTGGAATTGAAATTATTAGTATGACGTATTTTCGCGATGGAAACTGAAATCGACAGTGGAGCGTTTTGTAACGTTACAAATCCCATTGGAATCTATTTATGGTCAACTATTGTACATAGGTTACTGTCTCAAACGGTATATCTAGATTAGAACTGGGATATACAAGGTATGAAAAAAAGCCTGCCACATATTGGAAATGAAACTTAGCAGAATCTTCCTTATTTCAAATGGAATACCCCAAATTTTATAGATCCATGAGAAGAACCAAAAAAAGCTCCACAAATTTTGTCTAGTAGTCCTTATGGTTAATTCCACTAGTTGTCCTTGAAACAGCTGTTTTCTCTGAAGAATATTTCTATACATCCTATTTGAATAAGTTGTGAATCGTGGAGAGCTTAAACTCTGAAGAGAACAATTCGGACAACATTTCGACATCTCTGAGCAAAATTTGTGAGGGAGAGCTAACCAGTCGACTCAAAAACATGAGGTTTTGACCTTGCCGAGTATTTTAAAAAAAATCTCAAAATCTACGAAGCAAGCGATCGATTCCGGCTCCTGCTCCTTTTTGCAACTCGGAAGTCCCTTCTACTAGTTTTTAGCACCTACATCTCAAATGATCGGTCGATAAAGATAACCTATTGCTAAGAGTACATAAGTTTGATGAAAGTAAATATTCAAACATATGTTTAACTTATGTTTAATTTTCTTGAATGAAATCTATGCTCGATCCTGTACAAAATAGATGTCTAGAAATATATCAATTTCTTGAAGTTTTTCTATATTTCTAGTGATATCCCACTCAAGGAAACCTTCGAATCAGAATTAGACGAAGAGTTCAAGACTAGCATTCGTTTCTTCGAAAGTTTTGAAAAAATTGAGTGTAAGACCAAATGTTATTTTTGAATTTTGAGCCGAAAATGGTCTTGAACGGCTATAGGTTGGACTCCCTGAAAAAAATGTGACAGGCTAAATAAGTGCTCCTTCTTTGGAAGGAAAGGACCTAGAAATTTTCAGGGTAGATTAGTGGTACCTCGGTTGACTTCGTTCATGAGCAAAAGCCACTTAACGGATTCAGAGTTATAGTCACATGAAATTTTGTTTTCTCTCTAACTCGAAAAATTCAGGACCGATGCAACTAAAAATTGGTTTACAGTGGTAGAATATCAACTGGATATCATGTATATCAGATAATTCGAGATTGAAGAAAATAATTTCAAAAACTATTCGCTATAAGCTGCTGAAATATGGTGTCTACATATAGGGCATCTATGAAATGAATTATATAAAACTCACAGAAGGACTCAAAGAGAAACTGTTGGAGAATATGGTGTTTAGTAAGGGTTTATCTCAGATATTTCAGAAAGAACCGGAGGAATGCGAAAACGTGGGCCGATAGATTCAACATGAAAATTTCGAGAGCTGGACTTCAGTGGAAAATTACATTATAGTTCAGATTGCCCATTGAATACGATTTGATACCGATATATGACGCTTTTTATCAAAAGGGAGAGAATCGAGTCTTTTATGCACGTATTTATTATTTCCTGATTCTTTCTCGTTTCTTCAGAAATATCGACTCATATTTGCAAGAAAATGGCATTTGTTATGTCGCATAGTTCTGTGATTTCTTATGATTACTTCCTGATGCTATTAATCATTCAGAGTTTGATAAGCGAAGGCCATTAATCAATCCGAACAATATATTCGCCTATTATGAAAAAATCAAATGAGATGTACAAAAACCTAGTGGAAAACCTCGGAAGCAGAGGCATTTTTTATACTTGCAAAATAGCGCAGGAGTTGGGTTCGATTGTTTGTCGAATTTGAGAACTTTCAAAAACATATATTGGTTAGCTCTATCTTTTGATTTTCGCCCAGAAAAGTCAAAATGCCTTCCGAATTTTATACGTCGAGTTAAAGCTCTCCTTGTTTCATACATCATTAAACTATAGTACAATATATAATCATGGACCTTTAAAACAAATCACTTCTTTGCTGATGGTACCTCCAACTCAACAAACTGCAAGGGAAAGTAGGTTTAGGTAAGTTACAAGAACCTTCAACCAGATCTGAATTCGATCGTATATATATCTTTGGGAATGATGGGAAAATATAATTTCGAAGCGCAGTATCATTAGGTGGATTTTACCCATTGCCTTCATAGCTAGAGGCTCTGCAAATAGCGTATAAATAACTAAGGTCGAATTCGTAAAAAGGTGAAATCCGCTCAACGATTTCGTATACAGGGTAATTCACTTCAATGCATTTGATTTACATGGATGTCGACATCGAGCGCGACCTAGACCTCCATCTCGACCGCGACCCACTTGTTCTGTTCGTACCTTCACAAGCTTTCAGGACCTAAGCATGTTCATTTTTTCTGCTCAAACAGGTGAGTCACTTTAAGGTAAGATGATTTAAAATTTTTTGCTGATTTCTGTAACTGTAATTAAATAATTCCAGTTTTGAATTGAAAAAGAGGGAAAATTTCGATTCGTTGTGGAAAGTTGCTTACGCTTATACGGAGGGACAGTGCGCTTTTGCTGAGATTTTTATCTCTGTGATCTTGTATCATACTCAAATGTTTTGTATCGTGTCTCGTTCACATTTCCTCTGCTTATGCAGTGATTTCGTGACCAATGCTTAACACCAATAAGAGGTGTTATTTTGATATTCAAAGAAAAATGCCATTTTTCAATATAAATGATCGGATGTTTATTTCATTATGAAGAAGAAGCTATGCCGTTAATAGTGGAAAATAATTTCAGGCAAATGACCACCACGACCACGCTTACAGGACCATATCCTTTTAATGAAATTTTCCATAACCAAATCGCAAAGTGGCTGTCCTATGTCCTCGATAGCCTCACGAACTACATCTTTGAGGTCTTGAATCGACGCTGGGCTTAGTAGTGTAGACCTTCTCTTTCACGTGGCCCCAAAGGAAGAAGTCGCAAGGTGTTAGATCACAAGATCTCGGTGGCCAATTGTGATCACCTCTTCGAGAGATAACACGGTCCGGAAACTTTTCCCGCAAAAGATCAATGGTTTCGTTGCTTGTGTGGCACGTAGCGCCGTCTTGTTGAAAGTAAACGTAGTCAAGATCAATACCATCCAATTAAGGCCATATAAAAATCATTAATCATCTCTCGATAGCGCAATCCATTCACCGTAACTGTTGCTCCAGCCTCATTTTCGAAGAAGTAAGGTCCAATGACTCCGTCGGACCATAAACCGCACTAAACAGTCACACGTTGAGGATAGAGAGGCTTCTCAACAATAACTCTCGGGTTTTCCGAGCCCCAGATGCGACAATTTTGCTTGTTGACGAAGCCACCGAGGTGGAAATGGGCCTCGTCACTCAAGATGATTTTTCGATGGAATTCCGGATCATTTTCATGCATTTCAACGACCCAATCAGCAAAGACACGACGTTGTTGATGATCGGCTGGCTTGAGTTCTTGTGTAAACTGAACTTTATAAGCCTTAAGACCCAAATCTTCATGCAAAATACGGTGTAATGACGTTTGTGGAATGCCTAATTCCAGAGAACGACGATGAATGGACAAACCTGGGTTTTCTTCAACACTTTCGGCTACAGCAGCTATATTCTCGGCTGTTCTTGAGCGACGTGCACGGGTTTTAGTCTTCACATCACTAACTTGTCCCAACAGCTCCAATTTTTTCACCAATTTCTTTATTGCGGTCCGACAAGGTGCTTCACGACGACCCAAAAATGTTCGAGTTTTACGAACCGTCACTGCCAAATTTTCACCATTTTTATAGAGAATTTTAATAATTTCACTGCGTTGTTGAAGCGTTTATCGTTCCATTTTTATTAAGAGCGTAGTTTCTACTTGTCAAATGTCAAAAAAGGACAGCGTCAAAAGTGACATCTACCGAAATAGCGGGCTATTCAAAATGACACCTCTTATTGGAAAACCCTTTATATGCTTCAAAATTCCAAAGTATGTTGTTTATTCGTTATGAGAATCTTAATATTTGAAAGGAAGACGCCGTTCTCTTGGTTAAATCATTTATAACTCAAGAAAAGCGAAGTTTTGCTTATGACATTTGATTTGTAGAATTTGTCTACGGCCCGTTAGACTGAAATACATTTGATCTTTCGAAAATTTTATGGAGTCAATTGTAATGAAGAAAATTATTTCCTTACTTTAGGATGAGGCCACTAGGGTTCGCTATGGTTAGTGTTGCCTTGAAGGTACTGTGAATTATATTTGTACGGTTAGTAACGGTTATTTATCTGGATGTACAACTATTAGCGATTGGACGTCAGAAAAATTAAGGCTACTGACAGGGTAATGCAGGTCAACTTTACTGAACATAGTAAGCGATCGGATAATAAATGTTATCATATTATGTGAAAACTGAGGATATGTGGCCTTCTCGTGCTCATGCTGGTTCCTTAGGATGTGAGTCTCCCAACAGTTATATATGCGATTTATGCCTGAACAGAGCTTGACGGGTATTGCTAACCTAACTGACTGGTGTTGTACTCCATATGCAGTTCAATACCGGTCGAACCTATATTTTTTTCAAGATGTATGTATATCAAAAATACTGAAACCAATTGATGTCCCTTGTTCTGTTAATGTTACCACATTATTTATTTTTATATTGAGGAATTATTCAAGAAGAAATGTAAATTGATTACTGACTGACCTACAATAGATACTCTGGATAGAAAACTGCTAACGAGAAGCTTGTGAAAAATTCACTCGTATACGCTTGAAGGTAAACATATGTTCAAAAGAAGACATGAACTGCTAAACAAAGATATTACCCCCATCAATAACCCATTATTCTAAATATTCACTTGTCTCACTCGATAGCCCTAGCACTACCCTAATGGCTTGTTAGCAACCCGTTTCCTATTGATCCCTCATACCACCCTCCTCACTCGTTCAGCATTTTTACCTGTACTTAGTAACGATATGTCTCTTGACGAAGGAAACGTGGTTTCCGAAACGTGAATTAGACGCATACTGTGTTAGCGGATTTAAGAGTAGTTACACACTGTCTTGTTTTGACTTACAATATTTTTTTCTTAGTTGACCGGTATTACCCAATCTTTCCCTACCTTTTTCCAATAATACAGATCCGATCGATTAAAATCTTGTACTTGATTTAGAAATGAAGACATGAAGATTCACACAAAATTTCGCTAGGATATGGCTTTGAATCTGAACAAGTGACGCTGAGAGTTCAGAAAGACAATCCCCATAATGGTCCGAGAGCTAATGCTACTTCCCCAAAATGGTCTTCTTCAGTGATTTCTTTTACTCCACGGAAATCAAATTATCGAATAATTCGTGTTTTGTCCAACATTTTTCATCAACTTCTTTGTATGCGCAGTACGTGGTGTACCCAGGTAGGTCAGACAGACATTCGATTGCTACTAATCTAGCCTATACAGGGCGAGACTATAAGTTGTACATTAATTTCAACCATGGATTCCTCTCATCAAATAAATTATTTTTTTCATTTACAACTTTTCCAGTAGAAAGCTATTATATAAGCGTTTTAATATTCTTCAATGTGCTAATACACTCCTGCACTTCGTTTGCAAGTTCAACACTGATATCACTAACCATGATTTGTATTGAAGAATAATCAATCCATTGCTCAAAATTCAAAGAAATATGATAGGAAAACTCATTTACTCACTTAATTCTTATGATTTTGTACTTTTTGCGGTATTATTGTGGAAAAAATATTTCACTACACTTGTCCATTGAAACACTAATCTTCCACTTGAAATTCGTGCCATATCCAGTTGTTTCCACCATGAGAATCTACACAATTTCAATCTGCCCATTCTTATATTGAAAATTCCATAATTATTCTAATTTTCATCAAATTTACGAACGAATTATAAGAAATCACTCAATTAACCTAAAGAAATTGATTGGATTCTATGGAAAGTCTAGTCCATAGACATGGACTATGTCTGAGGTCTGAGCACGAAATAGCATAGACCTAATATTTAGTCCGTGCGATAGAGATAAATATTTCTGTGTATTCTGTGTTCCGGGCAAAAAAATTAGAAGTTTCTCGAACTTTTAGATTCTATAACATTCATCGTTGAATATCTCGATAATGTTGAAGAAGAAATAATAAGGAATAGTTAAGTATTCTAAAATTATTGTGGATTCTCATAATGAATTTCTCAAAGTTCGATGAATCGAGGAGCCTATAACCAGAAAATCGTGTGAAGTTAGATGATATTGATTACTGTAGAACACAAGTCATAGTCATCGGGAAATTCACACCCAATTTCGTTTCATTCGGAGAAACCATGTCAAACCTAAAAAAGAAAGACTGATTTTTCGCGCATGTTCAACGAGAACAGCGTGCTATCGTTTCATCCAAATGTCTGTAATTTTCAATGATTGAGCCGAAAATGGTCTTAAACGACTAGGTTGGACTCACTGATCCGGTGTCAAAATCGATTCTGTCCGGCTGGCCGGCCGTGGACACGATAAATGTCGAAAGAAGTGAGCTAGCATTTTGAAACTTTCAGGGTAGATCGCGCATTGGAATGCCGCGGTTGACTTCGTTAATGGGCCAAATCGGTCGAATAGTTTCAGAGTTATAGCCACATGAAATTTTGAAGTTATTTATTTTTTATTTCAGAAACTACTCGAGCGATTGAATTCAAACTTGACAATTAGGTGGAGTATAACAACGCGCAACTTTGGGCCAAATTTTTCAGGATCATACTGTTTGTAAATTTGAAAAAAAATTTTTTTCAAATTTTTTTTCCAAAAATTTTTTTTTCGAAAACCGTTTATCATATCCGAAAAAAAACCCACTTTGTCTTTGAGCTACATATTTCACAGCAGTGTACCAAATTTCAGTTCGATACGATCATAAGTTCTCGAGATATCGGGAAAAAATATGTAAAATTTCGAGGTTTTTTTCTCGATATCGTTGCTTTTTTCGGTATAACTCGAGAAATACTGCTTCAATCCTGATAAAATTTCGCAGCTAGTTTGAAGATGCTGAAAGACAACTTTATGCAAAATTTCGTGTCATTATAACAATTTGAAAAAAAAACTTCTGTGATTTTCTTATCATATCATCCTCATTAAATTCTGTATGAACCTTCGAACTGTAATTTTTCGATGAAGTACTGGATTTCAATTCGATCTGATCTGTATTGTTGGGAATATTGGGAAAATAAAATTTTGAATTGGTATATCTGCGGAATCATTGGGTGGATTTTACCCATTCACGAATTCGGCCTTCGTAATTAAGGTCCAAACCTTCTATACAAATATCCAAAAATACCTAACGGCCGACTGCGTGAACACAATAACCTCCGAAAGAAACGACTTAGAAACTTGATATTTGGAGAGAAGGTTTGGGGCTTAATTACGAAGGTCGAATTCGTGAATGGGTAAAATCCGCCCAATGATTCCGTAATTTCCCATTAAAAATTTTATTTTTCCAATATTCCCAAAAATACAGATTAGATCGAATTGAAATCCAGTAATTCATCGAAAAAAAATCTAGAAAAGCACTTCCGTGAGGGCACCAGCATTTGCACGCATGTTCGAATTCGTTGCCGAAGCGGTCATCTACATTGAGCATGCGCGCAAAAGCTGCTGCCTTTACGACAGTGCTTTTCTAGATTTTTTTTGGAAATTTCAAAAGTCTGTATCTTTTTACCGAATCTGGAAAAATGGTACATGAAAAAAGTGTTTTATTTGATGTGAGGAATCTAGAGTTAAAATTAATGTACAATTTAAAGACTCGAATCAAACATTTCATGAAACATATGTCATTAACTCTACGACCATGAGTGTTTCTCTAATTTGCACGCGATTTCATCTGCATTACAATTTGAAATTGCAATAAGCATATTCCTTCTATTAAAATATTCAAGATTAAATTCCCGAACAACCGAATCGTTCTTCGGCAGATTCTCTGTTTGTCCAACTAAAAGATACAAATTCCATAAAGAATTCCCATTGCTATTAACAAGTTTCAAGGAATTATGTTTCCTCGTTCTTGCGAACCAGCTACTCAATTCTAATTCCGTTTGTTCTCATAATTGGACGTCGGGAGTGATAAATTGGAGTTAAAATGGAGGTAATTTCGGCTGAATTAATGTTTAGTATTATGATTTGATAGCTTTTCGAAGCCCGCTTTTATTCGGATAGCAAAAACTTTTCTAATATGATTGCCACCACTTCTAGGTACTTGAAAACAATCCTCTAAAGCTCCGTTCTATTATCGTTGTAATTCAGACCCTTTACATTGTATGGAACATTTCGAAACGTTGAAGTTTGAAATTCCCAGAGCTGGATAGTGTAAGTATAACTTAATACTATGGTTTGACCGACCCAGAGCTTCCTGAATCGAGTTATACAGCGTGTTACGGAGCATTAATGTTGCCCCATGTTGCATTCATGCTTCGTTTTCCTTCATGTCACATAAAAGCGATAATATGTACTTTAATTCAGTTTTGTTGAAACTTCAGTATGAACTATAGAGCTAAGATATTCTTCAAATCTTTAAAGTGAACTGAGTATCTTCCAGGCGCTCGAACAAGTTATAAGATGGAGCAGTCATCCATCCAGGTATTGGTCTCGCCGAATGAAGAAGAATATTTCATGATAAAACGAGTTTGCGATTTTCTGATCACATAATCCCCATCGAATTCTGCACGAACCACCAAGTCGTCAGTTTCCAACCAAAAACTAGCGGTTAAATGGATATGATTAGTATTTCTGTTGATGTTGGAGATAATTTGTAACGGTTTAAAAGTACATTTTAACAATAATACAAACGAAATAGTAGTTAAACACTTCAGTAGGTCAATTTTTACTTGACACATATCGAACTCTGTGTTTTCGATACTGTTGCGCAACCGCGTCTGACGAGTGTGGTGCCTGAGAGCTCCTGATTCGTTCGGCTTCTTTCTTTTCTGGCAGAGTTTTCAAGGTGCAAAGATCGATTTTATATTACCGATCACTATCGATTAATTGAGTTTAGTATTCTCATTGATTTTGAGAAATTGTTACCTGTGTGCTCTAATATTAAGTATTAGGGGTAGGTAAGTACTTTTAATTCAACTGTTCTGAATGACCTAATATATATATTTTATTTGCTTTTTCTCGATATTTCGTCACATGTAGGAACGCCATTTTGAGAGATTGTAGCAGGAGGTTTTGCGACTCAAATAGTTTATCTGTTCATATCTTATTAATCTTCAAGTGGATTATTTTCCAGTCTATATATTTTTCTTAGTTGAATTTTGTTATTGTTCAATCTTTTGAAATTTTGGAAGATAGACTGGAGGGTAAAGCCAACACAAATGAACATGTGGTAATTTTATTCGAATTTTTTAGCACTTTCCCTGGAATCTAACTTCCCGGAACCTGACTTTTCCTGGAATTTCACTTCCTGGAAACTGACTTCCTGGAATCTAACTTTTTGGAACCTTACTCTCTGGGTTCTCATCTTTTGGATACCGAGTACCTGTTCACCTGATTTATTACGTACTCTTGGGACTTGTCTGGCATTATCTAAGTACTTCCTCATACCTAACTGATAACCAGTACCTGCTAAGGACATACCAACTTGCTTAACTACCTGCAATTCCACCTGTGATACCAAGCAATTCGGGAGCACAAACCAACGATAACCAAAGGTGGATTAAAAGGGCCTACGACCTGAGATCTTCGACCACCAGCACACATGCTCTAGCCGATTGTTAGATAAGTGTTACTTTTCTTGTGTTTCTATAATCTGAGCTCAGAAATTGTTTGTAAAAATATGTAGATATTTGTGAAAGTTTAATATATTGGATTGGTTTGTAATCCAGTCTTTCAGTTTCCTCCCCATGCAATAGGTTGAGTGAGTTCAAGGTTTAAATATAACAATTCATTACCTTTTTATTGTAGTAAAAATTATTTTTTATATCTTTTTTTTTATTGTATCTTTTTATTGTTATAAATTAATTCAAGGAGGGGTAAGTATATGCACGGAAACATTGGGCGGATTGAGCCCAAAACCTACCTTACCAATCCAGACCCATATTTGAAAATGACTGAATTGATTGTAGACAATAAAACAGCTCCCTTTAAAATTTTCATCAATAACCTCACCTACACTGGCAAACTGCGTACCTACTTACGAGCAAACACTACCACGTCTTGATGCTCGGCAACACAGCCACATACAGGTTTCATTAAACTTCGTTAATATCCCAAGGTCAATATACTTCTCGCTGTCTGCCTAATCTAACGTTGCCAATAACCGCGAGAAATATTGGAAATGCGTGAAATTTAGGAGAAAACGGGGTGTCGTTCTGCAGGCTTCAGTGATTATTTTTTGAAAATTTTTTTTTGGGATGTACTTAATTCTTCAATGAGAATGCGCAATGTTAGTTATTTTTCCATTTTGCACTGCATTTCATGTTTTATTTTCCCGAAAATCCTTGAATATAAAAAACTGGCCACATTGCGCATTTTCACAATTTTTTCAACCATTTGCACCCAAAAATTTTTTTGAAGAAAAAGAATTCTGGCCCCATTTTGTTGGAGGTATTGTTTGCTCTTGAGAAAGTCTTCAATCAGTTGAGTCTCACAGTTCAATTTGATACATGCGCTGCAAGTTTTATTTCTACACTGAGAAATAACAAAATTATAAAAAATTACTGACCTTATTATATCTGGGACTTTTTCGAGCTTGTTCAAACTCTTTTCCAATGCGGCATTTCTTGAGTGATTTAGAAAATAACAACGAAATTTTACATATATTTCCAAAATATTTGTGAAAATAAATATCGGATAGATCATCACTTCGGTGCACTATTTTAAATATTATCTTCAAGGAATTTGTTAAATTCTCTGAAAATATGATAGATTCTTTCCGAAAAAACCGGGAAATTGAAATTTTTCAACGCTACGATTTAAACAATATTCTACATGAGCTTGGGCATCTATATTATAAACAAATAACTACGAAGTTTCAATGGGATCGTAAAATTTCTTGTGAAACTGAGGAAATAACTTCAAAATTTCAAGTCAATACAACCCTGAAACCATTCGACCGAGTTTGTCCACTGACTGAACCGAGATATTGCTAAAAATATGTTCCCCAAAACGAGCACGTAAAAACGAAAAATCTCGTTGCACATGGTACAGTTTGTCATAAATCAACCTATTTCTGACTGTTTCCGTCAAACCAATGATAAACTCTTATACTCCCAACTTTTAAACCAGTTAAGATCATTCAAAACGGTATACATTTGGCATATTCATTGCACATAAAATATTCAAGCATCATATTCCTAGGACATCCATCTCAGTGAACGAATCTTATTTTCTGTCCTCGTTTTCAGCCTCTTATTTGATAAATCAAACATTATCAAGATATTGGAATCACTGAACAGTTCCGCAGACGGAAAAGCGACTGGAAGAGAAACTTCGGTCCAATTTCTCGTTCTGGCGAAATTAAAAACGGACTTACCGTTTTTATTTTATGTACTTTCATATCTCTTGCTGAATTTGTTATTACACACTTCACGGGAGGGAGGGAATTCCGGTAAACTAGTTTATGGAGTGGAAAGATAAACTGCATTAGTAGAACTGCTAAAGACATCACTACGGAGCAAATTAAAATATAAAGGGTGTCCCGGAAAGATTTTCGTTTTTTTACGACCGGAAAGTTTTGACTCGTTTTTCTGTTTGCTGTTCTAATCGAAATGATAGGTTGGTTCACAAGTTTAAGAATGGGCGAATTCTTGCTAAAGGGAGTAGAAATAGATTAATTTCACTGGATTGTTAATTGTTCAGAAAATCGCATCATTCAACTGATGGCTGGACTGAAAATAGCCTGACAGAGACGATTCGAAAATTGGAAACCGGAAAATTCATGGAACGAATGGTATTTCAAATGAAATGACTAACTATGGGGGTGACACACTTAATGGTGAGATAACTGTCCTGTAAAACCCTCCAAACAGGAAAAATACCGACCTCTAGGAAGAAAAGCGTAATTATTCCGATATTCAAGAAAGGAAAAAATCAGATTTTGAAAACTACCCCCCTAAGTATTGTTTTAATGCTGATGACCAGAAAGTCAGCTGAAGGGATTACTGAGACTGGTGTAAGTAATGAACAACAAGGTTTTTGGACGAAATTTGATCCACACTTGGTGCAATATTTGTAGTTAGAGAAGCGTCGAATATAACAAACCTGCTCTCATGTGTTTGGTGGACCTCACGTGAGCTTTCGACAAAGTATTACTGAAAGACGTTCTGAAGCTGCTCCAGAAACGGGGAAATGACTACTGAATTTTAAGCAAAATTAACAATCTCAACATCGGCAACATGCCGATGGTGGTTTGAGACAAGGAGACAGCCTTAGCCCTATCATATTGTGTGATCATGTAAGAAATAATCGCCGAGGCACATCCACCGGGAGAGGATATTCAATTGAACAATTATATTTTCTACGCTCTGTTCTTATAGCCTAGAATAAGGACGAACTGCAGAGAATTTTATACAAATTCCAGCAAGTATCAAATATATTCAACTTGCATATATCTGTACAGAGACCTAAGAATCCATTACATTAGATTAGATTAGATTAGAGGAGGGACGAGAAGGCTATGCTCAACCTCGCTGACACCTTGACCTACAGATCTATTGTGAAACCCCGCGCTGTTTAGCAATCAGGTAGCAAGGCTCGATAAGCTTTACTACTTTCCTGGGTGCTGCACCCATTACTTTTTCCGGTTTTAAGAAACAGGAGCCAAGATGCCGCAGCTTTCTCCCAAGGGCAGCTTCACATTTGTATAGCAGGTGTTCCGATGTCTCAGTGACTTCTTGGTAGAAGCGACAGGTATCATCAGGAACCTTCACCATATTCCGAAGATGATAATTCACAGGACAGTTTTTTCAGTTCCAATTTACTAAGTGAGAGAGCTTTCTTAGTCCAGCTCGTTGAGTAAGAGAGGAATAACTTAGCCTGTCTCTGTCCTTCGATCATTCGCCAGGATCTGGCCTTCCTCTTTTGTTCCCATTCTTTAACCGCCATTGCTTACATTGAACGAGTCAAGGCGTGTGGGGAGATCCACATGTTTAAATGACCAAAGCCAGGTCCAGATGTGTGTAATGCGAACTGCGAATGCAATAAATAACAGGGAGTTTTATGGTTCGAGGCAGCGCTCTTTCTGCTCCATCGGGACTCGGTTTTCAACTCGAACGATGCATTCGAATGTATTATTCGAGGCTGAGCTCGAGTGCCGTCCACACTATTTGCCGAATCGTTTATCAACTTTTATTGCACTCGCTGTTCAGATTCCACTCATCTGGACCCGGCTTTAGAGTGGGCTAGAATCGGTGTAGCCTATCTTATATACAGGTCCCGCTTCAGTGGCGCGGTGGTCCATATATTTATCTACACAGGGTGTTCCATTTTTTTTCTGAACGGATCCCAATTTTTTTTCTTCAATGGCAACCTGATTTTTTCATTAGGTTCTTATTCGGTTTCTACATAAAAATTGAAGACACTTTATGCATATCCTTACTTAGAAAATATTAACGATTGGTGGCTCAACGTGAACCATATCAAGTCGTTTAACAGAATCATAGCGAAGAAATACGAATACCTGCCATTTTTCATGGAAGTGAGCTGTTTAAAGGAAACCTAGTGAACTTAACAACCATGAGGAATGTTGGACAAAATTTTAGAGCTTTTTTGGAGCTTCTTATGGATCGATAAAATCTAGAGTGTTCCATTTGAAATTGGGAAGATTCTGCTAATTTTATTCATCTGGCACGCTGTTTTTCATACCCTGTACATTACAGTTCGATTTCAGGTACACCTTTTAAAAGGGTAAAAAATGTACAATATTCAATCAGAAATGAATTCCAACGGGACCTGATACAACTTAATGATTTCAAATCCTCTGAGTGACAAATATTGGAAAAAAAGAAATATCAGGCAGAATATCTCAAAAGCTGTTTTTATTTGCGGAGTAAGCAAGAACATGAAGTATCTTTAATTTTCATGTGGAAATGGAAAAAATTGAACATCTTCCGCGACCTTAAACATTTTTAATTTCTCGAGTTCTAGCCCCAAGGTAACATCGTAGAAAACTAGATTCTTATCTGTTGCCTGAATAGAGATATACAGAGCGCTTCAATATTATGGAACAAATTCATTTTTTCAGAAGACCAATATTTTGCAACAAAATCCTGAAACAGGTCAATTTTTGTTTCACTTTTACCAAATTTTATGCCTTTTTGAAGGATTTTAGTTGCATCCTGTGCCATCCCAATCAACCCTCTAAATTTTTCGAATGGGGAAAGTAGGTCATGTGGTACATTTTTGGCAAGGCCTTTGTATCTTCTTTGAAGCCATCCAGAAATTTTCAAGAAAAAAAATTTTTTTTTTTGAAAAATTAGTTAGTTCAAAGAGGTTTTCAGTATGTACACTTTGTCATGGCTCATTTACTTTGAGACGATGGTACCTGATGAAATTTGTCACCGAATAAAAGTCGACCATTACAGTTTTGTTCATGCACAACTTTAAACCCCTACGAACCCTTTTATGGAGGAAAAAATGGAGGGGGTTGAAAGGGGTTGAAAATGTGCATGAACAAAACTGTAATGTTTGACTTTCATTCGGTGACAAATTTCATCAGGTACCATCGTCTCAAAGTAAAAGAGCCATGACAAAGAGCACATACTGAAAACCTCTTTGAACTAACTAATTTTTCAAAAAAAAATTTTTTTTTCTTGAAAATTTCTGCATGCCTTCAAAGAAGATACAAAGACCTTGCCAAAAAGTACCACATGACCTACTTTTCCTATTCGAAAAATTTAGAGGGTTGATGGGTTTAAGTGAAACAAAATTGACCTGTTTCAAGATTTTGTTGCCAAATATTTTTCTTCTGAGAAAATGAATCTGTTCCATAATTTTTACGCGCACTGTAGAACACCGCGCCACTGTTGCGGGACCCTGTATACTACATTGCTCGTAGATGTCTTCTCTCTAGCGATGTTTTTGGGAATTTTGGCAGTGGAGGAAGATATTTTCCTCTTACCACTTACAGCAGTATCTGCTATTTAAATTTTGTATAAGTTTTATTTTCCAGTGAGGCACTAAGATGAACCTTATCGCGTGCAGAAGGATTTCTGTGTGGAAATTAATTGCCACGACAACAAAACCACGCTGATCTCTCGTCTAATGCATAGTGAGGATAGAAAATATCGCTATCCAGCCCCCGAAATCTTTGATATAAATGAATAGAAATCGAATGATTTTCCCTATTTCTAATCAAAAAATATCAGGAATCTTATGAAAAATTCTATAAATGCAACTGAAGCATCAATGTGTAAAATATCGTGATAATATTCGAAAAATTTTGCGCTTTCTCAGGTTGTACAAATAAAAGACTTATAAAGGTATAAATCTGGCTTGGTATTTTATGAAATAAAATGGAGAATATGTTATTTTCAAACCTGAATAGCTTGTTATCTACTATGAGAGAGTTGATATCCTATTTTCCTCTTATAAAATATTTGTTGTGTACTTCATATCGCTGGTTCGGAAATTGCAGAATTGAAGTTTAAATAATCCATATAAAGGGTCGTTGGTTTCGCTGAAATTTTGGCTATTCATTATTCGAGAACATATAACTACTACACCATTTGCTATTTATTAAACTGTTCATCGCTTATTGCTGGTTATGGTTGGATAGTAGTTTATAGTTCGAGCATGCAACAAACAACAATATTGCGTACAAGCACATATTTTTCATCAGAGCTGAGCCCAAATCCGAAAGCCTGTTGTGGATGGTAATTAACACGAATATGCTTTCGAAATATACACTCTTTTCCATTTGTAGTGCCCATTTCAGTACAAAACTTCAAGTTGTAGAATACTTCAAAATTCATACACACGCAGCATCATTGTTCGAGAAGTTCTCATCCGGAGCGAATTTAAACCTGTACTCCTCATCGAAAATCCCGATATTTCTGTGTTCGTAGTCTAGTCCTATTGTACACAGATGGTGATCGAGTAATACGCATTCATTGTTGCTCCGATAAATTGCTGATTTTTGACAAGAATTGTGGGGTTTTTGTCGCAATTTTAGTGCCGATTCCGAACCCGAGTGTCGCAATTTTTTGTGATAGGATTATAATAAGGACCTCTTTACCGTAAAGTCGATAAGTGCGAAGATTTGGTTAATTTCATCTACCTTTCAACGTTAACAAAGTGAAAACAATCAACATCTGCAGATACGATAAGAACTAATCTGTCCTAAGGTATTCACACACCTCAAGGTAATCATGACAGAGATATGTGGAATTTGCGAGGACAATTTTGTTGTCAATAATAAATCCATTCAGTGTGGTTTTTGTGAATCAAAATTCCACGTGAAGTGTGCTCGAATAAAAGATAGTCTGCTAAAGTCTATTACAGACTCAGGAAACCTTTATTTTCTGTGTGATAAATGTGTAGGATTGATGCAATCAAGAAAAGAGCAAATGAAAGTGTCGAAGGACGAACCTGACAGGACTAGTGGAGCTTCGGTGCAGAAAATAATCGAAAGACATACACGTTGTATCGCAAAAGATCTTGAAATGAAATTCGATGATCTAAAAAATGAAGTAGCAATTCTGAAAGACAGTAACATAGAACTGATTCGGTTATTGTCCTCTAAGAATTTTAAAGGAAGTAATAAAGAAGTCTCGACGGAAAATAAGCAGCGGGAAAATGCAGTAAAAGTTAATAAAGGGTCCGATTATCAGAATCCAGGACACCAACGTCAAAAAGAACGTGATTATCCCATCATACAAGGAAAACAGACCAACAGAGAACCAGCAGGAAAAAATATACCAAAGACGATCTTAAACATTAATGATCATAAGTCGAATCCTGGACAACACTTGAAGAGAAAGGTTATTGAAAGTGAAGTTTTAAAAGGTAGCGGTAAACCCAATATGTTAGTACAGGTTGCACCTAAGGGACGAAAATGGATTTGGGTGGGAGGTCTTGCCTCCAGTACTTCAGCAGATAATATAACATCATATGCCAAGGAAATATGGCCAGATAAGGACTTATTGTGCTTTGACCTGAAGTCAAATCATCCAAAAAAGTCGTTCAAACTAGGAAGTAACGATTTAGACATCGAAGAACTTCTGAAACCAGAAGCCTGGCCCGAGGGAGTCGTAATCCGTAGATTTCACAGTGGTCAGTGAGACAGATAAATTTGAAACAGTAAGTGCCGAAAAATCAGTTGAGTCGGTACGTAAAAAAACTTCGAATAAAATCTCATACTATTACCAAAATGTGAGAGGTTTAAGGACTAAATTAAAAGAACTTTCACATTCTCTTCCATGCTCTAACTATGATGTTATTTGTCTAACAGAAACCTGGTTGACCCCAGATTTCAATAACTCGGAAATAGGTTTCAAAGGATTTGATGTTCTTCGTAAGGATAGAGATTCTATAACGAGTAATAAGTTAACAGGGGGAGGAGTATTGATAGCAATCAAGAGTATTTTCCCCTCGCGTGTGATAAATGTAGACAATTTAGATATAGAGAACATATGTGTACTATTGAGTCTAAATTCCCAAAAAATACTATTATCTTGTGTTTATGTTCCTCCAAACAGTGAACTATCAATGTATGAAAAATATTGTGATGACTTAGAAATGTTGACTGATAGAATACCTGAGGCGAATGTGATATGCATGGGAGACTTTAATTCTCCGGGTGAATGTTGGTACGAAAATAACGAAATCGGGATTTGCTCTATGAACAAAGTTCAGACATTGATCAGTAATACATTTTCCATGCTGAATATGAACCAATTCAACAATATAGGAAATGTAAATAATGTACTACTAGATTTAATCTTCTCGACATTTGAGGGATTAAGTGTTTCAGTTTCTACAGACGAGTTAGTTAATTGTGACCCACATCATCCTGCGTTATGTTTCTTCACTGATATAGAAAATAATCAGAAAAATCGATCATCAAATATCACTTATTATGACTATAAGATGGCGGATTTCACAACTATAGTAAACATTTTGGATAACCTCAGTTGGGATTCATTTATAGGTAATAATGTTAATAATAGTGTTGTAAATTTTTATGAAATCTTGAAAAACATCATAGATAAACATGTACCAAAACGAATTTCATCAAGACCCTACCCTACCCTAGTTGGTTCTCAACAAAGTTAAAAAAGTTGATTTCAGATAAAAAAGCTGTTCATATAAAATACAAGAATTCACTAACATCTGAAGATTATTTAAAGTTCACCGAATTGAGAACGAAGTGCAAGTTAGAACTACAAAGGTGTCATAATACATATATAGGGTCAGTTGAGGAGGCCATACACGATAATCCGAAGTATTTCTGGAAGTACATAAATGATTTGAAAACATCAAAAGATTTACCCAATTCTATGCACTTAAAATCAGAAATAGCTACTGAACCAGCCGGAATAGCAGAATTGTTTAAAAAAAATTTTTCAGAAATATTCCAGAAATCTATACCAAAAAAACAAATATCATCTACGAACATTCAGTGGATGTTTCAACATGTATATTTTCAGTTGAGGAGGTTCTCAATGAGCTCAAGTCATTACCGGAAAAGAATGATGCAGGACCTGATGAAATTTCCGCCATTTTCCTTAGAAACTGTGGTGTTAGTTTAGCCGAACAATTATGTAAAATATTCAATCTATCCATTAACACCGGGATTTATCCCGATTACTGGAAGTCAGGTTACATAATACCTGTTTTCAAAAGCGGAGATAAGAGTAATATTGAAAACTATAGACCAATTTGCAAGTCATCATATATACCGAAAATCTTTGATACTTTGCTGGCCAATAAACTAACACCAATTTTTAAACATATCTTCATTGAAGAACAACATGGTTTTATACCGAAAAGATCAACAACCACCAACCTTACAATATATGCTGATCAAATAATTACATCAATGAAGAACAAAGCTCAAACAGACGCTGTATATACCGACTTTTCAAAAGCCTATGATAGGGTTGCTCATTGGTTGCTTATCATCAAATTAAAAAGATTAGGTGTCGAATCCCCACTAATAGATTGGATTGCAAATCGAATTCAAGGCGGAAAATTAAGAGTGAAAATTCTCGACGTATTATCTGAGGAATTTGGAGTAGAGTCAGGAGTACCTCAGGGTTCTCCATTATCATCATTGCTTTTTCTGTGCTTTATAAACGACATAAAAAAGGTCATCAAATTCTGCCTCTTTCTTTTGTTTGCTGATGATTTTAAAATATTTCGCACAATTTTGAGTATAGAAGATTGCAGATTATTACAGAGCGATTTAGACGGCTTATCAAAATGGTGCGTCGAGAATGAAATGAACATAAACATAGATAAATGCCTAATGATGAGATTCCACAGATTACAGTCCCCAATAATTTTCAACTACAAATTAGAAAAAAATAACCTCGAAAGCGTAACCTTAGTGAAAGACTTGGGAGTATATTTCGACAGGAAATTTGATTTCGTAGCTCATGTCAAATACTTAGTCAATAGAGCTTTCAAAACATTAGGATTCATAAAAAGAAATATGAAAGATTTCAATAATACCCAGACGATGAAGTTGGTGTATGCAGCGAATGTAAGAAGCATATTAGAATATTCATCGGTAGTGTGGTCACCTCATTATCATGTGCATATTCGTAATATTGAGCGAGTACAGAAAAAATTTTTACGTTGGGTAGCTTTTAAACGCGGCATACCCCTCTCAGATTTCAGTTATGAAGGTTTGCAACTGAGTCTTGGATTAAAATCATTAGAGCATAGGAGAAGAAATTTTGATTTGATGTTCATTTTCAAAATTTTGAATAACTTCATAGATTGTGAGTACCTTCTTGAGAATATATTGTTGAATTGCGGTACAGTAACCTTAAGAAGTCGAGAGCTATTCAAGATTAGATTCTGTCCCACCAACTATACTTTTAATAATCCTTTGGATAGAGCATTAAGAGAAGCCAATTCAAGAAGTATTGATCTATTTTCTTCAACAATATTCTCTATAAAGAGATACATGGAAAATGATCAAATATAATTCGATACATCTGTGTGCAACTTTTTTCAGTGGGAAACCGTTCTACCCTGATTTATTGTACTAAGATTTTCCATTTCAAATATTGTTTTGTATTATAAAATTGTAAATTCTTCAATTTGTAAAATGGCATGTCCGTTTGATTAAATAAATAAATAAATACATGCATTTTCACCCTTTACTCGCTATTCCAATACGACTCGCTAACTATTAAATCTATCAGTTCTTGAGGAGCACTGATCTGACGTCGAGAGCTTTCACTCGTGCTTGTTCAAATTCGTATGGCCATATCCGTCTAGGTATTGACTTCGCCAAACGTAGATTCACTTCGTGTTGAAATTGTTCTCCGATCTTATCATATGATTACTGATTACCACGAAATAATGCATGAATAATCAATCCACCATTTCTCAACCAAGTGCTAGATCTCGGTTCGATTGAATCATTTTTTTAAATTTTGTGTTTTAGGATTTTAGAAATTATATAAGATTTGACGAAAGTCTTAACTCAAAACGAAATAATTCTAAAAATTTGATTCTTTGTCTGATGAGTCAGATTTGTACTCTAAAACGTCAGAGTTCGCTCTGTTTATCGTTTGTATTGTTGCTGTATTGTTCATTAGGCAATCAGTTTTTCAGGAAACTGCCCATGACAAATAATTTAATCTTTTAATCCACAAGAGCCTTTTCCATGAAAAAACAATTTTATTTAATTTTACTAGTTCTGCTTCAGATATCTCAATAAAAACCTAGATAAAAACCTAAAAAATCATGAGAAATCGTCCCAAAATAACCTTTAATCGATACTTGAAGGAAAGGTATGGACCTTTTTTGACTGTTTGTTTCAGAAAATTGGAAAACTTATATAAGATTTGACAAAAGTCTCAAATTTAAACGAAATAATTCTGAAATTTTCTCCTTTGTCTGATGAAAGAGTCAGATTAATACTCTGAAACGTCACAGTTAGCTTTTTAATCGTTTGTATTGTTCCTGTATTGTTCATTAGGCGATTTGTTTTCCAAGAATCTGCCCTTGACAAATAGTTTAATCTTGCAATCCGTAAGGGCGCTTTTCATGAAAAAACAATTCTTATTGAATTTTTAATAGTTCTGTTTCGAATATTGGGAGTGAAAACCCAGAAAAAAACCTAAAAAATGAAAGGTAAGGGCCTTTTTCGATCGTTTGTCTCAGAAAATTGGAAGAATTATATAGGATTTCACATAAGTCTCAACTCAAAACGAAATAATTTTAAAACTGTTCTCCTTTGTCTGATTAAAGAGTCAGATTTGCACAATGAAACGTCACAGTTCGCCTTGTTTATCGTTTGTATTGTTCCTGCAGTATTCATTAGGCAATCTGTTTCCCAAGAAACTGTCCATGACAAATAGCTTAATCCTGCAATCCGCGAGGGCGTTTTTCATGAAACAACAATTTTATTTAATTTTAAATAGTTCTGTTTCAGGTATTGGGAGTGAAAACCCAGAAAAAACCTAAAAAAGCAAAATCCTCCCAAAATAAGCTTCAATCGATATTAATTCATTTCTAGGAAATAACAAGAAGATGAAATTTCGAATCAACCGAAACATGGGGCTGATTTTCACCCATTTTCGAATTTTACAGTGGTTGTTGAGCCCTAGACCTACTTCACTAATATCGAGTCTCGAAGTTAGTGATACCGTGAGTTATTGTGTTTAGGATCGATCTAATGGCTCTTTGTTGGAGCTTATTTTTTTCACAGCTTGTGGAAAAGGATTTGATATCTGAAAGTTTAAGAGTGACAAATAAAGAAAACAGTTTGGGACAATCGAACATTATAAATCACATGGTTCAACTTGTTGTCAACTTACCTACGACGTTCAGTTTGAAAGCTTGACTGATTTTAGGTTCAGTGCTGACTTGGCACTCATAGATGCCAGAGTCTCGGACCTGAGGGGAAGTCACCTTCAATGTCCATTCGTTGGACCCATCAGTGTGAAGAGACTGAAATCTCTGATCATTTGTATAGGTCAGAATGCCCACAGTTAAGATGTGGAGGTCTCTCTTCCTGATCCAGGATACCTGCAAGAAAAGGTTGAAAGAGTTACATTGGGATTAGTTGGATTAACATTTTAGTATAAGGAGGTAAATTTTAGATTCTTTAAAAACTAGACGGATTTCAAAATTATCTCAGAAGAAAAAGAATCGATGTTTGCGTTTTCACAGGTTTTTCAAATAAAGTCTTGAGACTTGAATATTTGGAAGACATTGAGCTGCGTAAGTCTTCGAATACTTTGTTTCAGGTAACGTTGACAGCACGCTCGGCAGCAGCTGCCACAACATGGAATACAGATTTGTTTGATCCCTATGAAACGTTCAGAGGTATTACAAGAAGTTGCCTCATTATGCAGCTCGAATAAATGTTAAAATTCCAGAAAGTGGCCTGCAGGGTGGTCATTTCTACATAAGTAGTCAAAATTGATTTTACTGAGTACGGCACTGGAAATATGAGATTCAGTATACATAATATAACAGATGCTGTAAAGTGTAACAAGTTCTGAAAAAATCAGTCAATTTTGATTCACAGTACCAGAAATATTGTGGTGTACCCCGGTTGGGGGTTGGTTCATCCAGTTGGTTGTACAGGAGAGGGTTGGAAATAACGCTCAAAGAACTCGTTAGAGGGTTTAATTTCTATGGGGGATTACTACGACGACACATCAATGAACGCTCCGCTTATTCACTGTTTTCATAATACAATAACAAAATATTATATATATTTTGGCAAGGTGTTTACAAGCATATTATGATAACAGACGTGGGAATTCAATATCAGTAGGTAATCCATCAGAGCACGTTTTATGGATGATGCGAGGTTCTATGGACCTTGCTCGTCTTCAATTAATAATTATACAGAGTGTTTACTCTGACATACGTTACAATATAGCCAAATGAAATTTTGGTCAGGATGAATGAATCATCCTGCATATGGGTAAGGAAATATAGGAGACATAAGTGGCCATTTCGTGTTGCTGATGATAGACTTTATATTTGATAGGAGTATGTGAAGTTCCTCGTGCAAAATCATGTATATCACTCCAATTTCACTCAGAGAAGTGGAATTGCCATCTTGAATGTTCGCCGATTGACATTCAATTAGTATAATAGTATTTGACAATCAGTAAAACATAGAATTATAATTAACATAGTATTCCAACAAGACAAGCTGAATAAAGGTAGATTTTCCAACATTAATCTTCACATTGACACTGTAGCGTTTCAATGGACGAGAAGGAATTTAAAATTCGCATATGAGTGACTAATTAATTGATGTTGACGCTGAAACTTGGTCCGCAAATTCCGCCTTTATCCTCGCATTGAAACTGTTGGAATATCTTCGTCGTTTCGTCTTTTCACGCCCACGTTTCAATCCACTTAGAACACACAGGACTAAATGCGAGGGGAGAAGTTTGTTGAATATATCCGTTGCAAATATGAATGTGTACCTAATGAAATGTTCGGTAGATTTTAACATCAAAAGTTATATGGCAACTGAGTTGCGAGTATTATGGTCTCAGAAATCGCATAAAAGCATCAGAATAATCGGTTTCTGTCAGTTTGACATATGATATTCCTCTTTGTGGAAATTATAAATTATTCATTGACAAGGATTGGACAGCTTTTTCAGGAGAAAATCTTGAATATAAGTAGAATGGGGTCCTGAAAAGAAAACATAACCTGTTGATGAAATTCGTGAACATCTCGAATAATTCGTGTTTTCCGGAGTAAAAATGATAATGACTGCGGAAGCTCATTATTGATAATAATAATGATGATAATAATAATAATAATAATAATAATAATAATAATAATAATAATCATAATAATAATAATAATAATAATAATGATAATCAATGTCATAATAATATATAATAATAAATTCATTGATCCAATTGGACATGCTAATGTATCGGACAAGTCAGCGTTACATCAGACAAAGAGCCATTTGAACAAAAATTCTCATATCTCTAAGATATTCATTCACACTTTAATAAGCCTTTTTAGCAATGAAGCTTCCAACGGTCAAACTGAACCCTCGCCCTCCCACTGCCTGGAGCTCCGATGGTAAATGATTGTACAGTTTTAGCCCTCTATATAACATAAATGATTGGAATTTGGTGCTTCTGTGCAATGGAATAGAGAGATTATCAGGATTTCAGTGGAACAACTATGGAAATCGGACAATCTCTCGAATTTACTTTGATATTTTCGCATGTACATTAAGGTATTATAAATTTCTATACAAGGTGCAGTAAGTATATTACATTATAAGAACAAAAGTTGACGTATTTTACGTATTTGTAATATTAAAACTCTATCGAAATCGATTGAATCACCCCAAACCAATAGACAATACGAGATATGGCTGTAAACTAAACTATAGTTTAAATACGCTAACGACGTTTCTAGAGGAAGGGTATTTTTTATACGGCAGGTAGCAAAGAAAGCTGAGTTAGGTTTTTTTCAAATAGGGTCAACTTGATGACACCATCTCAAATTATCATCCACATGTACATCCAGAAACTTGACGACTTCCTTAGAACTCAAGGACCTGCCAACTATAAAGTAAGTCAAATGAATGAATCTTGGAATTCCCTAATGTGAAGCGAAGAGATTCATTTTTGTCAATGTTTATGATGAGTGCTTTATTCCTGCACCAGTTCTCAAATTGACTCATTGACGACTCACATATGATTCCGAGCTCAACCAAAGTCCCTGCGGAGACAGCAATAGATATATCATCTACAAAAATGATCAGATGACCTAAAATTATTACTAGATGTTTGAGTAGATCATTTATGAAAAGCATGATAATATTGAGCCCTGCGGTACTCCCAGCTTAGTTTCGTGAGTAGAGGACCAACAGTTTCCCACTTTTACGGACATAGCACGGCTAGTTATGAAGCTGTGTAACCGGTCCAGGAAAACTCCTCGGAAACCAAAACAGTAAAGTTTATTTAAGATAAACTTGAATGTTATGCAGTCGAAAGCACGATTGTGGTGTGCTGTTTCGTCTATGGGTATCATTTGTAGAGCGCAGGAAAACCGTAATAGAGAACTCAGACCGGTACTGTGGCATACTAACGAAGATTTTGCGCTCTCAAATCGAAAATTTCGTCAACAAAAAAGAGCATGTAACACACAGCCTGTTGTATACATACCATTCTCTAGGAGGTAGTTTCGGCCACGTCTCTTTGCTAGAGCAACTGCCGGATTGGACTGTGATTTTATCTGTGGTGTCAGATCAAAGCTAAGGTTTTCATTGACCAACTACTCTGGTCTATCTGAATATTGAAATTGAAGAAGAAATCGCTCAACTACTCCACTTTCGAGAGTGACTAATGCGTTATCACAACAATGCTCGAAAACTATGTAGGGTGTCCAAAAAGGGTATCGAGTTTTGATTTTATGTTCACGATGTAGAGTTGTGTTGCAGCTGGTGCAATATATGTATGTATGCTTAGACCAGTACTTTTTTGGTGACTTAGTTGTAATGGAGTCGTATCCAGCTTTTCGCTTGAAGGTCCTTCGCCGAAACTGTGATTGAATTTGTTGTCCAGTAGTTGTATCTTCCTGAATATCATTTTCGCATTGCATCAAGCGAAAACATTGAAAAATTATTTCAATTTGAAGAAATCGGATCAACTGCGCCGAACCAAAATACAAATTACCCCTAATCTATTAGGGTTGAAGACATTATCGATGAAATAATGATTAAGCTGGCCGAAACTCGTTATTATCCATAACCAAAACGAAACTGAACACTGAAAATTAAGAAATAGTCCTCGACGTGGTATCAGTCCTTTTGCCTATTCCCGGAAGGATATCTAAGAAGTTGAAGGTATTCGAGAACCAGTCGATGGTTTTGATGCAACTGAAGGAAAAAGTCAGACCAGAAATGACAACATTAAATCGTTAATGGATAGAGGTGTTCTAGCAACGTGGTAATTGGTATCTAGACAATAATTTCATCCGAATAGTTTCACAGTTCATTGTTTGCAACCTTCTTGATTCCTTATGTTTTATTTTATTCAACACCCGATACTCTTTTTGGATACTTCGTGAAACTTTTTCTGCGACTCTATACATTTTTTTTCAAAGAAGGATTTTCATCAATCATCTACGGGCTTGATTTCAAACTCCTAATTCTTCCATCTTTAGCTTCTTTATGTCGGTGTCAAGAAAAAAAATAGTTTGTTTATTTACTCTGTTTACACATACTCGTTACACCTTGCACAACTTAGCAGGTTTAAAGGAAAAACAAACAACTGCTGATGTTCGAAACTAGTCGAGATATATCCAAGGTTTAAAAACCTCTTCAGTCAGTTGACATCTCGAGTCCATATAGAATTGTGGCTCAACTTCTAAGTCTTTGCCATGACTCTATACGTCTCTAACTTCACGTGTAATATTCGCATCTCGATATTAACTCTCTAAGGGCTGGTATTATAAAACTTAACTGGAAGTTATCTTTAACTATAACCGACAGTTTTGACAGTTATGTCCTAACATAACTGTCAAAGCTGTCAGTTGAAGTTAAAGATAACTTCCAGTTAAGTTTTATAATAAACCAACAATAAGCAACAATTTTTTTCAAGAATAATCAATATTTAATGAAAAAACAATGAAATTACTGGACAACCATTTAACCTCTATTCCTTCTGACTTCGACTAAGACTTAAATGGAAGTTTGACAATGGCGCGAATTTCATCGGTCGAAATCGTGCCATCGTGCGTATTTGTGAATGAGATTATTGCTGGCGAGAAAAATGAAATATGTTCTTAGTTCTTACTGTTTACTGCGATACTCTAAATCTTCCAATAGGAGAATTCGTTTCTTATGAAATCTACAAGGTTGAAACACATAGTAATGGAGTGAGAATACACCCTGATATATATTTCAACGTACATTTTTTTCATATGTGATAGGTCGCGCCCTTCCCAGATTTCCAATGAAATCGAGGTTATTATATAACGCATTTTATTGGAATACCCTGAATATCATTCTGAACTGGGACCATCTGGAAGACACAACAAAAAACGAAGTAGATAACAACCTCCCTATTTTGAAGGGGATAGAAAGAAAGTTCAAACGAAAATATTGAGAGTGAAACTTTAAACAAATATTCTCAATGATTTTGTTTTGATGTTAGAATAACCACCTCTTCTTCAGTGACAGAAGCATTTTCCTTACAATCATATCCTTCAACTGTCCATCATTTCATATTTCCCACCAGCAACTACTCTTCGGTCATAATACGTTGGCCAGCCATGAAAAGACACTGTTGCCAAGCTCCGCTTTAACATTGAAGTATTTCCTAGAAATATAGGTTAAGTTGTTGTCTAATATTTTCACTTTTCTTCCTTTAAATAATGAATATTCTTGAAAGAAAGTGCCTCTATTCGTTGGTTGAAGGTTCAAAGATGATTTATGAACTAGATTTGAGAAGTGAGAGATCATTTTTATGGCAGAAAAAAGGATCTGAAAATGCAACAATTCGGAACTTTGGGGGCCCATGTCTTCCAAACAAAGAGAGACCGCCTATGTTGGCCGTCATATTTTTTGTTCAGGAACTCACTCTGCGTACAATGATGTGAATATCTTACTTATAGCTTCGCGACGGGAAATCTTGCGGGTTTACCCATTACTCCATATAATGTTTTGTCCACGAATCAGGATGATCCCAAGTATCTCCCGGCTTGGCGTCCAACACCCCTGAAACCAGCTCCGAAATCCACATGTCTCCGCAAACTGACGCCCCCCATTGTGGTTTCCCTCCGGAGTACTTTTCAATGAAGTACCCCACACACACTTACATCGGCCACATACGCTCCGGTCTACCGGAGAGGATGACCTGTGCAGTTTTAAGGCCTGACGCCGTTATATGTATGGGATGGTCGGAGTTCCTGCACATATGCTCTGGTTCACCATAGGGTGCTTCAAGAAAGAATCGAATTTCGCTTTTTCTCCGGTCACCTGTGCAGGTCGAAGAACCTATGCAGGTCTGTTCCAATACATGTACCGGTTGACCTGTGCAAGTAGACCTGCGCATGTAAACCTCTTCGGTAGACCGTAACGTATTTGGCCGGCATTACACAAACACACTCTATATTGCAATATTCACACATAGTAAATCAACTTTTGTGCTCATGAAATTGAAACACTGAATTTAATATTTCTCGAAAATAAATCTTCAACAGTCCTTCGGGAAATGAGGACTAGTGGTCGCGAATCAATTGTTATAACTACTTTTCCGAGCAATGAACCTTTGCTCAAACTGTCATAGCTGTCACACGATGCAATATATCGACGTCCCGTGTACATTTCGACTCACGTTGTACATATGTTTGGACATAATTGAAGGATTTCTTCATCAAAAAGTTTGATGTAATAATTCAAGATTAATTTTCTCAACACTCGAAGGGATGTGATCTCCAAAACACTAGACGGGGCGATAGATTTCGAAAATGCCGATGGGGAAAAAATGAATCTTAGTTTGAAAGTGGTTCTCCACTCCATTCTCGAGTTATTTCAACAGCGAACTCTGAACTGTGAAAAAAACGAGGAAAGTTGAAATTGACGTCTCACCATCTTTCGTGAAAACGTTCAACATCTTAAAACAGTAAACAAGAACTTGAATCAAAATATCGCTTCAATATTATTCACATTCAACAAATACACGGAAGAATTTTCCATTCCATTTCGAATTGAGCTATGGCCATTTCGAACCTATATTTCTTATTTCCAGTATTGCCAAATCTGAAAAATATCGATATGGAAAATTGTATTTTGGAACTGAGGTTGTATTTCATTTTCCAGAGATACGTTCCCAGAGGTGAGTCGAGGTTATCTGGATGCAGCCTTAGGGTATTTAATCATGACCGATGAAAATAGTTCGCAGGATAAACATACTTTGATCTCAGAGAAATTTTCTTTACGTTCATCGAGACACAGAGTGAATATCTTGTATATATAAGAACATCATTATCTGACATTTCTGCCCCTTTGAGATTTTCTCTTCGATGCATATTATAATTCCTCTCCATGGAAATCTTCAACTTGTTGCAATTTCCACCTTCAGTTCGAGGGAAATTTATTTTGCTTCTGAGGTTTTTTCAGTTGGAGAGCGTGAACTTGTTGAAACGCATCAATGATATCGTACGGAGGAAAATCGAAATACACAGTATGTCCTATATAAATGTTTGAAAGAACAAATCTTATAACCACAATTGATAGAAAAGATTTAAATTCTGTTTCGAGAGTTCAAATGGGCGACCAAAATATCTGGCGATATTCTTGATTCTGCCGAAATACTCTAGTTCTATGATTTCTATGAGAGACCAAATGAAAATTTCAATGTTGTGACTTCTTCCTCCTTCAAAAAGTCACCAACATTGAATTATCTACATTCTTTTCAGAATTTTTCGTAGAATGGGATAAGTGAACCTTTAGGTTATTGTCGACTAAAATTGTCAAAACTAATGGTTATCGAGTATTTCGTTATGTAATTTTATGTTCAGAGTGATCTCCACGATTTCGACATAACAATAAAGCCTACTCTCAATTTGTACTCGTACTTCTTTACGCGCTTGTTCTGGAGAAGAGCGCGTTATCATTTCGTAACGATGTCTGTAATTTCATAATTCTGAACTGGAATTGGTCTCAAACGATAGGATTGAACTCACTGATGAAGATTCCGTGGTAAAATTTGATTCTGTCCGTCCGTCAGTATTTACTTTCGGAAATATATTGGAAAAAATATGTAAAATTTTTATGTTCTTTGAAATTTCGACGAATATCTCAAGAAGTACAGATGCGATCAGATCGAAACTTCGTTATTATTTAAAGAATACCAAGGCAACACTTATCGCAGAATTTCGTGTGGATCCAGTCGTTAGAAATTGAAAAAAACGTTTATTCGAAAACGTTTGGAATTTTTTTGAAATGTTGAACAGATTTCAACGAATTTAGCACATACCTTAAAATCAATATTCAATAAAAATGTTCCAAATTTAAATTCGGTACGATCTTTACTTCCGGAGATATATGAAAAATCAATGTCCAAATTCGTTGTTTGAAATTTTGAGGTTATTTCCTCAAGATAGATGAAGTATAGTATCGATCACATCGAAACTTCGTTATTGTTTGGGGAATATCAACACGCAACCACGAAAAAATTGTTTTTCGAAAATTATCGATATCGAAAAAATAATTTCCTGATTTATTGACCAGATTTCAATAAAATTCGGCACAGACCTTGAAGATAATAGTCGACAACAGTTTTTCAAATTTCAGTTTGATCTGATATTCATTTACGGGGATTGTTATTTGAAATTTTCAGAATTTTTCCCCTATATCTCGATAACTATTGACACGATCAGATTTAAACTTAGAATAGAACTTGAAATCAATATTTCAAAACAGTGTTTTGAACAGTTTCATCCGATTTTCTCTCTCAGAGATATTGACAGATTGAGGTTATTTTCTCAATTTCTCAAAAAGAACAGAAACGATCAGATTCAAACTTTGTAGTGAGATGAAGAATACCAACGCAAGACTTAATGCAAAATTTCGTGACGATCGTAGTTGTACAAAACTGTAAAAAAGTATTCGAAAATTTTGGAACTTTCCGTTGAAATTTTTTTACCGGGAATTATTCATCAGATTTCAATAAAATTGCCAGACACCTCGATTGAGTAATTTACAACAGTGTTTCAAAGTTCAGTTTGATCGGATATTTATCTTCGGGGATATTTGGAAAAAGATGTGTCAAATTGCTTCGTTATTTCCTCGGCATTGTTGTTATTTACAGGGTAACTCAAAAAATACTGAATTAATGAAAATTCGAATGCATATATACGCGGAATCATTGGATGATTTTACCAATTCGCGAATTCGGTTTTTGTAATCGGTTTTGTATCATCATTTTGAAGGTATCAGCAATTTACAATGGGACCCCAGTATATTTTAATTTCGAAGTTTAAGAACATAAACATCCCTATAAAAATACCAGTATAATGATCGTTCAGACATTCCAAAATGAGTATGAATTGAATTGAACTAACGAGGATCGTTACAGAACCTTGGTTGATTTGATGTGCTGTATGAATAATTTACAAATGACATTCTTTAGAACCGTGCTCTATTCGAAGTATTGAAGATGTCAGATGGCCTCTGGTGAATATACCATGAACGAATATTTTTTTATTAACTTGCGATTAAAGAAACGACAAATAGGAAACTTCAGAATGGCTTTCAATTCCATTTAATATTTCTATATTTCAGAAGTTCGGATTCGATTATACTATCAATTTATTGATCACAAAATTATTATTTGATTATTTAATGGGTTGACTACATGACAAAGAAAAGATCATTTTATTTCTTATGCATAATTTACCCAAGGTTAACCTGACGATCAGTAATAATTATTGTGAAACAGCTGTAGTCATTCTGGATGATTAGCTCTGATCAAGGTGGAATATTTGTTGATTTATCGACAGATATTCGTCATTGCGATTATGTTATAATTTATTCCTGCCGATTACGATTATCGCCTCGAATTGAATTCATAAGTTTCTTTTCTGGGGAAAGGCTCGTTATTGTTTTGTCGAAATGTCTGTAATTTTTGAATTTTGAGCCGAAAAATCTACTTTCGAAGGAAAAGACCAATCGATTTGAAATTTACAAATCAAGTTTTCAGCCCAAATATCTCAATTGGGTTCATTAATGGGTAGAACCAACCGAACGATTTCGGAGTTATGCCCATTTTAAATTTTCCGGTTAGTTTCACAATATCTCAATGAATTCCTGATTTTGTTGAAACAATTTATTTTTTAAGAGACTTCACAATGAGATTTTGCAGAAACCTTGCAGTCAATACTAAACAACAGTATTCCAGATTTAAATTCTATTCAATATTTGTTTCAGTTCGCAATGAAATTCTACAAAACCTAATAATTTGAAATTCAACAATAGTTCTTCAATTTGCAGTTTGATTCGATTTTTAATTTCAGAGATATTGGAAAAAATTACAAATTCGAAACTCTATCTGGAATTTTTGGACTTTCGAGACTCTATATTTATAAAATAGGAATGGAGCTTAACGATGGAGGCTGTCAGCCTATTAGTGCTTTCGACATATCAAACTTTTCGTAAACCGATATGTAGAATTTTATTGGGGAATTCCAGCTGATTTGAAGTTTGAAACATATAATAATAATAATCTAATTCAATTTTTAGTAGTTCTTCTTCAGATATTGGCAGCGAAAACTTAAGATAACCTGGAATACGTCTTCGTTCATATTTTAAATATATTATTTATATTAATCGTAAATGCATCGAGGTATTTTTATTTTTGTTAGAGAAATTCCGATGAATTTCAGCAGGGCATTCTTATTTTCAACGTAGTTTAATCGATGAATTTCCAATTACTAATCAGATCCATCTTATATTTTTTCTTCATTTGAGTAAGTGGACATGTCCGACGAAATCGGGACTTTCATATTTTATTATCATCATGGAATACAATACTATAAAATAATAATGGAAATATGTTATACGAAAACATAAATTTTCTCATGAAAGCATACACTTTTTGGTGAAAGGCATTTTTAAAGTTAATTCGAAATTTTTTTATTATGTATTCATACAGAAGCCAGGAATATCAGGAGAATACGTTGAAAACCCACTGAAAAACAATTCAATTCTATAGATATTTATGTTTTAAAGGTTTGATATAGATCTCCCAAGAAATAGTATGGGGACAGTGTTATAAGATATTTTATAATTCCGCCATTTGAACTTTTTAGTTACTAAGTCATAAAATACTTTAGATGTCCACAACAAATTAGAATTTATTTAGCATTAATATAATGAATTGACATTCTAGAGGGTTTAATATAATACTTATAAAATTTAGTAGTTGTGAATCATTAGAATTATACGGAACTATACGACAATTTTGCTGGTTGGGGGCCGAAAACTGTTTATTCAAAATTCAAATTCAGTGGCAAAATTCATGCAGAATTGTCCGATTCCTGCCTTTATTTTAACCGAATGATCAGTAAATTTTCAATAGAGTTGACGACGTCAGGTCAATCGTATTCCAATCTTTCGATCGAATTCATTGCTTTAACTGATTAAAATAAAAACGCTCCCTTCTTTTTCGCACTGACATTCCGCTGAAGAGATACGAAGAATTACAACACTGAACTAGCGAGTTTCAGCGTGAAACCTGAATAAGCAGTGTATACCGCGACAACAATGAAGAGTTTCATCCAGTTATTAAATGTAAAGTACATCCCTTTGTATCCATTTTCGAACATGCCACCATGATGAGTGACAGACCATGACTGCTGGAATCTGAAATGTCTCTAATATGGCTGTCTTTGCGAGCGTACATGGCGAGAGGAGCTCTACGCGTTGGCTACATCAAAAGAGCGAGACGTTCTGGCACGTAATATGAGCCCTGGATATAATACGGCAACACGAACGTTGTGCAGATGAATCTGATAAATCAGATACGGAATTTTTTTGCTTTGTTTTGACTTGGCGCAACACTTTTCAGCTTGTAATTTGTTTCAGATGAAATATTGGCTTCGCCAGGATCGTGTTCAATTCCGGTACATGAAGATAAGTTCGTTTTTCTCACTCTGGGAACATGCATTATTGAAGAAGTCAAAGCTGTGTGTCCACCAGAAGACGGAGAAGAATCAAAACACAAAAATACATGCATACAATATAAGTCTCAATTAGATAGAAGATTTGGGTTGTTCACTATGCATTACCCAACCCTTATTATCGTTATTATCACACACAGAAGAAATATTTCCATAAATCTCTCAATTCCTTCAACCAGTAATGATCCAAAATATCACGAACTAAATTTATCCATTCTGCCTATTGGAAACTTCTGCGAAGATGCCAGCGCCCTAACGGATAAATTTGGAACCTGTCCAAGCTAGTAGTTTTACGTAAACGAACCGTAGAAATGAGATGGAGAACGAATATTTATTAAGAAAAGCTAGATTATTTGAAGAAATTATTATAATATATTGTCTAAGATTTTTTGAGAAGGAACTCTTCTTTTGGATAACGTTAGAAAAATCGTGCTTCAAATCGTTCCTGGAGGGTAATTCGATGTTATTTTAGTATCTGTTACTTGGTGGATCAAAATGAACCAATACTCAAGTTTACTTGAATTTCTGGAAAAATAGGCACCTCAATAAGTAATTCAAGGACTCTTATCAATTTGAAGAAGTGCTGAATGCAAGCCATATTATGTGGTAAATCTAGAATCAGTCTGAATGATATGACTCGTTCTTTTTTTTACAAACGAGTGAATCAATAAAATGAAAAAACAGCTTTTCTGCTTTAGTTCTTCTGCATCGTCTTTTGGAAGAAAGGAAAGGAAACATATAGACATATAATTGATTTTATTTTCATATCACAGCAGCTCAAGATATACATACAAAATGAAAAATGTCACAGCTGGTTTAACCTACCTATAGAGAAAAGAAAAATATCGATGTATTTATATCAATAACATTAGGTATTATCAACTATAACAGTATATTTAGTTTTTGTCAGGTTTTCAACCGGATCACTCTCTTTGAATATGATTTTGTGTAACGTATGAAGTAGATAGATGTAGAAGTGCTCGGTAGTTTCTCTGCAGGATCAGCATTTTTCATCAAAATTCCATTATTTTCATTTACACCTGGACACGAAGTTGTTTCGAAATGAATACATTGTAATTTACCTTTATGAAAATAAACATCTTCAGAGAAATGCAGTGAACATACTTTCATGAATTTCGTGAAGTTTTGCAATCTTCAATTTCAAAATCGAAGCCTTTCTTCTATCATTGAGTTCCCTGCCAGATACTATTTCCAAATTAACTTTACTTTCATTTGGCTTTGGAAAAAGTGAAAACTTGAAGCAGTAGATGATCCTTTCTTCTTTGACCATTAAGAACATTGAGTTGAGGCACACAACAATAGTCATTTCGGGAGGATGCCATTTCGAATTAATACAATCGAAAATTTTAATCGAAAAGAAAGGAATCGATTGATGAATATTACAAACAATTTCGGTATGCCAAAATTTCAACTCGGAGAACAACATAAAAGCTCGAAAATGAACTCTCAAAGTAAGCAAAATACGTTAGAATATCGGGCATGTCGAAAAACTACTAGCTTGTAAGTGTTCGAATTTCTATCGCCAGAGGGCGTATCGCTTAGCAGTAGTTGCGAATTGCGCATACGGCAGTTTTTGAATCAGTAACTCGGCGACTTAAGTTTTTAAGGGTATATTGCCCAGTCTGAGCAAAATCCGTCAATATTTCCAGGGTATATTCATTAGAACTGACCTTAGGAATGAGTTATAAATGAACGGCGTGAATATCGAGGTGGAATCCGTTCAGAATCAGTTTGGAAAAACATGTCTTGAGGAATGACAAATTAAATTATACAAAAAAACAGGACACTAATACGAATACATTTGGATAAATCAACAAATATTTCATCAATCATCAGACCTATTCACTTTGGAAACGAAGGATTCTAGATATTCATTACCTGTTGGATGACCTGTCTGTAGTATTGAAATAATAAAGCGACATCTCAGGAGCATCTTCCGAACCCTAACCTTCGAGGGCAGAAAACTTTGAGCGATATGCATGACGTTTATTAATTGCCATGAACCATTTTCCTGATTTGGTTGGATTTAATATTTCGTAGTATTGAGAACTTGAATTAATGAAACAAGTTACCAAAAACTCAGCTCAGTCATTGTAGGAGAGAAAATGAGATTTGGCTTTGAAATCTCTTCACATCGAGAAAATGTTTGTTGCAGATTTCAGTTCTCGAAATCATGAAACTCTCTCGATTCTATGTTTCCTGTCCTACGGCACCAACGGCATTTCCGGTCGATATGTCTATTTCGTATTGAAATGCAAACTTTTAAGTAGGTTTTAGCATACGACAGGATCACGTTCGAAGTAAATGCTCTTGACTTTCGGTCGTATACGTGTTATCGAAACCATTCCATTTAATGCGAATCAAAGTTTTATCCTCATATCAAAAATACTTTGTATCAACTCGGAATTTCATTCGAGCATCTCAGTGAATTGCTAAATTTCTGATACATCATGTTGACATGACAGAACATGATTATATAAACGTTGAAGTGAACTCAGAAGTGGACAATGCCTGCTCTGAATAGGACGTCTACTAATGAACGAAAACAGTATCGAATTGTCTCGTAGCTACATTGAATCTCGAAGGGTTAAACGAGTGGTAACGAATGAATAGTTATTTTCATTGGAAATCCCATTTGTCGTTCTCTCGCGAATCTTTGTGTAATTAATTCCATCAAAGTATCAAGTTCTAATGGTTGATTATTGTCAGAATGAAGTTGGATCTACGAAACGAGTTACGGAACATTATTGCGCCATGCTGAAGACCGCAACTACGTGGCAATGAAATGATGAACTTCTACTTAATATGAAATCACAAACAAGAACTTGTTATGCAAATTCAAAGGATTCCCTGGTAATTAAATAGAAACCCCGTACAGATAACTTCGCGAAGTCCTGTTAAGAGCTTTTCCAGCACCCATGTGGTCGGCTTTTTTTTTCGAACTTCGCAGACTAACTTTGTACATATCTTTTCCTTTCATCTCCCCTGGGAGCTTTCAAAGGATCGAGGCTACCCTTTGGCGCGTGAGGTAAGATATGTGACCGAGGAATTCCAGAACAATGTCCGATTCATTATTATTTCTTAGGGTTTTCCATAACCCTGTAAATTCAACGAGAATTATCTTTATCTTGGCTATTTGCTGTATAAAACTTTCACTATTTTCGAATATTTGAGGAAAAATGACATCGACTTTGGATGTATATCCTGAATTTGTGGGATTTCATTCAACCGAGATGGTTCACGAAACTTTAAACGGTCAATCAACTGGTTGATTTCAGTTTGAATTCGAGGGTTGGATTGAAGTTTGATACGAGCACGTAATTTACTGTGAAACATCCAGCCCTTATTTTTCATGGGTTTTTCTAGGTTTTTACTGTCCAGATCTGGAAGAGAACTATAAAAAAACAAATTTAATTGTTATTTAAAAAAAGACTGTGCGTATTGCGGCATGTGAACTACTTATCAAGGGCAGTTTCTAGAAAAAATTCTGTCCAATGAACAATATCGGAATATATCAAACAATATGTGTTGTCACTGTATAAGCAGAGGAAATTTAAAGAAGGTTCCATACTGTTGAAGATAGTTTTCAGAAGACCAGCAAGGTATCCAACGGGTGCCCTGTATGCTGAATTGGTGGTGCTGGATCCTTGGTAACTCTATGTGAAGGCGTTGATTTTCTCTGAACCGAAAAATAGGCATATGTTGAATATCCAATGCTTTGTGTAGCGTACTCGACAGGCTGAGAGTGGAATGCTTAGAGGGTTGAAAATTCATGAAGAAAAGACACGATCATCTTTTCGATATAGGCTGCCTCAGGTTTTCAACTTGTTGCCTCTGGAGATGAGATTGCGGCAGAGCTATCATTCCTTGAAAGGCAGAGTCAATCGTTGGTTGAAGCATGAGGTTGGAAGACAGGTTTTTCTTCTTTATTTTCATGTATTCTGTTAGTTTTCAGGTTTTTTTCCTCGTTTATTTAATGGGTGCTACATGACGGGAAATTTTATTCCTTTCTCATGTGTGGTTTTCCTTCCATACTCGAGCTCTTAATTCAGCTTACATGGAGGAAAACCCATTCGAATGTAAATGATGAAAGTTCATTGTTTGCTTCTTTAGAATTTATATGTATAGGTATGTATTTGTAGGATATTTATTATTTTTATAAGCCATATAAGATTTAACGGCAGATGTTTATACTTGTTGTTGAAATTGAGCTGAATTAAATTGAGTAAAACTAAATAAATATTTTCGTATGATGAGAGCACAGATGAAAACCTCAGGAAAAACTCTGTTCCCCCGCAAGAGTGTAGTGAAATTGGATTGTTTGAAGAATAAGTTGACTTATTCATAATGAAGGGCATCCATCTCATTGGAACCAGATTTCTTCTTTCGAATTTGGAATGACAAAATATCTATAAATCTTATTTGAAACGGATAAAGAGACAGAAAACCAGCAGGTGGCAGTAAATAATTCAACAGAATGGTCTGTGATAATTCAACCTTCATTTGCTCTATGACCGGGAGGGGCTTTCGACCAAGTCTGTTCCTCCAAGCGATAATTTTTTTCAATTCCTCAGGTGTACGAAGAACGCCCCTCATATCGGGAAATCATGCCTCATAGTTTCATAATGGGAATTTCAACTGAAAAGCTAATGAAATATCGAGAACAAACTGAAAAACACTTCGAAGCTGCACTGGATAACATCTGCTCTGGATAACATATCTTTGTAGATGCTCTCTAGGTGATGAAACGAATACCTCAGAGGACGATTTTTTGATTTATAAAAGACTTGTGATCCTTTTATTTAGGTTGTTGATTATTATATTATACTTTTATTTTCCATGGAAGTTGGCTTGGTTGAAAATAACCCTACTAATTCATTCGATCTATGAGTGAAATTTTGTGTTTATGCCAAAGGTCGGTATTGAGTCTTGAAAAAAAGAGTATAAACGAGCTTTATTTCTCGTTCGTTGGTTGTGAACCAGTTTCAAATAGCTGACACATACAGCCTTAAAATTGTTATATCCTGAATGTCACAGAGGTTGCATAATCCGAATTAGGTAATGAGAAAATGAAAAGGGGGTCAAATTGTGATATCGAGGTACGATTTATCCCAACGTTGATTCAGATATGGAATGTTTCCTAATTTTTTTTTCAATTTGCCTTTCATACGATCCCGACAAAATATAGCGAGAAGTTGCTTGTCAGTATTCTACAATTATAAGGTTCCAATCTGACCGAAAAAGTGGTTCAAGCGATAATGAGGAAACAACCTCAAAAATTCGAATGAGTTAACGAACTTAACCGACGCATCTACCCTGGAAGTTTCGAGTGACTGTCTCTTTCTGTTCTTAAGTTTTCGTGGCATTGCCGGCCAGCTGGATAGAATCGATTCCGACATCGGATTTTTATCAGTGAGTGCAACCAAGTCATTCGTGACGAATTTCGGGAAAAATTCGAAAATTACACTTGGGCAAAACATGTAAGGAGAAAGAGGAACGGCTTAAGTCTCGTGGTATGAGGCTCAACACTGAAAAAAAACGAGTATTGTGTACTTAATAACGCACAAAAGGCCCTAAGAAATATAGATTGGTGATTCCAGCCTCAGTCTGAAGAGAACAACAAAGTTCCTTGGAATGACATTGAAAGAACATCTTGTGCGGAAGGGACTACTAACAGCTGTTTAAATTCGGCATGCTGTATCATCAGGGTGTTGTCCAAATACCCGAGGAAAAATTTTTGAGAATGATCTATTTTAGTAGGTTTTAATCAAGAAGGGAATATGTTCTTATGGCTCAAATAGAAAAACGTCTAACGTTCTCATCACCTAGAAAAAGGTCTGAGGATCAGTTTTGGACTGAGGAATAGAGAATCTTGTGGAGAATCATCTAGATCGTACCAGTTTTCTTACTTCTCACAGCTCATGCAGTAAATATTCAGGTCCGGCATTCTTTTTTTCTCCAAAATAAACACCTTTTCGAAAATACTTCAGTCAAAACAGAATGGAGGAAGTGAACCCTTTCATACTTATCTTATGCATGACCTTCCAATTAACGTGAAAGGCTGCCACTATTGCTGCATGAAAATATCCATCAAGTTACCACATAACTTCAGATGGAAAATAGGTCTCGAAAATTCAAGAGATGAATATAATGATATATTTCTTGAAGTAGTAATTAGAAACGAAGACAATTGTATTATTTTCTATTCATTAAAACACAGTTTCTTCTTTCAGAAATTGTTAAAATTTGCTGGAATGGATGCAAACATCGTTAACGATTGTTGGATAGTGAAGTAAAAGATGAGAGTTTCATTACATTCATACAACGGCTGTTATGTAACTTCAAAAATGACTTCTATTCAAATTTCTATTCTCTATTCAACGACCCTACCGGATGAACTTGTCATGCATCCATGAACTCAATTCTCGGATTATCATACCGACAGTTCCCGATTACTTTAGGATAATCGCATGTTAACAAATAAACAAGCACGTGAACAGTAAAAGGGATAAGTATCGGCATATTGCTGGAGTCTGAATTTCTTATGTGGATAGCAGGAAATAGCTTATTTGAAAAAAATCGAAGAACGCATCGTCGAAGAGTCAGAGCGGTGATCCAATCTGGTTTTGACCTGAATAATTCCTGTATGTATGTGATAATTAGTCGGATTCCATATATACATCCATACAACATTCCAAAATACCTCTACAAATAACGTTTCCTCAATTCGTATAATTCAGAAATTATTATACTTCTGATCATCCAGTAGGTACAAAATAACTCACGAGAGAAATAACATAACCAATTATGCACAATTACGAGTGTTAAAATCTTGAATGGGTGAAATCCACCTTTAGACTTCGTATACTCCATTCACTTTTATAAACTAATCCGGTTGGCCATGATTCAGGTCTCTCAAGTTTTTTACTCAAACTGACGCAGGTTGGCACTGGCGAAATATCGGCAATGTCAAAATAAATCTCAGCGACGTTGCCAAATGCCCATTCATACTCTCAATCTCAACATAATCATCACGTTTGTAAACTAAAAATGCCGAAGGTAGTTTTCAAGGAGCAGAGACAAAGTATCAGGAAGTGCTATGTTGAATTGAAATCTGCGTTTTCTGATAGTAACACTAATAATTTTGAATCAATAATTTACCCCAAGCTATCTAATATTTTCGACGTATGTGAGTAAAAACCCAGTGTGTCGTTCACATAGATTCCCAAGAACTTTGTAAATTGAGTTAGTTCTTTTGAGGTGACAAAGGTTTCGTAGTTCTACTACATTATATAATGGAGTATTTCAAGCTGTGTAGCAAGGCATTCAAATGTCTTCTGTCGACTTATTTCTTGAGAATTTCGAAAAGAAGGGAAATTCCATAGGTTTGTCTGTTCGTTTAGAAGTTTTACTACAGGATTATTTGAGTACTTTTATTTTTTTTCGAATAAACTATCACAAAGTAACGGACTACCCTATCCATTATTTTCCACTCAAATTTCAACACTCGATTCTTGATTTCCGTACAAATAAATAGCATAACTGAATCTTCCAACCATGTTTATGTACGTGAAATATTTCCAGTGTTAACAGAGAAAAAAATTTCTTCAACATTCGCTAGTTCTTTGGAATTATTGAATTCACATAATATTTTCTCAAATTCATTATTTTCCAAAGTAAATTCACATTTTGAAAAATACGTAATTACTACGACCTCTTCGTAGAGAGGACAACGTCAATAAGTTGTTGTGTAGTTATTTGACAGGAAAATGACTATAACCTAACATTTTCAAAATATACACGGTGAAATGTGTCAGAATGTCATGGCCAACCAGGATAGTTCATGAAAGTGAATGGAGTATAGATGCAACTATTTTATAGTATTCCCACGATATTCCCAAAACTCAGATCCGAACTAAATAAAATACAAAACTTCGTTGAAATGCCCAGAACATTACTCGTGTTTAAACGCGCTTGTTCGAAATTATTTGTAGAACGGTTTTTCTTGGGCTGTTGTTCCGAAAATTAATATTTTTCAAAAATCATTTCCAACAGCACGATCCTCAAGGAATTTTACATACACTTGCTCGTCGAAATTTTTCTAGTGATTAAGATCCGAACGTATCAGTACTTTCAGAAATGTCGAGGAAATAACCACACACTCTTAAATATCTATAACTCCAAAACCATTTGGACAATTTTACTCATTGAGGAGGTTAGTCGTAGAATTTGGTTACACAACCTACTGTAAGATATTCCAGTCAAGATTGATTTTGACATTTTCATCAGTGAGTTCAATCTCACGCAGTTGAATAGCCCCTTGAAGTTTCATACGAAATCTGAGCGATATCTTAGTTTCGGAGATGACATTTTTTATCTTACTAATATAAAATCTCGAAATCTACTAAAGAGATCAGACAAACGATGAAAGAATCAGATTTGTACTCTGAAACGTCACAGTTGGCTTTGTTTATCGTTCGTATGGTTCCTGTACTGTTCTTTAGGTAATCTGTTTTCCAAGAAACTGCCCTTGGCAAATATTTCAAACCTGCGATCCGCAAGGACTTTTTTCATGGAAAAACAATTTTATTCAAATTTTAATAGTTCTGTTTCGGATATTGGGAGTGAAATCCCTGAAAATACACAAGGAATGATGTAAAATCAAAATTCTCCCAAAATAAGCGTTAATCGATTCTCAAATGAATCCTGAAATTTTGTGTGACCTTACAACTAAATTAACCGATTTTGAATATTTTACCAATCTTCAGTGCGAATAAATTATTATTATTATTATTATTATGGAAACCTAAAGAATTATGTAAAATCAAAATCCTCCCAAAATAAGCTTTAATCGATACTAAAAAGACTCCTGAACTTTTGTGTGACCTTACAACTGAATTGACCGATTTTAAATAGTTTACAAACTTTCAGTGCGAATAAATTATTATTATTGTAAAAACCTTAGAATGATGTAAAATCAAAATCCTCCCAAAATAAGCGTTAATCGATACTTAAACGAATCCTGATTTTTTTTTAGACCTTACAACTAAATTAACCGATTTTGAATAGTTTACAAACTTTCAGTGTGGATAAATTACTATTATCGATATTATAATATAATATAATATAAATCTGAAGAATGATTTAAAATCAAAATCCTCTCAAAATAAGCTTTGATCGATACTTAAATGACTCCTGAACTTTTGGGCGACCTTACAACTTAATTGACCGATTTAAAAAATATTTCATCAACTTTCAGTGCGAATAAATTATTATTATTATAAGGTAGAGAGAATGCCTCTGAAGAAGAGACAGAAAATTTCGATGCTTCATCTGGTGTTTTGTAGAACAATACATCAAAGAAGTAATCGCCACAGATATTTCCTCAGCATATGCATATATAAAATAACGTTGTGTCTGCAATCCCCCTGAACGAATCCGAAATGTTGAGTAGAAAGCTTCCTTCCAAACAAAACCGCTTTCGAATTGGTGATGTGTTGAAACCCACATTGAAAAATCAAACCTAAACCGTTGTTTCCGAACAAAGACAAACAGTTTTTTTTCCTGAAATGACTTGGCAACAAGTATTGACGTCACTCAGGAAATCTGGCTCTGGAGCTTGGATTCAACTTCATCCCACTCTGTTCGCTACGCTCCAGCCATGATTTCAGCATGGCGATTTTTCGATCTGGAAGAATAGAGGATGGAAGGAGGAACACCTATTCTGAAAAAGGGGATACGAATTCATCACATCCATACGAATAACTGTACATTTTTGATGAGACCGGCATGTTACCTCTTACGGAATGCGTTCGTAAAGACTGTTGTGAAGCCATAGAGGCCGACATGGGCTGCCACTCATCACTGTAGGGATTTAGAAGTGGATATAAAGAGACGGACTTTACCCTGAAACATCCGACATGGCTCTATCCTGATATAAGTTTAATTTGCATTCAGCTCTTTTACCTCCCTTTTTTAATTCCCGCACAACAAATTCATTCCCCGACGAAGAAAATAACTAAATTTTTTCCTCTTGTAGCCGGCATATGAATAAAAAGCTCATTTACTGGAAAAAAATGGACGAAGTATTCTAAGAGTTTCGTTGCTCTGAAATTAGGAAAATAACAGGTTTAATACGGGCTGTGATCGATAGAGTGCTTATTTCAGATGAAGCACACCTTTCTTTTACGGATATGTGTTGTGCAAATGAAAGAACGCTTTATGGTAGACTCTCACGGAATCAAGGTTTATCAGAACATTTCACCTCATATTATGAAATAGTTTATTATTACAAGGCTAATTCTATATTTTGGACTTCATTGGATTCGGAGAACTACCAAGGGAATATGATAATTGGTCTGCCCGTATCAAGCGAATACTAATGAGCATTGGTATGGTTTTGAACATGTTAATTCATGAAGATTTCAATCTTTATGCTGAAGTAAATAGGGGATTTTACCAATAGTCTAGGGATTGAGTCCTCCTTAATTTATTCTTGATGCAGTTTCAGATTATACACAGGGTGTTCCAAGTAGTGACTTCAATGCATTTTTTTTCGATTCCTCACACCTAGGGTGAGTTTTTTTTGTGTTTTTTTAATTTATTATGCTCGCTAGGTTTCACAAATTCATATCCTTTGATGAAGTGGGTACTTTGCAGAATTTTTTTCTGTAACATCATACCCCTGAATGTTGTTTTAATGAAAACAATAACTTCCTGAAATCGCTCAAAGCTTTTCAAAAAAGGTTTGAAAGTTAAAACTTCAGTTTTCAGAAGGATTCACTCGAACATTCAACATCAATTTAAAAATACAAAAAGGAGTTATCATAGCTTCTAGGTGAGTTAAAAACTTCACACGGTCCTAAACTACCAAAATCATAAGAAAAAACAGTATTTTATTGATCATTTTTTACTATAATCGGCCATCGAAGGCGGATAGGCTCAAAACCATTGGAACACGAGTAATGTTATTTCTCTACTTTTTATCATTCTTACGGCGAGTTAACCTTGAAAATGTGACTTTAGAGTCATTTTAATTGGAAATCCTGTGAAATGATTTGTGGCTTGGGTTATTTCTACATTAAGAAGGATTGGGCGTTCAGAGCCAATCGAATGCCCTGCGTGTCCGCCAGACCTGAACCCCATCGATTTTTTCCATTTGCGGATTTTACAAAGAGCTGGTGCAAGCGACGGAAAGCAACAACAAAGAAGAATTAAGACAGAAGCGAAAAGAAAAATGAAACAAAAACATTGAAAATTATGTATTCAAAATGAATGAAGGGATTTCGAAGATTCATTGTAGTAAATGGTAAATTTCCAGTAATATGTGCTTTCATTCCTCATCCAAAAGCAAGTAATTTCACAACTACCAATTTTGAAATATGCTCACATTTTCAGTGGTGGAACCGAAATAATTGTTGAAATTACACAAGCTACAGTTGGTTTACAGAAATTTCATTTCAAATTACTTTAGAAACACATTTTCGAGTTTAATTTACCATAACAATGATAAAAAGTAGAAAAATAACTTTAATCGCGTTTAAATGATTTTTAGCCTATCCGCCTTCAAGGGCCGATTTCAACAAAATAAGGTTCATAGAGTAGTATATTTTCTTATGATTTTGGTAGTTTAGGACTGTGCGAAGTTTTTAAACTCCTTCAGAAACTATGAAAATGGTTTCTTTCGGAAGTTATTGTGTTTACGGTCGGCCAAAGCGGTCATCTCCATTGGACATGGGCGTAAAAGCTGCTGCCTTTATGGAAGTGCTCTTCTAGGTTTCCTCAATCTGTTTCGATTCAAGATGGTCAAATATATGCTTTCACACATTTTCATAAGTCATCCTGAATTTTGAATAATTCGGTACTGAAAATGTTGAAATCAAGACGCAAATTCAAATAAGGCTAAATACTTCTGATTAGAAGATCGCCTCAAACGTCACTATTCACATCAGGATTCTACGATCAAGTAACAGCAAACACTGTCCATCTAATTGGCAGAGAGAAGAGTACATCGGAAGCGTTAGTGTATCTGACATATAACGTCACAAAATGCCTCAAAGTTCCGATAGTTTGAACATCCAATCGTAGGACCAAATTTCAATGATCGTTTTCTCGTTGAAAATTGAATTTTTCGACTACGGTTGAATTTGTTCAGTATATCCAAATGGATAAAATAATCAAAAATGAGAAGAATACATTTCTGAGACCAATTGTAGGAATTCGAATAGTTCTCCGGTATGCAGGCAATCAGTTTATATATTTTGAATGGATCTCCTGAGGCGAGAGCACTGAATTCAAGTATTGCTTTAACACCTATCTAACTTTTGCTAGCGTCTACACGACATATCTTTCGTTCTGTTATATCATTGTCTGAATAGTTCTACACACGATAAATCCTATTAATATGCCCCAGTAGGAATCTGAATTCTCAAATCGTTGTTCGACTGGGAAGAAACATTAGAATGGGTTGATCCAAAATATATATAGAAAACCTGAATAGCTTCGGCATTAAGTCTGCAATTATTTTGTATAATAGGAATGAGTCATGTGGAGATTTTTCTCTCTGGAAAAATGACCTCAGCAGTTATGCTATGTAGTCAATGTAGTAAAGAATTCTGTGAATTCACAAATTTTCCGTTCTCGAAAATATTGATTGGATATTTGCATCAATATAAGCCGTGTGATCACTATTACAAAACTGACTAACTAGATGGTTTCTCCATAGTTCAGGAGATATAGGCTTCCAAAGTTCTTAATTGATGCATTTTCAGCTCACTTTCTTCGGCATGAAAACCATCACTTGTTTCTTTCATATAGTTCACAAATCATCTTTGAAGCTTCAACCAACTATAAGCAGCTATTTTAAATGGAAAATAATTGGAAATATCAGATCACCATCCAATTCTTCTGATTTCCGCTCACTCCGAAACTGAGGTTTGGCATTGGCGCGATTCAATCGGTCCGGATTCTGTGTATTCGTCTATGACAACTAGCAGGAAATACTTTTCAGTCATATACTTTCGCCAGCGATGATGTAGCGTTGTTGCCAGACTTCACTTTGGGATTAATTAATAATCTGTAAAAATAGAGGTTGAATGGTTGTCCGGTATTTCCATTTTAATTCATTAAATATCGTATATTTTCGACCTGAATCGCCACTATTCGTTCCGTTAGGGTTGAAACACAATTCCCAAACTACATAGGAAAAGTGCGTGATTATTTTTATGATCGAAAAAGTGACCTGAAGATGCATAATTTCAGAACTTTAGGAGGATTATATCTTTCAAACTATAAGGGACCTCCTACCTTCGTCGGCAGATTTTTTGTTAAGAACCCAAAGCGACGGATAAGCAATTCATGTGAGACGACGCAAAGACTTTCACACCATCCATGACCGCAGTGAAAGTAAAACATTCTGAGTTGCACAGAATCATGAATCGAGATTCATTTGAGATTACCTTGTTCGATTTCTCGTGCATAAGTTCGGTTTTGTCATGAACGTATCGACTAAGAAGATTCCGCACACGTGCTCTAACCTTTTTATTCATGAGTAGAAAACCTGTATTCTCAAACAGAAGACACTTCAACTCAGTAGAAGCATTGGAATGGCTCAATTTGAAATAAATAGAAAATTTCTCTATACACACTGTTGAGTATGATACCTAAACCATTTGTGGCAGGAACCAAGGGGATGTCCGGTTTATTTATGCACCAAATTCGAATAAATACTGTCCAAATATATGAATAGTGAAGCAAAATTAGGTATGTCATTAGAATGTAATTTTACGGTGCCAGTGTAGAAAGGAGTTATGATTTTGAGAACCAGTAACTACTAGAGATCATAGTTCAGTTTCTCCCAGGTGCCAGCTTATACACTGCAGATTAAAACTGAGAGCATTTACTGAGTCACACATCAAGACATCAGAGAATCCCAGAAAAATCAATATTATTGTCAAGACGATGGATAACAATCTGTAACGATTTATATGATTTCATATGTTCTATATTTTCGAGTTCATTCATTCAGCATGCATTCCCTATCGACCAATCAGTTCGGATTCCAATTTCTGTGGGGAAACTAGATGTTGTCGACGTTTGTTTCAGCTATTTTGTTCCTACATTATGAGATGGAAGTTTTAATGAAGGAACAGTGGATGAATCTGAGAAATTAACATAAATACAAGGACAACTATTTGTCAATAACTCACCAAATATTACACCTTGATCAGAGCTAACCGAAAAATCTATGGGCAATGAGCACCGTTGCTACAGTTTCACAGTTGTATCCGATCATCATACAGACAAATCTTGGAAACCGCAGATAAGACTCTAGATACTTACGACCTGTTCGAGAGAATGCTGCAGTATTAACAACATACAACGCCATCTCCTAGAATTATCTTACGAATCCTAACCTTCGAGTGTAGAATACTTTGATCGATGTGCATAACGTTCATCCTTTTGTCGTTCCAGCTCACTGTATCTGCGATATCGTAGTTTGTGCAGCAACCGTCACGACGTGGAAACACTGAGATTCCTCACAAGACGGTTACATCCAACGTCCAACTAAGATAGGAATCGGTTCATGGAAGTTCTTCGATGCCTTGGTTGATTGGATGATTAGCTCTGATCAAGATGGAATATTTGTTGACTTATCGACATATATTCGTTCTTGTTTTCGGAGCTCTTGTTTCTCCATCAACCAATTCCTATCTTTGTTTAATGTTGGACGTTACCGTCTTGTGAGAAAACTACATGAACTGAGTGTTTTCACGTCGTGATGGTTGCTGTAGAAACTGTAATATCGCAGATACAGTGACCTGAAACGACATCAGGATGAATGTTTTGCACGTCGATCAAAGTACTTCACACTCGAAGGTTGAGATTCGTAAGATGCACCTGAAAGATGGCGTTGTATGTTGTTAAAACTGCAAAATTCTGTCGAACAGGTCATGAGAATCTAAAGTCTTATCTGCGGTTTCCAATGAACGGCTGTCTGATAATCAGAAAAACCCGTGATAATGGAGAAACCGTACTCCTTGGACATCGTTTCTTTGAGGTAGATGCTTCGGTTGATTTAATGATTAGCTTTGATGGAGGTGGAATATTTGTTGACTTATCGACCGATATTTGTCCTTGTTTCAATGTTAGTTTATTACTATTGAAGCTCTTCGTTCTTTATGAACCTATTCCCATTTCCGATGAATATAATGTTAATTAGATTAGAATGTGACTGAGTAGGTTACTACAAAACACATAAAATATTTCTGGATATGTTGACAATCACATTTCATTAATCGGAACAAGTACACATTTCCATCGTTTTATAAATATTATACTTGGATCGATAGTTTCACAGAGAAATGGACCATAATTATTATTGGTTGTAAGGGACTGCGGTAATTATCATTATTATTCACAATAGGAGAGTGACTTTTTTCATCCACATCCTGAACGAGGAGGACAAAAAGTTACATGGATTCATCTGTAGTTTTTACCACAAGATTTTAATATCGTCAATGTAGGATTGCTAGAATCACGAAACGGTTGGATCTCGTGATAGCATTCAAAAACATCGATTGATTTCTTTGGATTATAAATGAAAAGTTTGTTCCATCTTTTTACAGCGTTAATGTCTTGCCCAAATCTTTGTGATCTTGAACGAAAAGGTTGGACTTCGGATGAAGATCTCAAACTTGTATAGTAGGTTGCAGATCAAAATCCGACGGTGAAATTCATAAGAGGGGAAAATCAGCTGATTTGTTTTGGAGTCATGCCCATTTTTAATTTTGAGCTTATTTCTCCAATATCTCAAGAGGTACCGAAGCGATCAGATCGATAAGTTGAAGAATAACGACGCTAAGCTCCATGCTAAAATTTGTGAGGATCGAATTCTTAGGAATAAAAACATCAATTCCGTTGAGCAAGCCGACCGCTCGCCTGATAGTCAGCACGATAATTCCCTGAAGAAACGAGCTAGTGACTTGGAACTTCCCGAATAGGTTGCCCATTTGAATACGAAGAATAAGGTCGTTTTTAGATGAAAAGTATCGATTTAAGCTTATTTTGGTAGAATTTCATATCATTTTTAGGTTTTTTCTGGGTTTGCACCCCCAATATTCGAAACAAAACTATTAAAAATTTAATGAAGAATTTTTTCACGAAAAACAATTTTGGATGTTTCATTTGAAAAATATCAGGATTTTATCAAAACAAGTGTCTTCAGTATAGATCTCTAAATTTTCTTCCAATTATCAACTCAGTGTAAAATCAGGTATCGTCAAAACTCTTTATGACAGAGCTATTGTAATCTCATCAACCCATGACATTCGTCAACGTGAATTAAATTACATCAAATCGTTCCTTGAAGTAAATGGACATCCGACAGGATTTATAAATAGAATCTTTTCAAATTCAGATCGAAAATCTTCTTCTAAATATCAACCCAATCAACAGAACAACCATCATGAACAACCCAATTTATTGAATGTGATTGCCTATGTACATGGAATGTCAGGAAAGATCAGAAGAATTGGCGCTGAATTCAATAGGAGGACGGTTTTCAAATCAAAAAATGATTGGGGATCCATGCTAACTAAAACAAAATCAAGTAACGAAAAACAAAAATAAAAAAATTGTGTTCATAGTACTGTATTTGTGGAAAGACATATTAAGGGGAAACGTCTCGACCGTTAGATATCAAAAAACGAGAGCACAAAACAACCTAAAGGAATCGAGACATACAAAAATCCCAAATAGCGAACCATGTATGTTCGACCACTGGGAATCACATGATACATTGGTACAATCCAAAAATACTGATGCTGGAATCAGATAAATTGAAAGAGAAATTGAAGAGCCCTTTTGCATTTTATTAAATGGAGAGAGTAATGTTGCTCATTTTTCTGTAGAAATAGACCCTATGTGGCTGAATTTACTTTAAAAAGAGGTAGAATTGAGGAACTTTCGAACCAAATGAATCTGTTTTACTGTGATTTCTCAAAAATGTCAATTTGACAAAGTCTCAACTCAAAACGAAACAGTACAGTTCGCTCTGTTTATCGTTTATATTGTTTCTGTATTGTTCATTATGCAATCTGTTCTCTAAGAAACTGCCCTTGACAAATAGTTTAATTCTGCAATCTGCAAGATTCTTTTTCATGAAAAAATAATTTTATTTAATTTTCAATACTTCTGTTTCAGATATTGGAAGTGAAAACTCCAAAAAACCTAGAAAATGATAGTTGAATGTATTCAATGGTTGCGGCGTGAGACTCATTTGAGATTCTTTGGTTATTTCCTCAGTATATCCAGAAAGGCGATCCGATATTTTTCTCGGAAATATTGGTGAAATATGGTGAATGTCGTTGTTATTTTCCAGAATTGTTCTTGGAAACAGAGTCAAATGTCGGTAATTTCTAAATGATGTCAAACGACTATGTTGGACTGACTGGTAGAGAATCCGATGTCAAAATCAATTCTGAGTTTTGAAGTTTTTTCCTGAATATCCCAGGAACTTTCTGAGTGATCTTATCGAAACTTGATTATCAGCATAATACTAATGCACATTTACTGACAAAATTTTGTTGGGAGAGTTGGTTGTTTGTTTGATAAAAAATCGCTGCGAAAAACTTTAAAATTCTTGTTTTTTCAGAGACTATTCCTCATATTCAAATAAATTTCAGTGGTGGTCTTGAAAATTCAATATCTGACAATAGTACCAAAATTCGATTCAATTTGATAATAACTTGCTGTAAGCTCTTCGTGAACAAATCAATTCAATACTTCAGTTTTAAATGTATGTCAGAAAAACTAACGAAGCGATATTCTATAGACATAGAATCACTCAACTGTTGGAAAATTTGAACTTGCGCGAAAAAGCAGCTGACTTTACCTCATGTATATAGAGAATCTTTGGAACCTTCGATTCCGAGTTTTTTCCCTTGTTAATACGCTTAAATTCACCCTTTCAATTCAATTGGCATGATGGTGGTGATCGACACCACCCAAATCCTAGAAACCGAGTTGAAAAAACATCCTGTTAATTACGGGGGTGAAACATTTGCAAAATGGCGAACACGCCCTTGTCTGTCGCCGAGACATTCATACTGTTTAAACGGGATGCGTCGCTAATCAGTGTCACCGTTTGAAAGGAATGATTTCCAATATTTTCAGCGCCGCGAATTGGCCATTCAGAGGTAGATGAAATGCTTTATGGGCTCGCTAAAAGTCTCCAAAAAAAAATCGGAAATTTATGTTCGATTATTCTATGTTTTGTGATCCGCCATATGAACCTTACTCAATTCTGCATAAACGAAGGTTGAATTCATGAATGGGTGGAATTCGCTCAATGAGTCCGTACATATACCCATTCGAAATGTTATTTTCCCAATATTTCAAGAATAACAAATTCAATCGAATTGAAATCAAGTAGTTAATTGAGAAATAAGTGCTGGAGGATTCATCCAGAATTTCGGGAGTAGAATGGGTTGAACTTGAACAACGTTTGGAAATGGATTTGATCATGAGCTCAAACGCTGCTGACTTCACGTCAGTGCTTTTCTTCGAGATGCATATCTTGATTTGAAGTTGTTTCCTCGTTTTGATTCGCTTGAACTCACGTTTCTTATTCCATTGGCATAATGGCGCTGATTAATACCGCTTAAATTCTGAGAACTTAGGGGAATAAACATCCCGTTAACTACGGGGTGGAAAGTATGCGAAATGGCAAATGCGCCTTTGCCTTTCGCCGAGACATTCAGAATGTTAAGACTTAGAAGCCGCGAAATGCTTCAGTCATCAAAGTCACCATTTGGAGGGATGGTCGATGACATCTTGAGCGCCGTGAATCAGCCAATATGAGGCAAAGAAACTCAGTATTCGATTCCGAAAAAAAATCGCCCTTTCGTGTTCGAATATTTTATATTTTGCGATCTTCCAGTCATATGATCCTCATGAAATTCCTCACGAACAAAGCTCGAATTCGTAAATGAATGGAATGCGCCAAATGATTCCGTAAATATACCCATTTGAAATTTTCCAGCACTCTATTGAGAAATGACAGTTGTAAGGTTGATTTCGTGAGCATCATATGTTTCCATCAGGAAGCTGAGCCATATTCGGCGCGTAAAATACGTTAAAAAGTGACCTTTTGGGCAACGAATTTGATTATATGCTCAAACGCTGCTAAATTAACGTCAGTGCTTTTCTAGAATTATTCGAGATGGAACCTTTAATTTGGAGTTATTTTCTCACGTTAATTCGCTTGTATTCACTCTTCCAATTCGATTGGCATGATGGTTATGATCAATACCAGCTAAATCCTAAGAACCGAGGTGGATAAATATCCCGTTAATTACAAGGGTGGAAAGTTGTCTAAATGGCGAATGCGCCCCTGTCTGTCGCCGGGACATTTAAACTAAGCAGCAGCGGCATGCTTCGGTCATCAGTGCCACCGTTTAAAGGGATGATCCACGACATTTTCAGCACCGCAGATCGGCCCCTTAGAGGAAGAAGAAAAGCTTGATGAAAACCCGCCAAGGACGGTAATATTAAGGACGCTATTCGCGTTCACTCTGGAAATTAATAATCTGTGGTTGTCGGGCGAAAACTTGCTACAAGTCAATTTCCACTGTCAAGGGGATTCCCATACGACGTCTCATTTTGAATTGATGGGCTGGATGTCATCAATTATTCGAACATTTTGATTTATTAGTTTTAATTCTAAATATTACTTCAAGGACTCGTCCTACAGTTATGGAAATGGAGGCTTTAGGTAGATTCGCTGAAATGTATCTGTAATGAAAATAAAGAAAATCATAAATATCGATTGAAGAACATTTTGTTTTTTAGATGTTCACTATTGAACTATTGAAAATAAAAAAAAATATGTATTTCGAGAGAACTCCATTTCGTATTGCGGGATTCGAACTATTCGTAATGGCCAGAAAAATTTGTGTGATGAACGATATCAGAAAAATGCAAACTATCAAGGAATTGAACTGTTACGTTACATATTCCATGTATGATTTTTGACTAAGACAATAACGAGAAGATTTACAGAATTATTTTCCAGTTATTGTCTGATGGAGAAATCAGATATAAAATCTCTGAAATTTTTCCGATGTTCATTCGGCAAACCTTTTTCTTGGAACAAATAATTTGAATCCCGGAATTCTAATGAAACTTCTATGAATAACGATTTCTATTTGATTTTCGATTTTTTTTCAGATACTGGGAATAAAAACTGATGAGACACCAAAAAAATACAGGAACTAGGAGCATATTTCAAGTTCGAAATCCTAAACTTATATTCCATAACGTTCCTAGGAAAAAGTGCGAAAAAAAGATTTTATTGGGTACCCTGTGGGCTTGACTATACGTAGCTTGCATTGATTCATCTGACCTTAGAACTTACTGGTGCCTATTTCTCCATGAATTTGTATTTCATCTGTATAATAAGGTTAATTATACAGAGAAATTGTTCGCTATACGTATTTTCTATCTATTTCCAATAGGCAGAACACCAGAAAGTTATTCCAGATGTCAATAGCTTTTACGGTCGTCTTTAAATTCGATGGTTCTCGTCATAATATTTGAGGAAGTACTCGATTTCAATTTGACGATATATTTTGGGAATCATTCAGCAGGTTTCACCTTCTTCAATTCAAGAAATCAATGAATTTTCCTATTTTAGAATTTTTGGACGTGTCTAGCTCCGTTTCATAAAGGAAATGCGGTAGAAATAGACTCGAAAGTCGAATTCCTCATTTCTCGCCTTTCTTTAACCCGATAATCGAATTTCTTATGCCCGAATCCTCAAAAAATTTAACCAGATATTAATTAATTAAAATATTATTATAAAAAAATCTTCGGAATCTTCGAATACTGTAGTTCTCTAGCATATTTTCTCTACTGCTTTCCATGAAATCCCTGTTTACTAAAATTCGGGTGAAACTTAAACCTTATCTCGATGAAGGCATATCAGTACCACCACAGACCAACTGATCTGTGTTGATCTGTGGTACCACTGTGAAAAAAAAGAAATTGTAAATTGACAGATTTAATCTATGAATTGTCAGAATTATTCAGTCAATTAACAGAATGAAGCTGGTTATTTGAGACCAGGAAAGGGAATTTATATAAAATCGCCAAGTGTCTGAAACCGCGTTAGTTCGTGAATATGGGTCGAAATTTCACATATTTTTTTTCTATATCTCCGGAATAAAATCGAATCAAATTGAAATCTGGATACTGTTGTTGAGTATTGATTTTAAGGTCCTTACCAACTTCGGGAAATTTTCGAATAATTTTTCTTCAATTTTCTAAACACGAGATCCACACGAATTTAGTATTTTTCAACTAACTACGAAGTTTAAAACTGATAGCAAAAACAATACCATTCTCCATGAGATATCAAGGAAATAACCTCAAAAAGTCAAGTTGATATTATTCTGAATCAGTTCTACCCACTATCGCACTCAACCGAGATATTTAGGCTCTCACAACTCTAGGTCCATTTCTTCGAAAACTAGAGCACACACGGTCAGGTGGCCGGACAAAATATAAAAATTCGGCCACGCATTCTTCATCGGAGAGCCCAAGCTAGTCGTTTTTGTCTGCTCAAATTTTTGAGAATACAGATAATACAGAAAATACAGAAATTTGGCAGACCGAAAACTCCAGAACAAGCGTGAGAAAATAGCATTCCAAAACATTCGATAATATACAAAGTATCTCATTTGAAAAAATATGAATACCCTGCGTGATAGAAAACTACTGCAAATTTAACACGAGGCTTTATTATTTTCTCAGTTGAATAAACCAATACCATTGATATCCTAAATAAAGTTTATAAACTATTGATAACTCACTGGTTTTTCACCCCTAAATTTGCAGCGTTTTTCTTTATAACTCAGGGACCTCCGGTCGGGTGAAAATTTTCAGGTTGAGTTATGCAACGTTGAGAGTTTCAAGAAAATTCGGTGAAATAATTTTTTTCCCCCAACCCCCAATTTTGGGCCCTTTGGGTACACAGATCCTGCTGAAAAGCTTGGAGTATCAATCTCGAGCAACACATGATTTTTCTACTGATTTCGGTTCAGTACTTTCAGAGAAAAGCCCTGGACAACGGACGGCGTACGGCGGACCGCGGACGGTGGACGGACGGATTTTTTCATTAGTTCATTCAAATCTACATACTTCAAAATGTAAACTGTGGAATTTTCAGGGGGGAAATTTTTTTTTTCTTGTTCGATCTCTCAGGCTTATTATTTGATTTCATCAAATAATAAACCAAAATGAAGATATGGAGAACAGTTTTATTATTTTTCAAGAAAACCTTCAACTCAGATCGTTCTTTTCTATAGATTTAAGAATAAGATACAATCATATTAATAATTTCAGTGTATTTCATCAAAAATCATTATTTCATAAATTGAGCTCATTTTGCGATGAAAAATATGAAAAAACACAAACTATTCTGACATTCTTCTCAGTTTTGAGATTTCCTCTTGGGAGTCTTTGAACTATTATGCTCATTATGAGTGACTGGATTCCTTGAAAACTTTCTGCTGGTAAATCCTCCTCTTTCCTGAATATTCCATAACTTTTCTTGAGGGTCTTTGTTTGGTCACACAGTTTAGAGTGAGAAGAATTGGCGATCCTGGCAAGGGTTGTTCGAGGGATCGAATGAGCTCCTTCTTCGAGGGCGAATTGTTCATTAATGAAACATGTGATGAAACTGAGCTGATAAGTTTTGCTGATAATCCTAGGTATTCTCAGTTGAAGCTGCTAATAAATTCACTACTGAGTACTCAACTTAATATTTCATTTATTTCGTATTTTATGTGAAATACGTTGTTCGAACTTGAAATCTCTCGCTAATTTGATATCGGACCACATTCCTTGAGTTAGAGCACTGATTTAATCATTAAACACTCAGTTTTCCACAGTTCTCAACAGGTCCTTTGAAACAGACTTTTTTTCTATTTCATCAACCCCTCAATACTTGTCCCACTTGTTAGTTTATCGAATGTCAGGGCTTCCAAATTGAGTCATCCAACGAAGTTTGGACAATCATATCGATCTCCATCTTGGTTGGTATTACCGAATACTTCGTGAAGTTCCTTGTGCTCCTACCTTCACGATGAAGTACTCCTTTATCCTGAATATTCCATAATCTTCCTTGAGTGCCCGTGTTTGGTCATATCGTTGAGAGTGAGAAGAAAACGCGCCCCTGTCAAGCGTTATGAAAGAGATCAAATGAACGCACCTTTTCAAGGGTTAATGTTTCATGAATATAACATTTAATACAACTGAGCTGTAAGTTCTGCTGAGATTCAGAGTTCATCTCAGTTGAAGCTGTTAAACAAATTAACTACTATGAACACGAATTCAGTATTTTACCCCTTCCGTAATTTTGATGTGGAGTACGTCCTCTGAACTAGTAGTCCCTGGTTAATTCGATATCGATCAACATTCCCTGAGTTTGAGTACTGATTTAATCATAACTCATTGATTACTCGGCTTTCCGTAGTTCTCAACAGGTCCTTACATACAGCGTTCCACTTATTTTTCCATACCATCAACCCCTCAATAACTTGTTCCGCTATTTAGTTTATCGGAGGTCTGTGCTTCCAAATTGAGTCATCCAACGAAGTGAGGACAATCATATCGATCTCCATCTTGATTTCTATGCATGATCGAATACTTCGTGAAGTTCCTTCGGCTACTACCATCACGATAAAGTCCACCTTTTTTCTGAATATTCCATAACCTTCCTTAAGTGACTCTGTTTGGTCACACCGTTGACAGTGAGAAGAATAAGTGCCCCTGGCAAGGCTTGTGAAAGACAACAAATGAGCATCCCTCTTCAAGGGCTAATGTTTCATGAATGAATCATTTAATACGACTTTGAGTTCTGCTGAGAATCTCAGTTAATCTCAGTTGAAGCTGCTTAAAAAATTCACTACTATGTACACGGATTCAATTTTTACTCCTTCCGTTTTTTGATGTGAAGTTGGTTCTACGAACTAATAGTCCCTTGCTAATTCGACATCGAGCAACATTCCCTGAGTTTGAGTACTGATTTAATCATAACTGATTGATTACTCGGCTTTCCGTAGTTCTCAACATGTCCTTACTTACAGCGCTCCACTCATTTTTCTATTACATCAACCCCTCAATACGTGTTCTGCTGGTTAGTTTATCGGAGGTCTGTGCTTCCAAATTGATTCATCCAACGAAGTAAGGACAATCATATTGATCTCCATCTTGATTTCTATGCATCATCGAATACTTCGTGAAGTTCCTTCGGCTCCTAAGTTCACGATAAAGTCCTTCTTTTTTCTGAATATTTCATAGCCTTCCTTGAGTGACTCTGTTTGGTCACACCGTTGACAGTGAGAAGAATAAGTGCCTCTGGCAAGGCTTGTAGAGACATCAAATGAGCATCCCTCTTCAAGGGCTAAAGTTGTATGAATGATACATTTAATACAACTGAGCTGTTAAGTTCTGCTGAGAATCTCAGTTATTCTCAGTTGAAGCTGCTTGAAAAATTCACTACTATGTACACGAATTCAATTTTTAATCCTTGCGTAATTTCGATCTAAAGTAGGTTCTCTGAACTAATAGTCCCTTGGTTAGTCGACATCAAGCAACATTCCCTGAGTTTGAGTACTGATTTAATTAAAACTCATTGATTACTCGGCTTTCCGTAGTTCTCAACAGGTCCTTACATACAGCGTTCCACTTATTTTTCTATTACATCAACCCCTCAAAAACTTGTCCCGCTTGTTAGTTTATCGGAGGTCAGTGCTTCCAAATTGAGTCAACCAACGAAGTCAGGACAATCATATCGATCCCCATCTTAATTTCAATGCATCATCGGACATTTCGTGAAGTTCCTCCTGCTCTTGCCTTCACGATAAAGTCCTCCTTTTCCCTTATTATTCCACAACCTTCCTTAAGTGCCTGTGTTTGGTCACATCGTTGACAGTGAGAAGAATTAGCGCTTCTGGCGAGGGTTGTTAAAGGGATCAAATGAGCGCCCCTCTTCAAGGGCCAATGGTTCATTAGAACGGATTTAGCGGTTTATGTTCATATGAACTCTCTTCGTAATTTTCGATTAGTATCGCTCGTGTGAATCCCGTTTCTTATGGCGTCCTTCCACATGATTTATGTCGAGTTTCCTTCCCTGTTAGGGGAGAAATTCGCGATTATGAGCAAAAAGGTGTTCTTCATATAAATTCGGGAAGCAAACACTGAGAGTGTCCACCAATATTTGTGTACAATCTCAAGGTTATTCACGAGGATATATTTTTGTTGCTGAGCAAGTGTTTTTATTATGTATTTATTCATTTATTTCTCCTGAATTTGACAATACAAATGGAACCATTCCGAACAATTTCTCGACGCGAACTCGAGAAAGCTCATTCAAGAAATAGTGTTTGAGCTCGCTAACAAAAAAAATTAACACATATCGGTCGTTCAATACTTGTCCCACTTGTTAGTTTATCGAATGTCAGGGCTTCCAAATTGAGTCATCCAACGAAGTTTGGACAATCATATCGATCTCCATCTTGGTTGGTATTACCGAATACTTCGTGAAGTTCCTTGTGCTCCTACCTTCACGATGAAGTACTCCTTTATCCTGAATATTCCATAATCTTCCTTGAGTGCCCGTGTTTGGTCATATCGTTGAGAGTGAGAAGAAAACGCGCCCCTGTCAAGCGTTATGAAAGAGATCAAATGAACGCACCTTTTCAAGGGTTAATGTTTCATGAATATAACATTTAATACAACTGAGCTGTAAGTTCTGCTGAGATTCAGAGTTCATCTCAGTTGAAGCTGTTAAACAAATTAACTACTATGAACACGAATTCAGTATTTTACCCCTTCCGTAATTTTGATGTGGAGTACGTCCTCTGAACTAGTAGTCCCTGGTTAATTCGATATCGATCAACATTCCCTGAGTTTGAGTACTGATTTAATCATAACTCATTGATTACTCGGCTTTCCGTAGTTCTCAACAGGTCCTTACATCCAGCTCATTCAAGAAATAGTGTTTGAGCTCGCTAACAAAAAAAATTAACACATATCGGTCGTTCAATACTTAATTGAAAATAATACAAATACTGAATTAGCTGATTGTGAATAAAGTAATATCTGAAGTTTCAAAATGATCTATGAACTGCTTGTCGTCCAAAACTATCCAGCAATCAGGAATTTGTGAGCTTTTTGAGGGAATGGAAGGTATAATATTATAGATTTCGAACATCCTGTAAAGGAGCAACGATCTCTTGCCATTTTGATAACTCTTACCATCCCATTTTCTGCATGTCGTGTTCTGTCAGCAGAATCGACGAAGGCAAGCCTGTGGCCACTTTTCGGAATTGAAAGTATCAAAGCCCTAACATACAGTTGTCTAAGATCAATAATTCTCAGCTCTCCGTTTGAACCAAGACAGGCTCTTTGAAAAGAACCCTCAGAAGCTGCTACTGTACTTTCTCAATAGTAAGGTTATATTTTTCGACGATATTTCTCTATTCTGAAAGGCGAAAACCACGGTATGAAAAATAATGCAACATTTTTTTCCTGAAAAGTTTTATGGGTTGTATTCTCCAATCGACAAATAGCTTCTCTCAATATTTTATTTATTTATTTAATTCATCGTTTCTCTGTAGTGAAAGCTCAATAAAATAGCTTTTCGCACATGTTTTTCATTCTTTTTTCTTCTCAACTCAGATATTGAGAATTCTAAATCACCAGCAGGAATATTATCAAGTTTCTCACATTTTTTTCGAAACGGAAATGATGCCGCATTCGTAATAATGATCTTTGGTGAAAAAATGTGTAGAAACACAGCAAATATCTGCCACATAATGATAGGATATCGGCAAAATAACTGAAACAACTGATTTCGTCTTGCGCATATATCCGAAGGAGATGTCAGCTTTAGCAACGGATTTGAACAAGCGCGCAGAAGCTGCTGACTTCCCGTCAGTGCTTTTCTGTTTTTTTTAAGCTATTCCGAAAAAAAAAACGGTACTGAGGAAAACCCAAGAAATATTATGAATTTTTCCCCAATATCTCCAATCATAAACATAAAGCTTAAAGATTTTGAAAAATTTTTTTCTTATTCACTGAAAACATTTTGCAAAAAGTTGCGCGTTGTTATACTCCAACTAACCTCCAAGTTCCAATCCAACCGTTCCAGTAGTTCTGAAATATCAGGAGATAACCTCAAAATTTCCAATGGCTATAACTCTCAAACCAATCGGCCGATTTCGCCCATTTACGAACTTAACCTGACTACCATGACAGTTTCAGGTTGATAGGATTTTATGTACGCCAGTAAACGTACATACGGTCGGCCGGACAGAATCAATTTGACAGTGAGTTCAACCTAGTCGTTTGAGACCACTTTTGGCGTAAAATTCGAAAATTACAGACCTTTGGATAAATCGGTAGCACGCTGTTCCCCAGAACATGTGCGCGAAAATGCACCCATTGTTCCAAAATCGTTCATAAGAAAACATTGTAGGTATCAAAAATTGCTTCTGACAAGTACTTCATAATTTCTATGAAAACACATATTGTATTATCTTTATAACTTATTTTAAGATATTGGTAGAGAAAATCTGAACGCATTCCTGAAACGAATGCAAGTCCCAATTGATATTTCAACGGGCTGAGGCTATTTTATGATAAGGATTGAAAAAAAAAGGTTGGAGACGTCTAGAAAAAATAATTTCACTACAGAGATAAATTATTTCAGTTATTTGTAGCAGACGAATACTGCTCGAAAAAAAATTATATTTTTTTTCATTTTTACTGACATTTCTATAAGACTCTGAAACCATTAATCGCAGAGAATTGGAAAATAAGTTTATTAGTAAAAACTAAAAAAAGTTCGAAAATATGGATTCGAAGACTGTGTTATTCAATATGAGGAATCTTCACGAAATCTCCTGATTATATGTTTCAAAATGAGGTTTATTATCAGAAGATTAATATGATGCATTTAAGGAGACCGAGGAGATAAACTGAAAAAATCATTTCACTCCAGTTGACAACTCCAAGGAACGTAATGATTACACGACAAATTAAATTTGTATCTATGCCCTAGTCTGACAGCAAGTCAGTGCTTTGCTCGAATTTTTGTTTTCGCTATGATGGGCATGAGTTTCGAGGATTTCGTATTCGACCTAACAAGCTTTTGGAGAGATAATCTATTCAATATTGCTAAAAAGATGCCGCATCTATTCAATTCAAAGGAAATCTACCGAATTTACCGGTTGTTAGGGTTTGTTATTTATTTTATGAATGGAAACTTCCCTTAGATGTTCGAGTTCATCTCTGAAGAGGAGCATTCATCAGATTTCCAGGATAATACAGACTTACTAAGCAGGATACTTAGAGGGCTAGGCGGTACCTATCAATCACTCAGTTCGAAAAATTCAATGCAAACTTCCATCGACTGAAGTTTTTCGAACGAAAATTACTAACAGGGAATGTAAATCTCTCCTTTCGTTGATGATGATTTCCTTTTTATGGTCCATTATGCTAGAAATAGCATATTACATCGTTACAAACAATAAGCGGTAGGAAATGTTCTTCGACATCATTTCAGGCATGACGACGTTGAATTTTCATGGACTGGTACGAATTTCACGCTGTATTTTCTTCGAAATTCATTCGTGGAAATGAAATCCAATTTGGAATGAATGTAGGAACGATTCATGCTGGTGTGATTATGGAACGAATAGTTTATGTGGGTTAAAAATTGCGCAACATATATCAAAGAAAGAATACCAGCAATAATTTTAGTTTTTGACTCGGGGTATGGCACAAATGAGACAGGGAAAAAATCAAATCTTCGTTTACCTTTGTATGAATTGTTCTGTGTTTATGTATCACATCGATTGAATTCCACAAAATCAGTATTTTGACGGTTTTTCTCCGGGTTTTTACTCCCGATATCTGGAACAGAACTATAAAAAACTAAATAAAATTGTTTTTTATGGAGAACAAACTGTGACGTTTCAGAGTACAAATCTGACTCTTTCTTAAAACGAAAAATCGAAAGGAAATAATGCTGAAAATTCTCTCGTTCATCTGATGAAAGAGCCAGTATGAAGAGTTCTACACCAGAAAACCGTTTATTCAAAATTCAAATCCGATAACGAAATTCATCGAGAATTCTCCGATTCCTGTCTTTATTTTCACGGAATGTTTAGTAAATATTCAATAGATTTGCTAACTTCATTTTTTGAGGATCCAATTGTTGGGATATGCAAACAAAATTGTTTTTCGAGAGTTTTCCAAGGTTTTGTCGGACCAAGTTGTTTTATCGGAGACTTCTGATTGAATTTCGATTAAATTAGACACATACCTTGAAAATATCTAATTTCTAACAACTGAGGTTTCAATTTCAATTTGATTCTATGTTAATTTTTGGAGATATTAGAAAGAAATTATATCAACTTTCAGTGGTATTTGAAATTCCGGGGATATTTCCCCAATATCTCGATGAGTACCGACGCGACCAAATTGAATCTTTTGTTCACTATCAGCAGTTAAGCACAATAACTGCGAAAATAAACGACAAGACACACGTTATTTGTAGAGTAGCTCTTCGGTTTAATCTCGAAGGTCGTATTTGTGAATGGATTAAATTCATCCAATGATTCTGTGGACGACGGTTACCATTCAAAATAATATTTTCCAAGGATTCCAAGAATGCAAATCAGATCGAATTGAAATCTAGTACTTGATCCAAAAATGATGAGGTTCATGCAGAAAGTCGTAAGGACCATCTGGGAGTAGAGCTGGGTTTGGCGGGGCCAATACGTAAATAGGTAACAGCTTTGGCATATTTGGCAACGAATTTGAACAAGCGCGTAAAATTTCCTGAACTCTAACTTCTTGATTCCTTGAAAAAGCACCTTGAAAAGAACAATCAACAATATAGGCTTGAGCCTAAGCGTGATTACTAGTTCTTGGTAAATTAGGTCTTCAATTGGTGAAAACTCATTTTGAATAAAAACGTCCAACTTTTATTTCATCTATATCATTTCAACAGCAGTTTCACCCAAATGTGGCTTCTCCAGGATTACTAGATTGATAGTATTCACTATGCGTGATTCATTGCAAATTAATACCTCGACCGTCATGTCGCCAGAAAAAGCCAGAAGAAAAGGCAATGTGTTGCAGGTGCAGCACGCCCTCTTTCAGCCCTTACTTCAATTACGTGCTCTCTACTTCATCCCTTGTATCTTAAATACCCTTCATTACTTGCACGTAACGGCTTTCCCCAACTTAGGCATCAAATAGTGCATGCCCTGATACGCTCCACTAGACCAAGCCAGGACGAAACGGGATGTCCCCAAAGAGATTGTAGATCCCGCTTCATCACTCGAAAAGCTTCATAGGAATCAGAACAATAAAACACAATTGAAGTACTTATGCTTTTCCATTGTTAATGCATCGAATTGGCTTGAATATTAATTATAATTATTCATTTCCGTATCTGAATCAGTAACCTTCATTTCTGAACCGAAAAACTGATGATAAGATCAGATACAAAGTGTCGAATAATTCGGAATTAATTTTTCATGTATTAAAATTTTCATCCGAGAAATACACCGGTGACACAAATAAATAGCACACTGGGAATATTTCCAGTGGAAAGAGTTTTTCAGGAAATACCAACACCGATCAATTTTAATTTTTAGGGAGGCATCTTCTGATCGTTTATTCATAGATGTAGGGTCATTCCGTTAAGTGGGATGCCAACCCTCTTGAGAGTCCTGAATATCTGAGGAGGGCTAATGGCACATAATTCCGCAGGTGTTTTAATATATTTCTTGAGCTGGAACTGTGCTTATAAATGAAAAAAATATTCTAGAAAAGTGCTGACTTGAAGTCAGCAGGTTTCCCGCGCATGTGCAAATTCGTTGCCAAAGCGTTCGTCTTTTGTAGTATCGACCCCGCCAAATCAGCTTTACTTCCTGTTGAAATGAGTCGGCGATATTCTTTTCATATGGTCTTCATGGAATCCTGCATGAACTTCAAGCTGTCATTTTCCAATTAAGTACAAGATTCCAATTCGATCCAATCCGTATTTTGGAAAAATTGAGAATATATACTTTCGAATATTTACGGAATTATCAGCTGGATTTTACCCTTGCATGATTTCGACCTGCGTAACTAAGCCCCAAACCTCCTCTTCCAATATATAGTTCACAAATCGTTTCTTTCGAAAGTTGTTGTGTTTATGACGGTTGGCCTAGTGTCCGGTGGTGAACATTTTGAAGAAGAATCCATTGTCAAATTCTATACTGACCTTCCATCCGTCTGCGCTTCACCTTTCGAATCAACAGTCCTAAAATTTTAGGGTTAGATTTCGAATCAACGGAAGTGTTTCATCAATTTTGAGGTTATTTCTTCCATATCTCTACTTAGGCTGAGATTGGTTGTGGAATACTGACGCGCAACTTCAAATAAAAACTGGCTGGATGCTCTCATTCATGTTTCAATTTTTCCACTTTTCGTTGAAAAAGTATTCTTCAATTTACAGATCTTGGAAAATTTAACAAAAGCGTACCAAATTTCCGCTAGATCTGACATTTATTCGATTTCGTAAGGCTCCTGACCTAACGTAACGCTTTTCAGAGTTTTTTCAACATACAATTGATATCGAATGGAACTTTTCCTATAGATAAGGGAGTTACAGCTCAATAATGAATCAACAAAAACAAGGAGGAATATCTGTCGATAAATCAACAAATACGCCACTTTGACCTGATCAAATAATGGAATCAACCAACGCCTCCACAAAGAAAAAACATTTTCGAAGGAATCATCAGAAAAATTCACCTTATAAAATGCCGAAAGGGTTCTAGATACTTAATACCATTTGGATGTTGCTTCTGTGAAGAAATTCCACTTGCGTCATCTCATAAGCACCTAACGAGTGCTGAAAACTTTGTCTAATGTGTAAGGCGTTCATCTTTTCGTCGTTCCAAATTGATCTATCTACAGATATTCGACCGTATGTTCATTTTTCAGTTTGCTATTAAACTGGAGCTCTCATCCTTCAATGATAGACGTTGCCATCTTGAAGAAGGAAGTACACGAACTGAGTGTTTCATCGTCGTGATGGTGCTGTACAAACTGCAAAAATCAAAGATACGGCTCCATGTTACGACAAATAGGAGTAGATCATACACAACGCTCAAAGTTTTCTGCTCGAAGGTTAGGGCTCCTAAGATGCCTTCAGATCGTGCTAAGAAATTTTATTTCCAAAAACATCATCCACCAGATATTAAGTATTCCTCTAAAAGCATTGAACAAGAAGAGTCATTCTAGTGATCGGCAAAACCGTGAAACTTTAGTAAACGAATTCCTTAGATAATGCTTCCTTAGTGTAGGTTTTGGTTGTTTAGATGATAAGCTAAGATCACGGTGGAATATTTTTTGATTTATCTACAGATATTCGTCCTTGTGCTCATGTAGGAGTCCGGAGATTTTATTGCATTCTAGAACTGTTATTGCAGTATGGCCAGTATAAATTCTTTGTAGTGATATGAATTCGAATGAGTGCGAAATTTTGTATATTATAGTTTTTATTGGCATGAGACAATAAGTTTGTTGCTACACACTCTGGAACCAGTTCTGACCTAGGCGGAGTGTGCGCATACCGGTTCTAGAGTTCCAACAAAGTTTGAACTGATTCTGGAGTTGCGAATCAAGTGTTCCACCGTTTAATGAATTGTTGTCGGACTGGTTCTGGAATCATGGATTCAGTTCTTAGTTTTAGGCAAGAACTGAGAAAAAAGAACGGTCATCCCTTAGATGTAGTTCGAATACAGCAAGCAATAAAACCAAACCTGGTATAAACAAGTGCTACTTTCAGGTAACAAACAAAAAAATGGAAACATATCAGGATAATTAGTAGTATTCATTAATTATTTCAATACCATATGATATATCAACCTATACAGGTGTTACGATGAGTGTGACTAAATTTTCTGCGCAAGAATATCCCTTCATGTATTTACCTATATGAAAACTCTACAGATTCGTCTAGGCCTGAGGTCCCACAGATGAAATTATGTTGGTGTTCCAGCACCTTAGAAGTATCTATTCAGAATAAATTCCAAACTAGGATAAGTGTTGACGTTGAATTGATTCAGTTTTGAATGAGTTCAAACCATTAACAGAACCGGGAGTGGGAAAACCAAATCCACTTCAGTTGAATGGACAATTTAATAAACCAAAATCGTAAACATAACAGGCAATAAATTCATGCTGGTTGATAATTTTCTGAATTTTAGGGTATAACTGGATATGACGCGGAAGTCTTGCAATACGCCACTTCAATATAATCGTTGGAGATCATTCTATACTACACTAATTAAATAGGGTATGGTGATGAGATTAATTTTGAAATAGAAAAATTCAGACGACATTTCTCGCAAGGAAAATGCGAGATAGAGCTCACAAGTAAACCAAAGAGGGTGATTTTCCAAAGATTTCAACACGTATATTTGAAAAATTATCGAAATCGACACAATAAGTGATCGATCCAGGCTCCTGTGCCATTTTGTAACAGATGCAGGCATAGCTATGGATAGAATTTGATGGTCTCACTAGTTTCCGGCTGAATTTAGACTTTCGGAAATCTTTATGAACTTCCTGAAACAAATCCATAACATATTGCTGATTTAGTGAAATAGACTCATGACTATCTCGCAATCGAATGGAAAGAATTCCAATCCACAACAAAAGTTTCTTGTTTGAATCCTTCAAAGACCGACAGAGACGAATACAAAGTGATAGCAACCAAAACTTTGGAAACATCTAATTTCTTAGAGAGATGTTACATTCCAATTTCGAGCTGAAGCTTTATGTTTTTTTTTATTCCTCAGGAAAGAGACGAACATATCTACCCTGTATCATGTCCGGATACTTTCTAATCTAGAAATGGGCCCGGTCCTAGTCCCGAACAAATAGAGCTGCACTTGCTATTTCAAGAGAAATCCAAATTTGACTCAACAAGTTCAGGTGAATTCCCCAGAACTTCCATTAAATTGGTAAATTGGGTTATACTGTTCTTTGAACTATAAACTTCTGTTATTTGGCTGGTTCCTAGCGAGGATAAAAAAGGTTGTGAAGCATGTCGTGACTGAATAAACTCACCGAAGGATTCCATTTGCCTGTTCAACGTTCAATCGAATTATAAGTTCCAAAAAGGCCGGTTCAGTCTTTTCAAGATCCTTGGAATAAACATATAATTTTCGAGAGTTTGCTGTTCTTTCATTGTGATTTTTGAACTTCAAGTCATTATTTGCATGTTCCATAAAACCGAAAAAGTTCTGATACTCCAAGAGTTCATTTCAACTTTCTGCGAGAGTAGTTCATTTTTCTCAGGATAATCTATAACTGACCTCAATTCCAATCGATTTCCACATTAAATTTATTTTTGCGCGCCTGTTCTGGGAAACAGCTTGCTATCGTTCGGTCCAAATGTCTATAATTTTCTCCTTATAATGGTCTCGAACGACTAGGTTCGTCTAGCTGATGACGAATGTGTCAACACCGATTCTGTTCGTTCAGCCGGCCGGCCGTAGGCACGATTACGTCAGTACAGAGACTCTTTTCGGTCAGCCGTAAACACAATACCTTCCGGAAGAAACAACTCAGAAACTCGATATTTGTAGAGTACGTTTGGACCTTAATTAGGAAGGCCGAATTCGTGAATGGGTAAAATCCACCCAATGATTCCGCAGATATACCCATTCAAAATTTAATTTTCCCAATATTTCAAAAATATAAATTAGATCGAATTGAAATCCAATACTTAATCGAATGATGACAGTTCGAAGGTTCATACAGAATTTCATAAGGATAATATGCTCAGATGATCACAGAATATTGAATATTTGAAAAAATAGAATTTAAATTTTTCTTTTCAATTTGTTCTGATGTCACGATCATCCCGAAATTTTGCACAAAGTTGTCAGGAATTTCGAACTAGCTGCCAAATTTCATCATGATTGAATCAGTAAGTTTCAAGTTATTCAGAAAGAAACATCGATATCGAGGAACAAAACCACGAAATTTGACACATTTTTACCAAATATCTCCAAAAATTATGACCGCATCGAACTGAAATATTGTACACTACTGCAAATATCGTTTTGTCCAGATGGCTATAATTTTAGAATTTTCAGCCGAAAATGGTCTCCAACGACAAGGTTGGATTCACTGATGACGAATCCGGCGCCAAAATTGATTTTGTCGAACGCAGCGAGCTAGTGATTTAAAACTTTTACTGTTATTCACGCATTGGAATGCCGCGGTTAAGTTTGTTAATGGGCCAAATCGGCCAAATGGTTTCGGAGATGTAGCCGTTTGAAATTTTGAGGTTATTTTCCTGATATTTCAGGAACTACTGAAGCGATTGGATTGAAGGTTGGCAGTTAGTTGGAACATAACGACGCGCAAGTTTGAGCAAAATTTTGTTGGGAACGTATGGTCACTTAATTAAACTATTGTTCATATTTAAAAACAATTTTGTTAATACCTTGAGCTTCATATTCCACAGCAGTGTACTAAATTTCAATTTGATACGGCTATTAGTTTTGGAGATATTGGAAAAAATATGTATGTGGTTTTCTTCTCGATATTTCAAATATATTTTTTTCAAATATTCGATATTCTGTAATCTGTTTATCATATTATCCCCATCAAATTCTGTATGAACTTTCGAAACATCATTTTTCGATGAAGTATTGGATTTCGATTCGATCTAATCTGTATTTTTGGAAATTCTAATGGGTATATCTGCGTAATCATTGGGTGGATTTTACCCTTTCACGAATTCAGCCTTCGTAATCAAGGTCAAAACCTTCGCTGCAAATATCCAGTTTCTAAGTTGTTTCTTGCGGACGAAACTACCTGGAAACTCGATATTTGTAGAGAAGGTTTAGGGCTTAATTACGAAGGTCGAATTCGTGAATGGGTAAAACCCGCCCAATGATTCCGTAGATATACCCATTCAGAATTTTCTTTTCCCAATATTTCCAAAAACACAGATTAGATCGACTTGAAATCCAGTACTTTATCAGAAAAAACCTAGAAAAGCACTGCCGTGAAGGCAGCAGCGTTTGCGCGCATGTTCGTTGCCAAAGCGGTCATCTTCATTTAACATGCGCGCAAAAGCTGCAGCCTTCATGGCAGTGCTTTTCTAGGTTTTTTAATTTACAGAAATGAATATAATGTTGATTAGTGGCTGAGAGGACTGAGGAAATGAAAATCCTTCTTCATATCAAATTCAGTCAGATCCGATTTCAATTTCAGAAATTTTCTGCTATTTCCGGAATAATTCAAAAAATACTAATCCGACTGTGAATGAACTTAGCAACCAGCAAACCTAGCAAATGCTGATGCACAATTTTGTGTGGAATTTCGTAACGATAGCTTCAAGAAAAAAATTCCAAAATGAAACTCTCCTCAGTTTATTCTCGCGTACGAATTTGAACATGCGCGCAAGAGCTACTGACCCTATTCTAGTGCTCTAGTAGTTTTTTTCAGATTTCCAGACTGGAATTAATTTGTTCATCTGACCTGACTGAACCTTGATAGCTTCCTAATTGAAATCGCAATTGTACGTAATTTTTTCGATCGTTTTTGCGATTAACGACAATCTAATATCACAAGCTGGTTTGCTTGATTCAAGAAAGGCAATTAGTGGTTCTTATTTAAACCACTCAATAATTCCTCTTTCATGAAAGCAAGTATTTTATCTATTTCCTAATAACTTTAAGGTATTTTCGTTTATTAAAAAGGCACTTCCATCTGCGTTCCTTCCTTGCTCGCAACTATCCGAGAAATTCTCGAAGTAGGCGGAAAATGGAGGTTTTCCTCATTGTTTAATGTTGGGCGTAACGGAAAATCTGAGTTTGCAATCTTTGGATTGAATCCATTCAATTTTATCCGAGCTCAAGGTTACACTAAGTGAAATCCAGGTATTTTCCCCATAATTGGGTAAATGTTTCCTGCATTCTGATATTTGCTAAAGCTCCAATCACACCATCACTATAATCGAGATAGGTTTTTATTCGATGAAATGAACCCGAAGTGCTCTCACAAAGCTGGGATGTGATTGCTAGCGGAATCTGGGGACCGAATTGAAAATATTTTTCGAGGTCCCAGTCTATGGAGATCACGTGAAGAATTAATTCTCTGGAGAATTCCGATTCAGTTGGTTCATTGTTATATGTTTGTTATTGTTCTGAGGAATTGCTCGTTATAATTTTTCCGCATGTCTGAAATTCACGTTGTTTTTCGAAAATGGTTTAGATTCACGAGGCTGGACTCACTGATGAAGAATTCGATGTCCAATTCAAGTCCCTGTATACCCGAACTCTGAAGGAATCATCCTGAAATTTCTGGAGTTGTTTTGTAGTCTGATTTCGATTTCGAAGTTATACTGATTTGAAAATTTGAAGTTAATTTCTCAATACATATTTCGAGAAGTGCTTATGTGATCGAATTGAAACTTCGTTGTCAGTTGTGTGATATCGATGCAAAAGCATCGAAAATTTTCCAACTGTACAATGAAGGTTATACAATGGTGTCTATAATTATATATAAAGTGCAATACTTAGAAATAAGATGTGACTCTTTAAGCTTATGAAGAAGTGGAAAATAGCCGAATCACTCAACATTTATTGAGATAAGAAGAATGGTACCATATCGAACCAGTATAAATTCTATCAAAATATTTAAAATGAAATCAAAATGTAAAAAGCATTGACGTGGAGTCAGCAGCTTTTGCGCGCATGACCCGCTTATTGACACCACCAAACACGCTTTTTGGTGATCCCCTGATCATATTATCCTCACGAAATTATGCATGAGCCTTCAAGTTGTCATTTTGTCAATCAAGATCATACTGGGTTTCAATTCGAGCCAATCTTTATTTTTGGAAACATTCTGAAAATACAGATCGGATTGAATTGGAATTCAGTTCTCTATCGAAGAATGACAGGTTGAAGGTTCCTGAAGAATTTCATGAGGATAATACGATCGCAGAATATTGAATATATATTTTTTTTGATTATCTAATGACACGAATCTGACGAAATTTTGCACAAAGATGCATATCAGCATTTTCAAATTGGCTGCCAAGTTTCACTGTGATTGAATTAGTATGTCTTGAGATATTCTGGAAAAATCTAGAATTGAGAAAAAACACGAAATTCGACATAATTTTTTCCAATATCTCCGAAAATGATAATCGTGTCAAACTGAAATTCAGTACACTGCTGTGAAATATGGAGATCAAAGATTATTATTTTTTTTGAATATGATGGATTGTTTCCAAAAAAAAATTTTTTCGAGAAAAATTTATGAAAAACTTACTAACAGTACTATCTCAACAAAAGTTCCTCAAAAGTTGCGCGTCATCATGCACCAACTAACTCTCAAGTTTTAATTCAATCACGGTGGTAGAAAAGTCAGGAAAATAATTTAAAAAGTTGAAGCGATTATAACTCCCAGAAGATTTGGCCGATTTGACCCATTATCGAACCTTACCGCCGCATTCCGATGCGCGACCGGCCCTGAAAGTCGCTAGCTTGCTCTGTTCGACTATTATCGTGTCGTCGGCCAGACAACGACCAGCCGGCCCTCATCATCCTCCCCCCTAGGCCCGTTCTTGGCGATCTGTTTGAGGATTACAAGAATTTTTTTGTCTGGATTCAACATGGTTCCATCTGTTTATTCTTTTGGATATTCATTCTCTTCAAAAAGTAATTTAATGGTATCTTATTCATTTTGACGAATCTCATGAGTTTAGCTCTATCTATCTTCACAAAATCCTCCAGAAATATGCTCTAATCGATATTCAACAATCCTTCGAATTAGTCATGCAGGATACAGTTAACGAATACTCACAGCTCTGTCCCCAAGATGACCAACTCTGCAATGTAGATGTGCAGTTTGACCCACTGTGGTTGTTACTTCCCTGCGGGTCGTATTGTCAAAATATGGCTGCGAAAAAGCTTGTTCCCAGTAGGGGTTGCTATGCTCTGAACCACCCTCACTATGATCTGAAACAAAGACAAATATTAGGGCTTAATGTGGTGAATCAACAGAGATTGGATTCCTCCAGGCCATCGAATTACATCCACGCACTGTTAGAGAAGAATACTCAGTGTAAATGGGGGAGAAAGCACTAAGAATCACCACAAACAGATTCTGTTTACTCTTTCATTTGGAAAACCGGGAACTTAAAGCGTAGGATTTATGGAAATATAGATGATAGTTTAATCTGGACCCTCAGAAATGACATTCTTGTTTGATAAGTTATCACCAGGATTTTTGAAGTTGTGCTTGAAGTTGAATCTAATAAGGTTACATAAAACCGAAACTGATGAAATGAATTTTGTGTATTGGCTTTAACTTTATTGACACTTGGAGAGTTAAATCGAGTAAAAAGCGAGAAATTATTACCTTTGCAAGCATTTTTCAATCAAATATTCAATTCTAACAAAAATCTGTTCGATAAAGGCTATTATTATAATAATTAAAAAAAAAACCGGTTTCTCTGTAGTACCTTTACATAATTTCTTTCGATATTGATTTGATATTTTACGATACATTTTTATTGTCTTCGGCGTACCACATCTTCAATGACAAATGGCTGGCATCTTTGAAGCATGCAGACCGTGGGCAAGTGCCTGGCCTTGAGATATTAACAGGGTTGTGTGAATGTGGCTGGGTTTCCGAAATTCACGAAGCCGTAATTTACTATCCCGCAGTACTGTTTGCTCTTAAGAGCAAACAATAGCCCGTGGTGCTAAATTACGGCTAGGCAACACAGCCACATTCACGTTTCATTAAACCTCGTAAATATCTCAAGGTCAGGCACCTGGACGCGTTCACATGCTTCAACGTTGCCATTTTTTTTGGATGTATTTAATTCATTTGTGAGAATGCGCAGTGTCAGTTATTTTTCCATTTTCACTCCATTTCAGTTTTATTTTCCCGAAAAGTCTTGAAAATAAAGAATAAAAGTAGCAACAAATTTTTTTCAATCATTCGTGCCAAAAAATGTTTCGCAAAAAACGAACTCTGACCCCCAGAAGTCACCCCTTTCTATCCGAGGTAATGTTCGATCTCAAGTAATATACAATGGATTTGAAACAAGTAACGGCTAAAACAATTCGCAATTTTTAGGTGCGTTTTCTCGAAATTTTCCCATCTGCATGAAAATTTCGAAGGGCAGCGAAATAGTTCAAATGAATAATCAACCATTTAATGCCGAAAATCGTTATATTGCGGAGAGTAATCTCTAACGAGTATTAAAATCATTTGAATCTTATTTTGGAGAATCCATCCATAAATAGTCAGGATTTGTAGAGGAGAAGTTAATGAGAATTTCATTCAAATCACTTTTTTATGAGAGTTTGTTCTCATTAATTGGTACAGGTTCGGACCACGAAATTCATTTGTGGACCTATTCTTGCGAGATTGTATTTTTGCGCGCATGTTCTAGGGGAACAGCGTGCTATCGTTTTGTCCAAATGTCTGTAATTTTGGATGATTGAGCCGAAAATAGTCTCAATCGACTAGGTTGGACTCACTGATGACGAATCCGGTGTCAAAATTGATTCTGTCCGGCCGGCCGTAGACACGATAACTGTCGACAGAAGCAAGCTAGCAACTTGAAACTTTCAGCATAGGTTGCGCATCAGAATGCCGCGGTTGAGTTCGTTAATGGGCCAAATCGATCGAATAGTTTCGGAATAGTTTTGAAGTTATTTATTTTTTATTTCAGAAACTACCTGAGGGATTGGATTCAATTTTGGCAGTTAGGTGGAGTACAACGACGCGCAACTTTGAGCCAAATTTCGTCAGGATCATATCGTCAGTAATTTTAAAAAAATTTTTTTCGAAATTTTTTTCCAAAAAAATTTTTTTTTCGGAAACCATTTATCATATCAAAAAAAAATTATACTCACACTTTGACCTTTTAATTTCACAGCAGTGTACCAAATTTCAGTTCGATACGATCATAAGTTTTGGAGATATGGGGAAAAATATGTAAAATTTCGAGGTTTTCTTCTCGATATCGTTGATTTTTTCAGTATAACTCAAGAAATACTGATTCAGTCCTGATTAAACTTCAAAGCTAGTTTTAAGATGCTGAAAGACAACATTATGCAAAATTTCGTGATAATCGTGTTATTAGAACAATTTGAAAAAAAAATTTCTATGATTTTCTCATCATATCATCCTCATTAAATTCTGTATGAAACTTCGAACTGTTATTTTCGATGAAGTACTGGATTTCAATTCGATCTGATCTGTATTTTTGGAAATATTGGAAAAATAAAATTTTGATTGGGTATATCTACGGAATCATTGGGTGGATTTTACCCATTCATGAATTCGGCCTTCGTAATTAAGGTCCAAACCTTCTCTACAAATATCGAGTTTCTAAGTTGTTTCTTTCGGAAGTTATTGTGTTTACGCAGTCGGCCGTTCGGCTGACCGTAAACACAATAACTTTCGGAAGAAACGACTTAGAAACTCGATATTTGTAGAGTAGGTTTGGGGCTTAATTACGAGGGTCGAATTCTTGAATGGGTAAAATCCACCCAATGATTCCGTAGATATACCCAATCAAAATTTTATTTTTCCAATATTTCCAAAAATAAAGATCAGATCGAATTGAAATCCAGTAATTTATCAGAAAAAAATTTCAAAAAGCACTGCCGTGAAGGCAGCAGCTTTTGCGCGCACGTTCAAATTCGTTGCTGAAGCGGTCATCTACATTGAACATGCGCGCAAAAGTTGCTGCCTTCACGGCAGTGCTTTTTGAAATTTTTGTATTCAGATTTGCCAAACCTGCGCGAGGTTTTGGATATGTGTGGATGGTTTTAAGGTCTTTTTCAATAATGCTCCAAGAGCAGGTTCTGCACTAAGAAACCACTGACTGATACTTCTGTATAATTTTAGTATCTACTTCCATCTCTTGGCGGGAAATCCCAGAATATATTCTACATACTGATTGAATATGGAGTGTATTCGACATTCGCAACTCTAGAAAATCCAACCCTTTGGTTTTTTTGTGCTGTTGCCTCAACTGATTTCTTGAACGAGGTAAATCTAGCATTAAGAATTCTGGATGGCTCACACTGAGCAACCGAAAAATATAACTTTATGGTGTTTGGTTCGTGATAAACGAAAAATCTATTGGAGATACGGAAATGCGAATAAACATAGGGCGTCCCATTCGAAATATGCAGAAATTTTGATTGCTGTTTATAGCAGTTTAGTCACATAATTGGAGTCGATGTTGCAAGCTTTCGATGGCTATTTCAGTCTGCTTCAGGGACCTTAGAACATATTGGCTAATTTTACAAATATTCAATATCAACCTTTCACTTTTATATAAATAAAAGCATCAAGGATTTTTACATAACAGATCAGGATTAACATTCCATGAACATAACTACATCAACCACACAGGTTGCAACTGTAAACACTTCGAAATACTCGAGTGTATATTTGGACTCAACTCAGTATGAGGTGTCTCATATAAATTGGTAGAAATTGAACATCGTTTAAGAAATGACGTAACACTCTTATTGGAATTTTTTGGATTCCTTCCTATTAATAGTATTAGCATTGAAAAATTTAATTCTCATTCCGTGCATACATGCAATACCGGATTAAAAATGATCCAAAAATCCGTTTCCGTCACAAATCTGACTCCTTCATCAGACAAACGAAAAAATTCGCAGAATTTTCTTTCTTTTAAAGAAAATAATCTGCAATCGAGGAAATTTTCAGAATGTTCTGCAAATTCTGCAAATTTCTTGTTAGTTTGTTGATCATTTGTAGTGTTTCAGTATTGTTCATTGGGCAACCTTTTTTCTTAGGAACTGCTTTTGACATATAGTTGAATCCTGCAATCCGAGAGGTTGTTTTCCATAAAAAACAATTTCATTCAATTTCTGATAGTTCTGTTTCAGATTCATTCCTTCATCTCTCATACTTATTGGGTTCAACCTTTGGTTATGTGCTTAGTCTTGAATTCATTATATATATATTTCCACACTTACATTTATTCAGATTCATACTTTACTAGAGATACTTTTCATCATTAGACACACAAACATATACCTTCACCCTAAACTTACACAACACCCATAGCCTCACCGGGATTCTAACCCAGTACCTCCAGCATCCTAGTCCACCTCTTCAGCCGACTAGGCTACTGAGGTAGCTTCTGTTTCAGACATTGGAAGTGAAAACACAGAAAAACCTACAAAATGATGCAAACTGTGTGGTTGATATATTTATGTTCATGTGATTGTAATACTGTTCTTTAATGTGAAAAATTATTCTTCTTCTTTATGAGGTTGATAGGTTGATAATGAATATTTCAGAAACTAACCAATTCGATTTTTGATTCCCGAAGAAGACTTAGATAGCAATCGAAACCTTGGAACATTAATCAAGAGTAACACCTATTCCAATGGGGGTTTTTTCTGAATTTGGGTTATTACTGCAAATGGAAATTTCAACCTAATTATTATGGGTTTGATTCATCATTTTCCCGAATTACTTTCAGAAAGTATACACGAAGTGACAACGGTTTAGTGAAAAAGCTTTTTCTGCTATAGAATAATCAAAAACTTATTCCTATTCTGTGATACACACGTGTTCTTCGTCAATATAAGCAAACAATTTCCGTTTGAGATTTGTCAGTAATATGACAGTATGACACTCTGTGCTCTTCTTTTTCTATTCCTTGGTCGTTGTCTTCTACTCTAACCAGATCGAAGTATAGCTATCTCTGTTTTCCTAAGCAAGGTTACATATTTGAAGTCCTTTTCTTTCCGTGAGAGCTGAATTCGCCGTTGCCATATCGTGCACTCAAGACAAGTCCCTTTAAATGCAAATACCCATTTTTATTTTCCAGTTTTAGGTGATCAAACATTTTTTAAAAATATAATATCGAAATTATATGTCTAAAATGTGATGTTCTAAAGGTTTTTAATGAAAATCATTGCATTTTCGTTCAAAGAAAAACCCCCATTATCTTACCTTATTGCCCGACATCTTATACTTGTCTAGCTGGAGTCGAGAGCCTTACCAGATTGGAAGATATCAGTTTCATCTGGTGTTCGGTACGAGATTGACGTGAAATTCATTGAAACTACTAAAAATGTGGAAAAACATAGGGTGTTCCATTCAGATAAGGAATAAGGTGCGTATTTCAGATTCAATCAAACTGCTTCGATTACTAAAAATTTTTGATGGCCTACGCTAGTAACTAATCAACTGGAATATTATAACTCTATGGCGTTCCTTTCGGAATGGGGCAGAAGTTGTGCGTATTTCAGGTATAATTAAAGTGCTACGTTCTCTCAATATTTGGCGAATTTATCACTGGGATATTCTGATTGCCAATACTTCGGTACGAGATTAACGTTGAATTCATTGAAAATACCAGAGTAGTATAGCAACACCGGTTCTAGGCCAATTTTGATCATTTTTACATGTAAATCTCCATAAGGAAATCTAAGGTCCATTTTGCAAAAACCGTACCATTCTGTAGACGTGTATGAGGGGTTTTCAAAGTCATTCAGATTTCGCAAATTTTTTCTAAGTCCGAATTTTTTTCTAAGTCCGAAATTTTTTTTAAGTCCCAAATTTTTTCCAAGTCCCAAATTTTTTTCCAAGTCCCAAATTTTTTCCAAGTCCCAAAATTTTTTTTAAGTCCGAAATGTATGAAATTTTTCCGAGTCCGAAATCTCTAAAATTTTCGTATTTTCATTAGGATTCGAACCCGGGATTTCCTATTACTAGCCAAGATCCTTACCGCTGGGCTACGGTACATCTTGATACCACGATACCGGTCAGTCAACCTTTGGACCGCTGTTTTCATTACCTGTAGAATGAGCAGTTACAGGTGTTTGACGGAACGTGCATGCGCGCTTTCGATATTTCGTCTATCGATAGTTACGAGTAATGAAATATCGATATTTCATAACCCCGAAATATCGTAACCCTTCAAACTATTCAAATAATAAGAAAACATATTTCATTGTAGGGTACACCTATTTAAGAAAATATCATTTATACCAACCGCCAGCCATGAAAATAGGCATATAAAAATTGTGTTTGTATACAGAGTTTTCATGAGTATAGGTACCAGATTGAGTTCAATTTATGAAGGTATTATTGTATTTGAAACAAGACTCGGATATTCATCGTTTTCTTCGAGTTCTAATCTGAAATATTGATGTTCGAAAGAAACAAGTGAAGCGTAAATTGAGTCTTGATAAATCGTTCATCTATTTGTGGAAAATCTAAGCATCTGAAATACAAGCTGTGAAAACAAATGACATAGAGGTGATGAATTGAAACACTATGTGAAGAAATCGAAAGTTTATTTTACAATTACAGGACCTTTATTATTTTTCATTCCACAAAAACCAATAGGAAAGAATTACATTGTTTATAATGTTTCCAGTATCTAAATCTTTCTCCTAGACTCCTCAGGTTCAACAATCTTTCGTTTCTGAGAACCATCGAGCGAATAGTGCCCCCACGGTAGAGTGTCGAATGTTCCAGGTACCAAATACCTTTTATCATCTTCCGGACTCAGTGCTATCTTGTTTTGTGTCAGAGAATACACTTGATGATTTCTTGATTGTATCAAATTTTGAGAAATAATTTTTTGTTTCCATGTTTCTAAACAGCTGATATAATCTTCGAAGCATATGCTGTTCTTCACAATCGATTTCTTGACGCCTTTAGCTTTCTTGATAACACCACAATTACGTGTTAAAGAGTCAATTTCATCATCCTCATATTCTTCCTTTTCCCACTGACGTTTTTTGGCATTTATCGTATCATCACTAGTAGAATTCTTTATGGCATATAATTTAGATCTGAGGCCTACATAGTCAGTCATCGGTACTCCATTGTTCTCATCTGTCATCATACCCAAAACTTTTTTATTACATTGACAGATTCCATAGATGTTATCCTTAGGGTAGTCGGAGGTATCAAAATATTTTTGACAATCTCTTTTAATTACCTCATAAGGATCATTGAATAATTCATAAATCATTGAATCGGTATCAGTATATAGTGCGATACAACTATTACCGAAAGTTTTCTTCATATAATCATAGTGGAAGTTATAAATAGTTGTTTTTGCTAAATCTAGGATACTCATTCCCACGTAGATTGGCTTGTTCAAATAGATCTGCAGCTTTCGCATCTCAACAGCCACCAAGTTTTCATTGAATATGGCGCAGTTCTTGAACTCCGGTTTAGAAATATAAGCTTCAGCACCATAACGCCCATCCCACTTTGTTAGAAGATGAACATTGACCCTTTTCCGAATATTCTCCATAGTCTTGCCTGTAACAATAAGAAAATATGTGTAGATATTTGAATTGTGAATAGTTGAAACAAATGAATAGGACGATTTAATTCAACTCACCGAAGACAGCATTATTCATCAGCTTGAATAAATTCTTCTCAAAGTCATTCTTAGCCTTTTTCCTCAGTTCGGTATTTAGATCGATATATGACTTAAGCCATGCGGATTGCTTGAATTTCAGAACTCTATGTATTTTAGTTAGAATCAACCCATTTTTCAAAGCCTGCTTCAGATTTCGATAGTGAATAATATATTTTTGTTTTGGATGTAATGTAGCCATCAGTTTAACATTTTGTTGAGAAGCTGTACTGACTGTTTGAGTTTTACAATTCATATGTTCGGGGCAGAATGGTAGATCTTTATGTACATCATGTAACTCTCTAGGATATTCAAGATCAACTTCTAAAATATACCCTTCTGGAGCATCATCTGCTACTTGAGTAACATCAATATTAGTGTCGGTCCATTCAAAACCTCCATATGGTAGATACTGTGACATTGCCCACCCATACTGATTGTTGATATCGAAGTACATTAGGTAGTTTTCCGGTTTGTTCAGATCATATTTGGGTAGATATTTATTATTTGCATGTGCCCGACGTTTACCACAAACTTGACTTAGACCACCACGGATTCCTCTCTCCACGAAGAGAAACATATCAATATCGGTGAGGAGCTCTAATTGTTGTTTTGTGTGCTTTAACATTGCATCCCATGTATAACCAGGCAAAGTGAAATAATGCGCAGGATCTAATCCATATGTCATATGACAACTGTGGCGAAATTGTTCGAAGACATCAGCCAATAAAAGAATATCAGTTTTCATGTAGAGGTCTGAATATTCACCTAAGTTTCTACATTTGAATTCATTCCAGACAAGTTGAGCCCTCGCATATCTTCTTCGTGGACAGTTCTTACCCTCCAATTTATTATGAAATGCTTCAATGGGTGGAAGGTATGTTTCATCGAAACGTTCAATGCAGTCAATATAATCATAGGGCATTACCCCCTTTCCAGTTAGGAGTTTGATATGTTCTTCAGTTTCTTCGGGAAATTGCGATTTCAAGTTAGGAAAATCCTGTAAGTATGATGCCAGTTGATCTAATGAAGAAGCCATGAATCGAAAGCTATCGACAAATCGGAAATTGATCTGGTAATTGTCAACATGTTTGGTAAAACTTATATATTTCTCTTTCGTGATAGGTAGTAAATCAATTTTGCCTTCCATTCTTGTAGCTATATCCTCAATGACAAAATGGGCATCATATCCACTCAAGTTATGAAAAACTACTGGGATCATGTGACTATCTTTATAGTTGATATTACAACCTTCATGAGCGGCTCCGCGGTAATTATTTTCTGCTACTAGATGGTTATGATCTCGTACTTTCTTATCGTCAGGTTTGAAGATTTCATCACAAATATGACAATGATTAGCTTTCATAAATTCAGCTTCCTGCTTAGGTGACATATCAATATCATAGGGATGTAGGAAAACATTTTCAGCATATTCAGCAAACTGATTCAGTTCATCAGCGAACCATTTCATGCAATCATGACCTCGATATGAGCGGTAGAAACTCCCACTGTTATCAAATGAACACTTTACATAGTATCCCACAGCTGCAGCTTCATGTTCTTGATAATTGTTTTTAGTATTTGTAGGTTTAAGTATGCTTTCTAGATCAGCATAAATAGTAAAAGGTACCTTCTCCTTGTTCCTATGATTTTTGAATGTCAGGATATTTTCCTTAGATGTAGGCATTTTTATGGCTGTTTCATTCATTTTACTACAGTCTTCCGAATGATTCTCCAGTTTTTCCTCCGATCGAAAATATCGAAGACATCTATCACATATGAACTTCTTATGCTCTTCCCTACTCAACTGACCTGATACAAGACGAGATAGGTTTTTAATCCAGACATAATGGTATTGTACTGGGGTATCATCCTCTGTGTAGTGATCTTGTATAAGGAGTAAGTTAAAATGTCTTTTCATCTTATTCATAGTTAAGTAGGTAGGTAATGTATTGAAGTTCTTATTCGTTTTCTTTAAGATGTAAACGTTGATAGAGATGTTATTCTGCTTTTCAAAGTTAGGTATTTGCTTGATTGTCATTGGAAACTGAATACCTTTGAGTTTTAATACTTCAGAATAATGAGGGTACATAGATATACGTTGGGGATGTTTGTCAGTAGGATACAAAGCAGCCATCAAAGCCCAAGCAAAACAAGCATTATCATCATTCTGAACATTAATACAGGCCTTCTTCCTTTTGATTTGAGGGGGTAGCTCAAAGTAAGAGCTTCCAAGTTGAGGAGTGAACTTATTTATATTAATTCCGAGGTTAATAACTTGCTTCAACGCCCATCCACTATCTCTTTCTTGGAATTCTTCAAGATCCTTCATGAGAGGTTCGATAACATTCTTAATAAACCATTGCTTGATATCAGTATCCCTGTATATAGCTGAATTGGATGTGGTGAAATATTTATATTCAGTTTGAACCTTGCTGGCGGTCGTAATCTGAAACTCCCCACAAAACACAGCATTCACCTTCACTGCTTCATCTTTCTTCAGAGCGTTCAACAATCGTCTACGGAAGATAGCTTCACAGTCCACCAGAAATTGTCTAGGGTCTTTATGTTTCAAATTACTAATCACACCTGTTCGTATTCTTGACTCAAATGCTGATGTAGAGTCATCCCAATGAACTCTATTCCAAGCGCTCTCCTTACGATCTTTGATACCAGCACCTTGTTTTCGTATGGACTTCAACTGTGATCTATATGATTTCACATTATTCAACAGACTCATCAGTTTTTGCTTCTCTCCAGTTGTCGTAGCATGTTTCATTTTTCTATTGATTCTTCGGATAGCCAAGGAACATTTTTTCAGACCATCAACAATTATGTTTTCATCATTTGTTGTGATGAATAAGGCCAACAACGACTTTATCACTTCAAGGCAACTGTCTAGGTTGAACATTTTGGTTGAACTGAAACAACAATCATATCGTTAGCTTTTATATAGATTCATGAAGTAATCCGAAGAGGACCGAAGAAGCACGAAGATATACATATTCTACTAAAAAACGGATACAAAGCGGATACTTAGATTCAAAACGGATATAAAGCGGATCCAAAGCGGATACTCATCAATCTTCTATAACAAGAAACAAGATGTAGAACTTGTGAAGAACGATTCGCTCAGTGTAATAATTTGAGTAGACATCTGAATATAAAAAGCGAATTGACTTCGCTCATTTCGTATGCGGGAAGGAATTCGCACGAAGTGATACTTAAGAAACGCATCTTCATGAGATATGATGAAATCAGATGAGAGTCGTTCGCATCAGAAAAAGCTACGGAAAGGACCTGCATAGCAATAAGGGATCGTTGGAGACAGATGAAAGCTATCCATCACCAAGTCTTCATAAAGTTAATGAGAATGGATACACACATGATATCACTAATAAAAAATGATGAACTACGCTTGCTGTTTGCCTAAAAATTTACTGCAGATCCAGATAGAATATAATATTTAATAGACCAACTTCGAATGGCTGGAGTAATTTTCTATGAAAAATATGATGAGCATATATAAAATTACTCTTCTCAAATAAAAATTGTATAAAAATTGTTAATAAACGTCATTTTTTCCACCACAAATTATATTAAAGTCTCTAATTCCCCTCCACCAGAAAAAAAAAGAAAAATCAAAGGAAACGATTATTGATTGACATTATCGATAACATAGTAGATATTTTCACACCCCGAGACCAACCGGGTGGTTCTTTAATAGCCATAAATGCAACAATATCTCTACTAACACATATATACCTAGTCACAGATGACAGCCCACTTTTCAGATGGGTCTTAAAGACATCCTAAGACTGGTACTCGACCCTCGTAAGAGTTCTCTAGTGTGCTTTCGGAGAATCGTCAACCACCCTTTTATACCACATAAGCGAAACCTCAATCTGCTACTATACGAAAAAATCCGAATGATTTATAGCCATGCGGCCCCTCAGGATTCTAGGACCTACACAGAGGTCTGAGGTAAGATAATTTTCGTATAAGAAATTATATTGAAGTAGATATATTGTCTATACTTTTCAAACTCTATTGAGGCCAACCAGGAAGTTCTTTAATAGCCATAAATGCAACAATATCTCTACTAACACATATATACCTAGTCACAGATGACAGCCCACTTTTCAGATGGGTCTTAAAGACATCCTAAGACTGGTACTCGACCCTCGTAAGAGTTCTCTAGTGTGCTTTCGGAGAATCGTCGACCACCCTTTTATACCGCACAAGCGGAACCTCAATCTGATACTATATGAAAAAATCCGAATGATTTATAGCCATGAGGCCCCTCAGGATTCTAGGACCTACACAGAGGTCTGAGGTAAGATCATTTTCATACAGATAGACATTCTCAAATCGCTGATGATATCCATAGAAAAATATATAGGAACTATGTTCGGATTTCTTCCGCGAAGGGCTGATAGCGTGGGAGTAGTGACTAGGGACGCAACGGGAAGTCAGTACGACTTCAGATCTCGAACGAGAGACATTTCTTTCATATTCAGAAATATTTCATGTACATACTTCATAAAAAATTCATTGTAAATATAGTAAATATACAGTCCTTCGTATCATAACAAGGGTTTTACATTCAAGAAGCATTAACAACTACAATTTCCTACAAACTACTCCACATTGAGTATATATCAGATACTTACCTTCTTTGATAAGCTAAGCTGTAGTTGAATATAATGTTTGCTTCCAATCGATAAACCACACTTTTATTTTGTAAGAACTGTAAAGAAAATTAAAATATTAGTTTGAATTAATAATATAGATATTCGTATTCTTGGGAATTCTCTTTCATTCTCGAATTCAATCTTGAGCATATTATTCGGATTTGTGTAAATCCCTCATCACATCTAGTTTTTAAGTACAGATTTTTCACCTTTTTCATATTATCTCGAAAATCTGATGTTCTAACAAAAATTTAGTCAGAAAGCACATTGACTAACTCCACTATCATAGTCCATCGTATACTCAAATTTTTATTAGCCCCACAACACCTTAAAAATTTCCGAGTCCCGATTATTTTTTTCGATCCATGATATAGGTATCGAAAATCTGTATTTTAGCAAACAGCTTCAGACAGCTAAGCTGGTAGCTCCAACACAGCTCCAAGCAGCTCAGCTGGCAGCGTTCGATACCCTCATGTTGAGTCATCAATTTCATCATTCAATTAAACATACATTCACATCATTCACTTCTACAACAAAAAATGTTTCTACTTGGATCTCTGAACTCAAACCAAAATATTCTGTCTAATTACCGCAATTTTCTGAATTCCCTCGATTTCTCACATCGAAAAATGCAGAAACTGGGGAAGGGGATGGTATATTTCCTGATAGTACACTCAGCACACCCGATCAATTTCCACATATTCATAAGGAAGTCCAGATCTTTCTTCAATCCATGATATCTCGAAAATCTGGCGTTTTAGCGAAAAACTAAATCGGAAAACACCCCCTCCCGTCTCTTCCTGTCGGGTTTATACATACTTATTAGGATGACAAAGTTTCAAAATCATACCTGCTCATTTAACACCCTTCACTCACTCCCCATCATCAATTATATATATTTTAATTTTTACAAGTCCCACATTACACCAAAATTCTTCTAAGTCCAGATTTTTCTTCAATCCATGATATCTCGAAAACCGGACGTTTTAGCGAAACACTAAATCGGAAAACACCCCCATCACGCCCAGTCGAGTTTACACATGCTAATTGGGATGACAAAGTTTCAAAATCTTACCTACTCATTTAGCACCCTCCACCCTCGCCATAATCAAATTTTTACAAGTCCTACAACACACCGAAATGTTTCCAAGTATATTTTTTGATAAAACATTATTCCTTTCATATACCACGGTATATTATAATAACTAATAAGAGATGAAAAAAAAAAAAAAACTACATCTAGGTACTCACCTGAGGATCGATTTCATATAAGAAGAGCACTACTTATTACACCAGGTTTTCGCGAACGAATGACAATTGCGATGCAATGCTGGGTATTTATGTGCTTCTCAGTTGACGTAATTTTGAATCTCGAGAATGCTATATACTATGAGTCTGTTCCGCTGGAATTTCTCACCCGAATGAAAATAAAAATGCATATTTTTGTACATATTCCTCAAAGCTGATAATTTATGAAATTTTCTTTATGAAAGGGAAGGTTGGGTAAGTATCTTTCGACAGTTAAAGCTTTAGGGTATCAAACACTTCGAATGGAAATAAAAAAATGCAGACTGATTCGAGCTGGAAATCGAAGGAATCACCTTCAATACGCATCTAACTTATCAAAACCTATTTCCAACCACATGGAGATAAATAATTATCATAATCGAAGAACGTACATGCAATGTTGCCATCGTGAGAAAATTTTCTTGCATCTACTGCATGTGATTTGATAACACAAGATTCCAATAATCCAGTCGCTATATTTCTTCAACATGACCGCGCGCGGTCATATGACACAATTCTGGTCATCTTGATGACCAGAATGTGAAAGTTGAAGAAATATAGCGGCTGGATCATTGGAATCTTGTGTTATCAAATCACATGCAGTAGATGCAAGAAAATTTTCTCACGATGGCAACATTGCATGTACGTTCTTCGATTATGATAATTATTTATCTCCATGTGGTTGGAAATAGGTTTTGATAAGTTAGATGCGTATTGAAGGTGATTCCTTCGATTTCCAGCTCGAATCAGTCTGCATTTTTTTTATTTCCATTCGAAGTGTTTGATACCCTAAAGCTTTAACTGTCGAAAGATACTTACCCAACCTTCCCTTTCATAAAGAAAATTTCATAAATTATCAGCTTTGAGGAATATGTACAAAAATATGCATTTTTATTTTCATTCGGGTGAGAAATTCCAGCGGAACAGACTCATAGTATATAGCATTCTCGAGATTCAAAATTACGTCAACTGAGAAGCACATAAATACCCAGCATTGCATCGCAATTGTCATTCGTTCGCGAAAACCTGGTGTAATAAGTAGTGCTCTTCTTATATGAAATCGATCCTCAGGTGAGTACCTAGATGTAGTTTTTTTTTTTTTTTTTTTTTCATCTCTTATTAGTTATTATAATATACCGTGGTATATGAAAGGAATAATGTTTTATCAAAAAATATACTTGGAAACATTTCGGTGTGTTGTAGGACTTGTAAAAATTTGATTATGGCGAGGGTGGAGGGTGCTAAATGAGTAGGTAAGATTTTGAAACTTTGTCATCCCAATTAGCATGTGTAAACTCGACTGGGCGTGATGGGGGTGTTTTCCGATTTAGTGTTTCGCTAAAACGTCCGGTTTTCGAGATATCATGGATTGAAGAAAAATCTGGACTTAGAAGAATTTTGGTGTAATGTGGGACTTGTAAAAATTAAAATATATATAATTGATGATGGGGAGTGAGTGAAGGGTGTTAAATGAGCAGGTATGATTTTGAAACTTTGTCATCCTAATAAGTATGTATAAACCCGACAGGAAGAGACGGGAGGGGGTGTTTTCCGATTTAGTTTTTCGCTAAAACGCCAGATTTTCGAGATATCATGGATTGAAGAAAGATCTGGACTTCCTTATGAATATGTGGAAATTGATCGGGTGTGCTGAGTGTACTATCAGGAAATATACCATCCCCTTCCCCAGTTTCTGCATTTTTCGATGTGAGAAATCGAGGGAATTCAGAAAATTGCGGTAATTAGACAGAATATTTTGGTTTGAGTTCAGAGATCCAAGTAGAAACATTTTTTGTTGTAGAAGTGAATGATGTGAATGTATGTTTAATTGAATGATGAAATTGATGACTCAACATGAGGGTATCGAACGCTGCCAGCTGAGCTGCTTGGAGCTGTGTTGGAGCTACCAGCTTAGCTGTCTGAAGCTGTTTGCTAAAATACAGATTTTCGATACCTATATCATGGATCGAAAAAAATAATCGGGACTCGGAAATTTTTAAGGTGTTGTGGGGCTAATAAAAATTTGAGTATACGATGGACTATGATAGTGGAGTTAGTCAATGTGCTTTCTGACTAAATTTTTGTTAGAACATCAGATTTTCGAGATAATATGAAAAAGGTGAAAAATCTGTACTTAAAAACTAGATGTGATGAGGGATTTACACAAATCCGAATAATATGCTCAAGATTGAATTCGAGAATGAAAGAGAATTCCCAAGAATACGAATATCTATATTATTAATTCAAACTAATATTTTAATTTTCTTTACAGTTCTTACAAAATAAAAGTGTGGTTTATCGATTGGAAGCAAACATTATATTCAACTACAGCTTAGCTTATCAAAGAAGGTAAGTATCTGATATATACTCAATGTGGAGTAGTTTGTAGGAAATTGTAGTTGTTAATGCTTCTTGAATGTAAAACCCTTGTTATGATACGAAGGACTGTATATTTACTATATTTACAATGAATTTTTTATGAAGTATGTACATGAAATATTTCTGAATATGAAAGAAATGTCTCTCGTTCGAGATCTGAAGTCGTACTGACTTCCCGTTGCGTCCCTAGTCACTACTCCCACGCTATCAGCCCTTCGCGGAAGAAATCCGAACATAGTTCCTATATATTTTTCTATGGATATCATCAGCGATTTGAGAATGTCTATCTGTATGAAAATGATCTTACCTCAGACCTCTGTGTAGGTCCTAGAATCCTGAGGGGCCTCATGGCTATAAATCATTCGGATTTTTTCATATAGTATCAGATTGAGGTTCCGCTTGTGCGGTATAAAAGGGTGGTCGACGATTCTCCGAAAGCACACTAGAGAACTCTTACGAGGGTCGAGTACCAGTCTTAGGATGTCTTTAAGACCCATCTGAAAAGTGGGCTGTCATCTGTGACTAGGTATATATGTGTTAGTAGAGATATTGTTGCATTTATGGCTATTAAAGAACTTCCTGGTTGGCCTCAATAGAGTTTGAAAAGTATAGACAATATATCTACTTCAATATAATTTCTTATACGAAAATTATCTTACCTCAGACCTCTGTGTAGGTCCTAGAATCCTGAGGGGCCGCATGGCTATAAATCATTCGGATTTTTTCGTATAGTAGCAGATTGAGGTTTCGCTTATGTGGTATAAAAGGGTGGTTGACGATTCTCCGAAAGCACACTAGAGAACTCTTACGAGGGTCGAGTACCAGTCTTAGGATGTCTTTAAGACCCATCTGAAAAGTGGGCTGTCATCTGTGACTAGGTATATATGTGTTAGTAGAGATATTGTTGCATTTATGGCTATTAAAGAACCACCCGGTTGGTCTCGGGATGTGAAAATATCTACTATGTTATCGATAATGTCAATCAATAATCGTTTCCTTTGATTTTTCTTTTTTTTTCTGGTGGAGGGGAATTAGAGACTTTAATATAATTTGTGGTTGAAAAAATGACGTTTATTAACAATTTTTATACAATTTTTATTTGAGAAGAGTAATTTTATATATGCTCATCATATTTTTCATAGAAAATTACTCCAGCCATTCGAAGTTGGTCTATTAAATATTATATTCTATCTGGATCTGCAGTAAATTTTTAGGCAAACAGCAAGCGTAGTTCATCATTTTTTATTAGTGATATCAAGTGTGTATCCATTCTCATTAACTTTATGAAGACTTGGTGATGGATAGCTTTCATCTGTCTCCAACGATCCCTTATTGCTATGCAGGTCCTTTCCGTAGCTTTTTCTGATGCGAACGACTCTCATCTGATTTCATCATATCTCATGAAGATGCGTTTCTTAAGTATCACTTCGTGCGAATTCCTTCCCGCATACGAAATGAGCGAAGTCAATTCGCTTTTTATATTCAGATGTCTACTCAAATTATTACACTGAGCGAATCGTTCTTCACAAGTTCTACATCTTGTTTCTTGTTATAGAAGATTGATGAGTATCCGCTTTGGATCCGCTTTATATCCGTTTTGAATCTAAGTATCCGCTTTGTATCCGTTTTTTAGTAGAATATGTATATCTTCGTGCTTCTTCGGTCCTCTTCGGATTACTTCATGAATCTATATAAAAGCTAACGATATGATTGTTGTTTCAGTTCAACCAAAATGTTCAACCTAGACAGTTGCCTTGAAGTGATAAAGTCGTTGTTGGCCTTATTCATCACAACAAATGATGAAAACATAATTGTTGATGGTCTGAAAAAATGTTCCTTGGCTATCCGAAGAATCAATAGAAAAATGAAACATGCTACGACAACTGGAGAGAAGCAAAAACTGATGAGTCTGTTGAATAATGTGAAATCATATAGATCACAGTTGAAGTCCATACGAAAACAAGGTGCTGGTATCAAAGATCGTAAGGAGAGCGCTTGGAATAGAGTTCATTGGGATGACTCTACATCAGCATTTGAGTCAAGAATACGAACAGGTGTGATTAGTAATTTGAAACATAAAGACCCTAGACAATTTCTGGTGGACTGTGAAGCTATCTTCCGTAGACGATTGTTGAACGCTCTGAAGAAAGATGAAGCAGTGAAGGTGAATGCTGTGTTTTGTGGGGAGTTTCAGATTACGACCGCCAGCAAGGTTCAAACTGAATATAAATATTTCACCACATCCAATTCAGCTATATACAGGGATACTGATATCAAGCAATGGTTTATTAAGAATGTTATCGAACCTCTCATGAAGGATCTTGAAGAATTCCAAGAAAGAGATAGTGGATGGGCGTTGAAGCAAGTTATTAACCTCGGAATTAATATAAATAAGTTCACTCCTCAACTTGGAAGCTCTTACTTTGAGCTACCCCCTCAAATCAAAAGGAAGAAGGCCTGTATTAATGTTCAGAATGATGATAATGCTTGTTTTGCTTGGGCTTTGATGGCTGCTTTGTATCCTACTGACAAACATCCCCAACGTATATCTATGTACCCTCATTATTCTGAAGTATTAAAACTCAAAGGTATTCAGTTTCCAATGACAATCAAGCAAATACCTAACTTTGAAAACCAGAATAACATCTCTATCAACGTTTACATCTTAAAGAAAACGAATAAGAACTTCAATACATTACCTACCTACTTAACTATGAATAAGATGAAAAGACATTTTAACTTACTCCTTATACAAGATCACTACACAGAGGATGATACCCCAGTACAATACCATTATGTCTGGATTAAAAACCTATCTCGTCTTGTATCAGGTCAGTTGAGTAGGGAAGAGCATAAGAAGTTCATATGTGATAGATGTCTTCGATATTTTCGATCGGAGGAAAAACTGGAGAATCATTCGGAAGACTGTAGTAAAATGAATGAAACAGCCATAAAAATGCCTACATCTAAGGAAAATATCCTGACATTCAAAAATCATAGGAACAAGGAGAAGGTACCTTTTACTATTTATGCTGATCTAGAAAGCATACTTAAACCTACAAATACTAAAAACAATTATCAAGAACATGAAGCTGCAGCTGTGGGATACTATGTAAAGTGTTCATTTGATAACAGTGGGAGTTTCTACCGCTCATATCGAGGTCATGATTGCATGAAATGGTTCGCTGATGAACTGAATCAGTTTGCTGAATATGCTGAAAATGTTTTCCTACATCCCTATGATATTGATATGTCACCTAAGCAGGAAGCTGAATTTATGAAAGCTAATCATTGTCATATTTGTGATGAAATCTTCAAACCTGACGATAAGAAAGTACGAGATCATAACCATCTAGTAGCAGAAAATAATTACCGCGGAGCCGCTCATGAAGGTTGTAATATCAACTATAAAGATAGTCACATGATCCCAGTAGTTTTTCATAACTTGAGTGGATATGATGCCCATTTTGTCATTGAGGATATAGCTACAAGAATGGAAGGCAAAATTGATTTACTACCTATCACGAAAGAGAAATATATAAGTTTTACCAAACATGTTGACAATTACCAGATCAATTTCCGATTTGTCGATAGCTTTCGATTCATGGCTTCTTCATTAGATCAACTGGCATCATACTTACAGGATTTTCCTAACTTGAAATCGCAATTTCCCGAAGAAACTGAAGAACATATCAAACTCCTAACTGGAAAGGGGGTAATGCCCTATGATTATATTGACTGCATTGAACGTTTCGATGAAACATACCTTCCACCCATTGAAGCATTTCATAATAAATTGGAGGGTAAGAACTGTCCACGAAGAAGATATGCGAGGGCTCAACTTGTCTGGAATGAATTCAAATGTAGAAACTTAGGTGAATATTCAGACCTCTACATGAAAACTGATATTCTTTTATTGGCTGATGTCTTCGAACAATTTCGCCACAGTTGTCATATGACATATGGATTAGATCCTGCGCATTATTTCACTTTGCCTGGTTATACATGGGATGCAATGTTAAAGCACACAAAACAACAATTAGAGCTCCTCACCGATATTGATATGTTTCTCTTCGTGGAGAGAGGAATCCGTGGTGGTCTAAGTCAAGTTTGTGGTAAACGTCGGGCACATGCAAATAATAAATATCTACCCAAATATGATCTGAACAAACCGGAAAACTACCTAATGTACTTCGATATCAACAATCAGTATGGGTGGGCAATGTCACAGTATCTACCATATGGAGGTTTTGAATGGACCGACACTAATATTGATGTTACTCAAGTAGCAGATGATGCTCCAGAAGGGTATATTTTAGAAGTTGATCTTGAATATCCTAGAGAGTTACATGATGTACATAAAGATCTACCATTCTGCCCCGAACATATGAATTGTAAAACTCAAACAGTCAGTACAGCTTCTCAACAAAATGTTAAACTGATGGCTACATTACATCCAAAACAAAAATATATTATTCACTATCGAAATCTGAAGCAGGCTTTGAAAAATGGGTTGATTCTAACTAAAATACATAGAGTTCTGAAATTCAAGCAATCCGCATGGCTTAAGTCATATATCGATCTAAATACCGAACTGAGGAAAAAGGCTAAGAATGACTTTGAGAAGAATTTATTCAAGCTGATGAATAATGCTGTCTTCGGTGAGTTGAATTAAATCGTCCTATTCATTTGTTTCAACTATTCACAATTCAAATATCTACACATATTTTCTTATTGTTACAGGCAAGACTATGGAGAATATTCGGAAAAGGGTCAATGTTCATCTTCTAACAAAGTGGGATGGGCGTTATGGTGCTGAAGCTTATATTTCTAAACCGGAGTTCAAGAACTGCGCCATATTCAATGAAAACTTGGTGGCTGTTGAGATGCGAAAGCTGCAGATCTATTTGAACAAGCCAATCTACGTGGGAATGAGTATCCTAGATTTAGCAAAAACAACTATTTATAACTTCCACTATGATTATATGAAGAAAACTTTCGGTAATAGTTGTATCGCACTATATACTGATACCGATTCAATGATTTATGAATTATTCAATGATCCTTATGAGGTAATTAAAAGAGATTGTCAAAAATATTTTGATACCTCCGACTACCCTAAGGATAACATCTATGGAATCTGTCAATGTAATAAAAAAGTTTTGGGTATGATGACAGATGAGAACAATGGAGTACCGATGACTGACTATGTAGGCCTCAGATCTAAATTATATGCCATAAAGAATTCTACTAGTGATGATACGATAAATGCCAAAAAACGTCAGTGGGAAAAGGAAGAATATGAGGATGATGAAATTGACTCTTTAACACGTAATTGTGGTGTTATCAAGAAAGCTAAAGGCGTCAAGAAATCGATTGTGAAGAACAGCATATGCTTCGAAGATTATATCAGCTGTTTAGAAACATGGAAACAAAAAATTATTTCTCAAAATTTGATACAATCAAGAAATCATCAAGTGTATTCTCTGACACAAAACAAGATAGCACTGAGTCCGGAAGATGATAAAAGGTATTTGGTACCTGGAACATTCGACACTCTACCGTGGGGGCACTATTCGCTCGATGGTTCTCAGAAACGAAAGATTGTTGAACCTGAGGAGTCTAGGAGAAAGATTTAGATACTGGAAACATTATAAACAATGTAATTCTTTCCTATTGGTTTTTGTGGAATGAAAAATAATAAAGGTCCTGTAATTGTAAAATAAACTTTCGATTTCTTCACATAGTGTTTCAATTCATCACCTCTATGTCATTTGTTTTCACAGCTTGTATTTCAGATGCTTAGATTTTCCACAAATAGATGAACGATTTATCAAGACTCAATTTACGCTTCACTTGTTTCTTTCGAACATCAATATTTCAGATTAGAACTCGAAGAAAACGATGAATATCCGAGTCTTGTTTCAAATACAATAATACCTTCATAAATTGAACTCAATCTGGTACCTATACTCATGAAAACTCTGTATACAAACACAATTTTTATATGCCTATTTTCATGGCTGGCGGTTGGTATAAATGATATTTTCTTAAATAGGTGTACCCTACAATGAAATATGTTTTCTTATTATTTGAATAGTTTGAAGGGTTACGATATTTCGGGGTTATGAAATATCGATATTTCATTACTCGTAACTATCGATAGACGAAATATCGAAAGCGCGCATGCACGTTCCGTCAAACACCTGTAACTGCTCATTCTACAGGTAATGAAAACAGCGGTCCAAAGGTTGACTGACCGGTATCGTGGTATCAAGATGTACCGTAGCCCAGCGGTAAGGATCTTGGCTAGTAATAGGAAATCCCGGGTTCGAATCCTAATGAAAATACGAAAATTTTAGAGATTTCGGACTCGGAAAAATTTCATACATTTCGGACTTAAAAAAAATTTTGGGACTTGGAAAAAATTTGGGACTTGGAAAAAAATTTGGGACTTGGAAAAAATTTGGGACTTAAAAAAAATTTCGGACTTAGAAAAAAATTCGGACTTAGAAAAAATTTGCGAAATCTGAATGACTTTGAAAACCCCTCATACACGTCTACAGAATGGTACGGTTTTTGCAAAATGGACCTTAGATTTCCTTATGGAGATTTACATGTAAAAATGATCAAAATTGGCCTAGAACCGGTGTTGCTATACTACTTACCAGGAATGTGAGAAAAACATAGGGTGTTCTAGTAAAATAATTAGGTGAGCTTAATTCAGCTACGATCAAAATAAGTTATAATATCATACGAGTTCATCACTCTGATCTTAATTGCTAACACTGGTGAATAAGCAACAGAAAGAGATGAAAAAGATTGACGTGGAATTCATTGAAAATATCAGTGCTAAGTTTTTCCAATATCTGAGAGGGCTGTGTAATTTCAACAGTTGTTCACTTAGAGTCATCGAACTTTCTTCTCTTTGCGCGGATGTTCTATGAGAACAGCGTTGTATCGTCTCGTCCAAATGTCTTTTATTCTCCTTTTTTCTGCAGAACGACTAGGTTGGACTTTCTGATGACGAACCCGGTGTCAAAATTGATTCTGTCTGACTGGCCGTCCGTAGGTACAATTATGGACCTACGGAGGAGCCTATCGACTTGAAACATTCAGGGTTGCATTTCGAAATGAGACGGTCAGGTTTGTTAGTGGGCCAAATCCGCCACACGGTTTCAGAGGTTTTTTTTCGAAATATCAATGGAGATTTCGGTAGGATATCTGTAATATTCGTTCCTGAGACTTTGAATTTCTATTCTAATCAACTGAGTGTAAAAAACAGTATTATTGACTGCTTTCATGCTAAAGCTAATAGACTCATCAGATTCTTCAAAATGAATAGGATTTCATAAAAATGGGGAAAATGGATATGGAAATTTTAAAGTTAATAAGTCAACAAAAATATTTCAGTTGACGAACAAACCGTAAAGAAATATAACAAAAGACTCCTGAACAATCCAATTAATTGAACGTGATTTTCCATGTCCGTGAAAATTATTGTGTCCAATATCAAATAGTTTTCGGAAAAAAATTATTTGCGATCTATCTCGCTAAGACCAAATCAATTACCTGAAAACAGAAATCGAAAATTTATGCATATAGATTCCCCATATATGTGGAAAGACAAATAATGGGAAAACGTCATGGCTTTCACAACAAAAATGAAGGGAGTGAGCTCAAATTTTGCATAATAAAGAAAAACAATTTGATTGAAACGGGCCATAATTGGATGAATACGTGAAAATTATTCTGTCCAATATCAAACAGTTTTCGAAGAAAAAATGATTTGCGATCTCTACTCGCTAAAACGGAATCAATTAACTGAAAAACAAATTCGAAAAATTATGCATATAGATTCCCCATATACGTGGAAAGACATAAACAGGGAAAATGTCACGGTTTTCACAACAAAAATGAAAGGAGTTAGCTTCAATGTTGCTGAATAAAGAAAAATAATTCGTAGATAATTGTTTGATTGAAACGGGCCATAGTTGGATAAATACGTTAAGAAAGGATGTGGAATTTGAAATTTCGGGAATCACGTGAATCTGATTTCTGTTATTTTCTAGAATGTTGATTCAATTAAAAATTCTTAGAATACAAGAAGATCGCAAGGAAATAATTTGAAAATTTTCTGTTTATTGACTGTTGAAGAGATCAGATTCTTTAATCGTTCATATCGTTCCGTTCATCAGTCTTAGTCCCACAGATCGCGGAGGCAATTTCTATAAATAATAATTTTAATTTATTTTTAATAGTTCCGTCCAAGGTATTTGGAAAAATTATAATATATTTATTATCTCCAAAGAAGAGAAAAGCAAATGACAAATAGCCCTTCTTTCAATTTCACGTGTCGTTGTAGATAACTTCTAACCATAACCTTATTCCACCTCGCTTCATGAGGGTAAAACTTCCAAGACCGGAACTGGGGTTAAAGTGGAAATTCAATTCACGTTAGAATTAAATTATTCATTAGTTCTGGGGCAACTATTTCATAAAATTTATCGCCTAATTCCAACTGAATTAGCGTTTGTTAATTAGTTTCAGAACTAATGCTTATCTAAATTTTTTATCGCCCTTTAACGGTCATACCGCCTGGAAATATTTGGTCCGAAATATCGGAAGAGTGACGTGACGGTAAATTTACGATTGTTTCCATCGTAAAATGGAAAAAGGGAAGTGTGCCGACTGTTGGAAATCTAAATATTTTGCTTGGTGGGAACTTTATATACTCGAAATACACAATGTTGGCATTAATTCGCAGAATAAGCAGATTCTGTCTTTGGTTAAACGCATGTATGATGTTTGGGCGAGATTCATCTTACAGCTGAAACCTCAGAGCTCTGAGGTTGAAACTATATGAAACAAGTCAAGCAATTAGAACTCATATAGTATATGCAGGGTGGTCCAAGTATTGACAATAATTGCCAATAATTTTTTTAGATTCCTCACACCTGGGGGTATATTAAGTAGTAGATGTTTTGCAGAATTTCTATCTTCAACACGATCTACCTGAATGTTGTTTTGTTGAAAACAATAAAACAGCTTTCTGAAATTACTCGAACTTTTGAAAAAAGACTTGAAAGTTAGAACTTCAGTTTTCAGTAGGATTAACTCAAACATTCAAAGTCAATTTAAAATACAAAAAGGACTTTTTATAGTTTCTGGCAAAGTTTGAAAACTTCGCTCGATCCTAAACTACCAAAATCATACGACAAAAATAGTACTTTATTGGCCATTTTTTGCTGTAATCGGCCATCGAAGGCGGATAGGCTCAAAATCTTTGAAACACGACTAAAGTTATTCTTCTAGTTTTTATCATTCTTATAGCAAATTAACCTTGAAAATATGACTTTGAAGTGATTTCAATTGAAATTTCTGTAAAATAATCGTGTTATTTTTACATTGAGATGGATTGGGCGTGCAGGGCCGATCGAATGGCCTGCGCGTCCGCCAGACCTGAACCCCATATTTTTTATTTGGGGGTTTTACAAAGAGCTGTTGTAAGTGACGAAAGCGAAAACAAAGTAGAATTAAGAAAAAAACTTTCAGAAGCGGAAAGAAAAATTAAACGAAAAACGTTGACGATTATGTATTCGAAATGGAGGAAGGGATTTTGAAGATTTATTGTAGTAAATGGTAATTTTTCAGTAATTTGTGCTTTTATTCCTCCTCTAGACATAAATAATTTCACAACTATCGATTTTGAAGTATTCTTGGATGTAGAATAACTAATGGAGTTAAACTATTTCCGAATATTTGTAGTTTCAACTAAAATAAAAATGGCTTTACCGATAAGGCAAACAAGTAAGAGTGATCCATATTTAAAAGGAGTCGGAAGGTTTGAATTGAAGCCGAATTGTACCAGTGGTAATTAAAGAGAAGACTGACATCTGATGATAATCGATTTTTCCTAGTCAAAATATCCTTAATTTTTTTTGCTGCACATACCCTGTATACAATATCTTTTCCACTGTGGTTCTGCGAACTTTGAACTCCAGAATAACCATTGTGTTTAAAATGGAAGCCTTCGAAAAACTATTCAGTAATGACCCAGAATAACGGCCCGATTTGACCTGCCAATCCGATTTCTCTTGAGCTACCCTGTCCGGGTTTCATTTTCATCCATCTTAATTTGGTATGTGAGAAATTGTCACGTCCACAGTTAACGGGGAAAATGCCGTGGTGATTTCCATGAGTTTCGCATCGGGAAAGGTTAGTGTAGTGCTTTCAAAATTTCCTCGTTAAACGGTTGTCGTGTAACCAACTTTTAATTTAGTAAAATCGCTCTGATTGGACTCTATCGCCTAATGTTTTATTCATCGGCAGGGGGTCGAGACTAGAAAAGGGTCAGTTGAAATTGTATAAATTTCGCAGTAGTAGATTGAAGGGGTCCTTCTGGGTGGAGGATCACGACCCGAAAATGCGGTATTATGCCTGCCATTTTCTTTCAGATTCAGATTTCTTGAGAGCAAACAATACCTCTAATAAAACGGAGTGACCTTTGGAGGCCAGAGTTCGTTGTCCGCGAAAAATTTTTTGGCGCAAATGAATTTTCGGAAAATCAAAACTGAAATGCGGAAAAAATTGAAAACAACTAACATTGCGCATTCTCATTGAAAAATTTAGTACATCCCAAAAAAAATTAAAAAAATGATAACGCAGAACGACACCCCGTTTCCTCCTATAAACGTCGAAGTTTCTCCGAACTCTAATATTTCATGCGGCTATTGGCAACGTTAAATCATCAAGATGACATTCAGGTGCTTGACCTTGAGATATTTACCAGGTTCAATGAACCCTGAATGAAAAATTAAGAAAAAAAATTTCAAAAAATAATCACTGAAGCCTGCAGAACAACACCCCCGTTTTCTCCTAAATTTCACGCATTTCCAATATTTCTCGAGGTTATTGGTAACGTTAAATTAAGCACACAGCGAGAAGGTATATTGACCTTAAAATATTAACGAGGTTTAATGAAACTTGCATATGGCTGTGTTGCCGAGACGTAATTTACCAACACGTGGTAATGTTTGCCCTTAATATGGCACACGTCACTCTATAAATGCAGACCAACACATCGTGTATAATTTTCCATGTTTTTCCTTGGCTTTCACTTCCAGAATCTAACCAAGAACTTTTGAAATTTGAATAGAATTACGATTTTGAGAAAACGCTCTTGCGAATTGCGGGATTACGTTTTAGAGTGTATATTTGATCCGTGCATCATACGATTAAGCGACAATTTTCCAGAATTAATGGATCAAAGTATTTGCTCCATTCAGCAAAATGAACTCTTTAATTTCCATTTTTTAGATTGTTTTCGTCATCGGTATCTTCGTATTATCCCAATCTATCATATCTATCTATCTATTCTTTAGGTTCTTGTGTTCTCGGTTTTTGATATCTAACGGCAGTGATATTTTTGCGCGCATGTTTAAGGGGAACAGCGTGCCATCGTTTTGTCTGTAGTTTTCGAGTTTTGAGCTGAAAATGGTCTTAAACGACTAGGTTGGACTCACTGATGACGAATCCGGTATCATAGTCGATTCTGTCCGGCCGGCCGACGACACTATAACTATCGAATGAAGCAATCTAGCGACTTGACACTTGTAGGGTAGTTCGCGCATTAAAATGCTAGGGTCAAGTATGTTAATGGGACAGATCGGCCGAATGGTTTCAGAGTTATAGCCATTCGAACTTTTGAGGTTGTTTCCCTCATATTTCATATACTACTGGAGCATTTGAATTGAAACTTGGCAGTTAGTTGGAGCATTATGACGCGCAACTTTGAGCAAAATTTCGTCGAGATCATACGGTCACTCAATTGAAAAAAAAAAATTTCTCAACATTTTTTTGAAAATTTTTTTTCAAAACTTATTGATCAATTTCCAAAACTATTGTGCTCAGATCTTGAGCTCCATATTTCACAGCAGTGTACTAAATTTCAATCCGATAAGGCCATTCGTTTTGGAGATACTAGATAAAAAATGTAAAATTTCTTGGTTTTCTTTTCGATATCGTTGTTTTTTTCGGTATAACTCGAGAAGTTCTGACTCAATCATGATGAAACTTCGCAGCTATTTCGAGGATGCTGAAGATAACCTTGTGCGAAATTTCATGATGATCGTGCCATTAGAACGAGTTTAAAATAAAATTAAATTTTTTTTTCATATATTAGATATTCTGTGATCTTTTTGTCATATTATCCTCATTCAATCCTGTATAAAACTTCAAACTGTGTTTTTTCGATGAAGTAGTGGATTTCAAATCTATCTAATCTGTATTTTCGGAAATATTGGGAAAATAAAATTTTGAATAGGCATATATGTGGAATCATAGGGCGGATTTTACCCATCCATGAATTCAGCCTTCGTTATTAAGGTCCAAACCTTCTCTACAAATATCGAGTTCACAAGTTGTTTTTTTCGGAAGTTTTTGTGTTAACGGTCGGCCGTTAGTGATATTATAGCCACTATTGTTAAAAGCTAAATCCCACTTATTTCTGCCTCGTCAGTAATTCTTCGAGACTAGTCCAAAATTCACATAATACAGACATTCTGGCGAGAAGGAAAAGGAATTTTAATCATCCGAACCGGAGCATCTTAATTCAACTTCCAACTATTCTAAACATATTTTCTTATAGTAATTCATCGAAGACACCATCCACCAGTCTCCCCTTGATTACGGCGGCCATCATTGCAAAAAGTTTCGGCGTTAATCCTCTGTCACATATCCGTCTAGAATGCGCCACCTTTTTGCCCTGTTGGTAATATGCCTTAGGGTGCAAAAACAGGCCCTGTTCTCCATAATTCACTTCCTCTGTTACATTAACCATTCACAAATCAGCAGGATCCATTCCCCATGGACTGTGGTTATGACCTCCTGAGTTATTCATCCGGTCTAGGAGAAAAGTGGCGAAAAAACTAACTGACAATAGGCGGGATATCCACATTGATTCCCTTCTACCTATTCGATTTTCCGGTTGTTCGTCTTGCCCGGAGATACGTATTCATCTATCTCAATTTGGTAGGATAGACATTCGACAACAGGATTGGTTCGAACACTTTTGTCAATTTAAATGGAAAATATTTATTACAGAACTGACGTGACCTCAGACGCTTGATCTTGTTCTACAGAAACTTAGAATTTTCACCCATCAGTAGAACTCAATTCTAGTTAGAGCTGCCTGAAATCATTCAAACTCACTCAAAAAAGGCTTAAAATTTAGAACCCTAGTTTTCAGTAGGATTCAGTCAAACATTCAACTTCGATTCAAAAATACAAAAAGGAGTTTCCATTGCTTCTGTCTGAGTTTGAAAACTTCACACGGTCCTAAGCTACCTAAATTATGAAAAAAATGGTACTTTATTTGCCTTTTTTGCTGTGATCGGCCTTCAAAGGCGGAAAGACTACAAATCATTGGAACACGAATTAAGTTATTTTTCTATTTTATCACTCTTATGGTTAATTAAACTCAAAAATGTTATTTTGAAGTGGTTTGAACTGACATTAGTATAAACTAACTGTAACTCGTGTGATTTTCACAATAATTTTGTTCTCACCGCTGATTGAAAATGTCAGCATATTTCAAAATTGGTAGTTGTGAAACAACCTGCTCTTGAACGAGAAATGAAAAGCACAAATTACTGAAAAATCATTTTCACTACAATTAATCTTCGAAATCTCTTTGTCCAACACTACCTAAATCGTCAACGTTTTTGTTTTATTTTTCTTTCCACTTCTTAAAGTCGCTTACAGCAGCTCTTTGTCTGGTGAACGCACAGGCCATTCGATCGATCTTGCACGCCCAATCCATCTCGATGTAAAAATAGCACGAGCTACAATTATTGTTCATTTTCAAGTTCAATTAACCATAAATGAAGAAAAGTAGAAATATAACTTCAATCGTGTTTCAATGATTTCAAGCCTATCCGCCTTCCAAGGCCGGTTACAGTATGAAAAAACTACTGTTTTTTTATAATTTCGGTTGATTAGGACCGTGCGAAGTTTCCAAACTCATCTAGAAGTTATGGAAACTCCTTCTGTATTTTCAAATTGAAGTTGAATGTTCGAGTGAATCCTACTGAAAACTAAAGTTTTAACTTTCAAGCCTTTTTTGCGTAACTTTGAATAATTTCACGGAGCTGAGTTATTTTTGTTATTGAAACAACATTCAAGGAGATCATGTCACAAAAAAATCTGCAGAATACCTACTACATGAAAAGAAATGAATGTGTGAAACATCGCTGACATAATAAATTAAAAAATCATAAAAAAATTATAACTCGAAAACCACAAGAATCGCGTTACATACACGTGGTATTTTTGGATACCCTCAGGTGTGAGGAATCCAAAAATATTAATATTATTATATTAATATAAATTGTTGATATCACTTCTCGGACCACCCTGTATATTCACTTTTAACTGTCGTATGAGACCGTCAATTGAAATCGAAACGGAGGTAGGTATGGGACGAACGAAATTTCAAATGAGTATACAGGGGAGTCCTTAAGTTGTACATTAATTTTGAACACAGATTGCTCTCATGAAATAGAACACTTTTTTCATTTACCATTTTTTTCGGGTCCAGTGAAAAGATACAGATTGTTGAAATTTCCAAAAAAATCAGTCTTTTTTTGAAGCTTAGACATGTTCTCTCCGAATAAAATGAATATTGGTGTGGAGTTTTCCATAACTATGAGACGGACGGACTCTACAATAATCAATTTCATCCTACTTTATTTTCCTCTATATTCTCCCCGATTCATAATACTAGAAGAAATTAGCATGAAAAATGCAGATAAAGTTCATCTCTAGTCATAATAGAAAACCTTCCATCATTTTAGAATACTTAATAATTTCTTATTATTTCTCCTTAAACAGATCATTTTCGAGATATTCAACGTTGAATGTTATAAAAATTCAGGAATTTTTGATATTTTTGTGGATCTGCCCCTGAGCTAGTAGAGGTCGTGAAGTGAGGTCTGCTCACGTTCACCTGCAATACAGAATACACAGAAATATTCAGCTTTCTCGCATGGACCAATTATTAGGTTTATGCTATTTCGCTATTTCCTTAGAATTTTAGAGTTCAATTAATGTTTCTAGGTTATTGAGAGATTTCATATATTTCATTTATTAATTCAAAATAGATAACTTAGGAACGAAGGGAGCTACCGACTTGACACCTTCAAAGTAGGTTGCGCATCTGAATTCGTTAAACGGCCAAATCTGCATAACAGATTTGAATTGAAGTGATACTCTTTTGAATTTTTCAAGTTTGTTCCTCACTATCGCAGGAACTATCAATGCGATTGAACAGAAAATTAGTTGTATGTTGGAAAATACCAGCTTACCATTGGCTGCGAAAATTTCGTGAGGATCGTGATGTAAGCAAATCGAAAAAAAAATGTTGCAAAAATATTTTTTTTTCGGAAACTACTCATGTGATTTTGATGAAACTCAGCACAGGCCTCGAAGCCAATATTCACAACAAAGACCAAATTCCAGTTCGGTTGGATTCCAATTCCCGGATATATTGGGCAATAAATAAAAAATTTCGTGGATTTTTTCTCGTTATTGTTGAAATCTGTGCAAGAACTCAAGAATCACTTACCCGATCACGATATAACTAAGTGACTGGTTAGCAAATGCCGTTTCACAATTTTCTGTAAAGTTTTGTGGTATCGTATTGTTGGTGAATAAAAGAATATTTTGGAATTTTTTTTTTGGAAGTGTATTTTGGAACAGTTCATTACATTCCGAAGGAAAACTGCGCATACTTTGAATTCAACATTCTTTTTTACTGTAGAATATTTCAGTTCGACTCAGTTCTAAGTTTTGGAGAAATTGCGAAAAAAGTATAGTTTCTTCTTTGGTGTCGATCTTAATTCCGAAATAATGCGGACAATACTGAAGAGATCAGTGTCAAACTGGGTATCTAGTTGGAAAATGCTGATGTACAATTTCATCTGGATTTCGACGACCGTTAGAATAACAACAAAAAGTGTTTTCGCCCACGAGTTTGAATATGCGCACATATATGCTCTTTTAGGATCTTCACTTCACTGCTTCTTACAAAATTTTTGTGGTTCAATCACGACCTTTCGAAGCAAACTAGTGGAGTAAGTATTCATCGTCTGTTTACCCTAAACAAAGCAGCAGCCTACATATCATGGTAATTGTCGTTCATAATATTTCTGCGTTTGTTGTGGTAAGCTTGTTGCTAGAACTCATGGTGGTTTATTCTCTTCAAGGAATTGAACCGTAAGGAAGACAAGACCTGTCTTGTCTTTGGATGCTCTTATGATATCACTATATTAGCCTCGTGTCTTTCTTGATTTTATGCGGTGTGAACGCGGTAAACTGGGATTCGGCTTTTATTAGAATTCTCTGTTGAAGGAGAAACTTAATGATTCTCTTTATTAAGAATATTTTATTGAAGCTAAAGAAGTTTATATTCAATGAGTTCCGTGGCCCATTTAATGAAAAATAAACAATTGCTGAATGCCATCTCATGTCCAACTATGTGCAGTTTTATTCATTCAAGTCCTCGTTCAGATAAAATACTTCACATACTAGTAAAAAAACGTATTTGTAGTTAGTAAATTTCTTTGGTACATTCAGATCCTTCTCAAACGACTTTGATTAAATGAATATGATGTTATATATCGATTGAAGCTTATTTTGGGAGGATTTTGTAGAATTTTTCAGATTTTTTTCACGTTTTTCACTCCCAATATCTGAAACAGAACTATTGAAATCAAATAAAATTGTTTTTTCATGGAAAACGCCCTCGGGGATTGCACGATAGTATTATTCGTCAAGGGCAGTTTCTTGGAACTTAGATTGCCTAGTTGACATTACAGCTAATTTTGACATTTCAGAGTACACATCTGACTCTTTAATCAGACAAACCTCAGATTTGACTCTGAAACGGCACAAACGCAATGCGCAAGGGCATTTTCAATGAAAAACACAATTTCATTTAATTTTTAATAGTTCTGTTTCTGGCATTGGGAGTGAAAACCAAAAAAAAAAATTAAAAATGATACAATTTCTGAAAGCTTTGCTAGTTTTGTACATTGATTATGAATGCTGTCGAGTGTTTAGTTTGAATGTTTCATTTTTACGCGCTTGTTCTAGGAAACAGCGCGTTATCATTTCGTCACGATGTCTGTAATTTTCGAATTTTGAGCCGAAATTGGTCTCAAACGACTAGGACTCACTGATGAAGAATCTGTGGCCAAAATTGATTCTGTCCGTCCGACCGTGTGCGCTGTAACTCTCGAAAGAAAGGACCTAGAGTCTTGAAATTTTCAGGTTAGGTTGAGATCCTGGATATCTCAGTTGAGTTCGTTAATGGGCCGAATCTACCGAATGGTTTTTGTGCTACAGCCATTTGAAATTTTGATTTTTCAATAACTCGAAAAATATTCACCTGATCGAAATGAAACTTGATTGGAAGATGAACAGTGTCAATAAGAAGAATAATCCATGGAAAAATTAGAAAAAAAATTTCGAAAATTTTTATATTTCATTAAAATTTCACTGAAATTTCCATGTCACCATTTGGCAATGTGAACAAGCGCGTGGAAGCTGCTGACTTCACGTCCGTGCTTTTCTAGATTTTTAATTCGGTTGATCCATTCAGAATGAATACTAAATATATTCGAATGTTATGATTGATTATTTCAATTTTGTTTTGCGCACATGTTTCTTCTATTTGACTGAATCTACTCAAGAAAAAGGTGGAATTGAAAAATTTTCGAACCAAGTGAATCTTTGTTGCTGTGATTTCATAAAATGTCAATTTGACAAAAGACTCAAGACGTAAAATAGAAAGCCTCTTATTCTGAAAATTTTCTCATTATCTGATGATAGTGTCAGATTTGTTCTCGGAAACGTCACAGTTCGCTTTGTTTAGCGTTTGTATTATTCCGCTGCCTAATGAAAAATACATTATGCAACCTGTTTTCTAGGAAACTGCCCTTGACAAGTTGTTCAATCCTGAAATACGCAAGGGCATTTTCCATATAAAAACAATTTTATTCAATTCTTAATAGTTCAGTTTCAGATGTTGGGAAAAATTCTAACGAATAATGTTTTACTCATGAAACTTGATTTCACATTTTACAACTTATATCTCCATGTAAATGTGTTTCGTTAGTGAAGAACCAAACCTTAAACCTCTGAATCAACTGATATATTTCCTCCATATGTCATTCTATTGATAACTTCCTACAGTTCTACACTGAGCTTGTGTTGAAATTACAAATCTACTAAAGCATATTTTTAGTACTTCAATTTTGCGTGCTTGTTTTGGGGAACAGAGCATTATAATATTGCCCAAATATCTGTAATTATCGATTTTTGAGCCGAGAATTGTTTTAAACGACTAGGTTGGACCCACTGATGGAGAAATCGATGTCTAATTCGATTCTGTTAGGCCGCCTCTTGCCACTTTGTATTCCGGATGGAACCAGCTAGCGATTTGAAACTTTTAGGGTTGGTTGCGTCTTGAAACGTGACTATTGAGTTTATTGATGGCCTGATTGGGGTAACGTTTCAGAGTTTAAGCATTTGAAATTTTGAGGATATTTCCTGAATATCTCACGGTATACAGACGCGATTAGTAGAAAGTTCATTGAGTAATCTATTGTGAAATTTCATGAGGATCATGCAGTTGAAATATTTTTTGGAAATTTCTCTCAAAATCCTCCATTTTTTTGAAGTGTGTACCGAAAACTATTCTTCAGATTTCAATAAAATTTCGCACAGAATTGTGAAGTCATCATTCAACAACAGTGTACCAGCTCGATCCAAGATTTACTTTTGGAAATGTATGTAAAACTATGCCCAAATTCGATTTAGCAACGAATTTGTACGCCTAAACTCTCCTGAACTCAAGTCAGTAATTTTCTAGTATCTAAGGCGTGATTTTTGCGTCAATATGAGTTGTTATCTGATTGACATTTTTCTGTTGAAGGTGGAATAGGGTGGATAAGTGTGAACCCTAAGGGTTCGAAGCTTGCATAATCAATCAATATATCAGGACATACATTCTGGTCTCACCTCTATCCGTAAACTTTAACGTTCGAAGTTCTCTGTTCTCCAATCCTGTGGGACCGACTACCCTTGCACCAATTTGGCAATTTCGTAATCTATATACAGCATCGCTCTGAAGTTCTTTGACAAAAATATTGGTGACACATTTGAACTTACACTGTTCAGAGGCCAACTTAGTTTCTGTCACAATAGTTGGTTCAAATTTAAATACAATAAGGTTAGACTAATGAAGGCCAGCAAAAATTCTAACTGAAGAAATTGACTTTTTTTGGGGGCTTATCGACCCGGTGGTGTATGAGAACCAGTGGAGATTAATATAGGTTATATTTCCCGAACCGGCAAAATGGCGTGGGAGCTGGTTTCTCCTTCTACTTTTACCAATTTTTGACTTCTCTAAAAAATGGTTAAGACAATGATAGTAATGAATGAAAAGAGCCTTAAAATTATATGACAATACTGTACCCGAACGAGTTAATTGAATTTGCGTTTCATTTTTTTCAACTAGTATACTTCACGATATTAGCCTCTGGTGCTAATATATTTTGCTTATTTATGATTTTCATGAGTCATTATATATTAAGTGATTTCTGGGAACAATAGGACTGTGAGTATTTGCTTCAATGAGTGAAAGATGCATAACAATATCAAATAATAATTCACATCGATGAATGTTCGAAGTAATTTGTACTGTTCTTGGTTTCGGTAGTCGATACCACAGATATAAACTGAATAATGAATTGAAGAGATCTGAATACTGAAGTTTGAAAGGTCCGTAGATATTTCTCCAGAGAAAAACAGAGTAAACAACTAAAAAGACTACAATGAGTCTCTTGTCGTAGTTGATCGTATTTTTAAAAAAATCTCAAATTAAACCGAGTACGAAACCGATCCTGGTTGCTCCGCCATTTTGCAAATATAGAAAATTTTAATGTTAGTTTATCTACCTGCTCTGCTGATCTGTTGAAAAGGCCGATCTGTCACAACGAAAGTATGGATTTTTCAAACTAGTCATCCGATGTTCATTCCACAAATCTGTGTTTGAACAGGACAAATCACAAATAAATATGTGAAAATGAAATATATTGAAAATTTGTATATGCATAAAATGAAACATTATGTTATTAATGTGCCGAAAAACTTCCTAGCACAACTGTAGATATGTGATGCCCCTTTGTTACCGGAAACTATATTGGGTAGTTGGCGAAGAGCAATCAATAGACTGATAAAATTTAATTGGTTAGTCTATTCAAATAATAAATAAGGTTTACTGCCGATGACAGAGGGGATGAAGACAATGACCTGTAGACAATCCTAGTGGTAATTGGGTAGGCTTTGAACTAGCTGTGAGCAGACGATATTATCGCATTATCAAGTTTCATGGATAGTTTCTAGTCTTCCACGAATTTAATAAGCAGTGCCGATTTGCGAAGATATATCAAAGCTCCATACCATTTATGATTATTGCTACAACGGATGAATTCATTCTTTCAGGTTTTAAACTTCTGAGGGATAACAATTTCGAAGTAGGAATACATCACATACTAAATCCAAAATGAACATAATTTTTCTCAATCTCGAATGATTTTGAAAACGAAATTCAATCAAATTTCCATGGCACAAAAATGCATTTCTCTCATGATTTTTGTATTCATCAGAAAATAGCTACAGTCCTGATGTGGTGGTTGACCACTTTTTCAAAGCAGCACAATTGTCTGTATTTTGAATAAACATTATTTCTCGTTTTCGTGCGCATGCTATCATTCGGCCAACGATATCTGTAATTTTCAAATTTTTTTCTGAAAGTGGTCTCGAACGCTTGGGTTTTACTCAGCAATCCGATATGAAATTCGAAGACAGGAATTGGATAATGGAGAAGAATAAACTACCATAATTAGAAGGACGAATATCTGTCGATAATTCAGCAAATATTCCACCTTGATCAGAGCTAATCATCCAATCAACCAAAACATCTACATCCACACTGAAGAAGCGGATCCAAGGAGAATGACAACAGCTGTTTCACAGTTATTACTGATTATCAGGTCAACTTGGTTGAAACCGCTGAAAAGGAATCAAGACACTTGTCACCTTTCAGATGGATTACTGCAGTATAACTACGTACAGCGCGCCATCTTTCAAGAGGAAGCTGTAGGTAGATACTTTCGTTTGTCGGTCAGATTTGTACTCTGAAACGTCACAGTTCGCTTTGTTTATCGTTTGTATTGTTCTTGTATTGTTCATTAGGCAATCTGTTGTCCAAGAAAATGCCCTTGACAAAGAATTCAATCCGCAAGAGCGTTTTCGATAAAAAAACAATTTCATTAAATTTTTCTAGTTCTGCTTCAGATATTGGGAGTGAGAAACCTGAAAATTATATTGGAAATTTACCGAATAAACCTATCGATATGCTGCGATCAATGAATTGAGCTCAATAATGCAACTTCTGTTTCTAGATTTTCATGTACAGCTGCCAGATATCATTTCGCTTGCTGTTTCATGTAACCATTGGAATTCAAAAACTTCTTCGAAATTGAACTCTTATACTTAGAGGTTTTATTAATTTATTTCACATATGAAATACATAACCGAAATAATAGGGGATAAGATACCACTCATAAGCTTTTTGAGGAGCCCAAACAGCCATGACATATGTGTCCTGTTTGGGCACACATTCGGAAAACGAAAGCTGTGTGTGGTTACAGCCAAGGGGTTTAAGTGCATATTCTTAGTTATCAAAAATTTTTGATGAGTGCTGAAGCGCTTGCCGATGGCAAACACAATAACTTCCGAGAGAAACAACTTACAACCTGGATACTTGTTGAGTAGGTTTGGACCGTTATAACGAAGGCTGAGAAGATTCCACCAAATGGTTTCGCAGATATATCCACTGAAAATTTCATTCCACCAATATTTTTGAATATACAGATTGGATCAAATTGAATTTTTTTTTTAATTCTGATGACACGATCAACACAAAATGTATCACATATCGGGGAACAAAAACTGATTTGACATATTTTTCTCCCTAATTTCCCCAGAAAATAAATCGTATCCAACTTAATTTCGGCGCACCATGGTAGAATATCAGCAAAACCGTCTGTGCAGGACCTCATTGAAATATAGGAATTCTTTCAAAAAAACAACTTCAAGTCAAATGTGGGATTTTTTGATTTGCTAACTTAACGATCTCATCAGAATTTTGCAAGAATACTTGGTGTAAGTATTTTACAATCTATGATTAAGTTGTAAAATACATTGATAATTCCCGATGGCATTGATTATAACTGGATATTGGGGAAATTTTTTCGAAAATCAAATGACTTTAACTTCAAAACAGTTTGAATAGTTTGGCTCATTAACAAAGTTAGCGCTTTTCTGATTTTCAAACTCCCTTGAAACTCTGTTGCTAGCTCTTATTCTCTAGTTGAAATAGCAACGTCATCAGCGAGTTCAACCTAATCGTTTGAAAGTATTTCCGTCTCAAAATTCGAAATTCCAGAAATTCAGGCTGAAAGATAGAACGTGGTTCCCCAGAACATCGTGGTTCCCCAGAATAGCGGCGGTAGCTCAGTGGTTAGAGCGCAAGCCCCATGATCGTCAGGTTTGGGGTTCAAGCCCTTGGCCGGGAAATAACTTTTCCGGTTTTTAGGGGACCGTCCAACCATTCGCTGTTGGGTAAACAATTAACAGTGCTGTTCCTCACGTGGCGCAAGGAATTAGTAACAAAGCCTACACAGAACACACCCGGTATCCTAACTCGCACAAGCTTTAAGCTTCTGAGGGGTTTCGTTGAAGCCTAGGATATTCGGAAAAAAAATACAAATACAAATCTGTGCAAAAATGTAAAAATCAAAGATAGGTTTGCATTATGAGGTATTCTTCGACAAAATATGAATTTCATTTCAGGATATTACCAACACTGTATTTAGAAAGATATCAATATCCAAGTGTTTATTCTCTACTAATCAATTCATTTGAAATGAATTTGTAGTATTGATCAATTACACTCATTCATTCCAAAATTCAATATACAGAGGTAATTACATCTGACGAATATCGAATATACACTAGCGGCCTCGCGCTGAAGGACACGAAGAAAACCGAGAATTGGTTGATTGTGCAGAAAGAATCCGGCAAATTGTGTCCAGCGATATCCAGAAAGTTGGCAAAGTTTTGAGAAAATGGGCTGAATCGATTTGATTTCCCTTCTACGTCATTCTGTCATATGGGGACAGGATATGTCCTCACGAAGTCCGAACTTTTGAATTCGCATTATGAAGTTTCAGTCAACTTTATAAATCATGTCAGTATTCTGTATTTACCTCGAGGAGGGAATCTCCTCAGAGCTTAGACTGAAATTTCTTTCGGCTAGTTAAAAGTTGACACAGGCAATCCGTACTGAATGAAGCATATCACGTACTTATCCCCCTGATTTTACCTCAGACTAGTTCGACCGTACTTACGAACAGTTCCCAACTGATTGCTTACTTGACACCCAAGATAACCTTGTTTAGGCCGCAGGTTTGATAATTTTGCTCCTGCTACGCTACACTTTCGACATTTTGATAGGGTTACAGTCTCCAAACTGCCAACGGTCTCACCTACTATGGGATCACGTAATTATAGTGACAGATGCACCAGAACAAGACTGAAAGTGTCGTCCTGAGTTCAAGTTACTGTACATCTCGAATTACGCTTCATTTTCTGGATGGAGAATTACGGAATTAGAGTGAATCAAACATAATTCCTATCCGTCTGATGGAACATTCTAGAAAAAGGATGAGTTAAAGTCAGGAGCTTTTACGTCCTTATTCGAATTCATTCCCAAAGTGAACTTCGACGATTTTTTCTTCTCGATATTCCTGAAAATGAATGAAGAATCTAGCTTAATTTTGGTGAGCTATTGTTGAAAATCGATTTCGAGTTCAGTTCTAAAATACAAAGAGATTCGACGAACCGTTTTCAAAGATAATTTCGTGAAAATACAGAATCCACACGTCAATTTCAAAACAAGATGTGAACATGCAGGTGTAGTGCCATTGAGAGCTTCGGCTGCTATTTCTTTTAGCTAAGTTGAAGGTTGCTACAGGCAATCCATACTGAATGGAACATATCACTTAATTATCCCCCTGATTTTACTTCAGACTAGTTGTACCGTACTCACGAACAGTTCTCAACTGATTGCTTGGTTGACACCCAAGGTAACCTTGTCAAGGCCACAGGTTTGATAATTTTCCTTCTGCTACGCTACATTTTGGACATTTCGATGGGGTTACAGTTCGCAAACTGCCACCGGTCTCCCTGCTATGGATCACGTAATTTTAGTGACAGATGCACCAGAACAGACTTAAACTGTCGCTCAGGTTTCAGGTTACTGTATATCTCGAATTACGCTATTTTTTCCTGGATAGAGCATTACGGAATTGGAGTGGATGGAACATAATTTCATAGCGATCTGGCTAACATTTGGTGAGCTATTGTTGAATACTGACTTTAAGTTCAGCGAAACTTCGATCAGTTCCAAAGAAAAAAAATATTATATAGTATTTATACCCTCTGATTTTATCTCAGACTAGTTCGAGCATACTCACGAACAGTTCCCAACTGATTGCTTACTCAACACCCAAGATAACCTTGTAAGGCCACAGGTTTGATAATTTTTCTCCTGCTACGCTACATTTTGGAAATTTCGATGGGGTGACAGTCTCCAAACTGCACTGGTCTTACCTCCTATGGATCACGTAATTTTAGTGACAGATACACTAGCACAAGACTGAAAGTGTCGTTCTGGCTTCAGGTAACTGTACATCTCGAATAACGCTCTTTTTCTGGATAGAGCATGACAGAATTGAAGTAGATCAAACATAATTTTATAGCGGATCTGGGTCAATTTGGTGAAATTTTGTTAAATAATTTCGAAGAAATCTGATAAAGAGTTCAAAAATGAAAATTGGTGAAAGTGCAGGATCCACAAGTCGATTTAAATTCCAAATGTGCGCATTCACCGACAGTGCCATCAAGAGCTTAGTCTACAATTTCTTTCGACTAATTGAAAGTTGACACAGGCAATTCTTACGGAATGAAGTATATCACGTATTTATCCCTCCGATTTTATCTCACACTAGTTCGACCGTACTTACGAACGGTTCCTAACTGATTGCTTACTCGATACTCAAGATAACCGTGTTAAGACCGCATGTTTGATAATTTTCCTCCTGCTACGCTACACTTTGGACATTTTAATGGGGTAACAGTCTCCAAATTGCCACCGGTCTCACCTCCTATGGGATCACGTAATTATAGTGACAGATGCACCAGAACAAGACTGAAGGTGTCGTTCTGGCTTCAGGTTACTGTACATCTCGAATTACGCTTATAATCTGGATAGAGTATTACGGAATTGAAGTGGATCAAACATAATTTATATCCGTCTGATGAAAGAGTCTAGTAAAGTGATGACTTGAGGTCAGGAGCTCTTACGTGCTTATTCGAATTAGTTTTCAAAGCGAGCTTTGACTATTTTTGCGTGCATATTTCAAGAACTACTTAAGAGATTGAATTGAAACTTGACAGTTAGTTGAAACATCCACAGCTTGTCACGAAATTTTGTTGAGATGAAATTGTCAGTATATTCTCAAAAAAATTTTTTTCCGGACACTGGTCATTGAATTCGAGAGGAACTTTCGCTCATTCCTTAAACGTCATATTTAATACCAGTGTACCAAATTTTATTCCGATACTACCATGAAATCTGGAAATATTGGAAAAGAATATGTAGAATTTCTTGATTTTTTCTTCGTTATCGTCATGCTTGTCAACTAATTTGATGGGCAACTTTGTGCAAAATTTCGTGATAATCGTTTCATTAGAACAATTAGAAAAAAATTTCAAATTTCTCTTGACAAAATATTCAATAATCTGAAATTTCCTGATCCAATTATCCTCATGAAATCCTGTTTGAACCTTCGCAATGTCATTCTCGATGAAGTTCAGGATTTCAATTCTATCAAATCTGTATTTTTGGAGGTACTGAATAAACAAAATTTTGAATGGGTATATCTGCGGAATCATTGGGTGAATTTTACCCATTCACGAATTTGGCCTTCGTCATAAAGGTTCAAACCTATCGTTCAAATATTGAGTTTCTTAGTTGTTTTTTTCGGAATTTATTTTGTTCAGGGTCGGCCAATGATTCCGTAGATATACCCATTCAAAATTTTATTTTTCCAATATTTCCAAAAATACAGATAAGATCGAATCGAAATCCAGAAGTTTATCGAAAAAACCTAGACAAGCACTAACGTGAAGTCAGCAGCTTTTGCGCGCATGTTCGAAGAATTTCACGAAAAGTGAACATGCGCGCAAAAGCTGCTGACTTCACGTAAGTGCTTGTCTAGGTTTTTTCGATGAACTTCTGGATTTCGATTCGATCTTATCTGTATTTTTGGAAATATCGAAAAAATAAAATTTTGAATTGGTATATCTACGGAATCATTGGCCGACCGTGAACAAAATAAATTCCGAAAAAAACAACTAAGAAACTCAATATTTGAAGGATAGGTTTGAACCTTTATGACGAAGGCCAAATTAGTGAATGGGTGAAATTCACCCAATGATTCCGCAGATATACCCATTCAAAATTTTATTTATCCAGTACCTCCAAAAATACAGATTAGATAGAATTGAAATCCAGAACTTCATTGAGAATGACATTGCGAAGGTTCAAACAGAATTTCATGAGAATAATTGGATCAGAAAATTCCAGATTATTGAATATTGTAAAAAGAGAAATTTGAAATTTTCTTCTAATTGTTCTAATGAAACGATTATCACGAAATTTTGCACAAAGTTGCCCATCAAATTAGTTGACAAGCATGACGATATCGAGGAAAAAATCAAGAAATTCTACATATTCTTTTCCAATATTTCCAGATTTCATGGTAGTATCGGAATTAAATTTGGTACATGCGCGCAAAAGCTGCTGACTTCACGTCAGTGCTTTTCTAGATTTTTTTCTCGATACTCCTGAAAATGAATAACGGATCTAGCTGAAATTTGGTGAGCTATTGTTGAATATTGACTTCAAGTTTGGTTATTCCTAATAGAGAGATAATTGTGAGTTGATTAATATCATTTTGGAAACTATTTCAGAAGGGGAAGTTGAATGAGGAAGTTTATGCATGAAATCTCTGCGATAATAATAAATATTGAATTCTTTTCCTCAAAAATAGTTCAAATCTGATTTCTTTTTTATATGCTGCGGTGTCCAATCTTCATTTTTTGAATACCAAAATTCACCGCTCAGATATGAATGTGAATCATTATACAATTGGAATATATTTTTCCTCAGTTAACATACCTCTTTCTCACAACATTATGAATTCGTGTCCAGTTGGAGAAATAATCATCATTCTAATGGGAATTGTATTTCTGTTAAGACTCACACTGGCACTCACGACGTACAATGAGTGAATACCATTTTTCTGGTGAACCTTACAGTTAGTAAATTCGTTTTTGATTTCAATCGAATTTTTGTTATTATTCTAATATTTGGCATATTTTTAATACGGAATCTATGGAATACCGAAGAAATTGTCATTCTGAACTCTAATGGACCAAAAAGGAAATGTTTCGTCAGTTATAAGCGAAATTTTCGATATACAGGTCTACTTCCCTCCGATATTGACGCATGCATTATTTTGCATAAGGCCACAGAATTCCAGCAAATTCACGTAAACATTCAGGTGCACCCATCAAATTCAAATCTGATTTGAATTCTTTGTGGATTCTCTTAGTGTTTCCTAACATGTATCGTATTCTTTTTCTTTCACATAAAATTCTGCATGAGTTGACCTCATACCTCCTTGATGTCCCGATATTCATAGGAGTATTGAATATTGCACTCAAAGATGCTATTTTACGAATGATATAAAAACACCATATATGTAGCCTGGACAATTCAATCATTGTAGATCTGGAAATAATTAGTGATTAATATTCTCATGATCATAAATTTCGAGTTTAATGATCTCAGAGAATATATGAAGTAATAATTCGGATCAATAGGTAAGAGAAAGCATGCGAAACAAAACATGTACTACCGCTGTTCGCCAATATTCTATGTATCAGTTTTATGTCTAAGTGAATTCGTTTTCGAGTTGAACGGAATTTTTGTGACAATTGTAATATTTTGTATACGACAGCTATGAACTTTTGTGGAAATCATCATTTTTAATTGTAATGTTTCAACAAAAAACGTGATGGTATTCATGAAAGAAAATTTTCATATCTAAGATACTCCCCGGAACTTGCGCATGCACCATTCTGCATAGGACCACAGAGGAAATGTAATTCCATATTTTAAAATCTAATTTGAAATTTGGTGGGTACTCCGAATCTTTCCTACCATGTATCAGGTTTCATTTCCTTCATATGAATTCTGCAAGTTAATCTTATACCTCCTGGCTTCATGAGATCCAAAAATAATTAGTTATTAATATTTTATGATCATAAGTATCGAGTCTTAACGATCTTGAGGAATATTTAAACTGATGATTAGGATGAAAAGATTTTGAGAGACGACAAACATGCAACAGAAGGAACCTACTTTCGTTCGCCACCAATACACTGTTTATTGTTTTCATGTCCAAGTTGAACCGAAGTTACGATAAAGTCGTGAAATTTTGGTGAATTTTATATGCGACAGCTTTATAACATTAAGAAAAATTTGATTACGAACTGCAGTGCAACATTATTATGTCATACTGACATAATACATGTCACAAGTTTTTCGATTTATTCCCGATATTTTATTAGATTTCTAGTTCGAAATAACCAATTATGGATCTATGGGAGATGATTCCCCAATAAAGGGGCCTGTAGCGTTCTTCGTAAACCTGAAATTCTGAAATATCATCGCTTGGAGGACTGAACCTGGTCAAAAGACCCTCTCGGCCAGAGAGCAAATGTAGGTGCTATTATTCATTGCTTCCTTCTGGTTTTTCTGCCCCTCTTTCTGTTTCAGATATCATGTCAAGATATTTTGTCAAAATGAATTCAAGATGACGAAAAAATTATTTTCCAATGAAACAGATGCCATCCATGTTCTATAAACAAATTACTACACTTATACGGGGAGATATAATTTTTCCTGAGGTTTTTATCTGTGCTCTTGTATCATACGCTATATGTTCACCAATATTATATGTATCAGTTGTACGTCTGAGTAAACCCGTTTTCGAGTTGAACCGAATTTTCGTAACAATTGTAATATTTAGAAATATAAAGTATACAACAGCTATTAAATATTATTGAGATTATCATTAGGAACTGTAATAAATCAATAATGAAACGTTATGGTAAAATTTTCATACCTAAGGTTAATTCCCTTCCGAAACCGGCGCATGCACCATTTCACATACGGCCACAGAATTCCAGCAACATACACAAAACATTTAATTGCACGGACCATATTCAATTCTGATTTGAAATCTCGGTGGAAACTCCTAGTTCTTCCTAAAGTTCTGCATGAGTTGACCTTATAACTCCTTGATGTCACCATCAATTAACACGGGCGTATTAAATAAATTGCCCTCAAATATAATATTTTATGATTGACTGTAAAAACATAATGTGGCCGGTACAATCTAATCTTTATGAAATACAGGAATAATTACTTATTAATATTTTTATGATCATAAATGTCCGGTCTTAACGATTTCAGAGAATATATAAAGTAATAATTTGGATGGAAAGATGATAAGAGACGACATAACATGCGAAACAAAAAATCGACTACCGAGTCACGATATAACGGAACCATATCTCTGTGAAATCGGTGTTATTTATTGCCGTGTATTTCTGGTTCATCCCATTGAAATTATCGCTTCTACCCCAAAGCCCGAATTTCTGAAACCGGCCATTGAATCAATGAATGAATGGATTATAAAATGTCGAAGCTCGACTCCGATGTGTTTCAATAACAAAGAGCAATCCTCCCCGCCCACTCTGGTATGCGGAAAGTTTATACATCCCATACTCTAATTGAACGAGCAAAGCATCTGTTCGAAGTAGCCAATAATCTCGCAATGAATTAGATAAAAGGAAAGAGGGGAAAAATTCACTGTGCGGTGGATTCGTTGTTGTCAAAAGCTCAGCTTATGAAAATCCAGAAAACAAATTACGCTAAGATAAACTTTTATTTACGGGTCTATTCCTCTGGAAAAAAAGGATTGCACAATACGTATGCCTTTCGGGAGGCTTAGGGAATATTAATTTTGAGGCGTAAGAGAGGGGAAAGAAAATTGTTCGTGAAATTATACGCTGTATGTGAATACCAGATCGTTAGGTTTTATTTCGATCTATTTTTTATTGGTTTTGCTGAAGAGGCATAAGGGAGTCGGTCAGGTTAAATGAGAGTAATCATCCCGTTTTTCAGTTGATTCTATTTACGTTTTAATTGCTCATTTATAATGTAGGTTATGTGTATGGGCGAATTTCGTTTCTTTCGTATTTGAATGTTCTTCTACTCGAGGACGAAATGATTCGAAAATGGAGAAACGAATATTATATATTGGTTTTCCAGGTGTTTCACTGTTAAGTTCAGTAGTACATTCAGGTCAAAGGGTAGGAAAGCTGTTTTTAATCCATTTCTGCACTGATATAATGATATAATGAATCAACTGCTGTGTTTTTGTGAATGATGTTAATATTTATACACCTGACCAATGAAACTTAACGTCCTAGAAAATTTAATGCACAGGGTGTTTCGAAATCCAGAAATTCGAAATACAACACATAATTATGACGATTGAGTGCAACCTGCTTTGAATGAACGGTATTAGTTAACGAAATACAGGGTGTAAAATATTTCTGCAAAACTTATAATTTATCAATATTGAGAAGAAAACATTGCACAAAATTATTAATGAAATTTCAGCCGATTCCAGATGCATTCATTGAAATATTCTGATGAATATAGTAAAGCTGTGATCACCAATATCTTGACTCCATGTGCCTAATGACGACCTAATCGTGTCTGCATTTTGGTAACTATACGGAATGACGAAATTTCAAATGTGTTCATTTTCTGAATCATTAGGGAATTTATTTAATTCCGAGATTGAGTTCAAAATGCCCAAAACCACTAACCGAGCTATATTACTCAAAAGATGTAGAATTGCTTGCATATTAATATCTCAAATCTTTGAGTATAAAGTTGAAATCGTTTTAAAAAAATCCGAAATATTTCACCATTCCTGCAAAGCAACACCTGCAATTGAACTTGGCTTACAGTTGTGATTCAAATATCAACGCCATTCAATATACAGTGAACATGTAGTATATGTACATATTCAGCCCAGTTCCAATGTGGCAAAATCACGAAAATTCATTATCCGAATATCTCCAAAATATCAGATATTTCCCAAACAACATATTGAACTGAAATAATCTTCCTAATGACACCATCATGACAAAATTTTGTGCATATACGTGCAACATAATTGTCCAGCTAGTCACCAAATTTCATAATATTTTTGAGTTTTTCCAGAAACAACAATGGTACCGAGAAAAAAATCCGAAATGAGTCTGCTTTTTTGCAATATCTACAAAAATTAAAATCGTATCTGACTGAAATTCTCGAAATCACAGAGAGACATCGAGATGGAATTCGGTGGAGGTGTTTATTTATAAGGGTTCATTTCGGATATTTACAAAAAAAAAACGTGACGATATGGATAGGTTGGGAAGAGGTAAAAATCCAGAATTCTGAACAATATTTGGCAAAAATGTATCGTCTATAATCGAAAAATTCTTGAATTCATTAGAAAAATTAGGGCTTCGGTGGAAAAGTTGGAAATATAACTCAAAATACAGTTTAACCACGATTCGCTGCCAGTATATGACGGTAACTTTCCAAGTGAAAAGAGTCGAGTCCTTTATATATGCATTTATTAATTCCTGATTATCTCTCGTTTCTTCAGAAGTCTTGTTGGAAAGTAGAAAAAATCCAATTTTCTGGAGAGTTGCATATTTCATGAACCTGTGAAATCTGCCTCATTTTCGTACATTTTTCCAATCGAAGTTTTGTTTTTACGCAATCTCAAAGAGTAAAGATGCCTTCGACTTGAAATAAAGTGTAAGGTTGAAAATGCCGGCGTAAAGGTTTATGCAAGATCTGTGAAATTTAGCGCTGTATGTGAAAACCAGATCGTTAGGTTTTATTTGGATCTATTTTTAATTGGTTGTGCTGAAGAGGCATGAGGAGGTCGGTCAGTTTAAATGAGAGAAATCATCCCATTTTCACTTAATTCTATTAACGTTTTAATTGGTCATTAATAATGTAGCTTATTTGTACAGGCAAATTTCGTTCTCTTCGTATTTGAATTTTCTACTCGAGAACGAAATGATTTGAAAATGGAAAAGCAAATATTATATATTGGTTTTCCAGGTGTTTCATCGAATAAGTTTAGTTCCATATTCAGGTCAAAGAGTAGGAAAAGCAGTTTTTAATATCCATTCGCACTTATATAACGAATACACATATATACATTTTTTAATCCCAAGCTGCACTAATATAACGAATCAACTGTTGTGTTTTTTGTCCGATGTTTTTCTTTTTACATCTAAACAGAGCAAATAATTGTCGTGAAAAATTTCTTCATACAGGGGGATTCAAGACGAAGGAAAAGTACATGAACTGAAGGTATAATGCATATATTTATGTGACGATCGAGCTCAATTTGCCTTAAATGAATGTTGCTAGTTCCCGAGATACAGGGTCTGAAAGTATTAGACAAAACATATCACTCATTCATTTTGAGAAGAACCATATTGCAAAAATATCCACATTGAAATTCGGCCAATTCAATATCTCTAGATGCATAAACTACAATTTGCTAAAAAAGGAGTGAAACTTTAATCGTAAATATCTCTAATCCATGTGCTGCGTTTCTACTCGATTGTAGGTATTTGGGTGCGTTTTTATCTCCATCGAAATGATTAATCGATTTACTTCTATCTCTCTCTCTCTTCTTAGGTGGAGAATAACAAGAGAAGAGAGAGAGGGAAATACACCGATTAATCATCAGTTCGATGAAAATAAATCGCACCATATTTTTATGAATATTGAGATGACGGATTCTCAAATGCATTTATTTGAAAAAACTGCGATAAATTAGGTCTACGAGTGGTTATTCAGATGTCATTTAATATAGACTCAACAGTCACTATAAGTCAACGTATTTCTCCTATATATCAAATGCGATCGAGTTGAAATTCATTAATTAATGAGACGTCAATTTTCTTAGAGCTTAAAATGAATATTTCAAACTATAACTCGAAGAAAATTCTAATTAAGCTTATAATTTTTCTTAATGACACGAATCACGAAACTTTTTGCAATACAATTTGCCACCTAGTTACCAAGGCTCATCATAATCAGATCCGTTATTTCGGAATCCACATACCTAGAAAAAACACGAAATTTGTCTCCTCTGTTTCTGCAATATCTACATAATCTAGAATCGTATCAGACTGAAGGCTAGTACACTACTCTGAGATATTGACTTCATAGTTTGTGCAGATATCATTGAAGTCCGACAGATAGTTTAAACTCTATTAAGAATTCGGAAAATTTTGTTTTTTTTTATTTACTAATGAAACAAGTAAATTTTGCAAGCAGTTGTGCGTAATTATTCTACGGTCAACAAATTCAAATCTGATCACATGGGTAGTTCCTGAGGAAATAGTCTCATATATTCAAACTGATATAAATCCAAGAGTGTTCGGCTGGTTTGGCCCATTGCTGTGCAATCTACCCTTAAAGTTTCCTCCTCTTTTCGTTTTCGAGATTTCGGGTTCGGTTCGTGACACCGAATCGGCTTCGATATCGGATTCTTCATCGGTAGGTCCAATCTATTCGTTCGTGATAATTTTTGGCTTCAAATTTGAAAAAACCAGACACTCTGGCAAATCTGTTTCCAAGAATATACGCGCAAAAAATGAACGAAACCGAAAAACCGATTTGCTTCATTTATTATCGAATTCATCACTTCAGCCTACAACAATCATCTAAGGGTAAGTCTCCACACAAAAAATTTTTCAAACGTTCTGTAATAACTCGTTTCAATTTGGCAGTGAACAAGTCTTCATAGATAGGCGAAACTTTGTTCGATTAAGGGCCGGTATTATAAAACTCAACTTTTACTTTAACTGACAGTTTTGACAGTTATGTCCCAACATAACTATCAAAATTTCAGTTAAAGTTAAAGATAACTTTCAATTAAGTTTTATAATACCGGCCCTAAGAAGTTTTACTGGCTGTCCAATTTTCCATTGTCGCTATCAATATAAACCTCATAATGCCTTGTTGATTCTGAATAGCCTCTGGGTTATCATAATTTTAAAACTTTGTTCGATTGGACTCCTTCAAATTTGATCCATCAGTATTTCCGACAAGTGTTCTCTGAACCAACTGTTATTACTAGAAAATCTCACTTAGTGTGACATCATGCTACTTCTTGGTACATTAACCCTCAATTGCATCCCTTAGATCATATTGCATTCCCAGAATGAAAATAACAGTGGCTAGACCTTCCTACATTTTCCTTGCCATAAGTCTCGCTCAGAAATTCCATTGAATGTGCACCAGCACTTCCAGATATTGCCAAATTGTATTAAAGTCGAGCGCCATCCAGTATTGTTTTCCTTCGACTTCGTCCTTAGGGTGGTGGCCTCAAACTTTTCTCGACATATTTCCAGTTTTAAGTCATTATTCGCCTGAAACACAAATCAACTGAATTCAACAGCTTGCCTCAAGTTTTCTTCCAATATCGAAAAACAAATTCTATCGAATTGCGCTAAATTTTATGACCCGAGTGCCTCCTTAGGTAAGAGATGTCCCCTCCGAAGACTCCCGTGTGTATTTGGAAGGGAGAGTTTGATGAAGTGAAAGCTGAAAGATTTCGATCATTTCTCTCAGTGTTATTAGATTAGAAAGTTTGTTTTTCGAGCAGGTAAAGTTATGAAGGAAAAATTATGTCAGAAAGATTCACCAGCTTATGTTTCATCACCTCAAATTGAAAGATGAAGGTTTGGTATGTTTATCGAATTGCTGTGAGAGTCAGCGCTTATAGTTGACATAATACCCCAAATCTCTGAAGAGTCTTTTATAATTATTCAACTACTCATTTCATGAAATCCTTTGCATTCTCCAGAATATCAAAAAAAGTGCATATCTGGAGGAATCTCCTCATTAGCAGGGAAAATTCAAATGGGACATTATATATATTTACGTATGATTTAAAAACGCAAGTCTAAAAATCCAGCAAAAATACCCTACCTCCCTGTGTAAATGTGGTGAAATTTGAAAATTTTCAAGGAATATGCAGATATATTGAATTAACTCTTCAAACTAGCTTTTTTTCTCTGACTTTAGATTGACAAAATATCTTGAAATAAAATCTGGAACAGCAGTGGAGACAGAATTTCTGCAGGAAGGACCTAGTATACACCCAGCAAACACTAAAATGTAAAAAGTACAAATGTAAAATAAAAGTACAAAAACTGTACAGCGTTACTGCACTTGAAGTGCAGCGATGGTGGTGCAGTAACTGTATCGAAACGGACCTTATATGTCCCGCGGAATTGAATCGAAACTTTACAGCTCAAACTGCGTTTGAAGTACAGCCACTATACAGCAGTTGTGCAGGAGCTATGCCACTTTGTAATGCAGTTTGTACGTAGTAATCATGCTGCAACTGTTCTACGGCGATATAAAGTTTCTGAGCAGCAATACTGCAGTAGAAGCTCGGCTGTATTAGGAGACTAACAGGAATAAGACTCACCGAAAAAATGATTATTTTTTAAGAGATTGAATTGAAACTTTGCACATTGATACTAACTTATTTACCATCGATAAATGTAAAAAAGTGAGTAAAGTCCTTTCCTTTCCAGTTTATTCGGAGATTGCCAAATAAATTTTTATTTTCTTATATGATGTGATATTCATATTTTTGCATATTCGAATTCTATGCCTTACGGTAGAAAAATTCCTGCAATCCTTTCTGTATCTAGATATTGATTACTCAACAGAAAAATATTCGAATCATTTAATTTTTCACATTTCACCAAAAATTCAACATGGAATTCAAATATATAAAAATATACATAACATTATCTGAAAAATCGTACGGTTAGACCAAAAGCCACAATCTGTAGTATGTAGTATGTAGTCCAGAATTTCAATGCGATTACTTGAAAAATATAGGTTTTTCGGAGGTAAGCCGGATTCCTGAAACATACTGGTTGTCTTAGGAATCGGGTTAACCTAGTTTATATTGAGCATATAACGTAAAGTGATTCATAGCAAATTCGACTTAATAAAAAAATATTGCACTAGGAACATGACTTTAATGGAAAAAAACTTGAATTTACACAAATACCGGCCACATCAAATATTATACATGATATAATATATTATTGGGTGACTCTCTCTCGTTCCTTTCCAAGTCCTCAAAAATAAGTAGATACATATTTCTCAATCATACCATGATGGTCGTTTCAATATCGGTTAGTGAATCATTTTTGCTCTCTTTGTTCTTTCGTACAGCAACTTGAAGTGGAGAAAAATGAGTTAAAACACAAGAAAAAGTTTACCTTATGTGAATATAATACCTAATATCCCTTCATTGATGTTTATGTACTTCGAAATTCTGTTTTCTGTTGACCCTGTCCAGTTCAGGTAGAGACTCAGATGTTTTCTTTTATTGTCTATTTATTCCAGTTCCAAAAGAATCGGCATCATCTAGATATTCATCTTAGCCACTTAGATCAGTGTAATTTGCCTTATTTCGTTTTTTCGGGAATTGATCATGTCGAAAAATCAGTTTTTCACACTTGCACCCAATCAACTCGAAACAAACAGTCAGTTCAAACAGCGTGATTCACTTATAACCAAAAATGAATTTACTACACAACAAACAAATTTCCGTTACAAAACAGCATGGCCGACGATGACAATCGACAACGCTTCTCTAAAAGTCTGAAGTACCGGCTATAGGCACAGACAACGATGGCTCACTATTAGAACGAAATATAGCATCAAAGACAGAGACATCGTTGTCTCATACAGCATTTCGATTTTGTTGCACAAAAGCTGTACAGCAGCTGTATTCAAAAGACTGCATTTTTAGGACAGCAGTATCACCGATGCTGAGACTGTGCAGTTTTAATACAACATTTTATGTACTGCATTCCGGTGGCACTTGTGATGCAGAAACTGTTCAATTGCTGTATGTTGTGTTTGTTGGGCATTTGCTCTTTGACCAGGTAATGCATTCCAAGCGATGATTGTTCAGATACTCAGGTAAGAAAAAACCCAACAAGCACTCACAATAAGAAATAATTTCCTATTGATTCATAATTGATTAGTCTGCACTGAAATATAATGAAAAATATGAAATAACCTGAAAACACGTGAGATATTTTTCAATGATACAAGAGAACGAAGCATTCGAAATATGAGTAGATGCTGCAATTCAATGTTGGCAATAATTTTTCAGAACAGAATCTACTTGGAGTCAGCTATCGAAATAACAATCGATAGCTGTTAATAAATCTCAATTCCTTAATATAGAAAATGTCGAAGAACGTATTCAGTTTCCTATCTAGAATCATTTCATAAAAGATAATTGGCTTTTATGATGAATTTTACTCGTGATAAAATTGAAATTTTAAGAGGAATTTCAGATGCTTGATCTATTGAATATTCTAAGAGTTGGAACTTTTGAGCAACGGCAGCGCCGTTCGTCTGGCATCTGAAAATTTCATCAGTTCAAACTTACGAAACTATTAACGCCCTTTCGAGTAATTCCCAACGATATTAAGCATCTGCACCAAATGGTTAGAGTCCACTGAGCTTGATTAAACAATTTTAGTGTCGAAAGTATTCGTGTATAACTTGATTGTAGGGTGTCTTCAGCCCTTTTAAGATCTCTGTCGTTGTCTCTCTTAAACGGTTACTGCTTTGCCCCCGATTTAGTTCGTGAATGTGCCTTATTATAATGGAGAATACCGAGACTTCTTAACAAATATTGAATCACCTCCTTCTGTAGATTAGATGTCTCTTTGTTCAATAATGAAGAGGTTTTCAGTGACTTTTTTCACAGGAATAAGGGAATCTCGTGAGAAAGAACTTTAAGTGAATGATTCACGCCCACGATATTTGTCCAATGTCAAATAATTAAGAAAGTACCGAAAAGTGGATTCAGGACTGCAGTTATTTCTTCTATTCTTATCTCTCTTTTTTCAATTAACACTGATGAATAAAGTATTGTTAATTTTATTCTTCTGCTATTGACATTTCCTTGGTTTGTTCTAACCCGTTGGGGTAGCGAAAATGAGGAAAAATATCCTACTTGCAACATCCCAATTTATTTGAATAATTTTATATCATTATTCATTTTGAAGGATATCCAACTTCGAAATAAAGCATGGTGATTCTTCTGCTCTCAATTCAGAAGGAGAAACCTAGAGTCAATTTTCAGAGTACAGTTGGAGCCTCGGTATCTCAGTTGAGTTTGATGATCAATGAAAAAAATCCGCCAGATGGGTTCGGTGATATAAGTTATACCATGCCGATCGAATTGGAACTCGCAAAATAGTTGTAGAATACCTATGCCCAACATTTCGCAGAAAATCGCGATGATCGTGCCTTTCAAATAGTTTTGAAATATTTAAAAAATTTCCGTTGAAAAATTCTAGTTGACAGGAAATATTCGTCATAATGCGCTGACATTTAGCTGTTTTCGATAGAAATTCTCACAGACCCTAAAGTTAGTTTTTAAAAACGGTGTTCAATTTCAGTTTGATCCGATATTCATTTTCGGAGATATTGGGAAAAAATATGTCAAACTCTTAGGTTATGTTATTTATTATTACTGGAGCTCTTTCTTCTCCTTGAAACCAATTCCTCTCATTTTAAGGTTCTTTCCTCGTTATCGCTAAGTTTATCTACTTTGGTCCTCACGAGAATGTTATTGAGCCTTCAGACGCTTTTTTCACTCAATTATCAATATCAATGCGATCCGATCTTCATCTTTGGAATAGGTATATCTGGGGAATCATTGGATGGATTTTAGCAATTCGCGAATTCGGCTGTCGAAATCGAACTCCAAACGTGCTCAATAATTATCTAGTCTATCGGCATATTCTTTCAGTTATTGTGTTAACGATCCGTGGTTAGACCGGCCACAAACAAACTAACTTCTGAGAGAAATGACTTAGAGACTTGATATTTGTAGACTAGGTTTGGGGCTTGATTACGAAGGTCGGATTCGTGAATGTGTAAAATCAGCCTGATAATTTCGTAGATATACCCATTCACAATTTTATTTTTCCAATATTTCCAGAAATACAGATTAGATTGAATTTACATCTGGTACTTCATGGAAAAATAAAAGCTTGCAGGTTCATTGATTTGGGACTCAAAAACGAAGGCCGAATTCGTTAATGGGTAAATCCGCCCAATGATTCATAGATATACACATTCAAATATTTGCAAAAATACTGATAGGATTGAACTTAAATCTATCATTTCATTGAGAAATGATAGCTTGGAGATTCGCAGGACTATATGAAAAGAAGAGTTATAGAACTTTGAAATGGAATAAAACAAGGATGAATTTTTAAAAGATAATCTTCTGGAATTATAATTTAAATATAATTTCTGGCATATGATCGCCTTGGCTGGCTCGCACATAATCTAATCCCGAGATCCAATTCTCAATAACTTTTTCCAACATTTGTGGCTGTATATCGGCAATAACGCTGCGAATGTTGTCCTCCAAGTGGCCCATGATTTCGGGCTTATTGGCATGGATAAGCATCATCACACATCCCCACAGGAAATAGTCTAGCGGCGTTAAATCGCACGATCTTGGAGGCCAATTCACGGACCCGGAAGGTGAAATTATGCGGTTATCAAAAGTTTTCTTCAGTAAATCAATTGTTGCACGAGCTGTGTAACATGTTGTGCCGTCTTGTTGGAACCAAAGCTGCTGCACGTCATGGTTGTTCAATTGAGGAACGAAAAAGTCAGTAATCATGGCTCCATAGCGGTCACATTGACTGTGACGTTCTGGCCAGCATCGTCTTTGAAGAAGTACGGACCAATGATTCCACCAGCCCATAAAGCACACCAAACAGTCAGTTAGAGTAAACGTGGTGCGAAAACGGTCCATAGTTAGTCGAATTAATCGATCTGATGGACGATTATGTTGACCGTAAAATGGACGTAGAGCGCGACACGTATTTTGAACTAAAACCAGTATTTTCAAAACAAATTTGCACAATTTGGAAGCGTTGTTCGGGCGTCAGTCTATTCATCTTGAAATGCAAGACTGAACTCAACACAAATCACTTGACAGCTGACAAAATGGCCGCCAGTTCAAACAGTATTGCCAACTTAAAGTTCTATACCTCTGGAAAACATTGCACACATGCATAATAAGAAAGAAGCAACGAGAGGAAAACTTCTATTCGTTGAGGGGGAATTTTATCAGGTTGCCTCCAGCCTGCCTGATCTCACCCTGTGAGCGTGATGCTAGTAATCCCTAAAATCTTAAATGGAAACGGACGTTGAATGAAACCTCGTTTCAAAGGTTATTTGATTGATTCTTGAAAAATACCATTCACTAGACCCTTTTTCGATACTTCCTCTCGAAAATAATGAAAAAGTTAGAATAGTTAAGGCAGCAAGTGTTGCAATGAAACATAAAAATAATGAAGTTGTTCCACTCATCTGTCGAATAACAGCGAATTCACGTGTTAAAAAAGACAGAACTTTTAGATGCAATGATAAACATTTTTCACCCAATATTGCTGTATTTGTTGTTCCTTTATTCGGTTATTTTCTTTGCTTTTTCAGAATTATAAATCAAGGAAGTAGTAAAATAAGATGTCAAGTGTCGGGCATTTTCAAAAACGCCATCGAATCTCCCACTCAACCCATCTTCTCATTCAAGATTTTAGGTGATGCGCCCATCACGTTCACAGGGTTATAATAATAATAATAAATAATAATAATAATAAACAGCTTTATTTTTCTACAGGTAAAACCCAATTACAGAAAAATTAACAAAATAAAGTTTTAATTAATAACTCAAAAATAAATGATCATTATATTCTACAACTCAGAAATTTCTGTTTTACAGTGTTCAAATTATCAACGAAAATATCACAGGTCTCACACAAGCTATTCATTAGGCTACACATATGTTGAATGGGTGTTCGAATCATACAATTATTCCTACGGGGAACCAAATAAAACAAAGGCCTAGATCTCATGTTGGCCCTTGGAACATAAAAATTGAGCCTCTCCAGTAGGTATGGACAATCAACACCACCGTGAATCAACTTATATAGGAAGATGACCGCCTGCAAACCCCGCCGATCAGCCAGAGAGACAGCATCGAACTTACACAAGAGTACAGCATGGTCAGCACCTCTCGAGGGATAGACACCTTCCTCTCTGTATGAGAGAAATTTATAAAATCTCCGCTGAACTGACTCCAAACGCTGAAGGTGACAGGAATATATAGGCTGCCATATAAGAGCGGCATACTCAAGTTTAGTTCTCACCAGGACATTAAATAGGAGAACAAGTGTTCCTGAATTCTGGAAATGTCTTGCATTTCTAACTATGAAGCCATACAACTTAAAAGCAGCACTCAGCAGGTCATTAATGTGAGGAACAAATGACATCTCACCGTCAAACAGAACTCCCAGATCCCTAACAATATTCACTCTCAACAAACCTACATTTCCCACAGAATAACCAAAAAAAATGGGTTCGGTCTTTCTTGTAAAAGAAATGATATGACACTTAGACAAATTCAATTTTAAACGATTATTCTCACACCATTTCAATAATTCTAGTAATGCCCTTTGTAATCTAAAACAGTCCTGTACACAAGTCACCCTGAGAAAGATCTTAAAATCATCCGCAAACAGCAGCCTCATCACATCAATCACACAAATCAAATCATCGACAAACAGTAGAAACAGAAGTAGGCCAAGATTAGACCCCTGGGGCACACCAGACACAGACAAATACTCGTTGATAAGAATCCATCGGAATCAATCGTATGAAGTTTCCCCCTACAACCAAAGTTTACCCCTCTTCACATATCTTTTGATTATGCATGGGGCCGAGATATTAAGGGTATAACGCTTCAAATTGACACACTGTATATGAACGAATCAATACCGCAATAACGCGAAATTGAGCCACCCACACTGAATTGAATACTATAGATTCGGAATAGATCCCTTAATCAGCATGTTGAATACTTCCGACTTAGTCAGGTGGGTTATCTTGTGCCATCCTATATACACTAATACTTGAGATTAATTAGAAGTTGAAAATCTCAAGCTACCGTTGGATGCTATTCAGATGAAAGCCAGGCCCATTAATCAGGAATTTTACAGGTAATGGCATAGTTTTAAAACATAGTGTGTGCGAGAAGGGGTAACTTTTCCGGAACGGCTTTACAGATTATAAATGAAAACTTATTCTCCCCGCCATAAACTAGACCAGACAATAATTGCGTTGGCAAACTAATTGAATGAGTTGGAGGGCTTCTAAAAGGTGCTCTAGGAAACTGTAGATTAATTGCTTCAATAACTATTGAGAATTTGAAACTTCGAAAGTTCCATTGTTTCATCGATAATATTTCATGTCAATACCGGTTTGCGAATCCGAAATATTCCAATGAAGTTAATTATTTTTCGAGCTCTAGAAGCCGATCTATGGGAAGCGGCCATCTATTACTAACATCTTTCATCTTGGAAGTGAGCGCACATTCCTTCCTGTAGGGTTTCACTACCAATTTGATCGAATATAGAGAATGACGTTCACGGGAGGATCAATTAATTATTCATTCATATAATATTCGAACAAGCTCATTCTGGATTTCATTAACTTTTTTGTCGACGAAATAGGAATTAGATATTGTTTAATCATACCATTATTTCTAGGAATATTCCAGTTATGATAAGAAAAAGTTATACTGACAGGTGCTGAAATTTCAGTATGATTATGTCGTTTCACTTCCTTTGTTTGAATGAATTCCATAATTCTATGATTGTTACTATTGGCGAATGAAGATAAGCGCTACTCCCTCTGGTGGCTATCCGAGTAACCCGAGGTACAGACATTATCATTGACAAGTTAAAAGAAATGTTAAGAAAATGAGAAAGTTTATGCATTTTTCTTGACGTTTGTGTGATTTTACAAGTGCTTCTACTGAGGAAAAGTAAACTCAAATGTCCCTTCCCATAGATTTCTACAGCCCAGTGCAAAATTTGGAGTTAGGGTGAAAGAAACTTCCTTTAACAAGTCGGGCCTGAAAGTGTTGAAGAATCGATAAAAACCAACAAACAAGATTTATGAGAGTCTGTTACCTTCATTTTACCGATGATGATCATTTTTATAGAGGTAAGCACGAATTGCTCATGAAATATTGGATCACATTCATGAAGACAATTTTTTTCCAGGCCCATAATCCAAGCAGAGAAATTTACTTAAGAGGAATGCTATGCCTTCCAGATATCGACCTTTTGAACTGATCATTATTAAGGAACAACGTAAATGTTCTAGTCATAGAAGTGACTATTGAAAAAAAAGCGTCTCAACAAGGAAATATCTGGTGATGAATACTCTTCGGTCAAAGTGCTTCTGCCGATGAAAGCAAAGTTGTACAAGGCTTATTTATTACAGCTTTTTCAAGACCAATCATATGAGTGTTGGAAAATTTATTTGTCAATCCATAATGCTTACGGTACAAGTAGCATTAGGTTCATGTGAATGTATTCATTCTATTCACAATATATTGAGTATTTAATCCTTCCGTATAAAAATAGTAAAGTTATGAGTATTTGTCTATTATTGCAAAAAGTATGTTTTACAATACTGTCTGTTTTTCAACTTTCAAGACAGCCTAAGAAATCCACCAAAGTCAATCTTGCCATTCGGATCTGAAAATAAATAATATTAAAATACTGTCCAACCTTGGAGCGATATCCCTGTAATTTTAGAGTTGCTACACTCAATTAAATTGAAGGATGATACATATCTACTTTATAGGAATGGAATATGTACTCCCAGTGATACTCTCGTCAACTATAATAGTCTAAAAAGTCTTTGAATAATTCGTGAAATCAAAAATTATCAAACCAAACTCCAACAAACAGTACAAAATCGACTATCAAAACAAAATCTATGTCTGTACGTCAGGTTCTAAAACTGGCCACCGTGGCGCTGCAATCTTAAATTCAGACGCCAATATCTCATGAGGTTTTCCATGTACTGTTAGAAAATTCAGTGTACATGTGAAAGACCTAGTGGCCATTGGATTCAAAGGTTTTTGGGGAACTTGAAGAATGACAGTGTTTCAAGAGAAATAAGATTCCGGATTTGAAAGAAATGAATGATCCCCTATAGTCACATTGGCTCTACGAGAAACAAAACCTTATTATGGCATTAACATGGCATGCATTTTCGAATATCACTTCGTCTATAATAGACATAACGATGCGTTTTGTGAACAGTGATCGTCAAAATTGTGGAACAAATTCATTTTCTCAGAAGAAAAATATTTGGCAACAAAATCCTGAAAGAGGTCAATTTTTGTGTTACTTTTACCAGATTTTATACAACCTGAGAAATCGCAAAATTTTTCGAATATTATCACGATATTTTACACATTTATGCTTCAGTTGCATTTATAGAATTTTTTTATGAGATTCCTGATTTATTTTGATTAGAAATAGGGAAAATCATTCGATTTTTATGAAATTCATTTATATCAAAGGTTTCGGGGGCTGGATAGCGACATTTTCTATCCTTAATATGCATTAGACGAGAGATAAGCGTGGTTATGTTGTCATGGCAATTAATTTACACACAGAAAACCTCCTGTTCGCGATAAGGTTCATCTTAGTGCCTCACCGGAAAATAAAACTTATACAAAATTTGAATAGCAGATACTGCTATAAGTGGTAAGAAGAAAATATCTTCCTCCACTGTCAAAATTCCCAAAAACATCGCAAGAGACATCTACAAGCAATGTAGTATACAGGGGTCATCAACCCTCCAAATTTTTTGAATGGTAAAAATGGGTCATGTGGTACTTTTTTGGCAAGGTCTTTGTATCTTCTTTACAGGAGTGCAGAAATTTTCAAGAAACAATTTTTTTTTGAAAAATTAGTTACCTCAAAGAGGTTTCCAGTATGTGCCCTTTGGCATGGCTCTCAAAGAAAATGAACCATGATGAAGTGCACATACCGAAAACCTCTTTGAGATAACTAATCTATCAAAGAAAAAAAATTTTTCTTGACAATTCATGCACGCTTGTGAAGAAGATAAGATAGACCTTGCCAAAAAAGTATAACATGACCCACGTTCCCTTTTCAAAAAATTTAGAGGGTTGATGGGGATGGCATAGGGTGCAACAAAAATCCTTCAGAAATGCATATAGATGAAAGTGAAACAAAAATTGACCTGTTTCAGGATTTTGTTGCCAAATATTTTTCTTCTGAGAAAATGAATTTGTTCCATAACTTTGACGCGCACTGTATAGTAGGTTATCATATTTGATCAGTGAATTTATTCATACGTTTTGGCCCAGTTGTTGACTAGTTAAGTGAGTGAAACTTGTTGAAGAAATGCTGCAAATTTTACACAAAGGTTTATTATTTTCCCAGCTTAATGTGCAAATTCTTCAGTGATATTTATCACACTTTCATCGTCGCGAGTACCACAAGTAAGAAGTTTGACAGTGGAATAAAATAATGTTTAAGATTGTCTGCCAATATCGGCTAGTAGATATTATAGCGGGATTCAAAGTGTTTCTGAAAAAAATTCTCAAATGCCGCAGCCGTATCAAGCCTCCTGTATTTCGGAATCTTCATTCAGAAAACTGCGATATTGACGAGCAATCTCTCAAACTATTTAATTTCATTTCCTATTTCAATTCCTATCTGGCTGCAAAAATTGAAGCTTTCCAAAATTGAATCATAGAACTAAAACAGGTGTATCATCGACTCCTACCTTAGTCTAAGGCTCCTACCCTAAGTATTAGATTCTCGAAAATTTTTGAGTTTTCCGGTTTGTTACTGATTTTTTTGCATATATCCTCCAATTTGTTTTATTATATACTTGCTCATTACCTTTTATGTTCACTCTTATTTCAAACTCTCAATAAGGAAAATATTGGATTTCAATTGAAAACAGTAACGGATATCCACATGTTGTCGATAATTGTACTAAGCAAACCAAAATTAACAAAAACGATCAGAGGTTTTTGTCAATTTTTGGAAATCTTCATTATTTTAAATTACGCTACTTAATTCCTGTTCTGCATGTAAATGTGGTATTCAGTTATACAAGAGTATTTATTGAGACTTCAATGTTTCGAAGGAATTGTTCCATGAAAGAATCAATGATTCATGAATATTATATAAGTTTTATTCAAGACATGAATGAAGAAATTTAATCCTAAGTCCCATTATCCGCAGGATGATTTCTAAAAATAATAATTTTATCCGATTTTCAGAAATTATTTTTCAGATATTGGGAGAGAAAACCCAAAAATATTCAATTTGAAATACTAACGATTATGAAATTGTTTAGAATATCAATAGTACGAAGGCGTAGAAGGGCCACTCTTTGTCGACAAAAATTTTTCCACCTAATTCCGACTTTAATCTCGGAATTATACTAATTCCGACTTTGAACTCGGAATTATACATAATTCCGACTTCGAACTCGGAATTATACTAATTCCGGAATTATAGTCTATAATTCCGAGTTTAAAGTCGGAATTAGTCTATAATTCCGAGTTTAAAGTCGGAATTAGTCTATAATTCCGACTTCAAACTCGGAATTAGTATAATTCCGAGTTCGAAGTCGGAATTATGTATAATTCCGAGTTTGAAGTCGGAATTAGTCTATAATTCCGAGTTCAAAGTCGGAATTAGTATAATTCCGAGATTAAAGTCGGAATTAGGTGGAAAAATTTTTGTCGACAAAGAGTGGCCCTTCTACGCCTTCGTACGATAGGGCATTTGCACATTGTGTTTATAAAATAATAAACGAATAAGTTCAAATTACTCGATATGTGTTGAAAATTTGGTAATAAATCTTCATCTACTCTTAGATATACGATTCTGTATGGAAAATTCCACTCAATTCCAATCTAAGAACCGAATGCGATGATTCATTTTCGGGATTATTGGGAATTTGCAGCGTTTTCTTTTATAACTCAAGGACCTCTGGTTGGAAATGATCCGGGTGAAAATTTAAGGTTCAGTTATGCAACAGTAATCAACGTTGAAAGCTTCATGAAAATTCAGTGGTGAGGTATCAAGAATTAATTTTTTCCCTACTACCCCCAGTTTTGAGCACTCAGGGTACACCTATCCTGCTGAAAAACTTGGAGGATCAATATCGAGCGACACACGATTTTTCTACTAAGTTTCACGGATTTCGGTTCAGTACTTCTAGAGAAAAGCTCCGGAGTACGGACGGCAGACGGAAGGATTTTTTTTATAAGCTCATTCAAATCTACAAATTTTAAAATGTAAACTCTGAAATTTTCGGGGGGGTGGTAATTTTTTTTTTGGTCGATCACTAAGGTTCATTATTCGATTTCATTAAATAATAAACCAATAACTGAATGTTTCCAAGTTACTTTTTTTGAAGTATTGATGTTTCATCGATAATACTTCGTGTCAATAACGGATTGAGAATTCGTAATATGCCAACGAAGTTAATTATTTTTCGAGCTCTAACAGCTGATATACGACAGGCGCTAAGTGATGACGAGGTCATCTATTACTAACATCTTTCATCCTGGAAGTGAGCGCACATTCCACTCCGAAGGGAAAGCTTTACTACCAATTTGACAGACTATAAGGAATTACGTTTACCAGTAGGCTCACTTAATTATTCATTCATTAAATATTCGAACAAACTCATTTCGAATTCCAATAACTTTTCGTTCACGGAATAAAGTATCCCCAGCTTACGTAGGAATGAGATATTGTTTGATCAAACTAATATTCGAAGGAATATTTCAGGGATATGATCTCAGAAGGTTATGATGTTGATAGGTGCTGAAATTTCAGTGATACAGTTGGTTTTTTCGATTGTTTCAGTTTGCTTTCCTTGCTGGAATGAATTCCATGACCTGATGATTATAACTTCATGAGGTTTCAGATGTAATGTTGAAAAATTTCCGTTCACATGTGAGAGCTCCTAGTGATCATTGAATTCATCTGTTCTCGGTGAACTTGAAGAATGACAATGTTTTAACATGAATGTGATTCCGAATTTGAATGATCCCTCACATTGACATTGGCTTCACGAGAAAGAGAATCTTATGGCATTAACATGGCATGAATTTTCGAATTTCATTTCGGCTATGATAAAGCTACGTTTTCTGAACTTATGTAGTGGGTTATCATGTTTACTCAGCGAATTTCTTCTCGCGTTTTGATCTAGAAGTTTACGAGATAAACACATTCCTTTCTAAAGGGAAAGCTGAACTACCAATTTGAAGGACTCTAAGGAATGACATTTACTATCATCAGTACATTACATTGATGTATAGTTAACCCGATATATTGCAATTTTGCAATATATCGGGTTAAAAACTGTTTTTTCACTGAATTTCCGCTTAATTTATATAATTGTTTGGTTTATAGTCATATTTCTTACAATATTTTTCTGTGGGGTGATTCCATTGATGTAAATAGAATATTTGTTGCTCACAGAAGGGTTCTACTCTTGATATCCGGTGTTGACTCGATGTCCTCATGCAGGTCCTGTCAAGTTGGAAATAAAATTATAACAGTTCCTAGCATTCATATTTATAAGTCACTTATCTTGATCCGACCTAATTTAGAAACTCTGGAGAAGTTGTCTAGTCATCACTCTTATAGTACGTGAAATGCGGAAACTCAGTCACTCCCTAAGCATCGAACTACTAAATCGAACATTCACCAACTTACCAGGGTATTGAAATATTCAATGAGTTGCCAGAATTGTTTGGAACTATGAATTTTGTCTGTTTCAAGGGGGCAAGAAAATCTATGTTGTGTATAAAAAACTGTTATAGTCTGAGTGAATACTTGAATGATTCCTTGTGACTTGAGGTTCTTGTTATTTTTTCAATACTTTAATACTGTTTACTTTTGACTCGTCTCATACATTTGAATGTCTTGGGGAATGAATAAAGATTATAATTATTATTTTCAGTTGGACCACTTAATTATTCATTCATTAAATATTCTAACAAGCTCATTTAGCATTCCAATAACTTTTTAATGACGAAATAAGTGTAGTGAGGGTTTACGTAGGCATTAGATATTTTTTCATTCATTGAGTATTTGAAATAATAATTCTGTGATATGACGTAAGGAAGTAATAATGTTGACAGGCTCTGGAATTGCAGTGCTTCTTCCTTTTTTTGTTCGACTACCCATGCTTAATTGAATTTCATAGTTTTAATAATTTTGCTGTTTTCATATGGTTTTTGATGCACTGTTTGAAATTTCAGAGTACGCGTGAAAGCTCTGAATGTTCATTAGAAAAATCGGCTTTAGGAAATCAAAGGATAACAGTTTTTCGAGATGAATTAATCTTGGAATTTGAGCTGAACAGAGAAAGATTCCTGAACATAAAATTGGCTGTGGTGGACAGGAAATTCGAAGACTCTATTCCATACTTATACAGTGCGCGTCAAAATTATGGAACAAATAAATTTCCTCAGACGAAAAATATTTGGCAACAAATTCCTGGAACAGGTCGATTTTTGTTTCACTTTCACCAAATTTATATGCATTTTTGGAGGATTTTTGTTGCACCCTGTGCCATCCCCATCAATTATTTTTTGAATAGGCGTGCAGATATTTTCAAGAAAAAAAATTTTTTTTTTTCAAAATTAGTTAGTTCAAAGATGTTTTCAGTATGTGCACTTTGTCAAGGCTCATTTACTTTGAGACGATGGTACCTGATGAAATTTGTCACCGAATGAAAGTCGACCATTACATTTTGTTCATGCGCAACCCCTTTCAACCCCCTCACGTGAGGATTTTTTTTCTCATTTAAGGGTTCGTAGGGGTTGAAAGTTGTGCATGAACAAAACTGGGATGGTCGACTTCCGTTCGGTGACGAATTTCATCAGGTACCATCGTCTCAAAGTAAATGAGTCATGACAAAGTGCACATACTGAAAACCTCTTTGAAGTAACCACTTTTCAAAAAAAAAATTTTCTTGAAAATGTCTGCACGCCTGTGAAGAAGACACAAAGACCTTGCCAAAAAAGTAGCACATGACCGACTTTTCCTATGCAAAAAATTCAGAGGATTGATGGGGATGGCTCAGGGTGCAACAAAAATCCTTCAAAAATGCATAAAATTTGGTAAAACTGAAACAAAAATTGACCTGATTCAGGATTTTGTTGCCAAATATTTTTCTTCTGAGAAAATGAATTTGTTCCATTATTTTGACGCGCACTGTATATGGAATGAATTTCCGATAATAATTCATCTATAATTGATGTGACATGATATTTCTGCAGTGAGTTTTTTATGACGTTTCGATTTAGTACTTATTGATCAATTGACAGTTTTCCATATTATTCTAAAGTAATATAATTTGAAAGTTATTCGTTCGTTCACCAATTTCGATTTCCTAATCGTGGTTGAAATTGAATGTACTTCTTCAGTTACGATGTCGATGCGCGAACACGTGTCAATCTTTATATAATATAATGAATCACGAAAATTGCACTTGATCTGACGAAACATTACGATTTACTTCTTGGCATCTAATTGTTGAAAATAGAAAAGTAAACGACGAATAAACCTTAACCGTAGGTAAGGGTAGGCATTTTTTTGCAATGTCGACGCAGTTCCTGAAAATAGCTCTGTTTTTTCATCATTTAGTACCCTGTATTGCAGAATAATCTAGCAGAAATATATATAACACAGAAAAATGTAATGGTTGCTTTTGGACATTTCTGTGATACGAGCCACGGGTAATGTGCAGCAAAATATAGCAAAGACTTCATAACATCAATCGTCCTGTGTTCGAGGCAATTTCTGTTCTGTCCAAAAACTCGTATCATGATGGGAGGAGTGCGGAAAATACTCGCTCAGTCTTTGTTGGCTTTTCACAAATGGTAGTCAATTAGATTCTAAATAATACAAGCTATATTTCATCTAGAACGGAAAGCCAAGCCGGAATAGTTTACTTCCATTTATTCAACGGAATTGGGAATATAAAATTCAGCGGGCTTAGCCAAATTTCCCCCCAGTATAAATTTCTTCATTCGTGATATCAGACACGACTTCGATATTTTCCTACGGCTTTTCCGAGTTGCATATTTCGACTATGTTCTTATGAATTCCCTGTAGTTGGATTTCTTCCGCATCGACCTGGATATCAAACTTGAAGTTTTGGATATCATGACTGTAAGAGGAACTAAAAGTTTTCAGACGTCCCTTTTTTGGATCGTAGAATTATGAATTCTCGACGCAGATTTTGTGAGCCTGTGGGATTTATTCTCTTTTATTCATAGATCCCTTTTCATACACGTTCATCTCACTTCAATCACATTTTCCGGTTCTTGGGAAAACTTTTCCCTACGATAAATGATCATCAGAGAATCTTTGAAATTGTGCAATAGAAAGTGAAAAGACTTCAAAGCAATGAATAATGATTATAGATACTCATCAATACATGAATTGATAAGTTGATAATAATAATGCAAGAAAAAAGGAACTAATGTAAAAGTAAAGAATATCAAATCTTGAGAATACAATATTCTTTTGGGTGTTTCCCAAGGAAGCAAGCACACTTGGCCCTTTGCTTTCTCAAATTTTCATGAATGATTCATGAAATTCTGTTACAAGAATGATTGAGTGAAGAGTGAATCTCAACAGAATAGTAGAAAGAAACGAAAATCCGAAAATTACCACCTTTGAAATTTCTAACGATAATGATAGCTAGCTGATACACAGAACATTCGCACAGAAAATTAAGAACACATCTGAATATATACTTTCGAATAATCAATAGAGCGTCATTATTGGTGTTCCAATTAAAAAAATCGCAAACTATACACAGTAGGACATCGAGCCTAGAACATCCGCCAATTTGCAACTCAACAGAATCCATCTGTAAAATTTTCCTCACTGGAACTTTTATTCTGTACTCTGAATTGATCAATCGAGTCAATAGTCAAGAAAATTTATGTTCTCTATCTGTCCTGATCTGTTGGAAGAACATAATGAGCAGTACAATTTTTTTACATCGTACCATATGTCTCCTCACAGTATTAGCAGAAGAAATGTAAACAGGGTATGCAAGCAAGCACACTTGGCCCTTCGCTTTCTCAAATTTTCATGAATGATTCATGAAATTCTGTTACAAGAATGATTGAGTGAAGAGTGAATCTCAACAGAATAGTGGAAAGAAACGAAAATCCGAAAATTACCACCTTTGAAATTACTAACGATAATGATAGCTAGCTGATACACAGAAGATTCGCACAGAAAATTAAGAACACATCTGAATATATACTTTAGAATAATCAATAGAGCGTCATTATTGGTGTTCCAATTAAAAAGATCGCAAATTATACACAGTAGGACATCGAGCCTAGAACATCCGCCAATTTGCAACTCAACAGAATCCATCTGTAAAATTTTCCTCACTGGAACTTTTATTCTGTACTCTGAATTGATCAATCGAGTCAATAGTCAAGAAAATTTATGTTCTCTATCTGTCCTGATCTGTTGGAAGAACATAATGAGCAGTACAATTTTTTTACATCGTACCATATGTCTCCTCACAGTATTAGCAGAAGAAATGTAAACAGGGTACCTTACGTTTTTACGTATGATACAAGAGCACAGATGAAAACCCCCAAATGTTTTATAAACTCAGGATGAATTCCATCAAAACCAGCAGCTTTCAGATTTCGTACACTTCATTGCAGACTTCAATTCATCTATATTGAATGGGCTAGAAATAACATCCAGAACTGATTGCGATTCAACCTATGCAAATTTTTATTCATTTCTTTAATCTTTGAACTAGAAATTTTGAACAGGTTTACATGCCGACGAGCAATCAGTTCTGGATTAATTTTTGAGGATGACTTAGCAAGAGGAGCTGCTTCACCTAATTTCCGCAAAACATCCCAAGAACTTCTACTCGAATGAGTAAACTTTAAATTCAAAACCACATCATTCCATTACTCTTTACGAGCAATGTTTATAGATTCCAATAATTTGTTTGACTTATCAGGAGTTGGGGAACTTTGATAGTTCTTGTACCGGGTTTCTCTTCTAAATATATACCTCACACGTATAGGGGGTATACAAGTGAGATCCAGCTTTGTCTTCTGTCTACTGCCTCAAAGAAATCTGAATCCGCCTCTGAAGAAAGGTCGATCCACACTTTCAAATAATTCAGGTGAAATAGTGAAAAAGAATATTCCTGTAATCAACTTGTCGTTCTATTTTTAAATTCTAGAGTGGAATAAAGCAAGAAGTACACAAAAAAGTTCTGTCTCTGACAGAAATGAACATCGACGTATCAAGGATTCCCAACTCTTATCGAATGTATTGAGACACTCAAGTAGCGTGTTCTTCCGTAATGGATTTAATTGTGATGAAATGGAACAACCTTCTCGACCGTGGCAGAGAAATACTAATAAAGTTTGTTTTTCTCGCATTCCGAGTGTGACGAATAGAACTGAAGAACTCAAAGAAGAAATTATAGACAATCGACTCAAAATTACTTCAAGCATGTGAGAAGATCGACCATCTTCCACGAACAAGTTGTGTCTAGTCATCTCACTCTAGGCTTTGGAAAAACAATTCACTTGAATCAACTGAAGGATGAACGTCAAGCACATCGATCAAAGTTTTCTGCACTCAACGGTAGGATTTGCAAGATGCTCTCGAAAGATGGCGCGCTGTACGTGGTTGTACTGCAGTATTCCGTCTGAAAGGTGACGAATATCAAAATCCCTACTCAGAAGTTTTATCCAACGTAAAATGGCCTGACGATCAGTAATAACTGTGAAACAGCTATAGTCATTCTCCTTGTGTCCCCTTCTTCGGTGTAGATGTTTTGGTTGATTGGATGATTAGCTCAGATCAACGTGGAATATTGGTTGATTCATCGATAGATATTCGTCCTTGCGATTATGTTAGTTTATTATTACTGGAGCTCTCTTTTCTCCTAGAACCAATTCCTACCATTAACTTGAATATCAAGCGAAAACTATAATATCGAGGAATTTACCGACAGGATTGAAAAGGACAAAAGAGTGAAATGAAGGTTACTCACATGAGTTCATTCCTGATAAGAATGCTCATTTCCTGATTTTCCCGCTGAAATATATGGGAAAACTGTGAGTTAATGCTTAGCTGATGTTATTAAACACTCTTCAGACTGAGACTGAAACACGAATATTAATTTCTGAGTCATGCTAACTGTTTTCAGACACTAAGGAATTTACCGACAGGATTGAAAAGGACAAAAGAGTGAAATGGAGGATACTCACATGAGTTCATTCCTGATAAGAATGCTCATTTCCTGATTTTCCCGTTGAAATATATGGGAAAACTGTGAGTCAATGCTTAGCTGATGTTATTAAACACTCTTCAGACTGAGACTGACCCACGAATATTAATTTCTGAGTCATGCTAACTGTTTTCAGACACTAAGCAGGCAATTAGTTAAATTAATGTTTGTTTCACCGAGAACTAACCTGATCAATTCAAATGGTCGGTTATGCAACTTCGTAGATATGTCAGAAAATGCAAAATTAATTTTTAAGTTTTGGAAAAACTTTTATCAGAGGAAACTATAGATCATTTACTCACTCCTTTCATAGGAGTTCTCAGAATAAAATAGGCATTGCGAGAATGGTGGCGTGTTATATTTCATATTTTCGTAGAATTGAGCATTCTCCTACTCAAACCACTGTTGATGAGGAGATTCAGTTTTTTTTTCGTGAAATGACGCATTCAAGTTATGAACAATTATGGAATTTCATTTTGTCCGCTATCGAGAAAAAAATAGTGAACAAATGTTGACCACAATCTTTTTTCTTGAATCTCATTCATCAATAAAATGTGTCTTCTGAAAGTTGTGTTCAAATATGAACCATTATAATGAAATATTGAAATATAATATTATCAATTTTTTCACGAGATTTAATGTATTTTTCTTGTTATCGAAAATTCCCACGATAAATCCACCTCGTAGTTCGCAAAAAAATTGTATACTGTTATTTTATGAAGTTTTCATTTCGTTAGAAATTCGATGGAAGCACTGACATTAAGTCGGAAGCTCTCGGGATCATTTTCATTTGCTCACTAAGGCTTTGAGTATCTATGTTATTCCATAGAGAAAAAATGAAAAACACTGTGAATTTTACACAAGGATTTATTATTTAATTGAATCAACCAATACCATCGATATCTAAAATAAAACTTATACAGTGCGCGTCAAAATCCTGAAACAGGTCAATTTTGTTTCACTTTACCAAATTTTTATTTTTATGCATTTATGAAGGATTTTTGTTGCATCCTGTGCCCTCCCCATCAAACCTCTAAATTTTTTGAGTAGGGAAAGTAGGTCATGTCGTACTTTTTTGGCCAGGTCTTTGTATTTTCTTTACAGGCATGCAGAAATTTTTAAGGAAAATTTTTTTGTTTGACAAATTAGTTAGTTCAAGAAAGTTTTCAGTATGTGCACTTTGTCATGGCTGATTTACTTTGAGATGATGGAACCTGATGAAATTTGTCACCGAATGAAAGTCGGCCATTACAGTTTTGTTCATGCACAACTTTTAACTCCCTCACGTGAAAACTTTTTTTTTCTCCATTGAAGGGTTCGTAGGGGTTGAAAGTTGTGCATGAACAAAACTGTAATGGTCGACTTTCATTCGGTGACAAATTTCATTAGGTACCATCGACTCAAAGTAAATGAACCATGACAAAGTGCACATACTGAAAACCTTTTTGAACTAACTAATTTTAGCTTGAAGGATGAATCTCAAGCGGCACCCGATTTTTTACGGATTTCGGTGTCCTACTTTCAGAAGCCCCGGACAACGGACGGCGGACGGACGGATTGTTTTATTATTTCACAGTTTACGTTTTGAAGTATGTAAATTTGAAATAACTAATAAAAAAAAATCCGTCCGTTCCCCGTCCGTTATCCGGGACTTTTCTCTGAAAGTACTGAACCGAAACCCGTAAAACTTGGTAGGAAAACCGTCTGTCCCTCGAGATTAATCCTCCAAGCTTTTCAGCCGGGTCGCTGCACCCTAAAGCCTCAAAACTGGGGGTAGGACGGAAAAGATTATTTTTCAAAAACATACCATACCGAATTATTTATGAATCTCTCAACGTTGATCACTGTTGCATAACTCAACCTAAAAGGTTCACCCGGAAGATTTCCGACCAATAGTCTCTGAGTTATAAAGAAAAACGCTGCAAGTTTTGGTATGAAAACAAATGAGTTATGGATAACATGCAAGTTTTGTTTGAAACATTAATGGTATTGGGTTATTTAACTGAGAAAATAATAAATCCTTGTGTAAAATTTTCAGCGTTTTTTTCTAGATTTTCAGATTTTTAATTAGATCGAATCAACATTTTTGTGAATATTTCCACAAACAATTGAGGAGATTATTTTAGGATGAATTGATTCGAAGCCGGTGAATTTTGGCCTTGAACCTGCATTGAAAGCTCCAAGTCTCTTTATTGCTCCTAATGTAAATTCCTCATCAACGGGTACAACCTGATCATCTGAGACCCTTTTTCGACCAGAATTCGTGAAATACCACAGACAAAATGAAAGCATTTCCTTTAACAAGCCGCCAAAAAAGTTTGTGAGAAAATAAATATTTTGTCAGGGTTCCAAAACATGAGCATGTGCGTTTGCTATATCACTGAAATAAAGTAGGGACAATGTAAATGTTAAACAGCTGTAGAGTATACGTGTATTCCAATGCAGGAGAACTAACACGTAACCTGCTCAGATTCAGCAGAACACAATAATATTCCTGTCGTTTACGTAAATTATATCCCCCCAGAATATTATTACCCAAGACCGATGTAACTGTTCACAAACAGACCTTAATCGTAAAGTAAATACGTTATATAGGGTAGTTCGAAATTATTGCAACGATGTTGTAGACCCTACGAGCTCCTAAGTGTGCGTAGCGTTTTGTAATTAGTTCAACTCCTTTCCATCTAAGAACACCCCGCTGTGACTTACCTTGGAACCGAACAAAACATCCTGTGATTGAGGAAACAGTTGATTTAGGAACTGAAGGCTGAAAACAGGGATAACTGATTTTGGTAGAACGATTCCAGGCATCTCGTGACAATATGATCGGCAAACAGAAAGGATTTGTGTAGGTATTATTGGCTATTTCAGAGGAGATGTTATCAAGAAGCAGTATAAGGCTTTGGTCTTTCTCCGCGTCTTCTGTTGAGTTTTGTTGAGTTTTTAGTTCTTTTTGGACTTTCGCTGCGAGGCAAAGATACTCAATAACCAGTCTTTACTTTCATGAGTTGATCCAAATGATCACTTGGATTTGATGCTAATTCAAATGAGAATAAGAATATCGTGCTACATTTTATTGTCGAAGGTTCGTATTCTTGTTGAGTTTTGATTCTGTGGACCTCTTTTGGGGAATTTCCGAAGGCTAGAACCTTTGGTTGGTTTTGGTAGGCAAGTTGAAATGCTGCTATCACTGGTCTCGATCGATTTTAAATCTCTTAGTTTTCTTTTTATGGTTTGAAATTTTGACTTTTGTGTTGCTTATCGAAGAAGAAATATCTTTCTCAATCAGGGGTTGATTCTATTTTTGTGAAATATTTTGACTCTTTCATCGGACAAAGGAGAAAAGTTTAGAATTATTTTCTTTCGATTTTTCGTTTTCAGTTGAGACTTTTGTCGAATTGACATTTTTGAGCGAATATAGCAACACAGGTCTATTTAGTTTGAGAGTTTTTTAATTCTACATCTTTCTTAAGTAGATTCAGCCAAATAGGGTCTATTTCTACAAAACAATGAGCGAAAACTACTCTTTCCATTTAGCAAAATACAAGAGCCTCCCTTGGTTTTTCTTTTCAAATAATATGATTCCAACATCAGTATTTTTGAATTGTCACAATCTTTCATGTGATTCCTAATGGTCGAACATACATGGCTTGCTATTTTGGATTTTTGTATGTCTCTATTCCTTAGGTTGTTTTTGTGCTCTCGTTTTCTGATATCTATCGGTCGAGACGTTTCCCCTGTTTATAAACACAATTTTTTCTTATTGATTTCTCGTGAATTCGTTTGGTTTTAGTTAGTATGGATCTCGAACTGAAAAATCGAAAGAAAAAAATTCTAAAAATTATCTCTTTTGTCTGTTGAAAGAGTCAGATTTTCACTCTGAAACGTCAGAGTTCGCTTTGTTTAACGTTTGTATCGTTCCTGAATTGTTCATTAGGCGATAATTGCAATCCGAAAGGGCGTTTTATATGAAAAAACAATTTTTACTTAATTTTTAATAGTTCTGAATAGAAAATCCAGAAAAAACCTAACGAATGGACGATATTTCATTTGGATAGTGTGTGTATGTTATTCCTCAAGTCCCTATGATAGGAGTAGCGTTTTTACCTTCCAAAGGTTTTGCGGTACTTTAGTAACTTAACTTGCAATAGATTTCGTTCAATCACCATACTTTGGCTAACTAACTCCATATGGTAGCAACTTATGAGGGCTACTACCTAACTAAGTCACTTATTGTTTGACTATATTACCTTGTAAAGAATTGTTATAACTGAACATACTTATGATTTGCTTCCGGCCCGAATTGAGTTTATTCTTCCATCTTGACAGTCAGATTACCGTAGGCTAACAGAAGCACGACTTTGCTTGGACTGGCTGGATTTATGTGCATATGTGCATATAATTGCATAGTGTTGCATGTGAGTTGTTTTTTTACCGACTACTGTTCTTGTGGGCCATTATTTGTTTGTATCTTGTTGCTGAATTTTCGCAGTTCTTATCCACTTCATACCTTCCTTTTAAAAAAGCTTTAAGAAGGCAATGCTCTTCGTCTTTCTCAACCTAGCCAGTCGAAAATATGGTTAATTTTGTCTAGCGATCTAAAAAAAAGGTAGTTGATAATAAGAAGAATCTATTTTCATTTACTCCTTTTTTCATAGTTGATAATATTTACAGAATATGAATAGAAATGAAAGGAGTAGTTAAAAAAAACAGAAGAAATAGAGTGAGAGAAATAGAAAATAAAGAATAATAGTTCACAAAGGCAAAGTAGTGTTATGCAAGAACAGACGAACAAACGTTCGGGAAAAGCTCTTAACTCCACGCAACTGCATTTCTCGAACTTTTCATTATGGAATCCGTTAATGATAAAACACTTTTCGCATTACACCTGGAAGGTTTGTTCTTAATCGTCGTAATACGCAATATGGGAACTTTTTAATTGAATTTGCTGCATCAATTGCCACGGTCAGGAAGTTCCCCTGAAAGTGAGTAGTTGAGCTGATTATACTACAAAGTGAATTACAAACAAAAACGTCACTTGCAGTGAGGACAGAAAAGCTGCGAAATTTCTAAAAGGTGAACAAGGAAAAACTAATGAGGTTCAGGCTTTTCCGTCTCTAATTTTTTCCTTCATGAACGATGATTCATAGCTCCTACTGAAATACAATGTACCTGGTATAAACAGAAAATGAACTCAGAACTTGTAATTAATGTTCATTTGTTGTGAATTCTATCAAAGGCTTCGTGGAAAATCGTGGCTGATTTCACCTCTCCCCCCTCCCTCGCCTTCGGAACAAAAAGAATCTGTAATAATATCTCATTTTCCTTTCGAAACAAGTATTCATAGCCGCAAAGAATTCCATTTCTTTTGAAGTTCCCTGACAAGAAAATTCATGACTGAATCGAACTTCAATGTATTCGTCCTTTCGTCAATATATCAACCTTTCAATTTCATATTTTTTCCATTAAATTCGACAAACAATCTGATCCGGGAGGACATATTGAATTGGTTTCTACTACTTGGTGAGGGTTCGAGTCAAACGAGAAATGAAATGATTGGCTCACTACCAAATATCGAAATAGTCTTTTCCATATTCCATTTTACCAGCGTTTCCAGCACAAGCAACGGTGGAAATTTTTCAGAGAAACTGCAAGACTGGTCGAATTTTGATGAATTGATTGCCTTCCTCTCAGGTTTTCTAGAATAGAAGAGTAGTACTGAAGAAACCAATATGAACCAATTTTTCAATACGGTTTTCTCAGAAATAGTGTTCGTATTAGAATCTAATCTTATTCATAAATTCACGAATCTTCACTGGATTTATATTATAATTATTACTTTGAAGATAGAAGGTGGAAATCCAATACAGAATTGAGAACAATTTTATGTATTCCAAGCTGTCGAAAATGGACGAATCCGATGTAGAATCCAATTCTTTCCGGTTTACTGGCCGTTGCTAGGATGAATTTCAAACAAAACGAGCTAGGTACTTGACATTTTCGGTTATGTCATTCAGGAAGTACAAACTGATCGAATTGAAAATTATCGGTTGTATAATATCCACGCGTAATTAATAGTTATTAATACTGATTATTTTTTGAGATGTATCGTGAACTTCAAATTAATTCAATGAGTAATAAATCATTCAATTGTTCATATTGGTATTTTCGTCTGATTTTTTGTTTTCAGTTGTGGTTTCGAGATATCAACCTGCATCGAATAGGAAAGAAGAAATTTTGTTGATGAAAAAATAAGTCCTTCAATAACAAACAACACTACACTAATACGGGGAGACAGAGTTTTTCTTGAGGTTTTTATATGTGCTCTTGTATCATACGTGAAATTTGTGGTATCCCGTTTACATATCCTCTGCAAATATTGTGATAACACATATTGTTTGATATAAAAATGATTCTGCAACTTTGCAGAAAAAAAAGGAAATATTTTTGCAAATTTTCTCGTTTGTCTGATGAAGGAGTCAGATTTGTACTCTGAAACGTTACAGTTCGCTTTGTTGATCGTTTTTGCATTGTTGCGGTATCATTCATATGTCACCCTCGTGCCCTTGACCGATAGTTCAATCCTGATGCCCTTTTAAATGATCCCAAAATAATGAATGGATTCAAGATTGAAGCCAATTATCAGTTTGAAAATGCTGTTGTGTTGACTTATGCGAAACTTAACAGTTCTTCTGTTGGTATTAACTAATCACTTAAGGGCAGGATAAACCATGCCAATAAGAACATTTTATTGTTTTATGATTTCTACTTGATAAATAAGATTTTTGATTTTAGAAGTGTTACATCGAGGAAGAATACCTTTGTCAACAAAATTGTCATATTCTATGCATGCTATAATATCAATATAAACGTTTGAGTTTGCATAAAAAAAATTTCTCCTGTCATTTTCAAGATGAAGACAGCGGTACATGAAGCTTGAATAATACAGTTATTCTAGTTATTGCCCAGACGCGACTTGTGTGAAGCCATAGCTAGGCATCAAAACGCCCTTAGCTCGAATAATTCAAAACAATCAGCATGTTATCGATTTGGACAGGGGGTTGCCTATCAAGTATGCTGATTTGATTTTCGCGAAATTGGCCGTCGTATAAATCTTGATGCAGTTATGTGCGCGTGTCCATGAATGGACATACAGTCCACGATTAGCGGTGCCTTTAACTGCGGACCACTGACGTCAACGTTCGAACGGGTTCAGAGGACGGTAGCAGTGGGACGCTGAATGGTGTCATGTCGCATCCAGAAACTTATAATGGTGAGACATCGTCGTGGAGATCGACGTGATATTGTATTTGATGTTGATAGGCATGTACACAACACTGTGAGAGTTATGGTTTGGAGAGTTTTTGCCTATGGTAGCCGATCACCACTTCTCTTCATTTGAAGCAGTATGGCAACTGCATGTTATGTTGACGATGTTCTACAAACCACTCTATTGCCTCAGCTAAATAGACGTCTAGACTAGATATTGTTCTTCAGGCTACTGATTTTCTCCAAGAAGCTAACGTTAACGTTTTGCAGTGGTCACCCTGTTCATTGTTATTGGATCTCAAGAACATGTTTGGAATAGAGGAGAAGAAGGTCCATTTCGCAGCAATCATAGTTCACGAAGTTTGAGTGGCTTGGAACGAATTGTCACAAGCATACGTCGACAATGTCATGTCGTCGATGCAGACGTGCCAAAGAGTGTATTCAGCTACGGGGTTTCCAAATAAATTATTATGCTTTTTTACGCGCTTGTTCTGTGGAACAGCGCGTTATCATTTCGTCACGATGTCTTCGATTTTAGAATTTTGAGCCGAAATTGGTCTCAAACGACTAGGTTGGACTCACTGATGAATAATCCGTGGTCAAAATTTGTTCTGTTCGTCCGTGTGCGCTGTAAGTTTCGAAAAGAATGCCCTAGAGTCTTGAAATTTTCAGGCCAGGTTAAGATCCTGAATATCTCGGCTGAGTTCGTAAATGGGCCAAATCTGCCAAATGGTTTTTGTGCTACAGTTATTTGAAATTTTGATTTTTCAATAACTCAAAAAATATTCATCTGATCGAGATGAAACTTGGTTGGAAGATGAACAGTGTCAATAAGAAGAATTATCCATGAAAAAATTTAAAAAAATTTTTCTTTTTTGAATATTTTATATTTCATTGAATTTTCACTGAAATTTCCAAGTCACTATTTCGCAATGTGAACAAGCGCGTTAAAGTTGCTGACTTCACGTCAGTGCTTTTTTCAATTTTCTGTTTGAAAGACTGAGAATTTTATAGTTTCATTTTGGATGTAAGACCACATTGCGAAATATGAAGTTCACGATGTTATTCTTTCTAGGTATAACCCTTCCAATATCACTGGTTACATATACTTTTCAATTTAGCAATGATAATCGGGTTGCCACTCATACAAAATATCGCGTTTATATATATGTTTTCAGACATCTTGCATATTTAATTTTTTCAGAAAAAATGCGAAATTTAGAACTGAATCAAACTTTTTTTTAAGGAGTTCACCAATTTAATGCACTTCAAATGTATGTAAGTTATGCAATATTATAATGTTCGAATTATCTTTAGATGATCCTGAATATTCTGGTCGGAGCCAATCACCAAACTTTCGCATATTATACACACATAAAGTTTTCAAACATTATACAATTGCCAGGAGACAATTCGTTTTTCAGAAACGAATATAGCAGTTAACAGAGCGCGGCGCAAAACAAATATTAATAGCAGACAAAGGCATAAAACTAGATTAGCAGCCGAACACCCGAAATATACGAGAGTGCATAAATAATACTTACAGTTGGAATGTCCAGCTGTCTTGAAAAATATATCGTTTTTCATGGAACTCGCATTATGTTGTATTAAGCCTTTTTAATTACAACAATATAACTGAAGTATTCCTGGATAATTCTGTGGAATTATAAATGTTACAGGACTCTCCGTCATCAGAATTTGGAAGAATTGAAATAGATAAAAATGACTGAGATGGAAGGTGTTTGAATAGTTGTACAGGGTGCTTCCAGATGAGACTGGCAGATTTGAGGATAACTCTAGCCAAGATAAATACTCCTTTTAGACTCTACAGGGTGATTCGTCCGACTTGACTGATTTTATTCTCATCAATAACTTTGGTATTGTATACAACATTGATTAAGAATTTTTGTGTCGTGCAATATAAACGAGGACATTCATTAATTTCCAAACTTTTCTCAAATGGCGCGTCGCGATGCTTTACTGAAACTTCGTCTCAGATTCTAGCATAATGGGTCTTTATCCGACCATAATCGGTCATTATTCAGAGTTGAAGTAGAGATTTTACAGCAATTTTCCAAGAGCCTGTTGTGTCGAGGCAATAATGTTACTATGTTTAGGTGAAATTTACGATGAATTATAAATAGCGGTCAATAAATATTTGAGTCATACGAGCAAAACTGTGAGTGGATAACCAAGGCGAGGAAGTTATGTTACAGCGATGTCCCTAAGGCCTATTACCTATATCAAACGATTAGATTTTATCCAGAAAACCAAACAGATAATTAATCACATCCACACATCTTACATTATTCACTGAATACCTTGAATACTTGATTTATTACATAACTCACTGTATCTGTACCCTATATTTTCTATGGAATTCTTGTGAACCTGAACAATGCGCGAACGAATAATTTTGAAAAATAAAAAATGCTAATCATCCCTCGGAAGTATGATTTCAACCTCAATATTCCAGGTGGAATTCACGATGAGTCATAAATAGCGGCCAATTAATATTTGAGTCATACGAGCAAAACTGTGATTGTGGATAACCAAGACGAGGTAGTAATTTTACAGCGATTTCCCTGAGGCCTATTACCTATATCAAACGATTAGATTTCATTCAGAAAACCAATCAGATAATTAATCACATCCACACACCTTACATTATTTTCTGAATACCTTGAATACTTGATTTATTACATAACTCACTGTATCCGTATCCTTTATTTTCTATGGAATTCTTGTGAATCTGAACAATGTGTGCACGAATAATTTTGTTAAAAAACGAAATACTAATCGTTCCTCAAAAGTATTATTTCAACCTCAATATTCCAGGTGGAATTCACATAGAATCATAAAAAGCGGCAAATAAATAATTGAGTCATACGAGCAAAACTGTGAGTGTGGATAACCAAGACGAGGTAGTTATTTCACAGCGATTTCGCTACGGCCTAATACATATATCAAACGATTAGATTTTATTTGGGAAACCAACCAGAAAATTTTTCACAACCACACATCTTACAATATTTACTGAATACCTTGAATACTTGATTCATCACATAACTCACTGTATCTGTATCCTATCTTTTCTACCGAAAATCTTACAATATTTACTGAATACCTTGAATACTTGATACATCACATAACTCACTGTATCTGTATCAAATCTTTTCTACGTAATTCTTGTAAATCTGAACAATGCGCGTATGATTTCAACGTCAATACTCCAGGTGGAATTCACGATGAATCATAAATAGCGGCCAATAAATATTTGAGTCATACGAGCAAAATGTGAGTGTGGATAACCAAGACGAGGTAGTTATTTTACAGCGATTTCCCTAAGGCCTATCACGTATATCAAACGAAAAGATTTTATTCAGAAAACCGATCAGATAATTAATCACATCCACACATCTTACATTATTTACTGAATACCTTGAATACTTGATTTATTACATAACTCACTGTATCTGTATCCTACATTTTCTACTGGATTCTTGTAAATCTGAACAATGCGCGCACGAATAATTCTGAAACAAATCAAATGCTAATCTTTCCTCAAAAGTATGATTTCAACCCCAATACTCCAGGTGGAATTCACGATAAATCATAAATAGCGGCCAATAAATATTTGAGTCATACGATCAAAACTGTGAGTGTGGATATCCAAGACGAGGTAGTTATTTTACAGCAATTTCCCTAAGGCCAATTATCTATATCAAACGATTAGATTTTATCCAGAAAACCAAACAGATAATTAATCACATCCACACATCTCACATTATTTACTGAATACCTTGAATACTTGATTTATTACATAACTCACTGTATCTGTATCCTACATATTCTACTGGATTCTTGTAAATCTGAACAATGCGCGCACGAATAATTCTGAAACAAACGAAATGCTAATCGTTCCTCGAAAGTATGATTTCAACCCTCAATAGTCAAGGTGGAATTCACGATGAATCATAAATAGCGGCCAATAAATATTTGAGTCATACGAGCAAAATGTGAGTGTGGATAACCAAGACGAGGTAGTTATTTTACAGCAATATCCCCAAGGCCAATTATCCATATCAAACGATTAGATTTCATTCAGGAAACCAACCAGGAAATTTTCACATCCACACATTATTTACTGAATACCTTGAATACTTGATATAAAACATAACTCACTGTATCTGTATCCTACATTTTCTACTGAATTCTTGTAAATCTGAACAACGCGCGCACGAATAATTCTGAAACAAACGGAATGCTAATCGTTCCTCGAAAGTATGATTTCAACCTCAACACTACAGGTGGAATTCACGATCAATCAAAAATAGCGGCCAATAAATATTTGAGTCATACGATCAAAACTGTGAGTGTGGATAACCAAGACGAGGTAGTTATTTTACAGCAATATCCCTAAGGCCAATTATCTATATCAAACGATTAGATTTCATTCAGGAAACGAACCAGGAAATTTTCACATCCACACATTATTTACTGAATACCTTGAATACTCGATATAAAACATAACTCACTATATCTCTATCCTACATTTTCTACTGAATTCTTGTAAATCTGAACAACGCGCGCACGAATAATTCTGAAACAAACGGAATGCTAATCGTTCCTCGAAAGTATGATTTCAACCTCAATACTCCAGGTGGAATTCACGATCAATCATAAATATCGGCCAATAAATATTTGAGTCATACGATCAAAACTGTGAGTGTGGATATCCAAGACGAGGTAGTTATTTTACAGCAATTTCCCTAAGGCCAATTATCTATATCAAACGATAAGATTTTATCCAGAAAACCAAACAGATAATTAATCGCATCCACACATTTCACATTATTTACTGAATACCTTGATTACTTGATTCATTACATAACTCACTGTATCTGTATCCTACATTTTCTACTGGATTCTTGTAAATCTGAACAATGCGCGCACGAATAATTCTGAAACAAACGAAATGCTAATCGTTCCTCGAAAGTATGATTTCAACCCTCAATACTCGAGGTGGAATTCACGATGAATCATAAATAGCGGCCAATAAATATTTGAGTCATACGAGCAAAATGTGAGTGTGGATAACCAAGACGAGGTAGTTATTTTACAGCAATATCCCCAAGGCCAATTATCCATATCAAACGATTAGATTTCATTCAGGAAACCAACCAGGAAATTTTCACATCCACACATTATTTACTGAATACCTTGAATACTTGATATAAAACATAACTCACTGTATCTGTATCCTACATTTTCTACTGAATTCTTGTAAATCTGAATAACGCGCGCACGAATAATTCTGAAACAAACGGAATGCTAATCGTTCCTCGAAAGTATGATTTCAACCTCAACACTACAGGTGGAATTCACGATCAATCATAAATAGCGGCCAATAAATATTTGAGTCATACGATCAAAACTGTGAGTGTGGATAACCAAGACGAGGTAGTTATTTTACAGCAATATCCCTAAGGCCAATTATCTATATCAAACGATTAGATTTCATTCAGGAAACCAACCAGGAAATTTTCACATCCACACATTATTTACTGAATACCTTGAATACTCGATATAAAACATAACTCACTGTATCTCTATCCTACATTTTCTACTGAATTCTTGTAAATCTGAACAACGCGCGCACGAATAATTCTGAAACAAACGGAATGCTAATCGTTTCTCGAAAGTATGATTTCAACCTCAACACTCCAGGTGGAATTCACGATCAATCATAAATATCGGCCAATAAATATTTGAGTCATACGATCAAAACTGTGAGTGTGGATATCCAAGACGAGGTAGTTATTTTACAGCAATTTCCCTAAGGCCAATTATCTATATCAAACGATTAGATTTCATTCAGGAAACGAACCAGGAAATTTTCACATCCACACATTATTTACTGAATACCTTGAATACTCGATATAAAACATAACTCACTATATCTCTATCCTACATTTTCTACTGAATTCTTGTAAATCTGAACAACGCGCGCACGAATAATTCTGAAACAAACGGAATGCTAATCGTTCCTCGAAAGTATGATTTCAACCTCAACACTCCAGGTGGAATTCACGATCAATCATAAATATCGGCCAATAAATATTTGAGTCATACGATCAAAACTGTGAGTGTGGATATCCAAGACGAGGTAGTTATTTTACAGCAATTTCCCTAAGGCCAATTATCTATATCAAACGATTAGATTTCATTCAGGAAACGAACCAGGAAATTTTCACATCCACACATTATTTACTGAATACCTTGAATACTCGATATAAAACATAACTCACTATATCTCTATCCTACATTTTCTACTGAATTCTTGTAAATCTGAACAACGCGCGCACGAATAATTCTGAAACAAACGGAATGCTAATCGTTCCTCGAAAGTATGATTTCAACCTCAACACTCCAGGTGGAATTCACGATCAATCATAAATATCGGCCAATAAATATTTGAGTCATACGATCAAAACTGTGAGTGTGGATATCCAAGACGAGGTAGTTATTTTACAGCAATTTCCCTAAGGTCAATTATCTATATCAAACGATAAGATTTTATCCAGAAAACCAAACAGATAATTAATCGCATCCACACATTTCACATTATTTTCTGAATACCTTGAATACTTGATTCATTACATAACTCACTGTATCTGTATCCTACATTTTCTACTGGATTCTTGTAAATCTGAACAATGCGCGCACGAATAATTCTGAAACAAACGAAATGCTAATCGTTCCTCGAAAGTATGATTTCAACCCTCAATACTCGAGGTGGAATTCACGATGAATCATAAATAGCGGCCAATAAATATTTGAGTCATACGATCAAAACTGTGAGTGTGGTTAACCTAGACGAGGTAGTTATTTCACAGCGATTTCCCTAAGGCCTATTACCTATATCAAATGATTAGATTTAATTCAGGAAACCAACCAGGAAAATTTTCACATCCACACATCTTAGATTATTTACTGAATACCTTGAATACTTGATTTATTACATAACTCACTGTATCTGTATCCTATATTTTCTACGGAGTTCGTTTGAATCTGAACAATGCGCGCACGAATAATTTTGAAAAAAAAAACCAAATGGTGCCTCAAAAGTAGGATTCCAAACTCAATATTCCAGGTTAAATTCACGATGTATCATAAATAGCCGCAAATTAATGTTTGAGTCATCCGAGCAAAGCCGTGGGTGTAAACGATTAAGGGTGTATGGGCAATGGTGCTCCACGCGAATAATAATACCCATTCACGGTAGCATTTAGCAGAATGTTAGCCGGAAATGCATTTAAGGTGTTTATGTAATTCCCCGAGTAAATCAGATGCACCAGCTGTTGCTGTTTAATAATTTTCCGACGATTTCCAGGTTCAGACACTTTTACTCCCCTCTGTTAATTATCATATTATTCGGGTTAATTTTCGAGTTGTTAGAGTTTTGGGAAACATCCTCTGATTCATGAATGTAGAGCGGAGCCTCAGCATGAAGGGTAAACCATTTTTTCATCTTTGAATTTCTAATTATTTGCGAAGCGGAAAAGTAATATTTTGGTTTCGCGTTAATTATCTAATTGGGGAACTTTTTGCTGGTGAGTTTGTGAGCCCCTTTCATTATCGAACAAAATGTTATCTTCGAGGGTTCAATTTTACATGGAGTTGAAATATTAAATCCGCATTTCGAAAACTGGAGGTCCGTCTTCAACAAACAGCATTTTGATCGAAGAGACTAATTGCAGTTTGAGTAACTTGGTTTCTCGAGTCAAATGATTTCAGTCGAATTCAACTTTAAATGCTCCTTATTTGTATTTATATTTCGGTTTTGTATTGTTTAGAGTTTTTGCTTGATTGAATGCCAACCGAACCTATTTCCACTACATCTTATTGAACGATTTCATGGGTAATATAATTTTTTTTTCTCAAAAATAAGTTAATTTCTGAGAGCAGGAAAGAAAAAATATAATGATTCGGAGAAATTTGGATGGAACTGAAATGAATTCTGACAGTCGAATCATAAGAATAATGAATAATTCAATGTAATTTCTTTCAACTATGCGTTCATTCACAATAAATAAAGCTTTCACACTGAATTGAAAATATATAATCCGAATCTGCATTATCGAACTATATCTTATTGAATGATTTCATGGGTTTCATAATTTTTTTCTCAAAAATAACTGTATCGAATATTTTTCTATACTTCTATTAATTTCTGAGAGCAGGAAAGAAGAATTATAATGATTTTGAGAAATTTCAATGGAATTGAAATGAATTCTGACAGTCGAATTAGAAGAACAATGAATAATTCAATGTAATTTCTTTGAACTATGCGTTAATTCACAATGAATAAAGCTTTCACACTGAAATGAAAATATAAAATCCGAATCCGCATTATCGAACTACATCTGATTGAACGATTTTATGGGTTATATTATATAATTTTTTTTCTCAATCTGTATCGAATATTTTTCTATACTTTTCTTAATTTTTGAGAGAAGGAAAGAAAAATTAAAATGCTTTTGAGAAAATTGAATGAAATTGAAATGAATTCTGGCAGTCGAATTATAAGAATAATGAATAATTCAATGTAATTTCTTCAAACTATGCGTTAATTCACAATGAATAAAGCTTCAACACTGAATTGAAAATATAAAATCCGAATCCGCATTATCGAATGACTCTTGTAACAAAATATTTTATTATTATACCCGAAACAGCTCGAATTCAGTTGTACGCAAGTCCTAGGCTAACCGTTCTTCGTCGGACCGAAATTTTGTAGCAACCTTTTCGATTTTCTTGGTATATAAATCCTTTCAGGAGTATATCAGAACAAACTCTACTGGAAAGTTATTACTATAAGGTTGAAGCATTTTCTGATTCATGTATGCAGGTATTTCTTTCTGACGTGTATCTAATGTTGTAATAATTCGTGTGAAAAGGGTATATTTTATTGTGATGTTTTGTTTTCTATTGTCATTTGTTTTCTAGTATTTTTTGATCATCGTCGATCCTATTTGGATAAGAGGAAGACGAATTCAAATTTCATCTTCTAGCATGAAATTAATTCATTTGGTTGACCAAGTTCAGAAAATAATTGAATGGAAACATTTTCTTGATGACTTCGTTTTGACATTTACTGTCAAAATGTGAGCATACAATACCAATAACAATAATAAGTGAATGAACAACTATTTGTTGTGTTCACTTTTACTGTCTGTATACCCCCCGAACGCTCGTAACACTTACTTCTTAAAGTCACAACTTAGGAACTCGATATTTGTACAGGAGATTTGAACCTTGATAACGAAGGCCGAATTCGTGTATGGGTGAAATCTGCCCGAGGGTTTCCTAGACATACCTATTCAAAATATTTATTTCGAAGAGTCCCCGAATGTATCGAATTGAAATCTAGTACTTGAAAGATTGAAGGTTTATGCAGAATTTCATGAGCACCAATTGAGAGACAACCGCCGAATCTTTCCGTCAGAAAGTAAATCTGAGTTTAGCAGGGCAAATACGTGAAAATATTACCGATTTGATATCGGATCTGAAGAACGCAAAAGCTGCTGATTTCACGTAGGTGGTTTTCTAGAATTTTTATTCATAAGCTGACATCACGCGGACACTGCTTAATATGGAATAATGAATGTACAAGAGATCCTCTGTCTGAAATCCGAAGATTTTGCATGGTTGTTCATCTTTTTATTCACAACTGAACACTAAAAAAAATTGGTTTCTCATTAAGAGCGGTCTCCCATCTCGGTAGTGACCACACTCAACTCTGCTTGACATCCAATTGAAAAATTCCGTTTTCACATTCGATACTTTTTTCATTCTCATTTTTTCATCAATCAGTAGGGAGAAGTTCCTTCTTATTATTCCTCGTTGCATCAATATAAATCTTTTCTTCCATCTGATTCCACAGCAACACAATTATCTCATTTATAAATTTTCAAATAGCCCTCGAAGTTGTTTGGAGATTGATTCAGTCGAAAGATTTCCTTACCGTCTCTTCAAAATAACTATACTGTTATTTATTCAGAATATACTCCATCTCGATTTCTTGTCGGCTGTGGATAGATCTTATTCTCCGAATTAGTTTGAAATGCAGAATTCGTTCCAAGTTTTCCAAGGTGTTGAAGTTTGAGTAGGAATTGTCTGATAATTGTCACATTCCCTGAAACTCAAACGTTTCCTGCGTATGCTTTCTCTGTAGTATTGTGCCAGAATGAATGTACTTACATTTGGAGTCGAAGAGATACCCAAAAATTGCGGAGAAGCACAAAGCAAACAGGAGCTTCCGCACGCTTATTTCATTCGTATCCTTGTAAAGCCCAAACCACCTTGAGTTGCTGATTTAAATAATTTTGCGAACTAATAATCGAATGATCCACGCGAAATTTTGTACCAACACACAGCTATCATTTCACAACTGATGAGTGAGTTAGATACCCCAAAAAAACGCTGCAAATTTTACACAAAGGTTTATTATTTTTTCAGTTAAATGACGCGATACCTTTGATATCTCAAATAAAACTTATATATTACTCATAGCTTTTGGTTTTTCACAACACACACAAGAAACAATTCCATGAAAAAATGTATGTGAAACATTTGAATCCAGTGTCAAAGACGATTCTTTCCGGCCGACAGAAACTTTCAAGGTAGGTTGCATTCCAAATTACAACGGTTGATCTCCTAAACGAGCAAAATCAGCCTAACGGTTTCGGAGTTATAGTAGTTTCGAAATTTTAGTTTGTTTCACCGATATTCCACTACTTGAGCAAACTCTCAACAACTTCAGAAAAAAAATTTCGAAATATTTAAAAAAATTTGCTCGAAACTTGAACTCCATATTTCACAACAGTGTACCAAGTTTCAGTTTGAAACGGTTATAATTTCCGGTGGCATTGAGTAAAATATGTCAAATTTAGTACTTCTCTCCTTGCTATCGTTGTTTTTTCCAGAACTACAGAAAATATCCTTATTCAATCATGATGCAACTTGGTACCTAACTAGTTACGAAATGTTCATGAACAACTTTGGAGAAAAATGTCGTTTTTTTTTCAATATTCTATATTCTCAGATCTTCTCTTCGTAATATCCTCACAAAATTATGTGTGATAGTTCAAGCACTCATTTTCAATCTAGTATTGGATGTCAATTCGCCTAAATCTGTATTTTCGAAAACATTGGGAAAATAAAATCTCAAATGGGTGAACAATACACATTCACGAATTCGGCCTCCGCAATAGAGGTCCAAGCCGACACTACAAATATCGAGTTTCTAAGCGGATTCTTTCGGAAGTTTTCGTGTTCATGCTCGGCTGTGAGGACTATTTCGGGATTCAAACTAGATTTGTGCCAAGCGCAATTCCTTGAAAAAATGTTGCCTGGTGAACAATATAAGAATAATCTCTACATTTAATACAATGCAAGAGGACTCTTTACTTTTTCTTTTCAAATTATCTGGTTCCAGCATCAGTATTTTTGCATTGTCCCAATCTATCATGTGATTCCCAATGGTCGATCATACATGGTTCGCTATTTGGGAATTTATGTATATAAGGTTGTTTTTGTGCTCTCGTTTTCTGATATCTAACGGTCGCGACGTTTCGAGGTTTCCCCTAAGGAATAGAGACATACCAAAATCCCAAATAACGAACCATGTACGTTCGACTTTTGTGAATCAAATGGTAGATTGGGACAATACAAAAATACTGATGTTGGAATCAGATGATTTGAAAAGAAAAATTGAACATTCTTCTTGCATTTTACTGAAGGGAGAGAGTAATTTTTGCTCATTGCTCTGTAGACATGACCCTATTTGGCTGTATTCACTTAGATTAGATTAGATTAGATAAGAGGAGGGGCGATAAGGCTATGCTCAACCTTGCTGACACCTTGACCTAAAGATCTATTGTGCAACTGCGCGCTGTTTATCAGTCAGGTAGCAAGGCCTCGATAAACTTCACTATCTTACTGGGTGCTACACCCATTACTTGTTCCGGTTTTAAGAAACAGGAACCAAGATGCCGCAGCCTACTCACGAGGACAGCTTAACATTTGCATAGCAGGTGTTCCGATGTCTCAGTGGCTTCTTGGCAGAAGCGACAGGTATCATCAGGAACCTTCGCCATGTTCCGAAGATGATAATTCACGGGACAGTCAGTTTTCTCAGTTCCAATTTGCTAAGTGAGAGAGCTTTCTTATTCCAGCTCGTTGAGTACGAGAGGAATGACTTAGCCTGTCTCTCTCCTTCGATCCTTCGCCTGGATCTGGCCTTCCTCTTTTGTTCCTATTCTGTAACCGCCATTGGTTGGTGGCTTGATGGGAAGCCGCAGAATGGCTCTGGTCCAAAGAAGGGAGTTGATCCCTCCTCCCTTGCTAGCTGATCAGCCATTTCGTTACCATGCACCCAAATGAGGTTGACCTGATCATTTGATCCGAGTGCGTTGAGTGACATTTTGCATTCCCAGACTAGCTTTGACCGGATTGACGGTGAATCAAGCGCCAGTAGAGCTGCTCTGCTGTCAGATAGTATGTATGTATTCACTTAAGTGTATTCACTCAAGAAAGAGGTAGAATTAAAAAACTTTCGGACCAAATGAATTTGTGCTGCTGTGTTTTTTCAAAAATGTCAGTTTGACGAAAGTCCCATCTCAAAATGAAAAATCGAAAAAAATAATTCTAAAAATTTCCTCCTCTTTCTGATGAAAGAGTCAGATTTGTACTCTAAAACGTCACAATTCACTTTGTTCACATTTGTATTGTTCCTGTATTGTTCACTAGGCAATCTGTTTTCCAAGAAACTACCCTAGACAAATAGTTTGATTCTGCAATTCGCAGAGGGCGATTTTTATGAAGAAACAATTTTCATTCAATTTTTAATACTTCTGTTTCAGATATTGGGTGTGAAAACCCAGAAAAAAACCTAAAAAATGGTGCAAAATCGTCCGAAAATAAGTATTAGTCGATGTCCTCAGTATTTTTTCGATTTATAATATCATTCACGTCGAAATGGACGTGCCAACTTTCTGAGAAAAAGAAGTCCCAAGAAGAAGAGGTCCATTGTTGCATGGAAATTTTTTGAGTAAGTGAGAAAACAATATTTCAGATGGCTATAACTTCAAAACCGTTAGGAAAATTCTGGAACATATTCAGCCACGAAACCATTTCAGGACCCACGATTCATTGTGTGTCCCAACTGCCGATAGTAAACACAATAACTTCCCAAAGGATTAACTCAGATACTCGAAGTTTGTAGAGTATATTTTGGGCTTTGAAACGTATCATTTCACTTCGTTGATCTTGTACATTACTTCGAAATCGTTCGTATTGCAACATGTTTTCAAGAAACTGTTCTTACCAAATATTTTGAATCCCACAGCTCGCAGGGGATAGATATTTGAATTGAAGAGTTATCGATTACGTATAATAATGTGTTGCTCCTTTTTTTTGGAACAGAGTGTATTTTGGCCCCATTCTTCCCTCCGATCGAGAGTATGGGTGGGCATTTTCCGATACTTTCTGAGTACGTTCCCGAAATATTATATCATTCACGCCGAAATGAATGTGCCGACTTTCTGCAAGAAAGAAGTCCCGAGAAAAAGAGGTCCATAGTTTCGGGCTATACGATCAGCCCTTTCTTATCGACAGGAGAATGGTGCGGTTGCCTTCGATGGCTGTTTGAAAAACAATCTATTTAGCGCCGTTGAAAGAGAAAATTCGCCGACCGAATACTGCATGCGTATGATAAAGTAAACCATTCGCAAAATCAAAGTCATCCCGTTACATACGTGAGTGGAAAATCTGCCTGTGTTCTCTCCCCAACCTGGAGCGACAGTTTATTGATTCTCTCAGCTACGTCTGATTTACAACCCACGGTGTTTAAGGACCGTAGAATTCCTCATTATGCTGGTGTGAAATAAAGGGTGTTTCAAAGTGCGCGTTTTTTTGAGAATGTATAAAACACATAATTTGCATTCATATGCGAAAACTTTTTATTAGTAATTAAAGTATCAGTTATGACATTAATATACGGAAAATAATAACTGTCAAATGGCCTCATCTTGCAGATCTACAGATGTCCACTCTTTTGTCAAAATTTTCAATGACATTTTGACATAATTGAGGCTCTATCTCACTAATGACACGAATAATTTCATCCTTTAGTTGAGGAATCTATTGTGGATTATTCTTATAGACCTGGCTTTCCACATACACCCAAAGAAGATAGTCCATCGGTGTTAAATCATGATCTTGGTGGTCAATTGACATCACCGTTTCTGGAGATTATTCGCCCAGGAAATTTTTGTCTCGATAAATCAATTGTGTCATTTGCAAAGTGAGGTGTAGCGCCATCTTGTTGAAACCAAATGTTCTCTAGATAAATATTCATTAATTCAGGCCACAAAAATTCGACTATTATCCGACGGTTTCGATGACCATTGACAGTTACAGCTTCACCAGCAGCATTTTCAAAGAAGTAAGGTCCAATTACACCACCTGACTATAATGCACACCGAACAGTGACTCGTTCGTTTAGGATGCATAGGTTTCTCATGAATAATTCGTGGATTTTCCTCACCCCAGATACGACAATTTTTTTTATCAATAAAGCCACCAAGTTAAAAATGTGCCTCATCGGAAAACATGATTTTTTGAGAAAAATCAGCTGGTTGTTCATTGATGAAATTGATGAATGAACGACGTTTTAAATGAACTAATGGCTTTAGTTCCTGTGTTATTTCAACCTTAAATGTCTTCAGAGCTAAATCCTTGTGAAAAACTTGCCATGTTGTGGACCCACTAAGTCCAACTTGTTGTGAACGTCGTCTAATGGACATTCCAGGGTCTTCAGCAACACTTTCAAGAACCAAATCAATATTTTCTTGTGAACGACCGCTACGACTGTATTTTTAACTTTTTTGGTCTTCCATTGAACTGGTCTCTTGAAATTTTTTAATAATTCGACCAATAGTGCTTTGAGATGGACGATTATATAAATCATAAAATTCACGTAATTTTCTGAAAACACCTTTCACAGAACGCTGATTTTCATAAGATAATTCAACAATTTGAACGTGTTGTTGTATCGTGTACGGAGCCATTTTTATAAATGTCAGACATCACACTTCTCAAATGTCAAAATACCCAGACGAATTCAGTGCGCCATCTTTATATTATTTATTCTTATAAAAAACGCGCAATTTAAATGCATTCAGTGATATTACAAGCGTAACATCTAGATGTAATATATTTGCGAACTACATTTTTAGGCGCTCGTTCTGAGAAACAGCGCATTATCGTTTCGTCACAATGTCTGTTATCTTCGAATATTGAGCTGCAATTGGCCTCAAACGACTAGGTTAGACTCACCGATGAAGAATTCGTGGTCAAATTTGATTATGTCCTTTCAGGCATGTGCGCTCTAACTTTCGAAACAAAGGACCTAGAGTCCTGAAATTCTCAGGTTAGGTTGAGATCCTGAATATCTCGATTGAGTTTGTTAGTGGCCGAAATCGGCCGAAAGGTTTCGGAGTTATAACTTCATGAAATTTTGAGGTTAAATGCTCGATATCTCATGAAGTACTGATGCGGTCGGATTGGAACTTCGTGATTAGTTCTCGAATACCAACGCGCAACTTCATGGGAAATTTCAACAAAATTTGGCCCAGACCGTAGGATCAGTATTCAACAACGACGTTCAAATTTCAATTTGATGCAATATTCACTTTCGGAGATATATATAAAAAATCAGATTGTTTTTTTTTGAGTTATGAGGAAATAAAAATCCGATGGCTTTTATTTCGAACTCGTTGGGAGGATTAAGCCTAGCCTAACTTCGCTGAACCTTAGATGCTCTGAGTAGGAACCCCAAACCACTGATGAAAATTTCAAGCTTGGGTATTTTCCTTCGAATGTTAGAGCCTATACGGTAGGAAGTAATTTGGCTCGACAATCGGAAACCGCAGACCTCTTGGTAACATAATAATGCTCTTGTTCCTGAGAAGAAGCAGGTGAAAAATCTGATCGCGATATATCCGAATATATTGTGCAAATTCCATGTAGGTATATACGAATTCAACCGAAGAGGTGCTTTACGACCTCAAGCCAACCAAGAAAATTTGATTGAAAGTACCACGATATTCAAAATTACAGGCAAATACAACTTATGTTTGTGAATAAAGAACTTTGATTTTTAAAAAGTTTAATTTGATTATTGACGAAGTGGACAATGTTAAAGTCACGACATTCAGTACAACAATGGTTTGACTAACCTAATTAACAAAGCAAGTAATCTTCTATTCCCCTCTAGTGGGATGAATTCCTAGTATCAGTGCAATATGATATATTAAGATGATACATGTATATTTATATAGGAATATGGAGGATTCTAATATGTAACTTACACCCTTAAACTAGCTCGCATGAACGGATTAGGTGTGATGGAAAATTATTTGCGTTCTTCATCAATATTACGAAGGACAGCAGTATGTTATATTCGTTCAGTTCCGAATTAAAGCATTCAAACCCATGTTGAGAACTGGATCCGACATCGGAGTTATTTTCAACGGTCCTTTATCATTGGTTCAAAGGGTCTCGCAAGTTCCGTAATTAATATTTCGATTGAAAATATTGGTATTTTTCTAATTATTGAGGAAACAAAATATCAGATACCTATTATTCCGATATCTTTCGTCGATTTTGCACAACCCAATGTCTTCCAATATAACAAAGATGATCTGGATACAAACCTCAAACCTCTCCTGAAAATTTCAAGCCTAGGTATTTTCCTTCAAATATTAGAGCATATTCGTCAGAACGCAGTTTGGCTCGAAATTCGAAAATAATAGAAATTTTTGCAGCATGAGAGTGCGAGATAGCGATATATCCAAATATTCCGAGCAAATTTTAAATTTACGAATTCAAGCCTACCAAGAAAATTGGAAGTCCCAGGATATTGCTTCCTAGTAAAATCCGGTGAAAGCTCAGATCGCGATATATCCGAATATATCGGCCAAACATGATTACAAGGACGAATATCTGTCAATAAATCAACAAGTATTCCACCTTGAGCAGACCTAATCATCCAATAAACCAAAATATCTACACCGAATGAAGCGGAGAATGACTACAGCTGTTTCACAGTTATTACTGATCGTCGGGTCAACTTACCTTGGATAAAACCGCAGAAGCAATCTCGATACTTGTCACCTTTCAGATGGACTACTACTGCGTACAGCGCCATCTTCCATGAACATCTTGCGAATCCTACCTTCGAGTGCAGAGTACTCTGATCGATGTGTATGACGTTCATCCTTTTATCGTATCAGTTCCCTGCAATTGCGATTTTGCAGTTCCAAAAGTCCATCACGACCTTGGAAACACTCGGTTCAGGTGGTTCTCCCACAAGACGATAACGTCCAACATGATCAAGCTCTCTTTTCTCCATGTACCAATTCCATATCGGGCAAATTTCAAGTATTTACGAATTCAACCGGAGAGGTGCTTTACGACATCAAGCCCACCAATAATATTTGATTGATAGTCCCAAAATATCCAAAAATACAGACAAATACACCCCAAAACGAGCTCGCATGAACGGATTAGGTGTGATGGAAAATGATCTGCGTTCTTCATCGATATTGCGAAGGACAGCAGTATGTTATATTCGTTCAGTTCCAAATTATGGCATGTAAACCCGGTTGAGAACCGGATCCGACAATGGAGTCATTTTCAACGGCCCTTTATCATTGGTTCAACGGGTCTTGCACTGTGTGTAATAAAAATTTCGATGGAAAACGTGCAGTAAATCATCGCCGAATGAAAAATCGATAAGATACCTCATCAGGTTACAAAACAACGAGGAATTTGTCGGGCTCGCATCTGAATCAGCGGTCCATTTTGCTTACGAGCCGAAAAAATTAATAAATCAATGGGAATGTGACTATATTTCCAATAATCATTTATCAGAACAATAGCAAGAGCACTCCAGGGAAGTGAGTTGAATTTATTAAAAAACAATTCATCATTCCCCCTTCACTTCTTTCGATAAAGAACCGAAGCTCAAGGCAGTTCCGCTATTTCGGTTTATTTTTTCAGATAACAAACCTCGGGAATCGAGTGTAAAAAACACCGAAACACCACTTGAAATTCTACGTTTTCACGCGGAAGGAAAAATAGAATGAAAACACATTAAAAATTACAGACTTCGGATTTTTTTATTCACATTTTCTTGGATTTCACTGTTCATTAATGAATCATTTATAAAGTTCAGATATTTGAGATTCGGGTTCATTAGATTGCGGGCGCTTTTTATCTGAATTTATACGAGTCACTGGTTCGTTCATTTGTCTGTATTTTGAGAATATTCAAACGAAATGGTCCTCAGATAAAGGTGTTCGTATTGCGACTGGTTTAAAGGCAAATATCTCCTGGTTGTGAAGTTTTGACGCACGATATGATACCTTGATACTGCATTTTTTTACAGCAATGCACCGCATAGGTGCCAAAACCATTCAGGCACATTTTGTACTTCCGCATTCCAAGAGGATTCAATACAGATATTCTTCAAATAGGGGTGAGTGGTCAAAATCTGGCCGATAGTTTCGGATATATTTTTCATCCTACGCAAAGTTTCAGTGAGTATTTAAGTTCGTGAAAAATTACGAAACTTTCAGTATATTGTGTGGTAAACGATGTACCATTTTTACATCAAAGTGTTGAAAAATCTTGAAAAATGATAGCTAACAGTTTGGAGCGCTACAGGAAAGAACATCATGATTTCATTAGAATCTCAGAAATAGTGAATATTTTGCGGCTACAGTTCGAAAATGTCATGGAAAATAATAATAATAATTATAGGCCTTTATTGATAGTTATAATAAACAATTAACAAACAAATGAAACGAAAACTTGATAAATTAAATCACAGGGCGGAGTTCAGTTGGGTGCAAAGCCTCTGTTCTACCACTCAAACCCTGAAAAAAGATCATTCGATTGGCCATCATTGTGCCTTGAGAGACTACAGAAGAAGAGAAGGAAAAGATTAATAAACGGTTCCAAGGAAGTGAAGAATATACAAATATGCTTTTGAATACGAATATAAGTAGCAAACTACTGATGCACACTGTTCTCTGAAGAGAGAATCCCAGACACGATTTCTAAATGCACAAAGTGAAAGTGACCTGAGGTTTATGTACTTATTGTATAGTTCATAGATGCTGAACGTGAAAGATCTTTCAAAAAGGGTACTCCTGTGAGCAGGGGCTGATATAAGTCCACGATTTCAGATGTTTGAACAATGAATATCAGATCTATATCTTATTTTCCTCTGAAGGTCTGAAGGTACTCCAGTGGACACTATGCGGTGGTAAAGAATCAATGCTGAAAGTTTGAACCTGTTCATCATATCAAGCCACTTAGTTTCAGCCAGCTTGTGACTTATTCTATCAAATTTTCTTATACCATAGATAAATCTCAGACAGGAATTCCGAATCTTTTGAACCTTCCCCGTTGTTTCATGATCCAAACAAGCGAAAAAGACAGGCGGACAATAATTGAAGTTAGACAGTACTAACGAGTTGCAGAGCGTTGTTTTAAATTTTTCGGGAAGAGAAGATCTGTGAGGATAAAGCATACGCAAATCCATAATTGATTTCCGCACACAAGACGCAATGTGCTCCCTGAAGCGAAAAGTGTTATCCATCAGAATTCCCAGATTCTTCACGATGCTCACTATTGGAATCCCATCGCTCCCAATCTTAAATTGAGCACTTTCACTTTACATTTTGCAAACAACCTTGTTCCAAAAAAAAAAAATAGTATATCAACTTCAACAAAAGTATGGAGAATAATTCAGAACTTCAGTAAGACTGGATCAGTTATAGATACACAGCATCGTGGACAAGAATTGAAAATTTCCAAAAGCTCTCTTCTCCCTGTACTCACAAAATTCTATCGACAATAACATTTATGATAATGACCATGCTCAACAAATATATTTTATTGAATGAATCATTGAACATCAACGAGGGATTCTGATTGTTCATGCAGAATCATATCATAAGCTGCAAAGTGTTTCGTCCCTTTCATAGCTTTATTAATTGCCGAAATTGCCAAATGTTTGGCTCGGAAAATCCATACGTGGTTGTTGAAAATAAATTTTGGGCTGAGGGCATAATTGGGCCATTAATTTTCGAAAATGGTGAAGTCGCGAATATTACTGGTGTTGGCTATCGCGGCATGACAACACACTCAATTGGATGATATTCACAATATGCTTATTCCACAAGATGGTGCCAAGTCCATAAATACCGTAGAATAACTGAATCACTGGATGAAACATTTCCTGGTTGTGAACTCTCACGTGTCGGAAGATTATAATCGTTTGATGTGAAAGACCTATATCAAGAAGCTCACAACCACCCATCTATAACAAGAGATGAAATTTCAGCAAAAGAGTGTGTTTGTAACAGCAAAGCTACGAAGGCCATTAGTCTGATGTACCATTCTATAGATAACCCAACCTGGCGTTCACTTTAGTTCAAAATATCTTCGAAATATGTTGTCCTGGCAATATGATTCAAAGGTACTCCATACTGAGCAGCCGAATGCAAATGACCATCTTTGGTGCGAGGAAGAAGATCCTAATAACCAAGCCCCTAAGAAAAAATTAATTCTTTTCGCAGAAAGAAGGAATCTGTATAACATGCGTTTGTCCTAAGTGACCAGACCCAGAAGTTCTCCAGTGAGTTCAAATATCTGGAAATCACCTTGGATAGTGAATTCAACTGGCGGAAACATATACACAGAAGTCTTACTTAAGTTATTACGGCTATGGTGGCCTGCAAGATTATTTTCGGGGCGACATGGCCGCTGAAACCGGAGGTATAGTAACTTGATTATAAACAGCGGTGGAAGTCCTATTATCTCCTGTACATCCTCAGCATTGCGGACAAAGGCTGAAGAAGTTACCTCATACAGACGGTTGCAACGCTTGCATATGCTGGTATCAGGGGAGCAGGCAAAAGCATTTCTATAGCAGCGCTTGAGGTCCAACTCAACGTTTCCCCCTCACACTTACATCAAGATTAAGGTAGCCTGCTAGGCATAATACAAATTTCTCCTAAACGGAAATACCTCCCTAGAAGGACATATAAGGAACCAACTGGACCTCTTGCCAAAATCCCCAGATGCGATGCAAACCATATTTGATTTAGAAAAAAACCTCTGCTACGGTCACAAACGACAGTTCAACTGAAGTGGAGATTCTCAATAGATTTGATGAAATTGCGTCGACATGGTTCACTGATGGATCCAAAGCAAATAAGGAAAAAAGTATTGGGATATATGGGTTGAAGTTTAGGGTTTCTGTAACGCCTTGGATACGATCCCTCTGTCCTTCAGGCAAAAACGAAGACGGTTCTAATAATGTGCTCTGAAATGCCTAGAAACATTTCAAGAATCACATATATAGATCATAACTGATCTATAGATTGACTGCTCTTTCCTGCTCTCTAGGATTAACATCCTCGTGCCAAGAATGGTGACCAGGCATCCGCTGGCGTTCGGCCTGCCCACTCCTCGCACCAACATACTCCAACGGGCACCTGTATATCGGTCATGTGATAGTGCTAATAAACTCGGTTACAGCGTATTTTTGTAGTGTTTGAGTTCCAATTTGTTTCAGGACTATTTTTGTTATTTTTTAGTATTTCCATTTATTTATTTTACGTTATCGGTATGTTCATTTAATGTAACCCTGTAATTGGGAATTTTCCTGTTGGGTATAATAAATCATTATAATTATTATAACGGGCATTTTGGCCTCACTGACGATTTTCAAATCACAAATCCAGAGCTCTCTACTGGCCTGGAAATGCCACAATACCATAAAGCAAATGACCAGGGGCAACAAAGTGACTCTCCTATGTGTATACCAGCGCACTGCAGTTTTGAATGAAAGAAGACCTCAGATATAAGATATGCCAAATCAGAACCCTTCTGTACTATAGGGAAATGGAGCAGCAGTCCGACAATGGGAGCTAAATAACAGAATAGCTGTCTGGGGAAATACTCCAGGACTACCACGAGCTGAGCTTGATGTGATGGTGGCACGGCTGAAAGAGATTTGGTATGGAAAAGTCACCAGATTACTGAATAGATGCAGAATCCTTGGATCGGAAATAGAAAGAGCCAAACATAAAGTAAACAAACGTCCAGAGCCAGTTCAGAGTCCTTTGGAAGTGACAGCCAAGAATCCTAAGGATATCATCAGATTTGTGAACATCAATGATGTCCTTAGGAATGGATAAGTGGGGTAACAGACAATCGATCGTATTGGTTTCAATTTTGAATTGCTAAACCAAGTCACACGGCTCTGATCAAAAAATAATACTAACAAATACACCAGAAGAGGACATATATGTTTCCTAAAAATCCTATAGATCAACCGAATGTTCTCTCAATTTCCTATACGGTAATTCCTAGACTTAAAAATTGATAATGTGATATATTCGACGTCATCAAAGTTTTTCCTGTTTCTAACCAGTGAGAGGAATTTAATGGAAACCGACATAATGCGCAAAAAACCCACTTCGAAGTGGAAAGGTTAATGTTGTTCGATATCAAAGATTTCGTTATTTAGGGCTATCAACTGCCACATTCATGAAACCTCATATACTCTCATCTTCAAACCATTTCATTCGATAAAGCGACTGTTCGAATTATCCTCATTTATAATAGAGTACGATGACAGGCCTGGTTAATAAACACCTAAGTTTGTCTGTGTGCACAGTTTATAAATGTGTAATGTGCTTCAACTCATCCTGGAAGTTTGAAACTCTACGGCGACATTCTGTGATTATCCTGAAGTAGTAGAACATTTAATTAAGAGCGATCTTGTTTGATATGGAATACATGAGTAAGGCTCTTCAATATGTAGAAAGTTACATTGACTTTGAGTAGTAGTTACATATGCTAGTAGTTCATTGTGCGCAATAGATATTCGTATGATCTTATCGATCATCCCACTAATCCAATCCTTGGAAAGATTCAAAACAATAGTATCATGCATATACTGCCAATTGTCAAGTTCAACATTTAAATTTTTGCACTACTGCCAGAAGGACAAAGATAGTTATTATGCCTTGGAAACCACCAAAGGTGTAAGCAGCGTTATCCTGCTTGAACATTCGATGGCTGCGTTTTGAATGTTGAGCCGCTCTGATGATACAACTGATTTTATTACAATTTGATACAATGTATTCATACATATGTTTCCACATTCGTATATTCATTACATGTGTAATTTAAATGGTTCAAAAAATTTGTATGGTGGTGCATTTTCAGTTTGCTATCATATGGTTGATCCGTTCAGTAGGCGAGAATGTAATGTACCTAGTTTTGGATATCTTTTTACTGCGAAGATAATCGATTGAGCCACAAATTCACTTTTCTGATATCAACCTCGGTCTTATCTGTAAAAATTATTGTTTTTCTTATCAGCATGGCAAACAATGTGACCTGTGAAACCACTTATATGTGCTAGGTTATCAATGTAGATAAGAAATAATATTGGCCCCAATACTGTCCCCTGTGGTATGCCAGTAGATACATGGAGCTTAAGAGATCTCCCACTCTTACTTTCTGAGTTCTTAGGTATACATAATAAGTTATGTCGGTGAAATTGCAGTTGGCATATTCCTTCGACAGGGGTTTTTTCCGTATAGATGCTTTGGTGGATTCGATGATTAGTTGAGATCAAGGTGGAGTATTTCCTGATTCGTCATACTTGTTTCATATTTGAACGACTTCATTATTGAACTAGAGCTCTTCATTCTCCATGAATCATTCCTCTATTTGTTTGATGTAGTGTTACCGTCTTGTGCGATGAACCACATGAGCCGAGTATCCTCAATGTAATGGTGCTGTACAAACTGCAGATTCTTAGAAACGGCTTCCTGAAACTACAGTTTAATAAACGTGATGAACGTCGCACAAAACTTTCCACACTCGAAGGTTACGATGTTCAAGGTTTTCTCGAGATGGCGCTATATAATTTTTATACTAAAGGCAGTCATCCAACAGATTTCAAGTATCTAGAATCCTCTCTGCGTTTTACAAGGTGAGTCGTACCGATGATCGGTAATAATGTAAAGCCGATGTAAACAAATACTTCTACAGCTTTTCTTCAGTGTGAAGACTGTTGTTAATTGGATGATCATTTCTGATCAAGACGGAGTATTTGTTGATTTATCGATTTGATTTTGATTTATCCTTGTGTAATTACAGTTCTCATAATTGAACTGTTGTTATTTATACTTTATACCAACCATTTCCTTCTTTGTTTGATGTAGGAGGTTACCGTATTGTGAAAGAAACCACATATCCCGAGTGTTTCCTCATTGTCATCGCTCTTTACAAACTGCAACCATCTCTTGACGATGCTAGAAAGATGGAATTCCTGAATGTATTGGATTTTTCTTATTTTCGAATAGGTATTTGAAACTTCCAACTCGTAAATATAATATTGTTGCAACTAATAACACACCTTTTTTCCCGAAAGGACCTCATACAATTTCCAAGTCCCTGTTACGTCTTTTACAGATAATCAAGAAATTGCTGTTCAGGCGATTCAGGGATCACTTACATCCAAGATTACAGTAATTTTCATTATATATTCCTGTACAATGTGATGTTTCTGTACAAACTGCAGAATCACTGATACAGCTGCCTCAAACCACAAGGTAAGGTTTCGGAGAGGCGCTCCTGAGATGACACTGTAAAATTTTCATACTCAAGGAAGTCATTCAATAAGTTTTGTTATCCACAATTCTCTTGGCGTTTTACAGGGTGAGTAGTTCTGATGATCGGCAATTACGTGAAATCGTAAAAAGCGAATTTTCCTAAGGCTTTGGTGAATAGGATGGTTTGCTCAGATCAACGTGGATTTATCGACAGATATTCATCTCTGTGTCATTTTAGTTTATTCCTCCTTATGTTTATGTTGGCCTTGATTCATCACACTATGCCAACTCCACTGCGACAGCGATATTCAATGGGAATACTTGTTCGAATAATTCAATATATCCATGATTTTTCAACAACTGATGTGAATGACAGAAGAGGCGACAACATTAATCAACTCGCAACTGATGTACCCTAAATTTTCTCCTCGTTTCAGCGGGTCTGCGTTTTTCATTAACAAGGAATTGTGACGTAATGAAATTCGAAATCTGAGATGATGAATACTTGTAGAATCCGTCACTTTAAAAGGTCTGCTATTCCACCGTAGAACCCTCACGAAATCAGCTTCTTGAACCGGAATTTCATAAGCGTCGTCATCTAAAAAAAAACTTGGAAGTATATCCTGGAACCAATAAACGAGTACGTCATGTCACTGGGATGTTGACATTTCGTGGGGCAACTTTATTCATTCGATATTTAGAACTATTTGTCATAATAAAGTTCAAAGAAGAAATTGGTGTATGTATTATAAAGCAAATATTGACATTATGATCCCAGATGATGTCGATAATAGTTGCAGCTACGTTCAGACGTGCGCTGCCTTAGGAAAGGAACTCCTAGAGTTTTTATCGGGAGACATAAGGAAGTAAGACATCGATTCTTGTGTGTATACTGCTTAAAGGGAGTATAATGAGTACATCGGGATTTGCCCAATATTCTGGGAAGAAAGAACATTAATTATCGCTCATTATTTCGAAATAATTTTGAACTTTGAAACCAAGTGCTCATGATGAATTTAATTTCCGTGACTTGGGAGTTGTTAACCACAAAAAAGAAACAAATTGAAAAATTATATTTTATTACAGAATTACTATTTTGAAAAAAATTACGGTGATAATTTGATCGTTATGTGTATTATGGATGAAATAAAAAACAAAAGTTTATCTTTATCTATATCTTATTTTCCCCATATCTCATTGATGAATCACTTTGAATCTTTGTGATGAGTAGTAGAATGCTGGAGTGCAACTTCATGCATTTTTTCGAGGATCATGTAGTGAAAAAATCATAAAACTTTTCAGAACCTACGTTGAATTATTCCCGGAAATCATTGATCCGATTTCGATAGAATTGTGCATAATTTTCAGGTTGATATTAAACCACTTCAAGCTTCGAGCTTTGAATATTCATTTTAAGAAATATCGGTTAGATAATATGTGATTTTTCGTTGTTGCTTAATCAGTTGTTTCGATCGAGAAAAATCTTCGTTATCAGTTGAAAGATTCAGAATTCAGAACAAAGCTTCAAATACGGTCGCACTCACTACGCCACTTCTGCGGTTGTCTTAGGCAGGTGCCACAGGATTAAGCCTATCTGATGAGTTCACCTCTAGCACCGGGACGAAACAACTTTACCAAGAGCACGCCGCCCCTCTGATGGCGCGAACTCATGAGAACAGCCTAAAGTTCAAACTTCGCATGAAGATGTTAGGCGTCGATGAGCAAATTTGTACGAAATTCTGTGCCAATCATATCACGAGAACAAAAATCAAAAAACTTTATATTCCGCTCGAGTGCTTCCTCAAATCAGCTTCAGCTCCTGATAAAAATATTTGGTGATATTTCAATCGAACGGCCCTGAAATTTTTTACTTATTTGTCCAATAACAGTATTTCCTATGATAGCAGCGAATCCCATATTTGGAAAAAACTGAACTTCCAGATGCCATGATGAATATTTCTTCCACAATATTACTGAAGTTCTTGCTGTATTCTTCAGTTATCTTTTTTATTACTTCTTCAGAACAATACATTGGGGACCTACTCATAACAAAGGTCAAATGTACATTTGTGGTATTTTTATGAAGGCCATCAAATTATCTCCAAAACAATGTATAACTAAACCGCCCTTCTCATTTGAGATTTCAGGGCAGAAATATGGAGAGTTATACCTTGTCAAATTGACACACTGGGTATTTAGAAATTTTGGTTGAAAAGAATTTTCAAAGTCTTTGGATGAATTGTACTCACCCACGAATTCGGTCTTTGTAACTCATGAGACGTCCTGTATAATTTGAATAGATTCCATTCCACATAAGTTGATACAATATGGTTCCAAATCAAGAGGCGGCGTTTGGGGCAGAAGGTTTAGTTGCAGCAATATATTTATTGCGCTCTTATATAGTTATTTTCTAGCAAACACATTGAACTCATAGGTTGGGGGTTCCGAAACGTGTGATCTAAAATATTTATCAATTCGATCTATCAAATTTGGTACAGTCTCTAGTAGTTTGGAACCCAAAGATCAATATTTCATGTGTGAATATTTGTGTTGTATCCCGAATATTTGAATATTCGTTTTGATTTTTGTAGTTAACTGTAATGGACTAACATGGCACAATAACTAATATCTTTCGATAAGTGAACGAATATTTCACCTTGATCAGAGCTTATACAATTAATCAAAATAACTACACCGAAGAAGCGGTGTCAAAGGGGAATGGTTACAGCTGTTTCACGGTTCTTACCGATCTTCAGACCACCTTACCTTGTTGAACCGCCGAAAAAACTATTGATTCTTATGACCTGTTAGATGGGATACAATAGCAACCTTCACGAAGTGGAAACGCTCGGTGAATGTGGTCTTCCCACATGATGGTTAATGGAGAAAAAATCTCCTGTTTAATAATGAGATAAAATAAGACAAGAGCGAATATCCATCGCTGAGTCAACAACTGCTGAAACTAATAAATATATTAACTCAAAACTACATATACAGTGCGCCTCAAAATTATGGAACAAATTCATTTTCTCAAAGGAAAAATATTTGACAACAAAATCCTGAAACAGGTAAATTTTTGTTTCACTTATACCAAATTTATATGCATTTTTGAAGGATTTTTGTTGCACCCTGTGCCATCCCCATCAACCCTCTGAATTTTTTGAATAGCGAATCTTCTTTACAGACGTGCAGAAATTTTCAAGAAAATTTTTTTTTCATATTAGTTAGTTCAAAGAGGTTTTCAGTATGTGAACTTTTGTCATGGCTCATTCACTTTGAGACGATGGTACCTGATGAAATTTGTCACCGAATGAAAGTCGATCATTACAGTTTTGTTCATGCACAACTTTCAACCCCCTCACATGAAAAATTTTTTTTTTTCTCCATTAAAGGGTTCGTAGGGGTCGGAAGTTGTAGGTGCATGAACATAACTGTAATGGTTGACTTTTATTCGGTGACAAATTTCATCAGGTAACATCGTCTCGAAGTAAATGATAGGAAGGATTTTTGTTGCACCCTGTGCCATCCCCATCAACCCTCTGAATTTTTTGAATAGGGAAAGAGGGTTATGTGGTACTTTTTTGGCAAGGTCTTTGTATCTTCTTTACAGGCGTGCAGAAATTTTCAAGAAATTTTTTTCTTCATATTAGTTAGTTCAAAGAGGTTTTCAGTATGTGAACTTTTGTCATGGCTCATTCACTTTGAGACGATGGTACCTGATGAAATTTGTCACCGAATGAAAGTCGATCATTACAGTTTTGTTCATGCACAATTTTCAACCCCCTCACATGAAAAAATTTTTTTTTCTCCATTAAAGGGTTCGTAGGGGTCGGAAGTTGTACATGAACATAACTGTAATGGTTGACTTTTATTCGGTGACAAATTTCATCAGGTAACATCGTCTCGAAGTAAATGAGCCATGACAAACTGCACATACTGAAAACCTCTAAAACTAAATTTTCAAAAAAAAAACAACATTTTTCTTGAGAAGTTCTGCACGCCTGTGAAGAAGATACAAAGACCTTGCCAAAAAGGTACCACATGACGCACTTTCGCAATTCAAAAAATTTTGAGGGTTGATGGGGATGGCACTGGGTTCAACAAAAATCCCTCAAAAATGCATATAAATTCGGTAAAAGTGCAACAAAAATTGACCTGTTTCAGGATTTTGTTGCCAAATATTTTTCTTCTGAGAAAATGCATTTGTCAAGTCGCGAACCTTCCTTTTATTCAGCCAACGTGTATGTTGGATTGCCTAACTCGGGTTGTGTTGGGCGTGAAACGCATTCTTGCCGGAATCGTCTGTTCACCGGCAGTCACTCGCCTAGAATCGCAGGAGTCATTTACTCAATTATTAAGAGATAACCTCTAAATTCATCCGAATTGGAATCGCTAATCTATCGTCGCATTATTTCGCCGCATTGTTCGTCTGATCTACATACAATTTCGTCTGTTTGCCTATACGGGTAAAACCCACTGCAAAGTGATATTGACAATTTGGAGTGGAGTGTCTTGTGGTTTTATTTCCATCAGGTGAAAGCCGAGGACGCTGAGCAGAAGGAAAGGTACATCCCTGAGTCCCTTCCCTTTACCTGTACCTTTTGTTACCAGACCAGTGGCAATTCGCCTAGTTTTTCACCTTCAACCCATTAAGGTAAAACATCGCATTTCACTTCTTAATTGTGCAATATCAACTTATATTATTGTCATCAGAAATTGACCGAGACAACAAATCTCGATCATTTAGCATTTGTTCAATAATTTTGACGCGCACTGCATTCGCAAACACATTTTTCCTGAAAGAAAACCTCCTACAATGCCCTGGTTCCTGGTCTCTTTTCTTCCAGATCATCATGAGCTGAAATTGTTGCTGAAAGATATTACATTCAGGCTATTCAAGGATCACTTTGATCTAAGATTACAGAACTCTTCATAATGGATTCCTGTACAAGGCGAACAAATTCCTCATAATTACCATCTACACTGTAGCATGACTTTCTCACCCACGAAAAAATTGAGTTCTAAATTAATTTGATTATAAAATTGTGTGAAATTAAATTTCAACGATGAGGTTCGTGCTTTGAAAAGGGAGTATCTCCGCCAGGCATTATTTATTACATTAAAATAAAGGAGTAGGACCTTTGAGGAGTTCGGGTACGGGATAGCCGCAAGCTTCAGGGTTTCACCTTGCAAAATCTGGATTCCTTCGAATTAAAAAGGAACCGAGTTTATTGACTGATGTGAAACGATGAATTTCGCCAAATTCAAACGGAGAAATGCGATAAGCTGATCGGTAGAAAGCAATTTCAGCTCCTGCTGAGGAATTCAAATTCCAGAGGTTTCACGATTTTGAATAATTATCGATGAATATTATCGGAAGTATCGTTAAAAGTCGTTTTTCTGATTTCAAGTATACACAGTGCTCGTCAAAATTATGGAACAAATTCATATTCTCAGAAGAAAAATATTTGGCAACAAAATCCTGAAACAGGTCAATTTTTGTTTCACTTTTACCAAATTTTATGCATTTTTGAAGGATTTTTGTTGCACCCTGTGCCATCCCCATCAACCCTCTGAATTTTTTGAATAAGGAAAGTAGGTCATGCGGTACTTTTTTGGCAAGGTCTTTGTATCTTCTTTACAGGCGTGAAGAAATTTCCAAGAAAAAATTTTTTTTTCGAACAATTAGTTTATTCAAAGAGGTTTACAGTATGTGAACTTTGTCATGGCCCATTTGCTTGGAGACGATGGTACCTGATGAAATTTGTCACCGAATGAAAGTGGACCATTACAGTTTTGTTCATGCACAACTCTCAACCCCTTTCAACACCCTCACGTGAAACAATTTTTTTTCTCCATTAAAGGGTTCGTAGGGGTTGGAAGCTGTGCATGAACAAAACTGTAATGGTCGACTTTCATTCGGTAACAAATTTCATCAGGTACCATCTTCTCAAAGTAAATGAGCCATGACAGAGTGCACATTCTGAAAACCTCTTTGAAGTAACTAATTTTACAAAAAAAAATTCTTTCTTGAAATTTTCTGCACGCCTGTAAAGAAGATACGAAGACCTTGCAAAAAAAGTACCACATGGCCCCCTCTCCCTATTCAAAAAATTTAGAGGCTTGATGGGGATGGCACAGGGTGCAACAAAAATACTTCAACAATACATAAAATTCGGTAAAAGTGATACAAAAATTGACCTTTTTCAGGATTTTGTTGCCAAATATTTTTCTTCTGAGAAAATGAATTTTTTCCATAATTTTGACGCGCACTGTATATACTTTATTGAGGTAGTCTCTGTCAGTTTCCGAGAAATATGGATTTTCTTTTGAACTTGGAGCAGTTGTGGAATGCCACACGAAAAAGCCGTGACATTTATATGAAAGAAGCCATAGATAATGAAACAATCGAGACTTGTTTCATTTGTTCAATGAAAAAAATTTAAATCATTGTTCAAAATAGTACCCATTCACTACAAAACGTCGATTTATTTGATATCTTTCGATCGAGTTTTCAGAGGTTCTCTTTTGTATTACTGGTTAGTTGTAGAGATTATCAATTTCCTCATCTCAGTACACGCATTAAAATTATCCAATGAGGTTAAGTTGGGAAGGTAAGGCGGCTGAAGAATGGGTCCGTGTGTTCCAATCTACATATCGTTACATTATCCATAGCTACTTTGATGTGGAAAAATTGCAGCTTTGTTGTGTGGCGTTTCACAGCTGCCCTAAATTTAGAAGACAAATCCATTTTTTTCGGAAACTGACTAAGACCACTTCAATAATGAAATCAGGAGGAAGAGCTCAACCGTTAGGGAAAATTAAGTACAGGGGTGTTCCATTTGAATAAAACAGTTTCATTAAAATTCTGCATTCTGAATACCCATAGAAATAATTTAAATTTTCCCATTTAAATTTTTTGTAGGATCAACTCCAACTGGTATGGGATAGCTATTGAGTTAAATATGAACAACCACCCTGAACGACAGTCTGTAGTTAAATTGATATTTTTCAATTCAGTGACTCGAACAAAAATGCATGAACAATTTAATCCTTTTTCAATCATACCTAATTTCTGAAAAATATAACATTTTTTCAATCTGTTCGGAGCAATCATCCTCTAATGTTTTTGTTAAATGGAAACATGTTATGTCGAGTGTAGCTAGTTGGAAAGCTCGATGAATATGAAATTCGCTTGCGCCTATGTTTTGCGTGCTTAGTCTAGGGAGAAAGTGCGTTATCATTTCATTTTATTCATTCAATCATTCGTTCATCCGAAAGTATATTGAAATTCGATAAAAACAAAGAATTAATATTTTATTTCAACTGAAATGTTACTATTTTACCTTATCTGTTTGACTTAATGGTCGAACAAAACATCTATTTTTGGATTCACTTATCATTATAATATTGATATTTCACGCGTTTTCTCAGGAAACAGCACACTGAAAGAACAGTTTAGTTACATTAAGTAAAAATTATTAACAGTCACCTAATCCGTTATTGAAATATGGCTTATCAAATATTTGTTTTGTGTAAACAAATTATTTGTTCACGCCTTGATAAATAAAGACTTATTTGAGGTTATCATACATTTATTTCATCATATTATTCATTTATTGATAGTGAATAAATATTTTGTGGTCTATGCTCAATATGGCATAACTATACATAAATTTTGTTCTTCGGATATTAACGAATATTGAAAGTAAATTACTTATCATTAGTAATGAACAAATATTTTGTGATTATCAATCAATGTTTATTTCAGTGGAAAAAAACATGGAGCTGGATTTCTCCATATGTGGGTATTGATAGCAATGAAGCAATATATCTTTCATGCAAATCATTTATTTTCAAAATCAAAAATAATAATTATTTTTTATACTTGAAACAATGCTCAATATTATGCATTAATTGAAGAGTCCATTTACTAAATGAATGCAGCAGTACATATATTTATGTTTTATGGAATAATTAACTTACATCTTCCTATTTACTACATACAACGAAGTGTGGAGTAAAATGTTATGACAGTATTGCAACAAGAAATAAGAGATATTCTGAAAATAACAATAAACAATAAATTCAATCACTGACTCACTTTTATCCTGAAGAATAGTTCCAACACGTCAGGAGAGAATATTTGAGAATTCGTATATAGAATGAATTGAATTAGGTTTTTCTTATCAACTCAAATTGCTTAGAATCCACACAAGAAATCTGTTTCGTTGAGTTCAAGCCTTTTTCGAACCATATTTTCGGGACGAGGCACTATCTCATTCAGTTTTCTTCTTTCTCATATATCTCCTTTGGTAGTTTGAAGGGATTCATTCCATTTTCTGAAAAATTAATCATTTTTGAAACATGTTTCGCAAATATAATCAGAGTCAATTATCTTAATATTCATTGGTTTACAATACTGCTTTCGTATACCTGAGTCATAATCAATGTATAACCAAATTTCGACCTGCCGTTGCAAAATTTACATTTAGGATCAAGTTTTTGATGCACGAACTACCCATGTCGAATATAGGTTAGGAAAAATTAATAGTGTATACATACCTGATTTGTTTCCTCTTCTTTAACAATTCCAATGTTCCATTTCAATATCACTATGAATGCTAAGAGCCTCGACACAAAAATCAGACCCGATGGAACGATCAGATGCTATAACATTATTGACACCACGCACACGTTAATCGACGAGTCTGAACACGATCTGGGGTGACTCTGAACAGCCCCGAATCATAATAAACGTGAATATGTATTTATTAATAGCCACCCATTATATATTGATAGTTACCAAAACTTATTGATCAGAAATATTTGAATCTTTGTAATGGACAAATTATTTATCGTTAACTTATTTTCTTTGTAATAACTGAATATCGCTGTAACAAATGCTTTGCTTATAGATAATATCAAAACATATTACAAACAGTTTTAATGATTCAGCCATATTGATTGTGAATATTATTTACTTATTCTTAACAAATTCGGAAGAAACAAAGGTTTATTCAGTATAACTGAGATTTTTCTTTCAGTGCAAGCTTTCATTTTGACCGAATGCTATTTTTTGAATTTTGAGCCGAAAAGAGTCTTAAACGACTCGGTTGGGTAAAAGAGCAAGAAAAAACAAGTCGACTTCATACCAGCCAGCTGCACTAGCAGTGTCATTTCAGGAGTATTGCGTACTCTTCATACAAATTTCAAAATATTCCTCATTGAAGATATGAGTAGTTTTGCTTTTCAATAAAGGGAAACTAGGATTCCCAATTTAATTTTCTGATTTGCACTGGTAGTGTCCTTAATTGAACTAACCGATGTCGAATTCAATTATGTCTGTCCGGCCGGACATTGCTACGCGATAGCATTCGAACGGAATGAGCCAGCGACTTGAAACATTCAGGGTATGTTGCGAATGATAACGCGACGGCTAAGAAATTGGGTCAATGGGAAGAATCTGTCAAATAAGTTAATTTAAAAGTAAACCATTTCGAATTTTCATTACGTGCTTGTTCTGGGGAACAGCAAAACACCCAAAGATTCCATTGTATTTCTCCAATATCTTCGAAAATACGGACTCGTTCGTGCAAAATTTCAACTCAATATACTTTCTATGATGTAGGGGGAGACGGGGTACTTTGATACAGGGGGCACATTTATACAGTATCAATATTTCAAGAGAGAAAAGGGTTATGAAGGATGTCGCATCAATATAGTACTCAAGGATACCCCCAAGAAAAGCAGTTGTAACAACGCTTCACGCCAGTCCGCTGTTTGCCGTTGACTAGCACTAATGTGTTAGTGCTGCCGCCTACTAAAATTTTATCCGTGATGCAAACGTGTCTTAGCAAAGTCTAATTAGTGATTTTCGTTTTTCTATCCTACCAAAGGTAAGTGAATATACCCAAAATTGTGCTCAAATATTTTTGTCAGTAAAATATCAATGAATAATTCAATGAATTAGATATTAATGAAAATAGGCTGTTGGGGCACTTTGATTCAGTAATGTGCGGGGCACAATGATGCGTATCAATCTGCCCCATCTGCATCGTCATAAATATATAATGATTTTCAAATTCTTTTCCTAGAAAATGATCCGCACCTATAAGCCCAAGACTGAAAGGAACAATATTAATGAAAAGAACATACAAGATGCAATACGTGAAGTTCGGTCAAGAATATACACCGAAACCCCAGGAAAAAATAGGCTCGAAACCTTACAGATAGAAAAAGAAAGAAAGAAGCAATTACAGAAAGTAAAAGAATTGAAAACGGCGGAGAAGCTTTTAGGCTTATCCAAAGTGAAGAACAAGAAAGTGAAATGTTTGCCATCAGAAACAGATTCCGATTCTAATCAAGATGAATTGTTGATGACAAGTGAAGATGAAGACATAGAAATGGCATATCTGAAACAGAAAATGAGGTAATGAATGATACTGTTAACCCAGGAGCTATACATTCCGGAGATTTCTTGCTGATTAAATTCGAGAAAAAGAAAACTGTCCTTCATTTCGTTGCCAAAGTCATTTTAAAGTATACTATGTTTGAATACCAAGTATCTCATCTCAGGAAAAACGGGGTGTTCAAAGTTTGTTTTTCCAATTGTAGAAGATCAAGCGAGTGTTGATATCACAGACGTAGTCTTATTCTAATTGCCGAAACCAATTTTCTTCAAAGGCACATCTCGTACATCATCTCTTTACTCATTTTCAGTAGACCTATCTAGATATAATGTACAGTAGGTGCAAGCATGTTTTAGTTTTTGAGATAATAAGTATTTTATGGTTATTTCTGTTGAATATTTAAAGGTCTATAAAATTTTGTGATGCTTCTGACGATATATTGAGAGAAAACTGTTTATTATTTTGATAGGAGGTTATATTATCGTTTTCGTTATCATGTGCAAGATTCTCGTCAATGAATAAGACAAAATGGTTTTTTTGCTGAATTTTTACAAGAAACTTGTAAGACTGATTGTAAGTGACGCTTTTGTATGCATATAAAAGTTGATTTTGTAATGTGTTCTTGCAGTTCCCACCGATTTCAATGTTGTATCAAAATGCCCCACCCTGTGTATGAAAGTGCCCCTTAGGTGGGGCAGAATGATGCAAAACCGTTATTTTACTTAAATGATTATATATGAATGTCTAAAAGTTTATTGCGAGTAATTCGTAACAAAAACTGAAGATGAAATATTAATCAATGCACACGTTACAATAATTATTCAAATATGATGCTTCTAGTTCATTCGAAAACAGTTTGAATTTTTGTGCATCAATGTGCCCCCTCTCCCCCTACGAAATTGTGTGCCGCAAATCGATTTTCAAGTTTCAATTCGATCGAATCGGTATTTGTTCGAATATTGAGAGAGAAAATTCACAGTTCGAAAATCAAAAAAAAAAAATGTGAATGATTTATAACACTCTGGTTTTCTATAACAAGCGCTCAAATGATTCACCTTCGAAAACAAATGAATATTCGTCCAGCAGAGACAAAATGAGCGTCTTCGAAACGAATTACGTACCGTTTGTTATCTTAATTTATTTCTTGTTTTTCGAAACACGGGATTGGTTTGATGCACGAGCATTTCCCACAACTTATGCCTGGTCTTGTAAAACCTTCGTGAGATTTAATTAGACGTTGACGATAGAGAATAACATAAATCATTCAGCGAAGCTTATCTGTAATGGTTTTGTGGTCACAACAAATTCATTATTTATTCATTTATTCTCTCTGCCTCCTCTCTGATTTTTCCCTAGGCGAATTCGTTCGAGCGTCCGGGATCTTTTGAATCTCAATGGAAACATTACTCCCCTTATTCATCTCAATATCACGCATTGATGAATTCTCACAGCCGCACACCTCAGACTTCGGGTTCTTTTGACGTTGCCGACACTGATATTCCCCGATAATATGTTTATGGGGACTGTCAGATCTGGGATATTTCAGACAGGTTCGCCATTCAACAACGGGAGGAAGCTCGAACTGGTTGGTTATAAAGGGACCTTCCCTTTGATAGCCTTTTGAAACTTCTACATATTAATATGGCATGAGCTCCACTAGTTTTGCTCCTGTATGTATAATAGGATTATTGTTTACTTCTTCATGCACAGACATTTCAAACGCTGTAATTTTTTTTTCTTTTGTTGTGTTATTACCGCTTCAATAACTTGTTGGGGATGAAGTTATTTCTTCAGAATAATAGGAGCCCATTGCCCACAATCACAGACTTCTTTTCACATCGACATCCAGGACGCTAAATATTTATTTTGGAATAGACTGAAGAAACAATAACTCGTCTAAAATATTATTTCGTCAGCAAATAACGAATTTGGAAGCAATATGAAATTATAAGGAGTAAGAAATAATAATCTCACTTTTGGCAACAGCGTTCATATCGACAACCATCTCATGTATACGTTTTAATTGTGAAGTCTGTTGTGTGTCTGTTGTGTCTTGTGTGCTCTCAACAGTTCTCGTATTCATTTTTCTCCGAAAATATATACCATATTTGATTCACATTCTATAGCGGCAAAGTGCTTCAGTGAGGAAAAATGTAGACATTGAGTAGAACAAGCGATACACAACTAACACCAAGCAAGTGAGCTTCAGTTGCGTCGAATATTGATTGTGAAGTTGAAAAATATGTAATTATACTTTTGATGCTTGAACAAGTACGAGAATGTACAGAAGTGTTTTGTTTTGACTATCAGAAACCATTATCTTGGATGGAAAAATTGCTTATATATTCCGCATGGAACCTATGTATGGTATTTTTAGATATAAAGGTTCTTTCTTGGAGAATTTCAGTTACATTTTGTTGCGCAATTGTTTCAGAGAACAGTTTCAGTAATCTGTCTAAAATTTTCGGATTAAAAGCCGAAACACAAACAATTAGGTTGATCACTTTGAGAATTCTATCCTGTCCAGCTGGCCATAAACCCCCATGATATTTGAAAAAGCATTAAGGGATTCGTAACATTCAGGTCTCAAGTAACCAGTTCAGCTCATTGATCAGTGGAATCCGCCTAACAGTTTCGGAATAATAGCCACGAGAAAGCTTGATTTTTCAACAGTTTTACTGATATTTTTATTTATATGTAGGACTCATACAATTGTCAAGCTGCTCGAGAAGACGTCGCTATCGGGATGGGTGCTCCTGAAATTAATACCTGAACTGACGACAAGAATTTTTTGGGAATCATAATAAGAGATGATCTCTAGGAAGAAAATTGTCCCATGAACAATACCGGAGCAATGCAAACGATGAACAAAGCAAACTGTATGTTTCACAGTACAAATCTCACTCTTTCGTCAGAAAAATCGAGAAAACTTGCCGAATATAAATCAGACAAAAATTATCTTATTATCAAACATTTCATGATTTGTCGTCTGAAAAATTGACGGTGAGTAGTTGAAACGTTGAAATTATTCTCCAGAAGGATTAAACGATCATGAAACATTTAGAATTAAGTTGGAATTTCATCGATCAAACAAACATCAATAATTTCTAGATTTTCCTTTGACTTGTAAAACGACCTAATTATAGGCATAGTTATTCGGTACAGTTGCTTTCTGAAATAGGTTTCTGTGGAGTATCTATGAATAATTCTACAGACAAGACAAGCTAGCGACTCTCTGAGGGGAGATTGCATATTAAAATACAACAGTTAAGGGTCAAAATCTCAAGAAGTTAATAAAAATCCGATTGGATGGACATTTTCAAATTTTTTACAAATTATTGAGGCACAACTGTAGCAAAATTATAACGAGCTTTTAAGTTGTGGAAAGGAAAAAATAATAAACTAACTTAATTATATCGATAATTCAACAAATATTCCACCTTGATCAGAGCTAATCATCCAATCAATCAAAACATCAACATCGAAGAAAGCGGACCCAAGGAGAATAGTTACTGTAGTTTCACGGTCGTTACTGATCATCAGACTGCCTTACCTATGGCCTGCTGCTTCGATGTAGATGTTTTGGTTGATTGGATAATGAGCTCTGACCAAGGTGAAATATTTGTTGAATTATCGACATTTATTCGCCCGTGTGATTATGTAAGTTTATTCTTCTACATTAACTCATACCTGTCTTTGAAAAAAATAATGTTGGTCAAATATTCCCGGATTTTTTCAGCGAACTATTCATCAGATTTCTATAAAATTCCGCACATACTCTGAAGTCAATATTCAACAATAGTTTGATCCGATATATTTTTCCGAAAATTTTGTATAAGAAATATATCAATTTTTGTTGTGTTTTCCTCAGTGATATTATTCCTTCGAAAGTCGAGCAGTGCTTTTCTAGAATTTTTTATAGATAACCTATCGTCTCAGCATTTGTGATGATAACATTATAGGACGAGATGAGGCTCATGAATGTTTTGAATAATGATATGGGCCGGAGCCCCTAAAACTGCATTCTTGTAAGAAACACTTTTTAATGCCAACAGTCGGCACGATAACCCCTCTAAAAATCGAACTAATTGGAGTTTACTTGGGAGTGATCACTACAAGAAAATACCGTAGAAACAATCGTTTCAATTTTCCATTGATGTTAATTTTGACGATCGTTTTGTCGGTAACCGTCAGAGGGAGCTTTTTTGTTCCACAGGTAAGGACATCACTTTAGTATAACTCTGTGATTTTGAGAATAACTCGATTTTACAACTACCTCATCAATCATGTTGACATTTTTCATCTGTCATTGGCAAAATTCAGGAGGAAGGTTACTTCCTACTTAGAAACTATCATTAACCTTCAGTTTGTTTTTTATGGCCATTCGATTGTGGACAGTTTGGTCCTTTCGTCTTGCTTTGTTTTATGGTTATGTTTTTTTGCGCGCATGTTCTAGGGGAACAACGTGCTATCGTTTTGTACAAAGGTCTGTAATTTTCGAGTTTTTTCCGAAAACGGTCTCAAACGACTAAATTTGACTCACTGATGACGAATCCGTTGTCAAAATCGATTCTGTCCGGCCGGCCGGCGGGCCGACCACACGATAACTGTCGAACGAAGTGAGCTAGCAATCTGAAACTTTCAGGGTAGGTCGCGCATTGGAATGCCACGGTTGAGTTCATTAATGGGCCAAATCGGTCGAACAGTTTCGGAGATATAGCCACTTGAAATTTTGAAGTTATTCATTTTCATTTCAGAAACTACTTGTGCGATTGGATTTAAACTTGGCAACTAGGTGGAGTATGACGACGTGCAACTTTGAGCCAAATTGTTTTCAGGATCATAATATCAGTAAACTTTGAAGATTTTTTTTTCCAAAATTGTTTATCATATCTGAAAACGAATTCCACTCGGACTTTGAGCTTCATATTTCACAGCAGTTACCAAATTTCAGTTCGATACGATTATAAGTTTTGGAGATATTGGGAAAAAATATGTCAAATTCCGACGTTTTCTTCTCGTTATCGTTGTTTTTTTCGGTATAACTCGAGAAATACTAATTCAATCCCGATAAAACTTCGCAGCTAGTTTGAAGATGCTGAAAGATAACTTAATGAAAATTTCGTGATGATCGTATATCAGAGCAATTCGGAGAAAAATTTTTGTGATTTTCTAATCTTAACATCCTCATTAAATTCTGTATGAACCTTCGAACTGTAATTTTTCGATGAAGTACTGGATTTCAATTCTATCTGATCTGTATTATTGGAAATATTGGGAAAATAAAATTTTGAATGGGTATATCTGCGGAATCATTGGGTGGATTTTACCCATTCAGGAATTCGGCCTTCGTTATTAAGGTCCAAACCTTCTCTTCACATATCGAGTTCCGAAGTTGTTTCTTTCGGAAGTTATTGTGTTTACGCAGTCGGCCGTTAGGCTGACCGTAAACACAATAACTTCCGGAAGAAACTCGATATTTGTAGAGTAGGTTTGGGGCTTAATTAAGAAGGTCGAATTCGTGAATGAGTAGAATCCGCCCAAAGATTTTGTAGATATACCCATTCAAAATTTTATTTTTCCATTATTTCCAATAATCCAGATTATATCGAATTGAAATTCAGTAATTCATCGAAATAAAATCTAGAAAAGTACTGCCGCGAAGGCAGCAGCTTTTGCGCGCATGTTTAAATTCGTTGCCAAAGCGGTCACCCACATTAAACATGCGCGTAAAAGCTGCTGCCTTCACGGCAGTGCTTTTCTAGATTTTTTTTTGAACTCATAAGTGTGTTAATTTTTTATAACTTAATAATCCGTTGGAAACGCCTGTAATCTATGTATTTCTGTTAGGGTTCCGATTTAAATAAATGAAATATGTAAGGCTGCCTATGTAACCGAGTGTATATTGGTATAGCCAACTGTATAGCGGACATGATGTAGTTGTCATATTGCAAGCATTCCGGTGCATAGCGATCAGTTTTACGGATTGCTTCTGTTAACTTCTACGATTCGAGAAAGAAAAGCACACTGGAGGCTGTAGATTTCAAAAAAGAAAGTGCAAGAGCGGTATGCAACACCCAGTTCTTCCCAGAGGTGCGAGTTTCATTAAATTAAATTGCTATTTCCATTACGGAGAGGCCATTCGAATCAATGATCAAAGTTTCGTCGAGTAATTTTCATGTCGGAATGATTTTTATTTCACAATTGCTTCCGAGCTAGAATCGTTGGAGTTGAAAACTCATGTATAAGAAGTACTAATGACGTTCCTCCCCGATTCCTGATATCTTCTGAAATCAGTACTGCGAAAGTTTCACACTAAGTGGAAATGTAAGGTTGAAGCAATCTTATATCGTTAGACGAGGGAAAATGCTTTCGTTTTCACTGATACGAATTATTAGTTCTTGGGCTTCCATTTCTCCAAACGCCTCTTGTTTTGTATCGGAAGTTTTCTCAAACGATTATGGTAGAATGATGATGAACAGCTTGTGATCAAATCTGATTGTTACTCGCACCATAATAAGTTACGATCAAGGAGAATTAGAGATTTCTTATTTTCATGGTGGGTTTGAGATATCGATAAACTGCATCGATTACAGCTTGTTTTGGGTGGATTTTGCATCATTTCGTAGGCTTTTTCTGGGGTTTCACTCCCAATATCTGGAACAGAACTACAAAAAATTAAATCAAAATTGTTTTTTCATGGAAAATGCCCTTGTGGATTGCAGGATTCATCCTTTTGTCAAGGGCAGTTTCTTCGAGAACAGGTTGCCTAATGAATAATTAAATAGATAAACAAAGCGAACTTCCGAGTAAAAATCTGATATCAGAAAAAATCGAGAAAATTTGCAGAATTCTTTTCTTTCGATTTTTCGTTTTGTAAGACTTTTGTCAATATGGCAATGAATGAATGAAATACGGCCTCTGGTTTTCTGATTTATTATAGAATATCCCATATCATCTGATATTTTGCGCAAAAACTGCACATTTATAATCTGTGCTTATGGCGAGTGAAGTCTGTAGCGGAAAGTCTGCATATAATAATATTAAGTGTCAAAAAATCTCTCAAAAAGCTAAAATATCACGACTTATCTGATGGTTTGAGCTAATGGCATGTTGAATACCGAATAATAAAAAAATTATAGAACAGCAATGATGTGAAATAAGCAGCTTCTGCACGCATGTTGAAAGCAGTCACCTATTCACGTATTCTGATGGTGAGATTCGGCGATCTTTTTTTTGTCCAAATAAAATTCTGCATGAATCATCAAACTAGATTCCAATTCAAGCCGATCTGTATCTATGGGATATTGTTGAGATACTGTTGAGATACAATTTTGAGTGGGCATATTCACGGAATTATCAGGTCGATTTTACCTATTCACGGAATACCCTTACTGAGCCTCAAACCTAGTCAGAAATATCGGATTTGCGCATCACTATTTGCCAACTAGTTACCAAGTTTCATCTTGCTCGGATCAGTATTCCAGAAAAAATAACGATTCTGATGAAAAATCTACAAATTTGAAATATTTTGTTTTCCAAGTCTCCACAAATGAACGTTGAGTCGAACCGAAATTTGGCTCAATGTTGTTAAATATTGACTTCAGGTTCTTTGCCGAAGTGTGCTAAAATATGATAGTTTCTGAAACAACTTTCCACCAAGAATTTGGAGAATTTACGTGAATTTAGAATTGAGTAACACCACCCCAGTAGAAGATTGCAAGCAGTTTTGCGTTGGATTTTTACATCAAGTTGAGGAGTCTGGATCTGGTTGCAATTTTGAGAAAAAAAACCTCAAATTTTTGATTTCGAATTACTCCAAAACTACTAGGTCGATTCTGCTTAATAATAAAATGATCCCGAAAGTACCAAGTCTCTGACTATTAAGTTATCGTGGCAAGGTATTACCGGCCGGCAAGGCAGGGTTGAATTTGACATCGGAATCAGTTCATCGGTCGTCTAAGACTTTGTATCGACTAAAGCTTATTTTGGGTGAATTTTGTAAATTTTTTTCTGAGTTTCACTCCCAATATCCGAAACAGAACTATTAAAAATTAATTGATTTTTTTTTACGGAAAACGCCAGGATTTAATCATTTGTCAAGTTTCTAGGAAAATAGGTTGCCTTATGACCAGAACCATGATTATACAAACGATAAACAAATCAAACTGTAACGTTTTAGAGTATTAACCTCAGTTCTTCATCAGACCAATGGAAAAATATGCAAAATTATTATCTTTTGGTTTTTCGTTTTGGGAGACTTTAGCCGAATTAACATTTTTTGAGAAACCACATCAACACAGATTCACTTGGTTCGGAAGTTTCTTGGTTCTATACTTCTTTTTTAGTATCTTCAGACGAATATGGTTCATTTCAAATGAGCAATCAGCAAAATTACCCCCTACATTCAAAAACTCAGACAAAAAAACCCATTCAATTTTCAACGAAATAAACAAAAACAACAGCAGAGTAACCATCATGAACAACTAAATTTATTGAATTTGATTTATTATGTACAGGGCCTGCATATTAACTAAAACCAAGACCAGGTCATCGTAATATTCGAGTAGAATATATACCTATGTTGTCATGTAGAGAGTTGAGGTTGATCATAGCATAAGATCTATCCAGCTGAATAAGATTTCATGGGGAAATTAGTGGTTTGATTGGGTAAAGGACAGGTGGTTAACTTCGACTCGAAATGGCAGTGATATCATTAGAATATGGTAAATAGATATGATATATTAAATAGACTGGCTCATCTAGAGCATCCGCCTGTTGAGACATGGTGATGAGGAATCTGTTTTGCATTTGAGAGCTATGAAGAAGCAAGGCATCTGATTGGCGTTGATTGCACGTCAACAACCATTTGGAGCAGTAGAATAACAGTCGAGTAACTGGCGAAAACCAACAAACTAGTTTTGGTGTGGGTACCATCTCAGCAGGTTATTGAATGAAGAGAATATGCCATTGCACAACAAGCAGCGAAAAGTTCTTCTTCAGGACCAGAGACTTCGTATTGGACCTCACCTACACTGACCAGATCAGAGGTTGATTAGTGGAAGAAAATAGAGAAGAGAAATCACAAGAATAGGGACAACAGAAAAAACGCATTGAAACTTCAACTGCGTCTGCTTACTATGTAACTCACAAGCCACTGCGCTCTAATTACCATCAAGAAAAGCTAGGCGCGGATGTTTAGCTATCATGATATCTGGATCTGCAGTAGGAAGCACCGAACACATCATTTGCCCATTTGACGTATTTGCCCAGAAAAGATTAACTCTGATGGAATATGTGACTTCTATTACCACCTAAATTTGAGTCAAATATTCCAAGAAGATTATCAGATTTGCGAAAGATTTCCAGTTTGACCATAGTAGAATGGTCATGCACAAACAATTTTAATGGTCTTAGTAGTTCTCAGAACGATATTGAAACAGTCAGCAAGAATGATAACTAAGATCCAAAAAGAAAAGGAATTAACAGCAGATCGGATACTCTGGAAAGTACAACCTCTTAGAGCAAGTTTTTTAATGATGTGTATAGAATTTTATCATAATATATTTCAGTTCATATTATATCGGTCCTTCAGTTATTTTCCTAGGATTTTTATTTCACTCATTTAAACATGACAAACATTTTCAAGGCCAGAAGACAGGTTATTAATTCAAACAAAATTGTACTCCCGAAACTAGGAGGAATATAGAGATAAGCCACTTCTACAATGAACGACATATTTCTCTTTACATATTTCACTCATAGATATTGGCGATTTGCTATTTTCTGGATTTCCAAATCATTTCTCTCATATCTTCGAATTTTATGCAGATTCCGATATCGAACAATTCTAGTGATCGTCTTCAAAACTGAACGGATGTCTGTTTGAGAAGGATTCCTCAATGATATATTGACCAGTTATATGCGGGTATTTCCGGAGGATTCAATTCATATCGTTCCTCCACAACTAGTTGGGCCTCATCAGAAACCAATTCTTACGCTTTATGCAGCGGACAAAACATTAACCCCTAACTTATTCATAAAATTTCCAGAGCTGGATGATGAATGGTGTGAACCAGACCTTCGGATGGCCTTTGAAGTAGGATGGTGATTATCCAGGGAATTCTATGAATGTTTTCCCGACAAATGATCCTGAAGATCCAGAGGGATACCCTCACAACATCGACGGGCTAAGAAAACATCAATATCCTTCCAGTGGACGCTTAGTTTCGCATTGGGATATCCTGAAAGGCCTGATGCAAACTATCAGCACCAAACTGCTCTATTGTTCATTAGCGAATCGCTTGGATATCACGTTGTCTTCTCTTAAGGTCATTGCCCATTCTGTTTCGAGAATTAGGATTCTATATGCAAATTGAAAGCAAATATTTCTGAATCTAGTGAAATTGCTGGAAGATCAAAATGCTGCCTCTAATATCAACTATACTAATTTAATTGAAGTTGAAAAGCATATTTTTGGCATGAGAAGCTTTTGCGCTCTCGGTTATATTCATATTTGGAACATTTTTATTGACTGCTAGGACCAATATGTGTTTGATTGAAGGACATTTTGCTAAGAAAGTGCATGATAAATTCAATGGTTCTCAGAATGTTTTAGAGTTCATTTCGTTTTAAATTTCGAACAAATTTAGCTTCTATATTCGATCCATTTCTAACGTGCTTGTACTGTCGAACAGTGTGATATTATTCAGCCCAAATGTCTGTTATTTTCTGATTTCAAGTCGATAATAGTTTCACACGACTAGGTTACTCACTCACTTATGAAGAACTCGTACTAGAATTCAATTCTGTCAGTCTGAGTGTCCGTTACTTACCGGCCATAACTTCTGAACGAAACGAGCTAGCAACTTGGTTCTTTCAGGGCGCCAGGAGAAGTTTTAAAATGGTCAAAATCAGCCGAATAATTTCGGAGTTAAAGTTTTCCGAATTCTTGGCGATATTTCCAAAATACCTAAGTCCTACTCTCGCGATCGGATTGAAACTCTAGATTTAGTCCTGCAATATATAATATATTCTTTTGAGAACGAACATTACATCCTTTGGTATATCACAACGTCAGCAGAGGAAATGTAAACTGGGTATCATACATTCTTCCGTATGATGCAAGAGCACAGATGAGAATCTCAGCAGAAACTCTTTCTCCCTGTATAAGTGAAGTAATTTGTTTGAAGAACATAGATAGCTTCTTTTTCATTGAAGAATAATTTTTTCGCCATCTTGAATTAATCCGGAGTTTGTTTCACAGGAATGAGACAATAATTATTGTTGGAAAAGCTTATTTAATTATGCCGACGTTTCGTTGGATTTTTCCAACATTTTCAAGGCTGTAACAACATAAAGCTATTCGACACAACTGTGCATTGTAAAGACGAACAATAGAGATGACTCACCTAAATTAGCAGCTTTTAAATTAACATAGATGTAAGAATAAAAACTGGAGAACGAATCACCACTACAGAGACAAAACAAAATTCACAATCAGTTAAAAGCATAAAAATCCACTCATATATACAATTAAAACCATAAATTAATAAATAAACATGATACGTCATTGACGACGACAAACACTAGACTTAACAAATCTTATGCTTTTAACTGATTGTGAATTTTGTTTTGTCTCTGTAGTGGTGATTCGTTCTCCAGTTTTTATTCTTACATCTATGTTAATTTAAAAGCTGCTAATTTAGGTGAGTCATCTCTATTGTGCGTCTTCACAATGCACAGTTGTGTCAAATAGCTTTATGTTGTTACAGCCTTGAAAATGTTGGAAAAATCCAACGAAACGTCGGCATAATTAAATAAGCTTTTCCAACAATAATTATTGTCTCATTCCTGTGAAACAAACTCCGTATAATCTAAAGAGACGTGAAAATCATGAACAATCTTGAATTAATTTTGACAAAATATCTTGTCATAATATCTGAAACAGAAAGAGGGACAGAAAATCAGATGGAAGCAGTAAATAAAATATCCTACATTTACTCCCTGACTGGAAGGGTCTTTCACCCAGGTCCGGTCCTCCAAGTGATGATATTTCCGATCCTCAGATACCGAAGACCACTACAGGCCCCTTATATTGGGGCATCATCTCCCATAGATCCATAATTGTTTATTTTACACTAGAAATCTTATAAAATATTGGGAATAAATTGAAAAACTTGTGACATATATTGATGCCGACGAGCAACTGTATGCACAATTTCGTTCATATCATACTTTTAGAAAAAATAAAGAATAATATCGATACCAGAATATATTATGTAAGGGTGTGTAGGCGGCGTAGTTTAACTGAGTTGCCAGGGGGTGGCGCCACTGACCGACGCACGCTAGGTACTTCATTCCAACACAGCATAAGCGCGTCGGTCATGGTCGCTCACTACGCAGCTTCTGCGGTTGTCATAGGCAGGTGCCAGAGAATCAAGCCTATCTGACGAGTCCACCTCTGTTACTGGGACGAAACAATTTTCCCTAAGATGGCGTGAAATCACGAGAACCACAAAAAGTGTTCTATGCAAATAAGGAATTTGAGTTTGTTTTGTGAGAATACGACTAGATATAGATTCATTCCATCTTCAGATGGGACATTTGAGAATTCTACATTTATGAAGGTTTTTTTTCCATTGCACCTAGTACGAATAGGGTTATTCACTAAGTTTTTCAACAGAATGTCGATGAAATGTTAAAAAAAACGGAGATGAAGAAGGTATATTCTTTTCAAATGGGATACCTGGCACTTTTATCATTTAATTCATGAAATGAAAATTATTTTTCTGATTTCAACCACGTCATTCTGTTATTAAACGTCCAAATTAGTTGCTTCGAAAAGGTGGTCCCGAAAACTGCTAATGATGAATAATCACATTCTTCAAATAAGCTGAAATATTGATTGAAGGTGATTTTGGAAGGATTCTGCATTATTATTCAAGTGTTTTCTAGGTTTCCACTTCCTTCACCTGAAAAAAATATTTGTTATTCATAGGAAACGGTCTTGTGGATTGCAGGATTGAAACTATTTGTCAATATATTCGACTCCTTCATTGGGAAATCGAGGACGCCTGCAAAATTATTATCTTTCGTAAAATTTGTTTCCTGAAACTTAATTCGGAATTGACATCTTCAAAAAACCACCGCAACACAGATTTACTCGATATGAAATATTCTCAATTCTACTTTTTTCTCAATGTTTATCGGTTCTATAGAACGTTCCTACTCATTATCGATATATTTGCTTCAATTTGATAATAAGGATTATGAAAGGTGGGAAGATTATAGTTAATAACCATGTACATGCAAAATTGAGGAAAGTGCACCTCTAGAAAGGGGGGAAATGTCACGTCCGAATCAGCTGATCGAGTTAGCATTATATTTGCTTCGATGATGAACCTAGCAGGAAGTACACGCATGGTTATTTTCGCCGGATCCATAATACATAACTCTTGATTACGGCTGTATCTGAGTTGAATTATAAGCTGATACAGAACGTTGGATTTGCATCACTATTTGTTCTTGATTCGCTCGATTGTGGGACATTCAACAGTGCTGAAGGAGCGATAAAAAATCAATCGGTTCAATAGCGTGGGCTGAGGAGACGTGAAATTATACTCTCACCCTTCACGACTACAGGGTGATTCACGAAGTGCCAGTCGATAACTATGTAGAGATCAAATTTCCGATTATTTCGGTCTTTACTTGACGGAAATTCGTCTTACTGTTGAATGAAGTCAAACACTCTGTTTTCACTAATATTTATTCATTACACAAGCATTGTTCCGTCACTTAGATTATGCGTTCATTAGGTGAGTATAGTAAATAAGTAATCTATCAAAATTTTTCCTGAGGTAAAAGCTGAAAGAAAGTGACAAATAGAGGTATTTTCATGGAAGAACAATCAATGTGTAAATAATATATATAAGCGTAAACGAAGTGTTTTACTTCAATCAATAGAAGAGATATGTTGCTAAACAATTATCTCAACCCCACTAGTATTCCATTATTTCAAATATTCACCTGACTCACCCTTGATAGCCCGGCATTACCTTAATGACCTTTAATCAACCTTTTCCCTATTCATCTTGTATACCACCCTCCCCACTCGTTCAGCATGTGATCATGTACCTGTCAATAGTAACGATATGTCTCTTGACGAAAGAAACGTGGTTTCCGAAACGTGCGTTAGACGCAGAAAGTGTAAGTGGATTAGAAAGTAGTTACACACTGTTTTGTTATATACAGTAGTTATACACTTTTTGAGACAGTTGCCACTTAGAATCTGAAGATGCTACAATTTAGCGAACCGCCTCATGTTTTCATAATAAAATGGATATTAACCACATATGTGTTTGGCCAACACACTACTAAGTAACTCAAGAAATATTGATCTGATCATGATAGAACTCGGTGACTAGTTGGTGAATGCAATGTCATTATAATCTCAATAATAAAACAATCGGAAAGAGGTTCCAAAATTTGAACATACGTGAAACAGCTGTTGGCTTCACGTCGGTGTTTCTGTAGAATCTCATTTGATGTCAGGATAAGTTATCAATGAACATCAAACCTTACTTATCCAGGTAATTTTCATTCAATTTCTACGCATAGAGAGCAAAGATCGTTTCTTACAGAAATTCAAAATGTAGGATCCAAGACTGAGCATTGTGGTACTCCTCCTTCTAAGTATTCAATTGTGGTACTAAGGTTCATTAGAACCTTAAGATCAGTGGGAAAGCTCTAATCTACAATACCTCAAGGCTTGCTAAGGACAGTTTTACGTATCGACGAAGAGAAAGATTCCAGGAGGAAAAACCGTTCTATATTCCAAGGATGAACCAATGATAAAAAAAGGTTACAAAGTCGTCCTTTTCAAAGTTTGAGGTTGATTATCAGTAGATTACACAGAACGCTGTGTTGCTAGTTTACGCAAAGTTTTCAATTGCTTAATTGGAGATCCAGCATATCGAACAAACTGCTATTCAGTTCCTGAGGGATGCACTTTCCCATTTTCAACACACATTTCATGATCCAATTATATTTTCACGCCAAATTGTTTGTTGAAATTGCAATCGGTAGATGACACGAATAAAATGGTTTGTTGTCTCACCTGGCAAATCGTTCTAGGTATGCTATTCGTAAGGATTGACGCTGTGCAAATATCAAATACATCATTAAAATCATACAAATCCACATGAAAGGCCAGGTAACTCAAATAGACTCGCCCTGAAACTTCGCTAACAAAGACTGCATATTTGATAATATGATAAAGGTGTGTTTTCGTAACAGAAGGAACTCCAGATGATGTTTTCCGATGGAAATTCGACACGTACCTATTCCTTCTATTTACTCAGTTCCCGAACAATTCAACGGAAGAGTTTGGCGGTATAATGATCGATGTAATTCCAATGGTTTAATAATTTGCACCTCAACTGAATAGAAAATCCTGTATTCCTTACGTTTTTTTTTGTTCTTTAAGTTTCTTTGAGAAATTTCTCCCATGTTTTGTCAATGAGTAAGTCAGTCAGGAGTTCGGGGATATACAGCGAATCAATTTGAAAAGGTACTTTTCTCAATATCTCAGTTCCAAACAAAACCAGAAAAAAACGTGAATAATTACGTACAATTATATTACGTACACAAAGTTTGAAGCTCCTATTCCATCGAATTTATCATTGAATTCATTCATGATTCCACTGTCGGATTTATATTCTGGGAGCATCTATTTCAGGAAACCTTGTTTTATTGGATCAATTTATGTTTCTCCGTTCAAAGTCCCACAGAAAAGATTCCACAGGTTTTTCTATTCACAGGGGAAGCATGACATTCATCGTTCATTTCCCTTGAGCCCGCTGAATTTCCTGGCAATATATTCTGAAAATATTTTGGCTGGGGTTCAACTTCATAACTGACTCAATCTCATGATCTGATGAACTAATAACTCCGATAATGTGCCTTATAAAAAAGTAATAGGGAACAATCCAAGAACACAGAGGAAAATGGCGCCAGCCAGAAGAATGTATAAAAATTATGACGATATAAAAGAAAATGAGTTATATCTTTCTGCGATGTTTGAGATAAATTGTGAAACGGGATGACCGTGGCAAAAAAATATGTTGGTGGTCTTGATAGATGATGTGATATTATCCACTTTATTTTCATTCGGGAATACGCATGGTGTTTCTTCTTTCACTTTTATCCGCATTCTGAAATGAGCAGAGTAGAATTGCGGGATGCTTTGTGAGAGTAAAGTGCATTAGCGCAGGTGTCACACATGAGTTTTGATTTCTGGGTCTTCACTCCAGGGAGAACTATTTCCGGTCGAAAAAAGTCCCAAGCGGTTGTTACATCGGATCGTCTGATGAAAACTTAACAACCTAAAAATCCGTAGGACCTACCTTAATTATCTGGAAGATGTTACAAGCAAGCAGTCAGAGTTTAACATCTTTTACTTCCTGAATGAGTAAGAGCAAAAAGTACATCGACTATAACAGGTTGACGATCGTCACGAAATTTAATGTCACATTGAAACAATTGCAAAAAAAAATTTCAAAAATTTGTAGTTAATATTTGTTTCAGAACCCCTTCATCAGATTCCGAATGAATCCAGCACAAACCATCAACCTTCCATTTCACAATACTGCAAATTGTTTGTTCCTGATTTAATTAATCAATTTTCGGAGATATTAAGGAAAAATGTGTCGATTTCCGTTTATTCTCGGAATTTTGCTATTTCCGAAATAACTCGAAGTTTGCTGATGCAATAATGATGGAACTCGATGAATACTTGAAAATGCTGATTCACAACCTCATGCAAACTTTCGGTATGAACTTGTCTTTAAAACAATCAAAAAAAATTGTTTTGAAATTTCAGTTCAATAAATTTTTTTGAAGATTTCATCAATTTCCGATTTGCACTGACTTCAAACCCAATATTCTAAAACAGGTTACCAGATTTCAGTTCGATCCGATCTCAATTCATGGAGATATTAAAAAAACGTCAAATTTCGTGTTTCTCTGTCGGCGTAGTTATTTCTGAAAATAACTTGAAGAAACACTCAAATAATCATGATGAAACTTGGTAACTAGTAGGAAAAAGCTTTTTCTGCGGAATAATTGAATGGATTTTAACCATTCACGTGATCTCTATTTGAAGCCTGGCCAATAGGGACAATCAGACACTCAGCACGAGTCTCATAGGTAGACAGCTGACAGCTGAACATGAAGAAAAAACAGACACTGCAAAATTTCAAGGTGACACAAAACTCATGTGTAATTTGTGGTAAGAACTTGAGCCAATAGGTTGACTTGGGAATGTCACGGTGACCTAAAATAACTTATGCTGTTCAAATATTTCTGACACGATGAAAACCAAATGAGGCATGCTTCACAGAGTATAAAGAGCTTCAGTTATGTGAGTTTATAGGTATATACCACCACTCATATTTAAATAAATAATAATAATAATAATAGGATGCACATCGTTCAAAATTCTCGGCACTCGCAGTATAATTTTTAAACTCGAGGTAAGCCGTCCAACAGAAAATTGCCATCTAGGATCCTTCCTGTATTTCAAGCTGAGTCGTTCTGATGATCGGTGAAACTGCTTGGATATGGCTTCTTTGGTGTGGAGACTTTGTTTGATTGGATGATTAGCTCAGATCAAGGTGGAATATACATATAAATATTGATTTATCGACAGATATTCGTTCTTCTGTCATGCTAGTTTGTGTCAGGTTAGTTAATATTGTGAATACCCTGCTCAGATAAGCAAATTGGATTTAACGTGTTGGTCAATGTTTTACTCAGACGAATCAAGCCCTGTACAGAGCTTCCGCAAATTTAGTCTCGGGGATTCACCGAAATTGAATTATTCCCCCCGTTATGCAAACATAATATGCCATGTTGTCATTAATAATACGGTTACACCTTTTCTTGGGATTCAATAATTCATCAAATCATAAGGAGAGGTTAACATGTTGGATTTATAAATAGTAATTTTGATATATAGCGTACTAGACGTCACGTGTAATATGTCACGTGCAGGATAAGTTAATTGCCCATAAATTTCATTTATACACTACACATGTAAGCAGCGGGTAACTTGCACACCGGCATTCAGCTCCAAACCACCCTCCAAGTTCAATCTGGGGGACAGAATCGATCTTCCTCGTACGACATTTGTTATACTTCTTTTTTGGTTGGTCCTGAGTGTAATGATCGAACGATTTATCTCGGCATTTCTGGTGTTCACCATGGGATAAACGGATGTATTCAGATGCAAATCGTGATTCTCTCTTCCTTATTCAATTAATCTTTCTGAAAAGTGAAAAGGCCAGAGAAAATCGTACGATTCGAAACGTTTATAACTGCAGATAGCCTGGGTATTGTGGATGATGTCACTATCGGAACCGACTCTGTTGAAATCATTTTTGAATGGATATTTAACACAGTATTTTTTACGCGCTTGTTCCATGGAACAGGGCGTTATCTATTTGCTCGAATTTCAGATTTTGTCGACATTTTGAGCCGAAAAGGTATTGAACTTCAAGGCCGGACTCACTGAAAAAAAAATTCCTGGCCGAATTGCTTTTGAAGGAAAGGAGCTAGGCTTTAGATTCAGGACAGTTTAAATGCCAGAATATTCCGTTCATTTATGGGCAGAATCTGCCTAGCGGTTTCGGAGTTGAACCCATTTGAAATTTTTCTTGGAAATCTTGAAAATTTTTATGTGGGGATCAGATTAAAACTTGGTAATTAGTTGGAGTACACTAACACCTAATTTCATATGCAAATTTCGTGGAAATTTTTTTGTTGAAAAATTATATGGTTCTTCTGACCTTGAGCACTAGCGGTTTTCTAGAATTGTTCTCCGTCGATGTGAAGCTATTCATTTTAATCTATGATTTTGCCAAAACCAGCTGAAGGTTGTTGGGCGGAATATGAACGAGAATGATTTTCCCAAAGAACAAGCGTGAAGCAACTAATTTTGACAGGGCTGTTTCACGACAAAATATATTCCCACGAAACAAGACTGGCAAAATTAATTTTTCATAGCTAATGAATGACAAACAAAGTCTATACCATTCTGAATATCGATTAGAGTATATTTTTGGAGAATGATACATTATTTCTCAGGTTTTTTCCAGCTCTTCTATCCCAATATTAAAATTTGATAGCTTGAATCCCACAATCCGCAGAGGCGTTTTATTAAATAATTATCTCATTTTTATTGCCAGTAAAAACATATCGAGCAAAAAATGCAAAATGTTCCCTTACATCCCGAATACGATTCGAACAATCGGTTTCTACCCAAAAATTATCTGTGTCCTGTTTTTACTTACTCCCAAATCTGAACAGAAAACAGTCCAGTGTATCGGTCGAGATGTAAATCTGGATACAAGTGCTTATTTTCATAGGTTCTGACTGGCTCACATTTGTTCCTCTTGATATTCTGCTATAGGGATATGATTTTGAATGTGGTATGACTTCAGATGAAGTTTGCGAATTTCGCTCACCCCATATTTGATCATAAATTGAAGTTTGTGAATCTCGAGGTACTTTTTATCTTTCTGGAAAGTAATCTTGGGATTTGATAGAATATTCATTAAAATATTACTATTCTTCATCGATGAAGTAGAATTAAGAAAGATTTTGAAATCTATATGAAAGTGGTAATTGCAGTTTCTTTCTCCTGGTTTCGATCGGACTCGATTTTTTTGATTTAAATGAAGAATATTAAATTTAAACGAGTCCACTTGATGAAGGCTTCCAATACAATCATAAAAAAATACAAAATTCTCTGTAATACCTTCACATGATATCTTTCGATATTGATCTCTTACGATATACTTTTATTGTCTTCAATGAACTGTACAATGATAAATTAATATATCAACTAGCATACAATGATCCAATCATTGTATGCCACTGGAAATATCAATTTCTCATTGAAGACGTAGTACGTTGAAGACAATAAAAGTATATCGTAAGATATCTATATCGAAAGATATAATGTGAAGGTATTGCAGAGAATTCTGTATATGTCGATGATTGTTTTGATAGCCTTTATCAAGTAGACTCGTTTGAATTCAATAGTTGAAATGAAACATAGTTTTCTTGGGTCAATATAAATTGTCATTTAATTTTTGAAGCTATAAAGATTCTTGAAAGTGTTTTTTACATCATTTCATTTGTCAAGGAAAGAAGAAGGTGTAGCACTGGCTGGCAATAATGTTTCCATGCACAATTCAACAAGCTTGCGCATGGGTCTATATCTGCTAAATTCCGTTGTAGTGAAGTGCACGTGAAAACACTTGGTAAGACTATGACATATAAGGTAGAAGAAATGCTACCGATGATTCTAAATCGGAAGATGAAAGATGAAACACTGTGTCTGTCTAGTAGTATTTTTGGATTGTATTTCATTATATTACCGTTTTCTCAAGTTTCTTCAATCATTGTAGGTCAGTTGATATAATTATGTCTCATCGATATCGAAAGATATTACAGAGTATTAAAGGTATTACAGAGAATTCTGTATTTTTCAATGAATGTGAAAAAGATGTTATTTCGAATGTAGAATATCTCCGGAATAACTGCGTGGATTTTCCTGATTCATGACATCAATCTCCAATTGTGCGCCCAAATTGTACTTCAAAAACTTCGAATGTTAAGGTACTATTACACATATCTTTTTCGGAAGAAATAATGTGGACAACAAGAGGGATGCACAGAAGTTTCAGCGTAGATTATGGCGAGTCTTCATGTAAGAACGCATTTCTAATTCCCGCCCACCCTTTTCATCATTCAGAGAGAGGTGAATCGATCCAGATAAAAAGCACTCGTTATCGTTTGTCTAAAGTTCGTCAGTGAAAAAGAAGTTTGCATCTTCGAAATGAACCTAACTTATCTAAATTTCTCTGCAGTTTGTACTATTTCGACGAACATACATCGAAATATTTCAATAACGTTTGTATAGATAGACACCAAATAGAGCAAGTCTTCATTGAACTTTTCTTTTCAAGTTTCATCTCAATAAGATTTGTTCTTTTTTTGTGATATTACTCTGAATGTGGTGAAAATCCAGAAAAACTGCACGAATTTTGCTCCTTTAAGAATCAACCTCCGTATCTCCGTATTTGGGCCTTGGACTGAACTTCGCGAGAACTCAAATGAAGCTTTCTCGAAATTTATTGTGTGAACGACCAGAAAGATGGATAACATTTTCATCAGAGTATTGTGATTTTTCTTCTAGAAAATAGAATCTAGTGAATCTGCCAGAATTTAGAATTCAAACAAGTGGTTATTGGGATTTCTTTTCCTATGTTTCAATTTGGTTTTCTTCGAAGAATCTCACCAGGATACTCTTCCGAATGAAGTATATTTTCAGAATAACTGTGCAGTTTTCGCGAATTCAGATCATTTCCCGTTATTACGCACTTGTTCTGGGGTACAGGGTGTTATGGAATCTTAATCGTACTTTACGACTATCAAGGAAACAAAACATATACAATCTGTTTCAAAGGATTTAGTGTGGACAACCAGATGAACGGACAGAATTTTCATCAAAAATTGCCACTGTTCATGAACAAAGCAGAATTTAGATCGAACTGGTTATTGAGGTTCTATTACCTAGGTTTCAATTCGATCGGATTGTTTTCATTCTTGAAGGAATGTAGAAAGAATAAAATCTCAAATATGTTATATTTCCAGAATCACTGCGCAGATTTCATTCATTCAGAGAAACAACATCTCATTTGCGTCTGAATATGTTCTGGAAATCTTAAGGTGATAATACATATATCTCTTTCGAAAATATAGTGTGGATATGCACATAATTGCTCAGAATTTTCAGCACGAAAGAATTATAGCCTTTATATAAGAACGCGTTTCTAATTCTCACATCCTTATTTTTATCCTCCGGAGTGGTGAATCGATAAGATGAAAGGCACTCGTTATCGTGTGTCTGAAGTTCCTCAGTGTGAAAATAGTTTGCTTCTTTGGTATGAATCTTGCTCATCCACATATGACCGCAGCTTCTTCTCTTCCATACTCTGACAGAAACTCCGTCGAAGTATTTTAATTAATAATTTTTTGAAAAACTTCCAACTCTCCATAGAAAGCAGACTCTAGTGCATCTAGTGGGATTTCGGAATCTCAAATTATTGGTTCATGAATTTTTCAAGGTTTGGGCTAGATCAGATTCGTTGCTTTGGAGTATTGTAATGAGGATATGATTTTGACTGTGGTATATCCCATTTTCTCATTCAGAAATACAATCCCAGTGTACTTCAATATTTCTAGAAAGTTATTATGTGGACAACTCAGTCGGATAGACAGAATTTTGATAAAAATATTTCGCCTTCATTAGGGAAGCAGAATCTAGAGAAACTTCGAGATCTGAATTGGAGTGGTATTGGAGATTTCCTCCCTAGGTTTTCAATATTAAAAAAATGTAATTTCGATAATTTGTCAGGTTTTTTTTTTGTATTCACTTCCAATCTCTAAAACAGAACTATTAAAAATTAAATAAAATTGTGTTTTATGGAGAAACACCTTCGTGGCTTACAGGATTGAACTATTTGTCGCAGTTTGTTTTTTGTAATAAAGATTGCCTAATGAGAAACACCGGTAGAATGCAAACAATCAACACACAGAACTTGAACATCTCAGAGTACAAATTTGACTCCTTCACACAAGCGGAAAAATTTGCAGAACTAATTTTTTTATATTTCGTGTTTGGACAAATAGTTTGATCCGGCAATCTGCAAGTGCATTTTCCCACAAAAATGCTTATTAAATTTTCGAATTTATTTTTCAGATTGTAAAACCAAGAGAAAACCTGAAAACTGATGTTACCTCCTTCCAAAATAAGCTCAAATCGATAAGAAATTTCGAATACCGTGTGTCTTCAGAATATGTACTAAGCATTTTGGAAATCAGTCTCTGTTTTCGCACTTAAATATCAAATTCTAAAGTACTCATACAAACAGTGAGAATATAGTGGGGAAAGGACTCAACTTTGATTCGGGAACATTTTGTACGGATGGTTTCCATCAATTTGTATCGCCTCTATGGGCGTGATGACAGCAACCCCTAAAATCTTAAATTGGAAAGACGGGTTGGGTGACATCTTGTTTTTAATGTTATTCAATAGCTATTCGAATATGCCGTATACTCAACAGTTCCTGTTAGTAATTCTTCGATTAATTATTCTGAAGAGTTGAAGGAAACAACTGAAGAATGCAACAACAAAATATTGTGAACATAATGTTCATCAGGAAGTTTTTTCCAGATTTAAAATTTGCGAGTATTTTAGGCAATGCTGTTATTGGGCCCATCAGTGAAAGAATTTTCATGAATTTAATGTTTCATTGCAGCTCTTGCTTTCTTAACTATTCTTCGCATTTCTTTCATTTTCAAGGGAACAGCCGAAAAGGTCAACCAGGTGTAACTTGACCCCTCTTTATGCTCACAGAGTTGATACAAATTCATTGGAACCAAGCTTTAAAATGTCACCACACAAACCTAAAATTACCCCTCTTACATTTTTTCTGATTTGCATATATAGTGTGGACAGACGGATGCCAAGAATTTCCAGCGTAAAATATTGCTAGTCCTTATTTTGGAACGGTTTTCCAATTCTTACCTTCTCATTTTCATTCCCAAGAGAGTCCTGAATCGATCCAGATGAAAGGCACTCGTTATCGTGTGTCTGAAGTTCGTCAGTGAAAAAGGAGTTTGCTTCTTCGACATGGACCCTCATCCACAGTTCGCTGTAGTTCTTTTTAAGATTGCCCCCTTTTCCAAATTCCGACAGAAAATACATCCAAAGATTTCTAATAACGCCTAAGGCTCCGTATCGTTCATTAAATTAAATACAACGAAGGTAGTATAACTGCAGTTCCGCTAATAAATCTGTAGGAAAGCCACTCTTTCCATAACGACGAGAGTAAAATAAGAAAGATTCACTCCCAAATCTGAATAGAAAGTTGAAAAAAGTCGTGTGTCATAAAGTTCGGATTTATCGTTCGAGTTTTAAAACTTCAGCTAACATCAACTTCCGTTTACTAAATTAATTACACCGCTTGGAGAATCTAGTTGCGCCAGTTTATCGAGTGCAACTCTCAACTGAATTCTCATCTTTTTTTTCCTCGAAACGAAAAAAAAAACTGTACCCGCGAATACTGGTTAATGTTTATTTAATTGAGTATTGAATAATGTAAATCTTGATTCTCGTTGCTGATGGAAATTCGGGACAGAAATCACTTTATTTTACAACTGGTTTCACTGTTCGATTTATGAAGGTTTCAGATCTGACTGCTTCAATTCGTTCCTCTCGGATTTCATCAACTGTTGTAGCTGTTGATGAGCTAAAGTGTGGAGTTGAATTCCACATAAATTCACTTGCTCAACCTTGATTTGAACTCGTACGTGTCAATTGGACACTTTAGGTTGAAGAGGCATGGCGGAAGACTTTATTTCGATGAATTGCTGAAAATTCATAGAAGTTTTGACTTGAGTCTTGCTCAACCACATAAGAGTATTAACGACATTTCTCTCGGATTTTATTATGATTTTCATAGCAAATGATGAGCTATCTATAAAGGATTGAATTGTCAAGGAAATCACTGGATTAACCTAGGCGGGTACGACTGCGTATTAGTGCCACTGTGAAAAATAAGAATTCTTGCAATTGCCAGATTCAATCTGGTAATTGCGAAATTTAATCTGGCATTGGCAAGATTCAATCTGGCAATTGCGAGATTTAATCTGGCAATTGCAATTATTGATCATGAAAATTATGTGGTTATTGAAAAAAAAAAACTCCTCTAAGGGCGCATTTCCACAACTCGCGCTAAAATCCTAGATCCAGCTCTGCAATTGATGAACTGGGGGCAAATTCTTGAATCTCGATCAAGAATTGAAGAGTATGACAATTGCCATATGTCCGCGTCGATTTTCTAAGTTAAATATAAACAACAAGTAGACATGACCTGCGCATGGAACCGAATATCATTCGACAATCGAATGTTACATCTCCTATACTCCATACCACTCGTTGCTAAGTCGAAGGAAACGGTGATAACAAACTGCCACGGTGGTGAAGTGGGTTGATAGCCTGCTTGTAAAACCGGAGGTACTGGGTTCGAATCCCGGCGATGTTGTGTTAAGTTCGGGGAGTATGTAAATGTTTGTGTGTCTATAAATAAAAAGTTTCTCGTATGAATCTGAATGAATGTTAATGTATATTATAACAATAAAAAGACATAGTAAATAATTTGTATAACAATAAAATGATATAAGAAATAATTTTTACTACAATGAAAAGGTAATGTAATGAATTGTTATATTTTCGCCTTGAATTCACCCAACCTATTGCATGGAGAGGAAACTGAAAGACTGGATTACTAACCAATCCAATATATTAAACTTTCACAAATATCTACATATTTTTACAAACAATTTCTGAGCTCAGATTATAGAAACACAGGAAAAGTAACACTTATCTAACAATCGGCTAGAGCATGTGTGCTGGTGGTCGAAGATCTCAGGTCGTAGGCCCTTTTAATCCAACTTTGGTTATCGTTGGTTTGTGCTCTCGAATTGCTTGGTATCACAGGTGGAATTGCAGGTAGTTAGGCAAGTTGGTATGTCCTTAGCAGGTACTGGTTATCAGTTAGGTATGAGGAAGTACTTAGATAATGCCAGACAAGTCCCAAAAGTACGTAATAAATCAGGTGAACAGGTACTCGGTATCCAAAAGATGAGAATCCAGAGAGTAAGGTTCCAAAAAGTTAGATTCCAGGAAGTCAGTTTCCAGGAAGTGAAATTCCAGGAAAAGTCAGGTTCCGGGAAGTTAGATTCCAGGGAAAGTCAGGTTCCGGGAAGTGAAATACCAGGAAAAGTCAGGTTCCGGGAAGTTAGATTCCAGGGAAAGTCAGGTTCCGGGAAGTGAAATTCCAGGAAAAGTGCTAGAAAATTCGAATAAAATTACCACATGTTCATTTGTGTTGGCTTTACCCTCCAGTCTATCTTCCAAAATTTTAAGAGAATGAACAATGACAAAATTCAACTAAGAGAAATATATAGACTGGAAAATAATCCACTTGAAGATCAATAAGATATGAACAGATAAACTATTTGAGTCGCAAAACCTCCTGGCCACAATCTCTCAAAATGGCGTTCCTACATGTGACGAAATATCGGAAAAAGCAAATTATTGTTAAAATGTACTTTTAAACCGTTACAATATGTAGAATTGAAAGCTTGTCTAAATGGCCATAGTAGCCGAGGACACTTAATGGAGTGAATGAATGAATGAAAAACGTTGATAAACTCAGGTTTATATTCCGATTTTAAATTTCTCGATATCTTGTATTCATACATTGATTAACGAACGTAGTTCATTAATATAGTGATTGAATTCATAGAAGAAAGATGTTTTTAAATTTATTGATGCAATGAATTGTGTATCGACTTATAACCGACATCAAAGATCAATGAATGTTGTTTCATCATATTGAAGAACCTGGTCGTTGGGCCGATTTCAATGTGTACATTAATTAAACTGATGAACATTTCCATTATATTCATGTAGGTGCATTTTTCTTTCAGTGAAAATTTTGAATAGTATTTAATTATATATTTAGTCATGAGAATATTTGAATCACAACGGATTGAAACCTATAAATGTTATTCACAAAATACTCTAGAAACAATAAAGCTACGAAACATGAAAATTATCCAGATAAAACTCGACCTCTATTGAAGGACAATCTCAAAAAACCCATATTTCAGAAGGCTTCTCGCCATTATCTTCAGAGCAAACAGTATCGCTAGCTGATAAACTACGGCTTTATGAATTTCGGCAACACAGCCACATAAAAGTTTCAAAAACCCTTGAATATATCAAGGTCAGGCACCTTCCCACGGTCTGCATGCTTTTACGTTGCTAATAGCCGGGAGGAATATTAGAAATGCTTGAAATTTCCACGTAAATAGGAGAAAGCGGGGTGTCGTTCTGCAAGCTTCAGTGACTATTTTTTGAACTTTTTTTGGGATCTACTCAATTCTTCTTTGAGAATGCGCAACGTTAATTATTTTTTTCCCAAGAATTCTTGAATATAAGAAATTGACAACATTACGCATTCGTAATATTTTTTCAAACAACACCAAAACATTTTTTAAAAAAAACGAACTCTGCCTTCTAAATGGCACCTCATTATATTTGAGGTATTATTGGCTCTTAAGTTGTGGAAAAATGGGATTCACAGAAGTTTTCAGATTTTCGACACACCCAGTCAACATTCGTCGTTTAATGCTCATCTTAGCATTATTTTGTTCTTGTATTTGTTTGGTTTTTTGTTTAATTCATATGAAAATATGAAAAGAAGTCACCTTTCTCAGGAGGAGTATTCTCTGAAAAATCTCCTGCCTATATTCACATTAGTAATGGATCATAACACGACGTACAATATAACTAGAAAAGCACTGCCGTGAAGGCAGCAGCTTTTGCACGCATGTTCAATGTAGACGACCGCTTCGGCAACGAATTTGAACATGCGCGCAAAAGCTGCTGCCTTCACAGCAGTGCTTTTCTAGATTTTTTCTCGGTGAATGACTGGATTTCAATTCGATCTAATCTGCTTTTTTCAAAATATTGGAAAAATATAATTTTGAATGGGTATATCTACGGAGAAAATGGGCGGATTTTACCCATTCACGAATTCGACCTTGGTAATTGAGCCCCAAACCGGACCTTAAGCAAAATAACTTCCGAAAGAAACAACTTAGAAACTCGATATTTGCAAAGAAGGTTATGACATTAATTAGGAGGGCCGAACTCGAAAATGGGTAAAATCCACCCAATGATTCCGCAGATATACCGATTAAGTATTTTATTTTCGCAATATTTTCAAAAATACAGATTAGATATAATTGAAATCCAGTACTTTTTCGAAAATATCAGTTCGAAGGTTCATACAGAATTTATTGAGGATAATATGATAGGAAGATCACAGAATATTAAATATGTATTCGAAGAATAAAATTTAAATTTTTTTAACAATTGTTCTGATGACATCATGATCACGAAATTCTGTACAAACTCGAGATTCAACATCTTTGAACTAGGTGCGAAGTTTCATCGTGATTGAATCAGTATTCTTCGATTTATACCGAAAAATACAACAATATCGGGAAGAAAACCACGAAATTTCATATATTTTTTCCGTATCGAATTGAAATTTCGTACACTGCTGTGGAATATGGAGCTCAAAGTTCGCGCTCAATTTTTTTTTCAAAAGTGATGAACGAAAAAAAATTTGAAAACAGTTTTTTTCAAAATTCACCGATAGTATGATTTCTACAAAATTTCGTAAAAATTTGCGCGTTGCTGTACTCCAACTAAATGCCAAGCTTGGATCCAATCGTTCCAGTAGTTTTTGTATTATCGCCAAAATAACGTCAAAATTCTCTAACTCCGAAACCGTTTGGCCGATTTTGCCCATGAACGAACTCAACCGTCTTATTCCGAAATGCAACCTTTCCTGGAAGTTTCAGGTCGATAGGATTATCTGTACGACCGTAATCGTGCATACGGACGGCCGGCCGGACAGAATCGAGTGAGTCCAACCTAGTCGTTTGAGACCATTTTCGGTTCAATCATCGAAAACTATAGACATTTGGAAAAAACGATAGCACGCTGTTCCCCAGAACATGCGCCCAAAATTGTTATATGCCTGACATGACTCCACATTTTCCGAACTCTCATCATAACTGGAAATTACGGAATAATATTCCAGAGGTTATTTTGTGAACGCGTATTGAATTTCAAAATTCGCTCACCTGCAGGATGTTGTATTCCGTAACAATAGTTCGAAGGCCCTTTAATCCAATATTGCCAGTTGTATCGCCAAACTACGAATTTAATGGAGAAAAAAGGGCATAAAACGAAGCAATTGCGGCATCGAAGGTGGAGCTCAGAATTTGTAATGCAATCTCGCAATAATAGAGTGTGAGCTTTGCAATTTTAATCAACTAAAACAATTCTGAGAGAAAGCGATTTAGTCTGTGAGATTTAATTACATTTTGCTCGCAGGTGGAGCCTTCGCGCGAATCTGATTCAAGATTTCTGCGAAATATTTGCTGGAAGGCTCTTATGCCCCCTCGTTCTTAGCGAGTTTTCAGACGTTCAATTTTGTATTCAGCTCTTCGACTGTGCCGGATTAATGAGGCCTATTCATTCTGGATTTCATGTGACTATGTAATAATTATTGCTATTATACTCATTTATGTTAATCCCTTGTGAGCTCTTATAAAATTTTACAACATCTCATATTTCGAAAATGTTTCATCGGAAAGTCTCTACTTTATCCAGCAAATTTTACTCTTTTTTCTATTCAGAAGTCAGGTTCTCACCTGCTTGAAGTAGGTCATAATTCTATCTTTTTTTAAATTATATCTTGACTTTAATTAAGATTAGTGTACGAACTAGAATGCAAATATCATATAGGTTTGGCTGGGTACGGCTGTGACAATTTTTATGTAATCGACCCAATTGTTGTAAATATTTCAGGTTGTGGCAAAGAGTTTGTTGGCAACTTGAGAGCAAACAGTACCTACTGTTTAATTCTGAATAGTTCTGTTTCAGATCTTGGGAGTGAAATCCCAAAAAAAACAAAAAATGAAACAGTACCGACGACTGATAAAATGTTCTAGGGAACAGGGTGCTATCGTTTTGTCCAAATGTCTGTAATTTTGAATGATTGAGCCGAAAATGATCTCAATAGACTAGGTTGGACTCACTGATGATGAATCCGTTGTCAAAATTGATTCTGTCCGGCCGGCCGGCCGTCCGTCCGGCAGAGGACACGATAACTGTCAACAGAAGCAAGCTAGCAACTTCAAACTTTCAGGGTAGGTCGCGCATCAGAATGCCGCGGTTGAGTTCGTTAATGGGCCAAATCGGTCAAATAGTTTCGGTGTTATAGCCACTTGAAACTTTCAAGTTATTTATTTTTTATTTCGAAAACAACTTGAGCGATTGGATTCAAACTTGGCAGCTAGGTGGAGTACAACAACGCGCAACTTTGAGCCAAATTTCGTCAGGATCATATGGTCAGTAAATTGAAAAAAAAAATTTTCGAAATTTCTTTCCAAAAAATTTTTTTTTTCGGAAATCATTCTTCATATTCAGAAAAAAATTTCACAGCAGTGTACCAAATTCCAGTTCGATACAATAATAAGTTTCGGAGATATCGGGAAAAAATATGTCAAATTTCGAGGTTTTCTTCTCGACATCGTTGATTTTTTCGGTATAACTCGGGAAATACTCATTCTGTCTTGATAAAACTTTCACAGCTAGTTTTGAGATGCCGAAAGACAACTTTATGCGAAGTTTCGTGATAATCGTGTCGTTAGAACAATTTGAAAAAAAAACTTCTATGATTTTCTTAACATGTCATCCCCATTAAATTCTGTATGAAACTTCGAACTGTTATTTTTCGATAAAGTACTGGATTTCAATTCGATCTGATCTGTATTTTTGTAAATATTGGAAAAATAAAATTTTGATTGGGTATATCTACGGAATCATTGGGTGGATTTTACCCATTCACGAATTCGGCCTTCGTAATTAAGGTCCAAACCTTCTCTACAAATATCGAGTTTCTAAGTTGTTTCTTTCGGAAGTTATTGTGTTTACGCAGTCGGCCGTTAGGCATCCTATTTTTGTCAACCATTTGCACCCAGAAAAAAATTATCTCTGGTCTCCGAAAGTCACCCCGTTATATTTGAAGTATTCTTTGCTCTTAACAAAAAATTTAAAAAAAACAGTCATGAAGTAATTACTGCATTAATAATATGAAATAACTAACTTGTTTCTTCATAAATTAGCGAAACGTTTTCTCCTAAATCCAGTTCAGATGAGAAATAATTATTGTTCAAGAATGCAGTTTTTTCACAAACAAAACATATCACACTATTGCCACTGAAAAATTTACAGAAAACAGTGTCATTATATTTATGAAAAATATCAGAAATAAAATCCAAAAAATCGAAACTCCAAAACGAAAAATCAGAGTATTTTGGCTTATTAAGTTGTGCCAAGTCCCTTTGGAATTCATTTCTGTTCAACTATTGAACATTGGTTACTCTCTCAAACGTTTTATCTGAAATCGAACTGGAATATACAGTGTATGAGAAACAGCCTGCCACATATTGGAAATAAAATTGGCAGAACCTTCCTAATTTCAAATGGAACACCTTATATTTTATCGATCCATCAGAAGGCCTGAAAATGGCCTCTTCAGATTTTTTCTGTAAATTTTGCTAGTTTTCATTAAAACAGCTGTTTTTTCTGGAGAACATTTCTATTACATACCATTTAAATGAGATGTGAATCATGGAGAGCTTAAACTTGAAAGAGAACTATTCGGGCGACATTTCGGCGGAAATTTGTGGAAAAAACTAACTAGTAGACTCAAGAACGTGAGGTTTTGACTTTGCCGAGTATTTTTAAAAAAATCTCAAAATCGTAGAAGCAAGCGATTGATCCCTGCTCATGCTCCTTTTTGCGACTCTAAAATCTCTTCTAGTAGGTTTTTTGCACCTACATCCCAAATGATCGGTCTAAAAAAGGTTATCTATTATTTAAATGAAAGTTAATATTGGAACATATGTTCAACATGTGTTCCATTTCCTTGAGTGAAGTCTATGCTCGAAAGACTGTTCTACCCTGTACAGTTACAAGATAGCTAGTGTAATCTGCGAAGGGTATTCCTTATTCTATACCGCATCTTTTCGAAAGAAGTTGGTGGCTCGACGTGAACCATATTTAATGCATCCACATAAGTGAAATCAGTTTTGTTGAATCAGGTGATCTAGCAGGTTACCACAATTGAAATTATCATATCGATATCAAGTCGCTGAACGAAATCATAGCGAATAAATATGAATAATTGCTATTTTCCATGAAATGAGCTGTTTAAAGTATAACTATTGAACTTAACCATAAGGACTACTGGACGAATTTTGTAAGGCTCGATAAAATATAGGGTGTTCCATTTGAAATAAAAAAGATTCTGCCTTTTTTATTTCCAATATGTGGCAGGATGTTTTTATACCCTGTATATCCCAGTCTGATTTCAGATATACCGTTTGAGAGTGACCAATATACAATATTTGACAATAAATAAATTTCACTGAGGCTTGGCACAGCTTGATAATTCAAAATACTCTGAGTGACGAATATTGGGAAAAAGGCAGAATATCTCGGAAACCGCTGATATTTTTTGGGTAAAGATATGCATAAAGTGTACTTTATTTTTCATGTAGAAACCGAAAAAGTAATAAAATACAGGTTGCCACCTCAAAAACAATTTGTGACCCGCCCAGAAAAAATGGAATACCCTGTGTTATCGAAAACATTTTAATTTGTCGAGTTCGAACAATGAGATACAATTCCTAACTAGAGATATGGAACACTGTTACCGGACCCTGTATTAATGTAGTAAAGTGATCTATTCTGATAGTGCACGTGTCCCATACCAACTATATGAGCTCAATTCTGAATACAACCGTAACATGTAGACACAAAAAACCGAAATGAAGAACAAATGCGTGGGATGTGAAAGACAAATTTTTCTCTCTGATAAAAGGCACATTTTCAGTGTTCGAGATTTCATGTTATTTTCGTCAGAAGAAAATCAGTGTTGACATTACTCTTTTAATTAATTCATGATAGCGTTGACAATGGGTTATAACGCTCCTCAGAACAAGAGAATTTGTTCGGTGGGTGTAGAGTTCGTTCATTCACAAAACTATGAAATAATGAAAAGGTCTCAGTTAAATGTAGCCTGCTGATGGAATTCATTCACAAATTTATTATTAAAGCTCCTGATGTTTTCTGGTTGGAATAATGCTGGAAAATCAATTAAAAAACCTGCTATTCCTTTGTTGAATTCAGATTAATTAATGTCTAGTGAATTTTCATTGAAAGAATTATTTGGATGAGCCTCCTTCGACTCAAACTCACACCGACATTCATAAAGGTTCATCATAGGGTTCTTATTTAGTCATATCATTCATAGATTTCAGAACATCACTCATGAAAATGACGATGGCATTCTGGAAGAAGTTTTTGTTCACAGTTTTCATGAATTCTCAAGGCAGCAGTAGAATTTTGAGTAGCAGTATGATAAACCATGCATTTTTCTCTCAGGAAATCAGTGACATAATGTCAGTGCCCTCATTTAATCGGGTTCCAGTTTCATTTCAAATATTTTCATTGAAACAACGGAAGGTGATTTCCTTTCATATGTCATTTAAATTACTAGAAGATATTAAATTGAATTTTTTTATTCCAGGTTTCTTAAAGTAAAGACAAGTATTTTTTCAGCTACAGATTAGTATAGAAACATCCGTCAGATAATATAGAGAATTGGCGATACTGGCGCGATTTAACTGTGCCATTGTAAATTTCATCGTTTTTGGCAGGATAGTTAAACAGAATGTTGTTTCAGTTACACGTAATTCGTATTGTCCATTTCGATAAAAAAATAGATGTGAATCGTTAAAATTTCATATGATGATTCATCCTCATTGAAGAATATCTGAGCAGCGTGCTCATCAATGCATTTCGACTTGCCGACTTATGGCAATGATGGACTATCCAGAAACACAACAGTTCAGTAGAGGCAGCGAACGTTGCCATACTTTGATGTCGGAAAAGCATCTATTGGCTGAACAAATAGTTAGTCTTCAAAAAATCTGCTCGCGTTGAGCTCCACATCATTAAACAACTGGTATAAAAATCGTCTGAATGGTTGAAGGAAATGCATAATAAATGGAATCATTAAAAGTAGGGTTTAAGGAATAACTCACAGGAGAGAAACTGTGAAATTATTGTTACTAAATAGAGAAATATTGGGAATTTGGATTATTTATTTGTCTGCTACTTTGATAACAAAGCCAACGTTTCGAGGACAAATTGTTATCAAAGTAGCAGACAAATAAATAATCCAAATTCCCAATATTTCTCTATTTATTTAAACAAAGATGGATGATAATATTTCACATTATTGTTACTGTTACTGTTACCAAAACTGAGCAGTAGTCGACCAAATGGATTTTCTTCGATAAGTATTATAAAAAATAACGTTTTTGAAAGGTACTTATCTTTGAAAACGTGATGATCCATATCCAGATATTTCACTCTGAAAGTCGAAAAGAAATATATATTTCCCAAAAACGTGCGAAAAAATATTCTTGCTCCAAGATGAATCGTCGTTTTCAACTGACGAAATAGTCGACACTCTGAAAGTTCTAGACAGTCACCAAATTTTTTCTTATTCTTGCCAGTACCGTCGGTGTTGACGGCCATCTTTCCTTGTGGTTTGTTTTGAAACGACTCATCATACTTTCAAAACATTGCTTGTTTATTTGCAATCAAGCTTCCTCATGTTTCTATTGGTTTGAAGCCAAATTCTCTAGACTTGTTCGTGCGGGTAGCATTAATTAGCAAAAAATAGCATATTTCTTTGTTATTACTGGTCACGTAAGAACTCTGCCGTATGAACAGAGTAGAACTGTCAACTCTGAATGGTTCTCCACCATTTGCCTAGAAACCATTTCCAGTTATCAGTTATCACCAAGATCATTCTTCATCACGACAAATTAAGGTCATACACATTAGGCTGAAACAACGGGTCATTTGAGCACTTAAAACGTCGAGATGATGTTTCATTGGCAGCACAGTCTTGATATTACATCCAATTTTTTTTTTCTGCCACTCAACTAAAAATAAACTGCACTTATGGATACCACCAGAAGCTGTTAATGCATCTAAGAACTAGCGAGTTGCTAACTTGGAATGAATTCAGTAAACCAGAGATAGGTCGATTAGTAATTCTGTTCATTTTAATTATAATGAAAAGGAATCATCGAAAGTTTTTTCATGTGACCCCTTTTTTTTACTGCTTTTTATTGGATATATTCAGTTACATATGCGCATCAAATTTTTATTCAATTCCAAAAGGATCTCAGTTTCACACCTTGATGTCGGAGTTAAGGCAATACTGTTCTATGCTCAAGCATATGACAAGTTTATCAACAATTTCATTTCAATCTTTCGAAGTATTTTCTGTGTGTAAACCACGTATGTGAGATTTTGCAAGAAGTAGAAAATTGATTCTACCGATGAATTTGAATCGTTAGCTCATAAGAAAAAATGCGATCTAGCAGGCTACCACAGTTGAAATGATCATATCAATATCAAGTCGCTGAACGAAATTATAGCAAATAAATATGAATAATTGCTATTTTTCATAAAATGAGCTGTTTAAAGTAACACTATTGAACTTAACCATAAGGACTACTGGACGAATTTTGTGAAACTTTTTTTGGTGCTTCTTATGGATCGATAAAATAAAGGGTGTTCCATTTGAAATAAAGAAGATTCTGCCTTTTTTATTTCCACTATGTGGCAGGGTGTTTTTTGTACCCTGTATATCCCAGTTTGATTTCAGATATATTGTTCGAGAGTAACCAATGTACAATATTTGACCAGAAATAACATTCAGTGAGACTTGGCACAGCTTAATAATTTGAAAAACTCTCAGTGACGAATATTGAGAAAAAAGGCAGAATATCTCGAAAACCATTGATAGTTTTGGGCTAAAGATATGCGAACAGTGTACTTTATTTTTCATGTAGAAACCGAACAAGTTATAAAATACAGGTTGCCACCTTAAAAAACAATTTGTGACCTGCCTAAAAAAAATGGAACATCATAGAAAACCAGATTCCCATACAATTCCTAACTAGTGATATGGAACACCGCACCACTGTTGCGGGACCCTGTATTAATGTAGTTAAGTGATCTATTTTGATAGTGCACATTCAAATCCAAAAGGATCTCAGTTTCACACATTGGTGTCGGTTCCATGCACAAGCATATGACAAGCTTATCAACAATTTCATTTCAATCTTCCGAAGTATTTACAGTGTGTAAACCACGTATGTAAGATTTTGCAAGAAGTAGAAAATTGATTCTACCGATGAATTTGAATCGTTAGCTCATAAGAAAAAACATGTCTAATATGAGGTTTGTATCATATTGTTTGTGTAGCCTTTTTCTCATGTTTTTGACCTCATCAAACCAGTTGACACAAAATCAATCTTCTCATTCATAAAAGCGAATTCCGTCGAATTTGTGCGAACTCCTCTAAAAAATTTCCACAATCATCTCAGCAGGAAATTAATACCAGTTCCTTCGCCATATTGCAACACCACAAAACACACAAACTTTGATATTTCACAATGTCAGCTTTATTGATCGCCTAGATGATTCCATGACTTTATCCAGTAGATACTTATTTCAGAGTGGTAAAAATGTTTCTAAAAGGTTTCTTCGAATGCAAAATAACATAAATAGCAGCACTGGTCTGCAGAGAGGATTCCAAATGTCGTCCTAGTTGTGCCGTTCTAGGAAACTTTCCTGGCGACCCCAAGAAGTCATAACTCACCGTCTTGAGATGAATTATTCACATCAGGAAGGGTTAATCATGATATTTGCATATAAAATCTAATGTTAGTGTTATAATTCATCACCAACACCTAGGAGCAAACTTGGGAATTAAATTTGATGGTGGATTATCAGCGATCACATTAGTTTCCGAAATCCCGACACATAGTTTGAGAATATTACGCCGATCAATATACCGCTGCTATACCTTGAGGAATTCTATTTGAAGTATTTCCGTTTCTCCTCCGTATTTCATCGGAATTGTCATCGATATGAAATATAAATTATTTTTATCGTTGTTTTTTAAGAACGAGATGTGAAAGGATTCGAATATTTTTTGATTGTAAACTGCGATAAAAAATATTTCATTTCGGTAGGAATGAGAACTCAAATTGACCAACGGAACAATAGTTCATTACTTGCTCAGATAAATATGGCTTTCAACATTTATTCATTTCGTGAGAAAGAATCGTTCAAATTGTTACTTCATTTTTGTTTATGTTCTTTTTCAGTTGATTCCATACAATTTTTATGTTGAAATGGTTGTATTTACATATTTCGGCATAAACAGAGCATTTTCACAGAATATAAAATCACGTCGATTGAAATATACCCTGTGGATTCCGAGTTGAAACTCACGTTGATCCTTAGGAAGTTGAATCTGTAATTTAGTAGTCAAGTCCTGTTCGTGATATGAATTGTTGAATTCTCCATCATTTTGTAACTCAGGAAGAAGTTGAATTGTTTTCTATTATATTGATTGTGTGCAAGAGCAGTTCATTTGAATATAAATCTCAAGCGTATCACCCTATATATAGGTTCAACATACCTGGAGATCCAAAAGAAATGAATGATGTTTCGATTGAAAAATTTGTAATATTAGTGAATCATCTTTTAGGTTTTTATGGGTTTCCACTTCCAATATCTGAAACAGGACCTTTGAAAATTAAATAAATTAATTTTTTTCATGAAAAAAGCCCTTGCAAAGTGCAGTATCAAACTATTTGTCAAGGGCAGTTTCTTGCAAAACGGATAGCTTCATGAACAATACAGGAACAATACAAATGATGGAGAAAGCGAACTGTAACGTTTCAGAGTGCAAATCTGAATATTGCATCAGACAAAGCAGAAACTTTCAAGAATTTTTTGTTTCGATTTTTCGTTTCGATTCGAGACTTTTGTCAAATTGACAGTTTCGATAAAACACAGCAACATAGGAAAGTTTTTCAATTCAACCTCCTTTTTTGAGTAAATTCAGCAAAATAGGGTCTATTTCTACGGAAAAATGAGCGAAACTACTCTCCCCATTTAAGAAATGCCAGAGGACTCTCTGATTTTTCTTTTTAAATGATCTGATTTCAACATCAGTATTTTGTATTGTCCCAATCTATCATGTAATTCCCAATGGTCGAACATACATGTTTCGCTACTTGAGTTTTTTCTATGTCTCTATTCTTCAAGTTGGTTTTGTGCTTTCGTTTTCTGATATTTAATGGTCTTGACGTTTTTCCTGTACAAGTCTTTCCTCAAATACAGAGAAGAAAATAATCAAAAATTCGAGAATAATGGTTCGGTATCAGTGATGAGAACACTCGGTACGACCTCATATGGGTCGTTTAGAAAAGAACATCACGGCAGTACGCAAGAATGTGACATAAAGACCACAGACGTCAATTCGGCCTCGGATACACGAATTTGACATCTCAAAAGGCACTATTCAGCGAATTCTCACCAAAGATTTGCAGCTGCATGCCTACGAAATCCAACTGACTCAATACTTCTGCCAATAGTCCACGAACAGCGAAGAGAATTCACCAATTGAATCCTCGAGCAACCTGCTGATTTTGCAAAAAAAATCCTTTTTAGTGATGAGGCCCATTTTCACCTGGATGGCTTTGTTAATAGGCAGAATCGTCGCATTTGGATCCTAGAAAATCCACGAATGATGCATCAGAAAGCAATGTATCCACAAAGGGTCATTGTGTATGTTGTGCATTATGGTCTGAAGGAATAATTGGACCGTATTTCTTCCAAAACGAAGAAGGTTATGTAGTAACGGTGAATGGCGAACGTTAACTTGCTATGATAACACAGTTTTTTATGCCTTATTCGGAAGCTATTGACCTTCACAACATGTGGTTTCAGCAGGACTGTGCCACATGTCATACCGCCTGTGAAACATTGACGATCTTGCACGAGTTTGCTGCTGGTCGTGTCTTGTGCCCGATTTAGTGACCGGAATTGGCCTCCACGCTTTCGCGATTTAACCCCTCTGGACTAATAGCTGCCGGATTATCTGAAATCACAGGTATATGCTAATAAGCCTGCAACCATCGAAGCATTCAAAGCCGAAATTAGACTATGTTCAGTGAAATACCTACACATATCTTCAATAACGTTATTGAAAATTTCGTTAAAAGGGTACGCATATGCCAGCAAAGCCGTAGCGGCAATTCACGAGATATTTTGTTTCATAACTAATTCATAAATGTATATTTTGTGTATCAATAGAAATTTTAATACTCCGATACATGAAATCACGTTTTATTGAACACTGAAATCTTGCGCTCTTAAAACCCTTAATTTATAGTAGAACACGACTGAGCCGTTTTCAAGAGAAAACACTATTGCTTATGCTTTTTCTAAGAAATAACTGAATTCTGAAAAACTCCTTCAGCTTCAGTAAGGATATCGAGTTTAGAATTGAGACTTTCACGGTTTTTTTCTCAACTCTTTACGTTTCAAACAGTAAATTCTCGCCGCGACTCCAACTCTGAAACTTCTCTCTGGAACTGCCTTCTATATCATCTACTGTGTACCATCTCGATTTAATTTCATTTTCACTTGAATCGAGGGCAAACTTACCGGTTCTTTCACAGCTTACAACTATCCTCTGAACTAGACCAATTCGCTTAGGAATCATTTCGGCTCCAATAAAGTACACCGAAAACGATAGTTACATCCTGGTGAATTTTTGCCTCCAGTACCAGTTCTCGAACCAAACTTAAATCTTCAGTTGTCACAGATATAATTCCTCCACAAAATTTCGTCAAACACCCTCTATCACGTTTAGCCTGCAAAACAGTATTTTTCCATGTAACTCTAAACTTGGCAGCACATACCTCCCTTGAAATTTGTCTCGGAGAACACAGGTGCTGCCAAATTGACGCCCTCACTGGTATTCTCAGTTCTCCGCACTTCTCGATAAAGTACCCACACATGTACCCAGTACTCTCACCTTAGTTCATAATATTATTACACTAAAGGTTGGTATTCATTTGAGCAAATGTGCGCGCACGCATAGCTATGCGGCGAAAATTTCATCATCTGTCACGTTGAAGTACGTCTACATTGAGCATTTTTGAACGGATCCCGTACGTGTACGAACAGAGTGCGAGTAAATTTACTGAAATGAATACCCCCCTTTCGAGAATGAACTTTTCTGCGTAAGGAATTGAAATCCAACATTTATTCAGGATCAAACTTATTCTATGCATGCGGAAATTGTAAGCCTTCAATTGCCCATGTTAATTTTTTCCATTCCAGCTAGGTGTATTTGAAATCAAGGAATCTCAAAAACAACCCTGTCAACGATGACGCAGTGGTCAGGGTCGACGCCTTTAATGGAACTTCTTCAGTCAGTCGTAATGTCCTTTGAGGTCTCCTATGTTAGCATTTGGGATTCTTCCAGATAAAACTTTTCTAGATTTCCAAAAGCTCCTTCCAGATTAATTAAGTAACACCCCGAACAAAATGTTCGATTCGAATTAAAAAGGCTCCAGGGGGATTTTACCAATTTCATTTCTTTTGAAATTGAGAAGAGAGAGAGAGGGGGAGCGACAGAATCTGAGCACGAGGGAACGGAAGCGAAAAATATAATTTCTGTTGTTGCATCCAGATAGGAGAGAGATTCTCACGTCGAGAAACGAATTAAGGTGTAGTGTTTTCATGCTCGGGAAAAATTGTAGGGAACTTTTCCGAGAATCGGGGTCCTCCTCATTTTCTACTTATTGTTGGGGATATCGTCGTTCAGATTTTTCAAAGAATATTCAGGTTTGTCGAGGGGCTTTGCGGGAGAACAAAACAAAACTGTTCCAGCTCGTGATTTCATTTAAATTGAGATTGAAACCCTACCCACTGTTCAAATCCGTTCTTCGAGGAGTTGAGGGTCGAGGAGACCCTCTGATTGTACCTGGTTGCGTTTTTCTTGTTTCAAGCAATTCTACTAGCTTCGTTAGTTCAAAGTATTTGGTAGATACGTTCATGAGAAAATTCGGAAATGTATAGTTGTTGTGTGGGGAAAAAATTCGAAAATAAGAGACATTTGGGCAGAACGATAGCAAGCTGTTCTCCAGAACATGCGAGCAAAAAAGAAGAATTTATTTTATTCTTCATTTATTAGGAGTATAAGTGTCTGGGAAGTGAATTTAGAATTTAGATTTTCTACTTAATAAAGAAAATAAATGATGTAACATTCGATTGTCGAGTGACATTCGGTTCCATGCGCAGGTCATGTCTACTTGTTGTTTATATTTAACTTAGAAAATCGAAGCTGACATATGGCAATTGTCATACTCTTCAATTCTTCATGGAGATTCAAGAATCGGCCTCCAGTTCTTCATTCGATATCGATCGTATTTGAGTTACGGATGAAGGGCGTATGAACCAGCCAACAATTGTAAAAGTTCATTCTTCCGTAGCTCTAGTATACAAAATTAATTCCGTGTAATTATCGGATATTGATCGAAATTGTAAGCAACTATTCATTCTCGTACGTTGCGCTCGAACCATCCCAACTGCATGGATTCATACCTTGTTTATTAAACGTGGCTTTCAATTCCGCATTGAATTATTAATGGGAGATATTATTGCCACAACATTTTAAGGGGCATACATTCGGACAGACATTGTTTTGATTTTTCATTAGCGGAATTATTGTGCTGTCAATCTGGGATGCGTTCACTCATTAATTTTGTATGAACATAATTTCAATGTACACCTATGAAAACGTTTACATCTACATCCAATTTACCTACATCCAATGCAGGTCTATGGATTTATATGGAATAATAATACCCGACGAGCGGAAATGATTCTCAAACACATTAGCGTGAACACTCAACAAAAATTGGGCTCTTTTCTGAATCATTGAAAACATATTGCTTTGTCAAAGCTTGAAGAAAGGTTTGAAGTGGAGGTGGAACTACAAGTTCAAACAAGAAAGGTTAGTTATTTGGACGATATGAATAGCTTTATTTTCTAGATACAGGGTTGAAGTTCCTCAAAAAAATGATATGAATAGCTTTATTTTCTAGATACAGGGTTGAAGTTCCTCAAAAAAATCGATCAGAATTTGAGAGATATTTCACACTTCAGTTCCACATTGAATGATTTGTGATTTTAACGTGAATTTTCAGTGAAATTTAACGTGATATTGCATATTCTCTTCAATTTTTTCTTCCAGTAACTTTTTGGCGTAAGTTTGAAAATATAACGAATAATATTCATTTCATATGGCCGTTAGATGTTTTGCTCTTGTTCTGGGGAATAGCACGTTATCAATTCGAGAATGACTGTAGTTTTGCATCTAAAAGGTACTTTCCGAATGTAACTAGGATGGAAAGAGGTCTTTAATATCATTGGGACCTGTTTATATAGAAAACAATCGATGATTTCATCACAATTTTTGAGAGTGCTATAATTTCAAAATTCATCAATATTTTGGGGTTGCAACTGTAGCTTAGTGTATCTATGAATAATATGAAATTTAGCCTAGAGCAATTATGAGACTTTAGTGGGATTTGACGTCGGCGCTTGTTCTGGGAAACAGCGCGTTATCATTTCGTCACTATGTCTGTAATTTTCGAATTTTGAGCCGAAGTTGGTCTCAAACGACTAGGTTGGACTCACTGATGAAGAACCCATGGTCAAAATTGATTATGTCCATCCGGTCGGCCGTGTGCGCTGCAACTCTCGAAATGAAAGACCTAGAGTCTTGAAATTTTCAGGTTAGGTTAAGATCCTGAATATCTCGGTTAAGTTCGTTAATGGACCAAATCTTTAGGATGGTTTTTTTGCTACAGCCATTTGAAATTTTGATTTTCCAATAACTCGAAAAATATTTATCTGATCGAAATGGAACTTGGTTAGAAGATGGACAGTATTAATTAAAAGAATTATTCATGATAAAATTCGGGAAAAAATTTTTTTTCTAATTTTTTTCGAACATTCTTATATTTCATTGAAATTTCACTGAAATTTCCAAGTCACCATTTCGCAATGTGATCAAGCGGGTAAGAGCTGCTGACTTCACGTCAGTGCTTTTCTAGATTTTCCTTTGAGCCGATCATTTCGGTATGTTTAGGTGAAATTCGTTTATAATTTCATTTCTTATTTCCTAGCCCTCGAATTGAGAGGTGACATGTTTTGCTATTCCAAAGTACGTCATGTAAAGGAATGGTCTTATCATAATAATATAAAAGGGGTCGTGAGGAAAATGTTTGACACAATGGTGAAAACTTTAGGGGATGAATGTAAACCACCTTCCTCTACAATATCGCATTTCATTTATGAAATTATTCTTGACAGAGCCGGTCGCAACTCGCACAAAATCTATTGAAGAAAATATTGATGTTTTCAGGTGGCTGAAGAGATATAAAGCTGAAAATCTTGCCAGAGATTGCTCCTTGATATTTTCTTCAATTACTGAAGAATGTCCGAAATCCAATAGGACGTTAATACCTGCTCAATGAGTAGCATTTACATTTTGTACATCAACCGCCTAATTAATCTGTCGATAAAACGGTATACTGCTGAATTATTCATAACAACCCAGACATATAGATCATAAGTGGATCGGAATAAGGAGAATATCCGCGTTTGGAGGGTTTTGAAATACTTAAGACGGAAAAAGATATCATCTCCGACCATCCATTGAATTTTTCGTCCGAGAAATTTGCATTTACCTATATAATATATTCAATACGAATATACTGATGCCTGACCCTAGGAATTACATGGAAGTATAACAGCGAAATTTAGGAAATAACTTGGCCGCAGTATTCAGGATTCACAAATACCCTGAAGACTTGAAGACTCCAGGTAAAATCGTTCAAATTTTAGGAAATCATCGCATGGTGGGAGAGCAGAACGTATGCCATATCGGACAGAATTGAATTTGACATCGGAGCCAGAAATAGTCGCTTGAAACCACTTCCGTGGGAAAATTAGACAATTACATTCATTAAGGCGAAATGAGCAAGCGCCGTTTCCCAGAACAAGCGTGTAGAAATTGTAAAATCAACAATTTACCAAATAGGAAAACTAGTTTTGAGACATGTCCACTGTTCATGATTATTGCAAGCATATCGAAGATGAAAGATATTTACTATCTAGGACTCTTTTGGCATTCCACAAGGTGAGTTGTTTTGATGGTCAGTGTTAACCATAAAGCTAATTTGCTTCTGCAGTTTAGAGTTCTGTTGATTTGATGATTAGCTCAGATCAAGGAGGGGCATTTTTTTAATTTATCGACAAACATTCGTCCCTGTGTTAATTTCGCTTTCACTTAGGAGAATATCGAATATTTCTCTGATTTCGATAATTTATGTTTGTCATAAGAAAAAGATGAGTTTTACTCCTTACAACTACCTGTATTCAGTATAGCGAACTATACATGATTTCAACGAAATACTCCTGAATTTTACTTGTTCGAGAGCAGATATTGTGTAGTTTCCGTAGCTTTATCGACCGTTTGTGAAATGATATGGGTTACAAAAATGTCAATTAGAGTCCAACATTTTTTCAGATGTGCTGCTGAAAAGTCGTGAAAATTTGTAGAAATGCTCACCAAGAAATTGAGCTTTGTATTTCATGCCGTTCATATATGCAGCGTTGAATTTCAGGGGTTAATTATAAGGAAGATACAGCCATCTATCAATTTCCCATTCCGAACACCATGGTTATGAGTTTCTGATATATAAGTTCTCAAAGTATGATAAATTTCCATCAAATTCATACCGAGGAGATAACCTCCAGTAAACTGCCAATAAAGGCAAAGTTTTATGCGAGATGCATGAAGATCTTAACGGAGTGAAATGATAAGATTTCATAGCTCTTTGATCGCATTATATGGAATAGGAATGCAAGACCTAGTTAATCCATAGAAGAGGATCGCTGATCTATTCAGACAGTATACAAACCGTAATATAACTTTTATTCTCCTTGTGATTTCACAGGGATCGCACAACTTATAATTCCTTTCAATAATTCATTCAATATTAATCAACTCTTTATATTCTCTCTTTTACAATATCAAAATGAATGAATTCGGCAATGAATCATATCATTAAAAAATTCATATTTGTCTGTGATACCCTCACGTTATATCTTTCGATATATTCTAATAGTCTACAATGTATCACGTATGAATAACAAATTTGAGTAGTATATACAATAATTGAAGTGAAAAACATTTGGAAATGGTAACATAGTAAAATACAATACACAAATATTACTAGACACCTGGTTTCATCTTCAATATTATATGTCAAAATCTTACCAAGTGCATACTTAAATCTAGTTACATACTTTGGGAGTATCGATAGTTTTGTTTCGATACCAAGTACTTTCGGCATCGATACTATCAATGCGACGCTTATTGGGTATCGATACTTGAAATCCGGGTATCGCCCAAGACAAGTAGAGTAACTATACTATAGGTAGGTTTCACAAATGTTTAAGGACAAATAATAGTATTTATTATTTTGGAAATATATGGAAAACTGTGAGATAGTTGGTATAAAATGTTATTTCAATTTATAGATTTCTTGAAGTTCAATAACAATCGGAATATGCTTTTCTATAGCCAAGTGATACCGACGACTCCAGTCAGGAGGGTTTCGGTATTTGTACACTTGATAGATTTTGAATACTTTCTACTACAGTGATTCTATACAACAGTTGTCAAAGTCACTGCAATGACTCCTCCCAACAGCGACATTTGTAGTTTAAAAAAAAATAGTTGAACCGTTTTTATTTTCGAAACTGTCATGAATCCTCAATGAACAGTGAAAATACCATTGATCTTATTGATAAAAGCATTGTGATAAGATGATATTAGCATTGTTCCAACAATGATATTGGTAAGCATCGATACTTCAGAGTATCGATACTAAGGAAGCTAGTATTGAAGTAGTATCGATACCGAGCAACAAGTATCGAATGAGGATACGGTATCGATACTTTCTGAGTATTGTTGCATACCTACGCATGACCGCATCGGTTAACGCACAGCGGGCGCTAGCGCTTGCGCTATATGCAGTATTTCCTTTCAAGATCCTTCAACCCTGTTCATCTCCACATTCTGTCAAACTCCTTTGTGATCCTCACATATGATGTCAGCTCAATTAGTGCGAGCCCACAACGGAGCACCAAGCACTGACCATGGCACCGACCATCGCAAATACACAAATTTAACCTATACAGTCTGATGCTGTGCTTATGGAAACACAAAATGAATTTTAAGTGAAGATGCTGGATTCAGTTCTTCGGTCAGTAAAAAGGTCGATCAACTGAATCGAGGTTGTTTTGCATTTAAAATTAAGGTATCGTTTCACCGGTGCGGTGCTTGGTTCTATACTGCGATTTTGTGCGCAGTTGTGGATGCCTACTAAGGCATGAAACAGCTTAGTTTAGCGCATGCCCTGACGAGTTCCCTCAGACTACCCGGTACGGATCGGATTGGACGATATTGCGTCATCTCTAAGTTATTTCCAGACTTGTAACATAAATCTCGTATCACTCTGTTGCCACTGTACCAATCGAAAAACACAATTGATGACAACTACTAGAGGCTATTCTGGAAATTTATTCTTCCTTTCCTGCTTGAAATGAACTTTACAATTTCAGGCGAATAAAGAGATTCGGGTAAAATGTAAATACTAAAAGGTGTTTCTTTCAGAAGTATACAACTTTAAGTTGGCAACACTGTTCGAACTAGCGTCCATTTTGTCAGCTGTCAAGTGATTTATGTTTAGTTTGGTCTGGCATTTCAACATGAATAGACTGACGCCTGAACAACGCTTCTAAATTGTGCAAGTTCATTTTGAAAATAATGGTTCTGTTCGAAATACATATCGCGCTCTACGCACATTTACGGTCAATATAATCGTCCACCAGAATAATTAATTCAACTAAATATCGACCGCTTTCGCACCACGTGTACTCTAACTGACTATTTGGTTTGCTTTATGGGCTGGTGGAATCATTGGTTCGTACTTCCATAAAAACCAAGCTGACCATAACGTTACAGTCAATGGTGACCGCTATAGAGCAATGATTACTGACTCTTCCGTTCCTCAATTGAACAACCATGATGTGCAGCAGCTGTGGTCTCAACAAGACGGCGCAACATGACACACCGCCCGTACCACAATTGATTTACTGAAGGAAACGTTTGATAACCGCATTAATTCACATTCCGGGCCCGTGAATTGGCCGCCAAGATCCTGCGATTTAACGCCGCTAGACTATTTTATGTGGGGATGTGTAAAGCCGCTAGTCTACGCCGATAAACTCGAAACGATCGACCACTTGGAGGACAACATTCGCCGCGTAATTGCTGATATACGGCCACAAATGTTGGAAAAAACTTATTGTATATTGAACCACCAGATTAGATTACGTTCGAGCCAGCCGTGGTGTTCATATGCCAGAAATTATATTCAAATTAAAATGCCAAAAGATTATCTTCTGAATAAAGTCAATTTCATGTCAATTTTGAAAATTCATCCTTGTCTTATTCCATTTCAAAGTTCTATACCTCTAAAAAAAAACGCCCTTAGTATACTATCGTTTCTCTTCTGTAGTCGCTAACTATTTTAAAATTCGCCGGGCCGCATACATATTTTCGGCGTTCGATATCCCTATATGGTTGGTATACGGGAAAGGTTTCATTGCGCAAATTTAGATTTATTAAGTTTAAAAACTCATCAACATCAAAGTTGCGCTCGGTTATCTCCCGGAACAAATATAGCAAGCAGCGTTCCTCATAAAATTCGAAATTGTGGGATCGTCTCCGTACAGCTATCCGGGCTGTGTGGCGGTTTAGTGGGCCCTAAAGCCGGCAAGTGTGAAGATCTGGGATGTGTGTGCTCCCTCTGCGGAACCAGGATTTACAATTCTACCTTGAACGGTTGAATTCATTCAGAAACTCGGGGCAGAGGTCATATTGTCAATTGTCTGAAGAAATTCGAAACCGCAGTGCAGGTAGATCCGGCATTATTGGGATAGTTCCTCCTCGGGGAGTTGTAGCATGGCGAAAGTTGTAGGGGGGCGACTAAACTTAACACCGGGCAATAAATCTATGCAAGAGACATGGCGTATGCGAGGAACAATGCTGATGTGCAAGCTCTCCTACTGTCCCTTAATATATTTAAAAGGCTTTGTGTTCACTTTCGAATGAAATTTTATTTCAGCAGCGAGCAGACAAGTTTTTGCGAACGTTATTGTGTTGTGAGGTCGTTTTAACTTTGTTCAGAAACTTTTTTACGTACACGATTCTGTCATTTGCTATATGACCATTGTTCTGTAACCCCTGCCGTGTGTTAGTGGGACATTCATGATACGAGTGTGTTTATAATCTTTTGTTCTTCAGACAGGGTGATTTCGTTTTCAGATTGACCGTGCCTTAGCGGTTAATCCTCGCGTTATTCAGAAAACTTTAAATGAAGGCTTATTATTTCTTGGTGAAAATTGATTTTTTCCGAAGAAAAAACCAATACAGGGTGAGTCTAGATTCCTCTCATCATATACAACACTTTTTTAGTTTACCATTTTTTCAGATTCGGCGCCAGTAAAAAGATACAGACTGTTGAAATTTCCAAAAAAAAATCTTTTGTAGCTTTGACATGATTTCTCCGAATGATGTTTTCGAAGACTATGACTTGTATTCTACAGTAATCAATATCATTTAACTTCAAACGGTTTTCTGGTTATAGACTCCCCGTTTCATGAAACTATAAGAAATTAGTATGAGTGATGCAGATAAAGTTTACCTCAAGTGATTATGAGAATGCTGAATCATTTTAGAATACTTAATTATTCCTTATTATTTGTCCTCAAACGAACCGTCTTCGAGACATTCAAAGTTGAATGTAAAAGAATCTGATAATATTCGAGAAATTTCCTTATATTTGTGGATCCGCTCCATAGCTTGTAAAGACTGTGAATTAAGCTCTGCTCACGTTCACCCGGAACATAGAATACACAGAAATATTTATCTATTTCGCATAAACTTAAGGTCTATGCTATTTCGTGACCAGACCCCAGACATAGTCCATGTCTATGGAGCAGACTTTCCATAGAATACTAGAGTTCAATTAATATTTTTAGAATAGTTTAGTGATTTCTTATAATTCGTTCATAAATTTGATGAAAATTAGAATAATCATGGAATTTCCAATATAAAAATTGGCAATATTGAAATTGTGAGGAATACCATGATGGAAACAACTGGATATTGCACGAATTTTAATTGGAAGATTGATGTTTCAAATGGTCAGGTGTAGTGAAATATTTTTTCCATGATAATACCGCAAGAAGTATCAAATCATAAGAACTAAGTGATTAAATGAGTTTTCCCAATCCTTTTCTTTTGAATTTCAAAAAATGGATTTATTATTCTGCAGTACAAATCACGAATCACCGTAGGTGATATCTGTGTTTAACTTGCAAACAAATTAACACTAGATTGGACTTGTATTTGTTAGAAATATTGACGTTGAAATGGGTGGGTGGAAGAAACGTCGAGTTGAAAACATTCAATGAACCAAATTTTCGTAACAAGAAACCCATAAAAGAATTGCGGATCAAATGTGACACTTTTGATAGAAATAATATGCACTTTCCAGTATTTTTGTCCGTATGTATCTCCTAACCCGAAGGAATTTCACTGTCGGCAATGTTCGGATACTTCCGGGCATTTAATCTCGAAAAGCGCGCATTTTGCAATGATCGGATGCTTTCAGGAATCCAATCTCGAAACCGAATTGAGGTTAGGAGTCGTCGAAGATCGTGGAACTGTTGTTGCGAAAATTTGCATGAATTGATGAAAAATAACGATGAATTATCAATTTCGAGTTGTTGGATGATATAATAAGCCGTTTCGTGGAATATTATTTCTCAGTAGAAATGAATGACCATCACGCAGGAAAAAATTTCTTAGAATTGACCGAAATTGAATGAATGGTTGAAGTAGATATGAAATGAGATAAGTACCGACTGTGTTTTTGCGCGCATGTTCTAGGGGAACAGCGTGCTATCGTTTTGATCAAATGTCTGTAATTTTGGATGATTGAGCCGAAAATGGTCTCAATCGACTAGGTTGGACTCACTGATGACGAATCCGGTGTCAAAATCGATTCTGTCCGGCCGGCCGGCCGGCCGTAGACACGATAACTGTCGAACGAAGTGAGCTAGCGACTTGAAACTTTCAGGGTAGGTCGCGCATTGGAATGCCGAGGTTAAGTTCGTTAATGGGCCAAATCGATCGAATAGTTTCGGAGTTATAGGCATTTGAAGTTTTGAAGTTATTTATTTTTTATTTCAGAAACTACTTGAGCGATTGGATTCAAACTTGGCAGTTTGGTGGAGTATAACGACGCGCAACTTTGAGCCAAATTTCGTCAAGATCATGTTGTCAATAAATTTAAAAAAAAATTTTTTTCGACATTTTTTTACAAAAAATTTTTTTTTTCGGAAACCATACATCATATCCAAAAAAAATTATACTCACACTTTGACCTTCTAATTTCACAGCAGTGTACTAAATTTCAGCTCGATACGATCATAAGTTTTGGAGATATCGGGAAAAAATATGTCAAATTTCGAGGTTTTCTTCTCGATATCGTTGATTTTTTTGGTATTACTCGAGAAATACTGATTCAGTCCTGATTAAACTTCACAGCTAGTTTTAAGATGCTGAAAGACAACTTTGTGCAAAATTTCGTGATAATCGGGTTATTAGAACAATTTGAAAAAAAAAATTTATATGATTTTTTCATCATATCATCCTCATTAAATTCTGTATGAAACTTCGAACTGTTATTTTCGATGAAGTACTGGATTTCAATTCGATCTGGTCTGTATTTTTGGAAATATTGGAAAAATAAAATTTTGATTGGGTATATCTACGGAATCATTGGGTGGTTTTTACCCATTCACGAATTCGGCCTTCGTAATTAAGGTCCAAACCTTCTCTACAAATATCGAGTTTCTAAGTTGTTTCTTTCGGAAGTTATTGTGTTTACGCAGTCGGCCGTTAGGCTGACCGTAAACACAATAACTTCCGGAAGAAACGACTTAGAAACTCGATATTTGTAGAGTAGGTTTGGGGCTTAATTACGAAGGTCGAATTCGTGAATGGGTAAAATCCGCCCAATGACTCCGTAGATATACCCAATCAAAATTTTATTTTTCCAATGTTTCCAAAAATACAGATCAGATCGAATTGAAATTCAGTACTTCATCGAAAATAACAGTTCGAAGTTTCATACAGAATTTAATGAGGATGATATGATGAGAAAATCATATAAATTTTTTTTTTCAAAGTGTTCTAATAACACGATTATCACGAAATTTTGCATAAAGTTGTCTTTTAGCATCTTAAAACTAGCTGTGAAGTTTAATCAGGACTGAATCAGTATTTCTCGAGTAATACCGAAAAAATCAACGATATCGAGAAGAAAACCTCGAAATTTGACATATTTTTTCCCGATATCTCCAGAACTTATGATCGTATCGAACTGAAATTTGGTACGCGCGCACGTTCAAATTCGTTGCTGAAGCGGTCATCTACATTGAACATGCGCGCAAAAGTTGCTGCCTTCACGGCAGTGCTTTTTGAAATTTTTTGATAATATTACTATTTTCAGGCATTCTATCGTGTTTTGTGTCGACTATCTATCGATTTGTCTTTCGATTGTGACTGTTGTTCCTATGAGTGTGTAGTTCTAGAACATTCCTATTCCTGAGAAGTCGATTTCGACGAAACGTTTCATTCCATTCCTCTTTAGCCCATTTTGTGCTCTTATTCAGGGTTTTGGTGCTTATCACTTCTTGAAAGGACGAGATGCGTGTCCTTCCGGTAAAAAGCGTTTCTCTGTTTATCAACAGGGAAAATTCCTTGGTTCTGGAGTGGAGTCCGATAAAACACAAGGTTCTAAACTATAAATTTGGACACACGAGCCTGAACGTCGCATAAATCTCGTTTGGGTTTTAGGGGTCCTCATCATTGGTCCGTGAGCAAGCCTGAAACTTGCCCTGCGAACTGAATTTTTTAAACAAATCGCAATTTGTCGGAAATAAGATTTTTAGATGCCAAGTCAGGGGCTGGCAAACATTAAGCGATCGCTCCACGGGCATTTCCAACGACCTCATTAATTTTTTCCCTTTTTTCATTTTGAGACGGTGAGCTCGCACCTAGTAAAACCTCATTTCTTGATCGGAATTTATTTCTTCAATTCGCCTGGCGCGGACACGGACTATGGAAAGTTCGGATACGGTTGGATTCCTCAGAAAGTGAGAATTTCGTCGTTTCATTCCTTGACTGCTTCGCAGATCGAATATAGGGTGGCTTCTGCATATAATCAAGCGTGTGATTGATTTCAGTTTTTCGATAAAGACTGCTCCAAGAAGTAAAAGCTCCATTGGTATTTTTTTGCATTTTTATCGACACGTTGTGAATAATATCAAATTTAATATGCATACACAGTTTATAATTTGAAATCTCTGATGAAAATTTTTTACCACATACAAAAATATAAGATCACGATGTTGTTAATTTGAAAAGAAACCCCGCTTAATATCTTTGCCCCTATGCAAAATCAGAAGATAATGCAAAATAGGGAGGACTTCGGTTCGTTAAGGGATATTTTATACGACTGGTTTCAATAAATTTATATCAAATCTGTAAGTTTGTTGACAGCAACCCTCAAAATCGTAAATGGAAAGGGAGTTGAGTGGTAACTTGGTTTGAAGGTTATTCGATTGACGTTTCAAAAATTCCATACATTTGACCTTTTTGTACTACCTACTTCAGAGAAATTAAAGATAATGTTGTATAGTTACGATAGCACAAATTGCAATTAAACATGAAAATGAAGAAGAATTTCTACCAATATCTCCAACAACTGTATTTATTTATTCATTTCAGTTTTTCACTCATTTTTTTGCTCAAGAAGATGCAAACAGTCTTGAAACTCACTTAAGTATCCACAGTTTGGAAATTTGATACTGAGGATTGTATCGTTGTCTGGTACTCACAAACAACCTATGTGCCAAATTTCAAGGTGAAAGGATTCTTCATAGGAATATTGCTGAGACCTCCACCCCCGCTGCGCGACCTTGACGGCCCGAAATTCAAAACTTAGTATTTTATAGTTATTTGCTACCCAAAGACAACCTTTTTGCCAAATTTCAAGGTGACAGGATTTTCATAAAAATATTTCTGAAAGACTTCCACCCCCCACTGCGCTGCCTTGATGACCGGAAATTGGAAAAATAAGTATTGTACTATCAGTTGCTACTCACAGACAACATTTGTGTAAAATTTCAAGGTGGCAGGATTATTTATAAGAATATTGCTGAGAACTTTCACCCCCAACGCCGTCTTGACTGTCAGAAATTTGAAACCGGCCAAAAGATTTTCGTTTTCTTTCTATACAGAATATTTTCCCAGGAAAACAAGGTGCCAGAAGAAGAAAATATCGCTGAAATTTATTGCTTAAGATACTGTGGTGATAAAAAGGCAGCTTATTCTGAGACTTATGCTATAAAATTAATTTGGATTGAATTAACGAACCATTCCTGTTCAGAAATCAGAACATAAACCAATAATAATTATTAATAACGAAATGAAACGATCTGTTTCAATATTTGTCCAAAATCAACATCAACGAAATTGAATGGAATGCGAAGAACAGGTCGAATTTGTATTCGGTTTACAGCGCTCGTTCTGGGCAACAGCGTGATATTATTGTGCCCTTGATAATTTTGTCTATTATAATCGAATTTCACGCCTGAAATGGTCCTAAATGACTAAATTTCGACTCACTGATGAAGAAACTGTTGACAAATTCAATTCTTCTATGGCCGGCTCGCAGTTTGTTGCCACAATAACTTTCGGACGAATCAAGCTTGCGACTGAAAACTTTCAGGTTAGGTTGCATATCAGAATTCGACATTTATGTTCATTGATGGGTGAAAGAGGCGAAATAGTTTTGGAGTAAAAGCCATTAAAAATTTCGAGGATATTCCACAATATGCGATCAGATTGAAACGTTGTTTTCAGTTGGATAGTACTGAATGCTAACCAAATGCATAATGTCTGTATTTTCGTATGAGAATGAACATTCTTTTCGAGAATGTTCCACTTTTTTGTTGAAATACTTCTTTTTCGGAATGTATTCATAAGATTCACATGAAATTTGACATAAATCTTGAAATCAATATTAGACAATAGCGCCCTGAATTTTAGCTTGATCATATGTTCACTTCGGAAATATTGAGAGAAGATATCTCAAATTTCGCTTCGGCACGAAATTTGTCAACTGCGTAAACTTCCTGGCCTCACTAGTGCTTTTCAAGAATTTTTATGGAAACATTATACCCTCTTTATTATTTCGAAGTCATACAATTTATTCTTGCAGTAAAATATTATTATTATAAGTGATTCCATAACATATTCATTGAAAAATTCTCCATTGAATATTTTATTCGATTATTATTCTTCATGCAATGTTAATCAATTATTCCTGGGATACTGCTGTTCGCAACAATAATCAATGGCTCATTCCATGGTGATTCCAAAGGAGTAAAGCACAAGCCATTTCAAATACCAAAATATGATCATTTCGCTCTTATAAAAGAGCTGATTTCTGGTAATTTGGTTTGTCGACTTCTGAAGGAAAATATTCAAAATTTTCTGTTTCACTTCAACAACATATGCATCCTCTAGTCAGTAGGGAGAAGCAGCTCTCGCCAAGATAATTCGAAAAAGGAAGAAGCTAGCGACTTGAAACATTCAGATTCAGCTGATCATAAAAATAAAATCGTAAGGTTCGTAAGTAGACCAGATCATCCAAACGGTTTCGGAGTTATACTCATTTGATTTCTCGATGTTACTATCTCAATATCCGAGGAACTACTGAAGTGGTCGAATTGAAACTAGGTTACTTGATATAGAATAGAATACCCATGCGAAACTTTTAACCTGATTCTGGTTGGATTGTGTCATAACTAAATAAAAAAAAAATCGAAAATTTTCCATACTGTTAGCGCATAACACGAAATTGACATGTCACAACAGTGTTCCGAATTTCTAAAAAAAAACACGTAGTAGTTGGCAAATGCCAATAAACAAATTTGAGCAAAATTTCGTGATCGTCGTGCCAATAGAACTGTAGCGAGCGCCCTCTCTCAGCTCTTACTTAAGTCGCGCGCGCAGTACCATCTTGCGTCTTAAGTATACTACGTTACCACCTGTAACGCTTGGCCAACATCATCGGTCAACGTACAGGAGGCGCTAGCGCGCACGCTGTCCCGGTTGGATCCTCTCAAGATCTCGGATATACACGCTCATCCCCAACGGTCTGGTACACTCCCTGGTGTTCCTCACAAGGGGTGTCCACTCACGTAGGCATGTAAACGGCTTAGTTTGGTGCATGCCCTGACGAGTTCCCCCAAACTAAGCCGGGACGAAACGTGATACTGTCTCAAAGAGGTTGAAGCTACCTCGCAAACCTTCAAAAGCTTCAGAAGAATGAATGAAGGGACAAATATTTTTTCATGAGAAAGTAAAGTAAAGCTGCTTTTGATGGGGCAAATACGTGAGTAGGTGACCACTGCAGCAAAATTTGAAAATGCTGATTTCACGTCAGTGATTTTATAGTATTCTCCATGGTGAGACACGTGACTTATTGAGTGATGTGTTATGTCAGGAGTGAACTTTCCCGATGTATCTGTTTTTTCAGACGATTCCGGCCAATGAAAACAGCATTTCAGTAAGCGGTCAACTTCAGCAAACTCTCAGGAGCTTCAGTTGCAGATATACCTATATTTCCCCACATGTATTTACTCTGGCCGCCATTTACTGGAAACTTCGAATTACGTTCAGTTAAGCATAACTTTGTAGTTTACGCCAGAAACACACGTTTTGTAGATATTCAATTCGGTAGACGATCACACAGCATGGAACTAATAATCTGATGTAAAGGGGGCTTAACGGCACGAATTCCGGTTTTCAGGTCTTGATTCTGCGGTAAAACTGTTCAGGAATGCAGCGTGCGGCACCTTCCTCTACACACCGTTCGGTAATAAGATGGGAATGATAGTGATACGTCTAATTTGAGCGGGGAATAATTTCCTGGAACAAAAGCCATATGAAGTCATTACTGGAGTTATGGGCCTGAAACTGGCTTTGTACCCCGGCCACGGTCCTGTAGCCGTCTCATGCGCTGCATATAAAGAGACGCCACCCTTTTGGGCAAATTCATTTCCAGCGGAACAGTAAATATTCCAAGGTTTAGCACGTTATAAATCAAGAAGCCCGAAATTAATAACATTCCACCATAATTTAATGATGGCCCTAAACTGGCGACACCACGATGAATTTCGTTCACCCATTCGTTCTGACTCATTAAAGTCAATTCGCGCGATTGTCATGTCAGTTTGTTGCTTCCGATTCCATGAATTACTGACGATCGAAACATTCCTTTCAATTGTACGAAATGAAATCATCCCTTTCGTTTATTTTTGGGGGTGAAAGTGGAAACCACAGGCGCTAAGTAGTTTATGAATGGCTGATGAAATCCCAACAATAAAGGAAGATGGGGCAGATTAATTTATGACATTATTCATTCATCCGGACAAAAAGAACGCGAAAGACATTGACGTAGCGCCAAGAACCTTCTGACACTTGCGAATGTCCCTGGAGTGTATTGGAATTATCCAAAAACGTCATGACTTTTCATCATCGATCGTTGGGCATAACATAACAACATTGGGTTTTTTATGTTTCACGCCTATCCATTGGAAGGAGATATTACAGGGTTGGAAATGCATTCATGGTTGACTAAGGAACAACAAGAAGAGAGAGAGAGAGATTTATTGGTGATTACTACAAATAATACTTTGTTTTCACACGTCATTGTAAGGAAACTAAAAAATCCCAATATGTAATAATGTGAGCATGTATACTTAATACATATACACATACATAACATTACAACTATAACAAAACGAATTGCTTGAAAAAAAAAACAAAAACAGCTCCAGAAGAGGATCACATAAAATCAGTCTCATCCAGAGTCAAGCCTAAAAACTCGTCAATTGAATAAAATACATTAACAGGCAACATCAATTTCAATCTCGTTTTAAACGCATTCATTGGCAGATTTTTCACCCCACCAGGAAGTTTATTGTACAGAGACACCGCGTGGTATCCAGGAGCCTGTTGGGACTTACTCAGTCTTAAGAAGTCCTTCCTAATGGGTGACCTATTTCGGGTAATGTATCGATGTATGTCTGATTGTAATAGGTATTTGTCTTTATTTTATGTACATAGATTTAAATTTTCCAAAAGGAACAACGACGGGAATGTGAGAATACCCAAAGACTTGAAAGTATCTCTACAGCAGTCCCGATACCCCAGACCTCCCTGAATCCTTATTGACCGCCTCTGCAGTCTGAAAACGGCCCCACGATGAGCGCTACCTCCCCACAGCAAAATGCCATATCTCAGATGGGATTCAACCAGTGCAAAGTACACAGAACCAACACACCTGTTGTTAGGGAAAAGGCCAACGTTCTCAGGGCAAAAATATCTCGGCTAAGCCTGTTCAGGAGGTTGTCAACAGGAAGGAGTATAAGGCCCAAAAATTGACCTCCACAATGGTTTACCGATATCACCGATCCATGTTTCCCAGTTGCAGTGCAGTAGTACTTCTGAGTAGGATGAAAAAAGTGGAGTCAAGCAATGTCCGACACTTGCGGACGTCCCAGGAGTGAATTTGAATGACTTTAAAACTCCTTATCATCAATCTTTGGGCATAACATAACATTGGGTTTCTGGTCCTTTTCAAACATTAAGAGGAGATACCACAGGGTTATGAATCCAATATTGAATAAGGAACAAGAAGAAGGAGTATAAGGCCAGAAAATTGATATCACGCCTTGGTTTACCAATATGACCGATCCATATATCTCAGTTGCTGTGGTATAGTACTTCTGAGTATGGTAGAAACCTCATTTATTAGCTGACGAATTCCCAACGAAAGAGGAAGATTAGGTAGATTTATTTATTCACTTAATCCTTCATTCGATCAGAAAGAACGTGGAAGATTCTAACGCGGATTCGAGAACCGATGGACACTTGCAAACGTCCCTGGGGTATTTGAATGATCTTACAACTTCATGACTTTTATCATAGATCGTTGGGCAACCATCCCAACAACAGAATGGGGAATAAGGCCCGAAAAAATACGTCAGTATTGGTTCACCAATGACTGAGCCATGTATCCAGTTGCAGTGGCGTAGTACATTTGGATGAGGTAGATACCTCAGATATTTCCTAATGATACAGTTAACAATTGAGCATGTTAAAATAATAGATAACTGAAACTTTATAGAATTAGCCAGATGAATTAAATAATGGAATGAGCTTTCTTTGAATTTCGTTAACCCATTCGTTCTGACTCATTTGAGTCCAGTCATTGTCATGTCAGTTTGTTGCTTCCAATTTCATGAATTACTAACGATCGAAACATTCCTCCCAGTAATACGGAACGAAAACAATCCTCTTGATGATTTTGGAGAGGAAAGTGAGGACCAAAGACCTTCAGTTGTTAATGAATAGCTGAAGGAATTCAAACGAAAGAGGAAGATAGGAAAGATTAATTCATTCAAATTATCCATTCATTCTGCCAAAAAAAACGTGAAAGATACTGACGTGACACTCGGCAACGTCTTTGGGGTATATTTCCATGATTTCATCGATCGTTGGGCATAACAAAACAATATTGGGTTTATTTTTCACGTCCTTCCATAACATAAGGAGGAAATATCACAGGATTAATAATGAACCCATTGTATTAATAAAACAATAATGGGTTTATGTTTCACGTTCTTCTATAATCATTGAAAGGATAGATCAAGGTTTCAGTCTGAATTCATCTTTCGATAAAGAACAACTGGAAAGAGTCTAAGGCCCGAAAATAGATTTCAGCATTGGTTCACCAATATGGCAGAGTCATGTATCCCAGTTGCAGTGGCGTAGTACATTTGGATAAGGTACATACCTCATGTGAGAACCATAGACGCTGAGTAGTCAATAAATGGCAGAAGAAATCCCAACAATAGAGAATTGCAGTTGATAGTTGTGGATAACGGGATTCAAACTATTTTTCAAGGGCAGTTTCTCGAAAAGATATTGCCTGATGAACAATAACGAAAACATTTAAATGTTCAAGAGAGTGAAATGTAACGTGTAAAAGTATATCTTTCTAACTCCTTCGTCATACACCTAAGGAGAAATTTGCAAGAATCAATTTCTTTCAACACTCTCTCAGTTCAGGGCTTTTGTGAAATGGATACACGAGGAATATTTAATTTTTCTTTTTAGACTTTCAGGTTCCTTCATCGGTATCTTTGTATCGTCCCAATCTATTATGTGATTTTCTATAGTCGAACGTACATAATACGCTATTTGATTCTCTCCTAAGGCTGTTTTTGTGTTCTCGCTTTCTGATATCCAACCTTCGCGACGTTTCTCCTGTATTTGTCTTTCCACAGATGCAAGAAATATTATTGAAACATTTTACATCGCGTGAGTTTTCATTTGAAATATCTATTTGACAAAAGTCTCTAATTACGTGTTGAAAGAAATTGATTCTTCTGAATTTTTTCGTAATTATCTGATCGAGAAGTCATAGTTTAAACGTTGATCATTTAAATCATTTTGTTATAGTTCATTGAGCAACATTTCTTCAGGAACTACGCTTAACATATAGTTCGTATTCCGCAAACCGCAAGGGCGTTTTTTATAGATAAAATTTTCCATTTAATTGGAAGTGGATGTTGAAAAAAATCCAATATTTTGTCGTAAAATAATGAAATGAAGCTGATTATGTATCAGAATATTATATTTGTTGAATATTTCCTGAGATATTGATTCTTTCACAGAAGCAAACGCACGAAAGGCACCTTGATGTATCGTTCTGAATCAGCAAAGCCAATCCGTCCGGTTGTCATGTGAGTTTGTTGATCCCGATTCATGAATTACCGACAATCCAAACATTGGTCCCAGCGCAGCGGCATGAAACGAACCCTTTCTTTTATTTTGCGGGAGAGTGAGAATTGCAGATGCTAAGTGGTTAATGAACGAAGCAATGACTGACGAATAAAGGTCGCTTTAACTCTGGGGATTCAGCTGATTAATATACCGTTCCCACAGAACGTTGCTCTTGGGAGGAGTGCTCCACTGTTCGAAAAAAAAACGACATACTTCACCTGGTGGTTCATTACTTCACCAATTCCTAAAATCTACCGAACGGAGATAGTGTATGCCTCTATCTGTTCTGATGCACCTAATGTTTCTAAAACTTCATTCCCTTATGTTCGTTATTCTTCAGGTATTTTCTGGGTTATCACTTTCCATATCTGAGAAGAAACTTTTGAGAATTGAATGCAATTATTATTGATTGTGACTATCCTTGTGGATTGCGAGATTTATTTGTCAGGGGTAGTTTCTAGAAAAAAATGTTTCCTAATGAACAATATCGGAATAATACAAACGATCAAACGAATGAAATGTGAAAATTTCAGAACCTTTATCTGAATCATTCGTCAGACAGTAAGTGGAAATTTATCATACAAATTTTCTCTTCACAATAAAATTCAAGAAAAAAAATAATCCAACAAATTTTCCTCTTATTGTTTGATATACAGGTCCGGCCAAGACACCCGGCACTGTGCAAAACTCTACGTTAATCTGGATTCCAAATCTCAGCGCCAGGCCGTATCGAATAAACGACTGTTTTTTGCGCAGGTTGGTGGGGAGTCTCCAGTTTCTGCATCGGCGAACTAGGCCAAGTAAGAATTGCTAGTCGCACTGTCGCACTCCGAACTTGAGGTGCGTAAAACCTTATCGGTTGAAAATAAATATGACAATTTTTTCTATTGAAGAAGGCGAATTAGTTGGCCACAATAATTCTCTCTGTGAAAATGAGTTTTTGCCATAACTGGTTTTAAAATAAAATAAATTCTACGAAAGTAAGATATCGAAAAATGAAAAACAATTCTGAAAAATGAGAAACCGAAGGTCGATTAATTCATGGATCTGCAGGGAGATAGTGCATATCGTTGGGGGATGACAGAATCATGTTTTCCAAAGGTCTTGGAAATAGCCATCCTACTGATGTTGATGTTCGAAATTGATTGATAGAGGTATGTCAGGTAAACGTAAATAAATGTACCATGAGAAGACGTCTCAGCATACAGACCTGCACGAGATTACATAAACTGGATAGAAGCTCCGTAGGCTCAAGTACTGATTCCAGATTCACCATTAGAAGAGGGGATGGTCGAGTTTATAGGGAGAAAGATATGCCGACGCCGTAAAAAGGAGTGAGTTCCATTCGGTGAAGGATCTATTATGGTCTGGAGGACGCTGCACAGAGTTGGTTGGATCTTTGACAACAGTAAGGTACATTACGGAAATTCGGATGGACCATGTTGTACCTCATAAACCATTTTTGAAAGAGCAGGGAATTTTTATACATGACTATGCAAGCTCACATACTGCTCGACTTGTGAAAGCGTACTTGAATGAGGTTGGAATTTCAAGCTTCAACTAGTGAGCACGAAGTGCTAACTTGAATCTTATCTAACATCTATGGAACCAACTGGAAGGCATGCCAGAACTATGGTTCTCTCCACCGATAATTTGACAAAAGCTCCGTGAAGCTGACAGAATATTCCACCAGAGAATATTAGAAGGCCCATCAGGACCATGCGGGGACATTTGGAAGCTGTAATCTGGGCTGGAGGAAGTCAATTTGTATGGTTTTGATTCCTTCAAAAAGAGTTTATTATTTTTATACGAATCGAATAAAAGTTCTATGCTTCTTTGGGCTATTCTCCTTTTCCTTACCATTTCAAAAATTAAATTATTCTCATGAAAATTTTAGGTGAGAAAGTAATTTGAACAGTAATGATCAAAGTTCTTTCTGCTCGCCAGTGTATATTTAGAACAGACAGAGAAATGACTGATGAAACTCAAGAACTCGGAAAACACCCATTAATTCATTAATATTTATCAGTTGGATCTAACTTGAATATCGTAACGAAGTGAAATTCTGGGAAACCGTTTCATAACTACTCATCTCTGTTAGCCCTGAATGTTTCTATACATGTGGGTAGTCTGAAAAAACTTTCAGACCAGTCGTAAAAAAATGCTGTTGTAATAACTCTTCGTTATATTCATTGTTGTACTTTTCTCAAGGTTATTTTTCCTAAAAGGGCTAACGCTTTTTGGTTTGAACTTCATTTTTAGTTGTAGAATACCGACACTTAATAATTAATAAGTGTGGAAAAGAGTCAGATTTTTAAAGAGGTGAAACAACTGTGGAACGTCTCTTCTCATTAAAAATATCATTTTAAATTATGCTACTCAATTAGCGTTCTGCATGTGAAAATTTTATTCGATTATACAAAAGTATTTATTGAGATTTCAAAGTTTCACATGAATTTTTTCATAGAATTGAATTCTGTGTTGTGAAAACTCAATTAGTTATGCATAATATATAAGTTTCATTTGAGATATCAATGGTATTGGGTTATTTAACTGAGAAAATAATAAACTCTTGTGTAAAATTTGCAGCGTTTTTTTGTATGTTTGTCGAATCGGAATAATCAGATCGTTCACTCGAAACGTGTTCCAGTTGTTTTCAAAAGAAAAATTATCTGCTACGAAAGCCTACCCAGCACTGCGATGTTACTTTGAAATCAGCGAAATGAATAAAAACAACACGACTCTGTTTACTTCTAATTGAATAAATCCTGTGAAAACGTGTTTCAGTGGCTACATTTGGTCAACGAGAACGTTATCAGCCTGAATTATAATTCAAGCTCTGTTCCAATTTACGAGGGAACACACAGAAATTACCCTGTGAAAAAAATGTGAGGATAATGAGTTAGCTCTGATTATTATATTCTGGTTGTCGCAAATGTTTGCTTGTCGGGTCCTTGCTGAAAAACAGGACTTGATACTGTAATTCGAATTCATCTCTGTTTTTCTGATCACTGTTTGGTATGCAAATTTTGTTTGTTTTCAAGTTGGATTCATACCCTTCTCGGGGATATTAATTGAATGATCTTTTGAATCTTGTTTTGTAATCAACTCACGCAAATGTTTCGACTAGAGAAATTCAATGAATTCCTAAACGAAGCTTTCACCACAACTATTGCATGTTTCAGCGAAGAATTTGATTCGATTCAATCTTCAAATTACCTGGAATCCTCCAATACGATCATACAAATCAATTCACAAAAAGAATTATCTGTCTGACAGCAAAAAAAGGGTAGATAGCGTTGAAGTTATTTTTATTCAGAATAAGGAACTAATATTTATTCATAAATTGATTGACACTATTTTTTTTTTCTTTGTTTGATATGAGCATCCAACTTGACTTGAACGAGAAGTAATCAGAAGGTAGAGTTTCTAGTATTTTACAGATAAGTAAAATTTCAGGTAAATCACATTTACACTCATTTCCAGCAGTCATTTTGTCCTTCAAAATATCTTTCTGAAGTTTGTCCCAAAGATTCTTCAGTTTTGATGTATGTGTGGCTATATCATCATCTGCTTGTTTTACATAGCTGAAGAATTGCATGCATAGGTCATAGGTCTTGTCCTCGACATTGCCATCATAAAGCCTGTGCAATTCTAGCCAAACTTCTCTAGCGGATGTGAAACGCATTACTTTTTCTAAAGTTTCTTGAGTCATATTTAGAGTCAGAATTAGTAAAGCATTATTATCGGCTTGATTGAAATCTGATAAGTCTTTCTCGTACCTGGTTTTATCAACAGTTGTAGCATCTTCTGGTAAGGATTTAGGGGCTTTTAAATTTCCTTCGATAACCTCTAGACCGCCTTTAATTCCTCTTAACAAAATGCACAATTTATATTTCCAGGTTGACCAGTTTGACTTCCCCTCTAGCAAACCAATTTGTATTTTGCTTGTATCCATCTTCTGATTTTAACTCTCTTTCAATTTGTAAATATCTTCTCGTTTATTCTGTTTCTTCAACCTGAACCACGCTCTGCTACCACGTTGAAGTTATTTTTAAATTGAAAGAGAGTTAAAATCAGAAGATGGATACAAGCAAAATACAAATTGGTTTGCTAGAGGGGAAGTCAAACTGGTCAACCGTGGATCGAAACCACGCTCTGCTACCACGTTGAAGTTATTTTTATTCAGAATAAGGAACTAATATTTATTCATAAATTGATTGACACTATATTTTTTTTTCTTGACGTCTCTAATGTATACTGATCTTATTAAAAGAACCATAATCATAGAACCAAAATAAACTAATGCTGCTGAGAATATCTCCAGCTTCAACAGATAGTACCTTGGTTTGGATTGGGTACTATTAGTCATCTAAGTGTAAAAATTGTAGGTCAGTAATTGATTTATATTTCTCCTTAATTATTTCGTTCATATAAAATATATTAACTAGAATAATCAGAAAGTTCAAAGGGTTTCAGTATCTCTGATATATTCAACTTGAAAAAAATACAGTGCTCGTCAAAATTATGGAACAAATTCATTTTCTCAGAAGAAAAATATTTGGCAATAAAATCCTGAAACAGGTCAATTTGTGTTTTACTATTACCAAATTTTTATGCATTTTTGAAGGACTTTCGTTGCACCCTGTGCCATCCCCATCAACCCTGTAAATTTTTTGAATAGAGAAAGTGGGTCATGTGGTACTTTTTTGGCAAGGTCTTTGTATCTTCTTTAGAGATGTGTAGAAATTTTGAAGAAAAAAATTTTTTTTTTGGAAAATTTGTGTCTTCAAAGAGGTTTTCAGTATGTGCAGTTTGTCATGGCTCATTTACTTTGAGACGATGGTACCTGATAAAATTTGTCACAAATTACAGTTTTGTTCATGCACAACTTTCAACCCGTTTCAAACCCCTCACGTGAAAAATTAGAATGTTTGAAACACTGCGCTTCAGTTATGACCTCAAGTAGGTAGTACGTTCCTAGAATCGAACCAACAACATTTCACCGAATGGAAGTCGACCAGTTTTGTTTATGCACAACTTCCAACCCCTTTCAATTCCCACACGTGAAAAATTAGAATGTTTGAAACACTGCGCTTCAGTTATGATCTTAAGTAGGTATACTCAAGATCATTACTGAAGCGCAGTGTTTCACACATTCTAATTTCTCACGTAAGGCGGTTGAAAGGGGTTGAAGGTTGTGCATGAACAAAACTGTAATAGACTACTTTCATTTGGTGACAAATTTCATCAGGTACCATCGTCTCAAAGTAAATGAGCCATGACAAAGTGCACATACTGAAAACCTCTTCGAACTAACTAATTTTTCAAAAAAAAATTTTTTCTTGAAAATGTCTGCACGCCTATGAAGAGGATACAAAGACCTTGCCACAAAAGTACCACATGACCTACTTTCCGTGTTCTGAAAATTTAGAGGGTTGATGGGGATGGCACAGGGTGCAACAAAAACCCTTCAAAAATGCATAACATTCGGTAAAAGTGAAACAAAAATTGATCTGTTTCAGGATTTTGTTGCCAAATAAATTTCTTCTGAGAAAATGAATATGTTCCATAATTTTTACGCGCACTGTATATAGCCGTCGTATTTTGAAGAGCAACCTTCCGTGAAAGTTTCAAGTGTTCAGCTCTTTCCGTTTTTTCAAGTTATCGATATAATGATCGGCTGAGCACACTTTTTACTGCGAGTCAATGAGTCGAACAAAGTCACTGCTATTATTCTCATACCACTGCATTCACGTAGTATTCATTTACATACAGCATGTGCCGTGATATTTTACCGCACCCTAAAAACAACAACCGCTAAGCTTCTATCATGTACACAGAACGTATGCATGTTTATTATTTTTGCAACGAGGGGAAGTAATTTTTCGACGTCATAAATAATTGAGAGATAAGTGACTCTTTCTATACTTTTTGTCATTGTCAGATATTGATGTGGTCGTACAATTATCATTGATTGAACTTCAGCATTATAACAATATCATTATCGAGGCGTATCTGAAAAAAAATTAAAACAATACACACTCCTGAAAGAGGGTAATGCCGTTCAACGTGCCTGAAAATAGTATTTTGGAAAGAATAGCCCACATTTCGTACTCTGTTATTTTCACTTCAAACATGTCTAAAAGACAAAGCAAACCTCTGAAGGCTGCAGACGAAAAATGAACTTTGTATAGATATCTGACATATGACTCTGAGAGTCATGCTGATTTGACTCTGCTGAGGGTAATAAAGAGTGTTTTTTCAGAGGTATTGAACTTTGAAATGGAATAAAACAAGGATGAATTTCTAAAATTGACATGGAATTGACTTTATTCAAAAGATGATCTTCTGGCATTATAATTCGAATGTAATTTCTGGCTTATGATCACCTCGGTTGGCTCGGACGTAATCTAATCTGGAGGTCCAATTTTCAATCACTTTTTTCACATTTGTGGACGTATATCGGAAATAACGTGGCGGGTGTTGTCCTCCAAACGGTCAATCGTTTTGTGCTTATCGGCGTAGGCTAGCGACTGCACATATCCCCACAGAAAATAGTCTAAGGGCGTTAAATCTCACGATCTCGGAGGCCAATTCACGGACCTGGACCGTGAAATTATGCGGTTATCATACCTTTTCTTCAGTTAATCAATTGTGGCACGAGCTGTGTGACATGTTGCTCGGTGTTGTTGAAAACCACAGCTGTTACACATCATGGTTGTTCAATTGAGGAACGAAAAAGACAGTTATCATGTCTCTATAGCGGTCACCATTGACTGTTAAGTTCTGGCCCGCATCGTCTTCGGAGAAGTAGGGAACAATGAATTCACCAGCACATAAAACACACCAAACAGTCAGTTTTTCTGGATGTAACGTTGTCTCAACATACACTCGAGGATTATCTTTACTCCAAATAGGGCAGTTTTGTTTATTGATGTAGCCATTCAACCAAAAGTGCTTCATAGCTAACCAGAATTTTCTTACGAAAATCTGGATCAACATATAAATGCCTGGTAAAGTGAGATGGGAATTGCCAGGAACCCAGTGACTGATATTGCCTGCCATGTAGTCCAACACCGTTCAAAGCTAAATTTTTTTTAAGTTGCTCTCTATTGGTATCATTTGTTCTGATTTTGCAAGCAGAATATTTTCCTTTTATATTAAAAGCGAACAATACCTTGAATAAAACAGGGTGACTAACAGGACAGAGTTCGTCTTTTTCTAAAAGTTTTGGGTGCAAATGGTTGAAAAAAATTGTGAGAATGCGAAATGTTTCCACTTTCATATTCAAGAATGTTCGGGCAAATAAAAACTGAAATGCAGTGAAAAATGGAAAAATAACTAACATTGCGCATTCTCCTTGAAGAAATAGGCACATCCCAAAAAAAAATTTGAAAAAATAATCATTAAAACCTGCAGAACGACACCCCGTTTTCTCCTAAACTTCACGCATTTCCAATATTCCTCGCGGTTATTGGCAACGTTAAATTAGGTAGACAGCGAGAAGGTATATTGACCTTGAGATATTGATGAGGTTAAACGAAACTTGCATGTAGCTGTATTGCCAAGACGTAATTTAACAACACGTGGTAATGTTCGTTCTTGAAGAAAGAATCGAGAAGACATATCAATTCATTATTAACTTACAATCATTTTCCCTCAAGTTACCGGTGAAACCCAATCTCACCCTACCTGTAGCAAGCAGAATACATAATGGAACATCTCATACTACTGAATCATTTTCAGTATACATCTGACATACAAACCTACTCTTATTCTTTTCCTCTTTCCTCTACACCAACGCATTTAAACAGGTTTGCAGATTATGACATTCGTTTATCCACTGAATCGTAAAAAAAATCAGTACGAATTCTGCGAGGTTGCAGGTAGATGATTTATTTCCTTTCGTATGAAAACATTGCCTCGGCGTAGGAAACGAATAGGAGTTGGAAAGCATGAAAAATGCAGTACATACCGAAATCGAAAAAGTTTCAATGAAATTGATTACGTTACTGGTGGAAAAAAGATCGCCAGCTGGCTATCATCGCTTGAAAAGGATCGATATTTTTGCGGTTCACTAGATCAAAGGAAAGGAGCTGCCGCTTGCAGGAAACGACATGTCCTATTGGGCGTTGCTCGAAGGTTTTGAACTGACTTATAATTCAACAAGGTTCCGGAAAAACTTCAGATTATCCATACGATTACTTTAAGTTAATTGTCGATTCAGTAAAAGTGATACATTCCTTTTAAATGATTAAATCACATGGAAATGAACTCTGAAAATATTCCAACTCAAAAAAGTTGTTATTGTATGGGATTTTAATCAGATTATTAACAGATTGATTGAAACACCCGAAATATTACTCTTTCTACTAACATAAACAAAATGACGATAACTCAAACAATATTCTACCTTGATATATGCCCCGTTGAACTGCATCGAAACTGTACAGTTCAAACTGCGTTTGAAGTACAGCCAGTGTACAGCAGCTATATCACTTCGTAATGCAGTTTCTAAGTAGTAACAATGCAGCAGCTGTGCCACTTTGTTATGTATTTCCTACGCAGTAATAATGCAGCAACTGTCATTCTCTGCGTCCTCTTCTACCCACTAGAGAGGAACTTCTTTTCGTCCAGAGACTTGAAGAAAATGCATAGTCTATTTCATTATTGCTACGGCACAGACACTACCCGATGCCAAGCAATAGTCTATCGCATGGACTGGGAAAGCATTTGTTCCATTGGTTAAACTTCATTCACTTCTATGAAGCCTAGGAATAGTTTCATCAAGTTTTTGTTACAAGAACTTAGCCTTCTTGGTTGGTCTCACTGATGAAGAATCAGATTTCGTCATCGATTCTGTCCAGCTAGCCGTGTACACAATTAATTGAGAACGAAAAAAATAAAACTATCAGGGTAAGTTGCGTGTCAAAATGAGAAGGTTGACTTCATGGAAGAAATCGGAAAAACGGCTCTAGAGTTATACTCAATTGAAATTTTGAGGTTACTTCCTCAACATCTCAGGAATCTCGAGCGATCGTATAGAAACTTGGTAATAAGATGTAGAATACTGACGCGTATTTTTTCGCAAACTCTATTTGATATAGCATCCCTGTAAGGTAAGAATAAATTTCGAAAATCTTTGAAATTTTTGTTGAAAAATATTTTTCTCGAAAACTATCCAACAAGAAATTCAGCAACTTTGTAGTCAGTATTTCACAATACTGCGAGAAACTATACATATTCCAGTCCGACTTCAATTTTCGAAGATATTTGTAAAGCAAATATATCAAATATCCGAGTCTCATCACTATTGTTATATTTTCCTAAATTATTCAGGAAATAAAAATCTAGAAAAGCACTGCAGTGAAGGCAGCAGCTTTTGCGGGCAAGTTTAATATAGATGACCGCTTCGGCGAATTTGAACATGCGCGTATGCCTTCATGGCAGAGCTTTTCTAGAGTTTTTTTCGATAAATTACTGGATTTCAATTCGAAGTAATCTGTGTTTCTGAAAATATTGGAATAATAAAATTTTGAATGGGTATATCTCCGGAATCATTGGGGGTGGATTTTACCCATACACTAATTCGACCTTCGTAATTAGGCCCCAAACCTACTCTATAAATATCGAGTTTCTAAGTCGAAAGAAACAACTTAGAAACTCGATATTTGTAGCGAAGGTTTGGACCTTGACTACGAAGGCCGAATTCGTGAATGGGTAAAATCCACCCAATGATTCCGCAGATATACCCATTCAAAATTTTATTTTCCCAATATTTCCAAAAATACAGATTAGATCGAATTGAAATCCAGTACTTCATCAAAAATAACAGTTCGAAGGTTCATACAGAATTCAAAGAGGAAAATATGATGAGAAGATCGCAGGATATTGAATATTCGAAAAAAAAATTGAATTTTTTTTTTTAAATTGTTCTGTCACGATGTCACGATCATCACCAACTTTCGCACAATGTTGTCTTTCGACATCTTCAAACTAGCTGCGATGTTTCCTCACGATTGAATCAGTATCTCTCGATTTATACCAAAAAAACCAACGATATCGAGAAAAAGACGAAATTCTACATATTTTTGGCCAATATCTCCAAAACTAATGGCTGTATCGAATTGAAATTTGGTACACTGCTGTGAAATATGAAGTTCAACGTTTAACTGAAATTTACCTCGAATATGAACAATGGTTCCAGAAAGAAAAAAAATTTTTTCGGAAAAAATTCGAAATTTTTTTTTTTTATTTAGTTACCATACAATTCCGACGGAATTCTGCTAAAAGCTGCGCCTCGTTATGCTTCAACTAACTGCCATGTTTCAATCCAATCGCTGTAGTTGTTTCTGAGATATGGGGAAAATAACCTAAAAAATTCAAACTGCCATAAATCCGAAACTATTTGGCCGATTCGGCCCATTAACGAACTTAACCTTCGTACTTTGAAATGCAACCCTTCGCCAAATTTTCAAGTCGATAGAATCCTCCGTACGCCTGTTATCGTGGTGACGGCCGGCCAGACGGCCGGCCGGACAGACTCGCTTTTGACATCGGATTCGTCATCAGTGAGTCCAACCTACTCGTTTAAGATCATTTTCGGCTCAATCATCGAAAATTAGAGACATTTGGACAAAACGATACCATGCTGTTCCCCTGGAACATGCGCGCAAAATAATACGAATATTTGCGCAAAAGCTGCTGACTTCACATCAGTACCCTTCTGGTATTTTCCGACATTTTCTCGATGCTCATCGACCTTGGCCCTTCTATTTTGTCCGGACTACACCAATACTCGAGTGCGTTATCCAGAAATCAGTTACTTAGTTTGAGTTTACACTCATGAGGCTATTAAATCCTGGGAAAAAACGTGAGACCGGCGCACCGAAGTCCCAAATCGCACAGTACGCGTTACGATCGCAGAGAGTGTCATAATTTTTGTGCAGACAGAAAAGCCAGAGATAGAAACAATAACGTCCTTTTGTACGAATCCTTTGATTTATCGGCTCTGTAAATTCAATTCACGCTGGCCGAAACTGTACAAGTTGCTAAGTTGGAATGGAAAAATTTCGAAATAAACACTGACGTCATGAGCTTTCGAGCACTCGAACAGTAATAAATGAACTACACAAATCGTATAAAATCTCTGATCAGGGTGTCACAGGAATTGGGATCACCCAAGAAAAAATTCACATTTTCCAAGATATCAGATTGAAATTTTGGATATTGATAATACTGATTGTTTTTCATCGACTGAATGAATTATTGTGTGACATGACTTCCGGTTTAACTGGAAGTGGAAGTAACTTTCGTTTTTCTTGAATGAACAGATGTATATTTTTGCATAATCGAATTCTTCGTTGAATTTTAAATGAAATAATGTTGCAAGAGATATTAAATTGAGGAAAGAAAATTTTGAATGAAAAAACGTTTGTTTCAGTGTCGACTTCGGTTCGATAGTATTGCTCGATGTATGAATTTTGCCCTCATTAAAATCATTGAAATTAGTTTCCAATAGGAATTGACTGCTCAGACAGAAGTTACAAGTATTTTGTTTCAGTTTTATGCTTCTGCTCTTACCCTGAATATACTGGATAGAAAAAAATTAATTTATTTCCCAACCATAGCGCAATCTTGAAGAGGATATTTTCTAAAAATTTCGATGAAGCATTCAAATTCTTACCTATTTTTACTGGAATATAATTCAGAAAATACTGAAATCATCTATCTATCCGATTAATGCATGATCAAAGAGTGTGTGTACGAAATTTCATGAACCTATACGCAGTATTATTAAGGTAAGTACAGAAAGCTCACCCCTCACAAGAAACTCCAATCGATCAGACGTGAAAATGAAAAGAAAAAGTATTTGAGAAAATCACGTACATTTCCGGTTATACCGGAAGTCAACGACACACCCTGTTAACTTTACCCTATGAAAAACAGTGTTCAAATTTTCGTTGTGATATCCTCTAAAATCCAGACTTTTTAAGGGTGTACCTGATTCCCGTGACACCCGGTATATTTACAAAAATACTTCAATTGAATATTTTGTATTAATTTGATCTTGAATATCATTTCAACTGTAAATTGTATCAAAAAACGGAATTCAATTGAGGTTCTTCTGGGGTAATGGCAGAAATAAATCAATAGCAAAAAATTCTATACTGACGTACAGAACCTGATATCTTTTTCGAATTCGTACCAATGAAAATCAGATATATATTTTCCCAATATTTTCGAAATTAAATCTTGGATTGATCTGAAATCTGTTACAATCATGTTGCATAGTAAGCTTGAGGTTTGTGCCTAAATTCATAGAAATATTAGATAGGTTTAAAAAAATAACATTTTTTCAACAAAAATTCGAGAAAATTTATTCAAATATTTCTAACCTCGTGAAATTCCGCAGAAAGTTGCGCGTAGTAGTATTGCTCAGCTACTGAAAATGTTTCAATTCGATAGCCTGAGATTTTGTGAGTAACCTCAACATCTCAAATAGACTCCGAAAGCGTTCGGTCGATTTTGTCCACTAACGAGATTTTAGGTATCAAGCCAAACGTTTTATTTTAAGGCCTTTTGTTGTTATCCTTAGGAAGTAAGAGCACCTTCGGCCAGAGGACCATCAGGACAGAGTTGAATTTGACGTCGTGAGGATTTAAGATAATTTGCGGTTCAGAATTAGAAAATTACAAATATTTGGGCAAAACGATAACGCGTTGAAATGTGGGGAAAAATTCGTTATTTGATAAAATGAACCAATAACCTATATAACCTGCTCTTATCTGAAGTATTTGACACACGCCTCTCAGCATTAGCAAATCAGGTTCTCGATGAACTCATGAGGTTTAATATACTTTTTGAACAGCAACTGTCAACTCCTGCAGACCTGAAACCGGATTTTCCAGAGTTTTACCTGTTCTACCAATGTTATTTATGCCTTGTGAGTTAGCTGTCTAGTTCATTCTTTGGAAATCTCCCTTTTGTGGAATTTGCTGTACCCTCATTGTGCAACGTGGCTTGGAATAATTGCCTCGAAAAATTAAATTGACACCGAATTCATTGCGCAAATGCTTTAATTGGTTCTATCTAATATAATATTTCATGTGACATGCATCTTTTTATTACGTCGCATAGAAGAAGGCCAACATTATATGAAGTTGTGTTTTTCCTTATAAAAATGATTTAGTATTACTGCATGAAAGCATCACTTTGAGATATATTTGTGAAGAAAACCTCTAAAGAAAAGATCGACTAAAGCTTATTTTTGGAGGATTTCGTATCAATTTTTGGGGTTTTTATGTGTTTTCACTACCAATATCTGAAACAGAACTATTTAAATTAATTAAAAATTGTTTTTTTCATGAAAAACGCCCTTGCGAATTGCAGTATCAAACTATTTGTCAAGGGCAGTTTCTTGCAAAACGGATTGCCTAATGAACAATTCAGAAACAATACAAACGATAAAAAAAGCGAACTGTGACGTTTCAGAGTACAAATCTGACTCTTTAATCAGACAAATTAGAAAATTTCAAGAATTATATTCTTTTGATTTTTCGATTCGATTTGAGACTTTTGTCAAATTGACAGTTTTGAGAAAACAAAGCAACACAGATTTATTTGGTTTGAAAGTTTTTCCATACTTCGTCTTTTTTAAGTATATTCAGCCAAATAGTATCTATTTCTACCGAACAATGAGCAAAATTCCTCCTCCCATTTAACAAAATGCAAGAGGACTCTTTAATTTTTCTTTTTAAATTATCTGACTCCAACATCAGTATTTTTGTATTGTCCCAATCTATCATGTGATTCCCAACGGACAAACATAGATGGTTCGCTATTTGGGGTTTTTGTATGTCCATTCTTAAGGTTGATTTGGTTCTTAACTCAAAATGGAGCCGCTCAACATGATTTTGTTTATTGCAAGTTTGCACTGCCTACCATGTTAACGCATTTAATCGTTATATATCATTTGATTTGTTTATATCTGCAGCTTTTTCCAGGCATACCAGGTCTATTTTCCTGAATACCTAGAAAAACCAACGGGAAAAACCCGAATGCGCAAGCGTATTCTTTTCATATTGCAGCCACCATAAGTAAGAAAGACACATGAGCTCTGGAGATGCAAAGTGTAATAAGAATTAGTGTAGGGGTGCGGTATATAGGCAAAAATTTCCTTGGTCTACTGAATGATTTATTGACGCAACAGTTTCCTGCATCAGGCTATAAAAACCATGACTAAATTGGATACAAAAACCACTCATACAAGAACTCACCATGACAAATCTATTATCTCAAAGACACATACTACTAAACTTTAGAATTTCTTTCCAAAATCATCATCTAACGGATATGACATTATCAACCTAAGAATTGAATCCTTTAAAATATCTCATACACTCTTGACAGGTCGAAACGTCAAAACAAAAAGAGGAAGAACAGCAAAAATAAACAGAGTATCGGTAACAACGATGGAGTTCTCAAAAAAGATAATATGAGAATAGTTAATTATTGAAAAATCACCTTAAATAATATCATATTCATTCGACTGAAGAATGTACCTAAACAATATCAATCGAACGTCCTTTATCAGATAAAATGTACCCAATGTGAAAAGTGTTATATAGGCACGACCAAACAGTATCTGGTTAATAGAATATCTAATCATAAACATTCTTGTAAAAATATTTCGAATCAAAGAACAGCACTGGCAGAACATCACTTGGCTGCAGGACCCCTCTTTGTCTTCTATCTAGACAACGTGAAAATTCTCCACAAGGAAGAGAACTACAGAAAGACATTGTTTGCTGCAATGATAAATGATGTATAAAAAACTCCAATTGTGTTAATTATAGTTCTGATTTAGAAAATTTGAGTGCCATTTACAGTACTATTATTGATAGGCATAAAATTCAAAGACTTCTTGTTTCTGGTTGTTGTTTTGTGTTTGTTATGCTTCAACAATTAAGTGAGGTTAAAAATTCTGTCAAGTATATCAAAGTTGCATATCATAATTACCGATACTCAGTGTATTTTTGCTGTTTTTCTTATTTTTGTTTTGACGTTTCGACCTGTCAAGGGTGTATGAGATATTCCAAAGAATTCAATTCTTAGGTTGATAATATCATATCCGTTAGATGATGATTCTGGAGAGAGATTTAAAAATTTATTTGTACATGTTTTCAACATAATAGAGTGGTCACAGTGAGTTCTTGTTTGAGTGGTTTTTGTCTCGAAATTTCGTCATGCTCTTTTATAGCCTGAAGCAGGAAACAGTTAGTTTCCGAAACTGTTGCGTCAATGAATCATTCTGTAGACTAAAGAACTTTATGCCTATATACCGAGCCCCTACACTAATTACAATTAAAAGGAAATCCACTGTGTAATGTAATAAGAATAAGAATGTAATATTTCGCTCGAAAGTTTAGTTTTTTCTTTATCATGAATTTTAATTTTCCCTTTGCTGTCTTCAAAGTTCCTGAATATGATTTTATATCTCTTTAATCATCATCATCCTTTAGAAAAACTGACCTCTGCGTTATTCCATAATTATTTTATCCTCTTTTCATTGAGTTTCAGATGAATTGGGAATAATTCAATACTTTGAATATCAGTTGAGAATCTCATCAAAAGGTTTTTTCAGGTCAATGAATAAATTGATCTGGAATATTTCTAACTCGAGAGAAAGCCGTCGATTGGAGAGGCTCTTTTAGGCAGGGTGGAGATAATTGGTTCTGAGTATTTTAATAAATACAATTTAAAATTCTAGGGAAAGTATAATGAGGGTTATATCACGCTTTTACACGGTTGGTTATTGTTGTAATTGAGTTTTTAAGAAACTTTCAGACTCTACGCAGACTTATCAAAACACAATAACAGGTCAATTAATCGAATACAGATGAAAAATTCTTGCTTCACAGAGGTACGAAAACAAAAAACTTTCGATAAATACCCCTTTCCTTCCGAGCAACATAATAACAAAATGAATGGACCGTTCTCAACAAGGGAAAAAGTTTTCCACTTTTGAGGTTTTATGCTTTCTTTATCGCAAACAATTCTAATTAATTGTTGTTTGAAATTCTGCTACCGTCACTGCTAGAAACAGGATAAAGGCATTCCCGTTCTTCAATGAAAGTTTGAGGAATTTTTCGATTTCAGTTTTCATAATAGACCTAATCGAAGGAATTCAAAGGCCATCTGACTTTCTTTGTCTTATTGTTCCGGAGTAATATTGAGGAAACAACGTGAATCGAGGAGGTGATGGAAAGTCAGTGGTTTCGTTCGATAATGAGGGCCATTGTAAATGTTATCCCCATGATTTGATGAACATTCTTTTCATTTCGAGTTACGAGGATACTCACCCCCTCACGTTGAAGTATAGAAGATTGGATGTCTTACCTGTAACAAAAATATAAAGATTAATAGAGTGCCTTTCAAAATTTCATAGAGATTCATTTTGTTCAGGATAGAATCATGTGTTGAAAATATTCTGCAGAATTGTCAAGGGGGCTTGATTGAGTAAAAATAAAAATAATTCTGATCAGGGTGTTTGTCACAGAACTTTCATTGAATCAGGTTTCAATAAAAGGTTGAAAACAGAAGCTGTATTTGTAGACACTTCACCAGCTCACGATACGGCGTGGAAACATGGTTTTATATTGAAACTTCATAATCATCTTGAATGTGGAAAAGTAATTCGGTTGATTGAAAATATGTTATCTGATAGAAGACTTCGTCTTTTTGTTAGTATAGTTGTTCCAAAATTATGGACTCCCACAAGGATCAGTTGCAGACCTCCTTCTGTTTTATTTATATTTATGTGATATTCCTGCAACTTCTTCAGAGAAATTCATCTATGCAGATGATATTGCTCTGGCGTTTCCTCCCTTCGATTTTCAAAATATTAAAAACACTCAGAATACAGATTTAGAAATTTCGAAAAATTATTTTATTGAGTGGCGTTTATGTCCAAATCCTAATGGAGTAGAAGTTTCTTGTTTTCATTTGAATAATCAACAGAAGATACTCTCAATAATGCCGATCTGAAACATAATTCCACTTCTTAATATCTTGAAGAATAATTAGATTCTTCTTTAAATTTCTATATCCCTTTGAAAAATTTTTGCATGTTGAAATCCAGGAATAATATTCTTCAAAATCAAGCTGGTTCTTCATGGGGTGCTAACCCTACCACTCCTCGTACGACTACTTTGGCTTTGGTTTTCTCTGCCGCTGAATATTGTTGTTCGGTTTGCTTTAACAGCGCTCATGTTAGATAAATGGATGCTTCAAAATCAATTTTTCAAGAATATCTTTCTTTTTCAAATATTACAGCAGCTTCACATGATGGAGTTTTTAGCAGCTTTCCAACTAGGAATGTTGCGAATGTACTCATTAGAGATTTGTTTGGGATTAGGCAGGCTATCTCAAGGGAATGTTTTCATTGAAAAGCAAGTTTGTCAAGTTAACAGAACGAATCCTGTAAATTAGACTCGAAATAGTGTAAGTTTCTGCCATAAACCAGCCATGAACAAATAAATATTGTTAATTTCTTCGATAAAATCGTTATGTTCAATCGAATGGTCGCTTATATTCAACAGTCAAAATTTCAACGGAATTTTGAATTTACCTCCGTACCACTACCAACAATATAATGATAATTATCAATTTCCCTTCTATGCGAAATTTGAACTGTTTTGTTTCAATTAATTAATTTATCAATTACTGAAAATTATTAGCCTGAGATTAACGGAGTCCTTGATTAGGACAAATTCTAGGAGAACGTTAACCAGGACGAGGGTTATCATGTCCAACATTTTCTTGACGAAACACAGAATTGAAGTATGAGTCAATCTGTAATTTTACTGAGTTTTCGTTATTTATCTATTTCGAATCGCCTTTTTGATGAATTTCCACAAATATTAAAACCAGTATTAGGATGTAATGATACAATTATCAAAGATTCAAAACTTAATATCGATGGTCTTCTGAAGATTTTTGAGGTTTGTTCGAATTCAACCTATTTTCATTTAGGAGATGATTTTAATCATCAAAATTTCGGAATGGAAATAGGTTCTCCGCTTTCACCTACGATGAGTAAAATATTCATGTAAAACTTCGAAGAGGAATGTATAGATGCATATTCATTAAAAACGCAACTTTATGGCGATATGTTGATGTTTTTGTGCGATCCGGCAACATGGAGAAAGACGGTTTATTCAATACATAAATTCTAAAGGACCCAAAGTAATATTCACAATGAGATCAAAAGAGGATTATGAATTTTTTTGGTATTGTAATTGTAGTATACAAACCATTCCGAAACAAGTGTGTTTAGAAAAGACACACATGCAGAGAGATATTTACAGTCTTTTATCTTCAACTCACCTCAATTATCATCGAAACCCTTCATAATGGGGCTTATCTGACTTCATCATCTTATGAGATCCGTCGAGATGATCATATTTACATATAATCATTTTTTGTTGAAAACGGAGGGATAAGTAAGTTCTTATATTCCAACAAATCGACAAGAATAACAACAAATAAAACATGAACATCCCAACTCATTGAATTTGATTCCTTATGCACATGGTCTCTCAGGAAAAATCAGGAAAACTGGTGCTAAGATTGATATGAGAACAGTTCTCAGATCAGAAAATGGTTTGATATCTATATACCATATTTGGCTTGATGTATCGGAAACTAAGTTGAATTCAAAAATTTCTATCAAGTAAATTTGCCTTTCTGTGCTTTTTCGAAAATTTCCATTCGAAGAGTTTCGAAATACGAAATTATTTTGAGAAAATATTTCTTCAAATTTTTTCTTTAGTGTCTGGCGAAGGAGTAGGATATAGACTGTGAAACGTTTCAGTTCACTCAGTTGATCATATGGATTATTCCGATATTGTTCATTAGGAAACATTTTTTCTAGAAACTGCCCTTAACAAATAGTTCGTATATCGCAATTATAATATGATAAAATTTTCATTTAATGAGTAGTAGTTCTTTTCAAACATTGGGAATGAAAACCCAGAAAAAACTTGACAGACAATTATTGCCGTAGATTACAAAATAAAGGTGATTACCACTTTCGAAAGAAGAATAATCCCGATGGAGTGCGCAACTTGGATAGTCCTTTTTTATCGCAGAACTGAATAATCTCAGTCGATAAAGAACGTGGCACTTCGAATAATGAGAAACCCAGTGTCAAAAAAATACAAGTCAACCTCTGCAGGGTCGAAATGTCCCGGCTTAAATCCAAGAAAAACGAAGTGCTCAGATGGGGAGCCCCCAGGCACGATGTTTTCATGGCTGAATTACACGACCAGCCACAACATGCAAAGATGACCTCGGGAAAAAAATGACTCAACTCCTGGCAACAACACGAGATATGATAAAAAAGCCCTGAAGCTCTCGGCAGATACATGACAATGTTCATTAGTCGTTATTCAACCACAAATAACTGCCAACAATATAACTCGTAGACCAGATGGAAAATCCTCAGGTTGCATGGGACGTTCCAGCTCTTGGGACAAGACATCTTATGAAATAATTATATTGAGTCTCTTGAGCATTCGTCAGTCAAATCTTTCATAACAATGTCAGATGAAAATTATTTTCTGGTGTAGGTTCCTTTATTCAGTTCTTACAGGAATGTCTTGAAAATTTGGCGAACAACCCATTTTTTTGATGGTTCTCATTCGGAGACTCATTTGTTCGAGCAGAAGTGTGTGCCTGAGCGTTATCTTGAAGCATAGGTTCCTTTTCATGGACATGTGTGAACATTTCACAGAATCTAAGTAAAAAGAAATGTAGTCTATACCATAAACTGATGGGTCTCTTGCATGTAACAGTAATTATCATATTTTTATGTTTTTCTCATTCCATTCCGATAAAAAATAATAACGCATGCCATCTCACACTTCAAAAATTCGCGAATATCGAATAATTCGGTATTAAAAATCGTTAAATCGGGACGCAAAACCAAATTGAGTGAAACGCGGTAGATCGCCTCCTGCGTCACTCGTTATTCCACGATGCCTTGATCGATACTACTAACGCTCCCTATCGGCTTGCTAGAGAAAAAGGTACACGAGAAGAGGGGGAGAGTTGATATATCGCGGTACTTCACGGAAGGCGCTGAGTTCCGGGTGTTTCAACAACCAATATGTGGAGCCTAATTTTAAAGATCGTTTTCTCGTTGAAAATTGATATTTTTGATTGCGATTGAAGTTTTCCAGTATTCTTATGAAAAGAATATTTGATTCCAATGATAAAAAAAATACATGAAAAAGACCATTAAATAAGGGGTAAATATATATATATATATATATTCTTTTGAGATGAGCGGTACATTTTTTATATCACACAATTTGTGTCATAACAGTATTAGCAGCGGAAATGTAAACGGGGTACCATACATTTTTACGTATGATACAAGAGCACAGATAAAAACCTCAGGAAAAACTCTGTCTCCCCGTATAAGTGTAATGAAATTTTTGTTTTTTATTGGAGGGCTCCTTTTTCATCGACAAAGATCCTTCTTTCCTATGCCATGCAGGTTGAAATCTTGGAATCATACCTGAAAACAAAAAAGGAGACGAAAAAACTAATATGAACTAGTAAATAATTTAGTACTTATTTAATTAATTAGAAGTTCACGATCCATCTCAAAAAAGAATCAGACACCGAATGAATTGCCTCGAAACCATCGTCAAATTTATATATTGGACAACTATTAACTAAATGTTCTATTGTTTCCTCCGCACTCGCACCTTGGACTTTCAACCGAATTTCATTTGAAGAGGAAACTATTACAGCGACCCTGACCGGTTCTAAGTCGATTCAAAATGCACCAAATTTTCCTAGGAAGATTGAAACCATGAACTTTTTCTGAAGGATCGCTGATCAAACCTTTGTCGAAAACATTAAACGAATTCCATTCCGAACGCCAAACTTCTTTGTCACTTTTATTGGTGTAGAGAAAATCGTTGATCCATAAAGATTTACGAGATTTCAATCTAGCAATTTAAGAATCCGGAATATAAGACATGATTGGGAATAAATTCGGAAAGGAACGACCTTTATCCCAAGACTTTAATCACAGCGCAGACGTCAATGAGGTAGTCGAAAAGTTACTGTGTAATATCGATATTTCCTAGGAATGAAATAGCAGAAAATCAAAAAGACTGGACACGGTTTCTTCTGAAGTTTCCGATTTTCCAGAAAACACTACAATGGTTCCAATTATGAATATATCACGCCGCATACGCCATTTTGCGACTTTGAAGCTCTTCCTCTCACGTCTTCCACATACTGGCTCAACTGAAGTGGTGTAAACTGAATATATCGCTGGACAGCATCGACAGATAACATTTATCTGCCATTTTGAATCAGCAGTACTATTTTCTAGTGCTTGAGTGAAAACACAGAATCGACTTAGAGATTAAAATATATGACAAGAGCATGTTCGGTGTGATCGAATGAACAGGTGGAATTCACCACATTATCACGCGACTATTTAATCCATTGAAAATTTTATTTCCTCATTATTTTCAGAAATAAAGATCAAATTTCTTTCTCTGACCGAAGAATCTGCTCCCAAAATATGTCTTTTCCTGTATATTGTATATTGTGAATATTGTATATTGTGAATATTATATATTGTGAATCTAGGCGATTTGCATGCCTTCGTAAAACTATTGCACAACATATTTCCATGAAAAGTTCCGGTAATGATGGCGATAGAAGTATCGGATTAAGCAACGAATATTTGTCGACGAAGTCGAGTATTTAAAAAAATTCTTCACATCAACGCAATAACCGGTCGATCCCGGTTCACACGCCATTTTTAACTATTCAAAATCTCTTTCAGTCGCCCTTCTGCATACTGGTTCAAGAAAAAATTTTGGGGGAGTGTGTTCATATACCCAAGAATATCGAAAGCCCCTACTAGTTTTATTCTCTCACCTATTTTTTTCTATCAATCAAGAATTGTCAATATTGTGTGAATGTTATTGGATTCGTGTTGTGTACGATGGCAAAGGTGAATAGGGGTTAAATCAAGAATGATCGTATCTCAACTGACTCAGAAATCCCAAAATATTGCGCCTCGAATAAAAGAATCACCACCTTATGTAGGCCATAAATCAAGGGAATAGTCGCCTACAGGTATCATTATGGTCATAAATATACTTCTCCATTCCAATTCAGACAAAAGCATCTAGATATTCCTCGCATACAAAATGCGCAATTCTCGCTTGATCTGGCAGCTTTAATATCGAGATGACTCTAACCGAACACAGGTAATAAGGTATATTTTTTCAGGGGGGATTCTTCAAGCATTCATTTTAACTTAAACACATGATATGTTACAATATTCGAATGTTTTCTTTCGATATTGCCTGGAAACGTTTGCATATTTTTGCTGGTTGATTTATTGTTTTGCCGCCTTGGGCTTCGAAGTGGTTGTCGAATGTCTCTGACTCGTAATTGGATATTTTTTATGTGGAAGATGAAAAGATGTTGCTCTTTCCGGGACATAAATTATGTGTGAAAGTCATCTATGGTTTTGTTTTTCTCGTGATACCATAAAAATAACAAACTCGAATGGATCAGCTAGTTGATATATGAAGATAAATTGTAGATAATGTTTCTTTTCTCTATTTCTTGGGAGGTTTATTATATTTCGAACAATATAGTCGTTCAGTGAAGGATCAACTTTATTTGCTTCGATACCTCAATAACAAGCTGAAGGATTTTGAACGAAACAAAATCTAGCAGAATACTGACATGAGGTCGGAAGATCGTTGAAATTTTTGCATCAAAAATAAATACCCCATAATTGCATCGTTTTGGTGTCAAAAATGACTGTTTGATTCAGGAACAAACAAAACCAATCCGACAATTCACTTCCCGAAGAGTAGAAAAAATAACGAGATCCCCTTGATTTTTCAACTAAATGGCAAATAAATTGTCGAATAGTTTCGGCTTGGTCCCGAATCAAATACTTATTTTTGTCTCCAAAGAAATGCAACTCTGGGGTATTTTTGTTCAAAGCCTCCTGAATGGCATTGCTCATTGATTTTTTACTCTACGGAAATTAAATTTGTAGAATCATTCTTGCTTTGCTCAAATATTTTCCGCAACTTCTTTGTATGCGAAGTACCCGATTTATCAAGGTAGCTTTCATAGACATCCGATTACTCTTTACCTAGCCTATGAATTCCATCATGTGAAATTCCAACTGAAATCAAACACTTTATGAAACATGTATCATGTGTACCCCAACTATAAATTTCAATTCCATCGGATCTTTATGTTCGGAAATGAAAAAATGATAAATTCAGAATGGATGTACCTTCAAAATCACTGGGATCCAAATCTCACGAATACCGAGTGTCCTAGTTGTTTTTTTGGGAGCTACGATGAAAGAGTGAGATTTGTACGTTGCAGTTCGCTTTGTTGATCGTTTCTGTATTGTTCTTTAGGCAACCTGATTTCCTAGGAGCAAATAGTTTAGTCCAACAATCCGTGAGCCATTTTCCATTAAAAAACAATTTCAACTCAATATTTCATTGTTTTGTTTCAGATATTGGGAGTGAAACCCAGAAAAAACTACACAATGATGCAAAATCCTCCGAAAATAAGCTTTAATCGATACACCAATTTGATGTCCAAAATCGCATTTTACCGTTAAAGAAAAGTACAAAATAATTGAGAATTTTATTCTTCAAAACATGACAATGTGCGTAAATATTGGACACGCATTACATATGAATCAAATATTGGATAATATATTACGAAAATAATGGATTTGATTTCCAGAAACCGAAGAATTTCATTGAGATCGAATCACAATCCATCAAAGCAAACAATAGAATTCCTTTTTGTACCTTCCAGTGAAACGGAAAATACGTACGAATACGAGCATAACATCAAAAATAGAGAAAAATCAAAACTTTCGACAGAAAGCACGAGTCATGTCGAACGTTGTATGATGAAAAAAAACCTGTAGTTGGATATAATATGTTGGCTGGATTCATCCCACATCCAGCATACGATTCTGTAAAGAAATAAAAGGTTCATTCGATGAAAATGTGAATTTTATCGGAAAGGATCTGAGTTCCTTTTTTTTACAATCGAATGTATAAAAACCTCAATAAAAAAATATGAGGAAAGATTCCTCCTGAATCAAATCATTAGTATCTCCCCTTATTTCTTCAATTGAGAAATGTGAATAAATATGGATTGATGGATAATATGGGCGGATTTATCATTATTTTTCAGGATTTTTCTAGAGTTTCAATTTCAACTCCAGTGACCTGTTTAGTATCGAAAGGAAACGCTCTTGCTGATTGCACGATTCAAACTATTTTTCTAGAGGAGTTTTTAGAAAAAATGTGGACTCATCAACAATAACGAAATAATGTGAACCATCAACGGAGTGAAGCGTAACTTACATATCTGAAAACTTCATCAGATAATTAAGAGAAAATTTGCAGGAATCAATTCATCTGATCACTTTCGTGATTTGAGACGTTTATATTTTTCATGTTTTCTCTGTTTTGAGTGCCAATGTATAAAGAAGAAGTTCTCGAAATCAAATGGAATAATTATTCATAGAGAAGTCTTGAATTACGAAAAGAATTGATTCTAGCAACTTCTCTCTTAATTATCAGATCAAGGACTCACTATAGACGAGAGATTCCATCTTAATATAAACTCTAGAATGTTATAATTCACTTCGTTGATTTTTATCCTTATTTCGTTATTTTTCATAAGGCATCATTTTTCCAGAAACTACTTCTAAAATTTGAAAACGGTAATTCACAAGGGCTTTATTTTTTATGAATAATAATTTTTAGTGAATCTTCAATAGTTTTTTCTTCAGATATTGAAAGTGAAAACCTGAAGAAAACCTGAAATTAAGGTAAATTATTATGGTTCGCTGAACGTTTGTGCTCGTTTTTACGCGCTTGTTCTGGGGAACGGCGCGTTATCATTTCGTCATGATGTCTGTAATTTTCGAATTTTGAGCCGAAATTGGTCTCAAACGTTCTGGGGAACGGCGCGTTATCATTTCGTCATGATGTCTGTAATTTTAGAATTTTGAGCTAGGTTGGACTCACTGATGAAGAATCCGTGGTCAAAGTTGATTCTGTCCGTCCGGTCGGCCGTGTGCGCTGTAACTCTCAAAAGGAAGGGCCTAAAGTTTTGAAATTTTCAGGTTAGATTAAGAACCCGAATATCTCGGTAAAGTTCGTTAATGTGTCGAATCTTTTGAATGGTTTTTGTGCTACAGCCATTTGAAATTTTGATTTTTCAATAACTCGAAAAATATTCATCTGATCGAAATGAAACTTGGTTGGAAGAAGAACAGTGTCAATAAGAAGAATTATCCAAGTAAAAAAAGTTTTTTTTCTTAAATTTTTATATTTCGTTAAAATTTCACTGAAATTTCCAAGTCACCATTTCGCAATGTGAACAAGCGCGTAAAACCTGCTGACTTCACGTAAGTGGTTTTCTAGATTTTCTATATCAAAGTATATCGGTTGGTGTTTATGTCTATCATTTTCCAAATTTTAAAGTTTTTGGGGTACATTTTATTCGGAGCAAGTTTCATGGATTTCTTCTCAACCATTATGCACAAAATATTGAAATTCTATGAGACCTGGAACTTTTCAGGGAAATATTTTCAGCTTTGTGGTTTCAAAGTGTCATCATTAAAATTTGAATCAAGACCCAACTAGTGTAGGACATGCACTCCCTATTCAATTGATTTAAAGGGTGATTCCAAATAAGACGTGAACCTTGAAGTAGGTGTTAGTATCATGTTTTCGTTCAAGACATATTCATTGAAATTCAAAATCAACAGTTTCGGAGATATTAGAATTTTCGTGGTTTTCAAACAGTTTTTCACCTTAGTTCATTATTGGTGAATTTTTTCTATGTTGATCAAATTTAATTATGATTTTGGCTTTCTTTTGTCTGATAAGGATATATGTATTGAATGATAAAAGGGTTAAGTATAATTACTCTTGAAATTTAGATCCCTCTTGATTACACATGCATTATTTCTTATGCCATCCAAAAGGTTGTTTATGACAAAATCTGCTGAAAGGAAACTAGAAGATGCATCTTCACAGAAACTTCTTCAGGGAATAAAGAAAAAAACGAGCAAGTGTTTCGAGAAGTTTTGGCATACATGGAATGTGGAATTCAAAAGTTGTAGGCAGCTGTCGAAAAGCAGAAAAACTCACATATCTCGGAAACTGTTGATTTTCGGTAACTAATAAAAATGGTTTAAACGACAGCAAATGAGTCATAATAACACCCCCTTCAAAGTTCAAGTCTAATTATGAATGACTCTGTAAAGGATAGATGATTGTGTATTCCTTATGGCCTTTTTTGTGAAACTTTTCATATTCATGTAAATATGAGTAGTTTTACCCCAAGGATATAAAATTCTGCAACAACTTGTTAATGAAAAGCAACTCAGAAACTGAAACTCCCTTGATTTGTTGGAGAGGCAATATATCATTTGTTATTTACAACATACTTCCCGAGCTTTGTGGTGTTTGTTTTGTTGCGTATCCTTCTTTATATGGCTAACCCACCTCTTACCAGCAGGGAAGGATGCAGTAAGTTACTTCAAATTTTCAGGATATTCCTTCGTGGAACCCAATGGTGTAACATTTCGAAACAAATGATGCTTGAATTTTTCTTCGTTCGGTCGATATAGTGCGCTGTGATGAAAAATCCTCAAATAAAAAATGTCGATTTCACCCACATACTTGTACAGGGTTAGAGACTATAAATAATCCAAGCCTTATCCATGATATTACTTTCTACAGAGAAGAGACTTTCATGGAAAACTTGTTTTTCCATCACCTGATGTATTCTTATACAGGCTGAGTCTGAGTTTCACATTAATTTTAACCCTAGATTTCTCTTTTCAAATGAAACTTTTTTTTCATTCACCATTTTTCCAGATTCGGCCCTAGTGAAAAAGATATAGATTGTTGAAGTTTCGAAAAAAAGTCGGTTTTTCTTTTGTAGCTTAGACATGGTTTCTCCGAATCAAATGAATTTTGTTGAGAAGCTTCCGATGGCTATGATTCTTATTTTACAGTTATCAATATCATCTTACTTCAAACAGTTTTCTGTTTGAAGACTCCCCGATTCATAAAACTATAAGAAATAAGCATGAATGATGCAGATGAAGTTTACCTTAAGTCATCATAAGAATCCTCAGTTATTTTTTAATACTTAATTATTCCTTATTATTTCGAGATATTCAACGCTGAATGTTACAAAATCTGATAAAAATTCGAGAAATTTCCTTATTTTTGCGGATCCGCCCCTGAGTCAGTGAAGACTGTTAATTGAGCTCCGCTCAGGTTCACCCGGAATATAGAATACACAGAATTATTTATCTATTTCGCATAGACTAAATATTAGTTCTATGCTATTTCGTGACCAGACCACAGACATAGTCCATGACTTTGGACCAGACTTTCCATAGAATTCTAGAGTTCAATTAATGTTTTTAGGTTAGTTGAGTGATTTTTCATAATTCGTTCATAAATTGGATGAAAATCAGAATAATTATGGAATTTTCAATACAAGAATGGGCAAGATTGAAATTGTCTAGAATCTCATGATGAAAACAACTGGATATTGCACGAATTTCAAGTGGATGATTAGTGTTTCAATGGTCAAGTGTAGTAAAATATTTATTCCACAATAATACCGCAAAAAGTTCCAAATCATAAGAATGAAGTGCGTGAATGCGTTTTCCCAATCAAATTTTTTTGAATTTCAAGCAATAGATTGATTTTCCTGCTATACAAATCACCGTTAGTGTTATCTGTGTTGAACTTGCGAACAAAGTGTAGGAGTGTATTATTAGCACATTGAGAAATATTTGAATGCTAATAACTTTGCTCTTCGGCCGAATCTGTTAAAATGGTAAATGAAAAAGTGTTTTATTTGATGAGAGGAATCTATGGTTGAACTTATGTACAATTCAAAGTCTCACCCTGTATAGTCATATTCCAACAGCTTAAACGGGCACTTTTTTAAGTACGGTATAATGTTCGACGGTAACCGTTGATTTATGTTGACAAAGAACACTAGGAATCTTTCACAGCCATTTCTGATGATAATTTATAATAAACTAACCTGAACATATGGACGAATATTGGTCGATAAGTCAAAAAGTATTTCACCTTAATCTGAGCTAATTATCCAATCAACCCAAGGATCTACACCGAAAAAGTAATGTCCAAGGAGTACAGTTACTGCAGTTTCACGGTTATTTCCGATCATCAGACTGACCTACCTTGCAACCACAGATAGGACTTTAGAGACTTATGACCTGTTCGAGGACATCCTGCAGAATAACAGCAGCGCCATCTCTCGAGAGTATCATACTAATACTTTGATAGATGTGCATGACGTTCATCCTATTATCCATTATTTCTAACGGAGAATAGAATTCTTCATTTCAAAACTAATATGTCCCATAGTGGATCACTGAATATGCATCTCGTACGGAATAGAATTGTGGTCTTCAACAAATGAATAAAATATATCTTCGATTTTTTATATGTAGAAAACGGAGCGAATACGAAAACCTCTTTATCCTTGAAGTTCTGGAAGGACTTCAGAAATTTGCATTTTATAGGAAAAATATGAAAATATTGGCAATGATTATGCAGTTGGATTTCCGCCCTATGGAATTGTTCAGTTTTTATGACGCTACTTCTTGGCTAATTCTCTCCCTCTATATTCTGGAATTGCACGTTTTCCTGGCCGAATCGATACTCAGAACCAGTACAGATATCAAATGCTGAAGGTTGATTCCACCATATAAAAATACAGGAGGATTGTAAGATGAAGGCTTGATCATTTATTTTTGATGGTTGTAAAATTTGCTCATCCAAAAATTACAACATGAGAGAGTTCAACTCCCTGATAGAATACACTATGATTGTGATATAATACTTAATTATTCTTTATTATTTCTCTGATCAGTTAAATATTTTTTGAGTTATTGAAAAATCGAAATTTCAAATGGCTGTCGCTCAAAAACCATTCGGCTGATTTGGCCCATTAACGAACTCGTCCGAGATATTCAGGATCTTAACCTGACCGAAAAATTTCAAGACTCTAGGTCCTTCCTTTCGAAAGTTACAGCGCATACAGCCGGACGGATAGACAGACAGAATCAGTTTTGACCACGGGTTCTTCATCAGTGAGTCCAACCTAGTCGTTTGAGACCAATTTCGGCTCAAAATTCGATAATTACAGACATCGTGACAAAATGATAACGCGCTGTTCCCAAGAACAAGCGCGTAAAAACATTGAATATTTGAAAATAATTGAATATTATTTTATGACACCAACGTCATGAAATTCCGCATGAAGTTATCCATTAGCATTTCCAACTTAGTAACCAAGTTTCATCATGACTGAGTCAGTATTTTTTGTGCTAATCCGAAAAATCATTGATGGCGAGAGAAAAATACAAAATTTGACATATTTTTTCCGAATATTTCTGAAAATTGTGACTGTATAGAACAGAAATTTGATAAGCTGCTGCTATATATGTAGCTCAAACTACGAGCGTAACTTCCTTTAAGAAATTCAGGCAAAATGATAACACGCTGTTTCCCAGAACCTGTACGCAACGAGTAGATTTCGATGGAATTATTCCTCGGCTTTAAGTCCATGCTGTTGAAAAAATCCACATTCTTCGCGGGCTTCAGATGGGGAATGAGAAAGAATTCTTGAATTCCTCGGAAATACAGTGAAAGCGCATATTTTTGCGAGCAAATAATTAACACCTTTATTATAAATAAACCTTACCACTATCGACTGAAATATTTCAGTGCTTACATTTCAGGGTTGAACAAACACATGAAAAGGATTCGAAAACACATTGCATGTATATCAGCACAAAGTAGTCCATATCTTAAAATGGAGTTCGGTGATAGCGGGAAAAAGAAGAATACATGAATAAGTGTTATGTAAGCGTGAGTTTATACTATACAATTTGGATTCGACGTTTCAAACCTCCGAGGCCATTGTGAAATGAAAAAATTTTAGGAAACAGAAGTGTAGTCAGCAGTTTTTGCACACATGACGTTGTTTTTGAATAATTTGGAAAATAATATTGTAGAGTAGGATATATCAAATCAATTTCACTAATTGCTTCCCAACATCTCCAAAAATATTTATCGGATTGAGCTCAACTTTGGGACACTATTGAATCACATTAACTGGGAGGTTTTTTTCAATTTTTCGGTTTCTATTGTATGCTTTAGGAATAAAAATTCCGCAACACAATTTTCCATTCAATTTCCGCTCTGAGTTTCTGAGAGTATGGTTCTAAATGAATTAAGTATTGAGTGAGTATTCTACAACTAACTCAGGTTCAATTGGATCCCATCACTTGTTTTCGAGATTTTGAGTGAGTAACCTCAACAATTCAAATGAGAGTAACTATGAAGTTGTTTGGCAGATTTAGCCCATGGACAATAGTATTTAAATGTCAGTGTTTTTATAGACTTTTCCCTCGGATATCGTGTCGAAGACTCACAAGTACCGAGTCAGTTTCAGTTCTAGTGGATTGGTATTGTTGAAATTTCTAAGGAAAATGAGGACTTATTGTGATAATAGCTGGTCGGTGCAGTGCATTGAAGTCTCCGGAGCCGGGGGTCCACCAATCTTGAGATACACATTTATTTGCTATTTATATCTTTCATCTGCCATCACGAAATTCTCTTTTGGAATTGAACAATGAGGTTCCAAATCAGAAAATAATTATTATGCCGCTTTTGCAGTAGAGAGAATAAGTACTTCCACCTGACCCTTTTTTCGCTCTCGCGTCACTTACAGTTCCGAAAATCAAGAAAATCTTTCTGCTTGAGGCTGCAAAGCATGCTACCTTACAGGAGTATTCACAGTTATATTACTGTTCTATACAGTTCCTGTCACCTTTGCAGAAACTGAAAAATCATCAAGCAAACTTAAATGATGAAAAGTTATATTATTCAATAAATACTATTGGACAAGCTCAGCAGTGATATGATCGCTGGTATCAATCGAGAATAATGCTGCATTGAGTCCAGATTTTACAAGATTTCTTGAGTCCTGCGTGAAAAATAAGGCTACTGAAATGTTGTATATAGTAATGGTTATTTGTTTTTGCGCGCATGTTTTAGGGGAACACAATGCTATCTTTTTGTCAAAATGTCTGTAAGAAAGATAGGAATTGGTTTCTCGGAGAAGAACAGAGCTCCAGCAATAATATGTAACATAATCACAAGGACGAATATCCGTCGATAAATCAACAAATATTCCCCCTTGATCAGAGCTAATCACCCAATCAACCAATTTAAATGTCTGTAAGTTTCGAATTTTGAGCAGAACATGGTCTCAAACGACTAGATTGGACTCACTGATGATGAATCTGGTCCGTCCATAGGCACGATTACAAGTGTATGGAGAATCTTATCGACTTAAAAATTTTTGGGGTTGATTGCATTTCAAAATGTGAAGGTTAAGTTCATTAATCGGTAAAATTGGTCGAATAATTTCGGAGTTATAGCCATTTGAAGTTTTGAGTTATTCCCCTGATATTCAGAGAACCACTAGAGCGATTGAATTGAACCTTGGCAGTTAATTGAAATATAAGGACTCGCAATCTGTCGCGAAATTCTGTTGAGATCGTGTTGTCAGTAAATTGAAAAAAAAAATTTTTCAGAAACTATTAATTCTATTCGGACAAAATTCTGACTTAACTTTGATCTTCATATTCCGCAGCAGTACACCAAGTTTCAGTTCGATGCGACAATAATATTTGGAGATGTTGTGGAAAATCCTGAAAAAGCACCTCCGTGAAGGCAGCAGCAGCTTTTGCGCTCATGTTCAATAGGGATGACCGCTGTAGCAACGAATTTGAACATGCGTGCAAAAGCTGCTGATTTCAGGTGAGTGCCTTTTCTAGGTTATTCGTACAACAGTTTACTTTTGTTGATGAATAATATGTATGAATTGGTTTCAATGTTTATTTCTTATCCACAATTGAGTTGTTAATATAAACATATTTCGATTCATTTCGTTTTGTTTCTAAATATCAACATTAGTGCTACTTACTCGTACTTCGAGTAAGTAGCATTACTTTGCCCTTTGCTGCGTTGCGAAATGACAAAATTATGATGAAGTAGCTTTACTTTTCCGAAGTATTTATATTTCGACTTGATAAAATAAAACAATTTATTGGTGGGCAACTTTATTTTGTGCAACAGGTTGTTCTTAGCCATTCAGTCAATCTACAAGATCAAAACCATTTTCGCCTACAAAGGTTCGGATTATAGCTATTTGGAGAAGAAAACAGCTTTCCTTCATTAAGAACAGGAAGCAAAAAACCCACTCTCCCTCTATTTGTATATCTCTTGTCGTTAGGTTTACGCAGATATCGTGATAAATCTCATTGTGTTCATTATAACAAAATATCTTATGGTTCATTTTCATGACCGGGTCACGTTAATTTAGCTTATAAATAAGCAAGTGATTCGTCATATTTATCAATTAGCCTATATGAATATTTAACTAAGGCAGCCGTTCGTTAATGCTGAAAACTCGGAACGAAATCTGACGAAATTAATCTAGGACCTGAATATCAACAAGAAAACCAACCTGCCAGATTTCACTGGAACAATGAAGAATATTTTCGGGATTTATAGTGGAAAGATTTGACGATAAGGGTGGTCGACTTGGCTTACCTCATTCGAATTCATCTTCTGAGCTGTAAGGGGGTCGCCTGTAAACTTAGGGGTTCATTCAAATCATCAACAATAATAATAACTGTGACAGAAAATTTTCGGTAGGATTTCTACTGTCATTGTATTTTCAGGTGGATATAATTGAATTTTACCCCTTCAGGTTCCATTCGCTACGGAGTCAAACACCTGTAGAAGCCATGTTTCTATATAAAGGCGGAATAGAGGAAACAATTACTGATTTTATTTGTTATGAGACCATTTTACGTCTTCTCTCTTCATCTTCTGAGTTATGTTATTACCCATATTCCAATTTAAATCATTATTCCACCAAAGATCTAAGAGAATCATGCCAATATCACTGAAATCATGAAAAGTTAACCATTACGATTGTTATTTCATTTTCCTCGAAAAATAAGTGTTCCTTAGATACTGGAGGTTTTCACAAGTTTTGGTTTTTCGGATAATAATGAAAAACACTTCTCTAATGACACATTAATGAACCATTCCATTATTTTGCTACCTTTAACCGGAATAATATGAATTTCAAGAGTTTCTTCAAAATTTCGAAAGTGTGATTTGGTTTGCAGAAACTTGAGGGGTTTACGTGAACCTCAAACCTTCCCATTTTTCCGTTTCCGTTCTCGGATCATATTTCGTTTCGTGATCATATTTGTCTACCTCGAAATTTTCCACAGAAAGTTTCATCTAATATCAATTTGAGGATTTTTTGGGAGTATTTTGCATTACTCATAGAAAACGCTCTTGCGGATTGCAGGATATAAAATAATTATGAAGGACAGTTCTAGCAGAAATGTAGTCTGATGAACAATCATGAACAATTGTGAACAATCAACGGAGGGAACTGTAACGTTTGTGATTCTTTATATATCTTATATTCATCAGGAGATCAAGAGAAAATTTGCAAGAATCAATTTCTTTCAAAACTTTCGTAACTCAAGACTTTTTCACGAATGTGTTGAAAGAAATCGATTCCTGCAAATTTTCTGATAAAGGAGTCCGACAAACACTCTTGAACGTGACAGTTCAGTTGATAGTTCCTATATCATTCCGTCATTGTTCCTAGAGCAAGTTTTCTTCCAGAAACCGTCAATGACAAATAGTTTGAATCTCTCAACCAGCAAGGGCTTTTTCCATGATTTTACATAATTTTATAGTTCTTTTTCAGATATTTCGGGTGGAAGCCATTAAAAATTTTTCAAGTTAATCGAGACCTTTCAAACAGTTATTTCATTGCTTTACATTTTCAAAAAGTGACTCCGAAACCATTGAAAATTTTTTGCTTATCAACGAACCTTGCTGATGCATTTGAACAAAATAATGGCTTCATCTTTCCAGTTGGTAGTTGAAGTATTAACTAAGTGACGGTTGGTAAAATTCAATTGAGTTTATTCACTTGTGTGTTCAATCAAATGATATGAAACAGTCTTTTATAATTCAATCATCCTGTAGTTTTTTTTGTGCACAAGTTCTGAGGAGAAACAACATTTTGTTGAGATTGTATCGTTAGTTTTTTTCGTAAACGATCCAGATCGCAAAAAATTTTGCTTTCACATCCGAGTCTTAATTTCTATCTAATATAATTTAGATTACCGGAGATATTGAGGAAAAATGTATCAAATGCATCTGGAAGGCAACGAAGAAATTCAAAAGACAAACTTTGAGAAAATCTCCAATCAAGAAGGTCAATGGAGAATGTGCCTCTTCAGATGAAGAAAAATGCATCACATTTGCCGAGCATCTGGCACAAGTTTTCACTCCAAACGACCTTTATCCTGGCGTCAGCGATACAAAAGTTGAATCTTTTCTAGATGTTGCATGTCAGATGTCTCTACCAATTTAACCTTTCACACAAACAGAAGTGGTCAATGAGATAAGAAGAATGAAAAACAAGAAGGCACCCGGTTACGACCTCATAACGGCGGAAATCCTGAAAACATTACCCAAAAAAGTTGTCGTGCTAATCACTACATTATTCAACAGAATGATGAGCATATCCTATTTCCCGATCATATGGAAGTATGCTGAGGTTATAATGATTGCCAGACCAGGTAAACCAGAACATGAAGTGAAATCATATGGACTAATAAGTCTGCTTCCAATCTTGGGTAAACTATTCGAGAAACTTCTTCTGAAAAGGCTGAAAGAAGACATGGACATGCACCAGCTGGTACCGAATCATCAACTATACTTCATTCACTTTTATAAAGTAGTCCAGTTAGCCATAATTTAGGTCTATTATGTTTTTGTAACTAAAACCAAGGCAGGTTGGCGCTCCTGAAATATCGACAATGTCAAAATAATTCGACACGACGTTGCCAATTTCTACTCTCTTTCAATAACAAATAACAATTCCACAAGCCATAATAAACTAATAAATTAACATTTCGCTTTGATTGTATTGTATTGAGACTTAAGTAGGTAGTCATGTTTGAATTAAACAAATTCCTTAATGAATAATTTCAAACATTTTATATTTCGTGGAATTGTTTCGATAGGAAGTAGTACACTGAAAATGAACTTGGTATACCCTATCTTGACAGAACATTGAAATTTTACGTATGAAAATAACATGATTTTATACAAAATCTCATTCAGTTCTATTTTTTCTAATATTTTAGGAATTGCTTTTTCTGGAAATTGAATATTTAAGTTCAAAGTATGTCTATAAAACATAATTCCATATCTTGCTTTTGACTCGAATACTGAATGATAGGTAGTTTACATGGAGAATTTATCCAGATATCTTGTCATTACAACCAATGATAATAGACTGAAGCTAAGCTGTATGTATCCCAGTTTAGAAATATGTTGATCCAATCCATTCACCTAGATTCCCAAGAACTGTTAGTTCTTTTGAGGTTAATTGTGACACAGGTTTCGTAGTACAACTACATTTTCTTACTGGAATATTTCAAGTTGTGCAACAAGGTATTTGAATGACTTCTGTAGGCTTATTTCTTGAGAATTTAGAAAATAGGGAATTCCATAGGTCCGTCCATTCGTTTAGAAGTTTTACTGCCGGGTTATTCGAGTACGTTTATTTTTTTCGAATGAACTATCGCAAAGTAACGGACTGCTCTATCCATCATTTTTCAGTAAAATTCCAAAACACTCGATTCTTGATTTCCGTACAAGAAAAAACCATAACTGAATCTTCCAACCATGTTTATATACGTGAAGTATTAACAGAGAAAAATGTTTTTTCAACATTCGCCAGGTCTTTGGAATGATTGAATTCACATAATATTTTCTCAAATTCATTACTTTCCCAATGTAGATTCACATTTTGAAAAATAAGTAATTACTATACGACCTCTTCGTAGAGAGGACAACGAGTTATCTGACAGGAAAATGACTATAACCTAACATTTTCAAACTATACACGGTGAAATCTGTCAGGATGTCATGGCCAAATGGACTACTTTATAGAAGTGAATGGAGTATGGGTTTCCGAGAGAAACACTCAACTACACATCAAATCCACCGCATTGTAAACAAAATCTCAACAAGTCTCGAAGAAAAAAAAATTTTGCTCAGCAGAATTCCTAGACTCGTCCCAAGCTTTCGACAAGGTATGGCACACCGAACTGCTTTACAAATTGAAACACCTTCTTCCACAACCATACTATATGCTTCTGAAATATTACCTAGCAGACCGACATTTTGCCGTGAAACATGGAGAGGCAAAATCCACCCCTTTCAAACTTAAATCTGGAGTCCCACAGGAAAGTATATTGGGACCACTTCTATATATCATCTACACTTCAGACATACCAGAAAACAAGAACACCACAATAGTCTCTTTTGCAGACGAGGTATCCATACTTGCATCTCATGAAAACGCCCAAACAGCTTCAGAAAACTTGCAACAACACTTGGATGAACTCGGACAGTGGCAACGAAAATGGCGACTTAACATCAATGAGACTAAATCAGTACAAGTAACCTTCACAACAAGAAAAACAACATGTCCCCCTGTCAAAATATTTGGTAAGAAAATACCAGTGGATACCAAAGCTAAATACCTCAGCATACATTTAGATCAGCGCCTCAATTGGAGGCAACACATTAATGCTAAGAAAAATCAAATAAACCTGAAAATTCGTCAAATGTACTGGCTCATAGGCAGAAAGTCCAAATTGAACCTTCAAAATAAGTAACTCATTCATAAGGAAATCATCAAACCAATATGAACCTACGGCATCCAATTCTGGGGTTGCGATGAAACATCAAATATGCAAATCCTCCAAAGACTTCGATCCAAAATATTACGTTCATTGGTTAATGCACCATGGTATGTCTCCAACCTCACCGTCCATAATGATTTAAGAGTTCCATATGTCACCACCGAAATCGAAAATCACTCAAGAAAATATCACAATAAGCTAGAAGGACATGCCAACCACCTGATCGACCAACTGACAGAAAATCCATCCAATGTTAGTAAAAATTGTTTCAAGCATATACTCGATGAGCGCACTAATTCTACAGCAGGATCTTAGACTTTAACGTGTTTTCCGTCTCATGAATAATTCTATTCCTATTCATTCCTGACGCCGGTACATATCCTTGAAGAGGTGAGAATAATGGGAGCTTTCTGAAATAACAACAAACCGATATTTGAAATTTTTCATGCCCGTAACTTACTGGTCGTTTGTTTCCGTTTCGAAGCAGATGTACGTTGAGTGCCACGAACGAAAAAGGAGAACTTCGCCCTTCCGAACAATAATATTTTTTCTTTCTGCATTGATTTTGAAGCGATATGGAACATCGTGAACTATTTCATGACGTTCGATTCCAACCGATAAAATTTACTCTCAGAACATACATTCTTCCATATATTTCGCTCTTTGATTCTCGCTGCGACTTTTTTTTTCAATATTTCATGTTTTGCTTTACTGACGCATTTTCAAATGGACTGAGAGTTTCCTTAGGGAAACTCAAATAAAGCATTGATAGTTTAACAGCAGAAAATTACAATTCCATCAAGGCGAATTCACACAGGGAACTTCACTTAAATATCACCAAGTTCCTCATTCTTTCTCTAGTTTAAAACTAGTGATTCTTCACAAGATCTTTGAATTAAATGCTCACAGAAAAATTTCTTGTGCTTTGATTTATCTCAAGAATGTTCATGGTCGGAAATATAACCATGTGCATTCATCGATATTGAAGGGGAAAATAATAATGAAACGGGCAGTGATAGCATGTAGACTGCTCTGGTCCTAACTTAATAGTGGTGTCCCCGGAAGTGTCTCAGTGTTAACTCAGAAAGAGATCTTGGCACCAATCACAAGGGGCATAAACTGTTCTCTTAGTACAACAAGGATGGAGGGGATCTAACACTAACTCCCACGGATCCCATCAAATATCATGTTGTAGTTTTCGCGTAATGGCATGGTCAATGAGTGCACCCAGACTGCATCAACCTAAACTCGGGAGTGTTATCCCTGAGATAAAGCAGTCTTAACCCCAAAAAGAGGGTCTCAGTTCAATTCATAAAGAGGAAAAAATCTTTTCTGAAAGCACTAAGGATGTTCGGGGTCGCATTAATTTTCTCGGATCACAAAGAATCCCGTGGTGTAGTATTGGAGCAAAAGTTTTTCTGGAGCCTTTATACCAAGACCGTGATCAGCGAGGACAAAGAAAATATCTTCGAGTGCCAGGGAATAGTGGAAAAAATGTGGGGCCCATATTTGGATTGGTCAACTGGATATATGAATCCATTGCACTAAGTGTTTGACAAATAATAAAGAACTATATACTTGTTTGACCCACCGCTGCTTTGTCGAACATTTTGGATCTGCCACAATTAGGTTCATTCACAAAATGTGAGGTATTCAACTGGGCCCTTAGAGTGTCTAGAAAGCAAGAACTGAAAGTTGGCGACCGCAGATAGCCGGGTCAGGGACGGTGTATACGGCCCCCTCAATCCATACGAGTGGGTAACTGCCTTTAGTATCTCAGGCAGAAACTCTCGCGAAGAGGAAAACCGAAAAAAGGATATACTAATATCTATTAGTATCGGGCAGTAGCTCAGTCCTTCTCGTACTTGACTCTCCGTTTTACCGATAGAAGGTGGTCTGGTTTTGCAAGACTTACTGCAAAAAGACATGAGGTACAGCTGGTCACTCTATGTTGCATGGTTACGACCTGGCCGACTCTTTGTCCAGAAAAAAAAACAGTTAATTCCCTCAAGTCGCCAGAGCTTTTTTGTGGCTTTTCTCCAGCTATCAGTTGACAGTCAGGAAATGGAAACTTATGAAACAGCTTGCATTCAGGCGGATGGCCAGTGGACAAGACAGACAAAGTTAATCCTTTCCTATTTAACGACCTGAATCAAAAAGCCTTCTCACTCAGTAAATTTGAAGTGAGGAAACTGACAGGTGCACCCACGGGAGACTGTCCTCTGAGTGATCCTTTACGGAACATGGGAAAGGTTCTCGATAATACATGTTGGTTATGTTAAGAACTCTCTGAAAGAGCTTCACGGTTGTAAAGCTTTCCATCGAGAAAGACTACAACACCTTCGCTCGTGGCTCCTAAAACTGGAAAAAGTAAAGTACGTACAGCACCGAAAAAGGTAATATAGTTCATAGAGATTTTAATGTCTGAATGGTGAACGCAGGGTCGCACAATACGTCGATTTTAATACCATGTTGAAGATGTGAGTATGGTGAAGCAATTTATAGGACACTTGGTGAATATTTGTGTTCCCTACATGAATTTTTTGATGGTATTGATATATTATTCACTGCTTGCTTCTGGTATTGAATTTTTTTTCGTATGCAAGATAGTCCGTCAATTTTAATAATGAACATGACTGACTGAAGAAGATGCTCTTCAATATAAATATGCCAGATGATTATTCAAATGAATCCAAATTTGTATTCGAAAGAACAGTATATTTTTGTTGAGGCGTGTATATCTGTTGTAGTGTATTTGGTATAAAATGTGCATATTATGTGCTGACAATTTCATTCGTTTTCTTTACACCTGCTTTATCGTTCTATATTCTAGAGGTTGTATTTTCTGGCTCTGAATAGTATATATTTCTGCAGTTCCTGTACTTCGATTACGCAGTTTGTCATAAAAATCGACCCCAGGCACCGATTCCAGATTCAGAATTCACTATTGAAAAAGTCCAATTCGTCCCACCCTTTAATATTGTTTGATCATGTATACGTAATGACTTTCCAATATCTGATATAAGGGAAACTGATTTTTTTAAATTTGAATCCAATTTGATGTAATGAGAAAGGAAGTGATTTCTAATGATATTTTTATCAGTGAAATCAACAGTTGAACATTTTTGAAGTCTTATAGCGCCACCTGTTCATATCATACACCATTTTTTCCGTTGGATGGTAGATTTCATTCAATATGTAATACAAATATCATTTCTTAATGTATTGAAGCCTTAACTAAAAAAATATACTGAGAACAGAATGTATTATCGTGCTTGTTAGTAGGAACAAAGGCGTAATATATTTGGCATATGTTTCCGTTATTCCTAGAGATTGAGTAAAACATGGCCTGAAATGATAAGGATGGATCCACGTAATAAAAATTTCTGATTGAATTCAATACTGTCCGTTCGCCCGTAAATAATCTATCTTGCTCTTACTAAACGATAAACAAAGCGAAATTTGATTTTTCAGTGTAAAATCTGACTCTTTCATCAGACAAAGGAGAAAATTTCAAAAATTATTTTCTCTCGAGTTTTCGTTTTGAGTTGAGACTTTTGCCTCAACTCAAATGAAAGTCCCAACTCAAAACAAAAATCCAAAGAAAATAATTCTTAAAATTTTCTTCTTTGTCTGATGAAAGAGTCAGATCTGTTTTCCAAGAAACTGCCCTTGAAAAATAGTTCAATCCTGCAAACCGCAAGGGCGTTCTTCATAAAAAAAAATTTATCCAATTTCAATACTTCTATTTCAGATATTGGGTGTGAAAACTCAGAAAAAAACCTAAAAGATGGTCCACTCACGAGACTTGAAGTCTTTAGAGAGTAGGTCGACGAGGTAATTTCAGGAATTTTAATATCTTAAATCTTCGAAATTATTCTTTGAAATTGCGTGGAGCTAGTCTTACACGAGATTATGAAATTCTATGAATTTTCCTTACACCCCTAAATTATCAAATAAAATGTGATAATTCATAAGTTGAACTATCAATATAAGCATACGCTGAACTATCAATATTAGCATCATAAATGTGTTATTCTATCTCTATCTATTTCGTATAACTTTTTTGGTTTTTTCCAACTCAAAACGAAAAATCGAAAGAAAATAATTCTCCAAATTTTCTCCTTCGTCTGATGAAAGAGTCAGATTTGTTCTCTGAAACGTCACAGTTCGCTTTGTTTATCGTTGTTTATATTGTTCCTATATTGTTCATTAGGCAATCTGTATTCCAAGAAACAAATAGTTTAATTCTGCGAACCGCAAGGGCGTTTTTCATGTAAGAACAATTTTATTCAATTTTCAATAGTTCTGTTTCGGATATTCAGAGAGAAAACCCAGAAAAAACCTAAAAATTTAAACAGATATGTTTGTAATACTTCGAGCTTTTTATCATTTTCATCTGGATTTCATTTAGTTGATGTCTAATTATGTTCATGTTCACGTGGTAGGATTTTGACATATAATACAGTGCTTTCATGATGAAAGGAACAATGTCATTCAAAAATTAGGTTTATATTTCATGTTAAAATCCTCGGACACGCCTATTGGTATTTATTTGGACATTTGTCACAATAAAAATTTTGTATACAGGGTGTCTCATTTGAGAGCTATAACTTTGTCATTACTTTTTTTAAATGTAATACGGGAAACATTGTATCGAATTCAGAAATGCCTCGAAGTAAACGGACAACGTTGAACATCAATAATTAAATGGGAATTTCATTTGTGTGTTTTCATATCGTATCTTGCATTATCCACTATCTTCGTTATATCTAGAAATCCATCGAGTTTAGGCATATGGTATGTTCACAAAAAGTAATAGGAATTTATCGTAGAATTGTTAAGTGAAATAATATATAGGGTTTCACATTTGAAAAAAGTAATGACAAATATACTAATCGACTTTTCCGAGGATTTTAACATGAAATAGAAACCTAATTTTTAAACGAATTTGTTTCATTCATCATGAAAGCACTGTATAGAATATACGCTACTAAATCGTAAGATAGGAGATGAAACTCTGTGTCTAGTAATATTTTTGTATTGTCATTAGGTGGGTAGCAGAATGAGCTCATCCACAAATAACAACTGACTGAGATATTATTCTGGAAATTATCATGCTCACGATTGGACATGAAATGGTGATGAATGAAATAAAGAAAAGCCAAATATCCCAGCGGAAGCATTCATTGCGAGTCGGTAAGATTCATAAAGGTGAAATCATAAGTGAAATTCCAAAAATAGCGCTCTGAAAATATATGGACATATTCTAGTCGTCTAGTCGAGTGAGATAAAAATCTATCTGAATTTTTACGTGAATAGCTCTCCTCATTTCAATTTTCTCCGGCACTCTAACCGAATAAATTCAGTCGTCTTCCATAATACCGAATGTGATATTTTCCCCTCCCCACAATTCCTAATTGAGCTCATTCTTTATTCACAAGATGGTTCCTTCTTTCCGATCGCCATTTAGAAGAGTGAGCTAGAGCCCAGATTATTACTATTAGTTCCATATTTCTGCTTCCCTCAGTTCAGACATCTATAACACCAGCGTACACACAGAATAAATTTAGATTCAGGAGTGGTCTTGTTCATTTATATTGCTTTTCTGTTGACATCCATTTGCATGTCGGGTTTCAATTATGTTTGTTTAACATTTTTGAAATCATTATTATGCCCTGGGATTATTGGAGTTGCGTCTCTCTCATCTGTCTGTCTTACTTTTCCTTACCGCTCTTTTATCTTCTCTGTGAAATTATGAAGGGAAGTTTTGGAAAAGCACTGACATGAAGTAAGCAGCTTTGGAGTGCATGAATGAGTTCGTTGACAAAGTGGTCGTTGATTCACGTATTGACCCCTCCAAACGCTGGTTTAATTTTTGATGGAAAGATTTTGCAATTTTTTTTCATTAGGTCCTCATGAAACTCTGCATGAACCGCCAAGCTATAATTGTTCAATAATGTACTAGATTTCAATTCGATTCGATCTTAAAGCTATCATTTTTTATTGGAGTATTAAATCACAATTCGATCTGTTTTTTTTGGATATATCAGAAAAATAATATTTTGAATGTATATTTCCCAAGTAGCACACGAATATTTTACCAATGTTGGAACAATATTGTGAAACTATGAGCCCAACTTAGTTTTTCAATATCGAGCCAATAAAGGATGTTGACTTTTCGCAATATTTGGCTGATATTGGATTCTAATATAGCCCAATATAAGAAATAAATATTGCCCAATATATACTTTCAGTATGGAGTATGGAGAGTTGGAGAAGGTATAGTTTTAGTTTTTTTTCTACGTTGCTAAAAGTTACTTACTAGTAATGTTTGTAAGAGTTGTCTTTTAGTTTTTGATTCGATTTGACTTGAAATTAATAAAAGAAAAAAAATTGACTCAAAAAGGAATTTTGACTTTTGGCAATATTGGGTTTAAATTGTACATTTATATTGGCTCACCATAATGTAACCTTTTCTTGATTTGTAAACTATCGGAATAATTAAACTATTTATTCACACTGATAACAAATAACTCAACAACCTATTCTATCAAAGTCTGTGAACAATTTATTTACACACTATTTATTTTCACTGCTCAGTTTCCGCCGCCTTCGAATAACTCCGCTGAATGACTCCCTGTTCTGCTACACGTCCGTCCTTATATAATTCGTGGAACTTCTAGCGATTTCTAGAACAATCTCGTACATACAAGGCCGTACACACCAAAATAATAGACCAACATTGTCCCAATAAACAATCCCCCACCAGAAGGAAGCATTATAAAATATATATATATATATATGGGCCTAATAGAGAATGTTGACTTTTTGCAATATTGAGCCAATATTGGGTATCAATATGAGGTCAATATTCGGCATCCATATTGGATCATATCGAACCATTATTGACCCAATGAGGGTCGGTATTATAAAACTCAAGTGGAAGTTATCTTTAACTTTAACAGTTGAAGTTAAAGTTAAGTTTTATAATACCGGTCCTTAGTTCACTTACCCAATATTGAGGACCAATATTGGATCGATGTAAATACTAAATATTGGACCAATATGGGTTTAATTTATTGGCCCAATATTCATTATCCGTATTGTTTCAATACAGGGTTCCAATATTAATCCAATATGTAATACTTATATTGGTCCAATATATTATCTTCCATAGCAGGATACAAAAACGTTGTCATTGATCAAATGTATGTAGGTTAGGTTAGGTTAGGTTAGGTTAGGTTAGGTTAGGTTAGGTTAGGTTAGGTTAGGTAAGGTTAGTTTAGGTAAGGTTAGGTTAGGTTAGTTACTCTTTTATCTCTACAAGTTTTTCCGAAAACTTAAGCATTCACGAGAAAAAATATAACCGCATTGTTAGCAGGGTGTAAAACGATACGGCATTCAGCAGGCAAAGATAATAACGTTTTCTTAGCAGTGGATTTATGTCGTACAAATATTTTTATATCTTTTCTAAATCTACTGAATCATAGTGTATGCTTTCAGACCCTTCACTAATTCACGAAAGCTGAATTATTCGGTTTTACAAATGGTCGAATCGGGACATAAGACAAATCGGGTGGAACGAGATAGATTGCGTACTACTTCACTCGTTACTGCTCGATTTTACGATCAATAAAGTGGATGCTGTCCATTGGTTCGCTAGAGAGAGGGATACACGAGAAGAGGCAGAGTGGATAAATCAGATATGTCACGCTATACGTGAAGTTTAGACCGTTTAAACAGCCAATATGCTGAACAAAATTTAAAATATCGTTTTTCCGTTGAAAATTGAAATATTTGACGACGGTTGGATTTTTTCAGTATTCTTATAGATAGAGTATTCGATTTCAATAATGAAGAACACATGCAAAAGACCCCTTGACCGAGTTTCGTCCAGTTTTCGCATGCGGAATCGATTCGCATGACTCGAAAATAAGGCCCCATGATCCTGTTCTGTCGTGTCCTCTAATCGGCTTAGAATGGGAATTGAATATCTACAAGTTCGTACATTTCAGAAAATTGCTTGAATTGCGACCGGTTTGAAAATTTGGCATCAAATCAAGAGGACCAAACATAATACTGGATTGTGTTCGTGGAGTTTATACGGCTCAGGATGCCTTATCGAGTACGTTTACTCGTGTATTCCAACTGGGAATGATGAATACGTAAGAAGGTTCGAAACCATGCCAAAATATACCTATTGCAGTCCTGATTCGAGTGCATGTGAACCTTGATTCCCCGTATTCGAATCCTAACAAACTCACGGCAAAAATAACAAAAGGAAAATTGAAAATATCTGATAGGTCGAACACATTTTATTCATGGTTAAATATTTCCATATGAAAACCGTTCCCAATAGAGCAGAAGTTGAGTAGGTTTTCCTAATTTCCATTTCACGTCCTGCAGAAGCGTGGACCACACAAATGTGAAAAAACTCCTCTGTTGCCGCTTTGCAGATCAACCTCCGAAATTAATACAAAGGATTTGAGAGTTTCACAGCGAACAAGAGCGTGGATTAGAATCAAACGACACAAAGTAGTAGAGGAACTTTCAATTGAATCTTTACTTCGGATCGTTACAATGTGAATGTTCGTAGGAAATCGAATTGAATTCGGTATGGAATTTTTCATCATTGAAGGTTCTGTTGTGACCTGTTTCCTGGAAGCTTCTTGGCATTATTTTAGCGCCGATGGCATATAGAGGTCCTCAGCTGAATCAAATTGACTGTTTTGAGCTCCATCCAAAACGAGTATAGAGATGCAGTAAAAATTGAAGAGTAGTATGATTAAGGCTTAGGATATGCGAAATTTCATGGCGCATCAAGGCGACATAGTGCAGCGTAGCACAGTTTTTTGTGAAAAAATGCGTGATTATTCATGGGCGTATAGTGTTATACTGCTATGTGCGGCGTGAAATGCATTGTTGACACAAAACTGCGATGCATTGGAGTTTTCCGTCCACGAGGCATGTGTATACGATCAGCTTCAGAATCAGGCGATTTAGAGCAATGGACCTTATCATCATTTTTGAGCGTATTCGTTGTCAGGTCCAAATGACCTTAGTTTTCAAATTCTGAGCCAAAATGCTTTGAAACGTTCAACTTCTCATTGATGATGAATTTTGTGGTCGAAATTCTTCAGGTCTGTTTGACGGACTGGCTGTGAATAATCCAAAAACCTGTCTATTTTGAATAAAACGGTAGAACATTCACATTTTCCGGATACGTCGAAAGTCCTAGAATGCCGCTATGTGCTTAACCCTTCTCAAGTACCCTACGTTACCTTCCTGTAACGCTTGGCCACTTCATCCGTCAACGTATAGGGGGCGCAAAGCGCACGCTCTCACTGGTAGATCCTCCCAAGATCTTGTAATTATGTTTATCCACAACGGTCCGGTACACTCCTTCGTGATCCTCACAATGGGTGTTCGCTCACGCAGGCATGTAAATGGCTTAGTTTGGTGCATGCCCTGATGAGAACCCCCAAACTAAGCCGGGATGAAACGTGACACTCTCCCAAAACGGTTTGAGATATCACAATTACTTTCAAAAGCTTCATTTTTCTACATGGTTCGATCAAATTGGAAAATTCAAAAGAGTACCGACCCGATAGCTTATCTGTGAGCATCATATCGCTAAAAATTTAACAACATAGGCTTTTGCGCTCATGATCGATTTCGCAGGCGAAACAAATGTTGGAATTTTTCAAACATGATTCTTATGACACGATCATCGCTTTATTTGAACGAAAGAATATACCGACTGGTTACCAAGGTTCATCATGATTAGATCAGCATTCTTGTTGTTCAGTTGATCCAAAAATATCAATTATACCATACGAGATTTGATATCATTTTTCTTAAATTCTCCGAAAAATCAATGCACTGCTTGAAATATCGATTTATGTGCAAAACTTCATTGAAATCAGACAACACAGAGTTGTGAAATTTTCGGATTTTTTTTTACTATTCAGAGCTCTGTCAGTAGCTGCGCGTCAGTATTATACAACTAACTACCAAGTATGCTTGCTATATTGAGCAAATAGCTTCAAATATTCGAATGAATATAACTCTCTACCTATGTGGCCGATTTGCTGCATTCACAAACACATACGTCACATTTTGATGCGCAAACTGAAAGTTTTCAGTCGCTAGCTCATTCCGTTCTCAAGTTATCGTGGCGGAAGATCATTCTGACATCGGATTTTTATTCAGGGAATCCAACCTAGTCGGTTGAGACCACATTCGGTATGACCCTCAAAATCGTTATTCTTCAATCGAATATTTCGATATTAGAATGGGGTATATCATGATACGGATAACTTGATTAGTTGTGATTTTGTTTTTGAAATCTCAGCTCAGGTCAAACAAACAGCTTTATTTTAAACAATCCTCTGATTGTCTTCATACATTAATACAATTTTCATTCGTCAAATGAAAAATTTCAAAAAGCACTGCCGTGAAGGCAGCAGCTTTTGCGCGCATGTTCAATGTAGATGACCACTTCAGCAACAAATTTGAACATGCACGCAAAAGCTGCTGCCTTCTCGGCAGTGCTTTTTGAATATTTTTTTTCGATGAAGTACTGGATTTCAATTCGATCTAAACTGTATTTTTGGAAATATTGGAAAAATAAAATTTTGAATGGGTATATCTAAGGAATCATTGGGCGGATTTTACTCATTCACAAATTCGACCTTCGTAATTAAGCCCCAAACCTACTCTACAAATATCGAGTTTCCAAGTCGTTTCTTCCGGAAGTTATTGTGTTTACGGTCAGCCTAACGGCCGACTGCGTAAACACAATAACTTCTGAAAGAAACAACCTAGAAATTCGATATTTGTAGAGAAGGTTTGGACCTTAATTACGAAGGCCGAATTCGTGAATGGGTAAAATCCACCCAATGATTCCGCTGATATACCCAATCAAAATTTTATTTTTCCAGTATTTCCAAAAATACAGATCAGATCGAATTGAAATCCAGTATTTCATCGAAAAATTACAGGTCGAAGGTTCATACAGAATTAAATGAGGATGATATGATAAGAAAAACACAGAAATTTTTTTTTCAAACTGTCCTAATGACACGATTATAACGAAATTCTGCATTGAGTTGTCTTTCAGCATCTTCAAACTAGCTGCGAAGTTTTATCAGGTGTCAATCAGTATTTCTCGAGTTATACCGAAAAAAACAACGATATCGAGAAGAAAACCTCGAAATTTGACATATTTTTTCCCGATATCTCCAAAACTTATAATCGTATCGAACTGAAATTAGGTACACTGGTGTGAAAAATGAAGCTCAGAGTGTGTGTGGAACTTTTTTTGGCTATGATGAATGGTTTCCTACAAAAAATATTTTTTGTAAACAAATTTCGAAAAAAAATTTTTTTCAAAATTCACTGACAATATGATCCTGACAAAATTTGGCTCAATGTTACTCTACCTAACTGCCAAGTTTGAATCCAATCGCTCAAGTAGTTTCTGAAATAAAAAATAAATAACTTCAAAATTTCAAATGCCTATATCTCCGAAACTATTAGACCGATTTGGCCCATTAAGAAACTTAACCGCGGCATTCTGATGCGCGACCTACCCTGAAAGTTCAAAGTTGCTAGCTTGCTTCTGTCGACAGTTATCGTGTCCTCGGCCGGACGGACGGCCAGCCGGCCGGCCGGACAGAATCGATTTTGACACCGGATTCGTCATCAGTGAGTCCAACCTAGTCGATTGAGACCATTTTCGGCTCAATCATCCAAAATTACAGACATTTGGATAAAACGATAGCACGCTGTTTCCCTAGAACATGCGAGCAAAAAGAAAGTTGGTTCAAGAATTCTGTGAATACCTGTAAACAATTTATCGTGAAAGGACTATTGCGAAAACTTCAAATATCAAAATTGAATGAACTTGGTGATCAACTCTAGAAATATTGAGTATTTCCTGGAACACATATCAATAAACACAACATCATCGAAAAAAAATGGACCGTGTAATTTTTTTTTTCAAATGACCTATTTTCTCATCGTAAATTGAGTAACCCCTGAGAAAAGTTTGAAAAAAATTCATGAAGCTCATCCACAGATGATATTCCTTCAACTGATGAAGTTGAATCCAATGAAACTTCGTTCCAGAAAAATTATCTTATGCATTCAATACTCATTTTTGAAGATATTTATTATAGCTTGTCACATTATTCCTTCCGCTTTTATCGAATCAAGGCTAGTTTCAAGATCAAGTTTGCTTCATTTTATTGCAATATCTTCAGACAAAAACTCGAAATTTCCAGTAAAGGTAGCTGGAAAAGGACAGGAAACCTTCTGAATTCCAGAATCTTCCTATTGATTACTGAGTTGTTTGCTTGTTTCCTGGCAGCTTCTCCAACTTCATCGCAAACCATTCGTCTTCGAGGAGAATCAGAATCCAATGAAAATTCGACAATCGATTGTCCACTGCTGTATTTTCAGCGTTCTGTTTCGTGAGCAAAATTGGGAATCAGTTTGTCAGTGGTATTTCACTAAGGGCATCCTATATTTGGAATGAGACAAACACAGTTTATGTGAAATATTATTGACATTATTCATTTTCTTGAAAGGCATTACCATTAAGTAGGTAATATTATTATGACATCTAGCATATGTCCGCCGTGGCTTCGATGCATAGCACGCATTGAATATTTTTCCTGACTGTAGAGCAGAAATCAGGCTAAATTTGACTGGCAGCATTGGATATGCAACTCAAGATGTCTCCATAAAAATCTTCCAACGTAATGAAATCACATGATCTCGGCGGCCAGTTCAAATAATCTCCACGTGAGATGAACATGCCACCAAATCGCTCATAAGGAATATCCAATGTTGCATGAGCTTTATGGAACTTTGTGCCGTCCTGTTGAAATCACTTGTCGTTAGTGTTCATACCGTCCATCTCAAACCCAATGAAGTTGGTAATCACCGACTTTCAGCGATAACTGTTGATGGTGATGGTGATGGTCTGGCTTTCATCGTTCTATGAAAAAATATGGACCTACAAAGCAGCCACTAGAAAATTCACATCCAACAGTGACTTTTCCTGGATGAATTCGACGCTGTATCTCGTGTGGATTTGTATCGCCCTGAAAAATTTTGTTAGTTGACGCTAAAGATTATTCTTCGGTGATGATCAAGTTCTAATTCTGAATGGTCCGTTATCGTTTGCCGTTTACCTTAAGCTAATGGGTCAGTTGAATGTTGTGCGAATGCGGGCTGAATCAAAGTCTTGTATCCTGTTTTTCATCTGCATGTATTTGGAGAGACTAACAGCAAAAGACACGCCGACAGAAATGTCACGAAGCTCCTCTCACCTTAAGAATGGCGGGTGTTGGGTTTCCTAGGTGTGTTCCACTCACCGCGCCGAAGTCAGCACAATATGATGAACAGTTTTGTCAGTGTTTCTGCACCAGCGGAACAAGGAACAATCAGTTAGTTCCATCTCGAAGGCCTACACGATGGTCTTGTAATGAGAAGCCTCAACTTCCTAAGACTGCTTTATGTGCTCCGTTCAGAGAGGAATATCCTATCTTGCGAGATGTACGAGAAATGGAACGCGCTGGTTCTAGTTTCACAAAAGCTGATCGAGCGTCTCATAACAAGGAACCTCCGTGCCAGATACCAAATCGATATCTGAGCACAGCTCACGAAGAGCTTTTCTGCTTTATTGTACTGAGTAAGAGTTGACATTCATACAGTTGATTTCGATCAATTTGTATCAAGCAAAAAATGTCTTGAGCTGTACCTTTCTTTTTTTAGTATTCCACTATTTTATTTTTCCGAGGAAGTACAACTGGGAAATTCAACCACAAATTCGTGGTTGAAACGTTTATTGGCCTCTGTGTTCATTTTTTCAATACGTGAGATAGGCATGAATCCAAGGAAATACTGCTATCGGGCCTATAAGAAAGAAATTTTTCATCATTTCTCATCTCAGTATAACTTTGTCTATTGTTACCATTCTGTTTATTTTTATTATTTGGATGTAGTAACGAAATAAGCCTAGGCAGTTTGGAAAGGCAATCAAACTACCTTCGGAAAAAGGTGCCACTTAATCCCCCTTCCAGCTTAATATTTCGACAGCTGCGGTCATCACTCTGACAGGGTCGATACGAATTAATTGGAACAAACCATATAAAATCCCCTCCATCGAACAAAAGTGCACTTTTCTGCATTTTTTCACCCTGCATAGAGGCCGAGGTACTTAGAGTGGAAAATTTACAAATTGACACACTGGATCTTCTGCAGATATACTCCAGCATGCAGACTAGAACAGCGTTCACTTCTACCTGTACCATTAAACAGACCTTCCCCATGGGAATGGACAGATCCAAACGAGATCCACAATCTACACATCAGTCCCTGTGGACAACATTAAGCCATCGGTGAACCGAGTGGGACATGAAACCTGTTTGGTGTAGACCATCAATCTTCATCATGGACAATTAACCATGTAAAACGATGTAGCTGTCCATGGTTATTTGACGAAACTGGCTGCATAAATGACAGCCAATTCAACAGATACGTCTTCAACAATATCATTTTCAATTGTCGAGGTTCAAAAGACCTTGTTGAAACCAGCAGAACTACAGATGAATCTCGAAATTCAATGGTGCAAAGAGCAGAACTCAGGTTTATATTCCTCACCTGATTCAAAAGGTAATGTTCGTTAAGATTGCGTATATTTCAAGATGACCCTCATCGATTCTGTACCAACTTAGATTGCACATTTGAAATCAAAACCCACCCAAATTTCAAGAATATTGTTATTTACTTCTGGTAATTAGGATATTCAATACCAGCAGGCCAGAAAAATGGACATAATTAGATTCTACTGAGGAAACAATTCGCCAACTTTATCGTTTGAAACCACAGTTGACACAAAATCAAAAAATTACAGATGAAGTGATAACATAATCAACAAATTATCGAACGGGATCTTGCCAGGTCTTCCTTCTCCTTATTTCTTGAAAGAAATGTGCTTAGTACTGGAGGGAGGGAAGTACTTTCCGAAAGTGCTTAGTGATTGTGAGCATTCCATTAATGAAAGGGTTTAGTGCTCGAAATACAGGGGTAAGTTCCAATCAGCTCAGAGCACTTCTCATCAGTGCTCGGCTCGGTTCTGGATGGGTCGACGATGGGTCTGATATTTCGATGTGTCAATTAGTCCAGAAAACTGTGACCAGGTTGAGATTTGAACCAAAAGAAAACACTAAGGAAGTTTACCGCTAACAAGAGCGATGTACTCAAGAGTACGAAAATGTATGGTAACTGTTTACAATTCTCAGACTGTTTTCCACTTCTTCATCTCAAAAAACATAATATCCCGGACATGGAAGAGTCAGGATAATAAATCTGAGTGGAAATCTAACTCGATGCGTACTCATTCAAACCTCACCTTCATGTAAAATTCCAACTTGAATCGAAAACTTCATGAAACATGTGTCATGAATTCTCGGACTATCCGATGGTAAGGGTGTTTCAAAGCGCGCGTTTTTTTTTAAGAATAAATAGAACACATAATTTGCATTCATTTTCAAAAACTTTTTATTCGTGATTGAATTCAGTTATGACATTTATATACCAAAAATAATATCTGTCAAATGGCCTCCTCTTGCAGCTCTACAGATGACCACTCTTTCGTTAATACTTTCAATAACATTTTGACATAATTGGGGCTCTATCTCGCTAATGAAACGAAAAATTTAATTATCATCCCAAGATATCGATCACTATTGAAAGTTACATCTTCACCAGCAGTAATTTCAAAGGTACAATTGCACCACCTGAACAGAATGCACACCGAATAGTGACTCGTGCAGGATGCATAGGTTTCTTCTCATGAATAATTCGTTAATTTTCCTCACCTCTCAGATACGACAATTTCGTTTATTAACGAAGCCAACAAGTTGAGAATGTGCCTCATCGAAAATCATGAGTTTTTGAGAAAAATCAGCTGGTTGTTCATTGATGAAATTGACAAATGAACGACGTTTTAAATGATCTGATGGCTTTAGTTCCTGTGTTATTCGAACCTTTTATATGTCTTCAGAGCTGAATCCTTTGGTAAAATGCACCATGTTGTGGACCCACTGAGTCCAACTTGTTGTGAACGTCCTCTAATGGACATCCCAGGGTCTTCAGCAACACTTTCAAGAACCAAATCAATATTTTCTTGTCGACGACCACTACGTCTGTATTTTTCACTCTTTTGATCTTCCACCGAACCGATCTCTTGAATTTTTTTCAATAATTCGACCAATATTGCTTTGAGATGGACGATTATGTAAACCATAAAATTCACGTAATTTCCTAAAAACACTCTTTACAGAACGCTGATTTTCATAAAATAATTCAACGATTTGAGCGCGTTGTTGTATCGTGTTCGAAGTTATTTTTATTAATGCCATACATCACACTTCTCAAATGTAAAAATATCCAGACGAATTCAGTGCGCCATCTTTATTTTCTTTATTCTTGAAAAAAACCGCGCATTTCGAAACAACCTTCAGAAAGAAAAGAATTGTTACAGAAGTAACACTCTCTCTTCTTCAATGTCCTTATTCCTCCATTGCGTTATTGGGTTTTTTGTTAACACAAAGACAAAAATTAGAATTGAAACTTCTCTATTCTGTGGTCAATGTCAACGTGCGTTTGTTTACATTCTTCCACATATTCGATTTCATAGTACTTTCGGTTCTTTATACAGTAACTTCAATCGGGTTGTTTGACTCGTTTTAATATTATATTCATACGATAACAACATAGAACAGAGAAGAATATAACATATAAAACTTGATGGTTTTTCAAGGTCACGAAATTCTCCTACATCGAAACCAATGAAAGTGGCAAGAAATGTCGTTTCTGTAAAACTTCTTTATTCTGTGCTCGGGTTAATATTCCCCACCTGATTCAAATGGAAACGGCCGTTACGATCGCGCATTTTTCATAGCGTCACACATCGATTCTTGCGAAGCGTTATGCATTCATCACGAAAATGTGGGAAATAGGGTAAAACATCCGCAAACCGCGATTTATTCTGTGCGATTCGTATGGGGTATTGAGGGTGGAGGGTGTGCCGTACCAACGTGAATAACCCCTGATGTGGATTTTTCCACGAATCGAACAAACGGCACTCACAGGGTATAATTTCACATTCGGAATTTTTTGTACCTCTCGTTGCAGTTGCCGTGTATCGTTTCGCAACGAGCGGAATGCGGTTTTGAGTTTCTTTCATGTCATTAGCGCCTGTGTGTTCGAACCTTTCCAAATTGATTCCTTCCTGCCGGTTTCGTGTTACTGCGTTATTGTCAGTCAGATATTGTTTCGGCATATACTGACACGTTAGCACAGTATTCAGAAATGTGCAAATTAATTCCAATACATATGAAAATCTATACTGTTATGCAATGAAAGACTGCGCATTTAGAACAAGACGCGTTATTCACCCTGAAACGTTGAAAATTCTCTTTTTTGCGCGCATGTTCTAGGGGAACAGCGTGCTGTAGTTTAATTTCTTAGGTTTTTATAGGTTTTCACTCCCAATATCTGAAACCGAACTATTCAAAATTAAATGAAAATTGTTTTTTTCATGAAAAACTCCCTTGCGGATTGCAGTATTGAACTATTTGTCAAGGGCAGTTTCTTACAAAACAGATTGCATAATGAACAATACAGGAGCAATACGAACGATAAAGAAAGCGAGCTGTGACGTTTCAGAGTACAAATCTGACTTTTTCATCAGATAAAGCTGAAAATTTCAAGAATTATTTTCTTTCGATTTTTCGTTTTGAGTTGAAAAAAACCCCAAAAAATTATACGGAATAGATAGAAATAGAATAACACATTTATGATGCTAATATTGATAGTTCAGCGTATGCCTATATTGATAGTTCAACGTATGAATTATCACATTTTATTTGAAAATTTAGGGATGTTAGAAAAATTCATAGAATTTCATAATCTCGTCTAAGACAAGCTCCACGCAATTTCAAAGAATAATTTCGAAGATTCAGGATATAAAAAATCCTGAAATTACCTTGTTGACCTACTCTCTAAAGACTTCAAGTCTCGTGAGGGGACCATTTTCAGGTTTTTTTTGAGTTTTCACACCCAATATCTGAAATAGAAGTATTAAAATTGAATAAATTTTTTTCGATGAGAAAACGCCCTTGCGGTTTGCAGGATTGAACTATTTGTCAAGGGCAGTTTTTTGGAGAACAGATCTGATTCTTTCATCAGACAAAGGAGAAAATTTTGAGAATTATTTTCTTTGGATTTTAAGTTTTGAGTTGGGACTTTCATTTGAGTTGAGGCAAAAATTCGAGACCTGTCACATTGACTGATTGACAAGTCTCGAATCGAAACGAAAAATCAAAAGAAAATGATTTCTGAAATTTTCTGTTTTGTCTGATGAAAGAGTCAGATTTGTACTCTGAAACGTCACAGTTCGCTTTTTTTATCGTTTGTATTGTTCCTGTATTGTTCATTAGGCAATTTCTTCTCCAAGAAACTGCCCTTGACACATAGTTTGATACTGCAATCCGCAAAGGTGTTTTCCATTAGAAAAACATTTTAATTTAATTTTTAATAGTTCTGTCTCAGATATTGGGAGTGGAAACCCATAAAAACCTAAAAAATGATGCGAAATCCTCCCAGAATGAGCTTTGATCGATACTTGCTATAGTTCTGTCCAACTGTCTCTAATTTTCGAATTTTTAGCCAAAAAAAGTGTCAAACGACTAGGTTGGACTCACTGATGACGCATCCGTCATCATGTCAAAATTGATCCTGTCCGTCGAGCCGGCCGTGAACACGATAACTGTCGAACGAAGCAGGCTAGCCACTTTCAGGATAGTTCGCACATTAGAATGCCATGGATAAGTGCTTCAATGAGCCAAATCTACCAAACGGTTTCGGAGTTATACCCATTTGAACTGGAGCGATTGAATTGAAACAAGGCATTTAGTTGGAGCATAAAGACGCGCAACTTTAAGTGAAAATTCGTAAGGATCGTCTGGTCACTAATCTTCAGAAACAATTGATGGTACTCAAAAAATTTCGCTTATGCCTTGAGCTCTATATTTCACAGCAGTGTATCAAATTTCAATTCGATACGAAAATTATTTTCGGGAATATTGGGAAATATATGTAAAATTTCGTGATTTTTTTCTCGATATCGTTGTTTTTTCGGTATAACTCAAGAAGTACTGATTCTATCATAATAAATTTTTGGCAGCTAGTTCAAAAATGCAGGAGTACAACTTTGTGCAAAATGTTTTGATGATATTGTTATTAGAACAATTTGAAAAAAATTAAAATTGTTTTTCTTCAAATATTCCATATTCTGTGACCTTTTCATTATATCATCCCGATTTAATTCTGTATGAACCTTCGAACTGTCATTTTTTGATGAAGTACTGGATTTCAATTCGATCTAATCTGTAATTTTGGAAATATTGAGAAGATAAAATTTTACATGGATATATCTGCGAAATCATTGAGTGGATTCACCCATCCACGAATTCAGCCTTCGTAATTGAGGTCCAAACCTATTCTACGAATATCAAGTTTTTAAGTTGTTCCTTTTGGAAGTTAGAAGTTATTGTTTTCACGGCCGGCCGTTGATTGAGAATAACGATTTTCAGAGATTTATGAGGATCATATCGTTGGAAAACTTATATCAAATACACGTGTAATAATAATAATAATAATAACAATAATCTCTTTGATTCCTGAAGACACATCAGTGTATAGGACAAGTCAAAATAAAAATGTATATCAAACATCATCCACAATATGAGGGCAACCCTTATAAAATTCTGTAAGGGAATTAAAACGTCCATTTATCAATGAATTCTTAACTTTTATCATAAACGCTATGGGATTTAGAGATTTCAAAAACTTGGGAAGAGAGAATAGAACAGTTCTTCTAATCCGAAACTCAACACTTGTATATTCAATACAATAAGTACTCATTTACACCGATTTTCATATCCTCGAAATCCATTATTATATTCCATCGTTTGTGTAACGTTGATTTCTTGTTGATGTGCCAACTGATACAAAAAAGTATAACACTGAACAATTACCGGTCATGTACAAAGCGAGATCTAAATTGCGGAGTTAAGCTGCTTCATACATTTCTCTCAGTCAGTGCCACATGTTCACCACGGTTAGCCTTGAAAGGGTGAGAGCAGTAATTATCGAATAATTTCACTTTTAACCCATTCGAATATTAGCAGGCGAAAACTGGAAAATGTATTAATGCGGGCGCAAATAACCTGAAATACCCTGCAATAATTCACGTTATCGTTTTATAACAATTTTGCATCTTTTAACGGCTCATTGAAGGGATGTTGCCATGGATACCTCATAATCATCAGGTATTAAAGGAATCGAGTCGATTTTGTTACAATTTAGTAATTTGGGACAATATTAGACCATTCCACTCTGGATGATGAGATGCTTCAGTCCCAAATTTCATACAATGAGCCCCTCAAATCAAATTGCCCCGATATGGGTGGTCTTTTCAGATTATTCCATATTTTTATTTTTTGTGTACACCTGAAGAGAAACATCGAATTGTTTAATATATCAACGGTTTTCGAGATATTCTTCCTGACATGTCTTTTTTTCCAATATTCGTCACTAAGAGTATTTGCGATTATTAACTTCTGCCAAGTCCCATTGGAATTTACTTCTGGTCAAATATTGAACATTTCTCAAACTTTTATATCTGAAATCGAACTGGGTTATACAGGGTATTGAAAACAGCCTGCCACATATTGGAAATAAAAGTGAGCAGAGTCTTCCTCATTTCAGAAAGAACACCCTATATTTTATCGATCCATAAGAAGAACCAAAAAAAGCTCTACAAATTTTGACTGGTAGGGAGAGAGGGGGCACATTGATGCACAAAAATTCAAACTCTTTTCGAATGAACTAGAAGCATCATATTTGAATAATTATTGTAACGTGTGCATTGACTAATATTTCATCTTCAATTTTTGTTACGAATTACCCGCAATAAACCTTTAGACATTCAAGTATAATCATTTAAGTAAAATAACGGTTTTGCATCATTCTGCCCCACCTAAGGGGCACTTTTATACACAGGGTGGGGCATTTTGATGCAACATCGAAATCGGTGGGAACTGCAAGAACACATCACAAAATCAACTTTTATATGCATACAAAAGATGTGCCTTGGAAGAAAATTGGTTTTGGCAATTGCAAAACTACGTCTATGATATCAACACTTGCTTGATCTTCTACAATTGGAAAAACAAACTTTGAACACCCCGTTTTTTCCTGAGTTAAGATACTTGGTATTCAGTCATAGTATACTTTAAAATGACTTGGGCAACGTAATGAAGGACATTTTTTTTCTCGAATTTAATCAGCAAGAAATCTCCGGAATTTATATTTTCTGGGTTAACAGTCTCATTAATTACCTCAACTTCTGTTTCAGATGCCATTTGTATGTCTTCATCTTCACTTGTCATCAATAATTCATCGGAATCTGTTTCTGATGGCAAATATTCCACTTTCTTGTTCTTCACTTTGGACAAGCCTAAAAGCTTCTTCGCCGTTTTCAATTCTTTTACTTTCTGTAATTGCTTCTTCCTTTTTTTTTCTATCTGTAAGATTTCGAGCCTATTTTTTTCTGGGGTTTCGGTGTATATTCTTGACTGAACTTCACGTATTGCATCTTGTATGTTCTTTTCGTTAATATTGTTCCTTTCAGTCTTCGGCTTGTAGGTGCGGATAATTTTCTAGGAGAAGAATTTGAAAACATTATATATTTATGACGATGCAGATGGGGCAGATTGATACGCATCATTGTGCCCCGCACATTACTGAATCAAAGTGCCCCAACAGCCTATTTTCATAAATAATTAATTTATTGAATTATTCATTGATATTTCACTGACAAAAATATTTCAGGACAATTTTGGATATATTAACTTACCTTTGGTAGGATAGAAAAACAAAAATCACTTATTAGACTTCGCTAAGACACGTTTGCATCACGGATAAAATTTTAGTAGGTGGCAGCACTAACACATTAGTGCTCGTCAACGGCAAACGGCGGACTGGCGTGAAGCGTTGTTACAACTGCTTTTCTTGGGGGTATCCTTGAGTACTATATTGATGCGACATCCTTCATAACCCTTTTCTCTCTTAAAATATTGATACTGTATAAATGTGCCCCCTGTATCAAAGTACCCCGTCTCCCCCTAGTCCTTATGGTTAATTTTACGAGTTCTCCTTGAAATAGCTGTTTTTTCTGAAGAATATTTCCACACCATTCCATTTAAATAGGATGTGAATCGTGGAGAGCTTATACTCGCAAGAGAACCATTCGGACGACATTTCCACTTCTATGAGAAAAATTTGCAAGAAAAAGCTAACCAGTTGACTCAAAAACATGAGGTTTTAACTTCACCGACTATTTTCTTAAAAATCCCAAAACCGAGGAAGCAAGCGATCGATCCCGACTCCTGCACCTTATTGCAACTCGAAAATCTGTTTTCCTCGGTTTTTCGCAACTACGTTTCAAATGATCGATCCAAAAAATGTTGTCTATCGCTAAGAGTACTTGAGTTCAATGAAAGTTGATGTTATGTTATGTTTTACATGTGTTCCATTTTCTTGAATGAAGTTTATGTTCGAAAGACTGTTCTAGCCTGTTCAAGATAGCTGGTGTAATATGCTAAGAGTATCCGTTATTCTATGCCGTATCTTTTCGGAAGAAGTTGTTGGCTCGACGTGAACCACATTTTATGCATCCCCATAAGTAAAAATTAGTTTTGTCGAATCAGGTGATCAAGCGGGCCACCCCCACCACAGTTGAATGTGAAGTCATATCAATATCAAGCCGTTGAATGAAATAATAGCGAAGAAATATAAATAATTGCCATTCTTCATTGAATGAGCTGTTTAAAGTAAACCTAGTGAACTAAAACTAGAGCTTTTTATTTTACTTCTTATGGATCGATAAATGTAGGGGGTTCCATTTGAAATGAGATTCTGCCAATTTTCATTTTCAATATGTGGCAGGCTTTTTTTCATACTCTGTATATTCCAGTTCGATTTCAGATACACCGTTTGCGAGAGTAACCAATGTGCAATATTTGACCAGAAAAAAATTCCAATGGAACTTGGGACAACTCAATAATTTCAAATACTCTGAGTGACGAAAATTGGAAAAAAGATATGCCAGGCAGAATATCTCGAAAACCGTTGATATTTTTGGGGTAAAGAAATTTCCTTCAATCGAAAAACTGTAGGTATATTGTTTCGTCATGGTGACAGGTTTCAGCTATTTTGAGAACTAACGACAGATTGTGAGCAATTGATTCATATAACCCCCTTAAATTCAACTGTAGATTTATTCACCCACATATCCACTTAATAGGAATGCTGAAAGAAATACATCACATATCCTTCAATATAACCTCAAATAAATATTTCGCTGATCGAATATTGTGTCAATTCATTCTATTTGGAATTATTGAGCTATTTTTTGATGAAATGGTTCAGTCGTTCAAGCCATTATATTCCATTGGAAAGACATGAACAACCTCACGATAAAAAGAGGTTGCAGGAATCAGTTCGAATATTGCACGATTAACGATGTAAGTTAGATAAAAAACATGGTCGTTTTCTTATTTCGATGTCTAATTGGACAACACTTGAGAACATATCTGCATTATATTGAATATATGACTCCGTTCGCCAGCGAAACTCAATTTTTGGGCGCAGGAAATTTTCCAATATCTTATTTTCAATAATGTTGGTAGCACAAGTATATTTTGAGGCTCGTCAAACAGAATGAACAGGAACTCTCAACGAAAAACCAAGTAGAAGGAACTCTTTGCATTCAATAACTGTTGTATTTTTTTGCGCTCATGTTCCAGGAAACAGTTCGCTATCGAGATGTCACTAATTTCCGGATATTTTCCCTAAAATGACTAGGAAAGACTTACTGATGAGGAATCCGAGTTCAAAATCAATTCTGTCCGGCTGGACGTCCATGAAACTTTCAGGGTATATTGTGTGTTGAAGTTTTCGGGGAAATACTCATTGGAATTTTCGAGGTTATTTTCTCAATGTATTAGCCTTACGGCCGACTGCGTAAACACATTAACTTCCGAAAGAAACAACTTAGAAACTCGATACTTGTAGAGAAGGTTTGCACCTTAATTACGAAGGCCGAATTCGTGAATGGGTAAAATCCACCCAATGATTCCGCAGATAAACCCATTCAAAATTTTATTTTTCCAATATTTCCGAAAATACAGATCAGATCGAATTGAAATCCAGTACTTCATTGAAAAATTACAGTTCGAAGGTTCATACAGAATCTAATGAGGATGATATAATAAGAAAATCACAGAAATTTTTTTTTTCAAATTGTTCTAATGACACGATTATCACGAAATTTCGCATAAAGTTGTCTTTCAGCATCTTCAAACTAGCTGCGAAGTTTCATCAGGACTGAATCAGTATGTCTCGAGTTATACCGAAAAAAACAACGATATCGAGAGGAAAACCTCGAAATTTGACATATTTTTTCCCGATATCCCCAAAACTTATAATCGTATCGATCTGAAATTCGGTACACTGCTGTGAAATATGGATCTCAAAGTGTGAGTGGAATTTTTTTTCGAATATTATGAATGGTTTCCGAAAAAAAAATTTTTTTGAAAAAACTTCGAAAACAAATTTTTCTTGAATTTACTGACAATATGATCCTGACGAAATTTGGCTAAAAGTTGCGCGTCGTTTGAAGTTTGAATCCAATCCCTCAAGTAGTTTCTGGAATAAAGAATAAATAACTTCAAAATTTCAAGTGCCTATAACTCCGAAACTATTCGACCGATTTGGCCCATTTACGAACTCAACCGCGGCATTCTGATGCACGACCTACCCTGAAAGTTTCAAGTTGCTAGCAGTTATCGTGTCGTCGGAAACCCCTATTTAATTTATAGAATTATCATTTCCTAGTCTATTCAGGCCCAATATTTTACAAGGCCCACCGAAACCTGTTTGTCCATAGGTTCAGCTAATATTAAATCCTGTTAAACTCATGACTAACTGGAAATCATTTTTCATTCTGAATATAACCACCGGTTTCTTCGAAACGTTCAATCTAAAGTGTAATTGATTTCAATTCAAGTATACTAGAGAACCATAGCAACATTAGATTCAAGAAATTATCAATTGTATCCTATTCACATGGAGGGTCCATTACCGCTTCCCAGGGCTCGAGAATGCATAGTAAAACTATTTCCCCGTTCATGGAACTACTGCATGAAATACTACATCGTCCGAGAGGGTCACTCTAGTTATTCAGTCCTGTAATAGACCGTACATATATCATTGTTCCGGAAATGACATGTGGACATTACAACAATTGTTTTATTACTCATATACTCATGGGTTGACCATTCCCACCAATTGATTGATGTTCCACCACAATTTCTAGAGATTATTGTAATGATAATGTCCTGTTTTTTGTTTTTGTCATCAAGACTTGTTTCAGGTGGATTGATTTCGATGATAGCTGATAGATTATAGAGATTGAATCCCTGTGATGGGAAATATCCACAGTAAATTCTTCTGTTGTCCAGAAAAGCTCATAAATTTGTCAATTGGAGTCATCAGGGTACAATATAGGGTAAGGTTGGGTTTTACCGGTCACATGAGGGACAATGATTGTAAGTCATTATTCAATTGATATTTCTTCTTGAATCTTTCATTGATAGAAAATAATGAATATAAATATTCTGCTCACATAATCAAAATTTCAGGATTTTTGATATACAGGGTCTCGCAACAATGGCGTGGTGTTCCATAGCTCTATTTGGAAAACAGATAGGAATCGAGTTTTTTATGATGTTTAATGATTGCTTGAACTCGACAAATTGAAAATGCTCCCTGTCATACAGGGTGTGCCATGTCTTCTGGGCGAGAGCCAACTTTGTTTTTTTGATGGAAACTTGAATTTCTTAATACATTCTCGGTTTCTACGAGGAAAATGAAATGCAATTTATACATAATTTTACAACAGAAATATCAACGGTTGTCGAGATATTCTGCCTGACATGTCTTTTTTCCAATATTCGTCACTAAGAGTATATGAGATTATTAAGTTATGCCAAGTTCCATTGGAATTTATTTCTGGTCAAATATTCAACCTTGATTACTCTCTCAAATAGTATATCTGAAATCTAACTGGGATATACAGGGTATGATAAACAGCCTGCCGCATAATGTAAATGAATATTGGCAGAATCTTCTTCATTTTAAATGGAACCCTCTATATTTTATCGATCCATAAGAAGAACCAATACAGGCGCTACAAATTTTGTCTATTAGTCTTTATGGTTAATTTCCCTAGTTTTGCTTAAACCAGCTGTTTTTTCTAATGAATATTCATATTCCATACTATATAAATATGATGTGAATCATGTAGAGGTGTAACTCGAAAGAAAAATTTCGGTAGAAATATTTGTGAGAAAAACTAACCAAGACATGGGGTTTCGATTTTGCTGAGTATCGGTTGAAAAAATCTCAAAATCGACGAAGCAAGATATCTATCCCGGCTCCTGCTCCTTTTTGCAACTCGAAAATCTTTTTTTTTTACTAGGTTTTTTGCACCTACATCTCGAATGATCGGTCCAAAAAAGGTTATCTACCGCTTAGAGTACATAAGTTTCATAAAAGTTGATATTGAAACATATGTTTCACATGTGTTCCATTTTCTTGAATGAAGTCTATGCCTGAGAGTCTGTTCTACCCTGTGCATAATAGCTGGTGTGATCTGCGAAGGGTATCCCTAATTCTATACCGCATCTTTTCGAAAGAAGTTGGTGGCCTGACGTGAATCCTTTTCAATGCATCCTCAACCATCTTCATCTTCTGGCTGGGGATGGCTGGAACCCATGGTACCATAGAATGGAAATATGTTGGAATCACATACCATCGAAAAAAAATCATCTGGCCCTCTCACTTCATTCTGGATATCTTCTGACATTCAGTCAACTGGCAGGATCGCCGTGTGGTGTTTTAGTTAACTGGCAGGATCGCCATGTGATGTTTTAGTTAACTGGCAGGATCGCCATGTGGTGTACCCCGGTTGGGGTTGGTTCGTCCAGTTGATTTGTACAGGAGAGGGTTGGAAATAACACTCGGAGACTCGTTAGAGGGTTTAATGGGCATGACACATCAATGAACATTCCGCTTCGTTGTAGTCACTCACTCACTGTTTTCATAATACAGCAACAAAATATTATATATGTTTTGTCAAGGTGTTTACAAGCATATTATGATAACAGTTACAATAACAGTAACAATACGTTACAATACTTAGAAATTAATTTTGTTGAATCAGGTGATCTAGAGAGACACCACAGTTGAAACTGTCATATCAATATCAAGTCGTTGAACGTAATTATAGCGAAAAAGTATGAATAATTGGAATTTTTCATAAAATGAGCTGTTTGAAGTTAAAATAGTAAACTTAACCATAAGGACTACTAGATGAAATTTGAAGAGCATTTTGTGCCACTTCTTATGGATCGATAAAATATAGCGTGTTCCATTTGAAATCAGGAAGATTCTGCCCATTTCATTTCCAATAGATGGTAGGCTCTTTTTCATACATCACTGTATAACCTTGTTCGATTTCAGATAAACCCTTTGAGAGAGTTACCAATGTACCATATTTGACCAGAAATAAATTCCAATGTCACTTGGCACAACTTCATAAATTCAAATACGAATATTGGAAAAAAAAGACATATCAGGCAGAGTATTCCGAAAACCACTGATATTTTTTGAGGTAAAGATATGTACAAAGAGTATTTTATTTTTCATGTAGAAAGCGAAAAAGTAATGCGAAATATTGGTTTCCATTTGGAAGAACAAAGTTGTGACCCGCCCAGACAGAATAGAACACCCGGTGTTACCGAAAACATTTTAATTTGTCGAGTTCGAGCAATAAGGTGACATCATAGAAAACCAGATTTCCATCTGTTTCCTAACTTGACACATAGAACACTGCGCCACTGTTGCGGGACCCTGTATACAACCACATATCAGATATCTTCACCACAGTTCATTGTTTCGTCCGGAGTCTCCACGTATGATAACATTTATTTTCCAAGTAATCTTCAGCCTTCCAATATGGTTCAGTTCGTCTCTCACACCATACCAAGAAACAGACGAGAGGACCGATTATTTCTAAACAAGTACAACAACTCGGGGTTGCCAGATATTCCAATCGCATATTGATCAGCAGCGTTGAAACTAGACTTTATGGCACTTTTGCATTCACCACTGGTAGCGTATTGAGTGTCAATTATCATTCATATTGATTCAAATCTAATTCGCCCGTTTCCCGAACACAAAATCCATCAGATCCCGAACTGATGGCTTCCTATCATTGATTTCATCATTTCGAATCCGAACCGGATATATCAAATTAATTCTTTATGAGCTACACTGATGGGATCTCCGAAAATAACAACAACATCCGAGGCAAACGTGACCAACATGATGTCAGCAAATAGTGACTTGCCTATGGAAAATCGATGGGTTTTCTAAATGATTGATTTTTGCGCGCATGTTCTAGGGGAACAGCGTGCTATCGTTTTGATCAAATGTCTGTAATTTTGGATGATTGAGCCGAAAATGGTCTCAATCGACTAGGTTGGACTCACTGATGATGAATCCGGTGTCAAAATCGATTCTGTCCGGCCGGCCGGCCGGCCGGTTGGCCGGCCGTAGACACGATAACTGTCGAACGAAGTGAGCTAGCGACTTGAAACTTTCAGGGTAGGTCGCGCATTGGAATGCCGCGGTTAAGTTCGTTAATGGGCCAAATCGATCGAATAGTTTCGGAGTTATAGGCATTTGAAGTTTTGAAGTTATTTATTTTTTATTTCAGAAACTACTTGGGCGATTGGATTCAAACTTAGCAGTTTGGGGGAGTATAACGACGCGCAACTTTGAGCCAAATTTCGTCAAGATCATATCGTCAATAAATTAAAAAAAAAATTTTTTTTTCGGAAACCATTCATCATATCCAAAAAAAATTATACTCACACTTTGACCTTCTAATTTCACAGCAGTGTACCAAATTTCAGCTCGATACGATCATAAGTTTTGGAGATATCGGGAAAAAATATGTCAAATTTCGAGGGTTTCTTCTCGATATCGTTGATTTTTTTGGTATTACTCGAGAAATACTGATTCAGTCCTGATTAAACTTCACAGCTAGTTTTAAGATGCTGAAAGACAACTTTGTGCAAAATTTCGTGATAATCGGGTTATTAGAACAATTTGAAAAAAAAATTTATATGATTTTTTCATCATATCATCCTCATTAAATTCTGTATGAAACTTCGAACTGTTATTTTCGATGAAGTACTGGATTTCAATTCGATCTGGTCTGTATTTTTGGAAATATTGGAAGAATAAAATTTTGATTGGGTATATCTACGGAATCATTGGGTGGATTCTACCCATTCACGAATTCGGCCTTCGTAATTGAGGTCCAAACCTTCTCTACAAATATTGAGTTTCTAAGTTGTTTCTTTCGGAAGTTATTGTGTTTACGCAGTCGGCCGTTAGGCTGACCGTAAACACAATAACTTCCGGAAGAAACGACTTAGAAACTCGATATTTGTAGAGTAGGTTTGGGGCTTAATTACGAAGGTCGAATTCGTGAATGGGTAAAATCCGCCCAATGATTCCGTAGATATACCCAATCAAAATTCTATTTTTCCAATGTTTCCAAAAATACAGATCAGATCGAATTGAAATTCATTACTTCATCGAAAATAACAGTTCGAAGTTTCATACAGAATTTAATGAGGATGATATGATGAGAAAATCATATAAATTTTTTTTTTCAAATTGTTCTAATAACACGATTATCACGAAATTTTGCATAAAGTTGTCTTTTAGCATCTTAAAACTAGCTGTGAAGTTTAATCAGGACTGAATCAGTATTTCTCGAGTAATACCGAAAAAATCAACGATATCGAGAAGAAAACCTCGAAATTTGACATATTTTTTCCCGATATCTCCAGAACTTATGATCGTATCGAACTGAAATTTGGTACGCGCGCACGTTCAAATTCGTTGCTGAAGCGGTCATCTACATTGAACATGCGCGCAAAAGTTGCTGCCTTCACGGCAGTGCTTTTTGAAATTTTTTTTCCTGATTGGTTTAATGGATTAATTGATGTCTTATACATTTTACGACCGATATGATACATTTGTTTCTGGTTTGCTATCGATATTTTGATGCAAGGGATTGAAAGCTTTCGGCAATCGGTAATTTTTTGAAATACCCATATGAGTTCAGATGAAATCCTTCTCAATAAAGATATAATATTTAAATATTATTCAATTGATCTGATAACCCTCAGTGATTGACCTTTTTCAGTATTTTCATGTACATAATATTCGATTCCTATAATAAAAATACATGCAAGAGGCCTATTCTATGCCTGGCTATTTCCTTCTAATTGATTATACAGTGCGCGTCAAAATTATGGAACAAATTCATTTTCTCAGAAGAAAAATAGTTGGCAACAAAATCCTGGAACAGGTCAATTTTTGTTTCACTTTTACCAAATTTTATGCATTTTTGAAGGACTTTTGTTGCGCCCTGTGCTATCCCCATCAACCCTCTAAAGTTTTTGAATAGGGAAAGTGGGTCAAGTGGTACTTTTTGGGCAAGTTCTTTGTATCTTCTTTACAGGCGTGCAGAAATTTTCAAGACAAAAATTGTTTTTTTGAAAAATTAGTTAATTCTAAGAGGTTTTCAGTATGTGCACTTGTCATGGCTCATTTACTTTGAGACAATGGTACCTGATGAAATTTGTCACCGAATGAAAGTCGAACATTACATTTTTTTCATGCACAACTTTCAACCCCCTCACGTGAAAAATTAGAATGTTTGAAACACTGCGCTTCAGTTATGATCTTAAGAAGGTATGTTATTGGTTCGTTTCTCGAAACGCACTACCTACTTAAGATTATAACTGAAGCGCAGTGTTCCACATATTCTAACTTTTCAGGTGAGGGGGTTGAAAGGGGTTGAAAGTTGTGCATGGACAAAATTTTAATGATCGACTTTCATTCGGTGACAAATTTCATCAGGTACCATCGTCTCAAAGTAAATGAGTAAATGAGCCATGTCAAAGTGCACATACTGAAAACCTCTTTGAACTTATTAATTAAAAAAAAAAAAAATTCTTGAAAATTTCTGCACGCCTGTGAAGAAGATACAAAAACCCTATTCAAAACACTTAGAGGGTTGATGGGGATGGCACGGGGCGCAACAAAAATCCTTCAAAAATGCATAAAAATTCGGTAAAAGTGAAACAAAAACGACGATATGAGAAGAGTTCAAAGACTCGACCACGGTGAAATAACGTTGCTATAGTAACCTTCTATTCGTAAACGTTGTTCAGTGATTTCACGCGTAGCAGTATGACGGTTTCATAGAGAAAGTGGCCTGAACCGTATATCTTCATGATCTGTGGTTCGCCTCGGTTGACCAGTTGGTTCTTCGTGTTTCTCTTCCTTCATTGTCACAACTTCCATCACTGTAATTGAAGTAAAACTAACACGATGGCCAATTCCGCAAAATGACAAACCGACATCTCAGCAGGCAACAATTAAACCCCTGTCAAAATCGCTAACATGTTGATAAACAGGATCTGAAACTGGATCTGGGTAGGAGGTCGTGCCTCCAACCAGACAATGTCTCACCATATGCTGAAGAAAGATGACCTGATAACGATGTACTATGCTTTGACCTGAAGTCTTATTATCTAAGAAAGACATTCGAATTCGGCAATTGAGATTCAGAATTCAGCGATCTCATTCAACCGTAAGCCTGGCCAGAGAGTGTTCTGATCCCTAGATTCCACAGTGATAAGTGAAATGACATAAAGTCGATAAGTGGCAAAAAGTCCATCAGTTTTATGCTAACTAAGTCACCTAAAGATATATTATTTTACCACCAAAATGTGAGAAGTCTACAAACAAAGTTAAAAGAAATTTCACTTGCTGTAATGTGCTTAAATTATTATGTGATTTGTTTAACAGAAACTTGGCTTACGCCTGATTTCGCCAATCCAGAATTAAATTTCAGTCAGTTCGAAATTTATCGGAAAGATAGAGTGCGAAGTTTGCTGGGAGAGGAGTGCTGATACCAATAAATAAAAATAATAACTTTGATGAATTGGATTAGCTGATCGATGAATTACCAGAGGTAGATCTTATATGCTCGAGGGATCTTCTATTCTCCAAATGAATGGTGGCCTGATGATAACGCAATAAAAGTTTACTCGATGAATAAAATTCAGACTTTGATCTTCAATATATTTCCGATGTTGAATATGATGCGAATAAGGAAACACCAATAATGTCATGTTAGATCTTATATACTCCACGTTCAAAGATTTAAATGTTTCCATCCCTATTGACGAATTAGTAAGTTGTGATTCACATCCTCCTTCCATATCCTTCGGCATTTTGACGAAAACTTCAAAATAAAGCAGAAAATAGTTGCAATAGTTCAAAACATTGGCCCAACGACACGAAGGGCAATCAGATCTGATGAAAACATCAGGATAAGAAAGTACTGTACGCAGCAGATCTCAGAAGAAAGTTGGAACTGGGCAGCGTAACTCAAATTATTTATTGACGATTCCAAATTCAGCTTTTTGCTTCTTGGAGATATATACATTATAAAAATTATCGAAATTCAGGTCTCAATAGAGTATATAATATAAACGGATCTAAGGTAAACCTCAGAACATGGAACAACTCAACATTGGAGCCCTTAGGTCAATGTAGAAAAAATTAGTTGAAGACTTGGGATCAATGTAGAAAGAATAAGGGAACATATTTTGAAGAATTGGTCATTAGTTCACACCATGGCTTTCAATTCGTGTCGATGTTATTTTCTCCCTTCCTGAAGAAATATTTTAGAGGGTGCATGATTTACTTTTGTTTGACAATATTGAAATGAGAGAGAAAATTTGTAATTACAACAATTGAGAGGACATCAGAAGAGTGTGGATTTTCTCGATATGAGCATACTATGAAGTTCCTTTCAAGCAAATACCTTTTTTCGGACTGGTCTTTATTATTTATGGATAGTCATTACAGAACCCTTTAAGCATCTCAATATATTCGAGTAGAAAAATCTTCACTGAATTGTTGTTAAGTCTAATGGATATCCTGCAATAGGTTCTTTCAGTTCTCATGGATTCGTTTCATCAATTTCTGGCTATGGGGATTTATTCAAAGAGTGAGAGGAATTTCATCGAGGGAGAAAAGAAGACTCAATTTAGAAAGTCACTCGTATACCTCCATTCTTGTTTGCCTATTGTTTTCGCGAAGATCGAAGAATTTAACAGAAAAGAAACCCTCAAGCAGTTCGTGACTAGGAACTATTCCTTATTCCGTACAATTACGAGGGACGTTTGAGTGAAGCTGACTTCAAAAGGAAGGAGTTTACCCGTTCCATTTATACACTTCCGATACACCCTACGATTTCAATGTGGAATACCCACAGAACATAAATTTTTCTCAGCTGAATATTTGTCCGAAGCAAATCTCTTTGAGGTGTCCTACACGAAGCTGTGAGTGCCCTATTGAGATTGATTGATAATGAGATATGAAATAAGCATGGGAGATTTGTCAACACACATTTTCCTGAATCGACAAAATACTAGTCCTCTTTATCAGCTTTTGAGAAGCAGCATTACGTTCTTTGGTATTTCAAAGGGTTAGCAGAGGAAATGTAAACGTACCATATATTTTTACGTATGATACAAGAGCACAGATAAAAACCTCAACAGAGAACTCTGTTCCCCCGTAAAAGTGTAATGAAATGGGAATTTGTTTGAAGAATTTGCATGACATCTTTCTCATTGAAAAATTAATTTTTTCGTCATTCTGAATTTAATTTGATAGGATATCTCGAAATTGTATCTGAAACAGAAAGAAGAACAATAGGAAGCAGTAAAAAATATTACTTAAATTCGCTCTATTACAGGCAAGGTCTTTCAACCAGGTCTGGTCCTCTAAGAGATGATATTTCAGATCTTCAGATCAATGAGGAAATGCTACAGGCCCCTCATTTTGCGCGCATGATCTGAGGGTCGGCTTGCTTTACTTTCGTCCGAATGTGCGTTATTTTGGAATTTCGAGCCAAAATTGGTCTCAAACTACTAGGACTCATTGGTGACGAATCTGGTATCGAAAAATTTTTCTTCGGAAACTTTTATACTTTTTCGAACAAATTTCGGACAGAGTTTAAGCTCCATATTCTTCAACAGTGCATCAAATTTGAGTTCGATATGATTATGATTATCGGGGATAATAGGAAAAAATATATCCTATTCTGTAGTATTTCCCCCGTATCGTTATTATGTCCCGAATAACTGCAAAAATACTGATCTTATCATCATGAAACTTGAAAACTTGTTGAAAAATGCTAATTTCAACTTTGTGAAGAACTTCGTGAGGATCACGTTATTCAATTTCGTTGCCGAAGCGGTCATCTTTTCACGTATTGACCCTGCCAAACACATCTTTAACTCCTGATGGAAATATTTGGCTTTTTTTTATATATGCTCTTTATGACATCCAAAATAAACGTTCATGCTATAATTTTTCAATCAAGTACCAGATTTCAGTTCGATCCAATCTGTCGTTTCGGAAATAGTGAAAAACTGAAATTTTCGATGGGTATATCTGCGGAATCTTTGTATGGATTTTACCCATTAAGGAACTCGGCCTACCCAATTGAGGTCCAAACCTACTCTACAAATATCGAGTTTCTAAGTTGTTTCTTCCGGAAGTTATTGTGTTAAAGGTGTACCATTAGGTATTTTTTGTGCGCATGTTCAAATTCGTGTGCGAAAAGAACTTGACCGTAGAATTTTGATGCGCAGCCTACCCAGAAAGTTTTAAGTAACTGGCACTTTTCGTTCCCGTGTTATCGACAAAATCGATTTCGAATTTGAAAATATTTCTTTTTGATTTTGGTATAAAGCTGTGGCCAGCCCGTTAATGTTTAGGAACAGCTGAACTGGATTTCGATACCCCATTGATAATGTTGAAATGCTAAATTCAATAATCCTCTTTTTGAAGCAAACTGAAATATTTTTCAGAGACTAGAACCATTGTATAAATATATATACAATGCTAGAACCCAATTCAGTTATTCCAATTGTCAATCACAAAAATGGGGAATTCATTGATGAAACTTTCAGCAGTAGCCCATTGCTGTATTGTTCCGCTCACAGGAACTAAACTTCATGAAGAGAAGGATGTTTTGCAGAAGAAAAAAATTTAAGCCTAAAGTAAACTGAAAATTTAAAAAATATACTGAGAAGGGCGAGCATATAGTTTTTTCATAATAATCTTGTAAATCGAAAACGGGTAGAGTACCCATTTTTCTTCATTTTGTGGTGAATTTCACAGGTCATTGGTAAGATGACTTCAAATATTAAACGTTGTAACTTTCTGTCTCGAAAACCATCTGAAAATATTTGATTTGAACGCCCGTTTTATGGAGTGAAACTGATATGATGGGATGGAAACACGAAACTTCTTGTTATAGTCATGTCTGAAGTAGTAGATGCTCCTCTCGCCGAGAAGTTTCTGTTGCGTGAAATGTTATCTAAGGTCTCGTGGAGTTTGAAAAGATCTAGAATAAAAAATGGTGTTTCGATATATCAACTTTTACCCTCGTGTGAAAGCTGTTGTTCGTACGATATTAAGTCAAAATAGAATACGAACTTTTCTGGTTCTCAACTTGAGGTCTCTGCATTTCCATACTTTCTTGATATCCCGACGTGTTTTCAGGGTTTATTGATTACATCAAACGTTACCTCGTAGCAGCCTCTGTCTGTTGAATATCATTTCTGCACCAATGGATACCAAGGTGGATTTCACGAAAATAGTGATCTAACTTCGTTCTTGATGTCGTTTCCTAACTTGAATGAATTTCCGTTCTGAATAAACTCAGATTCAAGTCTTCGTCTTCTGTACAAACGATAAAATTCTACATTTTTTGCGACTCTTCGGGAATATTCTCACAGAGGTAATAACGTTTGTGAGAACGTATTTCTTGGAAGAAAATGAAATGGCCCTTCTTCCACTTGCTGCGCTTGTGCTTGCCATACCTTCCGTGGAGCTTCAGTATACTTCAAGACCAGTCGAGTCGATTCCAGAGATATGAACATAATATGCAATTTCGTTTTTTTTTCATTTAACTTCTATGACTGAAATGCCGGTATTGAATGCATTTGTATTGCCTCAACGACGCCTTCACTTCCGGTACTCTTTGACATTTTTTAGATATTGATGCCGCCTTTCGTCTAGTCCATGACTTTCATTTCGTATGTTTCATTTGGTCTGAAGGGAAAATATTCTACCAGTGTACCTCAGCTAGAAGCAGTTTGGAGATCCTATATGCTTTTTGCTTCAATCGTTCATTCCTTCGGTAATAAGGATTCAGATCAATTTTTGTCAGTTTTTTTGGATGTATACAGGATGACTCATCAACATGCTCCTTGAACTATTTAATCGGATCTATGAAGTGGACTAACCCCACCAGAATATTGAAAGTAGAATCAAAATATTTCTTGGATTTTTGCATTTTGTAATCCCCTATCAATTTCGAGTGCACCATGTGTGAAATATAGAACCCACTGTTTGGAAAAGAGTGTGCTTGCAAATTTATATATATACTCATTTTTGGTTGTGATACATTTATCTCCAACCATATATAATTTATTCACGAGTTAAGACATTCAAATATAAAAAATGTGAGATCTATTATATTCATTAATTCTACCTCTCTCCCATCATCAATAGATGGGGCACTGGAGGCATACAGCTTCCAGCATATTGGATAGTAGCTGAGAGTATTTAAGAAATAACACAAAATCATTCACGAATCGAATCAAAACAGCCATTCATCACATTTAGGCTCTTCCAACTGCAGGAAACTTTACTCGTGCTATCGACACGCACGTTAAAAATGTCAGATGGATTGAACTGATCAAATTATTGGTACTCACATATTTGAAACTCAAAACTCGTTGATATATTTAATTTGATAGAGGAAATTATTATGTTTCTTCAAAAAAATTCCAGAAGAGCTCTGAGGTGAGGTGACTTTAACGCGCTCGTTGAAATTCGAAGCAGTAGCCTATTTACGCAGTGAACCGGCCAACAAAGGTTTACTTCGTTATGAATATAATAGGTCTCTTGCATGAATTTTTTTCATCATTGGAATCAAATATTCTATCCGTAAGACCACTGAAAAACTTAAACCGCCATCAAAAATTCAAACTTTTAACGAGAAAATGCTCTTTCAAATTTGGCTCCGCATGTCGGTTGTTTAAAGGGACGAAGCTTCGCGGTTTCCGTGACGTATGGGGATATATCCACTCTCTCCCTCTTCTCGTTTACTTTTCTGTCTAGCAAGCCAATAGACAGCGTCGAGCTGTATCGATCGGGGCATCGTGGAATAACGCGTGACGTAAGAGGAAATCTACCGTGTTTCACCCACTTTGGTTTTGCGTCCCGATTTGACGATTTTTAATACCGAATTATTCGAAATTCGCGAATTGTTGGAGTGTGAGATAGCATACATTATGATTTTGTTTCGATATAGAATGAGAAAAACATGCAAATATGATAATTCGTGTTACATGCAAGAGACCCATTTGAAATGTTCTGACCACATCATCCTGACGGAATTCTACCCGAATGTTTAAGCCGTCAGGTACTGAATTTCGATTCGATCAGGGTCTCCATTCTTGATAAGTGATCTTTCGATGCGCATACGAATTCCCGAACTGAAAACTAACGGAATGCAATGATTCTGCAGATATACCTAAGTATACCAACATTTTATTTTCTCAATATATCCAAAAGTACGTCGGATCGAAATGAAATCAATCACTTGGTTGAGAATGATTCGAGCCCTATCCCAATTCAATACTCTAAATGAACGAACAGTTTCATAGAGTCAATATTAAGTGTCATTTAATTCTTGAAGTTATAAAGATTTTTGAAAGTGGTTTTGCATTTCATTGATTAAAAAAAGAAGATGGTGAATAACTTGTGGCAATATTGTTCTATGCACAAACAATCGCATTTGACAAGCTTGCCACCCGTAGTTCCATATCAGCTGAGTCCGTTTGGTGTTTTTTACTTGTATCATTATATTTCAGTGGATATAATAGGAATATTGTAAGATATCAATATTGTATGATACTATGTTGACAAACTACAGAAGAATCTATATTTTTAATGATTCTGTCTCAATTTTTCAAAACCCAGAGCTTATCGAGGTGTTTTCCCTATTTGATCGATTATTGCTGGGTATTCTAGATAACACAATTTTCATCAAGTTGGACAGTTTACTTCAGGATTCAGTTTTCGTAAATAGATGAACTGATCAAGAAAGTTCGAAGGAAATAACTCATGTTCCATTACCATTCAACTTGTGCATTTTCATAGATCTGTCCACATTATAAATTTATAACCTGTGTGAAAAGTTGGGATTTTCTTAGTTGTGCAATTTTACAGATGCTGAAATTTATATTACCTGAAAATCCCGAGCAGATTTTCTGGATCTTTCTGCATATTTCACGAACGAATTTATTATTTCATTCCCGCTTAATAAAGCTGCGATTGCTTCGTGAAAGTTCTGGAAAAGTTTTCTCGAAGTTTGGATTCGATACGGAAATCCATTTAAAATGTGGGATTTCACGTAGTTCGGTATATATAGTTTGAATACGCTAATTTATTTCAGTTTCTTCTCATTGAATGTCGTAATCTATAAACGCAATAATCACGTATTTATCCTACGTCTCGAAGAAAGACACACCGAGGATCGATAAATTTTTTCAGCTGTATTCTTTTCTCGGAAAGTTCTCTTCGAGTATCGTCATAGGACTATTTTTCAGCTTGGAATGTGTTTCCATTAGTCCTAGAGCTTGCGACTCTCAAACCATTTCACTGTAGGCTTATTGGATGGAATACGCTCTTCCATTGAATTTTCAGTGGGTGAATTTTTAGGTTCGGCTGTGGTGAACGATTGCGAAGGTCCAACCCTTTATTGACAAATTTCCATGTAGAGCTTGTCTATTAACCATTGAAGAAAAGTTTCTACTTCTTGTATCTCCTGAATTGAATATTGGATGAAATTTGAATTTGAAACCTTGTTGTTAAATACTGACCATAAGATTCATGCAAAATTTCGATGAAATCTTTTCAAAATATTAGGGAAAGAACCTTTCCATCAGAAATTCGATTAATTCTCGAATAAATATTTTGTAAAGATTTTCTGACCACTGGATCCACTCAAGATTCTGCAGAAAGTTGCACGTTGGTATTCCAAAACTGTTCACAAAGTTGCAATCTGATCAATTCAGTACTTCATGAGATATTGAGGAATAAACATCGAAGTTTCAAATGGGCCCAATTCCGAAACTATTCGACCGATTTCATCCATTGACGAATTCAACCGAGATATGTAGACTACAAACCAAACCTGTCAATTTCGTTTTCTCCGAAAGTAAGAGCAAATGCGGACGGACAAAATTGAATTCGACCACGGATTCTTCTCCACGGTAGTCAACCCAATTTTAAGAGACCATTTTCGTCTCAGAATTCGAAAATCACAGACATTGTGAAGAAACTATAACGCGCTGTTTCCAACGCGCATGAAAAGATCAACTCCAGTACATTCTTGAGGAGGCAAACCAATTTCCTTCGAAGCAATGTGTTGCTCAACCGTTTCCATTCAATATTTCAGGGGTTGCTACTCAACATTCACAGGATTGACACAAATTGATTGAAACCAACCGTATGAAATGCCTCCCTTCAAAACGAAGTATACCTTCCTTTGCATTCTCCCTGAATTTGCCTGGGGAGCCAGATATCAAGGGTGGTACTTTTCGAAATAACACACTGTGTTATTTGAAAACTAAATATGTTTCTCGACACCAACTTTATCCTTTGAGTTTGAGACCATTGTCTGGCAGAGTCACTTTGGTCGAAATCATTTTATTATTATTGAGGTTTGAACCTATAAACTCAGCCAGTAAACAAAATAGCAATATTTCACCAAAAAACTCAAGAAAGGACCACGCATATAAAAAAACATGCAGAGACTGTCAGCAGAAAAAAATGAAAAGGGTAACACTTCACAGAGCACCTTCGCGAATTCTCCACCGATCGTAAGTGTTCTTGAACGCATTGACACTGGTAGATTCAACCAGAGATCCCGGCAAACCGTTCCATCGATCGAATATCCTATTTGACAAGAAATCTTTACGTGCATTTGTACGGAATGGTTCCTTGGCAAGCTTGTAGTTATGTCCACGGAGATTGTTCCTATTAAATTCGAAGAGGTGACGCAGATCCACATCAAAACAGTCAATAATAGCGATCAAATCGCCTCTAGTACGACGTTCCTCTAAAGATGACTCGCAGCCGTGTCTCGTAGTCGGGTCGACCTTGAACGGCGAAAGGAATCCTCGTACACCATCTCTGGACTGATTCTAGCAATTTTAAATCTCCCTGGAGAGCAACCCACCATGCAGGTCCGGCATACTGCATAATAGGTCTAATGTAAGTCTGATACAGCAGCTTCATGGTCTGAACGCTGCAGTTACTGAACGATTTTTGTATAATGTAGGTGATCCTCTTGGCTTTGGAATAGACAGAGGAGATATGCTCGGACCATTTCAGGTCAGAAGTAACGGTCAAACCAAGGTCCCTCTGCACTTCATCTATAGCAAGGGGCATCCAGCAAATGTATACGGTACCCTTGGATTGTTTTCACCAATGAGTAAGATACGACACTTGTCTTTGATGAAGGGCAGCAGCCAGTCCTCCATCCACTGAGTAACTGTGTCGAGATCAAGTTAAAGCTGATTATTGATATCCAATGATAGCACCCCGTATATTTTTGTATCATCGGCAAATAATCTTAGTTCTACGTTCCACAGACCAGGCTTGTAGAAGTATACTCAAGAGGTTGTACCCCAGACAAAAGCTACCACCACATGAAATAACCCCTCTGACGGATTTCGTAAGAATTCCGGATGCACCTGTATAAACGACTACGCTGTTTTCAATGCCATTGTTGGAATCATTGTAGAATATCCCGAGTGCTGTGTGATAACACGTTCCTCTTCCTGTTTATATTCATCGCTCCTTCATACCAGAAAAACATTCTGAATCCGTGAGTAATCAAGGGTGTGTGGAGCTTTCTTTTATCGTTGCTGAAATTATGAGATGCCTGAGGAAATTCAAAGAGAAACGTTCCCATTCAACAGACAATTTTGCTGTGGGTATGATGTGTGGTTAATGGGTTATAAAGAGATCCGCTCTGAAATATTGTGTGCCGTACAATGTCTGAAGCAGTGGATCTTTCCTTTAACTGTTCATGTGTTAAAAGACGGCGGAGCATGGTTCTTGTCGAACGAAAAGTTAGATTATATCTCAGAAAAATCTCATAACGATACACAGAATACAGGCTCCTATTTAATCTTTTTGGAATGAAGATAACTAAAATGTTTTTCGCGCTTTCGCCCTTAACCATGCTTACGTTTTGTCGAGATTTCTTTGTGTTGGGTCAACAAGTTGTATTTATTAGACAGAAGTTGTATTATAATCCAAACCTCTGAAATGAAACACTAGGTTTATCGTTTGAAATCAACTGCCATATAGGGTTCAGAGATACAGGAATTACCAGATAGATGAGGTTTTTGGACCAGGGGGATACCTGAGGTGGGGAAGCGGTTGGTGGATAAGTTGGTGAACCTGTATAAGTGATATTCATTTTTTTTGTGATATAACTGAAAAAGTATGGAGAATCTCTCATTTTTATGGTATATGTATGGAAAATATAATTATGTTGTCTGAGCTTTCGTTTATTCATCTTCCCACCATAGTGATCAAAAATAATTGAGATCACTTTCATTACTGATTGAGCTGTTTTCATTAAAACTGAAGCGAATGAAAGGTTTTTACGTTGGAAAATTTTTGGAATTTGGGGAAAGGTACCAAGACTATACAGGCAGAACCTTCCTTCTATGAAATTCACAGGTAATGAGCCTTCATCGTTCGCTGAAAACGTCAGAGAGTTATATCCGACAGAGATGAATAGGATATTCTATGTATCATTTTTCACGTTTTATCTGAGTTTTTCACTTATATCAATATCTGAAATAGAACTATTGAAATTAAATGAAAGTTGTTTTTTTTTCATGAAAAACGCCCTTGCGGATTGCAGGATCAAACTACTTATCAGAGCAGTTTCTTGAAATGCAGATCACCTAATGAACAATACAAACGATAAACAAAGCGAACTGTGACGTTTCAGAGTACAAATATGACTCTTTCATCAGACAAAGGAGAAAATTCCTATTATTATTTGCTTTCGATTTTTCGTTTTGAGTTGAGACTTTGGTAAAATTGACATTTTTTGGAAAACACACCAGAACAGATTAATTTGATTTAACAGTTTTTCAATTTTACCTCTTTTTTAAGTCAATTCAGTCTTGTTGGGTCCATTTCTACATAACAAGGAGCAAAATTACTCTCTCCATTCAACAAAATGCAAGAGGACTCTTCAGTTTTTTTTTCGAATTGTCATCATTATTTTTGTATAGTCCCAAACTATCATGTGATTCCCAATGGTCGAACATACATAGTTCGCTATTTGGGGTTTTGTATGTCTCTTAGGTTGTTTTTGTGCTTTCGTTTTCTTGTATCTAAAGGTCGAGACGTTTCCCCTGTATATGTCTTTCCACAAATACAGGGAATACTATAAACACAATTTTTGTTTCTTGGTAATTGGATTAATTTTAGTTACTTTGGATCTCGAATCATTTTTATATTTGAAAACCGTTCTTGTATTGAATTTAGCACCAATTCTTCTGTTTTTTTCTGAAAGTTCACGTACATAAGGAATCACATTCAATAAATAGACGAGAAACAAAAATCGAAAATTGTGTTTATAGTATTCCATGTATTTACAAGGGAAACGTCTCGACCGTCAGATACCTAAAACGAGGGCCAAAAACTACCTAAGGAATGAAGACATACAAAAATTCCAAAAAGCGAACTATGTATGTTCGACCATTGAGAATCACATGATAGATCGGGACAATACAAAAATACTGATGTTGCAATCAGACAATTTCAAAAGAAAAACCAAAGAGTCAGTCCTCTTGCATTTTGTTAAATGGAGAAAGTAATTCTGCTGTTTGTTATGTGGATATAGACCCTATTTTGATAATTTAGTTAAGAAAGAGGTAGATTTAAAAAAGTTTCAAACCAAATGAATCTTAGTTGCTGTGTTTTCTCAAAAATGTCAATTTGACAGAAGTCACAACTTAAAACGAAAAATCATCAGAAAAGTCATCAGTCCAACCTACCCAGAAAGTTTCAAGTCGATAGGATCTGTTTGATATTGATATAGCTGGTTCTGATTTTCTGCGTATAATAGAAGAGTGTCGTGGACTGTATAAAAGGATGTCTTTAATAGAAGACAGGAATTGGTTTTAATAATCGTTTAATCGAGAAAAATAGCTGATATGTACATCAATCGACGTTCTGGGAAGATTTAAAATTTTTCAACATATGCGTTCCTCTTCATATGAGGATTCGCAGATAAATGAGGCATGTTGTCACTATCATTTAAATTTCTGAAAACAACAGAATTCTTAACAGGACCCTCGTAATCGTACCAACGGGCGGATAGCTGGATATAATCGATTTGATTCCGATTTCGTTATCAGTGAGTTCAACCTGGTCATTCCCCGGAAAAAATTCGAAAAACTACCGATTTCATTCAAACTAACTACCAAATTTCCATCCTATCCCTAAAGTTGTAACGGTTTTACAGCCCGATGGTTTGTTACGCCGCTGACTCTAACTACTTAGTATCACTGCTCGAATGCCCTATGATGTAGTTACATCATTTTGAGATTTTCGAAGTATGCATGGACTTTTCAAGGTCAAGGTTTTTTTGTGTCGAAGACGAGCAGGTAGATGGATCATTTTTCGGTAATCAATTTATCTATTTTTCTCCAATTGTGACATCGGTGTTTTATTTTCTCGGATTTATTCGCTAAATATCTTGGTAATTTATCCGATGGAATAATTCACACACATCCCCTTGCGAATGAAAATGTACCGTCCACAGGCACTGCAAGCATACCTTACCATTTGAACTGAAAATTATACAGTTTCATTGGATATCATTTGTATTTTCTTGGAAATTTATCATCTCGTACTGCACTGGCGTACCTAAGACCTAACATCTATTGAAATTGGCATGGGAATGGAGGACTAAGCTAAGTAGCAATCTATAACTCTGTAGATTTAGCTGTTTCATAGGTGGACCTCGAATAATTTGTACATTCAGAATTTTGATATCTTTCGGAAGACTGAAGAAAATTATTAATTTTGCCAAGTACCCTGAGAGTCATCCCTCAGCTATATTACTGTTGATTTTATTTTATTCACCTTTTCATTGGGTCGAATGGTAAAGCTATAGGTACCATCGAGTGAACTTCCATTTCGCAACAAAGTAGTCCCTGAAATATCTGAGACATAACCTCATAAAATCAAATAACGTATAATATAATAAATGAGTCACAAGTCGATAAGATTCTCCGTTCTGTAGGCATGGTGCCTACGTCCGGAAAGAATCGATGACACCGGATTTGTCATCAGTTAGTCCACTCTTGTCGTTTGAAAGCAATTTCGGCTCATAACTCGAAAATAACGGACATTTGAAGAGGAAGACCCATGAAATGCGCCTGAAAATTAAGTAACAGATGATTTTAATATTGAGAACTGAAATCGAATGAGTTTGTAGTCTAAGTTTCAGAGAAACTTTTTGCCATTGAAAGAAATAGTTTAGTTTCAGTCTTCAAAATCCCCACACACATTCCAACTAGCAGTCAGGCCGATCGATTGGGAATTTATTTTTATGCCGACGAAATGACACATAATGTATAATAACATCTGAACACGTTATGCAGTGAAACATTCACATTTTCTGCTTTAAAATAATAATTACGTGGAAAAATTGCTCCATGGTAAAATTGTTTGCTTAATTTCCTGGTAGGGTACAATGCATTTCATCATTTTCCACGTTATTGCATGACTACAGGGATTACGGTAAACGTTTTTTTTGCGGCAACGTAAAAGGTTCGTTTCATCTAATTCCGGTGTTATATTTAAATAAGCGTGACAGCTGATGAAGGGTCTGAGCTGTAGACGATGATGGGATGTGTGTTTACAGGAAAGGACACTACTCTTCAATTATCCAGAGTGATGTATTCGCTTGAAGTGAAAAAAATTGAACGAATGTCTATTTCTGCTACGATATCTGGTTATCCAGACTAACTGCTGAAGATTCCGCTCCTGATGAGTCAGTTATTGACATACCTTCGTTATGGTAGACCTGTTGGCGTCGTCTATACCCATTCCGAACATGTTTGATAAAGATCGACTCTGAAAATTCCTACATACCTCAGGAACCAAAGCGAGTGTTTAAGTGCAAATGAGTCTTCATCAAAGTTCCAGACAAATTGAGTTCCACAGGGATCCGTTTTTGGTTTTCTCATGTTTGTTCAATACCCTTTGCAGTCAGTTATCAATACAGTTGACGAAATAATTGAAGAATCGATATTTGTAGAACTTGATTATGAAAGTCGAATCTGATAATATTCCTTTTGAATGATTTTGTAGGCATACCCGTTTGAAATTTTATCTAACTAATATTTACACCAATATGAATCGAATCGACTTGAACACTAGTACCAGGGCTTGAAAATCTTACGGAATCTCATCGAAATCTGACTGATGACGGATAGACATGAATGAATTTATCTTTAGAATTTTTTTGAGTTTTTTACTCCTAACATCTGAACAAAAGAACTATAACAGATTAAATGAAAATCATTTTCAATAGAAATGGTCCTTTTGCATTGTAGGATTCAGATCATTTGTTCAGGATAGTTTCTTGAAAAAAATTGCCTAATGAACAATGTCGAAACAATGTGAACGATGAAAAAAGTAAACTGAAACGTTTCGGAGCCTATATACGAGTCTTCATCAGAAGAAAGTTCTCGGATATCAAAGTATTGCAAAAAACTAATCGTGCAATTTTCCACATCATTGTCTGCAGTAAGAGCCTCTCAAACTTGACAGTTCACTCAATTGATCGTTCTCATCAATCTGATATTCATCATATTGATTAGGCAAGATATGTTCATAACAAATAGTTTGAATCTCACAATCCGCAGGGGTGATTTCTATAAATATTGGTATTTTATTAATTTTGAAAATTTGTTCTTTAAATATGGCCGGCGAAAACCCAGAAAATTCTTGGAAAATAATGCAAATTCGACCCAAGATATCCCTTGATCAATAAAATAAAATTTGAACGTAAAGATTGTATTCTTGGAAATCCGCTTTGGGACCAAATAGAAAGACTTCAAATTTGGACAAAATGGTGATGGTCCTAGTTATCTGTAGGGAAAATTTGTTCCAAAACTGCATATCCTTACTTTGGAAGAAAAACGAATTTGAAGAAATTCAAATTCGACCACGGATTGTACATCAGTGAGTGGAGGAAATATGAGAATGGAATTTCAAAATCTTTACAAGTTTTCTTTTACCTACTTTGTATCCGACAATTATATCTTATAACTCAAATTGCGTTTATAATTTCTTCTATTGATGATTGCAATTGTCGATTTTCTTTGAAACCTAGTTGAAGACATATGCATCAGAGCCATTTTCTAGAGTTACAAAAAGGCACATTAGTCGGGAGTGAATCCATCCTGTGTTGATTCTGAAAATTCTTTCAAAATACTCGACATAGTCGAAAAAACAAGTTTTTCAGTTTATAGGTTAGCTGTATCTCGTAACCTCCGTTAAAAGAAGTCGAAATGTCGTTCGAGTTTGAGCTCACCATAATTCACAACTTATTCAATTAGTTGAGTATAGAAAAAATGTTTCATTAATTCAGCAAAGCATGTAAAGGAGAAGCCGAAGTTAACATTTTCATAATGCTGAAGTCTGCAGACATTAGGACATATTTTATGAGAAACTGTTCATTATGTCGTAGCTTCAAAGGAAATTTTTTCCATGTTGATACTCGATGCATCCCGCTGGAAATTCATGCAAATGGCCCTTTTAAAGTTATTATTTCATCAATAGACCTCCTTTTTCGCTTCGTCGAAAGTAAGTACTGGTTTTTTTGAGATCTCTTCACTACATCCCATTACGGTCATGGTATAAATGAATATAAGTTGAAGGATTAAAACGCAGTGTAGATGAACTCATTTAACCGCTTCAGGGCGAATTTTGTATATTTCAAGACATTTAGTTGAATATAATCACAACCTCATTTAAATTTGCGGGAATCATTTCATTTTCACGCGCTTGTTCTGGGGAACAGCGCGTTATCATTTCGTCACGATGTCTGTAATTTTCGAGTTTTGAGCTGAAATTGGTCTCGAACGGTTGGACTCACTGATGAAGAATCCGTGGTCAAAATTGATTCTGTTCGTCCGGCCGGCCGTAACTTTCGAAAGAAAGGACCTAGAGTCTTGAAATTTTCAGGTTAGGTTAAGATCCTGAATATCTCGGTTGAGTTCGTTAATGGGCCAAATCTGCCAAATGGTTTTGTGCTACAGCCATTTGAAATTTTGATTTTTCAATAACTGGAAAAATATTCATCTGTTCGAAATGAAACTTGGTTGGACGATGAACAGTGTCAATAAGAAGAATTATCCATGATACCATTGAAAAAAATTTTTTTTTTGATGAAAGAGTCAGATTTGTATTTTAAAACGTCACAGTTTGCTTTGTTTATCGTTTGTATTGTTCCGGTATTGTTCATTAGGCCATCTGTTTTAAAGAAACTCCCCTCGACAAATAATTCAATCCTGCAATCCGCAAGGGCGTTTTCTATAAAAATCACAATTTTATTTAATTTCTTATAGTTCTGTTCCAGATATTGAGAGTGAAAACCAAAAAAAAACCTGAAAAATGATCCAAAATCCTTCCAAAATAAGCTTCAATCGATATTTATAACTCCAACTCAAAAAACTACCATAATAAAACCTGCAAGCACACATCGTTTTGAAAATAATTCAATACCTCTTCCAAAAATTACGTACACTTTTTTGTAAGTACTTCTGAGATTTATTATTCAGAAAAAGTGAATAAAAAAAACTAAAGAATGCAACATGAAATTCACTAATATTGTGGCAAAAATGTTCCTCATGGCATATAGAAGTTCTTTTTTTCTCTACACGTGGGTTTCGCTGATATTCTAGGAAATGCTGTTATTGAACATATTATATATATAGTGAAAAAGTTTTGTTATTTTCATAATTCATTCCAATTTCCCTAATATCTTCACTTTTCTACACTAAGGTCATAGCCATTTTTAGATTGGGATTATTTTCGGGAAGCTCGAAAAAATACTGAAGGGATAAGATGAAGAATGGTAGAATGCAACCTATGCAAAATTTCATGAGGATCTCATCATTCAGATTCGAATCAAATGTTGCAAGAAAGGCGCCGGCATTTTTCCAACAAATTCTGTAATTCAATCGGATATGTTCTCTTGAAAATATCAGGAAAATAAAATTTCTGATGGATATCTGGACGAAACCATTGGGTGGACGCTAACCATTCACGAATTCTGCTCTACAAATATTAAGTCACTTAGTTGAATATTTCAGAGAGTATTGTCATTCTGATTGGCAATCAGGCCGACCATGAATACAAAAACTCCCGAAAGAAACACTTATACAGACCCGATATTTGTAGAGCAGGTTTGGGGCTTGATAATGATGGCCGAATTCGTGAATGAGTGAAACCTTCTCAATGATTTCGCAGAAAAATCCATTCGAAATTTTATTCACACATTCCTGGAAACACAGATCTGGTCTAATTCGAATCTTGTATTTGGTTGGGAAATTAGGAAGTGAAGGATCATGCAGAATGGCTCTAAATTTGAAAGATAGTGTAAAAGCGTCTAGCGTCACTTCAGTGTTTTTATAGAATCTTATATGATCAACGACTAATTACGGTAAAGGTTTGAGCTGCTGGAAGATGATAGATAATACCGAAAGAACCCATTTTGTGTGTTCCTGCGATAGACATTAGTTCTTATACGATGGTGATGAACCAGTGCGAACACGGTGGCAAAATCGGCATTTCACAGGCAACTCTGAGAAAACGGGAGACCCTTGTTATCTGATAACTTCAAATCGCTATTGCTGAGATTAGTCGCGACGTTTACAGCTCAAAGTTCCCGTTGAAAAATAATATCCGGGTCTCGTATAAGGGTTTGTTATTCGCACTGGGTAGACTGAATGGGGATCGGGTATAAATAAATGATTTCTATCGAACCTGGTCACGATAAGGTTTCCACAGAGTTTGAAGAATACTATGGGAATCTTCATTTGTAGATATTTGGCTCCCGCATCACGTGTGAAAAAAACGGATTGATGAATTTTTCAGAAGACGCTGAACGCGATGTCCACCACAAAGGACATATATACGAGGGCGTTAGATAAATTGCCGACATTGACGGTTTCAGTTTAATGGATGAGAATGATTCACACATATTCCTTGCTTCTGAGATTCTCCATTTTCTCTAGTTGTATTTCTGAGGATCACAACATTGAAAAAGCACACTTAACACTTTTTGACATATTTGAGGAATTGAAAATGAAGAAATTTGTATATTATTATCCTTATTTTCAAAGTTTTCGATATTATCTAAAGTCTTCGAAAATTAATCGTGGATATTTACTGGTCAGAATATCGATTTCATTTATCGAAACGAAGAGCCTTACGGCCGATTGTAAACACAATAACTGCCAAGAGAAACAGCTTGAAAACTCGATAGTTGTCGAGTAGGTTTTGACCCAAATTACGAAAGTGGAACTCGGGAATGGGTAGAATCCACTCTATGATTTCTCAGATATACCCATTCGAAATTTCATTTCCCGAATATTTACGAAAAAATTTTTTGGAATTAAATGACAGTGTGATATCAATAAAATTCTAGAAAAATAACGCGTCGTAAGGTTCCAACTAACTGCCAAGTTTTAATCCAATCGTTTCAGTCGTTCCTTGCATATCAGGGAAATAACCTCGGAATTTCAAATGGTATATTACTTCAAAATCATTATGCAGATTTTGCGCATTTACGAAATCAATCGCCACAGTTTGGAATGCAACTAACCCTGGAAGTTCCAAGCCGATCGGATGTTCCGTACGACCATAAACCTGAGTGCGGCCGGCCAGAAAAAATCGATTTTGGCCCCGGATTCGTCATCAGTGAGCCCATCCTGGTAGTTTGAGACCATTTTTGGAAAAAAAATACGAAAATTCAGACATTTGGACGAAACGGTAGCAATAAAAATGACATTTGGCTCACTTCAATAGAAACAGAGGTAGAATATGTGCGCGAAAAAGACGTAACATCTCCTCCAATCAGTGATCTTCTAGATTTAATAACGTATTTCGAATCTAAATTATAACGGCCGACGTATCTGAAGATAGAAATGTAGTGAAGATGTTGGCTGTGTACAGTGTGCGTCAAAATTATGGAACAAATTCATTTCCTCAGAAGAGGAATATTTGGCAACAAAATCCTGAAACAGGTCAATTCCCTTTCAACCCCCTCACGTGAAAAATTAGAATGTGTGAAACACTGCGCTTCAGTTATAATCTTAAGTAGGTATGTAATTAGTACGTTTCTACTGAAGTTGAAACTTTTCGATAAAATATTTCAATTTTTTTTCTCCATTAAAGGGTTCGTAAGGGTTGAAATTCGTGCATGAACAAAACTGTAATGGTCAACTTTCATTCGGTGAGAAATTCCATAAGTTACCATCGTCTCAAAGTAAATGATCCATGACAAAGTGCACATACTGAAAGCCTGTTTGAAATACCTAATTTTTCAAGAAAAATATTTTTTTTTCTTGCACGCCTGTGAAGAAGATACAAAGACCTTGCCAAAAAAGCACCACACGATCCACTTTACCTATTCAGAATATTCATAGGGTTGATTGGGTTGGCACAGGGTGCAAGAAAAATCCTTCAAAAATGCATAAAAATTCCTACAAGTGAAACAAAAATTGACCTGTTTCAGGATTTTGTTGTCAAATATTTTTCTTCTGAGAAAATGAATAAATTCCATAATTTTGACGCTTACTGTACATTGTTCTCCAAATGCGAAACACGTTTTCCTAGAAATTTTTGTTTTTTCTGATTCTTGAGCTAATAGCGGTGATAACATTTGGGTGAATCCTTCAGATTTAAGATATTTCACACAATTGTAATGGATCGGAAAAATTCAGATCGCGATTGGTCTTATACAGCGTGGTTAGAGTATGATTCTGTGGCAATATTTCCAGAAAACAGGAGATACCCGGGAGAAGCACGCTTGTCCTTAAGAAGCTTCCCAGCCAGCTCACGACAGATTTATACAATAACGAGGACAAAAACTCCAAATTGTATCGCTCATCAATTAAGACCTGAACTACAGAAAATTCATGACATGAAATGTGGCGAGCAAAAGGCAAGAAATCTTCTACATCAGGCTGGCCTCCACGCTCAACATCCCCTCAGAGGTCCTGTTCTTTCCCATATGAGCCACACCAGCAGATTAGATTGCCCTGTGAAACACTCTAGCTAGGGTGAACAAAAATTGGGAAGTGCATTGTTTACAGCTAAATCCCGATTCTAGAGGAAAAAAAAGACTATGGAGACGCTCTAGTTAGGTCGCTTGTTTAGAAACTGTACAGTTGAGGTCCACAAATACCAAGACAGAATCTGGTTTGGAGTGGCATTTTAATACGCAACTTGTCATTGTGCTTTATGCTGCAGATTCAGGTGAAAACTTTTCTTAAACACGATAGTGCTCGTCCTCATAGAACGCACATAATAAAAAGTTTCTTACGTGAACAGGAAATTGAACATGTATGGAACCTATTGATTGATTGAAAACCTGATAAGGAGCATACGGGGAAGGCAGTCAAGATGGCCTATTTGGGCTAAACGGCATATCGTATGTACTGAAGAGCTTACTATCGGTAACACTCTTGAACCTGAATGTCTACATAAGGTGGCAAAAGTATACTGACGTAGTTTCTACAAGACCACGCTGGTAGTTGATGAGTTATTTGTGAAAAGAAGGTCGGTGCGTGTTCAACTTCAAGGTAGGACCCTTTTTTACGCCCTTATTATTGTAACTGAAATTGGGTTCTTCTTCATTTTTAAATTCGAGCAGAATTGTCTCTCTACAAGCCTAGTTTTGATGAAATCACTTCCCCGAAAAATGCATAGGAAGATGTTAATATATTTATGTATTTTCTGATTTCAAAATGATAAAAGCCTTGAAAGCTGTGCGGAAGAAACAAATGGGATGGGCTTCTGCAAGCAATATGCATTTTCGTTCACATTTGTGTTGATTTCACTACTCAAGTGTGTTGGGAGGATACGTATTTGTTTCCTTTTCAAGAAACATCTAGTATCTTTTAAATATTTGGTTTTTATTGAAGGAGTCTTGATTTTTTGTTTACGAAAAGTGTCATATTCGAATGTAACGCCATTTTGCAAGACACATGCAGGCAAGTTGGTATTTTGCACAATTTGGATTATTATTATACAATTTTTTTATTGATTTAAATTTTTCTTCCCTATTAAATGAAAAGTTAACCCTATTGGTTCAAGACCCAATGAATGATGAAGTCTTAGTTCCTCAATTTTTTTCCTCTGTCTGATGGATAGGTCAGATTATAACTGTGAAACGTTACAGTTCACTTTGTTGATCGTTTGGATTATTCCAATATTGTTCACCTGACAGCTTTTTCCACGAAAAACTGGCCTTGACAAAAGTTTCAATCACGAAATTCGAAAGGTAAAAATTATTCAATTTTTATTTTTCAGATATTTCTGGATTGAAAACCTAAAAAACATCTGACAAAATGATAAGGGCATGCCTGGGAAATGTGCAGCATTCGTGAACCATATAGAGTTGGTCCAACGCTTAATTGACATATTTCTTCTTTTCTCTTAATTTTCGGCAAATCTCTCCTGATTGATATAGCTATACAAAATCTAAAATAACTCAATTCACATTTTTTTTGAAAGTTATTGTTATGAAATTGATACTATATATCATTTTTCACAAAGCTTCTTCAATCTTCGACACAATTGAATATTTTTAATTGAAATGTCCTCCAAACAGTTTCGATGTGTCTATATGAAATTTGCGTGAATTTTCGTGCTTTCCATTGGATCGGTATTTTTTGAGTTATCAAGAACACAAAATCGAAGATCTCAGAGATATGGTGGTTTAAAAAACACATACCTAAAATTTCGATGAATCCTAATGGATGGATTTTTCAGTGATACGATTGTTACAAATTTTCAAATGAATCAGTAGTTTTAGAACCACTGACCACGTTCGAATTCTTTCAAATTGGAATTTACTGAGTAATCGAGAAAACAGAAGCTCTGATGGGTATACCTCCGGGGTTGTCCTACAGATTTAACGTTTTATCGTAGCTAACTAGTGAAAATAAGATAAAAAAATAATAGACATGCGAACAAAACAATTACGACAGAATTCTCTATTTAGCAACGAAAGCCTGATAGACATCAGCGTTGGTTTTTTTTCATTTTACCCATAGCTGAGATTTATTGAAAATTCTCGTACACTCGATTCAACGGCAAGATACATTATTTATCCTCACGGCTATTTTGTTAATTGAAGCGGGTTTCCTGGGTTCTCGCATCTGAACGTTGCTGTTGCGGTAAAGCAGAGGATCGATCGTCAACTTTTTCCACAAATCACCGCATATTGAGTCGTGTTTTTATTTTCTGTTTCCGATTTTTTGCCGTGATTCTTTCGGAGTCCGTTGTTTGGATCAATTAGCAAACCCTTAAAGGTGAATCGGCTTCCAGAAGCGTGTCGCCATCAGCGTTCCAACTTCATTTCCTCACCCTTTACCCCTCCGCATTCTTCTTAACTGCCAAGACGTGGACCATTTTTCTCTACCGGAAGAAATGTACTCGATATATACGGCTGAGAATACAGGGCCACTGCCACCGCAAACTTGAACGCCATTTTGTAGGGGCGGTGAATTATACCCAACAGAAAAAAGATCTGAATTACGTAAAATGGCCTGAATAAATTGATGGGGGTCGAGGGGACAGACGAAAAACCCACAGGAAGTTGTGCTCGTGAACAGTTTAGAGCCGAATCGCGAAAAACGAAAAAAAAACATTCACGGAATTCTCACAGTTTGGAGGAGTTTTTGTCACGGTTATTTTCAGCAGCGCTCACGAAGTCAGCCGTATGTTTACTGGCGTTAGGATAGCCTTGGAATCGGTTCTCTTTGTGTATGTTTTTTTAGCGGTAACAACCATTTCATCATCGATGAGCCCCTGAGTATCGAGTAGTAATTTTGATTGATTATATTATCAATATTATTATAGATTATTATTATTATGTGTAATTATAATACATAGATAATGAACTGAAGTAAAGGCATATTCACGGAATTCTCAGTTTCGAAAAAAAATTATCACGGATTTTCCTTGGAGCTACAAGTCTGCCATTTTATGTTTACCGGCGTTGCCTGTTAATTTTTTTTTGTTTTATATGGTTTTTTTTCGCTGTAGAGTAACCATTTTATCATTGAAGGTGCCTCAAAAAATCTGAGATTTTGCATCTAGGTGAAATTTCGATTCTGTTTATTATTAGTATTATCATTATTAATTATAATTGATTAAAATTGATATTCTGTCGAAAATGAAAATCTACAAAATGTTCAGCCTAAACAGCTATATATATCATTGACACGCCTTCGAGAAATCTGGGTGTTTCATTACTATTGTTGATCATTATCAAAAGTCATATTAATTGATTTTCAGCTGAATCCAAATCACGAAAACAAATTGTCCAAGGAATTTTTTAGCTTTGTGTCCTCCGTTTGTTTACAGGCTTGGAGATATACAGGTCTGGCCAAGACACTCGGCACTATGCAAAAATCCACGTTAATCTAAATCAGTTGGGAATATAGTCATCCAGTTGAACAACTGAAACGTAAGAGTGATGCTTTAGTCGAATAAACGAATGTTCTATTGTAGGTTGGTGGGAAATTTCCAGTTCGCAGTCCCTCGATACGCGATCGCGATCGAAGAATTTGCCAGTTTTGCCAGTATGCCTGTCGCAGTCCAAACGTGGGGTGTTTTAGACTATATCGGTTGAAAATAAATACGACAATTTCATTCCATTAATTTCTTCTGTGCAAATAAGTACTAAGGTTTTTTTCTGCCAAAAACTTGCTTGAAAATAGAATAATTTCTACGAAAGTCAGAAACTGAGAAAAAATTCTAATAAATACGAAATTGAAGGTCAATAAATTTGAATTAAATACTCAAATAATCCACCTTGTTGTGCTGAACAGTAGCCAAATCTTTTAAAAAGAGATAATTTCATATGCCTGAGCAGATTCGTTATAGTTGCTATGGCACAAAGTTGGATTATTTTGAACCTTAGTCGCGACCTTAGTTCAGTAATACTCGCCCCTCTATCAATTTCGTGCCCAGCCAAATTTTTCAGATATCCCCAGTGAAAAGAATTGTTTGAAGATAATTCTGGTGATCGAGGGGCCATTTGATCGTGCCATTTGTAGAAATGACGCAATTCGAAAAAGACGTCCTCAGATATTGTGTGACCACTTCCGCTTTATTACTTGGACAGCCATCCTGTTGAAACCAGACATCATCAAAATTAATTGGTAACTGTCGGAATAATTTGATTCTCTAAAAAGCTCCAGATATTTGGCAACGTTTGGGTTACCATCGATTAAAAAAAGATGATGTAATTCCCCAGTATTCCTGTCCCAACATTAAGTTCTTCGGGATTCTGGGTACGCACAGGAATACTCAGATGCTTATTATCCCTAGACCAACATCTTACCACTGATGGGTTAGGTTTTCTATTCAAGGAAAACGATGACTCTTCCGTGAATAAGATATTGCTTAGAAATACGCTATTTTCATTATTTTTTTGCATCATCATTTCACAAAATTTCATTTCATTGATGTGGTCTTCTGGAAAAATTTCTTGATTCGTTTCCACCGTATAACATCGGTAACCATTCCTTTTCAAAACATTCCGAACACTTTTATCGATCATATCGACATGTTCATCAATTTCTCAACTCGAACAAGGTACATTTTTCAACAGCAAAACACACTTCAATCTTGCAATTACTGCATGCTTGTTAACACCCACATTCCTCGAATTTTTTAATTATTCAGAACTTGAAGGTATGGCGTATCTTCTAAGACAACAATGAATGAATTTATTTATTGTCTTTTGAATTGAATGACCACCAAAATACCATTTTATGATTTGAAATTTTTCTTTCACGCTAAACATTCCGATCAACGGGGAATCAACTTTATTTCTTACCGTTATGATTATAGTGAATGATAATGATTATGAGTATTTATTTGGGATAAATCGAGCAGAGTTACACACGAAAAACTCCTTTATTACATAGCTTGTTAGAGAGATTACTGAATGTACCTTCGAATATAGAAAAATTTCATGAAGAACCAAAAACCATAAAAAAGGCTGCAAGAATAAATGGTTACGAGAAATATATGGTTAAGGGAGTTTCGGAGAAGAGAATGCAGGAAACAATTATATAGGATAATTTTATAACACAAAGAAACTAGGAAATTAACAAATTCATTTCATTACCATATAAGTTTTAATGATTTCTATTAAATAAAATAGATTTTAGAAAGAGCATTCAATAGAATCCAATACAAAAAGTATTGGAAATATATTGATGAATAAAACATACAAGCACAAAATTGGAGGAGGACGAAGTATATAAATTGACGTGTAGCACATGTGATTCATGTAATTATATTGGAAAGACAATAAGGACCTTTGATCAAAGAAACATCTGAGAATTTTAAGATTACGAATTAGGTATAAAAGCTTACATTTCGGAATTCATTTATATAAATGCCGACATGATTTTAATAAGGAAGAGAATCTTGAAGCATAGAGAAGGAATTGAATCTGAAATTCATTGTTCGAACATCTGAGCTTCTCACCCAAATGTCATATGAATGTTACGGTTCCTGTGTTTTCAATTGTTTGTGAATAAAGAGACTTCCACTCCTTCTATCTCACAGTATATGGATTGACATGTTCTATATATGGTGTGTAGCAGATAAATCTCCTGCAAGCATTTTGCACTCTCTGCAATTCCATTTTGTTGAAATGGTGCGAAAACTGAAATACACAAAAGGACAACGATCCACATGAGGGTGGATCGAAATCTTAACGAGTTTTAAGATATGTCAATGTCAAGTTGCTCCTTTCCTTCGAAAGTAAGAGCACATACGGACGAACGGTCGAAAGGCCGGACGGATAGCATCGAATTTGGCCACGGATTCTTTTTCAGGGTGTTCAACCTAATCTTGTAAGGATCATTTTCGGTTTGAAATTTGAAAATTACAGAACTAGTGAAGAAACGATCACGCGCTGTTCCCCAGAACAAGCGCGTAAAAACGAATAAATATTCACGGAATTCCCACAGTTACGAGCAGTTTTTGTGAAAGTTTTTTTCAGTAGAACCTATGACGACAGCCGTATGTTTACCAGCGTGAGAATAACTAGTAGAACGATTTTATGATCTACAAACCAAAGATTTCGTATCTAGGAACTATTTTAAACATTTTCAATGTAGGTCTTGCATTCAATTTACGCTGGAAAACCTATCAACGTACAGATCTCGGAATTTACACTCACCAGTGCAATTAACCGCCCCCACTGGTTAGTGCCGCCAAGTTTGTTTACGTTGTCACGCTTATCATGATGAATGTTTTTTTTTCAAGTGAGCGTTCATTCTGATATTTGAGTATTCTCAGCATTCAATCGTAATATGACATTCTTAGCGATTCTATCGCTCTGATTTCAATTCCGGTATTTTGATCACTACTGGACAGAATTGACTATAAAACCTCTCAAACTTGAAATTATACAGTACGCGTCAAAATTATGGATAAAATTCATTTTCTCAGAAGAAAAATATTTGGCAACAAAATCCTGAAACAGGTCAATTTTTGTTTCACTTTTACCAAATTTATATGCATTTTTGAAGGATTTTTGTTGCACCCTGTGTCATCCTCATCAACCCTCTAAATTTTTTTGATAGGGAAAGTAGGTCATGTGGTTCTTTTTTGGCAAGGGTTTGTATCTTCTTTACAGTTTGTTTGAAAAATTAGTTAGTTCAAAGAGGTTTTCAGTATGTGCACTTTGTCATGGCTCATTCAGTTTGAGACGATTGTACCTGATGAAATTTGTCACCGAATCAAAATCGAGCATTATAGTTTTGTTCATGCACAACTTTCAACCCCCTCACGTGAAAAATTAGTAAGAAGTAAGTAGGTATGTTATTAGTACGTTTCTAGTGAAGTTGAAACTTTCCGATAAAATATTTCAATTTTTTTTCTCCATTAAAGTGTTCGTAAGGGTTGAAATTTGTGCATGAACAAAACTGTAATGGTCGTCTTTCATTCAGTGATAAATTTCATCAGGTACCATCGTCTCAAAGTAAATGAGCCATGACAAAGTGCACATACTGAAAACCTCTTTGAATGAACTAATTGTTCAAAAAAAAATTTTTCCCCGAAAATTTCTGCACGAATGTAAAGAACATACGAAGACTTTGCCAAAAAAGTACATGACTCACTTTTCCAATTCAAAAAATTTAGACGGTTGATGGGGATGGCACAGGGTCAACAAAAATCCTTCAAAAATGCATAAAAATTCGGTAAAAGTGAAACAAAAATTGACCTGTTTCAGGATCTTGTTGCCAAATATTTTTTTTTCGGGAAAATGAATTGGTTCCATAATTTTGACGTGCATTGTATAAAGACAGCTAGTAACATCTGTCTATGCTGGATTTAGCCAACCCCGACTTGCTCAGATGCTTGGTAGGCCTTCCATCGCTGCCCGAGATCCGTTTAGAAGATTTTGGGCGACCGATTAGTTGAATTTTTGCAGAAGAAGATCATAAGTCTGTGAGAACTGAGCTGATACTTTTTACTCGGAAAAGGGAAATGTAAGCGTGACTGAACATATGATGAAAAATTCTGAGCTAGATTCTTCGTGCAAGAAGATTAGAAATTAGAAAACCTGTAAGAACCAGGTGGTTTTTGACGTGTGTACAGTTAACGGAACATTATGTATGCTTTATGTACATTAAAGAAATGGGGTGCTTTCAGAAAGGGACCATTATTCTATGGGAAGTTGTATGTTGCAAGACGCACACTTAACTAGTGGTCTTTGATAGGGAAATAATTTACCACTGGGAGATTCTTGGAAAAGGATTCTTTTTATTGATAGTTCATAATGCAATATCGAAAAACTTTTTACTATTTTATCCCTATGAGGTGAGGATTTGAACATGGCTAGTGTGCAGCACTGATCTGAATTCTCGAGATTTTAAACCATGTAAGGGTATCCTTGAGGAAATGGAATCGATCGAGGATACCAATACCAAATTGCAACAAGATTTATTAAAAGATCTCCGAGATAGAATGGTGGAATACACCTCCTAGGTTACCTTTCATAACGGGACGAATTTGTTCCCAAATAGGATATTGGAGGCAATCAGGGCACACATCCCACACAAACTGATGTTTCTAGAAATTCATAATGATTGGGCTTTAAACACCCGAACAAACCACTGTAGGCCACGACTTGAAACCTCCACCCAAAATACTCTGGTTCAGTTCTTGTCAATTGAACTACTTCAGAAGTGATTCGAGCGTTTTCAAATTATTGACATATCTAAATCTAGACTAGTTTACTGAACAAATTCCAAATGGAAGCGTTGACACGCAGCAGATTTTGCGAGCTTGATAATATGTGCCTTCACACCGTTAATACAGCCTGATAGTCTAGAGTTTCTGAGTTATTCCTTTGAAAATTCATGTGATCATTATGCCAAACAAAGCAGCGTTGAGTTAAAATATTTTTCCGTGTTTGTACTATGCTGCAATGCATTTCAATTTAGCAGAACAACTGTAGCTGATCAGACACGTGAAGTGTTCATTTTTGGCTCATTTTGGAATTCTTGCCGTTTCTGTTTTCTAGGAAGCATTTGCTTTTCCACAATTTAACATTGAGTTAGAAGTGCAATACCCAAGGGTGAATTTGTTAGATAAACGATTCAAATTGACGTCGAATATCCAAATTTTTTTACGGAATCAAACCGGTAAAATAAATTTTTAAACGTATAAACATCGGCAAAGGTGCGCGGCATATGATTCCTCATTTTTCCCGAAAGGATATCTTTGGTGAGTTTGCATTAAGACTTGATGTCAAGCTGTCAGGATATCGAATGTTTTTCAAAAAACAACAAAAGCAAAATTTTTCTTTAATTTTAGTTGAGGCCAAAAAACGTGGGTTGGACTTAATGGAACCATTCCAAATCCGTCTCGTAGGAGTTGTTCGGTTCAATTAATACATAATCATTAAAAAACAATATTTTTATATACAATATTCAGAAAAAGCTTGAAAAGATATATTCATTTTGAACAATTGGAACGTTCGCATGGTCAAATTAGTTTTCATTCAATCGATGGGTTCGTTTTGAATTCTTCAAGGCAATTTTTGAACGTTGCTAAATCTACGAAATCATCAGACAAAATCTCTCCATTCTTACATCCGCGGGCTCATTAAGGTCTCAAGTCCATCATGGAGTTTTCAAGAGTCGAGGTCTTTCCTTTCGATAATTACTGTATTTACAGCCGGATCGATGAACGGCCGTAGTGTCGGAATTATAGAACCTTGTTTTGCAGAAAAAAACACGATTCGAAGACCCTCTCGACACCAAGTGCCAATCTCAAATAGGAATCTACAATCCTCGTTGATGTAACTCGTTGTTTGTTCAAGAATTGCTCATGTGTTCGAGATCTGCAGGACTTTTTTTGCTATCCATCACCTTTCCTATCTGTATTATCTAGAGAGGCTCAACTGGAGTATCCAGTGTTGCCCAACATCATTTATTCAAGGAGAACAACCCTATCAGAATCTCCAACGATAAAATAGATAATGCTCGAAGGATCTAAGTGGCTGAATCGTTAGCAGTAAAAGATCCGGAAGGATTTTCAGATTTCCATGCCGAATAATCTGAATTCCAGTCTTTGTATGTACGGATTTTTGTTCGATTTGTTTTGATGTTTTTCACGTTCGAACAGTTCGTGGGGGGTAAATCGTTAGGCCAGTATTCAAGAAACTTTTCAGAAGTGTAAATTCTGGCTCGGATACGTGCTCTGATTGTTTGATGTTAGAGCCAACCGAACCCTTTAATACTTATGTCTTTCGCATTGCAACTTCACTTTTTGCAGCAGCTTGGCTTGGCGCCTGTTCTTTCGCATGGAAGTAATTGATGGAAATGAAAACGACTGTTCTGATCACCAGACTGTACATTGCCGGAATGAATGGAAATAACGAATGTCGATACGCAATTTTTCTTCTTTGATACCCGACAGGAGGAAGGAGCGAAAGAGGAATCAGTTGCGTTTTCAAATCCCATTTGCAACGAGAGTGGAATTTCAACGTCCTCACTACGCTTAGAATATTTCCATTATTTTGCAATGGAGTTCTCTTTCGTGACGATCTTTTAATTTTTCTCAACTTTCAGCGGATTCTGATTGGTTTTCATCCGGTTCCTTTCAAACTTTACAATATTGTCGACTGTGCAGATATTCGACTTGAATAATTTAAGCAACACTTTTTCATTGTTTCATAGACAACCTCTGAATAGGTCTTTTGCATATATTTTCTATCATTGGAATTGAATATTATTTCCGTAAGGATAATGAGAAAAATCACCGTCAAAAAATCCAATTTTCAACAAAAAAACGATCCTTCATATTCGGATCTACATATTGGCTGTTTATACGTTCGAAACTTTGCGCCTTACGTGGGGTGATCCATTATCTCTGTTATAGTGTACTTTTCTCTCTAGCTAGCAAATAGATGGCGATGGCTGTATCGATCGGAGAATCGTGCGATCTAACGCGTTTCACCTGCTTCGATTTTTCATTCCTATTCACAGTAAAGAATTTCTCCAAATTGTTAAGGTGTGTTATAGTAAAGAAACATAACGATTTTGTCTCGAAATAAAATTAGAAAAAAATGAAGATTCGTGTTACGTTACCTATTATATAATGAAAATAATAGTTTCATTTCACCTTCAATAAACAATAAAAATGTAATAAAAGTGGTGAAACATATAATTAGGTTCATCAAATGTTTTAGAACTAGAAAGCATAACTTCGTGAATGTCCTACATCATGAACAAAAATAACATTTTCACGACATCTTATCAATATTCAAACAAAATAATATTATAATGAATTTGATGACCTGGTAGCCGAATACACTCTTTTACACGTGTAGCTATCGACGAATTAAGATAGTTGAACATTGAATACCACAGATAATAATAGTCTTGTCTACTTTTCTACTTATGACGACTCGTTCTAAGCAACTCGAACATCATAAATCCACTGTGCCTGTGTCTCTAGAGGTTGTTGCAAATTGAAAATTTTCTTCCCTATCATAACCCATACAATGTTGAATGGTATTCATTTCCGGTAAACGTGGTGGCCACTGCAAAAAGTAAAGTTCAACTTCTCGAAGAAAGTCTATACTTCCACGAGCAATATAGAGACGTGCGTTGTCTTGTTGAGTAAAAGTGTCTGGGCGGCATCATTAACAAACGCGCAGCTGTCGTACCTTCTCGTATAAACATAAATGGTGGTCGGATGATGGACCGCATCGCTCTCGATGGAAGTGTCTCAACTGCCACTACTGCGTTTATAAGCTCTTCTGTATTTCAAACGTAATGGCAGTGGTCTGCAGTTGAGGGCAACAATAATCGTGGACGTAAAGACTCGGTTACAATAAACGTACTTATAGTAACAAATCTACTTTCTTCTTCGAAACATTGATAATTGATTTGACGCGTAGAACCATAACGGCCTCGCAGAGCTAGCTGTCTCAATCACTTATTTTGATATTTTGTGGAGCGCACATATATTCGAAACTATTTTGGTTTGTGCAGAAATTGTCTTTTTCTGTAAAATGATCAATTGTTTTCATTTCCTAATTCATAAATTATCGGGGTAAACCTCAGTTCTGTTCCTATCGTTGCATGGTGAAAAATAAATGCCGTATTTTGAGACCTTGAATGAATGATTTTATGCTATGAGAATTCTTGTCACTTCTATCTGGATTTGTAGATAGATGCCAAAAGCTTTAGTTGATTGGAGATTTTTTTCAGTACAATAGAATCGGTTTGTTCTTCAGAAATGTCAGTATCTTATACTGTTCAATTATTGTGAATGATAGTAAGGTTCTTATAAAAAATTTTCGTCTCATTTTGCGTTGCAACAGAATCTACACGTAACTCAGGTTTAATTCATTCGCATTTTTCAGTGGATTCACTAGTTTCTATACAGGTTTATTTTCAGCTGTATATGTTCATACTCAACTTCAACAAGAATTCATCACATTTCATTCAGAATACTTTTTCAGACGTTTCGAGCCTATCTAAAAATTTGCAGAATCAACCCCAGCCAGAAATTTATACCGGGTCCTTCGCCATTTTGTATTCCATGCAAATCGAGGACTACATTACCAAGCTCAATTGGTCGATTGAAAGGACAATATGAATTAGATTTAATGACGTATCATGGTGATCATTATCCCAATCAATAAACTGAAGAATTTCCACCGTCGCCTACGAGATATTGGGAGTAATGATATTCCTTCCCGAAATCTGCACCTCGTTCCCGGACTCTCTGCAGCATCATTCTGTCTGGAATCCGTCGGCAAACTTCTCTCTCAAGTCTAGGCGGATACCTCAATTTCATTAGTGAGAGATCCTCTGAAGACATTGTCCTAGAAATATCTCGAAGAATGCACTGCAATGATGTTCATATTTCAATATTCGTCACGTTACATTCACAGTATCATTTTCTTGTTCAGTTTGACATGGTGGAAACTTGTTATGTCGGCTCACATTTCAGAAGGATTTCATTTGTGAAAATCATTTCGAATCTCACGAGAATGGAGAAGGATGAACTAGTGACGTAGGAGCTCAAGGACTGCAAAGACCCGAAATATACCAATATTTTCATTATTTTCGACATACTCTTTTCTCACTATCTTCATTACAGGTTCTGTAATTAGTTGTCGACAATCATATTCAATGTATAATTGAAGGATATTTGTAAACAATTCTGCACGATATTCCTGTTTTTTTTAGTTTCCACAGAAAATATCTTGAAAAGTGGTACTGAAAATCAAAAAGAAAATATGATTCAGAGAAATCGTATTTGCGGATTGCGAAATTTAAACTATTAGTCAAGGGTATGCCATCGAAAAGATATATCTGATGAACAATATAGAAACAATCCAAACGATTTGAAAATGGTATTGTAACGTTTCAGAACCAATATCGGACTTTCCCATCAGACAATGAACCGAAAATCTCAAGAAAAATTTTTTTGTGATGCATTTTTATGTCGAGAACTTTTGTCAAATAGACATTTTCGAAAATTAAAGTGACGCAGATGCACTTGATGAAATAATTTCTCAATCCGCCTCCTTTTTCCAGTGGATCTAGCCAAATATGGTTCGATTCTATAGAAAAATGGGCGGAACTATATTCTATATTCAGCAAAAAACAATGGGATCATTTGGTCATAATCGAATGGACATTTAGTCTTCAAAATCAGTTCGAATGTTCATGAAATTTACATCGATTTCAGAAAGAGATATGATGCAATTGAAAAATATTTGCCTGATCCAATGATTTACTCCGATAAATTAATTTCTTGAGCATATTCAGAAGAATCAAGGAAAGTAACATTTCAAACTTTTAACTCATCAAATCTGGACCATTCACATATTATTCAAAATTGAACTCATTTATATTTAGAAAACTCACTACAATTTAATTTGTTCGCCATTTGTCGACTTTTTTTCGAGAAGTATCTTTCAAATTGTATTATGCAACCTATATCGACGAATTTCAGAGAAGTAGTTCGCATGCACCTACTCTGTATTCCTCTTTCTTTTATTTTCTGTTTCAATGGAAATATTTCGAAATAACTCTTGGGAATGTTTATCTTCGGAATCGTTCGATGAATTTCTCCTAGGTGGGAATTTCAACTTTGCAATTTATCTCAAAGATATCTTCTCGAGAAGGACCTCTTCAATCGTGTTATGCACCCAGATTCGATGAATCAATGGGAAATGGTGTGAATATACCGTCTTTCTGTATCTTATCAGTTCTGCTTGTACACTATTTCTGGTGTTCTTCCGGTTTCAATGTGAACATTCGAAAAATGAAATCTCGATAATGTTTGTGGAATCATTGGATGGATTTTTCTATTTATTAGTATGACCTTCCCCAATTCATATTCAAACCGGCTCTTCAGAAGAATATTAAGTCGTTTTCGATGTGTGTCTGGAAATTTTGAAGTCAAATAACTAAAATGGAAGACATGAATTCGTAAAATCTGCCAATTAATGTCTTGGATGAACTTTTTATATAATAATAATAACAATGATAAAAATAATTATTTTATTTCCAGAATTATCATCATCGATAACAAAATGAAGACAAGGCACAAAAACAGTATTCAACCCTTATATATTTACTCTACAAGCATCTAGGAATACTGAGAATGAATATGGTTCACAGTTCAATACAAACAAAAATATATAATTTCACGGTATGAGTTATAGTCTGATATATTTCTTCTAGAATTAGGAAGGAAATTCATTTTGATAGTCATATATAAAGTACTTCGTTCAGTATTTGAGTACTTATAGATTGGGTAGGAATACTTCTTGTTGAATTTGTGTGATAAGACTAAGGAAGCCATCAAATCTATTTGCGGGTATATTTCAGGAAACAGAGTGCTCTGGTTGGCCCAACTATTGTATTTTATGGATTTTTTTCCGTTAAAGTCTGAAACGATTTGATTTGACCTACGAATGGAGAATTCGATGTCAAAATTGATTCTCTCCGGCCAGCCGTAAATACGATAAATTTAAAGGAGAAAAATATTCAGGAAGAGTTGTGACGGTTGACTTTATTCTGGTCAGATTGTCTGGCGGTTTTTGAGTTATGCTCATTTGAGGTAGTGAAGCTATTTCACAAATATGTCGGATAACATTCTGGTTGAAATATTTTTTTCGGATAAAATTCATAAGATTCCAATGATATTCATTACAATCTTTAATATCGAAATTCTTCGATACATTACTGAATTCATTTCGAATAATATTTGGAAAAATTTCTTATTTTTTCCTTGGTATCGTTGTGATTTCCGGAATGCACCGAAAAATACTGAAAATATCAAGCTGAGGCTGACGAAAAATTTCATGATGCCTATGGCATCATGAAAATATTGAATTGTTCTTCATCAGTAATAAAAACTGAATTTGCCGGTTCAGTACGTGAGTAGGTGATCGCTTTGACAACGAATTTGAGCCGTGCTTTACTAGAGTTTGAGCTTTAGGTCCACCCTTTCGGATAGTTCGATTGAGCCGGCAGAGGTGGAGATCCACTTGCATATCGGTAGCGGCTTGATTTTCCAAAGTTACAAAATGGCGAATGAGCGACGTTATATTTCTTCAAATGATTCAAAACAGTGGAAAACAACGTTCTGTTTGCCACTTGTTACTGCTACCTTCCCACATCAACCCCAAAAATTCAAATATTGTATTGTTACCTTCTCGAGATTCACTTTGTCTAGATTCACACCTAATTAGTGAAAAGTATACGTTACACGCAAAATCAGTAAATCAAGTTTCGATCGGCGAGTTCAATATCTCGATACATGACCGTTTTGTATATGAATTTTAACAATGACTCAAAAGCTCCTATCTTCACATTAGAGCTGTCTTTTTTTTAATTCCTCCTTTCCAGGATATAACTCGTCCCTATTTGAATCGAATTAAGGGTAACGAACACAACCGGAAGTGTATGGGGGCTTTATGCATTAGGGCAGCGAAACAAGGAGGTTATGTGGGTGAGCATTTGGTGTCGGAAGGGTTCATTCAGAGGGTTAGCTGTCTTGGTATTATCGACCCGTCGAGCTGGGAATATGTCTCACCTGACAGAGATTATAATATCTGAGTCTGTCCCTTGAATTCCTAATGATAAAGCTCGGAAATCGTGCAGCAGGCAAAAATATGAACCCTTCCAGATTATGTTTCTCTCACCTCAAAATGTTGAAATGGGCAGAATTCGGTAAATTACCGTGGCCCTCTCAGAATGGTCTAGTTTCGGAGCAATTCAAGGAACCGATTACATAAAATATTTAATTCTAAAGGGTTTTTCCAATACGAGGTGTTATTTTGAGTAGCCCGCTATTTCAGTAGATGTCATTTTTGAAGCTGTCATTTTTTGACATTCGACAAGTAGAAACTACGCCATAAATGAAAATGGAACGATACACGCTTCAACAACGCATTGAAATTATTAAAATTCTCTATAAATTGGTGAATATTTGGCAGAGACGGTTCGTGAAACTCGAACATTTTTGGGTCGTCGTGAAGCACCTTGTCGAACCGCAATAAAAAAATAGGTGGAAAAATTCGAGCTGTTGGGACCACTTAGTGATGTGAGGAATAAAACTCGTGAACGTCGGTCAAGAACAGCCGAGAATATTGCTGCTGTAGGCGAAAGTGTTGAAGAAAACCCAGGGTTGTCCATTCCTCGTCGTTTTTTTGGAATTAGGAATTCCACAAACGTCATTACACCGTATTTTGTATGAAGATTTGGATCTTAAGGCGTATGAAGTTCAGTTAACACAAGAACTCAAGCCGGCCGATCATCAACAACGTCGTCTTTGCTGATTGGGTCGTTGAAATGCATGAAAATGATCCGGAATTCCATTGAAAAATCATCTTGAGTGATGAGGCCCATTTCCACCTCGGTGGCTTCGTCAACAAGCAAAATTGTCGAATCTGGGGCTCGGAAAACCCGAGAGTTATTGTTGAAAAGCCTCTCTATCCTCAACGTGTGAATGTTTGGTGTAGTTTATGGTCCGGCGGAGTCATTGGACCTTACTTTTTCGAAAATGAGGCTGAAGCAACAGTTGCGGTGAATGGATTGCGCTATCGAGAGATGATTAATCATTTTTTATGGCCGGAATTGGATGGTATTGATCTGGACAACGTTTACTTCCAACAAGACGGCGCTACGTGCCGCACAAGCAACAAAACCATTGATCTTTTGCGGGAAAAGTTTCGGGACCGTGCTATCTCTCGAAGAGGTGATCACCATTGGCCACCGAGATCTTGTGATTTAACACGTTGCGACTTCTTCCTTTGGGGCCAGGTGAAAGAGGGGGTCTACGCCATTAGCTCAGCGTCGATTCAAGACCTCAAAGATGGAATTCGTGAGGCTATCGAGGACATAGGGCAGCCACTTTGCGATTTGCTTATGGAAAATTTCCTTTAAAGGATATGGTCCTGTAAGCCTTGTCGTGGTGGTCATTTGCCTGATGTTATTTTCCACTATTAAAGGCATAGCTTCTTCTTTATAATGAAATAAACATCCGATCATTTATATTGAAAAATGGCATTTTTCTTTGAATATCAAAATAACACCCCTTATTGGAAAAGCCTTTAGCAGACAATCATCAATGTATACCGTCTCTGCCAAATTTTCACCATTTTTATAGTGAATTTTAATGATTTCAAAGCGTTGTTGAAACGTGTATTGTTCCATTTTTATTAATGGCGTAGTTTCTACTTGTCAAATATCAAAAAATGACAGCTTCAAAATAACACCTCTTATTGGAAATCCCTTCAGTATAGAAGTTGGATGGACTCAATTTGAGCATTTTTAGATTGAACTGTTTATGACAAAAGCTCTTTGACACTTGAACCCATGAAGAAACACCTAATATTCAGTGTTTTATCAATTCAAATGTTCGGAATGTAAACACAGTCAAGCTCAATATGAAGTATCATAGCACTGCAACTGAAACTTGCGGTCGTAAAAGCTGCTAAGCAATTCCATAGGTGAACAAATTTCGGAAAAATCACACTCAAGCAAAATATATTGAAGTTCGTCGAAGTAAATGTGAAGTATGAGTGTTGTTGCTCATTTATTGTAAGAAGTACTTCAGTCAGGATCAACTAAATGGATTGAACGATTATGATCATTCTTTTTTACTGTAGATAATTCAATTAGCAATAGAGTAAGTTTGTTTGTTTTCACGGATGATAAAGGAACAGATCAAATTTAATCTGACGACGAATTCTTTTTCAGTTATCAAAGCTGACTCTGTATGGCCAACAATGAGCAAAAATTTGGAAAGTACTACAAAAATGTAGGTAGAATGAAAGCCCTCTAATCTCTGCTGCGATCTATGCTTTTTGTGAGAATGAACCTATATAAATTCATGAAGCTAAGCCGCAAAGTTGCGTGTTACCTGAAAATATCCTACAAGCATTTCAGCTAGATCCATTTACTCTGATGCTTCGAGGGTTGGAAATGAAAAAAAATTTTCACGTGTTCCATGAAACTAGAAAACTATAAAAATTAAATATTTTCCATGAAAATATAAAACATAATTAATTCATTCTGCTGATAAAATAATGAACCATCGAGTAAAAGTTGCAGCGTTTTTCATCCTGCGACATATTCGAGGGCCTCGTTCTATGTGTCTATTAAAACTCGACCTACCCCTGGATCACGTCCAAATTATACCTCTTTTGATTTGTGGTTCCTTGCGATAGGATTCGGATGGTATATTTATATATAGATCGTGCTTCCGCCATTTCGGCTTTCATAAATTTCCGAGTGGGAAGTTTTTGGGGTTCCCAATCTGAAGGAGTTCTGGATCTGAACCGGTTCTATTTGTGACCAGGTTTGTTACAGACTATTATTTGTTATACAGTTTATGTTAAGAATAGAGGCTTTCAGACTGTCTTTTGAAGGAATATTTCGATGAGAGGATATTTTGGGAAGATATCAGGGTGTTTTGGGTTTCCGCTTCCAATAGTTGAAAAAAAAGCTGGGTAAATTGAAAAAAATCCTCAAATCATATAGATCTTTCTGAAATATCTGTACATAAAATCTTCCGGTATTGATATCTTACGATATACTTTTATTTCAACATATCTCGTTTTGAATAACGAATTCAATTATTATATTAACTGGCATGATTTTAAACAGAAACTTGAGAAAACGGTGACACAATAAAATACATCACAAAATATAACTGAACACAGTGCTTCATCTCCTTTCTCTCGATCCAGAAATATTAACAGCATCTATTCTATATTACATGTGAAAACGTCACACGTGCTTACCCCAACACAAACGGACGAGATTGACTACTACCGTCAAGCTTGTCGAATGCTTGTGCACATAACCTTCTTCTCAATCTTTTGACTTCAAGCATCATATGCGAGTTGAAATAATAATTAAATTCGTCATCCAAAACGAGGAACGTTGAAGACAATAAAAGAAGGTTTACCGATGATTTGGATATCGGAAGATTGTATATAAGGTATCACAAAAAAAATCTGCATATTTAATGACCTTCATCGAGGGGACTCGTTTGAACGTTCGACTCCTTTTATAACTGAGATGAAACAATGTTTTATAGAGGTATTATCAACTCTCATTTCATTCTTGAAGTTATAAAGGTTTCAAAAGTGTTCTTGAAAGCATTTCATTCATAAAAATATGTGTTGAACATGTGGCATTGTTGTTCTATGCATAGACATTTAACAAGCATGTAAGTAGTGGGTGAGCACCTCGTTTGTTTGTAATTATGTGTTGTCGTGAGCACGTGTGTGATTTCGACATATAATATAGAATAAATGTTATTGATAATTAATTTTATATCGAAAGATAGAAGATGAAACACTGCATCTTGGATTATTTTGTGGTGTCTTATCTTTATCGTGTTGCAGTCTTTTCAAGTTTTTTTTATTTAATCATTATATGCCAATTGATGTGTTATTACAATTTTTCATTCAAATGTAGTAGGTTGAAGACAATGATAGAATATCATGTGATTCCAATATTGAATCATATTATTTAGAGGTATTACTGAATTATCTGTGTTATTTAATGATCAAATCAATATCAAAGGTTAATAAGCGAAGTAACGAGGAAAAGTACTGTCTTTCAGTTCCAAATATACATTTATAACATTTATTGACTACTCGTTTCAAATTTGAATTGAATAAACGCCGTGAAGTCGGTGAAAATATCCTCCTGTTGATAAATTTTGTGTTAATTTGAAAAAATCCACCCTCAATTTCTCACCTCCCATGCGAAATAAGAAAAATAAATGTCAGGACAGGTAAGCTTCGGTTTGTAGGTGAACATTTATAAGGTTGGTCAATTTGTATCAACCTTGTGAGTTTGATGACAGCAACCCATTAAATCTCAAATGAAAACGCAGCTTGAAGTCAATGAAAGAATATCGTGAGATTTCAATATCGAATAATATTATATGTTGAAGGTAATTCGATTGATCTTGAAAATTCCATAAACATGACTATTTTTAGTAATTCCCAAGGAAGAAAAAAAGGGAAAGAATAGTGACGAGAGCAAGAGCTGCAATGAAAAATAGAAATTATGAAAATTTTGCTGAATAGGTCCACTAATAGCATTTTTCAGAATACCGGCAAACCCAAAGTGTAGAAAACAACTGATATTTCAGATGCTATGTAAACAATGTTTCCCACAATATCAGTAAATGTGTTGCATTTCTTAGATGTTTTTTTCACTTATTAGGAATAATAAATTAAGGAAGTACCAACAACACGATATAATGTATGGAATTTCAAAAAAACCATGGAATTCAGTTTTACTCAAACCCCCTTTCTATTAGAGATTTTAGGGGTTGTTGCCTTCACGTTCACTGCCGGTAAAAATCAGGAAACGGTGAACGATAATATTCTGCTTTAACATCATAACGATTCCATTTCAATACGGGTTGCAGAAGGTTCAAATTGTGACTATCATAGGGAAAATAGGCCTTTAGCATTGCGATTAGTCTTCATGGTAATGACTACTAGAAACCGTCGACCCATACATTCATATCATGGATCAGGTAACCCGAAATCGAAACATCGAAACACTGATCTGAAACGGCTGGTGTTCAGATTTATTACAGTTGGATTAATAATTTATAAAGTTCAGTTGGGCAGAGATCATTCCCCAAATGTCAGCCAACGCATTGGATTTCTCACTAATGCCTGGATCCGACATAATGTTATTGCTCCCAGATTTTCTCCAGAAGGCCTGGATTAGGTACAGTTCGCGGATGAGACAAAACATGAAAGAGACGTCATGTAATGGGTTTCATTTGGAGAAGGCACTTTTTGAGGGAGGCCAGGGTTTTTTTCCGACCGGATGAACCGGTAGGATTTTATGTACACGAAAAAATTGTTAACCTCGATTTTTTACCATTCGAAATATATTGAACGTGTGTTTCGTTTGGAAAATGAGGCGAGAAAAATATTTGGGAATGTATGCTTTACGCAGACCAGGTATACGCCTTGTTACCATGATACTGATAATTTTGTCGATAGTACCAAGTTTATTCGTAAAACACACCATGAATTAGCATTTAAAACTAACTGAAGAATTAAAGGTTTACTACCCGGAATACTAGGGTCAGTTTGTTTTCACCTCGGAAGCTTTCATTTAAAACCATGATGAAATATTTTATGTTGTCAGATTATCCTTTGAAGATTTTCAAAAAAAAAATTCATGAACAGTCCTTGATAAAATTAGCATCTTTTGAATCAGTAACTTGAAAAAAAACTGGAATACGTGAATTGATTTTGCATTTAACGTGTTTTTTGGCCATAACATGAAATATTCTTCTTAAACCCCTGAGCGCCAAACCCACCTTACTTTTTTTTCAAATGGAAATATATGTCGTGTGTAGGCTCGTTGAAAAGCCCGTGACAGATGGAATCTTATCATACTATTTTTCCCCATGTCATGTATGTGGTTATTAGGAAATAGAACAAAACTCCGTGAAAACCAAAACAAAATTCAATTCCTCCCCAGTGCTATCTACGAGTAAATCTTAGGCACCCTCTTTTTTGCATGGTGATGGTGAATCTCGTCAATGGAATTTCGAATGGTCTTAGCTGGTATGTTATTTGTTTCTACTCTAATCGTATTTTTTTGGATTTTCAATATTAGCCGGCCTGCTTTGATGATTTTTGTCCTTGAGACATCCCCAGAAAAAGTAATTTAGTGGCGTTGAGTCGGGTAGTCTTAGTGGCCATCCAATTTTACCACGTGGTCCGATCCAGCGTCCTGCAAATATTTGATGAAGATATTCTCTGACATTAATCCCAGCATGTGAGAAAGCGCTGTCCTGTTGAAACCAAATTGTTTCGATAGGGATATCTGGATCTACTTCAGTGGGAAACATAACAGCTAGAGCAGGAACCAATTCAAACCTTAGAAAGTCTAAGTAGCGTTCAGCTGTAAAGTTTTCTTCAAAAAAGTATGCCCCCAACATTAAGTTGTTAATGACGCCAATACATTTAATTTGTGAGGTTGCTTTGTATGAGCTCCACATATCCAGTGTGGGTTATCCGTACTCAAGGAACGATTATCGTGCTTGATAAACCATCCATTTGAATAAAGGGTAGCTTCGTCCGCAAAGAGTATGTTGAGTAGAAACCCCATATTCTCGACACAGTACCTCATCATTTCCTCACCAAATTTCAAACGCCTGTCAAGGCCATCTTCTAAAAGCTCTTGGACAAGATGAACTTCATAAGGGTGATATTGTTTTGCTTTCAAGAACTTCCCAAACGTACATGTAGCCGTAGAATAATTTTGGGCCAATAAAACCGCTGACACATATACGGATCTTCCACTAGTTTTGGAAAAAATTATTGAAAACTATTTTTTACGGTCATACCTTCGAAGCGCTGTTGTGGCTTCTTCGAAACATATTTCCGACTGAAAATATTTGAACGCCTCTCAATATTTTTGATCGTATGATTTCATAGTAAATAGTGGACTACTTATGTGCGACACCCTGTATATTTTTCACTACTTACGTGAATTTGCGGAATCTGTATATTTCTCATTAGCTTCAAAATGATATTCATTGGTTTTTTATATTCCGGAAAGTTTTGTCCTTTTACACTGTGTGAAAGTGTACGCAAACGTTTGTCGCTTCGAAAAAAATTTTAGCTTTCTGCCTGGTCTTTAGACATCGGAAAAATAGGGACTGATTATTACCCGAATAGAATTGGTAATTCCAATTACTTAACGTGAATTAAAAACGATTTTCTGTTCGATAATAAACATCCAATTCACGTTCCGGAATTGGAAAATTTAATTCATCGAAATGAAATTCACTAATTAATTACATCAAACATTGTAATATGTCCTTCCCACATTCTATATCGATGTTCATCGCTATATCCACCACTCCTGCTTTCACTAGAAGTATAATCAATTCTGGAACTTCATGTTTAATCAGTTTCAAGACATAATTGTCCCCAAGGGCCTGAAAACTGGCATTTTATCACGAAATAAACCCACTCGTTCATGTCTCTTGTAATGGGATTATAGTTGAGCGACTGCTTACTAAATTCTCGTTGAATATACCCGATTAAATCTATGGGGACCCGTGTGTATTAAAGAGTTTTCAACAATTGTAGCGAATATTGGAAGTTTCACTAAATTACTATGGTAACTATTCGGAACACAAAAAAGTTTTGAGACTTTGATCATCGGAGCTCATCACATTCCAAGCAGAATTGAAAAATCGGTAAAACATACATAGTTGAATGAAGGAATCTAGAAAAGCCCTGAGTTGAATTTGTGATTTTCTTTGTACACGCTCTCCGATGTTCTTTCTCTTTCAAATTCCAGAGTAAAACAGTAGCCCATACAGATGTATCCACTCTGCCAAATGCTGCATGAGCTACAGACAAAATAAGAAGGATTAATAGAATTTGATCTACAGATTCTGAAATACTAAACTGAAAAAACGCAACGAATTGAAGTGAACCTAATAACGTTTGAACTTTGATGAAAATAATGAAGTGTGTTCACTGTGATTATGTGCGGTGTCAAAATTGATTTTGCCTGGCCGTCAGTATGCACGATTACAGGCGTACAGAGGACTTATTGAACTTCCAGGGTAGGTTGCATTTTAAAATGTGCCAGCTGAGTTCGCTAATGGGCAAAATCAGCCGAATGGTTTCGGAGTTACAGCCATTTGAAATTTCAAGGTTGTTTCCGTGATATTTTCGAAATTATAGGAGAAATTGAACTGAAATTTGACAGTTTATATCAGCATATTGACGCGCAACTTCTCAAAAAATGTTGTTGTATGATATCCACAGTTAATTCCAAAGAAATTATTTTTCAAAACTTTTTTTTTCGGAGTTTATTTCTCGTATTCGAAAATAATCCTGCTAATACCTTGTCCTCTTTATTTCAGAGAAGTTTTCAGAATTTCAAATTGTTGGGAAAAAATTTGTGAAATTTCAGGGTTTTCAGTTCGGTATTGTTGTTTTTCCGGGTGAACTCGAAACATACTGATTAAATTATGATGAAATAAAAATTAGTTTAAAAATACTGATGATCAACTTATTGCAAGATTTCGTGATGATTGTATCATCAGAACAATTTGAAAAATAAAATTTCAAATTATTCTCGCTCGAATATTCAATATTCTGTGGTCTTCGGGTCATATTTTCCACATGAGTTTCGGTATGAACCTTCAAGCTGTCATTTTTCAACCAAGATATCATCAAGATATTCTCAGAAAAATTGAGTGAACACAATTTGGAATCGGTATATCTGCTGAATCATTTGGTTGATTTACCCATTCAAGAATTCGACCTTCGCAATCGAATTTGACACATACTCTACAAATATTGTGTTTTTATGTGGTTTTTGGAAGCCATGATGCTAACGATCGACCGTCAGGCGCTTTTTTTCGAGTAATTCAGAAAAAATATTAATAATGAGGAAATAACTACGAAATTTGACATTTTTCCGATTATTCCTGAAATATAACTAGATAGGGTTGCAATCAAGGTCACTTCTAAAACGCATCAACCACAAATACTAACTTTCGTAAAAAGCTGAATAGTCGCAAAAAATGGATTAAATTCTGAAAGTAAATTTTGGATGAAATTTAGTTCCAATAATATTGTACAAATTATTCACAAATTTCAAATTAGCATTACAACAGAACCTTTTGGCTCATTTTGATAGGCGAACCACCCTGAAAGTTTCGAATCGCTAGTTTATTTATTTATTTATTTATTTATTCACAACAAGAACATATACAGGTAAATTAATACCCAAAACAATGTCCACTAATTAACATTGATTTACAGAAGTGCAAATACTTACATAGAAACAAAAAAAGAACAAAATTTTGATATTCAATTGAACAACCTTTATCCTTCATAACTAACTTGTGATCTTTCTTTAAAAAAGGGAAAAAAATGATTCAGCGAAAATAAACAAAAAAAAACGGTAAACCCGCAAGATTTCCCGTCGCCGAGATATTGAAAAGATATTCACATCATTGTACGCAGTGTGTTTTTCTGAATAAAAAATGTGAAATCGAACATAGGCGGTCTCCCTTAATTTGGAAGATATGGGCCCCCAAATTTCCAAAATGAGTCGTTTTCAGGTCCCTTTTTCCACCATAAAAACGATCTCTCACTCCATTTGTATAGTTCACAAACAACCTTTGAACCTTCAACCAACAATTTTTTTCAAGAATAATCAATATTTAACGAAAAAACAATGAAATTACTGGACAACCATTTAACCTCTATTCCTCCTGCTTTCGACTCAGTCTAAAAGTGAAGTTTGGCAATGGCGCGAATTTCATCGGTCGGAATCATGCGTATTCGTGAAGGACAGATTATTGGTGGCGAGAAAAATGAAATATGTTCTCAGTTCTTACTGCTTACTCCGATACTCTAAATCTTTTAATAGGAGATTTCGTTTCTAATGAAATCTCCAAGGTTGAAACACATAGTAATGGAATGAGAATACACCCTGATATATATTTCAACGTACATTTTTTTTATATGGGATAGGTCGCGCCCTTCCCAGATTTCCAATGAATTCGAGGTTATTATATAACCCATTTTATTGGAATACCCTGAATCTCATTCTAACCTGGCACCATCTCGAAGACACAACAAAAAACGAAGTAGGTAACAACCTACCTATTTTGAAGGGGATAGAAAGTTCAAACGAAAATATTGAGAGTGAAACCTTAAACAAATATTCTCAATGATTTTGTTCTGATGGTAGAATAACCACCCCTTCTTCAGTGACAGAAGCATTTTCCTTACAATCATATCCTTCAACTGTCCATCATTTCATATTTCCCGCCAGTAACTACTCTTCTGTCATAATACGTTGGCCAGCGATGAAAAGACGCTGTTGTCAAGCTCCGCTTTAACATTGACAAGTATTTCGTAGAAATATAGGTTAAGTGGTTGTCTATTATTTTCACTTTTCTTCCTCTATATAATGAATATTTTTGAAAGAAAGTGTCGCTTTCCGTGGGTTTAAGGTTCAAAGATGATTTATGAACTAGATTTGAGAAGTGAGAGATCATTTTTATGGCGGAAAAAATGATCTGAAAATGCAACAATTTGGAACTTTGGGGGCCCATATCTTCCAAACAAGGAGAGACCGCCTATGTTGGCGTCCATATTTTTTGTTCAGGAACTCACACTGCTTACAATGATGTGAATATTTTACTTATAGCTTCGCGACGGGAAATCTTGCGGGTTTTACCAAAAAAACAATTTAATAAGTAGAGATACCTCTGAAGTGGTTACTCAAACATCTTTTGACATATTCGTGGTTGTGACCAATTACATCCACTAGATCCTTGAAACTGTTACAACGACCAAGCATTCTAATAATAGGGGAATTCCTGGAGCTGTTAGTATGCCTCAAAGGCAAGACGAAGGTTTCCAGCTGTCTGAATCTCCTCGAAGGAGCATGAAAGTTGATTCGCGATAAGAGTGACGATGATTCCAATTGATTACTTAATAGCTTATTTACGAAGAGTACGTCACTCATAATTCTGCGATTCTGCAAACAAATCATATTAAAGTGTTTCAACCTTATTACATAATTTTCTGGATCTCCTCTATTCAACCGTAGACCACACTTTGAACCCAGAAAACGAAGAATTCTCATCTGAACCCTCTCGATTCGGTCTATATAAGTGTTATATTGGGGATTCCATACAATGGATAGCGAAATTCAACTTGCTAAACACATAAGCGTAATAAAGGGTAATGGAGGATTTATAATTGCAAAACGAACGACTCTGTCTCAATATGAAACCGAGCATGTGGCTTGACGCTGTTACGATATTGTCGATATGTAGGTTAAATTTGAGATGAGAGTCAAAAGTAACACCCAAATCGCGTACATGACTTGAACGCATCAGCGGTGTGTTCAGCGACTAGTATGGAAACATTATAGGATCGTTCCTCCTCGAGAAAGTAATCACACGACATTTGGTCATATTTATGAAGAGATTAGCCATTCCGCAAAATTTCATGAAAGAGTCGATATCATTCTGAAGGCGCAGGCAGTCGAGGGAGTCCCTGATTTTCATGAACATTTTCAAATCATCTGCGAATAATAGTATTTTGCAAAATTTAAATATTTTTATTATATTATTTATGTATATTATAAATAATAACGGCCCCAGATGGGAGCCCTGGGGAACCCCGGATGAAGCCGACACGTGCCGTGATTCAAAACCCTCCACAGAGACGTATTGCGACCTATTTCTGAGATAAGACTCAAACCACCGCAGGAGAGACCCACAGACTCCAACTCCATACAAACCTTCCAAGAAGTCTACCGATACATATCTTATCAAAAGCCTTACTAAAATCTGTATAAATGACGTCCACTTGAACCCCCTCATCCAGACCCTCCAGCAAGAATTCAGTAAAATTGACCAGGTTAGTTTCAACAGAACGACCCCTGAAAAAACCATGTTGCTCGGGAATAATTTGGGATTTGACAAGATGGAATGTTCCATATTCCATGATTTCTCAAGTTATCATATCAAAGGCCGACCAGCCGTACCGAATAGTATTACTATGATCTTTATCATTAAGTCTACTCGAGTCGTTCGAGACCATTCTCCCAAGAAATCGAAAATAACAGACATTTGTGTAGAACTGAAGCACGCTGCTCCCTAGAACATGTGCAGAAAAGAAGACATGACGTATATACACACCTATCTTTGATCTTCTGTTGTGAGGACAGCTTACACTAATACTCCTTCATATCAGTAAAACATTTCGTCAGCCTATTCAAACTGTCGAATAGTTAGTTCAACTCGGACACATCATACATACAATAGAGGTGTTTTAATATATAACCACTGCTACTGGCAGTCGATGTAATTAAGTCATTAATGAGTGTCTGCGAAATATTGAACAGTTTCCATGTTGAACCCATGATTAATACTGCCTCGATTTCGGTTAATTAGTTGGTCAATTTGAGTCGATGGTACGTCATTTTTCAGGTGCCTGTAAACGATGATGTTTGACGATTCATTGCAACAGTGAGCAGGTTCAACTGGAGGCACAAGTAGAATTTTATTTTGTTCGAAGTAATTCTGATGCCTTGGTTTCCACAATTTATGTGTCTTCAGATATTCAGACAGCTTCTTTCGTTGCAGCATTGAATATTTCACTGCAAGAGTCAATGTATCTCACATATGAATTATAATCACGGGGTCATGTCACCTTCGCCCATCCCATTTATTGGTATTTCGTTTTTATATTACAAAATGGCGAATGTGCCAGGATTTTTCGATCCAAGGTATGCATGGGTCGCCCTTGGAAACCTAGTTCCTCTGGAGGCTTGCCCTCGAATTCATTTATTGAAAACACTCAGTAGCAACTAAGTGCTACACATCGGATAACTTTAGATTCATGGTGAATAAACATGAACTTTTCTCTCATTAAAGATGACGATCTTCCAAAACTTAGGTGTACAAGTTGTCCATTGAGAAAATATCGTTTAAATCTTGAGTTGCAAAATGGCGCATGCAATGCTATTTTCGGCTTCGGCTGGATCTCGATTGTGGACTATGGCCTTTAGGACAATATACATGTTGAATTCTCATGATGAAGTTATTTTTGATTCGGTCTTCCTTGGTATGGCACTTTATCAATCAGGAGAGGGCTTGAAATGCTTAACGCACACCCAACAATCGAAAAAGTAATCATCAGAGATGGTTAATTTTTGGGAAATAATGGGACACTTCTCGTGAAGCTGTTTGAATATGTCCTCGATGAAAATGCAGAGCAGAACTGTGTTGAAATACTGAAGCCTATGGGAGGATAGGGGAATTCGAAATAAACTGATCCATACAAGAAACGATCTCTGTTCCCTTGCACCAAATGTTGAAATAATCGATTGCATGTTTCTTTTCCATTTTGTCTATTTAATTGATATGAGGGAACGTCTTCAGAAAAAAGCTGCAGATTCCTCTAAGGTATTTTTAAGACTCATCCATGGCAACCGAGAAACGAAAAATTTAACTGGAAGACTCAGAAATGAATACCCAAGTCGTGCACAGAAATTTGTACAGTTTTCGTGAAAAACCTGTCCAATCGTGCAACAGCGGCCTGGTTCAGCCTTTCAAAACTGGAACGTATACGATATTTTATAGTTATATCATGCCTATTCATTTCTGGCAACATCGTCGATGATGTTCCTGAGTCGATGATGTTCGAAAGAGCTTCGGCTGTCCTCTAGTGAGGATTCAGAGGAGCTCAGAGATTGGCATGAGCAACTGTGAACTCGTCTTTTACAGGCGAGTAAAGATAGGGAAAGTTATGATATGAACTCATCTTCTAGAGTACTCAGGAGTAGTTGATCGATAGAACAGGTAGTACAGCTGATTTTTGGGGTGGCAATCGTGCAAAACTTCTTTGCTTGATAACATGAATGCTCAGATAAACTCAGACCCAAGTGTAATCAATTTTGTTTTTCTCAATTATTTCGGTATTTGATTGAATTTTTGGAGATCATAATGCCTGCCTTCATCGTGTAAAATTTTGCTTCTGGGACCATGTAACATCAATCTAGCTAATTATGATTGAGGAAGCTTGGGATCAGCTAGAGTTGGCTCTCCATCAACCATAGCTACAGACAGTCCAAAAATTTATGCAGCTTCTATCGCAGCTTAAGACAGAAATCAATAAAGATATCTTCAACAACATGTTCGGCAGTATGTATAGGCATGACAGATAGACAAAAATTGGCTGTTTTTAAGAACCATCTGCTAAACATACAATTCTTTGATGTAGCAAGTTATTTGAAAATAATGTTTTCAAAATGAATTTTGGCCATATATACAATAGTCACTTTTATAAATTAAGATGGCAATCGAGAAATTTTCATACATTCCAAGCTGCATAGTTAACAAATCTAGAGAAGCACTCACGTGAAAAAAGTTGCTCATGCGCACCTGTTCGAATTCGTTGCCAAAGAAGTCATCTTTTCTCGTATTGATCCCCAAAATCCCCTTTACTTTCTGATGGAAAAATGAAGCAACATTCAAATGATATTATCATCACGAAATTCTGCATGAGCCTTGAAGCTGTTATTTTAAATGAAAGTTCTGGATTTCAATTCGATCGAATCTAAACTTTTGGAAATTGTCTTTTTTTCAAATTTACTAATCATACGATCTCAACAGAATAACATGAATAATGCGCGTCGTAACTTTGCCACTAGCTACCATATTTTAATCTAGTCACACTATTAGTATATGAAATATTAGGAAAATCACCAAAATTTTCAAATGAATATTACTCCGAAACGGTTTGGTCAGTTTTCCTGGCGCTGAAAAGGTCTGCCAAGAAAAATATGAATTATATACACTGAATAACGGACCTCCATATAAAGAAATGTCGATCGATGAGAAAAGAAAAAAAAAACAATACAGCAGCCTACAAATGAACGTTTCTCCTCATAGCCAGATTTTGCCGTATATAGGCAACATTCAGCGATGTAGTACTGGAGCAAAACCATCTTGTTACCGATTTCAAACCAATGGAGCACTTGCAACTTGCATGAAACGTCATATGCAGGAAACAATTGACGTGTTCAACGTCACCTAATGTAGTTGCAGCATGGTTTCATTGAATTTAAGTTTTGAAGCATTCAGATCGATATTGCCATTTTGTACCTATGCGTCAATTCGAAAGAGTGGTATAGTTAGGATTGTTTCATTAACTATTGAAATATGAGGTCCATTCTATACAGGATGTTTTCGAAAAGGAGTCTCCCTTTCCAGCATTTTGTATTCTTGATTTTTTTGAAGGAAGTGATATCCTGAAATGCTAAAATTGAAGCATAGCGTTAAACAACCCGAAATAGAAGACTACCAGATTGTGAACCGACAAGGGGATCTTCTGACGAGCTCGTACAAGAAACGAGGGAGTTATAATCATGCAGTGGTTGAATTCAATCCAGTTCGTCCGGCTTTTATTGTATTATACTGTACTAATTAAAAAGAAGTTATTTGCACGAATCATTATCTCGAAGTCGCAAGGATCCGAAGGAATTTCAAATTTTCTAGAAAAAATGACATGATCAAAGTGAATAAAGAGCTACAAACATATCTGTCTCGGATGAGTATTTTCGAAAAATCTCCGAAATTAACCTAATATGAAATCGACTCCGGATCATTCGCCATTTTGCAACAATCAAAAACAGGTTGGTATGTACATGGCGTCCGGGCGTCGGAGACGGCTTCCAATCTAGCGTTCCAGTTGAGTTGTTACTTTGAGTTACGAGGAGGATTGTGAAATGGATAAAAAAGTTGTTGCCAGTGCTGTTCCGAAGTTTCGATCTTTCACGTCAGCCCTTGAGATATTGAGGAAGTAACCTCAACATTTCGAATATCAATGAAAGTTAAATTATTTTTTTCCAATATCTCCAAAATAAATATCAGATTAATTTCGAACGCAGTCACTCTCTCACATAAGTAACCTTTCCTGATAGTTTCAAGTCGCAATTTCGTTCCATTCGAAAGTTATCGCGGCAAAAGCAGGACATTACTGAATCTGTCATAGGATTCTTCATCAGAGAGTCTAAACTATTTTGGGGTCAAAATTTGAAAGTTTCAGACATTTCTTTAAAACGATGAAGCGCTGTTGCGAACGATGAGTTTTTGCGGACCCTGAATATCCGGCAAATGGTTGAGTTTCACTAATTTCTGAATTTGAAATTTTTCCTCAATAGCTGATATATATATATATATATTCTTTTGAGAACGAGCATTACAATTCTAAGATATATCACAGTGTTAGCAGAGGAAATGTAAACGGGGTACCATACATATTTGCGTATGATACAAGAGCACAGATAAAAACCTCAGGAAAAATTCTGTCTCCCCGTATAAGTGTAGTAATTTGTTTATAGAAGATGGATGGCATCTTTTTCATTTGAAAATAATTTTTTCGTCATCTTGAATTCATTTCGACAAAATATCTTGACATAATATCTGAAACAGAAAGAGGGACAGAAAACCAGAAGGAAGCAGTAAATAATATCATCTACATTTGCTCATGACCGAGAGGGTCTTTCGACCAGGTTCAGTCCTCCAAGCGATGATTTTCAGATCCTCAGATGAACGAAGAACGCTACAATAGCTGATACTAATCGAATTGAAAAGTGACTTCCGACTATCAGTTCGATTTTGTTGAAGTTCTGAACAAATTCCAAAACAATTGATTTAAAACCAACAAATCTCAAAACAAACAGATTTTTCTGTAATACCTTCATACAACATTTTTCGATATTGATATATTACGCAATTCTTTCATTCTCTACAACTAACCACGTCTCGATTAACGAATATAATTATTATAACAACTGGCATACAAGCAAGTTGTAAGATTTTGACATATAGTTTTGAATAAGGGTTACTGATGATTCTGAATCCAGAGAAAGAAGATAAAGCACAATATTTTCTTATTGTATTTTATCATATTGCCTTTTTTTCAGTCATTTCATATCAGTTGATCTCATAATTGAATTTGTTATTCAAGACGTAGTACGTAGAAAACAATCGAAGTCCGTTTCGAGATATCAATATAGAAATATATTCTGTAAAAGAATTACAGAAAAATCTGTGATTCTAATGATTGTATTATTGATAGTCTTCATGGAGAAGACTCCTTCGAATTTGAAATTGAGTATTTCAATGTGATCAATATTTTATGTATGAAAGTATCAAGAAATTATACTCATAAAAGATATATCCACGGAAATATTTGGTTGGATTTCACCGAAGAATATACAAACTTCAACGTTAATTAACAAAATTTCTCTTGCAAATTTCGAATATTTAAGTTGTTCCTCACAACATAGTATGTTTACTTTCAACCTACTCAGTGTCTGTAGAGATATACAGGGTCTTTCACGAGGAACCTCACCCATATTTATACGGGAAACTACTGAACGTATTTTCATGAAATTCAGCACTTATAAGTATTTCACGATGCTGATGAAATCTAAAATATTTTCAAGGCATGAGCACCTCCGGTTTTTCCGGAAATGACGTCAACTTCCGTTTTTCAAATTAGAACACCATTTTTTTATTGCAGAAATAGATTCCTTGGAAAATTTCAATTTATTTTGATGTAACATTTTTCAGTTTTGGTTGGAAAATTCTCTCTGAGCGGGACTATCGAAAAAAAAATCGAAAATAGAGCTCCGCTGAAACAAGAATAACTTTTTTTGGTTTTTGGATGGAAAATTTTCATTTTTGGGATTTTTCAAGATGTCAGATTTATGTATCGACTTTAAAAATCGAAATCGCGATTCATGATACAGGGGGTGAAAAAATCGCTTTCAAAGTTAGGGATGACAAAATCGTGAAAAATCAATTTTTTCAAATTAGAACCCCATTTTTTTATGGCAGATATTGAATCTACGTTAAAAAATAATGTGAGTGTATGCATCACACCCTTGCCCTAAAGTGGATATTTTCTGAGTTATTCACAAAAAACTGTTTTTCGTCTTGAATTTTCAGATATTTCTTTTCCCTTCACGCCAAAAAGATGACATTTTCAGGAACTGTTACTTAAACCATGTTTTAGATTTTACTACCCTAATATGCAAGAGAAAAAAGTTACAGGTTGTTACTAAATAGATGGCGAATTTGGATTCGAATTTGTATCGGAAACCTCTTTATTTCAACTAATCGGCCATCGGTTTTCGCTCCAGTGATAAATAAATAATTCCTTATGAACCATATGCAAAAACTTACCATGTTTTACATTATTTTTTTTTAATGATAGATATCATTAATTACATCTGCCAAATTCCTCTTTATTCAGTAGCATTTTGTGTTTACTATTAATTTGGTGATAATTCGTATTAAGTTATAAAATCGATCACTATGCCTAATTTTACCAATGAGGATTATTTAAATCTCATTCTACTTCATGGAGAATGTAATAAAGTTGTACATAGAACGATTCGACTGTTCATTGAGAGGTTTCCTGACCGACCCAGACCAACGAGAGATACCATTAACAGAACCATGACAAACTTGAGAAATGTCGGATCTTTCGTTAAGAAAACTACACACAGAGAAAAAAGTGTAGTAGAAGATGAGAACAACGAAATTACAGTTCTTGCATATTTTCGTGTGAATCCTCAAAATTCTCTCAAAGATGCCGAGATTGATCTGGGATTATCTCAATCGAGTGTTTGGAGAATATTAAAAAAACATAAAATGCACCCATATAAATTCAATAGGTTACAGCATTTGAAGGGAACTGATTTCGTCAGGAGAACAGAGTTTTGCGAAGCTATGATGATTCGATTTCAAGAGAATGAAAACTTTTTGGACTGTATAATTTGGACAGATGAATCTAAATTCACAAAGAATGGTTCTTTCAATAGGCATAACAGTCATTATTGGGATGAAGAGAACAACCACCACTTCAGACAATGGAACTTTCAAGAGACCTGGAGTTTCAATGTTTTTTGCGCCATCAAAAATAATGCAATTCTTGATGTTCACATTTATGATGGGACTTTAACTGGTAAGATAGAACACTACATATGTTTGCATTATTTGAAGAATGTTCTCCCTTAGGGAATAGATATTCTGATATATTGACTCAAATAATTGAGCCGCTAGTACAGAACCATAATGACTTATGGTATCAACAAGATGGCGCGCCTCCACACAATTCACTCAATGTGTCAAATATCCTCTACAGGCTATTTGAAGATCGATGGTTGGCGAACAATGGTCCACATCTTTGGCCACCACGTTCTCCCGATTTAACTCCTTTAGACTATTATGTTTGGGGTAGGATAAAAAATATTGTCTACTCAACTCCCCTGACTGATAAAGAGGACTGCATAGAACGAGTCAGAAATGCGTTCAGGTTTGTTTAGATTTTTAGATTCATAGTTTTGAAACTCAATTTAGTTTTTAAACACTTTTGCAGATCTCTTCCTCCCGATGAAATAAGAAGAGCAACGCACGAAGCATTCCTGAGACGTATAAATAAATGTCTAGAAATTAACGGTCAAAACTTTGAGCATCTTCTCTAGTTATAACTGCGAGAGTTTGCCATGGTTCTCCTAATAGTAACTTGAAGTCGGTTTAAAGAAGGGGTGAAAAATCTACAGCATGGTTCAAATAACAGTTCCTGAAAATTTCATCTTTTTGGCGTGAAGGGAAAGGAAATAGCTGAAAATTCAAGACGAAAAACAGTTTTTTGTGAATAACTCAGAAAATATCCATTTTAGGGCAAGGGTGTGATGCATACACTCACATAATTTTTCAACGTAGATTCAATATCTGCCATAAAAAAATGGGGTTCTAATTTGAAAAAATTGATTTTTCACGATTTTGTCATCCCTAACTTTGAAAGCGATTTTTTCACCCCCTGTATCATGAATCGCGATTTCGATTTTCAAAGTGGATACATCAATCTTACATCTTGAAAAGTCCCAAAAATGAAAATTTTCCATCCAAAAACCAAAAAAAGTTATTCTTGTTTCAGCGGAGCTCTATTTTCGATCTTTTTTTCCAATTTTCCCGCTCAGAGAGAATTTTCCAACCAAAACTGAAAAATGTTACATCAAAATAAATTGAGATTTTCTAAGGAATCTATTTCTGCAATAAAAAAATGGTGTTCTAATTTGAAAAACGGAAGTTGACGTCATTTCCGGAAAAACCGGAGGTGCTCATGCCTTGAAAATATTTTATATTTCATCAGCATCGTGAAATACTCATAAGTGCTGAATTTCATGAAAATACGTTCAGTAGTTTCCCGTATAAATATGGGTGAGGTTCCTCGTGAAAGACCCTGTTTAATCGAGGGCGTAATTGCGAGCTTTGAATTCGTGAATGGAGGAATCTGCCCAGTGATTCCGTGGATATATTCATTCAAAATTTCATTTTTTCTGTATCTACAGAATCATTGATACAATTGAATTGAAATCGAGAATGTGGTTGAAGAAATATGGATTGTAGCTTAATGCAAAGTTTCATCAAGGTTTGTCAGATTTTTGATCACATGGCCTTCAAAAAACTCTACAAGGAACTTTTTCACCTAATTTTCCAAACAAGAACAAGCTCTCAATTCGAGTGGTACTGTATTTATGAAAATATTGGAGGAATATAATTTCGAATGGAAATATCTGCTGCATCGTTGGTAGATTCGACCCAATTACGACTTGGCCTTCGTTATTGAGTTTCAAATCTGTTACACAAATATTCAGTCTCAATTCGTTCTGTGTATACTGTGTTCAAGACTGTCCGTTGACTTCATGTTCATCTCCACTTCGTTTGGAAAAAATCACAAATCCTGTAAAAAAGTGACAATCAAAACATTAACCTTGCAAATGCTCGTTCGAAGACTCTTAATTCCTACTGCGAGTTATTTGTTCAGTAGTAGATTTCCTACAAGAACCAATTTTCAACCTTTGTAATTGCATGTTCCCATTAGGAATATCTCTATCGTATCTTACCTCGTAGGAATAAATGTACTTCTCAGTCTTATGATTCACGAATATTTACACCAATATTAATTTTCCTATTTACACTTGTAATCGATCATGGCAATTTCCGCAAGTCTCATCAATTAAGATAAATTCACTGAGCTCCTCATGTTAACTCAATCGTCAATATTGTCTTGAAGTAGGACATGCATCTAATAGCTGTCAATTTATATCAGTATTACTGTTCTAGAATATAAACGCAAGCATTCACACTGCAGAATTAAGCCTCAAATGTCATTAGGTATTCACGAAATGCTCCTTTATGCCGATAACTTGGGGCATTCCGTTGCTGAATTCAATAGAAGTAATATATTTAAGGAGTTCAAACAGAAAATCATCGCAAAAGTCAGAAGTTGAGTACGATCCCGGTTCTCTATGAAATTCTCATAACTTCGCTGATATTTTACACCCCAAGAGAGATTTCATTGACGGTTCTGTATTCAAACAAAAAACTCAGTACATTTATAGCATGGCTTTAATTTTTTCTATTATTCAATAAAAACTCCTCATTACCTGTTCAGATTTCGAGATATAAGACTTTCAAATGGTGTTCATTCATAGTTTTGACTAACATACAAATCCACATGCCACAATTGAAACAATGCAACAATGAATATAAGTAGAATACTTTCGTTTTCTCCAAATGTCAGTAATTATCGAGTTTTCTCCTGAAAATGGTCTCAAATGACTAGGCTGAAGTCACAGATAAGGAATCGGATTTCAATTATAATCGATTATGTCCGAAATAAACTGCTGCTTGAGGTCTGCAGAGTATACAGGGTGGGTAAGAAAAATCGAGTGAAATAACGAAATTTTATTTCCAGAGAATTCAAGCATTTTGAGACTATCAATACAATATATGGCCTCCACGGGCATCAATAACAGCTTGACATCTTCTTTGCATACTACACACGAGGTTGTTGAACATTTCTCGAGGAATTTGGTTCCATAAACGGGGCAGAAGCTCTCTCAAATCATTTAAGGATTCTGGGGTAGGTTGATGATTATCTAACCTTCTTTGAAGCATATCCCATGCATGTTCTATGCAATTCAAATCTGGTGAGTGCGGAGGTATTGGTAAATGTGAAATACCAAGCTCCTCGCGCGCATTCTCAACTATGGCTGCACGGTGCGGTCTAGCGTTATCGTCTAGAAATTGAAAAGTTTCACCAGTAGCAGCGTGAAAATTTGGCACAACATTGTCAATGACATGCTCCGTATAGTGTAAGGTGGTCATATTCCCAGGACAAATGTGTAGATCTGTGCGCCCGTTGAAACATATGCTGGCCCATACCATAACACTACCCTCTCGGAATGGATGGACTTCTTGGACATAGCGACGATTACGGGGTATGCGTGGGATTGTCCATACCCTTATTCTTCGAGAATCTGAAAATCGTCCATATCTGGATTCATCAGTGAAAAGGACACTACGCCATTGATCGTTCCAATTGATATGTTGCCTTGCCCATTCCAGTCTTTGACGCTTATGGTCACGTGTTAATGGAACTCCTCTTAATGGACGTCTACAACCTAGATTCACCTCTCCCAAACGTCGTCTGATGGTTTCGATGGAAACTTGGACCCCATCTGCAGTTTGAAGAGTATTCCGTAGCATTCTACACATAGATGTAGGGTTTCTTCTCGCCGAAACGGTGATGAAACGATCCTGAGCAAGTGTTGTTTTTCGTCGCCCACCAAGCCTTGGTCTTTCCAACATGGAACCTGTCTCCCTGAACCTATTCCAAAGTCGAGATATCACACTTTGGCTGTTCTGGAGCCTTTTTGCTACAACAACCTGAGTTAGGCCACCCTGTAGCATTCCGATAGCCCTATAAGCCTCAGCGTTTGTTAATCTACTTCTTGGCATTTTCAGAAAACTCGTTTCAAATCGAAGCCGTTGATAAACTGACTTCATTTCAAAATAAGAACATTCATGAAGCATATGCAAAGAACCAAACTCCAGAAAAAAGGCGACCAGATTGACAAAATGTCTCATACTGATTTTTATTGGATCGATTCAATTTGTTATTGAGTTTTAAATGATTTTACAGCGATTTTCTCGAAGATTACATACTTTTGAAAACGATTGAATACGATATCAATAACTCTTTTGGAGCAGTATATTTCGAACTTTGTGAGGACTGGCCCAATAATGATGAAACTTGGTAACCAGTTGAAAAATGCTGATGAACAGTTTTGCGCAAAATTTCGAGATAATTGTGTTACTACTAGAACAATTGAATGAAAATTTAATTTTTTCTTCCAATATTTTTTATTCTGCAATCTTCTAACCATTTTATCCTTCCGAAATTGTGCATGAACTTTGAAGCTAGATTCAAACCGAGTACTACAATTTGATCCAATCTGTATGTTTTAAAAATAGGAAAAATCAAATTCGGAATGGGTATATCTGCGGAATCATTCGGTGGATTTTACTTATTCACAAAATCGCCAACCGTATTCCGTTTCTAGATTCTTTTTTCCGGTTTGTTGAATATAGGTGGGACCTATGTTCAAATTGATGCAAAATCTGTTGAAGGTGGTTTATAAAAAAATTCCTCGAAATTTCGTCTGTTTCCCGATTTACCTGAAATTCCTTTTGAATCTTCGAAACAACATTCTACGGTACAATTCCCAATTTTAACTCTTTCAGAAATATTAGGGAAATAATGTTTCGTCTTGATTTACCCTAGCCTGTTATGAAAAGATCGATACTCTGAGTCATTATGAATTGGTATTCTTTTACCAATTGCTGTTTTTCGTGTTCATTCGAATTTTTAAACATAGTCACCTTGCACCTATTCTCAAAAACTCTGATAATGCATTTAATGACGAAACAAACGACACCATAGTTCCAAGCTGAGATCGACGAAACAATTCAGGCAAATTTTAACCCAGCTCTGCTCATGCACATCAAAAACTGAACGACGAAAAAGTGTCCTTGAAAGGAGTAAGCAGATAACTCTCAATTGTGATTACTCCACCTAAGGTGAAAGACACATAATAACCTAGCGATATATAAGCGTTCTTAACGTAATGTAACATTTTGTTTTAATGATAAGATTTAAGTTCAATGGAATAAGAAGACTGATCATTTTTCCAAGCAAACTGAACTGAAGCCTAAAATATCGAAGTATTTTCATAATTTCCATAACAGGTGGCGACGTTCGTCAGCACGAGCCGCCCTTGAATAGTAAATATGCTCTTGTATTCCATATAAGCATGAACAAGCAGAAAGGACGGTTACTATCATATCAAATGAACAAACCAAATAACATCGTCCCTGTGTGCACCTGACACTTGCACCTGTTCGCTGAAAACCTTGGGAAACTCTACTCTCATATACTGTCGAATTTTAAGCTATTTCCATAGCAAATAGACGACGTATTTGTCTTTCTAAATTTAATTGGTTTGTTGCGTTCCTGAATTCAATTTTGACGGTGGAATTACTGCATTGTCACATTCATGTTTCATATCCATCTTAAGGTGATTTTTCTGTCATATTGTTCTAACAATAGTTTATTTTTACGAATTGATCCTTAAAGTGACAATATTTAATAGGATGTCCCGAAAAGAGCACGTCAATTTTGAAGAGAATGTAGACGAATGGGTACTCTTTCTGTCATGAGCAATTCTTCAACCAGCTTTTCTGGATACCGATAAAAGAACATTTTGGGAGGTCCTTTAGTTTTCGCTCCCAATATCTGAGAAAAAAAAAATAAAATCAAATAAAATTTTATTCATAGGAATCACCGGTAAATTGAAGTTTCCAAGTCTGAATCTGACTACTTCATCGATTAAAAATTCTGAAGATATTCAATTTATTTTCCAATGAAGGAGTCGAATATACAGTGCGCATCAAAATTATGAAACTAATTAATTTTCTCAGAAGAAAAATATTTGGCAACAAAATCCTGAAACAGATCAACTTTTGTTTCACTTCTACCAAATATATATGCATTTTTGAAAGATTTTTGTTGCTTCTGTGCCATCCCCATCAACCCTCCAAATATTTTGAAAAGGGGAAGTACGTCATGTGGTACTTTTTACTTTTTTGGTAAGGTATCTGTATCTTCTTTACAGGCGTACAGAAGTTTTCAAGAAACAAATTTGTTTTTTGAAAAATTAGTTAGTTGAAAGAGGTTTTCAGTATGTGCACTTTGTCATGGCTCATTTATTTCGAGACGATGGTACCTGATGAAATTTGTCACCCAATGAAAGTCGACCATTACAGTTTTGTTCATGCACAACTTTCAACCCCTACGAACCCTTATATGGAGAAAAAAAAATTTTCACGTGAGGAGGTTGAAAGGGGATGAAAGTTGTGCATGAACAGAACTGTAATGGTCGACTTTCATTCGGTGACAAATTTCATCAGGTACCATCGTCTCAAAGTGAATGAGCCATGACAAAGTGCACATACTGAAAACCTCCTTGAAGTAGGTGATTTTTGAAAAAAAAATTTTTCTCTGGAAAATTTCTACACGCATGTGAAGAAGATGCAAAGACGTTGCCAAAAACGTACCACATGAGCCACTTTCCTAATTCAAAAAATTTAGAGGGTTGATGGGGATGGCACTGGGTGTAACAAAAATCCTTCAAAAATGCATAAAAATTTGGTGAAAGTGAAACAAAAATTGACCTGTTCCAGGATTTTGTTGTCAAGTATTTTTCGTCTGAAAAAATGTATTTGTTCCATAATTTTGACGCGCACTGTATACTCTGAAATCTAACAGCATCATTCGTTGATCGTTCCAATTCTGTTTTTCAATCGGCAACATTTTCTCGAAAAATTTCCTTGATGAATAGTTTGACCGCGTTATTCGTAAGGGCGATTTCTTCTATAACTAATGAACCTTATTAAATTTTCAATAGTTTTCATTCGAATTTTCCTTCCCTCATTTATTCACCCGATTCGAAAACACAGACCTTGAACTTTATATTGAACAACAGTGTACGAAATTCCAGTTTGATCAAATTATAATTTTCCGGGATATTGGGGAAAATTATGTCAGATTTCGTGTTTTTTTCCCAGCATCGTTTATATTAATTGAATAACTCATAAATACTGGTCCAGTTATGACGAAACTCGGTAACTTTGTGCAAAATTTCGCTATGATCTTGTCATCAGAAGAATCTGAGAAAAATTGGATAATTCTACATCCTGCATAAACCTTCAAGCTGTCATTTTCATATCTACTTAGAATTTTATTTTCCCATGTTTTACGAAAACGAATATTGGACTGAATGGAAATGTGGCACTTGTATGAAAAATTATAGCTAAAGGTTCATGCCGAATTTCATAGGGACCATATGAAAACAAGATAGCCAAATCTTTTCACCAGAATGTGAAGCTGCATTCGTAGGAGAAGTGGTTGAAATTATCATCATTTTGGCTTTAGCTTTGGCAACTAATTTGAACATACAACAGCTGCTGACTTCACGTCAGTGCTTTTCTGGAATGTCCTGAAATCTGCAGGCCACTCTCTCTTGATATTCTATCGAAATTCATAATCGAATAAATTTTATTTAAAATATTTTTCTATGCGCAATGACAACAATTTGGTAGTTCATAGTGAACAACCCTGTAAAGAATGGGTTACACTATGGAGAATTGCATTTCTATTTGTTTCCTTGGGTGAGTTAGGCACCTCACTGTTGTCGCATCATATATTCCTGATGTCAATATCCAAAGTTCGTGTTGGACTCACTGGATAGAATTCTGAACCGGATAGAATAGTTGAACCGAACATCAAACCGAGATATATAAATAATTGTTCTGATTATGCAATGTTCGGGCGATTACTTGTTGATTTTAGTCCAGTAGGATTCGAATGATCAATAAAAGCTCATAATTTACTCTTTGTTGTTATACATCAGAATTGTACTGAGTATCTAAAATTCTGTATGATTGTGTTGGGAGAAATTCCACACTTCGTTATCGAGTAGGTCAAGATACACTCTTTTCACTCTTATCTCAGTCGGTAGGTTTTAGAATATGTCTACTGAGTTTTTGTCAAGTCACCACTCGTGACATGTCATCAAGGTCAAAATGATTCGAAGAGACAGTGTCAACTGCTACACACATGTTTATCGAATACTATACAGAATGATTCCGGAGGAGACCGTTAGATTTCAGGGTAAGTTAACAATAGTCGAGAAAGTTTCGAAACAATGTTTGGTTTATGGTTGGTGGTCTCTATTGAGACTTTACAGGGTGAATTGTCTGATTCGACCGATTTTACCTTTATTGATAACTTTGGTGTGGCTCAATCGATTTCGATGAAATTTTCATAGTAGCACAATATGAATGAGCAAATTCAAAGTTTCCTAAAGTTTTTTCAAAAAACGCTGTTGTTATTTTGGTAATTTCAGATTGGTTGTGCAGGTTGAAAAATCACCCTGTACATTGCGTGTCCAAAACTTCGCTATCCGTTTCAGATTCTACCATTATGAATCATTATTCGGGTGTGTTATATTTTTTCGTCACAACTCCATGTTTCGGAAAACCAGTTTTCAAAAAGGAAAATTTCGAAATTTCACTCCAACCAGTTCTACTTCTTTTGATGACTTTGGTATGGCTGGTTTAATTTTGATGACATTTTCAGTGCAATCTGAAGGGTACATTCAAGAGTTTGAACATTTCATTGTGATAATATGAAATTAATTATGCTGGTTAAAAAAAAACCTGTACATTGCGTTTCCAAATATATTTCTATCATGTATTATTTTCATTTGCTTGTCATAAATATGAAATTCGATATTATAAGATGCTATTTTCCTCTCTTCTTTGCAGAAAATGATTAGATATTACTCATTATCGAAGTTCACGATTTCTAAGAACACTACTACGTAATATTTATTGGGGTGTTATTATTATTCATGATGAATAATAAATGAGAGTTTGTGTAAATAAACACATAATTTATGATCGTGAGAAAAACAATGTAAGCTTAAAATGAGTTCTGTGTAATTACACACAATGTGTGAATTCAAACATAAAATCTACATGGAATTTTTTGGAAATATAAAGAATTTTTTGTTTTTTCCAAACGGAAATTCCGCTCTTCAGATTCAATTTTACACTGGCAACTTGATGCCAACGTAATAGCAAAGAATACAATCAAAGTGAATAAGTCATGCAACTTTTTCATATAAAACAAGGTGAGGTAAACAGGCAAATATATGGAGGCCAAGGAAAAGGAAAATATTTAACAGCAAATAAGATGTGCAGGAGAGCCTTTTCGCTGCCACGTGTCCGTTCCATTTTCACCTGAGGTTACTCCGTTCTACACAGTGCTTTATTTAAGAATAAACTGAAACGCCCCGCTATTTGAACGAGTTTTCCCTTACATGCATCCTTGATTGCGTCAAATGTTGAATATGATACTTTCAGAAAAAGAAAATAAGAAACTTGAATGAGTTTTCACCTGGTATTCTGTTGGTCTGAATAAAATTAGTATTACATTACTAACAAGATAAGGACCATACAATTCGGCAAAACTTTGATGAGAACCATTTGTTGGTCCTAATGATGGATTACAAATTTTATTTGAAATTGTTCAATATCGATGAATTCCGTAGTTCGGTTTGTTCATTCATGATTCCAGGCCTGTTTTCATTGAATTCGTTGAAAATTTTCAATGGATTTCAGGGGAACAGTTGCACTTCGTCGCTTTCACATGTATGAATGAGAGGGAGGAAGCTCCATTATATAGAAGTGAAATATTCAATGCGAATATTTTTGAACGGACAAACAGAACTGTGTAATTTGCCAATATTTAACGCATTCAATGGTTGATTCGAAATAATCAACCCACCCCTTATAATCGATTCAAGTAATTGTCCATAAAAAAAATTTCATGGAAAAGTTGTTTCTTTGCGATCGTGGAGTATTATTGTAATATATTTATCTATCGATTAAAGATTTCTGTGGGATGATTATGCGTCATTTTGTAGGTTTTTTCTGGGTTTTCATCCCTAACATCTAAAACAGAACTATTGAAATTGAATAGGATTGTTTTTTAGGGAAAACACCCTTGTGGATTGCAGGACTGAAATGTTCGTTAGGGGCAGTATTGTTCATTGGGTAATATGTTTTTCAAGAAATACCCTTTAGAAATATTTCAATCCCACGATCCGCAAGGGCGTTTTCCATTAAACCAATTTTATTTCATTTTTAACATTTCTGTTTCAGAATTTGGGAGTAAAAACCCAGAAAAAACCTACAGAATGAATTTATTGATTTCTCCTCCTTCTCATACCGACTCTAAATTATTAAACGTTGAATAACCTTACAAATTTAGGTTGTCATTCGCACTGCATATTCGGAATGTCAACCATATAGTAGAGTATATCAAGGAACAACAAGCCAAAGCACGTTATTTTGACGTATTTGAATTGAAACACGGTCAGAGATTGAACTGACAGCATATTCCAAATTGAGAAAAAAAATTTTTTTTTGAATCTACTAGAATTTGCCCAGTACTGTTTTTCGATAAAATTTCATCGAAATTTGATCATAACCTAACGACAATTTGTAAGTTTTTTACAATGCGTAATGAAAACGTTGTTGATAAACTGCTCCAGTTAGGGATATCGTATTCCTTCGTTTTTAAAAGTATGTAATTTTCGAGAAGATCGCTGTAAAATCATTTAAAACACAATAACAACTTGAATCGATCCAATAAAAATCAGTATGAGACATTTCGTCAATCTGGTCACCTTTTTTCTGAAGTTCTTCTTTGAATATGCTTCATGAATGTTCTAATTCTGAAATGAAGTCAGTTTGTCAACGGCTCCGATTTGAAACGAGTTTTCTGAAAATGGCAAGACGTAAATTAACAAACGCTGAGGCTAATAGGGCTATCGGAATGCTACAGGGTGCCCTAACTCAGGTTGTTGTAGCGGAAAGGCTCCAAGTCAGCCAAAGTGTGATATCTCGACTTTGGAATAGGTTCAGGGAGACAGGTTCCGTGTTGGAAAGACCAAGGCTTGGTGGGCGACGAAAAACAACACCTGCTCAGGATCGTTTCATCACCGTTTCGGCGAGAAGAAACCCTACATCCACGTGTAGAATGCTACGGAATACTCTTCAAAATGCAGATGGGGTCCAAGTTTCCATCGAAACCATCAGACGACGTTTGAGAGAGGTGAATCTAGGTTCTAGACGTCCATTAAGAGGAGTTCCATTAACACGTGATCATAAGCGTCAAAGACTGGAATGGGCAAGGCAACATATCAGTTGGAACGATCAATGGCTTAGTGTCCTTTTCACTGATGAATCCAGATATGGACGATTTTCAGATTCTCGAAGAGTAAGGGTATGGACAATCCCACGCATACCCCGTAATCGTCGCTATGTCCAAGAAGTCCATCCATTCCGAGGGGGTAGTGTTATGGTATGGGCCGGAATATGTTTCAACGGGCGCACAGATCTACACATTTGTCCTGGGAATATGACCGCCTTACACTATACGGAGCATGTCATTGACAATGTTGTGCCAAATTTTCGCGCTGCTACTGGTGGAACTTATCAATTTCTAGACGACAACGCTAGACCGCACCGTGCAGCCATAGTTGAGAATGCGCGCGAGGAGCTTGGTATTCCACATTTACCAATACCTCCGCACTCACCAGATTTGAATTGCATAGAACATGCTTGGGATATGCTCCAAAGAAGATTAGATAATCATCAACCTACCCCAGAATCCTTAAATGATCTGAGAGAGCTTCTGTCCCGTTTATGGAAGCAAATTCCTCAAGAAATGTTCAACAACCTCGTGTGTAGTATGTAAAGAAGATGTCAAGCTGTTATTGATGCCCGTGGAGGCCATACATTGCATTGATAGTCTTAAAATGCTTGAATTCTCTGGAAATAAAATTTCGTTATTTCACTCAATTTTTTTTAACCACCCTGTATACGCTGCAGACCTACAGGCTAAAATTAATTTGCTACTTGAAATCATATTAATATGAATTTTCATCACAAAAATCTCATCTTAACTATATTTTTTTGGAATTCAAGTCAATATCCCTAAATCATGTGGAGCAGTTTAGATGGAGGTTTCTCATAGTGAATATTTCTGTTCTTTTGAACACTACAGGATTGCCAACATATGAAATTTCCTCACAGCTGTGGCAAATTTTACAGTTCGTATATCGTTATTCCGCTTCATATCTGAACCTGCATAAATTACTATGTACCAATCAACAGAACGTTTGAGTCCAATCGCTCACGAAGTTCCTAAGATTGATAGGAACTGAACTCGACAATTTAAAGGACTTTATCAACGAAATCATTCGGCCAATTCTGCTTACTAAGGAATATGGCTGGTGCATCTTGATGTTGTGAGTTTGAAGTGGCTAGCTCGTTTCATTCGACAGTTATCGCTGAGCATAACCGATTTTGACACCAGGTTCAACCTATACGTCTTAGAGCATTTTTGGCTCGAAATTCGAAAATGACAGACAAAAGGAATGACGATAGCCCACTGTTCACCAGAATATAAATAAGTGTTTATATTGTTTCTCCCATATACGAAGGGGGAGTAAAAAACACCGGTGAAATATTTCGTTCTTTTTCTTGTTTTAAAACCATTCCTCTTAGAATTCGTAACGAAAATGTATCTCAAAAACTCTTATGAATAACAAATCTTCAGTCTCACTGAAGTGAGGTCAGGAGCTCTTACACGCTTGCTCACATTCGAAGCCATTTCCTCCAGACACTTTGCATGAACCTTCATGCCGTCATTCTTCAACCAAGAGCAGAATTTCTGTTCGGACAGATCTGCATTATTGGTTATAATGGGACCATAAATTCTCGAGTGAATATATCTTCGGAATCAATAGAGGAGGGTTTCAAGTTTTCACGAATTCGATCTTTTTAATTAACCCCCAAACCTGGTATAAAAATATCGAGTCTCTTAGTCGTTTTTTCGGATGTGATTGTGGTTGAGGTTAGCCCTCATGAGAATCCATTTACAGACTTGATATTTGTTGAACCGGTTCAATTACGAAAGCCAAATTCAAGAATTGGTAGAATCCTTCAATGATGCCGCATATGAATATCCAATCGAAATGTCCGAGGAAATAACCAAGAAATTTGACACATTTTTTCCCAATATCTCCGAAGATGAATATCGGATCAAACTGAACTTTGAAACACTGTTGAAAAATAGTGACTCCAGGTTTTTGCCAATTTCAAAATCTGATGAATAGTTTCCGGTAAAAATTTTTCAACAGAAATTTCCGAAATTTTGGAATACTTTTCAACAATTTTTCACCCCTTTATACTATCCCCGCAAAATTTTGCATTGAGTCGTGCGTTGATATTGTTTAACATACTACATAGTTTGAATCTGATCGCGTCTGTTCTTCTTGAGATATCGAGGAAATAACCCTTATCTTTCAATATCTCCGACAATGAATATCGGATGGAACTGAAATTTGAAGGATTGGTGTTGAACCTGGGCTTCAAGGTTTATCCCAAGTTTTAATTTAATCGCGTCGATAGTTATTGAGGTTTTGAGGAAATATTCTCAAAATTGAAAATAACAACAGAATTTGACATGAATTTTCGTGATATCCCCAGAAACAAACATTTGATTGAATTGAAATTTATAAAACTAATCTGGAAGACTTACTTCATCTGTGCCAAGTTTTTCGAAATCTGCCCATTAACTTCAGAAAAAAAAATATTTTTTCGATAAAGATGTGTATAATTTTAGAGATATCATTCCTTCAAATTTTCTTAGAGAGATTGGAGACGCACTTCGCGGTAAGTTACGCGTTAATATTCTTCAAGTATATACGAAGTTTCATTGTGATCACTTCTGTTCTTTCAAATGGGCCTAATTCCGAAACTATTGATCCGAGATATTTCGACTCCAACCCTAATCTAGCAATTTCAAGTTGCTAGGTCATTTCCTTAGAAAGTAAGACCACATACGGATGGACGGACGGACAGAATTGAATTTGACCTCGGATTCTTCTTCAGGGTATTCAACTCTATAATTTGAGACCTCTATCGGCCTAAAATTTGAAAATTACAGACATTGTGACGAAACGATAACGCGCTGTTCTCCAGAACAGGCTCATAAAGAGGCTGAAATAATTCCTTGTTCGTATCTCCCTTCATTATATTGATATGATACCATGTGGTTTGAATGCAGAACAGCCACTTACATTGTCCACGAGCCGCCATTGATATGAAAACTTTTTGGGAGGTGAAAAATTCGAATCATTCTATGAGGAATGTTCCTGCCCAAGGCGAACTTTCAATACATTCTCGGAATGTCAGATTTTCAGGAACAATGTACGGTTATTCGAGAATATGAGATAATACAGGGGGCCATTTGGGTCAAGAATTGGGGTATATTTATGTGCCAGGTAACTGTTCCCACCACATAAAAGTGTTCCACTCCCGATCGGGACACTTTACGGCTTCAAGTTCCGTTTCAGGAATTCCTGAAATCGATTTCGGCTCTATATATTTGATTCTATCCACAATTGGTATGCACGCCATTTCGGATTGAAATACGGAGTGATAGGAGGAGCCCGATTTATTATTGAATATCGATAATGTTTTTGACATTGATTTTTGTCACGCTGAATGGATCCTGCAGGAAGAAAGGACATACTATGTCTTGTATTCAAGTCTTGCCTTCCATGCGTGAAGCGTCCTTGTTGTTCATTTTGAAGAAAACTCTTTTTGAGTGTATTGTGCAGTTTGTCAATTTGAAAAGATCGACCTTGATATCGCGGCCTCCAAGCAAAATCAGAATAAATGCAGAAAACCTAGAAAAGCACTAACGTTTCACTTTTGGTGCTATCCTTTGAACATGCTCGCAAAAGCTGCTGACTTCATTGATTTTCTAGGTATTTTCTTGAATAAACTACTGGATTTCAATTCGAGGTAATCTGTATTCTCGGAAATATTTGAAAAATAAAATTTTGAATGGGTATATCTACGGAATCATTGGACGGATTTTACCCTTATACGAATTCGACCTTCGTAATTGAGCCCCAAACCTACTCCAAAAATATGGAATGAAGTTTTGGAGATATTCTGAAAAATATGGAGAATTTCGTGGATATATTTGTTTTTCATAGAATAACTCAAAAATAACTGATTCAATCATGATGAAACTGGGCCGCTAGTTTGAAAATGCTTACCGACAACTTTCTGCAAATTTCATGAAGATCGTGTCATTATAGAAAATTTTTAAAAAAATTTTGAATTTGTTTTTTTCAGCTATTCAATATTCTGTGATCTTTCGCTCATATTATCCTCATGGAATTCTGTATAAAACCTTCGAACTATCACTTTTCAATGAAGTATTAGATTCGATCTGTATTTATGGAAATATTGGGAAAAAAAATTAGAATGGGTATATCTGCTGAATCATTGGGTTGATTTCAGCCATTCACGAATTCAGCCTTTGTAATTAAGGTTCAAACCTACTCTACAAATATCGAGTTTTCAGTGAGATCATATCTATTGTTTCGAAAATATATGATCATTTCAAGATATTGGGGAAAGAAATTTTCTGACTTTGCGGAAGTGGAAATACATGAAATAGTTACAAATACTACCTTTTCAGTTCATGTTGAATAGCATGTGATATTCGAATAACTATTAATTGAAGTACATAGATACACAGCGTTGAACTGTCAATTTCCAAGTAGGTTTTTATCCATTAAATATTAAAGTTTTGTTCTTGGTAATTTTACGGTGTTTTCATATGGGTCATGGATTTGATGTTTGAATGATAACTTATAATCTTCGTTATTATTGACCTTTATGTATACCTGATCATGTCTATACTTTTGTGACTGCCCACTTAACCGTCAGGCGGATTTTGTACATTCTAAACTAGACTTCAGTATTTGAGATTTAATCCTGCACTAAAATTATTGATTTCTCTGCGGACTCATCGTGTTCAAAATCGGCTAGAGGTTCTTGTTCTTTTCCTTCGAAACTTGGAGCGCATGCAAACGTCTGTTCAGCCCAACGGACAGAATTGAATATGACCAAGGATTTTCCATGCCAGAGGCCAACTTAACAGATCAAGATTAGTTTTGGTCCGAAATTCTAAAAAACTAAAATAAACAACACAATTCCAACACAAGAACGGTTGCATGAAAGTCTACCATTGATCATGATGTATTGCCTCTTTCCGGAAATAAAACAATAAAAAACTTTTCACAGCTTAGTATGACGAATTGATGATCTTGTTCCAAAATGAATGATCTACCTACTTGAAAACTTCCGCGAAGAAAAGGCAGGAGATCATTATCAAATCACGCTAAATCGATCCAGTCATGGAGTCCTATTTAGAAGTCCCCCTCCCGAACTAATGAGGCTGATGAAATCCAGATAATAATAAACTCTTAACGACGAATAATATGCTACTTATTACCACTGAACTAATGGATCAGTGAACGACCCCTTAATTCGTCGGTGAAATTAATGAGCCGACCTAATATCCGTATAATATTTTAAACGGGGACCATGGCAAACGTAAGAAATGGCTGTAGTTCATCCATCAACTCTGGTGAAGCAATTACGCCGCTTGCCGCAAACATATCAAGTAACGTGCCTGTAATGCACAGTGGTTAGCTACCCTTAGACCTGAGGCACCAATTTTCCCTTCATTAGTGGGTCTATCATCCATCGAATTTGTTTATTGCATCACGGCCTTACACGTTCACAGCCCAAGACTGTTTGTTGCCTGTCAGAGGAATTTCTCATTCAAAAGTAGTGAACGAACTGCAACACCAATCGTTGAACAAGAAATCAGATGTTAGAAAACAAATTTTTTGGGGTTTTATGTGATTTCTTAGTATCTGAGGCAGAACTATTGAAAATTAGAAGAAATTAGTATTTAGATCGCAAGTGCCCCTACAAACTTTCAGGAGCAAACTTTCAGAGATGTGTGGTCTAATAAATATAATTGAAACGATAAAAATAACTCATAATAATGAACGTATGTTTTGGAGTCTACATCTGACTCCTTCAGCCGACTGAAAATCGTCAGAATAATTTTTTTGGAATCTTTTTGTTTTTCGAGCATTTTTGCTAAATTTTCGACAATTGCCAGGAACGCAGTCGCAGTTCAATGGAAATTCCCAAATAACACCATTCTTTCCCATTATTTAAACCAATTTTTTCTAATGAACAAAGGAAGAAGTCACCATTCAGCAGAATACAAGATGACTCCTTAATTTTTTTAAAAAACCTTTGGTTCCCCCTATTCCTTTGTCAGGAACGCAGTCGCAGTTCTATAGAAATTTCCAGATAACACCATTCTTTCCCATTATGTAAACCAATTTTTTTTCAATGAACAACGAAAGAAGTCACCATTCAGCAGAATACAAGATGACTCCTTATTATTTTTTTAAAAACCTCTGGTTCCCCCTGTTCCTTTGGCCCCTCCTAAAAATCAGAAGGAGCGGTTGCGAGTTGATTATGAGAATATTATTCATAACACAAAATGATTCAAGATTTTTACTTGCTTAAACCAAACTAATCAACGAATTATCTGTATTCGTGGAAAAACATATATGTTAGAGTTAAGAAAACTAGAACACAAAGACAACAAGAAATTCGAGACATACAAACATCTCAATTCAGCCGATGAGATGAAACGAAATCAAAAGATCCAACTAGTGATTTTAAATTTTGCTGCATAAACCATATTCGGCTGAATTATTTGAGAAGAAAGGTGGAATTTGTACATTTCCATATGAAGTTGGGACATCGTGCAGTGATTTTCAACAAAGTCAGTATGTCAACAATTTTTTTCAGAAGTCAATTCAGACTTTCTTTGAAATTTATAAGGCAACATTGTTCAGAAATTTCTTCTAGGTAAGCTACTGACAAGCTTGTTAAATGCATGCGCAGTTTTCCTAAGTTTTTGACTTCAATAATTGTATGCCATCTGATATTATAATTGAATTTGTCATTCAAGTATATAGTGAGATATCAATATTAAAGGTATTGCAGAAAAACTGTATTTTTAATAATTGTATTAATAACCTTCATCAAGAAAACTCGTTTGAATTAAACAAATAATTATTATTTTTATTTCAATTTGATTATTGTTAAATCTCATTGCAACGTTCAACTAACAAATCTCGCTTTCACAGAGAACCATCCACAAACTCGAATGTGTACATCATCAAAGTGTCCATGGGTAGAAATCAAATTTCACGTGAGTCGAGGGTGAGCTAATCGGAGATATTTTAGCTACAACTTTTCCACTATGAAATTGACTACTGGACAATTTTGATTCTGTCAAAATATCCGTTTCTTTCGCTAATATGATGTTAAAATATAAATATTATATAATATAATATAATATAATATAATATGATATAATATAAATATAATATAATATAATATAATATAATATAATATAATATAATATAATATAATATAATATAATATAATATAATATAATATAATATAATATAATATAATATAATATAATATATAATAATATAATATAATATAATATAATATAATAAAATATAATATAATATAATATTATATTTTATAATTATATTAAATTAGCTTGCTGAGCTTTTGCATAGAGTTGTTTTGTCTTTTGCCGAAGCAATAGTTCATAATAAATTGAGAGGAATCACAATTTTCCTTTCTGTTTCAAAACTATATAATATGCCTGTAATATATTCTGATTTCTTCCAAACGAATTCGTAAAAAAAACCCTGATCGCTAAGCAAAAATCAAACTGTGCACCAGGCAATATAAAACATATAATATAGTTATTTCTTTTAAGATATTTTGAGCTATGGTTTCGATGAGAAAAAACTTGATATTACAGCTAAGCAAAGAAATCCCTCAAAAACAGTATAGAACTAAGCCACTGGATTGCTATAGAAAATTTTTGAATGATGTTAATATTTCAATATGCTCGAAGAGAAACGGAGATGACTTGAGTTGAAATTTCCTAAATGTCAATTTCGGCTTCTATATCGAAAACAAACGAGTTCCATCAATTTTGCCCAGCCTTCACATAACCAAAATGTGATCAAAACATAGCGTAGTTATTTTTAACTAAATCCTTTATCACTTACTATATGCTTCATCCCGAAGAATGAGGTAATGAGAAAAATGAGCTTGAGAGACCATTCGTTTCATTGAACAATATAAATGTGCTAATAACTCTAATTTCCATTGCATCCTAGAACTTCAACTCGAAATAATAACATATCATGAAGTTCATTCATAAAGAAGGAAGTATATACCCTCAAAATAAGTTTAAACTTTCATTCATTCTCAAATATCTCCTCCGAAATGACTAGCAATATCATGGAAATTGATGTGAAAATGGTATTTATCGAAAATTTTGGCCCTGGTCTATAAATTCTAGGAAATGGAAACACTTAAACATCAGCCCATAAGAACAATTGAATGAACCTAAACCTATGAAAATGGAACATTGGTATACTAGAGTATATTGTGAAAAAGCTGAAGTGTTTGCACCCTATTCGTCAGGATATTGAAAGTATTAAAGTGGAAAATCTATACTTTTGGTCGTGAAAAGAGACAGAATGAAAAAAAATCTGACTAGACGAACGACCAGAATTTTAACATCCATTGAACCGATGAACTTTTCTCCTGCAAAAACTATCCATTACATTTTTATGAGCTACCATTTACCTCAAGGAATCTATTTATGCTACATAGTAGAAAGATATTGGCCAAATTCGCAATATAACACGAGGAATGTATCGGAAAAATGATTTACGCTCATATGTGCCCCGAACCTCTTCGATTTCGAAGCACTGCTGAATCGATAAATATTTAAATCAATTTTCTATGCTTCATTTCACCCTATTTTCCGCTTAATCGATGAACAATTCCAATCTTCACGAGGCCCTGCTAGATTTTTCAGGCCATTGAAACTTTCATTCGCGTGTTACTTGAATAGCCATTTGCCTGAAACGTCAAACTGGTAAAATTAGTATTCACTCATCACGAACTTACTATATTCAAGTTTGTACGCATTCGTTAGGTTTTGAAGGGAAATTTTCGTCGCAAACCTATTTGATTTCTGCTGGTGAATATGCCCTTGCGAAAAATAGGAAGTTTTTGTTGTTTCTGGAAAAAACTTGATATTCGTAGAGAAGGTTTAGACCTCAATTACAAAGGTCGAAATCATGAATGGGCGAAATCCACCATTGATTCCGCGAATATACCAATAGAAAATTTATTACAGCAATACTTCCAAGGGTTCGGAATGGAACGGATTAGAATCCAGTAGAAGATTGTTAAATTACAGCTTGAAAGCTCATGCAGAATCTTGTGAAGATTATATGATAAATAGATCGAGAAATATGAATTATTTGAAGAAATAGTTTTATTTTTTCTTTGAGTGTTTTGATGGAAAGATCATCACGAAATTCCAGATGAAGTTGTACACAGGCATTGAAAAACTATGTGTGAGGTTTCATAAATATCGAATCAGTATTTTTCGAGATATTCTGGAAAAATTAACCGGTGAAAAACTTTAAATTCCACATTTTCACAATATATCCAAAAACTGGGATCGAATCTGACTAAAATTCATAACACAGTTATGAAATACTCAATTTCAAGGTCTGTGCAAAATTTCGTCGGTATTTGATGAACAGTTTCAGAAAAAATAACAAAAAAGCACTGACGTGAAGTCAGCAGCTTGTGCGTACATATTCAGAGGAGATGACCACTTTGGCAATGAATTTGAACATCCGTGCAAAAATGCTGACTTCATGTCAGTGCTTTTCTAGGTTTTTCGAGTTAATCAGGAGAAAATTTCGATACTGAGAAGAAACTACGAATTTGACATGTCTTTCCAGAATATCTTCTGAAATTATATATCTGACTTAAATTTGGTATACTACGGTGAAATAGAGCCCAATGTATGAGCAATCTTTTTTTCAAATGTCATGAAGTTTCCAGAAAAATATTTTTTGGAAAAAATGTTAAAAAGAATTTTTTTTTGATTTACTGACTGCACGCTTTCAACAGAATTCTGCAAATATTTGCAAGTACTTATGTTTCAACTGACTGCCAACTTTCAATTCAATCGCTCTTGCAGTTATCGAAATATCGGAAAAATAATATTAAAACTTCGAAACCATTCTAACGATTTTTCCCAATCGAAGAAACAAACCTTTGCACTCCAAAATGCAACCAACGCTGAAATTTTTGAGTCGATGAAATCCTCCGTACGCCCGTAATCGTGCTTATTGCTGGCCGGCTGGATAGCCGGCCAGACAGAATAGATTTTGCCAACGGATTCGTCACAAATGAGTCAAACCTGATCATTTGAGACCATTTTTGGCTCAAAATTAAAAAATTATAGACATTTGGACAAAACGATAGCACGATGTTTCCCTAGCGCTTGCAAAAATTGAAAAATCTTCGAATTTTTTTCGATTAACTGACAATGGGACTCAACCAAATTTTGCGAGCAATCGCGTGTCAATATTCTCCAATAGACTACCAATTTTGGAATGTGTCGTATGAGTAGTTCCTGAGATATTTGGGAGAAAAAATCGAAAACCGTTAGACAGATTCGGCCCGTTAATGAACTTAAGTTGCGTGCTTTTTCCTGTCTTCAATTATCGTGGCAACTGCCAGGTGACTGGTCAGCCAGACAAAATCGATTGTCTCAACGGATCTGTCATAAGTGAGTCCCACCTAGTCGTTTAAAACGATTACGGGAAAAAATTTGAAAATAATAGACAGGTGAGCAAAATCATAGCAAGCTGAACTCTCGAACATGCGCACAAAAATATCTCAAATTTATTAAGCTTTCTGCAGGCTTAAACTACAAATGGAATAGCCAGATCACGAACGGAAATTGATCAAACTAAGGCATTTTAATGGGAAGCATATACGAATTCTGGACAATCCAGATATCCATCTGGTGAATTGCTGAACGTTGCAGTGGAAAAATTTGGCTTCGCCACCAGAAAACTTGATTCGAAGTTGAACAATCTGAATTTCTCTGAAACGAATAGGCGTTAACTGAGGCAGACCAATCGCATGTCGGGATAATCAAATTAAAACTGAAATAATCATATATAGTAATTGTTATATTATGGGTTCATGGGAATTTATACCTTGGCAACTGAAACATCATTAAAATTTGGTCTTTCTGACTGTTGGTAACGAATGTAATCTATCAATCAATTCAGCTATTTATAAATATAATAATTATCTGTTGCAAATGCATTAATTCAGTATTATTCCTTTATCGATTTTTCGTTCTACTAGAGTGCGAGTACAATATCATGCTATTATTTCGTATGTCGTTCATCAATATTCCAGTCATAATGATTAGCAAGCACAGTATATTCAATTAAATGGGCTGGTTTTGAAAGTTTTACCCCACATAATTTTCACCTCATCAAAATGGAATTGTTCAGGAAAAATCTTCCATTCAGAAGAACTCACTTACTTCTGAAAGAATAAACTCGACAGATTCGATTTTTGTAGAACAGTTTGAGAGCTCTTTTATGAAGATAACTCTATCCAATGTTCTGGCAGACATACCCAGTCAAAACTGTTTTCTCCCAATTTCTCAGAAATTCAAATGCGATGAAATTAAAATCCGGTGCTGGTTTCAAAATCAATGAATCAGAGATTCGTATCATTTTAAAATCTTTTTTGTAATCATTCCTGACAAACATTTCAGCGAAGTGATATCGCTCTTGTTTTCCAGAACAGTCGCATCAATAAATAGTTCAAGAATACCCACCTCAGTATAAAGTTAATAATGGTAAAGGGTCTTTCACGAGGAACCTCACCCATATTTATACGGGAAACTACTGAACGTATTTTCATGAAATTCAGCACTTATAAGTATTTCACGATGCTGATGAAATCTAAAATATTTTCAAGGCATGAGCACCTCCGGTTTTTCCGGAAATGACGTCAACTTCCGTTTTTCAAATTAGAACACCATTTTTTTATTGCAGAAATAGATTCCTTAGAAAATTTCAATTTGTTTTGATGTAACATTTTTCAGTTTTGGTTGGAAAATTTCTCTCTGAGCGGGAAAATTCGAAAAAAAAATCGAAAATAGAGCTCCGCTGAAACAAGAATAACTTCGAGGTTTTTGGATGGAAAATTTTCATTTTTGGGATTTTTCAAGATGTAAGAATGATGTATCCACTTTAGAAATCGAAATCGCGATTCATGATACAGGGGGTGAAAAAATCGCTTTCAAAGTTAGGGATGACAAAATCGTGAAAAATCAATTTTTTCAAATTAGAACCCCATTTTTTTATGGCAGATATTGAATCAACATTAAAAAATAATGTGAGTGTATGCATCACACCCTTGCCCTAAAGTGGATATTTTCTGAGTTATTCACAAAAAACTGTTTTTCGTCTTGAATTTTCAGCTATTTCTTTTCCCTTCACGCCAAAAAGATGACATTTTCAGGAACTGTTACTTAAACCATGTTTTAGATTTAACTACCCTAATATGCAAGAGAAAAAAGTTACAGGTTGTTCCTAAATAGATGGCGAATTTGGATTCGAATTTGTATCGGAAACCTCTTTATTTCAACTAATCGGCCATCGGTTTTCTCTCCAGTGATAAATAAATAATTCCTTATGAACCATATGCAAAAACTTACCATGTTTTACATTATTTTTTTTTAATGATAGATATCATTAATTACATCTGCCAAATTCCTCTTTATTCAGTAGCATTTTGTGTTTACTATTAATTTGGTGATAATTCGTATTAAGTTATAAAATCGATCACTATGCCTAATTTTACCAATGAAGATTATTTAAATCTCATTCTACTTCATGGAGAATGTAATAAAGTTGTAGATAGAACGATTCGACTGTTCATTGAGAGGTTTCCTGACCGACCCAGACCAACGAGAGATACCATTAACAGAACCATGACAAACTTGAGAAATGTCGGATCTTTCGTTAAGAAAACTACACACAGAGAAAAAAGTGTAGTAGAAGATGAGAACAACGAAATTACAGTTCTTGCATATTTTCGTGTGAATCCTCAAAATTCTCTCAAAGATGCCGAGATTGATCTGGGATTATCTCAATCGAGTGTTTGGAGAATATTAAAAAAACATAAAATGCACCCATATAAATTCAATAGGGTACAGCATTTGAAGGAAACTGATTTCGTCAGGAGAACAGAGTTTTGCGAAGCTATGATGATTCGATTTCAAGAGAATGAAAACTTTTTGGACTGTATAATTTGGACAGATGAATCTAAATTCACAAAGAATGGTTCTTTCAATAGGCATAACAGTCATTATTGGGATGAAGAGAACAACCACCACTTCAGATAATGGAACTTTCAAGAGACCTGGAGTTTCAATGTTTTTTGCGCCATCAAAAATAATGCAATTCTCGATGTTCACATTTATGATGGGACTTTAACTGGTAAGATAGAACACTACACATGTTTGCATTATTTAAAGAATGTTCTCCCTTAGGAGATAGATATTCTGACATATTGACTCAAATAATTGAGCCGCTAGTACAGAACCATAATGACTTATGGTATCAACAAGATGGCGCGCCTCCACTCAATTCACTCAATGTGTCAAATATCCTCTACAGGCTATTTGAAGATCGATGGTTGGCGAACAATGGTCCACATCTTTGGCCACCACGTTCTCCCGATTTAACTCCTTTAGACTATTATATTTGGGGTAGGATAAAAAATATTGTCTACTCAACTCCCCTGACTGATAAAGAGGACTGCATAGAACGAGTCAGAAATGCGTTCAGGTTTGTTTAGATTTTTAGATTCATAGTTTTGAAACTCAATTTGGTTTTTAAACACTTTTGCAGATCTCTTCCTCCCGATGAAATAAGAAGAGCAACGCACGAAGCATTCCTGAGACGTATAAATAAATGTCTAGAAATTAACGGTCAAAACTTTGAGCATCTTCTCTAGTTATAACTGCGAGAGTTTGCCATGGTTCTCCTAATAGTAACTTGAAGTCGGTTTCAAGAAAGGGTGAAAAATCTACAGCATGGTTCAAATAACAGTTCCTGAAAATTTCATCTTTTTGGCGTGAAGGGAAAAGAAATAGCTGAAAATTCAAGACGAAAAACAGTTTTTTGTGAATAACTCAGAAAATATCCACTTTAGGGCAAGGGTGTGATGCATACACTCACATTATTTTTTAACGTAGATTCAATATCTGCCATAAAAAAATGGGGTTCTAATTTCAAAAAATTGATTTTTCACGATTTTGTCATCCCTAACTTTGAAAGCGATTTTTTCACCCCCTGTATCATGAATCGCGATTTCGATTTCTAAAGTGTATACATCAATCTTACATCTTGAAAAATCTCAAAAATGAAAATTTTCCATCCAAAAACCCCGAAGTTATTCTTGTTTCAGCGGAGCTCTATTTTCGATTTTTTTTTCGAATTTTCCCGCTCAGAGAGAATTTTCCAACCAAAACTGAAAAATGTTACATCAAAATAAATTGAAATTTTCTAAGGAATCTATTTCTGCAATAAAAAAATGGTCTTCTAATTTGAAAAACGGAAGTTGACGTCATTTCCGGAAAAACCGGAGGTGCTCATGCCTTGAAAATATTTTAGATTTCATCAGCATCGTGAAATAATTATAAGTGCTGAATTTCATGAAAATACGTTCAGTAGTTTCCCGTATAAATATGGGTGAGGTTCCTCGTGAAAGACCCTGTAGAACTCTACTGCGTGACTGAAGCCAATGGAATTTCCAGGAAGTGTCTCTCTATGTTGAAAAGAATGACTGAATAGTCGAGATATTAGAATATCTCTTAGAGGAGAATTGTTTTCCATTTCTTGTTTGCAAAAATTCACGAAGGTTATTTCTTCTCTCAGCACGTGAGCAAAAAATTGATTATGTAGACGGAAAACAAGAATCTCCTTCCCAAACGGTGCTGCGTAGGTCCAAAGAAATATTTGCTAGAACGCAAACCTTTGACGTTCAGAGAAAATGAATAAATATTTAAATGTTTACATCTCTTGTATATCACGTTTCAGGTATTCATCTGAACATTTAGGCGCATTAGAAATGTTTCGAAGTCCTTTTCTTCACGTTTATTAACTTGTTCGTGGTACTGTAATATTCCTTCGTACATTCTAAACATTCACACTCTCTTATTACGGAGATTGAATGAGTTCTCATTTCATTACAGGAATTCTTTCGTTAGCAGAAGCGAGTGGAGTTATTCGAATATTTCCTTCAGAAGGTGTTTGTATTTTCGATGAATATCAACCGATTTATGAGAGAAGTCCTTCCATCAAGTAGGAGCCGGTTCCAGTCAAAATTCGTTGTGAAATTGTATACCGAAAATGAATATCGAAATCCACTCATATCGGAAACACCTAGCAGGTTGGTTCGACACAGTTCTCAATTCGTAGAGGTGGGGGCTAATGACTTTGAAATAATTTCGCAGGCGTGTATTCATATTCGGATATTGACCAGATGAAATAATGCAGAAAATTTTGATATGCGAGATGCATTAGAAGCAGCAAGATTTGTTGGTCATGGTTATGGGTGTTTTACTGCTGCATGAGAAGTTTCGATGGTTGATGTCAGATTAGAGACAATTTTTGGTCATTTCACATGTAAATTGCCACGAGGAATTTCTGTGGTTCATTTTGCAAGTTTTATAGCCTTTTTTCAGAATAAGCTGAGAGTTCTAACACAGTTCCAATACACTTCCAGTCTGTTCAGCTGTCTAGTACTTAGTTGAAGCTGTCTTGAACTATGTTGTAGCTGTCAGCTCAGCTGTCTAAAGCGGTGTTGAAGTTATCAGCTAAGCTATCTGCAGCTCTGTTGAAGCTATCTTGAACTGTGTTATATTGCGATTTTTTGGTGCCTGTGCGTACAACTCGCGATTCAACAGAATTCCTATTTGCATAACACTCACATACATTATTGTTTATAATAAAACATCACAAGAATTAATATCTGTCGATAATTCCACAAACATTTCACGTAGGTCTGAGCTAGTAATATAATCAACCAAAACATTTACATCGAAAAAGTGGGTCCTTACCGATCATCAGACTGCCTTAATTCTACCATTTGGAGCTTTATTGCCAAGAACCTTTTCTATCTGTTTTCGATGTTGAAATACGTTACCGAGTGTTTCCTAAAGAAAAAATCAATGGAGAAATTTAGGAAATTATTTTTAGAAATTCATATATTTCAGACACCATATTTCCGATTCCGTTGAAACTTTACTCTAATCGACACCGAGGACTCTATTTCAGTCCAGTGAGATATGTATTCTTCAAATTATCCTAAGCAATAGATCGTCAATCGACGTCTTAAAGTCTTCTGTTCACACTATATGCTTCATGAGATGATTCGCTAGGAGTTTGGTCGGTTCTTCCCCGTAGCGCATGAGCAGTGTATCGCAATTATCTATGATGCTGATGCTACACAATACTACCATCCTTACCCAAACAATGATACTACAGACCGCCGCAGACCATGAGGTCACTACTTATTAGTGTTTCAAATTTGAGCTTGATCAGATATTCTTCTTGGGGATATTGAGAAAAATATGTCTGATTTCGTTAAAAACATTTCCAACAAATGTGTTTCGAAACCATTCGAGGGACTTAAAATTATCTTTATCGATTGAAAAAAATCTCGATTTTGTCCGATAAATATTCATCAGAATTCAATGAAAACTGGCACAAACCTTGAAGTGAAAATATAACAATAGTGCTCCAAATTTAATTGTATGCGAACATGTATGTGCAGAGAAATTGGAAAAAAAATGTCAAATATTTTGGCTATTTTGAGGTAGTTTCCTCAATTTCTTGGAAAGAAGTGAAGTTGTTGAAATTAAACTCCTTTAATAGTAATGCCAACGCACAACTTTCTGTTGAACATTTTTTTTTTCGAATACTATTCAAAACCTCTATAATTATTAAGTTTCCAAGCAGATCCTCTCGGTACTTATTGTGTTCAAGATCAGCGGACAGGCGCGTTAAAGCTGCTGATGATTTCAAGTCAGTGGTTTTCAGGCTTTTCTATTATATAGCGTGGACTGTGTCAAACTTCTACGGCCAACCAACTCACTTTATAAAAGTAAACTGAATCCTGAATACTATCATGGGGTATATAATTATTCTTAATAGACAGTGATAGTTTATAGTTTGAATGGTACTTGGAATATTGGGAACCTCGCTTTTTTGAATCGTAGAAAATAATACTGGAAAGTTGGTGTCATCAAGAAAATGAGATTCAAATACGACATATTGGGGAAAATGGAAATTCTAGGGATTACGGTAATAAAAAATAAGAAGGAGATAAAAATTCTTGCCACACTTTCAACTCTCGTCTTGGGGAAGCTGAAAAACCAGGAGTGGTGAGCGCGATAATCTACTCATTTCTTTTCATGACTTGTTCTAATTTAGCGTCCTCCGTAGCACACCTTGTTTCGCAACCATAGCTTGAAGGGTTACTCCACGTGGTATCCGGAAGTATAGCGATTTTGTTCGAGCATTTTCGAAGACAATTCAAACGATGTTTCAACAGATATTCAGAGTTGTCAGATAAATCGTTACAGTCCATAAATTTCAACCAATTCCATGCCTTTGTCTCTCGGGTAAAGAGAAAGAAGAGCAGATAAAGGACCAACCAGTAGGATAAAGCCCCTTGGATTCTTGTTTTGAGAGGGAGTACGAACGTTTTCGAAACTCAATAATGAATTGATTCAGTTGATTCTACGAAGGTTATATTTATATTTATATGAAGGTATATACCCCTATTTTTTCGAAACGGGTTAGGTTTTTATGAAATCGCTAGGACACGTCAATTTTATTATCGAGTGGGAACAATTTTATGTAGAAACCACTTTGCCACTTTCAACCCCCTACCGCCCAGAACCTCCCTCTCGAGAATCTTAAATGACAATAGGGGTTGAATGATACCTCATTTCAAAGAACTTTATATTCCCTACATTTTGGCATCTCAACTTTCAAATTTGAGTGCTGCGTTGCCAAGTAAGGGTTATTTAATCATTGTGAATTACTTATTATTACACAATATTCCTGTGTTTTTATTACGTTAAAGCTAGGATTATTTATCCAAACATGTCTTTTCAGGTTGATATTATTCTTTTAAACTTTTGCATAGTTGTAACAATATGGCTGAATAAGTTGTTTCAATAGTGGTCTTCCAAAAACACGCTTAAAATTTATTTTATTAACACGTTTACTTTATGAGGTGTTCAAAGTGTTTTCAATTGTTCTCCAAACAAAAATGAAGTCTATTCTCAAATTCTTCCCGAACACTTTGAAATACTACTTCTGGTAGAGCCTTACATGCCCCTGTAATTCTTTTTTTTTTAAATCGTCGATATTATCAGGCTGAGTTTTGTAAACGACCGTTTTATTTTAACTGATTTAAATATCCTGTGACATTGACTGGTAGGAAAGTTCACTAAATAATATTTCAAACTTCGGATCATATCATCAAACTGTTTTGAGACGAATTCTATTGCAAACGAAAATGAACAAAAAACAAAAAAATGTGAATGTTCATCTCACATGACCAAGACAATTTAGCGGATTGATAAACACTTTCAGTGATAAATGCACCTGTTTTTTTCATGTTCATGTCAAAAAACAGTAAGTCAATAGGTTAGTAAAATGATATATTGGTTTATTAAAATAATTTACTAACCTAAAGAAATATGTTTTGAATGCAACTCTCAGCTTTCACGTAATTAAAACAATAACAGGAATTATGTCTAATCATAAGTGATTCACAATGTTTAAATAACCCTAACTTGCAACATAGCACTCAAATTTGAAAAATAAGGTGCCAAAATGTAAGGAATAAAAAGTTTTTCCAAATGAAGTATCACTCAACCCCTATAACCATGTAAGATTTCCGTGAGGGGTGTTCTGGGGGTAGGGAGTTGAAAGAGGCGAAGTGATTTCTACAAACAAAGGTTCCCCCTCGAAAATAAAATTGACGGGTCCTAGCGATTCAATAAAAACCTAACCCGTTTCGAAATAATGAGGGTGGGAAGTTTTCAAATTGACACCCTGTACATATGTATAAGTTGAGTTGTATCGGGTCTTCCTGTGAGCTTGCAGACTTTCCTGGACCTAGTTCATCATTTATATTTCAGCGAACTGGACGTATTTGATGAAGTGGAAGAGAAATTCATGAGTAAAGAAGGAGGAAGTATATATCGCGGTAAGGCCAAGGAAGGAGTTTGAACCACCTGACTGCGATGGAGTTCCAGCTCATTATAATTTGATCAATTCTGAACTTTCACTTTCAGGCGGGTCATCTATTTTCCCGCGAACTTGCTGCTTTCGAGTTGCGGCAGAGCGCGGTACTGTGAAAAAATTTACTTGAAATTGGTTTTTTCCTTGCCCGTTTTCGCTGGACCTTTTCAAGCCATGGGCTGTTTGGAAATTGATGAAGCCGGTATAAGGGGGATGTGGTTATGTACAGCAATGCATTAATCGGGAGGGTTGGAAATTAGAACGAACAGTTTGGAAGATATTAAAATGAAAATTACGAGATATTCGTGCGCACATTCTAAGGAAGAGCGTGCTATAATTTTTTTTCCAAATATGGGCTTGAAAGGATAGGTTATTAATTAGATTTCAAAATCAATTCCATTATTACCACGAAATGTTGGTACGGAATAAGGTGGCAACAGGGATGGATTGCGTATTAAAATGTGCCATTTGAGTTCTTTAGCAAGGCAAATCGGCCGAATGATTTTGGAATTTTCCTAACTTGAATTTTGGAGGTCTCATTCTCGATATCCTAGAAAATACATATATGTATAATTATTTGTACAATACCATAACACAACTAATCGCGGAATTTTATTGAGATCGTATCATTAGTTGATTAAAAAACATGGTTTTGAAATTCTCCAACTTTCTGTTGAGAAATATTTTTTCTCGGAAAATATTTATCACATTTGAATAAAATTGTGCAGATGGTCGGAATCGGCAGAATGATTTCCGGATTATTGTCATTTAAAATTTGGAGGTTATTTGCTGATATATAAGGAGTCACCTGAGCGATTAATTTCAATTTTGGCCGTCAGTAGAAGCAATACTACGAGACACTTTTTGCGAAATTTAATTGAGATTGTTCCCATAGTAAATTTCAAAATTTCCATAATTTTTTTCGAGAATTATTCACCATAATTGAATATATTTCAGCTCAGACCTTCAATTTCATAATTCATAGCAGTATACGAAATTTCAGTTTGATACGATTATAATTTTTTGAGATATTGGGCAATGATATATCAAATTTGGTAGTATTTGTATCGTTGTTTTCTTCCGGGTTAACTAAAAAAATACTGGCTTATGATGAAACCTAACAATGCTGACAAATGACTTTGTGTAGAATTTTATTTCCAAATATTGAATATTCTGCAATTGACTGATCATATTATCCTCACGAAATGCTGCATGAACCTTCAAGTTGTCATTTCCAATCAAGTACTGAACTTCAATGGGAACTGATCTGTATTTTTGGAAATTTTGGAAAAAAAAATTTTCAATGAGTATATCTGCTGAATCATTGGGTCAAATCCACCCATTCACGAATTCGGCCCTTGTATTTGAGAGCCAAGTTTATTCTACAGATATCGAGTTTCTGATTTGTTTCTTGAGGAAGTTTTTGTGTTACAGGTTGGCCGTGAGGACGATAAATTACAGATTGAATCAAATGGAAATCTAGTACTTGATCGAAAGATGCGGAATTTCGTGAGGATAATACAATTATGAATTCACCAAATATTTCCATCAAAAAGTAAAGGTGCGTTTGTCGGGTTAGATACATGAAAAATGACTACTCTGGCAAATAGTTAGAACATTCGCGCAAAAGCGGCTGACTTCATCTCAGTGCCTCTCTAGAATTTTTTTCCACATCTTAGTTTTTTCCTGAATACCCTGATGAATACTGATTCGATTATAATGAAACTTTGTATGCAAATGCTGCTGCACAATTTTGGGCGGAATTACGTGAAGATAATTTTATTTGAACAATAAAAAAAATTCATTTTTTTTTCACCGGCGATTTTGAACATGTGTTGAAAGTTGCTGACTTCAAGTCAGCACGTCTAAGTCATTCGTTCAGTACGAAGAGTTCCTGAGACGCTCGATAATCATCCGGCACAATATGAAATTGTGCATATTCTCAATAGAAGCGAAAATTTTTGTATTTTTCTGCGCTTATTGTTCTGAAAAGCAAATTTCTGAAATTCTCGAGTTCTAGACTTAAATGGTCTCAAACGTCCAGACTCACAGATGAACAATTCGACTTCGAAATCAATTTTGTCCAGGTGGTCGGCCCTTGCCATGATGAGGGGCTTGCGAATTGGTGAAATCAGCTGGACAGCTTCAGAGTTTGATTTTCTCTAAGTATTTTTGAAGAAGACCTTTTCAAGCTTTCGGGTTGAAACTTCTTAAATAGTTGTAAATCAGCTACGAAGGAAATATTTCTCCAATTACTGGATTCCCGGAAACCTGTTGAGATGATATTTACCAGTAGAGAAAATCCCCAATGCTATGGTCGATACATCTTCGGTACATCAAAACCTTCAATTTGCACGAGAAAAAAAGACAAAATACATTTCTGGCCTATATCGCGAGAGCAGCCATAATGGAGGGAATCCTTTATATTGGCCAGTCTGGCCTGGGGCCAATGGCGGACAATCCTCTTATTCGGTCCCAAGAGACGAGCAGCATTGAGATAGAATCTCTCCTACAAACTATCTTTCACAAGCGAGCGGAAAGATTTCGGCATCTTCAGATGAAAATACTTATCTTTTCTCACTGTCCTCTCCACCAGCCAGCCGTTCAATAATACATTATTTTTCGCTCCCATGGTAATTTCCTCCTTTTTATTCAGTTTTATGAGAATTGCTTCATGTACAGGGTGGATTAAATCCGAAGAAGAGTTCCTTTAATAACCTAAATACGTTTGAACTGATGTCAATGTTTCAGGTTCAGTTCTTAAGGAAAAATATATCTTTCATCGTCGATAGTGTGACTAAACAAGATTGTTCGAGAGGTGCGAGAAAGAGTTGATGAATATTTGATGTTTACAAACTTCCAAAAGGTTCTGACAGGCAGCGTCTGTGGGATTCAAATGGCAGTGTCAGTTTGAATTAACATGGAATATAATGTATGAATATCGACCTTTTCACAGTAATCTGTAGAAAATAAGCACGAATCATTAATTTCAAGCGATGAAAAGAAGAAACAGCTGATTCCTGAGAGAAATTCTATCAATCTATAAGATAAACAATGACCATTCAAAGGGACAGTATATCATAGAATTCAGCTAATCCTACTGAGAAGGGGGAATTTTTTTTTATTATTATCCTGATGTTTTTCGATATCGATATCCTACGAAATATAATTTTGGCCTTCAAGGTTCTACGTCTTGAATAACAAGAAATTAATATTGAAGCAACTGTCTTATAATGTGCTACTGGCTTCTCAAGTTTTTGACTTCAATGATTATATGCCAGTTGATATAATTTTTATTTTTCATCATTCGAGACAAAGTAATTTCGACGATAAAAGCGATTTTCTCAGACATCAACATTGAAAGATATTATTTATGCGGAGGGGATGAAAGAAAAATCTATATCATCAAACGATTGTCTTGATTTTATCCTATTATTTCTGTATTGAATTTCTTAATGAGAATTTCATGAAGATTATGAGTATGCTATGAAAATTGGGCATTCTCATATGAAAAATCGAAGAGGTCACGTGTTTCACTTTCAGACCAGCCTGTAGAGTCAAAAATAATTTAAGCTCATGCCATGAATACAGTCGATTAGGTGAAAATTTGAATAACTCTGCCAGCCCAATTTTTCACAGAGTTATCGAACGATGGAGCCTTATTGACTCACCCTGTGTAACTCTTTTTTGAAGGATCAATTGAGATCTTACCGCAAAACACCTGGTAGAAACTATCAGCATCAAATCCATTATCTAGGATTACAAAATGGCACAGAAGCCTGGATTGATAAAATACCGTGTCGATCTTGAGAATTTTTAAAAAATACAGCGAATCTTTGGAATATCACATTCATTATTTCACCTGAGAGAGAGTTAGAGAGATTTAATGGTGATTGCCACAAACATTACATTGTTTATACACGTCAAGAAAACTATTAATAAATTGAATAAAATGCCAAAATCCAAACAACAGTTAGAAATAAAAGTTATACAAAATCACTGTCATCTAGAACCGGTTCATAAAATTCGTCAACTGAATAAAATATATTAACTGCCAACATCGTTTCTATTTTATCCTTAAACCTTACAATTGGCAGATTCTTCACCCCACTATTGTACATAGATACCGCGCAAAATCTTGGAATCTGTTGGGATTTACTCAATCTTAGGAATTCTTTCCTAATGAGTGATTTATTCCTTGTATCGCATTTGTGAATGTCTGACAGGAGTAGATATTTTCCTTCATTTTTTTGATGTAAATTAAATTTCTTAGAATAAATAAGGATGGAACGTGAGTATACCCAGATCTTTAAAGGTATTCTTACAGCAGTCCCGATAGCTCAACCCTCCCAAGATCCTGATCGCCCGTATCTGCAGTCTAAGAACGGCCTCACGGTAAGCGTAGTTTTTCCACAACAAGATTTCGTACCTCAAATGAGTCTTTACCAGGGCAAAGTATACAGTTTGCAACACATTCCCAGATAGGGAAAATGACAGTGTTTTCAGTGCAAACATATTTCGGCTGAGCTTGTTCAGAAGGACATCAACATATGACCTCCAACCTCCAAGTTAGTGCAGAGGCCACATGTACACCGAAGAATCTAACCGCGTCTTCCGCATCGAACGTGCCGTTCACCGGTCTCAAAGTCAGTACCAAGTTATAGGTCTTACCCGCGGTCATGATCAAACCATTCGAAGTAAAACATTTCATGAGTCTCAACCTTGCCACACGTGACAACTCAACTAATATCTATGGGTCCAATGCATCAACTGCCACCGTTGCGTCATCGACAAATAATATGGTCTCTATATTTCCGGAATAGGATCCGGTAAATCATTTATGAAGACTAAAAACAAGACCGGACCCATAATTGATCCCTGAAACACTCCAACAGGGCTCAAGCTAGCTTGCTAGCACTATCTCGCAACTTTCTCGCAAAGAACTTGAAATTCCATCCAAATTTTTCTTTTTCGAGTTTAAGATCGCCACGATTCACACTTTATTTTATTAGTGTACTATAGCAGAATACTAACTATTTTTTTCAATAATTTTTCAAGTTTCCGATGCATTATTTATAGTCATGGCAGGACGAAGTCTGTCGGGTTAGTTTCATACTATTCGAAATATATTCTCTCAAACTCTTGCCGATCCAATTTTGGAAAACGATGCAAATATTATGCCTGATCTGGAACTAAACTTCCTATCGAGGCCCTTTCCATAGGTATCGAACCTCCAATAATTTTCGACTCCCAGAAATTAACCGAATAATTTCCTGTGGAATAATTAATGTCGTTCCCAAAACACAAAACAAAGGGGTAAATTGCTTACGGCAATCAACCTACTCAAGTTAATACCGAAGTTTTGCGGATAACTTTTGGAGAGATCGTCCTTGTTTGTTATACCACTTCGGTTAAGTCACATAACGGAAGCGAGTCGCTACTCTTCCCGGTTTCGTAGCCATTTTTCCACGTAACAAAGAGAGAAACGAACCATTATTTATCCTCAGGACAAATGGCCGTTACAAAATGGATACGAAACGTCAGTCTCCAAATAACAAGGTGACTTAGTTACACAAACATTTTCTGTAATGAATCAGTGAGAATTATAACAGTGTGAAAACGGCGGAGGTGGGGGTGTTGCCATTCTTTCCATGTTACATGCAAGCTCTGCTTCGTATGAAAAATTATATTTTACATTGAAAACAATGCACCTCGAATTTTCGTCTGCAAATAAATTCCTTTTCTATGCCGTTCGTGACTATGGAATTACTGAACTTTGAATAAATTTCACACGCAAAACTTGTTTTTTTTGTTCATAATTGAGACATTAACTTGCCACGGATAGCTATTACATCGATGTATTTTAGTCTATCAGAAAATTGTTGGTTAGCCCTCGATAGAGTGGAGATAACCCTAACGTAAGGTTGGATCAATGAAAGATTTCGTGAATGCAGAGCCTTGTAAATCTGAAGGAAAATCTGGAAAACCCCTAGAAAATGTGTTAGTTGCAAGTCGTGAACAAACCGAGCTTTCTGCGGGAGGGAAATAATGTTTTGAAAGGAACGAAATCAATCTCAATTGATATCGCTTTTTCAACTTCATTTGGTTCATTGGTGGCATCGAATGCTGAGGTTAATAACCGCATTTTCGCGTATTTGGTTGTACAGAGGCCATTAAATGTAATGGGGAAAACATCAATACAAACATTGATACAAAGGACATGGACAAATGGAGAGATTCGAACCAGTGAAAAGGTATACCGTAGATCCAATGAATGTAATCCATTTTTCTCGAAGATTCCAAGATATGAAACAGAAGTTATGAAATGAAAATAAGTTCAATAACAAATGCCTCAGAGTTATTTCTGGAAATGATGTTGCCTCACAAATAATATTGAAGACATTGCAAAAAAGCACTAGCGTGATCTCAGGAGCTCTCGAGCACTTGTTCAGATTGATTGCAATTCAAGGCAAAATTCGAAATATTTCTGCTTCAAATTGCACTACTTTCACATATCGATCTGTAGGTGGATGCAAAAATTGCATAAAAATTGGTTGGAAGTTTTTGGAAAAAATATTTTCGAATGGATGAACTTCCAAAACCGTTGAGTTGATTATGCCTTTTAGCTAACTGAATCGATATTTTGAATACCAAACTTAGCCTGATAATATCAAATCTCTATGTATTCCCCCTAGAAGGTTAGAGCACATACGACCAAACTTCTTGAAATTTTATCTATATATAGTCTAATCCTATCGACAGATAGGTAAAAGATTATCCCTATTCGGTACAACACGAGTTGATCTTGATGTTTTTACGCGCTTGATATCGTTTCGTCACAATATCTGTAATTTTCAAATTTTGAGCCGACGATGGTCTGAAACGATTAAGTTGAACTCCGTGAAGAAGAATTCGTGGTCAAATTCAATTCTGTCCGTCCGTTCGTCAGTATGTGCTCTAAATTCAAAGTAAAAGACTTAGCGATTTGAAATTGTCTGATTAGGTTTGGAGTCCAAATATCACGATCACAATATGTCCCCTTCAAAATAAAACTAACCTATTTTAGCTTCTCCTGAAGAGCAAATTCTATTGGAAATATTTCAGGTTATTTTCCATTGAATTCAAGAGCATATAATTGCTTTCAATGAACATTATTGGCTCTAATGATTGATGAAATTCATAGATTGCTCTTTGTAGATGCTTTGGTCAACGACATGGCTTGCTTAGATGAGGTAGGGATACTTATCAGATGAGAGAGTCAGATTTGAACTCTGTCACGTGACAGTTGGCTTTGTTTATCTTTTTACCATTTTTTTATTATTCAATAGGCAATCTGTTTCCCAAGAAACTTCTCTCCACAAATAGTTCAATCCTGCAATCTGCAAGGGCACCTCCCATGAAAAAACAATTTTATTTAATATTTAATTAGTTCTTTTTCAGAAATTGGTATTGAAAATCCAGGAAAACCCTGAAAACTCATGCAAAATTCCCTCAAAGTGAGCTTCAATCGATATTTGCTTCTAGTTCCCAATTTAAAAAAATCCACTGGAACATAGTTCAGTATGACCTCTTTGCAATGTATTGGGAATGTAAATTTGCTGCAGATATTAAGCAAGCAAAAATCAAATTTCATGAGCGGTACATACCGAAATCATCCGGGGATTCGATTTCAATTAAGGCCACACAAGATTTAATCAGTTCATTCCATGCATAGCAAATTGGTTTCTTAGAAATTCAGGCTAGTTCGACATTCAAATCGATTTCTAGATATACGTAATGCATTCAATTTTGCATCAGTTTTTCTCGATGCAACGCTATATTTATCTATCTGTTTGTGGTTTTCTTCAATTCACGCTGACGTCCATTAAGTTCTTTACTATTGAATGAATTCGGATTCAAAACGACCTTAAATTTGAAATAAAAAAATTCGGATGATAGTTCGATTTCATTAGGCAAAATTAAAGAGCTGAAACTTACAAATAAACTAAATAACGTCAACTTCTGACGATTCCGAGTATTAAAAAAAAATACCAAATTCGACACAGTAGGCGGTCGACCCCGAATCCTGCGCCATGTAGCAACTACGATGAATAATAAATTCTGATGCCTCTACGGCATATGCACTTTTGTTTCCATTGATCTGGCAAAAGAGGTGAATCACTAGTTTGTTCATCAGACTTGTTTCAATTGAAGATTTTGTTTCCCGCAATTATTGAGAGTAACCTTTTCATCTATCTTATGCCCATCTGATTTGGCTTAATTCTAACTTGAAGGAATTTAATAGAGCCAGCTTGTTTACTGCCTGTACAACATGAAGTTATTGAAAAGTTCATTACAAACCTAGGCGTCTTCCATTAGCACGAATGGCATCTTCGAAGCATAATTTGTACGAACAGGTAAAAGTCATCTTGGCTTGACATGCGCTTTAATACAAAATATTTTATATTATTCTTCCGTCAACATAAGCTTGCACATGTGTGAACAGGCCAGGAGGTTATTGCTTGAATCTCAGTCACAAATTATCGAGTATGGCAATAATTGCAATAATTGTCATATTTTTTTCGAGTGGCTCCCACAAAATGTATTCTTGAGGGTTTATCGCAAAATTATGTCATTTGCTAAGTTTGCCGAGTGATTATCTACGGCAACAATGAAAAGTTTCAACTATTTGGTTGAGTGAATTTTTTATGAATTTGTCACATTTGTGCCAATGCGGACAAAACATACGACTTCTTACTCCAACATACTTCAAATATATCTGACTCACCTTTGTCTTCATACACAAAACTGATGAAAGTGTAAAGCTTTTATGATAAACTTCGACACGGTCCCCATAAATTCATGAAATTATTCTTTGGTCTATCAGAAAATTTTTCTGAGTTCTCTATCACATAATTCAAATCGATCTAGGATCATTGCTTTCGCCTATAAGTTGTTTGTTAGTTTTTTAGGTGCGTATGTAAGAATTGTGAGTGTTATTTTTTCCATTTCGACTATGTTTCCGCAAATATTCGAGGATTATACTGAATGCAAGATTTCGAGAAATTCCAAATCCAAATATAAATAAATATTACCTTGTCCACTGTTTCTCAACATTTCCACAGAACCAAATGTCACACGGCCATAATTGTATATGCTAAACTTCGTACCACTATCTTCAATTATAAGGACAATAATTGTAGAAGAGTATGATGTTCAAGAAAAGCTTTTATCAAGTAAAAAATACTCAGTTGACTTTTGACAAAAAAGATATTCAACATATACAATCTAGGAGATTCAAGAATCGACCCCCAGATGAATGAATGACCAGAAGTTAGCAACGTGTACTCAATATCCAGGTCATTATGGTACTAATTTTACAAATATCTCACTTCTCGAATATTTGATTGACTTTTTCAGTGCCGATGCACTGATGACATCTTGAAGTAGAAATCAAAGTAAAAAAAACAGAATCTCACAAACAGACGAAGTCAAACACCTGCTTAGTTGTAATGAAGAGGAACCTGGGTCTGTGACCTGGACTGATCTGAGCATTTTTCATCTATCTATGACAAAGCCAAAAGAATCATTTACATCATTCAGAAATTCTTCAGTAACTGCACCGTTCAGACCATGAAGGTGCTGTGTCAAACTTACGTGGGACCGGCAATGGAGTATGCTGTTCTTTAGAGCAAGCGCTCGAAAATCTCTTCCGGTCAGATTTCGCAATATGCAAGCAAAGATCATAGAAATACTCTTGTCAGTTGTATGAATATTAGATATGGATATGGGGAAATAGCTTTTTACCGAAATAGAGAAACACAGATAATATACAAATTCAAGATTCTATTATTTCAAGTAACCTCAAGAAAGATACGTTGAGACTGTTAAATTGTATATTGGTATTTTGAATGGCAATTTATCTGATATTTTTAATAAAATGGCAGCCTCTTATCGCCTATCTGGAGCGTTCCGGTATATGGGAGTAATAAAAAAATCTATCAACTTCAACCTGGATATTACTCACGAAAGTTTTATATATTTTTCATATCTTGCGGTTTGAGCGAGGTAGTGTTGGAGATGTTTATGTAGATCACTCGGAGAATATTAAATGTATATTCCATATCACCTCGTGGAAATCTTTCCGATAATGCTATTTCGTAAAAGGGCCTAAAATAGAATAACCCCTTCTTGATTCAATATGATGTGCATTTCATCTTGCTGCATTCGCAATATTGCTGTGTATTTATTCCTTTGCCTGAAACCTTAATTTGCCGTGCGCGAACTGACGATTAAATATAAATATGAATTCCAAGAAGATTTCTTCTTCCTGAAAAATTTGCTTGAAATATGTAAAATGGTATGCATACGGTTTTGCAATCAATGATTTTTTGATTTTCGAAATTGAATTTGTGTTCAGTTTTCATCCAATTTTATAGGAAATCAAGAAATTTGTGTTCAAATCGAATAACACCGTACAAGATTTGTCAGTCAGGAATCCTTGAAATCAGTTCGAATAAGAGCTAGAGCTTCCTCTGCCTCCTTTGTTATTAACTGGATCGGGTATCCTGTCAATTCAGCTTCAATGTCATTTCATATGAACCTGGACACGACTATTGTTTCACGAAATATAAGTGATTTTTTTTGTTTCAAAAATGTTCTCAAACTTTTTTCCTTCGTTAGTGTGGACGCTGTTTCCTTTTTCAACTCAAAGAAATAGATCACGATGATCCAGTATTCAAGCTGAAAAACAAGTTCTACTGAGACATAACCATAACCTAACTTGCCACTGAGCACCGCATCGAGATCGGCCTGCAGCTGAGCGACATTCAATGATTCAGAGTAGAATATCATCCGCATAACACAAACAGAAACACTGTAGGATCGATGGTGAGTCAGCACTATGAATCAGAAACAGTAATGGACCCAATACCGAACCTTGCGGGACACCACGTGTTGCTTTAAGTAAAGAGAAAAGAGAACTTCCAACCTTGACACGAAACTGACGTGAATGGAGAAATTAATGGGTCCAACTCAGAAGGCCTCCCCGTATGCCAAAATGTTCGAGTTTACGTAGAAGACATCTATCTGTGTGGAACTCTGTCAAAAGCCTCTGCGGAATCCAGGTAAACCACGTCGATAGGTATGTTACTATCGATACATTTGGTATCGATTAAAGCTTATTTTGGGAGGATTTTGCATCATTTTCAAGGTTTTTATCGGTTTTCACTCCCAGTATCTGACAACTATAAAAAATTAAATGAAAATTGTTTTTTTCATGAAAAACGCACTTGCGAATTGCAGTATTTTAAACTATTCGTCAAGGGTAGTTTCTTGCGAAACAGATTGCCTAATGAACAATAGAGAAACAATACAAACGATAAAGGAAACGAACTATGACGTTTCATAGTACAAATCTGACTCTTTCATCAGACAAAGCAGAAAATTTCAAGAATTATTTCTTTCAATTTTTCCTTTCGATTTGAGCCTTTGTAAAATCAACAAATGATATAACACAAGTTGCCATAACCTTCGGTAGTTTTGTTTGTCATCCTACTTTCAATATAAATATGAACTTTTTCGTTCAAATGCTTGTATCTACTGAACGAAAACGAGTCAAAGCAATTTTCATGAAAAAAATGTCGGGCAAGAGCAAAGCTATCAAAGGCAACTTTTGTCGTAGAGCCTGTAGAACGCCCTGTAACTACAAAATAGAGGAAACCATTGTGGTGTTAGGAGGTGTAAAATACCACGTTTCAGACTGTAACCCTCGCCTTATCGCACATACTCGCTACCCTTATGAGAAAACTATACATTTATCAATTGCTGAGGCTGCAGATTTCGCATTCATGGCAGTGAACAGCAGAATACCATGGAATTCTTCACGTTTCCTCCCCTACCCTTCATCGGGGTCGGTTTAAGTGCATCACCTTCGCTACAACCATGATAAATAGTGAAAACCTATTGCGCGCCAAACTTTTATTACAATCGCACATTTCATACCTCTTAAGTTCAGCTTCACCTATGAGCAGTTTCCGAGCGGATCGATTCTAGATATTTCGTCTTTTTCATTCCGGTGGAACGGTTTCGGCATACTGATGAGATGGCTCAGTCCTTGAAGAAATTTGCATGTAGGTGTCGAGCATTTGGCATGAAAACAAGAGGGGAACCTCATCTAGAATTATTCTCTACTTTGTGTCCATTTCAAGCGGATAATTTCGTTTCTAATAAAAGTTCTGTAGAACGGAAGACAGGGTTGCATTTTCTTCATTATACAGTTCGAGTCAAAATTATGGAACAAATTCATTTCCTCAGAGGAAAAATATTTGGCAACAAAATCCTGAAACAGGTCAATTTTTGTTTCACTTTCACCATATTTATATGCATTTTTTGAATAGGGAATGTAGGTCATGTCGTACTTTTTTGGCAAGGTTTTTATATCTTCTTCACAGGCTTGCAGAAATTTTCAAGAAAAAATTTTTTTTTTCGAAAAATTAGTTAGTTCAAAGAGGTTTTCAGTATGTGCACTAGGTCATGGCTCATTTACTTTGAGACGATGGTACCTGATGAAATTTGTCACCGAATGAAAGTCGGCCATTACAGTTTTGTTTATGCACAACTTTCAACCCGTTTCAACCCCCTCAAGTGAAATATTGGAATAAGTGGAACATTGCGCTTCAGTTATGATCTTAAGTAGGTATGTTATTAGCACGTTTCAACTTCAACTTCAAAACCTCTTTGAAGTAACTTATTTTTCAAAAAAAAAATTTTTTTTGAAACTTTCTGCGCGCCTGTGAAGAAGATACAAAGACCTTGCCAATAAAGTACCACATGACCCACTTTTCCCATTCAAAAAATTCAGGTGGTTGATGAGGATGGCAACAAAAATCCTTCAAAAATGCATAAAATTTGGTAAAAACAAAATTGACTGTTTCAGGATTTTGTTGCAAAATGGTTTTCTTCTGAGAAAATGAATTTGTTCCATAATTTTGACGCACACTGTATACTTCAGTTTTATTATATTCCTCACGGATTTTAATTCACATTCAATGGTTATATGGTTATATTGCCAATTCATAGGACATATCACTACTGTATTTATGCTCGGGCAATGAAAAGGTAGAGGATGTGTGCTTTCACCAGACAAAATTGAAGTTTATTTTCTCAACAATAACATTATTGATCCTCGGCAATATCAACATTATCAACAAGATGACACCTATTCAAAGGAAAGTAAGGGAAGAACTGTCACTAATCAAATTTCTAAACGAGGTTTTCGAGTAAGATTTAGCATCAAGTCATTTCAAAATCTTCGCATTCGAGCATTGAGACAATGAAATAACCTATTCAATAATTTTGAAAAAACTCAAATATTTTTTGCCCAAAAAATTGAACATGCGCGCTAACACTGATCACTTCTTTCAGGGTAGTGCATTATTAGGGAAAACTGAAAATTTGGGATTTCGAAATAGTATCGAAATTAAATCGGTCAATATGAATAAATACTGAATGTAAAAGACAACCTCCCTCACAGGAGGGAATACCTTTAGTCGCTTACACGTGATTATATCATACTTCAAAAACATTTTATTTCCAAAATTTTCCCAATTCCGTTGAAATATTCTTTTCGTGAACTGTTCATCAGATTTCAGTGAAATATCAGACAACCCCTGAGAAGATTATCTCAAAAAGGTGTAACAAGTTTCATTTCGATCGGATTTCAACTTCATAGGATATCGGAAAAATGTTAAATTCCGTGAATTCTTTGTTGTTATTTCAGGAATAATGCAGACATGCAGATCCGACCATGAAGAAACAAAGTAAATATTAGGCATAAGCTGATACACAATTTTGTGTATAATTTCGTGATTATCGTGTCATCAGAACAAAATTTTTCGAAAAATTTCAATATTTTTCTCGCCCTCGAACTCAAAGCTGATGACTTCGCCCAATTTCTGTTGGAAATATTGGGAACAAAGAATTTCGAATTGGTATCGAAATACAATCTGTCACTATAAAATCGCTATTAAAACTAGAACTCCACCTCCCTCGCCGAAGGGGAATACCTTTAATCACCTACACGTGATTATTGTACACTATAAAAATAGGTACACAAGCAGCTGCTCCGTTTCTTTATTGCACGCCGTCGGAATTACTTTGACAGCGGAATGGAAAAACGCGCCGTGAAATAAAGAACGCTCCTGAGATGTACCGAATGACGGTCTTAATCACCTTCTCTCCGGTATTTCGCCGGAAAATCAAACGTTCCGAACTTAATTGAAAACGACGGTGATATAATTGAAACTTCAAGCTGCATTCCTGGATTTGAATCGGCCGAGTCGAACGATGCTGTGACTGATGATACGTTAGACTTTTCCAGAGTTTCAACGAGACCACTATCGTTTCTTCCAAATACTTGTATTGTTCGAATTTCTAGGCGAAGAAACATCAAATGGACTGAAAAAGAATTCGTGGCTGAGATGGATTCTGAATTATTTCCGCACATGGTGATTTTCTGAATCTTTCGTTTGATTTTGTGTTTCCTGAAAATCTCGGTTGTAGACTGAACTTTGTATACTATACTTACGCACTCGTTGTACCCAGGAGCGTTATCATTTGGACCAAATAACCGTAATTTTCGAACTCTGAGCAGAAAAAGGGCTCACACGACTAGGTTTGAATCAATGATCAATAATCCGCTGATCGGTTGGCAGGCCGGAAGTAGGTATCCTAATCTTCGAAGAAAGACTTCAGATGTTTTCAGGTTGAGTTTGGATTCGAAATATCTTGCCTCAGTTTATAAGTGTTTATAAGTTATTTTAGGTTATTTCCTCAATTTTGAGAAATACTGATGTGGTCAGATTCAAACTTCGCATTTCGTTAGAATATCGACGCGCAAAAGTCCCGAACATTTCAAGAGCATTGTATCTATAGAAAACTTCGAAATTTTCCAATATTCTCTTGAATTTTCGCTTCACGGGAACTATCCGCCAGGTTTCGACGAAATTCGGCGTGAGATTGCGAGCCGAAATTCAACAAGAGTGCACCATATTTCAGTTCGGTAGTTTCACTGAAGATATTCTCATTTCAAAGGGGTCGCTTAACCTTGGTTCAGCCTTTCAGAGCTGCGATCAGAAGGTACTTGTACAATGAAAATGTTTAAATAGGTTCGTTTACAGCAACTTGAATGACTAAATTGAAAATGGAAAGCTTTCCAGTTCTATATATAGTATTCCTTGTTTTAACTGTAAAAAAGAATATATTGGACAAACAAAACAATATTTAAATAATAGAATGACACAACACAGATACGATTTGAGAGACATTTAAAATGAAGATAAACAGCTCTATGTTCCCACTACTTCAATGAAGATCCTATAATTAATTTCGATGAAGTTATAATTTGTGGGAGAGAAAAGAATTAGAAAAAAAGAAATATTTTAGAGATAGTTTATATTAGTTAATTTGACTCAATGAATTATTGAACAGGTACTGAGCATTTAGGTGAGCATTACAATTCTATTATTTCGAAGTATAAAGGAATGAAAATGATAAAATAGAAATAAATGTGAATAAATAATATTCATGTTGAGGTTGTGTACAGTCAACTGTTTGTACTTTATAAAGGAATGGCTGGTTGCTGAAGATTCAGGCATTCAATGTTTATATGCCATATGCGTGTTCGATAGGTTCTGTCATTTTATCTCCTGAATATTACCTTTCTGAAGTTGTTGAGTATTTTCGAGAGTATTTTACTGTGTAACATTTTTCTTTTTTTTTGAATAATCTTGTCTTCAATACTTTTTCACTGTGTTCTTGCTTACTATGTGTTCGGATTCGTGCAATTACTGTTAAGTTTTACATTATTTGGTAAGTCAGAAAACATAATGAAGGAAAAAAAGAGCAAACCTGTAATCTGTACATATTTCAATAAATTGCAGGCCTGAAGAAGCAAAGGGACCCTTGTGCAGAACGTCGCCACTTATATAATAAACTTGTAATATCTTCATTTTTATCTAAGTCCTATTTCCTGCTACCAATTTATGCCCAATCATATAACTTATCATGGGTCCATTACATCGAATTCGCAATTCGTTATTGATTTCCAAATGTGGTCTGTAACTAAGATTTATTATTTTTTTTGAAAGTTATTGTGTTTACTCCATGATCCCGTAGATATAAGATTTGAAATTCAATATTTCAGTATAAACAGAACACATTGAACTGAAACCTAGTACTAGGTCGACAAACTTCAGGCAAAATACTATGAAAAAACACCAGCAAATAGCGCCAAATTTCAGCAAGCGCCTAAGGAGCTCTGACGTCACATCAGTGCTTCCCTAGAAATTTTTCGATTATAAAAGAACTATCGTGGATTGGAGGAATTAACTTTGTCTCCAGTATCAGTTTATTTGAGTTGTTGTTGAAACCTCTGAGAAATCTATCTTAAGGAATCGCTATCATACTTTATAGAAAATACCTTAAGGTTGAATTGAAGGCAAATGTGAAATCGGTGCAAATCATTCAGATAACTCTTCATGAACGCGCAAAGCCTACTGATTCTACTTCAACTGTTTTTTGGCTAATTCTCATAAAACAGCCAGGCTAGGGGGAAGCGTAAACTCTAGGCGAGAAGGGAAAGGAGGAAGTATGGGACGAAGAAAGGGTTAAGCGAGGCAGTAATGTTCGCTGGTCTTTGCAGGTAATATAATGACGTGGGAAGCATCAGATAAGAATATCTCTGTGTTTACTGTGCTCCTGGCTTCACTGAGAAAGCTCATTTCTTTCATTTTAAACTGACTTCGTTAACCGACTTTTAAAATATGAGATTGTGTTCTCCTATGTATTCGCGAAAGTGGTTATCGTGAAAACTATGAGAGATACTTCGATGACTTTTCTCCCTCTGTAGATTACACTGAATGCAGGCATGATTCCATTGTTGAAATATTGCGGATAAAATAATGTTCCATCCGGAATTGAAGTGACAATTCCGGAGACACATATACTGGACATATACTCCATTCATTTTATAAACTATCCCGGTTGGCCATCAGATGCTGACACGTTTCACCGTGTATATTTTGAAAATTTTAGGTTATAGTCATTTTCCTGTCCGATAACTACACAACATTGTGCCCTCTATATAGAGGTCGTAGTAATTACGTATTTTTCAAAATGTGAATTTTGATTTAAATGAATATGAGGAAATATTATGTGAATTCAATAATTCCAAACACCTGGCGAATGTTATGGGGAAACTTTGTTCTCTGTTAGAACCGGAAATACTTCACGTATATTAACATGGTAAACTGCAGTAAAACTCCTAAATAAACAGACGGACCTATGGAATTTTCTTCTTTTCGAAATTCTCAAGAAATTGGTCTATAGAAGACATTCAAATACCTTGTTGCACAACTTGAAATACTCCAGTATGAAAATGTAGTGGTACTACAAAACCTGTGTCACATTGAAAGAACTAACCCAAATTGAAAAGTTCTTGAGAATCTATGTGAACGATACACAGGGTTTTCACTCACATACGTCAAAAATAATGGATAGCTTGTGATAAATTATTGATTCCAAATTATCAGGGTTACTATCAGGAAAAGCACATTTCAATTCTTCACAGCACTTCCTGATACTTTGTCTCTGCTCCTTCAACACCACCTTCGGCATTTTTAATTTCCAAGCGTGATGATTATGTTGAGATTAGGAGTAGAAATTGGCATTAGCTACCTCTCTGAGAATTATTTCGACATTGCCAATATTTCATGATTGCCAACCTGCCTCAGTTTTAAGTGAAAAAACTTGATAGGCCTAAATCAGGGCCAACCGGAATAGTTTATAAATGTGAATGGAGTATACACGCTACGCTCTATGGAAGAGGTTGATCTGCGCAGGTGTGCTTGCAGAGGTTGACTAGAGTATGAAGTGGAAGGAACCTGTAGGAATTCAATACTTGAGCAGTCGAAAGGAAAGGGTCCGAATCTCATACTTATTGAAACAGCCGCTTCAGGAAGGAATTTTATGTGGTCAAAATTTATTACCATCAAGTCATATACTGGGAACGGAAACAAAACTTTCAAAAAATTTTATTTTTCATCAAGAAATAGTACAGCGCGTCCAAAAATTGCGTCGGGATTTGATTATGGTGTTTACAATGTGCAGGTGTGGTGCAGCCTGCAGGGTATTGAGTGCTTCGTGCACTTCTTCGAGGAGATACAACGGCAATGGGTATTCAATGTGACAGAGCTGTGCCGAGCACTAATGAAAAGTACTTCGAGTACCAAGCACTAAGCATTGGTTGAAATATACTCCGAAAACTCGAGCACTGAGACATTTAATTAATGAAATGCTCGTGAGTACTGAGCAATTTCAGAAAGTTATTCATCTTCGCATCTAGAGATTTGATTCAGGAGGCAGAAAAAAGGAGAGCAAACCACGCAAGATTCCATTCGAACTTTTGTTGATTACATTATTATTTTTAACTAGCATTACCACAAAGACCGAAGAAGCGGTGTAAAAGGTTAAGATTTCATCTGTAATTTTCTAATCTTGAGCCGGCAATGGTCTCAAGAGATCATGTTAGAGGAATTCTTGCTTGGTGGGATTCAATTATATCCGTCCGTTTGGCACAACGGTCTTAAACACTCCAAAGAAAAGAGATTCCCTTATAGTTTCAAGGTAGCAGTTTCCTAAAGTTTGAATCCCATCTTGAAAAATTCATTTTCTGCTGAAATTCAAACTGTTGATAAAACAAAACGAAAAACGGTATTTCAGAAAACATACGCTCGAACTCGCAACCCAATAAAGGACTCGATACCCATTACGAACACCATATATATTGATGCGAAATCATAAATTTTCATCATGATATATGTATATTTACAGAAGCTCATCCTGACGGAATGATAACTCTGTGAACGACTCAAATAATTTTTCACTGTAACTTTAACTCGACAGAGTAAATTTCCTGCAAATACCAAATGATGTACAAACAACGGTCAGCCTTGATCCAACTCCAGATTTACTCTCCATTACGGTAAGAACATCAGTGCGAAACTTCTTCAAGAGTGGCTTTGCTATTCCACGCCACTCGATCCTCTTTCTACTCCGTTCCATAAGACCAAATTGAAATGGTTCTGGTCACTTGGGATCTGTAAAATTAGGGGGATGACGAAGCGCAAGTTATATTTCAAGGGGGATAGACAGACAACGAATTAAATTCGGAATGTATCACACCATGGAGGCACGGAAAACTTTATATAAAATTCGAATAAAAATGGACGATGTAATATTTGAGGCAGACTGAAATGCCTCTGGAAACGGGCCAAAATTATCCGCAGGGATCCAGGGATTACGAGGGTATTACCGAGTGTTTCAGTCAATTTCCTTGCGTGGAAATTAGAATATCTACAAAAGTTACGACTTTTTGGCAACGTGAACGAATTCAATTCGACAAACAGGTGATTCAGTATTTAAGGGTAGCTCTCGAAAAGACCAATTTCTGAGAGAACCGATCACTAGCGTTTCCCAGTTTCAGATTATAGTAGACTATTGAGGGGTGAATATTTCCGATATTCAATCCTTTCCAATAAATTGATACACGATTGTTATCAATTCGCAAGGGGTTCATTTCGAACAACGTCTAATCCTCCGTTTCAGAGAATGTTCCACATTTAAATAATTGTTCCAATATGAACACTTTACAAGTTTTTACAACGGTAAGATTAGGCGAAGGTACGTCCTAATCATATTGTTATATAAATTTCCTGGAAATGCATAAAGCCGAGCAGCTAATCGGCAGAAGTTGTTCTTTCAACTCAACTCTATTTGCAGAGATTAGCTCAGATGTGAGTAGAAAAATCTCAATATAAGACATCGGCATCAGCGCAAATTTGTTAGAATTTCAAAATGGCGCAGTCGCCAACATCGATCCCGAACTTTGTCGATTATACGAATGTTTAGAGAATACTCAGAATCATCAAAAAAACATGTCGAACTTATTCCCAAATCAGTCTAAATATCCTCTGAATGTTTCCATTTCGAGTTCAATCCCGCCACGATTCAAACCTCATTCGATGAATTCAATAGAGAATAAAATCTAGAGTAATTCTTTTTCGAAATGCCTAATTGAAAACTGCAGCGTGTAATGAAAACCCAAGGGTTTCTTAGAGTATCTACAGAAAAAACATCTGACAACGTGAACGAATTCAATTCAAATATTTGAAATTTGAATAATTAAATAAATTCTTCGATACAAACACGAAAGTTCTTACAATTGTATAGTTGTTTTGTGAATATATGCCTAGGTATAGCGATATAAATGCACTGGAAATGTAAAAAGGTACAAATAAATGTCTGCCAATCGGCAAACATGAGGTTGTTCTTTCAACTGGGCTTCCTAATTCTTGCATAACAAAAGACACTGGTGCGAGAATAATTTTTAAAAGTTGCAGGATGGCGCAAGCGCCTGGATCGACCCCTTAGTCGATTTTTGATTTTTTTTAAATACATCAGAAGATCAAGTGAATCAGTTTACATGTTTGTTTCGTCTCGTAACTTCCTGAATGGCGTACAAACGTTCCTATTCATCGGGATTATGCAGTTTTTATGTTTCATTTGAAAAATCTCATTACTGCAGATTATTCGAAGTTTCCAGAATTTTTTTATCACAATGATGCTATTGCAGATACTTTCATGAAATTTGGTTCACGTCTTCACTGGATGAAGATACATTTTCTGATGTACAAACAATTCTATTATTTTTACCCGTGGCGTATGTATGGATACGACACGAAAGTTTCTCTGCCCGGCGCATGATTTTGGCTTGAAAAAATGAGAATCGTTTTTTCTTCATCATCAAACTGCTTAACATTTTGACGCAGTTTCACGCTGGAGTAAACAGATTTTATTTTTTCGAGTGGAAACCATGCTCCGGTCAAATTTGCATCTAGATATCAAATTTGTTAAGAAATGAATGAGGATTCCGAAAATAATTTCAACTTCAGAAAAACTATTGTCCTACCAGGTTTCCAACAAGAATATTCAGTCCAAAACGCATACAGACACCACAAGTAAACATAATAATATTGTTTTTACATCAGAAAATGTATCTCCATGCAGAGAAAATGTGCAAATGTGCAATTCCTTATAAATACCTACAATAGCATTATTGTGGTCAGAACATTTTTTTGAAACTTCACCACCCGGTATCTCGATAGTTAAAACGTTTTTATGAAGCGGTAAATATAACAGTTCTAAAACTTCCATATTTTCGAGGGTTAGTACTTGAGAGTTCTCTGATCATCTTCACGAAATACCTGCTGTTGCAATTGATGAATATGAGAACAAGGATTCATTTCCAAATTGGTCATCTTCATTGTATAAATTTCCTCAACCTTTTTTTATTACGCGCTTGATCTGGGGAACAGCGTTTTCTTTTCGTCATGATGTCTGTAATTTTCGAATTTCGAGCCGAAATTGGTCCCAAACGACTAGGTTGGACTCACTGATGAAGAATCCGTGGTCAAAATTGATTCTGTCCATCCGGCCGGCCGTGTGCGCTGTAACTCTCGAAAGAAAAGACCAAGAGTCTTGAAATTTCCAGGTTAGGTTGAGATCCTCTCAGTTGAGTTCGTTAATGGGCCAAATCTGCCAAATAGTTTTTGTGATACAGCCATTTGAAATTTTGATTTTTCAATAACTCGAAAAATATTTATCTGATCGAAATGAAACTCGGTTGAAAGATGAACAGTGTCAATAAGAAGAATTATCAATGGAAAATTTCTAAAAAAATTTTTTTTTGAAAATTTTTATATTTCATTCAAATTTCACCATTTCGCAATGCTGCTTCACGTCAGTGCTTTTCCAGATTTTTTGAAATACATTCACTTTCAAACCAGTTGTGTAACTCTGTAGCCTTTTATGTCTTTCATCTCTTCGGTGAAAACACTCATCAAACTCTGTCCTCTAAATCCTTGTTGAAAGCGGTATATCTTACAGTTCTCTCATCAGAAGGGTTAGTTCTTGAGAGTAATTCGATCAACAGTTGGTATTCCGTGTAGATACACGGAATACCAACTGTTGAAATCAGTTGAAGCTTAAAATTAATGTAACCTATTTCATCATGAACTGAGCAATTTCGTGTGACAGGATTTTCAATTTTCCATTACCGTCGTGCAAATTTCGTCGTTCATTTAATGTTGCAGCTTCTTCGACAGGACAAATTCTGACCCGCTGAAACGTGGCAGTGATGATATTTAACAGGCTTTCAGGCCACGAGCGGCTTCCGTTGGGGAACAAGGGATGCTGTACTGTCACCGAAGAAATTACACAGGCGACTATTGGGAAAAAATTATATCGTTAGTTCAGGGTTTTCAAGCTGAGCCTGTTTTATCGAAAAAATTCTGAGAGTATCCTTAGTATTACTATTCAATTATGGCTGGCGACTATGTGTAATTTCCTGTAGTAACTTTGAACTAAAATTTTGACCGATATCATAATTGAATGTTTTAGATCGTGACAATTATGTTTTGCCAAATTCGTCTTTCATCTACCAGCAGAAGAAATTTCATGAATGAAACCCATATTACACTCTATTTTTGTCATATGTATTTGGCTCTTGTTTTTATGTTTTTGGCATTTTTTGGCTGAATTTTCCCCGATTGACTGGAATTATTCGCTACACCATGGTATTTTAACAATTGTTTCAAACAGCTTCGTCAGAAATGCGAACAGTAAGAAAAGATTTTTTGATCAAGTCATTTTGTCAGATTGAAGCTTAGGCTTCTAGATCTTTAAAATGATGGTTCAATTTGGTAATGAGGACGGAGATATTTTGGCTAGAGTTCAGTTAATGGTGTAGAGTTCAATGTTTTTCAGTGATATTTACTATGTAGTAAAATAATTCGAAAATGAAATATAACATATACTTTTTCAGTCAACGACATTTAAATTACTCGATTCACTCATTCGAGGTTTCGACGCGCTTATTGTGTCTGTGATATTCGATTATTTCCGAATGGTGTTGAACACTAGGTTAGACTCACTGATGACGAATCTGACGTCAAATATAATTCTATCCAGCCGTATGTTCATCGTTCAGTCCTTCCGTATGTGGTGGTGCTTTTAAAGGGACATATTCGAGTACTACATTTTTGAAAAGTGGATTTGGAGCGCGAACTATTTCAGAATTATACTTATTTAAAATTTCAAGATCATTTCCTCAATATCTCAAGCAAGTAAGTAGTAAGGAGGATGTTTTCAGAATTTTTTCTCGGAAACTGTTAATCAGATATCTATGATATTCGGCAAAGACTTTTCGATTATGATTCTACAGAAGTGTGTCTTGTTTCGGTTGCAGGTATTGTGTTTACGGCCGACCTCGCAGCCGAGCGTGAGTAAAATGATATCCGAATAAGTCAACTTGGAAACTAGATATTTGTAAAGTAGGTTTGGAACTCAATTTCAAAAGCTAAATGAATAAAATCCACGTAATGATTTTCGCAGATGTATCCATTCAGAATTTAATTTTCTCAATATTCGAAAGAAACAGATAATATCGAATTGGTATTCAGTGCTCAGTTGAAAAATGACGAGTTGAAGGCGAATGCACAATTTTTTGAGGGTGATATGATGAGAAGATCACATAATGTAAAAATTTGAAGAAAAATTTGAAATTTTTCACATCATCACAATATTTTTCACAAAGTTGTGCATCAATATCTTCAGAAGTGCAATATTATAACGATATATCACTTCAACTGAAAATATCTTGCTGAATTTCGACCCGATCAGTCTGTATAACTTCGTAAATATTGGAATAATTGAATTTCAAATGCGTCAGTTTTCGAAACCATGAGGCAGAAATTTTCCTTTTTTTTTCTCGACTCTCATCCGTTACGGAGATGTAATTTATAATGCACAAGATCCACTCACCAAGCCAAAATACTCAATAGATTCAGGAATACTCGAAAATTAATACTTTGAATCTGTGGTTGTACCGTTGACGAGACCGTTCTGAAAACCGCACGATTCCTGCCAAGCGAAACCTGCAATCGATTACATATAATAGTGGTTATTCAAATATCACTTGTCGTTTAACATCGAAAATGTAGTATACGTACAAATTCGATGTATTCACAATTCCAAAAAATCACGAAAATTCATCAATCGAATATATAAAATATCAGATTTTCAGGGAGTCCAGTGGTAAGGATCCTGCACCATGATCATTAGGTCTGGGGTTCAAGCCCTTGTCCCGGAAAGAATGTTTCTGATTTTCAAGGGACCGTGAGTCCATTCGCTGTTTGTGAACTATTTACAGTGCTGTTATTATCGTGACGTAAGGAATATCGTTAATGACAACAATACCGAGGTTTTACGATATCTTCGGGAACTATGATCGGATATAATTGACAGTTAGATCACTGTTGTGAAGTATGAAGTTCAAGAAATCTTCAGAATTCCAAAGTCTGATGGATTTTTTCCAAAAAAATGGCTTCGGAAAATGTCTCGAAAATTTTTTCTTTCAATTCAAAAGTCGTGAGTTGCTGGGCTTTATTTAACTGCCAGATTTCGATCTAATCGCTGAGGGGTTTCCTGAAATATTAAAGAAATAATTTTTTTAATTTTCAACGACATATACTCCAAAACCGTTTTGCCGATTGGTCCCATTGACATATTCTACTACCGTATTCTGATGCGCGACATATCCTGAAAGCTTTAAGTTGCTAACTCGTTTCTTCAGCCATCCGGCCGGACAGAATCGACTTTGACATCGTTTTCGTCATCGGTGTGTCAAACCTTGTCGTTTGAGACAATTTCCACTGGAATTTTCCTCGATCGATCAAGAAAAACTGTTTCGGTATCAAATTGGAACGAGTGCGTAAACGTTTTTGACCTTAGTATTTTTCAAAAATGTTATATTTTCTATTTAAAACCGAGTGACGTCATAGCCAGGTGAAATTTTCCGATTCCAGAGGGACTGTTTGTACTGTGGCAATATGAAAAAATCACGAAAACAATTCACGAACTTTCCATAGGAATTTTATAGTGCGAACTGCCAGAATACTTCAGAATATCGAAAGTCGACTAAATTTTTGATGTAATTTGTTAGTCATTCCTCTCCTCCAAGGATACGGAAAATGCTTTCTCTTGTACCGTATAATTTAACGTAATTCAGGGTTCCTGATGTGTTATTAGGAACTGAATCTGGAACTTGCTTCTGATACACGAATGACCGATTTCCTGACAGAAAAACTGGCAACTTCATTGATTATAGACTAAAGCTTATTTTGGGAATATTTTGCATTATTTTTTAGGTGTTGTTGGGGATTTTCACTTCTATTACCTGAAACAGAACTATTTAAATGAAATGAACATTGTTATCTATAGAAAACGCCCTTGCGGATTGCTGAATTGAACGATTTGTCAAGGGCAGAACAATGCGAACGATCAGCAAAGTGGTCGGTAACGTTTCAGAGTTTAAATCTGATTCCTCCATCAGACAATAGACCAAATTTGCAGAATTGTTTTCTTTCGTTTTTTGAGACTTTCGTCAAAATTGACATTTGTCAGTATCAAAATAATCGGTTGTCTGATGAAGAAATCAGATTTAAACTCTAAACGGTACAGTTTACTTTGTCGATCATTTGCAATGTACCATTATTGTTCGTTAAGCAACATTTGTTCTATAAACGGCCATTGACAAATACTTGAATCCTGCAATCCGGAAGGGCGTTTTCTATAAAACCCCATTCTCATTAAATTCTAATAGTTTTGTTTCGAGTATTGGGAGTGAAAACACAAGGAACACCTGAAAAATGACCTGATCAATATTGAAACTGGTCGAACAAAGCGTAATGTTTAAAAAAGAGTCCTAAAAAGGGTAACAAATCAATCGGAGTTCCTATGCAAATTTCCATTCACCATTCTGATATCATATTCATTAATTTCCACAACCGTATTCACAGTTTGCCCCATATTTTGAATACCGTTAATTGTGTTTGTATTGACATGTTGTTAATTCTATATTTATTCAGTTGAAATTCATGTTAATATTTGTATACAGTGTGTCACATTGGGAGGGAAATAGTGGTCGTTTCTAGTGAAAAAATCAAAATTTTGGAAAAATGCAAGGACTTTTCGATGCAGCTCTATATCCGCCACATTATGCTGCTGCTTTCAAAGAATTTTCAGATATATAAACTCCCCCAACCAGTGGATTAATCGAAAGAGTCCTATAGAATGGCCAGAGATATCTGCAGATCTGTCTCATATAGAATTCTTGGCGGTGCCTTCTTAAAGTCGAAAATTTTTGTCTCCAAATACGACTCTCTGAAAGAATTATGCCAACTAATTATCGACGAATGAAGCCGAAGTACCTCCGAAATGTTTCAGAATGCAAGGCCCAAATTTCACCAAAGAATGAATGGAAGTTAGAAGAGTTAGTTGTTGTATTAAACCACTCATCACCTTTATCTCAACACATTTTTTTCTCCTGCGTTCTCTCCTTGAACTCGATAATGATTTTATGCTCCAGGTTATTTGCACTATGAAAGATCCTAAAAAAATTAACTGTCGTACTGAAAAGAAAAAGGCTTTTTCAACAACATGTCTCACTACCCATCTTCTTCATTCAAACATAAGGGGTTGGGGCTGCCGGGCAGAGGGATGAAATGATATTTTCCCCATAAGAACAAAATATCTTTTACGAGAAGAATCCCTGTATAGTAAATCTGGTATTTCTTCAATTTCAAATCGTAATCAGCTAGGCCATTCCGAACAGAATTTATTTCGTATAGAAAACATTTCATGCCATTTTTATCGATGAGTAACTAGCTAGCAAAACTTCAGTTCACCTCATGTTCCATCAAGATTTTGTTTTGCACCGGTATTTGAGTTCTATTTGAAGTTTTTCAAAGATTTTCTAGGTTAAGAGATTCACTTGTCCCCCAAAATTCATCTGGAGTTATTTCGACTTCAGATTAATAAACATTGATTGTATCCATTGTATACTGTATTATTAAGTTGTTTGACAGAAAAAGGTCAGGTTTGTTCAAAAAGCTGACGTTTTTTTCAACAGCCAAATGAATAATCGAAAAACGAAGCTCGAGAACTGAACTTCCTTGGTATGTTGTATATGTGAAGGCAACTGGGTGAAAGTTGAATTGCTGCCAAAGCTAAATAATAAAGGCTCTCCAATGTGTAGTTTCGGGCATAGTTGGGCGTAGTTGAAACTTATATGATTATTCAACTTCAATTATGAAAACAAACTCTTCTACCAAATATACATACTTGTCCAGATTGGTGGCCTCTGGAATGATGTAACTATATACAGTATGAAACATAGCCAGATGGAGTAAATTCAGTTTCTCCATTACGATGCTTTTCTTTCAAAAATCCCGAGAGATATCATCTTCGTACTTTGAAATGACATGCTTCGGAGTAAAAATGATCCCAAAACCAGGTTACAGCTACAAAATCTCATTTTTTTAACGGAGGTGGGGCCTTGTGTTACTTCAATTGAAAACTAACATGGTTTTTGAGTTTATTGTAGAAATTTATGAGGAAAAAACATAAGTTCCATCCGTGTCACATGTTATCCTTGCGGATTGCAGATTGAAGATTTTATCTATTTTGATCAACGAGTGCATTGAATTTTCTCAAATTGATTTCTTCTCTTTTTTCAAATTCATTCCTATATGAAATATTCACAGAATGAAAAATATGTCCATGGAGAACTGATGAATTATTTCATCCTTCAATCGTTATTTATATTGTTGAAGTTTCTCCTTATTTTGTCTGAGAAAACTTACTCTTTCTCTAGTCAAAGCAAAAATTAACTTTTTTTTCATACTTGGCTCCCATTACTTTGAAAAGGTAGTTTAATTCTAAGAGACTCTGGAATTATTTTATTATTTCTGTATCTGCACATGAAGACTCCTATAGGAGATATTACGATTAGAAGAAGAAATAATTTGTCATTTCTCCATAGACGACATGTTCGCAAAAGCTGCTGACTTCACATGAGTGCTTATCTAGAATTTTTCATCCAGTTTCTGACATATCGTTTCAGGAACTAATGGCAGTGGAAAAAATCTTTTACTTCAAGGTCACGCAGAGCTCCTCCTCAAGTTTATATAGTTTGAAATCAAGAAATATCAGTGCGAATGGCCATTATAGATCAAGCCATCCAATCTTCGAATCTGTATAAGGAAATGATCCCAAGCCACCTCCCTACATAAATGGGAGAAGACGAGACGATTTGAGAGATCCATTACGAGATGACGTGTAAAAGTCCCCTTTTATAAATCTTTTCTGATCATTATACTTTCGTCGCTTTCTGCCAACTTCAGTAGGAAGAGCCATTAGATTATCATTCAAGAAGCCCTACTGAATAAAGGACTCGACTGGCCACATCCTCTTCTCATAACCAATTCAACCTTATACGAGTGACCATAAGACCTTCAATGCATATAGAGATGTGAAATATGAAATGCTCTGTCCTGAACCATGTTACATTTGCAGTCCTATCCTGTGCAGAGAAGAGTAGAAATCGAGCGTTCATCTCTAATCTAAGTTGTGCTCAAGAGGAATTTCAAATATTGTTTCCATAATTATTGACATTAGTGAAGACAAGAAAAACGTTTTAAATTTAATTATATAGTTCAATATCGAAACCTACAAGAAATCTTCAAATTAGACTGTTATGGTATGCAATAATATTTCGTGAGGATCCAGTCACATTTGGACTTCTATTTAAACTCCTTGATAATCGTTTTGCTTTCGGATAAGTTATTGCCAATACAATGAAGTTTAACGTGAGAAATCAATATCGAAAGATATCAGAGAAACATTTGTAACATTCATTTATTTTATGAATTCAATATTTGCACTATAGCAAATTTTATGAAGTCAAAAAATTTTTTGAGGATCGTGAAGTGAGAAAAAAAAACTAGAAAAGCACTGATGTGAGGCCAGGAGCTTTTACGCGCTTGTTCGAACTCTAACCATTAGACTAACACGGAATTCTGCAATTTTTTGCACGTTGGTATTTTCCACCTGATAACGAAGTTTCAATCTGATTCCATTTGTAGAGATATCGTAAAAATAACGTCAGAATTTCAGATAACAACGAAATTTGGCATATTATTCTGATTATATCTCCAAAAGTAAATGCCAAATCGAATTGAAATTTCATTCATTGGTGTTAAATACTGATTCTGAAATTTGTCTCCTATTTCGTTAAAATCTTATAGATAATTTCGAAAAAAAAATTTTCTTCAACAAAACATCGAAATATTTTCGAATAAATTTTTTTTTTCATTTTCTTACAACTGGATTCATACGAAATTTTGCACTAAGTTACGCGTTGGTATAACAAAACTGTCTACGAAGATTCAATCTGATCGAGTCGGTACTGCATGAGATACCAAGGAGTTAACCTGAAAATTTCGAATAAGCTTGACTGCGGAACTATTCAACCGATTACAATCATTAACGAACTCCAACGAGATATTCTGAACTTCAAACCCAATCTGACAATTTGATGGAAAATACTCTTCAAGTTTTTTGGAACTATTCATCAGATTTCAATTGAATTCAGCAGGAACCTTCATCAAGTTCGTTTCAACCGTATGCCGAATTTCAGCTTGATTTGATATTCATTTGCGGTCATATTGGAGAAAGATAAGTCGAAGTACGTCCTGGATTACTCAAGGAATACTGACTTGCAAACAATTTGTAGTTGGGTGCAAAAAACTATAGACTTGACGTCAGTGTGTTTCTAGAACTTTTTCACGAAAAAAAATCCATAGGGTAATAGACGACAGGTATTTCATTGTGACCAGAAGTTGAATGTTGGTCGTGCAGAACTATGACATTTTTCATTCAAACCTCCAATGCTATTAGAAAGATTAACAATGGGCAATCCCAGATAAGTAGGTGTCTATTCAAATGGCTGACCTCTACCATAATCAATTCCACAAAAATATAAGAGCTATCTTATAGTAAGAGATCCGGCTGCAGAATTAGTGCGGTCATCGAATATTTGATCGAAACAAATTTTTAACATACATTTGCTAATAGGAGAATATATATCTACAAGGTTGCCTATCAAAATGAGGCAGCAAGTATTTTTGAATAAAAAAAATGTTAAGTGTTTTTTGAAAGAAATGGCATTCACTTGTTCTTTCAAATGAGATATTATCCACCCCATAGCGATATATGTGAAGCTTCGAAAAATCACGACTGCCATTGAGCAATTGGCCGCACCTCTTCGCATCCTAGAATTTCGATACTTTTTACGTTCATATCGTACATGTATTATTTATATATCATATTAAAGCAATTTTTTTTTCTTTGTACGATGACGTAGGTTTGCCTGAGTAAATCTTGCCGAAAATAAGGGTTATACTTTCTGTTAAATATGATGCGACCACATTTTGATGAGCCCCCTCGTGAATAATATATTCTCCTATTGACGAATGTTCGTAAAAAATTGGTTTCAAGCAAATACTCGATGAGCGCACTAACTCTGCAGTGGGATCTCAGACTTTTATATTATACCGACCAACTGGGTAGCATTTGAACGATACGAGTAAGAACAAAGTACCCAAACACTCTAACAAGGCAATTACAGAGCAAAGTGATGTTAACGCAGTTGCTTACATAAAAGCTATAATTTATTTTCCCCATACTATACAGATACGTTCATTTTCTAGGATTGTGAAGTTCTGATGTCTGCTTCGGACACTGCTATTACTCGAGGATATCGTTATGTTCCTGAAAGATTAAAATGGTATTGTATTTTCTGGCCAACTGTATGCAGATAATTTTGAATGCATTTCCGCAACACACTTCCTCCGCTTGTTTCGAGCGGAAATTCAACCAAGGATCATCTCGAAGAATAATTGAGATCCAAGTTGAGTTGACCTGACGATCAATAATAATTGTGAAACAGCTGTAGTCATTCTACTTGGATCCGCTTCTTCGGTGTAGGTGTTTTGGTTGATTGGGTGATTAGCTCTGATCAAGGGGGAATATTTGTTGATTTATCGACGGATATTCGTCCTTGTGATTATGTTATTATGTTATGAGATGACAATTAACAAACTTAAGCGATATATAGGGGATCTCCACGTAACCAGAGAATTTTAAGACTCTAGCTTCTTTCTTTCGAAAGTTAGAGCGCACGCGGACGGCCGGCAGAACGGACAGAATTAAATTTGATTCTTCATCAGTGAGTCCAACCTAGTCGTTTAAGGCCAATTTAGGTTCAAAATTAAAAAATAACAGACATTGTGACGAAACGATAACGCGCTGTTGCCCATAACAAACGTGAAAAATGTAATGTAAACAAATGAACACTCTGAGAGTTTCAAGTTATATGCACTGAGAATAAAATTATATTCTATTCTCTCTGGTTATATCATGACTGTGCTTGAGTTTTTATACGTAGATATTCCATTTATCAACCAATCCTCTACATTGAATTTCTTTCTGACTCTGAAATTTCTGTATTATTACTATCATAATTATTTGTTTTGATTACTCAACAATGGCTCGTCAATATCTGAAATGAGTAATACCTAAATCCGAGCCTGAATCGGTTACTGCCATGCGACTAAAACTAAGGAATTTTCAGTGAAAATTCAAGTATTCCTATTGTTTAATAGGAAACATTAAATATAAATGAGACATAAATTCCATATGTGATATCCACAGAATAATAGCAAATCCGAATGTAAGTTGACCTTCACCGAGGTGATGATAGAATAAAATATATCTTATGATATACCTAAAATTATTGATGAATGTTTATAAAACTCTGGTAGAATCCATGATAAGGTATGGAATAGTTGTTTGGGGGGGTATGTGTAGGAATGAGCTGAAGCGGTTGAATGTTACACAAAATTATATTCTGAAGATCATTTATAGAAAGAAAAAGAGATGCTCAACTGAACTGCTGTATTCTGAGAAAATTTTCAATATACGTTTGCTTTTTATACTAAATTCATGCATATATATTCATAAAAAAACTTCTTTACAGAAATGTCTTGATCATCAATATAATACCAGAAACAGAGCCAACGGAAAACTACAAATACCAAATACAAAAAAAGAAATAGGTCATAGATTTATAGGGTACCTGGGACCAAAGTTTTATAATATTATTCCACTGAGCATAAGGAACACTGCAGATATAAAATCTTTCAGTAGAGCATGTCGCTTTTTTGTGTGGACTAATGCATCAATGTTTGGTTTTCACTGCTGAAGATAGGGATCTGGGGATCGGGATTTGGGGTATTTTGATGAGTTGAGTTTGTTGGAAAAAAACGGTTTCCATGTTAATTCTCAGTTGCTTATAAAAAAATAAATTAAGATATGCACATACAGCTATTAAGTTAGCTAGGTGTAAGACAGGTTTAATTCTTATCTGTTCTTCTGTTGATCACTGAATTGACCAGTTCAAATATTGGTTGTGTTATATTGTGTTTCATGGAAAAAAATGTAATAGTTGATTGGAAGAATAAAATTTATTATTATTATTATTATATTATTATTATAAGCTTAGTACATTAGAAAATATATTGAAAATGGGTTGCCCAAAAAAATCCTGGACAAAATATTTTTAATCTTATCATTAACCCAGACAAACTACTGGGTTGCCAGGTATAAACAAGTAAATTTCAAAGCGTGTAGAAGTGAGTGACATAGAGATCCGAGGTAAGTATACTATACTGAGTAATTGTTAAGGACCGAACATTCCAGTCCTGGCTGATGGGACCCTGAAGATAAGAAAGCATGAATGCTCGGTACGTAAACATATGGTAAACAGTACGCGTTATTTTGGAGTAGCTAATGACTTATATTATATTGCATCGAAAACACGTGTTATTCGGTATCGTTGTGAAAAAAATTACTAAAAAGTGTAGGTATTTTGTGTGGCTTGGGCGATTCTTTGAGTTTTACTGATGAAACTAACTGAAGCAGCACTCGATTTTTTTACCTACCATACGACGTATTGAAAAAAGTAACTGTTTAAGGCAATAAATACAATGAAGAGTTCGAAATTATTGAGTTTTTCGAAAATTAGCAAACCTCTATTAGTAGGGGCGAATTTTTTGCAGACAACCCTATATCAAAAGTGTTCACGATAACACAGCACTTACGATACGAGTGCTGATATAAAGATTCTCTTTCATCGTGACCTCTAAGGGCCAAATGAAAGTGCAACAAAATTTTACGTAAAAGATGATTTTTTTAAAATGTGTCCATTTTTTCAGACCTTATTATTATGTAAAATAATGCTTTCACTGTATGCAGAGTTTACCTGGGACATGAAATTTAGCTTACCAAGTAAGGCAAAGGTAGTGCAAGAATCGATGTGATCACGAGACGATTCATGTTTCCTCATTTTTTCCGGAAGATGGTGTGACTCACTGATTCCTCTTCTTGCCCAGTTGGGATCCATTCTTGAGTCAACTTCATAAAATAATAATCACAGAAAACAACATAACAAATTTGTCATTTCACACTCCCATATCCACTTATTTTTTTGTAAATGTATTGAAAAACGTCGCGAAGAGATCTGTCTTCGGCTTTTCGTTCACCAGTTTGTGATAACTTTATACCTGGCAAGGGCCGGCCCAGTTTTTTAATTTTTAATTAATCGGCTAATTGCCGCTTATATCGTGCCAATCAAAATTTAGTTCAAGAATGTTGCTGACTGAATTCATTATGCATCCTAACAAATAGAGAAAATACCAAGAAGGTAAAGTCTGTAACATCAACCGGATAAAATAATGAACACGTCAATACGCAAAAGACGTTCGTCGACCCAACCAAGAGCAGTAATCAAGTCAACCGCGCCTGAACTCGAACTGAGACCGAAGAAATTCCGCGACCTTCTGTAGTTCTGTACTTATAGTAGTATAGTAGATATAATAATAATAATAATAATAATAATAATAATAATAATATTGTCTTTATTTCACCAAATTGAACCTCAAGGGGAAGTTCACCAAGAAGGTGCTCTACCACTTAACCCTTGTTACATAAATAATTGAATTCGAATGACCATTGAAAAACAAAAAAGGAGAATATAATGGAAATGAACAAAATGAAGCAGAACTAAGATAATAATAGAAAAAAAGCATTCAAGACATTGAGTACTACTATAGTTTCTGTAGACAATCAGGAACTTTATACATTTATCGTACGGAAAAGATGAGCCCTGTTTTCTTTCCTAAATCTAACCATTGTAAATTTTTTATATTCGGTTGGAACAGCGTTGTAAAACTTCACTATATTATATGAGAAACTTCTTTGAAAGATCGATGTTCTGTGCTGGGGACAAGAAAGCAGATTCCTATGCCTCACGTTCAAGTTATGAATATCAGTTCTATACCTCAGTTTCTTGTGAAGATATGGCGGACACTTCTCAATTATGACTTTGTGATAAATACACAGGGCATAATATTCAAAACAGGTTTTCATAGGCAACCAACATAACTCCTTCAACTTATGCGAAACATGCTCATATTTTTTGATCCCATATACGAAGTTGATCGGGGTCATTCGACAGCATTCGTTGTGGCCTGGCCGTGCGGCCGCAACTTTCGCGCGCCCGAGATACTTTTTCGATATTCCTATGGTAAATGAAGACGTATTCTGTTGGGGGTGGATTGATGGATCGTTAAAACAATTGATGTTTGTTGCTGTTCCTTCATAAAATATAATTTATTTCAAGAAGGGTTAATTGTGTTGTACGACAATATATTTTTGATGGAGGGCGCGCGGCCCCGCGGCCTTACTGAGCAACCGCCACTGCTATTATACTATCAAGTGAAAGTAACTGGCATCGACATACCTGTTTATACTTTGCAACCCAGTGGTTTGCCAATATAAATAATAGATTCTTCGAAAATAACGAAAAATATTCTGTCCTGGATTTTTTTAGGTAACCCATTTTTAATATAATTTCTAATATACTGAATTCATTATAAAATAAGATAAGTTTTATTCTACTATCAGGTCGGTGAAGGTCGACGTAGGTTCGGATCTCAGACTAGAAGTATTGACTTCTGTTACCGAAATATCAGTTTTCACGAGCTTGTTCTAGGAAACAAAAGCGTTAACCTTTTGTCTTAAGAGCAAACAATACCTCCAGTAAAACCGGGTGAATTGTGGGGGCCAGAGTTCTTTTCCAAAAATTTTTCGGGTGCAAATGGTTGAAAAAAATTGTGCGCACGGTTGCAACTTTTTTTTATTCAAGAATTTTCGGAAAAATAAAACTAGAACGCAGTGAAAAATGGAAAAATAACTAACATTGCACATTCTCATTGAAGAATTAACTACATGTAAAAAAAAATTTCAAAAAATAACCACTGAAGCCTGCAGAATTTCACGCATTTTCAATATTTTCCGCCGTTATTGGCAACGTTGAACTAAGTAGAAAGCAAGAAGGTATATTGACCTTGAGGTATTAACGAGGTTTAATCAGAGATAATAGAATATACTAATGTTCCTATTGCTTTAATGAAACTTACATGTGATGGCTGTGTTGCCGAGCCGTATTTACTAACACATGGTAATGTTTGCTCTTAATTTAAAAGGGTGAACTCACTGAATAAGAATCCGTGGTCAATATAAAATCTATTCGGCCACCCGAATGGTAGACCCTATGTTGTGTGTCAGTGTCGGTTTGGATACTGAATATCTCGTTTGAGTTCGTTGATTGGCCGCATCCACCCAAAGGTTTAGGATCTATACTGAGTTTGAATTTCGAGACTATACAGATACGTTGATTTCTTAGGATTGTGAAGTTCTGTGCTGCCTGCTTCGGACACTGCCATTAGTCGGTCACATCGTTATGTTAGTAAAAGATTATTATAATGGTATTGTGTGCAGATGACTTCGAATGCATATGCAGAGGTTACTTCCTATACTTGTTTCAAGCCGAAATTTCACTAACACTCATATCGAACAATAATTAAGATGACAACGAATTTTAATTCATTATCCTTAGCTTACTACATACCACCGTGATCATAAGATCGCTCTAGCGTGGATTAATTTCGTCTGATTCCGGTTCAGTGGTCCCTAATGTATTTGAAACACCCTACTCAACATTTTCCTGAACTGCATAGTAATAGTGTTATTATGATTAAGGAATGGTAGCTATGATCTATGATGGGGAATAGTGGTAGTCCTGTAAAATTTCCGGATCAGTCATGAATGATTTGGCATGTAACTATAAAAATGCTGTTACAAAACTATCGAAAGACAAAGGAGTTACTGTGGAAATTGAAGCTAATGATTTTTCTGGTTTTTTCTGTGTTTTTACTCCCAATGTCTGAAACAGAACTATAAAAAATTAAATGAATACCGCAGTTTCGGTAAACCCGCAAGATTTCCCGTCGCCGAGATATTAAAAAGATATTAACATCATTGTACGCAGTGTGTTTTTCTGAATAAAAAATGTGAAATCGAACATGGGCGGTCTCCCTTAATTTGGAAGATATGGGCCCCCAAAGTTCCAAAATTAGTCTTTTTCAGGTCCCTTTTTACACCATAAAAACGATCTCTCACTTCATCTGTATAGTTCACAAACCACCTCTGAACCTTCAACCAACAAGAAGCAACACTTTTTTCAAGAATAATCAATATTTAATGAAAAAACAATGAAATTACTGGACAACCACTTAACCTCTATTTCTTCTGATTTCGACTCAGTCTAAAAGTGAAGTTTGGCAATGGCGCGAATTTCATCGGTTGGAATCGTGCCATCGTGCGTATTTGTGAATGACAGATTATTGCTGGCGAGAGAAATGAAATATGTTCTTAGTTCTTACTGTTCGATGCGATACTCTAAATCTTCCAATAGGAGAATTCGTTTCTAATGAAAAATCTACAAGGTTGAAAAACAAAGTAATGGAATGAGAATACACCCTGATATATATTTCAACGTACATTTTTTACATATGTGATAGGTCGCGCCCTTCCCAGATTTCCAATGAAATCGAGGTTATTATATAACCCATTTAATAACAACCTCCATATTTTGAAGGGGATAGAAAGAAAGTTCAAACGAAAATATTGGGAGTGAAACCGTAAACAAATATTCTCAATGATTTTGTTTTGATGTTAGAATAACCACCTCTTCTTCAGTGACAGAAGCATTTTCCTTACAATCATATCCTTCAACTCATCAACTGTCCATCATTTCATATTTTCCGCCAGCAACTACTCTTCGGTCATAATACGTTGGCCATCGATGAAAAGACGCTGTTGCCAAGCTCCGCTTCAACATTGAGAAGTATTTCGTAGAAATATAGGTTAAGTGGTTGTCTTATATTTTCACTTTTCTTTCTTTAAATGATGAATATTCTTGAAAGAAAGTGTCGCTATTCGTTGGTTGAAGGTTCAAAGATGATTTATGAACTAGATTTGAGAAGTGAGAGATCATTTTTAAGGCGGAAAAAAGGATAAGAAAATGCAACAATTTGGAACTTTGGGGGCCCATATCTTCCAAACAAGGAGAGACCGCCTATGTTGGCCATAATTTTTGTTCAGGAACTCACACTGCTTACAATAATGTGAATATCTTACTTATAGCTTCACGACGGGAAATTTTGCGGGTTTACCGCAGTTTCTTTTATTTTGTTTATAGTTCTGTTTCAGATATTAGGAGTGAAAAACCCAGAAAAAAACTAAAAAACGATGCAAAATAAAAAAAATAATTCCAAAAATGTTCTCTGATGAAAGAGTCAGATTTGTACTGCAAAACGCCTCAGTTCGCTTTGTTTATCGATTATATTATTCCTGTTTTGTTCGTTAGGCAATATGTTTTCTAGGGAACTGCCCTTGACGAATAGTTGCAATTCGCAAGGGAGTTTTCCATGAAAGAACAATTTTCATTTAATTTTCATTAGTTTTGTTTCAGATATTGAGAGTGATAACTCAGAAAAAATCTAAAAATCGATACTTGAATTTGGACCTGCTGACTTCACGTCAGTGCTTCCTTAGAATGTTTTCTATTGAATAAAATCACTAATGTAGTATGGTTTGTCATGTTATGTCATCAATGATTCGAACATCGCAACATACATCACTTCAGTGTTATCACTCTTAACGACACCAGTTGAGCAGCTTTCGTTTTAAAATAGTAAATAATAAGGCACTAAATCAACTGGAAGATTTCAGCGGAATTTGAAATGTTTTTCATCAAATCTGTATCTGAATCCATATCTCACTGTAAGTAGCATTCCAAAATTTAATGAGGCTGCCAAAGGATATACTTTGGAGCCTTCATCGAAATTTAATTCGCCGTATGTTTCCCAGAAACTATTCATAAGATTTCGAAGAAATTTTGCTCAGACCTTGAAGCCAATATTTCTCAATAGTGTAATTATTCGCAGTTCAATCAGATTCTATTTTTTTGAAATATTGAGAGAAAATATGTCGAATTTCCTGTTTTTTCCGAGGTATCGTTGTAACCGGAATAATTCGAAAAATAATGATCCTATCATGATGAAATTTAGTAACTAGTTGGCAATGTTATTGTACAATTTCGGTGAAAAAATGCGGAATTATTTTTTCCCACGAATTTGTACATGCGCTCGAAACCTGATTCACGTCAGTCCATTTCTTGAATTGTTTTGTAGCGAATTCATCCACTTCAAGAAAAACGGAAAAAAGGGCGGAGTCGAAACACGAAATTCAAATCTCCGAAAAATCGTATAAATACATTCCGCTCCGCTCTCAACAACCACTCTCCAATTCATCTGCATCCACCGCTTACGCCACCGCTAAGAAGATATTCTATACGCTGCATACCTGACCCAACATCTGGCTTTTTACCACCCTCGAAGACGGAAACGCTCCAGACAGTACCGACCGGCGCCTAAGCATCCCTAGTTCCCCGATCGACCCAGCCCGGCGTCAGCGAAGAACTACCTGTCAGCACCCAAGGAGATTTACAACCAGAATTGTTAGCCTGAGCCTTTCAACAAAAAGATTTTCACTGCCTTTCGAATTCACTTTTGTTGTAACACTCGAGAGTAAAATAAACAGGCTAATCCCTCTTCTTTATTGCGTGTTTGATTTCACAGGACACACGAATCCACAGTTTCTACCGAATATCTTCAATAATAGGAATTGATATGTCTTGTATCGTCATCAAGGTTTTGAAAATCTCAACCAACTCATCTCCAGTGTCTTAGCTCCGAACGACACCAGTTGCGCAACTAGTGTCCGGGAATCATAAATAATATGACCCTAAATCTTATATTTCAATTCAGCACCCACCTTCAGGTTGGCACATAAACATAAATAATTCTGTATTGAAAGATTCCAGTGGAATTTGAAATATATTTCATTAAATCTGTATCTGAATTCATAGTTTATGGTTAGTAGCATTCCAGAATTGAATAAGGCCGCCAACGTATATACTTTTGAGCCTTCATCGAAATTTAATTCGCCGAATGTAACCTAACTCGGAGTACTCCGTCTATCATAACAACCATTATGGCCGACAGGGGTGTTATATACGACTGGATATATCCGTTCATATTTCGCTTGGGCCTTCCTGAAAGAGTTTCACCTTATCTAATGTAATCACTTCACTTAATAGAACATATTTAATGCTAGCTCCAGAATTACCGCCAAAATGACTTTTTATTCAAATCCAACTCCGCCCTTCAGAGGATTTTTTTTCAGTAAATGGCGAAAATATTAATGGAAAATGTGATAACGATGCTTCCTGAAAAACTGTTTTCGTTGTATAAATGGCTCTATTTTCCTTTCTTCAGAAGGGGCGTTTTGTTGGATCGGGCAAAATCCAAATCCTCTTCCTCCGGTTCGAGATACAGGGTCGATCAAAAGGGAATTCATGAAATGATCGACCATAAGTGGGTGATTTGGGAAAGAATAATGAATTTTGTGCACAGGATGTTGACTGCTAGTAACATACGATTGGCTTGTTAGTGTTGAAACATATTTCTATCCTGTAACTAAAAAATTAAATTTATCTACATTCCTCTCTCTTCTGGGTATATGCGGCATACAGGATAGGTGAAGTTAATATTTTTATGGTTTGAGGAGTTCTGTATTCAATCAGGTGTTTGTTGAACAGATTTCTCATCTACGAAAGAAATATGTGTTTTCTGGACATATAGGGTGTCCCAATAAATAGGAGCCACCCCTAATATACCAAGTTTCGATTCGATCGCATGTATAGTTCCCTAGATATTGAAGAATTAATCGAAAATATGCAAATGACATAACCGTCGAATTACGAAAAGCAACTGATCCTCGAATTTTCAAGTCGATATGTTTATTTTTTCTACGGCAGAAAAAAATTGATATTGATATCGAATGAGTGATACCAACATAGTCGGGAAATTTGGACGAAACGATAAAGCGCTGTTTCCAGAACAAGCGCGTGAGAAGCATGTAAAACTCAAATAAGTTGAGAATATTTCAAATTAGCTTGTTCAAAGTAAGGTTTCTTTCTATAATGATATTTTGAATTCTAGAAATATTCCAACCGAATTTCATGAGGCAAAAGTAATAGCAATTCTGGGAAAAATTCATCAGACCCAAGTAATTATATGCCCATATTAATTAATTTTGTTCAAGATCATGTATTGAAGATATCCTGCCAAATTGTCAGGGCGGCTCAAGGATTAATTGAAATGGTTCTGATCAGGTTGTTGGTGTTACTACTTTCATTAAATCAGCTTTAATGAAAAGTTAAGAACAGAGACTGCACTTGTGGATTTTTCTGTAGCTTACGAAACGGTGTGGAAAGATGGTTTTATATTGAAACCTTATTATCATCAGAAGTGTGGAAAAGTGATTTGATTCATTGAAAATATGTTATCTGAAAGGAAAGTCCGTGCTTTTGTTGATGGTGTTAGAAGTAGTTTCAAAACTTGGAATAATGAACTCCCACAAGGATCAGTTTTAGCTCCCCTTTTATTTAATATTTATTAATGTGATATTCCTGCAACTTCTTCAGAGGAATTAATCTATCCAGATGATATTGCCCTTGATTTACCTCGTTTTGATTTCTAAATTATTGAAAACACTAACTAGAAATTTAGAAATTTCGAAAAATTATTTCATTGAGTTTCTTGTTTTCATTTGAATGATCAACAGAACTTTGAAACTTTGGAACTTACTTCAAATGATGCCGCTCTGAAACATAATTTCACTCCTAATTATCTTGGAGTAATATTAGATTCTTCTTTGAATTTCAAGGTCTCTCTAAAGGTGGATTCCATGATCTAAAAATAACTTATATTTGTTGAATTTGAAATAATAGTTTCAATGAGGAGGTTTCATTTCAAAGATTAAACTAACAAACTAACTAACCAACTGATTAAATTAACTGAAAACTTAGAGAGTCCTTTCACGGTGTATTTGTCTGTCACTATTCACTCCGCTCCTATTCTGTGGTTTCGAGTAAAACCTCCAAGTCTTCTTGTGCCTGTTGTTTACTTACCATATAACCGTATTTCACAGTTTCAAGTGTAGACTTCGCAGATTTATTTCTTTTCTTGATTTTCTTGGAGATTGCTGACTTTTACTTCGATTATTCTGACTGGACTACCACGATGTTGTTGACAGTTTTGCCAGGAACAATTAGAGTTTCGACGATGGTTAAAAATGGACTGCCTGTCTATGATCAAGCTTTCCTTATTTATTGTTTCTTCAAAATTTTCCCAAAATAATAGTAGCTCTGTCTGTCAAAATTCTTTCGCAATTTTCCTCTTGGAGGTAGGTGTTTCTTCTTCGAAACCACTCTGAAAATTCAGCCACATTTTTCTACATATTTCGATGGCCCTATTGCCTATGTTCTTTCATTATTTAATACACCAATTTTTACAAATTTATACCTTAATTTTAAAATTCTTCCAAGTTGCCAAATTCATTTGCCTAGAATTCATGAATTTCTAATTTCTGCAATTCGCTTCATCCGAACACCTGATAATTACATGATATGCAATTTATTGGTCGACACCTAATTTCTATCATAAATTAACATTTTCTTCGAAGTTCAACATCTAATTTCTGCTTTGAATTGCTACTTATATTCAATTAAAACCTATCATATCACCGTCCAATAAAATCCTCATTATAATTCACAACTTTTTGACTAGATAATACATTTATAAAATTCAAGGTGTTCATTAGCAGTTCTTTTTACTTTCAGATCATGAAATGAATAATTATAGAGTATTATGATTCCTGAATAAGCTACTGAAATAGTGAAATTGAATTATCTCGTTCAGTCAGTTGATCGTGGTTGGTTTGAACATTTCTTATATTTTATTGTAGGATCCACTATGTTTGATGCTTAGATTCATCCTAGTTAATTGTATATTGCGATAGAAAATGATTGAACTAGTGAAATTTGTGTGCATCGGTAAGTTATTATTCATATTTTCATGAATCATTTACAAAAAACCATAAGAATATGTTTTGTTCATCATTATCGAAAAATAAAATACACTCAAAATTCGAGCTTTCTTTTTTCAGCGCAAACGACTCTGGGGAAATAATCAGGAATCAAAGTTTCACTTTTCGATGTTTAAGGATCAAAACGATTTATCTCTAATCGAGAATGTGTGGATTGCAAAGCTGTCGAAAGTTTCGAAACGAATAAGCATGATGAAACTGAATCATTACGCTGATATATTGGGCGTGATTCCCATATTGATGGTTCATATTTTGCACTGTCAAATGAATTGCTCGAAGCGTCTACTTGCGTCAGCTCATTAATCTTCGAAGTATGTGAGTCCTGAAGCAGTAAATAGTTGTTTCGCAAATTCGTGGGAACATTAGTTTCCAAAGGAAAACGACTAAGTCACTGCAGGATCACCGGGATATTTGGAAAACTATGAGGAATTGAAATAGCTAACTTCGGCATTGTGTGGTGCCCGTCGAGTAGGTTCGAAAACGCCTATTTAACGTCAGGCTTTATCTTCTGACTCACATAAATACGAACTTATAAAACACTGCTGATTTTATACCTAAGGTAACTCCACCAGCATAATCAGCAGGTAGAATGCGGTTTTTCAGTTTCTTTCTGGGTTTTCACTCCCAATATCTGAAAACGAACTATCAAGTATCGATTAAAGTTTATTTCGGGAGGATTTCGCATCATTTTTCAGGTTTTTTATAGGTTTTCACTCCCAATATCTGAAAAAAAATATTAAGAATTAAATAAAATTGTTTTTCTCATAAAAATCGCCCTCGCGGATTGCAGTATCGAACTATTTGTCAAGGGCAGTTTCTTGCAAAACGGATAGCTTAATGAACAATACAGGAACAATAAAAACGATAACGTCACAGTTCGTTTTCTTTATCGTCTGTATTGTTCCTGTATTGTTCATTAGGCAATCTGTTTTGCAAGAAACTGCCCTTGATAAATAGTCTGATACTGCAATCCGCAATAAGGGCGTTCTTCATGAAAAAAACAATTTTTATTTAATTGATAAATTTATTAATTAATTCAAAATGAAAAACCTTAAAGAACGAATAATTAAATTTCAATTAAAATTATTATTTATAGGAAACGACTTTTGTCAAATTGACATTTTCGTAAATAACGGTTCTACTGTATTTTGATGAATGGAGAAAGTAATTCCGCCCATTGTTCTGAAGAAATGGACCATATTTGGCTGACAAAAATTTAGAAAACCTAGAAAAGCACTGCCGTGAAGGCAGCAGCTTTCACGAGCTTGTTCACATTGCGAAATGTCGACTAGGAAATTTGAATGAAATCAATTCTGCAAATTTCTCTCTGTTGTCGGATAAAGAAGTCATTTATTGACTATGGAAATGCATTATCTTATCAATAGGTTGTAAATTATAGGAAATTTGAGTAATATTTTATTGAAAGTTATTATGATAGATTTTAGTTGAACCTAGATAGCAATTCCAATCAGAAATTAGGTATAGAACTTCAAAGAAAATGTAAATTTGTGATTGAAACTATGAATGGACCAATAATTTACATCATGTAATTATCAGGTGTTCGGAAGAACCCAATTGCAGCTATATATATTATTTAAGAAATAGGGTTTGTTTGATATGATGGAAGTATTTTTGGGAATGTAATAAGAAATTTATGAATTCTAAGTAAATGAAATTGTGAACTTGGAAAAATTGTAAAATTTAGGCATCAATTTGTAAACATTTGTGAGAATAGGAACATAGGCGAATGGGACATCAAAATGCAAAGAAAAATGTGACCGAACTTAGAGCGGTTTTGGATGAGGAAACTCCCCTCCGAGCGAAAGCATTTTTTTTCAAGGAATTTTGACATGCAAGGGAAATTTGATTTTGAAAAAAATTTGAAAGATCTATATGAAGCGAAGTTCGAGCACTGCGAAGTAAGTCTATTTTCAACCATCGTCGAGACTGTTATCTTCCATCCAAAATTTTTTAAAACGTGGTATTCCAGTCAGAACAAGCAAAGTAAAACTTATAGAAATCCAAGTGACTGGTATCGTGAAACCAAAGATTACATACAGAGAAAACTGAAATTAGACAAAATAAACTTACCAAAACGGAATATACAGGGTGATTCATTAAGGGTGGCCACCGGCCGTATCTCGGAAACCGTTTATCCTATGACTTCCGGAAAAAAAATCTAATGACAAACTCGGCCCCGACAAAATGATTAAAAATATTTTCAAGTTCGTAGTTCCCCACTAGAGGGCGCAATCTATCACTTGTAAAATATAATCTCATTTTTTACGAAATATTCTCCAGCTAACAGTGGTAAAGAATAATAAAATAAGAATCTACTCTTTCTATTCAACAACTTTTGTTTCAGTAATTTTTCTATATTTCCCATTTTTTAGTGATGGGATGGATTAACTTTTCTTCAAGAAAAAAACATTCTTACTCCTGTATGGGTGAACCGATTTTCACGTAATTAGATTTCATTCGAAGGCCATCGAAAGCAGATCACAGAAACATATGACAACAATATACCGGGTGATCCAGTTGAAAACTACAGACTGTTTTATGTCACTTCGCCCTATTTGTGCGTTTTACTGGAAAATTTCAAATGCAACGCTATGATTCTAACCGAGTAAGAATAAGCCAAGCATTATCACCTACTGACTTTTTAAAATCCCAGACAGATATCATTGGTCGTTTCGGAGTTATTGACATTTTTGTAAATTTTGATCAATGTTGATTCTTTCTGTGAGCTTGAATAAACAAGGAAGTGACTTTATGCGTCATGACAACGCAGCAAAATACTCAACACACATGAAATAACAATGATGCGATGAAATAAAACAAAAATTAGCAACAACGAAAATATTTGAACAGAAAAACAACACTTACACCTAATCAATTCAAATATTTAAAATGTCTACCATTATTTTCTACACATAAATTTAGTCTTTCTTTCGTCGAGTTGACACTGGCCACAATTTCAGTATGAGAAGAAGCTACCTGTCGAAATCTATTTTGAATATCCTCACTTGTAGTGGGGGGTGTTCGGAAAACTAAGTCTTTATTCTCCCCCAAAAATAAAAATCTAATACTGTGAGGTCGGGTGATCTTTCTGGCCATGGAAAAATACTCCCTCGTCCAATATACCTCTTTGAGAAGACATTATATGAATATTCCCTAACATTAGCAGCATAATGCGCCGGGCAACCATCTTGTTGATACCACATATCTAACCTGCTTTGAATAGCAGTGTTTTCTAAAAGAATTGGTTCTTCCGTTAAAATTTCAAGCACCTTTGTCTCGTTAATAAGCCAAAACTTTTATGATATTATCCTCATTACGGCTTCTACGTTTTCTATTTTTCTTCCAAGATATTGAACCTTACCAGTTTCTCGCACTCTTCGTGACAATCTTTTGAATACCCTTTTGGAATGACGACGTCTTTCAGGATATCGTATCGGGTATCCCCTTTCACCTACTGCATTTTCTAAACATTCAAAATGAACACTAAGCATATCATATGCTTCTTCGTTTGAATAATGGGGCATCATAAAATAGTGGTTTGCAATCGTCCTAAAAAACTTTTACAGCTATAGATACCGAAAATTAACAGTTTCGCCAAAGCTTACTGGTTCTAAATCAGCTTGTTTCGTTGTTTTGATGAGTTTTTTCCTTTCATCTAATTGTTTAGAGATGAAATAACTCAAGTCCTCCAGAATTTCTCAAGGTTGGTCAACACTTATCAAAATTTACAAAAATGTCAATAACTCCGAAACGACCAATGATATTTGTCTGCAATTTTAAAAAGGCAGTAGGTGATAATGCTTGGCTTATTCTCACTTGGTTAGAATTATAGCATTGCATTTGAAATTTTCCAGTAAAACGCACAAATAGGGCGAAGTGACATAAAACAGTCTGTAGTTTTCAATTGGATCACCCGGTATATTGTTGTCATATGTTTCTGTGATCTGCTTTCGATGGCCTTCGAATGAAATCTAATAACGTGAAAATCGGTTCACCCATACAGGAGTAGGAATGTTTTTTTCGTGAAGAAAAGTTTATCCATCCCATCACTAAAAAATAGGAAATATAGAAAAATTACCGAAACAAAAGTTGTTGAATAGAAAGAGTAGATTCTTATTTTATTATTCTTCACCACTGTTAGCTGGAGAATATTTCGTAAAAAATGAGATTATATTTTACAAGTGATTGATTGCGCCCTCTAGTGGGGAACTACGAACTTGAAAATATTTTTAATCATTTTCTAGGGGCCCAGTTTGTCATTAGATTTTTTTTCCGGAAGTCATAGGATAAACGGTTTCCGAGATACGGCCGGTGGCCAACCTTAATGAATCACCCTGTACAGAAGTCAGCATTTTTCAAGCAACTCAAGTATGGAAAATCTACAGAACTCTACACTTCAACCTGCGGAATATGTATTTATTTCAGATCATAGAATCCTCTTGAGAGAGATAGAGCCGTGGCAAACTCAACACAAGTTCAAAAATTCCTATTTTGTTATTGGATTCTAATGCTATTCAAAGTTACAAAATTTATTCCAATTTATAACAACAGCGATTCATCACAGTACGTATGGAAGAGTAACTTCATCAGCATGGAATAAATTGAATTGTGTCGTATAAAATTAATTGATAAGATCGTGATGAAGGTCGACATGTCCTAATTGAATACCGTAAAACATGAATCTTCCATGAATAACGTCGTGTTTCACTATCTTGAATGAAACATGCATCAAATGCCCATCTTGCCTAGTTTTTGCCATGCAATTTCTAGTCTCTTTTGGGATAGGGCTTTCCCTACCAGTCAACTGATCTTCTGTCGACCGAAATATAATCCGAATTGTATTCGGCAGATGTCAAAAGTCATGCGAAGGAGACCAACTGGCATTATCTAGTCGATATGCAGTTCCCTGAAAGGTTTCAAAAATTTCACAGCAAAAATGGAATACAATCTTTCAGTCTGACAGCCGACCCTAAACAAAAAACTTAAGGGATACTTCAATCGCAGAATAGGTTCATAGGTTTAAAAGCTTCGAGGATAAACTCATGAATAGGTTGATCCACCCAATGAGTCATTCGAAGGTTCTATTTCAGGATATTGTCGAAATTCAAATACACTACGGTCAAATTTCAAATCTGATATTCGGATTCAGAATGACAGCCTAGTTAGTCACAATAACTTTCGAAGTTAAAAGAGTTTATTGTTGACTATTGTGAACAATATTGCGAAGAAAATTATAATTATTTCTTCCTTTTCACGGATAAGAACGTGGAACATTGTATATCATTATAATTAAAATTATTATTTTAATTATTATCAGTATTAGTAAAATTATAACTACGTGCTATTGTTTCGTACAATTGGCTATAATTTCATACCTAAAATAATTACAAACGACTAGGTTGGACTCACTGTCAAAATCAATTCTGTCTGTCCGTAGGCACCATTACGTTAGAAAGAATAACCCTATCGGCTCGAAACTTTCAGACTATGTTCCATTGCACAATGCAGTGGTTAAATTTCTCAAAGGGTCAAATAGGCCAAACCGTTTTGGAGTTAGGGTCATTTGAAATTTCGAGGATATTTTCCTGATATTTCAGAAAGCACTCAAATTATTGGACTGAAATTTGGTTATTAGTCGAAGAATTGAAGTGAGCAACTTCTACAGAATACCAAATCGCAAAAAAATTAAATTTCCGAAATTTTTTGAAAATTTTTTTTTGGAAATTGTCTGTCAGATCTGAAGAAAATTAATTCAAACCTTGAACTCTATTTAGCGACAGCATACGGGATTTCAGTAGATCCCCTTATGAATTTCGGAAACATTGGAAAAAATTTCAAAAAGCACTGCCGTGAAGGCAGCAACTTTTGCGCGCATGTTCAATGTAGAGGACCACTTCAGCAACGAATATGAACGTGCGCGCAAAAACTGGTGCCTTCACGGCAGTGCTTTTTGAAATTTTTCTCTCATAAATTACTGGATTTCAATTCGATCATATCTGTATTTTTGAACATATTGGAAAAATAAAATTTTGAATGGGTATATCTACAGAATCATTGGGCGAATTTTATCCATTCACGAATTCGACCTTCGTAATTAAGGTCCAAACCTTCTCTAACGGCCGATTGCGTAAACACAATAACTTCCGAAAGAAACAACTTAAAAACTCGATATTTGTTAGAAGGTTTGGACCTTAATTACGAAGGCCGAATTCGTGAATGGGTAAAATCCACCCAATGATTCCGTAGATATACCCAATCGAAATTTTATTTTTCCAATATTTCCAAAAATACAGATCAGATCGAATTGAAATCCAGTACTTCATCGAAAAATAACAGTTCGAAGTTTCATTCAGAATTTAATGAGGATGATATAATGAGAAAATCATAGAAATTTTTTTTTTCAAATTATTCTAATACCACGATTATCACGAAATTTTGCATAAAGTTGTCTTTCAGCATCTTAAAACTAGCTGTGAAGTTTAATCAGGACTCAATCAGTATTTCTCGAGTTATACCGAAAAAATCAACGATATCGAGAAAAAAACCTCGAAATTTGACATATTTTTTCCCGATATCTCCAAAACTTACGATCGTATCAAACTGAAATTTGGTACACCGCTGTGAAATTGGAAGTCCAAAGTGTGGGTATAATTTTTTTTTGAATATGATGAATGATTTCCGAAAAAAAAATTTTTTTGGAAAAAAATTTCGAAATAATTTTTTTTTTAATTACTGACTATATGATCCTGACGAAATTTGGCTCAAAGTTGCGCGTCGTTATACTCCACCTAACTGCCAAGTTTGAATCCAATCGTTCAGGTAGTTTCCGAAATAAAAAATAAATAACTTCAAAACTTCAAGTGCCTATAACTCCGAAACTATTCGACCGATTTTGCCCATTAACGAACTCAACCGCGGCATTTTGATGCGCAAACTATCCTGAAAGTTTCAAGTTGCTAGCTTGCTTCTGTCGACAGTTATCGTGTCTACGGCCGGCCAGCCGGCCGGACCGAATCGATTTTGACACCGGATTCATCATCAGTGAGTCCAACCTAGTCGATTGAGACCATTTTCGGCTCAATCATCCAAAATTACAGACATTTGGACAAAACGATAGCACGCTGTTCCCCTAGAACATGCGCGCAAAAATATGTTGAATTTTGTGATGTTTTCATATGTGATACTGATCCAATGATCAAGGTCATGATGAAATTTTTCTACTAGTTTGAAAATGCCGAAGCAAAACTTTGTGCAAATTGGATGTTGATTGTTCGATCAACTTGAAAAGAAATTGGGGATAGATTGAAAAGATAACTGACTTGGCAACGAAGTTGAACATGCGTGCAAAAGCTGGTGACTTCGCGTCGGTGCTTTTCTTGAATTTTTTTTTCATCAATATTATTGAGCAAGTAAGGAGCATGATCACGAAGGTCAAATTCCCAAATGGGCACAACTCCGCAGATATAAACCCATTCGAAATAATATTTCAGCAATGTTTTTGAAACTGCACATTCAATCGAACTGTCGTCTCATACTCAATTAGACCTAACCTAAAATTCTCTCAAAAGTTGAAACGCAGACGGACAGAAACAATTGAGTTTTCGTTTAGTAATTTGAAAATAATAGACGTCAGCTAAGATCAAGCGCGTAAAAATTAAATTGAGTCGTGTCATAGTGTCAATTATTCTTGGGATATTCAGTCAACGGAACGCCCACATAGATGAACGAATAACCGAATGATCTGTCCTATTCAATGTACTTCATTTCTGTCGAGTAATGATCAATCGAATTAATTTTGATACAATATTCCATCAGCTGATATTTTCCATGAAGTTTTGTCCATGAAAAAAATTCCGCATCAAGCCGTATCCAAAAGTTGACACCACCAAAAGATTCGATCTCGTTTCGCATAAAAAAAGGCGCTGTGAACCTACATCTACCATCTGAAACAAAAACGGCCTCTCAATTGGAATCTAGTCAAGGAACTCTATCCTGATAAATAATCCAACTAACTTTCTCTAAAAATTCACAAGGGACGAACATAAATCCGAAAAAATATCAGCGTATTACGTGTTTCCGTTTTTCACCAGTGGAAATCATCAAATTTTGATGAGCTATCGTGAATTCTGCAAGGGCAAGATGTTTGATTGCATGAAATTCCCTTTTACGGCTTCCAAATGAATATTTGAAAGTCGAAAATCATCCGTCACTCCAGAAAGAAAGGAAGAAATTATGACCCCATTCATTCGTCGGGATTTTCTTTGTGAAAAGGAAAATTCCGAGACGAGCTTGATCACGTTAAAACGCAGGTACGAAGAAACGAGCAGGACTGAGAATTTTCGGAAACAAGTAATCTTGTTATCACAATTGTGAAGCATTGAAAATTATCCTCTTGTGTTTGTAACGTTGGTCACTTCGAAAGTTTATACTAACTGTTTGGTTTGTACACTATCCGAATAGTTCACAAAGTATAAAAGATTTGTTGCTTCAGTGAGAAACTCGCCTTTAAGCTGTAATTTTTCAATCAAGTACGAGATTTAAATTAGATCCCATCTCTATTTTGGAAAATATCATTCTGAATGATTTTGCCCATTTACTAATTCAACTTTCGCAATTGAGAACAAATAACCGTCAATACAAATTATTATTGTGTTCACGGTCGTCCTTACGGTTGATAGTAAAAAAAAGGTATGAAATTCAAGGAAAGTCTCACTGAAGATCAATAGCTTCAGCGCTATTGCTATTTTCAAGTTCATCAGGAAAACATTTTCGACTATTTCTGGATCTCTCAAAGGCATCTGACGGAATCTCTAATGACACTTTGGTGGAAATGCTGGAAGATAATATCTGACGAAATAGGTGAATAAATTAAATCAAAGCAAAGCATCATCAGGCAAGGTATTTTGAAGTATTTTAGAATGTATACTATTTATTCAGTACATGAATAACTCAACAGTGGAATTGAAGCTTTTATTTGCAGATGATATAAATGCATTGATTTCTGATGCAAGTCTCCAAAATCATTCAACCAAGAAAACAAACATTCATATAGAAATAGAAGAAGTGCTGAAATCTCGTAATCTCACACTAAACACATCGAAAACAAGTGTCATGTGCTTCAGAACAAAACAATGTGAATACAAATTACACATGAAGAATTAAAATTGATGAAACAACCTTAAAACTACGCAATTTCTTGAAATAACATTAGATAAATACCTTACATGGAAAAAAACACCAACAAACAAACAACTTCAACTCAGTGTCGTACACAACCAGGGTATTATCCAAATACTTAAGCATGAAACTATTGAGAACTGTTTAAGTGAGTTTTAGTCATGCAGTTATAGACTGGATAAGAGTAGATCGAAATTGGCCATATAACCCTGTAGATATACCCCATACAGAATTCTCAATATTTCTAAAAAACAAATCGCATCGAATTTACATCAAGTTTTTGGTTGAAAAAATGACAAATGACAGATCTTGCAGAATTTCGAGGCCTTCGACTCAACTTTTCATCAGAAATTGTTCACGGTTGAATGCAGTGAAATATTTCGAGAATACTTCATATCAGAGATAGGAAAGAAGATACATTTTGACAAAATGATATCGACTTCAGCCGAGTCTGTGAACTCAGTCCTCAATTCATCTGAAATAAACTTCGGCTGACAGTTGATTCATGATAAAGTCAGGATAGTCCCGGAAAAGTTCTCGAACTTTTTCAATACTTCCATCAAAATGAAACAAGAATATTCTGAAACGTGCAGATGCAATTCATCATATTCGAATCTCAAGTTTCATAATCCTAATTGTTGAACGCGAGTCCCGTGCAGAGTTAATATAATGCGAGCGACATTTTCATTTCGGCTGAACATCTTCTATTCGGTCGGAATTCGCAATATCTGGCAAACTAAGTTTCAGTTTGGCCCCTGGAAATTTCAAAAAGATGCATTTTGCGCCATCCAAGGACTGTAACGTTTTCGTGATCCAGATCCTCTGTGTTTATGATATTTGTGAATCCCCGCTCGTTCATAATCTATTTTCGATGAGATATCGCTATAGCGAAAACTTTTTCAATATTGTTACTCCCATAGTTTAAAACTTTCCTGATGTAATCCAAAGATGTCTGTTGCATTTACATTTTGATATGTCATATATCACAGTTGAAACGCATGGTCGATTCCACCTTTGCGTTTACCTCATATATGCTTTTCAGTTTCATGTTTGGATCTCGATGTCGGATGATATGAATGAATGATGCATGGAATAAATTTGAGCAACAGAGTCATTTCGACATATATTCATGCTGAATGAGAGCCATACGCCATTTCAAGATTCATACATGGGGAATAAAGCCCGTCATGTTGGTTTTGGAGTTCCACACACGGCTATTTCTGCATTGCTGGAAACATACTGGAAATTTTCAACTTATTCACTGAAGAATTATTCAGCACAATGTTGCAATGTTTTATAATCAATGAATTCATTTGAACAGAACCAACAGATATTGTTCGAAAATTCCTGAAAATGCCGCGAAATTTGAATTTAGTATAAGGAAAGTTCTTCTTCACGATAACATAACTCATGAAATATTATAATACGAAAACAAAATATGCCTATTTTGATTTGTGTCTACAATCAGGGAATTATACGTGGTACCGAGTTGATATCTTCTCAACGAATATAACAATTTTATATGAAACTTTGCAGACAATGACTCATAAAGCATCTGACGCCATATTTTTCGTTACTTCGTTAGATGCGGTTTCATTCAAAATATCCTCAATTTTTTGAACTTGAATGGGTAAATTTATGCAAATTTGATGAAACCATTTATTCATTTTTATTTTAATGGAAGGAATGGAAATCAATGAGGAAAGTGTGGGATCAAATTCAGAAGAAATAGTTTTAGGCATACTACAAGAAAGTTTTGCTGGATCCTCACTCTTCCAAATTTATATCAATGACCACAAACCAGATATGGAACTATGTCCCAAAAGCGTAAATACAGGTAATAATGATGATGACATAAATTTACTTCCAGTTGAATAACTTTTCTTTACGTTATACAGACTTTCTGAAATCACCCTGGATAGGACAGATGAATGGTTCAAAGATAATAATTTACTTCCCAACAAAGAAAAAACCAAGTTCTTACTTTTCACAAATACCTAATTAATTCGAGTCAATAAATATACCAGATACAAAAAAATACTAAATTCTTGGACATCCATATAGACAAAAGCCTCATTTGGAAAGAATCTATAAACTGTTTATGTGAGAAAATTACATCATCGACTTATGGTCTAAGAATGATAGGTAGATATATCCATAGTAATTACCTGGATCACGGAATAATAGAGGCAAAACTGAGATTTGGCCTAGCATTTTATCGATAGAAAATCATGGGAATATTATTCATTATACATCGTAGACATTGTTCAACAGTTTCCCAATATAATATATATCTTCATATATCTAATTGACCTAGAGCCATACAGTTAAGAGTACTATATGTCTCCCATGTCATTAGTATTTGGACATTATTCCTCTTCGTTTTCATATCATTATACCTGTATGTATATGAATGTAATTGAGAATAAAGAGCTATTATTGTTGTTATTATAATTATTGTCATGATTATTATCATTATAATTATTATCAATATTATTATTTTTTTTCATTTTTAGGAAATGAATCAAGGCAAGCACGTGCTTTTATATAAGTCTTTGTAAAAAGAGGGGTTTTCAAATTTCATGGATTTTGTCCCCCATATTGTGTTGTCATTGGTGGGAGCACTATTTTTGAATGATGTATAGGTAAACAGCGCTATTAACTATAACATACAGATTCTTGAACGATTTCCATTCGACTGAAGTCAATTATGAATTAGTTGATGCTTATTCAATTCGAATTTTGAAGCTAATCTCTACTAGAGGGTATAAATCATGTTAATATTCCTGTTGGTTATAACACCTCAATTTTTTTCGGAACAACAATGTATTACACATTCACAGAGTCCGAAATAATGTATATTTCGTGTTGAAAATGTATATCTACTTAATGCGTGTGAACCAATCGACCATTTATAATAGCTGGATGAAAAATTCTTCGAATTTTTCAATGAATCATAAAATCTCACCAGTAAATTTCATTAGACAAAGGTACTGATTGTATATTTTGGCAAATTTTTGCAAATTTCATAACATGTATGACATGAAACCCATATATTTGCATTGCTTCAGTTATAATGGAAACAGCTGAATCAGGTGAGGGCATAATTAACAGGAAGAATCTTATACTTGATTGTCTCAGTCTTTACTTGTCGGAAATTCATCTTGATGATTAAAAAGTAAGTTAACTTATTTCCGCTTTATATATTTTTTTTCACAACAATTGTTTCGTCATGATAACATGACTTCATCAGGTGAGTATGGTAACTCCATACTCACCTGATGAAGTCATGTTATCATGACGAAACAATTGTTGTGAAAATAAATATATAAAGCGGAAATAAGTTAATTTACTTTTTAATCATCAGGAGGAATCTTGATTTCTTTCGATAACTATGAGAAGAAGATAAATACGCAGAGAGTAAGTCAGTGAAATTATATTTTCCATACATATTTTATATATCTATCTGTCAATTTACAGATTTAATCTGTCAATTTATACATTAAAACGGTCAATTCACACATAAAATTTGTCCCTTGACAGATTAAAATTTTTCGCATTATGGCACTAACGAGCTTTTCTGAAGCCCAACTCGTATTACATAGGGTATCAATTTTAAATGGTGAAATGTTTAGCTGAATGAACCATTTTATATTCTCTCGGGTTCAAAGATTGACATCAGGAAGAAGGAAACGCAGGAGTCACTTAAAAATATTTCATGCTGTGTACATATAATTTCGAAGCAGACGCACAGCAAATATAATTTGTCAGTTCTGTTTTTCATGTTTTATACCGTAATCAAATAAATGTTCGAGGAATGAAAGTCTGGAATATAGGCGCGCTAGGACCCTTCAGCCAGCCCAATACACTTTTATTTCCATCAAATGACTACTTGAATGAAGAGGGCTGTAACTCTGAAAATTAGAGACATTCTTCCTGCTCTTTTATTTTTCTTCGTTCAGCCATTCCGACTGCGAATGATATAAACTATATTTTATAGATAGAATTATTCATGGTTCTGGAGAGCCATTCAATGCTCAAGGGCAGATACATATATTCTGGAAAATATTCAAAGAGTCTTTCGCATTAGTGATAAGTCAATAAGCGATTGTAATCCTTTTGCTGATTCGTAGTGACAGCATAGTGTTGAAAACTGCTTGCTGTTCATGACGTAAGTAAAAAAATCTATTGGAGCTTCAACGTTTTAATTGTACAGTCCCAGTTCTTATGACGATTATTTCATGGAGTGTTTGATTCAACTTGAGTATGTAATCGAGTTTCTTTCGTATACAAGAAATGTGAAGAAATTTTCGCCAAAATGAGTGCATGGTTCAGGACCAAACATTAATAATTCAACAATCCATTTTCCAGAAAGTGAAATATCAATGAGGAAAGCCATTTTGGAGAAGGTAACATTGAAAGAAATTGTCCCAAAATTTAATTCTTCAGGCAACAGAAATAAGTGTTTGATTCCCAAGAAAACTAATCTTACAATCCTACTTGTCATAGGAAAGAAAAATGGACAAGGCTCCATTGATTTTTCAACATCACGAAACTAAATTTTCGAATAGTTTTTGTTTAGCCATGAATATTAATTTTGTTTCGTGAAAAATGAAACTTTGGTGTTTTTTTTTTCATTGTTACTTCCTCCAAATGGTTTTCCTCATAGATTTATCATTTTACGGAAATTAAGATGTCCAATTATTATCGTTTTGCCCAACATTTTTGCGCAACTTCCTTGTATGCGCAGTACCTGGTATACCCGGGTGGGTCAGAAAGATACTCGATCAAATAATCTAGCCTTTATATACCATCATAAAGAATTTCTAATTAAATCAAACACTTCATGAAACATTTGTCATGAGCTCTCCGACTATAAAGCTAATTACCTAGTTCAAAGATTCAAATTTTCTATGGTCCAAAATATTGTTACATTTAACTCTCTAGGGTATTCATCAATAACTACTACGAAACTGTCCAACAATGAAGCAATTATGAACAATATGGGAATCTGTTCCAAAATATGACTAGTGGCTTTAACCAATGATATGTTTTATCAATCTCGAATCAGGGTGAAACTCTACAGGTTAAAAATTCATTGGGGAAGGCACGCTAGGGTTCCTTCCGTGTGACTGACTGTATCTTTTCACATTTTTGACAATTGCGAGTCTTACAATTTCCATAGACAATTATAAGAATTAATTTTAGACTGACTTTCCGATAAATTACAAATTTGAACCCGAAACACTATGTCAACACAATATTCCTTCGCTTTCCTGTCTTTTTGCGCGCATGTTCTAGGGGAACAGCGTGCTATCGTTTTGATCAAATGTCTGTAATTTTGGATGATTGAGCCGAAAATGGTCTCAATCGACTAGGTTGGACTCACTGATGATGAATCCGGTGTCAAAATCGATTCTGTCCGGCCGGCCGGTTGGCCGGCCGTAGACACGATAACTGTCGAACGAAGTGAGCTAGCGACTTGAAACTTTCAGGGTAGGTCGCGCATTGGAATGCCGCGGTTAAGTTCGTTAATGGGCCAAATCGATCGAATAGTTTCGGAGTTATAGGCATTTTAAGTTTTGAAGTTATTTATTTTTTATTTCAGAAACTACTTGAGCGATTGGATTCAAACTTGTCAGTTTGGTGGAGTATAACGACGCGCAACTTTGAGCCAAATTTCGTCAAGATCATATTGTCTATAAATTCAAAAAAAAATTTTTTTTTCGGAAACCATTCATCATATCCAAAAAAAATTATACTCACACTTCGACCTTCTAATTTCACAGCAGTGTACCAAATTTCAGCTCGATACGATCATAAGTTTTGGAGATATCGGGAAAAAATATGTCAAATTTCGAGGTTTTCTTCTCGATATCGTTGATTTTTTTGGTATTACTCGAGAAATACTGATTCAGTCCTGATTAAACTTCACAGCTAGTTTTAAGATGCTGAAAGACAACTTTGTGCAAAATTTCGTGATAATCGGGTTATTAGAACAATTTGAAAAAAAAAATTTATATGATTTTTTCATCATATCATCCTCATTAAATTCTGTATGAAACTTCGAACTGTTATTTTCGATGAAGTACTGGATTTCAATTCGATCTGGTCTGTATTTTTGGAAATATTGGAAAAATAAAATTTTGATTGGGTATATCTACGGAATCATTGGGTGGATTTTACCCATTCACGAATTCGGCCTTCGTAATTGAGGTCCAAACCTTCTCTACAAATATCGAGTTTCTAAGTTGTTTCTTTCGGAAGTTATTGTGTTTACGCAGTCGGCCGTTAGGCTGACCGTAAACACAATAACTTCCGGAAGAAACGACGTAGAAACTCGATATTTGTAGAGTAGGTTTGGGGCTTAATTACGAAGGTCGAATTCGTGAATGGGTAAAATCCGCCCAATGATTCCGTAGATATACCCAATCAAAATTTTATTTTTCCAATGTTTCCAAAAATACAGATCAGATCGAATTGAAATTCATTACTTCATCGAAAATAACAGTTCGAAGTTTCATACAGAATTTAATGAGGATGATATGATGAGAAAATCATATAAATTTTTATTTTCAAATTGTTCTAATAACACGATTATCACGAAATTTTGCATAAAGTTGTCTTTTAGCATCTTAAAACTAGCTGTGAAGTTTAATCAGGACTGAATCAGTATTTCTCGAGTAATACCGAAAAAATCAACGATATCGAGAAGAAAACCTCGAAATTTGACATATTTTTTCCCGATATCTCCAGAACTTATGATCGTATCGAACTGAAATTTGGTACGCGCGCACGTTCAAATTCGTTGCTGAAGCGGTCATCTACATTGAACATGCGCGCAAAAGTTGCTGCCTTCACGGCAGTGCTTTTTGAAATTTTTATATGTAAGGAATCTGTGAGGAATTCTATTAGTGGATGCTATTATGGCAGAGTCCTATACCGATATCTCCGATTAATGTTTGCCAATAACCCTACAGAGTTATGCCAATTTATTTCATCCTTAATAGTTGAATCAATCAGTTATTTTCGGCTCTGCGGTGTGGCTGTTATTGTACTGAGAATTGGTTTCACTGGTATGGCTGTCGCTCGAAAACAGCAATGATTGGATTTTTTTTCAATATACCTACCGTAATAGGAGTGTTTTTCATACGGATATAATTTGTATTTTAATCCGTGAATTGGAAATTTCAACTCTGGACGTCGTGTTCGTGTGATGAGAACGTGTTCACAATAAACCAGCGCTTATGCTGTTATAAAAGTGTTTTTATTTTCCTATCAATGAGAAAATGGCATCGACATACCTGTTCATACCCTGCAACTCAGAAGTTTGTCTAGATTAATAATAGATTCTTCAAAATAAAATCTAGAAAAGCACTGACATAAGGTCAGGAGCTTTTACGCGCTTCTTCAAATTCTAACTATTAGATCAACACGAAATTTTGCACCTAGTGGCGTGTTGGTGATCTCCACCTGATTACGAAGTTTTGATCTGATTGTGTTTGTTCTTCTTGAGATATTGCGGAAATAACGTTAAAATTCTTTTCCTTATATCTCCTAAAGTAGAAATAGGATCGAATCGAACTTTGGAACATTGTTGTTGAATACTGACTCCAAGCGAACACATCAGAACTGACTCCAAGGTTTGTGCCGAATTTCATTGCAATCTAATCAGTATTTTCAGAGAAACAAAAATTTGTCATCAAAAATTGGAAAAATTTTCGAATAATTTTTTTTGAATTTTACAACAACAGAATCTACACGAAATGTTGCTGTAATTAGTGCGCTGGTATTTCAAAACTGTCAACGAAGTTTCAATTTTATCCAGTCAATACTTCATGAGATATCGAGGAATTAACCTCAAAATTTCAAATGGGTCCTACTGCAAAACTATTCAACTGATTCCACCCATTCACGAACTTATTCGAGATAATTGGACAAACCTTATCTGACAATTTTAAGTGGCTAAGTCTTTCCTTTCGAAAGTTAGAGCACATACGGTCGGACAGAATTGAATTTGATCCCGGATTCTTCTTCAGGGAGTTCAACCCAATCGTTTAAGACCATTTTCGGATCAAAATTCGAAAATTACAGACATCGTGACGAAATGATAACGCGCTGTTCCCTAGAACAAGCGCGTAATAATTAAACATATTCTGTCCAGGATTTTTTTAGGCAACCCATTCTCAATATATTTTTTAATATACTGAATTTATTATAAATAAGTTTTATTCTATTATCAGCTCTGTGAAGGTCGATGCAGATTTGGATCTTAGACTAAGAGAATGTTTCAAAAGAGAATATTCTACGGCTCATTACGAGCATGCGGATACGTTTGGAAGGTGTAATCAGAGCAAGTAGAGGTTACACGTCATACTGATGCTGACATTTTTACAGCTACGATAATAAAATTTCTGATTCAATAATAAAAAAAAACTTACTATTCTTATACGAAAAGAATGAAAAGTTAAATTTTTTTCGTACAGTTCTCCTATCATTTTTCAGAAATTTCATGGAATGAAAGGTATTCGGACAGTAATGATCAAGTGCTCGCCAGTTTATTCAGGTGATTCTTCTCAAGAATGGTTCTATAGTCTGTATAAGAACCTCACCTTCAAGAAGATCATTCATATCAAAATGATTACGTGTCTTAGAGGTGAATTGCTCCATTTCTTGTCACGAGACGTTGGTTGGTTCTCGACGAAGAAGTCATAAAAAGATCGAACGTTCCTAGCACGAACTCTAGAATTTAAGTCGCCTCTAGGAAATATTCGAATACAGGCGTCAAGTTGAAATATATTTTCTGTTAAAGAGAGCAAACGCGAGAAAAGTCCCAACAAAGATAAAGTTTGGTTTCACGAACCTTAGCGATAAATTTGAAGGTATCAACTTTTCACGCCACTCGGTCATTTCATTTTTCTCGAACCACAAAAATTTATAACCGTATTACGGTACATGATTCGGCTAAAAGGATAAGGAAAACTGCCCTAACTCTACGTTCATTTGTTAGGTGCACTGTAATGTAATGTATTCGGCACTGCGATTTGTTTCACGACAAAGTTTCATTCGAAGATAAGGAATGTTTTGGAGCTGTTGAAATACTATCGCCAACATTCTATTTCCTTTGATTAGAAGCTCGGATCGACTATCAGGATGTTGGAGGAGCATGACTTTCTAGGTAGCTAATAAAATCGCGAATACTCGGAATGTATTCTTTCGGAATATCGTATATTCTCACTTTATGAGAAACGAGATGTAAAAGGAAAAAAGCATTTCGGAGTCTTCATCATAGTTAGACTTGTGCTGTATTTGGAAAAGTTTTCAATGGACCATAAGCACAAGAGAGGCTCAACTATCGATGAAGGCTTCAAAAAACGCAGAAAATTCTCAAAGTTTCAAAATCACTATCATCCTGGAAAAACATAAAGAAGTTCAGAATATGCTCGGTTATATAGGTAACAATTTATTCGACTTCACTATTTGTGAAGTTCGTAGTCTTGCTTGAAGAATGAAATGACTCATGGAGATTGGCCATTTCTGCTTCTGGCATTATCAACTAACTTTTCTTTCGACATCTGGAACTGAAGGAAATATATCTACGGCTTACTCAGAATATGAGTTCACAAAAGAATGGGTGGAACCTTTTCCCGGAAATAGTTCAGGGAATAAATCCTAAAAGTCCAGTGGTTTGATGGTTAAGGCGAAAAGAAGTTCGAGATCCGAACGTAGTAATAAAAAGGATAAGGAAATCCAAAAAACGAAACTAAACAACAAGATAACAACCTATAATAGGTTGAAGTACACAAGGCAGAAATCGGTAAAAAACGTATTTGTTCAAATTTGCACACGATGATGTGCATAAATAATGGGAGAAAATGCACCTAGCCCGATTAGTGAACATATAAGGTACCATGTATGGATAACCTACCCGAATAATACCGTTTATGATTACCATCAATTCATTTCAGCTAGGAACAATCATGAAGCAATAAGTAAGAGGATAACCGTTAGAAGTTGAAACGATCTGTTTTCGTTACCCAAAAGATGGGTATGAGCTAACTCTAGGTGCAGACCTAAGCTACTCACGCACCGTTCCGATCTTCAACACGTGTTTCGAAAATCAAACATAACCTACTAAGAGAAAGGCAGGAACTATACGTTTACTACCTGGACAAGGTTGACCTCGAGAAAAAAATATTTTTCTTATATTGTATTAACGACGATCAAAGTCCTTCACCTGGATCCACCCGAAATCGATCTATCATCCAAGGTTCAATGGATAGATATCCTTCAAAAGCAATGTTCTTCGAAAGATCAACATCCCATTCAAAAACGATTAAATGTCCCTACCTTAATCTTAGTTCTACATCATCAACAAAGGAATTTAAACTGCCAAACTACTCAAGATTATCTTGGGTGACACCTAGCGATCAGATAGTCCATAGGAAATCTGAAACTTCTCACAGGAGCGTCAGAGTTTTTCAGCAAAATGATCCCAACACAGAATCCATCAACAGAGCTCATAGAGATGATGAAATATGAATATTACTGCTCAAATTAACAGACAAACAATTAGCGAACTAACCAGCCCAGGATTCATACATTCAGCAATGAGGGTTTATCCTGAATTTGGGTTATTACTGGAAATGCAAATTTGAACATAATTATTATGGGTTTGATTCGTCATTTTTCCAAATCATCTTCAGAAAGTATTCAAAATCAGGTTCCAAAATTGGGGTTTGGGATTTGTCAGGCATGCACGAAGTGACAACGCTGTTTAGTAAAAAAGGTTTTTCTGCTATAGAATAATCGAATATTTATTCCTATTCTGTGGTACACACGTGTTCTTTGTCAATGTAACCAAACAATTTCCGTTTGCGATTTGTCAGTATGACATTCTATGCTCTTCTTTTTCTATTCCTTGGTCGTTGTCCTTGACTTTAACCAGATCGAAGTATAGCTATCTCTGTTTTCTTAAGCAAAGTAACACATTTGACGTCCTTCTCTTTCCGAGAAAGCTGAATTCGACGTTGCCATATCGTGCACTCATGACAAATCCCTTTAAATGAAAATCCCCATTTTTATTTTTCAGTTTTAGGTGATCAAACATTTTTTTGAAAATATAATATTGAAATTATGTGTTTGAAATGTGATGTTCTGAAGGTTTTTCATGAAAATTGCTGCATTTCCGTTTGAAGGAGAAACCCCTATTGTACAAGAGAGCTTTCCGGTATCAAAATCGAATCAATCTTATTTCAAAGAGCTCGAACAGCCTGGTGACAATCTCGACCCCGTCACAACACTCATATTCTCTATAGGTTTGAATCCAGGGAACTTGGTGGCCAGAGTAACTTACAACACAACATCGAAAAAGGATGCAGATCTCATATATCCATGAGTTGGGGTGACAGTTACCGTAGACAATTGAACCGCAAACCATAACTTCTTGTCTTGTACGTATTTCTCTCAAAAATAAATTGAATATCCTATCAATCTGCGTTTTTCAATTCTGGCCATTCTGTCCTTCAGTGCTGCGGTTCTTACACCCGATAACAACAGCGGCTCTCAGTAAAAGAAAGCACCGTTTGTACATGGTACAAAAAAACTCCAATAATTTTTTGAGTTCGGAAACTTTTTCTCGATGAGGAAACATCTTAAAGATTCAAAACATTTTTTGTGTAACCTGTGTTCCTTCTGTGTTGTTTGGATGTTTTATATTTGTAATTTTTTGTTTTACCACTTTGTTACCAGGCAAACAGTACTGCCTGTCGAATTATTTGCCAAACGAAACTCGAATAATCGAACAGAATTAAACCATAAATCAGTAATGAGAATACAATTCGATATTGAATGAATAATGATACAATGGAAAAGCGTATTACTAGAAAATTAACTAAACTCCGTCTTGTCCTAGTTAATAGTGATGCCTCTGCATCCAGTCATTCATTATTATTATCAGTTCAATTCATTTTAGGCCCGAAATTCACGGAACAGAGATGGATGTGATTTTGGAAGCAGAATGCTAGAGAAACAATTCATGTATATTGAATAACGGTATTAATTGGACAGCGCCCTTCATGAAAGCATTTTCATGTTAAGAAGAAATCTATAGATATTGAGAATTCGTAAAAAATCCTGGAGTAGATTCCAGTTGAAATCTGATCTGGCTCATCCACCATTTTACAACCCAGAAATTCGGAACAGGAGGATTGGATCAGATCCCACTAAGAATCAAACCTTACTTAAATATTCTACCAACTTGTAAGATTTATTTCATAGGATTCTTCAGTTCAAATTTAGCCACTAACGGTTGATTTAACTGGTGTCTGAGCAACAGAACACACATCTTTTTCGTAATTTTAGGCATTGATTCTGCGAAAAACGATATTCTACTGCCCGCACCTAACTTATTCGAAATGACTCCTAGAATTCTGAAAGTTTATTGTTCCAAATGATTATATATAGCAACTCTAACTTCAGCACAATAAAAATGAAAGCAGTGATAACATTAATTATGATATATTCCGAGTCCTGAGTCCGAGTTTCAACTGGGTAATTTTAAAAGTTGGTATTAATATCTCCTTTCATTGTTGAGGCTCCATTTTTTTCCACATTTATTCTGACTGCAGGCGAGTTCACGGTTTTTGTGTTATGATCTTGAAGCATGATGTGAGTAATTCCATTTAGTTCAACGCATTCAGTTGAGTTCCGTACTGAGTGAGATCATGAAATATATTCTTTTTCCGGATTTCATCTCAGCATGACATTATGGAGAATTTACAAGAAAACAAAGTTTGAACTACTCAAAAAAACATGATCCCTGGAACCACTTCCACAGGAAATTTGTCAGGTTATTTGTTATTCCTGATGTTGTATCTCGACCATTCATATTGTATGTGTATCTGTATGATTCCAGAAAAATCGATAAAAGCACCGTCGCTAGCTCATGCCATTCAAAAATCTGTCGTGTCAACGGACAGATGGCCGGATTCGGACAGGATTAAATTCCACTTGGAACTCTTAAGAAGGGATTCAAACCTACTGGTTCGAGAAAACTTTCGACGAAATTTATAATTGTGAAACAATAAAACGATATGGAAAACCGTGCAGAAATGATAATTGGAAAAACTTCTTGTAGATTTTACGATTGGTAGATCCTAAAATCAATTCAAGAGGGTATATAATAGCACCAGAATTCCTAGAAATTTTTCTCGCATCTCAGACAAAATTTTAAATGAATTCATTCACGGATTGACTAGGTGAATTTTGTTTATTCTCGAATATCGATGAATGATGGATGGGTTTATTCTAACAAATGAACCTGCAACAATACGGTCTTGATCGAATCGAAATATTGTCTGGAATTTGACTACCATTATCGAAAAAAATCTTGAATCAACAAAAAAGATTGAGTTCTGTGTTCACAATGAAACAGCGCTTATGCTGATATAAAAGTTTTTCTATTATCCTATCAAGTGTCATTAACTAGCATCGACATATCTGTTTATACCTTGCAACCCAGTAGATTGTCCAGATAAATAATAGATTCTTCAAAACAAAATCCAAAAAGGCTGACGTGAGGTCAGGAACTTTTACGCGCTTGTTTGGATTCTAACTATTAGATCAACACGAAATTTCGCACCTAGTTGCGTATTGGTAATCTTAACCTGATTACGGAGTTACAATCTGATTGCATTTGTACTTCTTGAGATATTGCGGAAATAACGTTAAAATTCCAAATAAGAACGAAATTTGGCACATTTTTTTCCTTATATCTTCGAAAGTAAATATCGGATCGAATTGCGATTTGAAAAATTGCTGTTGAATACTGACTTTAAGGTTTGTGCCAAACTCCATTCCAAAACTGTCACGAATCTTCAATTTGATAGAGTCAATACTTCATGAGATATCGAGGAATTAACCTCAAAATTTCAAATATTAAATTCAAAAAAGTCTACTTGTTAAAGGCTATTGATACAACAATTAAATACAGATTTTTCTGTATTAACCTTTACATAATTATATCTTTCAATATCGAAAGATATTATTATGTAAAGGTTAATACAGAAAAATCTGTATTTAATTGTTGTATCAATAGCCTTTAACAAGTAGACTTTTTTGAATTTAATATTTGAATGAAAACTTATAGTTTTCAAAGGTCAATATCAACTGTCATTTAATTTTTGAAGTTATAAAGATTTTGGAAAATGTTTTTTACTGCATTTCATTTGTCAAGGAAAGAAGAAGGTTTAAGTAAAATCTGTGGCATTATTGTTTTCTATGCACAATTCTAACAAGCATGCGTATGGACTTAAATCTGGTTATTTCCGTTGATGTGAAATGTGAGTTGAAACACGTGGTAAGTTTTTGATATATAATATAGAATAAATGCTACTGATGATTCTAAATCGAAAGATAGAAGATGAAACACTGTGTCTAGTATTGTTTTTAGGTTGTATTTCATTTTTTTACCCTTTTCTAAGGTTTTTTACTTTGATCATTATATGCCAGTTGATATAATAATTTTGTCATTGAAGACGTAGTACGTCGACGACATAAAAGTATATCGAAAGATATCAAATCAATATCGAAAGATATTATTATGTAAAGGTTAATACAAAAAAATCTGTATTTAATTGTTGTCTCAAAATTTCAAATGGGCCTAACTCCGAAACTATTTAACCGATTCTACCCATTAACAAACCCAACCGATATATTTGGACTCCGAACTTAACCTGACAATTTCAAGTTGCTAATTCTTTTCCTTCGAAAGTTAGAGCACATACTGACGCACGGGCGGACAGAATCAAATTTGACCTCAGATTCTTCTTCAAGGAGTTCAACCCAATCGTTTAAGTCCATTTTCGGCTCAAAATTCGAAAATTATAGAAATCGTGAAGAAATGATAACGAGCTGTTCCCTAGAACAAGCACGTGAGAAGTATCCTTCACCCCTCGATTTATCCTACTGGAGAAAATTCGTTTTACATCCAGTTCTCGTAAGTTTTTTTTCAAAGATTCGATTATCAGTACCACGAATTAGATCGAATGCTTATAATGTACATCTTTGCCAAACTTCAGATACAAATCATGATGAAATGTCGTTATTTTCCTGACGATAATAACTTATTCATACTCATCAGCTAATGAGTATTGATTGAATTCCCTCAATCGTAATTATACCTGTTATATAGCGGTGAAGCCAGAATTGCAGTTGATTCGAAACCACCACAATTTGGACCGATATTCGTTGATGGCTTCGAATGTATGGTTTATACGATCGATTGTAATTTCAATATTACAGTCGCTCGAATTTTTTCGGATGTTATACGAGAAGCATTCCACTTGAAACACTAGAAGAGACGAGAAAATTTCCAGTTTTTTATTCGGTATCATAAAATAGGGTCACACATTCTCCAGCTCACAATGAGATTACTCTCTGCGAGGGGGAATTCCATTGAGGAAGACATCATGCTGTTACTACATATCAATGTACAGGGTGATTCATTAAGGTTGGCCACCGGCCGTATCTCGGAAACCGTTTATCCTATGACTTCCGGAAAAAAAATCTAATGACAAACTCGGCCCCTAGAAAATGATTAAAAATATTTTCAAGTTCGTAGTTCCCCACTAGAGGGCGCAATCTATCACTTGTAAAATATAATCTCATTTTTTACGAAATATTCTCCAGCTAACAGTGGTAAAGAATAATAAAATAAGAATTTACTCTTTCTATTCAACAACTTTTGTTTCAGTAATTTTTCTATATTTCCTATTTTTTAGTGATGGGATGGATAAACTTTTCTTCACGAAAAAAACATTCTTACTCCTGTATGGGTGAACCGATTTTCACGTAATTAGATTTCATTCGAAGGCCATCGAAAGCAGATCACAGAAACATATGACAACAATATACCGGGTGATCCAATTGAAAACTACAGACTGTTTTATGTCACTTCGCCCTATTTGTGCGTTTTACTGGAAAATTTCAAATGCAATGCTATGATTCTAACCGAGTGAGAATAAGCCAAGCATTATCACCTACTGACTTTTTAAAATCGCAGACAGATATCATAGGTCGTTTCGGAGTTATTGACATTTTTCATCTGAAATGTGACCAGTATCGAGATTCCCTCTGCGGTTTTATCCAAGGTAAGTTGACCTGACGATTAGTTACAACTGTGAAGAACTGTAGTCATTCCCTTGGATCCGCTTGTTCGGTGTAGATGTTTTGGTTGATTGAATGATTAGCTCTGATCGAGGGGAAATATTTGTTGATTTATCGACAGATATTCGTCCTATTATCAAAATGCTGTATCTCAATTTTCCGCAGATTTGTTGCTGTATTTTCAAAAGCCAACTAGACGTTTTTAACTTTTGATTTGAAATTCTTTTTGTCCTTCCTATACAAACTCGACTCCTACTGAGTTATGAAATGAAATGTCTTAATGCATTCTTCGAACTAGTACTTATTTTGTCATGTTCAAGTCTCTGAAATTTTTCGTGAGATTTCACGATAATGAAATGAAGAAAATTATTTCTGTATTTTGAAGCTATGTGGAATGGCTGCGAATTTTCCCCGTGTTTTCGTTTTTGCGTAGGTTCCTCTCATTTTCGAATTTTTACCGAAAATGGTTTCAACCGATTACGTTGAACTCACTTATCCTATGTTAAATTCCATTTCGTCCGGTCGGCAGGACATAGACACGATAACATGAAAATGGGAAACGCCAGCAACTTACAATTTTTAAGGTAGGTTGCGCATCAGAATGCGACAACTATGCTCTTTAGTAGGCCAAATACGCTGAATGCCTTCGGATTTATACTCGATTGAATTGTTGAGGTTATTTCCCCAAAATCTCAGGAACTACTGGTGTTATTGGTATGGAACTTGGTTAAAGAATACCGACGCTCAATACCATGCGAATAGCTGTGAGGATCTCAGTTTCAAAAATTTCGCAAGAAACTTCATCGAAATTTTTCAAACTGTTCTTCGATTTCTTTTTTTGGAACCATTCAACAGATTTCAGTGAACCTCAGCACAAGCTATAGAGTTGATATAAAACAAAAGTGAGCCAAATTTCAGATCAATCGGATATTCATTCCCAAAAATATTGGAAAAAAAATATAATGAATATCAGCTTCACAACCAATTTCGGCATATGCATAAAAGTACTGACTTCACGTCAGTGCATTTCTAGAATTTCAGGTTTATCGAGTAGCGAATTAACTCATTTTGTGGAACGTTCTTTTTCGCCAAGTATTTCATTATGTTGACTACATTGGCAAAAAATCTATCCTTCACTTCAGTCTACAACGATTTTCGGAGATGGAAATACCTATGTAGAAGCTGGCCACTCATGCCAATAACACTTTAAGATGCACCTTTAATTCACGAAGATCGTTTAACAGGAGGACCATTATTCCTGGCCAAGTATTTCATTATGTTGGCCATATTGTTAGGAAAATTTTTCTTCACTTTCAATTTTCATATCTGAGATGGAAATCCATCTGTAGAAGCTGAGTCACACTCACTTTAGACGCGTCATGCTCTCCGCCAAACGCCTCTTCCTGCTGATGGTGACCTCTTCAAGTCGCCCCTGCCACATCATCCCTTCAGGTAGTCGTCCAGCTCACTACTACATTGCCCTCCGTGCCGCGGCGATGTATAGTCTCAAAAGGGGACTGCCATTCTGGTTTGGTGAGCTATCCTCCCGCCTATCCCCCCGGATGTTCCCCCTAGGATGACACAGATTCGTCTGTGTGCCGATGAATCTTTGCGTTATTTCGCTTCCCTTTGGCAATCGGACTGGGAGGCATCCGATACGAGTCGCATAACGGTGAACTGGTTTCCCTCCGTGCAGTTGGTATCAGAACACCCTGGGTTTCCTCTGGCCTGCTTTATATCAGTCCACGGTCCTTTCAAGGGAAATTTGCATCGGTACGGCATGATCGACCACGCGCTTTGCTCATGTGGTCGCATTCAATCTAGCGACCACGTATTAAGATCTTGCAACCTATTCAGTGATCTCAGGATCGTACACGGCATTCATATTCTTGAGTTTTCGGGTCTAAGACTGGCCGATTTCATTTCCTCCAGATATAATTAAAAAAAAAAATTTTTCCTTCGCCGTGCAGTGCACTCGTCGGCTGAATTCCTGGCACGCGGTCTAGTCTTGGGTATGAACCTGGGACGGCAATGATGACAATGAGGACCGTTTTACAGGTAAAAAGTACTACCCTGTTGCAACGACGAGAATATCATTGACGTCTTCGAAGAAGAGGTTTTTTGTCATGCTCCACGTTATATTCATGCATGAATAAACAAATGAAGCTAGCCATGTTACTAGCACCAAAACATTTTGAGTGTTTACCAACTATCAGAGCAGTTCAGAGATCTGGGGACTGTAGCCCTTTGCTTGATGAGTCACTTGCTGTTGATTGGCAAGAACCATTAAATAATAACATTATGGGCATATCGACCTGGAAATGTGAGACCAAGCTGGAATATTAATACTTGATCCAGGTTGTAAGGTTTTTTCTAGGAACTCTTCTTATTTTCTGTTAACCTTTTGATTTGTAGCCAGCGCCATCTCTCAGCCCCTACTTGACTCACGCGCGATCTACTTCCTTTTTTGCGTCTGAAGTACACTTCGTTACCTACCTACACCTACCTGTACCTAGTAGATCCTCTCAGGATCACTGTACTCTGTTCATCTCTGGAGTTATGGTACACTCTTTTCTGTCTCACACCAAAGATGTCTACTCACTTAGGTATAAGAAGGCTTGGTTTGAGGCATGCCTTCCAACCCCACCCCTCCCCCCCACAAAGCCAGGACGAAAATTGACACTTCCAAGAAGCTGAAAATTTCTCAGAAACCTCCAAAAGCTTCAGATCTATTGCAATAAGACCAACTTCAGTTTTCCTTCAGTTTGATAGTTCGAATTTATACCGAAAGGCGATAGAATATATTTTCTATCTTAAATGATATAAATGGTAACGCACTCTTTTCCTGAGTATTATGCCATGTTTGCTTCAGGCAAGATCAAGATAAATCTTCGATGTATCCGGTGCCGAAAGTACGCATGGAATACATGAGCGATTCTATCAGACTTTATTTATATCTCCGAGATTGGGATGTTATTCCTTAAGTCACATAAGGATTCTTTAGATGAGGTTTATATCCCTTGAGCATACAAAACATCAAAATATCTGAGGTTTCTCAAATCACTTGTGGGATGACATCATTATCTCGGGAGAATGTAGGTGGTGATGAAGTTAAAATGAATGGAATAAAATCCGACCATGTAGCTTGCCTCCTTTCATCTCCGTATAGAGCTTACGTCAAATTAAAAATGAAAGAAAGTGTACGCCAGATACTCAAAAATTCTTATTTATACAATCCTAACAGATGTAATTCTCTCTCTCAAAAATACCTTCCGATAAATAATGACGCTGGAGAAGCTCGGAAAATTCTAGAAAATCCCCAACTTCAGACCGTTAACAATGGAGACAAATTCCATATGGGGGTGGTCGGTAATATAAAATTCCACATAGAGAGCAGATTAAATAGATAGATCTTAACGATGCCATATCTGAACGTTTCCATTCTGCGATTTTTCCGGACTGAAGGTTTAATTGTACCGAAATTATTCTCTATTAGCCTTTTGTTCAGCCTTGATGGGCTGGTCATGCCGTTGGAATGCTTGGATGTGGCCGTTGAAATATTTCTATCAGATTCAACCATTTTATGGTGTGAGGAATTCAACGCATTTTTCATTCCTGTGATGTTGATAAATAAAATTCATTAATTTTGTGATAAGCGTAGTAAACTATCCGAATTATAATATAATTGCGTGCATGTTCTAAGGTACAGAGTGTTATTGTTTTTCTGAAATATCTGTGATATTAGAATTTTGAGCAGAAAATGGTCTCGAACGACTAGGTTGAACTCACATACAGAGAATCAGGATGAATTATTAGAAAAATTCATAAAAAATATTGCCAAACTACCAACGGTTGAAATAATATTTACTAAAATTGGTGGGACAAACCTGTTCGATAATGATTTGAAGGAAGTCTGTTTCAAATTTGAAACTGAATATATTTTGCGAAAGTCGTTGATATTGTCCCTGCAATGGGTTGTACTCATTTGAATCTGTGGTTAGTTCTTCAATATCTACAGAAAAACCGATGCGATTGGATTCAAGCCTGATAATCAGTTGTAGAATAAACATAAAACACAAATGTACTCAAGGGAAAATTTGAACACACCAAACTTTTATTTACTAATTCACTCTCGGCTATCGATTTCGGCCTTCAAGCCATCATCAGGCCAGCTGAAAATACAGGGAAAACAATATCATATACATATATGAAGAACGTTTTTCACATGAAACATTTAAACGATCTAATTGAAAATACTTTAGTTAAAATCTATATACTCAAAATAGTTTTTTCTAGAATGTTTTCTTTTTTGTGTCGAAGTAAGTAACTTCGAACTATGTCTTACCGTCAGATTCCTGAAATACAAATTTATTTTACTCATCCTTTGTTGTTGTTATCATATAAAATGCTTGATATTTGGGTCGTTTTTTCTAAAATATATAGGATCTTAAAATTCTCTGGGACTTACAATGCAAACAATAAAACGGAAGGAAAGGAGTTTATTGAACCTTTTTCCTTTCCTTCCGTTTCATTGTTTGCATTGTAAGTTCCAGAGAATTTTAAGATCCTATATATTTTGAAAGACACGACCCAAATATCAAGCATTTTATATGATAACAACAACAAAGGATGAGTAAAATAAATTTGTATTTCAGAAATCTGACGGTAAGACATAGTTCGAAGTCACTTACTTCTACACAAAAAAAAATCTAGAAAAAACTAATTTGAGTATATAAATTTTAACTGAAGTATTATCAATTAGATCGTGTAAATGTTTCATGTGAAAAACGTTTTTTATATATGTATATGATATTGTTTTCCCTGTATTTTCAGCTGGCCTGATGATGGCCTGAAGGCCGAAATCGATAGCCGAGAGTAAATTAGTGAATAAAAGTTTGGTGTGTTCAAATTTTCCCTTTGGTACATTAACCTTACACACTAATGGAAGAATTCACAACTAAAAAGATAAAACATAAACATCCGATTCATTTTTCGGGGATATCGTGATGAAAGTTTGTGATTTTTCTAGGTATGAAGTTATTTTTTCTGCAGTAACCCAAACAACCAAACAACCTTACCCAATCATCATGCCATTGAGAACTAGATGGCAAATCCCCATGCACAATTTTGTGTGAAATTTCGAGATGGTCGTGTTATCGGAGCAATTTGAAGAAGACATATCAAAATTATGTTTTTGAATTATCAGTTGGAAACTTCCATTCGAAGTTCTGAAGATGATTTATTTCACATCAATCGAAAAATTTTAACCCGATCTTTTATACTGATTCGGAAATATCTGATACTGGGACGATTTATTTTCGCGATTTTGTGAAATAGAAAATACGCGAAATATGGACATAAGCTGTCTGTTTAGTGGGTGATATTCAAATTATCACTCCTAGATATCATTAATTGCAGCTGTTGCTTGACATGAATCGTGAAATATTCCAGACTTTCCAGGAAATTTATTAGGTGATGCATAAATTTGTATTTTAAAATTTCTGTAGTGATTACGAATAAATTAGTTAATACATATGAGCCATGAATGCTCTGAATGAGAGCTCATCGTTATCGTACATACTCCCGCTGAATTTTGATTTGATCGTGTCGGCATGTTTGTAACTATTGGGATGACGGAATCTCAAATGCGTTTATGAAATGAACCGTTAGGTGAATTTCGTGTATTCCGAATTCGACTCCATATCGAAGCTTCAAACCTGCTCTGATTCTCTGAGTTATTCCTTCGCAAACTTATTCAGTTTAAAGTCCACCAAATGCAATTTTCATCGAACTATTAACCACCTCATGAAAGCTTGGAAAAAATTCACAATTTGTAAAAGAAAAATAAGTTATCCGCATGAGTACTCTCACAGGCATGCGTCCCGCGCAAGCGCTACAGATCAGGACCTCTATTCTCTTTGAGGCAACAACGTGGTGTTAGGTTACGAGGTTGATAAATCCTAAAAATATGTAACGGATTGAATTCCTCATAGAATTATACGACCAGAAAACCGCCAAATTGGGATATTCGAGTCAAGCACTACTACGTCGAATAAGTATTTGGATAGGTGACAAATGAACGAGTAAAATATTCTGGCTTCACGCTCGTTCTCGCCTTTACTCAAAAAACGTTCCGGAATAGGAAGAATAAGAGGGAAAAATTATTATGAATTTCTCTTGGTTTTATTGCACATTATTACGCTATTTACTTTTATGCGCCCGTTTGAGGGTGACCAATATTTATTCGGAATATTCAGTATCTGCAGATTCAAACAAAACTTTTCATTGCACACAGTATTTCGAAGAATGGATAAGAACTTTCTACGAATGGTTAAAAATTCTAGAGAAGCATCGACGCGATATTTCTCGAGTCATGAAGGAAATATGAACACTACTGAGAAAATAAAAACGATACTGGGAAAATTATAACAGAATTAATTTTTTTTCAACATTTCCGGAAATAAATATTGGATCAGACTGGAATTCGGTTTGCTTTTGTGGAATACCTACTTAAGATTTGCTCAAAAATCCCTTCAGAAAGGAACTTTTATTAATTTTTGCGCGCATGTTCTAGGGAACAACGCGTGCTATCGTTTTGTACAAATGTCTGTAATTTTCGCATTTTTTCCAGGAAATGGTCAAAAACGATAAGGTTGGACTCACCAATAACGAAACGCGAGCTGGCGATATGAAACTTTCAGATAAGTGACAGTTAGTTGAAGCATTACAAAGCACAACTTTTTACAGAATTTCGTTGAGATCACACTATCTGTACATTTTGAAGAAAATAGTTTTCTGAATTATTCCGAGAAATTTTTGTTTGAATAGTGTTCATTGAATACGAGAAAACTCCTGCTCATACCTTGAACATAATACTTTACAGCACTGTACTGAAATTAATTCTGATACGACCATAATTTCCGGAAATATTGGGAAAAAATGAATAAAATTCCGTGTTTTTTTTTTCTCGATATCGTTGGAACAACGCGTGCTATCGTTTTGTACAAATGTCTGTAATTTTCGCATTTTTTCCAGAAAATGGTCACAAACGATAAGGTTGGACTCACCAATAACGAAACGCGAGCTGGCGATATGAAACTTTCAGATAAGTGACAGTTAGTTGAAGCATGACAAAGCACAACTTTTCACAGAATTTTGTTGAGATCACACTATCAGTACATTTTGAAGAAAACAGTTTTCTAAATTATTCCAAAAAATTTTTGTTTGAATAGTGTTTATTGAATACGAGAAAACTCCTGCTCATACCTTGAACATAATACTTTACAGCACTGTACTGAAATTAATTCTAATACGACCATAATTTCCGGAAATATAGGGAAAAAATGAATAAAATTCCGTGTTTTTTTTCTCGATATCGTTGCTTTTTTCGGAATAACTCAAAAATACTGATTCGATCAAAATAAAACTAAGTAGTTGGTTTGGGAATTCTGATAGGCAACTTTTCGCAAAATTTCCCGATGATCGTGTCATCAGAACAATTTGAAAAAAACATTTGAATTTTTTTTTCGAATATTCAATATTCTGTGGTCTTCTGATCATATTATTTTCATGTTATTCTGTATGAACCTTCAAACTTCCATTTTCCGATAGAATACTGGATTTCAATTCGATCTAATCTGTGTTTTAGGAAATATAGGAAAAGTAAAATTTTGAATCGGTTTATCTGCGAAATAGTACAACACCCTGTTTTCTCCTAAATTTCACGCATTTCCAATATTTCTCGCGTTTATTTGCAACTTTAAATTAAACAGACAGCGAGAAGGTATCTTGACCTTGAAATATTGAGCTCCGTTATTCACCAACACGTGGTAATGTTTGCTCTTAAGACCGATTTTGGCAGAAAATTTAAAATTAGATCAGAAATTCGGACACGCTGTTCTCCAAAAACGAGTAAAATCATCATTTCAAGTAGCAATGTTTTTCCAATACAATCAGCGTTCGGAAAATATATTTTTCTGATGAATTTTATAAGAACTCCCAACACTGCATACTAAAGTCACCTGATGATTTCTTATTAAACGTCTATATAGCTTCATGCCCTCCTATAAATGTTTCAACACTAAAGGCAGTTGCCTTGTTGGTCTCTTAACACTTACCTCGTGATATAACTCCTTGAAATGAATCTCTGGGTAGTAATTTTGTTCGTAAAAGATGTTATTCCTGGATATAAGGGTTCCAGATAGGGCAGTTATGGACATCAATTTATGATTCACCCCCTCACTTTGAATTGTAGGAATCGTAACACATTGTGGTAGTTTGGAAAGAGTTTTATTCTTCCTGCTCCTTGCAGGCTTAGGTCAGCTCAAAATCAGTACCAGTTACATGAATAATATTGTTTTTCTACAGAAAAACAAATCTTTATTAATTTTTGTATTTTCAAGAAAACATGGCTGGATACTGGTGAAGCTGAGTTTTTTTGCTCAACTATGTACATTTTTTTTAATACATTTTTGTAATAATTTTTCGAACTACCCACCAGGTTTCATCATGATGGAATCAGTGGTTTCTGAGGTACGTCGGAAAAAAGAATGATACCGGGGAAACCACCACAAGATTTGACATATTTTTCCCCTATATTGAGACACATTCGTATTGAGCTGAAATTTGGTACACTACTTTCAAAAATGGAGTTCACGTCTGAGCGAAATTTTCAGCCAATCTGATTCAAGTGTTTCTGGAAACAAAATTTTTCGAAGAAACTTGCTCGTCAATATGCTTCAAGTAACTGCCAAGTTCCAATTCAATCGTTCTGATAGTTCGTTCAATATCTTGGAAATAAATTCAAAATTCGAAATGACTATATAACTTCGAAACCGTTTGGCTGATTTTGTCAAGTAACGAACCTAACCGTAGCATTTTGAAATGCAACCAACCTACCCTAGAAGTTTCAATTGGATACGATTTGCTGTTCTCGCTTGATTTTGACACCAGGTACGCCATCAGTCCACCCTAGTCATTAGAGGCCAGATTCGGCTCGAAATTCCAAAATTTCGTCCTTTGAACAAAACGATAGCACGCCGTTTTCCAAAACCCCGTCGATTTTAAACTTTCAGAATAGGGTTCATTTCAAAATAAAAAGTTTAAGATCGTTAATGGGCGGAATCGGAAAAGTGGCTTTGGAGTTGAAGTAATTTTACATTTTGTTGTTGTCTCCTTGATATTTCACGACTACTTTCGCGATTGAATTGAAACTTGGCAGTTAGTTGAAACATAACAACGTGCAATTTTCTGCGGAACTCTGTTGAGATCCTATCGTTACAGTAAATTTCACAAAAATCTGGTAAATATCAGCAGATTTGAAGGACTAAATCGCTTCGACTTTGAACTCTCTATTTTAATGCAGTGCACCAAACTTCGGATTGATACCATTATAATTTTCGGAGATATTCGAAAAAAATATATCAAATTAAGTGGTTTTTACCCCGGTAACTTTGTTTTTTCGGTAAAACTCAATATCACATTTCGAGTTCATCAATAGGTAAAATCCGACCAATAATTCCGTAGGTATATGTATTTCATTTTCCCAATATATGAAGTCTGAAGGTTTCTGCGGAATTTCGTGAGGACAACATGATGGGAAGATCACCAATTGCAATTGGAGGGTTCAATACCTTAAAATATTACCGCTTTGGCTATGACCATGATCGTGAACCCGAAAGCTGCTGACTTCACGTCACTGCTCTTCTAGAATTGATATTCTAGAATTGATAAGTTATCGGTTGAAAAAATATTAATATTACTATAGCCCAACCCTGTATATACCTAAATCCCCAATGCCGCCTGTAATAATCGTTCATTGTTTTCTTATTCCGCCCAATTATGCCCATAATTAATACAATGATTCGATCCAATTATCAAATGCCGATTAATGTTCGATAAATGGATTCCAAATTCGGATGATGTACTGTTATTGTTGTGAAATCAGCCTATGGACTCCAAATTCCAGATGAAGAGCCATTTATTATTTCGATGGTGTTTATTTACTCGCTAATTGAAAGGTTTACATATCATTACGTTATAAAATAATACATTATAATAAAACTTTAATCATAAACTCTGAAGTTCATGCTAGGAGTGAGACCAGGTCTTATTAAATCATCAAATATGTTTCTAAATATTTTCAGCCGAGCTTTCTTTTTCATGAAATATTCCATGTTTCGGTATTATAATTATTAGATTGGGGATGAGTGGCTTCATTCGGCCTTTCAGAACCGCAACGGATACAATTTTTTTTTCTCTAATACTATACTCCTTAAGTTCTAAGGACATCGTTCATGGTGTAAACAAAGATTTTAAAGTCCTTAGGAGCCATAGATATCACGTCGTGACGATTTAGAACTGGTGCAATAACATGTAGAATTGTTAGGCTGCTTGGCTCTGGACATTATTCACATTCTATATGTTCGGCTGTTTTCCTTTCCGATCCACAGAGAATGCATATTTCATGATGACTTGCCCACTTGGTACAGGAGATATTTTACCAGTAGTATCCTGTAGGCACTCCCAACATTTCAGAGAGCTCAGCTTCTTTCAGCTGTAGGAGCTTTGTGGTTTGGTGAGAGTTTCTCCACAAGGCTGTTCTTTTTTTATCTCCTATTCTGGTACCGCTGAACCTAGTGGTATTGGTTCGTGGAGAAAACAGAGCTCCAATAATAATAAACTGAAATAATCACAAGGAGGAATACATGTCGATAAATCAATGAAATTCCACCTTGATCTGAGCCAATCATCCAATCAACCAAAACATCTACATCAAAGGAGTGGCATCCAAGTAGAATGTCACAGCTGTTTCACAGTTCTTACTCAGACAAGCTCACCTTGGATACAACCGTAGAATAGGAATCCAGATACTTATCATCTGTCAGATGGAATACTGCAGTATAACTACGAATGGCGCGCCATCTCCCAGGAGCATCATGCAAATCCTACCTTCGAGTGCAAGAATACCTTGATCGATGTGCATGACGTTCATCCTTCTATCGTATCAGGTTGCTGCATCTACGATTTTGCAGATTTCAAATGTCTGTCGTGGCTTTGGAAACACTCGGTTCAAGTGACAAGACGATAACGTCCAACATCTGAATAAGATAGGAATTGGTTCGCGGAGAAAAGAGAGCTCCAGTTATAATAAACTAACATAATCACAAGGACGAATATAAGTTGATAAATCAACAAATGTGTTTATGTTACTTCATTATTACACTAATTACTATCGTCTCGTGGGAATACCACATGAATCGAGTGTTTCCGAAGTCATGACGGACGTTGTGAAACTGCAAAATCGCAGATGCAGCGACCTGATATGATGAAAGGATGAACGTCATGCACATCGATTAAGGTATTCTGCATTCGAAGGTTGGATTCGCAAGATGCTCCTAGTAGATGGCGCACTGTACGTAGTCATACTGCAATGTTCCATCTGACAGGTGATAAGTATTTAGATTGCTATCCTGTGGTTGTATCTAAGGTGAGTTTGCCTGATAATCAGTCATAACTGTGAAACAGCTGTTCTCTTTGGACGCCGCTTCTTCAATGTAGATGTTTTGGTTGATTGGATAATTAGCTCTGATCAGGGTGGAATATTTGTTGATTTATCGACATATCTTCGTCCTTGTGAACATGTTAGTCTAGTGGTATGTTTCAAGCTGATATGATTCTTCGAGTCCATTAGGTTACTCTTGAGATCCTGAAACCCATAAACTAATAATCTCTAGATTACTGGGTAGAATGGCTTGAGTTGCTTATAGCCATTAGCTCAAAGTTATCACTGCATTTACAAGCAGAATTTTTTTCTCTTCTGCCCATATCGAAGCCATGTAGGTTGTTGCTGTTTCTGATTGGTAGTCATTGCTGATTTCACAAGGTTTCTCCAGAAATTCATTTCAAGGAGTTATATCACAAGAAGTGTAAGGAGACCAACAAAATAACTGCCACTAGGCTTGAAGTATTAATGAAAAGGAATGAGGCGGTATAAAAATTATTACGGGGTGGAGTATGCCAAGTTGAGAGTTCTTACAAAATTCATCGATACCTAAAACGACAGGATGCCCTTTTATTGGTGCTGCTGTTACGTCAAAATAGAGATTGAAATTTTATGGTACTTTTAGAGCATGGATATCTCAGTTTATCTAATTGATGGCTCAAATCCGTCGTAAGGTATCGGATTTATAGTCGTTAAAAAATTCAAAAATATTTCCTCAATATCTCAAGAATGAATGAGGTGATCAAATTGGAAATTGAATCGAATATCGATTTGCAAGCAGTCGTGCAGTTGCGAAATCCTCGAAAAGATCTCAGAAATGTTACGAAATATTTCTGGAGAACATTTTATCCCTCGAAATCAATCATCATATTTTTGAGCAATTCGGTGCAAATGTTGAAGTCAATGGTATGAATTGGTTTCACGGAGAAGAAAGAGCTCCAGTTATAATAACTGACATAATCACAAGGACGAATATCCTTCGATAAATCAACAAATATTCCCCCTTGATGAGAGCTAATCATCCAATCAACCAAAACACCTGCACCAAAGAAGCGGATTCAAGGAGAATGACTACAGCTGTTTCACAATTGTTATTGATCGTCAGGTCAACTTACCTTGGATAGACCCCAGAGGGATCTCTCGATACTTGTCATTTTTCAGATGGACCGCTGCAGTATAACAACGCTGTTGTCTCTGTAACTGCGATGTTGCAGCTTTACAAAAACCGTCACGACATTGGAAACACTCGGTTTATGTGGATTCCCACAAGACGCTTCTTTGGTGTAGGTGTTTTGTTTGATTGGATGATTAGCTCTGATCAAAGGGGATTTTTTTTGATTTATCGACGGATATTCGTCCTTGTGATTATGTTATTTATTATAACTGGAGCTCTTTCTTCTCCGTGAAACCAATTCCTATCTTTGTTAGATGTTGGACGTTTTCGACTTGTGAGAATCCACATGAACCGAGTGTTTCCAATGTCGTGACGGTTTTTGTGAAGCTGCAATATCGCAGTTACAGTGACCTGATGCGACTTGAGGATGAACGTCATGCACGTCGATCAGGGTATTCGGCACTCGAAGGTGGGATTCGCAAGTTGCTCCGGCAGATGGCGCGCTATACGTTGTTATACAGCAGCGGTCCATCTGAAAAGTGCCTAGTATAGAGATATCCCTCAGCGGTTTATCCAAGGTAAGTTGACCTGACGATCAATAACAATTGTGAAACAGCTGTGGTCATTCTCCTTGGATCTGCTTCTTTGGTGTAGGTGTTTTGGTTGATTGGATGATTAGCTCTGATCAAGGGGGAATATTTGTTGATTTATCGACGGATATTCGTCCTTGTGATTATATTAGTTGTTAGAGTCAATATAAGGGAGGAGTGGATAAAATACCAGCTCGATCTAATACTAAGTTCAGGATATATTGGAAAAAATATATCAAATTCCGCTGTTATCTCCTCAGTATCGCTGTTATTATTACTTATTATTTCCTAGGTAGAATTATTGATGAATAGAGAACTGTACAAAATATGAGAAATATCCCAAAGCTGGTAGAGCTCAATTTTTTGTGATCCCACTATATTCGATAAAGTCTCCATAGATTCCATCGTTAAAAATCGCTAACAATTGAACTGAGCTGTCATTTTTGTTTACATTGATTGCAAGATTGATCTTGATTGATGCAAACCGAAATGTCCGAGAACAAAAGAACATATATACCTAATAAAGATTTTATATCTGCAACCGGTTCATCCGCAATGTCACGTGATATGACTGACACGATTCGTACAAAATTATGTTGGTTCGAAAATTGCCCCGATAGGGCTCAATCAGAATGGGGGAACATGAGTTGAAATCCTATTTTGTGTGTGAAAATACCGTTTTATTATCGACAACGCTGATATACGGAGATTAAGGGTAGCAGGGGTAATAAACTGTGGATATAACGAGAATCTCGACGGAACAGGTGAATAAAGTAATTGCGAACTAATAACATCTCATAACGGTGGTGAGAGTCTGAAATTATAGACCAAGCTTAAACCATTATTTTGTCAAGTAGGCTTTATCTGATCTATTGACTAGGACGGAGCCCTACTAGGGGGTGGCCCTATTTGCCAGCAACTCGCAAGCAATTTACAACAAGTTTAGCGTGCGTTTGCAGTGTAATACACACGTGTACTGCTCATTAAACTCGATTCGAACAAATTACTTCTATTTTTCATGTTCATTCGTGACGAATTGTCGATAAATAAAATCGAAGGAGTTCAATCAGATAATGTATTCTAGATGGACTTGAATGCTTCCATTTTTCATGATACTCAATCACTTGGACTACCTCTGGCAAAATCATTACGATACAAATTGGAAATGAAGGTAACAAATCCACTTTATACTCTGACTTATTCAATGTGATTTTCAAAAGAACATGATTTGAGGAATATCCCGAAATTAATGCTTGAGGAAGTTTTATGGCATTTGGAATATCTGGAGTTTATATTAATCGAGTTCACCATGTAGTTATTCTTCGAATACCCTATATGGGGAATTCATCGAGTCTCCATAGGTTGATACAGTCTCGGAATTTTCCTCAAGTTACATTCTTCGCTTTAGTTATGGGAGGAAGTAGGTTCATTCGTGTAGGAAAATCGAGATTTTGGAAAATAGCGAGAAGCCGTCAATTTTGTTTTTGATTGGGACATTTTCTCACATTGAATCCATCACCATATCATTTCATCTCTTCTATTTGGATAGCGAAGATGGACCCTGCGACATTTTGTTCAAGAGGTCTTTACTTTATTGATATGCCAGTTAAATTTTCGGTGATTCAATCCCACGTTCACCTAATATTCAATTTTGCGACAAGGATATTACCAAATTTACCTGAAGCGTAAGATGATCACCAATTCCAAGGACAGAAACCGCTGCAAATTTTACACAAGGCTTTTTTATTTTCTCAGTTGAATAACACAATACCATTGATATCCTAAATAAAACTCACATATTGTTCAAAACTCATTGGTTGTTCACTCCAAAATTTGCAGCGTTTTTCTTTATAACTCATGGACAACTGGTCGGAAATCATCCGTGTGAAAATTTTCAGGTTGAGTTATACAACAGTGATCAACGTTGAGAGTTTCATGAAAATTCGGTGGTGAGTTTTCGAGAAATAATTTTTTTCTCTCCAACCACCAATTTTGAACCCTTAGGCTACACCTATCCTACTGAAAACCCTGGAGGATCAATCTCGAGCAACACACGATTTTCCTACCAAGTTTCACGGATGAAGGTTCAGCACTTTCAGAGAAAATCCCCGGACAATGGACGGCGGACGGTGGACGGCGGACGGACGGATTTTTTTTTATCAGTTCATTCAAATCTACATACTTCAAAAAGTAAACTGTGAAGTTTCCAGGGGGTGGGGTAATTTTTTTGGTCAATCACTAAGGTTTATTATTTGATTTTATCAAATAATAAACCAACACTGAAGAGCAAATTTGTTCAGGAAAATACAATGGCACCAATTTTGTTCGAACTTCCGTCCCACATCTTGGAATTTTCGGATATTTGGCTACATTCGTCAACAATTCGCTGGCTTTTTTTTCCAGGGGGTATCAATTTTTGATTCTGAATAGCCCCACATAAATAATTCTAGAGGGGACAGTTCTGAAGATCTTGACAGCTGTTCTATAGGTACCCTCCGATCATTCCGCTGGTTGAGAAAGTTCACATCTAAAAATTGTCTGGGAGCAGCGGCATAATGGGGCAAAGCGCCATCTTGATGTAAAACAGACTTATGCTCCAAATAGTGATTTTCATCCTCAACGATGTTACGAAATAGAGGGTGAATTAATTGAACCCATATTCGATTGAATTCGAATCTAGTTTTCGGTTGAAATGACAGAGCCAAAATTCATGCAATATTCGTTAAGGAATTGGCTTCGAATTTGAGGAAGCAAATAAAAACAACTGACATTTCTTGGTTGGTTCTTTATTTCTCTTCATTTTTGGTTCGAATATCGAAATGGAAAGAAAATCAAAAAATTGATCGCTCGACAAAACGTTTTGAAAGCCACCACCATCTGAATGATGAAGATGTAATTGAATAGACTTCCTTGAAATCGTGTATATGAATTCTACTTCAAGTAAGACATGCCCCATATACGTAGTTGTATTGTGTCACATCTAATCCGTTAATTTGAATATGCATTCCATCGTTATAATTCTCTTTTTATGGTCCCATAAATAGTGTATCTCCTCAATTGAATAATCTCAGAGTATTCATAGTTTCTATTGTGAACGCAAGCTTCACGTTTAACTTGTTGAGAACTCTGCAAGGAGCGCATATCATTAAAGAGTTCTGCTGAGGCAGACGACGTAGGTATTAAGTTTGAACTATAAATATCTTCTCGGGAATCCTGATCGAGTACAACTATCATTCATAATTCATAATTGAAGGGATAACTGAATTCATTCAGCGTTCCACATTAGCATTAACTCACCAGTCTGGAGACCTAGTTATAAGCATTCTAGCCCTTATGTCTAATTAAGATACCTTAAATTATAGATCTGTCGAAAGTGATGGATTAGAGCCTCAAAAGCCATGACGATTTGAGGGATAATTAAAAGGGGCAATTTGCGAATTGAATTAAAAGCACTCCAATGTTCTTATCGAACTTCTGCCATTCACCTATCCTGAAGGTTTTTCTGATAGCTGACATCTGAGAGTAGACTTAAATTGCTGATTGCTGGCAAAGACTGTTTGAATCGTGGAACAAAGTGGAATATTCTTGAAAAGAGTAAAAGTGAAGTCAGCAGCTTCCCGTCAGAATTTTCTGAAATGATGGGAAAGGGACTCAAAAATGCAATTGAGTTAAACTCTGAAATAGTTGAGCACATTATTCCCATTAACGAACCGGTGCATAGCATTTTAATGCCCAACCTACTCTGGAAATTGTATGTTGCTAGCTTTCTTCTTTCTCAAGTTATCGTGCCAACGCCCGGCCGGCCGTACATAATCCAATTCGATATAGAATTCACTACCGTATTATTCATATTGCGAAACATAGTTTGATAGTTTCAAGTATCCAGCTCTTTCCTCTCGGAAATTATAGAATGTAACTCAACTTCAAAAGTATTTTTTCCAAAAAGGAGGTTGTTGCATATTAAAATGAGATGGTTAAGTTCTTCAATCCAAAATCTGCCAAAGAGTTTCGGAGTTATAGGGATTTGAATTCTTGTGGTTATATTCCTCATATTCTATAAATAAAATTTTCAGTGGGTATATTTGAGGAATGATTGAGTGGATTTCACCAATTCATGAACTCGGGCTTCGCAATCAAAATCCAAACCCTGAAATAAATTACTGAGAATCGATATTTGAAGAATGAGTACGGGACTTAATAACGGAGTTTTAATTCGTGAATGGGCAAAATTCGCCCAATGATTCCCTGGATATACCCATGTATCATTTTATTTCCCGCAATATTTCCAAAAAAAAGATCGAATTGAAATATATTTCTTGATTGAAAAATGACAGCTCGAAAGCTTCTCACGCCAGTACATTTAGAAACTTATTAAGAGTTCTTTTCTTCCAAACAATATTGTTAACACCATACGATGTGATCAATATGCATATTAGAGCTTTTTCTTGCTGCCCAGGAAAAATATTCTCATCTGACAGTTGACTATTGAAATGCCATTCATTTTCTACAAAGAATAGCTCCCATTTGTTAAACTCATAGATGGAATCTTGAACTATTCTCTTTTATTGATGGCGTATAACCGACTTTCGCTCATCATAAATGGAAATATTCAATGTATGTTTCTCGGAGAAATTAATATGTACATATTGTGCTTTCTAATTCCGATTAGAATTCCCAGATGGCTCAAGGATATCGGCAGCAGAAAAAGGATTCTGGTACAATTATAACCTTTGCTTATCTCAAATACACATCCGTAAGGTATATCTACACATGAGCTAGTATCTCCAATTCTTATTGATTTCGGAATGCTGCTCAGGGTTTGTCATAAATACTACAAAAAACTGCAATAAAAAGCTGAACTTCAGGGGAGAATAATCGATGAAGAAGTGTTACAATTTGAAAACTACGTTGTAATATTCCACCTTTTACTAAGTAACGTTGAATATCACAATTCATCACACTAACATAAACAGAAATCATCAGTTTCTTTCAAAGTTTTTGAACAATATAATGATCCGCTTGAATACCCATAATTTGGCTTGAGGATAATGTGCCTGGTAAGTTTCATTTAAAAGTTTCTTTCAATAAAAAGTTAGACTGCTGGAAAAATTGATTCAATATTTTAAACAGTACAAAACGAATTCCATTTTTTTTTTTCATTATGAGTTATGTAGTACAAAGAAAACTACTTTAATAATTCAAAATTTCATCACAAACTTTTATATTCGATGTGATAAACTGTTACTTCACCCGAATTTCTGAATGAACACAGAGCTCTCATTTTCTTGAGTACACTTCATTTCCGAACCAAATAAATTCAAGTTGTAACAAGAGCGTCCCAGCGCGTTGCTTTTCGATGAGTCGAAATGAAGGCCTTTTTTGGTTACGGAATGAAAGAAGTTCATTCGCATCATCAATAGTAAGCACATCCAACTCTTCAATTCAAAATATTCACTATATGAGACATGAAATGGTTTTTTCATGTCCTCTGTAGAAGAATTTCCTATCGCTCTGAACGTTTCACGGAACCCCCATGGATAACGAGAACTGAGAGATGGAATCCTACGAATATTTCACACTAAGTGGTTCATGCATTCCGACTTCCCACCCATATGTAAGACTTCTGTGGTTTTCAGATTCTTCTAGAGCAATATATGTCCTCGTACTTATATATTACAATTCAACTACTTTTCAATACAAAAGCAATTGCTCTCTTCAACGCATTCTAAGGGTGCGAACAGAACAAAAGGTTCGCGGTCGATGTCGACATCCATGTGAATAGAATACATTGAATTGAATGGGCGAGAACAGGTAGTTTATAATTTGGTGAGGAGTTACATTCTACTGCGACCTTAAGGTCCATTGTGCCACCTCGTCAGAGCTGTTTTCGCACTGCACTACTTACAGCTCGCCTTCCACCTCTAGAGCTCTGATGAATTCTTACATCTGTGAGTGCTTCAAGGAGGCTAAAGTCTCATTCTTCCTATAATTCTCCTGTCCAAGATATTTCTTTCGCAGGTTCACAATGGCGAGGCATTCTGTTATCAGGCGAACATGAGTTACCTCCTCTTCCCAACAGAATCTGCACTCGTCAGTTTATGATAAGTGCATTCTCATCATGTGCTTCCTCAGGTGACAGTGTCCTGTGAGGAAACCAGTGAGGAGCCGTAACTTGTTCTTACTGAGATCCAAATGGATTTTGGGCCTTGCAATTTCAAAGTCCCGAAGGAACTTTTTAGAGTGTTCCATTCCTGGAGAATTCCTCCAGAGTGTCCCTCTTTCATTTCCTTCCTTTTCCGAAAACTCTTTCTCATAGGTACATTTGCCTATATACCACAAAAATGTTCTGCCAGTAGGTAGCGTTTGTGCTCCCTTTCTGGCTAGAGTGTTAGCCTCTTCATTTACAGAACAGGTAAGTCACGGTCGAGGTTCAGAGCGATGTCATCCAGGAAGTTTACATCGATGCTTTTTAAAATCAAATTATTTCTTTTACATGAATGTCTACTGCGTGATCTACAAGGATGCTTGCCTGTGATTGGTGCCTTCATGGCCAAGTTGCCGTTCCATTCAAAAGCAACTCACAGAGAATGATAGCATGATGTGTTTTCTGGGAAACTCGGGATTATGCCAGTTTACAATTTTCAAACTTAATATAAAAACTTTATTATATATAAAATACGAATATCACTGAATGGTTTGATAAGAATGTTATGGAACCTCTTCTGAAAATCTTGAAGGATTTTAAGAAACGGATAGTTCTTGGAGCAAGTAATCAACATCGGAGTAAATGTAGAAAATTTCATCCACTAACATTGGGCTAGCTCCTCGAATCAAAAGTAAGAAGGCATTTCTTGTGCAGTTCGAATGTTCACTGACCTGTAATAGCTCACAATAGTCCTTCACTCACAAAATTACTTACATGCAATAGAATTCTTCGAAAATGTGAGTAATAAATACTAATTGCCAATTTTGTTCTGTTGGTACTCCAATAGCTACAAACGTTATATAGGGTCTTTCAATAAGGACGGGTCGATTTTGACATGAAATAAATCAAATGTCTGTAATTTTGGATGATTGAGCCGAAAATGGTCTCAATCGACTAGGTTGGACTCACTGATGACGAATCCGGTGTCAAAATCGATTCTGTCCGGCCGGCCGGCCGGCCGGCCGGTTGGCCGGCCGTAGACACGATAACTGTCGAACGAAGTGAGCTAGCAACTTGAAACTTTCAGGGTAGGTCGCGCATTGGAATGCCGCGGTTAAGTTCGTTAATGGGCCAAATCGATCAAATAGTTTCGGAGTTATAGGCATTTGAAGTTTTGAAGTTATTTATTTTTTATTTCAGAAACTACCTGAGCGATTGGATTCAAACTTGGCGGTTAGGTGATTGCCATGGTGATTTGGCATTACTAACTGAATAAAAAAATATAGGTTAGAAAGACGACGTTAAAACAACATGGCCGCCACAGGCTGCCAACATCGACCCGTCCCTATTGAAAGACCCTTTAGAAGAGGAGCCCATGATGCTAAACGAGAATTTAATCGAACGCCATGAAGACCTATCGGATTTTGAAGCTTAGCTGATAAAATGGAAACGAATATATAGTTTATACCCTTCTATCGGCGTTAGGAGCCCCTACGCATCTTCAAAATGTAAAAAAAACTGTTACATGCGCATGTTCCAGCGCGTCAGCGTTGATACCATTAATGCTCCAGGTATCTGCAGTAACGTATCGTTAGAAATGATTGATGTGTAAGGTTTTTGTTGGAATAATTACTGATGGTTGCGGTTTCTTAATAAAATATCGATTACTTCAAAAAGAATCAATTGTGTCATACGACAATAAATTTTGAGGGCGCGCGGCCCCGCGGCCTCATTGAGCAACCGCTGGGAGAGAAACTTAATTATTATTATATTATTATTATTATTATTATACATCAGACAAGAGTTTTCTCAACTCATATACAAATTCTTAGAACTTTGTCTATTTCTCCGAATATCCCACGATAAACTAAATCGATTGAATTGTGTGTGGATACAAGGATGTCTGATCCTTCTTTGACCGAATGAGGGTTTGGTCAAGAAACAATGGTCAATTCCAAGTGCCCAACTGCGGTTGCCAGGAATTGGGTGCTTTCAAGTTAATATACAGATCTGCACCTGCTGATAGTACAGGCCAAATTGGTAAATCTCAGAATAATCCTTATGATGGGAGTTTCCATTGAACGACATCAATTACAACACTATTGCTTCATTCATTTATGCTGCTTTGGAATCGGCGAACGATACTCTACCTCCATTTACTACATGGCTTTGATGTTCTTCCGACTGGATTGAGCCTGAGGAGAAAGCTCATCGCCTCTGGTTTGCTTGGGAATTCATGCCACAGATTGCGCCTCTCTGGAAGAATTACGCCAGCGAATTGTCGACGAATGCAGCCGAATTACCCCCGAAAGGCTCCAAATTGTGAGGTGGAAGATCGAGGAAAACTTATACCCTTGTATGGATGTTGGCGAGGCTGAATTTGAGCATTTGTTAGTTTAAAGTATTCAGGAGTGATTTTTTTAACGTCAATTCTGTCCTCACTCCTTTCTTCAGACCATGTTGAAGGTGAGTTCCATCTTGTGGAAATTTCTTCGTGTACAGTTACTTGCCATTCTTCGATAACTTTGGGTTTAGCTCCAGAGAATTTGAAACTGTTGTTCATTTCGTTCCTTACGGTTCTAGTTATTTTATGTATATCGTCTCGAGTTTGTTTAGATTATTTCCGGAAGAACAACGATACCGAAGAAAAAACCCAAAGTTTTACATATGTTTTCTGTTCTTCCTGATTAGCGAGGTAGAATCCACAAAGTCCTTGCAGGTTTCTTTCCTGTCTTCTTTTCCTTCCACACCTAATCTGCTGTCAGACCAGTGGTGAGTCGCCTTACAATCATCACAAGCCCATTGGAGTGAGTAAATTTTACATTTTCACTCATTCAGTAGTTCAGTATCACAACATAATCATCTGAAAGTGATCCTAATCGACAATTGCGATAAGTAAGTATGCACAAAAAAAAACAATCTCTCAAATCAAATATACACATATTTTTCAATCGAATGATTTTTCCATAAGAATAATATTTTTAGATAGACCTATAAACTTCTATTGTCAACTCATTTCGTTGTTCGCCTGTTCACATGAATTTCCTTGAACTGAATACAGTTGAACCACAACATCCGTACTCTTCACTTTAGAAAACAATTGCAGCTAATCATAGTTCGCTAGGATCAAGAATATCATTTCTTATCAAACGTGTTTTGATGACGAAAGCTCATACATGTGACACCTCCGACCAATAAGCGGTATTAGCGCCGAATATGGGTATGGAATGTAGAATCGCAGAACCTATGGAAATTTAGATATGATACAACGCCATGGCCGCTATAGTGAATAGTGATCGAGTGCGTTTGTGTTTTGGATGGTGCATTAGGAATTTGGTATAAATGGAGAACCACTTATCAAGATCGAAAAAGTTTTTCGTGAACAGGTTCTTGAAAGTCAAGAAGAAGTTCGATTTGAATGATGTTTGTATAAATGGATACATGCCAACATGCATGTGTTATGCAAAATAAATTGTCACGTTTGTCTCCATTTTCTCTTTATCTATGGATGATACTTTAAAACATAATAATAAAGAGCTTCTTGAGATACCATACATTCTTAAGAATACAATTATGAGACATATATATAGCTAAAATAGAGCAACCAATTTCAAGATTTCTCGTTTGGATCGAAAGTGATTCCTGTTGAATCAAGAGGATCATGATTCATAAGGGCTGAGAAATTAGCTCACTCAGAAAAAAATTGTTTCTCAAAAAAATGAAATATTCTTGCACGACCAAACCATATTTTTCCAACAAGAAAATGTATGTCTGCAACAAACTTTCTGTTACCAAGTAGTCAAGAGTATTTCATCTTAAAATCAAACTACTATTTGGTTGGAACTATTCAAGAATACCATCAATCGAATTGATGCTGTTACAATTTGATTTGGGTGAATCTTTGTTTCTGTGTGACTGTGTGGAACTGAATTCAGGTATTGGCATCTGAATTTAAGATTGCAGCACCACGGTGGCCAGTTTTGGAATCTTAGGTACAGACATAGATTTTGTTTTGATAGTCGATTTTTTAGTGTTTGTTAGTGTTTGGTTTGATAATTTTTGATTTCACGATTTATTCAAAGACTTTTTAGACTTTTATAGTTGACGAGCGTATTACTGGAAGTACATATTTCATTCTTATAAAGTAGGTATGTATCATTCTTCAATCTTATTGAGTGTAGCAACTCTAAAATTACGGGGATATCTCCAAGGTTAGACAGTATTTTAATATTATTTATTTTCAGATCCGAATGGCAAGATTGACTTTGGACGATTTCTTAGGCTGTCTTGAAAGTTGAAAAACAGTATTGTGAAACATACTTCTTGAAATAATAGACAAATACTCAAACTTAACTATTTTTATATGAAATCAAATTTCGGTCAAGGAACAACTTTTGAAAGGAAACTATTCTTTCAGCAACGTTTCGGCCCTTTATTGGGCCTTCTTCAGGCTAAAATGATACAAAAATAAAAGTTAACAATAAAATGAATATAAAATAACAATTTGAGCTATACAGACAACATACAGGTCAGCAAGAACAAAATATCAAGAAAGAATCGTCAATACAACACATAAATTCAAAAGTTCAGTAAAACAGATCTCAAATAAAAACAATTAAATAGGTACTTATTTCGACATCCCAGAAAGATACACTACACTTATCTGATAGACTCACCGTCAGAATAATAAAATCTTAAATGAACTTTCACATGGAGAAAGTCCGTGTTGGAAAATAAAAAAAAAAATACTATTTTTATAGCGAAGGACTAAATACTCAATATATTGTGAATAAAATGAATACATTTACATAAAACTAATGCTACTTGTATCGTGAGTCTTATTCATTATATGGATTGACAATTAAATTTTCCAACACTCATATAATTGGTCTTGAAAGAGCTGTTATAAATAAGCCTTGTACAACTTTGCTTTCATCGACAGAAGCACTTTGAGCGAACAGTATTCATCACCAGATATTTCCTTGTTGAGACTTTCTTTTTTCAATAGCCAGTTCTATCACTTGAACATTTACGTTGTTATTTAATGATCAGTTCAACAGGCAGATTTCTGGAAGGCAGAGCATTCCTTTTGAGTAAATTTCTCTGTTTGGATTAGGGGCCTGGAAAAAAATTGTCTTCATGAATGTGATCTAATATTTCATGAGCAATTCGTGCTTTCCTCTTAAAGAATGATTATCATCGGTAAAATGAAGGTTACACACTCTCATAAATCTTGTTTGTTGGTTTTCTAAATCTATGGGAATGGACATTTGAGTTTGCTTTTCCTCATTAGAAGCACTTGTAAAATCACACAAACGCCAAGAAAAATGCATAAACTTTCTCCTTTTCTTAACATTTCTTGCAACTTGTCAATGATAATGTCTGTACCTCGGGTTACTCGGATAGCCACCAGAGGGAGTAGCGCTTATCTTCATTCGCCAATACTGCTGTCAAATATGGAGCCCATAGTATGTTTTTGATGTGATGAGTCGTTCTAAGAAAATATTTCGACTAAAATTTTGGAATCTTTTTCTAATTCACTGACAGCAGGAATCAAACATACTTCTGCAACAAGTGATTCGTCCTTATGCTCCAACTAACTGTCAAAGTTTCAATCTGATCAAGGCTGTACTTCCTGAAAAATCAGGAAAATATGTCCAACATTGCCAATGCCCATAACTCTGAAACCGTTAGGCCAATTTCACCCATTAACGAACTCAACCATCGCATTATGAAATGCAACCTAGCATGATAATTTCGGTTCGATAGGATTTTTCCGTACGTCCGTAATTGTGCCTACGGAAGGCCGGTCAGACAGAATCGATTTTGACACCGGATTCGTCATCACTGAGTCCTAACTATTCGTTTGAGACCATTTTCTGCTAAAAATTCGAAAATAACGAACATTTGGACGGACCGATTCTTTCACAGAACATGCGCGAAAAAACAATTCTTTCTTCAGGAGAAAGGTTCAGAGCTTGGCTAGATGATATCAGCGGAGGGGAAAACATGAATTTATCTGGTTTGAGTTCCGTTGATGTTCGTCATTTAAATTTTCAATAATTTGCTTGTAAATTTAAATTTATTTGAATCAACACAATCAAGCGGCGGTAGCTCAGTGGTTAGAGCTCATTACTCATAATCGTAAGGTCTGGAGTTCAAGCCCTTTGTCGAGAAAGAGTTTTTCCGGTTTTCAGCGGACTGTCCAACCATTCGCTGTTGGGTAAACAATGAACAGTGTCATTGTCATTTTTGAAAATGAGTTAGAGAACATTTGATTCCAATTTGGAGGCTCAAAAACTAGCGCAAAGTCCTTGTAAAAATGTTCATCTTCACCCAGTTATGATTTTCTGAGACAGTCAAAGCAGTTTGAATTGTTGATTGCGACTTAGTTCCTCGAAAGATTGTATAGCTATTTGAGAAGCAGTTTGGTCCAATAGCAGCAGATCCCATAAACAGTTTTCTATATAAAAGATTTTTGGCTTTGCTCTCGATATCTCAAAAAAAACTATTTTCATTGAATGAAAATTAATATTTATTGATATTACGGGAATTACGAGATTTTATCTGTGTCAAAAAATTTTTTTGAAAAAATCTTCTAAAATGAAATAATGTAAAGGATGAACGAAGTGAATTCTGAAGCCGCGTACAGGCAAGGGGGCAGAGCTGCTCATGAGCAGCTCTCGGAAGAATAGACGCAGTGAGGCAACCTTGAGCGAAATGAGGGGTCAAGTCGAGCCCCATTGGCTAGGGTGCCCCTTTCGGTTGTATCCAGTAGTCTATACAGCAGCCTTGTCAAACAGACCATGATCAAGAGTGTCAACGTAATGATATGACTACTGAGAAGAATGATAAATTCAAAAATTGTTCAAAGAACATGATGAATAGATCTAAGTTTTGATGAAATGTGGTGAGGATATGGAAAAATCGATTAGTAATCCAATTATCCCACTATCCAAATCCGTGAGACTGATTTGGCCAACTAACATTTGGATCGGCAACCTGTACCAGTTAAGTCGCTAGGTTTTTCCGTTCCCAAGTTTCAGTGAGAATAGACGGCAGACCGACCAGAAAGAATCGGATCCGACATCGGATTCTTTGTCAGTGAGTCCATCCTTTAATCCGTGTAATGTGTCATATTCATCCAGCAAATTTCTGATAATCTGCATGATAATTGTGCAGAGTTCAACGGAAACGAAGGATTATCAGGTCAGTAGAGGGTTATGAAATAGAGTAGGTGATTAAACGACTGGTGCATTCTGATGAAGAATATTGAATTCCTGTCTGAAATTTCAATAAAAATGTAGCTCTTCGATTCAATAGGAAAGCCCCATCCATCGATCATTTCGATGTGCAAGAGCGATGTGACAATATTCCATCATTTTATTCTCTCGACGTGATGAACTGATATGAAAAACTTCAATTGAAAGGCAGATGGAAATCATTCTTGTCAAGGGTGCCAATGACGAAATCATCACGAAATATTGAGCAGAATTGTGTTTCAGCATTTGCCATCTAACCAAAGTTCCTCTTGATCAGATAAAATTGGATATAATTAGGTCGGCCTAACTGCCGTCAGTGAACACAATAACTTCCGAAAGAAACAACTCAGATACTCGATATTTGTAGAGTAGGTTTGGACCTAAACTACGAAGGCTGAATTCGTGAATGGGTAAAACCCACCCAATGATTCCGCCGATATACCAATTCAAAATTTTATATTCCCAATATTTCCAAAAATACTGATTAGATCGAATTGAAATCCAGTAATTTATCGAGAAATGACAGTTCGAAGGTTCATACATAATTGAATGAGAAGAATATGATCAAAATATCACAGAATATTGAATATTTAAACAAGAAATTCAAATTTTTTTACAGATTGTTCTAATGATACTATCATCATAAATTTCGCCCAAAGTTGTCCATAAGCATTTTCAAACTAGTTATCAAGTTTTATCATGATTGAATCAGTATTTTTCTGACTTCTTCCGAAAAAAAAACAACGATATCGAGAAAAGAACCACGAAATTTGACATATTGGGTTGCGTATAATTATGTTTCAACTTACTGCCAAGATTATATGCAATCACTTCAGTAGTTCCTGAAGTATTAAAAAATAACCAATAGATTTCAAATGGCTATAACTCCGAAACCATTTGGCTGTTTTCGCCCGTTAACGAACTCAACTGTTGCATTTCAAAATCTAACCTACCCTGAAGGTTTCGAGTTGAAAGGAATCTCCGTATGCCCATTATCGTGCATACGGCCAGCTGGCCGGACATTATCGATTTTGACATTAGATCGTTACCAGTGAGTCAAATCTAGTCATTTGAGACCATTTTCGGCTCAAAATTCGAAAATTAAAGACATTTGGACAGAACAATAGCACGCTGTTTCCCAAGAACATGCGCGAAGAAATCGTCGTACATAATTCATTCAAGGGCGCCAGTAACAACGCGCGTCCTATACAATATCGTTCAAAAAGCGTATTTTGAATTTCTAGGGCTCGTTCGCTCCTAAACTTTGGTTCCACCCCACTAAGAGCTGTTCAGATCCCTTGACAGCTTCTTCCAATATGAATTCTTATCCCTACAAAACTTGGCTAACAATCAAAACGAGATATTAAAAAGTCAACAAAGTAATTCACGCTAATGAATGTATTTCTATGAGGCCCGACGATCTTGCGCTATCTAGCTTCACATAAATATTGAATTTTAATGGGAAAATATGAGCGAAAAGTCCTCGTCTAATAGATTAATTGTTATTAATCAATTTTTAGTTAAATTAAAAGGACCCTGATACTTTCATTTCAATTATGAAATAGTTTTATATGGCATTTTCGTTAGACTTTGACGTTACAGTATTGTACAGTGTGGACAACTACAAACGAAGAAGTTTCTTTTCCTGAAGTTATGTTTGTTGGACAGCTTTAAGTTATACAATTACGCCCAATAATTTAAAGCTGAATTGTTGAATTCGAAGACTCTTTTATTTATCTGATTGTGACCTATTTCAAAGAATCATGGAAATAAATGAGAAAGGTTTCAAGTATTGATACATATCTACAAATATCCATCCATTCATCCATACATCTGTACATATTTGTTTTCGTTCATATATGTATCCATACATGTATCGATCCTTACATACATCCATATATTCATTCATTCATATAGTGATAAAGTCTTGCGATAAATATCATTCCTTTCCGAATTTATTCCCAATCATCTCTTATATTCCGGATTCTAAAATTGCTAGATTGAAATCTTGTAAATATTTATAGATTAACGATTTTCTTTACACCTATAAAAGTGACAAAGAAGTTTGGCGTTCGCAATGGAATTCGTGTAATGTTTTCAACAAAGGTTTGATCAGCGATCCTTCAGAAGAAGTTCATGGTTTCAATCTTCCTAGGAAAAATTGGTGCATTTTGAATCGACTTAGAACCGGTCATGCTGTAATAGTTTCCTCTTCAAATGGAATTCGGTCGAAAGTCCAAGGTGCGAGTGCAGAGAAGAAGATGAAACAATATAACATTTAGTTGATAGTTGTCCAAGATATAAATTCGACGATGGTTTCGAGGCAACTCATTCGGTGTCTGATTCTTTTTTGAGATGGATCGTGAACTTCAAATTGATTTAATGCGTACTAAATCATTTACTAGTTCATATTAGTTTTTTCGTCTCCTTTTTCGTTTTCAGGTGTGATTCCAAGATTTCAACCTGCATCGCATAGGAAAGAAGAAATTTTGTCGATGAAAAAGAAGCCCTCCAATAAAAAACAACAATTTCATTACACTTATACGACGAGACAGAGTTTTTCCTGAGGTTTTTATCTGTGCTCTTGTATCATACGTAAAAATGTATGGTACTCCGTTTACATTTCCTCTGCTAATACTGTTATGACACAAATTGTTTGATATAAAAAAAATGTACTGCTCATCTCAAAAGAATATATATTCATTCATAAATTATCCCATGCCACCCTTCATTTACTCAGATATTCATGACATGGTTTACATAACCCTTGAATTCTTTTGTGCCCGAGTAAAAATTCATGAAAATCCTCTTGATAATTTTCAATTAAATCGTTCCATTTTATGGGTGTTTCAAGGATTACTCTCCTGATAAAACCTTGATGAATGGTTATAAACCTGATTATGTCTCTTGATAGCCTTCAGTTATACAATTACGCATAATGATTTAAGGCTGAATTGTTTAATTCGAAGAATATATTATGAATATTATAGTAATATATTCCAAAAGAACCATGGAGATAAATGAGAAAAATTTCAAGTATTGGAACATTTATAAAAACATCCACCTATCCATACACTCATCCATACATCTTTTTATACATCCATCCATCCATGAATCTGTTATATGTATTCCTTCATACATGTATCTATACATGAATCGATCCATATAAACATCGTCCCATGCCTCCATCAATACATTCATTCATTTACTCAGAGCTCTTTCATACATACCTTAGATTCAGGTTTATTCAATACAAAAATTGATGACACTGTTCAGATAACCCTCAAATTTTTTTGTGACAGTTTTAATATTCATGAACATCCTTCTGATCATTTTCAATTGAATCGTTCATTTTTCGGGTGCTCGAAGGATTATTTTCCTGATAAAACCCTTGACGAATGTTAATAAATAAACCTAATTATAGTTCTAAGTCAGGAATATACATCCATATATTCATCCATTTGGGTATACATTCTTTCATTTACTTCCTCATCGATCCGTCTATAATGCATCCATCCATTCATTGATTCTATAGATGCATAATTTCATTCATCAATCTAAACATACACAATTTCATCCATACATTCATATGCGCCCAAAGGACAACCCTCATGTCGAGATGGGCTAAATCCGAGCAAACCGCCTTGTTAAATAACTAACGGACTTACAGTAAATATAAAGTTTCGTATAGATACTTAACATGGAATAGCGGGTAAAATACTGGGAGGCAGGGGTAATTTGCCTAATTTATAATAATATTACACAATCATTCATTCAAATGTCGTTATTTTGTTTATATTCAAGTTTTGATGTGCTCGTGCAACGCTACCATTAGGTAAGGACCTTACGAAATTGGGAAAAGTGCCTTTTTCACCACTGGTATTATATTACCTTGGCGCACGATATTGCGGTTTATTATGGCTTTCAAATACTCCCTCAGCTGTTATTGCTTTATTTTGCTCTACTCGAGATGTAGTTATTATTGAATTGTACCTACCATGCAATGATTCGAGGTATTGATCATGGTAATGACCGTGCGGCATGGATGAATCTAATAAAATTGATCATTCATGAAATTTATCATCAATGATTATGCTTTTACTAGCACGCTTTCACAATTTACAATCGGTGTTCATTATTAATTCGAAAATTAATACAGCCATCTGACTCAATTTCGGATTTTCCATATTTTCTTGCTGATTCTCTTCATTTCAATGCTATTCGTTCGATTTCGAGTCAAAATGAAAAAGCATTAACGTAAAGTCCCGGACTTTTGCTCACTCATTCATTGGATCGTTCAAGTCTCAAGTTTCTTCAGTTACTCTTTAGCGGAGTTGAACATGTTCCACTGAGTGATTTCTATTTTATGTGCTGGCAAAGCCGAATGCTGCAGCTTGATTTTCAGCCCAACATGGTTCCTACGAAATTGCGCATGGACCTTGAAGCTGCTATATTTCAAAAATTTCAAAACTTTCGAATCTGTTCTTTGAGATGATTGGAGAAAATCAGTCTCGAAATTGATCACTTCCATTCCGCCATCAGAAATGTTCAGTTAGATTACCTCGAAACTAAGTGGCAGGTTTTCAACATTTCAGAATGCTGTTCTGATATTTTGAAAAAATCACTACACAACTGAAATTATCCGAAGAATATTTTTCTCCTAGGGCAAGCAATACATCGAATATAAAAAGGTGACTTTTGGAGGCCAGATTTCTGTTTTTGCAAGGAATTATTTGTTGCAAATAGTTGAAAAAAATGGTGAGAATACACTCACTGAAGCCTTCAGAACGACACCCCATTTTCTCTTATAAACGTCGAAATTTCTCAGAATTCTAATATTTCAGGCGGCTTTCAGCAACGTCAGAACATGTATACCGTATGCAGGTGCCTGACCTTCAGATATTAACGAGGTTTAATGAAACTTAAATGTGGCTGTGTTGCCTAGCCATAATTTAACACCACGTGGTATTGTTTGCTCTTGAGTAAGACAATTTTCGATAAATTGATTCGGTTTTCGTTAACATCGATTTCCGATATTCTGTTGACAAAGGTTTCCAGAATTGTTTCGCTTCATGGAGATCTCATAAATTTTTTTTTTGTGAGGTGCGATCTACAATTCACTTAAGTACCTATTTTCGAGCTGTCCCTATTTTCTGGCCAATTCTCTCAATTTTGAGTCGAAGTAAAGCTATAATCTTCATATTCGTAATGGATACATTGAAGGAAAACACTGACAAGTCAGTAACCTTTTCTCACTTATTTATTAGATCATTTAGGCCTCAAGTTTCCAGAGTTACTCCTTTCCAGAGTTTCATGTTCATGAATGATCCCCATCTAATGTACCAGCCAAACCGAATGCTGATTGACTTTCAAATGAACATGATTTCCAGATCTTCTAACGAAATTACCCATGAACCTTCAAGCTGTTATTTTCCGAACATTTCAACTCTATCGAATCTGCTTTTTGAAAATATTGGAATAAGTACATCTCGAAATGAGTCACTTCCATAACGCCATTAAAAATATTAATCTATGTTGCCTCGAAACTAGATTGTATCACTATCAAGATCATCCAAACAATATCTTTCATGTAGTAAGCCGATTTCAAATGAAAAAATTGTTGGGAATTCCGATAACATTGCTGTCAAGATTATCTTGCTTCATGGACGACTAATTTTTTGGGAGTTTTTTCAGGGAAGCAGAGTTCTACCATTTGCTTTGGTGTCCTTGATGTCTTAATTCAACTCTGCCCAACTGCCTGTCTGGCAATTTACACCCTTGCTTCTGAAAAAGAGGAGACCTGAGGGAGGGTTGTTTCGGAAATCTGAAAATTCCACCAAAAAATTTCGAGATTTTATTCATTAGATTCCGATTTTTCGGAAAATAAGAATCTGATCGAATAGAAACTCGGTTGAGGGTGGTAGAATGCGTATCGTACGAATGGGATTTTGGATTTCTCATCTGAAAGCCAAGCAGCATCAGGTGATCACAACATCCGAACGAGTGACCGATCTGTTTATGAATTTGAACAAGAAGCAAAAAACTTCCGAAGTTACGTGATTGATTTTTCTGCAATTCACAAAATAATTTTATTTTTCGTTAGAAAAATAATGATTCTAATGATTCATCGAAGGCGTTCGTGATCTGTGTGTTTTCAATTAAAATTCTCATTTCTCAAAGGGTTTGTAAAGTTAACACTTTTGTGAATTTGCGAGAAATAAAAGAAAATCGAACTATTTTACTATTCCAGGAGAATGAACTTAGCTATTATGTCCTACACCACACGATATTAATGCCATTTTCATTTTATGTGATGGACTGTAGAGAGTTGTAGTGAGAGGCTATCAACCCATCTAGATTTACCATTTTATCCATTATCGAGAATGAAAGCTTTTATATAAAAATCAAAATAATATTTTCATACGCACGAATCGTTATGGAGATGGAAAACAAACCCCGTGAACAAATTCATTATTTTCACCTACGGCATTCATTAATTTATCACTACCATATAATTGAACCGAAAATTGAATCATAGAATCGCATCAGGTAATGGAGAAAATATTCCAATAAAATATTTAATAGGTCCATGGAGAGTGGTTTCGAAAGAGTGCGGATTTGAAATTACATTTGCTCCATCACTCCACTACAATTTAATACGTGAATATCGAGGAGATTGCGTAATTTGATGATACTGAAAATCTTCAATTATTCTCGTATTTTATGAAGTTTCGAAATTAAATTGAGACAAGAGCCAACCAATGTTGGCGATAATATATTATATACCGGTGAACTGAAGGATGATACGTTTGTTTTATTCGCAGTTCTTGTTCATTCAGTAATCTTGGCATTTGCGTTCAGGAAAACAAATGAAAATAGGGTCATCGCGTGAAATTTGTGATATTCTTGGATCTCCATCGTAAACTGGAGATTCCTTGTTTATTGCTACACAGTGATGTTCCATAAGCTTTTCTTCAAGAAACACCATGGACCAGGCAAGTTGGAAAAAAGGCAAGAATCTGGGAATGAAAAATAGTCGGCTGATAATTTGTATGAACCTGTATTTTGGTCCCCTAAAACTCTCAAACCCTACCTATCGTTAGGTGTTAGCGCCTACAGATTTTCCAAGGTCAAAGATTAAAAAGTGATCTTTCACTTATTTTTTGCAAATATCTCTTTTCCTATGGGTTTATGCTATTTGTGTTCACGAGGAATATTTTAGACAATTGAATGCCCTTAAACTTCTGTTCAATAATTTTTTATATCTTGAACCATTTTTGAGATAGAGGGCTGGTAGTAAATTACGCCGTATGAAGTTTATACATTATTAATAATTCCTGATTATATTGCGGTTTTTTTTTCTATTACTTTATAATTAATACATTCTTTCAATATTTCGGTATATGAGAAAAAGCATTTCAATATTTTTTCATACATTTATGAACAGTGAAATTTCAAAAATTTAAAATGAGAAGAACTACCAGTTCTCATTCTAAATTTTTTTTTTCGGTCGCTGAAAAAATTTCAAATTCCTCTTCCTTCTCGTCTTCAACGACATGTGTCTCCTGTTTTTCCAGGATTTCGGGTTTAAAAGCACCGTTTTTCTTAATTCTAATCACATCGATATGATGAAGCATTGAGACAAGCTCGCCCATTACATTGAATACAAGCCAAAGAGTACTGCAACCTTGGTTTCCAGCATCAATGTCGCAAAACACAACCATTCTTGCAGTTGCAGAATACTGTGTTGAGCAATTCCTCCGGGCTGGTGGATTCATTATCATAACTGGTCCAGGAATTCAACATGCATTATCCAATCCCAACTCTGGGGTTCCAAATCATGCCCTAACCAAGTCTGTACTTGATAGTACACACGGTTTGAATGTTAGTGCGCTGCTGCTCTTGTTGGCGGAGGACTTGATAACTGCACAGTTTATTCAGTTTTGTTAACTCGCTGAACTTTGCATAGCGATAATGATCGATAGACTCTTCAGATTTTGGAGTTGTATAGATTCCCAACAAGATAACGAATGAACCAGGCAGCAACTTAGGAATTTGGTTCAAAGTTAACAAACTGAATAAACCTGTGCAGTTCTCAAGTTTTTCGCCAAAGAGTGCAGCAGCTCATCAACATTCCAACCGTGTATGAGATCAAGTTCAGACTTGGTTAGAGCATGATTTTCAACCCCAGAATTGGGGTTGTATAATGCGTGGAGAATTCCTGGAATCTGTTATGACAAGAATCCACCAGCCCCGGTGAATTGCTCAACACGATACTCTGCAACTACAAGAATGGTTATGGTTCACGACGTGGATGCAGGAGAGCAGGTGCTCTTCAGGTTGTAGTCAGTGTAATGGGCAATGCAATGTCTCAATGCTTCACCATATCAAAGAAAACTGTACCTGCGACCCCGAAATCCTGGAAAAACTGGGAACAAATGTTGTTGAAGACGGAAACATATGAAAATTTGAAATTTTACAGTGAATGGAAGAAGATGATGAGGAGGAAGAAGAAATTTGGAATAAGAACAGGTAGTTCTTATTTTCGATTTTCTAGATTTCACGGTTCATGAATGTAAATGGTATTCTCCAGTGAAAACATTAATTAAGATTCAATTCATTTCTTTATTTGGTTGAGATGTTTTGAAATGTAAGACGTATCAGTATAATTTTATACAACGGCGTTTCAACAAGGCATTCTCAACCGTCGAAGCAATTAGGTTTGTGTAGTCGAATTTAGCTAATGAAAAAAGTCTCAGCCAAGATTTCACAACTCATTAAAGCTTAAAATATCTTCAACGCCTTTGAAGAGGCTGTCTTCTCCAAACCACTCTAAATAAGAACAACTGGCAGGTGTCACCGTATCAAGAAGTTGAATGAGTTATTTCAGTTCATTTTGCACTTTCACCTTATCCCAATGTTTTCGCCATTTTCGTGATAATTGTTTCAATTTCTAGTTATTGGACATTATTATTACCATTATTTCTCAGTTTAACTATTATTCTTTCAAGGTTTTCACTTCTAATATCTAGAAAAAAAACTATTTGAAAATGAATAAAACTCATTACTAATAGAAAAGCTCTCACGTAACTGTTTGTCAAAGGAAGTGTTCATGGAAAAAAAATTGCCTTATGAACCATAACGGGTTTCATTTTATTATTGATAGGAATTGGTTTATGAAGAAAAGACAGCTCCAGAAGTAATAAACTAACATAACCACGAGGAAGAATATCTGTCGATTAATCAACAAACACTCCCCTTGATCAAAGCTAATCTTCCAATCAACCAAAACATCTGCACCGAAGAAGCGGCGTCCGCAGAGAATGGTTACAGCTGTTTCACAGTTATTACTGATCATCAGACCAACATACCAATTCCTATGTTTATCAGATGTTGAACGTTATCGTCTTGTGCAAAAACCACATGAACCGAGTGTTCCCAAAGTCGTGATGGTTGTTTGTAATCTGCAAAATCGCAGATGCGGCGACCTGATACGACAATAGGATGAACGCCATGCACATCGATTAATGTATTCTGCACTCGAAGGTAGAATTCGCAAGATGCTCCTGAGAGATGGTGCTCTGTACGAAGTTATACTTCATTATTCCATCTGACAGGTGATAAGTATCTAGATCCCTATTCTGCGGTATATCCAAGGTAAGTTGGTCTGAGGATCAGTAATAACTGTTAAACATCTGTAACCATTCCCATGGACGCCGCGCCGCTTCTTCGGTGTAGATGTTTTGGTTGATTGGATGTTTAGCTCTGATCAAGGTGGAATGTTTGTTGATTTATCGACCGATATTCATCCTTGTAGTTATGTTAGTTCACTATTGATAGTTTTTTCCAGGTAATAGGCGTGAAAACGTAGAACAATAAATCTGAAAAATAATGCGAAATCCTGCCAAAATATACTTTAATCGATTATATTATTATTTGATCGGGATAGTGAACCCTTTTTATTAAGTGTTAAGGATATCTTCAGTGATGTTAACGTTTCTGGTGATATCCTTGAGAGCCTTGGCTGTCACTTCGAACTTGGTCTGAGTAGCGCTGGATATTTTCATTGCACACAGATGTTTCTGTTCAGTGGACATGAATCAGTTCAAATACAACAATGTATTGTAATTGAAGTGACAATATAGGTGGAAATAATCGAGAAACTTAAATATAATCGGTAACTCCCGAGTGGAGAATGAAACTATCTTTATTTTAAAGCGTAGTAAATACCATGAGATTCGGTTTTACAGGTTCGTTTGAAAGGAAAGTTGGCGTATCAATTCCAAAACTAATTAAAGAATCCAGAACCGGTTGAAATGCACTTGGGCGTGATATCGTAACATTGGCAGCACTGATTGAGCCGTTTGAAAGTCGAGGAAAAATCCTGAGAATGCGAAGTCCTTCCGCATTGTGCAGATATGTTACGGAAGAAATTGTCTGAGACCATCGAACGAATCGACGAGAAAGCAATACACTTACCATTCGTTCAGCTGTAACGCCCCTAAAGGAAGTAAAACGGCGAAGTTCGAAATTCTGGACTGTCGAAGCAACTGAATCGAAAACGCTTTCCGACTAATCGATGGGCGGAAATAACTGATAGAATCTTGAAATTTTCATTCGGTCCCCGTTCAACAGGTTTAATCTAATTAGGTGGAGATTAAAGGGAGATTCCAAGCAGCTGCTTCGACGATCAGGGGAGTGCCCTCTTATATCTGTAAATCATTTTTCACGGATCGATGGTGTACAGGGTGGGCCAAATTGGAAAATTTTGAACGGGACGTCCTATTTCTGTACTAGATAGACAAGAACTGATGTCAGTCTCTGAGGGTCGATTTTCATGAAAATTAATTGGCGAAAACCGCAATTCATTAGGCTTTCACCGTAACATCGTTACCGGGTGTTTTTCGGAAATGTTCAGTTTAGAAATATTGCTCTGACTTTTCATCTGTCAAAAATTTTTTTTCTGGAAAAGATTCTCCTAGCAACTTCTTATGCAGGATTTGATGACGTTAATTGAATTTCTTGCGAACTGATATTCAATGAGATATCACTATGACACTTTGAAATTAACTTGAAAATAGGAGAGAAATGGAACCCATTTCTCTCGAGCACAGGAAGAAATTATACAGGCTTTCATTGAAATACAGGTTGACTCTTTGGGGGGATTAAAAATGGTCATTTTGAGGGGAATTCACGTTGCTGTGATGTTCGAGAAATGTGAATTTTTTCATTGGAAAACTCTAGGAAATCACTAACGTGATTTCTTCAACTTTTCGTATATTTTCAAAACGAAGTGCAACAAAATTAAATTTTTCCGTTGTGTTAATGGGATGAACATCACTTAATTGTACACAATCTTCTGCGGCAGTTGTTCGTGGTAGAACTGAAATTTAGTGATCAATCTTGAAATATTAGCTCTGAGGTTTCTTCCAACGAATATTGAAAATAGATTTCGATTTTTTTCTTATTCACTAACAAAATAATACCAACAACATTTTTTGGGTAGGCATGGTACATCCTTAGATATGGAAGAAATAACCTAAAGAATTCTTATGAGTATAACTCCAAAACTGTTGGTCCGATTTTGCTCCTTATTTAACTGAGCATCGAATTTTGATGCGCAACCTACCCTGATATTTTCGTGTCTCTTGCTCTTCCCATTTTCGAGCTACCTGGCCTGACAAACAAAGATTTTCAGTCAGTGAGTAGAACCCAAAAGATTCAGACCATTTTTGGCCAAAAATTCGAAAATTACCGACATTTTGGGCAAAACGATAGCATGCTGCTCTCAAGAACATGCACGCATAAGCAAAACAATCATAAAAGCTCTATTATGCTTTTGTGAAACTGAACTAATTCAGAGAAATTCTTCGAAACGAATGGCTTAATAATGGTCACTTCTTCTACCCTACAAGATGGCGCTGTCAAACTAGAAATCTGACATTTCGACCTCTACGAATAATCACTATTTAATTTTTCATTCAAATTTGGAGTAGGGTTTGTTTGGGTTTTCAAACTGTCAGAAAACGAATCCACCTGAAGTTCTGGGCGTAAGATGGCAAACTAAATGGAGGACATTTTGTGAGCATGATGCCGTATTTTAGAAGTTGAGTTCGTCCAAAATGATTAGTTTTGGGGGAAAAACCCATTTCAGTATTGCATCACTAAAGAAAGCCATCTCAGACCTAGCATTGCGAATAATTTCCTTACGAAATTCCCAGCAAATCTTTCAGAAAAATCATCCCCTTTTCTTCATCTGGCTACGTCGAAATTTATGTTCAAAACGCGATTGACCTCTTCCAGGCGCATTTTTTTCTTAACGATAGATGATGAGCTGCGAGTACCGGAACCGACTATAATCTACGATTTCAACTTTCCTACAAAGAATTTATTATTATTATTCTGGTTGAAAAATTCATCCGGATATCCGGAACAGAAGTTTCCATCGAGAACAACCTGGTACAATCGTGGAGAGGGAATAATAAACGATGAGGTTGACTTTCCCACGGGCTCATAAAACGTCGAAAGTTTCATTTTATACGAAAGAATAAATCTTCCATTGATTTGGGAATCAATTTTGGTATCTAGTGGCTATCCTGATAATATCTTCGGATTCTTCTCTTTCATGTCTGAAATATAAGGGAAATTAAAGCCTGAACACAAAGAGATTGCTCTTGGGGAGATATATCTTCCTATTGTTATGATCCACCCTATATTCCTCCTCAAGAATGCAAACTATGTGCTAGGTAACATTTATTCAATACGACAGTGATTATTCCTAGTCGCGAGGAATTGATAATGTCATGAAGAGGAATCAGCCATTAGCACAGAAGGAGTATTTAATGAAATTGGGACTGCATTGACGAATTCCTCATTCTGCTCATTTTCGCTTACATGATGAGACATGCGAGTTTCGTGAGATTTCATTAAAGCCTGTTCTAGTCGTTGCTGAATGAACCTTTCTATTTCACAGTCACAACCATGAATACTGTCTGAACTGAAGTTACCGGCAAGTGGGATAAAGGGGCCCATTTTTGTTCATAGTGGAAAGGCTTACTCAAACGATTTCAGATATCTCGTATCTCCTCCAAATTGTTTTAATCCAGATTCTGTTTCGTACGGAGTGCATACGAATTTCATCGGGAGATGAACGCTGCTGAATCAACGGTCTTAGTTTCTTTCCTCTTTGGGTTGATTTTGTTACGTTTGCAATTTCATTGCAAGATTCGACATGGAAAATTCTTTTATTATCCGAATTCTTATCGGACTGATTATTCGCGTGAGATTCCTTCAAGTCTGCTGCAAGGAGATGTAAAATTAAATCTCAGATTCAAAAAGAAACAATAATCAATGGTAAACACAGTTTGCTGCCGGAAATTTTTCTTCTGTTTCTAGATAATTTGGGTCTGCTGAATCCAAAAATGCCAACAGATTTGCTCCATCAGATCGTTTCAAGAAAATACGACAACAGATCACATTTCTAACATATATGGTAATTTAACGCAGCACTACCTACTTATATGTAGTGCTGCTATCCATCAAATAAACGAAACACGAATAAAAAGTGAGATATTTATTGTACAACAATATACCCACAAAAATCATCACACAAATCTGCAAACAAAACTTAACTATTACGGTTGTATGTAATTTTGGTGTCTGGGTGAAGAAGATTATTTTCCTTTAGTCTGGAGGCAAGCAACTCGGAAGAATCCTTTGGAAGGTTCAAATATCTAATAAGATCGCTTAGCTCTTCCTGAGTAAAGAGGTCAGGACGTGTTGAATCCCTTTCAAAGTCACCGTCGTCTTCCTCAAATCTATCAGTCTGTAGTTCGTCAGATAATGTTTCGATATTATCCTCTGGTAACGTAGGTAGGATGCTAAATATTGGAATGGGTATCTGGTCAAGCTGATGTGGAATTGGTCTTATTGCTGAATCCAGGCTAGGATATGCCCACGTTTGTCGATTGTTACGATTAATGCCACAATCACAATCATAAGACAGAAATAGCAACCGTCAAAATGATTTTTTTGGTTCCCTCCATACCATTGGAACACCAAACTTTAAACATTTTCGTTGTCCTTTCGTCCACTGTCGCAAGTTTTCAAGGCAAGTTTTGCACACTACATGTGGAGCCCAGGATTCATCTTGATCTCCTAAATGAACACCAAAATAGGCTTGATATGCCCTTCTTATAAAATCAAAAACTGTTTTTCTACTTTCCTTCACAATATACTAGACACATATGTAGCAAAAAACGTCCGGGTTATTCACACAACGCCTGCTTGTAGAAGCCATGGTTTTCAGTTGTCAAAAACAAACTCTTGCAACGAAACTCAAGTTCAGACTAAATTTTACAATGGAATGCAGTCGAATTTACAGGAATTTCAGAGAAAATACTGTTTACTCATCGGACAATAGTAATGAAGCAATTAGCGCTAATTTCAAGTTATGGACATTTACAATGAGTACACTTTAATTAAAAGTCATTAGTATGCATTTTTCTTAGAAGTGTTGAGTTTGTTCATAAACATATTGCAATTATAGTGGTGGAATATACAGAAATTTAAGAATATTTAAGTATCTGATAAGTATGTTATATCTCAAAAACTAGAGCTGATACAGAGAAAAGGTTTGTATTTTTGGAGTCAGCACAGATGAATTAACCAAAATCAGTTAATTTTTCTTCGGTAGCAAGACAAACTTATTTTTTTGTTGGGCTGTGAATCATTGTTAGTGCGAAAGTTCAAAAATTCTACGGAAACACTGAGCTGAGGTCAGGAGCTTTCAGACATTTGATCATATTCGTTTCCGAATGAGTGTTTTCGTATTAATCAGGAACTTACGAGAATGCTGAGGAAACTGTAACGAAATTTGACATATGTTTCTGCTTATATTTTGCCGCTTTTGTAAAATATTGAATTTGAGATATCGACCAAATTTCAAAGAAATCTGATGAAAAATTTCAGAGGAATAATTCAAAATAAATGAAACACAAATATAAAATTTGAGAATGATATTTTGACATTCACCAACGGTTCTCACAAAATTTTGCACGAAGTTGCGCGTCAATGTTCTCCAACTAATTCCAATGCGATCGCGTTTTAGTATTTTTCGGGATATTCGGAAAAACCTCAAAATTTTGAGTACTACAAAACTGTTCGACTCGCTATGTCGCTCAAATTCAGTACTCCTCGAGTCTGGAAGTCAATCTTTTCAGAAGACTTTTGTGTTTACTATTAGCTTGAGGGGCGAAACGCTGCATGGACCCCAAATGCATTAAGTGTGCTTGTAAAAGCTTCAGGTTTCACGTCTTTCAAAAATTTGTCTTCTCAGTTTGTGTCGCTATTTTAGGACCAAATACTCAGTTTCAATTCGATCCAATTTCTTCGAGTAATTTAGAAAAGCTTTTCTGAATTCTTTGTCTACGGAACCTTTCGGAACATATTTTGCAGATTCCAGATCTCTAAGCTTTTCGTTTCGGGAGTTGCTGTTTTCACGGCTAGATGAATAAAAATGATCTAATTTTCATACGAATGGATTTATATATTTTCAAGCTCATGAAACTGAAAGCAATTGGTTTTGAATCACATACAGGTTTTTGCTTTGAGGTAGGTTGAATTCAATCGTGAAAACTTCTCCTTCAAACTCATTCATTTCAATAAACATAATGGTAATAACTCTTATTCGTCTCACTCATATACACAGTAGAAGAGAATCATCAAATATTGTTGGGACTAACTCAAGAAAGCTCATTCAAGAGCTTGTATTTGAGTGCTTCCACACGAGAAATAGTTTATACATTCACAATCATCATTACATTTGTTGCTTTATGAGAAGGACTAAGAGGCTAGTGAGATTGTATTCTGAAAGTGCCACAAAAGTAAGAACAAATCTGCCTAATTTTTTTGAGATAGAGGTGTCTAATTTCTCCCCAAATTATTCAACGAATTTTTATCCCATTGAACTCAAACTCAGTCGGTCGAAATACCGAATGGAAGACTTGTTCAAAATTCAAAGCAATTCTTTTCAATATGGAGGCAAGTAATTGGATATCTAAGAAGAAACTCCCCAAATACTGCTGAATTCACATCGGTTATCAAGCAGTCACTTTACGAGCCGTTAAAAAAGTACTAGTGGAAAGAATTCAACAGATTTTTGTTTCATAGAACAGGTTGATAGAAATATATAAGGAACCTATATAAATTAACTTCATTTGAGCTCAAAACCTAATCACTACAAATATGTACCCCTTGAGTTATTCACGTCGAGAGTAATCGTATTTATAAACGAAAAAACATGGACGTTTTTTAATTTGACCTCAGTTTCTGCGCTATGAGAAGTCCAATGCTATCATTGAAGATGTATATGAACGCTCCAGTATGCACCAGCGCGTAGAAACTATATGCACGCAATAAAGTGAAAACACGAGAAAGGAAATCCTGCTAGCCTTTCCAATATCTCGGAGCTTTTGAGAGCCACGATAAGGCCATAAATTGAAGCCGAGCACAAACAAATCCCACTCTATGCGATAAAAACTGCGTATTAACGCTCTCACAGCACCTTGAAGGGTTCAGTGGATGAAGAAAGAGATGGAACGAAGGAAGATAATTATTTCTATGTTGAAATGTCTATAATACAACCGCCTACCATTCGAGAAAACGCCCCTTTACGTTAGGGTTCTAATACATACAGATATCACTTAAAATGTCTCTGTTATGTGAATATTTCCAGTTGAATACGAGCCCAATTCATAGACGAGACACTGAAGATATTCTGAAACTCTCACAAGACGAGGTACGGCAGTATATTGAAGCCTTCGGAATCCCTTAATGGTTATAACTTCAACATAATCTCTTCTGCACTGAAATTTTCGTCGTTCATATCTTTTTATGACTCAGTGTAGTACTTTTTTTCTCTTGAAGGTTCTTCGTCGTCATTGTTTGGGGTTTCTGACCGAATACCACATTTCGCAGTCATAATTGAAATTCATATCTTCTGTATTTCAGAAAAAAAGAGATCCTACCTCATTGAAGAAAAATTCCCGAAATTCACTGACGTGAAGTTAGCATCTTTTGCGAGCATGTTAAAAATCTTTTCTAAAGAAGTCATCTTTTCACGTATTGACTCCACCAAACGCAGCTTTACTTCCTGATAAAAAGATTTGGCGATCTTCTTTTCATATGGTCCACATGAAAATCTGCATGAATTTTCAACTAATCATTTTTCTATCGAGCACTAGATTTCGGTTCGATCCGATCTGCATTTTTGGATAAATTGTGAAAAAGGAAATTTCATGGGTTTTATTCTTATCTTTCTAATATTTTCGAAAACACACCTTCAAGCGGCGGTAGCTCAGTGGTTAGAGCGCAAGCCCCATGATCGTAAGGTCTGGGGTTCAAGCCCTTGGCCGGGAAATAACTTTTCCGGTTTTTAGGGGACCGTCCAACCATTCGTTGTTGGGTAAACAATTAACAGTGCTGTTCCTAACGTGGCGCAAGGAATTAGTAACAAAGCCTACACAGAACACACCCGGTATTCTAACTCGCACAAGCTTTAAGCTTCTGAGGGGTTTCGTTGAAGCCGGATATTCGGAAAAAATACAAATACAAATACAATCGAATTTACATCCAGTGTTCGATTGAGAAATAACAGATTGAACTAGTTACCCAGTAGTCATATTCAGTTTTCTAGTCACTCCGGAAATACTGAGGAAACAACCATGAAATTTGAAAAAGGAGCCATTCAGAGGCGATTCTCGAATATTTCATACGAGAGCGTTATGAATTAAAATAAAATATCATTGCTTTTGGAGAATCAGAAATCCTAGGACTGATATGTCTTATTAATTTCATGTGGAGGATAACTGAATTTTTTGGAAATGATAAGATATGTTGAAATACTTGAACGAAACACTAATAATGCCCCCCTGTGAAATTTTTAAGTCTGGACTTAGGTTGATTGGCCTCTGAGACGTGCATATTTTCTTTCCAATATCTCTAATTACAAGATTTGGATCGAAGTGAAATTCAGTACAATGTTGTGAAAGAAATATTTCAAGGTCTCTACAGAATTTCATCGAAATCTCATGATAAGTTTCCGGAAAAAAAATTTTTCAGACAAAAATTTTGGAAATATTCGAAACATTCCATCCCCAAAAAAATCGTTAAAAATTGCAAGTAAGTATTTATTTAATGAGTTTTGATCTGATCGCATTGAAGGTTCATGATATATTGAAGAAATAACCCCAAAAAACAAAACGAATTCAAATTATCATAAACCAAAGCTGTTCAACCGATTCGAGCCAATGACGAACTTGGTCGGCACATCCTGATACAAAACATTAAAGTTTCAATTCATATTAGCTCCATTTGTAAACCCGTTATCCTGGCAACGGCCGACAGAATCGAATTTGACATCGAATTTGTCATGGGCTGTTCCAGTTGTTTCAGACCATTTTCGTCTCAAAATTAGGAAATATTTGAGCAAAAAAAACACTGTTGCTTAGAAAAGGATCCTTAGAGAAATGCCAAAAACATTTCACACTTTTCAAACTTCGTATTGTGGTGGCCTTTACTTGATAGAAATCCATTGTAAACTCAATTAAAAGACACAAGTGTGGTTGATTTCTACTTTATTATAAACACATGACGCGTTTCACTACATTGTAGTTCCATCAGATGCTGAGTTGCAACTGTCTCAAAAAGTGTGTTACAGTTTTACATAAACCAATACAGGTACAGAAATATTTCCAACGGGTCAATCATGGAAAAACCAAACCGGGCTTCTAGCTGAATAGGTTTAACAATGGTGAATTAGACAGTTATCTCTAGAGCCTCCAATAAATTTTACTTCCGCCCTTTGTTCTCGATGTGTAGAATCTTGAAATTTTCGTCGAATTAAATTTTTTTCTATCATTAAATAATCGGCGTACGTGGAGTTTAATTTATTTTTCAAAAAATAATTCTGTGTTCTTTCATTCTTTCGTTGAATGATCTACCCGTTTGACCTATGTAAGTTTCAGGACATGAGCCACAGGAAAGTTGATAAACACCTGATAGGTTGAATTTCAGAATTTTAGGTTTATAGTTTTTGAAGATTCTACCCAAAGAGTTTGTGGTTTTGAAAGCTATGTTGATATCAGATTTTCTCAGAAATTACTTGATTTTTAGTGAGTAGAGATAGCATTTATATATTGTTACTTATTGATTGTGTTATCGATCACTGAAGGTGAAATACCGTTATTGGATGCTATTTGTTTAATTAGATTCAATTCGTAATCGAAGTTCTTTGGAGATAGAGGAATTGATAATAATCGGTGTGTCATACTATGATATGCGGATAATTTGTGTTGAATCGGATGGAAAGAATCTTTTGTGATGGTTATATCTGTATGAGATGGTTTATGAAAAATGGAAAACTGGAACTTGTTGTTGATTCTTGTTATTGTAAGGTCTAAGAAGTTTAATTAAAGTCTTCGGTTTCTAGTTCCATTGTGAATTTGATGCGTAGTGATGATGTAGTGTGTTAATGAACTTGAAAAGACTATTGCGTTGTTTGAGTGTTCCCATGAAGCAAACGAAGACGTCATCAACATATCGATACCAGAATAGTATCGTAGTAGTATTATTTTATTTTTATGGATGAGTTTTTCTAGGAAATTGATAAATATTTCTGCTAGGATTGAGCTTAAGGGGTTACCCATAATTAAGCCTTCTTTACTATTATAAAATTTTCCATCGAAGCTAAAATAATTCTGATCTAAACAAGTTTTCAATAAGAAGAGGATGTCTGATTTTATTATGGGGTTTACTTTTTCTTTGGTTGGAAATAAATTTACAACGTCGAAAGATACTAGTTTTGATTTCGGGGGGGCTTCGACATCTTTTATTTTATTTAATAATTCTAAAGAATTTTGAATCGTGAATTCGGGTTTTCGGGTTTTTATGGTGTTTATGAGAAATTTTGAAAGATTGTATGCTGGTGCTGTGAGATATGACACGACGGGTCTTATGGGGTAGTCTTTTTTATGTAGTTTGATCAGGGAATAAAGTTCTGGTGCTTGGGGATTCATTGAAATATCTCTGTACCTGTATTGGTTTATGTAAAACTGAAACACACTTTTTGAGACAGTTGCAACTCAGCATCTGATGAAACTACAATGTATTGAAACGCGTCATGTGTTTAAAATAAAGTAGAAATCAACCACATTTGTGTCTTTTAATTGAATTTCACACTTTATTTTGAATTTTAATAAACATGAAATAGCCGTCATATCCTACTGTGACAACACCTCTGAGCAAACATTTTTCGACTGAATACCCAAGTTCAGCTCCATGAAGGGGGTATTGATATAACACAATACTTCCGGAAAGACACAAATCAGAGACTCGTAAATGAATGGAATCTGTTTAAGATAGTGAAGATATTTTCATCCGGAAATTGATTACCTAATTTTTTTCTGAAAAATGAAGCGAATCAAAAAATTATGACTCGGAAAGTCATTTTAAATTTCATCAAAATCTGAGTGATGGTTCGCGCAAAGCAACACTTCTTGATAAAATACTAATAAACTACAAAGGTATTATTCTCCGGAGATACATACACGATTGAATTGGAACCTAGTCATTGTTAGAAAAATGACAGCATGATGGTTCCTCTAAGATTTCCCTATGATAATATGATTAGAATATCAAAAAATCGTTTCATCAGGGACTAAGGCTGCGATGGTCGGGATCAATACCTGGATGGTTGACCGCCTGTTTCATTTATGGCTTCTGGTAACTCCATTGTCCTTACTTTTCGTAGAACTGCAGTGTGATGATGTTTACAGGAAAACATTTATTTTGTTGAAATATTATAGCGAGCGTTGTCCGAAACGTCGGCAAAATTGTGAGAATTTAACAAAGATATAAAGCCTATTTCCAGATTTCTGTTATTTTTCAGAATAATATTAAGTATGGGTGCAATCTTTCAACAGAGGACAAAGAAACAACATTCCACGTTAATTATTTTCTTCAATTTCAACTGAACCTTTCTTTGACTCAACAATTCAATTTTGATAATCTTGATTATAAAAATAATCTGAAAGATGTATTTGTGAGACCAGAGAAGTAAATTGATCAAGCTGCTAAAATGTAGGAGAAAATCAATATACAGGAAACAGCAAGTTTGACCCTTACAGATCCAAAAAATAGCTTGAAAAGCAAGATATTATTTCATCTGAACAGCCTAGATACAGCAGTTACTGAAGAGAATGCATACCCAAATGCATTATTAGAAATAAACCTGCAAAATAAGGAACAAACTATTTCGAATCTTCATCAACAACTGAAATCAAACAGGTCCAAAAAGGAGAAATTTCGACTACTCTTTCAAACGATATAGCCGAATGTCAGAAACTATTAAATTTTTTGAGAGAAGAGATGAAAAAAAATACTCAAAAAACCAAAATATCCAATGAACCAGTAGGTATCCTCAGCAGAAAATTTCCTTGAAGGAAGTGGAGTTTTCAACGGTGAATAAGGAGGCTGAAAGCATAATTAGACATAATCAAAATGGGGATATTGATTCGGAAATCAATGAATTGAGAAATTCCGATGTTAATTTGGAGAGCTTAAATGATACTTTGAAATTCGAGCATTCCACTTCAACATCAAAATATTAAGAAATGCCGAACAATATAAAAGACCAGTATCAAAAACTGCGACTTGCATTTTTTAAGAGACAAAAATGAGTGTTTGTTTCAGGACCAAAAAAATCAAATCCGAAAATTGACTTTTCATCTCTGGACTCCTGAAAAATTCAACTTCAGGGTGATTCCTTTCATTATAATCTCCTCCAAAATGGTCTTTCTCTTTGATTGTTACACTCTAAGAAAATGGAGATGTCGAATTAGTCTTGTTTTACCCAACATTTTAAGCAACATCGTTGCATGCGCAGTATCTGGTGTCCCCAGAAAGACCTCCCATTACATATTCATCTAGCCTATCAATAGCATCATTTAAATTTAAACATGAATCAAACACTTCATGAAACATGTAATATGAGCTCTCGAACTAAAAAAGTTACTAAGGAAGGATTTTATAGATAGTTCTTTCTCAGATATTGGAAATGAAAACCTAGAAATCACCTAAAAAACAATATTGTTAGCCTTCAACTAATCAAACGTGTGATTTTTGGAAGCGAAACCTAAAAAACAAACCTGAAAAATATGACAAAAATCCTCCGAAAATACCCCTTTATCGATATTCGCCCAATCTATCCGTCGGTAGTACTATCAATTTCATAGTTAGCAATGTGCTCTCTACGTGTTTCGAAACATTTCGAAAACCAGTTGAATCAACTTCCCTTCAGCAACTGTTCTCTGGTCTGCAGTGATTGTAGGCCCTCAACTCATCAACAAATTACCCTGTAGAAATTAGTGGTATCCCATGTGCGAATTGTTTCAATTCATTCAGTCAAGTGAATTACTGAAACCTCGTGACTAAATGACTCAATATAATTTATTCCTGATTCCATTCTCATTAAACATGGGACCTTTCTTTGTCGATTCCTAGAATTCTATAAAATGAATGGAATATCGTTGTGAACGTTACTGTGAATACAGCCTTCGTTTAAATCCATTCTCCTGAGCTGAAGCCACCGAAACGTGATTATGTTGATTGCATTCCATGACTCTCAATTTTTTTCCGCAGTATCATGATTCCAATTACATCTTCTGAACGCCCACAACAATGAATTTTTTAAAGGTATTCTACATTCGACGGTTCCATTGTACTCGATTGTCTGAAATTTTAAATTTTTTGAAATGGCCTTGAACATTATGAAAAGTATAAGAAAATTAAACTGAAATAGCTGATGACAATTCATATAAATATGACTAGTAAACAGAAATAGAAAAAAAATATTATTCAATTCAGCGACGGAAAGCATGCCATGAATGGAAAACTCAACAATAAGATAACAACCTATAATCCAAACAAGTAACGCCATACAAGGACAAGAATTGGTAGAGCAACGTAGGGGAGAAACGGGTAATGCCGGTATCTGCTATTATTCCCATATTCACCGATTATAGTAAGAATAGACCATCGCCAGGTGCTGATGATTCATCTGCTAGACTTCCAAAGGAGTGCAGTGCATTGGATTCCTTTCATACCCTTTTTCCCTCATATTTGAGTGTTCGTTTGGGACTTCCCGCTTGCCTTCTACTTGGCGTACTGCATTAGTAACGCCAATTTTCGAGGAGGGTTATAAGCGTAACGCCGCCAACTATCTTCCCATCAGTTTGGTACCGATCGTATCCAAAGATTTGCGAGAAAATCACTCACGAGTGAATCCTTCAATCTGCCCATGAAAATCATCTTTCACCAAACAGTCAACATGGTTTTCTCCCAGAACGTTCCGTCGTGACAGACCTTTTCGAATGCCTCAATTCCTGGTCAAAGTCCTAATTATAGGTCCCTTTCTGTTGATTTTTCACGTTGCCCCATGCTTTCCTTATTCTTAGAATGAAGCATATCGGAATTCGTGGCAGTCTTCTCTGTTGGATCGAATCATTTCTTCTCCATCGATTCTTCCAAGTTCGCGTTGGCGGAGCTCTCTCATCACTAAGGCAAGTTCTGAGTGGTGTTCCACATGGTTCTGTATTAGGACCACTTTTCTCCCTCCTGTACATATCTGATTTACCTAAAATCCTCAAATCTACCTGTTCACAATTTGCCGATGACGCCAAATCATTCAGAAACACTTATAGCCCCGTTGGCGAGCTTCGGGAGGACCTAGATGCTCTGGGCCATTGGTGCCGGCAATGGCAATCGCCCCTCAATCGGAATAAAGGTGCTGTTTTACACCAGGGTTTCTATAATCCCCGTCATCCGTAACACTTGTCAAATATCCCTATTAATACCTGCAACAGACATTGTCACCTCGGTGTGATTGTTAATGAGAATCTTGGCTGGTCGGACTACATCCTCTCTACTGTGAACAAGGCTAAAAGATCTCTGTTCGTGATATAGAAGGCTTTCGGCAGATGTGATCCTCAACATGTGCTGCCCTGAAAAAGACCTATGTCCGCCTCATCATGGAGTTTGCTGGCGCAGTTTGGTGCCGGTACTGAGTAGGGACTTGGTATTGTTGGAGGTTATCCAGCGCAGACCGACTCGCCTTCCGTATGGGCTTTTGCGCCCAAGTTATGAAGAGAGATTATCGCTTATGGAATTTGCCAACGTTTGGCGTCAGGAGTTGACATAAGTTCCCTTTATAAGCTGAACATTGACAGCTGTCTTCGAGGTCATGCGTAAAAGCTGACGAAGGAAAATTTTGAAACATCGCATAGAAGTGGAATTTCAATTCCAACCGAGTTTTTGATGCGTGGAATGCCCTACCTCAGACGGTTGTGAACTCGGTGTCTATGCTAATTAATGCCTTCAAAAAAATGTTTACAGTTTAATAGGTTTTGCCTCGAGTCTTTATCTCTGTTGAAAGTTACGAGAATAGAAATAGGTATAATTTAAGTCTTACATTTCATTCCCATTTTTCGGAGAATTATTTCAATTTTTGAAAATTTTTCATACATCCGAAAAGCTGCGCTCATCAGCAGTGTTCAATGAGAAAGCTGCGCTCATCAGCAGTGCTCAATGAAGATAGGTTCCGAAGCAGTACCGATTGCAGAACAGGGTAGTCAAAACATCGGGAGGAGGAAGCTATTTTTCACGAATTTATAAAATGCCCATTATCTCGAAAACGGTGGAATTTTTTCGATATTCGGAGTAATCATGACCTAGTCTATTCCTAAGTCAAATATAATTGCAGTTTTACCGAACACCGCGTAAAGGTTTGGCTGTGCTGATGGTTGAAGTATTTTCACGACTTCGAGAAATACCTTCATAGATTTCTTGAAGAAAAACCTAAAATTAATTTTTATTCTCGATCCGTATCTCACTAAGTCCTACTCTACTTCGAGTGAGTTTACATTATGAGTTTTTTGAATCTATCCGGAAGTTTATGAATGCAATGTATTCAATGCTGAAAACAATTTCTGTATTTCATCGTTTGAAAGGAAAGAGACATTGAATCATTACAGGCTTTTCGAAAAGATACCGAGTCAATCGGAAAAGGAACGAGAAGTTTTTTGCCACATTAAACCATAAATCATACAGCGGATAGTTTCATGATACAAACAAGGTTTTAATTCGTATTCGAAAGCAGTTATTTATATGAATTGCGGAAAATGGATAACATGATTATACTGCATATGGATAACAGTGTTATCATGGAAGTGATATATCCACAATGAATGACTGAGGGGAAGAGCATTTTTCATTAATTTGAATCGCAAATGAGATGGAAGATAGCAGTGAATTTAATTCTCATCTTTTTTCATTAGCGATAAAAACAATTTGCTGCTACATGGAAATGGTTTTAGATTTTTGTTTGATGAGATAATTCGAGATTCGTACCTTCCTAATATTCGAGCGAACAGTGATGGCACAATTTGCCCAATTAATCCCGAGGAAAACGCCGGTTGACAGAGAAAACGATTCGGAGGGCTTGAAAATTCAAGTTGAATAATGAACTAACTTACCGCTAATTAATGAAATGAACCTGAAAGTTATTGCGTTTCTGTTGATAAAAATTAATCCCTTATTCCTGACTTCAACAACATTCTACAGAATGCGATGCGCATGCGTCATCATACTAATCAGTATCATTCGATAGAGAATCACACATGTGCAAAACAGAACAATTTTCACTCGATATGAACCACCAAATTCTATTCCTCCGGCGACGTAACTCAATTTCATATTTCTCCGGGGTTGCCGAACTTGGGTACTAAACCATTTAGTGAATTACTTTCTCCTCTTAGATGGCTTGAAAGCTCTCGAATCGATATTGATAAGATTATCAGAATCCGTTCTAGAGGGACCTGGTGTTCATTTCACCTGGAAAAAAAATCAAAATCCGTGTTGAAACCGATGGTCGTGATAAAGTTTAGTTTTGGAACGTTGATTTTTCATTGGTGTTGTTTGCCAACATGCATGACTATCCCCGCGGCAATTTGCTCAATTTCAACGATTCGACGTTTTTTTAATTAGGAAATATTTGGAAATGTGAGAGTGTATAACAAATGTTTGATTGAACCTGCGAAAAGCGAACGTCATAGTTCCAACAGTGGAATGTCGATACGAAGTAGTTACTGCTGGATTTATATCAACTCGTTTCGATTTGTGTTCCGATGATAAGCACATGCGATGGTTTGTGCTTCATACTGCTGTGGGACAAAACAGCGATTCTCTTCCTTGAGAGTCTTATAGCAGTTTATTCGTGTGAGTTCTTTTTGGAGGCGTTGATGTTAGCTTTATTCGGAAGGCACGGAATCGTCTCGATACTAGAGAATCCTTCTCTATCATCAATTTGTCGTCTTTATCGATGGAAGCGATAGAAAAATCAATTTCTGTTTATTATATCAGTTTGGATCCCTTCATCAGAAATCTCTTGCGAGAAGTATAAGTTGCCTTCAAACCAACAAAATCAATAATTTCTGGCCCGCTTAACCTGACCGGGACACTGGAAAATACCCTAGAGCATGAGTATATGGCACTATGTACTTTTATGATCGTTAAAAGACTCCTTCACTCACACTTCTGGAAATCCTATGAACTCCCTTGTCAGACGCCTCCGGTGAAGAGCCGCCTTATAATACTTATGCTTGGAACAGACATCCTCAAAGCCACGACCCGGAATGGATGCCCCTCAGAAGAATAGTCAGTCTCCTTGCTGTGGTCATTTTTAGTGCTCCGACTCCTGACTGAGCTGACTCTGAACGGCTCATTCGAGGTGTCTTTCTATTCACGCAGTGCTGGTTTGGGTTGAGCATGAAGTCATTGCCCGTGAAAAAATTGTATGAGCTATGACCATAGCTCACAACTGTTGTGCAAACGAAATGCTGAGTATGAGCGCAAAGAAAATCATCTTGATCACCTTCACACGAATAAACCAGCTGAGGCTGCTATGATGAATACAAACGGTCATGGAAAAAGTGTGGAATCATAATGACTATGTATGAAAAATAAACCAATAGGGTATCCTTCTCAGCTTTCTGAAGTTCACATTGAATCTTGAGAGCTCAGGCTAAGTCACAGAAATGGAACTGTTTTAATCATTTTATTTTCACAAAAAAAGCTCCATCATTGCCATCAGATATGAAAAGAACCTAAACATATGTAGATCATCTTGCTGAACATAAGGAGCGAGACAGTTCCCAGAGTTTTTAACTTGTGTCATCAAGGGCAATGGCATACCATCAATCCGCGAAATGACATGGGCAGATTTTTCAAACAACCTGCCCTGACTTATAAGCGGTATGAGATGCCTGAAATATTATAACGAAGTCTCAGAAAAACTGCTTCATAGCGAGTGAGAGTTTCAGAAAAGCAACCAACTACTACGACTCGGAGATATTCCTGGGTCAAATGTGGCAAGTGATATATTTCACGAGATGGACCTAAATAATTATCTGTCAATAAGAAACCATAAAAAACATCGATCCAGAGGAACAGAAGTATAGAATCACAACTCTTATCGTTGAATGTGTTTGGTCCTTCACCACACGTAACCGTCAGAACTACCACAGGCATTTTAAACCTCAACAAAATGATGTGGAGAAGTATCCACAAACAGACCAGTAGCAGTTTCGTCTGTGTGGTTTCCCACGCATCGACAGTTCATGATCGAATTATGCGATCTTATGACAATTAGATGAAGCACATTCAATTTCTCAATGAAGAGACGCCATACGCTATCCGAAGGTTGATTCGAAGGATCTCCAAGATGTGTTCCAATCATCTCTCGTACTCTTTCAATTCCACCCGTGCTGCCTAGGTCATAGCAGCAATCCTAACATCCGAACGATAGTTTCAAATCACTTGAGTAGTCTCAGGACCATCATTATCCTGCGTAGGAAGGAAATTTTGACCTATATAAGGAGAGAATAGGGTAACAAGTTCTCCCGGAAAGTTCATTATGTAACGTTGAGCGTTAAGGTTGCCATTAGTTGAAATTACTAAGTCGGTATACCCCGTTAAATACATTCCTACTCATACCATCACTGATGCCAACCGAATAAAGTGGTATTCATGTTACACTGCGCGTATCGTATCGTTCATTTGGGCATCGAAAAACACGAACACGTCCTTTCTTGTGTGCACAGAAAATTTGGGCTTGTCTGCCCTGGGAAAATTCGGCAAAACTCACGATGATCTACTATGTTGATGCTGGGATTTTCGGAAAGGAATACAATGTTGCATATTTCCAAGCTTGATTGTTTGTATTGATTGTTAAAACATCTTTTATGTTTTCACACTGAAACTATTTTTTTTTGTTTCTTTCTTCAGAATATTTTCTCAATGTGGAGGTTTTTCCAGAACTATATTGCGCAGGTTATGTGGCACGATTCTTTCATTGTCTAGCTTTCGTCCTCAATGTATATTAATAATATTCATAATAATAATGATAATAATAATAATAAGAACTCTGGAAGTCAAACATTTGCAATTTTACAATTTTTTCCCGAAAATAGTCGTAAAATGCTGGGTTGTACTCAATAAAGAAGAATCTGATCTCAAATTTGAAATCTTTGTGACGATAACTTAAGGTTATTGACTCAATATCACAGAAACTACCGACGGGATGGAATTTAAAGTTGATCGCCAGTTGTGAAATACCGACGCGCAACTTCGTGCGGTATTTGCAGGGTCGTACAGCTAGAGCGAAAAAAACTCATCGAAACTCATTCAATTTTTTCCCTCGAACGATTCATGAGTTTTCAGTGAAATTGTTAATTTCTGCTCGATTCATTTGCGGAAATACCGAAAGATATATGTCGAATTCCGCTGTTTATCCCTCACTATCGTAATAAATTCCTTAATTATTCAATAAATCATTTTATAGGTTTTTTGGGGTTCACTCCCAAAATCTGAAACAAAAATATTTGAAATGAACTATTTGTCAAGTGCAGTTTCTAGGAGAATAGGTTGCCTAATGAACAATGCAAACGATAAACAAAGCATACTGTGACGTTTCAGAGTACAAATCTGACCAATCTTCCATCAGACAAACGGGAAAATTTGCAGAATTATTTTCTATCGATTTTTGTTATCTTGAGACTCAAAAATAGAAAAAGTCACAAGCTTTAATCGATATTCAAGAAATACCACCTTGGCATCAAAGTTGGATATGCTGACTTCACGTCGGAACTTTCCTAGAATTTTTCAGAAATTAATTCGCCCAAGTTTCACATTTATATGTATACAAATTTTTCACCTTACAGCAAGAATTAATTCCTTTCGGAGGAAGAATTTTACCGATTTCAATTCCTGAAAAATTTATATTCAGCCGAATCAATGCCAAGTTGGCATTATATATTACGGAAACAAAATGACAAAATTCATTCAGCAAAAAACTGTCGAATATAATCGGCCGTTAGGTCCAAGGTAATCACAATATCATCCAAAAGAAATGACTTACAGACTCGATATTACTTTAGTAAGAATCGGACTTAATCGGGAAGGTCGAATCCGTAAAAATGTGAAATACACAATAAACAGTTCCTAATATTTCTATGGATACGGATCAAATCGAATTGAAATCTAGTACTTGATTTTAAAATGAAACCCAATCGTGAAGTTGAGCACCAGTTGGCATCGTCAATACAAGAAAATGCTTCTTGGTTCCGAAAATGAACATGAGCGCAAAGGCTGCTGCCTTGACGTCAGTGGTCTCCGAATTTTACAAATCTCCTCAAACTAATAATGAATACCCATACAGTTTCAATCGACGGTCTATCTATTGCCCGAATGGGTATGTTCATGAAACAACATATTTTCATTTTATGGAGATTGCTTCAAATCTGCACCACTCTAGGCGACAGCATGAATTTCGAGCTCACAGATTTCGACCAAAAAAGAATTCACATTCAGCCTCGCTGTTGTGAAATTTCTATTTTTCAATATCGCACCCCCATTTGCTAAATCCCAAATTACCGGAAAATGGAGCTATCTCCGTTACACGCTGGTATTAAGCAGAGCAATTATAATTTTGTATGAAGAGACCACCGGGTGAAAAGTGAAAATGCTTATTACAAAAGCCGAGTTGAAGCCCTCGACATTACTGGGGTCCTTGCGCAGGGCAGTCTCCCTTTCAGCTAACCCTTCGCGTGAGGGCTGCAGGTACATTAGACCTCGTTAAATAATGATCCTCTATTTCTAATTTTCTTGGATTCACTCACGTACATATTTTTCAGTTTGAAAGAGCTGAAAGGCTCTTTCGGATATTCCAATTCTGAATGGTAGTCATTACGTAAGGGATTGATAAGTCGACCGTACTGTGCCCTTTGATTAGTCAACCGTGGTTCTGTTTTGTCGAGCGCACATCCTAACAGCCTAATCGGCAAATGAAATTTCATATCCCACCTGAAAACAGGAATATACTGCGATATTTTCCCGACCGAAGGGGATAATGTAGTCCGGAAGATAGGCCTTGTGAAGCACGTGCGACAAGAGGTCGAAACAGATTGTCGATGAACTCAAGTTGATTTTAAAGCTTATAAGGAACTCAACAAGACCACAATGTTGACTACGTAGGAAGGTTTGTGATGATTACAGAAAAATAATTATTATGGATTGTAATGAAATTCTGGCTTTCTGCAGTTTCTAGGAGAATAGGTTGCCTAATGAACAATGCAAACGATAAACAAAGCATACTGTGACGTTTCAGAGTACAAATCTGACCAATCTTCCATCAGACAAACGGGAAAATTTGCAGAATTATTTTCTATCGATTTTTGTTATCTTGAGACTCAAAAATAGAAAAAGTCACAAGCTTTAATCGATATTCAAGAAATACCACCTTGGCATCAAAGTTGGATATGCTGACTTCACGTCGGAACTTTCCTAGAATTTTTCAGAAATTAATTCGCCCAAGTTTCACATTTATATGTATACAAATTTTTCACCTTACAGCAAGAATTAATTCCTTTCGGAGGAAGAATTTTACCGATTTCAATTCCTGAAAAATTTATATTCAGCCGAATCAATGCCAAGTTGGCATTATATATTACGGAAACAAAATGACAAAATTCATTCAGCAAAAAACTGTCGAATATAATCGGCCGTTAGGTCCAAGGTAATCACAATATCATCCAAAAGAAATGACTTACAGACTCGATATTACTTTAGTAAGAATCGGACTTAATCGGGAAGGTCGAATCCGTAAAAATGTGAAATACACAATAAACAGTTCCTAATATTTCTATGGATACGGATCAAATCGAATTGAAATCTAGTACTTGATTTTAAAATGAAACCCAATCGTGAAGTTGAGCACCAGTTGGCATCGTCAATACAAGAAAATGCTTCTTGGTTCCGAAAATGAACATGAGCGCAAAGGCTGCTGCCTTGACGTCAGTGGTCTCCGAATTTTACAAATCTCCTCAAACTAATAATGAATACCCATACAGTTTCAATCGACGGTCTATCTATTGCCCGAATGGGTATGTTCATGAAACAACATATTTTCATTTTATGGAGATTGCTTCAAATCTGCACCACTCTAGGCGACAGCATGAATTTCGAGCTCACAGATTTCGACCAAAAAAGAATTCACATTCAGCCTCGCTGTTGTGAAATTTCTATTTTTCAATATCGCACCCCCATTTGCTAAATCCCAAATTACCGGAAAATGGAGCTATCTCCGTTACACGCTGGTATTAAGCAGAGCAATTATAATTTTGTATGAAGAGACCACCGGGTGAAAAGTGAAAATGCTTATTACAAAAGCCGAGTTGAAGCCCTCGACATTACTGGGGTCCTTGCGCAGGGCAGTCTCCCTTTCAGCTAACCCTTCGCGTGAGGGCTGCAGGTACATTAGACCTCGTTAAATAATGATCCTCTATTTCTAATTTTCTTGGATTCACTCACGTACATATTTTTCAGTTTGAAAGAGCTGAAAGGCTCTTTCGGATATTCCAATTCTGAATGGTAGTCATTACGTAAGGGATTGATAAGTCGACCGTACTGTGCCCTTTGATTAGTCAACCGTGGTTCTGTTTTGTCGAGCGCACATCCTAACAGCCTAATCGGCAAATGAAATTTCATATCCCACCTGAAAACAGGAATATACTGCGATATTTTCCCGACCGAAGGGGATAATGTAGTCCGGAAGATAGGCCTTGTGAAGCACGTGCGACAAGAGGTCGAAACAGATTGTCGATGAACTCAAGTTGATTTTAAAGCTTATAAGGAACTCAACAAGACCACAATGTTGACTACGTAGGAAGGTTTGTGATGATTACAGAAAAATAATTATTATGGATTGTAATGAAATTCTGGCTTTCCTTCAGTTATTTCAGAAAACTGCTCAAGTCGATTCAAAAAGTTCTAGGAATTCTAGATACGCACTACAGCACTATTTTAGGAGGATTCCGTATGATTTGTCAGGTTTTTTCTGGGTTTTCACTGCCAATATCTGAAACAGAACTATAAGAAATTTAGAAAAATTGTTTTTCCATGAAAAACGCCCTTGTGGTTTGCAGGATTAAACTATTTATCAAGGGCAGTTTCTTGTGAAACAGATTGCCTATTGAACAATACAGAAACAATATAAACAATACAAAAAGCGAACTGTGACGGTTCAGAGTAAAAATCTTACTCTTTCATCAGACAAAGGAGAAAATTTTAAGAACTATGTTTTCGATTTTTTGGCGTCCATGACTTTCAAAAGGTAGTTTAATTCCAAGAAACATTGGAATAACTCGATTATTTCTGCATATGCACCTGAAAGTGAGGCTGTTTTCTGTGTGTGGTAGTTTCTCATATAATTCTTCCAATTTTGTGGAACAAACGATCGAAAAAGGCCCATACCTTTCCTTCAAGTATCGATTAAAGCTTATTTTGAAAGGATTTCGAATCATTTCTTAGGTTTTTTCTTGAAAATGTTCTCTTTTGTCTGATGAAAGAGTCAGATTTGTACTCTCAAACGTCAAGGCTCGCTTTGTTTATCGTTTATATTGTTCATTAGGCAATCTGTTTTACAAGAAACTACCCTTCACAAATAAATCGATCCTGCAAACCGCAAGGGCATCTGTCGTGGAAAAACAATTTTTATTCAATTTCCAATAGTTCTGTTTCAGATATTGATAGTGAATACCCAGAAAAAACCTAAAGAATAATGCGAGTTAATTTCCCGATGAAAAGATTTAGTTATCTTCTTTCCATAAATTCCTGTGAATACATCTTTAGTGACAGCATTCCATCTGCTAATTTTCATTCAAAGCTTCGACTGGATCTGTTCTGGGAATGCAAGCTACTAAGGAATGCATGATTGGAAGAAATCAGGGCTAAACTTATGGTCCTCTAAAAGGAGCAACTGCTTTCATGGAAACATAAACCATATTAGGTGCTTCCTCGTAGTCTCCAGACATCGATTACCAGGAAATGCATGGAATATAAGGAGGCTTCTTTGCCCGAAGTCAATCCCAAGACCGCTGTGTCAGATATCATCTATGGAATGAAGGTAAAGCACCTAGAATATCTGACGCTTCTGATCAGGAACCTCCAAGACTTCAAAGCACAACTTGTGCGCATTTCCAGCCATTTTCTTGAGATTCCATGTTCAATTAATTCATGGTTCAGTGAACCTAGTGACGTTTGTAAGGAAGAAAATTGTCTGTTAGCAAGGTTCCAACATTAAACGCACCCTGAAAGGGGCTGTTAGACTCCAGGAATCACAATATGTATTCAAGAGTTCTAATCGAGTTCAACCGTCAACCGTGCTGAGATATTAAGAGTCAGTAATCTTTACCTGGTTATATTTTGGAAGAATTGAACCTGGAATTTGTACTCTTGAACCTAACCTCTGCAATTACTTATTTGAAGAATTGAAGTTTGTAATATCTTAACGTAAGGGATTGATAAGGCGACCATGTTGAACTCTTTGATTAGTAAAAGTGTTTCTGTTTTCTCGAGCGCAAATCTTCAGTGCTTAGTCAGAAAATGAAATTTTAAATCTCATCTAAAAACCACAGAATACAGTGATATTTTCCTGACCGAAAGCGAAGATAATAATGAACTCAAGTTGACTTGATGGCTAAGGGTGAATTCAACGAGAACACAACTCGATTCAATGTTGATTGAGTAGACAAAGTTAGGGTTTTGTTAATCAAAACTAAATGAATATTCTGGGCATGAAATGTGGAATGAACATTTTCTGGCTTTCTTTAATGTATTTCAGAAAATTACTCAAACACTTCGATTTTATTAGAAAACTACTAGCAATTCTAGAAACGCATGTTCGATCTGTAGATCTGATGCATAATCAATCCTAGAAGCATCAAATCGCCAGCTCTTTCTGATCTCAACTTATTGTATTACGATCAGCTAGACGGACTAAATCAATTTTTACATACGAAAATCACAGACATCAGAAATTTGGGCTAAGCGATAGGACGCTGTTGCCAAGAACATGCGCGCAAGAATCATTGTTTAAGCTTTGATGATATTTAGTGAAAACGAAATTCTTTGTTCGAGTTTTTCTTGAAGAACGTTGGAAAATAACCATAATAATCCCATTATGACGATAAAAACCTAAAGAACAAATCGAAGTGAGAACCATTTTCGGAAACAATAAACTCTAACTGCACCACTACCAATTTAATGTGCGATTTCCTGCTTACCAACAACTAAAACTCTCGGACTTCTTACTGGAGAACGGAAACGCCCTGAGAACATACAACACGATTACCCATTCTGGCATTCCTGTTTTCTCAATACTCTGGAATAGAGCTGTTGAAATAATCGCCCGAATAAATTCAAGTGAATGCGACCTGAACTATTTTGAGACGACTTCGTTTATATAAGTTTTCCATTGATGGAACTAGCCTATTGTTTTAATGGATTATATCCCCCACAATGTCTATGTGTATTGAAATTTCCCCCTGAACCACTTCTCCAGATAGACTAGGGTTTAGTCTTCCTTTCACAGCTTCCATAGATAAATAGTGCGAAGAACTGGAATACTGATGTTTCGAACGTCCGTTTCCGACGGGTAACGACGGCGCATTTGTATTTGTAACTGATTCCGACTAGGAGACCTTTCATCATGTTGTGGGTTCACGACTTCATGGTCGATGGGAAGTTCGGTACATCAAGGAAATTGCTAGGGATTTATGTTTTCACTTCATACTAGAAAATGGTACATCATCACGACTAAAGGTTGTCATGAAGAGCAGTATTTCAATTCGAAAGCAAAATTTTACGTTTCAAGTTTTTGATTGTAAATTCTTGTTAACCACCACATGCGAATGATGATGTATGATTGGGGTGCATCAATACGTCAAGTGTCGAAAGGTAGCCGTTGTCATTCTTTTATATAAACTGTTCTGCAAAAATAACTTACATGATGAGAACCATGAGTGATAATATCGTTAGCACCCTATAAATAACAAGAAGGTGATGTTGTGGGATGAATTACCTATTCTAATTCTGAAAACTGTTGATACTAATCCGTGCAGGATTGCTGTTCTAAAAAACAGTTCCTTCCCACCTTATTTTCATTTTTTCCTGATGGAGGCGATTGATGTTGAGATATCTTTTCTCATCGAATATCCTGTAGGAGAAAAATAATTTTGTTGCAAATCCGAAAAATAAATCTTCCTTCCTAATGAACCTGACTAGAACACAGCAGAAGACACTTGAGCATGAGAAGAAACCACGTCCTTCTACGAACGTTAGACGCTGTTAGACGAAAAATCAAACCAGCAATGGTATTGTGGATTATGCTGTTACTAAGGAGCTTTCTTATAAAAATGAACATGAACATAAACATTACTTCATTCCCATAATCAGTGTTAATACAAAGGAAGAGAGGAAAACGTCAAAAATACAACAGACTCAACTATGCTCTGAAAGGATATTCCATGAATTCCTTGATAGAATATGGTTCAATTTTCACAATGAGATTGATTAATTCAGATTTAAATTCTCAATATCAGATAAGATGATAATGTTTTTGGGTATTTTATTAAACAGCTTCATGCAAATACATTTAAAATTCGTTTCAGTAAGTGTCAAGGAATGCCTTTGAAAGTGGTATGGAGTTTGCGCCTTGTACTGTTTCTATCAAACAGACCATAAAAATATTCAGGATGTTTTCTCACAAACAATAAACACTCCAATACATACAGTCCCGGAAGGGTAAGCATGGAATTATCTCTAAAATAACTTTGTTACCCAAACAAACTGGTCCAAGAAGTTCAACAGAATGTAAATCATCTTAATAATTGACATAAGAGATGTTCATTTCAGTAATGAATAGCGTTCATTGAATCAGTTAATCGAAATTATTGAATGAACGAATACGTACATTGCATCAACGTATACGTTCGTTACTCCATTGAAGAAATTGCATTGTGCCAATGAACTAGTACATCATTTCAATGAACTCGTTCATTGAGCCAATGTATATTCATACGTTGAGACAATGAACACATTTATTGTCGTGGTGTATCATAGCATTTAGTTTTCAAATATTTGAACTCAATGATCATAATAGTAAATTCACGTACATTCGGTACAATGTATGATAATCCATTGGACCAATGAATGCGTTCATTGGTCCAATTTTGATGAACAAATTGATTGTCTCAACGTACCTTTTTATCGTTTTCACGTACCTTTTTCGTTCATGTCGAATTTCGTTGTGATATCCTCAGTACCGTGGTTTCATCCTCATAATAAATCAAAAAATACCACTTTGCAAACGAATTTAAACATTGCGGGAATGAAGATGTTTCAGAACACGTTGGCCAAAAGTATTTGCAAGTTCATGGCGCCGGTCATTATAATTTCCCGTCTTGACCGAAAATTTCTGATATCGTAAAACATTTAACCTCTATAAACCCTCTAATTACTACATGACGCACATTATTCCTCCATTCAGAACTTATTGAGGTGCCTGAAAATAAACTCGAAAGCGAAAAAAATCACTCAATATCAATCATTCGATCTAGGTCTGAAAGTTGGCTGACTTCGCGCACAAGATATCAATCAGACGGAGAGGTGAGTACCTAATCAGGATCGAACCGAAATTTTAGTAACAATAATATAGAATAAGCACGCACTTTACAAATTAGAGGACATAGAACGTCACACGAAATAGCTTGGCTTCCAATTTTAGCGCGGCATTAAAATCGTATTTGGTTTACGAAAGGAGTCCTGCTCATAATGGCGGCGTATTATGCTAGGAAAGTAAACAAAGTGACCATTACAACTATGAAATTGCATAGTTCGACGACGACTTCAGGAAACCCCGGAGAAAATTGCCCTGACGGCTGCTTTTGAATTGGACCACAAATTCGAAATCAATTTCGCGACCGGTTCTTCGTTCCCTCCACCCCTCCGTTCGATATTCTTTTTCTTCCGGTGATATGGATTCGGCAAACTAGCCGAATCGGAACGGACCGCTTTGCATTGCAGCCCCTAAATGACTTTCCGTTTATTATATCCGGACGAAAACGTTGAACAAAGCTTTTTTATTGCGGGAATGAAATAACTGTTAACTAGACATTACGTGCAGATTTAACAACCTGCTAATCATTCTTCAGTTTTTTTGGTTAGCCCAACATTGAAGCAAAAACTCATTTTTGCAGGGAACAGAATGCTATCGAAATTTCAAAACGTTGTCTCAAACGACTAGGTTGGACTCACTGATGAAAATCCGATGTCAAAATCGATTCTGTTCTATTAGTTGGCCGTTGACAGGATGACGTGAAAACGGAAAAGCCGATCGACTTGAAACTTTCCAGGGTAGGTTGCTTCTCCAAATTTGATAGTCGATTTCTTTATGGTAATTTGAAATTTTGAGCATATTTACTTAATATTTCAGAAACCACTATAAACACAGCAAACTGTGACGTTTCAGAGTACAAATCTGACTCTTCCATCAGACAAAGGAGAAGATTTCAAGAATTACTCTTTCTCTAATCGAAGCAAAACTGTACTTATTTTTGATTCTTTTGAATTCCATTACTTTCAAAAGGTAGTTCAATCCTAAAAAACTTTGGAATTACTGTATTATTTCCGCATCTTAATATGGAAGTGAGGCTGTTCTCTGGTATTGGGAGTGAAAACGAAAAAACCTAAAAAATTGGGGTTATCGTGTTTATGGGCGGTCCAACAGTCATATAGAATAGATAGTGATAACGGATTCGTTATCAGGGAATCGAACACATAGATTAAGAGCATTTTTGGCTCAAAATTCCAAAATTATAGACATCGGAGCAAAATGACAAGCAAGTCCATAGAATAATCGAGCAAAAGGCTAAACTTACTTCACTGAATTCTGTGGTCTCTGGTCATAATATGTGGTTGGCGGTCATCCTTGAATTCTGTCAAAATTCGTTTTTGATCATTTTTAGATGAAACGCCGTAAATTGTAGTGAAAATGTTCAAACATAAAGAATACCGTGGATGTTGAGTAGTGGACCATTAAAGACGATTGTCTGTTCCATGTAGTTTCACTAGGTATACAAATACACTATGGTGATAAACAACGTTATTTTTCCTCTGGTTTCACTTTTACCGACAACCAATTGTTTCTTGCCTAATAACTCGGATGTTACAAAAAAAAATTATTTGAGGCATGTCTCTATGATTAGGACAAAATATAATTATGGCGAAACCTCTTTTGAGAAGATATCAAATGTCCGTCACCAGTTTTGAAATTTCACACCGAGAATGGTTTCAAACGACAATGTTGGACTCTCTGAAGACAAATCCGTTTAAAAATCGATTCTGTGCAGTCGTAAACAGTATAAATCTCAAAGGAGAAAAGCTCTACTTGAGTTCCGAGTTATAGAAGATCCAAGGATAGTTTTCGGACTGCGTGAAGCCGATGTGCAGTGGAAAATCTGGTGGACGCTATCCTGAGAATAGGAACTCAAATGAAGCACAAGAGACTTCGTTACTGGGCAAAATCGATCGAATGGTTCTTCATTTCACAACACCAAATTTCAGTTCAATCCTATTGAAAATTTTACCTCGGACATCTCATCAGTCAACTGAATCTAGTCACTTAGGACTATTTTGAGCAAAAAAATCGAAATTTGCACATTTCAGATGTAAGCCAGAATGATAGAGCACTAGATTGAAAACAAGCCGGTTATAACTGAAATTACAAAGTTAACCATAATTTTCATGGAAATATTCGTTCAATGAAACTCTAACCGTTTCCTGGATATTTACTTCTCGGTAAAAACGTTGAATTTAGGCTCCCTTTCATAATTTGTCTGCACTATTGGTATAATTCTGCACCTCACCACATTGAAGATATTGTCCGAGTATGGAAAAATAGCTCTAAGAAATATTGTAACGTCAATTCTCAGTGTTCAAACCCATGGTTCGACAGCTTAAGAAATACCCGAACATTCGTGAAAGTGTGAAAAGGAGAAAATCAATAATATGATTTTTTGCAATGAAAAAATAGCGAGTTCGACTGAATCCCAAATAAATCTTTCATCAGCGTTAAAAGAAAACGAATTGACTGAACAAGTTTACGATGTTGACGTCCTGTAACGGTTGAAAGAACTCCATGTCCCGTGTGATTCGAAGCTTTTCATCTCATTTCATTTAGAACTTAAAAGGTAGAACGAGTTATCTCGTTTATAGGGTCGCATTTAGGGCCCCCAGTTACGTAGCATCAAACTGGAGGTCTGGCTCTTTTTCGAATAATTTTTGTGAAATTCAGTGTGAATAATTCAACCCGCGAACCTTAGGGGACTTTATTCCTAATGTGGCAGGCCACACAATCATACCATAGGCATCGATAAAAAATATTCGCGTAATAATGTGGAAATTCAATTTTGCAGGGACCTCATTATTTCGATTCATTTAAATAATTATTTTCATGCTCACTGGGCATGAAGTTAGTTTTATGCAAAAACCAATTATTCATCATTTTACCATGTGATCTGTTCCCATAGATGTATACGTTGTTCACACAGAGTTGGAGTGAAATATCATCTGAAACAATATTGTTGGTTTCTAAACTATTGATATCAGAGGTATAACATTAATTCACCGAAGAGACCACAAGAGTGTTGTTCATTGCAACTTGATTTAACAACTGAGAAATAGATGCTCAGGACCAACTGGTCATTGATTCCTTGACCATATACTGATCATGATTTGTCGGTGGTACCATACGGATGTGGTCGTGTCCAATCGTTCAAATAAGTCTTCCGTACTCAGACGGCTACTTACGACCATTTCAAACGGTTTCGAAATTATATATGGTTGGTATTTCATCAGAGGGTTCTTTCAACAGATTTGAGTCCAGTAGGTTCAGTATCCTCCTTCGTTCACCAGGTGAGAGTTTTCCATTGAGAGAAATTCTTATTCTCATTACATGTGAATGCCAAAAAGTGTTTTCGCTTTCTCTTATACACCATACACAGCACTCCGTTGTTATATCTGCAACTGATTGCATGTGGTAGCCTCATCAGTTTTGTCTACTAAGCCAAAAAGCCGCAGGTAAATAAGGCGTACTACCGTTGTGTATAAACACATTATCTGTTCCGGTTTAAGCCTCATATTTTTCCGAATATAGCCTCATGTAGGCCTGCATAGCCACAGTGGCTTATGAGAGAGTTTTGTCCATATGTTTCCCTCATTTAAGTTGGTTTTCCGAAGTGGCTCCTAGATATTTCCCCCCCTTAGGGAAGTTCAGAGATTGAGGTTCCTACATCTTGTGAAGGAAATCGAAATGACTTTAAGGGGATACTTGGTATGTCTTCATGCCTGCCTCTTAGGTCTTCAATGAATTTTCATCAACCGCTATTTCGAAAAAGTGAAAGAAATCATTTGCAATTGAGTGTTGATTTTTGAGTCTGGCCCTGTTTATTCTCTGATGATATCGGAGGGAAATAAAACGGAATTTCAACGCAGGAATGTATTCTAGATATTTCAGTCACTACGAAAAAAATGATGTGATTTGAAGCAAATCAGTCGGGAAATTGCTAACCGTGAATAAAACGATTTCCAATCGAACGTCGTAGGGGGTGGATTTCTGTGAACGATTTCTTGATATATCCAATGTGAGCGATGAAATTCTTGCTATAAATCGTTCCTGAAAGTTATAAGTCTTTGAACGAACGTTCAGGGACTAACATTTTTTCATACTGGATGAAACAAAAACTGAATCAATCCGTTAATTCCATTGAAGGGCAGCGAAGTGAAATTTTATATGTGATTGAAAACACTCCCCATTTTACAACAGAATTGATTGAAGTTGTGTACAGTATTGAATTTCTCTGAAGGATCCCATATGTCTTCGAAATTATTCGTTATCAATGAGAGTTTTCTGAGAGTGTTTTTCTGCTGTGGGGAGTTGGCTTCAGAGACTAATTTGAACTTTTCCGCGAAAATGAATTTTTTGAAGAGTTTATCCACGGAATCACTTAGTGCATTCTACTATGTATCAGGTAATAGGAAGGACTCCGCATAACTCACTTGAAGTAGTGATGAGCTCTGCTGAATTTCGAAATAAGTGTGCCGTGCTGGTTTTCGAAAAAATATTAACGTTCTGCTCTATTGACGTCCAATTTATAGAGCAACTTACTTGAGAATTATTTTGGGAAAAAACTGGTCCTTCATTGCTCATTTTTGCCGGTCATGAGCCATAAAAAGTTCCAGCTTTTGTACATAGGAAGGTCTCAGATGTTGAGTGGAATAGACAGAAGGAAATCGATTCAAAATGAATCTTTCTCTGACGTATTGCGACTCGATATTCCACTGTAACACTGAAGAAGTATCCAGAAGATAGAACAGGTAAGTCGCGGTGAAGGTTTAGAGCGATGCCATCCAGGGGGTTTACATCGATGCGTTTGAAAATAAAATGATCACGGATGCTTACTGCGGGGTCTACAAGAATGCTTGCCAGTGATTGGTGCGTTCAAAACCCCGCATCGCAATTCACTAAAATGATAGAATGATGTTTTTTGTGAATAATTCCAGATTATGACAAACTGAATATGAATTTTTTGCCACATTATACCTCATTTGGCTTAACACCAAGATACTGATATCACTGATTTGCTCAGTAAGAATGAACACTCTTTTGAAAATCATGAAGTCATTAACCTCGGAAAGAATATAGGAAATTTCACTCCCTAACATTGATCTAGCTCCTCGGGGCTTGTATTGTACACTGTGACTGTTCACTGACCTGTGGTAGCCTAGAGTTGGCCATTGGTCATAAAATTTTTCACATTTCATGAAAAAATCCTCAGAAATGTGAGTACTTATGACAAATTGGCAAGCTTGCAGAAGTCCTAGCTCAACTGAGCATCGTAGTTAACCTCCTGATTTTATGTTGTCGACATCGACCGCGACTTAATAAGTAACAACGGCCACGATCTTCGCCTCGATCGTGACCCGCTTGTTCTGTTAGTATCCTTACTCGATGTTGAGTTATTAACTCAAATATTCACCATAAAACATCTGAAACACTCATAGTTGTTTCACGGCAAATTAACTGTTATAAAACGTCGAACCTTGAAGCCATACTTGTTCTGATGCACAGATTTCATTCTGCTGACACGGAATACATTGAATATAACTCAAAACATTCCGTAAGCTATACTCAATCGGATTTTATCTTCATGAAATTTCCAAGATATCCACATATCTCGCTTAGAAGTGCATTTAAAATGTTGTGCAGATTCCCAAATTTTTTTAACCGGAAATCAAGCTATGTTGAGCAGGATCGGGATATCTGGATGGGTGACTGATCTGTCTAGGAATTTTAATACTGGTGCAGAAGCTCCTGACTACAAGTAATTGCCTTTTTTTCGAAATCTATATTCAACAGCACTTAACTAAATTTCAGCTCGATCTCGATATTTATTTTTGGAAATTTCAGCTAGAAGTTGCTTGTGCTGGTCTTTTTTCCAGGGAAAAGTTTGAAATATTCTTTTTTTTGTCATTTTCAATCATTGTTTCCTTTCTGTTCATACTTCTTCGCTTCATGTTCTCTTGAATAATTCCAAAAAATATTATGTTCTATTATTAGTTTCCAGAATTCAACAACTTATTTCATTTCAAACTGTCGCCAGACGTGAATGAAAGCTTCAAGAACAAGGGGTGGGAACAGAAAACGTCACTTTGATGACGCTGTAATTTCACATGAAGGAAAATGCCTATCAGGCCAGAGGATGACATCTATGGCGAAATTGAGGAACAATGAATTCAGGCCACATTAATTAAATTTTGGACTTCGTTCATTTTAATACAGGAAAATAACGATCAGAGGGGTTAGATGTTCAAGTTTCCAAGGAGCCCGAGCTGCTAATTCAATTTAAAAATAACATTCCTCGAGTGAAACTAATTTCAGACAATTTCAATATTTATCGGAACTGTTTCATAACGACTTTTGACCTGAGCTCAGAGGAGAGTCATGAATTTTCTGAATAATTTTATCCAGTATAAAATGGATTCTTGTCTTGGAAGTTATGCATACTATCAAGGCCACATCGAAAGGCGAGGGAGAATTTCTTGTTAGTTCCAGATGAAGTTAAATGAAGAGTGGAATCACAAGATACTATATTTAGAATATATATCGAGGAAAAAGAATAATGTATGTCTTAAGAATTGTTTACTTGAACCAATTGCTCTCTCGCATGGATTTTATTCATGATTTGAATCGAAAATTCTATCCATAAGAATACTGAAAAAATTGAGTCGTCGTCAAAACTTTCATTTTTCAACGGAGATTCTCGCAATAACGACTGACGTAGAGGGCGACCTACCTTTGATCATGCGTCCCGGTTCTACCTTTGGCAATACCCAATTATTTAAAATTCACGAATGGATAAAGTGTTCGATAGCATACACTATGATTATGTATGTAGAAAATGAGAAAAAAATAAAATATCTGGTCTATACGTTTGTATAAATTTTTGAGAACGTTTTTTTTTCTTCATTTTATATTTTTTAAGTTTGGATTTTCACTTCCTTGAACTTTGAATAGTTAATTTTTTGTCGATTCTACGTGACCATAATTATTTTGGACATACCCTCAATTCATGTTTTGATAAACTTTTGACAAAAAAGGTCAAGTGTGGGGCATTTTTTGAAAAACATCGAGTTACCTTCAAAACAAGGTGTCACTCAGCCTCCATCCCATTCAAGATCTGGGGAGTTGCTGTCATCACGAGCACAGGGTTGATTGAAATTATTTGAAACCAACCGTATGAAGTATCCATCATGAATCATCAATATTTTTTAAGTTATTCCTGAAAAGACAATGATATCGAGGAAATAACCACGAAATTTTATATTTTTTTTTCTGAGATCTCCAAAACTTATGATCGTAACGAATTGGAATTGGACATAGTGGCGTGAAATATAAAGTCCGAGGTGTGTGTGGACTTTTTCACGAATCTAATGAATTGTTTTCGAAAAAAAAATTCAGAAAAATTTCGAAAAATACTTTTTTTCGAATTTATCAATCGTACAATCCCAACGAAATTTCAGGAGAAGTTGCGTGTTGCTATGCTCCCACTAACTGCCAAGTTTGTGACGTACTGAGTAACCTGACCTTCACATTCTGAAATAAAAAAACTACTCTGATAGGTGCAAACCGATAAGGTGCTTTGCTACGTGATCTTGCCTATGGCTGGCCGGCTAGGCGTACTGATTCGATTTTTACACCGCCTTCATCATCAGTCCCTATATAGTGGTATATAGTGTTTTGGGACCATATTCGGGTCGAATTTCAAAAATCACAGACATTTGGCCAAAACGATAGCATGCCGTTTCCCAGTGCATGCGCTCAAAATATCTCTATCAAGAAAAAAAATTATGGGTCCGAAAGATCTCCCACAATCTTCATTCTGGTTCATTATTTGATAAAAAAAGCCTGTAAATTTCACAATTTTACAAGAATGTAGATTTGATAGAACTAATAAAAAAATCCGTATTTCTCGAAATCTTACCACTGAATTCCCATGACACTCTCAACGTTGAATACTGTTGCATAACTCAACCTAAAAATTTTCAGATGATTTCCGACCAGTGGTCCCTGAGTTATAGAGAAAAACGCTGCAAATTTCCAATAATCCCGAAAATGAATCATCGCATCCAGTTCTAAGTTTGTAATTCAGTGGAATAATAGGTTAATTTTTCATCCAGAATCATATATCTAGAAGTAGATGAAGAAAATTGATAACCAAGTCTTCAACACATATCAAGAAATTTTTAACGGATTTCTTTTATTATTTTATAAACACAATATGCAAATGTCCCATCGATATTCTTGACAATTCCATAATCGTAAGTAGTTCAAATCTTATATCTTTAGGTTTTCTCTTCCAATATCTGAAACATAACTACTAAAAATAGGATAAAATTATTATTTATAGAAATCACCCTGCGGCTTACGGGATTCAGGATCAAATTTCTTCATGAAGCTCATTTATATCTTAAATAAAACTCATTTATAATTCATAAATCACAACACAACACAAAAACCAATTCCACGAAAAAATTCATTTGAAACATTGAAATCTCAATAAATACTCTTCTATAACTGAATAACACCTTTACATGCAGAATGCGAATTAAGTAGCGGTTGATCGGAGGTTTTTATCAATTTTGGTTTGCGTAGAACAATTATCGTCAACATGTGGATATCTGTTACTGGGTTCAATCGAAATCCAATATTTTTCGTGCTGAGACTTTGAAATGAGGGTGAATATAAAAGATTATGAGTATGTCAATGATAAAACAAATTCGAGGATATATGCAAAAAAACAAAAATCCCATCAACTGTAGAGAATCTTATACTAAGAGTAGGAGCTTTCGACTCACGTAGTTCTATGATTCAACTTTGGAAAGCTTCAATATTTTCCAGGTAGGAATTGAAATAAGAAACTAAACTAAACAGTTTTAGAGATTGCTCGCCAATATCGCAGTGTTCTGAATGAATATTCCGAAATGCAAAAGGCTTGATACGGCTGCTCGCATTTCAGAATTTTACGAAGATTTTTAAATCCCGCCATAATATTTACTAGTCGATATTGGCGGCCAATCTTAAAAATGTTTTATTCCACTGTCGAACTTCTCACTTGTGGTACTCACGACGATGAAAGTATGATAAATATCGCTGAAGAATTTGCACATTAAGCTGGGAAAACAATTATCTTTTTTGTAAAATTTGCAGCTTTTTTTCAATAGAAAATACCTCTTCTTCCTTTTTAATGTGACACCATGTATCTAAACGGAATTATAGGGTAACGAAACAGCAGCGCGAAAATGCTGATCCGCTCTTGTACGAGCTTTTTGATCATCGCCAGGTCTAAAACGAAACCGACTGTTTTCGTGACTCAATGAAATGAATAATAATTCGACGTCTGACACCGAGTTCCAGTATTAATTCATTCTGAGGAAGTATTTCCCGTTTTCGAAAGAGAAAATTTCTCGTGGAGTTCGTGAAGTTTTATTTTCAACCGTATTAGAATGTGAGTGAGGATTTGACAAATCTTTACGGATTCCGGTCCAGCATTAGTGATGCTTCGTTAGATATGTTTCAATTAATCTTTTCCGCTTTGGGAAATCTATTTTCAATTTCGATCGAACTAATTTCTTTTCGTTGGGGTTCTCCCTCAGTTCGGGCAAATTGGCACATCTGTCAAGTTGTGGGGTACATGCTTGAAATGGTTCCATTTACAGCATGAGTAGGAGCAACGTTATGAGTTAATTTATGTGAATCAGGGTTTTCGGATCCATTCGATAGCGATAAGCATTATGTGCCTTGTTGAGTGAATTATCACTTCAAGAGTTGAATTAATGAAAAATTATTGAACCAACGGGGTTCTATTTGAAACAATCGAAAGAACGCTGCAAATTTCACACAAGGGTTTTATTATTTTCTCAGGTAAATAACCCAATAACAGTTGATGTCTTAAATAAAGCTTATATAATTATTTTTTTTTTTGGTTGATCACTAGGGTTTATTATTTGATTTCATCAAATAATAAACCAAAAGCACTAATCTGATATCAGGGGCTCATTCGCGCTTCTTCAATCTCGTTGCAAACAGTCATCCTACCATGCTTCCACGTTATTTCATTGTATTTAAATAATTTCAAAAACTGGCTGGTTCTTTATGGAGTGCTGAACCTATCACTCTTTTGGACGGCACCTTCGGCTTTGGTTTCTTTCTGCGGCGGAATATTGTTGTTCGGTTTAGTTTAACAGCACTCAAGTAAGTAAAATTGATGCATAGCTAATGAAGATCATTAGTGGGACCATGAGATCTAAACCTCTAACATGGTTACCAGTTCATTTTCTCAGAAGAAAAATATTTGGCAACAAAATCCTGAAACAGGTCAATTTTGTTTCACTTTCACTAAATTTTATGCATTTTTGAAGGATTTTTGTTGTACCCTGTGCCATCCCCATCAACCCCCTAAATTTTTTGAATAGGGAAAGTAGGTCATGTGGTACTTTTTTGGCAAGGTCATTTTATCTTCTTTACAGGCGTGCAGAAATTTTCAAGAAAAACTTTTTTTTTTGGAAAATGACTTCAGTAGAAACGTACTAATAACATATCTACTTAAGATCATAACTGAAGAGAAGTGTTTCACATATTCTAATTTTTCACGTGAGGGGGTTGAAAGTTGTGCATGAACAAAACTGTAATGGTCGACTTTCATCGGTGACGAATTTCATCAGGTACCATCGTCCCAAGGGAAATGTGCCATGACAAAGTGCACTGAAAACCTCTTTGAACTAACTAATTCTTCAAAAAACAAAATTTTTCTCTTGAAAATTTCTGCACGCCTGTAAAGAAGATACAAAGACCTTGCCAAAAAGTTACCACATGACCTACATTCCCTATTCAAAAAATTTAGAGGGTTGATGAGGATGCCACAGGGTGAAACAAAAATCCTTCAAAAATACATATAACTTTGATGAAAGTGGAACAAAAACTGACCTGTTTCAGGATTTTGTTGCCAAATTTTTTTTCTCTGAGAGTATGAATTTGTTCCATACTTTTGACGTGCACTGTATACATATATTGCTATATTTTTTTGGAGTAATTTGCAATTTCCTCATAGCAAAGCTATTATTTCGGTATTTCATTTCAGTTTTTATAATTATTAGTTCAGAAAATGAGAGCTTCGCTTTGAGCAACAAAGGCATTTCAGAAAAAATGCCCGTGTCATCTCAAAGTAGCTGAAAAGATTTTTTTTTTTTCTACACTCAGCTACCCCAAATCTCCATCATTAAATGAAGTTCAGCATTATTTATATGCACATTTTCAGTCCACAATTGAATGATTTTTAATTGCTTCCTTATCTCGACAATATTGGATCAACACTAAATTGATAGATTCCCTCTTTACATTCTTACTGCGTTGTTACCCAAGGAAAAACCTGAATAATAATAATAATATAAAAATAATAGTTTATTGATCCCAAAAGACGCAGTTGTGTATAGCACAGGTCAAAGATATATTAAATTTTCATGATATAGCATAATGAGCGAAGTCATCATCAAAGAAACCCTTAGTACTATAATATGCCTTCTTCAAGAGGAGAGATCTAACACACTTTTTGGAATCACGTATAGATTTATTTTTTATATCAGATTGTGAATGGTTGAATAATCTCAAAATTTAATATGAGGGTGAATTTTCAAATTCTGATGTTCTGTGTTTGGGCAATGACCACAGTAAGTTGTTCCTTGTTTTATAGTCATGATAACTTGAGAGTTTCACAAAATCAGCCTTATTGTCCTTTGAGAAAAGCAAGGTTATACAAATATAAATGCATGGAGTCGTTAAAATGGCATACTCAACAAATATGGGCTTGTAGGAACTTCGTGGATCTGCAGTAAAAATCATCCACAAGATACGTTTCTGGAGGATAAAAAGTCTAAATAAATAAAATTCAAGATATATACGAATGAGTTGAAACCTTTCAACGTGCAGAAAAACTTTTCTGACCCATCTTAAGATAGAATATCGACAACCTTCAGGCAGATAACGAAAAAGGTCATTTAACCTTGCGCGGTCCGAAATTATGAGCAGATGGATACGAAAATGTTCCTGACTTCCATGTCAACTTCAAACAGAGCCCGGTGTGATCTCCTACGTGCGTAAACCTTTCATTTCCTCCAGAAGGATTCCTAAGGAACAGAGCGAGGAAAAAGTTTTTGGCTAATGGAAGTAATTTATAATAGAATGGCTTCGATATGTCAAGAATATCCAATGAATCGACAGCTCCTTCCAATAACGAACTAAAATTGACTGAATGATTGTCAAAGAAACCTTTTTCGATTTAATATCATACTTCTGAGGTACGTGTGCGTCATTTGAGCTACCGTCAATTTTAGAATTCCATCTGCGGGCGCTTTATGTCCTAGCGGCTTTTATAGGTTGCCGTTCTTGTGGTTTTAGGGCTACGTGTATGTGACGTGGACAGTAATACGCCTGTGGAGGCCGAGATTTCAGGAAGAAGAACTTTCTGATTGTCTGTATTCCTAATTGTTTTGTGTCGAGTGCTGCTAGTTCGTAACAGATAAATGATCCCGTAGTTTTGTTCATCCCTAATGCTATTTGAAATTATATTCTACTAAAATTCTAGAAAAGCACTGTTGAGAAGTCATCAGCTTTCACGCGCATGTTCAAGTTGGTTGCCGAGGTGGTATTTCCTGACTGATTCAGAAAAGAAAGACGATAATAAGGAAATAACAGGAGAATTCGATATGCTCCCATCCAAAACTTCTGGAAATAAGAAGTTTCTAGAAGAAATCGAAATATTCAAACATATTAAGAATAATAACTTGAATACGTTAAATTCCATGTCAACAAGCAGCTTCAAGGAAACTTATTGATTGTTACCTTCTAATAAAATCCAATAATTCCACTTTTCCGATAAGATCAGGTTGTAAGAAGATTTGCCAAATTCTTTCTTCTGTGGACTCACATGGCGAGTCTATGTTGTGTGTTCCTGCCGGATTTGACATTTGACAACATATTTCCGGAAAGTTCCCACAACTAGCAGGATTTTTGTTTTTGATGTAGTTTTTAGTTCACGGGACTTTACGTTACCCCAATTCAACTTTTTCTGGACATCAGTTTTCGACTTTGTAACATGTTTCAATGTTATGCATTATATTGTATTCCAAGGCACAACACCGCTAAATATACTCAATCTCCCACATACATTGAAATCAAAATCTATAATAGTCTGCCCAGAAGGTTTAAAATTTTGGATGATAAAAGATTCAAAACTGAGGTTAAATCTCTATTATTAGACAAGTGCTACTATAAACTGGATGAATTTTTAGCTGATACAATAAGTTGATGATTGTCTTTATTTCTTACCTATTTTTTCTTCTGATATTATTTAAAATTGCTCTTTGTTAACATATTGGCTTGTGTTAATTGTGTAATTGTGTGACTTATCTTATACATTGTTCGAATGTCTCAAAAGATGAATAAATTCTATTCTATTCTATTCTATTCTATTCTATTCTATATGACTTTCGGAACCATGGTTGTAAGTATTTTCTAAAATTCTTTAGAACTTTCTTCTTTTTTAACTTTTTTGAACTTCTTAGTTTTCATCTCTCTATATTCAAAGTTAGCCTCAACAATTACTTTCCCTAATTTAATTTGAAGTTTTGTTCTGTCGATTGAATTTAGATGTTGGTAAACATTTGATATCCAGTCTTCGATTTCCTAATATCGGGCAACTTGCTGACAAAATTATTGTAAATTTATTAATTAGAGACCTATTTGGATTCTGAAGATGACCGTAGGGTCGAAACATGTTTATCCAGGATAATTAATTACATAGGTTCCAGTCTATGAAGATGAAGACTTCCTCTATTTTCCTATATTGAATCTTCTCGAAGGGTTTCTATGAATTAGTTCTGGAAATAAGGATAGGATCAAACTGAAGTTAGGCACACTGTTGTAACTAATTAACCCCACGGTTTGACGGAGAAATCTGGTAAATAGTCCCAGGAAATATTTAAGATAGGTACAATTGTTCTTTGCATTTCTAACCGCAAGATTTTAACTAAATTATGCACCAAGTTGTATGTCGGTATTCTGCAACAAAATGCTGAGTTTTGAGAGAATGGAGTATGTCAAATATAACAGGGAAATATTGAAAGGCCACAGTTAATTTTTTCAAAGAATTTCTGGGTGCGAATGGTTCGAAAAATAGTAGGAATGTACAACGATGCCACTTTTTCATTTTCAAGAATTTAGGAAGACTGAAATGAAATGAAAAAAGAATTATTCTTTTTCCGTAAAGTGTGAGAATGTGAAAGGGTGTAAAATATCTACGACCAAATTCGAAATAAGGTAATATTCAAAACAATAGATTTGAAACGATACATTCAAAACAATACAGAATAGTGCGCCTAGATCTTCCTAGCGATAGAGCAATTTTTACGATAGATCAATTTTTACGATAGATCAATTTTCACGATTGATCTCTCTTGGCGATAGATCTCTTTCAAGGATAGATCACTCTTGAGGATTTTGACAACAGATTCCTCATTAGTTAGTTCAAGTCGTTCGAGACCATCTTCGGTAAAAAAATCGAAAATGACATATTTTAGCGGAACAATAGCGAGCTTTTACCGTACGAAAATGTCAGAATTTTATAGGTGATCAATCCGTACTTAATTATTCATATCATCAATGAGAATAATTTCTCTGAATATTATAAAGGAACATTAATTCGTAAAGAAGAAGGAAAACTTTCGAGGATTATATATCGTTTTCGTCCATCTGCAATCTCCTGGAAGTCACGTAGGGTTGCTTCTATTCGCGAGCGATACTTTTTAAAAAGATGCAGATTTCATCAAAATATGTTTCTCTTCAACCTGACGTTTTCATAGTTTTGCGATTCTACAAAAAATTTCCGTTGACATCTAATATGAAATATATCCTTCTCGTCAAAACAGAGTACTCACGTAAACAGGGGAGGTTCTATATATCGAAGGATTTAACATTATTTATCAGGTTTTTGTAGGTTCTCACTCTCATTATCTGAAAGAGAAATTATTAACATTCTAAAAAAATTATTTATATAGAAAATGCCCTTTGTTAAGGATAGCTTTTAAGAAAAATTCTGCCTCATGAACTATATCGGAAAATGTAAATTATCAACCGAATGAACTATGACGTTCCAGAATCTCTATCTAACTCCGTCATAAGAAAATAAAGAGAAAATTTGCAGCATTATTTTCTTTCAATTATTTCGTATTCAAATACTTTCGTGAAATCAATATTGAATACCGCGATCCGCAGAAGTTTTCTTTCATGAATAACAATTTTGTTAATTTTCTATAATTCTTTTCCAGATATTGGGTGTGAAAACTGGCAAAACATCTGAAAAAGAACGCGAAATTCTTCCAAAATATCATTTGGTCATTATTTTGAAGTTTTCATGTTTTTGCGCATCTTTCAAAATTTTTTCGATGGACTTTAATTTGAAATTTATCCTTTTAATGAAAAGGATAAATTTGGTGAGAGTACATAAACAAGGAAGTACTATTGAAAATTAAATAAAAATATCATTACTTCAAAACGCCCTTGCCGATTGCGGGATTCAAAACATTTGTCAAGGATAGTTTTCCCAAACGATATTGCTCAATGAACATTACCGAAATCATTCAAACGATCAACCAAGTGAACTGTAACGTTCCATAGTCTATATCTGACTCTTTCATCGGACAATGAAGAGAAATTCATCATTTATTTATTCTCTCTCAAACCTCTGCATTTCCAGACTTTTGTCAACTAGCTCGTTTACTGCATCATCCTCCCAAAATTCTGCATTTATGCGAATCATATCCAATTCCTCAGAAACATCAGCGAAATGAAGGACAACTCTGGTTTACTGGTAGTGTCTGTCACTCTTTATACGAAGGTCAATTTATTTGACACGAAACCGACATTCAGGGGCAATATTGATATAGATTAGATCCGATCGACAGGGTGTCACTCGGCTTCAATTTGAGGGCAAACTTTTTGGTCGAGAATTAGCTAATGGTGGGATTCTCCCCCTTCATCTGGATAAGCAATTAAGACCGGCGCCTCATATCGGAATCGTAATGAAAATTCATCTCCATTCGGGAAATGTCACATTGAACGTAAATCGGGAGTAGTAAGTAGCTATCAAGTGGGGTAATTGGAAATCGAAATTAATTAGCATACATTGGGTCCTGTTTACTATTCCAGCTGCAATCCGAAATACCATATCTAGCCACCATTTGATTCGCTAATTTCTATCTACAGTCTGTGTGTACGGTTCCTATTCGTTTCATATTGATATTGAGCAGCTGCGGATTGTTAGGATTAATTAATTACATTGAGTCTTCACGTTCATTTACATGATATGGAATTTCACGGGATCGTTCAAACATTTTGTGCTCGAATTTCTAGTTTATATTGTTATCGGTTAATATGGTGATGGAAGTCATTAAATGTAAGTCTTTGTTTATTGTTTCCTGCTTTTTCATCTTAGTCAGAACTGAGTTCTCTTAGCCCCCTCTCAGGAAACAAAAACAATATCATTTAGCCTAAATATCCGACCATAACATTGGTTTGACCGATGAAGAATTCCGAGTCAAATTCACGTCACGTTTCTCACACCAAATTTCGTATATCATAAATTATCATTTTTCTTTATAATGAAATATTTTCTTTCGAACTAATCAGAGAGTCTTGACTTGTGATAGTAAGATGATTGGGGAGGACGGCTGTACAGAAGGACAGACAGAATCAGAACATAGTCTTATTATATCTGTTCCTCTGAACAGCCAGCTGTTAATGAGCATTTTTCTTTCTATGGAGTCTATTATACTGAGTCTGGGGTCATAAAATTTTAAACCCATTTTTTGTGATTATACAGAATCTACATCGAGAAATAATTCCATTTATTTCACAAAATTTTGAACCCATTTTCTCTGATTATACAGAATCTACATGGAGAAATTATTTAATTCATTTTACAGCTAAAGAGCAAGATTAAACAAGACATTCTTTCCACATTTCGATGGAGCATTTCATTTCTCACCTCTCTTCAAAAAAAAAAATAATTCGAGAATTACTGAAATTCTTCACCATCCAATTACTATATGATCAGAAGGTATGATTGCGAATATTATAAGCCTTAGAAGGAATGTAATCAGAGTTAGAGCAGGAGGCTCCTCGCAACAGAAATTCCTGTAACTTCTACCTAAAGGATGAATTTTGAGTGGACAAACTGTTTCGATGTTTATAATGATGAGGCTAATGAATATATTCGGAATTCCAATCGATCCAATGTTAAAAAAAATGTTTTCATTTTATTTTTGTTTCTACGATGTTCAAAAGTAGGATTCGACTATGCAATAAAGTATCAGTCCAGACGGCCACTTTTTTTTGGATGTAAACCTGCTTTCTCTAACATCTGGTATATTAATTAAGTTTCTTTCTTCGGAACCTATTGCGTTCACAATCAGCCGTTATGCCACCCATAAACACATTCACTAATACTAAGAGTAAGAGACTCGATACTCATAGAGCATAGGTTTGGTGCTTGACGGGTTAGATACAACCGTGAATTCCGTGAATATTTTCATAAGAATTTATATTTTCCGATATTTTACACCTTGATCGAATGGAGTTAAAATCTTGTATTTCATTTGAAATCGAAGGCTTGGGGAACTATGCAGAATTTCGTGAGGATCTTACGATTGGAAGATAGCAGGATTTTTGACTGCGTTTGGTGTGATGAATACGTAACTGAGAAAACACCCTAGTCACGCATTCAAAGAAGTTTATCGTCAGTGGACAAACATTTTTTTCATTCCTTCTGGTCGTAGGGACAAAACCTATGGTGACTTGAGACGTATTCTTTTACGATACTTCAACCCTACAGTTTTATAGTTAACTGTCGGCAAAATATAGTATTTTCAGTTGCCCTAAGCTTGAATAAAAGGAATATAAGAGAATAATTGACATCTGTTAATACTAGCGATATATTCATCTTTTTGGAAAGTTCGATTGAAATAGTTGTGCGACAATTCTAGTGAGAGTGATTGGCACCTGAGTTATTTTTAGAGTTGACAAATATATCAGGGGCCAAAATCAATGTTCTACCTTATCAGTTATGGGATGTTTCAAAAGTAATCCAAATCTTCGAAGGATCACGGGTTTGAATTCATTTGTTAGCTGTTATTTCACACTCCTCCACATAGGAGCCGGAATATCGACCAAATTTTTTGTATTTCGAGTTTGAGTTCACCCTGATCCGTACCTTATGCAACTAGTAGTGAAGTTGGTGCAAAATGGCGCAGGGGTCAGAATCAATGGTTCACCTTGTGATTATGGGATATTTTTTAATAGTCGGAATCGTTGAAAAAAATCCCTGGTTTTAGTTTATTTGGCGGCTATTATTTTTAACTTCTACACAGAGGAGTCAACATATTAACCGAATTTTTCTATTTCAGATTTGAGTTGTCTTGACCTTATGCAAGTAGTATAATGTAGAAGTTGCGAAATAGTGCAGCCGATTATAGGATATTTTCAAAATACTCGGAATCGTTGAAAGATCACGGGTTTTAGTTCATCTAGCAGCTTCAATTTTCAACTTCCACAAAGAGGCCTTCTCTATTTCGTAATTAAGTTGGCTCTGATCTACACCTCATTCAACTAGTATAGTATAAAACAATCGATAAATAGCAGTTCCCCCAAATCTGGAGCCATTATAGTTAATCGCCAGAAGAAACAGTTTTTTTTGCCGAAACTCTTATAGAGTATCTTCGATTAACCCAAATGGGAATATTTACATCATTCCGAAGATGTGATGGCCACTAACGAAAATTTATGTATTCCCTCACGGCAATAGCATGGAATAAATCTAATTCCCTGGGTTTCTCAGTAATTTGACTCCAATTTATATCACTGAAGAGTATCTGCTTATTTTGTTCTTCCGCTCAATGTCCTTTCGGTCTCAACTGCAGCGAAAATATAAAACAAGATGTCGCAGACGTTGAAATCCCATTTCCTAGATAGGAGTAGTCGTTAAATATGAAAATTCAGATTTGTTAGCGAGACGTTGGAAGAAGAAAACGAATTGAAACCGCATTAATTCAATTTTTTCGAGTGACTCTTCGTTTAGCTCGATTCTCGACCTTTTTTTTCTCGTCCGAGTAAAAATTATTCTGCAGGTGAAATTTAATTATTCCCGAACATCTTTTTCGCTAATGTGATTACGGGTGGATTCACTGAGATGTCAAGGAAGTCTTCCCGATTATTTTTGCAGGAATAGGTCGTACTCTGGTTTTTTTATTCCATCCAGATACGATCTACGACGTCCCATCTGGTAGATGTAATGTCGTTCCGGAAATAAGAGGAATTATCTCTATGCAATCTGTTATTTTGTGAGGAGCACTTATAATCTGAGCGTCTCCCTCAGGGCTATACTGCTCTGGACTTGACTTTCTATCAGTTAATCAAAGACAGTTTTTTTTTCAGAATATGCTTCGGACCTTTTTGAGGTGAAAAAATTTTTTACATCTTGTCCATGATTTCATGAATATCCTTTTTTCTAAAAGAGAATCCCAACTGTCATAACTATTTTGAAGATGTATCGAGTTAGAAATGTGTACGAGATATCAGTTTTTCATTGAATTCCAAAAGAATTATCTGATCAAGGAAGATACTGTTAGTTGCTTATATAAGGAGCAAAATTTTGATCATTCATTATAGTTGAGTTGATAGCAGATAGATCAGTTGACTAATGTGGGCCATCGATCATTATTATCGAAAGATTCAGCTTATTTAATAGATCAATTGTGCAAAGGTCCAATAGTGTGACTGCAAAATGGCGAAGGTACTTCCTGCTGAATGCATTGGAATACAGAATTATTCTCCTGAAATACTTTTATATCTTCAGAACCCTAGTCAAATTCGATTCAAAGTTACTCATCAAATTTGTTTTCCTAGATTTTTTGTTTCCGTTATCAGTATGTATTATCCCGATCTATCACGTGATTCCCAATGGTGGAAAAAACTTGATTCGCTATTTGAGACCTTCGTATGTTGAATTTTCCTTATATATAGCGGCCGTTTTACTTTTCCTGTATATTCAATTCCACAACTTCTCTAACTATTATGTACACAATTTACTGATTTCTGTTTCCGGATAATTGTGTGGGTTCAAATCTAAATCATTATGAGTTATGAAAACTTTTCATGAGTAGAACTAGAACCAATTCTTCTGATTTTTTTCGATAGACCAAGTCCAAAGAAATTTCATTCGATAAATTGTATTGTCTACGATGGTTTCTCTGATGATGTGTTAAAGATTAGAGGTTTAGGGTTTTTCTTCCTGAATTTGAGATACTGCTATCTGAATATATCACGTGATAGTGATTCCCAATGGTGGAAAAAACTTGATTCGCTATTTGAGACCTTCGTATGTTGAATTTTCCTTATATATAACGGCCGTTTTACTTTTCCTGTATATTTAATTCCACAACTTCTCTAACTATTATGTACACAATTTACTGATTTCTGTTTCCGAATAATTGTGTGGGTTCAAATCTAAATCATTATGAGTTATGAAAACTTTTCATGAGTAGAACTAGAACCAATTCTTCTGATTTTTTTCGATAGACCAAGTCCAAAGAAATTTCATTCGATAAATTGTATTGTCTACGATGGTTTCTCTGATGATGTGTTAAGGATTAGAGGTTTAGGGTTTTTCTTCCTGAATTTGAGATACTGCTATCTGAATATTCTTCCGGACTTTTTATCTCCAAGAAATATTTCGATGTTGTTCATCTCATAAATCGATAAAATGAGATGAACTCCATCCAGAATGATTCAGATACGGGGTAAGGAAAAACCCAAAACTCTGAAACGAAATTCGAAATCATCCCAAACCATCGTTAAACCGTATACAGATTTGTATCAAACGACAACTAATTATAAATGTGGAAATTTAATTTGAATATACACAACTGAGTCATTTAAAATTCATGAAAAGTATGGCGCGCACGGCTCAAGGATATCATGTTCGAAATACATTTTCTCATATAACGTTAATGCAAGATTACAAAGAGGATCAACAGAGTATCTCAGGTGAAATGAGAGGGATCTTCAGGAACATTTCTCGCTTATAACTCACCGGTATATAGTGGAGCACACAATCTTATTCCAGGTTCAGTTATATTTGCGAAATTATACTAGACTATCGATTGGATTATTCTAACTACCAGCGACATTCCTAGTTATTTGTAGGATCAGAAACAAACGCCTGATTCCTGGAATATAGCCATTTGCATATGAGCCTGCCTGTAATATCCCGCGGGAATAAATGATATTATCGCATTGTGTTCTGATTGGTACTGGCTTATTCCGAATTCATTTCATGTCCTGTGGGAGGCACAGCCGTTTTGAAAATATTTGTGATACACGATTGGAAAAACCGGATTCGTTTGAGTATCGCTCATTTGCCTGCTGCATCGCTTTGAAAACACTCCGTGTCTCTTACTTGGATTGAATTCGGAACATCCAGGACATTATGTTCTAGGTTTTTGTTGGTTTTGACTACCAATATCTGAGAAATAACTATTTGAAATGAAATAAAATGATAATTTATAGAAAACGCCCCTGCGGATTGCGAGTGTTGATTGTTGGAAATTTTGTCCGAATTCTGTGATGAAACGTAATAGTTCACTTGCTAGATCGTTAATGTTATTCCTTTTTTGTTCATTGGACAACATTTGTTCAGGAAACTGCCCTTGACGAATAGTTTGAATACAACAATCTGCGAATTTATATATTTCTGACATTTCCAACCATGATCGAATGAAGTTTAAAACTATTATTTTGTTGAAAACTGAAAGCTTGAAGGTCCATGCACAATTTCGTGAGAATAACAAGATTTGAAGATAGCAGTTCCTATCAGGATGTTGGACTGGGTTTGGTGGGATGAATAAGTGACTAAGTAGTAGCCCAAGTAATGAATTTCAAAAAGTTCATCGTCAGTGGAACATAATTTTTAAAATTTTTTCAGGCCAAAACCTATGATGACTTGATACAAATTCTTCTATGTGTCTCAAGTGCCGTTTTTGACTTCCTGTGATATGTCTGCACGGTCGACCAGTTGGTCGTCTTCGAGTTCATTCACAACCATTCGCGTATATGCGACACACACTCATAACTGTCGTTGCAGTACAATTAATACGACGGCTCATTTCACAAAAAGACAAACCCGAACATCGATAGGCAAACATTTAACCCCTGTAATAATCGCTAAAATGTGAACTTTGACGTCATCCAACTGAAGGCATTTTGGTACATTTAACTATGGCTTGAAAGCAAACACGACCATCTGTTCGGCCTCACTCATTTTGGCAACACAGCCACATTCAGGTTTCATTAAACCTCGTTAATATCTCAAGGTCAGGCACTTTCCCACAGTCTGCATGCTTTAACGTTGCCAATAGCTGCACGAAATATTAGAATTCGAAGAAATTTCGACGCTAATGGGAGAAATCGGGGTGTCGTTCTACAGGCTTCAATGATTATTTTTTGAAAGCTTTCATTTTAGGATCTACCTTTTATTGTGAGGATGCACAACATTAGTTATTTGCGGTTTTTCCGAAGAATTTACAACCAAGAAATGAAAAAAAAACGATCTCTGGCCTCCAAAAGTCAAACCGTTTTATTTGAGGTATTGTTTGGTCTTAAGACAACTGCTGGGAAATAACTGAAAATAACTGCACTTTCAATGTCGATATCATAAAATGCTTTGAATTTCTCTTCTTGAAGGAGTTGGTTTTCACTCACACATTTAGATGTAAATTGCTTTCAAAAGAAGTACAAAATCTCGAAAAAGAACCGCAAATGTTAGCGAGAGAAGGAAGAATGCTTTTATATTCACTCAGATTGATTTTAGTCTTCCATATCATGTGTGTTCGGTGATCAGCTTCCATCACGTCATTTTGCGCTAATATTCAGGGCCAACTTCATAATACGATTTTCCGTTCAAGAGTTATGGCTTCTGGAACATGGAACAAACTTCGAGTAGTGCACTGTATGAATACCAACGATGGAAAATTTCATGTCACACAAGAACTTCGGCCTGGCTTCCCTCTTTTGGGCACAAACCATGAGGGTATTACGGAAATCATTTTATTCTTTACTTTGTGGTTCTTGTAGTGTTTCACTGTTTCCGTTAGTTTGGAACAGATTTGTTGATATATATCGAATATTTGAGTGTGGACAGAATCAGTGGTAATTTCTAAGATCAATCAGAAATGTGTTTTCATCAGTCTGAGGTTTCATAGGGATGCATTATGACTAGAAATCTCATAACAATTAGCTAAGACAGACACTAAAAGCAATTACAAAAATGAAACTCGAGATATGTGGAGAGAACATTCGGAATTTGATTGCACGGAATTGCAGAAATGATTCCGTAGATATTCCATTCAAAATTTATTTAATATTTCCAAGAAAAGAGACCCGATTGAATTTACATCTAGTGTATTGTCGAAATTTTGAAATATTATCGTTCTAGTTCATAAATGAGTTAATTACACCCATTTCAATATGCTTGACTATTCTTCAATATTCGTTATCGATCTTCAATTTGATACACTTTGGTAAAATAGAAATTCTAGAGCTAGCGCCAAGTTTCATCAAAATCTAACAAATAAATACTCCTCGAAGGAGCGGTTCTTCAATGAAATTTTTTCGAAATTTTGTAACGACCCGATCTTTGTGAGATCTAGAATAGGTTCGTGCATCAGCATTCTGCCATTATCACCAAGTTTCAATCTTTCTTGAGGCATTGAAGAAAGAACCTCAAAATTCAAAAAGGGTAAAACTGCGTTACCGTTGGGAAGATTCGACCCTTTAAAACCAAGATACTAAGGCTCGAAACTCTATTTTTAAGACATCAGGAGCCTTACTTCGGAAGTAAGAGCTCGTATAAAAACAATGAGTCGGACTTAAATTTGAATAGTACACACATTTGGAAAAATGAGAGGATTCGTGTTCCTCTGAACAAGCGAGTAAAAATTCCAAGTCAAATTTTATTGGAAAAATTTTCAATCTTCTGCAATCTTTTCCTATCTGCTATAGAAACTGAAATATTCAAGAAAATCACTGACAAGGCAAGAGCCATTATAAAAATAACAAGAACATTATATATAAATCTTCCCAATTTTTTCAGGCTGAGCTGATTTTCGCCACACTGTTGTGGAATATCAACTCCAAAGTCTGTGCCATCTCATCAGCGAACCTAACTAGTGATGTAATGATTAAAAAAGTAAGCATCGAGAAGAACTTTGACTCAATGCTATGTGAAAGGGAAGAATGGGAAAAGGAATACACCACCCAAAACTTCAAAGCAAATACCGTTAAATGGTATACAGATGGTGCTTAAACCACGATAGGGCCGGCGTTGGAGTATACGGGCCTAGAACCAAGTGTACACTATCGCTGGGCTCCTACTCGAGTGTTTTTCAGGCAGAAATACTTGCAATCGAAAGATGCATAGACATTAACCTGGAAAGAAAAACTATCAAGGGTGTGACATAGTGATCCATTCTGATAGTCAGGCTGTTATTAAAGCACTGAACTCCTATGTTATCGACTCAAAGCTGATATGGGAGTGCCGAAGGAAACTCAATGAAGTAGGCAAGAATAACAAGGTCTCCTTAGTCTGGATTCCTGGGCACTCAGGAATCAAAGGAAATATAGAGGCCAACACTCTAGCCAGAAAGGGAGCACAAACGCTACCTACTGGCCCAGAACCTTTCTGTGGTATAGGCAAATGTACCTATAAGAAAGAGATTTTGGAGAAGGAAGAAAATGAAAGAGGGGCACTCTGGAGGAATTCTCCAGGAATGGAACACTGTAAAAAGTTCCTTTGGAACTTTGAAATTGCTAGATCCAAAAATCATTTGGATCTCAGTGAGAATAAGTTACGCCTCCTCCCTAGTTTCCTCACAGGACACTGTCGCCTGAGGAAGCACATGATGAGAATGGACTTATCAGAAACTGACGAGTGCAGATTCTGTGGGGAAGAGGAGGAAACTCCTGTTCACTTGATCACAGAAGGCCTCGCTATTGTGAGCCTGCGCAAGAAATATCTTGGACAGGAGCATTATAGGAGGAATGAGAACTTAGCCTTCTTTAAACCCTCACAGATATTAGAATTCATCAGAGCTCTAGAGCTGGAGGGCGAGCTGTAGGTTGTGAAAACAGCTCCGATAAGGGGGCACAATAGACCTTGAGGTCGTAGTGGAATGTAACCCCTCACCAACTATAACTATATATATGTCAATTTCATAGAAATTTTGTGGGGAAATAAATATCAAGAAAAATTTGTTTCAAATCCAGATAACACAATCAACAACATATTTGTTAAAATACAACTCACCACACAGTTTCATTCAGTCTAATCGCATCAGTACTGTTTAGAATTTTGAAGAATCGGCCCCATTGCAGAATTCCAAATGAGTATACTTCCGAAACCATACGTCCGATTTTGCCCATTCGCCAATCCAGCCATCCTATTTCGTTACTCAACGTACCGTGAAAGTTTCGTGTCGCTTGTTTTTCCCGTTTTCAACTCATCTCGTCCACAAATGGCCGGTCAGACTGAATTGAAGTGGACTTTGTCTCTTCATCACTTGTTCGTCAGACCATTTTGGAATAAAAAAATCTCGAACTACAGTCATTTGGGGGAAATGATAACGCGCTGTATCCTAGAACAAGCGTGTGAAAATTAACCTGTTCTCTGGGCAGCAGAGAACTTCGATATTCTGGATGACAAAAAATTCTTGAAACTTTTTTCTGGAAAACGAGCCGAGCGATTCGATGTAACTTAACTTGAAAATCTTTGACAAATTTCCGCCTAACTTGATGAATACAGATGCTCAGATCCTACGAGGAAGAAACTACAAGATTACAATTCCACGTAGAAGCAATCGGGGACAAATTTCCATGAGACAATTATTCGTGGAAATATTCGAGTAATCACCTCAGTGTGTCCTCACAATTTTACAACAGCCTATATAGGGAATATGGGTCAACTTGTCCCTCATATGGCAGGTTTAATGGTTGGATTCCAAGAAACAAGCTTTTATTATGTTCGCACCGGGTTTCCTTCAACTATAGGGTGACCCAATAAAAGGTCAACTTATTTTGATGATTTTCAAGGTTGTTTCTGAGTTTCCAGTCCCAATATCTGATACAGAACTATTAAAAATCAAATAAAATTGTTCTTTCATGAAAACGTCCTTGCGGATTGCAGGATTAAACTATTTTTCAAGGGCATTTTCTTGGAAGACAGATTGCCTGATGAAAAATACGGGAACAAAACTAACGATTAATAAAGCGAACTGTGACGTTTCAGACTACAAATCTGACTCTTTCATCAGACAGAGGAGAAAATTTTTGGAATTATTTTCTTTCGATTTGTACTCTGAAATGTTACAGTTCACTATGTTCATCATGTGTATTGTTCCTGTATTATTCATAAGGCAATCTGTCCAAGAAATTGCCCTTGATAAATAGTTTAATCCTGCAATCCGCAAAGGCATTTCCCATGAGACAACAATTTTATTTAATTTTCAATAGTTCTGTTTCAGATATTTGGACCGAAAACCCAGAAAAAAACTGAAAGATACGAAATCCTCCTAAAATAAGCTTCAATCGATACGTATTCAGATAATGTTCGCTATTTTCTCATGACCAGAGGAAAAACATTTTCTGCAAAATCTGTACATTGTAAATTCATAACCTTTTTCTATCGTCTTTCTTCTTTGTGATGAATTCTTATGCTTAATGCTGTAAGCCATATTTTAAACGAACCCAAATCAATAAAATCCTTCAAAATACCCAAATTTCAGCTCTTGAATTGCTAAATTTCGCAAACTTCATTTCTTAAAAAGCAATCGATTTCAACTCAAAAAAATCGATAATATTTTATGAAATTGTAAGGAGTAATTAGTTCTGGAATGCTTGTAAAAGTTCATTTATACAGCGTGTTCATCTTCATTCTCCACTGATTGGTTTTCAGAAGAAGAAATTCTTACCTTCTGATCAAACAATCCTCACGAAACTAGGCACAAACCGTGAATGAATATTTATATTATAAATTACAGTTGGCCTTACGGCCGACCGTCAACAAATTATCTTCCGAAAGAAACAACTTGGAAACTCGATATTTGTGAAGTAGGTTTGGACCTTAACCATAAAAGCCAAATTCGTGAATGGGTAAAATCCACCCAATGATTCAGCAGATATACCCATTCAAAATTTCATTTTCCTAATTTTTCCGAACTACAGATTAAATCGAATCCAAATCCAGTACTTTATCGAAAAATGACAGTTCGAAGGTTCATACTGAATGTCATGAGGATAATATGATCAGAAGATCAGAGAATATTGAAAATTCGAAAGAAAAAACCCACAAATTTTCACATATTTTTTCACGGTATCTTGAAAAATTTTGTTCGTATCTAACTGAAATTTAGTGCACTGCTGTGAAATATTATGCCTGAGGTATGACCTTAATTCGTTTCTGAAGTAGTGAATAGTTACCGTTAGTTAGTTTTCGAAAAAAACATTTACAAAAAATTTTCAGAATTTACTGACATGACAATGAAATTCCGTGAAAAGTTGCAAGTCCTCATCCAACTAACTGCCAAGTTTCAATTCAATCGCTTCAGTATTTCTCGAAATATCAGGGAAATAACTTCAAATAGCTATAACTCCGAAACCGTTCAACCTATTTCGCCCATTAACGAACTCAACCTTAACACTTCGAAAAAGTATGCGATGAGTGACGGAGAAAGTATGATAAGTAATTCAATCAAAACATTTTAAAATATAAAAAAGATACTGGGCAAACATCGAGTCAGTGCAGATAATTGTTGGAAATTCGGTTGTTTTCCATATCACGCAAGCATATCTTGAATACTCGGAAAATTATTCGATGTTATCAGTTGACACCTTGGAAATATATACATGATTTCTTCTGTAACCTGAATGTATTCTTGAGCAGCGTTGATAGATTGACAAACCTGATAGTTATTTATATTGCTGACAATATTCGGTGACAAAAGAATGTGATTAGTCTTTTGTTGTTCGAAAAGCAACTCATAATAAAGTCAAATCCATTATACTTTATTGGGAAAAATTTTGTCGGGTCATTACAATTAATTATAACATGCACCAAATATGGGTTTGCTTTTCAATACTCATTTGTGGATTGATTAATAACTTGACCATGAATTAATTCTCATTACAATAACTGTTTTAGCAGTACGAGAAATTTAATTTCCATAATCGTTGTTGATGGAAAATGTAGGGCTAGTTAAATCCATTAGATGGGCTTTTATTTCACTCTACACAGTAAAGCTCTTCATAGACATATATGTTCACCAAACGAATAATAGGAATTCTGGAAACGCAATAACTTGTGGTTAGGAGCCTTTACTTTTTTTACTCAGCGACTTTGGAAGTGTTACTCCAAGGAAAAATAATCGTGTCAACCTACTTTTTCGGCCATGTGGTTCTCCTACACCAAGAAAGAAAGGATAAAATTTTCAAGATATTTCATCAATATATATCAATCTACAAAAGCACTGACGTGAGGTCAGGAGCTTTTGCGCTCGTTCAAATTCTAACTATCAACACGAAGTTTTGCATGTAGTTGCGTGTTAGTTATCTCCACCTGATTAATAAGTCTCAATCTGATTGCATCTGTACTTCTTGAGATATTGCGGAAATAACGTTAAAATTCCGAATAACAACGAAATTTGGCACAATTTTTTTCTTAGACCGACAGTAGACATCAGATCGAATTGAAATCTCAAATATTGTTTTTAAATACTAACCCGAATGTCTGTGTCGAATTCCATTGAAATGTAATCAACTATTTCTGAGGAAAAAATTAATTTTTCATAAAAAATTTAAAAAATTTTCGAATAAAATTTTTTTACTGGATTCACATGAAATTTCGCTTTAAGTTGCGCGTTCGTATTCCAAAACTGTTCCTGAAGTTTAAATTTGATCGAGTCAATACTCCATGATCATTCGAGGAATTAACCCAAAATTTCAAAAGGGCCTAACTCCGAAACTATCCAGCCGATTCAACCCATGCATTAACGAACTTATAATAATAATAATAATAATAGTGCCTTTATTGAAACAGAAGAAGAAAAAAAAAATTATATATAATTCAAACATTTGGGGCGGAGTCTAGCTTCAGCTACTCCACTCAACCCCAAAAACAAAAGGAATACTAATCTAAAGAAAAAAAAAACATATAAACGGGTAATACAACTTCAAGTGAATTAATGAATTGAAAAGAGGAACTAAACTATGACAAAAATTAAAAACAATTTTCAGTTTATGACTGGTTCATAAACAGCCTCTTTTTCAGTTCCCTACGCAATGAGCCCAAAGAAATCCCCTCACACCCCATCAAGAACTCATTGTGTAAATTCACCGCATTGAAAGTAAAAGAGCGCCGAAACATAGCTGAAACAAATCTTGGCAACATAAGCCTTTGCCCGTGCCTTATAGCCACACGATGAACATCACGACGGTGTACCAGCTTGGCTCTCAAATATGGAGGACTGCCAGTACTCAAAATCCGATGCACAACAGTCGTCATGTGAAGCCGGAAAATATTTTCGACCTTAAGCCACTCTAATCTTTTTATCCCATCACTGATTCCCCTATCGTACTTTCTCATACCCAAAATGTATCGGCAGCAAGAATTCTGCAATTTCTGCAACCTGTATCTCTCGACCGAGTCGAGACAAGGATAAAAAATTGTTAAACCGTAGCTCAGTTTGGACAGCACAAGGGTTTCACAGAGATACTTACGTGAGTGAAAATCCAAAAAATGTCTATGACGATACAAATGGCGCAGTGCCAGAAAAGAATTCCTCAACAGCAGAGAGACATGCTCTCTGAATCTTAGCCGGCAATCGAAAACTTAACCAAGATATTTGGACTTTAAACTCAACCTGACAATTTCCAGTTGCTAAGTCTTTTTCTTCAAAAGTTAGAGCACATACGGACGGACGGACAGACATAATTGAATTTGACCACAGGTTCTTCTTCAGGGGTTTCAACCCAATCGTTCAAGACCATTTTCGGCTCAAAATTCGAAAATTACAGACATCGTGACGAAATTATATCGCGCTGTTTCCTAGAACAAGCGCGTAAAAAAGCAGTGTATTGCGGATCTCATACACTCTTTTACACGTCTAGGATTTGACGAAATAAAATGGTAGATATCTGCTTATGACTAGTTCGAAGGAACTCGAACTTTGTGAGTCAACTTTGCCAGAGTCTTCAGAGTTTGGCGAAAATTGGACTGACTCCTCCCCATCATATCACACACATGTTCACTGGTATGTGTATGCACTTCGCCCGTGAGATGGAAGCACTTGTTGAGCAAAATGAGAACCTCATTTAATCAGCAAAATTGCCGTTATAAGGGTGATGACAATCCAAAACAATTACACAAAAGACCGCTGCATATCCCTGAAATGACCATTTGGTGCGTTGTATCCCAAACCTACGTCATCGGTCCTTTACTTCTTTGAAAACGTCAATGGCAATGCTGTTACCGTGAACTCTGAGCATAGTGATAGTGATAACCAACTTCTTTGCGCCTGAATTAAGAAGACGTCGTGTTCCAATCCGATGTGTGTAGTTTCAACAGGATGGGGCGACCGCACACACAGCCAGAGCAACAATGAACGTCTTCTGTCCTCTTTTCCCTGGTCGCCTTATTTCCAGGTTTGAAGACGTTCATTGGCCTCCTCAGTCCCCAGATTTGGTCATCTGTGACTTTTTTCTGAGGCGACTTCTCAAAGCATGAGTTAACCAACATAAGCCCCGAATATTAGAGGAATTGAAGGAAAGCAATCCGCGTGGAAGTCACCGCAGTTGAGAGAGCAACGCTGGAAACTGTTTTAGGAAACTTCCAAGAAAGACTGCAGGAGTATATAGTGAAACAAGGACGCCATCTGACTGATGTGATTTTCTACACACGAAATTCCAAAATGCTTTGAAATTCTGAATCCAAATTTAATAATGAAAATCTTTTGAGTAACAATTACTGAGGTTATGATTTTCTCAAAAACGTCCAAGTCCTCTGCCGGACCCTGTATACATGGTTACCGGTCTACCTTTTTCTCCGAACCATTGATCAGTGATTTGACGCTTAATAGCAAGGCAATCTCGTAGATCAGTTGCCTGACGCACCTATATTGACGTTCTGTGGTATCATGGTCAACCAGTTGAGCTTCTTTGTGTTTCTCTACCCTTATTTGGTCAAAAAAGATTACACACGCATTACTGTCATTGTAGTAACCTCAAATATTCGAATTGTATTTTGATACGCAACCTACTATAAAAGATAGTAGATTTTTTTTCCTGGTTCTTCCTCTGTGAGTCCAGCATAGTAGGCTGAAATAACCTTGGTGAAATAATAATGAGCTGTTCCCAGAAGAAGCTGTAGAAGTGTAGAAACTGAATATCTAAGGAGTAAACCGAATGAAAATGTGCTTATTAATTTTAAAAACTCATTATTTGCGAGAGGTGAGGGAGAAACACCTCATAAAATTGAAGGACCAACGTAAAATTTCGAGCAACCCTGCTAACTGGGAATAATTTCCATGAGTAAAAATAATGTTCAACTACGTCGCAACCTTTGAAAACGAAACGTCTGAGTTGCATGACGCTGTATCGTTCGAACGTGCCGCCATGAAAAATGACGCCATATTTTCAGAACACCCTGTAATATATTCATATATTCGCTTTGTTTTAAGCGCACCGAACTATTATCCACTCAGCATGGCAACAAAATAAATTCGCTGCGATGAAAAATGCTCCATGCGAATTATTTACCCCAGTTAAAAATTCATGTTTCGAAAGATTTATCATTTTTCTGAATCTGATAAAATATGCAATTGCTTCGCTTTGAAAGGCATTCGTGTGCAGTTTGACGTTGTTTTTCAACCACCGTGGAACTATTCTTTTCTACCCGAATACCTCTTCGATAGATGCAGGGGAATTTTCCATTTTGCTTTGAGGCATGAACGATTTTTTAGTTACTAGCAATGATTGATGGCAGCTTCGTTCTTGATTTCTTTTATCGATTTTGCCGGTTAGGCCAACGTCAAGAAGAAATGATTCAGAAGTATGAGGGGACCTCTGGGAGAAGGGTGGGCTAGCAAGTATATTTATTTTTCATTCAATATATTTATTCTTAGCTGCAATAAATTCATTTTGTGTGACGATATAACTATGTTTCATTCCGATATATCTATTTTCAGCCAAACACAAAATGATTACAAGTTGGGAGACCTACATGAACTTGTAGGATCAAATATATTTATCAATGCGATCTATCTATCGTATCGAATAGTGTGTTACTTTTTGATATTTCATTCGATAAATAGAATGAGAGAAATAATTATTTTCCACCACTATGTTTCATTGATTGTGTCACAATCACCCAAGATTTATAGAACGTTTTCGAACTGATGTACTGCAAGTTTTGTAAGTTATTTAAATGTTTTCTGCAGGCCTATTTCTTCTGAATTTTAAAAATTTGAAATTCGATGGGTCTTTCAGTTCGTTCAGAACTTATATTCTGCAGATTCATTGAGGTATCTGTAGATTTTCAAAATGTCCAATTTCCAAATTCTATATCTGACATAGAAATACCACAATAACCTGACAATAAAACTCTTGAACAAACAGACCGAACTATAGTGTTCCCCACTTATTGAAATTCTCAAGAAATAAGCCTACAGAACATATTTCAGTACCTTGTTGCACACCTTGCAAGAAATCAGTTTGAAATGAAGTAGTACTGTAGAACCTTCGATGAAACATAATCCACTACACTTTCTGCGTCTAACGCACGTTTCGGAAACCAAGATTCCTTTGTCAAAGACATATCGTTACTAACTACGTCACAAGTGTACATGTTGCACGAGTGAGAGGATGGTATACAGGACCAATGAGAAAGGGTTCTTGAGGTCATCAAGGTGGTGCTGGGCTATCAGGGATGAGTCAGGTAAATATTTGGAATAATGGGTTACTAATGTGGGTGAGATCATTGTTTAGCAATCTGTTCTTATACATATGTATGCCTTAAAGAGTATTTAAGTAAATTTCCCCGAGCTTTTTAATAGTTCTACGGATTCTTCTGAAATTAAATTAGTTGTTAAAACGTGATTCGCGACCGCCGATTTGTCAGGATGGTTGTTACAGATATGGCTCATGTGTTCCTTGAATCTCGTGTTGATGTTCCTCGCTGTTTGTCCGATGTAAGATTTATCGTAGTCTGGACATTTTATTTCGTATATGCCCGATTTTAATTCATCCTGAATTTTATCAAACGTATTTCCCAAAAGTTGTCTGGTTTTCGTGGTGGTTGTGAAAGCTTACTTAATATTTACTTTTTTGAAAATGTTCAGCAGTTTCTTGAAGGTTTCAGGGTGAGACGTAAATGCCCTGAAACCGTTATTTTTCCAGTTTCTTTCATTAAAGTTATGTAATGAAAAATTGTTCATCTTTATGTTTGGTAATCAATTTTTGTGCTAATTTTGTTTTTTGTTCTTTGTTGAAATTAATTTCACTGAGAGGTATCCTAAATAAACGTTCAACCAGAAAGTGAAGGCTGGTTGGTTGGTTGACCAGAATATAACAGTCCGAAGTTGTTGGTTTTCTATAAATGTCGAAACTAATTGTTGTGGTGTCGTCTCTAGATAATTTCAAGTCTAAAATGGAAGGGAACCATTGTTTTCGAATTAGTAGGTATGTCAACGCGTCATTAAATGAAATAGATTAAAATGCTTCCACCTAGCAGGCTGTAACCAATGCCCACCGTAATTTATCGAGAAAACTGTATTGTGAAATATTCTTGAGAAACCAGTACTACAGTTCCTTGCATTTTCCACTAGTGTAGACCTATTTAAATCACATTCTGCATTTTATTTCTGTAATTATGAACAAAATAAATTCTATACAATTCACATTCGAATAAAATAAACACAGGTGTGTGCCCTGTATAACTTTTACTCCCTGTTTCAGGCGTTCACCTAGAAATTGAATCGAAAATTCCACTTACCGTTCATCCCGTTGACAAATACCCACAGCACCAGGATCTTCCACCGCATATTCCTGCAAAACAATAAAAGGTCGTTACTCTTCCCCCTTTCTGAGCCGTACATTCCGGCAAAAAGTCATCTGGCTAAATATCAGTTATCTGCAGGGTGCTAATGGATAATCACCCCTATTTTCAATGTACCGGGAGATTCGATGTAAGAACCGTCGTTCTAGAGGGTGGTCGAAATCGATGTGGAGCCTTGCTTCCGAATTGTAATAGCTTTTTTCACGACTACGGTTTTGCAAAGGGTTTCGGAAAAATACTACCTGGGTATGGTAATCTTCGATTACTGATTTCTTCACGGGATTAGGTTAATGTGCGAAGTATCAGGTCATGGTGTAGAAAGACCTGACGAACTTTTATAGGTGGATGACTTTTATTCGGGACTGGATGAAGTAGGGAAAAGTTTTGTGCTCTTTTCAATTAAAGTTCACCCGTTTATATTTTTTCGGATTTTTCAGGAGGGCGAGATATTGAGGCTGGCACATTTTTGAATTGACTCACTATATAGACTTGCTAAGATGTTCGACTGAAATGAAAACTTCAGTTTCCATTGCTTCGATACTTCCCACAGAGGTAGAGCTACGAAAAATTAATGAATAATTCATACATTGATGATGAGACGTGGTATCTACTCATACATAGACAACGACTGGTGTTTTTTGGATGTGCCCTTTGGTATTTGAAAGCATAAAATCATCCCCAGTGATCATGGCTGATTTTGGACTACCAACTCGTTTGGCTTGAATTGGATTATATGAACATCAATAGCATGTACTTCCAACAGAACGGCAATGCATGTCTTGTCACACAGCTTATACTACATTGCTCATTCTTCACGAGCAATTCAAGGGCATCCCACGTTGAGATGACTTGAAATGGCCACAGATATCGTTCAATTCAACCCCAACAGACTCTTTCTTGTGATGTAGTTTGGATTCGCAGGTCTATGCGAATCAACCACAAACCATAGCATCCCTCGAAGCCAAGAGAACTCATGCCACCGATCAAACTGTGTCAATGTCACGTGCCAGATCATGAAAAATTTAAAATTTTTAGCAGTCATGTCTTCGACTCTATAACAAAATATATCGATAACATCTCACACTCAATACGAATTCAGAAATAAAAAGTGATTAACGAAAAACACTGTAACTTTAGATTCTTCTAGTCTAATCGTAAAGTGCGTTTCAGCTGATCTGCAATCATCTATTTACGAAGGCTATGTTTACGGCCTTCTCTTCATCTTTGAAATTGATGGGATATCCCATCAATTTCAATATTCTATATAAGTTTTTCAGTGACCGTCATTAGAATGTTAAAAACTTTCTTTTCGTATTGTTTTCTATGCTTTTTCATCGGAAAAGAATGTTATCACAGTAGAATACGGAATTATACGGAAGTGTACGGAGTGCAACATCACAAATCACAGAATGTATAGATCGACCTTAGTTTGGCATAATGGTAACTTTGGTTCCAATTTTCGTAGCATATGGAAGGCCAATGGTTGCAAGCTAGGATCACTGTTATTGGCAGCATCTAGTACAGCCAGAAATCACTAAATATATTAGGATAATATCAAAAGGGTGACATGTAAATAGGCTCAAGGCCACCCTGAAGTGCACGAGAATGCAACACCTGATTATCTCGGAGAGAAGGGGAAGTCCAACCCTTTCATCTGGCTGTAACAATTTTGTCCTTTTCTGAGAGCCACCTGGTATCGATGATAGGAGAATGGATGGGAAACAAAAAGGTGTCCTCTAGAAACCCAGCCCTAGGACTCAGTTAAACCAAAACGTTCCATTTTTATTCACAAAGCTACTCGAAGGATTTTATATCAAAGATGACAGAAGTAACAGGTATCGTGACACGAGACTGTCACTTCCGATATCTTCATCTTTTTGTTTCTAGTGAGACTCAAACGATACTGCGGAGTATGAAATGTGCTAATAGGATATCCAGCTACAAAATGCCACCACGTAATGATTCCTGAAATATTGTAACTCGTGGTCAGTTGGCCATGCACAAGTTCGAAGTATACATCTCTCGGGTCTGAGGTTTCGAAAAACGTATCATATTCCCAGATCTTCAACTCCTTGAGTATTTTCATTAATTTCCTCATTTTCTATCAAAATTTCAAAGCTTTGCGATAGTATCGCCCGGAAAGTATCATTCGAGAAAGCTTCGAATTTGGACATCAATAAAATTATACCTGGAAACAGAGAGCATTACCATTCAACCTTTCGATGCTTTGTCTGTTGTCAATTTGCTATTTCAGAATATGAAGTGTGGGGTCGCTGGACCTTCCAAATGTCCAGTGGAAAACTTTCGAATGCATTTTAGCTATTCGAGACAAATACCATTCAATGAAACAAAGCGTACCCTAAATGTCATCATAAACGAATTGATGTTCGTTGTATTGTGGGTTTATTTAAATGCCGTTGAGTCACAGCCGCTTTTCAACCTGTACGCGCTGGGAAAAAAGGTGATTTGCAGTTTTATGTTGTGTAAACGGAGACCAAGTTCCAATCCACAGTTTGAGAAGATTAAAATACCATTAAAATACGAATGCCGTGATTATTTGTTCACTTATGACTGAGTGATCATCGATACAAGCAGATATAAAGGGAAATAAGAGTTCCAGCAGATTAAGCAATCATTCCGAGGTGCACACGGTTCCAAGACAGAAAATAAAATTTCGCCTTCCTTCAATTTGAGGATGTTAAGGCATCGGCACTCCCTCCTTTCATCGTTGTCGAACGGCAGGGATTCTCGAATTTTCAGTTTTCATCGCGATAAACATTCCTATTTCCTTTCGTATGTTGTTAAATGGGGAGAGCCTATATGTCCCTGTCGAAGAAGGAACAATTCAGACTTTACTCTTTTCTCCTAACTGGGGCGACGGTGAAAATATACGTATGTGTAGAAATACTCTGGAGAAATACGATATTCAGCAAGGATGGCTTCGAAATATTACGTTCGTCATAAGCTTTTTTCATCGATATTCATGCTAGGGAAGCTCTATAACCACTAATAAAATAAAATGACGAAAAGTCAATACTTGATTGGAAATTAGGTAGAATTCTCGCTAACCAGCGGGACTACATATTTGAAGGGACTCGTACTTTAGTTCAAATTGAACAATTCATACGTGTTATATCGAAAAAAATATTTTTAATCAGTCAAAAGAGTTCTGCATCAAGTAATGTATGAAAGAAAGTGTCTGCCTTATTGAAGACGTGGTTCTGTTCGACCGGAATGAGAGAATTAAAAATATAATCTATCATTCAAGACGTGATACGTTGAAGGCAATGAAAGTTTATCGTGAGATACTTGAAGATCAATACCTAGAGTTATCATTTGAAGGTATTACAATGGAATCTGTATATTCAAAGATTTTATAATTAGCCTCAATCAAGTAGACTCGTTCAAGTTTGATATTTGAAATGAAAGTTTTATAGAGTCATTTTCAACTATCATTCAATTCTTGAAGTTATAAAGATTTTCGAAAATTTTACAGCATAGCATTCATCAAAGTAAGAAGAAGAAGTGGAACTATGGCAATATTGTTCAATGCACAAGCATTTGACGAGCTAGTTAGAGGTTTCATCTCGTTCGTTTGTGATCAAGTGTTGGTGAGAGCACGTGTAAGATTTGAACGAAGATATTATATAGAATGGATGACATTAATTATTTTCGTATCGTATTTCAAATTATTGCCGTTTTCTCAAGTTTTTTCCGATAATTATATGTTCTATAATTAAATTTTTCATTCAAGACGTGGTACGTTGAAAATAATGACAATGTATCGTGGGGGTGAGCGTCCAGTAGGTGGAAGGACCGGAATTTTGGGATGATCTAACCATTAAAAATTTCAAACAAATGTTCTTCGGGAAAAATTTCTCGAGAGACTACCGATCAGATCCAAATGAAATTTTGCACATACCTTGAAGTCAATATTTAACATTTCAACTCGATCAGATCTTCATTTTATTCCATACAACATATCGAACGAAAAGTTATTTTCTTTCATTACGCGCTTCACTTTAAGCGAATACAGAGAAATTGGGAAAATAGGTCAAATTTCTTGGCTATATCGAATTTTGAGATGATTTTCTCAATTTCTTGAAAAGAAGCGAGGTTCTCGAAATAAACTTCTTTAATAGTTATGCCAACGCATAACGTTCTAGATTTCTGTTGAAAATTGTTTTTTCGAAAACTATTCATAACCTCGTCATGGAGTTCGACACAGACCTTGAGGTCACTATTTTAAAACAGTACTTATATCAAATTTCGGAATTTGATCGGATATTCATTTTGGGAGATGTTGGGAAAAATATTTTCAATTTCGTGCTGGTTTTACCGGTATCATTGTTATTGATTTCCGAAAAAACTCAAATAATACCTATATATCCGGTCATCTATTGCAAGGGTATGTATATCTGCTGGATCACAGAATGGATTCAAAGAATTTAGCGTTCGTAATTTACCTTCAAACCTGCTCTACAATTATTATGTCTCTAAGCAGATTCTCTCGGTACTCATTGTGTTGACGATCAGCGGTTAGGCCAGACTTAAAAAGATTAATAATCGCAGCCGAATTCGTGAAATAGAACAAGCGCGTAAAAGCTGCTGACTTCACGTCAGTGCTAGGTTCATTTCACATACATTAAATACGTTTAGGAAGCGAAATATCTCTTCCTAATAAGCAAGTTTAGCACTTCTTTGGACAAATGGCATTCGATAGTGTTAAAAAATCCAACCGAAGGTTCTTTGTATCCTCTGAAATGAAGTGTGACCTAGCAAAGATTTCAAAAATGTAGTTGTGAAAACCAATCAGAATTACTCCCACTTTGTTGACTTCAAACACTGAGGTGAGGTAAGCTGAAATATCACGTACCGGTCTTTCACCCTGTCCAATATTGTACAAGGTTTACGGGACTGCCTGTATATAGCCAGAACTATTCGAAACCAATAGATGTAACAGGAATAAAGAGTTGAATTTAGGAGTAAGTCTGTCAGTCACTAAGCGAAAGGCAGAGCAGAGAGTTAGTTAATTTAAGGTTTCACCCCAGCGTCGGCTTACATTTCCTATCGTGTTCAAGCCCATGCTGTCCCGCTAAGGTTCATTTTACGATTTTTTCACGAGAATCAAGAAGTCAATAACGCAGGGTAATTGTGCTCAGTTGATCGCTGAGAGGGCACGCATGCGAATCCCGCAATTTCCGCTCTGCGTTTTCCAGAGGGATGGATCCTGAATTTTTATGGTCTGTAGGGAAACAAGTTGGATTTGTACAAACATCAACTCGAGCCGCGCTCTGTCAGCTCATAAGGGTAATCTGAGAAATATTTTTTTTATCGTTGGTTTGAACGTGGTGGCTCAGGGTGGAGGGATGATTGGAAAGCATTTCATACGTTTCAAAAGTACTGGGTTGTTTGAAAAAATTCAACTATCCTTTCATGTGGAAGTTGAATGAATTGTACCACGTGAAAAATCCTGGTTGTTTGAGGTGAATTTAAGGATTCGAGTAGAATATTCATGTAATTTGCGATATGTTGCGGAACCAAATATTTTTGGTAGATTTACCACCTTCTGGAATAAGTTTAAGCTTCTGCTTCTTTCAATTTTGAATTGTGTTTGCCGATACTACTACAAATCCATTATGATATTAAATACTTGACAAAAACACACAGGTAGGGATTTCTATATATTTTGAGTTGAAACATGACCCGTTTGGCTTTGTTTCAGCTTCTTCAGATCCTATCAGTCAACTGGTTCAAGAGTTGGTTGCATACCATATTTAAGAGAATTTTTGGGGTGAGATTACGATATATTTTTGTTATTCTTGGAAAAATACTTTAGGCTCCTAGAGAACTGCAATCGGGAACTTACTTTAAGGTACTGTTTTCTGATGAATTCGGAGTGATACGCAAAAGTTTTTTAGATATAACATGACTGGTCTTTTTTTTCATTTAATTTGGGAAACCTTCGAACTCTGGGATGAACAAACGCAAAAGGGGTGGTCTGAATAATTCTGTCTGCTCATTGAGTTAATTTCGAATATTCTTCAACTGGTTTACTCAAAAGAACAACCTGTTAGTCAGATATAAATTTCATTCTCAATATCTGAACCCGAACTATTAAAAATTAAACATGTTTTTCTATTCACAATGCCCTTGATGATTGCAGGATTGAATTATTTATCAAAGGCTGTTTCTAGGGAAAGAAGTTGCCTTATGAACAATACCGAAATAATGCAAACAATCAACAAAGAAAACTGTAACGTTTCAGATTAGAAATCTGATGCAAAATCCTCCCCAAATACGCTTCAATCCATACTTGATCTACTTTTATCTATTTTGGTCAGAGTTCCTCAAAAGCTTACCTAAAGAGTTATTGATTCTGAATGATATATTGATATTATTCTTATCTAGATATTTCCTTATTCGTTCATATGGTTTACCAAAATAGCTCACTGAGTTCCCTGTTTTGTTGACTACGTATATCTCAAAAAAGTAGGTACTTTATATTGTTTTTTGGGACCATTCCGTCCATTATTGATGGTGAATAACCATTTTCGATTGCAATTTGTTTTTTACTTTTAATTCATTCAACGTTGCAGAACGCGGCATGTTTCAACTCAGTATACATAAAAATCAACAAATATAACTCTTATTCAAGTAAATTTACCGTAAATACCAAAGTTTTCATACATCATTCAGTTTTCCAATAAAAAAATGCATTCATGCATAACTCGAAATTCAAAATATACACTTTTCACTCGCTTGATCTGGTAAATACAACAGTATCATTGGTTTAAACTCTAGTACCCGATTTAAAAATGATAGCTTGAAGGTTCATGCAGAATTTCATGGGGACCTTAAAAAAAAGATCACCGTATCTTTCCTTCAGGGGGTTGTGGTGCGTTAGGCGGAGTCAATTCGTGAAAAGATGGCCGCTTTGAAAACGAATTTGAATGGCAGGATCCTTACGAAATTTCGCACGAAGTTATGCATCAGTATTTTGCAACGAGTTATCAAGTTTAATTATGATTGGGTCAGTTAATTCGGAGTCCCGGCAATGACAATGATACCCAGAAAATAAAACACGAAATATGACACATTTTTTTCGAATTCAAAACACTTGATTGGATCTAATAGTATTAGAGTCTAGCATTTTATTGTGAAATATTGCCCAGATCGTTCACAAAAAATTTCATAAAGATCATTCTATTAGAAAAAAGGAAAATTGTACTCATCTCGGAGCATACAGTGTTGGGCAATGTTAGTACATTTATGACCGACAGCTATCTGATATTTTTTCAACTTCAGAACGTCCAGCCTTCAGAAGGATACGAACTTCGAAGCTCAGTACTCAGCTAAACAACTGAAAAAAATCAATTCTACCATGTTTCATAACTGTTGTTGCATGCCTGTATTGTGAAGATGACGAAAATGAGAGCCGAAACACATAGAAGAATGCTATAAAATTAGATACGGAGCTCATTTCAGTATCAGTTTTTTGAAATTATCAACACTTTTTCTCTGCATTATGTACTCCACAATTAATTGAGCAACTTATTCACACAAAGCACTACTCTACCAAGATCGGGATGCATCGGATTCATTCGTCTCCTTCGGCGAGATATCAAAGGATCATGAGGATTCTGCGCATGATCCGGACGGTTCACGGGCAGTTCGCGGAGAAGTACAAAAGAGCTCGTAACCCCTTCTGGACTGGATTATAATGAATAATCCAGTCCTTTCTACCAGCATGGGATATATTTCGAATCTTATGAATTTTTCATAGAAACTGGAAAATGAACTCAGCTGAACTGTTGCCGGCCACACATAGGTTGAATTCAATGCCCTTTATGGGACTTCCCGAGTGCAGTTGAATTGAGAATTTACTTGTAACAGTTATTCCCAAGAAACTCGTTGTCCTCGAGACTTAATCTTTGTTAGGATACTTGCTAACTTATTTCGCTGCCTAATTATTCATGATTATTTGGCTGCTGTATACTGCCTTATTATATCGTCGTTAATTAATATATTCTTCGTTTGTCTAAGCAAATTGAAAATGAATAAAATATTACTGATGGTTTTAGTACTTTAACGTCAATTCACATTGAGCTTTGGGGTAGTAGAGACACTGCTTATTCAATCGTAGATATTAGCATGAGATCCCCTTCGATTCTGGGCTTCTGATATCATCAAAAAACGTTCGTGAATGAAAAATTAAAGTAATATGCTTCACATACTTTCAGTTCTCAAGGTTGCTGTTGAATGCTTCCATTCTCTTACAATTAGCCGAGATAATATTCCTTTTTTTTCAATGCGTTCACTATCTCAAACTCAAAATATACAAGTATTCTTGCAAATGCTCAATCAAAAGCTAATCTCAAAATAAGCAACAGTATAGTGTGAATTGAAAAAATCTTCATCTGGAAAATAACTTCTGTTAACGTTGATATTTAAGAACTACCGGCATACATAAGTTTGAGTAAATCAAATCACTATTTTTGCGCGCATGTTCTAGGGGAACAGCGTGCTATCGTTTTGTCCAAATGTCTGTAATTTTGGATGATTGAGCAGAAAGTGGTCTCAATCGACTAGGTTGAACTCACTGATGACGAATCCGGTGTCAATATCGATTCTGTCCGGCCGGCCGGCCGTCCGTCCGGCCGTAGACACAATAACTGTCGACAGAAGCAAGCTAGCAACTTGAAACTTTCAGGATAGGTTGCGCATCAGTTGAGTTCGTTAATGGGCCAAATCGGTCGAATAGTTTCGGAGTTATAGGCACTTGAAATTTTGAAGTTATTTATTTTTATATTTCAGAAACTACTCAAGCCATTGGATTCAAATTTGGCAATTGAGTGTAGTATGACGACGCGCAACTTTGAGCCGAATTTCGTCAGGATCACATTGTCAGTAAATTTGAAAAAAAAAATTTTTCCAAATTTTTTCCCAAAAAATTTTTTTTCCCTGGAAACCATTCATCGTACCAAAAATAAAATTACACTCACAATTTGAGCTTCATATTTCACAGCAGTGTACCAAATTTCAGTTAGATACGGTCATAAGTTTTGGAGATATCGGAAAAAAATATGTCAAATTTCGAGGTTTTCTTCTCGATATCGTTGATTTTTTCAGTATAACTCAAGAAATACTGATTCAGTCATGATAAAACTTCACAGCTAGTTTCGAGATGCTGAAAGATAACCTTATGCGAAATTTCCTGATAATCGTGTCATTAGAACAATTTGAAAAAAAAATTCTATGATTTTCTTTTCATATCATCCTCATTAAATTCTGTATGAAACTACGAACTGTTATTTTTCGATGAAGTACTGGATTTCAATTCGATCTGATCTGTATATTTGGAAATATTGGAAAAATAAAGTTTTGATTGGGTATATCTACGGAATCATTGGGTGGATTTTACCCATTCACGAATTCGGCCTTCGCAATTAAGGTCCAAACCTTCTCTACAAATATCGAGTTTCTAAGTTGTTTCTTTCGGAAGTTATTGTTTTTACGCAGTCGGCCGTTAGGCTGACCGTGAACACAATAACTTCCGGAAGAAACGACTTAGAAACTCGATATTTGTAGAGTAGGTTTGGGGCTTAATTACGAAGGTCGAATTCGTGAATGGGTAAAATCCGCCCAATGATTCCGTAGATATACCCATTCAAAATTTTATTTTTCCAATATTTCCAAAAATACAGATTTGATCGAATTGAAATCCAGTAATTTATCAGTAAAAAATTTCAAAAAGCACTGCCGTGAAGGCAGCAACTTTTGCGTGCATGTTCAAGTTCGTTGCTGAAGCGGTCATCTACATTGAACATGCGCGTAAAAGTTGCTGCCTTCACGGCAGTGCTTTTTGAAATTTTTATTTCAATACATTTCACCTTAAATAATGTTGACATCCATGAAAATATGCGATGCGCAACGAATTCCCAGACAAACTGTCTACTTTGGATCATTTCATGTGCAAGTAGCTCACACTTATCATATACAGTGTATCATTTCAAAAAGGTACCACCCCTGATATCCCAGCCGCCAATGCGAAGTAAGGAAAAATGCAAGAAAATCCTAGAAAAGAACTGACATGAAGTCAGCAGCTTTTTCACGCTAGTTCAAAGTCGTTGCCAAAGCGTTCATCATTTATCGTATTGACTCCGCCAAACGCACCTTCACTTCCAATCGATAGGAGTTGGTGATCTTCTGATCATATTATTATCCTCACGAAATTCTGCATGAATCTTCATGCTGTCATTTTCAATCGAGTACTGGATTTCAATTCGATCCAATCTTTATTTTTGGAGATATCACCAAATAAAATTCTGAACGGGTATGTCTGCAGAATATCGTAGACACATGGGGCCTAACCTAGCCTGAAAGTTTCAAGTCGATATAGTTTTTGTACGGCTGTCATCGTGCTTACGGCTGGCCGGCCAGACAGAATTTCTATACCGGATTTGTTGTCTCAGTCCAATCTAGTCCAATAAATTTGGATCAATCATGTGAACCACTAATTCTACCAATTAACACAGTTTAGCTATCAATCGAATAATTCAGAGCCGGTATGATAAATCTCTCAAATTGGTAACAATGAATCTGCATAATACCCGACTTTTTGAATTGAATCGTTAAGAATTTGGGGTGAAAGGCTTGAAGTCCTCCTATTTCTGGTTTATTGTTTGACAAAATCAAATAAGGGCTCAAAACTGGGGGTAGGGGAAAAAAAATTTCTCGAAAACTTAACACCAAATTTTTATGAAACTCACAACGTTGATTACTGTTGCATAACTCAACCTAAAACTTTTCACCCGGATGATTTCCGACCAGTGTCCCCTGAGTTATAACTCAGTTATTCAACTGAAAAAATAATGAACCTTTCTGTGAAATTCGCAGCGCCTCTTTCAATAGTGCCAAGAAAATTAAAAGTCATCATTATTAAGTCAAACTGCACCTAACACAGTGTCAGTTTTCCTAGTTCAGCCCAAAGTTGACGAAACAAATGTGTCAATTGACATGATAAATATGTCAGTTGACACAGTTGAAATGCCAATTGATAAATAATAGCTGTCAATTGATAAATTCAATGTGTTAGTTGACAGAAAAGATGTTCCACTCGACACATTCAATGTGTCAATTGTGTTGATTGATTGAACGCTTCAATCTACAAATTGAGTGTCACAATCTACCATCACTTTGCACAGAGGCATTAATACACCGTCGAATGAATTTACCTAAATCCAGAACAGAATGAAGGCATTTTCAGTGTCACTTCAGAGTAGTCGTTATCCTATCGATGTCACCCGAATAATTATTCCTTATGTCATGTTTGTTGGTGTCAGCGTGGGGTGGAAGTCAGAGTAAGACGTTGCTTCAGGATAAGATGAGAGCATGTCAGAGAGATAAGAAAGCTGTTGGTTGACACGGCTTGCTCATGTAAGCGTTCAGACATGTGTTAAATTACTCGACAATTGGATCTTACATCATTAATTCTGAATAAAACCCACGAGAACGAATCACAAAGATTACTTTGAACATTTATGAGGTTGCTGATTTCAGATTAGATTTTTTTGAACGGAACTCGATTTGATCTTTTCTGCAGAATATACCAGGAAGTTGTTTGGATCTCTGTTCGATTTTAATCTGAGTAGAATTTGCAATCTTTCCTTGGAATTTCATAATAGTAGGTGCAACAAGTTTTATGAACATTAGTATTTTTCTTGAGGCAAGTAAGGTTAGGTGTCACTTTGACATCTAATGTGATGCAGGATAATAACATGATCTCCAAAATAATCGCGTCGTAATGATGGTTCAAAGGTCCATACAAAATTTCATTGAAATCCACCGGTAGTTTCCAAGTTAAACATTTTTTTGTTTTTTTTTTTTCATTTCTCTTGTGATACGACAACAAACTAATAAATAACTATTATTGATAGAAGTTAACTGTATCGAAACAAGTTTGGGAATTACACTGTTTTACCACAAGAACTCGGGAAGTAAATTCAGGGACTCTTTATAGCCGTAGCCGTTCAAGCTGAGACAATCATGAGTGGTGATGTAGACAACTTATGAACCATTCATCGATTTTCAAAAGGTTTACTGCTCTCTCGAGAGCAGTTGTTCGAATAATACAGGTTGAAATATTAACTTGAGAAAGTCCTCATAGAATAAAATATGCTGTACGATAATGTCAACTCATCACATGTTCCCATTTATAGGAATTCGAACTTGCACAGTATGTCTTGTTTTCTATTCAGTCTATCGACTTTATTATTCACTGGTGATTCGAAATGTGTGGAGAAGTAGTTCAACTCAATATAAATAAGAGATTCGATATAATAGAAGTTGGCTCAACTTTGATTTCAGTTCGGTTTAAGCTTCGAGAAGGTATTATCTCATTTTCCATTTTCTTGTTTTTGCGCGCATGTTCTAGGGGAACAGCGTGCTATCGTTTTGTCCAAATGTCTGTAATTTTGGATGATTGAGCCGAAAATGGTCTCAATCGACTAGGTTGGACTCACTGATGACGAATCCGGTGTCAAAATCGATTCTGTCCGGCCGGCCGGCCGTAGACACGATAACTGTCGACAGAAGCAAGCTAGCAACTTGAAACTTTTAGGATAGGTTGCCCATCAGAATGTCACGGTTCAGTTCGTTAATGGGCCAAATCGATTGAATAGTTACGGAGTTATAGGCATTTGAAGTTTTGAAGTTATTTATTTTTTATTTCAGAAACTACATGAGCGATTGGATTCAAACTTGGCAGTAAGGTAAAGTACAACTTTGAGCGCAATACTGTCAGGATCATATTGTCGGTAATTTTGAAAAAAAAATTTTTCGAAATTTTTTTCCAAAAAAATTTTTTTTTCGGAAACCATTCATCATATCCAAAAAAAATAATACTCACACTTTGACCTTCTAATTTCACAGCAGTGTACCAAATTTCAGTTTTATACGATCATAAGTTTTGGAGATATCGGGAAAAAATATGTCAAATTTCGAGGTTTTCTTCTCGATATCGTTGATTTTTTCGGTATAACTCGAGAAATACTGATTCAGTCCTGATTAAACTTCACAGCTAGTTTTAAGATGCTGAAAGACAACTTTACGCAAAATTTCGTGATAATCGTGTTATTAGAACAATTTGAAAAAAAAAATTTCTATGATTTTCTCATCATATCATCCTCATTAAATTCTGTATGAAACTTCGAACTGTTATTTTCGATGAAGTACTGGATTTCAATTCGATCTGATCTGTATTTTTGGAAATATTGGAAAAATAAAATTTTGATTGGGTATATCTACGGATTCATTGGGTGGATTTTACCCATTCACGAATTCGGCCTTCGTAATTAAGGTCCAAACCTTCTCTACAAATATCGAGTTTCTAAGTTGTTTCTTTCGGAAGTTATTGTGTTTACACAGTCGGCCGTTAGGCTGACCGTAAACACAATAACTTGCGAAAGAAACGACTTAGAAACTCGATATTTGTAGAGTAGGTTTGGGGCTTAATAACGAAGGTCGAATTCGTGAATGGGTAAAATCCGCCCAATGATTCCGTAGATATACCCATTCAAAATTTTATTTTTACAATATGTCCAGAAATACAGATAAAATCGAATTGAAATCCAGTAATTTATCAGAAAAAAATTTCAAGAAGCACTGCCGTGAAGGCAGCAGCTTTTGCGCGCACGTTCAAATTCGTTGCTGAAGCGTTCATCTACATTGAACATGCGCGCAAAAGCTGCTGCCTTCACGGCAGTGCTTTTTGAAATTTTTTATCTAATCGCTCTTCCGAGAAAATCCAAGAATATTTATCATGGATTTTCCTCATCAAGCTGACTACATTTTGCCGATCGACTTTTTAAAATTATATACAGCGTGCCAAAAAGTAACGTAACTCGTCAATAATTCTTGTACGCAGAATTATTCAGAAAAATCCTCGCACCCGTCGATTTTCAATTTCAAAAGCAATTTATCTTGTACTTTTGATATTTCTCACCCCTACGCCCCGCACCTCACTACTTCATTTTCTGAATGGTCTGATGAAGATATATTTATTAGTAACTTTTGATGTGTTCTGCAGATTTTCACTTCCAATATCCGAAAAAAAACTATTGAGATCATTCCTGATAATTTTTTTTATTTGATAATAATAATTGAGCTTTCGACAATAGTCTTGAAGTACCCACGAATTTATTGGAAGGTGTTTATTCTACAAGTTTCCTCTTTATTTTCTTATGACTGAGTCAGATATAGACCAGAAAAAAACGCACGGAAATAATGCAGATTATTCAAGAAATATCCTTCAATCGTGATATTTATTAGTTGCAAAAAATTATTTATATATTATTGTTATATTTTCTACTAAAAAAAACATATTGACGAGTTAATTCGGTCTATCTACTATCGTTCGAAAATGGCGCAGCAGAAGCATAGATATTCCAGCATATATTATTTACCATCAGATTAGATCGTAGGCATAGGTCACAACTATAATCACTACAAATATCTGAAAATTTTAATCGAAATGATTAATCGACTGACCTCTATCTCTCTCTTTTTCGGTGAAGAACAAAAGAAGAGAGAGTGGGATATACACCGATTAATCAGTTCGATGAAAATTAAAAAATATTTTTCACTCAATTTTCTATTATTTTTTTTTCAGATTTGGAGGCCAAAATCTAAACTAATCCTCAGGAGACTCCTCCCGAAATTTCCTTCAATCGATAACCTATATAATATTCACTATAAATTACCCACCCCAATGGGCTGCCATATCTACGAAACTTCAGGGCTAATTCCGGTCCGAAACCGTGAAACCTACCATGAATATATTATAGTATTCCCTAGGTCCTTCCTTTCGGAAATTTTTTGACCTAGCATTCTAGTGTCTAACGTGATCGATTGTGAAAATTCTCGACTCAGGCTTCGAACATTAGAGACATTGTCACAAAACGAAAGTTCTGGAACAGGTACGAAAGCGTGAAAGGGCCATGGTAGAATTTTATTGGAGAATTCATACTTGAAAGTATGAATTCAGAAAAAATTTTTTAGAAGAAAGTGTGAATTCAATAGTTTAACGTGTGTGACATATTAACGATATCCTCTTGGGAAATATAAGACGTACTTTCCACTAATGGAAAGTGTTTACTCAAATGGAAGCTTGGCAGCAGAAATAATATTGGTTAACACGAAGCAAGGGTTATTGTGTTATTATAATTATCATTCTAAACTCTTCAGCATAGCGATCAGGGAATTTTTTCTTGTGGCGAACCTCGAATGAAGAACCTCAAAAATTTTGATAAGAATGATAACTTCCAAACCATTTTGAATGGCAATCTATCCAGAAAAATTCAAGTCGATGACATTTTGGCTTAATTTAAACGCATCAAAATTAGATCTCATCAGAATAATGCCTACAGTTTTGGACTCACAACAAATTCATGTAAATGCGCGTCAAAATTCTGGAACAAATTCATGAATCCTGAAACAGGTCAATTTTTGTTTCACTTTTACCAAATTTATATGCATTTTTGAAGAATTTTCGTTGCACTCTGTGCCATCCCCATCCACCCTCTAAATTTTTTGAATAGGGAAATTAGGTCATGTGGTACTTTTTTGGCAAGGTCTTCATTTCTTCTTCACAGGCGTGCAGAAATTTTCAAGAAAAATATTTTTTTTTTGAAAAAGTAGGTAGTTCAAATTTAACTCATCTTGTAATACACAATGATTATCTGGGTACTTCAATGCTGACGAAATAAATTTCCAATGTCACTCAATTATTTTTCTCCCTTAAAGGGTTCGAAGTGATTGAAAGTTGTGCATGAACAAAACTGTAATGGTCGACATTCATTCAATTTTATCAGGTACCATCGTCTCAAAGTAAATGAGTCATGACAGAGTGCACACACTGAAAACCCCTCTGAAGTAACTAATTTTTCAAAAAAAAAATTTTTTTCTTGAAATTTTCTGCTTGTCTGTGAAGAAGATACAAAGACCTTGCCAAAAAAGTACCACATGACCCACTTCCCCTATTCAAAAATTTGGAGGATTGATGGGAGTGGCACAGGGTGCAACAAAATCCTTCAGAAATGCATAAACTTCTGGTAAAAATGAAACAAAAATTGACTTGTTTCAGGATTTTGTTGCCAAATATTTTTCTTCTGAGAAAATGAATTTATTCCATAACTTTGATGCTCACTGTATAAGGGTATTCCAATGATCCGTTATTTCTTCCTCTGAGATCGGCTTGAAAAAGAATCATGTTCATGAAATTTCTTCAGTAATGACCTCAAGAAAGTCCTTTCCAAGTGTTGATTTTAGCTCTTAAATTTTCCTATAAGTGAACAGCTTTCATTATTGAGAAAATCATGAAAATACGTCACACACGGGACTACGAATTCATATTTTCCGTATGAATTCATACTTTTTACTATGATGTCATAAATTTTCATATGAATTCATGCTTTCTAGTGAGAATCCATAGATTTTTGTATGAATTCATACCTTTTGGTATGAATGAAAAAAAAAACAGATCAGATATTGCTTTATTTGATCGAACATTCATGAATACTGGTATCCGTGAATCAGTATTAAAAGGAATTATTCATGGGACACTGACAAAAAAGATTTCATGAAATGATAATCCATATCCACCGTTTTGTCATGGACGTATCACAAATGTTCCAGAAACCTCAAAAAGTACCGAATCAGAGTTATAAATCAGGCTGATCGTTTATTTCCATCCCAAAAATGCTCGACAAAATGAAAACTTCGAATTTTATGTGTTAACACCGTTTCATCCCTTGAAATTAGGGGAGAGGCTGACAATAACCTCCGTCAATGTCCTGACAAAACGCAGAAAAATAAGGTTTTAAATTTCACAAACATTAAATCAGAGTAGTTATTAAAAATAATAGCATTCATTTCTACTTTTGGAATGAATTGCCCATGTACCACAACATTCACACCATGAATATGGCTGTTTCAAATGGTCTCTTGAACATAACGCGGACAGGAAAGAGAGATCGTTCTGGTATTTTCAGCATAGTTTCCATTTTTTTTTACGGGGTTATTTCCTGTAAAAGGGAGAATGAATATTTTGCGAATTTTCGAATTTCATAATGCGGAATAAAGTCATCAATTATGCCTGAAATTTTGCATTTTCCTTCAAACCGCCAGAAGGAATATGTTTGATTTCGATAGTGTTAGTTGGCTCGAAAATGAACTGTGTCGTATGATTTGGCGTCAAAATTCACTGAAGTCGACTTAGGAAACATAAGTTACTTGAAGGACAAAATCTCAAGAGGTTTTACAGGGAATTCCGGAACACTCTTTTTCAGCAGCGGTGGTTCTTCCATTTCTTGAAGGAAGGGCCCTTTCGAAGTCGAACGGATCCTCGATGTGTTCGATCTTCACAGCTGGTCTTCTTTCTTGATATTAAAAGCTCAACACGCACTTATAGTGTTTATAATATGTTTTTGTTTTGTTTGTTTTTATGAAAGATGCGACTAATGGCACTATTGGCGAATGAAGATAAGCGCTACTCCCTCTGGTGGCTTCAGAGTAACCCGAGGTACAGGGATTATCATTAGACAAGTTGAAATGTCAATGTCAACAAAATGAGAATGTTTATCAATTGTTCTTGGCGTTGGTATGATTTTACAAAGGTTCCTACTGAGAAAAGGCAAACTCAAATTAGAATAAAAAATCTTCCAAGTAACGACGTATAGTCTTGAATAGGATTTTTCAGGTATTTTAAAACCTTCAGAAGAGGTTTGTTCGTTTGTATTAAAACTTGGAGAAAACCGAAAAGTGTCTAAGGAGGAGGAATGGCGGTTTAGAAATTCTATTAGTTCATCAAATTTGGGGATGATCCGTGATCTATTTCAAACCTGGTTATGATTGGAGAATCTGAACGCTAAGAAGCATCATGAAAAGCAGGAAGTACCAACTTTTAGTTGAAAAATTCAGTTGATTTAAAGCAACTATATTCTCGGAATATGTATCTATTAATTTCCTTAAACTGTTTACATTTTCTCAATTCACATTAGGGGCGCAATTCAAATCATTCCAAAGAGCTTGTGCACGTAAATGATTATTACAATATCTTTTCACTAGAGTTTCATGAGCAATCATATAAATTATCAGATGTGAACGGCAGAGTTCTCACCAGATTCAATGGGGATTCCTCCAAACAGCTAATTAAATAATTGAATTTTTCTATTTCACTGGGAGCAAGATTATTATGAACAAGTGCATCAAATAAATCTATAAAACTGAGAAATGATATATAATTTCCATAAATTTGACTTATTCAAATTTAGGTTATTTAATATTCGAGTTGGTTAGTTTAGATAGAGTGTATAGAATTCATTCCAGGTTGCTTACCATCACCACTATCCAAATCGAAAAAATCAACATACACACTTTTTATGAAGAAGAATTCATTCAAAAGTCCTTCACGAATCGTATCTTTTTCGTCGAGATCAGCGTCGACTTCTGTTGGAAAAATGGATAAGATGTCTTTATGATTTTTCAAAAAGTCCTACCGAATCTGATCAAGTTCTGAACAACGCACTCTAAATGAAGTTTTCACACTTTTATCTGTCTTAACACGGTTTGCCAATGAATAAATCATGCCAATATCCGATTGAGCCGTTTTTCTGAGAGTTTGATACTTTTTGCGCGCATGTTCTAGGGGAACAGCGTGCTATCGTTTTGTCCAAATGTCTGTAATTTTGGATGATTGAGCCGAAAATGGTCTCAATCGACTAGGTTGGACTCACTGATGACGAATCCGTTGTCAAAATTAATTCTGTCCGGCCGGCCGGCCGTAGACACGATAACTGTCGACAGAAGCAAGCTAGCTACTTGAAACTTTCAGGATAGGTTGCGCATCAGAATGCCGCGGTTAAGTTCGTTAATGGGCCAAATCGGTCGAATAGTTTCGGAGTTATAGGCACTTGAAGTTTTGAAGTTATTCATTTTTTATTTCAGAAACTACTCAAGCGATTGGATTCAAACTTGGCAGTTTGGTGGAGTATAACGACGCGCAACTTTGAGCCAAATTTCGTCAAGATCATATTGTCAGTAAATTTTTTTTTCGGAAACCATTCATCATATCCAAAAAAATTTATACTCACACTTTGACCTTCTAATTTCACAGCAGTGTACCAAATTTCAGTTCGATACGATCATAAGTTTCGGAGATATCGGGAAAAAATATGTCAAATTTCGAGGTTTTCTTCTCGATATCGTTGATTTTTTCTCTTTTTAACTCGAGAAATACTGATTAAGTCCTGATTAAACTTCACAGCTAGTTTTAAGATGCTGAAAGACAACTTTATGCAAAATTTCGTGATAATCGTGTTATTAGAACAATTTGAAAAAAAAAATTTCTATGATTTTCTCATCATATCATCCTCATTAAATTCTGTATGAAACTTCGAACTGTTATTTTCGATGAAGTACTGGATTTCAATTCGATCTGATCTGTATTTTTGGAAATATTGGAAAAATAAAATTTTGATTGGGTATATCTACGGAATCATTGGGTGGATTTTACCCATTCACGAATTCGACCTTCGTAATTAAGGTCCAAACCTTCTCTACAAATATCGAGTTTCTAAGTTGTTTCTTTCGGAAGTTATTGTGTTTACGCAGTCAGCCGTTAGGCTGACCGTTATTTTTACAATATGTCCAAAAATACAGATATGATCGAATTGAAATCCAGTAATTTATCAGAAAAAAATTTCAAAAAGCACTGCCGTGAAGGCAGCAGCTTTTGAGCGCACGTTCAAATTCGTTGCTGAAGCGGTCATCTACATTGAACATGCGCGCAAAAGTTGCAGCCTTCACGGCAGTGCTTTTTGAAATTTTCAAGTTTGTCCATGTTGAGAGCGAACGGAATCTGATGCCAAAAAATGTAAACAAAATAACAATAAACATCTGGTAGGTCATGAGCGTATGGAACAAAGAGCGTGAGCGTGAAGGATATCGCGCAGATGCGGAGTGCTGTTACTCGCAGAACATTCCATCTTTTTTCTTGAATAAAAATGAAGTTCACAATGGGTGGAATCATAAGAAATTTATGATCTGATAAAATTTCAATTTTTGATGCTATAATAGAAAAAAGGTCATCGAGTATTTGTAAAATGTGACCGCGTCATATGCAACAGGCATCAACACTTATTTTCGGTTGGATTTATTCAAGCAACCCTACGTGGTCGATGCTGAAACCGTCAATGCCTTCAAGAATGCGTTGGATCTCTTTGATGCAGGAACTACTTATTTGTAACCTTTTTTCTGTTTTTATTTTCTTTTTGAATTTATAGGACTTTCCTCAACTCTACTTGTATGTTTAGTAATAATAATAATTATAATAATATATTCATTCTTTTGATCAATTAAATTTTGGAATGTTCGGTTTTGCTGACTCTTCATTACTATGAAAGCAACCCTCTGTCAACAAGGGCTGTTGTTAACACAGACTTAAATCTGCCGTTATGGCGTCAAAATACATACGGATATTCAACATGGTAGATCGTGTTTGCCTATGCCTAACAATCTCCGTCAATTAAGTGATTACCATTTGGTCCGGCAATAAGCCGATTTCTTCTCAGCCGAGTGAACTCACTGCAAATCTCTAAATTCAAATAGCGCGCTATTGATTATGCGATATAATTGGCCACCTAATTTCATTGAAGTTCGCGATTAAGTTGGGAAGTTTGTACGGCGTAATTGAAAAAGGGGTGAAAATTGCTTACGACGATAGCAAAAATTTTTAATTTAAACTTTCAACCGGGCTATGACCTGCTCTTCAGATGATTAATGCACCATTTGTCAGATCATACAAGCGTAGACATGGCACGAGGAGCTTTTGCGCGCTTTTGTAGTGTCAGTTCGATAAAATTCTAAAAAAAGCACTATAACCTGAAACCAAGAACTTTTAAGCTCTTGTTTGAATGCGATCCCATTTTCTCCAGGAATTTTGAATCAACTTTCACGCCATCATTTACCATCCGAATAATAAATTTCAACTCGATCACATGTGTTTTTCCGGAAATATTGGGAGAATAACATTTCGAATGGATCCTTTATCTACGTAATAATTGGGCGTATGTTACTCATTCACGATTTCGACCTTCGTGATTGAACCCTAAACCTGCTCCAGGAATATCAAGTCACTGAGTCGGTTTTTCCGGGAGTTATTGCCTTAAACAGGTGGACACAATGAGAATCCTTTTAGAGAATTAATATTTGTAGAGTCGGTTTCACAATCGGAGCACTGTACCACGTTTCCGAAAGTTTAATAAAATTCTGTTTTAAGACGAATCTCGCATTTCCATTAACCTTTTTGGTAGACCATTTTTGTACAATATTTTCATCAGAAATTTTTCAGTGAGGAACTAAATCGTCGAAGTGATCATTGATATAATATACCAAGATGTGTATTTTCCCAAAAATAATATTTCACAAAATCACAAGGATAAATAGTCGTCGATAAATCAACAAATATTCCCCCATGATCAGAGCTAATCATCCAATCAACCAAAACATCTACAATGAAGAAGCGGATCCAAGGAGAATGTGATGGTGTTTGAAAAACTGCAATATCGCAGATACAGCGACCATAATGCGACTAAATGATGAACGTCATGCACATCGATCAAAGTATTCTGCACTCGAAGGTGGGATTCGCAAGATGCTCCCAGAAGATGGCGGGCTGTACTTTGTTAAACTGCAGGGGTCCATCTGAAAGGTGACAAGTATGAAGATTTCTTCTGCTGTTTTATCCTAGGTAAGTGGACCTGAAGATCAGTAACAACTGTGAAACAGCTGAAGTCATTCTCCTTGGATCCGCTTCTTCGGTGTAGATGTTTTGGTTGATTGGATGATTAGCTCTGATCAAGGGGGCATATCTGTTGATTTATCGACAGATATTCGTCCTTGTGATAATGGTGATTTATTAGTACTGGAGCTCTTTCTTCTCCGTTTAACCCATTCCTATAATGTGTAATGTCGAAATTTTTTGTTGTTTTGATGATTTCAGGGCAATAATAATAATTCAAGACGATTTGAAAATTTGGCAAAAATCAACAATGCGCATTCTCGTCACCAAAATAGATCATTGAGGAAAAAAACTACAGAAAAGTCGATCTGTTTCTTCGAAATATTACCCTGTTACAGTTTGCTTGAATTTTCTTTTAAATTCATCATTTCAATACACAAAATAAAACTAGGTTGCTAAAGTCCATAAATATAGCTGAATTTACGACTGAATTTCTTGACGCATGAAGCTCAAATTATAAATTTCACAACTTATGACGCGGTACTGTCCACTCTTAACGAAGATTTTGTTATCAAGGAATCGAACTGCATAGTGCTGAGTTACCACCTGGATGGGTGACCACGAAAAAGCTCCAGACCTCAGGTCAGTGCTTTTTTATAACTTTCATTTGTCCTATCGAACTATTGTTCTTTTTGTGACGGCCTCAATGCTGAATATTATATAATGAACGAACCTCTTCGAGTGAATAGATCCAGATTTCAATCGATGTTTCGCTTTCAAATAACAAACCTAACATGAAGAGATTCAATGTGAATCAGCGCACCTGAGAATGAAAAACAGATTATGTGTGCAGTATCTGGAAAAGCAGCTGAGACATGTCACCGCATGAATAAATTATTGTTACATTCCGTATTCTTTCACAAACAGTGAGTGGATATTGAAAATTCGTTTATTCCGAAATGAACCGTCTTGAATAAACCACATTCATGCGCCATCAATCTTCTATTCGAAAAATCGTTACTTGATAGGTTCAACGTAAACAGGGAAATTCTATAGAGAATCCTCTTTGTATAGTTAAACTGTACCAAGCCGTTTCTTCAGCCTGCAGAACTCTATAGGATTTCTCTCTGGCACGCATGTTCTGGTGAACAATGTTCTATAGTTTTGTCCAATTGTCCGTAATTCTAGAATTTTTCCTGAAAATGGTCTCAACAATCAATTAGGTAGCAAGAAGGTTCTTCAGCATTCAGAATTTTATTATTTTTTCTGCAACTCTATAGGACTTCTGTCTGGCACAGCAATTTTTGGGTGCATTTTCTGGTGAACAATGTTCTATCGTTTCGTCCAATTGTCTGTAATTCTAGCATTTTCCTGAAAATGGCCTCAACAAGCTATTAGGTAGCAAAGAGGTTCTTCAGCATGCAGAATGTTATTATATTTCCCGCAACCCTACAGGATTTTTTTCCAGCAAAGCAATAATAATACTGAAGAAGTGTTTTCCATAGAAACTGTACCTTTCGTTGATCAGAAGACTATTTGTTAAGAGCAATTTTTTCGCGCATGTTCTGGTGAACAATGTTCTATCGTTTCGTCCAATTGACTGTAATTCTAGAATTTTTCCAGAAGATGGTCTCATCGAGCAATAAGGTAGTAAGGAGATTCTTCAGCATGCAGAATTTTATTATATTTCTCGCAACCCTACAGGATTTCTCACTGGCAAAGCAATAATAACACTGAAGAAGTGTTTTTCATAGAAATTGCACCTTTGGTTGATCAGGACACTATTTGTTACGAGCAATTTTTGCGCGCATGTTCTGGTGAACTATGTCCTATCGTTTTGTCCAATTGTCTGTAATTCTAGAATTTTTCCTGATAATGGCCTCAACAAGCGATTAGGTAGGAAAGAGGTTCTTCAGCATGCAGAATTTTATTATATTTTCTGCAACCCTACAGATTTCTCTCTGGCAAAGCAATAATAACACTGAAGAAGTGTTTTCCATAGAAATTGCACCTTTGGTTGATCAGGACACTATTTGTTACGAGCAATTTTTGCGCGCATGTTCTGGTGAACTATGTCCTATCGTTTTGTCCAATTGTCTGTAATTCTAGAATTTTTCCTGATAATGGCCTCAACAAGCAATAAGGTAGCAAAGAGGTTCTTCAGCATGCAGAATTTTATTATATTTTCCGCAACCCTACAGGATATTTCTCTGGCAAAGCAATAATAACACTGAAGAAGTGTTTTCCATAGAAATTGCACCTTTGGTTGATCAGGACACTATTTGTTACGAGCAATAGTTGCGCGCATGTTCTATATTTCCTGCAACCCTACAGGATTTCTCCCTGGCAAAGCAATAATTAAACTGAAGAAGCGTTTTTCATAGAAATTGCACCTCTGTTTGATCAGGACACTTTTTGTTAAGAGCAATTTTTGCGCGCATGTTCTGGTGAACAATGTTCTATCGTTTTGTCCAATTGTCTGTAATTCTAGAATTTTTCCTGAAAAAGTTCTCAACAAGCGATAAGGTAGCTGAAACTTTCAGAGTAGGTTGCATTTCGAAATAAGTTCCTAGATGAGCAAAATCGGAGAAACGGTTTCGGAGTAATCATTATTTGTAATTTTGAGGTTATTTCCATGATATTTCAGAAACTACTCCAGATATAAGATTGAAACTCGGCAGTTAGCTTGAGCATAACAAAAACAAATTGAAAATGAATCTTATTCGAAATACAATTTCGCTTGGACCTTGAACCTTATATTCCGTGGCACTATACCGAATTTCAGTGTAATACGTTCATAAGTTTTGGAGAAATTGGAAGAAATAAGTCAAATTTCTCGGTTTCGTCGTTTTTTCCGGAATAACTAGATAAATCCTAACTAAGTCATGTTGAAACTTGGGAACAATGATGGTTTCAATAAAACAATTCGAAACAATTCTGATTCAAATTGAATTTTTTCGTTAAAATATTCAATATTCTTCGACCTCATAATAATATTATCTGTATAGGCCTTCAAGCTGCGATTTTTCAAGTACAGGATTCTAATGTAATCTAATCTGTATTTCTAGAAATATTGGGAAAATAAAATTTTGATTGGCTTTATCTACGGAATCGAATCAAACCTTCGTAAACGAGCGCTGAGGCTTCCCTGCAAATATCGAATTTGTAGGTTCCTTCTTTCGGAAGTTAATGTGTTAAATATCGGCCGTGAGGAGAACCGTATTGTACTAGGGAAAAAAATATAGATCGGTACTGAGCACTATTCACTGTTGGGTAAAAAATTAACAGGCCTGTGCCTAGGGAAGCGTGAGGACACAGTAATAACACAGAACACACCGATAAGCTTTCAGCTTCTGAGGGGTTTATTCGAAGTCTAGGTCAATCGAAAAATACAAAATACAAAAAATTCTGCCCATTCACGAATAGGTTGATTGGAAACTAAAAGTTTTAATTTGGAAGCACGATATTTGTACAGGATATTTGGGGGCTCAATTACGAGGTTCGAATTTGTTGAAAATTTGTAATATCAGCCTGATGACTTCGTAGACGTATCCATCCTAAATTTTATTTCCACAATATTCCTCACAATGCTGATGCGTTGAATTCGAAGTATAGTAGTTTATCATTAAAAAAAGGTTTCAAGGCTCGTGCAAAATGCAGTTGAACAAGCAGGTGATAGCTCCTGAGATGTCAGTGCTTTTCTAGAATTTTCCTAATCTTTCGAGTAGGAAACTCCATCGCAGCGCAAATTTTGCTGCATCTTTGTGATCTACAAAGATGATTTGGTTAAGAACAGGGTCAAATAAACGGGGTCACTTTTGAAGGCCAGAATTCGTCTTCTTCCCGAAAATTTTTCCGGATGCAAATGGTGTAAAAAATAGTAGGAATGTGCAATGTTGTCACTTTTATGTTCAAGAATCCTTGGGGATATAAAATTGAAATTGATTGGAAATGGAAAAATGAATTACATTGCGCATTCCGACAGAAGAATTGAGAGCATCCCGAAATGAAATTTTCATAAAATAATCATTGCAGCTTGCAGAACGTAACCATGTGGTGCTAAATTTCGGCTAGGCAACACAGCCATATTCAACTTTCATTAAACCTCGTTAATATCTCAAGGTCAGGCATACCTATACGCGGCCAACATGCTTGAACGTTGCCAATACCTGCGTGAAATATTAGAATTCGGAGAAATTTTGACCTTTACAGGATGAAACGGGGTGTCCATCTGCAGGCTCCAGTGAGTATTTTTTGGAAGTTAGTTATTTTACATTTTTCGCTCCATTGCAGTTTTATTATCCCGAAAGTTCTTGAATATGAAAAAATGGCAACATTGCGTATTTTTACAATTTTTTGCTACCATTTGCATCAAAAAAATTCAAAACATTATCTAATGAACCCTAGAAGATTGCGTATCCTAAATAATTGCATTGCTTCGGTTTGGAACATCTCAAAATTGAAGGTAAAATGCTAAATTCTCCGGAGGGCGGTACCTATATTTGTGTGGATAAGTTTCATGGATAGTATTGGATTCAAACTCTTGATTTTTTTTAACTGGAACCTCATATAATTAAATACTCTTACCTAATTTCAGCATAACTTATAAATCTTCTTAAGTCTAACGAAGTGGATAAAAGTTTGAATATAGCTGAAATGAAATATTTGTGATATCCTGAATGCATATTTGTTTTACACCATGGAACGAATCCGAATGAAATTGGTTATCATTATATAATGTCCGAATACATATTTCACTATTTATTGTCCATCGAGAAACTCTGATCCCAATATATTTCAGCGTGATGAGGCATATTCATTTGATGGGAATAATTACCCACCAGTAATCTCTATCGATAACTTTTTTGTATGATTGCATGAAATTTTGAAAAACAACTGTTGAGTGTATTTGAATTTATATTCATCAGGATCTTCCACCTCTAATACACATATTATTATTAAAGTGAATTTTAACAATTGATGTCAGGCACTTTACACGTTGCAGAAAAGTTTATTGAATGGCCAGGTATTTGAAGGAAAAAAATTTGAGTACTCTGGAAAGATCGTATTATACAGAGCTGGGTCGAACAAAATTCATAATTTATCAACTAATTACTCAAAATGAAAAAGTGGCAATCCGCTAATTGATTTTACCAATTCGTTGACGATGAAATGGAATATTTCCTTTCAGCCGCTTGGCTGCAACACAACTCAACTTTTGTTTTCCACATGTATACATGTCATGAGTGAAAAACTCACCATACCCTTCTTTATGTGAATACGAAAATGAATAAATAAGAACCATCGGTTCGCTGAGTTCAATTCTGAATAAGTTTTACATCGGTAAGAAAAAGCATGAAATTTTTACGTAACTCAATGCGGAATATATACTGGTTAAAATTGATTGGTTAAAGAGTTCCACTCGATTGTATCATAGAGAGTAAGAGTTTTCATTAGCATTGTCTAAGAACGAGCTTTTTCAGATGCAAAGAGATATTTAATTTCCACTAACTACGGCTTTGATCACTACTATGAATTGGTTAGGGATGGCCATCAACGAAGTTTAAATAATTAAATAGCTTAATTTGGAAGAGCAATGAAGTGAGCTCAGGAGCTTGTTCGAATTCGTTTTCTAGGAGGCCTTTTCTGAATTATTGAGAGGATAACAATTACCGTGAAATACGATACTCGATATATTTTGTTCCCAAATATCAAGAAACAAATATGACATCGAGCTGTAATTTGATACACTGGGGGTAAATATTAACCACAAGATCTATGCTGAATTTCATAAAAATCTGATGAATAATTTCGAATGTTCTTCAATTCGGATAATTTCAGAAATTTTTCTCAATTCTTTAGCATAACGTCCTATCGTGTCTCTATATACAATAAGTTGTATCGCTACAACTAACAACGAAGTTTAAAAAATCAAATGACAGTTGATGCTGATTCTATAAAACCTTCATTCTATACTAACTGACAAAAAACTGCAACACCCAGAACCAGCTGTTTAAATTTTTCTCGGTGAAATATAGATAGCAAGGACCAAATGATTAAAATTTGGAGAAAAATATCGTGAAGGATTTTTTATGTTAACATTCTTTTGCCACTTAAATATTTTAGTCGTTTTCTGCAAATTTTTCAAATTTAACAACGAAACAGCTGTTCGAGAAGATCCAAAGTCGATGTTTAGTTGTTAAAATGCCTAGAGTACGTGTACGTGGAATTCATCGCCAGCTAAGTGAATTTGAAAGAGGTCAAATTGTTGGTCTACGGGAGGCGGGGTTGTCATTTCGAGATATCGCTAACTGTACGAACAGAAATCCAACTACTGTTATGAGATGTTTTCAAGCCTAATATGCCCAAAATGCCCAAAATTGAAGAAGTGTAGGCACCGGGCGTCGAAGGGGCACAAATGAAATTCAATATCGACGTCTAAGACTTATGGCGTTTAAAGGCCGATTTGCGACAACTCGATCTTTGGCTGATGAGTGGTAAGGAGAACAAGGCCATCTTGTAACTGTCTGAACGATTTACGGCGTATAAGGTCTTTCAGACTGCTTATTATCGACCCCATTTTATGTTACCTCTTACGGTTGAGCATCGCCGGTAACGATTACAGTGGTGCAGACAACGACATCATTTGAATGTGGAATGGCATAAGTTCGTATTTTCTGATGAATATAGATTCTCCTTGCACATGATGGACCATTTTGATGTTGAGCGTCATGTACACTGGACTGTAGGCGTTATAGTATGGGATGCTATTGCACATGCACCTTAAGCCTTTATTCGAGGTAACATGACAGCACTGCGTTACCTTCAAGAAATAGTGGAACCATATGTTCTGCCTTACCTTAACCATAATCAAATATTTCAGCGAGATAATGCTCGGTCTCATGTTGCCAGAGATAGTTTAAACTTTTTTGAAGCGACCCATGTGAGTCTTTCGCCATGGCCGCCCAGATCCCGCGATCTTTCACCCATAGAGCATGTTTGGGACATAATGGGTAGAAAGCTTGGAAGTTTATCCCAGCCTTCACAAACTTTGGCGGCTCTGAGATATGAAGTACTGGTGGCTTGGGATGGTATCCCTTAAGAAGAAATAGTCAATCTTCTTTCATCAATGCCAAGACGTGTTGGGGAGTGTCTAGCTAACCACGGTGGACAAACACATTATTAACAAATTCAATAACAAAATTTGTAAACCCTTCGTTTTGTTTCTAAAAATTTCAATCATATACTACCTGTTTTACCAAAAAAAATTCAGAGTTTAAACAACTCCTTCTGGGTGTTGCAGTTTCTATGTCAGTTAGTGTATATGTATATATATGAACATGGAATCCACAACATAATTTCAACTGTTTCAGAAACTCAATTTTCATGATTCCATCGTACTCACTGATTTCTTATAGGATTATTTCTTGCATCGTGCAATTTTGTAATTTCCATTCCGATTTATACAGAATTATTTGAAAAATTATAATTGTGAGGTTTATTCTCTTTATATTCAATCACCCTTGTGATTCCTTCCAGATTCGCCCCTCAAACATCACGTGCTAAAAAAGGTATAGAATCTAAACGCAAGCGGAAAGAATAGTGTGCATATATCTCGGCAAATATCCATGCATATACAACTAATGATTCAATGTATCATGTAGACATAACGAAAAGCATATATACGGGAGGGTATGGGAAAGTATAATAAGAATCAACCGTGCAATTGAATAATTGTTGAATGAAACATACATACTCGTATGTGTTGATTTGTATTCATTTTGAATTGAATCCTTAATAGTGAACAATGGATTTCCATTATGGAGCGTCCAACATGATTCAAAATTTTAATTGAATGTTCGCTAATTATCCATTAATTTCATTATCGAGAAACAGATAGGATAACAGAGATAAAGCTTTCCCACTTTTCGATTTGTGAGTTATATTTAAAGCGAACATACAACTTTTATTGCATTCGCCACCATGATCGAGATTTTGAGTCTCCCAAAAGATAGTCTCGTGTTCAGTTGCTTCAGCGTCAGGTTGTTAGTGATCAATATGTCTCGAGTTCACCCCCAGGCTAGCCAGAAAATTTTCAAGTCAATTAGTAGTGGTGTCCATTGGGTTCAAATGTAACAGAACTCTGTCCAAACAGACGAAGGGACACAGATACAAAGCCTGCATAGAGGATAACGGATTATCCCACTCACGTTACTCTGAAGGATATTATTTAGCTACCCAGTTATCGTAATCATCATATCAAAGTTATATTTCGCGAAGAATATTTATGTGGAATTGTAACTTCAATTGTCCAAGCTCTCCATGGTATTGATATTGATGGTGCTTTCATCTTACTCTAGTAAGTTTGCAACCATATCTTTTTGTTCCAAGTGCTCAATTCACAAAAAATCCGCTTGTAGGGTTCACGCACCACATCTTTCGGTATCGAATCATTCAGTCATTGATGCATTAACCTTCATATTCGCGGTACTCATAATGTTCTACGTAATCGGTAATTAGTACGTGAACCCAATAAATTAGTGAAGTTATTGCAATATTACGCGAACATTATGGACAACTAGAAGTTTCAGGAGTATCCTTGCACAAAGTAGAGTAAACTACTTTTACCATTAAAGCGTTGTCATGATATAGTGTAGGACAAAGTATAAAGTATGTTGAAATGGTATATGATAAGTATGCGGAAATTTGCCATCGTTTAGCTATTTTAACGTCAGACCAATTCTGTTGCAGACTGGCGAATGAGCAGTTTAATTACATGTTGAGGTATATTTTTGTATCTTAAATGATTATCAGGAGAGGTTTAAAATCTGAAACGATTATTTCGATTGTGAATGAGCAAAAAAAATTGTAGTGATGAACATTCAAAGGAGCAAAGTGACTCTCAAATATTATCTTGCTTAGAAAATATCTTTGCCTAATGGCGGAAGTAACGATTCAGTTTCTTTATTAAAAATATTTTTATTATAGTTTAATGACCAATAATTAGATGTTCTTCAATAAGGTTTGCGTTCCTTTTTTGCTACTAAACCTACTACAATATTTTCATCTCTAATTCATGATATCAACAGTCAATAATAAGCCAAACCGTATAATTCGAAGATGTCGTTCATCCACAACCTTGTTTGGGAGCACCTGCATTCAAGAACTTTTAACCACTAATAATTCAAAGAATAATATAGAATCTATATGGTTGACCAAGTCTAGCATTTTTCGCTGCAATATTCAATGAAAAAGAATCCTGCGAATCAAGTCCTCATTCCCAATATTTCAGATATTTACGAGTCCTTTATGTCCAATGAATTTGTGATCTACTGAGTACCCAGTTTTTCTTTCCAATTTCTAAAGTTTGATTTAAAGGTATCTAAGGCTGAGGTTGTTCTTATATACGACGGTATGTTGTTATAAACCCTAGGGGCCATGTATGTGATCCCCATCCAATGTTTTTTTCAGCTCAGATAACAAAATAAGTTGTCCTCTTTGTCGTGTTTCATGAAAGTGGTTATTCATTTCAGATTTTGGAATATTTCCAAATTGATGCGCTGCAAAAACCAACATAGTTACTTTCTTTCGAACATTACCTCGACAAAATCTATTATGGGTACAAAATGGCGAATGTTCAAGAATATTCCATATATTTGTGTATTTTCGATGTGTCTTCAATAATAGCAGAAAGAGATCACGACATGGAATTGATCTATGAAACTATGTTGATTTTGAATCAAAAAAGATAATAGATCCATAGATAATGTGAAGAGGTTCAGAAATTGTGATTTGATATTTTTGCAAAATGGTGAATGCACAAACATGATCGTATACCCATTTTTCAGTTTCTGTTGCCAACTAGAAGTAAGAATTGCAGGTTTTGTGTTCAACTGTGTTTTATATTTCAAATATTTCCCTTCAACCGGTTCTCGGTAGCCTAGTGAACCTTTACGATATTTAATCGAAAAGCACATATAACTCAGTCATGGAATTTCACGTAGGAATGAAACAATAGAAAAACATTATAAGTGAATTGATTCTGCAGGTGTGTATTATTTTTCCTTCGGAATATTTTCAATATCAATATAATTCATCTATAACTCCTTGAGTCCCACTATTTCAATATATTCAGCGTGCTGAAAAAATGGAATAAAATCCACCAGAAGGAAAAGAATATTTTTAGGTGTATGTAGCTGTTCATATTATGTATATGAGTATAAATGGTCGACTGAAAACAGAACAAAGTCATTTTCAGGGAAATGAATTGAAGGAAAAGACGCTCAGGCTCATTTTCCCTGTATTTTGACTTCACTACTTTCAACCCAAACCAGGGGTGGAATCAACCCAAAATGTTATATGGGTCTAGCGAGAGTTTTTCTAAGGCATCGTCAAATTCACAATAGTTTTTTTCAAATCATAATTTTCCTCCCTAAAATTGTGTCTTAAAATTTGAATTATGATCAGTAACTCACTATTCACTTGATCAACCCATGACTGTGAGTTGTTCTTTGCCGATAAGTTCAGGAACTAGACTGGGCAACATTTCACAATTCTAGACTATCGAAAACAAATTTATCAGAGAAAGAAATATTACTACTCGATGTCATTCAGGGCATTTCGGGGTGATTTTCAACCTTGCATGAAACCTAATGTCACGGATTCCAATATACCGACGAAAAGTATCCTATTTCAATCAGAAATTGCCAAGTCTAGGAATTTTTCTGAAAATTGATGAAATTCTCAAATATAGTTACTTTTCATTTTCAACTGACCAACCTGTTTCCGTCCTTCAAAAAATGACGATGGTCAAGAAAAAACCCAAAAATCTTTTTATACCTAGTAACACGAATGTCACTCAATTATTCAATTAGCGAAAGTCTGGAGTTGACAGTTTTTTTGTTTTAGATTTTTTAATTCTGCGTACCTACATCAACATTCAAGAAGTTGAAAAATGTCATTTTATACACACTAAGACAGGTGAATTATTCGCAAGAATAATGTATAAAATATAAATTCTGCCCCCATCTACCTCAACATCTGTTCATTTCTCGTGATCGTTGGAAAACCTGCATTTTCAATTTTTTCACCGTTGTTAAAATTTCAGACCGAAATGTCAAAGTTATTACAACGTTCAAAATTCCGATATTATTCCACCTTTACCTCGAATATTTGAAGGTGTCAAAATTAATATTGGAGTGGATGTTGTTGTTTCTCTCCATTTCATACCTATCACCTTTTTCAGGTATAAACCTGTTGAATCAGATTTTTAATATCGAATTTTCAAACCAATTAATTTGCTCCATGCGGTGGATGATATATTCCAAAAAAACCGAGTCATCCAAATATCTTCTTCGGACAAAAGGCGCGAAGAATTTTTTCTGATAACTTTCAACGACATAATTCATAACTTCATAGTAGAACCAAGTGTTTGAGAAATCAACTCACACGGAGACAAAAACAAGTGTACAACGGAAGGCAACTTCTTAAGTAGAATGATACCTTGAATTGTTCAAACAGCAACAACGAAACTTTGAGAAAACTTCTTGAAGCACATCACTTGTTCTCAGTTAAAATTCACTCGATAAATCGAAAATTCATTGACCGCAATGAAACACCCTTAGCGAAGTTTTCCAAATAAAGCCGCTCGAAAATTGGTCAGCGCGTCTCAACACTGATTTTCCGACATGCGGCCAGACGGCATCGTATCTGCGTTTTGGGGCTTCACCGCCTGCGTTAGAGGTTCGCGGTATGATCCAGACTGGCTTCAAACTCTGGGAATACGACCCTCTAGCGGCCGATCACGGAGTTACCCGACCCAAAGACAACACAAACAGTTGCTTCAGTATAGATTTCTCAACAAGGATACGATATTTTGAGGAAATGTTGACATTTGTCCGGTTTGTAACATATTGATAGTAATGGAGTTGAATTATTGAATTCCTGATGGTTTTGGAATCAGATCTCTTTGAAGATTTATCGTTATAACTTGATTCAACGAATAAATAAGATGATAAGGGGAGAATCACATTCTTCGGCATTGCAGTTTGCGTTTAGATTCATCGAGGAATTTCAGTTGCAATCAAATTAGCTATCGCATTATATGTAACAAAGATAGGAATTGGTTTCTCGGAGAAAAAAGAGCTCCAGCAATAATATATAACATAATGACAAGGACGAATATCCGTCGATAAATCAACAAATATTCTCCCTTGATCAGAGCTGATCATCCAATCAACCAGAACACCTACACCGAAGAAGCGGATCCAAGTAGAATGACTACAGCTGTTTCACGATTGTTATTGATCGTCAGGTCAACTTAACTTGGATAAACCGCAAAAAAAACACATATTTTGCCTTGCAGCTTTTTTATTTTGAATTTCCTAAAATTATATATACACGAATATTTACATAGGGAAATATACAAGATATATAGATTTATGGTTTGGTTTACAATAAGTTCCTGATCGTATGATCTTACCTAATGGTATGGTTTTATTATAAACCGCAGAGAGTTCTCTCGATACTTGTTACCTTTCAGAAGTACCGCTGCAGTATAACAACATACAGCGCGCCATCTGCCAGGAGCATCTTGCGAGTCTCACCTTCGAGTGCAGAATACTTTGATCTTTGTTAGATGTTGGACTTTTCGTCTTGTGGTGGGAATCCACATGAACCGAGTGTTTCCAATGTCGTGTCGTTTTTTTGTAAAGATGCAATCGCAGTTACAGTGACCTGATGCGACAAAAGGATGAACGTCATACACATCGATCAAAGTATTCTGCACTCGAAGGTGAGACTCGCAAGATGCTCCTGGCAGATGACGCGCTGTATGTTGTTATACTGCAGCGGTCCTTCTGAAAGGTAACAAGTATCGAGAGAACTCTCTGCGGTTTATCCAAGTTAACTTGACCTGACGATCAATAACAATTGTGAAACAACTGTAGTCATTCTACTTGGATCCGCTTCTTCGGTGTAGGCGTTTTGGTTGATTGGATGATTAGCTCTGATCAAGGGGGAATATTTGTTGATTTATCGACGGATATTCGTCCTTGTGATTATGTTATATATTATATGTAACATTAGATAGAAGCGATGAATAGTTTTATTCGTACTCAAGAGCCATATATTGTAGGTGAAGGAGAAGTCAGTGAAAAGATCACACGACTGAAGCAAACAAAGGCGAGATAAAACCAGATATGGTGAGATTTGCCTTTCCAAGAAAATTTCCACTTTTGAATTCATCGATAGATATTCCACATTTTTTCTCAACTTGAAGGCCTTTGAATATCGAACAGTGCATAATTGGAGAGTTTCACTCTGGTTGGAAGGAGGATATTTATACTTTGTGCTTGTGCTAGATGTGCTTTGGTTTCCTTGACATTAGTGGCTGGAGAGTTTTTCAGAATATCCAAGTTTTCTCTGGCCAATAACAGAAATTCTCGTATGTGAATATAGTTCGGAGATTCCCAGTATCATGCTCTATGAAGGTCGATTTGTAATATCAAATATTATTTTTATGAGTTGTTTCTGAGACTAAAGATTCATGGAGTTACCCCACAATAGTACATTTTAATTCGAGAGTAACACGAAAAGAACTTTCAGAAATATTTGATATAGATTCAGTCCGTAGTTCATCATCTGCCCTGATGGTTAAGAGAAAATGCTTTGTTGTGATTTTTACATCAATACGCCAAATAATAAGGTGAAGAAAGTGACCATGCTTTTCAAAGTAATAAGAAAATAATAGCAATTTATGGCTCATGCAGAAGGCTAAATGTGGAAAATTCTTTATAGCTTCCCCATCATGAGAATTGTTTCAATCTCAAACAGAACAAATGGATGAGCAAAACTCAAGATAATGAATTGGAAACTTTTCCTGTAGTATATTTAAGATTCAATATCGGCGGTAGCTCAGTGGTTAGAGCGCAAGCCCCATGATCGTAAGGTCTGGGGTTCAAGCCCTTGGCCGGGAAATATCTTTTCCGGTTTTTAGGGGACCGTCCAACCATTCGCTGTTGGGTAAACAATTAACAGTGCTGTTCCTAACGTGGCGCAAGGAATTAGTAACAAAGCCTACACAGAACACACCCGGTATCCTAACTCGCACAAGCTTTAAGCTTCTGAGGGGTTTCGTTGAAGCCTAGGATATTCGGAAAAAATACAAAATAATACAAAAAAAAATACAAATACAAAAATTCGATCCGAGGGAACTAGTATATCATAAGTAAAAGGTGTAAATAGAAGAGGTGCCATTAATGAACCCCCAACAACTTCTCCAAGAATATTGGGAGTATCACAGGAAATATATGTCAAACATTCGATTGAATTCGTTGCAGAATGGTTTTAAACCATGAGAAAACGAACCTCTAATGGCCGATGACGGAGTTACCTGAACCAAAGACAACACAAACAGTTGCTTCAGTATAGATTCCTCAACAAGGATACGATGTTTTGAAGAAATGTTGACATTTGTCTGATATGTAACAAGTCGATAGTAATGGAGCTGAATTATTGATTTCCTGATGGTTTTGGAATCAGTTCTTCCTGGAGATTTATCGCTATAACTGTATTCAATGAATAAATAAGATGATAAAGGGAGAATCACATCCTTCAGCATTGCAGTTCGCATTCAGATTACTCGAGGAATTTCAGTTGCAATAAAATAAGCTAGCGCATTATATGTAACAGTAGATAGAAGACAAGAAAAGTTTCATTCGTACTCGAGAGCCATATATTCTAGGTGAAGGAGAAGTCAGTGAAAAGATCACATGACTGAAACAAACAAGAATGAGATAAAACAAGATATGGGAAGATTCGCCTTTCCAAAAAAATTCTACTATTGAATTCATTAATATATATGCTACTTTTCCTCTCAACTTGAAGGCTTTTGAATAGCAAACAGTGCATAATTTGAGAGTTTCACTCTGGTTGGAAGAAGAAAATTTATACGTTGTGGTTGTGCTAGATGTGGTTTGGTTTCCTCAACATTATTGGCTGGAAAAATCTTCTGAATATCCAAGTTTTACCTCGCAAATTTCAGACATGCTCGTATGTGAATATAGTTCGAAGATTCCCAGTATCATGCTCTATGAAGGATGATTTGTAATACCAAATATCATCTTTATGAGTTTCTGAGACTAAAGATTCATTGAATTAACTCACAATAGTGGATAATGATTCGGGAGTAACACGAAAAGAACTGTCAGGAATATTTCGTATAGATTCAGTCTCTAGTTCATCATCTGCCCTGGTTAGCAAAGGATACCTTATATTGATTTTTTCATCAATACTTCAAATAATAAGGTGCAGAAAGTGAGCATGCCTTCAAAGTAATAAGATAATAATAGCAATTTATGCTCAGGCAGAAGGCTAAATGTGAAAAATTCATAAGAAGTGTTTCAATCCCACAAATGGATGAACAAGTCTCAGGATGAACGAACGCAAAGAATCGAAAATTTTTTCTCTAGTACATATAAGATTCAATATTGTCATTTGATTCGAGAAAACCAGTATATCATGAATGAAAGGTGTAAATGGAAGAGGTCCTATAAATGAACCCCGAACCACTTCTTCAAGAATATCGAGAATATCACAGGTAATATATGTCAACCATTGGATTGAATTCTTAGCTTATCCTGAAATGAAAAAAGCTTGAATTGAGATGCATTCACCTGCATACAGACTGCAGAATGGTTTGAAACTCTGAGAAAACGAACCTCTAGCGGCCGATCACGGAGTAACTCCACCCAAAGACAATACAAACAGATGCTTCAGTATAGATTTCTCAACAAGGATACGATATTTTGAGGGAATGTTGATATTTGTCCGGTGTGTAACATATAGATAGCAATGGAGTTGAATTATTGAATTCCTGGTGGTATTGGAATCAGATCTTTCTGAAGATTTGTGTTTGTAACTTGATGCAACGAATAGATGACATGATAAGGGAGGAATGAGGAAGGCAATGACTTTTGCATTATATGTTATAGTTGAGCAGAATTGGCATTAACAGCAAACAATACCTCGACTATAATGGGGTGAATTTAGGAGAACAGAGTTCGTTTTTTTCAAAGTATTTTTCTGATCGTGAAAAAAATCGTGAGAATGCGCAAATTTGCTACTTCTTTACTCAAGAATTTTTGGGAAAATAAGAACTGAACTGGAGTCAAAAGTGGGAAAAAACTGACATTGCGCATTCTCTCAAATGAATTGAGTACATCCCAAAAAAAAATTTGAAAAATACTCCCGTTTTCTCCTATAAGCGTCGAAATTTCTCCGAATTCTAAGATTTCACGTGTCTACTGGCAACGTTGAAACATGTACGCCTGACCTCGAGATATTAACGAGGTTCAATGAAACTTGAGTAAGGCTGTGTTGCCTAGTCGTAATTCAGCACCACGTGGTATTATTTGCTCTTAAGAGAAGATCAGACAAGGATAAATACCCAATGACACTTGAAGTGTTACATCCAGAAAGATCAACTTAGCGAACTTCATTTTGAACCTTTGAGTTTCCAAAAACAAAATTACTCTTGTCATTCTGTTATGAAAGAAAACAGTCAATGGAACCTGAATAGTCCAGATATGTTAGGTTATTGCCTGGTAGTCACATGGTACTAGTTAAACCATAGTGAAGTGTAACAAAATGTTCGAAAACTTCGAAATATTATCATCTCATTTTTCCGAAATACGATGCAGAACGAACCGAAAAGCTATTCATTATTTATTAGTTTACTTGTTGTTGAATAAAGATGAGTCAAATCAGTCTGACTCCTTCTAGATTAACCACATAATTATATGGCCCGCATTCAGCACTATTTCGCATTAGTAAAAGCCAACCAACTGACACAAAGAATAACATCGAAATTATCCTCCAGGAACGATCTGAAGTACGGTTGTATATCGTTATCTGAACGAAAAAGTCCCTACGCAAGAAATCTGCTACATACAGTTATAATGATTTCTTTGAATATTTAAGCCTTCTAAGGTTTGTTCAAATAAACTACTAGCTTGCACAAGTTCGAAATTCAACCGTTGTGGCGCTGTCATCTTCGCAGGAGTCCAATTATTTGTGGTGCATTAATTCTTTGGGGCGGTGCATTGTTTATCACAATAAACCTATATTGAATTGAAATGATGACACAATTTGCTTTGGGCTTCATCATAAACGCTGGTGCATGAGCGAACGAAAACAAAAAAATTCATATACACGGGTGAAACGAACATTTGAAGACGGACCGAATGATAGAGCTTCTGTCTCTGTGAACGAGAAAAATGGTAACATAGCTTTATTCACGATGTTCCCAATGTATCCCTCTGATTAATGATGTTATCCAGTTCCTCCCTCTGTTTATTCTGAGTTGCGTGAATATTTCTGTTTTCTCTAATATATTGATGGAGAGAAATGCGGTTTCTTCCTTGAAACAGAAAGGTAACTGTCACTTAACGTATATTTTGGAAGAATCATTCTAAATTGAATAAAATTATCCTTTATAGAAATAACTCCTACTGATTGGGCGATTTTAACTATTTGCAATTTCTTGAAAACTGATGCCCGATGAACAAGTTCGAAACAATACAGAAAATTAACGAATGGAACTGTTCAACGGAATCTAAATCAAAATCCTTCATTGACAATAAATGAATTGACAAGTGTCCGAAATATTTCCTTACAATATTTTCGTGTTTGAAAGTTTCTGTGAAATCGACAGTCTCCAAAATTACAGAAACGCAGATTCACTTGGTATAGAAATTTCCTAATACCAACAACTTCTTTCCTAGCCAATTCCACGTAATCTGGTTCTCTTCTATGAAACAGTGAGCGAAAATTATTTCCTTCGTTCAGCAAAATACATCAGGAATTTTCAATTTTTCCTTTTAAATAATCTGGTTCCGTCTTTAGTATCTTTGTTTCATTCCAATTTAGCATGTGATATTCATAGGTTGAAAGTACTAGTCTAACATCCGGCTGCAGAATTATTGCACTCATCGAGTATTCGCTTGAAACCAGTTAAATGTTTGTGATCTACGATGTACGTAAAATACATTAGTTTATAAGCGAATATATATCTTCAGGGTTGCTTATAAAAATGTGGCTGCATTAAATTCAACATGCTGCAATCCTTATTTTCGGCTAGATTGGCTCAAGCAATCCTACGCCCATCCTGGTTCCACTAGGTAGAGCACTCTGCTCATAAAATATATTTTTTTGAATCTTCTGCTCATCTAATCAGAAAAAGAATAATGTCAAAAATTGCTAATTGCAAGTTTGATCTAACAATTAACCATTATTGCCAGTTTGAACTGACTATTAACCATAATCGCCAGTTTGGATTGACATTAATCCAATATCGGCTGGTTTGACCTGACAATCATGGAAAATTGTGTGTCTGAACCGGCACTTATTGTTGGGTGCAAGTTTGAACTGACAATTAACCATAACTGCGGGTTTAATCCGACAGTTATCGATGATTTTGAGTCGGACTGGCTAGTTTGAACCGACAATTAACCATAATTTCCAGTCTGCACGGACAGTTATCCATAATTGCCAGTTTGAAATAATCATGAATATCCATTTTGAACTCAAATTTTTGTCGGAAAAATAAGGAGAAGTGGTGTTAAAAACAATGAAGCTGAGAAACCATTTTCAACAGCTTTCACTAAATAAGGAAAAACATCGTGCGACAAGCCTATATGTACCTATAAAATTCTCTAATGTAACAAAATGATGGGTTTGATCCACTTGAGAGTACGTTTACTTTTTTGGGCACTTCAACGAAATCTCGTTTTCAAAATTTTACTTACATTTTCGATATGTATTGCGGTTAGTCAAAATTATATTTCCCTGTTGAAGGAAAACCAAAACTATTCACTTTATAATTATACAGACATATTGAATTCTATTGACACTGAATTACATAATACGCTACGACATCAACTCTTATCGTTTCAGCATGAAACGAGTACTGATTCAATATACTTGATTGAAGCTAACAATACCTTTGAAAACTGTAGAGGAAAATGAAAAAATCCGAAACCATTAAAAAAACATTATGTTTTGTTCTAAAAATTATATGAATAAATATTTATATGGTTGAAGTTCCACTCACTGATTATCTTTATTGTGGCCTACCCCCAACAAATTCCAATAGAATATACCTTTGTCGAACTATATGTATGTGTGTGATAACTTCTTTGGTAAACCGGAATGTATTGATACATTATCTCACATTGTTTGAATGAACATGGTTTCAGCTGATGATTTAGCATTTTTCAGAAAATTTTGGTTTGGCTATAAACAGAAATTATTTGCTGGGGAACTATTTCACCTTCTCGATGAATATAATGGTGATTGACAATGAAATGCTACGCCACATTGGCTCATCACATCAAGTCAGATTTTTGGATATTATTTTATATCAATTCAATCATTACAATACTGAAAGAGAAATATTCCGAAAAAGTAACAGAGACTAATAACGCACAATACATGAATCCGTAGTTCTTGATTCAATGCTGTTCTGCAGAAAAAACCATATAAAGCACGAAAACGGCAAAAATAGGGAAAAGCTACGGATGAGGGCATCAAAATGGAGACCGATGGCATAAACTCGAAATGTCTAGAAAACCGAACGGGCAAAAAATTCATAACATACGTTACCTAGAAATCAGACCAATTGGGTTGGTGACCCTTTGGATAACTCTCAATACCTCGAAAAGTACATTGGCACAAAATTCACACAAATTGGAACAAAATGAGCACAATTCAGTGGAAAAAATTCGAATCATAATATATACTACCGAAAGATCAATGTGAGCTCACATCCAAACAACAAATCTACTATAAAAATTAAAACTCAATTTTATATTATATCTTAAAACGACACCCATTTTGCCAAATAGATATAGAATCACATGAATTGACTTACTTGAGGGTTTCAATATAATTTGTTTCTATACGAAAAAGATCAAATGGAATGAAATGATTCGTCAATATCGACTTTTCAGGAATAGGAATGTTCCAGAAATGCACAAAATTCACTTTCGTTCGACTTATACGAACAAAAGTCACAATCGAAACATAAATCCTTACAAAAGACGATAGAATGCCTAGAAGTAGTAATAATATCAAGAAATACAATCAGTACGAACCTCATTTTATATTTACTTCAATAATTCATTCAATTTCGGAAAATTCTAAGAAATTATTTTCATCTTGATGTTAATTCATTCCAACTGAGACTTGCTCCGAAAGAACATTCCCGGTAAACTGCTTATTATATCATCCACTACTTGAAATTGGTACTTCATCCATAGTTTTTCTCGTTTCATGCAAATTTTCGATCAACTTAATTCCACGATCTTCGACGACACTCAACCCCAATTCAGTTTCGAGATTAAATTCAAGGAAGCACCTGATCATTGCGAAATGCGCGCTTTTCGAGATTTTTCTTCTTTTCGATCGTATCAAAACATTTAATCTAGCTTGAACTCAGTAGCCAAATTCTTCCTGTAGTTTTGTACCTTTGGAAAATATCAATATTTTTGGTATTTTTCTAGAATTCTCTGGAAATATCTCTCCATTTCACGCAATAAGAGATCGAAACGACAGCAAATTCAGAATATTCTCTTTCCAATCATGTTCAGACATCACGCCAAGTAGCCCTAGGAATATCCGAAAAATTCTTATGAAAATTACCATTTTCACCAAAATTTTTTCTTGACCTCCTGCAGTGGTTCGACGGTGTTGCCTGTAACGCGTTTAGTATCATTGATGATATGGGTCACAGCGTCAAGCTGAAAAAACTCAAAATATCTCGAAAACCATACGGGTGCAAAATTCACTACATATGGTTCGAATTGGCACGAAATGGGCACAATTCAATAGTGACATGAAATTTCAAAGTCACAGCGTCAAGTTGGTGACCCACTTGAAAAACTCGAAATATCTCGAAAACTGTACGGGCACAAAATTCGTTACATACGGCACGAATTGGCACAAAATGGGCACAACTTAATAGTGAAAAAAAATTTCAAATTTCAATACATGAGTCACAGCGTCAAGCTGGTGACCCACTTGAAAAACTCAAAATATCTCGAAAACTATACGGGCACAAAATTCGCTACATACGGCACGAATTGGCACAAAATGGGCACATTTTAATGGTGAAAAAAAAATTTCAAATTTCAATATATGAGTCACAGCGTCAAGCTGGTGACTCACTTGAAAAACTCAAAATATCTCGAAAACTATACGGGCACAACATTCAATACATACGGCACAAATTGGCACAAAATGGGCACAAAATACCCATAATATTAAAATAACAAAATTCTAGGTATAAGTCACCAGCTTGACGCACCTATCCCAATATCTCTAAAAATAACAACCGCATCGAATTGAACTTTGGTACACTGCTGTGAAATATAGAGCTCAAGTTGCGAGCAAATTGTTATTCGAATTTGATGAATAAAAATGAAAATTTTCCAAGAAAATTTTAGAAATTATTCTGCTGTTACTTACAACACGATAACAACGAAATTTCGCAAGAGGTTACGTGTCGTCATGTCTCAACTAAGTGCCAAGTTTTAACCCATCCGCTTTAGCAGTTCCTGAAATATCAGGAAATAACCTCAAAATTTCAAATGGCTATAACTCCGAAACCTTTCGGCCGATTTTGCCCGTTAACGAACTCAACCGTCGCATTTTGAAGTGCAGTCTACTCTGGAAGTTTCAGGTCGATAGGATTCTTCGTATGCCCTTAATCGTGGTGTCGGCTGGCCGGCCAGCAGAATCGATTTTGTCACCGGATTCGTCATCAGTGAGTCAAACCCAGGCCATTTTCGGCACAAAATTCGAAAATAACAGATATTTGGACAAAACGATAGCATGTTGTTATATAAAACATGCGCGCAAAAAGTAACAGATATGCAAAGATTCCATATATAAGTTGATGATTAAAATCATAGCTGCTTCTTTCTCTATATAACTTGCAGCATGGATGCAAAAGCGAAGTTCCAATCTTAACGCACCTGTACTTATTGAGATATTGGTACAACAACCAGAACCGTTCGGCTGATTATAGTTTCGATACCGAGCCTAACCTGTAAATTTCAGGTCGCTAGCTCGTTCTGCCCGACAGTAACCGTTGACGATATTCTCAATCAGTGAAACCGATCTAGTCGTTTGAGGCCATTTTCGGACAATATTTCGAAAATAACAGAGACGATAACGCGGTGTTTCGCAAAACGGTACGCAGAAGGGAGGCCATCTTATTATACCTACTTGGCATGTTGCCTATGCAGTACCGAAGAAATGACATATTGTTGACTGTTGAAAATGGTTCAATGCAGGTTGAATCAGGGTACCCTGAAGGTTTGCAGGAAACTTAAAAAAAAAATTATCTTGCACCAGAATAGCGCTCGGGTTCACACTGCTACTCGAACGAATGAGTTTTTGAATACCCGAAACATAGAACTACTGGGTGATTCCTTGTATCGTGCAGACGCGGCTAAATGATAGATTACTGAGCTTATGTTTTACATCAGCCGTAAAACGATTGTCAAATCAAAAATTGCGTTTACCATAAAATAGAATACTTCGAAAGATTGTATCAATATTATTCGTCAAGTTGAGTTGAAGAGAACAGCGCTCGTATAATTCAGCTTATCATATTATGCACAACTGTTTGACAAAATACAACATACGGTACGATTAAATGAAGCCATTAACATAATAATATTATTGTTCATAGCTAATTACGACGCCTGAGCGACATAAAATCCTACGTCTAACATGTTGGAGAATACATTATTGGGATATATAATTATGATGTTATCTGGAAGTCATTCCAGGTCTGCGTGCTCGTTCTTATTGACATAAGAAATTTTCAATATAATAGGAAATTAATGTTTTCTGTAGATTTGTAGTAATTTGCATCATAAAACCTCTTTTCGTTACTCATTACAGAAATTTGACTGTACACAGGTTGAGGTTTTTTCATGTACAGATAACTTTTGTATAACCTCTTCATAAATTAACAAGATCGACTTTGATACTGCTGATAATATACGGGTGTTCCTTTTCAAACGTGTGACTCTATATATTTCGTAAACTATGATGAAAAAAGTGTATACCTGAGGCTTTTATTTGGTGATAACAGCCCTCTCAACGCGTTAGAACACTCAACGCCATCTAATTCATTGGAAATGTACTTCGGGGGCAACTGTTCACTAGAAGATTGGTTGTAAGAATATTCTTCATTACATCCAAAAAAAATTTTTTTTATTTTCATGTGGTGAATTGGTTTTTGGTGTAAGTTGCCCCTTTGATTTGAGGTAACATTTGGCGACAGTCCGACTAAGTGGTGAACAATATTTTCAGGAATTCAAATTTGCTTCTGCGTGCATGTTCAAATCTGTTGCCAAAGCGGTTATCTTCCTGGGACATACGCGCAAAAGCTGCTGACTTCACGTCAGTGCTTTTCTAGGTTTTGAATGATCAGATTCATTATTCGAAAGGGGCAGTTTTTTTTGGAAATTCCAGATGTGCGGTATGACAAGAAATATTCTTTTCTTCGTGAAAATGAAGAAACAACCTTACTGAGGATTCAATAAATTGTCGGAATATAAAAGTTTTCAAGAATGAATTGAAACAGTTTTCACTGAAAAGATGTTACTATAGTGTTGAAAATTTTTTGGTGTAACTAATTCACTTATAGATTTTTCTGGAAGCTGAGTTGTGTATGTATTTCTGCTTTACTTTTTCCATAATGCAGTATCATTCGTGTGGAAATGAATTATTGTTTTGTAGTGTATATTTTATTTTGATTTACCTCATATTTTATGAACTTTCAGTTCTGTTCTGAAATATGCGAGTTTCAATTGAAAATTTGTTTCGAAACGAATTGATAAAATAGGGAAAGGGGCTCTCAAAGAAAGTATGAAATAGCAAACATAATGATCTTTCATCGAAATAGACTGAGAAAAACATGAAAATATGATATTTTGTCCAACACGCAAGAGATTTATTCTCTATTGGTACAACCAACGCAATTGTTTGAAACTATGTCCTCGACTTCAAATTGTTGTAACATTGAGGCTAATGAAAGTGCCCTCCTTCCTGAAACAAGCCTGAAAAACTCCCATTTTTCCATATCGACATGCAGACGAATAAAAAATACCTCAAAAAATGATTAAGGGGTAAAATAATTAACAATACCCTCCACATTACCACCAGCTGGCTGTTTCCTGTTAGCGTAAAGCTGAGTTTAAGCCGCTTTCATTTCTCGGGTAAGGTTGCGTACTGAAAAATGAGCGTATTAAAATTCACATTCCCAACAAAGAATTCTCCGTGAGATACAAACCTATATTTCCTCTGAAAACGCATCAATTCTCATTAAAACGATTCGAAGAGAATAACCTGAATTCATCATTGTACGTTCACGTTTACGGTATCAAAGAAAAATATGGAAAGGAACAGACTCCATTAACGGTCCCATTCTTGTCTGAATCTCTGGCTGTATAATATTCCGTTCGGTCACTTTACCTCACCTACAATGCTGACAATATCAGTATTGTCAATATAGAACTGTCAATTACACATTCGAAATGGATCCATTTATTTCTCTGAAATTCTTGTAGGTATATTCTCAACTCGTTTCTTTTTGAATAAATGAAAATAACAGTTCACTTTCGCATCAACTTACGTTGAGAGACATCAACGATCGGCTTTTATATCATATACTTCACAACGAAGGATGATAATATGCAGTTTGTCAATTCAAAAAGGTATCCCCGTGAATATCTCGGCCTCATGCAAAATCAGAAATAATGCAAAAAAAAACCGTTTGAGTAAGCAAATATATTAATTTTCAAGTCCTAATATTCATTTTACGTGATTCATCGTTCCGCTATATTTGTTTTATAATGAACACAATATACAGGGTGTTTCACCATAAACTGGACATACATATTTATAGCCGTGCACAGGACATTGGGAAAGTCATTTTTGACTTATGACATATACCCCGTTTTCGAAGTACAAGCGAGATACATAGTGTTCAATGTCACCTTTGAGCAATATTCTGATAACTGTGGTAAGTTATGCGTGACCTCTGAATAAAAGGTTCTTAAACACATCCCAGTATTTTTTTAGTGGTCAATTCAATTGTGTTGTAGAATTCTGGAAAAAGATTTCAAAATGGCGGAAAACTGCGAAATTGGATAGCATTATTTCAATGTTCTCAAATTTCCAAGATTTTCCGTGAAAAGTTTCTCCAAAATTCAAACTCTACTTTTTTTTACTTGTCTACAGTGAAAAAAATTCACCCAAAATTGCTGGAAGCTTTGGAGGTCAAACCTTCCTTCATTTTGAATACTGGTGTGAAAACAGAATGAAAAAATATACAGGGTGAGTCTTTGACTTTGCAAAATATTTTAACAGAAGATTCCTGAAGCCAAAAGAAACACTTTTTCCCCTTACCATTTTTTCCGATTTGGCTTGATTCGTAAGATACAGACTGTTGAAAATCCATAAGAAAATTTAATTTTCGATTATATCTCGCGAACGATCTCATCAAATGAGATGATTTTTGGAATATAGTTTTTATTGATACGATGAATGTTCCTGGATTACAGAATTTCATCCACATCCTCCAGTTTCTTTGATATGACCATAACATTTCATAAAAATACCAGAAATATAAAGAATACAACTTTTAAAAATAATTTGAATGCTATTCAACGAATATTTGACCATTTTGGAAAGTAAAAGTATTCTTTATTTTTTTTCGTATGATGCGCCGTTCTCGAGTAATCTGAAATTCAAAAATAAAAAATGTCTGTGAAATTCCGAGAATTGGGTACTTTGGCTGAATGCAACTCTGTTCAAAAAATTCACAGAATTCAATTTTTCCGCGTTGCCACGTCTAAAAGTTGAGAATGGAATCTTATCATTTTTTTTTGGAATGATTTGTAAGCGGAGTAACCGACTTTGGCCAATTCACAATGTACGTAACCGTAAGAATCCCGCAACCCGTGCGTAAAAATCGAAGAGGAAACTACAAAATTCATAAGAACCAAAATCTTCACAATAGTTTCAACTTTGCTTTTGACTTTGACCATAAGTCGAATGCAGTTCTATTCTTATTCCTTATGATTTCTGTTGTTTAATTCTTACATTTTATGTATAAGTAAATTTACGGTTAAGTTATGTCCACTGTAAATTGGCTGTTAGTTCGAAAGTGGAGTAATATGAATAAGCTCACCTCAACTTCTACAATTTAAATACTCCTAATGTTCAAGCAAATTTCCACACCACTATCCATTCAAAAAGCTTCCTTTTCAATTTCGAGCTAATTTGTGTAGTATAATTGATTAACTTCTCACTTTTCCATGATAATATTCTTACTGATTTGAATGCAATCTTTCAGCTGACCCATATTTCTTGATATTATGTACAGAACTTTGATAGTATTTGTTTTGAGGTATTCTTCAAATGCGCTTTCATAACATAACAACCCATGGTGGAAGAAAACCACCATGACATAACCTTAAAACCACGGAGCCACAGACTTATAGTTCAGTTCAGAATCATAGACTTTACAAGTGTATACATAGAATTAGCATATTGTGTGTTGTTTGATTTCGAAGAATTCTTTCTTTCTGTTAGTCAATCTGGCAACGTTTGTACGATCATAGATAAATGAGGTACATCTGTTTTATTTATTTATGAAGATGAAAGTTTGAATGGGTTATGTCTGAATCTGATAATTCTTGGAGAAAATGAAATAAACAAAGAAAATTAATAATTACAAATTGAAGATGAATCTCAAAGCTGATATGAGTGATAGCTAGATGAATTCCCCATTATCGAAAATGAAACCAAGAGAAGAATATTCAACTTTAATGCCCACGAAATTTGAAATACCTAACTTGTTTATTGTACTATAAATACAACTTTTTTCACCAACTGGAATGTAAAAAGTAAGTTGACGCTTGTTTTCATAACAGAGTTGCTTATTTCGAAGATTTGAATGGTATATCTTAGGCTTGGAAAAACTTCAGTGTTGTGTATTATGAAAATTTATAATGCCTATATCTTTTTATCTAGGCCGAATCGGAAAAAATGGTAGAGGACAAATGTGTTTCTTTCAGCTTAAGGAATCTTCTGTTAAAATATTCTGCAAGGTCAAAGGCTCACCCTGTATTGGTTCCCATTTTGTAGCCTTCCAAAAATTCCACTCGGGGTTCTCAAATAATTTTTATTCAAAAAACCGATTACCTTACGGTGGCCAAAATTGTGCTAATGGGCGTCCAGAATGACCTGGATAGAAATATGAATCTCCAACGAAAAAAAATCTTTTCAAAAAAACTTTGGTAGGAATCGAACTCTCCCCACATTGGGAAATCATGATCAAATTACTGTTCCTTGGCAACGGACATTGATATAATCAGAATAAATCCAATCGAATAATAATCTAGTGGTAACGTGATCCTACTGTCCGAAAGTGGAGCGGGTTCGATTCCCAGCAAGGTTTCTTTGAAAAAAATTTTTTTTTAAATTCATATTTCTATCCAGCTCAATCCAGGAGCTCATCAGCATAATTCTGGCCTCTGTTAGGCCACCAGTGCTTCTCTTGAACGATTTAAGTACTCCGAGAGGAATTTTTGGAAGATTATAAAATGGAAACCAATGGATATTTTTCCATTCTGTTTTCACACCAGTGTTCGGAATGAAGGAGAGTTAAACCTCCAAAACTTTCAGCAATTTTGGTTTTTTTTCACACATTAGATGAGTAAAAAAAAAGTTGACTTCGAATTTGTGGAAAAGTTTTTCACGGAAGATCTGAGAAAATCGGGTAAATTGAAATGATGCTATCCTTTGAGGCAATAAAAAATGAAAAATTCCAACTTTGCAGGTCTCTCGCCATTCCGAATTCTTTTTTCCAGAATTCTACACCACAATTAAACGGACCACAAAAAAAACCGTTATTTAAAAGGTCACGCATAACTCACCACAGTTATCAGAATATTGCTCAAAGTTGACATTAAACACCCTGTATCTCGCTTATGCTTCGAAAACAGGGTATATGCCATAAGTCAAAAATGACTTTTCCAATGTCATCTTTAGTGCTATATATGTCTGTCCAGTTTATGGTGAAACACATTGTATACAGAGATGGGACTGTGAGATATATAAAGATATAAATAAGATAAAATTCATTTATTGAATCGATCTATCGTACACCGTCAAGAGATGACGCGCAGAAAGCATGTAGTTTCCAGTAATTTTAATTCAAATCGGTGTTTGCATCGATAAATCACTACAAATATTTGGGGAATAACACTACAAATTCACAAGTCCTACCAAAATCAGAAATTATAACCAATATTCGCAAACTCTTTTGGATTGCTGGAAACTGTATAGGCTTGCTTTTGACGCGCCATCTCTCAGCGACCTGACAAAAAAATATAGTTTAAATAAGATTTTTGTGATGAAAATTCATATTAATATGATTTCAAGTTGCAATTTAATTTTAGCCTGTAGGTCTGCAGCGTATACAGGATGGTTAAGAAAAATCGTGTAAAATAACGAAATATTATTTCCACAGAATTCAAGCATTTTAAGACTATCAATACAATGTATGGCCTCCACGGGCATCAATAACAGCTTGACATTTTCTTTGCATACTATACACGAGGTTGTTGAACATTTCTTGAGGAATTTGGTTCCATAAACGGGGCAGAAGCTCTCTCAGATTATTTAAGGATTCTGGGGTAGGTTGATGATTATCTAATCTTCTTTGGAGCATATCCCATGCATGTTCTATGCAATTCATATCTGGTGAGTGTGGAGGTATTGGTAAATGTAGAATACCAAGCTCCTCGCGCGCATTCTCAACTATGGCTGCACGGTGCGGTGTAGCGTTATCGTCTAGAAATTGAAAAGTTTCACCAATAGCAGCGTGAAAATTTGGCACAACATTGTCAATGGCATGCTCCCTATAGTGTGAGGCGGTCATATTCCCAGGACAAATGTTTAGATCTGTGCGCCCGTTGAAACATATCCCGGCCCATACCATAACACAACCCCCTCGGAATGGATGGACTTCTTGGACATAGCGACGATTACGTAGTATGCGTGGGATTGTCCATACCCTTATTCTTCGAGAATCTGAAAATCGTCCATATCTGGGTTCATCAGTGAAAAGGACACTACGCCATCGATCATTCCAATTGAAATGTTGCCTTGCCCATTCCAGTCTTTGACGCTTATGGTCACCTGTTAATGGAACTCCTCTTAATGGACGTCTAGAACCTAGATTCACCTCTCACAAACGTCATCTGATGGTTTCGATGGAAACTTGGACCCCATCTGCATTTTGAAGAGTATTCCGTAGCATTCTACACGTAGATGTAGGGTTTCTTCTCGCCGAAACGGTGATGAAACGATCCTGAGTAGGTGTTGTTTTTCGTCGCCCACCAAGCCTTGGTCTTTCCAACACGGAACCTGTCTCCCTGAACCTATTCCAAAGTCGAGATATCACACTTTGGCTGACTTGGAGCCTTTCCGCTACAACAACCTGAGTTAGGCTACCCTGTAGCATTCCGATAGCCCTATTAGCCTCAGCGTTTGTTAATTTACGTCTTGGCATTTTCAGAAAACTCGTTTCAAATCGAAGCCGTTGATAAACTGACTTCATTTCAAAATAAGAACATTCATGAAGCATATGCAAAGAACCAAACTTCAGAAAAAAAGCGACCAGATTGACGAAATGTCTCATACTGATTTTTGTTGGATCGATTCAAGTTGTTATTGAGTTTTAAATGATTTTACAGCGATTTTCTCGAAGATTACATACTTTTAAAAACGATTGAATACGATATCCCTAACTCTTGTGGAGCAGTATATATTGGATCTCACATATTCATATGAGTAAACTTTGGTTTCCAGGACGAAATTTCATAGGGTTGGTTCCGAACAATTCGTATTAACGCTATTAGCGTGATGACAGTAACCCCTGAAATCTAAAATGGGAAGAAGGGTTGGATGACACCTCGTTTCAAAATTATTCGTTCTTTTTTCAAAAATGCCATGAAGTTAACCTTTTTTTAAGTGAGAGTGGCAACGAAACATGAAAATAATGAGGAATTCACATTCCCAACAGAGAATTCTCCGTGAGCTACAAACCTACATTTCCCTGAAAGCGCATCAATTCTCATTGAAACGATTCGAAGAGAATAACCTGAATTCATCATTCTACGTTCTCGTTTGCGGTATCGAAGAAAAAGTTGGAAAGAAACAGACTTCATTAACGGATTCCATTCTTGTCTGAATCATTGTCTGTATAATATTCCTTTTGGATAATTTACCTCACCACAATGCTGACAGTATCAGTATTGTCAATATAGAACTGTCAATTACACATTCGAAATGTATGGATCCCTTTATTTGTCCGAAATTCTTGTTTATTCTCAACTCGATTCTTTTTGAATGAATGAATATAACTATTTTGCACCAACTGAAGTTGAGGGCTATCGACCGAACCCTTCATGCCTTTTTGGCTATTTTATTAGCTGGTTCAATACCGAACCGATTTTGAACCAACTTCTTACGCACTCAGAATCTTCAGAGTGCGCATGTCTAGTTCTAAACCAATTGCGAATTCCTTTCAGCAGGATTAACGTTTGCAGACAGAACCGTAATAGAACTCTCGGAATAGACGTGAATAAAAAATCAAAGAGCGTTGGTGTCGATTCAATATCCACAAGAATCTTGAAATTAATGAGTGAAGTAGTAAGTAGGCATTTTGCACATCTAATAAATATCTCCATAACATCTGGAAAGCTCCCCAGTATTTTGAAGAAATCTATAATAATTCCGATTTTCAAAAAAGGAGACCTGAAAATAACAAATTATCGTCCGATATCCATTCTCAGCGAGCTTTCGAAGGTATTCGAGAGGATTGTTTTCAACAGAATGATGAGTTATTTAAACAGATTCAAATTAGTCAACCCTGCACAACATGGTTTCAGAAACGGTCATTCAACACAATCAGCTGCTGTTAGTTTCTTTGAATCAGTCTACGGGTGTCTATATGAGAATTTATTTGTGGCAGGTATATTTTTTGACCTTACCTCGGCTTTCGATTCACTCTCTTTTAAGTTCACACTTGAAAAATGCTACAATTTGGGTTTCAGGGGCGTATTCCTAAAATGGTTGCGCAGTTACCTCAACGAAAGAGCGATGATGGTAAAAATAGGCGAAAGTTATTCTGAGAGTTGCCATTTTGGCCTAAGAGTTCCTCAGGGTTCCGTGCTCGGACCCCTTCTTTTTATATTATTCATAAACGGTCTGCCTTTGTGGTTAGCTTGTTATTTATAAACATTATTCGCAGATGATGCCTCTGCAGTTGTTTCGGCAGGAAGTCTTGAGGAGCTCCAGAAAGCCTGTGAATTTATTTTAGAGGAATTTGTAAAATGGTGTCGTCTTAACCATCTTATGGTGAACATAAGCAAGACTGTTTGCGTTCAATTTTGTTTGAAAAATAATAGAATTGGAGCATTCAACATAAAGTTTGGTGACAACACTATCCCAACATCTCAGTCGACTAAATTTCTTGGCATCCATGTCGATATGAATTTAAATGGACAACGCATATTGACGTTTTATGTAAATGGTTGAACAGCTCATACTTTGCAATTAATAGAATTAAATACATTCTGCCCAGGAGCTGTTTGATGAATGTTTATTTTAGTGTATACTCATCTTTCGTATAACATCTTGTTCTGGGGTAGCTGTACTGACATCTCCATAGTATTCATAGTACAGAAACGGATTTTACGTGCAATATTCAAGCTAAATTCGATGGATTCGTGCAAGCCAGTTTTTCTTGATTCGAAGAGAATAACCTGAACTCATCATTGTACGTTCACGTTAGCGATATAAAGAAAAAAGAAGAAAAGTTACAGACTTCATTAGAGGATCAATTCTATTCTGAATCGCTGGCTTTATAATATTTCTTTTGGTTTCTTTAGCTTACCTACAATGCTGACAATATCATCATTGTCAATATAGAACTGTCAATTACACATTCAATAAGTATAAATTTTTTTAAGATATCTGAAACCCTTGTATTCTTTGAATAAATAAGAATAACTGCTAACTATCAACTGATGGTGTAGACAATCATTCTTTCAGCCCTATATATTTCATTCATTTCACAACGAAGGTCCATAAACAGTGTGTCAATTAACAAGGTTACTACTTTTAATAATGGGCAGTACAGTTTTTCATTTAAAATAATCTGTGTTATCACAGTATTAGCACAGGAAATGTAAACGAGGTAACATACATTTCCAAATCAAACAAAAATCTAGAAAAGCACTGACGTGAGGTCAGGAGCTTCTAGGCGCTTGTTCAAATTCGTTCCCAAAGGAGGGACCTGCTTATTGATCCCTCCAAACGCAGTTTTACTTTCTGATGGACTGTCTTACGAGCTTCTGCATGAATTTTCAAGCTATCATAATTCTCAATCAAATTATAGATTTAAGTATCGATTAAAGCTTTGGGAAGATTTCGCATGATTTCTCAGGTTTTATCTATGTTTTCACTTCCAATATCTGGAACAGAACCATTTAAAATTGAATGAAAATAGTGTTTTTATGAAAAACGGATGCAGAAAAAAACTATTTGTCAACGGTTCCTTGTAAAACAGATTGCCTAATGAACAAGACAGGAACAATACAAACGATAACCAAAGAGAACTGTGACGTTTCAGAGTACAAATCTGACCCTTCCATCTGTTTCAGATATTGTGAGTGAAAACTCAGAAAAAAACCCTAAAAAATCCAGAAAAACACTGACATGGTCAGGAGCTTTTACGTGTATAAAATATGCCACCACAAATTGGACTACCAGAAACTCAACGATCGAGGGAAAATCAAGAAAGTGTTAATTTTCTTATGATTATTACATCAGCTAACACGACTCACCAAATGAAATGTTTAAAAGGTCACACCACAACACAACAATATCTTGAGAAAACATTGGGGATTTCCTCCTAAACTCTGACACCAGTTCTTTGTTTGAATTCATCAACAATACTGATTAGTGATGACGATCGTGATTAATTCCATATATATCTGTCATACTGAGGTACCTTATTTGTTAGCATTCGTTTACAAAATTAATATTTATTCCGCTGGTGTCAGAATTCAGGAGGAAATCCTGACTAGATTTTATGTTGTGACCTTTTAAATATTTCATTTGGTGAGTCGTGTTAGCTGATTTAATAATTATAAGAAAATGAACACTTTCTTGATTTTCCCTCGATCGTTGAGTTTCTGGTAGTTCAATCTGTGGTGGCATCTTTTATACACATTCAAAGTTTGTATTTAGGACCTCTTATGGAGGTTTTATCTATGTATGGTTCTTTATTCGAGTTTTTTTTTTGGAAAATTTGAATTTGGTAGTGTTTGTTATCTACAACAGTTTGTTCATTTCATCAGATAGTGACTTAATAAAAAAAAATTCGATTCCAGCCTGAAGCAGACAACAAAAGTTGTCGAAACATTGCATGTGAGAAGTTGTCTTTAATTTTTGTTCCTTTATACGGAATCCTGTATAGTTAACTATTTTTGGAACGATATCGAAGTATTACAAATTATTATTGAATACTGACTCTAAGGTTTTTGCTGAATTTCATTGAAATGTAATCAATATTTTCAGGAGAAACATCTGGATCCTCACGAAATTTTTCTCTACGTTGCGCGTTAGTATTCCAAAACAGTCCGCAAAGTTTCGATTTGATCGAGTCAAGAATTCATGAGATATCGAGGAACTAACCTCAAAATTTCAAATGAGCTTAACTCCGGAACTATCCAAAAGATTTCACTCATAAACGAACTCAACCGAGATATAACTCCAAACCTAATCTGACAATTTCAAGTAGCTGAGTAATTTCTCCGAAAGTTAGAGCACAAACGGACGGACGGACATAATTGAATTTTGCAACAAATTTCTCTTCATGGTGTTCAACCCAATCGTTTGAGACCATTCACGGCTCAAAATTCGAAAATTACAGACATCGGGACGAAATGATAACGCGCTGTTCCCTAGAACAAACGTGTAAAAATGATAGATTTAAACTCTATCCGATCCGTATTTCTGGAAATATTTCAATGTGTATAGTATGAATCATTTGGCGGATTTTACCCAGTCACGAATTCGTCCCAGATCTATGAACCTTCAAGCAATTGTTTTTCCATCAAGTACTAGATTCAAATCGGATATAATCTGTATTTTTGGAAATATTTGAAAAATAAAATTATGAATGGGTGTATTTACGAAAGCATTTGGCGGATTTTATCCAATCACGAATTTGACCTTCGAACACAAGCCCGAACCATCTCTACAACTATCGAGTCTCTAAGTCATATCTCTCAGAAGTTAATTTTTTTGCGGCCGGTCTAACCACGGATCATTCACGCAAATTGCTAAAATCCACCCAATGATTCCTCAGATAGAGTACAGTGTATACTGTAAGGAACCAGTTGACAAAGCAACTGGTCATATGTTACCAAGTCACCTACCTGTCAAAACACCCTAATATAACCCGAGATTGGTGTGATCGTTTTCTTTTTCAATTTTGTTCCGTATAACGTTCATCCTTCATCTCATATTAATGAGATAAATTGAAATGAATGTGGCAATTATCAAGACTGAAAGACGGAGTTTCAAGATCTTATATCAGTGCAGCATAAACAGACTGTCGGAGTTTTCCGTTCTGGGTTGTTTCTTCGGTTCAGACGGACAGTCTATCTGAAAATTGCATGTTCTGTTGTTTAGTGTTTTCCATCGTTATGTAGATTAGTCCTAGTGCTTCCGCTGGTCCCATCTAGTCCACGCAGCGTTGTAAATTACAGCCAGAAATAACGGGTGAATATTTGTGCGTCGAATGTATGTAGATTTGGTGAGGCGTTTACAAATGCCTCTAAATTAGCACCTATCATAGACCACTAATTGATATTAGTCACGCGTGGGCTGACTTTCTGACATTCATCAACAGCCAAGGATGCATCCTTCCTCTTCGGATATTATTGGACAGCAGGAGCTAAATTACTCCCTAGCATGTTTTCAATAACGCTGCTTACTTCCGATCCTATCACTATTTTGGGATTCCCATTAGTGATTTTCTGTTGATTCAGTTGAATTCTTTCGTTCTTTTTCTCGTTAGATTTCAACATCTTCTGGAGCTTTTATCTACTCGTGAACACGAATGAACAAAATGAATTTGTGTAAAATACTACCAATTCAGCGGAGTCCTGCAATATCATCATTTTAAACGATAAATAATCTATGACTTCATAGGAGCTTCTGAGCAGAGCTCTGAAAGATTTTTTGGAAAACGAACTAAATAAACTGCTCCACATGAGTTAGGGATTTTGACTTGAATTCCAAAAAAAGTATAGTTGAAATCAGGGCTTGGCAAAATACATGCTTGGCTTAATTGAAATACAAATTACAAAATACTTTCTCGCCAGGTATTTGAAATACAAAATACTTTCAAGTCGGGTATTTGAAATATAAAATACAAAATACAATATTTTGACTATTTGTATTTGCAATACAAATTACAAAATACATTCAGGTGTTACGTAAAATGTGAAAAGAGGACATTAACTAATTCAGCTTAGCCATTTAATCGCTAAATAAAGAATTTCCTTTCAGAAACACAAGATTTTTGAATGTAGCATCAGAAAAACAACCTCATGGGGAATGAACAAAACTTGCTGAAGAAAACAACCTTTCTACAAGTCCTGATGAGCACAAACTTGTGTTATATTGTATGAACACATATTTTATATTAGGATAATGTTCCAGGATGGTAAGCTCTTTGCTCTTATCGTTTCTGGAAATTGACTAACTCTAACTCCATGTTGAAATGACCATTGCGCAGCACCTTTTCTTCCTTTTCAATGGCCGAAAACATGATTGCTAGCAAAAGAACTAGATGAAGCAGATGAATGTTGCGCCATCTGAAGGGAGATTCAGAGACTATTTTCTGTAGAGCGCTCAGCGCTAAATGTATTTGTTCAAAAGTATTTCGAAGACAAAAGTATCGAATTACAAAATACAAAATACTTCAGTGTGAGGTTTTTGAAATACCAAATACAAAATACATTTTAAAGAAGTAATTGAAATACAAATACAAAATACGTATTTGTATTTCAAATACGTATTTCAATTACAAGTAATTGAAATACTGCACAGCTCTGGCTGAAATATGATTTTTGTGATGAAAATTCATTAATATCATTTCAAGTTGCAAATTAATTTTAGACTGTAGGTATAACAATAACAGCTGGACATCTTCTTTGCATACTACACACGAGGTTGTTGAACATTTCTTGAGGAATTTGGTTCCATAAAGGGGGCAGAAACTCTATCAGATAATTCAAGGATTCTGGGGTAGGTTGATGATTATCTAATCCTCTTTGGAGCATATCCCATGCATGTTCTATGCAATTCAAATCTGGTGAGTACGGGGGTATTGGTAAATGTGGAATACGAAGCTCCTCGCGCGCATTCTCAACTATGGCTGCACGGTGCGGTCTAGCGTTATCGTCTAGAAATTGAAACGTTTCACCAATAGCAGCGTGAAAATTTGGCACAACATTGTCAATGACATGCTCCCTATAGTGTAAGGTGGTCATATTCCCAGAACAAATGTGTAGATCTGTGCGCTCGTTTAAATATATCCCGGCCCATACCATAACACTACCCCCTCGGAATGGATGGACTTCTTGGACATAGCGACGATTACGGGGTATGCGTGGGATTGTCCATACCCTTATTCTTCGAGAATCTGAAAATCGTCCATATCTGGATTCATCAGTGAAAAGGACACTACGCCATTGATCAATCCAATTGATATGTTGCCTTGCCCATTCCAGTCTTTGACGCTTATGGTCACGTGTTAATGGAACTCTCTATAATGGACGTCTAGAACCTAGATTCACCTCTCTCAAACGTCGTCTGATGGTTTCGATGGAAACTTGGACCCCATCTGCATTTTGAAGAGTATTCCGTAGCATTCTACACGTAGATGTAGGGTTTCTTCTCGCCGAAACGGTGATGAAACGATCCTGAGCAGGTGTTGTTTTTCGTCGCCCACCAAGCCTCGGTCTTTCCAACACGGAACCTGTCTCCCTGAACCTATTCCAAAGTTGAGATATCACACTTTGGCTGACTTGGAGCCTTTTCGCTACAACAACCTGAGTTAGGTTACCCTGTAGCATTCCGATAGCCCTATTAGCCTCAGCATTTGTTAATTTACGTCTTGGCATTATCAGAAAACTTGTTTCAAATTGAAGCCGTTGATAAACTGACTTCATTTCAAAATAAGAACATTCATGAAGCATATGCAAAGAACCAAACTTCAGAAAAATGGCGACCAGATTGACGAAATGTCTCATACTGATTTTTATTGGATCGATTCAAGTTGTTATTGAGTTTTAAATGATTTTACAGCGACTTTCTCGAAGATTACATTCTTTTGAAAACGATTGACTATGATATCCCTAACTCTTGTGGAGCAGTTTATTTGATGAGCTACTTTTGGATGTGGTACACGAAGTTACTCTGGGTATCTAGGTAGTTACTCTCAGAGCTGTGAGGAGATAGTATCCCAGTTACTCCACAGTAACTCAGCTACTCTGAAGTATCTTAGATACCGACAAGTATCTTAGATAGAGAGAAGGTATCTCAGATATCGGAAAGTGTTTTAAATACCGAAAAGTATCCCAAAACGAGAAATGTTTTGTATAGATACCACAGGAGAAGTTTTTTCAGGTAAGCTGTGACTAAGTATCGATAAAAGCTCATTTTGGGAGGATTTTGCATCATTCGGCAGGTATTTTTTGGATTTTCGCCCCCAGTATCTGGAAAAATTTCTCAAGAATTTAATAAAATTGTTTCTTCCATGGAAAACGTCCTTGCTAATTGCAGGATTGAAATATTTGTCAAGGGCAGTTTCTAGAAAAAAAAATTGCCTATTGAGTAATTGATTGAGTAATGAAAAATCCTCTGGAACAATGCAAACGATAAAAGATAACATGTTATGCATTTCTCTATTCAATTGCGTATAAAAATCATTTGATAAAGTTTCATGTTCGATGGATTTGAAATCAATATACATTTTGTATTCATTGTATTTTGAATGTGTTTTGTTTCGAGAGGGTTGGCATTTGTGTTATTCCACTTAAAATTCCAATTGTTTAATTTTCTCAAATATTGGCATCAAAGAAATTGGAGCACACATATTCTTTTTGCATAAGCTTATTAATTCTAGGAAAACAAAACTTCGTCTAATACGTAACGAAACACCAAGCTTGTATATGAGGAACTTCAAACTTTTTGCAATGTACGTACTTTAAAATAACTCTCCAAGTTCCTCTTTCCAAGGAGTATTAATTACCGAGAGTAGCATCGGATACTTTATCAAAAATTAATTTATCTAGTATCTAGGTTTTTTCCCAGAGAATCTTTGACAGCTCTGTTTAATCTTTGAAATGAGGAACTTAGGTACTTATCTTAAAATTTCATCTTAAAAAAAGTCTCCTGAGGTATTAGTTGAATAAGTTGTGTATTTCTTGAATTCATTCCTTGATTAACTTGAAAAATAGGAGAATATGTATGCTCGAATAACTTCTACGCCAGAATTAGATATAATTGGAATTCATAAGTAGGATTACCTAAATGCGCAACTCCCTAAACCAAACACACCGAAAAAAACAATAATCAATAAAAAGAGTATGTACTGATAATAAAAATATGAGAATCATGGAAACTCATAATGCACCTATATATCTGAATCCTGGCAGCTGATGGTGGAAATATCCTTCCACCATGTGGATAGGCCTCAAACCTATTCAGGTAAAATAGGAATATGCTTCCAGTATTTACTCAGATCCCTTTTCAGAAAGACTCGTAGCTCGTTTGAGAAGCTATCTCACGGTTTCTTCGAGATATTATTCGATATCTGGGATCCTTTCTGGTATCTGAGATACCGTCCAGTATCTCAGATACAAATCGATATCTAAGATACTTGTTGGTAGCTTACTTTTTCAACTTACAAGATACTGTTTCTCTTCAAAATTATCGAAGAAAATGGGTAATTTCGGCCAAAAAATAAAGAATTTGACATTACTTTAAATATATCAAATTAACTAAGATACTTTTTTGACAGATCTTATAATTACTTGCAGGATAATGAACGAACGCGTATCAGGGCTTCTAATGATAACTCGATAATTTGTCAATGGACAGATGAAATTGGTCAAATGACACGTTTGAAAGCTCTTTCATATTCCGAATGGGCTTACGTTGAGAGCTCAATTGTGAGAACCACTGTCTATTTGAACGAGCAGTTGAGATTTAATTATTTATGTTCCTACAAAGCAAATCTTCTATATGAAAACTGAGTCTGGAGCTGATAAGTTTGTTTTCAAACTTTTTTTAGTTTCCGTTCAATTTTCACGTGCTTGTTTCGGGAATAGCATGATATTATTTTGCCAAAGGGTCTCTGATTTTCGAGTGCTTTGCCGAAAATAGTCTTATACGACTAAGGCTGATATAGAATGTCAAATTCCGTTATATCCTACAGGTCAGCAGTTTCGACGAAAACTTTCCAACTACAAAAGCTACCGCTTTCAAATTTCAGGACAGGACTCTTGTAAAAATGCAACGGTTATATTCGTTAAGGGGTAAAATTAGCTAAACGGTTTCGAAGTTCATCCGTTTGAGTTCTTGAGGTCATTTGCTCAACATCTCCAGAAATAGAACTGCCATCGGCATTGACAAGACAACTGAGACTGAAATAGGAATTCGAACTGAAATGACCTTCTGAAAACCTTTTCTATGTAAATTATAGGATATCCCCTCTAGAAATTTACAGATGTAATCAGCCGATGGACACGATTACTAATCATTTATTATACATTTAATCTGTCAACTGACATATATAATTCGTCTCTGTTTCGGAGTTGTGGAATGAATTTGTAGGTTAGATTTCGGATCGAAGAGTACATAGCGAAAAGAATGAAAATAAATTGGAAATTCAGTTGATTTCAATTTCTTGATTTAACTATTGCAGACATAAATATAAAATGGCGTTAAGGGAGAGTTGAATTTATCAACTATGTGCTGAATACGACATAGATCGCTATGTATATTGGCGGAAAACTACTAGGACCAAATTCCTAGTCTGCTTTCCACAGCTGAGAAGTCTGAAGTTCCCTGTAATTTCCGGTTATACAGGAATAGAAGCAACTTCTTTATTTCAAATTTAACTTGATTGAGGTACTTATATCTCGGAATGATTGGAATATATAATTGCCAACTTAAAATTTTTTGATTGAAGTCATAATTATGCTGGAGTTATTTCATTTCTTCAAAGCACTATCTGGCTCAAATAATCGTTCATAAGTCTATGTTTTAACACATGCAAACTCACCATGCCAGAAAGCTCATGAATTTTGGTGACTTGAGATCCTTGTCTTCCAAATTGTGCAGAAACATTCACAATGATGGAGATGAAAGGTAAGGACTCAAGAGATATATATGATCACAGTACCCGCATGTTCAGGGGGATTTTACCTGCGATTGCTGCACCTTTAGCCAAGGCAATAAATGGATGCTTCAATGGGGGAGTGTTTCCTGAAAGTATGAAGGCAGCCAAGGTTATACCCATATTCAAGGGAAGTAATAAAAATGACGCTAGAAACTTCAGGCCCATTTCGATTTTGCCAGCTCTGTCGAAGTTTCTCGAGGTGCTGCTTGAGAACTCAGCAGGGCCTTCGACTGCGTCTGTCAACGAATATTGTTGACTAAGCTTGAGCATTATGGCATAAGAGGATTACTCCTCAAAATTTTCGAACCATTTGAAGGACCGTTGCCAGTTGGTCAAGGTGAACGAGGAGTGGTCGGAGAAGATGAAGATCCATTGTGGTGTGCCGCAAGGCTTGGTGTTGGGACCAATTTTGTTCCTAATTTATATAAACGATTTGCCTCTTAGTGTTCTCTGTACCTTGGTTGCAAATTTTGCTGACGACACTTCGTTTATCAGTCAGGCTAAAAATGAGAGCTTGGCAAGTGAACAAACTGGAGTGGCTTTGGGGGCTGCTGCTGAGTGGTTTGAGGCAAATGGGCTTGTGCTGAATGGGGATAAGACGCAGTCACTAACTTTTTCCTCCGCAGTTCGTGAGAAGGCGCTATCGATGGTATTCTTGGGTGTAACCTCTCAACAAGATCTGAAATGGAATGAACATGTCGAAGCACTGAACAGGAGGCTGTCGAGGGCCATTTACACCGTACATAGGATGATGCAGATTGAAAATAAGGAAACGGCATTGGCTGCTTACTATGCCAACTTTCATAGTCGACACATATGCCATTATAGTTAGGGGGAACAGTCTACATCTTGAGATGGTGCTCGTATTGCAGAAGAAGTGTTTGCGGATTGTGTGCGGCAGTAACAGAAGAGAAAGCTGTAGGGGACTCTTCAAGAGGTTGAGAATGCTGACTGTCCCTGCTCTGTATATACTTGCATGTGTTCTCTATGTGTACGACAACAGGGACAGCTTCAAGCACAATGTTTTTTTTCATAATTATCATACCAGGAGGAGAAATGAACTTTCTATAGCAGCCAACCGAATAATCAATCTCGTTTGTGTCAAATTGTACAACAGATTGCCCAAAGATATTAAGTCTATTGGAGTGCGCCCCCAATTCAGGATGGTGATTGGCCTGTTGCTGGAAAGAACTGTTTACACGGTGGAGGAGTTTTTGAATTGGCCGCATCCTTAATGTTCAGCTTTTGTTCGAGTTTTTCTGGTTATCTGTTCGTTTTTTTCCTCTTTTATTTACGTTGTGATACATTTTATTAATGTTTCATGCAATAAATCCATCTATCTATCGAAAAACATCAGCTAACATATATTCTGTAAATTGTCCTTTAACACCTTACTGATATGTACACGTTGAATTTATAAATATTTACAAAATGAATTTGCTCATAAACATATCCAATATGTCAATATTGAAAGGATGAAGGTTTGTGTCAATGGACATATTAGAGCGGTATCGAAACTCGAATGCAGGCTCAACTTCATTGAAGGATCCTGTAATAAAAGATCTCTTATCGTAGATTTAACAATCGACTATCGAAAGGACTTGTTTCCCTCAATTTAAAGATGACATTCCTCATCTGGTTCCTGTCATAGACAAGTTAAAGAGATGGGTTTATCCATGTTCCTTGTTTCTCTATAGACAGGTATCAGATGTGGAAGTAAAATTCAATAATCTTATGTAACTGGTTGAAGAAACTCAACTCAATACAGAATTTCGTGATGGTTTGTTGAAATTCAACGAATTTCTTGGAGACTGCTTATCAGATTGAGAAGAAATATGACACAGACGTTCAAATAAATATTTAACAATAAGGCGCGAAATTTCAATCCGATTCGATTTCAGTTTCGGAGATATATAAGGAAAGAATTACGTGGGATTTCGTTGATATTTCAAATTTCAACGTTATTTCTCGAGAAGGACTGAAGCGATCAGATTATGGGCCTGTTTCTATCGTTTGTTTCAGATCAAAACGCAAAATCGAAAGAAAATAATTCTACAAATTTTCTAGTTTGTCTGACTAAAGAGTCAGGCTATTCTGAAACTTCGAAGTTCGCTTTGTTTGTCGTTCGTATTGTTCCTGTATTGTTCAGTTGGCAATCTGTTTTGCAAGAAACTGCCTTTGACAAATACTTCAATCCTGCAATCCACTAGGGTGTTTACCTTGAAAAATAATTCTATTTTATTTTTCATAGTTCTGTTTCAGATATTGAAATTGAAAACCCAGAAAAAACCTAAAAAATGATGCAAAAACCTTCCAAATTGAGCTTTAATCGATACTTAAATTAAAGATATGAGCCTTTTTTTATCGTTTGTTTCAGATCAGAAAGCAAAATCGAAAGAAAATAATTCAAGAAACTTTTTTTTTTCTGATGAAAGAGTCAGATTTGTACTCTGAAACGTCACAGTTCGCTTTGTTTATCGTTCATATTGTTCCTGTATTGTTGGTTAGGCAATCTGTTTTCAAAGAAACTGCCTTTGACAAATAGTTAATTTTTAATAGTTTTTTTTTAAATATTTGGAGTGGAAACTGAAAAAAACCTAAAACTGATGCAAAATCCTCCCAAAACAAGCCTCAATTGATACTTAAAAGAAACGTGTGGGCATTTTTCTATGGTTTGTCTCAGATTAAAACTCAAAATTGAAGGGAAATAATTATACAGATTTCCTCGTTTGTCTGATGAAAGAGTCAGATTTGTACTCCAAAACGTCACAGTTCACTTTGTTTATCGTTTGTATTGGTCCGGTATTGTTCATAAGGCAATCTGTTTCCGAGAAACTGCCCTTGACAAATAGTTTCAACAATTTTATTTGATTCTCACTCAATGATTCTGTTTCAGATATTGGGAAGAAAAACTCAGAAAAAACCTAAAAAATAATAGATAGGACTTGGTTAATGGAGAAGAAAGAGCTCCAGCAATAATAAAATAACATAATCACGAGGTTGATTGGATGATTAGCTCTGATCGAGTTTGAATATTTGTTGATTCATCGACATACATTCGTCCTTGTGATATATATATATTCTTTTGAGAACGAGCATTACAATTCTAAGATATATCACAGTGTTAGCAGAGGAAATGTAAACGGGGTACCATACATATTTGCGTATGATACAAGAGCACAGATAAAAACCTCAGGAAAAATTCTGTCTCCCCGCATAAGTGTAGTAATTTGTTTATAGAAGATGGATGGCATCTTTTTCATTTGAAAAAAATTTTTTCGTCATCTTGAATTCATTTCGACAAAATATCTTGACATAATATCTGAAACAGAAAGAGGGACAGAAAACCAGAAGGAAGCAGTAAATAATATTACCTACATTTGCTCATGACCGAGAGGGTCTTTCGACCAGGTTCAGTCCTCCAAGCGATGATTTTCAGATCCTCAGATAAACGAAGAACGCTACAGGCCCCTTTATTGGGGAATCATCTCCCATAGATCCATAATTCATTTCGAACTAGAAATCTAATAAAATATCGGGAATAAAGTGGAAAACTTGTGACATGTATTATGTCAGGATGACGTATTATATGATGTTGCTAAAAAATAATAGCTACCAGAGAGAGAATGAGCCCCTTCTCGCAAATGAGGTAAAAAACAAGGATTATAGAAGCTATGTGATGAAAATGAGTTCAATAAATAGAGGCCAAGAAACGTCCTTACCTTTGCTTCCACTAACTCCTTCGTAACTGGAGTAATCCTGTCGACAGCGCGGGGGCGGGGGGCCCAAATGAAAGTGAAGTGTAGAATCTTCTCAAATTGGCAGTACCAAATTCCTGAGAAGGCACAGGCTTTTAGAAATCACCAGCGGCGTTTTTTTCTTTCATAAATTCAAGTCAGAAGACTTTAATGCGTTTTTCGAAGCGGTTCAATAACAAAATTATCACAATACGTAATCCGAAGCGTTTAGAGAGTAACTGCCTGATGTTCTTCCGTGTTCGGAACATATGGTTGGGCGTTTTTTTTTTGCCTACGTTTTCATTGACAATAATGATAAACAAGGAAACTGCTACAAATCCTTCCGTCGCAAACGTAACAAAATTACCAGTTTTAAACACCGAAAAGCAACTTAATTTCACATATACTTTCCTCAAATTTCCAGTTAGACGTTATACAACTATATTACAACGTTTCAATTCGATCGCATGCATTCAGCTCCTGAGATATCGAGGAAATCCCCTCGAAAATACGAATGAGGAGAACTCAAAAACTGTTTGGCAGGTTTTGCCCATTATCTTGAAAGTTTCCAGGCGTTAGCTTCTCTTGTTCTCAAGTGATCGTGGCAACGTACGGCCAGACGACCGGGTAGAACTGATTTTGAGATTTTCGAGAAAAAATTCGGAAATTACAGATATTTGGGCAAAACGATAAACTATATGGGACGTCATGTATCTATCCTAAGCCATTCTTTGCCCCGGAATATGGATGGTGCATCAAAGCCAGTCCGCAGGAAATTGCTAGTTTGCAGCGCGTTTCATGTAAGTGGCGGCACATTCTGGAAATTTCGCCAACTTTTCCGACAGTGTTTGAACCTTTACCTCCTAGATGGCAGCACACTATACAAAAGAGTCATGAATAAACAAGAGATATTATACAGTTTTATTCATTCAGGAGAAATTATTATTTAAGGACAAAAAATATTATTCGAACAATGGTGAAGATAATAATGAAACATTCTACAATGTAAAAATAAATTTTACTTTTTCTCCTAACTTCAACAGCATATTATCATCACCGTTAATTACGTGGTCAAATCTTGACTATCGTCAGCATTTTTTCGAAACTCTTCAACAAAATTCGTTCACGGATGAACTTCTGAACTCGTTCATCTGAATTTCAGCTTCTACATTAACATATTCGATGTGTGAAGTCATGACCTCATTAAGATTAATTTTAAATTTTTCTGAGTTTGGTTGCTATGAGAATGCAATCATTAGAGAACGCAAAAATGAAATTCTGCATCTTTGAATACCGTGGTTTTCTCATTGAATTTCTTAAATGCTCAATGATTATTTGAAAAATTAGAATTAGTCGTTCTGTGTTTCGGTTCATATGCTAAACTAGAATAATGAAATGGGCGGTTCACATTGTTCAATCATATGCAGTTACGATATGCTTCAAACATGAAATCTTCATTGGCGCAAAATTTTTGGTGCATGCGCCTGTTGTTTTTAGGACAAATTATATCGCGGCACATCCGCCATTTAGGATCCATGATATCGGTGCTAATTCAATCGACTGTCCCTAGTGCAGGCCTTCTCTATATTTTCTCTTAGTCAAAATTTCCCCAGGTTCTCAAGACTGAGGAAGAGGTTTAGCTTTGCGCAATTCACTCCTTATTCAATAAGTATAATGCCGAATGTTGAAGAATTTTCTAATTGAATTGACTTAACATTGATAATCGATATAGTATCCCACAAATATAGATACATAAGTCAAACTGATTTCAAGGGATAAATGAAATTATCAATAATGTATAATGTTTAATTTTTTTATATTCACAATAAATGGGGAAATGTGATGAAAATGAGTAACAAAAGATCCATGATACAGAATGTCCCGAAATAATTGCAACAAACATCTATTTTGGAATGAAGTAAACTCATTTTGTACTATCAATGATATTCAAATTATAATCTTCCGTTGGAGTTTTCCACATTCAGGTATTCTTGGAGGTTAATCAAATTGAGATTGATTGAATAATTCCGTGATATATTTTTCAATGAATAGTTTGGGAGATATCAGAACCTTTTTTCGCATTCAATTTTCATGCTCGGAAATTTTCATATACTCAAAAATATATTATAAAATCCAAATAATTTGTAAAACCGAAAAAATATTAATTACAAGAAATTGAATGTAGAAGGAACGTCAACTATACCAAATTCACCTCAACAGTACTTCAGTAATGAGAGATGATTAAAACACTGAAAATCTTTGCTCATATTCGAAGGGGGTAACTCTATACGGAATGGAAATTCGAACATCAGGTAAAAACCTTAATGGCTTTATTTCGTTCGAAAATTAACCCTCGGAAATTTGTTGCAATATTAACAGGCACGACAAAAATTAAAAATTCACAAATGTATTGTGAAAAATAATTTCTTTAAGATGGCATCAGATTTTTGATGTTATCAATGAAGAATATCAAACTAGCAATATCATATTCATTCTACATCATTTCCCCTTCTGCTAATGAAATTTCGAATAGACTTTTCATAACAGTTTTTCAGGCAACTGAATTTAGTAATTGAACTATAGATTGTACGGATTCACTTAAACTAGAAATATAATAGACACGTTAAATTTCTCATCTCAATAATTCTAAACTATTCAACATTGAATATCGACAATATTTCATATAGTTAATATATTGACATTAAGTAATTAATCTGACTCTTTTATAAGTACATCTGCCTATGTATATATTAAATATATAAATGTTCATGTGTTTGAGCAAATTTTATATATGAACATTTTTGTAAGTCCACTAAATAATTTTGTGGCTTTCTGTTGTCAATTTTTTTGTTCCCTTATCACCAGAATTAATGAAATAATTCAGAGTTAAATTATTCTACTGAAATCATTGGGTTGGATTGAAAATATTTTCACTCAAGGACGGATAATATGGTCGAGGGTACAAGATGTTCGTTGAAACTATCTTCAGTTTTTATAGATTTCATACTCTTCATTCAGTGAGAATTTCATATTACTGTAAAAAAATGAAGTTCCCAAATACATTTGGGCTATATTAAACGAATTTGTGATACTTTATCAGACTTGGTTCGATATTCTTGAAGGTTATGTTGGATGATTTATTAATTCGAATAAATCAGGGAATGAAAACTCGGTACAAAACTGTATGGATAATTCTTTCCATCCAATTTAATGCCAACATTTCTGCAGATATTGATTTAAATGATAGAGTTTGATTATTCAGAAGTTTCAATGATTGATAATAGTCTTGTGAAAAGGTTCATATCCTCTCTTACTCATTTCATATTCGACAAACATCTTGTAGTCCAAAAATATATGATTTTCTATACATAATTTCCTTCATAAATTAAAATAAACTTTTCCGAATACTACTTGAAAACATCAGAATGAATATAGCTCTGATATAATACTACAAAATTCTAATCCGAGAATCTAAGATCGAAATTCAGATATACATAACAATCTCTAATTAATTTCATACATTTCATTGATTCATAGTGCGTCATTTACAAATCGTTTTGTGATCTTATGAAAAATGAACATGAGACTATTCTACGTCATTCTGCGTACATAAACAGATAGGTACTCGTTGATGAGTGATGTGCAGATGTCGTTCTTTTGAAAATGATGTTGTAAAATAGTATTATGTTCATAGTCTGACCTTATTTTTATATATTATCATTATGTACCACAACTACATAGGTAATTAGAGTTTTTCAACTGCAATGTCTTCTCATTTCATTCTCATTGAGATATTGACCAGTGCGCTGTAATCTGATATTTGTAATTTCTTCCTTGCAAATATGGTATAAGTATAGATATTTCGATATATTATTTCCGAAAATGGGGCATATATCCAGACTGATACTTCGGAACTGGGTCTGTATACGTATGTTTACTCTGCAAAAAAACTACACGTAACATATTTTAGGTATTCATATTCTATTCAGGAATGCTTTTTAATGTAACAGTTACAGTTTTGAAATTTCAGTCTTGATCAAGAAAATTTTACACTAGAAATTTCTTCATGTATATTGATCGAAAATTACAGGTAACTTCGGCATAGGAAATTTCTTTAGCAATTCTCAATTTACGCTTTTGAGAGTTGGTAACAAATACGTAATCAACCTTTCACCCTCGCAGAGAGGAAATATATGAAGTTTATCCTCCGGAATGTAGAACAAAAACCTATTTCACCTCAACATCGATAACAATCCATCTTTCATGTTTTGTGAATATGTTTTTATTGTATTTTGTGGGGGAAACTAGCGAAAGAAAACAATACTCGCTTCAAACGAATGAGTAGTCTGATCAACAATACATAATAATCATAGAGCAGTCTTCTCTATCCTCAACGAACGCTGATATTTTGGTATTGTGAAGAATTCTATCGAAATAAATCAAAAGGAAATTCGAATGATAAGATACCATGGAAAAATACTGATTTGCCAAATATATGGACGAAACGTCGGCTAAGTGCAACTTGGTCGTTTCATTTCTACCAGTCCTATTCCTCTTAACAATCATTATGTCAACTCAAGGACGTGAACCTATGGAACATGGAAAATTTCGAAAATATGAATAATTGAATTTCGTCAACATGTTTGATATAAAAAAAAATGTAATGCTCATCTCAAAAGAATATATATATATATCAACATGTTCAGTCTTGCCAGTAGCATTGGTGTTATAAAAATGTATTTTCTTTATTTTTGCCATATTTTGCATATGCCGTATTATGTAAACGAACTATTTTTGCGCGCATGTTCTAGGGGAACAGCGTGCTATCGTTTTGATCAAATGTCTGTAATTTTGGATGATTGAGCCGAAAATGGTCTCAATCGACTAGGTTGGACTCACTGATGACGAATCCGGTGTCAAAATCGATTCTGTCCGGCCGGCCGTAGACACGATAACTGTCGAACGAAGTGAGCTAGCAACTTGAAACTTTCAGGGTAGGTCGCGCATTGGAATGCCGCGGTTAAGTTCGTTAATGGGCCAAATCGATCAAATAGTTTCGGAGTTATAGGCATTTGAAGTTTTGAAGTTATTTATTTTTTATTTCAGAAACTACCTGAGCGATTGGATTCAAACTTGGCAGTTAGGTGAAGTACAACGACGCGCAACTTTGAGCCAAATTTCGTCAGGATTATATTGTTGGTTATTTTTAAAAAAAAAATTTTTTCGAAATTTTTTTTCAAACAAATTTTTTTTTCGGAAACCATTCATCATATCCAAAAAAAATTATACTCACGCTTTGACCTTCTAATTTCACAGCAATGCACCAAATTTCAGTTCGATACGATCATAAGTTTTGGAGATATCGGGAAAAAATATGTCAAATTTCGAGGTTTTCTTCTCGATATCGTTGATTTTTTCGGTATAACTCGAGAAATACTGATTCAAGCCTGATTAAACTTCACAGCTAGTTTTAAGACGCTGAAAGACAACTTTATGCAAAATTTCGTAATAATCGGGTAATTAGAACAATTTGAAAAAAAAATTTATATGATTTTCTCACCATATCATCCTCATTAAATTCTGTATGAAACTTCGAACTGTTATTTTCGATGAAGTACTGGATTTCAATTCGATCTGATCTGTATTTTTGGAAATATTGGAAAAATAAAATTTTGATTGGGTATATCTACGGAATCATTGGGTGGATTTTTTGTAGAGAAGGTTTGGACCTTAATTACGAAGGCCGAATTCGTGAATGGGTAAAATCCACCCAATGATTCCGTAGATATGCCCAATCAAAATTTTATTTTTCCAATATTTCCAAAAATACAGATCAGATCGAATTGAAATCCAGTACTTCATCGAAAATAACAGTTCGAAGTTTCATACAGAATTTAATGAGGATGATATGATGAGAAAATCATATAAATTTTTTTTTCAAATTGTTCTAATTACCCGATTATTACGAAATTTTGCATAAAGTTGTCTTTCAGCGTCTTAAAACTAGCTGTGAAGTTTAATCAGGCTTGAATCAGTCTTTCTCGAGTTATACCGAAAAAATCAACGATATCGAGAAGAAAACCTCGAAATTTGACATATTTTTTCCCGATATCTCCAAAACTTATGATCGTATCGAACTGAAATTTGGTGCATTGCTGTGAAATTAGAAGGTCAAAGCGTGAGTATAATTTTTCTTGGATATGATGAATGGTTTCCGAAAAAAAAATTTTTTTGGAAAAAAATTTCGAAAAAAATTTTTTTTTAAAATAACCAACAATATAATCCTGACGAAATTTGGCTCAAAGTTGCGCGTCGTTGTACTTCACCTAACCGCCAAGTTTGAATCCAATCGCTCAGGTAGTTTCTGAAATAAAAAATGAATAACTTCAAAACTTCAAATGCCTATAACTCCGAAACTATTCGATCGATTTGGCCCATTAACGAACTTAACCGCGGCATTCCAATGCGCGACCTACCCTGAAAGTTTCAAGTTGCTAGCTCACTTCGTTCGACAGTTATCGTGTCTACGGCCGGCCGGCCGGCCGGCTGGACAGAATCGATTTTGACACCGGATTCGTCATCAGTGAGTCCAACCTAGTCGATTGAGACCATTTTCGGCTCAATCATCCAAAATTACAGACATTTGATCAAAACGATAGCACGCTGTTCCCCTAGAACATGCGCGCAAAAACCAATCGTTGCTAGGTATGTGCCAACTTTTTTCGGAATCTGCATAATAGTACTTGTGCAGATGGATTTGGTTTTCCAACTATCCCTGGGTGACTCAGAACTGATCTTGTGGATTTCGGTATCCACAGGTTTTCTGTCATAAGAAATTTTATTTATCTAGGCCTCATTTCCATTCTCCACATGATACCATCAGGGTTGTCACGACTCTATAAAATGATGAACAATTTTGATTGTCTCCCCCGTAGTTAGTTCTAAGTGATGAGATCTGTACCACTAACTCTGCCACTTGTTCGTTTAATTCAGTAATTATTTTTTGAGTACAAATGATACAGAAACAAATGTCCTTTATCGAAAATTAGAAACGGGGCACGAATGTTTCAGAGGGTTGTTGGTTTAGTCGAAATCAACGAAATGATTCAATAAACTTTGACACCTTATTTCAGTGTTAATGTCGTGTTTCATCAGAAAATATATTCCTTCATTGCTTTTCAAGTATGTCTTATATCTTCACGGTAGCGTTGGCTCATTCTTGATTGAGACTGTGACTTCGTAGGAGAGGGATTTTGGGAACAAGTGATGAATTTCCTTTCAATACAAATTTAGATACATATTGTTTTCATTTCGAATGAGAAAATACGAGGTTTTACCCATCGACATATTAAGAGTAGTAATAGGCCATCCGTTTTCATCGTAGATAGAAAAAAAAATGGTGAATGGATCTTAATCTAAATGGAGTGTCTTCGTTCAGCAAAAAAGAGTGGTTTTATATAAACATAAATGACGTCCCAACACATTTCATTTGATTAAGAACTCTAAGGCCCCTTGCACACTGGATGGCAGCTGCTGGTCAAGTAACACGTTGATATGAATAGAAGCGTTCACATGCTTCACACGGGTTGCTGTCCGGTTGGAACATCTTACACCGAATGGTATGTGGAAGCAGCTCTGGGATACATTTCACTAGAATGTATGCATGTCCTCTCTACTTCTCGGTGTCCTTATAAATAATTCGGACGACGTATGCAGCATAACAGACCCATATTCTTGTACAAGGAGTTCCTCCTACGCTTATTGGTCCACGAATTTGGTAATTCCTCTCCTAGTGCCGTTGATCTTTCTGAAAATAAGATGAAAAATTTTTTTAAATCAGAGGCACGCTTTTTCGGTTCTATTCTTCTACATTGACGAATGACTTTTCGAGTATAATCTTCTTTGGTGAGTTCTTTCTGCGCTAGAAATGTAAAATCATCTTTTAAACTCGCTCTGTATAATGCAACTTCATCAAGTTTACCCCGATCAGTTTTTGGGATACTGATGAAATATCTTCAAAAGTTCAAATGATTTTAACTTCGAATCCGTTCGAATGATTTCGATCACTAACGAAGTCAACTATCACATTTTGATGCGAGACTTTCCCTGAAGCTTTCAAGTCGGGAATCCTGATTATATTTTGTTAACTACTGTCTAAGAAAATTTATAAAAAACTTCTGGAAAGACAATGGTATAGAGTCGGCGACCTCTGCAAATATTGGAGAAATTTAATTTTGAATGGGTATATCTCTCCGGAACCATTGGGTGGATTGAATCAATTCAGATTTCGTAACTGAACCGCAAACCCACTCTACAAATATCGAGTCGTTTTTTCCTAAAACAACAGCCGATCTTAAATACGACCTTTTTCTTCGTGAAGAAACTCAGAAACAACAATACAGATTGGATCTAATTCAACTCTCGTACTCAATTGATGAATGATAGCTGGAAAGTTCACGCAGAAGTTAATGAGGACCATATGAAAAGAAGATCGCCAAATCTTTCTCCTATAGGTACAAAATAGGATCGAAGTTGGAAGTGAATTTTACAAGTTTTTTAGTACCGTTGATCTTACTGAAAATCATATGAGGTAAAAAGATGAACGTCATTCATATCGATCAAAGTATTCTGCACTCGAGGGTAGTGTTCGCACGATGCTCCCGATAGATGGCGAATTGTAAGTAATAACACTGCAGTTTTCCGTCTAAAACGTTGTAAGTTCCTTGAGTCCTGTAACAGTGGTTGCCATAGGTAAGGCAGTCTGATGATCGATAAGAACCGTGAAACGGCAGTAACTATTCTCCTTAGGTCCGCTCCTTCGATGTAGATGTTTTGGTTGTTTGAATGACTAGCTCAGATCAAGGTGGAATATTTGGTGAATTATCGACAGGTATTCGTCCTTGTGATATTTTATTGAAGATGAAAAATTGTTTTGAATCAGAGGCTCTACTTTTTCGGTTAAATTTTGTACCTTGATATGAATGACCTTTTGAGTATAATCTTCTCTAGTGGGCTCTTTCTGCGCTCGAAATGTACAATCATATTTTGAAATTGCTCTGTATAATGTAGCATTATCAAAAATACCTGATGATGTTATTTTGAGGGTTCAAATCATGACTCTTGCGTGAACGTGACTCGTAAAATTGTGAAACTTCAACATCATGTCGATCGAAATTGCCACGGAGCTCAATCAGACTGGTAGAATTCCAGGGGATCGTCTGGGCTTTTGTTCTGAGACTTTATTGCTACACTTCGATTACAATGCAGAAAGAATTATTTGAAACGACCCCAATATACAAAATGTGATAAATACAGGTAAGAAGCTTTTGTCCTAGTGATAATTCTCTTTTTTTCCCTGATGTGAAGTAGATATCCGTAAAGGCCACCCACTCAGGTACTGATCTCGCTGGAGACAGCTTGACCTTCCGATAAGGATGATTTCACCATTTTCTAATCTGCATGGAATGTTAAGTGAACCTGCAAGCCATAATTTTCCACCCATGTGCTGGATTGCATTAAGTTTTTTCAGAAATGATGGGAGGATGAAGTTTCGAATGGACGGAATCATTCTTTTTATTTTTTCACCTATTCACGAATTCGTTCGTGGGGGTTAGAATTACATCCGCACTCTTCTTTCTTTTCTGTTTTTTGAGAAAAAAAGCTTTCCTGAAAGTTTTGAATTTTTTTCCCATTTTTTCCATCGAAAATTGAATGAGAGAATTATAATCTATAGAAAACGCTCTTGCGGATAGCGACATTCAAATTATTTATCAAGGGCAATTTCTAGAAAAAGTATTTTTCCTAGAAACTGCCCTTGACAAATAATCTGAATCTCCAAAAACGCAGGAGCGTTTTCATGAATAATAAATTTGATTTAGTTTTTACTAAATCTTTTTGAGCGCATGTTCTGGGGAATAGCACGTTATCGTTTTGTGACAATGTCTGTAATTTTCGAATTTTGAGCCGAAACGATTAGGCTGGACTCTGTCCACAATTTTTTTCTCGGAAACTATTGATAAATTTGGCATATACCTTGAGGGTGATATCGGACGATTAAGTTCAAAATTTTGTTTTTTCAATAATAACAAAAATTTGAATCCTATCAAATTGATCGGAAAGTTGTAGCTTGAGATTCATGCAGAATTTCATAAGGACTATATGAAAGGGTATATCGTCTTATCTTCCCATCAAGATGTAAAGCTGTGTTTTGCTCGGTCAATACCTGGACAGGTAATTGGCTTGGCAACGAATTTTAACATGCGCGGAAAAGCTCCTGAACTCACGTGTGCTTTTCTAGATTTTTCAGATATAAGTATTGAAAACCTCAAAAAAACCTGATCAATAAAAAGGATATTTTCCAGAAACTATTCATCAGATTGCAAAAAAATTTCACACAAACCGTAAACCTCGTATCTCACAATAGTGCACTGAAATGCAGTTGTGATCCGATTTAAATTTTTTGAGTTATTGGAAAAAACTTCATAGGCGTCAAAATTATGGAACAAATTCATTTTCTAAGAAGAAAAATATAAATTGACCTGTTTAAAGATTTTGTAGCCAAATATTTTTCTTCTGAGAAAATGAATTTGTTCCATAATTTTGACGCCGATGTATTTTTTCTCAATAACTCAAAAAATTTGAATCAGATCACAACTGCAGTTCAGTGCACTATTGTGTGTTTCACTTTTACCAATTTTTTTTTATGTCATCCTGACATAATACATGTCTCAAGTTTTTCACTTTGTTCCCGATATTTTATTAGATTTTTAGTTCGATATGAGCAATTATGGATCTATGGGAGATGATTCCCCAATAAAGGGGCCTGTAGCGTTCTTCGTTTATCTGAGGATCTGAAAATCATCGCTTGGAGGACTGAACCTGGTCGAAAGACCCTCTCGGTCATGAGCAAATGTAGGTGATATTATTTACTGCTTCCTTCTGGTTTTCTGTCCCTCTTTCTGTTTCAGATATTATGTCAAGATATTTTGCCGAAATGAATTCAAGATGACGAAAAAATTATTTTCCAATGAAAAAGATGCCATCCATCCATTGTCATAAACAAATTACTACACTTATACGGGGAGGCAGAATTTTTCCTGAGGTTTTTATCTGTGCTCTTGTATCATACGCAAATAAGTATGATACCCCATTTACATTTCCTCTGCTAACACTGTGGTATATCTTAGAATGTAATGCTCGTTCTCAAAAGAATATATATACCATTTTTTCATGCATTTTTGAAGGATTTCTGTTGCACCCTGTGCCATCCCCATCTACCCTCTGAATTTTTTGAACAGGAAAAGTGGGTCATGTGGTACATTTCTGGCAAGGTCTTTGTATCTTCTTTACAGGCGTGCAGAAATTTTCAACGTGAAAAATTTCAAAGAAGTTGAAAGTAATGCATGAACAAAACTGTAATGGTCGACTCTCATTCGGTGACTAATTTCATCTAACTAAAGGGTCTTTCAATAGGGACGGGTCGATGTTGGCAGCCTGTGGCGGCCATGTTGTTTTAACGTAGTCTTTCTAACCTATATTTTTTTATTCAGTTAGTAATGCCAAATCACCATGGCAAGTTACACGGTTGAGCAACACGTCCAAATGTTAAAAATGTATTACCAAAATGAGTGTTCGTTAGTGCAAACGTTACGTGCATTGCGCCCATTTTACGGCAGACGAGGTGGTCCTTCAAAGTCGACTCTCCAACGTTTGGTGGCCAAATTCGAATCGACCGGTTCAATAAACAATCTGCCAACACCCGTACGTGCAAAGACCGCCAGATCGGCCGAGAACATCGCTGCTGTCCGTGATAGTGTGCAGGAGAACCCGAGGCAGTCAATTCATCGACGTTCACAAGAACTCGGTCTTTCACAAACATCAACGTGGCGCATTTTGCGTCAGGACTTAGGGCTGCACCCGTACAAGATTCAACTCACTCAGGAGCTCAAAGTTACTGACCATAGGCAACGCCGTTCGTTCGCTGATTGGGCTACAGTGTGTTTGGCAGAGGACCCCAACTTTGGCAGAAAAATCATTTTTTCCGACGAAGCGCATTTCTGGATGAATGGCTATGTGAACAAGCAGAATTGCCGTATATGGGATGACAACAACCCACACGAAGTTCACCAAGTAGCCATGCATCCACAAAAAGTGACCGTATGGTGCGGATTTTGGGCCGGCGGTGTTATTGGTCCGTACTTTTTTGAAAACGATGTTGGTGAGGCCATTACCGTCACAGGCGAACGGTACAGAAGGATGATCACCGATTTCTTTTGGCCCAAATTGGACGATCTACACTTAGACGACATGTGGTTCCAGCAGGATGGCGCTACGAGCCATACAGCGGATGCCACCATGGATCTTCTGCATGAACGCTTTGAGGGCATGGTTATCTCTCGCAGAGGTGACGTGAATTGGCCACCGAGATCCTGCGACTTATCACCTTTAGACTTTTTTTTGTGGGGTTTTCTTAAGTCGCAGGTCTATACCAATAAGCCACAATCGACCGATGCCCTTAAAGTCAACATAGCTCAGGCTATCGCTGAAATTCAACCCGAACTATGCGGCAGAGTTGTTGAACATTGGACAACTCGAATTCGTGCCACCGTGAGAAGCCGCGGCGGACATTTAAACGATGTGATTTTCCACACATAATGGCATATATAGCTCTTTCAAATAAAAAAAAAAAATCGTTAAAATCTCACACACGGCCTTTTTTATTTCATGTCAAAATCGACCCGTCCTTATTGAAAGACCCTTTAGTTCTTCAAAAAAAAAAATATTTTCCTTTAAAATTTCTGCACGCCTGCAAAGAATATACAAAGACTTTGCCAAAAAAGTACCACATGACCCACTTTCCCTATTCAAAAAATTCAGGAGGGTTGATGGGAATGGCACAGGGTGCAACAAAAATCCTTCAAAAATGCATAAAATTTGGTAAAATTGAAAAAAACATTGACCTGTTTCAGCATTTTGTTGCCAAATATTTTTCTTTTGAAAAAATGAATTTGTTCCATAATTTTGACGCGCACTGTATATAAAACTTCGAGCCAATTTAGGAAGTTTGGATATTATAAGGGACCGTGTTTTTTTCACTGTTGTCAACCTAACTTTTGATATTCGAGATATCGATCGAAGGAGATTCCGGTGGGACGCTCTGTAAACATAAAACAATAGGTGTACAAGTTAGTATTTCACATCTAAATGTTCCTACAAATAGTTCAACTAATCATTTGGGAATTATTCATAACCCTATTCGGAATCAACAGCAGATTTGGGAGTAGTATACCACGCTTTTGGATGCAATGAACTTGAGAGTTCAATTTGAATGGAAATCTCGCGAAAACATACGCCTACTGATTTTCAATCACCAATCCCTTTTCTATGAGTGAGTGACATTTCAACTGATACATTCCCGATGAAATAGACATATTGACAGATTGTAGGGTGATCTAGTCGTGTTCATTACTGAAACAGGAGTATCCATTATAGATATAATCCGTATACGCCATGATTAAATTGGGGGTTTCTTTTCCATTCTGTTGTGTCTGTGTCATCAGTGACATTTTCGATACCAGAAATGATCTAACCTCAATGTGACGACATTTTCAGTATTTTTTTTTTCAAGCAGGGGTATGTGCAGTAAATTAGTAGAACAACCTGTTGTTATGTTGTGACACAATAACTTCCGAAAGTAACAACTTAGAGACTCGATATTTGTAGAGTATATATATATATGTATATAGTTTTTTTATATCTGGATTACGAAGACCGAATTCATGAATGGGTGAAATCCACCCAATTATTCTGCAGATATACCCATTCAAAATTTTATTTCCTCAATATTTTCAAAAATACATATAAGATCGAATTGAAATCCTTTACTTCATCGAAAAATGACAGTTCGAAGGTTCATATAAAATTTTATGGGGATAATTTGATTAGGAGATCACAAAATATTAAATATTTGAAAAAAAAACTTAAATTTTTTTTGGATTGTTCTAATGGGACGATCGTCACGAAATTCTGCCCAAAGTTGTCCATCAGCATTCTCAAACTAGGTGCCAAGTTTCATCATGATCAAAGTATTATTTTTTGAGTTATTCCGAAAACAACAACGATATCGAGAAAACAACCAAGAAGTTTCACATATTTTTTTCCAATATCTCCGGAAATAATAACCGCATCGAACCGAAATTTGCTACACTGCTGTGAAATATAGGGCTCAAGGTGGTAGCAAATTTCTTTGAATCCCAATATGAAGTCCCAATACAGTCGCTTCTGTAGTTCCTGAAATATCAGGAAATAACCTAAAAATTTCAACTTTTTATTACTCCGGAACCATTCGGCCGAATTTACCCTTTAACGAATTTAATCGTCACATTTGAAAATCGAACCTACCCTGAAAGTTTCAAGTCGATAAGAATCTCCGTTCGCTCGTGATCGTGCATACAGACAGAGGTCCGGACAGAATCAATTTTGACGCCGGATTCGTCATCGGTGAGTGCAACCTAGTTTTGTAAGACCATTTTCGGCTCAAATTCGAAAATAACATATATTTGGACAAAAAGTTAGCACGCTGTTTCCCTAACACATGCGCGCAAAAAAGGGGCCTAATGACCAATGGAATGATGCAATCAAAAAAGCAAACTGTAATGTTTCGTAGTACAAATTTGACTCCTTCATCAGACAAACGAGAACATTTGCCAAATTTTAGTCTTCTAATTTTCGTTTTTTGGGACTTTTGTCATATTGAAATTTATGAGAAATTTGAATATGAAAAATAATTATAGGTTTTATCTTTGGACTTAATAAATTTCTTCTAATTTTGGCTTAGTTGTTTTGTCAAATCACAAAATTTGATTCAATATCCATTCAAAGCAATGGACAGAAAATAGCGCTTTCATGAAAGCCCTCTTAAACTAAGGTTTTAAACCAATATTCTGTATGAGTTCGATGAATGCCTAAAATGAGTATTTCACCCCTTAATTTTCAATTTATATGGCTGCTAACTTTTTCCTGTTTCTCGAATAAGACCTTCGAATTCAGTATTCATTCGAAGGAATCTTTTTTAAAGTTCAAAAGCGCTCACAATTTATGTCATGACAATGCATTTCTTTGGTTCAGCGAAGAGTATAAACTTTTCAGTGGGCAAAACATAATGCTATTGTGAATAGAACCTGCTGGTCTGTATCGACATAAACTTTTTCAAAGTTCTCCAGACTGACTGTGTTCAATGTCCATCTCCTCGAGATAGGTTGAAAATCGATGTTCACTATAAGGTTCATTGATGTTCCTGCTACTTGATCTTTCTGTTTCCGGACTGAAATAGCTTTATTGAAAATACTCCACAAATAAATGTCAGAAACATTTCGATTGAGTTTTCAATTTGGGAACTTTCGCAAAGTTTTTTTTTTTTGTATTTTTTCAACGAAAAAACGAAACCCCTCAGAAGCTTGTTCGAGTTAGGATACCGGGTGTGTTCTGTGTAGGCTTTGTTACTTATTCCTTGCGCCACGTTAGGAACAGCACTGTTTATTGTTTACCCAACAGCGAATGGATGGACGGTCCCCTTGAACCGGAAAAGTTATTTCCCGGCCAAGAGCTCGAACCCCAGACCTTACGATCATGGGGCTTGCGCTCTAACCACTGAGATACCGCCGCTTTTCATGACTACTAATCGTGAATTTCGATATGCACTGATAATTATTCATCATAATAAAATGGCTTTTATTCAACTTCGAAATTCCCCCGTAATAATAATTATCCTCTTTAGACTGTCTCTCAAATTTGAACGAAAACATATTCCCCACCAGAAATCAAATTATATTACGCGACTGTTCTAGGGAACGCGTTTATCGTTTCGTAACGATGTCTTTAATTTTCGAATATCGAGCCAAAAATGGCTCGATTGGGTTAAACTCCCTGAAGAAGACTTAGCGACTCGAAATTGTCAGGTTAGTTTTCAAGTCCGAATATCTCAGTTGAGTTCGTTAATGACTGGAATTGGTTAGATAGTTTCGGAGTTGGGTCTATTTGAGATTTTGAGAATAATTCCTCGATTTCTCATGAAGTATTGACTGGATCAAATTGAAACTTCATGAACAGTGTTGGAATAACCCCGCACAACTTTCGAGTGGATTTAGTTGTTAAAAAAAAAAATTCATTCCAAAATGCTTGAAATTTTTGATGAAATTTTTTTTTTCTCTGGAAATATAAATCAAACCTTGGAGTCAGTAATTAACAAGAATGTTCGAAATTTCAATCCGATCCAATATTTACTTTAGGAGATATAAGAGGAAAAAATGTGCTAAATTACGTTGTTATTTGGAATTTTAACGTTATTTACGCAATATTTCAAGGAGTACGAACGCAATCTGATTGAAACTCCGTAATCAGGTGAAGATTACCAATGCCTAAATAGGTGCGAAAGTTCGTGCCGATTCAATAGTAAGAACTAGAACAAGCGCGTCAAAGCTGCCGACCTTACATCAGTGCTTTTCTAGATTCTTCTTCCATTTTGCAACTTTTTTTGGGTGCATGATCGTTTTGTCCAAATTTTCAATTTGTCTCAACTAGATTGAACTCACTGATGATAAATTCAGCATCTAAATCGATTCGCACAGTTTAATAGGATATTAATTTTTGGAGATATTAAAAAAAAATTTAAATTTTTGCTGAAATCAGCATTAAATGACTTAAAACACAATTTTCGAAATTTTGGCCAAGACGATACAGCTAGCGACATCTATTGTCCCTACATCGAAATATGGAAATGTCCATAATTTTTCAAATTCATGCTGAAGATGGCTTTGAATGAGCTGGCAACACAATTGCCGAAATTTTGTCCGAAACGATGCAGCTAGTGACATCTATTGTCACTACACCGAACTATGGGCATGTTCATAATTTTCCGAATTCATGCTGAAAAAGGGCATAAAATGACTGGAAAAACACTTTTCGAAATTTTGGCCAAAACAATACAGTTAGCGACATCTTTTGTCACTACGTAAAACTATCCAATGTCGAATTTTAGAATTTCATTCTGAAAATGGCATTAAATGGCTGGAAAAAATTCGAAATGTCATCATCTTAGTTTGGCTAAAATTACGAAAATTGTTTTTCCATTTATGCCATTTTCAGCATAAAATTCGATTTTTATAGTTCGACATAGTGACAATAGATTTCGCTAGCTGAATCGTGTTGCCCAAAATTTGGAAAATTGTTTTTTCAGTCCTTTAATGCCATTTTCAGCATAAGTTTCAAAAATTATGGACATGTTCATAGTTCGGTGTAATGACAATAGATGTCGCTAGCTGTATCATTTTGGAAAAATTTCGAAAATTGTTTTGGCAATGGTTTGATGCCATTTTCAGCATGAAATTCGAAAATCAGACACATTTTAGTTTGAGGTAGTGACAATAGATGTCGCTAGCAGTATCGTTTTGGCCAAAATTCCGAAAATTGTTGTTCCAGTCATTCAATGCCATTTTCAGCATAAATTTCATAAACCTAGAAAAGCACTGACGTGAAGTCAGCAGCTTTTGCGCTTATGTTCACTTTCGGTGATATCCTTTGAACATGACTTCACGTCAGTGCTTTTCTAGGTTTTTCTATTTATTGCTATCGTTTTGCTGGTATCAGTTATTTATGCAATATTGAAATCTTTGAGAATTCAGAGACGAGACCCTCGTACAAGACTCGAGACGAGACTAAACTCCACGTACCAGAACATTCAAAAAAAAAAACACGAATTTGACGAAAATTTCAAGATTTTTCACATCGAGAACAGAGGGCAGAAGTTAAATTTATTGGAGTGTCCAGAGATAAAACGATTTAAAAAAATTCAGTCAGCTAGAAGCCCGACCGGTTCTTGAAGAATAGATCCGTTGGAAACATATCTGTACCTGTAATATTGGTTTACATCTAATGAAACTACAATGTGATGAAACGAGTCATATGTTTGTAATAAAGTAGGAATTGTAATAAAATAGGAATCAACCACATTTCTGTGTCTAAATAAGTGAAAATAACCCATATTATCTTGCCAATGTCACAAACTTCCCATATCAACTGATATCTTTCCTTCAGGCAGAACGAAATCCACCAAATTCCCCTCTTCACTGCTATCTACGAATTCACTGAGGAAAAGTGAAAGTCGATGATTTTCCCGATAACTAGTAATTGATGGAGCGTCCTGTAATGAAATTTCAGTCAAAAACCTCATCTGGGAGCGAGAAAACAAATTTACTTCATTATCGCCTACTCCCTATTTCGACAAGATATTTATTCGATTCGAGTGCACATGTATTCCTGTTCCAGATATGTGTGCATCGCCATATAACAAGACGAACGAGACAAGAGGAAGATCGAAGGCTCTAACGGCTGAGGGCAGACCTGCAATACGTCGAACCATTATTCACAATACGACAAAGAAACAAATAAAGGCCTTCGAGGGTTCCATAGAAATCATTGCAATTTTAACGATTCATTATTTCGATGAAGTTTGGTGCCACCGCCCCACAAAGATCCGATCGAAGAGGACTAGTAAAGACCGAGGGGTTTCGAAGCAGAGGTGATCTGAAACAACACCGATTTTCCGAAATTTAAGATTGTTAGCCAAATTGCCATACCGCTATTATATTACTTTTCATCACCTCTGGGACCCTACTCTTGAATGTGATGATATGAACGTTCCCTATCGTTTCATCGAAAATGCACCGTGTTTCCTTGACAACAGCGTCGACACGCCTATTTTCTTCCATTCCTGATTCAAGAATAGGGACCCTGCAGGCTCTGTGAACGCCAGTGACTCCAGGCAAGCGGTTGTGTCGTTCTAGATAACACGTCTCAGAAATCGGAAAAAGTAAGTTTTCAACGATTTTTATTAACCTCTAGTTTACCAGTTTTTTTGAATTTCACTTGAGTTTTACAGTGCGCGTCAAAATTATGGAACAAATTCATTTTCTCAGAAGAAAAATATTTGGCAACAAAATCCTGAGAAAGGTAAATTTTTGTTTCATTTTACCAAATTTTCATTCATTTTTGAAAGATTTTTGTTGCACCCTGTGCCATCCCCATCAACCCCCTAAATATTTTTAATAGGGAAAGTGGGTCATGTGGTACTTTTTTGGCAAGGTCTTTGTATCTTCTTCACAGGCGTGCAGAAATGTTCAAGAAACAAATTTGTTTTTTGAAAAATTAGTTAGTTCAAAGAGGTTGTCAGTATGTGCTCTTTAGCATGGCTCATTTACTTTGAGACGATGGTATCTGATGAAATTTGTCACCGAATGAAATTCGACCATTACAGTTTTGTTCATGCACTACTTTCAACCCCTACGAACCCTTTAATGGAGAAAAAAGTTTCACGTGAAGGGGTTGAAAGTTGTGCATGAACAAAACTGTAATGGTAGACTTTCATTCGGTGACAACTTTCATCAGGTACCATCGTCCCAAAGTAAATGAGACATGACAAAGTGCACATACTGAAAACCTGTTTGAAGTAACTAATTTTTTTTTTTTTAAATTTTCTTGAAAACTCCTGCGCGCCTGTAAAGAAGATACAAAGACCTTGCCGAAAAAGTACCACAAGTACTTCCCCTATTCGAAAAATTTAGAGGGTTGATGACGATGGCACAGGGTGCAACAAAAATCCTTCAAAAATGCATGTAAATTTGAAAAATGTGAAACAAAAATTGACCTGTTTCAGGATTTTGTTGCCAAATATGAATTTGTTCCATAACTTTGACACGCACTCTATATGAATCGAAAGCTCATTTACTCACGATTCAATTCATCACATCTTTACAGCTAGTTCACGTATTTTTCTTTCATAAGTTATACCCATTCAAAATTTCGTTCTTCAATACTTCCAAAAATACATATCAGATAAATATGGTAGTAAGTTGTTGGATGCCGATGTGAGAACTTATCCAAGACTAATATTTCGTGACCACCATATCGTTGAAAAAACTCCGAAAATTTTTTTCAACACTTTCAAGTTTGTTTCGCAAACTTTCTGTTAGATTTCCATTTGATGTGATAAAAACTTATTGCTAAGCCCTCAGGCAACCTCAAAGAAAATGAGTTCCGAGAGAAACAACTGGGGGACTGAGAGTTTGGTGTTTGAATTCGTGAATGGGTAAAATCCCCTCAATAAATGGAGTGTTTTCATATCATTGTCTCAACGAAATACTCCAGATTTCTCATGGGAGAAATATCAAAATCATCAAATCAGGTCGTGGAGAATATTTTTTTGAGGTTTTTGCCAATATCCTGGGAACCAATTGAACTATATGAATGGGCTTTCGTACATATATTACCAGTCTTACTCTAGATTTCGCATCCTGTTCCAATTTATTGGAAGCCCGATGTTAAAGATGATGGAAGATGAAGACGATAGTCTGGAGAGAAAAATGGAAGACTACAAATTACATACCTACATAAATGATCAAATTTGAAATCTGGCAATCGGCCGAAAATGACGGTTCGTGCAAAATGTCGTGAAATGGCTTCGAATTTGAATAAGCTTCCGACATCAAGTCAGTCCCTTCCGAAAAACTTGTTTTCATCAGGTGAATAATGATAAATTTCATAAATCCGTTTTCAATTTGAATAGAATTTAATCAATCGTTATTGAAGTTCGATTCAGGAATATTGTTTTAGTCCTCCAATTTCGTTTAATCCAATAAGCATCCTGATACAATAATGTTTAGATGATAGTATGCATCAAAATTTTTACCCCTAATTGTTATTTCCACTTTGAACATAATAGTTTTCTGAAATCCTCAGGGTCCCGAAGTCGAGTGAAAAATCAATCAACGTGAAGCAATACAGGAGAAACAGATATAAGTGGAAGTACAAGGCGTTTGTCGATGAAACTGACACTGAATTATTCTCAATAGCAGTAGCTGCACATCTGGCACAGAAACACGAGAAAACAGATTCAAAAACAAAGTCGATATATTCGTATTCATATTTTCAATCTGAAATTGATTCAGAGCTGTCAGTTGCACAATTTGTGTTCATCCAGGGATCAAAATGACACGTGAAAATACAATTGAATCGAAGAAACACCAACGCATCAAAAATAAACTGCTCCACAAGAGTTAGGGATATCGTATTCAATCGTTTTTAAAAGTATGCAATTTTCGAGAAAATCGCTGTAAAATCATTTAAAACTCAATAACAACTTGAATCGATCCAATAAAAATCAGTATGAGACATTTCGTCAATCTGGTCGCCTTTTTTCTGGAGTTTGGTTCTCTGCATATGCTTCATGAATGTTCTTATTTTGAAATGAAGTCAGTTTATCAATGGCTTCGATTTGAAACGAGTTTTCTGAAAATGTCAAGACGTAAATTAACAAACTGAGACTAATAGGGCTATCGGAATGCTACAGGGTGGCCTAACTCAGGTTGTTGTAGCGGAAAGGCTCCAAGACAGCCAAAGTGTGATATCTCGACTTTGGAATAGGTTCAGGCAGACAGGTTCCGTGCTGGAAAGACCAAGGCTTGGTGGGCGACGAAAAACAACACCTGCTCAGGATCGTTTTATCACCGTTTTGGCGAGAAGAAACTCTACATCTACGTGTAGAATGCTACGGAATACTCTTCAAAATGCAGATGGGGTCCAAGTTTCCATCGAAACCATTAGACGACGTTTGAGAGAGGTGAATCTAGGTTCTAGACGTCCATTAAGTGGAGTTCCATTAACACGTGACCATAACCGTCAAAGACTGGAATAGGCAAGGCAACATATCAATTGGAACGATCAATGGCGTAGTGTCCTTTTCACTGATGAATCCAGATAGGGACGATTTTCAGATTCTCGAAGAATAAGGGTATGGACAATCCCACGCATACCCCGTAATCGTCGCCAAGTCCAAGAAGTCCATCCATTCCGAGGGGGTAGTGTTATGGTATGGGCCGGGATATGTTTCAACGGGCGCACAGATCTACACATTTGTCCTTGGAATATGATCGCCTTAAACTATAGGGAGCATGTCATTGAAAATGTGGTGCCAAATTTTCACACTGCTATTGGTGAAACTTTTAAATTTCTAGACGATCACGCTAGACCGCACCGTGCAGCCATAGTTGAGAATGCGCGCGAGGAGCTTGGTATTCCACATTTACCAATACCTCCGCACTCACTAGATTTGAATTGCATGGAATAAGCTCCAAAGAAGATTAGATAATCATCAACCTACCCCAGAATCCTTAAATGATCTGAGAGAACTTCTGCCCCGTTTATGGAACCAAATTCCTCAAGGAAGATTTCAACAAACTCGTGTGTAGTATGCAGAGAAGATGTCAAGCTGTTATTGATACCCGTGGAGGCCATACATAATATTGATAGTCTTAAAATGCTTGAATTCTCGGGAAATAAAATTTCGTTATTTTACTCGATTTTTATTAACCACCCTGTATACGCTGCAGACCTACAGGCTAAAATTAATTTGCAACTGGAAATCATATTAATATAAATTGTCATCACATAGAAATCTTATTTTAACTATATTTTTTTGGAATTTAAGTCAATATCCCTAACTCATGTGGAGCAGTTTATATCCAGTCAATTTCAATTGAAGTGCTACATACCGACGTTTCAATTTCATCACACAGTTTTAATTTATTCAATAATTACATTCCAAAGCAAACAATACCTATAATAATATAACAGGGTGACTTTTAGAGGCCAGAGTTGTTTTTTTTCTTAATTTTTTTGGGAGCGAATTGTTGAAAAATATTGTAAGAACGCGCAATGTTGCCACTTTATCATATCAAAGAATTCTTTGGGAAAATCAAACTCAAATTGAGGGAAACCTGCAAAAATAGGTAACTAACATTACGCATTCATATTTGGCTATCTTGGTAGGAAAATGGGGTAGATTTTGGTAATTTCCGTGTTTGTTATTAGGCCTTAAGTGATCGTCAAAATTGTCACTGTGACAAAAGATTCAAAATGAAAGATTTTCGAGAATGTTCCCTTGATTTCCTAATGGATCAGTCTTTTTTCGATTTATCGGATATTTTGGGACGATTTTGCATTATTTTCTACCTTTTTTCTAGGTTTTCCTTGTCAATATTGGAAAAAGAACTATTAAACAGTGAATGAGAATTATTATTTATACAAAAGTCTCTTGTAGATTGGGAGATTCAAACAATTCGTCAATTGCAGTTTCAAGAAAAAAATTTGCCTAACGAACAGTAACGGAAAAATGTAAACGATGAACGGATTCACTATGAAATCAGAAAAGAATAATAAACTTCTCTTTTTGGGTGTTTCAGTCGAAAAATATCATCATTTCGAAACAAGTGTCTTCAGAAAAAATACACATACAAATAGATGTGTGAATTTTTATTTCAATCATCAATTAAAAGTTCAAAAAGAGGTATGAAACCCTTTATGACAGAGCTAATGTTATCTCATCATGAGATTTGTCAACGTCAATTGAATTACATCAAATCGTTTCTTGAAGTAAATGGATATCCGAGGGAATTTATAGATAGAACTGTTTCAAATTTAAACGAAAATCTTCTTTTTATTATAAACCAGATCAACAGAACAGCCATCATGAACAACCCAATTTATTGAATAAGATTCCTTATGTACATGGACTTTCAGAAAAAATCAGAAGAATTGGTTTTAAATACAATAAAAGAACGGTTTTCAAATTAAGAAATGATTCGAGATACATACTCACTAAAACCAGACCAATTAAGGGGAAACAAAAATAAGAAAATTGTGAATACTATTATTCCCTGTTTTTGTGAAAAGGACATTTACAGGGGAAAAGTCTTGACCGTTAGATATCAGGAAACGAGAGCACGAAAACAACCTAAGGAATAGAGACATACAAGAATCCCAAATAGCGAACCAGGTATCGACCATTGGAAGTAACAAAATAGATAAGGAAAATACAAAAATACTGATGTTGAAATCACATAATTCGAAAAGAAGAATTAAAAAACTTTCGAACCAAATGAATCTGTGTTGCTGTGTTTTCTCAAAAATGGCAATTCAACAAAGGTCTCAACTCAAAACGAAAGAAAAGAAAATTCTAAAAATTCTGTCCCTTTTCTGATGAAAGAGTCAGATTTGTACTCTGAAATGTCACAGATCGCTTTGTTTATCGTTTGTATTGTCCTGTATTGCTCATTAGGCAATACGTTTTCTGAGAAACTGCACGTGATAAATAGTTCCATCCCTAATCCGCAAGGTCATTTTTCAAACAATTTTATTTAATTTCTAATAGTTCTGTTTCAGATAAACCTCAAAAATCAACTTATTGAATGTGATTATTCATGTACATGGACTTTCCGATATCTCTGTTGCTGTGATTTTTTTAAACTAACAATGTGAGGACAGTCTTGTAATACGAAATTATTGAAAGAACTCTGCCATTCTCCCCTTTATTGGCTGATGTAGGAGTTAGATATAGGCTCGAAACGTTACGGTTCACTTTTTAGATCCCGCAATCTGTAAGAGTGTTTTCTATAATCATAATCTTATTTAATTTTATCAGTTAATTTTCAGCTTTTGAGAGTGAAAAATTAGAGAATACCTAAAAAACTAGTCTCTTCTTGGTAACGGATAACATTGTTTACCGACAGGAAAGTTTAATCTGCACTCAATTACCTTATGATGATACCTCTTACACATGATAGTAACATAATTTCATTCAAGCATTCAAGGAGATTGTTGAATGCCAGTGTGAGGTTATATTTGCTGGCTGCGGATGTACTTCAAAGAAACTTGAACCGCAAGTGAACCTATACAAGCAGGATAGCAATATATGCTCGAAATAGGTCCCCCATCTGCTGGCTAATTTGTGGATTACTTGAACCGATCCGACGCTTGTATGTTGTGTCACACTATCTGTCAGGAAAATATCACCAACACTAGGAAAACATCATATGATCCCAATTAAGGCTTGGTCTGACAGAAAGAGGGAAAGCCGTTGTCAATTTTATGAGGGAACGACACATTTCAACCCAAAATTCCTGATATTCTGAAAGTTTTTATCTAGTTGCTGGTGGATAGAGTTTCGTTCGACAGAAATGAGATGTCATCTCTTAGGTTAATGCATGTTGAAATATCTAGAGCTCTTATAATGGAAAAGGATTCGGCGTTCGCCATATGAATTTTTAAACCTACATACTGGCGCATATCCATTCGCAGCGGCGATATTTGAAAAGGATCTGTGGATATCTAGGTGACATTTTTGAGGTAGCATAGAATATAATAGAATAGAATATATCTTTATTTCTAGGTAGCAAAAAGAAATAGTGTCGAAACAAATTAATAACTACATGTTACGGAGTTCATTCATATCATAGGGTTCCAATTTCATCAACATTTCATATATTGCTTTTTTGAATTTTTTAAGTTTGTTTCTTTTCTGATGTGAATAGGCAATTTATTGAATATACTCAGGCAATAATAATGGCAATTTTTTTCAGTTATTGTGAGCTGATGTTTAGGATATATGTAATATTGATTTCTACTTTCGTTTCTACTCGGATTTACATTATTGGCAAAAAGATGTTTGTTCTGAAAAAGGAAATTCAAGCATTCTTGGATGTATACTGCAGAAACTGTGAGAATGTAGTTGTCTCTGAACAAGCCTCTACACGATTCTTTATATTTGAGACCAAAGATAATCCGCAGGACCTTTTTCTGTGTAGTGAAGATGTTATTGATGTTCCTATTTGACCCATAAAAAATTATTCCATATCTCATTCTCGATTCAAAATTTGCGAAATATACAGTTTTTAAAGATGTTTTGCTTAGGTATTTGGATAATACCCTGATGCTCTAACATACTGAATTCAGGTTGTTATTTACAGTTTCTATATGTTCTTTCCATGTGAGGTGTTCATCAAGTGTTATTCCTAGAAACTTAGTTGTTTTCTGCAGCTTAAAGGTTGATTTCTTTATTTGTATTTCTTCTGGTACACTATTATTTTACAAAGGAAGCCTTCCTAATGAATCAGTGTTGAGTCAGTATATATTACCATATGAAAAGTTCATGTGCCTGCCGATTCATTTAAATATTTCAAAGCATAGAGTTGAGTCTTGATCGAGATATTGGATATTATTGAGTGACTCGACATTTGTTTTTTTTTTTGATGGGAAAAATACTGTCCAAGCAAAGCACTGTTTTAATAGATGTTACTCAGACTTGACAACTATGGTTAAAATGTGGAATGTTGGCTGTAAATTTGGTCGAAGAACCATCACGATACTGAACGCTCTGATCGACCGAATTCGGCAGTTGTTTCCGAAATATCAAAAAGTCCACGAAATGGCATTAAGCGATCGTAAATTGAAGTTGCGTGAGATAATGGTTGAGTTGAAGATAATAGAGAGCAGTCTTTCAGTATTTAGCATTTTGCGTAAACATTTGTTCATGAAAGTTTTTCTAGAAATCGGTGCCGCGCTTGCTCACCGCTGATCTAAAGCGGCAACGTGTCGTCGATTCCGAAGTCTGTTTGGAGACGTTTTCAGTTCTATGAAGGAACGAAGCATTTCAACCGAAAATCCTTGATATCCAGAATGTTGATATTATAGTTGCTGTTGGGTAGAGTTTCGTTTGACAGAAATGAGATACCATCTCCTAGGTTAATGCATGTTGAAATATCTAGAGCTCTTATAACCGAAAAGGTTTCGGCGTTCGCCATATGAATTTTTAAACCTACATACTGGCGCATACTACTCGCAGCGGCGATATTTGAAAAGGATTTGTGGATATCCAGGTGACATTTTTGAGGTTGCATAGGAAGCCTTCGTAATGAATCAGTGTTGAGTCAGTATATATTACAATAGGAAAAGTTCATGTGTCTACCGATTCATTTAAATATTTCAAAGCATAGAGTTGATTCTTGATCGAGATATTGGATATTATTGAGTGACTCGACTATTGTTTTTTTTTATGGGAAAAATACTATCCAAGCCAAGCACTGTTTTAATAGATGTTTTTCTCGAAAAGGGTGCCGCGCTTCCTCACCGCTGATCTAAAGCGGCAACGTATCGTCGATTCCGAAGTCTGCTTGGAGCCGTTTTCAATTTTATGAAAGAACGAAGCATTTCAACCGAAAATCCCTGATATTCAGAATATTGTTATCATAGTTGCTGTTGGGTAGAGTTTCGTTTGACAGAAATGAGAAACCATCTCCAAGGTTAATGCATGTTGAAATATCTAGAGCTCGTGTAATGGGAAAGGATTTGGCGCTCGGCATATGAATTTTTAAACCTACATTCTGGCGTAATTCCATTCGCACATGCGATATTTCGAAAAGATCCAGGTGACATTTTTGCGGTAACATACGAAGGCTACCTAATGAATCAGTTTTGAATCGGTGTATATTGGTACATGAAAAATTCGTATGCCTAACGATTCATTCAACAAATCGAAAATAGAGTTGAGTCTTCTTATTTAGATAGTTTTATGACATATTCTAAAGCACTTTTGTATTTGTGAATGAGGAAGAAATGTTTGCATGACCATCACGGAATAAAGGTTATTGCTGCCAATGAGTATTGAATAAAAAGCCTATTCATGGAATGTTCATCACAAAACATCATTCAACGAGTTCCGGACCTGGAGCACAGATACTTTATCTTTTATGTCGGGCCTGAATTATATAATATGCTCCCCCTCCACCTAAAACAAATGAAGAATAAATTCAAGTTTAAGATAGAAATAGATGTGTTTTCCCTTGAAAGAGGGACAATTTTATTTTATTCAAGGATAATTCTGGTTATGTTTTGTTAATATATATACCATGAATGTAATTATTTCTTGAAGTTGGAATAAATTTGATTTGATTTGATGATTTGATACTACTGTGTTTTTCTTAATAGTAGTTTTTCGAGGTCACATCGGAGGGCTCCCTTTTGAATCAGTACTTTTACGCTCTTGTTCTAGGGACAGCGCGTTATCATTTCGTGTCGATGTCTGTAATTTTCGAATTTTGAGCCGAAATTGGTCTCAAACGACTATGTTGGACTGATGAAGAATCCGTGGTCAAAATTGATTCTGTCCGTCCGGCCGGCCGTGTGCGCTGTAACTCTCGAAAGAAAGGACCTAGAGTATTTAGATTTTCAGGTTAGGTTAAGATCCTGAATATCTCGGTTGATTTTGTTAATGGGCCAAGTCTGCCAGATGTTTTTTGTGCTACAGCCATTTGAAATTGGGATTTTTGAATAACTCGAAAAATATTTGTCTGATCGAAACGAAACTTGGTTGGAAGATGAACAGTGCCAATAGGAAGAATTATCCATGAAAAAAAACGATTTTTTTTTTTGAAAATTTTCATATTTTATTAAAATTTCACTGAACTTTCCAAGTCACCATTTCGCAATGTGAACAAGCGCGTAGAAGCTGCTGACTTCACGTCAGTGCTTTTCTAGATGTTTGTATTAAGAATTCGTATGTATGCCTCATGATTAATTCCAATTTGCAATAGTTTACGATCAATTCAAAGTAATTTGAATAAATAAAATATAAACTCACATGACAGAAGGACGAATATATGTGGATAAATCAACAAATTTTCCACCTGGATCTGAGTTAATCATCCGAAGCCTCTACTTTCCCTACACTTAAGAAGCGTGGTCCAAGAAGTTCATTCATTACAGTTTCACTGTTTCACTGATCATCAGACTGACTTTCCTGGTTAATGCTAGAGAGTCTATACTTAGTAGCTGATGGATGACTTGTCTATAGTATAAAATGATACAGCGCCATCTCAAAAACATCTTCGAAACCCTAACTTTCGAATGCAGATAACTTTGCGCGATGTATATGGCGTTCATCCAATCGAATATAAGAGCAGACAGTACCTCGAATATAATGGTGTGACGTTAGGAGACCACAGTTCGTTTGTTTCAAAAAATTTTCAGGGAGGAAAATGTTGAAAAAAATAGTAAAAATGCGCAATGTTGCCACTTTTCATATTCCGTATAGCAGCTTCAGATTATTTGATGATTAACTCGGATGAAGGCGGAATATTTGTTGATTCATCGACAGATATTCATCCTTGTGTCATATTTATCTTTGTGTGTGTTCGTTTATATTTTTGAACAGAAGCTCTTCATTCCTTCATGGACCATTCCTTATTTTCAATGAAATATGTGTACTTGGTCACCACAAAAAGATTGATGATGAATAGTTTTGAGCAGGAAGTCTAATTATGGAATTTTAACATATCACACCACTCAGAAAGTCCCGGGCATGACGCACACATTGAATCACTGGCGTGCGTGTTTTTATTTGGGAACATGAACTTTTTTCTGGATCGAGATATTGAAGATGAAGTGACGCTTCAGTTGTTGCTGTTGAATTTGAATAAAAACGGGTCTCGGGTGATTGAAGAGCGCTGTTTTTTAATGGGAAAAATACTGTGCAAGCAGTGGAGAGGCTAAGAAAATGTTATTCAAACTCTGCTCCATCGACAACTACGATCAAAAAGAGGTAATCTATGACTTCAAACTTTATCGAAGAACCACTGAAGAAGCTGAATGTTGATATCAGCGTGAACATTTGTTTATGAGAACGCTTTTCTGGGAATGAGTGCCGAGGTTGCTCGCCTCTGATCAAAAGCAGCAACGCATAGTCGATTCCGAAGGCTTGGATTCGAGGACTAAATGCCTAACTAAAAAATAACCTAATTAGTAATCAGCTAACCTTACCCAACCTCATGATAAATATTGAGCCTAAGGACTGACTGTTAGGATATTATTTTCAGAAAGAAACTCATTTTGTTATGTATGGCTGTTGCATGAAAACGAAGGTTGAAGTCGAATATAGGTCAAATCTGCCAAATGATTCCTCAGGCATATCCAGTCGAAATCATGTTTCCAATATTTTCAAAAATCAGATCTATAATCCAGTCAAAATCCAGTATATCGATTAAAATGACGGGTTGAAAAAACAGGAAGATTTTTCTGAAAAGTTCACGAGTAGGTTAAGAACCCGAAATTTTTTTTCAAGAGCAACTCCAAACATATTCGTATGGAGTGGTCAGTATTTTGATGGGCGACCATTATGACTATGATTTAAAACGAATGCTTTGATCCTCATGATTTCATTCATAACTTTTTGTGGCTGAAGAGTACAATACCAAGAATATAGCCTGAAAAACAGATATGGTTTCTCTGCCATCCTCACCTGTCAGTTTCTGTACTTCGATTTCTCACAATAGCTATTAATACTTGTACAAAAAAAAAACAGAATAGTTCCAAAAAAACAAAAAACAATTGTCTACCCATGACTTAATATCGGTAGTGAAATAATTTTCCTCATATCGAACATATTACTCCTCTCATAAATTATTTCTATACAATGCACACGTATATGGATATAATTTATATTTCGGAGTTCTATTGAAACATAATTTCCTCAAGAAACATATTAGATTATTAAAGTGTTGTCATTGGGGCGAATCGAACAGAATCATTACCATTACATTAGGTTTTCCTCTTCATTATTAACGAGAATTTAAAAAGGTGGAGAAAGATGCAGGGAATTCATTCTTTCTGTAATTCAATGAATGGAATGCTTACCTATATTATTTTCTTGTTTAGGCATATACTCCTGCATCTCTTTCAGTAACTTAGATATTTCTTGGGAATCCTTGACGATACTGCAAAGTTCCTCCTCATGAAAATCTGGGGTTATCTGTTTACACAAAAGTATCTGACTAATAACGTTTCCTAAATTAGATGGACCAGCCCTATTATCTGAAATAAAACAAAAACTTATGTGTCAGTTTGTATGTAGAAATGTAAATTCCATATTTCCAAATTCTGAGTCATTTTCAAAAGTAGATTTGATAATACTGTGTTTCTACATTCTGTCATCATCTTGTTAATTTTAGTTTTCTGGCTAACTTTTCGTTTCACGTTTTTGCCAGACAAAACAAGAGGGGTGGAAATCCTGGACTTATAATAACAATTTAATGAGCGACTAGAAGAATTTAAATTCTGAAGACTGTTCAGTTATTAAACAGGGAATGTTTCAACCCCATACCTCCAGATTATTTGCGTCTCTAGTTGCACATTTCACTTCATGTAATAATAGACGGCATTGAGAAAACCAATATTTGTATACTAAATGGATAAATTGGAGTACAAGAGATTTCTATTTACCTATTGGAAATATGCCAATGCAAAGTTTGGACATTTTTGACATCAGTATCTGAATATTTTGTCATTCTGACTTTTTTCTTGGTTGGATCCTGGACACTTAAAAAATCTATCAATAAAAGAATTGTGCGGTATGTTCAAAATCAACAGAGATGAAAAAAGAGGATAAGCTTTCATGACTTAAAGCAGTGGTCGACTGAATGAGTTTTTCGCAATGAACCAAAGTTTTTATGCTCACAGCAATACGAATGAAACGGCCGCCTATATTTTCAGTATTATTGGTAAATTGAACCCTTCTTTTAGCCGAAGTTGAACCATCAACATTGAATGGTAAAACAATCATTCTTTCACAGAAAGGCATCGAAGAAATAGGGGAAACAAAAGCTGTTGACTATAAAATGCATGCTTACACACATCTCTCAAACAAGACTATTCATGTACTTCAAAAGTTTAGCTGAAGCTTATCCTCCATGTAGCCCTTATTAGTCACCCACTGATTTCATTTCTTCCCGAAGCGAAGCACATATCTTTGGGGACACAAGACGTAGTGAATCAATTGTTTTCAGGAGTTCTATATCGAGGCAAAAAAACTGACATGATTGTGTTGATAATTGATAAAGTAGGTACTACATCCCCAACCATTCCTTTTAAATACTTAAATGCCTTCTATTCTATTCGTATTGATCATTTAATTTTCGAACCATAAACGTCGCCTTGAAACTGAGTGGGAGTTGTTGAACAACGTTAATCTTTCGCTTTAAAGAAATGGGAAATTTTGCCTCAATTTCGGCATTATGAAGGGAAAAGGCATGAAAACCCATTGACAAAGGGCTTTTGTGAATAATAAACTTCAGATCGTAGAAACCGTTTCTCGCTTTCAGTCGTCCATTTGAGTAACTTCTTCACTTCAGAAAGGAGGATTTTCCAAGTTGATGTATATCACAAACAAATAACATATTTCATTTTGAAGAGAAATATTTGGAAAAAATTTCTGTCTCCTTCCGTCACACCTGGGTATACAGGTATCATCAAAACAGAAAATTTTGCGTTCAGTTGAGAATTTCTTCACATGAATCGAAATAAATATGATGAAATAAACTTTTTCAATGGTGATCTACATTAATATTGCTTTCTATTTTGAGTTAGAAACATATTTCTCCACATGATGGTCATTTTGATATAGGTGAATCTGAATTTTTGAAGGAAATTCTCACAAAGAAAAAGAAGTATTTTGAAGAACATGATTATTTTGAGAAGTATAATTTTTTTTCATTCATGTTACCGTCATCTGATGTATTCGCCTATGTTTAAAAATATGTACTTTATTCACAGCTCTAAAATAGATTTGCGAAAGAAGAAATATATCAGTTATTTCCGTTCTCTGGGACATACTGTTTTATTTATTTTCAATCCTGACGCTCCGAGTGGAATATATTAGGTTATGAATTTATTGCGTCTTTTTTTCTTTGGAATTTCCTGATGTAATCTAATTCATACAAGTATACGTGTGCAGCAATGAGATCTCGGATCTACTTTCCAGGAAAGTATAGAAGACCCAGAAAATTTAAGGTTTTATGATACAACTTAAAAGAGAATGGATGGCTCACAGCATTTTTCCTTTGGATTGATGAAGATTTAGTATTTTTTTTTCATTGCAGTTTCAGTTGAAATATGATTGATTTATATTTTCACTAATTTTGATGAAATCTTCAATACATTTGAATGAAGATTCAGTCATCACATAATAGCAAAAATCAGATGTCGTTTTTTGAAAAACATCTGATTCTTGAGAACTCTGGAAATATTCAAGTTAATTAAAAGTGTATTCTACTCACCATAATAACCAGACATATCCATAGGTATTATCTGAACTAGTCGATGGCACTTGGTGAGTTCTCGAAGAAACAGTTGTGACATAAAAAATAGAAGAACTAAGTGAGGATTATCTACCGGAAACCCCTCAGCGACTGAACTGAAACAGATAGACCTGACCGTTAAATCACTAAATAAAATGAAGTGTGTCTCAAAGTGACCTGACATTCGGAAGGAATAATATATTAATCCTTTCCAGGCAATCATTCAGAATCCCACGTGTCTAAATCTTTGTAATTTATTAATCATTATGAGTGTTCTCCTGAGTAAGTGTAACCGGTGCCGCAAAGTGATATCTGATAGCATTTCAATTGCTGCTAAGGAACACAAAAACTATGTTCAAGTAATGTATCTACAAGCTCATGCTTCAACTTCTTGCAGCTATAGTGTTGAGCTCACTATAAAGCCAAATAGTCTTGAGCGAGTTCCTGATAAGATGCTATATATAGGGGCGAAAAGTGCGGTATCTATTGATGCCTGGTTAGTTCTACAATTGCTGAGCGGACCATGAAGCCAAACACCCCAAATGACTTGTATTCTGCGATAACTCTCAGATATTCCTCCGAAAACACCATACCGCTCAGTACTGCAGCGGTTGATGTGGATTCTCTGTGGCTTGTGGTCAAAACTATGAAAATCTTGTTTGGATTAACAATAAGATTCCAAAATAGAATAGAAGCGTTTTTTTCTTTTCTATTAATATATTTTATGAAGGTCTAACAGTGACCCGAATTTCGTAGAAATACTACATTTTCAAACTGGTGTACTTCAAATTGTGTAACAAGGTATTCAAATGATTTTTTAGGATTTTTCTGGGTTCTGACTCCCATTGTCTGTAACAGAATTATTGAAAATTGAATAAAATTGTGAACTGTGACGAAGGAAAACAAATCACAAATCTGACTCTTTCATCAGACAAAAAAGAACATTTTTAAGAATTATTTTCTTTTTTGTCTGATGAAAAAGTCAGATTTGTGACTTTTTAGAATTATTTTCTTTTTTTTTTGATGAAAGAGTCAGATTTGTGATTTGTTTCCCTAGAAACTGCCCGTCACAAATTGTTCTATTCTGCATTCCGCAAGGGCGTTTTCTATAACAAACAATTTTATTTATTTCTTTGCAGTTCTGTTTCAGATATTGGAAAAGAAAACTCAGAAAAAACCTAAAAAATGATGCAAAATCCTCCAAAAATAAGCTTTAATCGTTACCTAAGGTATTCAAATGTTTTCTGTAGGCTTATTGCTCGAGAATTTCGAAGAGCCAGGTATATCATAGGTTCGTGTGTCATTTCAGAAATTTTAATACCGGTTCGTTGGGGTACTCATGGATTTCCATCGATTCCAGAATGTCCAATTGCTTGCTTTACGGTACCAAATGTGGAAATTCGATATTATTCAGGTCTGGAAAGGTAGGGTTCGTTTCGAAGAAACGGTTCGTGAAATTAGAGTTACCGTTACCGTCTGGTTGTCTTTGAGCCTTCAAGCGAAGGTTCTACCTGTTCGACCCAAATTCAAATCATTAACTTCAGTTCATAAATTGAGTTATTAAGAACGCAAATGCGCCCATATAGAAACCTTCGCAAAAATGTTCAAATAGAAATGGGTATCATTCAAACACCGGAAAGATAACTACAATTTGGCGAACCATTTCTTCTAAACTAACCCCATACCATCTCAGAACTGAATAATCTGTAAATTCTTCTTCTGATACCGAAAAGCAAGAAATTGGACATTGTGGAATCGTTGGAAATCTACACGTACCTCAATAAAGCGGCAGTAAAACTTCTCAACGAACAAACGGACCTATGGAATTCCCGACTTCTCAAAATTTTCAAGAAATGAGCATGCAGGACACGCTTGAAATACACCAGTGAAAAAATTTAGTAGTACCAGTTAACTCTCATAAATGTCAATCCAGTTAATAAATCACCATGTCCACGCACGGAAATATAACAACATAGCCTGATTTTCATCCCATTTCAGTGGTTTCGCTTACCGAGGCAGTAGAATTGCAAGGTTGTCAGAATGTATTCCTTGATCAACTTATCGGTGGTTGTGATCGAGTAATAAAGTTTTGTGAAACCCGAATCTGTTGATCGGCGGCTTAATCGTGGGTTTCACAAAGCTTAATCCTCTGATCAACGCCTTGATATTCTGTGGTATTGCTAAAAATGAACTGAAATTGAACATAGAATTGACTTGATCAGAACAATCAAGTTAGGCAGAGCTTTGTGAAACCCGCTGTAAATTTGACAAGAAAATCAGTTGATCGACGGATCAACAAATCTTTGTGAAATCCAGGGTAGCTTTGTACTCCATATTTAAATCAAAACATTCACAATATCCAATTTTTTTTTAAGAATGATTGTTTGTCATCTTGAGACACCCCTCACGTGACAAACAGGTATACAGTGTGCGTCAAAATTATGGAACGAATTCATTTTCTCAGAAGAAAAATATTTGGCAACAAAATCCTGAAACAGGTCAATTTTTGTTCCACCTTTACCAAATTTTTATGCATTTTTGAAGGATTTTTGTTGCCCCTGTGCCTTCCCCATCAACCCTCTAAATTTTTTGAATAGGAAATGTGGGTCATGTGGTACTTTTTTGGCAAGGTCTTTATAGCTCCTTTACAGGCGTGCAGAAATGTTCAAGAAAAATTTTTTTTTGGAAAATTGGTTAGTTAGAATAGGTTTTCAGTATGTGCACTTTGTCATGGTTCATTTACTTTGAGACGATGGTACCTGATGGAATTTGTCACCGAATGGAAGTCGACCATTACAGTTTTGTTCATGCACAACTTTTAACCCCTACGAACCTTTTAATGAAGAAAAAAATGGAGCGGGTTGAAAGGGGTTGAAAGTTGTGCATGAACAAAACTGTTATGGTCGATTTTCATTCGGTGACAAATTTCATCAGGTATCATCATCTCAAAGTAAATGAGCCATGACAAAGTGCACATACTGAAAACCTCTTTGAAGTAACTAATTTTTCAAAAAAAAAAATTTTTTTCTTGAAAATTTCTACACGCCTGTAAAGAAGATACAAAATCTGCAAAAAATGTACCACATGACCTACTTTCCCTATTAAAAAAATTCAGAGGGTTGATGAGGATGGCACAGGGTGCAACGAAAATCCTTCAAAAATGCATATAAATTTGGTAAAAGTGAAACAAAAATTGACCTGTTTCAGGATTTTGTTGCCAAATATTTTTCTTCTGAGAAAATGAATTTGTTCCATAATTTTGACTGTATTTATTAAGTCATAAGTGTTTTGTAACAGTGATTATTTTCTCACCTTCGTAAGGGTGGTAGAATGAGTTGGCTAGTGTGCTTGCATGTTTCGACGCAGGTTCGACGTAACTTTCTTATTTTCTCCCTCAACTCTGGACAATCTCTTGGCTGTCCTATGTGGATAAGAAGGTCACGGAATAGTGCCACTTGGCCATTTATGTCGATAATCAACTGAAAATCAATTGAAATAATCAAACAACAGCCGAAATATAATGCATGGGATAATCAATTAGTTATTGTAATAGCACCTAATAATCAAGATAGATACTGTCATTATTGAAACATGGGTTTGATTAATTTATTTCTCTTGACCTCTTACCTAATTAAATTGATAAGTTACCGCTATAGTTTTTTTGCGAGCATGTTCATATATTGTTTATATTAATTGCGATTTTCCGGGGTTCCTCTACGGAACCTCTCAGAAGCTAATATGCTTCTGCAACTTAGGGAACCAGGTGTGTTCTATGTAGGCTTTGTAACTAATTTCTCACGCTACATTACATATAGCACTGTTAATTGTTCACCCAACAGCGAATGGCTTAGCGGACCCCTGAAAAGCGGAAAAATTATCTCCTGGTCAAGGGCTTGAACCGCAGATCTTAAGTTTGTTATCCTATATTGAAGAGCAGGGATATGGGTGACGTCAGAAATTATAGACTAATTTGTGAATTCTCCTATATACCTAGAGAGGATACTCTTATTACTTAAAAATAAAACCTATTTCAAAACATATATTCATGAAGGAGCAACATGGTTTCATTGCCAAAAGGTCGGTGACAACAAATTTGGTTAACTACGCAGACATTATTACAGGTGCTAGGAATGAAAGAGCCCAAGTGGATTCAATACATCCCGATTTCGCGAAGTACTTTGAAACAGTAGCCCATTTAATACTTTTAGGAAAATTGAAGAGACTTGGGATTCGTGAACCATTTTTGGGTTGGTTATCTGATTGTATTCAGGGAATCAGGATTAGAGTGAAAATTTTGGATGTTGTTTCTCAGGAATCCGGTGTAACGCAGGACTCACCCTTGTCACCGTTGTTTTCTTATGCTTTACTAACGACGGTAAAACTTTCATAGAATATGGCGTTTTTGTTCTATTCGCTGATGACTTGAAGTAATTCCGTATCAGTACAAACATCAAAGATTGTGAAATTCTGCAAAGAGATTTAAATGATTTGACGAAATGGTGCCTTTTGAACGAGATTGAATTCAACGCTGAAAAATGTAATATTATGAGATTTCGTGGACTCAAAAATCCTATACCGTTCACGTATCGTATGACTTGGGTAGTTTTGGAAATATTGACAATGTCTATATTTGACATGAAGAAATATTTTTCACAATCCTCATAATTTTTGAGTTTTTTTTTTAATTTTTGTAGTCAAATATAATTTTGGGGATTACTTATTTTGATGTAAAATGGCATATACTGTTTGAATGAATGAATGAATAAACGAATAAATAAATGAAGGGATATATGAACGAATGAACAAACAAACAACCAAATAAATGAATGAATTTATGAATGAATTAATGAATAACAATAAATGGAAAATAAATATTCGAAAATGAATAAAAAAAATTAATTAATGAATTAATTGAAAGGTGAAAAATGAATAAATGAATGAATGAATAAATGAATACAAAAATGAATAAATGAATGAATAAATAAAAAATCAATGAATCAATAAATAAATAAATAGAAAAATTTATGAATAAATGAATGAATAGATGAATGAACGAATAAATAAATGAATGAATAAAGAAATGCCATCATTTAATCCGACTGTCCACACTGTTAGAATTTCAGGACGAAAATGGTTTCAATTTCTTGATGAAGAATTCCAGGTCAAATTCAATACTGTTCAACAATAGGCCGGAAAGTTTCGCAGTAATGCTACCCCGAATCAGAATCTGATCCTTTCGAAGAGCTTCAAATACCCCAAATATCACAGGTTCAATATCAATTTTTAACCGAGTACCATATTTCATTTTAATTGAATCAGTTATTTTGGAAATTTTGGGAAGAAATTTTTTGATTGGGTTCACTCGGTATACCTACGAAATCATTCACAGGTAAACGAATATTCAATCTACGAAATCAACCTTCGTAATTATTCTCCACACCTGCTTTATAAATAACGAGACCTGAATTTTCTTCTCTATAGGTAATATGATAACGTCGTATATTGAATGAATTCCAATAAAAAAAACTCAGAGACTTTACATTTGAGGAACATGTTTTGGACTAAGTTACAAAGGTTTATTACGTGGACGCTTGAACCCCGCCAAATTATTTAGATATACTGAATTGAAAGTTTCATTTTCCTTTTATTATAATATCTAATATTATTATTTCATGAAAACAGTGCAATTCACACCTTTCGGATTGCATCTCTGAATTATGAAAAAAGTAAATACTGATTGTTCGTGAATCTGTCTGAGAGTCAATACACCCACCCTATTTCGGTATTCTCAGTCTTGCTCAGCCAGCAAAAACTTATTCTCCATTATTCCTGTGACAAATACACAGATTGAACAAAAGCAATCGTAAACACTAAACCTTTTGTGTCCGGACATTCAGGACAAGTTTTGTCATAATGCCACTTTGACCCATTCTGAAACGAAATACAATATAATGAACTCCGAAACCGAAAAATTATTCGAAATGAGTTCAAAGTACAGCAGTACGAAAATATCACCGAAAACTTCTAATAAACTATTCAGAATCAGCTGTTATCACAGCCTATTTTCCTTCAAACAAATATTTCCCGCAATTCGTTATCTCCACTTAGACTCACTGGTCGTAGTTCATTTCTGCCAACCTGCACGTGAATAGATATTTAACGATGTTCAAAATGAGCAATTGAATAGAAGTTCAAACTGGGTTCCACATCTTTCGCGTTAACAACGTTGATGACTTTCAATCAGCGAAAATTGTACATTGTAGTTCCGCCCCAGGTTGATAAAAGATTCAGATTTGCTATATAATCATTTAGGGTTTCAAGATATAACCACGACATTGAATACAGTAGGTAAATTTGAATTGTCTTAAAATATGTCATAAACAAAATTACTTTCAGTTTAATGAGATAACTTATATCTTCAAATCATGGGAAACACGCTCAGCTCTATTCTAGCTGAAATGTTCGTGGATGACCTTGAATCAAAATTCAATCGAACTCATTGCACACATACTTTCTTTATTGGTTTAGATTTCCAGATAATATGTTATGTTGCTTAAGAGGATCTTGGAAGCCATTTAACAACTTCTCAGAGTTCATGAGTAACCTACACCACTCAATTAAATTTACTTTCGAAGAGGAGAGAAACCGGAGTATCAATTTGTTTGACCTCACCATCCTGAGATAAAGTTGTTCCCATGAATTCTGCATATTCCACGAACTAACTCACATGCACATACCAGCATATATAAAACTTCCAACCATCCCTTTTATCAAAAAATATCATTATTCATAGATTATTGAATGCATGAATGAATCCCAAAAATTTTTGAATAAACATTACAAAATCAAACAAACAGCATTCATTTATTGTTTAAACCCAAGTATTATAGATAAAATAATGAAAAAAAAAAAAAAGATGGCAATTACTCGCGTTTCTCCGTTCATAAAAACCCCAAGTAAAAATTAATATACATACGAATTTCATATATCAGCAGAATATCCGAAGGTAGTGGCAATTATTTTAAAGAAAATTTTAATCACACAACAGCTTTCAGAACCATCAACAACATAGATAGATTCATTAAAAATAATAAAGAAAAATCAAACAAAGATAATGAATCAGGAGTTTATAAGTTTACACTTCAAATTCCTCATATTCAACCAACACGATATTATAGAATTCGGGCATAATTTCTACAACGAATACGAAATTATCCATATCGAGAGTAAAGGATCCAAACTAACACTCTCAGAATCACTTGACATAAACCGATATAATTCTCAGAAGATTCTCTCAAATGAACAAACCGATACGAATAGATTATCTCTATTGAATATCTTCATGTAATATGGAAATACCAGCGGCACCTCCAATAAACTTTTAGTGCCATTATCGGTTTCTCTTATCTGCACGTAGTTGGAACCGGAACCTACTATTCTACCCTTAGTCAGTTATTTCAGACAGTATCAGTCCAAATGTAGAACATGATTGAGCCACAGTGTGGCGAAACAATTAATTGAATTGAATTTATTTACTACCCATTGAAGATTAATTTCCATCAAGAAATCCATGAAGTATCGAAGATTGAGTGTTTAAGTCCTGCTACTCCGACACACGAACGGAATTCAATGAGACCACTTACAAGTGAGTCCAACGTAAGCTTCCGGGAATATTTTCGATTCATATTTGGAAATTCACAGAAACAGAATTAAGATATTGTTTCAACTATCTATGAGACACAATACTCAATATTGGACTGAGGTCCACTGAATTAAAAAGATGACTGTATTCAAACATTCTATAATAGTCCATCAGATTCGAATATCTTTCCAACAAAAAAGGCAGGCTGCAATTCCAAGTGGAATTCAAACTCGCGAAAAATATCATTGATTGCTCACCCCGAATGACAAGCACCAGGTTCAAAAATCAGATATTATCTGCCTGACTATCGTAGTGTGGAATTCGAAACAATATCTGGATTGAAACCACCGGTTTACCTTTGAATCCGGTGCTGATACATAGAGATTTGATTAACTTGAAATATTCACGAATTTGTTCACGAACCTTCAAAAGAAAATAGAGGAAGTTGTAAACACTAAGGCTTTCATAATTTAAACTAATTCTCTTTCAAGCTTCGGTGATTCTAGTGAATAAATAGCCAATTATTTATCAAAACTTAATGCCAATATAGCTTTCGAACCTCAAAACAAATTATGGTCTCTGTTGTTCAACGCTAGACATTCAACCCCAAAATTGATTGAATCGGGAGCTTATGAGTAAACATGATCAACTTGCTACAAGAAGGTCAAACAGGACGCCCATTCAAGAAAAGATACCATGAACATCGAAAGAATTTCATCAAAAATAAAAGGAAACCAATGCATTGAGAATGGCCACACTTTTCCGTCATTAGATGATCTGAAAATATTACATGTACAATCAAAAGGAATGAAACTTAACCATCTGGAGTCCATTGAAATTTATAAATTAGTGCAGAAAAATATTCTGGGAATAATGAACGACCGTACGGATTTGTGTGATTCCCAAATTTTCAATGCTTTCAAATGATGCCTACACTTTAATAATTTCCCAAGAAATTCATTTTTTCTTACATCTATTGCAGACAGAATTCCTCAACTGTCACTTTTATTATCACATCGTTTTCACCTGAATCTGCATAAATACCCTGTACCATGTGCTCAGAGGTTAGTTGCCTGAAGATGAACGAAATTTCGAGCCTAGTAGCAGGAATGTGAACCCTACATATTGTAAAAACATTTCGTAATTGGTGGTAAAACATAGTAATGAAAAAATTGTTTTAATTATGATCAACTACCAAATAGTAACTGCTGAAACAGTTCAATAACTAAAGCTTTCGTTGCCTTCGTACCCAAGAGACCCAAACAGAAGTTGAGAAAACTCTTGGTTTGTGGTCATACTCGGCTTCAAATTCCAAAATAACACACATGTAGGAGAAATTATTTCAGGATACTCCCTAAAAGAGCGTCGAATGAACACATTAATTTCACTATCAAAAACTCAATATAGGATCTTCATTGAAATATTATAAAATCATCTAACAGATTCAAATTTTTCTCTACCAAAAAATGGTCGGGATTCAATTCTAAGTGGAAATAAAACTTGCAACAGAATATTTCAGTGATTTTATTACCCTAAATGACAAGCACCAGGTCTGGAAATATGATATTATAATCCTTAAGAGGAACAATTCCACCTGGTAGTAAATTACTGCAAGGCAACACATCCACATTCAATCATCGAACCTCGTTTATATCTCAAGGTCAGGCCGCTGGACCCGGTCCACATGCTTCAACGTTGCCTACAGGAACGTGAATTATTAAAATTCGGAGAAATTTCGACGTTTTGAAGGAGAAAACGGGGTGTCGTTCTGCAGGCTTCAGTGAGTATTTTTGCGCGCATGAGTGAGCTAGCAACTCGAAACTTTCAGAATAGATCGCGCATTGGAATGCCGCGGTTGAGTTCGTTAATGGGTCAAATCGGTCGAATAGTTTTGGAGTTATAGCCACTTGAAATTTTGAAGTTATTTATTTTTTATTTCGGAAACTACTCAAGCGATTAGATTCAAACTTGACAATTGGGTGGGGTATAACAACGCGCAACTTTCAGCCAAATTTTGTCAGGATCAGTGAATTAAAAATAAAACAAATTGTTCGAAAACCGTTTATCATATCCTGGAAAAAATACACTCGGACGTTGAGCTCCATTATTCACAGCAGTGTACCAAAGATATCGGGAAAAAATATGTCAAATTTCGAGGTTTTTTTTCTCGATATCGTTGCTTTTTTCGGTATAACTCGAGAAATGCTCATTCAATCCTGATAAAGCTTTGCAGCTGGTTTGAAGATGCTAAAGGACAACTTCTTGCAAAATTTCGTGATGATCGTGTTATTAGAACAATTTGAAAAAAAATTTTCTGTGATTTTCTTATCATATCATCCTCATCAGATTCTGTATGAACCTTCGAACTGTAATTTTTCGATGAAGTACTGGCTTTCAATCGATCTGATCTGTATTTTGGGAAATCTTGGGAGAATAAAATTTTGAATGGGTATATCTGCGGAATCATTGGACGGTCATCTACATTGAACATGCGCGCAAAAGCTGCTGCCTCCACGGCTGTGCTTTTCTGGATTTTTTGGAAATTTGTTTTTAGGATGCACTTAATTCTTCAGCGAGAATGCGCAATGTAAGTGGTCTTTCCATTTTTCAATCCATTCCAGTTTTATTTTCCCGAAAATTCTTGACTATAAAAAGTGCCTTAGATTTTTTTCAACCATTTGCAACATAAAATATTTCGAAAAAAACGAAGTCACCCCGTTATATTCAAGTATTGTTTGCACTCAATATCATGATGCGGAATTCAAAACAATCTCTGGATCGAAACCACCGATTCATCTCTGATACATCGAACTTTGATGAACTTGAAATATCCACGAGTGCGTTCGCAAATATACAAATTAACATAGGAGAATTTGAAAACACTAAAGCTTTCGTTCCCTTTGTACCCTAAAACCCACACAGAGTTGCCGTCTATGAACACAAGACCATTGTTCCGACAGTTCTGAATGACTTGAATAGTGCGATTCAGGTGAAATAATTCTTTGACAAAAAATACAGACGGAATTCTCCTCCGTTTTAAGTCATTTCCAAAACGGAAGAATAAATTCCATTCAGAAAGTTTTGCGTGGGATATGGATATTGTTCCGAGGTTTTTCAAGAATGGGTTATATTATTTCCATGTTCATTGCAGATACTTTTTTGAATCACCTTCTTTGGAAAACTCAATACATTAATCGTTTGTCTCAGAACCACTGATTCAATTTTTCTTATCATTAGTCTCTCAGTGCTATGATTTTTTTTCTATTCATGCAAGTCAACCCTCATTATTGTACCTTGGCGTATAGGGTGACCTTTTTTGTACCCCTTAATGTTTTGGGTTAACAGAAATTAAATCATTATTAGTTTAGAGACTAATTTGAAGAGCTTGTCTTGAAGAAAAAGTCTTATCATTTGTATCAAATAACTGTTACCTTATGCCGAAGATAGTTTAAAAAGTCCATGTCACTGATGAAGAATTAAAGGAGAGATTCAATTCTTTCCGACCAGCCAACTGAACAGCATTGCGGGCATTTTAAATTATATATTCCCAAAGTCTTGGTTGAGTTCGTAAATGGGAAAAATCCACACAACGGTTTCAAAGATGAAGACATAATTGTTTTCTCAATTATTCAGAAATGCTGATATGTCTAATTGAAACCTGCGAATAAAGGACTAGTGAAATCTTATCGCTAGGATTGTATGACTAAAGAATATAAATGAATTTATATAATCTTTGAACTCTCGAACCTCTCCATGTCACTTATACATAGGATATGAGTATTCTTGAAATTATTGTAAAAATAAATTATCCAATGAATAAATAATAAATTCGAATCGAAGACAAACAGAATCGAGAAGCTCAGGAATAGCAGAGCAAAAAAGACTGTATTTGATTACCAACATTGAACAAACAAGAATAGGATTGAATGCTATACATATTGAAAAGTTTTCAAAACAGATTCACCTAATAATATAATAATATTTCCCTCATTTATGTATTCCACCTTCTTAATTTAGCTGCAAATTTTTATATCTGAAAGAAATTGTGGGGTCGTGTGTCCTGTGAAATCAAACACGCAATAAAAAAAAGGGATTAGCCTGTTTATTTTACTCTCGAGTGTTACAACAAAAGTGAATTCGAAAGGCAATAAAATTCTTTTTGTTGGAAGACACAGGCTAACACTTCTTGTTGTAAATCTCTTGGAGTGTTGACAGGTAGTTCTTTGCTGACGCCGGGCTGGGGTCGATCGTGGAGCCAAGGGGTGCTGAAACGCCGGTCAGTACTGTCGGGAGCGCTTCCGTCGTCGAGGGTGGTAAAAAACCAGATGTTGATGCGTGGGATCTTCTTGAATTTTTTCGCCTTGACACGGATAAAGATGTATGCAGATGTCGGGTCAGGAATACAGCGTATAGATAGAATATCTCCTTAGAGGTGACGTGAACGGTGAATGCAGATGGATTGGAGTTATTTTTGAGAGCGGAGCGAAATATATTTATACGATTTTTCGGAGATTTGAATTTCGTGTTTCGACTTCGCCCTTTTTTCCGTTCTTCTTGAAGTGGATGAATTCGCTACAAAATTCTTGTGTTAACAGTATGCCGTTCGTTAACAGAATAATTTCAGAGGTAAACGACTCAAGGTAATATTATTCGTGTGATTTTTCTATTTGTAGTTGAAAACTTTCAACTACAGACGAATTCCAAAAATCATTTTATTAGGTTAAAACAAAAACTAAGGAGGGTTTTTTTTGTCGCATCCATGAATATGGCAAAACTGACTCGATAGGGTAAGGGTGAAGTGAAGTAAAGTAAATAAAGTAAAGTTTAGTTTTAGCTGACGGGGGTTAAATACGTATAACAGTGGATCCGGAAAATGATACAGTATAAATCCATTCAAAATTCATTTTTCTATTATGGCTTGAAAGTATACGCGAAATTTCATCAAAGTTTCACTGATATCGATTCTTCAGCGTAATTATTTCCTCAAAAAACTCTTTGAGAGAGCTGACATGAAGTCAGGAGCTTCTGAGAGCATGTTCAAATAAGTCCCTGAATTGAAATTTTTTGAGATATTTCGGAAATAACGACGATAATAAATTTTACTTCCTCTTCCCCAATTACACCGGAAATAAAGACCTAGTAACGCTGAAATTTGGCACACAGTTGTAACATATCGAATTCAAGGTTTTTGATTCATCAATATCTGATGGATATTACCAGCAGAAAAAGTGAAAGAAAAATTTTCAAATTTTTTTTTTATGAATTAGCTTCTGAAGGCTTCCACAGCGAGACCTACGAGAATCGGCAACAATATGATAAAAAATAGTATATGATTCGACGAGCATATAATTCCTGCTATTATTCAAGAAGTGGGAGTCGCGACACTCGCCTGCGGCTCGTGACGCAAATCAGCCAAGTAAATAACAGCAACTATATGCGAGTTAAATACTATAATTTGTCCACGACCTGATTGGTAAAATTGGAATAATTTTGCATTTTCAACAACCCACAATAATGTTGACAAAATGGTCACCTTCATTCTCTGTGATTGCTGGAAACTACCAAGCTTGCGAGAAACCTCAAAAACTTTCACTTGATCCATGCATGGAGTGTATGATATTCATTATACACGCCTATTATCTACGGGTTCAATTAATGACTATCATTTTTCTTCAACAAGGGTCATCTATATATATTTATTATTCAATGGTCGTGGACAAAACAATATAATATTTGCGAAATATACATGGACAAGATGTCACATCCCTCCTGACAGGAATGTACAATTACAAGCAAATATCCACAGCTTGAAATGTGTGAAACAGAATAAATATCTGGGTCACAGTAATGAATGAATGATTGGTGGTTGGTTGCTATTGCGAACTGGTCTCCCTGATGAATTTATAATTTCAGCTTATAAAAAAAAACGATACTTAGGTAATATTCATGGGTATGAAACGTACTTCTCTTAGCTATAAATCGGGGTTGCATGCTTTGCTGATTAAAAAGCAAAGTTCCTGCTTTTTGCCGTTCATCAATGTCATATTATCAGATCGTAGATATGAAGGCGTAAAATATGGTAGGCTAATACAATAATTTCACCTCGAGCCATATTTTTGCTCGCATGTTCTGGGAAACGGAGTGCTATCGTTTCATCCAAATGTCTGTTATTTTCGGATTTCGAGCCGAAAATGATCTGAAACGAATAAGTTGAAGTAGCTGATGACGAATCCTGTGTCAAAATCGATTCTGTCCGGCTCGCTGACCAAGGTGACGAAAACTTTTAAACGGAAGGAGCCAGCGACTCGAAACTCGAAACATCGCGTATCAGAAAATAGCGGTCCCTAATGGGCCGAATCGGACAAATGGTTCCGGACTTTTATCTTTTGCGCTTTCGAGATTTTTTCCTCGATATCCTAGTAACTACTGGAGCTATGAGAGTGGAACTTGGTAGTCAGTTGGAAAGTACAGACGAGCAACTTGAAACCGAATTTTGTTGAGACCATATGGTAAGTAAATTGAAACAAAACTTTTTTCGATAAATATTCATCAGATTACGACAAAATTTCCCACGTACCTCAAACTCTATATTTCACAATAACATACCAAATATCAGTCAGACCTGAATTCATCTCTTGCAGATACTAGAAAAAAATATGTCAACTATTGTGGTTTCTCTCTTGGTATCATTGTTATATCAAAAATATCTCAAACAATATTTACCCACCCATAATAGAATTTTTATCAGTTAGAAAGCCGATTTCATAATGAATTTGCACTAATCCTGAACCCTATATCTAGTTCCAAGTGATAATCAACACAGTAGAAATATCGGTCTAAGGAACTTTCGGTCTGCCTGAAGTTCGATTAAAAACGAAGGCAAATAAGTGAAATCTATCTAATGATTTCGTAGATATTATATTCATTCAAAATGATATTTTTTCAATATTTCCGAAAATTCAGATTGAGTCAAATTGAAATCCAGCTCGAAAGATCATACATAATTTTGTCAGGATAGTATGAATAGACATTCGTCAAATCCTAAATACCTGAAAAGATGACCGATTTGGCAATGAATTCGAATACGCACGAAAGCTGCTGACTTCTTGCCAGAGAATTTTTTTCAGTTTTATTTTTCCAAAATTTCCAAGAAAGCAGATCGAAAAGAATTGAAATTGTACTTGATTGAAAAATTATAGTTTGTAGGTTGATTCAGAATTTCGTAAGGACCATATGGGGTCAATACGTGAAAGGATGCCCGCTGTTGCAACGAATTTGAACAACCACGCAAAAGCTACTGACTTCATGCCAGTGCTTTCATGAGATTTTTCTTCAAAAAATAAAATACTCAGTGAAAAGATGGCGATTCTCCCTCTCAATTACATTAAGAATGAAATGCGGCTTCTACTGAACGAATAATTATCAAGAGCGCGACTTCATAGTTAACGAATAAAGTGAATTATCTGCTGCTTGAAGATTATTCATGTAATCAGGACCAGCAATAAGTCTCAAGAAATGCGGAGGAAATATCTGGGAATATTTTCATCAGCATAACGCGTTTATTTCACAGTGCAGAGTTGCCTAGCGAAAGTGTTCCGAGAAATAAACTGCTCCACAAGAGTTAGGGATATCGTATTCAATCGTTTTTGAAATATGTAATCTTCGAGAAAATCACTGTAAAATCATTTAAAACTCAATAACAACTTGAATCGATCCAATAAAAATCAGTATGAGACATTTCGTTAATCTGGTCGCCTTTTCTTAATTTTGAAATGAAGTCAGTTTATCAACGGCTTCGATTTGAAACGAGTTTTCTGAAAATGCCAAGACGTAAATTAACGAACGCTGAGGCTAATAGGGCTATCGGAATGCTATAGGGTGGCCTAACTCAGGTTGTTGTAGCGGAAAGGCTCCAAGTCAGCGAAAGTGTGATATCTCGACTTTGGAATAGGTTCAGGGAGACAGGTTCCGCGTTGGAAAGACCAAGGCTTGGTGGGCGACGAAAAACAACACCTGCTCAGGATCGTTCAATCACCGTTTCGGAGAGAAGAAACCCTACATCTACGTGTAGAATACTACGAAATACTCTTCAAAATGCAGATGGGGCCCAAGTTTCCATCGAAGCCATCAGACGACGTTTGAGAGAGGTGAATCTAGGTTCTAGACGTCCATTAAGAGGAGTTCCATTAACACGTGACGTCAAAGACTGGAATGGGCAAGGCAACATATCAATTGGGGTGTCCTTTTCACTGATGAATCCAGATATGGACGATTTTCAGATTCTCGAAGAATAAGGGTATGGACAATCCCACGCATACCCCGTAATCGTCGCTATGTCCAAGAAGTCCATCCATTCCGAGGGGGTAGTGTAATGGTATGGGCCGGGATATGTTCCAACGGGCGCACAGATCTACACATTTGTCCTGGGAATATGGCCGCCTTACACTATAGGGAGCATGTCATTGACAATGTTATGCCAAATTTTCACGCTGCTATTGATGAAAATGTTCAATTTCTAGACGATAACGCTAGACCGCACCGTGCAGCCATAGTTGAGAATGCGCGTGAGGAGCTTGGTATTCTACATTTACCAATACCTCCGCACTCACCAGATTTGAATTGCATAGAACATGCATGGGATATGCTCCTAAGAAGATTAGATAATCATCAACCTACCCCAGAATCCTTAAATGATCTGAAAGAGCTTCTGCCCCGTTTATGGAACCAAATTCCTCAAGAAATGTTCAACAACCTCGTGTGTAGTTTGCAAAGAAGATGTCAAGCTGTTATTGATGCCTGTGGAGCCCATTGTATTGATAGTCTTAAAATGCTTGAATTCTCTGGATATAAAATTTCGTTATTGACTCGATTTTTCTTAACCACCCTGTATACGCTGCAGACCTACAGGTTTAAGTTAATTTGCAACATGAAATCATATTAATATGAATTTTCAGCACGAAAATCTTATTTTAACTATATTGTTTTGGAATTTAAGTCAATATCCCTAACTCATGTGGAGCAGTTTATCTGGGAATATTTTCATCAGCATAACGCGTTTATTTCACAGTGCAGAGTTGCCTATCGAAAGTGTCCCGAGAAATATTTCCAACGAATGAGTAAATATGCTCGCAGTGAACGCAATGATAGAACTAAATAGCTGAATATAATTAGGTCGATTCTGTTTGCGTATTGCTATGAACCTTGCTATTCAAGTTAGATTCCTTTCTTTCTAATTTATAGCAATATGGCAATATTACTTATTCTGTTCCGAGTGTTATAGCAGTGTTTTGGTATGAAAAACAATGTCGTTTCATAATGAATTAATTCTTTTTCTAGGATTGCAACTGATTGAAAACACAACTGAGTTTCTATGAAATAAAGTTTCTTTTGTTATTTAAACATACAAAATAATCAACGGAATCTCACCTAAAATGAAAAAACGACATTTTATGTAATTATAATTAAACAACGTCTAAAGTTTTTCTTAAAAATGTCAATTTGTCGGAATTATCGCAAAATGAAAAATAGAATGAAAAACAAATTATCTCTGAAAATTTTCTCGTTTGTCAGAAAAGAGTCCGATTTGTACTTTGAAACGTCAGTTATCGCTTTGTTCATCATTTGTATTGTTCTGGTATAGTTCATTAGGCAATCTGTTTTCCAAGAAACTGCCCTTGAAAAACAGTTCAATCCTGCCATTCGTTTTTCATGAGAACACAATTTTCATTCAATAATTCGTTTCTAATAGTTCTGTTTCAGATAATGGTAGTGAAAAATTATTTCGAAACTTCCTAGAACAAGCTTCAATCGAAACTCTATTACTTCGTTCAAATGAAGAGGGTTGAGGTATGGAACCAAGTTAATATCTTTAGAACAAAAATTATGATATTTATGGAAATTTGCAGGTAAGTGCAATGGTGCAAAATGCATCTGATGTACAGTTTTTCGTTGGCAATATACTTCTGGTTGAGCCGGAAACACCCTCAGTTTTCTTAATTTATATGGGACTTATTGTATACCTTTGCAAATTTTTAAAGAGCTTGGGATTCGAATGCGCACATACTGAGTTTAAAATAAAAAAAATCTATAAAAGCGAGTGTTATCACACGTTAATCAACTTATTTTGAGTTTTTACATAACCGTAAAGAAAAGTTCAGATGAACAAATTGACGTTATGTGTACAAGCAATTTGCACCATTGCACTCACCTACAAAATCTCATAAATATTCTACCTTTTGTTCAAAAGATATTTCCTTGTTTCCATACTTCATTCCAACCCTGTATAGTCATTGTTTGAAATAGTGGGTAACGAAAATGTTCAAGATTGATCCATTTCCTCTGTAGATCCAAATCAACACAGACGTTTCAGATAGTATTCTATTGTGACATGCATATCCCTTGACATTCAAATCATTCAATTGAGTTCTTTTCTTATTAATGGAAGCAGATTAGCTACGGTACCTCCCTGAATTGTATTATCCCCTGCGGATTGTGTCACGAATTCAATTCATTTGGTGGTTCGGAGTTTCTGGCAATTATCCTTGGATTAACAACACAATTCACATAGAATTCCTCTTGTGTGCACTGAAAAGACTGGGGAGCATCTTATATCATTAATTCCAGAGAACTTTAGTGATAAAGCATTTTTCCGCTCGAAGTCGTGTGGAAATCTTAACTGAACAGTTAATAGTCGAGGGAAAAGGAGGTTCTGTTTTACTTTCTGAAATTCTGGATTTGATAGATTAAATTTGTTCGTTGTACCCGTATGAACTACATTTACTCCACTGATTTCCAATTCTCAGTGCAGTTGAGTGTAGTCACAGATAGCAAAGGGAGTGTAGTTCAATCTGTTCAATGATTTTCACAGAATACAATTATATGATAGATGATCTGACTCAAATCCAAGATGACAGAATTCTATGCATCTTATGTTGTCGCTACCATTTCTAGGTCATGTTGATTTGTCGTAAAGTTTATGCGCGCATGTTCTAGGGGAACAGCGTGCTATCGTTTTGTCCAAATGTCTGAATTTTCGAATTTTGAACCGAAAATGGTCTCAAACGACTAGGTTGAACTCACTGATGAGATGACGAATCCGGTGTCGAAATCGATTTTGTCCGTCCGACCGGCCGGACGTGGACACGATAACTGTCGGACGGAGCAAGCTAGCGACTTGGACCTTTCAGAATAGTTTGCGCATCGAAATGCCGAGATCAAGTTCGTTATACGGCTTTGAAATTCTTTTGAAGTTAGTTCTCGGATATTTCAGGAACTACTGGAGCGATTGGTTCGAAACTTGGCAGTTAGTTGGTAGTAATGACGCACAACTTTGAGCAGAATTTTGTTGGAATCGTTTTGTCATTCAGTTTCAGAAAATATTGATTAAATTCGAAAACAGTGTTGCTCATATATTGAGCTAGGTTTTCCACAGCAGTATACGAAATTTCAATTCGATACGGCTATTAGTTTAGGAGATGGAAAAATATGTAAAATTTCGTCGTTTTCATCTCGATATCGTTATTTTTTGGTATAACTCGAAAAATACTGATTCAATCATAATGGAACTTCGCAGCTATTATGGAGATGCTGAATGAAAACTTAATGCGAAATGATATGTTGATTGCGTCATTAGAACAATTTGAAAAAAAAATTCAAATTGAATTTTTTTCAGATATTGAATATTCTGTGATCTTCTTATCATATTAAACTCATTAAATTCTGTATGAACCTTCGAACTGTCATTTTTCGATGGAGTACTGGATTTCAATTTGATCTAATCTGTATTTATATGTATGTAAAATAGTGAGAAAATAAAATTTCGAATGGGTATATCTGGGAAATCATTGGGTGGATATACCCATGCACGGATTCAGCCTTCGAATTAGGGTCCAAACCTCCTCTACACATATCGAGTCTCTAAAAGCTCTGAAATAATAATATAGAATAACTTTTAGGGTCCAAAAGTCGTGAGTTATATAAATTATTGCTGATGAATTAATTCCTTACCTACCCAGACGGAAACAAGTTTCACAGATATCTATCAAACCTAGAATTCAGAAAGAAAAACAGAACATCACAAACGAAGATTTTTTCTTGATCAACTTCAATTATATTCCTCCGCCCGTTTGAACTTGAGGACGGTGATTTCGGATAAAGAACATAAGGAGACTTGAAATAAGGGTTGATTCAAAGTCTGAATGCACTGGTTTGGGTTGTTTGTGGGCTGAAGCCGCCCAAATATTTTCGAGATATCAACTTATTTTTACCGCGATAATTCAGGCAATACCGATCAAAAATACCCAAAAACTGCAGGTTGAATCAATACTGTAAAAAGAAAGGAAGCGGTTAAACTAGTCAACGGACCTATCTTATATCAACTCGAATACAACGAATACCGAAATTGTTCTCTTTCACTACCTGAAGTTGATTGAATTTCTTCCTTTTCGAATTGAATACAAATTTGATATTTGGTATGCATGTGTAACTAACTCCACACACCCTTTGACAAAAGCCATGAAAAAATGAGATTGCCATTCAAAACAAATCTCGAGAAAAAGAACGCAATTTAAATAGAAGACCTTTATGAGCATATTTATAAAAAAAACTGTCTTTGATTTATTCGGTATTTCAACTATGGCCTGAAAACCATTTTACGGCCATATCTAAATGGCCATCTGATCTAATTTTTCAGTAAGACAACGCTTTTTCCCATATGGCTCGTCGGACTTCGGACTTCCTTCAAGGAGCTGACGTCCAATTTGCACCAACGTTCACAGATTTTGGCACAGTTTATCCACATTCAAGTTCAAATTGCTTGAAACGAGCTGTGACAAGTAGGCACCTATCATCGCATTTCATCTATGTCCATATGTGAAAGGAGCACATACAGCTACGGGGTCGTCAGGCACATTTGAATTTTTTTGCTTAGATGTTGAACGAAAATTCCTACATTTTTGATGTAAGAATACCACTTTTCCAAAAAATTCAAGTTCACGAAGTTATTCTTCCTGGTTGTCACAACTTTAATGTCACGGAGTATATTTTATTTTTCCAAAAAGTGTAGTTTTTCGCATTGATTGTGGAATGCGATATATTTCGCTTCACCTGTATATATACAAATTTGTTCGTGATATTCTCAACTTGGCTATATCGTTCCTTTGTCTACCAACATCTAAGTCAACCAACTTCTTATCTTTTACCGTTTCAGGGATGCCAATAGTGTATTTTGCTCATTAATGAGCAGCAGCACTTTCCAAATAATTTTCTCTTGGACAACTCACTTCGTGGCTTTATCTTCCAACGCACGTTATGATAGGAATGAAATAAATGTACAAGGGTTTTCGAAGCTTCTGTCTCGAAGTTTAGAGTATACCAGCAGTCGTCAATTCGCTGACACACTGTCCTACAGCCCCAGTGGTGCAGCGACCTACTTTATATTCTACTGGGGCTCTTACGACGATTCTATCGGAAAGTTTTTTAAGAATTTAAACGGAATGATATACCTATATGTCATTTTCCAGGATGTGGAAGGATATGGAAGAATTCAGAAGTTATGGAAGATAAAATAATAATGGTTGCGTAAATGGTCGAATATTGAGGAAAGAATATTCTCTTCTTCGGTATAAAAGGAATAGGAGAGAAGACCGTATTATGCTGGAACTTTCTTGTGCCTATATGTGTGCGTGAAATTGTAGGAATAAGTTCTATTTACTTTCATGTCTGAAACAATCAGCGAAGCAGACTGGAACGCATGCGTATTACTTAAGAATTTTATGTTGATTGGAGTGCTTTAAAGTCAGCAGTACAGGAAATGTAAGAAAAGATGTATTTCGAAATGTCGTTTCCTGGTGACAAATTGGGAGTTTCTAAGCATTAAAGAGTACCAACATCATGACTCATGCGTAATTCTGTGAGAATCATATTTCTAGAGAAATTGAAGAAATTGGAATAAGGTTTTCGAGTTTTATTTTATTTCTCACCTGGAAGATTTCGCTGAAATTTTGCATCAATCTATAAGTCGAAATTTTTTACCAAATACTAGATTCAAATTCGATGGGATTGGTATGTTGTGATATTTTTGTGAGAATGACATTTCGAGTCAATATCAACATTTGGTTGAGATATGTGATAAAATTCACTATAATATACAGTGTGGTTCAACGAAAACTTGACATATCGATTTTCCGGCTTCAAAATAAAAATTTGGAAAATCGCTCGGACCCATCAATTTAGTATTCGAGGAGTAACAACTTTTCCGTTCTTTAAATCCCCGTATATAGTTATACTTATAGTTGGTAAGGGATTACATTCCACTGTGACCTTAAGGTTTATTGTGCCCCCTTGTCGGAGCTGGTTTCGCCACCTACAGCTCGCCCTCCAGCAATAGAGCTCTGATGAATTCTAATATCTGAGAGGGCTTCAAGGAGGCTATGTTCTCATTCCACCTATAATGCTCCTGTCCAAGATATTTCTTGCGCAGGCTCACAATGGCGAGGCATTCTGTGATCAGGTGAACAGGAGTTTCCTCCTCTTCCCCACAGAATCTGCACTCGTCAGTTTCTGATAAGCCCATTCTCATCATGTGCTTCCCCAGGCGACAGTGTCCTGTGAGGAAACCAGTGAGAAGGCGTAACTCATTCTTAGTGAGATCCAAATGATTTTTGGATCTAGCAATTTCAAAGTTCCAAAGGAACTTTTTAGAGTGTTCCATTCCTGGAGAATTCCTCCAGAATGCCCCTCTTTCATTTTCTTCTTTCACCGAAAACTCTTTCTTATAGGTACATCTGCTTATACCACAGAAAGGTTCTGGGCCAGTAGGTAGCGTTTGTGCCTCCCTTTCTGGCTGGAGTGTTGGCCTCTTCATTTCCTTTGATTCCTGAGTGCCCAGGAACCTAGACTAAGGAGATCTTGTTATTTTTGCCTACTTCATTGAGTTTCCTTCGGCACTCCCATATCAGCTTTGAGTCGATGACATATGAGTTCATTGCTTTAATAGCAGCCTGACTATCAGAATTGATCACTATGTCACACCCTTGATAGTTTCTTTCCAGGTTTATGTCTATGAATCTTTCGATTGCAAGTATTTCTGCTTGAAAGACACTCGAGTTGGAGCCTAGCGATAGTGTACACTTAGTTCTAGGCCCGTATACACCAGCGCCGGCCCTCATCGTGGTTTTAGAACCATCTATATACCATTTAACGGTATTTGCTTTGAAGTTTTGGGTAGTGTATTCCTTTTTCCATTTCTCCCTTTAACATAGCATTGAGTCAAAGTTCTTCTCGATGCTTACTTTTTTAATCTTAACATCACTAGGTAGGTTCGCTGATGAGATGTACTTGTTCAGAGAGGACCAGGCTCTCTGACTTTTAATTCTCTCATTACCTCTACCTTCCCTAGAAATTCTAAGGATAGCTTCATGGGCTACCCTATTGATCACTAGATGTAGAGGACTGAGATCTATGATGACCTCAAGTGCTCTAGTCAGGCATGTTCTCATAGCCCCAGTGATGCAAACACAGGCAAGTCTTTGTACTTTGTCGAGTGTTTTCCTCGTGCTTATCTGCCCTGCTTCAGCAAACCAGACTACTGCCCCGTATGTTATTATCGGTCTTACAATCATGATGTACATCCATCTCAGTATTTTAGGGTTACAGCCTCAAGTTTTTCCGGATAGTCTTCTGCACCCCATAAAAGCCCTTATCGCTTTACTTGCAGTAATTTTAACATGCTCATTCCATATAAGCTTACTATCTAGGGTACCTCTCTGACAGACACATGTGTTGTGTTTTCAAAGGCCCCAGATATGTCTAGGAAAGCACACAATGCGATTTCTTTATTGTTCAAAGGATGCCTTCAGTCAGCCCATACAGAGCATTTTCCGTGGAACGTCCCGCCCTGTACACATGCTGACAGTTGTGAAGTGGCTTTTTCTCCAGATTCTCCGTCTTATGTAGTTATCTACTACCTTCTCCGTCGTTTTGAGCAAAAACGAAGTTAGGCAAATGGGCCTAAAGGATCCGGGATCAGTTCAGTCTTTTTTCCCTGTTTTTGGGATATAGGTTACTTTTGCCCTTTTCCAATTATCAGGTATTTGGCCCAATGCTATGGTGCTTCTTGTGATTTTCAGTAGATGGGGAAAAATCTCTTCCGCTCCCTTCTGCAGGAGTACAGGAAACACACCATCTACTCCTGGTGATTTATACAGCTGAAAAGTACTATTTACCCATTCCAGTCGTTGTCTTGTAAATATCTTCCTAGCAATATCCCAATCATCCTTGCTGGATTTCTTGGTGAACTCGGTCAATACTGCTTATGGGTGCACTACCTGGAAAATGTGTTTTGAGAAGAAGAACCGATTGTTCCTCTTCTCTCTCAGTGTGTGACCCGTCTGGCATTTTAAGTGACAGTATGGGGTTAGTGCCCCCCTTTGCCATGACTTTTTGAAGTCTGGCTGCGATGGGAGTGGAAGTGATATTTTCACAAAAAGCTTGGAAGTTAAGCCTTTTGGCCTTCCTTATTTCTTTATTATACTGTGTTTCTCGGTGTACTCCTGCCAAATGTTATTCCGTCTTGCTCTATTAAAGAGCCGACGGACCTCCTTTCGTAGGTTTGACAGGTTCTCGTTCCACCAAGGTGCATCCTTACTGGGTTTAGCTTTGGTTAGCGGACAGCTGGAGTCAAACGCATCCATTATCGATTTGTTCTAGATTTTCCTTTAGATGGTTTTTGTAAAGGAACCAATCTGTCTTTCTAGGATTTCGAGTCGCAGGGGAATAGGTGTTATCTCCCTCCACCCTGAACTCAATGATCCTATGATCAGAGAGTGATGGTTTGTCCATCACCCTCCAATAAGTAATGTTTTTCCTGGCCGAGAATGGATCAAAAAAAAAGTGAAACGGTTCGAGCATACGCGATTGCGATTTTATGTTTTGGCTTATTTCAGAACCGGTTCAGGATTTGGGTAATCCTGTTTTAGTTATTTTCAGAATCGTCCTAGGACAGCTCTCAATTTCGCAACCAAAACAAGCCCCTGGGGCTTCACGCCCACGCTATTTCGAGAACGAGACGATAAACAAACCGGCAAATTATGACAAGTTTGGCGTTTCACAACTGTGAGTGCGTGAAGCCTATCAAATTGGGTGGAGCATCAGGAGAAAGGGGTGGGAAGCTCGAGGGTCTGACGCTCCCTCGTACTGAAACACGACTTGTCTATGCTGGCGCGCCTCCGATGCGCATCGGGGGCGCGACAGACTGTAGCTAGAAAGAGCTTATAGTCTCCCGAGTATTCTCGATTTCACCCCACTCCGACTTGAATTCAGAGCAAACTTTCTACCCCTTTAAACCCCCATGTAATGGGCAGACATCAAAGTATCTGTCTTGTCAGGAAAGAAATTAGAGGAATCGGCTTAGAGGTCAATTCTACCCCGATGAAATATTCCCAGAACGCTGACTATACCCTGGTACATTATTGCTCATCTGAAATTTGTCGTGGTGAGAAATTAAATTTATTTACAAGATTTTATCAGACACTCTTTATCGTGTTTCGTGTGTGACTTTGTGGCATCATTCTCCTCTGAAATCTGTCTCGGAGGCCTCATGTGCGCTAAACTGGCGTCTTCTGCGGTGTCCTCTGTTCGGGTACCCGAAATCCGAAACACAACCAGTAGTACCTTCCTTTATTCAAAATATTTGCACATAGAGATGGAAATCCCATACCACATTCTAAAATTTAAACCTACAACTCAAAAACCAAAAATAATAATATATCAATGTTGCTTTTATTCGGAATAACTTCAGGAAATAAAGACAGTGTTTTCTCAGTAAACATGAGCTCGGACAATCAGGTATTCTTTCAATTACGCTCGTTTTGATGTTGGAAAATGTGATACAGCATGACGTCAAAGACTTATTTTATCGGATGAAATCTTAGTTTGTGTATGGCTATCTTAAAAAAGTGTATTATTTCACAACCGCGCATCCAAAAAGAACTTTCGGAACGAAAGAAATCCGATGAACCATAAGATTTCATAAATGAACCGTATCATAGGCCGAAGGAGTAAACCATATAATAGCATTTTTAACAATTCTTACTGTCTTCAGTTTTTTCCATTGATATTCAAGAAAAATCGTCACACAACGGATTAAATTTTATGAAGAATGTAAGAAATTTTTTAAATGAAATGTTTTTGGCAAAAGCCAATATATTTCAGAAATATGCTAAGTCTATTCTTCCATTGAAAAAATGCGACTACTGAGAATATCTACGAATCCACATGGAGTGCCGTTTATTGGTTTAAACAGAGGAAATACCCTGTATATGCCGATATTGTTTGAAGCTTTTTGATGAGCCGAAGTGAAAGGCATTAGTTCATCATATGCATTTTTATGATCAGTCGGTTACCCGAAATTCTTTTATGTACTTTGGCCCGAAGTTTTTTAATCTCGTTCTGAATAACCCAAGACAAATGAAAAGAGATCACTTTAATAAGTCAAGTATCAATAGGTTCATATCTAAAAATCCTGGAAAGTTTTCTTTCAATGATTGAAAGTGCACTTCAAGAAATTACTTTACGCCTGACGGAATAGGAGTATTCCAAATGACTTTCTCAGGATCTCATGAATATTAGAATTGTAATCATTTCTGACAGAAAATACAAACCCAAGTCATACCCGATATTTTCATTATAGAAGAAACCTAAACACAACATGGATTCACAGTTTACCTCTTCAATAATTTTGAACAATTGGAATTTTCAAGCCCATTCCGCATGGACACATTTCACGATTCACAAAAGAGTATTTCTGAAAAAAAGTTACAGACGTCAAAAATATAAATCAGGAATCCGTTATTTAAGAAGTGCTGGCTGCTAACTCACAATTTTACGATTGACATATGCGTTTTGTGTCACATTATTATTGATTGAAATTGTGCATCCTCAGGCTGATCTGGCAGACGGACACTTAATCAACTCAATGGAGTATTTGCTAACCTCAACTCCGGCTGAAAAAAATAGGATTCTTTGTTCCTCACGTTCGGATTCATTTGAATCATTGGGGATTGGTTTTTATCGAAAAATTAATAAAAATAATAGCTTCAATGCTTCTTGAATTTACCTGACGAAATCTTAGGTATCAGCACATGGATTCGTATTAGGTGAATTGACTTCAATATTAAATTTGATATGACGAATGGATGCGAAGTTTTGAACCATCGTATCTATTGAGGATGTTTCAAATGTAGACATCTTCAAAGATTGCCTTCAGTTCAAATTTGTGTACTCCAATTCATTTCTATAGAGCGGACAGAAGGTCAGCATTCTGAAATATTTTTTATAACGTATATATATATATTTTTATTAACCGTAACATAACAAGGCAAAATATTTCATTATAAAATCAATCTGAACTCTATATAGATTCATCAGTAACCCCTTCAATAATTCGGAACATTCGAAAATTCAATAAACGACAACGACGAGGTTTCAGAAACCAGGAAAGTAGCTCGTTATGATATGGGCCCATTCGGGAAGTGGACACATTTTACGATTATTAACAGTGTTTGCATACCGGGAATGAGGTAGAAATTTTAAAAACATTCATGAGGAAACTGTTCTTCAAAAACTGCTGTCTCCTTGTTTACAATTACATTGAATTGTACGTTTTTTGCCACAATATTATTGACTCAAATTGTGAATTATCTGACAGGTCAGCGCTCTATGAGTTCGGGCAGTTGAAAGACAATTCATCAAATCAATGTAGCATTTGCTCATCTAATCACCCGCTGGAAAACTTCGGTTTTATTGGATTTCATGTTTGTATTAATTTGTATTATTGATGGTTGCTTTTTATCGAAAATTCAGTTACATTTCGAGGATATTTTTTAATGTTACTTGAATGTCTAGAACAAAATCATTTTCATCAGCATACGGCTTTGCATTTTTTTGGATTAACTTCCATTTTTATCTGGGTTTGTATAAGTCGGTTTCAATTCCGAAATAACTCAATAAGGATCGTAAGAATATAAACATCCCAATTATTCCTCATAAAAACCATATCCCATGTAATAACTGCCCCATATTTCCTAATGAAGCTAACCTCAACTCAACATTGATTCACTCTCCATCCATAATCCCTTCAATAATTGAGAACTATCGAAAAAATTCATCATTGAAACGGCGGGTTTCGGAAACCCGAAATGTAGCTTGTGATGATGTAAGCCCATTACGGAAAAAGAGACATTTCACGGTTCACAAAAGTGTTCGCATTTCTGAAATGAATTACAGACTGTAGAAACATCCATCATGAAATGTTATTTAAAAAGTGATGGCTCAGACTGATCTGGCATATGCAGAATATATCAAAGCACTGGAGCATTTCCTCACCTAATCACCTGCTGAATAAATAAGGGTTTTTTATACTGTATGCTCGGATTCATTTGTATTATTGATGACTGCTTTTCATCGAAATCTCAGTTACTTTTCAATAATACTTTTTAATTCATGTAAATGTTCAATGTTTTTCTTGATATGTTGTTATAATGCGACGTTTTGAATAGTCGGATCTATTGAATATGGTTCATATGTGAAAATTTTTTGGAAGGATTGCTTTCAGTTTAAAGTTATGTTATTCTTGATAGGACGTTTTAATGCGAAGTATAAATATTTTTAGGCGTCTGTTTTCGGGAACAACGCGTCATCATTCCGTCACCATATCTGTAATTTGCGAATTTTGAGCCGAAAATGGTCTTGAACGATCAGGTTGAACTTCCTGGAGAAGAATCCAAGGTCGAATTCCATTATGTCTGTCCGTCCGTCCAGCCGTTCGTCCGTTCATATGTGCTCTAACTTTCGGGAAAAATGACTAAGCGGCTTGAAATTGTCAGATGAGGTTTGGAGTCCAAATATGTCGGTTGAGTTCGTTAATGAATGGAATCGGGTGGATAGTTTCGGAGTTAGGCCCATTTGAAATTTTGAGGTTAATTCCTTGATATCTCATGAAGTATTGACTGGATCAAATTGGGACTTCGTGGAGAGTTTTGAAATTTCAAGGCAAAGGTAAGAGCAAAATTTCGTATGGATCTAGTTGTTAGACAATTGAAAAAAAAAATTATTCGAAAATTTTCGATGAAAAATTTTTTTCTCTGAAAATATTTATTACATTTCAATGAAATGAGGCACAAAGCTTAGAGTCCGAATTTCAAAGAGACCCAATATTTACTTTCGGAAATATAAGGGAAAAAATAGGCCAAATTTCGTTGTTATTCGGAAGTATAACGTCATTTCCGCAATATCTCAAGAAGTATAAATGCAATCAGAGTGGAACTTCCACTCTGATAATCAGGTGGAGATTACCAACAAGCAACTAGGTGCAAAATTTCGTGTTCATCTAATAGTTAAAACTAGAACCAGCGCGTAAAAGCTCCTGATATCACGTCAGTGCTTTTCTAGATTTTTTAATTTACCGTAGCATCCCACGGCAAAATATTCCATTATAAAACCAAGGTGAACTCATAGATACGCTCTTCATCAGTAACCTCTTCAATAATTTGGAGCAATTGAAAAACGATAACGGTAGGTTCCAGAACCCCGGACAGTAGCTCGTAATGATAGGGGCCCATTCCGGAAGTGGACAAATTTCTCCCTTAATGAGTGTTCACATTCCTGGATTGAGATAGAAACAGTAAAAACTTCAATCAGGAAACTGTTATTTGGAAAGAACTGTCTCCTAATTCACAATTACAAGATTCAATTATGCTTTATGTGCCACAATATTATTGATTGAAATTTTGAATTCTCTGAAAGGTCAGCCCTCTATGAGTTCCGCAGTTGATGGACAATTCATCAAATCAATGAAGCATTGGCTAACCTCCCGCTGAAAATTCAGGTTTGTTTGTATTTTACTTCCGGATTCATCTGTATTATATACAGGGTCTTTCACGAGGAACCTCACCCATATTTATACGGGAAACTACTGAACGTATTTTCATGAAATTCAGCACTTATGAGTATTTCACGATGCTGATGAAATCTAAAATATTTTCAAGGCATGAGCACCTCCGGTTTTTCCGGAAATGACGTCAACTTCCGTTTTTTAAATTAGAACACCATTTTTTTATTGCAGAAATAGATTCCTTAGAAAATTTCAATTTATTTTGATGTAACATTTTTCAGTTTTGGTTGGAAAATTCTCTCTGAGCGGAAAAATTCGAAAAAAAAATCGAAAATAGAGCTCCGCTGAAACAAGAATAACTTCGAGGTTTTTGGATGGAAAATTTTCATTTTTGGGATTTTTCAAGATGTAAGATTGATGTATCCACTTTAAAAATCGAAATTGCGATTCATGATACAGGGGGTGAAAAAATCGCTTTCAAAGTTAGGGATGACAAAATCGTGAAAAATCAATTTTTTCAAATTAGAACCCCATTTTTTTATGGCAGATATTGAATCTACGTTAAAAAATAATGTGAGTGTATGCATCACACCCTTGCCCTAAAATGGATATTTTCTGAGTTATTCACAAAAAACTGGTTTTCGTCTTGAATTTTCAGCTATTTCTTTTCCCTTCACGCCAAAAAGATGATATTTTCTGGAACTGTTACTTAAACCATGTTTTAGATTTTACTACCCTAATATGCAAGAGAAAAAAGTTACAGGTTGTTCCTAAATAGATGGCGAATTTGAATTCGAATTTGTATCGGAAACCTCTTTATTTCAACTAATCGGCCATCGGTTTTCTCTCCAGTGATAAATAAATAGTTCCTTATGAACCATATGCAAAAACTTACCATGTTTTACATTATTTTTTTTTAATGATAGATATCATTAATTACATCTGCCAAATTCCTCTTTATTCAGTAGCATTTTGTGTTTACTATTAATTTGGTGATAATTCGTATTAAGTTATAAAATCGATCACTATGCCTAATTTTACCAATGGAGATTATTTAAATCTCATTCTACTTCATGGAGAATGTAATAAAGTTGTAGATAGAACGATTCGACTGTTCATTGAGAGGTTTCCTGACCGACCCAGATCAACGAGAGATACCATTAACAGAACCATGACAAACTTGAGAAATGTCGGATCTTTCGTTAAGAAAACTACACACAGAGAAAAAAGTGTAGTAGAAGATGAGAACAACGAAATTACAGTTCTTGCATATTTTCGTGTGAATCCTCAAAATTCTCTCAAAGATGCCGAGATTGATCTGGGATTATCTCAATCGAGTGTTTGGAGAATATTAAAAAAACATAAAATGCACCCATATAAATTCAATAGGGTACAGCATTTGAGGGAAACTGATTTCGTCAGGAGAACAGAGTTTTGCGAAGCTATGATGATTCGATTTCAAGAGAATGAAAACTTTTTGGACTGTATAATTTGGATAGATAAATCTAAATTCACAAAGAATGGTTCTTTCAATAGGCATTACAGTCATTATTGGGATGAAGAGAACAACCACCACTTCAGACAATTGAACTTTCAAGAGACCTGGAGTTTCAATGTTTTTTGCGCCATCAAAAATAATGCAATTCTCGATGTTCACATTTATGATGGGACTTTAACTGGTAAGATAGAACACTACACATGTTTGCATTATTTAAAGAATGTTCTCCCTTAGGAGATAGATATTCTGACATATTGACTCAAATAATTGAGCCGCTAGTACAGAACCATAATGACTTATGGTATCAACAAGATGGCGCGCCTCCACACAATTCACTCAATGTGTCAAATATCCTCTACAGGCTATTTGAAGATCGATGGTTGGCGAACAATGGTCCACATCTTTGGCCACCACGTTCTCCCGATTTAACTCCTTTAGACTATTATGTTTGGGGTAGGATAAAAAATATTGTCTACTCAACTCCCCTGACTGATAAAGAGGACTGCATAGAACGAGTCAGAAATGCGTTCAGGTTTGTTTAGATTTTTAGATTCATAGTTTTGAAACTCAATTTGGTTTTTAAACACTTTTGCAGATCTCTTCCTCCCGATGAAATAAGAAGAGCAACGCACGAAGCATTCCTGAGACGTATAAATAAATGTCTAGAAATTAACGGTCAAAACTTTGAGCATCTTCTCTAGTTATAACTGCGAGAGTTTGCCATGGTTCTCCTAATAGTAACTTGAAGTCGGTTTCAAGAAGGGGTGAAAAATCTACAGCATGGTTCAAATAACAGTTCCTGAAAATTTCATCTTTTTGGCGTGAAGGGAAAAGAAATAGCTGAAAATTCAAGACGAAAAACAGTTTTTTGTGAATAACTCAGAAAATATCCACTTTAGGGCAAGGGTGTGATGCATACACTCACATTAATTTTTAACGTAGATTCAATATCTGCCATAAAAAAATGGGGTTCTAATTTGAAAAGTTGATTTTTCACGATTTTGTCATCCCTTACTTTGAAAGCGATTTTTTCACCCCCTGTATCATGAATCGCGATTTCGATTTTTAAAGTGGATACATCAATCTTACATCTTGGAAAATCTCAAAAATTTTCCATCCAAAAACCTCGAAGTTATTCTTGTTTCAGCGGAGCTCTATTTTCGATTTTTTTTTCGAATTTTCCCGCTCAGAGAGAATTTTCCAACCAAAACTGAAAAATTTTACATCAAAATAAATTGAAATTTTCTAAGGAATCTATTTCTGCAATAAAAAAATGGTGTTCTAATTTGAAAAACGGAAGTTGACGTCATTTCCGGAAAAACCGGAGGTGCTCATGCCTCGAAAATATTTTAGATTTCATCAGCATCGTGAAATACTCATAAGTGCTGAATTTCATGAAAATACGTTCAGTAGTTTCCCGTATAAATATGGGTGAGGTTCCTCGTGAAAGACCCTGTATAATTGCTTTTCATCAAGTATTCTGTTATATTTCAAGATCGGTTTTCAATGTTTCTTGAATATTCAGGACGAAATCAGATTCATCAGCATATGGGTTCGTCTTTAGTGTATTGGCTACAATTTTTTCTCTTCAATATGGCGTCGGATCTGATATGTGAACACCCTGAAAAGCTTGCTTTCAATTGAAAGTTGAAGACTTTCATAGATTCTTATAGGCCAGACAGAAAATTACTTTTCTTAACTGTTTTGTCTGAATATTTGAATTGAAAATAGCTATAACTCATTACAGAAGAATCACATCCAAAGTAATTCCTACCAAATATTTCATCAAAAAGGCAATCTGAACTCTACATAAATTCACTCTTCATTAGTAACTCGTTCAATAATTTAGCGCATTTGAGAATTCAGGCAACGATAAGGGCCGGTTTCAGAAATCCGGAAAGTGGTTTGTTAGGATGTGAGCCCATTCCGGAAGTGGACACATTTCACGTTTCAGAAAAATTTTCACATTCCTCATATGATTATAGACTGTAGAAATATTTATCGGGAAATTATTAAAAAAAAAACACTCAGTTTATTTACAATTTCACGATTAACTGATCTGATTGGTGCCATAATATTATTGATTTAAATTGTGAATTTCCTGATAGGTCACCGCTATAGGATATCACGCAGTCGATGGACAATTTATCACACCTATGGAGCATTTGTTAACCTCATTACGTGGTGAAAAAATTTGTTTTTTTGTGTTCCACGTTTGATTTCATTTGTATTATTCATAATTGCTTTTATCAAAAAATCAGTTACATTTCAAGGATAAAGTTTATAGTTTGGTGAGAGGTTACATTCCACTGCGACCTTATGGTCTATTTTACCCCCTCGTCAGAGCTGTTTCCGCATTGCGGTACCTACAGCTCGCCCCCCAGCTCTAGAGCTCTGATGAATTCCAATATCTGTGAAGGCTTCAAGGAGGCTAAGTTCTCATTTCTCCTATAATGCTCCTGTCCAAGATATTTCTTGCGCAGGCTCACAATGGCGAGGCATTCTGTGATCAGGTGAATAGGAGTTTCCTCCTCTTCCTCACAATTTCTGCACTCGTCAGTTTCTGATAAGCCCATTCTCATCATGTGATTCCTCAGGCGACAGTGTCCCGTGAGGAAACCAGTGAGAAGGCGTAATTTGTTCTTACTGAGATCCAAATGATTTTTGGACCTAGCAATTTCAAAGTTCCAAAGGAACTTTTTAGAGTGTTCCATTCCTAGAGAATTCCTCCAGAAAGCCCCCCTTTCATTTTCTTCCTTCTGCAAAAACTTTTTCTTATAGGTGCATTTGCCTATACCACAGAAAGGTTATGGGCCAGTAGGTAGCGTTTGTGCTTCCTTTCTGGCTAGAGTGTTAGCCTTTTCATTTCCTTTGATTCCTGAATGCCCAGGAACCTAGACTAGGGAGACCTTGTTATTCTTGCCTACTTCATTGAGTTCCTTCGGCACTCCCATCTCAGCTTTGAGTAGATGACATTCGAGTCCAGTGTTTTAATAGCACTTTGTCACACCCTTGATAGTTTCTTTCCAGGTTTATGTCTATGCATTTTTCGATTGCAAGTATTTCTGCCTAGAAAACACTCGAATATGAGCCTAGCGATAGTGTACACTTGGCTCAAGGCCTGTATACTTCAGCGCCTGCCCTATCGTGGTTTAAGAAACATCTGTATACCATTTAACGGTATTTGCTTTGAAGTTTTGGGTAATGTATTTCTTTTTCCATTCTTTCCTTTTACATAGCATTAGGTTAGAGTTCTTCTCGATGCTTACTTTTCTAATCATAACATCACTAGGTAGGCTCGCTCATGAGATGTACTTGTTCAGAGAGGACCAGGCTCTCTGACTTTTAATCCTTTCATTACCTGTACCTTCCCTAGAGATTCTAAGGATAGCTTCATGGGCTACCCTATTGATCACTAGGTGTAGAGGACTGAGATCTATGATGACCTCAAGTGCTCTAGGCGGGCACGTTCTCATAGCCCTAGTGATGCAAACACAGGCCAGCCTTTGTACCTTGTCGAGTATTTTCCTCGTGCTTATCTGCCCTGCTTTAGCAAACCTGACTACTGCCTCGTATGTTATTATCGGTCTTACAGTCATGACGTTCATCCATCGCAGTATTTTAGGGTTACAGCCTCAAGCTTTACCGGATAGTCTTCTGCACACCATTAAAGCCCTTATCGCTTCACTAGCAGTAATTTTAACATGCTCATTCCACAGAAGCTTACTTTTTAGGGTGATTCCCAGATATTTGACTTCAGACTTCCATTCTTCAATAGCTCCATTTACCGAAATGGATTTCATAGCAGGAAGGTTTCTCTTCCGAGTAAAGGGAATTACTGTGGTCTTTGCTGAGTAAATGTTGAGACCCACTGATAAGTACTGCTCAATAATTCTGAGGCCCCACTGCACCAACTCACAAAGGACATCGTCGAATTTCAAGGATAGTTTCCGATGTTCAGGTAGAAATAATTTTATCAGCATATGGATTCGTATTTAGTGGATTGGCTCAAAAGGTTGCTTTCAACTGAAAATCAAAGACTTCTATAGATTCTTGTAGGCCGAACAGATAATCAGAATTCTGACATATTTTGTATCGTTTGAATATTTCAATTAAAAATAGCATAATGATTCATCACAAAGATTTACATCCTGGAGTCATTTTCACCCAATTTTCCATTATAAAAGCAATTTGAGTCCAACAATCATTCATTCTTCATCAGCTACCTCAACAATAATTTAGAACATTTGAAAATTTAATCAACCATAGCGGCAGGTTTCGTAAACCCGGTCATAGTTATGATGTGAGCCCATTGCGGAAGTGGATATATTTCATGATTCACAACAGTGTTCGCATTGCAAGAATGAGTTACAAACTGTGAAAACATTGTTCAGAAAACTGTTGTTCAAGAAATGATGTCTCCTTATTTACAAGTTCACTATAGACCTATGCGTTATGGACCACAATATTATTGATTGAGTTTGTGAACGCTCTGACCGGTCAGCGCTCTATGAGTTCACGCAGTTAATGGTAAATTCTTCGAATCAATGGAGCATCTGCTTATCTCTTCTCCCACTGAAAAGATTCATTTGTATTATTTTCGATTCATTTGAGTCGAAAAATCAGTTAATATCAAGGACGGATGATTGCTAGTATTTCCAGGATGAAACCATCTTCACGAGCATACAGATTCGTATTCAATGGGTTGGCTTCGATGTCATTTTCGATCTTGGTTCATACTTCAAGGTTTAGTTTCAACGTTCTAGTTGACGATTCCCAAATGTGTTCTCATCCCTGAAATAAGTGACAGACTGGACAAACATCCGAAATCATTAATCGCGGAACTGTTATTTGAGGAAGTTCTGATATCCAATTGACAACAGATATATTCTAGCTCCAAACAAACCTGAACATTCTGAGACTCTAAGTCCTTTCCTTCGAATGTTAGAGCCTTCCGGCCTAGAAGCAAAACGCCCAGCCAGAAGCAAATTTGACTAGGTCATTTCGGTTGCAATATGTGGCCTACTAGTTCTCTTGAAAAATTTTTTAGTCGTAGTATCACGTTAAGGTTGCTGAATTAGTAAAATATGATAAGCGGATCTCGCTCGTTTTTTTTTCAGGAATCAAGAAATGAAACAACTCATTTGTCCATTCGTTCACAGGAGCAGTTTGACAGATGCATGCGCCGATATTCAAAAGCATTCTTGAATATATTGAATAATGTCACGAAATGTCGAATACAAACATTGAACTCCGAGTGTCAGAAATTCTATGGCCCGATTAAAAAGAAAGATCATTTTCCATTTCCATTTGAAACTTTTCGTCAACTGCAGTTTCTAGAAAAAATGTTGCCTAATGGACAATATCGGAATAACTGAAACATCAGCGAAGTGGCCTGTTACGTTTCAGAGTATAAATTTGACTCCCCCATAAACAATAAAGATAAATCTGCAAAATAATTTTCTTTCGATAATTTTGATTCTTCAGACTATTGTCTGATGAAGGAGTCAAATCGAGACACTCAAACGTTGCAGTTCACTTTGTTGATCGCTGCATTGTTCCGTTATCGTTCATTGGGCAACATTTTTCCTAGAAACTGCCCTGGACAAATAGTTTCAATCGTGTAATCCTCAAGGGCGTTTCCTATAAATAACAGTTTTCATTAAATTGAATAGTTTTTATTCTGAAACTGCCAGTGAAAACTATTACAAGATACTGAAATAAAAATACAAACTCCTCCCAAAATATTTTTCGATGGGTATTCGAAACAAAGATGGACACACCCACACAGAATATAGCCTGACTTTCATGTGCAGATGCAGAAGAAATATAGTAATTCCAAAGTTCATTAGAATTGAACTAAATTTCTAGAGTAGTGGATGCTAGAAATATCGAAAATGAGTTCATGCAAGAAAAAGTTGTCTCAAACGAAATAATAAGCTGAGACTCCAACAGGACATATTATGATCAGAAAAAGAAATACTTCATAATTTCTCCATAGATGACCCTGCACTGATTTTTCATTGCGTGAATATAGAAATAAATAAAAAAAGAGTCTGATTTGAATACATCCAATTCACTCATTGAAAAAAACACGACAAAATCAATCCAACAATTCCCACATTAGTATATTTACCCTATTCAAAAAACGATTATCAATTTGTCCGAGAAACTAAGAATGAAAACCTAGAAAACACCTGAAAAATAATGCAAATTCCTCCTTAATATTTTTTAATCTATTAAGACAGATGTAAGGGGATTTTCAAGAGAGCCTCAAACTACTTATGTCCTTCATAAATTCATATAATTCAATTCATAAGCAGATCCTATCCAACCCATTATAGTCCCTTCCATCACAAGGTATCAGCAGATTGTTATTAAGAAGTTGGGTATTACGAAAATTAAGGAAAATTTCATCGAAAATGTGAAGACCGAAAGGCTTTCACCATAATTAATTCGTTGATAATACCATCATTATGGCTATCTAATATACGACACTTAATTACGTGATACCTGATCTTAATTGGGTTTATATACCTAGAAGGGTATAGCCTCTTTCTCTTAAATTCGAAATGTGCGTTACTTACATATGGAAAAATCACAGTCATTTTTTAGGCAGCAATAGCTCGTGCCCCATTATCAATTTGAAAAAATCCCACTCTGTACGAAGGACATCTTTGAAAATGAAGGTGAATTAGATCGAACTGGACGATTGAGGAGAAATTGAAACGCTCTGACAGGAGCACTGTTGAGTTGCTTCATGAAATCCCAATATCACTTCTTGAAAAGAGGGACGTTATCAATTTTTCTGAATGTCTGCAGTTTTCGAGTTTTGCCGCGTATACACACACACATACACAGAATTTGGAAACTTCATTTCACAACATTGTAGGTACAAATTTCAGGTTTATTCGATCCTTATTTTCGGGAATACCGGAAAAAAATATATGAAATTTCTTGTTTTTTTTCTCGATATTGATGTTTTTCCGGAGTGACTCAATGAACGTTGACCTTATCACGGCAAAGCATGAAATTTTCCTCGATGGAATTTTATTTTAGGAATATATTTATGACATTCCGAAGGAATTATGCACAGACATTGAACCCTATATTTTCAGTATACCAAATTTCAATTTGATTCCATAACAATTTCGATTCATTTGAATTTATCTTAAAATCAGCGCACACACACACAACACATGCACACACACACACACAAATTTCAGTTTTATTCAATCCTTATTTTCGGGAATACCGGAAAAAAATATATGAAATTTCGTGTTTTTATCTCGATATTGCTGTTTTTCCGGAGTGGCTCAATGAAGGCGATACATGAAATTTTAGTCGATAGAATTTTATTTTCGGAATATATTATGCACAGAACTTGAACCCTATATTTTCAGTGTATCAAATTTCAATTTGATTCCATAATATTTTCGATTCATTTGAATTTATCTTGAAATCAGCTAGTTCGATTAGAAATTTGAATTTCGTAAACACTTTTTAAAAGCATGCTTACTTATGGTATATTCTTCGTATTTATCGAAAAAAGATACTAATCAATATTATGAGATATCGATGAGTATTCACATGCCAGTGGTGAGCAAGTTCCTTTACGCACAAGTTCAGAGCAGCATCACATTCCCCCACCATGAATGAAATTCCAGAGAAACATTTCGTGAGGTTCAATGTATCCATTTATCCTCGAATTTCATACTGCTATGAATCGAATGCATCAGAGCAAGTTCTGATGGGGAATTATAATGATTTTCTATTCGGAAATCCCTCATGGAGACCCTCGTAAACGTAAGTACTTCGCCAATTCATTCGCTACTTTATAGGATAAATTCTATAGAGATTTATCGCATGAAATAATGTTTGGCGCCATCAGTACTTACCCTCATCGATTATGTCAATATTGTCCAATATTCTGAAACAATTTTCCGCAATGAAAAGATCAAAAGCGAATATTTGTTTCGTTTTTTTTTGTTGGCGAATGGAGAGACCCACATCTTCAGTAGAATTTATCTACTCCATATTGGATTGCGTCCACTTTTAATAGCATTTGAGATAATTTCGTTAGTTTCTGAGAGACCAGCAGTATTTTATTGCAGTAATTAATAAATTCGAATACAGCATTCAAGTTGAAACCCGAGCCCCGACGGAGCAGAAAGAGCGCTCCCTCGAACCATAAACATCCCTATGTTTTATTGCATTCGCTGTTCGAATTGCACTTATCTGGACTCGACTTTAGACCTCGAGCCTCCACCTTTCTCGGACGCTGACGAAAAATGCCAAAGTATAAGGATAAACGAGTCTTATATTTAGCAAGATTAAAAACATTCAATCAGGAGTTATTCATTAAATTCTGTTGCTACATTAGTATTTGAATATCTGAGTTCTCATATTCGTTATATGAAATTGTACCTGAGTTGAGATTCAGGATGCGGCTATTGGAGAACGCTTCTAGGCAATCAAAAATGTCCATTGGCCGGTACGATATTTTCAGCGTTAACGAGGTCCTTTTTAGGTACACTGTGGGATTTATTTCTATGGAAAAGGTTATTCCGTCATGTATTATATATCTCTATATATAATGAGTTATTTGAGTTTATTCCAATATAACGACCATTCAGAGTATTTTAAACGTAGGTATATGAGGTTTATGATGTTTTCTATAAAAAATATTGGACTCGACGCATAGACACGTTGTGAATAAGCGCGGTATCGTCCACTTTTCAATAGTCTGAAAGCTCATGTTTCATGAAGTGTTTGATTATTGTTAAATTTTACATGAGGGTACACAGGCTAAATGAGTATGTAATTACATAGATATATAATTAAATATCTTTCTAACCTACATGGGTACAAGGTACTGCGCATACGAAGAAAATGCGAAAAAATTTTGGGCGAATCAGGAACGATTGAGGCAGAAAATATTGAACATAAGTGTTATAATCAAGACCAAAGAAAAACTATTCGACAATACGACAATATAGTTGTTATACAGTGGAAAGATCGAAGGAGCCGAATTAATTTTGTTTGGTCCTGAATAAGGAACCTATCTTTGTACCATTTTTTAGGTTTTTTCTAGATTCTCATTTAAATCAGATCTATTGAAAATGGAATGAAAATTGTTTTTTCATGAAAAACGTCCTTGATTTCAGGATCAAACTATTTGTCAAGGCCAGTTTCTTATGAAACAGATTGCCTAATGAACAACACAGGAACAATACAAACGATAAACAATGGGAACTGTGAAGTTTCAGAGTATATATCTGACTCTTTCATCAGACAAAGGAAAAAAATGTTAGAATTATTTTCTTTCGATTTTGGGTTTTGAGTTGAGACTTTTGTCGAATTGACATTTTTGAGGAAACACAGCCACACAGATTCATTTGGTTTGAAAGTTTTTCAATTCTTCCCTTTGTTTAATTGAATTCGGCCAAACAGAGTCTATTTCTACAGAACAATGAGCAAAAAAATGTACAAGGACTATTTCATTTTTCTCTTCAAATCATCTTCATTATTATGAAAAACCAATTCATTTTTAATTCCAGATATTGGACGTGAAAGCCCAGAAAAACCTGAAAAATGATGTGAAGTTCTGCCAAAATAATCTTTGATCGATACTTATCTTTGTAGCCAGAAAACTGAAACTTTGAGGTGTATTTGTTTAATGTTACCAAAATGGTCATCATAAATGATATTTTCACTCTACATAAATTAAATTGTCGAATTATTCTTGTTTTGCTCAGCATTTTCTCGCAACTTCTTTCTATGAAGTTTAATAATTTCCGTTGTCAACTGGAACTATGTTCGTTAAAGAAATTTCGTAGATGTAGATATAGATGACGACGTTCCAACCAGGGTTTCTAGATAGAGGGGTTGGAAGATAAGTGAACTTTTAACCAGAGGATTCACGAGGTAAGAGGGCCTATTCTGTTATTCTTGATGTTTTCTGTGATATATCACGAAAATAGTGCGAATCTTCCATATTTCAAAGGATATGTATTGATATTATAATTTCATTGAATGAACTCTGTGTTTTTTCACTTAAGAAACCTTAGATGTAAGTAGTTCAGAAAGAGCTGATATTGAGGCTCATCATCTAACTTCACTGCCGTCGGCACAGAAAATAATACTGAGCCTGATATCAATCACCACAGGTGATTAACCGTATGGACTATGATGTATTTTACATTGGGACAATGTCAAACATTTTCAGGGGGGGTTAAATTTTTTTTTTTGTTGGTCGATCACTAAGGTTTATTATTTGATTTCATCAAATAATAAACCAAAATTGATCGGAACAATGAACTTCAGTGATTGACCAATCACTATTTTGATCGTTACAATGAACGCTAGGCCATTATTATAATGTATTTATTACATTGTACTGATGATGAAATACATCAATTCAAGGAAATTTGCCTCTAGACAATGTAAAAAATACATTGAATTAACGTCCTGGAAGTGATCAATACTAGGCACGATCGATCATCACGAACCCTTGTGATAATGCCAATTGTAATGGATCCATGCCATGCATACATCACATCAATGTATCAGCGTAATTGATTCATGCCCTGGAGTTATATTATCAATGCTTTAGGTCATCAAACGATGTCCCGCTTCCTTGTTACAATCATCGTGTTCATCAATTGATGTACGCGAACCTTAATACAATCACCGCGTTCATCAATTGATATGGGTACGCGAACCTCAAAACAATCATCGTGCTATTTTTCTAGTTATATCAAGTTTAATTATGGTCTAGTCGTATAGCGGATGCATATCAGGAAGATTTTTCTTTGTGCTTGAGGTTGACCATAATTTGTGATATGTGTTCTGACGAGAATTTTAGAAGGTGAGTATAGAAATGATTTTGTTTTCACGTCATAAATAAAATCTTTTTCGTTATCTAGTTGATATACAGATTTTTCTTTCAATTGTTTTCAGATAGCCGAGTGGAATAAGTTCTAAGATCAACTGAGAATCATAAATGAATTTCATATAAATTTGATTCTCTTGCAGGAGTGCTTTCTTTTAATACAAGACGGTGAAAATGCTTTTTTTTAGATAGACGAGATGCAGCAGTCATGTGGCACTTCAGGAATAGGAAAAAAATACAATACAGAAAAATCGTATACCATGAAATTCACAATTCGAAAGAGCCTTTCCATACCTTGGAAGACCAACACAGGACGTGATGGGAGTGGATTCCGTTTCTTAATTCGGAAGTCATGAACCCCCCTGTTCATGCCATTGGTGGGGATATTCCGAAAATTCGAGAAGTATGCACATAATTCGACGGTAGAAGTTTTGAATATTGTCAGAGCGATGGAGATGTTCTTTAAACATTTTCATCTTTTCAATTTTAGCTACCCTACAGAGCGTATGCTGTTTCCCCCATGATTTATGTGAATTTCTAACGAACGTTGAATAAATTTTTCAGATGATATTAATTTTTTTATTATTATTTCAGTGACTTCGAACAATAGTCATGTTCCCAATAAAGTTTGTTCAATGAGAAACATTCTATAATCTGATCTTTTCTTACTTGATTCTTATGATGCAGGTATGCATTTTTACCATCAAAATTCCATATGAAAAAATATATAAATATAAATATAAATATAAAAGTATAGATAAGACAACTCGCTGAAATCAATAGAATCAAAAAGACACAATCCCTATAAAAAATGTTACATTCGACTGAAAATATAAAAATATTTTATACAAATCTAAGCTAATTCTACAAAAGTTCGTTCAAAACAAAAGTCTGCAAATATATTTATATATGTGTATTGAGGCATTATTCCGTTCAATATTGTTCTATATTGAAAAAAATAGTAGTTTTTGGTTTGAATCCAAAACACAACCACTACAGGACGCCTTAGATTGATGTTTTTTGCATCACATTAATGTACCTAAGTGATTAGTTGATGTCCAAAGTACATTGATACACTGACCGATAAGCCTGAATTCAATGCTCTGGGACCATTGATATAAGGACTGCTGTTGATGGATCGATGTACTCATGACCTGGTATTAATGTCGTTGGTCATTGATACAATGTTAACGGTTATCAAATGCTGGTGATGAATTTAATGCTCTTGGGGGATTGATACAATCACTCGAACATTAAACAATCACCAACAGGACATATCAATGAACTCGAGCATCGGCTGAAAATTAATGTCCAAATACATTGTCGTAAGGCTGAATTTGATTATATCCACGTACGTTTTTCGTTCAATGAACATGAATTCGAAGAAAGATTCTTCGCCTATTGAACTAAGCTCTTCAAGACTATTTTTGGGTCGAAGTTTGGGAAATATAGATATTTGGACAGTTTAATATATTGTTTTCTGTCATATCCGATTTTTTTGCCATCGCGAACACTGGGAAAGGACTTCAACTTCACTAGGTCACATTATACACCTTCTTTGGGTGGTTTCCCAGTAAATATTTTGTTCAACTCATGTTGAGAAATATAATAATTGAAATGCATGCAACTCCTTTCTACGAATCCATAATGCTATTTGCGAATTGTTTCTTACAGATTCTGATTTATTTTACATCAATCATAAAATTTTATCAAGTCTGACGATTTTGAACGAAACCTCCAAGATTTCGTAACATTTTCAAAATATTGAAATGTATTCAATATTATAATGTACGGACGCACCAGATCTCGCTGCTGGTGCTTTATGAAAGTTTTCGTTACCAATCCTTTCAAATAAGTTTGATATTGCGCTCGAGAAACCCGATGAAAGCAGAAAGCTGAAGGAAATTCGTCTTTCCTCGATTTTTTTTATTCTACGACGATTGAATGGACAAAAAGTAATATTTCTCATCACCTATTTCACTCTACATCAGTTCCTGTTCACACAAACAATATTTACAACACCTGAAAATCCTCGTAGCTTTACATCTGCAGCTTGGAAATTCTCTCCTCTCCGTTTTTTCGAGATGGATTATCTGATATAGAATATACGAAACTTAATATCTTCGTTATTAAAGAATGGGATTGTAGAATCGAAAAAAATACTTCGGTGGTGAAAAGGTTTTTTGTATGAATTTAATGGGAATTGATCTGTTTCTGTCAATGTTTCAACAACATTTCATTTACACACTGAGGTGTGTAATATTTGTAGGAACAAGAAGTGATTTTTTACGGACTTGTTCCCTAGAACAGGCCGGCAAAAAATTCTTTTTCGTTCCTACCAATAACATCTTGTACCGATGTCTGCAATTGTTTAATTAATAGTGAAAGATGATCTTGAAATATGAGTTTGGAGACTGTCGATTATTGTTTGCGTTGAATTGATTAATCAATAATGTAGGAACCACACCAGTTTCCTCATTGGGTGGCTAGTAGATTAGCAACACTGATTCCAGCATGGCCTGGGGTGTTTTAACATGTAAAACTCCAAAAGAAATTCGACGATCCATTTCACAATATTTGAAAATCATTCTCTTCAAATCTGGAGCGATTTTTATCAGGTGCAGCAGAGCTATACATAAACACCAATCCACAAATAAACATCTATGCTTGGGCCCTATCAACACCATTTTGAAATACCTACCAAACTTCGAAAGAATTGAAAATATTTACTTTGTGATTTTCTTTCGTCGAAGAACATCCTTCAATGCAGAAATCGAATATTGTATAGAAAGCAGGCTATCTGTTGGCACAAGTGTAAAATTTTGTGAGCATCTAAATGTCTTTTTTTCAAGGATTATTTGTGATTTTTGGTATATTTGTTTTTGGAAATAAATTGTTATTATATCCTGTTGGTAACTCCGGCCCTTTTATTTACTTGGAAAAGTTCAAATTTCGTTGGAAATTTTTGACTTCTTCAATGAAACAATAATATAACCTATGTCCACAAAAACAGTAACCTTTCGAAGGAAAATATCTCAAGAATTCAAATTTGCAGGTGAATGGTTAAAGTCCGCCTAAAAACGTTGAAATTATAGCCATATGAATTCTACTCTTCTCAGTATTACATAAATTACGTAACAGTTTGAATTGGAATTTGGCAGTTGGGATCAACCCCTCTGTTGAAGGGGTCGGAAGACACCCTGAAATATGCTTAACTGGAACAATGAATAGAAATATCAATAATCATTGGTTTCATTCAATGCCAAGTTTCTGTTGCCACTCCTTTCGAATATGTTGGATAATCGGCTCGAAAACCTGATAAAAGGCAGAAAGCTGTAGGATATTCTTCTTCCTTCGATTCTTCATTTTCTATGACGATCGAATGGGCAAAAACCAATATTTCTCATAGCCTATTTTACTTCACATCCGTTCCTGTTCACGCAAACAAAATTTAGAACGCCTCGAAATCCTTGCAGCTACATCGGAGTAGATTGGAAAGTCTCTCTGTATTTTTCAAGATGAATCATCCCAGAGAAAATAAACGAAACGTAATATCTTTGTAATTAATAGATACATTCGAGGGTACAAAAGAAACTGTTTGTATAATTATATTATAATACCAATATTTCAAGTACACATTGAAGTGTGTGATATTTGTAGGGAACGAGAAAACATTTTTTGCGCGTCTGTTCTAATGTATCAGGGAAGAAATGTCTGCAATTCATCAGTTGAGAAAATAAGTTAGGACTTATTTAGGTCAACAAATATTCTTAGCAATAGACCAACAAATGAATTGAGCTGGCTTCGGTGGTGTGGAGATTCTCATACTGAATCTTTAGTGCCGCAAGATGGCGACGAAACCAGAATCGATTTTTTTTCCTGAGTCAGATATGTTAATTTCTTCAAAAATTTCAGCAATGGACTTATAAATATCCTATTAGTTGTTTTGTAGATTTTTCCTGGGTTTTCATTTCCAATATCTGAAACAGAACTATCAAGTATGAAATAAGAATTTTTATGGAAAACGCCATTGCGGAACAAAGCGAACCGTGACAACTTTTGAATTCCAAAATTTTTTTTAAAGATATTGTTGATCAAAATCCAGATAAAAAATCTACAAAATGACGCAAATGCTCTCGAAATGAGCTTAAATCGATCCTATTAGTTGGTTAGGTGTTTGCACTTCCCCTTGAGAAGTCGAAATTTGTTTTGATATTTTAGACCTTAAGGCTCTTAATTCACTTCTCTTCTAATGATTATATAATGAACTAGAATGATCGAGAATTTGAGGTCGAATTAAATTCTTTCTGTCCGTTGAAACTGTAACATCCGATAGAAAGGAACTGAAGAATTCAAATTTGCAGGAGTAACTGCAGTTTTGGTGTAATATTTGATAAAATCAAATAATAAACCTTAGTGATCGACCAAGGAAAAAAAAATTTTAACTCCCCCTGAAAATTTCACAGTTTACATTTTGGAGTATGTAGATTTTAATGAACGAATAAAAAAAAATCCGTCCGTCCGCCGTCCGTTTTCCGGGGCTTTTCTCTGGAAGTACTGAACGGAAATCCTTGAAACTTGGTAGAAAAATCGTGTGTCTCTCGGGGTTGATCCCCAAAGCTTTTCAGCAGGATCAGTATACCCTAAGGGGTCTGAATAGGGGGTTATGGGGGAAAAAAATTATTTCTCGAAAACTTACCACCGAATTCCATGAAACTCTGAACGTTGATTACTGTTGCATAACTAAACCTGAAAAATTTTACCCGGATGATTTCCGACCAGTGGTTCCTGAAGTATAAATAAAAACGCTACAAATTTTCAATAATATCGAAAATGAATCATCGCATTCGGTTCAAAGTTGTTTAAGATATCAACGGTATATTGGGTTACTTAACTAAGAAAATGATACATCCTTGTGTAAAATTTGCAGTGTTTTTTAATTGCGAGAGTTGAGATCGTTAATGATTGAAATTTACCTAATGGTCTTGGAGTTGTACTCATATGGATTATTTCCCTCTTAGTCACTCACAACTTATGGGATCAATCCCATCGAACCTTCCTACTCGAAGTTCCACTTCAAATAGTAACTTTCATTGTCAGTTCATTTTCCGTTCGTAACTGGTGTGATGAGTAACAAAATTTTGATATTTATTGGATAGCACAGAACACGTAATAATATGTTGGATACTAGCCTCACAAAACCTGGTAAGTTAGAAAGCTCAAGGATATTTCCCTTCCTTCGATTCTTCTTGTTCTATGACGATTGAAGGGGCAAAAACCAATATTTCTCATAGCCTACTTTACTTCACATCCGTTCCTGTTCACACACCCAAAATTTATAACACCTCGAAGTCCTTATAGCTACAAAGGGCAGCTCGGAAAGCCTCTCTGTATGTTTCAAGATAAATCACCCCAGAGAAAATAAACGAAACATAATATCTTGGTAATGAAGGAATGGGTTTTGAGGGTAGAAAAGAAACTGTCTGGGGCAGTCGGATTCGTATGATTCTACTATAATATCGATATATTTCATGTACACATTTTATTTGCAGGAAACAAGTGAGAATTTCTAGCGCTTCTGATTAGGAAACAAGAGAAATATTATTTTGTTGGAATGACTGCAATTTATGAGTTGAAAAATGTGTTTTGAATAGCTCGACCCATTCGATGGCTCGAGCTATTCAAAACACATTTTTCCCTCAGTGAAGTCCATAAATTCATCTAAGCAATCAATAACTCCTTCTTTGGACTGATAAATCAAGATGTTAGTGCAGAAAACTTATCAAAAGGCCTCAAAATCAGAGCCATTTCCAAGAGTTGCAAAGTGGCGCAGGGGCCGGGGTGAACCCCCTCAGTGTAACAGTATTGATAATGTATTGAATATACTCAGAATGGTTGAAAAATCATATTTTTCAGATGAACTATCAGCTTTATTTCGCAGCTTCCTCGAAGTGTCGCCCCAATTTTTCTATTTCGAGTTCACAAGCGCCACAATTAGTTCAGTATAAAATCAGTCTGCTTCAACAACCAATCGAGCATGCAAGTTGAGGTGTTGGATGCACTTTTTGAAATCGTTAATAATTATAATCTGCACGATGGTTGCGGAATTATACCCATATGGATCTCCTCCCTCTCACTTTACCATCAACATCTCAGTTCGAGGATTTGGTACAAATTTTCAGCGTCACATCATTGAGAAGTAATAACCTTGCGTTCTTTTTTCGCCAACGAGATGACCCTAATAAAAACATGCCATGATTACGAAATCAACATTTTACTCGGCACAAACAAAGTTTGTTTGTCATTTCATTTGTGAAAAGAGTAGTCTGAAAAATGTCAAAATGATCAACATGTAAGCGATCTTGTCAGGAGTATAATTATTGCCTATCGAGATAAGGGCTTTTACTTTCGTCAAAGTAGCCGTCCTGTTAACTGTACTACAATGACATTAATGTGCGTGTGTCATGTATGGACAAATGAGGACAGAGCAATACGAAGAAGAGTAACGTCAACCGAGGCGTACCACAAAAGACAATTTCGCTCCTGTGAATGTCAAATCGTTGATAAACGGTTTGGTGAACAATGTGCAGCTGTAAGAATAAATACGTTATAGCATCATATTCGAGCCTTCGGACTCTTCTCATACCGTCCACGATTTGTGCTGTTTTTAACTGAAGACCACTTTCGTGCACTGGTGCAGAAAAAACGAACAGTGGAAAGTAGTGTTCATTGTGTTTGATTGAGATGAGATGCATGTATACAGGTTTGATAGAGTAATGACTTTGCGTTCAGGAGTCAACCACCAGTGCTGTTCTTTTTAGGCAGAATGACAGCTACGAGTTGTGTTGACGATGTCCTACAAGCCACTCTCCTGCCCTATCTAAATGCTCGTCCAGACATTGTTTACAGCAAAAGAAAGGACGGTCATTTATTGCTTTTTGAGCGACATTCTCCAAGAAGCTTACTTCAACGTTTTGACGTGTCCACCCCGTTAACATGATTCAAATCTCATTTAACATGTGTGGGATATGACGAGGAGGAGGCTGTCCAATTTGCACAGATTTCCAAGGACTCTGGCACACTCTCTTCACAAAGTTCCAGTTGTTTAAAACAAATTTTAACAAGCAGATTTCGACCAGTTCATTTCGTCGATAACAAGAAGTGTTCAAGAGTGTGTGCTGCAACGGGGCCTTCGAACACATTATTCATTTTTTTGCTCAAATTTTAAGGTATTCTGAAAATTGTATTTTTTCTTTCCTGATGTGAGGCTACCGAATTTCTGAGAATGAAATTGTTTTTCTGTATACAGCACTTCTAATATTACTGTGTATATATTAGTTAGTGGCATGAATAACCAGATAAAAGGCAAGAAAGCCGTATGAAAATTCCAGTTCTAACTTTGAACCTTTTTTGGAGTAGAGTGTGTGCAGCAACGGGGCCTTTGAACACATTATTCATTTTCTTGCTCAAATTTTAAGGTATTCTGAAAATTGTATTTTTTCTTTCCTGATGTGAGGCTACCGAATTTCTGAGAATGAAATTGTTTTTCTGTATACAGTACTTCTAATATTACTGTGTATATATTAGTTAGTGGCATGAATAACCAGATAAAAGGCAAGAAAGCCGTATGAAAATTCCAGTTCTAACTTTGAACCTTTTTTGGAGTAGAGTGTGTGCAGCAACGGGGCCTTTGAACACATTATTCATTTTCTTGCTCAAATTTTAAGGTATTCTGAAAATTGTATTTTTTCTTTCCTGATGTGAGGCTACCGAATTTCTGAAAATGAAATTGTTTTTCTGTATACAGTACTTCTAATATTACTGTGTATATATTAGTTAGTGGCATGAATAACCAGATAAAAGGCAAGAAAGCCGTAGGAAAATTCCAGTTCTAACTTTGAACCTTTTTTGGAGTAGTTTTGAGTGATTTCAGAAAGCTTTGTTCTTTATGTTATCAAAACAAGGTTCAGGGAGATCATGTTTCAGAAAAAAAAATTTGCAAACCACCTACTACATAAAAAGATATGAGTCTTTGAAACCTCGCTGGCTTAATAAATCGGAAAACATACAAAAAAAACAGAACTCGGAAACCAGAAATACTCACATAACATACATGGGGTATTTTTGGGTACACCCAGGTGTAAGGAATTAAAAAAAATTACTGACGTCACTACTTGGACCACCTTGTAGAATCACTATTACTACTAATTCAATCCTTTTGGGTTTTCTATGAATTACTTCCTACTGGAACTTTTTCATCTTGTAGCTCAAAATACCTCACTCTCGAAGCAATCCTGTATATGAACGGTCATGAATACCTAAAAACTTCAAGGAATTGGCTTCTTAGTCAGGTAGATAATATCAATCACGCCTACGCTTCCAACTCATCAAATTAGAATAAAAATATTTCGCTCGTCCTGCCCTCATGGAAAAGAATTGGCCATTCATTAGTCTCTAGCGGAAAATAAAATTTTCACGTTTCTGCGGGGTCCCATATTTCAAGTTTTTATCGAAAGTCAAACTAATCACTAGATATTCTCCAGAGTGCACATTTCAAAGTTTGTTAGGAGTTTTCGAGTAATATTGACTCATGCCGAACACGAATGATTACGAACGTTTTGACTCCTATTGTTCTAGGCTCTGCTTGAGGCTAAGTTGAAGGATACACAGCGCTTTGGTGGACCATGTATTTCCTTAGGGGACAGACATTAGAAAGCTACATTAACCTTTTAATTAACATTTTTATATATAATTGAATATACACTTCATATAGTTATATATTTGATATTTAATTTGTATTTAACTTCTTCAAAAGATTCTGTGTGATTTTTCATGGTTGATTTATTCATTGCATAATCTTAATTCTTTCTTCTTTTGGTTTAATTCCTGTCTCCCGTATGAAAGTTGATGAGGAGGATGGAGAACATTGTTGGGGTCTCGCATTCTCGTAATTTGTTTAAGATGGTCTCGTGTAAAATGTTTTATAGAGCTGGATCATATTTAATGTGTTCTCACGGAAAAATTTTTCTGGGATTTTCAAAAATTCCAACTTGACAACACATTATTGAATACAGAAGTAGTTTTTTCAGGTTAAGTCTAGTTTCCACTCCGATTAACTGAAGAAAAAACTATTGAGAATTGAATGAAATTATTATTTATAGAAAGCACTCGCGAGATTCAAGGAGCAACTTGTAAGAAAAATTTTGCCTAATGAACAATAACGGAATAATCTAGACGTTTCAGAGTCTCTAATTGACTTCTTCATGAGCCAATCAAGGGAAAATCAGCAAAAATCAATTTTTGTCAAACTGATACTTGCACATTTCGATCCGATGATGGAAAAAGATATAGACCCTGAAACGTTGAAGTATATGTTGCTGATTGTTTACATTAATTCGTAATTGTTCATTAGGCAACATTGTTCCTAGAAGCTGCTCTTGACAGATGGTTTGAATCCCTCAATCCGAAAGGGTTTTCTATGAATTATAATCTCATTTGATTTTATCATATATTTTTCAGATGTTGAGAGTAAAAACTTAGGGAAAACCTTAAAAAAATAGTCTTATCTTGGTAACGGCTAGCATTGTTTACTGACAGGATAGTTTAATCTCCAAATAGAATAGTTTATTAAATTTTTTTAAAAATAACGCATAATATTTCCGATATATCCTCCAATAAACATTTCGAAAGTAGTGAAAACGTTCTTGAGAATATTCCTAAATTATGGAATGAAGAAATCTGATATACTATTTGAAAAGGTACGTTTGAATTGTTCGTTTGTTTATGTGTTTCGATAATAAGTATTGAGCAACATTGTTTCAGGGAATCGAAGAATTGTTTACTCATGTCAAGTAGTGTGTATCTGGTGACGCAAGGACAATTCCATATTGATCATCATTTGAACAAAAAACAAAGAACATCGTCAATGAAAATCAAGAATTAGTTGGTACCCAATCTGGAAAAAATCGACTACACAATTGTTGTACAACTCATAAGCGCATGAGGATAAAAATTAAAACAATGCCTTATAATTTGAATATCGTTCAAATCCGAAATATCGCTTTCCATACGGAAGAAACGTTGGAATCAGAATTGAAACCATCCAAGTTAGAGGACGTAATCACACATGAAAAAAGAATTCATGAGAACCCTCCTTTTTAAACATCTGAGGCCTTTAACTACCTCCGGGGCATCATTACATGAAATAGCTACGAGTTATTTGCCTCAGATGCTGCAAGTTTGAGTGTTATGTATGAAAGAAAGCACTCGAAAAGTTCGTTTCGTGAAGGATTTAGTATATAGAGTGTTTTTCAAGAGTGTGCACTTTAGGTTCTCATGTTTTCTTGAGATTTCTCGAGTAAAGAATGCAAGTAGCTTTAATCAAGTCTACCATAAGTGATAACAGTCCGTAACAAGTGCTTGTAGGAGTCTCAAAATTCTCCTAGTTGACGACTTCAAGATTTTACCAAACATAAATAAACGAACATTTCACAGCAAGTGAAACATGACAACTTGAATATTTAATACCCGTTACATACGGGTGGGAAGAGTTCATTTTTAATGCTCTCGTTCTAGGGAACAGCGCGTCATCATTTCATCACGATGTCTGTAATTTTTGAATTTTTAGCCGAAAATAGTCTTAAACGATTGGGTTGAACTCCCTAAAGAAGAATCCGTGGTCAATATTGATTCTATTCGTCCGTCCATCCGTCCGTCCATTCGTGTTCAGAATTTCGGAGAAAAAATCTAAGCGACTTGGAATTGTCAGATTGTTTGGAGTCCAAATATCTCAGCTAAGTTCCTCAATGGGTAAAATCAGTTGGATAGTTTCGGAGTTACGCCCATTTGAAATTTTGAAGTTGATTCCTCGATATCTCATGAAATATCGATTTTATCAAATTGAATCTCCGTGGACAGTTTTGGAATACTAACGCGCAACTTAGAACAAAATTTTATCCTGAAATTTTCAAAATTGCCGATGAAAAATTTTGGATGAAAAATTTTTTTATTCTGATAATATTGATTAGATTCCAATGAAATTCGGTACGAACCTTAGAGTCAATATTCAACAAAAATGTTCTAAATCTTATATTCCATCCGATATTTTTTTTCGGAGATATAAGGAAAAAAATGTGCCAAATTTCGTTGTTATTTGGAATTTTAACTTTATTTTCGCAATATCTCAAGAAGAACGAATACAATCAGATTGAAACTCCGTGGTCAAGTGGATATCGCCAACACGCAACTAGGTGCAAAATTTCGTGTTGATATGATTGTTAAAATTTGAGCAAGCGCGTAAAAGCTCCTGACCTCACGTCAGTGCTTTTCTAGACTTTTTTCTGTTGATTATTCCATTCGGGAGTAGAAAATAATTCTAACTACTGTGAAACCTAAACAGGAGTCGAATGTACAGAGTAAGGGTAACCGAAGTAATGCCGCAAATATACAATAACTCTTCAAAGTAACCATTCTTAAACTCGATATCTATGGAGTATGTTTAAAAAGTGTATCAAGTAAAGTGCCTCAAGTAGAGCAAATAGGAATAGTAGGACATCAATTATGAATTCTAATGATATAATCCCTTTTTTCATAGATTAATTGAGTTGGTAGTGCAAAAATCGAGTAAAAACACATCGCTATCAGAGCTGTTTTCTAGAGTTGCATATTGGCGCAGGATGCGGAATCGAACGTTAAAGTTGCGAATTTTCGCGCGCATGTTCTGGGGAACAGCTAGCTATCGTTTGGTCTAAACATCTGTCATTTTCGAATTTTGTGCCGAATATGGTCTCGAACGACTAAGTTGGCCTGAAACTTCCAGAAAGGCGGCATTTCAAAATGCGACGGTTTAGTTCGTTAATGGGCAAAATAAGCCAGACGGTTTTGGAGTCATATCCTTGAAATTTCAAGGTTTTTTCCCTGAAAATTCGGAAACTTCTGAAACGATTGGATTGAAACTTGGCAGTTAGATGAAGAACAACAAAGCGCAAGAAAACTGTTCATCATATTCGAAAAAAATTTCACGCAAACTTTGAGTACCAAATTTCAGTTGGATACCATGAACAGTTTTGCAGATATTGGAACAAGTTTATGTCGAATTTTGTAGTTTTTTCTCCGGTATCGTTGTTTTTCTCTAGAATACCTCAAAACAAACCTAGGAAAGCACTGATGTGAAGTCAACAGCAATTTCGTTGCTAAAGCGGTCATACCCATTGCACGCAAAAGCTGCTGAATTCACGTCAGTTCATTCCTAGTTTTTTTGAGGATCACGTAATTCAGTTAATTTAACAGCTTCATTTCTTACATCTCGTTCACAGAAGTTCACATATCGTCCAAATATTTCTATTCTATATTTGTTTGACGTCATTTCATTTCTTATGCAAGAAATCAAATAAAAATTCATCTATTTTGAAGTTAAGTACGTAACGATTCATATATGATTAAGGTATTATAGGATAAACTTCTGTCAACTAGCTTCAAAAAGATTATTTTGTTATTCTTGATTCCCGAAAGATATTTGATGTTATGTTAGTTTGATGACATGCAAGCGGAGTGCATCCTTGCTACACGAGCTTTTTCTGTAGGAAACATTTCGTTTTCGTTCCGTACAAATTTCTGGAATTCTCCAATTTTTTTTCCAAAACTGGTCTTAAATGACTAGGGTTTCACGATAATAGTAACAGTATTTATAGAAGTGGAACTTAGCAATTGACATTATAGCCCGCAGGGGTGGTTCTGCCCAAACAAGAAGGTTGAACATTGGGTTAACATCCATCCACTAATTCAGCAGGTAGACATATTTGAAATTTACTTCCTCAATGTCCTCGAAAATAAAAATCGTATAAATTGATAAATACTTAGCTCAAAAATACCAGTTTGAAGATACTTAAACATTAAGGTCAGAAGCTCCAACACGCTTGTTCAAATTCCAATCCATTCAATCTTCAAATTCTGCATGAACCTTTATGCCGACTGATTAAATCTATGGTATCATTTAGTAGGCTTTATCCACTCTCGAATTCCTCCTTCCCATTTGGAATTTTTTAGGTTGCTGTTATAACTCTCAAAGGGTTCACACTGATTTATTGAAACTGGCCCTATAAATGTACTCCTACTAACCAAAAATTACCTTTTTTGTATTTTTTCTGATTGGATGGTTCCTTTTAAAATTTACACATTGTATCTAACTCTTTTCATGAAATATCGTTAAATCAAACAGCTGATTTTTAACATGATAACTGCCAAAATAAACAATTAATAAGAATTTTAGTTTGTGTCCATGATAAGGCAGAATACACCAAAAACTTCAGAAATATTATATTTACAATATCTCTGAGAATTACAATCAGAACGAGCTGAAACTCTATCTTCTGTCGTTCAATATTTAATCATAGACTGATGTCGAATTTCAATAAAAATAATTTCAATAAAAATTTCACAAGTACTGCTTTTTTCACTTTGCGATGCGATTGTCACGAAATTCCGAATATTACTACTTCTCAATTTACAAAACAGCTGGTGAGATAAAATTCATTTTCAAATATTGCCCGTACGTGCAATATAGCATCTGACGCAATGCCATGGATTTTTCCGAATGTTTCTCTACCACATTGAATTAATCCGGTTGGTTCGGTATCACTCCATTAAAACCGACGTTTTTCATGGCTGGACTCATGCCTCGAGCTCGAGGACATGATGGATATAGGGGGATAGTTTTCCATCAAATCATCAATAACGGCATCAGTTACCCGAATTCCAGTTAACTATTCAGGAAGCTGACCAAATTCATTCCTGGGGTTTCTGTATATCGAATATCCCCTGATACGGATCAATCTTTCGTTCTTGTTATTACTTATTTACTCGCTTCTGAAAAATGGACAGGCAATGGGTCGTCAATAATGTATTTCCATTAAAACGAAAATGAATACTAGGAAGACGGAACAACAGTCGATGTAAATAAGAAGTGATTGTTATCTATACTAAACTAATTGAGTCAGTTGTGAATCGTAGCAGGCTATAACTCGAAATCGAAAAATTTTCACGATATTTTAACTTTGTTGGGAAAGCTTGACGAAAAATACCCGTCAAGGTCACTGAAGAATGTAATCTTGCATCCATTCCGAGTATTTTTAAAACGTTCTCAAAATGGAGGAATTTTGGAGATCGTTCCGGGCGACTGCACCATTTTGCAACCTGAATAAATGGCAGTGGTGCCCGATGTTTTTGACTGAGTTTTATACCCCAACATCCTAATCAGTCCCAATGCAGTTATCACAGAAGTGTTCATCAGCATTTTCCAACCAGTTATTATGATTGGAATTTTTTGGAGCTTCCCAGAAATATAATATCAACGATACCAAGGAAACTACCAAGAGATTTAAGATATTTTTGTCTCAATATATTCTAAACGTGAAATTGAATGGAATTGTAGTTGGGTTCACTATTGAAGAATGATGATGCAAGTTTCGCGAGAGATTTCCTGGGAATCTGATGAATCTTTTTTGGAACACAAGTGTTTCCAAAAAAAAATTAATTTTTGAAATTCACTATGATACCAAACACAATTCCGAGAGCAGGTGCGTGATGGTGTTGTTCAACGATTGTGCTGACGAACAGGACGATGTGAACATTAAACATAAATCGCCGATGTTATGACACTATGATCTTCGAGAATTCCTGCGAACAGATTTCTCGGGTAACTGAATCGTGTTACTAATTTTGTAGTTTCTCAGAATTGAATTGAAATCCCTGAAGATCATATTATCTGAACATATCATCAATGCTTTCTTATACCTCACCTAATTTTCATTCAAAATATAATGAAGAATACTCGATGAATTCTGTCTTCATCAGTGTTGGGGCATCAAACAAAACTTAAGGATTACGAATAAGTATTTTGTCATTTTATCCGTGACAACTGTCGACCATTATGCATTGTGTTAGTATATAGCACATCGCGTGTGTTCGCATTATTGTTTGAAGGTGCTAAGTGCTTGGTTATTTGTTTCTTTCTACTTTGACATTCAAAGGCATGGTATATATATATTCTTTTGAGATGAGCATTACATTTTTTTTATATCAAACAATTTGTGTCATAACAGTATTAGCAGAGGAAATGTCAACGGGGTACCATACATTTTTACGTATGATACAAGAGCACAGATAAAAACCGCAGGAAAAACTCTGTCTCCCCGTATAAGTGTAATGAAATTGTTGTTTTTTATTGAAGGGCTTCTTTTTCATCGACAAAATTTCCTCCTTCCTATGCGATGCAGGTTGAAATCTTGGAAACATACCTGAAAACAAAAAAGGAGACGAAAAAACTAATATGAACTAGTAAATGATTTAGTACTCATTAAATTAATTTGAAGTTCGCAATCGATCTCAAAAAAGAATCAGACACCGAATGAATTGCCTCGAAACCATCGTCAAATTTATATATTGGACAAGTATTTACTAAATGTTCTATTGTTTCCTCTTCTTCTCCGCACTCACACCTTGGACTTTCGACCGAATTCCATTTGAAGAGGAAACTATTACAGCGATCATGACCGGTTCTAAGTCGATTCAAAATGCACCAAATTTTCCTAGGAAGATTGAAACCATGAACTTTTTCTGAAGGATCGCTGATCAAACCTTTGTTAAAAATATTACACGAATTCCATTCCGAACGCCAAATTTCTTTGTCACTTTTATTGGTGTAAAGAAAATCGTTGATCCATGAAGGTTTACGAGATTTCAATCTAGCAATTTTAGAATCCGGAATATAAGACATGATTGGGAATAAATTCGGAAAGGAACGATATTTATCCCAAGACTTTATCACTGCAACATGTCTACGAATATGGGGCGGTACAATATTTGAGAGAACTGGTAACCACTGTGAAGGTGTAGATCTTATGGTCCCACTAATAATTCTCATAGCAACATTAAGCTGTACATCTATTTTACTAACATGAGCGCTATTAAACCAAACGATACAACAATATTCAGCAGCAGAAACAACCAAAGCCAAAGCTGCGGTACGAAGAGTTGTAGGGTCAGCCCTCCATGAAGAACCAGCTAGTTTTTGAAGAATATTATTCCTAGATTTCAACTTCATGCGTAAGTTTTCCAAATGGGCCTTGAAATTTAAAGAGGTATCTAATTTCACTCCAAGATATTTAGGAGTGAAATTATGTTTCAGAACGGCATTATTGAAAGTAACATGGTATGGTTCTTTTATACAGAGTCCCATCTTTCTATTTTGAATCAGAGGAAAATCTTACGGCAGTAAATCAGCGAATGCTTAAATTTGAAGCATATCCTCTTTCGTTCTTTTCTTTTCCAATACTTTTTAGAACTTAAATAGTAAATTTCGTTCATATTCACCGATGATATTTCTATTCAGATGTTGGAAATCATACAAAAGACTATTTTGGTGATAAATCGCTCAAACTATCTAGCACAAGATCCGCCATACAGTTCACTGGTTACTAGAGACAAACGCAACAGGAACTCTTGTTATCAATTGTCCCGTCCAGGTGAGGATCTCAGAATTCGGAAGTACGATATGTCTCAAGTTTTTTTCTTCCTACCCTTGTGCTCATATTTATGGTTACACCTATTCATTTCACTAGCTTCATATGAATTTCTGTGGTTCGAGCCCTAACTACGCCTATGAAATGATTCACCACTGAGGAGGACTGACGTGAATGTACAAATCACGTCAGTTGTGGTAGCCAGTCCTGAACGTTTAAATGGTTGGATTATATAGCTGTTCACCCATATGATTTCATATCGTTCGTGCTCAAAATGTGACATCTCTAATGAACTGAATGGAGGTTATAACTGAACGCATTGAGTTGTATCGACCACTTTCGTGTCAGTGTGAAATAAAGAGCAACTGTTCAATTGAATGTGAAAAAGTCCCATGGAAGACTTTTTAATTCTATAATAATTTAACAGATGAGAATGTCTCTATGCACTCAAATGAAAACAAAATGAACAATCGATAAAATGCTTGTACGCTCTTCTCTTAACTACATGTAACAGATAATTATTGAGGTCGAATACTAACTAGTTGTTTTCTTTTGATTTTTCTTTGTGGGGCTCTTGTCCAAACAAAAAATGGAATGAGAATAATTCAGAAAACTTTTTCGTTTGTCTGACGAAAAAGTCAGATTTGTACTCTGAAACGTCACAGTTCGCTTTGTTCATCGTTTTTTCTGTTCCGGTATTGTTTCTTTAGGCAATCTGTTGTCCAAAAGTGATTTTTAAGAAGTTAAGTTCAAAGTTACCTACCTCCAATTTGTAATTTGATCCGATGTTGATTTTCGCGGATATTAATATTTCAGGGGTCAATAACTCTATAATTGGCTACGTGATCAGAATGAAACTTTTCAATCAGTTGTAGGATATGGATAAACCACTTCGAGCGAAATATTTTTGAAGAGTCGTTGAAAAAAGGCGAAGAAAATATTTTTTGGAAAATTTTTTTGGGTTTCCCTGAAAAACATTGTTTTTCGGAAACTTCTCAAAAGATTCAACTGTGATTGGGCACAGTTCTCCAAATATGAGTTTGATCACACATTTATTTTCAGATGTATTGGGAAAGAAGTAGGTCAAATTTCTTGGCTATTCGAATTTCTGAGGTTATTCTCCCAATATCTTAAGAATACGCAATTAGATAAAAACCTCCAAGTCAGTTGTAGAATACTACCTTGCAACTTTATGAAAAATTTCGTGAGGATTGTCACAGTATAAAATAGATGGAATACAAATCATTGGGAACTTTTCCATTTTTCCGTGATAAAAATTTATTTCAAAAACCATTCATCAGATTTCAACGAAATTGGCACAGGCTTTAAAGTCATCATTCAACAACAGTGTTCAATTTCAGCTAGATATTCATCTTCGGAAATATTGGGAAAAAATCTATCAAATTTCTTGGTGACTAGTTGGTAAATGAGCAAATTTATACAAAATTTCGTGATGATCGTTTGCATCGACTCGTTCGCTGTCGTATGTTTTGGTACATTTTTTCTATGTTGATCAAATTCAATTATGAATTTGGTATGTTTTCATCATAAGAGGATATAATATGTATAGAAAAGGTTATACTTTGCTGTATAGGATGTCGAAAAATAATTGATAGGGTTACACTTGGGATCTCGATCCCTTTTGATCACACATGCCTTATGTCTTATGCCGGACATTCAAAAGTTTGCTTGCAAAATAACATGCTGAAACGAAATTAGAGAATGCATTCTAAAGAAAACTGCTTTGGGAAATGAAGATGTCAAATTTTCGAAATAATTTTGGGTTATATAAACTGTAGAATTCAAAAGTTGAAGGCAACTATTGAAGATCAAAAGAACTCAAATATCTCGGAACTGATGATTTACGATAATCAGTTATAGCTAAGGACACTTTTTCCAAGTTTCACGTCGAATATGGAATCACCCTGTATAAAATATTGAAATTGATTGAGTTTAATTGGGGTGAAAATACAATCGAGCTTACACAACAGATGGCATGCGGAAAAGTTTAAAAGAATCCCGTTTTTTCGTTACATCACAAAAGCAATTTAAAAAAATTCAATAAAGTTATATCAGTATTCATCAGAAGTATACATCAATCAATTATTCATCAATTTGGTCTCACATTACGGTGAATCGTTATTGTTTTCTCTCCTTCCGTTGTTTCAGAATTACCCTTTGTTTCTTCACTATAATACGTTTTTTACAACCGGATAATCGAAATTTAATATTACAAACACAACTAGGTCATCCTACGACTTTTTGTCCATGGTGATTACGTATATAAGCGTACATAATATTTAAATGCTACAAGTACTGTGTAAAGAATGTTTCGTTAGGATATTGAAGTATAAATACATGAGTTTTTAGCACTTTATATGATATTGAGTACCAAAGAAGTATCGAACGATTTACTGCCTTATAAAATGGGTGTTGAAATATATTCTGGGGTTCGAATAGGGATGGTAAATAGTGGTTGACTATACCAGAAGTCACCTACTTCCTTATCAATAAGTGCGTTTTGGCATTTGACTTACGTTGAAGCGTTGCCGGGGTCATATTGTCATTAAAGATAGGAATTGGTTCGTGGAGTAAATGGATAAAACATAATCGCAATGGCAAATATCTACCTATATAACAACAAATATTCCACCTTGATGAGATCTAATCATCCAATCAACCAAAACATCTACACCGAAGAAGCGGATCCAAGGATAATGACTACAGCTGTTTCACAATTATTACTCATCGTCAGTTGATTGGATGATTAGCTCTGATCAAGGTGGAATATTTGTGGATTTATCGATAGATATTCGACCTTGTGATTATGTGATTGTTATTAAAATTTGAGAAATTACGTTATTTTTATGGGACCTGCGCTTGAGCGAGCCACGTTTATCCGGACCATAGAATACACGGAAATATTCATCTATTTTCCACAGATCTTATACAAAGACCTAATAAAGTTACATTAGGTATGTGCTAACTAGAGTTCAGAAGACAGTGGACCAGACTTTCCACAGAATTCAAGAGTACAGTTAAAGTGTGTAGGTTAGTTGAGTAATTTCGTACAATCCATTTATGAAATTGATGGAAATAAGAATAATTATGGAGTTTTAAATATGAGAATGGGCGAGGATGGAATTGTTAATATTCTTATGGTGGGATGAAATTGTTTTTTGCATGAATATGGAGGTGAGGATCAGTGTTTCAATGGCCCATTATAGTGAAATGTTTTTCATGACAATGATATCGCAAGAATCGTCAAATCATAAGAATTAAGTGAGTGTTTTAGTTTCTCAATCATATTTTCTTGAATTTCAAACATTGAATGGGTAATTCTGCAACAGAGATCACCGTATCATCTATGTTGAACTAGCAAAGGAAGTGTAGGAGTGTATGAGCACATTAAGAAATATTCGAATGCATTTTATCGACTTCATTTATATTCCATGCTACGAAACAATTCAAAGGTTTCTTCAAAAAATTATCAATAAGAAATTTTACTAAAAAGATGCTTTAGTCTGAACTCAGCCAAGGTTTTTCTGAATCTGAAGTCCCAGAAAAATATCACCTGCAAAACTGTACCATGCCATGTAGGATCGATTAAATTGATAGATAGTTTATTTCATACTGTACTGTAATGTTTCATTTCCCGCACTCATTTGAGTCCGGGAAATGACACAAGTTTCGCCGTCGCTTCAGAACTTTTTCCAAGATCTCTGCATCCAATTTATTTGAAATTATTCGAAACCAAAATTCAGAACGATGCTGAACTGGCCATATTAATGCATGGTTAACATCATGTACTGACACATTACTGACACCTTCAAACTATTCGAATAGAGAGTTCAATTTTTGTACCAAAAATTCGAAAAAAAATTTGAGCATTATGCAATTAAACGTTGTACGATACACATCCGTGAAATGTCATTAAAATACTCGTCTAGAAATTCCAGACTCGTACTTTAATGAGGTATTTCCCGGCTTGTAACGTAAATTACTATTTATTCTGTCTGAAATGTCAACGGCCTTCGCCTTGGACGGCATTCCAGGATCTCAATCCTTCCGCTTTTCCGATGAAGATGTTAAATGGGTCACATTTGTGCACTTATTCGAACTTGAAAACTACGCATTTCGTACATGGGCGAAACTCATCAAGGCATGACTCTCTAGATCGAACGACCTGCCTCTATCGGAGCGGATAGTTTCAGGTTTCCTTCGTCGAAACAATTTATTTCTCGGAACCCGTAGTTCTGGCACTGCCACCATCGACGTACATGGTCGTTGAATGGAAAGGCAACCCTCACACTAAATTCTCCGCATTGACCGTACACAATGAATGGGAAATACCAGGAGAGAAAATCTAGATCGATGAACTTCCTGGAAGATGTCAGATATTGGCATGAGCGGGAAGATGAATATTTTATGTTGTACAGATGGAATCTACGACACTCAGTTCCCATTTTGGCTCAACACTTAGATGAAGAGAAGACCAGCTGTTAAAGGTTAGGAATTGAATGGGGCACTCAAGATTGAAAATACCTAAGTTCACAAAATGAATGAAGAGTTAGTGTAGAAATCAAATGTTCAGTACTAGTTTCTTTTTGGGAATAAAGTTAGTGAATCAAAAACTTCGTTTTATATAATCTGTCACATTATCCATGTTGGCTTTCTTGATAATTAACGAAGGGGGTAAAATATCTACAACCAACAGTTCTTTTATTAATCTTTATTAGATTATGGGACCGGTTTCAGAATACTTGATTCCATCTTCAGCCAGAGAACTTACATGTATTTTAAGTTCTCTGGCTGAAGATGGAATCTAGTATTCCGAAACCAGTCTCATAATCTAATAAAGATTAATAAAAGAACTGTTGGTTGTAAACATTTTACCCCCTTCGTTAACTTCGTTTTACGTAATTTTTTAGGTTTTCTATGGGTTTTCACTCCCAATCTGAAACAGAACTACTGAAATTAAATAAAATTGTTTTTTTCTCATGAAAAACGCCTCTGCGCATTGCAGTATCAAACTATTCGTAAAGGGCAGTTTCTTGCGAAGCAGATTGCCTAATGAAAAATACGTATGAATATTTTCAGACAGTTCTAGTATTATATTAAATTTCACTCATTTTGATGTGAAAAAATCTTAAACAGGCTACCCCAAATGATGACTATTCCTGAAGGATATATACTAACTATCGATTGAAGAATATTTTGGGATAATTTTGCACCATTTTCCAGGTGTTTACAAGATTCACTCCGAATATCTGGAGAAGAACTACTTAGAATCAAAAAAATTTAGAAAAGCACTGCCGTGAAGACAGCAGCTTTTGCGCGCATGTTCGATGTAGATGACCGCTTCGGCAACGAGTTTGAATATTCCAACAAAAGCTGCGGCCTTCACGGCAACTGAATTTCAATTCGATCTGATCTGTATTTTTGGAAATATTGGAAAAATAAAATTTTGAAAGGGTATATCTACGAAATCATTGGGCGGATTTTACCCATTCACGAATTCGGCCTTCGTAATTAATTAATTCAGTGAGGGTTAATTCCCTTGATTATAAGCATTAGTCCGATATTTTTCATTAGGCAACAATTTTTCCAGAAACTGCCCTTGACAAATAGGTTGAATCCTGCAATCCACGCGAGGGCTTTTACTATAAATAGAAATCCATTAAATTTTTGAAAGTTGTTTCTCAGATGTTGGCAGTAAAAAACTCATGTAAAACCTGAAACAGTTAAACATGCCTATGAAATATCCAATTTTCACTTATTCGAAAGGGATGAAATCTGATCCAGCACAAATTTTCGGTTAATAAGTCAATGAACATTATTTTGAGGATTTATTGTATTTGAGCTGAAATTAGACGAATCAGTTGCCAAATGTAGATCATCGCTTGTTAGCGATAGATTCTCCTTCTATAATAGATCAATTGGGCAACGACCCAAAAGTTAGATTGTCTATTTCTTCTTCTAGTTCTTCATAAAAATATAAATCGCAATCCAAAATATTATTCAAGACGTTATATCTCAAATCATGATATGTATAACATTTTCTAGCATAAAAAAGCACAATTCAAAATAGTGATTGATCTGTTTGAGCATATTCCCAATAAGAAAACTGTCTGCAATTTACTGAATTCATTTCAAATTATAAACTCTTCCTGTCGTACTCGGCAGAATTACGTGTTCGGTTCAAATCTCCAAAATAATTTTGAAACGATAAAAAGATCGAGTATTTCATCAGTCAGATAAACTTTATATTAATTTTTTTTAGTAAATTCTGTACCTTTCATGAATTCTTCGCAGGAAATTAGAAACAAAGAATGAGGAATAACATGTGAGAGAGAACTACTTCTTGAAAAATAAGACTTTCTACTACAAACCTAAGGGAAATTGTAGATATATCAATGATAATATTCACGTATGATACACAGACACGATTTTAGTTGATTTGAATTAATTTATTTCGAATACCTCATAACTGTACAAATATTTCATCGCATAACGATCGCAGAGGTTCGATATTTGATTGTTAATTACATTTCTTTATGGATACGCCTCTGAGAAAATGGAAAACTGCTGGGAAAATAACAACCTCAAGCTGCTGAATCTCATTTTAGTTTAATCGGCTTACTTATGATTTCATGCATATATGTGCTCATTATTTCAATATATAACAAGATATACGGTGCAGAAGGAGGATTTGTGGAATAAATGAGGCTTAAGAAAGCTGACTTCATCGAAGAACGAAGCGGTTTTCTTGAGAATAATAGTTTTTCCTGAGGCAGAAATGGAAATGACCTTGACACGTGGTATTATTTCCTCTAAGTTTGTTATGCTTTTTTAACGCGAATCTCCCCTGAAGTCTGAAAGAACTTGTGAGGATTTGCGTAAGCTAATGATAGGTGGCTGTGAAAAGCAGGAATTTTGGTGGTTGATCATTACCGTTAAGTCCTTAGTAGAAAGAGTGAATGTGATGGTCTACTGTTACATATAATGCTAAGTGTGCAACTGAGATTGAAAGTTTCGAGATCACTCCCTGAGACAGACCAGATATGCTCTCGAGAGACATGCTATCTAGAGAAGAAGTGAAGAAAGGTAAATGTCCATTTGTGACAAATGAGTCTCGAGACCTCTCTCGAGATTCATTTGTCAAAGATGGATAAATAGGTCAACACCAATGTATTGCCCATACCCTTGGTAATTCAATATGATTTAATATATACAGTGCAATATGATATAATGTATATATGGTGGAAAAAGACATGAGAGATCAAAGCAGTTTTCTTGAGAATAATAGTTTTTCCTAGAAAGAATTGGAAGTGATCTCGACAAGTGGTTTCATTGCCTCTACACTTCCTTTGAGTGAAGCATTTCAGACGAATCGCTTTTGAGGTCTTTCTTTTAGGGTATATGGTTCTCGCTCATTTCCTCGTTATAAAATATGAAATATTATGGGCTAATGTTACATATTACACTAAAAAATTGATCATCTCGTTTTCGAAACAAAATGATTTAACATATACAGTGCAATATGGTTTAACATATTCGGTGCCGAAAAAGGATTTCTGAAATGAATGGGTCCTGAGGATGTTGATTTAAACGAAGAAAAAAGGGGGTCTCTTGAGAATGACAGTTTTGTCTGAGGAGAAAATGGAAGCGATCTTGACGCTGAGTTATATTTCCTCCAAGTTTGCGATGAGAGACTTTTTTAGACGCCAATCTCTCTTAAAATCTGAATAACGTTTTGAAGTCGAACCAAACCCAATCATACAAAAAGGGAATTTTAATCCTATAGTAGTCACGTCAAATCTTCCATTATGAGGAAAGAACTTTCATGTGCTACTGCTACATATTACAGCAATGAATTGCCCATTTCGTTGACAATACAGAAGGTCTTCTCTCAAAAACGCCACCCTGACAGGAACAAGTTTGTCTTGGGGAGAATATCCCAATATGCATAACTCATTAACATCCACAATCATTCAGGTTCTGAGAAAGAAAAGGAAGTTGAAAACGAAACTGAGTCCGAAATGCATCATAAAAATTCTAATTTTTTTTAGCAGGTACCCATTTTGTCATTGTCATCATAACAATGAAGTTCTGCAGAAGCGAGTTTGAAATTTTATGCCATGAAAACCCAGATAGATTCAAAAAATTGTTAAAATCATTACGAAGTTGAAATATCAATCAATATATAACTTGCAATTTGATGCAAATCGGCGGATTTGATGGGGTATTTTGACGTTCTGGTTATTTTTCAGGTATTTTTTGGAAGTTCCCTCCCAATGTCTGGAAAAACCATCGAAATCAAAAAAACTTATTTATAGGCCACTTGCTTCCTAGAAACTATACTTGCAAAAAGTTTCAATCCTGCGATCAGCTAGGGTGTTTTCTATAAATAAACATTTTTATTTAATTTTAATAGTTCTCTTTCAAAATCTAGAAAACACCCGCAAAATCCTTCAAATGAACTCTGAATCGATATTTATTTTTTTGGTAGTCTCGATAAAGAATAGATATTAGATGAGAAATCCCGACAGAGTGAAGCATCTCCCTGATTCTACATGTTTGCAACTCGTACATATTGGGCGGAAGCCTTCATATGAATTGATATCTTTAGCCTTAAGTATAACCTCCTTTCTATCTAGAACAACCATAAAAATCGAGAATGAATTTTCAGTTCTATTTTACTTTTGCCATTATGTGCGATATGGGACAAAATGGCGGAGGAACCTGTTTATTGGAAAGCAATTGGAATAAGAAATTCAGGAGCTTCTTACGAAGTGACTCCAATTCCAGAAAAGGGGGAGTTCACCAAAAACAAGTTTCAAAGTGGAATCGTACCTCTGTATATGGAAAGTTTTATGGAATTATTATTTGATGTATCAATTAATTAATCTTGTTCCATTCATTTTGGAATTACAAAGTTTCATTTGAATATGTACAACTTAATTTAGAAAACGTAGAATTACTTATATTTAGATCAATAAGGCTTATTATATTGTTGAACCCTCAGCTCATATTGGTATTTATTGTAATCGAACTGACATGCTGGTAATTTGTGATATGTTTCTGCATAGTATAATATTTCTCTCAGTTCCACCACATACCACCAAGACAAATCCCTTCATCGTTTGCAGGAATTGCGTCTTTGTGAGCTTGAGAAAAATTATAGACATAACAACACTTTCTTCTTTCTCAAAACAGCTGTCAAATTGAATTTCGAATATCCAAAATCAAAATGCAAAAACGCATTTGACAAGCAAATTCCTCATACCGAACCAAGTTTTTCTCCTGTGAAAATGAGTTGGAGACCTCACAAAAAGTGAATGGAAATTTTGGGAAAATGTTATGGAAAATCAGTTTTCCTAGAACAGAGAATCTTTGTAGTGACTGAAATGTCTCTGGGAAACTCCTCAGCAGATTGTGGCAATTTGGGTGTGTTCTATTTCATTGCGAGCATTCTTCTAATATGTGTGGATACAATTGAGTTAATGAATAAGGAATGAAAAAACCTCAAAAATTGATAAACAAGAAAAAGGATTCCGTTGAAAATATTTTACATTACCTGAGCTTTCCATGACTATGAATTATCAATTATTACTCATATAGGTATGTTATTCGAAGAGTTTTCAGTATCCTTATGGTAGTACATTAACCATGTTCACTTGAAGTCTGCCAAATTGTTTCAGACACTGTTTTCGACATGAATAGATTCAGAAAATTGAGTGTAATCTATATATGCTTCATCATTTCATCAATGAGAAAGATTTAACACAGTCATTCGTTAAAAGGAGAGGTATTTTTTTGTGAAAAACTTGTTCCTCGAAATCAATTCATCATGCAAATATCTTCATTGCAAACAGACATACGATTGTTCCAAAGTTGTGATGCTTCCACATCAATTGAAATTTATTTCAATAGAAAATCAATCTTTGAATAAACCAAAATTTGTTCGAATCCAATCCCTGTGGTTGTACAATCATATACAATTTCATTGGACAGCCCATCGTTTTAATTGAATGATGGAGGTTGTAATTCTTTTAGTTCAGTTGCGATTCCTTCATTTTATATCGAATAAACATTACTAATGAGTCCACCTAAGTTCGATTCCAATTTTGTTGTTGTGCAATTAAAACATCATATAATGAGGACTATCATCATAAAATAAAACTTCGGAGATGACTGAACAATTGATTTTGTTGTAAAAACTGTTTGGATTATATCTAACTTTGTGTTTTGTTCTCAGTTAAGTAAGAAGTAACGGCTGGCTTAGTTACGAAGATGCAAAATGCTCAACGAGATGAATAAAAGTTAACCCCAGTTAATACTCGGTTGTAGCTGTTTTGAAAGGAATCGCTAAAAAAAAGAATGAAATCAGTCAACTAACCTGAACACTTTAATTGAACTCTATGAATTCTATGTCTATGCCCTGATCACAAAATAGCTTTTGGCTCTGTGTATTCTGTGTTCCGGAGGAACATAGGCGGAGCTTAATCTACCTGCTTTACTAGCTCAGGGTGTACGAAAAAAGAGATTTCTGGAGTGTTTATTAGATTTTTTTACATTCAACGTCGAATATCTATAATAAAACTTTGCTCGAGATGAAGAATGATAAGGAACATGAGATGAATGGCGTTCGCTTCCATTGCGTTCATTATTTCAACAACTAATTTGGAATTAAGACACAAATTCTAAGAACTTTAAAGACATGTAATTCACCTCATTCACCTCAAGATTTTAATAGACCTGGAGGAAGATTATTCAAGTTGCTATAGTTCCCATTCGTTCCAGGTCTTCCTAATCTCACATGTACAGGGAATTCAAGTCAGAATGCAATACTTGTTCGTAATCTATCGGGGAGAGACTTTGTAAGTATGCTGCCCAAGGGATCTCTTCGCTTCCTTTTGAAAAATCACTTGAAACTCCCAGCGTGACGAACATCTCGCAATGTCGAAGCCACAAAGGCGATATTCTAACGATGAAAGGCTTTTCTGGTTGTTTTGAGAAGGAATAGAAATTGGCTGACAAATCCCGAGCCAGCAGAGCGTCGCACTGATTTCAGATGTTTGCAGCTCGGACACATTTCGTGGAAGTGATTATTCCAATGAATCCCTGCAGCCACAATGAAAGGCATAACTTTGGGGTTTGTTCTGAGTTAAGTACGAAGTAACGGCTGGCTCAGTAACGAAGTTGCGAAAGCTCAACCAGGCCGAATGAAAGTTACCCCCAGTTAATTCGATGTCGTTGCGGCTGTTTTTGAAAGGAACCGATAAGTAACGGAATGAAACAGCAGTGTTTCCGTATCCTCTCATACAGAAAATGCTTTTCGCGAACTGAAAGAAGAGGGAAAAGGTTCGGGTGGATTCTGAAAAATCACGCATTCAACTGGAATGGAAATTCTTTCCTGGGAATATTCATTCAGTGTTGCCCGTTTGATCGTAAACTACTCTCGTCGAATCGTGCGTAGACACAAAATATTCTCGGAATTCTGCAGTATAAACATTCTATTGAATCGTAACAATAATGCTCGACAAGTGAGTGAGACTTCAGTTTTCACATTGGAACTTGTTCGTCAGCATCGAATCCTATTTCATCAACTGAAATTGACTTTTCCGGACTTCGGTTCCGTTTTAATCTCTGAACTTTTCAGCAATTTTCAGCTGGCCATTATTCCTAACTAAACTGCTCCACATGAGTTAGGGATATTGACTTAAATTCCAAAAAATATAGTTGAAATGAGATTTTTGTAATAAAAATTCATATTAATATGATTTCAAGCTGCAAATTAATTTTAGCCTGTAGGTCTACAGCGTATACAGGATGTTTAAGAAAAATCGAGTAAAATAACGAAATTTTATTTCCAGAGAATTCAAGCATTTTAAGACTATCAATACAATATATGGCCTCCACAGGCATCAATAACAGCTTGACATCTTCTTTGCATACTACACACGAGGTTGTTGAACATTTCTTGAGGAATTTGGTTCCATAAACGGGGCAGAAGCTCTCTCAGATGATTGAAGGATTCAGGGGTAGGTTGATGATTATCTAATCTTCTTTGGAGCATATCCCATGCATGTTCTATGCAATTCAAATCTGGTGAGTGCGGAGGTATTGGTAAATGTGGAATACCAAGCTCCTCGAGCGCATTCTCAACTATGGCTGCATGGTGCGGTCTTGCGTTATCGTCTAGAAATTGAAAAGTTTCACCACTGGCAGCGTGAAAATTTGGCATAACATTGTCAATGACATGCTCCCTATAGTGCAAAGCGGTCATGTTCCCAGGACAAATGTGTAGATCTGTGCGCCCGTTGAAACATATCCCGGCCTATACCATATCACTAACCCCTCGGAATGGATGGACTTCTTGGACATAGCGACGATTACGGGGTATGCGTGGGATTTTCTATACCCTTATTCTTCGAGAATTTGAAAATCGTCCATATCTGGATTCATCAGTGAAAAGGACACTACGCCATTGATCGTTCCAGTTGATATGTTGCCTTACCCATTCCAGTCTTTGACGCTTATGGTCACGTGTTAATGGAACTCTTCTTAATGGACGTCTAGAACCTAGATTCACCTCTCTCAAACGTCGTCTGATGGTTTCGATGGAAACTTGGACCCCATCTGCATTTTGGAGAGTATTCCGTAGCATTCTACACATAGATGTAGGGTTTTTTCTCGCCGAAACGGTGATGAAACAATCCTGAGCAGGTGTTGTTTTTCGTCGCTCACCAAGCCTTGGTCTTTCCAACACGGAACCTGTCTCCCTGAACCTATTCCAGAGTCGAGATATCACACTTTGGCTGACTTGGAGCCTTTCCGCTACAACAACCTGAGTTAGGCCACCCTGTAGCATTCCGATAGCCCTATTAGACTCAGTGTTTGTCAATTTACATCTTGGCATTTTCAGAAAACTCGTTTCAAATAGAAGCCGTTAAAAAACTGACTTCATTTCAAAATAAGACCATTCATGAAGCATATGCAAAGAACCAAACTTCAGAAAAAAGGCGACCAGATTGACGAAATGTCTCATATTGATTTTTATTGGATCGATTCAAGTTGTTATTGAGTTTTAAATGATTTTACAGCGATTTTCTCGAAGATTACATACTTTCGAAAATGATTGAATACGATATCCCTAACTCTTGTGGAGCAGTATATTTTATGATTTGAATTGAATCACTTACCTCCTCAGGTACTTATGCTGTGAAACAGGGCGTTATCATTCAGTCAAAATGTCTATAAATCTCGACCTTGATCTTGAACGACTGATATGGACTAACTGATAAAGAATTCAATTCTGTTCGACCATCTATCTGCCGTTGATGTTGTGATTTTCAATGGAACATACCTGGAATCTTGAAGTTATACATACTTTTTCGAAATGTTGAGCTTAGTTTCTCAAAAAGTTATAATGCGGTCTCGTTTTGACGCATATTCTAAGTAACACCGTGCTGTCGTTTTGCGTGAATGTCTGTTATTTCGAATTATTTCCCGAAATGGTCTCGAACACCCAGGTTGGACTCACTGATAAAGAAACCAATATCAATATCGATATAGATCCGCTAGAACCGTTAGGCCGTAGTCACAATAATTTCAGAATAGAAAAATCTAGCGATCTGAAAAATTCAGGGTACGATGCGTTTCAAAATCTGAAAATGATCGTTGATAGATCCAACCGGCCAAATGGTTTTGGAGACATAATCCACAACTTTGGGGCTTTTGAGAGTTTCATCAATATCTCAAGAAACATTCAAACGATCGGATTGAAACTCTGTAATTAAATGAAGATTACTGACGCAGACATAGTTATTTGAAGAATTTTACTTGGAGCGCATAATTTCAAGAGAATCTATTCATTTATTCACCAGGGGAAATATATTGTGAAACAACAATGTGAAAATAGTGAGCCAAATAGCCATTCTGATTCAATTTTCGTTCTTCTCCGACATGGTTGCTTGAACAATTTCACTTGGAGCACAAGTTGGTGAATTTCGAGAAGATTCATTCATTCATTCAGATTCCAGTTGAAATGAGCACTTTTTTCGAAAACAATATGTTATAACAGTGTGCTAAATATAAGTTCCTATTCTAATTTTCGTTCTTCTCCGATATAGTTGTTTTTTCCGAATTACTGATCTGAGCATGATGAATCCAGGTAACTAGTTGAAAAATGATGTGAAAACTTGTGCGACATTTGGTGATGATCGTGTCACCAGAAACATTTTAGAAATGAATCAAAATTTCTTAACTATTTTATATCATATTATATTTATTCTGATATTCTTCATTGATATTTTCCTCATGAATATCTGTAATTTTTCATTCCGGTACTTGAATTAATTTCGATCCAACCGTATGTGTATGTTCGAAAATAGAGGGGACAAAAATTTTAGGTGAATCTTTGGTATCATGAGGTGGATTTACCAGTCACAAATTCTGCCTTTGTAATTAAATTCGGAGCCCAATCAAGAAAAATTAAGTTTCTGAGTTACTTTGGAAGTAATTGCGTTACCATGAATCGATCGATAGGTATGAACAATTCGTGAATGAGTTAAATATTTTCTTGATGATTTCGTAGATATCCATACAAAATATCATTTTCCCTATTATATTTTCAAAAACATAGATGGGATTGAAATGAAATCTAGTACTTGATTGTAAAACGATAGGTGGAAGGTTCATGCAAAATTTCAGGAGGATAATATGAAGAGAAGTCTGTTGAATCTTTCCATCGGAAAGTAGATATGCATTTGACGATATCAGTACGTACAAAAGCTTGGGCAACATTCACGTCACTGCTCTTATCGATTCATTTTTCTAGACTAACAGAAAGAGTAACATTGCATCTTCGTTTCACCAAATAATAACTTTTGAAGAGAAAAATAACAGAAAAACAAAAAATCGTAGCCCCTAAAATGCAGTCCCTTTCTCTCTTTCACCTGAACCCCAATTTATTCCATATTTTTTCATACCCAAAATATATCGAAACCCATAGAGCCCCAGTTCACAAATAAATCAAGCAAAATTCCATTTAAACTTCACTAGAAAGATGGATAAGAAAAGCACAAAATCATGAAAGGAAGAAAAAGGACCGATAGAGTATAACATTTAGTGTTTTTGAATTGAATGTTTTTCTAGAGAAACGAATTTCTAGAAAATGATCATGACTTTGAGAATTTTCCACAATAACTTGACTAGACATTCTTATATCTTTTTTTGACGTTTAACTTACGTGAAGTTATATTTATAAGAGTTCAAATGTGAACTTAATGTTCCGCTGAGGAATCTATTAAATACACAATGCAAAACTGGGCGCCCATCCCACAGGAGGATTTTATGAGTAAATTATAACCGTATGTCAGCATTTGAATTTATTCAGATTTGAATTCGAAACACTCTACTTAAGATGAGATATCAATAGAATCATTGAACAATACAGATTTTTCTGTAATACGAAATACTTTCATCGTTTCCAAAGAGAACCACATCTTGAATGACATATTGAATTATTAAATCAACTGGTATATAATGATTGAAGACTTGGGGAAACGAAAACACAATGAAATACAATAAAAATTTAACTCTAGATACTGTTTCATTTCCAGTATTTCGATTCAGGATTTTCAATAGAATCTATTCTTCATTAAATTTCAAAATCCCACAGGGGCTCCCACATACACTTATTCACAAAGTATCGAGATCAATATGAAACTACCGATAATCTGGTCAAATGCTGGTGCATAGGAGAATCTTGCCATCAGTTACCCGCCTCCTTCTTTCTTTGATGAATTAAATGCTGTAAAATTCACTCTGAAAAATTTTTATTACATCAATAGTTAGGGGACTGATGAAAATGACTCTTACAAAATATTCAATTTCCAATGAAATGTTATTCTAGGATATCGATATCGAAAAATCTCATGTGAAGGTATAACAAAAAAGTCTTCTCTATTCAAGTATTGAATTAGATTTGTTGTGGAATGAAAATCCCAGAGTTCATCCACTAACTCCTTCAAGAGCAAGCTCTACCATATGCTGGTAAATTACGGCATCGCCCATTTCGGCCATACAGACATATTCAAGTTACATCAAACCTCGTTTACATCTCAAGGTCATGCACCTGTCAACGGTTTGCTTGCTTGAACGTTGTCGATAGCCGCGATAAATATTAGAATTCGTAGAAATTTCGACGTTAATAGGACAAAACGAGGTGTCGTTCTGCAGGCTTCAGTGATTTTTTTTTTGAGAATGCGCAATGTTAGTTATTTTTTCATTTTAGCCCCACTTCAGTTTTATTTTCTCATTTTAAATTCTTGACTATCGAAAATTGGCAAACTTGCGAACTCTTGAGTTTTTTTCAACCACTTGCACCCAAAAAATTCTTCAAAAAAAATGGACTCTGGCCTCCAAAAGTCACCCGGTTATATTCAAGGAATTGTTTTCTCTTTGTCTCCGGCTATTTCGGCCATTCAGACAAGCTTCTGAATTTCAATTTATATTTTTTCACTAATACTTTCATATTCATTTCAAACTGAAGGCATTTTTTATTTGTGGACACAAAACTTATACTGACACCAAATACTCACACAACATCCATGACCCCCACGGGATTCGAACCCATAACATCCTGTTTTACATGGAGGCTATTAACCAACTGCATAACTGAGGCAGGTAATTCCAGAGTTTCCACGTATCTTCATAAGAATTTTAAAGTTAGATGAATTGTAACCGAACGCTCAAAAAACTTGACGCTCATCAGTGCCTTCGTCGACTCAGTTAAAAATATACAGGGTGACCCATTTTAACATAGGCAGCCAAATAACTCGAAAAATAAGCACACTACGAAAAAATGTTTAGAATCAAAATTTCGTCATTTCGAGGGGGACGTACAATGACGTTAAAATGAGCCCCCCTTCCCCTCCCCCTGGGCGGTGAGGGGGGGCAAGTTTGAAATCTTAAATAGGAACCCCTATTTTTTATTGCATATTCGGAATCTTTGGCTAAAAACACATACAATTTGTCTGAAACATTTTTCTCGATTCATGATAGATGGCGCTGTAATAGACGAAATTCAATTTCTTCGATTTCTCTTACTGAGAACCCATGCTTACGATTCTGCAATAAATTAACAATAAAAATACCACGTTTTCATTGTTAATACTCGAAATTAGTCTTAAAACAAACTTCTCATTATTTTTTATTACTCATTAATTTTTTTTTTTTTTTTTTATTTTATCAGAGTACAAATGTTAAAAAAATACATAAACACTTGTAACAATGAAAACGTGGTATTTTTATTGTTAATTTATTGCATTTCAACGTCATTGTACGTCCCTCTCGAAATGACGAAATTTTGATTCTAAACATTTTTTCGTAGTGTGCTTATTTTTCGAGTTATTTGGCTGCCTAAGTTAAAATGGGTCACCCTGTATAATTAATCGATCCATGAAACATGAGGGAAAACAGAAGAATTTGTTAATTTTTTCCAATTCCTATCATTTTAGTTGCCTGGTAGAAATGGAGAAAGTTAATATCTCTAGAAAATTCAGTACTTTAATCGGGTTCATATTCAAAATGTTCAACTCTAGAAAAAGGTATGTCATTTTAATAAAAAAGTAGTTCAGCCTCTAAAATGATACAACATTTTCTTGTTGTCTTTCATAATACCAATGGTTTAACATTAACCTCCTATTATTAATGAAATATTCAGGTGCAGTGTCCCTTGTGAAACCATCGATTTTCTGTCGATAAGATGAGAGGCTCATGACCCTGTATGCAAATCACTCCCTTTTTTCCATCGCTCAACAATGGGACGTTGGTTGAAATTCAAATTTGGGAACTTCAAAAGTTGACCCTAAACGTATGCACGCAAGTAAGGCAATAGGATGTTCATCAATTATTACTTCGACACGAAAACCATCTCGTTTTGAAATTTTGTTCAGGATTTTATTCAGGAGGAATGCCACAAATTAAACAGCGGCCCCAAGGAAGTTCTTTTATTTTCGAATATTTAATGTTCGGAATGAATGGCGGTTTTTAAAGCCCGAGAGATTTGTGGATTTTTAGAGTGGTTTTATTTTCAATTCTGTATTGTGAGAATTTTGTCGGTTCTTTTGATAACCGCGTATCGCTTTCGGTAATAGCAATGCAAATTTAGTCGGATCAAATTTTAGTATTCGAATAAGAAATGCCAAACTCTATCGCTCAGGAACATGTCAGCGCAAAATTTGAAATTTATAGACAATCTGACGAAGGATAAATGCTCTCTCTTGTGGCCTTACACTAGTACGCAAAACCATGAAATTCATAAGGTGAGTAGCTTTTAGGTTCCTATTCTTTTAAATATTTGTTAATTTTTCACCTGAATCCTGAATGCCTGAGACTCTGCCTCTGTCTTATTTCAATGACTTCGAACTCTTTGAGATGATTCGTTCTCTAAATGACTGTCAACAGTTGCAGGAAATCCTTGACTCAGTTATGAAAGAGTTTCCAGACAACAATATGATTTCGAATGTGGAAAAAATGTGATGTCGTTTCGTGAACATGTACATTTATTTCAATTGAGGAAGAATGAAAGATTGCAATCGAACATTAGTCAGAAAGACTAATACTATGGGCCCCAAAGAGCTGCTACTGAAAAAATATCTCTGGAAAAGTGCAAAGAAGATTTCTCAAATACTTATTCATCAAAAAACATAGTGCATTTCCTTTTTTTGTGTCTACAAAGAACTTGCTAGAAGAATTTAACCTCCAATCTTCGCAGCGGAGGAGAAATATGCATTGCATAAATTTATATATTATACAAAAAAATCAACAATGTCAATTACAGGAAATGTAATTTAATGAACCTTATAGGATTCCGCATGTTCCGAAAATAAATACGAGGATTGTTAATCGAGATGTTATCCTTACTAGTCCTTCAAATGCTTCTCCAATTAATTATATGTTAAGACAATGCAATACTCTTTCGAATGGTTGTAATATTTATTTGTTTAGTTGTACAATCAAAGACATTAAGATATACTCTTTGTGCAATGAGAGTGGAAAGTTATTGGCACTCTTGCTTGTTGGTACTGCTTCAGAGGTGTTTGAGAGAGCTCCTTATTGATTTTCTGTGTTTTCTTCCCCAAAATCATTTCTAACATTGACACTTTCTTAACGAATACGAGGTCTGATAAAAACAATAATTTCCAAAAAGGACAACTTGTTGATTCGATGATTTCGGGAGAGCCTTAATACTTGGGGTGAAATATAATTTCTGGAACTACAAAATTGACCCAGGTTATTATAATCATGAATTTTGTTCAAGACCTAATTCGGAAGAAATATCTCGTATTAAACAGCAGAAAGATGTTCCTTTTTCATTACAGGTTATTTAATGTTTGGAATATACGGCGGTTGTTCAAGCTCGAGAGGTTTTTGGATATTAGGATTGTTCTAGTTTCTCTTGATAAAAGCGTATCACTTTTGATCATAGCAATGCAAATTTGGTCAGATCGAGTTTAAGTATTTCGGCACAAGATTCGACATTTTTAGATATTTCGACAGAATGATAACATTCTTATTCCCTTAAACCGGTACGCAAATCCATGAAATGGATTAGGAATTAAAGATTTTAGTAATTGGTCGAATGGAAAAGAAAGAGCTCCAGTAATGATAAATTAATATAATCACAAGGACCAGATTCCCTCTGCGGTTCTATCCAAGGTAAGTTGACCTGAAGATCAGTAACAACTGTGAAACAGTTGTAATGATTCTCCTTGGATCCGCTTCTTCGGTGTAGATGTTTTGGTTGATTGGATGATTAGCTCTGATCAAGGGAAATATTTGTTAATTTATCGACAGATATTTGTTTTTGTGATTATGTTAATTAAAAATTTTACTACATGAAAGGCGAATCTACACGCGTGGTAGATCTAGGCGCACTAATTACTGAAATATTGAGGAAACAATCTCCAAAAATTCAAATGTCGATGACTCGACAATTATCGTGTAGTAGGTCGTGTGTTTTCCGATAGTCGAGCCTGCATTCACTATTTGATTTCTTTGTATGTCTTCATTCCTTAGGCTGTTTTTGTGTTCTCGCTTTGTCATATCTTACGGCATTGTTTCGCTTGGAAATTGAAATTATGAAACTCAGGAAGTTGACCGTAAGTGTAGGAAGAATTATTCCTTCGTCATGAAAACCAACACGTTCCGAAGTTTTCCTCAGGATTAAATCTAGGCAGAATATCACTAATTAAAGAGAAGCTCAGTGGCAGTATCTTTCATTTTCGATTATTTAATGTTTGGAATGGACGGCGGTTTTTAAAGCCCCGAGAGATTTTTCGTATTTTCAGCAGTTATAGAAAGCTCTGGAGATGGAGTGGTATTAGTTTCAATTCTGTATTGCGAGGATGTCCTGGGTCGTCTCGCGAAAAGCACCTCCCTTTTGGTAACAGTAATAAGTATTCAGGATCAGTTTTCACGAGATGAGATAGGTTCTAATAATCCCGCATTGAATTTTAAATTCATTGTTCGCCAGTTCTTCTTCAGAAAGGAACTGCACGGGAATTTCCGTGCTTTGTGTGAAGAATCGATTATTTTCTTCTTAAATAGTGATCAAAGGATATTCTGCGAAGATTTTGTATAATTTTTTATGTGTTCTTTACTCCCAATGTCTGAGAAAGAACTACTGAAAACTGAATGGAAATTAAATTATTTGTAAAAAAGAAAGAAAAAGCACTGCCGTGAAGGCAGCAACTTTTGCGCGCATGTTCAATGTAGATGACCGCTTCAGCAACGAATTTGAACGTGCGCGCGTACCAAATTTCAGTTCGATACGATCATAAGTTCTGGAGATATCGGGAAAAAATATGTCAAATTTCGAGGTTTTCTTCTCGATATCGTTGATTTTTTCGGTATTACTCGAGAAATACTGATTCAGTCCTGATTAAACTTCACAGCTAGTTTTAAGATGCTAAAAGACAACTTTATGCAAAATTTCGTGATAATCGTGTTATTAGAACAATTTGAAAAAAAAAATTTATATGATTTTCTCATCATATCATCCTCATTAAATTCTGTATGAAACTTCGAACTGTTATTTTCGATGAAGTACTGAATTTCAATTCGATCTGATCTGTATTTTTGGAAACATTGGAAAAATAAAATTTTGATTGGGTATATCTACGGAATCATTGGGCGGATTTTACCCATTCACGAATTCGACCTTCGTAATTAAGCCCCAAACCTACTCTACAAATATCGAGTTTCTAAGTCGTTTCTTCCGGAAGTTATTGTGTTTACGGTCAGCCTAACGGCCGACTGCGTAAACACAATAACTTCCGAAAGAAACAACTTAGAAACTCGATATTTGTAGAGAAGGTTTGGACCTTAATTACGAAGGCCGAATTCGTGAATGGGTAAAATCCACCCAATGATTCCGTAGATATACCCAATCAAAATTTTATTTTTCCAATATTTCCAAAAATACAGACCAGATCGAATTGAAATCCAGTACTTCATCGAAAATAACAGTTGGAAGTTTCATACAGAATTTAATGAGGATGATATGATGAAAAAATCATATAAATTTTTTTTTTCAAATTGTTCTAATAACCCGATTATCACGAAATTTAGCACAAAGTTTTCTTTCAGCATCTTAAAGCTAGCTGTGAAGTTTAATCAGGACTGAATCAGTATTTCTCGAGTAATACCCAAAAAATCAACGATATCGAGAAGAAAACCTCGAAATTTGACATATTTTTTCCCGATATCTTACTTATCTTACTATCTTACTTACTTACTTACTTATCTTACTTATGATCGTATCGAGCTGAAATTTAGTACACTGCTGTGAAATTAGAAGGTCAAAGTGTGAGTATAATTTTTTTTGGATATGATGAATGGTTTCCGAAAAAAACTTTTTTTTGTAAAAAAATTTCGAAAAAAATTTTTTTTTAAATTTATTGACAATATGATCTTGACGAAATTTGGCTCAAAGTTGCGCGTCGTTATACTCCACCAAACTGCCAAGTTTGAATCCAATCGCTCAAGTAGTTTCTGAAATAAAAAATAAATAACTTCAAAACTTCAAATGCCTATAACTCCGAAACTATTCGATCGATTTGGTCCATTAACGAACTTAACCGCGGCATTCCAATGCGCGACCTACCCTGAAAGTTTCAAGTCGCTAGCTCACTTCGTTCGACAGTTATCGTGTCTACGGCCGGCCGGACAGAATCGATTTTGACACCGGATTCGTCATCAGTGAGTCCAACCTAGTCGATTGAGACCATTTTCGGCTCAATCATCCAAAATTACAGACATTTGATCAAAACGATAGCACGCTGTTCCCCTAGAACATGCGCGCAAAAACGCCTTTGCGGCTAGCAGAATTGAACCAATTTATCGAGGGCAGTTCCTATGTTGCCGAATGAAAATATTGGAATAATGCAAACGATCAACAAAGTGAACTGTCGCGTTCCAGAGGCTTTATATGACTAATTCATCAGACAATGAGGAGAAATTTTGCAGAACTGTTCCAAATAATCGTGGAAATAATTAGTCATTCTGTATTTTGCTGAATGTTGAAAATAATTTCGATCATTTTTCCATAGAGAAGGACCATTTTTGGCTGAATCTATGGAGTGAATTTGTGTTGATATGGTGTCCTGAAAATGTCAATTTGACTGGATTCTCACGAAAGGAAATACACGAAAGAAATTAATTCAGCAAATTTTCTAATTAAACTCCGATGATGGAGTCAGACTCTCAAATGATATAATTCGCTTTGTTGATCGTTTGCATTGTTTCAATATTGATCATTGGGCAACATTGCTCCTAGAAACTGCCCTTGACAAATAGTTTCAATCCTACAATCCGTAAAAACGTTTTCTATCAGTAAAATTCTTATTAAATTTCAGTAGTTGTTTTTCAGCTACTTGGAGTAAAAATATAGAAAACAGCTGTAAAATATTTTTTCTCAATTCACAAATGAAATAAGAAACATGATCCAAAATTTCTACATCATGGATACGAATTTTATATCCGCACTAATAGAAAGTCAGGAGCTTCCACGCGCTTGTCCGAAACGAAGCTAAAGTGTTTTCCAAAAAGAGGTGTTATTTTGATATTCAAAGAAAAATGCCATTTTTCAATATAAATGATCGGATGTTTATTTCATTATAAAGAAAAAGCTATGCCATTAATAGTGGAAAATAACATCAGGCAAATGACCACCACGACCACGCATACAGGACCATATCCTTTTAATGAAATTTTCCATAACCAAATCGCAAAGTGGCTGCCCTATGTCCTCGATAGCCGCACGAATTCTATCTTTGAGGTCTTGAATCGACGCGGGGCTATTGGCGTAGACCTTCTCTTTCACGTGGCCCCAAAGGAAGAAGTCGCAAGGTGTTATATCACAAGATCTCGGTGGCCAATTGTGATCACCTCTTCGAGAGATAGCACGGTCCGGAAACTTTTCCCGCAAAAGATCAATGGTTTCGTTGCTTGTGTGGCACGTAGCGCCGTCTCGTTGAAAGTAAACGTTGTCCAGATCAATACCATCCAATTCCGGCCATGAAAAATCATTAATCTTCTCTCGATAGCGCAATTCATTCACCGAAACTGTTGCTCCAGCCTCATTTTCGAAAAAGTAAGATCGAATGACTCTGCCGGACCATAAACCGCTCCAGTCACACGTTGAGGATAGAGAGGCTTTTCAACAATAACTCTCGGGTTTTTCGAGCCCCTGATGCGACAATTTTGCTTGTTGACGAAGCTACCGAGGTGGAAAGGGGCCTCATCACTCAAGATGATTTTTCGATGGAATTCTGGATGATTTTCATGCATTTCAACGACCCAATCAGCAAAGACACGACGACGTTGTTGTGATCGGCCGGCTTGATTTCTTGTGTCAACTGAACTTTATAAGCCGTAAGACCCAAATCTTTATGCAAAATACGGTGTAATGACGTTTGTGGAATGCCTAATTCCAAAGAACGACGAGGAATGGACAAACCTGGGTTTTCTTCAACACTTTCGGCTATAGCAGCAATACTCTTGGCTGTTCTTGAGCGACGTGCACGGGTTTTATTCTTCACATCAATAACTCGTCCCAACAGTTAGAATTTTTTCACCGATTTCTTTATTGCGGTCCGACAAGGTGCTTCACGACGACCCAAAAATGTTCGAGTTTTACGAACCGTCTCTGCCAAATTTTCACCATTTTTATAGTGAATTTTAATAATTTCAGTGCATTGTTGAAGCGTGTATTGTACCAGTTTCATTGATTGCGTTTCTACTTGTCAAATTTCAAAAAATGACAGCTTCAAAAATGACATCTACTGAAATAGCGGGCTATTCAAAATAACACCTCTTATTGGAAAACCCTGTATATTGTCAAGAAATTCTGCGAGAATCTTCACGCCGTCATTTTCGACGAAGCTCTCGATTTCAATCTGAACGGATCAATATATTTGTGGAATATATTGGGAAACTTATATTTCTAATGGATATATCAACGGAAGCAATAGGCAAATTTCACCGTTTACGAATACGACCTTCGTGATTAAGTCTCTCAGCCGCTTAAAAAACGAGTCTAACCAGTGGGTCCGCAGATATTCGAAATTGCATTTCCCAATAGTTTCGATATTGCAGTTTATATAGAATCATAAATCAACGGTTATTTTTCAAAAATCGAATTTCTATGTAATACCTCTGAAAAAATTTTTAAACATAAAAAATCGCGGAATTTGAAATATAATTCATTCAATATTGCCAAGAGTTCATATCTGATTGAACTGAAATTGCAATATTGTTGAATATCGACTAGAAGTTTCAAGCGGAATATTTTCGGGTTTTAACGAAAGTTTAGATTTTTCTTTGAAAAATTAAAAAAAAAATCTTGAAAATCCCTGGGATCTTCATTCGAAATGCATCTATCACTGCGATCAAAACGAAATTTCGTTCGGGTTTGCATCATGGCATCCTACAACTAATTGCACGGTTTGAGTCGGATCTCATCACGATTTCTTGGGGAACAAAAATATTTTGAAATGATTTCGACTCCCTTACCATTTCGTTCATTTCGACAATCAACGAACCCACTCGAGATATTTAGCATCCAAACCTACATTTCGAGACTGGGAATTTTCTTCCGAATGTAAAAGCATATTTTGACGGCCACACAGAATTGAATTTAACTCGGTAAACTTCCTCAGTGAGTGAAGCCTAGTTGTTCGAGACCATCTCTCGGCTAAAAATTTGAAAATTATTTCCTTACGAAATTTTGCATGAAACAATATATCAGTATTTCTCAACTAACTACCAAGTTTTATCATGAATGGATTAGTATTTTCAGGTCTTTTTCGGAAATAAAAACAATGCAGAGGAAAAAAACCCCACACAATTTGACATACGCACCCAATGGTTTCACAGATATACCAATTCGAAATTTCATTTTCCCAATATTTCCAATAATACTGATCATATCGGGTTGGAATTCAGTACTAGATTGTAAAATAATGGCATTCAGGTTCATGCAGAATCTGAGAGAGGATGATATGATTAGAAGATAGCAAAATATATGTATTTGAGGATGAAATTTGAAGATTTTTTGAAAGTTCTTATGACACGATCATCGCGAAATTTTACACAGGGTGATTGATCGACATATTAAACTACATCATCATGATTTAATCAATATTTTGGTTGAATTGTTTTGAAATATAAAGATTAAGGTCTGTGCATAAGTTTTCCTGAATGTAGAGAATAGTTTGCGGAAAAAATTCTTGAAAAGATTTTTCTTTGTCGCTCTCAAGGAAATTATGTGATAAGAAGCGCGTTGTTATATTTCAACTGAGTGCCCAGTTTCATTTCAATCACCTGAGTAGTTTCTGATAAATCAAGGAAATAACCTAAAAGCCGTGAATAATTATATGATTCCGGAATCGTTCAGCCGATTTTGCTTGTTAGCGAACTCAACCATCGCGTTCTGAAATACAACATTTCCAAAAAGTTTTGTGTCGATTGAGTTAATAGTTCTCACGTAATGGTGCCTGCAGTTTGCCAGACATAATCAATTTCGATAGAGGATTCGTCACCAGTGAGTAAAACACAGTCGTTTGAGATCAAGTCTGGCTCTAAATTCGAAAATTAGACATTGGAGCAAGACGATAGCACGCCAATTTAAAGAACATGTGCGGAAAAAGATAGGCAAAACAAACTGAAACACACTCGAGGGGAATCATTTATTAGGTTTTTTATGGGTTTTTCAGTCCAGTGTCTGAAACAGAACTATGGGAAATTAAATAAAATTGTTTTTTTCATGAAAAACGAAATATAAGTGATTTTTTTTTGTTTCAATAATTTTCTCAAACTTTTTTCCTTCGTTAGTGTGGACGCTGTTTCATAATTCAAATAAAAAAAAATGAATCACGATGATCAAGTATTCAAGCTCGAAAAACATGTTCGACTGAGACATAACCATAACCTAACTTGCTACTGAGCACCGCATCGAGATCGGCCTGCAGCTGAACGACATTCAATGATTCAGAGTAGAATATCATCAGCATAACACAAACAGAAACTCTGTAGGATCGATGGTAAGTCAGCACTATGAATCAGAAACAGTAATGGACACAATACCGAACCTTTCGGGACACCACGTGTTGCTTTAAGAAGAGGAACGTCCAACCTTGACACGAGACTGACGTAAATGGAGAAATTAATGGATCCAACTCAGAAGGCCTTCCCGTATGCCAAAATGTTCGAGTTTACGTAGAAGACGTCTGAGTGGAACTCTGTCGAAACCCTCTGCGAAATCCAGGTAAACCACGTTGATAGGTACGTTACTATCGATACATTTGGTATCGATTAAAGCTTATTTTGGGAGGATTCTGCATCATTTTTTAGGTTTTTATCGGTTTTCACTCCCAATATCTGACCCAGAACTATAAAAAATTAAATGAAAATTGTTTTTTTTCATTAAAAACGCCCTTGCGAATTGCAGTATATTAAACTATTTGTCAAGAGCAGTTCCTTGTCAAACAGATTGCCTGATGAACAATACAGGAACAATACAAACGATGAAGAAAGCAAACTGTGACGTTTCAGAGTACAAATCTGACTCTTTCATCAGACAAAGGAGAAAATTTAAAGAATACTTTTTTTTTTATTTTTCGTTTCGACTTGAGACTTTTGTCAAATTGAAAGAAGTCTCAACTCGAAACGAAAAATTGAAAGAAAATAATTCTTGAAATTTTTTGGTTTGTTTGATGAAAGAGTCAGATTTGTACACTGAAACGTCACGGTTCGCTTTCTTTATCGTTTGTATTGTGTGTGAAAAACAATTTTATTCAATTTTTAATAGTTCTGTTTCAGATATTGGGAGTAAAAACCCATAAAAAAAACCCAAACAATTATACGAAATTCTACCAAAATAAGCTTTAATCGATACTCGAGGGGAATTTTTTTCGTGAAGATCAAATGACAAAATAATTGAAATAAACATTACTGAATATGACTCTGGAACGAAAATTTGCCCTATTTTATGTGGCTGAAGTAATAGTCAGTTCCGACACTCCTCAATGACTATGCAATGCCAAAATAACGGAGCGTTGTTACAAAAATTCAAGGAAACAATATAAGCTGCAATGTTTAGTTATTCAAACATGGAGAAACACCTGGAATCAATGTTATATTCAAATATTTCAGGTAATCAGATACTGTGGTTCGAATATACCTTCAAACATACGTTAATGGTGTTTTCCTATCGTAGTTGATGTACATCCCCAGTGTGAATAGAATATAATTACTATCTCAATTCCAACGTTCAACAACGAACCAAGCTTCAGAATCAAAACAGGGAACATCAGCTATTCTGTGCGTAATACTATGAATAGGGAACAAATAGCACACCGATTCCTCAGTGCGGATATGGCTTACGGAAATTGTTGATGAAACTCCGTAGGTGACAACTTGCCGACATTAACAGGTGAATTATATCAGTTTGCCTTGTGAACAACCAGCTGCCTTTCTTTTCGAACAAAACGATAGCACGCTGTTTCCCAGAACCTGCGCGCAAAAGCACTCGATGGAAAGCTCTACATTTAAAGAACAAATAACAAACATTATTGAAAATTATACTCAGTCATGATACTTCTTTTGCACCATTTCCGAAATAAAAACAGACGGAACCTAAAAATTATTGTTATTATGTCACCCTGACGTAATATATATCGAAAGTGTTGCAGTTTATTTCCGATGTTCTAAAGGGTCTTTCAATAAGGACGGGTCGATTTTGACATGAAATAAAAAAGGCCGTGTGTGAGATTTTAACGATTTTTTTTTTTTATTTGAAAGAGCTATATATGCCATTATGTGTGGAAAATCACATCGTTTAAATGTCCGCCGCGGCTTCTCACGGTGGCACGAATTCGAGTTGTCCAATGTTCAACAACTCTGCCGCATAGTTCGGGTTGAATTTCAGCGATAGCCTGAGCTATGTTGACTTTAAGGGCATCGGTCGATTGTGGCTTATTGGTATAGACCTGCGACTTAAGAAAACCCCACAAAAAAAGTCTAAAGGTGATAAGTCGCAGGATCTCGGTGGCCAATTCACGTCACCTCTGCGAGAGATAACCATGCCCTCAAAGCGTTCATGCAGAAGATCCATGGTGGCATCCGCTGTATGGCTCGTAGCGCCATCCTGCTGGAACCACATGTCGTCTAAGTGTAGATCGTCCAATTTGGGCCAAAAGAAATCGGTGATCATCCTTCTGTACCGTTCGCCTGTGACGGTAATGGCCTCACCAACATCGTTTTCAAAAAAGTACGGACCAATAACACCGCCGGCCCAAAATCCGCACCATACGGTCACTTTTTGTGGATGCATGGCTACTTGGTGAACTTCGTGTGGGTTGTTGTCATCCCATATACGGCAATTCTGCTTGTTCACATAGCCATTCATCCAGAAATGCGCTTCGTCGGAAAAAATGATTTTTCTGCCAAAGTTGGGGTCCTCTGCCAAACACACTGTAGCCCAATCAGCGAACGAACGGCGTTGCCTATGGTCAGTAACTTTGAGCTCCTGAGTGAGTTGAATCTTGTACGGGTGCAGCCCTAAGTCCTGACGCAAAATGCGCCACGTTGATGTTTGTGAAAGACCGAGTTCTTGTGAACGTCGATGAATTGACTGCCTCGGGTTCTCCTGCACACTATCACGGACAGCAGCGATGTTCTCGGCCGATCTGGCGGTCTTTGCACGTACGGGTGTTGGCAGATTGTTTATTGAACCGGTCGATTCGAATTTGGCCACCAAACGTTGGAGAGTCGACTTTGAAGGACCACCTCGTCTGCCGTAAAATGGGCGCAATGCACGTAACGTTTGCACTAACGACCACTCATTTTGGTAATACATTTTTAACATTTGGACGTGTTGCTCAACCGTGTAACTTGCCATGGTGATTTGGCATTACTAACTGAATAAAAAAATATAGGTTAGAAAGACGACGTTAAAACAACATGGCCGCCACAGGCTGCCAACATCGACCCGTCCCTATTGAAAGACCCTTTATAAGCTTTTAAGTAAATATCAACCAAGTGTGAGCCTATGTTTGTATCGTTTTCTGTTTCAGATATGATTTCAAAATATAAAGATTGTTAGTCTAAATATAAAAGGAAGAAAATATTGTGTTCCAATGAAGAGAAGGCCTTCTTTATAATTATGTCAGCTTATCATTTGAACCAATTCCAATTTCACCTCACTGATACGAGGAAACAGAGTTTTCTGTGGTTTTTATCAGTAGTCTCGAAACATACGTGAAGATATATTATGCTTTCTTCACATTTCCTCTGCTAATACTGTGATTTCCCTACACAACGTAGATGAAAAAACCTAGAAGAGAACTGACGTGAGGTCAGAAGTTTTTACGTGCTTGTTCTGTTGCCAAATTCTGCACTAACCTCAAGCTATTATATAATTTTCGATCAAGTGATAAATTGCAATTGGATACAAAATTTTGAATGGGTATTATTTGTGAATTCAACCCATGTGAGCATTCGACCTTCTCATCAAACTGAAAATCTACTCTACAAATAAATTCCTTATGTAGATTCTTCCGTAAGGTATTGTGTTTACGGCCGGCCTAACCACTGATAGTGAACAACATAACTTCCGAAAGAATCTACTCAGCTTGAATTGTAGAGTAAGTTTATATAAGTTTGGAGTTTAATTACGAAGGTCGAATTGGCGAATTCGTAAAAACCATCCAATGATTCCGCAGATATACCCTTTCAAAATTTAATTTTCCCTATATTTCCAAAAATATAGATCGAATCGCCCGTCCATAAAAAATGACAACTTGAAGTTGCATGCGGAATCTCGTGAGGAATATACAGGGTGATTCCGGAGGAGACCGTCAGATTTTGGAATAAGTTTACACTAGTCAAGGCAGTCTCGGAACAATGTTTCGTTTATGGTTGGTCTCTATTGAGAATATACAGAGTGATTTGTCACATTCGACCAATTTTACTTTTCTTGATAACTTTGGTATTGCTCATTCGATTTTGATGAAGTTTTCAGCGAAGTATAATATTGATGAGCACATTAGTTAATTCCAATTTTTTTTCAAAATGAGCGGTTGTTATTGTGATAATTCCAGATTAATTATGCAGGTTGAAAAAACACCCTGTACATCACGTTTCCAAAACTACGCTATCTGTTCCCGATTCTACTCTAATAAGTCATCATTTGAGAGTTTCTAATTTTTTTGGCACACTTCGAGTTTTCCGAGAAAATTTTATCAAAAAATATGAAGTGAACATTGGCTATTCTCTGCGTAATACAATAAAAAGGGAACAAATAGCACACCGATTTCTCAGAGCGGATATGGCTTACGGAAATTGTTGATGAAACTCCGTAGGTGACAACCTGCCGACATTAACAGGTGAATTACATCAGTTTGCCTTGTGAACAACCACCTGCCTCTCTTTTCGACTTGATCAATAGAAACTTTCAGAGGCATGTGCGACAAGTTTTATTCCCATGAAATATTGACACGCCCCATGGTGATTGGATATCCCGAAAAAGATTACTGAATACCGCGATGCAAAAACGCATACTTATTCTACTTAGCATTATTCTAGAGAAGCGTTGGAGTAAAGTCAGGAGCTACCTACTGCCAGATTGGTCACCTAATCGGATGGTGAAATCAACTACGTAAATAATAATAATAATAAATAATGAATACATTTATTGTTGTTTTTGCCAATCATGCAGTGAAAACCCTCATATTTTAATACAGATCTGCAACAATGGAAAAAACACAATAGGCTTTGGTAATCGCAGTTATCTGGTTACCCAAAAACTGTTCAGGCATCAATGATGCTTGAAAAACTATTGGCTCAAGTTAATTAGAATGAAATTTGAGTCATAAAAGAAGAGGAACAAGACAGGAGGTGGAAAAGGATAGGGAAAAAATAGAGGAATTTTGAAGGTAGCAATCTATCGACTGGGTAAGCACATTCTAACTCTGAAATTGTAACAGTTTGCTCTCGAAATTTATTTTGAATGTGGTTGCTGTTCAAGATCAAGTGAAGCGATGGAGTTCATGACATGAGAAATATTGTAAGTAAACGATCTTTTGAAAAGTTGCTTTTTATGTTGTGGTACTGTGAGTGAAGTTCCTCGTCCGAGATTTAAGTTATGAACGTCAGTTCTATGAGTTATCTTCTGGTGGAGGTAGGCAGGCATCCTGTCCTTCATCATTTCCAAAAAGAAGCAATCTATATGTGCTTGTGATCTATTGCGCATGTTCAACCAGCCGTATTTTTGTAGAGCCGGAGATATGTGGTCTCTTCGTCTTACACCGTATATTAATCTTCGACACGAGTATCCAATTTTTTGTATTCGGTAGTGGTCTCGACTGTCCAAACAAGGCATTTAGATGCTTTTGCAAAAATTGAAGTGTGAGAGGATGAGGGTACCATAAGGCATTTTTTTTTGTGTCTTCTGAAAGATGATGTCTATGACATTAGATCATCTTCAAGTTTCAATAGGCTATTTTTAGTTTGCTAGTTACATACTTCCTGAAACGCATCTTGGAGTCTATCATGAGAACTGGGCTCTTGCCGTGATTTACAACAGAGAGATGTTCACCATTCAGTTTGATTCGAATTGTACTTTTGACTTTAGGAATCTGTGGATCGTTGCCGAATATCACTACAGAATATTTACTGGGATAAAGTTGCAGAAGATGGGGACTACCACCATTCGCGAAAGTAGTTAGATCACTGTTAATCCTTTCCTCTGTCAGACCAATATCTCTCTCCGGAAAAGAGATATAAATCTGCGTATCATCCACACAAAAGTGAGAGCTACAATATATGAGGTATGAATGAAAAATGAGTGTATACAAAATGTACAGAATAGGACCCAGAATACTACCCTGGGGGACCCCACTACGAAGTTCCAGAGACGTGGTTAATTGTATCGAATGCCCTGCTGAAGTCTAACAGAATGAATAAAGAGATATCACCTCTATCATATGGTCTGAAGATATCGTCAATAACATCAGCATTGGCACTCTTACTAAAGCCAGACTGTCTCGGAGGTAAGAGATTTATAACATTCAACTATTTTTCCATAGTTCGCTCGAGTAGCTTCACTTCCTAACGAAGTAAGTTTGAAATCTTCCAATAATTCGATCTTCGAATAGTACCGCATGATCCTTAACGTCAGGAACTAGATTTAATTTTGAAAGAATCTTTATATTTGAAAGCAGGATTGGTATGTTATAGTTCATGTTTTGACTATATCCTGTGAGAGGTGCGAATCTCTAACTTCAAATGAATTCAGGGAGATCAATCAGTTTTTTAAATTGTGTTTTTTGGTGTCATGAAATGTTATACAGCAAGTTCAATTCGAAATATGACTTCATCATTATTTTTTGATGGTAATCTTCATGTTTTAGGATTTTCTCAACAAATGTATAGAGTTCCAAATATGTAACCCGGTATCAAAGTTCTATTTAACGGATAATAAAGAAATTTGATCAACGTTTAGGATATTACCAGTTAGTTATAATGGACAGCATTTTGAAGATTCAATGGATTTGATTGTCATCAAATCAATTGACTAGTGTAGGCCATTATAAGCTATAGATTCGTTTTCTTCAACGAATCAATTGAGCCAAGTAAAATAAGTTTTACTGGCTGATAAAAATATTGGACGACCTTATTGGTTTATTATTCGATAAAATCAAATGATAAACTTTAGTGATCGACCAACAAAAAAAAATTTTACCCTCCCTGAAAATTTCACAGTTGACGTTTTGAAGTATGTAGATTTGAATGAACGAATAAAAAAAAACCGTCCGTCGCCGTCCCCCGTCTGTTGTCCGGTGCTTTTCTCTGGAAGTACTGAACGGAAAACCTTGAAACTTGGTACAAAAATCGTGTGTCACTCGAGATTGATCCTCCAAGCTATTCAGCAGGATCGGTTCGCACCAAGGGCTCGAAACGAGAGGTTGAAAGGGGAAAAAAATTATTTCTCGAAAATTTATCATCGAATTTTCATGAAATGTTCAACATTGATTACTGTGTCAGAACCCAATCTAAAAAAAATTATTTGAATGATTTACAACTAACGGTTACCGAGTTGTAAGGAAAGACGCTGGAAATTGTCATATCCCGAAATTAAATAATCGCATTGGGTCCTAAGATTCAAATCAGTTGGAATTCAGTGAAATAATTTGACAATTTTTCATCCAGAATCAAAAACCTCAAAGCAGATGAAAAGATTGATTACCAATTTTTCCATACATCGAGAAATATTCACCTCACTCGTTTCAATTTCCTACCCAACCCACTCATTAGCTGCCTGCAAAATACTAATGAATGATTTTAAATTTCATAGAATCTAACACAGTACCTACACATACCTATTTCGTGGAATATGCGTGATTTTGGTTTTAAGCTTAAAAGTGGATATCAAATCTCATTCATTCAAAGAATTTATTATTGGTTCTTTGAAATAATTCCATGTGAAAATTATCGAGAATGCTTGACTTCCATCCTATCATTTATTGGTGATTGGGATTGAATATCTTCGTTAATCTTTTATTTTTCGTCGATCTTCAAAACTTCAGCTCAGGAGAGCCCGCTTTCCGAACGTTCGATGATACTGAGGGGCGTAGCAAAATTAAGATATTGGTGTCGTCATCGTTAGGAATGGAAACTGTGAATATCGTTAATAATGCGACCTTTCAACTTTCATGTACATCGCAGTTCGGTTATTTCAGCAATTCTGCTCTGAAATTTTGATGAACAATATCCCTGAAAGGGAATATACCAATTGAAGAGAATCAACTCAGCACTTTCTCACCCTTCTCGTGAACATGTCACGACGTCACTGGAGGAAAAATTTACGTTTGGACACTTAACACCCTCTGGAGTGTTTCTGACAACGATACTCAACGAAATTCCTCTTTCAGTGTTATTCATTCGATTTAAACTTTCTTTGGATTTGCTCATATTGTATGATAATTCATTTTGTTGATTATTCCTAGGCTTATAGTTTGTTCAAGTCAGTATATCGAGTGCGTTCTCGGTAGAAATTGTAACTATATCCTAACGCTAACCTTGACATAGCACTGTTAATTATTGACCTAAAATTAAATTTCGGCCATTACCGTCTAACTAGGAAATTCCATTTTGGTTTATTATTTGATAAAATCAAATAATGAACCTTAGTGATCGACCAAAAAAAAAAAAAAATTTAACCCCCCATGAAAATTTCACAGTTTACGTTTTGGAGTATGTAGATTTGAATGAACGAATAAAAAAAAATCCGTCCGTCCGCCGTCCGTTGTCCGGAGCTTTTCTCGGAAAGTACTGAACCGAAATCCGTGAAACTTGGTAGAAAAATCATGTGTCGCTCGGGATTGATCCTCCAAGCTTTTCAGCAGGATTGGTATACCCTAAGGGTTTAAAATTGGGGGTTGGAGGGAAAAAAAATTATTTCTCGGAAACTTACCACCGAATTTTTGTGAAATTCTCAACGTTGATTACTGTTGCATAACTCAACCTGAAAATTTTCACCCGGATGATATCCGACCAGTAGTCCCTGAGTTACAAAGAAAAATGCTGCAAATTTCCAATAATCCCGAGAATGAATCATCGCACTCGGTTCTAAGATTGGAGTTCAGTGAAAAAATCGGTTAACTTTTCACCCAGAATCATATAGTTGAAAGTAGATGAAAACATTTTTACCAAATTTTCAACATATATTGAGAAATTTCGAACGGATTCGTTAATTATTTTATAAACACAATGTGCAAATGCCCCATCGATGTTCTCGACAATTTCATAATCGTTAGTAGTTCGAATTGAATATTTTTTGGGTTTCTCTCCTAATATCTGTAACATAACTACAAAAACTCGGATAACAATTATTATTTATAGATATCACCCTGCGAATTACGGGATTAAACATCAAATTTCTTCATGGAGCTCAATTATATCTTAAATAAAACTTATATATTATTCATAAATCATTGGTTTTTCACAACCCAAAAATTAATTCCATGAAAAAATTCATTTGAAACATTGAAATCTCAATAAATACTCTTGTGTAACTGAATAACCCTTTCACATGCAGAACGCGAATTACGAAGCGTTATTTAAAATAATGAATATTTCCAAAATATTCGGTCGATCGGAGGTTTCCATCAATTTTGGATTGCGTAGTACAATTATCGTCAACATGTGGATATCCGCTACTGGTTTCAATCGAAATCCAATATTTTTCGTACTGAGACTTTGAAATAGGGGTGAATATAAAAGGTAATGAGCATGTATGTGATAAACAAATTAGAGGATATATGCAAACAAATCAATTATCAAACCGGAAATCTCATCAATTGTCGAGCCTTAGACTAAGGCAGGAGCCGATAATTGACCTGTTCAGAAGAGTGTGTATCGGGGACCCCAGACAAGAATATTCCGAGATGTTTCAGCATCTGGTGGTCCGCAAACTACTTGTTTGAATTGAACGTTTTTACATTAAACAGACGTTGGGATATCACACCCTCTTAGTCGAGTGTATCTGACAACTATACGGAACGAAATTTCTCTTTTAGAATTATCCAGTCGAATTCAACCTTGAGAGGTTCACGATATATTTGATTTTTACAGAAAAGTTATTGAAAATAACTTTAGGTCTTCAGTTTGTGTATTGGATATTTTGTGAATCAAGTGAACTCTTATCGGATATATGCACTGTGGAAAAAATTTTTTCAGATGAGTTGCTCAGGACGGGTGAGTTTTTTTTTCATTTCATTGATATTTTTCAGAACAAAGTTGAATAGTAGGAATCACATCCACACATTTAATATTAGCGGAAAATCCTGAATTTTGTTTTACGTATTTGTTGTTAATTTGAGGGTTTAAGTTAATTTTCCCGAAAGTTTCTCAAGAAATACTAACGCGAACAAATTGAAACATCATAACTAGTTGTGAAATATCGACGCTCAATTTAATGCATGATCTCGTGAGAATTGTATTGGAAAATTTTAAGTTTTTCTAAACATTTTTTTCGGAAGCTATTCATTAAAGTTCAATACAATTTGGTACAGGTCTTAGTCAACATTTTGAAACCATATTTATTTGCAGAGATATTGGTGAAAAATTTTGAGGACATTTTAAATTTTGAGGTTATTTCCCTTATATGTCAAAAGGCGCAAACGCTTTCTGATTTGAATTTCATTTCTATTTGTGTAATAACGACACGCAATTTAATGGGTAATATTGTGAAGATCGTACTGGCAAAATATTAGTAAAAAATATTTTTCGGATATTTAACTGAACTTTAACGAAAGAAACAACATAGTGACTTGACCTTTGTAAAGTAGTTTTTTAAGAAAACTCAACACCAAGATAATTTTCTTATTTTTCAACTCCAATATTTCATAGGAAATGTGATTTGGAATAAAAAATATTTAAGATTTTTATGAATAACATCCTTTAGGCTTAATTATAAAGTGATTCCTTCAATTCTTTCCAGCAAAATTCTCGTTATATGTTGATACCTTAGTGAATAGGTTTATCTACCATATTTCGGGAATATATTTAGATGAGACAGACAACATGGATACGGTAATTGATTATATCGGTGACAGGACTGATAATTCTGATGATCAGTCGGACATAAAAACTCCATCTCATAGTAATACCGCGAAATCACAAAAAAACACGAAGAAAGTTGCTAAAAATCTTTCGCTACATTTTACTGACTGATGGTATGTAGTACAACAAGGTTTAAATATGGTCCGGAACGTGCCTAAATAATTATACAAAAGCGTAAAAGTGAGAGTAGGTATAAATTGGGGTTTGCCACAGAGTTTTTAGGTTACAGAAAAATATTCAGTAGAGGAGAGCTATTCACATCTGTTTGTTCATTCAATAAGATTTTGCGGGTATTGTACCTATTGATTTCTAACGACTCTAGGAGTTATGTAGGTACTTTTGGTTTCGACGTGGATTGTAGTTACTATTGAATTTAAATATTTCACATGAATTTCTTCATGGAATTGATTTTCGTTTGGTGGAAACCCAATGAGTTATAATTAATATATACGATTTATTTGAGATATCAATGGTATTGGGTTATTAAACTGAGAAAATAATAAACCCTTGTGTAAAATTTGCAGCATTTTTAGTTCTATGATTCTATTTGATTCTATTTTGAAAAGCTCTAATTTTTCCAGCCAGGTAGGAATTGAAATAAGAAATAAAATGAATGAATATTTCGAAGTGCAAGACGCTTGATACGGCTGCTCGCATTTCAGAATTTCTTCGGAAAAACTTTGAATCCCGCTTGTGGGAATAATATTTACTAGCTGATATTGGCGGACAATCTTAAAAATTGGTTTATTTCACTGTAAAACTTCTCACTAGTGGTACTCGCGATGATAAAGTGTGATAAATATCGCTGAAGAATTTGCACATTAAGCTGATAAAATAATAAACCTTTGTGTGAAATTTGCAGCGTTTTTTTATATGGTGAGATTCTGCATGAACCTTCAAGCTATCATTGTTCAATCAAGTAATAGATTCCAATCAGTTCCAAACTGCATTTTTGAAAATAATGGAAAAATAAAATTTTCAGTGAATATATTTACGGAATAATTGGGAAGTTTCAACCCATTCACGAATTCGACATTTTAATCGAACCTCAGACCCGAGTTCATCATGAGTTTCTTACAGAAGTTATTCTGCTTACCAAGACCGAAATGGGGAATTCAAAATCAAGTCGCCAGCTTGTCCTTTCGATGGTTAATCCCAGAAATCCGGACAGAATCGAGTTTGACATCGGATTCGTCATGAGTGAGTCCAACTTAGTAGCTTGAGACTGTTCTTCGAAAAAATTCAACATGAGGACAAAACGATAGCACGCTATTTTCGAGGACATGCGCGAAAAGAATACTTTTACCATTTGAAAAATTATCCGAGATGCCCGAATACATTTTTGACAAAGCGAGTCTTTTATTTGGTGGGTTTTTCTATGTGAAAGACTCGCATTTTATGTGGTAATATTGGCAATAATAAAATGAGAATCAATAGAAAAAAAGCACTGACGTTGGGTCAGGACCATTTACATGCTTGTTCAGATTCTAACAATTGAATCAACACGAAATTTCGCACCTAGTTGCGTGTTTGTGATCTCCACCTGATTACGAAGTTTCAATCCGATTGCACTTTAAGATTTTTGCCAAATTTCATTGAAATCTAATCAATATTTTCAGGAAAAAAAATTTTCATCGAAAATTTTTGAAATTTTGGAATAAAATTTTTTTCAACTTTCTTACAACTGGGTCCACACAAAATTTTGCTCGAAGTTGCGCATTGGTATTGCAAAACTGTCCACGAAGTTACAATTTGATCGATTCAATGCTTCATGAGATATCAAGGAATTAACCTCAAAATTTCAAATAGGCCTAGCTCCGAAACTATCCAACCGATTCCACCCATTAACGAACTCAACCGAGATATTTGGACTCCAAAACTAATCTGGCAATTTCAAGATTAATCGTTCAAGCCCATTTGCGGCTCAAATTTCGGAAATTACAGACATCGTGACGAAACGATAACGCGCTGTTCCCCAGAACAAGCGCGTGAAAATGCGAAAGAAATTCAATAGATTATCAGCTTCAGTCATCTTGTCCGATCTTGAGATTCGTACAGAAAAGTGATGTATCAGAAAAAACTTCTTTCCCCATTTACACGAGAAGAAGTTGAAAGTTCTCCAGAAGCGAACAATTCCTACAAAACGGAAAGTAATGATCTAGATATCTATGACAAACTTTAAATGGACCTCTCCGAAGTGGCTCTTTTCCTGAACCGTCCTGAGAAAATCGGGTGACATAAATAATAAATATAAATCGTTTGAAAACAAGACATAAGCGCGTGGTTCAAATGGGTCTCTTTCAAGCGAACACTTGCTTTGAGCAATAGAGTGAACTCTTGGGGCTATAGATTTTATTTCTTGTTGCCCTGTGATGAAATAACTTCACAATGTTCTCACGGACAGATTATTTCATCGATATCTTGTATAAAAATAACAATTTCTGAAGTGCTGGGATATTGTTTTCGTGGTTCATTGAAATTCTTTCATATTTTTAATAGCTTTATCAATGTACAGTACAGCGTCGTCTCAATGTCCGTGATTTTGGAATTTTGATCCGGAAATGGTATTTAATGATTTGGATGGATTCACTCATAAAAATTCACTGAGAAGGGGTAAGCCTGGCCGTCCACTGGAAGCGATTTGGGGCTTTCATGAGCTACGCGTTTTACGAGCGCCGAGGAGCTCTTACGACCGAAGCGGTCTCAGGCTTCGGGGTCGTCCACTGGCAGATAGTTCGCGAGGTTTCGGTTCGTTCTTGTTCTTGCGTAGCAGAGGATTTTTACTTTAGATTTCCGTGTTTACTGAAGAAATTGTGATACGGAATGGATTTAGAATTAATAATTCATTCCAAGGATAAATCTCACTTGATCAGGCATATGTTAGCTACGGAATGGGGAAAATTTTTGAGCTAAGGTAGATTCAAATTTAGAAAAAATAAAATTATCGGAAAAAAAATTCACCATCTTGATAATGAATGATTATTATCGTATACTTATTTATAATACTGGAATGGAAGTTGAAGTGTGAATGTTAATGACCTGGGTACTTCGAAAACAAACGATGTGGAACGTCGAAATTATGGCTGATTTGAATTTTATCTTTGAAAGTCAGCTTCAGAAGGTAAATATGTTATTAATGTATCTAGAACGTACTTCAAAACTTTAAAAACTGCAAACATCGATAGAAATGATGGTGACACAGATATTCAGAAATTCTTAAAATTTTGCAGAAGTGCATGCGTATTTTAGAAAACAGGTTACTAGTAAAAATCCGTAGCGTTTTATAAAGAAAAAACTATAATTATTTTGTGATAGAAAAGATGGTTCTGCATATGAAACGTAATTGAGTCATTGCAGTACGTATGGGCCAAAAACATTTAAGCATATAGAAAAATGTTCGGAATAAAATTGGTCGGAGACTAAAAAAACAAATTGATAATAGATATTGAGATAATAAGAGCTATAAAACCCTAGATAATGGCGAAACACGCTGGATTAATTATATTTGGAATGCTATACAGCCGATTATTGCCAAAGAATCCAACTTCAGATAGGCTACTATACACCTACAGAACTTCTGGATGTGTGTTTAATGTAAGAAAAAAGACAACATTCATTAACCTTTCAATCTGATCCATCTAAAATTCACCAACAATAAACAACGAACTTCAACAAATATTCCGTTCACAAACCATACATTCCACTTTCCGACGGATAGCTCCTCTTTTCGAGCGTATAGACGCGGCAGATCCAAAGTGATCGGGATACGATTGCGCCGCTCGTATTCTCTCGAAGTCGCCCGTATGAACTCGCTGCCAGTCGACGAGGGTACCTAGAATTCCATTCATTTGGATCTGTCGCGCAAATTCGTTCGTTTACGCTCCTATCGCGCCTCTCGAAATCGCTTGCAGTGGACGACCAGCCTTAAGCTCTTTCACGCGCTTGTTCAAATTTTAACTATGAGATCCACACGAAATTTTGCATTCTTGATATCCTTCACCCGATAACGAAGTTTCAAGCTGAACTTCTGGAAATATCGCAGAAATGAACTTGAAATTCCAAATAACAACGAAATTCGGCATATTTTTCTCCAAAAGTGAATATCAAATTCGAATTTGGAACGTTGTTAATAAATACTGACTGTACGGTGTGTTCCAAGGTTTGTGGGAATGTAATCAATCATTTCAGAAAAAAAAACTTTCTCATCCAAAATTTGTAAAATTCCCGAATAAATATTTTTTGCTGAATTTTTCAACAACTGGACCCACACGGAATTTCGCACTGAGTATCTCGTTGGTATTTCAAAACTGTCAACAAAAATTTATCTGATCGATTCAGTTCAAGACATTGAGGAATTAGCCTCAATATTCCGAAACTCCGAAACTATTCGACCTATTTTACACATTAACGAACTCAACTGAGATATCTTGGCAGCAAAACTGATCTCAAAATTTCAAGTCGTTAGGTCCTTCCCTTCGACAGTTGAAGCACATATAAACAGAATTGAATTTGACCACATATTCTTCTCCAGGGTGTTCAACCCAATGTTTGAGGATCACTTTCTGCTAAAAATTCGAAAAGAACAGACATTGAGACGAAACGACAATGCGCTATTTCCTAAAGCAAGCGCGTAAAAGTGAGTTGTTCGTCCTTCTTTCCGAGTGTGCTGTGACTATCAAAGGAAAGTCTTAGGGTCTTGAAATATTCAGAATATGTTTGGAGCCTGTATATCCTGGTTAATTCATTAAGCTTATGGCATGTACAAACATACATAAAGAAATAAAATATACGAACACAGGAAAAGTTAGAATGTGCAGGTTAAAATACTGATTAAGTTCGTTAATGGGCAAAATTCGACTAACAGTTTCATCGTTTTGGCCATCCAAAATTTTGTTGAAAAATAGCTTAATGATCGAATCAAAACAACAAGAGATGTTTCGCGTCTTAACACGTCGGAGCATTAGCAGTATCGGCCTAACGATTTTTAGCTTATTTCCTCAATATCTCGTCCGCGATAGGATGGAAACTAAGCAGTTAGATGTAACTTTGCGACACTAAAATTTATACGGAATTGCATTAGGATCCGGACTGTTCTCCAGATTTTATGTAATTTGGTGTTCTCAATCTAATGTTTAATTTTTGAAATCGACTATATTTCTTCAGTATCGTTTTAATTTCATTAATACCTCAAGAAATACTGCTTTCGCTACGAAATCAGACGAGCGCATAGAAGCATCTGATCCCACGTCAGTTCTTCTGTAGATCTCTTCAAGAATACTTATGATACTTCAGGGTATATCAAGCATTCGAGTTCAATCATGGAATTGTTTTTGTACTCGAGTTAAGTTCAATTGTAGATGTATTACTGAAACATTGAGATACAAAATTTTTACTGGGTACCTGAAGGACAGAAAGTAAATTTCTCCGAAACGAAAAGAACTTTATTCATAAAATTTGGCAGGTGATTGCAATAAGGAAGAAATCGTTTCATGTAAATTCATTTTTGATAATGTAATTCTAGTTCAATAGAAAAACACCTCATCGTTCCATTTGAAATTGATACCCTGTAAAATTTTTCAAGCTTCGATAGGTCTTTTTATTCAGATTTGACTGAGTACACTCGACTTGGTATGAATAATCTGATCAGACGAAAAACAACATCATGATTTGAGTATTACCTTATGAGAAGTTCATTTTGTTTTAGGTTGATGGAGATGAAAAGATTGAGCAATGAAAAATGAAATGCTTCACTTCAAACAACGCATGTTTCAATGGCAACTGAGGAGACCTATCAAAAGTATCAAAAAAAACAAAGTTCATTTTATTCGAATAGAAAAATTGAGTTCATATTTCCGTTATAACCAAATGTATACAAAACCGAAAAAAACATATGAAATACATTTTTCGTCATTGCAAGTACCTGAAAACTTTCATAAATATAGCCAGTTTCATTTTTGGGACCAATTTAACGGCCTTCTTCAGTCAAAGCATGTGAGATGCTTAGCTCTTGCAAATTCCTGATTATTTCGCCCTGAAGTGATGGGCTTAGAAGATAAACCATCGACCGATTCTCCTTTACTCAACGTCTATAGAATAATTTAAGTATATAGTTGATATTTTATGCCATCAATGAAGCAAGCTAGAGAGTTTTTTGGACAGATCAATTGATAAACAAGCGCAAAAAACCTTGGAAAACACATCGGAATCACGGCCATTTTCCAGAAATTCAAAATGGTGCAGGAACCGGAATCGATCACTAACTATATCGAATTCGAAAATTCCTTTGAAATAATCGGAAACATCCGAAAATCGCATTCTCTTTTATTTATTACTTGTTAGATCCGTTTCTCAGCTCTCGCCTGGAAAATTCGAAATATAGCCCGAATTTTTTCATGTTGAATTTAGGCTTGCGCTGATCCACACCTTTGTCATTCAGTATAATATAGAACTAGAGTACAACATCGTCTCTAACAAGCGTCAGTTTGGTCTTTGTCAATTGAATATTCGAGCTGATAATGTGGAAATCATATCAAAGGAGCCAACGTACTGATTTTGCAAAATGGCGAATTAGATGGGCACTTTTTCACTATGCCTAATCACCTTATAAATTGTATGAATTATACAATGGCCGAATTATGAAATACAACTGGCAGAGGTTGGGAACTGAAACATCCATAGCCTTCAAGTTAGTTGAATCTATTCCACATTCGTGTAGGAAAGTCGAAATTCCCTGAAAAATTAATTTCGAAGTTGTAACAATCAATTCACTTTTGAGTGCTTTACATTTTCAAGTTTGAAAATTACCATTTCTTTGATGGGCTGATAACACAACAATCAGTAATTTTATAAATAATCCATAACCACACGATTTTTGCATGTGAAATACGTAAATAGGTCGAATAATAAAACAAGGGTCAGATCGATGGTGACTAACGAAATGTTCCCCCAGTTATGAAACGACTTCTGCTAAATGGCCATTATCCAGGTAAAATGAAAAAAGACGAACACGTCGTGCTGATTAAGATAAGAGGGAGCAATTTTCACCATCTTGAGCTGCTTATCTTTCCCGATAATTCGATGGAGCTGGAAAAATGGAGCTATCTCACGAAACTCGCGTGACGATCTCTGGAACTAATTCGAAATGAAACACCACTGACCCAATCGGTCGGTTTTACGATAACCCCCGCATGTGCCGCATATGATTCATAATCGTGTTGTTAGCCATGCGTGCATATCGTATGCTGCGGGGGTGGTAATTCACTGATTTTAATCTCATAAATTTAATATCTTTGAGCCTGACCTAGGTCTTAATGACATTTGTTTTATGTACATTTCACAGACCTAACGTTGAACATATTTAAACCTGCTTATTTCAGTGCGATATTCTTTGTCCACGTGTTTCTTTTCTACATAGCTACACCAGAAGCATTACTCCCGAAACGAGAAATTCATTTATTTGTTGTCAGTGTAATAGTCTTACATCTGGAATGAAAGTATATGATTTGCCATAATTGTTTCATGATGATTATAATGAACTGAGTTGAAACTAGCTATCCCTTCGTCGCGTCCTTGCAGACGGTTGAGGTTACCAACAATTCGCTTTCGACAAAGTTCCGTCAGTTGATCTTTCTGTCATCTTGTAGCGGGCGCCTTCTCCCTGTCCCTACTTAAGTAACGCGTCCTTATTCATCCCTTTTCACCCCTTTGATCTTAAAGTGCCTTACGTAACCTACCCATGAACCGCATCGGTCACTTTACAGAGAGCACTGGCACTTACGCCTTTACCCACAAGATCCTCCCAAGATCTTATGATTCTCGTCTTCTCCAACGTTGCGGTACATTCGGTCATTCCTGTATGATCCGCATAGAGAGTATATCATCAACTAGGTATGAAGGTTTGATGTCGATTGCCCTGATGAGATCGCCACATCAAACCAGGATCACACGTGATCATGAATCTTGAGATTTTGCACTGTCTGATTTCGAAGAAAGTCGTACTAGACTATTAGAGTCGATTCGATCTTTGCTTTCTGAGACTCAAATGGCTGTTTTGGTGTGGATCTGCTCCATCTGTTTGAATTCAGCAGGAACCAACATACGTAAAAATTTTAGAATTTGTGGTTCGAGTTGCTATCGGTGGAGAATTTGCCAAAATGCTCTGTGGAGTATGTGAATCCTAGTTCTGACATTCTGTACATGTTCTTCTCATATACTTTCCACTTTTTTCTTTTTTTTCGATGAAATAATGCTACTTTGTTAACTGGCTTAGTTTATAACTTCCACCCCAACTCTGTAACTTTCTCAATAATATTATCGAATGATAACCTTATAGAGTAATGAAAGCTCATCTTACTTTCCTTTTGATATCAGAGTCCTTGAGCTAGATCTTATGCCCACTGCTGGCCACCCTGAGACACTCTCAGAAAGATCATTAATGAATATCGTTTTATGATCGTTCTCTGTTGAAATTAGTTGCAGTGCATTCATTTCCAATTTCTGATTCTCTGACATCTTGACTACATGAAAACAAGCTGTGGTGTTTCAGTTAACTGGCAGGATCGCCATGTGGTGTACCCCGGTTGGGGTTGGTTCGCCCAGTTGGTTTGTACAGGAGAGGGTTGGAAATAACACTCGAAGAACTCGTTAGAGGGTTTAATTACTATGGGTAATTTACTACGGCATGACACATCAATGAACGCTCCGCTTCATTGTTCTCATTCACTCACTGTTTTCACAATACAATAACAAAATATTATATATGTTTTGTCAAGGTGTTTACAAGCATATTATGATAACAGACGTGGGAATTCAGTATCAGTAGGTAATCCATCTAAGCACGTTTTATGGATGATGCGAGGTTCTCTGGACCTTGCTCGTCTTCAATTAATAATTATACAGAGTGTTAAGTCTGACATACGTTACAAAGCACTGGAGAAGTTTCTAGAATATAACCTGGAAATAGCTGCCTCTGTTTCGAGAACTAGTTTTAATTCAGTCCCCTGACCTTCATCATGTAATCAAACTTCTAGTATTCAAAAAAAAATTCTCAAAACTATAATTATTTTATGATATCTTTCTGCTCCTGAATGCTGTCCATCTCTGCATAAGCTCAGGACAGTAATCCACGTTCAAATGATGCATGACCATGGACAGTATGGCAAATATCTACAGGCCAAACGCTAAGTTATAATTAAAAAATGACAATACGAATAGGACTGCCATGGGTAATCAGCGTTCGCCGCTCTATTGCGTTAGTTTTTTCCTACTAGACCTTCTACTTCCTCAATCCGTTTCCGTGCAATGCAATAAGTAATAATTCCTTACATTCACCTATTTTGCCAAACATGTATGGCATATATTCTTCAAGAAATCGTTACCACTCGTACTTCCTGAGTACACTCCTGCAACGTAGCATTAAAAATATACCCCATGAAATTCTGGAAAATTAGCGATAAAATCCACCCATAATCTTAAACCTCTATAAGTAATTTGCTTTGAAATACCAGCAATAAGTCTCCGGCAAATATCAATTTGCACTTCGTTGGTACCTAAACTCGTCAATATATGTTCGTGTACTCAAAATATAATGACTTTAACGTCCAGGTTGTTTATCAGCCTTCTGCGAAACACCCATTATGCTACAATATATTTCATATGGTTCAATCACGGAGACTGAGCATTCGATTACTTAATTATTTTCTCTTGTTCCATAAAGGAGAGAAAATAATCATAAAAGCGTATATTCGTGGCGTGAGCAGCTTTAGCGCACTCGTACATTTATGGTGAATTAATTTCACGATTTCACGCTACGAAGGAGTTTGGAATAACTTTTTGCATTGCAACCTAATAATCTATTGAGCCCTTTCATTCACTTTCTCGCTCAAAGGAGCATAAATAAGTTCCATCAGAAGAAAGGTTGACATAAAAGTCGTGCACGTATGACGTTGTTTTGAGATCTTGTTGATTCAGAATATACCCATGAATTATGACAATATTGCTGTGGCACGGTAACTGAAGCAATTCTAGCATGTGAGGAGTTTTTCTTCAAGAGTCATGTGTAGAAGGTGAAGTGGCATATTCTAGACATTTTTCTGCATCTACGGGTTGTTCAATCGGGGAGAAATATATCAAACATATTTTTTTTATTTCTCAATTTTATTTATTCCTTCATTTCCGCTCCGATATCTGGGTCATTAGCAGTTTAAGTTCACTTTGACGTACAGTCTGTTTAGTCTTATTACAAGTTTTGCTGTTATGATAGAGTATTCTTCATATTTTTCAAATTTTGAGATTAAATTCTTTGATAAAAGCTAATGTTTTGGTACTTGATGGTGAAATGATGTTGAGGGCTTCCTATCATTTTGATAAATTTTGACAATTGATAGAAACTTTCTCAGGGACCCTTTCAGAAAATAGAAAGTATTTAACGAATAAACAAAATGATTCAGTGATCGAATAAACGAGAGGAAATGGAAGAAATTATTGAGGAAATGCGATACTGCATAATATTTTAATTCTGAAAGTTCGACAGTTCGAGTCAAATATGAGTTTCAACAATATAACATATTGAATGTTCTAAAATTCAGTTTGAAATTCATCAATTTTCGGAGAACCAGAACAGTCGGTATTTAATGATTTAACCTGTTTGAAAAATGAATTTACTATTGAAAAACGTAGGTATGATTTACGTAAAATCGGAAGCCAATACAATCAGTAGGAAAACTTAAGAGCAGCAGGTAAATTAAAAAGCTACCAAGGTCTGTAAACACCTAAACATGGTCTGATTGGAAACTGAAATGAATTTCAGAACGAACAATCTATAAAAGAGATGAAAGTTATATTTGGCATGGAGATTTCAAGTACAAGAACTGGGAAAAATTCATTCTTGAGGTTTTTTTGGTCACTGAAAATTTGGATAAAATATCGAGGAGAAGTATTTTCATCAGCCTTAAGGGGTAATGAACATATTAGGAAATATGAAAAGTGTTCCTTAAGTAAACTATAGGTTTGATATAGTTCTTTCAACTGTAAAATCTCCTGAATATGGGGAGATATTTCCAAAATATGCCATAAAACCTGATATGCATGACTAAACAGGAAGAAACTCTTTTTTCATTGGCAATCACTTTCCAAAGATCATTAATTTGGATTTCATTACAGTTATATTAAGGAATTCCGCTGACAGTCAAAATATCCCTGATATACAGAATGCCTGTTTTTCTTTCTAGTCAGAATAACCAGATTATTTCAGGGTAAGGATGCAGATAAATCCTCCCAATTGTAGTGAGAAAAATGTTCCCAAATTAATCTGGAATACGGAAACGAGAAAACTCCGGCGATACATCAGGATCTGGAATTGATTAGGTTGTGGGAGATCAGGACCCTACGCTTCTTCCCTATTCTCTGTGGACTTTACGTTTCAGTGCCTTCCCTCTCTTTTCAAACTGTACAGTATGTCACATTGAACAGGAACTAGAGCTTTCTTGGGAAGACAAAGTATTTAATTTTGGAAATTTATTTTTATAGGTCTATGTTGTCTATGTCTGTGAAATTAAATACACAATAAGGAGATGAAGGTCATGTAGTTTATAACGCGTTCAACAGTGAAAGTAATAGATTAATAATTTCAACGCTGAAAACTATGAGGTATCGTTTGGGACGTGGGTTCGCAAATTTATTTATTTTGGAGTTATTATATTCATAAGTTGTAGCAATATATGTAATTTATTTATTTTGTGTGACGATATATATTCGTTTTCCGTTCCGATATATTTGTTTCCTACAGAACACATAATATATTCACGAGTTGGGAGTTTTGAATGTCTAAAAATGCAAGGTCCTATATAGTTATCAATATATGATTTATCGATCAGCTTCAAGAGATGGCGCTCTGAAAGTATACAGTTTCCAGTATACAGTTTAGGGTTTCGATTCAGCACTCGTTTTGTGCTTTCCATGATGCGTATGAGTTCGGTACAATGGGTTCTAGAGAAATTTCAAAAATTTATATAACAAAACATTTCAGTTCCCTTGCACAGCGATCCCAGTCATTGAAATCTGTATCGGGAAGATGTGTCATACTTTCAATTCAATGCTATTTTGTGGGATGCTTGCAATTTTCTTGTTACTCGTTATGGGGTCTTCTTTTTCAATTACTGAGCTTTTTGGATTTCTATTTGTCATAAGGCAACATTGTTTTGAAGGACTACTCGTGATGAATAGTTCATATCGCATTATGTAGGAGCAATTGCTATGAATAATAATGATTTTTTTTACTCTATCGTTCTAGGAAACGGCACGTTATCGTTTGGTCACAATGTCTGTTAATTTAAAATTTTGTGCCTAAAATGGTCTCAAAAGATTCGGTTGAACACACTGAAGAAAAATCCGTAGTCAAATTCAATTCTTTCCGTCCGTTCCTCTGACTGTATGTCCTCTAAAAGACCTAGAGACTCGAAACTGTCAGATTATGTTTTTAGTGCAAATATCACGGTTGAATTCGTTAATGGGTGAAATCGTTCGAATAGTTTGGAAGTTACGCCCTTTTGAAAATTTGAGATTGATTCCTCGATATCTCATGAAGTACTGACTTTATCAGATTGAAAGATTTTGAAGAGTTTTAGAATGCAGAATTTCGTATGGATCCTGTTGCTAGAAAATCAAAAAAAAATGTTTATTGGAAAATTTTTCAAATTTTCGAAGTTTTTTTTCTCTGGAAATATTAATTAGAAAACTCAGCACGAACCTTAGAGACAGTATTCAACAACAACATTCCAAATTTCAATTGGATTCGATATTTGCTTCCGGAGATATAAGAAAAAAACATGCCAAATTTAATCGTTATTCGGGATTTTAACGTTATTTCCGCAATATCCCAAAAAGTACAGATGCAATCAGAGTCAAACTTCTTAATCAGGCGAAGAAAACCAAAGCGCAGAGGAGTTGTGTTGATCTAATACTTAAAATTCGAACAATCGCGTTGAAGGACCTGGTCTGAAATCATTGCTTTACAACAATTTTATATAGTTTCTGAATTCATCAGTGTCTGCCGATACCGAACACAACATCTTGAGGTGAGACAGTGAAGTCAGGTTATCCTATTCTTCATAATTTGGCAGAGCCCACATCAACAAAGCATGATACGAATTCTACCATTACGTGAACACACAACCTCTGAGCGGCTGTAATAATAAGAATGTACTAGAGTACCAGAGAGACGAAGACGTGCAGTCTTAAGCCGCGTACAGACACGAGAGCTGAGCGGCTTTCGAGGCAGTTGTGAGGCACTTGTGAGGCAGCCTCCCGTTGTTGAATTGGCTCGCGACACCGCACACACTTGCGAGGCAGCACAATTAACTTGCCTCGCAAGCCGCTCACCTCTCGTGTCTGTACGCGGCTTTATATGATCTTGAGAAGATCTACGGGGTGCAGCGTGAGCGCTGGCGCCCCCTGCAGGAGGCTCAAAGGAGAAAAGCTCTATTCAGGTTTCGAGTTATGGACGGTCCTAGCATGATTTGCAGACTGCGCGAAATCGGTGTGCAGTGGTATATCTGTTTTCTGCTGTCTTGGGATAGTCCTACAAAGGAGGATAAAGCAAAAACTATTTGTTAATGGACAAAATAGGTAGAATAGATCAGGAGATATAAGCTAAAGGAATTTGATATGTTTTTACTCTAAATGGTCGTATGCGAGCTCCTTATCCAAAAATGCTTAAGTTACAGACAATTGGCTGAGAAAGTCGACCTTCCATTTCAAGAAGTACTTAGTGCTCGGTGCTCATGTAAACGAATTAGTTTCTCAGCATTTTTCGAAAGGACTGAGTGCTTTGTGCGTGGAGCACTTTTCATCAGTGCTCGGCACAGCTTGTTTACATCGCGATTATGAGGAATTGAATTCCCTACATTGGTTTATTCTCGATTATTTTTTTTGTTTGTTGTTTGTTGTCTCAGATATCTCCTCGAGAATTTCTTCGCGAGAGTGCCTGTTTGAATTTTCTCCAATCGGAACACAAATAAATTGAGGGTAATGATTTTCTTCTGATTCCATAGTTGATATTATTGTGAATTCTCTAATATTCTTGGATTGAAATAATTTTTCCAACATTCCCCTATCATGTTTCAGCGTCACTTGACGGTTACACAGTTGGTTTCTTTCGTATTTCTCATCTGGATGTAACGCTTCGAAACTACTCAAGTTTAATACCACCAAATTTTTCTGTTTGAATATTTTCCAACACCAATTACATCATGGGACGATGCAGGCTCTAAGAGTAGACCGATCTACACTCATACGACTCCCATTACATGAACGATCTGCTGGCCCTCTCTATAATTCGGCAAATGTGATCAAAATTTGGGGAAGAAGTCTGAATTCTTTACTAACCCTCATCCATCAAATTCAGTGAGCAATCAATAGCTCGTTTGTGCCCGCAGTGAAATTGTCAATTTTATAGCTCCTGAAATGTTCAAGTGGAAATTAAATTCAAATGAAGACAGATCTCGCAATTAATGTGAGCTTTAAATCAACCAGGAATTGGAATTATTCAACTTTCATCTGAATAATTACTTAATTAGTTCACGCAATCATCACTTGATTTAAAGGGCATTTATTCAACAGTGGAGGTTTGTGTTATACAAATTTAAAGGACATGATAGAATGGAATTCTTCCACCCTCATCCTCAGAATGATCGAACATGCTTTCTTGGAGAACAACGAAAGTTTATGTTTTCTGAAACAATAATTTCCTCTTGAACATCTTAGGCGGGGAACATAAATCTTGCTTATTTCCCCGAGAATGACGCAGGTGCCCCACAATTTGAATTATCACCGTTACCTACAGATGATTTTGAACTTTTCCTTCCTCAACTCAGGCAATGTTTCGTTCAAGTTCTATTTCAACAATGGAGCTACTAGCAACTAACTTCTTCAACGATTCATAGCCCGAAATAAAAACTCGAGAGGCCTACTAATATACTTGAAATACACGAAATCTACTTTAAGTTTCTTAAAGAATATTTGAAATTAGCTGCTGCGAAATATTAGCGAATTCAAGCGCACCAGTTTCAGTCTTTAATGCCAGGAGAAAACTTCAAAGAATCAGGTATGTCAGACATGAAGTGATTTGCTCACTTTTACCGATAAATTGAGATGATGGAAATTGAACACGGGTTCTAAATAACTAATCGGAAAATAAAGGTGACCTTTACACTGATTGAAATGTAAGCCAACAAGTTTCAGTATCTGTGTTCTGGTTGAAGCCTTTGAATGATTCAAAAGAAGAAACTTTAATGCAAACTTGAATGCTTATCTAATGAGTCACTGATTCTTTAACATGCATACTCAATCCATCGGTAACTATCATGTTTTTGCAGAGCTTCTTGCACTTTCACTTCGCGAAGTAACTTCCTGTCAACTGAGTGAGTTTTAGTCAATCTATCTAGATGTCACTTTGTATTGTTCATGTGATCGGTGGTCACTGACACCATTGAGTATTGATCTCAATGCTAACACTGCATTTACCACTTGAATGTTTGCAATATGACTCTCCATATTTCTGCTTTCTTGAGGTTGAGATCTGCTTTTGTTGTCGCTGTAAATCAGTCTCCTTGAAGGAATCGTTTGGGAGTGAGAGGATTTGGATATGGAGTGACAGAAATGAGTTATCGAGATTGTTTTCCATATGTGTCTATAAAAAATTTGGATGCTTTTGTTGTTGCTGAGAAATACTGCGTCATAATTTTTTTTTCTAATCTAGTGTAATTTCATTGCCTTATAGCCGGAGATACAGTCTTGTGAATTCAGCTTCTTGTTCAATGTTATTGACATGAAAGTTTGGTGATATTGGAACTCAAAAATAATATTATTCAATCATTATTTTTCCGTGTATTCTGCTTCGTGGGGGGGGGGGGGGGGGGTCGTGAGTATACTTCATTTATTGTTATTTATTCTTATTATTATCTTTGAATGATATCAGACATACACTCTTGTCTTTTTTATCGATCAGTTGTGAAACAGGACAGCTTCAATACAAAATTAAAGGAATTTTTGGGTAATTTAGCCACAACTTCAACAGCAAATTAGTACAGTGGTCATAGTTGCATCCCTTCATCATTGACAGCTAGTCAATGTGTCCATTGAATCTTAATCTACGGCTAAAGATGTGAAAATTATTCGGAATCCATTTCAGAAGAATCGCTCGTATACAAGTCTGAGGATTTTCGTGCCAAACTCCTGAAAATCTCATGCAAAGCGCACATATTGAGCTGATTTGTATCTGAGCGCTTGTTCTGAGAAACAAGCGCCCTGTCACCTTCCCTTATATCTGCTATTTCAGGATTGTGGCTCAAAAATTACCTGAATGAATCGGTTTGCCACTCTTCGCAGTAATTTCCAAACGAAAATACAAGAGGATTCGAAATTCAAGGGTAGATTGGTGGTCGAACTGCTCCAGTTTAGTTTCATTTTCAAGACAATTGTGAAAACAAAAAAGTTTTTTTGAGATAAATTACTTTAAGAATTGAGATTTAGCACATGCTGGTTGTGAAATGAAGCTTCCACTGTTCAAGCGAATTTTTTGAGAAGTCCATTCAATTAGAAAATCAAACAGTAATATGTGAAGTTCATACATGGAAAAGCAAGCGTGAAAAAGCTTGTCACATCACGCCAGCTCTGATTCCGAATTTCATTTCGTTTAAATACTTCCACATATGATAAGAGATAATCACCCCATTCATTGAAGATGCATTTTGGTTTCGCACGATGAATTAAAATTTGGAAAATGGACTTTTTGGATTGACTATAGTTTGGAATCACAAAAGAAGAATATTAGGAACTTTATAAATCAGCAACTAGGTTATGTGAGAGATTTTCGAGGGCGTAGTAATATTTTCCTGTTGTACCTATAATCCAAAAGATTCCCAGAATAATGAAAATATCACAAGGCGGTTTGGTTGCAAAGCAAGCCCCATTTGAGAATAATATGCTTTATATTTCCAATAAGATCTCCCGTCAACGTAGCTCGAAGCTTGAATCATTTCAGAAGATCAGAGGGAAGAATTTTATGGGTGGGTTCAACTGAGTGTGTTCTTGAGATAATTATAAAGAAGATTTTCTGCGACATGAATCTTAAAAAATTACCCACTTTGAGAACAACCTGTATATCAACTTCACTCATTTCATGGCAAATATTGGCGAATATCAGTTTCATGACTGAAAGCTAATAAGTGTATATTATTAACAAAGCCATTATCATGTTGTAATTAACAATTTTCAACTAATTTGAAATCAAAGTGATAGTAGACTTGATGAAGGTTATTGATTGATTAAAACTTCGTTTAATGAAATTTGTACCTAGAGTTATGCACTGGGGCTTGTTTAGAGCACAATTGCTATTATACAGAGGATTTATCTTAATTTCGATTTGTTGATTATTAGTTTTACCTGTTGACATGCCTACTCAATTCCGGCAAGATTTTCGATAAACCTCAAACATAATTTGAAATGTTGATAGACTAGATGATGTCTTTCAAGAATATCGAAAATTTGCTAATCAACAATTTCACCGTCTACGATGTAATATGGGAAATTCTTCGATATAATTGGTATTGGCTCACAACAAGTCTGGGCTTGAACTACAACTGACGTGGAATCGATAGAAAATATTTCAATTTTTCATGGATACTCGTCAGTGGAATTTATTCATCGAAGCTGTGGTTTAAAGTTGGTTATTAAAAGAAGAATTAAAGGTTTGTTTCTTTGAAATTTTACCGAATATTTCTGATCAATGGAATCATAACTATAGATGATTATTCAGTCTTCTTATCTCGATAAATTCGAAGTGGATTATTGTTTCCGTAAAAAATGTGAATGAAGAGTATAGACAGAACATCCCTTCAACCATTTTCAATGGAAATATCATCCCCTCTGATATACATTAGTATATGTTAATACAATTTTGAAGGCTGAACAGAGTGCGCATATTTTCGTAATGAACGTTCATATTAACGTAGTCGGATCGAGAGTAACGTGTATTGAAAAGGTTGAATTCAACTCTGATCATCCCCTAGAGGAAATGGCATCCCAAAATGGAACTAAGGTCTACGATGATTCTCTGGGAATTTCCACAATAATCATTGTCACGAAAACATTGTTTTTTTAACGAATGGTCTTAAGATATTCTGAATGAACATTGACAAGCCTATAACTTCTTCAAATATTCTTCGAGGTTTAACGGACACCCTGTATAGACATGTTTGGGCTTTATTGATGGATGAATATTCATGAAATTGAAAAGTGCGTACATACTCACAAATAAGCGCGTAAAACAACAAATTACCTCTATGATGACTTAAAAAAATTCTGAATACGAAATCTGTCGTGTTCAGCGATGCTTGGCGTTGTATACTGGTAATCTCGATTTGTATTCCAAGATGGGTTAGGAAAATGAATCTCATTAAACTTAGCACGTGGACTCATGTTACGAGATTTCATTAGTTTAATGTTTCTCATTTTCTTTTGTTTATGGAACCTTCATTTCACCAATGAATTCCATTTGATTTAACAGCTCATTTATGTAATCTGTGGTTGAAGGTGATGGAAAAAAGGTTAGTCATAAAAAGCATCGAATAATTACTGCGGAATGAAACACCTCGGGAAAACCGTATTTCTCATGGGTTGACCATTTCGCTACTCATTTCTCGAGAACAGAGTCATCCCTCGAAGAATGCTAAATTTTCAGCCCCAGAAAGAGATACATTGATGCAGGGTTGTATCTGATTTTTCTTAATTTGGTTCACAATCTGTACATAGCGAACAGTACTTTCTGTTATAGTTGCAAATTATATGTTCACTGACTTGGATCAGACCTTCTAATTTGTTTGAAAATTTCTTCAAATGATGGTGGTTCAGGGTGGGCCATGCGGAACAAATTGTTCTTCCAGCGCAAGCTCTTGCATCACAAACTGATTCAAATAGACGCATACCATAGTAGTAGAGCACTAAGATAGTGGCTTGGGACGAATGAATACCAGTTTTTTCGTACCTTACAACCTTTGGACATTTCTAGTACCGTCCAAGACGACGAAAATTTATTCGACGGCGGGCTACAGGTGAAGGCAGAATGGCACATCTTGATGCCGTCGAGGTATACGCAGTCTTGGAAAGCGACATGATTAGCTCTGCTTTGAGGCATGGGGTGCAGGGTCCACATTGCTCATCTACTGTTGCCGATCACCACTTTGATTTAGCCTGGTCGTCCATTGGAGCGCTGATGAGCTGTGACAACTAGAGCCGTTCCAGGCTTCAGGATCGTCCACTGGCTGCTAGTTAACGGAGTTTCTGTTCATTCTGGTTTTTGCGTAGCAAAGGATTTTTAACTTCAGATTTCCGTGTTTATTTCATGGAAAATTCCTACTTGATATGGCAGGCGAAGGTTGGCAACGAAATTGGGTAGATCTTGTGGGTGGGATCCAAATTCACCATCTTTATGATGAATCATAAAACCCCAAACGTGTTTAGATTATTATCGGTTACTAATTCTTAGTATTGTAATACAAGGTAAGACGTGAATCTCGTTAACTTCAGAACAGACGTTCATGGGATTTGGAAATTAGGGCTGATTTGTATTCTATTCGTGCAAAGTTACATAAATATTCATGTTTTGGTTGATTGGATCATTAGCCCTGAACAGGGTTGAATATTTGTTGAGTTATCGACAGATATCATGTATATATCAATTTCTGAGGGTGCGCATGCGAAGTTTAGAAAAATGCCACCAGTAAAAACCCCGAAGTGTCCGAATGAGATTTGTTTTATTTTTTGGCCGAACAGGTCAGTACGTATGGGTCGCACTCATAGAACTGGTTTCTTCTACCTTGTCTCAGGGCGTTCCTCTGAGATCTAAGCGAGCACTCCTTTATAGCCATAGGGGGAGTATAACGTTTGGGGTGTTGGAGCCTGCGTTACGCAGGTCACTAGTATCCGAGTTGTACCACGGGTGAGGAGAGGGTTCGCGATGCAGTGCAGGTTGTGGACCCATAAAACTGTCGTGGTTCTTCCTATATCAGTGCATAAGCTGGGTAAGTGGGCGAAAGCGGTAGTACTCAGATCTGCACTAGCTCTAAGGAGAGCCCAGCGTTCGAGGTGTCGGAGCATGTATTTTTATGCATGTGATTAGTTTCCAAGCTGAACTCCCCGCGGGCGACTGTATCCATTCTAGGGAGACGCTCGATTCGAACATATTGTATCACGCGGAGGTGGAAGGAAGTCCTACTGGGCTACGCTACCGGTGGCACCTCTTGGAGACGGCCACGTGGGGGTCGTGGTTTAAGTACTATTCAGTTTAGGTCCCTGGGCAGGGGATGTGAGTTTCGCGGACGTCCATTCTTGTTGCAACGCCCTTGAGTATTGGGTGATTTGAATCGGTCATCGTTAGAGGAGAAAGGGTAGGAGCACTCGAACTTCCGTATCCAAGATGACTGAACCCGGGTCATATCCACTCCCGCTATGAAAGCAGCCAGCGTTTAGGTGTGAGGGTTTTGATGTTGGGACCCTAGTATCCGATCAAGCGTACTTGGGAACAGCGTTTGGGGAGTCGGAGTCGAAGGACCACTAGTATCCGAGCTGTTTCCCAATGAGCTATAAGTGCAATACGGTGGCCTCGGAGCCCCTCCGCACCCAGGCTGGGGCTACGTCGCTGAGCTGTGGAAATAGTGGGAGCACTCATAAACCGCTTCGTAGTATATACGTAGGGTTGTAGAACTTATCGTGATGTTCACGAAAGCGCGTTGATGGGACAATGCCTGCTGGTGTGGGTCTTCACCCGTGCCGGTGGAGGGTGCTCCACCCTAGGACCGAAGAAAGACTAGCAGTGAGTTTGACCGTATACACTTAAGCGTATAAGAAAATGTTCGAAATGAAATTTGTTGCAGACGAAAAACAATTTTCTTGAGATATTTAGGGATATGGAAATCGGGATAATCGCTTCCTATCTTGATCTTCCACCGTGAATAACTCACCAGTGAGACAAGCCATCCTAAGTGTCTCCCAATGATGGCTTAGATGAAAACGTTCATAGGTTTTCAGCTCGTTATCCAAAATATCGAGATTTACTCTGAATTACACCTACATAACATCTGAGTGTAAGTTCAGTGTGAGGAAGAAACACTCATCAACCTTTCAATCGATCCATTTCGAACCCTCCAACAATGAACAGCGAGCTTCATCAGACATCCCGTTCACTCACAACGTTCCGCGTTCCGTCGGATACTTCTCCATATGAGCTTACAGGTGCAGTAGATTCAAATTGGTCATGATTTGATTCCTCAGCTCGAACTTTCTCGTTGACGCCAGTCTGAATTCGCTTACAGTGGACAAGGCTACCTAGAATTATCATCATTTGGATCTTTTGCGAATAAACGTTCGTTTACGCTCCCACTGTGCCTCTCGAAATCGCATGCCTTGGATGACTCGTCTTATTCGAACTGAAAAGGCGTTCTGTTTTCACCTTCCCATCACTAGATTTGAATCCGTTCATGGACATGCCCAGAAAACTTAACCATGAAGTATAGGTTGTTGAAATGTGATTTGAAATCTCATTTTGTTAATGTCTAGACGAGAAAAAAAATATGATTGACTGCGGATATTATTTCATTTTTCATTTGAGCCCACTCCATTCTCGAAACAACGAAACAACAGATGGAAAATATTATTCCGAGTGCAACACTCTTGATGTCAGTTAATAATCATGGTTTGAAAATTGTTGTTGGTCTCCGGACAAAGAAGAAAAAGCACGAGAGTCATCAACAGTGTATAAAGGATTGACAAAGACAGAAGATTCAAGCGCTCAGTGGTGTTTTAATAATCCAATAAATTGCCTGTTCGACATGTGTCATTAAGAATCTGCTAACATTTAAGTGGGAGGTTCGAGTGCAAAGTCAATCCACTTCTCATTTCAGAAGTCGTCTGTTTGATGTTGCAATATCCTGTGACCTTTCCGAATCGATTGACTATGCGTAAATAATTTGCCTCCCTTTTTGCTGCCTAATGAATTCGGAATTTGAATTCAATTGCTGTTCAGCAAATTTCTGCCTTTCCACGGTTTGAATGCGAATTTTGCCGGAAGGAATCTTCAATGTGGTCGAAGTTGGTAGAGTTTTCTTACTCATACCGATGTTATTCAGATGAATATTTCGTTATGCTCTTGTCGAAAGGTTTCTTCGTGGAGGAACAGTCTTCGTAGTAATAAAAAACCGGTTGCTTATTAAATTGGACTGAATCTTTCAATCCAGCTCTTTGTTTATCAACTTCTTCAGACGTTTTATCTCGGCTTGTCCTGTATGTACTCATGTAGTAATGGAACAAATTTTTAAACCTCATTCGAGACATCAGATCAATAAGAATAATCGTGGACCAATTAATGACAAAATATTAATTTCATTACTTCATCGTAACTCCTTGAAATAGTTATTTATGTGTAAAAGCCGCAAAATATAAAGAATTTTAAGATAAACGGTTCGAAGGAATTGCACAATTATCCAGCCTATAGATTGGAATATTTTCCATTATGAATGAGATAAGGACGAATAAATTCCGCTAAAGTGTCACAAAATTTAATTTATGCTGCTGACATCCCGGGTTTCAACCCATTTTCCAAGCAGGTACATATATGTCAACAACATAAATAGAAGTAATGCTGCAACATAAATAGAAGTAATGGAAAACGAAGGTGAGAATTTGTCCATGAGTACTTAGTCTTCCACTGAATGTTGAATACTCAATGACATGAGGAAGCTTTGCTAAATTCGGTACCACACTTGCTCAAAATCAACTGAGCATCGTCGATTTCAAAAGCGTAATGTTTGCCTTGAAATGTGCATGGATTCATCGATATACTTCTGAGTTGAAAAAAGCTTCAACTGACTAGACAGCAGTCGTTGAAGCCATCCAACTTGATCAAAATCCCAAACATCAGCTCTATAGCTTATGGCATCCTTATTTTGAGACGTACAAGTCATATTGTTCATTGACTATTGTGACAAAGATAAAACCATCAACAGTGAATATCACTAAACGTGATTGGATCGCATGCAAACAGAAATTCAGAAAAATCGCCATTGAATGCAAATGACATTTTTTTTCGCCAAGACAATAATCCTTGTCATTAATTCCATCTACTTGGTAACTCAGCTTTTCGTTCAGATCTGGACCCACTGGGGTACTGGGAATTTAGCAGACCCCAAAAGGATGCTTCAGCAAAAGAAATTTGGCTCTACTTAAGGACTAATTGCCGACGTTTAAACCAATTTCGCCAATTTCCAAAGCAAAGATATCAAAATTCGAGAGGACCCTTGGGGTACGCATTTATTTCTTCTGAAGGTGATTATGTTGAGTTTTTTCGAGGAGAATTGGGTATTAACTGGTTAGGCCTCGGCCTTTTTTGTAATGTGAACATTCTCGAAAAAAAATCTTCTGAAGATAAATCCAATCTACATTTTCCTTAAGTCTTTGTGTTGACGCAATCAACAAATCCACTTTTAATTAGATTGAGTCAGTAAATGACGAAAAAATTCACAGCTGGACATCCGAACTGCGACAACACGATATATACTCTTTTCATCGTATTTCAAACAATATATGTATTCGATCAAGTTGAAACCTACACTGTTTCAAAATAGCGTTCTGATGACTCACAAAAAATAATTTTATATCTCAATAATACCGACTATGTTGTATCTGCCTCGAGCAGTAGGCTAAGCATCCTCGAAAAAATCTGACTCACAGAAAAACATACAACAGAAAATAGATAATTAGATGGATACCGAATATTAATTATGAGAGAGAAACTGATTAATGCTTATCAGCTTCGAAGAACAAGTATCAGAAAACTTTTTTTGCTGAGTCCGTATGATCGTGTACACGCGGATTCAATATTTAAAAATTGAAAACGAATAACAAAGCCCGCAGCAACAAGTGGAGCACACTCATCAGTCAAAATGCTGGCCAAAAAAATCAGTCAAAATCGATAAAAACCATCACACATATAATTGTGAAGAAAAAAATTATCGCTGAAAATTTTCGAGTCTTTTACTTGATTCATTCAAGAATAAGAGCACATTCTGTCCTCTTTCATGGTCGACAAGTTTTCCATGATGTAATTTATGAAACGTGTATTCAACAAACGATGCTAGAGCTGAATGAGCAACTTTACTGTCGGCTTTTCCATACAACATTTTTTCAAGAACTTATTGATATTGTTTCGAGCAGTCAGTTAAATTTCCTCGGAACAAACTAACTCACTGAAGAACATAATCAAAAAAATCGACAAATTCCGAGTATTAAGTCAACAAGACGTCTAAAGAAAAAAAAGATACTGATTTATAGTAATTGGCTAATGGAGAAGAAAGAGCTCCAGCAATAATAATCTAACATAATCACAAGAACGAATATCTGTCAATAAATCAACAAACATTTCAACTTGATCAGAGCTAATCATCCAATCAACCAAAACATCAACACCGAAGAAGCGGATCCAAGAAGTAATGACTACCGTTTCACGGATACTGATCGTCAGGCCATCTTACCTTGGATAAAACCGCTGAGTAGGAATCTAGATACTCGACCCATTTCAGATGGAATACTTCAGTATAACTACGTACAGCGCGCCATTTTACTGATTCATGATTATCAGCTTTGGCGAACGTGTACCAAAAAACTTTTTATTGTTTGCACGAGACGTATGATCGTGTAAACGCGAATTTAACAATTGAGAGTTGATTGCAAATAGAAAGCTCGCAGCCACATGTAGAGCACTAACGTCAGACAGTATAGAGGCTAAGAAACTTAATGAAAATCAAAAAAAAGGTTTCACTCAGATAATTGGCAGCATGTCATCCGGAGTCCACCGAATGCAAGTCGTTCATAGGCTGAACAACCAATTTTTCAACTTCGCAATGACAGCAAATTTTCGCTGGAACTTTTGAGTCTTCTTTTTGCTTTATCCAAGAATAAGAGCACATTGTATCTTATTCGATGATCGAAAAGTTTCCTATGACGGAATTTATGTTACGGGTATTCAATAAACGACGCTAATCCATAGAGCTGAAGAAAGCAACTCTAATGTCGGTTTTTCCGTACATAATATTTTTCATTAGCTATGTTGAACCTTTCTTGAGAAGTCGGTTGAACTTCCTCGAAACAATCTGACCCACTTAAAACCATACTGAAAAAATGCATAATGCGATAAATTCCTGATATTAACCTATAAAGAGATGATTTATGTCTCATATCAGCTTCCGCGAACGTGTTACTTCTATTTTTTGCAAAAGCCGTATAATCGTGTAAATGCGGATTTAATAATTAAAAGTTGAAAACGAATAGCATGGCCCGCAGCAACAGTTGGAGCACTCTCGTCTGTCAATATGCAGGCCAGGAAATTCACTCAAAATCGATAAAAAGCCATCACACGAATAATTGTGAGCAAAAAATTGTCATTGGGAATCCACAGAATGCTAGTCGTTTTTATGCTGAATGGCAAATATTTCAAGAATTCGCAATGAGAACATTTTTCCCTTCATAGAATCCATCATTTAGGGACGGACCCTTACGTATCTTTCCTCCTTTTGCGTTCACATTGTTCACTCGCAGAATTTGCAGCAATGCAGAAATTCTTAGAATAACTGGGATCGATTATCATGAATTGATATCGAGTTTTCTGCCTCCAATTGCAATAAAATCCGATTTTCAACTATGAACACTCACTTCGATTGAGGTATATTTTAGGAACAGCTTGTATTTTACTGAAAATATATCACTGGTTTCAAGTAACGCATAATACAATTTTCTTTGATAAGATGGTTCAAGTATGCGATAATTCTATTGAATAATGGTCAATTTTGAACAGTGTCACAATGTCTCCGAAATACAGATTGGATCGAATTGGAATTCAGTAGGTAAATCATTGAAAAATTCTAGAAAAGCACTGGCGTGAAGTCAGCAGCTTGTCCGCACATGTTCAAATTAGGTGCTCATTAGGAGCTTGATTGAGGTCCGACCCTACTTGATAAATGTCGACTTAGTAAATGGAAAACTTAGAACGGATCATGGTCGTTGTAATAGTTTACTCTCCAAGTGGAATTTGGTCGAAAATCCAAGGTGCGAATTCGGAGAAGAATAGGAAAGAATAGAACATTTATTTGATAGGTGGCCAACTTCGACGATGGTTTCGAGGCTATCCATTCGGTGTCTGATTCTTTCTTGAGATGGATCGTGAACTTTGAATTAATTTAATGAATAACAGAACATTTACTTGTTTATATTGGTTTTTTCGTCTTCTTTTCTTGCTTTCAGGTCCGATTTCGAGATAGCAACCTGCATCGAAAGAAAAGAAAACATTTTTTTCCCTTCATAACAAACAACAACTTCACTACATTTATACAGGGAGACAGAATTTTTCCTGAGGTTATTATCTGTGCTTTTGTATCATACGTTAAAATGTGTGGTACCCCGTTTACATTTTCTCCGCTAATACTGTGATAACACATATTGTATGATATAAAAGAATTGTACAGCTCATTCAGAATACATATATATAGTAAATGGGTAAAATCCACCCAATGGCTGCGTGGATATAACTAATTCGGTTACCCAATGAAAAAATGAAAAAGTAGAGAAAACAAAATGAACAATTTGAAACAGAAAACAAAGGTGTTGGAAGCACTCGAAGGCCTACTTTGGTAGATGATTCCAGAAGGGTGGCTTGATGTGGTATTTCAGCACAATGTTCCAATGAAGATCTTATTTCTTGGTGAAAACTCGTGAACAGTGAAAATAGAGCGACGTGAAAATAACGAACGAAAATGCCTAATCGAGAGATACGCTTAGTACGAGATCTTTCGAGCGACTGACTACGTCATATCCATATGTTGACAGCCGTGAGAAAACTTCCAACACATTTAACGCGACAAGAAATAAATACAAATAAACAATGAATTGAAACTACTCTGATTAAACGTTCGCTTCGAATCCGTAGAAATGCTCAGGAGTAAACCGAAATATTGAAAACAAAGAATACAATGAACAGAAAAATACTAAGTGTTGCAGTAACAATAACTATCCGAAATATTGTTTTCTAAATGGTTGCAATGATGAATATTGACTCGACTCGATTACGAGTACTTGTTTGAAAAATTATAGCTTAAAGGTTCATGTAGAACTTCATGAGGACAATACTGAAAGAAGATCATCAAATCTTTCCATCAGGAGGTGAAGGTACGTTAGGCGGGGTCAATAAATGAAAGGATGACCACTTTGTCAACGAATTGGAATGACATGGTCATCACGGAATTCTGCACACAGTTGTGCATCAGCACAACTGTGTGCTGATAGTTCCCAAGAAAAAATGGTGTTCGAAAAAGGTTAGCTAATTTTTTTTTGATAGTTGTTATGACGCTATCATCTCGAAATATTGCACAAAGTTGTGCATCTACATTTTTCAACTAGCAAAAAAATTACATCATGTTTGGATCATTATTTTCGAGTAATTCCGGAAATAAAAGCGATACTGAGGAAATAACCACGAAACTTTACGTCCTGACAGACATAGTCAATTTAACGACCGGATTCTTAATCATTAAGTTCAAACTCGAATTCAACTTATGCGTTCGAGACCATTTTTAACAGAAAATCGCTTCTTAGGTCGATATAAGCAGTTTTCGAAGCACAAAATGGTTAGAAAACTTCACTAAATAAAATGAACCGTTTGACAAGATTTCCTATATTTGAGGAATATATATCAGGAGAAACATCCCGGCCGTAAGAAATAGTAAATCGTGAATACAATAGCAAAATCAAAAATAGATACATATATATAGATCTCAGCTTACAGATCACGTTTGTTCAACCAATGAAAATCACTTGACTGATTTGAATGAAACGAAGATTCAGATGACGAAACCTTATCATTCTAAATGAAAATTATGGGCTAAACCTGAATATTACTGTTCAATAGGAAATGAATCAAATTAAATGAACTCCGTTAGAATGAGGAGCACAATTTGTGAATTATCATTCAAAATGAATCTGCCTTCCTAAAAAAAATGTGCAGCCGAAAAAAAAATGGAAAAAAATTACCGAAGCCTGCAGAATTACACCCTTTTTTCTCCTACCTTATTCGAGATTTCACGCATTCTGATATTGCTCGCTGCTATTGTCATCATTGCAGCATGTAGACTCTTGGCGGATGCATAATATGTTTACGAGGTTTTACGAATTTTGAATATGCCTGTTTTGCCGAGATCTTTGAAGCCGTAGTTTACTAGCCCGCACTAGTCTTTGCTCTTAAGAAATATAACGCAGTATGTCGAAACATTGTTTGAATTTTCTCGAACCTTCTTTATGTCTGAAAGCTCCACACAACAACAATTTTCAACGTACAGAGTTTTTAACTAGCGGCTATTTGTAAGAATCACCAACCAAAAAGCCGGAGTGAGGTAGCAATATCCCTAGAATTTATAAAATATCCGCCGAAATCTCGAAAACTGAAATATTTTCTGCTATATATGTATACATACATAATTGATCATGGGACATATGTGTCAAAGAATTACCAGTTAGTAATAAGATGCTGTTAGCAGATGTGAGACGGCGATAAGATATATAGAAAATCAGTTGTATTGTGAACGCCAACATAAGTAGTTTTGTCTCTCTGGTATTAATTAATAACCTGGTCTAAATTTGACATTTTCCTCACGGAAATACCCTCCTGATTTTCTGAATGTTTTTGAACTCGTTCATCAGCATTTTCAATACTTTACAAGATTTTCCAGACACCCTGAGTAAATACGTAAGGACAACTCTCTATATGATAGTTCATACTAATTTTGAAATTTCAATTTTCGACCAATCAAAACAATTTTCTTGAAAACTTTTTCGTCAAGAGTTGCACTGAAAATTCTGATTCGTAAATAAAGGGTGTTTCTTTTAGATGTATAGAACTTTAAGTTGGCAACACTGTTTCAACTGGAGGCCACTTTGACAGTTGTCAAGTGATTTGTATTCAGTTTGGTCTGGCATTTCAACATGAATAGACTGACGCCTGAACAACACTTCCAAATTGTGCAAATTCATTTTGGAAATAATGGTTTTGTTCGAAATACGTATCGCACTCTAAGTCCATTTTACCGTAAACATAATCGTCCATCAGAGCAATTGATTCGACTAACTATGGACCGTTTTCGCAGCACGCTTACTCTAACTGGTAATACGTATCCACAGAGACGTCGTCCAGTGAAAACAGAAGAAGCAATTGCTGATGTGAAGCGTATCGTAGAGGAAGATCAGAATCAGAATTTTACAGTCAATGGTAACCGCTATAGAGCCATGATTACCGACTTTTTTGTTCCTCAATTGAACAACCATGATGTGCATTAGCTGTGGTTTCAACAAGACGGCGCAACATGTCGCACAGCTCGTGCCACAATCGATTAGCTGAAGGAAACGTTTGATAACCGCATAATTTCACGTTCCGGGCCCGTAATTTAGCCTCCAAGATCGTCCGTATTAACACCGTTGAACTATATTCTGTGGGGATACCGCGTTATTGCCAATATACGGCCACAAATTTTGGAAAAAGTGATTGAGAATTGGACCTCCAGATTAGACTACGTCCAAGCCAGCCGCGGTGGTCATATGCTAGAATTTATATTTGAGTTATAATGCCAAAATATCATCTTTTGGATAAAGCCAATTTCATGTCAATTTCAAAAATTCATCCTTGTTTTATTCTATTTCAAAGTTCTATACCTCTAAGAAAAACACCCTCTTTATGTTACAGTTCCAAAAGGTTTCCCCGAGCAACTCTGTATACTGCTGATGACATTTTCGATCGATACAATAATTCTATTCAGAATAATGAAGAGAGGGGCCAGTAGATCTCAGCTTGACAGGGCGTCATTATAAGTTCTTGTCATCTCATCTTCCGACAGCTGCCTGAAAAAGATGGTGGATTAGCACCTAACTGTGTGAATAACGATTATTCTTCAGTCAAGCCGAGCCCCCTTCCGTTTGAAAGGCAATTTCGCTGACGTAAAACAAGAACATGCTAATTATTGCTAGTTAGGGATGCAGAAATGTGGGGATAAACAACTTCTAGCACCCCGAACTGGGCAAATTCACGTAGGCAGTTCAACAATAATGGCTTACGTAGCGTGTACAAATTTACATTTTCTGACACAACCATAATATACAACGTCAGCTACAGATGTTCTCAATGGCGATCAGTCACTTAATTTCTATGACAAATGGCTGCATGTGCGCATATAGGGGTCAGACTCCTTCAAGCGCAGCCTGAACGCAGTTTAGGCGGTGAAAATACGCTTTTTCCACGAGATTTTTATTGTATTGCGTTCTGAATTTATCGACCCTGATGAAATGTTGCCGTCAACTGCAATGTGATGATTTATGAAGTCATCTCGGAGCTTTATCCAATTTTCCTCTCAAACGAACTGAATTTAATACCGGACTACGTCGGATTATGAAATTATTCACGAACAACTCGAACTATTCTGTGGAAAGGTGTTCGACATAATGTTTTCATTAGGCTGCCATCATATGAGGGCTGTTCTTGTTATGGTATTAACGTTGAACACAATTGATTTATCTGCGAACCGCATATAGAATCCTCTCCCAATACTGACACAGAAGGCACTGAACTTGAAAAATATTGTTCATTTATATAGTATTTGTAAACCATTTTCTCACGCAATGTTTCCTTGTAAATATTCTAGGAAAGTACTGACAGTTGCTTTAACGCACGTCATCAAATTCGCGAGCGAAAAAGAATTGCTGCCTTTTTAACATTTTTCTAATGGTTCGATCATCACGATATTCAGCAAAAAAATGGTGCATCATCATTTATCAACTAGTTACCAAGTTTCGTCATGATCGTATTGGTATTTTTTGGGTCATTTCAAAAATTACAACGATGCCGAGGAAAAAACAGGAAAATCGACATATTGTTTTTCAATGTCTCCGAGAATTTAGATCGCATCTCGTGAAATGTTCACTTCAAGTCCAGGAAACACAGAGAGGTTCTAAAGATAGTGTGGCGATATCTTTTCAAAAGATTCAGCGTAATTTTGCTACTGCTCTACGAAGTCACAAGTAGTGCTTCATCTCCTCCAAATGTCCGTCATAGTGAGAATCTCGAAGACATGCTGAAGATATTGCATGTGGAGATTCTCAAACTGCGCACAAGGGGGTGTGTGGGATATTCGCCTACCTCATAGCGAAGAGTTTGAGAAACTATCTATTACTGCTCATTGCGAGATCTTTGGGAGCACCCCATGCAAAATTTTCAAAAAATGTCCCTGGCGTGAATATATAAATAAAGGGTCTTTCAATAAGGACGGGTCGATTTTGACATGAAATAAATCAAATGTCTGTAATTTTGGATGATTGAGCCGAAAATGGTCTCAATCGACTAGGTTGGACTCACTGATGACGAATCCGGTGTCAAAATCGATTCTGTCCGCCTGGCCGGCCGGCCGGCCGGCCGGCCGGTTGGCCGGCCGTAGACACGATAACTGTCGAACGAAGTGAGCTAGCAACTTGAAACTTTCAGGGTAGGTCGCGCATTGGAATGCCGCGGTTAAGTTCGTTAATGGGCCAAATCGATCAAATAGTTTCGGAGTTATAGGCATTTGAAGTTTTGAAGTTATTTATTTTTTATTTCAGAAACTACCTGAGCGATTGGATTCAAACTTGGCGGTTAGGTGATTGCCATGGTGATTTGGCATTACTAACTGAATAAAAAAATATAGGTTAGAAAGACGACGTTAAAACAACATGGCCGCCACAGGCTGCCAACATCGACCCGTCCCTATTGAAAGACCCTTTATAAAAATTGTATTTCTGTTGAGATATTCGTGATCGTCTAAGTGGACTTGCTGCATGAAAATAGCAGACAGCTCATCTGTCCAGTAAGATTATAAATCTACACGAATAGTCACAAAGAATAAACTCACGGCAAGGAATCACAGATATACTTGTACCGAGATCCGCGAGATGGCGAGCCATGGACTAAATATACCAGACGACTAGACGAGATCGTTATAAGAGCGCTTAGATTGTCGTTTCTAACGTCGGTTGTTTAGATCGGTTTGAGTATTGTGTAGTGCGGTTGGAATTGAATATTTATTCGTACCACGGAAATGAATGGAGATTATCGGTTTTTAGAGAATTATATCCCAAAGGTTGCTAAGAAACCCCTCAGGAATTTATTATTTCGTTCCAATGAAACAAAACCATATCAGGCCTATCAATATAGTGGATAAAGAAATGAAATTATATGCAATTTCTCCTTCTTCGAACTGCGCACACATGTTCGGGATAACTTCAGAAACATTTTGAGAATTTTCAATTGTGGTTGCATAAGAAATGAGTACAGAAACTCGTATTGAGAATTTCCTGTTCTAGTTACGTCTGTGATGACTTTAGGAATTCGCATTGAGACTTTCTCATCCTGGTTACATCTGAGATGAATTTTCCATTACGGTTAAATTTGGGATGACTTCAGAAACTCGCAGCGTGGATTTCTCATTCTGGTAACATCCGCCATAAGTTTAGGACCTCACATTGCGAATTTTCAAATCATGTTGTGTTCGTGACCACTTCAGGATATCACAATAAAAGTTTGCATAAAAGTCGGATTAGGAGAGAAATCTCGCCAGGAAGTGCTTTTTACTTGAGGAGTATGTGCAAACACTCATTGTAATCTGATGAATTGTCCCCCAGAACAGAAATTCTCAACAAAATTTGAAAAATTTCAGCGGACATTTTTTTCATTCACATGCAATACTGCCCCAACAAAATTCTGCAAGTCGGTATTCTACATCCAATTACTGAGATTCAATCGGATCCCAACTTCAAAGTCATTCGAGCTATTTGTCCATAAACGGACTTAATTGGTACACCCTGATACTCAACTGCCCTGAAACTCTCAAGTTGCTAGCTAGCTCTTTCCGTTCTCAAGTTAACGTGACAACAAACAGAGAGCCCGCCAGACAGAACCGGTTTTGAACTCGGATCCTAATCACTGATGAATATAATTTTTTTATTAATCAGTGAGCCCAACATAGTCGTTTGAGACCATTTTCAGACAAAAATCGAAAACCAGAGGCATTTGGGCAAAACCAGAGCACGCTGATCCTTAGAACATGCGCAGAAAATATTTAAGCAATATAGGCGAAAAATGAGTTAAAATTTAACGATTAGCATCCTGTTGAGATACCACACTTCATAATTTCTTATCAAAATAAATCATCGAAGATCACATAATCTTGATGCACGTCACATACAAATTTGCTAATTCCACATAATTTTCTCACAAAGTAACCTTCCATGGAACAGTTAATAAAATTATTTTTCCTATTTAGGTAAATATGAATTGGAAGTTAAATCTCAAAGTAGTTCAATAGGATCGGTTCTGAGTTGGCTATCTTGAAATTCGAAACTCCAGAATTGCACTAACTAAAAGTAAACGAAAAATTTTCGAGGAACTTAAATAATAACAATCCGAATATAATATTCTCTGTGTTTATGTAAAATAGTATACAGGATATACAGAATGGTCATTGCAAGTTATAGAACGTATGTGCATAAGAAAAACATGATAAATAGAGACATTCCTGGATCTACAGATGGCCATATTTTTAGGGAGAGTACTCAGTATCTTGAATTTTCTAGTTTGAGCTTCATGTTCCTCATACATATATCTTTCTTTCGAATTATTTCGATCATAAAAACTGAAAAGGCAAAGGAAGAACTATTTATTATTTCTCATCGAAGTGCTACAAATATAAAATTTGAGTTTCAGTTTCTTTGAGATTAGAGTTCTTATGCTACTCTCTGATCAGAATTTCATTCAACTGGCGCTTGTTGATGATCAGTTGGTTTGCAATAGCCCTTTTGGTGAGTTGCCAAATGTTTTTTATGGGTTTGATGTCTAGTGAAAACACAACAAACTTCTTTAATTGCTCAAACAATTCTTTGCAGCTGCAAATTAGATGCAGATGAGCACTGTCCCTAATTATTTGGCCATCCTTTGTACGTTCAACCGATGGAGATCACAGGATCGATTGGAATAAGTCAACAATCCATATGACAGAACCTGGTAATCTCAAAAAGAAAATTTAGGAGTCAACTTGAATTCGACTACATAGGGAATATAATGTTACCCCCTGTTCGTAAGAAGTTAGACACATTTGAATAACTCAGTTGGAAAGGGAGGTGAAATTTGCAAATTTCCATATGAAGTGAATATATATATATCTGTGAGTTTCAGAATTGTCAACCTGAATTGATATTATTATACTGATCTTGGTTTTCTTCATTCTGGTTTTGAAATCGTTGAGAACACTGGTAATACAGATTAACAAGTTGTGTAAAATAATGCCCTTATGAAACACACATTTACTCATGAATATGTCGGAGTGAATCGAGATTCTTCTTTGAATTTCAAGTTTCACTCGGAAAAGTTGAGCATGAATTAGGTATAGTCTATTCAAAAAATAGCTGATTCTTCAAGACTGCTAAACCCCCAACCCTCGTACGGAAGCTTCTGCGTTGGTTTTTAATGTTGCTGAATATTGTTTGGTACAACAGCGCTCATGTTAGCAAAATTGATGCACAGCTCAATACGGCCATGGGGATTATAAGTGGAACCCAATTTAAAATCTGAACCTTCACATTGTTTACCAGAGTTTTCAAATAAAGTACCGCCCCATATTCGTAGACAGGTTGTAGTGATCAAGTCTTGAGGTGAATGTGTCCTCAATTATTTCTTATATTCAAGATTCTAGAACTGCTAAATTTCAATCTTGGTGACCTTTATGGATTGATGTTTTTCCTTATTCCAACAAATGTGACAAAGAAATTTGGCAAGTAACAGCTCAATATTGCCATAAGGATTATTGGTGGTAATTTGAGATCCGAACCTCTACACCACACTGTACTTCTCTATCACAAGTTATCTATCAGTTATTTTGCTGATGTTTTATCTCAGTGCTCTTGTATCACACGTAGAAATATATGATGCCCCATTTATATTTCCCCTCCTTATACTGTTAAATGTATGCCCCTACTATATTGTTTACTATTGAAAGTTGTAAAGCTCTTTCTCAGAACAATATAAAATTTTAATACTAGTGCACCATCTTTAGTTTTGATGAACTTTTCAGAAAAATCAACCTAGCTCGTAGACAGCGCTAGGATTCCAGTTAGAAAGAATATTCCAAACCAGAAAAAACTCAATGTGGATGGTAATACGGTTAAAAAGGATCAGAACCAACCAATAATCGACCCAGTTCGATAAACTATCTTCCATATATCTGTCGATTTTGTTGAATTATGATAGTAGGAGCTCTCGGTCATCTGATGAATTCGTCGAATTTCTCTCGAAAAAATCACCCTCTTCTTCATCATTTTTCTGCTTAAAATCAATGACCCGTACTTAGTTCTTGACATTTCATGCAATTTTCACTAGTTGTTCTGTCAATTTTATTCCACCTGACAGCACTGGCCCAGCCTGTCAGACCCGTGAAACCACAAATCATAATCGATGGCCTGTCAGAAATTTTCGGCAATTTGAAAAAAGTCCAAGAATTATCAACTTTCTTTCGTATTTTTCGTTCATTTCCGTTCGTTTGCGAGATATAAGCATTCCAAAGTCGTGACGGACGTTCTAAACTGCAAAATCTCAGATGCAGCGACCTGATACGACAAAAGGGTGAACGTCATGTACATCGATCAAAGTATTCTACACTCGAAGGTAGGATTCGCAAAGTTGCTCCCTGGAGATGGCGCGCTGTACGTTATTATACTGCAGTATTCCATCTGTCAGGTTATTATTATCTAATTCCTATGCGTTTTATCCAATGTGAGATGGTCTGATGATCAGTAAAAACTGTGAACCATTCTCCTTGGACGCCGCTTTTTCGGTGTAGATATTTTGGTTGATTTGATGATTAGCCCTGATCATGGTGGAAGGTTTGTTGATTATTCGAAAGATATTCGTCCTTGAGGTTATGTCAGGGTATTTATATCTTTTATCATATACAGAGTGAAGGTCGATGGAACCCTGTACTATCACAAAGGACAGGACAAAGTATTTCATTGAAAATTTCATTTCTTAGGCAGGATCCACTAATTCATCAATGTAAAATATTTTCAGTGCTAGAGTGTTACGCTCATAATAAATATTACATACAACTTCGATATTTCAAACGGATCATCCGGTATCATCCTCCTTTTTCTAATCGCTGTTACCTCCGCATTATATCTGCACCATTTTTCTCGGTCTTATCTCTAGCGGTTTTTGAGTAATAAAAATGGATTACATTTTTTGTGCCGAACATATGTTCTGTTTCTTACTTCGGCACATGAAATCCTAGAAGGCTGATTTCCAACAATCCTGTATGATTTCAGGTCGTATTCCATCATGGTTTATTTAGTAATTCATACCCCAAAATTCAGCTTTCTAGCGTTCGAGGGACCAGAAAGAAAAAGGTTGAAATAAATGCAGCTATGAGGTTCATCCAAAAAGATATACATGAGTCAATAACTCTGAAACCGCCAGATTTTGAACTAGGAAAGTTGATGAAGAAATCATCTGAAGGCTACGGAGATTCGAAAAAAGCAATCATGAAATGTCAAAATTGTCAGTACTTTTCGTCATAAGCGCTGAAAATTTACTTGATCGATACTCCATCCATGAAACAAAAAAGTCCAGGGTACCATCGACTGTGGCCCACCCTGTATGTTTCATCCTGAATAAGGAATTCTCATATGATATCGGTATAATCCGAAGTGCTACTTGACTTCAGGAATTTGATAGTCAAGAAATTAAATGACGGAATTTTCTGTGCGACAGATTGGAGGTTTTTTCTAAGATCTATAACTGAGACGGCTATAATTCCAAAAGCACACTTCAATTACACTGAATGGGTAGGTCATAATTAACGCATATCCCCGAAAAAGTGAGGATAACTGAATCTTTTAGTTCTCAATTTGAGTGGTTAAACGAATAATGAAGGTTTCCACGAATATAAATCTCTGAAAAAATTCAATTCCTTACTGAATAAGGCCATCAAATCCAGTTAAGTTTTTTAAATCGCTATAATTATTTCGGAATTATTTTCCCCAAGTTGGAGAAGAATGTGGATCGAGAAAAATAAATAAACCCTATTGCGGAAAAGCTGTTTCCATTCCGGCCATCCCTTCACTCAACCTTAGAATGATGACATTTTCGAGAGTTTAATCATACTAATTGAAATAACATGTTTTTTAACTAATTCGTTTTCTGCAGCCAACAAGATAAAAAGCTCGTCCTCAGTTTCAGCGTAAGATGTGCTGTCAAATAAAAGACAAACCCAATTCAACTGAATTCATTCTTTTCCAGAGATGGAGAAGCGATATCGTGAAAACGCCCATTTTGAATTCCCACAAAGTAGCTGATATTCTCTCAACTGAACCTCCCGATTGCATCTTCAGAATTCATATTTTCAATATTGTACCTCAACTGGATTAGATGGGATCATGTGAATCGAATACACTGATGACGAATTCGATTCTGATCTACGTCGATTAGTCAATCAGGCCTATTCGGTTTGCAAATATCAATGTTGCCAGGAAAAAGATTTGTTTTCATAACATGATCAAAATTGTTGTTATCCTGATCATCAATTATGGGCAATATGATCTGTCAATTAAACAAGAATGTTGCTATCATTATTTCTAGTTTAGCAACCTCAAAATAGTACTTGAAATGCTTAATAACAAGGTAAGTTAGGAAGGTATTATAGCGGAGAATCATTTGTTTCAGTATTATTTCTTCCAGAATTCGAAAATAATGGAAATAGGCAAGTATATTCTAATGATAATGAGTATGAGGTTTTTTTAGAATAGAGAAGTTCACAGAATTTTGAATAATTAACGCCCGAATAACATTGCATTGCATTTGGTTTCTGGTAACCAATTTTCCGTTTGTATCCAGGAAATTAGCCATTGGTCAATATGACTTCCATTGATTTTTCCGTTTCGTAACATTCTTAAGTAAGTCGATGTTTACATAAATAACGAAATCCTTATGCCAGCCACATACGCACCGATCTACCGTGGAGGTTGACCTGTGCAGGTTTCACGCCTGACGCCATTACATATATGTGATGGTCGGAGGTCTCGCACCTCACACACATTCTCAAGTTCATCGTAGGGTACTTCGAGAAGGAACCGAACTTTGCTTCTTGTCCGGTCGCCTGCGCAGGTCTGTTCCAATACACGCTCCGGTTAACCGTGTGGGTAGACCTGCGCAGGTCAACCACGTCGGTTGACCATAACGTATGTGGCAGGCATTAGATAGGTGTTATGTATACGAAATCATACAAACTCACGAAATGTTTATGAAGTAGGGTTATTTTATACTTCCTTGTAGCTCTAAAGTCAAAAAATACAGTGTTCTCAGCTCAAAAATCACCGATTAAGAAGTTCATGATAGCAATATTGCTATGACAAAATTCATAAAAAACATTGCTATAACGCTGGGAATAGAATATATAATACCATGACCATAGCCATATTGCTATGTCATCCTGACATAATACATGTCACAAGTTTCTCAATTTATTCCCGATATTTTATCAGATTTCTAGTTGGAAATAAACAATTATGGATCTATGGGGGATGATTCCCCAAAAAAGGGGCCTGTAGCGTTCTTCGTTTATCTGAGAATCTGAAAATTATCGCTTGGAGGACTGAACCTGGTCGAAAGACCCTCTCGGTCATGAGCAAATGTAGGTGATATTATTCAATGCTTCCTTCTAGTTTTCTGTCCCTCTTTCTGTTTCAGATATTATGTCAAGATATTTTGTCGAAATGAATTCAAGATGACGAAAAAATTATTTTCCAATGAAAAATATGCCATCCATCTTCTATAAACCAACTACTACACTTATACGGGGAGACAGAATTTTTCCTGAGGTTTTTATCTGTGCTCTTGTATCATACGCAAAAATGTATGGTACCCCTTTACATTTCCTCTGCTAACACTGTGATATATCAAAGAATTGTAATGCTCGTACTCGAAAGAATATATATAGCCATATTGATATAAATTATAAAGACAACAATATGACTTGAATAGCAAGGTTTATAGCAATACGCAAACAGAATGGACCTGGATGTCTTATTATTTGGTTTTTGGGTTTTTCTCCCTCAACATCTAAAAAAAAAGATGAAAATTAAATATAAATTATTATTTGTAGAAATAGCTTCAACAGATTGCTAGATTCAGATTATTTGTCAGGGGCAGTTTTTCGTAAAAATTTTGCCTAATGAATAATATCCAAGCAATACAAACGATTAACGAATGGAACTTTAACATGGTGATTCAATCACCAGACAACAAAATAATTATTATTATTATATATAATATTATTTTTGCACACATGTGCCAGCAGACATCCAAATGTTAGATATCCACATGTCTGTTATCGCGGAATTTTTTCCCGAAATTGGTCCCAAACGACTAGGCTGTCCTTAATGATGACGAATCCTTTTTCAAAATCGATTCTATCTGGCTAGCCGTAAGGACTATTACGACTATTTCGAGGTTATTTCCCTGATATATCAGGCACTACCTGAGCGATTGGATTGAAACTTGGCATTTATTTGGAGCAAAGCGACGTACAATTTTTTCGAAATTTTGTTGAGATTGTACGGACAGTAAATTGAGACTCACCTTGAACAACATATTTCACAGTAACACTACCAAATTTCAATTCGATACGATTCTTATTTTCGGAGATTTTGGGGAAAATATGTCGTATTTTTTGGTACCCTTGTACTTTTCGGAATAACTCGAAAAATACAGATTCAATCATGATGAAACTTGCTTGCTAGTTTGAAAATGCTGATGAACAACTGTGTGCAAAACTTCGTGACGATCGTGTCGTTAGAACAATTCGAAAAAAAAAATCGGATTGTTGTTCTTGAATATTCAATATTCTGCGATGTTCTGATCATATTATCCTGAAACTCTTTATGAACCTCCAAACTATCATTTTCCAATCAAGTACTGGATTTCAATTCGATCCTATCTATATTTATGAAAATATTAGAATCATAGAATTCTAAATGGGTATATCCGCGGAATAGTACTCTGGATTTTAGCGATTCACGAATTCGGTTTTCGTTGTCAAGTTCCAAACCTACTCTACAAATATCAAGTTTCCAAGTTGTTTTTTTCGGATGTTATTATGTTTACGATCGTCTGACAGGACGACCCTATATACTCACATATCACCTTGAAACACTGATTAGAGTGGCCTCTCATAGTTTCAGGTAAATATATTTTCTTCTGTTTCGGAATGAGATAAGTTAGTATAGAAGATGAGATATCACCTTGAGCTGGACTGAATTGCAGGATGTCTATTTTTCTTTTGGCAAATGAATGATTGTTATTTTGATTATTATAAATACGCGTCGGTATTTTCCAACTGATTACAAAGTTTCAATCTCATCAAATCATTGGTTCCTAAGATATTGAGGAACTTACCTGAAAAATTGAAATGAGTATAACTCCGAAACGGTTTGACCTATAAACGAACTCAATCATCGCATTCCGATACGATCTTCTCTGAAAGTTTCGAGTTATTAGCTTTTTCCGTTCTCAAATTATCGCGTATGAGGACGAACGGACACACAGAATCGTTTTCGACATTGTATTCTTAATAGTTGAGTCAAACCCAGTCCTTCCAACATATTCTCGGAAAGCATGGAAAACTACAGACATTGGAGTTTTTGGTTTTGGCTACCCGATGAACAAAAAGCTGTATCATTTCTCAAAATAATGCATTAACTTCCCTACTCAAAACTTGAGAGGCCTTGACGTATGGAGAATGAAATTCAATAATTGAGATGTACATTTTTAAACCTACTGGATGGAACCCCAAATTACTTACATCAATAAATACATACAATTCATTGAAATATAATGTTGAAAAGGAAGAGTATACGGTCCTGGTCCCAATCTGAATCGAAAATTGCCACAATTTGAGGAAATGCAGAATGGATTGAAATAGAATAACAGTGAAATCTCCAGAAATTTATGATGCTGCTGACGTTGGTAGCTGTAGTCCTGTTCAGCAATCTCTACTAAATCACGAACTGCAGATTAGAGAACGCACAATTAAAATCCCTCTTCTGAAAGATATTCAAACATCACCAGAGCCGGGTGTTCATTCCAACTTGTTGACATAGTTTATTGCCTCGAGGTCCCAATCTTGTTTACTTTCGCACAAGAAATCTTGTAATGCCAATGCTGATAAATGATCAAGTTTGGTGGAATGAGAAATCACTTAAACAATTTGCAGCAACTTCTCGGCTTTGATCAAAACAATGATACCTCACGTCTGCTCCAGATAATATAGGGATTATTTCGAAGGGGAGTTCTTATGAACAATTGGTTGAACAAAAGGAGTAATGAAGGGTTTTCCAATAGTGACTTTGACAGTTGACAGCAGCCATATTGTTTGACCAATATCTGTCGAATTGTCTGTCATTTATTCAGTCTGTTTTTTCAAATAGCCTTGGCTTGTAGATAAAGCGTTCTACAACACGAGCAAAAAATAAGAAATTTGTAATTATTTCATCGAACGGCCGCTCTGTTGGGGCAACCTTTCTTGGGCTTTGGCTATCAACGCTTGCCAGAATCGTTTTACCGAGGGAACTATTCGTCGTGTTGTGAATAAATTTGAGCCCACTGGATCAGTTAACAAGGAACCAGAATCCTCACGGAGACAAATGATATATCAACTGAAATTAAGGCCGCTGTCAGTGAGAATGGGCAGGAGTGTCCAAGGCATCGATTTCGCTTTCAGAGCTGTATATCGATAAAATCATTCTCCTGAAAAATCCGGAACATTTCACGATTCCTGTCAAGCATCATCTGCTATCAATAATACCTAAGAGTGGATATCCAAATACCACCTTCCGCTGAATAAACACAGAACAGCCAGTTTATGTACATATTTCACGTTTTCGCAAATGTGATGTGAACTTTTTTCAGAGAACTATTAGCGGAAATTTTCAATTGAAACTTCAAGAACAGAATTGAATTTTTTTTTGAAAATGTCCTGATAATACGACAGAGCCGGATCTAGGATTTCAGCGCCCGTGGCAAGTTATCGAAATGCGCCTTTTTCAATTTTTGTTTTCAATGACTACATACTTTTCATGAATGATAGTATTTATTCTATTCCTAAGATATTTTACTATTATTATATTCTTTTGAGAACGACCATCAGATTCTTAGGTATAACAAACCATATGTGTAGAGAAATTACTAAAATCTCCCATGTATCTTATAAGGTAGTGAAAAGAACTTACGAACGTATTAATATACGATAATGAGGGTATGAAGAAAACAAAAAGGAAGCGAATAGAATAATTTATTCTCAAAATAATATACAAGCATTCAAAGCTTCAAAAAAAAACAATAAATGAAAGTGTAAATGAAAAACTGAAATACATTAGAGAACACACATATATGCCAACAAAGGTCATAACGAACATTTTAATATTACTTTTTGTAATTCGCCATGATATATGGTCATTAAAATCAACTGGTTCAGGTTTAACCTCGGGAAGTCATGATTCCTCGTCAAAAGAATTTTCCTTGTCCGAATTATCCGAAATGGAATACTTTCTCACGATAGGCTCGGTACTTGAAGAAGTAGAAGGAAATTCCGCTACATTATGGGCTTCGCTAGTGGAACCACTTTTTGTCGACACAATACCCGGATCGTTCTTAAAGTAACTTGAGATATTACTAGTATTTTTTTTTTGGGTCTAATAATTTTCATCCCTGATCTTCCGAGACTGCAATCCTGATAGTTTCTTGGGCGGCATTTCAGTTAGTTATATCAACCTAAAATTATATAAGATTCTGAAAATGCATGGACGGCGAATCGGAATGTTTTGCGCGCTCGTTTATATTCACATCTGAATTGTCTCAATGCTCCAAAAATGTCAGGAGGACAGAAAAAGGGTTCATGTTTCAGTGAAACTGAAGAATCATACTATTCATTTGATCGACATTTGATCCTCTTTCTGTAGTACCCAAAGCTAAAAAGCTGATTAGTAAAATACTAGAGATACGATAAATTTATCGTATTCTTCTCAACATTTTGAACTTCTTCTTATACATATGAAAACTCGTGTAATTATGGTACAACGCAATTTTGATTGAATCGGTATAATTTGGGATCTCGCAAATAAAATTCGAACGATAATATCGCCGACATATCCCCAACCCAAACATAACCTTATAAATTTTGCAGTCTCTAAGTTATATATTTCGAAAATGATTGAGTCTCGTATGCACGGACAGAATATAATTTGACCGAGCGCGCAAAAATCCTCAATTCAAAATTGAATTATTCAAATAACATACGTCTGATTGAAATTTTTAAACTTTTCCCAGCACGAATAATTTCCCGGCCCGCTTGCACGATCACGTTATTTGCGGTATTGCACATAATATAAAATATTATGATAAGTTCCTGGTTCCTATTTTTCTTATTGATGCCATCAACTGCCTCGCTGCATGGAAGTATCCCACATGCGAGAAAAAAAGTAGTATTAATAATACTGGGGTGATTTCATCAAGCCTATCGATCGTGAACGTCTTCGAAATACATTACCCTTATCAAAGCCGGTGTGATGAACGATTCGGCGAATAATGTGGACGGTCTGAATCTCTTTGTCATGCCGCTAGCTCGAACATTAAACTCCCTCTGAACTTGCCGCTAATTGAGGTCTTCAGTGTTCGAATAACAAACATCTGGACGCGATCGGGAATCGTAAGGCGACCGACCGTGTAAATTTATCATCTGTTAATTTATTGGTAACTACTTGTCGCCGCGTATTGTACAACATGGTGCATGCACTATAGCACCGCTCTAAAATATGAATGGACTTTGAAGTGAAAAAACATCATTTCAAGAAAAACAATCATAACTTTGCGCCCCTAGTTGGTTGGCGCCCGTGGCAAATGCCTCCCTCGCCACGCCCTAGATCCGGCTCTGTAATACGATCATCAACAGAAGCGGGGTACTCAACTTAATTTGACATTTCTTTCCGCAAAGCATTACAATCCACTGCTGTAGAATACTGAATCCCTGGTTTGTGCAGAATTTCATTTCCGATATTTGGTTTCCGTGGATTTTTTTTTTAATCCAGTACCAATAACTGGTGTAGTGTGATAGGTGCATTTAATTTTATAATTTCATAAAATTCATGAATCATATACAAGTTTCGTCCATTCTTTCCTATTCCTTGCCAGTGTTCCTTCTTATGTCCATGTGAGTACTTTATTCATCAAGTTAATTCTTATCTCATCATCCCATGTTCGTTTTGGTCAACCTCGCTTTCACCTTACTTGCCTCGCCTCCAAATCGGCTCATCATCTCTTACAATGTTGTCTTTGTTGCATTTTGTTTCTTTAATTCTAGATATTACGTTATAATGGTTGCTTCCAATGTCTGGTTCCCTTATCACTCTTCTATCTTGTACCATGAATATATTTCCTCTTTGCAAGAGGACATAGTCAATGATTGATTTTTCAACTTTACCTGCCATTTCTCTAGTGAACTTGTATGTATTTCTTTATGTTCAAAGAAAGTTTTGTTTCCATGTAGTCGTTAGGTATGCAGAACTCTAAAATTTTTTCACCGTTGTCATTTCTGGTATTTCCTCCATGGGGTCCCAGGACGCTTTTATACATTTCATCTCGTTTGCCCACTCTACTGTTGAAATCTCCAAATATTATAATGTTTCCTGTTGCTTTCTCTCTAACCTCTGTCAATAGACCCCAAACTGTTTCCCTATTCCTTCTATTGTCGGGTTCGTTTGGTCTATATGTCACTATTAAAATTAACTGTAATGAATTCGCTCAAAAGTTTGATATAGACATATTCAATACTGGTGTAAATGAGTTGAAAACTCTTTTGTATGTGTAATTGTTACCTCTCTACATGTGTAATTACTCTGAGGGTGTATATGTGGAGATTAAATAAATAAATAAAAATTATTGTCCTACTTTACTCCTCCAGATCTATTTCTATCGACAGTATACGCTCAGGCCCTGCTTTTCATTCCGGTAGAGAATATGTCATCTCCTTATTGTCCACCATTATTGTACTCAACTATTCTTTGTCCTTTTTCTTTGCACTCTCTTTTTTCGTATATACGATCTCGTTGTCGCTCAGGCTTCACAGCTGAAAACCCTTCTCCACTGTTTTTCCCTTCTCTTTTTCTTCTTTGGCGAGTCATTTCAATGTTTTCTGTATATCTCGCTTTTTTTGGTCAAATTGTCATTGATGAAGACTTTTTCTGTTCTGTGATTTTTTGATGTGCTTATATTTTCCATAATTCCCAATTTTTGTGCCCATTGTTTAGTTCAATGAGGTGAATATTAGATCCAATCTTCTTAATCGTCTTTATTTTTGGCTCCACTTGCATGTTTTTCTTGAAGAAGATGCGCTTCTCAACTTACATCCTTTCTTGCTGGTTATTGTCGACAGCTGAACCTGTTACCTCTATTTTCTTTTGTTCACATCCATGTGTTTCATCCTGGAGTATATTTTTCATTTGTGTTCTCAACTTTCATAGTAATCTTTTATCTTTCTCATTTCTTTTCGGTATCCTTCCTGTTCCGACTTTATTCCTTTCAATTTTTCCATTCACACCTGCATCATTTCCATCAGCTTGTCCAACTCATCTCCATCTAACTTCAGTTTTTGCTGTATTCGCAATATTCCTTTGTGTTTAGTAAATGTTCCCTCTTCACCTTCAGTGTTTTTGTTTCCTTTATCGCTTGTGTATTGTTTAATTGCTTTAGTGCATGATGTTCTGTCGGATAATGGGGTTTATTTGTGTTGGCAAGGTGTTTGTCTTATTTTCTGCAACAACTGGCTGCTCTTTAGTCGTCGAAATATCAAGTCTTAATTTATGTTCATTTTAACTTCTCCTACTTTGGAATTTTTTGTGAACTTCGATGGCTAAGTTTTTATTGATCGACTTAGCCCACTTTTGTGATTTCTTCACTGTAAATTTCCCAATAAGATCAGCACTTAATTTCACTTTTTTCTTTTTGGTCGCAAGGGACGAACCCACTGTAAAACTTCAACTGAGTATAACTCCGAGATTTATCGGCTGATTGGAATTGACAGATCGATGCATCAACCCTGAAAGTTTCCATTGTCGAGTAATCGTGGCAACGGATAGCTCCAAAACTTCAACTTTGTATTCTTCAATCATTCATATTGATTCATCATTATTCATTAGGCAGCATACACTTGTCAACTGCTGCGAGTGTATTACAACAATTTTAATAAACAATCATTGATTAATTGTATCACCCCTGTTTCAGATATCGTGAGAAGAACCCTATAAAACATTCAAATGAAAATTATACTTTCCCACTAAAATATCCTCTTATCAATATCAGGAACAATCATCACTGATAATTCATAATTCTTCATCTGAACGCTCCTCATGATTTCGTATGAGGAATAATAACAGAGCATCGTTGGATTCTTCCCCATTATGGTGTATGAATATTTCATTGAAAACTCGTCCTTTTGTTCTGCTTGCACTCTCGACATGAAAAGATTGTAAACTGCAATACATTTCGAAAACCCCTTTTGCAATATCAAAATATATTAAAACACACATAAATGTATATTTATATTTACTGCTGCTTTCAATGCAGGGCCCTAGCCTTGAATCCATCCGAATGAAACGGGCGAACTTATGCACGACAGAACGCACAGAATAACAGAGTATGGGAATAGGCTCAATTACAACTCTATTCAATTTTTAATAACCTCCCCTCAGCTTCCAGATCTGCTTTCACAACACTGAACGTTTATTCATCGAATTTATAATCAACACTATTCGTTCGTCGATCTATGGTTGATGTTCGCAATTTTGCTGACGAAGAAACGTGTATATTCACACCAATGATTAGGAGTGGATTAGATAAAGACGATTTCAAAAATCGGAATCCGTTTTACGCGTTTCACCAGGTACTGCGCATACAAGGAAATTATGAAGAACTGTTGTTCGAAACAAGAATAATTCGACAGTTTAATCAGCTTCGAGTAAGAAATAAATGGGGAAGGCCATTTTGAAGGAGGTAACTTAGTACAAAATAACCCCAAAGTTTGAATTTCTAGAAGACAAATATAAGTGTTTGATTCAGCCTCGTTAATTCATCTATTCTATTGCGAGTGCATTGTCGAATAAATTCTGTTTGATTCTAAATAAAACAATTATTTTTGTTATCGTTGTAATTTTGTTCAATGTAACTTCCTCCAAAATGGTATTCCTCATTGATTCTTCTTCTCTACGGAAAGTGGGTTGAAGGATCATACTTGTTTTTCGCAAGTTAATGGTGTGTCCAGGTAGGTCAGGAAAACACTCGATTACATATTCATCTAGCCTAAATATACCATCATTTAAAATTCCAACTTGAATCGCACACTTCATGAAATATTTATCATGAGCCCTCAGATTGTTAGATGTATTATTTCTATGTATATCATTCGTTCGAATCTCCAAAGTTCTTTCTCAGTAGTGGGAGGTAAAATCTGAAAAATAATGCCAAAACCTCTCATAATATCATTCAATTTTATCACAAGTTTTTCACTTTATTCCCAATATTTTATTAGATTTCTAGTTCGAAATGAACAATTATGGATCTATGGAAGATGATTCCCCAATAAAGGGGCCTGTAGCGTTCTTCGTTTATCTGAGGATCTGAAAATCATCGCTTGGAGGACTGAACCTGGTCGAAAGACCCTCTCGGTCATGAGCAAATGTAGGTGATATTATTTACTGCTTCCTTCTGGTTTTCTGTCCCTCTTTCTGTTTCAGATATTATGTCAAGATATTTTGTCGAAATGAATTCAAGATGACGAAAAAATTATTTTCCAATGAAAAAGATGCCATCCATCTTCTATAAACAAATTGCTACACTTATACGGGGAGACAGAATTTTTCCTGAGGTTTTTATCTGTGCTCTTGTATCATACGCAAATAAGTATGGTACCCCGTTTACATTTCCTCTGCTAACACTGTGATATATCTCAGAATGTAATGCTCGTTCTCAAAAGAATATATATATATATATATAAAAGTTTGTTTTTTGATGGGATATAGACTGGATTGTGGAGAATTAATGAACTACTCTTCTTTGTTTTAACCTAGCTTTCGAATAATATTTTATGCTTCTTCGGGGTCTTTCTGTAAATACAAATTGAAATCTTTTACATCACAAACATCAACATTTATGTAAATCACATTTTTAACTCATTAAAAACTTATCTACTTACACAAAATGAGATTATTTTTATGAGTTCATTTGGAATTTAACTCTTGTTTTATGAATTTTCACGCCTGTATTTTCGGAAATATTGGAAAAATAAAATTTTGAATGGGTATATCTGCGGAATCATTGGGTGGATTTCACCCATTCGCGAATTCGACCTTCGTGATTAAGGTCCAAACCTTCTCTACAAATATCGTGTTTCTAGGTTATTTCTTTCGGAAGTTATTGTGTTTACGCATTCGGCCGTTAGGCCGACCGTAAATACAATAACTTCCGAAAGAAACTACTTAGAAACTAGATATTTGTAGAGAAGGTTTGGATCTTAATTATGAAGGTCGAATTCGTGAATGGGTAAAATCCGCCCAATAATTCCGTAGATATATTCATTCAAAATTTTATTTTTCAAATATTTCAAAAAATAATATTAGATCGAAATGAAATCCAGTAATTTATCGAAAAAAAAATCTAGAAAAGCACTGCCGTGATCGAATTGAAATCCAGTTCTTCATCGGAAAATTACAGTTCGAAGGTTCATACAGAATTTAATGAGGATGATATGATAAGAAAATCACAGACATTTTTTTTCGAAATGTTCTGATGACACGATCATCACGAAATTTTGCATAAAGTTGGCTTCCAGTATCTTCAAACTAGCTGCCAAGTTTTATCAGGATTGAATCAGTATTTTTCGAGTTATACCGAAAAAAACAACGATATGGAGAAAAAAACCTCGAAATTTGACATATTCTTTCCCGATAACTCCAAAAGTTATAATCGTATCGAACTGAAATTTGGTACACTGCTGTATATTATGAAGTTCAAAGTCTGACTGGAAATTTTTCCTCGATATGATGAACGGTTTCCGAAAAAAAAAATTTTTTTCAAAATTCACAGACAGTATGACCCTGACAAAATTTGTCTCAAAGTTGCGCGTTGTTATACTCCACCTAATTGCCAAGTTTGAATCCAATCGCCCAAGTTGTTTCTGAAATAAAAAATAAATAACTTCAAAATTTCAAGTGACTCCGAAACTATTCGACCGATTCGGCCCATTAACGAACTTTACCGCGGCATTCCAATGCGCGACCTACCCTGAATGTTTCAAGTTGCTAGCTCACTCCGTTCGACAGTTATCGTGTCCACGGCCGGCCGGACAGAATCGATTTTGACACCGGATTCGTCATCAGTGAGTCCAATCCAGTCGTTTGAGACCATTTTCGACTAAATCATCGAAAATTACAGACATTTGGACACAACGATAGCACGCTGATCCCCTAGAACATGCGCGCTAAAAAGATAGGATTTAATCATTGAGTATTAAACAGTAATTAATTATTTAATACTCAATGATTTAATTCAATTGATATTGACGAATCTCATCAGTTGATGAGATTACATTAGCTCTATCATTAAGGGTTATAATGATACCTCGTCTTACACTTAGATGATTGGAATGAAAATTCAGATATGTATTTGTGGGTGCATCTTAAATATCGATTGAAGCTTATTTTGGGGAGATTTTGCATCAGTTTTTAGGTTTTTCATGGGTTTTCACTCCCGATATCTGAAACAGAACTATTAAAAATTAAATAAAAATTGTTTTTTCATGAAAAACGCACATGCGGATTGCAGTATCAAACTATTTGTCAAGGACAGTTTCTTGCAAAATAGATCGCCTGATGAACAATACAGGAACAATACAAACGATAAAGAGAGAGAACTGTGACGTTTCAGAGTACAAATCAGACTCTTTCATCAGATGAATTAGAAAATTTCAAGAATCATTTGCTTTCGATTTGAGACTTTTTCTCGAATCAAATCGAAAGAAAATAATTCTTGAAATTTTCTAATTTGTATGATGAAAGAGTCAGATTTGTACTCTGAAACGTCACAGTTCTCTTTCTTTATCGTTTGTATTTTTCCTGTATTGTTAAGTAGGCAATCTGTTTTGCAAGAAACTGCCCTTGACAAATAGTTTGATACTGCAATCCACAAGGGCGTTTTTCATGACAAAAATAATTTTCATTAAATTTTTAATAGTTTTATTTCATATATTGGGAGTGAAAACCCATAAAAAATATAAAAAATGATAGGTGCATCTTTTTAAAGAAACTTGTTTGGAAATGATTCTGATATTTTCTAACTGAAATATCTAAAATTGAAATTTTATTATTTTTTTCTGATTCCATTGTTAATTTTATTGTGGGTTTTTTACAATTTGCGAATTCAAAGAATGTTCCATATTGCCGGAGTACGAACACGTTATCAACATATCGCTACCAAGACTTCACTGCCCAAATGACTGATGAAGATGTTCTAATGCGATCACCTAAAATTCTAGGAATGCACTAACGTGAGTTCAGGAGCTTCTGAAACGATCACGTTTTCCTGTATTGACCCCACCAAACCCAGTTCTACTCCCTAATGGGAAGATTTAAAGATCTTGTTTCCATATGATTCTGAGGAAATTCTGCAGTACCTGAAAGCTATCATTTCTCAAACAGCTTCTAGATTTTAATTTCATCCTATGTTAATTATTGTCATCAGAAACTGTAGCTGCGTTTGGTGGGGGAATATATGGATGGGTGACCCCTGGCTTCTCATTTGATCAGGCGCAGGAGCACTGAAGTTTACATCAGTTATTTCTTCAATAAATTCATTGAAATGGAGTAGTCAACTCTATCTTGTGATATAAAAAATATTTTGGGTCAATAACTGGCAACTCGACTCTGTGGATTTTTTTCAAGAAATTGATGATCACAAATTTAAAGAGGAATGCGAATGGTTCGTTGAACACGAAAGAACTCGAAGTAGTCATGTTGTCTCTTATAATCTGCATCCTCGAAATTTCATCTAGTAATTCAAACGTTGCCTTCAAACCAACTGCTCTTTTGTTGATCTCTGTAAAAAAACATTATGGCAAGGTTTTTTTTATCTTGGCAGTCTATTACTTTTCATCACGTCCGCAGTAAAGTGGCATTGAATTCGTATTTGGATGGTTATTCACTCGTAAAGGTTTTTTCACGAAGTAAATTACATCCGAAGTGAAAAATGTTATCGCTGAAAATGATGAATTGAACACGCTGTATATTCGTTCCATTTATGGACTCAATGGGCACAAAAAATAATATCCACGGTCCAAACTTCTGGAAACAGAGATTAAACAGAACGGCCTGACCCTGCAAATATATCATCGTAGGTTTTAAACATGACAGGTGAGTCTGCAGTTCGTACAGGGCGCATATGAAAAAGCGCTTTATGGAGGACAATTCGTCGTATCCTTGGACAAACCGATGAGTTCGGAACACTGATAGAACAAGTTCAGAGGTTTACGACGTACAAACATTTGGAAATGGGCATTCGGACGCATCTGGTGAAAAAAAAAATTCAAGATACATAAAACATTTTTACGCGCTTGTTCCAGGGAACAAAACGATATGGTTTTGCCGAAATCACTGTTATTTTAGAATTTTGGTCTGAATATGGCTTCTCGGAACCGGCATAATTCTATACTATACTAATTAAAAGAGGCGAGAAGCATGGCGAGTCGAACTCGAAATATAAATTTGGACGACACAATACGACTACTTTCAAAAAAGTCTTGAAATCGGCAGTGAGTCATCTGTCCCGGTTTCTGCACTATTTAGCCACTCTAAAAAGTATCTTAAGGCCGATGTCCTCTACAAGGTCTATATGATCTCCATCACAATTGATCTGTCCAAAGAGGATAATTCATCGCTAGGATCAATAAATAGCGTTCACTTGCGCTATACTGGTTGTACAATGTGGGAATCGAAGCAATCCTCCGAAAATGAAACGTCTGGAAAAAATTTCGACTTCAATGGACGAAAATTAAACTCACAAATAGACCAGAAAACAATGTTGTCCAAAGATTCCGAGTTTCCCCCGAAAAATACTCCAAAATCGGCACACTTGGTGGTCGATCGTAGCTCCTGCACCATTTTGCTACTCTACACAATTGAGAAATTGCTTCCTCGGTCTTCTATACTACTGGATCAATCATTCCGTTGAGTATGTAAAATTTCTATTTTAGAAGATTCGATGACACAAACTCGTACCAAACCATTTTGACAAATAAGCAACAGTTAGGTTAGGTTGGTAAATTCTGAGGGTGAAGTTATCGTTTTTGTTCAGAGAACCGTATCTCTGAGGATTAGGCCAGCTCACTGATGAAGACTTCACGGTACTAATAGTCTATGCCCGTCCATTACATGATAGGTCTGCAAGGGCAACACTTACAATTGTGTAATGCTCGATATTAGTTATGACTAGTGGGGCCATGACTTAATCGTAGAGATGAAATCTCCTTTTTGGACAGATCGATTCTCGACAGTTAAAGAAAATCAGCGAAAGACATCTAGAGTTTCAAAATGGCGGATGACCCTGGATCTATCCATTACAGTGTCGATTTTGAGAATTTATTAAATATACTCAAGATCTTCAGAAAATGACGTGACTTAGTTTATTTTTTGAAATTGCATCCAAATTTTTTCATTTCGAGTTTGAACTTGCCTCGTTCCACATCTATTCTAAATAGCAAAGTATAGAATTATCTTTTCATTATATGTGATATAACGTTCGATTCCAACTCAGGATATTATTGATGTAGTATTTTTGTCTTTGTATTGTTACAGGAGCTAAATTATAATTACAGTACTGAAAGCTTACAATGGTTTGAAGACGGCCCTGAATGGACCAAGCAGTTGAGCACAATACTAGGGGAAATTCGCAGAACTGTACAATTGGAATATTAAAAGGCATAAGATGCGAACATATGGTTCAGAATGGAATGAATTTCTCATAAGTTCGTTAGTAGTCAAAACTCCAACATCCAAGATATTATAAACAACTCCCTAAAATGATCACATATATCCTGACTATGACGAACCCTCCAGCTTGAGCTTGGTATTGAACTATTGGTCGATCCGACCTACTCTTGCTTTCGACTGGAAGTCTTTTCACGCTCATGCAATTATGGAGTTATTTCCTGTCATAATATCCGCTCGATCTCAGATTTAATATTTTACCATTTTCGGAATTTGGCGATTCTTTCTGCCACATCAGAGAAGAGAGATTTTTTTCAGCTCTAATAATTTAAAATGGAAAAAGAGTGCATAGAACTACCTACTTTTGAAGTAAATCAAACTAGGTATTTAGGATAATTTCAAATTCGAATTCGGAATTGTGCATAATCAGTCTACTTCCGACTTCTCCCTTGGAATGATTCGTAATTCCGAGATTGAAGCCAGAATTATACATAATATCCGTCAGAATTATATGTAATTCCTAATTCTGACTTTTGATTGGACATCATCGAAGTTTCCAATTTCGATTTGAAGGCAGAATTTGTTATGATCCATAGTGGGCATTCGGAATCACGTTGAAGTTCGACATTGAGCTCAAAATGTGTTATACTTAATTTTGACTTCAAGGTAGAGGTAAAACCATCGACGACTTTACGATAAAAGTTGAAATCATATACTGTATGTACTCCAATATGGATAGTAGGTGATATGGGGTATAATTTCGAATTGGAAGTCGAAATAAGTCTGTTCATGTAGAATTTAGATGTTCAAGTCAAAATAATGAAGAGAAGAACAACCTACTTCCGAAGTAAAATTAAACTAGGAAGGTTGGATGATTTCCACCTTGAATTCAAAATTGTACATATTAAATCCATCTTCTACTTTCCATATTGAAGTCAGAATTATACATTGAATCCGTCAGAATTATTTAGAATAATCAATGGATGAAGTTCCAGATCCAAGACTGGATTAGTTATGATTCATAATTTGCACTCTGAATCACAATGAATGAACTCTAGTTCGGTATTAAAGTTAATTTTGACTTCAAACTAGGCGTAACAATGATCAAAAACTCTGGGATTGAAGTTTAAATCATGTATTATACGGATTGCAATCAAGGAAATAGATGCTGTAGCAAAGGTGAGATCCAAAGTGATTTCGAATGCAAACTATGAATTATTACCAGTTCTGGCTTCAAGTTGGAATTGTACTCATCGATAATTCCCAATTAGGTCAGAGAGAACGGAGATGATCATAATTTTGACTTGAACATAGGAATTCTACATGAACAGACGAATTCCGACGTTCAAGTCGAAATCATGAATATCTCTGTTCTATCTGGCCTAATTGGGAGTTATCAATGAGTATAATTCTCACTTAAATGCAGAATTGGTAATGATAATTATGTCTGTTCATGAAGAATTACGATGTTCAAGTCAAAATTATGAATATCTCTGTTCTCCCTGGCCTAATTGGGAGTAATCGATGAGTACAATTACAAATTGCAGGCAGAATTGGTTATGATTCAAAGTTATGCATAATTTCGACTTTAACATCGGAATTCTACATGGACAGGCTTATTCCAATGTTCCATTCGAAATTATGCAAAACTATGAATCATAACCAATTCTGCCTTCAATTTGTAATTGTACTCATCGATTACTCCCAATTAGGTCCGAGGGAAGGGAGATATTCATAATTTCGACTTGAACATCGTGATTCTACATGGACAGGCTTATTCCGATGTTCAATTAGAAATTATGCAAAACTATGAATCATTACCAATTCTGCATTTAAGTGGGAATTTTACCGACTAGTTCCGATGTTCTAGTCGAAATTATGAATACCTTCGTTCTCTCTGGCCTAATTGGGAGGTATCGATGTGTACAATTCCAACTTGAAGGCAGAATCAGTAATGATTAATAGTTTTGCCTAATATCGACTTGAACATCGGAATTAGTCTGTTCATGAAATATTTCGATGTTCAAGTCGAAATTCACAATGTCTCCGTTCTCTTTGGCCTGATTATCGATGAGTACAATTTCAACTTGAAAGCAGAATTGGATACGGTTCGAAGTGTTGCATAATTTCGACTTGAACATCGGAATTAGTCTGTTCATGTGGAATTCCGATCTCTGTTTTATCTGTCCTAATTGGGACTTATCTCTGAGAACAATTCCACCTTGAAGGCAGAATTGGTTATGATTCATAGTTTGCTCTCAAAATCTGCTTCACACTTAATTTTGACTTAAAACTTGGAGTAATAGCCATCGATAGATTCAAGTTGAAATCATATAGCTTACGGACTCCAATGTAGGATTCACTTTATTTTTTATTATTCCATGTGAGCAGTCTGTTCATGTAGAATTCCGTTGTTCAAGTAGAAATAATGAAAAAAATTAGGAAGATACTTCATATATGTATTTCTCAGTAACCAGAAAAATATTCAATTCTAAAGTGTAAAGTTTCCGTGATCTAGTTCCCAGTTTCAAATAAAAACTAGGTACAAATTCTACCTCAGAATCACGTTCGATTTGAACTGCGATGTCGGAATTATGTGTTTTTTCCAAGGGACTAATTCAAGGTTCAATTTGAAAACTTTGAATAATTCCGAGTTTGGGGTCAGAATCATACAGAAATATATTCAATAAATCATAAGTGCTAATATTTCGGTATGGTAATGTATTTATCTCAGAAACGAACACTTGCAACCTTTGTACTAGTGACATCAAATATATAATGTCGATATCCGAGTCGATTTCACGAACACATGTTAAATTTAAATATTGACCATCCATGCATTAGAACAGAAACATCACTAATAGTTTCAATCCCATATAATATCATATATTTCAATCGAAGTAGACAAAGTACTTTATGCTGCTGTTCACCTACAAGGCCCTTCACTTGAGCGAGAAAAGCGTTGGCAAATATCAAGAACATATTCCCGAAGTAAAGGGAGAATATGCATAAATTTCAATTTATGATGAGGGTGTTTTGCTTCTCGAATATGTAATATGTTCATATCTCAGTTTATTCAATAATATAACTCTTCATTTAAAGCAGGGTATTGAAGAGCTGTACTTTCTCTTCAGGACTAACAAGGACTCGTCGAAATCATTTCACATGATTGTTTTGTAAGATAGTTTAAAGATGAAAAAAAGATGTCTGCAATCCACTGTCTACTCATCCGGAGATGTGTCACTTTCTAGAAGGAATCATATGAGTTAATTGAGTTATGTCATCAAAATGGATCTGAGACGTAATTTCATGCATTTCCTCATTCGGAAACTTTGAGCTTGCCCCTACGTTCGATGAAATTATTCCACGAATTCTTCGTCAGTTACACTTCTCTAATGTTTGGGAACTATTTTCGGGTTGAGATTCGGAAGACACAGACAGAATTGTAGTTCCTTGGTACGACCATGCAGAAACACTTCACACTTTGATAATTGATATGAACTCTTGTATTTTAGAACTTTTATTTTTCAAAGGAAACATGGATCAAATACTAGATCCTCATGTAAGGATTTTCTGAATGATATTGTTCCCTTTTATTCAATGACAATAGTTTTCGAGATATTTTCATGCTTTCCTAAAATTGTCATTAGGATTGGCTGCTGCAGGTTGATCAATCGTTGATGGTCGCCTCCCCAGTGCATTCCTCTCCAATTAAACTCATTATAAAAACATAAAAAAGAGCTATTCTGATGAATAGTGAAAGCAACAGTTACGCGGAATAGGTCAGAATAAATTATAATGAATTTATTGGAAAAATAATAGATAATAATAATAATAGAATCAGTGTGGTATAACTTATCACTATGTTTAGCGCACAAAATTACCGAAAATTGTGGCCTTTTTCAAATTATCTTGATTTGGAGGATAATACTTTTAAAAACCTGAAGGATTGCTTTTTCTAATCACATAGGCTTGAGTTTCATTATATTGCAATCCCAACTCTTTCAAACTGTTTTTCAAGGAAATATAAAATTTTAAATTTACCAGTTTTATCCAAAAGTTTGATTTGGATTGAAATGTAGAAGTTTTCTCTATAAAGGGCCCATTTTACGGCCCAGAGTTGATTGATAATATCAATCGTGAGGTCCTTCTTGATGGACCAGAAATACTAGTGAAAATGGCTGAATACTACTACTGTGAAAGTGTAGACGTTCAAATCAGCTAATGTCGCTGAAAAGTTCGCCTTGTCACTCCATTTTGAATTGTACCTGAACCATATTTTGAGTAATCAATTCTTCAACTGCATTCTCACCTGGAGATACGTCGTAGTATGCTTGAGAGAGACAGACAGATATACCGATTTTCGTCCACACACGGACATCGGACCACTCGCATGCAGCCCCACCAACACTTTGAAAAATCCACATACCTCTGGTAAATGAGCCGTGCTTTGAAAGTGACCCGGTGGGCCAATTTCTCTTCTGCTACCCCGAACTGAACATCCGAATTGTTCAGGGGGTTCAATTCAAATTTCTCACCATTATGGCCCAGGTAATTTAGCTAGGTAAGGTGAAAATAAAAATTTTATAGTTTCCAAAACATGGGAGGTCCTCTTCAACAAATCCAAAAAATTCATACGAGTAGGGTGTGCAACCGGTATTATATTTTAGGTCTCATTTTTGGTTTTTCCAGATTATCTCAGAAACTATCAACTTTTTCGAAAATACTGTATGGTATTGATTACCTACAAAATACAGTAACAAAGCTTCTTGTTACACGAACCGTTTGCGAGAGATAAAGGAGGAATATTTGAAAAGTCCAGAAGATCTAGTTTCCGAGGGGGGAAACAGCTTCTGTTATAATTTCTTTTAGCTCCATAATTCTCATTATTATCTATTATCCGAGTAAATTTTGGAACTGAAGTATGGTGTGTGAGTTGAGGTGGCTAATAAGTGAGTCATACAATATGATTTTCAGCAAATCACAGTGGAATAATGTAAATACTCGATTATTGCTTCTTGTTACACCAACCGTTTGCGAGAGATAAAGGAGGAATATTTGAAAGCTCCAGAAGATCTAGTTTCCGAGGGGGGAAACAGCTTCTGTTATAATTTCTTTCGGCACCATAATTCTCATTATTATCTATTATCCGAGTAAATTTTGGAACTGAAGTATGGTGCGTGAGTTAAGGTGGCTAATAAATAAGTCATACAATATGATTTTCAGCAAATACACAGTACAATAATTTAAATACTCGAATATTGATTGAATATACCGAAATAACTTAGATATCTACTAAAAAAATCATTTCTTTTTAAGATTCATTATTCTGCGATATTCCGTTTACAATATCTTCAACGAAATTTTTATGAAACGTCAAACTGTCATTTTCCAATTGAGTGTTGGATGTCAATTCGATTCAATCTCTATTTTTGGAAATATTGGGCAAATGAAATTTTGAATGGGTATATCTGCGGAATCATTGGTGGATTTTACCCATTCTCGAATTCAGTCTTCACGATTCAGGTCTGAACTTTATCTACAAATATCGAGTTCCGAAGTTTTTGTCTGAAGTTATTCAGTTCTTGATCGGCCTATTGAGCCCTATAAGAACTTTTGGGCTAAACTTCAGTTCAATATTCGAAAAATTCAGGCTTTGGAAAAAATGATCAAATCTATTAGGAATGAGTAGATTTCAAAAGTCAAATATGCACACTATAATTTTACTCTGATATTCTGAACTATTTTCTGCTTGATATTCCCACATTTCAATTCAAAACTGTTACTGGAACCAAATTATAGTTTTTGTCACTCTACAATGGCATAGATCTCGACTCGGATCTCTAGGTTTCTCCAATCTCGTACGTGGAAAAGGATAGCTCGGCAACTTTCTGTACGACTTTCGTGAAATGTCCTCTGAAATGTCGTCGGAGGGTTGAAAAATATTCTAGGGATATGAGATCAGGAATGGCGCTTCCTGTGATTTCAATTCCATTTCGGAGCATGTAGCTGGGAAAAAATTGGATATGAAATATTGGATATCAATTTGCAAGTGTAGTCGGAAGCTTTTCCTTTCCTATTCGAGGAACGGATCATACTCGCAAATGATACTGTAGTATGAAAAACTGCACAGGATTTTTTTTAAGTTCAAGAAACACTTGAATTAGGATTTTTCTGAGGAAAGAATGGCTGATATCTTCTTTGACCCTACAGAAAGATTTTGTCCTTCGAAAAACCTGAATCAAAGGATGTTATAAAGTTGACTCGTGTGAAACAAACAGATACTCTGATAGTGAACTTTCATTTTGGGATGTGGAAAAACCTGGAGAAGCTCTTACGTCAGCAGATGTTGAGCGTATGTTCGAATTCGTTACCAAGGCGATATTTTTTCACGAATTGTCCCCGGCAAACGAAGCTTTACATTCTGATGGAAAGATTTGTTAATCTTCCTTTCCTATGGTCCTCATGAAATTCGGCATGAACTTTCAAGTGTTCTCGATCAAGTATTTGATTTCAACCAATATGTATAATATTTCTGGGAATATTCGGAAAATACAAAAATGTATGGGTATATCCACGGATTCATAAGGAGGATTTCAACCTTCCATGAATACGGCCTCCACGATAATGTCCAAAATCACTCTACAAATTCCGAGTTTCTATACAATAATATCTGAAGGAAAAAACTCGAAAAGTCGATATTTGAAGAGCTATTATGAACCTTATTGCAAAGGCCGAAATTGAGAATGGGTTGAATCCCGCCAATGATTCCGCAGATATACCCATTAAAGATTTTGTTTTCTCTATATATATGAAAATTACAGATTGGATCGATTTGATATACAGTGCTTCATGAAAAAATGAGAGGTTGAAGGTTCTTGCAGAATTTCGTGAAACTATGGAGTGCAGAAAAATCAGAAACAAAATTTGAAATGTTCAAATTGTTTTTATGACACGATTATCACGTAGTTGTCAGTATTTTTCAAGCATCCACCAAGTTTCATCATAATTGGAAAAATTTCTTCTGGGACAGAACCACGAAATTCGACATATTTTTTCCCAATATCTCCGAAATCAAGGATCGGATCAACCTTTCAAGTGGTACCCTGTTGTACATGAGGCGATTCAAGGTATTTGCAGAAATTCGTCGAAACGTGATAAATAGCTACCGGAATATATTTTTCGAGAAGGTGTTTTTAAATTTACGAGCCAGGGCCATACAATCACAACCAAATACTCTCATCAGTTGACCGTCAGTATGCTTCTTTCAACTATGAAGTTTCGAACAAAGCGCTAAAATAATTTCGGAGTAATTCTTGAAATGTTAATAAAATAACCTTAGAAATTCAAATCAGTATAACTTCGAAATCATTTGGCTCATCAATGAATTCAACCATGGCATATTGAAGAGTGACCTTTACTGACAGAATATTTGGATATCTGTGAGAATGGCACTCTGCAAATGATTGACAAAAGGTTGATTGAAAACTTAGTCAACTCCATGGAAAAACAAACACTTAACCAAAAAAGGAGTTATTATATGCTTCATAAAAACGGAAACCAATTTGATTCACATCGTGACAGAAAATTCTCAAATCAGTTTTGATTTGGGGACATGATGCCCAGGGCACCATTCTGATATTTTGAACATTTACGACCAATTGTTCAAGGTTTATTCATACTGTGAAAATTCTACTAACTTTGAATGAAATGAGTTTTTCTGAAATATTCATAAGAGCATTGATTTCCTTCATGAATACGAATTCAATGATACCCATCCTTAGCTTTCTATTAATCATCATTATATATAAGTATATGTACTGTTAGAGCAAAGTTCATAATGGAATAGATTACATAAAGTATAAATAAACAATTATTTCTAGAATTACACGTATTTCTGTTCTGTACAATAAAATCATTTGGAGTCGTTATGCTTCACGATGCAGATAATGGAAACAATTACTTATTGAAGTATTAGTTTTTTCCGTAACAACATTAGTTTCAATTTATTGATAATATTGTAGTCATGTAAAAGTCATAATGTTCATTCTGTTGGTCATTTGGTATACATACGCTATTTTTTGACCCTGGAACTTTCATTCCAAGAGAAGATGGATCTCAAAGAATTGAACTTTTTCACAATCATTATCATATAAATTTTTATTATGACTCACGAAATTGAAATAAATACGGTCCTGATATGTCGCAGAAATTAAGTGCACACACAAAAAATTTTTCGAGATATTGGAATGAGATTTTGGACGTTGATTCTACAGATCACTTTCCATGGACGTACTTTTTGATTTACTCATATGAATTGGTCTTCGTTTTTGCATTTTAGAATTTTCTTGGATTTTTTTTGTGGACTGAGGTCAAAGGAAAAAGAACATGAAGGAAACCAGTTCAATTGAATTTCATTGTGAACTCGGATCGATTGTAGTTTTCGATGTATCAAATATTTTATGTTCATGACAAGTAATTTGAAATTTTCCATTCAAAATTGACAGGTATTTTATTTCAGAATCATGCGAATGATGAACCGTTTATTTACACTCTCATTACAATGCATCTGAGTTCATGAAATTTTCCACTCACATTTTCTGATCACATAGTTACTGGATAGAAAAATAAATTAATAACTTTTGGAATTATATATTTATGCAAACAGGTAGGAAATAGAATGCTCCGTCCAAATAAATGTCTTCTATTATATGTCAAAACGGCTGGGAAATTTCTAGAATTATTTCTTCTTCCAAATACTTTATAATCAGAAAATACCTTTGCACAATTTTCATGAAGCTTAACGCAGTAAAATTGTTATAGTAGAATTTTCACCCCTGTCAAGAGATTATAACAAAATACCTGTAACTGCTGCCCTAGTAGTCAATAAGAAATAAATTAAAATACTCAGAATGACAATGAAGTCCAAATTGAAAACGGAAAGAAACGTTCCTTCAAATTTTTGTTTTCTAAATTTATTAATTTTTTTCACTGTATTTCCCTCGAAATTCAACTCAAAATTTGAATATGCTAGAGAATTATTCGGCAATTCAGGTGAGAAAAACGAAACTTATGTCAATTTCTGGTTGAACTGAAATTGAAAGACAATAAAAAGCATCAACGTTCAAACCTTCAATTCCATATCTTGAAAATGAAAATTTTCTGGAAGTGAACCTAATTCCTTAAATATATGGTACATATGAGTAATTGTACCAGTATTTAAAGGTACATGGAGCTTGGATGAAGTGCCTCATATTATTGTCCCTCAGCTAAGTCACAGTTTGTTTTGATGTCCCATCTCTATTATCACCGTTATGGATGAGCAACAATGAACGTAAAACTTATGTAATTTTTATTTTTACTTCATCTGATCTATGCTTCGTACAAACCATCAAAATATTGGCAACTGTCAAATTTATTCTATATTGAAACATGTTTACTACAGCTTGGTGTTATCAAAAGTCATCTTCATTTATTCTTCTCAATATACAAGTTATTGTTATGGTTATCATTGAAAACTAGAAAAGGAACATGCAGAAGAATTGTAAAGGTAAAAATCGCTTTGTTTTCTGTAGTTAGAATCATGAACAAGGTATATTTGACAAGCAAAACTAAAAATATCACTAGATTCACAATTTCACGTTTGATTTACGGATTCCTTAAGCCATCCGTGAGATTTACGTGAACATGAATATAACGTCTCGCATTGTGAACAGTTTTATGTCCAATCGATGTTTCAACTTTACGTTTTACGTATAAATTGCAATCGTGTTACGTCTAAAGGTCATTGTGATATTTGACTGATACTGTGACATGCCCATGAAGAGCTGATACAAACAGCTCGTGGTTCTAGCCAGATTGTGCTCAAGTAGAATTCTCTTGTCATCTACATTATTTTTCCCAGTGATGCTTTCAACCAGATTATCTCTTTGCACAAGCAGTTTTAGAGGCCACCGCGCTTTCCAGACTCGAGAACCTGTTATTAGATCTGTAGGGTTACCTCAAATCTTAGGTTCTCTGACATCCAAAGATCCTTTTCAAAGATTTAAAATGAGGAAGAAATCACGCACTCTTGAAGAACTAATGCGGTGTTAGTTCCTAATTCTAATATTCCGTATTTAAGCCTTGAACAGTTCCAAATGGGCGAATGCGATGGTCTCACTTGGAACAATTCAAAGGAGAAAATGAAATAAATGAAATAAGCTGAGTGGTTCGCCACGAAAAGTTTCCAATGAATGTAGAACAAACTTCTGTTCAATCCCTGAACTAAAATACCTCTTCGAACGGAACACGCTGAATGGTTGAACTGTTATTGATGTTTCTAGTGTATTATGCCAATATATTATGTAGCCACTACTCAAATACGACTATCTTTCAATTACCCTGTTGCAGGCGAATCTCAAAGTCTTCATTAGTCTAATCAAATGGCATGCAATGCTCAATTCTCGATTTACACCGGAAGCTATTGCATTTAGATTTGAGGCTACACAACGATAAACGCTTAAGGCCACGACGAAAATATAATACCAACAATTTGGTCGATTCAATCTTTCAACCTCAGGTGATTTGGCATGCTATAAGACGGAGCCCCTCGATTTTTTCTCGATTATAAAAGATACGACAATATTATTGTATTCAGATAGAAATATAAGAGATAGGAATTGGTTAATGGAGAAGAAAGAGCTCCATCAATAATGAATATGAGAGCTTTTTGTATTGCTATGCTAAAATATCACATCAATTATGACTGTTCGAAATGAGTATTCGAATGGAATAATAATTTTAACAGTAGATTTCACATCATCTAGTTGTACGATATTACGCAATTGTTCATAGAAACTACAACACTAACATTTTACCCATATACATTGTAAGACCTTCAAACAATATTTTCCATATACTTTCGATATACTTCATCAAATCAGAAAAATTCCTGATCAATAACGAATTCAAACTTAAGTGACTGGAATATAACCATTGAAATATCCTGAGAATTTCGCTCTGCTCTCGTGTATATGATGAGGTCGAGCTCGTTTAGAAATACAGTACAAACAATAGTTCTTTACAATTCATGTAGAAAGTTTGGGTGTGTTACACAATAGAATATAATGAAATATTCAAAATTATTTTCTGGCGTGTAGGTTTCTGAGCAGACAGTGTAAATATTCCTTCCCTCGTTCCCTGGGTTGTTTTGGGGAAACATTCTTATTGTTATTAATTCATGCATTCCATATTTTGTCAGGAATATGTAAAAGGTACTCGTCTCGGATATTACAAAGAATGGGCCACAAAATACCACTTAGCCGTATTTGGATATTAGAGATTATTTTATCCATTAAGCTCAACCTTCTTTTTCTAGGTATTAAATGTGAACCTAATGACACCAAGAGTAGAAATTATTAATGTGTACTCGGACTTGGAAATTTAATGTTTTGATGTTCATTCATAATAACCATAGACTGTCTCATAATGAAATGAACTATCATAACATTTCCCTGATGATTGAAACGAAATGAAATTCGTTTAGGTACAAAATATGTCGAACGATGTCTAGCGTGAATAAAATATGGAAAATACGTGTTTTCAGATAGATTCAAAGTTTTTACATCTAATTCTATTGGGCACGTTATACTGAAAACTGTAACCAGTAGTTTTCACGAATACCTCACGTTACCAAATTTGTCGGTTGAGTCTTGCTTTTATGTCAATTTATGAGATAAATTTGCAAAATAATGCAGGTGTCATGGAATACTCATTATGGTTGTAATCGCAATTGAATTGATTTCGTATTGGATTTCAAATTATTGCTTCGCCATCTTGACCTCAACTCAGCATAACAGTCTTGTTACGTAAAATGATAACGTATATAGAGTGCATACTGAGTTTTTCACGCACAATTCACAACAATTCAAAATCATTTTGTTATTCTATATACACAACCCGCAAAGATACAATTTGTGTTATATAAGTTCTGTTTATATCATATTCTTCATATTGCACTTTCCAAGTTTTTGACCGCAGTCATTTTATATCAGTTGATATCATTTAAATTTCGTCATTCATGAACGTAAGTTCGAATACAATGAAGTATATGGTGAGATATCAAGATTGAAATATATTATGTAAATATTCAATAGAATTTTTCTGTTATTCATTTTGAATACACATATATCTTTTTTTGCATCATTTCGAATTTGAATTGAGTAAAAAGAAAATCACTGTAAATATACACAGATGTCAGAATACATAATTTTCACGTGATATGGCACTTTTGAAGTGGCTACAATAAACAATTCATTTTATAGTCATATCAAAGCAGAATAAATCATTCGAAAATATTCCAATCATCAAGGTAAATTTCTCAAAATCATTTAGTTGGCTCACAAAATTTTGATTGTGTTGTGGATCTTTCTGATTTCTTTGACGGTTGATAAATGATTATAAATCTTCATCGATAAGAAATTATGTGAAGCGGGTGTAGTAGGCACTTGAAATCTGCTTTCATCAATAGATTCAAAAACTCCTTCTTCTTTCTCAGAATATTTTTTTTCAATATTCCAAATCAAGTTACGGAAAAGGCCCTGATGTCAAGTCTGCGCTCATATTTTGCTCATAAACCCCTCTCATATGATAACTTTGAAGTTATTAATTTTTCAAATTTACTTTTTCGAACTGATTCTGGTACTGAGTCCTGATTATATCTCTGAAAGCTTTCGGCCCTTTTCCCCATTTATGAACTAGATCAAAGCTGCTGTTTTTTCAGAAACAAATTGTTTATGGCCGGTTGGCCTAGTAGAATGAAATTTAACCAGGACTTCATCATTGATGAGTCCAATTTCATCATTTGAGACTATTTCTGTATCAAAGTTTCCAAATATCAAACAGCATGATAGCGAACTTTTCCAACGGAATAGAGGTACTATTACAAAATGGCGAAGGAGCCGGTTAATTGCGTTCTCTTCATAATATAACAACATCTGAAACAGCATTGAAAATAGTTGAACTTCCATAATTCTCCTAATCAGTCGGATTTAAAGTTTCATCAGAATCATTGGGTTAGTTGATGGAAATATTCCTTGAAAAAATTAACGGTGTCAGTTTCATTTTTTTCGGATAATATTTTATGCTTGAGTTTTCTAAAACACGCCTCCCCATAATAACTTCGATCTTACTTATACCGTGAATAATTAATTTTGACACTTATTAATTGGGAAACGATTAATGTTCAGTGCAGAATGGACGGATACCATTTCAGACTTCAACAAAATGGCAAAAAACTCCAATTTAAAATGCATTAAAAACATCATTCTCGATGCATTCAGCCTCTCGAAACGTCAGTATTGCCAAAAAAACAGTGACAGATCAGTCCAATAAGAAAAATTTGAAGAATCCTGAAGAAGATTGACCATTTTATTTCCAGAATTTTACGAATTTAACACCCAATTCGAAAACTTGAATGAATGTAGCCCATTATCGTCATCGATGTTGCCTTTGTTAAACTGAAATGTTAATGGCAAGAAGTTTTCAATTAATTTCTGGCCAGACTTTGTTCGCCTGAAAGATGGAATGTCAAATGAATAATATCGCTGTTCACTGCTACCTGAACATTCATCCCATAATACAAAAGCAGGCAAATTATATTCCAGCTTCAGTGTTTTTCTTTGAACAAGTGATATTCGTGAAACTTGCTCTTCTAAGACAATTTTTTTTATAACTCGATGTGAATCTAGCATTTTAAACCACGAATGAAAAACTCAAATTCTTCACGAATAAGTTATTCGAAAAATACTTGACACTGTTTCAGAGAGCCATAGAAGTTGCTTCGTTCATTTGGTATTCATTTTTATGGAAAAATATAAACAACATTGAGGCATCAGGTTGAGATTTCATCCTGTTTGATTAATTTAAAACTGAAATTCGTTATACACTTATATAAGCCAAAAATTCTCAGATGCTTTCTTCAATTCAATTCGGAATCATACGGTAATTTCAAAAATCACCTCGCGTACAAACAGAAATTATTCATGAAACCAGTTCTAGAAAATGTCAAATTACATGTGAATGTGTCGAATATCAAAATATAAACAAAACTCATCTAAATTTCACATCATCAGTATCATCACTTTTATAAACAAAAAATTGTGTAATTCGAATGATGAATAATCCAAGAATGAACATGTATCAGTTCGAAATATATCTGAAACTCATTTGAATTGCACATATTCAGCAGTTCAAAGAAACGCACTTTAGATGGAACTCTGAATGGAAGAATGCAGCAGTTCGAATAGTCCTGACTGATCAAAATAGAAAAAATATAGAAGTTTATATTTTCAGCGAACCCATTTGTGTATTTCTCAGCTTTGATACATCACGAAAAAAGATTCTGGATACATTCGAAGCGATGTATTGGATTTTGAAATTATCATCATCTCAAATTAACAAAGGACTGACAATTTAGTAGAATTCAAATGGTGAATGGTTTGAATCGAAATCAAACAGAACCTTTTCCCTTGTATAAGAAAATACTGGAGTTGGAAGTTGTATGAATTGGAGATGTGAAATCACTTATCAAATTTTGAAACCAATCAAATTTCTCCCTCTTAATTCAGTTTAAAATATTTCTGTATGTTCCTAACTCACCTCACGTGCTTATAAAATTGATTGAATACGGAAGTAGTTTGAGGAAATATTGCAAGCCCGAACTTGATTGATGAACATTTCAAATATTCAAAAGAAATACCTTGAAGTAACACTATAAACAATATCACATTCATCATTGTAAGGCTTGTTCCGTGAAACACACTGTAAATATGAATGTTATCTGGAATTGGCAAAAAACAGACCGAGAATTTGGCGGTAAAAATAATGACAAAGTTTTCAAATCGAGGACATGAAAAATAATTAAAAATCAACGAACCGCTAGCAGGTTGTTCTGGTCCTGATGCGACATGCCGACAAACAGTATGTAAATCATCTAAGCTTCCGTCCGTCAGACCACATGACCATCGCTACTTGCTGAGTGAACGCAGGCCACCCGCACTCTGACTGCACTGAACTAACCGAAATCGAGTCTTGTTGGCCACAAGGCGCATGCAGAAATTCTGAGAGAGCCTTCTCTTCTCGAGCCGGAGTTGTCGCACAACACCTTCTGTGAAAACGGAAACTGGATGTGTTTAATTCGTTAAAATGTCCAAAACTTCCCTAATAACATTGCGCTCCTTCTTGCTAGCGTTTTCGTGTTATTTCGACAGTAAACAAGGGCGCAGTGTCCACACAACTCGTCCGGAGGAACTGGCGTTTGATGCGAAAATGAAACAACCGACAAAAAAATATTATTAACTCAACAAAAAAAATCTGAAAAAGCGCAGATGTACTGTAGCTTTTTCGCGATCGTTTCCTTCTGGCACGAATTACTTAATGTGGGATCTTATCTTCAGTTATTGGTCGAAAATGCACATGAAATAATAATTTGAATGATACTATGATATACAGGGTGGTGCAAGTAGTCACGTCAATGAATTTTTTTTAGATTCCTCACACCTTGGGGTATCCAAAAATACATTATTCATGTTACGCGATTTTTTGTAGTTTTCGAGTTGAAATTTTTGTGTTTTTCCAATTAATTATGCCAGAGAGGTATCAAACATCTATATTTTTTATGTAGAAGGTATTTTGCAGATTTTTTTGTAACGTGATCTTCGAGAATGTTGTTTTAATAACAGAAAGAGCGCAATTTCCTGAAATTACTCAAAGTTACTCAAAAGAGGCTTGGACAGTTAGACCTTCAGTTTTGAGTAATTGTCAAGGGCAGTTTCTCGAAAACAGATTGCCTTATGAACAATACAGGAACAATATAAACGACAAACAAAACGAACTGTGACGTTTCAGAGTGCGAATCTGGCTTTTTCATCAGACAAAGGAGAAAATTTTAAGAATTAACACAGCAACACAGATCCATTTGGTTCCAAAGTTTTTTGATTCTACCTCTTTTTTAAGTGAATTCAGCAGAATTACTGTCTTCATTCAACAAACTGCAAGAGGACTCTTCAATTCTTCTTTTCAAATTATCTGATTCCAACATCAGTATTTTTGTATTGTCCCAATCTATCATATGATTCCCAATGGTCGAACATACATGGTTCGCTATTTGGGATTTCTGTATGTCTCTATTCCTTATAATCTGAAAAAAAAATTTAAGAGACTCTTGCATTTTGTTGAATGGAAAGAGTAATTTTGCCCATAATAGTGAAAAAATAGACCTTATTTGTCTGAATTTATTTAAAAAAGAGGAAGAATTAAAAGACTTTCAAACCAAATGAATCTGTGTCTCTGTGTTTTCTCAAAAATGTGAATTTGACAAAAATCTAACTCAAAACGAAAAATCGAAAGAAATTAATTCTTAAAATGTTCTCCTTTGTCTGATGAAAGAGTCAGATTTGTACTCTGAAAGGTCACAGTTCGCTTTGCTTATCGTTTATATTGTTTCTGTATTGTTCATTAGGCAATCTGTTTTCCAAGGAACTGCCCTTGAAAAATAGTTTATTCCTGCAAACCGCAACGTTTGTCAAAAGAAAAAACAAAAACTGATTCAGATATTGGGAGTGAAAATCCAGAAAATACGTTTAAAATGGTGAGAAATTCTCCCAAAATAAACTTGTGTGAGGAATCTCAAAAAAATTTATTGACGTCACCACTAGGCCACCCTGTAGAAAAAAAGAAAGGGCCCAAATTATTCATATATTGATTTATTAGTTTCTTTTATTAACTCATTTATTTATTAATTCATTTATTCATATTTCTATTCATTCATATATTGAACTATTCGTTTATATATATATTTATTTATTCATTCGTTAATTCATTCATTCCTTCATTTATTTATCCAATTATTCATTCATATATTTATCCTTTCAATTATTAATTTACTTATTCATTTATTCATTTATTTATTCATCCATTTATTAATTCATTTATTCATTCATTTGTTCATTTATTCATTCATTTATCTACTATTTGTTCATTTATTTATTTATATATTCATTTACTACTAATTTTTTCACTCATATATTTATTCATTTATTAATGTGTTCTTTCATTTATTATCTCATTCATTCATTCGTTCATTCATTTATTCATTCATCAAGTCGTTTATTCATTCATTCGTTCATCCATCCTTCCATTCATTCAGTCATTCATTGATTCATTCATTTATTCATTCAGTCATTCATCCATTCGTCCATTCATTAATTCATTTATTAGTTTTCTATTTATTCATGTATTTATTTATTCATTCATTTATTCATACATGTATTAATTAATTCATTCATTCATTCATCTATTCATTTTTTTTTCAACACTATGATCGCCACATAATTTGGAGTGTGCTTGCGCGAGCATTTTTCAAGAAGTGCATGAGTATATTTCCAAAACCGTTGGAGAGATTACGTCCAATAATTAACACAAAATTTCTAGGTGGATTCTTTCTATGGCTCATACGACTGAAAGGCGGACCAGAAAGAGTTGAAACTGACTTTGGATTCTCCATCAGTGACTCCTACCTGATCGTTTCGTTCACACTATCGACCCCCTCTCAAAATTTGAAAACTCCAAACGTTTGGGCGAAATGATTAGGCTGTTGTTTCCTAGAAGCGAGGAAATATCCGAATAATCTTCAAATTCAAGCATATTCATCATTTATAATAATTGAAATCAAGAAAATAACTCTTGTATCCGCAAATTCTAAATGATGGAGTAATTTTCTGGTTGATATCCCCCCAAAATGGTATATATCAAGCCATCAGTAAGCTAGAACGGCTCCATGCCACCCTAAAAAATATTCAGGCTTCATAATGTATAAATGGAGGGTCCACCCATCTGAGCAAATCGTGGCCTCAATTTTGGCTTTCAGTCAACGGAATAATTAATATGAACTATACAGAATACGACAACAGTATAGCCGAGGTCCATATCTCCTTCAGGAAAACAGGCAAAAAATACGATTTTCAATAACGTGGCCTTATTCATCGAGATGAAAATAACTATTTTATTCTTCATACAGGTTGTTCTATTTTCAGACGGAAATGCTATCCTATTGATAATGTCCATTGATAATAGTAGTTGATGTAATAAGGTTGGTCTACGGTTAATTGAAATCAATTTTCAATCATTACTCGCCCATTTTCTGAGGAACGTGTTATCATTTTGTCCGAATGTCTATGATTGCCAAATTATTTGTTCCGAAAATGGTCTAAAATTAATAGGTTGGACACACTGCAGAAGACTCCGATGTGACATTCAATTATTTCCAGCCGACCACATATAACTAACGGAATGCGCAAAGAACTTGAAACTTGGTGTGGAGGGTGTGTTGCGTGTCGAAATGCAACCGTGGAGATGATTAATGGGTAATATCGGCCCAATGGTTTCTGAGTTATACCCAAAAGTTCAAGATCTATTTCTGTGAAAGTACTGATGCCATAAGACTGAAGCATCGTAATTTCGTTTAGAAAACCGACAAGTACTTTCGTGCAAAATGTTGTGTGGATTATGTCTTTGAAAAGTGCAGTTGAAAAATTTTTCGAATTTTTGATTCCCCTTTTCCGGAAACAACTCATTAAATTGGCACTCAATTTGTCGCAGACATTGGAGTCAATATTCAGCAACAACGTGCCAAATTTCAGTTCGATCAATTATTCATTTTCGGTAAAATTGGGAGAGGAGTAGGAATATATAATTTCATCGTTGTTAAGGTTTTTTTGGGGTTTTCACTAATAATACCTGAAACAGAACTAATTAAAATTAAATAAAATAGGTTTTCATGCCTTCAACGCCTTTGCGGATTGCAAGATTAGCTTTTGGTCAAGGGCAGTTTCTACGAAAAAGGTTGCCTAATGAACAAAGCGAGCTGTAACGTTTCAGAGTACAATTCTGACTTCTTCATCAGAAAAACGAGAAAATTTGCATGAAGAATCATGCACCAATGAAATTTTTTCGATAAGGATATGGATAATTCACGAAAAACATTTTTTTTAAATGTTTTGAAAACTCGATTCGGACGAACCTTTGAAGTAAGTTGCGCGTTGATATCCTCCATCAAATTACAAAGTTTCGATGTGATCGATTCTGTGCTTCTTGAGATTATGAGGATATAATCTCAAAATTTCGAACAACAACGAAATTTTACATTTTTTTCCATTTTTTTTCGAAAGTAAACACCGTATCGAACTGGAATTTGAATTGTTGTTGTTGAATACTGATTTTGAGGTCTATGCCAAGTTTCATTGACATCTGATCAACTCTTTCCGAGGAAAAAATCTTTTCAACAAAATGAACAGAAAGTTTTCTAATAGACATTTTTTCGCGCATGTTCTAGGGAAACAGCGTGCTATCGTTTCGTCCAAATATCTGTAATTTTTTAATTTTGAGCTGAAAATGCTCTTATACTACTAGGTTGGACTCACTGATGACAAATCCGGTGTCAAAATCGATTCTGTCCGGCTGGCCGACCGTCCGTCCGTAGGCACGATTACGGGAGTACGGAAAATCCTACCGACTTGAAAATTCCAGTGTTGATTGTATTTCAAAATGCGAAGGTCCAATCCATTAAATGGTGAAATCAGTCGTATAGTTTTGGAGTTATAGCCATTTGAAGTTCTGAGTTTATTCCCCTAATATTTCGAGAACCACTGAAGCGATTGAATTGAAACTTGGCAGTTACTTGGAACATAAGTACTTTCAAATTCTCGCGAAGTTTTGTTGAGACCGTGATGTCAGTAAATTTTGAAAAAAAAATTTTCTTAATTTTTTTCGAAAAAAATGTTTGTTTCAGAAACCATTGATTCTATTCGGACAAAATTCTAGTCATAATTTGAACTTTATATTCTGCAACAGTGTACCGAATTTCAATTTCTCAAATATTCAATATTCTGTGATACTATCATACCATTCATACTATCGTCATAAAATTCTGCATAGACCTTCGAACTGTCATATTTCGATGGAAATCTCGATTTCAATTCGATCTTATTTTTATTTTTGTAAAAATTGGGGAAATAAAATTTTGAATGTACATCTGCGGAATCATTGGGTGGATTTTACCCATTCATGAATTCGGCCTCCGTAATAAAGGTACAATACTACTCTACAAATGTTGAGTTTCTAAATCTTTTTTTCCAGGAGCCTGACGGCCGACCGTAAACACAATAACTTCTTGAAGAAACGACTTTGAAACTCGATATTTGTAGAGGAGGTTTGGGGCTTAATTACGAAGATCGAATATGTGAATGGGCAAAATTCGCCCAATGATTCCGTAGATATACCCATTTAAAATTTTATTTTCCCAGTATTTCCGAAAATGCAGATAAGATCGAATTGAAATCCAGTATTTTATCGAAAAAACCTAGAGAAGCACTGACGTTAATTCAATATTTTTTGCGCGCATGTTCGAAGGATATCATCGAAAGTGAACATGCACGAAAAAGCTGCTGATTTTTTTCGTCAGTGCTTTCCTAAGTTTTTCTAATAATACTCAAAATTGGTGGAATCGAAATCTTTTTTTTTTCTGAATTCTGAAATTTTTTATTTAAACTGTTTTCAAGGGTTCAATACAGTTTTCATCAGATCTCTTCAAATGACATTGTTCTTATTATTCCGATGAGATAGTTTGATAAAAGATGAATTGATATTTTTTAAGATTTTCAGGAGGATATTGATATTTGATCGTTTCGTCCAATTTAAAATTCGAATGCTTGAAAAAAAATCCGAAAGTAAATCACTACAAATTTATTGTAAAAAAATAAGGAACATTTCACATGTCAAAAATGATTTTTCATCATATCACAGCCAATTTGGTTAATCAGTTGAAAAAATTATTATTCAGGAATCTTGATTATCTCTATAAAAAATTCGCTCCAAATATTTGTCCAATCTATCGACTCGAAGCTGCAAGCATTGAAGATCGTTGAGTGTATCCAGGTTTGGAAAGATATCAGAAAAACACATCATCACTCGATAGGACGTGAACCTACATGAAGAAACTAGTACCAGATGATATTCGTTGCAGGCAATATCCATGAGAAGATCTTCGGTTTTCAATCTCCTGCAAAAAAAAATTTAGCAATTACTTTTTAGAAGTTGGATAATGCATGTAAATTACCTCAGTTGAACGAAGAGTGAGTGAGGTTCCAAGTGCATGTCGTAAGCTTTGAATTCTTGGAATAATTGTGAAGAAAAATAATTGAGGGTCGAATCGCCAACAGTTGTAGAGTAGCGGGCATGTCTCATCACGAGTGAACGCAAAACAGGGTGCCTCTTTGCTAAGTCGCGATAGTTCGGAAATTGTTGTAGAACTCTCAAGCATTCTACAGGCATCATGGACCTGAAAAAGCATAAAAAGTATTTTATGGAAGCGTAATACAAAATATAAATCAACCATTTTAAGAGATTTTCAGTATTTTGGAATGAAACTAAATTACCTGGTTCCATCATTTCTTCATACCATTTTGAAACAAAAAAATATTTCAGGCAACCATAATGACGTATTAATTAATAAGTAAACCGGGATGGTCACGATTTTATAAATACAAATATATAGAGAATTAACTAGGTATAGAGCAAAACTCACGTTGAATTTTGAACAAAGTATTTTATTGAAGATTGACTTTCCACAGTGACGAAAGACTTGGGGAGTAAAAACCCACGTCATGCTTCACTATAATAGCTTCAGAGTACCATTCAAAAATTTTCAGTTGTATAAATAAACCAGAGCCCTAAGGCGCAATAGAAATAACCGAAAATTCCTGCTAAAAATTTGTTCCATTCCCGAATTCAATATTTTATATTTCCGAAGGGAAATTTTTCTGGTGAAACAATATGAAAGAAAGTATCGAGAGGAATCTTGTGAAATATTTAAGCAAGTGTTATAATTTCTCTTGATCCAATTATTAAAATAGGGTCGACTATCAAGTACATAATCTAGAATTATATGGAATAACTCTGTCAGAAATTGTATAACGTTTCTAAAGTAAAAACTTTCCCATACCTCAGCTGTGACAGGACAATAGGAAGTACTTCTGGTCCTCCTCTGGCTGCAATATGCACGATCGGTCTTTCAATTCTCAATCTTTGATGGTTCCACAAAATGGCCTGGCAAAAATTCCGAATGGATCGGTTTCCGGACTTATTTTCCTCCAAATATCTCTTGGCATCGCTGATGAGCTGGAATCGCAGACGAAAACTCCTAGCAATAAGATCGTGGAAAGATCTGAAGTAAAACGCCAGAAACAAGCGCTCAGTTGGAGACGAAAACCTGGAAAAAAAAATCATCAATAAAGTTCCTAGGAAATCATAAATCTCACCTCCATTCTCGGAAAATATTCTCCACCAACACTTGGGGGTCTACAGAGCTACCCTTCGAAGATGTCGACATCGTTACAGGGATGAACGTATGCAGATTCAACAAATATAACAACAAAAAGCTTCGACAGAACTCACAGGTCCAGTCAAAATGCAACAAATATTCAGTTTGACAAAAAACGTCAATGTGACAAAAGTTGTCAGAATTTCTGAAACTCATATTTGATCATTTTCTTTGGTTTCTTGGGATCGAAGTGTATCAAAAATGACCTCATTCATGGAAAACAATCTGTTTCCGAATATTTTGGGGTTATTCCGATATAAAATCATAAAATATCATATCAGATCATATCAAAAATTTCTTGATAGATCCTCTGGGACAGCTCTTATTATGTTAATTCCTCTGGTTGGGAAAATCATTTCTTTTTGTTATGGGATATGTCACTTGTGTTCCTATTCCCCCTTAGGCACAGCATTTTAAATATCTATATTGTCGACCTTCTTGATTTTTGTCTGGAATGCTGTATTTACTAGCTCGGAACTGAACCCAAATTTGGTTCCTATTAGTCCAGAACTTTGTTGCTATCAGTAATTTATCCATCTTCTCGTTATGATATTTCAGACCCCACATGAAAATTGATGAAGTCATCAATAATTGCAGATTCCAGAGATTGGATATAATTTTTTGCGAATAAATCGGAAATTGTTATTGCGAATTATTCGGAAAGCTTATTCATGAATACTACCAGTTCTGTCTGATAACAGAAAAACTCACTGATAATCATAGATATTCCATTTTGTACATGAAGTTTTCCTTTGAAGATCCTCCCTATTTTCAGGGTAGAAACCCATAGGTTTGTTGAGAAAAGGGGTGATTGATGTTTGGAAATATTGAGTCGCAGCATTCTCGCAAGGGACGAATTCAGTGACCATTCATGAGTACTCTGTGTGAATATTCTGAAATATTTTTTGAGTTTAGGAAACCTGAAAGGTCTCGTATAAATATTCGGAATGAATTCAGTTTGCTCGCCTGGAAAACAGGAGATTGTAATTTTTGTAGAATTAAAAAAATCCTGCCCCACTTGAGTCTTCAACTAATAAAATTTTTTTCAATCCTGAATGAACCTTGCAATTTTCAAGAAATCACAATTTTATCCTGTTAGACTGCTATGCAGGTAGTCCCACAAGTTCCATGGTAATGTGGAGAGAAGGGTATACTCTATTCACCTTTTGAAAGAAAAATCATTGCATCATCAAGTATTGAATTCCTGCGTTCTTAATCGTATTTACTCACGAATGCTCGACATTGTATCAGGAACTCATGATGATCCTAAGGTTAAATACAAGGGGTATTTTTTCATACCAAAGATGTTTCTATCAGGAGTCCCACAAGTACCATGGTAATGTGGGGAGAAGGCTACTCTATTCATCTTTCGAAAGAAAATTTCTTTCCAAGTATTGAATTCCTGCTCCTGCCTCTCTTAATCGTATTCTCTACCGACGAATGCTCGACATTCTATCAGGAACTCATGATGATCCTAAGGTGTCAAAAGTTAATCAAGGGATATTTTTTTTTTCATACCAAAGATGTAGCAGCTTTTATTAGAAATGAGACGTTTCTGACAGAATCCCGTATGTCATTTCATATAATCATTTATATATAACCTAGTGAAATTTTAGATTTTTCAAATGAAAACATGTTGTTTACCCAATAAATTGCGAAATGAATCAACGTCCTGCCACCGACCATTGAAGAGTAATTTTTTATTCATTGTTCCGGAAGAACAATTAGATAATAGACAACGATTACCAAATGAAATCAACGAAATAAAATTTTCGAAAATGATTCTGCCATAGTTCAAGACAGGTAGTTGAAAGTCGGCGCTAATGGAAATGATTTCAATTGTTGGGGTGGATAATCGAACGAACAAGTTTATCTCATGCGAAAAATTAAATGTTTCCACTTGATAGTGCATAATCACCTAGTTTTTTTTTAATGGGTTTGACGTAGTTAGGAGATATGAGTATTTTTGTGAAGACATTTCCTTGATGGGTGAACTTCTTCTGAGACTTTGAACGCATTATTCTGGAAACTATATTTTCCGAGTAGGTGATCAAGATTTGTAAGAACGGCTGAACTGATCGGTTTAAAATTTTAACGCAACATCCAAAGGCAATAATCGAAAGAATAAGATTTCGAATAATTATTCCAATTTTTTTTTCAAATTTTAAATGGCAATTTTGGTCGAAAATTTTATCTTTTTTCAAGCCACCTCCCCATCAAAAACGAAGTTTGGAATAATTCTTCGATCATTACCTAATTTTATCTGTCCACACAAGGAATATCTCGTTTTTTTAATTCCAAATGATCGTTTGCAGGAACACACCAGATTCACTTTTTCACGAATCATTTGTGCCATTATAAATTTAGATGTTGCCACTCAATGCATCAGTACAATTGGTCTTTGGCAGATGAAATACCTTTTCAAAAAAAAATTAATGAAAAAGGCCTTTTTTGTCACCTGACCATTACCCCTCGAAATCATTTCATGAATTTCATTGAATAATAAATACGCCCCTTCTTCATAAAAACTACCCTCAAATTTTACAATATGCTAAGCTCCATGAAATGAGCTATTCAGATATGTGATGTAGTTATTCAGTACATTTTTTTCCACTACGAAGGACGCATCTTTATGAAACGAAAAATCTACAACCAAAACACATAATAAAAAAGTTCTTCCCTGAAGAACATTTGAACGATGATGTCCATGAAAATATGATATTGAATATTCAACATAATTTAACAGGGAAATGATTTCAAAAGTGGAAAAAATACCAACATCGCAGAAGATATGAGCCGAAAAAACCACCAATATTATCCTTGTATAAATCATTCATATAATGATATTTCACAGGGTAGTCCAATTAGTGATGTCAATAATTCTTTTTTAGATTCCTCACACCTGAGGGTATCCAAAAATATCACATGTATGTTACGGGATTTTTGTAGCTTTCGAAATACAATTTTTTTGTATTTTTTGCAATTTATCATGCTAGCGAGTTCTCAAATATTTATATCTTTTCATGTAGTAGGTATTTTGCAGTTTTTTTTTAACATAATCTCCGAGAATGTTGTTTCAATAACAGAAATACCTCAGTTTCCTAAAATAACTCAACGTTACTCAAAAAAAGCATAATAAATTGAAAATACACAATAAAAAATTTAACTCGAAAACTACAAAAAATCGCGTAGCATACATGGGGTATTTTTGGATACCCCCAGGTCTGAGGAATCTGAAAAAAAAAAATTGACGTTACTACTCGCAGCACCCTGTATGCGAAGACAAAAATTGCTGTAAGAGAGAGTACACACATTTCACGTCTCCTATATAATACAACTTGTTTTTGGTTTATTATTTACATAAAAAACCTTAGTGATGGACCAAAAAAAAAAAAAATAACCCCCCCTGAAAATATCACAGTTTACATTTTGAAGTATGTAGACTTGAATGAACTAATAGAAAAAATCCGTCCGTCCGACGTCCGTTGTCCGGGGTTTTCCTCTGAAATTCCTGAACCGAGATCCTTGAAACTTGGTGGAAAAATCGTGTGTCGCTCGAGTTTAATCATCCAAGCTTTTCAGCAGGATAGGTGTACCTTAAGGGTTCAAAACTGCGGGTTGGAGGGAAAAAAAATATTTTTCGAAAACTTATCACCGAATTCTCATGAAACTCTCAACGTCAATTACTGTTTTATAACTCAAACTAAAAATTCACACCCGGGTGATTTCGAATCAGTGGTCCTTGAGTTATAAAGAAAAACGCTGCAAATTGTGTGGTGAAAAACCAATGAGTTATAAATTAGTATATAAGTTTTATTGAAGATATCAATGGTAATGGGTTATTCAACTGAGAAAATAATAAACCCCAGTGTAAAATGTGCAGCGTTTTTTTTTTATATAGTTGTTCCATTAATTAAATTATACTTTGGTTGTACTATGTTATAGTCGGCAAACCGCGGCTCGCAAAAAGCTCTCATCTTTTTGAATTTAGCCGAGTTACACCATTATAATGTCACTGAGGCAAGACTAAAGTTGAGAGCATCTCCTCAAAGTAAACTATACCTTTCAATTGCTCATATTTGGCTCATTTGGATGACCAATCTGCCGACCCCTATACTATGTACTGAACATTTTTTCGGGATTTCGAGTTTCCTTTAATATCTGTATTTTCGAGGAGGAATTTCAGAAGACGTACTACAATGAACACAATATTTCTAGAACCAGATTTCGGATTTTGCCATTCTTTAACTCGATTATTCAATGTATCAATTCTTGAATGGCAAACATTTCAATCAAATAATTGTATCATTGTATAAAGATATTCATATGATGATTGTATCCAGTTCTGTACGAAGGGGCTGAAACTAGAATATAGCATGAAGTAAACTTTAACCTGTTCAATTCATGAAAGTATTCTGTACACAATGACGGTATCTTCGAAGCCGTACTAATGATGAGCTACAGTTCCCTATCAAAATACGGTATACGGGAACTAACATAATAGTTCCGACCATAGATGGCGACACATCAATCCTGAAGGATAATTTCAAACCAATTCCAATGCGAAAGTACGATTATTTATTATGTCTTCGATCAATTTTTGGTATCCTATGAAGATGCAAACTACGATCGCTAAGTTATTAGGAGGAAGCAACTGACGTGAAGTCAGTGTTGCTTTAGGACGCATGCTCGAGTTCATTGGGAATTTCGTATTTCTTGAGTAGTTTATGAAAAAATTTCAAAAAGCACTGCCGTGAAGGCAGCAACTTTTGCGCACATGTTCAATGTAGGTGACCGCTTCAGCAACGAATTTGAAGATGCACGCAAAAGCTGCTACCTTCACGGCAGTGCTTTTTGAAATTTTTTACTGATGAATTACTGGATTTTAATTCGATCTTATCGGCATTTTTGGAAATATTGGAAAAATAAAATTTTGAATGGGTATATCTACGGAATCATTGGGCGGATTTTACCCATTCACGAATTCGACCTTCGTAATTAAGCCCCAAACCTACTCTACAAATATCGAGTTTCTAAGTTGTTTCTTTCGGAAGTTATTGTGTTTACGGTCAGCCTAACGGCCGACTGCGTAAACACAATAACTTCCGAAAGAAACAACTTAGAAACTCGATATTTGTAGAGTAGGTTTGGGGCTTAATTACGAAGGTCGAATTCGTGAATGGGTAAAATCCGCCCAATGATTCCGTAGATATACCCATTCAAAATTTTATTTTTCCAATATTTCCAAAAATACAGATCAGATTGAATTGAAATCCAGTACTTCATCGAAAAATTACAGTTCGAAGTTTCATACAGAATTTAATGAGGATGATATGATAAGAAAATCATAGAAATTTTTTTTTCAAATCGTTCTAATGGCACGATTATTACGAAATTTCGCATAAAGTTGTCTTTCAGCATCTCAAAACTAGCTGTGAAGTTTTATCAGGACTGAATCAGTATTTCTCGAGTTATACCGAAAAAATCAACGATATCGAGAAGAAAACCTCGAAATTTGACATATTTTTTCCCGATATCTCCAAAACTTATGATCGTATCGAACTGAAAATTGGTGCACTGCTGTGAAATATGAAGCTCAAAGTGTGAGTTGAATTTTTTTCTGGATATGATGAATGGTTTCCGGAAAAAATTTTTTTTTTAATTTACTGACAATATGAGCCTGATGAAATTTGGCTCAAAGTTACGCGTCATTATACTCCACCTTACTGCCAAGTTTGAATCCAATCGCTCAAGTAGTTTCTAAAATAAAAAATAAATAACTTCAAAACTTCAAGTGCCTATAACTCCGAAACTATTCGACCGATTTGGCCCATTAACGAACTTAACCGCGGCATTCTGATGCGCAACCTATCCTGAAAGTTTCAAGTTGCTAGCCTGCTTCTGTCGACAGTTACCGTGTCTACGGCCGGAAGGCCGGCCGGACAGAATCGATTTTGACACCGGATTCGTCATCAGTGAGTCCAACCTAGTCGATTGAGACCATTTTCGGCTCAATCATCCAAAATAACAGACATTTGGACAAAACGATAGCACGCTGTTCCCCTGGAACATGCGCGCAAAAACAACGATGATGAGGAAATAACAACGGAATTCGAATTATTTTTCTTCAAAATTCCCGAAAAAAAATTGAACACGGTTGTAACGTATCCACCTGAAGGTTTTGTCGCGAATTTCATTGGAACCGGTATGATTGTGAAAAAAAATTCATAAAGTAATATGTATGATTTTTGTTTTATTTCTAGTAGTATGAAATGGTTTCGGAGGTTATTTCCCTGATATTTCAGGAGCTATACTGGAGCGGTTGGATTGAAACTTGGCAGTTAGTTGGAGCATAACGACGCGCAAATGTTTCCGAAATTTCGTTGGGATCGTATGGTCACTCAATTAAAAAAAAAATTTTTTCGAAATTTTTTTTCCAAAAAATTTTTTTCCATGAGCTATAAATCATATACGAAAAACTTCTGCTCATACCTTGAGCTCTATATTTTACAGCAGTGTACTAAATTTCGATTCGATTTGAATAATATTTTCGGAGGTATTGGGAAAAAATATGTGAAATTTCGTGTTTTTTTCTCGATATCGTGGTTTTTTTCGCTACAGCGCAAGCAGTGCAAACTCAATGATGATAAAATTTGGCAGCTAGTTTGAAGATGCTGAAGGACAACTTTGTGCTGAATTTCATGACGATAGTGTCATCAGAACAATTCGAAAAAACATTCAATTTCAGTTTTTTTTTTTCAAATATTCAATATTCTGGGATCTTCTTATCATATTATCCTCGTTCAATTCTGTATGAACCTTCGAACTGTCATTTTTCCGCCTAACTACCGACCTCAAACACAAGAACTTCCAGAAGAAACAACTTCGAAACTCGATATTTGTAGAGTAGGTTTTGGGTTTAATTACGAATGTCGAATTCGTGTTTGGGTAAAATCCACCCAATGCTTCCGTTGATACACCCATTCAAAATTTTATTTTTTCTAAAAATACAGATTAGATCCAATTAACAAAGTTCTGGATTCCAAATGGATCTAATCTGTATTTTGGAAATATAAAATAAACTGAAAAAGCACTAACGTGAAGTCAGCAGATTTTGCGCGCATGTTCGAAGGATATCACCAAAAGTGAACATGCTCGCAAAAGCTGCTGACTTCACGTTAGTGCTTTTTCAGTTTATTTTATATTTCCAAAATACAGATTAGATCCAATTGAAATCCAAAACTTTGTCGGAAAAACCTAGAAAAGCACTGACGTGCTGAACAATCCTATGTTATATTCGATTCTGCCTGGCTGACCGCCCGAACGTATCACGATAACTCAAGAACAAAATGAACTAGCACCTTGAACTTTCTGGATATTTTGCGAATCGAAAAGAGATGCTCAAGTTCGTTAAGGGGCCAAATTTGCCAAACGATATTTCGGAGTCATACTCATTTGGTTTTTTGAGGTTATTTACTCGATAACAATTGATGGTATCGGATCGAAACTTGGTTAGAAGGTTGAAGACATAAATTGAAAAAACTTAGGAAAGCACTTACGTGAAGTCAGCAGCTTTTGCGCGTATGTTCACTTTTGGCGATATCCTTTGAACATACGCCCAAAAGCTGCTGACTTCACGTAAGTGCTTTCCTAAGTTTTTTCAATTTATGTCTTCAACCTTCTAACCAAGTTTCGATCCGATACCATCAATTGTTATCGAGTAAATAACCTCAAAAAACCAATTGAGTATGACTCCGAAAAATCGTTTGGCGAATTTGGCCCATTAACGAACATGAGCATCTCTTTTCGATTCGCAAAATATCCAGAAAGTTCAAGATGCTAGTTCATTTTGTTCTTGAGTTATCGTGATACGTTCGGGCGGTCAGCCAGGCAGAATCGAATATAACATAGGATTGTTCATCAGTGAGTGAGTCCATCCTAGTCCTTTAAGTACATTTTTGCGAAAACTACAGGCATTTGGGTTCATCGATGGAGCATGCGCGAAAATACCTAGAGACTCGACGTTTTCAGGATTGAATGGGTAAAATCCGCTCAGTGGCCTAGGAGAAACAAACCATCAGGTAAGAATGAAGATGAAGAAGTTGAGGGCACATTTGATGTCTTCCATCTGACAGAAGAAGATATATCCGAAAACAAAATGGGCAACTTGAATCCATAAATGGGCAAAAACCACTTGATGATTTGTAAGACATAAACCGTAAGATGAGACTTGCTAGTGGACAATTCGTGGTCGAATTCAATCCTGTCTTTTTGTATAGTAGAAAAAATAATTTCGACATGGAAAAATTAAGAGATTCAGAATTTGTAGATGAATTTGAGGTCAACACCTGTTGAAAATGAATTGTTTGTTGCATTTGAAACTAGGTGTATTTTTTCAATTACGGGATGTTTACGAGTGACTTATAAATTGGAGCAAGTGGAGAGCAGACAAAAAAAGAAATGAGCTTGATTCATATATGCACATGTAAGACAGCATCCGGAGGGTATTCAGTAGCGTAGTCAGGATATGAAATATGTAGGTTTCAAAAGGGCTTTAGAAAATCTCCTTCACATACTCGAATAATTAACCTTTGATACTTCGAAGGAGATCTGTGAGTTCTTCAAAATGCGACGGTGGAGTTCGTTAATGGGCGCAATCGGCCAAACGATTTCGGAGTTATAGCCATTTGAAATTTCGAGGTTATTTCCCTGATATTTCGAGAAGTACTTGAGCGTTTTGGTGGAAACTTATCAATTAGTTGGGGCGTAACGACGCACAACTTTTTGCGAAATTTTGTTGAGATCTTACTGTCAATAAAAAAAATTTTTTCGAAAAAAAATTTTTTTTTTCGAAATCATCACATAATTTCATTTCGGAAAAATTTAGTTCATATTTGAACTCTTTATTTCATAGCAGCGTACCAAAATTCCAGTTTGATATGCGAATATGTCGCATTAAGTGTTTCTCCTCGGTAACGGTATTTTTCATGGAATAACTCAAAAAATACTGATTCAATGATGAAACTTGATAACTATTTTGAAAATGCTAATAAACAACCTGGTGCAAAATTCCATGATGATCGTGTCATTAGAACAATTGGAATAATTTTTTTTCAATAATTCAATATGCTGCGATCTTCTGATCATATTATCCTCACATTGTGTATGAACCTTCAAGCTGTAATTCTTCAATCGAGTACTGGATTTCGATTCAATCTTGTCTGTATTTTTGGAAGTATTGGTGGAATAAATTCTTTAGTGGATATATCTACGGAATCGTTAGGTGTATTTTACCCATTCACGAAGTCGGCCTAGGTAATTAAGGTCGAAACCTTCTCTACAAATATCGAATTTCTAAGTCGTTTTCAATTCCGAACGTCTTATTCGTAAGTGGGTTAATTCCACCTAATGATTTCGTAAATATACCCATTCAAAATTTCATTGCACCAATATTTCCAAAAATACAGATTGGATCGAATGGAGATCGAGTACTTGAATGTTGAAGGTCCATGTAAAATTTCGTGGGGATGATATGATAAGAAAGTCATCAAATATCAGGAAGTAGATGTGCTTCTGGCAGGGTCAATACGTGAAAAGATGACTGCTTGGGCAACGAAGTTGAAGATGCGAACAAAAGCTGTGTCTGGGTTTGCATTCACTTACATCCATGGTTGGTTCATTGCAGGAGTTGTTTTCTATTTCTCAAGCCATAAATTGAGAGCGGTATCATATTTTCATATCATCAGGAGCTGAAAGACGAGAGTTGATTTTAATATGTGGTTAGAGGAATTTGTCAACCATGAAAGGATTGCTTTCCACCTCTACTAAGTCATCAAATACGAAAGTAAAATCAGATGCCACTTAACTGGTTTGAAGAAATGGTAAAAATAACCACCGTGTTAGATTTTCATCGACATCATTTGAATATTCAATTGCAAAGAGCAAGTCCAGAGCTGCACTAGCTGAACTCGGGATCGTTTAATATATAAACATTATGTAGTATAATAATAGATGGTGGATGTATACAAGCTTCTTCCGAGAGGAGAGAGCAGATCAAGGTCGTCGTAAGATATGGATTACACTGACACTGACCTACATAATGAGTGAGGAGCTCCACACCATCAAATACAATGTGTAATAAACCTTTTTATGAGTGCAGACGACGGTTCTTCTATCCAATGTCAGTACAAGGTGAGCTAGTAATGATTTCAGTGTCGTGCTTTCAGATATTTCGATTATCAGCATCCCTCCTGAAGCTTTCCTAGTCCCTTGCATATAAATCCTACCAGATCAAGAACAACCAGTCTTCGAATTAAATTTCCGAAATTTCAGATCATCAATTTGCATGCTGAGCAAAAAAAACATTTCTTAGGGTATAAGTATACCTACCTTGTTTTCGAAACTAAGACTTGTTTGGATGTGTTGCTTGGACTGCAATCGACTCAACTCATTGTAACCTTGAAAGCTGCAGCTGGTTAATTAACTGAACTTAAAGCGGAGTGACATACCTTTTGACAATTGGTTCAATCTATTTTCTGTTTTGATTACGAAAGAATTGAGTGGTACTTAGAGTACGCCAGTGTTTCCTTTTTATTGTTTCCGTTACTGAAGATAGGGTATTTTGTACGAAGGACTTCCAAGGTGAGCTAGATAGGTTACTCTGGATTTTGAAGAGTTTTTCTTCTGTTTGTCTTCTCTATGTTGCTCATTTCTTTTGCATTGAAATGGTAAGAAGATATTAGCCAAGGACTGGACTAGGATAGTTTCGAAGTCGAAAAGAGTTTCTTGCATATTCATGATATATACTGGGCGAAATATTCCTCCCTTCTTATAGCTTATGACACGAAGAATTGGTGGAGAAGGTAATTTGAAAGGAAAAATTAATCATAGACCGAAATCAATTTACGTGAACATTATTGGTTGTTGCACTCCTGCAGAGGCTACGGCAGATTTTACCATTTGTCTGGTAACTTTCGAAAGCAATAACCTACAGATCGGGAGTTAGCTCCAATGGGAACGTTAACTTCCGTGTCCATCGACTTTTTAGTATTTTTTAATAAGATCCTACCGAATTGATAGAATTGAGAAAAACATGGACTTGAACCTAGAATCTGATACTGAAATTTTTTGAGTATGTTACCTATAACGCATATAAGTGAACTTCAAGGGAATGCTCCTGACCTACGTCAGTGCTTTTCTAGTATTTTATCTTCTCTTTTCTGACGTATTCAGAGCTGTGAGCTATTGTAGCACATATATTATTTTCGAGATCGAAAATCTCAAAACGATTTCTCGATCCCGAAAAAATTTCGGAGTGTTTTCTTGATCTCGTCCGAAAAAAAAATTAGTATCGTCTCGAAATCTAGACCAGACCTGACGAGAAACCTTGACTTTTTAGAGTCTCATGGAATCCTAGTTTTCATTGAATTATCAATAGTTCTTGTCCAGATACTGCGAGTGAAACCCTAGGAAAAAGCCTGGAACACAATGTAATATCCCCCAAAATCCCCCTTCATTCGATTTCCAGAAGTTCAGTTGCGATTAAATTGAAATCTAGATTTTTTCGGAAAAATAATGTGTGAAGGTTCATGCAAGAGCTTGTAAGGATCGAATATGATATTCAATAGGAAATAAAATATCAGGAAGAATAGCTTCATTAGGAAAATTGCCATGAATTTTTACCTGAACCTTCAGTACTCGATAATTTTCATTTTTTCGAAAGATATCAGTTAGAGAATTATTTTTACTATAGATCAACTTCATTCCTGATATACACCCCCACGAAATATTTAACTGGTCTTTCAATGAAATAACCATGAATTTTCCGAGCAAACCTCGTATTGAAATCGGAGAAAGGATCAAAAGACATTATGCGAGCATAACAGTTTTGGGGGCAACAACTCCAGTACCATCTGTGCCGTTTTTGCAGGGGAACTTGCTCTCAGTGCCTTTGAGCGAAATCATTAGTGCCTTTGACGAAAAGTGGGGTAGGTGGAACACCCAAAAAAACCCAATTTAAAACGACATAAACATGCGTATAAACCAGTTATTCGAAGTTGAGTTTTTACGAGAATTTTTGGTACCTGAATGTCGTAACGTCTGTAATGCTCCTTATAAATCCTTCGTTTAATTGGTCGGATTTGCAATTAACAACTCAGTCCAGATTGGTTTTTCCTTATTGGTAATGGAAGGGTTTAGTTATTAATCTCCGCATCTCATCAAAAGCGGCCTTATCGACCTGCAGGATAATTTATAATCCTGCGATTCGACCACTCCGCCAAAAACGCAACTTTGTGAACATCTTTTTGGAAAATTTGTAGCGGACTTAAACGAGTTATTCGACTTTCTTTGAAGGGGGGCAGGTGCACTTAAACTGAATAATAAGAAGTTTTATCAAAGCTCTCGATATCTGGAGCTTCTTCCATTACCGGAGGAAATGAGTTCGCGATTTCTAGGGCCTTGAAAATGAACCTATAAGTTCAAATTCATACCAGAAGATTTCTCTTCGATTATCTACGGATCTTCAACTACGTCATGGAAACAATGACTTCCAATATCAATTTTGTGATAAGGAAAAACGCTGCAAATTTCACACTAGGGTTCATTATTTTTTCAGTCAAATAACCCAATACCATTGATATCTTAAATAAAACATATACAGGGTCTTTCACGAGGAACCTCACCCATATTTATACGGGAAACTACTGAACGTATTTTCATGAAATTCAGCACTCATAAGTATTTCACGATGCTGATGAAATCTAAAATATTTTCAAGGCACGAGCACCTCCGGTTTTTCTGGAAATGACGTCAACTTCCGTTTTTCAAATTAGAACACCATTTTTTTATTGCAGAAATAGATTCCTTAGAAAATTTCAATCTATTTTGATGTAACACTTTTCAGTTTTGGTTGGAAATTTCTCTCTGAGCGGGAAAATTCGAAAAAAAAATCGAAAATAGAGCTCCGCTGAAACAAGAATAACTTCGAGGTTTTTGGATGGAAAATTTTCATTTTTAGGATTTTTCGAGATGTAAGATTGATGTATCCACTTTAAAAATCGAAATCACGATTCATTATACAGGGGGTGAAAAAATCGCTTTCAAAGTTAGGGATGACAAAATCGTGAAAAATCAATTTTTTCAAATTAGAACCCCATTTTTTTATGGCAGATATTGAATCTACGTTAAAAAATAATGTGAGTGTATGCATCACACCCTTGCCCTAAAGTGGATATTTTCTGAGTTATTCACAAAAAACTGTTTTTCGTCTTGAATTTTCAGCTATTTCTTTTCCCTTCACGCCAAAAAGATGAAATTTTCAGGAACTGTTATTTGAACCATGCTGTAGATTTTTCACCCCTTCTTGAAAATGACTTCAAGTTACTATTAGGAGAACCATGGCAAACTCTCGCAGTTGTAACTAGAGAAGATGCTCAAAGTTTTGACCGTTAATTTCTAGACATTTATTTATACGTCTCAGGAATGCTTCGTGAATTGCTCTTCTTATTTCATCGGGAGGAAGAGATCTGCAAAAGTGTTTAAAAACCAAATTGAGTTTCAAAACTATGAATCTAAAAATCTAAACAAACCTGAACGCATTTCTGACTCGTTCTAGGCAGTCCTCTTTATCAGTCAGGGGAGTTGAGTAGACAATATTTTTTATCCTACCCCAAACATGATAGTCTAAAGGAGTTAAATCGGGAGAACGTGGTGGCCAAAGATGTGGACCATTGTTCGCCAACCATCGATCTTCAAATAGCCTGTAGAGGATATTTGACACATTGAGTGAATTGTGTGGAGGCGCGCCATCTTGTTGATACCATAAGTCATTATGGTTCTGTACTAGCGGCTCAATTATTTGAGTCAATATGTCAGAATATCTATCTCCTAAGGGAGAACATTCTTTAAATAATGCAAACATGTGTAGTGTTCTATCTTACCAGTTAAAGTCCCATCATAAATGTGAACATCGAGAATTGCATTATTTTTGATGGCGCAAAAAACATTGAAACTCCAGGTCTCTTGAAAGTTCCATTGTCTGAAGTGGTGGTTGTTCTCTTCATCCCAATAATGACTGTTATGCCTATTGAAAGAACCATTCTTTGTGAATTTAGATTCATCTGTCCAAATTATACAGTCCAAAAAGTTTTCATTCTCTTGAAATCGAATCATCATAGCTTCGCAAAACTTTGTTCTCCTGACTAAATCAGTTTCCTTCAAATGCTGTACCCTATTGAATTTATATGGGTGCATTTTATGTTTTTTTAATATTCTCCAAACACTCGATTGAGATAATCCCAGATCAATCTCGGCATCTTTGACAGAATTTTGAGGATTCACACGAAAATATGCAAGAACTGTAATTTCGTTGTTCTCATATTCTACTACACTTTTTTCTCTGTGTGTAGTTTTCTTAACGAAAGATCCGACATTTCTCAAGTTTGTCATGGTTCTGTTAATGGTATCTCTCGTTGGTCTGGGTCGGTCAGGAAACCTCTCAATGAACAGTCGAATCGTTCTATCTACAACTTTATTACATTCTCCATGAAGTAGAATGAGATTTAAATAATCTTCATTTGTAAAATTAGGCATAGTGATCGATTTTATAACTTAATACGAATTATCACCAAATTAATAGTAAACACAAAATGCTACTGAATAAAGAGGAATTTGGCAGATGTAATTAATGATATCTATCATTAAAAAAAAATAATGTAAAACATTGTAAGTTTTTGCATATGGTTCATAAGGAATTATTTATTTATCACTGGAGAGAAAACCGAAGGCCGATTAGTTGAAATAAAGAGGTTTCCGATACAAATTCGAATCCAAATTCGCCATCTATTTAGGAACAACCTGTAACTTTTTTCTCTTGCATATTAGGGTAGTAAAATCTAAAACATGGTTTAAGTAACAGTTCCTGAAAATGTCATCTTTTTGGCGTGAAGGGAAATGAAATAGCTGAAAATTCAAGACGAAAAACAGTTTTTTGAGAATAACTCAGAAAATATCCACTTTAGGGCAAGGGTGTGATGCATACACTCAAATTATTTTTCAACGTAGATTCAATATCTGCCATGAAAAAATGTGGTTCTAATTTGAAAAAATTGATTTTTCACGATTTTGTCATCCCTAACTTTGAAAGCGATTTTTTCACCCCCTGTATCATGAATCGCGATTTCGATTTTTAAAGTGGATACATCAATCTTACATCTTGAAAAATCCCAAAAATGAAAATTTTCCATCCAAAAACCTCGAAGTTATTCTTGTTTCAGCGGAGCTCTATTTTCAATTTTTTTTTCGAATTTTCCCGCTCAGAGAGAATTTCCCAACCAAAACTGCAAAATGTTACATCAAAATAAATTCAAATTTTCTAAGGAATCTATTTCTGCAATAAAAAAATGGTGTTCTAATTTGAAAAACGGAAGTTGACGTCATTTCCGGAAAAACCGGAGGTGCTCATGCCTTGAAAATATTTTAGATTTCATCAGCATCGTGAAATACTTATAAGTGCTGAATTTCATGAAAATACGTTCAGTAGTTTCCCGTATAAATATGGGTGAGGTTCCTCGTGAAAGACCCTGTATATTATCCATAACTCATTCGTTCGTCAGAACACAATTAGCAGCGTTTTTCTTCAGAACTCAGGGACCTCTGGTCGGAAATCATCCGGGTAAAAATTTTTAGGTTGAGTTATCAACATTAGGAGTTTCATAAAAATTAAATGGTAAGTTTTCGAGAAATATTTTTTTTCCTCCTACCCCCAGTTTTGAGCCCTTGGGGTACACCGATCCTGCTGTGAAGCTTGGAGGATCAATAACGAGCAACACACGATTTTTCTACCAAGTTTCACGGATTTCGGTTCAGTACTTTCAGAAGAAAGCCCCGGAAAACGGACGGATGTTTTTTATTAGTTCATTCAAATTTACATACCCCAAAATGTAGACTGTGAAATTTTCAGGACAGGTAATTTGTTTTTTCGTTTTGGCCGATCACTAAGGTTTATTATTTGATTTCATCAAATAAGGAACCAAAATGGTGAATAGCTACACAATAATAACGGTAATATATTCAAACAAAATTTCGTGGGTATTATGTTATCGATAATTGTTAGTTTACAAAATTCGACTCAAAAATTTTTAAACAACGATACGGAGGAAAAACACGAGATTTCACATATTTTGTCCCTAATATCTCCGAAAATTTGAATGGGATCGAACTGGAAATTGGTGCACTATCGTGAAATATCGACTCAAAAGTCTGGGCAAAATTTTTTCCAACTTTTTTCTCGAGACGATACCAACAAAATTTCTCCGGGAGTTAATCGTGAATATTCGATAACTAATAACTAAGTTTCAACCTGAACGCAAAAGTATTTCCTGATATATCGGGAGAATCACATCAGAACTAAATGAGTATAGTGTGTGACCTTTTTGACTTTTTGACAATTCAGGACCATTTTTGCGCGCATGTTCTAGGGGAACAGCGTGCTATCGTTTTGTCCAAATGTCTGTAATTTTGGATGATTGAGCCGAAAATGGTTTCGATCGACTAGGTTGGACTCACTGATGACGAATCCGGTGTCAAAATTGATTCTGTCCGGCCGGCCGGCCGGCCGGCCGGCTGGCCGGTTGGCCGGCCGTAGACACGATAACTGTCGACAGAAGCAAGCTAGCTACTTGAAACTTTCAGGATAGGTTGCGCATCAGAATGCCGCGGTTAAGTTCGTTAATGGGCCAAATCGGTCGAATAGTTTCGGAGTTATAGGCGCTTGAAGTTTTGGAGTTATTTATTTCTTATTTCAGAAACTACTCAAGCGATTGAATTCAAACTTGGCAGTTTGGTGGAGTATAATGACGCGCAACTTTAAGCCAAATTTCGTCAAGATCATATTGTCAGTAAATTTAAAAAAAAATTTTTTTCGAAAAAAAAATTTTTTTTTCGGAAACCATTCATCATATCCAAAAAAAATTATACTCACACTCTGACCTTCTAATTTCACAGCAGTGTACTAAATTTCAGTTCGATACGATCATAAGTTTTGGAGATATCAGGAAAAAATATGACAAATTTCGAGGTTTTCTTCTCGATATCGTTGATTTTTTCGGTATTACTCGAGAAATACTGATTCAGTCCTGATTAAACTTCACAGCTAGTTTTAAGATGCTGAAAGACAACTTTATGCAAAATTTCGTGATAATCGTGTCATTAGAACAATTTGAAAAAAAAAATTTCTATGATTTTCTCATCATATTATCCTCATTAAATTCTGTATGAAACTTCGAACTGTTATTTTCGATGAAGTACTGGATTTCAATTCGATCTGATCTGTATTTTTGGAAATATTGGAAAAATAAAATTTTGATTGGGTATATCTACGGAATCATTGGGTGGATTTTGCCCATTCACGAATTCGACCTTCGTAATTAAGGTCCAAACCTTCTCTACAAATATCGAGTTTCTAAGTTGTTTCTTTCGGAAGTGATTGTGTTTACGCAGTCGGCCGTTAGGCTGACCGTAAACACAATAACTTCCGGAAGAAACTACTTACAAACTCGATATTTGTAGAGTAGGTTTGGGGCTTAGTTACGAAGGTCGAATTCGTGAATGGGTAAAATCCGCCCAATGATTCCGTAGATATACCCATTCAAAATTTTATTTTTACAATATGTCCAAAAATACAGATATGATCGAATTGAAATCCAGTAATTTATTAGAAAAAAATTTCAAAAAGCACTGCTGTGAAGGCAGCAGCTTTTGCGCGCACGTTCAAATTCGTTGCTGAAGCGGTCATCTACATTGAACATGCGCGCAAAAGTTGCTGCCTTCACGGCAGTGCTTTTTGAAATTTTAATTTTTGGAGGTGTCTAAAAAAATTTATTGAATTCCATGGTTTTTCCTTGGTATCGTTTTCATCTCCAGAATAACTCAATAAATACTGATCAAATCTCGGTGGAAGTCGATAATCCGATTGCGAATGCTAATGCGCAAACCTGTGAAAAGTTTCGTGATAATCATCATTAAAAACATTTGAAATAAATCCAATGTATCGTATCAGAAAGTGAAGCTCTGTTTGGCGAGGTCAATTAGACAGTAGGTGACAACATTGACAACGCCAACAAATTTGAACATGCGCGCAAAAGCTGCTGACTTAAAGTCAGTACTTTTCAACATTTCATTTGAAATTTAGGCTTGTGAAGGCGTAACTGATGTTTGTGATGAATATCACGACATAATAACGCATTTGATTCTGCCGAAGTTGGATGATATCGATGTGACCGATATGTGGTTTAAACAATACGGTGCAATATGCCATACAATGCGTGATATTTTTTCGTTTCATGTGAATTTCAGACCAATATTTATGCGATTACTCTGGTGAAAAGACTAAGCCAAAAAGCTCACAATCACCTGTGCATCATCAACGAATTTAGGTGACATTTATTTGAAAGTTTCACGGTCGCCAAAGGAGTAGAGCAGAAGTAATGAAGGCTGACAATACACAGGTATGAGCAAAGGTTTTTGAGGATCGTTTGTTGAGAAGAAAGGGCAGTATCGTTAGATGGATAGGTGACCGTTCTATCATACTCGCATATTTCGCGAGAAATAACTCAGAGAAAAAATTTCAAGATACATTTGGAGACTTCTGATACCACGTCACGGCTTTTAGAGATTTTGTTCAATACAAGCAGCATTTTGAAATATTCGTCTACTTCCTGCATTCTAGACCGTTAACCGTATCGCATCGAAAATTTTTCAAGCGCTCATATTGCCATTACACGTGTTTTACCACTCAATGTATTTTATCGTCCTTGCATTAGTTCTTACAATGAAATAATTCAATGTCCATCATTTGTACACGATATACGTGAGCATATTCAAAATAACAGAGCTGGAATGGATGTTCTTAGTAACAAGAAATTAAAATCCGAGGTAGGAAATAAATTCTCATATCTATAGGAGATCTAAATCAATAGAACAGCACTGACATGGGGTCAGCAGCTTTTACGCGCTTGTTCAAATCCGTTGCCAAGGCAGTCACCTGTTTGGGCATCCTACTTCTCGAAATATTGAGGAAATATCGTCAAAATTCTATTATTTCCGAAAGTCAGTATCGGATCGGATTGAAATTTGGAATATAATTCTTCACACTTACACAAAGGTCTGTGCCAAATTTCGTTGAAATCTTATCTACGTTTCCAGAGAAAAAAAATTCAACAAAGGAGTTAACCTCAAAATTTCAAATTGGCCTTACTCGGGAACTATTAAAACCGATTTCACCCATTAATGAACCAAATCGAGATATTTTGTCTCTTAACCTAATCTGAAAATTTCAAGACTCTATAGAGCCTTGAAATTTTCTATAGATATAGATAAACCCATGGGTTTATCTGCGGTATTATTAGTTGGATTTCAACCGTTCACCAATCCGGTTCCAACTCAAAGACTCGATTTTGTAGAGAGCCACTTCGAGGCTTGATTATGAGGGTCGAATTATGGAATGGGTGAAATCCGCCCAATGATTGAGGAGAAAATTCCTGAAATACTGATGTCTATGCTGACGTCTATAACTTGGTTAAAAACTGGTGGTTTGATGGTTAATGCAGAATTGCGTGAGGAAATTATGATTTTATGATCGCACTATTGGTTTGTCACGAAGTAAAGCTAAATGGGAGTGATCGATACCTTCGATAAATGACGGTACTGACAACAACTTCGAACAAGTGCATGAAAGCTTCTCACTTTACATCAGTGTCTTCATAGAATATTTCAGTTATTGAAGTTAAAACCATGGATAAAAAATTTTAAAAAAGCACTGACGTAAAGTCAGCTGCTTTTGCGTGAAGGTTCGAATTTATTGCCAAAGCGGGTGATCTTTTCTCATATCGACCACGCCAAATGCTCCTTTATTGTCTGATAGATTTACTAAACGTATTAGCCTCACGAAATTCGGCATGAACATTTGACTTTCACTTTTCAAACAGATACTGGATTTCAATTCGATCCAATCTGTGTTTTTGGAAATATTGGTGAATTTTGGATGGGTATATCTGTGGAGTCATTGGGCGGATTTTACCCATTACTTCCATTACGAATTTTCTGAATATTTCCAAAATAACAGAGTAAATCGAATAAAATCCAGTATTCACTTGAAAAGTGACAGCTGGGAGGTTCATATATGATCAGAAGATTGCAGAGTACAGAATATTTGAAAAATATTTCAATTTTTTTTCGAATTGTTCTGATGACAGGAGTATCACAAAATTCAGCACAAAGTTGTTCATCAGAATTATAAAACTAGTAATCAAGTTTCATTATCATTAAATCAGTATCTTTTGAGTTATTCCGAAAAAAAAGGACAGATAGAATCGATTTTGACTCCGGATTCTTTATCAGTAAGTCCAACCTAGTCGGTCTAGAACATTTCCGAAAAATAGAGACATTTGGACAAAACGATAGCACGCTGTTCTCCAGAACATGCGAGCAAAAATGTTCCCCTCCACAAAAAAATTTGACGGGTCCGAATGGTTTTTCAAAATAGAAATTTTTCTATTAAATTCAAAAAAGTCTATTGTTAAAGGCTATTGAAACAACAATTAAATTTAATTGTTGTTTCAATAGCCTTTAACAAGTAGACTTTTTTGAATTTAATATTTGAATGAAAACTTATAGTTTTCAAGGGTCAATATCAACTGTCATTTAATTTTTGAGGTTATAAAGATTTTGGAAAATGTTTTTTACCGCATTTCATTTGTTAAGGAAAGAAGAAGGTGTAAGTAAAATCTGTGGCATTATTGTTTCTATGCACAATTCTAACAAGCATGCGTATGGACTTAAACCTGCTTATTTCCGTTATTGATGTGAACTGTGCGTAACAAAACACGTGGTAAGTTTTTGATGTATAATATAGAATAAATGCTACTGATGATTCTAAATCGAAAGATAGAAGATGAAACACTGTGTCTAGTATTGTTTTTAGGTTGTATTTCATTTCTTTACACTTTTCTCAAGTTTTTTACTTTGATCATTATATGCCAGTTGATATAATAATTTTGTCATTGAAGACGTCGTACGTCGAAGACATAAAAGTATATCGTAAGATATCAAATCAATATCGAAAGATATTATGTAAAGGTTATACAGAAAAATCTGTATTTAATTGTTGTAGAAATTTTTCTTCCAAAAAAGCCCTCTGTTTCCTTTTCCATTACTGTTTTTATAATACCTACCCTTTAGTACTCCTGCTTACACTTCCTCAATGAACTGCAGTGGTGCCCTTTGGTGTTCAGGACCCTAAGTATTTAGGTACTGCGCTAATATGATGATCCACTGATTGAAGTGAATAAAGTGAAGTCTGCAAATTTGAAGGTTCATTATTTTCTCACCAAAATATGCCAGCTACCAAGTTTTATCATCATTAAATCATTATTTTCTGAGTAATTCCGATACAAACAAAGATACCGAGGAAGAAAAGTTTAGAAACGCACTGTAGTGTGGTCAGGATCTATTTTGCAATTGTACTTCTTGGAATATCATTGAAATTCCAAATGGAAACGAAATTTGTCATATTTCTCTTTATATCTCCAAAAGAATTTGAAATATTGTTGTTAAATACTGCCCCAAAGGATTGTGCTGGATTTCGTCGAAATCTAAACGAAATTTTGCAGTAAGTTGCGCGTTAGTATTCCAAAACTATCTACTGAGTTTTAATCTGATCGAATCAATACTTCATGAGATATCGAGAAATCAACCTCAAACTTTCAAATGGGCATTACTCCGGAACTATCTGACCGATTCCATCCATTAACGAGCTTAGCCGATGTATTTGGACCCCCAACATAATCTGATATCAAGTCACTAGATCCTTTCTTTCTAAAGTTAGAGCACATATGGACGGACGGGATATCTCATAAAGTATTGACTCGATCAAATTGAAACTTCGTGGAAAGTTTGGGATTTCCAACGAAAAGAATTTCGTGTGGTTCCAGTTGTTAGGAAATGTTGAGAAAAAAATGTTTCAAAAATCCCTTGAATTTTTCATGAAATTTTTTTTTTTTGAAAATATTGATAAGATTTCAATAGAATTTGGCACGAACCTTAAATCCAGTATTTAACAACAATGTTTCAAATCTCAATTCGATCCTATTTTACTTTTGGAAATATAAGGAAGAAAAATGTGCCAAAATTCTTCGTTATTTGAAATTTTTACGTTATTTCCGCAATATCTCAACAAGTACAAATGCAATCAGATTGAAACTTCGTTATCAGGTGAAAATTATCAACACGCAACTAGATGCAAAATTTCGTGTTGATCTAATAGCTAGAATTTGTAAGCGCGTTAAAGCTCTTGACCTCACGTCAGTGCTTTTCTAGATTTTTTCTAATTTGATGAATATTTTCGGAAAAAAGATGACACCGAATTCCTCATCAATGAGGCCAACCTAGTCGTTTGAGACCATCGGGAAAAAATATCAGGTATTTGGACAAAATGCACGCTGTTCCGCAGAACATGCGCGCAAAAACGCGCCACGTTTTGAATGTTGAGGCTCCTACTCGATCAGAAGAAAGAGGGTGAGATTTTCTGTTAGGATTCTTTCTTTGATCTCACTTGAGTAAAAATGAAATTTAACTGAACTTTTGAATTGTGTGGCTTCAGTACACAGAAAGATTTCAGTCCGACCAGGAACTTTCAGAGAACCTCATCATATAACAAGAAAAATCGCTTCACATGTTTGGGCCATAATTCAAAATCTTGCAGCATTAACCTCGAAAGTGTTTGCGCGTTCTATAAAAGAACCTTGTATGAAATTTATAGGCTCTAGAATTCATAAAAAATAATCGATACTATGAAAGATACAGGTTTCAGTTTGTTTCGTATGGCCAGCTTAAACTCAACAATGGAAACTGGATCGATAAATCGATGCGGCATATATCGAATTAATTCTGTTTAATTCCTTTTAAACATGCATGATATCGATAAATAATTGGATGAGAATTATAAAACAAATCTCAAATTCAGTTAATAAAAAATAAATATCTTATTTCTGTTAACAATGAGTAATAAACTGATGGGGTTTCTGTCGAATATCTGAATTCGTGATTCGAACTTGTAAATTTAGTTTCAACCTATTATCCTCATAAAATAGAAAAATCTTGATTGCTCAATTATTTATTTTTACGTATTTTTAGATTTCTCTTCACTTCCCATTTTTGTTTAGCAAATATGGGAAAATGATACATTCATGGTACTGTAAGCAACTGAAAATGACTTGACTATCAAAATGATTTCGTAATTTTTATGAATGATCATGAATATGCGACAAATTCCTGAATGATGTTATTTATTAACTCACCCGTTCATATCGAAGAAATCGATTCAGTAGTTTGTTTTATCACTATTGTTTTCGAAAACACCGGATGTACTGTTGCAAGTTTTTCATTCATGATTAAAAATGGAATTTGTTTATATCCATTCATGTTTATATTTCGAAATTGTACATAGCTTAAGAAACGTTTTTTATATTGTTTTGGTCAAGGTTTCAAAGTAGCCCACTACTCTGATTTTTTTATTGGATAGTAGAGGCAAGAAGATGTTAATTCAACGCAGTCAATATGTTGAATCGTGTTTGATATCTAGGTTGGGTGATGGACTGGATTGAATTAAACTATTAGTCTAATAAAATACTCAGTTTATTCAGTCTCATTCATAGTGGACAATATATAGGGGGACCATAACTGGGGATAAATTAGTAAATTCATTTTTACAATTCGTTTAAATGACATATATACAATGAATGATGAATTCCAATAGGTACTTTATGAATGAAAAGGGATGAGTGATGCTTATCTGGAATATGTGTATGAAAATCTTGATGTGGAAGAACATTAACTCATTTTGAAGGACCTTCATCTAGAAGAATGCTGTCCAATTTCACCTTAGCTCTCGCATTCTTGATTCGAGAGTACAATTTCACCAGCAAGTTTTTCTGACACATTTTCTGCTAACTATGCATTATTTTGACCTTCTCTGTATTTCAGAATGAATTTGAAACAATCCGGATGTACAGCAACACATCCAGGCTTTAACTTCGGTGGTGTTGGGAGAGACATGTCGAAGTGTTGCACTAGTGTGGCCAGGATGACGAAGCAAAAATACTGTACTAATTTTTGGCCAATACAAGTTCGTTTTCCTGTACTGAATGGTATAAAATGTGCTGGTTTACTTATGTGTCCATTTGCAGATATAAACCTCTCTGGTTTGAACTGATTAGCTTCGTTCCAATAGTCTTTTCCGATGTTGAGTTCATAGTTGTTGATGAATATCATTGTGCCTTTGTTGACGGTGTATCCGCCAATGTTTGAATCAACTGTAGCAACATGGGGAACTATAGGAGATGAAGCAAGTCTTAATGCTTCCATAATGGTTGCTTCGGTGTATGGCATAGCTTCTTTGTCAAATAAATTCGGACATCTATTTCCACCAGTAACTGAATCAACTTCTTTCTTAATTCTAGCTGCTACTTCTGGATATTTAATGACAGATGATAAGGTTACCATGATGAGGTTTCCAATGGCAGAATGCCCACCAATAAAATCCTCTAATTGGAAGATTATGTGTTGCCAATTCATGTTAGGATCTTCCGCCAAATGCATCAATAAAGCATCGGTGAAGTCCCTAGGGTAGCCATCATAATCCAATGTTGCCTCATGCTCGTTTATGATTCTCTCAAGAATAAAGCTCCTGATTTTGGTTGCCCAGTTCGAGATTTTATTCATATGACCGGTGTACATTGGAAGCAGCCATGGCATGAAATCAACTGCATATCCTTGGTTGATCTCCCAAAAAATCTCATCGAAGTACCTCACTACCAGACTAAATTCTTTGTCATCGTAAGCGAAGCTTGTTGAGCACATGTATTTAGTGAACATATTGGCACAAGCTTTTAACACTATAGGTTTCAAGTCTACAGGTTCTTCTAATGGTAGTTTATTGAGTTCTGCCAAGAAAACTTTAAGCTCTTCCAAGGCAACAGCTTTCACTTTATCGCACTGGAGAGAGGTAAACTTTGGAGAACAATAGGCTCTGGCAATATTTCTTCGGGTTTTTTGGAGTGACGACCAATCACATAGCGCCAAAGCTGAAAAAAAAGTTTTCATAAGATATTATCGATTAAGATTTTCATCTTTGAACTGAATGGCAACAAGGCAGTTACATTTGTGCTTGTTACGAGGTAAGATACATAAATAATTGTTTGGGCTTAAATGTAGAAAAAAGAACTATTTCCAAGGAAGCATTTCTGGCCAATAACACGCTTCAGTGTCTCAGCCGTTCGAGGAATGGAATGAAGCCAGATGGCGAAAGATAACGACGCGTGCTACAAAACACCTGTGGTAGAAGTCAGGCCGTGACAGACCACTTCGCACATTGCCAATGTATCATTTTGTTTGTCTGGTCTCATCTGGCTGTGAACTAACTACTCCTTCGCCCTAAACACGTTCATTTAACTCGACGTAACCGGTTTGCCTCATTCATGATTTTGCGCGTAGATCCCTGAAGAAGAATAACAGTGATTTTCGCAGGAAATCATATAAGCGTATACTACCTGCGATTTACTGTTCTAGGAAATTACTATGTCGATACCTGCCTACAACCTCCTGCAATAAAAGTGTAGGTTCAAAAATGCTAGGAAATTTCCGGAGTTATTTATTAGCTCTCCACATTGCACCAATTCTCATGGTATCATGTTAGCAGCAAAACTTCAGCGAATCAAATTCTAATCAATTAATATGAACTCCTGTTGTTGATAAGCCGTGAAAGAAATTATTTCACCTTTTTCGGGACATATTAGATGTTTCGTGTAATTGGCGTGAAGTTAGCGAAAAACATTTCCATAAAAATTTTTCGACCAAAAACTTCCCCGTATTTTACCGTAAATACGCTGTTACCAGATCTATTTAGCCGTTCTCCATTCTAACGACAGTTTGCATGGTTGGAAAAGAAAAACTAACCAGATCTTTCTCGCTCAACATTTCTTTTCCACAAGAAAAACAGAGCAATGAGGACAATTTTGGGAACAAATCGTTCATAGTTTGTCACTCGACTAAAGGGGTGTTAACTCCTCAGTAGTTAAGGAAATTTTCTCATCGAATCTGTCAATGCTGTTTTTATGGAATTAAATAACATAGAATCTATGAACATAATTTTCGATTCATTCCTGCCAAGGTCAAAAACGTCCGCTCTAGCCCAACCATCAAATATCTTCCAAAAATCAAGAGTGGCAAAAAACCTGTCGTAATAAATCGGCAAAATAATGACCAGGTTTTTTTTGAGAAAGTCGTTTTTGGTGAAGTTGCTCAGCTTATTTAATGTCACACAACTAAACGACAAAAAAAATTAATATGAACCAGGTTTAGACCAAGAAAGGTGATGTGGGAAGAAGTTTCATTGCTTAATATACCATGAGTCAACAAAAAGTCACCTCTTTTCAGAGAGCAGCCTGTCCAAATATTACATTTCTCATTAACACTCTTACCAATATTGTGCCGTTTGAAATCCATGATAGAATGTTTTTTGAATTTTCTTAAGGTTTTGGGGAGGTGGACAATGCTTTCGAGCTCTTGGGAATTTCATCATAAAAGGTAACGCAATTCGCTCAGAATAGAATTGAAAAACTTTTCTCCTCGACTTTTGTTGGTTAATTGAGAGAGCTTTGCAGGAACAACCTTTTTTCACCTCCTGTTTCCAAATAAGTGACAAATAACCAAACAGTGAAGAATTGAATTCAATATAATCATCCGTTCCAGCTTTATTGTTTTTGTGACAAAGAAATGTTGAGAAACGTAAATTAGAAGGAAATAATTTTTTCTTCGCATTTTATACCTGACTATATATATATATATAAAATGGAATATTTCCCAGAAAACAAAAGCGGTCTAGTATCACCTCTTTCGCGGGTTATGAACGAAAAAAACGGGTATGAATTCTTTAGGCGGAGTCGAAACTTCGTTCACTTCACTATAAATATCAAGTATCGTCCAAGAAACGAGAGCGGCAAAAAAAATTCTACATGCAACAAAAAATTGACGAAAAAAACCGTTTCTTTGCTCGGCTTATTTGAAGTCAATTAAGCAGAAGAACAAATATTGCCGGAAAAAACAGAAACGGTCGATTTTATCCATTAGCGGCAAAAAACGACACAACTCAACACTATTTCGCGTCTGACTCTCAAAAGTAATTCTGCTGAATTAATACACATTTTTTGGTTCAAATTCGTTATTCCAATACATTTGGCAAAATGATAGCACCTTTGTTGCAAGGGACAAGGATACAGAAAGTAGACATTGCGAAATTCTTCGTCGAAAATTATACATAGCGTGGTTCATGCTTGAATCCGAACGAATCAAAATGATCCAGTCTCCCCAGTTTCGGTTTCGTTAGAACCCACAAAAAAAGTATTGGCACTAAATTGTTTATTTGCTCTGCTTATTTGACGTCAAGTAAGCAGAGGAACAAGTATTGCCAGAAAAACAGATACGGTCGATTTTATTCATTAGCGGCAAAAAAAACGACAAAACTCAACATTATTTCGCGTCTGACTCGCAAAAGTAATTCTGCTAAATTAATACACATTTTTTGGTTCAAATTCCTAATTTCAATCCATTTGGCAAAATGATAGTACCTTTGTTGCAGGGGACGAGGATGCTGAACATTGCGAAATTCTTCGTCGAAAATTATACACAGCATGGTTCCTGCTTGAATCCGAACGAATCAAAATGATCCAGTCTCGCCAGTTTCGGTTTCGTTAGAACCCACAAAAAAATATTGGCAATAAATCGTTTGTTTGCTCTGCTTATTTGACGTCAAGTATGCAGAGGAACAAATATTGCCGGAAAAACAGAAACGGTCGGTTTTATTCATTAGCGGCGAAAAAAACGACAAAACTCTGCGTCTGACTCGCAAAAGTGATTCTGCTAAATTAATACACATTTTTTGGTTCAAATTCCTAATTCCAATCCATTTGGCAAAATGATAGTACCTTTGTTGCAAGGGACAAGGATGCTGAACATTGCGAAAATCTTCGTCGAAAATTATACCCAGCATGGTTCCTGCTTGAATCCGAACGAATCAAAATGATCCAGTCTCGCCAGTTTTGGTTTCGTTAGAACCCACAAAAAAGTATTGGCACTAAATTGTTTGTTTGCTCTACTTATTTGACGTCAAGTAAGCAGAGGAACAAGTATTGCCGGAAAAACAGATACGGTCGATTTTATTCATTAGCGGCAAAAAAAACGACAAAACTCAACATTATTTCGCGTCTGACTCGCAAAAGTAATTCTGCTAAATTAATACACATTTTTTGGTTCAAATTCCTAATTCCAATCCATTTGGCAAAATAATAGTACCTTTGTTGCAGGGGACGAGGATGCTGAACATTGCGAAATTCTTCGTCGAAAATTATACACAGCATGGATCCTGCTTGAATCCGAACGAATCAAAATGATCCAGTCTCGCCAGTTTCGGTTTCGTTAGAACCCACAAAAAAATATTGGCAATAAATCGTTTGTTTGCTCTGCTTATTTGACGTCAAGTAAGCAGAGGAACAAATATTGCCGGAAAAACAGAAACGGTCGGTTTTATTCATTAGCGGCAAAAAAACGACAAAACTCTGCGTCTGACTCGCAAAAGTGATTCTGCTAAATTAATACACATTTTTTGGTTAAAATTCATAATTCCAATCCCTTTGGCAGAATGATAGTACCTTTGTTGCAAGGGACAAGGATGCTGAACATTGCGAAATTCTTCGTCGAAAATTATACACAGCGTGGTTCCTGCTTAAATCCGAACGAATCAAAATGATCCAGTCTCGAAAGTTTCGGTTTCGTTAGAACCCACAAGTTCAAGTTCACGGTTATCGAGGAGCAGTTGACTGAGGCGGTTATGAATGAAGTATAATAGAAAGTAAAGTGGGTAGCAAGCAACCTCATACAAAAGCTGACTTGACTCCACGAATGGTATGACTATCTGGATTCGCGATCTCCGAAGACCGTACAACGTGCGAAAATATGTGAACTTGGCGATATTTATGCAAGTATCGATTGAAGTTTATTTTGGGAGGATTTCGTATAATTTTTTTCAGATTTTTTATGGGTTTTCACTCCCAATATCTGAAGCAGAACTATTAAAATTCAATAAAAATTGCAAAACAGATTGCCTCATGAACAACAAAGGAACAATACAAACGATAAAGACTCTTTGGTCAGACAAAGCAGAAAATTTCAAGAATTATTTTCTTTCGATTTTTCGTTTTGATTTGAGACTTTTGTCAAATCTATACCTTTCCTTTAAGTATCGATTGAAGTTTATTTTGGGAGCATTTCGTATCATTTTTTTCTGCTTTGTCAGATGAAAGAGTCACATTTGTACTCTGAAACGTCACAGTTCGCTTTTTTTATCGTTTGTATTGTTTCTGTATTGTTCATTAGGCAATCTGTTCTGCAAGAAACTGCCCCTGACAAATAGTTTGATACTGCAACCCGCAAAGGTGTTTTTTATGAAAAAAACAATTTTATTTGATTTCAATAATTCTGTTTCAGATATTGGGGGTGAAAATCCTTAAAAAACCTAAAAGAAATGATACGAAATCCTCCCAAAATAAACTTCAATCGATACTTGAAGGAAAAGTATGGGCCTTTTCGTTGTTTCAGAAAATTGGAAGAATTATATAAGATTTGACAAAAGTCTCAAATCAAAACGAAAAATAGAAAGAAAATAGTTTTTGAACTTTTCTGCTGTCTTATGAAAGAGTCAGATTTGTACTCTGAAACGTCACAGTTCGCTTTCTTTATCGTTTGTATTGTTTCTGTATTGTTCATTAGGCAATCTGTTTTGTAAAAAACTGCCCTTGACGAATAGTTTGGTACTGCAATCCGCAAGGACGTTTTGCATAGAAAAAAACAATTTCTATTCAATTTTATAGTTCTGTTCCAGATACTGAAAGTGAAAACCTAAAAAAAATTATATTCATGCAACTTTACTCAGGTTAGTTTCTTCGTGGCTTCCTAAGGAAATAGGTATCTGAATTTCGAAATTGTGCAGCAAATAAAACTTTATCCTGATTTCAAAATTCGTGATATTTTACACTTGTCTTATACAAAATTATGAACATTAACCATTCTCGAATGAGCTGTGAAAATGGCAGCTTCATAAATTTTTTCAACCCTTGTTTACTCGAAAATGGTACAACGTAAGGGGAAGTTGTTGATTTCTCTTAACCACAAAAAACAACATTTTAACACTCAAAAATATATACAATAATCACGATAGTAAATTATAGCGAATACTCTGTCCTCTGTTATCCACTTCCCTGATTCATTATTTTCAGCGGAAAATCCTTATATTATACATAACAGCTACACAAATAAAACGTTCAAAATGAAACTGAAAACATGAAAGACTTCTCAGATATTTCAGAAAAAATATTTTCCTTGAATCAAAAATAAATAACCTGTTCTGTTTGTATGTGTTGTTAAAGTAGGTCGGTCATTTCTCATGTAACACATATAGCCTGAAATATTCCGCACGACGGTAAACGTGCAGACAGACGGTCGGCTGGACAGAATCGATTTTGACACCGGCTTCGTCATTAGTAATTAAGTCCTACCTGGATCATGTTTTGCTCAAAATTCGAAACGATAGCATGCTGTTTCCCAGAACATTCGTGCAATAAGAATATATCAATACATTTAAATTAATCTCTACAACCATAACACATGTTCCATTCTTCCATTCCCTTATTATTATTATTTTTTATTTTTATCTATATTTGTGATCAATCCTCACTTGAGTTAACAAGATGTTGGTATTTTAAAATAATGGAATTACAATGCCTATCCAAATATTCACTCTTAGTTCTTAAGATATAGAAAATGGCAAAAAGTATAATATCAAAATATATAATTTTTAATTTTGTCTAACCAGACGAAGCACGTTTGAGGAAAATGGAGTATATAGTAAGATATTGATATCGAAGATTATTAAATATTGCTATTACAGAAAAATCTCTGTCATTTAATAATCGATCAAATATGTTTTTCTGGATAATTGTGAATAAAAAATATCTGTAATTTTGTTATCTCAGTAACTTGAAAATTAACGCTCTGATAAAAATGAAACTTAGTCGTTGATGGTGAAGTACCGACAAGAGAAGTAATTTTTGAGGATGTTATCGAGAGATAAAGGTATTCGGCTTGACTCAATCTCCTCGATTTCAATTGGTTCGAAGACATCATCAACAGCACTCTCGATTAGACCGGCACATTCGCCATTTTGCTCCCAGTTATTAACATTTTCTATTGTTTTCACTGTAAGGGTACCTTATCCGGTAAAAATACAATCTACAGCATTTACAGCTTATCAGTTCTTCCATAATTTCAGGGATTTGGAGAATCACTCCTGCGCTTCCTGAGATTGTAGAGAATAAACAAACATACAGAATAGCGCACAGAGCATTCATTTCACATTTCGGGTTCTCGAAAAAAATTCGAGCAGTTGCTTGGATAAGTATAACTTTTATAGAATCCATCAACATATCACTCAAAAACACAACCAAAATAATTGAAATCTCAACAAGAAAATTCTTCTACATTCAGAAATAATTTGGTGATGCCATTCATACTGACAGAATCAATTTCGAAGGATCCCAAATAGAATCCTAACAAGATTAGATCCGAATATTGCACCACAAACGAAAAAGATCTCCAGATCAAATTTCTTTATCTTTTTAACTAACGGAGAGAATCTTTGTTCGTCAAGCAGATTATCTTCTGAGTGTGAACCAATAGTTTGTGGCCAAAACAGCATAAACATCAACCAAGGAAAACACTATTTCCTGGAGAAATGATGAGCGAACAAAATTGTCAATACTTCTTTGCGTGAAATCCGTTCCTTGACCGTTCGGAAGAACTGGCTAGAATTTTCCTTACTAACTTTTCATAGGAATGCCAGATTGACCAACGGGACTTCCACTTTACAGTAAATAACGATTATACGGTTACAAGAAGATATAGGAAGTGCAAACCTTGCTCCGATGTATTTTCTTTTCAACAAGTCCCACTTAAAACGATTGAAATTCACTCTTACATCCGAATTGGAAATTAGCTCACATTCTTGAGGTTACAACAGAAATGTTATTTATATACGAATATTTCAAACCAAACTTTGAGAAGAAACTATGGTTGAATATTTCCTTCTGGATTCTTGCTAGAATACTACTGGTAATCTTTTGAGGGTGATATAGTTTGTGGCTCTGTAAAGGAAAAAGGTTGCGATGGTATACAGTTTCGAGCAGTTTGGATTGAAATATAAGTCAGTCACTCCAAAGAGTTGAAGCCTAATACTGAATATTATTGAATTATATCGAAAGACTAATTGTCCATATGTTTCGGCTCTTTCCAACTTGAAATTAAAAACTCCTGGAAACTGTACCAAAACTGCGTCAAAAGACAAACTGTCTTTTCTCGATATTGGATAAATCGAATGAATAAATATATTAGATCTTAGATTTTTATGTATATTTGGAACCCCCAACTTGTAAAAATATTGTCACACAAAATGAATATATTGCTACAATGAATTAATTAATTGACTCAAATATAAATGAATTTTCAAAGTCATTTTTTTCCTTGACGGTATCTATAATATAGATACACACTGGTAAAGAACTAATTATAAAACAAGTAAGTGAGCACTGATATGACAACAAAAATTTTTCCGATCTCCTCTAGGAGTATTGGATTTATTCTTAATATTCTTCGCAACATTTCTTCAGTCTCAGTTGAATATTTGTTTATTTGTTACTCAAAAATATTCCTTTATGATTTGTGCAATACTAAAACACATTTTATAGGATTCGATAATGAGACCTGAATTTTTGAGATTATCAGAAAAAAATATTATGCCTCACCAACGTCATTTTTTTGAAATTCTCTCATCACATATGAAAAAAACCATAAATAATTTTTCGGGTTCAAATATTTCTTGAGAACGATTTTCTTCTGAATAAATTTCGAGCTAATTTTGTAGAAGGTCTTGTTTCTTTAATACGTACATTATTTACAAATCAAATGCAAAATTTTCTGAAAATTTTTGTTATGGCTTTTATTATTGTAATGTGAAAACTTCTCATGAACATTTCATTCTAGATTTTATATCTGGAGGACTTTGATATATATTTTTCCCCAAGAATATTCAGAAAATGTAATTCAAAAATTGTATTTCCGAAACTATTAGACGTATTTTCACCACTCCACTCGAGCTTCAAATCTCTAGCAAATAACGATAGGATCTCGAAGGAGACACCATGTTTAAATATGGATAGTTAGAGGAATATATTAGCCTTAATTGAAACAAAATAAATACACGAATGGAATATAATTCCTCGAAAAATTTTTTCCAGAATTTCTCAACAGTAAATCAGAAGAAAAATCATTAAAACAAAAAAAAATCATTGTCAACCCAAAACACAGAGCGAAAAATTGAATTTTCAGAAGAATTTCTATGGAAATGAAATCGCCCCTCTGCGTGCAGCTTACAGTTACTTTCATTTGATACTTATTATTATGGTTAAATTGAATTTCCCTTCAAGTGAGCATGATTAAAAGTACACTTAAAAGTCCACATTGTAAGAGATTTTGTACATGATCTAACCGTGGCAGTGGTCTAGCATTCAAAATAAACAATTGTTTAGATTCAGTCACATTATAATAAACATTCTGTATCATTACGTGAGTCACGGTAGAAAAAATCATTAATTTATTCGTTCTGATCTGAAGGAATATTATAATATTCTCTACATGTGAGGACAAATCGAAAAGTGAACTATTACAATACACGTGTTCGATGATTTGAATGAAATTCAGAAGAGATCAAATATTCCTCTTCCTCCGATTCAAGAACAGAATAATGTTCATCATGTTCTCCTGTTAACTTCTGAAACATTCTATTGACTTTTATGACTCAAATAGTTAAACAATCGAAATTTCAATGAGAATTTCGATTCATACCTTCAATAATTAATGTAATAAATTATTCGCGCAGTTCATTTTTTTCAATCAACTATGCATCTTCAGATAGACCGTGATGTGAAAGTAATGAAAGTTGTGGGACTCAAATAATATCCTTTAATCGCAGTGCACTTTGTCAAACACAAATCTAACGCTGTGAATTCAACGTCGGGTTAAGAAACAAACAGCAAAAATCTGCATACTCACAATTATTTCTGTCACCCCCAAAAAGCTTGTGGAACCTCATGAAATCAGGTCGACCACCAAAATCGGCCCCTTTGGCCACTAGAACCTCCTTGATAAGTTGCAAATTGTTCACAACAACACACGGAATAGTGCCCAAATTGATGCTGAAAATATCCCCATATATTTTGCTTAGTTCCGTGAAGGCTTGGAAGGGTGTCTCGTGTTGCCCCAGGAGGTGGATACTTCCAATTATGGGCCAGGGCCTTGGTCCTGGAGCTGACGATGACTTCTTATTAGGTGATAAGAACCACCAGACCAGTAGGAACAAACACAACGAAAGAATCGCGAGCATGTCAGCTCTAAGCACACACCGTAAATGCAAACAACCAGAACGCTACCCTCTATATGACTCTGACGCCTTCACTCGATTGTAGAAGCGCTCGCTCCAATCGGCCCCCTCTTTAAAACATGCTGCCCCACCAAGGGGTGCGAGCTTCTTCAGGAATGCCCCCGTTTTCGATTTTCGCTACTGTCGGAAATGTTTCAATAACATTGTGACAGATAAAAGCATGTTTAGGCCGATGAGAAAATAGAAAACGTAGTGACAGGAGCTTAAACGCGAATATTTCTATTTATATGCTTTAAAGTTTCATTATTTTTTGAAAAATATTCTAATATAAGCTTGAGGTTCTTTATTAGTTTTTTTTCTGGATTCGGGATGCAACCAATTTGTCAAGGGCAGTTTCTAGAAGAACAATATCGGAATAATGCACACGATCAACGAAATGAACTGTAACGTTTCAGCGTCTATATCTTACCCCTCTATCAGACCATAAGAGAAATTTTCAGAATAATCCTAATTCAATAATTTCGTTATTCAATAACTTTCATCGTGTTCGTTAATAAAAAACTATTCTAGAAACTACCCTTGACATTTCAACTTAATACTAATCAAAAAAATCTCTTCTAAGGAATTTAGAGTGTTGAAGGACTTAGGATTTTTACCTCAATATATGAAATTCAGAAACATGTGAGCAAAATGATCTGTCCTTGCAGATGAAGCCCAAAATAATATAGGGGAAATGAAGTATTTCTCTTCGAACGAAGAAAAATTTTGTTTTGGCAATATATCTGCTTAAACATCCTAACAAATCCTAACAAGTAAATGTCACTGGTTTGTTTATAGTAATGACTAGTTAGCGCCCAGTACTATCAACAGTTTTCAGAATTATCTGGAAAGCCTTAAAAATTATTCTCTCGTAGAAAAACTAAAACTACGATAGTTGAGCACAAACGTACCAAGCCTCAAATTTACAATTGATCGTGGTCTTTTTAAATTGTTTGAAGTGGGTTATTTCGATTTCAATATCTGGTAAAACTTACTGTTGGACAATATTTCAGCATTTTCAAAAACAATAAATGAATTCTGGTAACCTTGGGAGGTATGATTTTCTCAGACAAAATATTGTTTTCAGATGCTTGCCAATGCTGATAGATTTCAAAAATTCATCGATAGTCATCACCAGATATTATAGATAATTCAATAAGTTATAAATTTTATACTGAGATTCATTCATTAATGGGCGAATTCGGCAAAAAAATTCCGTTGATGATCCCATTGGAAATTCAATCTTGGCAATATTTCAAAGAATACAGATACGGCAATTTGAAAAGCTATGAGGGCAATTCCATGGAAATTTCAAAAAAATGCAGGATTTGAATTTATATTTTTCGAAACGCTAATGCGGAATTCCGTCAATAGATTTTCAATTTTTCCCATTTTTGGGAGATGAAATGAAGTATTTCCCTTTACCCTTTTAGCTGCAACCCTACCCATTTGTTTTTCCAATATATCATATGTGAGCTTGTTGGAAAGCTTATGAAAAAAAAATATGACCCTTTATACAAATCGTGTTATAGGATTCTCACGCACTAGTCAATTACTTCAGGACTAACAGAAACTTTATTCCGGTAGAATAGGTATTTTTGGATTAGTTGCAAAGTTTGTGAATTGGCAAACTGGGTGGGTTTTGCCACTGGGTAGACTCTGCTTATTAACGAACTTAGCCGCTTCATTCAGCTGGAGTTCTCACAGACGGCCGTTGAAAGAACAAACATAATTGCCCTAATCATTGAAAGCGTCATATGATATTTTTGAACCAAGTTCGACCCAAAAGTCGATAATAACGAAAATGTTGAGAACATTATATAATTCTTGTCTGTAGGGAGCAGCCCGCAGAAATAAAAAAAATTAAGTAAATTTCTAATCTTCCACTAAATATTTTTCGTGTGCTTTTTTTGTGTTTTTCCAATTTATTATGCCAGCGAGGTTTCACAATTTCATATCTTTTTATGAAGTAGGTATTTTACAAATCTTTCTTATGACATGATCTCCTTGAAGGCTGTTTGAATGAAAAAAAATGCTTTGCTTCCTGAAATAACTCACAGTTACTCAAAAGAAGCTTGAAATTTAGAAATTCTCAGTTTTCAGTAGGATTCACCCAAACATTCGAATGCAATTTGAAAATAAAAAAGCAGTTTTCGAAGCTTCTTGCTGAGTCTAAAAACTCCACATGGTCCTATTTACCGAAATAAAAAGAAAAAAAAGTTCTTTATTGGCCTTTTTTTGCTGAAATCGGCCTTCGAAGGCGGATAGGCTAAAAATCATTGAAACACAACTAAAGTTATTTTCCTACATTTTATCATTTTTATGGTGAATCGTTTGAAAATGTGACTCAAATTCTTATTTGGGGATTTTACAAAGAGCTATTACAAGGGAGGGAAAGCAACAACGAAATAGAGTTGAGACAAAACCTTTAGAAGCGGAAAGAAAAATAAAACAAAAAACGTTGACGATTATCTATTCAAGGTGGAGGAAAGGATTTTGAAAATTTATTGTGGTAAATAGTAATTTTTCCGGAAGTTTTGCTTTTTATTTCTCATCCAAAAGATAGCGATCTCACAACTACAAATTTTGAAATATGCACACATTTTCAATCAGTGGTGAGACCAAAATTATTGTAAAAATTACACGAGCTACAGTCAGTTTACAGGAATTATTCAAAAATCACATTTTCGAGTTCATTTTCACATAAGGATGATTAAAAGTAAAAAAATAACTTTGATCGTGTTTCAATGATTTTAGCCTATCCGCTTTCGAAGGGCACTACAAAAAAAAAGGCTAATCAATTAATACTAAGTTGGATTTTTCCAACATTTTCAAGGCTGTAACAACATAAAGCTATTTGACACAACTGTGCGTTGTAAAGACGAACAATATAGATGACTTACCTTAATAAGCAGCTTTCAAATTACCATAGATGTAATAAATAAAATCTGGAGAATGAATCACCACTACAGAGACAAAACAAAATTTACAATCAGTTAAAAGCATGAAAATCCACTTATATATAATAATAATAATATAAGAGTTTATTGATTAGTTTTCTACAACTATCTAACAACTCTAAAAAAACTGTGAGTTATTTACTCTGAGGTAATAACTGTATACAGCTGTTTAAACAAATAAAAATCATATTCTAAACGACAAGGCAATAAAGCAAAAATATATACACTATAATCAATCCTAAATAACTAAACAATTTGTTCTATTCTGTCACATTCGGAAATTTTCGTCTTCATCTGTGTACGTCAACATCAGGTAGTAATTTGGTTTCTCGTATTTTTGTGGTTGTCATCTTTGTTATTGAATATTTCTTATCTGGGATTCACAGGTCAAAGTCGGTAATTGATCCTCTTCGTTATTGAACTTCTCTTAGCCGGGATCCACATGTCAAATTTGGTAATGGTAGGTCTTTTTTTCAACTCTAATGTTGATTGATAATGTCAAGTAGAATTTATTATATTATCTATTGAGCTTCTATCCACTTCTAGTAACCATTTTTTTAATTCTTTCTTGAATTTATTCATGTTTTTAATTTCTCTTATTCTCACTGGCACTATCGGGTACAATCTTGGCGCAATATATGTACAGCATCTCTGACCTATTCTTTTCTCTGCTCTATTTCTACTAAAGTTGTCGTGTTTTGCTCTAGTGGAATAGTTGTGTTCTCTCAACATGATTGGTATTTTTTCTTGTTTGATATTTATTAATATTTTTTGTGCATATATTTGACGTATATCTAGTACCTTTGATAGTTCGTATATACTATGTGTAGAAAATGTATTTCTTTTTCCATACATGATTTTTAAAATGCCTTTTTGCAATACATCTAAACTTTTCTTATGAGTGTCTAAGATACCTCCCCATCCAATTATACCATAGGAGAGTTGAGATTGAACCAATGCACAATAGAGTACCCGTAAGTATTTTTCAGAACTTATGATTTTTTTTAAGTATCTAAATCTGTACAAAATACCTCTCAGCTTCCTAGTCAAGTTAAACACATGCTCGTCCCATTTTAGATGTTCGTCTATAACGATACCAAGATATTTTGTAGAATGTGTTTCAGGAATATGGAGGTTATCATTTATTTGTAGATCTCCCAGCTTTGGTCGGCTCATTTTATTTGATGTAGAGGTTAAGTATCTGGTTTTTCTTTATTCAGGGTGAGCTTATTCAGCTGAAACCACTTCGCCAAATTACCAAAATCCTCTGTCACCTTTTGTTTCAGATTTTCCCAAGAAGTATCTTCATATATCACTATACCATCATCTACAAAACCTATTATTTCACCTTTACTGTTCATTTCAAATATACTATTTATATACAGTATAAACAGAAGTGGTCCCAGCACAGTGCCCTGCGGAACTCCATAGGTAAGTTTATTTTTCTTGCTATATTTTCCATTTAATGATACAATTTGTGTTCTATCTGACAAATAGCTCTGTAGGAGGTCATAAATTTTTCCACGGAATCCATAGTTCATTAGTTTTTCAAGAAGTCTTTCGTGGCATACTGTATCGAATGCTTTTGCTAAATCTATTACGATTGTTAGAGATGGAATGTTTCTATCAATGTTATTATATAAAGCTTCTGTCACTTTTTTTATTGCATCTTCTGTCGACATGCCTTTGCGAAATCCATACTGATTTTCTGACAAAATTTTATATTTTTCTATATACGCTACCATTCTTACTTAAATCAGTTTCTCTATGATTTTGGTTAGATTTGATATGAGAGTAATTGGTCTGTAGTTGATCACTTGAGTTCTATCACCTCCCTTAAATAATGGCTTCACCACGCCCAACTTTAATATTTCCGGAAAACAGGCTTCTTCGAAACAACTGTTGACCAAATATGAAAGAGGTGCTGAAATCTCCTGTTTTATTTCCTTCAATGTTTCAGAATATATTCCATCATGGCCAACTGACTTTTTTGATTTTAGACTGTCTATAGTTTTTTCTATTTCAGTTGAATCAGTGGGAAACAGAAAAAAAGACTCATCCTGCCGATAATTTCTCTCAGTGAAATTACCAGGTGCCACGACCTCCCCTGCATATTTCTCTCCTAGCTGACTATAATGGTCATTGAAAAAATCACACATTTCTTGAGCATTTTCTATTATGACGTTGCCCTCTTTCTTGATATATTTCACATTAGTTTCAGACCTAGAAGTATTTGTTACTTTTTTCACATAGTCCCATAAAGCTTTAGATTCGTTCTGTTTCTTTGCTATGTACTTTTGAAAATATTGCTCCTTGGCTTCGGATATGAGTTTGCGCAAGTAGTTTTTTTGTTTTGAATATTCACTTTTTAATTTCATATTGTTGGGTTCTTTTTTGATTTTATTGTACATATCTTGTTTCTTATTTATTTCATTCAGTACTGTTGGGGTTATCCATTCTTTTCTAATTCTTTTTCTTTTTTTTATATATACAGTGTTGGTACTATCTTCTATATATTGTTTCAAAATTTTAACAAAACTTTCAGTTATTTTATTTGTGTCATCATTATCATAAACTTGCTTCCAATTCTCATTGCTTAGTGAATATTTCAATTTGTTATAATCTATATATTTTTTCGTGTTTTCTTTTTTGATAGTTCTTTTCATTTCCAGATCAGTGTATAGCATTATAGGATAATGATCCGTGACTAGATTCTGCAGGATGATGCCATTTGTGTCCACACATCCCGGATGCATACCTTTCACAAAGAAATGATCTAGGCATGTTCGACTGTCCGGGCGTGTATGTTTATTGATGAGTGATATGAATCCATTGGAACACAATATGTTCTTGTATTCTTCTACACCTTGCTCATGTGATAACAAATCAATGTTCATATCCCCAGTTATTATATGTTTTACAGAAAGTTTTTCTTTTTTAAGATAACCTAGTAATTCCTCATTGAACTCCGTAATGGAATACTTCGGCGATTTATAAACTGCTGTTAATTTCAGTTTTTCCATTTTACATTTAATATTTAATTCCAGCGCTGTGATTTCTCCAAGTTCAATAATTGAATGGTCAAAATCAATACCTCTCTTAACATATACAAGTACTCCATCGTTTTTGTTATACTTTCCATTATTGTAAACTTGTTCGTAACCACTTAAATTGAATATGCTGACATCCTCCACTTGAAAAGTCTCCGTTTATACAATTATGTCGAAATTACTTGATGTTGTCTCTAGAAATAACTCGAATTCATTAAAATTCTTTTGCAAACTCCTAATATATATAATATACAATTAAAACCATAAAATTATTTTTGTTTATTGTATATATGAGTGGATTAACCGATTGTGAATTCAGTTTTGTCTCTGTAGTGGTGAATCATTCTCCAGATTTTTTTTTAGTACATCTATGTTAATTTAAAAGCTGCTTATTAAGGTAAGTCGTCTATATTGTTCGTCTTTACAGCCTTGAAAATGCTGGAAAAATTCAACGAAACGTCGGCATAATTAAATAAACTTTCCCATTAATGTGGTGTCTCATTCCTGTGAAACAATCTTCATATAAATGAAAAATATTTGTGTCCTTTGGAATAGACAACCTATTGAAATTTTCTAGAAGAAAAAGAATGAAGAAGAATGCGAGCTCCTCCAAGAACATCAAGCTGCTTATAGTGGGTAGCATAATCGTTGAATATTCCATTTCGGCATGTAATCCGACACAAAAAGATACCGTGAATATACACACGTTTCCGGATTTCCTCCACACGCTGTTTAGAACTACAAGCATCCAATAAATAAACCACCAATTGATCGCAAAATTTCGCTAATGGTTTAGTCTATATCTATTCATATCAATTTACAAGTTCAATAAAAATTGCCTTAGTAGCTCAAACCCAAACAGGTAAACCAATACATCGTTTTAAATTACCGATCCAAAATGCAATTACTGCAACGAGTCTAGAATAAAATCTCAATCTGAATTACCTCATATAGCGACATCTTCATACATAAATGAATAGATAACGTTATTCAATATTTCCTGGAAACAGGAACTCTTATGAGATTCCCATTCTTCTCATCATGCCCTGAGTCTTATAAAGCTCGAAATCTCGTTTTAAAATTTTAACTTTATGTGTATCTCTTTTGTAATGTTCAGATTATCGATTATGTTGAATTATATTTTTCTTACTACCGTATTCAATTCATATGTGCAGAGAATTTTCATGAATTATGAAGATGGAGATTCAAAGCATGTGATTTTCCGAAGGTTTATTATTTGATAAAATCGAATAATAAACCCCAGTGATCGATCGAAAAAAAATACCCCCCCCTGAATTTCAGAGTTTACATTTCGAAGTATGTATACTCGAATGAACTAATGAAAAAAATCCGTCCGTCGGTCGTTAATTGGCAATATTTTATTGTGACGAACATTTAACGCGCTTGTTCTGGGAAACAGCGCGTAATCGTTTCGTCACAATGTCTGTAATTTTCGAATTTTGAGCCGGAAAGGGTCTTAAGCGATTCGGTTGGACTGTCGGTCCGGCCATATGTGCTCCTACTTTCGAAAAAAACGGCCCAGCAGATATCGCGGCTAAGTTTGTTCGTTAATGGATGAAATCAGTCAAATAGTTTCGCAGATAGGCCCATTTGAAATTTTGAGATAATTCTCCGATATCTCATGGATAACTGATTCGATCAGATTGAAACTTTGTGAACAGTTTTGGAATACCAACGCGTAACTCAATGCCGAATTTCGTGTGGATTCAATTGTTAGAAAATCTAATAAAAAAAATATTCGAATGTTTTCCAATTTTTGTTGAAATTTTTTTTTCTCGGGAAATATTGCTCAGATTTGAACGAAATAGGGCCGAAATCTTTGGGTCAGTATTTAACAGCAAATGTCAAAATTTCAGTCTGATATAATATTAAGCTTCGCAGATATAAGGAAAAAAATATGCAAAATTTCGTTGTTATTCGAAATTTCAACGTTATTTCCGCAATATCTCAAGAAGAACAGATGCAATCAGATCGAAAATTCGTTATCAGTTGAAGAATACTAACGCGCAACTAGGTGCAAAATTTCGTGATTATCTAGTTGTTCGAAAATCTGAAAACAAATTTTTCGAAAATTTAAAAAGAAAATTTTTCTCGGAAAGTGTTGACCAGATTTCTAAGAAACCTGACACAGACTCGAAAATCAGTAGTATTCAACAACGATGTTTCAAATTCTAATTCGATCCGATATTTGATTCCGAAAATATATGAAAAAATTCGAATTTCGTTGTTGTTTGATGTTTGGACGTTATTTCCCCAATATCTCAAGCAGTAAAGATTCGATCAGATCGAAACTTCGTAATCATATAAAGAATTCCAACGCGAAACTTATTGTAGAATATCGTATGGATCAAGTTGTTGAAGAATTTTTCGGAAAATGTTGATCATATTTCAACGAAATGAAGCGCAGACCTTAAACTCAAAAATAACAACAACGTTCCAAATTTCAATTCGGTAAGATATTTACTTTCGGAGATATATGGAAAAAAAGATGTAAAATTATGTTTTTCGAAATAAGATTAGAATAGATCAAATCGAAACTTCGTAATCATTTGAAGAATATCAACGCACAACTAACTGCAAAGTTTCAGGTGCCTTTAATCGTTAAAAATGTTGAAAAATTGTTTTTTCTAAAATTATCCACATTTTTATCGAAAACAAATTTTTTCTGATTTTATTGACCAGATTTCGATGAAACGTGACACAGACCTTGAAGTTAGTCTTTCAAAACAGTTGTCCAGACTGTAATTTGATCTGATGTTTATTTTCGGAGATTTCAGGAAAAATTATGTGAAATTTCGTTGTTATTTGAAATTTTGAGAATATTTCCTCAATTTCTCGATAACTATTGACGCGATTAGATTGAATCTTGGGATAGACCTTGAAGTCAATATTCAAAAACAGTTCTTGAAATTTAAATGTGATCTGACATTCATTTCCGGAGATATCGAAAGATGAAGGGGATTTCCCTAATATCTCAAGAAGAACAGACGCGATCAGATTTAAACTATGTAGTAAGATGGAGAATACTAACGCACGACTTAATGCAGAACTTCGAGAGGGGTAGAGAATTGTTAGAAATCATTCGAAAATTTTAGAATCTTATTTCACCTATTGATCAGATTCCAACAAAATTGGCAAAAAGCTATTCAGTATTTCACAACAGTATTTCGAAGTTCAGTTTGACCCGACATTTATCTTCTTTAAATATTTAGATTTTGGGAAAAATGTGTCAAATTTATCGGTTATTTCCTTGGTATTGTTATTTTTTACAGAATGACTCGAAAAATATTGAAACAATGAAATTTCGAATAGATATGAATGCGGAATCATTGGATAATTTTACCACATCGGCTTTCGTAATTGAACCGGTTCAACAAATGTCAAGCCTCTAAATGGATTCTCATTTTATGGTTGGCAGTTAGGCTGAAGTCAGCGTCAATCACATCCGAAAAAAAATTTAGAGACTAGATATTTTTAGAGCAGGTTTTGGGATTAATTGAGAAGGTCGAATTCGTGGAAACTTAAAATTCCCCTAATGATTTCGAAGATATATCAATTCAAAATTTCATTTTCCCAGTACAACCAATTACGCAGATGTGTTCGAATCGAAATTCTGCATTTGGTTGAAGAATGTCGGCATGAATGTTTATGGAAAATGTCTTGAGGAAATGGCTTCGAATGTGAATTTTTGGAAAGGAACTTTAATGAAACATACAATATTCCTCGAAAAAATACAGATGAAAAACTGATTCTTTCATGGCTACTCAACAGTAAAAAAAAACTCAAAATTTCGATCAGTGCTTCCGAGAAAAAAATTATTTTTAGAATTGTTCTGCTAATATGACGTCAAGTTGCGAATAATTCAACCAATTCCTTTCTTTTATAATTGGAAACAACAGTTCCATGTATTTTCTTGGTAAACACGAAAATTTCAAGCATGAAGTATTCAATCAATATAGTATGTAAGAATGAATTCTTCTCCTCACGGGCTTTTTCAAATTCCAAAAGCTCCGAAACCATTCGATCAATTTTGCCTATTTCAGTCGAGATTTGTCAGATAATGCACGGACAGGATAGAATGCCATCCAAAATTCTTTATCAGTGAGTTGCACCTTATTGTTTGAGATCGATTTCAGAATTTCGATATTACTAATTATGCAAAGTTCATTCAAGAAGCGGCCTCTGAAAAATAGGAAGAATCCGTTGAGGCAATGTCTATAAATAGTATTTATATTCAATTTTCAATAGTTTTTTTCAGACATTGAGAGCAAATGAACCCAAAAACAAACCTGTAAAATAAGGCCCTTAGTCTTGGTTTTCTCTTCGGAACAATCATTCATGCTTATTTCAGATTGATTCTCCTTCATGTTGCTGCCTGAAGAGATGTTTTAATATAGGTCACATATGATTCACTGCTAAATGATATCAAAAACGTGTGTTTGAAACAAGATATCCCATTCTTGTTTCTTATATTTCCTGCAGATACTTGCTCCGATCATAAAATTGATGGCAAAACGCCTGTGAAGGAATCTCGGTATCTAGTTATCAAATTATCCTTATCATGCAGTTTCATCTTTTTAAACAAAATGATATATATACTCTATTGACATTATCTTGAATTCGCAGAATCAAGAGTTTCTCAGAGAAATTAGGACATAGATACCTACTATTAGCGTAGTGTTTATGAATTTCGATCTAGTAGACAGAAAAAGGGTCACGAATAATATATTTAATGACGTCAAAAAACATTCCTGTCACAATAGCCTGTTCTGAAGTCTTTCGAAATAATTGGTTGGTAATGATTATTACCGATGAACATTCATAATTAATTGGACTATATTAGATGAAAATTGAATTACCTCGTGTGATTCAGATTGGACTGAAAATCCGTATTTCGATATAATTCTCTAAAAATTAATTATGGATGTATGTTCTGATATTACACTAGAAACGTTATATTAACGTAGTTCAAAGTTAAGAATTCTGTTTGCCTGACCGCCCGTAAACATGACAATTTTCGAAATGGGAGTTTATGTGGTATAATTCGATTCTGGCCAGCCGTACCTGAAATTATCATTGTGGGTTAGTGTCTAAATTTCGGGATTAACTTGTAAAATTATAGAAAAATCCTAGAAAAGCACCGACAGGAAGGCAGAAATATTTCGCGCATGTTCCAATTCGAAAGCGGTCATCTCTTCATGTATAGACCAAGCAAAACGCAACTTCACTAAAGTTTCACCGAGAGCAGAAATCTCGTCTCGAAGACTTTTTCACGTCCCGTCTCGATCATCGAGACGAGAAATGAACGAAATCTCGATAGTTTCCTCGAAGAAAATTTCTCGATCTCGACTCGAGACTCTCAAAATCTTGAGAGTTTCAAAAACAAGAACTGAATATTTTCAAAAAATGCTATGTATAGGTTATAACGTATAACACGAGGCCAAGGCTGCACCAAAATACAGAGTATTGCATATTTTCCACGAAAAATATTACATTGTGATACAGAGGCTGTATGCTATGGACTAAAAGCCACGTATAACAAAAAACTGCCGAGTATCATCACTATACGAGGTGGGCAAAATTCGTTGTCTACTGAAGGGATCTCGAGAACTATAGCAGCTAGAAGAAAACTGATAACACATTCTCGAGCTCTTTTTTCCTGACTAATCCGAATCTGAAAACAGATATAACTTATCGTGCATAGAACTTGAGTTATGAGCGAAAAATGAGAATTTGTCATTTTCAATAATTCTGAATAACTCGCTTGTTTGAACTCGTATTCAAAATCTGTTGATACATTCTACAGGCAGCTTTTTAGGAGTAATTCAAATATAATATGACTGAATTTTTAATCCAACCATTTTCGAGAAATGAGAAGGATTTTGGATTTTTCAAATGTAAACTATAGTCGAAAGTTCTCTTATCTACAAGCTACAAAATTTTTGCTGATTTCAAAAATGTATCATATGTCGCTATTTACATGAATATAACATGAGAAAAAGTTCAATACTTCTTTCCCGCCTTTCTATTCACTGTTGAATTATTTTAAGTAGGCTGGCGTGACCATAGCGACCATTGAATATGCATGATATATATTATTTTGTATGTCGTTCTGGATATTTCTCGAAAAAGACTCCCCTTGCAACTCGGCTATTTCCATTCGCTTGAATATAGCATACCAACATATCGAATTTTTCGTAATTTGGAATATTTCGGGCCATTAGGGATAATAAACAGATTTGCTATTGCTAATCTTAAGAACTATGACAAATTAACCATAAAAATATTTATTCAGCAATCGCTGATTCCAATCATAGAGGCGCAAGTTCACACAAAGATAATGCATATTCAATCGTCGCTATGGTAACGTCAGCCTGCTCATAATTCGACAGTGAATAGAAAAGCAGGAAAAAAGTATTGAATTTTTTCTCATGTTATATTCATGTGAAAAGCGACATATGATACATTTTTGAAATCAGCAAAAATTTTGTAGCAAGATAAGAGAACTTTCGACTATAGTTTACATTTGAAAAATTCAAAATCCTTCTCATTTCTCGTAAATCACTGGATTAAAAAATTCAGTAATATTATATTTGAATTACTCCTAAAAAAGTTCCTGTAGAATGTTTTGACAGATTTCGAATACGAGTTCAAACAAGCGAGTTATTCAGCATTATTGAAAATGATTCAGATTAGTCAGGAAAAAAGAGCTAGAGAATGTGTTATCATTTTTCTTCTAGCTGCTATAGTTCTCGAGATCCCTTCAGTAGACAACGAATTTTGCCCACCCTGTACATTCAAAATTTGCCCAGGTACGAGGGGTGGAAGTTAATTGTTCCTTTATTCGTGAAGAGAAGAGTAGCAGTACCAACAGAAAACTCATTTAATCGAAATAGTAGTCTGTTAGAAAAAATTTATCGATATTACACAAAGTGTATTCGAAAGAATTGATGACAGCAGAAAGCAAAACTTGAGGAAGGAAATAGATGAATGTTTTTTTTCTAAGAGAGTTGAAGAGAATCAAGATTACAGATAACAGAATGGTGGCGAAAAAACAAGGCCACATATGCAAATTCATCAAAGATTGCTCTCGATTTTACAGGTATTCAAGCGACTTCACTTCCGTCCGAAAGACTGTTCTCGAGAGCTTCACTAACCAGGAAAAAAACGAAGCCGTATAACTGGAGATTCGTCTCAACTTTTATTATGTTGGAATTCTTGGCTATGTAGAACAGATATATTTACAAGTGTGTAAACCAAAATTTTGTTATGTGTTCAAATCTTTGGGTCTCGACAAGTGGAGAACAAGACAAGATGTGCGCATATTCCAACACTGTCATTCATGGAGCATCGTTGCCAGACTTTGAAATATATCCGATGCCACAAGAATATCATGTCATTTAAAGTTCTGTTTCTTCCATATGAGTTGTATAAAATATAAGATGAGAACGAAATTGAATATAAAAGGAATATGTCCCAATAAGTAAATAAGAGCCATTCTGCACTATTTTCATTTGAAACAGAGATATAGTATGTTTTTCAATAATTTCAATGATGGAACGCCCTTATATTCATGATCCGTTTGGATTGGTACTGTCCTGAATTGAGCTCACCTAACCTGGGATCCAACTAAATCTGAAGATGAAATTCAAGTGCACTATCCCAAATTCAATTTCTTCTGATTGGGACTGGTAATGTTCTAAATTAAACTAAACTAACCTTACGCCCGACATTTATTACATTACTTGATTATTATTTTATATACTTTATTTTCGAGTCATCCCGGATGAATCAAGATAGTATCACTCAAATCTAATATTTGGCTTCCGCACAACAATCTGGCAATGATGATTCCTAAATGATACTGTTGGTGCATGCGCACATCTTGTTTTGATGTCGACATGTCGAAACCCAAAGATTACCAAACTTCGTGTATTTTTCATGTATTTTCCAATGTTTCGTTAATTTTGATTGTTTCAAGTAAATTCTCGTGTTTTATAGTTAAGGACGTTCAAGTTCTTCAAGAATATGAAAATATTCATTTTTACCTTCGTCCTTCGTTTTTATTTGCCCTGTTACCTTCGTTATTGGTTTTTAGTTTGATATGTTCTTACATTTAAACTGAATTGAAATTATTTTTTAGCGTAGTTTTTTTTCATTTTCTGGCGTATTTAGAACTGTGAGTTGCAGCACATATATTTTTTCCAATCAATCTCAGAATAGTTTCTCGATCTCGTCTCAAAAAAAACTAGTCTCGATCTCGCCTCGGAATATAGACGAAACTTTCGTGAAATTCCAAGCTCTACTACCTAATGAAAAGATTTGAGTATCTTTTTTTTATATCATCCTCATAGAATTCTGCATGAACCTTCAAGCTATAATTTTTCAATCGAGTAGATGTCAATTGGATCCAATATGTGATTTTGGAGATATAGAGGAAATTAAATTTTGAATGGGTATATCTGCAGAATCATTGGGTGGATTTTACCAATTCCCGAGGTTGACCTTCGTTATTGAGTTCAAAATATAGAAGTCATTTCTTTCGAAATTTATAGTGTTGTGAAATCCACCCATTGATTCCGCAGATATATGTACTCATTTGACAATTTCATTTTCCCAATGGATATATCTGCGAAGTGAGTTTGACCCATTCATGAATATGATTCGTTCGCTCCAAACCCGCTTCAAAACTGACTAGCCTCTGAGTTGTTTCTTCAGAAATCGATTATGTTTACGATCGGTCCTTTCGAAAGAAGCTATTTAAAAACTAGATATTCAAAGCGTTGATTCAAGATTAGATGTCAAAAGAGTGAATGAATAAAATTCGCCAAAAAAATATTGAGTTTCCATTTTGTATCTTCGGAATTATCGGGAAAAAAAATTAGAGTGCTAGCCGATACCCTAGGATTACCTCTTATTTGGGTCCTCTCTTGTATTCGATTCGATATAATCAAGATTTGAAGAGAAGGCGCAATGTTTCTTGAGAAATTCTGAAAAAGCACAGACTTAAGGTCAGAGCTTCAGAGCTTTTACGCGCTTTTCAAATTCAAAAACACGAAAACTTTCGAAAGAACCCAAATATTCCGCAGATATACCCATTCAAACTTATATTTTCCCAATATTTATGATTACAGATCGGATCGAATTGAAATCCAGTGCTTGGAGAATGATAGCTTGAAGGTTTATACGGAATTTCGTGAGGATAATATGATCAGAAGATCGCAGAATATTGAAAATTCGAAAGAAAAAAAATTTTTTTTCAAATTATTCTGATGACATGATTATCACAAAATTTAACACGAAGTTGTTTATCAGCATTCCCAAACCAAATATCAAGTTTCATCATGAATAAATGAGCATTTTAGAGTTATTTCGGAGAAAACAAAATTTGACATATTTCTTTCCAATATCTCCGAAAGTTATCTGACTGAAATTTGGTACATTGCTGTGGAATATGGAGCTCAAGGAATGAGCGCAATTTTCATCGAATATAATGGATAGTTTCCAAAAATATTGTCTCAAAAAAACTTTCTTTTCGACTCCAACTAAATGCCAAGTTTGAATTAAATCGCTGCTGTAGTTTCTGAATAACAATAGAATAACCTCTAAATTTCAAATAGCTATAACTTCGAAACCGTTGGCCGATTCTGCCCATTAACGGAGTCAAGTGTCAAGTTTCTAGCTTGCTCCGTTCAACAGTAATCGATTTCGACACAGTGCGTTCAACCTAGTCATTCGAGAGACGTTCTAGAAACTGCCCTTGACCAATAGTTCAAACTGCAAGAGCGTTTTCCATTAAAAAAACAAATCATGATAGTTGTGTTTCAAATATTGGGAGTGAAAATCCAGAAAAAACCTACGAAATGAAGAAAAGTTTCAGGTTATATTCAACCAGGAGACAGGTACGATTGAAATCGATCATTGCAATAATGAATTTGAAGACAAAACAATTGAAAAATACCTTGTCCGTCAGTGGAAACGTATTAAGTGGACTAAAACAATGGAGTAATTTGAAACCCAATAAAATAAAAATCCCGTTAAGCAATTTTAATACAGTTTAACATATGTGTCGGCTTTATTGCTGATGTTGAAAGAATATGTGGAACAAAATTCATGTAGAGCTATGTCCTTCATATCGTTATCAAGGACCTTCAATTGCAGCTTTTGATCTATATAGGTTTGCTTAATGTAATAATTGCTCTTGAACTTCATTTATTAAACTAAGTGGCACACATGGAATTGTGTGTCGACTGTACAGTGTGGTCCACTAGTAACAGTACATCGTTTGAAGGTGAATAGTTATATCCATTTGCAATTTCGAGAACTACTGAAGCCATTGAATTGAAACTTGGTAATTAGTTGGAGCATAAAACTTGCAATGTTTTGCAGAATTTTGTTGAGATTGTACTGTCAGTATATTGAAATAAGTTTTGAAATTTTTTTCGAAAAAAATTTTATGTTTATATATATATATATATACGTTTGAATTCGTAAATTGTTAAAATCTATCCAATGATTCGCAGATAAACCCATTCAAAATTTTATTCTTCCAATTTCTCCAAGAATACAGACTAGATCAAATGGATTACTCGATTGAAAAATGACAAATGAAGGTTTATACAAAATTTTGTGAGGATAAAATCGCATAATATTAAATATATGAAAAAAGAATCAGAAATTTGTTCTCAAATTCTTTTAAGTACACGATAATCACGAAATTTTGCAGAGAATTGTTCATCAGCATTCATGAACTAGTGACCAAGCAAGTTTCATCGTGATTGAATCAGTATTTATTTTGAGTTATTCCGGAAAAAACAACCCTACCAAGAAAAAAATTACCTGAAACAGAAATTTGGTACACTGCTGTGAAATATGAAGGTCGAGATCTGAGCAAAGAATATTTTCAAATACAATGAATAGTTTCCGAAAAACAAATTTGGCTTTTTTCAATTAACTAACTGTAGGATCCAGACATAATTTTACAGAAAGCTGCGCGTAGTTATACTTTAACTAATTGTCAAGTTTCAATCAAATAGCTCAAACAGTTCCTGAAATATCAGGGAAATAACCCCAGATTCCCCAATGAATATAACTCCGAAACCATTTTGCTATGAAAGTTTCAAGTCGTTTATACTTCTCCGTACGCCTGCAGTCGTGCCTATGGACGGTTAGCCAGACGGCAGGACAGAATCGATTTTGACACCGGATTCTTCATCAGTCTAACCCAGACATTGAACGAAACTATTGCACGCTGATCCTTAAAACATGCTCGCAAAAATGCATTATTTTCAATGAATAGAGGCAAGTGCCGGTCGAAAAATTGAAACACTATTATAATTCATAATGGAAATAGGTGCTCCATCAGTTGTCTTCTGATTGAGAGGAACTGGCAAAAGTGAAATTTTCCATATCTAAATTTTAGAAGACGCATTTTTCCATGTCAGATTGTGAAAACCTTTGACCCTCACATACTTTTAATGGCCTGGATTCATTAAATGCTTTTCAGGTAATATCACTCTAATATGGTTGTGTTTAGATAACGAGCCTAATATCATGTTGCAATTTTTATGGTGAAATTGCCATTTACTCTAAGAAAGCAGGTGTCCCAGACTCATTTCATACCCCTACAGTGATGCGCCATGAACTGAAACCAACACTAATATTCGTGTCACTTGAACAGCCGAATGAAACAAGAATCTCGATATTGTTAAAATGATGACAATGAAATGTTTTGTTTGTTCGCAGTATCTGATCTGAACGATCGAATAGAATTATCAGAATCTTATTATAAGTTTACAAAAATTTGAGCGAATTTCAAGAGACTTTTCACACTTTTTATGGGAAGATCATTATTATGCAGGCACTGACCGTACCCAAATTTCATTTCAGCTTTCAGATAAAACAGTGTATGCACCACTGAGAATAAAATCAATAAAAATTCTATTCTCTCCGGTATAAACTCCTGTAAGGGCCGGTATCAAGAACATGCCTGAAGATTAACTTCAACAGTAACAAAACAGTGTGTACCTACTCTCTAATCCACTTACACTTTCAGCGTCTAACGCACGGATCCTTCGTCCAGAGACATATCGTTACTGTATCGTGCAGTCGTTCGGCCGTTAGACTTACGGTAAACATCCGAAAGAAACAACTTAGAAACTCGATATTTCTAAAGAAGGTTTGGACCTTACTTACGAAGGTCGATTTCGTGAATGAGTGAAATCCGCCCAATGATTCCGTAGATATACCCATTCAAAATTTTATTTTCCCAATATTTCCAAAAATAAAGATGAGATCGAATTGGAATCCAGTATTTCATCAAAAAAAAACCGCGCATGTTCAAATTCGTTGCCAAAGCGGTCATCTCCATTGAACATGCGCGCAAAAGCAGCTGTCTTCACGGCAGTTCTTAACTAGGTTTTATATTTCATGCAGATATTTTTCAGCAAAGAACTATATTCCAGAAACCGAATCTGTATTCATGGAAATATCAGAAAAATAAAATTTCAAGTATATCTTGGCTTCTATCGATAAAAGAATTTAATAACGATATTGAGGATTTAATAACGAAATTTGACATATTTTTTTGGAATATTTCCGAAAAAAAATTTTATGGAGCTATAATTTGGCTCACCATTGTAGCGTATGAACCCCAAGATTTGTGTGTGTTAATACAATTTTATTTTGAATTCCTTACAGTACGTTTTTTACTACTAACTTCATAGTTTCGATCTGATCCGCTCAATGGTTAAGATATGGAGTGAATAATCTCAAAATTTCAATTGAATATAACTCCGAAACTAGTTGGCGTATGTAGGCCAACAACTAACTGAACTCTGAAAGTTTCAAATTGCTAGTTTCATTTTTTCTGAAGTTATCGTGGCAAGTACCGGCTTACCACCCGAAAGGAATGGTTTTTGATATTTCTTGTTCGACTAGTCCTTTCGGTCGGACATCCGTATATGCTCTTACTTTCGAAGAAAACTCGTTGAGTCTTGAAATTTTCAGGGTATGTATCCCGAATATCTCGTTAATAGGCAAAATCCGCTCAAAGATTTCCGATTTATGTATGTATATCGATTTTAGATTATGGGGTTATTTCCTCAATCTCTCAAGAAATACTGATGCGAGCAGATTCAATTTCGGGGATAAGCTGCAGTATTCGAAATTTCGTGAGGTACCGCTAAAAAATTTATTAATAGTTTTGTTTGAAAATTTTTTTCGGAGGATTTCGTCTGAATTAGGCGAGAACCTCCGAACCGATATTCAAGATTCCAGACTTCGTCTTTATTTCCCAAGTACCCTTAAGTCAAAAATAGCGATGAGATACGGATGTTCTAGTTTGCAGTTGCTGCATTTTCAATCAACTGCTGATTTCCATTCAATAGGGAAAAAAAAATGTCGAAAACAAAATCCTAATGGATATATTTGCGGAATCATTAGGTGGATTTTGCCAATTGGCTGATTCAACCTTCTGCAAACTTGCTCTTAAACTATCAAATCTCCAAGTTTTTTCATGAGTCTTTGTGTTGTGGTTTGGCAACTAAGCGAGCCGCAAACACGCTAAATTCTGAAAGAAACTACTTAGAGACTCGATATGTGTAGAATGGTTTTGAGGCTCAATTACTGGGGTTGAATTCATGAATTGGTGATTCCGAAGAAATACCAATTCAAAATTTGAGTTCTCGAATATTTTTAAAAATATGAATCGTGTCGAATTTATGACGTTTCCACGAACAAGCGCGGAAAAGCGAAAGTCAGGCGAATATATATCAACGTGCGAAAGCACCGTCCCACGTTAGAAGTTTTCCCGAATAAGGCATTCAATTAATTGACCAATTGAGACATATCATTCGTCGATTGAAAAAAAAAAAGGTGAATCTGTCCAAAACATGATTTATAATCATTGAATTCACATTCCAATCAGCCTGTGAAGTCGAAAACTGCCTAGGTTTATTTTCGAAAATTTTTTCTCTCTGGAATGATTCGTCAGATTTCAATGAAATTTGGCCCCGACGTTGAAATCAAAATTTCACAACATTGCTTCAAATTTCAGGCTGAAATGACATTCATTTTCGGAGATATTCCGCGAAATAACGTTGAATTTTGTGACTTCTTGAAATTTCGATAATAATCCCTCGATATATCTCCAAGAAAACTGACACGTTCAGAAACTTAGTTAGTTTGAGAGAACTTACGCGCGACTTCATGCAAAATTTCGCGAGGATCCTAAAGATTAAAAAAACATTTCGGATATTTTTCGATATTAGTTTTAAAAAAAAATTCCGGAAACATTCGTCAAATTCCAATAATAATATACAGCACATACATTGAAGTGTCTATTCTCAAAATAACAATTTGGTCGGATATTAATCTTCGGAGACATTTGGACATCCTCGTTATTTCCGAAATAAGTCAAAAAGTACTGATGCAAAACTGCTGGTAGCTGGTAGCTGGTACCTAGTTTGCAAATACGATCTGTACCGAAAATTTTGCGATAATAAAATTTTAATGGATCTTCGGACTCATTGGGTGGATTTTACCAATTGGTGGATTCCACCTTCGTAATTAAACTCCATAACCAGCTCTACAATTATCAAGTGTCTGAATTTTGTCTGTAGTTATTCTGTTGATGATCACAGACACAATAAATTCCGAGAGAATCTACTCAGAGACTCGATATGTGTTGAGTGATTTCTGAGGCTGAATTCCGTAATGCTAAAAGCTAATTTCAGTCGAATAAATCACCAGAGTGCAAAAGCCTTGAATCCACGTCAGTGTTTTTCTCGAATTTTCCATATCTTAGTCGCTTTAATATTCTATTAATTAGGGAATCAAGATATATCATTCCTCGGTTGAAATCAAACAGGTGAATCGGTCGAAAACAAGATTTATTTTCGTTAATTTCGCATTCCAGTCAGGCTGTGAAACCGAAAACTGCCCAGGTTAGTTAGCGAACTGAGCGGTCGATAAAAAGTGAAAGATCCCATCGACCTAATGCAAATGTCTAACGGAACTTCTGTTTTGAGATTTTATGTAACAGGCTATGTGATTAAGCTAATAAGGAACGTTATTTTAGGGTCAACATCTTCTACCGGGCAATGTAAACTATTGTATTTCACCGTGACCATGACTGGCTTCTACAAAAATCGCAGTTTGAACGTGTAACTTCTTCGAAAGAAAGGTTCAATATTCCGTTATTCAGCACTACATCGATGTGTTCTTGCAGATTTACATTCACAATTCCGCAGATCGTACTTGAATAATTTACTTCGATATTCTTGTTTTGGAGGGTTCCAACTTTTTGCGCGCTTTTTTTAGGAAACGGGGTACAGGGTATATTTAGAAACATTGAAAGGGTTACTTCTGAAAAAATACCTTCCTGAACTTCAGTTTTTGGCAATGTTGTGCTCTCACATCAAGAATGAAACAATAAAATTTTCAGAAAACATTACTTACATCCATCAAAAAAAAATTAATAATATTTTTGACGACCCCGTAGCTTAGTAGAATTTCGTGAACGTCTATTCATCGACAAATGAAATAGTCGATTTCTGTTCATGACAACCCATTCCAAGCAACTTGAAAAGTGAATTAGGTATGCCAGTGTATCGAAGGCTGGAGCAAATTGTTCATTCTACCCTTCATACGGCTATATGACATAAGTATTAACTGGTCAACCGTCTTCCTAGAACCATTGATCAGTGATTTGACGCGTAGTAGCAAAACGTTTTGGTAAAGGCACTTGTCCGAAGCGCTGATCTTGACGTTTTTCGATACGCCTCTGTTGAACAGTTGGTCTTCTTCGTGTTCCTTCATCTTTTTTTGTTCATACACAACACTCGCGTATTACTATCATTGTAGTTCAATCAACACGACATCTAATTCCGTGAGAGGACACACCATCATCAAAAAAAAATGTACGCCGGTAAAGATCGTTACATAATGTTGAGAAATCAGATTGAACTTGTTGATTGATATTATTTTCTCGAAAACTCTAAAAATGCCAACAGGTTCAAATTGAAACTAAGATATATATATGAAAAATATTTTGTCGCACGACGTACGACACAATAAATTCTTTTTAGAATAATTGGTATTTCATTATGAAACTGAAACTATTAGTTAATATTCCAACATAAAACACAAATATCAATTATTTCAAATGATCTATCAATCCGCCCTCAAGAGAATACGTCGTTTGAACCGAGGGAGTATCGAAAATGGCCGCAACCCTAATGGGACACTTGAGCTAGCTTGCCGTACTAAGCATCGATCCCACCATATTGTAGCCCTAACAGAAAACATTTATCATGATACACCTGAACGAGAAATATGTGATATACAATCAAATACACTCAAAATTTGAAAAATATTTCAAAATTTTCGTCCAAATCTCATGAGGAAATAACACTTGTGAACATAACGTTCGTCCTCTAAACAGATGATGACCGTCATTGCCTTCTTTCTTATGGTAGGATCGATTCCTCACTCTCTAAGCGCTATCTAGGGTACTATTAGATCATCGGGAACAAACAACCACAGGGAATGCTGGCGAATGACCCCGGTCAACACCGAGCTATAAGTACATCAGGGCCGCGGAATTTCAGCGCCCTCAGCAGTATATCTTGTCTATGACCCTCAGTTCGAGTTTAGGTGCGGTGAAGTTGATTACTGCTGTTCACTGGGTGGACGAACGTCTTTTTGCGTGTTGTCGTGCTTATTATTTTGTTGGGTCGATGTTATAGCCTTTGCCTTGTTGGTATTTTCTTTGTGTCTTAGGATTCATAATGAATTCAGTCAGCAACATTCTTGAACTGAATTTTGATTGACAGGATATAAGCTGCAATTAGCCGATAAATTAAAAATTAAGAAACTGGGCTAGCCATGCCAGATATAAAGTTATCACAAACTCATGAATGGAATGCCGAAAACAAATCTGCACGCAATGTTTTTCACAAGACATTTACAAAAAAATACTTAACTGGATATGATGTGAGATGAAAAATTTGTTATATTGTGTTCCTTGTTTGTTATTTTATAAAGTGACTGAACTGGACAAGAAAAGGAATCAGTAACTTACACCATCTTCCAGAAAAAAGAGGAAACATGAACCGTCTCGTAACCACATCGATTCCTGCACTGCCTTTGTCTTACTTGGTGAAGTAAAAATTATGTCCCAGTTAAGCTAAGCATACAGTGAAAGCATTATTTGACATATATAAAGGTTGAAAAAAAATATATTTTGAAAAGAATCATGTGTTCCGTGAAATTTCGTAGCACCTTTGATTTGGCCCTCAGAGGTCAAGATGAGCTGAGTATCCAGGAACATTTGAATAGTTAATCAATCTTACTGCAGAGCTTGACGAAAATCAAAATTTTCTCCGGAGAAAAATGTTCTGTGTTGCCCTACTTTGCGGTTATTCTGCAAAGGATTAGAGGGAAGATATAATGAGGAGAAAAAAACGACAAAAAGGCAAGATGAAAATTTCTAGGTATGTCGAGAATCTCGTGAGAAAACTAGGAGGTTTACTCACGGTCAATCGCTGCCAAATTCACGAAAAATAAATATTTTTCGAGTTATAGAAAAATCAAAATTTCAACTAGCTGTAATACAGAAATCATTTGGTAGATTTTGCCCATTAACGAACCTGAACGAGATATTCAGGATCAAAACCTAACCTGAAAATTTCAAGACTCTAGGTCCTTCCTTTCGAAAGTTAGAGCACACACGGCTGGCCGGACAAAATCGAATGTGACCACGGATTCTTCATCAGTGAGTCCAAACTAGTCGTTTGAGACCGATTTCAGCTCAAAATTCGAAAATTACAGACATTGTGACGAAACGTTAACGCGCTGTTCCCCAGAGCCAGCGCTTTAAAAGAAGAGTAGTTTATAATACAGTAATTTTGTGGGACTTTATCGAATCAAGATTCACCGAAAAAAAAATAACAAAATGAAATAAATCTTGAAATCTTATCTATATATAGTATATTGCAGTATTTCAAAAGGAAGAAATCCATTCGAACGGAAATCTAGGATAGGAATTTTCAACAACATTTTCATTGAATCAAAATGTCCAAAAAATAAGCCATACACTAGAAGAGAAGATATCATCATATTCATCGCGATGATTTATGATCAGTTTTCCACAAACGTCTAGTAGTATATCGCGGTAAATCACCCTGTATATGAATCTATCCTTCTATCGTATAAAAGCTCAATTTCTTCAACTTGAAACATAAACTATATACTTTTTTGACACGTTCTGTTTAAAATCACCGTAAGAGTTTTCATGAAAAAACAGCTGAAATTCAATTTTACTTTCTTCGATAAACTTTCTTCGCTGTATCCACGATTCACAAGAGAACCGTGCTAGAAATGTGTGCAGCTTACTCAAGATGTTACAATGATAAAAGAACAGGTTACGAATAATTAGCAACTTTAGGAAATATCTTCCCATGAGCTTCAACTAGTTCAATGTCAATTTTCAAGGCAACATTTTCTCTCTTCTATTTGTTGACATGGAGCTTGCATAAGTAACCTATTATAGGTGGAACCCGTTTTCTAACATAGGATTATTGGAACTAATTCTCACGATCGGCTTCAGCCAGAGAAAAGCTTTCGATGTTGACTAGGTCTCTCTTAGAACTTGAACTAGCTATCCTTTTATTTTAATAGATTCTAGATTTCTTATAAACATCCTGGTTAGACTAGTTGCTTGATCAGTGCCTAGTCTAGTCTGCCCAGAGATACCTAAGCGTTTTCTTACGTCTGAAATTTTCAAATACCTCATTTCCCTTCTGAGTTCACAGCCACAGGAGGTTGGAATGTTTGAGTGACTATGAATCGTCATCACCAGGGTATCCTTCTGTAATTTCATTCTTGCATTTGAAATTCATGACTTATCTTACATTCGACAAAAACCTCGAAAGTTCAATTCCGTTATGAAACAATGCGCCTCAGAACTTCAAGATTTGGTGAAAACCTAAATAACTTCCGAAAGAAACAACTTAGAAAATCGATATATGTAGAGTAGGACCTTAATTCGTGAATGGGTAAAATCCACTCGATAATTCCGCAAAAAAACCCATTCAAATTTTTATTTCTCCAATATTTCCAAAAATACAGATGAGATCGAATTGAAATCCAGGATTTTATCGAAAAATGACAGTTTGAAGGTTTATACAGAATATCATGAGGATGATACGATCAGAAGATCACAGAATATTGAGCACCTATATGAAAAAAAAATTTATCAAAATGTTCTAATAATACGATCATCACGAAATTTCGAACAATGTTGCTTATCAGCATTTTCAAACTAGCTGCCAAGTTTTATTTCGTTTGAATTGATATGTTTTCAGTTATTTCGGAAAAGACAACGATATCGAGAAAGAAACCACGAAACATATATATAACCACATATTTTTTCCCAATATCCCCAGAAATTATGGTCGTATCAAATTGAAATTTGATACACTGATGAAAAATATGAGGTGTAAAGTATATGATCAGAATTTTTTTTCGGATTCAATGATTCAAAATTCACTGACAGTATGATCTCGACGAAATTTTGTGAAACGTTGTGCCTTGTTGTGTTCAACAAACGGTCGAGTTTTGATTCAATCGCATGAGTAGTTCCTGAAACATCAGGGATTCAATCTTGATTTTTCAATGACTATAACTCTGAAACCATTCGGACGATTCGTCCCATTAACGAACTCAACCATTGCATTCCAATGTGCGACCTAATCTGAAAGTTTCAAGTCGCTAGCTCGCTTCTTTCGACATTTATCCTGTCGTCGGCAGACCAGCCGGCCGGAGAGAATCAATTTTGACACCGGATTCGTCATCAGTGTGTCCAAACTACATTTTCGGGAAAAAATTAGAAAATTACAGACATGACAATGACAATTTTAAAATGCGTTTAGAAGCTGCTGACTTCACCTCAGTGCTTTTTTGGAATTAAAAATGAACCCATATCTCCGAAATTTCATAGTGATATGAATCATGAGAGGCTTGTCTGGTAATGCACTGAAAATTCTCGCGGCATATTCTTTACATTTTTGTGGAAGAAAAAATAATTCAACTTTTACAGCTAACGAATGAAATCCTATGGGATTGGCGAATGAAGATAAGCGCTACTCCCTTTGGTGGCTATCGGAGTAACCCGAGGTACAGACATTATCATTGACAAGTTAAAAGAAATGTTAAGAAAATGAGAATGTCCCTTCCCATAGATTTCTACAGCCCGGTAAAAAATTTGTAGTTAGGGTGAAAGAAACTTCCTTTAACAAGTCGGACCTGAAAGTGTTGAAGAGTCGATAAAAACCAACAAATAAGATTTATGAGAGTCTGTTACTTGCATTTAACCGATGATGATAATTTTATAGAGGTAAGCACGAATTGCTCATGAAATATAAGATCACATTCATGAAGACAATTTTTTTCCAGGCCCCTAATCCAAGCAGAGAAATTTTCTTAAGAGGAATGCTATGCCTTCCAGAAATCTGCCTGTTGAACTGATCATTAAAGAACAACGTAAATATTCTAGTGATAGAACAGACTATTTAAGAAAAAGAGTCTCAACAAGGAAATATCTGGTGATGAATACTGTTCGCTCAAAGTGCTTCTGCCGATGAAAGCAAAGTTGTACACGGCCTATTTATTACAGCTTTTTTGAGACCAATCATATGAGTGTTGGAAAATTTATTTTCAATCCATAATGAAAAAGGCTTACGGTACAAGTAGCATTAGTTTCATGTGAATGTATTCATTTTATTCACAATATATTGAGTATTTAGTCCTTCCCTATAAAAAAGTTGAAGTTATGAGTATTTGTCTATTATTCCAAAATGTATGTTTTACAATATTATCTCTTTTTCAACTTTCAAGACAGCCTAAGAAATCCACCAAAGTCAGTCTTGCCATTTGGGTCTGAAAATAAATAATATTAAAATACCGTCAAAACTTGGAGATATCCCTGTACTTCTAGAGTTGCTTCACTCAATTAGATTGAAGGATACATACCTACTTTATAAGAATGGAATATGTACTCCCAGTAATACTCTCGTCAACTATAAAAGTATAAAAAGTCTTTAAATAAATCGTGAAATCAAAAATCATCAAACCAAACACTAAAAAACAGTACAAAATCGACTATCAAAACAAAATCTATGTCTGTATGTAAGGTTCTTAAACCGGCCACCGTGGCGCTGCAATCCTAAATTCAGACGCCAATAGCGTATGAAAGTAAAATGTGGCTTCAATCGACAACTGGAGGATGAATTTTAGTCGATTGAATCATCCTATGTTCAGAATAAGATTAATTATGAACCTAGAATGTAAATAATGCAAATGAAAAATACATAATTGTGTAATTAGAGCAGAAACTTTTTTCAATTAAATATTTCGATTTCGATGATAAGAATTATCTCAGTGATTAACAAATGTTATGATTCAAGATGCGATAATTTTGAATATAAAATTCTTGGGAATCACTGACGTCAGTGGTCTATATTTACGGTCGTCCTCATGGCCTGATCGTCAACATAATGTCTTCGGAATTAACAACCTAGCAGCTCTTTATTTGTAGAGTAGCTTCGAACCGTAAACATCAAGGCTGAATTTGTGAATGGGTAAAATCCACCCAATTATTCCACAGGTGTACCCATTCGAAATGTAATTTTTCTAATATTCCCAAAAATACAGATTGGATTGAATTCGAATCCAGTACTTGATTGGAAAATGACAGGTCGAAGGTGCATGCGGTCGTGAAGATAATATGATAAAAAGATAGCAGAATAAAGAATATTTCAGAACAAATTCTGAATTTTTCTTTTCAAATTGTTCAAATCACTCAATTATTCCGAAATTCTGTACAAAGTTTTGCATCAGCAATTGCAAATTGATAACCGGGTTTCATCATAATTAAAAGAGTTTTCTTCGAATTATTCTGGAAATAAAAACACCCAGAACCCCGGAAAAATCCACGAAAACTGACATATTTTCTCCCGATATTTCCGAAAATTGAAATCGGACCAAAAATTATATCGTTCGCTATCGTAAAACATAGGGTTACAGGTGCGTACATTTTTTCCAAATCTGTTGAATAGTTCCGGAAAATAAAACTTTTTTCCATTTTTTTTTGAAGTCTTCGACCAATGTATTCCGATAGAATTCTGCAAAAAGTTTCACGTTGTTATAATTCAACTAACTTCATATAGCTCAAGTAGTTATACAGGAAATAACCTCAAAATTTCAAATGGCTGTAACTCCAAAACTGTTTGGACAATTCGGTCCACTAACGATGAGCCTCACCTTTGCATTTTGAAATTCAACAACCTATTCTAAAAGTTCCATGTTGATAGAATTCTCCGTACCTAAGTTATCATACCTACGGCCGGTTGGAGCACCAGAATGAAAAATAACAAAAAAATAATTCAATGATTTTATCGAGAATAAATCGAAAATTCCGATTAAGTATCAAAACATTTTCCAAACGATATATTCGTAATTTCAAATTCGAAACAAAATTAGTCATGTTAATCGATGCCTTCAAATGAAGAATGACCTATTATTGGAAGAGGAAGAGAAAAATATTTTTTTTCGTGGTGGAATTTTTCAAGTGTTTATCCGTATGAGGGTTGCTGAGAGCCTTTCATTCATGTAGAAAAATCTTTCGAATAGGAATGTAAAATTTCAAGAGAGCGCCCTGACCGAGGCTCTGACAATAAATCAAATCTCAATAAATTTGTATATGGCGCCATCTCTGAATAGACAGTGATACTTAAGTAAAGGAATCGTGGCTTGCAGGAGAACGCTTGCAACAAGGTCGCGCTAAATCCAAACAGAGAACTTCATTCAGTTTCGTTCGAATTCTATATTTTGATTGAAGGTCGCTACAACCATATAAAAACAACATTAGTAGGACAACATCCTTGTTAATAGCGTTTCACAAAAAGGATACTCGAACTAGATGTCGCTACCGTCGAAAAGTTCTCGAAGTCAGTACGGTCATTGTTTAAGGAGAAGATGGTTACTTCAGTGTAAATTTTGTTGGAGGACGATGGAATCCATCAATAGATATCGCTAGCCCCCAGGAGGGAAAAACGTAATGCAATTCTTAGTTGATCCGTACGACGATTATCATGACAGCAAAATAGTTGGTTGCAGCTATTCGAAAGATCCCCAACGTGTAATGTGCCCAATAAAAACCGTCAAGTAGATTATAGTTATGAACATAAATTTGTTAGCAGATTTCAATCCAATCTATATTTCTGAAAGTTTTGGGCACATATATACAAATATTGAGTTCTAAAGGTGTTTCTTTCGAAAGTTATTGTATTTACGGTCGGTAGAATAAAAATTATAATTGAGCGAATAAAAGCTTCTTTGATTCAATCATGTCAATTTATCGTTCCATGGCATTAACTGATGAAAGACTTGACACTATGAATTATTGAGGGAAAATTCGAAATTTGCTTGAAAGATAGGCACTCGGTAGTTGAAGTTAACGCGAATTACTCAGAAAATTGAACTCAATAGGCCTAGTGCCCAAGGTTCTAGAGTGCTTGAAGCTTTTTTATCAGTGCACTGCTCTGCTCTGGAATACTACAGTGGTATACTAACTTGGTTGAAATCACTTTCTTTACATGCTGTTCTAGGAAACAAGAGTGTTATCATACTGTCCAAATGTCTGTGATTTTTCAAATTACCAGGCCTGTTGAAATTCTGACCTGACATCATTTCATTTAAATTTTGAACTGATTTTCAAATTTCACTAGTATTTATGTAGATTAATAAGCACTTGAATGGTGAAATTGAAAATTTTTACGCTTCATTTGAACAATCTTAATGCGGATTTCGAATAAATCTTGTGTTGATTTTCATCAGAAGGTTGCGTTTTTCAAAAGTACCCGCTAAATTATTCAATAATTTTTTTCCACACGTCGTTTTTTCAAGTTATTACTCAAGTAGAAAACTGTTTTACTTCACATGATAGAATCTTTGATATAAAAGAGGGCGTATTTGCATGGGACACGATTCAATCGAATGTTGTAGAGTTCCAATAGATATCGCGATTAAACCACGTCCATCAAGATTTGTATGTAGAGTAACTAACTATCTCCTCCTTGACCAATGGTACGGTCAAAAATCGAATGCTAAAATATCACAGGGCCGGCAATTTAGAGATTTTGAGACTCAAGGTTTTAGGGTAGGCAAAGCCATTTGATATAACGAATTTTATCTTAAAAGCAAACAATACCACGTGTCGGTAAATTACGGTTCTGCAACACAGCCACAATCAAGTTTCATTAAACCCCGTTAATATCTCAAGCTCAGGCAACTGCAAGCGGTCTCCATGCTTTAACATTGCCAATAGACGCGTTAAATATCAGAATTCGGAGACATTTCAACGTTTATAGGTAAAAACGGGGTGTCATTCTGCAGGCTTCAATGAGTATTTTTTTTCGGGATGTACTTAATTCTTTTATGGGAATGCGCAATGTTAGTTATTTTTCCATTTTTCACACCATTGCCGTTTTTATTTTCACGAAAATGCTGCAATATGAAAAAGTGCAACATTGCGCATCCTTACGATTTTTTTTCAACCGTTTGCACCAAAAGTTTTTCAAAAAAAATCGAACTCTTGCCTCCAAAAGTCACTCCGCTATATTCGAGGTATTGTTTGCTCTTAAGTCCATTTCGTCTCCATCGTTTACTGTGAACTTCGTATCGTTAATACGATTTAGAAGTTTATTAGGAACATTTTGTAGGTCTCGAACATCAAAAATGAGGAAATATTTTTTGCTTATCACTTGTCGAATGAAATTCTAGTGCTGACGTGAGGTCCCCATTTAAAACTTCCTTTTGTATTTCCGAAAATACAGATTGACTTGAAATCGAGTATTTGATTGATAAAAGACATCTGGAATGTTCACGAAAGATTTCGTGATGTTCATAACAAAGAAGATGTCAAAATATGAAATAAAATGAAAAAAATTAGTTTTTTCGAGCTTGTTTTGGACAACAACGCATTATCGTTTTGTCGATATGTCTGTAATTTTCGAATTGTGAGACGAAACTGGTATGGAATCTGAAACGATTAGGTTGGAGTCCCTGGAGAAAAATCGGTGGCCAAATTCAGTTTTGTCTGGCAGGCCGGATGTCCCTTCCTACGGACACTGTATAACTTTCGGAGCAAAGGACCGAGCGACTTGAAATTCTCAGATTTGGTTTGAGGTCCTAGTATCACAATATAGTTCGATTATGGGTGTAATCGGCAAAACTGTTTCAGAGTTATGCCTATTTGAGGTTTGTTCTTCAAAATCTCGAGATTCATTGTTTCTTGTTATTTTCTCCAACATTCGGTGACATCTACACCTGAACAACTCGAAGAAAACTTGAAATTGGTGCGGATAACCTGTAATACATTTATGTGCACAGCCAACAGCCACTGTCTGATTAGACAAAACAAAAAATTAATGCGAAGATTTTAACGCGCTTGATTTGAGGAAGATGAGCGTTATCATCTTCCCAAATGTATGTACAATTCGGATTCTTCTCGAAAACTGTCCTCAATGACTAGGAAGGACTTACTGATAAAGGATCCGAGATCAAATTAATAGGTTTGTTTTGGTTCCGAGTTCAGAACTTTTCTGGAACGGTTCCGCATGCGCGATTGCGATTTTGTGTTTTGGTTCATTTCAGAACCGGTTCAGGATTTGAGTAATTTGAGTTTTGGTTATTTTCAGTATCGATTCCGAACTGTTCTAGAACTGTGAGAGGAATTCGGACGTAAGAGTCCGAACTGCTTCAGAATTTGTTAGTTCGCACAAGTGTAGAGTGGCTGTCAACGATTTATGGCCGGTATTATAAAACTTAACTTTAACTTTAACTGACAGTTTTGACAGTTTTGTTAGGACATATCTGTCAAAATTGTCAGTTAAAGTTAAGTTTTATAATACCGGCACTTAAATGGTTAACCTGAAGTCGTGTTGCTTTGGTTTTTGATTTGATTTTTGTATTTGTTGAGGAAATGATTAACTGTTAAATATAATTTTTCGTTATTGAGGATAACTCCTTCGCTACGACCTCCCAGGATAATCCAATGGATTTTATTTCCATTGTTCACACTTGGGATGTCTATTTCTTGAATAAATCTATGAATGCAAGAGTCCTCTTCGTCTATTGAATAATAATAAAGTTTCGAATGAACTTTTTTTCTGAAAAGCACATATCTGAAATACTTTTATCATTAAATTCATTATTATAACAATCAATAAGTTGTTGGTTCATTTTGAAATATAATTTAAGGAACGAAGAGTTCAGAAAAACGATTTCACAAAAAAAGATTCATTTCATTAAATTCATTATTATATCAATCAATTTCGTTGGTTCATTTCGAAATATAATTTAAGTAATGAAGAAATTTCAGAAAAACGATTTTTCCAAAAAAAATCAAGTGGACGGAAGTATCCCCAAATTTGCTTATATATTATCTACATAGTGCGACAAGGACTTTCGCATATTTTTAATTGAACCACAGGCAATATATAAGACCTGATTAACATCCCCCTTTTCTGCTAACTCAAACGGAAGATCTTCTTCCTCTAGAATCCGGATGAGAACCCGAACTTGATTCGTGTTTTGGTTTCATCGCTTTTAGAACTGTTCTAGGATAGTTCAGAATCGGGCCTCAGCAGCGCATCGATTCTACGCAGTTCTAGAACTCTACTAGGACAGTTCTGAATTTCGCAACCAAAACAAACCTATTGTGTGAGTCAGACTGTATTTTCGATTAGTGGTGAAACTTGTCGACTCTTGAAATTTTCATAGCAGCTTCGGAACCTGTTTATTTCGACTGGATTCGACAATGGACAAAATCTATCCTACAGTTTCGGGGAAATGCCCATTTCAAATTTCGAGATTTTTTCTTAATAATGATCCGAACATGAGATTGAAAGTTGAGAGGTAGTTATGGAATGCCATTGCGCCTACGGAAAATTGCGTGAGAATCCTAAAATCAGATTTCGCTCATTCCACAAAACCTTATTCATCAAAAAAGTTGAATTGGTGGGAGTGAAATTTCGAAATTTTAATTTTTCGAAAAACTGTGTGAGTTGTGCTGTTAAGTTCCAAAAAAATTAGATTCACCTGAATAATGACTCATAATGGAAGAATCTGAAATGGAAAGCGAAGTTAAGGAAACGGGTGTTTTTTAACCTGCGCAACCAATCTGAAATGATCACAATAAAAACCGAATTTTTGAAACTGCTTATTCATACTATGCACCAAAGTTATTGATCAGAGTAAAGTCGATCGAATCAGATAAATCACCCTGTATAGTCTCAATAGGGACCCCCAACCATAAACCAAACATCTTATCCTAAAATCTGACGTTCTCCACCCTGTGTATGAACCTGACGAAAGTCAGCATGATATTCAAGCTATCATTATTCAACAGAGTACAATTTGATCCGATCTGCTTTCTGGAGTGACTGAGAAAAAAATTGAATGGGGGGATTCCACCCATTCACGAATTGGGGCTTTGTTATTGAGGTCTTAACCTTGTCTACAAGGTCTCTCTAAAATGAACGCGTGAAATATGTTTCATACAATTTCTGAGGACTTGAAAGACTAGCTAGACAGGGACACCAATAAGAATCGAGATATAGTTCTAGAATTTAGAAAATTCCCTACCTCAATTACCAGAAATAAATGTCAGATCAGAACAAAATTGGGTACACTGTTCTAAAACATTGATTAAAAATATGTGACGAATTCGATAGAAGTCTAATGGATGGTTCCAGAAAAAAAATTTTTTGGACAAGAAATCTAACAAAAAGAACTTGAAAATTTCAAGACTATCGGGCGTTTATGTAGAAAATTGAAGCACATATACAAATTTGAACACAACGAGGATTCTTCTTCGGGGAGTCTAATCTAATCTTTAAAACTCAATATCAGAAAAAATTCGAAATTTACAGAGCAGATCGATAACGCGCTGTCCATAGAACAATAGCCTAAAAACATCATTTCGATTGTCGTTTACCTCCGTGCTCTAGAATTTGAAAATTTCAGTTGAATTCTAGGTGCTTGATCTGATTGAAATGTTGTATGGCCTAGCCATTCTAACAAAATGAAAGAACACATTTTTCTTCGTCATAACTTCGCATATTTCTCCGACTTCGTCATTCGAACGGTCGACTATTGTATTACATTCAAGAACTGTTATTCTCTTTTCTTTAGGATTGCTCCATGTGAATTCCAAGAAATGCTCGCTGAAAACTTACATCTTTGATCCTTCGGATTCTGGATAATCCACCTCCAATCGGGAATTCATGCGGCATATAGGATTTTGTGAGCTGTTTAATAAAAAAAATGCCGAAAAGCACTGCCGATCGTATAAACAAACAATTCCTAAATGAATAACCTAAAAACTATGTTTATGCGGTAGATTTTGATCTTAATTACGGAGTCCAAATATGTGGACGGGTAAAATCAATTATAATTTCCCAATAATTTGCTCGCATGTTCTGGGGAACAGCGTGCTATCGTTTTATCCAAATGTATGTAATTTCGAATTTTTGCCCGAGAATGGTCTCAGAAGACTAGGTTGGACTAACTCAAAATCGATTCTGTCCAGCCGTTCGGCCGGCCGACGTCACGATAACTGTCGAATGAAGCGAGCTAGCAACTTAAAATTTTCAGATTAGGTTGCGTATTGCAATTTGGCAGTGAAGTACGTTAATGGGATAAATCGGTCAAATGGTTTCGGAGTTATAGTAATTTGAACTACTGATTTGTTTACAGTAATTTGAACTTTTGAGATCAATTCCCGGATATTTCAGGAACTACTCAAGCGATTGGAGTTAAACTTGATAGATAGTTGGAACATAACAACGCGCGCCTTTTTACAGAATCTTGTTGAGATCAAACTGCTAGAATTTGAAAAAAAAAGTTTTTTTTCGAGAATTAATTTTTTCGGAAACTATTCATAAATTCGAAAAAAACTTCCGCTTTCACCTTGAACATCATATTCCAAAGTAGTGTACCAGATTTCATCCTGATACAAACCAAATTTCTGGAGATATTTCATGGGTTTTTCTCGATATCGTTGTTTTTTTCGGAATAACTCGAAAAATACTCATTAAATCGAAATAAAACTTGGCAGGTTGCTTGAAAATGCTGATGAACAACCTTTGGCAGAATTTTGAGATAATCGTGTCATCAGAACAATTTGAAAAAAAATTTCAAATTTTTTTTTCCAAATATTTAATCTTCTGTGATCGTCTGATCATATTATCCCCATTAAATTCTGTATGAACCTTCGAACTGTCGTTTTTCGATAAAGTATTGGATTTCAATTTGATCTAATCTGTTTTTCTGAAAATATTGGCTTAACAGTCGACCTTAAACACAATGAATTCTGCAAGAAACAACTTAAAATCTATAGATTAGGTTTGGGGCTCAATTACGAAGGCCGAATTCATGAATGATTAAAATTCACCCAATGACTCCGCTGATATACCCCATTCAAAATTTTGTCTTTCCAATATTTCCAAAAATACAGATTAGATCGAATTGAAATCCAGTATTTCATCGAAAAAACCTAGAAAAGCACTGACGTGAAGTTAGCAGCTGTTGCGCGCATGTTCAAACGATATCACTTAAGGTGAACATGCGCGCAAAAGCTGCTGACTTTTCTAGCTTTTTCGAAATATACAAATTGGACCAAATTGTGCCCTTGTGCTTTTTATTTATTTATTTATTTATTGAGAAAAGGGATACAAACAGGTTACACCCAAAATAGCATCCACAAATAGATAGAATACAAAAAAACTTAAAAGTGTCTACAAAAGTACCCACGGTTATCCGGGAAACCAACAATGTACATTCCACAAAAAAGAAAAACCTAAATAACTAGTATGCACTGTCTTATAAACAGAAAATTTTCCTACATTTCTTCTTGAAGGAGAGTAAGGACATAATGAAAATATTTAAATTAATGACATATTTATTAATTGATTGAAAAATCATAGCTAAAAGCTTCATGTAGAATTTGCTGGGGACTCCTTGAAAAGAATAGCAGCAAATCTTGCCCTCCGGAAGTAAAGGTGCGTTGGCGGTCTTGCAATAATGACCGCTTTGGCAACTAATTTAAATGGCACGATCATCGCGTGATTCTGCGCAAAGTCGTGATGCATCATCATTTCCAACTAGTTACCAAATTTATCATGAGTATTTTTCAAGTTATTCCAGAATTATCAAAGGTACTGGGGAAAAAACATGAAATTTGTCATATTTTTCCGCAATATCTCGAAACATGGAACTGCTTCACGCTGGAATTCGGTACACTAAGGTGACGAATCGAGTTCAAGGTTTGATCAAAATATCTTCGAGATCCAATAGATAGCTTTCGAAAAAAAAACTTCTTCACGAAAAACATCGAAAAATATGTTTCTAATTGTTTTAATGGCATGACATTAACAACGATACCGAAGGCCACGGCGATCGACTCATTTTTCCCCAATATCTACAAAAATTCAAATCAGATCAAACTAAAATTTGATACACTATTGTGAACAATGCTTTCGAAATCTGATGATTAGTTTCGGAAAAAATGTATAGAATACTTCCAGAAATATTTTGTTGAGCATTGTTCTCATAACACGATCATTACGAAATTTTGCGAAAAATTGTGCATCATTATTTTTCAACTAGTCGTCAAGTTTCATCATGGTTTGAACAATATTTTTGAGCTAGTTTTTCTGAATATCTCCGTGAACTGAACTTGAATTTGGTAAACCGTTGCGAAATATAGGGTTCAAGGTATGTGTAAATTTCCTTTGAAATTTGATGATTACCTAGTTCCAAAACAAAATTCCAAGAAAAATTTCGAACTTGACAACACCAATAAAATTTCACATGCAGATGCACGTCGGTAGGATTCAACTAACTACGAAGTTCGAAATTGATTGCTCGCTAATCACTCGGTGAAACATTGTCATTATTAGCAGGTTAAACAAAACAGACTTGACGAAACATTTCACAAATTTAATTTGTGTATTTAACTATGAAGGTTTTAACTGATCCCTCAAGAATTTCTTGTGGTATTTTGGAAATAATTAGAAAAATTCGAAGTAACTGCAACTCCAAACCGTCTGGTCATTCGGATCATTATCGAACTCAAGCGTCGCATAATGAGGCAATCAGATCTCTAGTTCGTTACTTTCGACAGTTATCGTATCCTTGAAAACATTTCAGGGAACAAATTTGAAACATAAAGACATTCGGAAAAGAGCCATAGCACGCTGCTTCCCAGAACATGCGCAGAAATATCTGTTTTTTTCAATCCTGAATCATTCGACATGAATTCAACAGTGAAAAATTACCAAAACAGCCTTTACTCACTCGTTGAAACTTACATTCGATTAGTTCTAAAACTTCCTGATTTAAAACGTAAATCAGGCAGTTGGCCTTGAATTCTTCATCGGTTGGTCCTTTTACCTTATAATTCGAGACCATTTTCAAGTCTAAAATTCTAATTCTAAAATTTCAGTATTGTGACCATTGATTTTTACGCGCTTGTTCTAGGAAACTGAAACGTCATCATTTTATCCAAATGTCTATAATTTTCGTATATTGAGCCTAAGTTAGTCTTAAACGATTAGGTTGGACAATAGATGAAGATTCCTTGGTTCAATGCTGGCCATCCAGCCAGACGACCATATGAATATGCTCTTGCTTCTGAAGGAAAACTCTTGAACATAGACATTTTCAAACCAAGAATAAATCTCGTTTTCATTCGTAAATAGGCAAAATCAGACTAATAGTTCCGGAATCAATTTGTTTTTTCAATTCTGAAGTTATTTTTCCACTATTTGAAGAAATGCACATCCGATCGAATTCAAGCAGAGCAATTAGTTATACAATGTTCGCATGAAACTATCCAACATTTCGTGAGAATCGTATACGCTTGATTTACCGTAAAGAGAGCAATTTCTGGAAGGGAATTACATAGAATTTCGATTTTTTCACTTTGGGCTTGATAACGAAGGTGAAATTCATGAATGATTCAAATTTGTCCAATGATTCCGTGGATATGATTCTAATTTTCCAATCAAGTACCAGATTTGTATTTTCGGAAATATTTGGAGAATAAAATTTTGGATGGCTACATCCGCGGAATCATTTGGTGGATTCAACCCATTCACGATATAATATAAAATGTACTGCTCATTCTAAAATAATATTTATATATACCCATTCGCGAATTCAGCGTTCGGCGGTTTTAAGCAGATTTGAGGTCGAATTCCTGAAACGTTGAAGTTTCTGTAGAAACTCAACTTTCGATGTGAATCGAAATAATCTAGGCAGAATAAGTAGAAAATTGAGGTGCTCAACCAGCCCGCAAATCATCTTCAGGTGCCTTTTGCAATAGGTATCCCCACGAAATTTGTTTTCCGTTTATTTTTGAATTTCTCTATCAAATTTTGTGGCAAAAATGTTTGAAATAAGTACGGTGTACGTGCGAAAATTAATATAATTGCCAGATACTCAGTACGAGTGTCTAAGATCACGTAATTTTTGAGATGGTTTTTTGAGTTCTTCAATTTGTTTCGAATATTAAATGGAGAAATTTACAGCAAGTTTGTGCCATAGAGTTTTGTGTTAAATATCAGAAATCCTTGAGTCTCACCTCAGGAATGTTGAAAGAGCGTGATTGAAGTCTTCTTTTCGAATACTTGAAAATGTTTGAAATGGTGTCTGCAAATTTGTCTGAATTTTCTTTTCAGCCCTAATATTAGCAGATTGAAGCTGTCAGTTTTGGCAGAATAATAGCGAATTTCGTTGCCAACGCTTATTATTTCAAAAATAAGAACCTGACACCAATCGCAAATTGTTAATTTTGTAATGAAAAAATAGCTTAACGAATTATTTTTTCAGTCACACCACTCAATGTGCAATCGAATGCCCTTTCATTGGATATATCACAATCCATATATTACTATTTGCAAGAAAAAAGTATAGGGGTGTGGAGCGTGAAAGATTTCAAATTCAAAAAAGCATAGGAAGACCTGCTTTCGGAATTTCAAATCCATGAATTCATGGATTTCACTAAGTAATAATGAGTAAAAGAATAATGGTCTGATTGCAGTACTCTTCAATCACAAATTGTTAAGTTATTTCTAATTTCTTATTGAGAAAACGGCACAATAAATTCTTTTTTATATCGCTGAGTAGGTAATCAAATTACCTTTCATTTGATGTATCACAATCCATATATTCCATATATTTCAAAAAATAAAGTGTTGGGGTGCGTAGGGGGTGAGAAATATCAAATTCGAAAAAAACAGGATAAATTGCTTTTGAAATTAAAAATCGACGAGTGCGAGGATTTTGCTTAATAATTCTTCGTACAAGAATTATCGACGAGTTACGTTACTTTTTTGGCACGCTGTATACTATTCATAACTCATTGATTTTTCACACCAAAATTTGCAGCGTTTTTCTTTATATCTCAGAGACCAAAGGACGGAAATCATTCGGGTGAAAATTTTTAGATTGAGTTATGCAACAGTATCAACATAGAAAGTTTCATGAAAATTCGGTAATAAGTTTTCGAAAAATATTTTTTTTTCCCTCTAACCCCCAATTTTGAGCCCTTAGGGTACACAGATCCTGCTGAAGAGCTTGGGAGATCAATTTCGAGTGACACACGTTTTTTGTAACAAGTTTTTTTTTGTCGATCACTAAGGTTATTTTTTGATTTTATCAAATAATAAACCAACATGAACCAACAACTCATACCTACCCGGGGCGACAATCTTTCATTTGAAGAGAACTAGTTCTTCCAAAAGAACTCGGTATGAATTCGTCAATTGTCACATTCAATTTTTGATATGGCTCAATTAAATCTATTTGTTTTGACATATTCATTTTTTCAATTGACAACTATGTCAGGTTGAATTGACAGATAAAATGTGTCAATTAACAGATTGTATGTGTCAACTTACAAATTTTTCCGAAATGGTACTAAATACGTCGTCGTACGAATATAATTCTGAGTCCCTGACAATTTTTTGAGAGGAATATCACCAAATGGGTCAATACGGATCTGGATGATATAACAACATATCCATGAAGTAACTGGTATAGGCGCTACGACCTGGTGAATCTAACGGTATTGAAATGATGGCGAAGTGTTTATCAGAACAAGTAAAAATGTTTGGTGTGTAGGTATTTCTTGGTGGCCCAATTCTAGTAAAAGATGTGAATATCTTCGGTATAGCGTCTCGACGATCCACTAATGTCCGACATTTCTTGGTAATTATCTGTTATTGACTCCACTCTCACTCTGATACATCTAGAGATATTTCATGATGATAAAAGCAAAACAGTTTGGTACAAATCTACTGAGCTATTTAAGGGGAAAGGTGTAGAAAAGTTGATTCAGGATTATTATTTGAATGGATTACTTCAGCTCTGGAGCGTTTGTTGCACGCCTGTCTATAATTTCCTGATTTCCATCAGCAATTTTATCAGACGTTCTGATGGAAAATTTTAGTTCCAATTCAATTTTTTCGGCCACCCGATCGTGAACACAGTGTGTTTCTCGAAAAAGGCTTCCTAGACAGTTTAAATTTTAAGGTACAAATACGCTAGAATCTGATCAATAGTTTCGGAGTTTCAGCTTTCTGATTTCTTCACTAATAACTCCAAAATCACCGGTCTGATGGAAAGGAAACTTGTGCAAGAATTTATTACTCAACAAGCTCGTGAAAATGAAAAACGTTTTTCTTTCAATATCTCTTACCAATCGCCTGATTCCGATAATTTTAGAATTCAGATCAGTTGAATGAAGTAAGAATCAATTGAATAAATATTGAGTCCGTATGTTGTTTTCTTCTGAAATCATTTTAAACGCAAAAGCTTAAGCTGCGGATCAATTTTCAATAGAAATTTTAGTGCAAAAAGAACAAACCATACAGTATGATACTTCCATATATTCCATAACTAAATTTCAATTGTTTGAAAAAAAATTTGGATAATTTTTCCACCTTATTGGATTTTTTTCTAGAAGCTTTCAGCTAAATCCAATAATCCTTTCGGAAATATTGGAAAAAAGGATGTACAAGGCATTTGTTATTTCCTCATTAATCGTTGTTATTTCCCCAATTAATCGTGAAATACTTCTTCGTCAACGAACTCTAAATGCCTGTAATTTGTTGAAGAATACTGACGCGCAACTTTATATCGAATTTCGTTGGGATCGTGTGATTTGAAATTATTGGAAAAAAGAGTTGGCCCAATTCGAACATTGGCGCAAAAGCTGCTTACTCCAGGTCAGTGAATTCTAGGGAAGGAAAACCACGTAATTTGACATATCCTTTATATATCCCTGAAAATTATAATCGTATCAAACTGAAATTTGCTACAGGGATGTGAAATATAAAGCTCAAGATCAGAGCAAATTTTGTTGAAATATCATGATTTTTTTTCGAATTTTTTTTTTTTTGATTTACTGACAGTACGATCTGAACGAGACTGCGCAGAAAGTTGCTCAACTAACTGCAATCGCTTCAGTAGTTTTTGAAATATCAGGAAAAGTACCTTGAAATCTAAAATATCTATAACTCCAAAACCGTCAGGCAGATGCGCGACCTACCCTGAATGTTTCAATGCACTAACTCGTTCCGACAGTTATCGTGTACACAGCCGGACAATCGGCCGGCCGGACAAAAACGGTTTTGACGTCGGGTTCGTCATCAGTGAATTCAATGGTCAGTTGAGACCACTTATCGGGAAAAAATCTCACATACCAGACATTTGGACGAAACGATAGCACTCTGTTCCCCAGAACATAAGCAAATAATATCTCTAAACATTCGCCAGATTACACTGAATTTTTGCATTTTGTTCTGTAGAATAAATGAAGACTTACATGAATAAATATCGCTCATGTTTGCTACTTGCCTCCGATATCATTCACTGAAAGAAAAATCTCAGTTATACTGAATAAACCTTTGTTTCTTCCGAATTTGTTAAGAATAAGTGAATAATATTCACAATCAATATGGCTGAATCATTAAAACTGATTGTAATATGTTTTGATATTATCTATAAACAAAGCATTTGTTACAGCGATATTCAGTTATTACAAAGAAAATAAGTTAACGATAAATAATTTGTCCATTACAAAGATTCAAATATTTATCATCAATAAGTTTTCATAACTATCAATAAATAATGGGGTGGCTATTAATAAATACATATTCACGTTTATTATGATTCGGGGCTGTTCAGAGTCACCTCAGGTCGTGTTCAGACTCGTCGATTATCGTGTGCGTGGTGTCAATAATGTTATATAGTATCTGATCGTTCCATCGGGTCTGATTTTTGTGTCGAGACTCTTAGCATTCATGGTGATATTGAAATGGAACATTGGAATTGTTAAAGAAGAGGAAACAAATCAGGTATGTATACACTATTCATTTTTCCTAACCTATATTCGACATGGGTAGTTCGTGCATCAAAAACTTGAGAAATGTAAATTTTGCGAAGGCAGGTCGAAATTTGGTTATATATTGATTATGACTCAGGTATACAAAAGCAGTATTGTAAACCAATGAATATTAAGATAATTGACTCTGATTATGTTTGCGAAACATGTTTCAAAAATGATTAATTTTTCAGAAAATGGAATGAATCCCTTCAAACTGCCAAAGGAGATATATGAGAAAGAAGAAAACTGAATGAGATAGTGTCCCGTACAGAAAATATGGTTCAAAAAAGGCTTGAACTCAACGAAACAGATTTCTTGTGTGGATTCTAAGCAATTTGAGTTGATAAGAAAAACCTAATTCAATTCATTCTATATACGAATTCTCAAATATTCTCTTCTGACGTGTTGGAACTATTCTTCAGGAAGAAAGTGAGTCAGTGATTGAATTTATTGTTTATTGTTATTTTCAGAATAGCTCTTATCTCTTGTTGCAATACTGTCATAACATTTTATTCCAAACTTCGTTGTATGTAGTAAATAGGAAGATGTCAGTTAATTATTTCATAAAACATAAATATATGTACTGCTGCATTTATTAAGTAAATGGACTCTTCAATTAATGCATAACATTGAGCATTGTTTCAAGTATGAAAAATAATAATTATTTTTGATTTTGAAAATAAATGATTTGCATGAAAGATATATTGCTTCATTGCTACCAATACCCACATATGAAGAAATCCAGCTCCATGTTTTTTCCACTGAAATAAACATTGATTATCAATCACAAAATATTTGTTCATCACTAATGATAAGTAATTTACTTTCAATATTCGTTAATATCCGAAGAACAAAATTTATTTATAGTTATGCCATATTGAGCATAGACCACAAAATATTTATTCACTATTAATAAATGAATAATATGATGAAATAAATGTATGATAACCTTAAATAAGTCTTTATTTATCAAGGCGTGAACAAATAGTTTGTTTATACAAAACAAATATTTGATAAGCCATATTTCAATAACGGATTAGGTGACTGTTAATAATTTTTACTTAATGTAACCAAACTGTTCTTTCAGTGTTGTAAACATGATAACTTATGCTTACGTTCAATTTCAAACAGGATTTCAATGAAAGAAGAACAAACTGTAGGCTCCTGAATTTCCATACATTCCATATATTCAATAATTGAATTGAAAATTTTTGAAATAAATTCTCGATGATTTTCGACTTTTTTTGGAATTTTTCCTAGAACTACAAATCAGGTTCAGAAATTTGGCACAGAGCTTGAGATTTTATATTTCAAAACAGTGTGCTGAAATTCAGCCCAACCCGGTATTTTTTTCAGATATTTGGGAAAAATATACCAAATTTCGTCGTCATTTCTCAGTATCTAGGTTATTTCCCCAATTCGTCAAAAAACACGGCTCCGGCAACGAATAAGAACAAACGCATATGTTGTAGAATACTGACGCGCAACTTCTTCGAAACAACAGGATTTTTTATTTTCAATAATTCTCGATGTCATTCGAAATTTTTGGAATTCTCTCTTCAACTTTTAATCAGATTCTTATGAGATTTGAAAGCTTAAGATTTGATATTTCAAAACTGTGAGCCAAATTTCCGCTCGATCAGATATTTTTTTAGGAAACATTGGAAAAAAATAGGTACAATTTCGTTGTTATTTCTTCAGTAACGTTGTCATTTCCCCAATTACTCAAGAAATACTGCTCTGGCAACGAATTTGACCGAACGCGACAATTCTGTATTGTAATTAATTGTAGAATACTGACATGTAACTTTTTACCGAATTTCGTTGTGATCATGCGATTCGAAATTTTTGATTAAAGTTTTTCGATGATTTTTCGACACTTGGACTTAGATTTTCTACGGAAATATTCATCAGATTGTTATTTATTCAACAGAACTTGAGATTCGATTTGTCACAACAATGAGCCAAATAGCAGCTCAATCAGATATTTCCCCTCGGAAATTTTGAAAAAAAATTCGTGAAATTTCTTCCTCGGTATCGTTGATACTCAATTGCTCAAGGAATACTGTTCGGCAACGAATTTGAATGAACGCTTAAATTCAGCATTTCAATTTGCCGTAGTTTCATGAGAAAAGAATTTTTATCTTCAATATCTCTTCAAATCTTGTTGAATATTCTCATTTTATTCAGTTTGATAAAATAATAACTCCTGAATGAAACCTCAGTTTGGCTGTTCTGTCTACATTTTCATACATTCTATATATTCAGTATCTGAAGATAATACTTGGAGAAGCCTCAATTCGCGACAAATTCCTAGATTTGTTAGTCTCAATTTATTAATTTCAATCAGAATATTAAGTCGTTACTGATTATTTTTAATTGGAATGATTTAATTCACGCATAGGTTGATTACGTTGATTTACTCAATAGAAATTATAAACAAATAAATTTGATCAGGTTGAAATCTAGATACCATACGATGAAAATCGATATTTTATCTGGAAACCAAGGCATGTCGAGCGGGATCAGTACCTGAGAGGTATACTACTCTGTAGTGAAAACGTTACCTCCAGAAGTAATAACTCAGAGTTTAACCGACCTGTCTAGTTTGAAGGCGTAAACTTCTGACTTCAAGTTAGTGCTTTTTCCAATTTTCGCTTCAAACTGCGTTCTGAGATTAACAAATATCTTTATTGCATTGATCTCTAATCGATTTGCAATTCCATAGTGTTCAATCTATAGGAGTAATTATCAGAAGTTGCAACAATATAAAAAAGCATTGCCAAGATAAGAGAGTATAAATAAATTTATTCAATCTTTGAAAACAAAATTTTTTTAATAGGATGATTTATTAATTCCACTAGAAAAGATGAACGTTAAGAGCCAGATTAAATCGATATAAAGGTCGAATTTCTGAAATTATTTATGTTTCAAGTCCGAACGGAGGAGTGGTCAAGAGAGAAATCCTTGATCTTTCCATTGATCGTGTAATGATGAAATGCAAATTATTAGTACCGACCGTATTCTTTAAGGAAAAATATGATCAGTACTGGTTTAACGAATACAAGTTATGTGCATTCCTATCTTCCCTTTCTTTTCTTCATTGAATTGTCTAGCAATTCTGGAAGGCAAAGTTATTCCATGTTCATCATCTAAAGTGTAACTTGTATACTTTTGGGTGTATCTGGACCTTTTTCTAGCATTGGTACTTTTGGTACTCTTCATAAATATTTGTTGAAGTAATTGTACAAACGTTGCACGCTTAGATTAAAAATTTTGAGAATTCTGGTTATATTTTTTCCTAGGGAAAAAAATCATTTTTTCTTTGCACAATGTCTTTTTTTTTCGGAGTTCGAAACGAAAATGGTCACAAACGATCAGGTTGGAGTCACTGATGACGAATTAACAGGTAAAATTCACCTAATATGGTTTCGGTTCTCCTGATTTTTTTTTGATCAATGACAATTTTCTGATTATTTCAGCAGAATTTCCTGAGCATCGTACCACAAAATATTTTTTTTGAACATTTGCATTTGCTATATCAGGAATTAACTGAATTATTTGGCTGAGATTTTGAATGAACCAGGGAAGTTTTTCAGTGAATTTAACAGTGTCATGAAATTGACATTCATGATTAGGCTCCAGAATCTTCACAAATATTAAGTCTGTGCTTTTTCTCTCGGAACTTATCTTGTTCAAAACAAGTGGTTAGATCAGTTTGAAAAGGTTAAAAAGATATTACTGAGCAACAGGATACTTCTACAGTAGGTTTGGGCTATATAATTGAAGCAGAGGTTTTGCTTTTAGCTGTATTCTAGCCGATTTTCCAGAAATTCGAGACTTTTCTGTTATCAAGATATTTTTTCATGATATTATCAGAACCCAGTTTGATGTGAAACAACTACATTCAGTTCTTGTTTTTGAAGATTAAATAATTATTCATTCCTCTGAGCCGTCTAGCGATAAATGAAGTAATACTGGAAAAATTCTAGACCTTGTTCAAATTCATTGTGAATGCAAAAAGTTTTTCGCAAATTTTCTGATGATAGGATTCCAAACGAATCTGCAGAAAGTTTTGCGTCCGAATTCTCCAACATATCACAAAGTTATGATTGTTGAATGAAGTACACTTAGAGGTATTGAGGCAGAAACACCAAAATTACCAATAGGCATAACTCCGAAACTGTTTGGCCGGTTTTGCCCATCACCGTACTCAACTGAAGATTTAGGCTACAAATTCAACCTAAAATTTCAAGGAAACATGATAATTTGAGAAAGAAGAGCCAGCGATTTCACGGGTAGGTTGCGATTCAAAATGCGTTGGTCAGGTCCATGAATGGGCCAAGTCAGCCAACACTTTGAAATTCTGAGGCTATTTTACAAATTTCTCAAAAAGTATTCGCATTTTAGTTAGCTGTAGAAAACTGACGCACAACCTCATAAGAAATTTCGCAAGGATCGTGTGATTCGGAATTCTTTGAAAACATTTTTTGTTTAATTTCTAAAATTTTTCTTTCCGAAACTACTCATCATATTTTTATGAAGTACTTGAGATTGATACTTAACGACACATTGGGCTGAATTTGAGCCCAATCCGATACTTTTTCTTGGATGTTTCGGAAAAAGACAATGTAAAATTTCATTGTTATTTCTTCGAAAGGCATCGTTGTTATATCCTCGAATTATCGAAAAATATAGTTATACTCCATTCACTTTTATAATGTAGCCTGGTTGGCCATGATTTAGGTTTATCAAGTTTTTTCCCTTAAAACTGACGCAGGTTGGCACTCATGAAATATCGGCAATGTCAAAAGACGTTGCCAAATTTCAATTTCTACTATTATCAATATCAATCGATTCTAGATTTCTAAATCTCAGCATAATAACGCTTGCAAACTAATAAAAATGCCGAAGGTAGTTTTGAAGAAGCAGAGGCAAAGTATCAGGAAGTGCTATGTAGAATTGAAATCGGCTTTTTCTGATAGTAACCCTGATAATTCGGAATCAATAATTCAACACAAGCTATGCAACAATTTCGACGTATGTAAGTGAAAACCAAGGAATTATATTTTATATGAATAGATATTTATTTTTTAGCTGCACATCAACACAATAAGGAAGATTTTAAGTGAAAGAGACGACAAAGAATATCCTTCTATTGGTGCACCCAAAAAGACTGAACTGAAGACTTTATTTTGAAAAACCCGATTCTTGATTTCCTTACAAGAAAATAGCATAACTAAATCTTTCAACCATGTTTATATACGTGAAATATTTCCAGTATTAACAGAGACAAAAGTTTCTTCAACATTCGCCAGGTCTTTGGAATTATAGAATTCAAATAATATTTTCTCAAATTCATTACTTTATCAATGTAGATTGACATTTGAAAAATAAGTAATTTCTACGACCTCTATGTAGAGAGGACAACGTTGCATAGTTATCTGACAGGAAAATGACCATAACCTAACAATTTCAAAATATACACGGTGAAATCTGTCAGGATGTCATGGCCAACCGGGCTACATTATAAAAGTGAATGGAGTATAGGTAACGAATTTTAACAATCTGGTGAAATGGGCTCTGAAATTAGTTGTAGAGCACTGACGCGCAACTTTATTTCGAATTTCATAATGATTGTGTGATTTGAAATTCATTGCAAAATATTTTTTGATAAGTTACCAGATTTTTCTTCCGGAACTACTTATCAACTTACCATGCTTTTCTTCTCATATAGAGAATTGTTAAGTTCTCATGAATATTTAATTTCGACCAGATCAATAATATTTTCGGATATAACGGAAAAAATTCGAATGGACATATCTTCGGAACTATGGGGTAGATTATGTCCATCTACACGACAAATCGTTCTTATCAATAATTTTCAAGTACAAGAGTTCGATCATATTGGAAGAAAATGGAAGAATGGATGTATATACGGATCCATCAGGTAGATTTCACCCATTCACTGACTCGATTTCGGTAATCAAGCCCCAAAACTACTGAACACACGGTTTCTGAGATATTCAGTTAAAAAAAAGAATTGCTATGATACCCTAGAAAATTTCACATCAATCATTAGGCGAATTTTGGCCACAGCAACTCTGAAAATATGGAGTCCCAGGTCTCTTCCTCGAAAAAGGGGTATGAAATCAATTGATCCAACAGATAATTTATCAGTCTTCCATATTTATAATGATGTAGATAGGTCAGTGTATCAGGAATTGTGAACTGTTTCGAAGCGAAAGATAGTGAAAACTTGAAAAAATGAAATATCTTCCGAATAGAAAACTCCACGAAAAATTTTTCTGATTGATTTTTGGTTGGACAATCGGCCAGCCGAACAGAATCGAATTCGACGTCGGGTTCATCATCAGTGAGTCCAACCTAGTCATTTGAGACAATTTTCGAAAAAAACACGCAGATATTTGGACAAAACGATAGCACACTGTTCCCCAGAACATCGAAAGAAGGATTTTTTATTTCCAATATATCTAAGCATTCGCCAGATTACACTGAATTTTTGCAATTTGTTTTGTAGAATAATTGAAGACTTGCATGATAAATATCTCTCATGTTTGCTATTTGCCTCCGAAATCATTGTAAATGTAATAAGTTATGTTGAAGTTCAATTTCCAAGGCTCCTATATTTTCATTCATTAAATATTTTCAGTAATTGAATTGAAAAGTTTTTAAATGAAATCTCGATGATTTTCGACTTTTTCTGGAATTTTTTCTAGAACTACTCATCAGGTTCAGAAATTTGGCACAGAGCTTGAGATTTCATATTTCAAAACAATAAGCTGAATTTCAGTTCAACCCGGTAGTTCTTTCAGAAATATTGTAAAAAATATATACAATTTCGTCGTCGTTTCCTCAGTATCGTGGTTATTTCCCCAGTTTCTCAAAAAACACTGCTCCGGCAACGAATTTGAACGAACGCATATGTTGTAGAATATTGACGCGCATCTTCTTTGAGACCGAAGGATTTTTTTATTTTCAATATCTCTAATCACTCGTCAGATTACGCTGACTTCTTCAAAAAAAAACTTTCGATGACTTTCGTCATTTTTGGAATTCTTTCTGGAACTTCTAATCAGATTCTCATGAAATTTGAGAGCTTGAGATTTGATATTTCAAAATAGTAAGCCAAATTCTCGCTCGATCTGATATTTTCTTAGACTTTGTCTAAGGATATTTTTTTTCGGAAACATTGGAAAAATATGTACAATTTATATACATATATAATACACGTAACTTTTCACCGAATTTCGTTGTGATCATGTGATTCGAAATTTTTTGAAAATACAGATAGGTCAGTACATCAAGAATTATGAACTGTTTCGTAGCGGAAGATAGTAGAAACTTGAAAAATATAAATATCCCCGAATAAAAACCTACTCGAAAAATTTCTCTGATTGTTTTTTGGTTCATTTCAAACTGTACTTGTACTGATCACAAGAATGCTAACCATAAAGAATGAAGCACCTGTGCATCATCAGAGAATCGTTGTCGTGTAATTCATCGAACTGGTGCCCTATTGTTGTCTTTTATGGGTCAGTAGGATACTCGAAATACCTACAAATAAACTCCTCTTTATAGAGGTTTCAATGGTACTAGTAGAATGTAATAGGGTGGACAGTTTGAAGAGAAACAATATCATCATTTGGGTACAAAGTGGAAATTGGTTAAAAATGAGATCTATTCGATAATTTAGTCAATAATAATTGAGATCGGCTAATGCCTCGCAGACATGAACGGCGAAGTAGCGAAGCTTTACGAACAGACTCGAGGTCAGCCATTTGAAGTGGGACTGGAACTTTGCACAACAGATGAAAACTGAAAACTTGAACACAGTTGCTAATACAATCTGTGCAAGAGTATGTGGTATGCCGAATCATATGTGCCCTAACATGTGACAGTCGTTCAGGAGTTTAGGGTAAGCGATATCGAATCATTCACAATAAGAATCGAATGCTTAAAGGTCTTCGTGTTTGAAGGTCGATTGCATCTTTGCAAGTACCGTTATTGCACTCGATTGATCCAATTTTCTCCGTTCTTTCGGTGATTTCATTCATTTCCAATTATAACAACATTCTTCCTCTATTACTAGGTGCCATAACTTGAGAAATATATCATTTCTTCCGCTACTTCATCAATCCAACAAACAGTTAATTCCTTCATGACCTACATAACTTCTCCTTCAGTTCTATCGTTTTGAAAAATATTTTAAATGATTGTTCCCAATCATAGAGACAGTATTCTACTTTTTTTTACAGGAAGAAAACAACATACGAGTTTGACCCATAACTAATCAGCTTGAAATGAATAACACAGAGGATAAATCTTTGAATGAAAATTTCGTCACTGTTGTTTCAGTAGGCACCAAAAATGACCGAAAACAAGAAGAAATCAATAAAGAAAAAGAATTCGTGACGGTATTAAGAATAGGTGAAAATGAACAAGAAGGAAAATGTGTCACCGAAGAAGTTTTAGTTTATCGTTTGCCTGGAGAGAGACTTGGATTCGGTCTTAAATTCGAAGGAGGAACAAAAGCTACAGAATACGTGAAGAAACTTTTTATCCAGTCTTGTGCTCCAGATAGTCCTGCATCTAAGGTGTTGAGTTCTTGGGGACATCTTACTGAAGGTGATGAAGTGTTGGTTATAGATTCACGTCCGGTCACATCGATGACTAGGATGGATTGTGTGAAGTGTCTAAAAGATTCAAGCGTCGTGATAAAATTACTTGTGCGGCATCAGAAGGACCAGTCAAAAATTGAAAAATCTGAGGAAGGACTACCGTTAGTTATAAGTGCTGAAAAAAAGAAACCTCCTGCATTACCAGCTACTCCACCTCCTGTGCCTCCGAGAAAAGTACCAAGAAAACAGTTCAGATTGAACCAGGCGACCAAAGATGCAGCAAAAGATGTTTCAGATCCACTTGACCAACAGCCACGTTCGAAGAACTCCGATACTAACAGTACCAATGTTAAATATAATATGGGAAAAACAAATTCTCCAGAAATTAGACGGGATAAAAAAATTATCGATAGTTGTTTGGGTCCCCCAGATGCTGAATATTACGTTGATCTATTTTCGCAAGAATCAATAAATAGTTTGAGTGAATCTGACGATACTGCCAGCACGATTTCTACTGTTATCGATAGAAATGCTAACAGCCTTCCGTCAACGCCAAAATCAATTCAGAAACATCTTGATATCTCCAATTTCCCTGATGACGAAGAATTATTCAGACTTAACTCAAGTGAGGTGACATCGGACGAGCGTTTTGAATTCACATTGACAGCTGATGAACAACAAGATACCACTGACATTAAAAATGGCATAAACATAACAGCCGCTGCAAATGATTTCGACAATTACAATCAACCCATGACTGATATCGACAGCATCAGTAATCAATCAGATTCTCTCGAGTCCATTGAGGATTTGAAGAGAAATTTAATAATTCAAACGCACGACGAAAACATGAACATATTCAGTTTACCGAGATTAGTTGACTTTGTTCCAAAAAGTTTCAATTATATCGACCACAAAAGAATAATGAATCTGTTCTTGTCGTGTGAAAGAGGTGAACATTTGGATTTTAAATTTGAATTGCCGGATGAAGTTTCCAAAAGGACAAGTTACAATGACGACATGGATATGTTTCCGAAATGGAGCATTCCTCCTCAGTTGGCCACCATAGGAGAAGTCGAAGAAGAATGTATAAGCAGTGGAAGCATACCTGATAGGTAAAGATAAACGAAACTATCATTGTAGTCTTCTTAACTATTTTATCTCAGATTCATGGAATCCGCATCGAACTCACTTGGAACAGACGAAAATGAGACTGAAGAAAATCGCCAGGAGGACACAGAGGTCGAGTCTGAAGTCGAAACCCGTAAGTGAATTAGAATATTAGTGAATGTTTTATCCTTTCAATTGATTTGTATGAAATCGAAATTTTACACGCGAATAATCGATTACTGAAAGCTTCCGATTCAGATTAGATATACGCTCAATTGCAGCATTTCTGCCATCTGTTGCTGATTTATAAATTTACAATATGCTAGGATAAATTCCGTGAAAGTTGCAATCAACCATGATAAATATCTCTTACTGAATGGCTTGCACCTTTCCATCCGAATAGGTATTATTGGATATGACCTAAAACGTACCTACTCAAGCTTATAAAAAATCTCTACGTATCTCTGCGTTTTCATCTTAAATAGTATGGACTGAAATGTAGGAATTTATATAATTGTCTTCGCTCCATTTCATCTTTTTTTTCAACTCCAAATACGAATATTTGACACTAGTTGTCGTTGGATTATGCGATTCGATTTTTGAAATATACCTAATTTAAATTTTTTTTAGTGCCTCTCTTGCAGAAATATTATACAGTTGCGTTGAAACTGATACCTGTACAAAATGTTCAAAAAGTATCGATGACTCTTCAGAAATTTATTCGAAACAACTCTCACCGTTCTCGAGTATTTGAGCCCTTCAGAAATGTGACAATTCGGAACATCTCGATATACAAAATACTTTTTCAAAACTCGATACAATTAACTTGGAAATGGGTGCGAAATGGAAAATTTGAGTTTCACCTATTTTCTTCGCACAACATAGACATATTGAAACGTGAGAAAAATGATCACTAATCCCTAGTGAACATTTCTCACAAAAAAAGCATTGTAGGGACCTCAAAATGGTACAAAACGTAAAACCTTCTCTAATTTCTTTTGAATAGGATGGTTCTTCCACTGGATTAGAAGTCAGTGATATTCTGCATTAATCAATTTTTTTCAATTTCGGGAATAATCGATTCAATCAAAAGAAATGCGGAAAAGCAATGAAAAACTTGTGAATATTTTTGGATGTTTCTAGCTCACATTGAATTAAAGAGAAATTAGCAACCATTCAATATCAATAAATAGCATCACCATCCCATAATATACAGTTATTGTTCTAGTGGCACATTACAAAACCCAATAGCAACCAGTGAAATGAAATTAATTGATATTTATCGAATAAAAAATATAAGCCATTTCGTATAATCGCCAAAAAAGATGGAAAAATTCCAGGAACATCGACTTTAGCGAAAAAAAATTGTACAAAGTATTTCAAAAAATTCTTGAAAAGCATTTGAAATCAGTAGCTTTCATGCGCATGTTCGAATTTGTGTATTTTTCAAAATTCTTATGACTTGATCATCACTTTCCAAAAAAATGTATTTTTCAACTAGATACCAAGTTTAAGGATGATCAGATCTGTTTTTTTGAGTTATAGCGAAAGGTTTGTCCAGAATATATATCCAAATTGGATGTTTTCAATGAACTTTCACTTCAAATCTGACATTTCCCGGAAAAATGTATTGATTTTCGAAAGACATTTTTGTGTATCCAAAAGCACAAGTCCTATCAGCAATATTCAGCAATCTCGAATACAACAATTATTTCTGTTTCATATTGTTCTTGATATTTTCAAATAATCATTTTCCTTTGTTCGTAAAAATTTGGTGCAAAACCATATAACTGAGAGTACAAAGATATATCTAATTATGATAAGTTTCAACGTTTTGAAATATCGAATAAAGGATATTTTGGGATGATTCAGTATTATTTTGTGTGATTTCAGGTTTTTCCGATATAAGAAAGATAACTATTGAATAAGACTTATTATTTATAGAATTTGCCCTTGCCTATTAATTGCGAGAACCATTTGTCAAGAGGTAGTTTCTTCGAAAAAACGTTGTCTTATATAGATGATATCGAAACAATGCTAATTAGTTACCTATGAAAGTGTAACGAGTCGAATTATGCGTCTTTCATCAGATAATAAAAAAAAACTTCGGAATTATTTTTCTGCAATACTTTTATATTTCAATAACTTCTGTCAGCTTGTCATTTACGAATATCACTGCAACACAGATTCACTCGATAAAAAAAAACAATTCTACTTCTGTTTTCAGATTTTTTGCAATTTATGATACATTCCTCCAGAATCATGGGGGATATTATTATCTCTATTCAGCAAAATACAGGAGTTTCGGATTATAATTAATTACGTAACTTAGAATTGAAAAAACATGTATCTCAAATGAATCTGCATTACTGTGATTTTCCAAAATGTCAATCTGACGACAGTGCTTGGAATACAAATGAATTGTCTGATGAAGGAGTCAGATATGGACTTTTAAACGTTGCCGTTCCACTGCTTAATCGTTTGCATTGTTCCGATATTTTTCATTAGGCAACATTTTTTCAAGAAACTGCCCTGGAGAAATAATGTAAATTCCGCAACCCGCAAGGGCGGTTTCAATGAATTTGATTCTATTTGATAATTTAATAGTTCTTTAAAAACAGGGAGCAAAACCTTAAATAACCCTGAAGAATATAGTTTCGAAAGACAATAATATTTTGCACCAATCGCAGGATGTGCTGGACTCATTTTCTTGGAATTCTTTCACTTCTTATTGTTTTTACTACAGGCCCAATTTGATCTGACTTGTATGTGAATATTCAAATTTTCTAACCGTGCAGAGCAGTTCTCCCAGATGCAGGAATAGCGCGCCATAAATAATTTCTGCAAATGTTGACTGTTCTGTGATAAAATGGCCTAAGCTCACTATGTGTGCTTGGAAAAAATTTTTATTGTTTGAAGGAGAACTGGATATGCTTTATCTTATTTCCGCGCACTAGTATATTCCGGGATTTAACATGACATTTTAATGTTTTGATGAGCAACAAGTGAATTTTGTCCAGCCACTGGTAAACACAATACCTTTTGTTGATTGGTTTCGTTTATTTGTGTGTGAATGAATTCGAATCAATTTTGAAGGTGTAATTTGAATAGGATTTATCTGTTTTCTGACGATAAAGCTGATAGAAATGTTTAACATGAAAATCATGATACCGAAACATACAAAGGAGTTAAAAATTCCAGAATTATTACTTTGAAACTTGAGAACCATATATGGGAACAGGTTTTCCTGGATTTGGTTACCCAATTAAATTTTTCAGCGCTTTATTATCAAGAAGGAAATAAATTCTAGAAAAATACTGACTTGAGGTCAGCAGCTTTTACGCGCTTGTTCAAATTCATTGCCGAAGCGGTAATAATTGAGTTAGTTATTGGGAAAATGACTAAGATACTGACGAAACAACAACGAAATTCGGTATTTCTTTTTCTCAATCTCTCCGAAGCTAAATATCGGATCAAACTGGAATTTGATGATATACTGTTCCTTACTGGGTTTGTTTTGGTTCCGAGTTCAGTCCTGAATTGGTTCTGAAGTCGGAACCAAAACAAAGCTACTAATGACTCCAAGGCCTAGGTCAAGATCATTTCTGAAAAAAATATTTTATTTTTTCGCGCATGTTCTAGGAGAACAGCGTGCTATCTTTTTGTCCAAATCTCTGGTGTCAAACCACTAAGTTGGACTCGCTGATGACGAATTCGGTGTCAAAATTGATTCTGTCCGGCCGGCCGGCCGACGAGACGATAACTGTCGAACCGAGCAAGCTAGCGACTTTAAACTTGTGGGGTGGTTCGTGCATCGGAATGCCGCGGTTGAGGTTCGTTAATGGGCCAAATCGGCCAAATGGTTTCAGGTATAGCCATTTCAAATTTTGAGGTTGTTTCCCTCATATTTCAAGAATTTCTGAAGCGATTGGATTGAAACTTGGCAGTTAGTTGAAGCATAATGACGTGCAACTTGAGCAAAATTTCGTTGAGATCGTATAATCACTCAGTTTGAAAAAAAATTTTTCTAAGAAATTTTTTTTCAGAAAAAAACGATCATTTTCGGAAACAATTTCGCTCATACCTTGAGCTCCATATTTCCCAGCAGTGTACCAAATCTCAATGCGATACGGCTGTTAGTTTTGGAGATATTGCGAAAAAAACATAGAAAAGCACTACCATGAATGCTGCAGCTTTTGCGCGCATGTTCAATGGAGATGACCGCTTCAGCAACGAATCTGAACATGCGCTCAAAAGCTACTGCCTTCACGGCGGTGCTTTTCTAGGTTCAAATCTGAAAAAAATATTTTATTTTTAAAATACGATCTTAACAGAATTTTGCACAGAGTTTCACGTTGATATTCTAGAAATAACTTTACCAAGTTTCAATCTGATCACACAGTATTTCTTGAGATTACGGAAAAATATTCTCGAGAATTCAAATGAGTAAAAGTCTGAAACCATCTGACAGATTTTGTCCACTAACAAATTCAACAGTCACATTTGTCTACTAAGTTTTCGATTCAGTAGCTTGTTATCGTGGCAACGGCCGGACGGTCGGCCGAAGAGAATTGTACTGTACTTTGGTTTTTTCATGAGTGAGTCCAAACTAGTTGTTTAAGACAAATTTCTGAAGAAATTCGAAAATTATCATTTCGTCACGATGTCTGTAATTTTCGAATTTTGAGCCGAAATTTTTATCATTGAAAATTTTCATATTTCATTGAAATATCACTGAAATTTCAAAGTCATCATTTCGCAATGTGAACAAGCGCGTATAAGCTGCTGACTTCACGTCATTGCTTTTCTAGATTTTATTATTTTGTTGATATTCACAATTTTTGTACATTCTTCCCCACTAATACTGCAAAGAAGTTCATGATATTTGATATATATTAAAACTTATTGAAGATACCAAAAATGTGAAAATTGAAAATGTTCCATAATAAGGAAGTAGATATGTGTTTCCGTTTTAACCGGAAATTTTTCACTCCCAATATTTCAGTCCCCTCTATTGGTTACCTATGGTTTGAGTTGAACCTGGAAATTCTCGAACTGTTATTTCTGTTTTATTGCTAATATGGCTCCTGTATTTCACTTCCGGTCATTTTAATGCCCACATACAATCAATTTCCATTCATTGAACTAAATAATTCACAGGTCACGCTGTAACGATTCTAGGTTTATTCGCCTTTGTATTCTGTATTATTATTATAATCAATCTGGTTTCAGTTGATATAAATATTCCGTTGAACAAGATATTTTTTGCGTTCCCTGGTTCAATGCTCGAAAATTCCGATAAAAGCATCGACGTTGAGTGCCTCAAGAGCAAACACTACCACGAATATAACGGGGTGACTTTTGGAAGCCAGGATTCGTTTTTGCGCGCATGTTCTAGGGGAACAGCGTGCTATCGTTTTGTCCAAATGTCTGTAATTTTGGATGATTGAGCCGAAAATGGTCTCAATCGACTAGGTTGGACTCACTGATTACGAATCCGGTGTCAAAATCGATTCTGTCCGGCCGGCCGGCCGGCCGGCCGGCCGTAGACACGATTACTGTCGAACGAAGTGAGCTAGCGACTTGAAACTTTCAGGGTAGGTCGCGCATTGGAATGCCGCGGTTAAGTTCGTTAATGGGCCAAATCGATCGCATAGTTTCGGAGTTATAGGCATTTGAAGTTTTGAAGTTATTTATTTTTTATTTGGGAAACTACTTGAGCGATTGGATTCAAACTTGGCAGTTTGGTGGAGTATAACGACGCGCAACTTTGAGCCAAATTTCGTCAAGATCATATTGTCAATAAATTTAAAAAAAAATTTTTTTCGAAATTATTTTACAAAAAAATTTTTTTTTCGGAAATCATTCATCATATCCAAAAAAAATTATACTCACACTTTGACCTTCTAATTTCACAGCAGTGTACTAAATTTCAGCTCGATACGATCATAAGTTTTGGAGATATCGGGAAAAAATATGTCAAATTTCGAGGTTTTCTTCTCGATATCGTTGATTTTTTTGGTATTACTCGAGAAATACTGATTCAGTCCTGATTAAACTTCACAGCTAGTTTTAAGATGCTGAAAGACAACTTTGTGCAAAATTTCGTGATAATCGGGTTATTAGAACAATTTGAAAAAAAAAATTTATATGATTTTTTCATCATATCATCCTCATTAAATTCTGTATGAAACTTCGAACTGTTATTTTCGATGAAGTACTGGATTTCAATTCGATCTGGTCTGTATTTTTGGAAATATTGGAAAAATAAAATTTTGATTGGGTATATCTACGGAATCGGAATCATTGGGTGGATTTTACCCATTCACGAATTCGGCCTTCGTAATTAAGGTCCAAACCTTCTCTACAAATATCGAGTTTCTAAGTTGTTTCTTTCGGAAGTTATTGTGTTTACGCAGTCGGCCGTTAGGTTGACCGTAAACACAATAACTTCCGGAAGAAACGACTTAGAAACTCGATATTTGTAGAGTAGGTTTGGGGCTTAATTACGAAGGTCGAATTCGTGAATGGGTAAAATCCGCCCAATGATTCCGTAGATATACCCAATCAAAGTTTTATTTTTCCAATGTTTCCAAAAATACAGATCAGATCGAATTGAAATTCAGTACTTCATCGAAAATAACAGTTCGAAATTTCATACAGAATTTAATGAGGATGATATGATGAGAAAATCATATAAATTTTTTTTTCAAATTGTTCTAATAACACGATTATCACGAAATTTTGCATAAAGTTGTCTTTTAGCATCTTAAAACTAGCTGTGAAGTTTAATCAGGACTGAATCAGTATTTCTCGAGTAATACCGAAAAAATCAACGATATCGAGAAGAAAACCTCGAAATTTGACATATTTTTTCCCGATATCTCCAGAACTTATGATTGTATCGAACTGAAATTTGGTACGCGCGCACGTTCAAATTCGTTGCTGAAGCGGTCATCTACATTGAACATGCGCGCAAAAGTTGCTGCCTTCACGGCAGTGCTTTTTGAAATTTTTTTTTAAAAATTTCTTGGTGAAAATGGTTGAAAAAAATCGTAAGAATGCGCAATGTTGCCATTTTTTCTGTTCAAGAATTTTCGGGAAAATATAAACTGAAATGGAGTAAAAAATGAAAAAAGAACTGACATTGCGCATTCTCAAGAGAAGTTCGTAGATCCCCAAAAAAAATTCTCAAAAACTTATCACCGAAGCGTGCAGAACGATACCCCGTTTTCTCCTATTAACGTCTAATTTTCTCCGAATTCTAAAATTTATCTCGGTTATAGGCAACGTCAAAGCATGCAGACCGTGGGGAGGTGCCTGACCTTGAGATATTAACGGGGTTCAATTAAACTTGAATGTGGCTGTGTTGCCCAAATGCATGAAGCCATAATTTACGAGAACATGGTAGTGTTTGCTCTTAACGTATCGTTATTTTCAATTTCAATTGCTTGTATAGTTTTTACGTGCTCGTTCTGGGAAATACTGAGTTGTCATTTTGCCCAAATGTCTGTAATCTTTGAATGTTTTTCCGAAAATGGTCTCAAACATGCAAAGAATATGTACTCCAACTTGGCATAGTACAAAGTTTGCTTCAATTGTTTCGGTATTCTGTGAAGCATGAAGTACATTTCCACATAATTGCGGAACGTGTCACCTACGTGATATACCCATTCGAAATTGTATTCTCGCAATATTTTCAAAAATACAGATAATAACGAATCGAATTTATGTACTTGATTAAAAATGACAACTTGAAGGTTCATACAGAAATTCGTGCAAAAATTATCAGCAGAAGATCGCACAATATCAAATATTTGAGAGAAAATGGAAATCATTTCTCGAATTGTTATAATAACACGAAATTTTCCACAAAGTTGTTCATCAGCATTTTCAAACTAGTAACAAAGTTCCAGCATTATTGAATCAGTATTTTCCAAGTTATTCCGGAAACAACAATAATGATACCGAAAAAAAGCAACAAATTTTTTCCTTATTTCTCCGGAAATTATAATCGTATCAATCTGAAATTTTTCCTTCCGAAGAAAGTTTACGCGTCGGTTTACTTCAACTAACTGCCAAGTTTCAGTCCGATCAGACCAGTGGTTTTTGGAATATTAGGGAAATAGCTTCCAAATTTCAAATGGCTATAACTCAGAAACCGCTTTGCCGATTCTGCCCATTAACGAACTCAACTGTCGCATTCTGAACTGCAATCGTTATCGTGCATACGGACGGCCAGCCGGACAGAATCGATTTAGACACCGAATTCGTCATCAGTGAGTCCAACCTAGTCATTCGAGACCATTTTCGGGAAAAAAGCGAAAGTTACAAATATTTGGACAAAACGATACCACGCTGATCATCTGTGTGATGCCAAATTTCCCTCTGACTTCGAATCTCATCGGGTCGTTTGAAACCAGTTTCGTCTCAAAGCTGGAAAATCGACTCATTAAAACTATTGAGAAAGGGAGCAAAGACAGTCTCTATGACGTTTTTACGAGCTTACGATATATAAAGGGCCCTTTTCACACTCTTAGTATTTGGAACAGGAGCTGAATAATTTTGCCAAAAGGCCTGCTATTCTCGAATTCCTACCAGAAAATGGTTTTGAACGACTAGGTTCAAATCACTGATTGAGAATGCGTGGTCAATTTCAATAGAGTAGTTGCCTGTAAGAAAAATATAGGCAGATTTGATTTGTTTCAGAAGAAACTAGAAATTTCAATTTATAAAATGTGGACACTCAATTGCATTAATTCAGACGTTAACTATTTTTTGATATTTTCAAGGAATAAAAACGTAAAATTATATCCACAAATCACGTGACACTAAACGCGAATCAGAGCGCGTTTGACGTCACGGAGTGCAATAATGCGTAAACACATACGTTGCACTCCGAATATCTAGTGTGAATTAATAATCCGAATTAATTATTTCCGTAATATTGTTTGCTTGATTTGAGCAACAACCTGCTTCCATTGAAGCAGGTTTTCAAAAGGGAAATATTAAGAGTTCACCATAAAGATATGATATTACTCTGGGTTAGTTTTTTCCATCGGCAGCCAATTTCCCTTTGCAGAATAACCGACATCAAAAACTTAACCAGCATACCTTTGAAGTCTCAAATAATGAAGAAACGACTAACCTGTCATGAAAAAGTAAATAAATATTCAGCTTACCCAACTAAATATTATTGTTCCTTTTTCTGACAAATGAACCAACGGTTTTCTGGAGTATGTTCAAATGGAGGTACTCAAAGTCATCCTTAGTAATCACATTATGGAGTTAATTCCGAAACACTTGTTGACAGTGCTAACCATCCATTCATTCCTTTACATGTCCTCGGCTACTTTGGCCATTTAGACAAGCTTTCAAATTATATTTATACATAAACATTCACTCAGATTCATACCGAACTAGAGACTTTTATTTATAGACACACAGACATATACCTAAACCCTAAACTTTACACACCATTCTCGACCTAGCCGGGATTCGAACTCAGTACCTTCAGTATCCTTGACAATCTGTCAATGCCCTAGGCAACAAAGGTAGTCCAGTGCTAACCATAAACAAGATATTCAACGTAGTAACCCGTTTTTGAAAAAAAGTGTCAAAATGTTCATGAAAACGAAAAAAATTGAAGAATACGTTTGCTTTCAATTGAAATCTCAAGATTTTTCCTAAAAGATATCCCTGAAGGAACCATATAACGCATTTTTCGATTTGAAAAATTGTTCTTATAAAAATGTTCTTATCATTCAGCACCATTTTTGTGATTTTCTCTGAAAGGTGATAAACATATGAAATCACGTTCAATTTATTGTGTTGAAGACGATGGTTGATTTGTTTTTGTTCTGGGTAATTTCATTTCTATCATTAACAATGGTCATTTCAATTTCAATATTTCCTATTCAGATATTAGGGGTAAAAACCTAGAAAACACCTCAAAAGTAACGTTGCAAAATGGCGGCTCCTCATTTCAAGTCAATTCTCTTCAAAATTGTTTCAGTACTTCCAGAAAATTTACGAGTACTTTCTTTACATTAGGTATAAAAATTTATTTTCTATTCCTCCATTTTTTAGGCCGTTAAATTGTCAGGTCACCAAACAGGGATTTAAAAAAAGTGTAATGGGGATGCAGGCAAAGATACGGGAAAACTGTAACAAGTTGGTGAGGAAATGTTGGTCTATTAGTTGATTGATGGTGTATACCTGTTCAAGTCTTCCGTAAGCTCCTCCACCATTAAGACTCTCCTGAAATACATGTATACATATAGCGCGATTCAAGCGTCTTCTATAACGACAATTCCCAAATAGGAAATCGAATTATTCATTTAGAATTTACTCGAGAAAAAAGCACGTTATAGCAATAAGTAGAACCCTCATTTGAAGGATACGAGGTACATAATTGTAGCACTTTCTTTAGGCAACACACGTTGTTACGCAGCAGTTTGATGGGAAGTCCACGTTCAACAGTATAGAATATCTCTTTATACAGCCGTACTATTTATTATAGTACGGGAGGTACCATTTCTTCGAGGTAATTGCTAACGAATGAAATGTCAAAAGTTCATCGTTCAAAAAGCGTAAAATTTTAGCTGCCTACATTTTATGCGGTAAATAATGAAATATATCTTTAACTTCAACAAGCGGAAAAGTAAACAACAACTGTTCAGTGTTGGATTCATTCGGTAGAAAAACTTCGATAAAATAGCACGCTTCCACGTTTGTAGTGATATTCATTTCCATCGTCTTGTAGCGTAGCTAATTCGCCCATATCGGCAAGATTTTTCATAGTTGTAAAATGGTGAATGCATTCGGATCTATTTCTTACTGAAGTTCGTTTTCGGTTTTCATTTTGAATAGTCTAAAATAAATCGAACGATTGATACATTCATGCTGACAATTCACCACCCAGTCAATCTATCAAATGATAGATTATTTTTGTCAATGTATAGAATAACGAAATATTTACTCCTATTCTGTGGTACACACGTGTTCTTTGTCAATATAACCAAACAAGTTCCGTTTGCGATTTGTCAGTTATATGACAGTATGACAGTCTGTGCTCTTCTTTTTCTATTCTTTGGTCGTTGTCTTCTACTCTAACCAGATCGAAGTATAGCTATCTCTATTTTCCTAAGCAAAGTAACACATTTGACGTCCTTTTCTTTCCGAGAAAGCTGGATTCGACGTTGCCATATCGTGCACTCATGACAAATCCCTTTAAATGAAAATCCTCATTTTCATTTAATTTTTTCATTTTTTGTTTTGCTTTCGTTCATAACCAGGTTGTTCTAAGCAAACTATGATTTTAATCATATATGGAAAGAACCTTGGCTTTGATTTCATCAAAATCACCTCCCCCAAATGATCAAATCGACAAAAAAAGTTAACAACTTGATGATTTCCTCAATTATGTCACATATATCAATAATAAAATAATGAATAGGATGGGACCCAAAATGCTTCCCTGAGGAACCCCATATTTCGATTCAGTTATATCGGATTCAACATTTTTACCATTTTTAAGAATAGCAACCTTCTGCAAATGCTTAGTCTGATATGAAGCTATCCATTCTTTTGCACTGCCTCTTATGTATAAAATCCTCAACTGGATATGAAAAACTTGTAGTTTCAGTTTACTAAAACTCCGCTATTGTTATACAGGATTCGATATTCAAAGTAGATCTTTAGGTATACTGAAATCGTGAAATTATCTCAGTATGAAGAGTTAAAATCAAATGGATTCCATTGAAATAATTAGAGCGGTAGTCTAGCGGTAGGGACCAGGCTACATGCCTGTAAGCCATGTGGTTCAGGCCCATGGCGGGAATAGGAATTTTCCAGGTAATCCAGGTAAAAGAACCAGCCTCAGACAATTTTGTTCAATTGCACCCTTATTATTCTTCACTCTGAAGTATTCCCCAGTAAAAAAAATATGTTAAAATAATATTCATTATTTCACGTGAACTCGACCCTTAAAAAAATAATTACAAATTTTGGCACCAAGATGTTCCATACAGCTAATTCGCATATTCTAACATTTGTTACGTTAATATCAATTTAAACTAATTATTAAGTTAGTTTATTATATTCATTAGCCGAGAGTCTTATTTAGTGGTAGTTAGGTATCTTCCTGCTGTTCTATTTGTTTTTCTTTGTGTTTTCTTGCGGAAAAATCCTACAAGGGTCAGTGGCAGTTAGGTGATATTCAGCGCCAAACTTCTCGCAACTCATTGAGGAATCTCAACTTTTAGGGTCAATATTTGTTCAGGGTTACTTGTTATGAACTACTCACCTGTTGTCATCGTTATTATTGCTTGTGAAAACAAAATAATTCATATGGAATATTTTCGAAAAAACAGTGCCGTGCAGATTTCACAGAAGAAAAATGTTAACTTTCATTAATTTACTTCTCGAAACATTAGGCAACACTCTATAATTTTCATTGAATTTTTTTGAAAAAAATCCATCAGATTCCGAGGAAAATCGCACATATTCTAAACCAACTCACAACAGTGTACCAAATTTCAGTTCGATCTGACTATAATTTTCGGAGATAATAGGAACATTGCGGTTTTAGTTTATTATTTGATGAAATCAAATAATGAACCTTAGTGATCGACCAAAAAAAACAAGGACCCCTCTGAAAATTTCACAGTTCACATTTTGAAGTTTGTAGATTTGAATGAACTAATAGAAAAATTTCGACCGTCTGCCGTCCGTACTCCAGGGATTTTCTATGAAAGCCCTGAACCGAAATCCAAAATACAGATTGGATCGAAGTGGAATCCATTACTTGTTGATCGCCAAATCTTTCCAGAAGGAAGTAATGCTTAGTTGGACGGGGTCAATACTCGAAAAGATGACTGTTCCTATTCGAGAAAATTTCTAGAAGAGCACTGACGTGAAGTCAGCAGCTTTTGCGCGCATGATTAGTTACCAAACAAATTCGTCCATGCGCGCGAAATCGGCTGACTTCACATCAGTACCTTTCCAGAATTTTTCTCGAAAAAATAATCATTAGTTGAACCATAGACCGACAATGTTAGATAACAGTGAGTTTTCTGGAATATATTATAGAGAACTGGTCTTTTTTTATATCGACACATCTCCATAAAGCAATATCACGTCTTCCTTATATGGAAATGTCATCTCATCTCTTCCACATTTTAAATTCAATTACAATTCGATTCATGTGGACTCCAGCCTTTATGAAGGACGAATATTATGCCTGTAAGGAGGTTGAGAATTAAAATGATAACTTGATATTTGATTATCTTCACGGTGAATGGAGAATTCCAGAAACAGTTTCGAGAATGCTGATCTTCGTTACTGACCTTTCTGAATCCGGTTCTGTACAAAGTGATCGACAAGCCGCAATCCATACTTTTGCTAGCTAGTTGTCCTTGACTTAACGTCCACTGACCTGTTGTTCGCCAATTCGTCCCTTCCTCTGTATTATACCTTGGATCTTGTGGTGACAGTGGTGTTCCATTGGTACAGTTTAACAGCGTTCAAGAAGAGATCCTAACCGGAAAAATATTTCTTTTCCACTGGAGTTACTCTACTTGTTCGTTTGTTTGTACCTCCAGAAGAATCACTTCTTTAGCTGTTAGACTATATCTTGTGTATCAAGGTTTTAAGAACAGATTTTGTGTAAAGTTAATCTGTAAACTCATATGGTAGAAAAAGGTGGGCCATATGGTACCATATCTTCAGCAAACAGGATTTTCAATCAATAATTTATCTTACCAAATGCCTTCGTCGTCTTATGTTCAATTCCATAAGCGAAAGGGTGGTTTTCTTTCGTCTGATACAACTTTATTTTCAAATGATTGTAAAATGGAAATATTTCTATTAATTGTTCATAAAGAGATAATTCTAACTGAAAAAACCTAGAGAAGCACTGACGTGAAGTCAGCTTTTGCAGGCATGCAAAGGAGATCACGAAAAGTGCGTTTGGTGGGGTCAAAACGTAAAAAGATTATCTCTTTTGCAACGAATCCGAATATGCTCGCAAAAGCTGCTGACTTCACTTCAGTGCTTCTCTAGGATTTTTTTTCCAATATCTCCGAAAATAATGATCGCATCAAATCGAAATTTTGGACACTGCTGTGAAATACGGTGCCCAAGGTATGAGCAGAATCCTTCTGAAATATGGGAGATAGTTTCCGAAAAAAAAAATTGTTTTTTGAATTAACTGACTACACGATCTCCATAAAATTTGCGAAAAGTTGCACGTTCCTATGCTCCGACTAACCGCCAAGTTTAAATCCAATCACTTCAGTAGTTCTCAAATTATCAGGGAAATAACCTCAACATTTCGAATGGCTATAACTCCGAAATCGTTTGGCCGATTTCGCCCATTAAGAAAGTTAACCGCGACATTCTGATGCGCTAGCTTACTCCGTTCGACAGTTATCGTGTCCTTGGCTGACGGCCTGCCGGACAGAATCGATTTTGATACCGGATACGTCATCAGTGGGTCCAACCTAATCGTTTGAGAACATTTTCAGGAAAAAATTCGAATATTACAGACATTTGGACAAAACGATAGCGCGTTGCTCCCCAGAACATGCGCTAAAGTGAAATCAGTTTTCACTACAGCTAGTGAAATATCTCAAATTGAAATTTTTCCTTCGGAATAAGACACCATGAAAATCCTGTATCCTTATTCTATCTAAGGTACATATGGATTGGCCATATGTTGCCATGGAATCAAGAAGAATCTTCTAAAACAGAGTAAACAATGAATTATTTCTAGTTCACGAACGTATCCCATTCAACGTTTTATTTTCCCAGTATTTCAAACAATATGTATTAGATTAAATTTATATCCAGTACTTGATTGGAAAATAATGAGTTCATACAGAATTTTGTGAGAATAGTATGATCAGAAGATCCGAATTCTTCTTATGCCACGATCTTCGCGAAATTTTGCACGAAATCGTTCATCATCATTTTAAAACTAGTAACCAGGTTTCATCATGATTCATTCCATATTTTTTGAGTTATTCTGGAAAAAGCAACGATACTACGAAGTTTGACATAATTTTCCCCAGTATCTCCAAAAATTAAGATTGTATCAAACTGAAATTTGAAACACTGCTGTTCAAGGTCTGCGCAATATTTTTTTTTAAATCTGATGGATGATTTCCGACAAATATTTGTTTGCAAATGTACTAACAGTGCGATCTCAACAAAATTTCGCAAATAGTTGTTTCCCTTATGCCCCAACAATCGCTCTGGTCGTTCCTGAAATCAGAGAAATAACCTCAAAATTTGAAATGACTATAACTCCGAAAACGGTGGGCCGATTCTGCCCATCAACTAACTCAGCCGTAGCATCTTGAAATGCAACCTACCATGAAAGCTTCAAGTCGATAGGATTCTCAGGACGCCTGTAATTGTGCCCACGGACGACCGGCTGGCCGGAAATAATAGATTGTGACTCCGGATTCGTCATCAGTCAGTCCAACCAAGTCGTTTAATACTATTTTCGGGAAAACATTCTAAGATTACAGATATGCCCGCAAAAGGTGCTTTCTCCGATATTTTTTTGCCCACGAATTTCAACATTCGAACGTCAGTGTTGTTATACAGTTTTTCATACTAATTTGTCGTGTCATCTTATGCTTATTTCCATAAGTGGAAGGGTGATTTCAACTGAAATCCCCCTTCCAGGGAGTTCATCCCCATGAGACTGAACCTAATATCCAAATGTTTGTAGGGACATATTCCTATCTTGTTCCACTGGTTAAGTAACAGGAGATACAAGGAGAAAAAATTCCAACTGAAAAATGTATTCCTTTACTTCATTGCATGTTTCTTTCTAACTCTAGTGGCAACTTTTCTTGAGCTGGGAGAGTTTATCATGTCAATTATGGGTTAATAACCGATAATGCTCTTTGTTATGCTTTATGTATCCTAATCAGATTTTAATATTCGAAAATTAGTTTTCATGAAAAGTAAGTCACCTATTTTCTATAAAAATAACTGTATTACTGTATGAATATAAATTCTAAAGTTACCCACTGGGAGAATTCAGCTAATTCATAACACGAATTATTTAAGGATGGAAGTATTCGTACATTGATGATAGAGTGGTTACTTTATTCCACCCCCAGGAAAAATTGTTGTATCCGTAAAAATTTATTCATTTTTTTTTCAGCTCCTTGTATATTTTTTTCATTCTACTAGGAACTTTTCATGGGCAGCTCATGGTAATCCAGAGTTCAGCAACAGATGTTGCTCTTAATTACCGTTCATACCAATATGGGTATAAGGTGCACATGGCGGCGTCGTATTTAGTCATCGACACAAAAAGAAAATCCTTGAAATGGGCTTTTGCTATCAATAACTCTCCATTTTTATTCACTAAGAGACTCCATGGTCTTGAACTCCTTCCTGTACATAAGTGAAACGACGATTTCAACGTTTGAAAAACTGCATTTTAAATCCATATAAAACAGGAATTAGGGTATCCTACGTATGTATGTTTCTGGACGCTCCCCTATGTTCCAAACGTCCGTCTGTATTCTTCTTATTTTGAGCTGAATTATTGGTCCAATTTTGGTTTATTATTTGATAAAATCGAATAATGAACCTTAATGATCGACCAACAAAAAAAAAATTTTAACCCCCCCTGAAAATTTCACAGTTTACGTTTTGGAGTATGTAGATTTGAATGAACGAATAAAAAAATCAGTCGATCCGCCGTCCGCCGTCCGTTGTCCGGGGCTTTTCTCTGGAAGTACTGAACGGAAATCCTTGAAACTTGGTAGAAAAATCGTGTGTCACTCGGGGTTGATCCTCCAAGTTTTTCAGCAGGATCGGAGTACCCTAATGGCTCCAAATGGGGGGTTGGGGGAAAAAAAAATTATTTCTCGAAAACTTAACACCGAATTTTTATGAAATTCTGAACGTTGATTACTGTTGCATAATCAAACCTGAAAAAATTTACTGGATGATTTTTTTCGGTTCTAAGTTGTTTAAGATATCATTGGTATATTGGGTTATTCAACTTATAAAATAATAAACCCGTGTGTAAAATTTGCAGTGTTTTTTGTGTCTGTCGGAATTTCCAGTACTTTTAGTTTCAATTGGTAGTTCGAGTATATTATTATTGTTCTATATAATTTAATTATACTAGTGGGCAAGTAGGCAAATGGGCCAATTCGCTCAAAAGGTTCCCTAGACAGAAGCATATATTATTTTCCTCATCATATGGTACTCATGTACCAGTTCCTTGTACATTGTCCTTACTGATTTTTAAAAAATTCCGCGATACTTTTCATGTACAGCTTTTCTAAAATTCTTATGATTTTAATTAATTCAGTAAAGATATGTCTTTGACAAAGGAAACTTGGTTTCCGAAACGTACGTCAGACGCAGAAAGTGTAAGTGGATTAGAGAGTAGATGCACACTGTTTTGTTATTCGTATCATTTCATACGTGAAGTAGGGTAAGATATCACCGTTCACTCAAGGGGAAATGATTTTAGGTCAGCAATTAATGGAAATTTCTTCTCAAATCTGTAATAATATGAATATCCTGCTAACATAATCAGAACAAGTGACATCAAAAAGTTTTCGGCTCTTTTTCTAGAGAACAGCGCTTTATCATTTCGTCACGATGTCTATAATTTTCGAATTTTGAACCGAAAATGGTCTTAAACGATTGGGTTGAACTCCCTGAAGAAGAATCCGTGGTCAAATTCAATTCTGTCTGTCCAACTGTCTGACCGTATTTGCTCTAACTTTCCAAGGAAAAGACTACGCCACTCGAAATTTTCATATCAGGTTTGAAGTCCAAACATCTCGGTTGAGTTCGTTAATATGTGGAATCGGTTAGATAGTTTCGGATTAAGGCCCATTTGAAATTTTGAGGTTAACTCCCCGATATCTCATAAATTATTGGTTTGATCGAATTGAAAATTCGTGGACAGTCTTGGAGTACCAACGCGCAACTTAGAAAGATATTTCGTGTGAATCCAGTTGTCAGAAAAATCAAAAAAAAAATTTATTTGAAAATTTGAAAAATTTTCGATGAAAAATTGGAAATATTTATTACATTTCAATGAAATTTGGCACAAACCGTAGAGTGAGTATTTAAGAGCAATGTTCTAAATTTCATTTCGATCTGATATTTACTTTCGGAGATATGGGGAGAAAAAAATGTGCCAAATTTCGTTGTTATTTGGAATGTTCACATTATTTCCGCAATATCTCAAGAAGTATAAATGCAATCAGATGTAAACTTCGTGATCAGTTGAAGATTACTAACACGCAACTAGGTGCAAAATTTCGCGTTGATCTAATGGTTGGAATTTTTTGATAAACAAGTCCAAAAAAAATATTATTTTGATCAGTATTTAACAACATCCGGCAATACCTATCACTAGATTGACAATACCTGTCTAGCTCATAAATCGAATATATAATCCTCAGGAAAGGATATCTATACCGCAGTTCATTATTTCGTGCGTAGTCACATATGATAGCATTTATTTCACGAATCATTTTCAGCCTTCGACTGTGGTTTGCTTCGTCGTTAGCCATTCTGGAGCTGAAAAAAACAAACATAGTACGAAAGATTCCTTCGTCAAAAACATATCGTCTTTGACAAAGGAAACTTGGTTTCCGAAACGTGCGTTAGACGCAGAAAGTACAAGTGGATTAGAGAGTAGTTACACACTGTTTTGTTATTAATATTCTATCCACAGTGAACTCAGTTATTACGGCATTACACGCTTCTACCTACGTGATATGTTTCTGTGTCAAAGTCCATACTCTCGAATTTTACCCTCACCGAGTAAGCAACATTTGCATTTGCTAGTAAAATATTTAATCTTATTCGGAAATGCGTGAGAATTCATTGAAACTTATGGATTATTGATGGAATCTCATCTTATCATAATCTCAGCTATTTATCTATTCATCAATCGAAAGGTTACAGGTGAAGTATGAGTCCACAAATTCGTCAATTTCTATTTTGAAATTCAATTATCTACGAATATCATTTTTCATGTAGCGTATTGGTTTTCTGATTCATCCAGTAAAATACTCGACACATAGATATTCTCGTGGTTTTGTTATTCTAAATATATTGTAGTTTTGACGTGACACAGGTAAGGAACTGATGTGCGTACACTTCTCTTGAGTGTGGTTCTATGGGAAGAGTTTTTTCTGGAAACAGCTGTTCCATACCTATGTTCAAGAGTTTTTCAAAAACGTAAGCTCAAATTGCATCTTTATTTCCAACACAGAATGCGCTCAACAAAATGTTTGTTATTAATTACTCCTTTTCGACAGTCTTTCTGACACCAAAAAACAAAAAAGCATTGAAAAGATTTCTTTACTGAGGTTAATCATCAAAGTGTAAGGTATGGAAGATTTGATGTCCTGAATTGTGAAAATTGACATGAAATCACCTTGAACCTTGATACTTCCTCAGAGAGCATTCTGGTTTTTTTAGATAACAGCTTTGAATATTAAAATTTCTTGTCGCGATCGTTTCTGAAATTGTTTTCTGTAATGAAAATATTTCTATATTGAAAAATGTATCGAAATATATGTAATTGAAGTTTTCATAAAATAAGACTCTCTAGACACACCTCAAACGATGCCTAAGATTCATAATTGTTGTGGGTTCCGTAACATAAATTTACTTAAGGATCAGATTATTGGGTAAAATCAATCAAAGGATCGATTTCATTATGTTCATCGCTGTTTGACTAAAGCAGTGGGCTCAACATTCATAAAAAAATTTTGCAATTGGAAATTTCAACGTCAAAACACATCGAACCTTTTATGGTACGCATCTCTTTTCGGAAAAATGAATCATTATTTCGCTATTAGAAAATATAGCGGAACAATTGATGGGATATTTTTTGATTTCAGGACATAAGCGTTTTTCACACCTCAAACTATACGGGTTAGACTCGTTGAGGGTTTCATAGCAATAGGAACAAAATAAATTCACGCTCCTTGTTTTATCTTGACAGTTGTTTGGCCTGTATCATTCCAGACAATCCACGTTTTTTCTGTGATAAAACACACGGATAAATAAGAAATTGTTCTTCGTGTCTACTACTCATTTCCATGGAATCTGAATTTTTGAGAATTACATGGTGATACTCAATGCATATGCAGTGTGGAATCAATATTCATAATAATTAACATAATTGCGAATTTGATATTAGACGCCGTTTGATGTATTAAATCAGATCTACCAAGTTTACAATGAATATAAATCAATTTTTATTATTCTGAGAGATTAAACTGAAAGCAAGTTTGCCATTATCCATTTAACTTTAGTATGAAACTGCTTGCCGTACGAGATAGTCTGTCTCCACGCCTAGTCTCTCCGTGGTACATGTTGAGAAATTCTGTTACATAAATGAAGTGAATACTGTGCTTGTTCATTATATTCAGAATAAGATATCCTTTAATGAAAAAACTCTGGTAAGAAATAACTCTTCTCCCTCCTTAATCTTCGCTCATTTCGACCCGGAATAAAGTAGTTGTTCTTCTGGTATCTCGATGCATTTTTGCTATTATTACAAGTTAGCGATGTGAATTTGCCTATTTTTCAAAGTATGTACACGCACAAAATGAAAATGCTATTCTATGTTTCAATTTTGTAACACAAAGGCTAGATATATTACATTTTGAATATCTAGAAACATAGTTTCTTCCATTGTTATTTTCGATAGGATAGAAGAGTTTAAATTTTCTTTGTAACTGCCTTGCCAAAATATAGTATATCGAGTAAAAATTATTTTTATAAGCAATTCATTCATCAAATCCCATAAAATGGATTTCGTCGATCTTTCAACATTTCATGTCTTTGTTCAGAAGGAATGAATTTCCTCATGAAATTTATCATCCTCGAGCGCTTTTTCTATTTATTTTATTCATTATAGTTAAGTGAATCATCAGTCGAGAATTTTCTTCAAATTTTGCAATATGCTCTCAAAAGCTCTCGAAATACTTAACTTTTGGAATCGATGATCATTTCAGCTTCCCTGAATGGCCACGGATGCTTCGAAGCAGAATTCAATAATAGCACAAAACCATCTGGCTCACGGATTAAATTCAGGAAAATCGTTAATAAACCCGAGTGTTACTCATGAAGCATCCACCAAGTTTTTTGAGCCAGGGGTTGGCAATCGGACATTGAAAAATAAATTCACCAATAATTCATATCTAAATAAAACTCTCCTATGCCGCATATCGCTCACATTATAATTTCTATTCACTATCTCATATTCCCTCAAGAATTATTATCGCAAATCACCGCTATAATCGAAAAAAGATGTCGATTTCGCATTCACTTTCGATCAACTTGTTTTTTTTTTCTTCTATTTCCACTGCAAAATTCAAGAAAGATTTTTGGTCCAATATTTCGATGAATAAATCGAAAAATATAATTTAGATGAACTGACATAATGGAGCAGTCAATGACAATGAGCATAGTGCACAGCTGTGTCAAAATGCCTACGAAAAATATCCGAAATCCTATATTCATGAAAATTTTCCCTCAAATGTCTAATATGTTACGAAAATTAAATCGTTCATCATTTCAATTCGAAATTACCTACTTATGTGACTCATACTTCCATCACAGATTAAACTAGATCACTGAATTTTTCTCTTATTTTTCCTCCATAGAAATAATGGAACCTCCTCCCAGTGATCATAGACAACCACCTGATGGACATGAGTTTCCTGATTTCGAAGAGAGCTTTCCGAAAAAAAACAATGTACCTCTGCTTGAGACATTCAAATCAGGACACGCGCAGGCGTACGAATTCAAGTCTGACTCTAATCAAAAAGCGTCATTTGGTGGGAACCCAACTGATACTTTTAGGTTGAATAAAAAATCAAGTATATCTAACGTGGACTTGAGCACAAGGGAAACAGACCAAGCAAGTGATGTTCCTGAATACAACAAAAACAGACCCGAGAATGCTTCTGCATTGGGTTTCCACAACAGATCTCAAAGCCTTTGTGATATATCATTTAGTAAAAGACAAGATGATCCACTTCAGAACTTAGTTGAGCAAAGAAGAAGAAATTTATCCAAGTTAAAAGGCTTGGTTATCCCGGATTCAATTTCAGAAAATGATTATTCCTCAACAATAAACCTTCCCGAAATCAAGAGTAGTACAGCTGTTTCTATTCAAGAATTGAGTTCTCTAGACTGTTCATCAGTTCCGAAAGAAAGCGTCCAGCCTAGTAGTGTTAATAGTACTGTCTTACCACCAATTTCACCTGCTTGGGCTGCAACGGTCAATTTTCCGAAGTATTCACCGGCTTTCAAAAGGAAAGATTTGCAGATTTATTCATTAACTAGCAAACCTGAACCTGAGACACATGGTTCGAAAATCTTCAAACACGCCGACAGTGGAAAAAATCAAAGAGAATATTTCAACGCATCTGTAAATAGTTCACCAACAAGATCTGAAAAAAGCTTAGATTCTGATCCAAGAGGTATCAAACCCACAAAGAAAACAAGACCTTTTGGGTCGTTCTCTAATTTTCCTAGCGATTTTCACAAAAGGGAAATCCACACTGATGATGAAAGTGACAATGATTCTGCTTTGAGTTCCAGCCAATCGAGCTTTATATCTAGACCAACCACTTCACCATCACCTACAAGATCTGTTGAACACTATGTCAGTCCTTTGATGAACATTCAACCTGAATGTACTTCTCCAGAATTACGAAATGAAAAATCTGCAAGCGTAGAAGCTCTAAACAGGAAGAATATATTGGCATCTGCTAAATGTCGGAGTGGAAAAGATTTCAAAATTGGATCTCCTATCGTGAACAGAAAACTGGAAGTAGTCGATAATAAGACTGATAACGTAAGTGAATCTAAGATCTTACCTAATAACGAAAAGGATGACTTCCACGTTGACGATGAAAATAAGAAGAAACAACCATTCATAATAATGGATTCAACAAAACTGGTTGCGGAAGACGCAAATTCTGGTGAGTTCTATATTTAATTTTATATGTTCGAACATATGTAATATTTATATCGAAACTTTTTGGTATTTCTATTTGCAGATACACTCGTAGTTCCTAGATCGAGCCCTATGCTTACTTCTGCCTCCCCGAGAACTAAATTGAAAGATGTAGACTTCAAAACTACAGCAAGAACGTCCTTCACACGTTCGACTAGCATTGAAAGGAATTCCATATTCCAAAGTGCTTTGAAGCCAATTCCTCTGGTGTCAAGAAGGGAGGAGAGAATATCGAAATTCAGTAGTACGAAATCCCTAAGTGTTACAGATCTTCGGAAGAATTTCGAGGAAATTGCCAAAACTGTTGCTGCTGTTCCAAATCCTTCAATCAAGAAGATGACGTCCTTGCCAAAAGTTCCAAAACCTATTACTTCACATTCAGAGGTAAAAGCCGAAAAATCTTTCATCACTGACATAAAGGTAAATACTTTTTCACAAGCTTGACATTTTTCATTCTCGTATGATTTTGCTGAGGATCTTTGTCTCTTTCGCAGAGACATCTCCTATGATTTAACAATTCAACTGAACAAAGTATTTATTAATTGATGGCTGTTGACGATTCATATAGAAGGTCGTTGATTTTTTTTCCGATCTTGTGTGGGTATACTAAGCAGTTAGTTTTATTGTTATCGATAGTGTGCACATTCTTTGGATTGTCATTCTGTAGTAGGGAGTTAGTTCTGTGAGAACTTTTATGTCTCTTTCCCCATTCATAGACCTCCACCCTCATAGTTGTGATTGATATCCAACACGAGAGTTTCTTTCCGCAAAAGGCGTTGTTTGCTCTATTTTGCAGAGATATCTGCTTCATCATTCTCTTCTATGTCCTATTGAGCTGGTAATCAAGCCTCAACTAATTTGTAGCTCCTTTTTATTTGAGTGAGTGATTTCTTAGAGTTCCAGATAGTTCTCAACTTTCAATCAATGGCAATTTGGTGTCCCAGTGCCACCTGAGTGTCAAAGGTGATACTAAGAAATACTTTCCTCCCCGTTCTGACTAAGCAGGCAAACGTGTCCACCACCAGAACTCCCATTTGTGGTGTGTTAAGGTCGAAGCTCACTTATCGACAACAGCCTGGACCACAGCAAAACGGAAATTGATTTATCTGCTTATTTGCCGTGTTTCGTAGCGGTCAAGTGCCCATTCAATTATATAGAAAGAACAAAATTCCGGTGGTTGTGCTGTTGTTGATAAGTGAGCGTTGGCCTCAATAGACTCATCTTAAGGCAGTCATTACTTGTACTTGGCCGTATACTTCCATCCCTGCTCATTCTTCCTTCTGGGTTAAGTATGTGTATCATATGGGATGTTTCTTCGGCGACAGCTTATCTATGTTGGCAATCAGATGACTGCTACCTGCCTCTCCCTTCTGGTATTAATGTCTTTAGTGAAGTGAATCTGTGAAATTCACCATAGTGAAATCAAGTTCGTGCTCTATTACTGATGTAGTAGTGTGTTACTATTCTATGAGATGAAATGCACACTGAAGAGGCGAAGAGGACCACCTCAATTTGCTCTTAACAGTGAAAATAGTAGATGAAATCCAGGCAATAACATTCTTCGATGGAAGATACTGGCTAACAATTCTGTTCGTGAATGCCACTGTCTACAGGAGATGCGATTGGTTCCTCGATGTAGGGAAATAGTCGCCTGGCCTTATGATGAGGCAGTAGGTCCACTATTAGGAGGTGGTCAATAGGCATCAGTTGCAGACAATGCGGTGGCTCCCAGTGTGGTGGTTGGTGCTGGACAGTTGTTCAATTCTCGGATAGTGGGTCGGTTGTGCAGCTTCTTGTCGTCGACAGGAAAAATGAAATGATGTCTGAGAATAATTCCTGTGATCCACAGACAAGTGCGCCTGAAAGTTAGAAGTTTTTGGAACCCTTGGCTTTCCCTTTCGATAGTTTTCGTCTACCAGACCAGAGGAGCATATGTCAGACTATCGCTTGATATGACCAGTAGATCGTTTCACCTTCCTCTTCGGAAAACTGTATTTCTTTTCCATCAGTAGTAGCGCAGTCTATTTCAATTTTCTGAAAGACACTGAATCTCTACTCCAGACATTTTTTGAGCAAGAATGATAATGTCCTTTTTCCTTTTGGACTTTTGGCTCTTATTATGGCAGCTAAGTCATCGGCATAGTCATTTCAGCTATAGCTCTATTGTTTCAGAACAAAATTCCACTGCACACCAATGAATTCTGATATTTCTTTACATGTTTTCAGCAAGCATCAAGGATTGATGATGATAAATCACCCACTGCCACGAAGGGAATTGGCAGAAATACACGTAAAGTTATTTTGAAACAGAATAATATTGGAGACAGCCTTGGTATAACGATATCAGGTGGAACTGATGAAAATGCTGACATCGTAGTTCACAGAATAAGATATGGAAGTGTGGCATACCAAGAAGGAACTCTAACTAAGGGTGACCATATTTTATCAATCAATGGAATCAATACGAAAGGACTCAGTAATGCTGAAGCTTCCCAATTGTTGAAGGTAAATAAAATTTTATAAGGAGTCTGAAGAAGGAAATAAATTTTCAGAGAACGGTTTTCATTGTTTCCAAGCTTTACATTTCGGAAATCCAAAAAAACGAATACTAACCAGAACTATTCAAGTGTTATAATTTAATTTTCGCAATTGATATGTGGTAGAAAACCTAAGTTTCGATGAGCTTCCTAATGTGATCCAAAATATAATCTGTTATTGCGGAAAAAATCGAAGGAAATTCATAATGCAAAAGTGAGAGTTCTCAATTGAATGTGTTATTCTTCGGAAGGTTTCAATTTGATGTCATTGCTGCTACTCAACTGAATATCAGTTTGTATTGCCAATTCGACAATGCATGCATGCTATTTGGCTTGGCTTATTGTCTGGGACAGGAAAGACTTAACGAAAAATATTTTATATTGTTTAAGGTACCAATGGGAACCTTCGTCATAGAAATTGCCTTGAAGGATGAAGTAACAAAAGATGTGAAAATTTTCAAGAGGAGATCGATTTCTCTTGATAATACTTTGGATACAGGTAAAAAGCTTATATCAGATTTGAAACAACTTTTCATCGATATTTTTATAGGGAGGGCTACCAGCAAAATTCTTGCATCGAAAAAACCCAACCACGAAATCGTTCTACAGAAAGATCAGAATGGTCTAGGATTCAGTATTGAAGGTGGAAAGGACTCACCTCAAGGAGATGTACCGATAATTGTGAAGAAAATTTTTCAAGGTAACGTAGGGACAATTCTTCATTCAATGTTTACCTGTCGAAACAGACCAATACCACAAACTTTATTCCGATTGATATTGTATAAATTTGAAGTTCAATTCCATTAAGATTCTCTATATATTATGTATATAACCACTTTTTTCCAGATGAATTTCATTGTGTCTATTTAATTTTTTTGGTATCTTATATTTCCATTTTTGAGGACAATATTATGTTGTCTCATATTCTATGGAACGGTGTGCTATCATTCGGTCCAAATGTCATAAGTTTTCGATTTTTTTTCGAAATGGCCCTAAACGACTAGGTTATACTGATGAGAAATCGTATATCAAATTCAATTCTGTCCAGCAGTTCCCGCAATAATTTGAGAACGGAGATAGCTACTCGAATATTCCAGGCTAGATTTTCTATCAAAAAGCTACAGCTAAGTTCGTTAATGGGCCAAATCGGTCAAATGGTTTCGGAGTTATACTCATTTGAATTCTTCAGGTTTTCGTCAATATATATTCCTATTTCAATTGTCAGTAAAGAAGTAGACTTGTACTCGAAATAATTTGCAGCAGTATTTGCTCATGAAATAGAACACGAGAAAATGAAACGATGATTTCTTAATCAATTGTTTTCATACAGTTTCCATATCCGTATTCTTGTTTTTAGGTGGTGTTGCAGACAAAGATGGAAGATTGGAAGTCGGTGATGAAATCCTGGCAATCAACGATATAGATTTCACAAATCTGTCCCGTATCCAGGCCTGGACTGTGATGAAAAAAGTTGATGTGGGAACAACAAAGATAATGATTTATCGATAACCAACATTTAATGCTGCCATCCATATATTATATTGCTTATTTTCGATGGAATATTGACATAAACCAATACTATACGTACTGAAAAAATGAGCCTTCGGAAAAATTCAAATATTTATATTGTGAAATATTCTGAAAAAAGCTTTATTTACTCTCACAATTCATTTCTAGAACCATATGTGAGTTGAGATTTGAAGGGATGAAAACCTCCTCATTAAGGTTGATTTGAATGGTAGTCAAGTGAAAATGTACTTAAGCCTATTCCAGCAATATGAAAGAACTGGAAAATCTATGTTGAAAAACAATTCATTCCTATTCAAAAACGAGTCGCGGTTCGACTTCATGGAAACAAACTGAGAAGAACAAGTTCAGAACTAGCCAGAAATTTTTGAAGAGTCGCAGTGAAAAAACTTGTTTGTCTCCTCACGACATTGGTATCTACAATTAACTTCATCTTAGTGCTGATCAATATCAATTACATTAATTTATTCCTTGAATTCAATGGAAGTTAAGCTTTGGATGTTTATTTAGGTGATGTGTGTTTATTTTTCTACGTGTTGATTTCAGAGAGTATGTTATTTATTATTGTTGTTTGGAAATTATTTATCTGTATATCTAACAAAATGTTGTGATCAGAATATGATTAAATTTTTTATGTACTGTAGCAACAAACAGTACATTGAAATACGAACAAAAATATTTATTGTTCATTGTTTTTTTTATATTGCGAATAAAAATAATTAAAGCGATTTAACATTCACAATTAAATTACCTTCTAATAAGTGATTAGCCTAAGGGGGCAAATGGTGCAATTAAACACGTTATTAAAAAACTTATAGAAATATGAGTTCACATTTTGACAAGATTATAATTAAGTATTACAAAATATTTTATTCATATGGATTTATGCATTGAACGCCCACAGATTCTCGTAGTCTGGTAGGTGCACTTTAATATTTTTTTTTAGAGGTAAAAATGTTCGAAAATATTACTCGCTATATAATATGATCAAGAAGGTCACAAGAACGAAGACTAGTCAACTGAACCACAAAACTTTATTGAAAGGGCAACGTTCCGTTTGCATATGCAGACTTCATCAGGACCTAAAATGAACATTGTTGACAAAATGAACAGAAAAAAGGCAGGAATTATCCGGCAACTACAGAGTCGATCATTTATTTTTTTCAGAGACATCCATTCTTTTACTTAATGAATAAAAAATCGAAAATAATATCTATTTGAAGAACAGAGGTTTCGATCAAGATATAATTAGATTCTCTTCATACAAAAGTGACAATACATTGAATAATGAACCTATAGGGTTCATTGTAGTGTTTTGTACATTTCAATGAATGTGGTTAGCTGCAAAATTTATTTTATTTTTCAAGGAATTTATACTTCGAGTTCAATATCACTTCAATTAGCCTATTACATATTTTCAAAGATATTCACGTTGAAATATGAAAATATTCTTTTCAATATCACTCAAGTGGAAGTAGGATTTCATTTTTGTTCCATCTTCATCTTTAAATAATTACTTAGTTATATTTTTCACATTGCCCTACGCATCGATAACAAAGATTATGTTTTTGATTTGAATATATTGTTCTACTTAGCCTCTGAATCCATAAAGTATAAATATAGTGAACTATGAGTGTATTTTAAATTTTAACAGGAGGCAAATGAGACTTTTTCAAACAATCGCTTATATGAAACTTTGCAAAATGTTGAGTGAATTAGGATCGCATTCAGATGACTTTAATGAATTAATTCTTGAACTTCTTTAATTTTCCATTTTCAGAAGAGTAATTTTTCTTTCTGCCTCATGACATAAAAAAATTCGGCTTCATAAATAATATCCTATTTTTTTTCGGAAGCTCACAAGAGTTGACTTGACAACTTGATTGAGGTACAATATTGGCACAAAGCAACACGTTTTAGAAGTGGGGGGATAATGTTAAAAACTGCTGAAGATCTCTTCATAACATCATTTTTCCTTATCATTATTTATGAGAATTTTCTTTATCAGTTAAAAGAATCCTTTATCATTCAATTTATAGCTCCCAGTTTATCATCAATACTCATTCCATAATTATTATTACCAATTCCTCCAATACTCCTTGGGTCGTTATTAGTCAAAGCTACCTGGTTTCTAGCACCAGGGTACCACATCATTCTCGACGTACTCTGATTTTGACAGTTGCAGTTTACATCATGTCTTCGATTCTGGTTCGGAGAATTTTGTTTCCAAACTGGTAAGGAATACGTTGGTCTGACGATATTGTTGAAAGCAACTGGATTTTTTAGTGTTTTCCTCTGCGGATAGTAAGCATACTGTGGTGGTGAGTTTTCGCCATAGTAGTGTTTGTGGTATGTGGGTTCAAAATATGGAATCTTAATTTCCATACCATCTGTTCTATATTTGTAGCCATCGGGTAAAGAAATCATACTGACAATAGGCTTCATCTCCACATTGATACCATGGCTACTTTGAACACCATAAAGATTAGCTGGCTGCAAAGGTACAAGAGAAGGAAAGGCATCCCCTATGTTAACAGGTGCCAATGGAACATTGTTTCCCTGGAAATTTCTGGAGACTTGATGGAACTGCAGACCTCGTTCTACATTAGGATAATTTTTGGGATAATTGTTTGAATGTCCAGCATCTTTAGTTCCCAGCACAATAGGTATGTCAGGTACTTCTTCAGGTTTTGTTGTTTTGTTTGCGATGTCGACAGTAGATTCGACGTGTACCAATACATCTGTTATCACCTGTTGTGTTCCGGCATCGGATTTTTTTGAGTCACAACCAGTGGATGTGCACACAACCCCTATGTTATCAAGGCTATCGGTTTGTTTTATACTAGTATGAACATGTTCTGTTTTGAACGGGATACTCCGCTGTTTACTGCTGATTAAGGATGGTTTTGGATCATCGCCGAAGTCTAGTTTAGAATTCAGTCCAGAAATTCCACCTGAAAATACAATGAATCGTTCAAATTGGTGAAGTGTGTCAGTTCATAACTTTCAGTTTCAGATTTAGGTAATACTGATTGAATAAAACCAGACACATCATCAAGTGGCACAAATTTATTCACTTCAAATCCTCAACTTCCATCCTGGATAAAATGCTTGAAAAACCCTGTGGCTTGCAAATCGTTGCCACGATAACTTGGGAACGGAAAATGCTAGAGACTTGAAACTTATAAGGAAGATTGAGTAGCCAGGCGGCTTTGCAGGTAGTATAGTTTGAATTTTTGAAGTTTCTTCCTCGATATCTCCGACACTATACAGGGTCTTTCACGAGGAACCTCACCCATATTTATACGGGAAACTACTGAACGTATTTTCATGAAATTCAGCACTTATAAGTATTTCACGATGCTGATGAAATCTAAAATATTTTCAAGGCATGAGCACCTCCGGTTTTTCCGGAAATGACGTCAACTTCCGTTTTTCAAATTAGAACACCATTTTTTTATTGCAGAAATAGATTCCTTAGAAAATTTCAATTTATTTTGTCGTAACATTTTTCAGTTTTGGTTGGAAAATTCTCTCTGAGCGGGAAAATTCGAAAAAAAAATCGAAAATAGAGCTCCGCTGAAACAAGAATAACTTCGAGGTTTTTGGATGGAAAATTTTCATTTTTGGGATTTTTCAAGATGTAAGATTGATGTATCCACTTTAGAAATCGAAATCGCGATTCATGATACAGGGGGTGAAAAAATCGCTTTCAAAGTTAGGGATGACAAAATCGTGAAAAATCAATTTTTTCAAATTAGAACCCCATTTTTTTATGGCAGATATTGAATCTACGTTAAAAAATAATGTGAGTGTATGCATCACACCCTTGCCCTAAAATGGAAATTTTCTGAGTTATTCACAAAAAACTGTTTTTCGTCTTGAATTTTCAGCTATTTCTTTTCCCTTCAAGCCAAAAAGATGAAATTTTCAGGAACTGTTATTTGAACCATGCTGTAGATTTTTCACCCCTTCTTGAAACCGACTTCAAGTTACTATTAGGAGAACCTTGGCAAACTCTCGCAGTTTAACTAGAGAAGATGCTCAAAGTTTTGACCGTTAATTTCTAGACATTTATTTATACGTCTCAGGAATGCTTCGTGCGTTGCTCTTCTTATTTCATCGGGAGGAAGAGATCTGCGAAAGTGTTTAAAAACCAAATTGAGTTTCAAAACTATGAATCTAAAAATCTAAACAAACCTGAACGCATTTCTGACTCGTTCTATGCAATCCTCTTTATCAGTCAGGGGAGTTGAGTAGACAATATTTTTTATCCTACCCCAAACATAATAGTCTAAAGGAGTTAAATCGGGAGAACGTGGTGGCCAAAGATGTGGACCATTGTTCGCCAACCATCGATCTTCAAATAGCCTGTAGAGGATATTTGACACATTGAGTGAATTGTGTGGAGGCGCGCCATCTTGTTGATACCATAAGTCATTATGGTTCTGTACTAGCGGCTCAATTATTTGAGTCAATATGTCAGAATATCTATCTCCTAAGGTAGAACATTCTTTAAATAATGCAAACATGTGTAGTGTTCTATCTTACCAGTTAAAGTCCCATCATAAATGTGAACATCGAGAATTGCATTATTTTTGATGGCGCAAAAAACATTGAAACTCCAGGTCTCTTGAAAGTTCCATTGTCTGAAGTGGTGGTTGTTCTCTTCATCCCAATAATGACTGTTATGCCTATTGAAAGAACCATTCTTTGTGAATTTAGATTCATCTGTCCAAATTATACAGTCCAAAAAGTTTTCATTCTCTTGAAATCGAATCATCATAGCTTCGCAAAACTCTGTTCTCCTGACGAAATCAGTTTCCTTCAAATGCTGTACCCTACTGAATTTATATGGGTGCATTTTATGTTTTTTTAATATTCTCCAAACACTCGATTGAGATAATCCCAGATCAATCTCGGCATCTTTGAGAGAATTTTGAGGATTCACACGAAAATATGCAAGAACTGTAATTTCGTTGTTCTCATCTTCTACTACACTTTTTTCTCTGTGTGTAGTTTTCTTAACGAAAGATCCGACATTTCTCAAGTTTGTCATGGTTCTGTTAATGGTATCTCTCGTTGGTCTGGGTCGGTCAGGAAACCTCTCAATGAACAGTCGAATCGTTCTATTTACAACTTTATTACATTCTCCATGAAGTAGAATGAGATTTAAATAATCTTCATTGGTAAAATTAGGCATAGTGATCGATTTTATAACTTAATACGAATTATCACCAAATTAATAGTAAACACAAAATGCTACTGAATAAAGAGGAATTTGGCAGTTGTAATTAATGATATCTATCATTTAAAAAAAAATAATGTAAAACATGGTAAGTTTTTGCATATGGTTCATAAGGAATTATTTATTTATCACTGGAGAGAAAACCGATGGCCGATTAGTTGAAATAAAGAGGTTTCCGATACAAATTCGAATCCAAATTCGCCATCTATTTAGAAACAACCTGTAACTTTTTTCTCTTGCATATTAGGGTAGTAAAATCTAAAACATGGTTTAAGTAACAGTTCCTGAAAATGTCATCTTTTTGGCGTGAAGGGAAAAGAAATAGCTGAAAATTCAAGACGAAAAACAGTTTTTTGTGAATAACTCAGAAAATATCCACTTTAGGGCAAGGGTGTGATGCATACACTCACATTATTTTTTAACGTAGATTCAATATCTGCCATAAAAAAATGGGGTTCTAATTCGAAAAAATTGATTTTTCACGATTTTGTCATCCCTAACTTTGAAAGCGATTTTTTCACCCCCTGTATCATGAATCGCGATTTCGATTTCTAAAGTGGATACATCAATCTTACATCTTGAAAAATCCCAAAAATGAAAATTTTCCATCCAAAAACCTCGAAGTTATTCTTATTTCAGCGGAGCTCTATTTTCGATTTTTTTTTCGAATTTTCCCGCTCAGAGAGAATTTTCCAACCAAAACTGAAAAATGTTACATCAAAATAAATTGAAATTTTCTAAGGAATCTATTTCTGCAATAAAAAAAATGGTGTTCTAATTTGAAAAACGGAAGTTGACGTCATTTCCGGAAAAACCGGAGGTGCTCATGCCTTGAAAATATTTTAGATTTCATCAGCATCGTGAAATACTTATAAGTGCTGAATTTCATGAAAATACGTTCAGTAGTTTCCCGTATAAATATGGGTGAGGTTCCTCGTGAAAGACCCTGTATATACGATCGTGTTGAAATTGCCAAGTTGGAAATATTACTGATGCGGAATTATTTATAAAAGCTTGTCAGTAATGGTTTGAGCCCAAAATGGTCTCAAATGAATAGATTGGACTCACTGATGACGAATCCGGTGTCAAAATCGATTCTGTCCGGCCTGCCGATCGTCTGTAGGCACGATTATGGGCGTACAGAGAATCCAATCGACTTGAAAATTTCTGGGTTGGTTGCATTTCAAAATGCGAAGGTTAATTTCGGTAATGGGTAAAATCGGTCGTATAATTTCGGAGTTTTTAAAAAAAATTTTCGAATTTTTTTTTTCAGAAACTATTGATTACATTCGGACAAAATTCTGGTCATACTTTGAGGTTTATATTCCGCAGCAATGTGCCAAATTTCAGTTCGATGCGATAATAATTTTTGGAGATATTCAGAAAAAATATGTAAAGTTTCGTGGTTTTCTTCTCGATATCGTTGTTCTTTTCGGAATATCTCGAAAAATATTGCTTCAATCATGATGAAACTTGGCGGCTAAGTTGAAAATGCTCATGACCAACTCGCAAATTTTCGTGATGATCGTGTCATTGGAACAATTTGAAAAAAAAATTCATTTCAATAAATTTTTTTTCTCCAATATTCAATTCGATCTAATCTGTATTTTTGTAAATATTGGGGAAATAAAATTTTGAATGGGTATATCTGCGGAATCATTGGGTGGATTTTACCCATTTACGAATTCGGCCTCTGTAATTAAGGTCCAAACCTACTCTACAAATATCGAGTTGCTAAGTAGTTTCTTCCGGAAGTAATTGTGTTTACGGTCGGCGGTTAGAGTTGCTGCGCAGAGGGATGAACTTATATGATAATGTATATCATGTGAGAAAATTGGTGGGTCCGACGGATTTTCCGAAATTTTTTTATTAGAAAAGACCCCTGTTCCTTTTTGCGCGCATGTTCTAGGTGAACAGCGTGCTATCGTTTTGTCCAAATGTCTGTTATTTTGGATGATTGAGCCGAAAATGGTCTCAATCGACTAGGTTGGACTCACTGATGACGAATCCGGTATCAAAATCGATTCTGTCCGGCCGTAGACACGATAACTGTCGACAGAAGCAAGCTAGCATCTTGAAACTTTCAGGATAGGTTGCGCTTCAGAATGCCGCGGTTGAGTTCGTTAATGGGCCAAATCGGTCAAATAGTTTCGGAGTTATAGGCACTAAGTTTTTAAGTTATTTATTTTTTATTTCAGTAACTACTTGAGTGATTGGATTGAAACTTGGCAGTTAGGTGAAGTATAATGACGCGCAACTTTGAGCCAAATTTCGTCATGATCATATCGTCAGTAAATTTAAAAAAACCTTTTTCCAAATTTTTCTCCAAAAAATTTTTTTTTTCGAAAACCATTCATCACACGAAGAAAGAAATTCCACTCACACTTTGAGCTTCATATTTCACAGCAGTGTACAAAATTTCAGTTAGATACGATCATAAGTTTTGGAGATATCGGGAAAAAATATGTCAAATTTCGAGGTTTTCTTCTCGATATCGTTGATTTTTTCGGTATAACTCGAGAAATACTGATTCAGTCCTGATAAAACTTCACAGCCAGTTTTGAGATGCTAAAAGACAACTTTATGCAAAATTTCGTGATAATCGTGTCATCAGAACAATTTGAAAAAAAAAATTTCTATGATTTTCTTATCATATCATCCTCATTAAAATCTGTTTGAAACTTCGAACTGTTATTTTTCGATGAAGTACTGGATTTCAATTCGATCTGATCTGTATTTTTGGAAATATTGAAAAAATAAAATTTTGATTGGATATATCTACGGAATCATTGGGTGGATCATTGGGCGGTCAGCCTAACGGCTGACTGCGTAAACACAATAACTTCCGGAAGAAACGACTTAGAAACTCGATATTTGTAGAGTAGGTTTGGGGCTTAATTACGAAGGTCGAATTCGTGAATGGGTAAAATCCGCCTAATGATTCCGTAGATATACCCATTCAAAATTTTATTTTTCCAATATTTCCAAAAATACAGATTAGATCGAATTGAAATCCAGTAATTTATCGAAAAAGAAATTTCAAACAGCACTGCCGTAAAGGCACCAGCTCCTGCGTGCATGTTCAAATACGTTGCTGAAGCGGTCATCGACATTGAACATGCGCGCAAAAGCTGCTGCCTTCACGGCAGTGCTTTTTGCAATTTTTTAATATTAAACAAAAGCCTTTTTTAATACACCCACATGTATATTATGGCCAATATGTGACTTAATATGACCACTCAGTTTTTTGATTTTGTATTTACCTACTTTCATAATAGTATCCCCCTACTTTCTGTTCGAAAAAGGCTGATTTCGCACAAAATATTTTCTGTTCTCCAAAATTATTCGATACCGAAGAATTTCACAATCCATCATCCAGTAATTTGAGTATGTTTTGTTCATGTACATTTGACAACGTTATGATAAGGGTCAAAAAAACATGAAAGTTTATTTGGCTTCTAAAGAATATATTCTTCACATCCTGAGGAGTTGGTCATTTTTCCGAGGTTGTCAGACAGATACGAATCCAGTTTCTTGCAAGATTTTTTACACTTGTTCTCCAAATAGCTATATGTTGATGATCCGAATACACTAATGGATTGAAAATGAAGGAACATCACTCCGGAAATCAATTAATAAAAAAAAAAACATTTCTGGGTAGTCGAACTTGCCAAAGGTATTCGCTGTTCGTTTGCTCCTATCTTATGACTGGTAATCTAGAAATAATTATGAGCAGGTTAAACCTATGACTAATAAACATGTTGAAAATATTCATTCCTGCATTCCACCATCCAAGCCAACACTATAGATAAAATCATTTTAACTTATACCTATAACGTTAGTGATTCTCTGCAGAATTTGAACATATAACAAAATCCATTCAGATAAGATGAGAACAAAATAAATCCCCGAAGTGAAAAATATTCATCATGTTAAGTTTCATTCTCATGTAAAAAAGTTGTTGAGTTTATCTACGCATATGTATGATTAAACCTACTTTTTCTTGAAAATCATTTGGCCGATATACGAAGTTTCACTCGGGAAAGCAACGTGACTTCGAGAAAAATTTCTGTTAGTGAAGCTCACCTATGACCTATGGATTTGAAGACGAACGCAAATTTCTCGAAATATATTCAAGAACAATGCCATCAGATAATATCGGTAGCATTCAGTATGAATGAATGCTTTATTCTTCAAAAAAAAGTACTACTTTCTGTTAGATTGTTTATAACACGCTTGTTCTCGAGAACAGAGCGTTATCGTTTCGTCCACTTGTCTGTAATTTTCATTTCTTTCCCGGAAATGGTTTCGAACGACTAGGTTGGACAAATAAGATGTCAAAATCTATTCTGTCCGTTCAGACGTCAGGCTGAGGATACGATAACTGTCGAAAGAAACGAGCTAGCATCTCGAAACTGTCAGGTATCAATAGAATGCGACGGTTAAGTTCGTTATTGGGCCAAATCGACCGAAGGGTTTCGGAGTTACAGGAATTCGACTTTTCGGAATATTTCCATCATATCTGAGGAACTAATAGGGCTATCGGGTTGAAACTTGGCAGTGAGTTGTATCATTCCAATGCGCAAATCCTTTCGATGGGACGTATGGTTCGTAATTGAAAAAAGATTTTGTCGAAATTTTCTTGAAAAAGTTTTTTTTCGGAAACTATGCATCGGCTCTCAGAGAAATTTTGCACATCTCTTGAACCCTGTGTTTCAAACCGTGTACAAAATTCAGTTTTTTATCGTTGTTATTTCTGATGTCACTCAAACAATACTGATCCAACCATAATGAAACTGGGCACAAAGTTGAAAAAACAGATGCACAACTTTTTGCGAAGCTTTGTTGTTCGTGTCTTTAGAAAAAAATGAAAAAAACCTCAAAATTTTCCTTGAATTTTTTTGGGAACTATTCATCAGATTTCGAAAGAATTTCATACATACCTTATATTTTAAAAAAATGTTACAAATTTAGGTTTGATCTGAATCTAATTTTCGGAGATATCGTTAAAATATATAATTCAAATTTCGTGATTTTTGCCTCGGTATATTTGTTATTTCTAGAATAACTCAAAAAACGCTTATTCAATCTGGATAAATGTTCGTAATAGGTTGAATAATGCTGATTGAAAACTTTGTGCGAGATCTGTGGTGATCCTGTCGTAAGGAAAATTTGAAAAAAATTTCAATTCTAAATTCTTTCTGTGTAATCTATATTCTGCGATATTCTAATCATACGTACTTTCCTCGCAAGATTTTACATAAACCTTCAAGCTATCATATTTCAATCGAGTATTGGAATTCAATTTAATCTATCAGTATTTTTGTAAATATTGAAAAAAATCAAATTTTGCGACACCATTAAAAAAACGATTGAAAAAATCGATATTTGTTGAGTAGAATTCGAGCTCTTTTCTGAAGGCTGAATTCATGAATGGGTGAAATACACCTCATGATCACATAGATATATCTACCCATTCAAAATTTCATTTCCCCAATATTTCTCCACATGCATATTGGTAAGAATTGAAATCCAGCACTAGTTTGAACCATGATAGCTGGTTAATAAATTCAGAATATAATGAGGACCATATAAAAAAACCAAATGTTCATCAGGAAGTGAAATTTCTTTTGGCGGGTTGAATAGTGAATAGGTGAATACTTTGACAACAAATTGATCAAGCGCGTATAAACTCACGTCGAGGCTTTTCTAGAATTTCCAAGTTATATTTGAACATTGATCGAAGGAAAAAATTCAATATGATCAAGCAAAGATTTTTCGATGATATGTTTTCATAATTAATTTCCTACCTCGATGCTCAAGGGACAGTTGTTCGGAGTAACTTTTAGGAAATATTTTATAAAAAAATGTGTTCTTTCATTAGAAGGTACAAGAGTAAATTTTCCCTCCCAACATAAAATTCTGTCTGATCCAATTTTCTGTCTAGTTTTTAGTGAAACGATCTTCATGAAGTTCCGCATCTGGTAGGTACTTGTAATCATCTTAAAAAATTTAGTTCGAATAAGAACGATTAAGTATATTCTCAGTTATTGACAAAATAAAAATTCATATGGCTACACTGGGTTTTTGAGATTTCACTTCGGAAGTTAGAGTGTTTACAAACCACAAGCCAGACAGATTCTTATCCGAAAAAACAAACACGCAGAAACAAAGATATGATACATTGAATTTTTTGGTTGCGAGTAACGTTCTCGAATATCTTTGAATGTTAAACACAATTGGAAATAGTAGTGGTTATCATTATTGTAACGATATACTTCGTATTTATGAAAAAGTATAGCGATATTTTTTCCACAAAATATGTTGCGAAGAAAAAAACCATATTTGATGGAACCATAAACCTATTACAATCATTATATACCATAATAATTGAACAAGGTAGACACTGGTGCTTTTTTTGGTCCTATTGACTTTTGACAATTCACCAGATATTTTGGATATTCGATAGATGTAGCACTTGGAATTGCTTTTGAATTAGTCATTCAGATCGAATTGAGATCTGAAGGTTCAATCAGAAGTTTCTACCCGAATGTTTTTGAAAATTCTCGTGAGAGTCCTATGATAAGAGAAAACAAGAAATTTCAATGCCTCTTGAACTGATCAATAGATCCTGCTGGAAATGTTAACAACCATACAATGCATTAATACGTATACATTAGAAAGGTAACTAATTTTTCTTCGTCGAATTTCTTTTCGATAGAAAACAGTGTAAGTCGATAATTTCAATATATAATAATAATGTATCATAATGAACGAGTGCGAAATAGAGCCCTTGACCTCCTATCAAGGCTTCAATCGATTTTTGGTTCCGGATTTTCAATGAAATACTGCAGAATTCAGTGAATTGGTAGGAATCTCGAATTCAAATTTTCATAGAATATGATATTTTTAGGCAGTTATTGATTAGTAAATAATGAATCTTAAGGTATGTGATTTTCTTCAAGAAGTGGATAAGAAGAAATTTTACTCACTTGAAATCAGGCATACACCAAGCGTGAGCCGAAAAATATCCCGAAAAACCATGATTGCAACTTGATATCACTCTTTAGACTAATCTTGTCTGCAAATCGTGTGGATATGTGAATGAGCGTGTCAATTCCGGAGTAAATTATATCTGTTTCATAACAAATCTTGGTCTCCTTCATCCATCTCCAAGGCTAATACTGGGTTCTTTCTTCATTTATCATTTAATGGTAAAAATGTCTCGTTATTGGCAAAGATGATGCTTGACAAGGCGGAAGAAATATTGAATAGCCATAATATATTGTTCGATCATGATTCCTTCATGAATCCAGACAATGACGAAATCTATAAAATCATATTGTGATTAAGCTTTCATATCTTTTTTCATTTAGCTCGCTTGTTCTGGAGAAGCTTAATCATTTTGCCATTATATATGCAATTTTCAAATTCTGAACCTGACTCGAAGATTAAGTTGTCATTTCGTTGGGATCGAATCACAGTTCACATTATTTGCCACATTGTTCTAAAATTTACGGACCTCCTAACAGCCGATCGTAAACACAATAACTTTCGAAATATATAACTTAGAAACTCGATTTTTTCGCGCTTGTTCTGGGGAACAGCGCATTATCATTTCGTCACGATGTCTGTAATTTTTGAATTTTGAGCCGAAATTGGTCTCAAACGACTAGGTTGGACTCACTGATGAAGAATCCGTGGTCAAAATTGATTCTATCCGTCCAGCCGGCCGTGTGCGCTGTAACTTTCGAAAGAAAGGACCTAGAGTCTTGAAATTTTCAGGTTAGGTTAAAATCCTAAATATCTCGGTTAAGTTCGTTAATGGGCCAAATCTGCCGAATGGTTTTTGTGCTACAGCCATTTGAAATTTTAATTTTTCAATAACTCTAAAAATATTTATCTCGTCGAAATGAAACTTGGTTGAAAGATGAACAGTGTCAACAAGAAGAATTATTCATGGAAAAATTTGAAAAAAAAATAATTTTTTTTGGAAATTTTTTTCGAAAATTTTTATATTTCATTCATATTTTATTAAAATTGCACTGAAATTTCCAAGCCATCATTCCGCAATGTGAACAAGCGCGTAAAAGCCGCTGACTTCACGTCAGTGCTTTTCTAGATTTTTGATGCCTAGGCTTGGAACTTAATTACGAAGCAGTGTTCGTAACACTGCCGAATTCGTTAATGGTTTACATCTTATGATTCCCCAGATATACCCATTCGAAATTTCATTTTCCCAATATTTCAATCAAATGCAAATCCAGTACTTGATTGAAAAATCTAGAAAAGCACTGACGTGAAGTCTGCAGCTTTTACGCGCTTGTTCACATTACGAAATGATGACTTGGAAATTTCAGTGAAATTTCAATGAAATAAGAAAAATTTAAGAAAAAAAAATTCGGAAAAAAACAATTTTTTTCGAATGTTTTCATGAATAATTCTTTTTATTGACACTGTTCATCTTGCAACCAAGTTTCATTTCGATGAGATGGATATTTTCAGAGTTATTGAAAAATCAAAATTTCAAATGGCTGTAGCACAAAAACCATTCGGCAGATTTGGCCCATTAACGAACTTAACCGAGATATTTAGGATCTTAACCTAACCTGAAAATTTCAAGACTCTAGGTCCTTTCTTTCGAAAGTTACAGCGCACACGGCCGGCTGGACGGACAAAATCAATTTTGACCACGGATTCTTCATCAGTGAGTCCAACCTAGTCGTTTGAGACCAATTTCGGCTCAAAATTCGAAAATAACAGACATCGTGACGAAATGATAACGCGCTGTTCCACAGAACAAGCGCGTAAAAATGACAGTTTGCTGGTTCATACAGAATTTCGTGAGGATAACAGGAATGAAAGATAGCAGAATATAGAATATTTGAAAGACAACGAAATCATTCTTTTTGCGCGCATGTGATGACGAATCCGGTGTCAAAATCGATTATGTCCGACCGAGCGGTCGTCTGTAGGCACGATTACGAATGTACGGAGGATCCTATCGACTTGAAAATTCCAGGGTTGGTTGCCTTTCAAAATGCGAAGGTTATATTCCTTAATGGGTGAAATCGGTCGAATAGTTTCGGAGTTATAGCTATTAGAAGTTTCGAATTTATTCCCCAGATATCTCAAGAACCACAAAAGCGATTGAATTGAAACTTGGCAGTTAGTTGGAACATTAGGACTTGCAACTTTTCGCGAAATTTTGTCGGAATCGTGCTGTCAGTAGATTCCGAAAAATTTTTTTTCGTAATTTTTTTCGAAAAAAAAATTATTTTTTTCGGAAACTTTCAATTCTATTCGGGCAAAATTCAAGCCATACTTTAAGCCTCATATTTCGCAGCAGTGTATCAAATTTCAGTTTGATACGTTAATAGTTTCTGGAGATATTTTGAAAAAATATGTCAAATTTCGTGGTTTTTTCTGAATATCGTTATACTCATAAAATTCTGTATGAACCTTCGAACTCTCATATTTCGATGAAAATCTGGATTTCAATTTGTAAATTTGTAAATATTGGGGAAATAAAATTTTAAATGGGTATATCTGCGGAATCATTGGTTGGATTTCACCCATTCACGAATTCGGCTTTCGTAATTAAGCCCCAAACTCACTCTACAAATATCCAGTGGCGAAGTCGTTTCTTCCGGAAGTTATTGTGTTTACGGTCGGCCGATTATTGGGCACGATTATTGGGTGCATCAGCATTTTCAAACCAGTTACTCATGATGATTCGATCACGATAATAATATATCCCAATATCAAAATTTGGTAAACTGTTGTGTAATATAGGATACAAGATCGGTGAAGAATTCTCGTCAATCTGAAAATAGTTTCCGAAAAAAATTCGAAAAAGTTTTTCTTCAATCTGATAGCCATCTCAACAAAGTTGGCAAGTAGTTGCGCGTTACTATGCTCAAACCAACTTCCAAGTTTCAATATTATCGTCCATGTGTTTTCTGGAATATAAAGGAAATAACCTCAAAATTTCAAATGACTATAACTGTTCTGATACGCAAGCTACCCTGAAAGTTTCAAGTCGAAGGTAGATTTCGTTCTAACGTTATCTTCCCTCCGGCTGACTGGAAAGAACCCATTTTGACAACGGATTTGTCTCCAGTAAGTCCAACCTAGATGTTCAAGACCATTTCCGGGAAAAAAATTAGAAGGAAATTACAGACATTCAAACTAAATGATACCCCGCCGTCCCGAAGAACATGAGCGCAGTAACTATCAATAAAACTTTTAAAAACAAGCTATTTAGTAATTCTTACCTGAATCTTTTATTGTATGATTTGAAAATCAGGGTTTGAAATTATATACATGTTTCGAAAATCAAACAAATTTTTCACCTGGAGCTCTAGACATACAGGATCTCCCAACTAGGAGGATAAAGAGCAAGAAAATGAAAATATTACTTGGAGTAATTTATACGATATCTAGTGGTTTATTGCAATATGGTAGCACTTCTATGTATACTCAGATAATTTTACCTACGCGTGGAATCTGTATTAAATATTTCTCGATTCTCAGTTATAAAATTATATTCGAACCAGAACTCTACAGTTGTCAAGTCATATTAGAGCAGGCACATGTTCTGATGTTCAAACCTACCCTACATCACATTGCTAAAATAAATACAGAAGTACTCATCGTCTTATATCATTTTTATGTAGTGGTATGATCGGGAAATTATCTTCAGTGTATCCAGCAATTGCACCCTCCCCACCATCGAAAACATATTTTTCTTCTTCTGAAGATTCATTTTCTTCACTTCCACTAGGTTTTGGAGGTCTGGGCTTATGACCCCTATGACCAGGGCGTCTATGGTGATGTGGCCTTCGTGCTGGAGGAAAATCATCATCCTCATTAACTTCTTGAATGTAGAAGTCCGAATTTGGTCTATAAGGTCTTCGAGGTCGCCCATTTCCATTATTCATGTATGGACCATTGCCTCGTGGATATTGGTTGTGGGGATTCTGATAAACACCATTATTGGTGTTGGGATATTGCTCGCCTCCTTGAGGAAATCTTTGAGGCTGTTGGAATTTATTTCCAGTATTCGGTCTAGTATCTACCACTTCGATGATCTGACCACCTTGCGGATACCTCTGTGGCTGTTGGAATTTATTTCCAGTATTCGGTCTAGTATCTACCACTTCGATGATCTGACCGCCTTGCGGATACCTCTGTGGCTGTTGGAATTTATTTCCAGTATTCGGTCTAGTATCTACCACTTCGATGATCTGACCGCCTTGCGGATACCTCTGTGGCTGTTGGAATGTATTGCCAGCGTTCGGTCTAGCATCTACCACTCCGATTATTTGTCCACCTTGAGGATACCTTTGAGGCTGTTGGAAATTATTACCAGAATTCTGTCTAGGATCTACCACCTCTATTATCTGAATTTCAGGCTGCCTTCTATTCGGAGTGTTTGGATAATAATTTCCTTGGCCTGGTTGTTGACGAACAGGTTGTACATATTGATTCTGCTTCGGATAACCTCTTCGTGCTGGTTCATTTACCAACACGTCAACAACTGTTATTTCGGGGGTCACTTGTTTTTGCCTTATACTTTGTATGTCAATTTGTTGAGGAGATCTCTTGAATAAATGGTGATGTTCACCTCCTGCAACTAAAGATGAATATTATGGAGGATATTGAATTTATACTGACAGAAATACTTCATGATAATATATTTGTTTATTTGTAAGAATGTAAACTCAACTCAAGAGGCTTATTTGGTTAAACCGACTTCCCACTAAGCTAACACGATTTCTTTTTACTGTTAATTGATTTTCACGGGTACAACCTTGGAAAACGTGAACTACATTATCCTATTGTTTCAAGACTATGGTCAACAAAGGATAATCTCCGGAAATAGTAATTAGATACTGAAAACGAGAAACGAAAACATTTCTCTTGCTAGCCAATAAATTTCATTCAGAATCATCAGTGCTACTTAGAATCCCAGAATCTAATAAAAATCGTTTGGTGAACTGCTGATGTGAAGTGAGAACCTTGTACGTGCTCGTTCAGAGCGGTCACCCATCAATTTATTGAACTCGCCAAGCGCAGCTTCACTTAGTGACAAAATGATTTTATGATAATCTTTACATATTATCCTCTCCAAATTCTGCATGAACCTTGAAGCTGTCGTTTTCAAAACGAGTACTAGATTTCAATTCGTTAGGTTCCATATTTTTCGAAATATAGAGGAATATAGAATTTTCAGTGCTTAACAGAACTCCCTTAATTGATTACAAAATTAATCTGTCTATCTGGCACCTACTATCCGACTACTCGAAATCTTTTTGAATAGAAATCATGTATTACCTCAAGAGCCAAAATAATGCCAATAGATTGAAATGAAACTTTGAATTTATATCTGTTTTCTCATACTTGATTCAATTATATTTTACGCGCTTGTTCTAGGGAGCAAAGCGTTATCGTTTCGTCACAATGTCTGTAATTTTCGGATTTTGAGCCGAAAATGGTCCTTGAAGATTTATTTTTGAACACCCTGAAAAAGAATCAGTGGTCAAATTCAACTCCGTCCGTCCGTCCGGCAGTCCGTATGTGGTCCAACTTCTGAAGGAAAGGACGTAGCGACCCGAAAGTGTCATATTAGGTTTGCAGTCCAAATCTCTTTGGTGATTTCGTTAACGGGTGGAATCCGTAAAAAAGTTTCGGATCCAGGCCTATTTGAAATTTTGAGAGTTATTCCTCTATATCTCATGAAGTACCCAATCGATCAGAATGAAATTTTGTGAACAGTTTTTGAATACGAACATGCAACTCAATGCAAAATTTCGTATGGATTCAGTAGCTTAAAAAAATTCAAAGAAAATATTTATTTCCGAAATATTTTAAATTTTCGATGAAAAAGTTTTTTTTCTCCGAAATTATCGATTAGATTTCAACGAAATTTGGCGCAACTAGGTGCAAGATTTTGTATTAGAATTTGAACAAGCGCGGAAAAGTTCCTGACCTCAGTCAGTGATTTGCTAGATTCTTCACGTTATGTACCGAAGCAGTCAGGGTTGAACCACTCATGGAATGAAAATAAACCTCATGAATTAACATTTTTCAATATTATGCTGAGTATAATTAGTCGTTGAGTAATGAAAAATTGATGAATATTCTATACAGCCTTTATTGAATGCCTCCTTTGAAATAGGTTTCGAAAGAGTCATTCATTTCATTCACTTCGAGAATGAAGCAGAAGCTCGATGAAAATTTGTGGGTAAAATGTTGAAATAGTTTCTGAAACTTCATGAGTACCTTGTTTTTCAATCGTTTTCTAAATTTTTTTTTATTTCAACAATGTTTGGGAATCAATATTTTCTATGACACATTATAATAACTAGTCGAAAAATTGATTCGTGTCTGTTAGCCTGTACCCACCTATCTTGATAAAAAAATTGGCCTATTTCTCGATGATCCGTTCTGTGGCTATGATTTCTAAAACGAGAAAAATTGCAAAATGCCAAGATTATGAAGAAGGAATTACACAGCTCACATTCCGGGTGATCCGGAAAACTTTATGGGTGATATATACTTGGATATTTGATTAATTGGGAGACCCTGTATGGAAGAGCGAAAAATTTAAGGTAGCAATAGAGTAAATCTCAGAGTCTAGAGATCTAGGGAGAGGCAATATTTTAAGGAATAAAAGCACTGACAATAAGTAGGGATTTTAACGCGCTTGTTCCAATCCGAAGCTATTTCCTCAATAAATTGTATGTATATTCAATTCAATCAGATCTGTTTTCTGGAAAAATTAGGAAGATAACATTTGGAATGGATATATCATAGGGCAGATTCAACCTATTCACCATTTCGACCTATGGTTATTGAGCTCCAAAGTTGCTCACCAAATTTCGAGTTACTTCTTTCTGAAGTTATTTTATTTACGATCGACCGTTAGGCGGATCGTAAACACAATTATTCCCGAAATAAACGACTTGGGGACTCGATATTTGTAAAGCAGGCTTGGAGCTCGATAACAGAGGTCAAAATTATGAATGGGTACAAAATGCCCTATGATATTAATGGACTTCTAGATTTTGTCAATGAAACTAACATAGATTTTTTTGCTTTAACGGAGCACTGGCAAAGTGAAGAGGAACTGAACAGTTTTCATATTCAGGGATATGTCAAAACAACAAGCTACTGCAGGGAAAAGAGGAAACATGGAGGGGTTGTCATTTACTCAAGAAATGTGTACAATTGTGAAAACAGGTTGGATATTTCAAAGTTTACTATACCTCGGGTTTTTGAATGTTGTGCTTTGGAGTGTTATATTGGAAGTTTAAAACTGATTTTAGTGTGTATATATAGGCCAGATACACCTCCTTTCGCGAGTGCAGATGTATTTTTCGAAAGACTGCTTGAAATTTTGAGGATTCTAAGTAGGGAAAAAAATAATGCAGTAATCATATTGGGGGACTTTAACTTTGATTTCCTCAGGATGGATGACGAGAATACCAATATGCTTGTAACAATTGTTGAAAGTTTTGGTTTAGATGTGTTAGTAAATGAGCCCACAAGGGTTACTAATCATTCGTCTACTTGTTTGGACAATGTGTTCACTAACATAAAGAGTAGATCAATAGATGTTGTACAACCGCATTTGTCAGATCATGCAGCACAAATTCTATCTATTGAAATTGAAAATACAAAACAAATTCCAACTAAAAAATTAATTAGAAAATATAACGATAAAAATCTTCACAATTTTTCAGAAAAGTTGTTATCATTTGACTGGTCACATTTGTATGATTTCGAAGATCATGAGATAGATGACATGTGGGATTTCTTTTTTGGTAACTTTGAAAATATGTTTCAAAGTTCATTTCCTATTAGTGAAATCAGATCTACTGATAATGGTCAATTCTTGCAAAACGTAACATCTGAATGTAAATCTAATCCAAAAATAATTGGTTTAAAGCGCAAACTTGATGCTCTATTTATAATGTCGCAACAAAAGCCTGAATATACTCAAATATACAAACAAACTAAGAAGGATTATGATCAACAATTGACAAAAATTAAGCAGGAATATATTGGAAGTAAAATCATAAAGTCAGATAATAAAACAAAAACAACTTGGAGTTTAATAAAATCTTTAACTGGCAAAAATAATTCTAAGCAGCTAATACTTCCTTCGGGTGATCCACAGGTAATAGTAAATGATTTAAATGACTTTTTTGTGAATGTAGCTTCTGAAAGTATATCTGACCCTGCACAAGGTCATTCCAAGTCAAAGTTAAAACGTGTACAAAAGTCTTTTTTTGTATTTGACATAGAAGCCACGGAAGTCTTAAGAGCTGTCAAAAAATTAAATAATTCCTTCTCATCAGGATATGACCGAATACCTAGCACTATTATAAAGAAAGTAATTAATATTGTAGTTGAACCTGTGAGATATATTATCTACAAAGCCTTTGTAGCAGGAAAATTTCCATCTGCACTCAAATTGTCAATAATAACACCTTTGTACAAATCAGGTCCCGTGGATGATTTGGGTAACTATAGACCCATAAATTTGCTAACAACTTTTTCAAAGATTTTCGAAAAAATTCTTGTAGATCGCCTGTTCAAATTCTTTAAAAAACACGAACTGTTTTGCTCTTCTCAGCACGGTTATTTGAATAATAAAAATACAAGCACGGCTATTTTTGAGCTTACACAAAGGGTATTAGAAGCGATAGAAAAAGGAGAAATCCCGATTGGTTTGTTTCTAGATTTATCCAAAGCATTTGACAGTGTAAATCACAGTAAATTGTTGGAGAAACTAGAAGCATATGGCATAAGAGACAAGCAGCTAAAACTTATTCAAAGCTACCTGGAAGGCCGAAAACAGAAAGTGTCTGTTACGGTCAACACTGAAACATTTGTATCGGATGAAATAGAGGTTTTTTCGGGTGTACCTCAAGGTAGTGTGTTAGGTCCGCTATTGTTTATAATATATATAAACGATCTTCCCCTTAATATAAGTAGCTTGCTGTATCTGATCATTTATGTTGATGATACTAATATTATAAAAATTATCAATGACATCCTTAATTTAATGCAAGAATTGAATAATGCTTATATAGATGTGAAAGAATGGGGCTCAGCAAATTGCTTGAAATTAAATGCTAAAAAAACGGATTGCATAATGTTCCAAACCGAGAGATCGAAAATAATGCCTCCTAATAACATTTCACTAGATGGTTCCCAAATTAAGATGATGAAATGTGTAAAGTTTCTTGGTGTTTATGTTGATTCCAATCTGAAGTGGAGAAATCATATTGACTCCTTGAATAAAAAATTGAATTCTACCATCTATGCTATTAATGTTTTGAAAAAGTCAGTGGATGTATCCATCCTGAAAATTATTTATTTCTCTAATTTTCAGTCTATCTTGTCGTATGGTATTGTATGCTGGGGAGGCAGTTCCTGCTCTGCATGCCTTTTTGTGAAACAAAAAATGGCTTTAAGATCAATGCTGAACATGAAATACAGGCAGACGTGCAGGGGTGTCTTTCGTGCTAATAATATTCATACTTTCACAGGACTTTATGTTTTCAATTGTATAAAATTTCTCATACAACACAGAGAGTTATTTGAAAAATTTAAAAATAAGAATGTCAAAACTAGGCAGGTGGATCAATATATGTATCCTATACACAATCTCACACTGACAGAGAATAATGCAATGTATATGTGCATCAAATTATTTAATGCTCTTCCAAAACATTTCCGTTCTATAAGCAATGATAAGGTTTTTATAAAAGAGTTGTTTTCATTTATCATGAAATGTGAACCTTATAACTTGCAGGAATATCTTGATTACTGCAAATGTAATAATGGCTATAGTTGAATTGATTTTTTTTTTACATTTTTTCTATGTATTTACATGTATTGTATACTATGAAATGAATAAACTTATCTATCTATCTATCTATCTATATCCATTCCAAATTAATTTTTTTTAAAATTAACATGAATCAGATCCTTCGAATTGGAACGAGCGCTTCAAGGCTCTCGACTTCTCGCCAGTGCTTCAACAGAATTATTCAAAATTATGCTATTCTGCAGGTTGCACTCTGAGGTTCGTTTTATTGCTGCCATGAACTTTTCGCTATTCTACACAGGGTCTCTCAAATAATTACGTCAAGCAAATGTCCAAGAATAAGCCACTCGTAAAGTTTTCCCAATCTCCATGAATGTGAACTGTTCAATTGCTCCTTGCTTTTAAGTTATTTTAGCTTGAAATTTTCCTTGTCGCCGTGTTTTAGAGAACATGTTTGGTCACAGAACCATGGATCATTGAGAGATATGACGCCTTCGTGCATGGGTAAAATCAACTCAATGCTTCAGCAGATATAGGTAACCAGTCGAAGTTCATTTTTTCGATATTTCCGAAAATATAATCCGATCGAATGCGGACAGATTTGGCCCATTTATTAATTTTACCTTCGGTCAGAATTGAATTTGAACAGGGATTCTTCATCAGTCCAAAATAGTGTTGGTTTCAGACCATTTTCGGCTCAAAATCAGATGATAATAGACATTCGAGGAATTCCATCAGGTAGGAGAATATCCTTGTTGGTTAGGTGACTTACAATTTTTCAACGAATGACTTCAAATTAGTCTCTAGACTAAAAGACCTTCAGAATATATATGAATCGTATTATTATTGGGTAGGACAATATCAGTACTAACCGAATCGCTGTCGTTGCAAAGAATATAAATAAGTTGTTTGATATAACCTCTATAACATTGAAATGCGATTCATACAATTGCATTTGGTATTATTTGAGCGTGAGAACCCTTCGTTGAAGAATAGTTTTTTCCGAGACAGAAAAGAATTAGAAATATTATTTATTTATTGGAGAAACTTTCCGCATTTTATTAATAATAATTCGCTCAAAGTCAATGATTTCTGATTTGTCTCTTGGGGTTTCCCAAGATCCGTCCGAGATGAAAACACACAAAGATGACGTGAATATTACAACTAATCATTAGATGAAATGCGATGTTAATTACCTTGGAGGAAAATAGTCACGAAAAGGACAAGTAGATGGTTACACATTTTCTTCACCAGGAACTGATTCACGAATAGTTCGATTTCATTTGAAGATTCCCAATGAAACCTGTTTTGATGTTTTGTTCACAACGCGAAACGAAATAGCTAAGTATTGTTTCCATTGAACGAGTGTCGATGATTTCCGTTAAGATTATATTGTCGGATCATATATATTAAACTTATCATCTTGTACCTAATTGGGAAGATTTGTTTGAACTCAGGAAGTGGGGATGGCACAATATATGGTATGTATGTAAATGCATGATGAATAATTTATTATCTGTTGGATTTTGATAAAAACATTGAAGAATTCGGACAGATTTATTCCAATATCGAATAAATGTATGTCATATCTCAATAATGGATGTCTTGTTGCAGAAATTAATCGATTGGACTATATTTTGTACAGCAATATTTTGATTATATATTCATTCGTTGCTTCTGTGGATGTCTATCACTTTAGATTTTTTTTTCCATAAGTGATCCAACGTCGAATTCAATTATGTCTGGTCGGCCGGATGTTTTCACAATACCTCTTGAACAGGACGGCTATCGACATGGAACTTTGAAATTATGTAGCATCGAACAGTATAAGCCAAACAGATTCGTTGTTATATTCATTCGAAATTTCTCAAAAAATACTGATGCGATTATATTAAAACTTCGTAGTAAGTTGTTGAAGGATAAAGACGAATAATTTTTTTTTCGGAATCTATCATCAGATTTTCATGAAATTCGACAATAGTAAGGAACAATGGACAAATTTGCAGCACGATTCGATATCCGATTTCGGAAAAATCGGAAAAAAATATGTCAAATTTCGTTGTTATTTTCCTATCATGATTGTTTCCCAAGAAACTCAAAAAATACTGATGTGATCCGGATGAAATTTGGTAGTAAGTCGCTAAATGTTGATGCGCAAACTCGTGCTTAGTTTCGTGATGGTTGATTTTTCAACCATGTACTAGAATTTAATCCAATCCAATCGGTATTTTTAAAAATATTGGAAAAATAAAATTTTCTATCAGTGAATCTGCGGAATCATTGGGTGAATTTCACCCTTTCACGAATTTGACCTTCCCTGTAAAAATTCAATCATGTTTCAGAAATATTTGGTGTCTCAGTTGTTTCATTTGGAAATTCTTTTAAAGATCGGCTGTTTGACCGACTTTAAGCCAAATATATATTTTTTAATTTTTCAAGCTGAATGATCCTAAGAAAAGAATGTCTATCAAGTTCCAATTGACTTCTTTCAAGTTAATGCGAATCCAAAATTTTATAAATTTTAAATTCCCTAGGGTGAATTATAATCATTAACGAACTGAACTTTCGCATTCGTGTAACAAACCTTCCTTCAAAATATCAAGCATGTGTCATTTCTTCAGAAGCCAGATGGCTCAACGAACTGACAGAGTTGAAGTTTTGCATGGAATTTTCATCAAAGAGTCCAACTTCAGACTATATTTCCGTTTGCGATTTGTCAGTAATATGACAGTATGCAGTCTGTGCTCTTCTTTTTCTATTCTTTGGTAGTTGTCTTCTACTCTAACCAGATCGAAGTATAGCTATCTCTGTTTTCCTAAGCAAAGTAACACTTTGACGTCCTTTTCTTTCCGAGAATGCTGAATTCGACGTTGCCATATTGTGCACTCAAGACAAATCCCTTTAAATGCAAATCCCCATTTTTATTTTTCAGTTTTAGGTGATCAAACATTTTTTAAAAATATAATATTGAAATTATATGTGTGAAATGTGATGTTCTAAAGGTTTTTCATGAAAATATTGAAAATTACTGCATTTTCGTGTAAAGGAAAAACCCCCCAATTCCAGAAATTGCAGATTTGAAGCAAAATGACAACGCCTTCATGTTTCCTAGAGAATTTCGTGAAGAAATTTTCTTCAGGATATTTTGAAATATACAGGATACTTTGTGTGATCTCAGTTTCATAAGAATTCATCATTTCCAATTGAAGACCCACTCAATACTGTTGCTCTTTGAAGAGGTGATTCCAGTGACATATATATATATATATATATATATTCTTTTGAGAACGAGCATTACAATTCTAAGATATATCACAGTGTAAGCAGAGGAAATGTAAACGGGGTACCATACATATTTGCGTATGATACAAGAGCACAGATAAAAACCTCAGGAAAAATTCTCTCTCCCCGTATAAGTGTAGTAATTTGTTTATAGAAGATGGATGGCATCTTTTTCATTTGAAAATAATTTTTTCATCATCTTGAATTCATTTCGACAAAATATCTCGACATAATATCTGAAACAGAAAGAGGGACAGAAAACCAGAAGGAAACAGTAAATAATATCACCTACATTTGCTCATGACCGAGAGGGTCTTTCGACCAGGTTCAGTCCTCCAAGCGATGATTTTCAGATCCTCAGATAAACGAAGAACGCTACAGGCCCCTTTATCGGGGAATCATCTCCCATAGATCCATAATTGTTCATTTCGAACTAGAAATCTAATAAAATATCGGGAATAAAGTGAAAAACTTATGACATGTATTATGTCAGGATGACATAATACAACTTTTCAACGAAATTCTGCGGTACACGGTAACTAATCTTAGGTACCTCATCTGATACTTTGACGGAATTAAAAATAAAACGACTATGTTGGACTCGCTGATGAAAAATCCAATGTCAAATTCAATTCTGTCGCCCGGCCGTCTGTTCATCCGTAGATGTTGTAACTTTGGAAAGAACGTACTTCGAGCTTTGAAATTTTCAGGGTACACTTGGAGACTAAATGTCTTCTCGGTTGAGTTCGGGAATGGAAAAAATCGGTAGGACGATTTTCAAGATTAACCCATTTGAAATATTGAGGTTATTTCCTCAATATCTCAGGATGTTCTTAATGCTAGCGAATCGAAACTTCGTGATTGGTTGATTAAATTCTGGTGCAGTTGGGTGCAAAGAAAGTCTTCAAAACGAATTTTTCCATAAAATTATCTATCAGATTTCTATGAAAATTGGGCTTGTATACTCCATTCACTTTTATAAAGTATCCCGGTTTGCCATGACATCCTGACAGATTTCACCGTGTATATTTTGAAAATGTTAGGTTATAGTCATTTTCCTGTCAGATAACTACACAACGTTGTCTTCTCTACAAAGAGGTCGTAGTAATTACTTATTTTTCAAAATGTCAATCTATATTTGGAAAGTAATGAATTTGAGCAAATATTATGTGAATTCAATAATTCCAAATACCTGGAGAATGGTGAAGAAACTTTTTTCTCTCTGTTAATATTTGAAATATTTCACGTATGTAAACATGGTTGGAAGATTCAGTATTGCTTTTTTCTTGTACGGAAATCAAGAATCGAGTGTTTTGGAATTTTACTGAAAAATGATGGATAGAGTAGTCCGTTACTTCGAATTCTCTACTTTTCTAAATTCTCAAGAAATAAGCCACCAGAAGTTACCTTGTTGCACAACTTGAAATATTCCAGTATGAAAATGTAGTAGTACTTCGTAACCTGTGTCACAGTTAACCTCAAAAGAAATAACTACATTTACAAAGGTCTTGGGAATCTACGTGAATGATACATACACTGGATTGGGATCAACATATTTCCAAACGGGGATGCAGCTTAGCTTCAGTCTGTTATCTTTGGGTGTAATGACAAGATATCTGGATAAATTCTCCATGAAAACTACCTATCATGCTGTACTCGAGTCAAAAGCAAGATAAGGAATTATGTTTTATGGACCTACTTCGAAGTCAACTCAAATATTCAATTCCCAGAAAAAAACAATTCCTAAAATATTAGAAAAAATAGCATTGAATGAGATATTGTATAATTCATGTTATTTTCGTGCATAAAAATTCAATGTTCTGCCAACATAGGATATACCAAGTTCATTTTCATTGTACTACTTCCTATCGAAACAATTCCACGAAATATATAACTTTTGAAAATATTCGTTAAGGAATTTGTTAAATTCAAACATGACTACCTACTTGAGGCTCAATACAATCAAAGCGAAATGTTAATTTATTAGTATATTATGGCTGAAGCTGAATTGTTATTTGTTATTGAAAGAGAGTAGAAATTGGCAACCTCGCGTCGAATTATTTTGACATTGTCGATATTTCAGGAGCGCCAACCTGCCTTAGTTTTAGTTACAAAAACATGATATACCTAAATCATGGCCAACCGGGATACTTTATAAAAGTGAATGGAGTATACGTTGAAGCAAATATTTAACAAAAGTGTTTAAAATTTCAACTCCATTCATTCTCGGGAATAAGGAACAAAATCTATCAAATTTTGTTGTTTTTTCCTGAGTATTGTTATCATCTCCTCAATAACCCAAGAGAAAGGGTAATATTGGGTATTACCGGTCACTTCAGGAAAAATGGTCGTAAGTCAGTAATTAAATGATAATTCTTTTTGACTAATTCTTTAATATGAAATAAAAATCTTCTGCTAACATAACCAGAACATGTAATATCATTAGGTTGAAGCATTTTTGACATATATAACTTCAAAAAAATTATAACTTTGACCGGTATTGGACTGCATGGCGGGCAGTTAAGTTGGCAATACATAATATAATACTACATATAAACGTAGTTTGCTTCATTTTAAAGCCATTCTGGGAGCGAAACAAAACAAGCAAAGTACAAATGATGAGCTATTCTCTTCGAAATACTATTTCCAGTCACGTTGACCGGCATCACCCCCTCAGGAGCTTTTATTGTCTTAATTTTTTTCGGGATTTGCCTCAATAAAATGTTGATTTAATTATGAGATTGAATCTATGACACATGAACGTCCACATCGGCAGTAGTTCACTGATTAAAACTCATGCTTGATGATCGTAAGGTCCGGGGTTCAAGCCCTCAGCCGGTAAAGAATTTTTTCGGTTTTCAAGGAACCGTCCAACCATTCGCTGTTGGGTAAACAATAAACAGTGCTACTCCTAACGTGGCGAAGGGAAATAATAACAAAGCCCACACGGAACATCGCGGTGAAAAAATTTATATTTCACGAAATATGACTAAATCTGAAAGAATATTAGTTTCATTACAAATCGTTTCATCCTTGAAATGAAACCTGTCAGACATCCGATTGGAACCATCAATTTATTTGCGTTATTCGTGCGGAACTGACAATAATTCTTTGGATCAGGTAGATAGCTATATTATGAAGATGTATTATCCTCCTAACTGAAGAACAATGGATATGATCGTTCACGTTTATCGTGTTGTTTTAATGATTCATAATTAATTTCCTCGAATTCTACGTACATCCAAATCATTACTTATTCCGGATTATTTTGAATATTTTGCTTGGAACAATAATCAATACTACAAAAATATAATGCTCAACAATCTTTTCCTTGATTTCGACCGTAAATAATCGAAACTAAAATCTTTTTGCGCGCATGTTCTGGGGAACAGCGTGCTAACTATTTGTCCAAATGTCAGTAATCATCTTATGTTCTAACGAAATTGGCTTGGCCCAATGATGAAGAATCCGATGTCATAATCGATTCTATCAAGCCAACCGGCCGCCCGTCCATCCGTTGTCACGAGAACTTGAGAACAGAATCAGCTATCGATTTGGAACTTCTGGTAGGTTGCGTATCGGAATGAGCAGTTGAGTGCATTAATGGGCTAAGGTTTTGGAGTTATACGTCCTTGACTCTTTGAGGTTATTCCCCTAAAATCTTGAGAGCTTCAAAGGCGATAATATTGAAACTTCGTTGTAAGTCTGGAGTACCAACACGCAACTACTCGCAAAGTTTTCAAGGTGTGTATTGTTGGAAAATTAAAAAAAAAATTCCGAAATAATTTTTATTCCGGAAACTATCGATCAAATTTCAGTGGGTTTGGCACAGACCTCGATATCAATATTTTACACAACAGTGTACCACATTTTCTGTTCGGTCCGATTTTTCATAGGTATTATAGGATTAACTCACAAAATATTGATCCGATCATAATGAAACTTGGCAATTTGATGGCAGAAACTGATGTACAGTTATGTGTTTTCTTTCGTGATTATCGTGTTCATAATTAGAAAATTTATGAATAATGATTTCACGTCAGAGATGTTTCAGAATATTTTGAAAGATTTTTAAATTGAGTTTATAAAACAATCGAAAAATTAGAAAACAAATCTAAGCTCAACGATTGAAATATCTCAAAACGCCTTTATTAGGGCGATCCAAGCTACATTTGGCGTGGTTAAAACCTGAATAGGAAGCCACTCTAGCTAAAAAGGTTAATGGATATATGGCTGGACACAATCGATTCTGACATCAGCTTCTTCATCAGTTAATCTGGCCTAGAAGTTTGAGACCATTTTCGGGAAAGAAGTCGAAAATTTCAGACCTTTGGCCAATACGATAGATATCACGCTGTTCCACTTCATGAATGGTTGAAATCCCCCATTAATTTCCTTTTTCTTTTTTCATTCTCAATTTATCGTGGAAACGGCCTGACGGACAGCTAACCGGACATAAGACCAGCCTAGTCATTCTAGACCATTTTCGGAAAAAAAATTACGGATGTTGGGGCAAAACGCTGTTTCCTAGAACATATGGGTAAAAAAAGGTCTCTGATGTGACACGCTGTATATTATTAAACGAAAAAAACGTAATTAAAAATATAATCTATCTGTCCGAGCATATTTCTAACGGAGAAATCTCTAAGATTTACCAAAATTATTTTAAGTAGGGGACTTATCAGGTATCGTTTGAAACAAAAGTGGATTTGCGAATATATTTATTTTCGAATCAATATATTTATTCTTCACAGCAATATATATTTATTGTATGTGATATATTTTTTCTTCTATCGAACATAATATATTCAAGAGTTGAGTGCTTCAAATGTATAAAAATATTAGATCCAATTCGCTTTCGGTGACGTTGAAATTTTGGATTGGGAGGAGAATTGGCCTAGACGAAATGTCAGTGAAATGGTTCATATAAGGTTACAAGATACTGTAATTACAAGAGCTGATACTCAAAATTTGAGTATGATCTATAATAATTTGTTGAATTTATACAGGAATATGCAACAATGATTGTAAATACCGCAGGGTAGTAAAAACAATTCTCAGTATATGTTTCAAATATTATATGGATATAAGTACACAGTAATTGTAACTCTAGGGTTTGTCGTCGTCAATGACGTATCATGTTTATTTATTAATTTATGGTTTTAATTGTATATATGAGTGGATTTTTATGCTTTTAACTGATTGTGAATTTTGTTTTGTCTCTGTAGTGGTGATTCGTTCTCCAGTTTTTATTCTTTACATCTATGTTAATTTAAAAGCTGCTAATTTAGGTAAGTCATCTCTATTGTTCGTCTTTACAATGCACAGTTGTGTCAACTAGCTTTATGCTGTTACAGCCTTGAAAATGTTGGAAAAATCCAACGAAACGTCGGCATAATTAAATAAGCTTTTCCAACAATAATTATTGTCTCACTCCTGTGAAACAAACTCCGTATAATCTAAAGAGACGTGAAAATCATGAACATTAGATCCAATATAATTATTAATTCGATCTATCGAACAACGTCAAGAGATGGTGCGCCGAAATGATACAGTTTCCAGAATTTCTGATTTAACACGAAGTTTGCTACGAACATCACTGCAAATATTTGAGGAATAACACTTAATTTTGACGAATCATATCAAATTTAGGACTGGTTATATTTTATAGCTCTTCCAAAGACGGATTGTTGGAAACTGTGAGCTGGCTTCCGAGACGCCATCTCTTGACGATTTTTGTTAGATCAAATCAATAAATATTGAAATTCACATTTTATATATTTGAAACTCCCAACAAGTAAATATGTCGTGCATGGTAGAAAATAAGTATATTGGAACGAAGAATAAATATATCGTCACACAAAATTTATATGTTGTTGCAATGAATAAATTCACTCGAAAATAAATACATTTGCGAAGAGACTTTTTTCCCAAATGGTGCCTCATAGAGACTCACACTGTATACACATAGATACGTATCCCAGTTCAGCTCGTGTGAGAAATAGGGGGAACGAAATCCAGATCTGATATTCAATTTATGGGAGTGCAGCAATCTGCACCCGTCTAGAAACCAGTCTCTTAGGCAAACCGTTACAGGTAATACGAGTTCAAAAAATTCAATAACGCAGCGAAATTTAAGGTTTTATCAAATCGGTAGGGTGGTCAATGTTTCGCGTTCGCTAATAGGAGATGATGTATATATAAAGTTTTCTATGAATAATTGAGTAGTTTCTCCTAGTACTTCAGTGTTTCAGCATCCGGTATGTTGTTGCTGAACTTATTTCTGTGTGCCAGTGTGCTGCTTACACTGACTGGTGAGTTTTATGAAAAATTCATTCTAGAAATTTTGAATTCCAAACAATTGAGAAAACCTCACATTGTATTTCTGCAAATAGAATTAGTTAGAAATATTCTTGAAAGCCAGTCACCTTTGTTGGGAAGGTTGAATTCGTGGATGAATCATCATTAAGAATATGATTTTATTTCATTGATTGAATGGTTGAATTCCGAAATATATAAATATCAAAGTATTGACTTGTTATTCTTTATTTTTATGATTCTACTTCTGGCTGATGAATTCAAAAGGATTCTTCGCTATAAATTATAGTTAATTACTTTATTATCTTTTATTGTTTGATATTTTCAATACTGTATTCGAATCATAAATTAGTTTAACAGTATATGCTACCAAGAATGTATTGAAGAAAAATTGAAGCTTTCGGTATTTGAAGAAGCGAGGATATTCTCAGTAGGTTATGAACAACTTGTAGCTCATTTTGAATTTCCAACTGATCACAAATTGAAAATATGTTTTCACTTCAATTTCACAGGGTTTTGGTGTGGCGAAATCGATACTCAAACAAAAATTTTTAGATATATACCTCTATACCCACACTTACAGTGTATTCTAAAAATAGCAACATTCAGTGAGATATTTCTCCGTCCCTAAATATCAATTTGATGATTTCGCATTTTTTGAAACCTTGAAAGAATTCTAGTGAATTGGTCACAAATTTGGGTTTGCCGTGTAAGGCTCCATCGAAGGTCACATTTGGATGATGAAGACAATGATTTTCTCATTATTTGAAGAAAAATTGAAATTCTGATTCTATCATCGCTCATTTTGAATTTTCTAGATGCTGCTCCAGCTTTGACTAGAGTCCACCAATATATAAAACCTCTTCCTGGATTGATTCCCGTTTATATAAGACCAGATAATACTCCTCTAGAAGACATCAATCCAGATTTAGCAGAAGCATTCGAACTATATGAAGCAAAACATGGCCGATATAATTTTAGCCGATCCTCTAAAAACAAGGAAAATGACAAAATTGACATCGCCGAAGTCAAACTTCCAGAAGAAGACAATCAAATTGCTCCACTGAATGAACCCAAGCAAACGGTAATCAATTTGAACGATCTATCGCTTGGTGTACCTGTAGCTATATCACTCCCAGATGTGCCAGAATCGTCTTTCATACAAAAAATTCCTAGAAGACATTAATAATTTTATTTATTTCGAATTTGTAAATACTGTATCCGAAAAAATAATATAAATTACGTGAGAAAATCATGCTTTCATTCCTCGCGACGAGTTCGAAGGATCTAAACGTCGTAGAGCCTACCGATTCATTCAATGTTGATTTGAATATACATTTTTCAAATCCTCCATTTAAAAGGTTAAAAAATCACCCTAAATCATTTGAAATAATAATAATAATAATAATAATAATAAGGTTTATTCCGAGAAACTACAAGGTATAAACAATAGTCACTGAGGCGTGAGCCTGTACATGACCTGTAAATATACAATATATAATGCAGTAGCCGGTAATCAAATTAATTTACAAATTCTCACCACTATATAAAGAACAAAATAATAATAATAATAAATAATGCAGTAGCCGGTAATCAAATTAATTTACAAATTCTCACCACTATATAAAGAACAAAACAGAAGAAAATAGTTGAATCATTTCCATACTCCATACTTTCGTCTTCGAAAAGGGTACATTATAAATAAAAACTTTGAAATATCGCTTAACCAGGATAGTCAGAATATATCTGAATATATCACTGAAAAATTTTTCAGTAATAATTCACTTCCAGAATTGTTGATACATATATGAAGTTGAGTCTCTACATGAAAATTTTTTGATTCAGGATGGTGATAGTGTAGAATATAAACTTTATGTTTTGTCAACCAATATATCAGAATAAGAACACTGAAACCCGTCAATTCTTCTTTGATTTTCTCCATTTTTTTTGGCGATACAATGGAATATTTCCCCTCAATATTTTGACATGCGCGCAACAACAAAAACGAAAGCATCAAGAGCTACCCGATTTATTAAATGTGATTTCTCATAAGTGTAAGTGGATTAGAGAGTAGTTACACACTGTTTAGGTATTGTTATCTAATTTCTCATGTTGGCAGACTCGCACAAAACGATCTGAGATTCTACTACCTAACTCATATCCATCTGGAAAACGAGAAACGAAAATGAAAGTGTATACCTAATATTCCCTGTATTTCTGCATAAAAATAAATGGTAGATTCATCACGGCTGTGAGAAATACGAAGAACACGAGAAACGAGAATACAAGAACAATATCCAGAATAAAGACATACCTACCATGCATGGATCGTAAACAGCAGATCATGTACGAGTTTGTTCAACCAATGAAAATCACATAATAAATTGGAATACGAAAATTCTGAAATCTGAAAATAAAATTAAGGGGTCTACCTGCCTTTCATAATTTTGAATGTGCACTTAAGTGAGTTTCGAAAATGTCAATTCAACAAAAATTCTTGAATGAGAATAGAATTCAAGAAAATATTTCTGAAGATTTCCACTTGATTGTCTTGCGAAGGAGTGTGATCGTGGAACAAATCAAATTTATTTTCTCTTACCATTTATACTGTAATATTATCATTAATGGGGGTTTTTCCTTTGAATGAAAATGCAGTTATTTTCATGAAAAACCTTCAGAACATCACATTTCAAACATATAATTTCAATATTATATTTTTTTAAAAATGTTTGATCCCCTAAAACTGAAAAATAAAAATGGGGATTTGCATTTGAAGGGATTTGTCATGAGTGCACGATATGGCAACGTCGAATTCAGCTTTCTCGGAAAGAAAAGGACGTCAAATGTGTTACTTTGCTTAGGAAAACAGAGATAGCTTTACTTCGATCTGGTTTGAGTAGAAGACAACGACCAAGGAATAGAAAATAAAGAGCACAGACTGTCATACTGTCATATTACTGACAAATCGCAAACGGAAATTGTTTTGTAATATTGACAAAGAACACGTGTATACCACAGAAAAGGAATAAATATTTCGTTATTCTATAGCAGAAAAAGCAATTCTACTAAACAACGTTGTCACTTCGTGCATGCATGACAAATCCCAAACCCCAATTTTGAAACCTGATGTTGAATACTTTCTGAAGGTAATTTGGGAAAATGATGAATCAAACCCCTAATAATTATGTTCAAATTTGCATTTGCAGTAATAACCCAAATTCAGGAAAAACCCCCATTAGACAACATTGCTTGATGAAGTTGCTCCTGAAAAATAGTGAAGGAATACCTATGAATCCTGATGCAGGGGCAGTTTTCATTATAAATATTATTTCTATTTTTATCACTTGTGTTTCAGATGTTAGGAGAGAAACCTATCAAAAATTCCAAAATAATACAGGTTCCTCCCAAAATATCTTTCGTCCGAATTTCAGCTAGTTTCCTTGTGAGATTTTCGAACCAACAGTTTCGAAAGTTTTGAACATTGCAAGGAGTATTTGGAAAACGCCTATTTTCAGGAATAATTGGGTAAGTAGCAAAAACAAGCTTTGTCTACCTAATATAAGCCGTGCAATGAGAGGAGATATGACTCTATTATGGCTTAGTCATAAGAAACAAACATGGGAGAGCTTATCAGATAACATAATTGGAAATTTATCTAACCTGTATGTTGGCTTCAGTTAGTGAGAGATATAGATAGAGGTATGTAGACAATTTTATTCATAAATTGATCAATTCAACAAAATAACTATTACTTTCACTAATTATCGCTAAAAACTCGCGAGTTTCATTCCATATGAATAAATGAGCACTGTGAGTGTTCTGAGTTTTCAGTGTTGTTGTGAAAGAATGTTAGGGAAGTTCACTATGAAAATTATTTGAGTTCAAATTATATTGATGGTTTTCAAGAATATCCCAGGATATGGAATTTCAGCCAAACTTCAGATCAGCAGCAAAAATTATGGAACTATACCCCGAGAGTACAAAACATATCATAAGAGCAAATCGTTACAGATAACCATCCCTTTCAATATCCTATCATGAACCATGATAGCAGAAAATGAGTAAACAAGGTGTGATGAAATAATATAGTAATTTCGATGCAGGAGAGTCATTATTATATCAAAAGACAAGATAGGCCTCGGCTAGCTGCCGAGAATTATTACGGTGAAGAAACCCCTGAGGGTTGGTTTTGGTCCTATTCAAAGGGGTGGATAGTGTAGTTAGCAATCTTCATCATGCAGTGGTCAGGAAAGCAAGATTGCTGTTAATGGCCAACTGAAAACCCACAGGAAATTAATCAAAGGCCCGTTCACAGCCCACAGGTCACAGTGCACTTGATCCACAGAACTTCTTTTACAACAGCACACATAGCCCGTCTCCCATGACCTTATACTCCAGGAGATGTATTGGCAGGAACAGCTCCACTGGCATCCTGACTATTCAGTATTGAAACCTTGAGTTTTCCGAAATTGTTCTAATAAGAGAAGCATTAGGAAAATTTTAAAAAAAATCATCATTCGCCTGCTACCAAGTCACCAAGTTTCATCATGATCGGATCAGTGTCTTCTGAGTTATTCCAGAAAAACGAAGATACCGAGAAGAAACCCACTAAATCTGACATATTTTTTGCGAAAGGCCTTCATGAATCAAAATCGAATAAAACGTAAATTTTGTACACAGTTATTGAAATCTGATTACTAGTTTCCGCGGGAAAAATGATTATCAACAATTTTCAACGAATTTACAAAAAAAAATCCGTAAAATTCTGAACGAACGGTCCAACAACTGGGAGCAGTGGTATGACAGTACTCTCCAACTAGTCCTCAAGTTTCAATCTTCTCTCAGAACTACTTCCCGAGATATCGAGGAGATAACCTCAAAACTTCAAATAAGCAACACTCCAAAACTGTTCGACCGATTCGGGTCATTAACGAACATAACTACAGCATTTTGATGTGCAACCTATTCTTGAAGTAATGGACAGAACAAATTTCGACATCGTCATCAGTGAAGCGTCTGAGACCAATCTCATAAAAAATTGGAGCAAACGGATGTACGTTGGTTTCTAGAAAATGTGCGCGAAAACAATTTTTGTCGAAAATTCTATATTCCTGGCGCTAGCCATCAGATTCTGTTAAAATCTGAATCTGAAATTCCCGATATTTATTTTTGGAAATATTGGGCAAATAATAGTTCGAATGGATATATCTGTGGAATCCAAATTTTTTGAGTAGGGAAAGTAGGTCATGTGGTATTTTTTTGGCAAGGTCTTAGTATCTTCTTCACAAGAGTGTAGAAATTTTCAAAAAAAAAACTATCAAAGTAGATGCCATGACAAAGTGCACATACTGAAAACCTCTTCAAAGTAACTAATTTTTCAAAAAAAAAATGTTTTCTTGAGAATTTCTGCGCGCCTGTAATGAAGATACAAAGACCTTGCCAAAAAAGTACCACATGACCCACTTTCCCTATTCAAAAAATTCAGAGGGTTGATGGGGATGGCACAGGGTGCAACAAAAATCCTTCAAAAATGTATAAAAATTTGGTAAAAGTGAAAAAAAAATTGATCGGTTTCAGGATTTTGTTGCCAAATATTTTTTTTCTGAGAAAATGAATTTGTTCCATGATTTTGACGCGCACTGTATATATTCTTTTGAGAATGAGCCGTACATTTTCATATCAAAACAATATGTTTTATCACAGTATTAGCAGAGAAAATGTGAATGGGGTACCATACATTTTTACGTATTATACAAGAACACAGATAAAAACCTCAAAAAAAAACTCTGTCTCCCAGTATATATGTAGTAAAACTATAGTTTTTTTATTGAAGGGCTTGTTCATCATAAACAAAATGTCTTCTTTCCTTTCAATGCAGGTTGATAACTCGAAATCACACCTGAAAACAAAAAGAAGACGAAAAATCCAATATAACCTAGAAAATGATTTATTACTCATTTAATTAATTTGAAGTTCTCGATCCACCTCAAGAAAGAATCAGACACCTATATCATATCTCGAAAATTAAGAGTGTGATATTTTTCAGATGTTTCACACTCATTTGAGAATCAACACCTAATGGCGTGTCCTCAATAACACGTCATTTCGAGTAGCAATGTTGAATAACAAAATTACCGTACACTTCCATAATGACAAAACCTCCTGAACAAAACCTTCATCTGGGATTTCCAATGCTCATTCTTAAAGTATCCATAATCTCTTTTTGTTCATAGGTTCTTGAATACATTGGAGATATTGTTCAATTGAAGCCTGGGATAAAATTGAATAATCCCCCTGTTTTCTACATCGTCTAGACCGCTTTTTTATTTTCAGGTTCATTTGAACAACAATGAATCTTTTGGCCATACTGGCCATTATAGTTTGTTGTGTGCCCCTTTCATGGAGCCAACAAAACGCAGGAAGTAGTGTCTCACCGAGACTTATAAAGTGTTACAATGATAGTAGGATTCTAGAAAAGGAAAATAGATTACCTGCGACCATAGAAATACTCATCGCCCTCATCAGAAAGATAGAAGACAATGTACACTTCACAAATAATCGGGATTTAGCATCTCAACTTCTGTTCAGGTAAGTTCATTTTCACAGAGATTAAAAATCTTCTCAGCAAAGAACGGATGTGTGAGTATAAATCAATTCCATCCACAAATGATATTTATATTCTCTTGGTTTGTTATGTCTATGATATTTTCTGTTTGAATCAAATTCAGTACATTGCCGACGTTTCGAATCTCTTGTGATTCTATATCAAGGCTGATATGGCAAATAACAATGTTAACACGCAAGAATCATCGTTCTGTAGACCTAATTTGGCTGAAACTTCAAGGTGGCTCTATTCATTGAAGGGCAATTCGAGCTATGTTTTTGGAAATATCGGGAAACTGAAATTTTGAAAGGGTATATCTGCGGAATTATTCGATAGTTTTTGCTAATTTGCCAATTCGGCCTTCGTAATTAAACTCCTAACTTATTCTACAAAAATCAAGCTACTGAGTAGATTCTTCTGCAAGTTATTTTGTTACTATCAGTGGTTAGGCCGTAAACACATCAAGTTTAGGAAGATTCGACATAGGAAATATATTTGTAGAGTAGGTTTTCAGTTTAATTGAGAAAATCAAATGCTTGAACGAGTTGAATTCGCCAATTATTCTTTGGATAGTTAATCCCATTCAAAATTTTGGATCGAAATACAATCTAGTACTTGATCGAAAATTATAGCTTGCGGTTCATGCAGCATTTTGTGAGGACCATATGAAATGAAAATCTGTTTGGCAGGGTCAATACTTTATAGATGACCACTTCGGCAAAGGAACAAGCGCGTAAAAGCTTCTGACCTCACGTCAGTTCTTTTCTAGGTTTTTTATATTGAAATACTTCATCAGAATATTTTTGGTTTCTATGAAATAATAATTCCCAATTTCACCATACTGCGCACTCGCGTATAGGGTCCTACTTGTATTCTTCAATTCAAGATGGAATTTCGAAAAACATCATCATTTGGTATCTAACCATTGTAGACCAGACTAAGATGTTGTATTTCTTCCCTGAAGTTCACTGTATTATTGGACCTTAGGTAGGAATCATTACACTTATATCGTCTACTGTAAAAAGGTTTATGATCCAAAACTTTGCTCAAAGCCGAATTAATGCTCTTCTTTGTGCACATGGGTAGTTGAAGCTGTTTTTTGATTGTTGTTCAATTTTTTGTGTCGTTTTTAATGTTGCCTTGTTGTTTCCAGTTGTCTGTCCAATGTAGCATTTTTGAGAATTTTCACATTCAATAATGTACACTTTTTTCGACTCTTTACAAAAAATCCGAAACGTCGGCAATGTTTAAATTTGACTCAATACAGAAAGTGTCCGAATACATGCTAATATTTTGTTTGATATTTATATTATTTCAAATTTTAATCCTACGCAAATCATCAGTTCTCATTCGATTTCGGTTGAAATGAAATAGAAAGATGAAAGTTAACTTCTGTTGTTATCTTATACTCGTTTTTGGTTGATTGAATTTTAAACCCTCTTTGTTCTTTCCATTATTTTTCTACTCATTTTTATTAACTGTACTTGCTCATTTCTTCATTCGTAACTTTTTTCTCATTATTGTCTGGCAGTTTTCGACAGGATGGTATCGTCCGATCTCATAGGGGGGATCTGCCATCGAAATATGGTATTCCATATAGTCCAAAAGAATGGAATGCATATCGGAATATGGTACTACTGAAGAGAATAATTCCATCTGTTGCAGACTTAGATACGAACATACTGACAGATTTAGAACAGGTGGGTCTCCTATTTTTTCATGATATAACCACGGTCCGTTTTTTCATAGTTCTCTAATTTGAGTTTATGAATTATCTCAAAGTATTACTTTTGAATTGACGCATCAAGAATTCATAAAGAAGAATTCCGGCTATTGAATTCATACCGACAATTACTGTTATTTCGATCTATTTATTTAAGTTGCCATAAGCAATATTACTGAGCGTTTTTTTCAAGAGCATTATGATTTCGGCCTAAACTCTATAATTAAAGCCGGAAAGGACCTGGTTGAGTCCGTTATCGGGTAGATCCCCGATCTGAAATTTTATCTCTCCATAATCCGTAAAATACCGATTTGATCCAATAGACACCTAGAGGGGAAGTTGCTAAGTACCAACACAAAAAGCCATTATGTACACAATTCGATGGGATCTCTTCCCAGCACTGACGTGAAGTCAGCAGTCTTTACTCGCATGTTCAAATTTGTTGCAAAGGCCGTGAGAGATTTTATATTAATTGGGTATTATGGCTTTGTTAGTGGTTCAAATTTCAGGTGGTGATATTCATTTACGAAGCACTTAGTGTTTTATATGAGCCGTGGATTGATGTTTGAATGAGAGCTCATCAACCCTGAATGTAGATAAACTCATTTTTAATGCCGTCATCCCAATATTTGCAGCCATGCAGACACGATAGAGTCGAAATTCAGCTCTATGGATATACGATAAGATCTCCTCATTCAAACATCAAATACATGGCTCATATAAAAACCCTGAATGCTTCTTGAAGAATATCACTTGCCCAAAATCAAAACTTCAATTTTATGTATAATGTTATAGATAGAGAATTAGTTGAACATTCATATTTCAACGCTGCATATGGCTCAAATTATTCTCCTGGAAAAAATCCGAAACATTTCACGATTCCTGTCAAGCAACACCTGCTTTTGATTATATCTCGCAGTGTTTAATCAAGTATCACCTGTCATTCAATATACACTATTTCCATTTTCGCAAACCTGCGATAATTCAGCATCCCAATATGTCCAAAATAACAGTTATTTCCGAAAGGACAGATACTATCCGGTGGAAATTAATCGTTTATTTTCGTTCGAACTTAAAATGGAGTTTAAAATTATAACTGAAAGAAATGGAATTTTCTGAATTGTTCTGATATCACAATCATCTCTAATACAAACTTAGATTTTGCAAAAAATTGTGAATCAGTTATTTCCAACTATGTACTTAGAGCAGTATTTTTTTGAGTTATTCTGGAAATAATAACGACTCCGAGAAAAAAATACAGAATTTGTCATTATTTTGCAGTATATCTGAAAGTTATAGAATCGGATCAAACTGGAATCTCGTTCACTGATTGATTTTCACTCTTTTTTTTCTAGAGAACAGCGCGTTATCGTTTCGTCACAATGTCTGTAATGTTGGAATTTTCAGCCAAATATAATCTAAAACGATTGTGCTGAACTCCTGAAGAATAATCTTAGGTCAAATTCAATTCTGTCCGTCTGTCCGTATGTGCTCTAACTATCTTGAAATTTTGAGATTGATAACTCGATATCTCATGAGGTACAAATTTGATCAGATTAAAACCTCGCAAATAGTTTGAGGTTACCAACGCGCAACTAAGTGCAAAATTTCGTGTGAATTCGGTTCCTAGAAAATTTAAAAAAATGTTTTTTCTAAAAATTTTTTTTTGGAGCAATAGTGTTCGAAAAGACAGTTAGATCGTATATTCTTCTCCAGAAATATATTAAAAAAAAATTGTCAAATTTTTTGGTTATTTCTTTAAGATCGTTGTTGATTCTGAAAAACCTCAAAAAATTCTGATTTGATGATAGTGAAACTTTGTAACTAACTAGTGGTCAATTGCTGACCAGCGAATTTGTGCGAAATTTCGTGATGATCATTCAGTTAGATCAATAAAAAAATCATTTTAACACTTTTTTTTCAAATATTTTATAGATGGCGGTCTTATAATTCTGCATGAATCTTCCAGGTGTCATTTTAATTGAAGTACTGAATATTTATTCGATACGATTTGTAGTTCTGGAAATATTGGGATAATTAAATTTTGAATGTGGAATCATTGGGTAGATTTACCAATACGCAAATTCGGCCTTCGTAATTAAACTCCAAGCCTATACAATGCAAGTATCAAGTCTTGAAGAAGATTCTAGCGGAAGTAATTTTGTTTACTATCTGCGGTTACTGTGGTCGTAAACACAATAACTTCCGAAAGAAACGACTTAGAGACTCGATATTTGTAGAGTAGATTTTCTGTTTAATTACGAATGTCGAATTCCTAGATTTTAAAATTCGCCTAATGATTCCGTAGATAAAGGTACCCATTCAAAATTTCATTCTTTCAATATTTCCATGAATACGTGCATTTGGCGGGGTCAATACGTGAACAGGTGACAGGTGCTTTGGCAACGAATTTGAACAAACGCATAAAGGCTCCTGACCTCACGTCATTGCTCTTCTAATTTTTCAATAATATTGCCAATATATTTTCAGTGCTCCCTTCATTACCTTATCTCCAAAGCAGTCGAATATAAAATACGAGGGGATGAACAAACCGTGTGCAACCAACTGGGAAAATATAGAATGAGGCAAAGAAGACGTGTTTCTGCAGCCGAACAGGTTGAACGATTCAATTTGCAGACTGAAACGCACAGTGCATGTCCAGTGGAGCTTGGGGTAATCCACACGAAATGGGGTGCAGTATTTCCCGGCAGTGTTATAGCCGGTATCGCCAGTGGATTCAGCAGTCAATCAATTCCTATAAATGGAACTTCTGGAACATTGGATTCGAAATATGCTGCGACAATAGTAGGTATGGCGAAACGAATCATTTACCAGTTTTCTCTGAATGTCTTGTATCTGTGATATGAAGAACGCTAGTTTATAGTTTATAGTTTGGTAAGGGGTTACATTCCACTGCGACCTTAAGGTCTATTGTGCCCCCTCATTTGAGCTGTTTTCGCATTGCGGTACCAACAGCTCGCCCTCCTGCTCTAGAGCTCTGACGAATTCTAATATCTGTGAGGGCTTCAAGGAAGCTAAGTTCTCATTCCTCCTATAATGCTCCTGTCCAAGATATTCCTTGCGCAGGCTCACAATGGCGAGGCATTCTGTGATCAGGTGAACAGGAGTTTCCTCCTCTTCCCCACAATATCTGCACTCGTCAGTTTCTGATAAGCCCATTCTCATTATGTGCTTCCTCAGGCGACAGTGTCCTGTGAGGAAACCAGTGAGGGGCGTTATTTGTTCTTACTGAGATCCAAATGATTTTTGGAACTAGCAATTTCAAAGATCCGAAGGAACTTTTTAGAGTGTTCCATTCCTGGAGAATTCCTCCAGAGTGCCCCTCTAACATTTTCTTCCTTCTCCAAAAACTCTTCCTTATAGGTGCATTTGCCTATACCACAGAAAGGTTCTGGGCCAGTAGGTAGCGTTTGTGCTCCCTTTCTGTCTAGAGTGTTAGCCTCTCCATTTCCTTTGATTCCTGAGTGCCCAGGAACCCAGACGAAGGACCCTTGTTATTCTTGCCTACATCATTGAGTTTCCTTCGACACTCCCATATCAGCTTTGAGTCGATGACACAGGAGTTCAGGGCTTTAACAGCAGTCTGACTATCAGAATGGATCACTAAATCACACCATTGATAGTTTCTTTCCAGGTTCATGTCTATGCATCTTTCGATTGCAAGTATTTCTGCCTGAAAACCACTCGAGTAGGAGCCTAGAGCTAGTGTACACTTGGTTCTAGGCCCGTATACTCCAGCGCCGGCCCCCATCGTGGTTTTAGAATCATCTGTATACCATTTAACGGTATTTGCTTTGAAGTTTTGGGTAGTGTATTCCTTTTTCCATTCTTCCCTTTTACATAGCATTGAGTTAAAGTTCTTCTCAATGCTTACTTTTTTAATCATAACATCACTAGGTAGGTTCGCTGATGAGATGTACTTGTTCAGAGAGGACCAGGCTCTCTGACTTTTAAATCTCTTATTACCTGTACCTTCCTAGGAGATTATAAGGATAGCTTAATGGGCTACCCTATTGATCACTAGATGTAGAGGACTGAGATCTATGATGACCTCAAGTGCTCTAGTCAGGCATGTTCTCATAGCCCCAGTGATGCAAACACAGGCAAGCCTTTGTACCCTGTCGAGTATTTTCCTCGTGCTTATCTGCCCTGCCTTAGCAAACTAGACTCCGCCTGGACGATAACAAGTTAACTGTCCAGTGGAGCAAGCTAGCGATATAAAACTTTCGGGGTAGTCATTTGAACTCTTGAGATTATTTTCCTGATATTTCAGTAACTACTACAGCGATTGAATAAAACTTGTCACTTTTCTGAAGCATAATCACTCGCAACTTTTGACGAAATTCTGTTTAGATAGTACTGTCAGTAAATTCCGAAAAAATTTTTCCGAAAATTTTTTCCGAAAAATAATCATCATATTCGAAAAAATATTCTGTTTATTTTGATACGATAATTATTTCTGCAGATATTGGGAAAATGTATGTCAAATTTCGGGTTTTTTTCTCAAAATCTCTGTTTTTCGTAATAACTCGAAAACTACAGATCCAATCATGATCAAACTCGATAGCTGATTTTAAAATGCTGATTTTCAACTGTCTGCAAAATTTCGCGGAGATCGTGTGATTAGAAAATTCTCAAAAAAAAAAATTAAATTTGTTTGCAAATAGGTTTCAATATTCAGCTATAATCTGCTCATATTATCCTCATGAAATTCTGTATGAACCTTCAAGCTGTCATTTTTCGATAAAGTACCGAAATGCAATACGATCTAATCTGTATTGCTGGAAATGTTGGGAAAATGAAATTTCGAATGGGTATATCTGCGGAACCATTGGGTAGATTTTACCCATTCATGAATTAGTCCTTCGTTATTGAGGTCCAAACCTACTTTAAAAATATCGAGTTCATGAGTTGTTTCTTTCGGAAGTTACTGTGTTTATTATCGGCCGTTAGGCCGACTGTAAACACAATAGATTATTCTATAATATTTCAGAGGTCATTCAACCACTTCTTTGACTTGTTGAGGCCAAAAATTTTTGGACATCCTGCGTCTGCCAAGACGCAGAGATACAATGAGCTTCCCACCACTCCGTGTATTGGCTTTTAGTATCAAGTAGTTCTTTCACAGTTCTTCGGGAGGATCTGTTTTCTGGAGAAAATGAATCCGTCACTATCTGCCGAACCCATTGTCACTAGAAGTTTTTGAGCAACATAAGTTTATGCCACGTTATTTTGTGACCATCTTTCCCTGAAAAATGGTACACTGAATACATATCGCCCATGACTATTTCGGTTTGCTTTGAATAGCCGAGATTGGCTTTGAGGCTGACCATTAAATTCCTGTAGAATCGTCTCAGAGAATTATATTTTTGTGAAGCAGATTTGAGGCTCAATGACGAAGGTCGAATTCGTGAATGGGAAGAATTTCCCTGAAGATTTTTTAGATAGATCCATTCAACATATCATTGTCCCCAGATATTTGTAATTTTCGAAAAATTCTCCTGAAAATGATTCCAATAATTAGGTTGAACATACTCGTGAAGAATCCAATTCGAATTTGATTCTGTCTGGTCGACTGATCGCTCGTGGTCATGAGAATTTGAAAACGGAAAAAGATAGCGATTCGAAACTTTCAGAGTAGGTTGCGTATAAAAATGCTCTGGTTGAGTTCGTTAATGGGCCAAATCGGTTGAAGGTTTTCGGCATTATACTCATTTGAGTTTTGTAGGTTGTTTCCCTACTATAGGAGGAATATGCTATTGGATTATAACTTGGTTATTAGTTGTAGAATACCGTCGCGCAAATTTTGTTGGAATTGTGGCGTTAGTAAATTGAGGAGAATTGCAAAATTTGAAAACTTTTGTGGAAAGCATTATTTTCTCGGGAACTATTGGTCATATTCAAATGAAATTCTGCACAGACCTTGAACTCAATCTTTCACAACAGAATACCAAATTAGTCCGATCCGACATTCGTTTCGGAAATGTTGGGAAGAAATATGACCAATTTCGTGTTTTTTTCCTAGGTATCGTTGTTTAATATTGATATATACATTATATTATTATGCATAATGTTGTGCAAAATTCAAAATTTTTTTTCCGCCCCCTAAATTTGAACATGCCCCCGAATTCTTTTTTCTTTGAAACGGATTACTATTTCCTCCATTTTATAAACAACTGAGTTTTTCGTGAGATGAATATTCATGTGTTCGAACATGTAACCAAGTGTTGAAGAAACATTGGAGAATAAAATGCTTGCTTTTTCCTAGGTGATCTCGCTGAGGCAGCCTTATACCAAATAAGTAAAACAGGTGGTAAATCAGTAAACATTGGCGCAGAGGGAAATTGGAACAGTACATTGGAACCAAAGTGGTACTTCGTCAAGAACAGCCAATTCCTACAAATGACAGACACAGAAATTCGAGGCGGATTGGATGGTCTCTATCTCGCTTCGAGTATCAACGATATAAAGAAGATATATCCGGATATAAAAATTTCACAGATCCTCGATTTGTATTACTCCACAAGAGGAGTGTTCAACAATTCCTTGAGAGCATGTAACAGAAAATCGCTAGAAACCACTTTTGCAAACTCTCAGAAGTTAATTGAACAAACCACCTTCTTCGAAACCTTACTTGATCCAACAGCAACATTAGATAGTTCCATCAATCCTGATGAGTTCAAGGAGCTTGCAGGCTTAGCTGTGGATAACTTCAATAAATACATACGTAAGGACTAGGATTCTGCTTTTGAACTATTATCATACGCTTCCTCTGCAACTTCATGCTTATCATTTCCCTCATTTTACGTGCTTGTTATGGAGAACGCGCTGTTAGTATTTTGCCAAAATGTTCTTGATTCTCGATTTTCCGAAAAAATAGCCTTAAACGACTAGGTTGGACTGGTGAAGAAACCCATGTCAAATCAAACAAGTTTCTTTCTCTATCCATAAGAATACTGAAAAATTCAATCGTCGTGAAAATTTTAATTTTCAACCAGAAAATAACAATTCAAATTTGGCTGGTCAAATGAACGGAACTTCGCAGCATTCTGTGATGGTACATATAAGACACATATCGATTAAAGCTTATTTTGGCAGGATTTCACATCATTTTTAGGTTTTTTCTCCCAATATCTGAAACAGAGTCTGATACTCTTCTTTTGTTCTTTGCACTGTAGCAAGCGGATGGATCTTTCAATACCGAATTATTCAATATTTGATTCAAATTGGAAAGAATATAATGTTTGATACAGGGTCTGGCAGAGGACCCGGACGTTTTTGAAACGGCACATACTTCCCCTTAAAAAATCATGGACCTGTGGACAGTAGAGCACCGTGTTTTTGCTTACGACAGTCACGTCCGTAATAACGAGTCCGTCACGGCCGTTCACCGTGAGTTTCGTCGCCATTTCGATATCCACCGAAATCGGGCTGTTCCCTCTCGAAATACCATTCTTCGTTGGGTTGAAGCACTTCGCACACAAGATGAATTGATGAGGAAAAGACCACCAGGAGCTCAACGAACAATTCGAACCCCTGAGAACGTTGAAAGAGTGTGACAAGCAATTCTTCGCAGTCCGAGTCGATCTGATCGACGGTATTCTGCTGAAATGGTCCTCAGTGATCGTTCGGTGATTTAGAACTGCGGTTTCATCCATACAAATTGGCCGTGTGCAACAGTTAGAGCCAGGGGATTATGCACAGCGAATGCACTTCGCCCGTGAAATAGAAGTACATGTTGAGCAAAATTAGGACCTCATTTTGTTCACGAGCGATGAGGCTCACTTTCACCTCAATGGCCACGTTAATCAACAAAATTGCCGTTATTGGGCTAATGAAAATCCCCACAATTACACGAAATACCACTGCATAGCCCTGAAGTGACCTTTTGGTGCGCTGTATGACAAACTTGCGTCATCGGCCCTGACTCCTTTGAAAACGTCAATAACAATGCTGTTACCGTGAACACTGAGCACTGTATCGAAATGATAACTTACTTCTTTGTACCTGAATTAGGAAGACGTCGTGTTCCAATCCGACGTGTGTGGTTCCAACAGGATGGGGTGACCGCCCACACAGCCAGAGCAACAATGAACGTTAGTCGTCCTCTCTTCCCTGGCCGCCTTATTTCCAGGTTTAGTGACGTTCATTGGCCACCTCGGTCCCCAGATTTGGCCATCTGCGAATTTTTTTTGTGGAGACATCTCAAAGCACGAGTTTACCAACAGAAGCCCCGAATATTGGAACAATTGAAGGAAGCAATTCTCGCGTAAGTCGCCGCAGTTGAGAGAGCAACGTTGGAAACAGTTTTCGGAAATTTCCAAAAAAGACTACAGGTGTGTATCGCGAAACAAGGACGCTACCTGACTGATGTGATTTTCCACACATGGAATTCCAAAATGTTTGAAATTCTGAATTCAAATCGTTCAGTAAATGTTTTTTTGAGTAACAATTACCGAGGTTATGATTTTTTCAATGACGTCCGAGTCCTCTGCCGGACTCTCTATTTCTTGTTACAATATATACAGGAGGCCTATTCTGTCCGTCTGTGTGTGTGTTTGCTGTATATTTCGAAGGAATATACCTAGAGTCTTGAAATTTTTGGGGTTGTTTTTGAGCATTATTTTGGTTGAATTCGTTAATGGGTACGATCAGTCAAACAGTCCAGCAACGAATTTGGAAAAGCACCTAAAAGCACATGACCTCGAGAAGGTGCTTTTCTGGATTCTTTTCTATTCAACTCCATGGCAGTTTTTACTCATTTCTAACCTTTCCAGTTCATTTTCCATAGATGCATTTGTTTCCAAGCTTTCAGCTTTCCCAGTCAACGACTTAGAAACTAATGAATATATATATTTTATAGCGGGCAATTTGAATGATCCTATATGTTCCGAAGAGAATAATACAATCACTAGAGTGGCCAGCGATTTGACAATATTTTTGGATATGGATAATCCATATGAGAAGATACATCCCATGCTTTCGTGAGTATTGAATTTCTGTTATCTCAAATGTTCAATGGAATTTTTTCGTTAACGATTTCAGGAATTTCTTGGAAAAGGTAGATGTCAACAAGTTCGAGACAAGGTACAGCATAGTCGACGCTAAACTTTGTGAAACACTTATAAATTCATCTACAACAATTTTGGATTTCCATCAAATATTCAATAGAACGAATACAGACAAAAGTAAGCCTACTCTTTCATTAGTGTTAATATTATAATATTTGTACGTAACAGAAAGCTGTTTGAATATCAATTTTGTTCTCCTGGCACTCGAATAGTAAAGTTATTTTTAATGATTGCCTAGAAGTCCACTTGTACTTAGCTATAGTTGAGCGTAACAAAATATCTCGAGCTCGAAGACGTCCAAATGATCACCATTTTAGCGATTTTAACAGAAGTTGAATTATTGCCTATCGAGGTGTTGAAAGGTGCTTTCGTTAAACTAGCTATCCTGTCGATTTTACTGAGATGACAGTAATGCGTGTGTGTGTCCTACGAAGAATCCAACCAGTAACCGAGGCGTAACACAGAACGTCAAGATAGGCGCAGCAGACAACTGGCTCTACGGACCGTTTCGCTACTAGGCGTGAAACCGCTGATGGTTCGGAGGAGAAGCAGACCTGTCACTATAAGCCCGATTATCGCCGTATTAGAGCCTTTGAACTCTTTTAATACCATTCACGATTCTGCTGCCTTTAGCTGCGATCAACTGTCGTCAAGGTTTGAACTGGTGCAGACAAGGGCAGCAGTGGCAGACAAAATGGCATGATGTCGTATTCAGCGACAAACTACGATTCTGTCTAGGTATGACACAGTTCATTCACGATGTTCGAGTTGCTTGGGACGGGGTATCAAAAATAAAACTTTTGAAGAAAGAGCACCAAGAATAAATTAAATGATTGTTCTTGAATGAAATGTCTGACAATGGATCCAACGGCAGAAGAACTCATTTTCTTTTAGGGCTCTCCTTCGTCCATACAGGAGCCTGTTAACGATGCAGCCTGTTATATTCTTGTTGAATTCAATACGAGTTTTTGATCTCTATGTGTTGAAGTTTCTGAGAAATTCATTCAGAATTCTCCAAAACACGATGAACACACTATGTCTGTTTCTACATAGGATCTTAAGATTACTTCTGTGGCTTTTGTATTCTTGAATGTCTGTTTATTCATACCCAATAGATTCTGTCATTTCTGCCTAATTTGCTGGAGTCTTTCCACGTATACTTTCAATCTTTCAACTGTCCACGTTGATAACTGTGCTCCGATATTAATGATTCAATAATATTTTTTCAGTGCAACATGGAACAGATTTTGGTCTTATCCTTGAAACCATTGAATCTCTTAGTGACTCGAAATTGAACAACCAATCTAACTCAGGAGGATACTCCTCAGTTTATTTAGTATTCACACGTGTAGTTCCAAATGACAATCAGAAGGATTTTGCTGTATCCAAGATGGAAATATTCAAGGAGAAATATCCAGGTATTAATTGATGTGTTTCCGAAATCAATAAAACCATAGACAGGCTTCGATGCTTTGTGAACACCATAATCGTTGAGTCCTGGAATGATTTGTGATTTTTACCTCGTTGTATACTAACATCGACTCTCTGTTAGTATCAATCAATACGTAATGTTTCACATTTTGACTTAGATACATTGTCCTGAAAATTCAAGAGAAATTTGTTTCCAAAAAAATAATTTTCCAAATCTAAGATATAATGTCGTTTTCATCTGACAAATAGGGGGTACCCTGAAAATTGCAAGCAACCATAATTTATTTTGTTATTGGCACAATTGCTAACCGTTTTATAACATTTGTTTTATTTTATATTAAAATTCCCAATTACATATTTTATTTTGGCCTCGGTTTCAAGAAAACTACTCAAGCAATTTTAATGAAATAAACACTTGGTGAAAAAAACTAGAATGTATGATCACTAATTTCCAGTGAAAAATATTTCAGATACAAGAATCCTCATATTGGGCGTTGGGGAGAAAACGAACTACAAGGACTATGTCATTAACCCTGAATCAGATGTTTTCATCATGCCAGATACTACAAACACGAATTCTATTGGGACAGAAACTGCTCTGAAGACGGTTGTAAATGAATTAGTAGAACGACTGAAGGAAGGTGAGTTTTTTGAAAAAATAGCCAACATCATTGTATCCTACTTTTAATCAATAGGTTTCCTTAATCCACTCAAAATTCGAATAGCTTCATCTCAGTTTCATTTTAACCTTCTTTCCAAGAAGGTGTGATACACCTATGATATTGCGGATATAGATACCATTAAAAAAATCACTAACCCTAGTTCAAGACTGTTTCTTTCATCACCAGTATAATTCTGATGAATTTTCATTCATTTATTTTATTCATCATCTTCAAAGCAATTCTCATGTGTATTTTGGTGACCCATTTAAACAGTTTTATACTATAGCAAGATAGTTAATATACGGTCATGGATAAATGAACATAGATGTCTGTATATACTGAATTTTAGCCAGATATTAACAAAGAAGATTCATGAACAAAAATGAATAAACGGCGTGTCAAAACATTTAATTCATAGAATGTCATTCTTTGTTAATACGTATATTATTCAAGTTGAAGTTGCATACTCTTTCTCAAAAAAAACCTAGAAAAGCACTGCAGTGAAGTCAGCAGCTTTTGCTCGCATGTTTACTTATGGTCATATCCTTTTGAATATGCGCGCAAAAGCTGCCGACTTGACGTCAGTGCTTCTCTAGGTTTTTTTCGAGGAAGTACTGGATTTCAATTCGATCTAATCTGTATTTTTGGAAATATTGGGTCGTTTCTTCCTCATTTTCCCAATATTTCAAAATAAGGATTGAAATCTTATATTTTATCGAAAAATGAAAGTTTGAAGGTTTTATGCAGAATTTCATGAGGATGTAATGCTCTAAAGATCACAGAATATTGAATATTTGATAAAAACAAATTTAATTTTTTTTTTCAAAATGTTCTAATGACATGATCATCACGAAATTCTGCACAAAGTTGTAAATCAGCATTTCAAACTACTTGCCAAGTTTCGTTATGATTGAATCAGTAATTTTTGAGTTATTTCATAAAAAAACAACGATATCCAGGAAAAAAACACGAAATTTTACATATTTTTCGGAATATCTCCAAAACTAATTTTCGGATCGAACTGAAATTTGGCACACTACTGCGAAACATGATTCTCAAGGACTCAGCAGAATTTTTTTCCAAATATAATGCACAGTTTCTGAAAAAAAAATTTTTCCAAAAAAAATTCTTCAAAAAAAAATTTTTCGAATTTATTGACTCTACGATCCCGACAAATTTCTGCAAAAAGTTGCGCGTTGTTATAATACAACTAGTTGTCAAGTTTCAATTAAATCGTTTTAGTAGTTTTCGAGTTACCACGGAAATACCCACAAAATTTCAAAGGGCTCTAACTCCCAAACCCCTCGGTAGATTTCGCCTTCAACAAACTTAATATTCGTTTTTTGAAATGCAACCTACCCTATAAAAGTTTTAGGTCGATATGATTCTCCGTACGCTCGTAATCGTGTATACGGCCGGCCGGTCCGAGTCCAACTAGGTCGTTTGAGACCATTTTCTGCTCAAAATTCGAGAATTACAGACATTTGGACTTAACGATAGCACGGTGTTTCCCTAGAACATGAGCGCAAAAAACTTATATCCATATTTTTTTTCTAGTGCCCAGAAGTATAATCAATCCAAAATGTGGAGCCAATAAGGATTCAAACGAAAAATCTTCCTTCAGCGTCGTACAATATGTGGAACCTGGAGGTCAGAATATTTACAGAATTTCCCCAAATTACTTCTATAACTTCGGAGATAAGGCTATGCTCAGAATCAGCGGACAAGGAGGATCGATTTCCATATGCACATCACGTGTTATAGGTGCTTCGAATCCAGCAAATAGATCACAAGATTGTAAAACCATAAATAGCGACGAATTTTCCCATGAAATCAAAGGATATTGCGATGACAGCTTTGTGGAATGTGATCCTTTATATATTTCAGTAACTGGGCAGACTTCATATTTTAAATGTTCTGGTATGTACTTTCAAAAAATACTCAGTGTTTCAACATTTCTGGACATTTTTTCTTCATTTCAGATGACCAGTGCCGTTTTCCAGACAATATCAAATTTACATTGACTTTGGAGGATGTCGCCTGTACAAATAGTGCGAAGAATTTAATACACCATTTCAGCTCCACACTTGCCTTCATATTTATTTCAATTTTTTTATATTTCAATGTTTAGGGGTTACTTGTAATCCATGAATAAACGTTATATTATTTTCATGGTTTAACAGTTATACTGAGTATACCAATTAATAATTTCCAATTGAATATTCATGATGGAAAGAAGTGTTTTCTGCCAATCACAAATACTTAGAAGGGGTATATTTCGAAGTGAATCAGCGATCCCTCAGAAAAAGTGCATGGTTTAAATCTTGGTGCATTTTGAATCCACTTAGAACCTGTCATGGTCGCTCTAATAGTTTCCTTTCAAATGGAATTCGCTCGGAAGTCCAAGGTGCGAATGTGGAGAAAAAGAGGAAACTATAGAACTTTTAGTTTATAGTTGTCCAATATATAAACTTGACGGTGGTTTCGAGGCAATTCCTTCGGTATCCAATTCTTTTTTGGATGGATCGTGAACAAATTAATTTAATGAGTAATAAATCACATGATAGTTCATATTGGTTTTTTCGTCTTTCTTTTCTTCGTTTTCAGGCGTGATTCTGAGATATCAATCTGCACCATATAGAAAAGAAGAAATTTTGTTAATGAAAAAGAAGCCCTTCAATAACAAACAACAATTTCACTACACTTATACAGGGAGACAGAGTTTTTTCTAAGGTTTTTATCTGTGCTCTTTTATCATACGTAAAAATGTATGGTACCACGTTTGCATCTCCTCTGCTAATACTGTGATAACACATACTGTTTGATATGAAAAATGTTCTGCTCATCTCAAAAAAAAAAAATATGTACATATATAACCCATTACAAAAAGTGTAATGGATAAGGTTCCCTATTTTGGACTATCTATTCAGTGGGTATAATAGGAATACTAGTTCTGACTTAGAGGCATTTTTAAGCTAGCTGAAACTAGGCTTTATATCAATTTAATTCACAGATTTGTGTCTTCATGTTATCGATGTTTCCTTAACTCATCATCGTCGTATTTGCCAGGTTTTTCTTCACCAAAAATTAAACCATAGATAACATTGATGTCCCGCAAACATCGAATTGAATTGGAATATAAATAAAAACGAGGGTGCAGGAGCTCTTGACACCGAGTCAGGGCAAAACTTATTTCATTATAGAGGGGAGAAACTAAAATCTTTTCTCCCGGATTGGGTTTACATAAATGGATAATTTTTATGATATAGATAACTTCACAAACGTATGGTTCCGTTCATGGGTCATTTTAGCGATAAAGAGGCAGTCGTTTTTACGCGCTTGTTCTGGGGAACAGTGCGTTATCATTCCGTCATGATGTCTGTAATTTACGAATTTTGAGCCGAAATTAGTCTCAAACGACTAGGTTGGACTCACTGATGAAAAATCCGTGGTCAAAATTGATTCTGTCCGTCCAACCGGCCCAAAGTCTTGAAATTTTCAGGTTAGGTTGAGATCCTGAATATCTCGGTTAGGTTTGTTTATGGTCCAAATCTGCCAAATGGTTTTTGTGCTACAGCCATTTGAAATTTTGATTTTTCAATAACTCGAAAAATATTTATCTGATCGAAATGAAACTTGGTTGGACAAATTCGAGAAAAAAATTAATTTTATTCGAAAATTTTTATATTTCATTGAAATTTGACTGAAAATTCCAAGTCACTATTTTGCAATGTGAACCAGCCCGTATAAGCTGCTGAATTCACGTCTAGATTTTTTAGATATTGCAGTTCCACTTCAATTCCATTTGACGGCTTCCTAACTAGCGCAAGCTGATTATGCTTAGTTTCCTACAGGATACCAGGAAAATCAGCACAAACACAAATACAGAAATTACAGACATTTGGACAAAACGATAGCACGCCCCAGAACATGCGCGCAAAAATACAAACTTCAGTTCTCTGTGAAACAGTTAATGGTTTATGTCATTTGCTAATAAACTTAATATGAAAAGCAAAGTATATATTTTATTGCAAATAATCCATTTCGCATGATCTTTAAGCCTTTAAAGTAATCTTAACTGATATTAAATTGATGAAACACAATTATATCTACCATCAGATTTTTCTTTTATCGAAAAATTCGATTCCTTCTTCAGTAAGCAAACTTATATTCTCTCAGAAATCATCAGTTTCAACATAATTGTTCATCATAACCTCACTTCTTTTGAGGGGTGAGGTTATGAATTACAGTCAAAATCATAGAAAATCATTTCATGTGGCATTGTCGAAATCATTCAAATCCCTTCAGCCAGAGTAACGCGAGCTTTTTATCACGAACAACTTCAATCCAAATCCGAAAGTTACTTGAATTAAAGAGTCCTCAACATGTCAACGTGATGGAGAAAACGTAACCAGGTGAGAAGGTAGGGTAAATTTGCGAGCTTACCAAAAAACGAAGAGTTATTTCATGGGAGGGATAAGGCATTTTTGTTTTCACGCGCTTGTTCTAGGGAACAGCGCGTTATCATTTCGACACGATATCTGTAATTTTCGAATTTTGAGCTGAAAAGGGTCGTAAACGATTTGGTTGAACTCCCTGAGGAAGAATCCGTGCCCAAATTCAATTCTGTCCGTCTGCCGTATGTGTTTAACTTTCGAAGGAAAATATTTAGCTACTTGAAATTGTCTGATTAGGTTTGGAGTCCAAATATATCGGTTGAGTTCGTTAATTGGTGGAATCGGTTGGATAGTTTCGGAGTTAGCCCAACAAACACAACATACAGCAATTGTACAGTTTCTGCATCACAAGTGCCACCGGAATGCAGTACATAAAATGTTGTATTAAAACTGCACAGTCTCTGCATTGGTGATACTGCTGTCCTAAAAATGGTTTTTGGTCTTTTAAATACAGCTGCTGTACAGCTTTTTTGCAACAAAATCGATGATGAGACAACGCTGTCTCTGTCTTTGATGCTATATTTCGTTCTTATAGTCAGCCATCGTTGTATGTGCCGATAGCCGGTACTTTAGACTTTTAGAGAAGCGTTGTCGATTTTCGTCGTCGGCCATGCTGTTTTGCAACGGAAATTTGTTTGTTGTGTAGTAAATTCGTTTTTGGTTCTAAGTGAATCGCGCTATTTGAACTGACTGTTTGTTAATAGTTGATTGGGTGCAAGTGTGAAAAACTGATGTTTCGACATGATCAATTCCCGAAAAAACGAAATAAGGCAAATTAGACTGATCTGAGTGGTTGAGATAAATATCTAGATGTTGCCGATTCTTTTGGAACTGGAATAATTAGATAATAGAAGAAAACATCTGAGTCTCTACCTGAACTGGACAGGATCAACAGAAAACAGAATTTCGAAGTACATAAACATCAATGAAGGAATTTTAGGTATTATATTCACACAAGGTAAACCTTTTTTTCTGTTTTAACTCATTTTTATCCACTTCAAGTTGCTGTACGAAAGAATAAAGAGAGCAAAAATGATTCACCAACCGATATTGGAACGACCATCATGGTATGATTGAGAAATATGTATCTACTTATTTTAGAGGACTCAGAAAGGAACGAGAGAGTCACCCAATAATATATTATATCATGTAGAATATTTGATGTGGCCGGTATTTGTGTAAATTCAAGTTTTTTCGATTAAAGTCATGTTAGTAGTGCAATATTTTTTTCATTAAGTTGAATTTGCTATGAATCACTTTACGTTATATGCTCAATATAAACTAGGTTTACCCGATTCCTAAGACAACCAGTAGGTTTCAGGAATCCGGCTTACCTCAGAAAAACCTATATTTTTCAAGTAATCGCATTGAAATTCTGGACTTACATACTACAGATTGTGTCTTTTGGTCTAACCGTACGATTTTTAAGATAATGTTGTGTACATTTTTATATATTTGAATTCTTTGTTGAATTTTTGCAGAAATGTGAAAAATTGAATAATTTAAATATTGTTCTGTTGAGTAATCAATATCTAGATACAGAAAGAATTGCAGTAATTTTTCTACCGTAAGGCATAGAATTCGAATATGCAAAAATATAAACATCACATCATATAAGAAAATAAAAATTCATTTGGCAATCTCCAAATGAACTGGAAGGACTATACTCACTTTTTTTTAATTTATCGATAATTTAGTATCAATGTGCAAAGTTTCAATTCAATCTCTTAAAAAATAATCATTTTTTCAGTGAGTCTTATTCCTGTTAGTCTCCTAATACAGCTGAGCTTCTACTGCATTATTGCTGCTCAGAAACTTTATATCGACGTAGCACAGTTGCAGCATGATTACTACGTACAAACTGCATTACAAAGTGGCAAAGCTCCTGCTGTATAGTGGCTGTACTTCAAACGCAGTTTGAGCTGTACAGTTTCGATGCAATTCCGCGGGACATATACGGTCCGTTTCGATACAGTTACTGCACCACCATCGCTGCACTTCAAGTGCAGTAACGCTGTACAGTTTTTGTACTTTTGCTGCGTTTTAATGTTTGCTGGGAGGCCTATATGAAATTTCGAGGTTAATTCCTCGATATCTCATAAAGTATTGACTCGATCAAATTGGAACTTCCTGAACAGTTTTAGAATACCAACGCGAAACTTGGAGCATATTTTCGTGTGAATTCAGTTATTAGACAATTGAAAAAAATATTTTATCCGAAAATTTTTGAAATTTTTCATAAAAAAAATTTTTCTCTGAAAATATGGATTAGATTTCAATGAAATTCGGCACAAACCTTAGAGCCAGTATTTAACAACAATGTTCCAAATTTTAATTCGATCCGATATCAACTTTCGGAGATATAAGGGAAAAAAATGTGCCAAATTTCGTTGTTATTTGGAATTTTAACGTTATTTCCGCAATATCTCAAGTAGTACAAATGCAGTTAGACTGAGACTTTCTTATCAGGTGGAAATTACCAACACGCAACTAAGTGCAAAATTTCGTGTTGATCTATAGTTAGAATTTGAACGAGCGCGTAAAAGCTCCTGACCTCACAGTGCTTTTCTAGATTTTAAATATACTAAATTTTTTGTTTTGATTGGGTTTATTGAAGATTTTTTGTATTGCCTTGAAAAACTGAATTCACGGAATGTTATTCTTATCTACAGCATAAATGGGGGCTCGTCCTTACTTCGCAAACATTAAACCTTATCTGATAGTAATTACAGAATTATTCATTGTGGCAGATAATCAACTGTTTCTGATGAATAGCCTCCTAGATTAGATTTAGTAGAAAACAACACTGTCAGTTTTACGTGTCGTGGAAATGTTATATTCAAATTTCTTTTCAATATTATTTTTTGGTATGTACATTATAAAATATAAATCCGTATAATCATTTTCGATATTCTTTTCAGCTGCCAGGATTACGAACATTGGGTCCTTAATTTCGTCACATTTACCTAACTTCTTGGTGCCTTGCTATAATGGCAATTTCTCAATGGAAGATAAACCCCCTTCAACGATAAAAATGTTAATTGAGATTTTAAGAAAAATTGAAACAAACGAAAAAAGCAATATAAACCTGAGAATACTTTCAACTTCTCTGTTACATGAGTAGGTTATTTCATTGGAATATTTATCGAACATCAGCTATTCGATCTAGAATTCCCCGATTTGTTTTCTCCAGTAATATTTGATTGATCTCGTCTAGGAATAAGTACAAATGTATGTCAACTATATGGTATTTTTCAGAGTAATATTCGATGGAATCCTTAAATCAGATAAAGGTATCAGGGACAGGGAGGTTCTTTTGTATCGAGCTAGAGGGCATCAATTTCACAAGTATAACTTGGTTACCAATTATTTTGCGACAGGGGCAACTACACTTTCTTTGAGGGAATCATTGGATCAAGAGGAAATATGTTTTTTGCATAATATGCTCTCGATCACAATCGACAAAGTTCAAAGGGGAGACGAAGAAATAACATGTAGCTATGATTTCACCAAGGTTCCAATACCAACAGTGTAAGTATCGGCTTTCTGCTTCTAATTTGACATTTTCCAGTTATATACGATAAGTACCTACTTTTGACTGTTTGATTCCCATAAACTGTTGAAAAACGTTAGAGAGAAGTAGTAGGATTGTTCATGTCCATTTCTAATAATCAGTAGTAGAATCTTGGCAATATTGGACTTATTTTTGGGGAAGATGAATCAAACCCAATTGAATTTCGTCGACGTTTCGGACATTTATTGTTCAATATTTACATATAAAACAACGGGGTTGCCCTTAATCATGACTAAAATAAATATAGCAGGTGATTGTATAATATTGTATTGCCACCTGCTATATTTATTTTTAGTCATGATTAAGGGCAACCCCGTTGTTTTATATGTGAATATTGAACAATAAATGTCCGAAACGTCGACGAAATTCAATTGGGTTTGATTCATCTTCCCCAAAAATAAGTCCAATATTGCCAAGATTCTACTACTGATTAGAGAGAAGGACTTACTTGGAGTCAATAGTAATCCGCCCAATGATTCCGTAGATATATCTCTTCGAAATTCTATATTTATTTCAAAAATATCCAACACATATACAGAAAGAGTAATAGTTTATGGAAAAGAGAGATCCAGTTTTCAATAGTAAGCTTAAATAGCACAAAAGGCGAATATCCGTCGACGAGTCACAAATTACTCCACCTTGATCTGAGAAGATCATTCAATCAACCAATACTTCTTCTCCGAAAAAGCAGTGTCTAGAGATTATGGTTACTGTAGTTTCACGGTTGTTACCGATTTTCAGACCACCTCACCTTAGAAAACTCAGTTAACACTCTAGATACTTATAACATGTTCGATGAAATGCTGCAGTAATAGCAACATACAGCGACATCTACCAAAGCATCTTGCGAATCCTAACCTCCGAGTGTAGAATACTTTGATCGATGTGTCTTAAGGGAGAAGCACACGAACTGAGTGTTTCGAGGTCGTGACAAATACTGTTTAACCTGCAAATAGTATTCTACAGTCGAAGGTTAGGATTCGTAAGATGCTTCAGGTAGATGGCGCTATATGTTGGTAATACTGCAACATTCCATCGAATACGTCAAAAGTATCTAGAGTGTTTACGGAGATTTCCTAGGTAAGGCGGTCAGAAAATCGGTAACAACCGTGAAACTACAGTAACCGTACTCCTTGGACACCGCCTCTTCGGTGTAGAAGTTTTGGTTGATTGAATGATTAGCTCAGATCAATGTTTGATTACTTATCGACGGATATTCGTCCTTGTGCTATGTTGGTGTGTCCGGTAAACCTTGAACAATATTTGAATTAGTGATAGACGAGAAATTTGTTTAGAACATGCTTTGCCACCGCACCAACGATACTCTGAGTGTCCATGTGGATACACAATCTCGATTGTTCCACATCAATTGTATTTAACTGTAGAGTAGACTCATTCTATCAAATAGCTGAAGTAAAATAAATCGCACTCAGGTGATCTGGAAGGTTGCAAGATTGGTTCGTAGTCTCCAATTCATTATATTGGGTACATTAGACCCAAATATAAACGAACTTGTGCTTCAATACCACACCAAGCACTGACCCCATCTTTTGGAAAGGTTGCCAGATTTTTACTGGCCCGTGAGTTCGACAATGTTTGGGGTTAATTCACCTAGTACAATGTATGAGACATCCTAAACCAATCCTATGGCCCCCAGATCAATGAACTAAAATCTTTTGATAGACTTCAATTGGACTATTTGATAGATCAAGTTCAGCACCAACTGCAACTGACATAAAACAACTGTGAAGGGGGCATAACACCATTGAGAATGTCCTTCTTTAAAGAATATCATATATGTAGCAGAAAGAAAACAATTAATTTTTTCTCTGAATATTCGTAATAGCTATTTATTGTTTGAAACTCTGGTTTGAAGATATTAATTGGAAGAATTTCTGAAATTGTTAACTTTTTTCATTTCATTATTTCATCATTTCATTTGTGTGACTTGGTTACAGAATTTTTCGCAGAATTAAATCAATATTTGAAAATTGTTTCGTACATCCAAAAAGTAGCACTCATTAGCAATGTTCAGTTAAAAAAGTTTTCGAATCAGTACCAATTTATATACATTGTATTCGAATCAAATGGACTATTTTCACCTTCAGCATAACCTTTCAGAAGTTGTGTAGAGTTTATGGTTGGTCGGACGGTCAGACAAAAATAAAATATTTACACGAATTCTTCATCAGCAGGTTCAATCTTCTTGTTGCGCGTATGTCTTGGAGAACAGCGTGCAATCGTTTTGCTCAAATGTCTGTCTCATTTTAGAATTTTAAGCTGAAAATGAACTAGGTTGGACTCATAGATGAAGACCCCCATCTCAAAATCGATTCTACCCGGCCAGCCGACCGTTGCATCGATGACTTGAGAACAGGAAGCTAGCAGCCTACTTTCAAAGTAGGTTGCGCATCAGAATCCGCTGGCAAAATTGGTCAAACAGTTTTGGAGTTTTGGAGATATACTCCTTTTGATTTTTGGGGTTATTTCCTTCATATCACAGGAGCTATCTATGCTATCGGATTGAAATCATTTTCTGCTCAGCTGCTCTGCTCGAAAATTATAGGCATTTGGGCAAATAGTAACGCTCAAATTTCAAAAATGATCGCTGATATTCCTTGAATATTCAATGAATATACGTTTTGGCATATTCGAATATTCTATGAATGTGCGCCTGGAAATTCCTCAGATATTCGTGGAACATTCCGTAAAGAAAGCTCCTGGAATATTTCGAATATACATAGAAAGTTCCGAGAATATTAGTACAACTTTTAGAGTCCATATATTTCAATCAAGACAGGTGATGCTCGCATAATTTAAAAGTTGTACTAATTTTGATTCCATCTCTGGAACCTACTGTGGGTTTGAGCATGTGAGCTTAGATAATTGGGGTTGAGAAAGTTTTAATACTCAAAAACTTTATTCTTAGAAAAGTTCTTCATAGACATTTTCAGCAGCTTTAGGACCAGTATAATAGACCTCAGTTTGAATACAGAAAGCTGTCAAGTCCCATTTTTGAATCAGATTTCACAAGTTATCAATCAAAAAAGTTTCATAACACCGCCCTAAATTGGATGAAGGGTTGGTGCAAGTAAGTAGGTACTGTGGAATATTTTCAGTGAATTGGAATTGCAGAACACAAAGCTAAGTTCTTGTCCTCGAATGAAAGGTGACCTTTTCACAAAATGGGGAACAATAACGCCAGGGCATTTAGTTTACGGACTAATTACTGCACTAGAAAATACTCCAACATCATTCGATACCATAATTGAAGAAATGGGTATTTCCAAAACGAAGTTCAGCTCTGAGAAAGCCAATAGTATGTGGATATCTACAATAGCAGGAGATTTAGCAGAAGCTCTTCTTTATCAGCCTAGTAATGAAATTAAAGTGGGATCTTATGGATTTTGGAATGATTCGATATTACCAGTGAACTATTATTTATCAGACCCTACCTCAGATGTGACAGAGAGCATACTACTAGGAGGAATGGACAGTAAGTGTTTTGATGGAGAATGTGTTAAAATTTCATGTTAAACAATTTGGGAAAATAACTTACATGAAGTCAGGAATGAGGACCTGACCTCAACTAACTCTGCTCCATTTTCTGATAAAAACTATTTAGCTATATTTTGATTATATGATACTCACGAAATTGTGGAAGAACTTTCAAGCCATCATTTTTAATTGAACTGTTTCAGCCGTTACTATTTGGTGGTTGATGATAATCAAAACAAATTTTGTATTACTATGCTTTACTAAAGTTCTCTTGCTGCTGTCTTCAACTTCGAGTTTCATCGGATTTTTAATCTTTAGTTCCGGTTAATTCTGGTACATTTTTTCCAGGTTCTCTGTCAGCCTGGTCCTCGGTCTTTTGATATTTCTTTTGTCGTTTTCATCATAATTTACGCTTTCCGTAATTGCGCTGTTTTCGTGATTTTCCATTCTCTCGTAGGCTCTTTTTGCCAGTTTCGTTATATATTCTTTTATTGTTGTGGTCTCAGGTGTTGCCTGATCTTTTCATTCGTTGTGTACCACGCTACGTCTACGGTTTCTCTAAGAGTTATGTTCTGAATTGTTTCCAGTTTTTTGAGGTGCCTTTCATTAATGTAAAGATATGTCTCTGGATGAAGGAAATGTGGTTTCCGAAACGTGCGTTAGACGCAGAAAGTGTAAGTGTATCAGAGAGTAGTTACACACTATTTTGTTAAGAGAGGGGTTTTTCATTAACCAGACAATAAACCGTGGGTACTGGTACACAATTTTCCCGAAAATTTATGAATTTTTAAAATAGTCGTAAAGTTTCCTCAGCGGATAATTGACAACTCTCAAATATTTTGTGATGCCGCTTTAATTCTCTTCAGAATAAGAGAAAACAATTGTAACAGATCACAACGTTCTCAAGATAATTCTCTTATTCTTCAGTGGTTTAGAGAAGCATCAGACACGAGGAACTACATTTTTTCCACATAGCAAAGCTGTTAAGCAGAAAATTTTTTATAGAAATCATCCCATTTTTTCCCATGTTAACAAAAAAAATAGGAATATATTCGGAATAGTTCATTTGATATCCAAGTTTTAAGGAGGTTTTTGATATTTCTCGATTAAAACATTATTCGAGGAATATTGATTTAGACCTTGTCCTATTTCAGTATGATCAGATCTTCACTTTTTGAGTCGCTATATATCCGAAAATAATAGTAGGATTTTCGTTCAAATAACCTATATGTTCTCAGTTACTAGAGTCGCGGACAGACAGAATTGAATCTGAAAACGAAGTTTAAATTGGTTAATCTTACCTAATCGATTAACACTATTTTCGGCACAGGGCCGAACAGTTAACTTAGAGGTAGGGCAATTGGAATTGAAGGTAGGGCAATGAAACTTTTCATGCATCTAACGAATTATTTAGATATTTAGCTTCTGCATTTTTAGGTAGGGCAATGGTGGTTTAAGTAAGGGTATCGCCCTACTTTGCCGTATCCTAGCTACGGCCCTGTTTCGGCATACTCATTTCTCCCGAGTAGTTTTATATTACGAGGTGTAACAAGGGAAAAATTTTTCTCCGTAGAGCGACACTGAAATCGTTGAAATTGAATTTTTCGAAAAAGAATGAAAAATAGTAAAACCACAATTGACTCATGAGACAAAACTGGTTCCAGATATCAAAGCAGTGTGTAACTATTCTCTAATCCACTAACACTTTCTGCGTCTAAAACACGTTTCGGAAACCAACTTGACGCAGAAAGTGTAAGTGGATTAGAGAGTAGTTACACACTGTTTTGTTATCAGTATTCTATCCACAGTGAACTCAAACAGTTATTTGGTTACAGGTATAATACTAGGTACCAACCTACTGACATGGAAAAAACTTCGAATGACCATCAGATTGTCCCAAATAATTGACATGTACTACTCGAAAAGAGGTATTGCTTATAATCCTGTCATTAAAGCATCGAATAGAAAACTGATTTTTTCTGAAATCTTGAAAAAAATCAATCTTACGCAGCAGGTGAGTATAAAACATATTTTTTAATTCATCTTCGACTAGTTTTGCACTCATAACACTAACAATAATTCTGAAATGACATTCTGTCAATATTAAGTGAAATAACTCGAAGAACCTGCATTGAAAAGTGAAGAGATAATTCAGAGAATGAAATCCGTGGGTTCACGTCCTTAAGTTGACATACTGATTTGTTCACAGGAATAGGACGGGTAGAAATGAAACGTCTGTCTCTGTAGCCTTGATAAAGTCCAAATATATGGACGAAACGTCGGCTTAGTACAACTTGGTCGTTTCATTTCTACCCGTCCTATTCCTGTGAACAAATCAGTATATTCAAGAGAATAAAATTGAGAAATCACTGAAATAATTTCAGGTCATTGGGGCAGCAACATTATTGAAGGAAATTGGTAATTATGACAGGCTCCTCGGCGAAAATGATGTGAAAGAACTTGCAGCTATCATGGTGGATAAATTCGAACAAAAAATCGGTGAGTGTACTCATCAATTCATTTTTCAGAGGTTTCCAAGCGGAAGCTCCGTGGCCTCCTCTAATGCTTCGTTTACTCTAAAGTTAACAACTATTAGTTGACAAGAGATTTTTGTGCATAGCTGAAATTTTTCAACCCAAATATCTTCCTGAATAAGAGCAATAAATAGAAGGTTTTTCGTACAGAACTAAAGCTTCCTCTTCTCAAAGCAACAAGTGAAAAAATTTCAAAAAGCACTGCCGTGAAGGCAGCAACTTTTGCGCGCATGTTCAATGTAGATGACCGCTTCAGCAACGAATTTGAACGTGCGCGCGTACCAAATTTCAGTTCGATAGGATCATAAGTTCTGGAGATATCGGGAAAAAATTTGTCAAATTTCGAGGTTTTCTTCTCGATATCGTTGATTTTTTCGGTATTACTCGAGAAATACTGATTCAGTCCTGATTAAACTTCACAGCTAGTTTTAAGATGCTAAAAGACAACTTTATGCAAAATTTCGTGATAATCGTGTTATTAGAACAATTTGAAAAAAAAAAATTATATGATTTTCTCATCATATCATCCTCATTAAATTCTGTATGAAACTTCGAACTGTTATTTTCGATGAAGTACTGAATTTCAATTCGATCTGATCTGTATTTTTGGAAACATTGGAAAAATAAAATTTTGATTGGGTATATCTACGGAATCATTGGGCGGATTTTACCCATTCACGAATTCGACCTTCGTAATTAAGCCCCAAACCTACTCTACAAATATCGAGTTTCTAAGTCGTTTCTTCCGGAAGTTATTGTGTTTACGGTCAGCCTAACGGCCGACTGCGTAAACACAATAACTTCCGAAAGAAACAACTTAGAAACTCGATATTTGTAGAGAAGGTTTGGACCTTAATTACGAAGGCCGAATTCGTGAATGGGTAAAATCCACCCAATGATTCCGTAGATATACCCAATCAAAATTTTATTTTTCCAATATTTCCAAAAATACAGACCAGATCGAATTGAAATCCAGTACTTCATCGAAAATAACAGTTCGAAGTTTCATACAGAATTTAATGAGGATGATATGATGAAAAAATCATATAAATTTTTTTTTTCAAATTGTTCCAATAACCCGATTATCACGAAATTTTGCACAAAGTTGTCTTTCAGCATCTTAAAACTAGCTGTGAAGTTTAATCAGGACTGAATCAGTATTTCTCGAGTAATACCAAAAAAATCAACGATATCGAGAAGAAAACCTCGAAATTTGACATATTTTTTCCCGATATCTCCAAAACTTATGATCGTATCGAGCTGAAATTTAGTACACTGCTGTGAAATTAGAAGGTCAAAGTGTGAGTATAATTTTTTTTGGATATGATGAATGGTTTCCGAAAAATAAATTTTTTTGTAAAAAAATTTCGAAAAAAATTTTTTTTAAAATTTATTGACAATATGATCTTGACGAAATTTGGCTCAAAGTTGCGCGTCGTTATACTCCACCAAACTGCCAAGTTTGAATCCAATCGCTCAAGTAGTTTCTGAAATAAAAAATAAATAACTTCAAAACTTCAAATGCCTATAACTCCGAAACTATTCGATCGATTTGGCCCATTAACGAACTTAACCGCGGCATTCCAATGCGCGACCTACCCTGAAAGTTTCAAGTCGCTAGCTCACTTCGTTCGACAGTTATCGTGTCTACGGCCGGCCGGCCGGCCGGCCGGCCGGACAGAATCGATTTTGACACCGGATTCGTCATCAGTGAGTCCAACCTAGTCGATTGAGACCATTTTCGGCTCAATCATCCAAAATTACAGACATTTGATCAAAACGATAGCACGCTGTTCCCCTAGAACATGCGCGCAAAAACTTGTCGCCTAACGGCCGACTGCGTAAACACAATAACTTCCGAAAGAAACGACTTAGGAACTCGATATTTGTAGAGAAGGTTTGGACCTAAATTACGAAGGCCGAATTCGTGAATGGGTAAAATCCACCCAATGATTCCGTAGATATACCCAATCAAAATTTTATTTTTCCAATATTTCCAAAAATACAGATTTGATCGAATTGAAATCCAGTAATTTATCAGTAAAAATTTCAAAAAGTACTGCCGTGAAGGCAGCAGCTTTTGCGTGCATGTTCAAATTCGTTGCTGAAGCGGTCATCTACATTGAACATGCGCGCAAAAGTTGCTGCCTTCACGGCAGTGCTTTTTGAAATTTTTGTTTTGTTAATTAGTCTATGAGCTGAATCAAAATTTAATTTTTTCAATATTTCCAAAAATACAGATCAGATCGAATTGAAATCCAGTACTTCATCGAAAAATAACAGTTCGAAGTTTCATACAGAATTTGATGAGGATGATATGATAAGAAAAATCATAGAAATTTTTTTTTTCAAATTGTTCTGATGACACGATTATCACGAAATTTCGCATGAAGTTGTCTTTTAGCATCTCAAAACTAGCTGTGAAATTTCATCAGGACTGAATCAGTATTTCTCGAGTTATACCGAAAAAATAAACGATATCGAGAAGAAAACCTCGAAATTTGACACATTTTTTCCGGATATCTCCGAAACTTATGATCGTATCGAACTGAAATTTGGTACACTGCTGTGAGATATGAATTTCAAAGTGTGAGTGGACTTTTTTTTTGAATATGATGAATGGTTTCCGGAAAAAAAAATTTTTTGGAAAAAAATTTCGAAAAAAATTTTTTTTTAAATTCACTGAAAATCTGATCCTGACGAAATTTGGCTCAAAGTTGCGCGTCGTTATACTCCACCCAACTGCCAAGTTTGAATCTAATCTCTCAAGTAGTTTCTGAAATAAAAAATAAATAACTTCAAACCTTCAACTCCGAAACTATGCGACCGATTTGGCCCATTAACGAACTTAACCGCGGCATTCTGATGCGCAACCTATCCTGAAAGTTTCAAGTTGCTAGCTTGCTTCTGTCGACAGTTAGCGTGTCTACGGCCGGACAGAATCGATTTTGACACTGGATTCGTCATCAGTGAGTCCAACCTAGTCGATTGAGACCATTTTCGGCTCAATCATACAAAATTACAGACATTTGGACAAAACGATAGCACGCTGTTCCCCTAGAACATGCGCGCAAAAAGTTGTCATCAATATATTTTCCAATTTCATTTGTCAACCTTATTTGATCATTACAGGCAGAGGATTTGTCTCCTCACAAGTGGAAGAAAGAAATTGTTGTTGAATTTTGTAGAAAAAGCACAAAATTACCGCCGGACTTCAGTGTAAACGCGGCTACAGAAAACCCCGATCGACTTTATAATGAGTTAAACAGATATTGATTTATCATACTCTCACTAAGAGTGAAGGATTATATTTAAATAAAAGTTTGAAAACCTCTGGTATTATATATTTCATTATGATCCGGATAGGGCTCATGTAAAAATTCAAATCTATTCATAAATACAAAGATGACATTTTCCAGATGATATAACAAAACCTTATGATGCCATAGAGTATATAGATGAAATTCAACTCAGGAGTGCTCTAGAAATCATACTTATTCTGGACGGGAGCTTCGATTACTTCACATCAAAAAAGATTGTTTAGTAAGTATTGTAATAATGATTTCCTCAATGATATATTTTCCTATTTAGAGCAAATCGTTACCAAAAGATCTTATTCCTGCCGTAACTTTTTTGTACTTTTTTTCTGGGAAACAAAAGAGGCATCATTGTGCTTAAATGACTGAAATTTTCGCATTTTGAGACGAACATGGTTATTGAAGCAAACAATAACGCGAACACTTCGAGTGAAATATTCAGATATTGAGATCAATATAAAACAACACTGTACCTGATTCCAGTTTGATCAGATATTCTTGGATACATTTAAAGAAATTAAGTATATTTCTTCAATAAATCGTGTCGCTCTCTGTCAAGCGTTGCTATAGGATTGTTCCGTTGACTATTTTAGAAGTTTCAAAGATTAACATAAAATATCGTTTCTTTATTTCAGGTTAGATTGCGTCGATTATTTTGTATGTTCAAATAATAAAAGAAACTTTATTTCAGAGGAACTGAGTTGACTTATCATTCTGGAAATGCAATCCTAGGAAGAGAATTAATTCATTATATATATTGAAAAAGAGGTTTTTGGTTATTTGCTCGATATTCTGTTTCCGAAATAAGTCAAGAAATTTTGAGCCGATGATAACGAAACTGAGTTGGCAGATGCTTATGCAAATATTTCATATACCTCGATCTTTCAATCATATGTTCCTCACGAAATTCTGCGTTAGACTTAAGACAGTTATTTCTCCATCAAGCCGATCGTCAACACGATAATTTCCGAAAGACACAACTTAGAGATTCGATATTTTCAGAGTAGGAGATCAGAGAAGATCAAATTCATGAATGGGTTAAATGCACCTCATGATTCCGTAGATATACCTACCCATTCAAAATTGAATTTTTTGGCTTTTTCCGAAAATACAATTCAGAATTAAAATCTAGTAGTTGATCGAAAAATGATGCAGAATTTCGTCGGAGAATTGAGAATTGCAAAAATTTCAGAATGGTTTGAATATTTTCAAGATAATTAATATAATATTTTTTAAGTTATTCAAAAAATAATAATATGAGGAATTCAAGGGAATTTTCGATATATTCTGCACTTACCAACAAATTATGCTGCAATTATTGGGAAATTAATAGTTTCCGGTAAAATTTCTGAATAATGTTTGTTTCTGAGCTTCTTGATGACTTCATCGATTTTCCCTATCTTTTGGAAAGATTAAATTTCAATGCAGTAAATGTTTATTTACGATGTACAGATTTTATGGTGGTTGAGTTCCATACTAGTAATTATTCATATGAAAAACCTATGAATAGTTCAATATAAGCACTTTTTGTTCTCTCTAAGCCATGTAGTTGAAATGTCTTTATTTAGCACTTCTCCAACTCTTTTTTTCATGATACAATGTAAAATGGTTGTACCGTTCAAATAATAAATAAATTTATAAGGAAATGTACAAATCTATCGAATTCAGCCGAAATATGTGAACAAAACGGATACTCTATTCCAAACCAACACGAAAATTGATATCATTCCATGGACAAGCAACAAATGAGGTTCTTGTTTCTTCCACATACATATATGACATGATGCTTGCAGAGCTTTGGTGAATCCTTGAACCTGAAAAAATAACATAATTAGAAAACACATGGGCATATAAATAACGATCTTGGGATAACAAAACAGTGCGAAACTACCTTCTTATCCCCTTATATATACTTTTCACGTCTAACGCATGTTTCGTTAACAACGTTTCCTTCATCAGGACGTTTCGTTGATGTACAACGTGGAAAGTATAAATAAATAACGAACTGTTTTGTTATGAGTATCCTATCCACTTTGAGCTCAAATATTTTGTATACTAGCCTGAAAAATATTCATCCGATTTCAACGACTTTTGTTTGATTGATGACAGTGCATAAACAAATTCGAGGAATACATTTCTCGCCCAAATAACCGGTTCCAAATCGGGAATTTTATTTCATTTGAGAAATTCAAACCTTTGCTTGAAACAACAAGCTTCAATTTTACGACCAATTATCACATTTCAAGTCGATCAATAATAACTTGGCTTTGGAGCTTGATTAAGAAGACCGGATTCATAAATGTATGAAATCCACTTGATAATCCCGTAGATTTACCCATTCTAAATTGTTATTTTCCAATATTTCCAAAAATGACGATCCCATCGGGTTGTTATTTCATTTCGTCGTTAAAGAGGGGGTCAAGCAGCGTTATTCGTGCTCAGTGTCTGGCTTCTCGACAGTGCTCTTCTGAAATACTTCATGGTACAGGGTCGACCTTAGGATTGTTCGTTATAAAAAAATCGAAGATTCATTTACGGGCCCTAATGAAGTCAGGAAATCACAATTGCAATACATGCCTTATTATCTGAGGAATTAGTCTGGAAGACTATTTCTACCCTTGCGAAATCTTGATTGCGCTTTTGCGCGCATATTCACTTTTGGTTCTTTGAACACGCGAGCAAAAGCTGCTGACTTCACGTCAGTGCTTTTCTAGGTTTTCTTCGATTTTCATTTCGATCTAACCTGTATTTCTGGAAATATGGAAGAATGAAATCTTGAATAGATAAACCTAAGGAATCATGGAGTGAATTTTACCGATTCACGAATTCGGCATTCTTGAGTAATTGTGTTTACGAACGGCTGGGAGGACGACCGTAAACACAGTAATTTCCGCAAGAAACTGATCAGATACTCGGTATATAAATAGTACGTTTGAGGCTTAATCACGAGGGTCGAATTCGTGAATGGTTTAAATCCCAATATGTCCAAAAAATAGATTGTATCGTATTGAAATCCAGTATTTTATTGAAAAATCACAGCGTGAAAGTTCATGAAGAATTTTGTGAGGATTATATTATAAGAAGCTCGCAGAATATAAAATGTTTCAAGAGAATAATTTTTTTTTTCGAATTTTTTCATAGATACGATCACCACGATATTTCCCACAAATGCATCAGCATTTTCAATCTAGTTATCAAAATTTATCATGAATAGAACGGTACTTTCTGAGTAAATACCACGAGATTTAACATTTTTTTCCCCAATATCTCCAAAACTTATAATCGAATCGAACTGATGTTTGGTAAAATATTGTTAAATAAAGCAGTCAAGATCTGAGCGAAATGTGTTCCACATTTTACGAAAAGTTTCCGATGAAAAATTCGAAATTTTTTTTCAATTCAATTACTATACCACCCAACAAAATTTTGCGATATAATACCACACATTTCAATCTGATCACTTCAAAAGTTCCCTTAGACTTGAGAAAATAACCTCGGAATTTCAAATGACTATATTTCTGAAACCGTTTGGCCGATCTGGCCCATTAACGAACTTAACCTTCCCATTCTGAAATGCAATCTAAACTGAATGTTTCAAGTTGATAGTATTTTCTTCCGTTCTCACGAAATATTACGGGTGATCGGAAAGAATCGTTTTTGACACCGGATTTGCCATCAGTGAGTCCTCCCTAGTCGTTTGAGACCATTTTCGGATGAAAATTCGAAAATTACAAATATTTAGATGAAACGATAGCACGTTGCGCCCCAGAACATACACGCAAAAAAGTTCTGAGGTGATTATAAAGACCATTTCCTATTTCGCACACACCCTGTATAGCTTCCATATTATCTGAATTTAGAGCTTCATATAACACAGTCTCTGTAGAGACTACAAAGTCGTACCTCCTTCAGAAAGTTCATCGTAAAAATCACTACCTGCGATACTAATTGGAGCTAATTTTCGTTACCTGGAATCGACTCAAAATCCTTTCTTCGAAAAGCTGTTAAGTCATCGCGGTCAAAACCTATAAAGTTAAAAATCTTCATCTTTTTATTATTCATATACTAACCAACGAAATATGAAGAATTAATTTCAACAGTTCTCTTGCAGAAGCATTAGACGTTTCTATTTATGGAAGCAGATTGGGAATTATAAATGGTGAAACCGGCGAATGGATTTCAAACATTACCGAACACATTTTTGACTTATTCAGTGATATGAAACTTTCTGAGAATTCATGTTAGTATTCATTCAGAGTAACGAAGAATCTGTATTTTATTTGTTTCAGCTATTAAAACACTAACCACGTTACAATTCGAATAAACAATATGTGTATGTACAAACGAGACAAGTTTATATAATTAGAAATTCTGTTCTAGGGCCAACGAAACTGTCTTTGCACAATTCTTTCGAAACAGTACTGGAATACTATAGGAATATTATAAATAGTAGTTGTGGAAATTATCCGAAAAAACCTCTGGGTAGGGGAATTGTTATATTATCCAACAAAGCGAGACCAGAAAATCTTGATTTGGAATTGTATAAAATGATCCTGTTTTCGTTGAAAAATAATTTTCCAGACATAAATATCATTTATGCATTAGAAACGAGCATACAAGAGTCCTTCCTCGATTTGCCAAACAGATATTTGAATGACAGCTTTCTGAATATAACCGATAATGTTGAGATAATATCCACATCTATAGGAAAAATGTTGCAAAAACTTCCAGGACAAATTGTTAACATATATTGTGATAACTCTAACTCAATGATGGAAGATTATCTGACTCCAGGATATGATAAATTTTATGAAATACATGAGGGGTATACAAAGATGTATAACTTTGAAATACAGGCGAGTCTCTATAAAATTCAAAGCCACAAATGAGTTACAAAACAGACCGGAAAAGCCTTGAAAATTGAGAAAGGAAAAAACTTATCTTAAGTTTCATAAAATTTTGAAACCAAAAAGTTATTAAGATACTAAAGTATTGAGTCTCGTGAATCTTGATGAACTGTTCCTTCTACTATATTAATAGATATTTTTTCCATTAATTTCAGTTCATAGGAAATGACTATGGGAATATCTCTGTGTGCTCAAACTCCTTCAGTGCAAGACCTGAGGAAATATGTGAGAGTATTTCTGTTAATAAGAGGGTCGTTATCAAGTCAAAAGATTTGTGTCCAGAAGACTCGAGATGTAACTTACAATTCGTTCTACAAGTTAATAGTTCAACATTCAACTGTGCAGGTATTACTACATATTTATTAGCTATTTATTTTGCCTATAAATTCGCATTCGAGGTATTCTGTGATTTCAGATAAAATAACTCTAGTATTTTTTTGTGAATATCATTTTTTTTCAGAGAATGATTGTAGGTATCCAGATCAGGTCAGATTGGATATCACATGGACAAAATCTGTTTCAAGATCAATCATGACAAATTCGTTATACTCTCTAATTATATTTCTTCTCACATGTATCCATTGTGTCAAGTGAATTTCGATCGAATATTTTTATTTCGACGAATTACAGGAAAATATTGATTATAACTATATCTTTTATTCATACTACATGCTTGTTCAATTAAAAATAATAAGCTATAAATACATGTACATATTTTTAAATATCGAGGTACTATAATTAGAGTCTTCAAAGAGATTAATTATATTATTTCTAAACAATGATTGTTTTCAGAAAAATTCAGAGCGCATTGAAAATAATTCGCTCTGAGAAAATGAATCCGTTTTTCGAATGAACTTTGAGTTTTATTTCTTGATAATTGGATTAAAAAACATTGTATTTTATGTCACATATTCTGACTTCATGTTTTTCAATTTCTCATATCCAGCCCCTTAACTTTTAGTCAATTCAACAAGCTGAAAGCTTGGGCCTTGAAGAATCAACGCCTAATGATATGTCTGGTTCATATTAGGCTCGAAGGACTATGCTGATTCAGTATTTGTTAAAAGGTGAATTTCAAGAGAATTTTTCCGTTCGTGAATTGAATCACCGTTTGAAGAATTTCTTGTACCAGTTATCATTTATCTGCAGGATATTGAAAAATATCACTAAGCCACTAAAATATCATTTACCCACCGAAATTAATTCGAGCTCTATTCATTCCAGGGGTTCAAAAGCTTGTAGTTCAAAAAATTTTTTTCAGATATCCTTCGGAGAGTCACATGAAAATGTTGGTTGGATTCAATTTTTTATGGAATGTGTTATCATAAAATACATACATTGAGCCTTGCTCATAAAGTTCCCACATCTCACGTTCTGGAATATTAAGATTCTGATGAACAAATGAAAATATTATCCGTCAACTTTTCAAAAGTTCAGGGGAAAATTTCTTGAGAGGTTTTTTTTTCTGAACGACCTATCGACAACGTCTCGTCTTTATCGACACAATCAGGTAAATCAGGTTAATGAAACGTTGCTTCATTAATTATTAAGCGATCGAAACATGAAAAACTTGTTCGAGCGTTACACCATAGTCCGAAGAAATCCTTAGTTAATGATTAATTCGAAACGGCATTAAATCGGTCAGAGTTGAGATGATTTTTAAATTATCAATTTCTAGCGGAAATGACTTTTTCAGGTCATCTGTGGATTTACTACGTATACTATCTATTTGAGTTTGTTTTTTTTGTGTGATACAGCGCCACAAATTCCACCCCAAAATTTATTATTTCTTCATCAAACAATCTGATTTTGTACTATCATTCCACCATGATTTTGCTATAACTCCTGAACTATTGACCGTAGAGTATCGCGGTTTAAATTTAAAGTTAATATGATTCTGACTATAATAAAAATTTTTCAAAATCAACGGTTTGTACTTAAACTATCAATTTTCAATACTTAGTGAATTCACCATTTAATGGATATTCCTTCTACACAGTTTCTAGGATTATGATTGAATTTTTCCCCGAAAAGGCCATATAGTGTAATGGCCAAGTTTTTCATTTAATTTCAGAATTTAATTAATAAACTGAGGAAAGCAAAAGGAATAGAATATTTTTCGTTACAGAATTCCTTCGTTTCATTGAATAATATACGAAAATCGGTATGGAAGAATTAAAAATCTAAAAAGGCACTGACTTTAGGTCATGAGCTTTTGCGCTCGTTCAGATTTTTTAGATGAATACGAAATTTTCAAGTCTGAATGCATTTGTACTTATTGAGATATTGCGGAAATAACGTTAAGATTCCAAATAACAACGAAATTTTACACATTTTTTTTCCTTATATCTCCGAAGGTGAGTATCGGTTCGAATTGAAATTTGGAACATTGTTGTTAAATACTGACTCTAAGGTTTGTGCAAATGCCATTGAAATCTAATTAATATTCTCAGAAAAAAAAATTTTTTCATCGAAAATTTCAAACATTTCCGAATAAATTTTTTTCAAATTTTCTCACGACTGGTACCACCCGACATTTCGCTTCGAGTTACGCGTTGCTATTCCAAAACTGTCCACCAAGTTTCAATTTGATCGAGTCAATACTTCATGAGATATCGAGGAATTAACCTCAAAATTTCAAATGGACCTAACTCCGAAACTATCCAACCGATTCCACCCACTTACGAACTCAACCGAGATATTTGGACTCCAAACCTAATCTGACAATTTCAAATCGCTAAGTCTCTTCCTTTCAAAGTTAGAGCACATACGGACGGACAGAATTTAATTCGACCACGGATTCGTCTTCAGGGAGCTTAACCCAATCGTTTAAGATCATTTTCGGTTCAAAATTCGAAAATTGTAGACATCGTGACGAAATGATAACGCGCTTTTCCCCTAGAACAAGCGCGTAAAAATATATTTCGTTCCTTGGACACCTTTCAAAAACTAAATTTGTACGATGCAGATTTTTTTCCTGAAGAATTCCTCAGAAGGGTTATCCAGTTAGATTTGCTCGAAGTGAACAGAATATGCTTGCTCAATAGCATTTTAATCTTGTATAAAAGGAGAAACCAATATCGCCTCAGGTAATATAATATTCTGCATAATCAGATTCTACGAATACATTCATTATATATGAGAGTTACGAATTTAGCGACTATGTGTTGAGAATAATAATGATTCATTCGTGCCATATGAGATTATGATACGAATTTTCAAGCCAGTGTGAATTTCATTGGAAAATTACATGATAATTTCTCACCTGATGCCTGTAGCACTTTTTGGAACAACCGGTGATTGTTTAGATGATTGCTGTTCAACAGAACTGTTCTTAACTTCGGTAACCTAGCTTTATGATGTAAAATTACTCATACAGCTAGATAACCAAAGAAAATATCAGCTCCAGATCCGGAACGAACTGAGGAGAATATATCGATGACGACACATTGCAATAGAGGTAGCACACACGACAACACGTGGTTGCAAATCACCTATTGGATAGAAAATTCGAGCTCACGAACTGAGACTTGGAGACTGGAAAGTAATTGGTAGCAATGATACGGTACCACCAATCTTCAGAAATGGGTATTTCAAACCAGTTCTCGAGAGAGCCAAGCCTTCAGTCTTTATGTCACTGTTGCCAAAGTTTACTCAAGGTGTTATTTGGAAGTGTTGCCAGTGGAAGCACACTTGGTACGTCTTCTCACAACAGATTGCAACGCACTACTAGAAATGGTCAAGTCAGCATCGCAGCTCCCCAGCCTGAGTTCGAACAATGGTGACGTCATAGATACTACCTGTTGTACACCTTAATACCCCTCCTGAATAATGGAACCATCACCCTTCTAGTTTGATCCGAAGGGTTTCAATAGGGAGAAAAGAAATACTGATTATGGACCGTATACCTAATGGGAACTATTCTGGCGGTTTCATTTTTGGTGTATTATTCGATGAAATCAAATATCAAACCTAAGCGGTCGACCAAAAACAAATGAGAATTTCACAGATTACATTTTGAAGTATGTAGATTTGAATGAACAAATAAAAAAATCCGTCTGTCCGCCGTCCGTTGTCCGGGGCTTTCCTCTGAAAGTACTGAACCGAAATCCGTGAAACTTCATAGAAAAATCGTGTGTCGCTCGATATTGATCCTCCAAGCTTTTAAGCTTGATCGGTGCGCTCTAAGGGCTCAAGACTGGGGGTAGGAGGAAAAAAAATATTTCTCGAAAACTTACCACCGAATTTTCATGAAACTCCCAACGTTGATTACTGTTGCATAACTCAACCTAAAAATTTTCAACCGGATGATTTCCGACCAGTGGTCTATGAGTTATAAAGAGAGAGGCTGCAAATTTCCAATAATCCCGAAAATGAATCATCGCATTCTGACTCTAAGATTGGAATTTAGTGAAATAATCGGTTAACTTTTCATCCAAAATCATATATCTGATAATAGATGAAAAGATTGACTAAATCTTCAAAAAATATCGAGAAATTTTTAATGGATTCGTTTATTATTTCATAAACACAATGTGCGAATGCCCCCTCGATATTCTTAACAATTTCATAAACATAATTAGTTCAAATTAAATATTTTTGGTTTTTTTCCCCAAAATCTGAAACTAACTGCTAAAAATTATTATTTATAGAAATTACCCTGCGGATTACGGGATTAAAGATTAAATTTCTTCCTGAAGCTCATTCATATCTCAGATAAAACATATATATTATTCATATTTCATTGGTTTTTCACCACAAAAAACCAATTCCATGAAAAAATTCATTTGAAACATTGAAATGTCAATAAATACTCTTGTATATCTGAATACCACTTTTACACGCAGAACGCGAATTAAGTAAATTATGTATATTTCCAAAAAAAACGGTTGATCGGAGGTTTCCATCAATTTTTATTTGCGTAATAGAATTATCGTCAACATGTGAAAAGTTTGAGAGAGGGGGAGTGAGAGTTTGAAAAAAGGGTGAATATAAAAGATATGTATAAATGTATGTGGTAAACCAAATTGGACGATATATGCAAAAAATCAATAATAAACCGGGGAACTCATCAATTGTTAGTATTTATAGCGTCATATTTTTTCATCCATGTCCATTTATTTTTTTTTATCCACCCTTATTTCAAAGTCTCTGTTAGAAAAATATCGGATATCGATTCAATCCAATAAAGGATATTCGCATTTTGACGATTCATGTACTACGCAAACCAAAATTCTGGGAAACCTCAGATCAACCGAATTTTCTGAAAATTTTCATTTTAATACGAAACCTTAATGTGGATTAGGCCTACGGGAGAAACCATCTCAAAAAAATTGCCCCTTTTACTCTACCTCTTCGGTGGTGTTTAAAAGAGTAAGATTTTTATGGAGGTGAAATGACTGTGGGACGTCTCTTCTCATTAAAAATATTATTTTGAATTATGCTATTCAATTAGAGTTCTGCATGTGGAAATGTTATTCAATTATACAAAAGTATTTATCGGGATTTCAATGTTTCACATGAATTTTTTAATAGTATTGGTTTTTCTGTTGTGAAAAACCAATGAGTTATGAATAATCGGGTTATTTATAATAACTGAAAAAATAGTACACCCTTGTAAAGAATTAGCAGGGTTTTTTTTCGATCAAGTAGAAATGCATTTTGAATCTGGAGTAGCCAAGTGAAAGCGAATAACGCGGAACAAATGTTTAAGAATTATTTTGTCACATGAAATGAAAGTTAACAGTTATATCACTTTAAAGATCGAAATCGGTACACTTCAATTATTGACTGAAACAAGAAGTATCTCATCAACATTTTTGGAAAATAACTTTGCACTTTTCGTGAGTTTCAGGTTTATATTGTGATCATAGGGTTATTTTTACCAATACTGATGGAGGTATTCAGTACTTATTGTTAGAAGATGTCCCAAAAGCCGATGGTCATTGTTCAAAAGTACTGACATGGGGGCATCATGTATCTTAGTCGAAAAAGTTTGGTTACCCAAGGGGTAGGTTAAAACCACAGCTATATTTTACCATAGTTGATGGATTGCTGAGGATCCCTTGGAATGAAAAAACCCAACTGACAGTGCGTAAGATCAGGTTGTTTCTCAAAAACATGCTCATATGTAGGGAAGTTACTTTGAGTACATTTTGAGAAAAATCTTTTTACGTTCAAGAGATCTCAAACCATTATAGTCACAGAAAAATTACTGAATTGTATCAATTGTACCATCGATAAATAGCATTTATATCTCTTTTGAATTATACTCATAATTACCCAATAACTACTGAATATAAGTATGAGGAGATTACCAAAAAGTTAGAATATAGAGTTACAGTTGAAAGTTTAAGGTATACGAATACAGGGTGATTCACCAGTAATTACATTTCTTTCAGAACATTATAAATTCGTTTTTGGTGGGGTCTAACTGTCTATTTGTTCAAAAATTCCTTTCATACATTCCTTGAAAAAATTTTGTTTTCTACATATCTTTTGGTCGAGAATATGTTTGAAATTCTGACGTGAGATCGGGAGCTTTTACGCGTTGTTTCGGAAGTTATTATGTTAATGATCGGCTGTTATGCACTGGCCCTAGAGTTGAAAACAAAAGGAAACCATCTCTTTCGAACTAAAGGTTTTGATAGGAATGAAATGACGATGTTTGATTTAATTTTCCTGCCCAGGTGATGGAGACCGAACTGAAAAGAGATTTCTCAGTCTGTGGACTCATAAGCATAATTCACAATAACCAGCGCTCCTCAAAATGAAAAAAAACAAAAAAATCTAGAAAAGTACTGACGTGAGGTCAGGAGCTTTTACGCCCTTGTTCAAATTCTAACTATTATATCAGCACGAAATTTCGCACCTAGTTGCGTGTTGGTAATCTCCACCTGATTACGTTTCAATTTGATTACACTTGTACTTCTTGAGATATTGCGGGAATAACAACGAATTTGGCACATTTTTTCCTCATCTCCGAACGTAGATATCGGATCGAGATGGAATTTGATACATTGTGGCCAAAAACTGACTCTCAAGCCAAATTCCATGGAAATCTAATCAATATTAATTTTTCATCAAATATTTCAAAAATTTTTGAATGAATTTTTTTAAAATTTTCTAGCAACTAAATCCACACGAAATTTTCGACAAAGTTGCACGCTGGTATTCCAAAACTTTCCACGAAGTTCCAATTTGATCGAATCAATAATTCATGAGATATCGGAAATTCACCAAAAAATTTCAAATGAGCCTAACTCCGAAACTATCCAACAGATTCCACCCATTAACGAACTCAACCGAAATATTTGGACTCTAAACCTAATCTAACAATTCCAAGTCGCTAAATATTTTCCTTCGAAATTTAGAGTACATACGGACAGACGGGCGGACAGACCGTTTTCGGCTCAAAATTCGAAAATAACTGACATCGTGACGAAATGATAACGCGCTGTTCCCTAGTACAAGCGCGTAAAAACGTAGAGTCTGCAAATTTTAATGTTTTTACGAGCTTGTTCTGGGGAACAGGACGTTATCGTTCCTTCACAATGTATGTTATTTTAGGATTTCGAGCTTAAATTGGTCTCAAACGACTAGGTTGGACTCACTAATGAAGAATCTGTAGTCAAATTTTATTTTGTCCGTGTGCTCTTACTTTCGAAAGAAAGAACCTAGAGTCTTGAAATTTTCAGGGTAGGTTTCGATTTTGAATATCTCGGTGAAGTTCGTTAGTGGGCAAAATCGGTCGAACAGTTTCGGAGTTATGCCTATATGAAGCCTATTCGAGGTTAATTCCTCGATATCTCATGAAGTACTGATTCGATTGGATTAAAACTTCGAAATTAGTTCTTGCATACCAACAACACACAATGCGGAATTTCGTATGGATCCCGTTCTTAGAAAATTTTAAAAAAATCATTATTCGAAAATTTTTGAAATGTTTGTTGAAAAATTTTTTTCTCGGAAAGTGTTGATCAGATTCCAACAAAATTTGGCACAAACCTTAGAATCATTTTTCTACAACAATAATTCAAGTTTCAATTCGAAACGATATTGACTTTCGGAAATATAGGGAAAAAATATGTAAATTTCGTTGTTGTTTGAAATTTTGACGTTATGTCCTGAATATTTCAAGAAGTACAAATGCGATCAGATCGAAATTTCGTGAGTATATGAAAAATTCCAAGGCGAGACTTGTTTTAGAATTTCGTATGGGTCCAATTGTGGGAAAGTTTTAAAAAATTTTCATTCCAAATTGATTGAAATTTTTTTACAACATTTTTTTTCTCGGAAAATGTTGAACGGATCTCAACGGAACTTGGCACAGACCTTAAAAACAATATTCAACAAGGATTTTTCAGATTTCAATTCGATACGATATTTACTTCCGAAGATATATAAAAAAAATGATGTCAAAATTCGTTGTCTGAAATTTTCAGGTGATTTCCTGAATATCTCGAAAAGTATACATGCGATCACATCGAAACTTCGTAATTATTTGAAGTGAAGTCTTTCTGATTTATTGACCAGATTTCGATGAATTGCGGCACATAACTTGAAAATAGTATTCCCCAACAGTTTTTTAAATTTCAATTCGATCTGATGTTAATTTCCGGAGATATAAGGGAAAAAATATGTCGTATTAACCAGAATAACATCCGGAAAAAACGACTATAAGAGACTCCATATTTTCATAGCAGGTTTGGGGGTTAATTGAGAAGGTCGAATTCGTGAAAAGTTGAAATCCCCTCAATAATTCCGTAGATATATCGAATGTTAACAAGTGCGTAAAAGCTCCTGACCTCACGTCAGTGCTTTTCTAGGTTTTTTATTCTTCTAACGACATAATCATCACAAAATTGTGCACATCAGCATTCGCCAAATAGTTATCAGTATTTTTTAAGTTATTTCAGAAATATCAATGATACCGAGAAAAAAGCGTTTGGCCAATTGTGCGCAACCTACTCTGAAATTGTCACACTGCTAGTTCTATCCGTTCCCAGGTTATCCTGGTAACGGTGGCCGGCAGGAATAAATGGATTTTGACATCGGATTCTTCATCGGTGAGTCCAACCCAGTCATTTTACACAATTTTCGGGAAAGAAATAGATGAAGTACAAACATTTGCGCAAAAAGTTAGCACGCGGTTCCCTAGAACATGTGCTGGGCAACAAGAATTTTAAAGCTTTAAAAATTATTCTCTTAATGTTCCATATTCCACCTGATCATACTCTGTAAGATATCATCGAAATTTTCAGAAATTACTTTGAACCACTAGTTTATTTTATTGCTGTGTAGGTTCATGTTTATTCATCAAGAGAAACTTCTGAATTTTTCCTCATCACTTATGTAAATAAATGGATTCGTTGTAGTCGTGATAATCGCGTATCTTAGATAATAATAGATGACATTCAACCTTTTGAACAACCGGCAACAAGTAATTTATATATAGACATTTTTTTTATTTCAGTTCAGTTTTGAGACGAAAGATCATTTTCGTGACCGATTTTCTTATACTTCTTATATGTACAAGATGACGAAAGTATTTCACAAGTCCTGAAGAGGGTAGGTCCCTCAATCAGATAAGAAATCTTATAGATCTCGGAAAAGTCATACCTGAAATAAATTTACAAAAATTTCGAAAATGTGGTGAGGTAGCGTGTGGGGGACTTCTGCATGCTCAATCAGTAATACACCTTCGCAAAATTCAAGAAAACAGAAAGTATGTCCAAAAAATTCGGTGGTTTTTGACATTCTGTATTTTAGTGACAAATTATGGTTCGGAAAATTTTTAAGAGGGTTAGAGAAGCACTGATGTGAAATCTCAGAACCTGAGAATGTCATATCTGAAATAAATCTATCTAAATTTTAAAAAATGCTCTGAAGTGTTGACTGAGACTTCTGCATGCTCATTAGGTAATGAACTCCTCGCGAAATCCAAGAAAACAGAATATTTCCAAAAATTCGGTGTTCTTTGACGTGCTGTATTTCTGTGACAAATTATGGTACGAAAAATTAGAAAACAAATCTGAAAAAGCACTATCTATATATTTTTTTTTGAGAACAAGTATTACATTCTTCGGTATATCACAGTGTTAGCAGGGGAAATTTAAACGAGGTACCATACTTTTTTACGTATGATACGAGAGCACAGATAAAAACCTCAGCAAAAACTCTGTCTCCCCGTACAAGTGTAGTAATTTGTTTAAAGGACATGGATGGCATCCTTTGCATTCGAAAATAATTTTTTCATCATCTTAAGTTCATTTCGACAAGATATCTTGAGATAATATCAGCAGGAATCAGTAAATAATATTACCTACATGTGCTCTCTGACCGGGAGGGTCTCTCGGCCAGGTTTGGTCCTCCAAGCGAAGATATTTCAGATCTTCAGGTTCACGAAGAATGCTACAGACCCCTTATATTGGGGAATCATCTCCCATAGATCCATAATTGGTTATTTTAAACTTGGAATCTAATAACATGTCGGAATTAATTGAAAAACTTGTGACATGTATTATGTCAGGATAAAAATAAATATATAATATAAAGAGCACTGACGTGAAGTCTCAGAATCTCAGGAAAATAATAACTGAAATAAATCTGTCAGAATTTAAAAAATGTGTTGAAGTAGCGTGGAAGGCTTTCGCTTGCTTATTTCTCGCAAAAATCAAGAAAACAGAAAACATTTCCAGTACATTCGGCGTTTTTTGACGTGCTGTATTTTCGGGCAAAAAAACTTCGCATTTTTTTATATTCTGACAGGATCATCATGAAGTTTCTGTAAGAAATTTTGCATCTGCATTTGCCAAGTATTTGCCAATTTTTATCATGATCGGATCAATATTTTCGAGTTATTGCAGAAATTCAAACGACACCCAGGTAAATACACATAAATCAAAATCGGAGCAAAATGAAATTCGTTACACTAATGTGAAATATGACTCTGCTGTTTGTGTGAAGTCCCATCGAAATCTGATGAAGAGTTTCCGAAAAAAATAAAAATTTTTTAAGAATCGGTTAACAAGTTCCCATCAAAATTCTGCAAACAGTTTCGCGCCGATAATCTACAATTAAATCATTTTTATGTTTTTTCGGGGTTTTCATTCTCAATATCTGAAACATAATTACTAAAATTGAATGAAATTATTTTTCCATAGAAAGTGCCCTCACCTCTCAGCATTGAACTATTTGTCAAGGGCAGTTTCTCGGAAAACATGTTGCCTAAAGAACACTACCGGAAGAATACAAACGATGAAAAAAAGGAACTGTGTCGTTTCAAAGTACAAAACTGACTCTTCCATCATACAAACGGTCTCACAGGAATCAAAAACTAAAAAATGATGCAAAATCCTGCCAAAATCGATAGTATAATTAAGTATTACTACACAACTTTTTGCTGATTTTGCCCATTAACGATTTCAGTCAGCGCATTCTGAAGCGCAATATCGCTATAGCTCTTTCAGTTCTCAAGTTATCCTGGCAACGGACGGAAAGCCTAATCGAATCAATTTTGATATCGGATTCTTCATCAGTGAGTCCAACCTAGTCGTTCGAGACCATTTGGGGGAAAAATTTGGGAATAACAGGCATTTGGACAAAATTATAGCACGCCGTTCCCTAAAACATGATATGAATATATAAATAAAAGAATTAATTATAAAAATTGACCCCGCTCAATGAGATATTTATATATCTCATTGTCAGCACCAGAAACAATGCTGACTAATAAATGATATTGAAAAACAATAAAATTTTCTTTTGAGAATGAAACAATATAAATATATGAGATCCCTTCAACAGACATTCAACAAAATATACTTTCTTGTAATTTTTAGTTTCGGGTATTGTTGCCGAATTGATACTTTACAAGCATATTTCTATTCAGCAGTGAGTAAAATGCAAAAAAACTGATGATAAATGTGAATAGCTCACAAAATATACTTCGATCGATATTTAAATAAAAAACTATTTTATTCATATAATCTCCCAGGTATGTTCTTATGAAGGTATTCCAAATCATGCAGACCAATCTCGATGAGTAGATGAAATAGCTCTATGATGAAGTCTAGAGGGTTTCGATTAAATGATATTTATGAGAGTTTCACCCCCAATACCTGAAAAAACGGACCAATCAAAATGAAATAGAAAATCTTTTTATTTTATCTTAAATATTTTATCTATTTATTCACCTCAACTTATTTATACTTCCATCTCGTACGAAATCATTATCTCTTCTTCTTATCATTACCTCTACTTGTAGAACTCTGCTTCTTTTGGGAGACCCCCTTCTCTTGAGGATCAACGCAGATTGCGTGATTGCGTCACGCTAACTACGCCTCTGGCAGTTAGTTTTTTCTTCTGGGACAAGTAAGTCGAAGTAATAGAATATTAGAATATCCCGAGCCAAGTTCAATGAATACTAGAAAGTGAGGAAGAGAACGTTATGACGACACAATCCGTGTATGGGACGATGATCGAGATCTAAAAATAGAATATTGTCTATGAGTAGAATGAAGACTGGTTTTTCAGCAATATGGTGCACTTATCAAAGAGCCTCCTTTGAGTTTCAAGTGATGAACATGTCGAGAAGAGATCAATTGATCAATTATATTTTTTACACCCATCAATTTTTGGAGATATTGAGAAAAAAATGTGAAATTTCCTGGTTTTTTCCTCGGTATCGTTGTTTTTACTGGGATAACTCGAAAAATACTGCTCCAATCATGATGAAACTTGTTAACTAGCTGATGTATAACTTTGTGCAAAATTTCGTGATCATCCTGTCATAAGAAGAAATTGGAAAGAAAATTTCAAATTTTTTTTCAAATACTCTATATTCTGCGATCTTCTTATCATATTATTGTAACGATATTCCGCACGAACCCTCAAGCTCTGATTTTTATAATATACGCTAGATTTGAATTCGATCCAATCTGTATTTCTGGAAATTCATATGTTAGACCCGTAAACACTATAAATTCCGAAAGAAACTACTAAGAAACTCGATATTCTTAGAGTGAGTTTTGGGCTCAATTATTGAGGTCGAATTCGTGAATTGATTTATTCCGTATATAAAGGTACCCATTAAAAATTTTATTTTCCCGATATTTCAAAAATTACAGATCGGAACGAATTTAAATCTAGTACTTGATAACTTGATTGTACAATTCAATGATAACTTGAAGGTTTATGCAGAATTTCATGAGGTTCATACGTGAAGATGACCGCTTTGGTAACGAATTTGAACATGCGCTCAAAAGCAGCTGACTTCACGTCAGTGCTTCTCTAGATTTTTTTCTGGTCGAGTTATCTAAAATATTAGTAGGGATAGTTAATGCTGTTTTATTTGCTTTGATCATTTTCAGGTAAAAACGATTCATATGGATTGAAGACTCATGACGGTTTCCAACATTATAAGTAAATCAACGCGAAAAACTTTGGGAATTAATATCTTGATGAAAATTAGCATTAGGGTTCCTTCATTCACCTCATTTTCGAAGTCGCCCACCCCTTTCTCGCCCCTCAGCCATGACGACATAGCAATTCTTGAGCGCTTTCTCTGGGGAACAGCGCGATATCGTCTTGTCCAAATATCTATAATTTTATTTTTTTTTTCCGAAAATGGTCACCAACAACTAGGTTGAGTAAATGATTATAAATCCTATGTCAAATTCAATTATTTCCTCACTATCACATCTCAAGACGCCTATATGCGATCAGATTGAAGCTACTTAATAAGTTGTATATCATCGACTCAGAACATCATGCAGAATTTCGTGAAGATCATATCCTTAAAATTTGAAAAAAAAATTGTTTTAAATTTATTTGAAAAGGAAATGGTCTCATCAATCAAATCTCGTGTTTTTTTCCTCGGCATCGCTCTTATTTCTGGAATAAATCAAATAATAGTAATCTAATCATGAATCTTAATGACTAAGGGCCGGTATTATAAAACTTAACTTTAACTTTAACTGCCAATTTTGACAGATATGTCCCAATACAACTGTCAAAATTTCAGTTAAAGTTAAAGTTAACTTCCCGTTAAGTTTTATAATACCGGCCCTAAGAGAAATATGCTGATTCACAACTTTGTGTGAAATTTCGTGATGATCGTGTCATTAGAACAATTAAAAGAAATTCAAAATTGTTTTCGGATATTCTATATTCTGCGTTCTTCTCACCATGTTATCCTTCAGAAATTCCGCATGAATCTTGAAGCTATCATTTTAAATCGAATATTGGATTTCAATTCCATACAATCTTTATTTTGGGAATTATCTATTGAGTAAATAAATTTTTTAATAGGTATATTTGCGGAATCATTCCATCATTTAAAATTTCTTCATCAAAATATTTTTATAAATACAGATTGCATTCAACCGAAATTCAGTACTCCATTGGCGGGGTCAATAGGTAGGTGAAAAGACGACAGCTTTGGAAACGACTTCAAACGTACGTAGCAAAGCTGCTGAGTTCACGATGGTGATTTTCTAGTATTTATATATTGATACCGAAGGAATCTCGGATTTAAATCGATATATTCTTTATTGCCATAAATATACACAAATGTAAATACATGGAAAAAGCAATGGAATGGTCATAATTATCCACGGGAAAAAGATGTGAAATCAGACTAGAAAGTGCAGTCGTTCTGAACCGCACCTGTTGAATCGATGTACATATATATCTCCTGGAGACTTTTACTGAAGTCAAGTTCGACTCATAGATGACAAACTGACACTCATTTTTAATTCTTCATTATGTGAAAGTTTCAGAGTGCTTGATAGAAACTCGTATTCGTTGTTACTTTTCCATTCCCTAAGAAAAATCCATATAATGACGGAGATTATACAAAATACCATTTCCTCGCCTTGTTTCACTTCCATTTCTCGTCTTAAGTGGAAAATGTAGCCGATTAATTAGTAAATTAGAACGCTCGATCTGATGTATACCTAATCCAAATTTCATTTGTTGAATAAACTCACTCATACAATTCTCAGGTTTCAAAGTGTTTCGTCAGATGCTGACAAGAATAGGGACATCCTGAAAGATCTCAGACAGGTGTCCCAACACAGTTATAACAAACTATGACAATACTGGCTGCGTAAAACATAAATCCTTTGACACGTGAACTCCTGTGAGAGAGGAGACACATTAGGTCATTAGGTCGCCTTATTCTGTCCTCCTCTAAGAGCAGCACGCGTGTTTCTGTATTATTGTCTCTGGATTTTCGAAGGTACAGCAATTTAATTCTATTGATTCCAACATTACCATACAGATCTAATTGAAACTTGGTATTCGATGGGAAATGCTTACTACCGAAGAATTTAATGCAGAACTTCGTAACGATTGCCTCATCAGTAAATCCGAAAAAACAAGCAGAGTCGAGAGGGATCAGTACCTGAATGGGTGGCTCCCCTGAAATACATTTATGTGACTTATTGATTGAGAACCTCAAATTAGTTTCAAAGTTGAATTGACATATGTATAAGCACGCGAATCCTCCTGACTGCACGCCAGTACCTCTATATTTTTTCGAATTTCATAATTTCTCATTATACAGCTTGACGGAACAAGTCATAACTTTCCGCTCGATCTGAAAATCGTAAAAATCAAATTTCTCTATTCTTAAATGTTTTCTGGTGCACTGAAATTTTCATTCGCTATGGGACGTGTTTTAACATCTACTCAATTTCGAAGTTGACTTTTTCGAAATTAGTAAAAATGCAAGGGAAGCTGAGTTTGGCAGACTTGAAGTCTTCAAATGTATCTGAGTTGACTTTGGGGAATCTGTTACAGCGAATGAGTTTGAAAATTTCATCATACAGAGTGCAACAGCCAAATGGAATAAATTCGATAACGAATAAATGAGGGGGTGTTAGGAAAAACGCTCGGACACGTAGATTTGTAATTTTAAATGCACATAGTTTTCAAGAAAATAAAATTATATAGGGTGTTCCATGCGACCGTGGCCAATACCAACTTTCTTATTTCAAATGTAACCTCCTATATATTATTTATTTTTTGGATTCTTCAGAAAATTCTAGACATAATTCTTGTACAATGTCCTATACCTATCTTCAACTTTTTCGGAAATATTAAGTGTTTTCAGAAATGTTGAGTAACGTTAGAAGACAATTCTACACCAGATTAGCATGTTACCAATACGTTCGCGGCGAGCATTTGGAACATTTCCTACATTGACATTAATGTTATTTTTTGTATTTTTTTTTAATTTTTAAGAAATGATCAGTATTACTTATTAGGTTTTAAGTGTAATGTACCGAATTTGAGAAGTAAAATAATTTTCATCTTAAACGTTGATTTTTGCACTAAATCTGAAAGCACTTAATATTTCCGAAATAGTTAAAGATAGGTATAGGACATTGTGCATGAATTGTGTCTAGAGTTCTCTGAAGAATCCAAAAATAAATAATATACAGGGGGTTGCATTTGAAATAAGAAAGTTGGTTTTGGCCACGGTCACATCGAACACCCTATATAATATTATTTTCTTGAAAAATATGCGCATTTCCGTCTAGACACGGAGACTAGTGCTCCCTACTTTAAGGTTCAAGTTGTATATTTTTCGTAACTTCTAAAGCCGCGAAATCATTTCATTTATTCATCAGCTTCAATCGGTGCTTCGTCATATGTGAAACGAAAACTCAGTAATGCATTCTTTACTCCCAGGAATGAGAATAAATCCTTAGATGCTAAGTCACAATTTATGCATCGTAAGTAAAGGGTCTTTCAATAAGGACGGGTCGATTTTGACATGAAATAAATCAAATGTCTGTAATTTTGGATGATTGAGCCGAAAATGGTCTCAATCGACTAGGTTGGACTCACTGATGACGAATCCGGTGTCAAAATCGATTCTGTCCGGCCGGCCGGCCGGCCGGTTGGCCGGCCGTAGACACGATAACTGTCGAACGAAGTGAGCTAGCAACTTGAAACTTTCAGGGTAGGTCGCGCATTGGAATGCCGCGGTTAAGTTCGTTAATGGGCCAAATCGATCAAATAGTTTCGGAGTTATAGGCATTTGAAGTTTTGAAGTTATTTATTTTTTATTTCAGAAACTACCTGAGCGATTGGATTCAAACTTGGCGGTTAGGTGATTGCCATGGTGATTTGGCATTACTAACTGAATAAAAAAATATAGGTTAGAAAGACGACGTTAAAACAACATGGCCGCCACAGGCTGCCAACATCGACCCGTCCCTATTGAAAGACCCTTTATAGTCATAGTCTTAAGCATACTCACGATCATATAAGCATTAGGTAAAATTCAACCTGTCCATTTCAATGAAATTATTTATCATAGATTTAGTGCCAAGTGATTAGCACTTCGTTATGACTATGCTATGATTATGACCATGATTATGTTCATGATCAATAGATTGGACCTACGATACTACTGAAATATCCCAGGAGTTTTAATTCCTCATCACAATTCTGAAAAAAATTGGATACAGATGGAATGTGTGGAAGACAATAAAAAATACGTTCAAGGAAAATAGACAAAATGTTATATATCTGTTTCCTGATTTTGGAGAAGATCTGAAGCATTCGTGTTGAGTATAATTATTATTATTCTTTTTTTATAAGATTCTATGTATCCGTGTTCAGTGTCCATGTTTGACACATGACATGGTAGTAATCATGGAGGTAAAGGAAGGGGAGGGAGCATATCCTATATTTCCCTTGTACCGAAAGTGTCGTACAGTTTTAAGAACCTTCTGTGGATTTTCCCATACCAATATGGCCGACAATTACAAGGTAAATATTTGTATTCCGTGGTATACAGCAAATGAGACAAGAAATTTTAGTTCAAAGTCGGCCATATTGGTATGGGTAAATCCACAGAAGGTTCTCAAAACTGTACGACACTTTTCAAACGTTATGCCCCCTCCACTCTTTTCCTACCTCCAGGGTAGTAATAAAGGGAAACTAATTCTCGTCTGTCAGATTAATATAATGAACGATAAGATATCTGAATTGAATTTAATCAGGTTAAATCAAATGATCGAAAGTATAAACTGTGTTGGTTGTTTCGATAATTCAAAAGGTATGCTTATTGATTTTGTTTATTGATCATATTCCTGTATGAACTATTATAGAATTTATGAACATGTGATTGTGAAAATGTCAGCTTCACATTTTTTGTAAATGCTCTCTAGATGTGTATTAATCATTCCATTTGTAGGTATTTTGAAGTACTGAAATAAAATCATTGAGTCAACAAGGATTGTTCCTCATTCTCCGAACAAATACACAGAAATAACAATTTGTGTGAGGAGTGAGTTCAATAATTCTTCTAGCTCTCTGACTTGTGCCAACTCAAGTTCTGGATTGGTGATCAGAGAAATTAAATGAACTGAATGGATCTTCTCCTTGCAAAAACCTACTTTTAAACTCGTTCTTCGGCATCACCTTCTACGGAAATAATTTTGGGAACAGCTTAATCGTTGAATCCATAATTACAAGTACAAATACTTTGGTTCTGAATGTTTATACGAGAAAAAATAATGAAGTTGATACATTCTAGAGGCTCTAGCTCATAACCAATATTTTCTACAATTATTTAAGCCTTGGAATTCTTCTTCAAGTTGAAAGAAACTCCATTAATTCTTCTTTTGGTTTTCTTTCTCCTGAGAAAGTCGTTATTTTCCCGCAAAAATATGAAAATCTTTTTTTTCAATATGGAAGACATTTTGCCGAAAAACATTCACGAGGGAGCAGAAAGACATTCACGAGGGAGCAAAGACAGAATGAAAAAATTAACTTGGGTCGGTTCAGAGAAACCTGACCCCTCTGGATCTTTCTTTTCTTTAAAATATCTGACATCCAAATTCTCGCTGATATTTATTGTTATTTCTTCTTTTCGTTCGATAGTAGAAATCAGCAACAAATTTATGGTTTAAATTTTCAATATTTTATCTGTAATGTATTTTGAAACAAAAGAACGACAAACCCCAAAATTTTCAAGACTAAGGTCAATTCTTATCCGAATACTAGCACAAGTAAGACATATGGTAGGTTCAAATCAAATTTATTCAACAAAAAATTACAAAACAAGTAACAATAATTGATAGTCAGATACAAGATATGAAACAACAGCAAAAAATAAATCTACTTTAACTCATCCGAAAGGAATTCCTCAACAGATGAGTAAAATTTAGACGCCAGAAGAAAACCTGAAATGTTTTTAAAGCATTGGCTCAATTTGATTTCCTCTGGAAGGCAATATTCTATGATAGGCCACACTAATATTCTGCCTTCGTACATGTAGCGTACCTAGGAATTCAGTGTATTTGTGCTTGCTTTGGTCAAGATGAAGGAGCAAAATAAATTTGCGCTAAAAAGTGAGATCATTACACAAGGCGTCCATTGGGAAACTTGCCGGGCAAATTATGTCCCGACAGAGACGTTTCAGGGAAAATGCCAGAACAGGTCAATTTTATTCGGAGGGGGACATATTTCCAGCACTTGTATGTCAAAATCTGCTCAACCCTAGGTTTAAGCTTTGTCACCCCTGAATTCTTAATAGGGGACAGAGAGTGGGCTACACCTCAATTGAAAGACAACCTGTACCTCTACATGAATACTACAGTTTGCAAATTTTTATTGCATCTTTGAAGTAGTTACAGGGTGTTCGAACTTAGGGTATTAATCAAATGAGATGCTCTAAATGATATCCATCACAAACCAAACAATAAAACAGTCTGTTCTCGAATGTTTGTCTTACATTGGCAAAGGGTTCGTGAAAATTGACCTATACCGGCATTTTCTCTCAAAACATCCGTCGTGAAATAATTGGCCTGCGTTTCAAATTGACACATTTTATGAAGTAATCCTGACAGAAGAAAGTGTTGTTTATTCCTGCTAAAGTTATTTTTGCGTGTTGGTAATCTCCACAGGCTTACGAAGTTTCAATCTGAGATATTACGGAAATAACGTTGAAATGCCAAATAACAACGAGATTTGGCACATTTTTTTTCCTTATGTCTCCGAAGGTAAATATCGGATCGAATTGAAATTTGGAACATTGTTGTGAAATACTGACTCTAAGGTTTGTGCCGAATACCATTGAAATCTAATCATTATCTTCAGAAAAAAAAAATTCATCAAACATTTTAAAAATTTTCGAATAAATATTTTTTTAAATTTTTTAACAACTGGATCCACACGAAATTTCGCTCTATGTTGCGCATTGGTATTCCAAAACTGTCCACGAAGTTTTAATTTGATCAAATTAATACTTACTTAGATATCGACGAATTAACCATGGATTATTCTTCAGGGAGTTCAACCCAATCGTTTAAGACCGTTTTCGCGTTGTTCCCTAGAACGAGCGCGTTAAAATTGGAAATAACACAGTCGTCCACGTATAGCCAGATATTTATAGTGAAATATATTGGGAGTCTCAAAAATCCATAGGCATTGTTCTCTCGATTTTTAACCAATATGATTTCTCCGTATCTGTGTCCCGTATAAATCTACGGTGGCCCTTTTTCTGGAATGATATACACAGGTGTCCCAAAAAAAATACGATAGCATCCATGTTTTCAATTGATATTTTTGCTAAAATTTACAGGTATTCTAAAAGAGAGATTCAATTATATCGATGTTTGCTCCAGAGCAACTGACAATTTTTCGTTTCACAATTGGAAAGGACACATTCCTTTACATCTGGCGGGATAATTCAAGTAAACTTACAGGTTTAGTCGAAAAATCGATAGGAACAGTTCTCTCGATGATTAACCAATATAGATGATATATTTTTCTCTGTATCCCGTATAGTTCCACGCTGGCATTTTTCAAGAATGAAAAATATAGGGTGTCCCAAAAAAGAAAAATTATGAAATACAGTACAGTCTCGATTATCCGAAATAATGTGGACCAAAGTGATTTCGGATAATCGAAATTTCGGTTAATCCGAGTTTTTTTTTTGGAAAATGGGAGTTTAGGATGCGTATATGATTAGATCAACTCAAAAACATTTATGAAATATTTTACTTGAATTTATGTATTAATTTAAAAATAACAGCAACAAATAATTTGTTTAATTTTTATAACTTAATTTTTTTCAATATAGTATGTACATAAATGCCTAACTATATATAGTCATAAAAGACATGTTAAATGCACCGTAATATATAAAATATATTCGATTCTACACTCTACTAAATATGGACTTGTAAACGTTAATACATTGTACTTGTAACCCTCTGTCGGCTAAACAAAACAATTCTCATTCTAGAACGTCGTATTGCCGTGAAAACCCCAGGGGAACCACCTAGCAGCATAGGTGAATCCCAGACGCGTTCCGTATAATGCGAAATTTTTCGGTTAATCGGTATTTCTGTTTTTAAATACCTAAAATGTTTCGGATTAACCGGATTTTGGAAAATCACTATTCAGATAATCGGGATTGTCCTGTACATCTTTTCAATCCGCAAGCACCATTTTTGAATCGGAAATTTGGTAAAGATCCAGTTGTTCTACATAATTCAAGATATTTGTGGTGAAATATATATAATGCTCCAAAATGGGTATGACATAGCGATTTTTCTTCAATTGGCGAATGAAGATGAGCGCTACTCCCTCTGGTGACTATCCGAGTAACCCGAGGTACAGACATTATCATTGACAAGTTAAAAGAAATGTCGAGAAAATGAGAATGTTTATGCATTTTTCTTGGTGTTTGTGTGGTTTTACAAGTGCTTCCACTGAGGAAAAGCAAACTCAAATGTCCCTTCCCATAGATTTCTACAGCCCGGTAAAAAATTTGGAGTTATGGTGAAAGAAACTTCCTTTAGCAAGTCGGGCCTGAAAGTGTTGAAGAATCGATAAAGACCAAACAAACAAGATTTATTAGAGTCTGTTACCTGCATTTTACCGATGATGATCATTTTTATAGAGGTAAGCACGAATTGCTCATGAAATATTAGATCACATTCATGAAGACATTTTTTTCCCAGGACCATAATCCAAGCAGAGAAATTTACTTGAGACGAATACTATGCCTCCCAGAAATCTGCCTGTTGAACTAATCATTAAGGAACAACGTAAATGTTCTAGTGATAGAACTGACCATAAAAAAATAAGAGTCTCAACAAGGAAATATCTGGTGATGAATACTCTTCGCTCAAAGTGCTTCAGCTTTTTCAAGACCAAGCATATGTGTGTTGGAAAATTTATTTGTCAATACATAATGAATAAGGCTTACGGTACAAGTAGCATTAGTTTCATGTGAATGTATTCATTTTAATCACAATATATTGAGTATTTAGTCCTTCCCTATAAAAATAGTAAAGTTATGAGTATTTGTCTATTATTCCAAAAAGTATATTTCACAATACTATTGTTTTTCAACTTTCAAGACAACCTAAGAAATCCACCAAAGTCAATCTTGTCATTTCGATCTGAAAATAAATAATATTGAAATACTGCGTCTAACCTTGGAGATATCCTCGTAATTTTAGAGTTGCTACACTCAATTAGATTGAAGGATGATACATACCTACTTTATAAGAATGGAATATGTACTCCCAGTAATACTCTCGTCAACTATAAAAGTCTAATAAGTCTTTGAATAAACCGTGAAATCAAAAATTATTAAACCAAACACCAACAAACAGTACAAAATCGACTATCAAAACAAAATCTATGTCTGTATGTAAGGTTCTAAAACTGGCGCTGCAATCTTCAATTCAGACGCCAATGGTAACTAAAAAAATGTTTATTGGGTCAAAATTCGAAAATTACAGACGATAACGCGCTGTTTCCCAGAACTTGAGCGTAAAAAGAGTAATCCACTGACCATTCGTCATTGTGGAGAAGAGAGGAGAGGAAATATTTCAGTGATAAAACTCATGATCAAAGCTTTTTGGAAGGGAAGGATTGGGCAGTTGTAGTTTAATATTTCGTTTGACGGTTGGAGATGTGTTAGTTGGTATCTTGAAAGATTAGTTCATGGGCTGAACCGATGGCGGGACGGAGACTGCATTCCTTTAGCACAATGGTTCTATAAGCGCGGGAGGCTGGAGCGAGGTCGTTAAGACTGGACTTACTGGACCGGTTATGCTAATGCCGCTGGTAACGTTCCGATCGTTTAATTCGATGATACTAAGCTCAGCTTCTTCTAATGGACCAGGCTGGTTTGCCAAATCGGGCTTCCGACCCGGAAGAATTGATTCAGAATCACCGAAAGCAGACAAAAATACATTCAAACACACAAATAGAGTTTTTCACTGAGGGTGGCATATAAGAAGAATATGGAGAACGAATCGACGGGTCACCTAGAAATTTTGTATACAAGCATAATCAAACATGCGCTATTCCTCTAAAATATGTTCATCGATACAGGGTTGCCGCTTGTGCCAGAAAGTTATAGCTTGGTGATCGACCAAAAATTTAATTTAATTTACAATTTGTGATTGGAGAGTACTGCAATTAGACCATCATTCTTTTACTAATTTTTATTAAGGGAGATCCATGGATTTGTAATTCCGAAAGCAGGTCTCCCTATATACTTCTTTGAATTTGAAATCTCCCACCCTTTATGCTTCACACCCCTATAGTGTTTTTATTTCAAATAGTAATATATGGATTGTGATATATCAAATGAAAGGACATTTGATTGCATATTGAGCGGTGAGACTGAAGAAAGAATTTGTTGAGCTATTTTGTTATCGCAAAATTAACAATTTGTGATTGGTGTCGGTTTCATACTCTTGAAATAATAAATATTGAAAATTATCCTCCTACCCGCCGATTTATATTTCCGAAGTTTGAGAAATGCATGCAGTTTTGAAGTTTGGGGTCTATACCCTTAAACCTCAACAGTTTTTTTTGGAAAAATATTTCATGTGATATATTGCATCAAAGGTTATTCGATGGCCAATTCATTTATGTGAACGAAAATAAGAGTTAACTATTAATTCAATCCATGGGTTCAAGGTTTTTCCTTAATAGTAATCAATAAAAGAATGATGGTCTGATTACAGTACTTTCCAATCAAAAATTGTGAATTATTTCCTAATTTTTCCATAAAAACGGCATGACTAATTCTACTTGAAGTCACATCGCTGAATAGGTAGTCAAATTACCTTCCATTTGATGTATCGGTATCCATTTGAAAAAATAGTAGTGAGGTGAGAAATATCAAATTCAAAAAAGCACAGGATAAATTGTTTTTGAAATCAAAAATCGACGGGTGCGAGGATATTCTTAACAATTCTTCGTACAAGAATTATTGACGAGTTACGTTACTTTTTTGACACGCTGTATTTTTTTTTAAATATCAACAGTATTGGGTTTTTAACTGAGAAAATAATAAACCCTTGTGTAAAATTGGCAGCGTTTTTCAATTGGAGCGTATAGTATATTGTATGATTTTGTAATCCTGAAAGGATTTCTTATAACCATATTCGTTATCTTCCTTTACCAATCTGTGGAATTCTTAGGCCAAAACTGACCATAGGTAAAAACGGTTTTTTCACATTGCAAATCTACGAAGTATCGCAATTTCTGTCATTGTTTCCTGAGTATTCTGTCGTAAACTATACAGGGTCTTTCACGAGGAACCTCACCTATATTTATACGGGAAACTACTGAACGTATATTCATGAAATTCAGCACTTATAAGTATTTCACGATGCTGATGAAATCTAAAATATTTTCAAGGCATGAGCACCTCCGGTTTTTCCGGAAATGACGTCAACTTCCGTTTTTCAAATTAGAACACCATTTTTTTATTGCAGAAATAGATTCCTTAGAAAATTTCAATTTATTTTGATGTAACATTTTTCAATTTTGGTTGAAAAATTCTCTCTGAGCGGGAAAATTCGAAAAAAAAATCGAAAATAGAGCTCCGCTGAAACAAGAATAACTTCGAGGTTTTTGGATGAAAAATTTTCATTTTTGGGATTTTTCAGGATGTAAGATTGATGTATCCACTTTAAAAATCGAAATCGCGATTCATGATACAGGGGGTGAAAAAATCGCTTTCAAAGTTAGGGATGACAAAATCGTGAAAAATCAATTTTTTCAAATTAAAACCCCATTTTTTTATGGCAGATATTGAATCTACGTTAAAAAATAATGTGAGTGTATGCATCACACCTTTGCCCTAAAGTGAATATTTTCTGAGTTATTCACAAAAAACTGTTTTTGTCTTGAATTTTCAGCTATTTCTTTTCCCTTCACGCCAAAAAGATGACATTTTCAGGAACTGTTACTTAAACCATGTTTAAGATTTTACTACCCTAATATGCAAGAGAAAAAAGTTACAGGTTGTTCCTAAATAGATGGCGAATTTGGATTCGAATTTGTATCGGAAACCTCTTTATTTCAACTAATCGGCCATCGGTGTTCTCTCCAGTGATAAATAAATAATTCCTTATGAACCATATGCAAAAACTTACCATGTTTTACATTATTTTTTTTTAATGATAGATATCATTAATTACATCTGCCAAATTCCTCTTTATTCAGTAGCATTTTGTGTTTACTATTAATTTGGTGATAATTCGTATTAAGTTATAAAATCGATCACTGTGCCTAATTTTACCAATGAAGATTATTTAAATTTCATTCTACTTCATGGAGAATGTAATAAAGTTGTAGATAGAACGATTCGACTGTTCATGGAGAGGTTTCCTGACCGACCCAGACCAACCAGAGATACCATTAACAGAACCATGACAAACTTGAGAAATGTCGGATCTTTCGTTAAGAAAACTACACACAGAGAAAAAAGTGTAGTAGAAGATGAGAACAACGAAATTACAGTTCTTGCATATTTTCGTGTGAATCCTCAAAATTCTCTCAAAGATGCCGAGATTGATCTGGGATTATCTCAATCGAGTGTTTGGAGAATATTAAAAAAACATAAAATGCACCCATATAAATTCAATAGGGTACAGCATTTGAAGGAAACTGATTTCGTCAGGAGAACAGAGTTTTGCGAAGCTATGATGATTCGATTTCAAGAAATTCACAAAGAATGGTTCTTTCAATAGGCATAACAGACATTATTGGGATGGAGAGAACAACCACCACTTCAGACAATGAAACTTTCAAGAGACCTGGAGTTTCAATGTTTTTTGCGCCATCAAAAATAATGCAATTCTCGATGTTCACATTTATGATGGGACTTTAACTGGTAAGATAGAACACTACACATGTTTGCATTATTTAAAGAATGTTCTCCCTTAGGAGATAGATATTCTGACATATTGACTCAAATAATTGAGCCGCTAGTACAGAACCATAATGACTTATGGTATCAACAAGATGGCGCGCCTCCACACAATTCACTCAATGTGTCAAATATCCTCTACAGGCTATTTGAAGATCGATGGTTGGCGAACAATGGTCCACATCTTTGGCCACCACGTTCTCCCGATTTAACTCCTTTAGACTATTATGTTTGGGGTAGGATAAAAAACATTGTCTACTCAACTCCCCTGACTGATAAAGAGGACTGCATAGAACGAGTCAGAAATGCGTTCAGGTTTGTTTAGATTTTTAGATTCATAGTTTTGAAACTCAATTTGGTTTTTAAACACTTTTGCAGATCTCTTCCTCCCGATGAAATAAGAAGAGCAACGCACGAAGCATTCCTGAGACGTATAAATAAATGTCTAGAAATTAACGGTCAAAACTTTGAGCATCTTCTCTAGTTATAACTGCGAGAGTTTGCCATGGTTCTCCTAATAGTAACTTGAAGTCGGTTTCAAGAAGGGGTGAAAAATCTACAGCATGGTTCAAATAACAGTTCCTGAAAATTTCATCTTTTTGGCGTGAAGGGAAAAGAAATAGCTGAAAATTCAAGACGAAAAACAGTTTTTTGTGAATAACTCAGAAAATATCCATTTTAGGGCAAGGGTGTGATGCATACACTCACATTATTTTTTAACGTAGATTCAATATCTGTCATAAGAAAATGGGGTTCTAATTTGAAAAAATTGATTTTTCACGATTTTGTCATCCCTAACTTTGAAAGCGATTTTTTCACCCCCTGTATCATGAATCGCGATTTCGATTTTTAAAGTGGATACATCAATCTTACATCTTGAAAAATCCCAAAAATGAAAATTTTCCATCCAAAAACCTCGAAGTTATTCTTGTTTCAGCGGAGCTCTATTTTCGATTTTTTTTTCGAATTTTCCCGCTCAGAGAGAATTTTCCAACCAAAACTGAAAAATGTTACATCAAAATAAATTGAAATTTTCTAAGAAATCTATTTCTGCAACAAAAAAATGGTGTTCTAATTTGAAAAACGGAAGTTGACGTCATTTCCGGAAAAACCGGAGGTGCTCATGCCTTGAAAATATTTTAGATTTCATCAGCATCGTGAAATACTTATAAGTGCTGAATTTCATGAAAATACGTTCAGTAGTTTCCCGTATAAATATGGGTGAGGTTCCTCGTGAAAGACCCTGTATAGCAGTTACAGCATGCAGGGAGATCCAAAAGTTTGTTTCCTCTGAAGACTCACTGGCTGAAACGATCTTATTCTGATAAAGCAACTGGTATATTATTAACGATTGAGGGATATTTTGAAAGGATTCTGGATTATTTCCCAGATTACTTCCCAATTTTTCCTCCCAATATCTGAAGATAACTATGGAAATTGTAATTTATAGAAAACGCCCTTCTTGAGAATTGCGGGATTGAAACTGTTTGTCAAGTCGTTCCAGAAAAAATGTGACCTAATGAACAATATCGAATTAACGTAAACCATCAACGAAGTGAACAAAAGTCTTGAAATACGAAATTATTGAAAAACAATAATTCTGCAAATTACTGATTTTTGTCAGATATAGACTGTGAAACGGTACAAATCACTTCGTTGATTGTTTGCATTGTTCCGATATTGTTCATTAGGCAACATTTTTTCTAGAAGCTGCCCTTGACAAACAGTTTGAATCTGACCATCCACAAGGGAATTTTCTTTGAATAATAATTTTATTTAATTCGATTTATTCTTTTTGCGCGCATGTTCTGGGGGACAACGTGCTATCGTTTCGTCCAAATGTCTGTAATTTTCGAGCGACACATGATTCTTCTATCAAGTTTCACGGATTTCGGTTCAGTACATTCAGAGGAAAGTCCCGAACAACGGACGGCGGACGGACAGATTTTGGTTTATTATTTGATAATATCAAAAAATAAACCTTAGTAAGCGACCAAAAATTTTTTAAGTAGATTAGATTAGATTTGAATTAACTAATAAAAAATAAATCTGTCCGTCCGCCGTCCGTTGTCCGGGGCTTTTCTCCGAAAGTACTGAACCGAAATCCGTGAACCTTGGTAGCAAAATCGTGTGTTGCTCGAGGTTGATCTTCTAAGCTTTTCAGCAGGATCGGTGTACCCTAAGGGCTCAAAACTAGGGGTAGGGGGAAAAAAATTATTTCTCGAAAACTTACCACCGAATTTTCATGAAACTCTCCAAGCTGTTACTGTTGCATAACTCAAACTAAAATTTTCACCCGAATGATTTCCGACCAGTGGTCCCTGAGTTCTAAAGAAAAACGCTGCAAATTGTGTTGTGAAAAACCAATGAGTTATGACTAATATATAAGTTTTATTTAAGATATCAATAGTATTGGGTTATTTTACTGAGAAAATAATAAACCCTTGAGTAAAATTTGCGGCGTTTTTTATAAGTTCATTCAAATCTACATACTTCAAAATGTAAACTGAAATTTTCAGGGGAGGTATTTTTTTTGTCGATCTCTAAGGTTTATTATTTGATTTTATTCTCACTAAACTCACTAAAGATCGTACTTCTTTAGAAAGTAGAACATGAAACCATAGACTCTTTCATCGGAAAAATAAATCAAACCCTGATGTATAAGATTTACGATTAGCACCCACTCCAAGAATATACATACAGCGAAAAAATATAAGAAGTGATTCCTTGACATTTTTTTTCTATTTTATATATAAATGTAGATTTTTGTAGTTCGATACGGACCCCTTAAGATGGCACTGAAAAAACTTTTATTCGTATTGGCTGGAACATTGTATAATTTTACATTTATATCATTTATACAATGGCTGGAATCATTTTCGAACGTACATATAAAGTACGGAGATAACTCCAGCCTATGCGACTCACGCCAAGTACCTGTTTATGATTTTTTTATCACGGAAACCGTGAACTTCGAAAAGAAATCATAAAAGATCTTATTTGTTCACATTGAATCAACACCCATTCAAAACTGGAATAAGTTTTTCGCGAATCATATTAGGCATTTTCTGAACCTGGCAATCATGTATCCCTTCATGATTGCCAGGTGCACCAAAGTTTTCTTTGTACTTTCTCGCTCATATAAAAGATCTGCTCAGTTTCAATTTTGTAAGTTCTTTGTTTGTTAATACTAAAATTGCAAATTGATTTTCTGGCCCTCAAAATGAATTCAATACAATCAGATTAGGATCAAACTTGGTACACTAGTGTTAAGAAGTCACCTCATATTCTGTGTCATATTCCATATAAAGCAGATGCATATTTTCGAGGAAAAAGATTCTAAAAATGTTCAGAAAATTAATATCATTTCATTGACCGATTATGCTCCACAAGGAAATAGATCGATAATTGACTCCAAAGTAACAAAGAAAATTTCAAAACTCTAGATATGTTCCTTCGAAAGTACATCTCATACGGACGGCCATACAGAATTTAGTTTGGGATTCCTCATCATTGCATCCAACCTAGTAATTGGAGACACTAAAATAAGAGAAATTTGAGTAAAATGATAGCATGCTGTCCCCCAGAACAAGAGCGAAAATATTTATGAGAATCCCTATTTTACGTGCTCTTTCTATTGAACAAAAGCGTTATCTTTCTGCCCAAATGTCCGTAATTTTCAAGTTTTGAGCCGAAATTGTTCTGAAACGATAAGGTTGGACTCTCGCAATTATATCAAATACAACATACACAGGGTCTTGAAGTTTTCAGGAAAAGTTTTGAACCTAAATATCTTGGGGGATTTTACCCCTTTCAACTGAAAGAAAAGACTCGATATTTGTGAAGTAAGGTTTGAAGCCTAATAAGAATTCGGTAATGGGTGTAATCCGCACAATTATTCCGCAGTTATACCCATTCATATTTTTTTAATATTTAAAAAAATCCAGATTGGATCAAATTCGAATTAAGTACCTGAGTCAAAAATCATAGCTTGAAGGATCATGCAGAATTTCATGAAGACCGTATGAAATAAACATCGTGAAATATTTGCATTAGGCAGTCCAACTGTGTTTGGCGGGGTCAATACATGAAATGATGACCTTTTTGGCAACGAATTTGAACATGCTCACGAAAACTACTTGAGATTTTTTTGAAATAATTCAGATTCATTTTAATACTAACTTATCGATTATTTTTCAGGTTTTTATGGGTTTTCACTCCCAATATCTGAAACAGAACTATTAAAAATTAAATAAAAATTGTTTTTTTCATGAAAAACGCCCTTGCGGATTGCAGTATTAAACTATTTGTCAAGGGCAGTTTCTTGCAGAAAAGGTTGCCTAATGAACGATACAGAAACAATACAAACGATAAAGAAAATGAACTAAGACGTTTCAGAGTACAAATCTGACTCTTTCATCAGACAAAAGCAGAAACTTTCAAGAATTATTTTCTGATTTGTCAGATTTGTACTCTGAACTGTCACAGTTCATTTTCTTTATCGTTTGAATTGTTTCTGTATTGTTCATTAGGCAATCTTTTCTACAAGGAAATGCCCTTGACGAATAGTTTAATACTGCAATCCTCAAGGGCGTTTTTCATGAAAAAAACAATTTTTATTTAATTTTTAATAGTTCTGTTTCAGATATTGGGAGTGAAAACCCATAAAAACCTGAAAAATAATGCAAAATCCTGCCAAAATAAGCTTCAACCGATACTTAACTCATCGATAATTGAATTTACAGTAACTCATCGATAATTGAAACATATCCCAATAAATTAACGTTGTACAGAAAGATGTGAGTTTCGGATTGTGAACAAAATTTCTTTTATAGAAATTTATTAAAAGAGCATTTTAGGGATCTGTGATCGGACGATCAGTGAGGAGTCGAATTGTGAGACTGACTAGATAGTCCAGTGGTCGAACAAGGTCGCCCGGTCTCAGATTGCCGCGGGCAAAGCGCTGCTCCGACTGCCCACATTCCTGGCTTGGCTTAACGTAGGCGATTGCCTCTACCCGTCTCTATCTACAGGCTGGAGCAATGGCCATTCACCTGTGCCACGATTTTATAATATATCTCCCTTCACGAAGAACCTGTATTCTCTTCTTGTCTTCTTCAGGATCCCGCCATTTTCTAAGGCTGTCTTGCTATCCTGGCTTTCTTGAAAAATACATCCGTTTCTCAGAAACAACGATTCTAACTGAGAAGAAAAGATTCACACGACGACGCTGACTGAAAGGATGTGGAGCAAGAAAGCAAAACAACTCCTGCAAATAAAATTCGGAATAGTGTTAACTTTTGCTGTTGATTAGCCGTGAAGCAATTAATTTTGCCGTTCTTGATATGCGGGAAAAATTTGATGTTCTGCTGACTTGCGTCAAGTGAGCAGAACATCATATATTATCCGGAAACCACGAAATGATTTATTGAATTTTTCACGGATAATTTAGAAACACTAGGTTGAAGGTGGATGCAAGCTTCAGCCATTAAAAAATCATCCCTCAAGGAAGGTCGCAACTCTTAGTTAATTTTGAATGGCAAAGATATGTTACGTCAATTTGCTGTTGATTGGGAGTGAAAAAATTCATTTTGCTATTCTTGTTATGCTGAAAAAAAATTGATGTACTGTCGCGTAAAGTTAGCAGAACATCATATATTTTTCGGAAACCATAAAGTGCTAAGTTGAATTTTTCACGAATAACCATCCCTCAAGGAAAGTAGCAACTCTTGGTTAATTTTGAATGGGGAAGATATGATAGAACCCCTTAATTGTTATCAGTTTTCTTTGATGTTGATTGGGTGTGCAGAAATCAATTGTGCTGTTCTTGTTATGCTGAAGATAATTGATATTCTGCAAACTTGCTTCAAGTAAGCAGAACATCGGAACATTCGGAAACCACGAACTGCTAAATTGAATTTTTTACAGATAACCATCCCTTAACAAATGTAACAACTCTTGGTCAGTTTTGACTGGGGAAGATATGATAGAACCCCTTAATTGTAATAAATTTTCTTTGATGTTGATTAGGTATGAAGGAATCAATTTTGCCGTTCATGTTGTGCTTGAAAAAAATGTTCTGGAAATATGCGTGAAGTTAGCTGAACATCATATATTTTCCAGTACCCACGAACGGAAGAATATCTTTCTCGCGGATAATTTTTCAAAAATAGGTTTAAGGGGTATACGAAAACATCCATCTCTTAAGGAAGGTGGCAACTCTGAGTTTTGAATGCGGAAGATATACTACATCAATTGGAAGGTTATCAGATTTCCTTTTGCCTTTGATTAACCATGACGAAATCAGTTTTGCCGATCTTGAGTTGCGGAAATATATTGATATTCTGCTAACTTGCGTCAATTCAAAAGAATATCCTATATTTCCCGAAAACCACCATCGGGAAAATCAAATGTTTAACGGATAATTTTCAAAAACTCTAGGTTGAAGGGAATGCAATATGCAATCATTGAACAACCATCCCTTAAGGATGGTGGCAACCCTTGATTTTGAATGGGGCAGATATGCTACAGCACAGGAAAGGTTCTCAAATTTTCTATAACCGTTTATTAACCGTCAAGAAATCAATTTTACCGATCTGGATATGAAGAAAAAATTTCATATTCTGCCTCAAGTTAACAGAAAAATTTATTTTTTCCTGGATACTTCTCAAAAACTCTATGATGAAGGTGGATGCAAAAAACAACCATTGAAAAACCTGCTCTTGAAAAAACTGACTGCTCTTGGTTCATTTTGCACGGGAATATATGATACATCTTTTGAACATTTTGATTTTTTTTGTTGAATAGCCGTGAAGAAATCAATTGTGCCATTCTAGATATGTGGAAGGGATTTGATAAATCAGTACATCATATTCTTTCCAGAAACCACTCACAGGAAAAGTAATTGTTTCACAGATAATTTTTAAAACTCTAGGTTGAAGCGGTATGCAACAAACAACCATTGAAAAACTATCCCTTGAGTAAGTTGACAACACTTGGAAGATATGATTCATAATTTGAAATGATTTCGAATGTTTGAAAATGTCATAGAATTAAACGCTCTTTTCCATTTGAGATTTTAGGGGTTGCTGTCATAACTCTCACAGGGTTGATGAAAATTGATCGGAACCAATATAATAAAAACCGAAGTTCACCCGTTTCTGCCTGTTTTCTGATTCTACATGGGGGCCAAGATATTAAAGGAGGGTTTCAAATTGATACACTGTATATACATAAATGAATTTGTAATAACCATCCTGTTTTTACAGCAGGGTTCACCATCCAGTGTATATGAAATACTTGAAATAATATTATTCAAAAATACATTCACCATATTCAATATCCACCAGATAGCAAAAAATCCAAATCATCATGTCAAAAAATTATCAGACGAGTATTTATACATATATGATATATATACTTATTTCTGAAAATATAAAAATATTTCATCGTTTCGTTATAAAAATCCTGTGAATTCAGTCTTTTCACATTCATTCTTTCTAATTGCTATGTGCAATCGGCAACATTAAAGTTCTGACCTGTCATGAATATAAATATGTTAACTGTTAACCAGGTTGTGACTCAAATTCCGATTCCTTGACGAATTCCTTATTCTTCTCATGAAATTTGAGCTCATGGATAAAGAATTTTTCTGGCACTTGCAAGAATAAAATTACGAAGAAGTGTTCGAATATTTTTGAGCACCTGTTCTGGGAAACGGCGTGCCTCCGTTTTTTCCATATGTCAGTTATTTTTGAATTTTAAGCCGAAGATGGTCTCAAATGACAAGGTTGGGCCCAAACATCGATCTCTGCAGACGATGACATGATAACTGGCGGAGGGAATGAGCTAGCAACTTGAAACTTTCGGCGTAAGTTCCGCATCAGAATGCATAGGCGGAGTTCGTTTACGGAACAAATCAGTGTGATGGTTTCGGAGTTATAGTCATTTGAATTTTCGAGGTTATAATAAATAGAGAAATATTGGGAATTTGGATTATTTATTTGTCTGCTACTTTGATAACAAAGCCAACGTTTCGAGGACAAATTTCCTCTTTATCAAGGCTAGTCAACTAAACTGTACAGACTACGTCAATGAAATAAAAAACAACAATGAACAAGGTGAAGTACCAGGGCAACATCATACATGAGACTACTTGAGAAACAAAAAAAAAAAAAAAAAAAAAAAAAAAAAAAAAAAAAAAAAAAAAAAATATTTTCTCAATATATCAGGAACTACTCGAGCCAACGAATTGGAACTTCGTAGATAGCATATCAACGCGCAACTTCTAGCAAAATCATGTTAGAATCGTACGGTAAGGCAATTTAATTTTATTTAACTTCTTGATGATCGTGTCATTAGAACAGTTTCAAAAACATTTTTTTTTCGAAATTTTCTTGAAAACAGTTTTATTTCGGAAACCATCAATCAAATTACGAAGCAATTCTGCACAGACACCGATCCATATTTTTCACAACAGTGTTACAAATTTCAGTTTGACCCGGTTTTAATTTCTGGAGATATAGGGAAAAATATGTAAAATTTCGTGTATTTTTTCTCGGTATGGTTTTTATTTCCGGAATAACTCGAAAAATACTAATCCAATCAAAATGAAACTTGAAAACTAGTTCTAAGATTCTGATGCACAACTTAGTATAAAAATCGTGATGATCAACTACAAAAAAAAGCGCGATGTTGGCGGAAGAGCATCTGACAACTCAAATGTCATCGCTTTAACGACAAACGCGTTCATCAGTTTGCGCCTTCATTCACCGATGATGTACTCTATAGTAGTAGTTCTTAGGCAAAATACAGGTAGTAAGTTAGTATTAAATTCATCATATACTGTTCATTTCAGACAAATGTTTTTACGACCTGAAGCCGACACCGGCCTATGTAGCTCCGTGTATACAGGTTGTCACATGGAGAAGGAAACAGAGATCTTCTCCAGTAGAAAATCTAGCTTTTGAAAAATCTATCGGTCCTGTCATTTTTTTTTCGAGGGGAACATTTTTTGCATAAAATACATCTTCGTATCATTTCATTTGTTTGCGGGACAACCCTAACCCATTTCTATTTCAATAGGAAAGATGGATCGTGTAATATACTGTTGAAGGTTTTTTCCATTCCGAATATAGTGACCATTTTCTGAAAATCTGTCGCTTGCAATCTATATTTGCTTCCCTGATGATGTTTTTGGGCGCATTTTCTATGGAACAGCTTGCTATATCGTTTCGTCCAAATGTCTGTAATTTTAGCATTTTGTCCCGAAAATGGCCTCAATCGACTAGGTAGGACATACTGATGACAAATACCGTGTCAAAATCCAGCCGGTACTATTACGGGCGTACGTAACATCCTATCGACTTTAATCTTTCAGGTTAGGTTGCATTTCAAAATACGACCTTTAAGTTCGTTAAGGAAGTCGGCCCAACGGTTTCGGAGTTATTATCATTTGAAATTTCGAGGTTATTTCCCTGATTTTTCGAGAACTACTAGAGCGATTAGATTAAAAGTTGGCAATAAGTTGGAGTATAATAACTTGTTATTTTTTTGCGAAATTTTGGTGAGATCGTACGGCCAGTTAATTTTAAAAAATCTGAAAATATTGATAACATTGGGAAAAAATTTAGGTAACCCTCCACAGCAGTGTACCGAATTTTAGTTCCATGCGATTATGATATTTGGAGATATTGTGAAAAAATAAGTATATATGAATTCCGTGGTATAGGTACCTATATGAATTTCCTCGGTATCGATTTTTTTCTCCGGAATAACTCGAAATATACTGGTTCACGATGAAACTTGGTTACTAGTTTTAAAATGCTTATAAACAGTGTTGTCCATGATCGTATAGAACAATTTGAAAAAAATGCAATTTTTCTCCAATATTCAATATTCTGCGATGTTTTGGTCATCCTATCTTAACGAAATTCTATATGAACCTTCATGCTGTAATTTTTACGCGCTTGTTCTGCGGAACACCGCGTTACCGTTTCGTCACAATGTCTGTATTTTTCTAATCAAGTACTGGATTTGAATTCGTATTATTTCCATATATTCGAAAATAATGGGAAAATGAAATTTTGAATGGGAAGAAACTCGATATTTGTAGAGTAGGTTTGAGGCTTAATTACGAAGATCAAATTCGTTTCTGGATAAAGTCAGACAAATGATTCCGTAGATATACACATTCAAAATTTCAGTTACCCAATATTTTCAATAATACAGATTGCATCGAATTGAAATCCAGTGCTTGATTGAAAAATGACAGTTTGAAGGTTCATCCAGAATTCCATGAGGATAATATGATTAGAAGATCACCAAATCTTTCTATCAGAAAGGAGAGGTGCGTTTGGTAGGGTCAATACTAGATTTTTTTCTTTGCTGTTCAAATGAACATCCTCGTATTTTTTGTGAATCGTGGGGCCCTTATCTTTAGAGGGAAATTTGGCAGTAGAACGCTACCTTTGTTCACTACCAGAATTAATTTACCCTCTTCTAAGTGACATCGTTAAGAAAGACAATAGCTATTTGGAGCTACATGTTTTTTCCAGCAAAATGAAGCTCCGTCTCATTATGTCAGACAATTTTTGATTTTCCAAAATGGTATTTTTCTACCAGAAAAGCCCCCTGTTTCCTTTTCCATTACTGTTTTTATAGTACCCTTAGGTCACTGTACAGTGACTAACAAGAGTATAAAGTCATTGAAGGTCACTCCTGCTTGTACACTTTCCCAATGAACTGCAGTGGTGCCCTCTGTTATTCAGGACCCTAAACACTTAGGTACTGCGCTCATACGATGATACGCCACTGATTAAGGTGAATAAAGTAAACTTTGCAAATTTGAAGGTTCATTATTTTCTCACCAAAATAGTCAAATTCTTCTTCTTAATCCAACCGCGACCTTTCAACCCTTTTATAGATTGTATCAATTCGGCTGAAAAGCTTGGAAGCTGAAATTCGTGTGAAACTGATTTTTTAACAAGTTTCATGGATTTCCGTCGGAATCAAAAAGATGGCCAACGAACGAATTCTCTTATGTATATTTTTGATTATGAACCCAAATGTCAGTAATTTTCGAATGGTTCTATGTCAAATTCAATTATGTTCGGTGCAGTAGCAGCAGTCGGGTCGTCGCCATAATGTTACCATATATTGTGTAAAGACAAATGTTGACTTTATACAATGCTGTAACTTTCGAAGTGCATGTTGCGTATCAAAATGCGACTTTCGAGTTCGTTGATGGGCAAGCTCGGCCAAGCGGTTTCAGGCGCAAACTGATGGACGCGATTGTCGCTCAAGCGATGACATTTGATTTGTCAGATGCTTTCCCGCCAAAATTGCGCAATTCTTTTTTTTTAAGTTGAATTATTTTAACTTCAAGAAAATGGCGGGATATTCAATACACTCAAGAGTTCCTACTCGTCTGTGATGGTTATATCATTGTATAAAGAATTATACAATGGTTATATTTAGGCACTTGTCAACAAACCAAGTATTTAGTCATATCAGGTCGTCGAGTAAAATGAAAGAGGAATTATAAATATATTGAAGAGTATTTTTTCAACTATTGTCTTAGAGGAATTATGTATTTATGTACTCAATTGCATTCATGTAGGCAGTTCGAAATATGCATGTAATGTATTGTTTTTCATCATTATTAAGGGGAAAATAAAATGTCGTTTTTCACTTATGATAAATTATTATATTGATTTCTCGATACCTCAAATAATCATTTCTGCAGAACAGAGCAATTCTAGCACAAACAATTTTTTCGATAGCCGCATGTGCATTTTCAAGAAATCCAAAGCGCCTATAGGTATATTTAGGTATAAGAATAATTATCAACCAGAATCACGTAGAAATAAATTGTGAACCTTCATGGGTTTATTGGTCTTTTGCGTTTAATTTGTTCACAATATTCAGGATAAAAATTGTCTTTTTTGCAAATTCAATTTCATTCACAACCTGGAAGATTTAGGATTTTTTTTCAACTTTTTATTGTATTCTATATTAAGTTTGCCACCTTGATTTTCAGAAGAAAATGTCTTTTTCATCTTAATTTATTATTCTTAATTTCAATTCATTTATCTTAAAGTTTCCCTTCATAAATGTCATTTGTTGACAACCTCGAAAGTTCTGAAAACTTTTTATTCCTCACTTTTGATATCAATAAAGTGTTTTTCAATACTGTCTACTTTATTTTCCTCTTGATCGCCAAATATTTCAACAATGAATATTCCCAAAAATACCTTCTTTTATTTATAAATGGATATCTTATGGACATCTTAGAGGGATATCCGTGAGATATCCTTGAGGGACATCTTATATGTATGTCCCACAAGGATATCCATAGAATATCCTTGTCGGAAATCTTATGGATGTCCCTCTCGGATATCTTATGGTCGTGTTGGTTGGAGCGCTCTGGGCATCCATTGGACGTCCATAGGATATATTTTGGATAATATTGGATGTCCATATTATATCCACAATATCCAATGGATATCCATCGGATGTCCGTGTGTTATCTGGGTAATGACAGATGTTACCACAAATTACTGACAAAACCGCGTGGTTTTTATTTTCGACGCGTCCATGTGTACGAACCTCTATACTCCTTCACAGTTTCTTTGATATCACAAGTAGTACTGAATCCCGTCAAATACAATTTTGTTGGAAAGTGATCCATCAGATTGCTATGAAATTAGCACAGATCTTAGAGTAAATATTCAAAATAGACTTCTATATTTCTGCTCGATTTGCGTATTTATTTTCGGAAATATTGGGTGAAAATATGTCAAAGTTCGGTATTAAATCCTCAGTATAATAGTTGTTTCCTCATAACTCAAGAAAACTGGTTCCAACAAGAAAAAACTCATTAATTAGTAAGCGAATGCCAACACACAAACCCGTTGGAAATTTCGTGATGAATCCAAAAACATTTTTTTCAGATATAACTTGCCAATATTTACGGTTATTTCAGTGTTTTCGCTTTCAGATAGTAGTCGAGGTTTTACTCTAATGCAAATCGTTGTTAATTAGAAGGTGTTGAGAATAGGACAATAATAATCTAAAAGTAATAGTTGGGATTATAAAGAAAAACTCTTATTGGCAGAAGCACAAAATTCACTATTCAAATTCGTATATGGAAAGTGGATAAAAACTCTGGTGCTCTCGTAACAACATGTTCAAATTCCATGAAAGACAGTTTGCCATCACCGTCTACGTCAGCTTCCTCCATTACCTTCTCAGCTATCTGCTGTCTTTCTTCTGCAAGTAGTTCTTGACGAGTTAATAAGTTCAATGCTTCGTAAATATCTTCTGGGCCAATATGATGATCCCCATCAAAGTCTGAAAGGATAACATCGCTGATAGTATCAGGAATGGAAAATATATTATAATATATTCATGTCTGTCAAAATTCCTTTATTGGCAGCAGAATCAATGTAATATCATTTTCAGGTCCTATTTTTGATGAAAAATATACGATCTGAAAAATACTGAAAATTTCCTTGCCATCACGTAATGTGATTTGTATTATTCACATATTTTCACAGATGTACTAACCACTTTCAATAAGGAATGGGAGTATTTCCAAAAACAGATTCCATCGAGTGTAAATATAGTTCCTGGTCGTAGGTTTATAGTTTGAAGGTTCGTGCAAAATTTCGTGGGGATTGTTCAACAAGAAAAATGGAAAAATTATTTGTTTTTGGAAGCTGAGCAGTGTCTGAATGGGCTATAAATTCAAGCAAATTATGCAGTCATTTTAATGTTTTTTCAATTTTCTTCTTCAAAGTTATCTCAATTTTTATCGAATTATTCTACTATTTTTCAGATGCACTGTTTGTCAATTCACACTTGAAAATATCTAACTTTCAATTAAATTAAACTTTCAAGAATCAATTTACCAGATAAGAGTTCCTCCGAAAGCATAGCTTTTTTACTTCCCAAGAATATTTCAATTTTAGAATTTCACCCCAATACTTATTCTGAGAGCCCTTTGTTACATTGTTTCAATAAAGTTTAATACTACTACTACTTTTCCTGAGAACTTTTTCTGATCGAAAAAATACCTGCGAATCAGAATTCGTAAAAGTGTTTTCTGATTTCGTCATGGTTCAAGGAGCGCTCAACAACATTGGCATACACAGGGTATTTCATTCGATGAACCATTTCTGAGGAAGTGTGCTTGAATTAATCATCCTATGTATATTTTCAAATATTCTCAGGAGAGCAATTTTACATGAGAACCGACCGATTTCAACAAATTGAAATATATTGAATAATTCTGTACGTTCTACCGCACCTTTTATATTATAATGCCATATTTTTGAACTTAATGAATGACCTGGGAATCGGGAGGGCTTAATCTGAATGTGGAACCAAATGTCAACTACTCTGGATGGAAAATACAATGCAAAAGACTATGGAATAAGTATTTCTGACATATTCGACAATTTAAAAAAAATCTTGAAAATCAATGAATGAGTTTTTTCCGCGCATGTTCGAATTCGTTGCCAAAGCTCCACCAAATGCACCTTTACTTCCTGATGGAAAGATTTTGTGATCTAATCATAATATCTTCACGAAATTCTGTATAAACCTTCGAGCTGTCACTTTTCCATCAAGTACTGAGTATCAATTCGATTTTCTCTGTAGTTTTGGGAATATTGAGAAAATAAATTTTGAATGGGTTTATCTGCGGAATCATTGGCAAGATTTTACCCCACGAATTACAAATACAAATATCGAGTTTCTAACTTCCGGAAGAAACGACTTTGAAACTCGATATTTGTAATGTAGGTTTGGACCCCCATTACGAAGGTCGAATTCGTGAATGGGTAACATCCACCCACTGATTCCGCAGTTATACCCATTCAAAATTTTATTTTCTCACTATTTCCAAGAATACAGAGGAGATCGAATTGAAATCCAGTACTTGATTTAGAAATGACGGCCAAAAGGTTCATACAGAAATTCTTGAGGAGGATATGATCAGAAGATCACAGAATATAAAATATTTGAAAAAAAAACTTGAAATTGAATTTTTCTAATGAAATAATCATCGTGAAATTCCGCACAAATTTGTTCATGAGCATTATCAGACTACTTACCAAGTTTCATCATGATTGAACAAGTATTTGTCGAGTTATTCCGGAGAAAAACAACGATTCCGAAAAAGAAAAAGTTTTTTCGAAAAAAGATTTTCTTTGAATTTACTCTGAGAGTTTCAAGTCGATAGGATCCTACGCCATCTGAACATTGGAAAATTACAGACCAAACGATAGCACGGCGTTACCAAGAACAGGTGCGCAAAATCCTGAAATGAACCAGGAAGAAATATTCACAGGTTCATTCGCCATTTTGCAATCCCAAGAAACATTTGTGTTGATTAGACGGACTGAGTTATTTCAATAACAACAACTATAAATCAAAGTAAAGAAAAATTGATATAAGATATTCAACAAGCATCCAAAACATTAGGTGTCGATTGAAATATATTATGGGAGGATTTTTGAATTATTTTTCAGGACCTTTCTCGTCCTCACAGCCAATCGTGCATACAATACCTCCTGAAAGAAACAATTTGGAACTTGATTTTCGTGAGTAAGTTGAATACGAAGGCCGAGTTGCGCATTTATAGCCATTCAAAATTTTAATTTCCCAATACTTTCAAGATCACAGATACCTAATATTCAATTCTTGATTCAAAAATCACAGCTTGGGGGTTTGTTTAGATTCTCGTGAAGATAATATGATTAGAAGTCCGAAAATATATATTTGAAAAAAAATTGAACTTTCCTTTTTCAAATTGTTCTCATGAAAGTATTCTCACGAAATATTGCACAAAGTTATGCACAAGCATCGACAGACTATTCACTAAGTTTCATCATGATTCGTTCAGTAGATTCTGAGGTATTCCGAAAATAACAACGATACGGAAGAAAAAACCAAGTTTTGAATTCTTTCAATATCTTCGAAAATTATAATCGAATCGAACTGAAATTTGGTACGATGTTGGGAAACATGGGGTTCAAGGTCAGTGAAAGAGTTTTTTAGACTCTAATGATTAGTTTGAAAACAAAATTTGAATTTACTGTCATTGCCATATCAACCTTATTCTGGAATAAATCGCGCCTTCTTATGCTCCCAAGTTTTTTCTGAAATATTACGGAAATAACTTCAAAATTTCAAATGACTATTATTCCGAAATCGGACAGAATCCAATTCGACACCGGATTCGTCATCAGTGAGTCCAACCTAGTCGTTTGTGATCATTTTCGTCCCAAAATTAGAAAATATCAGACATTTGACCGTTTCCAAGAACCTGCTCGCAAAAATTAGATAAAAATTATTACCTATTTAAAGAAATCATGTCTGCGGATTGAATGTATTCTGGAGAAATATCCTATAAATAAAGAGTTTCATTTAATTCCTAATAGTTATTTCTCAGATATTGGAAGTGAAACCGAAAAAAACATCCCTGAAAAATAATCCGAAACATTGTTTGCACTTACCATATATCCTGAAAGCGTAGTACACTTTTATATCTCTGGGCGCATGTTCGCAAAAAACTGAAAGTAATTCTAGGAAATCTTCAAATGACAAATTTCCATTTCCATCTCTTGAGAAAACTTCACATATTCGTCGTTTGAATGGGTTTTCCTATAATTGAAAGTTAAGAAGTAATATTTGTTTTTCAACGGCATTTTCTATTCTGGATGTTACACAGACGTGAAATATTTTTGGGCGCTTGTTCTGGGCAACAGAGAGCCCTATTAGTTGGCTTATTGTTTTATACTTACAGGATGAAGCCTTATTCAAATTCAGTTCGAAAAAATAAATATTACCGACCCTCGAATAGCATACAGTCCTAATCATTACAAATAAGGACTCTAGCATAGATTGTTTGATGATTGGAAATCAAAAATGACTGTGGGCGGTTTAAATACTCTATCACTTCTGATTTTCACAAAAGGAGAAGACGGTTTTGATGTTAGAGTCTCTTTCTGTCTAGTTTGGGGCTGTATCCGGCACGAAAGAACAATGTTGGAGTCTAATTTGCAATATTTGTAGCTTTCTGTTTGACGATTTGGGTAACTTGTTGACAAATTTTAGCGCGAGGGCAGCTCCGAGCTCCCCAAATCGTCAGATAGAAAGCTACAATTAAGGACTGTATGCAGGTCGCAGGTCAAAAGGGTCAATTTTTTTATTTAAAAACAATTTATATTATAAAACAGGAAATCAAAGTACCTATTAGGTATAGGAATATCCACGGAGTAAGCTTGTTGTCCGAGGGATCATGAAACATGTTTCATGAAGTGTTTGATTTGAGTTGAAACTTTACATGATGGTATGATGCGTATGTAATCGAGAGTCTTTCTGACCTAAAAAAATAGGAAATAATCTACAATTTGTGATTTATAGAGTACTGCAATCAGACCATTATATAAGAGTATTTATTGATATTTCATTGTTTCACATGAATTTTTTCGTCGAATTTGTTTTTGTGTTGTGAGAAACCAATAAGTTATGAATAATATATAAGTTTCATTTAGGATGTCAATGGCATTTGGTTATAACTGAGAAAATAATAAACCCTTGTGTAAAATTTGCAGCGTTGTGGTTTATTATTTGACAAAATCAAATAATAAACCTTAGTGATCGACCAAAAAAAAAATTACCCCCCCTGAAAATTTCACAGTTTACATTTTGAAGTATGTAGATTTGATAAAAAACACTGCAAATTTTACACAAGGGTTTATTATTTTCTCAGTTGAATAACCCAAAACCATTGATATCTTAAACAACTTAGAGCCGAATGCGATGATTCATTTTCGATATTATTGGAAATTTGCAGCGTTTTTCTTTATATTTCAGGAACCACTGGTCGGAAATCATCCGGGTAAAAGTTTTTAGGTTAAGTTATGCAACAGTAATCAACTCGCAGAGTTTCATGAAAATTCGGTAGTAATTTTTTTCCCCCCAACCCCTCATTTAGAGCCCTTAGGGTCCACCGATTCTGCTGAAAAGCTTGGAGGATCAACGCCGAGTGACACACGATTTTTCTACCAAGTTTCAAGGATTTCCGTTCAGTACTTCCAGAGAAAAGTCCCGGACAACGGACGGCGGACGGACGGATTCTGGTTTATTATTTGATAAAATCAAATAATAAACCTTAGTGATCGTCTAACGAAAAAAAAATTTTAACCCCCCCTGAAAATTTCACAGCTTACGTTTTGGAGTATGTAGATTTGATTGAACGAATAAAAAAAAATCCGTCCGTCCGCCGTCCATTGTCCGGGGCTTTTCTCTGGAAGTACTGGAGGGAAATCCTTGAAACTTGGTAGAAAAATCGTGTGTCACTCGGTGTTATTCCTCCAAGCTTTTCAGCAGGATCAGTGTACCCTAAGGGGTCTAAATGGGGGTTTGGGGGGAAAAAAAATTATTTCTCGAAAACTTACCACCGAATTTTCATGAAACTCTGAACGTTGATTACTGTTGGATAACTAAACCTAAAAACGTTGCAGATTTTACACAAGGGTTTATTATTTTCTCAGTTAAGTAACCCAAAACCATTGATATCTTAAATAAAACTTATACAGCGTGCCAAAAAAGTAAAATTACTCGTCAATAATGAGTTTACGAAGAACTATCAAGGAATATCCTCGCACCCGTCGATTTTTGATTTCAAAACCAATTTATCCTGTGCTTTTTCGAATTCGATATTTCTCAGTTCTCTACTTTATTTTTTCATCTGGAAATATATGGATTGTGATACATCAAATGAAAGGTAATTTGATTACCTTTTCGGCGATGTGGCTTCAAGTAGAATTGCTTGTGCCGTTTTTCATTGAAAAATTAGGAAATAATTTAGAATTTTCAGTTAGGAGGGTACTGTAATCAGACCATTAATCTTTTATTAATTAATAATGATAATAATGATGATGATAATATATTCATTCAATCAGAGGCTTATTAAAATACAATAAGGTTGGTTTCTTTAAAACAGAATACAGAACTCAAAACAATTCACTTTTACAAAAACCAAAAAAATTACTCTAAGGATATGGTTCATAGTCAACAATTGCATTACACAAAGTAGTTTTGAAAACTTTCAGGTTGGATGTCCTCCTAAACCCTTGGGGTAGAGCATTAAATAGCCTCAGGTTCATGTACAAGCGCGACTTTTCTATTAAGGTTAAAGAGTGACGTGGGTACAAGCTGTATACAATGGTACAAGTATGTGTATCTGTGCGCCTAGTGCTGTACCTTCATGAAAACGAGTACCCTATATACGTATAGACCACATGATGTTAAAAATTTGTTCTCTTTAGAAGGCCCTCTACAATATTCTCTAAAACCTTACTTCAGTATAATTCTAAAATGAATTTTTGCCTCAGAAACACTCACCTTGTTACTATAAGGGAAATTCTCGAACCCATGGATTTGTAATTTGAATTGAATTAATACTTAACTTTCATTGTCGTTCACAAAACTGAATTGGTCATCGAATGACCGTTGATGTGATATATCACATGCAATATTTTTCAAAAAAAAAAACTGTTGAGGTCTAAGGGTATAAACCCCCAATAATGCATTTCTCAAACTTCGAAAATAGAAATAGAAATGAAAATAGGGAAATTCTCGAACCCATGGATTTGTAATTTATATTGAATTAATAATTAACTTTCATTTTCGTTCGCATAACTGAATTGGTCATCGAATGTCTTTTTATGCGATATATCACATGCAATATTTTTCCGAAAAAAAAATTTTGACGTTTAAGGTTATAAACCCCCAACTCTAAAACTACATACATTTTTCAACTTCGAAAATAGAAATCGGCGGGTAGGAGGATATTTTTCAATATTTATAATTTTAAGAATAAGAATGTGACACCAATCACAAATTATTAATTTTCTAATGAAAAAATTGCCTAACAAATTTTTTTGTAGTAACGCCACTCAATATGCAATGGAATGTACTTCCATTTGATATATCATAATCCATATATTACTATTTGAAAAAAAAACAGTATGGAGGCGTGGAGCGTAAAGGGTGGGAGATTTCGAATTCAAAAAAGCATAGGGAGACCTGCTTTCGGAATTACAAATCCTTGGATCCGTCGATTTTCCTTAATAATAATTATTAAAAGAATAATGGTCTGATTGCAGTACTCTCGAATCACAAATTGTAAATTAATTTCTCATTTTTTATTGAAAAACGGTACGACAAATTCTTTTTTTAGTCGAATCGCTGAGTAGGTAATCAAATTACTTTTCATTTGATGTATCACAACCTATATATTTCAATTTGAAAAAATAAAGTAGTGGGGCGCGGGGGGCGTTGGGGATGTGAAAGAAATATAGAATTCAAAGAAACACAGGATAAATTGCTTTCGGAATTCAAAATCAACAGGTGCGAGGATTTTCCTCAATCTTCATTCAAAAGTTATTGACAAGTTACGTTACTTTTTTGGCACGCTGTATACTATTCATATCCCATTGGTTTTTCACCCCAAAATTTGCTGCGTTTTTCTTTAAACCTCAAGAACCACTGGTCGGAAATCATTCGGGTAAAAATTTTTTAGTTGAGTTATGCAACAGTAATAAATGTTGAAAGTTTCATGAAAATTCGGTAGTAAGTTTCCGAAAAATATTTTTTTTTCCCTCCAACCCCCAATTTCGAGCCCTTAGGGTTCGCCGATCCTGCTGAAAAGCTTGGAGGATCAATGCCGAGTAACACACGATTTTTCTACCAAGTTTCGCGAATTTCCGTCCAGTACTTTCTGAGAAAAGCCCCGGACAACGGACGGCGGACGGTGGACGGCGGACGGACGGATTTTTTTTTATTCGTTTATTCAAATCTACATACTCCAAAACGTAAACTGTGAAATTTTCAGGGGGGGTTGAAATTTTTTTTTGTTGGTCGATCACTAAGGTTTATTATTTGAATTTATCAAATAATAAACCAAAAACAGTAGAGGGATATAGAGCGTGAAGAGTGAGAGATTTCAATTTCAAAAAGCATAGGGAGATCTGCGCTTTCGAAATTACAAATCCATGGTTTCGTGGATTTCCCTCAGTAATAATTAGTAAAAGAATAATGATCTGATTGCAGTACTCTCCAATCAAATTTTAAATTTGTTCCTAATTTCCGAGCTGATTTCTTAATAAAAAAAACGGTACAACCAATTCTACTTTTAGCCACATCCCTGAATAGGTAATCCAATTACTTTTCTTTTGATGATGTATCACAATCCATATATTCCAATTTGAAAGAATAAAGTAGTTGGGTGCGGACGTAGGGGAGGAGAAATATATAAAATTCAAGAAAGCACAGGTTGAATTGCTTTTGAAATTAAAATCTAGTGTGCGAGTATTTTCCTTAATAATTCCTCGTACAAGACTTATTGACGAGTTACGTTAGGTACTTTTTTGGCTCGGTGTATATATACCATATCATGTGAAAGTTCAACTTGAATCATGCAAACACTTCATGAAACATATGTTTAATGAGATCTACAACTATTATTCTAACCCACTTAGTAAATTTCAAGTTATTACTTCACTTATTTTTTCCGGACATTATTTCACGAAAAAAACCAAAGAGACTTGATATTCATCAAAAATTTTCAAAATTCAGAATCGACCGAGGCACATACTGATTAAGTGACGCGACATGTCAAAAAACTCTCGATATTATCAGATATGAGTTATGAGATATTACGAAACAAGTTTGGCGAAAGTTCGCGTCCATGAGTACGGTCCTTCAAAAAAATTCCTGAGGATCAATATGATTCAGTAGAAGCATCATTTCAGACCGAAGCTTAACATTTTTGAGCTGGTTTAGTACATGGATGGGCGGCCACTCCGTAAAATCGTTCGATCGGTAAACCAGGTAGATTCAAGGCGTAAGTAGGCAACTGAAGAAGCACGCAAAATCTCAGCACTTTCTTACTCACTTGTAATTCAGGAAGTTTTCGGACTGTATCTTCAAGAGGAATTCTTATAGTAACTGACTCATCCTGCTTCATTTTTTTGGGTACTAAATCAGGTCGGATGTTTCTGAATTTTTCGAAAACTCTGAAAATAGATTCGAATTAGTAAATCTCAAGAATTATTTAATTTTCTATTTTATAACTCAAAATGTTGCAAAAGGGCTTAAAGCTTCATCTACATCTATGCATAGCTCCAAAACACCTTGACTACTCCGATTATATCTAATCATTCAACATAAAATTCAATGAAATATGTATGGTGAATATTGTTATGAGATAACTTGCCTCAATATTTCTTTCTTGTTGAAAAATGTGCAATCCTGAAAAACAATATTTTCAATGATTTATCGACCACAGTTTACAGCTAACCTGATAGTTGTGTAATTGTTGTTCACTGAAAGTTACTATCTTATTCCCCATGGCTCACTCTCACTCTAAAACAAACTCTTTCAAGCAAAACCCTTTGAACGCCCTTATATCGTGTGGATTTGGAAACGCAGGAGTGGTTCTAATTACTCAAATAGATATCCATATTGATTCGTCTGTTGTTTGCCATATATGAAATTAATGCATGCAAGCCACTAAGAGCTTGTAAAGTACAGAATTCATTACATCTGATACAAAATCGTTTCAAACATTTCTTACGCAAAGTCCAGAAGTAGCAATAAACGGTGTTTTATGTGGAACTATAAACGAATTTTTAACGCTTTATGAGTTAATAATGGTCTTTCCTTTTATCACGTCTATCATCATTTAATTCTGAAGAATGAGGTATTTCACGCATATTTAAAAGGTATCATAAGTAAACAATTTTGTGTATATTTCACTTATTTTTCGGTACCTATTATTATTATTCATCGAAAATCACCTAATACAATTTATGAATGTGAGTGGACATTATCGCTGATTTGGCGAAATAATTGTTACATTTCGTACAATATCATTCGTTTGAATATTGAATTTATCCTACTTCTGGACTTCAACTGGAATTGAGCTGGTGAAAATATTAACACATGGGCCAATTACACAAACTTGATATTTATGTTTATGTTTATGTGACAGCAGCTCCAAACCTAACCTAAGATATGCAGATGATAAGAGTTTATGTTTTGTTGTTTATCTGATATTTAAATTGGTAGTTTGAAAAGAACTAATGCTACCCTAGTTTGAAAGATTTGTTTTGCATTTCAATGGAAAGGGGACATAGTAAATAAAGATATAAAATGCACTGTAAATAATAAAACACGAAAATGTCTTTCAATTCAGATTCAGAGTTGGAGGTGAAGGTTCGGAAAGGTAATTGGATGTACAGTTGTGAATAATATCTAACTCTTATTTTGTAGCAACCGAAAGAATTTCCGAGAACATGCATATAGTTGCCAACGAACCGTCATTAGCATTTTACAGGTTACAGGAACATGTACGGAAAGCTTTGAATCCTATGGTTGATCGAAAAATAGAGGTCCACAAATTGCACCAGGCACTTCAAGGCAGATGTTATGATATTGAATATGCTGTTTGGTAAGAAATATGTTCTCTCAAGTCTTTGTCCATCTATCTCTACCATTCAAAAAGACAAAAGTTCTAATGCTATGATGGAACCATTATCAGACAGGTCATAAGAAAATTATTTTATTTTTGTTCTTGAAAAAGTAAATCATTACGTTATATGAAAATAATTCTCATGTCATGAAGCAAACAAAAATTTTTCGAATTTCAATTTAATTTTATTTTTCCTTATTTCTTTATAATTTTCATCGATCATTGTGTAAATGCATTCTGTAAATTATTCCTTAAATTCAGTCTTGTTATGATATGAAAAACCCAATCTCTTATTTTGCAGTGCAATCAAATCAATGGAAAGTGCAGATGACAGCTTCAAGAATATACAAGATCATCTGAAGAATGCAATTTTTCTGAAACAACAACTAAAGTATGAAGAATCCAGAAAGAAAAAAAGTGACTCCAGTTCGGTTTACAAACGTTTGTCTGCTCACATAACGCTTGATTTACCAGATCTACCAGAGTTTTCTGATGTTGTAAGAGAGACAGCAAATAGAGTTGAAAGCATCATGTCTAAGGCAACACACTCTGCTAATTGAATTCAATACAGAAATATCCAATTGTTCCGTTGATAATATTCAACTATAAATGTTTTTTTCTGTGATTATTTTGCTTGGAATGGTATTCATTAAGGCGATGGCTAGTTTTCCTTCCTATAAAAATGAATGTGAAGAAGGTATTTGAATATAGGGCAGTAATCAAGAATGTCATGATTCAACAATTTATATTTTCCTTATAACCATAAAGAACATATTTTCTTTCGTTAAAGAAAGAAACTGTATTATTTTAACTTTTCAACCTAAGTGTTTGTTGAAAGCACATAACTGGAGAAAATTAATGTTAAATCTGAAGTAATATCCAAATTCAGCGTATGCTCAATAAGATGTTTATTTCCAATTATGTTCAATGCTTTGGTTTAAATTAAGCTCTGAAAATTTCAATTATAAGGCATCTACATTAGGAATCACTCTTGGCTATCCAAGAATGAAAAAAACCTTGAAATAAATTATTGTTAGATATAATAGACAAAGTCATATACTCTATAATTTACTAATTTAGTTAGAAATATTGTCATATTATAAAATCAGGCTAGGATTTCATGAAATAGTGAGAATAAGGAAATATAGTGCAGGTAAACTTAAGAATCCAATAAAAATGATTCAATTAAATGAATTAAGTTATATGTAACAGCAATGATGAAATATTATACATATAAGACTGAATGTATTTATTATTATAGTCGCCAAATATACGTTGCAATTATTTCATCAAACTGAAATTGAAACCATCCCCTTCCTTCAAGAAGGTATTATCTGCGAAATAATGCGAAGGATATAATTCCTTATTTCTCATTATTTTTTTGAGTCTCAGGGATGATGAAAATCTTGGGTTCTATTAAGTATTGAAAAATCTTTACTTCCTAATGAAAAGATTCTAATCATATCCTCACGAACCTTCAAGATGTCATTTTTTCAATAAGTACTGGATATCAATTTGAATCATGGAAATATTGAGAAAATAAAATTTGAATGCTTATATATCCGTGGGCGAATTTTTTTACCCATCCACGAATTCGACCTTCGTAATTAAGCCCCAAATATACGAATTTCTTAACTACCAAAATGCACATGCGCATCGAATGTTCACTTGTTAAGAATAGGAGGCCTGTATTAGAGATCTTGCCTTAGTCTACGAGGGGCCTTAGAAGCCGTCTTCATCGTGATAGTAGTCTATGCTTTTCGATTTGACAGAAACTGCAGCTCTATGTCTGTGATGTAATGTTTCCTTGTATGTTTTTTAAATTTGGGAAATTTTCTTCGTGTTTATTTTAATTTCATCACATCTACTACCCAGGAAAAAGTGATCCAATGACACATGAGTGATTAAATTCTCCTGTGAAACAAGGTAATTTGCAAATTTCATAACCTAAAACAGTTGTCACTTTCTCCGAGTTTGAGCAGTACGTATTTAACTGTTTCTGTATGTATTTCGTCTATTTTTTTTGATTCGCGTGGGAATCATTGCAGTGCAATTTTTAGTTTGTTTTTATTTACATGATATTGAATTCTTCGTCATCATCGGTAAAGCACTGCCGTAAATAATTGCATTTGAAAGGGGTTGACAAAAAAAGGGTTGCGTGTGAGATGGACGTCATATGTTCGTTCAATAACTTTATTGTTTGCAACGCCGCCAATTCAACATCAGGGAATGTCGATTTGAAAAATTATTAGTCATGACCGAATGAAAATATGCTTTCGCATTTTCTGTCATCTCGACAGGAAAGACAAACATTGTTTCGCTCGTTCGCCAACTTGTTGGAAATTCTGGATTCACTGAAACTAAAGTCTGCGCCGATAGCCAAAATATTGATTTTGGGTTGGAACAGAATGGAGTAGTGGTAATAATTTTCGTCTTAAGTTTAATCTACATCATCGTTCTTTCGCGAAGCAAACCAAGAAAAAATGTATTGCAGTGAGTTCTCGAATTGTTTGCATAGGATTCCAATCGTTTGAAACGTCGTAATTTCGAATAAGAAATAGCCGATTCTTGAAAAATAAACTTCGTGAAGTTAATTGTGGATTACTGTTGGATGTGTGTAGTTAACTAAGTTCCAGTTTGAAAGAACTGAGCTCTGATAAACTTATCAGTATACTTGATTGATACCTCAAGAAGTTACAGATCCTCTGATTCGAGATTTTTAAATATTGCACTTGAAGTTTCCCATGTTATTATATCTCTTATGTGATGATTCATTTTAAAGTTGAAGGGTGAATCAGTTGGATTATATTTGAACTCCTAAATGTTTCATACCTCCAATTCAATTTCTAAGTGACTATTTGATCATAGTACCTACATTATGGAGTGAATACACCTTAGGCTTGGTTCTCCGATGGCTTCAATGAGAAACAAACAGAAATGACCAGCTTGACATTGGCATTAGACAAGGATGTGAGTGAAAGTATCGAACGAATCACTAAATTGTTTCCTAAGTGTCGACCTAGAAGTGATATCAATCTTAATCGGATCATAAGTTTGGATCATGAATCAAATGAGAACATCACAAATAGGGTCATGAATATCGAAAGCGAAAACGATAGGTAAATAAATTACTGGATCAGTAGTGGTTTTCATTCATGTTTGCTTGTCATCATCTCTGTGTTGTTGCAAATACATATGCCAGCTAATTTTTGTTTTCCTGCCATTGAATTAGAATTATGTGCCACTATCTTTTGGAGTTTTGCTGTTGTAACCAGAGAACTTCTTTTATTTCAACAAGCATGTGCTGCTGATACTGCTATGATTTCAGTTATTGTAATTAAAGGGGAATTTTATTTCAACAAGCATGTGTTGTTGATAAGTCTGATGGATATGATATGATTTTCAATATATTATTGATAGTCTGATGAAAATGATCTCCCTCACAACAGATTTTTCTACTTCTTGAATTCTGAAATGTTTCATATGTGTAAGTAGCTCCAGTATAGTCCCATGTCCAGTTACATTCTAATAGGAATTCAACTCTTTGGTCGTCTGTTAGGTATGATCAGCTATTCTTCATATGAATTCTCCTTTAAATGTCATTTATTCGTGCTTCTTTTATGATTGCTTCAGGGCAAAAGCAATACGATTCGGATAATGAATATTATCAAGTGGTTGTTTCAAGAAGCCTTAGATGTTGTTATATTCGATTTGGTGCATCTATGGAGTTTCAGTTCTTGTACCTTTAGTACAAGAACTCTCCATTAAACATGCTTCAAGTATATCTAGTTTTTTGAACAGAACACATTTTTTTTATCAGTGTGCTTTAAGTTGTTCCTCAATTATGTTTTATTAGCTGAAGTTTCCCTCACAGATTAATGTAATAATTTATACCATGACTCCAGCAATGCATAAGAGAAACGCCAATAGATAAGTTTTCAAAGCAGTGTTGACAAAATGTTATAAATTTACAACAGAAACAGGCTACATATTATTGTTGGATTTTTATTCAACTGTCTGAGGTAGTCAATATGCAGTCTGTTTCTTTAGTTACCACTTGATTCAAGGTCTATTATTCATGTTTTCTTGGTATAAGAGTAAGAGTGACAATACTGATCTGAATCATGAAGTTAAAGCATGTCAAGTAAATTAATGATTTGGAAATTGTGTTGATTTGTTAGTTATATAAATGTATATGTTTATATATAATTTTTTTGATTTCCTCAGTTTGAGTAAAAAGTGCTAAGAGAAATGTACTGTGTTTAAATGGCAACAGGTTGCATGATGGCCTTATTTCCACATATATGTTTTTTGTTTTCTCATTTTTGGCATAAGTGTGCATGTGAAATGAAATCACTGATGCAGGAAGAAACCTGATTTTTGTCTATTTCATTCAGATGGCTGCAAGATAGCTCTTGTATAAGCAATCAGCTTCATCGAGAGGATGATGATATTCTTATTGACCATGAACATCCTGGAGGAACCTACAAACTTAGGGATTCTAGGTATTTCATATTTTTTTGAGAAACATCAATTTATCACAATCTTAAATAATTCAAATTCAATTGGAAAAGGTTCAAAATTTGATAACTTCAGAGTTCGACCCTTAAAATATATATGAGGCAAGGTGTAATACTCTAGAATTGAAAGCCTGTGCCAAAAGCATTCTCTTTTTATGCTTATGTTATATAAAAGTTGGTTTTTTGCTTGAAATGGAACAACAGGGTGATGAAGCCTCTTGAACATATGGCTTCTCTTGCTACATTCCTAAATTTTAAGACGTTTTCACCTATTTGGAATATAGGTTCACCTCCGGTCATCCCGGAAATGCCATCATCTTTAGATAGTCAAAAGGTGCATTCTGTATATAGCTACAGTTTCTGAATCAAAGCAGTTTTTTGAATCGTATCTAGATACAGAATCTCCCATGTTGGGGATCTATTAGACGTATACACAGAATGGATCATAATTTTGTTCTGAAATTAGCATTAGCAATTGGTTTTCAACCATGAACAGCTCTCTTGAATATTTTCAAAAACTATCCTACTTCTTCCTTATTTCGAATGGCACACCCAGTACATTATTCCTTCATTAGATAGCTATTTTTCAAATAAATCTTTCTCATTGGGTTTTCATGTAAGGGTCCTTGAATTAGACGAACCAAATTTTTCAAAACCCAATATTTTCAAATTAGTACCTATATACTTTAATTTTCAGTCGATTCTACGTTAAAAAAAGGGGGGGTTATAAAGAAAAACTCTCCTTTTGCTCTACTTCTTCGTTGGAGGTAAACGACTGTGGAACGTCTCTTCCCATTCAAAATATTATTTTAAATTATGCTACTCAATTTTCGTTCTGCATGTGGAAATTTTATTCAATTATACAAGAGTATTTATTGATATTTCAATGTTTCACAGGATTTTTTTCATGGAATTTGTTTTTGTGTTGTGGGGAAACCAATAAGTTAGAAATAATATATAAGTTTTATTTAAGATGTCAATGGTATTGGGTTATATTTGAGAAAATAATAAATCTTTGTGTAAAATTTGCAGCGAATGATCGAAAACGTAAGTTCTAATTTGAGAATCTTGAGTTTTGATGGATTTGTCCGAGTTGATGATCCCCTCATTAACGCCGTGTACATTTTCAGTCCAATTAGCCAACATTGTTATAATACTACATATCGAAAATAAAATCATGTAATAATAATAATATAATAATCGAAAATGAGAAAAAAAAAATTTCAGCACTTTCACTGCAGAAACATACAGGAAAGTGTAAATTCCTGTCGATACCATTTTCTCAGAAGAAATTAAATATCTCAGAAACCGTTGAATTTTCATTCAAGGTAGGACATCTAGGTCTCTAATGATACAATAATATACTGCGCGCGCCATTTGAAATAAAGAAGTAGTAGGCTGTTTTCGGTGCAACCAGAAGTTGTAGAGGTCTGAAAATATTTTAGCAAGAATGTTCATTGTTGAAAACACCAAATGGTAATTTTCAACACAAAATTATGATCCGTCCTTTGTAAACGTCTAATGGGCCATCCACCGTGGGACACTCTGTTTATACCCCACCGAATAAACTTTGCAAATGACGTCATTAAAAAAATGGACTAGCTAATGAGAACACTTTTTGTTTTACTATTTTGGGAAGTATTTCTACACATAATACTATTTCAATCGAGAAATGCGATAGTTCAGCATTATTCTGATCATTCAAAATGATTTCAGACAGTTCATAACCGTATATATCGACAAATGTGTTCTGACATGAAATTTCGACCATGAGAGGTATAATTGGATTAGGATAATTAGAAATTTAAAAAAATCTAGAAAAGCACTGGCGTGAAGTCATCAGCCTTTGCGCGCATGTTCAAATTTGTCATTGAGTGATTCTGTATCTATTAAATATTACGGCTTAGTGGTTTTGACCATGAAATTGGGTGTTCTATTTTAGGTAGTGATATTTTACGAAGTACTTAGTGTTTTCGAATGAGCCATGGATTTGATGTTTGAATGAGAGTTCATAGTCATCGCATATTCATCGTGCTGAATTTCTATCCTATTGTCTGTATTTGTCAACGGGTTTGCTAAAAATTCTGAAAAAGCACTGACGAAGTTATCAACTTAAATTGAGTACACTGCGAAATTTCATTGATATCTGAGGAACAGTTCCGCGAAATCACTGAAAACGAATTTACCAACCATGCTATCCAAACGAAATTTTGCAAGCAGTTGATATTCAGGAGAAAATCTGCACATTCAAATGAGTATAACTTCTAAACAGGTTGGCTCATTAACTCACTCTACCGTCGCATCCTGATTCGCAAACTACACCTAAAGTTAGTGCGCTAGCTCTTTCGGTTCTCAAGTTATCGTGGCAACGGACGGCCGGCTAGACTGAATCGATTTTGACATTGGATTTTACATCAGTTAGTTTCAGAGAAAATTACAGACATTGGTCCAAACGGTAGAACATGCGCGCAAAAATGTGATATATAGAGGTATCTCATTTGAATGTTGGAAGTTGATGTCATTTTCGAGAAAACTGAAAATGAATTTTTCCCAAATTGCAAAGAGGTGCGTGACTAGTGACCATATTAAATGTCAGAAATATTTATGGGGTAAGGCGAAAAGGAAAGAGCATATATACCATCAGTCTTTGTCACCCTGTATACCTACCTCCATTCCATGAAACTGTTACGGCAGTGACTACTTAGGTCTCGTTTTCTATGATATTATTCTTTATGTACAGCTTCACTTTTAAATTGTTGAGTTGTTATGTAACTTTAATTGTTATTTGGTTAAACCCCTAAATGGGTTACAAATAGTCCGAGGGCCACTTGCACCGTATTACAAATCCATAGATTAGGTCCATAACGAAGGTTTTGGTACAAAATTATCTTGCACCGTCACATAATCCTCGTTTAATGGCCTTAACTGACTGTTAAATTTCAACCTTAGAATTTGGGGGTTTAAAAAAAAGGATTAATGATAAACTTTCAAATCTAACCTACTTCCGAGCGATTTCGTAGAAATTTTACATTTTTCTGGACGTGACGTCCAGTTTGTTTACATTTTTTTTTATTGGTCATTGGTGAAGAACTCGTGCGAGTTGATGGATTTGATAATCAAATCTTGAATAACTGTTATTGAATTTCAGATGAAATTCAATAAAAATGATATAGAGAGAAAATTGTATCACTAGGCATTGATTCTTATCTTTTCAAGCCTGAAGAATTAATATCTGTATTCATTATAAGCATATAACTGTTTGAAATGAAAAAGTAAAAATTATGTGCTCATTTATTTTCAAGATCGAATAGCGGAATAAAATCACACACTTATTTGGAATTAAAAAAGCATTGTTTCGTGAAAATTCTTCAATACCATTTTCTTAAGTGATGTATTATGTGGCAAGCTATCATATACTACTTGATTATTGTGCAGGTGCTGTGTCTGTGCTATCAATATCCTCGATTAAACACTGACTGGACTAAAAATATAACTACAGACGAAATAATGTAAAAGAAATTGCATCCATCTTCAAACGAACACCTCCGTCAATCCATCCGTACATGGTACATCAATATTCATATAAAATACTTTTGATTCTGCGGACCCCACGTCAGAGTTTTCATTATCTTCAATCAAATACTAACTCAATTCATATTATACCAAACCAAACGCGAGGATGGTAATTCCATGCAGAAGCTCAAATCTTATACTATTGAAAAATATAAGTTCACTTGAATATATATCTATAAATTCAATTTGAATCCTGATGCAGCAGTAAGATGCCTAGTCTCAATGTTAAACAATTCAGGAACATTACATGCAATATTTATTCCATAAAGTCTATCAGATATAATTTTTCGATGGATTTTTTCATAACTCGTAGAAATATGGTAGTGATACCGCATAAAAATGGATTTCAACCTTTGAATTCAAATATTTTCATCAAGTAGGGTTGAAATAACACGAAGCTATTCACAGGTACCCATTTATAAGAAAATAACCAGATTAGTAGATTAACTTTAATCAAGTTACATCTAGCCTCGGTACAAGCCGAATATTCAAACCAGGGTTTAATAAGTTGATCGTCACTTAACTAGCAGTAGCTTAAGACGAAAACGGTGCAATTGGGCCTTAGAGCTCAGAGAGATTGGAGGGCGAACATTAACTTCGAATGCATTGGTTTCTATGGTGAATGGTACATTGGCTTGTGCCTTTATGTTCATCTGGATATTCTGTACCCTTAGGGCCAATTGCACCGTTTTCGTCTTAAGCTTCAGTTAGTTAAGCGACGATAAACTTATTTAGCTCTGATTTAAATATTCGGCTTGCACCGAGGCTGAATGTAACTAGATTAAAGTTAATCTACAAATCTGGTTACTTTCTCATGAATTGGTACTTGTGACTAGCTTCACGTTGTTTATTTTAACCCTAATTGATGAAATATTTTAATTCAAAAATTGAAACTCATTTTATGGGTTCTACCATATTTCCATAAGATATGAAAAATCAAGATGCATCTATTGAAAAACCCACCGAAAAAATATATCTGACAGACTTTATAGCTTCCATAAAAATATTGCATGTAACTTTCCCGACTTGTTTATTATCATTAAGACTAGGGATTTCTTACTACAGACCTGTGCTCTTACTTCTGCATTAGGCTTTAAACATTATTCAAATTTATAGTTATATACTCAAGTAAACTTATATTTTGTAATATCATAAGATTTGAGCTTCTGCATGGAATTACAATCCTGGCGTTTGTAAAATGAATAAATAAATAGTATTGATTTATCCATGGATAGACTTTCTATTGAATTATTTTGTTTGTAATAAGTATATTATGAATTGAGTTAATTTTTGGTCGAATAAAATGAAAACTCTAATGTGAGATACGCAGAATAAAAAGTATTCTATATAAATATTGAAGTATCATGTATGGATGGATTGAAGAAAGGTGCAATTTCTTTTACATTAAATCGTTTGTAGTTATATTTTGAGTCCAGTTAATATATAATCGAGGAGAATGATAGCAAAGAGACAGTACCAGCACAATAATAAAGTAGTATATGATAGCTTTCCACATAATACATCACTTAATAAAATAGTACAGAAGGATCTTCATGAAACTATGCTTTTTCATTCCAAATATGTCTTCGATTTCATTCTGCTATTCGCTCTTGGAAATAAATAAGCACATCATTGTAACTTTATAATTTCAAATAGTTGAAAGCTTATAAGGAATATCATTGAGTTTTCGAACTCAATGGAAATACTGATGTTCATCCTTCATGCTTTAAAAGATACGAATCAATGCCTACTGATGTCATTATCTCTCTATATCATTTTTCATGAATATCTGAAATTCAATAACTTTTAATCAAAATTTGATTATCAAATCCATTAACTCGTACGAGTTCTTCATGAATGTCCAACGTAAACAAACTGGAGGTTACGTCCAGAAAAATGTCAAACTTGTACGAAATCGCTCGAAAGTAGGGTTAGATTTCGAAGCTTACCATTAATCCTTCTTTTAAGCCCCCAAATTCCAGGGTTTAAATTTAATAGTCAGTTAAGGCCATTAAACGTGGATTACGTGACGGTGCAAGATAATTTTTTACCTAAACCTTGGTTATGGTCTTAATCTATGGTTTTGTAATACGGTGCAAATGGCCCTTATATCAACTTTTTGACTATGTAGAAACTATAGTTGGTGTATTTAATATGTTCAAATTCGTGGACGAAAAAAATTTGTTTTTTAATTGTTCTAATGATGCTATCGTCACATTTTGCAAAAAATTATGCATCTGCACGGACCAACTTATTATCAAGTTTCATCGTGATCGAAACAATATTTATCGTCTTACTGCAGAATACTGTAAATACTGAGGAAAAAGCCATGAAATATGACATTTTTTTTTCAATATCTTTGGAAATTAAAATCGGATGGAACTAAGATTTTGTACACTGTTGTAGAATATTCACTTCAAAGTCGGTGCAGAGTCTTCCTCATCGAAGATTGACGAATAAAAAAAATTAAACAAATTTTTTTTAAATTCTCGAAGGAAATTTTTTTTCAAAATTGCTAACGATACGATCCAACAAGATTTTGCAAGCAGTTGTGCGTCGGTTCTCTACAACTAATTACCATTTGTAAACCAATTGCATAAGTATTTCCTGAGATTTTAAGGAAATTACCTGAAAAATTCGAACCGCCTTCAACTTTAAACACGTTCCGTCGATTTGGCCCACCAAGAAACTTAGCCGGCAGATCCCGATGCGCAACCTACCCTGAAAGTTTCAAGTCCCTAGCTCTCTCTATTCTCAAGTTATAGTAGTGACGGATACTGGCCGGACAGAATCGATTTTTTGACATCGGATTCATCATCAGCGTATCCATTTTACATTTGGTCAAAACGTAAGCATATTATTCCCTAGAACATGCTCACAAAATCAAGTGCTCATCAAAAACTCATGATTATCCTAATTAAAAAATTGTATGTGGTTGGTATATCACTGATAAGTGCCAAAGTGTTCCTTAATTGTCCAGTTTTTGAAAGCACTGACTCATCGGTGCAAAAAACAAGTTTTGTTCTGTCAGAACTATTCAAATTCTTATACTATCTTGCTTCCATAAATAATTAGGTATGTTTGAGCTAGTCACTCATAATTTTCATTATTGTGATACCTAATTCGAGCTTTACTTGAAAAAGCTCCAATTTATTACTTTTATCTTCTGTCTCGTTATCGCAGCCCAGCGCCATGCAGAACTGAACTATCAAAACATCCGCTTATTTGCAATATTTAACCTGTTTAGCAAAGCATTGACAGTAACAGGATATTAAATATTTCCTTAATAATACTAAAGTAAATTAGGTATACCTATCAATTAATAGTAAACAATGCATTGTGGTTGAAGTAAGTATGTGTTCTAAGCCAACCTTTCTGTTTATGTAGAATTATCGAAATAGCCGGTGGCCGTGAAATATATTCCCAGAGTCGAAGCAAAGCTGTACGAAAATGCCGGAATATATGCCTTGCAGAAGAGGGTGAGAAGAGATCGTTGAAATCGCCTATGCGTCAGGGTGTATGGGAATTCAGGGGACGCAACCATGATACGAAAAAACTAAGCAATTCCAGAGGTTACACAGAAACAGTGTTTTCGTCTGAGGTTAGTTCTGTCACTCATCAGAATGACAAACACAGAGAAAGTCCAGAAAGAGAGAAATCTCCTAGTCCATTGAAAGTTACTAGTCCAGGTGATGTAGTTGTGTTTGATGACATTGGGGATGAATGGCATATGGATGCTAAAAGGATGGAGAACAATTTCACTGCCCACAACCTTAAACCTGCTGAAAAGGAATGTGACAAAGTTACCAAGGTAATAGGTAATCTGCCGATTGCCGTTTATGAGGGATCCCCAAGGAGGTACGGAATCAGACATGTTGAAAATAGTTATCACTCACAGCTTCCTAGCGCACAAAGTCTTATAGCTTCACCAAATATTTACCCACCACGACCTGGATTTCCTCAGAGGGTTGTCTGTAGTCCTAGCGAAAACGAGAAAAGCCCAGTTGAAAATAACCAATTCAAGGTGATGATCAAACAACAATACCTTGTTACTTATATAATTATCCATTTGTCTCTCCCATAGGTCAATTCTACGGCATCAACCACAAACTCAACCTTCGATTACCTTTACGAATTTTCCGAAACCAGAAAGGTTCTAGAGGAATTCTTCAAGTGTCCTCCTCCTGAAGAAGAAAACAGATTGGAGGCTGAATTTCAAGACCTCGAATATGAACTGCGAAGGCAAGGTAGCGATTCTGGAAACTCCTACGTGGGGCAAAGGCTAGCGAAAACGAGACCAGATTCTAATGAATTTTGTTTACACATCGAATCTCCTAGAAAATTCTCTAATAGTTTCAGCAATGTACAGGTTAGTTAATATATGGAGAAAAAAAAATTCCTCAATTACTATTCTGAGTCGGCTTTCTTAGGATAATGATGTTAATGAGCATGAGAACAACTTTCTGGATTTATCTATCGGAACAGGATCAAGTGGTGACTTGGGAGAAACAGAAGTCGGTCTGCAGGTGGGACATGGTAGAAATTTTACTCTTTCGCCAGAAACTACAGACTGTGACTCGAATTGTGGTGACCTAGATAGCGAAGTATCTCTAATGTTGATGGAGAATGATCTTGGACCAGTTCCTGGACATTTGGGTGAGAATCTTTCAATTTGTTGATGTATTCTCATTGCGTAATTTCTGCTTGCTCAGTTTAAATTTTTTTTCGAAATACTGAAACAATAATACAGTTAAAGAGTTGTTTACTTCCCCTTTCTCAGGATCATCTTCTGATTTGATCCCAAGTGATACATTACGTTTGTACTCAAGTATGCCAGTATTAGAAGATGGACTTTCTTCAGGACATGCAAGCGATACAGATAATAACAACCCAACAGTTATGTTGATGAAGAGGCAGATAACTGAAATTGAAAGAGAAATCAACCAGGGAATGTGCAAACAAAAACAGATTAAAAATCCAATTGAGAACGGTTTATCACCAAGTAAAGAATGTATTATAAGTACTTCTCCCATCGGTATGAATGGTTGCGTTAATAATTTTGAGGAACCTCATGTCCTATCACATATTGATACAGCACTAGGTAATATGATACTTCGATTTTAAATTTGTATGTAATATATTGAAAGATTCTTGTTTATTGTTCAGATAAAACACCACCCCCACCAGCACCCGCGCCTCATAGACTGATACAAACGGAAAAAACAAGTGATGTTGAAGCAGCTATAAAAGATATTAGACTTACGTTACAAAGAACAAAAACATTACCGGCTAAATGTCGACCTGATGAGGAGACAGATGATATTGTTGGAAGCCCTGTTTGGGTGCCCAGGTTAGTGGAATATTAACAATGTAGCTTTCTCCCGCGGTTCCGTTTGATCTCTCATCGACATATTCAAGTTCACAAATACTGAAATGGTTTGAGGGTTGTCTAATATTACATTGCTCTTTGTGGTTGAGTGTTTGATAAGAATATTTTCAGGCAAAGAGGGCTTTCCAATGCGAGCGGTGATTCTGATAGAAAAGGAAACAGTGGAGACGAAGGTAATCATTAATCTTATCAGTAACTGAACGTTTTTCCTTGTACTCTTCCTGTTTATATACAAGTTCGTGAATGACTAATTCAGTTGATATTTGATTATTGAATTCACCAATGAAAATACAATTCACTAATTTTCCAGAAGAAAATGACACTGACTTGGAAACTGATAGACTTCTTGGACAACAAAGAACAGATGATCAAAGCTTCTATGAAGACAAAGTGAGTTATACTTCCGAATGAAAAAAAATGTATATTCTGTAGATATCGAAACTTTTCTGAGGTTACATTGAAATTGATAGTTTGCTATAAAATACTAATTTTATTGTGAGAATGTTGTCCTTCATCTGCAATCATTCAGAAGTTTCAACCAACTAAGCTGGATTTCCCTGTATCTATCGTTTTCATACCATGACGGATGCATTGAAATCCAGCTCAAAACTGTATTTATTTTGTTATAGTTCGCTTTGAATTCTGTAATGTTTATGTCTCTCTAGATTCGTTACAGCCGCTGTGTGAAAAGAAATAAAACATAATAGAGAGATATTGCAGTGTCAAATTTGTAGGACGTTATTAGCGCAAACGTTATTTTTGACATCTAAGCATGCGCAGATTCAGTTTCAGAATAACCCAACGCTAATAGCGTTAGCGTCTAACGTTATTTGCGGGAGATTGCGAGCCGCAATTTACGTTGCGCTATTCTATATCAGAAGGAATCGTTAAGCTTCGGCCTCTTCCGGCTCCGATCACTGTCATAGAAAAGCTGTTTGTGAATATGTTTTGCGGAATTAATTACACAACTTCCTCATATTTTTCAAAGCTATTTTACAATACCTCTTACACACAACTGATATTAGACATTAAGATTTATTAGTGCTACCTAAGCAAATTTTTTTCATGAATAGGTATTTGTTACTTTTTCACGAATTAAGAAATACTTTTGGAAGCAACATGAGGGGTTGGAAAATAGGAATAGTTTGAACCATGACAATTATATTGTGTAATATAACTAGTTCCACTTCATCTGCATTAGCACCACGTGAAATTACCGCTTCCGATTCAATTTGCATTTTGTCCAGAATCACAAAACTAATGCAGAAATGCAAAGTATCAAGCTTTAGGAGATTAAACGTGAGTTTGTAACACAAAAATCTGACGTCTCACATAACCTAACCAAACAAACTCATAACTAACGTAACGGTAACAAAAACGTGTAGCAGTACGTCTACTTCTGGAACGACCGTTAAATCCACGTAAACCACCAAAACGTTATATATAGCGCACCGTAATAACATAACGCTTGCGCTATTCGAAAGTTGCAATATCTCTCTAATAATGCCATCTCTTTAGAACAAAGTATTCACTTTCAATGGAACCTCTTCTTCATATCATTCAATTTGGGCGAACATTCCTGGAAATTAATCAGTTTCAAAAGTGATAATGAAATATTATTTTTAGTTGGACTCGACTTGTGTGTTTATTATTGTGAAATATTTTATGTATTGTTCCGAAGAAATTAACACTATCTTTGGGGTTATATTGCGTTTAGTTGTTTTGAAAGTTTATAATTTTTACTAGTACATATTTGAAACTCATCAAAATGAACCACTTCAACAAAAATAGGCTGTTGATAATAGTACGTGTGGTATTATTTAGAGACATACTTTTCAAACATTTTGGCTTATTGCAACAAGATGGAAGTAAGAAATCATCACTCGCAACTTTAAATTGAAAATTTGTGAAATGGTCAATTATAATGACCTTCACCTTCATTTGTAGAAGATTGTTGTAAATACCCCGATTCATTCCATTTGAAAAAAATGTCTATTTCTCTTCTTCCTTAACCTGGGTAATCATTGCTGTTGCCTGAAAGCGGAAGTGTTTAGTTTTTTATGATTTCTGTGTGTTGCATGAATTTGGTTAAAGGTATTCAACTATATGTAGATACCTCTATTTACCTCTTTCAGTAGAATAGAAGTTCATCCTTTGTTTATAAACCTGCTCAAACGGTCACTATCAATAACCCAACAAAGTTGTATAGTGTCTCTCTTAATGCTGGATTTATAAACTCGACGTTTCCGTTCCCGTTCGCAGTTGACGTTCCCGTTCAAAGTTAAAATGCAGTAAATGCGCAGGGGCATTTATAAAGTCCGCAGCTGCGTCAGCTGACTGATAATGTGCCGCTCTCCTGTTTTTTCCTCTGCCGTTCGAGATGACCATGTTTCATCTTTTGACGTTCCCGTTCGTATCTTAACCAATATAGTGAGGTTAGGATGCACTTATAATTCGGAGATTAGTTTGTTTATTGAAAAGTTACGCTTGGTTTGGTTATATTCCTCCAACTTTAACAAAGGAAACCCAAATTCACAGGATATTTGACCTCTATAAAACCTCATAAACGCGAACTGGCCGAACGGCGAACGTCAAGTTTATAAAAGGGGTATAGTTCGTTTTGAACCGCCAGCAGTCAACGGGAACGTTAGCGGGAACGTCGGCTGCGAACGGGAACGGGAACGAAAAGTTTATAAATCCAGCTTAAGTATTGAATGAGTGATTGAACAAAAATAGATTGAAACCCTGCTGATATTTACAATGAAATTACTCATTGTTCATCAGGAGTAACTGAATAGTTTTTATGGAATTTCTGAGAAAGTACGCTCAAGCTTAATTGTACCATATAAGATTGACTACTTATGAGAAAGAGATTGAAGGTTAACCGAACAAGTCGTTTAAACAAATATTTATATTGATAGGGTTGGAGAAAAACTAAAAGCAGGACCATAATGCCTCCTCATAGTCATTCGAATCACAAACAGTTACTTAACGACATGGATGAAGTAAATGTACCCCTAGTCCAAAACGAATCCCAAAATTCAAATCCTCCCTCTCCCACAGCAGACTCTGACAAAAGCCAATCGTCACAAACTCAGAAGGGAACTGTTTCATCGAGCAAAATTAAAAAGGTGTGAGCCTGGCATGTGTTAAAGTATAGTTTGAACCTTTATGGCAGTATACAAACCTATTTTATTTTTTAGTTCACACTGACTCTTCTATATTCTACAGAAAATCAGGCGAAGAGCCAAGCTAAGCTGCATGCAGCTTATACGAATCTTCAGTAAAAGTCATTGTATTGGCATAAATGAAAGGCGTGACATAATATACAGTCCCTGGCCAATTTATGAGACGCACTAAGAATTTCCGATATTTACTTGTATTGTCCGAGAATAACAGCAAAATAATGAATTTTAAATCCACAGATTGTCATTTTTTTCTAGGAATTTTATTATATCTCCATTTTTCATTTATTTTTGATGCGTTTTATTAAAATATTGACATATTGGTACCAGGGTATGATCTCTGCTGGTCAATTTCTCGCGTGCTGTAGGTTCGGACGCGATTACTAGATATATCGTTCTTTGTTTATCTATTTTAGATTCTTGAGTTACATAACGGTTTGTTTATTTCGACCAGAGCACATTTTATAACCAAAAAAAGTTTATTGTTACCAATGAATCATGGGTAAAAAAAGGAAGCTCACACCACGCAAAAAAGCTGATGGCCCTCACTGATGCAAAAATTTTTTCCAACCGAAAAATTTCAATGTTGAATGATTCTGAAGCTAGCGTACTACTCATAAAAACAGCAGTTGAATCCTATCAAGAATGAACTCTGAAAAGGAAAAAGAAAGTGAAAGAAACTCAATTTGTTCACAAGGTCAGAACGATGCCTGAAGAAAATTTGTCTGAAAGATGCTAATGTGAATGCTCCTGTACGCAGAAAATGAAGGGATTTGGATTTCAAGGCCTACCAATCCGCCGAGAAACCAAATTTAACAGCTGCAATGAAGACAAGACACTTGAATTCGACCAAACAGTGGCGAAAAAAAGGTGTGGGCTTCTGAAGAACTGTAATATCATATCGAATCAATCATCTAAGGTTAAGCAATCAAGAAACTGCACTAATTTTTAATATTTTAATGGTTATTTTTTGTTATTGGTGGGTTTCATCAGCGATGAGAGCACCTTTGAAATTTTGCAGTACAAAACTCAGTTCGTACTTCATGGAGAAAAGTTTCATCCACACTGCGTTTTCCAGACTGTTGAGCACCCTATGAAAGTGATGGTGTTTGGTCAGGGATCTGCGAAAAAGGCACCTGACGATTGCTTCCAGAAGTCAAAGACTGGTTCCCAAATGCAGAACCATTTGATTTTATGCAAGATGGGACAGCCTGCCACACAGCCCGGTCTGTAGAAAAACCTATAACGGTGAACAAAAATCCTTTTTTTTGATTGACCGGTTAATACCTCCGATGGGAACCCCATCAAAAATGTGGGGGAGCTAATGAGGAGAGAAGCTGCTCAAGATCTCATCACATTCAGAGCACAGCTCTTGTAAAGAGCATAATCCACAATACAGCAGCAATTCAATCTTGCAATGATAATATGCTGCGACGAAATGCAGCTCTCATAGGAGCAGAAGGTGGCTCAACTAAACATTTGTATTTCATTTCCAACCTTGTTAAAACATGAATGAGTCAATATTTTCTAATGAATATACTGTATTTTTAGTGGAAAACATTGATAGATGAAGTATATTAAACATATTCAATTTAATATTTCAATATTCGAATTCCATTTCAGACGCCTTTTTAATTGAGATTTCGCAGCGAATCTTATAATTTGTCCAGGGACTGTAGGAAAAGCATCAGCTATTTGTTATGTTTTACGAAAACATTACACAAATTAGAGAGATATTGCAGTGTCAAATTGGTGTGAAGTTATTAACGCAAACGTTATTTTTGACATCTAAGCATGCGCAGATTCAGTTTCAAAATAACGCGACGTTAATAGCGTTAGCGTCTTCCGTTATTTACGGAAAATTGCGAGCCGCAATTTACGTTGCGCTATTCTATATCGGAAGGAATCGTTAAGCTTCGGGCTCTTCCGGCTCTGATCACTGTCATAGAAAAGCTGTTTGTTAATATGTTTTTCGGAATTAATTACACAACTTCCTCAGAATTTTCAAATCTACTTTACAATACCTCTTACACGCAACTGATATTAGACATTAAGATTTTTTAGTGCTACCTAAGAAAATTTTTTTCATAAATAGGTATTTGTTACTTTTTCACGAATCAAGAAATACTTTTGGAAGCAACATAAGGGGTTGGAAATTAGAAATAGTTTGAGCCATGCCAATTATATTGTGTAATATAACTATTTCCACTTCTTCTGCACAAGCACCACGTGAAATTACCGCTTCCGATTCCATTTTCATTTTGTACAGAATCAAAAAACTAATGCAGAAATGCAAATTATCAAGCTTTAGGAGTTTCAACGTGAGTTTGTTACACAAAAATCTGACGTCTCACATAACCTAACCAAACAAACTGATAACTAACGTAACGGTAACAAAAACGTGTAGCAATACGTCTACTTCTGGAAAGACCGTTAAATCCACGTTAACCACCAAAACGTTATTAATAGCGCACCGTAATAACATAACGCTTGCGCTATTCAAAAGTTGCAATATCTCTCTATTCATACAAGAGTAAGTTGATGAAAGCATCCTTGAGTGACCTATTCACCAACTTCGAAACCATTTGTTAATGTTATGTTATGAAATGATCGTTATTGAGCACTAGAGAAAGTGAAAAGATGTATTTCCAAAATTTTATTACTTCAGTAATACAGGCTATATCCAATTCAGTAGCCTGAATGCAGTTGCTCTTTGAAAAGAGTTGGCTATCAAGGTGCTCCTACCAAAACCATTACAGAACAATATGATGAATTATCTTCCATTGTTTGACCACTTTGTAATTATATCAATGACTCAAGTAGAGTTTTCATCTAATCAAGTATAATACAAATTCATTTACCAGGCTATCAATTTCTATACCATTATTTTGCATTTTTGTGATAAAATTTTCTTCATAAGTGCTTGCATTTGAGTTCGTGTGAATCATTTTTGTCAAAGCTATTATGGTAAAAAGTTCTAGTGTGAACAATGAGATTCATCTATAAAATCTGCCAGTTCGGGCGAAAGGAGACTCCACCGATGTGCGAGAAATGTATCCGGGAGTTGGAAGCTCACACATATTCTGTAAACAATTTCAATTTTTGTATATGTTTTTTGGTCATTAGCTATTCAATCTTCAACTTACTAATTTCATTTAGGCAGTACAAGGGTATCAAGAAAATGCAGTGTTCTCTGGAAGGATAGTTTTCCTATTGAGAATAAGTTGAAATTTGTTAGGTTTTTTTCTTTTATATTTTGAAAATACTTGCCAAAATGGTTCAACTAGTATAGCAAATAGATTTGAATTGCTTCTCCATTTGCCACGATATGATTCCAGTATGTTGAGTAAAAAAGATTAATAATTAAATAAACCTCTGACTTTTCACTAACAGATATGAAGGTTGAGCATGCATAAATCTTGTAGAATCTTTGAAGACTAATGAAGCAACTGTATTTCAAAGATGGTTTTTCGATTTTATTCATCATTATAATTACTTAAATTTGTTTACAGGATAAAGATACGAAAAAGAAGGGTCGCAGTAAAGAAGGTAAGTACTTTATAGCCGAGATTTTTTTGTCAAAATAATGAATAATCTGACTTGCAATACATTTGAACGGATTTTTTTTCGGTAAGTCCCTAGTTTCATTGGGATCAGTTTTATAAGTTTTAATTAAAATTTTTCGTAGACTACAAAGTCAGAGTTCACCGTTCAAAAATACAAGGTGGGGTAGCGCTTAAGTCTTGACACGAATTCTCATTCTGACAGTTTTTCGATCTGAAATATTGGCTGGAATAACATGAATTTCCCTGAAACTTTTCAAAACTTGCTTGAAACTTTGGCGTTACCTTCTACAATGTGTTTGGTATTATTGAAAATTTTGCATTGTTTGTTATTACACCAATTAACTTATTGCCGTCATATAGATGAAACTGCATTTTGTATTGAATTCATAAATTCTCGACAGAACATTTAACGGATATGTTTCAATATTTGTTTATTTTCAACTTTGATATGTACAACTTTCTAGAGGTCATGCTCCTTTGAAATCACATCATCGTGTTCTGCATACCGCATGAATTATTTTCTAAAGGGTTCAATTGATGAACTCGATGTTTAATCATAATTCCTTTTCAGATGTTATTCAACGTTCAGTGCTCATAGAAGGTGTTCTATTTCGAGCAAAATATTTGGGATCTACCCAGCTGGTGTGTGAGGGCCAACCAACTAAAACAACAAGAATGATGCAAGCAGAAGAAGCTGTGTCCAGAATCAAGGTAGAGCATGGTATTGATTGTAAATTTACTGCATCATAGAAATTTAAAAATTCCAATGAGTTTCAAGATTAAACTTGTGGGGAACTGTCGGGTTCTTCTAAATTACAAAATTATATTCGACTGAAAGGTTAAATTGAATATTTTTAACATCATATCCTCAAAAATGAATCGATTTACTTATTGAATTCGGTATTGAAGTTGTAATTGAAAGTGAATATAATCTGGCCAGTTGAATTGTAAGTGGCTTGCTTATACCTTCTGGCAAATGTATATAACGGTTGTAATCTAGGAAATTGAAACATAATTCAAACCTCACCTCAATTTCAGGTTTTTTGGAAATATATGTTTGGTGAAGGATTTAAGACTCGAATCTATCTTATTGTTGAATACTTCTTGGCTGATTTCAAACCGAGTTATCAGCGAAAAGTCTTCAGGAAAACTCCGTAGAATATTCTCCTGTTTTGCATTTTTAATAAATTTGCTATGAAAAACAGTTCAACTACATTGGATCTATGTAACACAATTGGCAGGGCATAAAGATTGAAAAATACATTAAACTAGACTGATATGTGCATAGACCAATTTTAGTTTGATTTTTTTCTGACAAAGGCGCACGATGGTTTCATCATCATTTATTGTAATTAGAACCATCATAAAACAACAATGAAACAAATATTCCACCTTTTCAATCATAAACCAATGGGCTTGTAAATAATTCTGCTATTAATGTGCGCTTGAGCCACATGTCATTGAATCTCCAATATTTGTTCTCTGCCTGGAGTGCGTTCACAATTATCGTCGACCGATCGCACGACGACGCCCTGAGGTCATCCGACTGTTTACTTGTCAATTCGAAATTACAACAGTTTGAGTCAGTCATTATTTTATTATTTGATATATACATCATTATGGAGGCTATTTCAACGAACTCCCACAATCTGGTAGTTGACGAAAATACTAAGTTACCAATTATTTCAGAGGATGGACAATCGGTACTGCTACACAGAGCGAGTGGTAAAAACATGTCAAATGATATTATTGTTTGAATTTTTACTAAGTTTCTGATACCATCTTCAATGTTTGACAAAAGGCAATGGAAAGCTTCTCTACTCATTCTGAAGTGCTGCTGGAATTCTTTGTCAGAGTATTTGTCAATATTTTCATAAAGCCAGCTTCTTCTATAATTTTTTTTTTGGCTCTCCACTAACACATTGCGTAAGTGCACTGCAACTCAATGCCACCATCTCCACAACAGAATCATCTTCTACCTCGCTATCTGAGGACGAATCTTCCAAACAAAAAATGCAACTGCAGGATCCATTTCAAAAATGAAATCGAATTAAATTTTGTTAGTCAAAATCAAAACAGTTTTTTAGGTTATGTTATGGTGTCAAACGAAAGTTTGACAACCGAATCGTGAACGAGGATGATTTACCGTGCGTCGTCCGTTACATTAAACAGAGGTGAGACGAACAACTCGGGTTGACAATTGTGAACGCACCCCTGCAGATGTCTACACCAACAATTGACTGAACAATCGGTCAAAAAGCCCAGAATTATTCAACAATAATGATGAACATTATATTCAAATCAGTTCTGGATGTGTTATTCCCTTCATATTTGATTGAAAGTCTTCAGGCATGATCATGAGCATGTACAAACATCCTTAATCACTTAAAGATGCCAGACTAAACGTTCTCTTAGTGATAAAACCTATATTGAATTATTAGATGTCTGCAATGGACAAAGGAATATACATTTTTTATTTGATCGTGCCCCTTTCCTCTACTTTGGAATCAGTGCACGCTTAGTGTGCCCTCTATTGTTGATTGGTCACCTCTTGCCTGTTTATTGTCTAACCTAGGTCATATTTATCACCCTTTATCCATATTATCCAGCTTTGGATGTTACCTTTAATGTACAATTAAATATTTTATACACTTAGTATTATTGTCTTGAAATATGATCTTGATTTTACAATACTTAACTTACTCCCCTAAAATGGTGTCACTGTATATATAGATGATACGCACATTTCTGGATCATTTTTACATTCTTTCGATGTTGTGGAACAAATTAGAGTAGAGATATGAACGACCTAGGCTCTTGTGGCAGTTACAGGAGGTGTCCAATCAAACAAATGAATGTTATGGCCAACAATATGAACCAATCAGTCCTGTATCTGGCACTTATAATGAACATTCGTCACTGATGGAGACAGACTCTGTTTCAACTGAAAATGAAATGATTACCGTTCCTGGTGAGAAAGAATACCATTTTCATAAGAATAACATTTTAATTTCATAGTGCTTGTGACATTCTGTTACTCAGAATCAATATTTCGTTTGAAATTATTTCACTTTTGTTCATGTTCACAAGTATGTTCTGCTGATGTTGTAAGCACTAGTTCAGGTTAATTTGATTATAGAGTCTGTGGAATTCTATGTCAAAGAATTGTAATGAACTTGAAAGTTTCACTGAGCATTAAACAAGTTACTATTGAAGCATACAACTAGGTGCATCCAAAACCTTTTATCAAGGACAAATTTTTCCATTATGCGCACTAGCGATTCAGTCCGAGAAGGGCTGCTGGAATAAACTTCACTTGGTTTGGGCCAGAAGCTTGTGGATTCATTCCATTAGCCTTAAACACATTGAGACAAGGAAAGGCGAATGCATACCTATTTTTTCGACAAGTATATGGAATAAAGTATTATTAAATTATTCTGATTTGTTACTTTGATTCTAACATATTTGCAAGTCATGTGCAAAATACCAATCACATAATAGACCAATTGTAAGCTTCAAATATTTACCTTCAACTATAATGCCAATTTTAATCCAACTGTTTGAATGAATTCTCACTAATAGAGAATACTACTTGAAATAGAACTCCACAGCAAAAATATTTAGAATTTTTTCATCGTTTTAATATTTGTATACTCCATTATGAAAGTGGTACAATCAAGGGAATTCAAACAAGAAGCTGAAACGGTTCTCGACTTTGAAAGCGTGAACTATCAACTCTGTAAGGCAAACGGAACCATGTTTCGTCTTCATTTTCTTGGTTCTGTAGAAGTGGATGAGGAAGGGGGCCGTAAAAGACGAAAACGTCTCAAGAAAAATATGGTTGAAGTAGCCGTTACTAAAATTAAGGTGTGTCGTCGTGTTTTTCTCTCATAATAATTCATTTGAAACTTCAGCTCACTTGAAATAGATATTCGGCAAAACTTCTTTTCCTTGTTATATTATATAACTGATTTTGAATCTGCTTGTCTTACGATTGTATATATTATTTGTGTTTGAGCGGAAGTAATCCCACGTGGGCTGAAGGTTATGAAAAATGAACTTGCTGATGATTCATAAACATTCAAGTATTCCTCTTTACAAACCATTTGAGCAATTTTTCAGAAATATACATTTTATTATTGCTTAAAAATGAAAAACACATAATTTGCTTTGATATATACTAATCCACTAACTTTTTCGTTTCATCATGTTCATTAACATGCTGTTGGATCTTGTAGGCATTGGTAAGCATTAAATTCGCTAGTTAATCAATTTTCTCACCAGTGAACTTGTAGGCTCCTGACGGTGAGTCTCAACCAAGCACTGAAGTTGATTTGTTCATTTCAACGGAGAAAATCATGGTTCTGAATACGGACTTGAAGGAAATAATGATGGATCATGCTCTTAGGACAATCTCCTACATTGCAGACATTGGAGACTTGGTGGTTCTGATGGCTCGACGTAGATTCGTTCCACATGAAATGGAGGAAGCTCCAAAAATCAACAGAACTCCAAAGATGATTTGCCACGTTTTTGAAAGTGAAGAAGCTCAATTTATTGCTCAGTCCATCGGTCAAGCTTTTCAAGTTGCCTATATGGAATTTCTCAAAGCAAATGGTATAGAGGATCATAGTTTCGTTAAAGAAATGGATTACCAAGAAGTCCTTAACTCCCAAGAGATATTTGGAGACGAATTGCAGATGTTTGCTAAGAAGGAGATGCAGAAAGAGGTGATTATTTTTCAAAAATTTGAGCACGAATTCAGGATTCCATAATGACATGACATGTCTGGTTTATCTAGAGAGGAGATATAAAGTTCTTTACTGTCTTTGACAATTAGACATCGACATGCAATTCTTCAGCTCTTTATCTAGACTTTATCATGGCCAATATTGAAATCTCTGAACCTCTTCCATATTTTGGATCTTTTTGTTTTGAAGGAGCTACGTTTTCAAATACAAAATTATTTTCACAAAATAATTTCCTTGTCTGCACTAATCATTGCATTTTTCAGGTTGTTGTTCCAAAAGCGAAAGGAGAAATTCTGGGTGTTGTTATAGTTGAATCTGGATGGGGTTCAATGCTTCCTACAGTGGTGATAGCAAACCTTGCTCCTGCAGGCGCAGCCGCCAGATGTGGGCAACTCAACATAGGAGACCAAATAATAGCCATAAATGGAGTCAGTCTAGTAGGTTTGCCGTTGTCGACATGTCAAAACTACATAAAAAATTCTAAAAACCAGACAGTTGTAAAATTAACAGTTGTTCCTTGTGCTCCTGTTGTAGAAGTTAAAATTAAACGACCAGATACCAAATATCAACTTGGATTTAGTGTTCAAAATGGAGTTGTAAGTTTATTCGACTGTACAAAGAATATTCATATATTTACATCTCGTTTTAGATTTGCAGTTTACTTAGGGGTGGAATTGCAGAACGGGGTGGAGTAAGGGTTGGTCATAGGATTATTGAAATAAACAATCAGAGTGTAGTTGCAGTACCACATGAAAAAATAGTCAACTTACTTGCAACTTCTGTAGGGGAGGTTGGTTCTATTATAATATTTCATTTATTTTATTATTCACTTCAAGGAATTTTATCGACAATTCTTAATTCTTCAGTTTTGATCCAAGAGAAATATTCATTTGTTTATTGTTTTAGATCTTGATGAAAACAATGCCGACGTCGATGTTCAGGTTATTAACAGGACAAGAGAACCCTATATATATTTAAAGGAACCCTTCAGGAGGTCAGAAAGTGCCTACTTGTAGTTGATATTTGAACAGTCCTCAGAATTGCTTTGATTCGATCATGCTTTAGTCGCAGATCAATATATTTTTTATTATTAGTACAATAAGTTCTACAGACTGAACGACAATACATGACCTATGCACTTGCACAATGCGTCGAGCTTTTGTGATAGATCATATTTGCTTGTCGCATAATATAATTTTATTTGTTGTGAACGTGAATGCAGTAACCAAAGATATTGGCTTAACTTTTGTAATGAATAAAAACTTGTAATTTATGAGTTCCGAATACGGATAGGGGTGTTAAAATATTATTGTTTCTTCCAGCTGTGTGTCATTAAAATATATGTTTTATCCATCCTATTTAGTTAGGAATTGCTATGTATATTTTGTATTTTATTTTGAAGATTTATTTCAACATCTCTGTAATATTTTCGTATTTACTTCTTCTAGGCTTCTCCTTGATGGCTGAAAATGATTAAGAAACATTTCATACTCTCGATTTAACACCAATTCACATATACGCTAAGAAAATTTATCAGCATACTCTTCTGAAGAATTCACATCCACTAATGCTGCATATTTTGTGTGAAAGAATTTCAGTTTCCATTTATCAGTTTGTTACTGATGCAAGTAATGGTGTAAGTGGGAGGAAATCAAGTAGCAAAAAATGGTTTGGTTTGTTCTTATTGTCTCACTCAATCTGAAACACTGATCAAGAGAATTGAGACACTGAAAGAATTGAACTTTTGGTTTTAGTTACTGTTTTCCACTACAAACAATAACTGTTCGTACAACTTATGCAAACTGAGAATTATCAGTATAGACAAATCTAGTCTCCAGAGTAGCTATTATTTTATTTGTTACATGGAATGCTGCTTGAGTTCTATTAGACTGTGCATTAAAAACTAAGAGTTTTCACAACTTGGATATTCTTTCATAATATTAAATTCAAATAAAGGTGTGTGATTAGCATTAATATTATTGAAGATGAACACATTTGCGTACATCTATGGAACTAAATAGAAAATATTCACCAGAATTATTAGATACAGAAACTTCGAACAAATTTATATTTCCATAGTTTCAAGCTATTTAAGTGTTATTAATAATGTATATTTATTATTGTCCTAGGATATTTTCTAATGATATTGGTCAAAATATAATTCTGAATTTTAATCTGTTTTGGTGGGTATATCTGTAGGTTCCAAATCTGAAAACATTTTTAGAGTAGCTTGAAGAAGAAATTCTATATTTGTTTTACTCTGATGGTTAAAAATGCTTCCCCCTTCATTAAATTAAAAACCATCCTTTTACAACGGTAATTGAAAGATTTTGAATTGTATATTTTTTGTCGTGTAAATAACTGTATAAACTGAACATTCCATAATATCTGTGTTCCTCTCTTGAGGGGGTGAAGACTATAGTAGATTATTTATTTTCATATTTTGAACAGAGATCTTCTACCAAGTTAGATCTGCTAATTTTTAAATTAAACCAAAACGATTCACCTCAATTGTTTTCTACTGTGCAATTTCAAACAGTAGTGGAGTTTACATTTTTTCCTATCATTTTATCATTCTTAATTTATTTATTATCACTGCATAAAATTCTGTTATGTTACATGTATTGTAGTCACAGCCAATATATTATATGTATTAGTGATCTAAAATATTTGTAAGTTAACATCAGACGACTATTGGTTTAATCTCAATTTTTGGTTTCATCAGCCCAGAAATATTCGTTGGGTATAACCATATCAAATGAGTTCATATTTATTATATTATGGTATTTCAACTCTTATTAACAAATAATTATCTATACTTGCTGCAAAATTTATGTGTAATTTATATGTACAAATATACTACATCATTAAAGCAGAAAGAGCTTAAATAGAGCGTTTTTGATGCATAACTTTCTTATAAATTGCCACGAATAAAAATTTATAGACACTACTGATTTATCCAAAAGAGCTGGTTAATTAACCGAATTTACAATTCTTAAGATTATTTACCCCATAGTAAGAAGCTTCCGCTATCAAATTCGAAGCAGGTTCACCGTATTAGCTTTGTTTTGGTTCCGAAATTCAGGACTGTGCTAAGACAGTTCTAGAACTGCGCTCTTGAAGCCCGATTCTGAACTATCCTTGAACAGTTCTAAAAGCGTTGAAACCATAACACGAATTAAGTTCGGGATCGTAGAGGAAGAACAACTTCCGTTTGTGTTGGCAGAAAAGATGAATGTTAATCATGGCTAGGCTACTACCTCTGTAGCCTAGGGGATTGAAAGATTGTCAAGAATAATGAAGTTACTGGGTTCGAATCCCGGCGAGGCATGGATGATGTGTAAGGTTTAAGTGTAGATATGATCTAATAATATATTATTAGATCATTGGATGCATGTCTGTGTGTCTCTAGTTCGGTACGAATCTGAGTGAATGTTGATGTATTGTAGAACGAATACAAGCCAGCACTCTCCGATGATACTTTCACAGGCCGCTTTTAGCTCCCTCAGCTTGAGCGAACTTGTGAATGTTTTCACGGAGTGTCATAATTTTGAAAAATTCATTAAAAACTTTTTCCTTGCTTCTTATTGTACAGATGTCTTGAAATTCAGTGTAAGTTTGGTTAGGTTCATTAATGGGAAACATCTGCCAGATTTCCTCGATTTTCCCAAAAATCCTGGTGCGATCAAACTAAAATTCATAAACTTCATTTTGGAAGTATCTGTCAGATTTCTCACAAACCACTCATCAAACACCTCGATTTTCGCTCTGATTCGAGGGGAAACAACTTTTCAGCTTTTTCCAATTTCGAAGATAGTATCGATTACTATATCTTACCCTGATGAATATCCATCGATAATGAAATAACAGCTAAAAATAGTGAAAGAGACGATGTGGAATTCATCTCGAAAATTTATTCTTATCCGATACATTTCAAACGTATTAAGTATTAATATTGTTAATTAAAAGCATTGATTTTTAAAATTTTGAAAATTCAATGGTGAAATAAGTAAGTACGCTTCCACTATTTTACCTGTCATTTCGTTATCGATGGAAAATTTGAAGTGAAATTTCAGGATCAGATAGTACTCGATAATGGGGTTATTCACAATGAACGTAAGCGTGAACTAAACGTAATATGTACGTAAATTCAACCATTTAAACAATGCTCCAACGCAATTTTTAAGGTGTTCACAATATATCGCACTCTACGTCCGTTTTACGGTCAGCATAATCGTCCATCAGAGCAATTACTTCCACTATGGACCGTTTTCGCACCACGTGTACACTAACTGATAAGGCTGGTCGTCCACTGCAAGCGATTTCGAGAGGCGCGATAGGAGCGTAAACGAACGAATTTGCGCGACAGATCCAAATGAATGGAATTCTAGGTACCCTCGTCGACTGGCAGCGAGTTCATACGGGCGACTTCGAGAGAATTCGAGCGGCGCAATCGTATCCCGATCACTTTGGATCTGCCGCGTCTATACGCTCGAAAAGAGGAGCTATCCGTCGGAAAGTGGAATGTATGGTTTGTGAACGGAATATTTGTTGAAGTTCGTTGTTTATTGTTGGTGAATTTTAGATGGATCAGATTGAAAGGTTAATGAATGTTGTCTTTTTTCTTACATTAAACACACATCCAGAAGTTCTGTAGGTGTATAGTAGCCTATCTGAAGTTGGACTCTTTGGCAATAATCGGCTGTATAGCATTCCAAATATAATTAATCCAGCTTGTTTCGCCATTATCTCGGGTTCTATAGCTCTTATTATCTCAATATCTATTATCAATTTGTTTTTTTAGTCTCCGACCAATTTTATTCCGAACATTTTTCTATATGCTCAAGTGTTTTTGGCCCATACGTTCTGTAATGATTCAATTACGTTTCATATGCAGAACCATCTTTTCGATCACAAAATAAACATAGTTTTTTCTTTATAAAACGCTACGGATTTTTACTAGTGACCTGTTTTCTAAAATACGCATGCACTTCTGCAAAATTTTAAGAATTTCTGAATATCTGTGTCACCATCATTTCTTTCGATGTTTGCAGTTTTTAAAGTTTTGAAGTCACGTTCTAGATACATTAATAACATATTTACCTTCTGAAGCTGACTTTCACAGATAAAATTCAAATCAGCCATAACAAGAACGAACCGAAACCTCGCGAACTATCTGCCAGTGGACGACCCCGAAGCCTGGGACCGCTTCGGTCGTAAAAGCTCCTCGGTGCTCGTAAAACGCGTAGCTCATAAAAGCCCCAAATCGCTTCCAGTGGACGGCCAGGCTAATGCGCAACCATACATACGTCGTACAGGTACAGTGAGAACAGAAGAAGCCATTGCTGCTGTAGAGCGTAGAGAAAGACCCGAATGTCAATGGTGACTTTTTCGTTCCTCCATTGAACAACCAGCTGTGGTTTCAATAATACGACGCAACATGTCACACAGCTCGTGCCACAATTGATTTATTGAAGGAAACGTTTGACAACCGCATAATTTCATGTTCCGGACCTGTGAATTGTCCCCCGAGATCGTTAAATTTAACGCCGCTAGATTATTTTCTGTGGTGAAAGATGAAGTCGCTAGTCTACGCCGATAATCCCGAAACGATCAACCACTTGGAGGACGACATTCGCCGCGTTATTGCCGATATACGGCCACAAATGTTGGGAAAAGTTATTGAAAATTGGACCTTCAAATAAGATAACGTACGAGCCAGCCGTCGCGGTCATATGCCAGAAATTATATTCAAATTATAATGCCAAAAGAGTATCTCTTGAATAAAGCCAATTTCATGTCAATTTTGAAAATTCATCCTTGTTTTATTCCATTTCAGTTCTATATCTCTGAAAAAAACAGTATCTATGATGATAAATGAATTGTAGTTGCTATAGATGGATGGATAATCCATTTGTAACTGTCACATCGTTCATAAACCCAGTATAGCATTTATTTGAATCATATAGGGACCATTCAGCTGATTGAAATAAAAATTATGCCTCGGTGCATACAGCTTAGTACCGCGAGTTTGAAGGAGGTACCGATCCTAATATAAATTTTCACAGAATATAGGATTAAAAAATACTGATGGCCAATTGTCACCTGGCTTATGGATGCGACTTTTCAAAATGCATGGATGATTTAAAACATCGATCATCGCCCGAAAAGCTTCGCAACTGAACTTCGGGAGAGAAATTGTGTAGGCCTACTTGAAAAAAAAACATACCACATCCATCAGAAAGAACACAAGCTCGTTCTTTTGAAATATGCGTCAGAACCATAAGCAGAGCTCTGTTCGCACAGATAGTCTCGAAAAGTTGACCTAGACTTATTTTTCGATTGTTTTATACATTTTTATACCGAAGAAATTCACAAGTGAGGAGATTATATTACGGCAAAAAAAATAAGCCGACATATCTGATTAACATTTCCACATCCCATAGACTGGTGTTCTATATATGAAACGGCATTTATTTTCGAAATTCAGATGAATATTTTCATTGATTGTTGGTCATAGTATAGATTTTGAGTATATCTACAGCTTTTATATTCACATTTTCGAAAATTGAAGAATTCACTCCCTAATATGGGTGCTATAGAAAGTTTTATTGTGGAAGCATAATTTTTTTTCCAGAAATTATTGAGTTTACAATCGGCCACTGGAAAACATTGCCTCCTATCGATTCAGGAAAGACGTACCAGCATGCAACAATTTCCTGAATATCGATAGTCATGAACAGCCATTAATGAAAAGAATACGCCTCACTGAATTAACCCTCCAGGACGATAAAGCCAAGTCAAGGAGTTACGCATTGTAGATATACCCAGCTGTCCCATCTTTACGAAAGAAGTAGTGAGACTTTCTACATATTGTACTTAGACTCTTAAGTGGTTCCCAACCAGTGGTCCGCAGATTCCTTAATATGGTCCGCGAAATGATTTCAGTTTTAGCAGGAGGTGAGCCAGTCGTCATTGCGTTTTATTTATATACCTACATAGTGGTCCCTGCTAACAAGTAAGATACAAAAGTGGTCCTTGACCAAAAAAAGGTTGGGAACCCCTAACTTAGAGATATCATCTCTATAAGATCAACGAAGAAGATATAGGTATTTATATGTTAGGCTTCATTTACAATAAATTACTGCCACTGGCACGACCAGAAATACCTCTGCACCAGTATGAAAGGCAGTGAGCATTTACACTATATGCTCAATCATTACTCTGGCAATCAAGTTTTGGCAATAACGGAAGACGAAATTGCAGCCGAAGCGCTTTGCCATAAGAGAAATAGTAATTCAAATAATTCATTTCCGCTTAGCTTTCAATTCTTCAGTTAGTGCGAGTCCTCAACGGAGCACCAAGAACTGACCATGGCACCGACCATCGCAAATTCACGAATTTAACCTATACAAAATGTTGATGTGCTCGTAAAAAGACAAAAATCATTTTGCAGGTGAATGCTGAAATGTTTGCTTTTAAAAACAAGGTGTTAAGTTTTCGCGGTGCGGTGCTTGGTTCGATACTGCGATTTGGTGCGACGTTGTGGACGCCTACTAACCATGGCACCGACCATCGGAAAAACACAAATTTAACCTATACAAAATGTTGATGTGCTTCTGAAAAGACAAAATGAATTTTGAAGGTGAATGCTGAAATAAGTTCCACCGTCAATACAACGGTCGATAACATGAATAGAGGTTGTTTGCTTTTAAAAACAAGGTTAAAGTTTTCGCGGTTCGGTGCTTGGTTCGATACTGCAATTTGATGCGCCGTTGTGGATGCCTAGAGTTTCCTAGGCTTTCCACTTTTTCTTCTTTGTTTTGACTGCCAGCCTAGGATCTTTTTAGACCATACCACCTGAGACCTTTCACGTCAATTATATCGACAATATTCGTTGAAATCCCCATACTTACTCCATCTCTTATTGTGAGCTCACATACTCGTCTCCATTGTTCATTTTTCAGTTGTTTGCTTGTGGTCTATGTCTATGTGGTTATTCTCTCCACAACAGCCTTGTGAATTCTAATTTTTGTAGATTTTGATTGCTCCATAGTACCGAGTTTAGGTGTCTAGTAGCTGACCCTCTTTGAGCATTCCTGTTGTTTATGTCCGTGTCACATGTTCCATGATAGTAAGTTGCACTCATATATTCACACCTCCTAATGTTTTTTACAGTCCCCGCTGTCATCAAAATATCCTCCTCTCATTGCCATATTCCGGCAAGTTCGTCTCCACTGATGCAACGCAGCATTTAAATAAACCTTGAAGAGTGTGGAACCACGGGATACATACTTGCTTCAAGTCCTTCGTTACAGGGCAGCTTTCAAATACTCAACTACAAATCTTCACAAGTCAGAATACAAGGATCTGATTACATGTATTCATCTTGAAAACCTATTTCCTTCATTGCCTGCCACAGTTTAGCCAATGGAACTCTGTCATACGCCTTTAGCAAATCTATACAAACACTGAATTTGTTTCCAAGTTAAAAGTCATACTTTCCTCTATTAATTGTTTCAACATGAAAATAACGGTTGTTGGATATACCTGTCCTTAATCCAATGTGCTACTCAATATCGGTCATGTCCTGTTAGATTAGTTCCTTGATTATTTTAACACATAGTCTATATACTCAATGAATTAGTGACCCTCAGACCTCGATATTTAGAACAATTGGTTTTGTCCTCTTTTTTGTGAATGTTGGATAAGTAGGCAAATTTCCACTCTGGCGGTAAGCTTTTCCTATTAGAAAGCAAGTACATTTCCATAAGTGTCAATTGTGTTCGACGAGTTCAATGGGTACGCCTTCTGGACCAGCTCAGCTCCACATTGTGATAACTTATCGCGAAAGAAATGATGGTGCATAGTGTGAATAATCACAGCCTTTAATACTGCCGCAGAAGTATTCCTAGTAGCTTTATGGGAGTGCCTGATGAATGTGACTTGTTTACATTCTCGCGTTGCCCGTCTCCCTTCGTATTTACCTACTTCCTGCCGTGGAAGTGAGCTGAGTGGAATCGACAATTTATGTTGATCGGTAGTCCAAGCCATCAAACAGTACAAGATGAGTGATGCGAAGCATTAACAGTACCAAAGCTTGATATGACTGGAGATGAGCCTTACACTTACTGATCATAGACCAGATATATTACGGATATAGAAATAAAAAATTCCAGGAGAATCATCTGCTTTTTGAAGGAGTTATATCTCCTGGGTAAACTCTAGTAGCATGGTACGACAAAAATCCCATCGATAGGACTACAGAAACTCGGACCTAAATTTAATTGACCACATCCAATCTGAAGCTGATGTTGTCTCCCTGGTATATTTGCATGTGTCCATGTCACTACTTTCAGGAACCTAAGATTCATTTAACATTTTCAAGTACATTTAACGTGGATATCACTAAGAATGAAGCGGTTTTCAGTCAAACCTGTACTTAAATAATCACAAATGTATCGAAAATGAAAAAACAAATGACTAAAACTCAGGAACCGTTTTAACGAAATGAACCATGACATTCTGATGCGCGACCTAACCTGAAAGTTTTATGTCGCTAGCTTGTTCCTTTCAACAGTTATCGTGGTCTTGGCTGGGCAGAATCGATTTCAATATGAGCGAGTTCAACCATATCGTTTGGGATCATTTTCGGGAAAAAATTACAGTCTTTTCGAGAAGACGATAGCACGCTGCTCCTCAGAATATGCCATAACAATGAAAGGTGGGTTCATCAGAACTCTACAACTGAACACAGTCAGTTGTAGCTCTGGATGAAACTTAATTAGGTCAAGGAATGAAGAGCCTAATGAATACTTGCTTGACTAATACTTCCATTAACTAACGATAATATGTTTCCTTATAGTTCTATTTCAGTAACCCTATTTTATTATTTATTTACACATCACCCTAGTATATTATTTGATTTTGCAATGGTGAAATATAGTTTTCCCAGCAACATAGCCAATAAGAGTTGATACTACCTATTGTGATAAACATTATCATTAGATATTTTGACAATCAAATACTCTTGTCCTTTCAGCATGAAACTCAAGGAGTAGTTATTCGTTTGTTGAATATTAGACGGTTTCTTATAATCTCAATACATTCATTCTTTCAGTAAACTTAATTGATATCACCAAATGTGAAACAATCATTAATTATGTATATGAATATCTCTTCAAAATACCAAAAAATTTCAGTACTTATAGAAAATACCAAATCTTGTTACAATTTCAATAAAAGTTAAGGTTCCTAGGTATATGTTTTCTAGAATACGAAATTTTTTAGGATGACAATTTCTTGTAGCAATGAATGATTATTGGCATTATCAATGTATCCAGAATTGCCTCGATAATGTTGCACCTAAGTATTGCTATTTGATTTTTATAGGGCATTTAGTTTCATCAGGATTGGGAAGATATTCAAGAAGAGAAATGAGAAGAAACTTTGATTTTTCTCAATTCTCAAATATTTAATTGTACTTTTTTTCGCCATCTCCTCTTTTGTTTTTTTCACTCCAGGACCTCCAACACATGTGTCCCCATGAGATCTTGTTTTCTGTTCAACTTCCCCGCAATCAGATAAAAAAGAGTACATGAAAATAGTTTTCTAACTTTAGACATTATTGTGGTGAAAAGAATTTATTTGTAAAAAGCCTTACATACCTTCTTTTATGTACAACAACTACCTACATCGGTGTTACTAAGCACAACATACTTTTCGCCGAATTTTTAGCAATTCTGTTCTCTAGGATTTAATGTTATTCCAGCATGTGCTAGATATACATAAAAGATCAACAGATATACACAAAATCAACATTATCCAAGACAAGTTAAAGGTTTCAAACAAATCCTCTTCCAGTGGCTGTGTTGCACAATATTTAAAAGAAAATGTAAATATATTGGTCAACCAAAATAAAATCTTAATCAGCAATACATGTAAAAGATACTCGTTTTTTGTCAATGATTCAATTTTGAAAAGAAATAGAAAATTCATAATAAAAGTCTGACTAAGCTTCACAAGTTGGTACAACAAAACGAAAGTTTTCATGAAAATATCCTCCTTGAGACATTTTTTCAACTCCAACTCAAAAAATCCCCTAATCTATAACAATTTTCATCCCACTTGTATCCTACTGAAATGAATTTAAGACTTTTCTTACATGAGTTTCAAAGTACACATATATATTTATACTTATTTCAGATCAACCTAGTGAAGATTGAAAAATTTCCGAGGATATGAATGCTTCCAAATATTCACCCGATCTTCCAGAGATGGGCAAACTAAAATGAAGACTATAAGCATCGTAGCCAGTGGAAGATGTGGAATCCACGAACTAATAACTCACATATCCACAATTTAAAACTGTTCGAATAATAAAAATCATTTTTGTAAATATTAAAATGTTATATGATGTAAATCAAAACTTATGTGTCCATAGCATATCTTCGGGTCCACTCTTTAGCATTTCTAATTGCTTCAGATTCGTTAACTTTCCATAGCTCTGCAACATCATTTGCAAGAGGATCATCTGGGTTCGGAGCACTAAGTAAAGCCTGAATGGATAACAATACTGTACGAATTTGAAGAGCAGGGCTCCATTTATCCTTCAGTATATCTAAACAAATTCTACCCAGACGATCTATGTTTGGGTGATAAATTTTGGTTATAAATCTTACTTTGGGTGCTGACATGGGGTAGTCCTCTGGTAAAAAAAGTTCAAGTTTAAAAAGTCCTCCTTCAAATGGTGAATCTTCAGGCCCTGTTACGATAACATGGAAATATCGGGCGTTACTTTCGTCGGGGATTGCACTTATTCCCGGTACTGGTTCTTGCATCAAACGTTGTGTTTCTTTTATAATTCTCCGTGGTAGTGCTGCCATTTTTTCATTTATCGCTGGACACTATCTTCTAATGTTTTCTTTATTTATTCGCTTCAGTACTGCTTGATATTTTCAGTTGATAGAAGGAACTTTCGGAACCTGCATTCACCAAGAGATTTATTTACTTGCCAATTTATTCACTACCGGGATAATTCTTCTAGACAAAATCATAATTTATCGGACATCGTCTCCTTAGAACTGTCCTATCCAATCATAAACGCGCATGCGCCGAAAGTAAGGGCAAATGAACGCATTTTGACGCAAAAAATAAATTATAATAAAAATCTAATCAGTGCTTTCATTTAACATATCTTTATTTTATAAATATCTGGATAATATCTAACAGTTAGTCATATTTCAAGACATTGAACATGGTTTTAATTCCAATAGGTATCCCATAGAACATTCCATTACATTTATAGTTTTTGATTGAATCTGAAAAAGATATGAATAAATAAGGAAATTTGTTTTTATATATATTTATATATATGAATACTTGAAAAGTATAATCATTGTTGTCCTCCTTAAACAATGGTACAATTCAAAGGAAATTTGGGTTTCGAAAAATATTGAGAACAAGTGATCTCCATTCCATAACGCACAAACTGAGGGACGCGATATTAAACAAACAATTTTTCTGATTCTAGCTGAAATAACATTTTATTAGATACAAATGTCGAAAATCGCATGGAAAATATCTCGATTATGACAAATGAGAAGACAATAGTTTGGCAAAGAACCGCGCAATTTTATTTTCTCATTACTCACAAAGAAACAAACAATTTTTATTTCGGAGGCTAGAGTCTCCAAAAATATTTTGTTTTGGTTTTCTATGCATATCGATATTTAATCTTCTGCGCAGAATACCAACATTACGTCTTGATATTTGTATTCTGTGATCTCGACCACTGAAAAGATTCACATCTTGACAGATCTGTCAAAACAAGTTGATAATTGTAAACGTCAAAACAAAAGAAACTAACCTTTATCTCACGAAGTTAGAAACAAAAGTTTTAAAGTTCAGTTTCCATCTCTTCCTCCTCTTCGTCCTCTTCATCGACACCTGTTGAAAATAAACATTACGATTAAAGGACTTCTGAGAGCAGGAGAGTAATAATAAAGTATGGCTGGACCACCCCATCATTATATGGCAAACCTAAATAATGCTCAGCCTAATACGCTGAGAAATCCTTTTGTACAAAGTCCCCTGCAAAGCCAAATAGGAACTAGTATGCCAATGCAAATGGCAAATTCTATGGGGGCTCAAATGACCCAGGGCATGATGTCTCCTATGTCTTCCACACTTGGCAATCAGATGAACCCAGGAATAACTGGAAGTAATCAAATGTTGGGTCAAATGAATCAACAATATAATTTGAATGCTGGAAACCAAATGGCTCAGCCTCCAAGTAATTTACAAATGGGAAATGGAGGCATAGGTAAGAACATTCTGTTTCAGTTTCATCTGAGTACATCTATTCCACAAAAATTATTAAATATTATATGCTAATGAACTAAAATTTGCAGAATTCTCCAACATGCACAATGTTCAACAGCCCCAGCAGCCTACATTGCAACCAAATCCTGGAGTGGCAGCTACACCACCTGTTCAAACACAACAGCAACAACAATCAAAAGAGTTTAATACTGCTTCATTATGTCGTATTGGCCAAGAAACTGTCCAAGATATAGTTAGCAGAACTCAAGAAGTGTTTCAAACCTTGAAAGCCATACAGGTATGTGACTATTGAAAGTTGAAGCATAAAAAGTAACGTTTCATAGTCTTAGTCTTGAGCTTAATGGAAGCATATATGCATCTTAGTAACAATCATAGAAATCATCAGAAATAAGCAGTTCCATAGGGTAGCAGAGTCAAAAGAATATGCTATTCTTATGACTAATTGGTGTGTCAAGCATGAATTGGCACTAAGTATCATTGCTTCTGGGATATTAATAGCAATCCAAAAAAAAAAAAATTTATAGAATGCTTTTTCAGTTTGATTTGTAGATGAAATAATGTTCAAATAATATAATTTGTACAAGTAAATCTTTCAGGAATGGTTTTTAGTTCAATGATTCTTTCTTCAAATTATACCAATTCATTTTATATTCTGTTTATATTTGCTAATGATTTCACATTTCCATCATCACTCATTTATAATTCGCGACAATTATGGTATTTTGTTTGCTTGCTTGATTTTGAAATTTGGAAAGACTGTTACATCCGAGCTTGATAATCATCAGATCTTTCTGAGATTATTTTCTTGAATGAAACCATTAATGGGTTTGTTTACACAAAATCGCAATCGCGCATACTCTGATAGTTTTGAACTCAGAACCAAAAGAAACTTATTATGTCAGTTGATGTATGACTACAAGTATTGCAAATTAAAAAGTGTTTCCCCTCTAAAATATTTCAGAAAGTAAATATTTAATCGATCTGAAATTTGGTGTACTGGTTTTTAATATTCACTTCATGGTATGTACCATTTTTCTGGTGTCAAATTGCCTGGAAGAAATTTTTTCCTACATTCCTAGTTATACCACCCTCACAAAATTTTGCGCAAAGTTGCGTGTTAGTGTTTTGTAACTCATCACAAAGTTCAATATGATTGCATCAATACTCCTTGAGATATTCCGAAACCGTTCACCCGATTTTGCCCTTTTAACGAACTTATCCGAGATTCTCAGGCCCCAAACAAACCCTTAAAATTTCAGTACTCTAGGAATGTGGTTTAAAAGTTAAAGGGTTCACAGCCAGCCAGACTTAATTCATTTTGACCACGGATTCTTCTTGAGGCAGTCTAACCTAATTTTTTAAGTCAATGTCTAACCCAAAATTCGAAAATTACACACGTTTAGCCGAAACGATAACGCTCTTGTTCCGTAGAACAAGCTCTTGTGATCTTGTATGGTGGTTTAGATTTTACGATCTTGTTCCCTAGAACTGGGTTATTTATCATTTTGCCTCATTATCAATAATTTCCGAAAATAGTATTGAAAGACCAAGTTGGACTGCTGAAGATTTTGTGGTTAAATTCAATTATTTGCTTCCTGCAGGCCGTGCCGAAAATACATATAATGATTCCGCAGATATACCCATTTGAAATTTTTAATATCCAAAATTTCCAAAATTACAGATTGGAGCGAATTGAAATCTATTATTTTGTTGAAGGTTGGCTTGAAGGTTTATGCAGAATTTCGTGAGGATTGAAAGATCGAAAAATCATTTTAAAATAAGGTAAAGCTGCATTGGGCTGGATCACTACGTGAATGGGCGACCGCTGTATTGAATAATTTGAACAAGCGCGTAAAAGCTTCTGGTTTCACTTCAGGGCTGTTCTATAATCCTCATCATTTAAATAGAGTCAAATCTCTTTTTCGATAATCGATAAGTATCGTGAATTTCCATAAAATTTCTGGTAACAAGAACATGCGCAGTTCGTCCAATGACTGGATTTTGCCAATTTGGATAGATCCAGAGATGAAACTTGTGGTTAATTTTTAATTTCTGTTCGTCCATTAGTGAACTTGAAATCTTGCATATAATAGCTATATACTTGCAATTTCTTGGGTAAATTTCATTCTCAATCCTCCCATTGGTTCTAGAATTAGGAACTATTATAATTTTGTAGTCTCAAATCTCATGAAATTCAGATCCACTTGTGTTCAAATCTGGTAGATCATTGGAAAATACCTGCTCATTCATACAAAATTGAATGGGGGTGATGATATTAGAAGAGTGGGAAAATGATTTAAAGAAAAAAGTTCTGTTTCGTCAGTTCATCTTTTGGTTAATCATTTTTGTGCGGTAATTTGAAGGTAGTAAAAATGAAGTGTTAGCGAGAATATGATTGATCACTCACTTCCAGTACCTCTGGGCCAAGCCATGACGTCTTCGATTTGATATTCATCTCTTTCAGGAATACAGAATAGTCTCCATACAGACAGACAAAGATGTATCATTGCAGCCATCATCATGAGTCCGAATATCACTAATACTATCAAAGAAATATCCATTTTGGAGTAGAATTTCTATAAAAATTATATTCATGTAATATATGTGTTTACACAAAACTTAAATGATATCCACTTCAATCTTGCAGATTTCACACTTGGGGGACTTGGGAAACAATTTGAAATATTTTCGATACTTTCATAATCTACAGTAGTTAACATTTTTTTTGTATCAGTCCAATTTACTCATTTATTTTCTCAATATCAAATCCCTGAACCGTATGTATCTGCGGGCATTTTTTTCTTAAATCAACCTCACTCTCAGGCAAGATTTTCTCGAATTCATATTTCATCTATTTCAAACCGAATATGGTGATATTCTTCCTTTCAATCTGGTTTCATATTTCACTGCTCTCAACTGAATAACAATAAAGTGGGGATTCAAAGTTCAACTCAATACGTGAAAACGGAAATTTTTGATATCTTCAGTTGACCACATTTACCAAAAAGCAGGTTTGAAAAATTGTTTTGAAGTATTTCACTTGAACTCACCTTCTAAGGCTGAAGAATGGACTGTTACTGACCTGTTATGTGCATAAGACGAAAATTCTATTAATAAAACTATGAACAATTGCCTGCATTGGGTTAAAGCCATTAAAATCAAAGTGTGGCATTGCAGATCGATTTCCAGGTGTCAGGGTATGATGCAAATCAGTCAAGCTCCCAGGTGCATCTCAATTAAATTTTTCCACATTTTCCACATTGTGCATTGTGAAAACGAAATATCTGATTCTAAACGCCATTTCAATTTAGTGCTTTCAGGAAAGGATAGTCAAGACGAATATGAGACATTTAAGTTTCCATGTCCTTTCTAGTTGAATATTTTCTGAATCTAATGAGATTCATTCCCTATTACAGCAGATTGCTTTCTTTAACTATGCGAATACGCAAGGAAAAACAATTTTCTGTAGAAATAAAGACGTGAAATAAGAAATTTTCACTCCTGGATGAATGTATAGATTTGCGCACACTTAGTTTATCACGCTTGTGAAAATTGCCAGTATTGTTATATCGTATATCTTAGCATACCGAGCGTGTGAATAACAATCAAGATGCCTTAAATGCAAGCAAAGCTTCGATCGCACTTTACGCATCTCCAAATACAAGGGGTAGCCAGCTCTTGTGGGATGTTCTAGTTAAAGTCGTTATGTGGTCCCGCAACAGGGGCACCGTGTTCCATATCTTTATTTAGGGAACAGATAGGAATCAAGTTTTCCAAGATGTTACCTTATTGCTCGAACTCGACAAAATCAAAATGTCTTTGTTCACACAGGGTGTTCCATTTATTCTGGGCGAGTTCCAAATTTCTTTGTCGGAATGGCAACCTGTATTTTTATTCCTTCTTCGGTTTTTATGTGAAAAACCCTAGAAAAGCATTGACGTGGAGACTTAGGAACTCTATATTTGTAGGGTAGGTCTGGACCATAATAACGAAGGCCGAATTCGTGAATGGCTTAAATCCACCTAATGTTTCCGCAGATATACCCATTCATAATTTTATTTTGCCAATATTTCCAAAAATACAGATTCGATCTAATTGAAATCCGATAATTTATCGAAAAATTACATTTCGAAGGCTTATACAGAATTTCATGGGGATAATATGATCACAGAATAGTGAATATTTGGAAAAAAATTGACAGATTTAAAAAAAAAAATTGAAAAAACGTTCGATAGTTATAGTGTCCACGGCCGCTCGGTCGGAATCGATTTTGACACCTGATTCGTCATCTGTGATTCCAACCTAGTGGTTTGAGACCGTTCTCTGCTCAAAATTCGAAAATTACAGACATTTGGACAAATCGATATTACCCTAGAACATGCGCTCAAAAAAACGAACGTTTCTTTATGTAAGTATATACTTCCAAAATATCAACGGTTTTCGAGATATGCCGCTTGTCATATTTTTTCAATATTCGTCACTCGGAATATTATAAATTATCGCCAAGTTCTGTTGGAATATATCTTTGGTCGAATATTGTACATTGGTTAATCTCTCAAACGGTATATCCAAATTCGAACTGTGATATACAGATTATAAAAATCAGTATGCGTCATATTGGAAATAAAAATCAGCAGAATCACCCGTATTTCAGATGGAACATCTTATATTTTAACGATCCATTGGAAAAACCAAAAAAAGGTCTACAAATTGCGTCAAGTATTCCTCATGGTCAAGTTCTACAAATTTCGTCCAGTCCTCATGGTCAAGTTCACTATTTTTCCTTAAAACTCATTTTCTCATTCTTACGAAAAATGCCAAGTATTCATATTTCTTAGCTATAATGCTCAACTTCGTTGGTCCGCTAGATCGCCTGATTTAACAAATATGAATTTTTTCCTAATAAGGATACATAATAATAATAATAATGATAACTTTATTCAATCCTTTGTGACACAACATAGTGTATAGGACAAGTCAGAATAAGGGCCGGTATTATAAAACTTATCTGGAAGTTATCTTTGACTTTAACTGATAGTTTTGACAGTTATGTTCAACATAACTGTAAAAACTGTCAATTAAAGGTAAAGATAACTTCCAGTTAAGTTTTATAATACCGGCCCTTAGAGTTATAATGAAAAATAACAATAAAAATTAAACAAAGAGTCACACAAATATTCTTGTACAGAGTAGTAGCCTTCAACTGGAAGAAGGTTCTTGATTTCTTTTTTGAACATTTTAGAATTCAGGGATTTAATAGGAGGTAGTAGATGGTTAAACAATTTGATGCTTCCATACATAGGAGAGCATTCAAATCTTTGAGTCCTATGTTTAGGTAGTAATAAAGTTTGAGAATTCCTCGTCTTATAGCTATGATGTTCTGACAATTTCTTCTATTCGCAGTTGTTAACCTTGGCATATAGCAAACACTTGAAACACGGCAAAGTTAAAATTTCGTTTTCAACAAAAACTGGCTTGCACGAATCCATCGGATTTAGCTTGAATATTGCACATATCCGTTTCTGTGCTATGAATACTCTGAAGATGTCAGTACAGCTACCTCAGAGCAAGATGTTATACGATGGATGCCTATACACCAAGCTAAAATAAACATTCATCAAACAGCTCTTGGACAGAATGTTCTTAATTCTGTTAATTGCAAAGTATGAGCTGTTCAATCTTTCACATAAAACGTCAATATGCGTTGTCCATTTTGAATTCATATCGACATGGATGCCAAGAAATATAGTCGACTCAGATGTCGGGATAGTGTTAACACCAAACTTTATGTTGAATGCTCCAATTCTATTATTTTTCAATCCAAATTGAACTCAAACAGTCTTACTTATGTTCACCATAAGATGGTTGAGACGACACCAATTTACAAAAAATATGCTTCACGTCGAGCCGACAACCTATTCGGAAAATATGCGGGATATACAGTGTGTCCACGGATTGGGTGCCGGTAAGGTGTAAATGACGAAAAATGTTCGAGTTAGACTCTGATATTTTGGGAATCGCTCCTGGTTGGTCTCAAATTAAGATGTCGAGAAAATGAGCCAAATCAATTAATGTACAGGGTGGTTTAGAACTGATTTAAGGAAAATTGTTAAGAATAAAACACCTTTGTTTCAAAAGATATCGAGAAAGTTTATTGAGAAAAGTTGTTCAGAATCAAAAGACACGGCTAAATCTCGAATTTCAGATAAATCGATCAACTTTGATTTTGTAAGTAGGTTATGAAAATATTTGATAATATCCATGATTACAAATGCCAGACGTGACCTGAAACGTAAATTTTATTCGTCATAAACGAAAATTTTCCTGTTAAAAACATGCTGACCATAGAACAAAGTGTGTTTATTGTGCAGTGCTACGGCTTAGGTGCAGACAGCACGAAAAAATTATCGAGTTAGACTCTGATATTCTGGGAATCGCTCCTGCTTGGTCTCAAACTAAGATGTTGAGAAAATGAGCCAAATAAATTTATATACAGGGTGGTTCAGAACTGATTCAATGAAAATTGTTAAGAATAAAGTACCTTTGTTCTAAAAGATATCGATATAGTTTATTGAAAAAAGTTGTTCGGAATGACGAGCTGCTGCAGGAACTCAAGTTACAGATAAATCAGCCTACCTTGACTTAATAAGTTGGTCATGAACATTTTGTATACGTGAGATTTTTGTCATAATCAAAAATTTAAATTTTGAAACTATTTTTTTAGCAGGGTTACGTGGTACCGCAACATTTGGCCAGCGTCAATGGAATTGTCTTATTACTTCCTGATACGGAATGTCTGCACCTAAGCCGTATCACTGCACAATAAACACACTTTGTTCTATGGTCAGCATGTTTTTAACAGGAAAATTTTCGTTTAAGACGAATAAAATTTACGTTTCAAGTCACGTCTGGCATTTGTAACCATGGATATTATCAAATATTTTCATAACCTACTTACAAAATCAAAGTTGATCGATTTATCTGAAATTCGAGATTTAGCCGTGTCTTTTGATTCTAAACAACTTTTCTCAATAAACTTTCTCGATATCTTTTGAAACAAAGGTGTTATATTCTTAACAATTTTCCTTAAATCAGTTCTAAACCACCCTGTAAATTAATTTATTTGGCTCATTTTCTCAACATCTTAATTTGAGACCAAGCAGGAGCGATTCCCAGAATATCAGAGTCTAACTCGAAAATTTTTAGTCATTTACACCTTACCGGCACCCAATCCGTGGACACACTGTAGAATAACGAATGCTCTTCGAATTTTTCTATTTCGAGTTCAACTCGCCACGATTCACATCTTACCAATGCCAGACAAAATTTGTAGAGCCTTTGTTGCAATAAGTGGCAGGCTGTTCTTCATACCTCACAGTTCGATTTCAGATATACCATTTCAAAGAGTATATTTAACCAGAAATAAATTCCATTGGGGCTTGGCACACATCAATAATTTCAATCAATCTGAGTGACGAATATTGGAAAAAGAGTAATGTCTCAGAATATCTCGAGAACCGTTAATATTTTCGAAGTAAAGATAAACCTGAATTCTCATTAATTTTTCAGATAGAAGTAGAAATAGTCATGAAAAAATAAAGGTTGTCATTCGAAAAAACGAAGTGGGGACCCGCACAGAAATATTGGAACACCCCGTGTGACCGAAAATATTCTAATTTAACGAGCTCGACCTATCAGTTAACATTAGAAAAATAGAGTTCAGCTGTTGCAGGACCCTGTAGAACAGGGTGTCCGGTCAACCTTTCACAATATTGTTGGCGACCTTTCAGATTATCAGATATTTTCTTGATGAAACTATCACCCTTCACGAGATCGGACGTTTTAGAAATTCTGGTTAAGTACTGAACCAAAATCCGTGAAACTGGGTAGAAAAATCGTGTGTCGCTCGATATTGATCCTCCAAGCTTTTCAGTAGGATCGGTGTACACTTAAGGCTCAAAACTGGGGGTAGGAGGGAAAACACCGAATTTTCATTAAACACTCGACGTTTAATTGGTTTCGTGCGTCGTTTGACATTTGTCATACGTTGGAGGTAAAACAAACTCACTTTCCCGCTTTGTTTATGTTATAAAATACAGCATTTTCAACAATTTCAGGATAAATTCACAAGTTAAAATGATTTATATTCATAGAATTGGTGAATTACTAGACCCGTGAGGCCAAGTTATTGTGTCGTTGTGAAATGCAACATAAATACACCGAGAGACCAAGGAATACATTCGCTTTGTTTACATTGGCGAAGAGCGATTATTTGGAGATTTTAGTGATTCTATTAATTTTACAAGTGAAATTTTGTGATAATGGATTTGATTAACTGATATTCAATCTCAGATGATAATCGTTCAAAACGATATAAATGAAAATTGCAGTATTTATCCTTGTCTTCTAAAGCCTAGAGTATCCACGTCAGGGATAGCATTTATTATAGGTATAATCATTGAAAATGCGACAGTAAAATGTTTGGCTCATTAATTCCTGAAAATAAACAGCAGAATGAAATCCAACAAATGTATGGAATGGAAAAACATGGGTCCCAGAGAACTTCTCAGTACTATTTCAAATAACGTTCTATGTTGCAAATTATCAAATTACTTCAATATTGGTTTACAGTTGCTATGTCAGTGCTATCATAATCTTTAATTATATATTCATTATACTAAATCTATGTTATAAATAAAATAATTCATATGAAATTTTTTCCTTGAACACCGATTTCGATTCATCCTCAAAACATTCTTTACTATCCATATAAAATGCTTTCTTATTATGCAGATGCAACATTAGGGCCTTCATAATCTTTAATAAGTGACAATAAGGTCAATTCGAAACATATTACAAACAACAAAATGTAGAAGTTCCATCCTTGAGTAGTCGAGCCACATCGGAACGTGTTCGGTTGAGAACAGAGAAAGTTATCTGGTTCATTATCATTATAAAATGCATGCAATATTTTGACAAATCTATCATATTTATATCATATGGAGATGCGAGTGGTAACCATTCAGGATGGGTTTGTCATTCATTACGCCAGCTATTGTAGTGTTGAGAAGATATAATTCTTGAAGCGTATAACAAACACGAAATATACTTATCTCATCATGAGTCAACTTATTAAACAGAACAAATTAAATAGATAGTCTAACATAATTCCTTAACCAGTGTGGAAATGCCTCCAACAAACTCTACCATAGTTTGTTACTTTGTCAGAACAGTTTTTTCAATTTATGGCGTGAATATATGATGTTTGCGTTCTCTGGGATAGTTCACATAGTATTCTATTTCTTCCAATATCAGATAAAACTTAGGAGAATGGGTCAAAAATGCAAATTTTCAAATATAAAGTCTACACAACAATATATCTGAAAAATCGGATTCCTTCGTCTCTCGGTGTATTTATGTTGTATTTCACAACGAAACAATAACTAGGCCTAGTTATTCACCAATTCTATTAATATAAATCATTTTAACTTGTGAATTTATCCTGAAATTGTTGAAAATGCTGTACTTCATAACATAAACAAACCGGGTAAGTGAGGTTGTTTTACCTCCAAACCCCAGCGTTTTTTTCCTCGGTATCTTTGTTGTTTCCGGAATACAGTAATTTACGCTTATAACGAACTTCAAGAGTACGTCAAAAACAGTTCGCCATAAGCTGAGTTCGTAATGAAGGATAAATTATAATATCATTGTATAAACTTTATACAATGATAATATGTACATCCTATCAGGAACTCAGTATTTTTATTTGAGCCTACATGTGTATAAATATTTTTCTACAAGAGTATACAGGGTCTTTCACGAGGAAACTCACCCATATTTATACGGGAAACTACTGAACGTATTTTCATGAAATTCAGCACTTATAAGTATTTCACGATGCTGATGAAATCTAAAATATTTTCAAGGCATGAGCACCTCCGGTTTTTCCGGAAATGACGTTAACTTCCGTTTTTCAAATTAGAACACCATTTTTTTATTGCAGAAATAGATTCCTTAGAAAATTTCAATTTATTTTGATGTAACATTTTTCAGTTTTGGTTGGAAAATTCTCTCTGAGCGGGAAAATTCGAAAAAAAAATCGAAAATAGAGCTCCGCTGAAACAAGAATAACTTCGAGGTTTTTGGATGGAAAATTTTCATTTTTGGGATTTTTCAAGATGTAAGATTGATGTATCCACTTTAAAAATCGAAATCGCGATTCATGATACAGGGGGTGAAAAAATCGCTTTCAAAGTTAAGGATGACAAAATCGTGAAAAATCAATTTTTTCAAATTAGAACCCCATTTTTTTATGGCAGATATTGAATCTATGTTAAAAAATAATGTGAGTGTATGCATCACACCCTTGCCCTAAAATGGATATTTTCTGAGTTATTCACAAAAAACTGTTTTTCGTCTTGAATTTTCAGCTATTTCTTTTCCCTTCACGCCAAAAAGATGAAATTTTCAGGAACTGTTATTTGAACCATGCTGTAGATTTTTCACCCCTTCTTGAAACCGACTTCAAGTTACTATTAGGAGAACCATGGCAAACTCTCGCAGTTATAACTAGAGAAGATGCTCAAAGTTTTGACCGTTAATTTCTAGACATTTATTTATACGTCTCAGGAATGCTTCGTGCGTTGCTCTTCTTATTTCATCGGGAGGAAGAGATCTGCAAAAGTGTTTAAAAACCAAATTGAGTTTCAAAACTATGAATCTAAAAATCTAAACAAACCTGAACGCATTTCTGACTCGTTCTATGCAGTCCTCTTCATCAGTCAGGGGAGTTGAGTAGACAATATTTTTTATCCTACCCCAAACATAATAGTCTAAAGGAGTTAAATCGGGAGAAAGTGGTGGCCAAAGATGTGGACCATTGTTCGCCAACCATCGATCTTCAAATAGCCTGTAGAGGATATTTGACACATTGAGTGAATTGTGTGGGGGCGCGCCATCTTGTTGATACCTTAAGTCATTATGGTTCTGTACTAGCGGCTCAATTATTTGAGTCAATATGTCAGAATATCTATCTCCTAAGGGAGAACATTCTTTAAATAATGCAAACATGTGTAGTGTTCTATCTTACCAGTTAAAGTCCCATCATAAATGTGAACATCGAGAATTGCATTATTTTTGATGGCGCAAAAAACATTGAAACTCCAGGTCTCTTGAAAGTTCCATTGTCTGAAGTGGTGGTTGTTCTCTTCATCCCAATAATGACTGTTATGCCTATTGAAAGAACCATTCTTTGTGAATTTAGATTCATCTGTGCAAATTATACAGTCCAAAAAGTTTTCATTCTCTTGAAATCGTATCATCATAGCTTCGCAAAACTCTGTTCTCCTGACGAAATCAGTTTCCTTCAAATGCTGTACCCTATTGAATTTATATGGGTGCATTTTATGTTTTTTTAATATTCTCCAAACACTCGATTGAGATAATCCCAGATCAATCTCGGCATCTTTGAGAGAATTTTGAGGATTCACACGAAAATATGCAAGAACTGTAATTTCGTTGTTCTCATCTTCTACTACACTTTTTTCTCTGTGTGTAGTTTTCTTAACGAAAGATCCGACATTTCTCAAGTTTGTCATGGTTCTGTTAATGGTATCTCTCGTTGGTCTGGGTCGGTCAGGAGACCTCTCAATGAACAGTCGAATCGTTCTATCTACAACTTTATTACATTCTCCATGAAGTAGAATGAGATTTAAATAATCTTCATTGGTAAAATTAGGCATAGTGATCGATTTCATAACTTAATACGAATTATCACCAAATTAATAGTAAACACAAAATGCTACTGAATAAAGAGGAATTTGGCAGATGTAATTAATGATATCTATCATTAAAAAAAATAATGTAAAACATGGTAAGTTTTTGCATATGGTTAATAAGGAATTATTTATTTATCACTGGGGTTCTAATTTGAAAAAATTGATTTTTCACGATTTTGTCATCCCTAACTTTGAAAGCGATTTTTTCACCCCCTGTATCATGAATCGCGATTTCGATTTTTAAAGTGGATACATCAATCTTACATCTTGAAAAATCCCAAAAATGAAAATTTTCCATCCAAAAACCTCGAAGTTATTCTTGTTTCAGCGGAGCTCTATTTTCGATTTTTTTTTCGAATTTTCCCGCTCAGAGAGAATTTTCCAACCAAAACTGAAAAATGTTACATCAAAATAAATTGAAATTTTCTAAGGAATCTATTTCTGCAATAAAAAAATGGTGTTCTAATTTGAAAAACGGAAGTTGACGTCATTTCCGGAAAAACCGGAGGTGCTCATGCCTTGAAAATATTTTAGATTTCATCAGCATCGTGAAATACTTATAAGTGCTGAATTTCATGAAAATACGTTCAGTAGTTTCCCGTATGAATATGGGTGAGGTTCCTCGTGAAAGACCCTGTATAGGTGAATACATAGTTTTGAAGAATACAATTGAAAAAATAGTTTTCTTCAAAATTCTTCCAACCTGAAATAAAAAACAATGAATAATAATTTGAATTCATACTACATTGTGTATGTAGGGGTACTATTTCATTCGCTGCACATGTTTTTATGGCGTACTAACCCATCGATGCAATTTTTGGGCTTCATCTCTACTTTCCGGAGTTAAACCTTTTTTTTCAAAATTACGTCATGTTTGTAGTGTCTCCAATAAACATGAGCGGATAACGACACAAGCATTGCTATTAGTACGCGAGCGCTATGCCATCGCGGCAACTTTTTGGCGGTATTTCCTTGAGTGCTGAGGTTAAATTCAGATGTGTTTGTTATAACCGAAACATTTTTCGAATATATCAAAAATTAAAGTTCGTTTTATCCGAGAGTTATTTATAAACGGATTTTTATATTTGAGAAAAAACTCACACATTCCTAATGATACTTCATTTTGTTCTCCAAAAGTTGGTTTTAACGAAAGTTCGCTGAAAACGGAGCCGTTATAAGAAAATATTACTGAAACTCAGCAAATACTAATCCAATCATATAGAAACTTGGTGTCTAGTTGGAGAGTTCAATCTGTATTTTTAGAAATATTGGGAAAATTATATTTCGAATGGGTATATCTACAGAATCATTGGGTGGATTTTACCCATTCACTAACACGCCTTCGAAATTAAGGTCCAAACCTAGTCTACTGATATCGAGTTTCTTAGTTGCTCCTTTGTGGAGTTATTGTGTTTAAGATCGGTCGTTACGAAGTAATTGAGTTTGCCGGGGCCAATATGTGAAAAGATGACCACTTTGGCGAATTTGAGCTTGCGTGCAGTAGCTGCTGGCTTCACGTCAGTACTTTTATAGGATGTTTTCATTATATACTAACTGACAAAGAAACTGCAACGCACAGAAGGAGCTGTTCGAATTTGAAATTTTTACGCGCTTGTTCTGGGGAACAGCACGTTATCATTTCGTCACGATGTCTGTAATTTTCGAATTTTTAGCCGAAATTGGTCTCAAACGACTAGGTTGGACTCACTGATGAAGAATCCGTGGTCAAAATCGATTCTGTCCGTCCGTTTGCGCTGTAACTATACCTAGAGTCTTGAAATTTTCAGGTTACGTTATGATCCTGAATATCTCGGTTAAGTCCAAATCTGCCGAATGGTTTTTGTGCTGCAGCCATTTGAAATTTTGATTTTTCAATAGCTCGAAAAATATTCATCTGATCGAAATGAAACTTGGTTCGAAGATGAACAGTGTCAATAAGAAGAACTATCCATGCAAAAATTCGAAAAAAAATTTTATTTTTTTTTGAAAATTTTCATATTTCATTAAAATTTCATCATTTCGCAATGTGAACAAGCGCGTAAAAGCTGCTGACTTCACGTCAGTGCTTTTCTAGATTTTTTTTGGTAAAACATAGATAGCATAGCAAGGAGTAAATGATCAAAATTTGGAGAAAAAACGAAGGGTTTACAAATTTGTTCATTAAATTTATTAATTATGTGTTTGTCCACCGCGGTTATCTATACACTCCCCAACACGTCTGGGCATTGATGCTAGAAAATGGTCTATTTCTTTTTGAGGGATACTATCCAAAGCTACCTGTACTTCATGTCTCAGAGCCGCCAAAGTCCGTGGGAGCTGGGGTAAATTTTCAAGTCCATCATATCCCCAACATGCTCTCTATGGGCGAAAGATCGGGGGATCTGGACGGCCATGGCAAAAGATTCACATATGTCGCTTCAAAAAAGTTTAAACTAACTCTGGCAACACGAGGTCGAGCATTATCTTGCTGAAATATTGGATTCTCGAGCCGGTTTAGGTAAGGGAGAACATATGGCTCCACTATTTCTTGAAGGTAACGCAGCGCTGTCATGTTACCTCGAATGAAGACTAAAGGTGACCAACTTGCATGTGCAGTAGCACTCCATACCATAACGCCTACTGTCAGGTGTACATGACGCGCAACATCGAAGTGAGTAAGACAGCGCTGTCATGTTACCTCGAATAAAGACTAAAGGTGACCTACTTGCATGTGCAATAGCACCCCATACCATAACGCCTACTGTCCGGTGTACATGACGTTCAACGTCTTTCCCTCCGACGTCGTCTAACCCTTCTTCGGCCATCATGTGCACCCAGGGAGAATCGAGATTCATCAGAAAAGACGACCTGATGCCATTCCACATTCCAATGTTGTCGATTTCTGCACCACTGTAATCCTTGCAGGCGATGCTCAACCGTAAGAGGTAACACAAGATGGGGTCGATAATTCTGCAGTCCAAAAGACCTTATACGGCGCTAAACTGTTCGGACAGTTACAGGATGGCCTTGTTCTCCTAACCACTCATCAGCCAAAGATCGAGTTGTCGCAAATCGGCCTCTAATGGCCATAAGTCTTAGACGTCGATCTTGAACCTCATTTGTGCCCCTTCGACGCCCGGTGCCTACTCTTATTCGATTTTGGGCATTATCAAACCACGCTTGACAATATCTCATAACAGTAGTTGGATTTCTGTTCCTACGGTTAGCGATTTCTCGAAATGACAACGCCGCCTCCCGTAGACCAATAATTCGATTTCTTCAAATTCACAACTAAATATCGACATTGAATCTCCTCGAACAGCTGGTTTGTTGTAAAATTTAAAAAATTTGTAAAAAACGACCACAATATTTAAGTAACAAAAAAATGTTTACATGAAAAAACCTTCACGATTTTTGTCTACAAATTTTAATCATTTACTCCTTGGTATACTATCTATGTTTCACCAAAAAAATTCAAAATTTAAACAGCTCCTTCTGGGTGCTGCAGTTTCTTTGTCAGTTAGTATATATTCTCATTTTTCAGCCACCTAACGGAACTTCTGCATCCACGAACACAAGCAACGAGAAAAAAGTGAAAGTACAAGAACAACTCCGAACAATCCGCGTTTTATTCAAAAGACTACGTTTGATTTTTGAAAGATGTAACGAGAATTGCCAGATACAGGGGATGGAATATACTCATATCGAAAGTTTGATCCCATTCAAGGATGAAATGGATCCAAAGCACGATGAAAAGAAGAATACTGAAGCATACAGGTTAGCGTGTCTTGAAAGCAAGGAAGTGATGGAGCAAGTTGTCCTTAAAAACAAACAGTTGAAAGAAGTAATTGATCAATTACGTAGGATAATATGGGAAATAAACACAATGCTAACAATGAGGAGATCATAATTTATAGTTGTAATTTAAGATTTTTTCTCTGTTGTGATCGTTTTCTCCATTATTTATTGAAGAATAAATTCTTTCCATATGAAAATTGTTAGAAACCTTAGAAATAAATATTATTTTCCTAATATAATGTATTTTATAGTATAATAGTTTCTATGACGCTGAAAATTCAGGGGTGTCACATTGAAAATAAAACGGAGGTGTTCCCTAGTAGACAAATCATCAAGCCATTTTTTTCACATAAAATTCGTTATCATATCATTTCATTCCTCTGCGTGGCATTCTCAACCTGAAACGAGGTGATTGGTCGCGCGATATGTTGTTGAGAATACGACAGTTGATTTCAATTTCAGATTTATAAATCCTTCACATCATATTCTACTTTGAAAATAAAATATCACCCCGTTTTACTAAGAGCATAAGACGATTACCAATTTCAAAGATAAAATGCAGGAGGGGAAAAAGTGTTCAGTAAACCAAGTGTCCTAAATAGTTTCATCTAACAAATATTCAAATTGAGCCCCTTCCCTACAATGGTATTGATTTTGCTCAAACTTCCGCCACACATTCTGGAGCGTTTCGCTAGAGTGATTCCTCCAGAGAGACACATTCTGTTGCATGAATTTTCGATTTTAAGTGGCCCTTAAAACAGAAGTCTAGAGGGTACAGATCTGGCTATACATTCTACAGGACCAGAGCGACCAATCTGTTAGTTGAGACAGTTCAAATCTAAAAGTTGTCAGCAGCGACATATAATAGTGGCTGCTAGCTATTCCAGCTAGGTGCCTGAGTCACTGGGGATTCGCGCACGCGCTTGATCAAGACGATAAACAAAGCGGCGAATTATGACCCATAGGTCTCTTGCACATAACACGAATCTATAATTCTATTTCGATAAAAAAATCATAATGTATTCTATCACACAATTTGAAATTCGCGAATTTTGAATAATTCGTTATTTAAAATAGTCAAATCGGGATCAAAGTGAGCGAATTAAACGCGTTAGATTGCGTCCTTTGTCGCTCGTGCAATAAGCACTGTTTTCCAATCTCCTGAGCAGCGATGCCAGATGGAAATGTTTTAAAACAGGAGAATAGAAAATCACGAAACAAATAAGGCTCACTTTGCGTTTATTGAAAGTGCTACTCTAAACGCAGACGGCGTTTATAATATTCTAATGACCTTTAGAACACTCTAGAATGAAATGCAAACAGTATAACACGTCAAGGTAAATATTTTAAATTACCTCAAATTCATCATAAAAACCATATCGGCACGCTTTTAAATAAAAAAATTATGTTCATTTAGGGAATAACTCAAAACGTAGATGGCGTTTATTAAATTTTAATATCCTTGAGTACCCTAGATGTAATGTTTCTCATCTTCTCAGGAAATTTAGTCCATTGGAAACCCGAAAATATCCGATAATTTTGTGTAAAATCCGAGTTTCGAGAAAACGGATGGGAAATTCCAAGGGATGGTCCGGTCATTATGTGGAGCCAAATTAAAAAAATCGTTTTCTCGTCGAAAACTTTTTGATGACGGTTGGGTTTTTTCAGTATCTTTGTGGATAGAATATTTGATTTCAATGATAAAAAAATACATGCAAGAGACTTATTTCATTCTCAAATATTATAGGAACGTAATGAAATCTCCAAAAAATATTAAATGACATTCAGAAGGAATAGACCTTTCCAACAACCTATCGCATGACCAATCTTCCCTATTGAAATTTAAGGGGTTGGGTTTGACACAAAGAGAAATAAAATGATGGATTTTATGTGAGATGTCCCACTCAAGAATAAAACTGACAGGTTTGTTTTTTTTTCCAAAATGTTGATTTTTCTACTAGAAAAGACCTCCCATTCCTCTTCAATCTGACACCCAGCATACTTGTTTGATACAATGTGGATGGCAATAAACAATAAAGTTGATTTGTATTTATTCATTTTTGGATTATTCTGTTCAAATTTACATCGCAATCGTTATTCTTTGTGAATAACATAGTGTAGTTCCATGCATAATTCCAAAAATTCCGTGTACTCATTGTTTCACACTGGTTGAAGGCATATGCATTATGAGAAACTCATCAATTGTTATGAATTTTGATATTTTATAGTTTTAAGACGTGGGTCCTGATTTCTCAAAAGAAATTAACTATGCAAGTATGGTGTCCTACCCCTGAAGGACGGCACATACCAATGCAGTTGCAAATAAACATAATATTCAAGCAGACATTGCAACCGAGTTTGATCAAGAAACATATTTTGAATTGGGTTTAAATTTCATTCCGCTTTTGATGGTACTTCATCATTTCAAAATGATCCAGTATTCTACACAACAAAATATTCAAACTTTATTGATCATAACAGCCATTTCCAAAGAATAAATTAAGTAACACAATAACTCATGATGCATGTAACCAATCAGCATAACCAAACGCATTATGGTGCACCTGTGAGACTTCAACAAGAGGATCTACAAACTCTCAGAAAAATGTTCATTTCCACAAGATTCACAAACTATTTTTTCACTGCTTTGTTCGCAGATAGCACAATAAGTTAGGAGATTTTCCACCACAGCTTGTATTTCGGCATCATATAAGTCTATCTCGTCCTCATTCTTCCATCCAATTTCTTCTTGTATCTTCTTGAAAATTTGATCCGTTTCTTCTGAGCTCATCAATTCTTTGAAATCTTTGTTGTCTACTAAAATATCAAGTAAATCTTTCATTGAAAATATTTTCGTTTCATTTGCAGAATCAGAGGGATTTGAAAAACGTCTTGCATCAATCCTCTTTCTACGTACTTCTTGAAGTGTATTCATAAATCTCTGAAAGGTGAGGTATTTTTGAAATTCGAGTTAATACTTGATTTATATGTTACCTCTTTGATTTTGTGCCTCAGTTGTATTGTTGAGGTACCTTTATGCATGGCATTATATTTGTTTTGCATTGATTTGCCCTCATCATCCATTATAATTATAACTGGAAATAACTTCAAATAATTTTCAAAACAAACTTTTAAATTACAAACCTCATTCATAGAATTGTGGTAATAACAAAGAAAGTGGTTATGCGGCGATCACAGAAAATTCGGTAGATCAAAAATGAAACTAAAACCCCTCCCTTCCCTGTCATCACTTAAATATTTGTATTATTATTTTAATGATGTTAGGGGATTTTTATCGAATTAATCACGATAAAATAAAAATTGTTCGAGATATACAGATTTTAGCCAACGTTGTATGACGTGTATTGTTGTCATAATCATTTCATCAAAAACTACAATTGAAGAGAGTGGATTGTTCAAGAAAAGTGGAATAAAATTTATAACATAAAGTTGGGAAATTCATACCTGGCTCAAAACCTCTAAAGTAAACATGAGAGCCCTCATTTTAGTTGGTGGTTATGGAACCAGGCTTAGACCTTTGACTCTAAGCAGACCAAAACCTCTGGTGGAATTTGCTAACAAACCGATCTTGTTACATCAGATTGAAGCTCTTGTAGAAGCTGGAGTTACTGAGGTTATATTGGCTGTTTCATATAGAGCTGAGCAGATGGAACAGGAGCTGACTGTTGAAGCAACCAAGCTTGGAATCAATATAATCTTTTCTCATGAAACTGAACCTCTAGGCACTGCTGGTCCCTTAGCTCTGGCAAAAAAGTTCTTAGAAAATAGTGACAAACCATTCTTCGTACTAAATTCTGATATAATATGCGATTTTCCATTCAAAGAACTTGCAAAATTTCATGAAGCCAAGGGCAAAGAAGGCACAATAGTTGTTACTAAAGTTGAAGAACCTTCAAAATATGGTGTAGTTGTGTATGATGGAGACAACTGTGTAGAAAGTTTTGTGGAAAAACCTCAAGAGTTTATTTCTAATAAGATTAATGCTGGCCTGTATATTTTGAATCCAGATGTTCTTAAAAGGATAGAATTAAGACCAACATCTATTGAGAAGGAAGTATTTCCTGGAATGGCCAGAGAAAAACAACTTTGTGCTTTCGAATTAGAGGGATTTTGGATGGATGTTGGTCAACCCAAAGATTTTTTGACTGGAATGTGCCTGTATTTGAAATTCTTGAGAACAAAACATCCAAGTCGCTTGTATAAAGCACCAGGTGTTGTTGGTAATGTATTGGTAGATCCAACTGCGAAAATTGGTAATAACTGTCAAATTGGACCAAATGTAACCATAGGACCTGGAGTTACAATTGAAGATGGTAAATTACTTTCGATTTCTTCTTACAATACTCATTTTTTATTCTCATGCTATAAATTATATTCCTTCAGGTGTTTGTGTGAAGCGAAGTACTATATTGAGAGATGTAAAGATACGGTCAAATTCATGGTTGGAAAGTTGCATAGTTGGTTGGCGTTGTTCAGTTGGTCGCTGGGTAAGAATGGAAGGAATCACAGTACTTGGTGAAGATGTCATAGTTACTGATGAAACATACATAAATGGAGGACAAGTGCTTCCGCACAAAAATATTGTTAGTTCTGTCCCAGATCCACAAATTATAATGTAACATGTGAAACTAATGCATGTTACAAAGGGATGCAATTCGAATTTGTGTATAAATAACTGAATTTATGACTCTGTGAACAGCTTTACAGGTGATTTTTCTTGACATTCCCAATGTTCATAACTTGTTATGGAATATTTTTTCATAATTTTTGATGTAATGTATTTTTTACGGAAATATTGAATTGAATTGGTAGATACCTGATGGAAATCCATTGTGATCATAAGTAGAGGAAAGGAGATTATATTTATATTGAAAAGTGGTTACTAGTGGTATTTAATAATGATTTGTTGAGAATCTCCATCCTCTTATTTATGAAATGTTCGAATGTGCAATGAATAATAAAAAGACAAAAAATTCTAATTTTTTGTTTGAAATTGATTTGATTGAAAACGTCACTATCCAAATCTATCTTCGGAGTATGTTGCGGGTTATCGTAGGGAAAAGTTGTTTCTAAAGACAACTTCGTTCGAAGAAGAATATTCTTCAGATGATTCGATTTCAGGTCTAACATATTTCCTCCCAGTCCACAGGATGGAACTGTATGTGTTAGTTATGAGCTTGTATATATCTCTAGATGTCCAGGTATTGATTGATTATCTTATCAAATTATAAGTCTCACATTACTTTTCAAGAAAGATATATATAATCCTGCTGCCTGAAGACTCCGCAAATGCTGTAGGAACCTACTGAGCTTTTCGTGTTTTACCCGATAATGATGAGAATCTACTAGTAAATTAATTTCCTTTTGTCCATTTTCTAATAGAACTGAGGACAAGATCCGTAATGCCCTCTTATGAGCATTGAATAGAAAATGATTTATTTAGGAAATAACAATTAACCTGCGAGATTCGCAAGACATATAAATAAATAAGCTCCTTTATTTCTAAGAGTTACATTTTCAAGGAACATGAAACTGCAAGAAGTTGTGTCAGAAAATATTTAATTTGAATCAAAATATTCTTTTATTGTATAGGGTTCTAACTCAATGAGGTACTTCCTTGGCTCTCGCTTAAAGTTTTTATGTGATCTAGGTCTTTGTAGCCTGTTTGATAGATTATTGAAAAAATTTGATGCATCTGTATTGTGTTCCTTTTTCTGTGAGTGTGAGTCTATGAATTGGGTACATGTCGTTGGTTCTGGTTGGATAACCGACTTTTTTCAATTTGGGATTCGCTGGTATTTTGTGAAACAAATATCAAGCATTCATAGATCTTTAAAGAATATATTGTAAGGATTTTATTTTATTTATTAATAAATAATAACCGAAAATACAAACGCAGAATCAGAATTCAGCACCTTAGCAAGAATGGCAAATGAGAACTCGAACAGGGAGACTCATATTTTAGAAGATAAATTCGTTATTATATTTGTTCTCTGTGGCATTGCCCTTAAACTTAGGGCGCGTTTTTATTTTCATCGAACTGATTAATCGGTGTATCTCCCTCTCTCTCTTCTTTTGTGTTCCACCAAAGAAGAGTGAGATAGAGGGCAATCGATTAATCATTTCGATGAATTTAACAAGTATAGACTCACTGCACTGTTAAACATGGAAGATATCTATTCTCTATCCTGTCAAGTTTTATTTCATTAATCAATGATGTACCTTGATAGCCTACGCATAAATACAGGGAATCGAGAACGAAACACATGGTTTTCTGTTCTGTGGTAAAAGCTTGGAAATAAAATTGAACATTTGAAACAAACCACAATAACAATAAAAGCATGACGGGTTGCGGGGTAATTGAAATATATATCCCAAATCGTAGAGTCCCAAATACACAGTTCGGGGAAAAACAGCCGGATGTGACTGAATTCAGTGCCCCCTATGAGAAGATCTTTACAATTTACTGTTGGATTTCAAAAACTATCAGAAAACTACTACAGATTTCTTCCTACCGAAAATGCTACTACCAAAAAAATAGTTTTCTACCACATCTGGTCACGCTGGGACAGGTGTAGGTGAATATCTTAAATGAGTGCGTCCTCCGTGCCATCTGTACGTACGTTTTTTAATCGATTAGGTAAGTGAGCATAGAAAAAGATATACCAAGTTAGTAGGTTAACGCGAAAGATGGAGCCACATAACTCAGACAGTTGCATCAAACAATGGTCCTAAATACAAAGGAACTACTCTATATTTCTGATTCAGACATTATTAATAAAAAATATATAAAACTCCGCAGCGAAAAAAACGGTTAAAACCTACGAATCTTAGTCTACGGCAGTTATTTTGTTACGACACGACTGCGTAAAAATGCAAACTAGGGGCAAATAAAATAGCAGGGTAGACGTGAGAACCACTTTCGGTTAACAAATAGCCCTTTGGGCTACAACAAGGGATTTTTTTCAAAATTATTCGTAAGAAATGCAAAATAAAACAGATTCTATTAAGAAGAGGAAAGTGGAGAAGCAAACGTATTTTCCGAATGATAAATGAAACTTTCTCGTATGTTTTAAATTCATCATTTTCGGGATCTTTTCGTATAGCTTTTTGTTATGTAAAGAATGTATATCTTCATCTTACAAAGTTGATGGTAGTTTGTATTTTTATATAGCTTAGGTGTACTCAATATTGCTAATGTTCGAGATGCTTATGAATTGTGAAATGTGTATGATGTTTCGAAGGTGAGGATTGATGGGATGTATGTATAGTTACAGTTCTTATAACATATTAAGGTGCTAATAATAATTAAAGTTAACACTGCTTACTTTCTCAAATTAAAAGTATTCAATTTTGGAATGAAATGTGCACTGTATTTATACAAATATTGCATTTTGGTACAGGTGTAGGAAAGTTGATGGGAGTCTATATAATAAAATTGAAAATAAATATATACTAGTTTCAGTCAATCCCAATTTCTCTTTGTTAGCTTTGAAATACTAACCCTGGAAGTTATTAGAGATTAATTTTTCCATTTGTTATTGTAATTATTTGCTTGAAGTTCCATAAAATAAACAATTTCAAATATGATTATTGTATATTTTTCCTGATCCTAATTCCTTTGAAGTAATAACCTTCTCTTCATTGACTATTTTATAACGAAAATTTCGTAAATTTATAAACTGCATCATTGATGAAATACAGGGTCTTTCACGAGGAACCTCACCCATATTTATACGGGATACTACTGAACGTATTTTCATGAAATTCAGCACAGCATTATTCTGTAATCTGTGTTCAGCACTTATAAGTATTTCACGATGCTGATGAAATCTAAAATATTTTCAAGGCATGAGCACCTCCGGTCCCAGATAGCACAGGACGTCCTGAGGACGTCCATTACATGTCCATATTTGGTCGGAACGTCCAGGACCAATTCTGGACGTTTTAAGAACGTCCAGTTCGTTAAATCCTCAGAACGTCCAGAAAGCGACCTCCTTAGAACGTCCATTCTAAGTACGAAGATCATATCTTCGAATTGTTCATTTGTGTGATTACTGGCATTATTCAGATCGAGTGTATATTTTGCTATTGGATCATGACAACAAACAATTCAATTTTATACAATGTTAATACCATATCCTCGGAATTAAGAATAAGGAGACGGTTATTGTGGTTCTGTGTTCTTTTGTGAAGTGTGACCGTCATGGCAGATGTCAATGGTTGTTAAATTTTTAGCGGGACGCCACACGAAAGACAGAAATGAAAATAGCTAAGGAAAATATATTATTACAGAGACATTGTCTCAGATTATTATTCAGATCAGATTAGATTCTCAAAGGATATCAGTGATTTCAAGGAATATTGAGATACCGAATGGTTAGTAAACATTATAATGTCTATGTCTACCTATATTACATCATTCCTTTTTCGTGCCTATTTGTCTGCTGACTGACGGTTCACAACAAATTTGTATCCGTTCTAGCCGGTTTTGTTAACTGTTTTAGGTTTCCCCTGAAGTCAGGCTGACAAAAAGGCACAAATAAAGTATTCAAGTGGTACGAGTTCCAATCATTTCATTCTCCATAATAAATTCAATTATAGGATATTGAGTAAATGATGCAAGTCATTCCAAGAACTTGCTCCACAATGTTGCTGTATGTTCGATATTTCATATACCGTTGAAAGCAAGATCTTAAGCAAGAACTGCTGAAGAAACAAGTGACTTGGAATCAGAGTTCAAGTCAAAAACCAATTCTTTCTTTAACGAAGAATCAATAGGTGATATAAGTCTTCTTCCTTCTCTTTAAATAAAAAAAATAGTTTCTTATAGAATTTCTAAACAACATACACATACACCATGTTCAATAACATATTCTTCATTTTACAGTTAATGAGACAGTTTCAGAGCCTAAAAGTATTAATGGTGAGCTAAGTTTTGATTATATACGATTGAATAACTGTTTTCAGAAATATATTTGAATATATCTAATTTTTTCTTTATAGGTGATTGACAAGATGGTAAATCATCTGAAGTTGTCCAGGATATGTTGGACTCTTCCGTCCATTCTGATACTTCCTTCCATTCAAAGGAGTCTGATGGAATTCACAACGATAAATATAATTTAAATTTTCCTTTGATTTCAGAACAAGAAATAATTGAATTTGATGCTACTTTAAATATTGAAACAAATGAAAATGTTAGTTGATTTTATATTTTTGCTCTTTATTGTTCGTAATACATATTATAATGTTGCTTCGAATCATGAGAATGAAGAGGGTTTTTGTGATGAATAAGAAAATTACTTTGCAGGTGAATGAATGCAAAAATAGGAGGTACAAACAATTATAATATGGTGAAGCAAATATTGATTTTATTGATCACTAATGATCAAACAAGTAGTTGGTTGGGGCCAAAAGTAAAGAAGTCATGTATCATGAAAGTCACTGAGCTAATTATAAGTGAGTATTTTGTAGTCACTGCCTGTACGTTGAAGTAGATATCACAATATATTAGGCACCAAAATTGATTTCATATTCACCTTGAAAAATAGGGGTGTTTGAAAGAATATTTTATTAATTTTTTTTATAGAATAATGTGAACACAGGTGCTCACATTTTTCCATATAATTCTCACACACCAGAGATTTTGAATTATGATTTTCCCCAAAAAAATAAAAAATAAAAACTGCTTTATAATGATCAATACTGAAGAATTTGGAATTGCATCTTGATCTGCCATTCAGTTTGGATAAACAATTTAAATTATTTTCAGGTTTAGCTGAGAAGCCAGACAGGACCAAGAAAAGAAACTGAATCGTCAATTCTGGCATGGTTGAAAAGGGCAGAGGAGAGGAAAGGTGTGAACTCAACAAGTTTTGATATCAAACAACATATAAATATTGTTTGGAAAAAACTCCTTCTAAATAAAAAATTATAAATTATTTTCACTTATTTCCTGGAGGAATTCTGATGAATAATGAATCAATTCATTTCATTTGAAGGAGACAGGACATGGATGTATACAGTGTGTCAATGTGAAAAGGTACAACACTTATTATTTCTGCCCCTATCCAAATCAGTAAATATGCAGTAAACGGTAATCTTTGGTTGGTTGGGCGGACATTTTGAATTGGTTCTAATCAATTTTCATAAACCCTGTGAGGCTGATGACAGCAACCCCTATAATGTTACATGGGAAGGGGTGTTGAGTAACACCTTGTTTCGAAAGTAATTCGATTGACTTCCAAAAAAAAATACATCTGACCTTTTTGTTAGTAGGACTTCCGAAAAATTGATAGAAAAAGTTTCAATGAAACATGAAAATGTTGAAAAGCACTTTCGAGTTTCATTGCAACTCTTGCTATCAATTTTTCGGAAGTACTAACAAAAAAGGCCAGGTGTATGGCTTTTTTAGAAAGATGATCGAATTACCTCTGAAAGAATGTGTCACTCAACACCCCTTCCCATGTAAGATTATAGGCTATAGGGGTTGCTGTCATCACCCTCACAGGGTTGATAAAATTGATTGGAACCAACTGAATAAAATGTCCCTGTACAGACAAAAGTTTAACAGTTTTTGCATTTTTTCTGATTCCGCATGGGGCGAGATATAAAGGTGGTGCCTCTTGAAACTGACACACTGTAGAATAACCCCTCGATATCTTCATGCGCCCCCAACTATGTCCATGAAACGTCCTTAAAAGGACGTCTGTAAGACGTCCTATGAATGTCCATTTTAAATCCTGAAAGGCTCTATTATGGACGTCTTGAGGACATCCTGATTAGTAACATTGGACGTTCTAAAAACGTCCATAAGACGTCCACGTCCGTAAAATGGACGTTTTGAGGATGTCCCGAATGTCCGAGCTGGACGTTTTAAGAACGTCCCTAAGACGTATTTGTGCTATCTGGGGTTTTTCCGGAAATGACGTCAACTTCCGTTTTTCAAATTAGAACACCATTTTTTTATTGCAGAAATAGATTCCTTAGAAAATTTCAATTTATTTTGATGTAACATTTTTCAGTTTTGGTTGGAAAATTCTCTCTGAGCGGGAAAATTCGAAAATAGAGCTCCGCTGAAACAAGAATAACTTCGAGGTTTTTGGATGGAAAATTTTCATTTTTGGGATTTTTCAAGATGTAAGATTGATGTATCCACTTTAACAATCGAAATCGCGATTCATGATACAGGGGGTGAAAAAATCGCTTCCAAAGTTAGGGATTACAAAATCGTGAAAAATCAATTTTTTCAAATTAGAACCCCATTTTTTTATGGCAGATATTGAATCTACGTTAAAAAATAATGTGAGTGTATGCATCACACCCTTGCCCTAAAGTGGATATTTTCTGAGTTATTCACAAAAAACTGTTTCTCGTCTTGAATTTTCAGCTATTTCTTTTCCCTTCACGCCAAAAAGATGACATTTTCAGGAACTGTTATTTGAACCATGCTGTAGATTTTTCACCCCTTCTTGAAACTGACTTCAAGTTACTATTAGGAGAACCATGGCAAACTCTCGCAGTTATAACTAGAGAAGATGCTCAAAGTTTTGACCGTTAATTTCTAGACATTTATTTATACGTCTCAGGAATGCTTCGTGCGTTGCTCTTCTTATTTCATCGGGAGGAAGAGATCTGCAAAAGTGTTTAAAAACCAAACTGAGTTTCAAAACTATGAATCTAAAAATCTAAACAAACCTGAACGCATTTCTGACTCGTTCTATGCAGTCCTCTTTATCAGTCAGGGGAGTTGAGTAGACAATATTTTTTATCCTACCCCAAACATAATAGTCTAAAGGAGTTAAATCGGGAGAACGTGGTGGCCAAAGATGTGGACCATCTTGTTGATACCATAAGTCATTATGGTTCTGTACTAGCGGCTCAATTATTTGAGTCAATATGTCAGAATATCTATCTCCTAAGGGAGAACATTCTTTAAATAATGCAAACATGTGTAGTGTTCTATCTTACCAGTTAAAGTCCCATCATAAATGTGAACATCGAGAATTGCATTATTTTTGATGGCGCAAAAAACATTGAAACTCCAGGTCTCTTGAAAGTTCCATTGTCTGAAGTGGTGGTTGTTCTCTTCATCCCAATAATGACTGTTATGCCTATTGAAAGAACCATTCTTTGTGAATTTAGATTCATCTGTCCAAATTATACAGTCCAAAAAGTTTTCATTCTCTTGAAATCGAATCATCATAGCTTCGCAAAACTCTGTTCTCCTGACGAAATCAGTTTCCTTCAAATGCTGTACCCTATTGAATTTATATGGGTGCATTTTATGTTTTTTTAATATTCTCCAAACACTCGATTGAGATAATCCCAGATCAATCTCGGCATCTTTGAGAGAATTTTGAGGATTCACACGAAAATATGCAAGAACTGTAATTTCGTTGTTCTCATCTTCTACTACACTTTTTTCTCTGTGTGTAGTTTTCTTAACGAAAGATCCGACATTTCTCAAGTTTGTCATGGTTCTGTTAATGGTATCTCTCGTTGGTCTGGGTCGGTCAGGAAACCTCTCAATGAACAGTCGAATCGTTCTATCTACAACTTTATTACATTCTCCATGAAGTAGAATGAGATTTAAATAATCTTCATTGGTAAACTTAGGCATAGTGATCGATTTTATAACTTAATACGAATTATCACCAAATTAATAGTAAACACAAAATGCTACTGAATAAAGAGGAATTTGGCAGATGTAATTAATGATATCTATCATTGAAAAAAAATAATGTAAAACATGGTAAGTTTTTGCATATGGTTCATAAGGAATTATTTATTTATCACTGGAGAGAAAACCGATGGCCGATTAGTTGAAATAAAGAGGTTTCCGATACAAATTCGAATCCAAATTCTCCATCTATTTAGGAACAACCTGTAACTTTTTTCTCTTGCATATTAGGTTAGTAAAATCTAAAACATGGTTTAAGTAACAGTTCCTGAAAATGTCATCTTTTTGGCGTGAAGGGAAAAGAAATAGCTGAAAATTCAAGACGAAAAACAGTTTTTTGTGAATAACTCAGAAAATATCCACTTTAGGGCAAGGGTGTGATGCATACACTCACATTATTTTTCAACGTAGATTCAATATCTGCCATAAAAAAATGGGGTTCTTGTTAAATAATGCAACAAATTGGTTCTACTTAACTTTATTCTCAGGATCAATTCAATAAAAACTCATTAACATGATTTAACTCCTATCATTGCTAACCTCACCCAAGTACATGTCAAAGTCTATATTCTATACTCTTTTGTGTGACGCTGCGCATGTTTCTGTCTGTGGTCCCAATTTGACATTCTACAGAACTATGAAACACGGCTGGCTAAAATAAAATGCTATTCTTCTTGTGGAGGGCGTTGACAAAGAACCATTAATACAATATTTCAACACACTTCCTTTCTTTGTCAGCGATCTCAAATTTAACTTAATTTATAAAATATTATCATTAATAAATGTTTAACAAAAATCTAAGTTTCTCAAATCTCAAATACCCTAATGCTTTTGTAAAGATATCAGCTATCTGATCTTCGGTAGAAATCTTGCAAATCTTAATAATGTTATTCTTAACGTAATCATGAACATAGTGATAACTAACCTCTACATGTTTACTATTTTTAGAAAAATTTCCATTAATAGCCAAAAATCTTGCGGCTGCATTATCTTCAAAAACTTCGATAGTTTCAGATTTACATACATTCAATTCTCTTAACAAACCATCAATATACAATACTTCATCAACTGCTTCTGCTAAAGCAATATATTCTGCATGACAAGATGATTTAGTCACTGATTTTTGTTTTCTCGAGATCCATAGCACTGGATTATCAAACACTCTAACTAAAATTCCACTTCGTGATTTACGATCTACAATATCTGCTGCCCAATCAGCATCAACAAAACAATCTACAGCACTATTATGTTGAGAAGTGAAATTTAATGTCAGATCTTTAGTGTAGTACAAATATTTTAATACTCTTAGAGCATACTTGAAATGAGTACTATTGTTACAGTTTTGAAAACTACTTAAATAATTTACGGCATATGATACATCGGGTCGTGTACCCTGACTTATGTATAACAATGCACCAATTAAATTTCTGTAACCTAAATTTTCATTGGTATCAGTATCAGGTTCTAATTTCAAATTCAGTTCAATAGGTGTTTTATATCGTTTACTTTCGGTTAAGTTGTATTTCAGAACTAGATCTTCAATGTATTTGCTTTGACTCAGATTCATTTTTCTTTCTTCTTGATTATAAGTTATATCTATACCTAAATATCTTCTGACTTTTCCCAATTTCTTCATTTCAAATCTTTCGGATAATTGCTGTTTAACAAGGTTCAACTGTTCGAGATCTGAACTGCAAATTAACAAATCGTCGACGTAAAGAACGATATAGACTGAGAAGTGTTCGTTTTTCTTGAAGTACAAACAACTATCATAACTTGAATTGCAAAAGCCTATAGACATGAGATATTCGTTGAAGCATTCATACCATGCCTTAGGACTTTCACGAAGTCCATACAACGCCTTTTTCAATTTGCATACTTTATTTTTATCATCATTAAATCCTTCAGGCTGATAAACATAGATATCCGATTTCAATTTTCCGTTTAGAAAGGCAGTTTGAACATCCATTTGTTCCACAAACCATCCTTTAACGCATACTACTGACAACAACGTTTTCAAAGTGCACATACGCGCTACTGGCGAATAAATTTCTTCTTCTAAAGATTTTGGTTGTTGACAACCAATCGCAACTAATCTGGCTTTAAATATATTAGGTGACTTTTTCTTAAAAATCCATTTGACTTGAATAATTTTGTTATTGTCTGGTACCGAGTTAATATTTACTAAATCCCACGTATTGTTTTTCATTAAGCAATCGTATTCAAGCTGTATTGCGGTTGACCAGTTTGACTTTTCATCGGAATCAAGTGCTTCTTGCAAAGTGCTAGGTACTATATCTGAAAAATTTGCGTCAATTATATAATCATTTTGCCAAAGTGGCCTTTTAATTCGTCTTTTTTGTCTATCCAAATTCACTTCCTTACTACTAGATTGCGTTGTTTCAACATTTTTATCACTCACTTCCTCACTATCAGCTTCATCATTCATCGATAATTTTATGAATGTTTCATTTTGTTCTATGAATCTAACGTGTCTCGATTCAACTATATTATTATCTATCAGCATTCTATAGCCTAAATCTGTGTAACCTACTAGAACACCTTTAACAGACTTTGGCTCCAATTTGTTTCTACGTTCTTCAGGAGTTCTTACATATCCTATGCTACCGAAAATACGTAAATTTGATACGTCAGGTTTCTTGCCTATAAATAACTCATAAGGAGTTTGATTAAAATTGTTGACTCCGATCGTTCTATTCCTCAGATAAGTAGCAGTTTTTACACACTCTGGCCAGTATCGCTTATCTAGATTTGAGTCGGCTAACAAACATCTGGCTGTGTCCATTACAGTACGATTGAATCTTTCTGCAACTCCATTGAGTTCGTGACAATAGCTAGGACTAGGACGCAGGTTTACACCGTTTTCCTGTGCAAAATTAAAGAAATTACGATTTAAATATTCGGTACCACGATCGCATCTTATTTCTTTGATTTGTTTTTCTGTTTGATTATTAACAAGTTTAATGTAATTTTGGAAACATCTGAATACCTCGTTTTTACTTTTAATACAATACACAACAGCTGATTTGCTATAATCATCTATAAAACTTACGAAATATTTCTCACCATTAATACCTTCGGGCGATATCGGTCCGTTTACATCGGTATGTACGATTTCACCTATGGCTTTAGCCCCACTTCTATTGTTCTGAAATTTAATATTAGTCATCTTTGAAGATAAACACACTTCACATTTGAGAGAAATTTTTTCAACAGCCTTTGGTAACCCCAGTACTATTTGATCTTTACACATTTTTTCTAGATTATAAAAATTTATGTGACCAAGTCTCTTATGCCAATTTTCTTTGTTTGTTATCTCAGAAATATATGCATGACTGTTAGGAATTCCTAAATTAACATTTCCTGTCAAATAATATAAACCATTTTTCTTAGAAGCTACAGCTACAACATCATTTTTAGAATTATATATTTCAAGAAAATTATTTTTGGCCCAAATAGAACTTCCAAAATCAGTAATCTTTGACACACTCATTAAATTTTTTTTCATCTCAGGAGCAAAATAACAATTTTTAACTTCTACTTCTACTATCTTACTGTTTACTTTGAAATTTACATTTATCGTTCCAATTCCTAGAGCCTGAATTGTGAATCCGTCACCTACCTTGATACTAACAGGTTTGTTCAGTTTTCTATATGCAGAGAAATAACTAGCCTTGTTGACTATATGATCCGAGCAACCACTATCCAATAGCCAAGTGATGGAAGTACCTGCCTCCTTTGACTCGTACATCTGTGAGTGAGCCACTGTTGCATGAAATGTGTTTCTTTCTTGTTCATCTTCGCCGTCGACCTGGGCTGTATTGCCTGTATATGAGTTTGTTTGTCTGTGACCTCCTCCATAGCTTCTTCGCTGCTGTATTCTTGGATTGTTCCTAAGTGTTGGACAATACCTCTTTATGTGTCCAGGTTTTCCACACTGGAAACAGTTTCTGTTATTTTCGCCTTTTCGAAATTGTGGACCTTTCCATGGTTGAGAGTTGAAAGCATGCGTCAGATTTGTACTTCTTTCTTGTGAGTTTTTATGTGACTCGATCAACAACTTTGACTTAACATATTCGACTGTCCTTTGTTCTGGTGGCAAAGCATCAACAATATCGACGATGTGGCTCAAGCTTTTTGGTAGTGCTAACAGAAAATAATTTAATCGGTCGTCTTCAGTGAGTGTTTCTCCTGTACATTTCAACTCATTTACACACTTCTCAAATTTGTTTATGAAATCTTTAGGGTCTTCCTGTTCTGTTAATTTCAAATCCAAAAGTTTTCTCTTTGTTATCAACTTTAATGCTGTGGACGTAGGGAGATAAATTGAGTCCAACTTTTTTATCATTCCAGCACTGGTGGGCTCATTTATAATGTGTTCCAATTGCATGTTCGAAACACCCTGAACAATTACGTTTCTTGCCTTAATGTCTTTTCTTTTCCATTCATTACGTGCGTTTTCATCTAGAGGGATTTCTTCCTTGAGTGGACTTAGTACGTTTTTCGATTCCAAAACCAGGTTCAATCTGAATTTCCACTTGTTATACTCGGCCCCATCAAACACCGGCAACGTGATATTGTCATCTCTTCCTGTAGCCATTTTCTAATTTGTTGCACGAAATTATTAACCACGGACTTCTGCTACCATGTTAAATAATGCAACAAATTGGTTCTACTTAACTTTATTCTCAGGATCAATTCAATAAAAACTCATTAACATGATTTAACTCCTATCATTGCTAACCTCACCCAAGTACATGTCAAAGTCTATATTCTATACTCTTTTGTGTGACGCTGCGCATGTTTCTGTCTGTGGTCCCAATTTGACATTCTACAGAACTATGAAACACGGCTGGCTAAAATAAAATGCTATTCTTCTTGTGGAGGGCGTTGACAAAGAACCATTAATACAATATTTCAACAGTTCTAATTTGAAAAAATTGATTTTTCACGATTTTGTCATCCCTAACTTTGAAAGCGATTTTTTCACCCCTTGTATCATGAATCGCGATTTCGATTTTTAAAGTGGATACATCAATCTTACATCTTAAAAAATCCCAAAAATGAAAATTTTCCATCCAAAAACCTCGAAGTTATTCTTGTTTCAGCGGAGCTCTATTTTCGAATTTTCCCGCTCAGAGAGAATTTTCCAACCAAAACTGAAAAATGTTACATCAAAATAAATTGAAATTTTCTAAGGAATCTATTTCTGCAATAAAAAAATGGTGTTCTAATTTGAAAAACGGAAGTTGACGTCATTTCCGGAAAAACCGGAGGTGCTCATGCCTTGAAAATATTTTAGATTTCATCAGCATCGTGAAATACCTATAAGTGCTGAATTTCATGAAAATACGTTCAGTAGTTTCCCGTATAAATATGGGTGAGGTTCCTCGTGAAAGACCCTGTATAGATCCTTCAATGATTAGCAGATAGAAAAATGCCAAGTAGAATATTTTTTTAAGACATACTAATTATTTGGAAGTTAAATTTAATATTCAATAAAATAAACTCTAAAATTTAATAAGTGAATAATCATAATGAAGCTTTCTTCATTGGGACAGTGTTGCTGAGTCAATAACAGTCAATGATTTAAAGAAAGTTAATTATCTAAGAATATATTAAGAACCTGAATAATATTTTTTTTGGGATATCCTGATGATTCAGAATTCATCATGCATTCAATTTTGGCCAATGTACTGAATGAATAACTTGTAGAAATACTAATTTCAGGAATAATGTACTTTACTGTTTGTTTATAATCAAATGGTGATTCAGTGCAATATATACTGAATTGTTGTAATATTATGTTTATTACTATAAATTCTACTGAAATACGAACAGTTCAGTACAATTTACAGTACACCACATATACACGAACTTCTTGTGCACAACGTGAGATGAGTTTTGGTTAACTTCAAATACTTCCAAGCAGAAATTCAATTCAAACTGGCGCCAAAGAGACTCACATCGATTTTGATTGGTTAGGATTTGAGACAATGTATCCTGAGAATAAGCCACGATTCAAATACCCGGGGGTGCGTTCACAATAGTCAACCCGAGTTGTTCGTCTCACCTCGGTTTAATGTAACGGACGACGCACGGGAAATCATCCTCGTTCACGATTCGGTTGTCAAACTTTCGTTTGTTATCATAATATGACCTAAAAAACTGTTTTGATGGATCCTGCAGTTGCATTTTTCTGTTTGGAAGATTCGTCCTCAGATAGCGAGGTAGAAGATGATTCTGTTGTGGAGATGGTGGCATTAAGTTGCAGTGCATTTACGCAATGTGTTAGTGGAGAGCCAAAAAAAAAATTGACAGAAGAAGCTGGCTTATGAAAATATTGACAAATAGTCTGACAAAGAATTCCAGCAGCACTTCAGAATGAGTAGAGAAGCTTTCCGCAGTACCGATTGTCCATCCTCTGAAATAATTGGTAACTTAGTATTTTCGTCAACTACCAGATTGTGGGAGTTCGTTGAAATAGACTCCATAATGATGTATTATCAAATAATAAAATGATGACTGACTCAAACTGTTGTGATTTCGAATTGACGAGTAAACTGTGCAGCCGCGACAAATTTTCACCAACTATTTTCTGGGTTAAAAATTGATCGCTCGGTGAGTTTCTACCCGAATCGTGGACGAAGATAAATTTCACCCGACGACAATTGTGAACAGTCGGATGACCTCAGGGCGTCGTCGAGCGATCGTTCGACGATAATTGTGAACGCACCCCGGTATGCTACAACCTTTTCCTTCCCTATTTTCGTCGGCTTTGCGCATCTCGCAATGACGTAGTATGTGGTGAAAAAGGTTAAACAGTTTCAAATATATATTTGTATTCTGTGGTTTCAAATACGAAGTTTGAACTACGAATGCATGTTTATGTGCCTTAACAACTATTGAAATGTTGTTCTTGACATTTGACATATTTTGCTGTTCTGTGATTTGACATAAGAATAAGACACATCAAAATGTCGGCTATTTCAATTTTTTCGTAAGAACAAACAAGCGTTGTAATTACAATAGATTCTTCAAATTTATTTCAGTTGTTACATCAACTATTTTAACATCTAGCTGAAGAAGTGTCTATGTGAAAATAAATTAGTGTTTTTTTTTGTTATAATGGCAGATCGAATAAAAGTAAATTTGCAATTGTGGGGTTCAAGAAGTTTTTTTTTACATATTATTTTTCAGAATATACCGGAGCAAAAGCTTAAAGCTTTTTCTATCGGAACCATGGGCAGCAGAGCATTATCCAAGAGGGAACTAAAAGAACAACGTAAAAAGGAAGAAGAACGGGCAGCGGCTCATGTGAGATATGCGGATAGTGCCTTTTTGAGTTTTTTTTAAACCTTGATGTATTTCAGGTGTTCCAAGAGTTTGTGGAAACATTCCAAGAAACTCCTTTGAATGGAGGAAATAAAGTATGGGTCAAAGCTGGTACATACGATGCAGGAGCCAGGAGTAAGTGGAATTTTTTTGGAAATACTTATTCTAGCTTTGTAACGATTTTAGGGGAAGACACGAAAGATAAAGGAAAACTATATAAACCACAATCAAGAATATCAACTTCTCATGAATCTATGTCCTCTTCTGAGAAAGCTCAAGCATATGCCAAATTATTATCAACAGAAAAGAAACCTGAAAGACTAGGAAAGAAGAAACCTCCAACTAAAAGCAATTTAGAAGCATTCAAGGAAGAACTCCGACAGTATGAATAATTCAGTCGAAATTGTAACATAAATTCTTATCAGAAGTATTTTAGGATGCAGGAAGAAAGAGAAGAACGGCATAAGTACAAAGGAGCTTTCAAAAATCCAATTGATAACGATTTAGATTTATTCATGAGAGGAGGTGATCTTGGATCATTCGACAATGGCGATCCAACAAATACTAACATTTATCTGGGAAATTTGAATCCAAAAGTAATATTTGCCTATTTATGGTATTTTAAAATGTAATCAATCATTGCTCTTTCAGATAACAGAGCAACAGCTCATGGAAATATTTGGCAGATATGGGCCATTGGCAAGTATCAAAATAATGTGGCCTAGATCTGATGAAGAGAAAGCAAGGGGTAGAAATTGTGGTTTTGTAGCCTACATGAGTCGAAAAGATGGTGAAAGGGCCCTTCGTAACCTAAATGGTAAAGAAATTGAGGGATATGAGATGAAATTAGGTAAGCAATTTCATTTTGATGAACATTCTATCTAAGTAAACCCAACATTAATTATATGATCTCATTTCCATTCTACAGGTTGGGGAAAATCGGTAATTATCCCCCCTTATCCTATCTATATACCACCAAGTCTCCTTGAGTTAGCTATGCCTCCCCCACCATCTGGACTGCCTTTCAATGCACTGCCAGTTCCCGAAGATAAAGATACACTTCCTAAATCAGTTGAAGAATTGAATAGAATTCTTCAGAGAGCGATTGTTAAAGTGGTTATTCCCACTGATCGTAATTTGTTGATGCTTATCCATAGAACTGTCGAATTTGTGGTGAGGGAAGGTCCACTTATTGAAGCAATGATTATGAATAGAGAAATCAATAATCCACAGTTTAGGTATACAACAATATATTTTTAGGTAGATAATTTAATCTGAAAGTTTATTTCAGGTTTTTGTTTGAGAACCAAAGTCCTGCTCATATATATTATAGGTGGAAACTTTATTCCATTCTACATGGTGACTCCCAGAAAGAGTGGAATACGAAAGAATTTAGGATGTTTAAGGGTGAGTTGGCTTGAATTTCCAAAAAAATATATTAATATTTCATTGCTTTAGTGCATGTTCCAACCAAGGCGCTTTTTTTCTTGCAGTCGAAATGTATATTTTGTAAATTTTTTACTGAATTTGATTACTATTCATTTATTGAGATTTGGCATCACTGGTGTTGCTAGGTGCTCTTTGAGTGTGCCTCCTCAAAACTTTGGAATTTGTGATAGAATATGCAATGTAAACATTTTATCATATAGTAAACAGTTAATTGAACATTTTTTCTCTAACCAATAATGTTTTGAAGCTGTCAACATTTTCGTATGTGTTGAGTTTTTGAAATTTTTGACATGGATTATTCTCAACAGTATTGTGCTTATCCACCTTTTGCGACTTTAGACAATGAGGCACCATCAAAGGCTACAATATATAAATGTCTTGGTAAATTCAAACCTGGCAGTACGCGGACAGATGAATTCAAACAATGTTGTCCAAACTTATCGTGCCACAAAATATGCATGCTGTGTGAAAAACTATATAACACGATTATAGGAGATTCGGCAACTGTGGCGCGGTGTTCCATTTTACTATTATTTGGGAAACAAATAGGAATCTATTTTTCTACAATGTTACCTTCTTGCTTGAGCTCGACAAAATCAAAATAATTAGGGCCCTCAGGGTGTTTCTATTTTTCTGGGCTGGTCTCTGATTTTTCAAATGGAAACCTCTATTATTATCACTTTTTTGGTTTCTATATGATGAATAAAAAATACATGATGCATATCTATATTTCAAAACTGTCTGACATGTCTTTTTTCCCAATATTCGTCACTCAAAATATTGGAAATTATGAAGGTATGCCGATTCTCACTGGAATTCATTCTTTATCGAATATTGTACATTGGTATGGTATATCTGAAATCAACCAGTGATATTCTGGGTATGGAAATATATGTCACATATTGTAGTTTCAAAGTTGACTAGTCTTTCTGATTCCACATGGAAAACTAGTTAACTTAACAGTAAGGAATCTGAAAAAAAATTTGTGGAGGTCTTTTTGGCACTTCTAATGGGCCGATAAAATAAAGGGTGTTCTATTTGAAATAGGGAAGATCATGCAAATATTTATTGAAATATATGGCAGGCTGTTTTATAGCCTGTATATCAGAGATTGATTTTAGATATACTGTTTGTATATTTATATATTGTATGAAGTATCCAACATATAATATTCGACTAAAATTGAATTCCAATGGGATTTGGCAAAACTGGATAATTTCATATATTCCGAGTGACGAATTTTGGGAAAAAGACATGTCAGACGTATCCGAAGTAAATATATGTAGAAAGTATTTTCATGTTTCATCTAGAAACCGACAAAGTAATAAAAAAATATAGGCTGCCCTTCAATAAAAAGCAATTTTGGGAGCTGATCAGAAAAATGGTGGGCCCTTTGTGACCGAAAATATTTTTAATTTGTGATGAAAAGAAGATCCCTGTCTGTTTCCTAAATAGATGTATGGAACACCGCGCCACTCTTGTGGGACCTTGTATACATTGGTATGACATGCATAAGGAACTGAATGAATATTTAGTTTTCAAAAAGATTTGTTGGCACAATTGACAATCTAAACTCCTTTTGATGTTTCGAAGAAAAATGTTTTTAAAATAAAGACTGCGCGCAGTATAATAATCTTTGATTTATTGTTATGCGCTTTAAAATAAACATCAGTCGATTGCATTGGGTCCTCCAAAACGAGCCAGTTCAACAAAACATCGTGCTCTCAAAGCAATGTAAAATGCCTAACTGTGAATATTATGCAACCATTGGTTTTCCAATATTCGAGTGAAACGGAAAACGGACCGCCGGAACATACATTCTCCAAAATCCTCAAAATACCATATCACCAATTTCTACTCAAACAACTGCCTGCTTCAACATCAGAGAGTCGAATTGATAGGTCATCTGCTGTTCAGCCCTCATTTACCGCCCCTTGATTTCTATTTATCCTCAAGTGGAAAACAAACTATGAAGAAAACGTTTTTAGCCACAAGAAGCTGTTGATGGATCAAAAACACTGCTTTGAAGGACAAAACTGCTAGGCGATGGATTTGACCGAATGCATATACAGTTAATTCTACAAGGAAAAAATTTTTGAGAAGCAATTAAGTTTTCTCTGAGACTGGAAGCATCTCTCTGAGAAAAGAAAATTTCAAAAAGCACTGCCGTGAAGGCAGCAACTTTTGCGCGCATGTTCAATGTAGATGACCGCTTCAGCAACGAATTTGAACGTGCGCGCAAAAGTTGCTGCCTTCACGGCAGTGCTTTTTGAAATTTTCTTTTCTCAGAGAGATGCTTCCAGTCGGTTGACAGATCGATAGAACTTCTTTCAGAAAAATAGCTAATTTCTCGAACTCCAACTCGAAAACAATGTTATTTGCTTGTATTTTGCCATTTCCAACAATTTTCATCGGTAATTCGTCGATTTTTAACAGATTTTCATTATCTTTGAGAATTTCTCAACCGACAGCCGTGACAACAACAAACCCATATATATCTTGTCTATGAACAAACCGTACTCGATGGTCCGTCAGAATATTTCGGAGAAAAGCAACAATATCGAGAAGAAAACCTCGAAATTTGACATATTTTTTCCCGATATCTCCAAAACTTATGATCGTATCGAATTGAAATTTGGTACACTGCTGTGAAATATGAAGCTCAAAGTGTGGGTGGAATTTTTTTTTGGATATGATGAATGTTTTCCGGAAAAAAAAATTTTTTTTTTAAATTTACTGACAATATGATCCTGACGAAATTTGGCTCAAAGTTGCGCGTCGTTATACTCCACCAAACTGCCAAGTTTGAATCCAATCGCTTTAGTAGTTTCTGAAATAAAAAATAAATAACTTCAAAACTTCAAGTGCCTATAACTCCGAAACTATTCTACCGATTTGGCCCATTAACTAACTTAACCGCGGCATTCTGATGCGCAACCTATCCTGAAAGTTTCAAGTAGCTAGCTTGCTTCTGTCGACAGTTATCGTGTCTACGGACGGCCGGCCGGCCGGACAGAATCAATTTTGACACCGGATTCGTCATCAGTGAGTCCAACCTAGTCGATTGAGACCATTTTCGGCTCAATCATCCAAAATTACAGACATTTGGACAAAACGATAACACGCTGTTCCCCTAGAACATGCGCGCAAAAAGCATATACCAAAGGTTTAATCAATTGTATTACTACCACTTCTATACAGAAATAGTATGTATTTCTAAAATGCCATAGCTTTTTCTTCAGAACTAAAAGTAAGGTTTTTGAGTGAGCTCTTGGTTGAATTCTAACTAGTATTATTATTTAAACAAGTAGCAATAGAGTTCTAACCATGATATTTCAGGAGGTTCAATATGGAAACCACCTATCATGCATTCCTATACAGCTGGTATGCCTGATGAACTGGTTTTGGATGATGATGGAAAGGAAAACTCAAAGGGTTCTTTATCGAATAGGTATGCTATTGAAATCTTCTCCAACATCCCTGTAAAATATATCATCGTTTTTTCAGTCAACGGGATAGATTGGAAGATTTAATACGAGGCCTCACATTGGAAAAAATGAAGATTGGTGAAGTTATGGTATTTTGTATAGAGCACAGTGATGCTGCTGATGAAGTTGTAGAATGCATTGCAGAATCCCTCTCAAATCCTAATACACAAATTTCTAAAATAATCTCAAGATTATACTTGGTGTCTGATATCCTACATAACTGTGGGGTCAAAGTTAACAAAGCATCATTTTATAGAAAAGCGTGAGTAGTCGTTCATAAATTCAATGAATGTTTTCAAATTCACTTTCCGATTACAGGTTTGAAGCGAAATTAATTGAAATATTTCACAATGTCAAGGCCTATTATGATAAATTAGAAGGAAGGCTTCAAGCAGAAGGTTTCAAAGTACGAGTGTTGAGGATCATGAAGGCATGGGAAGATACCATATTTCCACCAGATTTTATGAACAAAATACACAATATATTCATGGGTTTGAAAGAGGTGAATATAAGATATTCAGGTCGATTCTGTTTGCAAATAGCAATATTGCTAGGAAAAAGATATTGCTATCATAACAAGATTGGGATTATTGGTATTCTGATCAACGATTTTGAGCCATATGATCTGTCACTTTAACAAGAATCTTGCTATCAATATTGCTATCATAGCAACCTCAAAATAGTACTTGCTATGCTTCATAACAAGTAAGGTTAGAGAGGGAATCTCACAAAGATCCATTTGTTTCAGTATTATTTCTTCCAAGAATTCGAAAATATTGAAGAAAGGGAAGAATGTGCTTATAGAAATTTGTTCGAGGTTCTCTAGAATATTTAATTTTAAGGAAAATTCTTAGACAAAAATAGCGGCATAGTAAGCAACAGCTGACCTGATTATTCTAATGATCTCAACAACAGCCATCCCTTTGAATTCCCAACAGAAAAGTTCATCGAATTATTATCGCCTGCATAAAATTGCTGCATTTGACTTCTGGAATCCAAAATTCTATCGATATCCAGGAAATAGGTCAATTTGACTTTAATTGGTTTTTCTGTTTCATAACATTTTTGAATAAGTCGATGTTTACATGAATAAAAAAAAGTATATGCTAATGGAAATGTGTTCAAGGTTCTCTAGAATATTATTTAATTTCAAGAAAAATTCTTAGACTAAGATACAGGCCTAGGCAACAGCTGAGATCTGAGATGATTATTCTAATCATCTCAACAGTGCCAACGAAAAAGTTTATCGAATTTCGAATTATTAACGCCTGAATAAAATTGCTGCATTCGATTTCTGTTAATCAATATTTTATTGATATCCAGGAAATTGGTTATTGGTCAATTTGACTCCTTTCGTTTCCTAACATTTTTTATGTCGATGTTTACATGAATAAAGAAAGCCGTAGATAGAGGTTATGTATGCGAAACCATAAAGAAAACTCACGAATTAGGGTTATTTTCATCTTCCTTGTATTTCTAAAGTCACAAAATACAGTGTTGTCAGCTCTAAAATCGCCAATTATGGAAGTCTATGATAGCAATATTGTTATGACAAAATTCATAACAAACATTGCTATAATACTCGAAACAGAATACGTAACATCATGGCCATATTGCTATAAATTAGAAAGATAGCATTATGACTAGAATAGCAAGGTTCATAGCAATACGCAAACAGAATCGACCTGATTTTATGGGGATGCATGTGATTTCAGTAGATAATTTTTTATTTGTATAGGAGGAAAAGGAACCAGTTGTTCCTGATTCGGCTTTGAACATAGATGGAGCTCCACTTCATGAGCATGAGAGTGACGAAGAAATGCCTCCTATGGATGGTGCGTTACTACTGAAAAATGTCATGAAGCAATATAGAAGCCCCTCCCCTGAACCAGACATGGATATCGATGGTATATTAATAAATCATTTTCTGGAATTTTTAATTTATGATTTCTTGCTATTTCAGGGGTGGAAATTAAAGATAATTCACTGGACGATTCACAGAAAACAGAAGCAACTCTTCCAGGTTTTATCGTATCCAAATGGGAAACGGTGGACCCAGAACAGATTGAAGCTCAGGCGATGACAACTAGTAAATGGGATTTGCTGGACAATAGTGGAGATGGCAGTCAAGATAGCAATCAGCATGATGGCCAAGATATTGATTATTCTGATTCAAGGTATGTCTTTGTGTAAAATGATGAAATTTATTTACTCTTAAGATTGTTTTTGCGCTCTGGGGATTCTATTTAATTTTAGAATTTGGTACCGCAAATAATGATAATAATAATTCTTATTGGTCCTTAAGACTAGTTTATATAGATAGGACAGGTCATAAATATTATCATTAAAAAAGAGAGGTATCAACAAAATATAGTAAAATGACAACAATCTGTTAAAACACTGAAAAAACAGCAGAGTACAATAAAATTACATACTGTTTTAAACTGGGTGTCGCGAAGTTTCCTGCATTCAATTGGGAGATGATTATGAAATTTTATTCCGTGGTACTCAAACTAGCTACCAAGTTTCATCATGATTGAATCAGTAGATTTTGAGTTATTCCGGAAAAAACGAAGATAACAAGGAAAAAATCTAGAAAAGCACTGACGTGAGGTCAGGAGCTCTGCCGCGCTTGTTCAAATTCTACCTATTAGATCAACACGAAATCTTGCAACTAGTTGCGTGTTGGTAATCTCCACCTGGTTACGAAGTTTCGGACTGATTGCATTTGTACTTATTTAGATATTGCGGAAATAACGTTAAAATTGTTGTTGAATACTGACTCTAAGGTTTGTTCCAAATTCCATTGAAATCTAATCAATATTTTCTGAGAAAAAAAAAATTTTATAAAAAATTTTGAAAATTTTCGAACAATTTTTTTGAATTTTCTAACAACTGGATCCACACGAAATTTTGCTCTCAGTTGTGCGTTGGTATCCCAAAACTGTCTACGAAGTTTCGATTTGATCGAGTCGATACTTCTTTCCAACTTACTCCCCCCATTAACGAACTTAACCGATATATTTGGACTCCAAACCTAATCTGACAATTTCAAGTCTCTAAGTCTTTTCCTTCGAAAGTTGAGCACATACACGGACAGACGGAATTGAATTTGCCACGGGTTCGTTTTCAGGGAGTTCCTACTCGGTTAAGACCAATTTCGGCGCAAAATTCGAAAATTACAGACGTGACGAAATGATAACGCGCTGTTCCCCAGAACAGGACAAGCGCGTAAAAACCACAAAGTTAGACACATTTTTTCCCAATATTTCCAAAAATTATTATTGCATCGAAATAAAATTTGGTACATTGCTGTGAAATATAAAGCTCATGGTGTGACAAAAATGTATTTTAAATATAAAGGATAATTTTCGAAAATAAATTTTTGTCGGAAAAAATTTTGAAAAACATATTTCTAAAATTTACTGACAGTATGATCTCCACACAATTCTGCAAAAAGTTGAGCGTCGTTTTGTTTCAACTAACTGCCAAGTCTCACTTCTGCAGTTCCTGAAATAACTTTGAAATTTCAAAGGTTTCTAACTCCGAAACCGTTTTGCCGATTTCGCCCATTACCGAACTTAACCGTCGCATTTTGAAATGCAACCTATCCTGAAAGTTTCGAGTCGATAGGGTCCTCCATAATACGGAATAAATAGAAAAAAAATCCTGGTGACACTTGGTTACTGCTGGAAAAACGCTGATGCACAAGAAAAACGCGGGTGTATTGCCAAAGCGGTCATCTTCTCACGTATCAACCCCGCCAAATGCAGCATTAACTCCTGATATATATGGTTCTCATGAAATTTTACATGAACCTCCAAGCTATCATCTTCAAATCAAGTACCAGAGTTCAGTTCTATATAATCTGTATGTTAGGAAATATTGGAAAAATGAAATTTTGAATAAGTTCATCTGCAAAATCGTTGGTGGATTTAACCCATTCACGAATCCGGCCTTCTCAATTAAGGTCCACCTACCCTACAATTATCCAGTTTCTAAGTTGTTTCTTTCGGAAATTATTGTGTTTATGATCGGACTTTCGGACGACCCTAAAACACACACAAAATGTCAGTTGAGTTTCTGGTCTGAAGAAGTCCCCAGTGAACAAATATTATCGCCGTTCAATTCATTTTTAGAAATATGACGGAGGAAAGAAGGACTAAACTAAGGGAAATTGAGGTGAAAGCTGTACAATATCAGGATGAGCTTGAATCAGGCCAAAGGAGTTTGAAGAGCGGATGGACTGTACCTCAACAGGTTGAGCACTACCGGCGAAAATTGCTAAGAAAATCAGAAAAGGAGAAGAGGGAAAGAGATAAGGAGAAGTCAGAACTCAAGGCAGAAAAACATAAGAGGGATTACGACAAAAGTGAAAGGAGAGCAATTGCGGAGAGCTCGGATGATGAGTCTTATTACAAAGAACTGTAAGTAGGGGTTATTCAGTCGTGGTATGAATCAACAATGTTGTGATTATTTCCGATGCGGATTTCTTCGTTATATTCATCTGGTTAATTTGCCAACTAATTTCAATCGAATTCTTTTTTATTTGTATCATTTTATTATTTGATACACCAGGTAAGTACCAATGAAACTAGTCAATATATGTTTTTATCCGAGGATTATGAAAACGTATGTGTGTACGTTGTCAGTCTGAAATTCATTGTGTACAAGATTCACTTGTGTGTTCAAGAAATATGTATTAAGGTTTATTCCTTTAGACAAAAGGTGCGATCTAAAGTTGACAGCTGAGACAATAATACAACTGAGTAATTTTTTTTCTTTACCTTATTCAAGTCAACAATGTCAATTCTTATGTGTCTCGCTAGGTTGATCAAGTTTGTGTACGGTCGAATTTCGCCTTATGTCCCTAGAGATCCATTTGATATCTGTTATCAGCAGGTTTGTACTCACACCTGTAAGAAACAAGTTCTGGGTTAATAATAATAATAATAATAATATATTTATTCAATCAAAAGATCATGCGCAATAGGCCGCGTTCGCACAGTGATTTCTGATCGATTCAAGAGTAAGCTGTTCGTACAGACATCTGTGACTGCCAGCTGACAGCCAGACCTATTGGCGGGTACGTTTCAAGCAATGTGTCAGGAGTGTGCGCATTAAAGGCTTTTCTACTCTCAAAGCAGTGACAAGCGATATTTGACCTGGGTTGCCATCTTTTCAAGTGGTACGACGTCATATTTTATGAGCTCTGCCACGTAAATGACGACCCATCATCATGGCGATCTGGCAGCTTCGGTATTTGAGATGTTCACGCAGACAGTTTGAAATTGGTCAGAAATGATTCGTGCTGCTTTTAACTGCGGACCACTGTAGTCAACGTCTTAACTGGTCAAGAAAACGGCAGGGGTGGGATGCGGACCGGCAGAATGTCTTATTCAGCCTCGAGTCGTTGCCTTTATGTATAATTATTTGATTTATATATATATATATATATCATAAATACTACGTGGCCAATTACTGTACCTTCCGGCACCCCGCACTCCATCTCCATGGAACCACTTGTGGCATTACCTATGCAGACTTCCACCTGATGAATGAGACTTAAACAGGTTGTTTGCCAATTTTAGGTCCAACATCTACGAGATAATTAGATGCGCTCAGTAGATCTAGATTAAAACCTGCTTGTGTCCAGATTTTATTTTGTTCGATTGTTTGTTTGTTTTCTTGAAAATTATAGTGTAGAAAAGTGAAATTCATTCAAATACTAATATGAACGACATTAGTTTCTTTGAATTGTTTGAAACATCTTTTTACTCCTTGATTTGAACTGATATAGAGGTAGAGGTGGAGTTGAATTTAAATATGTTTTTTTTTCAATTTGTGCCTGAGTTCGTTTGATATTTTCCTCATATTTTATGGGAATTTGTAGATATTGTGTTGTTGATACTAAGTTGCTTTGATGTCAGCTATCACCTCGAAATTTATATTTACTGAGACTTGATCTCTAGTTCGAAAAAGTTTGTTTTTGATGAGTTAGATTTTTTACCAAGTGCTTTTAATAACTTTTGAGCTTTCGCCCCAATTATTTCTAATATTTCAGGCGATTAATCAGATGAATAAATTTTTAGAGTCTGCATTGTTGATTCAGTTCATATGTATTTAGATTAAGAGAGGATATTTGAACTTTTGATATAACAAATTCTTACTTCTCACTGATTTTGTAGTACCTCTAGAAAAAGTAAAAAACACGCAAGAAGTTCTTCAAGTGGTTCAACGAGCAAGCACAGGTAACATAGCTTAAGTATCTTTATATCTCTTACAGTCATCTAAGTTGAAAAAATGCGCTTAATTAGAATCTCCCCTGATATAACCGGAGGCAAACTAATGGAATATACTCACATATTTTTATGTTTAACATGTTGAAATGAAAATGAAAACATTTGCCTCTTAAATTATTGAAAGTGGTCGAAATGGATTTAATTGGAAGTATGTGCCGTTTCAATTTGTGGTATGTTTCAGTAGATTGTCGTGGTAGTTGTTATGAAGCATCATTATTATTCCTATCTAGTGTTGCATTTATATAAAAATGAGAGAAATGAAGAAATATAGAAGATCCTCAAATTGGTGATGTTGTCGATAATCATTCACGTTCAATTGCAATTGGAATTCTAGGTCGAAAAGTCGGTCACCACAACGTAGTAGCAAGAAAGCAAAACCACCGCCATCACCACCTAGTCCTCCTAGGATAAGACGGCATTCCCCCTCCTCTTCTCGTTCTAGACGTTCTAGAGGTTCTTTGTCTCCTATAAGTTCTAGTGATAAGTATGGCTCTCCCATTCGTAGTAGACACAGTAAACACACTCCTTCACCTATCCGTTCGTCGAAATATCGTCGAAGCCCTTCCCCTGTCAGGTTTTCCAGACATCTGAGTCCCTCTCCTCCTCCTTCTACCTCTAGGTCCAGACATCGTTCGCCAGACACTTCGAGGAAGCATCGTCATAAGCACAAGTATTAGTTTATATTTTGTCTGATGTTGCTTATTTCCTGAGCCACCTTCATTTGACTCTAATTTCAGTGTACAAAGAACAAACTATTCGTAAAGTTTTGTAATTTTTTAGAAGTGTGTCCTGTATAAATGAACCAGTTTTCAGTGAAGGCTAGGAAATTTTGTTTTATTTTTTATAAAACCTATATGGTTATCTGAATGTAGGCAACATAAGTTTTTTTTGAATATGCTCCAGAGTGATGAGCATATGAATTTAGTTATCTTATTGGATGGATAATATAGATGTAATTACATTTTCTTACAAATTAAGTTTTGAATCTGTATATAGTGTAAAATATAATTGAATATTTCACGTTAGTTATTTAATTACCGATTCCAAACCATTGTTGGATAAGAATATAATTTAGTTCAGTGTTGTGTGTTCATTCAATAAACGATCTGTTCATAAAATACTCAATCTTTATTTACTCGACCGATTCAGGCATTTCTGTTCATATTGAAACCAAAATGTTTTTTTTTTTGGGTTTAATACTTGGATGGATTTCATGCTCCCGAGTTTTGTTTACATATTTACAATGAAGTTCCAATTTCTTGTGTTTTAGTCATTTTTCATTTCGTGAATTGAACTGTTTTGTTATCTGCGTTTTATGTGACATGTTTCTATGATAATGATGAAGACCAAGCAATCTGCTGGTATATTATTCATTATTATATACACAATTCACTTGCACATTAGGTATGTCTGTTCTAAATCAAGTTGGTTTTAAAATAAAAATATTAAATTAAACAATTTGGAAGGTTATTTTTTTAACTGACTGAAAAATTCTTCAGAACTATTCCACATAAATTCATGTTACCAAAACTGTTACTAAAAAATTTCAAAAAGCACTGCCGTGAAGGCAGCAACGTTTGCGCGCATGTTCAATGTAGATGACCGCTTCAGCAACGAATTTGAACGTGCGCGCAAAAGCTGCTGCCTTCGCGGCCGTGCTTTTTGAAATTTTTTTCTGATAAATTACTGGATTTCAATTCGATCATATCTGTATTTTTGGACATATTGTAAAAATAAAATTTTGAATGGGTATATCTACGGAATCATTGGGCGGATTTTACCCATTCACGAATTCGACCTTCGTAATTAAGCCCCAAACCTACTCTACAAATATCGAGTTTCTAAGTCGTTTCTTCCGGAAGTTATTGTGTTTACGGTCAGCCTAACGGCCGACTGCGTAAACACAATAACTTCCGAAAGAAACAACTTAGAAACTCGATATTTGTAGAGAAGGTTTGGACCTAAATTACGAAGGCCGAATTCGTGAATGGGTAAAATCCACCCAATGATTCCGTAGATATACCCAATCAAAATTTTATTTTTCCAATATTTTCAAAAATACAGATATGATCGAATTGAAATCCAGTACTTCATCGAAAATAACAGTTCGAAGTTTCAGACAGAATTTAATGAGGATGATATGATGAGAAAATCATAGAAATTTTTTTTTTCAAATTGTTCTAATAACACGATTATCACGAAATTTTGCATAAAGTTGTCTTTCAGCATCTTAAAACTAGCTGTGAAGTTTAATCAAGACTGAATCAGTATTTCTCGAGTTATACCGAGAAAATCAACGATATCGAGAAGAAAACCTCGAAATTTGACATATTTTTTCCCGATATCTCCAAAACTCATGATCGAATCGAACTGAAATTTGGTACACTGCTGTGAAATATGAAGCTCAAAGTGTGGGTGGAATTTTTTTTTGGATATGATGAATGTTTTCCGGAAAAAAAAATTTTTTGTAAAAAAATTTCGAAAAAATTTTTTTTTTTAAATTTACTGACAATATGATCCTGACGAAATTTGGCTCAAAGTTGCGCGTCGTTATACTCCACCAAACTGCCAAGTTTGAATCTAATCGCTTGAGTAGTTTCTGAAATAAAAAAAAAATAACTTCAAAACTTCAAGTGCCTATAACTCCGAAACTATTCGACTGATTTGGCCCATTAACGTACTTAACCGCGGCATTCTGATGCGCCGGCCGGCCGGACAGAATCAATTTTGACACCGGATATGTCGATAGGATGCTCCATACGCCTATAATCGTGCCTACAGCCGGCCGGACAAAATCGATTTCGACACCGGATTCGTCATCAGTGAGTCCAACCTAGTCGATTGAGACCATTTTCGGCTCAATCATCCAAAATTACAGACATTTGGACGAAACGATAGCACGCTGTTCCCCTAGAACATGCGCGCAAATACAGCAACTGAAAAATTCTTCCGGTTTTAATTGCCAACCTTATATTGAATGAGGTAGTAACAAGATACTTCTCAAAATTTCAGCTTTCTTAAATACGTAATGCCTTTTTCTTATTAGGTTCATGTTTTCAATTTTTTTTTTTTTTGAGAAACCTTAGATTTCCGAGAGGATCACGAATAGGTATAGGGAAGTACTACTACACAAATTTTCAGAACAATCCTATGATCTGTTCTCCATTAAGAAAAAATTGTATTGAACAACGGAATTAGATGTAGTAGATTTTTTTCGCCGTTCAATCAATTGAACAAGTATCTCGTGAAAAATCCTTTTCAGGTTAGGTTGGGATAACTGAACTGACGAATCTTTGTTCAAAGGCTTGAATCAACCCAAATGAAGCTACAATGCGATTGAGAATTTTCCTATTCTACGTCTGAGATGACTTCATTTACTCGCATTTTGGTTGCACTCTTAAGGATTTCAGCAATTTCTGGTTACTCCTGCCATATCTTTAGGAGCTCGCAATGTGAATTTCCAAATCTTGTTGTGCCACTTCGGGAAGTCTCAATCATGGTTTAAATATCACCACCATGGCATCAATAGAAGTTTGCATGAACGCTTGTTACGTACGTACAGCTTGTTGAGATGTGTTTTTTATATGTTTTGCGGCATCGTTTATGTTTTGGTTGCTTTATGGTTTTAAATTGTCCTCTATATGAGACCTGAGTTGATCTCAGTGTTCGTGCTGAGGTCATCTTGGGGTCAGCGTTTCTGTGCAAGGTTGTAGAGCATATGCATGTTGAATACCACTGGTTTGTGGTTTGATCATGAGAGTTCGTTTTTGCATTTCTTGAACGAGTCCTGGTCATAGAACTCTATATTACTACTATATAATATAGAGATCATTGGTCCTGGTTGATAGCCGTTAACCATGGAGATATCGAGAGGAATATCTGTCATAACTCGTAGTATATTGCGTACTTTACTGGTAAATACAAATAGTCTTTATCTTTAGCCTCAACGAGTTTATTACCAGAGTTGTTCGGTACTATACTATTTGTACATGTCTGTTGTTATGTTGTGGCGTGGTGGAGAGTAATTACTCAGAGGAAATGTTGATGTTTCCAATAGTAGGTACTGCTTATTTGTATTGCTCTAGCTAGAATCTCGCTAGATTGGTATTTGTCTAGTTTATGGTGGGTAATCGTATTCCTGATAGTGGCGGTAGACCCATCGGTTGCTATTATATCAGCTGGTCGAGTGGTGTGATGAAGAGGTATTTGGGATTGAGAACGTTTTCAGCTCAATGTGTTCTGAAACCTGCGGTAATAGGAAGAGAAGTAGAGGGAAATTAGTAGAAAAAGTTTGCAAAATATTGATTTATTTCGACATAACTTCCACAATGAATGATTATATGTGATGAAATTATAAATGGCAGCAAAACGAATACAATGATATTATTGGGGTTACAGGCTACAAACAAAGATATAAATTACATACTGTTCTCAATTGACAGTAAATGTTTTTATTATTTCCTATTTGCTCATTCAGCGGACACAATTGAGTTTCATTAGGAAATATGGTAGCAAAATTGAATTTATCTGAGCAGTTGGTTTTTAGAACAAAACTAAGCTCATGGATATTAACTCTAGTATTACTGATATATTTTCACTAAAGATCGACTATTATGTCGGCGATCTAAACTAATGAAAGTGGACAATGCAATTCGCGAATTCTAGAGCTTTCGAGTAGGTATGCATTATTTCGTTCTTTCTTCATTTTTGAAGTGCTTGTTTGAATTTTTGGTATTCAGAGTTGAATACCTTCTAACAGAAATAGTCTTTACCTCTGCAGTACTTCGAATCGTGTGAGCAATTCCTAATCTGCCGAAGGATATGGGTCGATTCAATGGTTATTTTAGGTATTTCCGAAATATGCCGAAAGAAATTCCTAAGATTTAAATCGAAGATGCGTGTGATAGTGTGGATCTTGATTTTAATATTAGACCAGAACAATGTCGTATCACCTAACCGTGTCCGGTTTCAAGAAAGTTGCATAATAATTCCAATTTGTTCAAATATGATATTAAAAATGGTACGTGATATAAAATGGATTTCTGACATGTGCTAGGCTTGAAACGTTGAAAAACACTTCGAAATAATTAATAATAGGAAGACAATCAGACATCATTCTTCTGAAATAATGGTTGTGAGCAATGTAAAATTGAGCCGAGCACAAGTCATTGCACAGGTTGGCACAGTCTGGCGTCTCTGGCAGCGGGCGAACGTTTTTTTTATCGACCGGCTTGAACGTGCCGCCCGCTGAAGATGACTGAGTACAAAACGAGTACTCAGACCCGCAAATACGGATCTTTAAAATATATTTTATATTTACTAATAATCCTATAACTGATCATTAAAGGTTTTCATCATCATTTAACTTGCCAGTTGATCACAATTATTTTCTAAAGTGGACTCTTATTATAGGGCGAACCAACTTCCTCCTGTTTTCTTTTAATTCCGGATAAATCGCACCAGAGTTCAGGTACCCAGTGTAGATTTTCGAGACAATTGAAAAGCAATGTTGTTGATTATCTATTGACTAAGGAAAAAGGTCGTTCCTAGCTCTTTACTGACTTACATTAAGTTTGTTCCCAACGAAAAACTGCTCAGCAGTTGGAATATATTACAACAATTTAACAATATACTAACGAATGAAATATGCATTATAAAAGTATAAAGAACATTACCACGATATACATTACTAAATTCCATCTAACTTCCATCTCATCCACCCACAAAGCTCATTTTAAATACGACTACATTTACTTAAATCGTCTGAATGAAATAGGTATATACACAAAGAACCAGTGGCGCGCTTGGCTCCATTTAATCTAATTGTTCACCACGATTGCACTGGTATAGTTTTACTTTCAAAGAGTTAATTAACTCTTACTTCGATCATGTTTTTGAACATTTTTTGGAAAATTCTAGAACATGGGAAATCGCCACTATTCGCATTGGAAAATAAGACCATGATCTTCTTTTATTGAACTCTATCATTTTCACCTTACCCTGAAAATTTCGAGTACTACCAAGTTGAATAACTTTTCCTGCACCGTTGAGCTACTCAACTCGATTGTGAAAAGCAATTATGAGAGAGTTCGACTAGGGGAGGCTTCATCTGCTATCAGAGCTTTTTACGCGATTGAAAATCCGTTTGAGACAATCCAGTAAAAAGCCAAATCAGTATATTATTCCAATAGAACCACTCGGTTTCACCCTAAACCTAGAATAGAGTCTGTTTAGGTATAAACTAGTATATGATTGTTAATTATTGTAAGATGAATTGCCACTTGTTTTGGTCTCTGTATTTGTTAACTACTATTTGATAAATATATAAAAGCAATCCATTACACCTTGTATCGATCGAGGTGTATTAGATTGAGAAATATGAATAGAAATATTTGATTGTAGATTAAGTCAATGCAAAATTAGAGATGTAGTCAATTCCACTCAAATTTGGAGAAGAAATTTTTGGTCCTTTCGATATGTGAAATATGAATGAAATTTCATTTTCACTGTATAAAATTAAGAAAATGGACCACCAGGTATTTACCCACGAAGGTATCTTATATATTCCATTGAATTATCAAAATTACCAATTTGTAAAGTATTCGCAATTCCACAAGTAGGTAACAAAATTTTCATTTGGATCCACAGATATTATTCAGTCAAATTTCAGAAATACTATTTAAATTGTTTGAATTCTTCCCCAATGTTGGAATATCATGGCTTCAGATCATTCATGCCCATGCTCTAGATATTGAGTCTAAACTACAATGGATTATGATATAGGTACAATAATTGATTACGAATCCATAAACTTTGATTGTATTCGTTAGATAATCAATACGATCGACCTTTTTACTTAGAGCAACGTTGTGCAAAGTAACCTGCACACCGATGCTTGCCTTCAAATTTCAAAAGTTCCTTTTACATCACTATCTCATGTTACAACAGAAGACTAATGGCTTCGAGCATAAAGGAGTCCTTGAATGTCAATTCTGCCTGATTCTATTGCACTATGATGTGAGGTGCCGAAATAAGAACGAATACTGTAGCAATAATAGTGAACATAGTGAATATTATCAGACAAAACCGATCCACTACCATGGCAGCAAATTTCCAGTCACTTATCACCTCGGCTTCTTCGTCAGATTTCTTCATGCGGTTTGTAATGAACTGCAATTCGCGTAGAATGTTCTGCAAGTCCCGTTGGTTACCACTGTTTGGCAAAGCAGCATCTTCTATTGTTGTTGGTTGTCTCAAAAAACCACCACCCAGGCTAGTTGTCATGGAAGAGTTGTTGCCACCAGTTACATTTCTGAAGTCATCATTGATGTCCAATACGTTTGCTAGCAAACTCTTCGAGGAACGTTCCTTCAGTTCTAATTCTTTCATACGACTATTCATCAGAATACTTTTTCGAGTTATTTTTTTTCCAGGCCTACTCATTCGTAGTATCCAGGGAAGCCACTGTAGAAAAACCGTCTTGATCTGAAACATAAATAAGTCAGTTTTTCGCGGCATTTGTGAATTGATTGCAGTCCGAATGAAAGAAACATCATTTGCAATTATGGTTGTGTTGTCAAACCAGAGAAGTACAGCAACAATGGAACAAAATTATTTCTATGAAAGGATTATCGAGTTCTGTAGGTAAATACTAACCCATTGTGGCATTTCATGAATATCTGGCTTTCGATGGTGATAATTGAGGACCACTACCGTCAGAACGACCGATGATGCTACCATGAACATGATGCAATTGAAGTAGGTTCCTGTAACATCCTCAACGTAAGAGAAAATAGTGGAGTTTTGAGAAACATGAAACACTAATAGCTATTCACTACAAAGGAGTTACTACACATCTAAATCTATAGATAGGTATGGATAGATATTCAGCAGGAGTCAATGCATTGGCAAATAATATTCAAATTTCAAAGACAAAATAAACCTATTGGTGTGTGTTGAATATTTTGCCCATGTTCAACTCTGGATATTTACAGTTATAAAGGCAATTGGAAACAAACACACCATCATCAGAATTGCTACAGTACTCACACCAAACACTAGATGAAGTCTGTTTATACATTAAGATTCTACACACAGATATATACACCAGTACATATACATATAAGGGTAGGGACAACTATCGTACCCTCCTCAAGGGGCTAAAATTCGGCCGAGGTAAAGTCCAGCAACAACGGAAAACGAAAGACAAGAACTATCGATTAAATATTTGGGATTGTTGATTCAGGTATGTAATAATTTGGTTGAGCCTTGAACTTTAGTATACCATTGTTGCTGTTTTGTGAATGACTACTCTTGGTTTGAAATTTGTCCGTCAGGTTCAGATAGGGTGGAAGCTTTAGAACAGAATAGAAGAAAGTTGAAAGCACATTGTTGGATGCAAGTGTAATAAAAAGAGGATTTTAAAATTTGTGGATGTTTCGTTTGTGCATATTTCATTCCATAGTTGTTGATATTAGGCTTAAGGCCGAGAATTAACTTATATTTTTATAAAAAAAAACGATATCCATTTCCAATCAATGAATTATGTTTCATTTTTATTGATATGGAATGAACTGATTCAATCCATCAAAGGAATTTTGATTGATTCTAAATTTGAGATCTTGACTGATCATCGTACAGGGCGACAAGATCCCCGAACGTTTATGGTTTATTGAAATTTTGTTTAATTCTCATGACTTTCCTTATTTCAATTTGCTACAGTTGCTACTACGTCAACGAGGAGGTAACGAATTCTCATAGACATTAAAAACAGAGATAAAACAAGATGAACAAATAGTGGGATATAAATGTACAAACAAATAGAAAAATGAAACATTAACAACAAAACATACAGATTAAGATACTCCTAGTGGGACAGAGCCATTTGATACTTGGAGGTGAGAAGGTCATTAGCATGTAAGAGTGATCAATCGGCGTACGAGCACACTGAGACGCTGAGCTTGAGTACTTAGCAGTAAGAACTAGATTTGCAGAAAAATCCGTGCTGCGACTTCATGGCCTGAAACCCAACTCTAAGTCGGAGCCGGTTGAAGGATGCAGAGTCTGTATTTCGTATTGACTAAATGGACGTATAGGAAAGGTGCAAAAGGAGTTTGAAGGTGGTTAGAGTTGGTAGGTCATCTGTAATTAGTAAGTTTATCTAATAGATTAGTTTTTAGCCTCGGTCGTTGTAGCCAACCATTCACCCGTCACACAATGAAGAAAGCTATTGACTGTCTAGTCGGAAGATGTGTGTGGTCTTGGCTGGGCGAAGTGCTGTTACGTTACGGTCGACGGTGGTCGTAGAGCAGCAGCTGTGCATGCAGAGCGCTGCCAGACGCCGCCCTACACAAAAACAACTAGGGGCAACGTCGGACTGCGCGCTCGCCAGTGCCCGTGTGTGTTTTAGTATTAAAAAATAGCCGAGACTCTAACCTATCAGAGGAACAGCGTCTGACGTCTGGGTTATCACGTGCGCCACCAGCAGCGAGAAAACAGTTTGTGACAACAGGATAGTTACACCTGCAACAGACAGTGCGTCACGCGAGCCGTCTGACCTGTAACCTGTGCCGCGGCACCAAAACGGTGCCACTGAGCTACCGGTGTCGCTCCCTCTGAATAACGAAACAATTGAGTGACTAGCATGAGACCTTTTTGTTCCAAGTATCGGGCTCTTCCCGGTTCAACGAACGAGTCAAAGAGGAAATGTTTGCGGCATCATTGAACCGCTCCACAACAGCACTTCACCCTCCGTCTCAGCCATGCTCTAAAACATTTCATCTTTGATCGAATCGAGAACTTAATCAGATAAAAAGCACGCGCGTACACAACAGTCACATATACACAAACGAAACAACATGTCATCAGGCAGCACTCAGGGTGTAGCCAGCACAGGCAGGTCAGACAAGAAACGATTGGTACCTAACAAAGGAATGGCGTCAGATACTTGAGGCAAGGTTTCTGCCACGAGGTTCAGGAACACAGTCAATGAGAGCAAGATGGTCACTCCTGCAACAGAACAGAGCTTGAATACGACTTAAGGGTAGCGGCTGGCTAAGACCATCGTCGTTGAAGGAGAGGTAGTTCCAAGGTTTTCTCATGTCGAGGTGTCTCACTCTACTTACCTTTATCTCTATGTTATTTGTCATGTACAAATACGGTTGCTATAAGTAAATTATAACTAATGATATTTGAAAGGGTTAGGTTGTGACGATACAAATAAGTCTGGACATGCTGAAATAAACAATGGGATCATGGTGAACGCCCTCCAAGTATCAACCGGCAGTCCGTAGGGGACATAGGGCGTCAAACACAGGATGCTCCCAGCATACCTATCAACGGAACTGCATCTGAAGTAGTTGGTATCTTTTCAGCTACTAGGTTGAGAAATACAGTCAATGAAAGAAGTATGGTGACACCTGAAACGAAGATTTGCAATTTTGAAAGTGTTAGTTGGGTCTGTCAACATCTGTCGAACACGAACAACGCAAACGATGTGTAGAAGGTATTTTCTTACATGCCAGGAATGTATTGCAATAGGATTGTTCGGATATGGTCCATGTAGCCGATATTCTTGTGTTTTTTGTTGTTGCTAGATATCGTATTTACATTTATAATATTGGTTGGAATGGTCGGAAGTGCTCAGGCACCTCGTCGCCGTGTAAAGGATGACACTGCGAGTCAAAACCACCCACTTGATTATCAATTGAAGTACATAAATGCAAAGACACAGAAAGACACATTTAGGAAAATGTACCTAGTGTTAGTTTTTCGCCTGAATCAGGAGGCAACGTGAATCCAAGTAACGCCATAGAGGAGATGAGCACGCAAGGAACTATGAGGTTGAAGAAGTAGTACAAAGTACGCCGTCGTATTTGTATGGTGAAGGTCACATCCACATATGGCTCAGGACAACATTGATACACGATGGTGTTCTTCTTCCCTGGCATTCCTTAAAATTCAAATCGGTCCAATTAGTGACGGTACTATATCGAAATATATTTACCTACCGATAAGATACCATTCACCATTAGTTATGAAGTCAGAAAGATCCCCTCCATCTTCTGAGTTGAGAACCAAATCGAGCTGCATAAAACTCGAACATATATTGGGTGCAAGATATCCTAATAATACTAGTAGAGGATGGAAAAACATAAGGAACATCTACTAGGATAATGTATAATGTCAACATGGGGTTTTCAGATGAAAGCATCATTCACCAGTTTTTTATACATTTTGTTTCAGACCACATATTTTCGAATTTTTCTAGCAATATTAAGCATATCATGCCAATGATCACAATGAAAGCCACATAGAGATTCACATTGATTGTACAAATTAATGGAAAACTCATCTAGTTTCTACACTGGCTCTCCGGCAAAATTTTGGTTATGTCACAATGTGGAGGTAATAAATACACGGTTATAAAAACACATCAATAAAACACATGAACACAGAGCTGGACTCTTTAAGGGGAAAAGTATCAAGTACGGTGGGGAATATATTTGAAACTGTAATTATTTGTCTACACTCAAGAATCATTTAAAAATAATTATTGGAGATTTTTTTCAATAATACATGCTGAAAATTTTTCAAAATAGGAATGAACAACATAATGACCGTTGTGAAATTTTCTGGATCATGCATTCTCAACATGCCGAATCATATTCAAAAAAAATCCTTTGACCTGACCAAAGGATATAGAGAATAGTCCAAGGAGTATGGTATTCCATCGTACTGGAAAATAAAGTACTATTTCTTACCAATCACATCTCGATTGAAAAAACCAAACAATATAGGATCCCTGTGTGCTGAAGATATCAATGACGAATCTAGATTTTATAGCAACTGTGAATTTGAAAGCAGTAAGCATTTGTGTCGAAGCTTTATGGTGAGGCGATTCAAAGGTATCTTCGAAGAAAACTCCGACGGCTTAACGACTTGATTTTGCGCTTTCTTCGTAGGTTTGCACATCCCTGCCAGAAGCTGACCTCAATGTATCTGCTGAAAACTTTACCAAGAGGATTCGAATGGTTGGAACGAAATGATGTCAAAAGAAACCATCTCATCATTACTTAGCTATAAGAGGTCAGTATTCAACATTGAATATATTACTTTTTCATCTTCATCTAAATGATTGGACAGTAGGATTAAGAGGTCCCAAAATGAAGTAAGATCGTGGGATCAAATTGGAGAGGTCCAGGACAATGCAAAGTTAACAGCAGATACATGTTCACCGATATGCCCCATGCAAAATAGTAAATCTAACGATACAGTCACATGGTTCCCAAGTGAAATATGACCAGCGAGGCCGTGTAGGCGAGAAGACCGTTAGCTTTCAGCAAACTAACGTTTGCAATAGCGTTTGTTTTGTCCTAAGCTATCTCTAACATGTAAAACGAGTAACCTAGCATCTATGCGTGCACTAGGTCTAAAGATATCGTAGCGGCAAACACTAGTTCTATTTGTGTTACGACAGCTGGATATAAGGAATTGAGAGATCTTAGTTTCTGATATGATTGATTTTCAGCATTGTTTTGTTTTAAATCTCATCGTGAAATTCTACAATTACCATCATCAATGGAGTATGTGATTTCGAATGGATCAGATCGTTAATCGATTAAAAAGAATGAAATTGTACGACTAATCATTATTTATCTTGTTCTTAGGAAATTCTGTTGGGTTTAATTTAATATTCTGAGGACATTCCTGTTACGATCAAAGAATGAGTTTCAATTGCTTTCGCTTTGGATTTTCAACTTGAATATGCCCACCTGGTTGTTCAGGTTATAAGATGAAATGGACATTGCATATGAAATATTTCAACAGAAATTTCATATGAAAAAAAAACAACCCTACAAGTGGAAAACGGTGAAAGAAAACGATAATTATTATGTTTCTTTTCTGATGAATCATAAATGGGAAACACGTTGGAACGGATAAAGCAGCGTCGTTTAGGAAGCGAACTCCAAGTTGAAGCACGTGAGAGCGAGCAACAGGTAGCCAAACACTGCGACCTATATATAAACCTCGCGTTTTCTCTCAGGAAAAGCACTGGAGGGCCACAGTTTCGTTACTGGAATGTGCCAACTTCACTCGAGGGTTAATCTGAGGTGGAATTATTTTCAAGATGTTGGGATCGAATTGCTGATATTAACATGAATCACTGGGACTGACGAACAAAATAAGTTGGGATGAAATGACACAGGGGCTTAGGGCAGTTTTGTCCAAGATAAATACTCCGTTTGCTTTTGAAAAATATCAGATGCGATATTCGTATTTGCATAGTGCCTAATGGTAATGCAAATTATAGTTGTGATGAATTCGATATTTTGGATACATGCAGATGAAAAAATTCTTTTGGAGTTTATGTGGTTTGAAATACATGGTGCAAAGCTGCGTTGATGAATTGTCCGGAAACTAGTAAGCAATTCACTCGAATTTATCTATTCTAATAGACTTTCTGGTATGTAGGGAGTAACTAGACAAAATGGATATCAGTATTCATTTCAGATGAAAATTTTAGATTTCAATCACGTGCACGTGATACTTTTTCATCTGCTCATAAATAATATTGATTAAATCATTGTTGAATCAACATCCAACTTCAGCCTATCAAAAAGTGCTCCTGGCTTAGGGAAACCCATCTCAATTATTTTCAAAATTGAGTTTTGTTCTCTGATCCCTGCTTTTTGGACTGGGTTCGTTGTTTCGTGGGGTTTCCTGCTTTGTGGTTCTGCCAGTTCCTGCTTGAGAATTGAATTGATTTTATAATTCGCATCCTCGGTTGAATCCTTGTTTTCTCCTGCTTTCAACGAAAGTTCTTATTCGATAAAACCGCATCAGTTTGAATCAAGAGAATTTAAGCACTCCCGCTCAACGTAGATGGTTCTTGTCACAGAAAGCAAGAAACTGTGTCCCTTGTCGGTGATTATGGGATTAGCGAAGAAATGTGGTTCATTATCTGCTATACAGGGTGGACCAAGTAGTGACGTCAATACATTTTTTTCATATTTCTCACACTTGGAGGTATCCAAAAATATCCTATGTATGTTATGCGATTTTTTGTGGTTTTCGAGTTAAAGTTTTTTAGTGTTTTTCCTATTTATTATGCCATTGAGGTTTCAAAAATACATATCTTTTTATGTAGTAGGTATTTTGCAGATTTTTTTTTCTGTAGCATGATCTCTATGTATGTTGTGTTTTGATAACAGAATAATTCAGCTTCCTGAAATAACTCAAAGTTACTCAAAAAAGGCTTGAAAGTTAGAACTTCAGGTTTTCAGTAGGATTCACTCAAACATTCAACATCAATTAAAAAATACAGAAAGGAGTTAACATAGCTTCTGGCTGGGTTTGAAAACATTGCACTGTCCTAAGCTACCAAAACCATAAGGAAAAATGTTTTTCTATAGTAGTTTTAATTGTAAACTAACTGTAGCTCATGTAATTTTTACAATAATTATGGTCTCACTGAATTTGTGAGCATATTTCAAAATTGGTAGTTGTGAAACTACTTGCTTTTGGATGAGAAATAAAAGCACAATTCACCATTTACTACAATAAATCTTCAAAGTCCCTTCCTCCATTTTGAATACATAATCGTCAAGGTCTTTTGTTTTATTTTTCTTTCCGCTTCTAAAAGTTGTAGTCTTAATTCTGCTTTGTTGTTGCTTTTCGTCGTTTACACCAGCTCTTTGTGAAATCCCCAAATAAAAAAAAAATGGGGTTTAGGTCTGGCGGACGCGCAGGCCATTCGATCGTCCCTGCACGCCTAATCCATCTAAATGTAAAAATAACACGAGCCACAATTATTTCACAGGAATTCCAATTAAAACTACTCTTAAGTCACAATTTCACGGTTAATTCGTCATAAGAATGAAAAAAAGTAGAAAAATAAATTTACTCGTGTTCCAATGATTTTGAGCCTATCCGCCTTCGATGGCCGATTACAGTAAAAATTGCCAATAAAGTAGTATTTTTTTCTTATGATTTTGGTAGTTTAGGACCGTGCAAAGTTCTTAGAGTCAGCAGAAACTATGAAAACTCCTTTTTGTGTTTTTAAATTGATGTTGAATGTTCAAGAGAATCCTACCGAAAACTGAAGTTCTAACTTTCAAGCCTTTCTTGACAAGCTTTGAGTAATTTCTGGAAGTTGAATTATTTTTTTCATCAACACAGCATTCATGGAGATCACGTTGCATGTTCAGCAAAATACTTACTACATAAAAAGATATGAATTTTTGAAACCTCACTGGTATAATAAACTGAAAAAACCAAAAATAATTATAACTCTAAAACCATTGTATAACTTATACAATGCTAAAACTACAAAAAACCGCGTAGCAAATACTACTTGGACCACTGTGTATATCTTCAGATTGAGTTGAATTATAGAGCATATCCATTTCGTCCGAATTCAATCCCTTTTTAGTTGGAAAACCTGGTTAAAAACATTTCAAAAGGGTCCTTCTGTAATTTCGCTGAGAAATGGATTATCGAATTAGGTGTGCTGATGAGAGAACGTTCCGTTCATTTCACGGTCGCCATAATACTCCTACCGAGAGGACTATTCTATTCGCAGAATTTGAAACGATAAAAATCCTCATTAACTTCAAGATTGTCCAATGCATTCCAATAAAGTACCTCTTCGATATGGAATTTGGGTTGGTGGTGCCACCGGTTCATATCTTTTTGAGAACGATGGTCAGGCCATCACCGTCAACAGTCGATTATTACAAACTTCTTGTGGCCTGAATGGGTTGATCTGGACATCAACGATATGTGGCTTCAATGGGACGGCGCTACGTGCCACGTGCTCATGCCACATATTATGCACGAGTTCTTACAGGATATCTTGCATCAAGGTGATGTGAACTGGCCACCCACAGTGTGAGATTTTATCCCGTTAGACTTTTATTGTGGGGATGTCTTGAATCGCAATTCTATGCGAAAAGGCCATAAACCACAGCGGAACTCAAAGTCAACATATTCCATGCCATTGGTACAATTCAGCCCGATTTTTGCGCCAGAGCAATAGGAAATTGGACATTTCGGATACGCTACCCAGCGAAGTGGTGGCAGACATTTGTAAAGATGTGAGATTCCATTTATAATGGCATCAATAGGCCCTTTAAAACGAATACAAAATTTCGACGACAGATTACACAAACTTTGTTCTATTCAAATTTAAAGAAAGGAAGCGCTACTGAGACACTTTATATAGGGTGTCTGACAACAAAGAATATCTAGAAATTTTTAGGTAAAATTTTCACCGTTTTCGAGATAATGGGCATTTTCAAAATTGGGGAGAAATTGCTACTTTTCCTCGATGTTTTGGATACTATGTCTTTAAATTGAAACTGATGCGAAATTTTTTTCTTGGTGGACATTGCTGAAGAGCGTTCCTTTCTGGACGTATAGAAAAGTTTACAAAAATTCATATAATTGTTCGGGATATGTGATTGCCTCTTTTTATTCTCGTAACTTTGACCCAACTTTATGAAAAAAATTATAACCACGTGAATGTGAACATTCACTACAAAAATATGCGCACTTTGCGCAGTCTCCAAAATTGTATAAGATATACTCTCATTGTTTCTGGAAGAAGTGATATTTCTGTTTCAAGAGAATGCGGAAATATTATCTGATATTCTATCCTGAACTTTCACAATTTTGACGAAAAAAGTATTCTGTTGCAAAGTTATCCGAATAAAATGCTGAAATGATGATTAATAGTAATAAATCCATTGCTTAGAAATTTTCAGAAAAAAAAAATTAAAATTTACTCTTAATTAATATTTTAAAAACAAAGTTTCAAGCAGTCAATTACACTTACTAATATTCAGAGGAAGAATTAAATTGTTTCCTAACCTTTCTAATGCAGATATGATATTCTTCCAAGAAGGTCCTTTTAAATGGTGTTATGTCCTATATAAAACGATTCTCAATAGCATTTGCAGATACGCCTTCTCAATTGTTTCATGTCATTTGCAGCTAGTTGTTGCTTAAACTTGTTCTATCAAATATCCCAAGTGAAGTTTATCGAAAGATTATAATTCATTGATCTGTGGGCCCTAGGATTGGTCTAGGATGTCTCATCCATTGTACTATAGGTACATTGAAACCAAACATTGTCTAACTCATTGGCAAGTAGTTCTATGGCTTTTTTCCTTAAAAATGGATCTGTTCCTATTGCAAAATAACAATATTCGGGTCTTATGTGCCCAATGTAACGAGGGGAGACTTCAAAGTACTCTTGCGGCCGCCCAGACCACTCGACTGTAATTATGCGATTTATTTCACTTGGGCTATTTGATAGAACAAGCTTATCCTACACTTGAATACAACTGACATCGAAAAATTGAGGTGGTGTTTACATGGAAACTCAGAGTATCGTTGGTGAGGTGGCAAAGCATTTTCTAAAAAGTCCTTCTTGAATATTTGTTTCTAGAAAAATTATAGGAATTTTTGAAAACTTCTTTATACGTTCAAAAAGCAACACTCTTAGCAATGTTTAGGAAATCAGCTCCAATAGTGACATAGTATCCAAAATATGGGGAAGGTAGCGAGGTCACGAATTTCTAAAAGGACCATTATTTCGACAACAGTGAAAATTTGACCTTAATGTTTTTCGATATTCTGAGTTGTCAGGACCTAGTCCATCAATTATTCAAGGTTTACCGGAAACTCTGTATAAACGTCCTCGATCATTTTCTCCTGATGCCATCTTTTAATGCTTCGACGGTTCAAAACGTAGAGTCCAAACGCACACGTGAAAATATTGTTTGGAAAATGGTGGAACTAGATCCTCCCTTTTTTGACTTCTTTGAATCCTGATATCCATTTTGCTGAGCTCTTTCCTACACTTTATGAAATTATTTCAAGTATGACCTGAATAATTGTTTTAATCCTCGACGGATCAATCAGAAAAAATTTCAATAATACGAAACTCTGTATAGAAGAGAAAAATCAAATTGAATTGTGTATTAGTGATCCGTTCGAGAAAACAGTGGATGAAAAACACGCAATCTAGACAGGCTGAGCCATTAGACCGGATGACACGAATTGTCGGTGCAGTGTAGCGTGTAGTGTTGTAGCAACAAAAAAGATACATGTATACAAAATAGCAATACCTGGTTACCGTCATGGGTCCAGCTACCAAACTTCATGTCACAGTGTTGATCATCAAAGGGGAACCACGTAATGTCTATCTTGCATGTGCTCTTGAAGATACCCGGAGGGACGTACAAGCAGTTGCCGTTATGTTTGACCACAATGTTTGTTTGGTATGTCCCATCGAAACCCTCATCAGCACTTCATAACAATAAGAGCGTTAAGATTGAGCACCAATTTTTTTTCTATTCGGATAATAAGCTTACGGTAATTATTCTCATGCACAACACGAATTATTCATAAGATTTTTTCGAGGGATGTAGAATAGGCATGATTTAGTAGAATTGTTTTATTTTCTGAATCATTTCTTTGAAAAATAGAAGGTTTTCTAGAGAAATATTCAATTGCAATTTTGAATTTCGAATCGACGCAGAAACTGGTTTCATATCGTCTGATAGTGGTCTTATACAGGTGAGTTTTTGAGTTGTACTTATATTTCAACCATAGATTCCTCTCATCAAATAAAACACTCCTCTAATTAAACATTTTTGCAGATTTGGCTCCAGTAAAACGATAGGGGCTGTTGAAATTCCCAAACAAAATTAGTCTTTCTTTTGTAGCTTTCATATGGTTATTTCGAAAGAAACAAATGGTGTGAAGGTTTTTATTATAATACACATTTTTTAGTAATCCTACTCAAAATGGTTTCTTACTTATTGACTCGCTGATTCATGAAACTATAAGTAATAAGCATGAAAACTGCAGATAGAGTTCATTTTAAGTCACCATGAAAATCTGCATTAATTTTAGAATGTTTATAATAATACTAATAATGTTTTTTTCCATTCCACTTTATCGTACCAATATAATAATAATTTATTCCTTATAATTTCTCCTGAAATGTACGTTTCATAGGTATTCCATGTTGAATGTTATGAAATCTGATAAAAATTCGAGAATTTTCCCTATTTTTGTGGATCTGCCCCTGAGCTACCCAAGGCCTCGAATAAAGCTCAGAAGATCACAGAATACAAAGAGTTTTATATATTTTGTGATCAAAGCATAGACAAAGATACTATGTATCCATGTCTATGAACCAGACTCTGCATAGAACTCAAATATTTTTTTTTGGTTAGTTGGATGATTCCATATAAAATTCATTCATAAATTGGATGAAATTGGGATAATTATATAATTTTCAATATGCGAATGGGCAAGGATGGAATAATGTATTATCTTATGGTGCAAACAATAGGCGTGACGAAAGATTTTGAAATACTCTTCCGTAATATGGCTGCACATTCACTTTCTATGAAAAAACCTCCATTTCAGTAATGAACTTAAGTTTAACGAAGTATAAAGCCATTTTTCTGAGATTTATTAAAAAGCGCGCGAAAACGCGCGCAAGTGTCATGGCGCCTGCTCTGACGTCAAGCTTAGGTAAACATATCATTGTCTATGCATAGCGAAAAAAGTAAATAAAACATTAAATCAATTCGTGTGTTAAAAATGAATTCCAAAGTTTATAAGTGGTGCGCAGTACCGCAGTGTAAAAACACATCAATAAGAACACCCAATAATGTGTTTGTACATGTTCCAAACAAGAAAATAATAAGAGATAAGCGGTTGAAGCTCGCACGGCAAAATCCGAATAACTTCTTCGATGTAAGTATGTTATCATATATTGATAGGTCTTAAACTTGAAACGTTTGTCTGACGTGAAATAGTTAAAATATTGGGGTTATGGAATAACTGATTTATTGAAGTTACACGTGTTTTGGTCTTTGCTTACATTCTTATTACATATTAATTTTGATCGTTAAGTTTTCTTGCAGTTGTCAAATTATATGGAACTGTAAAAATGTTTCCTTCCAGTTTTAGTTGCACATAACTGATTACATTATCACCATATGATGGTCTTGAAACCTGAAATAATTGATCAGAACAAATACATTCACATTGACTGGGTGATTTATTAAGTTTCAGGTATTTATTATGAGAAAAAATACTACTAGTACAAGTAGGTACGAAATTTACTCGAGTTATCAGTAATAAACATGGTGTTAACTCTTAAATGGCAAGCAGTGAGGGAGCCCACCTCAAAAATAAACAATAACAAGTTTATTGTAAAAATATCCTACGAAAGTGAAATAAACTCGCATGAGTTCTGAACGAGGTTGATTATATCTAAATTGGTTGTATCTTGGGGGAATATAACTACAAAATTTACGTTCCTAAGCTCAGACGAGCAAAATTCTTCATGTGAGGAAACCGCCCAACATTAATACATCAATTCTGTGCAAATTTCAGCTATTTGCCTTAATAAAGCTTGGTTCCATTGTTATAGTAAAGAAAAGACGACAAATAACACGTAAAATAATAAAAAGTCAATCCAAATGCGTTATCAGTAGTATTCACAACAACAAAACTAAGTGAATGATGTACTGAAAGCGGAGTTTACCTAAGCGTGACGTCATGCGTGGTGATTGGTGTTTCAGTCAACATGGTCGATCGCAGTATTTTACTGTTTTATTTTATTGAAAATCTCAATCATCTGAATTTTTTAAATGAAACAAAAGCAGTTTTTAGATTTTTTCAATATGAATTTCACCTTAGAACCGTTAAATCGACGATGTTTCGATACTGTCTTCAAGCCTAAGAGGCTTGATATTGCACGAATATCAAGTGAAACATCAGTGTTCCAATAGTTGATTGAAGTGAAATAGTTTAGTTTCAATAATATCACAAAATGCACTAAGTTGTAAGACTTAAGTGAGTAAAAATGGAATGATTATTCTGGAAATTAGATTACGTTTAGAGATATATGTGGTGAACTTTTATACAAAGTGCAGGAGTGTATTAGAACATTGAGAAATATTTAAATGCTTATAACTTTCCACCTGAGCCGAATCTGGGAAAGCTGTAGATGAAAAAAGTGTTTCATTTGATTAGAGGAATATGTGGTTGAAATTAGTGTACAACTTAAATACTCACCCCGTATATGGTACTTCTATTTGGTGGGTTGATTCGAAAAGGTACCATTCTTAACATCTCGCTCCATTTCATAGATTTTAATGAATGAGGTTTTAGTCCAATAATTTTCGAAACTAGGTATGAACTTTGATAAGATATCCTATAATACAGGGAGGTCCACGAATACAGGACGTTTTTGGAATAGACAGTACTCAGTCGGTTTACTCGCAACACAATCTCTTGGTCGGTAGCCTACGTGAAAGAAAAGGTAAAGTCACTTGGCTCGGCGTGAAGTTATTTGGCTTTCAAAAACGTAAAAAGATAACTCGCCAACACGCTCAAAATCTACTCATTCCTCCAAGTACAGTGTGAAAAGGAGAGTATTGAAGAATTCGCTAGAGAAGAACGGAGATGTCATTATCCTTATGAGTGATGGGGGTCATTTCTACTTGAATAGCTTCGTCATTCGGCTAGACTATCGTTACTTGGCTCCAGCTAGCCTTCAGTCTCTTCATGAACATCCACTCGCCAAAAGTAATATAGTCTGTTTTGTTGTATCGAAAGTAGGTGTTATCAGAACCTATGGTTTTGAAGATCAAGTTATTTCCTGATGTCCAAAACCGAAAAATTAGGAAGAAAAGAACCTTCTCAACATGTTTCTATTGTGCTTGGTTGTGAAATCATCCCAGGTCGTGATCTCGGTCAAATAAGTATTTCATAATTCAGAAATCACATCTTATTTAATGAAACATAAGTTGATTGATTTGTTATTGTCATCATGCCTATTCATTATATCAAACCTCGACACGAATGAATGCTTAGGCATGTAGCTGAGCGGAAAGATACAAAAAAATTGAAAAGCTGCTTGATTCACAGAGCAGGTTATTTCAATTTTGGGGCAATTTGTATTCATATGTGTGAGAATTTATTCCGTTTTTAGTGCACTGATGTAAATTTTTAGGGACTTTCCAACCCAGTAAGAGTCGATATTACAAATTGATCCTAACCAACTTTTTCAGATCTTGGTGCAAATTTCGATTCCATTTGGTTATTAAAAATTTTTTTTCTGTATGGTTAGTATAAATTCGCTTATTGACTCCAGAGGATTGAAAGACTATGTGGCCTACAGCAACGGCTAGCTGTCTGTGTACTTCCCACACATCCAGCTATCTCAATGTATCAGCATCCCTTTTACCGTTTATATTTTCTGTTATTTTGTTGTTATTTCCCTTCTAATAAATATATACCGCGTTTTGATATATGAAATAACAGAAAAATATCCAAAATCTTCATTTGGAATTATTTTACAATTGAAGCCGACTACATACGCTATACGGTCAGCTGGGAGGTTGACCTGCGCAGGTTTGCGGTTTGATGTAGCATGCTTCTTTTGAAAATCAGCTGTAAATTTTCTTGATATGTAAAGGATGATCCGTTTCAACACAGAGAGAGGTCTTTCAATTTGCACTTAGAGACAGTTGGTTGTTGACATCTGCGGCGTGATTTTATCACGATGTTTAGTTAATAATGGGATTGCTTGCAGATTCGAGTTCCTGCGCAGGTCTATTCCAATACATGCTCTGTTCAACCTGCGTGTGCAGGTCTGCGCAGGACAACCTCCGTATCGCATGTGACTGACTTAAGAGCTGGAAAAATTATATCTGTTTTTCATTTCAATTGGCCCATAAAGAAACATGATATTTATCGAATGATTTTATTTGACGCACTTTCATTTCATCGGAAAGAAATGTGTTCATCATCAAGTTGTTGTGTAAACATTAACGGGCGTTTATCAAGACTTGGTTGAATTTGTTGCGAGCGTCTCAAAATGCGTTGACATTTCAAATGATTACTGAAACTAATTACTCATTAAGAGAGAACAGTCATATGTTGCTTGTCTATTATTCATATTTTCGTAATGAAGATCAAGACTGGTATGAATCAGAAATAGTTTACCCCATCAAAATACGACTGTCTGTTCAAAATGTCTGGTCACTTTGAAACACCCTTAAGTAATGAAACAGTCAAATATAATCTTAACTTTTCAAACCATTGCAATATTTATGTCACTAAACATGTTACCTGTTATACATGAGAACATCAGGTTTCCAAAGTTTGTTAGGAGTTATTCTCAAATCCTTGACACCTCCATATTCAGTTTCATTCCAGCGAAGATTGTAGTCATTCCATTCCTACACAGAAGTCTTGAATGTTTTAGAGTTTTAAAACCCAATTATATCTTATACGACAATCATTCATTTCGTGTGATTTTTCATTCGGCTACATGCCAAGTGTGCATACGATACCGAAAAATGTATATATACAAGAGCCAATAGGAACATTTCTTAATTGCTCAAGCAGATTAGTGCTGATATTTCATTCATTCAATTCAATATGAAGCAATTCAAATTCAAATTCTCCCTATTGGAACAATAGTAATGATATTTTTGGATTTACATTGTGAAATATTATTTAATGCAGTATTATGAACAATGTACGTAAGCTGGTGATAAGATTTACCATCATCTCAACTCATTAATGTGACTTTAACATTTTAGTTACGGAATGGAAATGAAATCCTTTATGGATCTTGTATTATATATAATTCGACAAAAAAATAAGCAACAGGGATTCTTTCGCAATTCTAAATAACCATTACATTCACAGGCATAACGGAAGTCTTCATTCTTTGAGTGAACTTCCGCGCAAAGCACACAACAAAAGGATAATAGTCGAACTGTCCTTTCAATCAACAATTGGTTGGACCTTAATCTTCTCTCAATGAATATAAGACTGCACTCACAGTGGTGCATGTAATAAAATTTGACTCGACTAGAACGATCTAAACGATTGAATTGAGCTTGATTCAGGTGGAGAAAGTTCCTGTATCTACAGTGTAGTAACTCTCAGTCTATCCTTTGTTGGATAGAAGCATTGTATAAAGAGGGATCTTTATACAATGATAGAAGCGAGCGCTGACGAGCTATTTCAAGCGCGGTCGTGCACTGGCAGATACTTCCCGCGTGTTCTGTTCGTTCTGGATCTTGCGTAGCAAAGGATTTGTTAAATCGGAGAGAAGAGGCAATTATTGGGAGAATGTCGTCATCTCGATGATGAATCGAAAAGAGCCCCAAATCTTTTTAGATTATTATCATATACTCTTCCATAGAACTTGTAAAGAATTGATCTCAATGACCAAAGAATTTTGGAAACGACTGATGTGACACTTTGAAATTATCGCCGAATCGCTTTCTTTTTGTGAAAGGTCAGCATAAGAAAGTGATTATGTCTTTAATGCATTTACTAGGTGACTTGAAAAGTTCGAAAACTGCAAAAACCGAAAGAAATGACGGTCATATAAATAAATATATATTCATAAATAATTACTGCATGTGTGCATTCATAGTATAAAAAACTGGACACCGGTAAGAATTCTATAGCGTTTCATTAAAAAAAACCTGTGTTCGTTTTTTGGCCAAATAGATCGTTCACTATATGAGAATGACTTGACCTCAGCTGAAGCATTATTTTACTGCGTATGATTGAAAAACTTATGAGTATATGGAAAAATGTATGGAGTAGCTTAAGTCGCAGAAGAAAAACAATTCTATAGTAGATGCTAAGACGATTAAAGCTATAAAAACCGAGATGAAAGCATTTTCAATTAGGTACTCTTGACGCAGAATTGAGATCTCACTTGACTTTAGATCGCCAAACTGAAGGTGTATACTAGTTTCTAGCTCATCATCTCTTCCCTCAAGGTTTTGCGCTGGGTTGAATATGTTTTCAATGCTATAGAGCCGATCTTTGTCAAGAAATCCAATTTGAGGGAGGCTATTGAACCTACAGAACGTATCGGTTTTAGTTTGAGGAAAACACAACACATATTAAACTGATCCATCTCAAATTCACCCCAACAATAAACAACGAGCTTCAACAAATATCTCGTTTACCCACAACTTTCTGTTTGCCGTTGGATACTTCTTCATATGAGCGTGCAGGCGCGACAAATCAGGGGGTGAAGCGACGGTAGGAAAACTAGAAACAAGGACATACGTTTCCACTTATTTTTATCTGTCAGAAACGTATGTCGTGGATATATCGAAATGGTAGAATGACATGACATTATGTCAAATGATAAGATATGCCAATTACATTTTTAGCGTGTTTAGTGGCAGTTTGTTATTGATATTCAAAATTGAAATTAAAATAATACCCGTGTAATATGGAGTTAATATATTTTCAGATGTAATATGTGTAACCATATTTATTTTCAGGATTCAGATAATGCTGAATTCGGAGGAATCATTTATGTACGAGCCAAGCACTAATTTTTAACCATGATAAGATAAAAAAAATGGTAATTACTTTGACTACTATCATTACCTATGCAGTACATGCCCCCATTTAGGCATGTGTATTCGCAATTTTTCAATCTTAGATTCTAGTGAAAACAGTATGAAAGTCCATCTTAATACAAAGGCTGTGGCATAATGTCAGGTAATTAATTTGGACATTGAATATACGCATAGACCTAATTTGATATGTTATTAGGTGTATGTATATTCAGCAATTCCAGCCTAAAAATCTATTCAGTTGATCCATCAGAAACATAACATATATTTTACATATTCTAAGAATAATAATTACTGGCCGATGCGAACGTTTTACCAATGATGATTATATTATAGATCCTTTCCAACCATTAAGGCTTACGACGGTAAATACATTATTTTAAGTTATTTTAGCTAAAAATGTTCAACACCTAATCATACTTCTTCATAACTGTGATCGTATTAACTGATCTCTGAATATATTTTTGGGATTATATCACTTATTTATTCTCACAGTTCATAAATTCAATTCGTGTGAATATTCTACTAGCATAGTGGAGTACTACTTAATGAACTTCATTCAGGGAACTATCTTATTGGGAGTCTTATGTTTGAAAGATTGATTCGGAGTATTTATAGTTAATCTTCATTTCAATATTCATCGTCTAATTGTTGATTGATTTTCTAGAAAAGTGGTATTGCCAGGGAGGACTTGGACTGAAGATTTCTACATGATTTTGGCAGTTTTTTTGGATGCCGCTCCCCTCCCTTGATGAATCAGTGTTATTGTAAATTAATGAAGTGAATATATTAATCTTTGTGACAACATTAGGATTGTTGTGAATCAGTGCTAACCTTCTCAGAAATATTTATTCACCCATATTATGGATTTATTTGGTTTCTCTAGGAGCTAATTGTATCTGTTTGGTCCAGAAAACCGCAACCTATGTTATAAGTATTCATATTCCGTTAGGTAAAAGACAAATATCGGATACTTGTTTATCCTACAATTCAGTTTTTCACACACATGTAATTGCAAAAATTATTGTATTAAATAAACTATTATTTATAAAGCTTTCTTCTAATTGAAGACAAAAATTCCTCTCCATTCAATTTAAATTAAGAACACAGAATAATCAGAAATATTAACTGAACCACAGAGCACCAATGTCATTTTAGAGAAAAATGACATATACTACAACTCGCAGACACCCCCTAGAACCATAATGAAATATTCCCACTTATTTTATGACAGGAGAAATGTCACAATTGTTGCGCATAGTTTACAAGGCAGGTTGCACTTCTTATATTTTGATGTTCTGTGCGACAAATCTAAATTGAACGGGATTTGGCTGCGCCGCTCGCATTCTCTCGTGTGCACTTGTCAGAATTCGCTTTCAGTGGGCGTGGCTACTTAAAAATCTATTCATTTGGATCTGTCGCGCATGATCGTTGGTTTACGTTTCTATCGCGTCCAGTGGACGATCACGATCGCTCTTTGCCTTTAGGTTTGACGGGTTTGTAACTCATTGAGCCGTTTGAATTGATCGTAAGAATTTTAACCTCCGAATTTTTACCTCCGTGAATTGTTTGAATTGAAGAATATCTGGAATGATTTGGCTTTTGTTGTGTGCTCGAAGTCATGCTGATAATATTGATGATATATTAACATGCATGGAAATTTGTTAGGTAACTGTATTCGTCAACGCATGTTTGAGTGTAGGTCCTATTTTCCTTGTCAGTTTGATGTAGTCTGTTGTGTTATTATTGAGTTGATCGACTCTGATGATTAGGAATTTAGAATTTACTCTGGAAGTACTGATATTGTGCATAAAATTGCAATTTTCTAAAGAATGTGAAGAATGAGAAGTTGAGTGTACTTCCAGAGTAAAAAAGCAAATTTGCATCTAAAACTATACCGTCATCTATCATAAATTCGAAAGCTTATGGTTGGATGATTGGTTTAAATTTACACACACGGCAGTAACCAAGACCCAGAAGAATGGATTTCAGAAACATACTTGCAAAAAGGGATAGCTAATAAAATTCTACGAATGAATAAATATGAAAAAACTTGTCAGACCAACTACTCATTATATATCTAAATACGAGGATTATGTACACAAGGGTGGGGTATCTATTTCGAAAATGAGTTCATGAGTTGTATGGAGATGAATATATGTACACAGTCAGGGTTTCAATTCAACAGATGTGAATGCTTGAAGCGCTGATGATAATGCGTGTTTGCAGCTATTCAAAAATCGCTGATTATTCGTCGGAACAATCGGACGAAAAATATTTCCTCATGATTTTGAAAAACGTCCAAAAATTATACACAAAAATACTACTTGCTTAGGCTGCTTCGACGATGGAGAGCTTTTCGAATGGAGATTCAAGATACTTTTTTGGTTCCTTTTATATATTCAGACGAATTCCAAAACTGAAAGCTGTTCTAAGCTGCATGGTTTATCTACAATTGCAACATGGTATACCAAGTTATATCAAGGTAGATAGCATTTTTTCTTAACGGGTCTACTTATTTTTGTTTATTAATTGTGAATTATAGGACAAATGTTCGGATTGACCATTACACAAGTAAATTTTTTTTCGAGTTTCAACCGTTGTTATGTACTGGAGATAAACCTACGGGGAGTTTCTAATAAAATGATTATATTCGAGAAGGATACTTGTGGCTTCATTCCTGAAAAACAGGTGATAGGAACATATCGTATATTATAATGATTTCAACATTCGAAGTGGAGGATGCTACGAAGATTTATTGATGAATAAATGATCCTGATTTTTTTGTGGAGCGAAGAACAATGATTGCTAGTATCAAAAGACAATTTCCATTGTTCGAAATAGTTTTGTATTCTATTCGGTGGCGTTCGAGCGAAAGTTCTAATCAACCATCAACGCTACTGCTCTTCCTTGTAGTGAAAATAATTATCACAATCCGCATTTCATGCCGAGCAAATTTGGTTCTCTGATTTTTAAGTTTGCTCATTTAATTCTCGCTAGGCAACTCATGAGAGAAAAACAATTTATGTAAGTTTCAAGAAATATTTATTGAAGGCAATAAGTTTTACGCGCTTGTTCAAGGGAACAGCACGTTATCATTTTGTCGCGATGTCTTTAATTTTCGAATTTTGTGCCGAAAATGGTATTTAACGGTTGGGTTGAACTCCCTGGAGAAGAGTCCGTGGTAAAACTTTCGAAAGGGAAGACCTCAAGTCTTGAAATTTTCAGGTTAGCTTTTGATCAAAAATATCTCGGTTGAGTGAGAGAATGGGCCAAAACTACCGAACGGTTTTTGTGTTACAGCCATTTGAAATTTTGATTTTTCAATAACTCGAAAAATATTTTTCTCATCGAAATGAAACTTGGTTGGAGGATGAACAGTGTGTCAATAAGAAGAATTAACCATGAAAATATTTGAAAAAAAATATTTTTTTTTTGGAAATTTTCATATTTCCTTTGAATTTCACTGAAATGTCCGAGACGCCATTTCTCAATGTGAATGAGCGCATAAAAGTTGCGGACTTTTCGTCAGTGCTTTTCTTGGTTTTTTTGCTGTTAAAATCAAAGAATCAAAGTGATATGATTACACTCCAGAATGCAAACTCTTCATAAAATGTTTTTCTCAAAATGGGCCCAAGAATGATCTTTCCCAATGCTAGCATATTATGCCAAAACTCCCCTGTAGGTTTTCAAATGTTTTGACATGTATTTGGTCAATATACCGAATTATTTAGGTACTGATTAAAGCTCATTTTGAGAGGATTTCGCATCATTTTTTACGTTATCTGAAACAGAACTAATGAAAATTGAATAAAAATTGTTTTTTCATGAAAAACGCCCTTGCAGATTGCAGGATTATTTGTCAAGAGCAGTTTCTTGGAAAACAGATTGCCTAATGAACAATACAGGAACAAAACGAACGATAAACCAATCGAACTGTGACGTTTCAGAATACAAATCTGACTGACAAAGGAGAATATTTTTAGAATTATTTTCCTTCGATTTTTCGTTCTGAGCTGAGACTTTTGTCGAATCGACATTTTTGTGGAAGTACAGCAACACAGATTCATTTGGTTTGAAAGTTTTTCAATTCTACTTCTTTTGGTTTATTATTTGATGAAATCAATATTCAGTAGTGGAGAGCTATTCACATCTGTTTGTTCATTCAATAGGATTTTGCGGGTGTTGTACCTATTGATTTCTAACGACTCTAGGAGTTATGTAGGTACTTTTGGTTTCGACGTGGATAATTTTGTAGTTACTATCGAATTTAAATATTTCACATGAATTTCTTCATGGAATTGATTTTCGTTAGGTGAAAAACCAATGAGTTATAAATAATATATACGATTGATTTGAGATATCAATGGTATTGGGTTATTAAACTGAGAAAATAATAAACCCTTGTGTAAAATTTCCAGCGTTTTTAAGTAAATTCAGCCAAATAGATAGGGTATATTCTATAGAACAATGAGCCATTTAACAAAATGCAAGAACCTTTTCAAATTTTGACAAAAAATCAACCAAATCAACAGAAAAACCATCATGAACAACCCAATTTATTGAATGTGATTCCTTATGTACAAGGACTTTCAGATAAAAACAGAAGAATTGGTGCTAAATTCAATATTAGAACAGTTTTCAACTCAAAAATTGATTTGATACCCATACTAAATAAAACCAAACCAATTAACGAGAACTAAGAATCAAAAAATTGCGTTTATAGTATTTCCTGTATTTGGGGAAAGACATATACAGGGGAGACGTCTCGACCTTCAGAAATCAGAAAACGAGAGCACAAAAGCAACCAAAGAATAGAGACATACAAAAATCCCAAATAGCGGACCATGTATATTCGACCATTGGGAATCACATGATAGATTGGGACAATACAAAAATTCTCATGCTGGAATCAGATAATTAAAAGAAGAATTGAAGAGTCCTCTTGCATTTTGTTAGATGGAGAGAGTAATTTTGCTCATTCTTCGGTAGAAATAAACCCTATTTGGCCGAATTTACTTAAAAAAGAGGTAAGAGGTAGAATTAAAAAAAACTCAAACCAAATGAATCTGTGTTGCTGTTTTTCGTCAAAAATTTCAATCTGACAAAAGTCTCAACTCAAAACGAAAAATCGAAAGAAAATAATTCTAAAAATTTTCTCCTTTGTCTGATGAAAGAGTCAGATTTGTACTCTGAAATGTCACAGTTCGCTTTATTTATCGTTTGTATTGTTCCTGTATTGTTCACTAGGCAATCTGTTTTCCAAGAAACTGCCCTTGCCAAATAGTTTAATCCTGCAATCCGCAAGGGCGTTTTTCACGAAAAACAATTTTTATTCAATTTTTAATAGTTCTGTTTCAGGTATTGGGAGTGAAAACCCAGAAAAAACCTGAAATATGTAGGTTATAAAGTTCTATGAATCTCTTCCTAATATTTAAGAAGAAACCTCTGGACTGCAGACAGTCAGTACATGGTTATTTTACTTGTTTTCGAGATTGTACATATTTCATGAACAAATTTTTGAATCCTTGCTCCTCGCAAGTCAAATTTTATGTGAATATTCATCGTTTTATGTAAGTTGATATGTAAGCAAAAAGCTCAGAATTTAGCGCTGTTTACCAGTCAGGTAGCAAGGCCTCGATAAACTTTACTAACTTACTGGGTGCTACACCCATTATCTGTTCCGGTTTTAAGAAACAGGAGCCAAGATGCCGCAGCCTTCTCCAGAGGACAGCTTCACATTTGCATAGCAGGTGTTCCGCTGTCCAGTGGCTTCTTGGCAGAAGCGACAGATATCATCAGGAACCTTCGCCATGTTCCGAAGATGATTATTCACAGGACAGTGTCCCGTGAGTATGCCTGTCAGTTTTCTCAGTTCCAATTTGCTGAGTGAGAGGGGTTTCTCAGTCCAGCTCGTTGAGTATGAGAGAAATTACTTAGCCTGTCTCTGTCCTTCAATCCTTCGCCAGGATCTGGCCTTCCTCTTTTGTTCCCATTCTTCAACCGCCCTTGCTTGGTGGCTTGAGGGGAAGCCGCAAAATGGTTCTGATCCAATGAAGGGGGTTGATCCCCCCTTCCTTGCTAGCTGATCAGCCATTTCGTTACCATGCACTCCAGAATGACCAAGTACCCAAATAAGGGTGACCTGATTATTTGATCCGAGTGCGTTGAGTGACATTTTGCATTCTCAGACTAGCTTTAACCGGATTAACGGTGAATCAAGCGCCAGTAGAGCTGCTCTGTTGGCAGATAGTATGTATATCCTTTTTTCCGGTAGTCACATCCCGCACAATATGCGATGCGCTCCCTTATGGCAAAGGTTTCCGCTTGAAATACCGATGGACAGAAGCCCATTGGTAGGGCAAGTTGTAATGAGGGGCCGTAAACACCAGCTCTGACTCGTCCATCTTCGGTCTTTGAGCCATCCGTGTAAAACAGCAGAGACCCTGAAGGGAAAACCACTTCGCCGTTACTCCATTGGTCGCGACTTGGTATTGTCACGCTGTAGTTTTTCTGAAACTCGTGTTTCAGGGTAAGATTATCTGTGACCACATTTAAAAGCTCCTTACATTTATTCAGAACGCGCTCATAATACTTACACATGAACCTATATGAGTATTTTTCACACATCATTGATAAAGTTGAAAGAAAAACACTATTTTGCTTGTGGTTTGGAATCATATTGACTGATTAGGTATTTAGGAATGTGTTGTACTGACGTACAAATAAATGACATATTGTGTTCACTAGTCAATATTTAGCAAGGTCTTAGAATTCGTCTGCAGTGATGTATCTACGACCGTTGAGGACCACTGGAAGCGAAACCAATTGTTGAAGATCCCAAGATGACATTGCAAAAAAAAATATGAGGCATTGCTGACATGTACTGGAGTGAAAATGGTTCGAACGTTACTTCATAAGTTCAGTTTTGAAGGAGGAGGAAATGGGTTTCAAACAAGAAACAACATATACAATTAACTAGTCGTCTGTACAGATAATGGAGCATCATTCAGTTGTGATCACCTTTTAAGAAATGATGAGAGAAGAGAACAAGATTGATCATTGCCAATCTCCTGCCGTGTGTGTATATAACTTTATTTATTTAGTTGGTTTTCACTTACCAAAGAAAGCCAAATATTTGTAATTAGGAGTTGATTCTTCTCGTCCTATGGTAAAACAATAAAAGGGAGACATCGGTAGTTATTCACATAACATAACATGCATTTAAGCAGGTGATTCAGTCTGAGTATTTTCAACCGGCTTGAATTTTCGAGAATTTTTGAGGTATCAAGTTTACAACGCTGTTTGATTCCCTATAGAAGCCATGCGCAGTACGGTTACGGTTTCGGTATTGACGTACCTACCACATTAATTTCGCTAACTTACTAGAAGTTTCAGGTACTATTGCACACAGACCAATGACAGGATGGAAAACGAGTTGATAAGACAAAATTGGATGTAATGAATTAGTATAATCCGAGAAAATTCCTTCCAAATTCGTGATAATTTAATGGAAACCAGCTTCGATAGGAGCTAAAGACCAAGGCATTTAGATAATGATTGAATTTTCAGGATATATACTCCATGTCAATGAAAGTTACAAGAACTTTTGAGACAACTAATACGCAGAAGAGAAGATTGAAGACTGACGAAATTCTCAAAGTAGATAGTGAAGAGGTTGAATTGAAGAACGAAGTCCAATATAGGAATGACACAAAGATCAGAAATAGAAGGAAGAAATCAAATATGCAGTTGGTGACATTGAGTCAGCATCAGCTATGGAAAGACTCTGTCCACCCATAGGAAAACTACGCAACATGGAATATAAGAACACCAAGCTTACGGTGATAATGAAAAAACATTTGACTTATACATCAGCAGCATGGTCTGATAAAAATACACAAATATATAAAGACTTCTACTGGAAAACAGTAACATGACCCTTCAAGAATAAAGTTTGATAGGTATTTGAGAAAGCTAGTCAAAATCCGATTGTAGAACTCAGAAGAAATGAAGTCTTGCTCCACTGAAGATGCTAGAAGGATGAAAGATTATCTCCGAAGACCCAAACATCAACTAAGAACTCTGAACTGGGATCGCGAATTTGCTCTGAGCAACATATAAATCCTATAAGAAAACCATCTTAAAGGAAATATATTGGCAAAAAATATCTCCGTACACGACAGAAATCGTGAGAGCATTGAGACTCAAAAAGAGTCAACTGGTTTATGCCGGATGCCCGGACAAAGAAGAGCATGTTAGGTAATAGTGGATGGACACTCCAACACTGTTCCTCGGTGAGGGTACGTAAATAAAACTCCCCTACGAAAAAAACCCTACAATTATATAGTTCGCATGAATTCTCACAAGACTTCTGAGAAAATCCGATCTGATAATATCATGGAATTCCGATATATTGAAGATAATTTCAAGAAAGCAGATGTTCATGTATGACTGGACATGAGGAAGTATTTTCCAGGAAATGTATGATGATGAATGTATTCCAAGATCTAACATAGTATCCATCTTGAATTTTCACAATTCTCTGGATGTTTCCTCTTTTGACATCAAATTTTAATGGGATATATCATAAAGAACTTACGAGGTCTCAAGAGGGCAATATTCTTCATGCAAAACACATATATTCTTTCAGAAACCGCCCAACGTTATGAGTTACGATACCTTTGCGACTCGAATAAGGTTGACAGACATTGTTGGAAACGATTCACTGCATGGCGAACGAATAATTTCAACTAATGGATACGATGAAGCACTTGAAATTTGACGGAGTATATCGGACGTTTTTAACGATGGCTTCTATGAATCGGAATATTTCATATCTGTTTCAGATATTGGTAGTGAAAACCCAGAGAAAACCTACAAAATAATACTTCATAACACGTTCAATAATAAGTGGTACCTCAAAAAATCTTCATTTCATATAAAAATGAGTATAGTGTTTGTCTGAACCTCCTGCGTGTATAAAGAATGCGCAGATATGTTTGATATGACTGAAATCTGCGCAGACTTAATCAGAGCTATACACGTCCATTGCCACATAGCCCAGAAACGTACACTGATTTTCCAACTACATTCAGTGTCGAGTTTTAGTTGGGCCATCATTGTCCGTTCTGAAAACATTGCGTAGGCCAGCTGGACCTCATAGCACTTACCAAATTTAACCACGCGTTTGTAGTTAGAATCTGATTCTTTTCGTCCTAGACAGGGAAAACATAAGTAAAACAAATTGACAGTTTCTTTATGACACCCAACTAAAGATTCACGGATATTGTTCGAACAGAAATATGAGTAATTTAGTGGTTTCATCGTTCCTAAAGGGAACGAACGTGGAATACTACATTAGCTGAAAACTTCGTGGTTGTGTTGAGAGGAATAATTTAGGTGCCAAGAATTGATTTATTCTCAACATAGTTTCTTCAATCCCCAATCTTTACAGCATTCTGCCAACGTTCCTGTCTCTGCTTTGCGCCATTGATGAAGTGATTTGCCCACACTTTCCCTCCTTTATTCAACTGAACTATATTTAACCTAAGAGTATCACTGTCAGTAGAGGAAACAGGCAAAAAGGAAGTGCGAGAGTAGTCCTCGAAGATTCCACAAGAAAACTGATTAAACAAATTCTTTTTATAATCTTGCTAAGGTTGCTCCTTTAGTTTGAAGATAGAAAAAAAACAATATTTATTATCGGAAATGGTACAGTATTTTTCAAAATATTATTCATTAAGGTCAATACGACACGCTTGTTCTTGGGAACATCGTGTTATCATTTTGCCTTTTTGCTGACGGTCTTAGGAACGGTATTATAAACCCGCATAATTTTTGAATCTAATGGGTATTTCAGCCACCAGTTTACTGATAGTTATCTGACAAAATAAATGTTTAATTTCGGCCTAAAAGTAGTAGATTGGATTCACTGATGAAGATCCCGTGGTAGAATTTAATAATACCTTGTCGTCTGGTCGTTTTTGCTTCGACTTTCGGAGGAGAAGACCAGGAGATTTGAAATTTTTCGGGGATATAAGGAATAAAATATGTCAAATTTCGGCAAGACTTCAAGCCTGCATTCTCAAGCACCTAAAATCTGAACGGTCATCTAACACCATTTCGTAGATATTTTTAATCTTTTCGGTTCGTTAACTCAATGGGATGTTAACCTCGAAAACTTTTACCCCTCGTTTCAACTTTGTCCCCCGTTATTTTACTTTTGTAAGAATAAAATCTAGGTTGTGGACGCACCATGAATTTTTCAGCTAATGCTTCCATAATATAATGGTAGGAATTTACAAAACATTCGAAATAAAATCCTACAATATTGCGATCCTTGGGACTATTCTAGGAGAATTTTGTTCAATCTTCTGGCAAGAGGGCAGTATTATAAGGAACAATCAAACCTGAATTTTTCAGTCTTATGTAGAAAAAAAATGTTTTCTGGGGGTAGTTCATTATATTTGAAAATAATGAACCATATCAACCATATGTCTGAGGAAACTGTAATTTCCTTCAAAATTCGTATTGCAAAACAAAAAAGGGAAACACATCGGTATGACAAATACTGTCAAGTTTGATTGAAGAGAATTGATTGCACAGTCTGCTATTTCGAAGTCAGAATACTAAGTAATGACTTTTACTACATTTTCCCAATACTGTATGAATACAGTGGGAAAGCAGAATTATCTTGTATCTTATGTAGAGCACTACGCTCTTTCAATGCAAACACTTTCATGAGAATTCAATAGAACTGCTCTCACCGTAGTCAATTAATTAAATATCAAAATTAATTCCGCTCAGAAACCTAGTAGTTGTAGTTGGTGCCTGGGAATTCTTCCTGAGTTAATACAAAGCTGGGTGATAAAGCAGAATATTGTATTTCATCGGAGCTTAAATACGATGTTGAATATCTGGATATTCTATTATTTTTCAATTTATTAGACACCTTATCCACTCCACTCCAAGTTGCAATTCCACTCTACTGTTCATTATATTCAATCTAGGTTTTTTGCTTGAAACTGGGTCATTATATAATCACCTCTTCGTAGAATTTTTTTTGACTCGATCGAAGCCATGCAATTAACTGGCCAAAGAAGTTCCAATAGTTTTCTTCTTTCGAACGTGCCTACAATGAACCTGTCGAAATATATCAATACGAAAACCTGATATTGTTGGTTCCATAAATTATAGATAGTTTTCCCACAAAAAGGATGAAGGCCCTCAACAAGCACTATTCGTTAAATCCCCTTTAAGTTGCCGATTGGTCACCATTCTCGATTGGTAAATGTTACAATTACTGAAAATTTTCGAACGGTTATTGTAATTATCGTATATTTGCTAGTTGGCTTCGCACTATTTTGTTCCCTGTAATATCGACTCCGAAAGCAAATTTGAATCTATGCGCTAGAAAATGAAGATTGTTGTCATAGAGGATATGTTTTATGACATTATTTTTCTTTGCATTCTAATGAAATATCAGTTCATATCTGTGATTCATTAGGAAGTCAAGGTGGCTAAAAATGTTAAAAGATTTGTCAAAGAAGAGGCTAGAGGAAATTATGTCGTGAGAGAAATGTTTTCTCCCGTATTCAGAGGGTTCTATATTATTTGAGCATGACTCAACTATTAACTACGAAGTAGCCATCAATGAAGGCCAAGTAAGCATAGGTTTTTGCTCAACCAATGGAATACAATGCCATCCGTTATTATCGAAGGAATAGACAATGGCATATAGTGATATGGGCATACATAGGACGTACAATGACCACCAAAAAAATATTCGGCCAAACTGACGAAAAACCATCTCAACTGGGCATGTCGGAGAATTCCTGAAAGAGAGCGCTATATTTGCTTTCTTTTTTCAGAAAATTCGATGTAATTCAGATACAACCTTCTTACTAACAAAGAAGTATTAACCAAAGAGCACCATTACAGCGTAGGGAGTTAGGCCCAATTGGAAAAAACAATTCCGTCTGGTATTACTGATGGATACCTCAGGGAGGAAGGAGCAAGCGGTATGCCGAAGGATTCCTTAGGAATGAGGAAATATTTCTGCCCTTGTTTGAAAAAAAAACTGTCATTATAACTATTACTAGCTATGATGTGAACACCAATAACCATCGAAAAAGTTCACAGAGTATTTCCCAAATGAAGAAAAACCAGGTTATTTGTTATTGCCAGTGGATGTCTTAGGAGAGGAAGAGTAAACATGGGTATGTTGTATTATGGGCATAAAGGTGCCCATCAGTGACCCTCAACAATCTATAAAAACATTCGCTCGATTGAAGAAAACCATGTCAACCGGTATTATTGAAGGCTTTTGTAGAGAGAAAGGAGCATGCAAATGCGTTTGGTGATAAGAGCACAAGAAAATGCTGGAGAGTTCAGTTCAACTGACGAAAAACCATCTCATTTGGGCATGCTGAAGGATCCCTGTAACTCAGAGATTGTGTTGTGGTTTTCGAAATATTCGATGTCATTTGAGTACAACCCTAATACTCACAATAAAGTGGCTACCAATTACCGCCATTACAGCATAGATAGTTTGGCCCAATTGAGGAAAAACCATTGAATCTGGTATCACCTCCCCGAGAGGAAAAAACATAGATATATGGTCATATGCAAAATATTAGAGTTATCACTATAACCTATGATGGAGGAGATATTTTTGCCCTCATTTCGAAAGATTCAAAGTCCCCTAGGAAGATGTTGTGGTCTTGTCTTTAAAACAATCAAGACAGTGGTCTCCAATGCCCTACAAAAAGTATAAATAGTTCGGTTCATCTGACGAAAAACCATCTCACCAGGGCATGTTGATAGATTACTGGAAGCCGGAGAAAGTTTTGCGCTCGCTTTCAAAAGATTCGATGTCATTTCCGTACAATGAAGTGGTCACCAATGATCGCCAATATCTTTTTGCCGATAGATCTTTCAGGAACGAAAGAGAAGACAGCTCCATTGTGATATGGGGATGATAGCGGTCATCAGTGATGCCCAAGAAAGTATCGAGAGTTTGGCCCAACTGGAGAAAAACAACTTCATCTCGTATGCTGGTGAACCCCTCAGGATGGAAGCAGCAGATATAGACATACTATACTTATATGTTATGAAAATTAGTGGCTCCGAGGTAGCCTATAACAATCGGCAGATTCAGAATTCTGGCTACAGAAAGATGAGTACAAACATACAAGCAGTTGAAAATTCTCATAGCATCCTGCAGCCCATGGAGAAAAAAGATTGAAGACAAGAACGACCAGTAGATGTAAAATATCAGTTATACCAGTGGCACAGAGCAACGAACTGTTATTCTATTGAATTCGACCTCCGTGAACTATAGAGGAAAAAAAGAGAGCAACAGAAGAAGAAATCTGTCCTCCATCGGATCGGCACCCTAGTGTTTGGGTTAAGGAAAAAACTATTCTTTCATCCAAGTGTTATCATGAATAAGCTAGGGTTGTTCAGGGAATTGAAACCTGATCACTGCGGCCAAGGATGAGACCTACACAAAATGTCAATAGGCAATAACAACCCACGAGGACGTACTTGTCTGAGGAAAAGAGAAGACAATAATAATTATCAATTTTCTATGTGAGGTGGGACCTGAACACCTAACTGAACAAAGCCCAAGATCCCAGAAGAATCATCAGCTATGAGAAGAAAGTGATATGTTGCAGGAAAACTGTAAAAGAAACACACAACAAATCTTATTGGTCGCTGTACTAGAACTTAATGTATACGACTCATGTTCTCTGAAAATTTAAGGTTTTAGCTGAGCTGATCATAAGCAGATTCTGCAGCTAGTTTCCGGCCAATTCTACTATTGTATCTTTTGAATTTCTTTTTCTTTCTATGGGTCGTTTCTTCTCATTTTTTTCTGTTATCACACCTCAACAAGGAAGTGGATGTGGTGCATCAAGTCCGGAAATGAAGCCAGTTCTCTGATGGAAGGCTCCGAAGTAGCCTATAACAATTGTCAGATTCGGAATGCTGGCTATATATGAGTACAAACATACAAGCAGTCGAAAATTCTCATAGCATCATGCAGCCCATGGAAAAGAGAAGATTGAGGACAAGAACGACCAGTAGATGTAAAATATCAATTAGGTATACCAGTGGCACAGAGCAACGAAGGGTCATCCTATTGAATACGACCTCCGTGAACTATGAAGGAAAAAAGTGAGCAGCAGAACATTTGCAAAAAAAAGAAGGAGAAATCTGTCCTTCATCGGACCGGCACCCTAGTGTTTGGTTTAAGGAAAAAACTGTTCATTCATCCTAGTGTTATCAATAAGCTGGGGTTGTTCCGGGAGTTAATACCTGATCACTGCGGCGAAGGATGAGACCTACACAAAATGTCAATCGGCAATAGCAACCCACGAGGACATACTTGTTTGAGGAAAAGAGAAAACAATAATAATTATCCATTTTCTATGTAAGGTGGGACCTGAACACCTAACTAAACAAGTACCAAGTACCTAGAAGAATCATCAACTATGAGAAGATGATATGTTGCAGGAAAACTGTAAAAGTAACACACAACAAATCTTATTGGTCACTGTACTAGAACTTAATGTATACGACTCGTGTTCTCTGAAAATTTAAGGTTTTAGCTGAGCTAATCATAAGCAGATTCTGCAGCTAGTTTCCGGTCAATACTACTTTTGTATCTTTTGAATTTCTTTCTCTTTCTATGAGTCGTTTTTTCTCTTTTTTTTTCTGTTATAACACCTCAACAAGGAAGTGGATGTGGTGCATCAAGTCCGGAAATAAAGCCGGTTTTCTAATGTCTAAATACCCAAACTTCCTATGGCAGAGTCTGTATAATATTCCTATATATTCTTGCTTTTCACGCAGCTTTGCTTTTACCTCAAAAATATGGTAATATTAATAGTTTCACGGCATTATTTGTATGCAGGAAAACATACTAACCACATCTATAATTTGCTGCAATGTTAGGCCGAACTTCACTTCTATGGCTTCCGACTCGTTGGCTACAGGCCTCTCAAGGACGTTGTAAACGCCTAGTAGGTTGTTGAGCAATCTCTTCTCATGCGGTCCTTGTTCCGTATCTGAAACGAATTGAACGATAAGTAATGTGTTCTTTTATTCTTGTATTCTGTACTATAAAGGTGGTCGCTTCTTCGAATTTGAAGGCAGAGCAATTCTACCCAGATTAACCACTCTTTATTCACTGTATAAAACGATTTCACGATCTACTTATCATATGATTCACATTTATTTCGCATGAACCTTCACGCCCTCGTCTTTTGACGAGTAATAGATTTCAAATCAATCGGTTTTCCATTTTCTGAAATATTGGAAAAATAATTTTTCGAATGGGTATATCTACGGAATCATCAGGCGGAATATGAAATATAGTTCCGAATCATCGGCCGGATTCCTCCCATTCATCATTCAAGTTTCGTAAGTAGGATTTGTGTTGATCGACCTCAAGCATATTAGAATTTTTTATGGCCTTATGAAACATTCCTCATGTTTCGAATTGGAAATCTATTCGTCAAAATAAAGAAGTCAGAATAGAAAATGTTTTTCTTGAACGGTTCACCCCTTTTCGTCGTGAGGTTTGAATTATGCAAGCTTTCAGTAACCGCGATTTGCGAAGACATATTGTAGCAGTTTAGTTCGTTGAACATCAATATTAAGATTGTATACAAGGTGTTCCTGAATTGCAGGTACAAACGGAGAGAGAAGATCCCTTGCATAATTTCAAGGAAAAAAAAGTCCCATAAATATGTCACTGCAAATGTTTCGTTTTCGGGATACCTACAGGGTTTTAAGATTGAACTTTTTTCCCCCATAGTATCTTCACTTCACCAGATGATTTTCTAAGTTTATCGATCTGATAGAAGAAAGTACGCCCTTTCCGTCGATACCTCATCCGTCCCGCTACGAAATTTCCAAGATACCGATTTTCTGCGATTTCGTCGGGTGGACTATCTTGCGACTTCGATCTCTTCCGAAAGTTCGAAGCCAAAGCTTCTCAGCCGCAACCGAGGGTGGGAAAAGAACCTTCAAGGGCCGTGGAATTCTCATACCTAGTAGGCGAACGCAAATGTAAGAAAAACACGAAAGCAAGTTGGTAACTTTTTGACGTTTCTATAATCTCCCAAAAATTCTGATAACCATCGAGTCCGATCTGTGTTTTCACGAGTCTGACAGCCTAGGTCAGTGCTGTCAGGTGGGAATTGAATAAAATTGACCGAAAAACGCCGAATTACTGGCGAAAATTGTGTGAAATGGCAAGAACTAAGCACGGGTCATTCATTTCAAGCAGAAGTAAGAAGAAATTGGTGATTTTTTCGGAGGAAATTCCATGAATCTATCCGATGACCGAGAGCAACTCATACGGAATTTTAACATGAAAATAACGAAATCCATGGAAATATGGGATATATTATATTGAAATGGATCGATTAGAGGTTGGTACTGATTCCTTTTAACTATTTGACCATCAACTTTGATTTTTTTTTGAAATTTAAGCATACTTTACTTTACATACTTTGTACCGGTTCGTACTCATGAACGTGTCAAAAAATAAAAATCCCGATTTTTTTGCCCAATGTCAGTAATTTGTGGCTGATATCTGTCATTATGAAAATGTGCGATTGTTCATGAATGTTGCAATTCAAATTATATGATTTTATTTCCATAAATAGCTATCGAAAAAAATGTGTTCGGCAGCAATGTTTATTTGAGATAGATAGAATCGCTCGATTATGGAGGGAGAGCATCTGACCACTCAAATGTTTGCGCCTCAAGATGAATTTTGTAAATGAGCTCATTTATGCCTGACACCTAACCCGTAAATAATATTCGTTACAAAGTACGCGGCAAGTCCTTTCTAATATCAGAAAAATAAATGATGAAATCCAGAAAAAAGTTGTTGAATTCGAAGGCAAACACTGTGGAAGGATAGTAAGACATTTGGACGACTCGAATGAAGCTTTTCTTTTCTTCAGTTCAAACGAATGCTCATTAGAGCAGAGCCTTAAGGCGACTGTGACAGTTAAATAGGAATATCGGTTTGTACCTACGCTGACAGCCTAAAGCGGATGGAAAATTTCAGTGCCGATAGGGATTTTCATTCGGTTTCAGCGATACAACGTGTAAATAGTTAATTGGACGTTCAAATCGGAAAAGATTTCCGATGAACACCAATTCACTCTACTATCGGTAATAGCGTTTATCTAGGCTATGTAACTTGGTATTAGGATAACGTTGAAAGTAAACAACGATAAGCACTGTTTTGTGGATAATTAACGTTTGAATTTTAGATGGAAAAGGTGAATTTGATTCAGGTATTGTTCCCTGCTCGAACTTTATTTATATTGTGCGAATATAATTTTAACGAATTCAATTATCAGTTTTTGACACCTGAGAGATATAATTCCAATTATCATCTGATTGGCGTTTGAACTGTTGTCAAAAATATGTCTGTATACTTTGGGTACACCTGATTGTGAGAACTGGTTTTTGCTGTTTTCTTTATTTGTTCGTATCAGATTTAATCTTTCTAAAGCGAACATATAGGAAATATATTATATAATAATAAGAACTTTTAAGTAACGGTCGTCGTATTTATGTAGATTCTAGGATAGGGGATGTCGACCTTATATCAAAAGATCAGGGAGCAAAAAAATCGAATAAAACGAATATACGATCCTGTATTCGTGGATGTCAACCTGAGGAGATTATTTATACTTTTATCGGAGAATTCGTACCCCAGAGCAATGCTGAGCAAGCTTATTTTTTCGTCATCCGAAAGAGAGAAAATAGTAAGGGATACTGACCTGGGAGTCTTGGACAACAATGAACCAGTTATACAGGGTCTTTCACGAGGAACCTCACCCATATTTATACGGGAAACTACTGAACGTATTTTCATGAAATTCAGCACTTATAAGTATTTCACGATGCTGATGAAATCTAAAATATTTTCAAGGCATGAGCACCTCCGGTTTTTCCGGAAATGACGTCAACTTCCGTTTTTCAAATTAGAACACCATTTTTTTATTGCAGAAATAGATTCCTTAGAAAATTTCAATTTATTTCGATGTAACATTTTTCAGTTTTGGTTGAAAAATTCTCTCTGAGCGGGAAAATTCGAAAAAAAAATCGAAAATAGAGCTCCGCTGAAACAAGAATAACTTCGAGGTTTTTGAATGGAAAATTTTCATTTTTGGGATTTTTCAAGATGTGAAATTGATGTATCCACTTTAAAAATCGAAATCGCGATTCATGATACAGGGGGTGAAAAAATCGCTTTCAAAGTTAGGGATGACAAAATCGTGAAAAATCAATTTTTTCAAATTAGAACCCCATTTTTTCATGGCAGATATTGAATCTACGTTAAAAAATAATGTGAGTGTGTGCATCACACCTTTGCCCTAAAATGGATATTTTCTGAGTTATTCACAAAAAACTGTTTTTCGTCTTGAATTTTCAGCTATTTCTTTTCCCTTCACGCCAAAAAGATGAAATTTTCAGGAACTGTTATTTGAACCATGCTGCAGATTTTTCACCCCTTCTTGAAACCGACTTCAAGTTACTATTAGGAGAACCATGGCAAACTCTCGCAGTTATAACTAGAGAAGATGCTCAAAGTTTTGACCGTTAATTTCTAGACATTTATTTATACGTCTCAGGAATGCTTCGTGCGTTTTTAGATTTTTAGATTCATAGTTTTGAAACTCAATTTGGTTTTTAAACACTTTTGCAAATCTCTTCCTCCCGATGAAATAAGAAGAGCAACGCACGAAGCATTCCTGAGACGTATAAATAAATGTCTAGAAATTCAAACTTTGAGCATCTTCTCTAGTTATAACTGCGAGAGTTTGCCATGGTTCTCCTAATAGTAACTTGAAGTCGGTTTCAAGAAGGGGTGAAAAATCTACAGCATGGTTCAAATAACAGTTCCTGAAAACTTCATCTTTTTGGCGTGAAGGGAAAAGAAATAGCTGAAAATTCAAGACGAAAAACAGTTTTTTGTGAATAACTCAGAAAATATCCATTTTAGGGCAAAGGTGTGATGCATACACTCACATTATTTTTTAACGTAGATTCAATATCTGCCATGAAAAAATGGGGTTCTAATTTGAAAAAATTGATTTTTCACGATTTTGTCATCCCTAACTTTGAAAGCGATTTTTTCACCCCCTGTATCATGAATCGCGATTTCGATTTTTAAAGTGGATACATCAATTTTACATCTTGAAAAATCCCGAAAATGAAAATTTTCCATTCAAAAACCTCGAAGTTATTCTTGTTTCAGCGGAGCTCTATTTTCGATTTTTTTTTCGAATTTTCCCGCTCAGAGAGAATTTTCCAACCAAAACTGAAAAATGTTACATCGAAATGAATTGAAATTTTCTAAGGAATCTATTTCTGCAATAAAAAAATGGTGTTCTAATTTGAAAAACGGAAGTTGACGTCATTTCCGGAAAAACCGGAGGTGCTCATGCCTTGAAAATATTTTAGATTTCATCAGCATCGTGAAATACTTATAAGTGCTGAATTTCATGAAAATACGTTCAGTAGTTTCCCGTATAAATATGGGTGAGGTTCCTCGTGAAAGACCCTGTATATCGCTGCCTTCCTAACATACGACATCTAACGGGTAAAATAAAGAAATGTTTTCTGGAACTGAAGTCCACCAGGATCATACTCCAATCGAAGAAAAAAGTTTCGAAACTTAATTCGGAATTAAAAGACCCGATACCAAATTACCTAAAATCAAATGTAGTATACGAAATAAGGTGTTCAGATTGTAATCAAACATATGTTGGTCAGACATCTCAATGACTCAAAAGTAGATTGGCACTGCTGAAAAGTGATATAAAAAGAACAAGCCTAGATGTGCATTATCTATCCACGCGAATCAATTATCCCATACTGCAGACCTTGAAAACGTAAGAATTCTCGATATGAACAACAACTACAGGAAACGAGGCATTTTGGAAATGATATATATTAAAAATCAGGGAAGTTCGATAAACCAGAAAACGGACACACAAAACTTGAGTCCTATATATTCCTACTTGCTAGAGTACTCTCACACACCATTTTTCGACGGTCCTATAGATGAATGATTGTGAACATTTTGTCAGCTGCCATCGGGGAGATCGAGGAGGTAAATCTGTTGTTTTGATGTCGTAAAATTTGACGTGTTGAAGACTAAACTTATTGTTTATTGTGTGTATGTGTGAAAATTTTAAAAATGTTCGATTTTATTTTGAAACTGTGACGGAAATAATTGAATCAGTGCTAGTTTAGAATTGATAAATGAACGAGCTTTGTTCTTCAAATACTTACCTGATCATGTTCTTTTTTTGTGTATTTTAACCTCGTAATTCAGTAAGTAAGTACGGTCCATTTTAATATTAAACTTATATTGTTGTTTGTATTAATTACAGTTGCCCTGAAGAAGAAACAGAAAGTTTCGAAAGCTAGGCTGTGAATAAAGAGTAAACATCTTATTCTTTTGATATAAGGTCGACATCCCTTATCCTACAATCTACATTTATATAATAATATATATTACTGGAGCTCTTTCTTCTCCGTGAAACCAATTCCTATATAGGAAAGCGTTCCCAGTTGAGAAGAAGTGTTGAAACTTTGGAAATCAATCTTTTCATCTACTTTTAGATATGATTTTGGATGATTATTTCACTGAATTCCAATCTTAGAACCGAATGCGATGATTCATTTTCGGGATTATTAGAAATTTCAAAATGTAAACTGTGAAAGTATCAGGGGCGGTAATTTTTTTTTTTGGTCGATCACTAAGGTTTATTATTTGATTTTATCAAATGATAAACCAAAATGAAAAAAATGCATCAAAGCGGATATTAAGTATATCCTAGGTCTGGTTCTGAATTCTTCAATCAAGCACTAGATTTAAATTCCAGGTTTGGACCTCAACTAAGAAGGCCGAATTTGTGAATGATTCCGTAGATATACCCATTCAAACTTATATTTTCTAACTATTTTTGGATCGGATTGAAATCGAGTACTAGATTGAAAAACTATAGCTTGAAGGTTCATTCAGAATTTCAGGGGGACCATATGGAGAAAAGATCACCAAATCTTTCCATCAGGAGGCAAAGATTTGCCGGGGGGTTAATACGTGAGAAGATGGCCTCTTTGGAAACGAATTAGAACATGCGCTACTGACTTCACGCCAGTGCTTCTCTAGAATATTTATATTTAAATTCTGATAGTAGTCCATTGGTGGAGTTGGATAGATAAAAAATAATAAATGAAAACAAAGGTCGAAAATTTTCGAGTGGAGCAGACCTTTGTTTTCATTTATTATTTTTATTTATATTTAATCCTGAATTCAGTTTGATTTTTAGGATATCTGGATCGAACCAAGGTCACTATGACTATAGTTCCCACGCGCTTGCTCTAGGGCAGTGTTTTTCGACCTTATTCATGATGCGACCCCCCTGGTATGAATAAATATTTCGCTAGCCCCCGACCATTCGCTTTTTTATCTTGTGTGTATGTGTATGTTGTTGCAGTGTTACAAATATTCATTCCATACGACGTTTCCATAGGTAATAAGGATTGGGAAGTACATAATTGTGTAGCGAGCGCCCTCTCTCAGCTCTTTCTTAAGTCGCGCGCATTACCTGCCCTTGCGTCTTAAGTACCCTACGTTACCTGCTTGTAACGCTTGGCCACATCATCGGTCAACGTACAGGGGCCGCTAGCGCGCACGCTGTCCCTGGTAGATCTCGGAAGTACGTTCATCCCCAACGGTCTGGTACACTCCCTTGTGATCCGCACAAGGGGTGTCCGCTCACGTAGGCATGTAAACGGCTTAGTTTGTTGGATGCCCTGACGAGTTCCCCCAAATTAAGCCGGGACGAAACGTGACAATCTCCCAAAGAGGTTGAAGCTACCTCGCAAACCTTCAAAAGCTTCAATTGACAACTAACTATAATGCAATTTACGCACATAGGTACATATACCTGGAATTGACAACTGAGGCTTTGAAGTGTTTGATTCATTTGCCACCTCGTACTTATGCGAGTTGACATTTTCATCAATTGCCCAAATGAAGAGTAAGCAAAGAATACGCTTAATTTTGGCAAACGATTTAATTCTATGTGTAGAAAATACAGATCCACGATGGGAGAAATTGATTAATCAAAAACAAGCACAACCTCCGCATTAACATACAAATTTTTATGAGTATATCCTTTTGTTAAAATTCTCTTACTAAATGAATCAATCTTCTCTCGACCTCTGCCGACCCCCCCACAGATGTTTCGTGACCCCCCAGGGGGTCGCGACCCACAGGTTGAACAGCACTGCTCCAGAGAACAAAAACGTCATTACTGTGCGCAAATGCCTGGTAGGTTATTTTCGAATTTCTAGCCAAAGATGCAGGCAAGCGAAAGCTATGCAAAATATGATAGGTTTTTAGGCTGACCTTGAATACGATTACTCCCGTAATGAACGACCTAGAACTCATATTGGTAGAGCAGTTGTGGGGCTTGATTACAAAGGTCCACTTCGTAAACGGGTGAAATCCACCCAGTTCTCGGTCGAAAATTTCGGTGTGAAGGTTTATGCAAAATTTCTTTAGGTAATGGCTTCGAATTTGAATATGCACGTGAAAGCCCCCGACTTCAATCCTGTGCCTTTCTAGACATTCATACATGGGTATATCATCGAATATTGAATACTACCGTAAAATATTTCCGTAGCAAAATTCACATCCGAATTCACATGTGAAATCGAGTGCTGAACGCATTTTGCATACAAAACTATAGAAGCTGATTCAACGTTTTCTATGATGAGATTGCCTTTTAAGACGTTGCCTTTGCCGGATTTTCTGAAGAAGTTGGAATGCATTGGAAATTTCCGCGAGTAAACGGAGCTAATACATATATTTCGTTTTCAGTTTTTAAGGACATAAATACTCCCCAGCAAAGGAGCTCTCATGGGGGGTAGTCTAAGACTTTCAGATCCCATATTACATAAAGAGAGCCATTATTCAGCTGAGATTACAGTCGGCAAAATGGCCGTATATCTTTTGTTTATTCATTCTTCGCGTTTTCCTTCCAGCAGGTCATATATTTCTTCTTGAAAAAGAACTACATTATTGTATATACATTTAATATATATGATAGGCCAGCAGCGATTAAGCCGTCCGTCCGCCGTCCGCAGTCCGTTGTCCGGGGCTTTTCTCAGAAAGTACTGAACCGAAATCAGTGGAACTTGGTAGAACAATCGTGTGTCGCTCGGAATTGATCCTCCAAGCTTTTCAGCAGAATCGGTGTACCCTAAGGGCTCAAAATGGGGGGTTGGGGGAAAAAAAAATTATTTCTCGAGAACTTACCAGCGAATTTTTTATGAAACTCTGAACGTTGATTACTATTGCAAAACTAAACCAAAAAAATTTCACCCGGATGATTTCCGACCAGTGGTTCCTGAGTTATAAAGAAAAACGCTGCAAATTTCCAAGAATGTTGAAAATGACATCATCGCCTTCGGTTCTAAGATTGGAATTCACTGAAATAATCGGTTTACTCTTCATTCAGAATCATACATCTAAAAGTAGATGAAAATATTGATTACCAAATTTTCAACACATATCGAGAAATTTTTAATGGATGCGTTATTATTTTATAAACACAATTTGCAAATGCCCCATCGATATTCTTGACAATTTCATAATCGTAAGTAGTTCAGATTGAATATTTTTGGGTTTTCTCTCCCAATATCTTAAACATAACTACTGAAAATCGGATCAAATTGTGTCGGCAAACTACTTGTTTGAATTTCACGTCTTTACATCAAACAGACTTTCGGATTTGACACCCTCTTGGTTGAGTCTATCTGACAACGATAACAACGAACGAAATTTATAATCTAGAATTATTCTTTCGAATTCGACCTGATGAGGTTCACGATATACTTAATTGTTACAGAAATGTTATTGAAAATAACTTTAGTTTTTCAGTTTGTGTGGTGGATACTTTGTGAATCAAGTGAATCGGATATCTGCTGTGGAAATTTTTTTTTCAGATCAATTGCACAGGAAGGTTGAGTTTTTTTTCATTTCAATAATATTTTTCAGAACAAAGTTGAATCCTAGTAGAAATCACATCTACACATTTGATATTAGCGGAAAGCCTTGAATTTTGTTTTACGTATTGGTGTTAGTTTGAAAGAGTGAGTTTATTTCCTCAGTGTCAAGAAATACGAACGCGTTCGAATTGAAACATGACTAATTGTGACAAAATTTCTTCAGAATTGTATTGGAAAAATCGAATTTTTTTTTAAACATTTTTTTTCGGATACATATTCATCAAAGTTCAATGAAATTTGGTACAGGTTTCAGAGTCAACATTTAGAAACAGAATTTCAAATTTCAGTTTTGACCGATATTTACTTGTGCAGATATTGGCAAAAAATTTAGTGACCATTTTGAATATTGAGATTATTTCCTAATATCTCAAAAAGGGGAAACCCCATCTGTTTTGAGGTTCATTTTCAGTTGTAGAATACCGACACGAAATTTAATAATTGTGGAAAACAGTTAGATTTTCAAAGAGGTGAAACGACTGTGGAACGTCTCTTCTCATTCAAAATATTATTTTAAATTTTGCTACTCAGCGTTCTGCATGTGGAAATGTTATTCAATTATACAAGTGTATTTATTGAGATTTCAATGTTCACATGAATTATTTAATGGAATTGGTTTCTGTGTTGTGAGAAACCAATGAGTTATGCATAATATATACGTTTTTTAAGATATTAATGGTATATTGGGTTATTTAACTGAGAAAATAATAAACCCTTGTGTAAAATTTGCAGCGTTTTTTGTATAGATTTGCGTAGAAAAATAGGACCATTTTGAAGCCATATGACCAGTTTTGGGTGCCTCTATAGAAAGACTGTCGAAACACTCTTGAGAGGAGATAATCAGTTGAAGCCGTGATTACTTCTACTGTTAGTAAAGTATAAATATGAACAGATGAAAGAATACGTTTTATTTTGGGTCGGGTCCTTTGATTTCAGGGATTCACCCTCATTTATAGCTTTCTTCGGAAAACTCAGAAGGAACGGAGGAAGCATAATCAGGATTATTAGTTATGTTCTATTACATTTTTTGAATGGGAAAAAATATACAGGTTGTCCAGAAATTTTGGGATATAATTTCAATGAGAGATTCTACGTTCCACAATATTGCAAGTTTTATTAACATAGGTCCAGGAATGGAATACAGGGTCTTTCACGAGGAACCTCACCCATATTTATACGGGAAACTACTAAACGCATTTTCATGAAATTCAGCACTTATAAGTATTTCACGATGCTGATGAAATCTAAAATATTTTCAAGGCATGAGCACCTCCGGTTTTTCCGGAAATGACGTCAACTTCCGTTTTTCAAATTAGAACACCATTTTTTTATTGCAGAAATAGATTCCTTAGAAAATTTCAATTTATTTCGATGTAACATTTTTCAGTTTTGGTTGGAAAATTCTCTCTGAGCGGGAAAATTAGAAAAAAAAATCGAAAATAGAGCTCCGCTGAAACAAGAATAACTTCGAGGTTTTTGGATGGAAAATTTTCATTTTCGGGATTTTTCAAGATGTAAGATTGATGTATCCACTTTAAAAATCGAAATCGCGATTCATGATACAGGGGGTGAAAAAATCGCTTTCAAAGTTAGGGATGACAAAATCGTGAAAAATCAATTTTTTCAAATTAGAACCCCATTTTTTTATGGCAGATATTGAATCTACGTTAAAAAATAATGTGAGTGTATGCATCACACCCTTGCCCTAAAGTGGATATTTTCTGAGTTATTCACAAAAAACTGTTTTTCTTCTTGAATTTTCAGCTATTTCTTTTCCCTTCACGCCAAAAAGATGACATTTTCAGGAACTGTTACTTAAACCATGTTTTAGATTTTACTACCCTAATATGCAAGAGAAAAAAGTTACAGGTTGTTCCTAAATAGATGGCGAATTTGGATTCGAATTTGTATCGGAAACCTCTTTATTTCAACTAATCGGTTTTCTCTCCAGTGATAAATAAATAATTCCTTATGAACCATATGCAAAAACTTACCATGTTTTACATTATTTTTTTTTAATGATAGATATCATTAATTACATCTGCCAAATTCCTCTTTATTCAGTAGCATTTTGTGTTTACTATTAATTTGGTGATAATTCGTATTAAGTTATAAAATCGATCACTATGCCTAATTTTACCAATGAAGATTATTTAAATCTCATTCTACTTCATGGAGAATGTAATAAAGTTGTAGATAGAACGGTTCGACTGTTCATTGAGAGGTTTCCTGACCGACCCAGACCAACGAGAGATACCATTAACAGAACCATGACAAACTTGAGAAATGTCGGATCTTTCGTTAAGAAAACTACACACAGAGAAAAAAGTGTAGTAGAAGATGAGAACAACGAAATTACAGTTCTTGCATATTTTCGTGTGAATCCTCAAAATTCTCTCAAAGATGCCGAGATTGATCTGGGATTATCTCAATCGAGTGTTTGGAGAATATTAAAAAAACATAAAATGCACCCATATAAATTCAATAGGGTACAGCATTTGAAGGAAACTGATTTCGTCAGGGGAACAGAGTTCTGCGAAGCTATGATGATTCGATTTCAAGAGAATGAAAACTTTTTGGACTGTATAATTTGGACAGATGAATCTAAATTCACAAAGAATGGTTCTTTCAATAGGCATAACAGTCATTATTGGGATGAAGAGAACAACCACCACTTCAGACAATGGAACTTTCAAGAGACCTGGAGTTTCAATGTTTTTTGCGCCATCAAAAATAATGCAATTCTCGATGTTCACATTTATGATGGGACTTTAACTGGTAAGATAGAACACTACACATGTTTGCATTATTTAAAGAATGTTCTCCCTCAGGAGATAGATATTCTGACATATTGACTCAAATAATTGAGCCGCTAGTACAGAACCATAATGACTTATGGTATCAACAAGATGCCTCCACACAATTCACTCAATGTGTCAAATATCCTCTACAGGCTATTTGAAGATCGATGGTTGGCGAACAATGGTCCACATCTTAGGCCACCACGTTCTCCCGATTTAACTCCTTTAGACTATTATGTTTGGGGTAGGATAAAAAATATTGTCTACTCAACTCCCTAGACTAAGATAAAGAGGACTGCATAGAACGAGTCAGAAATGCGTTCAGGTTTGTTTAGATTTTTAGATTCATAGTTTTGAAACTCAATTTGGTTTTTAAACACTTTTGCAGATCTCTTTCTCCCGATGAAATAAGAAGAGCAACGCACGAAGCATTCCTGAGACGTATAAATAAATGTCTAGAAATTAACGGTCAAAACTTTGAGCATCTTCTCTAGTTATAACTGCGAGAGTTTGCCATGGTTCTCCTAATAGTAACTTGAAGTCGGTTTCAAGAAGGGGTGAAAAATCTACAGCATGGTTCAAATAACAGTTCCTGAAAATTTCATCTTTTTGGCGTGAAGGGAAAAGAAATAGCTGAAAATTCAAGACGAAAAACAGTTTTTTGTGAATAACTCAGAAAATATCCATTTTAGGGCGAGGTTGTCATGCATACACTCACATTATTTTTTAACGTAGATTCAATATCTGCCATAAAAAAATGGGGTTCTAATTTGAAAAAATTGATTTTTCACGATTTTGTCATCCCTAACTTTGAAAGCGATTTTTTCACCCCCTGTATCATGAATCGCGATGTCGATTGTTAAAGTGGATACATCAATCTTACATCTTGAAAAATCCCGAAAATGAAAATTTTCCATCCAAAAACCTCGAAGTTATTCTTGTTTCAGCGGAGCTCTATTTTCGATTTTTTTTTCGAATTTTCCCGCTCAGAGAGAATTTTCCAACCAAAACTGAAAAATGTTACATCAAAATAAATTGAAATTTTCTAAGGAATCTATTTCTGCAATAAAAAAATGGTGTTCTAATTTGAAAAACGGAAGTTGACGTCATTTCCGGAAAAACCGGAGGTGCTCATGCCTTGAAAATATTTTAGATTTCATCAGCATCGTGAAATACTCATAAGTGCTGAATTTCATGAAAATACGTTCAGTAGTTTCCCGTATAAATATGGGTGAGGTTCCTCGTGAAAGACCCTGTAGAGATGAACCGCCCTTCAAAGGGGGCGATTTAATAATAATTTGTCTCCTACAGTTCCGAAAAAAGTTGATGTAGAAGAATGAAAATTTTTCAGATTGCCTTATTTCTTCAAGGTGTATCTGATTATCGAATCTTGTCCTTTTTGCGCTCATGTTCTAGCGAAACAGTGTGCTATTGATTTGTCCAAATGTCTTTAATTTTCGAGTTTCTTCCGAAATTGGTCTCAAACGATTAGATTGGACTCCCTGATGACGAATTCAGTATCAAAATCGAATCTGTCTGTCCAGCCTTGGACACGATATCTATCGAATGGAGTGAGCTAGCGACTTGAAACTTTCAGGGTAGGTTGCGCATTGGAATGCCGCGGTTAAGTTCGTCAATGTGCCGAATCGGTCGAACGGTTTCGGAGTTATGGCCATTTGAAATTTTGAAGTTATTTATATTTTATCGCAGAAACCACCATTTAGGTGGAGTACAACGGCGCTCATTTTTAGCGAAGTTTTGTCGAAATCATACTGTCAATGAATTTGCAAAAAAATTTTTTTCCAAATTTTTTAGAAATTTTTTTTTTTCGGAAACTGTTTATAATATTCGGCAACAAGTTCCACCAAGACTTCGCGGCTTCATATTTCACAGCAGTGTACCGAATTTCATTTCGAAAGGATCATCATTTTTGGAATATTGGGGAAAAATATGTCCAATTACGTGGTTTTCTTCTCGATATCATTGTTTTTTTCGGCATAACTCAAGAAATACTGATTCAATCATGACAGAACTCCGCTACTAGTTTGAAGATGCTGAAAGACAAAATTGTGCGAAATTTCGTGAATTAAAAAAAAGCTCAATTTTTTTTTATATATTCAATATTCTGTGATCTTCATATCATATTATCCTCATTAAATTCTGTATCAACCTTCGAACTGTCATTTCTTGATTAAGTACTGGATTTCAATTCGATCTAATCTGTATTTTTGGAAATATTGGGAAAATAAAATTTTGAATGGGTATATCTGCGGATTTTACCCAATATTTCCAAAAATACAAATTGGATCGAATTCAAATCCAGTACTTTATCGAAAAAACCTAGAAAAGCACTGCCGTGAAGGCAGCACCTTTTCGCGCTTGTTCAAATTTGTTACCAAAGCGGTCATCTCCATTGAACATGCGCGCAAAAGCTGCTGCCTTCGCGGCAGTGCTTTTCTAGGATTCTCAAATATATGCTGAAAATGGCTTTAAATGACTTGATACACAATTTTCGAAATTTTGGCCATACAATAAAGCTAGTGACATCTTTTGTCACCAACAAATGTCTTATTTTCGAATTTCATGCTGAGAATGGCATCAAACGACTGGAAAACCAATTTTCGAAATTTTGGCCAAAACTATACAGCTAGCGACATCTATTGTCACTACATCGAACTATGAAAAAGTCCAAAATGTTTGAAATTCATGCTGAAAATGGCATTAAATGACTGGAAAAACAATTCTCGGAATTTTGGTCAGCTAGCGACATCTCTTGTCACTACATCGAACTATAGAAATGTCCCGAATTTTTAAATTTATCCTGAAAATGGTTTCAAATGAGTGGAAAAGCAACTTTCGAAATTTTGGCCAAAACGATACAGCTAGCGACATCTATTGTCACTACATCGAACTATGAAAAAGTCCAAAATTTTTGAAATTCACGCTGAAAATGGGATTAAATGACTGGAAAAACAATTCTCGGAATTTTGGCCAGCTAGCGACATCTTTTTCACTACATCGAACTATAAAAATGTCCCTAATTTTTTAATTTATCCTGAAAATGGTTTCAAATGACTGGAAAAGCAATTTTCGAAATTATGGCCAAAACGATACAGTTAGCGACATCTATTGTCACTACATCGAACTATGGAAAAGTCCAAAATTTCTGAAATTCATGCTGAAAATGGCATTGAATGACTGGAAAAACAATTCTCGATATTTTGGACAGCTAGCGACATCTTTTGTCACTACATCGAAACTATAAAAATGTCCTGAATTTTTAAATTTATGCTGAAAATGGTTTCAAATGACTGGAAAAACAATTTTCGCAATTTTGGCCCAAACGATACAGCTAGCGACATCTATTGTCACTACTTCGAACTATGAAAATGTCCAAAATTTCTGAAATTCATGCTGAAAATGGCATCAAACGACTGCAAAAACAATTTTCGGAATTTTGGCCAAAATGATACAGCTAGCGACATCTATTGTCACTACACCGAACCATGAAAATGTCAATAATTTTCCAAATTCATGCTGAAAATGGCATAAAATGACTGGAAAAACAATTTTAGAAATTTTGCCCGAAACGATACAGCTAGCGACATCTATTGTCACTACTTCGAACTATGAAAATGTCCAAAATCTTTGAAATTTATGCTGGAAATGGCATCAAACGACTGCAAAAACAATTTTCGAAATTTTTTTCCAAAACGATACAGCTAGCGACACCTATTAATTGTCACTACATCGAACTATGAATATGTCCATAATTATTGAAATTTATGCTGAAAATTGCATCAAAGGACTAGAAAAATAATTTTCGAAATTTTGACCAAAATGGTACAGCTAGCGACATCTATTGTCACTACGTCGAACTATAAATTTTATTTCATTATTCGACGTAGTGACAATAAATGTCGCTAGCTGTATCGTTTTGGCCAAAATTTCTAAAATTGTTTTTCCAGTCATTTCATGCCATTTTCAGCATGAATTTGGAAAATTATGGACATTTTCATGGTTCGGTGTAGTGACAATAGATGTCGCTAGCTGTATCGTTTTGGCAAAAATTTCGAAAATTGTTTTTGTAGTCGTTTGATGCCATTTCCAGCATAAATTTCAAAGATTTTGGACATTTTCATAGTTCGAAGTAGTGACAATAGATGTCGCTAGCTGTATAGTTTTGACCATAATTTCGAAAATCGTTGTTCCAGTCATTTGAAGCCATTTTCAGCATAAATTTAACACTTAGGGACATTTTTATAGTTCAATGTAGTGACAAAAGATGTCGCCAGCTGTATAATTTTGGCAAAATTTCGAAAATTGTTTTTGCAGTCGTGTGATGCCATTTTCAGCATGACATTCGAAAATTAGACATTTTATAGTTCAAGTTAGTGACAATAGATGTCACTAGCTGTATCGTACAATTGTGAAAATTGTTTTTTCGGTCCTTCTATGCCATTTTCAGCATAAATTTTATGTGTATGAAAGTCACAGAGCTCAGCTCTATGATCATTAAGTAGACAGCCGAAACATTTTTGTCGATAATTTATATATTCTTATCTAAAATTGTACTACATAAAAGGCCAATCCACACGCAAGCAGGTAGATCTGGGCGCACTAGTGATGAATAAACTAAAATATGCAATGAAACTCGATCGGTATCCAACTTCCACATAGAGTTAGCCCGAATGAAAGCCTGTTCAAATTAATTCAGTAAAATAATGTTCTGGCTGGTTTAAATTCATAAGATTGAAATCTTTAGGGAATCACGCTATTTGAACAAGAAAAGTTTCCAGTTGCCAGAAAGTTCGGTTTGTTGAATGGACCCTCGGGATATGCTGGGAATGTTCAAACATGCAGAGCAAAACTTCTTTGGAACCGATGACCAAACTGTTGTGTGATGCAGTATTCCAAAGTGATGTTTTATTTGGATATAATGTCTGTTTTTTATCTAGCGAACTTACTAATTTATGTATTGCTGCAGTATATTTCACCCAGGACTTAAATTGAAACAAGTTTTCTTAATAGGAACGAGATTCCGTAGCGTCCAAGTTGAGAAACATTTGTAATGAACCCTCAGCCTGTCATGGTGAAATCTGTGGAATTAAAATTCTTGGTTCGTCTTCAAGTTTTGTAATCCATGAATATGCATACACAGCTCAATAAGCCAGATGGCCTGTATCAGGGTCCGGCAACAGGGGCGCGGGCCATATACAGGGTGAGCCTTTGACCTTGCAGAATATTTCAACAGACGATTCTTGAAGCTGAAAGAAACACATTTGTCCTCTACCATTTTTTCCGATTCGGCCTAGATTAAATGATATAGGCATTATAAATTTTCATAATAGGCTAGCCGCCCCTGGAAACCTGAACACTGAAGTTTTTCCGAGCCAAAGATATACCATTCAAATCTTCGAAATAAGCAACTGTGTTATGAAAACAAGCGTAACTTACTTTCTACATTCCAGTTGTTGAAAAAAGTTGTATTTATAGTAGAATAAACAAGTTAGGTATTCCAAATTTCGTGGGCGATAGAAGTTGAATATTCTTCTCTTGGTTTCATTTTCGATAATGAGGAATTCATCTAGCTATCACTCATATTAGCTTTGAGATTCATCTTCAATTTGTAATTATTTATTTTCTTTGTTTATTTCATTTTCTCCAAGAATTATCAGATTCAGACATAACCCATTCAAACTTTCATTTTCATAAATAAAACAGATGTACCTAATTTATCTATGAACGTACAAACGTTGCCAAATTGACGAACAGAAAGAAAGAACTCTTCGAAATCAAACAACACACAATATGCTAATTCTATGTATACACTTGTATAGTCTATGATTCTAAACTGAACTATAAGTCTGTGGCTCCGTGGTTTTAAGGTTATGTCATGGTGGTTTTCTTCCACCATGGGTTGTTATGTTATGAAAGCGCATTTGAAGAATACCTCAAAATAAATACTTTCAAAGTTCTGTACATAATTTCAAGAAATTTGAGTCAGCACAAAGATTGCATTCAAACCAGTAAGAATCCCCATTATCATGGAAAAGTGAGAAATTTGCTTGAACATTAGGAGTATTTAAATTGCAGAAGTTGAGGTGAGCTTATTCATCTTACTCCACTTTCGAATTAATAACCAATTTACAATGGACATAACTTAACCGTAAATTTACTTATACATAAAATGTAAGAATTAAACAACATAAATCATAAGGAATCAGAATAGAACTGCATTCGACTTATGGAAGTCAAAAATTGAACCTATTGTGAAGATTTTGGTACTTATGAATTTTGTAGTTTCCTCTTTGATTTTTACGCACGAGTTGCGGGATTCTTACGGTTACGTCCATTGTGAATTGGCCGAAGTCGGCTACTCCGCTTACAAATCATTCCAAATAAATAAATGCTAGGATTCCATTCTCAACTTTTAGACGTGGCAACGCGGAAAAATTTAATTCTGTGAATTTTTTGAACAGAGTTGCATTCAGCCAAAGTACCCAATTCTCTGAATTTCACAGATATTTTTTATTTTTGAATTTCAGATTACTCGAAAACGGCGCATCATACGAAAAAAAATAAGGAATACTTTTACTTTCTAAAATGGTCAAAAATTCGTTGAATAGCATTCAAATTATTTTTGAAAGTTGGATTTTTTGAATTTCTGGTATTTTTATGAAATGTTATGGTCATATTAAAGAAACTGGAGGATGTGGATGAAATTTTGTAATCCAGGAACATTCATCGTATCAATAAAAAACTATATTCCAAAAATCATCTCATTCGATGAGATCGTTCGTGAGATATAATCGAAAATTAATTTTTTTATGGATTTTCAACAGTCTGTATTTTACAAACCAAGCCGAATCTGAAAAAATGGTAAGGGAAAAAAGTGTTTTTCTTTTGGCTTCAGGAATATTCTGTTAAAATATTCTGCTAGGTCGAAGACTCACCCTGTATATCTGTTCAGGAAACGGATTGGATTATATTCTTCTGTCATGTTACCTTATTGCTCGAGCTCGCTGTTCTACTTATTCTGGATGCGTCCAAACTTTGCTAGATATGCCACCTGACATGTCTTTTTGCGCGCATGTTCTGGGGAACAGCGTGCTATAGTTTTATCCGAATGTCTTTAATTTTCGAATTTTTAGCCGAAAATGATCAAAACGACTAGGTTGGATTCACTGATGATGAACCCGGTGTGGAAATCGATTCTGTCCGGTCGTCAGGCCGGCCGGACGTCCGTATGCACGATTACGTATGCAGGATTCTATCGACCCGAAAATTTGAGGGTTGGTGGAATTTCAAAATCCGAAGGGTCGGTTAGCAGGCGAAATCGGTTGAACGGTTTCGAAGTTATAGCTATTTGAAATTTTGAGATTATTTCCCTGATATTTCGAGAACTACAGGAGCTATTGAATTGAAAGTTGGCAGTTAGTTGGAGTAAGTACTGGCAAGTTTCTTGAAAATTCTTTCATATCATTCATATCATTGGGTCAGTGAATTGAATATTTTTTTCTCGGAAAAAACCTGTCAAATTTCACGTTTGTTCCTCGTTATCGTTTTTTTTCGGCAAACTCGGAAAATACTGCTTCGATCATGATGAAACTCATTAAGTAGTTTGAAAATGCTGCTTAACAACTTTGTTCAAAATTTCGTGACGATCATGTCATTATTACAATTTGAAAAAAAATTCAATATTTTTTCGTTCAAATATTTGATATTCTTCTATCTTTTGATCATATTATTATCCTCACCAAATTCTGTGAACCTTCAAGCTGTCATTTTTCAAATAAGTACTTGATTTCAATTTAATCTCATCTGTATTTTTCAGTGATATAGATATACAATTTGAATGGGTGTATCCTGGGAATCATTGGACGGATTTTACCCATGACTTTCTAATCAAGGTCCGAACCTACTCTACGCATATCCAGTTTCTTTCAGAAGTTACAATGTTCACAATCGGCCGTTAGTCCGACCGCGAACACAAAAAACACAAAATTTGTAGAGTAGCTTCGTAGCTTAATAACAACGGTTGAATTCGCGAATGGATAAAATCTGCCCAATGATTCCGTAGATATACCCATTCAAAACCTTTTTTGCACAATATTTTCAGAAATACAGATAAGATTGAATTAAAATCCATTACTTGATTGAAAGGATCTAGAGGAGCACTGACATGAAGTCAGCAGCTTTTGCATGCATGTTCCAAGTAGATCAACAAATGTGGTTTGGTGCGTGAAAAGATTACCGCTTTGGCAACAAATTTGAAGAGGCGCGCAAAAGCTGCTGACTTCACGTCAGTGCTTTTCTAGGTTTTTTCGAAACTAATTATTGAAATTCCTTGGTAGGTTCTATTCGAATATCTTACAGGAAGATTCGGAAGGATTATTCGTGAACAGAGGAAATGGAATTCTGATAGAGAATCAACACAATTTAGCTAGTTCGTTATACGCGATTATTCCTTCGCTAGCAGCAGGAACGTATTTTCGTTAAAGTTTGAAGCTAGTCAGGTATGATTTCACCATTACACATTGTTCGAGGAAATCAATATGGCGTTGATTGAATCATTTTCTTGTAATTTAGCCCGTTGTATAGCTTTTGTAGTTGCTTGGAACAATGAAGTGTCGAACAATGGTCTACCCAGGTTTTTGTCAATCTACCGATTTCCATTTCGTAGAACTGACACCACTGTCTCATCGAGCCAACTTGAATATTGCCTTGTTTGCCTTGGCTGTATTCCTCGGCCAAATACACGGTTATGTTGGACAGAAACATTCCCTATACCGTTCATAATCGTTACTGGTTTATGATTTTCTCGAATAAATCTGTGTTCGTCGTTCGCTTTGAGTCTGGGAGATTTTTGAAGGAAAAAATCTTGTGTGGAAGGAGGTCTATTTTGGCACCGACTTCAGTTTTACCTGCTGTTTCTTAATGATGAACGATCTCTTGATTTTGGCATTTTGATATAAAGGGGAATCTTCTTTTTTGAGAAGAATTGATCTTTTCTTTCCGTTCACAGTGACAAAGTATCTTGAACTTATCAGTAACCAGAGGAAAGCAATTAATAGTATATAAAGGGTGTTTCAAATTGCGCGTTTTTTTTAAAGAATAAATAAAACACATAACTTCTTATTGGTGATTGAAGTATCAGTTATGTCATTTATATACGAAAAATAATATCTGTCAAATGGCCTCCTCTTGCAGCTCTATACAGACGTCCACTCTTTTGTTAAAATTTTCAAAGACATTTTGACATAATTGGGCTCTATCTCACTAATGACACGGATAATTTCATCTTTTAGTTCAGGAATCGATCGTGGATTATTCTTATAGACTTGGCTTTTCACATAACGCCAAAGAAAATAGTCCATCGGTGTCAAATCACATGATCTTGGTGGTCAATTGACATCACCGTTTCTGGAGATTATTCGTCCAGGAAATTTTTGTCTCAAAAAAATCAATTGTATCATTTGCAAACTGAGGTGTAGCGCCATCCTGTTGGAACCAAATGCCCGCTAGATCATTCATCATTCATTAATTCGGGACACAAAAATTTCATTATCATCCGACGATATCGATGACCATTGACAGTTACAGCTTCACCAGCAGCATTTTCAAAGAAGTAAGGTCCAATTACACCAACTGACCATAATGCACACCAAACAGTGATTCGTTTAGGATGCATAGGTTTCTCATGAATAATTTGTGGATTTTACTCACCCCAGATACGACAATTCTGTTTTTCAACAAAGCCAACAAGTTGAAAATGTGCCTTATCGGAAAAAATGATTTTTTGAGCAGAATCAGCTGGTTGTTCATTGATGCAATTGAGAAATGAAAGACGTTTTAATGATCTTATGGCTTTAGTTCCTGTGTTATTTGAACCTTATATATGCCTTCAGGGTATGCTGTGGATCCACTAAGTTCAACTTGTTGAGGGCGTCTTCTAATGGACATTCCAGGGTCTTCAGCAACACTTTAAAGAACAAAATCAATATTTTCTTGTGAACGACCGCTACGACTGTATTTTTCACTTTTTCGATCTTCAATAATTCGACCAATAATGCTTTGAGATGCACGATTATGTAAACCATAAAATTCAGGTAATTTTTACAGAACGCTAATTTTCATAAAATAATTCAACAATTTGAACGCGTTGTTGTATCGTGTACGAAGCCATTTCTATATATGTCATACATCACACTACTTAAATGTCAAAACACCCAGACGAATTCAGTGCGCCACCTATATTTTATTTATTCTCAAACAAAACGCGCAATTTGAAACACCCTTTACTTGAATTGATCAAAGAAATTTCGAGAGGATTTTTTTGAATTTTCAGTTTTTTTCTAGGTTTTCACTCTCGATTTTCGAAAAAGAACTGATGAAAATTAAATGAATTATTATTTTTATAGAACGTCCTTCAGGATTGCGGGATTCAAACTATATGTGAAGGGCAATTTCTTGAAAAAAATGTTGCGCGATAAACAATATCGGAATGATGTAAACGATCAACGAAATGACTGTACTGTTTCAGATTCTATATCTGACTCGTTCATAAGACAATAAAGATTAAATTCACGAAAATATTTTGTTTCCATGGTCTTTGAAGGAGTCATAAAGAATCTGAATCGTTATAGTCCACTTCGTTGGTCGTTTACATCATTCCGATATGTTTCGTTATATAGGCAACATTTATGCGTTGACGAATACTTTGAATCCCACAATCCGTAATCGTTTTCTGTGAGCAATATTTTTTTAATTTTTAATACTTTCTTTCAAGAGGTTGGCAGTAAGAACCTAGATAAAACATGAAAGAAAGTGTTGATTCTTTGTTGAATTTATTTTGAGTTGCTACCCATCTCAAGTAGGAATCAGACCCAAATGGAACTCAATTTTTTCGAAACGTTGGCGTCAGCTATACGTTGGCGTCAGCTATACAGTGAACTCTGACCGGTGCTGTGACATGCCGAAGAATTTTATGGAATTCAACGAAGATCACGATCCAAAGAGCTTCTGGTTCCGGCAAAATGCTGCTATACAGCACGAAAAGCCCGTTGTCCATGTGCTTTTCTCCCTGTTTTGTGATCTCTTTCTCCGCAAGATTTGAGTCCCTGTGGTTTTATATGTTAAGATACCTTGGAGTGAGTTTTTCGAACATAGTGGACAACATGCAGATCGTAATTGAGGAAAAAAGCCCAGATACCTCCTATTACTCTGGGGAAATTCTTTCGAAACTTCTACGAAAGGCTCAAAATGTGTATCGTCTGCTTGGGCCACCATTTAGACGATATTTATTTCAAAATAAAGTTCAGAAAAAATTACATGACAGAAACTTTTTGAAGAATACACACAGGATGTCTAGTGAACCTCAAACAATATTGGAATCGGTGATAGACTAGGTCATGTTAATTCAGAATATCACCATTTTTGAGATGATGAGCATTTTGAAAAATCCTTGGAAATAACTATCTTACCTCTATATCATCTATCTAACTTGGGACTCGAAACCTTATCTATCTGAACATTGCTTATGAATGCTGCATTTAGAGGTTAGGTTTTAGTTGCAGTTGTGGTGTAGACTTGTTGATAAAACGATTTAAGATCTGTGATCTGGGTGATCCTAGTTTTGGGTAGGTAAGACCAAAAACATTGTAGAACTCACGAGATAGTATTACTTATGGTAATTTTCTAGAATATGGGTTAGTCCACAAAAGACTCATGGGTATTGACCCTCAAGTTCGGCAATGTTTTGGGTTGATGTACCCTATCTTGAGGTCCCTCATATTACCGGACTGCAATTTTCTGCCTAAGTTCATTTGAGTTATTCAAAAGATCAAGTTCACGCTACAAATACAGCTGACGTGGAACAATTGAGAGGGTTTATCCACACGAACAATCAGAATACCGTCTCTGAATCAGAACATATCGAAAACAGTTTTCGTCAGTGAAATATATTCATTGAAACTTTGAATTGAATTAATTGAGCACGAATTTAAAATGGTATATTTCTGATATTTTCTGGATATTCCTGGTCAATGGATTCACAATTACTCATCATTCTTTCATGCATACTTTTTTCGTAAAAATCGTGAACGTTGAGGATGGACCAGAATAACCCTGCCTGTATTCAATGGGAATATCATCCCCCCAAAAAGGTGGTGATTTTCAAAATGCGTATTATATTGAAAACTGTGAACTCGGAATAGTCATAACTCATTCTATCAACAGTTCAGAGGTTCTCCAAGTTTGACTGGGTAACCTAAATAACTTCAATTCAAATAGAATAGAAGCTCGTACCGGCCTCAGTCCTGAAAGGTTGTACCCAACCAAACGACCCCAATCGGAAAATAATTGAAATAATTCTTTTCATTAAATAAGTTCCTCTTACAGCTTGATGAAGTTCTTTCAATTAGTAAGGAGGCACATTCAACAGGCACTCAACAGCAACTAAATTCTGAACCAGAATTTCTAATCTGATTTAAACGTTCAACTACTCTAACATTTGTATGAAGCGGGAATTCATTATACACAGTAAATACAGGCTTTTTTCACATTTGGTTTTGCGGTTGCGGGAAAACTATGGGATTTCCAAATTGAATTTTGATGGAAAATACATTGCCTGGGGCACTATTCGAGATACTGTATCTCGTAATCCTAATCTGAGTTCATTTTCACTCAGGCTTATCACTGCATAAAGTAACCGTTCGAATATAAATCCAACAAGATCCAAAGGAAATGTAAATATTGGAACCTTCGCTCAAGATAATCTGCTGCCATCCCAAGTTATTTCCTAGAGAAATATTCAGTTACGAGTGGTTACATTTTTTGAGGATAATACTTAAATAAAACTTGTGAGTTCGAATTTTTTGTTGCTCGTTAGTTTCCATATTTGAATTACTAGTTCTGTTTTCGAGCAATAAAATATTGAATAGTAACGACTTACCCAAAGCATAAAAATGCACAACTAATTTTACTAGTTGTAACTCGTCGAGGCTGTATATTGAGTCTTTCGGTACCTACTCTTTCACATTGTCATTGATATTCTATTTTTTCGTGTCTTTAAAATCACCGGGAAAAGATCTATGAGAAGAGCAACTTCGGCCGTGTACGGTCCTATTTTTGAAGATATATCTCCCAAATTGGATGACCTTTATTCGGTTTGTTTTGCCAAATAATCTTGGACAGATGAAGTGTTTAACAATACGTGCAACTGATACTATAGATTTATTGGAATGTGGGTTCCTTAAGGGCAATTCTCCGCATATTTCACTCGCCATAATCGTTCTACCGAGTCTACTGGTTAGTTGACAAAAAACGCTGCAAATTTTACACAGGATTTATTATTTTATCAGTTAAGTATCCCAAAACCATTGATATCTTAAATAAAACTTATACAGCGTGCCAAAAAAGTAAAATTACTCTTCAATAATGAGTGTACGAAGAACTATTAAGGAATATCCTCGCACCCGTCGATTTTTGATTTCAAAACCAATTTATCCTATGCTTTTTTAATTTGATATTTCTCAGTTCACTACTTTATTTTTTCATCTGGAAATATATGGATTGTGATACATGAAATGAAAGGTAATGTGATTACCTTTCCAGCTATGTGGCTTGAAGTAGAATTGCTTGTGCCGTTTTTCATTGAAAAATTAGGAAATAATTTAGAATTTTCAGTTAGGAGGGTACTGTAATCAGATCATTATTCTTTTATTAATTAATAATGATGATGATAATATATTTATTCAACCAGAGGCTTATTAAAATACAATAAGGTTGGTTTCGTAAAAACAGAATACATAACTCAAAAACAATTCACTTTTTCAAAAATCAAAAAATTTACTCTAAGGATATGGTTCATAGTCAACAATTGCATTATACAAAGTTGTTTTGAAAACTTTCAGGTTCGATGTCCTCCTAAATCCTTGGGGTAGAGCATTAAATAGCCTTAGACTCATGTACAAGCGCGACTTTTCTATCAAGGTTAAAGAGTGACGTTGGTACAAGTATGTGTATCTGTGCGCCTAGTGTAGAACATTTTGTTGGAAGTACCTTCATGAAAACGAGTACCCTATATACGTATAGACCACATGATGTTAAAAATTTGTTCTCTTTAGAAGGCCCTCTACAAGATTCTCTAACACCTAACTTCAGTATAATTCTAAAATGAATTTTTGCCTCAGAAACACTTACCTTATTACTATAAGGGAAATTCTCGAACCCATGGATTTGGAATTTAAATTGAATTAATACTCAACTTTCATTGTCCTTCACAAAACTGAATTTTTCATCGAATGACCTTTGATGCGATATATCACATGCAATATTTTTCAAAAAAAAAACTGTTGAGGTTTGAGGGTATAAACCCCCCAACCATGCATTTCTCAAACTTCGAAAATAGCAATAGTAATGAAAATAGCTGCTAGGAAAGCCACGGCTGACATTGGGGAGATGTTGTATTTCAACAATCAGCAGATATAACAATTACAATGGTTCACGGAGAAGATAGAGCTTCAATAGTATTGAACGAACATAAACACAAAATAAGAGTTCGTAAGATGCCCCTGAGATGACGCTGTATAATTTTTTATACTAAAGGCAGTCATCCAATAGGTATCAAGTATCTAGAATCGTCTCTCTGTTTTCAAGATGAGTCTGATGATTGGGAACAACCGTGAAAATGCAGTAACCGAAGTCCATGCGTAGCACTATTTAAGTGTAGACGCTTTAGTTGATTGGATGGTCAGCTCAGATCATGGTGGAGTGTTTGTTGATTCATATACGGATTTTGGTCCTTGTGTTTATGTTAATAATAATAACCATACCTAATGACATCGATTGACCTTTCCAACGAACCAGAGATTTCGATGATATCTCACACAATGCACACTTTGTTTTGTTAGGACTTGAAGATCGAACGCCCCTAATGAAAGATTTTGCTCTTCCTTCTCATTTAATTTTGTATCGATTAGAGGTTTTTCATTTTGAGTTTCAAGGAAAAACAGTTTTCCAATATACGAATTGATTTGAGAAACAAAAACTTCACAAGAGCAACCTGAAAAATACGGACAAACATTGATCCAAACAAACAAACATGTATATTCATCAACCAATGAAAATAACATGGTGACTGTTATAATACGAAGATCCTGACGAACCCTATTCAATTAAATAGGGAAAAAACTCATGGTATCGATTTGCAATCTCTCACTTCATGGTGAAATGCTTCATGCCAATTCTCGTGAGAAAAAGTTGTCAAGCAACGTTAGGCTGGAATCGTAGCTGGATGAGTGACCGATTTTTCTATTGACTGGAATAGGCACGCGGAATCTTTCAAGTTCGTTACATTGCTTTCTACAATTCTTTTGCTTTCCAATTTCGCCTCGTGTCAAATAAAACGAAAGTTGAATTGACCGAAAAATTGTTTCACATAAACCAAACGAGGCAAAATGATGAAATGATTTCGATAGTAAATATCGAAGTATCGAAGGGCCAGAGTGAGCCGAGAACCTGGAACGACATGAACTTGACGTTTTGATTTAATATATTAAAATATTGCCCTAGTCCATGGCCCAGCCAAAGACATTTATTCAAGAGATTCGCCTCAGGAAGAAATTCTGCTTCTGATGTCGAAATTTACATATATTCGAGAGTGGTTTTCGACTTGAACCCTCGCGGCTGGTTGGGAATTGAAGTGTTCGTTTGGAACCCTTTCGTGAATCGTTGAGATAAACGGCTAGACATTCCATATGTACTCGTAAGGAACTCTTTACAGTGGCGGATTAGGATTACTGAGCGTCCTAGACACGAAGAAATCTTGGGCATGTGTATCATACAGACGCCTGCAAATCGTAGTCAGAATACTGTTTATCCTTACCATTTTCTGCCATCCAGCAAGAAGTAGGAAGTTCATACAATAGAAGTGAGAAATACATAACGAGCGATCGTGAACAAAATATTTCCCGAAAGGAATAATTAAAAAAAATAGATACTTGTACAGTTGGTTTGGACATCAATTGAATGGGTATTATTCACTTAATGATTCCTCAGACGTACCCATACATCTACCAAGTGTCGATCAGATTGCCTAGGTTGTTCCTCGTAGGTCCAAATGAAAAAAATTCCAGAACCGTTCGACTGATTATGTCCATGAATAAACATAACCGGCAAATTTTGGTACCTAACCTTCCCGAGGTAATACAAACTTATATAGCGAATGCTTCAATTCAGTGCATATCTCTTTTCTTCTTTGTTCAGTTTCAGTTTTCAGCACCTGACTGAAAACTTTTATTCACATACATATAATGATTATATTCTCTGATGTAGAAATTTATAAGAAACAAAGATAGGAATTGGTTTCACGGAGAAGAAAGAGCTCCAGTAATAATAAATAACATAATCACAAGGACGAATGTCCGTCGATAAATCAACAAATATTCCCCTTCGATCAGAGCTAATCATCCAATCAACCAAAACACCTACACCGAACAAGCGGATCCAAGTAGAATGACTACAGCTGTTTCACAATTGTTATTGATCGTCAGGTCATCTTAACTTGGATAAACCGCAGAGAGTTCTCTCGATACTTGTTACCTTTCAGAAGGACCGCTGCAGTATACAAAATACAGCGCGCCATCTGCCAGGAGCATCTTGCGAGTCTCACCTTCGAGTGCAGAACACTTTGATCGATGTGTATGACGTTCATCCTTTTGTCGCAACAGGTCGCTGTAACTGCGATATTGCAGCTTTACAAACAGCCGACACGACATTGGAAACGCTCGGTTCATGTGGATTCCCACAAGACGAAAACGTCCAACATCTAACAAAGATAGGAATTGGTTTCACGGAGTTTCACGGGTTTGTAAAGCTGCAATATCGCAGTTACAGCGACCTGTTGCGACAAAAGGATGAACGTCATACACATCGATCAAAGTGTTCTGCACTCGAAGGTGAGACTCGCAAGATGCTCCTGGCAGAAGGCGCGCTGTATTTTGTATACTGCAGAGGTCCTTCTGAAAGGTACCAAGTATCGAGAGAACTCTCTGCGGTTTATCCAAGTTAAGTTGACCTGACGATCAATAACAATTGTGAAACAGCTGTAGTCATTCTACTTGGATCTGCTTCTTCGGTGTAGGTGTTTTGGTTGATTGGATGATTAGCTCTGATCAAGGGGGAATATTTGTTGATTTATCGACGGATATTCGTCCTTGTGATTATGTTATTTATAAGAAACGATATTTGTAAGTAATCGGGTAACCCAATACTATATTCACCACATAGTCCAAAAAAAATGGTGCTCGGTGTTTGGCTGTAGCTCTACCTATAGTATACACTGTACTTAGATACAATTTTCTGTGAAAACTGCAATATCTTTCATCAGCGTATACAGCAATATAGAACATGTGAGATTGAAAATATATTGATAAGAAAAACTGTCCTGTGCTGAACTGTTTCTCCTACGTGACCTGCGTCTCCAAGGCGACACAGTTCAACAAAGTACAGTCTTCTGTGAACAATAAAATGTCATTTATCAACATATACCGCAACACAGACACGAACGATTCAAAATACACTAGCGAAAAAAATTTCTACGCACACAGATAGACAGGCCGCGCAGACGATAACGTTCAGCAACGTACACTTTTCTGAGAACAATTCAATATCACGCATGAACGTAGACAGCAACACAGACACGTGTGATTCAACCTATACTAGTGAAAACTACTGTCCTGTGTTGAATTGCGTTGCCTGCGCTAATAACCCAAGCGTATACGTCGACACAGGCCGCGCAGGTGACACAGTTCAACACTGTACAGTCTTCTGTGAACAATGCAATATCTTTCATCATAGGCAGAGACAAACAGATAAAAACTGTATTTGGCTGAACTGTTTCGTCTGTGTGGCCTGCGTCTCCGTACACGCTTAGGCCGTTTCTTCTGGAATTTCAATTCTCCCAAAGGAGTGCAAACTATGGGACCCATGTCGTTAGAATTAAGACATCAAAATTTAAATTTTATAGTAACCGTACGCTCGTTCCAGGCAACACTTCCGCAGTTCAGAAGCTCTTAGTGGCCCCCTGTTGTTCGGGGCAATGAGCGCGAGCTAACTACGCATATATGCAATGATCCGCCACGGGTTCTCTCTAATCCACCTACCGAAAAAGTGTTTCCCGATAAGTGGTGTTCGTTGAGAATTTTAGAGGATCGTAGTTACTCCAAATGAAAATCGGCAAGGCATCATTTAGTTGCCGTCCATGGCTTTTGCGCATTGTGTTCCACAAAAGTTCCATTCACAAGGGGATTCGTTATCAAGCCCTAGTGTCTGTAATTTTTCCCGATAGAAGAGAACTGAAGAAAGTTTCAGTGAAGGTCTTGAGCGTAAATGCGCTCGTTGACTTCGTTAATGGGCAAAATCCAATCGTGTTCATTTCGTTTTTCGGATCATTTTGAAATTGTAATGAAGTTGATGAACTTACCCCGAATAGCACTGGATTTCGTCTGAAGTATACATTATGATTTTCCATTTATACCAGCTTGTTCTAGGGAGTACCGAGTTATCGTTTCGTCACAATGTCTCTAATTTTCGAAGTTTTAGCCGAAAATGATCTTAAAGGATTGGGTTGAACACCCCGAAGGAGTCGTTAAATTCAATTATGTCCGTCCGTCAGACCGGCCGTCTGTATGTGCTCTTACTTTCGAAGGAAAGGACCTGGCGACTCGAAATTGTCAGATTAGGTTGGGAGTCCAAATATCTCGGTTGAGTTCGTTAATGGGTGGAATCAGTCGAATAGTTTCGGAGTTAAGCGCATTTGAAATTTCTCGATATCTCATGAATTACAAAATCAATCAGATTGAAACTTTGTGAACAGTTTTGTAATACCAACGCGCGGGTTAATGCGAAATTTCGAGTGGATCCAGTTGGTAGAAAATTTTAAAAATAAAAAGGATTTTTCTCCAAAAATATTGATTAGATTTCAACGAAATTTGAAACAAACCTTAGTATTCAACAACAATGTTTCAAATTTCGATGTTGATCTAATATTTGCTTTCGGCGCAGCCAGGTGCAAAATTTCTTGTTGATGTCATTGTTAGCATTCGAACAAGCACGTGAAAGATCTTACATCAGTGCTTATCCAGATTTTTTTGGTTCAACTGATTACTAGCAGAATACTACGTATAGGGAAAAAATTGCAAAAATTCAATACGTTTCTTTCGAATTACACCCGGTTAGTTAGCTTCCTCGCTTGAATCACCATTTAATTCCAAAATTTCAATATCCAAAATAATACTGGGTTGGGAAAGTCCACGAATGGCTGAATTCACGGTTGAATTTCCCAACGCATTGAGCTCAATTTTTTTAATGTTGATGAAATTAACGAGTATTCATTTAGTGGAGAAATTATTGCAAATTTGGATTCAAGGAATCTCGAAGAATTGAAATAATATCTGAAGAAAAAAAGAGTGTAAATTTTGTGTATTCTTTTCTGTTCAGATATCATTCGTACTTTTAAATTCGGAACACTCGTAACTTGCCAGAAAATCTTCATAAATATTATGAGAACAATTGTCTCTCATCGTTTCAAAAGTGCTCAAATTGTCAACATAATATCTATTCACTAGCAAGCTTTCTCTATTATACTGAGTCGGTACCTTCTGATTTTAATGCAGAGCACCCACTTCCCTAACCCAAGAGCCGCCACTGAAACGATCAGATCAAATAACATCAAATAAGAAAATCTTTTTTTTTCGTTCGAGTGTAATATGATCTACAAATTGCACCCGAAGGCAAACATATTGGCATATGCAGTGCTGATTCAAAAGACAGGTAGATCGATATGTCCCTGTGGAAGTGCTTCACATATCCAGTTTGGTATATATCCTCACACTATGAGTTAAGAGTTACGTCATCTTGTCATGCATTCCCTTTGAAGGCATAATCGCCAAAGCTATCAGGCCTCTAGAAAGTTTCGAAGGCATATCAGGAAGTTTGAAGTGTTATTATAGCATAAGGCTGGCGCGCAAATAGGTAAAAATTTGTCATTTGAAGGGCGTGATTATATTGAATTAGTATCCAGCTCAGGCTTGAGAGATCACCTTCTCACCGCGTCTTCCATTAGAGAATGCCTGATATTGAATGGCTGCATAAATTTTGAGGTAATTGATGATACTCTATTTTGGAGGCTTTTATGTATCCTGAAAATGTATCACGTAGCACGACTGGCGACGACAAAATGAATTTTTATGTTTTCCCTTCTGAATTTTCAGTATTCCTTTACGTGAGTGCTGGTGTAATGAACCTTGCACAAGTTCTTGAACTAGTTTGAACTAGGAGCTGGGTTATTCATAAAGGGTTTCCCACCCCTTAGCGTCTGTGTCTATAGCAAAAATTTCATATATGTTGAATGTCGATAAAATGTTACCGAAAGAACATTGGCGTGTAGATAGAATTTTAGTTTTTTGCGCGCATGTTCCGGGAAACGGTATGCTGTCGTTTTGTCCAAATGTCTGTGTATTTCGAATTTTGAACCAAAATTGGTCGGACTCAATGACAGGGCTGGATCTAGGGCATGGCGAAGGAGGCACTCGTCACGGGCGTAAGCTCACTTGGGGCGCAAAATTACGAATGATGTTTATTTTTCACTTCAAAACAAGATTTGTTGTTCATAAACGTTTTCTGGCATTATTAGGATTGTTCCGAATTTAAAAGGACGAATGTTATCTCAACAGAAAAGAGTACACTAAATCAACCTTATTTTTTCTTCATAAATCATTTCAATTCTTCGAGATGACCGTTGATGAGGTGCACAGATCAGTTGGAGAATGTGGGGTGACAGGTATATAGTTACCAAACAAATTCCCAGATAATAATTTTCACACCTGTCGATCGCCCTACGATTCTCGATTCACTATCTAGGATCCCCGCAAAATAATAAATTACGGAAAACTACCGAGGCTCGATAAACCCACCCTGACCTTTTTCTCGCATCTTGGGTAGTTTTATGCAACAGGAAGTGCATAACAGTTTATATTACATCATTTAAAAAAAGAAACTTATTATTACTATTAATTATGAAAATTATGTAGTTATTGAGAAATAAATATTCTCGAGGGCGCATCTTGACAGTTCGCCACAGGCTAAAATAGTATATCCGGCTCTGCTCACTGATGACGAATTTGCTGTCAAAATCACTTCTGTCTGTTAGGCCGACGGTAGGCACGTGAAATGCGACGCTTGAGATCGTTGATGGGTTGAATCGGCCGTTCAAACGGTTTCGGAGTAATAATCATTTGAAACTTTCAATTTATTTCCAAATATTTCAGAAACTACTTGATTGATCGTATTTAAACTTGGCTGTTAGTTGAAATTTCGTTGAGATCTTATCGAAAGTGAATTAAAAAAATTCGATTTTTTTTTCGAACAAATTTTTTCTTCGGGAACTTCTCATCAGATTTGGGCAAAATTTCGGGAAAACCTTCAACTCTATATTTCACACTAGTGTAGAAAATTGCAGTTTGTTCCGAAAATAATTCTCGAAAATATAGGAATATAGTATAGTAATTTTTTCTCGGTATCGTTGTTATTTCCGAAATAACTCAAAAGCTATTGATCCAAACATTGAACCTAGTTTTGAAATGCTTGAAAATAATTTGTTCGAACTCTCGTAACGAACGTGTCATTCCAAATTTTAAAAGAATTAATTTTTTTTTTGAGTACGTGTTAAACTTCTGCGATCTTTTCTTCTGGTCATATCATTCCCATGAAATTCCTCTTGAACCTTCCAGCTGTCATTTTCCAATCAAGTACTGGATTTATTTCGATCTAATCTGTATTTTTTCCATTCCTCCTCTACAAATATCGAGTTTCTAAGTTTTTATTTCGGTTATTGTATTCACGATCTTGACAACAACTTCAAATAGAATAGCTTCCGAAAGAAACCACTTAGAAAATAGATATTTGAAGAGTACGTTTCGTACTCAATCACGAAGGAGGTGAATAATATTTTCTGAATAAATTTACAGATGTCATTCGTGGAAAAATTAGATTTAACCCATCCATCCCTGAGAATGCACATTTCACAAGGAATTCTGGAAAGAAAATGCTCGGTACTCGAAAATTAACTACATGTAAAATTATTTGAATTGTTTGAAAATTTATGACATCGAAGTTTTCCAAGCACCAAAAGACGTCCAATAGACTTCTTTTTCGGACACAAATGTCGAAGTGAAAATCATTGAATGACGTCTGCGAGATCTTAGCACTAGAAAAATTATATAAAAGTCGTGGGTCGAATTTTCTTCACAAAAGAACACTGTTCACAGAAAAAAAGGACGATAAAACATGAAAGATATCGATATGTGGTTTTCACTATGGATTCTTCCAAATAAATTGAAGCTCCAATGTAGAAATTGGTTTCTGCAAATCAAGGTCTCGAAAAGTTCAGTTTTTCATCAATTGATTATTTGAAAATAATTGTTGAAACTCACGCTAACTCGAAGCTTTCAACAGAAGAAAAAAAACGGAATATCGAAGGAGAAAATAGAATTGTAATCAGGGACAAAGTTTTGGTTAGACAGGAAAATAATAATCTGCAGTTTTTTTACTTTCAAAGGAACGTTTGCAAAGTATTCAAATAAAACCATTACAAGAAATGGCTGAATGATTCAATTGGAGATAACAATTTTACATATCCCTATAGGAGCAGAATATTTATGAATTAATCAATAGGATTCATTCGGAGGTGTATCAGAAAATAAAGCTTTTATTGGCTCAATATGTAGATATGTATGAATAGCGGATTCTATGTCCCCTAGAGGAACAGCTGCAAATGAAAATTCACAATCAGGTGTAATGAAAATCTGGATTGTTGTTATTCATTTCATCACGTTCTGGCCTATATACACCGGTCATTCACCTCTGTATATTTACATATCTGATCAGTGGGTCATTTTCTATCCCAATATGCTTTTTTATTCTTTGTTACCTAATATGAACGGTTTTTCTCTGGTCATTCACCTATTCGATGCTCTTAGTATTCATTCATTTCATGTAGCATTGGAATTATTTCTTTTTCAGTTTTTGGACATGAAGTCATGGAGATAATGATTGCAGGGTTTCTCTTACGAAAGAGAAATGTTTGAAATTAGTTCAAAAGACTCAATTATTCCCATAGTGTGAAATGAAGGTGAATACCGTCAAATGATTTTTTCGAGCTAGACTCGCTTTTTTTTCACAGACCTATTTTGTCGGCTATGTAAAAGGTCCAGTAAGGATTCTCTGGTGTCCCAAAATGGTGAAGGAGCCGCACAACCCATTTGCTAGCCCGATTTTATGAATGTTTGTATACCTGTGTAACGTCAATTGAAACTTTTATGGCCTATCGAAGAGTTGAATCTTTCAAACATCTCCTAGAAAGTTTGATCTATCTGCTTATAATTGCACGATGAGTGAAAATTACCGACAATTTTGAAGGAATGTGGATCATTATCATTTGAACTTAACAAAAAAGATGATGTTATCGATAAAGAAAATAGATACCAATAAGTTGAGCAACACATATGGCTACTTGTTGAAAAAACCGAATGAAAACAAAACTTGAGATTGTTGAATGGTTTGGTCTACGAATAAACACCATAAAGTGGCAAGAAGTCGAAATCAAACAAAACAACTAACAAATTGACGAAAAATAACAAACCTAATTTTGACTCATACTAAAAACGGTCTTGACCTGAAATTCAGTATAACTCATGAATATATCGACTGAATAGTGAATCAATTTGCAAACACACTTTCATCCCACAATATATCGTGCTCTCAAAGGCTCAAAGCTTGTTTGTACGTTATAACGTTTACAGGGAAGATGCTGATCTGAATTTACCTCAAATAATAATCCGATGATTGAATTTCAATCTGGACTGAACAGACAGTAATAATATAATGAAGCCGTCAGTATAGATTGTAATTAGATAATTATCTACAGCTTATCTTGGTGCTGTGGAGATCACCAAGTTCTCGAGGAGTTTGCTCGTGAAACCGTCTTAAATTCAATTCGCAGGTGGAATAATACAGCAACAGGAAGCTCTGGTTTGGATTCTCCTGCAGTTAATTCACCTCAAATACATGCTCCCTCTTTTCATGAGTGAATGGGAAATAATTCAGTTCTTCCTGGGAATGTTCGTCCAATTAATGTTATTCTTTTCTCATATTATAATTTGTTCATTGAGTGTTCACCAAGTTTTTTTGTGTTATGGTTGAATTGTTTATTGGACTAGTTTTAAATTTATACGATGATTCGATTCAGGGACCTTCTAGAAAGAGTTTGCATTATCATTGAAATTCCTTTCATCTCTCGATATCGGAAAATGAATTCATAAAAACAAAAAATATTGCTTATAGAAATTGCTTCTGAATTAGGAGTTGTACGCAATTTTTTGAGGGATATTTCATGGGAACATTGTCGCCCAGTAAATAATATCGAACCAATATAGAAAAGGAATTGGGATGAAATTATTATACAAACCTCCATGCATAGGACCAATCTCATTTCATCCACTTTGGAGGATTGTCAAAGGAATATCATGAAATATTCTTGAAGGAAATTGATATCAGATACTTCTTGAATACTTATGAATCTAGCAATAATTAATTTGGACAATACTTCTTATCAACAGGAAGAATAGCAAGAAAGAAAAAATCACAGCCAGAGAACAGTTTTCACAAGACAAAATTGTTCGAGTTCTTCAAAAACTCAAACATAACCGATTTACGGAAAACTGGAATCGATCTGGATAACGCAGCCTGATGATTGCGAATTAAGACCTTTTTTACGGCACCAGGAGAATTTTTGTTAACTGTCTGGTGAATCTCATCCCAATTTGATGATTTTTCGACGATTCCGGTTATTCTCAAAGAATTGCCAACAGTACAGTAGGCGATCGGAACCAAATCCTGCGCCATTTTGCAACTCTGGGAAATGGCTCTGGTTTAAATGTCTTTCAAAAGATATTTCCTCAATTTATCTGTTCAGGAAGGCCAATATATTGCTGAGATTAATCGATGGCCTTCACTTGTCTCTACAACTATTCTTGCAGCAACACTGTAAATAAGACTAGGTGGAAACAATCACTGAAAATTATAAAGCTCCATAATGTCGATGTCAAACCAAAAGCACATGCGCTGCCAATGAATCAAGAATTGCAATAAAAAAGGGAAGGGTGTCACTGTACGAAATGAATTCAGGAACAGTTGTGCGCATGCTTTTCCCCATTGAAGAACGCAACCGGCATGATTCAGGTTCCAAAACGTTGGGTTCGTTCTCGGTATTCGTTCATATTATTTCAAAACAATTAACCAGGCAGTTTTGTTCGAAATCATTGCTCTTGAATAATTTTCATATCTCATAACGCAAGGTAAATAAATGTATATGAACACTAATTTTTTGCCTTTTGTTTATGATATTGGGAGAGAAAGCTCATAATAACTTTTCAATCAACTTTTCAAAGAGTAGTTAGTTTAGTACGTTTATTTACCAAAGAAACCACATTTTAATACGAAAATAACAGGGAAGAGACCTTCCTTATGCAGTTCAATTAATTCAATCAAGAATCTTGAAGTCATGACTGTGCTCCTCTCGATTTTTACGTCCTTGTTCTGAGCAATAATTCTGTCTAAATGTCTGTAATTTCAGAATTGTTTCTGAATGGTCTCGCGTGATTAGGTTGAATGCAACTTTGATTCTATCTAGCCGTTGTCCACTTAGGTTATTTCCTCAATATCTCAGGAAATCCTCAAGCAATCCTGTTCAGGAATGTACATCGGAATATAGATAAAAGAAATTATCGAAAATCTTTTATTTTTTTTCCATCAGAATTCAATGACATTTGGCAGCAGAGAGGATATGTTCATTCGATAATGATTTTAAGAAATACTTCCGAAAAAATATGTCAAATTTTGTTGTTATTCTCTCATTATCGTTAATATTTCCTTAATAACCTACGGAATACCGCCTTAGCAAGAAATTTGAAAGAGTGCGCAGAAGCTGCTGACCTCACGTTAGCGATTCTCCAGTTTTTATTATCTCCCAAAAACTGCCCGTTTCACTGACGCACCCTGTATTTAAAACTCGTGTATTAATTTCGTTTCCATTTGTGGAGTTGGATTCGTCCTTATAAAGCACGATCGCCTCTTCCTCACTGTTCAAAGTTAAGCATCTACTCTATCAGGATTACATCAATAAATTGTCCCTGAAGGAGTTTCTCATTCAATTATAGTATTCTCGATGGAACTCATTCGCTCATTTGCATACTCCAGTATAACTTGCTAATTGTGTTGATTCAACCAAACCGGCTCGATCATTTTTCTTCGTGAATCTCTAGGATGTCTTCATTTTCCCATAACAAGCGTTTTGGGAATTCTTGTTATCCAATGGAACAGAAAGAAACTAACTGCTCTGTTCGTGGGAATTGAAACATTGGCGAAGTATGATAATGTCTGTTGTTAGAACGGTAATTTCTAGTATCTAGAAATATATTAATTCTGTATAAAGGGTGGTTAAGAAGATTCTTATTAGTAAACAAAGACAGGTATCGGCTAATGAAGATATGTTAGTTTATTCCTATTAGTATTCATTAATTTTGAGTGCATGTTCTGGGAAACTGCGTGCTATAGTTTTGTCAAAATGTCTTCAATTTCTGAAGTTGGACCCGGAAATGATCTCGAACGACTCGGTCGTTACTAGTGATGATGAATCCGATGTAAAATCGATTCTGTCCGGCTGACCGATGTCATGATAACTGTCGGATGGAACGAGCTAGCGACTTGGCACAAACGGATTGAACACGCATCATAATACGACAATTGAGTTCGTTAATACTTCAAATCGGCCAAACGGTTTCCGAGTTATGGTCATTTTAATTTTTAAGGTTGCTTTCTCAATATCTTGGGCTCTATTCGAGCGATCTGATCGGAACTTGATAGTTAGTTAGAGCATACCAACGCATTACAACTCGCCTTATGTTGGTGAAATTTTCTTCAAATATTTTTTCTCTCAGAAATGATTCATCAGATTTTGACGAAATTTTGGACAGACCTGGCATCCTTCATATAGACAGTGTATAAAATTCTTGTTCGATTTTATTCTTATTTTTGGAAATATTGGAAAAAAATAAGTAGAATTGCGTGATTTTACATCGGTATTGTTATTCCAGATAGAACGCAAAAAATACTGATACTGAAACCTCTGCCATAGCGAAGGACTGCCGATGCACAACTACTTTCTGGAAAATTTCATGATGACCTTGTCACCAGCACTATTCGAATTTTTTTTTTCAAATATTCTATATTCTGCGATCTTCTAATTATATTATCCTAACGAAATTAAGCATGAACCTTGAAAGTGTCATTTTTTAAGTATCGGATTTTAATTCCATACAATTCTGTGTCTGGGAATATTAGGAAAATTATATTTTGAATGGAGATTGCTGAATCATTGGATTACACTCATTCACAAATTCAATAATTTTAGATAGAAACGACGCAGAAACTTGAGGATAGCAACTATACCGATAAAATAACAACGGACAGCTAGTTTATTTCCCCATATTTCACTATCTGATTTTAGTGAGAATTTCTATGATGTTGGAATACTGGTCTATTCCAAATTTGGAAGTCTGTTGTATATTTTCTGAATAAAATTTTTACAACAGAAATTTCGATAATTTTCAGCCCATAATTTCAAAATAACAGACATTTTGGCTTATTGACAACGACACTGGTACCTGGAACAAGTGCGTGAAAGAAAGGACTCGATCATCCTGAAATGAAAATATTTTCAAGGTCTGACTGCATATTGCAAAAACATGCCGTAGATCCTCCACTGTGAAATACTCAGGATTGTTCTCAAATATGGTCGTTATTGTTTATTGAGAAAAGTCGTTGGTTTTCTGTGTAGTATATGGGAAACTACCAGTCCCATTCGAATTTACGATAGCCTGACAAACGTGTGATAACCATTAGGATAGCACGGATGTGTGTTAGTGGATAGGGTGAACCTGAATAATTCCTCTGGCCACGCTCGTAATCTCTAGGAAACTGGCCATAATACACAAGGGGGGCCATTTCTAGCTTCAGAATTAGAGCATGTAGGAGACGAACGTTCTTCGAGCGCCTAATTAACTTCTACAGCCTTTTTCTCCGGGTCCTTTCATGGGACGAATTTCTTGTGAAATCGCTTTATATACACCACCGGATGTACAAGTCTCCTCTGTTTCCGTTGATTATCTCTCGTACAGTGACAACTTAACATTCTCACTCTCGAAAATCTCCTAATGTCCCCTTATATGTCTTTAGGAATAAATACTATACAGGTCTGTGAATTTTTGCGCGCTATTTTTGGTCGTTTTAATCTTGTTCTAATGTCTGTATGTTCCGAATATTGACCGTAATGGTCCAAAAAGTTTTCCGATAGTTTGAAAAGGCGTAGTGATTACTTTCAGGTCCTACAGTAAGGTCACTTCTAGGTCTGGATTGTGAATTTCCTAGACGATGTAGGAGATTACAAAAGTCAGTTAAAATTTTAGGTCAATATGGAGTGGAGCAATGCAATTCTATTCGTATGGGTTCAATTTTTAGGTCTTCAAAATGGTGAATTGATGGGGATGTAAATCTAACTCGTTCCATTTGAAAATTTTATTTGAATAGTCGTGAATGTTGGAAAACGACATTTTTTGTCCTGTTCATTAGTGCTTTCCTTCATTTTTCCAACAGAAAATTTGAGATATCATCGGAAGATTTTCAATCGAAATAATAATAATATAATGTGCATTCGAATAGCAGAAATGAACGAGTGAAGACCTCAATTAATCCGTACGATAGATCTGCCTTTATTGGTAAGATCAGTTTGGGCGGTTTAGGATATCAAACCTCAACCCGACGAAAGATCTGCATTTGCAAAATGGCGCAGAAGCAGCATCTATCGCTTACTTTGTCGATTTTCAGTTTTTTCGAAATACTCGACATTGTTGAAAGAGCATAGGCTCTCTATTCCTTGTAAGTCCCATTTGCCGCGATTAAGTATTGTAGAGAATTATTGAAAGCCCTCACTAAATCCTAGCGATAGATTCCTTTTTTTAGATCGAAAATAGGGATGTTGGTGCGAAAAACATCAACAGCAGAGCGATTGTCCAACAGTTTCAAAATGGTGCAGGAGCCGGCATATCTCGCTTATCACGTTCTCTAGGTTGTTAGCTCTATTAGTTTTATCAGGAGAAGCTGAGACTTTAACAACATTTTTCTATTTAGATTTTGAGTTCCCCATGATTCACACCTTATTCAATTAGTTTATCATAGAACTAGTGTCGGACATCGAATCTTCTCAGCAATAGGTGAGTCCTCTTCAACAGTTAAATTGAGCTGACACCCAGCAGTGAAGTAAGTTCGCGAGTTGAAACAATATTTATGATATAGATTAGATATACCACAGATGAGTTTAAAAATGAAGCTGAAACGAACGCATATTGTTTGATTTGTTCTGTAAAATGATTCTTTATTTTTTCATTCCAATGATAAAGTTCCAGTTGTCAATTGATATGATTTTTTCCATGAAACAGTATTTCTGGTGCAAAACTGTTTTTTAGAATCATATCAGAGCAATTCAATGTTTCTCGATTTGAGTACTAGAATATAGTAACCCTGATGCTTATTCTAATTTCAGTGTAATTGTGAGTAAACAAAGGTTTTTTCTGCGGGGTTTTCTGTAGTTTGCATTCTGCTTCTGATTTCTGTGACAACAAAAACGAATGAAATTGGCCTCATATAAACAATAGTTCACTAAAAAAATAATGGGAACCAGCTTTCTTCAGGAAGTTAACCTCAACTGATACTCAACTCCTTTATCCAGAAGTCAACTTCAGCATTTGATCTCATTCCACGGGTTAACATGTCAAATAATTTTAATTAGAGATAGAGAGAGAGAAAGAAAGAAATATAACTTTATTGATATAAATCAATTTGCTTTCGACCGAAGTCTTCTGCCAGTTACATATCTAAACTTTTCATTTGATTATGATATTATAAAATAAAACGTATTCTAGGAAAAGTAGATGTTCATACAGAGGTAGTGTTGGTATTTTAGCACGTGGTATTCGCTCTGTTTCGTAGCGTTGAATCAAAGGTTTCATAATTGTCTTGTTTATTCGATTCTCAATGAATTTCCTGCCCAGTTTCTCGAGTCTTTCCAATATTGGCCCAATTCCCGTTGTTTCGTAAAGCAGATGGTTAGAAGGGTTGTGCAAGGGGTTGTTGGGATTTCTCGTCTTTGTAATTTTCCCTAAGCTTGTTCTTTTTCCTACCTCGATGTTCTTGAGGTCTGTTTTAGATGAATTCAGGAAAATTGTGTGTCCATAATAATTTCAATTATCATTTCAAGATTATTTATTTCGAAAGCCTTCCTCAGCTGGTATGTTACAGATCTAGAAATCAATTCTAGTTTTGCCAATTGAGTTAGTTTCAGCTCCGACATGTCAGAGAAGTCTCAGTCACAGAAAAAAATCAAGATAACAACTGACTTGAAGTCAGGAACTTTTATGTACTTGTTAAGATTTGAAGCAGAAGTGGTCAACGATTGACTCTGACCGCAGCAACTTTTCACGCCGTATTAGATTGCAATTCAACCGAATCTGCTCTGGATATATTTACGTGATAATTAGGCAGATTCTTTCTGTTCAAGAATTCGATCTCCTCTATATAAGGCCCGGAACATGCTATAAAATGTATAGTCTTTAAGTGGTTCTTTCCGACCGTTCATTTATTTACGGTCTGCCTGAAGGCCGGATAATAATACTATTAGGTCCTTTGAGTAGAGTAAGAGCTTTCAGTATATTTGATCTGACTATTTTTCTGTCAGTTCAGCAAAATATATATGCCATATCCATATGCATTTTTTCCTTCACATATATGATCAAAAAACCGTCTGAGAAATACATCATATCTTGTTGAACATAGGGTATTAAGGTAGATCAACTGGCATCAAAGTTCATAAATTATTCATTAGGTCCTATTCTGGATGAAAAAAATTGAATGCTGAGTCGGGTATAGGCCATTCATAAATTCATAACGGGTTCCAGAAGTTTGGAGTTCGCAGAAGCAAAAGTATGTTTACATCGAATCAAATAACAGCCTACGATTCTGGGTGTAATCATATTTAATATCAACCGACAAAAATTTACCTGGAATGGATTAATGAAAACGCTTTCACGGAATATTAAGCTCAATTTCTACGTGAACAATGCTTCCAGCGTGCCTCCAAACCTACTGGCGGGAATTTAAAATATATACGGTTCATTTATTGCGACCTGAAACATATTGAGTCTACCTATTCAGGCGTGATGGTTGTATTGATTCGCTATAAATTATGGGTTCAACCGAAGAAATTATGGTTACATTAACCGAGATATATTTGAAGCTTAAAATTTTTCTCTTCAATACATTTAAAGGATTTGATAGAAACGGGAGAAGGAAGTGAAACTTCAACATTACCAATGATTCAACAGTTCTCATTTAGAAGAACCAATTTAATATTCATCTCTTGCAGCATTTCTGTAGGTACCTATGAATATTTCTCAGAATTTATCTCGATATCGTGAAACTTATTGTTCACTTGGGGGAATCTACTTCAAACGTTTCTCTACTTATAATTCAGTTACACCAGCGTTTGAATATTCAAATAACTTGCAGTCTCAGGAAAGTAGCAGGAACCCGACAATGATTAACTGAATATGTATTGTATCTCTGAATTTTTGGACCGTCTTCGAACTAGGTCCCCGCAGGGAAGATACACTCCTGGCAACAAATAATACAATCAGCCAAAAATAACGGTTCTTTCGCAGTTGTTAATATCACCTGAATTTCATGTGCACAGTATGAAAATATGCGGAATATTCAACTCTGAATATTAAATATCGCCTAATTTACCTGGAGCATAAAATAATTACCAATTTTAAATAGACTATACAAGTGAGAAAAATATGTTCTGAAAAACTAAAAAAGTGTCCTGAACAGTTTTATCTGTCGGATGTTCAAATTAAGCTTGCCAACCATACAATGGTACGAATTTTGCCCAACTTTGCGCCCCATATTCTGGAGCTATCGGAGGAAATTCGGCTACATTAGTCGACAATTCGCTGGTGTTATTCCTTCAAAGAGGCGCATCTTATGGCATAAATTTTCTATTTTGAGTGGCTCCGCAAAAAGAAGAGGACCGATCTGGAGATCTTGGGGTCGATATTTGAATCTCGATCAAAAATTGAAGAGTATGACAATTGTCATATGTTTATGTCGATTTTCTAAGTTTTTTCTAGAATCTGCAAACTCTGTGAGAGTTCTTATCGCCATTTAGACTATGTTTTCAAGCAAAATATTCAAGAAACAAACTGAATGCAAGATATCAAGAAAGTTTAAATCGGAATATAAACATAACCTTATCACCGTTTCCTTCGACTTAGCAACGAGTGGTACGGAGAATAGGAGATATAACATTCGATTGTCGGGGGACATTCGGTTGTGGAAAAAGTCACAGAGGAGAAAAAAAAGTGATACAAGCATTCTAGTCAAGAAATTCTGACAGACTATAAAAACATTTGTCAATTAAAAAGGCTTTTAGCCTTTTTTTGAATAAGAATTTGTTATTTGAGCTTTTAATGTCCATACTCAATTTATTATAAACCTTCATACCTAAAAACATGGGTGAGTGTCGGCTTATTCTATACCTGAATGCAGGAATGATGAAATCATTATGGTTGCGTGTGAAATATTGATGAAAGTCGCTATTTTTATTGAATGAACTTTTATAGGTATACACCAATGTAGCTAGCTCCAAAATAAACAAAGATGGTAAGGTTAATATCCTTAAGGATCGGAAGAACGGTCTGCACGACTCCCTCTGTTTAACGCCTGCTAAACATCTCACCACCCTCTTCTGACCAATGAACACATCTTTGGCATCGGAAGATGCACCCCAGACGGCAACACCATACCTTAGCCTCGATGAAACCTGTGCATGATACAACGAAATAAGTTGTTCCATGGTTAACACATCTTTTAAGTTTCTTAGCAGGAAGCAAACCGAGCTCAGTCCTCGCCGAAGATTCCCACAGTGAGATTCCCAATTGAGATGTTCATCTACATCTATACCGAGAAACCGTATATTTTACACCCTAGTCAGCTCTTTGTCATCTAGATTCAGTTCAACATTGATGTTCTTATTGTGGTTGTGAAATACTAAAATTACAGTTTTATCCAAGTTAAGATGTAATGCATTTGTGCTGAACCAGTCACATAGAATATTCAGATTTTTCTGCAAATTTTCCTGTAGGGTGAGACCATCCTTGCCTGATGCTATTGCCGTAGCATCATCTGCATACAAGAACAAGTTACATTCAATATTCCATGCAACCTGCGCCTGTTGTTCATATTCAACTTAGAAAATCGACGCGGACATATGTCAATTGTCATACTCTTCAATTCTTGATCGAGATTCAAGAATCGGGCCCCTGGTTTGATCCCTAACCAAAACTTGTCTGACAGACTTTATAAGAGCAACGTCAGCGAATTGATGCCGAACGTAGCCGAATCACTCCAGACATGCTCCAGAAAATGAGATGGAATTTGGAGCAAAATACAAACCATTAATTTTATGGGAGTTGGTGGGACTCAATTTGAGCATTTGTTGCATTAAACTATTCAGGTTTTTTTTTCTGAATAAATTTTCCTCTTCTGCATTTGGAATTGGTAGTCATTTTATGATCTAGGTAAATTTGATGATATTTCATTTCAAAGTCTAATATAACGTGAAGTAATGATAAAATCTGGAAAAACGAAACGAAAAATACTACCCGAAGAAGCTGATCCAAGGATCCAAGGCAGCTGTTTCACAGTTACTACTGATCGTCAGGTTAACTAACGTTGGATAAAACCGCAGAGGGAAACTCGATATTTGTCACCTTTCAGATGGACCGCTGCAGTATAACAACGTACAGCGCGCCATCTTCTGGGAGCATCTACCGAATCCCACCTTCGAGTGCAGAATACTTTGATCGATGTGCATGACGTTCATCCTTTAGTCGCATCAGGTCGCTGTATCTGCGATATTGTAGATTTACAAACACCATCACGACATGGAAACTCTCGGTTCATGTGGATTTCCACAAGACGAAAACTGCAACATCTAACAAAGATAGGAATTGGTTTAATGGGGAAGAAAGAGCTCCAGTAATCATAAATTAATTGGTTTTTCTGTTTCCTTTTCTATGCTATACCCTGTATTCGCTATCGTGAAGCTACTTGACACGTTGGAACAAGATACTCAGATTAAATTTCACTCGAAAAAGAAAGTTCCTAATCTTTGATGACTGAATTGAGAATGCATTGAATTCAAAAGGAGCAATTGTGAAATGTTTGTAGGCGATGCAAAGAGAAGTTTCATTAAAGTTTTAGTTAATAAGCATCGGTAATGACCAGTGACAGACGCTGGGAATGTTCAATACGTGTTTATACAATTGGAGGTATACAATTTCGAATTCAGTCTGGCAACATCCTGAACCTGATTAGGTAACACCAACATTAAGACCAACTCGGAAACTTTAATGTTGAATACAGATTGTGTTGGACCCTTATAGGAAAGTGAGAATTAGATCAGTGGACCTCACAGAGTGCCAGAACACATCTGTAAATGGGTCCAATTTGTTGAGTTGCCCCTAGTAGATATCAGGATGATAAGGGAAACTTTTGAAGGTGACCCTGAAGGAGTTATTCCAGATAAGAGAATGAATTTCAGTTAATCTTCGTTGTGCTTATCAGTAGTCATAGGAGCAACTTACAAGGGAAACAATATTGCTGTTTCATCTTCTTTGAGTTGTGGAGGGGACAACCTTGTTCTTCGTTAACATAGAATTTCAGTTTTGGGTGCCCTTCCAGGATCATATCTTCAATGATGAATACACTGATAAATAATTCGTGGTAAAATAAAATTCTGCCGGCCGAGTGCAAACACTGTTACTTTCCAAGAACAGGACGTAGGATCTTGAAACTGAGAGAGATGAACTTCGGTTATTCCTCCAAGACTTGAATTTACTGATCTGATATGATTGAAACTGATTAATTGTTTATTTGAATTGCTGATTTGTAAACTTGTGATACATTTCGTGAGGATCGTCTTATTTTAATTTTTGCTAACATGTCTGGTACTCGATTGCACATCGATTGCATATGTATTTGCAGATACCTCAAACTGTTCATTCTCACAACAGTGTACCCTATTTCTGTTTGATCCGCATTTAACTGCCCGAAATAAAAAACTATGACAAATTTTTTGGCTTTCTCCAGTATCGTTAATATTTCCTGAATGACTCAAGAAATACTGATCATAATCGAACTCGATAGCGAGTTGGGAAATACTAATGTAGAATTTTCTACGAAATTTCATGATGATCGTGTCATCAAAATGATTTGATGAAAAAATTTCTCGGAATTTTTATTTGAAATTTTTTTTCGAACTGTTGGTCAGATTTAAACGAAAATTTGTGCAAACCTTCAACCCAGTATTTCATTACAGTGTGACAAGTTCCAGTTCGATCCCATATCAATCTAGGAGATATTGAGAAGAAATATGTCAGAGCTAGTGGTTTTTTCATTGGTGTCGATATTATTTCCTAATTATCTCAAAAAATACTGATCCAATCATGAGAAAACTTGTTGACTTGTTGTGGAATGATCATGCTGAAACTTGTGCAAATTTGATGATGATCTTGTTAGAACAATAAAAAAAATCTCCCAATTTGGCTTCAAATCATTTTTTTTCCAACACTATTTATAAGATTTCGAATGAATTTAGCATAGACGTTGACAAAGTGACATCCGATTCGAATTTTTGGAGATATTGAAAAATAATTAAACAAGTTTTCGATTTTTTTCTCGGTATCGTTGTAACAGGAATAAATGAAAAAGTTTTGAAGCAATCATAATAAAACTTGGTAGCTACTCACAAAATGCTGATACAGAACTCTGTGCAATATTCGGTGATAATGGCGATTTTACATTTTCAAATGGAATTTAAATGGAAATTTTGCATTAAACTTCAACCTATCACTTCTTGAATATTAGCTACCCGTACTGTCTCGGTGGTCAGGAACTATGTAGAGTAAGGAAAGTTCGAGATCTTGGAGTAATTTTCGACTCCAAACTGATTTTTGATTCTCAAGTAGAGGCCGTTGTCAGTTCCTCTGATAGACTGCTTGGGTACTTCATTCGTCAATTCCGCACATTCAGTGATTTTAATAACGTCAGAAAAAGTTGCCTTTTGTGTGTAACCATTTTAAACTGACATACTGACAGTAATTCGAATACTCTCAAAACTATTCACTTTTCCTTGATTTTTTCCATGTTGAATTTAGCTTGAACAGTCTGGTGCCCGCAGTATTTGACATACATTGAACGCATTGCAAGTGTTCAAAAAAGGTTTCTCATATTCTTTAATTTTGAATTTACTTTTCGCCTTGTTCCTGGAAATACTGAAAATTACAATATTAGGCTTAAATTTTTCAACATGATCAGTCTTGAGGGTAAATGATATTCTATTCTCAGTAAAACTCCTTAACTTCGAGCTTCGAGATAGTTACCTTTTCGGCAAGTCGATATTAATGTACCTTATAGGAGACTGGGACGTTCTAATATTTTCCATCTCAAGTTTCGGAACACCAGATGCGCCCAGAATTCGCCAATTCATAGAATTACTCATTTATGTAACGGTGTAAATCTATTTTCCACTTAATCTTGTTAATTGAAGAATTCCTTGAAAAATCCTTTCTCATTATGATAGTTCGATATTTATGTTTGTTTGGTGTTTCTTGTTTACTTATAAAATTTTCTGTTATACTGTATCATTTTTCCCCTAATATTTCATTCTTGGATTGGGCTCAATTAAATCGTTTTCTTCTGTTCGATATTAAAAATGATGTAATACCTCGAATTATGTATACGTGAATACAGTAGTGGACTCTTCACAGTCCGTTGTATTCTTTATGTCTAATAAATTAAATGCAATAAATAAATTTTTCGAACAACTGCTACAGTCCAATTCGATCCAATCGGTATTTTTGGAAATGTTGTGAAAATAGAGTTTGGACTGGTTATTCGTAATTGTGGTCCAAATCCACTCTACAAATATTAAGTTTTAAAGTTGTTTCTTTCAGAAGTTAATGTGGTTACGAATGGCCGATAGTCCCATTCAACATTTTGTTCCCAATTTTTATAGATTGGATCAAATTGCATTTTAGTAACCTATTCATGCAGAATTTCGAAGAAGCCCTGTGAAAAGGAGATCGCCAAATTTTTTCATCACGAAGTGAAGATGCTTTAGTGCTTTTCTTGAATTTCACTGATGAATTTCTCATATCGACTCTTTTCTCTACATAGTTTATTTAGTAAAAACATTTTTTGGGATGTATTTAATTTTTTTGTGGAAATGCGCAGTGTTATTTATTTTTTTCAGTTCTCACCACATTTAATTTAATTTTTTCGCAAGTTCTCGAATGTAAAAAGTGGGAGCATTGAGCATTCTTGCTATTTTTTTCAACCATGTACACCCCAAAAATTATTCGGAAAATACCATTTCTGGCCTTCAAAAGTCACGCAGTTATATTCGAGATAGTTTATGCTCTTAATGTTTCGTTTAGAGATCGTGCAAAATTGCAGCAACACGGGTTAGTTGAAAATATCAAGACCACCTAAATATACCTTTTAGGGCGCATTTTAGCTGCTGGAAATGATCCCTGCATCCAGTCAAAGACTTTTCATTTCAGATACCTGAAATATCTAGTTAACTATCGGTTTTATCAGAGCTGTAATTGAACTGCATTCACAGCGGCTGATGGAAGAAAGTTGTCGTTAGGAACGCTTATGGCGTTCGTAATGGCTAGCAGATGAAAAAAAAATACAAAATCAAATTGCTGGATGAAAACACTACAATACGGGAATAATTTAATTCAATGGCTGTGTTATATCGAAATCGTATATTCTATATGGTTTATAGTGAATGGATGAAATGAATGGACGAAATACACATTCTAAACCAGTATTGTGAATAAAATTTCAATTAAAAAATATTTATTCCACCCACATGTTTTGCAGCTTTGTATATGATGGGGACGTAAAAGAGTATTTGGTGTTTAGTTACACTCGAATTTTAAAAACGATATTTCAATAGAAATGAACCTTCGAAGTAGGTCAGCCAATCAGAAGTGGTTCGAATGATATATGGTTGTATCCACATTCAAAAGGAGATTATATAGTTGAATATTTAGAAACATGCTTTACCCCTCATATGTATGAATATTGTTTGATGTCCATTGTTAAGCTACTCCTACTCAGGAACGTAAGAATCTTGAGAGCTTCGTACTTTCAGTTTCGAATGAACAAAGTGTGTGCAAGATATTTTCGAAATGTTTCATCTTTTGAAAGGTCTATAGATGATATACAGCGGCAGTTTTTTGGCAGATATGTCGTTCCATCGTCGTACGGGTGTTGATTCATTGTTTACCCAACCCAAACCAAACACACCGCAGTCCTCTTGGTAGAACGAATATTGTGAACGTAGCCACAATAAAAAATAATGTTGGTGAAACAATTCCACCATTAGCACGAGTCGTTGAAAGCTAGATCAGTCCATGGTGGTTTAGCAAAATACGATTGAATACATGAGAGCCAACTCTACAGATGTAGCCTTAACAGTATAGCCGCTATCAACTGTTGAAGTCTCTACCAGAAAACCGACGGTTTCATTGGATATTGTTGAGTTTTTGGGTATTCGACAACTGGAGCCTCATTATTCTAATATTTTTAGAGTGATATCGTGGTTCATAGATATTTTGAATTATTTTCTTTTCACTGGAACAATTGGGTAGGTGGTATTATCAACAGAATACTAGCCAGCTCATATAAACCATACACAAGTTAGCAGCACTGACACCTTCGCTTTCCGCACAGCGGAAAAAACGTTTTTTGATAGTTTGTCCTGACATAAGGGGTTGAGTTATTGAATCGTTGAATTGTCATAGCTATTAAATATAGCTGCGAATAATTCTATCTCGAAGTCACTAAAATAGTGTAAATGCAATAATAGATACATTCGATCAAATCTTGTATAACACAATTGTGATGTACCAAGATTCACATGTAATGACAGAATCAAGAGAAATCGATCCCGGCTCCTGCGCCAATTTGTATCAACAGAATCGAATCTACATCGATCAACTACTGAGTCTATTTCAATGCGAGCGATCATGATTGTTGCTAAGTACAAATGCTGGTCAATTCTTCTCTCCGTTTACTAAATATATTATCTACAAACCAACTGAATATGAATTGAATTGGGCGAAACTTATTTTCAAAACGGAGAGTTCGACTGAAATTTCATCATTTCTGAATAGATGAATAGATTATTGAACCTAATATTTCCAGAAAACGTGTAATTTCTGTGAATGATGATGGTTAGATTGAAAACCTAGAAAAGATGGCCGCTTTGGCAACGAATTTAAACATGCGCGCAAAAGCTGCTGACTTCAAGTCAGTGCTTTAATAGGTTTTTTTCGAGTAATTCTGGAAAAAATTTCTATACCGAGGAAAAACCCACGAAATTTGACATTTTTTGTCACAATATCTCAACAAATTATGATCGTATCAACCTGAAATTTGGTATACTGCTGTGAAATATAGAGTTCAAAGTATAAGCGACATTCTTTCCAAATGTAATGAATAGTTTATAAAAAAAAAATTTTTGGAAAAAAAATTCGAACAAAATTTTGAATTGCCCAACGGCACGATTTCAACAAAATTTCTCGAAAATATGCGAGTCCTTATACTCCAACTTATTGCCAAGTTTCAATTCAATCGCCTAAGTACTTCTCGACATATCAGAGAAATAACCTCCAAATCTCAAATGGCTATAACTCCGAAACCATTTGGCCGATTTGCCCATTAACATCGCATTTTGAAATGCTACGTACTGTGAAAGTTTCGAGTCGATAGGATTCTCCGTACGCCCGTAATCGTGCCTACATACGGACGGCCGGCAAACGGACAGAATCGACTTGGACAACGGATTCGTCATCAGTGGGTCTAACCTAGTCCTTTGAGACCATTTTCGACTCAAAATTCGAAAATTGCAGACATTTTGACAAAACGATGGCACGCTCTTCCCCAGAACATGCGCACGAAAACATGGTATTTCGAAGCTGTTTCAAAAAATGTCACTATAATGCTTCAGATTTTCTTGGGTGTGTTTACAATGAATTTCAGTACCGAAGCACCATAATACAAGATGAGAATTTCTAACTCGTAATAAAGCAATGCAGAAAATCTGAAAATGAATTATAAAGGATCACAAAATGTTGGAAATATTAAGAACAGGAGGCGGTCATGTCTATGCAAGCTTTGAAATTTCGTGCTGAACACCTAAAATGAACATGTGAAATTTTCCTTGCATCACCCTTCTAAATTCAATCTTCCATAAAGCCGTATGGGTTATTTCTAATAGAACATAATACTTTAGAATCACAGTGATTACGACAATAAAAATTCAGACAAAAAAACCAGCGCTGAATTAATACTGTCGAAGGAAACAAAATAATGAAAAACTGTTGAATGCATTAGTGATCAACATTTCAACGCACCCTGAACTTATGTAGATTTCATTTATTCAATACCAGATGGCCGGATTGCGGAATGTTCTGACCCCTCTCTGTGTGATGCAGGTTGATTAGATCATTTATATTACACCGGGCATTACCAACACAATTGAACAGTGAATCCTTGATGGCCAAGTGTACTGGACATCTCATTTGAAAATTTACAACAGTCTTTATTGAGATTTTATAACACATGTGGATATGAAAACCACAGTTTCAGATGTTCTGAATTGTACAATTTTTTACAATATGTAGAAATTTGAACAATAATATCATATCCTCCATTGCAAATTTCGAAAATAGATTGAAGGTTACATATTTGAATGCCAGAATATTCATGCTTATCGAGTATTAGAATGTATTCTCTACACGAATAGAATTGAAATTCATATCTAATTCTCCAGAATGTTATCTCCTTCCTTTACTTGAATCGAAATTTTCCTCATAATAAGTAAAAATTTAAAAGGTATATAGTGATATAGTTTTCAGGTTCTTCGTAGGATAGATTGATATCTTTTAATAGTTATCGAGAATTTTTGAATAATCATAATGATAATTCATCTGTAATAGTACCTAGCAAAGAAAAATTTTTCCACATATGAATGAACCTGTACATGAAATCTATTAAGAGCTCATGGAAAATCTGTCTATTGAAGGATCTAATGTGTCAATTCACACATATATTCTGTCAATATTGACAGAACTCATCATTTGACAAACTGAAATTTATTGATAGATTCCATAAAGCTTAATCATCCGATCCACACATACGAATAAACTTGTACACGGAATCTGTATTTGTTGGGTAAAATGGCAACTCCTAAATGAAAATCTGTCAATTTGAGAGATCAAATTCGTCAATTGACAAATGTATTCTGTCAATATTGACAGAGCTCATCTTTTATTTGAAATTGATTGCTTAGTTGGGTTTCTCAAAGCTTAAACGTGCGATCAACACAATGATAATCTATGTAACAATTCTACTCTTTTTTATTTTTCGGAATCTTTGAAAGTGGAATATATTTACTTTTTGAACGAGGCAGTACTTAACTTCCCTCTCTATTTAATATTTCAGGGGTTGCTGCCATCACGCTCACAGGGTTGATATAAATTTGTTGGAACTATTCGTATAAAATGTCTCCCTTTATACTAAAATTCACTTCTTTTTACATTTTTTCTGATTTTGTATGGAAGCTGAGTTATATGGGTGGAACCTTTTCAAATTGACTACGTGGACCATTTTATGTCTGTAATTGTGAAACCAAAGAATGAATAGAATTTCCAGGTCCTTTTCACAACTCTTACGTACTCAACAAGACCCTTACTTGAGAGCAAACAATACCACGTGTTGGTAAGTTACGGCTCGGCAACACAGCCACATGCAAGTTTCATTAAACCTCGTTAATATCTCAAGGTTAGGCTGTCTGCCTAATTTAACCAATAACCGCTAGAAATATTGGAAACGCCTGAAATTTAGGAGGAAACAGGGTGTCGTTCTGCAGGCTTCAGTGGATATTTTTTGTACTTAATTTTTTATGAGAATGCGCAATGTTAGTTTTTTTCCATTTTCACTGCATTTCAGTTTTTATTTTCCCGAAAAATTCTTTACTATGAAAAAGTTGCAACATTGCGCATTCTTACAATTTTTTTCCTCTCAAAAAAACGAATTCTGGCCTCGAAAAGTCATCTCGTTTTATTTGAGGTATTGTTTGCTCTTAACTGAAATCTTTCGGTGTAAACTCCTGCCATCTATTTCGATATTGACAGATAAAATGTGTCAATTCACAAAATGAATGGATTAATTGACTGATTAATATGTCAATACATATAATACACTTTATTTTCTGTGTAGACAGAGACGAATTGAAAGAAACTTCGAATTTTCTTCGCATCCGATTCAGGATTTGAAAATCCTTGATGGTTCGATTCAATGGACACATCATTCGAAATTCAACTACAGTATTGTGGACTACCTTGGTAGCCTAGGGAATTGAGAGATTGTCTAGGATACTGAAAGTACTGGGTTCGAATCCCGGTGAGGTCAAGGATGGTGTGTAGAGTTTGGGGTGTAGAAATATGTCTGTGTGTCTATGAATTAAAAAGACCCTAGTTCGGTATGAGTCTTAGTGAATGTTAATGTATAAATATAATTTGAAAGCCTGTCTTAATGGCAAAAGTACATTTGAAAGAATGAATGAATGAACAGAATTGTGATAACATATCATATCTAAATGTGAAAACCAAAGTATTAAATTTCCCAGCTGTATAAGTGCGACAGAATATGAATTTCATTATCTCCGATGGAACGTGGAAAATTGAGTGCAGTAAACATATTCGGACGGCAAAAACAAACAACTCCACTCTAGGGGGAAAAGATGGAACAAATCGAAAAATATAAGATTCAACGATGTAAACAATCTCCCGAACGTGTATCAACTTTATGGACGAATATATAATAGATAAGAGAACTGAGTTGTTGAAACATCATCATACGAAGCCATTCACATTTATGTTTTCGAGAAAATGCAAATAGGTTGTGTTCCGGAGAGACCATTCGAAGTGATATATGGGAGAAGTCTTTTTTCGAATTTTAAGCATGCATTTCTCTTACATGTTTTAGTGGGGTGTCACATGGAAGCTCCTATTTCCTCCGAGTATAACCCAGTTAAAAAACGATTTTTCAGAAGTCTGTATCTTTGTGATTCATTTCGATTTGTTATTAAAATTGAATTCGAATGACTTTTGCTAAAGAGATGTTACTCATCGAAAGATGATTCAAGACGTTTTTATCAATTAAAACTCATTCTTGGAGGATTTTGCATCATTTTGAATTTTTTTTCTGGGTTTCCACTCCCAACATCTGAAAAAGAACTATTAAGAATTGAATAAAAATTGTTTTTTCACGGAAAATCGCCTTTCGGATTGCATGATTGAATTTTTTGTCAAAAGCGGATTCTTGGAAAGTTCAAAATTTTTAGGTTATTTCCTCAATATCTCAAGAAGTACAGATGCGATTACATCGAAACTAATTAGTTGAAGAATTTCAACACGCAACTTATTGCGAAGTTCCGTGCGAATCCAATGGTTAAAACATTTTGAAAAAATTGTTTTTCGAAAATTATCCAGATCCTTATGGAAAAAAAATATATTTTTCTGAATTCATTGACCAGATTTCGTTGAAATTCGGCACATACCTCAACTTAAAGTTACACAACAGTTCTCCAAATGTTAATTTGATCTTTATTTTTGGAGATGTCAGGAAAAAATCAAGTCGAATTTCGTTGTTATATGAAATGTAGAGAATATATCCCCAATATCTCGATAACTATCGACGCGATCAGACTGAAACTTAGGATATACCTCGATGTCAGTATTCAAACACAGTGCTTTGAATTTCAGTTCGTGCCGATATTCATTTTCGGAGATATTGAAAGATTGAGATTATTTCTTCAATATCTCAGGAAGAACAGCAGACGCGATCAGATTTAAATTATCTGATTAGTTGAGGAACATCATCGCACTTCTCAATGCAGAATTTGGTGAGGATCATAGAGGTAGAAAATTGTGAAAAAGTAAACGAAAATTTTGTAAATTTCTGTTGAAAAATTTTTTACCGGAAACTTTTCTTCAGATTTTAATAAAATTGTCAGTCTTCTTGGTTATTTCAACTCAAAAAACACTGAAATAAAGACATTTCGAATGGATATTTATATGCGGAATAATTGGGTGATTTCGCTTTTGCCATTGAACAGGTTCAACGGATATCCTGTCTCTAAATAGATTTTCATTTGACAGTTGACAGTTAGGCTGACCTTAACCACAATAATATCCGAAAGAAACGATTTAGAGACTCAATATTTTTTTAGCAGGTTTGGGTCCGAAATCGTTCATTATGCAACTTTTTCACGGGAAATTTTTCTTGACAAATAGTTTGAATTTCGCAATCCGCAAGAGCATGATCAATAATCTTTATGCAATTTTCAGTTCTGACGCGTTTTTTTCTGGGAAACAGCGCGTTAATGTTTCGTCACAATGTCTGTAATTTTCGAATTTCAAGCCGAAAACAGTCTTGAATGATAAGGCTGGACACCTGAAGGAAAATCCTTGGTCAAATTCAATTCTGTCTGTCCGCCCGACCGCTGCAGATTTACGGTTTTTATCGATCTTCAGACCGCCGCCCTACCTTGAAAATCGCAAGGTAAAAACCGCAAAGCTGCAGTTACCGTACTTTCGGATATGTTGTAGATGTTTTGGCTGATTGGATAATTAGCCCAGATCAACATGGAACATTTGTTGACCCATTGACAGATATTCGTCTTTGAGTCACGTTAGTTTATATTAAAGTGGAACTCTATTTTCTGCATGATCCATTCCTTTGATTGAAACTTAATAGTGAAGAAACCGGCCCTGAGGCTATCTAGTAATCCATTTTCAGCTTAACATTCAAAAGATATACATTTGGAGTAAATGACAGCGTCTTGCACAAACAATATTGAAGCACATAACAATGCAATCGCAGAAATGGCCGTAATGAATGAACGTGGGTAAGTTGGAGAAATGTATATTTTTAAAGGAAATAATGTAGACGGAACTCCCCCGTTTTCGAAACAGAGGTTGTCAAAAGTTTTCTAAAGTTCTGCAATTAAGATATTTCGCGTCTATCTATATCTTACGGAACTGTCGGTTTCAGGTGTTCCAGAGTTGTTTCGCCAGATAAATTCTGAATGTTAATTACGAAAATAACTAGAATACCGGAATGAGAGAAGCAGGGAAAGTTGACACCTCTTTGTGAGCGGTCGCGTCACGGAATTCGTGGAAGAATTTCTCGAGGGCCTCTCTTTCGATATCCCGGAAAAAAGTGGCAGTAGACAACATTAAGAAATAGGCTGCCGCATTGTTATTATTCCACACCACAGGCAGCATCACTTTAATGCGGATTAATTTGATTTGACTATAAATTTGCTAAATTCCTTAGGAGCATTCTGGTTTACTGGTTTTTCAGTGATAGACCTTTGAAATCGTGCAGCGAATAAGTTCTGGAGTCATTTAGGCAGCAGGTTAAAATGTTGCTCGTGAACTTTTGCGGGATTCGTTTCGTATACGTATACTCCATTCACTTGTATAAACTTTCCTGGTTGGCCATTACATTCTGACACATTTCACCGTGTATATTTTGAAAATGTTAGGTTATTGTAATTTTCCTGTCAGATAACTGCACAACGTTAAGGGCCGGTATTATAAAACTTAATGGGAAGTTAACTTTAACTTTAAACGACAGTTAAAGTTATGCTCAAAAATGTCGGAATTATAAAAGTCTCATTTCTATCATAGACAAGAAATACTGTGATGATTTCTATGAAAAGGAGAATGAAATACTTTGAGATTCTGTAATAAATCTAACCACCAATTTCTGGGTTGGAAAAGCTGGACTTTGGAAAGATACTCCCTTTCAAAATATGATAGGAATAAACAAATCCTTTATTGACAAATATTCGCACTATGTACAGGGAGCTTAATGGATTGTGGTTTCCATAAAAAAAGAATTACTGATTTGAGGGAGAGTTGCAATGATCAATTTTGAATTCTTATATTTTTTACAATATGGAAGGGGTGTTTGGGTATTTATTCGGTCACCTAACTAAAATAACTACTTCCACTAATGAATATATTGGAAATGAAAGCTTCAGAGAAAAAACTTTGACAATAATGAGACACATTCAATTCAGGAATTATATAACAATTACAATAAAATTTGTCCAAATCCAATTAGGTACAGAATTTTTTACAAATACTTAACTCTTCACCAACGGGCAAGTACTTTCAACTGAGACTGGGAGTGGTAATAATCTCAACACTAAATTTGCAAAAATTGTCATTCAATTAAAGAATATGGTAATGTTTTGTGTGGCTCAGAGTTATCGAGCCCTGATATCTAGAATTTGTACAGCTACCAGCTTGACCATTACTATAAGGAAAGTATCCATTGCAATCGTGATGATTTCCTTTTATCCTAAAAGTTAAATAATGTGTATAAATTATTATGCTTCATTACGCATTTATAACTTTTATCTGTTATATTAGGCACCGGAAAGAATAAATGCCAATGATTTTTTTTCCTCTACAACTTATAATAGTTGAACAGAAAGAGTAACTGATATTTTCATCACAATAATATGCCATGAGGAACTCTCGAGATTGGATTATTACTTGAGTGAGGTTCATAGCAGGCATTTTGATGTAAATAGATAATAAGTATGCAATTTTCCATGAGACATTTCTGATAATACAGCCAGTATAGTTGATTTGTGAAAACCCCTAAAATCTCCAGCAACTATCAAGAAAGAACAAGCTGCAAAAACTCTGCGTGTAATAAACACATTTGCATCACTAGCGTCACAGCACGATTTCTAAGAATATGTATTCCATTACAGGCGTGCAGAGTATCCAGATAAGCGAAATCGGTTTTTGAATTCCGTTTCTTCCCTTAAGTTCAAATGGTTCAGCCGATTTGTAAATATCCTTTCTCAACAAGGATATTCAACAATTTTCATGGCATCATCGTCAGTCAGTTAAAAAGTTCTTCAAAAATGAAGTGAATATCTCTCAACAAGGATGTACAACAATATTCATGTCATCTTCGTCATCGTGAATTAAAAGTCCTTTAAAAATGAAGTGAATTATATCTTGCTAACATGTTTCCGAAAATATCATAACAAACAAATCGAGGTTATATTCCCCTTATGTCAGCCGAAAAAAAAGAGAATCTGTGGAAAATAACGATTTAACTTTAATTTTAACTATAATTGATACCCAAACCACCTAATAAGATAACCCTGCAAATCTAACTTTAACTGGAAATTGCTGCTTAATTTTCAGTTAAAATTAAAGTTAACTTCCCATTAAGTTTTATAATACCGGCCCTAAATCTCATAATTGCACATGAAAATAACTGTGAAACTTTCGGCTGATTTTGCCCACTGACTAACTAACTATCAAATTTTGATACGCAAGCTCCCACATTAAAGTTTCAAACCGCTATCTCGTTCCATTAGAAATTTATCTTTGCAACGACCCAACAGAATCGAGTGTGACAACAGATTCATCATCAGTAGGTCCAGCCTTCCCATTCAAGAATATTTTTGGAAACAAATTCAAAAATAGCAAACCTTAATAGTAACGCGCTGACCTACAGAAAAAGCTAGTAAAACTACTCTCTACACTTGCATTTCAGTTATTTAGTTTCAAACTGTGGCGTCTGGCCAGAAAGTCCTTGAAACGTGGACAACTGTTCAAACATTTTTGCTGAATTGAAGTGGGGAGTTTAACCTTGTTCTTATTCGTAGCTAGAGCGGTCACCCAGCCAGATATTGACCCCACCAACGATCAGTCGATTCGATCTGATAAAATCAGTTTGGCGACCGCAGATTTGTGGTGGCCTCGTGGTACGTGTGAGTAAGCCTAAGTGTTTAATTGAATCCTCTTCTTCACTACACTCGCGCCTTGGTCTCTCCACAGAATTCCATTCGAAAAAATGGCGCGACAATGGCGCTAAGTCGATTGAAAATGCACCAAATTTTCCTACGTAGATTAGAACACACTCATTTGAACCGTTGATGTAAGGGGAAAGGTAGGTGTACGAGATTGAGGAGGAACTATTAACGCCGTCTTGAAGTTTTCATTAGTAAAACATAGTCAACAATATGCCATCAAAGCATTTAATTGTAATGGATGTCAGTGATGACAACAAGATTCTTTATGGAAAATAATCAAAATATCATTGGTTAGATCTAAGGTTGGGTTCACTACAGACCTATGTGAAATGTGTTCTAGTTAATTTATTTCTGAGGTTTTTGCATTAGTGGCTCTGTTGCCCGTTCTTTTCGTTTTTTCAACAACATGGTAGTATTCGTTATGCTATATGTTTTGCCATCGAACAATGATGGAGAAAGTGGATGTTGGGGCAAGATCATTATGTAAAGGAGGTACAGGATTATCCATGTGGATCATCTACCAGTCCAGAATGGTTATTTTTAATTTATGTTTGTTCTTGAACGAAAAGATGTACTAGATCGAAAAGCTAGCATTGTGAAGAAATATGTTGGTAAAAACATTCTTCTTGTTATAGACCATGCCGGGCACAATTGTTATAAAAGTAAAACTAGCCTTGTCTAATGTTCCGAAGATTCTATTTAAGGTGCTGGATGCTGTAGAAAATTGTTTGCCATTTAGTACGGCGAAGTAGATAATATTTTTGTTGAATAATAATTACGATATTTACATTCTGACACATTTCACCGTGTATATTTTGAAAATGTTAGGTTATTGTAATTTTTCTGTCAGATAACTACACAACGTTGTTCTCTCATTGAAGTCGTAGTAATTACGTATTTTTCAAAATGTGAATTTACTTTGGGAAAATAATGAATTTTATGAAATATTATGTGAATTCAATAATTCCAAAGACTTGGCGAATGTTGAAGAAAGTTTTCCTCTGTTAACACTGGAAATATTTCACGTACATAAATAGGGTTGGAAGATTCACTTATGCTATTTTCTTGTACGGAAATCAAGAATCGAGTGTTGATATCTCACTAAAAAATAGTGAATAGGGTATAGGGTAGTCCGTTACTTTGTGATAGTTCATTCGAAAAAAACAAAAAGTACTCGAATAACCCTGCAGTAATAATTCTGAAGTAACAGACAAACCTATGGAATTCCCTACTTCCCGAAATTCTTAAGAAATAAGTCTACAGAAGACATTTAAATACCTTGTTGTACAACTTGAAATACTCCAGTATAAAAATGTAGTAGTACTACAAATCCTCTGTCACCTTAAGAGAACTAACTCAATTCACAAAGTTCTTGGAAATCTTTGTGAACGATATATTTTTCTCTCACATATGTCGAAAATGTTGGATAGCTTGTGAGTAATTATTGATTCCAAATTATCAGGGTTACTATCAGAATAAGCAGATTTCAATTCTACATAGCACTTCCTGATATTTGGTCTCTGCTTCTTCGAAACTACCTTCGGCATTTTTAGTTTCTAAGCTTGATGATTATGTTGAGTCGAGATTATTTGTCTATAGGCATTGGCATTTGGCAACGTCTCTGATAATTATTTTGACATTGCCAATATTTCACGAGTGCCAACCTGCATCAGTTTCAACTAAAAAAATTTCAAAGAGCACTGCCGTGAAGGCAGCAACTTTTGCGCGCATGTTCAATGTAGATGACCGCTTCAGCAACGAATTTGAACATGCACGCAAAAGCTGCTGCCTTCACGGCAGTTCTTTTTGAATTTTTTTACTGATAAATTACTGGATTTCAATTCGATCAAATCTGTATTTTTGAAAATATTGGAAAAATAAAATTTTGAATGGGTATATCTACGGAATCATTGGGCGGATTTTACCCATTCACGAATTCGACCTTCGTAATTAAGCTCCAAACCTACTTTACAAATATCGAGTTTCTAAGTCGTTTCTTCCGGAAATTATTGTGTTAACGGTCAGCCTAACGGCCGACTGCGTAAACACAATAACTTCCGAAAGAAACAACTTAGAAACTCGATATTTGTAAAGTAGGTTTGGACCTTAATTACGAAGGCCGAATTCGTGAATGGGTAAAATCCACCCAATGATTCCGTAGATATACCCAATCAAAATTTTATTTTTCCAATATTTCCAAAAATACAGATCAGATCGAATTGAAATCCAGTACTTCATCGAAAAAAAACAGTTCGAAGTTTCATACAGAATTTAATGAGGATGATATGATAAGAAAATCATAGAAATTTTTTTTTTCAAATTGTTCTTATGATACGATTATCACGAAATTTCGCAAAAAGTTGTCGTTTAGCATCTCAAAACTAGCTGTGAAGTTTTATCAGGACTGAATCAGAGTTAAACCGAGAAAATCAACGATATCGAGATGAAAACCTCGAAATTTCATATATTTTTTCCCGATATCTCCAAAACTTATAATCGTATCGAACTGAAATTTGGTACACTGCTGTGAAATATGAAGCTCAAAGTGTGAGTGGAATTTTTTTTTGGATATGATGAATCGTTTCCGGAAAAAAAAATTCTTTGGAAAAAAATTTCGAAAATTTTTTTTTTTAAATTTACTGACTATGTGATCCTGACGAAATTTGGCTCAAAGTTGCGCGTCGTTATACTCCACCTAACTGCCAAGTTTGAATCTAATCGCTCGAGTAGTTTCTGAAATAAAAAATAAATACCTTTGAATTTCAAGTACCTATAACTCGGAAACTATTCGACCGATTTGGCCCATTAACGAACTTAACCGCGGCATTCTGATGCGCAACCTATCCTGAAAGTTTCAAGTTGCTAGCTTGCTCCTGTCGACAGTTATTGTGTCTACCGCCGGACAGAATCGATTTTGACACCGGATTCGTCGTCAGTGAGTTCAACCTAGTCGATTGAGACCATTTTCGGCTCAATCATCCAAAATTACAGACATTTGGACAAAACGATAGCACGCTGTTTCCCTAGAACATGCGCGCAAAAACTTAATAGACCTAAATCATGGCCAACCAGGAATTTATGTTTGATGGACTTCGGAGTGCTAAAGATATATGAATTTTATTTATGATAATAATTTGTGTTCTTCATGCGGAAGTTGCACTGTCTAATCATTTCAAATGAACGGAATTATTTATGTAATCTGTTCAATTCAATCGCTACATTTGTTCCTGAGATATGAGGAAAATAACCTCAAAATTTCAAATTGCTATAACTCCGAGACTATTCGGCCGATTTGGCCCATTAACGAACTCAACCTTCGTATTTTGAAATGCAACCCTTCCTGAAATTGTCAATTCGATAGAATTCTCTGTACGCCCGTTATAGTGGTGACGGCCGGCCGGAAAGAATCGATTTTGACATCGGATTCGTCATCAGTGAGTCCAACCTAGTCGTTTAAGACCGTTTTCGGCTCAATCATCGAAAATTACAGACATTTGGACAAAACGATAGCACGCTGTTTCCCTAGAACATGCGCGCAAAAATAGAAATTTCAGTGTTTCAGAACGACTCACTTCATTTAAATGATTAATATTTGCAGGACTGGGCAGTATTTCAATCACTTATAATTGAAATACGTTTTTGAAATACAAATACGTATTTTGTATTTCAATCACTTCTTGAAAATGTATTTTGTAATTGGTATTTCAAAAACCTGACGCTGAAGTATTTTGTAATTCGATACTTTTTTCTTCGAAATACTTTCGAACAAATACATTTAGCGATCTACAGAAAATAGTCCATGAAACTTCCTTCAGATGGCGCGATGTTCATCTGCTTAATCTTGTTCTTCTGCTAGCAATCATATTTTCGGCAAATGGAAAGGAAGAATAGGGACAGGTTAACTCTTGAACTGTATTTTTTATTTGAACTTCTCGTAAGGTTCGTTTTATGTTCTTAAACGGGTATTTTAATTAAACTTGTTTGAGTTCTGTGTATTCGAAGAATTTATTAGTAATAATTCAACGATGGATGATCAAATTCCTTTCTCGGTCTCAGACGACAGAAGCGATGGAGACGGAGTGAATTCGAGGACGTATCCGCTAATCTTAAGTGGAAAGTATTTCACAGTGGCCAATAGCGATAAAAGTACCAACAAATCCAACAATGATAATGACAATGTACAGGCTTTAGATTATCTGCAGGGCAACAATTGTTACTACGGCAAACTTCTACCTATTTTAATGTCCATAAAAACTAGATTAGATCAGCTGCAGGATTACAATTTGAGACATTTCACAGTTATTATATCATGAACGAAGCTTCGACGATCCAAGCTATAAAATGCGTTGGTTACCAAAAATCATCACAACAGATGGGAATCAGAGAATTTAAAATCTGGCCATTCATGCCTCAGAGGCAAATTACAAAGAGGATTAATCAATGCTCGGGAATAGGAGTAGTAGTAGTGAGGAAGAAGATGGATTTATTGTTTGTGCGAACAGGGATAGAGAACGACCACAGATTTCCAAAATGGTGTTAGAGTTAGTCAGCTTTCAAGAACGATAAGAGCAAAGAGCTTACCATCCTTGAACACTATCCTAATATAAAAAATGCGTTCATACAATATAAAACAAGTTTATGCTCAGCAGGACCTGTAGAAAGATTGTTTTCTTTTGCTGGTTTCATTCATTTCCCAACAAGAGGTTGGATACCACATTCAAGAATCTTGAGTTCTTTTCTGAGAGGAAATTCTTCTTTTAGCGATTAATTGGCTGAGCTGAATTAGTTGTACTCTTTTTACATTTGATGTAACACCTGAATGTTTTCTGTAATTTTTATTTTGTATTTCAAATAAAAATAGTTAAAATACTGTATTCTGTATTTTGAATACCCTACTTGAAAATATTTTGTAATTTGTATTTCAATTAAGCCAAGCATGTATTTTGCCCAGCCCTGCATATTTGTTCTTCAACATTCATCTTCAGTTCAAATCATGGAAACGTGTCAGTAAGCATTGAAAATAATTCGGTTAATATTTACAGACACTTCGTACCCCATAAATGCTAGTGATAATCCTCATGTTTCCAAAATCTCCGATCTTCTTTATGATATAAAGTCCAATCGTAAAATTGTCATTATGTTCATAAGCAGCCTAATTGAAACTTCTACGAATTGTAATTCCACCAATTCACTTTTCATTTTTCTGTTTAAACAAGTGACCCTAAGTGGCATGTTATATTTGGAGAGCTAACATCCAATTTTCGCAAATCTTCCCTAACAAAATATTCTCAGTCTCGCTTGCGAGCTTCCAAAACCACGAGATGAAACTAAAATGTGCACTGTGCAAAGACGAGGGAGTGTTATGTACTCGTAACATGCATATATTTAATCACGCGATTTAATGAGATTTAGAGCAGGTTATTTAATAATGTCGTCCTGATGTTAGTCGGGCGACGTGACTTGCTTTACTGTACTAAATTAGAAGAAGCTCGAGTTACATGTCTCTTATTTGAAAATTTCAGCATGGCAGTTAGTCTTGATGAACGGATTTGGGGGTGTCAGTCTACATTCCATATTTATTGCAAGTAAATGATCTTGGAACGGTGAAAAATCTAGAGTGAGTTTGAAACTCACGAAAGAACTTTTGTGTTTTAGTAAGAGAACAATCGAACGATGGCCTTTTGATGCTTAGAAAAGTACTTTCGAACTTCTTTTGCGGGTATCACTGTTAGCCCTGGATCAATCTGGAAAGCTCGGCATGTAGTTCATACAGTAATGAGCAAAGATTAAAAAAAACTTAACACCTGTAGTCTGTGGGAGTGTGCTTGGTCGTCGGGGAGGGGTTAAAAACATACAAGATGTCGCACGACCTATATCCAAAAGTCATAGTTGGCTGAATTTCTGTATTAGATTGTTTCGGCCTCTACCTGACTGAAATTCATCTTGAATTAAGAAATGAAACCACTATCAATTTCCGCTACTTTAATTTGTTTTCATAACAGCTGTTTCGTCATACCATGACTTTTTCAGGTGAGTATATGTAACTACTACTTGTACAAATGCAAGGGATGTTTTTATTGAGTGAGGTTCATGCAAAGAGGAAGAAGGGGGTTGTGTTCGACAATTTATTGTTGGGGACTTCCGTGGTATCAACCAAACAGTGGCCACGTGGTATATCAACTGAAAGCTCATCACTTCAATTTTTCATAGTTTGCAGCTTTTTGTGCAATTGAATTGAATTTCTTACTAACAGAGAATTTGTTGCAAACTGAAGTTGAACTTTCTTTTAATTTTCCTGATGTAAGGACTTTTTGACTTTTCCATAAGCAAATATTTGCTCATTCAAGGGATTCGGAAAACGAAATAACGAACAAAATCGAAAATTATAATGATTATGAATTTCAGAAAAGATTCATGCAAGATCACGAATCAGGAAATATTCTTAGGAGATATGATGAACAACCATTAGGTATTTATTAAAATTCAATTCTATTGTACACAAAGAAGCAAATTATGAAAAATTGAAGTAATGTACTTTGAAATGATGTATCACATGGCCAATTCTCCCTATTGAAACTAAAAAATATTCTCATGTAATATTATGAACAAGCATTAATTAGTCAAATTCAATCCGATTTTCAAGAAAAGTACATCAATAGAAAGCTGAAGTCATATGTTCATGGCTTCTTCCTAGGAAAATTTGGTGCATTTTGAATCGACTTAGAATCGGTCATGGTCGTTGTAATAGTTTCCTCTTCAAGTGGAATTCGGTCGAAAGTCCAAGGTGCGACTGCAGAGAAGAAGAGGAAACAATAGAACATTCAGTTAATAGATGTCTAATATATAAATTCGACGATAGTTTCGAGGCGATTCATTTGGTATTTGTTTTTTTTTGAGATGGATCGTGAACTTAAAATTAATTTAATGAATAATTAAACATTTACTAGTTCATATTGGTTTTTGACGTCTTCTTTTCTTGTTTCCAGGTGTGATTCCGAGATATCAATCTGCATCGAAATTAAAGAAGACATTTTGTTTCGTTGAGGAAAAAGAAGCCCTTCAATCACAAACAACAATTTCACTACATTCATACGGGGCGACAGAATTTTTCCTGCGGTTTTTATCTGTGTATGGTACCTCGTTTACATTTCCTCTGCTGATACTGTGATAACACCAGTTCAATGCACGCTTATTCTTAAAAGTTCTGGGCCGCTGCGGACCTGCTGCAAACAAATGCACATTTGTTCTTGAAATACCACAATTGTGTTTGCGATCGCCGCCGTGACGTGTGAACAATACAACATAGAACTTAAAGACCTTAATAACATTTGAGGTTCCCTCGCAGTTTAGAGGAAAGTGCTTGGCGAAAACTAGCGTTGCGGCGCCGCAACTGTACCGCAACCGGCTGGCTCGATGCGTGCTTTTTCCCATCTGATGCTGTGTACTTCAGACCAGAAACACGGCACCACAGCGGCACCGGAATAAGAAAAACCGGATATGTACGCCGGACTCATAGATGATTGGTCCACCGAACTCATAGAACGGGTTCTTATACGTAGTTGAATCTTATTTTATTGCTATTGATTAGATGCAAATTCAGCCCGATTAATTAATTGACAAGAACTACGAAATCAATGAAAATCTATGGAGAGGCAAAAAAATTGTTGTCTCTCACCAGCACAATGCGCCGGAAATATTCAATGAGTTGTTGAGTAGGAACGCGGCATAGAAATAACAAGAGCATCAAAGGATTACATAAATATGGAGGGGACCGAAACCCCTTCATGCTGTTTTCTCGTCGAGAACTTCATGTATTGAATTCAACCGAGTACGATATAACGAACTGAACAATGGAGAGAAATCCAAGGAAAACATAATAAGAATTAAGGTGCATTTCTAGCGCAGCTCCAGTTTGCGGAGACATTCAAAGAAAGTCAATATTCTCTTTGTACAAATCTCAACTGACACAATTGTGAATGAATTCATTCAGATCGTAACAAAATGACAAACGATGGCGTAAATACGAGAGCATGAAAATACAACGGGTCAATGTACAGTATACCCTTGGTAGTTTTTTTTCGCTATACTCTTGTTGTTCTTGAATTGGAGTATCCATAGACAATCTAGAAAAGCACCGGCGTCATAAAATTCTGAATGGGTATATCTACGGAATCATTGGGCATACGCATCTACAAATTTGACCACCGTAATAAGGCCCCAAACCTACTATACAAATATGGAGTTTGGTAATTCATTTCTTCCGATCGGCTGTAAGGCCGACAACAAGCACAATAAATTCCGAAAGCAACAACTTCGAATGTCCATGTGGAGTGGGTTTGGACCTTAATTATGAAGGCTGAATTCGTGAATGGGTAAAATCCACCCAATGATATAATTACAAATTTTATTTCCCAATATTATATATTTATTTTCCCAATATATTATATTTGCAAAAACACTAGATCAGATCGAATTGAAAACCAGAACCTTATCGAAAAATGACAGCTCGAAGGTTCATACAGTATTCAATGAGGATAATATGACCAGAAGATCGGGAATATTGAATGTTTGAAAAAAAATTTCGAATAATTTTTTTTTCGAAATATACTGAAAGTACGACCTCAACAAAATTGTGTTAAACACGGCGCGTCGTTATGCTCCAACTAACTGTCAAGTTTAAACCCAATCGTTTCAGCAGTTCATGAAATATCAGAAATATAATCTCAAAAGTGCAAATGACTCCGAAACCATTTAGCTGATTTGTCCATCATCAAACTTAACCACCACATTCTGATGCGTGGCCTACCATGAAGGTTTCGAGTCGCTAGCTTGCTCCGTTCGACAGTTATCGTATCTGGCCGTCCGGACAGAATCGGTTTTGACACCTGAGTCCAACCTAGTCGTTTGAGACCATTTTGATTACGATGACCGAATCTGTGATTGGGTGAAATCCAACGAATTTTTGTATCAACATTTGCTATCTAGTTTCGATATCACCTTCAGTATTTTTTATGTTATTTCGAAAATACGGATCTCAGATGAAGACTTCAAAGTGTGTGCGAAATTTCATTGAAAACTGATAAATATTTGAAGAAAAAATTTGGGAAAAATTTTTGCAGTAAATTAGGAGACTTGTCGTTGAAGACATTTTCGGTAAGAATTCGAGAATTAGACAGAATGATTAGGTACTGTTCCCCATAACAAGAGCATTCAATTGATTGACATGGAACCCAAAATCCCCCATGTTTGGAAGAAACAACTTAGAGCCGCGATATTTGTAGTGTAAGGTGGGACCTTAACAAGTAAGGCCTATTCGTGATTGGAAATTCATCGATTGATTCCGCAGATAAACACCTATTCAAGCTTTGTTTTTTCCAATGTCTCCAAATATAAGGATTAGAAATAATTGAAATTCGGAAAATGTCAGTTTGAAGGTTCATGCAGGATTTCGTGTGGACTACTAGGTAACAAGATTACAAATATTCGAAAAAATGTTTCCGGTGACATATATAGCATCGCGAAATTTTGCACAAGTTTGCTTATCAGCATTTGTCAACAAAAGCCAGGTTTCAACATTATCGAATCAATATTTTTCAGGATATTTCAGAAATAACCCCGAAAACTGATATATTATTTTTCGAAACTCTCTCGATACTAATTTCGGACCTAATTTATTTGGTTAACTGGTCCTAAATGAAGAGTTCAAGGTGAGTGCCAAATTCCATTTAAATGTGATGAATATTTTTCACAAAAATTTGGAAGATTTTCACAGAAACTTTGAAAACCTGATACACAACCTTACCTGAAAATTTCAAGTCGCTAGCTTGTTCTTTTCGAAAGTTATCACGGCAACTGCTGGATCGACGGCTCATGGTATCGGATTTTCCATAAGTACTCCATCCCAGTCGTTCAAGCCATTTTCGGCAAAAAATTCGAGAATTGAAAAAATAGATGTATGTAAGTCCCGAAATCTCCTATGTTGGTTAATTTAACTCAATCGTTCAAGGTAACCAACTTGTTAGGGGTCGAAAGAGTGGAAAAATAGGATACGTCAACAAAGAACTAGAATATTTTGATAGGGGGAATATAAAACCCTTTTGTTGAATTTGGGGCGTTATTCTTCCAGCATTGCGGACTAAAAACACCACCAATGATCTTGAAACATTCGAGACTCTATTCCTTTTATGGCCTGAAACGACGCAGCATCAGTAGCTATTTCAACTTGAAAACTAAGGGGAAATCCGATATTAGAGGAAACTAGCGGATCCGTAGATATTTGTCTCGAAATTCTTCTATCCATAAAATAAAAGAGACTTCCGTAAAATGAGACGACTAAATCCTAGCCTGATCGTTTTAAAAGCTCTACTCCACTGCATGTCAACGGGCAGCTACAAGTTGCTGCAATTAATCATTTTTCAGGACTCGAGTTGACTAACTTGGGACTATAAATTTTATCTTATTTCGACAACGTACTATTCACAGGAGGAAACATTTTTTTATTGAATCAGGAAGGACGACGAACCTCAAATATTTTCGTTCAGGGCAAACGGCATCTGTTTTTGGATGCATATATTTTCGAACTGATTTTTTGAAGCTTGAATAATTTTCAGAACAATACATCGCTCCAAGTTCTTCGACACTGTGCAATACGAGTAGTTCCTGATGTACTTTGCCAATATATCTACGAATATTCTCTTCCAAGTGATGCAATGAAGTTTGTAGCGCCGAAGAAATAAATCTAGGGGTGTCAAATCACATGATCTTGGCGGCCAATTCACAAATCTTCGTCGTGGGATATCGACCGTCAGTAAAGCGAGTCTAGCATTAGCTGTATCGCATGAAGCGACGTCTTGTAGGAATCGGATCTTTCAACTATTGACGTTTTTTGGTTCTGGACATGAAATTACAGAAGTTGCCCAGTTTCAATAATATTGAAATAATTTTTTCGACCTATTAAGTGAAGAAAATTGGTGGGATTCTGCCCATTAAAAAACATAAACCGGCGTATTCGAACCACATACCACCCTAAAATTTCACTTTTCTCGGTGTTTTCCTCTGAAGTAAGAATGTTTCAGCCGATCGTACGGATGGAAGGACATACTAGAACTTGACAGCTAACTATTCATCAGTGTGTCCAACCTAAAAGTTGGAAAATTTTATTCGCGCTCGTTCAAATACATCTCGAATTTTTGCATGATCCCTCAAGCTGTTATTTCACGGCCAAGATCTTGATTTCAATTCCATCAGGTCTGTTTTGTAAACAAGAGAAAGACAAAATTTCGATTGGATATATCTACACAATCATAAGAAGTTATTTTCTCAACAATGCGCCTTCAGGCCAACCGTGAACATAATAACCCTCGAATTGCACCCAATTATTCCTTTCATATCCATTCCAAATTCTATCTTCCCAATAATTCCAAAGTAAAGATGTGATCACATTGAAATCTAGTAATACAAGAATGACAACGAGAAGTTTTATGCAATATTCGTGAGAATCATTTCCACGGAATTTTCGGAGGCATTTGCCCCATTCCAGAATTCCACCTTTCCACCTTGGCAGTCAAGTCCCAAGTTGTCATACAAAAATCGAGATATTATCGTAATATCGATTGTTTCTTTCAGGAGTTATAGTGTTTATTTCACTTAAAATGAGTAGAGTACGTTTGGATCTGAATAATGAAGCTCGTGTTCATGAATGGGTATAAAATACAGAAGAGAATTCCGCCATTTGGATCATTATTTGTCCAATACTTTCGAAAATACATATCCGATTTATTCACACCCAACATCTGAACCAAAAATATTTAAACTTAAAAAAAATTATTTTTTATGGAGAAAGTCCTTGCGAATAACGAAATGTAAACTTTTTGTCAAGGGCAGTTTCTAGAAAAAATGTTGCCTTATGAACCATAACTATCATCGACGTGAACTGTAACGTTTCAGAGTCTATATCCGGCTCGTTCATCAGACAATTAGGATCACCATCAAGATCTCCCTTATTCATTAGGTTAGTAAATAGAATAAAATTTGCGGGAATCAATTTCTTCCTTTTGCCTTGGAAAAAGTCTTGAATTACGAGATTATTGAAAGAATTAATCCTCCCGATTGTCGATCAAGTGTTGGCATCGGCATTCCACAATTTACAACTGAGATTTTGGGGAAATATCACTAATATATTTGGAATCTTATCTTACCCTGAAAATAACTTTGAGACTTTTTGAGTTTTCATTCCAAAGTTGGAGCATATATGAAAGTAGGTCCAGAGGGATGAACAGAATTAAATGTGATTGCTCAAATTCGAAAATTAAAAACTTTTGGGCAAAATCATATCTCTCCTCTTTCGTAGAATTTTCCCTATAAAAAAACTCTGTCTTAAAGCTCGAACATAATAGTTATTTGAGCGAAATTACGACGCTCCTATAAGTATCGATTGAAGCTTAATTTTGAAGGATTTCGTATCATTTTTAGGTTTTTCTGGGTTGTCCCTCCAAATTTATGAAACAGAACTATTAAAATTTCAAAAAGCACTGCCGTGAAGGCAGCAACTTTTGCGCGCATGTTCAATGTAGATGACCGCTTCAGCAACGAATTTGAACATGCACGCAAAAGCTGCTGCCTTCACGGCAGTGCTTTTTGAAATTTTTACTGATGAATTACTGGATTTCAATTCGATCAAATCTGTATTTTTGGAAATATTGGAAAAATAAAATTTTGAATGGGTCGAATTCGTGAATGGGTAAAATCCACCCAATGATTCCGTAGATATACCCAATCAAAATTTTATTTTTTCAATATTTCCAAAAATACAGATCAGATCGAATTGAAATCCAGTACTTCATCGAAAAATAACAGTTCGAAGTTTCATACAGAATTTGATGAGGATGATATGATAAGAAAAATCATAGAAATTTTTTTTTCAAATTGTTCTAATGACACGATTATCACGAAATTTCGCATGAAGTTGTCTTTCAGCATCTCAAAACTAGGTGTAAAGTTTCATCAGGACTGAATCAGTATTTCTCGAGTTATACCGAAAAAATAAACGATATCGAGAAGAAAACCTCGAAATTTGACACATTTTTTCCTGATATGTCCGAAACTTATGATCGTATCGAACTGAAATTTGGTACACTGCTGTGAAATATGAAGTTCAAAGTGTGAGTGGACTTTTTTTTCGGATATAATAAATGGTTTGCGAAAAAATTTTTTCTGAATTCACTGACAATCTGATCCTGACGAAATTTGGCTCAAAGTTGCGCGTCGTTATACTCCACCCAACTGCCAAGTTTGAATCCAATCTCTCAAGTAGTTTCTGAAATAAAAAATAAATAACTTCAAAACTTCAACTGCCTATAACTCCGAAACTATTCGACCGATTTGGCCCATTAACGAACTTAACCGCGGCATTCTGATGCGCAGCCTATCCTGAAAGTTTCAAGTTGCTGGCTTGCTTCTGTCGACAGTTAGCGTGTCTACGGCCGGCCGGACAGAATCGATTTTGACACCGGATTCGTCATCAGTGAGTCCAACCTAGTCGATTAAGACCATTTTCGGCTCAATCATCCAAAATTACAGACATTTGGACAAAAAGATAGCACGCTGTTCCCCTAGAACATGCGCGCAAAAATTGAATGATAATTGGTTTTTCATGAAGAACGCCCTCGCGGATTGCAGGATTGAACTATTTGTCAAGGGAAGTTTCTTGGAAAACAGATTGCACAATGAACAATACAGGAACAATAAAAACGATAAACAAAGCGAACTGTGACGTTTCAGAGTACAAATCTGACCCTTTCATCCGACAAAGGGAAAAATTTCAAGAAGTTTTCTGTTGTGTGATAGTTTCTTATATAATTCCTCCAATTTTCTGAAACAAACGATCGAAAAAGTCCAATACCTGGGAGGATTTTGCATCTTTTTCAGTTTTTTTGGGTTTTCACTCCCAATATCTGAAACAGATCTATTCAAAATTGATTTTTCATGGAAAACGCCCTTGCGGATTGCAATATTTGTCAAGGGCAGTTTCTTGGAAAACAGATTGCCCAATGAACAATACAGGAACAATACAAACGATAAAAATAGCGAACTGTGACGTTTCAGAGTACAAATCTGAGTCTTTCATCAGACAAAGGAGATATCAGGACTGAAAACCCCCTAAAAAAATGATATAACGCTCTTGTTCTCTAGAATAAGCGCGTTAAAACAATTTCGTCTAAAAGGTAGAAAATTGAAGCCATTGTAACGGTTCTTATTTCCTGAAACCTGCTCGTAAAAAGAATAACAATCAAGGACAGATATCAGGAAACAGTTTCGGGTAACGTATCCTACAAAAACGAAACACGTAAAACTCGTAAGTGCCAAGGGAAGCTTTTCCTTAAAGGTGTGACTTTCCCAAGCAGGCAAGAATAAATTAATACCTTCTTCTTTATTGCGTATACGTGTCTTCTCTGGAAATTTTCATTTCCTAGAGCAATCGACACGAGTGAGATGGAATATAAAAGGGATTCATGGTAGGTATTTTGTATTGGTTAGTGGTGCCAGGTTCAGGATACGGGTATAAATTCGTGGTTGACTGCCTATATTTCCCGATTTTACGGCACCTAGGCCATATATGTATCGTATACGATTTATCAGATCTCTATTCCATTCTGCGGTTTCAGTGCTGGTGGTCGACACACATCAGGGAAAGATATACTGCGCTATGAGTTTTATGAACTTATTCTTTTTAATATCCTCAATATTGTGTGGAAGTAATATGTCGCTTTCTTTACGAGCAAATTCATAGCTCCATTTTGATGTTAATAAGCCAATCTTGATCTTAGAATTCTTGCGAGTTTCTTCTGGGGAATAATGCCATTATTCCATACTACAGTGCGCGTCAAAATTATGGAACAAATTCATTTTCTCAGGGGAAAAATATTTGGCAACAAAATCCTGAAACAGGTCAATTTTTGTTTCACTTTCACCAAATTTATATGCATTTTTGAAGGATTTTTGTTGCGCCCTGTGCCATCCTCATCAACCCTCCAAAATGTTTGAATAGGAGAGTAGGTTCTGTGGTACTTTTTTGCCAAGTATCTTCATTACAGGCGTGCAGAAATTTTCAAGAAAAAAATTTTTTTTTTTGAAAAATCAGTTACTTCAAAGAGGTTTTCAGTATGTGCATTTTGTCATGGCTCATCCACTTTGAGAGGATGGACCTGATGAAATTTGTCACCGAATGAAAGTCGACCATTACAGTCTTGTAAAACTTTCAACCCTTTCACGTGAAAAATTAGAATGTGTGAACCACTGCGTTTCAGTTATGATCTTAAGTAGGTATGTTATTAGTACGTGAAACATTGTATCGAAAAGTTTCATCTTCAGTAGAAACGTACTAATAACATACCTACTTAAGATCATAACTGAAGCGTATTGTTTCACACATTCTAATTCTTCACGTGAGGGAGTTGAAAGGGGTTGAAAGTTGTGCATGAACAAAATTGTAATGGTCGACTTTTATTCGGTGACAAATTTCATCAGGTACCATCTTCTCAAAGTAAATGAGCCATGACAAAGTGCACTTACTGAAAACATCTTTGAACTAACTAATTTTTCAAAAAAAAAATATTTTTTTCTTGAATATTTCTGCACGAATGTAAAGAAGAAACAAAGACCTTGCCAAAGAAGTACCTACTTTCCCTATTCAAAAAACTTAGAGGGTTGATGAGGATTGCACAGGGTGCAACAAGAATCCTTCAAACATGCATCTAAATTTGGTAAATGCGAAACGAAAATTGACCTGTTTCAGGATTTTATTGCCAAATATTTTTCTTCAGAGAAAATCAATTTGTTCCATAATTTTGACGCGCACTATATACTAATCCCACACTGTACTAATTGGAAAAAGTGTGAATCGGGACGAGACTCAACTCAGAATAGAAACAATCGGAAGACATTTCGAATTGTCTGGGCGAAGGTTCAAAAAAAGATCTAACGAATGAACTGAAAAATGTGATCTCTGAAAGATTCTGACTATTTTTAAGAATTTACCAAAATTTGACAAAAGCCGGACGATCGCGGATCTTGCTTCATTTTGCACCTCCAATGAATGGCTCTAATTTTCAATTTTTTTCAGCAGGATTTTTGCTCTAGTATCTCAATTGATCTATCCATAAGGGCGAATCTCTCGCTAGCATAAATTGATTGCCTTCATATGTGTCCATGCTATATTATTTGAATTAGTTTGAATAAGAGCGAGCTTGAACTCAGTATAGAAAAATTCGGACGATATTTCGACTTTCCTGGGTCAAAGTTACAAGATGGAGCTAACAAATGAACTTAAGAGCCAATAACACCACGTGGTGTTGCATTACGACTAGGCAACACAGCCACATTCAAGTTTCATTGAACCTGGTTAATATCTCAAGGTCAGGCACGTACATGCTTTAACTTTGTCAGTAGCCGCCTGAAATCTTAGAATTCAGAGAAATTTCGACGTTCATAGGAGAATACGGGGTGATTTTTTGAGAATTTTTTTTGGGATGCACTAAATTATTTCGTACGAATGCGCAATGTTAGTTATTTTTTCATTTTTCACTCCATTCCAGTTTCATTTTCCCGAAAATTCTTGAATATAAAAAAATGGCAACATTGCGCATTCTCATGATTTTTTTCAACCATTTGCACCAAAAAACTTCTTAAAAAAAACGAACTCTGGTCTCCAGAAGTTACCCCGTTAAATTCTAGGTATTGTTTCTTCGTAAGGACGAGATCTTTGAGGATTATGTGTATTTTTGTAAAATTCGCAAAACGAGATATAAGGTGATCGATATATGAGCATGCGCCATTTTGCAACTTTAGACATACTTTCATCCCTATGTTTTAATTTTAGGTATATGGTTGCCTGTTACGTTTCAGAGTCTATATCTGACTGTTTCATCAGACAAAATCAAGATCACCATCAAGATCTTCCTTATTCAATTAGTATGTTCTGAGGAACAGTGTGCTATCGTTTTGTAAAATTTCTGTAACATAAGAATTTTGAGCCGGAAATGGTCTCAAACGACTAGCTTGGATTCACTGTTGACGAATCAATTCTGTCAGCCGGTTAGCCGTCCGTCCGTAGGCACGATTACGGTTGTACGGAGGATCCTATCGACTTGAAAATTTCAGGGTTGGTTGCATTTCAGAATTCAAAAGTTAAGTTCGTGTATGGCCAAAATCGGTCGAACTGTTTCGGAGTTATCGCTTTTTGAAGTTTGAACAGCTGAAGAGATTGAATTGAAATTTGGCAGTTAGTTGGAGCATAAGGATTTGCAACTTTTTGCTGAATATCCTTGAGATCGTGCTATCGGTAAATTCGAAAAAAAATTTCTCTCGGAAACTATTCGTTACATTTGTAGAAAATTTTGGCCACACCTTGAACTTCATATTTCACAGACATACCGATTCGAAATTTCATTTTCCCAATATTTTCAAAAATACAGATTAGATCGAATAGGAATCCAGTACTTGATTAAAAATTGCAGCTTGAAGGTTTATATGGAAATTTATATGCTCAGAAGATCGCAGAATATTCAAATTTCGCACTAAGTAGTTCATAGCATTTTCAAACTGGTTACTAAGTTTCATATTGATTGTATTATTATTTTTTAGTTCCACGAAAAGTAACGATACCGAGTAAAACCACGAAGAATGATATATTTTTTTCCAATATCTCCGAAAATTATAACCTTGACGAACTGAAATTTGGTAAACTGCTGTGAAATACCAAGTTCAAGGCTTGAGCATAATCGTTTTCGAAACAGAACAATAGTTTCCGAAAAAAAATTCAATTTGAAAATTCAAAAAAAGAAATTTTTTCAGAAAATTAACAGTTCAATGGCGATAAAATTTAGAAAAAGTTGTGCGTCCTTATACTTCAACTAACTGTCAAGTTTTAATCCAATCTATCAGGCAATTCCTGAAATCTCAGGAAGCTGACATTAAAATTTCAAATGTCTTAACTCAACCGTCGCATTTTTAAATGCAACCAACACTGAAAGTTTCAAATCGCTGAATTTCTTCGTTCTTCCGTAAACGTGCCAACGGCCGGCCGGACATAATCAATTTCGACACCGGAGTCGTTAGCAATGAGTTCAACCTACTCGTTCGAGACCAATTTCGGCTCAAAATTCAATAACTTCAGACATTTGAACAAAACGATAACACGCCGTCCCCTCGATCTTGCGCGAATAAAAGCAGTTTTTGGAACGGTCAATCTGTTTTGTAATTCACTTCTTCCATAGATTTCAATTTCCCGACAAGATTATGTGATTCACAAAAAGTAAAAAAAAAGTTTCCACTGATAAAAAGCAATCTAGGCAAGCGAGGTTCAAATCAACATGTGTTCTGCATCGGATGCTGCTTAATTGAGTATTTGCAGTGGTCGTGTGCGTTTATGGAAATCGGAATTGACGGAGCTTTCTTGTTTAACTTTTTGTTTTCGTTCGTGGTGGTGCATTGAATACTTTTTGGATGATTACTGTAGATGGTGAGTAGTATACATTAATTTACATACATTATAATCTAGTGTTTGTTGTTGGCCGGTTGGCTAATTCCTGCTCTATGTGAATCTGAATATAGTTGGGATATTATATCGATGGTTTATTCAAGAGAAAATACAGGGTGTCCGGTTAATCTTAAGCAATATTTGAATTGGTGATAGACAAGGTCTTGACCACTCAAAATATTCAGGTTAACTTTTCATCGTTCACGAGATAATGGGCATGTTGGAAATTCGTGAAAAATCGGATATTTTGAATACCACTTCTATAAATTGGTTCTGATTAAGAAACTTTCATCACTGAACATTGCTTTTGAGTGCTGCTTTCTGTACGTATGAAAAATTTTCATTCATATAACTCTGCGAGAAAAGGAAATGTAAAGATAGATTCAGTTTATTTTTATTTTAATCTCGTAATTTTGACATAATGTTCCGAAAAAAATCGAAACGAAGTAAGGAAAACATTCACTCCAAAATATGCGCGCTTTGTCCAGTTTCCAAAAGTGTATAAAACGTGGTATAATTATTTCTGGAAGGGCTGATATTTCCGTTTCAAGAGTATGCGGGGATAATAATAATACTGTCTTCATTCGAATGCTTTTTCATACATCATAATCTTCGAACTCTGGTTTGGCAATATTATTTGAAAGAAGATTAGAAATTGTATTTGTTTTCTTCTCCCGAAAATTCCTAAGCAATGAATTTTTTATTCATTATTTCATCATTTAATTTCAATAAATTCTCAACAGAATATTTTTCCCTCAAAAGTGTGAAGGTTTAGTGACAGACGCGATTATAATTTTTTCTGAAAATCCGGTCACTGCTACGAAAATAATAATGGGTAAAGTTTATATCTATCTTTGTAGAGTAGGTTTAGGGCTTAACTACGAAGGTCGAATTCTAGAATGGGTAAAATCCGCCCAATGATTCCTTAGATATACCCATTCAAAATTTTATTTTACCAATATTTCCAAAAATACAGATTAGATCGAATTGAAATCCAGTAATTCATCAGAAAAAAAACTAGAGAAGCACCGACGTAAAGTCAGCAACTTTTGCGCGCATGTTCAAAGGATATAACCAAAAATTAACATGCGCACAAAAGCTACTGACTTCACGTCATTGCTTTTCTAGTTTTTTTCCTGTTCTTCTGAACATACATTCGCAGTGAACCCTCGAAGGTCTGATTGAGTTTCGATGATGATTCATGAGGATTATTTGATCAATATCGCAGAAATCTCAGAAAACTGTCATCACGAAATTTTGCACGAAATTGTTTATCAGCATTATCGAATCAGTTACTGAGTGTCATCATAATTGAATCAGTATTCTTTAAGTTATTTCGAAAAATCCCAGGAGAAAACCCAAAATTTGATATATTTTTTCTCGATATCTCTGAAAATAATTATTGTTTCAAACTGTAATCAAGTACATTGCTTTGAAATATAGGATTCAAGGTCTGAAATGAATATTCTTCAAACCTTAATTTCACAAAAAAAAGTTGCGCGTCGTTATACTTCAATTAATGGACGTGTTTCAATCCAATCGGCCAGTTAGTTCCTGAAATTTCAGGTAAATATCCTCAAAATTCCGAAAGACTGTAAGTTCGAAACCGTTTGGCTGATTTTTCTCACTAACGAATTCAATCGTCACATTTTGAAAGGTGAAAGTTTTAAGTTGTTAGGATCCTCCGAGACCATCGTCACGAAATTTTGCACAAAGTTATCCTTCAGGATCTTCAAACTAGCTACAAAGTTTCATCATGATTAAATAAGTATTTCTCCAAATATACCGAAAAAATTTGAAAGAAGCACTGACGTGAAGTCAGCAGTTTTTACGCGCTTGTTCACATTGCGAAATGGTGATTTGTAAATTTCAGTGAAATTTCAATGAAATATGAAAATTTTCAAAGAAAAACAATTTTTTTTTCGAATTTTTCCGAGGATAATTCTTCTTATCGATACTGTTCATCTTCCAACCAAGTTTCATCTCGATCAGATAAATATTTTTCGAGTTATTGAAAAATCTAAATTTCAAATGGCTGTAGCACAAAAACCATTCGGCAGATTTGGCCCATTAACGAACTTAACCGAGATATTCAGGATCTTAACCTAATCTGAAAATTTCAAGACTTTAGCTCCTTCGTTTCGAAAATTACAGCGCACACGGCCGGCCGGACGGACGGATAGTGAGTCCAACCGAGGCGTTTGGGACCAATTCCTGCTCAAAATTCGAAAATTACAGAAATCGGAGGAAATGATAACGCGCTGTTCCCCAGAACAAGATTTTACATATTTTTTCCGAAAATCTCCAAAACTAATAGCCGTATCGAAATAAAATTTGGTACAATGGTGTGGAATATGAAGCTAAAGGTTTGAGCAAAATCGTTTTCGAATGCGATTCACAGTTTCTGAAAAAAAAAATTCGAAATAAATTTTTTCTTAAATTAAGTGACCATACGATCCCAACAAAATTCTGCTTGAAGTTGCGCGTCGTTATACTTCAACTGAGGGCGGTCGGCCGGACAGAATCGATTATGACACTGGATCCGTTATCAGTGGTCGAAACAAATCGTTTGAGACCATTCTCAGGAAAAAGTTCGAAAATTGCAGTCCTATGCACGAACCGATAGCACACTGTTTCCCTAGAACATGCGCGCAAAAATATCGAAAAACGGAATAACGCAATCGGTATGCAAGCGGAAAATTCTGCAAAAAGGATATCTATTCTTTGAAAATGAGGCCATCAAGGAAATTGAAAAATATGGGTATTATACTCAGGTGAGCGGTAAACGAAATAATTCTGGGAATTCATCATGTTTCCTATCTGAGCGAGTGGATGGCTTTTAGTGTGGTCGACAGTGCTAGCTGATAATGGCATCTAAACGCACATTCAGCAAAATGGAAAATATCGGTTTGCAACTGAAAAGTAGCAGTTAGCCTGTTAAATTGATTTATCGGATTTCGCCGGGTAACAAGCAGAAGTTTGAATCTCATTATAATTAGAGAGGGACAACATCGAATACGCTTTCGATAGTTGTACAGGGAGGAACCGAAATCGCGAAATCCTTGAACTTTTGCTAAATATTCATTATTCGCACTGAATGTTAGAAATCTTGGTGAACAAGCTGGACGGAACTTGTTATCTAAAATTATAAGGCTTCAGAAATGCATATTATAACGGGCTTGTTATTGGGCACAGGAGCATAATTATTTTGCTCAAATGTCCTAAACGATTAGTTTTAATTCCCTGAAGAAGAATCCGTGGTAAGATTTAATTAATACCGGCCGTCCGTATGTGCTATGACTTTCATAGGAAAGGACCCATATTCGGGAAAAGTTCAGGGTACATTCCAAGCTACTAATTCTAGCAATTCTCTTACCCTATATATGATCCTCACGAAATTTTGCGGGTATTCTCAAACTTACTATATAGTTTAAATCTGATTTTCTTGAGATATTGAGGAAATATCCCTAATCTTTCAATAGGTATCTCCGAAAATTGATATCGGATTTAACTGTAATCTGAAGAACTGTTTTTGAATATTGACTTTAAGGTACAACCCATAATACAAATTTGATCGCGTCAATAGTTATCGAGGTATTCACGAAATATTCTCGAAATTTCCAATAACAACAAAATTTGACATAACTTTTTCTAATATCTCCAGAAATAAACATCCGATCAAATTGAAATTTGAAAAACTGTTGAGGAAGACTTACTCCGAGGTTTGTTCCGAGTTTCATCGAGGTCTTGTCAAAAAATTCGGAAATTTTTTTTTTTTTTGATGTGGATAGTTTTAGAAAAACCATTTTTTCAAGATTTTTTAACGATTGGAGACGCAAAAACTTCGCATTAAGATGCGGGTTGATATTCTTCAAATACTCAAAAGGTTTCGATGTGATAGCTTCTGTACTTCTTGGGATATTAGGATATTTCTTGATAACCTCAATATTTGAAACAACGAAATTTTACATATTTTTTTCCATATATCTCCGAAAGTGGATATCGTATCGAATTGAAATTTGAAACGTTATTGTTGAATACTGATTCTGAAGTATGTACCTTATTTCGTTGAAATCTGATAAACATTATCCGAGAAAAAGCGACCAGAATTTCAAATATTTTTGAGAAATTTTCTAACGATTGGACCCATACGAACATGCTCATAAAAATGTGAATTTTTTTTTTCGAATTGTTCTAATGCAACGGTCATCACGCACAAAACTGTCCATCAGGATTTTTAAAATAACTGCAAAGTTTCATCATAATTTAATCAGTATTTTTTGAGTTATTCCGAAGCGATTTTGACACCGGATTCGTCATCTGTGAGTCCAACCTAGTCGTATCAGACCATTGTCGGTTCAAAATTAGTAAATCGCAGACAAAACGATAGTACGCTGTTCCCCTGAAACATATGCGCAAAAATACAGATATTTGGAACGCTTTTCCTTAGAATACGCGCACAGAATTGATGCGTATTAACGGACCTTTCAGTATTTTCGATTTTTCAGTCTTGTGGCCATCTCCATCTCAATATACCAAAATTTCTTGACCTGAAGCTTCCGCCACTACTCTACAAAATGATCACGTCTTTGAAGATTGGTATAGCCATTCGAAAGCAGTTCAGTTTGACAAATAGAGGTGAATGTATGGCAGCGAAAAGCTGGAATCGCAGTTGATTAATCCTCTCTCTATTGAGTTTCGAATCTAAATCGGAGCATCTGAATTCAATCGGCACACGTTTGAGCGAAGATGGAGTTTTTCCAGTCACAATTACCCTTGAAAATCGTTACTTTGAATGAAGACCTTGAATGCAATTGTAGCTCTTTCACGACTTCATCGATTTGAGCGTGTTGGACAGAAAATAGAATATTTTATTGAAATTCATGTTCGGGAAATATATTCAGTGAAGTTAGACAGAATAAATCCGTGAACTCCATTTTTCGGAAACGTGGTAGACTTGCATCAAGAATGAAACGATATCATTCTCAATGTATTCAATTCAAACGACTCTACTCAATGAAATCCATAATAATCTATCAATAAATATTAATTCAATCATTAAAAATACATATTTTTCTGTAATACCTTCGCATAATATTTTCGATATTGATAATTAATCTTCTATTTTTCTATTCGGAATCATCAGTAGCATTTATTTATTGCATGAAATAATGTCAAAATCTTACCACGTGCTTTCGCCAACACTTGATTACAAACGAACTAAGCTGATTTGGACCTACTGGCAAGCTAGTCATTCATCAATGAAAGAAGAAGCTGTGAAACTTGTGGCAATATTGTTTTATGCACAATTTGATAAGCTTACCAGTAGGTCTATATCAGCATAGTTCGTTTGAAATCAAGTGTAGGCTTGTCATATTATACAGGATGGTGCAAGTAGTGACGTCAATGAATTTTCTTTAATTCCTCAAACCTGTTCCAGTTATAATTTTTTTTGTGTTCTTTCAATTAATCATGCAAGCGAGGTTTCAAAATTTCATATCTTTTTATGTAGTTGGTATTTTGCAGAATTTTTTTCAGTAGCATGATCTTCCTGAATGTTGTTTTGATAACAAAAATGACTCAGCTTCCTGAAATTACTCAAAGATACGTAAGAAAGGCCTGAAAGTTAATACTTTAGTTTTTGGTAGGATTCACTCAAACATTTGACATCAATTTAAAAATACAAAAAGGAGGTTTCATAGTTTCTGGCTTAGTTCAAAAACGCACCTTTTTTAACTACCAAAATCATGAGGAAAAAATAGTATTTTATTGGCCATTTTTTGCTGTAATCGGCCATCGAAGGCGGATAGGCTAGAGATCATTGAAACACGAGTTATTTTTCTATTTTTTATCATTGTATGGCAAATTAACCTTGAAAATGTGATTTAAGATTAATTCCAATTCAAATTTCTGTACAATAATTAAAGCTCCTGTTATTTTTACATTTAGATGGATTGGGCGTGCAGTGTGCCGATTGAATGGCCTGCGCGTCCGCCAGACCTGAACCCCATTGATTTTTTTTTTTGGGGATTTCACAAAGAGCTTATGTGAGCGACGAAAAGCAACACCAAAGCAGAATTGAGAAAAAAACTTTTAGAAGCGGAAAGATAAATAGAACAAAGAACGTTGATGATTACTTATTGGAAATGGAGGAGGGGGTTTTGAAGATTTATTATAGTAAATGGCAATTTTTCAGTAACTTCTGCTTTCATTTTTCATCCAAAAGCAAGTTATTCAACAACTACCAATTTTGAAATATGCCCACATTTCAAATCAGTGGTGCGAGACAAGAATTATTGTAAAAATTAAACGAGCTACAGTTTATATACAGGAACTTCAATTGAAATTACTTTAGACGCACCTTTTCGAGTTTAATTTCCCATAAGAATGAAAAAAAGTAGAAAAATAACTTTAATTATGTTTCAATGATTTTTAGCCTATCCGCCTTCAAAGGCCGATAACAGCAAAAAAAGACCTATGAAGTACTATTTCTTTTTCTTATGATTTTAGTAGTTCAGTACCGTGCAAATTTTGAACTTAGCTAGAAGCAACGAAAACTCCTTCTTGTAATTTTACATTGATGTTTAATGTTTGAGTGAATCCTACTGAAAACTAAAGTTCTAACTTTCAAGCCTTTTTTGAGTAAGTTTGAGAAATTCCAGAAAGCTGAGTTATGCTCTTTATTAAAACAACATTTAAGGGGATTATGCAACAGAAAAAAATTCTGCAAAATACCTACTACATAAAAAGATATAAAATTTTGAAACCTCGCTGGCATAATAAATTGAAAAAACACAAAAAAAATTATAACTCGAAAACTACAAAAATTCGCGTAAAATACACGAAACGAAGCTTTTGTGCATAGGAACGAGCACTCAGAATTCCTATCCAGTAGTTGTTGTGGAAGTGTGCTCAGAGTTGGTGCTGTTTGGTTTGAAATAGACTCCGGTCTTGTCGAATTATCGCACATTCGTGGTTCGCCGATTCTATAAAGGATTTTCCCTTCCTATTTCATTTGAATACCCCAAATTGATTGCACTTTGCAATCCTACGTAACATTCTGTTAAAATCGTTTTATATTTCTTCACCATGCCCTTCCTAAACACTAGATTACACCGGTGTTGCCACTCTAACAAAAAATCATATTTTGGTTGGTCGTCCTTGTAGCTAAACAAAACTTATTTAGTTTCAATCAGTTATATAGCTAATGTTGAATTAATTTCGCATATGAAACGAAGCATGAGAGGTGCTGTTCGGGACAGAAATGAGTTTGCACATAATATATTCGAGTCAATATATTCATTAGTTGCCAAAAGGTTTCGGAGTTAGAGCCCTTTGAAAGCGTAGATCGGGACCTACTGGAACGATTTAGATTGAAACTTGGCAGTCGAAAAATACTGATTCCATCATGATGAAACCTGGCAGCTTGTTTGAAAATACTGATGGACAACTTTGTGCAGAATTTCGTGATGATCATATTATCCTCATGAAATTCTGAATGAACCTTCGAACTGTCATTTCTCGATAAAGTACTGGAGTTCAATCCTATCCAATCTGTATTTTTGAAAATATTATGAAAATAAAATTTTGAATGGGTATATCTGCGAAATCATTGGGTGGATTTCACCTATTCACGAATTCGACCTTCGTTAGTAAGGTCCAAACCTACTCTACAAAAATCGAGTTTCTAAGTTGTTTCTTTCAAAAGTTATTGTGTTTACGTTCGGCCGTTAGGATTCAAACTATTTGTCAGGGGCATGAGTTGCCTGAAACATTGTTGCCTAATGAACAATATCGGAATAATGTTAACTATCAACGAAGTGAAGCTACGTTCCAGATTCTATCATCCGATAATAAACCTGAAAATCGCTGAAGTATTTTCTTGCAATACTTTCTTATTTCAAGAACTTTTGACAAAAGATCACACTTTATTGTCTGATTGATGAGTAGGATAAGGACACTAAAACGTTACTACAGTTCAAGCCATTGATAGTTTAGATTATTCCGATATTGTTCATAATGCAACATTTCCTCAAGAAACTGCCCTTGACCAATAGTTCAATCCTGAAATCTGTAAATGCATTTTCTATAAATAACAATTTGTATTCAATATTCAATAGTTATTCTCCTGATATTGGAATTGAGAACCCAGAAAAAACTGAAAATAATAAAAAAGCGTACTTAAGAAATCTTGCCTCCTCTCTTCTCAATTTTGTAATAATAATAATAACGATAATTTTATTCCATAAATGCCTTCGACACTGTATGATATTTTCAAGTAAATGAAAATTCCAGTCAGAAAAACCGTCGATACACTATCTGATCGTCAAAAGATCGATTGCGTGGAAATTTTCAATGGAAAACTTCAGGCGAGAACGACATGATAGATGGGAAACGAACGTGGAAACATTTTGTCTGATTATTGGAAAATGATGCGACGAAGTATTTCATGCTGCACAGTTCTTCCTCCGTTATGCATAATTCACCAATTTTTTTCGCATCACAACGATCAAACAATTGAACAGCAGACAACAACTTCGCACTAATTAATTCCGGACAAATGTTGGAGGAGCGAGGTATTCAATTAGTGCATGGAGTGTGTTTCAACCAAGTATTCTTGATCACCGACACTCAAGAACAAAAGTGGCTTGAAATGGATGATGAAACTTGTCGAATGCTCTTGAAAATATTCTCATCTCTCGAAGGAAAACTCGTTGATCTCGAATTGTACGAGGAACAAGCAAAGCATGTTCGACTAGTAAATTCACCAAGACAAAAAAAGTGGAATTGCGGCCAATTATGTTCAAATAAAAACTCTAGGAAAGCACTGATGTGATGTCACCGGCTTAGCTAGCATGTTCAAATTTGTTGCTAAGACTTGACTGTTCCTATATCTATCAAGTATTATGACTTCGTTAGTAGTTTTGATGCATAAAATTGGAGTTTCGATTTTAGATAGTGTTGTTTTTAAGAACTACCTAGTGATTCCATATAGGCTCTGGGTTTGATTTTTGCGCGCATGTTCTAGGGAAATAGCATACTATTGTTTTGTCCAAATGTCTGTAATTTTTGAATTTAGAGCCGAAAATGGTCTCAAGCGAATAGGTTGGACTCAGTGATGATGAATCCGGTGTCAAAATCGATTCTGTCCGTCCGGCCGGCCGAACACGATAACTGTCGAAAGGAGCAAGCTACCGACTTGCAACTTTCAGAACAGTTTGCGCATCGGAATTTCGCGGTTGAGTTCGTTAATGGGCCAAATCGGCCAAATGACTTCAGAGTTATAGCCGTTCGAACTTTTGAGGTTATTTTCCTGATATTTCAGGAAATACTTGAGCCATTGGATTGAAAGTTGGCAGTTAGTTGGAGCATAAAGACGCGCAACTTTGAGTACAATTTTGTTTGGATCGTATGGTCACTTGATCATCATTTTCAAAAACAATTCCTCTCATACGTTGAGCTTCATATTCCACAGCAGTGTACCGAATTCCAATTCGATACGATCATTATTTCCGGAGATATTGAAAAAAACTAGTCACATTTCGTGGTTTTCTCTCGATATCGTTGTTGTTTTCGGTATAACTCAAGGAATACTAATTCAAGCATGATAAAACTTCGCAGCTAGTTTGAAGATGCTAAAGGACTTTGTGCACAATATCGTGATGATCGTGTCATTAGAACAATTTGAAAAATCTCTATACAGTATTCCTTTTTAAACTCATTTTTTGAACATAAAACTGATTCTTGTACTGAGTCCTGATTATATCTCTGAAAGCTTTCGGCCCTTTTCCCCATTTATGAACCAGATTAAAACTGCTGTTTTTTCAGAAACCAATTGTTTATGGCCGGTTGGCCTAGAAGAATTGAATATGACCCGGACTTTGTCATTGATGAGTCCAATTTCTTCCTTTGAGACTATTTCTGTATCAAAGTTTCCAAATATCAAACAACATGATAGCGAACTCTTCCTACGAACTAGTGATTATTACAAATTGGCGAAGGAGTCAGTTAATTTCGTTCTCTTTATAATACAGTGCGCGTCAAAATTTTGGAACAAATTCATTTTCTCAGAAGAAACATATTTGGTAACAAAATCCTGAAAAAGGTTAATTTTTGTTTCACTTTTACCAAATTTTTATGCATTTTTGAAGGATTTTTTTTGCACCCTGTGTCATCCCCATCAACCCTCTAAACTGTTTGAATAGGGAAAGTGGGTCATGTGGTACTTTTTTGGCAAGGTCATTGTATTTTCTTCAACAGTGTGCAGAAATTTCCAAGAAGTTTTTTTTTTTGAAAAATTAGTTACTTCAAAGAGGTTTTCAGCATGTGCACTTTGTCATGGCTCATTTACTTTGAGACGATGGTACCTGATGAAATTTGTCACCGAATGAAGGTCGTCCATAACATTTTTGTTCATGCACAATTTGCAACCCCTTTCAACCCCTACATTTTTTTTTCATTAAAGAGTTCGTAGGGGTTGAAAGTTGTGCATGAACAAAACTGTAATGGTCGACTTTCATTCGTTGACAAATTTCATCGGTGACAAATTTCATCGGTATCAGGTATCATCGTCTCAAAGTAAATGAGCCAATACAAAGCGCACATACTAAAAACCTCTTTGAACTAACTAATTTTTCAAAACATTTCTGCACGCCTGTAAAGAAGATACAATGGCCTTGCCAAAAAAGTACCACATGACCTACTTTCCCCATTCAAGAAATTTAGAGGGTTGATGGGAGTGCAACAAAAATCCTTCGAAAATGCCTATAAATTTGGTAAAAGGGAAACAAAAATTGACCTGTTTCAGGATTTTGTTGCCAAATATTTTTCTTCTGAGAAAATGAATTTGTTCTATAATTGTGACGCGCACTGTATATATCTATATATTCTGTATTCTTTTTATCATATTATCCTCGTTTGATTCTGTATGAACCTTGGAACTGTCATTTTTCGACGAAGAACTGGATTGCAATTCGATCTAATCTGTATTTCTGGAAATATTCGGAAAATAAAATTTTGAATGGGTATATTTTCGGAATCATTAGGTGGATTTTACCCATTCACGAATTCGACCTTCGCAATTAGGGTCCAAACATTCTCTACAAATATCGAGTTTCTAAGTTGTTTCTTTCTGAAGTCATTGTGTTTACGGTCGACCGTTAGAAAATGAAAGCAAAACTTGAACGCGTAATAAGCAATAGCATTCCCGTAACTAGGCAAACTAACAGTGCGTTTTGATCCTGGTTTTCATTGGTGAAGCGTTCCATTGTTATGTTGAAGTGCACTTGAACTTGGGAATTGGAAATTTTCAGCTAGAAGTGTCAGTGTAAAGTTCGAATAGAATGTGAATTTCGGTTAATTCCTATCCACCCTGTTCGTAGGTGGAAATAAAATTGATACGAATGACATACCTACGATTTTAATATATTGAAGGTTGAGCTGAATGGGAACAGAACAAATTAGGGCAAAGCTCAATTTGAATGTGACTAAACAAGTTGAAAACTTCAATCATCGTCCAACGAATGGTTCTATTATGAGTTTGAAGTGCATTCTAGCTATGGGTTACTCTATCTGAATCGTTTCGGTTCATGAAATTGATAATTTACAGTGCTCCTGACGAAGTTTATTATTGTTGAGCATTAGAGCTCATGTATGGGCATATTTTGAAACATATTCCATTACAGTTCATCATTTCAAAAAGCGAAGAATGTGCAGCAGGAGATGGTGTTACTTTATTAGATGTTTAATCAAAATGTTCGTAATGGATCGCTCGAAGTATAAATGTGTGAAATCGAAATAAAGTGAAAATACACTATCAATATCTGAGAAAGAAGTATTAAAAATCAAATAAAATTGTTAGTTATAGAAAACCTCCTTGCGGATTGCAGGATTGAACCTATTCGTAAAGGGCAATTTTTAGGAAAAGAGTTGCCTGAATATATAACAAATTCGGAAAGATGCAAACGATCAAAAATTTAACTGTATCATTTTTGAGGATTTTTCTGTTTTCACTCCCAAAATCTGAAACAGAACTATTAAAAATTGAATAAAATTGTTTTTTTCATGGAAAAGGCCCTTGCGGATTGCCAGATTCAACTATTTGGCAAGGACAGTTTCTTGGGAGATAGATTGCCTAAAGAACAATACAGGAAAAATACTAACGATAAACAGAGCAAACTGTGACGTTCCAGAGGGAAATCTGACTCTTTCATCAGACGAGGGAGAAAATTTTTCGAATTATTTTGAGACTTTCATCAAAAACTCAAAACGAAAAATAGAAAGAAAATATTTCCAAGAGTTTTCTCTTTTGCCTGATGAAAGAGTCTGATATGTACTCTGAAACGTCACAGTTTCCTTTGTTTATCTTCTGTATTGTTCTATAGGCAATTAGAAACTGCCCTCAAAAAATTATTCAATCCTGCAATCCGCTAAGGCGTTTTCCATGAAAAAACAATTTTATTTAATTTTCGAAGTTTTATTCCAGATATTGGGGGAGAAAACCTAAAAAATTATGCAAAATCCTGCCAAAATAAACTTAAATCGATACTTGAGTGAACTGTAATGTCCAAATCTGACTTCTTCTTCAGACAAAGGAGAAAATTTGCAGAATTAATTCCTTTCGATTCTTTTCGTTGTCAAAATTGATATTTCCGAGAGAGCACTGGAAAACAGATCCACTTGAAATGAAAGTTTTTCAATTCTACTTCTCCTTTCAGTAAATTCAGCCAAATAGGTCCATCTCTGTAGAAGAATGGGCAAAAATATTTTCTTCATTTGGCAAAATACAGGAGGACTCTTTAATTTTTTTTGTTTATCTAGTTTCGACATAAATCATCCCAATCTGTAATGTGATTTCCAAAAGAAAATAAAAACAACCTAAGAAATAGAGACAAACAGAGATCTCAAATAGCGTACGATGTAAGTTCGACCATTGGGAATCTCATGATAGATTGGAATAATACAAGGGAACTGATGTTAAAACCAGATAAGAAAATTCAAGGATCCTTCTGTATTTTGCTGAATGGAGAAAAAAATACGCCCATTGTTCTACAGGAATGAACCATATTTGGCTGGAAAACTGGAAAATGAAGCAGAATCATCATCATTAACTATTTGAGTTTACTGTGAATGGAAAACTGATAACAAAACTATGTGTGACTACCCTCTAATCCACGTATACTTTGATCGTCAACTTCCATAGGTACAAATGAAAGATTGATTTTATCGCACTTTTAAACGGCAAAATCACAAATATGAGTTATATTTCCGGAACATATTTATGTTTGAAAATTTGCTCTGTTACCTTCACTTCGAGTCAGCAAAACATCAAATACTTTCCAAAGAAATCGGCAAAATTAATCTTTTCACGAAAAATTAACTGCAAACAAAAAAATCTAAAACTAAAATCAACATAATTCTGATTCGCTGACGTTGTTTTACACACCTGATACACATGAATGCTTTCTTACAGTTTCATGTATTTGGACTCTTTATCACTTTTCTGTGTTCACAAAGTCAATTTTTTAAGAGCTCATTGAAATATAAGAAATAGAGAATTATCAGCAACCCCTTAGGAATAAAGTGATTTCTAGAGAAGCTTCGGCAAAGATTCTGATTATAATTCACGAGAATTTTTCTACACACAATTCGTGCAGTTTGTCTCAAGCACTTTCTTTATAATTTTTCCGTGTTTTCAAATCCACGTAAATCCAACTGAAGGCAAACCACAGTAAAATATGGATTCGTTTCACCCGAGAAAAGTAATTTTTAGAGAAGTTCCTCTGCTTACTTGACGTTTAATGAGCAGAATGTGAAAATTTCCAGGGTTAAGGGAAAAACTGATGAACATCAGTCCATTCGCTCAGTCGTTGTATACGGTATACTCCTCATCATTTGTCTGTGTTCATCTTGTATCTAAACATATTCATCGAATAGTTCCGATCATCCATTTTGAGTAGCTATTGTATTCAGGAATTGAACTGTTAGAAATATGATCGTCTTGTGTCTACTACGTTGGCACTCGAAAGACAAGTCACTGAAGCTGATATTCAAAGTCCAATAAACTTTAAGGCAATGCAAACATGGCATCCAATGCCTGCCTGCTCCGTGCTGTTTATGCGATTTCACGATCTAACAGAATAGGCAGTAAACAAACAGATTATCTGAAAGGACTATACGAAGAGTCGATGAACTTATTGTGTTCAGCTGGCTTTTGATACATTCATAACGCTTGATCGATAAACCGTTGACAAAACTTCGGCTAATTCAAATAGTTGGTGGGATGGTCCGTGTACGAACGTAGACCTATTCCAGGGTCTTACGAATATCATATCATTATGAACATTGTTGGCGGAATGATCTGGATGGCTCAATGGACAACAATTCAAAGCCTTCCTGATTGTGGTGACGGTTATAAACACGACAGGAGAATTGAGTTGTGGATCCCTGAGCTCGGTGAAGGACGTGATAGACTGAATATAATCGAATAGGCTGGTAATAATCAAGGATTAATGAGCTCAATTTGACAGATCTCAGATGTACCAGTATCTGCTGGCCTTTTATCTCGTCGAAAATATCGATTCATGATGTTCCTAGGTCCCGACAAAAAATAATAGTAAATTAATGGGAAATGCTATCGATTTCGTGTTGTGACAGACGGATTTATGATGTCGAAATTTATCACCATTCGGAGTAAGGATGATTGTGAATGTTCTGATAGTTTTGAACGCAGAAATGGTGTCGAATCAACTCTGTTACTGTCGTGAAATATAGTAACTGACAAAGAAACTGCAACACCCAGAAGGAGCTGTTCAAATTGGATTTTTTTTGGAAAACATAGATTCTATAGCAAGGAGTAAATGATTGAAATTTGGAGAAAACAATCTTGACGGTTTTTTTATGTAAACATTTTTCGTTGAATATTGTAGTCGCTTTTACAATTTTTTTAAATTTTACAACAAACCAGTTGTTTCAAGAGAACCAAAGTCGATGTTTAGTTGTTGTTAAAATGCCTAGAGCACGTGTACGGGAATTTATCGCCAGCTAAGTGAATTCGAAAGGGGTCGAATTATTGGTCTACGAGAGGCGGGGTTGTCATTTCGAGAAATCGCTTACCGTACGAACAGAAATTCAGCTACTGTTATGAAATGTTGTCAAGCGTGGTTTGATAATGCCCAAAATTGAAGAAGAGTAGGCACCGGACGTAGAAGGGGCACAAATGAAGTTCAAGATCGACGACTAAGACTTATGGCAATTAGAGACCGATTTGCGACAACTCGATCTTTGGCTGATGAGTGGTTAGGAGAACAAGTCCATCCTGTAACTGTCCAAACGATTTACCGCCGTATAAGATCCTTTGGACTGCAGCATTATCGATCCCATCTTGCGTTACCTCATACGGTTGAGCATCGCCGGCAATGATAACAGTGGTGCAGAGAACGACAACATTGGAATGTGAAATAGCATCAGGTCGTCTCTTCTGATGAATCTTGATTCTCCTTTGGTACACATGATGGCCGAAGAAGGGTTAGACGACGTCGGGGAGAAAGACGTGACACTCATTTTGATGTTGACCGTCATGTACACCGGACATTAGACGTTATGGTATGGGATTCTATTGCACATGCAAGTAGGTCACTTTTAGTCTTCATTCGAGGTAACATGACAGTTCTACGTTACCTTCAAGAAAGAGTGGAGCCAGTTGTTCTCCCTTACCTTTACCGGCCCGAGAACCCAATATTTCAGCAAGAAATTGCTTGACCTCATGTTGCCAGAGTTAGTTTAAACTTTCTTGAAGCCATCCATGTGAATCTTTAGCCATGGCCGCCCAGATCCCCTGATCTTTCGCCCATAGAGCATGTTTGGGACAGCATGGAGAAGGCTTGGAAATTCACCCCATTCTCCACGGACTTTGGCGGCTCTGAGACATGAAGTACAGGTAGCTTGGAATAGTATCCCTCAAGAAGGAATATACCATCTTCTCGCATCAATGCCAAGACGTGTTGGGGAGTGTGAATATAACCGCGGTGGACAAACACATTATTAACAAATTTAATGAAAAAAATTGTGAACCCTTCGTTTTTTTCTCCGAATTTTAATCATTTACTCCTTGCTATATTATCTGTTTTACCAACCAAAAAAAATTTTAAATTTAAACAGCTCCTTCTGGGGGTTGTTTCTTTGTCAGTTAGTATAACTCGAAACTGAATTTGCTCTCATGTCTGAACTCATCCCAGTTCTGAATAAACTAACTGTGCCAGAGTCTGCCAAGGTTAGTGCAAATTTGACAGTCTCCTCCGCATAATATCCCAGATATGTTCAATTGGATTTGAACCTGGGAATGGAGTGGCAACGGCAAAAAAAGAACGTCTGCTATTTGAGGATATTCGATAGTTTGGTGATCGATGTGGGGACGTGCGTGGTCTCCCTGAAAAAGGACCTCGAGAGGGCCATAGGTGAGGGTTGTAGGAAATACCCAACATGAGGCGCAGCTGAAATAGAAGTGGTGATCGACTACTATAAGAAATAGTTCCGAACCAATAACTCCAACAGTCCTTTGTAGATGTCGGTCAAGAGCGAACGCTGTTGACAGACATGTTGCTCTCCAGAGTTGCTGCATAGCCTTCAACGGCCACCGTGCATAACATGTTATGCCATTCTGCCTCTAACTGCTGCAGTTCTCTGAACCAGTTCAAACGTTGACTTCAGTAGTTGGCAGTTAAAGGCAGCACTAATCGTGAACGGTATAAAAAGAATCCAAAAGCGATAACGTACATAAAGTAACAGATCGACTTTTTCCGAACCATTAATCAGCGATTGTAGCAAAACGGTCTCATAGAACCAATTTCAAAGAGCTCTTATCTCACAATCTGTTGTACTCATAGCTCGACCAGTTAGTTTTCTTCGTATTCCTCTATTTCAATTGGTCTATTACCTCCCACACGCATTGCAATACTTGCAGTACAATTCACAGCTAATTTCGCGACAAAGGAGGACAAACTTCTCGATAGGCAAACATTCTAAACCTGTCGAAATCACTGACATGGTGATAATTTTGACTTCTCAAACTCTAGAGATTCTGTTGCTCAATAATGGCTCAACATAAGTTGACTGACGAGCACAACTTGAAATAACTGTACTATTCCGATTTTCATGCACCGGTTCCTTCACAAACAAAATGACAGAAAAAAACTTTGTTCCTGCAAATTAAGACATTGATATCGTTGTCATAGCATGCTTTAAAAAAGGTCATTCTGCTAACAAAAGATGATGTCGCAGAGTTATTCCTTCTAGATGTCACTGAGTATAATTATTTCATAAGTATCGATGAAGCTTATTTTGAAAGGGTTTTGCATCATTTCGAAGTTCTTTTTTGGATTTTCAATCCCAATATTGGAAACAGAACTATTAAAAATTGAATTAAATTGTTTTTTCATCGAAGAACGCTTTGTTGGTCGTTTGTAATATTCCGGAATTGTTCATTAAGCTACCTTTCTCCTAGAAACTGCACTTGACCAATAGTTCAATCCTGCGACCCGCAAGGCGCTATCCATACAAAACAATTCTTATCTAATTTTTAATAGTTCTGTTTTAGATATCGGGAGTGCAATCCTTTCAAATTCAGAAAAAGCGAAACGAATTGCGAATTCACTGTCAGATAGATATTGATGATACAAACAAACTTGAGACCATTGTACCTTCGGAATCCTCTTATCATTATCGTTTTCAAATTTGAATCAGTCCGTCCGTTGCCACGAAATCTTTCGAGGGATTAGGTTTGTTGGGTATAATCGCCATTTTCGGAGAATTCACCGATCAGTTTGATTGTTATTTCTTCAGTAGCTCAAAAAATGAAAATCCAATCGTGTGAAAACTTGGAGGTTGTAACAAATTATGATGAATTCTCATACTTGACATTTCAAAAAACTTTATTTTTGGACAGATTCCACAAATGAGGATTCAGAATCGCCTTGGGACCTATGAATAAGGTTTATCAAATATAATGAGTCTATGCTTCCTCAAAATTGAGTTAGTTTCATAAGTCACATTCTGCTGCTGCCAAACTTTCTCATATCACTCCGTCAAACTGATGTATCAAGTTTATCCGGGAACTTATCAACTAACCCACGTATTCGATCTGTTCAGACCCAAAACTACAAGAAGGTAGGTTGCCCTAATAAATTGTAACAAGCTACCACATTCATCAACATGACTCCTGTTTAGGAATAGCCCATTTGAAACTCCGTCCGAGTCGCATGATGTTCCAGATTGTCTCGTAACTTTTATGTGTAAAGTTTGCGGTTTTATTGCTGGACACCAGTATAACAACCTATGGTGATAAAAAGGTCGTCTACTGCTTAATACGATACAGTCTGATCGAAAATAAACTGCTGCAGTTAGAACTTCAGCAGTTGTTCTTTCTAATGGTGGCGATTCTTTCGGAAAAACAATAACCTTTTTTATCACGGTTTCCCAAACAACGAGTGATTCGGTTAATGATGCACGAACGTTACTGAGTAAGCAGGAATTCTTTAGGTCGTGAGATAATTACCCTTTCAGAAAAAAAATCGAAACAATGGCAATTGTGATATTCAATCATCAAGATTTCCAGTTTATTCCCGATAGTTCATAAGTTTTCAAGTGGAAAGTGACGAATATTGGATATATGGTGATTCCTCAATATAAGAGGCTTGTAGCTTTCTTTGTTCACCTGATATTTGAAAGATAATCGCTTGGAGGACCGGTCCTGATCGAAAGACCCTTCCGGTCAGAAAGCAAATTTGGGTGATATTTTATAAGAGTTGAAGTGAAAAGTAAATAATTATGAATCTTTGAGAGATGATTCTCCAATGTAAGAGGCCTGTAATGTTTTCCGCTCTTCTAAGTGAAATATCATCGCTTCCGATTAAAAAGAAAAATTAGGTTATATTATTTACTGCTTTCTCCTGGTTTGCTTTCTATCTTTTCGTTGAAGATATTATTTCAGGATACTTTGCTGATTTGAATTCAGAAGGAAGAAAAAAATTGTGTTCCTATGAAAAAGATACCATCCATTATGAATATGTCAGCTTCTTAAAAAAATTCAATTTCACTAGACTCACACGGGGAGTCAGATATACAGAGTGGTCCAAGTAGTGACGCCAATGAATTTTTTTTAGATTCCTCACACGTGGGGGTTTCCTCAAATATTCCATGTATGTTGCGCGATTTGTTGTAGCTTTCGAGTTATAATTTTTTTGTGTTTTTTAATTTATTATGCCATCCTTTTTTGTGGTAGGTATTTTGCAGATTTTTTTTTGTGACATTATCTCCCTAAATGTTGTTTTGATGAAAAAAATAACTGAGCATCCTGAAATCACTCGAAACTTCTCGAAAGAGGCTTGAAAGTTAGAACTCTTTCAGAAGAATTCATTCAAAATCAATTTAAAAATACAAAAACGAGTTTTCATAGTTTCTGTCTGAGTTTGAAAACTTCGCAGGAATCTAAACTACCAAAATTATAAGAAAAAATAGTATTTTATTCGTCATTTTTAGCTGTAATCGGCCTCCGAAGGCGGATAGGCTAAAAATCATTGAAACACGAGTAAAGTTTTTTTTCTACTTTTTATCATTTTATGGCGAATAAACCTTGAAAATGTGGCATTGGAATTGCTATAAATATTTGTGGCTCCTGTTATTCTTACATTAAGATTGATTGGGCGTGCAGGGCAGATCGAATGGCCTGCGCGTCCGCCAGACTTGAACCTAATCGATTTTTTTATTTGGGGATTTTACAACGAGCTGGTATAAGCGACGAACAGCAAGAACAAAGCAGAATTGAGACCGAAACTCTTAGAAGCGTAAAAAAAAATAAAACAAAAAACGTTGACGATTATGTATTCAAAACGAAGGAAGGGATTCCGAAGATTTATTGTGGTAAGTGGTATTTTTTCAGTAAAAGCTCCTGACCTCACATCAGTACTTTTCTAGAATTGTCTAATACTAATCTGATTTTTAGTACGAGAATACTGTGAGCTCCTACCTATATTAAAAAAGGATATATATATGGAATATTTTCATTATTCAATCGTATGTAGAAGTTTTTTCCGAGACTCATACATAAATCTCCATTTTCAGCTTTCATCCATCAACTTGGCGTATGACTCAAGTGTTCTATGAGTCGTTTCTTTTAAACTCTTCACGGCGACTGAAAAATGACTTGAATATATGAATGGATATAAATTCTGTATTCGTCTGGGAACTCAAAGTATATATGAACTTGAGTAACCTGTTGGAAAATCATTCATGAAAGTTGGGTTATCCACTTCAGTGTATTTTCTCTCTTTGCGAAGAATTTGGCTCAAATTACCGGGGGTAATCTATCATTTCGTGTATGGTATGGACGGGCAGTGGTTCTGCGTAAAAGGAATACATTGAAGAATATTTCGGAAAATTTTTTGATGTAAAACATAAGAAATCGAACTATAACACTAAGAGGTGTTACCTGAGAGCAAACAGTACCGCCAGCTGATAAATTACAGCTTCGTGGATTTCGGCAACCCAGCCGCATTCAAGTTTCGAAACCTCGTTAAAATCTCAAGGTCAGCCACCTGCCCACGGTCTGCATGCTTCAACGTTGCCAATAACCCTGAGAATTATTAGAATGGGTGAATTTTCGACGTTAATAGGAGAAAGCGAGGTATAGTTCTCCAGGCTTCAGTAATTATTTTTGTTTTTTTTTGTGGAATATACCTAATTCTTTTTCGACAATATTTATTTTTCCATTTTCAACCCCATATCAGTTTCATCAGTCTTAACTCTTGAATATAAAAATTGGCAACATTGCGCATTCCTACTTTTTTTCGAAACCATTTGCACCCAAAAGTTTTTCGGAAAAAAAACGAACTCTGGCATCCAGAAGTCTATATTCGAGGTACCTACCGTTTGCTCTTAATCAACTTCTAAAATGAAACGAAAGCAGGAAATCTCATGTATACAGGGTGGTCCAAGTAGTGACATCATTTTTTTAGATTCCTCACACCTGGGGGTATCCAAAAATACCCCATGTATTCTATGCGACTTTTTGTAGTTTTCGATTATATTTTTTTTGTGTTTTTCCGATTTATTATGCCAGCGAGGTTTCAAAAACTCATATCTTTTTATGTAGTGGGTATTTTGCAGATTTTTTTTCTGTAGCATGATCTCCCTGAATGATGTCTCAGCAACAAAAATAACTCAGCTTCCAGAAATCACTCAAAAATACTCAAAAAAGGCTCGAAACTTAGAAGTTTAGTTCTCAGTAGAATTCACTCAAGCATTCAACACCAATTAAAAAATACAAAAAGAAGTTTTCATAGCTTCTGGCTGAGTTTAAAAACTTGCTGGGCCTTTTTTTGCTGTAATTGGCCTTTGAAAGCGGATAGGCTCAAAATCATTGAAACACGATTGACGTTAGTTTTCTACTTTTTATCATTCTTTCGCTGAATTAAACTCAAAAGTATGTTTCTAAAGTAATTTCATTTGAAATTCCTGTTAACTAACTGTAGCTCGTCTAATTTTTACAATAATTTTGGCCTCACCACTGACTGAAAATGTGAGCATATTTCAAAATGGAAAGTTGTGAAATTATCTGCGTTTGGATGAGAAATGAAAGCACAAATTACCGAAAAATTACCATTCCTACAATAAATCTTCAAAATCCCTTCCTCCATTTTCAATAGATAATCGTCAAGGTTTTTTGTTTTATTTTTCTTTCCACTTCTGGAAGTTTTTGTCTTGATTCTGCTCTGTTGTTGCTTTTCGTTACTTACACCAGCTCTTTGTAAAATCCCCTAATCAAAAAATCGATGGGGTTCAGGTCTGGCGGACGCGCAGCCATTCGATTGACTCTGCACGCCCAATCCATCTCAATGTAAAAATAACACGAGCCACAATTATTTTACTGGAATTTCAATTAAAATTACTCTGAAGTCACATTTTCAACGTTAATTTTCCATGAGAATGATGAAAAAAAAATTGCCAATAAGTTACTACTTTTTCCTACGATTCTGTGAGTTTAGGACGGTGCGAAGATTTTGAAGTCAGCCAGAGACTATGAAAACTGCTTTTTGTATTTTTGAAATGAATGTTTGAGGGAATCCTACTGAAAACTGAAGTTCTAACCTTCAGGCCTTATTTGAAAAACTTTGAGTAATTTCAGGAACCTGAGTTATTTTTGTTGTTGAAACAACATCCAGGGAAATCATGTTACAGAAAAAAAATTTGCAAAATTCTTACTGAATAAAAAAATATGAATTATTGAAACCTTGCTGGTATAATAAATTGAAAAAATACGAAAAATATTATAACTCGAAAACTACAAGAAATCGCCTAACATACAAATTGACGTCACTGCTTGGACCACCCTGTATACATTTTGTGCTAAAAATTTGCGTCTGGGGAGTTCTTCAATGAAGTTTTTTCCTCAAATATCTTCAGAACTCTGCAACTTATACGATTATACTAGAAACAGTCTACATTTTCGTCATCACAGATGGCACACCAGTGTATATAATTGCATCATAAGATAGCTTGTTCGGTACCATTTACAATAATATACCATACCTTGGTTGTAAAGTGTAATGATTCTGAAATTTTCGATTCCTATAAAAAAAATGATGCTGACGGGGATTCACACGTTCTTGAATACCTCTGCAGTCTGCAAAAAAATATTCATTTTCGATTTTGCCAATGAGTATAATTGGAATGTTCGCTATTTAGAAAATGCATTATACTAGTATATACCGAATTTATCCACTTACTCCGATTGTGAACGTAATTTTATTTTCGTATGCGACACGTTTTGATGGTAATTTTATGATTCAAGAATCACTGAATTCTGAGCATTCATCAGTTGGTATTATGCACTTTGGATCCAACTTTCTTCGAACAATCCTTCGTATTGCAGTTCTAAACTAATTTAGAATTGAATTTACACTCGTGTCGGAGGAAATTGCTGCTTCAGAACTTATTCTCAGTGAACAACTCGAACAGAACTAGAATTGTTCGGTACACAAGAACTTTGAGACTCAGAAATTTGAATTATTTCTGATTTCTTCATGATTGATTCATCTCCATCACAACTTTTCGTACATATTCTAATATGAAACCAGCAGAAATAATATTTTATTTAGCGCTGATGTGACAACTAGATTCGAGAATTATCAGGTAGGCACAATATTGAAATGGATGGTTAGTTGATCAATCAAACAATGGTGATTCATTATTGCCAATCATGACTATTGTTATTGTGAACAGTGCCATGACCATTATTCATTTCCTCAACTTGCATAATAACTTTAGTGAAGACAACGAATAAATTATGGGCTTTGTAAATTATGTCATATTTCCTCTTTTTCATATCTAGTACCTTGACCACCTAGTCAACGAAATTGAACATCTACACTTAATGATTTGACTCTGGATATTCTGAAGCCAAACATCGTTGGACAGGAAGGCTTTCCGGATGGATATCCGTTATAAACTATATGTTACTTTCGAGAGGAATAAGCCAGACTGTTGAACATTCTTTAATATTGGGGCTTAGATATTCCTATACATATATTGTTTCAATTTGAGAGGGCAACCAACCTCAATATCTCAGAATAACAAAAGAAATAGGTACACAATGGATTTAATACAAATTTAACATTGGACACTGTAATGAATGATTCATGGAGAAATGGATACTGTTTTTTGTTGAGATTCTTCAGTAATGTCTTATTATTATTATGAATAAAAATCTAGAAGAGCACTGACGTGAGGTCAGGAGCCTTTACGCGCTTGTTCAAATTGTAACTATCAGATCAACACAAAATTTTGCAAATAGTTGCGTGTTGGTAATGTCCATAAGATTACGAATTTTCAGTCTGATTGCATTTCTACTTCTTGAGATATTGCGGGAATAACGTTAAAATTGCAAATAACAACGAAATTTGTCACTTTTTGTTTCCTTATATCTCCGAAAGTTAATATCGCATCGAATTGATATTTGGAACCTTGTTGTCAATTACTGACCCTGAAGTTTGTGCCAAATTCCATTGAAATCTACTCAATATTTTCAGAGAAAAAAAAATTCATCAAAAATTTGAAAAATATTCGAATAAATTATTTTATCAAATTTTCTAACAACTGAATCTTGCTCTTACTTGCACGTTCGTATTGCAGAACTGTCCACGAAGTTTCAATTTGATCGAGTCAATACTTCATTACATATCCAGGAATTAACCTCAAAACTTCAAATGGCCCCAACTCCGAAACTATCCAACCGATTCCATCTATTAACGAACTTAACCGAGATATTCGGACTCCAAACCAAATCTGACAATTTCAAGTCGCTAAGTAAGTAAGTCTCTTCTTTCGAAAAATAGAGCACACACGGAAACGGACGGACGGACATAATTTAATTCGACCAGATTCTCCTTCAGGTTCTTCAGTTCAACCCAATCGTTTGAGACCATTTTCAAAATCCAAAAATTACTGACATCGTGACGAAATGATAACGCGCTGTTCCCTAGAACAAGCGCGTAAAAACACCTTGTCGCACACATACAATCAATAACCTTCATCAATATTCAGTTTCTAGAAAGAACGTGGCCTAATTAACAATATCGGAATGATGTTACGTTCCAAAGTCTATTCCTGACTTCATCATCAGACAATAAAGATAATAAGTTCTGCGAACTTTCTCCTTATTGATGAATTATTCTCGTTTCTTTCATACTTCAGGAGAGACATTTCGGTTTAAGGAACTAAATGAAACACTTGGATTCCTAGAGCAGTGTTCCGCCGATTATATTCCGTTTTCCTCGTGCTGAAATAAAATAGAATAGTAGAAGGTAAAATTCGAAGGTATAAATAAAATTCATTAACATTAAAAAAGTCATAAGCACTAAGATCACTCATGAAATCGAATGAGGAATAATTACAGTTACTTTTTTATCAATGTTCTGATAAGAGACTGACTATATTTCAACCTGAAATATCCTTAATTTTCTATATAAATCCAATGAATAAATAATTCGGAAAGATATTTCTGCGCAACGTTATTTGTGTATTGTTTTGTTCGATTTCATTGCTACCCCATATGTGCCCCATATTCTCAATATTGATGCCTACATTTTCGTTCGCTTGTCCATCAGTTGATTGCAAGTTTGGATGAATGTGACGGGACTAAACAAGTTGTCAAGTACAAATCGAGCCCTCCGAGTACAATATCATTTCATTTTATCTACAGTGCGCGTCAAAATTTTGAAACAAATTCATTTTTTTCAGGTCAATTTTCGTTTCACTCTTACCAAATTTTAATGCATTTTTGAAGGATTCTGTGCCATCCCCATCAACCCGCTAAATTTTTTGAATTGGGAAAGTGGGTCATGTGGTGCTTTTTTGGCAAGGTCTTTGTATCTTCTTCACAGGCGTGCAGAAATTTTGAGGAAAAAAATTTTTTTTCGAAAAATTAGTTACTTCAAAGAGGTTCTCAGTATGTGCACTTTGTCATGACCCATTTACTTTGAGACGATGGTACCTGATGATATTTGTCACCAAATCAAAGTCGACCATTACAGTTTTGTTCATGCACAACTTTCAACCCCCTCACGTGAAAATTTTCACGTGAGTCCAAACTAGTCGTTTGAGACCATTTTCGGTTCAGAATTCGAAGATTGCACACGTTTGGACAAAACGAAAGCACGCTGTTTTTCCCCTCGAACATGCGAGCAAAGATCAATATCGAAAGATATTATGTAAAGGTATTACAGAAAAATCTATTATTTCAGGAAATTGCTATTATTTAATGATCGATACTGTTGTGAAAAACTTCACTAAGGTTTATTGGAAACAACAGAAAACACTTTATCATCAAAAACAATCTTATAATGGTAATAATTTTTCAATCAACGGATTTTTCCAAGGCAGATCGGTAGCTGCCGTAATGTTTCCGATATTCTTTGTACCCTATCGATGAAATCACTTTCCTGATTTTGCTCATTTTCCGTCGGAGTGGTTTTATTATATTCCGATAACCCACGCAATGATCGAGCAAGTACTCGTGTCTTACACAAAAAAGGAAAATTCGATCAGAATCTGTTGCCGACGTGTATCCAATAATAATAAAAGAGCAAGATCGTCGATGGCGGGATTTTGGTCTTCATGCAATTCACAGCGAAATATTTCTAGACACGGCGCTGATATTCTTTCCAAAATCATTCCATATTGGACAAAATGAAACTTTACTACTCTATAATTTCTCTTGTTTAAGTTAACTCTGATGGGTACCAATGAGGAATGTTACATGAAAAAACCCATCCCAATATGAATCAAGGAAGTCCTAGGACTGATGATGTTTACGGCCGGCCTAGAAGCCTTCGTTATAAAATTACTAGACGAATATCGATATTCCATGTTTATTATAATTACAGTAAACCTATAGATCAATCATGTACAGGATGACTTCTAAAAAGGCCGTGTACAGACACGAGAGCTGAGCAGCTTTCGAAGCAGTTGCGAGGCACTTGTGAGGCAGCCTCTCGTTGTCGAAATGGCTCGCGAGCCGCTCAAAACACAGTACACACTTTGGAGGCCGCCCAATTAAACTGCCTCGAAAGCCGCTTACCTCGCGTGTCTGTGCGCAGCTTAAGAAATATACACCCCCATATGTTATTCATTACCTAAAACAAATGAATGAAATATCATATAGACATACACATCGCACATGGTTGAGTATTTTATTGCATGGGGATAATATCAGGCTTCAGCTATCGAGTAAAAGTATGGCAATGCAACTGCCGACCGTTAACTTCTTGAATAGTCTCATAGTGAACAACTTTGTCATCTATCAAATGTTCCAGGTATATAATTGTCTTTTAAGAAGAGACTGTCGAATAATATTCCAAATAGATCAATAATTTCAGACGATAGAAATAAGGTATACTAATTCTAGCCATTCCTCGAAATGCCTGCTATGCTTTGAGGACATTAAGTTGTACACCTTGAAAAGAGATTTAAAATGGTACCTGATCATTTTTCAGAAGAGGCAATCAATGTGTTCATAGTATTGATTTTTATAGAACAAAGTTGAAACATCAGTCGAAATAATTGATTGCTGTAAAATCATTGTTTTCTCTTCATCCAGGAGTAGGTTCTTGAGCTGAACGAAAATACAACGCTGGTGGAATTAAAAGCAAATAATACCTCGAATATAGCGAGCTGACTTCTGGAAGCAAATGGTTGAAAAAAATCTTAAGAATGCGTAATACTGCCACTTTTTCATATTCAAACATTTCCAGGAAAATAAAACCTGAAATGAAGTGAAAAATGGAAAAATAACTAACATTGCACATATTCTCACAAAAGAGTAAAGTACATCCCAAAAAAAAATTTCAAGAATTACTCACTGAAAATTCATGCGACGTTGAAGCATGTAGAATTAGTGCAGGTGCCTGACCTTGAGATATAAACGAGGTCTAATGAAACTTGAATGTGGCTGTGTTGCCTAGCCGTAATTTAACACCATGTGGTATTTTTTTTGCTCTCAATATGTATTGTTTAAAAGGTTTGCAGTAGCTATAAGGTTAAAACAGATATTTCTGTTTTAGGAGCATAATCCTAAAATCTTGCATTGTAACATGAAGCTTTCATTGTTTCTCAGAGCAGTTGAGTCCCTATTGAATGAAGGCAATATATGAGGAATGAACGTACTCAGAAGCAGATCTCTCAAAAATTAGCTGTTCTCGCATCATTTATTTTGCGGAGTATACACTTTTCTGAAAAGATTCAACTATGTATTCTGATCCGAATATCAGTAAACATTTGGTTGAAAAAAAAAATTGTAAAATTTTGGGTTGAAGTACCACAATGATACTACAAACCGATTGTGAACTTCTTGATTACCTCATGATGGACAAATTTGGCATCTGCCAAATGTACCAAGGAGGCAACTGCCTTCAGAGGAGAGACTCTCGAATCTCCCGAGACTGGCTGTGTTCTGAGGAAATTGACTAGAAAAGAGATCCCCAAGGTAATGCTCTTCATAGAACAAAACTGGGATATCAGTTGAAATAACTAATTTCTCTTAAATCATTGTTATGAGTAGGTACATGACTGAACGTGAAAACAACCCTGTTAGAATTAATGTTGTTCGAAGGGTTTGCAGTAGCTATGAAGACCAAGCAGTAATTTCCGTTCCGGAAGCACCAACCTAAAATCTTGCATTGTAAAGTGAATATTCCATTGTTTCTAAGATCAGTCGAGTCTTTGATGGAAGAAGGCAATATATGGAGAACGAACGGATTAAGAAGCAAATCTTCAATAAATTAGATGTTGTTGCATATCTATTTTTCAGAGTATCACACTTTCCTCAGAAGATTCAGCTATATAGTCTGATCTGAACATAAATGAATATGAAAAAGTTTCGGGTTGAAGTATGGCTATAAAACCATCCACCAACCATGAACTTCTTGATTATCTCATGGTGGACTAATTGCATCTATCAAATGTACCAAGGAGACAGCAGGAGAGACTCTTGAATCTCCCGAGATAACGGCGAAGATAATATTCGAAGAACTGATGTATTCAAGAGCAAATTTCTCATCAATAAAATGTTCTAGAAAACGCCATCAAGATTCTTCAAAGTATCTCCACAGACCAAACTCGGAATATAAGTGGAATGAACGGATAGCTGGAATATGATTATTTTTTTTTCATTTTTGAGGAGGTACTTAAACTGAACGAAAGGACAACGCTGTTTGCTTGAAAGAGTTGCAGTAGCTTTAAGGAGAAAGTAGTTACTTCCGTTACAGGAGAACCGCTCCATTGTTTCTAGGAGCAGTTGAGGTCCTAATGAAAGAAGACGAAATAAGAAAAAACGATGAACCCAAAGACGAATCTCTGATAAATTTGATGTTCTCGCGTTTCCATTGTAGGGAATATCACGCTTTCCCTGGCAAATTCATCCACTTAGCTCGATCTGAATATCAATAAAGCTGAGATAGTTTCGAGTTGAAGTAGGCCAATGAAACTACCGCGAACCTCTTAATTAGGGTCCATATTTCATCGTTGACGAATTCGGCGTGTATTTATTTGATCAAAGGCACACCCAGACTTTGGAGAAGAGACGGTGCAGAAGCGAACCCTACTTCTGGCTGGTTTCATATTACTTGACTCATCCGGAAAACATTTCGCATGATGGCATAGCTTGAACTGTAACACCTGGATTGTTTCTACGCCAATTTGGGACTAACTACTAATTATCACTGGTACTGAATTCACTATGATTTTGGTTCGCAATTATATCGTGTAAATAATCTTGATGTCTTGATAATTATTCTGGAATTAGGTATTCATTTCAAGCGAGAGATTACTGATGGTAGAACTAAGTAGGTTTCTATGAAGGCGTATTAGAGCCATTAGAAAAAATAAACTTTGTCGGTTGACAAATGAAATGAGTAAATTGACAGATTTAATCAATGAACAGAATGAATCCTACCAATTCACATATTTAATCTGTCAATTTGAGGTTGGCTTTTTCAATTTCAAATGGTTTTGAAGATTCTGAAAGCAAAATATCTCATTTCAATTCATAACCGATAAATTCCTTATTCGTCTAATGGCTTGAACCTCAGAGCTCACGATCATGGGCTCGGGTCCCTAACACTGAACCACTGCCATTATTTCTATGAAATTTATTTGAATTCCACTTTTCCTTCCTTGATGATATAATTATATGAGCTTCATTTGAAAAATCGAAGTGGTAGAATAGTACTAGATCCGGCTGCAGAATAAGTTCGCTCATCGAGTATTTGCATGAAACCGATTTTTTACATACATTTGTTAATAGAAGAATATATATCTACAGGGCTGCCTATCAAAATGTTGCCGCAGGTAAGACTGCTGTTGCGCACTTGACCGCACCTCTTCGCAGCCAGATGTGAACAGGTCCGTTTATTTTACTCTTCGCGTTCATAAAGTACATCTTTCATTTATATATCAAATCCAAGCTGGTTTTTTTTGCCTGGGTAAATCTAGCCAAAAATAAGGGTTGCTGTCTGTTGAATAAGCTGCGGCCACATTTTGATAAGCAACCTTTCAGATAAATACTTCTCCTATTAACGAATGCCTGTGAAAAATTGCAAATACTCGATGAGCGCACTAATTCTGCAGCGGAATCTTAGACTTAAACAATAGCGGACCAAAAATAACTTAGCAGAAAGAAGTATAACCTACACCAATTCTGGAAAGATTCAGAAAACTAGCACTGGTAGTTTTCAGTATCGATTAAAGCTTATTTTGGAAGAAATGTGTATCATTTTATAAGTTTTTTCTGGGTTTTCACTTCCAATATCTCAAAAAGACCTATTTAAAAATGCATAAAATTGTTTTTCACGAAGAACGTCCTTGCGGATTGCAGAATTGAACTATTAGTTAGGGGCAGTTTCTGGGAAAAAGGTTGCCTAATGAACAATACCGAAACAATGCGAACGATCAACAGCATCGTTTGCATTGTTTCGGTAATGTTCATCGAGCAACCTTCTTTCGTAGAAACTGCCTTTGATAAATAGTTCAATACTAAGGATGTTATCTATAAAAAACACTTTCATTTGATTTTTGATACGGATATTGGGAGCGGAAACCAAAAAAACAATAAAATGATACCAAATGTTTTCCATAATATGCATATTCAGGTCGTGTAACATCCAGTAGAGAAGCAAATGGCTACTACATATATTTATCGAAATAATATATTTCATGTTCATCTCCAGTCAGAAACCAAATTGAAGTCCTTTTCCATCAATTTCACATACTATACGGTACTTTCGAATGCAAACGGAATGAATCTGACATTGACAGGTTAAACGTGATCTTCATTTTGATAGATTAAATGTGTGAATTGACAGACCAAATTTGTTGATGGACTGATTTAGTATTTTTCCCAGTGGCACTAATACGCAGTTTTATTTTGCAGGAACACACCGGCGGAGTTGTTTTTCCTAATTTTCAATCTCAGAAGAGAAACACAAAAACTTAGATCAAGTGGAATACTAGGCTTGTCAATGCCGTTTGACGTCAAATTCGTGTCGGAATGACATTTTTAGGCACTTCATTATTGCGAATGTCTTTGAGTTCATTCTTCTTATTAACTGACGGTCTGGTATCATGAGATCCTTCATACTTTCGGCGGGTTCGTTAAGCGAGGGTTATGTACCAGTGAAGAACTCGTACTATTCATTGACATTCTCACCCACGGGTTCGATTTTTAGGTCGCACTAGCCGATTCATCTTAACTTAGTAACATAACATTGCTCTAAATTCCACTGTTACACATAAAAAACACAACTCAAATGATAGCAGTGTTAGAATCACGTGATGTCTGCTCGTAGCTAAATTGAGCTGAGTATCTGGCTGGAATGAACACCTCGCTAGATCTAGACAAGTATAATGATATCGCTTTGCCAGATCGCATGTAATGTCAGTCTCGTCCTTCTTCTCGAATTCCTCAGATATTTATCCTCAATATAAAAATGCCGATCTCATCGAATTCGAAGCTGGCACACGTGAAATGATAATACGAATATCCATTTATATTTTCATAACGATCTATTAAAGGTTTCATCGAAAATTTGTAGTGACTCTCGAAATCTCAAGCTATATACTAAACTGATAATACCGAGGCAGGAAACAGAGTTTTTCAACAGAAATGTATTTTCTGTTATTTGGAACATTGTGTCAGAAGTCAAATGGAAATTTATGAAATGAGTTAGAGATAAAGAATCCCATCACAAAGAAACATCCTCTCATCCTGCATGAAGGTTGATAATTATTATATTTTGAATCCTTCTTTTGACGTTTTGTATATCCAAGTACCATCTTTCTGCCTTGACTTGGAACGATCAAAGAGAGTAGAGTTCTGAAATATTATCCTAGTCTGTCCGAACGCGATGAGAATTTTGTTTTCGATCTAATAAATGTTTTGCTTTATATTCGTATTAGGCTGTCCACATTGTAGTATTCAGGGTCCCTTAACATCTCTAGTAGACTTCACTAATCTATGACAGCCTAATGCGATCGACAGGAAGTATATTTTCCCTATACCACCAGTTGAAATTCAGATTAAGATAGAACCTTATCCGAAACGAACAACCTATCATCCGGCATGAAGACTGGTAATTATTACATTTTGAATCCGTCTTTTGACGTTTTGTATACCCAATTAACATTTTTCTGCCTTGACTTGGAACGTTCACAGTGAGTAGACTTCTGAAATATGACCCTTGTTTGTCCGAACGAGTTGAGAATGTTGTTTTCGATCCAATAAATTATTATTATTATTATTATCAAACAGAAAGAGTAGGGGTTTTCACCCATAAACTCAAATTTACAAGAATAATTGGAATTCATAAACTACAAAAGAAATAATAGAGAAAACGCACATATTCACAGTCACTCAATAATTGGTCTGGTCTCGAATGAACTTGTCGAGTCGGTTTTTGAAGGAATTCACCGAATTTGCACCAACAAGACAATGCGGCAGCCCATTCCATCCCTCGAAAACTCTGTTGGAAAGAAACGTTTGTCGCTGTGTGGTCCTGAAATTTTCTTTCGCCAGTTTGAAGGCATGGCCACGGAGATGTGTGCTGCTTCTCATGTAGAGATGATCTAAACTCACACCAAAGAACCCACGCAGAGCCCGAAATGTCACAATAAGATCACCTCTATCTCGTCGATCCTCAAAGGTTTGCAGATTAAGCATTCTCAAACGAGCGTGGTTGTTTGGTCTTATTATCCCAAAGGGAATGCTTGTATTCCAACGCTGTACGGACTCGAGGAGAAGTTGGTCACTCCTGAGAGAAGGGTACCACACAGGTCCAGCATACTCCATCAAAGGACGCACATAACTACAATAAAGTGCCCGACACGCTGCCAAGCTGCAGCCCCTAAACGATCTCTGAATCATGTAGGTCATCTGTCTTACCCTAGATGCGACAGCCGCCACGTGGTGAGATGTTTAGCTTCATATTCCTATCAGGTTGTCCACATGGTAGTATTCAGGGTTATTTTACATCTCGAGTTGACTTAACTAATCTATGAAAGCCTTGTGTGATTGACAGGAAGTATGTTTTCCATATTCCACCAATTCAAATTCATGAAATCCAGACTAAGAGATAACCTCAACCGAAACAAACAACCTCCCATCTGGCATGCAGAGTTATAATTATTACATTTTGAATTCTTCTTTTGAGGTTTTGTATATCCAAGTACCATCATTCTGCCTTGACTTGGAACGATCATAGATAGTTGACTTCTGAAATATTACCCTTGTCTGCCCGAACGTGATGGGAATTTTGTTTTCGATCCAATAAATGTTTAACTCTATATTCATATCAGGTTGTCCACATGGTAGTATTCAGGGTCCCTTTACACCTTGAGTAGGCTCTACTAATCTTTGAGAGCCTAGTGCGATCGACAGGAAGTATGTTTTCCCTATACCACCAGTTGAAATTCATGAAATTCAGATAAAGAGAGAATGAATCTCATCCGAAACAAACAACCTCTCATCCGGCATGAAGAGTGATAATTATTACATTTTGAATCCGTCTTTTGACGTTTTGTATACCCAAGTAACATCTTTCTGCCTTGACTTGGAACGTTCACAGAGAGTAGACTTCTGAAATATTACCCTTGTCTGTCCGAACGCGTTGAGAATGTAGTTTTCGATCCAATAAATGTTTAGCTTTATATTCATATCAGGTTGTCGACAGGTTAGTATTCAGGGTCATTTTACATCTCGAGTAGACTTAACTAATCTATGACAGCCTTGTGTGATCGACAGGAAGTATGTTTTCCATATTCCACCAATTCAAATTCATGAAATCCAGACTAGGAGATAACCTCATCCGAAACAAACAACCTCCCATCTGGCATGCAGAGTTATAATTATTACATTTTGAATCCTTCTTTTGACGTTTTGTATATCCAAGTACCATCCTCGACTTGAAGCGATCACAGAGAGTGGAGTTCTGAAGTATTACCCTTGTCTGTTCGAACGCGAGAATTTCCTTGTCGATCCAATAAATGGTTTGCTTCATATTCATATGAGGTTGTCCACATGGTAGTATTCGGGATCCCTTGAAATCTTGAGTTCATGAAATCCAGTTTAAGAGAGAACCTCATCAGAAACAAACAACCTTTCATCCGGCATGAAGAGTGATAATTATTACATTTCGAATCTTTCTTTTACAGTTTTGTATACCAAAGTACCATCTTTCTGTCTTGGCTTAAAGCGATCACAGAGAGTAGACTTCTGAAGTATTACCCTTGTCTATCCGAACGTGATGACATTTTTTTTTTGATCCAATAAATGTTTAGTTTCATATGCATATCAGGTTCTTTACATAGTACTATATATTGAAATCTCGAGTAGACTTTACTGATCTATGACAGCCTAGTGCAATTGTCATGAAGTATGTTCTCCATATACCACCAGTTGAAATTCATGAAATCCAGATTAAGAGAGAACCTCATCGCAAACAAACAACCTCTCATTCGGCATGAAGAGATATAATTATTACATTTCAAATCTTTTTTTGACGTTTTGTCAAAGTACCATATTTCTGCCTTGACTCAAAACGATCACAGAGAGTAGACTTCCGGAATATTACCCTCGTCTGTCCAAACGTAATCAGAAATTTCTTTCCGATCGAATAAATGTTTAGCTTCATATTCATATCAGGTTCTCCACTTGATAGTATTCAGGGTCCCTTAAAATTTCGAGTGGATTTTACTGATCTATGACAGCCTAGTGCGATTTACACGGAGTATGTTTTCCATATATCACCAGTTGAAATTCATGAAATCCAGATTAAGAGAGAAAATCATCACAAACAACCTCATATTCGGCATGAAGAGTGATAATTATTACATTTCGAATTTTTCTTTTGACGTTTCGTATACCAAATAACCTTCTTCTCCCTTGATTAAAAATCATCGGAAAAGTAGAGTTCCGAAATCTCATCACTGTTTGTCCGAACGTAATGAGAAATTTCCTTTCGATCCGATAAGGAGATTTCCGCATTACAATTCGGAAAATGGACAAAGCATCGCTCTTGTCTGAAAAATCAATTCGGAATTCACGAATCATAAAAGGTCATTGTTGAACATCTCATCCATCTTGATTTCACTATCTCAACGTTCGAAATGACATAGTTAGGGTTTGAATTCATATATCGGAATTCCACTGAACGAGTGGGCTCGTGAAGCCTAGAAAATGATATTCCACATATTTATCGCTTCAATATGAAAAGCGAGATGATTACCGCTCACTCCTACGTTGCAGGCTGACGGCTCTTTTATCGTGAACTAGCTGTGGGCTAGCTTTTAGGAAATGCATGATGATACTCGATAAATTCCATCAATTTCTGTTCCGTATCCTTTCCGAAATGGCTTATCTGGTCTTTAGGAACTTGAATACGAACACTTCACTTTATCCAGTTTATGATGATATGGATAATCTCAAAAAAGTTTCTTTTCGAACCTCAAGATTCGGAACCGTGTTTGACTGATAAATTCTTTAAGGGATCGGAGCATGGTTGTCAATGGGGCCTTTTCAGATTCGACTAGGTATAAAAACCTCCATATTCAATCGGGAAAATTTCTCGTTGAAGACCAGACACTTCATTAGATGTCTTTTTCGTTTTTTAAAGAGCGGTATTAACATTTTCATCACGGAAATGGATCACCAGTTAGTTATCGCAGGAGTTTTTCGTTACTGGTTTGTTCTTACTGTGCTATACAGGCAAGGTTTCCTGTTTACGGGGTTTTCTCAAAGAAGCCGTTAACATTTGGATGATATTTAAGAATGGACGTCTCATGAAAATTGATGCACGAACTGTCAGTAACGTGGAAATAGTTCGGTGAATTTCACCCATTAGTGGAATTAGACGTGGAATTTCGAAACGCTACTAAAGTAACCGGCATATTTCAGTTTGACATCGGATTCCTCATCAGTGAAACCAGTTTTGGCAGAGAACAACAAACATTTCGGCGGAACTACAACGCGCTGTTACCCAGTACAAGAGCGTCAAATAAACAAAATTGCAGATAGACATAACAATAAAACCGTTCGGCCAATCATGCCCATGAAAGACCTTGTTTCTCGGACCACTTTTTTCAAGTGATCATTAGCATCAGGTGATAAACCCCATAGAATTATACCATAAACCATTCGACCAAGAAACCGAGCATGGTAGGTTAGTAGAGCCTCTCTTTCGAATAATGAGTTCTTTATCTGTCTAATCGCAAAAAGTTCGGTTCAAAGCTTCCTACCTTTGAATAAAGAACAACAGGAAGTAGCATAACGCTACTTCGTATATCACTGCGACGTAGGCGCCAATATTGAACCTCTAAGTATGACTCATGTTCGTTAGTTTCTTCGAACAAAGAAGTCTCGATACAAGTTGTTCTCTCTTCAAAGTGAAAGGGAAGTAGGCCATATGCAACCTCCATCCCAGACCACCGATGTGAGGCCTCATGCTCCTTCCTGTTTTTCTCTATTCAGAGCTTTCTACATAACCCATTGATATGCTGAGTCCAAGATAGATTTGAACTAATTGATAAGCCGAGTAGGACTACACTCTCCAGGTTTTTTTTTCAGAATTGGCTTTCAGGTTGGTACTGTTGAACTATTCGGTGGCGACCCGAATAGCTTTTCTTGCTTTACTTTGAAGAATTCCATCAGTTTTCGCTCTACTTAAAAAGGTTGTATCATCAGCAAGAAGAATTTCCTGATCTGCGATAACATTGATATCAGATTGTCAATATATATCAAAAACAAAACTGGTCCAAGTAACGATCCCGATCCCGAATACGAATTTACATTGAAATCTACAATTTGGTATCGGTATTCCATTTATGAGCCGAACAATTCTAAGGTCGGTTCTCTAATACCGATATATTCGAATTTGTATAATGGTTTATTGTGATTGACACAATCGAAAGCTTCACTCAAATCCATGCAAGATATAACTGCCTCCTCCGAATCCTCCATCTCAATCCAATCCAATCCAATCTCAATCCTCCAGGCAATCGATGACTTTCTTGAGCAACTCAGAAACGATATATATCTTGCAAATATTTCGTTTTCAATAGGTCTCTTGCATGGATATATTTTATCATTGGAATCAAATATTCCATCCATTAGATTACTGAAAAACTTCAATCGCCGTTAGAAATCTTTTAAATTAGGCTCCACATATTGGTTGTTTAAACACTCGAAACTTCGCGCCTTCCGTAACGTACCGCTATATATATCCACGCTCTCCCTCTTCTCGTGTACCTTTCTCTCTAGCAAGCCAATAGGGAGCGTCAGCTGTATCGATCTGGGCATCGTGGAATATCGAGTGACGTAGGAGGCGATCTACCGCGTTTCAACCACTTTGGTTTTGCGTCCCGATTTGATGATTTTCAATACCGAATTATTCGAAATTCGCGAATTATTGGAGTGTGAGATAGCATAGATTAGGATTTTCTATCGAAATGGAATGAGAAAAATAAAAAAATATGATAATTCGTGTTACATGCAAGAGACCTATTTATATACGAAACGTGACTTCTTCTGGTGTAGTTAGGGTTAGGAAGAACGAGTTAGAGTCTTTAATTTTCTTATTTTTCATGAAGTGATCAGTTTTTTTGAATTTCCTTCTTGTTCTCGCAATTTTTCTGCTATCATCGCAAAATATGTGCTGAACTCCTCCTCTGACAACGCTGTGATGTTTAATTTTGCCTTTTCACCCCTGGGATTTATTATGTTCCTTATTGTGCGGTTCTCAATTTCTCAAATTTTCATGTACATTCGTTTTGAGTTTGTCTTCGTGAATTTTGGTCATTAATTCGTTTTTCAGGGAAACATATACACCTGGTGGTCTTAGAGGGCTAACACCCTGCTGAGGAGAGTGACGTGATATTGCCTTAAGCTGTTGAGAGGCAAGTACACACAGGACTGCTAGGGTTGTAATTTGAGAGGTTATTGCTTATGGTAGACGATCACCACCATTCACCACCATTCATTCGAGGAAGTATGACATCTGCGCGTTATGTTAATGATGTCCTACAAAACACTCTACTGCCTTATCCAGATGTCCTTTTTCGGCAAGCAGACAACGCACGTCCTTACATTGCCCTTTGAATTATGGATATTCCTTAAGATTGTGACGTTCAAATTTTGCCGTGGCTTTCCCGTTCACCTGATTAAAACACATCTAACATGTATATGATACGATGGCGAAGAGACTGTCGAATTTCTTCTAATGTCACTCAGTTTATTATATGCTGAAAGTCTCCCATTAAAAGCAGGAGCTATATGCAACATTTTATCAGTGTCATACCCCTCGGGGAGAACCTTTTTCTTGCGGAATCGTTGAACTCCGGGACTCCTGTTTATTTGCATTATCGAAGTATGAAAGCGTCGGGGAAATGTATTGTCCCCAGAATTTCCCTGGAAATTACGTGAAGAACAAGTAGGATCAGATGAGATTTCCCTGTTTATTTAACATACACATCGCACGTTGAAAATAAGAAAAGCCAGTTACTCGGCTCTCTCGTAGTTGCCACTTCCTACGGACAGAAAGTGATGGAAACAAGCTCGTATTGAGTTTCTCCCAGGCTTTAGAGAACGTACATTGATTTTATTACGTTACGTTCGTAGCATCGAGACATGACATCGGAACACATGAAACGGTTTCTTGACTTTCAGAGCGGATCACCTATTCTTTAAGAAGTTGGAACTATTTCTGTCATCTTCATTCCACTAGTTTTATAGAAGTGATACCTTTTCTGTTGGAAGTTGAACTTTTCTATTATCTTCGTTCCATTTATTTCATACCGAGTGATTTTCACCATAGGAGAGAAGTATAAAATAAAGTTGAGTTCCTTCTGGTTCGAAAACTACCATGAACCAGTGTGTAACTACTCGCAAATTCAATATAATTTTGGCTTCTAAGCCGCATCTCTCCAACAATTTTTCTATCGCTAACCAATGATATGACGTTAGCAAAGAAAATATTGTGTCCGAAACGTTCTTCAGATATTAGGCTGATTTAACACCAACCCGACAACCAGGCATGAGGGGCCCTTCGGAACAGAAATGTAATTGCAAATATTTATATTTCTAGTCAATATATTTGTGAGTAACATATCCTTAGTTCAATTGTATTGTGCTCGTAATTAAGTAGGCCAGGGGACCGATTCTTGAATCTTGATCAAGAATTCAAAAGTATGACAATTGTCATATATTTTTGTCGATTTTCTAAGTTTTCTCGAGCGTCTGCAAAATTTGTGAGGGTCCTATTCGCCATACTCTCAAGCAAACATTCAAGAAATAAACTGAATGCAAGATATCGAGAAATTTCAAATCGGAATATAAACATAACCTTATCACCGCTTCCTTTGACTTAGCAACGAGTAGTACGGAGTATAGGAGACATTCGGTTCCATGCGCAGGTCATATCTACTTGTTGTTTATATTTAACTTATAAAATCGAGATTTTTTTGGAAAAAGTTTAAATTTTATGTTGGAAATTCTTTCTCTCGGAAACTATCCATAACACATAACTGAAATTAAGCACAAATCATGGACAAGACAGGAGAGGAGTGCACCAACTTTCAGCTCGATCTTATGATCATATTCCTTGGGATAGCCAAACACATTGGAGTTTGTAAAACCATATTAGTCTCCAGACTTTGAAACTTTGGAAATATATCTTTGTTAATAAAACTTCTCCCATAAGAGTTCAATGAGAAAAATTAATACTCACTGAAAAATTTTCAATGAAGTTGCGACAGACTTTTCGAATTTTCCTTACCTGATTCGAGATGTCACCTTTCGAAAATTAAGGTCGGACAAATTCTTCCCTTCGAAAAACTTTTTCTTCCAGAATATGATATAGCAAAAATTGGTGTATCAATTTAAAGACAGGAGAAAATTGAACATTGTCCTTGAAAGGTAACAAAACATGGTGAGAAATCTACAGCACTTCCCCGTTTTAACAATGGTTCCCTTCAGATCTGGAAGATAAGTTACCGATATGAGATCTTGCAGAAGTGCCGAAATAGGTCGCGGCATAATGAAAGAAATTCAATAAGAGTTCCCGAGAACATCGCATCTTATGTTTTGGGGAAGTTAACCATACCATGTGTCTGTGGCACACAGTTACAAAATTCTTTTAATATAGACTGTAATGAAATTCCGTTCCCCCCGCGTCCCAATAGAAAATGGATATCAATGGGTGGGGAAGAAAAACCGATGGAACATCGACAGCACTCGGTTCCTGTGGAGTTTCCAAGAAAAGTTGATTAGATCGAATGAGGAAATGAGGGAGCAGAATTCAAGGTCAATTAAACCAGCCTCGAATTATAAATAATGTTGGAACGGCAGGAATACTTGATCAAAGTGAACTTCATGTGGAATTTTGACTGGTTTTGCGCTCGTATTCTGGGAGGCAGCATGTTATCGTTTCGTCTTAATGTCTGTAATTTTTGATTTTTCTCAACTCTTCTTTCACTCATTAGGATATGAAGGTTGAGTTCCTCGAAGGACCAAATCAGCAAAACAGTCAAGGAGTTATAGTCATTTAAATTATTTGAGGTTATTTCCTCAACATCTTGGAAACCACTGAAGCGATAGAATGGAAAATTGATAGTAAGTTGTGGTACACAGACATGCGATCGCTTGGAAAAATTCTTCATAAACGTTGAACGTAGCTATGTCAAAATGCTTTTTTACGCGCTTGCTCTGGGGAACAGCGCGTTATCGTTCCGTCAGAATGTCTTTAATTTTCGAATTTTGGGCCGTTGAATGTCTTAAAAGATTGGGTTGAACACCTTGAAGGAGAATCCGTGCTCGAATTCAATTATGTCCGTCTCTCCCTCCGTATGTGCTTAACTTTCTAAGGAAAGGAGCCAGCGACTTGAAATTGTCACTATCGTCAGGTTATCCCCATCCTCCAAGTCTGGCGGAATCTCCATCAAAAGAGCATGATTAGATTTGGACCATTAAGTGACTACATGACCACAGCTGAACACATTACTTGTAATAAGGATGTACCAGGGGGTCGGAGACGCGCAGTGTAATAAATATTGGGAAGATCTACAAGGTGCAGCGTGAGCGCTAGCGCCCCCTGCATGAGTCGGCTATATGTTACAGGCAGGTAACCTAGGGTACTCCCGACGCAAGCGATAATGTAGAGCGCTTGTGTCTGAAGTAAGGGCTGAGAGATGACATTCGCTGCAGATGAAAAAAACGCGCAACTCAGAGCAGTATTTCGCGAGGATCCAAGTGTTAAATAATATCAAAAAGTAGTGATTATATTTCGGGAAAATTACTCACAGATCTTGGGGTCAGTATGTAACAACAGCATTTTGAATTTCACTACGATCCGATGTTAATTTTTGGAGATATTGGAAAAAATAATATCTAAAATTTCGATCCGATTTAGAATTTCGAGGTTATTTCCTTTATAATTTGGTGAGTACCGACGCGATCAAATTGAAACTAGTTGAAGAATACGAAGGGCAACTTGATACACAGTTTTTGGAGTCCGTTTATTCGATAAATGAACGCGAAGAAAACATTTCTTCGAGAAAATAGTGTTTTCGAAAATTATTCATCAGTTTTCAATGAGTTTTCCGACATTTATTCTCATTCATGGCTTCTTGAAATTTTGAGGTTAATTGCCCTGTAAGCACTAACGCGATTAGATATGAACTTCCTAGTTAGTCGAAGAATACCGACTTGCTACTTCCTGCAGAATTTCGTGGCGATGGAACAGGTTAGAAATTAAAATCGAAGATGAATTTTCAAACTTTCTGGAAACAATTAATTTTGAAACTATTCATCTGATTTCAATGAAAAATTTCACAGACCCTGAGATCAGTATTTAACTAAACATAGAACTCATAAATTCGAATGCTCTCCATTATACCAAAGTATAAAGATGTTTAATAATTTACCATCTCCTATGAAAATATTGGATAAAAAAAGTTCAAAAAACAAATTAAAAAAATTCTTCTGAGGAAATGCTTTTACTCTGTAGATGAATTTCAATCCGATACCCTAATGTTATATTTTTTCGAGATGTAGAGCTACTATTACTTGATTATTCACTTATCGTTTTGTTGCCGTTAATTTCATGGAAAATCGCCAGCAATTCTGTGTCTTAGGAATTTAAATAGTTATTCACTGCTGAATTCGTGTAATTCATAAAGCTGAAAGACAAGCAACGTTGAACCGGGTCAGCACCAGTACGGGTGATCGGTCTTTGGATGATCCTAACCCACTCAAGTGATTTTCCTGCTTTCTTTATTACAAAGTACGTGACAGGATTTATTTTCAAACTTTATTCCAAGAAATCCCACATAAGCTCGGAGAATAAATACGGCTTTCGGCCGAAATGTCGATTCCAAGATTTATTTAATTGGAGTATTTTGGGAATCTGTGACGATTCCACTGAAAAGCCGGAATTTCGGAATGCGGATCCCCGCACATTAATGAACTCGTTTCACCGAATTTCAGCACGGGGCTGTTGAGAGTTTCTGGATTTTAAAAACGGCGCTCGCTCTGGGAACGCTCCCTTTCGCCGAAATGAAGAAGAGCTCATCAAAATTTATGGGTATTAGTTTCATTACGCATGGACGCGTAAGAGTTACCGGCATTGCTGCCCAATTCCACCGCGCGATTTTTGGTCGCATTCGTTAATATAAATATTTGGCCGCTTTTGCTCGTATTACGTGCGAATGATCGTTTACTGGGATTTTAGGTCCCGAAATATTCTCCAGCTGGTATACAGGGTGATTCATTAAGGTTGGCCACCGGCCGTATCTCGGAAACCGTTTATCCTATGACTTCCGGGAAAAAAATCTAATGACAAACTCGGTCCCTAGAAAGTGATTAAAAATATTTTCAAGTTCGTAGTTCCCCACTAGAGGGCGCAATCTATCACTTGTAAAATATAATCTAATTTTTTACGAAATATTCTCCAGCTAACAGTAGTAAACAATAATAAAATAAGAATCTACTCTTTCTCTTCAACAACTTTTGTTTCAATAATTTTTCTATATTTCCTATTTTTTAGTGATGGGATGGATAAAGTTTTTTTCACGAAAAAAACATTCTTACTCCTGTATGGGTGAACCGATTTTCACGTAATTAGGTTTCTTTCGAAGGCCATCAAAAGCAGATCACAGAAACATATGACAACAATATACCGTGTGATCCAATTGAAAACTACAGACTGTTTTATGTCACTTCGCAATATTTGTGCGTTTTACTGGAAAATTTCAAATGCAATGCTATGATTCTAACCGGGTGAGAATAAGCCAAGCATTATCACCTACTGTTTTGTTAAAACCGCAGACAGATATCATTGGTCGTTTCGGAGTTATTGACATTTTTGTAAATTTTGATAAGTATTGATCAACCCTGTGAAATGCAGGAGGAATTGGGTTATTTCATCTCTAAACAATTAGATGAAAGGAAAAAACTCACCAATACAACGAAACAAGCTGATTTAGAATCAGTAAGCTTTGGCGATACAGTTCATTTTCGGTATCTATAGCTGTAAAAGTTTTTTAGGACGATTGCAAACCACTATTTTATGATGCCCCATTATTCAAACGAAGAAGCATATGATATGCTTAATGTTCATTTTGAATGTTTAGAAAATGCAGTAGCTGAAAGGGAATACCCGATACGATATATCCTGAAAGACGTCGTCATTCCAAAAGGGTATTTAAAAGATTGACACGAAGAGTGCGAGAAACTAGTAAGGTTCAATATCTTGGAAGAAAAAATAGAAAACTTAGAAGCCGTAATGAGGATAATATCATAAAAGTTTTGGCTTATTAACAAGACAAAGGTGCTTGAAATTTTGACGGAAGATCTTCCAATTCTTTTAGAAAATATTGCTATTCAAAGCAGGTTAGATATGTGGTATCAACAAGATGGTTACCAGGCGCATTATGCTGCTAATGTTGGAGAATATTCATATAACGTCTTCTCGAAGAGGTATATTGGACGAGGGAGTATTTTTCCATGGCCAGAAAGATCACCCGACCTCAGAGTATTAGATTTTTATTTTTGGGGGAGAATAAAGACTTAGTTTTCTGAACACCCCCCACTACAAGTGAGGATATTCAAAATAGATTTCGACAGGCAGCTAGAACTTTTTCTCATACTGAAATTGTGGCCAGTGTCAACTCGACGAAAGAAAGACTAAATTTATGTGTAGAAAATAATGGTAGACATTTTTAATATTTGAATTGATTAGATGTAAGTGTTGTTTTTCTGTTCAAATATTTTCGTTGTTGCTAATTTTTGTTTTATTCTATCGCATCATTGTTATTTCATGTGTGTTGAGTATTTTGCTGCTATGTCTTGACGCATAAAGTCACTTCCTTGTTTATTCAAGCTCACAGAAAGGATCAACATTGATCAAAATTTACAAAAATATCGATAACTCCGAAACGACCAATGATATCTGTCTGCGATTTTAAAAAGTCATTAGGTGATAATGCTTGGCTTATTCTCACTCGGTTAGAATCATAGCATTGCATTTGAAATTTTCCAGTAAAACACACAAATAGGGCATAAAACAGTCTATAATTTTCAATTGGATCACCGGGTATATTGTTTTCATATGCTTCTGTGATCTGCTTTCGATGGCCTTCGAACGAAACCTAATTACGTGAAAATCGGTTCACCCATACAGGAGTAAGAATGTTTTTTTCGTGAAGAAAAGTTTATCCATCCCTTCACCAAAAAATAGGAAATATAGAAAAATTACTGAACAAAAGTTGTTGAATAGAAAGAGTCGATTCTTATTTTATTATTCTTTACCACTGTTACCTGGAGAATATTTCGTAAAAAATGAGATTATATTTTACAAGTGATAGATTGCGCCCTCTAGTGGGGAACTACGAACTCGAAAATATTTTAAATCATTTTCTAGGCGCCGAATTTATCATGAGATTTTTTTTCCGGAAGTAATAGGATAAACGGTTTCCGAGATACGGCCGGTGGCCACCCTTAATGAATCACCCTGTACATTGCAACATGTTTATACTAAGTATGCCTTTTTCGTACTTATTTGTATGCTCTACTGGCAGTTGCTGAAATTCAAAATAAACACCAAATCTTGCCAGCCAATTTTGAAACACTTTTATTCGGGCGTGTTTTCTTTTATTAACTGACAAAGAGACTGCAACACCCAGAAGGAGCTGTTTACATTTCAAATTTTTTTTGGTAAAACATAGATAGTATAGCAGGCAGTAAACGAATTGAATTTGGAGAAAAAAATCAGGTTTTTTCATGAAAACATTTTTCTGTTACTCAAATATTGTAGTCGTTTTTGGCAAATTTTTAAAATTTACAACAAACCAGCTGTTCGAGGGGATCCAAGGTCGATGGTTAGTTGTTGTTGAAATGCCTAGAGCACGTATACGTGTAATTCATCGCCAGCTAAGTGAATTTGAACGAGGTCGAATTTTTGGTCTACGGGAGGCGGCGTTGTCATTTCGAGAAATCGCTAACCGTACGAACAGAAATCCAACTACTGTTATGAGATGTTTGATAATGCCCAAAATTGAAGAAGAGTAGGTACCGGACGTCGAAGGGGCACAAATGAAGTTCAAGATCGACGTTTAAGACTTATGGCCATTAAAGACCGATTTGCGATAACTCGATCTTTGGCTGTAAGTGGTTAGGAGAACAAGGCGATCCTGTAACTGTCCGAGCGGTTTACCGCCGTATAAGGTCTTTTGGACTGCAGCATTATCGACCCCATCTTGTGTTAACTCAAACGGTCGAGCATAGCTGGCAACCATTACAGTCGTGCATACAACGACAACATTGCAATCTGGAATGGCATCAGATCGTCTTTTCGGATGAATCTAGATTCTCCATGGGTGCACATGATAGCAGAAAAGGATTAGGCGACGCCAGGGAGGAAGACGTGACACTCATTTTGATGTTGAGCGTCATGTACACCGGACATTATACGTTATGGTATGGGGTGTTATTGCACATGCAAGAAGGTCACCTTCAAGAAATGGTGGAGCCATATGTTCTCCCTTAACTTAACCGGCTCGAGAATTCAAAATTTCAGCGAGATAATGCTCGACCTCATGTTGGCAGAGTTGTTGAACTTTTTTGAAGCGACCCATGTATATCTTTAGCCATGACCGCCCAGATCCCCCGATCTTTCGCCCATAGAGCATGTTTGGGACCTCATGGGTAGAACGCTTGAAAATGTACCCCAGCCCCCACGGATTTTGGCGGCTCTGGGACATGAAGTACAGGTAGTTTGGAATAGGTACCCTAAACAAGAAATAAACCATCTTCTTGCATCAATGTTAAGACGTGTTGGGGAGTGTATAGATGACCGCGGTGGTCGACCACATGAAAAAATTGTAATCTTTTTTCTCCAAATTCTACTCATTTACTCCTCGCTTTACCTTTCATAATGCACCAGAAAAAATTAAAATTTAAGCAGCTTCTTCTAGATGTTGCAGTTTTTTTTGTCAGTTAATATATTTTAACAATTTTGAGATTAAGTTCCATTACACATGCAAATGTTCAAGTTAACGATTTTGTTGCCTAATTTGTCGTATTGATTTAAGGTCACATTCGGGAAAATTGATATTTTGCCGCTTTCGTTTTTTGTTTATACAAATGATCGTTTACTGGGGTTTCTTATGAGGCGCCGTTTGGGACAAAACTGTTTTTTCAAATATATGTAATTTCGAGCCAATACTAGTTGCCGCAATGTTCAAATACATATACATAATTCCAAATAAAATGGTGGATAGATTCCGTAGGTGTAGAATTTTCCTGTTAATGATCATTCTATTCATTCTTTTCACGTTTTCATCTTTGAGACTATCTATTTCTTTTCAGTAAGAATGATTTATTTTACAAATAACATAATACATAAAAATTCATTTGCCTCAAAATCTCGATATAGCATATACATCCAGGTTAAATTCATATAAACAGTTCTTAAATTTGTTTTTTTCCCAATAGAAAATATGTTATTGTTTACTGAGCAAATGATGTTCGATGCTACTTTCATTGTTATTTTACTCTCAAGCAGTTCATTTCAGTAATTTATTTTTCGTGAATAATTTTCTATATGCTCTGATTCATTTCGCGAAATGTTTCTGCTATAATATTCTTTTTTTTTTCATTTTCTTTGTTCACATGATTGAGAAACATTCGAACATTATCAAATTTGTTATGATTTTTGTTCAAGAAATCTTTGACTTAAGCTGAACTTCCTACATTCCACATTCTAGGGGATTCTTTCAGCAATAATAGTGGACCACAAGTTCGGGGAGGAAATAAAGATCAATAACTTGTTTAGGTAGGGGAGACCGTTTCCTTTTTTGACAGAGCTACCCCATGGGTTCAACGAACTTTACCCCTCGTCTTTGCAGCTTCTTGTTACTCGTACAGGTGTGAGATTTCCAGATATTATGAAGGATACTGGTTTGTCTCGGATGATCTCGAACCTAACGAGTGCTTCCAAGTTCTTATTCTATTCATAACCATCATTTTTCAGTTATATATAGAACGCATATGTGTAGCAAAAAGTCATATATGCCCAAAGGAAAAAAAATCATAATCAAACAACATCAAGGATATAAATTCATGGATGTTTGACCAAACGATTAGCTCACACTTTGGGTTTCGAAAATTTGTAGTCAGATGATTCTCTCGGAAATCATTGTGAAGAGCCAGTTTAAATTCTACCCATTTTAATATTCACATTTTCGATATGATACTCTGGAAAAAATTATAGGCATGTGAATGTTAACATGTGTTTAAGAAAAATACCTATTTCGTTCACACTCCTTTATGGTATGGTTTCTGATTGCTTTCGAAAAGAGTGACATTTCTAGACGTTCGGATTGGTGTATTAGACTGCATTAATATCAATTCTTTGTTTTGGATGAACATTTTTTGTTTCAAATTTTCTCGAGAATATAATCGAAAAAAATTAAAATTATGATAATTGACTCTTTATTGCTCTGATGTTCTGGGGAACAGCTTACTACCTTCTTGTCCAAATATCTGTTATTTTCAAATTTTAGTCCAGAAATGGTCCCAAACGACTCACTTCGACTAACTGATGAAGAATCCTGTGTCGAAACAGATTCTGTCCAGCCGGCCTGCCGAGGACACGAGAATCGTCGAACGGAGCAAGCTAGCGGCATAGGCGGAGTTATATGTATTGTTGAGAATATTTTCTCAATATCTTAATATTTATTATTGTGATCGGGTTGAAAACTGAAAGTTAGTTTCAGCATACTCACTCGCAACTAATCCTGTTGGGTGGTCGTATGGTATTAAATTTGAAACTATTCAACAGATTCCGACGAATTTCGCACAAAACACAAACCGTATATTCTACAACTGTGTTGTGAATTTTTTCTCGGTATCGTTGTTATTTCTCGAATAACTCGAAATTACTGATCCTATATCATGTTGAAAATTAAAAGCTTGTTGGAAAATACGTGCTCGAATTCAATTCTGTCCGTCTCTCCCTCCGTATGTGCTTAACTTTCGAAGGAAAGGAGCCAGCGACTTGAAATTGTCACTATCGTCAGGTTATCCCCATCCTCCAAGTCTGGCGGAATCTCCACCAAAAGAGCATGATTAGATTTGGACCATTAAGTGACTACATGACCACAGCTGAACACATTACTTGTAATAAGGATGTACCAGGGGGTCGGAGACGCGCAGTGTAATAAATATTGGGAAGATCTACAAGGTGCAGCGTGAGCGCTAGTGCCCCCTGCATGAGTCGGCTATATGTTACCGGCAGGTAACCTAGGGTACTCCCGACGCAAGCGATAATGTAGAGCGCTTGTGTCTGAAGTAAGGGCTGAGAGATGCAGGGTTGCCAGATTAGGGGATTTTCCCCAAAAATGAGGGGATTTTTTTTCCCTTTGGGGATTTTTTGGGTATTTTTTTTTCTGGGGATTTCTTCTGGGGAAAAAAATTTAACTGGGTATTGTCAGGGGATTTTAGGTCTTGAACAACTCGACTCGAATCCAGTCTAGTGGTCTGATGAATTTTCCCGTTCTTGATTAGGGAATTAAAAAAATTGCAATTTTCGGTATTTTACGAATCCGGAAACGATGTTATGACGAAAGTACCGATGTTTTCAAGATTCATAACAGACAGAGGGAGGCCAATAAAAGTTTCACCCTCGACCGTCCTTTCCGATCTTCAATCTAGTTTATTACCTCTCATTATTATGACGGTTATGAGGATAAACAAGTTCCATTTTGCGTCGGCTTTGTCGGCACCTCTGATAGAATGGTAGTAAAATTCCCCAATTTTTTTATGACGCACCCTACACCTTCCGTCGGCATTGTCGGAGTATTGAATTACGGAAGTATAAACGAAAGTGATCTAAAATATTTTTGGATCAGTAAAGTGATTTTTGAATTCATCATCATTCTCCACGAAATAATTAATTCGTATCATTTCGTATATCATGACGAAATAAACTAGCAATACATTTGTTGTTTTTGTATTGAAAAAGTCTGCGAAAAAATCCCTTTTTCTATTCCTCTTTCGCGAAAACTAACCTCATTCATTACAAACTTGCATTGAGGATTTTTTTTGAAGTAATTCATTTTTGGGGTATTTTGAGACCTACTGAAGATATTTGGAAACAAATATTCAGTAAATACCATAATTTGAAATTGTAATAATAAAAAAATAAATTGGGGATTTTTTTTGAAAAGTCCCGAATTTAGGGGATTTTTGAATTTCGACTGGGGAAATCGAGCCAAACGTTCTGGCAACCCTGGAGAGATGACATTCGCTGCAGAAGAAAAAAACGCGCAACTCAGAGCAGTATTTCGCGAGGATCCAAGTGTTAAATAATATCAAAAAGTATTGATTGTATTTCGGGAAAATTACTCACAGATCTTGGGGTCAATATGTAACAACAGCATTTTGAATTTCACTACGATCCGATGTTAATTTTTGGACATATTCGAAAAAATAATATCTAAAATTTCGATCCGATTTAGAATTTCGAGGTTATTTCCTCTATTTTTCTCGGTATCGTTGTTATTTCTGATATAACTCGAAATTACTGATCCTATATCATGTTGAAAATTGAAAGCTTGTTGGAAAATACCAGTGCACAGCTTTCTGCAATATTTGGTGATGATCCTATTATTTGAACAATTCCAAGGAAAACTTTTTACGAAATTTCGTTTGAAAATCTTTTTTTGTTCCGGAAACTATTCATCAGCTTTCAAAGAGAGTTACACAGACTTCGAACCCTATATTTTATAACAGTGTAGCAAATTTGTTTTCAGCTCGATTTGAAAATTTGAAAAAATGTTAAACTTCCTTGTTTTTTCTTCGGTTATTTTCGAAATAACTCCAAAAATACTCATCATAATGGAATTTGTAACTTGTTGGAAAATGCTGATGGAATTTCTCTGGAAAAAAATGTTGCGGACACTATTTCATCAATTCTGCAAAGATCCTGAACTCCTTATCTCACAACATTGTACTAAATTTCATTTTGATCAGATCATAATTAATGGAATACATATTGGAACAAAATATGTCACAAGAGTTGGATTCAATCTGTGGTTTTGAAAAAAGAAATGGAAAATAGAATTTTGAATGGGTGTATCTGCGGAATCATTAGATGTTTCCATTCACCAAAACGGCCTTCGTAATTAAGGTCCAAACCAACTCTACAAAAATCGAGTGATTTTTTCGGAAGTTATTGTATCCATGAAACTCCGTTAGGAAACAATGGATTATTCGACATAGCATCTACTCGATTACTCCACCTTTGAGTGAGTGACCTTAGAGGATACGAGATTCAATAACCGCTTGTGGAAGCACGTCACTTTTTTCTGGAATTTTCATCAAAAAGTTTTCATCATTTTGAGCCCTTCCGTGAATTCTGATCTCAGAGCGTTTCAACACGGATGGAAGTATAATTAAATCATGATTTTCTGCGTTACTAATTGGCCAAACAACTCGATATTTTCAAAGAAAACTTGGAGATATCTCGCTTCAAATGAACAATTATGGAAAAGTTGGCTCTGGGAAGCAGAGCACTCTTGACACTGCATACCATTAAACTTCAAATTACTGAATGGAGGCGTTCTCAAGCATTCTTGAAAGGGAAAATTGAATCAGTTTTTCTATTCCTGCCATTCAGATCGGGTTGTGAACGGTTTTTATGTCTTCTTTGAAAGATGTCTCATTCATTTGGACCTTGCGTTCGATAAAGATATTGATTTGATCTTTCAGACCATAATTTTTATTTCAGATTCGGAAAAGTGGAGATGTTAAGGAAAAATACAGTTTGTCGGTGATAATTAATATTTCGAATATATCGAGAAATTTCAATTCGGAATATAAACAAAACCTTATCACCGTTTCCTTCGACTTAGCAACGAGTGGTACGGAGTATAGGAGATATAACATTCGATTGTCGAGGGACATTCGGTTTCATGCGCAGGTCATGTCCACTTGTTGTTTATATTCAACTTAGAAAATCGACGCGGACATATGACAATTGTCCTACTCTTCAAATCTTGATCGAGATTCGAGAATCGGCCCCCTGGCTGGTTTTTCCATGACTGATACGTTGAAAACATCTATGTACCTGTAATATTTGTTGATATAGAATTATTACACACTTTTTGAGAGTTGCAACTTAGCACCTGATGAGACTACAATGTAGTGAAACGCGTCATGTATTTGTTATGAAGCAGAAATCAACCACATCTGTGTATTTTAGTAAATAAATAATAAATTTGTTCCTTTTCCAATGTAACTTCCAGTATACAGTTTTCTTGGTAGAATAAATAAAATTTATCTATTCAAAGCCTTCACCGAGTTACACTCATTCAAATCAAATATAAATTTCGGATAATTCATTTTCCGCTTCCACCTTTGAGGCTCTACACATCTTTCACTACGGTTGACGTAATCATATGGTTTTCTGAATATAATCTCCGAATTGCGAATAGATTGAAATGCTCACGTAAGAGAGTATGTTGCATGAGAAATAAAGCCGGAATTGTAATGAAATATTCAGGAAAGTCGCAGAGTGTACAGATGTTATAAAATTGCCTTCGAGGAAACTATTCCCTCCACCAGACATTCAAAAATTTAGCAGGTGAATCTGAAATATTCAGAATCGGACTTGTGCCAACTTCGTACTGCAAGAAGAATCGACCTTAGGTCGAGTAGGTAAGACATTCATTATTTTGTGGAGGGTCCTTTATGGAGGCGAGTTTGTTTTGAAATCTAGAGTATCTTGATGCTTTGTGCCTTTTGTACACATAAGATGAGGAGCTGCTGGAGTTTTATTCATGTATGAAAACGGGACAAACGTCCGATGTTCTCGAGAGTTCTCTGAGAGTTATCACGGTGAAATTCAATTCATTAATCTCCAATCTGACTTATAGCCATATCTCGTACTGTATATTGGTTTGGAGTGATTCAGTCGATTTTGATGGAGTTCTAATTTCACAAAAACGTATAGCACGTTTGATTTTTGGTCTTTATCGTCGGTCCTCCTGTCGTCCAGTATTTGCTGCTCCGAATATATTTACTGCAGCTTGCGTATTGAAATTCATTTTCTCAGAAGAAAAATACAGCAAAATCCTTAAACAAGTCAATTTTTGTTTCACTTTCACCAACTTTTTATGCATTTCTGAAAGATTTACTTTGAGACGATGGTACCTGATGAAATTTGTCACCGAATGAAAGTCGACCATTAATGTTTTGTTCAAGCACAACTTTTAACCTCCTCACGTGAAAAAGTAGTGAAACACTGCGCTTCAGTTTTGATCTTAAGTAGGTATGTTATTAGTACCTACTACAAATAACATACCTACTTAAGATCATAACTGAAGCACAGTGTTTCACACATTCTAATTTTTCCCGTGAGGGGGTTGAATGTTCTGTGCATGAACAAAACTGTAATGGTCGACTTTCATTCGTTGACAAATTTCATCAGGCACCATCGTCTCAAAGTAAATGAGCCATGACAGAGTGCACATACTGAAAACCTCTTTGAAGTAATGAATTTTTAAAATAAAAATTTTTTTCTTGAGAATGTCTGCACGCCTGTATAGAAGATACAAAGACCTTGCCTAAAAAGTACCACAAGACCCACTTTCCCTATTCGAAAAATTTAGAGGGTTAATGGGAATGGCACAGGGTGCAACAAAAATCCTTCAAAAATGCATAAAAATTCGGTAAAAGTGAAACAAAAATTGACCTATTTCAGGATTTTGTTGCCAAATATTTTTCTTTTGAGAAAATGAATTTGTTCCATAATTTTGACTCGCCTTGATGTAATGCGAAAAAATCAAAGTAAAGTCGAGAGACTATCCAGTTTCCATAGTTATTCCACCAGAAATCCTGATACTCTCTCTATTCCATTTCACAGAACCACCATATTCCAATCATCTATATTATACAGGGTCTTTCACGAGGAACCTCACCCATATTTATACGGGAAACTACTGAACGTATTTTCATGAAATTCAGCGTATTTCACGATGCTGATGAAATCTAAAATATTTTCAAGGCATGAGCACCTTCGGTTTTTCCGGAAATGACGTCAACTTCCGTTTTTCAAATTAGAACACCATTTTTTTATTGCAGAAATAGATTCCTTAGAAAATTTCAATTTATTTTGATGTAACATTTTTCAGTTTTGGTTGGAAAATTCTCTCTGAGCGGGAAAATTCGAAAAAAAAATCGAAAATAGAGCTCCGCTGAAACAAGAATAACTTCGAGGTTTTTGGATGGAAAATTTTCATTTTTGGAATTTTTCAAGATGTAAGATTGATGTATCCACTTTAAAAATCGAAATCGCGATTCATGATACAGTGGGTGAAAAAATCGCTTTCAAAGTTAGGGATGACAAAATCGTGAAAAATCAATTTTTTCGAATTAGAACCCCATTTTTTTATGGCAGATATTGAATCTACGTTAAAAAATAATGTGAGTGTATGCATCACACCCTTGCCCTAAAGTGGATATTTTCTGAGTTATCCACAAAAAACTGTTTTTCGTCTTGAATTTTCAGCTATTTCTTTTCCCTTCACACCAAAAAGATGACATTTTCAGGAACTGTTACTTAAACCATGTTTTAGATTTTACTACCCTAATATGCAAGAGAAAAAAGTTACAGGTTGTTCCGAAATAGATGGCGAATTTGGATTCGAATTTGTATCGGAAACCTCTTTATTTCAACTAATCGGCCATCGGTTTTCTCTCCAGTGATAAATAAATAATTCCTTATGAACCATAGGCAAAAACTTACCATGTTTCACATTATTTTTTTTTAATGATAGATATCATTAATTACATCTGCCAAATTCCTCTTTATTCAGTAGCATTTTGTGTTTACTATTAATTTGGTGATAATTCGTATTAAGGTATAAAATCGATCACTATGCCTAATTTTACTAATGAAGATTATTTAAATCTCATTCTACTTCATGGAGAATGTAATAAAGTTGTAGATAGAACGATTCGAATGTTCATTGAGAGGTTTCCTGACCGACCCAGACCAACGAGAGTTTGCCATGGTTCTCCTAATAGTAACTTGAAGTCGGTTTCAAGAAGGGGTGAAAAATCTACAGCATGATTCAAATAATAGTTCCTGAAAATTTCATCTTTTTGGCGTGAAGGGAAAAGAAATAGCTGAAAATTCAAGACGAAAAACAGTTTTTTGTGAATAACTCAGAAAATATCCACTTTAGGGCAAGGGTGTGATGCATACACTGACATTATTTTTTAACGCAGATTCAATATTTGCCATAAAAAAATGGGGTTCTAATTTGAAAACATTGATTTTTCACGATTTTGTCATCCCTAACTTTGAAAGCGATTTTTTCACCCCCTGTATCATGAATCGCGATTTCGATTTTTAAAGTGGATACATCAATCTTACATCTTGAAAAATCCCAAAAATGAAAATTTTCCATCCAAAAACCTCGAAGTTATTCTTGTTTCAGCGGAGCTCTATTTTCGATTTTTTTTTCGAATTTTCCCGCTCAGAGAGAATTTTCCAACCAAAACTGAAAAATGTTACATCAAAATAAATTGAAATTTTCTAAGGAATCTATTTCTGCAATAAAAAAATGGTGTTCTAATTTGAAAAACGGAAGTTGACGTCATTTCCGGAAAAACCGGAGGTGCTCATGCCTTGAAAATATTTTAGATTTCATCAGCATCGTGAAATACTTATAAGTGCTGAATTTCATGAAAATACGTTCAGTAGTTTCCCGTATAAATATGGGTGAGGTTCCTCGTGAAAGACCCTGTATAGTGGAATAAAACTTCACAATCATTTACCATCGGGGGTCCGGAAATGGGAGGGCGACGGTTCAGTATGACGTATGACTGCGAAAGCTTCATTGATAAAAAAGGCTCATTATAGTGCAACTGAATATTTTAGAGATACGAGGCCTACTGTAAACACAATAACAATAAGGCTCAAAGTTTCACGTCGTTATGCTTCAACTAACGGCCGACCGTAAGCACAATAACTCGATATTTGTAGAGAAGATTTGGACCTCAATTGCGAAGGCCGAATTCGTGAATGGGTAAAATCCACCTAGTGATTCCGCAGTAATACTCTTTCAAAATTTTATTTTCCCAATATTTCCAAAAATACAGATTGGATCGAATCGAAATCCAGAACATTATCGAAATGAGTTTGAGAGTTCAAACATAATTGAATGAGTATAGTATGATGAGAAGATCACAAAATATGAAATATTCGAAAAAAAAATTTGAATTTTTTTTTCAAACTGTTCTGATGACACGATCATCACGAAATTTCGCACAATGTTGTCCTTCAACATCTTCGAACTAGCTGCGAATTACCACGACTAAATCAGTGATTTTGGAGTTATACAGAAAAAAACAACGATATCGAGAAGGAAACCACGGAATTCTACATATTTTTTCCTAATATCTCGAAAACAAAAATAGCCGTATCGAATTAAAATTTGGTACACTGCTGTGAAATATGAAGTTTAAGGTATAACTGAATTTTTTTCTGGATATGAACAATATTTTCAGAAGAAAAATTTTTTTTCGAAAAAAAATTTGAAAATATTTTTTCAAATTGAGTGACTATACGATTTCAACGAAGTTTTGCTCGAAGTTGCGCGTCGTTTTGCTCCAACTAACTGCCAAGTTTCAAGTAGTTTCTGAAATATGAGGGAAATAACCTCAAAATTTCAAATGGCTATAACTCCGAAACTGTGTGGTCGATTTGGCCCATTAACGAAATCCACCGCGGCATTCCGATGCGCGAACTACCCCGCTAGCTGACTCCGTTCCACAGTTATCGTGTCCACGGCCGGCTGGCCGGTCAGAATCGATTTTAACACCGGATTCGTCATCAGTGAGTCCAACCTAGTCGTTTGAGACCATTTTCGGCTCAATCATCGAAAATTACAGACATTTGGACAAAACGATAGCACGCTGTTCCCCTAGAACATGCGCGCAAAAATATCGACATTTTTACCAGATTTTAATGATAAAACTTCGATTTCAACAATATTTCTGTCTTGTATAATCATTTATAGTTCTCAAGCTCTTCAAAAGCAGCCTCTGCATCCCAATCTTTGTTTGGAATATTTATTCCATACACATAAACAACAGCTTTCGTATCATAATCCATCGATGAATTATGGGCTTACATTTCTGTGGACATATTCATGAATTTATCGACCGGAGATTTTCGGTGATATTTCCATTATTTCATCACTTTATTCATTTTACGTTCCCAATACAGGCTAGAGATCCTCATTTCTTACAATAAACCTAAAATATTTTGACATATTAACGTTCCCCTCGTATCCGCAGAGAGGGATAACCCTATACTCTCCATGAAAAATGACGGGTATCCTTTTCTATCGGCCCTCAAAGATATATCACAACAGATTTCTGCTTTCCACGCCGATTGTAGATACGTCAGATGTGTTTGGCTTTCAGGGAAATGATTTACGCTGAATTCCCTGGGCTGTTCGCCCATCTTGGCCAGACGAAAAAACTTATTTCATGTAAATCTATCCAGGAGATTTACATGAATAAACCATATTCTTCTTCGGCTGAGATCAGATTTTTCGAATCACTTTCCCCGGCTTCGCCATAAATCAAAATCGAAAGATATTATTCTCGGTAGAAATACTCCTTCATTCTGGATGTGTTCAATCATTCTTGTGCTGTCCAGTAGTGCTCTTTTTCATTTTCAACTTCCTAGTGGAAATTTCGTAGGATGCTTTTCCAATTTAACGTTCAACAACATATAGTTTCCTACCGTTGTTGTCTATTGAGAGTTGAGATACATGTGAAACTCTAGACAAGAAGATTATTTTTGAAATAGAAAAAATAACAGTAGGATGAATCTCATTGGAGAGGGAGAAGAATATAACAAACTTGAAATGGAAAATAATTAGGGGGTGATCTGAGGTGGGGAAGTGGAAGGGGATAAGTTTTAGGGGTAAAACACGGTTTATCTCGATATCTGGCAGAACTCAGAGTCCTATGCAAGGAAGTGAAACGACAAAACAGTAGGTAATAAAAAGATTTACAACTTTTGTTTTCACACATTTTTCACATTACCTCAAAATTCATGTGAAAAATTCAAATAACCAAGTTCTGTATTTTTATTTTCATGTTTTACAAAAAAATTTTTCACGAAATTTGGTGAAATACCCACCTTTTAATGTTCCAAATACACTGTGGTTTTTCGACTCAAAATATATATTTTTTCACCTTACTTTGACTAAGTATCGAAAAAGCCCCCTGATTTTCAATCGAAACGTCTCACTGCAAAATATCTACTTTTTTATAAGAGTTGGTGGTTTTTTGTTCGCTGAAATCTCTACTTTCTCTGAAAAATATACATAATTATGGTAAATAGTGGTTTTTACAGTTGCTACGAAATAACAGGTACTAAGGTCCAAAACTTCCTAGCCCCTTTCCCACTTCTCTATGAAATACCTCGATGGGCTAAAATTTGCCATTGATCACTCAGGTTTATTAATTATTTTGAAATAGGAATAACTAGGTATCTACGCATAATTTAAAGAAGATTTAACAACTTTGGCAAAATATTGACGATGTCTCATTGAATTAAATGATATACATAATGTTGAAAAAAAAAAATTCGGATTCAAATATTGCATATTGTTCCACACCACCAGAAATTAGAGATTTTAGCAAACAAAAATTTTTTTTTCGAAATTCAAATTCAAAATGAAGTGAAAAATTAATATTTTGAATCTGGAAAATTACAGTGTATTTTGAACATAAAAAAGTAAGTTTCCACAAATTTCTGTGAGAATTTTTTTTTATTCGTGACAAAAATGAAATCAAAAAGTTGGTTATGTGAATTTTTCACGTAAATTTTAAGGGTATGTGAAGAAAATGTTAGTACAAAAGATATTTTCATTGCCTACAGTTTTGCAGTTTAATGTTTCTCCATAGGACCTGTAAATTTCACGGGAAATCGAGATTTACCGCGTTTTACCCTTAAAAAGTCACCCCCTTTCACTTCCCGATCTCCGGCCGCCCCTAAATCATTTTTGTTTCCATTTTATAATATTATTTTCCTGTTCCAATGAGTTTCATCCTATTAACATTTTTTTTTCACATTTTATCATCTTTAAAGGCTTTACCCGCTGTGGAATTCCCTCAAAAGCTATTGCTTGGGCAAGTAAGGAAATTGAGTGTGTTCTGTGTAGGATTTGTTACTTATTCCTTACGCCATGTTAAAAACAGGACTGTTAATTATTTACCCAACAGCGAATAGTTGGACGATCCCCTGAAAACCTTCTTTCCCGCGAAGGGCTCCAACTTCAGGTCTTACGATCATGATGCATGAGTTCCGACCACTGAACTACTGCTGCTATGATGGAACTTGGCAGCTGTTTGACGAATGCTGAAGCACCATTTTGCGTAGAATTTTGTGATGATGGTGTTAGAACAATCGAAAAAAATTTAAAAAATTTTCCCGCCCACAATTTGAACATGTGCTCAGAAGCTGCTAACTCACGTCAGTGCTATTCCAGTTCTGTTTCTAGAAAAAAAAACACCAATGGCTTTCGTTGAATTTTGATCAAAAAATAAAAAGCAGTCTGAGCTTGAGTATAAGACATAGGACTTGTAGTTTTGCCGGAAATCGAGATAAACTGTGTTTTACCCATAAACACTCACCCCCTTCTACTTTTCGACCTCAGATCACCCCTAAATTATTTTTCTTTTAATAGTGGTTATATTCTTTTTCTTTTTTATGGGTTGCATTCTTCTATTATTTTTTCGGATCAAAAAGTTATCCACCCTGGCCTGTGATTAATTTTCGACTCGAAATTCAAAAGTTACAGACACCGTGCCGAAATTAAAATAATCTCGTTTCAAACAAGTAGGTACTCAAACACTTAATAATTGAAAATGAAAATTCGAGTATTATAAAAAGTTCGTAGCTTTTTCGAGTTAACATATTTCCCAATAAGTCTGTTGAGATGGAAATTGAGTTATAAAGTTTTCGAAATAAGAAGTTCCTAAATCTGTCAGAATCCATTATGGCATATTAGTTCAAAAGCATGCTCCACCACTCTAGAGTGTAGGAATGGCAATACTTTCCATTAACCCATGTTGACATCAACTTTCGTCATAAATTTCCTTTTTCATAAAATTTGCATATCTTTCGGTGATATTATTATAACAACTGCTCGGAAATTTAAATTTTGAAGAAGGAATTTCTATAGCGCCGCTCCACAACGAAAGCCTCAGGTGAAACTGACAGGAATAATCGATTTGTTGAGCGTTTTCAACCTGCCATACCATAGCGAATGTATCGTTGCATATATGCATACTTTTCAAAAGGGCAAACAAGCGTCAGTGAAATGTCGGTTTCTATATTCTACCCAAGAATCGCACATTCATAAAATTGCTTCACCGGAATTGGATATCATAAGTTTCACTGGACAGCTTCAGAATATGTGAATAGGAGATATTCTTAAAATGATTTATTATTTTTTATGGAAGTCGTCAATACCGTTCAAATAAAATCGACCTTATAAACGTCTTGAAATAACTTATAAAAACAAACGTCTCACAATAACTTCTGAGACCAAATTTTTTTTTCAAATCGTGCTAATGTAGCGATAATAACGAAATTATGCACAATGTTGTGCATCAGCATTTTTCAACTAGTCACCAAGTTTCATCATTCAATCGGATCAAATTGAAATTTGATACACTGTTGTGAAATATGAGGTTCAAGGTATCAGCAGAATTTTTTCAAAATGTGGCGAATAGTTTCTAAAAATAATTCTTTTAATTAAAGGTGTCAAAAATGTTGTTTTCAATTCACTAACCATACGATCCCAAGAAAAGATTGCAAGCAGAACTTCGTCGGTATTCTTCAGGTAATTACGAAGTTTCGATCCGATGGCTCGAGTATTTCAACTGACAAAGAAACTGCAACACCCAGAAGAAGCTGTTCGAATTAGAATTTTTTTTTCGGAAAAACATAGATAGTATAGCAAGGAGTAAATGATTAAAATTTGTAGAAAGAAATCGTGAAGGTTTTTTCATCTAAACCTTTTTTGTTACTTAAATATTGTAGACGTCTTTTGCGAAGATCCAAAGTCGGTGTTTAGTCGTTGTTAAAATTCACGTGTACGCGGAATTTATCTGCAGCTAAGTGAATTTTTTTAAAGAGGTCGAATTATTGGTCTACGGGAGGTGGGGTTGTAATTCCGAGAAATCGCTATCCGTATGAACAGAAATCCAACTACTGGTATGAGATGTTGTCAAGCTTGGTTTGATAATGCCCAAAATCGAAGAAGAGTAGGCAGCGGACGTCGAAGGGGCACAACTGAAGTTCAAGATCGACGTCTAAGACTTATGGCCATTAGAGACAGATTTGCGACAACTCGATTCTTGGCTGATGAGTGGTTAGGAGAAAAAGGCCATCCTGTAACTGTCCGAACGGTTTACCGCCGTATAAGGTCTTTTGGACTGCAGCATTGTCGACCCCATCTTGTGTTACCTCTTTCGGTTCAGCATCGCCGGCAATGATTATAGTGGTGCAGAGAACGACAACATTGGAATGTGGAATGGCATCAGGTCGTCTTATCTGATGAATCTCGATTCTGCTTGGGTGCGCATGATGGTTGAAGAAGGATTAGACGAAGTCGGGGAGAAAGACGGGACACTCATTTTGATGTTGAGCGTCATGTACACCGGACAGTAGGCGTCATGGTACGGGGTGCTATTGCGCATGCAAGTAGGTCACCTTTAGTCTATATTCGAGGTAACGTGACAGTGCTACGTTACCTTCAAAAAATAGTGGAGCCATATGTTCTCCTTTACCTTAACCGGTTCGAGAATCCAATATTGCAGCAAGATAATGCTCGACTTCATGTTGCCAGAGTTAGTTCAAACTTTTTTGAAGCGACATATGTGAATCTTTTGCCATGGCCGCCCAAATCCCCCGATCTTTCACCCATAGAGCAGGTTTGGGACATCATGGGTCTTGGCTTGGAAATTCACCCCAGCCTCCACGGACTTTGGCAGCTCTGAGACCTGAAGTACAGGTAGTTTGGGATATCGAAAATCGGACTGAAGCCTTTCGAAATTGACCGACCAACAAAATATTAATTAAATCTGACTCTTGGTTTTCGATCGATGGATATGTGGATGAGACATCCAGTATATGGGTTAGGCTATGAGATCTGGTAATGTTTCCTTTTTTTTAACACGATGATAGTGCTATCGACAGGAGTACAGTGGAATTTTATTCGCTTCTGCATTCAAGAGGTTTTTGTCCCAAAAAACGTCGTACAAATTGATGGAAAGAAAATTCCATTCAACAAGTCTGATCCGATCAGAAAACCAAAATACCCTGGGAAATGAATTGGTCGTTGTGAACCGATCTCGTTCGGTGGCTTTTTGCAAGGTGAAATGTTTTCATTCCTTTATTGGATGAATGGGATTCGGCTTGATATATAGAATTACCTAATCCTAAGCTCCATCTCGTTGCGACAGTTTTTCCGTTAACTCTTCTCTCTTTTACGTATCTTCAAGTGGAAAATCACTAACGATTTGTCCGAGCCCTGTCACCATTTTCATTCCGTCTAGCGTTTCCCGGAATAATGCAATTCTTATGAAGCCTGGAATTGGAGTGGACGCGGATCGAACACATTTTTCCTGCGAAACCCTTTTTTGTTTGATTTCTTCCCCGAATGACAGAGTAGATTTTCTTTCAGTATGTGAAAGATCTACCGAAATTAAAATTTCTTGGGATCGAACCGACTATTGTTATGTTCGAGAAAATTTCCACATCAGTTTCACCATAATCGAATATTCAATTAAGGATAATTTATGAACTTAATTCCGTATTGTGTATGCCGTTACTTAATATAAATCCATTATTATTTTGATACCATAATCAGAGAACATGGGAGATTTGTTTTATTTAACAAGCTAGACTCAAAGTGTGCAAAACACTACTCGATAATGGATAAATACGATTTTGACAAGGTCTTCAAAGTCCTTCCAGAGGAATTTAGGCCTGAGGTTGAACTTATTAAAAAGTATAGAAATAAATGTGTTGTGGAATACTGGAAATGACCAGACAGAATTATTTGGATCACACGTATTGAGTCTGTTCACCTTGAAGATGGTTTTCTAGAGCAATGAAATCTAGAAAAGCACTGACGTGAAGTCAGCAGCTTTTGCGGGCATGTTCAAATTCGTTTTAAAAGCTGTCATTTTTGCTCTTATCTGTAATATTGGAAATGTTGGGAATTCTTATGACGAATTCGGCCTTCATAATTGATCCGCAAACCTACTCTATAATGTTTAGCAATGTTTGTTAATTCATCATATAATAAATCGTTCATCGCCAGATCAACGCTTTCAAGTAAATCTGTTCGCAGAGTTCAACAAGCACCAAGTCCATTTCAAGGCCCATATTATTCGCCTAGTGAGCAAGCAACTGTGCAGTTATTGATTCTCGCACTTATATTTCTCTTCTCGATTCAAAACCATCAGCAAGACGAACCAATGTGCTTAGCGAAGAGAATATTGTTGCTGTAGCGCGTACTGAAGAGGACGCCAAAATGTCAGTTCATCGCCGTTTTCAACTTGTTGACGTTTGACTTTCGACTACGTGGAAAATTTCACGTAAAAATCTTGGCTTACGACATTTGGTTCAACTACAAGACGGCGCAACTTGCCATACAGCGGGCTTAGCCACCGATTCATTATAAAATCAATTTGGTGATAACTTCATTTCCAGAAGTGGTTCTGTTAACTAGCCCCTTGGTCCTGGCGGCCCGATTATTTTTTATGGGGCTATTTTATGAGCCACTGATTTATTACGAAAAATCTAACGGCTCTTCGTAAACACAATTACACCCAAAAGAAAGTTAGAAACTCGATATTTGTACTTTGGACCTTGATTACGAAGGCCGAATTCGTGATAATCAACTCAATGATTCGCAGATGTAACCATCAAACATTTTATTTTCCCATTATTTCCAACGATTCAGATAAGATCTAATTGAAAGCCTGTAATCGATTGAAAATGATAGCTTGATGGACGTACAGTATTACGTGAGTATACTATGATCAGAATATATCTATATGAGAATATGAAACATTTGAAGAAAATTTTTTCTGATTGTTTTAATGACATGATCATCACGAATAGTAATCTTATTTGATTTTTGATAGTTTTTGCTTTGCATTGAATATTTTTGAATAAAAACTATTTCTGAAGTTCTCATTATTCATTTCTGAACCAATTTGATGATAAGATTTCACTTCGTCCGGCGCATGTTTTTCGCTCGAGAAAAGAAAATATTTTACTTCAGTACACAACTGCTGAAAATAGCATCGAGTATCGAACAAGAACCGTACGCCGGACAATGTGATGATAAATCAATTCGTTTAGAATCGAATGGAAAATTCTGAAAATAATTTTTAATTCCAGGAAAAGTACTGTCGTACCAGTTTTTCTCCAAATATTTTCAATGCTATAGTACAAATTGAAGAATTGATTTTATATCAGAAAACGAAACTTGACGCATTGAAAATATGTGCCAAACTACATAGAAACATCTTCAATAGTATCACTGAGGTTATAGAAATGTTTTTTTTTTTCTCTAAATTTCCCCAGTCTGTATTTCAGCACGTTCACGACATACTTTCATAAGAAGTTTCTTGAAATGGAACCATAGTCCTGTTAAATATTAGCATATCATCAAAGAATACCCTGACAAAGGACAAACAAATGCAAGATGGCTGTTATTCGCCTGGAATTAACTTTCCATTTTCTTCATTGTGTTCTTGTTCAGAGATTTGAGGTGTTAAACATAAGTGGCTAACCCTCAAAGGTATGATGAAGTCATTATGGTTGAAGTCGAAGACGATCCGCCTATTTCTGCTCCAATAATAATAGAACACGTAACGGTATACCAGAATCAACTGCCTATTGAATCTTGTAGCGTTCGAATTATCTTCCCTCCCACGCTAAACTAGTTCATAGTTTGCTACCCCGAGATTACCCAGCCCGAGTTCAATTTTGCCGGAAACGCTGCGAAAATATCGTGCGGATCCAGAATTCTCAAATGAGGTCGAATGACCTTATTCAGTTGTAGTTGCTTGATGTTTATTATAATACTAGTGATCTTACAACGGTGGCTGGTAACGAGCTCAAAGCTCCTTCCAACATCTGAAAATAATATGACTTGTTGACGAAAATGATTTGATTAACATTTCTCACTCAAAAAATTGGAATTTTTACTGCGTAATGCTCAATTGAATTCCAGATTTTTCTCTTCTTCCAAAAATACCATTGCAAATAAAGAACCGTAGAAATAAAGAACTATTGGAAAATTTTTTCAATCAATTGGCATATAATGATTCAGGTCAAAAACTCAGAAACAGGCAATATAAACAATATAATACGAACAAGAGTCATCGTTAGTATCATCTTCTATTATACGCAAAATCTAATCCACGACGAACGAGACAGACATGAAATTGTTGACAAGCTTGTCGTATGCTTATGCCCTCAGTTCCACACCTTCTTCTTTCTTTGAAATATGAACTGTGGTGAAAATCATCCTCAAAAATCTACTTAGCTTCACGGATTAGATGACATTTGATAACGACCCAATAAAAATCTACTTTTTCTATGAAAATTTTGAATGTGCATTTATAATGAAAATACAGAATTATTCTGTTGAAGCGAGCGCCATCTTTTAGCCCTGACTGAACTCAAGCGCGCTCTACTTCATCTCTTGTGTCATGAGTATCCCACGTTACCTACCTCTACCTGTCACGTTTGGCCGGATCGGTCAATGTGCAGGGGGCACTAGCACTTAGTCTATACCCAGTAGATGTTCTAAAGATCTTATAATACGGTTCATCTTCGACTATATGTATATAAGGGGTGTACACTCACGTTGGCATGGAATGGCTTAGTTTGGACATGCCCTGATGAGTTCCCTTGAGAAAAACAACTTATAATCTTGATATTGGTTAAGTAGTTTTGGATTTTAATTACGAAAGCCGAACTCGTGAATGGGTGGAATCCACTGATTGATTCCGCAGATATACACATTCGAAATTTCAGTTCCCAATATGTCCAAAAATTCGAATCGAATTGAAATCTAGATTTTGTTACTTCATTTAGAAATGACAGCTTGGAGGTTTATACAGAATTTCTTGAGGATAATATGATCAGAAAATCACAGAATATGGAATATCAAAAAAAGTTTCGTCATGATTGAGTAAGTATTTTTGGAATTATTCCAGAGAACGATATCGGGAAGAAATCACAGAATTCGACAGTTATATTTTTTTGATATCTCCGAAAAATTATAATCGTATCAAGCTGAAATTTGGAACACTGCTGTGAAAAGTAAATGAGGTTGAGGTTCTGAGAAATATTTTTTCAATCTGATGAAGAGTTTCCGGAAAAAAATGATTTCTTTTCAATTGTAAGGTTCTTACACTTCAAAATGACCAAAATTCATATCATTACTGGTACAAGTCACATACGATCTCTTTATAGGATAGATAGAACCATTAGAGCACCGAAAGATAAAAACTGATTTAGCTATAATTTTCAAGATCATAAATACTAACTTCGACTCATCCGATTTGGTTTCCCCGATCCTTTACGTTTCCCTGCGAGGCAAATTAGAAATGGGAAATAACTTGCACCAGTTGGATTCAACATGAATCTTGGTGAGAACTCGCCTATAGTCAGAATGTGCAATTTGTTTAATCAATATTGTGGTGCTTCTGACCAGTTCATTGTCACGTTGAATTCCTTTAAACGGAGTATCATGTATTTTTTTCTATGAAAAGTTGTTTTTTTATGAATGTTTTTTAATATTTAAGAACTCTTGTGTCTTTGTTCGAATAATTTTAGCTCCTGCTAGACAGCATAGAATAGGAATTATAATTTGTTTGAATGAATCAGAGTACACTCGTTTGGGACTATTCCCATTTGTATCCCAAAACTGAATGAATAAATGAATAAATACATAAATAAATGAATAAATAAATAGATAAACCGTACGATCTCAACAAAATCCTGCAAAAGATATCGCTGATTGTGCCTATCAAAAAGCTTAACCGTCATATTCTGAAATGCAACCTATTCTGAAAATTTCAAGTCAATAGGATTCTCCGTACTTGTGTAATCGTACCTACGGCCGGCCGGCTGAACAGAATTAATTTCGACACCGGATTCTTCATCAGTGAGCCCAACCTAGTCATTTGAGACCATTTTTAGGAAAAATCCGAAAAAGACATTTAGATAATACGAAAGTAGTTACGCTGTTAGAAGCTGCACATAAAATAATAATTTTTATTGTTACCACTTGAGTTTCGAGGGCATGAAATTCATTCAACTGAGAATGTACTAGATTGCCTACTTTATGACTTTTAATTCCACTTTTCCCCACATCTTTATTATAATGTCAAACAGCAGTATATGATCCATCAAAACCAGTGAGACTGGGTGTTAATTATCAGGAATTCATTCCTCATCAACTATTCGGCTTCTATTCAATCATCCGGGCTCAAATTCCTCGAAAATCCAGCTTGATCGTTTGACAAAGAAAAATCCAGTCTTTGTACTCGGTAACAAGAAGCGTATTCAGAGAGTTCCCCTGGTTTCCATTGAACATATTCTCACTCTAGAATGTCGCTAGAATTGATAACATCGTATTCCTGGCTTTCGTCACCAAGAGAATTCAAACGTTAATTGCGTTTTGTTCAGTCACTTTACATCCCCCAATTTACTCCTCCTTACGCTTCGAAATATCACATAAAAAAGGTGTTCATTTATTTACCCTTCCAGAAGAAAATTAATTTGCTGTTATGTTCAAAGCTGTAGATGGAACTCCAACCGCGTGTTGTCATGATGTATTTCATAACGCAAGCGTTTGATGATGCTCCTGTTAAAAAATTATCTCCTTTTTAAGAGCTCGCGAATGGCCTCAAACGACTAGGTTAAACTCTCGGATGAATTCGATGTCAAATTCAATTCAGGTCCATTCGTTCTTCTGTATGTGCTGTAACTTCGAAGGAATACACCCATAGAAGTGAAATTTCTGAAGTAGCTGTGGATTCCAAAATAGAAAGGTATCGAAAATACACTAATTCGAAAATTTGAGGCTATTTTCTCTGACTGATTTCAATTTTGAATGAAACAGCAAAGGTTCGCAATATTATCTCAAGAGTAAGCAATACCACGTGGTGTACATGATTTAGCATTGCTATTATTCGCGTGAATTCGGAGAAGTTTCGACGTTATAGGTGAAAAAGGTTGGTCGTTCTGCAGGCGTCAGTGAGTATTTTTTGAATTTTTTTCGGGGATGAACTTTATTCTTTTGTGAGAATGCGCAAAAGGTGTTATTTGAGGAATGGTGGATTCTGATAATCTTCCATTACGAAAAACCCCTTTTATTTGAATTTTAACGTGAGCGAACGAGGAAGAGGGAAGGACCACGCAAATGAAATCCATTCACGTACGTCATCTTCGGCATGGAAAACAATTAAATATTTATATGAATTAACACCTGCTGATGGTATTGAAAGAATTTCATATTGAAGCATACCCTTGGGGTTTGTTGACTTGCAATTATTTATAATCTAAATTAACGTCCCCAGCTATGAGATCATTTAAAATGCATTAGTGTTGCTCGCAGCAAATTGTGCTGAAAAATTAATTTACTTCTTTTGTCGCATTTGAGTACCTCATAAATTGTTTTCATTAACTTTTTCGATTTCCTCCCTGCGACATGAACGATCGTATTGTGCATTATTTCGTTTCAACTTGCTCAATATATCTCCCCATTAGGTACAGACAAAAAAAAATATCGACAGTATTTATATCCTCTATTTAGTGAGAAGTTATCAATAATGACTGAAATAGAATCTTGAAATCGTAGGAAATAATCAAGAACACTCTGCAAAATTTCTGTATATTCCGAATATTGGAGTAGAAATGGTCTTATTCGATTATATCAGATTCAGATCATTTCCGAAAGGCCTTTAGGATTTAATAATTACATTTTCATGTTTCAAATTTGAAGCATAAACACGAAGGTCGAGTTAGTGAATCCGCCTAATAATTCTGAAGATACATTCAGCATTTCGAAAAAAAATTCATATTCAGAATCCATGTATCTATATAGGCTTCCGCATTAGTGGCGAGGTGTTCCATATCTGTAGTTAAGAAACAGATGGGAATCTGGTTTTCTATGATGTTACCTTATTGCTCGACAAATTGATAATTTTTTCGGTAACACAGGATGTTCCATTTTCTCTGGGCAGGTTAAAACTTTTGTTTTTTTAAATGACAACCTGAATTTGTATTACTTTTTCGGTTTTTACATAAAAAATAAAATGCAAATCTTCATCCCAAAAATATCAACGGCTTTCGAGATATTCTGCCCGACATGTCTTTCTTTCAGTATTCGCTACTTAAAGTATTTGAAATTATTAAGTTGTGCCGAGTGCCATTGGAATTTATTTCTGGTCAAATATTGTACGATAATTTGAGAAGTAGGTGCAAAAAACCTAGTAGAAGAGATTTTTTCAAGTTGCAAAAAGGAGAAGGAGCCGGGGTCGATCGCTTGCTTTGTAGAAATTGAAATTTTTTTTAAAATACTCGGCAAAGTCGAAACTTCACGTTTTTGAGTCTACTGGTTAGCTTTCTCTCACAATTTTCTCCCAAAAAGGTCATAACGTCGTCCGAATTGTTCTCTTCCGATTTTGAGCTGTCCACGAGTCACATCTTATTTAAATTGTATGGAATAGAAATGTTCTTCAGAAAAAATCGCTGATTTCAGGAAAAATAGTGAAATTCACCATAGGAACTACCAGACGAAATTTGTAGAGCCTTTCTTGTTGCTTCTTTTGGATCTATGAAATATAGAGTATTCCATTTAAACTGAGTCAAAAGCATATATATATCTTCAGGGAGGCTCATCAAAATGTGGCCGCATCGTATTTAACAGGCAGCAACCCTTATTTTCGGCTAGATTTACTCAGGCAACCCTATGTCATCGTACACAGAAAATAATTGGGTTCAACGTTATGATCGTAAAAAGTAACAGAATCATCCCTGTTCACACCTGGCTGCAAAAAGGTGCGGCCAAGTGCGCAACCACAATCGTGAGTTTTCGTCTTCACATATACGGCTATGAGGTTCGAATTTTCCCATAGATAATTCTTTTTATTGACACTGTTCATATTCCAACCAAGTTTCATTTCGATCAGATGAATATTTTTCGACGTATTGAAAAAACAAAATTTCAAATGGCTGTAGCACAAAAACCATTCGGCAGATTTGGCCCATTAACGGACTCAACCGAGATATTCAGGATATTAACATAACCTGAAAATTTCAAGACTCTAGGTCCTTCGTTTCGAAAGTTATAGCGCACACGGCCGGACCACAGATTCTTCATCAGTGTGTCCAACCTACTCGTTTGAGACCAATTTCGGCTCAAAATTCGAAAATTATAGACATTGTGACGAAATGATAATGCGCTGTTCCCCAGAACAAGCGCGTTAAAACAAGTAAATGCAATTTCTTCCAAAAAAATAGTTAATATTTTTTCATTCAGAAATACTTGCGGTCACATTTTGATAGGCAATCCTATAGGTATACAGGGTCTTTCACGAGGAACCTCACCCATATTTATACGGGAAACTACCGAACGTATTTTCATGAAATTCAGCACTTATAAGTATTTCACGATGCTGATGAAATCTAAAATATTTTCAAGGCATGAGCACCTCCGGTTTTTCCGGAAATGACGTCAACTTCCGTTTTTCAAATTAGAACACCATTTTTTTATTGCAGAAATAGATTCCTTAGAAAATTTCAATTTATTTTGATGTAACATTTTTCAGTTTTGGTTGGAAAATTCTCTCTGAGCGGGAAAATTCGAAAAAAAAATCGAAAATAGAGCTCCGCTGAAACACGAATAACTTCGAGGTTTTTGGATGGAAAATTTTCATTTTTGGGATTTTTCAAGATGTAAGATTGATGTATCCACTTTAAAAATCGAAATCGCGATTCATGATACAGGGGGTGAAAAAATCGCTTTCAAAGTTAGGGATCACAAAATCGTGAAAAATCAATTTTTTCAAATTAGAACCCCATTTTTTTATGGCAGATATCGAATCTACGTTGAAAAATAATGTGAGTGTATGCATCACACCCTTGCCCTAAAGTAGTTTTTTTCTGAGTTATTCACAAAAAACTGTTTTTCGTCTTGAATTTTCAGCTATTTCTTTTACCTTCACGCCAAAAAGATGACATTTTCAGGAACTGTTACTTAAACCATGTTTTAGATTTACTACCCTAATATGCAAGAGAAAAAAGTTACAGGTTGTTCCTGAATAGATGGCGAATTTGGATTCGAATTTGTATCGGAAACCTCTTTATTTCAACTAATCGGCCATCGGTTTTCTCTCCAGTGATAAATGAATAATTCCTTATGAACCATATGCAAAAACTTACCATGTTTTACATTTTTTTTTAATGATAGATGTCATTAACTACATCTGCCAAATTCCTCTTTATTCAGTAGCATTTTGTGTTTACTATTAATTTGGTGATAATTCGTATTAAGTTATAAAATCGATCACTATGCCTAATTTTACCAATGAAGATTATTTAAATCTCATTCTACTTCATGGAGAATGTAATAAAGTTGTAGATAGAACGATTCGACTGTTCATTGAGAGGTTTCCTGACCGACCCAGACCAACGAGAGATACCATTAACAGAACCATGACAAACTTGAGAAATGTCGGATCTTTCGTTAAGAAAACTACACACAGTTCTTGCATATTTTCGTGTGAATCCTCAAAATTCTCTCAAAGATGCCGAGATTGATCTGGGATCATCTCAATCGAGTGTTTGGAGAATATTAAAAAAACATAAAATGCACCCATATAAATTCAATAGGGTACAGCATTTGAAGGAAACTGATTTCGTCAGGAGAACAGAGTTTTGCGAAGCTATGATGATTCGATTTCAAGAGAATGAAAACTTTTTGGACTGTATAATTTGGACAGATGAATCTAAATTCACAAAGAATGGTTCTTTCAATAGGCATAACAGTCATTATTGGGATGAAGAGAACAACCACCACTTCAGACAATGGAACTTTCAAGAGACCTGGAGTTTCAATGTTTTTTGCGCCATCAAAAATAATGCAATTCTCGATGTTCACATTTATGATGGGACTTTAACTGGTAAGATAGAACACTACACATGTTTGCATTATTTAAAGAATGTTCTTCCTTAGGAGATAGATATTCTGACATATTGACTCAAATAATTGAGCCGCTAGTACAGAACCATAATGACTTATGGTATCAACAAGATGGCGCGCCTCCACACAATTCACTCAATGTGTCAAATATCCTCTACAGGCTATTTGAAGATCGATGGTTGGCGAACAATGGTCCACATCTTTGGCCACCACGTTCTCTCGATTTAACTCCTTTAGACTATTATGTTTGGGGTAGGATAAAAAATATTGTCTACTCAACTCCCCTGACTGATAAAGAGGACTGCATAGAACGAGTCAGAAATGCGTTCAGGTTTGTTTAGATTTTTAGATTCATAGTTTTGAAACTCAATTTGGTTTTTAAACACTTTTGCAGATCTCTTCCTCCCGATGAAATAAGAAGAGCAACGCACGAAGCATTCCTGAGACGTATAAATAAATGTCTAGAAATTAACGGTCAAAACTTTGAGCATCTTCTCTAGTTATAACTGCGAGAGTTTGCCATGGTTCTCCTAATAGTAACTTGAAGTCGGTTTCAAGAAGGGGTGAAAAATCTACAGCATGGTTCAAATAACAGTTCCTGAAAATGTCATCTTTTTGGCGTGAAGGGAAAAGAAATAGCTGAAAATTCAAGAGGAAAAACAGTTTTTTGTGAATAACTCAGAAAATATCCATTTTAGGGCAAGGGTGTGATGCATACACTCATATTATTTTTTAACGTAGATTCAATATCTGCCATAAAAAAATGGGGTTCTAATTTGAAAAAATTGATTTTTCACGATTTTGTCATCCCTAACTTTGAAAGCGATTTTTTCACCCCCTGTATCATGAATCGTGATTTCGATTTTAAAAGTGGATACATCAATCTTACATCTTGAAAAATCCCAAAATTGAAAATTTTCCATCCAAAAACCTCGAAGTTATTCTTGTTTCAGCGGAGCTCTATTTTCGATTTTTTTTTCGAATTTTCCTGCTCAGAGAGAATTTTCCAACCAAAACTGAAAAATGTTACATCAAAATAAATTGAAATTTTCTAAGGAATCTATTTCTGCAATAAAAAAATGGTGTTCTAATTTGAAAAACAGAAGTTGACGTCATTTCCGGAAAAACCGGAGGTGCTCATGCCTTGAAAATATTTTAGATTTAATCAGCATCGTGAAATACTTATAAGTGCTGAATTTCATGAAAATACGTTCAGTAGTTTCCCGTATAAATATGGGTGAGGTTCCTCGTGAAAGACCCTGTATATTCTCCTAATAACAAATGTATGTAAAAAATTCGTTTCAAGCAAATACCCGATGAGCTCACTAATTCTGCAGCCGGATCTCGTACTAACAGGTGTTAATCGGCTAGCATAAGTTATAGATCCCCAAACCATTGTCTCAACGGTCCTGTGTACTTACCTCTCAAAAGCTATCGCAATATCACGTCGCACTCCACCAGCGTCTCAATCTTATACCGTGATCGTGCATACCCAGAGAGAATGACGATTCATCCTGAATACATAATTATTCCATTCCGGCTAGCACTGCTCCTGGTCCGCAGTTACAAGCATCACTAATCGTGGACTTTATGAGAATTAGTGATTTGACGCGTAGTAGCCTAACGGTCTCGTAGAGCCAGTTTCCTGAAGCTCCTATCCTCACGTTCTGTGATACGCCCCAGTTGGCAAGTTGTTCTTCCTTGTGTTCCTCTACCTTCAGTTGCTCATATACTTTACACAGTCAATTGTCATTGCAGTACAACAAACATGACGGTTAATTTCTCGACAGGTCGAACGAACATCTCTTTTGGCAATAATTCTACCCTTGTCAAAATAGCTGACATACTTAAAATTTTGCCTTCTCCGAACTCTTGGCATTCTCTAGTCTCGAAAGATATTTGACGTGAGGCCGACTGCGCATGACTTGAATTGTAAACTTGTTTTTCTGTATAATTGAAACGGAAGTTGTGAAGGTTCTGCAGGGCAAGTTGTGAACAATTTTCAACGAAGTTCATATTATTTTTTCCGCTAATATTTGTAACAAAAACTGTACTCTGAATTTCAGATTCAATATCAGTGAATGGAATCGTGGAAGGCTCGCAGACCATTTGAATTTTTTTATGCTCAGTTGCCCATGATTATCATGGATCAATAGGAACTCGCTCATTAACAGAGATGATCAATCGAAGAATTCGAAAAACTCACTTGCTAGTTTGGGCCGGATTTCACAATCGAATTTTCCATGCGAAAACATTCCAAACGTTTAATTAATCGATATGAACCAAAGCGCAAAAGCTCCTGACTAACTCTTCGTCGTGTTCAAAGCATCAAAACCGGAATTTAAGGATTCCAGTATGATTTAAAACGATGTATTCTGAGGGTCGAATTCAAATTGGGTTCTGGAATTCTCCCTACGCCTTCCAATAGGTGGAATGGAGCCACGCTTTGTTTTCATTCCAATCCTGACAGATATATTGACGGCATTGTTAAATAAATTGGAAATCGTTCGAAAACATGCTTGAAATATTTTTCATCGAAGAAGTTGCCGAATCCCACCTAATGCGCAGATTTATTTGACGCTTCCCGGACTGGGTTCAGTCTTTCCGCAACCTCAAACGTGCAGTCGGCAGAAATCAGATAAATAGGTGCTAACTGTAAAAATTGAAATATAACACCATCGAGTTCTGAGAGATGATACGCTTTTCCACAAAAGATTGCACAGACTCGGGACTTTCTCTCGATTCCGATTGCTCACGTAGGATTCGACAGACTGATACTATTGGGAATCGATTATTCTCTAACGGGAAGCTGAAATTGGTTTTGATAATTGGTATAGAATTGTGAAAAATGGAGCAATGATCAATGAAGAGATATCTAGAGCTTGTTAAATTTCAAGTTGAATTATGAGGATAACTCATTTGTAAATGTTCTTCAGCTAGTTTTGGTTTTTCTGCGAAATTTTGAATGAAAATCTTCGGAATAGTGCTGAAATTATTGAATATTTCATCTGTGTTTCATTCAGGAAATTTCTGATGAGCCAAGGATTTCAACCTAGCTGATAAAATATACGGGGTCACCAGAAACTTCCGTCAAGCTTCTACCTTGAAATATGCTTGAAATGCCGGATTTTTAAATTTCAACCAACCTATTCGGACGCGCGGACTCATTTGATGCATCTCGATCTTGATTCAGTCTTTCTAAATGACAAAGACAATGCAACATCCAGAATTAGCTGTTTAAATTTTGGATTTTTTTGGTAAAATATAGATAGTATAGCAAGGAGTAAATGATAAAAATTTTGTGAAAAATAACGAAGGGTTTACAATTTTTTTTATTGCATTTGTTGTTGATGTGTTCGTCCATTGCGGTTATCCATACACTCCCCTACACGTCTTGGCATTGAAGCAAGAAGATGGTCTATTTCTTCTTGAGGGACACTATTCCAAGCTACCTGTTCTTCAAGTTTCAGAGCCGCCAAAGTCCGTGGGGGTTGGGTTAAATTTCCAAGCGTTCTACCCTTGGTGTCCCGAACATGCTCTTGGGATAAAGGTCGGGGGATCTGGGCGGCCATGGCAAAAGATTAACATGGGTCACTTCAAAAAAGTTCAACAACTCTGGCAACATGAGGTCGAGCATTATGTTGCTGAAATATTGAATTCTCGAGCCGGTTAAGGTAAGGGAGAACATATGGCTCCACTATTTCTTGAAGGTATCGCAGCACTGTCATGTTACCTCGAATGAAGACTGAAGGTGACCTAATTGTATGTGCAATAGCACCCCATACCATAACGTCCACTGTCCGGTGAATATGACGCACAACATCAAAATTAGTGTCACGTCTTTCTCCCCGTCGTGTCTAACCCTTCTTCGGACACCATGAGCACCTAAGGAGAAATACCTTATACGGCGGTAAACCTTCGGACAGTACAGGATGGCGTTGTTCTCCTAAGCACTCATCAGCCAAAGATCGAGTTGTCGCAAATCGGTCTCTAAGGGCCATAAGTCTTTTACGTCGATCTTGGACTTCATTTGTGTCCTGAGACGTCCAGTGCCTACTCTTCTTCGATTTTGGGCATAATAAACCCATGCTTGACCACATCTCACAACAGTAGGTGTCTTTCTGTTCGTACGGTTAGCGATTTCTCGAAATGACAACCCCGCCTCCAGTAGACCAATAATTCGATCTCTTTCAAATTAGCTGGCGACAAATTCCGCGTACACGTGCTCTTGGCATTTTAACAACAACTTGACATCGACCTTTGATCTCTTCGAATAGCTGGTTTGTTGTAAATTTAAAAGATTTGCCAAAAACGACTACAATATTTAAGTAACAAAAAATATTAAAATGAAAAAATCTTCACAATTTTTTGTCCAAATTTTAATCATCTACTGCTTGCTATACCATCTATGTTTTACCAAAAAAAAAATAAAATTTAAACAGCTCCTCCTGGGTGTTGCAGCTTTTTTGTCAGTTAGTGTAAAACACTATCGAGCTCTGAGAGATAATACGCTTGTTCACAAAAAATTTCACATACTCCAGACTTTCTCTCGATTTCGCTTGCTGACGTAGGATTCCCTGCGACTGATGCCATTGGAAATCGATTATTCTCAAGCGTGGATCTGGTTTCGATAATCGGAATCGAATTGTGAAAAAATTTGAAGGAGAAATAATGTGGAGGGATATCTCGAGCTTGTTGATATTCTTCTTAATTATTTCAAGATGTACTTAGTTTACCTTCGTAATGTTTCAGATGGAACACCCTGTAAAAACTGACATTTTCGGAAACTTCAATGAACTATAAGTTGAATTTTCAAGAACGCTGTTCATACTAATATGGGATTGTTTTTTTCATTATTGGATTTTGTGCAAAATGGTAAGAAGAGGTAATATAGAAATTGGAATTAATATCTTCGAAATCATGTTGCAGTGATTGAGTCTGGCACTTGTGTTTCATTCGAGAATTCTCAAATTAGCCAAGGACTTCAGCTTTGAAGAAATAGAAGTAAGAATTCAATTCGCATTGCATTCCGAGTCTGTCAAGAATCAAATACAATCGCAGAATACTAAAAGGTCGTTGGTTCACAAACGAAAGCTACAATTCTCCTCATTGCTAGGGTCTGAAAAAAGATTGTGATGCCTTCTAACACCCTTGCTATGAGTCTGTGTGAAGCAGGTATATTTTTTGGCTTCACGTCCTCTGAACCTGCCAGGATTACGATATGAAACAACACAACGCCTTATCTAGAAGTTTTTGTTTTTGTTCTACAACTTCGAAACGTGTTTAACTTGTGAAGAAGTGCCAGCAGGAGTATTACCATTATGAATGAAATTATCTATCGACTAAGGGATAGTTTTGGAGGAGAAAGCATTTTTCTGAAAACTTCTTTCTCGCAATATCCTTAATAGAAATAATAAAAATAAGAAAACCCAGATCTAATCTGTATTTTTGGGAATATTAGAAAATGAAGCTTTGAATGGGTATATCTACGAAATAATTGGGTGGATTTTACCCATTCACGAATTGGACCTTCATAATCAAGCCCGAAACTTACTCTACAAATATCGAGTTTCTAAGTCGTTTCTTTCGGAAGTTATTGTGTTTACGGTCGGGCGTTGAAATCCAGTACATTATCGAAAATGACATTTCGAAGGTTCATACAAAATTTAACGAGGATTATATGATAAGATCACTGAATTTTGAATATTTGAAAAAAATTCAAATTTTTTTTCAAATTGTTCTTATGACACGATCATCACGAAGTTTTGCACAAAGTTCTCCTTCAGCATCTTCAAACTAGCTCCGAAGTTTTATCTTGATTGAATCATTATTTCTTGGGTTGAAAAAACAACGATATCGATTATTTGGTACACTGCTGCGGAATATGAAGCTCAAGGTATGAGCAAAATTGCTTTTGGATATGATAAATAGTTTTTTTCGAAAAAATTAAAAAAAAAATTTTTTTTTGTTCAGTTTGACACGATCTCGACAAAATTCTGCTCAAAGTTGCCCGTCGATTTGGCCCATTAACGAACTCAACCGCGGCTTTCCGATACGCGAACCTTAAAGGTTTCAAGTCGCTAGCTTGCTCCGTTCAACAGTTATCGTGTCCACGGCCGGCCGGCCGGACGGACAGGATCAATTTTGATACGGATTCGTCATCCTTGAGTCTAACCTAGTCATTTGAGACTATTTTCTGCTCAAAAATCGAAAATTACAGACATAAACGATAGCCCGCTGTTCTCCTAGGTTTTCGCTACCGATTCTCGGAATCAAACATTTCATCAACATTTATATAAATAATTATTTGTAAAAATCGAAAATTTCAATTTCACAACAGTTCTTGAAACACAAAGTACAGCAGAAAAATATTTCTGAAGAGTTCATTGTCGAACGAAGGAGTTAGATATACGCTGTGAACCATTTTAGTTCCATTGGTTAATCGTGCGCATTTTTCCGATAGATTTCCTTAAGCGTTATTTTTCCAAGAAACTGCTTTTAACAAATGATTAAGATTCTGCAATTTGATTTCTATGAATGATGATTTCATTCAATTCTCAATAGTTTTTTTCAGATGTTGAGGCGAAAACCTGAAATTGCCCTGAAAAATAATGCAAAATCCTACCAAAATATACTTCAAACGATATTTTCTGGTTGTTCGGAAAAATTTGACCCAATTGATGATACTGAAATGATAAAAGCGATAGAAGAATCTCAATTTGACGTTTCGAAGCCTATATCGAACTTGTTCCTAAGACAATCAACTGCACGTCTTCGTGATTATTTTTATTTCCAGAATTTCCATCGAATCGACATTCTCCAATACCACATTAACGCAGATGCTGAAAAGCTGAGAACTACAACTGTTTTTCAAAAAATCTAGCAATATATGGTCCATTTCTATTGAGAAGTGAAAAAAATTGTTTTCTCCATTCACCAACATAAAAGTCGATTCCTGAAGTTTCTTTCAATAATCTTGTTCAATTATCAGGATCTTTGTTTTATTGCATCTTAAGGGTTTCTGAAATTACAGCTGTAAGTAATAGTAATGATGTTCGAACAATAAATTATTTTGTTATTACCGAAATTGAGGTTATCTGTTAAAAACAATTGACTATGTTCGTTCGACGAAACATATCCAGGAATAAAAAATCCAACATGAAACACACTTAAAATTATATATAAATACACTACACATAAAATTGTGACTGTTTTGATCTGGGTTATCATATTAGAGTTGTTTTCATCCACAGCTGAGGAAAAAAGAGTACACTTTTTTACCCTTGTGATGCATGAGTCTCTACACCCTTAAATCTAGATTTATATGTCTATGTTTATGTTGTTTTTGTGTTCATGTTTCTCAACTTTTCATGGCCGCAGGGTTTCTCCCCATGTACACGGAATATTTTATACACAATTTATTGATTTTGATTATCGTTAATTGATCCACCTCAAGATATCATGAATCATATTGTGACTTGAAAACTGTTTTCAAAATAAAGTTAATTCTTCTGATTTGTTCTGAAATGCCACGGATTTAACTAATCACATCCAATTAATAAGATTGGTCTCGTGGGTTTGTTCGTTATTGTTCCTGTTGATCAGTTTGTAACCTTAATTTATATCGGGTAATCCATGAATTTTCTCGGTTTTTTTCGTTTTTGTGTGATGAAATTCATTCTGACGAGTCACTTGTGTAGATTGAATAAAATTAGCTCTATATACCAAAATGTGCTATTACTACCTTTTGTAACATTTGGTTGATTAGATATATATTCGTATATGTTGTTTTTTCTGAAGAAATTTGTTTCGAAATTGTTTTCACATTTTGCACCTGAAACTGTTCTTTCCAATTTCATCATGGATTCCCTTATATTCATGTATTCAAAAGACTTTTCAACCCTCATTTCTCATCTATCTGGAAATATTGTCAGTAAATCAGGAGCAGTTCTTCTAATAAGAGTGTGGGTTTTGAATTACCCTCTTTTTGATTTAAGAACATGTTTTACCGCGTGTCCAAAATTCAGATTTGTCTTCGACTATTATTTTCCTTTATTTGGGACTATTCCTAAAGGGTCTATCAAGCTTCATATTCGAATCAATTTTTTTTCGAAGAGGTAGAAATTTTTATCTTTACTAATGAACCGAATAAGGTGGTCCTTCGCCATTTTGCAACAACAACTGACCTTACTGTGGTCTTGGTTCAATCGATATTTCGAACGAAGCGATTCTATCACTATCATAATTCGATGGCTTTCACTAGTTAATTGATCTATCTGTTATCAACTCAAATACAATAAATGCTCAGAATGTCAATATAAAACAATATCTTTTGAGTTGTTCAAGTTTCTTCATTTTCACATCAAATGGAGATTCGATATTTGCTACGCATTTATGAATTGTGGGATGATTGACGTCATATCTCAAATTTGGGACACGTTAAGTTACATTTTCTGTTATCAAAAAGACCGCAATTTCAAATAATAATTGAACTATTCAATGACTGAATAAAGCACTTATTATTTCAGCATGAAATTGTTCTCTTTACCTAGAATCATGACGATTATGAATGATTTCCGAAAAACGTTTTTTCAGTTAAACAAATAGTATTATATGAACTCTATATAATATTTGAATTCAAAACCTACTGTGATACATTACTGTGTTGACATTTTCTCTATATCGAACTGTTCTTTGTTGTAACATTGACTTGTTTCCTCTTCTTGTATGTTATAACAATCAGGGAAATGAAGCGTATTCTATTCTATTTTTACCGAAGAAATTGTCCCAGATTTGCTGACTTTATTTTGAGTAAGAGACTCGCACTGCATGTTGTAAATTAACAAATGAATAAATAAACTGCTCCACAAGAGTTAGGGATATTGTATTCAATCGTTTTTGAAAGTATGCAATCTTCGAGAAAATCGCTGTAACATCATTTAAAACTACGTGTAGAATGCTACGCAATACTCTTCAAAATGCAGATGGGGTCCAAGTTTCCATCGAAACCATCAGACGACGTTTGAGAGAGGTGAATCTAGGTTCTAGGCGTCCATTAAGAGGAGTTCCATTAACACGTGACCATAAGCGTCAAAGACTGAAATGGGGAAGGCAACATATCAATTGGAACGATCAATGGCTTAGTGTCCTTTTCACTGATGAATCCAGATATGGACGATTTTCAGATTCTCGAAGAATAAGGGTATGGACACGCATACCCCGTAATCGTCGCTATGTCCAAGAAGTTCATCCAATCCGAGGGGGTAGTGTTATGGTATGGGCCGGGATATGTTTCAAGTGGCGCACAGATCTACACATTTGTCGTGGGAATATGACCACCTTACACTATAGGGAGCATGTCATTGACAATGTTGTGCCAAATTTCCACGCTGCTATTGGTGAAACTTTCCAATTTCTAGACGATTTCGCTAGACCGCACCGTGCAGCCATAGTTGAGAATGCGCGCGAGGAGCTTGGTATTCCACATTTACCAATACCTCCGCATTCACCAGATTTGAATTGCATAGAACATGCATGGGATATGCTCCAAAGAAGATTAGATAATCATCAGCCTAACCCAGAATCCTTAAATGATCTGAGAGAGCTTCTGCCCCGTTTATGGAACCAAATTCCTCAAGAAATGTTCAACAACCTCGTGTGTAGTATGCAAAGAAGATGTCAAGCTGTTATTGATGCCCGTGGAGGCCATACATTGTATTGATAGTCTTAAAATGCTTGAATTCTCTGGAAATAAAATTTCGTTATTTTAATCGATTTTTCTTAACCACCCTGTATACGCTGCAGACCTACAGGCTAAAATTAATTTGCAACTTGAAATCATATTGATATGAATTTTCATCACAAAAATCTTATTTCAACTATATTTTTTTGGAATTTAAGTCAATATCCCTAACTCATGTGGAGCAGTTTAAATGAATTATACTTGAGCTCGGCCCACTCTGACGACCTATACGAGTGAAATATCTCCAGACTGTTCAATAATATACTCCTTGAATCTCATCTAGAAAAAAAAACAGTGACAGCGATAAAGTTTCCATTTTGATGGAACACTTTCGTCCAGATTCCCAAACGTATTTTCCAAACATTGAACTTGAATTTTTACGTCGTCCTGGCTCTCGAACAGGACACGTCCTCTTGGATAACACGGGATAGGCATCCTAAAAGTGAAGTTTAAAGCGGAATAGAGGTTGATATCGGTCTGGCCCTGTATAAAAGTGTTTATGCCCCATCACTTCTCGGAATTTATAGACAGGTATACCGAAAATACCTCCAGCCTTGATCAGATATTTACTCTCGGCGTTCGAACATTTTATATCTACGAGTACGTGTAGCATCGAAATATCTTGCTCAGTTTTATATGTTCAGCTTTGAGGAAATACGCCGGATTTTCACAGCATCCCAGCACTTGATCCGTCAGGGAGTCCATAAATTTTTCCAATGATGTACGCACAATTCGCACCAAATATTTTTGCGTGTTTTAGAAGGGTATAAAGATGATATCCACTGCGCTATTCGATAAAAATGTCAGAAGAAGACGTATATGGAATTTTAAAATCGAAACATCGGACTTGTAGGCTCATGCCGAATTTCATGAAGACCACATCGCCAAATATCTCTATCAGGTAGAAAAAGTTCGTTCGGCGGGGTCGATACGTGAAAATATGACCGCTTGGCAACCAATTCGAACATTCGAGCGAATAGAACAGAATATAATAGAATAGAGTTTATTCAATAAGCGAATACAGATGAACACTGGAAACGAGAACTGTGAGTTATTCACGCTGAAGTGATAACTGTCTACAGCTTCAAATAATCAAACTGCTCCACATGAGTTAGGGATATTGACTTAAATTCCAAAAAAAATATAGTTAAAATAAGATTTTTGTGATGAAAATTCATATTAATATGATTTCAAGTTGCGAATTAATTTTGGCCTGTAGGTCTGCAGCGTATACAGGGTGGTTAAGAAAAATCGAGTAAAATAACGAAATTTCATTTCCAGAGAATTCAAGCATTTTAAGACTATCTATACAATGTATGGCCTCCACGGGCATCATTAACAGCTGGGCATCATTAACAGCTTGACATCTTCTTTGCATACTACACACGAGGTTGTTGAACATTTCTTGAGGAATTTGGTTCCATAAACGGGGCAGAAGCTCTCTCAGATCATTTAAGGATTCTGGGGTAGGTTGATGATTATCTAATCTTCTTTGGAGCATATCCCATACATGTTCTATGCAATTCAAATCTGGTGAGTGCGGAGGTATTGGTAAATGTGGAATACCAAGCTCCTCGCGCGCATTCTCAACTATGGCTGCACGGTGCGGTCTAGCGTTATTGTCTAGAAATTGAAAAGTTTCACCAAGAGCAGCGTGGAAATTTGGCACAACATTGTCAATGACATGCTCCCTATAGTGTAAGGCGGTCATATTCCCAGGACGAATGTGTAGATCTGTGCGCCCGTTGAAACATAACACTCGGAATGGATGGACTTCTTGGACATAGCGACGATTACGGGGTATGCGTGGGATTGTCCATACCCTTATTCTTCGAGAATCTGAAAATCGTCCATATCTGGATTCATCAGTGAAAAGGACACTTCGCCATTGATCGTTCCAATTGATATGTTGCCTTGCCCATTCCAGTCTTTGACGCTTATGGTCACGTGTTAATGGAACTCCTGTTAATGGACGTCTAGAACCTAGATTCACCTCTCTCAAACGTCGTCTGATGGTTTTGATGGAAACTTGGGCCCCATCTGCATTTTGAAGAGTATTCCGTAGCATTCTACACGTAGATGTAGGGTTTCTTCTCGCCGAAACGGTGATAAAACGATCCTGAGCAGGTGTTGTTTTTCGTCACCCACCAAGCCTTGGTCTTTTCAACACGGAACCTCTCTCCCTGAACCTATTGCAAAGTCGAGATATAACACTTTGGCTGACTTGGAGCCTTTACGCTACAACAACCTGAGTTAGGCCACCCCGTAGCATTTCGATACCCTATTAGCCTCAGGGTTTGTTAATTTACGTCTTGGCATTTTCAGAAAACACGTTTCAAATCGAATCCGTTGATAAACTGACTTCATTTCAAAATAAGAACATTCATGAAGCATATGCAAAGAACCAAACTTCAGAAAAACAGGGACCAGGTTGACGAAATGTCTCATACTGATTTTTATTGGATCGATCCAAGTTGTTATTGAGTTTTAAATGATTTACAGCGATTTTCTCGAAGATTACATACTTTTAAAAACGATTGAATACGATATCCCTAACTTTTGTGGAGCAGTTTATTCATTCTTGTATAACGGCAATAAACGAAATAAGAACTGGTTCCTTCTTACTACATAAATAAATCCATTTCAATTATAACATGGCTCTTGTTCAAGTGAGTAATTCGTCTCTTATATTTGTCGACTTCGCGAATGGGTGATATTTGGACAATGTAAATTTGTAATGATGACGAATGTAAATCGAAAGATATTAGCTTGAATAAACATTATTATCATTATTAATGATTCAGCAGATATGCTTTTTCAAAATTCATGTTTCCACTATTTCGAAAAATACAGATTGGATCGAAATAGAAATTTAGTACTCGATTGAAATGATAGCTTGAAAGTTGATGCAGAATTCCATGAGGAGCATAGGAAAATGAGAATTTTCATTTTTTACAGTTTACTCAGAATGCTGTCACATGTTCCAGTTTCATGACTACCTTCGAAGGAGTAAAAAAAAGGAATGAACTTAACTGAGAAGACCCTTCTATTGCACTTAAGACTTTATATTAACCTTCGCTTTAGAGTTTTCTCGAGCATCTACAAAATTTGTAAGAGTTCTATTCGCCATTTCGACTATGTTTTCAAGCCAATATTAATGAAATAAACTGAATGCAAGATATCCAGACATTTCAAATCGGAATATAAACATAACCTTATCACCGTTTCCTTCGACTAAGCAACGAGTGGTACGGAGTATAGGAGATATAACATTCGATTTTCGAGTGATATTCGGTTCCATGCGCAGATCATGTCTATTCGTTTTTTATATTTAACTTGGAAAGTCGACGCAAACATAAGGCAATTGTCATACTCTTCAATTCTTGATCGAGATTCAAGAATCGGCGCTCTGGGTCTATATTCTGAATAAATTGTGAACATAAAGTATGTGTACATTCAGTAAAATTGAAATCAATTCATTTTAAATCTCCCACTTTATAAATACCAAGCAATGTACCAATATAGTTTACCGCATATCCGACCATTTTCGATTATTCAATGAAATTAACACAAGTGGAATAATTTTGTGGGGTGAATATATTTTTGCGAAATGTTCGCCACAGCCCAGGGTTGAATTATAGGTATTAAATCTGAAATAGAACCAACCCGAGTTATCCTTTCCAATTCAGAAACAGCTGGATTTGAATTCAAATATTCAGAATCTACACAATTCAAACCCAACTGAATGGAGATTAATTCACAGCGCGTTCTTATTGCGGATGAACTGTTTCTTTTCTATTTCCATTCACGTATTTGTGGTAACCGGTCCTGAGAAAACATCGGGAATGTTTCTGTAAAACAGGGGGACACTTCTAAGCGTGAATGCGGTGCCAAATAAAGTGCTTTTGTGAAAAACACTGGGAACTTTACACAAAGGTATATTATTACTTCGGCAAAGAGGTCCAATTATCTATTATATTCTTCTTCTTACTCCACTTATGATTTCGTGATTTCAGAGGTTTGTATATGCTTTATTTGTCAGGCTTTTTTCCAAGTTTTGACCTCGAATATTTGAAAAAAAAAAGTATGGAGAATCAAATGGAATTTTTCTTTATAGAAATCGCCCTTGCGGATTGTGAAATTCGAACTATTGGTCATGGTATTGGACAAAAATTTTCGAAATTTGAAAGTATTGCAAGAAATTATGAATTATTCTCGTTCCTTTCAGAATTCAGAAGAAAAATTTCGGTTTTAGGAACTTAATGTAACACTTGTATTCCTAGGGCAACGTTTCGGCGATTATATTTCGCTTTCCTCAAATTGAAATAAAATGAAACAGTGGTATGTGAAATTCGGTGGTATGAGCGCAACTCATTTACATTAACAAACATTAAAAAACTCATGAGTAATAAAAGATCACCAATGAAATCAAATGACAAAAGGCTACATTTACTTTTTATTCTTGTTCTGATTGGAGACTGACTAGATCTTCACCTGAGAAATCCTTAATTCTTCCAAAGAAGAATAGGTTGTTAAAACTTTTTTATTGAGATATTCAAAGAAGAATAGGTCACTGAAATTTTTTATTGACATATTCTTCTTTGGAAAAATTAAGGATTTCTCAGGTAAAGATCTAGTCAGTCTTCAATCAGAACATTGATAAAAACTAAATTCAATCTTTTGTCATTCGACTTTATAGATGATCTTTTTGTTACTTATGAGTTTTTTAATGTTTGTTAATGTAAATGAGTTTTGGTCATACCACCGCATTTCACATACTACTGTTTAATTTTATTCAAGCCTGAGGAAAGCGGAATATAATTGCCGAAACGTTGCTCTAGGAATCCAAGTGTTTCATTTAGTTCCTAAAACCGAAATTTTCCTCCTCTATTGCAAGAAAGTATTTCTGAAATGGTCTCTTTCTTTGTTTGATGCAGCAGTCAGATATATACTCTGAAACGGTACAGTTCACTTCGTTGATCATCAATAATTTTGTGATATTGTTCATGAAGCCCACAATCTGCACAATCAATTTCTATAAATATTTATTTCATATAACTTCTATCAGTAATTTTTGAGATATTGGAAGCAAAAACCTGGAAAAATTGTTCCAAAATATTCTTTAGTGTGATCTGATATGATCTTGTTTGAATTTATCGACAGAGCGGTTACTCATCCAGGTACTGAACTTCAACGAGGCCGCTAGACTTTCATATAAGAACAATTTTGATAATACAGCCCTCTCGAAATTTTGCATTGACATTCAAGTTGATATGTTACAATCGAGCATCAAATTTGAAGATTGTGAAAATGGAAATTTCGAAGTGGTATATCCAGGAAGTCATTGGGAGTATTTTACCCTCACATGAATTTATCCTTCGCAGGGGTAGGTCGTATGTTCAAACCTACTCATGAAAACGTCAAGTCTCCAGGAAGTCCTTTTACCTTTCAGATTTGAGTCTCTTTCAATTGTGAGAACCTATGGAGCTGAATAAGGAACTCATGAATTGGTTTAATTTGCCGAATTATTACATGATTTCAAAATAAAGGGTTTTCCAATAAGAAGTCATATTTTGAATAGCCCACTATTTCAGTAGATGTCACTTTTGAAGCTGTCATTTTTTGACATTTGACAAGTAGAAAATACGCCATTAATAAAAATGGAACGATACAAGCTTCAACAACGCATTGAAATTATTAAAATTCACTATAAAAATGGTGAAAATTTGGCAGAGACGGTTCGTAAAACTCAAACATTTCTGGTTCGTCGTGAAGCACCTTGTCGGACCGCAATAAAGAAATTATTGGAAAAAATCGAACTGTTGGAACAAGTTAGTGATGTGAAGAATAAAACCCGTGCACATTGCTCAAGAACAGCCGAGAATATTGCTGCTGTAGCCGAAAGTGTTGAAGAAAATCCAGGTTTGTCTATTCCTCGTCGTTCTTTGGAGTAAGGCATTCCACAAACGACATTACACCGTTTTTCACATAAAGATTTGGGTCTCAAGGCTCATAAAGTTCAGTTAACACAAGAACTCAAGCCGGCCGATCATCAACAACGTCGTGTCCTTGCTGATTGGGTCGTTGAAATGTATGAAAATGATTCGGAATTCCATCGAAAAATCATCTTGAGTGACGAGGCCCATTTCCACCTCGGTGGCTTCGTCAACAAGCAAAATTGTCGCATCTGGGGCTCGGAAAACCAAATACTTATTGTTAAAAAGCCTCTCTATCCTCAACGTGTAACTGGTGCGGTTTATGGTCCGGCGGAGTCAGTGGACCTTACTTTTTCGAAAATGAGGCTGGAGCAACAGTTATGGTGAATGGATTGCGCTATCGAGAGATGATTAATGATTTTTATGGCCGGAATTGGATGGTATTGATCTGGACAACGTTTACTTCCAACAAGACGGCGCTACGTGCCACACAAGCAACGAAACCATTGATCAATGACGGGAAAAGTTTCCAGACCATGTTATCTCTCGATGGGGTGATCACAATTCGCCACCGAGATCTTGTGATTCAACACCTTGCGACTTCTTCCTTTAGGGCCACATGAAGGGGAAGGTCTACGCCAATGGCACAGCATCGATTCAAGACTTCAAAGATGGAATTCGTGAGGCTATCGAGGTAATAGGGCAGCCACTTTGCGATTTGGTTATGGAAAATTTCATTAAAAGGATATGGTCCTGTAAGCGTGATCGTGGTGGTCATTTGCCTGATGTTATTTTCCACTATTAACGGCATAGCTTCTTCTTTATAATGAAATAAACATCCGAGCATTCATATTGAAAAATGGCATTTTTCTTTGAATATGAAAATAACACCTCTTGTTGGAAAACCCTTTACCTATCTAATGTATATCATGTCAAAATCTGTTTGTAAACTACTCAACGAAATAGGAATCACATATTCAAATGTCTGCAACTCTTATATTCTTCAATTTTCCCTGGCGGTATACTATTTGTTTCATATCGTAACTATTCACTAAATTTCAGTTAGATCAGCTCGTTACTTATTCAAAATCGCATCCAATTCCTATTTGGCAGGATATTGCCGATTAAGAAACCTTCCTGAAAATTTTCACCAATGTTGTGAACTTGATACAGATTCCTTAGAAGTTTGTTCCACTTAAGTGACTCTAATCTAATTCAACACCAGATGCAAAAAAATCGTTCGTCACTTCAATTATATTTTGTGTGAATGAATGATCTTTTGCGTTTCTTTTTTCATCGAAATGATTTATCGATAAATCTCTCTCCTCTCCTTTTGTGGAGAACACAAATGAAGAAAGGATGTCCCCTCTCTCTTTTTGTGATTAATCATCTCGATGAAAATGAAACCTCATCCTTTCCTCCGTGTGAATGACACTTTGTTCGCTTCCATCTTGAATTCAAATTGAAGAAGTTGCTTGTGTTGAAAACGCCATAAGAGTTGGTAGTTACTTATTTGTGTCATATGAAACCTGAATGGGATGCCTACTAAAAGATATCTGCTATGAATTTTTGTCAGCACTTCAGGAATATTGCGCTATATTTGCTTAGAGTCTATTTGTCCAATGTAGAAAAATATCTCTTGAGGAATTGTCGAAACTTGTTCTCAACGGAAAGCTGATAGACGCTTGATCCAGCTGTGCATTTAACTGATAGCATACTCTCCTATATCTATCAATTGAGTAATCATTCTTGATGCAAACTGTTTTGAAAGTCCACCTTATGAAAAGTCGTCATTGAAATGTTCTATCCGGAGTCGCCATCATTCTTTCATCTTCAGTGGAAAGGAAATTATTCGAATGAGTCGATAGGTTTCCATTTCAGTCTCATATGGTGAACTGAACAACGTACCTATTCGGTTGAATGAAATGCTTCAATGGAATTGGCTTCCTTTCCGCACTTTGGGTTTGGAAGCAATCCAACATCTTTTTTCGTTTGCTCATCTCATTGGCTAGTGAGTGGGGTATTTTTTCCATCCTTCTTCATCTCATACAGCACCGAATTATACAAAGTTCAACTGGCACAAGAAAAAAGTTTTAGTTCTCCGATATTTGAAGCCCTCTCAGTTTGAGAGCAAACGAAAGGCAGATAGTACAAATCTCAACAAACTTTAAATTTTTTCCAGTCACTCTTTCCTACGTACTGAATATGAGATGGCGATTGACTTAGAATGAGAAGTTATCAGATGTGACCAGTGTAAAGGTCAGATGAATTTTTACATCAGTCAACCAAATCCTGCTGTTCAGATATTTTGTTATTGGACATATTAATGGCAGAAGAATCCCCTAGCAAGTTGGCACACATTGTGTCCGGGTAAGATTCTTCTTTTATTAACACCGTAATAATACTGTTTGAAATGGTGAACTCTTATCACAGGAAAACTGATATGGGAGGGTGGGATGAATTTAATATGATGAAGGCTTGGAAGCTGTGCGGAAGAAATAAATGGGATGGGCCTTTGTGAGAAAATACATTTTTTCTCGCATTTGTATTGATTTTACTATCCAAGTGTGTTAAAAGAATAAGTGTTTATTTTTTCTTTTTTTTTTGAATGAGAATTTTATATCTTCCCAATATTTAGTTTTTATCTGGAATTTTCATTACAGAAAGCGCCATATTCGAAGGTATGCTATTTTTCCGGACTCATGCGAGCAAGTTGTTTTTTTGCATGTTTCGGTTTATCACAATTTTTTCGTTTCAAATTTTTCAAATTAATTTCTTTCTTAAAAAATGAAAAAATACCTTTATTGGCTAGATATTCAATACATGGTGATCTCTTAGTTTTCATCCACAAATAAAATATCAGCTCTCAAAAGATCGTATGCTATCTTGCCTGCCTCTCCCCTACACTTGAACTTATTCGTCAGTATTCTTGAAAAATGAAGATGAGAGTAAAATACTGATAGCAAAAGTTGCAATAAAACATGAAAATTATGAAAATTTTTTTACTCATGAACCTAATAACAGCATTCACGTGTGGAGAAAAACCAGATTTCCCAGATACCACGATCAACGTTTTTTCCGCTATATCACTGAGTTTGTTGTTGCATTCTTCAGTTTTTTTACCTTTTCTCTGGTTTTGCATCAGGACTGAGATATTCTGGGTGGGGCATTTTCAAATCGACACACTATATAATATTCACTGTTTCATTTATTCAAGCTGTGTTTTTTTTTAGATAGTGAAATTACCACTAATTACCATTAAATTGTTAGATATCAAATATAACATAATTGATTTTCATTGCTATTATCTTCGAATATATTCAAATATTTTTCGATAGATATATTTTTGAAAATCCATTCCAATGAATAAATATCTACGCTTTTTTTCGCTTGCTTGATTTTTGGACCATTGAGAACCAAACTTCATGTGAATTACCAGATTGTTGGAAATTGATATTTTAATTTCAGAAAAACCACAAAATAAACCAAAGAAAAATATGTGTCGGACAGTCAGTATAATCCATGTTTGTACGAGGGACAGAAGCTTCCACTACGCATCAGGGCGAATTTTCGATATCCCCTAATCGTTGCACGAACTGTAAAAGTTATATTCAACCCGCGTGAATTATGAGGTGCCATATTTTGGAATGGATTCATTGATGAGTAATTATTTTTTCATTTCCCTACGCCTATTTTGAACCCTTTCACTACGTGGACTGAAATAAAAAGCCTTTACGATCAATGCCACATGAGTTTGTTTCGAAGCCCCCTTTCTAATTCGTTCCGAATTCTGCTACTGCGCATGTGTATGTATATGCTGTATCGGTACAGTTTCGATTGAAAGATCGGATTCCTTTTTCAGGACCGATAAATTGGGATGATACTGACATGATTTCAGCAGCTTTTGCGCGCATGTTCAAAGGATATCACAGAAAATGAACATAAAAGCGTAAAAGCTGCTGACTTCACGTCAGTGCTTTTCTAGGTTTTTTTCGATGAAATACTGGATTTCAATTCGATCTAATCTGTATTTTCGGAAATATTGGAAAAATAAAATTTATATCTACAGAATCATTAGATCGAATTGAAATCCAGTACTTTATCGGAAAATTAGAGCTCGAAAGTTCATACAGAATTGAATGAGGATAATATGATAAGAATATTGCAGAATATTGAATATTCGAAAACAAAAAATTTAAAATTTTTTTCAAATTGTTCTTTTGACACGATTATCATGAAATTTGACACAAAGTTGCCCTTCAGCAACTACAAACCAGCTGTGAAGTTTCAACATGATTGAATCAGTATTTCTTGAGTCATACCGAAAAAAACAACGATATCGAGAAGAAAACCACGGAATTTTTTCCGATATCCCCAAAACTAATGGCAGTATCGAGTTGAAATTTGGTACAGTGCTGTGGATTATAGAGCTCAAGGTATGAGCAAGATTGTTTTCGAATATGATCGATAGTTCATGAAAAAAAATTTTTTTTTTGAGAAAGTTCCCAAAAAATTTTTTTTCAATAGAGTGACCACACGAATAAAACAAAATTTCTCTCAAAGTTGCGCGTCGTTATGCTCTAACCAACTACCAATATTCAATCCAATCACTCCAGTAGTTCCCGAAATATCAGGAATAACCTCAAAATTTCCTCCGAAACCGTTACGCCAATTTGTACCAAAACGAACTTATTCGCTGCATTCCGATGCGCAAGCTAATCTGAAAGTTTCAAGCCACTAGCTGGCTCCGTTCGACAGTTATCGCGTCCACGGTCAGACAAACGGCCGGACAGAATCGATTTTGACACCGGATTTGTCATCAGTGAGTCCAACCTAGTCGTTCGAGACTATTTTCGGCTTGAAATAAGAAGATTACAGATATTTGGACAAAATGATTACACGCTTTTTCCCAAGAACATGCGCGCAAAAAAATAGTAAAAGGTTTTATTGCCAAATGCTCATTCTCAGAGTTGCTAAATGGCGCAGTAGTCGGGGTCGATCGCTATTTGAGTTAAATTTGAGATTTCTCAAACATACCAGAGATTTTCGAAAGAACACGTCACATGGTTGACGTGCTTGCTCTGTCTTCCAACTCTGTACCAAAGAAATCGAAATGTCGTTCGCGTTTTTCTATTACGAGTTTTAGCCTGCCCTGTTACACACCCCATTCCAAGTTCCTCGTTGGATGTCGCATGCTACCGTCAGTATACACACTTCTGAAGTTGTTGAATATTACAATTTCAAACGGCCCTAAAATAGGAATTTTAACAAAGTGGTCAGTTTCTTCGAAAGCGTCATTGTAAAATATCCCTTTCACCAGAAAGGGGATATCCGTTCGTGCAATTGCAAACGGAAGCTGAGATTCTCATGTTGCAACAATGCAATGTTCTTACTTTTTACGTTTTTTTTCAGGGGAACGAGGGCGCTATCATTCTGCCCAAATAGTTTTATGCTAGCCACTCAAAAAAAATTTTTTGGGCCGTATAGCGGAACCCTAAAAGACTCCCTGTGTGTGGGGTCGACCGGTATAGTTTCCGGCTGTCCGGGTTTCGTGGAAATTTTCTATTCCCCAAAATGTCTAAAACTTACAGATCCGATCGAATTTTAATCTAGTCTTTGACTGAAATGATGGAGTAATGTGAATATTCTTGCGAAGTTCGTAAGGAAATCGCACCAAATTTGAACATGTGCGTAAAACTTCCCGGCTCAACGTAAGTGTTTTCACGTGCTTTTTCTAGAGAACAGTGCATTATTATTTCGTCACGATCTCTGTTATTTTCGAATTTTGAGCCGAAAACGATCTTGAACGATTGGGTTGAACTCCCTGAAGAAGAATCCGTGTTCAAATTCAATTCTGTTCGTCCGTCAGTCCGTATATCCTCTAATTTTCGAAGGAGAAGCTTAGCAACTCGAAATTGTCATGTTAGGTTTGGAGTCCAAATATCTCGGTTAGGTTCGTTGATGAGTGTAATCGGTTGCATAGTTTCGGAGTTAGGCCCATTTAAAATTTTGAGGTTAATTCCTCGTTATCTCATGAACTATTGACTCGATCAAATTGAAAGTTCGTGGACAGTTTTGGAATACCAACGCACAATTTAGAGCAATTTTGTGTGTATCCAGTTGTCAGAATTTTGAACAATATTTTTATTCGAAAATTTTTAAAATTTTCATGAAAATTTTTTTTTCTCGGGAAATATTTATTTGATTTCAATAGAATTTGGTACAAACCTTAAAGTCAGTATTTAACAACAATGTTTCAAATTTCAATTCGATCCGATATCTCAGAGATATAAGGAAAAAAAATGTGCCAAATTTTGTTGTTATTTGAAATTTTAACGTTATTTCCGCAATATCTCAAGAAGTACGAATGCAATCAGATTGAAACTTCGGTATCAAGTGGAGATTACAAACACGCAACTAGGTGCAAAATTTCGTTTTGATCTAATAGTAAGAATTTGAATAAACGCTTAAAAGCTCCTGACCGCACGTCGGTGCTTTTCCATATTTTTCTAGGTTTCTTTTCATGCAAGCATCTCAATAAATAAAACTTCAGTCTCTTCTTCTCTTCTGTCTCACGAATTCATGGTTCTTTTTCCCAAAAAAAATTATCTTGGGTTTCCCTCCGCCCATGGTCTGATGAAATTATAAAAATGTTAAATAGTTGAACTTAATTCCGTTCTAGTATTCTGTTATTCATGAAACGCAAATTCCCAACAAGTAAAGCTCAATTCATTCCCTGTATGCATAATATGCATATATTGTGCATAAATTGAAGCAATCCGGGTATTTAGTTTTTCTAATGCTTTAGGTTAATTTGACGATAAAGTAACATGAAGCGATCGTTTGAGTAGGATCAAAAGGATGAGTAGCCTCACAATATAAATATATCGGAAAAGCTTGCATACTTGCCTATCGACCAATTAGTCCCGAGGTTCCAGGCTTTGATGTAGATGGAGAATTATGTATTAGCCATTTGGGAAAACCATTTTCAACGAGGTTTCGTGATCGATCGAGGTGTGGGCTTTCCCAGAATATTGATGAGGGGTTATTATATTCTAAGAAAGGAATGGTTCCTAGAAAATAGGGAGCTCCTGTTTTGATTATACAGTGCAAGTCAAAATCATGGAACAAATTCATTTTCTCAGAAGAAAAATATTTGGCTACAAAATCCTGTAACAGGTCAATTTCGTTTCACTTTTACCAAATTTTATGCATTTTTGAAGGATTTCGTGGCACCCTGTGCTATGCCCATCAACCCCCTAAATTTTTGAATAGGAGGATGGGCCATGAGGTACTTTCTTGGCAAGGTCTTTGTATCTTCTTCACAGGTGTGCAGAAATTTTCAAGAAAAAAATTTTTCCTTTGAAAAGTTAGTTACTTCAAAAAGGTTTTCAGTATGTGCACTTTGTCATGGCTCATTTACTTTGAGACGATGGTACCTGATGAAATTTGTCACCGGATGAAAGTCGACTATTACAGTTTTGTTCATGCACAACTTTCAACCCCCTCACGTGAAATTTTTTTCTCTATTAAAGAGTTCGTAGGGGTTTGAAGTTGTCCATGAATAAAACTGTAATGGTCGAATTTCATTCGGTGACGAATTTCATCAGGTACCATCGTCTCAAAGTAAATGAGCCATGACAAAGTGCACATACTGAAAACCTTTTTGAAGCAACTAATTTTTCAAAAAGAAAATTTTTTCTTGAAAATTTCTGCACACCAGTGAAGAAGATACAAAAACCTTGCCAAAAAAGTACCACATGACCCACTTCTCCTATTCAAAAATTTGGAGGGTTGATGGGGATGACACAGGGTGCAACAAAATCCTTCAAAAATGCATGAACATTTGGTAAAAGTGAAACAAAAATTGACCTGTTTCAGGATTTTTTTGCCAAATATTTTTCTTCTGAAAAAAAGAATTTGTTCCATAATTTTGACGCGCACTGTATAAACTTGAATGGCACTAGGACTATTATCTGTCGATGAATCAACGAATACTGCACCTTGATCAGAGAGTATCATCCAAGTAACCAGAGAGCTGTCCAAATAATTCGTCTACTGGGGGTTGATTCTAGAATCTCGATCAAGAATTGAAAAGTATGACAATTGTCATATGTTTATGTCGATTTTCTAAGTTTCTTCGAGCATCTGCAAAATTTGTAAGAGTTCTATTCGCCATTTCGACCATGTTTTCGAGCAAATATTCAAGAAATAAACTGAATGCAAGACATCGAGAAGTTTCAAATCGGAATATAAACATAACCTTATCACCGTTTCCTTCGACTTAGCAACGAGTGGTACGGAGTATAGGAGATATAACATTCGATTTTCGAGTGACATTCGGTTCCATGCGCAGGCCATGTCTACTTGTTTTTCATATTTAACTTAGAAAATCGACGCGGATTTATAGCAATTGTCATACTCTTCAATTCTTGATCGAGATTCAAGAATCGGCCCCCTGCACTTTCACGGTTATTAACACAACGACTCATCTTGGAAAACGAATGAGAATTCTTTATACACAAGTCTCATTGGATGAATGCCTCGAGTATAAATTCATACAGTACCTTACGTAACCTAACCTTCGCGTGCAGAAAACTTTGAGCGAAGATCTTCACGTTCGTTCAATGGTTGTTTCTTGCAGCTGCATCTGCGATTCCCCAGTTTCTACAGCTCCATCACAACGAGGAAACACTCTGATGATGTGGTTTTCTCCCATCACTACTACATCAAAGAAATACTCCATTCACCATGAAGTCAGTCGTAATAAGCGTTATAACTAGAACTTGGCATTCGTGGAATTTTGTCAAGGTTGAAAGAATTCGACGGAAGTGGTAGATTTCTACATATTCCTATCAATCACCATATTGTACGGTGTAGTTACATACGTAAATTCTACGATTTTTGTGTAGAATGGGCAGCACCGCGTAGTTGTCTGACAAAAAAATTTGGATGAAGAATCTTGTCCCTCGTCTTATGCTTCCGACTGAAATCGAAGAACTACTTCAGCAGACAATGGCTAGTTATATATTGACCTTAACCCTGTTAGTTCTAATTAGCGAATTCATTGACTTGATTTGGATTGGCCGCTAAATTGGATTGGAACAAATTGTTTACATAGGCCTGCTGTCAAGGCAACAGATGAAGATTTAGGACGAAGGTATGCCGTAGGAAAGGGCTATTGTTGTGATTAGGAACACTTTAGTACAGGCCTTTCGAAAGATATCTGTTGGAATTTTACTCCGATCATGTTGATGAAATCAGTATTCTCAACAGAGTCGGAAAAAATGCTTTTTCGCGCTTCATTGAGGTGATGATTTTAATTTTTTCGCTGCAGTAGAAGTCATTTTAATTTCGGAGGTTAGTTTGCTCAATATCTCCAGAACTTCTGGAGGCATCGAACTGAAGCTCGGTAATCATTTGTAGCACACCGGCGCTCAACAGCTCACAAAATTTTGTCGGGATCGTATCGTTAGTTTATTAAAAAAAAACATTTTTTCGAAATTTTTTCGAAAAAACGTGTTCACAAGAACTATTTCATTACCCTAAAATGTTCGCAAAGACTCTGAGCCTCATCTTTCCAGACTACAAACCGAATTTCAGTTGGATCCGGTTCTCATTTCCAGAGATTTTGGTTTTCGACTCAAAAACGACAGTCGCAGTTTTGAATGGGTAAAATCCACCCAATAGTTTCATAAAGATACACATTCGATATTTGATTTTCTCAATATAAGAAAAAAACATATCATATACGTGGTCGACTTTGACAGCGTGAAGGTTCAAACAAATACATCGCGTGAAAGCTTCTGACGTCACATTAGTGCTTTTTTAGGATTTTCATACAGCCTCTGAACTGAGCGTTCTTTCTGAACTCCTATTATGATTTACGTCTGAGGATGCGGCTATAAAGAAGTACTTATTTCGGCTATAAAATTCAATTCCAGCCAACGTTGAATGATAAATATCACATGCCGTGCCTCAAGCCATTAATTTCACTATGAAAGTTTGAAGTGAGTCGATTAGTCATAAGAAAGTGTCACATCCGATGAAAGTTACCTACACAATAAATGATTCAGCAAGTTTCCAAAAAAAATTGTAAGAAGGTTCGGAATGGATTAGGGGAAAAATGGGAAAGCACTGCCGTGTTCTCAGATGTTGCAGCGAACGTGTCCTGTATAAATTTTTCATTCAGTGTTTTACATACCTATTGTTTGACTTCAACCAATCGATACTCAAAGGAAAAGTTATCGAGCTGTAAATTATATGAAGAGTTGGAGACAATAGTCTGCAATAAATATCATTATTCTCCAACCAATAATGAAAATACTGAAACCCGTTAATGGATATTTTTCTATCTTCTTACTATGAAAATAAATATTCCCCATCAAACCTCGTCTGCAACCCAGACGAACTTTTTTTTCCGAAAAAAAAATTTATCAGGTGTGAACTCTATGGAAATATTGATAAAAGCTTATTTCGTGAGGATTCATTTCGTAGGTTTTTTCTGGGTATTAAATAAAATGGTTTTTTTCGTGGAAAACGCCCTTGCGGATTGAACTATTTGTCAAGGGCAGTTTCTTGAAAAACAGATTGCCTAATGAATTATACTGAAACAATACAAAGGATGAGCAAAGCAAACTGTGACGTGTCTGAGTACAAATCTGACTCTTTCATCAGACGAACGAGAAATTTTTAAGAATTAATCTTCTTTCGATTTTTCGTTGTATTCAATTTTTAACAGTTCTGTTCCAGAGATTGGGAGTATAAACCCAGAAAAAACCTACAAGACTCTTTGGAAAGCTCATTGAAAATGTTTAGTTATTTAATTACTAGGAACATGAATAAACAAAACCGATCGGTATATGCTGAGGTCAATTCAGAATTAATTTTTTTTTCTCATCGATGAAAAGCATGTGCTTAATAGCAAGTTCAATGAAAGAAGCAGCTTAGTATATTGCATCGATAAATTTATTGAGGATTGAACTCAGCATATCGACATGTTCTCAAAGGTTATTCGATTCTCTTTTTTTGAATACTGAGTTTAATGACTACGCCTTTTCGTTAAAATCTGATCCGCATTTTCCGAGAAAAAAAAAATTTTGTTTAATACTACTGATTTTAAAGTATGTGCCAAATTTCTCCGAAATCTGTTCAACACTTTCCGAGAAATAAATATTTTTAACAAAAACTTCCGAAAATTTTCGAATAATTTTTTTTGATTGTCTTACTACTAGCACCTAGTAGTGCGTTGGTATTCTTCAACTGATAACGAATTTTCAATCTGATTGAAGTTTTAACTGTTGTTGTCAAAAACTGACTCGGTTTCGGTCCAATTTCATTGAAATCTAATCAATATTTTCCGAGAAATAAAAATTTTCAACAAAAATCTGAAGAATATTCGACTGAATTTTTTAAAATCTTCTAACAACTGGATCCACACGAAATTTCGCACTAAGTTAAGCGTGGGTATCTCAAAACTGCTCACAAAGTTTGAATCTGTAATTCATGTAATATCGAGGAAGTAACCTCAAAATTTCTAATGGGCATATCTCCGAAACTATTCGACCGATTTCGCCCATTGATGAATTTTACCGAGGTATTTGGACTACAAACCTAATATGGCAATTTGAAGTCGCTAGGTAATTTCTTACGAAAGTGAGAGCACATACAGATGGACGGATGGCCGGACGGGCAGAATTGAATTTGACGTTTTATTCTGTAATCTGTGAACGTTGAGGATGATACCTTTTCATACTGACACACTATGTATATTCTCCCAAAGGGTTCAAGGGGAAAAGAAAAAATCGTTTAACAGGTTAACGTTTTATTTCTAGTTATTGGATGAAAAAATATTAAATTCATTTCAGCCCTTCGCCCAACCCTCATATACAGACAAATGAGTGGCAAATAAAGAAACCTATTCCGTGATGGGAAAGAAAACTCAAATAATATGCCCCAGCGATCACTACAGACAAATTCTACTTGAATATGAAGAATACAAGTGACATTTTGATTGAATGTAGGCACGTAAGAATGAGGAAGGAATAAGAGATTGGTTTCGGAAAAATAAAAATGAATCACTGGAAAGTATTTCTTCATAAATATTTTTCATCATATCTGAAATTTAAGTAGCACTCTCCCCGACTGAGCCTGGGCACTTATAAAACAGTTCCATTTACGAAATATCTCGACAACAATCGAATTTGGAAGGAATTGAAATTGATTCATTTCCCCGTTCCACAAATAAGGAAATCTACTCCACAGGGATGAATCTTATATAAAACGAATAATATCGTTCTGCCTCCCACCGAATTCGGTATGTTTAATTCAAATTCTCGAGGAAGAGGGACAAAAAGGAAACTCGATTTTGTATCCGCGCTGGGGAGATGTTGTAATTTTCAATTAATTTAAAATATTGCTGAATTGAATTCAGTCGTGCCCCTGATAACTAGTCTGAGAAAATCGCAGCATCCTGTTTGAACCATGATGAATGATTTAAAAAAAGGTATTATGTGAAATGAGGAGGTTCTATGCGCTTGTTCAAATTCGAACCTATTTCGCCCAGGAATTTTACATTAACTTTCACGCTGTGATTTTCCAACAAACAAATTAATTTCAACTCGATAACATATGTATTTTTAAAAAATTGGGAGTATGAAATTTCGAATAGATTCTAATTCAACCTTCGTAATTAAACTCCAGATCTACTTCAAAAATATCAAGTCGTTTCCACCGGAAGTAATTGTGTTTACGGTCATCGGCTCAACAGCCGACACATTGAGATTCTATTCAGAGAATCGATATTGAATTGTCGTAATTGAAACACTCACAGGAATAATGGCTAGTAATGAGTAATTTGCAATCTTTAAATAACCCTAACTTGGCAACGCAGCACTCAAATTTGAAAAAATTAGTGCCAAAATGTAGAAAATAAAAAGTTCTTTCAAATGACGTATCACTTCACCCCTTTTGCCATTTAAGATTTTCGAGAGGGAGGTTCTGGAGGGTAGGGGGTTGAAAGAGTTGAGGTGATCTACATAAAAATTGTTCCCCCTGTAAAATAAAACCGACGTGTCCTAGCGATTACATAAAAACCTAATCCGTTTCGAGATAATAGGGGTGGGAAGTTTTGAAATTGACACCCTGTATACTATACTTATTGAAGAAGGAGCACATTCGCCATTTTGCAACATTAGACAATCTAACCGCTAGGTCTATTAAAATGCGGTCTCTGACATTTAAAATTGGCGAATCTATCTCTGAGGAAATTATATGGCCCACACTAGTCCCTAAAATACAAAATCATTATCTGAAAATCTTCACAGCCATTCCTCAGATTTCTTTTAATTTCAAATTCTTCTCTATATGAAAAACTGTGACAGGAAGTCATTGATGAAATCAAAGGAGCGTCAAAATTTTCAAAAAAATTTAATTTTGTTACGACTTTGCATCAGCTTTCTGAAAAAACGAAAAATAATCAGTGATTAATGAACGTATCCATACAGAACTCTACTCATTCCTATTGGAAAGGAACCGCCATATATTGTCAACGAATCGTGGTTAAGCAGAATTCTGGACAATATTCTAGAATTTTCCACCGAGGCTCTCATTTGTCGGTGAATTCACGATTTTTTTCGAAAATGGACGTTGCTTCTTCTCGCGAAATATTCGACAGAAATCAAAATGTTCGTCTTTCCTCTATCCGTCCACCTCCTCGCGATTCTCCAAACCTACACCAAATATCTGAAAGGAACCCCTCTGAAACAACAATTCCTCCAAATTTTTTTTTGACGTTCTTTTGTGTGTGGTTAAGAAACTCATCACATCAGAAATATAAGTAATTTCATATACAGAGTGTAACAGCCAAATTGAATAAATTCGCTAACGAATAAATGAGGAGGTGTTAGGAAAAACGCTCGATTACGTCGATTTGTAATTTTGAATGCGCATAGTTTTCAAGAAAATAAAATTATATAGGGTGTTCCATGCGACCGTGGCCGATACCAACTTTCTTATTTCAAATGTAACCCCCTGTATATTATATATTTTTTGCATTCTTCAGAAAATTCTAGACATAATTCATGTATATCTATCTTCAACTTTTCCGGAAATATTAAGTGTTTTCAGAAATGTTGAGTAACGTTGAAAGACAATTCTACACCAGATTAGCATGTTGCCAAGACGTTCGCGGCGAGCATTTTGAACATTTCCTACATTGACATTAATGTTTTTTTTTGTTTTTTTTTAATTATTAAGAAATAATCAGTATTACTTATTAGATTTTAAGTGTAATGTACCGAATTTGTGAAATAAAATAATTTTTATTTGAAACGTTGATTTTTGCACTAAATCTGAAAACACTTAATATTTCCGAAATAGTTAAAGATAGGTATAGGACATTGTGCATGAATTGTGTCTAGAATTCTTTGAAGAATCCAAAAAATAAATAATATACAGGGGGTTGCATTTGAAATAAGAAAGTTGGTATTGGCCACGGTCACATGGAACACCCTATATAATATTATTTTCTTGAAAAATATGCGCATTTAAAATTACAAATCGACGTGTCCGAGCGTTTTTCCCAACACGCCCTCATTTATTCGTTATCGAATTTATTCCATTTGGCTGTTACACTCTGTATACTCATTATGAAAACACAACATTTTTGCAGCATATGGCATATAGTTTCTGAAAATCGAAAATATTTTAGTAATATTCTCACGTTGGAACTTCACATTTGCAAACCAAGTTTCAATTCAATCATCAGAACCTAATCTCTTCAATTATTGAGAAAACACATTTTCAGCTGGCTATAAAACTCCGAAACCGTCTGGAGAATTTTGCCCATTAAAGAACTAAACCACGATATTTAGGCTCCAAACAATTGACTTTGACACGAATTCTTTTTGAGGGTGTCCATCCTAACCGTTTGAGACCATTTGCGGCTAAAAATTCGAAAATTATATGAATTTGGGCAAAACCCTAACGCGCAAACACGAGTTAAATGCTTCATTTTAACTTCTTATTTCAGTCATCTGACCAAAAAAAAACATTTCGAAAGATTCTAATTAGAAACGAAACCCTGCCAAAAATGAGGGTATTGTATGTTCTCAATAAGACGTTTTTCCATCAGTAAAAGGACTCAACATGATGAGTATGTCCTATTTTACATTTATGAAGCCCCAAATTTGTTGCGTCAACTGTCATCCAACAAAGTAAGTGAAATTTCGAAATTTTTTGAATGGATAAATATGTGTTTCCATGAAAATTCGGTTTGAATATCACCAAATAGGACTCAATAAAAACAAATATATTATTTCTCCGCGGGTTCCTGGCAAGAAATACGCGAGGGAACATAAAACTTCGGTATCTGGGAAGTTTTGCGCACCTTTCTGAACTTTATAGGTCAACGCCGTCTCCAATTATTTAGATGTTCCACTTGGAAAGACAATTGCCTAGGGTACCATGAAGTGGCAACTCACAAAAAGTGCGAATTGTCAAGCCATTCCCCGAATTTCCACTAGATAAATATATGACGAAAGATATAGGATTTCTCGACCAAAATTATGAGGCATCTTAAATCGAATTCTTCGAGTGGATTGCTCAATGCGTTTTGGAAGAAAAATTGAGAACCTTTCTAGAGTCGGCTGCCAAGTTTAACCAGCTACAATGAACACGTGAAGGTTGGAACATTTATTTTCTTCAAATGGAGAATGGAGTCTAATCCTTGAAAAATCATGATAGTCCGTTATGATTCTTAGTTCCATGATATCTGACCTAATCGATTTTCGTTTTCAATGAAAATATGTATCATGTGACAGATCATTCGCAAGAGCTTTTATCCTCAACCAATACACAGGGCGATCCGGACTAATGATTTGAACTAATATTTTTTAGGTTTTTATGGGTTTTTACTCCCTTTATCTGAAACAGAACTGTTGAAAATTAAATAAAAATTGTTTTTTTTTCATGAGAAACGCCCTCGTGGATTGCAGTATCAAACTATTCGTCAAGGGCAGATTGCCTAATGAACGATACAGAAACAATACAAACGATAAAAAAAGCGAACTGTGACGTTTCCGAGTACAAATCTGACTCTTTCATCAGACAAAACAGAAAATTTCAAGAATAATTTTCTTTCGATTTTTCGATTCGATTTGAGACTTTTGTCAAATTGGCAGAAAATGATTCTTGAAATTTTCTGCTTTGTCTGATGAAAGAGACAGATTTGTACTCTGAAACGTCACAGTTCGCTTTCTTTATCATTTGTGTTCCTGTATTGTTCATTAGGCAATCTGTTTTGCAAGAAACTGCCCTTGACAAATAGTTTGATACTGCAATCCGCGAGGGCGTTTTTCATGGAAAAAATGATTTTATTTAATTTTTAATAGTTCTGTTTCGAAATTGGGAGTGAAAACCCATGAAAAACCTAAGAATGATGCTAAATCTTCCCAAAATAAGCCTTAATCGATTCTTACTGATTTCAAACTGAAATCTCCTTCGGCGACTAACCAGGGGGTCGATTCTTGAATCTCGATCAAAAATTGAAGAGTATTATAATTGTCATATGTTTGCGTCGATTTTCTGAGTTAAATATAAATAATAAGTAGACATGACCTGCGCATGGAACCGAATGTCACTCGACAATCGAATTTTATATCTCCTTTACTCCGAACCACTCGTTGCTAAGTCGTAGGAAACGGTGATAAGGTTATGTTTATATTAGGATGTGAAATTTCTAGATATCTTGCATTCAGTTAATTTCTTGAAAATTTCTCTAAAACATAGTCGAAATGGCGAATAGAACTCCCACAAATTTTGCAGATGCTCGAGAAAACTTGGAAAATCGACATGAACATATGACAATTGTCATACTCTTCAATTTTTGATCGAGGTTCAAGAATTGACCTCCAGAATAATAGTATAAATCTGACCTCGATAGAAATAACCGATAATTGGAGTAGAATGAATCTTGATTTTTCAAGTATGAATCTTTTCCAGCAAGCAAGATCCGAACGTATGTAATTCAATTCAACTCTACTTTATTTATCCAATGGAAATAGACATCTTTGTAGCATTAATTCTTTTTCCAGATGAGCATTCTCGATGAACGTCTTAGGACCATTATTCATTATGTTCGAAATCTCGTGTATTTTGTTCAAGGACAGTATGTTACTATGATTTTGGATGATTTATCCTGAAGGGTTTCTGATTATAAAATTATTTTTTTGGCTCATCCTGTAACAAGAGGTTTGTTCAGCTCAGACGAAAAGATGACTTTTAGCCATACTAACAATATATTTGTTTTCATTGAATTGATCCTACAAGGGTGTGAAAGCCTGATGACGAAAAATTATGCGAATATTTCAATTGCCTTGAGTATGTCGTATGGTAGCTTGTTCTGGAGATCAGCACGTCATCAATTTGCCCCAATGTTTGTATATTATTTCTCGAAAATGTCTTGAATTACTTTATTGGACTCACTGATGAAGAATCATTTGTCGAATTGAATTCTGTGTGTCGGTAGAAGCTTTAACTTTTGAAAAAACATAACAAATGTATTTTACTTTCAGGGTGGTTTTGAAGCCTTTTTCTCCATGTGGAGTACGTGAATCGGTAAAATCGAAGGAATAGTTTCATTTGGAATTTCGAGGTTAGTTGCTCAATACCTCGGGGAGTGTTGAAAAAAGCATAATACTCAATTAGTTGTGTGATATCGAATCACTTCTTCATGCGAGATTCAGTGGAGATCGTATATTTAGAATATGAAAAAAAACTTATTTCCGACAATAAGAAGTATAACCTGAATGAATTTCAAAATGAAAAAAAATATTTGGGAGTCTGTGCAATTTCCGCTAAACTCATATTCCCTTTTTCATTGTTATCATCCTACAATTCTCGGATGCACTATATTATACAATCTCTAACTAAATGCATATTCGTCACGAAGGGTGTTAACGCTAATGGAGGAAGGAAGGAAAAAAGCATGCCTTCGACTCTGAATGTATGTTTTATGTAGACGAGCAGAGTGAAGTGGACAAACATTTGAACTTGAGTTGAGAGAAATGTGTGGAACACAATCTATTTCCACCATTCAAACCCACTCTTTCGAAACATTCTGGATTGTCCTAATTTATACATCTCATATAAAATACTATAAATCTCAACAGCATGAACCTAGTAAAATTCAGGAAAATTGTTTTTTTTTTGAAAATCGAAAAGTGATGGGCCAACTTCACACTATCCAGGTGGTTCATTTTGTACATTTTGTGGAATATTTTGGGAACCACAAACCTAGCACAATTCAGTCGGAGTTCGAAAATCGAAAAATATTGAACCAAATTTCATTTCAAAACCTTTTTTTCCGAAAAATTAGCAAGGTTTTCGCTGCAATTTCAACGGCACAACCTAGCTGGAACGTAGAACGATTTCTTGAATATATCCTCATCACAAAGAAACGAATGTGCTGGGCAAAGTTTTCTTCCAAATTCGTGAAAAATCCGACGAAATTTCGTGGAAATATTGACAGCAGAGGTCAGCACAAATGTAGCACAAACTCTTCCACTCATTTTTGAGTAGAAGAAAATGAAAATGCTCGGCTAACTTTTTCTTACTTTTTGATTTTTCGAAAAATGAGAGGGACTTTTGGAACACCACAACTGTATGTACAGCACAATCTATCACATCCATTAAAATTCACTTTTTCCAAAAGTGCTGGGCTGGCCTTTTTCATACATTACGTGCAGTATATTCATATATAGAAAATAAAAAGTTTCAACGTCACGAAGTAGCACAAATCTAGCACAATTCAGGAGAATTTTTTTTTTCGCAAATCGAAAAGTTCTGGGCCAACTTCACACAGTTCACTGAATGATGTTTTATTTCGATTAACAGGGAAAAGTGGACGGATAGGCAAACATTCAAATTGGCTTAAGAGCAAACAATACCAAGTGGTGCTTAATTACGGCTAGGCAACACAGCCACATTCAAGTTCCATTAAACCTCTTTAATATCTCAAGGTCAGGCACCTGGATGCGGTCTACATGCTTCAACAGTGCCAATAGCCGCGTGAAATATTAGAATTCGGAGAAATTTCGACGTTTATTGGAGGAACGGGGTGTCATTCTGCAGGCTTCAGTGAGTATTTTTTGACACTTTTTTTGGGATGAATTATTTTGTGAGAATGCGCAATGTTAGTTTATTTCCATTTCAGTTTTTTGCCCAAAAATTTTTGAATACAAAAGTGACAACATTAAGCATTCTTAAGATTTTTTTCAACCATTTGCAACAAAAAAAATTTTTGAGAAAAACGGACTCTTGCCTCCAGAAGTCACTCCATTATATTCGAAGTATTGTTTGCTCTTAAGAGATGTTGAAGTGTTATTCGTTAGCGATTTTCCTCTGTTACGGCAATAAGAGGGCACATACGGTAATCAGATTAAACGTATGGAAAATCATTGATGTCATTATTTCGCAGTTTTGACATTCCTTAAATATTCAACTTTTATCTAATGAAACCAGGAATGAAAACAAATGATCTGAAAATTTTCATATGCACTATGTTATACAACCCTCATAACTAAATGCACGTCACGAAGGTTGTGAAACGCTACTGAGAAGGGAGGAAGTATTGCCTCGAATTTAAATGTATGCGGCGGTAGCTCAGTGGTTAGAGCTCATGCCTCAAGATCGTATGGTCTGGGGTTCGAGCCCTTGGCCGGGAGACAACTTTTCCGGTTTTCAGGAGACCGTCCAACCATTTGCTGTTGGGTGAACAATCAACAGTGCTGTTCCTGAAGTGGCGCAAGGAATTAGTAACAAAGCCTACACAGAACACACTCGCACAAGCTTTAAGCTTTGATGGGGTTACGTTGAAGCATAAGATAGTCGGCAAATGTAAATACAAAAATAGAAAAATGTTTCATGTCTACGAGTAGAGAGAAGTGGTGGATACCCAAACATTCAAATTGACCTAAAAATGTTAAGGTGTCAGTCGTTCAGTAGCCATCTTTTTTTGTCACGATAATCAGTAAGCACACCCGGTCATTAGATTATACTTATGGAAGAACATCGGTGTCATTATTTCCCAGTTTTGGCCCACTGTAAACTTTAAATAAAGAAATTCTGAAATAAAAACAACTCATCTGACAATTTTCATTTACATTATGCTATACAACCCTCGATAACTAAATGCATGTTCGTCACGAAGAGTGTGAAACGCTAATGAGAAGAAAGAAGAAAGAAAGGAAGCATTGCCTCGAATCTGAATATATGTTTTATGTCGACGAGTAGGTAGAAGTGGAGGGATAGGCAAACATTCAAATTGACTTAAGAGATGTTGAAGTGTCAGTCGTTCGGTAGCGATCTTTTTTCTTTGTCACGGCAATCAGGGAGCAGACACGGTCATTCCTTCTACGGTGACATGTGGGGCATCCGGATTTGTTTATTGTTAACATTCGTTTTCCCTCTCAACAAGATCAGTCAATCCCGGAAAGTACACATAGTCGGATTCCCAGAGAGGATTCTGATGAAATTCAGTGTTCTGGACTCGCTTGCAGCCGTCCGGTTTCGGTTTATCGACGCCAATTGTTATTCAAGGTTTGGTCTGGTCTTTTTTTATTTTCTAGCGTCCCCATATAAGCTCGAGTCTGAGCTACACAACTAATATGTTATTGAATTGGGGAGGTAAGGACGTGATTGTCATCCAAATGGATTGGCAGGAAACACAATTTTTCACACATTCTTTGGAGAGGAATGGTCATATTTTTGAATGAGGTACGTTTATGGGTCCCTAGAGTAATGGGTAATAAAAAACGCTGGGAGTTCCACCTGATGGTTCATCATTTTCAACATACCACATAAAGAATAGACGTAAATATCACTCAAATTTTCACTATTATCTGATGGAAGGCATTTCTGCTATGATCGTACGGAGAAAAACATCTGAAAACTCGAGAATCTAGTTAGGAGATTTTTGAGTCAAAATTTGTTTCTCATTTGGATGTCGGTTCAATTCCTGTATGTCAATTTCTAGCAGATATATCTGACTTCGAAGGAGAAGGGATACTTTCCTCCTCGATTAAGGATATCTTATCCATCGATGCTAGTAAAGACAATTCGAAAAGGTTTTAGAACCTGGAATATATTTTTATAGGAATTTTTAACTGCACTCTTCATGCGAATCTCTTACGTTTTTATGAATCGTTTGGAGTAAGATACAATCAATGACTGAATGATACGAATCATAGTTATAGAGTACTTCACACCAAAATTCATTTCATTCGGAGAAACCATATCAAAGCTACAAAAGAGAGACTGATTTTTTCTGTAAATTTCAACAGCCTGTATTTTTGTACCGGGTCCGAATCTGGAAAAATGGCAAAGGAAAAAAGTGTTTTATTTGATGAGAGGAATCTAGGGTTAAAATTGATGTACAACTTAAAGACCCACCCTGTATATAGAACGACGAACAGGAATTGAATCAAAATTCCCAACTCCACTCATTCCAACAATTCTAACTATAAGATCAACACGGAATTCTGCACCTAGATGCGTGTCCGTAATCTCCACCTGATTACGTAGTTTCAACCTGATTGCATTCGTACTTCATGAGATATTGCGGAAATTAAATTCCAAATAACAACAGAATTTGGCACATGTCTGGAAGTGAATATCGAATCGAATTGAATGCCAGAAAATTGTTGTTAAATACTGACTCTAAGATTTGTGCCGAATTCCATTAAAATCTAATCAATATTTTCAGAGAAAAAAATTTTCATCGAAAACAGCTAGATCCATACGAAATTTTGCTCTAAATTGTGCATTGGTATTCCAAAACTGTCCACGAAGTTTTAATTCGATCGAGTCAACACTTCATGAGATATTGAGGAATCAACCTAAACATTTCAAATGGGCCGAACTCCGAAATTATTCAACCGATTCCACCCATTAACGAACTCAACCGAGATACTTGGACTCCAAACCTAATCCGACAATTTCAAGTTGCTGTCTCTTCCTTCGAAAGTTCGAAAGATCAAATAGGGACGGACGGTCGGATTGAAGGACGGGCAGAATTGAATTAGACCACGGATTCTTCTACAGGGCGTTCAACCCAATCTATTAAGACCATTTTCTGTTCGAAATTCGAAAATTACAGACATTGCGACAAAATGATAACGCGCTGTTCCCTAAAACAAGCGCGTAAAATTTCTTTTGTGAAAAATAAACTGCTCCACAAGAGTTAGGGATGTCGTATTCAATCGTTTTTAAAAGTATGTAATCTTCGAGAAAATCGCTGTGAAATCATTTAAAACTCAATAACAACTCGAATCGGTACAATAAAAATCAGTATGAGACATTTCGTTAATCTGGTCGCTTTTTTCCTGAAGTTTGGTTCTTTGCATGAATGTTTTCATTTTGAAATGAAGTCAGTTTATCAACGGCTTCGATTTGAAACGAGTTTTCTGAAAATGCCAAGACGTAAATTAACAAACGCAGAGGCTAATAGGGCTATCGGAATGCTACAGGGTGGCCTAACTCAGGTTGTTGTAGCGGAAAGGCTCCAAGTCATCCAAAGTGTGATATCTCGACTTTGGAGTAGGTTCAGGGAGACAGGTTCTGTGTTGGAAAGACCAAGGCTTGGTGGGCGACGAAAAATAACACCTGCTCAGGATCGTTTCATCACTGTTTTGGCGAGAAGAAACCCTACATCTACGTGTAGAATGCTACGGAATACTCTTCAAAATGCAGATGGGGTCCAAGTTTCTATCGAAACCATCAGACGACGTTTGAGAGAGGTAAATCTAGGTTCTAGACGTCCATTAAGAGGAGTTCCATTAACACGTGACCATAAGCGTCAAAGACTGGAATGGGCAAGGCAACATATCAATTGGAACGATCAATGGCGTAGTGTCCTTTTCACCGATGAATCCAGATATGGCTGATTTTCAGATTCTCGAAGCATATGGGTATGGACAATCCGACGCATACCCCGTAATCGTCGCTATGTCCAAGAAGTCCATCCATTCCGAGGGGGTAGTGTTATGGTATGGGCCGGGATATGTTCCAACGGGCGCACAGATCTACACATTTGTCCTGGGAATATGACCACCTTACACTAAAGGAAGCATGTCATTGACAATATTGTGCCAAATTTTCACGCTGCTATTTGTGAAACTTTCCAATTTCTAGACGATAACGCTAGACCGCACCGTGCAGCCATAGTTGAGAATGCGCGCGAGGAGCTTGGTACTCCCCATTTACCAATACCTCCGCACTCACCAGATTTGAATTGCATAGAACATGCATGAGATATGCTCCAAAGAAGATTATATAATCATCAACCTACCCCAGAATCCTTGAATGATCTGAGAGAGCTTCTGCCCCGTTTATGGAACCAAATTCCTCAAGAAATGTTCAACAACCTCCTGTGTAGTATTCGAAGAAGATGTCAAGCTGATATTGATGCCCCTGGAGGCCATACATTGTATTGATAGTCTTGAAATGCTAGAATTCTCTGGAAATAAAATTTCGTTATTTTCTCGATTTTTCTTAACCACCCTATATACACTGCAGACCTACAGGCTAAAATTAATTTGCAACTTGAAATCATATTAATATGAATTCTCATCACAAAAATCTTATTCTAACTATATTTTTTTGGAATTTAAGTCAATATCCCTAACTCATGTGGAGCAGTTTAATATCGCATGCAAAAATTGCACTACTGAAAATACGGTAAAATATAACCGACAAATCATTGATGTTCTGTTGAGCCCAATTCGACACTGATTCGACCAATAACTCCTGCTTGCTGATACTTCAATCCACATGTTGTCGTTGATAATTTATCGATACAAATAGCATAAATTCATGAACGAACATAGCCATCAAACCGCTGTTGGTTTGGCTGATGCTCCCGAATAACTGCGTATATTCTTGCCTCAAACCAAACTGTTGACTACTGAAGTCGGATGTATCGGATGCAATCAACTATTGGTTTCATTCATTGGATGTGAATATTTCCGCATCAGTTCGAATTAATTAATTCTGTTTAAATGTATACCAAAATTGAGTTACAAAAACTAATTGAATGTTTGACGTTGAAAATAGGGCGATAATATAATTCTAAATTAATTATACCAATTGAGTAGGGTGTGAGGCTGGATCAACTTAACCTCGTAATAGAAAATTTTGACAATCACGTCGATTCTGTTTGGTAATGGCTATAATCCATGCTATTCAAGTCATATTGCTATCTTTATAATTTATAGCAATATGGCCATGTCATTACGTATTCTCTTTCGAGTGTTGAAGCAATGTTCATATTGTCATAGCAATATTGCTATCATGGACTTCCATAATCGGTGATTTACAGCTGGAAACACTGTATTCTGTGACTACAGGGAAGAAGAAAATAACCTTACTTCATAAACATTTCGTGAGTTTTCTATGATTTCGCATACACACATCTACGGTTTTCGCTATTTATAATAACATCGACTTATTCGAAAATGTTGCGGCACAGAAAAACCAACTAAGGTCAAATTGACCAATAACTAATTTCCTGGATATGAATAGAATATTGGTTACTAGAAATCAAATGCAGCAATGTTATTCAGGCAATAACAATTAAAATTCGATGAACTTTTCTACTGGCAACTCAAAGGATTGCTGTGGTTGAGATGATTAGAATAATCATTCTATATCAGTCTAAGAAACTCCTCAAAATTAAATATTCTAGCGAAACTTGAACCCATTTCCATTATTACATATTTCCCTGTTTTCAATATTTTCAAATTCTTGGAGAGAATAACACTGAAACAAATGGATCTCTGAAATATTCCCTTAATGACTCTTGTTATCAAGCATAGCAAGTACTATTTCGAGGTTGCTAAGATAGCAATATTGATAGCAAGATTCTTGTTGAAGTGACCAATCATATTGTTCAAAACCGATGATCAGGTTACCAGTACTTCTCATCTTGTTATGGAAGCATTATATTTTTCCTGGCAATATTGCTATGAGCAAACAGAATAGGTCTGGATTTCTTTATTTGTCTCTCGACTATTCCGAGTATTTTAAATAAAATATCAAAACCGACCTAATAAGCCATGGATCTCGGCTCATGCACCATTTGCAACTCCAAAAAGGACTTCAATGCTTATATCCTTTCCTAGCATTTTTGCGTTGCCATCTCAATTCATCTGCCCAGAGAAGGGGCAATCTTTTGCTTGAATAACTTAGATGGCCTTTACTAGTTTCTTTACTATAATAAATGAAGAGTTACTCGGAGTGAACCCAAACTCAAAATACCAAATTAGTTCGAAGATGAAGCTACCAAGTAGATTAAACTGCGTGATATTCGGATGATTCCAAGTAAATCGAAAGAATTCTTGGAATCGACACATTAAGCGATCGATTCCTGCTGCGCCATTTTGAAACTCTCGAAAATAGCTCAGGTGCCCCTTTCTTTCACTGAGTTTTTACAACACTTCAATCTCGATCTATCTGTAAAGAGTGGCGAAGCTATCTCTTCGACTAGTTAGTGCCGTTCACCAGTATGATCATGTATCCGGAATGACTGTTCAAAAATGAAGGCTATTGATAAAAGCTTCCTGAAAATTGGGAAAATTGTTTTTCGAATGATGAAAATTCAGATGGATCTAACCACCTTCATTTTATCTTGAAATTCATTGTGTTCATGGTTGGCAGCAAGGCCGACCTTAATGAATATATTCACTGAAATAATTAATTCGTGTAGAGACTCAATATCTGTTGAGTAACTTTGGGCTAAATTACGGAGGTACAATTCGATGGTATATATCCATCAAAAATCGTATTTTGTCATTATTTCCTGAAACACAGATGCGGAAGAATTAAATAAAAGTATTTAAGGCTCATACAAAATCTTTCTGACGCCGCCTTACTTTCCATTGAGAAATTTTCGTATGTTCACCGACGAAGTTTGCATGAACCTCCACGTTCTAGGTTTTGATTGAACTGGTTCTGTTTTCTGAAAATATTGAGAAAATTGAATTTCGTAATAACTCTTCAAACTTGCATTGACGATCGACTATATTAGGTCGACATTAAAAATTAAATTGAATAAAGGACTGTCGGGTGTAAGAACAATTGAATGAAATTGTTCTATTCATATAGAAAACGCTCTTATGGATTGCAGGATTAAAATTCTCATCAAGGCTAGTTTTTAGGAAGAATGTTATCTAATGAACAATTCCGGAATAATGCAAACGATCAACAAAGCAAACTGTAACTTTTCAAAGTCTAAATTTGAGTTCTTCATTAAACAAACGCAGAATTATTTTGTTTTGATTTCCATATTTCGAGACTCTTCTCAAAAAAAAAAATGTTCTGCCAATTTTCTCGTTTGTCTGATGAAGCGATCAGATTTGGGCTCTGAAACGTTACAGTTCACTAGGCAAGGTTTTTTCTAGAAACTGCGCCCATGACAAATAGTTTAATCCTGCAAATCGTCAACTGTTTTCCAAGAAAAACAAATTTATTCATTTTCAGTAGTTTTGTTTCAAATATTGGGAATGAAAACCCAGAAAAAAAAACTTACACAATGATAAAAAGTCATCCCAACATAAGCTTTCATCGATACCAGAATAATTGACCGTTCTGCACATAAGAGCCTTTCTTGAACTTTAATGTTCACATATATACCGGGTGTCCCACGAATAATGCTGGTTAGAATCTTTTTGGGAAGGACCTGAAATTCACGTTTGCAATTTCGGACCTGAGCTTTGAATAGAGAGATGACTCCCTGTAAATTTTTGGGATTCGTGAGACTTCCGGTGACACCAACTTTAGTTTTTCAAATAGGAAGGCCCCAATTTTATGATAAAAGAGATTCCTTACTGAATTCTGAGTCGTTTTAATGTCAAATTCTTGAATTTCGTTAGAAATTTCTTTTTCAACGTGAAATTGCGAAAAAAATTGAAAACGCCGCTCTGCTGAAACATGAATATCTTCAAGGTATTTTATTGAAAAAATGTCGTTTTTAGGATTCCGCGAAAAGTAGCAATAATGCTCCTTTCACAGTAGTCAGAATTGAAAATCATGATACAGGAGGTCACAAAAGCGTTGTTGAAGTTGGAAATTTCGAAATCGAAAACTCAAGTTTTTCAAATGAGAACCCCATTTTTTTATAGCTATAATGGAATCTACGTTGGAAAATAATGTAGGTGTGGAAATAACACCAATGCCCTAAAATTCATATTTTCTGAGATATGAAGTCGCGATAACAATTCTAATATTCATATTCTCAAATATACAAACAAACTGTAAATCAAGTATTTCTATGGGTACAATCTGAAATAAATGTTCAACATGCCCTCCATTCTCTTCGAGACAGTATTTTTTTTTCTGAGAAACTCGAAATGTGATCGCGTCGATTGTTTTTTACGAATACCTCAGGAAATATGAATTTTGGGGCACTGGTTTTGTTTCCACACCTATATTATTTTTCAACGTAGATTCCATTATGGCTACAAAAAAACTTCAACAACGCTTTTGTGACCACCTGTATCATGATTTTTTTTCAATTCTGAAAATCTTAAAAACGACATTTTTTCAATGAGAAACCTTGAAGATATCCATGTTTAAGCAGAGTGCCAATTTCATTTTTTTTTCGCAATTTCACGTTGAAAAAAAATTTCTATCGAAAATTAAAAATTTGACATTGAAACGACTCAGAATTCAGTAAGGAATCGCTTTCCATTATAAAATTGCGGCCTTCCAATTTGAAAAAGGGAAGTTAGTGTCACTTCCGCTGAAACTGGAAGTCTCACGAATCCCAAAAAATGTACAGGGACTCATCTCTCTAGTCAAAGCTTAAGTCTTAAATTACAAACGTGAATTTCAATTCCTTCCCAAACATATTCTAACGAACGGTATTCGTAGGATACCCGGTATCATTCTTCAAATGTGAACAAGTCGAAATGTATCGAGAAACGAACGTGTTGTTTTTTCACGAGGAAAAAAAAACGTCGAGGATTGCTGCACGTTTGGATGAAATCGATTTCAACATGAGCTGTGGAAAGCTTGTAAAGAAATAATGCAAATTTTTGCTGGAAAATCTACTGCCGAATAACACGCTTTAGGGCTCGAACAAAATGTTCGCATTCTGCCTTGATATTAGAAACGGGTATTGATGAATGCGAAATTGCCTTTTCTGGAATACCAGGGAATATGAACAGCTTTCTGCTCAAGCCTAGGATCAACTAAATTAGCTTATGAGAGAGAGAATGATTAGGGTCCAATTAGTCTTCTTTGGGCATCGGCATATTTGCCATTCTGAACAGATGTAATTTCCATCTTTCAGGTTTAACCGTTCGCAGAATATTGAATTGTTCGCCTGACTCCTTCTATTGCATTTCCAATAATTGGTTCGGCTATAAAATGCATAAATCTATTATACCTCTATTGACAATGAAGCAGTAGAGGTGAAACCTGCTCCTGGGTCGCACCGATTTGACATTACCTGCCCTTGAAATCTCCGAGAAGCTGCTAACTATACTCCATTCACTTTTATAAAGTATCCCGGTTTGCCATGACATCCCGACAGATTTCACCGTGTATATTTTGAAAATGTTAGGTTATAGTCATTTTCCTGTCAGATAACTACACAACGTTGTCCTCTCTACGAAGAGGTCGAAGTAATTAGTTATTTTTCAAAATGTGAATCTACATTGGGAAAGTAATGATTTTGAGAAAATATTATGTGAATTCAATGATTCCAAATACCTGGATAATGTTGAAGAAACTTTTTTCTCTGTTAATACTGGAAATATTTCACGTATGTAAACATGGTTGGAAGATTCAGTAATGCTTTTTCCTTGTACGGAAATCAAGAATCGAGTGTTTTGGAATTTTACTGAAAAAAGTAACGTTACTTCGAATTCCCGACTTTTCTGAATTCTCAAGAAATAAGCCTACAGAAGTCATTTAAATACCTTGTTGCACAACTTCAAATATTCCAGTATGAAAATGTAGTAATACTTCGAAACCTGTGTCACCTCAAAAGAACTAACTCCATCTACAAAGGTCTCGGGAATCTACGTGAATGATACATATATTGGATTGGAATCAACATATTTCTAAACTGGGATGCAGCTTAGCTTCAGTCTGTTATCTTTGGGGGTAATGACAAGACATCTGGATAAATTCTCCATGAAAACTACCTATCATGCAGTATTCGAGTCAAAAGCGAGATAAGGAATTATGTTTTATGGACATACTTTGAAGTCAACTCAAATATTCCATTCCCAGAAAAAAGCAATTCCTAAAATATTAGGAAAAATAGCATTGAATGAGATATTATATAATTCATGTTATTTTCGTACATAAAAATTCAATGTTCTGCCAACATAGGATATACCAAGTTCATATTCAATGTACTACTTCCTTTCGAAACAATTCCACGAAATACATAACTTTTGAAATTATTCATTAAGGAATGTGTTCAATTCAAACATGACTACCTACTTAAGGCTCAATACAATACAATCAAAGCGAAATGTTAGTTTATTAGTTTATTATGGCTGGAACTGAGTTGTTATTTATTATTGAAAGAGAGTAGAAATTGGCAACGTCGCGTCGAATTATCTTGACATTTTCGATACTCCAGGAGCGCCAACCTACCTTGGTTTTAGTTACAAAAACATGATAGACCTAAATCATGGCCAACCGGGATACTTTTTAAAGTGATTGGAGTATATATACTGTGCAGATATTAAATTAATCTATTTCCCTACGAAAAAATTTCAGTTCAGAAGCCTTTATGCTCTCGTTCAAATTCGGAAAATTCAGGTATTCATTTCACCCTGCGCAGCTTCATTTAGAAACAGATTTATATCTGCTTATGATATGACTCATACAGGCAGGCACATTGTGAGGAAAAAAGATTTCGTACAAGTTTTAATTATTATCATAAAAATTGGAGCGAGGCTAAGCCTATAAGCAGCTTTGACATATACAAAGTTTGAAATTTTGCTGGACGTAATGTTTGTTTAATTTTTTTTGTTTTCATTGGTCTCTGGTGAAGAACTCTTATGAGTTAATGGATTCGATAACCAAATTTGAAATTATTGTTATTGAATTTCAGATGATGTTCATGAGGAATGTTAAAGAGAGAAAATTGCATCATTAGGCATTGATTCTTATCTTTTAAAGCCTGAATGATCAGCATCAGTATTTATCATAAGCATGTAACTGTTTGAAATAAAAATGACAAAAGATATGCTCATTTATTTTCTATAGCGAATAGCAGAATGGAATAAAGACATATTTTGAATGAAAAAAACATAGTCTCATGAAGATTCTTCGGTATTATTTTATTTAGTGGTATATTTGTGGCAAGCTATCAACTACTACTTTATTATTGAGCAGGTGCTATGTCTGTGCTATCATTATCCTCAATTATGAATTAACTGGAAAGTGCGCGTTAAAATTATGAAACAAATTCATTTCCTCAGAAGAAGAATATTTGGCAACAAAATCCTGAAACAGGTCAATTTTTGTTTCACTTTTACCAAATTTTTATGCATTTTTGAAGGATTTTTGTTGCACCCTGTGCCATTCCCATCAACCCTCTAATTTTTTTGAATAGGGAAAGTAGGTCATGTGGTACTTTTTTGGCGAGGTCTTTGTATCTTCTTTACAGGCGTGCAAAAACTTTCAAGAACAAAATTTTTTTTTGAAAAATTAGTTACTTCAAAGAGGTTTTCAGTACGTGCACTTTGTCATGGCTCATTTACTTTGAGACGATGGACCTGATGAAATTTGTCGCCGAATGAAAGTCGACCATCACAGTTTTCTTCATGCACAACTTTCAACCCCTACGAACCCTTTAATGGAGAAAAAAATTTTTTTTCATGTGAGGGTCTTGAAAGTTGTGCATGAAAAAAACTGTAATGGTCGACTTTCGTTCAGTGGCAAATTTAATCAGGTACCAGATATTGCATCCTCGTGTTAGTCGATCTTCAAACGATCACTTCTGTCAATCCATCCGTACATGATACATCAATATTCATATAGAATACTTTTTATTCTGCGGAGCCCACGTCAGAGTTTTCATTATTTACAATCAAACATTAACTCAATTCATAATATACCTATTACAAACAAAATAACTGAAAAGAAATTCCATCATTGGGTAAGTCATTGCTTATCCGAACGTTTTCTCTGATAAATCATTTCTATTTATTCATTCATTTTACAAACGCCAGGATGGTTATTCCATATGCAGAAGCTCAAATCTCATCCTATTAAAAAAATATAATAATAAGTTCTCTCGAATATATATCTATAAATTAGAATGGGGTTTTAATCCTGATGGAGCAGTAAAATGCGCCTGAGACACATAGTCTAAATGTTAAACAATTCCGGAACATTACATGCAATACTTTTCTGAAAGCTTAAAGTCTATCAGATATAATCTTTGATGGGTTTGCCATAACTTATGGAAATATGGTTGTGGTACCTCATAAACATGGGTTTCATGATTTGAATTCAAATATTACATGAACTAGCGTTAAAATAGACAACATTAAGCTATTCAAAAGTCATAAGAAAATTACCAGATTTGTAGGTTAACTTCATTTCATTTACATTAAGCCTCAGTGCAAGCCAAATTTCTAAACCAGGACCTAGTAAATTGATCATCGCTTAACTAACAGAAGCTTTAGACAAAAACGGTGCAATTGGCCCTGAAAATCCGAAACCGTTGGACGGATTCCGCCCATTACTAAGCTAAACTGGGATAATTTTTCAAAGAAAAAAAGCTCTATGGAAATTAGATTTGGAGACCAATTTCAGTTTGAATTGTGAGATCAAATCTTTCAAGAACATTTTGTAGTTTATATCAGGAAATTATAGACGTTTGGTCAAGTGATTGCAAGAACATTTATCAGCTTTTTATAACCTACAAATATTTTCCTGTGACGTTGTATGAAATATAGTGCCAACACTAAATTCGCTTCAAATTTATAATTCAATATTGAAAACTCGTTTTCATGCGTGTAAATTCAAAGCTATCGGAATCCTGTTGAATTAGGTACTGATTATTCAATTACAATATTGTAGATTATAAAGCCGCTAACAGTGTTATTGGCAATGAATGTTGTTTTACCAACCGAGATTAATATCCATCTGAATAAATGGATTTGGAAAGATCAAAAAGTCATATGTAGTGTCGAGGACCTCTTATTTATAATTGTCATTTTCCAATAGTTTTCAGCGTTCCAAACACCTTGAATTCGTTTTTTTTCTGTTAAAAATCACATACGAACTGAAATTCTCCGCTAAAATTTTCATCTGAAGCTAGTGTAGTCCGAGAGCTCATGAAACATGTTTTATGAAGTATTCGATTCAATTTGAAATTTCACATGATGTTATATATGAGCTAGATGAGTTTGTATTCGAGTGTCTTTCTGACCTACCATGGTACACCCGGTACTGCGAATACAAAGATGTTGCGGAAAAATGTTGTGCAAAACAAGAATAATTCCAAAGAGTACAAAATTGAATGAGTAAAACCATTTTGAAGGTAACATTGATTAAAATTACCCTAAACTTGATTTTGTTAGGAGATACAAATGAGTGATTCAAGTCCAACTTTCAGAAGTTATTGTGTTAACGGTCCGGCCATTAGGCCGACTTAGAAACGATTTAGAAACTAAATATTTGTAGAGTAGATTTGGGGCTTAATTACGAAGGTCGAATTCGTGAATGGGTAAAATTCGCCCAATGATTCCGTAGATATACCCATTCAAAATTTTATTTTTCCAATATTTCCAAAAATACAGATTCGATCGAATTGAAATGCAGTAATTTATCGAGGAAAATCTAGAGAAGCACTGCCATGAAGGCAGCAGCTTTTGCGCGCATGTTCAAATTCGTTAGCGAAGCGGTCATCTACATTGAACATGCGCGCAAAAGTTGCTGCCTGTTCTAGATTTTATTTCCATAAAATCGGAAAATTGGGGTCATGAGCTTTCCAACTAGATAGCCTAGTGTGTACTTACATAAAACGAAAAATGAAATAATTTCGAAAAGTTTCATAAGTTTTGCCTAATGATTACTTGAGATGGCTAATGCAATGATGAAATTCAGTTCAAATTGTTTCTCCATCGAAAAAAAGTTCACGAAAATTTGAGTGATGATTGTTCACCACCAAACATTTCTTTACGAGAAATTTGAATTAAAATGAAACTGTTCGGAATTCATGTTCCTTCTCATTCTTTATTCCCGTAAATATTCCATTCAGAAGCAGGCAGATATTCAAAAGGTTCAACCATTGAAATTTCACGAGGCATTAATAATAAATTGATGGCACCTTCGAGAAACCCCTGTGCGTGATTGTGATCACGAGAGAGGGTTATTATTCAAGGGAAGTTTTTCGGAAACCCACTCTATCAAATACTGCACTTTTATGGGGTTCGAATCGAGAACATAAACTGAAAATTCTTCAATAAAATTCGATGATCAATAAAAAAGAGAACCTTGGATGTCGTAAATCGTCGCCAGAAAATGTAGTCAACGAAACGTTGCTTATATCGAACAAGTTATGAGCATGTCAATACTATTTATAAATTATGACGAGTGAATAACAATGAACTAGAATATCCGAAAAGGGCACTGAGGTGGAATCAGAAGTTATTGTGCGCTCATTTATATTTATATCCTAATTACTTTTTACGCGTTTGTTGTCGGAAAAAAACGAGTTATGATTCCGCCAGAATGTCGGCAATTTTCTACAGGGTGTTTCACCATAAACTGGTCAAACAAATATAGTCGTAAAATAATTCACTTGACAGGGTTTAGAGTCAGGTTGTTGGACAATAGAATTCTATCACTCATTTCTCGTTTGAAGGTGTCCAAGTTTTATTATTTATTTCATATCTTTCATGATTATGACATAAAAAGACTAGCCCTGAAGAAGATTTCAGAATAAAATCGAAACATGTCGGCAATGGTCTGAGAGGTGGTTTCTGTTCCAACAACCTGACCTTCAACCCTGTCAAGTGAATTATGTGATCATAAACAAAGGTCTCAAGCCAAAAACTCATATATAGCCGTATGGATGACATCAGATAAGTCAGTTTTGCCTTATGACATACACCCAGTTTTCGAAGCATAAGCGAGATACAGGGTGTTTAATGTGAACTTCGAGCAATTTTCTGATAACTGTGGTGAGTTATGCGTGACCTTCAAAAATACGGTTTTTGGTCACATCTTAGTATTTTTTGGTGATCAATTCAATTGTGGTGTGTAATTCTTGAAAAAATATTTCAAAATGGCAGTAAACCTACAAAGTTGGAATATTTTGTTTTCGATGGCCAAATTGGGTAGCATCATTTCAATGTACTCGATTTTTTAAGATTTTATGTGAAATTATTCTTCCAAAATTCAAGCTCTACTTTTTTGCGCGCATGTTCTAGGGGAACAGCGTGCTATCGTTTTGTCCAAATGTCTGTAATTTTGGATGATTGAGCCGAAAATGGTCTCAATCGACTAGGTTGGACTCACTGATGACGAATCCGGTGTCAAAATCGATTCTGTCCGGCCGGCCGGCCGGCCGGCCGTAGACACGCTAACTGTCGACAGAAGCAAGCTAGCAACTTGAAACTTTCAGGATAGGTTGCGCATCAAAATGCCGCGGTTAAGTTCGTTAGTGGGCCAAATCGGTCGAATAGTTTCGGAGTTATAGGCAGTTGAAGTTTTGAAGTTATTTATTTTTTATTTCAGAAACTACTTGAGAGATTGGATTCAAACTTGGCAGTTGGGTGGAGTATAACGACGCGCAACTTTGAGCCAAATTTCGCCAGGATCAGATTGTCATTTAATTTTAAAAAATTTTTTTTTCCAAATTTTTTTTTTCGGAAACCATTTATCATATCCAAAAAACGAGCTAACTAACACTTCGAACTTCATATTTCACAGCAGTGTACCAAATTTCAGTTCGATACGATCACAAGTTTCGGAGATATCGGGAAAAAATGTGTGAAATTTCGAGGTTTTCTTCTCGTTATCGTTTATTTTTTCGGTATAAATCGAGAAATACTGATTCAGTCCTGATGAAACTTTACAGCTAGTTTTGAGATGCTGAAAGACAACTTCATGCGAAATTTCGTGATAATCGTGTCATTAGAACAATTTGAAAAAAAAAATTTGTATGATTTTTCTCATCATATGAAACTTCGAACTGTTATTTTTCGATGAAGTAATGGATTTCAATTCGATCTGATCTGTATTTTTGGAAATATTGAAAAAACTAAAATTTTGATTGGGTATATCTACGGAATCATTGGGTGGATTTTACCCATTCACGAATTCGGCCTTCGTAATTAAGGTCCAAACCTTCTCTACAAATATCGAGTTCCTAAGTTGTTTCTTTCGGAAGTTATTGTGTTTACGCAGTCGGCCGTTAGGCTGACCGTAAACACAATAACTTCCGGAAGAAACGACTTAGAAACTCGATATTTGTAGAGAAGGTTTGGGGCTTAATTACGAAGGTCGAATTCGTGAATGGGTAAAATCCGCCCAATGATTCCGTAGATATACCCATTCAAAATTTTATTTTTCCAATATTTCCAAAAATACAGATTTGATCGAATTGAAATTCAGTAATTTATCAGTAAAAATTTCAAAAAGCACTGCCGTGAAGGCAGCAGCTTTTGCGTGCATGTTCAAATTCGTTGCTGAAGCGGTCATCTACATTGAACATGCGCGCAAAAGTTGCTGCCTTCACGGCAGTGCTTTTTGAAATTTTTTACATGTCTACAGTGAAAAAAAAATTCACCCAAAATTGTTGAAATCTTTTTAGGTTGAAATAACCCGCATTCTGAACACTAGTGAGAATAAAATGAAAAAATATCCATTGGTTTTAATTTTGCAGCCTTGTGAAATATTCCACTCGGAGTACTCAAATAATTTTTATTTAAGAAACTGGTGGCCCTACGGATGCCAAAATTATGCTAATAGGCTTCCAGAATGACCTGGATAGGAATATCTATTTATCAAGAAAAAAAATATCTTCAAAAAAACTTTGCTGAAAATCATATTTCTATCCAGGTTATTTTGGGGGCCCATTGACACAATTTTGGCCTCCGTAGGGCCACCAGGTTCTTGGATAAAGATTGTTCGAGTACTCCGAGCGGAATCTTTGGAAGGCTACAAAATGGAAACCAATAGATATTTTTTCATTCTGTTTTCACACCGATGTTGAGAATGAAGGTGAGTTCAACCTCGAAAGATTTCAACAATTTCGGATGAATTTTATTTTCACTGTAGACATAAAAAAGTTGTTTGAATTTTGGGAAAATTTTTTCACGAAAAATCAAGAATTCTTTGATTTCCTTAAACACCACGCATGGATAACAGAAAAGCTATACGTTCGATTGAACCGCAACACTATGAAGCGCCGTTTGGACAAAAGTCAATTTACCAGAATATATTTTTTGCGGGTCAATCTATTAATTAGTTGTAGCAATATATTTATTCATGAGACGATATATTTAATTTTCGTTCAGATATATTTTTTTTGCCTGTAGTTCGAAAATTTTTAACCCAATTCATAATGGTAGGTCGACTCGGGACTGCTCCATGCCGGCCGATGTTGAAATGAACGCAAAAAGCTCGTTGAGCTGCTACCACTGAGTCATAGTTTCTAATATACATATCGTATGTAAACACGCGTTGTTCTAACGACCACTGCTCCATCGTGACTGAGAAACAAAAGTGGCTGTTCTTGGAAGGCTAATGAACGCTCCCCCTACCACGCCATATATGACTCACCACTTCTGAGTACAGTGCCATCCAAAATGTGAATGTTTCTCGTGGTCATCCTGTATATATTTGGAACTCCCAACTCGTAAATATGTTGTGTTTGATAGAATGTAAAGATATTGGAACGAAAAATAAATATACCGTCACACAAAATATAAATATATTGTTGAAACCAATAAATATTTTGACTCGAAAATAAATATATATGCGAACACACTTTTGTTCCCAACGGCTCCCATATAAAACCCTCATTTTATAATACCAAATAAAAAAGCACTAAAATGCGAGTCTGAAAATCGAAGCTACCAAAAAAATGTTTGACAAAAATTACGTCAATTTACTCCTAGTTGGCAACTCGAATGAATATAGACGACTCTTCAAAGAATCGAAGTTCAAGGGCGCCTCATTTGAAAGACCAAATAGCCCTGAAAATATGTCCAAAAATAGGCATGAAAAAATGCATGGTGTAATATGTCTCCGGTTCCACGAATTATGCGGAAAATATGTTGAAAATGCTAAAACCCAAAGCTTGTATGTCTTTCGAATTTGAGAATGCATGGCGAGAATATTCACGGAAATATCTGTTACATATGAACAAACTCATCGAGCAAGCATCCGATGGCAAATGGGACATCACATCACCAAGGAAACTATTGATTCGCCTAAATCTGCGGTCGGCCGACTTGAGTGATTCACACCACTTTCATTAATGGATGGATGAAGATTATAATTCTGATTTATGGGGCTCAACCTCGAAAGTTTCCGTTTGTTTGTTCTATACTTCCGTAGTTCTAGTTGAAACTTCCAGGTATGAGTTGGATCATTCTGAAGAAACGAATGTGCTTTTATAATATAATTTTTGACATTGTGACAATTTGAAAAAGTACCACGCTCAATATCTTGGTATCCATAAAGAATCAGAAAGAATGCAAAGAAAAACGCAAATAGCACTGCCTTGAATGTGGCAACTTTTGCGCGCATGTTCAATGAAGATGACCGCTTTGGTATCGAATTTGAACATGCGTGAAAAAGCTGCTGCCTTCACGGCAGTGCTTTTCTAGGTTTTTTTTCGATGAAGTACTGGATTTCATTTCGATCTGATCCGTATTTTTGAAATATTAGAAGAATGAAATTCTGAATGGGTACATCTACGAAATCATTGGGCGGATTTTACTAATTCACGAATTCGACTTTCGTGATTTTTGGGAATATTAGAAAATGAAGCTTTGAATGGGTAAATCTACGAAATAATTGGGTGGATTTTACCCATTCACGAATTGGACCTTCGTAATCAAGCCCGAAACCTACTCTACGAATATCGAGTTTCTCAGTCGTTTCTTCCGGAAGTTATATTGATTTTAAAATGTCCTGTGTAATTGTTATTATTGTTTTTCTGATTTTTTTTCTTCTCTTTCATTCATTTTATAGTTGTCTTTGGAAAATAATCAGATGTTTCGACTCTTCCTATACATGTAAAATGTATTTAAACGATGGAATAAATTATTATTATTATTATTGTGTTTACTGTGAATGGGTAAAAACCACCCAATGATACCGCAGATATAACCATTCAAAATTTCGATATAATAATTAAATTTGTCATTCATACGTTCGTAGTACGTTGAATACAATGAAAGTATACCGAAAGATATTATGTAAAGGTATTACAGAAAAATCTGTATTTTTATTAATTGGTTTCATTCGTTTATTTATTTATTAAGGAAATATGCGCGGAATATCGAATGAATTTACCTCCAAAACCATTTTGCCGATTTCGCTCAGTAGAGAACTGAAATTCAATAAACAACTGAACATGATTGTTTCAAGTGGATAGCTCGTTCCGTTCGGAAGTTATCAGTGCAGTGGATGGACGAATGGCCGGACAAAATTGAATTTGGCATCGTGTTCTTCAGCTCGTCCAACCTAGTAGTTCACCATTTTGGAGAAAAAAAAAATAGATATCACATATTTGTGCTGAATGATAACGCGCTGTTAACAACAGGAAGCGCGTGAAAACAATAAAATAGAATGAAATTGAATGTTTTATACCATACTGTTGTGAATGGATATGTTATATTGTTATACATTTCAAAATTTGCTGATCGATGGCGGGTCACCAATGGTTGATGAAATCATGCACTGAATTTGATAAAGACAAAACACAACTAAGTGATGAAATTACATCGTTAGTATGGCACTGTTATCATTCAACTAAGTTGAGATTCAAACTACATAGCTAAGTGACAAATTCTCCGTAATGAGCTTCTGCTGTCAAGAATACTAATTAGCTCAGAAAGCTACCCAAAGTTACGGATTCCTAACTATTGGGATGACAGAAAACTTTTCGTAAATCCAATTATCAAATACGAGGCTCCACAAGCTACAATCAGAGTGAGAGTTACGCTTTCTGCGGAATCACTAGTTTCTCTTTTTGAAACATTATCTGGGAATATTAGGAAAGCATTTTACTCCTTAAATTCATTGCGATATTTCCAATCAATCGCTGAAAAAACTGCCTGAAAAAATATACTAGCTATATGCTTTTCCTATGTCGAGAAAAATCTGTATAGGGAGAATTTACTGAATTCATAGGATTGAATTGAAACTTTCAGTAATTTCCCAGAAAGAAATAGATTCAATAGAAATACGAATTCATCCAAGTACAGAGAGAGCATAGTTTCGAAATTAAGTTTGAGATCCTATTCATGTTGCAAAGTGAGTTTGAGTTTGAAGCATTCTTTATTGACTCGATTTTATCTTGGATGATTTATGAGTTTGAAACAATGTCTCCAACTGGAACTTCTTTTTCCCCTTATAATTGTGATCTGTTCTACCGAGATTCTTGTTTTTTCCCTTTCGAAAACTTCATTCTGTCTTCTGGAATAGCACCTATCTTTCGAAATTCTTCCGATAATAATATTTATTCTTCTCACTCCGTGCTTGTTCCAGTTGCAACATTTACAAGTTACACAGCATGAAATACAATTAATATTATTTTAGTTTCATTCATTTCATTCATCATTCAGCACTTATATATTCACACATCAAATGTTTTTTCCGTTAGTATTCTAAGTGGAGTGTGTTATATAAATTTCAATTGTTCAGTTTTATATTAGTTCATTCTAGTAGTTTTTCATTTTCAAACATGTTATTTGGGTTTCATGATGTATGGTCCTGCATTTTTTTTGGGTGTTACTTGTTTATGGGTGAGATTTTTCGAACGAATTGTCTGATCGATTCATCTTTCTCTCTCTTCTTATAATTTCCACGAAAGAAGAGAAACACAAAGGTAAATCAACTAGACTTTTCGGTTCGCATGAGACACACCCTCATGTTTCTCAAACCTATATCCATTTCCTTAAATATAGGTTAATATTGATAAGAATAAAATTCAGTTCCGTTGTACAATTAGTAATTCAAGATAATACTTCACTTGGAGGAATCAATCTGATATTGATTTTTGAACACAGGAATTTGCAGAAAAAGTTGATTTGAAAATGTATGTCAATTGACTAATTTCACTAATTTAAATTTTGTCAATTGACAGTTCAGATTTTAGTTGATAATTTCGAGTTCTCACTAGTTCAATTAAACATAGAATGAATGAATCCTGTCCTAATTAAACTCAAGTCAATATTTATCGATAGAAGAGAAAAATTGTCACTTAATTTGTTTTACACCATCCTGACAGTAACCTCTGAAATTTTTCCACTGCAGGAAATGGCAACAAATGATTAAATCAAAAATTCCAAATGGAAAACACTGCTTGATGCGCTTTCTTTCAATCACTCCTACCGTCGGCGCAGAAAACGCACTCAGAAAATGAAACAACTCAACAACTTCGAAGTGAATATTCATATAAAACATCCGGGAAAATAATAAATGATTTGAGCGAGGCAATAGAAAATGCACCATCTTTTAGCCCCCTTCTAGAATAATGAGAGAGGTACAATTAGAGACATTGAATGAGCTGAGATTGATGATGAGGAATTAAACCTTATTCGTGCAAAATTTCGGATAGAGGCAGGTGACAAAACATCGTATATCTTTGAACCAGATGAAATTGAACGAAGGTATTTGTTTACATTTCTATTTGAGCTTATAAAATCTCAAATTTAATGTAAATGACAGTAATTCTCAGGAAACAATTAATATTATCGATGAGTTCAGCAACTGGTTCTTTAAAAATTCAACTAATGAAAAATATGAATTGAAATTGATATGCAAATAATGAAAACAGTAATTGTGAATAGGAACAATTGTTGCTTCCAGTCGGTTTCGAGGCTGGATGAGCAGAAGTTCCTTTTGTTTACAAAGTTTGAAGTTTGTTTTGGTTGTCCGGCGGCTAGGAGCGAGTTCAAAGAGAGAACATGCATATTTTTGGGGCTCACCTGGAGGCATTATGCACAGAAGGAAGGCTGTGGCCAGCAGTGCAACCGCTCGCTCGCTTGATACCATTTCTAACTAGTTAAGACACAGCTCATTTTAGTCCTCCAGATTTGGCAGTCATACCCCACCAGACCCTTGTTTGGATATGTTAAGCGGCTTCCGATTTAGTTAAGTCCTTGCCCCGCCACTAGCTCTGCTTGGCGAGCCACACGCGCGGATTCTCACTTGCCATATCACGAGGGTAGTGCACCTCACTGCACCCCAGTTCGTAATCGTCTGCGAAGTCAACGCTTTTCCGTCTAGTACTCCGGTGGATGCTGCTTGCGGGAACGGGATAGATCGATATGGACCATCCTGAGCGCGCACACCGCCAGGGGTCGAGGCCGCCTCCGGGTCGCGCGTGCGCCGCCACAAGATTTGTTTACTTTGCTCCCGCCAACTCTGCTGTTACTTTGACTTGGATATTTTTCGCTCAACAAAAAGTTTATGTCTTTAAGATACCGTATTTCGGTGCCTGGAACCTTTTCCTAGCTGCAGAAGCTACTCCAGGGTCCCAAACGGCTGCCTTTCGAAGTGTTTGGGTTTTGGCGGGACGAACATGTGCACGCTTTTGAATCTCGCTTCTGTTTCCGCGCTCTTTTACACTTCATTCATGAACGCAACCATTGGGTATCTCGTAGCGATATGCCAGCCTTCCAACCCTACTCTATTCTGTTCCTTCCAACCCTTTTGGCCTGCTCTAGTTATTATCAACCGTTTCTTTTCGAAGTGACAGCAACGGAAACATAAATTCGAACTGAGAGGATTTTCCGAGGCACGGGGATCATTTTGGACGACTTTGTTGCGACAGGGATTTTATCTGATGCGATTGCGAGTATCACCTTCAAATTTAGCAGCCAAGCAATTAACTGATTCAACAGTTCTGGTTTGGGGGGAATTTTGTGAAAAACGTTTTAAGATCTTTTAGATTCTTCTCTTGTTCATTTTTCTGACTAAACATCGGGTTATCTTTTCCACAATACGAAAACTTTTTCGCTGTCTGAGTCGTTTCAATATCTTTCAATATTTAAAACACGAGTAATAAGAGTAGAAAATAATTACAAATGGAAATTGTTTCTTTCTTAGGAAATTATTTTATATACGCTATTATTATTATATATATATTATTATAATTCCAATTGACAAAATTTTACCTGATTATATCAAAAAAATATAAACGACTTCAGAGTACTAATGATATTTTGAGACCCAATGTCGGACTCTCTCATTAGGAAAATTGGTGAAAGTATTCCAAATTATTTCTTTGAAGTTTAGGGAATTTTCTGTTGAAGTGATACTTTTGAAAATCACAAATTCACTTTGGTTCCAAATCTCCAAACTCTTTCTGTTTCTCTGTATGGTCTTTCCTATCGAAAAATTTGCGAAATTATTCTCTCTATTTAATGAAATGTCTGTTCAAATTAGCTGGTTATTTAATAATCTTCAATTCGTTTATCAGTGCGAGTCTCTTACACGGAATAAATTCAGTTAATCGAATACGGTTTTGTAGTGTTTTGATATGAGAAAATTTATCTACACTTTCATGACGATTTTGAAGTCTTTATTGAGTTACAAATGCGTACCGATTATCAAAGCTTTATTCAATTCGAAATAGTTGAAATCTGATCCAGAACTAGTCGAATGACGAGTTCTCTCGCCATTTTGAAACATTTAATTATCTTGCAATGAGGTCTTCGATTTAATTGATCTATTGTTGGAGGCTAACATATCACTAACAATATTTGATGAATGCTCTGATTCATAGCATAATTGATCAGATACATACTCGAATATAAAAATACTCAAAATGTAGTTCATTAACTGACAGTTTCTCCATTTTCGAATTCGATAAGAAATCGATACTAGGAAAGTTTGTGCAGTTTGGTATTCCTTTTAACATCAGTCACGACTAACTGGAGCTAGGGACATGCTGTATAACATTTTCATGCATTTAAAATTTCAATTATGTTATTTGTGACCGATATTTCCTTCGAAATTTTGGCGCTGAAATTTCTATTATGATTATTTTTTGATATGGAGTCCTAAAAGCAAGAGCACTTTTCAATGAGTTTAATTGAACGTATACCATTTTATTTGGTACAGAAGTGATGTTTTCGGTAGTAACCAAATTTAAAATTAAACATGACTGTCAGTTCCGCAGTTGAAGGAATTAAGTATTACTACCTCGGATTTTTTCTTTGAACATTTTTCTTGCCTGTATCTGAATTTGAATTGTCCCATTCAGTTGTCGATTATGTGAATCCATGTTGATAAATGTTACGTTAGCAGACCTTGTCCACGAAAGTTCTCCAAAACCTCTTGATTGAAAAAAGCAGTTCTACTAATTTTCGTGCCACAAAAGACGAGTGGAATAGGTTCGATCGCATGCATATTTCTCTTAATCATCTGACACTGTTAGGTTGAAAAATAGACTCGAGAAAGGCAAATAGAAGTGATCGTTTAAACAATTATACCTTTGGAGAGCAAGCACATAAATTCATTATGTGGGTGGCTTCACTGACCCTATTCTAATTGGTTCAACTTTACTTGAGAATGGCTAGGAATATTATCGGCGCATTCTCCATTTTGTAACGAAATTTCGAAACTATTCAAATTTCATTTAGACTTCGGTACTTTCTCGAAGCCTAAAACCGTGAAGAAAAAGGCTATACACAGTCAGTGTGGATGTTTTGTGAATCAATCGCTTAATTTCTAAGACAAGTCGTATCAAACAAAAAAAAACAGAGTTTCAGTGTCCACTTCTTTATCACGAAAATATATTGAAATCTGGTAGTTTTTAAGGTCTACGTGAATTGCCATTGAACTAATCTAATTTGTCCTGGAAAACTTCAAGTATACAGCTTGAACTCGAGATTACAAAGGTTGATAAATCATTTGCACGCTCTATTGCGTGTTGTCGTAGCTACAATCTGTTTATACTACCATTGTATGATCTCTCGCATCTGTTATGATTATTTCTTGATTAGGTACCATAAAGCAAAAAAAGTTCCCAAAGAGTTCAATTGAACGGCATACAAAAGTGGAGGTTGTGGTATTAGCAACATGTAAAATTAATCATGACTGTCGGTTTTATAGTTGAAATATATAGATGACATTTACTATACCTACTGGGATTATTTCTTCAAACATTTTCTTGCCCACATCTGAATTTGACTTGCCCCATTACTCTGCCGATTGTGTGAATTCGAAAAAATAAATTTTATACAACAATTAAATACAGATTTTTCTGTATTACCTTTACATAATAATATCTTTCGATATTGATTTGATATCTTACGATATACTTTTATGTCTTCGACTTACTACGTCTTCAATGACAAAATTATTATATCAACTGGCATATAATTATCAAGGTAAAAACTTGAGAAAAGGGTCAAAAAATGAAACACAACCTAAAAACAATACTAGACACAGTGTTTCATCTTCTATTTTTCGATTTAGAATCATCAGTAACATTTATTCTATATTATATATCAAAAACTCACCACGTGTTTCCTACGTACACTTCACTTCAACGGAAATAACCAGATTTAAGTCCATACGCATGCTTGTTAGAATTGTGCATAGAAACAATAATGCCACAGATTTTACTTAAAACTTCTTCTTTCCTTGACAAATGAAATGCTACTGATGATTCTAAATCGAAAGATAGAAGATGAAACACTGTGTCTAGTATTGTTTTTAGGTTCTATTTCATTTTTTTACCCTTTTCTAAGGTTTTTTACTTTGATCATTATATGCCAGTTGATATTATAATTTTGTCATTGAAGACGTAGTACGTCGAAGACATAAAAGTATATCGTAAGATATCAAATCAATATCGAAAAATATTATTATGTAAAGGTAATACAGAAAAATCTGTATTTAATTGTTGTATCAATAGCCTTTAACAAGTAGACTTTTTTGAATTTAATAGATAAATTTTATGTTTGCAGACTTAAAATGTACAAATCTCTTCGATTTAGAGGGAAATAAACCCGTTCTACTCACTTTCATGCCTTAAGCAACGAACGGAGTAGTCTCGATCGCACGCATATTCCTTTCAAATATCTGTCACCTTCAGTCGAGTAGAAAAATGAGTTCGAAATCGGCATACTGAAATGAAACCTTCAACAGTTAAACATTTTGAGAGGCAGGGACATTAATTTATTTCATGATAGGTTAGAATTAAGTATGAGAACTGTTAGAACGATAATTAGTGCATTCACCATTTTGCAACAGAATATTCTAAAACAATTTAAATATCATTTAAAATAAAGAATATTTTCCAAATGAGATCAAGCCTTAAACCGAGAAGGAGCCTATATACATTCAGTGATAATTTTTTTTCATTCAATTGCAGAGATTAGTCGTATTAAACCGAGATAGAAAATATTTCCCTTCAATTAGAATATAGATTCAAATCTGAAAGATTTCAAGGACTACGCGTATTGACATCGAATTCATCTGATCCGTCCTGAAAAACTTGAAGCATGCAGCTTGAACTCGACATTCCGAAGGTCGATTAAATCATTTGCACGCTCGATTGCGCGTAGCCGTAGCTATATTCTGCCATCACTTCCGTTTTATGATCTCTCGCATTTCTTCAATTTTCCAGAATCATATTGACAAACAGTTTGATGTGAGCTGAACTCGAAAATTTTCATCCTATCTATTCGTTTCACTCCGTTGCAAAATATGAAATGATAACTGGAAAAAAAGTGTTATCCTATTTAGTGACAGGTTCATTTCCTGAACTTAAGGGTGAAGACGATATTCCTGCTAGCCGGAATAAAATGAAAATCGTCTAGACAGGTGATCGCCTTCTCGATTCATTCTCCCTCGATAGAACGCGATATGGCCGACATTTCTAGTATCACGTTTATTACAGTGAACTTGACACATTAACAGCTAACCGTGGGCTAGGATCCTTGTTCACTAGATCCAGTTCAAGTTCGATGTCACAAGAAAATATTTTTCCAAATGAGAAAATCGAAATATTGTCAACATTAATTCTATGTATGTCATTCGGAATGTAGAGCAGATATTTTATTTTCAGAAAATAAGGTGAATGGGATTTTGACAACACATTTTTGTAGGTACACTCGTATTTCCACTATGATATATATCTTTGGAAATATATTTTCTCGGAATTCTGTGATATCGAGGAGGAGGATTGATACAATCTCTAACAGAATTCCAAGAACGACAAGATTTTATATGGAAGTCATAATTTTCTATTCAAAACAATGGTTGTTCGTGAAGATGGGTCTTTCTCCTATCAGGAGGTCAAGACCATTGGAATAAACAACTGATTTCAGACAACTTTCAAGAACTTCATCCTATAGCAAAGTACGTCCAAGGTTGGATTTAAAAATCCAGCTATTCATGGTAATTCATCACTAGAAGATGAGGCCAGTTTATCGGCACACTGCTGTTGGTTGAACCTACGTGGAAAATCGGAGCAGAGAAATGTTCATCATCAAAAAAACTTCACGATTTCAGGTTTTGCATATTCACACCAGTTTTGCCGAATTTTGAAATTTGAGGCGGCAATTCTTGTGAGATGTACAGAGGGTTCGGTAAACCCTAAGAAATATCTGAACTAGTGGAAGCCTAGGGGGCCGATTCTTGAATCTCGATCAAGAATTGAAGAGTATGACTATCGTCATATGTTTATGTTGATTTTCTAAGTTATCTTGAGGATATGCAAAATTTGTGAGAGTTCTACAGGCCGTTTCGACTATTTTTTCAAGCAAATATTCAAAAAATAAACTGAATGCAAGATATCGAGAAATATCAAATCCGAATATAAACATAACCTTATCACCGTTTCCTTCGACTTAGCAACGAGTGGTACGGAGTATAGGAGATATAACATTCTATTGTCGAGCGACATTCGGTTCAATGCCCAGGTCATGTCTACTTGTTGTTTATATTTAACTTAGAAAATCGACGCTGACATATGGCAATTGTCATACTCTTCAATTCTTTATCGCGATTCAAGAATTGACATCCAGGAAGTCAATTCTTGAATCTCGATCGAAATTCGTCAAGTATGACAACTGTCATAGGTTTATGTCGATTTCGGAGATTTCTGTCAGGGATATTGTGCTGAAATGCTGCATTATTAGTTAACGTAGAATTATTTTTGTGCCATCATAAAAAACTCAAATCCGCCTCCTTTTGAGGCTATTTTATTGTTGTGATTTTTCGGATTTCAGTGAATTTATTTCATTGAAACGACGCATACCCTTTGCGTCACAATACGAAAATTGAGATCCGACTTCCTCGAGGGTAGTTTATCCTCTTAATTTCTCGAAAATTATTACTGAACACAGCATACCTCTGCTGCCACCATAAAAAATTTGGATCCGTCCCCTATTAGTAGTGGTTTATTTTTGTGGTTTTTCGGAAATCCTCGCTGATCTGTATTTTCCTGTGAAGAAATTTCATTGAAACAACACATTATGATCACACATAACTTACTTTTTGTGTCACAAAAAAATTAGTTTCGTGTCCTTTCAAGGGAAATTTAGTTCTGTTCATTCCCGAAATTGTTGATTTCATTGAAACAAAGCCTGATGATTCCACCTCAAATACTTTTTTTGCCACTATACAAAAATTTCAGTTCCGATCCCTTTCAAGGATAGTGTACTTCTATCATTTTAAGAATAATTGCACGAAGGGTATCCGTAATCCGTATCTTAAAGTGATACAACGATTTTCTGAATCAAGCTCATGTTTCCTATTTGGTATCGTAGGATCGAACTCATTAACACATAATGCTTTGTTTCAATGAAATATTTTCACGGGAAAATATCATAAACGATTCCCGAAAAATCACAAGAATGAACTACCAAAAAAAGGGGGCAGATCCGAATGTTTTCATCGTTGCACCAAAAAAATTCTACGTTCAGTCAAAATGCATGGTTTCAATCAAATATCCCCACTGAAGACTTTATGTCAACATTGTATTTATGATCTATACTAACCAAAAATTTCAGAAGAAATATCAATTCATTGCTGACTAACTATATTTTTTCCTTAAGAGCAAACAATACCTCGAATAAAACGGAATGACTTTTGGAAGCTAGAGTTCATTTTTTTCAAGAAAATTTTTCGCTGCAAATGGTTGAAAAAATCGTAAAAATGCGCAATGTTGCCACTTCTTCAAATTCAAGAATTTTCGGGAAAATAAAAACTGAAATGAAGTAAAAAATGGAAAAATAACCAACATTCTAACAAAAGATTAAAAAACTACTCACTGACGCTGAAGATTTCACTCGGCTATTGGCAACGTTTAAACATGTACGCCGCGATTCAGTTGCGTGACTTTGAAATATTAACGAGGTTTAATGAAACTTGAATGTGTGCTGTGGCTGTGGTGCGTAATTAAACACCACGTGGTGTTGTTTGCTCTTGAGTGACTGACAATCCCAAACTCACCTTCGATAAATCAGTAAATACTCCTATATTGTTCAGTTACTTTCGCATATCCTACGTGTTTTTCTATTTCGAAACGAAAAATTCGAAGTTCAAGGTGGATTATTATTGGTCGTTGGAAGAACATCATCTCTAAAGTGTAGATCTTCTGTTACGGATGAACATAAAATAGGAAAGTGCCATAAAATACAATTCACTCGTAAAAATACAGAGATAATACCTGCAACATTATCTCGGGCAGGTAGGGTACACTCATGATATTATAAACTAAAGCGGATCAAGGCTCAGAATATAAATCTCACGGAAGCACGCTCAGAAGGACCTGAGAATCTACCTTATGAGAAGTTACACGTTGTCGGTTACAATGAAATGGAAATACTCAATATCAACAGTGCGTTTTGGGCTTATGTGAATATGAACTGATATAAAATTGATTTTCACGTTCCCAGAGAATATTACGCTTTATGTAAAGCAGGTAAAGGGATCAACAACGAAAGTTGAATTTAAGAATGAAAATAATTATACGAAGGCGTATTAGAGCCACTGCCAAAACAAATCTGTCAATTGACAGATTCAGTCTGTTAAATCACACATTTATTCTTACAATTGACACATTAAATGTGTGAATTGACAGATTACATCTGTCGATTTTGGGTTAGCTTTCATTCAATAATTTCAAATGTTTTTGAAGATCGCCAAACACTCTTCATAATAAAATCATGTTGTGATATGAGTATACCTAGATATCCATATGAAATATCGAACCAAATGTTCATGTTTGTACAGTGCGCCTCAAAATTATGGAACAAATTCATTTTCTCAGAAGAAAATATTTGGCAACAAAATCCTGAAACAGGTCAATTTTTGTTTCACTTTTACCAAATTTGTATGCATTTTTGAAGGATTTTGTTGCATCCTGTGCCATCCCCATCAACCCTCTAAATTTTTTGAATAGGGAAAGTGGGTTATGTGGTACTTTTTTGGCAAGGTCTTTGTATCTTCTTTGCAGGCGTGCAGAATTTCTCAAGAAAAAATTTTTTCGAAAAATTAGTTAGTTCATAGAGGGTTTCAGTATGTGCACTTTGTCATGGCTCATTTACTTTGAGACGATGGTACCTGATGAAATTTGTCACCGAATAATAGTCGACCATTACAGTTTTGTTCATGCACAACTTTCAACCCCTACGAACCCTTTAATGGAAAAAAATATTTAACACGTGAGGGGGTTGAAAGTTGTGCATGAACAAAACTGTAATGGTCGACTTTCATTCGGTGACAAATTTCGTCAGGTACCATCGTCTCAAAGTAAATGAGCCATGGCAAAGTGCACATGCTGAAAACCTCTTTGAACTAACAAATTTTTCAAAAAAAAAAAATTGTTCTTTCGATAATTTCTGCACGCCTGTAAAGAAAAAACAAAGACCTTGCCAAAAAAGTACCACATGACCTACTAACCCTATTCAAAAAATTTAGAAGGTATATGGGGATGGCACAGGGTGCAACAAAAATCCTTCAATGAATTTGGTAAAAGTGAAACAAAAATGGACCTGTTTCAAGATTTTGTATCCAAATATTCTTCTTCTGAGAAAATGAATTTGTTCCATAATTTGGACGCGCACTGTAAAACAAAAGAAACTGAAAATATTTTAGCAAAGAGAAACTTATTCAACAGCACTGTAACCAAAATTTTCAGAAATCTGGACATAGGTATTTTAGTTTTTCATATATAGACACATCTATTCAGGTCGTGCAACATCTAGTGAAGCCACAGATGCCTGCTAGATATAATTAACGAGTATGTGTACCTCATATTCATTTCTCCAATCGTAAAAATCAATTTCAAGTCCTTTTCCACCCTTTGTGTATTTTATAGATGTATGCAGAGTCAGCAGACATTGAGCATCTGGCAAACATTCATACTTTTTTGAAACAATACAATACTTTTGAAATAATCAAAGACAGAATCATCTGAAATTTTAAACCTGCATACCTTGTTTTAAGAGGAATGAGCTATTACAAATAAAAAAGAAATTATGTCAATCGATGTTACCTTCAACATGAAATCATCGATTTTTTTCAAAACCCCACATCAATGAAAATGTTCAACTGGAAATTTTTGTATGGTACAGCGTGTATTTTCTGTTCAATCTTCCGTAGCGCAACCAGTTCAAATTCCTCTATTGATGAAAGTCTGTGGTGAATGCTTTTAAAGCGTAAAGGCGTTTTAAGAATTTGGCGACAAATTGCTCCTTCCTGAGATTGGCTAAATGATGTAATTAATATCCATTTTAGAGTGATGTTGAGGTAAGGTAAAGAAAAATGCGATGTCTAAAGGGAGCAGGCACTTGATAACTTTTTTCGCATCGTCCAGACAAAATGGATGACTAGCAATCTGATAGAGATTCATCACATGATGAACGGATTCGTGACGAAATTAGAATTAATAGATGGGCAACTGTGTAGTATTTTGCTTGTTTCAACTGCAATTTGGTATAACGACACTATAGTTGAAATGGCAATTCTATAACGACACGATGTGGAAACTCTTAATCTTGGCGAATGAACTTATGGTTCTTTTCCTCCATATGTGCATCATCTGTCCTGCAGCAAATTAGATTTTTCACAAGCCAGAGGGCCGATTCTTGAATCTCGATCAAGAATTGAAGAGTATGACAATTGTCATATGTTTATGTCGATTTTCTAAGTTTTCTCGAGCATCTGCAAACTTTGTGACAGTTCTATTCGCTATTTCGACTATGTTTTCAAGCGATTCGAGAAATAAACTGAATGCAGGATATCGAGAAATTTCAAATCGGAATATAAACATAACCTTATCACCGTTTCCTTCGACAAAGCAACGACGGGTAGGGAGATATAACATTCGATTGTTGAGTGACATTCGGACCCATGCGCTTGTTTCGAAACGGTGACAAGGTTATATCTATGTTTACTTATTGTTCATAGTCGGATTTAGAATTTCTCGATATCTTAAATTCATTTTATTTCTTAAATATTTGCGGGAACAAAGTCAAAATGGCGAACAGAACTCTTACAAATCTTGCAGATGCTCAAGAAAACTTAAAAAATCGACAAACAACTCGAGATGAATATATAACAATAGGTCTATTGCATGAATTTTTTTATCATTGGAATCGAATATTTTATCCGTAAAACTGTAACCACCTTCAAAAATTTCAGTTTTCAACGAGAAAACGCTCTTTCAAATTTGGCTCCGCATGTCGGTTGTTTGAACGGAAGAAACTTCGCGGTTCCCGTGACGTATGGGGTTATATCCACTCTCCCTCTTCTCGTGTACTTTTCTCTCTAGCAAGCCATTAGACAGCGTCGGGCTGTATCGATCGGTGATTCGTAGAATAACGAGTGACGTAGAGGCGATCTGACGCGTTTCTCCCGCTTCGACCTTGAGTCCCGATTTGACCATTTTTAATACCGAATTATTCAAAATTCGCGAATTGTTTAAATTTGTGATACATTACATTATCATTTTGTGTCGATATAGAATGAGAAAAACAAAAAATATGATCATTCGCGTTACATGCAAGAGACCTATTGCCATAATCGACAATTCTTGTTCGAGATTCAATAGCTTACTCCCAGGATCATTTCAGATTCCACTTAGGTACACTAGACAGATAACTCAATAAAATAGTAGACAGGGCCCCGCATTCTTTATTTTATCACTTTTTCAGTTTCCGCATGAAAAATAAAAGATACTTATGCGTTTCTTCACTTCGAGAATACCCACGGTTTTCGAGATATTCTGCCTTACAACTCTATTTTCCAATATTCTTCATTCAGAATATTTGATGTTATTAAGTCTTGTCAAGTCTCATTGGAGTTTATTTTTGGTGTTATTTTATATCGTGTGTTTTTTTTAGAGTGTTAGAACTTTGAATCGCAATAAAAAACATTTAAATTAAGATTGAAGCCAAATTTTTTTCTTCGGAAGATAATTCTATGACATTTATGTCTCAAAAATAATTTCCGGCATATGTCCATCACGATTAGCTCTAAGGAATCGCATTCGACCAGACCAATTTTGGACCACTTTTTCGAGTGATTCATGCCTTATATCATCAATTATACGAGATATGTTGGCGTAAAAGGAAACAATGGATTACTCAGGGTATTTTAAACTCCTCAAATTATAATGTAGAAATCTCGGAATATAAACGTTTTAGGAATCTGTTGAATAAGGTTATTAAATCAGCAAAAAACGAATATTATAAACGTAGAATTATTGAGTCAAATAATAATTATAAACAAATCTGGCATTTGATCAATGAAGCTACTAATTCAACAAAAAAGGAGAGAATTCAGAATTACAGTTCGAGAGTGGATAATTCCCATATGATAAATGAAAGAGAAGTGAGTAATGCGTTCAATGATTTCTTCATTAACATAGGTAAGTCAATACAACCTGAAATAGTAAAAGATTCGAACACACGGTATAGTAAAAATAGAAATGTAAACTCGTTCTTCCTGAGCCCGGTTACACAGAATGAACTGATCAATTACATCAACACATTGGAAAATCATTCAGCTCCGGGAATCCATAATGGTTAAAAATATCCATATCAGCATTTCAAAACCTCTGCTACATATAATAAACATTTTGCTACCTCAACGGTTTCATCAGAGTGGAAGGCATCAATTGTCCCTCCTGTACTCAAGTCAGGAAGTAAATGTGAGTTGAACCACTATCGGCCAATATTCGTCATTTCTGGTTTCGCGAAAATGTTCGGAAAATGGTTGAAAGAAAAAATCACGAAATATCTCGAAAGTAACAATTTACTTTACAACAAACAGTTTGGCTTCAGAAAGAATAGGAATACCGAGGACGCGATATTGGAACTTGTAAAAGAAATACATTCAAATTTCACAAACAAGAAAAAGAATCTGGCTGTGTTCATGGATCTTACTGAGGCTTTCGATACTGGCTCACATGAGAAGCTTTTCGAGAGACTTGTGAAAGTGGGAATTAGGGGAGGACCACTGAATCTACTCATAAACTATTTATCAAACAGGAGTCAGTTTTTGAAAATTGATGATATATATATAGTGAAACGCAGATAATAAATATAGGTGTACCACAGGGTACAGTTCTGGGCCCACTCCTCTTTCTTGTATACATAAGTAACATCGGCGAAGTATTCGAAGAGTGTACGGTTGTAGCATATGCTGATGACGCAGCGTTATTATTTTCTGGTGATTCTTGGAATGAGGTATATGAACGAGCAGAGAGTGGTGTTAATACTCTCCATACCTGGCTAAGTGAAGGTCTCCTAGCTTCGAATTGTACCAAAACCTTTTCTATGACCTTCAGTGCTTCATTGGCTGATCAACCAAAACAAACCACGATAAAAATCCATAATCCCCTGTGTACACACAATAACTGTAATTGCCCTCAAATCAACAGAATTGACAAAATGAAGTACGTAGGTATATTTCTAGACCAAAATCTGAAATGGGACGCACACCTTGCCTTTTTAAATAAAAAATTAGAAATATTTTCCATGAGTTCTTCCAATTGCGCGACATATTGAGTGAGGAAATGCTCAACATGTTATATTACTCATTGGTTGAATCAAATTGGAGATATTGCATTGCGGTGTGGGGAGGAGCCTACAATAACGTATTTAGATCAGTGATGACTTGCCAGAATTTGATCTTGAAAATCATGTATAGAAAACCCTTCACCTACCATTCGATGGATCTTCATAAAAACTGTAAGTTACTGAGAATTAGAAATTTATATGTACACGTCGTAAATAATTAAAGCAGATCGAACCCAATATGAGAATCGGTTTTATAAAACGAGATATGTCGATCAGAATAACTTGTCTGTACCTTTGATGCCTACTGACTTATGTCAGAGATTCTCAACTTATTTTGGACCTAAATTATTTAATAAACTACAAAAATATATAAATGTTCAGTCAAACTCAAGATCATTCAAAATAGTAACCAAGAAATTTTTACTTCAAAACCAGGAATACTTTGACGATATCTTTCGATTTTATAGACTTATGTTTATGTTTGATTGTATGATGATCATACCTTGCCTACCTTGCCCTTCTCCTTCTATTGTCATTATCCTTTCTGATTTATATTGAATGGTTATTTTTTGAGAATTTTGATCAGCACACAAGATTCATCTTAGGCTGACTGAATTCCTTGAATTTTGCAGAGTGGTATAATAGTTATTGTATTTATGAATGTATTTCAAATATTCAGTTGAGACTGCCTGTGAATGGAAATGTTTGATTTATCACCTTAGCTAATAAAATTTGATTTGATTCGATTTGATTTCAAAGCGTCTATTGTTTCTCAGCATAAACTAATAACTTGACATAACCCCAAAGAAAATGGTCCAGTGGATTATGCTCTTGGAGGCCAATTAATTGGAACATTTCTGAAAAAAATGTTATCGCCAAATCTCGAAAATAACCCAGAAAAGATTTGACGTCAAGTCAACAGCGTTTTAGCGCAGATTCAAAGGTGATTACCGCTTTGGCAAACAAAAAATAACCAAATTTTACATATTTTTCCCGATATATCCAAGAATTATAATCGCATGAATCTGAAATTTGTTGCACTGCTTCGAAATATAAAGCTCAAAGTCTCAGCAAAATCTCGTCCCAAATATGAACAGTTTTCGAAAAAAATTTTGATTTTTTTTTTAATTTACTGACAGTATGACCTCAACGAAACTTCTCAAGAAGTTGTGCGTCGTTATATTCCAACTAACTGCCAAGTTTAAATACAATCGTTTCAGTAGTTCCCGAAACATCACGGAAGAAAACTCAAAATTTCAGAAGGAGCTTACTCCGAAATCGTAAGGCCGATTTCTTTCATTAAGGAACTTAACCGTCGCATTTTAGAATGCAACGTACCCTGAGAGTTTCAGATCGATAGGATTCTCCGTACGCTCGCAATCGTGCAATCGGACGGCCAGCCGGAAAGAATAAGTTTGGCAGCGGATTCGTCATCAGAGAGTCCACATAGTCGTTTGAGACCATTTTCGGCTCAAAATCCGAAAATTACAGATATTTGGACGCTGTTTCTCAGAATATGTGTGCAATAAATTAACTAGTAAACAACTTCAAATTCCTGTGCAAAAACGTAAGTTGCGCAATATTATCGACCGTTACAAATAAAGATCTGTCATTAATTGCTGGACGCATTACGCTGTAAATCGAAAATTATCGTCCGACAGTTGGAAGGTCATTTAGAAAAGAACATTTCAATAAATTGTGAATAATTTTACGATAATGAAGAGACACTTTTAGTATATATCTTCCGTCCCGAAAACTATATTTCCTAGGTCGCGAGACTGATCAATAGTTCTGGCAATCTGGCTCATGCTTAAAGAGTGAGCTGGCCTAGCTGGTTTTCTAAACATCAAATGAATTCAGTACCACTGTTGGATCACTTGGTATCAACTTGATCTTTCATTGCTTCAGTACGTTTCGTATCTTAGTATTTCCAAATACTAACCAGAAAACAAATAATGGTTTAAATTTTTCACGTGCAATGTATTGTATTCCAACTCCACCAACAATAAATTTACCTTTGAAATATTGTAATTGAGCTGATATCGACAAGAACATGCCAATGAGACCTGAAATCAACTCCATACTACGAAGACCACTAAATGTGTTTTCAGTTATTATAACTGCTGAAGAAGTTTTCATTGCACTCGGGAATTGCTAGTCAGGAAATCCGAGGAGAAATTCGATTGTAGGTTATTGATTTCCTCTGTGAAATAGAAAATAACCTCAAGATATAGACGGATTCTGGAAACAGCGAATAAGTTGAATAACATAACATTTAAGACATTCATTTCTGAACCAGTAATTCCGATTTTCGTCGTCCGAAGGTCCATGAATAATTCGTAACTTAATCGAGAGTATTGGGTTGGTACGTGGTTTGACAATTCTATGACATTGAAGGGGAGGGAAATATTTGCGTTGTTTTCATTAGCTAAAAGCGAATATCTGGAGTTGTTGATGATTTTATTTATTTCACAAGTGCAATTAGGTGATCGTGGATCTGATCGACTGATATTCGATTCCTGATGATATTCCTTCAACACTATATGAAAATATGCAGTGTTTATCATTCATTCTTGTCTTCTGAAGTGTGAAGTATCGACATCAGAGGTAGCATTTATTATGAATATATACTCCATTCACTTTTATAAAGTATCCCGGTTTGCCATGACATCCTGACAGATTTCACCGTGTATATTTTGAAAATGTTAGCTTATAGTCATTTTTCTGTCAGATAACTACACAACGTTGTCCTATCTACAAAGAGGTCGAAGTAATTACTTATTTTTCAAAATGTCAATCTATATTTGGAAAGTAATGAATTTGAGAAAATATTATGTGAATTCAATGATTCCAAAGACCCGGCGAATGTTGAAGAAAATTTTTTCTCTGTTAATATTGGAAATATATGCTTCTTTCTTGTACGGAAATCAAGAATCGAGTGTTTTGGAATTTTACTGAAAAATGATGGATAGAGTAGTCCGTTACTTCGAATTCCCTACTTTTCTAAATTCTCAAGAAATAAGCCACCAGAAGTTACCTTGTTGCACAACTTGAAATATTCCAGTACGAAAATGTAGTAGTACCTCGAAACCTGTGTCACAGTTAACCTCAAAAGAACTAACCCCATTTACAAAGGTCTTGGGAATCTACGTGAATGATACATACACTGGATTGGGATCAACATATTTCTAAACTGGGATGCAGCTTAGCTTCAGTCTGTTATCTTTGGGTGTAATGGCAAGATATCTGGATAAATTCTCCATGAAAACTGTTTATCATGCAGTACTCGAGTCAAAAGCAAGATATTGAATTATGTTTTATGGACATACTTTGAAGTCAACTCAAATATTCAATTCCCAGAAAAAAGCAATTCCTAAAATATCAGAAGAAATAGCATTGAATGAGATATTGTATAATTCATGTTATTTTCGTGCATAAAAATTCAATGTTCTGCCAACATAGGATATAACAAGTTCATTTTCAATGTACTACTTCCCATCGAAACAATTCCACGAAATATATAACTTTTGAAATTATTCGTTTAGGAATTTGTTCAATTCAAACATGACTACCTACTTAAGGCTCAATACAATGCAATCAAAGCGAAATGTTAATTTATTAGTTTATTATGGCTGAAGCTGAATTGTTATTTGTTATTGAAAGAGAGTAGAAATTGGCAACCTCGCGTCGAATTATTTTGACATTGTCGATATTCGTGCATAAAAATTCAATGTTCTGCCAACATAGGATATAACAAGTTCATTTTCAATGTACTACTTCCCATCGAAACAATTCCACGAAATATATAACTTTTGAAATTATTCGTTTAGGAATTTGTTCAATTCAAACATGACTACCTACTTAAGGCTCAATACAATGCAATCAAAGCGAAATGTTAATTTATTAGTTTATTATGGCTGAAGCTGAATTGTTATTTGTTATTGAAAGAGAGTAGAAATTGGCAACCTCGCGTCGAATTATTTTGACATTGTCGATATTCCAGGAGTGCCAACCTGCCTAGGTTTTAGTTACAAAAACCTGATAGACCTAAATATCATGGCCAACCGGGATACTTTATAGAAGTGAATGTATAACTGTTGAAACTGGAACAGTAAAAATGGTTGGCTCGTTTTTTACTGAAAATAAATCGCAGAATAAAATCCGCCATATGCATGGAATTGATAAGGCATAAGTTTAAGGAAACTTCTTATTTTTACTATTTCAAATAGTGTTATATGTCATCAAATTACTACTATATTAGTCTGCATATGCTATGTTCGTCCTATTATTTTTTCAAATTACATATTTATTATACTGAATATGTATTATGCAAACAAAATAATTCAATTAATATTTCATTCTCGTGTTAGTCATTATTCAAAGAATACCGATTTTGAATTATCACCACAAAATATTTTACCATCCATACAAATGTTTTCTTTATAATGCAGATGCTACTTCAGTACCCTCATAATCTTTGATTGGCTATAAGGTAAATTGGGAATTTATCAGGAACAACACAATGAAGAATAAATTCCATCTTTGGGTAGGCGATCCTCATCCGAACATATAAATATAAATTACATAATTTAAAAGGTCCTTCTTGGAAATCAAAAGGAATAGAAAACAATTCAATTTATTGCTTGAAACTCTGTTTTCTGAAGATAATAATTGAAATGAGATTTGAAATTGTACTTTCTTTATGTTGGTGAAAATTCATTACCATCAATCATTATTTCATCATCTTGTTTCGATAAACACTTCTTCCTCAAAATGGCTAAAGTTTAAGATAGAAGATCTCCCCTTTCTTTGCAATGGAAATATCACTCCTTCCAGAAATTAATTAGAGTATGCTTCGAACAATGTTGGATACTAAACTAAGTGCATATTTTTTCGTGAAAGATCAGATTATTATGGTTATAATTTTTTTCAGAAAATCGGGTCAAACGTACGAGAATAATATAGGTAGAATTTCAATCTGTAATTTCATTTCTATTTTTCGCAGGATTATATCAATTTTTGGAAAATGTTTCATAAATCTGAGGAGCAGCACTCATTAGATATGTTCACTGATAAAAAATTCTCGAATTAGTATCAATTTAAGGACATGGCATTCAAAATATCTAGGAAGGGTAGTGATTTTTCACGAATTTCCAAAATGCCCATTATCTAGTGAACGGTGAGAATTCTACCCAAAAATTTTTTGGTATTCTGGGTGGTCATGAACTAGTCTATCACTAATTCAAATATTGTTTAAGGTTGACTGGACACCCTGTATATCAAATGAGAGATGTTAGTGGTACCCAATGGGCTTCGTCCAATATAACGCTAGCTGTAGCATGTGTATAATAAATTCGAATTATTCTAATTATAGTTATTACAACGTTAACCAACTAATTATACAAAACGAATGAAATAGACAGTCCAATGTAATTCCTTCACCAGTGTGAAAATGTCTCGAATGTACTCTCTACTAGACTTTGTGGCTTTGTCAGAACAGTTTCCTGAATTTATGGAGTGATACCGGGATGTTTGCCTTCTATAGGAGATTCAAGATACTTTTCTATTTCTTCCACTATCAGATTTTTGAGGAAGGGGTCAAAGATTCAAATATTCAAATATAAAATCTAGACTACAATATATCTCAATAATAGTATTCCGTCTTCTATCAGTGCATTTATGTTGCATTGCACAACAATACAATAACCTTGCCTAATGCTTCACGAATTCTATTGAAAACTATAAGTAACGCGTCATCAAGTTAGGTCGAGTTTAAGGGTTCCGTCAGAAATTGGGTGCTGAACTGCGGCTTCGTAGACTTCGGCGATTCATACCTCGAATAAAACACGGACTTTTGGAGGCCAGAGTTCGTTTTTTTCGAAACATTTTTTGGGTGCAAATGGTTGAAAAAAATTGTGTGAATGCGCAATGTAGCCACTTGCTCATTCTCATTGAAGAACTAAGTGAATCCCAAAAAAAATTTCCAAAAATAATCACTGAAGCCTACAGAACGACACCCCGTTTGCTCCTAAATTTCACGCATTTCCAATATTTCTCGCGGTTATTGGCAACGTTGAATAAGGCAGACAGCAAGAAGGTAAAGGGTGTTTAAAATTGCGCGTTTTTTTAAAGAATAAATGAAACACATAATTTGCATTCATTTTTAAAAACTTTTTATTGGTAATTGAAAAATAATATCTGCAAATGGCCTCCTCTTGCAGCTCTACAGAAGTCCACTCTTTTGTTAAAATTTTCAATGACATTTTGACATACTTGAAGCTCTATCTCACTAATGACACGAATGATTTCATCCTTTGGTTCACGAATCGATTGTGGATTATTCTTTTAGACCTGGCTTTTCACATAACCCCAAAGAAAATAGTCCATCGGTGTCAAATCACATGATCTTGGTGGCCAATTGACATCACCGTTTCTGGAGATTATTCGTCCAGGAAATTTTTGTCTCAATAAATCAATTGTATCATTTGCAAAATGAGGTGTAGCTCCATCCTGTTGGAACCAAATGTCCTCTAGATCTATATTCGTTATTTCAGGCCACAAAAATTATCATCCGACGGTATCGATCGCCATTGACAGTTACAGCTCCACCAGCATTTCCAAAGGAGTAAAGTCCAATTACACCACCTGACCATAATGCACACCAAACAGTGACTCGTTAAGGATGCATGGGTTTCTCATGAATAATTCGTGGATTTACTTCAGCCCAGATACGACAATTTTGTTTATTCAAAGCCAGCAAGTTGGAAATGTGCCTCATCGGAAAACATGATTTTTGAAAAAAAAAACAGCTGGTGTTTATTGATGAAATTGGCAAATGATCGACGTTTTAAATGATCTAATGGCGTGGCCCTTATATGCCTTCAGAGCTAAATCCTTGTGCAAAATACGCCATGTTGTGGTCCCACTAAGTCCAACTTGTTGTGAACGTCGTCTAATGGACATTCAGGGTCTTCAGCAACACTTTCACGAACCAAATCAATAATTTCTTGTGAACGACCGCTACGACTCTATTTTTCACTTTTTTGATCTTCCATCGAACCGGTCTCTTGAAATTTTTCAATAATTCGACGAATAGTGCTTTGAGATGGACGATTATGTAAACCATAAAATTCACGCAATTTTCTAAAAACACTTTTCACAGAACGCTAATTTTCTCAAAATAATTCAACAGTTTGAACGCGTTGTTGTATCGTGTACGAAGACATTTTTATAAACGTTATACATCACACTTTTTAAATGTCAAAATGCGAATAGTGCGCCATCTATATTTCATTTCTTCTTGAAAAAACCGCGCAATTTCAAACACCCTTTATATTTACCTAGAGATATTAACGAAGTTCAATGAAACTTGCATGTGGCTGTGTTGCCGAGCCGTAATTTACCAACACGTGGTAATGTTTGCTCTTAAAATAAATCATTTTAACTCGTGGATGTATCCCGAAATTGTTGAAAATGATGTACTAAATAATATAAACATTGCAAGAATGAAGGGTTTTTTCAACTCCAAAGTCTGACAAATATCAAATCAAGCACCCAAACAATCAGGGTCCCATATCATTCACGTTAGACGTGGACATCAAGATCATATTTGAGGTCAAATTATGTATACAAGAACATATTGATAACTCAATTATATCGGTGAAAGTCAAAAATGCTATATTGACCGAAAAATTCGTTTTTTTGTATAACTAACATTGGGAAATAATAATAATAATAATATTTATTGATTCCATTAGATTACATATACAACGTAAAATTGGAATAGGTCAGAAACATGGAATAGAAAAATGGTTAACCTTTACAAAATTCTTTGAAATCACCTATATTGTAGGGCTCACAGTTTAAAATCACAGGATACAAAGCTTTCTTAAATTTTAAAGGGTCAGAAATATTTCTTATTTTAGGTGGCAACATGTTGAAAATACTCACTGCCATATATTCTGCGTTTTTTTCTCTTAAAGTGGTCTTGTGTGCAGGTACAGTATAAGGAAATATTCTTCTAGTAGCATTTAAATTTTTGTAAGGCTCGAAATAATGTTTGTGTTTACAGAAAAAAATCATTAATCTAAATATATATAAACCATAGATAGTTAGAATATTATTGCCTTCAAAGAATCCCCTACAAGATTCTCCATATCCTAAATTTAACATTGTTCTTAAAGCTTGTTTTTGAATGACAAATAAATCGCTCATATAAGAAGAATTACCCCAGAAAATTATTCCATATGACAGGATAGATTGAAAGCTGGCAAAATATACAACATTAAGCAGATCAAAATCGATTTGCTTCCTCAACATAAAAAGCATGTAGTTTACAGAATTGAGTCTACCTCTAAGATGTTCAATATGAGGTCCCCATTTAAGGTGTCTATCCACTACAATTCCCAAAAAAGTAACACTCTCTCTAACCATGACATCATTACCTGAAAAGTATATAAAAATAAACACTGCGTTTTATCAACATTCAAAACAAGATTGTGAGCTCCCAACCAGTCACCCACTGACTTCAGTACACTTTTTGAGTCTTCTATAGCTGTTGCAACACAAGGGGATTCGAGAATGTAGTTAGTATCATCAGCAAACATACCCATATTGTGCTTGATTGGAATTTTGGCCTTAGGTAAACCATTAATGTAGATAATGAAAAGTGGAGGTCCTGGGATACTTCCCTGTGGAACGCCCATAGTGATTACTCTCTCGTTCGATTGCAATATTTCACCATCCACTTCCATAACAACTATCTGTCTCCTGGATGACAGGTAACTCTCCATTAGCTTTAACTGATTGTCTCTGATGCCGTAGTCCTCAAGAATTGATAACAATCGTTCATGATCCACACAATCAAAGGCCTTGGTAAGATCCAAGAATAGACCCAAGGGAACCTCACCTTGTTCGAGGGTAACTAAAACTTTCGTTATAAGTTCAAATGTGGCGGTTTCAATATTTCTGTTCTTCACAAAGCCATGTTGATGTTTCGAGATAACATTAAATTTTTGAAAAAAACTCAGAAGTCTGTTACATAGAATTTTCTCAAAGACCTTAGAAAATGAAGATAAGATGTTGATAGGTCTGTAACTATTAAATGATCCACCTCTGAGTACAGACAGACATTCTGCAATCACCCTGTCCAGGGATAATACGTTAGGGATCCTCAGTTCATTCATTGTTTAGTAGATGTGGACGTTTGTACTATCCAAGACTGTAGATTTATTAGCTCAACCTGGGGAATCGCTCCGTATTTCGCTCCAGAAGATACAATTGGGTCCTGCCGTATTGAAAATCAATCACAGAGTAGGATACGAAACGATGTGTAACTGCTCCATCTGAAGAACAACGAAATGGCCGATTCTGTCTGTTCGAATTCAGTAGGTTTCACGTGAATGATTAAGTACGCTATTAAGGACGGGTATTATAAAACTATTTTGACAGATAACTAGACGTTAACTCGTAAAATCTGGTTGAAAAAATCTAGAAAGCACTGAAGAAAGGACAGGAGCTTTTAGGCGTTGGGTCAAATTCAAACTTTAGATCAACACGAAATTGTGCACTTAGTTGCGTGGTGGTAATCTCCACCTGATTACGAAGTTTTAATCTGACTGCATTTGTGCTTCTCGAGATATTGCGGAAATAACGTTTAAATTCCTAATAACAACGAAATTTGGCACATTCTCTTCCTCATATACAGTGCGTGTCAGAATTATGTACCAAATTCATTTTCTCGGAAGAGAAATATTTGCCAACAAAATTTCGAATAAGGTCAATTTTGTTTAAATTTTACCAAATCTGATGCATTTTTAAAGGATTTTTGTTCCACCCTGTGCCATCTCCATCAACCCTCTAAATTTTTTGAATTGGGAAAGTGGGTCATGTGGTACTTTTTTGGCAAGGTCTTCGTATCGTCTTTACAGGCGTGCAGAAATTTTCAAGAAAAAATTCCAAATTCATTGAAGGATTTTTGCTGCACCCTGTGCCATCCCCATATACCTTCTAAATTTTTTGAATAGGGTTAGTGGGTCATGTGGTACTTTTTTGGCAAGGTCTTTGTATTTTCTTTACAGGCGTGCAGAAATTATCGAAAGAACAATTTTTTTTTTTTGAAAAATTAGTTACTTCAAAGAGGTTTTCAGTATGTGCACTTTGTCATGGCTCATTTACTTTGAGACGATGGTACCTAATGAAATTTGTTACAGTTTTGTTCATGCACAACTTTTAATCCCTTTCAACCCCCTCACGTGAGGAGGGACCTGTTTCAGGATTTTGTTGACAAATATTTTTCTTCTGAGAAAATGAATTTGTTCCATAATTTGTATGGAACGTATGTATAATATCGGATCGAATTGAAATTTGGAACACTGTAGTTAAATACTGAATCTTAGGTTTGTGCCGAATTCCATTGAAATCCAATCAATTTTTTCAGAGAAATTATGGATTATCGGATTATGGGCTTACGGAGAATCTTGAAACTTTCAGATTAGGTGACTGTCAATTTCTTCATAGGCGAAATCTTCGGAACGGTTTCAGAGTTATAGCCATTTGAATTTTAAGGTAATTTTTCCTTATATTATATATATTTTTTTCCATAAACTATCAGATTCAAAGAATCTTTGAACGGTATGGTTCACAACGGTGCACCAAGATTCAGCTTTATACGATCGTGATTTTCGGAGATATTGGAAAAAAATATGTCGAATTTATTGGTTGCTCACCAATAAAATTTCAGGGGAGTCTTACTTTAAGTATTCGACATATCGATCGAAAAGCACCCCTATAGGGCATCCTGTATAAATAGGGTAAGCTGTACAAAGGCTTTGGATCACTTTTCAACATTCATAGCGTTAGTGCTTGGCAACCAATTTTCCGTAAACATGTTTTTGGTGGAATATTTCCCCTGGAAACGACTGACAATGCCTTTTTGGTTATTCACCATAAATTCTTTCACAATGATGCTCAAAATAATAATAAATAAAGGAATTACAATAAACGTCCGGCTGAACGAACACGACTTCATAAACAAATCGTTGGAACATTACATCTATCCAATATGTTCATATTTATATCACAGATTAATTAAACTGGTCAGCATTTGATTAACACTTCGCCGAATTTACAGCGACATATTGTCAATGCACTTTCGCAATTGTCTGATTCGAGTACCTATAAATTATTTCCATGAATTTTCATACTGGGTGTTGATCCCGATGAACCCCAAAGATGAAGGACATTTGGACGGAGCGAAAGGGTCTCAATAAAGCTAAATAATACTCAAAAGCTACAAAATACGAGATAGCAATCGACTATATGAGTCATTTAAAATGAGCCAAATAAAGGGTTTTCCAATAAGAGGTGTTATTTTGAATGGCCCGCTATTTCGGTAGATGTCACTTTTGAAGCTGTCATTTTTTGACATTTGACAAGTAGAAACTACGCCATTAATGAAAATGGAACGATGCACGCTTCAACAACGCATTGAAATTATTATAATTCACTATAAAAATGGTGAAATTTTGGCAGAGACGGTTCGTAAAACTCGAACATTTTTGGGTCGTCGTGAAGCACCTTGTCGGACCGCAATAAAGAAATTGGTGGAAAAATTCGAGCTGTTTGGACAAGTTAGTGATGTGAAGAATAAAACTCGTGCAGGTCACTCAAGAACAGCCGAGAATATTGCTGCTGTAGCCCAAAGTGTTGAAGAAAACCCAGGTTTGTCCATTCCTCGTCGTTATTTGGAATTAGGCATTCCACAAACGTCATTACACCGTATTTTGCATGAAGATTTGTTTCTTAAGGTATAAAGTTCAGTTAACACAAGAATTCAAGGCGGCCAATCATCAACAACGTCGTGTCTTTGCTGATTGGGTCGTTGAAATGCATGAAAATGATCCGGAATTCCATCGAAAAATCATCTTGAGTGATGAGGCCCATTTCCACCTCGGTGGCTTCGTCAACAAGCAAAATTGTCGCATCTGGGGCTCGGAAAACCCGAGAGTTATTGTTGAAAAGCCTCTTTTTCCTCAACGTGTGACTGTTTGGTGCGGTTTATGGTATGGCGGAGTCATTGGGCCTTACTTTTTCGAAAATGAGGATTCTGTATCATTTTCATGGTTTTTTGTGGGTTTTTACTCATAACTCATAATTATTGTTGTTTCATAGAAAACGCCCTTGTGAGTTGCAAGATTGAACTATTCGTCAAGGGCAGTTTTTTGGAAAACGGATTGTCTAATGAACAATACCGAAAAAATTCAAACAAAGCGAACTGTGACGTCTCAGAGTACAAATCTGACTCTTTCATCAGACGAACGAGAAATTTTTTTAACAATTATTATCTTTAGATTTTTCGTTTTGTGACTTCTGTCAAATAGACAACGAGCAACTGCCAACAGATTCTGTTGGAATCGTCTCGAATTGAAAAAAAAATATTTTTCGAAAATTTTTCCAATTTCTGTCGACAAAAGATTTTTTCAGGAACTGTTTATCATATTTCTCTTTTTGATAAACATCGATAGTCTTCATTTTGTCTTCAAATTCGGTCGTTTTCTTATGTACGCAGATGATTTGAAGATATTTTTACTCATCAGAAACTTAGCGGACTGCTCAAAGATCCAGAGGGAATTAGATTTATTCACAGAATTCTGCAAGTTGAACGATCTCGTTTTGAATATAAATAAATGTTACGTCATCTCATTCACAAGAAATCGATTACCAACCTCCTATGAGTACAAAATTGGCGAAACAGCGCTAACCCGAGTTACTAAAATAAAAGACTTAGGGGTTACATTTGACTCTAAATTTTTGTTCAACTACCACATTGACAGTGTTGTCGGATCAGTTAGTAAAATGCTCGGATATATTTTTAGACAATGCAAACGTTTTCGAAACACTCTACCCCTAATACCAGTCTACTACGCATACGTTTTCAGCCCCTTGAACTTTGCTTCAGTAATCTGGAATCCACAGTATAAAACTTATATCTCACGCCTTGAAAGAGTCCAGAACCGATTTCTGAAACGCATTGTCCTCGGAATGAACCTACCTCTCCAGCATAAGGAAGATCGCTATCCCCTTTTGAGAAAAGAATTTAAAATATTATCTCTCGAAGACAGACGTAAAATGAACGACGTCATGTTCCTGTCAAATATCTTGGGTGGCGATCTGCACGCTGCTGATTTTCTTGAAAAAATAAAAATCAACATCCCGCGTCATTCAATCTGAGGCAACATGAGTATTTCATGTTGAATTCAAGCGTAATAATAACACTAAAAATGGTCCAGTCATTAGAATGCTACGTTCCGCCAACGAGTCGCAACACTTAGTTGACATATTTCACCTCTCGCCACAAAAAATTAAGATAACTTTAAAAAAGTCATACATTGCTGCTTATTGGATCACTATTTCTTCAATTTCGATTATCTTTTGTCTCTGTTAATTCTAATTTGTATTTACTGCCTTTTTTCTCCTTGTTTTTTTTGATTGTTCAAGATTGATAAGTCAGTTCATTTCTTACAATTTCCAATATTTAAATCCAACATTAATTTTCATTGTGTTCGTCGTAAGTCTTGATCGAAGTTCTATTTATTTGTTTGCTACTTAGTTGGGATGTAATGTTAGGATGCATGTTACTACCACATAAGGCCTATTTTTGAGTGATAAACACGTCTCTTGATGTTCTCTATTGTGGATACTGTTCTTGGGTTCCACACCTGTTTGTATCCCCAATTCTCTAATAAATAAATAAATATTTCAATGTTTTGTACATGCCGTGCTGTCATTATTGTACAACAGTGTACCTAATCTCACTCATGACATTCAACGTGAGCGTAAGAGCTGCTGACTTAACGTCAGTAACAAAATTTCGAATGGGTTCATCTGCGAAATCCTTGTGATTGAACTCCTATTTTGCCTGGGAAAGTCAATTCCCTAACTCGTTTTTTCCAGAAAATTTCCATAAAGATCGGTAGTCAAACTGATCGATGGTCAGAACACCCTTAACCACAATAACTTCAAACTTGAACTACTTGAAGGCTCCATATTTGTTCTATATATTTGGTAGAACTAAAAAGGTTCAATGCGTGAGTGAGTAAATAAACCAAATTGCTTCAGTGGGAATACTTCCATTCGAAGTTTGATTTTTTTCCATTTCGAAAATAAGTGCTATTTACAAACTTCCTTACTTCGATTATCTATTCAATATAAAATATAATTTATGTGGGATGCGAAGACTCCAATTAAAATAACCGAGATTTACATTTGTAGTATTCGGAGTTCTCATGAATCAATTAGACAATGATGAACCAACGTAGAAATGCTTTTTAGGCTTCAAACATTGTTTCATTGTAACGTAGTGGAACATGATAGGAATGTAGTTGACAAGTTCAATTCTCAACCTGATGTGGAATGGAGAAATTCAAATCGATTCGGAATTCCATGCGTATCGAACTGCATTTCACACAATTGAAGTTTTTCAATGAGAACATTTCAGTTTTGATGAAGGGTGAAATCTCTGCCTGCATCTGTCCCAGATTTTTTTGGGTTGCTTTGAATATATTTCTTTCAATTTTTTCGTCATGAATTTCAAATGAACCAAAAAGAGCTTTTTACTCCATTTTGTAGCGTATTAACTATTGGTTCAATTCAAGTCCAACCAAAACATCGAAATATATCTATTTGAGTTCATATTCTTAATTAAAAGGAAGACCTTACATTATCCCAATGATAAAACACTCAAAGTGAGAAAGCTTTTATTTTTTAGGTTTTTTCTGTGTTTTCACTTCCAATATCTGAAACAGAACTACAACAGACAAAGGAGAAAATTTCAGGATTTATTTTCTTTCAATTTTTCGGTTTTGATTCCAGACTTTTGTCAAATTGACATTTTTGAGATAATATAGCAACACAGATTCATTTGGTTTGAAAGATTTTTAATTGTACTTCTTTTTGAAGTAGATTTAGCCAAAAAGGATCTATTTCCACAGAACAATGAGCAAAATTACTCTCTCCATTCAACAAAATGCAAGGGGATTCTTTAATTTTTCTTTTCAAATTATCTGATTCCAAAATTAGTATTTTTGTATTGTCACAATCTATCATCTGATTCCCATTGGTCGAACATACATGGTTCGCTATTTGAGATTTTTGTATGTCTCTATTCCTATTAGGTTGTTTTTGTGCTCTCTTTTTGCGCGCATGTTCTAGGGAAACAGCGTGCTGTCGTTTTGTCCAAATGTCTGTAATTTTCGATGATTGAGCCGAAAATGGTATCAAACGATTAGATTGGACTCACTGATGACGAATCCGGTGTCAAAATCGATTCTCTCCGGCCGGCCGGCCGTGGACACGATAACTGTCGAACAGAGTGACCTAGCAACTTGAAACTTTCCGGGTAGGTCGCGCATTGGAATGCCGCGGTTAAGTTCAATAATGGGCCAAATCGGTCGAACAGTTTCGGAGTTATAACCACTTGAAACTTTGAAGTAATTTATTTTTATTTCAGAAACTACTTGAGCGATTGAATTCAAACTTGGCAATTAGGTTGAATATGAGGACGCGCAACTTTGAGCCAAATTTTGGTAGGTTCATATTGTCAACAAATTGAAAATAAATTTGTTTTCAAAATTTTTTTCCAAAATTTTTTTTTTTCGAAACCGTTCATCATCTCCAGAAAAAAATTTCACTCGGACTTTAAGCTTCATATTTCACAGCAGTGTACCAAATTTCTGTTCGGTACGATTATGAGTTTTGGAGTTGTGCAAATGTCTGTTATTTTCGATGATTGAGCCGAAAATAGTCTCAAACGACTAGATTGGACTCACTGCTGAGGAATCCGGTGTCAAAATCGATTCTGTCCGGCCGGTCGGCCGGCCGTGGACACGATAACTGTCAAACGGAGTAAGCTAGCAACTTGAAACTTTCAGGGTAGGTCGCGCATTGGAATGCCGCGGTTATGTCCGTTAATGGGCCAAATCGGTCGAATAGTTTCGGAGTTATAGCCGCTTGAAATTTTGAAGTTATTTATTCTTTATTTCAGAAACTACAGAAGCGATTGAATTCAAACTTGGCAATTAGGTGGAGTATAATAACGCGTAACTTTGAGCCAAATTCTGTCGGGATCATACTGTCAGTAAATTAAAAAAAAAATTTTTTTTTCGAAAACTGTTTATCATATCCAGAAAAAAATTCCACTCGGACTTTGAGCTTCATATTTCACAGCAGTGTATCAAATTTCAGTTCGATACGATTATAAGTTTTGGAGTTATCGGAAAAAAATATGTCAAATTTCGAGGTTTTTTTCTCGATATCGTTGCTTTTTTTGGTATAACTCGAAAAATACTGATTTAATCCTGATAAAACTTCTTAACTAGTTTGAAGATGCTGAAAGACAACTTTATGCGAAATTTCGTGATGATCGTGTCATTAAAACAATCTGAAAAAAAAAAATTTCTATGATTTTTCTTATCATATCATCCTCATTAAATTATGTATGAACCTTCAAACTGTAATTTTCTGATGAAGTACTGGATTTCAATTCGACCTTATCTGTATTTTTGGAAATATTTGGAAAATAAAATTTTGAATGGGTATATCTACGAAACATTGGGCGGATTTTACCTATTCACGAATTCGACCTTCGTAATTAAGCCCCAAACCTTCTCTACAAATATCGAGTTTCTAAGTAGTTTATTTCGGAAGTTATTGTGTTTACGCAGTAACAGTAAGATTTGCACTCTGAAACGTCACAGTTTGTTTAGTGTTTGTATTGTTTCTGTATTGTTCATTAGGCAGTCTGTTTAGTTTAATCCGCATAGGCGTTTTTCATGAAAATACAATTTTATATAACTATTAATAGTTATGTTTCAGATATTGGGAGTGAACACCCAAAGAAAACCTAAAAAATGATGCGAAATCCTCCCAAAATAATCTTTAATCGATATGAAAAAGGTTTCAACGATTCAAATGTTTGCTACTCGATTTTCAATTTACCGTCGTATAGTTCTATTATTTTCAAGGTACTAAGGTACTTCAGTGTTTCTCATATTATTGTATGATTGGCATTTCTTCAACGCATAGTGCGATTTTGATGTATTTATGATTTTTGATGACACATATGTGTCATCACGATTCAAAAATAATCACAATTATATAGGTGAACTTTTTTTGAGTTGTTATGTTATGTTGAATAGAGTTTATATCGAGTCGAAGTAGGTCGATGTTTCGTTATTGATTTCTTCATTTCATTGGGGTCATGACTGAAACAAATAGTGTTTTCATATGTTCAACATATTTCTCAAAGTTTTCTCAGTGGTTACTTCCGAAATAATGCAAAATATAAAACCACTTTTTGAATTAAACGTAAAATGAAATCGTACCATGGAAAAAAGTTGGTGCCCTATGAAATGAACCCAGATAGCACAGGACGTCCTGAGGACGTCCACTACATGTCCATATTTGGTCGGAACGTCCAGGACCAATTCTGGACGTTTTAAGAACGTCCAGTTCGTTAAATCCTCAGAACGTCCAGAAAGCGACCTCCTTAGAACGTCCATTCTAAGTACGAAGATCATATCTTCGAATTGTTCATTTGTGTGATTACTGGCATTATTCAGATCGAGTGTATATTTTGCTATTGGATCATGACAACAAACAATTCAATTTTATACAATGTTAATACCATATCCTCGGAATTAAGAATAAGGAGACTGTTATTGTGGTTCTGTGTTCTTTTGTGAAGTGTGACCGTCATGGCAGATGTCAATGGTTGTTAAATTTTTAGCGGGACGCCACACGAAAGACAGAAATGAAAATAGCTAAGGAAAATATATTATTACAGAGACATTGTCTCAGATTATTATTCAGATCAGATTAGATTCTCAAAGGATATCAGTGATTTCAACGAATATTGAGATACCGAATGGTTAGTAAACATTATAATGTCTATGTCTACCTATATTACATCATTCCTTTTTCGTGCCTATTTGTCTGCTGACTGACGGTTCACAACAAATTTGTATCCGTTCTAGCCGGTTTTGTTAACTGTTTTAGGTTTCCCCTGAAGTCAGGCTGACAAAAAGGCACAAATAAAGTATTCAAGTGGTACGAGTTCCAATCATTTCATTCTCCATAATAAATTCAATTATAGGATATTGAGTAAATGATGCAAGTCATTCCAAGAACTTGCTCCACAATGTTGCTGTATGTTCGATATTTCATATACCGTTGAAAGCAAGATCTTAAGCAAGAACTGCTGAAGAAACAAGTGACTTGGAATCAGAGTTCAAGTCAAAAACCAATTCTTTCTTTAACGAAGAATCAATAGGTGATATAAGTCTTCTTCCTTCTCTTTAAATAAAAAAATAGTTACTTATAGAATTTCTAAACAACATACACATACACCATGTTCAATAAAATATTCTTCATTTTACAGTTAATGAGACAGTTTCAGAGCCTAAAAGTATTAATGGTGAGCTAAGTTTTGATTATATACGATTGAATAACTGTTTTCAGAAATATATTTGAATATATCTAATTTTTTCTTTATAGGTGATTGACAAGATGGTAAATCATCTGAAGTTGTCCAGGATATGTTGGACTCTTCCGTCCATTCTGATACTTCCTTCCATTCAAAGGAGTCTGATGGAATTCACAACGATAAATATAATTTAAATTTTCCTTTGATTTCAGAACAAGAAATAATTGAATTTGATGCTACTTTAAATATTGAAACAAATGAAAATGTTAGTTGATTTTATATTTTTGCTCTTTATTGTTCGTAATACATATTATAATGTTGCTTCGAATCATGAGAATGAAGAGGGTTTTTGTGATGAATAAGAAAATTACTTTGCAGGTGAATGAATGCAAAAATAGGAGGTACAAACAATTATAATATGGTGAAGCAAATATTGATTTTATTGATCACTAATGATCAAACAAGTAGTTGGTTGGGGCCAAAAGTAAAGAAGTCATGTATCATGAAAGTCACTGAGCTAATTATAAGTGAGTATTTTGTAGTCACTGCCTGTACGATGAAGTAGATATCACAATATATTAGGCACCAAAATTGATTTCATATTCACCTTGAAAAATAGGGGTATTTGAAAGAATATTTTATTAATTTTTTTTATAGAATAATGTGAACACAGGTGCTCACATTTTTCCATATAATTCTCACACACCAGAGATTTTGAATTATGATTTTCCCCAAAAAAATAAAAAATAAAAACTGCTTTATAATGATCAATACTGAAGAATTTGGAAGTGATCTGCCATTCAGTTTGGATAAGCAATTTAAATTATTTTCAGGTTTAGCTGAGAAGCCAGACAGGACCAAGAAAAGAAACTGAATTGTCAATTCTGGCATGGTTGAAAAGGGCAGAGGAGAGGAAAGGTGTGAACTCAACAAGTTTTGATATCAAACAACATATAAATATTGTTTGGAAAAAACTCCTTCTAAATAAAAAATTATAAATTATTTTCACTTATTTCCTGGAGGAATTCTGATGAATAATGAATCAATTAATTTCATTTGAAGGAGACAGGACATGGATATATACAGTGTGTCAATGTGAAAAGGTACAACACTTATTATTTCTGCCCCTATACAAAATCAGTAAATATGCAGTAAACGGTAATCTTTGGTTGGTTGGGCGGACATTTTGATTGGTTCTAATCAATTTTCATAAACCCTGTGAGGCTGATGACAGCAACCCCTATAATCTTACATGGGAAGGGGTGTTGAGTGACACCTTGTTTCGAAAGTAATTTGATTGTCTTCCAAAAAAAAATACATCTGACCTTTTTGTTAGTACTTCCGAAAAATTGATAGAAAAAGTTTCAATGAAACATGAAAATGTTGAAAAGCACTTTCGAGTTACATTGCAACTCTTGCTATCAATTTTTCGGAAGTACTAACAAAAAAGGCCAGGTGTATGGCTTTTTTAGAAAAATGATCGAATTACCTTTGAAAGAAAGTGTCACTCAACACCTCTTCCCATGTAAGATTATAGGGGTTGCTGTCATCACCCTCACAGGGTTGATAAAATTAATTGGAACCAACTGTATAAAATGTCCCTGTACAGACAAAAGTTTAACAGTTTTTGCATTTTTTCTGATTCCGCATGGGGCGAGATATAAAGGTGGTGCCTCTTGAAACTGACACACTGTAGAATAACCCCTCGATATCTTCATGCGCCCCCAACTATGTCCATGAAACGTCCTTAAAAAGACGTCTGTAAAACGTCCTATGAATGTCCATTTTAAATCCTGAAAGACGTTCTAAAAACGTCCATAAGACGTCCACGTCCGTAAAATGGACGTTTTAAGGATGTCCCGAATGTCCGAGCTGGACGTTTTAAGAACGTCCCTAAGACGTATTTGTGCTATCTGGGAAAAGGATCTGTCTGTGGATTTTCACAACAATAACTGTTACTGAAATACCAATGGAAAATGCGAATTCAGCCACCGATAATATTCATGTTGCCAACATTTCCAATCGTAAATAATTAGCCAATATCTCAACAAAATCAAATATCAGGAAGCTACATCGAGCATTCATATAAACGCATGTGATTCCATCGAGAACCGCCGTTATCACTTCCCGAAAAAATAAAAGGAGATTACCAGTCCACACGAAGCGTACTTGGTGGGAAAGCAAACGTTTATGACACTTTTGTGTATTTTCGGAAGAGCCGTAAGCTCAATCAGTTGGAGAAGCCACATGACCTGCTGAAACTTGCGAACAAGTGAAGCGAAGAGGGTATCGCTGAAAAAATAAACACCCGAGAGACAAGCGCTTGGTCGCCAAGGGATCCCGAATTTTAAGAACTTTGAGAAGTTCAGCTATCTCTCAACTGTCTGGCTGTTTTAATCAGAGCCGAAGAGAGGAGACCCGTCAAACGAATTGAACATTGTGTTGAATTCATTGTTTTCCTTCCAAATTAACAAGGGGTTGAATAGATCCAGGTAATGGCGTTCAAGATTTCAACTCCTGCGTAGTACGAAATCATTCGTGAATTCTATTCCTCGAACTACGAAGTTTTCATGGAGCATATTCGATCAGGCAGTTAGAGCAGAATAATGCTCACGATTAAATTCAAACTGTTTCAATTGAATGACTGTCATTCATCTTTTGATTTCAATACGATAATGCTCTTACGTGAAGCCAGAAATGGTAACGCGCATGTTCAAATTCGTTGGCAAAAAAACTTTGAGTTTTTTTTTAAATTTGGCACTGTTATCCTGAAATTTCGCACCAAACTGGTGCATCAGTAACCAACTAATTACTAAAGTTCCGTCGTTATCGTATCCGTATTTTATTAGTTCTTCCAGAGATAACAATAATACCGCGAACAAATTTTCGAAATTTGACTCATTTCTACGCCAAAATCTTCGGAAATTTAGTTCGTGTCCAACCGAACACAAGTAGGGTAAGGCGGAGCTAAAAGTCCGGCGGGTAAAAAGTCCCAACATACGTATCATGGTGTAGAACAGTCATAGAAAGGAGCGAAATACGTAATTGGAATCAGAGTGAGAAGCGAGTACGAAGTCGCGAGCCTTCAGTGGTCGCCGAACGCACATGCGAGTTTAAGCTCTAATGATAATTTGTTGCACTCAGAAATAACGAAACAGTTTGTATTTGTTTTTTTCATAGATCTGAACTATGGTCTATAAAACATTGAAGTACGTTCGTATTACAGTCTCATGCTATCAGCTTGTAATACATGCTTACAATAGTTTCGTGATGTTAACCATTTTTGGTTCATAACCTGAAAAATCACAAGAAGTGGGTATGGGACAAAAAGTACACTGAAGTCGTTCTACCTGTTCCCAAAGTTGGACCAAGGAAAACCTCAATTGCTAGAAAACGACGTAAAGCAACAGTTTAAGCGGATACTTAAAAAATAAGTTATCTGAAGAAAAAGAGTTCTAAAAGAAGAAAATCCCAGACAGTTAAAGAAATTTATAAGCAAAAAATTATAAAGAAGGAAAGTTTCTAGAAAAAAGATCCCTTCATCTTCATCTGATGAAGAATATCTTCGTATTATATGTTGCGAATCTCATTCAGAGAGCAAGTCAGGAGAGCAATGGATTCAATGTTCGATCTGCAAAGATTTGGCACATGAACGTTGTGTGGGTGTTGGTTCAAATTTTAATTTTCTGTATCAATTGCAATAGTGATGGAGATTAAGAAAAGTCTGAATAGTTAGTATTATTTATTAGGGGATTTAGAATCAAGACTTCCTTTTTTATTTGTTTAAAATCAAATTTCGAAATAAATTGAGTATTGTTCTGATTTTCATTATAATTTTATATTTACTTTGTTGCAAAATAGTGAGATTATTTTGATTTTTCCTGAGTTTTGAAAGTGAAAATATTAATAGATATTCATTTTCAATGAATCCTTTTTCATCAACCCTCATTTATCATACACACTTAGCCACAAGATGAGTAGCTTCTTGCCTCCAGCCCTGGACTTCTTACCCCGTGAGGGGACAAAAAGTACATAATTCCAACTTGCCTTTATCTCTTGGTTTTCAGTAACTCAAATAAATAGTCGCACTTTTTACTCCTTGAGTGTTTACCTGATTAGTATAAGGTTTTTTACAACTACTTTCGTTAGCTCTAAGTAGTCGAGTTTACAACCTGTGCTTGAGAATGAAAATTGGGACTATTAGCCCCGCCCTACCCTACATTGTCGTGAATTATTTATTTCGAGGTATGTGCAACATTTTATCGGGATCTGATTTGTTTCCGAAAAATTGTTTTTTGAAATTCACTAACCATAAAAGATCCCAACAAAATTCTGAAAGCAGTTGCACGTGATATTCTACAACTCTTCATCAAGTTTCAATCTGATCGCATAAGTTGTTCCTGAAATTTTCAGGAAATAACCTCAAAAATTCAAATGAGTGTTACTTCGAAATTTTTGGGCAGATACGACCCATTAACGATATTGACCGTTGCATTTCGGTACGAAACTAACCCTGAAAGTTTTAAGTCGCTAGGATCGATTTTGACATCAGATTCCAGTGAGTCAACGTACTCGTTGTGAATCATTTTCAGGGAAAAAAAAATCGAAAATTACAGATATTTGGGCAGAAAGATAGCACGCTGTTCCCTAGAACAGTCGCGCAAAAATAACGGTATCATTTCGAACAAATTCCTCTAATTCTTAATTTTTCCTGCAAATGGTCTTCCACGACTAGGTTGGTTTCACTGAGAAGATTCCGATTCCGAATATAATTGGTCGAATGGATCCAGGTGATGGCGTTCAAGATTCCACACCTGTGTAGTATGAATTCATTCGTGAATCACGATTAAATTCACACTATTTGAATTGAATAACTTTTATTCATCTATTGATTTCAATAGAAAAAAACCTAGAGAAGCACTTACGTGAGGTCAGGAGCTTTTACGCCCTTGTTCCTTTGTCAAAGCGGTCCTCTATACACGAATTTTCCCCGCCAAACGCTTCAAGCTATAATTCTCGATCATGTACTAAGTTACAATTCGGTTAAAATTTTGAATGGGTATACCTATCTAAGGAATAACTGGCGAATTCAACCCAATTAAGTAATCGACCTTTCTAGTTGAACTGAACACCTACTTGTGGATTCTTCCTAAATTAAATGTGTTCACGGCCAGCCTAACCGTTGATAGTGAACAAAATTACTTCCGGAAGAATCTACTGAGTAGATTGATAATTTAAGAGTAAGGATGGAGTTTATAACGAAGGCCCAATTGGCGAAATTGTGAGAACCATCAAATGATTCCGCAGATATACTCATTCAAAATTTCATTTTCCTGATGATTACTCAAAACTCTTGGTATGTTCCTTCGAAAGTAAGAGCACAAACAGACGGACGAGTAGCCCGACAAAATTAAATTAGACCACATATTCTTGCTTCTGTTCTCCTTGTGTTGGACCACAAGCGGGTAAAATTTGCAGCACATTCTGAAAAGAAGAGGCTCATAGTTATTCAGTTCCGAAATACCAATAACAAGCGTGTGAAAGATCAAATTTCATTTTTCCAAAGGATATGGAAAGACTCAAGTTTCAAATAAGCTGTAATATATACATTTACGATTTTCCCAAGTATTTCTGAAAATTTTCCAAAATCGACCCGCGCCTTCGAGATTTTGTACCCCAAAAAATTGGGCCTGTATGTGTATATTTCAAGACACACTCGTTACATTCTGTGAGAGTTTCAGTCGTTAATGATTTCCTTTGAGCTATACTTTTAGGGGAGATTATCGGAATTCTCTTCACAAACAATGCGCTTTCAATAAAGCGGATATTTCCTGGTATTATAGATATTCTGTCTACAAGCCTCTGTTAATCTCTGATAAGTAACCAAGAAAATTTCGGAAAAGTTTTCCACTCACGTTCCTAGTAAACCGAAGGAAAGTTACTAGGGTGTAATCCTTTCAACGCAACTGCCAATACTTTCAACGTCAATTATCACAGGGAAACTTTATACAGAAGAAATTTCCTTCAGCTTTTCTATATAAAGTGTTCGATATCCAATATTCGCTAACTAGTTAACTGATCTTTCTCGACGAAATGAAACCACGCAGAAGAAAATATTCGTGAAGGGCAAGAGCTCTCGCGTGCTTGTACAGTAATAATTGACTGAATATAGTTCACCTTCCAGTGATTAATGGATATTGCTCAGAGAACGAACATGACAGGTCTTACAGCGTGGAAAATATTTTTCGTGAAATTTTTTTCCAAAAAATTCTATGGAAGCGCTTACTCGAAGTCAGCAGCTTTTTACCTAATTACGGAGTCTGAATTCGTGAATGGATATAATCCACTCAATGATTCCGCAGATATACCCATTCCAAAATTTTTTCCCCCAATATGTACGGGAAGACAGATTGGATCGAACCAAAATTCTGTACTCGATCCGAAAAAGACAGTTTGAAGGTTCATACATTCCATTTCGTTAGGTCGAATGATCAAGGGATCGCACAATATAGAATATTTGAAAAAAATTTGAATTTTTTCTATTCAAATTGTACTGATGACAAAATTGTTCATCATCATTTTCAACCTAGTAACTGAGGTTCATTATGACTGAATCAGTATTTTTCGAGTTATCCTGAAAAAAAAACGAAACAGAGAAGAACACCACAAAATTTGACCATTTTCACACTTACCTAACTGAAATTTGGAACACTGAAAATATTCGAAGTTCACGAAGTGTTTTAGAATCGGTAGAATTGTTTTCGACAAAAAAATTTTTTTCAAGAAAACTAAACACTTTTCTTCAATTTACTAAAAATATGACATCAAAAAAGTTCCACAAAAAGTTGCGCGTCGTAATCCTCTAACTTATTGTCTCTCTTTCAATGCAATCGCTTGAGTAGTTCCTGATATTTCAGGGGAAAACCCCCAAAATTTCAACTGACTTTAACTCCAAAATCCTTCGGCTGACTCTGTCAATTGAGAATTTAACCGTGAAATTTTGAAAAGTAATTTACCCTGAAAGCCGATAGGATTCTCCGTACGCATGTAACAGTGCCTACGGCCTGCCAGCCGGACAGAATCGATTTTTATACCAGATTCGTCGTCAATAATTCCAACCTAGTTGTTGGAGACCATTTTCGAAAAAGAAATCAAAATACCACACATTTGGGTGAAATGATAGTACCCTGTTCCCCAGAACATGCGCACAAAAATTCTACAGATGAACTGACGCGAAGTGGAGTCAAGTGCTTGTTCCATTTCGAAGCCATTTTTCCTCACGAACCTTTTCATTAACCTTCTCGGTTCGTCATTTTTCAATTAAGTACTAGATTTCAATTCTATCGGATTGGTGGTTTAAAAATGTGGGGCAAATGAAATTTCCAATGGTTATGCCCATGACAGCAGACTGATTTCACACAATCACGGATATGACCTTCGTGATTAAGCTTCAAACCGGCTCGGAAAACATCGAGTCTCCAAGTCGTTAATTTCGGGAGTATTTACGTTAACTGTCGGCTCAACGGCTGATCGTGAACACAACAAATAAGTTTTCCTCTAGTGAATGTATTTCTCCAGAGCTCTATTCTCCAGAATCATTCTTGTCTGAAAGATTCTATGTAAATTTTTCGATTGAGGAATGAAGTATTTCGATTATGTTCCTCAAATATTTCCATTTACTTCACCTAGTTTCTCAACTCATTTCTCCACTGAATTTGTAGGAATAATTCGATTTATTTCATTTCATGAGTACATCTACAGCCCACACAATTACAGAATGAAAAGAAACCTTCTTATCAGTTGATGTTTCCGGATTTTGCAATCCAAATAGGTTTTCAGCTCCATCATTTGATTCGAAAAAAATCTTTTTTTAGTTTCAATAGAGACTTCCTCTGGTTTCGTTATAAAAAAATCAAGGTTTCCTAACTAGATCTTTTTTTTAAATCTTTCAGTCGATTCTACCTGAAAAAAGGGGGGTGTTAATCAAGCAAACCCTATTACCAAAAAACCTACTGTGTTAGCAAGAAAAAATTATTTAGGATTTCCAACAATCTCAGCAAATAATGATTCATTACAATTCATTGAAGGTCGAAATCAAATTCCTTTCTGTGGTTTCCGGAGGTCGCAGATCAATGGAAATTTGTTTTTCCTCATATCGAGTTGTTCCGTGATAATTCGGAAAGGTTTCACCTTAGTTTTCTCATTCTCAATGTAGAGTCAACCGAAGGAGTAAGATGTACATTTTCGGTCCAAATAGCTAACACTGTCAATTAATCTACATGTAGGCAGAATTGTAAATTGATGAGATTTTTTTGGAATACCTGCAGAAATATTCAAAAAAGTGTGAATCGATGCCGTTATTTTCAGGAGAATTCAAATATCTCCGAAATCATTGGGTTTTCATCCGGGGCATGGCATATAAAAGTGCTTCAAATTGCGCGGTTTTTTCAATAATAAATAAAATATAGATGGCACTCTGAATTCGTCTGGGGATTTTGACATTTAAGAAGTGTGATGTATGACATTTATGAAAATGGCATCGTACACGATACAAAAACGCGGTCAAATTGTTGAACTATTTCATGAAACTCAGCGTTCTGTGAAAAGTGTTATCAGAAAATTTATTTTATGGTTTACATAATCGTCCATGTCAAAGCACTATTGGTTGAATTATTAAGAGATTTCAAGAGACCTGATCGGTGGAAGATCAAAAAAGTGACAAATACAGTCGTAGCGATCGTTCACTAGAAAATATTGATTTGGTTCGTGAAACTGTTGCTGAGGACCCTGGAATGTCCATCAGACCACGTTCACAACAAGTTGGACTTAGTGGCTCCCCAACATTCATCAATGAACAAATATCTGATTTTTCTCGAAAAATCATGTTTTCCGATGAGGCACATTTTCAACTTGGTGAATTTGTTAATAAACAAAATTTTCGTATCTGGGGTGAGGAAAATCCTCGAATTATTCATGACAGACCTATGTATCTTAAACGAGTCGATGTTTGGTGTGCATTATAGTCAGGTGGTGTAATGGGACCTTACTTCTTTGACAATACTGCTGTTGAACCTGTAACTGTCGATGGTGATCGATACCGTCGGATGATAATCGAATTTTGTGACCTGAATTAATGAATATTGATCTAGAGGACATCTGGTTTCAACAGGATGGCGCTACACCTCACTTCGCATATGACACAATTGATTTATTGAGACAAAAGTTTCTGGACGAATAATCTCCAGAAACGGTCATGTCAATTGGCCTCCAAGATCATGTGATTTGACACCGATGGAATATTTTCTTTGAGGTTATGTGAAAATTCAGGTCTATAAGAATAATCCACAATCGATTCCTGAATTTATTCTTGTCATTAGTGAGATAGAGCCTCAAATATGTCAAAATGTCATTGCAAATTTTAACGAAAGAGTGGACGTTTGTAGAGCTGCAAGAGGAGGCCATTTGACAGATATTATTTTTCGTATATAAATGTCATAACTGATACTTCAATTACCAATAAAAAGTTATTGAAAGTTAATGAGAATTATGTGTTTTATTTATTCTTAAAAAAACGCACAACTTGAAACACCCGAACAATCTATCTAATGATGATATATACAGGACGTTCAATATGAAATAAAAAATGTTAGCCCGTTCTCGGTACAACCAGAACTCGCACAGTTCTGAAAATATTTCAGAGAAGAAGTAAATGCCAAAAACCACCAAATACAGATGTTCTGCACAAAATTGACGTCCATTGTCTGTGAACGCCCAATAGGTCATCCACTGAAAATGGTCAATCAAAATTCGAGAGAATAAATTTCCAGTTCTTTAACGGGTTCGATGAACAGTAGAATTATGTTAGCAGCAATAATAAAATCATGTCAGCTAATCGCATATGACGAAATTTTTCATCTATTTCTGTACAAATCCAATTATACGACATTGACATTAAACTTGATGGCGAAGTCCGAAACTTTTCGAGTATCGAATTTTTTTCAATCAGTTCGGATGGTCGATGTGGAACTGGGTCCCATATATCATGGAAATTAGAGAAATTTCTGATGACATCATCGATCACTGTCCAGTGACGTGGAACGTGAATGGGCATAAAATGTGGTTGATTGGAATCAAGACTCGGATTGTTGGAGGACCTTCGTAAAATCTGCCCTTCTGTTCATATGATAAATATCTGGCACGAGAGGTTTTCCACATTGTGTTCACAATCATCTCGCTTTTATTGATTCATACGGCGAAAATTTATCGTGCCCTCTCATCATTTATTATCCCGAGTTCTTTTTGATACGGGTTAGTAAAACAGAAATGATTCAGCCCGATGCCGAATTGCCTTGAGTCAAGATCTGTGGCAAAAATTCGAGTATAAAACCATTTGTTTTTGTGGGGATCAGCGGAGAATTTAAACATACGCATGATTCGTTCTGGAATAATTTGAATGAAATTCGGAGCGGAAGTAAGGACTCTTAAAGCTTCCAGTTTTCCGCATGAATAATATGAATCGTCGGGGGCTTACGAAATGAAAAGGGTTATTGTCCATGATATCTTGGAAGTATAAGCAGTCCCCGTGTTCGGAACACAGGGCTCGATATTAAATGTTCTATACAGGCTGACTAAAAAGACCATATCGCAGTCTCGCATTACGGAATTTCATGTTGGTATCTTATTTTAACACAAGCTTCTTACCTGCTTACTGAAGGAAGAAACATTACCAGGATATTCCCCCTACTAGTTCGAATATGAACTGGTCCACAAGAGTTAGGGATATCGTATTCAATCGTTTTTAAAAGTATGTAATCTTCGAGAAAATCGCTGTAAAATCATTTAAAACTCAATAACAACTTGAATCGATCCAATAAAAATCAGTATGAGACATTTCGTCAATCTGGTCGCCTTTTTTCTGAAGTTTGGTTCTTTGCATATGCTTCATGAATATTCTTATTTTGAAATGAAGTCAGTTTATCAACGGCTTCGATTTGAAACGAGTTTTCAGAAAATGCCAAAACGTAAATTAACAAACGCTGAGGCTAATAGGGCTATCGGAGTGCTACAGTGTGGCCTAACTCAGGTTGTATTAGCGGAAAGGCTCCAAGTCAGACAAAGTGTGATATCTCAACTTTGGAATAGGTTCAGGGAGACAGGTTCTGTGTTGGAAAGACCAAGGCTTGATGGGCGACGAAAAACAACACTTGCTCAGGATCGTTCCATCACCGTTTCGGCGAGAAGAAACCCTACATCTACGTGTAGAATGCTACGCAATACTCTTCAGAATGCAGATGGGGTCCAAGTTTCCATCGAAACCATCAGACGACGTTTGAGAGAGGTGAATCTAGGTTCTAGACGTCCATAAAGAGGAGTTCCATTAACACGTGACCATAAGCGTCAAAGACTGGAATGGTCAAGGCAACATATCAATTGGAACGATCAATGGCGTAGTGTCCTTTTCACCGATGAATCCAGATATGGACGATTTTCAGATTCTCGAAGGATAAGAGTATGGACAATCCCACGCATACCCCGTAATCGTCGCTATGTCCAAGAAGTCCATCCATTTCGAGGGGTTAGTGTTATGGTATGGGCCGGGATATGTTTCAACGGGCGCACAGATCTACACATTTGTCCTGGGAATACGACCGCCTTACACTATGGGGAGCATGTCATTGACAATGTTGTGCCAAATTTTCACTCTGCTATTGGTGAAACTTTTCAATTTCTAGACGATAACGCTAGACCGCACCGTGCAGCCATAGTTGAGAATGCGCACGAGGAGATTGGTATTCCACATTTACCAATACCTCCGCACTCACCAGATTTGAATTGCATAGAACATGCATGGGATATGCTCCAAAGAAGATTAGATAATCATCAACCTACCCCAGAATCCTTAAATGATCTGAGAGAGCTTCTGCCCCGTTTATGGAACCAAATTCCTCAAGAAATGTTCAACAACCTCTTGTGTAGAATGCAAAGAAGATGTCAAGCTGTTATTGATGCCCGTGGAGGCCATGCATTGTATTGATAGTCTTGAAACGCTTGAATTCTCTGGAAATAAAATTTCGTTATTTTACTCGATTTTTCTTAACCACCCTGTATACGCTGCAGACCTACAGGCTAAAATTAATTTGCAACTTGAAATCATATTGATATGAATTTTCATCACAAAAATCTAATTTTAACTATATTTTTTTGGAATTTAAGTCAATATCCCTAACTCTTGTGCAGTTTATATCCAGATTAGCCACCTATCCAGGTATTGAACCTGCCCAACGCTGCTCAGGTTTAGGGTTTCACGATACTCTCGAAATTCGAGATGTCTCGTCTCGTCCCGATGTCGTGACGGGATCAAGACGAGACAGACTTTGTTTCGAGACGAGATCGAAAAAAACACTTCGAGATTTTTTTCTAGATCCAGAAATTATTTTTAGATTTCTCGATCTCGAAAAAAGTATATTGACTACTGACTCACAGCTCTAAATACGTCAGAAAAGAGAAAATAAAATAAAAGCACTCACGTGAGGTCAGGAGCTTTTACGCACTTGTTCAAATTGTAACTATTATGCCTATACGAAATTTTTGCACCTAGTTGCGCGTTGGTATTCTTCTCCTCATTACGAAGTTTCAATCTGATTGCATTTTTTTGTACGTCTCGAGATATTGCGGAAATAACGTTAAGGTTACAAATAGCAACGAATTTCGGCATATTTTTCCTTATATCTCCGAAAGTGAATATCGGATCAAATTGAAATTTGGAACATTGTTGTTAATTAATACTGTCTTTGAGGTTTGTATCAAACTCCGTTGAAATATAATCAATACTTTCGGAGGAAAAAAACTTTCTCATAGAAAATTTGATAAATTCTCGAATGAACTTTTTTTTAATTCTCCAACTTATGGATACACACGAAGTGTCGCACAAAGTTGCGCGTTAGTTTCTCAAAAATGTTTACAAAGTTTCAATCTGATCGATCCAGTACTTGAGATATCGAGGAATTAACCTCAAAATTTCAAATGGACCTAACTCCGAAACTAGTTGACCAATTTCACCCATTCACGAACATAAGCGATATTCTTGGACCCAAATCTAATCTAACAAATTCAAGTCGCTAGGACCTTTCTTTCCGAAGTCAGAGCACATACGAACGGACGGCCGCGCGGACAGAATTGAATTTGTCCACTGATTATTTTTCAAGTTGTTCAACCCAATCTTTTAAGACCATTTTTCGAAAACTACAGACATTGCGCTGTTCCCTAGAACAAGCGCAAAAAAACTATGCTTAGAAATAATTTTTGGATGCCCAGCCAGTGTTGCCAGGTCGTAACACAAGCGGTTTATGAGAATGGTATCAATAATTATCATTATTACGCGCTTGTTCTAGGGAACAGCATGTAACTCGGTTCTTTAATGAATGGAATCGGTTGGATAGTTTCGGAGTTAGGCCATAATTCGAAATTTTGAGGTTAATTTCTCGATACCTCATGAAGAATTGCCTCGATCAAATTGAAACTTCGTGGACCGTTTTCGAATATCAACGCGCAACTTAGAGTGGAATTACGTGTGGATCCAGTTTTTAGAAAATTCGAAAAAAAAATTTATTCGAAAATTTTCAAAATTTTTGATGAAAAATTTTTTTCTCTGAAAAAATTTATTAGATTAGATTTTTAGATTACAGAAATTTAGCACAAACCCAAGAGTCAGAATTCAACAACAATGTTCCAAATTTCTATTTGATCTGATATTTAATTTCGAAGATATATAGAAAAAAAAGTGCCAAATTTCGTTGTTATTTGGAATTTTAACGTTATTTCCGCAATATCCCAAGAAGTACGAATGCAATCAGATCGAAACATCTTAATCAGGTGGAGATCACCAACACACAAGTAGGTGCAAAATTTCGTGTCGTTTCTGGATTTTATAAATGGTCAATTCGACGATTCATTTACTTACGGAATATCTCTGATGAAGGTAATGCACAAGAATTGGCTTCCAAGAAGGTTTATGAAAAGATGGCATTTGTCTGACAAACATAATTATCCTATACAACTTTTGGCAACCTCGTGAAGGTCGACAATGAATGGATTTTGATGAAGTTTCATGCCCTCTGCAAATGCAAAAAATTATTCAACTTCTTTTCCAATATATTTGTTTTTTTCAGTTGTAATCATATCTTCGAATCATTGTTCATACATATTAATTTTATATTATATAACATTGTGAAATATTAGTGTATCAAGGCGGTATTTCTTGAGTAATTCAGGAAATAATGACGATAGTTAGGAAATGACGATGAATTCCTACACAATTTTCATGATGTTTCCGAGAATAATTGTCTGATCGAGCTGAAATATGACCAGCTGTTGTACCATATATGAGAGATGAAGGGTATTTTTTCAGAGGAAAAGAACTTTAAAATGAAGTAAAACAAGGATGAATTTTCAGAATTGATATGAAATTGACTTTATTCAAAAGATAATCTTTTGGCATTATAATTTAAACATTTAATTTCTAGCAATTGACCGCCACGGCTGACTGGCGCGTAATCTAATCTGTAGGTCCAAATTTAATCACTTTTTCCAACATTTGTGACCGTATATCGTTAATAAAGCGGTGAATGCTGTCCCCCAAGAGATCGCTCGTTTCGGGCTAATCGGCGTAGACTAGCGACTTCACATATCCCCTCAGAAAAGAGTTTAGCGGCTTTGAATCGCACCATCTTGGAGACCAATTCTCGGGCCCAGAACGTGAAATTATGCGGTTATCAAACGTTTCCTTCAGTAAATCAATTGTGGCTCAAGCTGTGTGACATATTGTGCCGTCTTTTTGAAACCACAGCTGCTGCACATCATGGTTGTTCAATTGAGGAACGAAAAAGTCAGTAATAATGGCTCCATAGCGGTCACCATTGATTGTAACATTCTGGCCAGCATAGTCTTCAAAGAAGTACGGACCAATGATTTCACCAGCCCAGAAAGCACAACTAACGACGACTCTATGGATGGGTATTATCAGTTAAAGTGAACGTGGTGCGAGAATGGTCCATAGTTAGTCGAATTAATTGCTCTGATGGACGCTTATGTTGACCGTACAATGTACTCAGAGCGCGATACGTATTTCGAACAAAACCATTATTTTCAATTGAATTTGCACAATTTAGAAGTGTTGTTCAGGCGTCAGTCTATTCATGTTCAAATGCCTGACCAAACTAAACACAAATCACTTGACAGCTGACAAAATGGCCACCAGTTAAAACAGTTTTACCAACTTAAAGTTCTATACCTCTGAAAAAACACTATTTATTAAAAACTCGAAATCAAATTATTTTCTCTAAATCTATTTTGACACAATTTTATTGCATACAGGTGCTCCTTTTATCTGAACTCAAAACTAAATTTCCAAATAAATCAAATTGGTATGACTCCAAAACTTTTTGTCGTTTTTGGCTCATTAAACAAACTTCACCGTCACATTTTAATGTGCAACCTACCCTGATAGAATCGAGTTGCTAGCTCGTTCTGTTCGGTCCTCGGTCGACCGGACAGAATTGAATTTGACATCGGTTTCTCCATCAGTGAGTTAGGATCATTTTCAGGAAAATGAATCGAAAATAACAGACATTTGAGCAGAACGACGGCACGCCGTTTTCTAGAACATGCGCGTGAAAGGTTGGTTGCTTCATTATAGTAGGACCCCATGCCATACTGTCATTTTCATCATGGGTTTCAAGGCAATGTGATTGTTAGTTTGAGGACAATGTCAGATTTGACATATTCACATTGGTGATGTCATATCCCAACACTTAAGCACCTCGTACCGAACTTCCGAAAGAATTCCGTGATTGATTTCGTTCTGAATAACTCATTCGATAGAATATGACTTTCCGAAGTCATATCGTAAAATATTGTCCACTGTTTCGAAGTCACTTGTCAGGGGAATTCATGGAGATTAGTATTTTCTAGTCTGCATAATTTTCATTCTAATACCTGCCTTCTAAATTTGAGAAGTTTCTCGCTTGGAGCGTACTAATACTGTACAAATTCTTCTAAAGAATATTTCGAAGGAATTAAGTGGTTTATGTTAAGTAACTCGCCACCTTTGTGGGATTATAATTTAATGTCTTCTCTCCCTCTAAATATGTTCCAATAAAGATAACTTTCTACGGAGAAAATTCCAGGCTTTCATTTTCCCGGGTTTCATTTTCGCCTACTTATTCGCAAATTTTATTTTTCGAGGTCGTTCCACATAAAGTCAGGAAATTACTCCTAAACGATCCACGGAGTTAAATTGTTAGATGCGAGAAAAAGTTGAGAGCTCTAAATTGTAACAAGAATGAATAGTATTTCGGGAAAAATTAATTGACAATTTTTTGACACACATGGTGCCCAACCATGCATATTAGGTTTGTTCGTTGTTCCTGCTTGAACTACACTAACTACACTGGTGCCGTTCGGTGTGTTTTGTTGTAAACTTGCCCTCTGTTTGTTGCAGTAAGCTGGGTCCAGATCAGTGTAATCCGAACAGCGAATGCAATAAAATTTGATTAACGATTCGGCGAATATTTTGGACGGCACTCGAGATGAACCCGGGTGCAGATGAGTGTAATGCGAACAGGGAATGGCATAAACCACAGGGAGTTTTATGGTTCGAGGCAGCGCTCTTCCTGCTCCGTCAGGACTCAGTTTTCAACTCAAACGATGCATTGGAATATATTATTCGAGGCTGAGCTCGAGTGCCATCCACACTATTCGCCGAATCGTCTATCAAATTTTATTGCATTCGCTGTTCGGATTACACTCATCTGGACCCGGCTTTATCCTCGAATAATACATTCCAATGCATCGTAAGAGTTGAAAACCGAATCCCGACGAAGCAGAAAGAGCACTGCCTCGAACCAAAAACTTCCTGAGTTTTTTATTGCATTCGCTGTTCGCATTAAGCCGGGTTCAGATGAGTGTAATACGAACAGCGAATGCCATAAATCACAGGGAGTTTTATGGTTCGACGCAGCGCACTTTCTGCTCTGTCAGGACTCGATTTTCAACTCGAACGATGCATTCGTATGATTATTCGAGGCTGAGCTCAAGTGCCGTCCACACTATTCTCCAAATCGTTTATCAATTTTTTTTTGCATTCTCTGTTCAGATTACACTCATCTGGACCCAGCTTTGATGTTAGCAGTTAGTGTAGTCACAGATTACGAAAGCAGTGAGATTTTCTGTGATACTTATTCGTAATGGTAGTGCGTTGTGCGTAAATCATGGTCATAGACATCTCTGGTATTTGTATTTGTATTTTTTCCGAATATCCTAGGCTTCAACGAAACCCCTCAGAAGCTTAAAGCTTGTGCGAGTTAGGATACCGGGTGTGTTCTGTGTAGGCTTTGTTACTAATTCCTTGCGCCACGTTAGGAACAGCACTGTTAATTGTTTACCCAACAGCGAATGGTTGGACGGTCCCCTAAAAACCGGAAAAGTTATTTCCCGGCCAAGGGCTTGAACCCCAGACCTTACGATCATGGGGCTTGCGCTCTAACCACTGAGCTACCGCCGCTATTGGTTCTATTATAAGACGTGTTTTGTATGTGTGGTCATTTTTGGACAAAATCACTTGTCATTAAATCGTAATTCGAAATGGAATTATTTTCTGTGGCGACTTTAAAAAAACATTGCGACAAATCAACATAACCATATAATCTCGAAATGGTTGCGAACACAAAGGAAGCATATAATTTCGTCATCTTGTATTTGTGAACATAAAATTGAGTTTTAAAGATTTTTGAAAGTGTTGTTTACTACATTTTATTCATCAAATAAGAAAGAAGATGACATAGAACCTGCTGTCAGAATTGTTTTACGCACAAATATTCGCATTTGACAAGTTTGCCGAAGGTTTTAGGTTAGCTTAGTTTCTAATCAGGTGTTCGTGAAAACACGTGGTAAGCTTTTGACATATAATATAGAATAGATGCTGCTGATGATTCTAAATCGAAACATAAAAGATGAAATAATGTGTCTAGTATTATTTTTACGCGCTTGTTCTGGGGAACAGCGCGTTATCATTTCTTCGGGATGTCTGTAATTTTCGAATTTTAAGCCGAAATTAGTCTCAAACAACTAGGTTGGACTTACTGATGAAGAACCCGTGGTCAAAATTGATTCTGTCCGTCCGGCCGGCCGTGTGCGCTGTAACTTTCGAAAGGAAGGACCTAGAGTCTTGAAATTTTCAGGTTAGGTTAAGATCCTGAATATCTCGACTAAGTTTGTTAATTGGCCAAATCTGCCGAAAGGTTTTTGTGCTACAGCCATTTGATATTTCGATTTTTCAATAACTCGAGAAATACTTATCTGATCGAAATGAAACTTGGTTGGAATATGAACAGTGTCAATAAGAAAAATTATCCATGGAAAAATTCGAAAAAAAAATTTTTTTTTGAAAATTTTTCTATTCCATTGAAATTTCCAAGTCACCATTTCGTGAACAACCGCGTGAAAGATGCTGAGTTCACGTCAGTGCTTTTCTAGATTTTGTATTTTATTTTATTATGTTTCCAATTTCCCAGGTTTTTTACTTCGATCATTATATGTCAATTGATATAATAATTGAATTTGTCATTCATACGTAGAAGGTTGAAGACAATACAAGTATATCGTAAGAGGTTAATATCTAAAGATATTATGTAAAGGTTTTACAGAAAAATCTGCTTTTTACGCGCTTCTTCTGGGGAACAGCGCGTTATCATTTCCTCACGATGTCTGCAATTTTCGAATTTTGAGCTGAAATTGGTCTCAAACAACTAGGTTGGAATGAAGAATCCGTGGTCAAAATGGATTCTGTCCGACCGGCCGGCCGTCCGTCCGGCCGACCGTGTGCGCTGTAACTTTCGAACGGAAGGAGCTAGAGTCTTGAAATTTCCAGGTTAGGTTAAGATCCTGAATATTTCGGTTGAGTTCGTTAATGGGCCAAATCTGTCGAATGGTTTTTGTGCTACAGCCATTTGAAATTTTGATTTTCCAATAATTCAAAAAATTTCTACCTGATCGGAATGAAAGTCGTTTGAAAAATGAACAGTGTCAATAGGAAGAATTATCCATGGAAAAATTCAAAAAAAAATTTTTTTTTCAAAATTTTCTTCCAAAATTTTTATATTTCATTGAAATTTTACTGAAATTTTCAAGTCACCATTTCGCAGTATGAACAAGCGTTTAAAAGCTGCTGACTTCACTTCAGTGCTTTTCTAGATTTCTTTAAGGATTATCTTGGATTTCCGTAAAATCACCTTTCATATATTTGTATTCTGTGAAAATCAAAATCAAAGAACACTAACTACATACATTTCATTATCTGTGACTACACTCAGCTGCACTAAGAATTGGAATTATGTGAACCTAGTATAGTTCATGCAGGTACAACTGGCGAACCTGTAGATTAGTCTCACCAGACTTCAGTTTTTTTTTCTGGAAAAAATATTGATTCTGACAGAAATTTCAATATTTTAAGTTTCGAACTAGGAAGTCCACATCGAAGTAAAACAAAATTGTCCTTATGTTTAATTTTTTCTCATCTCTCAGCTGGAATCTACCGGGTATGACGTAAACCATAAAGTATGGTTGTCTGATGAAATTAGCAGTTCTGATGTTCTGAAGGTTTTTCTAATTCTTTTTTTTTTCATTTGGACTTTCAGTTGTATGGAATAGTTCCCCATGAATTCGTCAGTGATGTGAAGATGCGATGAAGTTTGAGGGAGTTCGAAATGTCATGCCTAGCTCTGTTTCAAATGGAAACGCTGAGTATTTCATACCAGATCGACACGAATGTGTTGAATTGGGCTGGTAACACCCTGTTTATATTTATTGTTTTGAAAAAGAGCAATTGTAACTTTCGAAAATTGATAAATGAAGCATTCACGAAAAAATCTCAGTCTAAACAAAGTAGATGTTAACGAGGTCATACATTTATGCGTATGATATTCAAGAGCAGATATAGTGTAATTGTAGTGATACCATCATTTGTATTCAGAAATAGTGATGTGATATTGGATTGCATTTCAGAACGAAATCACGATATTGCGTGAAGACATTTGGACAGAACAATAGCAAGCTGTTCCTGAAAACATACACGCAAAATACAGTGTGGTGCATCCAAAACTTAACACCTGAATTTCCCAGCTTTGAAATGAAAATGTGGAAAATCGCCCAGACCCGCCAATTTCCGTTTCGAGGGGGAACAACTTTGCCCTTTTTGTATTTCTGTGCAACCCCTTACAGGGGTGAGCACAACCCCTTGATTTTAAAAACGGATGAGGCGTGTTGCGATACCTTATTTTGAAGATCTTATCGGGTACTATCTGATCCTGAAATCACACTTCAAAATTTCCATCGCTAACGAAATGGTTAAATACTAGGAGAGTACTTTCCTCTACTCATTAATATATCCACTGAATACGTTTGACATTTGTCGGATACGAATAATATTCTCGGGTGTTATTTCCTTTTCGATAGATATTTTGAAGCAATATTTCAGGATCGGATAGTAATCGATACGAACTTCATACTCAGTTCGCGTAAAACCCCTCACTTTTCAAAATCAAGAGCTTGTGCTCACCCCCGTTCTAAAATAATAGATCTAAAATGAGTTAGTTACCAAGAATAAGCTCTCAAATGTAAACTTATACTCTGCCCTCGCTGCTTCAAAATCGGTGAATTCAATAAAATAGAACAGAATGGTTGTATCGATTATTTTACTGAAGAATTCGGAATCGTACATAAAGAAACTCGTACAGTTTAATTGCAGTCGAATAATCGGCTTTGACCCAAAAGCTATCCGATTCCGGAACGCTCGAACAACAAACAACTTATCGAATCACTTCAACTTTGGCAACAAATACTATAAATCCATTCATTAATTTGGATTTCTGTTCGCTTACTTCGACTTTCCGTAGATACACCATGAGATGATTTAATTCCTCATGCAAATGAAAAAATTCTGGCGTTGTCACAGCCTGCATTTTTAATTGGATAGAGGGTCCATTTGACCTTTCAGAGCCGCGCAGAGCTATCAAAGCGGAACGAAAACATCATGTTTTTTAATCATGAAGAAATTATTCATGCGATTTACGCCAAGTAAACATATTTTTCTACTCCTAATTAATATTTTCCTTCTGTAAACGAACATCTTCGACGATAAAAGGGTCACTGGTTTACATAAATGAAAATTTCTTGATTTCACCGTTTCCATAATTTCAGTATTTGTGTCATTCTACACTGAAATATCATGGAATGAGTTTCTTGAACATTTCTTAAATTGCTATTTATGGGTAATCTCGATGGAGCTTATATTTTCGAGCTGAACATGGTCTCAAAGGACTAGGTTTGAGTCACTGATAGAATGAACTTAATAGTTGCAATTTTCAGAGAATGATTCGTATTGGGTTCTTTAAAGAACTTTGTCCTTACTTCACGTCAGTATTCTCCCTGATTTATCTTCAGTGAAAATAACTTCCATCAAAAATGTAAAAAATTTTCGAATAAAATTTTGTTTTCAATATTCCAACAATCGAATCCACACGAACTTTCGCTCTAAGTTGCACGATGGTATTCCAAAACTTTCCACCAAGTTTTAATTTGATCGAGTCAATTGGTTTCATGCGTCGTTTGACATTTCTCATACGTTGGAGGTAAAACAACCTCACTTACCCGCTTTGTTTATGTTATGAAGTACAGCATTTTGAACAATTTCAGGATAAATTCACAAGTTAAAATGATTTATATTAATAGAATTGGTGAATAACTAGGCCTAGTTATTGTTTCGTTGTGAAATACAACATAAATACACCGAGAGACGAAGGAATCCGATTTTCCAGATATATTGTAGTGTAGACTTTATATTTGAATATTTGCATTTTTGACCCATTCCACTGAGTTTTATCTGGTATTAGAAGACATAGAATACTATGTGAACTATCCCAGAGAAGGCAAACATCCTATATTTACGCCATAAATGGAAAAAACTGTTCTGACAAAGTAACAAACTATGGTAGAGTTTGTTGGAGGCATTTCCACACTGGCTTAGGACTTATGTTAGACTATCTATTCAATTTGTTCTGTTTAATAAGTTCACTCATGATGAGATAAGTATGATAAGAATACTTCGTGTTTGTTATACACTTTTCAAGAATTATATCTTCTCGACACTACAATAGCTGGCGTTATGAATGATAAACCCATCCTGAATGATGATATATAAAGGCATTCCGTTATGTGATAGATTTGTCAAAATATTGCATGCATTTTATAATAATAATGAACCAGATAACTTTCTCTGTTCTCAACCGAACACGTTCCGATGTGGCTCGACTACTCAAGGATGGAACTTTTACATTTTGTTGTTTGTAATATGTTTCGAATTGACCTTATTGTCAATTATTAAAGATAATGAAAGCCCTAATGTTGCATCTGCATAATAAAAAAGCATTTTATATGGATAGTAAAGAATTTTTTTGAGGATGAATCGAAATCGGTGTTCAAGGAGAAAATTTCACATGAATTATTTTATTTGTTACATGTATTTAGTATAATAAATATATAATTGAAGATTATGATATCACTGACATAGCAACTGTAGACCAATATTTATTGTAGTAATTTGCAACATAGAATGTTATTTGAAATAGTACTGAGAAGTTCTCTGGAACCCATGTTTTTTCCATTCCACACATTTTTTGGATTTCATTCTGCTGCTTATTTTCAGGAATTAATGAGCCAAACATTTTGCTGTTTTATTTTCAATAGTTATACCTATAATAAATGCTATATCTTATGTGGATACTCTAGGCTTTAGAAGACAAGGATAAATACTGCAATTTTCATTTATATCGTTTTGACCGATTATCATCTGAGATTGAATATCAGTTAATCGGATCCATTATCACAAGATTTCACCTGTAAAATTAATAAAATCACTAAAATCTCCAAATAATCGCTCTTCGACAATGTAAACAAAGCGAATGTATTCCTTGGTCTCTCGGTGTATTTATGTTGCATTTCACAACGACACAATAACTTGGCCTCACGGGTCTAGTAATTCACCAATTCTATGAATATAAATCATTTTAACTTGTGAATTTATCCTGAAATTGTTGATAATGCTGTATTTCATAACATAAACAAAGCGGGAAAGTGAGTTTGTTTAACCTTCAACGTATGACAAATGTCAAACGACGCACGAAACCAATACTTCATGAGATATCGAGGAATTTACCTCAAAATTTAAAGTGGGGTTAGAGCACATACGGACCGGCGGACAGATAAAGACGGACAGAATTGAATTTGACCAAGGATTCTTCTTCAGGGAATTCAACCCAATCGTTTAAGACCATTTTCAGCTCAGAATTCGAAAATTACAGACATCGTGCCGAAATGATTACGCGCTGTTTACTTGAGCAAGCGCGTAAAAATAACCGACATTTGGATGAAACGATAGCCCGCTGTTCCCCGGAATATGCTCGAAAAATAAGTGTTGACATCCTTTCTCTCCTGTACAGAACAGGAACAAATCAATTTACTGGTGAGTTATTTGGTTCTGTTTTCTGTATAGAAATAATTATTAGTTCCTTCCATAGTTTAATTCGTAACAATACTGGAAAACATTTATGAACAACAATCTTAAGCAGTCCATTTTTTAATCAGGGATATTATGAAGAAAAACTGTCTCCCATTATTTCAAAGGGGCTCAAATTGCCAACACTCAATCTTATTCAGCGAACTTTCTCTATTATATTGAGTGGGTTCATTCTGATTTGAATTGACCACGAGCCACCAGTGAAGTGAACCCGAGTTTCTATACAACAAGGGTTGAATAATTAGTAATTTCCATTTCAACTTCTGATTTTGTTGGACATTTTCAGACACTCTCCACATTTGTAGCTACAAAGCTGAACTCCCATGGCAATTTCGAAGCTTCTCTAATGAAGCTTGAATAGCATTCAATAATTTCGATGCAATTATTTGAGTATTTGCACCTCTATTGCACCGGTCATCACCGAATTATGCAGTAAAATATACAGGGTGTTCCATTTTACTGAGGACGTAGGTATTTGTTTCCAAGTTTTCAGTTAAACTGAAAGTGTTACTCTATTAAGACGAGACATAGGTCAATGGCAGCCGTACTGAGTAACCTTGTATAAAAAATGGCTAAAAAAAGAGGTGAAATGGTTTTTTATTGATCCAATTTTATTATAACTACAATACTTATTATGTAGTCCTGACAAGCCGCCTGTATATTCGGACGCAAATAATGCCTGTTGTGTTCGCAATATTCCAAATTGGATTCCTTCACGAATAATGTTTGGACCCCTCAATTTGAGGCGTAAAAATGTCAAAAGTTCGGTTGAATTTATCCTTTGCGGACTTGAAAACTCAATAAAAAAAAATGCCATAGTCGTTCCAATCGCTCCAATCACTTTCACCAACTTTTCAGTGGAAATATAGATAAGGCTGTCGAAGAAAATTGATATAGGCTTTTCGCATTTGTTTCGATATATTTTCTCCGCCGTTCTCGGAAATGGAAATCCTAAATTTCCCGTTATATTTCATCAATATTCCAGAAAAACGTGCCCTGTCACTTTTGATTGAATATTTCTATACATTGAACATTCAAATAATTTGAATGAGCAGTTTCATAAGGAATTGTTCGTATGACAATCGCAATATAGGAAAATCGAAAATCGTTTATGTTTTTTTATTTATTGCGAAGCAGTAACGTATCCATGTACTGACTCCGCCCACCGCTGCTTAGTTTCCAGATGAACAATACAACTTCCAATCGAACATTCATTACAGAATTCTGTATCAATATTCGTGTCAATATATTCTAACTGAATATATAGTTTCATTTTCGTCAGAGCCCTATTTTTTGAGAATTTGAAGAGATGAGAATAATCTTGCGGGTGCGTATAACTCTGAAATCGTTGGGCAGATCTTGCTGGTCTCAACCGAGATATTAATGCTTCGCACCCGCCCTAAGAATTTTCGAAAGTCTTAGTATTTATTTTGTTGGAAGTAACAGTGTGCACTACCCGATTTGAATGTTACCGCTCTCTGATGCCGAGCGTCGATATAATTTGAATCGTTTGATTAATAATTGTCGTTAGTTTGATACATTGATACAGAGGGGATTCTAACATAAACCTACCATGTTTGGGAATAGATAATGTTTTCTTATTTCTCGTGTTATGGGAATGGCAGCTTGACATATTGCAACCCTACTTTTATTCTATTTCGTATATACAAGGCATCTGAATATAAAGACACGGGCAAGTGCAAGGTTCCCTTTTTCCAGGAAAAGAGGCATACAGGAAGACCATGGAGCAGCATTAAAATCATCCGCAAAATTATTTTCTGAATAACAAAAACTTCACAAACTGCTGTAGGATATTATAGAATAGGTAACTGTACACTAATCTATAACAGATGCCTTACGTTCACACAGTAGGCTAAACAAATATAATTTTTTTTTGAGACACCTTGTAAAGCTCCATAGTAACTAAATTCCCAAGAGCCAGGCTACCTATTAACATAACCCTCGCGCCCCTCAGATGAGTCACACATTTGAGACACCTTGTAGTTCAATCCTGCAATCCGCAAGGGCGTTTTTCCCAAAAAAAAAAATTATTTAATTTGTAATAGTTCTGTTTCAGATATTGGAAGTGAAAACCCAGAAAAAACCTACAAAATAATGATTGTGTCACCACGTATGAAAATTCATTGGCCAAGGAACGATTTCATTGAAACGTATACCTTGATACAATGTACGTATTCGTTGATTCAATGACTTTGATTTTTTGATTCAATGATCGATATTCATTACTGGAATGAACGTATTCATTAAATGTACTGGGTGATTCATTAAGGGTGGCCACCGGCCGTATCTCGGAAACCGTTCATCCTATTACTTCCGAAAAAAAATTCTAATGACTAAATCGGCCCCCAGAAAATGATTAAAAATATTTTCAAGTTTGTAGTTCCCCACTAGAGGGCGCAATCTATCACTTGTAAAATATAATATCATTTTTTACGAAATATTCTCCAGCTAACAGTGGTAAAATATAATGAAATAAGAAAATGCTCTTCCTATTCAACAACTTTTGTTTGGGTAATTTTTCTATATTTCCTTGTTTTTAGTGATGGGATGGAAAAACTTTTCCTCACAAAAAAACACTCTTACTTCTGTATGCGTGAACCGATTTTCACGTAATTTGATTTCATTCGAAGGCCATTAAAAGCAGATCACAGAAAAATATGACAACAACATGGTGATCCAATTAAAAACTACAGGCTGTTTTATGTCACTTCACCCTATTTGCGCGTTTTACTGGAGAATTTCAAATGCAATGCTATGATTCTAATCGACTGAGAATTAGCTAAGCATTATCACCTATTGATTTGTTAAAACCGCAGACAGGTATCTCCGGTCACTCCGAAGATATTAACATTTTTGTAAATGTTGATAAGTGTTGATCAAACCTGCGAGCTTGAAAAAACAAGGAAGTGACTTTATTCGTCATGAAAACGCAGCAAAATACTAAACACACATGAAATAACAATAATACGATAAAATGAAACAAAAATTGGCAACAACGAAAATATTTGAACAAAAAACAACCCTTATACATAATCATTTCAAATATTCAAAATGTCTACCATTTTTTCTATACATAAATTTAGTCTTTCTTTAGCTGATACTGGTCACAATTTCAGTATGAGAAAAAGTTTCAGCTGCCTGTCGAAATATATTTTTCATATCCTCACTTGTAGTTGGTGGGGTTCGGAAAACTAAGTCTTCATTCTCCCCCAAAAATAAAATGTAATACTGTGAGGTCGAGTGATCTCGCTGGAAAAATACTCCCTCGTCCAATCCACCTCTTTGAGAAGACGGTATCTTAATATTCCCTAATATTAGCAGCATAATGCGCCGGGCAACCATCTTGTTGATACCACATATCTATTCTGTCTTGAAAAGCAATATCATCTAAAAGAATTCGAAAATTTTCCGTTAAAATTTCAAGCACCTTTGTCCCGTTAAGATACTTTCGAAGAAAAATGGTCCGACAACTGTTCCATCAAAAATTCCGCACCACACGTAAACACTCCAGCGATTCTGATTATTGACTTATTTTTTTGGGTCGTTAGATGATCAGTAGTGGCTGTCGTGTAAATTTACTTTACCATTGCTAGAAAAAGTAGCCTTGTCAGTCCATAATATTCTATGTAGTAAGTTAGGTTCGCCGTTCAGCATTCGTTTCAACCAATTGCAAAAGTCCTCTCGTCTCTTTCAATTCTTGGTGCAAGACAACATGATACGGTTGCGGTTTATGGTCCTTTAGTATCCTTCTAACTAGCGAATAATTCGATCCCAAATCACTTGCAATTTATCGGATGCTTGAATGTGATTCAGCATAAACACAAGCCAAAACTTTTATGGTATTATCCTCATTAGGGCTTCTACGTTTTCTATTTTTTCTTCCAACATATTGAACCTTCCAAGTTTGTCGCACTCTTCGTGTCAATCTTTTGAATACTTTTCTGGAATGACGACGTCTTTAAGGATATCGATCGGGTGTTCCCTTTCAGCTACTGCATTTTCTAAACATTCAGCATAAACATTAAGCATATCATATGCTTCTCCGTTTGAATAATGAGGCCTCATAAACTAGTAGTTTGCAATCGACCTAAATAGATTTTACAGCTATAGAAACCGAGAATAAACAGAAACGCCAAAGCTTACTGGATCTAGATCAGCTTGTTTTGTGAGTGGCATACATTTTTGATAAGTTTTTTCTTTCATTTGATTGTTTAGCTGATGAAATAACTCAATTCCTCCTGAATTTCACAGGGTTGATCAACACTTATCAAAATTTACAAAAATGTTAATTTCTTCGGAATGACCGGAGATATCTGTCTGCGGTTTTAACAAGTCGATAGGTAATAATGCTTAGCTTATTCTCAGTTGGTTAGAATCATAGCATCGCTTTTGAAATTCTCCAGTAAAACGCGCAAATAGGGTGAAGTAACATAAAACAGCCTGTAGTTTTTAATTGGATCACCCGGTATGTTGTTGTCCTATTTTTCTGTGATCTGCTTTTAATGGCCTTCGAATGAAATCAAATTTCGTAAAAATCGGTTAACGCATACAGAAGTCAGAGTGTTTTTTTTGTGAAGAAAAGTTTTCCATCCCATCACTAAAAAAAAAGAAATATAGAAAAATTACCCAGACAAAAGTTGTTGAATAGGAAGAGTATTTTCTTATTTTATTATTCTTTACCACTGATAGCTGGAGAATATTTCGTAAAAAATGAGATTATATTTTACAAGTGATAGATTGCGCCCTCTAGTGGGTGGGTAACTAGGAACTTGAAAATATTTTTAATCATTTTCTAGGGGCCGATTTTGTCATTAGAATTTTTTTCCGGAAGTTATAGGATGAACGGTTTCCGAGATACGGCCGGTGGCCACCCTTAATGAATCACCTTGTATACTTCTATATTGGGTTGATATTACAATCATAAATCATGTGTAAAACAAAAAGTTTTTGATCCACTTTTTTGGTGCTGTGCCACCTCATTCATGAAGAATTGTTTGAGGTTGTTGCTAATTCATAATTAGCTCTTAATGCTCGTTATCAGTAATTCGCAAATTTTCAATGGGTTTGTCTTGAAGAAAAACACGGACAAGGCTCGTGCTAAAATTTCATTTCGAATTTTCGCTTTCCAATATTAAATCTAAGGATGTATCAAGAAGGCACCTCATTTCATACTATAATGAACATCAAGTTTCTCAATTGACCATCAAAGTGCCAAATACTCGAGTAATTCATCAAAGTTAGATTCGAAAAAGTTTTCGTGCTTCTGGTAGAGAGAAGTATCCAATGTTTAAGAGCTTGTTTGATGTTGAATGTGCTTCAGAGAAGCCAAGTTTTATGATTGAATTCATCATTCCGGTCACCGACCAATAAAAGGTATATCAGCGAATGAATCAAAACCTCAAGCGGAAATCTGAATAATCTTGATATCCGTTGTTACCCGTGTCGATAGAAAAACAAGTTTCGATTCCGGCTTAGTATTCCTTAGAATAATCAGCTTCTTGATTCGAATGCTTTCCGTGAACACTTTTCACACTAAAAATTTTTCGTGCCTATTCGCCTTCGTTCGCTGACGTTGCCAGAAAGTTGAAAGAATACGCATGCCTACAAGCTGTTTTCTTAAATTGATGACCGTTAGCGGTCATATTTTCACGTATTAACCTCGCCAAACACAGCTTCCTGATGATAAAATTTGGCAATCATCTATCATCATATTATCCACTCGAAATTCTGAATGAACCTTCAAGATTTCATTTCTCACTCAAGTATTGGATTTCAATACACGACTTCGGTCCAAGTAGCCAACCCACAAATTTCTCCCAAATCTACTATTACTGGAGATGGCGAATTTCAGAACAAATTCGACATGATAAGGCTCGCGTTAGTTATAAGTATCCGTAAAAGATACCTCGACTCCTCTAACAAGATAATTCCTTCCAAATTCAGGTTTTTGTTAAGATTATCTCTGATTGGCTGCAATTTGAGTTGGGATTCCTGATTTTATGTTAATAGTGTCAAGTTTATATAGGATATGTTGCGCAAATCAACTTGATTATTTCGGTTACTGGTTTTCCGTTACGTAAATATGAAATATTCTGTTTGTTCTTTATAAAAAGGTTAGTTACGGAATTTGATAATAAGGCAATCTATGTGTCACCAGAACGCTATTCAATGTTCTATGGTAAGATATCCATGGCATAGAATCACGTAATTTTTTTAATGTTGATTGTTGTCTTCGCTATGTTCTATGGATTATAAAATAACTAAAGATTGTTCTATGCTATGGAAATGTTACCATAGAACATTGACTGTCGTTCTGGTGACAGAAAGAACGTTTTCTCATCAATCAAATTCTGTAATTACTGTTTTTTTCAGGAACCAACCGAATATTTCATATTTACCGAACGGAAAACCGGCAACCGGAATATCCAACGACCTGTAGTCGAATTAAAATTCAAAGTATATCTCTTTAGGAGATCTATAAAAGAGAACCATATAAACTGTCCGTGAGTGTTGTGACTTCACAACCGTCTCACGCTGACGAGGTCAAGGAAGTCCGAAACAGTTTATATGGAACCCTCTTCCTGATGAGGAGAAAACGAATATTCAAAACAGGTGAGTTAAATTAGCATTGAGACATTTCAGAATTAATTTTTCTGTCGATTGATATTCATATTCCTCTATTGCAGCGTGAATGTACTGTTGGACGGATCTTCTGTGAGATGAATCTATGGCGGCGTGGAACCGCCCACTCTACTTATTATTTATTTCGGTTACTGGTTTTTCGTTACGTAAATATGAAATATTCTGTTTGTTCTTTATAAAAAGGTTAGTTACGGAATTTGATTGATAATAAGGCAATCTATGTGTCACCAGAACGCTATTCAATGTTCTATGGTAACATATCCATGGCATAGAACCACGTAATTTTTTTAATGTTGATTGTTGTCTTCGCTATGTTCTATGGATTATAAAATAACTAAAGATTGTTCTATGCTATGGAAATGTTACCATAGAACATTGACTGTCGTTCTGGTGACAGAAAGAACGTTTTTTCATCAATCAAATTCTATAATTACTGTTTTTTTCAGGAACCAACCGAATATTTCATATTTACCGAACGGAAAACCGGCAACCGGAATATCCAAGTTGATTTGCGGAACATATCCTATAGGTGTAAACTTGACACTACTAACATAAAATCAGGAATCCCAACTTAAATTGCAGCCAATCAGAGATAATCTTAACAAAAACCTAAATTTGGAAGGAAGCCCCACTACTGCGCAGATATCGAGTTCTTACGTTTTTTTTCGGAAGGTTTTTTGTTCGCGATTCATGAAAGAATAGAATAACCCAATGACTATACTGTTATTATAATCATTTAAAATATCATTTTCTCAATAATTCCGAAAATACAGATTGAATCGAATTAATATCCAGTCCTTCATTAGAAAATGACAGCTTGAAGAATAATGCAGTATTCCGTGAGGATAATATGATTAAAAATCAGAAAATATGGAATATTTGAACAAAACATGTTCAAATTTATTTCTTTAGAATTCTTCTGAAAACATGATCATCACGAAATTTTGCACACCATCCTCGAACTAGTTATCAAACTTCATCATGATTCGATTAGTATTTTTCATAATATTCCGGAAACAGATACCAAGGAAAAATTGACGAAATTTGATATAGTTTTCCCAATATCTCCGAAATTTAGAATTGGATCGAAATGAAATTCTATATCCTGTTGTAGCATATAAATCCCAGGTATTTACAAATTTCTCCACCAACCTGATAAATAAATTCCGAAAAAAAAATTTCCTTCTACATATTTATTCACTATACAATCCAAAAAAAATTTTCAAAAAGTTGCGCACCGGTTTGCTTCAACTGCCAAGTTTTCCTCCGATCCTGAAATATTGGGGCCGGCCTAAAGCGTTTGAGATGATTTTCAGGAAAATATTCGAAAATTACAGAGACTTAGAAAAAACTTTGGTTCGCCTTTCTTGAGAATATGCGCATAAGAACTTATGAACAATGTTCGGCCAATACTCAATCAACGCAGGTCTCAGTGCTTTTTTTTTCCACAAATTTGACTACTTTTTCGAGAGGGACAAAACAACTGAAATCCAAAACAGCAATATTGGGAAAGCACTATATGCTGTAATACATCATAATTTAGGCAGTGCGGTGTTCTGAAAAAAATATTCACATTCCTGGAACTCCCTCTGGATTAATCGATCAAAAGATATTTCCCAGAAGACAGATAATTAATTCTCCATTGAAAAAGTTTAATTAATTATTCTGAATCACTCAGTTCACTCTTCCATTGTCCTACGCACTTGATAAAGTGATAAAATGAATTCCCTTTGTTGTATTAGCGATGGATAAATCTCTGATTTGAAGGGAGTAACGTGGATGGGTAGAGGATAGATGTCTTCAACAGAAAAATCTGCTTCTAATCTGTTCCATTTTCTCTCTGAATGGAACTCATTTCGTTCCAATCTTTCCGTGAAACGTTGGGTCTCAGATAAAAAATGCGTTGAATTTTGATGTGAAAGTTCTTCATTAAAACTCTTTGTGGAAATTGGATTAGAAAATAACGACAGGCGTAAAGATTAGGAATTTATAAAACTTATATTAGTTTCGAAGCTATACATAAATTTGTTGATATGTGGTATCTCGAAACAATCTAGGAAATATAAGCAATGATGAATCGAGGAAAGCCCTGTTCCATAATGGATCTCTGTAAACGAGGTATGATCGAGATTTTGCTTGGCGAGAAAATAAGGTGAAGAAAAATTCTAGAATAGCACTGACTAGAGGCCTGGAGCTTTTACGCGGTTATTCGAGTTTTTTGCCTAAGCAGTACATGTATGGACCCTAACAAACTTATTTTTAGTTCCTGCTGGGAAAATTTGATGATCATCCATTCTTAAGGTACCTCCGAAATTCTGCATGAACCTGTAAGCTATTATTTCTCGATCAAATACTAGATTTTAATTCTGTAATTTAGGAAATATTGGGAAAATTTTTATGGGTATATATTATGGTAATATATTATTATTATTATTATTGTTTTTTTTTCTTTTTTTTATCACCATATATCGGGGAATTCGACCAACTGCCGGACGACAAACCGTCAAAGCAGTTAGCCTCGCTACAGATCGTGCAGAAACTTCCTGACTATCCGCGTTGTGTGAAGAATTACGTGTCTCTGTGCATGCGATATAATTTTCCTATCCAGCCCCAAACTCTCAGTATTTTCAACTAGGTATTTTTCGACCAGCCCATTGACTGATATGATGAGAGGAAGTATGCTTATGGTCTTTAATTTGTGGAGGTCCTTCAATTGGAAGGCCAGATCCCCATACTTGCTAAGCTTCTCAGTATAAGCCCTAGTAAAATGTTCATCTGCTGGTATAGTTATGTTATTTTCATTATTAATTTATTATTATTATTATTATTATTATTATTATCATTATTATTATTATTATATCTGAGAATCATTGGGAGGATTTTTACCATTCACGAATCCGGCACTCGTTGTTAAGCCCTAAACCTACTCTATCAATATCGACTATCTAAGTAGTTTCATTCGGAAGTTATTATTTTTACGGATGGCCTAACTGCCGATCTTAAAGACAATAACTACCGAAATAATTCACTTAAAGATTCGATCATTTCAGAGCACTTAGAATTTTGTGAGGATTAAATGATTGGAAGTTCGCAAAACATAAAATATTTGAAAACCAAATTTTTCAAATTTTTCGCCATATTGTTCTTATGGGTCTTTCGTCTAGAAATTCCGCACAAATTTGCGCATCAGCATTTGTCAATAAGCTACAAGTTTCATTATGATCGGGTTAGCATTTTTGAGTTATTTCGTTGAAAACAAGGATAACAAGACAACAAGCACGCAATTCGAAATTATTTATTTTCAATTTCTCTGAAGATGAATATCCGATCAAACTAAGTTTTCAAATACTATTGTTGAATGGTGACCTCAAGATATGTGCCAAACATTCATTTTGGAGAATGAATAGTTTCTAAAAAACGATTTGTTTCAACAAAATCTACAAAATTCTCGAAAAACAATATTTTTGAAATTCTATTCCCGTAAAATCCCCACGAAACTCTACTTTGAGTAATGTGTCGGTATTTTATAGCAAATTGTAAAGTGAAGTTTTGGAAGCGTCATGTCTTCTAGAGATTTGATATCTCCGAAATTTGGAGCAAATTTCATTGAAATCTCCTGAATAGATATTCGAAAACAAATGATTTCCAAGATTAATTCGACAAAATTTCCGAAAACGATTTCTCTGAAGATAAATATCCGATCAAACTGAGTTTTCGAACACTATTGTTAAATAGTGACCTCAAGATATGTGCCAAACATTCATCTTGGAAAATGAATAGTTTCTAAAAAACGATTTGTTTCAACAAAATCTAGAAAATTCTCGAAAATCAATATTTTTGAAATTTTATTCCCGTAAAATCCCCACGAAACTCCACTTCGAGTAATGTGTCGGTATGTCATAACAAATTGTAAAGTGAAGTTTTGGAAGTGTCATGTCTTCTAGAGATTTAATATCTCCGATATTTGGAGCAAATTTCATTAAAATCTCCTGAATAGACATTCGAAAACAAATGATTTTCAAGATTAATTCGACAAAATTTCCGAAAACAATTTTTCCGATCTTTTATCGATATCAACCTCACGATATTCTGCTTGATATACTGCACGTCAGTATTCTTCAACTAGATACAAGGTTTCAATGTGGTTCCTTCAGAAAATTCTGAAATATTGAGGAAATATTCTCGAAATTAGTACCAAAATTTCATTTTTTTCCAATATTTCTAGAAAAAAGCACAGGATTAAATCAGCACATGTAGGTTATATTATTTACTGTTTCCTGCTGGTTTTTTGTCCCTTTTCTGCTGCAGATCTATCTTATTTCAAGATAATTTGTCATTCTGAAATCAAAAGAGGAGATCCGGATCCAATGAGACCAATGCCCTTTATTATGAATAAGTCAGCTTATTCTTCAAACACAATCCAGTTCAGTACAATCATATGCATGGTATATTTCGTCTGCTAATACTGTGATAACACATATTTTTTGATAGACCAAAAATATAGTGCTCATTCGCGATATATGAATAGAAAATGTCTACAACATTCCGACTTCTTTCGGGGAATGTTGGAAGATAGAGCTCATGAGAATATTTCGAGTCGTTTTCGAAAATTCTCAAATTACATACTGACTGATAATTCGTGGCCCATGCGCCATTTTTTTGTCAAGATTATTTTCATTTTGTAACTCTTGAACTTGGTGGCAGTGCCAATGACTAAATGTTATTGGTACTGCCATCTCAATTGATCTGTTCAAAAAAGTGAACCTATAGCTAGAATTAATATATGGCCTGCACGTAGCCTACAACGTGCTTTCATTAGACATAATGAAAAATTAAACAAATTCTAGAGAGCACTGACATTACTTTAGTAGTTTTCACGTGCTCGTTTGAGTTATTACGAAAGTGGTACACTTCTTGAGTTTTTGGGAAAATAACAACGATACTTTGGAAATCACAAGGAAATTTGACATATTCTTCTTCTGTTTTCGGAAATGAATATCGGATTATGCTGAAAGCACACTAATAGTGGGATATCAACATCACAGTCAGTACCAAACTCCATAGAAATCCAAAGGGGAGATTCCAAAAAGAGAATTTTGCGTAAAAATCTCAAATCTGGAATGTATCCCAATTCTTTAGAACTCATACAAAGGTGAATTGATTCCAAAAATAAGGATATTTCGAGTTTCAATAATATGTCTATGCTTGTCCCCATGAACCAGTGTGGATCCTCTAACACTGGTATCGATCTCAAACTGAAGTATAGCCGCTGAGCTTAAAGTCTTACGTCTTACGACACGGTGGACGTTTGGTCGGTTGAAATGCAGAACACGTATGCTGGTTCAGAAAAACCGGACTTGGTAGACTGTCGTCCGTGTGCGTTGACAACAGACAAAATAATCGTCCACCGATTGTCTCTCGTGAGCGATAGCCCTAATAATTGGATTGACATGTTTCGTAGTTTGGGAAAGGCCTGAAGCCGTGCCTGGTTTCACACTTTCAACAACGCGTATGCTGCTGGCAGGAATGTTTAGCATCAAATCGCCATCCCTGGTCCTTCTACTTCACACTCAAATGATAAATAACAACATTACCCTGAATAATTACATCGTACGCATTAACGATCAAATTATGCAAAAGTAAATCCACAACCCTATAAGAAATGTCCGTAATCAGTAGGACAAATAGAGGAAAAATCAAATAGGACTTTTTTCGTAGGAATCATTCATAACAGAGAAAATTTTTTGAGGAAAACGAGGAAATAGAAATTTTGTGAGTTATAAATTGGCATCTCTCAACTCTACAATAAACAATTCTTCTTGTTGAGTAGATTCGAAATTCAATTCTACGTCAGAAATATACACAGAGAAGAAGGATCTCTTAAATCAAACATGAATATATTCTTGAATTAAATAATCTTCCCCCAAGAGTAATAATTTAATATTGACCAATATACTTCTATGTTCAACTCATTTCGTTGTTTGCCTGTTTACATGAATATTCTTGAATCGAATTCAGTTGAACCAAGACAAACGTACTTTTCTCTTCAGAAAACAATTTCAGCTAACCATGGTTCTCTTGGATCAAAAATATCATTTCTTATTAAATGTATTCTGATGACGAAGGCACGTACAAGTGACCCTCTCGACCAATAAGCGGTATTACTGCTGAAGATGCGTGGAACGTGGAACGTAGAATCGCAGACGGCAGAACCATAGACGGCAGAACATATGGATATTTAGATAGGAAACAACGCTATGTCCGCCATAGTGAATAGTGAACAATTGCGTTTGTATTTTTGATGGTGCATTATGAATTTTGTATGAATGGAGAACTACTTATCACGATCGAGGAAGTTTTTCGGGAACATAGTTTCGAAAGTCAAGAAGAAAAGTTTGGTTTTAAGAATAAGTTTGGTTAATTGAAAAATGTTTGTATATGTGGGTGCATCTTACATGTATGTGTATTATGCAAAAATATTGTAACATATATATGCGTGAACTCCAGACTACACATTTTAATTTTATGTTTGGAAGTCGTGCGTATACTATATAGTAATCGATCGAATTGTTACAACGTCATACTTCTGCTCTTGGATGTTCCCAAGAAACTTTCTTGTTGGAAGGTGATCATCCATTCGCACCTTATTTATAATTGATATCTTCAAGAACGGTCATGATAAGGTTTTTGAGATAGCATATATTATTTGTATTTTAGAGCCGCTAATTGCAAACATATTATATTCTCTTGGTAAAAAATATTGAATTCTGATTAAATACAATAACGAGAAATCTTACATTCGTATCAAAGACACAGCATTTCAGAATAATATGAAACATATTTAGCAAGCATATTCAGTTTTTCTTGTCAATTCTCTCATTTGGATCAAACGTCATTCGGATGACCCCGGTAAGCAACGCATATATGGAGTCTTTCGCGGAAGCTTTCATTACTCTACCTGGCATAGCGGTGTCAATTTGAATGATTTCGTCCTTGATTGCCTCCTTCATCAAGGATCTTAGGGCGATGTTTGAAGACCTCTTTCTTGAGGTAACCCCACAGGAAGAGAACACAGAGACTCAAATCGGGGAAGCACAGGGGCCACGAAATCCGCTCTTCCTTATATTCTTCTTCAGAAAAACGAGAAAATAATCCTGCAAATTTTCTCGCATCTGATGAAGTAATCAGATTTGTACTCTGAAACTCGGTTCGCTTTGTTTATGGTTTGCATTATTCAGGTATTATTCGTTAGCCAGCCTTCTTCCTAGAAACTGCCCTTGGCAAATAATATAATCCTACAATCCGCAAGGGCATTCTCCATGAAAAAAAATCATTTGATTTCAGGTAGTTCTAGTGGGAGGGAAATCCCAGGAAAAACCTACAAAATGATACAAAATCCACCCAAATTAATTTATTATCTATACTAAAATGAGTCTGTTTTCCAGAATAAGCTAGTGAAAATTTAATTGATATAATTATCGATGATATATCTACAAAAAATCAGATTAAGGAGACATAAAGTAGCCATAAGGAAGTTGAATCCGTTCTATATTTTTTTGAGAATGAGTTTGCGATATTGAAAGTAGAGAGCTATGTGATCTTGGGAATTAGGTTCGTGGATTTCATATTTTTCCAGATCTCCGAAAATATTTCGAAATTTGAAACTCAAACTCTTTCAGCTACCCTTTAGACCCCATTCAATTTTGTATTGACGTTATCCAGGAGACAATAATTTCCAGTATGAAAAAGAGCTCGTGTATCTGTTATTCCAAGGCAAAATCCACATACACGAATGGGGGCTTTGCCGAATTTGCAATTCCGTGTAAAAAACACATAAACAGAATTGGCTCATAATTTATTTCGAGATCCGCTCGTGAAATGCCGAAATAGACGAAGCAACGTTGAATGAAAATTGCCGGCCAGGTTTCGGCAAATTCTTCAAGTACTCACTTAAAAATTGGGCTTTCGGGATAAGCTATCTATAAAAGCTGGAAACCGCAACATTCCTGGCTCAGGGTAGCCAACTCGTCGTCAATTATTCATAAAGGATGTATTATCCATTACCCCACTCCATGTGGTTTATCTTGTGAGCTATATGTTCAGCAATTTTGTTGGAGAATTGAACAATCAAGCACTCTCGTCGGTAGATTACCTTCAATATTTCTTGCCAACGCGCCGATTCAAACAATTTTTCCTCATTTCTCTTTCATAAGGGTCATATACTGAAAACTACTATTTGTCTTTAAAGGGCGGTATTATAAAGAAGTTATCCTTTACTTTAACTGACGGATTAACTGCTCAGAAATGTCTGAGATATGAAAATCTCATTGCAATCATCAATACAGATTTTTTTGTAATACCTTCATATTATATCTACCTTTATTGTCTTCAATCTACAACGTATGAATGACAAATTTAATTTATAAAGATTTTTAGAAGTGTTGTTTACTATATTCATTAATCAAAAAAAGAAGATGGGGTGGAACTTATGGCAAAATTAATCTATGCACAAATACTCGCATTAAACAAGCTGGCCAGGGATTCTGAATCGGCTGAGTTTGTTTGTAATCAGGTGTTAGTCAATGAAATTGGTAATAAGATTTTGACATATAATAATTGATAAGAACACCGAAAATATTAAGATCTGTAGTAGGAACCGTAAAAGGAAACAATGGATTACTCAGGGTATCTTAAACTCAATAAATCTCAGGGATACAATGAAGAAAAGGCTTATTCATAACTCCTCAAATTATGATGTAGACTTCTTGGAATATAAACGTTTTAGGAATTTGTTGAATAAAGTTATTAAATCAGCAAAAAACGAATATTATAAACGTAGAATTATTGAGTCAAATAATAATTATAAACAAATCTGGCATTTGATTAATGAAGCTACTAATTCAACAAAAAAGCAGAGAATTCAGAATTACAGTTTGAAAGTGGATAATTCCCACATAACAGATGAAAGAGAAGTGAGTAATGCGTTCAATGACTTTTTCATTAACATAGGTAAGTCGATACAATCTGAAATAGTTAAAGATTCGAACCCACGGTATAGTAAAATTAGAAATGTAAATTCGTTCTTCCTGAGCCCGGTTACACAGAATGAACTGATCAACCACATCAACACATTGAAAAATCATTCGGCTCCCGGAAAAGACAAAGTCACATCCATAATGATTAAAAATATCCATATTAGCATTTTAAAACCTCTGCTACATATAATAAATCTATCTTTTGCTACCTCAAAGGTTCCATCAGAGTGGAAGGAATCAATTGTCACTCCTGTACTCAAGTCGGGAAGTAAATGTGAGTTGAACAACTATAGGCCAATATCCGTCATTTCTGGCTTTGCGAAACTTTTCGAAAAATGTTTGAAACATCGGGGAAGTATTCGAAGAGTGTACTGTTGTAGCATATGCTGATGACGCAGCGTTATTATTTTCTGGTGATTCTTGGAACGAGGTATATGAACGAGCAGAGAGAGGTGTTAATACTCTCCATACCTGGTTAAATGAAGGTCTCTTAGCTTTGAATTGTAACAAAACCTTTTTTATGACCTTCAGTGCTTCATTGGCTGATCAACCAACACAAACTACAATAAAAATCCATAATCCCCAGTGTACACACAATAACTGTAATTGCCCGCAAATCAACAGAATTGACAAAATTAAATATCTAGGTATATTTCTAGACCAAAATCTAAAATGGGACGCACATCTTGCCTTTTTAAATAAAAAAATCAGAAATATTTTTTATAAGTTCTTCCAATTGCGCGACATATTAAGTGAGGAAATGCTCAACATGTTATATTACTCATTGGTTGAATCAAATTGGAGATATTGCATTGCGGTGTGGGGAGGAGCCTACAATAACGTATTTAGATCAGTGATGACTTGCCAGAATTTGATCTTGAAAATCATGTATAGAAAGCCCTTCAACTACCATTCGATGGATCTTTATAAAAACTGTAATTTACTGAGAGTTAGAAATTTATATGTACACGTCGTCATAAATCATATAATTGAAGCAGATCGAACCCAATATGAGAATCGGTTTTATAAAACGAGATATGTTGATCAGAATAACTTGTCTGTACCTTTGATGCCTACTGATTTATGTCAGAGATTCTTAACTTATTTTGGACCTAAATTATTTAACAAACTGCCAAAGGATATAAAAGTTCAGTCAAACTCAAGATCATTCAAAATAGTAACTAAGAAGTTTTTACTTCAAAACCAAGAATACTTTAACGATATCTTTTGATTTTGTGGAATTGTGTTTATGTTTGATTGTATGATGATCATACCTTGCCTACCTTGCTTTCTCCTTCTTGTCATTATCCTTTCTGATTTATATTGAATAGTTTTTTTTTTTTTTTGGGAATTTTGATCAGCACACAAGATTGATCTTAGGCTGACTGAATTCCTTGAATTTTGCAGGGTGGTATAACACGTAGTACTGTATTTATTGATTGTATTTCAAATATTTAGTTGAGACTGCCTGTGAATGGAAATGTTTGATTTATATACTTAGCTAATAAAATTTGATTTGATTTGATTTGAATATAAAATAGATGCTAATGAGAATTCTAAATCCGAAGGAAGAAGATGAAACACTGTGTCTAGTATTGTTTTTGTATTGTATTTCATTATGTTACCGTTTTTTCAAGTGTCATTGCAATCATTGTATGTAAGTTGATATTTATTTATTTATTCTTTCATGAACGGACCAGAATAGTTTCATTACAAAATAATCCACCTATTAACTTCACATAGCTTCAGACAAAAAATTTTTGAAATTTGAAATACAGGGAGTTAAAAAATAAATCCTGTGTAGACTGCAACATGTATTCCGTTCTGCACAACGGGATCTCTAACAAATTTCCTGGTCTTGTTGCATATTGAGGAACTCTCAGATTTACAGAGGCTAAAATATTAGGACTGTCTATCAGAAAATTCAGTACCTCATAAATGATGACCAAATCAGCGTTATCCCTACGATATGACGGCGTATTAGTGCCACTGTGAAAAATAAAAATCTGGCAATTGCGAGATTTAATCTGGCAATTGCGAGATTTAATCTGGCAATTATGAGATTCAATCAGGCAATTGACAGAATAAATCTGGCAATTTTTGACGTTGAAAGAGAATTCATATAAATAAGCCATGTATCTGAATAATCAAGAGGAGCACTCAAAGTCAAGACTTTTTACGCCTTCCCTCGAATTGTGTTATTTGGGAGCTAGAATGGTCTCCCATTCAGATATTTATCCCGCAGCTTAACTTATTATGAAATAATATTTTCTTAAGTTGAGTATGTATGAATTGAGCAATAATAACACGTGAAAAAATTCTAGAAAAGTACTGACGTGGAGTAAGCAGCTTTTGCGCGCTTGTTCAAATATGTTGCCAAAGCGGTCATCTTTTCACATATTGACCCCGCCAAACACATGTTTACATTTCCTGATGAAAAGATTTGGTTTTCCCCTAATCATACTATCCTCTCGAAATTCTGCATGAACCTTCAAGCCGTCGTTTTTTCATCCAGTACGTACTGGATTTCAATTCGATCCATTCTGTGTTTGTGGAAACATGAGGTGAATGAATTTTTTTATTTACTGAATCATTGGTCAGATTTTACTCATTCACCTTCGTAACCAAGCCATCATTCATCATTAATTAAGCCTAACACATCATTATGAATACTTATTGAACTTCCTAAAATCGCCAGATTAAATCTGTCAATTGACAGACGACCAGCTGAATTTATTTGTATGTATATAAATATATGTATATGAGAATTTGAGGCCCAATTTTCGAAAATTTTATACGGAAGTCGATATGCTCGTCTTTGGTGACATATTTTCAGGTCTATGTCACTTCTGGTTATACCTATGTATCGGAGAAAGTACGCAACTTTGTCATTCTAAATTTCAAAAATAGTTTGTGTGAACATAAAAAGGATAGTGCGTTCAATTCAGTACTCACACAAAAATTATTATTCTCGTGAATGCGACCTTGTAATATAAACATGCCTTGTTCCTATAGAAAAACTCAGTCAGTCAGTCAGTTTCCTAGACAGCGAAAAGAACCAATCTTCGTGAACAATGATTTTTTAAGGAAGAGCTTGGCGAGTTTATATGAATTTCCTTTCCACGTCTAAAATTGCCAGATTAAATGTCGCAATTGCCAGATTAAATATCGCAGTTGCCAGATCAAATGTTGCAATCGCAAAATTTAATGTTGCAATTGCCATATTAAATGCCGCAATTGCCAGTTTATATGTCACAATTGCCAGATTAAATGTCGCAGTTGTCAGATCCAATGTCGCAATTGCCAGATCAAATCTCGCAATCGCCAGATTAAATGTCGCAATTGCCAGATTAACAGCGGGTTTCACAAAGCTCTGATTAACTTGATTGTTCTGATCAAGACAATTCTATGTTCAATTTCAGTTCATTTTTAGCAATACCACAGAATATCAAGGTGTTGATCAGAAGATTAAGCTTTGTGAAATCCACGCTAAATGTAGCGATTGCCAGATTTAATCTAGCAATTGCGAAATTTTTTATTTTTCACAGTGGCGCTTATACGCCGTCGTACTCTGTCTCTCTGGACTCAACAAGAGGAGAAAAGTTCCTGCCTCAATCAATGTGAGCTTATCTGAGTTGATTGATAAATTCGGAGGCATCCTTCTGCTCTTACGATATCTGGATTCGATAACATGTTTTGAAACCACATTGCAGGATGCTGATTTTCCAAATATTCAAAAAAATAAGACATGGGATTTCGAAAAGAATGTTTTCGCTAATTGAAATCTGTCATTTTCGTCATCGTGAAAATGATCATTGAAATCAATTGAATATTTCTGGAGTAAGAGCCGATTTAAATGTCGTCAACTTCCGAAATCACGCAGTATATTTCGAACAAGATTGGTGAGGAATTTGGATACCATTTCCTAACTTGCGCAGATGTCTCCAACTACATCTTCTGACCGCTAAGGAAACAGTTGTTTGTTCTTTTCAGTCTACCGAAATGGGTCAAAAATAATTTGTAGCAGAAGTCTAGAATTAATCATCGTGTTGGGAAATCATTTTCCATTATCATGCATTGTGGATTCCCAATACGTGATGCCTGCTTTTCCATATATTTCCTAAAAACAACACCAACGTAATAATTGGTTCCATTAGTGTGGTAGAAACCCTCCGAGCACGTATTTCTGTGTTTTCTGATGAGGAATTATCAGGTCCTCATTTCTATATTATACATCAATCACGTATAAACGTTATCTTGATGAAGGGAATAGTTTATGGAGAGCTCCATTTCAATATTAAATAAAATTGTAGAAAAGCTCTGAGGTGAGGTCAGGAGGTTTTACGCGCTTGTTTAAATTTTAAGTAGGTACTAGGCAGACATCTGATTGCAGTAATAATTCTTGACATATTGCGAAGATAACGTTAGAATATATATATAATATATTCTTTTGAGATTGAGCATTACATTCTTTGATATATCACAGTGTTAGCAGAGGTAATGTAAACGGGCTACCATACATTTTTGCGTATGATACAAGAGCACAGATAAAAACCTCAGGAAAAATTCTGTCTCCCCGTATATAAGTGTAGTAATTTGTTTATAGAAGAGGGACGGCATCTTTTTCATTGGAAAATTATTTTTTCGTCATCTTGAATTCATTTCGACAAAATATCTTGACTTAATATCTGAAACAGAAAGAGGGACAGAAAACCAGAAGGAAGCAGTAACTAATATCACCTACATTTGCTCATGACCGAGAGGGTCTTTCGACCAGGTTCGGTCCTCCAAGCGATAATTTTCAGATCCTCAGATAAACGAAGAACGCTACAGGCCCCTTTATTGGGGAATCATCTCCCATAGATCCATAATTGTACATTTCGAACTAGAAATCAAATAAAATATCGGGAATAAAGTGAAAAACTTGTGACATGTATTATGTCAGGATGACATATAAGAAATAAGAACGAAATTTGGCCTATTTTTTTCCTTGTATCTCCAAGGATGTTCCAAATTCATCTTGGAAAAGATCGTTTTTCTGGAAATAATTTACCGAATTCCAAAAGTTTGACACAAACGTTATATTGGAAAAGAATGCTTCAAATTTCTGTTTGATCTGATATTTATCTCAGGAGATATTGGAATCGAAATATGTCAAATGCCTATAGGCTTTTTGAGAGTTTGAGGTTACTTCTACAATATCTCAAGAAGAAATAAAGCGATCTAATATAAACTTCGTAGTTAGTTGTAGAATAACGATGTTCAATTTTTCGCGAACTTTCGTGAGGATCGTACAAGTAGAGAATTTTTTTTAAATGATTTATTGAATAAAATATACAAATACAAAAAAAGTTTACATTCACAATCCTCTAAACAGTACCCTAAACTGGTATCGAGGATAGTAGATACAGAATTCCATTGAAATTAACCAGTGCCTTTGTTAGCAAATAAAATCTTATCTCGTACATACACACCCGATGCTTGAGGAATCGCAGTTCCACATTAAGACAAACTTCAAAAATGCCAACTTAACATTCTATTGAAAAAGCGGACAAAATCACATTACACTAACTCTAAGTATTCCTTTATTTGATCAGAAAATTTACCAATTGAACTGACAGATTTTATGGAAGTAGGTAATTGATTAAATATTTTTGAAGCTTGTGCTATTGGGTTATTCAGCCCTTTTTGACTTTTTACTTTTGTCTGATATAAGTTTTGATGTGTTCTTGTTTCATAACTATGAATATCTTTCGTAAATTTATACTCTGTATTGCACTTTTGTATTTTATTTATGATTTTAAAAATTAATTTACATTGTTCTAACTCTAATATTTTCTTCAAATTTGGTATTTGCAAATCAGAGTAAAGTTGTGTAGTATTTGTTAATCGATCATAATTAAACAACACTTTAATACATTTATTTTGTAACGTTTGTATTTTTTTGAAGCATGTTTTTCCACAGGTTCCCCAAATCGGTATTAAGTATCTTATATGTGACATAAAAAACGCATTGTAAAGCTGATATTTACTTTTTTTTGATAAATAAGATCGAACCCCATATAAAGCCGAAACCATCGGTATTATCTTCTCGATTATGGAGTCAACGTGGCTTTTCCAGCTCAAATTTGTATCCAACATCAGACCCAAGTACCTCGCCTCACAGACTTCTTGAAGTTCAACATCATTTATGCTTAACTTTAGACTCGTAACTTTTTTGTTCTTTTGCTTGAATAACATATACTTAGTTTTATTTATATTAATTTTCAATTTATTGTTCCAAAGCCAATGCAAATACCGTTGTAGATCTTCATTAATTTGTTCATTCAATTCTTCTATGTTATTACCTGTATATATCAAGACATAATTGAAAAACTAATTTCGTTTCGAAAAAGTTTTTTATGGAAACTATAAATCAAATTTCAATAAAATTTGGCACATAATTCAAAATCGATATTTAGCAACAGTATTCAAAATTTCAGATTGATCGTATATTAATCTTTAGGGATTTTGAAAAAAAATATGTCAAACTTCTTGGTTATTTCTTAGGTATCATTTTATTTCTGAATTGGAACTTATAGGAGAGCTGCGTTTGGCGGGGTTAATACGTGAGCAGGTGACTGCTTTGACAACTTATTTGAACAAGTGCATAGAAGCTCTGACCTCACGTCAGTGCTTTTCTAGAGTTTTTCACTCAATTTAGCCAAATATGGTCTATTTCTATAGAACATTGGGCGAAATTTCTTTCTTTCTCAAATCAGAAAAATAAAGGAGGACCTTCAATTTTTCTTTTCAGATTATTTTGTCTTCATATAAAATTGCTTTAAGGGAAATTAGTTCTTCGTCATATTGTCGTTTAGTGTTTTCATATTCGTCCTTGAAAACTGGGTCGTGATGGCTCAAAACCAACAAGATATCCAACTTTTTCTTTATTTCTGTGATTGCTGAATGCCTCTATGTTCTATTTCACATTTTCTACAGGATGCCTCCTTAAGGGAAATAGTATTCATATACTTGAGGTAGATATTATGGAAGATATTGTACATTTTCTTAACATCGTCGCTCTCATTATGAATTGTTGTCCAGTCTTGTTCTTTGAGCATGATTTCAAATTGTTTCACATTAAGAATGAACGCTTCCATATGTATTCTATTTTAGGTTTTGTTCTTTTAAATGTCAACATTTGTGCACTGTGATCTAATATATGTGTTTGCCAGCTTTTTGAATTATTTGGAACGTCTAGATTAGTGAAAATTCCATCTACGCATGAAGAGCTCTTCTGTGTCATCCTCGTATCTTCAAAGATTGTTTGCCTGATGTTGTAGCAGTTAAAAAAATCGAGAAGTTCGGCTCTTCGGCTCTTTTAGTTGATTCTTGTTTTATATCAATGTTAAAATCCCCTGCAACTGTGACATGGCAGTCGTTCATCTTCTCGAAAATTATTTCCAATTCACTAATCATTGTTTCCAATGGCAGCAAGCTCAGAAATTCCTTCTTTAGATGATCTAGAGATATCCCTTTTTTTTAAGCTTTTGTATCATTCCTTACATAGAAAGCAACTCCACCATGTTTACCTTCCTCCCAACAAAATATAGCTTTTATGTTCAAATTTCGAAGTGCATAATTTAAAAGTTGACGATTTTCAGCGTTCACTTATGCATACAATTCTTATTTTATCATTCTCATTAATGGTTTACTCTAAGATGTTTCTTGCAATGCCTACTGAACAGATATTCTGATGGAATATGGAGAAGTTATCATCTGACTTATTGTTCCTTCTTTGGAAATATCATCATCATGTCTTCTCTTCTTTGTTTGGGTGTTTTAAATTTTTTCACTGTTTTGATTTTCGAAATAAATTTCGGAATGAAAATTCCCCTATGAGTACTCCCTCTGGCCACATCTCTGCTCAACATAATGACTTGAATGCTTGTTCCGTGGGAACACCTATGTCTAAAAGCTGAGTTCTTGCCATGTGTATTAATCTTTTTCACTTCCATCCCATCCATGTTGTGGGTCTCCTGTAGGTGATAGAGACATACGGAGATCCAAAATAGCAAACCATGTATGTTCGGCCATTGGAAATCACATGATGAATTGGATTGATAATACGGATGTCGGATAGACATCATAATACAAAAGCACTAATCTGGAAAGAAAAATTGAAGAGTCCCCCCTTTTCTTGCTGAAAAGCGAAGAAAGTAACTTCGCTCATTCCTCTTTAGAAATGGAATCTGTGGCTTTAGAAAAGGTCAATATTGACAAGAGTCTCAAAAAACGCAAATAATCGAAAAAACATAATCCTCCAAATTTTCTCGTTTTTCTAGTGAAGGGGTCAGATTCTCAGACGTTGAATTTCGCTTTGTTAATCGTTTGCATTGTTCCATTATTGTTCATTAGGCAACTTTTTTCCTAGAAACTGCCTTGGACAAATTCAATCCGCAAGGGCGTTTTCTATTAATAACAAGTTTTATTAATCCTTCAATAGTTCAGTTTCAGATATTGGGAGTGAAAACTCAGGAAACACCTGAAAAATAATGCAAAATGAGCTCTAATCAATACTTCATAGGTTGATATGCGTGAAACATAGTAGAATTAATTTCTAGAGTAATTGAAATGTTAGTATCACGATCCTGACACGAATTTATTTACAATTCATTCGGAATTAGGTCAATTCGATATTTGATCGTCTGCCTCAACATTATTTCCGTTTTTCGAACTCTCGAATGCAAACAAAGGAATCAGGATAATTTATACAAACCTCAAACGCTGGCTGCGAATGAAAAAAAGTTAGTGAGTCTTTCAGTCAACAGCTTGGCAGCATCTGTTGGCCGATTCTCTCTGTTCCTAACGCTTTTCTGGCAGCATCTAAATTTCGTTTGGTGCAAAAATCGCATTTTAATTCAAATGAGATGGCGTGGAGGGGTGATAATTTATGCCTTCTGATTCACCACCTTTATTCGGACCAAAATCTGAATACCCATGTCGAGAGAGATGCGCTTTCCTCTCAGGGTACATATCCGTCTGCTTTTACGAGCTTGTTCCAGGGAACAGCGCATTATTGTCGTTTCGGTGTCTGATGAAGTTCTAATATGATCGAATTGAAATTTCGTAGTAAGTTGGATATCGACAGTCAGTTTGATGCAAAATTCCGTGTAGATCTAGTTGTTGGAAAATTGAAAAAAAATCGTACCAAAATTTTCCAAATTTTATTGAAATTCCGCACGGACTTCGAAGTCGATATTTAGCAACAGCTGTTCAGATTTCAGTTCGATCCGATACTCAGGTTCAGAGATATAAGTATGGGAAAAAATGTCAAATTTCCTTTGGTATTTGAAATTTTGAGGTTATTTCCTCAATATCTTCAGAAGTTCCGATGTGATCAGATTAAAATTTCGGGATTATATGGAGAAGGCGAACGCTCAACTCAATGAAAGATTTCGTGTGGATTCAGTCGCTAGAAGGTTATACAAAATATATAATTCGAAAAATTTCTGTTGAGGAGTATTTCGCTGGTGACTATCAATAAAATTTCAATGAAATTTCATTTTCAACAAGGGTGCTTCAAATTCCAGTTTGATCGTGTATTCCTTCGAGGTAATATTCGAGAAGAAATATGTCAATTTTCGTAGTTATTTGAGATTATTAAATTATTTCCTCAAAATCTCAAGTAGATATGGAGCGATTAAATTCAAACTTGCTATGCAGTTGTAAAATACCGACGATGCAGCACATTCTGAACCATCGTTTTTTTGGCAATTCAAAATAGCATTTTCTAGTTTTAATTCTAATATAATTTTTTTCGGAAAGTATTTATCAGATTTCAGTAAAATCGAGCACGAAGCTTGGAATCATTATCTAGCAACAGTTTTCGAAATTTCAGTTCGATGAAATATTAATCTACCCAGATATTGGTAAAGAAATTTGTCAAATTTCTTGATTATATATCCTACTTATCGTGGTTATTTCCAAAATTTCTCAGAAAATATTACTCATATCATGATGAAACTTGGTGAGTAGTGGGCAAATGCTGATGACTGAGTTTTTTCCAGATTTCGTGATGATCGTTCGAATAGATAGAAAAACATTCAAAAATTTTTCCCATATATTTGATATGTAGTGATCTACTAATCAATATGCTCTCCACGAAATTCCACCTGAACCTTCAAGCTGATATTTTACTGGATTTCAAACCGATATGATCTGTATTGTTGGAAATACTGCGGAAATGGAATTTTGCATGGAAATGTATATCTGCGGAATCATTGGGTGTATTCTACCTTTTCGCGAATGCAGCCTTCGTAATTATTCTGCAATCCTATTCTGCATTCTTCAAGTTTCTGAGTATAGTCTTTCGGAAGTTATTGTTTAACTGTCAACTGTTAGGACGGCCGTAAACACAATAACTTCAGAAAGAAACTCCTTAGACAATCGAAATTTTTTGTGTAGGATCTCGGTTTAATCCCGAAGGTTGAATTCCGTTGATAAAGGGCTCCATTCAAAATGTAACATTACCAATATTTCCAAAAATACTGATTGGATCGAATTTAAATCTAGTACGCAATCATAAAATGATGGATAGAAGTTCATATAGAATGTCTTTAGGTCTATATGAAGAGAAGATCGCCAAACCTTTTCATCAGGGAGTAGAGCTGCGTTTGGCGGGGTCGATACGCAAATAGGTGACCACGAAGGTCAAGAATTTGAACATGCCTTAAAAGCTTCTGACCTCACGTCAGTGGTTTTCTAGAATTGTTTTTTCGTAGCACCGAAAAGATTGGTTTTATCCATATTTCCTTATGAAATTGCCCATATTGTAGAAGAGCTGAAAATACTGGCTTTTCCCATTTCGTTTTTTCGCCATAATTCTGAACGCATTTCCGAAATGGAAATCCTATGCACTATAATATGCCGCCTCGTATTGATTTCTGTCGGTCTAATTCGTTCAATTTTATTCAAAACGAAAGGGAGAGTTAAAACAAGTGGAACTCGCTTATGAAAAAACTTCCTGAAATTGAAGGCTTGAACGCAAACGGCTTGAAAGCGAATTAAATAGGTTTTGCGCACTAGTGGCACAACGGTATTATTTACTCATCAACAAGCACCAGTGAAGTTTTTATTTATAATGAGTTGTAGTAGTTTAATAGTCAGAAACGTTGTAGAGAAAATTATCTGGTCACCCATATTGGTTGATTTCTGGTATAGTTGTTATATTTACCATTAAATTGTTTTCTATTTGATTAATGCAGACGATTCCGTTGAAATTTTCTGTTACTAACGAATTGAAAATGTTGACAATCAGTGGAGGCCATCAATTAAGACTATGGTCGAAACCAACTCTAGAAACGTCCAGTTTCTAAGTTATATTGTTTATGATCGGTCAAGAGGATGACCGTAAACATAATAACTTCCGAAAGAAACGACTTAAAAACTCGATATTTATAGGGTAGGCTTGGGGTTCAGTTACGAAGGTTGATTTTTTGAATGGGTAAAATCTACCGAATCATTCCGTAGATATATCCATTTAGAATTTTATGTTCCCAATATTTCCAAAAATACAGATTGGACCGAATTGAAATCCAGTACCTACTTGATAAAAAATGACAGCTTGAAGGTTCACGCGGAATTTTGTGAGGATAACGGGATGAGAAGATCACCTACTGTTTCCATCAGGAAGTAAAGGTGCTTTTGCGGGGTCAACATAAAAAACCCTTATTGGTAATATTGGGAACATAAAATTTAAAATGAATCTACGAAATCACTTCAAGTTTTCACGAAAACGACCTTAATTCCCCAAATCCGCTGTTTTTTCGGATGATATTTTGGTTTAGGTCGGACTAACTGGCAACCGTAAAATGAATATCCATATAGATACTGGATATTTGTTGAACCTCTTCAATTACAAAAGCTGAATTTGAAATGGTGAAATGATCCAATGATTCCACATATAAATAACCATTCGAAATTTCATTATGTCAGTGTTTTTTGCGTTGGAATAGCCAAGAATTTTGACACATTTTTTTCCCAATATCTCCGAAGATAAATATCGGATCAAACTGAACTTTGAAACACTGTTGTAAAATACTGACTTGAGGTTTTTTCAATTTCATTGAAATGTGATGAAGAGTTTCCGGTAAAAAATTTTCAACAAAAATTTACAAAAGTTTCGAAGACTTTTTTACAATTTCCTACCTATACGATCCTCACGAAATTTTACATTGAGTCGTGCATTGGTATTCCTCAACTAACTACATAGTTTAAATCTGATCGCGTGGATGTGGATAATTTTCGAAAAACAATTTTTTCAAGATGTTTTAATAATTAGATTCACATGAAACTTTGCAGTGAGTTGCGCGTTAATATTCTCCAGCTACACAAAAAGTTTCGATGTAATTGCCTCTCTACTTCTTGAGATATTGAGGAAATAACCTGAAAATTTGGAACAACAAAGAAATTTTGAATATTTTTTTCCATATATCTCCGGAATTAAACATAGATTTGATCCGATCCAGTCAGTATTCCATGAGATATCGAGGAATTAACCTCAAAATTTCATATAGATATAACTCCGAAACTGTTTCATCGATTTTGCCCACTAGCGAACTTAACCGAGATATTTACGCTCCAAACCTAACCCGAAAATTTCAAGAAGAATCGAATTTGAACACGGATTCCTCATCAGTGAGTCCAGCCTAGTCGTTTAAGACCAATTTCGGCTAAAAATTCGAAAATTTCAGACATCGTGACGCAATGATAACGCTCTGTTCTCCAGAACAAGCGCGTAAAAGCGACCGCTTTGGCAAAGAATTTGGACACGGGCGCAAAAGCCACTGAACTCAAGTCAGTGCTCTTCTAGAAGTTCAGAATTGAGATGGTAGTACGTTCAATGAAGACAACATTATTCAGCCCTCAAGTAGCTCAAGTGAAGTTTTAATTCATTCCTAGTAATAATTGAGACGATTCAGTTCAAATATTCTATTACTAACGGATTATGTATGGGTTAACCACAATTTATCCCATGGCCGTTATTCCTCATTGAATTGGGAATTCTCAAGAATTTTGCAATAACCTGCCAACAATATGACCTTATGATGATAACGAGTTCGAATTGAATTATGTCCTGCCATATGGCTCTTGCCCCGATAACTCAAAAACGGAGAGCGCTAGAGACTTCAAATTTTCAAGATAGGTCACGCTCAAATGCGTTGATTGAGTAGTATGTAGTAATGGGAAATATTCGTCAAAGTGTTTCGAAGTTATTGAAGATTTCTATCGATTTACCGCGTAGTTTCAGGAACACTCACATACATATAAATAAATTAGACAGTTGATTTTGACGCTCATGGTATTGTAGATATTTTTTGAGGAATATCGACCAAGTTTTTGACCCATAAAAATCGAATACAAAACAGAATTGATCTTCTCTCGGCTCATTAACGGCAAAAACAATTGATCTTTTTTACGAAAGAATAAGTTGTTGCTTGGAAAATTACCCTGCTGATCTAAGCAGAACTCCACGAAGATTTTCACTGAAGATCTAAATAAGGACCACATTCCTTGAAACAGGTGTTCAATTTTGAGGAGGAATTGAAATAATGAGTTATGTATTTCTTCATGACAATAACATATATCTCAATATTCCGAGATTTCCTCTGAAGATATCGGAATTGCATAAACCTATATTCAAAAGGTTGTTGAAAGTAAACAAATCTACACAATTCAATCAAAATCAGAAGGCTTATTCGCAAGTGGATGTCGAGAATTAAGGCCCAAATTCATAAATCGCCCTGTAGATCCGCAGTCCATTATCTTAGGATACAAATCCAGCAAGTTTGTATATTATGTTAGTTCTATGGAAAGACGAAGATCTTGTAAATAATTCCAACTAAAATTGGAGTTTGTATCATTTCTGAGAATATTCTTGACACAATGTCTTTGGGCACTTGTAGAAGAATGAAATTGATAACACAGTATCACTTAGAACTTTCCCATCTGAATTGCAGATTCAAGATTAATAAATTCGAAAGTGGAATTCATGACATCATTTAAATGACTTTCCAGTTCTTCCATGTTTGGTTCGTTATGACGATACAGGGTGTCCGGTGAAATTATTGAAACTACAGATTTTTCTGTAATACCTTTACATAATATCTTTCGATATTGATATCTTCTTACGATATTCTTTTATTGCCTTTGATGTACCTCGTCTTGAATGCCAAATCTAATTATTATATCAACTGACATATAATGATTGAAGTCGAAAACTTAGGAAACCGGTTACATAAAAATATACACAACTGAAACAACATAATCACAAGGACGAATATCCGTCGATAAATCAACAAATATATTACCTTGATCAGAGCTAATCATCCAATCAACCAAAACACCTACACCGAAGAAGCGGATCCAAGGAGAATGACTACAGCTGTTTCCTAGTTATGACTGATCGTCAGGAATCTCGATACTTGTCACCTTTCAGATAGATCACTGCAGTATTACAACGTACAGCATCTTGCGACTCACCTTCGAGTGCAGAATACTTTAATCGATGTGCATGGCGTTCATCCTCTTGTCGTATCAGGTCGCCGTGTCTGTGATTTTGCAGATTACAAACAACCGTCTCGACTTTGGAAACACTCAGTTCATGTGGATTACAACAAGACGATAACGTCCAACATCTGACAAAGATAAGAATTGATTCGTGGAAAAAAAGAGAGCTCCAGTTATATTAAAATAACATAATCACAAGGACGAATATCTGTCGATAAATCAACAAATATTCCACCTTGATCAGAGCTAATCATCCAATCAACCAAAATATCTAAACCGAAGAAGCGGATCCAAGGAGAATGACTACAGCTGTTTCACAGTTATAACTGACCGTCAGGTAAACTTACCTCGGATAAAACCGCAGAAGTAATCTCGATACTTGTCATCTTTCAGATGGATCGCTTCAGTATAACAACGGAGCATCTCGCGATTCCCACCTTCGAATGCAGAATACTTTGATCGATGTGCATGACATTCATCCTCTTGTCAATACAAAAATAATCAAGACACAGTGTATCATCTTTCATCTATATGTATCTGAAATATATGCTACTGATGATTCTGAATCGGAAGATAAAAGATGAAACACTGTGTCTAGTCATATTTTTGTATTGACGCGAGGATGAACGATAAAAGTATTGTGTTTTTGCGCGCATGTTCTAGGGGAACAGCGTGCTATCGTTTTGTCCAAATGTCTGTAATTTTGGATGATTGAGCCGAAAATGGTCTCAATCGACTAGGTTGGACTCACTGATGACGAATCCGGTGTCAACATCGATTCTGTCCGGCCGGCCGGCCGGCCGGCCGTAGACACGATAACTGTCGACAGAAGCAAGCTAGCAACTTGAAACTTTCAGGATAGGTTGCGCATCAAAATGCCGCGGTTAAGTTCGTTAATGGGCCGAATCGATCGAATAGTTTCGGAGTTATGGGCATTTGAAGTTTTGAAGTTATTTATTTTTTATTTCAGAAACAACCTGAGCGATTGGATTCAAACTTGGCAGTTAGGTGGAGTACAACGACGCGCAACTTTGAGCTAAATTTCGTCAGGATCATATTGTCAGTAATTTAAAAAAAAAAATTTTTTCAAAATTTTTTTCCAAAAAAATTTTTTTTTCGGAAACCATTCATCATATCCAAAAAAAGTTATACTCACACTTTGACCTTCCAATTTCACAGCAGTGTACCAAATTTCAGTTCGATACGATCATAAGTTTTGGAGATATCGGGAAAAAATATGTCAAATTTCGAGGTTTTCTTCCCGATATCGTTGATTTTTTCGGTATTACTCGAGAAATACTGATTCAGTCCTGATTAAACTTCACAGCTAGTTTCAAGATGCTGAAAGACAACTTTATGCAAAATTTCGTGATAATCGTGTTATTAGAACAATTTGAAAAAAAAAATTTCTATGATTTTCTCATCATATCATCCTCATTAAATTCTGTATGAAACTTCGATCTGTTATTTTCGATGAAGTACTGGATTTCAATTCGATCGGATTTGTATTTTTGGAAATATTGGAAAAATAAAATTTTGATTGGGTATATCTACGGAATCATTGGGTGGATTTTACCCATTCACGAATTCGGCCTTCGTAATTAAGGTCCAAACCTTCTCTACAAATATCGAGTTTCTAAGTTGTTTCTTTCGGAAGTTATTGTGTTTACGTAGTTGGCCGTTAGGCTGACCGTAAACACAATAACTTCCGGAAGAAACGACTTAGAAACTCGATACTTGTAGAGTAGGTTTGGGGCTTAATTACGAAGGTCGAATTCGTGAATGGGTAAAATCCGCCCAATGATTCCGTAGATATACCCATTCAAAATTTTATTTTTACAATATGTCCAAAAATACAGATATGATCGAATTGAAATCCAGTAATTTATCAGAAAAAAATTTCAAAAAGCACTGCCGTGAAGGCAGCAGCTTTTGCGCGCATGTTCAAATTCTTTGCTGAAGCGGTCATCTACATTGAACATGCGCGCAAAAGTTGCTGCCTTCACGGCAGTGCTTTTTGAAATTTTTTCATAATGTTACCGTTTTCCTAAGTTTTTGACTTCAATCATTATTTACCAGTTTGAATTTGTCATTCAAGACGTGGTACGTCGAAATCAATAAAATTATATCGTAAGATATCAATATCGGAAGATATTATGTAAAGGTACTACAGGGAAATCTGTATTTTTTAATGATTTAGGGCCAATTGCACCGTTTTCGTCTTAAGCTACAGTTAGTTAAGCAACGATAAACTTATTAAACTCTGCTTTAAATATTCGGCTTGCACCGAGGCTGAATGTAACTAGATTAAAATTAATCTACAAATCTGGTTACTTTCTCATGAATTGGTACTTGTGACTAGCTTCATGTTGTTTATTTTAACCCTAATTGGAGAAATATTTTAATTCAAAAGATGAAACCCATTATTATGGGTTACTACCACCATATTTCCATAAGTTATGAAAAATCAAGATGCATCTATTGAAAAACCCAACGAAAAAATATATATGACAGACTTTATAGCTTCCATAAAAATATTGCATGTAATGTTCCTGACTTGTTTATTATCATTAAGATTATAGGGATCTCTTACCACAGACCTGTGCTCTTACCTCTGCGCATCAGGCTTTAAACCTTATTCAAATTTATAGTGATATACTCAAGTAAACTCATATTTTGTAATATCTCAAGATTCAAGTTTCTGCATGGAATTACAATCCTGGCGTTTGTAAGATGAATAAATGAATAGTATTGATTTATCTAAAACAACTTTCCGATAAGGAACGGCTCACCTAAGAGTAGACTTTCTATTAAATTATTATAAGTATATTATGAATTGAGTTAATTTTTGGTCGAAGATAATGAAAACTCTGATGTGGATCCGCAGACTAAAAAGTATTCTATATAAATATTGAAGTATCATGGATGGATTGACAAAGGTGTACGTTTGAAGATTGTCTAACACGAGGATGCAATTTCTTTCACATTAATTCGTTTGTAGTTATATTTTGAGTCCAATTAATATATAATAGAGGATAATGATAGCACAGAGACAGCACCTGCACAATAATGAAGTAGTACATGATAGCTTTCCACGTAATATATCACTGAATGAGATAGTACTGAAGAATCTTCATGAAACTATGTTTTCTCATTCCAAATATGTCTTCGATTTCATTCTGCTATTCGCTCTTGGAAACAAATGAGCATATCATTGTAACTTTTTCATTTCAATTAGTTGAAGGCTTATAGAAATACCATTAAGTTTACGAACTCAATGGAAATACTGCTGTTAATTCTTCATGCTTTAAAACATACGAATCAATGCCTACTGATGCCAGTTTCTCCCTATATCATTTTTCATAAATTTCATCTGAAAATCAACCACTTTTAATCAAAATTTGATTATCAACTCGTAGGAGTTCTCCATCAATGTCCAATGTAAACAAAAAAAATCGTAAACAAATTGGAGGTTACGTCCAGAAAAATGTCAAACTTGTACGAAATCGCTCGAAAGTAGGGTTAGATTCCGAAGCTTACCATTAATCCTTCTTTTAAACCCCCAAATTCGTAGGCTTAAATATAACAGTCTGTTAAGGCCTTTTAACGAGGATTACGTGACGGTGCAAGATAATTTTGTACCAAAACCTTGCTTATGGACCTAATCTATGGTTTTGTAATACGGTGCAATTGGCCCTTATCGAGTAAGGCGTTTGAATTTAATAAGGGTTAAAACATTCAAAGAATATTACTGAATGATCGTCATTTGTTATTTTTTCCTCTTTATTACATATGGTGTATCATATTCAGCCGTTTCCAGAAACTATTTTCTCGAGAAGTAAACAGATCGACAAAAACCGAGCAATTCCTAGTAAATCTCAATTGGATCGATTTACGACAATTTCATCTATTATTCCAGTGAATGGAGCTCATTACGGCAAAGTCTTCGGCAAAACAGAGATGGATATAATCGCTAGATACAATAATGCAACTGAATATAATTTGCGGCGTGAAAGGAAATTCCGCTAAAGGGTCAAACACGAGCGAAGTAAATTAGCCAGTCTTTAAAGAGCCGACTGCTTAAGTTGGCCATCAAATGAAGCTATTCATTTCGCCGTGATATGTAGCAGGCAGACGTAGACGTAAAAGAAAAACATTCTATTTGAGGAAATTGTTTGGTAGATGCGAAAAACTGGGGGGTTTTCTCGAATCCAGCCCTTGAAATTTCTTGTATTGCCTTCTCCCACTGCCCCGAAGCGACAGTCTTCATCACGATTAGTTTTCTTGGCAGAAAATCTCTAGAATGCTCCGATTGCAACTGAATCTTTTCGAGAAGAATTCCATTCGAAAATATGAAAATCCATGTGCGAAAAATATATTCTGTAACGGGCAATCAAAACACCATAAATCTCGAAATAGCGAGATTGAGGAAATACAGCGAAGTCTCCCATGGGCGGACACTCCCCATGGTGTCCGTTCAAGAGAGGTGTCCGTTTAAGGGCCAATTGCACCGTTTTCGTCTTAAGCTACAGTTAGTTAAGCAACGATAAACTTATTAAACTCTGCTTTAAATATTCGGCTTGCACCGAGGCTGAATGTAACTAGATTAAAATTAATCTACAAATCTGGTTACTTTCTCATGAATTGGTACTTGTGACTAGCTTCATGTTGTTTATTTTAACCCTAATTGGAGAAATATTTTAATTCAAAAGATGAAACCCATTATTATGGGTTACTACCACCATATTTCCATAAGTTATGAAAAATCAAGATGCATCTATTGAAAAACCCAACGAAAAAATATATATGATAGACTTTATAGCTTCCATAAAAATATTGCATGTAATGTTCCTGACTTGTTTATTATCATTAAGACTATAGGGATCTCTTACCACAGACCTGTGCTCTTACCTCTGCATCAGGCTTTAAACCTTATTCAAATTTATAGTCATATACTCAAGATTTAAGTTTCTGCATGGAATTACAATCCTGGCGTTTGTAAGATGAATAAATGAATAGTATTGATTTATCCGAAACAACTTTCCGATAAGGAACGGCTCACCTAAGAGTAGACTTTCTATTAAATTATTATAAGTATATTATGAATTGAGTTAATTTTTGGTCGAAGATAATGTAAACTCTGATGTGGATCCGCAGACTAAAAAGTATTCTATATAAATATTGAAGTATCATGGATGGATTGACAAAGGTGTACGTTTGAAGATTGTCTAACACGAGGATGCAATTTCTTTCACATTAATTCGTTTGTAGTTATATTTTGAGTCCAATTAATATATAATAGAGGATAATGATAGCACAGAGACAGCACCTGCACAATAATGAAGTAGTACATGATAGCTTTCCACGTAATATATCACTGAATGAAATAGTACTGAAGAATCTTCATGAAACTATGTTTTCTCATTCCAAATATGTCTTCGATTTCATTCTGCTATTCGCCCTTGGAAATAAATGAGCATATCATTGTAACTTTTTCATTTCAAATAGTTGAAGGCTTATAGAAATACCATTAAGTTTACGAACTCAATGGAAATACTGGTGTTAATTCTTCATGCTTTAAAACATACGAATCAATGCCTACTGATGCCAGTTTCTCCCTATATCATTTTTCATAAATATCATCTGAAAATCAACCACTTTTAATCAAAATTTGATTATCAACTCGTAGGAGTTCTCCATCAATGTCCAATGTAAACAAAAAAAACGTAAACAAACTGGAGGTTACGTCCAGAAAAATGTCAAACTTGTACGAAATCGCTCGAAAGTAGGGTTAGATTCCGAAGCTTACCATTAATCCTTCTTTTAAACCCCCAAATTCGTAGGCTTAAATATAACAGTCTGTTAAGGCCATTTAACGAGGATTACGTGACGGTGCAAGATAATTTTGTACCAAAACCTTGCTTATGGACCTAATCTATGGTTTTGTAATACGGTGCAATTGGCCCTAAAAGAACTACATATGTACAACAAAAAAATTAACGGAAATGATAATTGGAGAATATTTGACATAAAATCAATATATGTATGGAAATGTAAAAATTTTTTCAAAGAAAACAATAACTGAAAACTCAAGGTGAGGAATCATTCGGATAAACAAAAATTTTGATATAAAGGAGACACTTTAATTTCGAAAAAATTCCAAAATTTTTGTTCGCTTCATCTTTTTCCTCAATATGCAATCAAGTAATCTCAATTCTGATTTGGAAAGAATCTCTTAAGTCTCTGAATCTCCGTGATTTTGGACCAAACTTTTTAGCTGCTTGGTTAAAGTCATAGCTTCCCCATAATTTTGGACAGCACCTGTTTGCCCTGGCATTTCATCGTTATCAGAATCTCCTGAAATTTCTTGAATGTCATGTGAATTCCCAATTTCATGCTCAGAATCAGGATCTTCGAAATATAATTATCATCAAAGTTCAAAAATTCGTTTAGGTTTTCATTGAAACTCATATCCAAGAAATTCTTATATATACTATAAAAATTTAACCCCTAAGTTCTCTTCTATTTGGCAGAACCGATATTTTTATTTTAGTTTTGTCCGGTTAATAGAACATATCTAAGTGTCCGCGTCCGTTCAAGGGAATGTTCGTTCAAGAGACAACTTTAACAATGTAAATTATATGGGAGTCAGTCGGTACTATGAAAAACTGTCCGTTCAAGGGAGGTGTCCGTCTAAAGGGGGTGTCCGCGAGGGGGAATTTCACTGTCTATAGGCGGATCCAGTGTACTGTCATATCATTCATGTGTTCTTCTCGAATTTCAAGCAGAGAATGATATCAGATAACAGATGTAACAATTAAATACAGATTTTTCTGTATTCACCTTTACATAATAATATCTTTCGATATTGATTTGATATCTTTCGATATACTTTTAATGTCTTCGACGTACTACGTCTTCAATGACAAAATTATTATATCAACTGGCATATAATGATCAAAGTAAAAAACTCTAGAAAAAGGTGAAAAAATTGAAATACAACCTAAAAACAATACTAGACACAGTGTTTCATCTTCTATCTTTCGATTTAGAATCATCAGTAGCATTTATTCTATATTATATATCAAAAACTTACCACGTGTTTCTCACTCACAGTTCACATCAACGGAAATAACCAGATTTAAGTCCATACGCATGCTTGTTAGAATTGTGCATAGAAAACAATAATGCCACAGATTTTACTTAAACCTTCTTCTTTCCTTGACAAATGAAATGCGGTAAAAAACATTTTCCAAAATTTTTATAACCTCAAAAATTAAATGACAGTTGATATTGACCTTTGAAAACTATAAGTTTTCATTCAAATATTAAATTCAAAAAAGTCTACTTGTTAAAGGCTATTGATATAACAATTAAATACAGATTTTTCTGTATTCACCTTTACAGATATTATTATGTAAAGGTGAATACAGAAAAATCTGTATTTAATTGTTATATCAATAGCCTTTAACAAGTAGACTTTTTTGAATTTAATAGATAACAGATGCATTGGTCTAAGATTTATCCTAGGTTAGGGCTTCTAGCCAGCTCTAGAATTCTACTCTCGGCTGTCTAAGGACAGCTTTGAGAAGGATACGTTGTCATTTTTATGGATCAAGCATTTCAGTAGCTGTACATTCAACTAACCATGTGTGGGAATAACGTTCGTTGACGACAATATTCTGTATGAAGATGCAGCTTGTTCATGCTTAGATAGAGACGGCTTCGATTTCTCAGAAAATTTCTCTGAAACGATGGCTTGAGGGAAGATGATGCATGTTCCTGTTGTGTTGGAGATGAGAATTCCTCAAATTTTGAAATTCTTTCACGACACTACTTTTCAGCTGAAATCAAGTTTCATCAATCAAGTGTTTGATAGCCCAGAAATTTCCTTAGTGATCCTCTGTGAGAATATAAAGCATGGTTATTATGAGATCGAGATACAGAGTGTAACAGCCAAATGGTATAAATTCGATAACTAATAAGTGAGGGCTTGTTGGGAAAAACGCTCGGACACGTCGATTTGTAATTTTAAATGCGCATATTTTCCAAGAAAATAATATTATATAGGGTGTTCCATGTGACCGTGGCCAATACCAACTTTCTTATTTCAAATGCAACCCCCTGTATACTATTTATTTTTTGGATTCTTCAGAAAATTCTAGACACAATTCATGCACAATGTTCTATACCTATCTTTAACAATTTCAGAAATATTAAGTGTTTTCAGATTTAGTGCAAAAATCGACTTTTTAAATAAAAATTATTTTATTTCACAAATTCTGTACATTACATTTAAAACCTAATAAGTTATACTGATTATTTCTTAATAATTAAAAGAAAAACAAAAAAAACATCAATGTCAATGTAGGAAATGTTCAGAATGCTCGCCGCGAACTTCTTGGCAACATGCTAATCTGGTGTAGAATTGTCTTCTAACGTTACTCAACATTTCTGAAAACACTTAATATTTCCGAAAAAGTTGAAGATAGGTATAGGGTATTGTACATGAATTATGTCTAGAATTTTCTGTAGAATCCAAAAAATAAATAATATACAGGGGGTTACATTTGAAATAAGAAAGTTGGTATTGGCCACGGTCGCATAGAACACCCTATATAATTTTATTTTCTTGGAAAATATGCGCATTTAAAATTACAAATCGACGTGTCCGAGCGTTTTTCCCAACATGCCCTCCTTTATTAGTTATCGAATTCATTCCATTTGGCTGTTACACTCTGTATATCAAGTTGACTCTTCGATTTCTCAGAATGTTTCTTGGTGACAATCGTCTGTGATAATATCCAGTTCATGTTGAGATCCAGAAAGGTGCAGTATGGTAATTGCAGAAAGATTGAAAGATGATACAACATGTTCATACTGAGATCTTGTCAGAAGATGCAACATATTCATGGTAAAATCGAGATGTGTCGGATTAAAATCATTAGAGCATAGGAGAAGAAATTTTGATTTGATGTTCATTTTCAAAATTTTGAATAACTTCATAGATTGTGAGTACCTTCTTGAGAATATATTGTTGAATTGCGGTACAGTAACCTTAAGAAGTCGAGAGCTATTCAAGACTAGATTCTGTCCCACCAACTATACTTTTAATAATCCTTTGGATAGAGCATTAAGAGAAGCCAATTCAAGAAGTATTGATCTATTTTCTTCAACAATATTCTCTATAAAGAGATACGTGGAAAATGATCAAATATAATTCGATACATCTGTATGCAACTTTTTTCAGTGGGAAACCGGTCTACCCTGATTTATTGTACTAAGATTTTCCATTTCAAATATTGTTCTGTATTATAACATTGTAAATTCTTCAATTTGTAAAATGGCATGTCCGTTTGATTAAATAAATAAATAAATAAATAAATAAATGTGTCCCAAATTTCTCAAAGTTGAAGATTCTTGAGGACAAATTCCTTCTAGAAGGTGCACCATGTTCATGCTATAATCATCAGATTTCAACGAAATTGGCAAAAATTTAGTAAGTATTTTACAACAGTTTCAAGGTTCAGTTTGGTCCGATATTTTTTTATATATATAGATTTTAGGAAGCAAGCTAGCGACTTGAAACTTTCAGGGTGGTTCGCCCATCGGAATGCCGCGGTTAAGTTCGTTAATGGCTAAATCGGCCAAATGGTTATAGCCATTTGAAGTTTTGAGGTTATTTTTCTGATATTTCAGGAACTGCTAGAGTAATACGATTGAAATTTGGCAGTTAGTTGAAGCATAACGACGCGCCACTTTATGCATTATTTTGTTGGAGTCGTATAATCACCTTATTCTGAAAAATTTCGATTTTTTTTTTCAAATATTCGGAATGCTGGTATATTCTCATCATATTATCCGCATTAAATTCTGTATGCCGTGGAGCCGACCGTAAACACAAAAACTTCTGAAAGGAACGACTTAGAAACTGGATATTTGTAGTGAAGGTTTCGGGCTTAATTACGAAGGTCGAATTCGTGAATGGGTGAAATCCGCCCAACGATACCGTAGATTTACCCATTCAAAATTTTATTTTTCCAATATTACCAAATCAAAAACGCGCTATTCCCCAGAATTGCGTAAAAATCTTTTCAACCCTGTTTATATTACCCGAGCTGAAAAACTGCGTAGTCCATAACCGGGGATATTGCCTATAGAAAAGGGGCCATAAGGATATCTCCCCAATTCCCATCTCGTGTTGTTTTTGCATAGGGGTGAACCGCGTCCCATTTTTATTCGGATCTCCGTACGACCAATGACCGGAAAATCCGAAGTTGCGGGATATGCTTAACTTGGTTCGCATGTTTTCTAGAAAAATACGGGCCATATTTTCTACGCCTGATTCCCTCTCTGTGGATGTTCCGCGAAGTTCAGGCCCGAGGTAGAAGTTAACGAATTAAAAAGACGAAAATAATTCAGCTTGCTGGCGCCCGAAGGGCTGTTGTCAAAGAAACCCGAAACAAGAAAAACTCTTAATTCTCAGGTCTACGGCATTCTCAATTCAGAAAAAGTTCTTTATTATTAGGTTCCTCTAATATGTGACTGTTAATTTATTTTGGCGTTGGAATATGAATGGCTGAAGTTCACAAAGACACACAGGTCGCATGTTTATGAAGACGATTAAAAGCAGAAAAGGGAAAACGTTGAAGGCACGACGGAAAGAGGAAATTGCCATTCATCTTTTAGGACAACCGTTTAAGCCAAATAGTCCGGGAGGTATGGTCACTTTTGAAAAAGTCATTTCATGCATTCTAGATTTACGATCATTGGTATAGTTCTTCTGCTGCTGGTAACGGAATTGGCCATCAGCTGGTGCAGTAGTGTTCTATAATCTTAAACTAATTGAATAAGGTATGAATCAGAGCGACTTCAGAATCAAAAGTAAAAACCGGACTTCATTTTTGCTGTTCTGGGTGAAAGTGAAAACGTACACGTAACAAGTTGCGGTCTTTTCTGGTACCTGCGTCATTTTGCAACTTAAGGTTTTCCTATTTTGCGCGAATGTTCTATGGGAACAGCATGCTATCGTTTTGTCCAAATATTTGAAATTTTCGAATTTTTTCCGGAAAATGTTGTACGTGAATTTTGCAACTAATTTTCTGTCTGTAAATGTACTACCTTGAAACTACTTCGGGTCGAATAATGACAACATTTCTCGATGTTGAAATCACAGTTGTCTTGGGACCAAACATTCATTTATTTACCTTCTGTAGGAGCAAGTTCAACTACCAATCAATTATGAATATAGAAAATTTTCGAAAAATGTTCTGTTGGAAATTTTTTTTTTTTCGGAAAATGTTAATCGGGTTATTTGTCTTCAATATCTCAAGAAAAACACGCGTGATCAGATTCATTCTACGTAGTAAGTTGAAGAATAACAGCGCACAACTTGATTCAAAATTTCATGAGGATCGTATGAAGGGGTAGAGGATTGTTAAAAATTATTCGAAAATTTTAGAAATTTTGGTTGAAAAATATTTAACCGGAAACAATTCATCAAATTTCAACGAAATTGGCAAAAATCTAGTCAGTATTTCACAACAGTGTTTCAAATCCGAAACAAGAGAAACTCTTAATTCTCAGGTCTACGGCATTCTCAATTCTGAAATAGTTCTGTATTATTAGGTTCCTCTAATATGTGACTGTTAATTTATTTTGGCGTTGGAATATGAATGGCTGAAGTTCACAAAGACACACAGGTCGCATGTTTAGGAAGACGATAAAAAGCAGAAAAGGGAGACCGTTGTAGGCACGACGGCAAGAGGAAATTGCCATTCATCTTTTAGGACAACCATTTAAGCCAAATAGTCCGGGAGGTAATGTCACTTTTGAAAAAGTCATTTCATGCATGCTAGATTTATTGGTATAGTTCTTCTGTTGCTGGTAACGGAATTAGCCATCAGCTGATGCAGTAGTGGTGGATGGATATTTTCCGAAATTAATTGTCCATTATTTGTAGGCGTAATAATAATATTTATTCACAAAATGGGATAATATTAAAAATTTAACTCACAATCGTTATTCCATACTCTTATACTAATTGAATGGGGTTTGAATCAGGGCGACTTCAGAATCGAGAGTAAAACCGGACTTCATTTTGGCTGTTCTGGGTGAAATTCAAAACGTACACGTAACAAATTTCGGTCATTTCTGGTCCCAGCGCCATTTTGCAACTTAAGGTTTCCCCTTTTTTTGTGCGTATGTACTACGGGAACAGTAAATAGTCCAGAAAATGTTGTACGTGAATTTTGCAAATAATTTTCTGTCTCTAAATGTACTACCTTGAAACTACTTCGGGTCTAATAATGACAACATTTCTCGATGTTGAAATCAGAGTTGTCTTGGGACCAAACATTCATTTATTTACCTTCTGTAAGAGCAAGTTCAACTACCAATTAATTATGAATATAGAAGATTTTCGAAAAATGTTCTTTTGAAAATTTTTTTTTCTTGGAAAATGTTAATCAGGTTATTTTTCTTCAATATCTCAAGAAAAACACGCGTGATCAGATTAATTCTATGTAGTTAGTTGAAGAATAACAGCGCACAATTTGATGCAAAATTTCGTGAGGATCGTATAAAGAGGTAGAGAATTGTTAAAAATTATTCGAAAATTTTTGTTGAAAAATGTTTAACCGGAAACTGTTCATCAGATCAGTCACTATCATTGGTATAGTTCTTCTGCTGCTGATAACCGAATCGGCCATCAGCTGGTGCAGTAGTGGTGGATGGATATTTTCTGAAATTAATTGTCCGTTGTTTGCATACGTAATAATAATATTTATTCACAAAACGGGATAATATAGAAAATTTAACAAACAATCTCTATTCTATAAACTCCAATTGAATAAGGTTTGAATCAGAGCGACTTCAGAATCGAAAGTGAAAACCAGAGTTCATTTTGGCTGTTCTGAGTGAAAGTCAAAACGTACACTTAACAAGTTGCGTTCATTTGTAGGTCCTGCGCCATTTTGCAACTTACAGTTTCCCCCCTTCTTTTATGTGCGCATGTTCTAGGACAACAGCGTGCTATGGTTTTGTCCAAATGTCTGTAATTCTGTAATTTTGAGCCGAAAATGGTCTCAAACGACTAGGTTGGACTCACTGATGACGAATACAGCCGAGGACACGACAACTGTCGAACAGGGCTAGCTAGCGGCTTGGAACTTTTATATCAGGTCGCTCATTAGAATGCAGCGGTGAGGTTCGTTAATGGGACAAATCAGCCGATTGGTTTCGGAGTTATAGCTATTTGAAAGTTTGAGGTGTTTATCCTGATATTTCAGGAACTACCGAAGCGATTGGATTAAAACATGGCAGTTTGTTGAAGCATGACGACGCGCAACTTTGAGCAGAATTTTGTTACAATCGTATAATTACTTAATAAAAAAAATTTTTTTCGGAATTTTTTTTTTCAGATACTATCGATCATATCCGAAAACAATCCTGCTCATACCTTGAGCTCCCTAATCCACAGCACTGTACCAAATTTCAATTTGATACGGCCATTAGTTTTGGAGATATTGGAAAAAAATATGTGAAATTTCGTGGTTTTTTTCTCGATATCGATGTTTTTTCGGTGTAACTCATGAAATACTGATTCAATCACGATGAAACTTCGTAGCTAGTTTGAAAATGCCAAAGGAAAACTTTGTGCCAAATTTCGTGATAATCGTGTCATAAAAACAATTTGAAAAAAAATTCAATTTTTTTTAAATATTCAATATTCTGTGATCTTCTTATGATATTATCTCATAAAATTCTGTATGAACTTTCGAACTGTCATTTTTTGATAAAGTGATGGATTTCAATTCAATCTAATATGTATTTTTAGAAATATTTTGAATCGGTAATATATCTGCGGAATCATTGGGTGGATTCAACTCATTCACGAATTCGGCCTTCGTAATTAAGGTCCAAACATTTCCTTCAAATATCTACCGCCTTCGTTGTTCCTTTCGGAAGTTATTGAGTTTACGGTCGGTCGTAAGGTCAAATTCGTGTATGGGTAAAATCCGCCCGATGATTCCGTAGATATACCCATGCAAAATTTTATTTTCTCAATATTTCCAAACACACAGATTAGATCGAATTGAAGTCCAGTACTTAATCAAAAAAAAACCTAGGAAAGCAGTGCCGTTAAGGCAGCAGCTTTTGCGCGCATGTTCAAAGGAGATGACCGCTTTGGCAACGAATTTGAACATGCGCGCAAAAACTGGTGCCCTGACGGCAATGCTTTTCTAGGTTATTTCAACCCGTAGCTATTAGGGAATCCAACGACCTGTCAAAATAATCCCACGTGGCGTTTGGAGGGCAAACAAGTTTGTTTACTTTGTAAACTAGTTCTATTTTGGAAGCTTTTTCTGAGTATTTCACACTGATTGGTGTATAATATCGTTTAGTTTTATTGAAAAATATAGTGAATAGTGAGAACTAAGTGAGAAAAATGCCTGTAACATGTATAATGGTCAATTGTGTAGAAACCCTTCAAATCGGGACCTTAGGAGTACCTACTGTGAAAATCTCTTTGCATTACCCTCAGAGAAAGAATAATTATCTAAAATGCTCAATAAATACAATAAAAGAAGCTTGAAACCTCAGCCCAAAATGCAACAAAACTTTTGTTTGCCCGCCAAACGCAATATTTGAGATTAAAAAGTCACGTGGTTTGGATTGCCTAATTGCTGGGATAAGTTCTGGATTCATTGGCACCAACCGTATGAAATGTCCCCTTACGAACCAGTTTATCTTATTTTGCTTTTTGATATTGAGGGTGGTACCATTTCTGATGGATGCACTGAATAAAATGAATCGCCAGACTTATTTATGTCTGTGTGTGGCATTTAGCGTATTATTCAAGGAATATTATATCACTACTGAACAATAAATTGAATTTATGCTAGATTTGAGACCATTCGGAAAATTGGTTGATAAACGTGAAGGAATCGGTGGTCAGGTGGTTCATTTAGCGGTGTATGGACTAGTGGTAAGGTTCGGAAATTGACGAAGTCAAGAAAAATTTTCAATTCTCAGGTCAACTGCGTTCTCAATCGAGAAAAAGTTCTTAATTATCAGGTTCCTCAAATACCAGACTGTTAATTCAATTTGGCGTCGAAAGACAAGAATAAATCGCTGAAGTTCACGAAAATGCACAGGCTGCATCTCTATAAATACGATAAATAGCAAAAAAAGGAAAATTTTGTGGGCGCAATGAAAAGAAAAAATTGCAATTCATCTTTTAGAACAACCGTTCGAGCCAAATAGCCCGAGAGGTAGAGTCACTTTTCATGCTTTTTAGGTCATTGGTAGTTTTTCTGTTTCCTTAAACGGAATTGTCCATCAGCTGTTGCAGTAGTGGTAGATGCAAAATTTCCGGCATATCCTGTCTTTTTTTTCATAAATAATAATTATATTTGTTCCCAATACAAAATTATTAAAGAAGAATTCAACATATAGTTAATCTCTATTCTATACTTATAAACTGATTTTTCGATTTTCTGAATGTATAATCCTGACGGAATTTCGCATGAAGGTGCGCGTCGGTATTCTACAACAAACTTGGTTCTATAATCGTAAGTTAATGGCAGACAATACCACATGGTGGTAAATTGCGGCTAGGCAACACAGCCACATTCAAGTTTCATTAAACCTCGTTAATATCTCAAGGTCAGGCACCTGCACTCGGTCTACATGCCTTGACGTGGCTGATAGCCGTGTGAAATATTAGAATTCAGAGAAATTTTGGCGTTTATAGGAGAAAATGAGGTGTCCTTCTGCAGGCTTCAGTGGGTATTTTTTGAAAATTATTTGTTGAGTTAAACTTATTTTTTTTGAGAGAATGAGCAGTGTCAGTTATTTTTTCATTTTTCACTCCATTTCAGTTTATTTTCCCGAAAATTCTTGAATATCAAAAAGTGGAAACATTGCGCATTTTTACGATTTTTTCCAACCATTTGTACCAAAAATTGTTTTTGAAAAAAACAAACTCTGGCTTTTGAAAGTCACCCCGTTATATTTGAAGTATTGTTTGCTTTTAAATCTGATCGTATTAGAGCTTCGAGCTTGAGAAATCATCATCATAATTTCCATTGACCACGAAATTCGACATATTTATTTTCCTCTATCTCCAGAGATGAACGTAGGATCAAACTCACACTTCCTTAATTCCTGTTAAAAATCTTCTCAAACCAAACCTAAAAATTTAAAAGCTCTAGGTCCTTTCTTCGGGAAGTTGGAGCACACGTGGAGGACCGGACTGAATTAAATTTGACCACGGGTTCCTTATCGGGTTCGGAATTCGAAAATACTAGACACTTTGGCCGAACGATAATGAACTGTTTCCCAGAATAAGCAGGGGAAAACTTTCTTGTTCGACCTGAGAACTCCCTCTCTAAGGTTAAAATTTCTGTGGAAAATATCGGAATATTGCTTGTTTCATATGCATTTTCTGGTTTCATATTTCGTAAAATTGATTTCCGGTCAAATGGGGTGAACCTACGTTTCCATTTCAATTCGTTTTTCCAATCCCTCATATTGCCGGATGAGACCCACCTTCAATCATTAAATAGGCACTTCCAATCAACTCATTGAATCGATTCTTGGTAGGGCCCGTAAGTCTTAATACTCTCAATCCGCTATTAAGGGCCATAATACTCTTCAACACATCGCATTCCGAACAGACAATTATTCAGCTTTGTAAATTCATTTTCAGCTTCACATAAGAGCACGCTAATTTTTCTCCTTCGCAAGATTTAATAATATTCAATCATTCAAGCACTTAAATGCCTTTCAACCACGTGATTAGCTGCCCACAGGAAGCTTGCGAAAAATCCCTAGAGACATGTTGACTTCCCTGACTACGAAAGTGTTTTAAGTCATCTGTCAAGTAATTCAACATCAATGCCTCATCTTCGCATTGGGAATTTAGGTTTCTTTATTGTGATTCAACTGAGAGATCAACGCTTACAAATCTTGTCACCTTCACACAGTTTGTTTCAGAAGTGGTGGATGAAAATGGCCAGGTTGACGTTATCTACACTGATTTTGCTAAGGCTTTTGAAAGAGTTCAGTATGATGTTTTGTTGCGCAAGTTGAGCAACTTACGGATTAGGCGAAGGAGCAATTAGATTGTTGGATACATATCACTTTGTGAGTTATAATGGGTACAGTTCTGTCTGTTACTTTCCATCTTCCGGTATACCGCAGGGATCAATTATTGGGCGACTTTTATTTAGCTTGTTCAATAATGATCTACTAGAGTTGATTCTCTGTGGGAAGCTTTGTTTTGCTGAAGATTTGAAGCTGTTTTCTATCTTCGTCGATTGCGTCAACCATCAGGTACAGTTGATGTTCGTGTTGAGTTGGTGTGAACAGAAAAAATTGGGATTGTACGTCGACAAATGCCAAATTATGAGTCTCCCCAGAAGAACTGAAATATATTCTTAGGATTATGAATGTAAGGGTCAAAGAGTTCGAAGGCATATTCTTCTCAAGGATCTCGGTGTTTTGTTTGATACGGAGCTATCGTTTGTTGAGTACATTTCACAGATTATTTTGGATGCTGCTAGGGTGTATGGTTTCATGGTTAGGAATTGTAGGGATGAACTGTCGTGAAATCTTGTATGATCCTGTTATCCGTTCGAAATTAGAATATGCAAGTGTGGTGTGGAGTCCTATATATATGAGTGTCATAAGATAATACTTGGTAGTGTTCAAAGTAGAATTTCATGAAGTTCCTTTCGTTTCAGACTGATGGAGTATACCCACCCCTAGGATGTGACAATGCAATCTTGTGTGAGCTTCTTTATCATTTCTTTTTAATGTGGTTCATCATAATGTTGATTGTTCGGAAATATTATCGAAAGGCAACTTTAGCGTCCCAAGTTTCAGCCCGAGAAATGTCCTGGTTTTCAAGCCAGAACATTCTGCATAAGGCGCCCATTACAGGAATGTGTGAGAACTTAAACTCATTTTGTGCTGGACAAGATATATTCTCTTCATCTAGGGGAAATTCAGTCGAGTCAGGAATCATAATTGTACAGGAAATGTATCGTGGATCATATAAAAAATTTTCTGTTTCCTTTTGTTCCTATGCTTTTTTTTATTTTTTGTATTTTGTACTTGCATTAGCCTGTGAATGGGTTTAACTGTTGGACTGTTGTCGACGAGCCATACGGGAAGGTGCGAACTCATTCTGGAATAGGGATGTCTCGGCGGCTATTTAGATAATAAAGTAGAGTAGTTTGTAAGACATTGTCAACATAACATGCAGCTGTCGTACTGCTTCGACTGCCCACATTATAATGATCGGCTACTATAAGCAATAGCTTTCTGAACCATAACTCCATCAGTCGTGAGTAAATGTCTCTCATCAACAGTAAACTTAAGGCGCTTTCTATTTGACGCTGTATCACTTCCAGACTGATGCAAAATTAGTTGATGTGCGTTCTATTTGACAATGTCATTTTGAACTGATGCGCATCATTTCCAGCTGATGTTGCTCTCTGAATGAATCAATTTATTTTCCGTAATCACATCAGTTAAACATAACCTTGCTTTTCGGTAAATAAACCTGAAGGACCAATAGGACCATACTTTACTATAGGCAAAAGCGATTTGGCTTGTGATTTTTTAATTTTCCGGATATTTTGGACTGAAATATTTTTTTTACAATATATAGCAACTTTATCCGAAGTATTCAATATATTGTTACAGTAACAGCTTTACTAACCTATCAAATCTTTCGAATAATTACAATTCTTGATAGTTGATACAGTGTTTGTAGGTTGCTGGGTTTAGCAAGGCAGGAAAAACAATTCAAAAGCCAAGTTTTTCGTACTAGTTGAGATGTTTAAGCTCAAATAATCATCATCACAACGATGAAAATTACGAATGTGTTGTTATTTGGAATGGTACTATCCGGATTTGGAGATGAACTTAACTTATCCATTTTGGAAGAGAGAATAAAGAAAATTGGATTGTTTTGTTTGTGTCTGTGTTTTGTTGTTGTCAACCTAACTTTAACCCATGATGTTGAAGGAATGTCGGGCGGTTGGCGAACTTAATATTTTGCTTTTACGGTTCATTTCATACATATAGTTTCCACATTAGTTTCTATCGTACACAATGGCCATACATGATTAACATACCAGCACAGAAGCAGAGTTAAGACCACAGACCAACAAGACAAATCACTTCATCGTTTGCGGGAATCGCGTCTCTACGACCTTGAGAAATATAACAGACATAACCACACTTTCTCCTTCCTCGAAACAGCTGTCAAATTGAATACTTGATTTTGGAATATCTAAAATCGAAATGTAAAAACGGATTTGTCGGGATTCAGGAATCACAAAATCAAAATCAGACCAAGATTTTTCGATGAAACCATTTGAAAAGCAAATTTCCAACACCAAGCGAGTGTTTTGTCACACCTCAAACTCCTGTAGAAGAACTCTGTTGGAGTAAATGAAAATTTTGGAAAAATGTTATGGAAAACCCGTTTACCTTAATCAGAGAATCTTTGTAGTTTCACATCAAATGAGATTCATTTCAATATAAAATCAAATTATGAATAGACCAACTTTGTTCGATTCCAATCCTAGTGTTTGTGCAATCATATACAATTTTATTAGACATCCCATCGTTTTAATTGAATAATGGAGGTTGTAATGCTTTTACTTCAGTTGCCATTCCTTTATATTATATAAAATGAACATTATGAATGAGTCCACCTAAGTTCGATTCCATTTCTTGTTGTATGATTAAAATATTTAATGAGGACTGTCATCATAAAATAGAACCTCAAAGATGACCAAACAATTGATTTGGTTGTAAAAAACTGTTTGGATTATATTCTTAAATGGAACAGATACGAAATTATTCATCAATTAATAGGATGAAAAATTCATTTCAGTTTGTTTACATGTTTATAACCTCTTCAAGCGAGTCCGAAAACGGCGAGAGTGACGTAATCCTATTCCTGCAATCTGATTGGCACCCCAAAGCACCCCAAACGCCTACTAAAATTCTGATTAGCTCGATTCAGGGTCATATCTACGTTGCTATAGATTTCCTAAGTAAATGACGCGAGTGGTTTATCTGGTTGATCTGTGGTTAAGACTGCTAGGATTATCTTCCTACCTCTTTTCACATCATAAAGTTAGGTTAGGTTAATAGAACATAGAGTCACATCAAAAAAGTGAACATAGAGTTTCATAGAAATAAAGGGGCTCAAGTATGCAACACAAAATACACATGAATAATACAATGTAGAAAACATGGTGTGCTCATCAGCAGGATTAAAATACAAGGAAAGATATATTCTGTGCTTCGAATTTGAATGAAAAAAGTGACGTCATCATTGGAAAATCGATCACAGATTAGGAGATGAGCACACCATGTTTTGCTTACATCATGCTTTAACCAAACCTTAACTGTCATTAGTCAAGTCATCCGGTCGTGTTCTATTTGTCAAGTTCACTTCAGTTCGAAGTGAAGAAATTCGGAAATTAATCCGTCCATTTTTCCACCAGGTACCAGATAATACTTCGATCAGATCTATTTTTGTTTGAATATTAGGAAAATCAGATTTCTCATACAATAATATGTGAAATCTTGAGGTAGATTTCACACATCCACGAATTCGGCCAACTGTGAACACAACAACTTCCGGAAGAACCTACTTAGGGACTTGATATGATGTAGAGGAGCTAACGATGGTCGAATTGATGTTATCCGTTTTAATAATTCTATAGATATATTCCTTCGGAATTTCATTAACCAATATTCCTGAAAATACATATGGGATTGAATTGCGAAATGAAAGCGTGAAGGTTCCATTGAATACTTTGGAAATTGAACAATCGCTCAAAAGCTTCTGACTTCACGTCAATGCTTTTCTGGAATTTATAATAAATTAAACCCAGGACATTCAAATCCATACATAAGTAACTGGACAGATCATCAGGTATTTCATGAAAAATTGTATGGAATTTTCCCTTGTGTCATGTTATAAATTTGGGGATAATTATGCAACATCGTCCAGTTGAATTTTTTTTTTCCTTTATATGTGCCGGGATACTATGTCCATCTACACATTCTCAAGTATTTACTTTTTAGATTCTTACTAAATCACCACCACCTATACACTTTACAACATCCATGACCTCGCCGGGATTCGAACCCGGTACCTTCAGCATCCTAGAACATGTTTCCACCCTCTAGTCTACCGAGGTAGTCACCAGTTGAATCAATCATACATATATCTATGATGAAAGCATGAAGTTAGGTAATGTAGGATAGAACTGCTATTGGCGTCTGAATTTAAGATTGCAGCACCACGGTGGCCAGTTTTGGAACCTTTGGTACAGACATAGATTTTGTTTTGATAGTCGATTTTGTAGTGTTTGGTTTGATAATTTTTGATTTCACGATTTATTCAAAGACTTTTTATTCTAGACTTTTATAGTTGACGAGAGTATTACTGGAAGTTCATATTTCATTCTTATAAAGTAGGTATGTATCATTCTTCAATCTTATTAAGTGTAGCAACTCTAAAATTACGGGGATATCTCCAAGGTTAGACAGTATTTTAATATTATTTATTTTCAGATCCGAATGGCAAGATTGACTTTGGAGGATTTCTTAGGCTGTCTTGAAAGTTGAAAAACAGTATTGTAAAACATACTTTTTGAAATAATAGACAAATACTCATAACTTTACTATTTTTATAGCGAAGGGCTTAATACTGAATATATTGTGAATAAAATGAATACATTCACATAAAACTAATGCTACTTGTATCGTTAGTCTTATTCATTATATGGATTGACAATGAAATTTTCCAACACTCATATGATTGGTCTTGAAAGAGCTGTAATAAATAAGCCTTGTACAACTTTGCTTTCATCGACAGAATCACTTTGAGCGAACAGTATTCATCACCAGATATTTCCTTGTTGAGACTATCTTTTTTCAATAGCCAGTTCTATCACTTGAACATTTACGTTGTTACTTAATGATCAGTTTAACAGGTAGATTTCTGGAAGGCAGAGCATTCCTTTTGAGTAAATTTCTCTGCTTGGATTAGGGGCCTGGAAAAAAATTTTCTTCATGAATGCGATCTAATATTTCACGAGCAATTCGTGCTTTCCTCTTTAAAAATGATTATCATCGGTAAAATGAAGGTAACAGACTCTCATAAATCTTGTTTGTTGGTTTTTATCGATTCTTCAACACTTTCAGGACCGACTTGTTGAAGGAAGTTTCTTTCACACTAACTCGAAATGTTTCACCAGGCTGTGGAAATCTATGGGAAGGGACATTTGAGTTTGCTTTTCCTCAGTAGAAACACTTGTAAAATCACACAAACGCCAAGAAAAATGCATATACTTTCTCAATTTCTCGACATTTCTTTTAACTTGTCAATGATAATGTCTGTACCTTGAGTTACTCGGATAGCCACCAGAGGGAGTAGCGCTTATCTTCATTCGCCAATGCGAATCATTCGTTCGTTTTTGAGGTCCATAGAAATTTTGCATTTTATGTGAAAAGGGGAAATGGAGATTGAAAATATAATCTGCAGGCTTTCACAGGATTTCTATGAAGTGGACGTTATTCTTTCATGCCCACGTTCCACCAGAAACATATCATTCTCAGCTTCAGAACCGAGTATATTTCAATCAGAATTCAATATTTCAAATTTGGAATGGGTCAGTAAACGTTTAAAATATATATACACGGTAACATCAGAAATGCTACACCTAGAATAAATAACTTCTTGGACTTCATTTTTTGGCAGAGGGATAGTCTCACGTCAAAAAACGACAACATTTTCGGAAAATTCTATCAACATTCAAGCAAGAAAATTATTGATGTGTTTGACGACTTCGTAACTGAATACACACTGGTACTCGTCTAGGCATCGACGAAATTAAATGGTCGATGCATTATTTGTAATAGCTCGTTTCAAGGAACTCTAGCTTGGTGAATTTACTGTTCCAGAGTCTGCGCATGGAACTGGATGTCGCTGGACAATCGGATGTTATATCTTCTATACTCCGTACCACTCGTTGCTAAGTCGAACGCGTAGATAGAGGAAAGAGAAGATGAAGTAAACAACACAAAAAAACGTGGCCAACATCTCTGTGTTTATATTTACATTTCCCCAAAACGTCAAAATTGTTTATTCAGTTATTTGTGATATTTAGACCGAAGTAGCTAAATATTTTCAAGTGTAATACAATTATATAGTATTAAGGATGCCAGTAAAGTGTGTAGTGTGTGGTAAATATGCTGAAAAGGAAAATAATCGTTCCGTGCATAGGTTAGTATTTTGCTTTCCTCGCCATTGGCGTACGTCGTCAATATTTTGGATGCAGATATTATTCGGACATCAATAATATAACTTTTTATTCTTAAACCATCTCTTATATATAATTTTTTTGCATTATATTTGTTATATTGATATGTACTATTCGTTTCCAATAAACAATTATTTATACTATGACTATCAATACAAAATGATACCAATATTTATTTATTCAAAGATTTATTTATGATCCTTAATCAGCATATTATTTTGGATCAATAGGTCGTTTAGGAAGTTTTCCCAACAAGGTATGATATACGTAAGATTTGGCGCTATTAATGAGTAATTCAATAGGTCCTTGGATCTTTTGTTCAAAAATATAGCAAATCTTCTCATAGCACCAAAATAATGGACTATTCTTGTGGCTGGATCTTCACCAGGAGAGGAGTTTCCTTTCAATTTTTCAATAATATTATGAATCTCTTCCGAATCTGTAGACTGAAAGGAAGTTGTTGGCATAGTCTCTTCCTCGGTGAATTGGACACTTGGTTTTTATTAAATATTGTATTATTATCCAAGCGAGGAGTTCAATATTTAAAGGTATTCTTTATTACTTGGATATCAGCTCAGAGGATTTTCCGTATTCAATATACCTTTATTAATACAAGAAACCACACAATTATCTTTCTTCTAGAAACCATTCAATTATTTGGATGCATTGATATGAGACGTTATCCAGCAATCTGAATATAGTTGCTTATTCGATCCACTTCCTGAATTTTATTCATAGCAATGAAAATATTTTGGTTTCAGGAGAGAAATTCGTTAGACTCTTAGTTTTGTCTGAAATATTAACCTAAATCAGATTCTGAAGCTTACTTGAAGCATTTTTTTGTAATTTGCATGAGAAGAGCAAGTTTCTGGGTTGAATACCACCAAAGAACTTCTCAATTATCACCGTATAAATCTCTTTATACAATTATATCATCATTTCGTTAACTAGTCCAATGCCTTTCTACCTTATGATGCCTACTCCAATGATCGCTTTGGAGAAATGTAAACAAATATTTGACAACAAATACAAGAGATGTTGGCTGCAAACATTGAGTGAAGGATGAAGGGGAATGCGGTATCTTCTCTTTCCTCTATCTACGGTCGAACGACACGGTTATAAGGTTATGTTCATATTCGGATTTGAAATTTCTCGAAATCTTGCATTCAGTTTATAGTCGAAATGGCGAATAGAACTCTCACAAATTTTTCAGATGCTCGAGAAAATCGACATGAACTTATGACAATTGTTATACTCTTCAATTCTTGATAGAGATTCAAGAATTAACCCCCAGGCGGCCTATACAATCGAGCTGTAATCCATCTTCACATGGGAAAAATTAATTCACTTTCGAGATGTTATAATCATCATAACTAAAAATATTCACATCTGGTCTTGCTGAAAACTGGTCATCGTTTATGGCCGCCCAAAAGTTTGTGTGGAATTTCCACGGAATCGCACTGATAGTTTCCTTTCTATAGAAATCACAAAAAATTTTTTTATTGATGCGATCGTCACGAAATTTTGCATAAATCTACATGCATCCAGAAATGAAGTTTCAATTCGATCTGTTGAATATCTTTTTAGTTACTGAAAAATCTAAATTTCAGATGGCTATAACACTGAATGCGTCGGTTGTATTCAGTTCATTAAAAAACTTGACCGAGATTTTTAGGATCCGAGCCCTCCCTATAAATTTCAAGGCTCTAGGATTTTTCTTCGGAAGTTAGACGGCCGGTCGAACGGACAGAGTTGACTTTGACCACGGAATCTATCCTTATCGTTCAAGATCATTTTCAGCTCGGAATTTGAAACTTTCAGACGTTGTGACTAAACGAAAACGAGCTGTTCCCCAGAACAAGCGCGTAAAAATGTAAATTTGATACAGTGCGCGTCAAAATTATGGAACAAATTCATTTTGTCAGAAGAAAAATATTCGGCAACAAAATCCTGAAACAGGTCAGTTTATGTTTCACTTTCACCAAATTTTATGCGTATTTGAAGGATTTTTGTTGCGCCCTGTGCCATTCCCATCAACCCTCTGAATTTTTTGAATAGGGAAAGTGGGTCATGTGATACTTTTTTGGCAAGGTCTTTGTATCTCCTTCACAGGCGTGCAAAAATTTTCAAGAAAAATATCTTTTTTTTTAAATTAGTTAGTTCAAAGAGGTTTTCAGTATGTTATCAGTACGTTTCTAGAAACGTACTAATAACATACCTACTTAAGATCATAACTGAAGCGGAGTGTTTCACTCATTCTAATTTTTCACGTGAGGGGGTTGAAAGGAGTTGAAAGTTGTGCATGAAAAAAACTGTAATGGTCGACTTTCATTCGGTGACAAATTTCATCAGGTACCATCGTCTCAAAGTAAATGAGCCATGACAAAGTGCACATACTGAAAACCTCTTTCAACTAACTAATTTTTCAAAAAAAAAATTGTTCTTGAAAATTTCTGCACGCCTGTAAAGAAGATACAAAGACCTTGCCAAAAAAGTACCACATGACCCACTTTCCCTATTCAAAAAATTTAGAGGGTTGATGGGGATGGCACAGAATGCAACAGAAACCCTTCAAAATGCATAAAATTTGATAAAAGTGGAACAAAAATTGACCTGTTTCAGGATTTTGTGGTCAAATATTTTTCTTCTGAGAAAATGAATTTGTTCCATAATTTTGACGTTCACTGTATATTGTCATACATCTCGAAATTGTTGGCAGTAAATATAGTAGTAAAAAGAAATTTCGTTCAAATCAAGCTTCGTTCCGAAATATCCCAGTTTCTATCGGAAATTCGTTATGAAATAAAGTTTTCTATCAAAAGTTATTGAAAATCCGCCACTAGTCATACCTCATCATTCGCGTCGGCTTTTTTTCCACAACAAAGCTATATCGCCTGCATCACCTTCGTTGCTGAATAAATCCAGGTGAATAAACCCCGTCCTAATTCCATCGTGAGTTGACCAAAAAGAAATAAAAATCGGCTGCACAGAATCTAATTTGAACGTTTCGACGACTCCGACCTACATGTTTAGATTGGATCGAAATTAAAAAGGTCAACGAACGGAGAAAATCGTATATCGATTGTTGGTGAAATAGGTAATAGTAATCTCAAGAGATGTTAAGGCAAATATTAGGTGAGGTGCATGTATCGCATAGAAGATAGGAATCAGGTCAATTAAATGATGAGGACAATCCAACGCGAGCAACTCCATTTCCAATCTCCGGAACGAAATGAGATATGCTGTTTGAAGTCCTCAGATCAGAGACGACAAAAATGATTGTTCGATTGAGTTTTATAGCGGTGAGTTTCTTTCTTTCAGTTCCCAACGGAGAATATGCATTTTGATAATTGTTGACCTGATTAACTGCTGTTGGGAAAACTAGGATATTGATGTGTTCCAAAGATGTATATTTACCGCATGATCGTTATTATTCGCAATTATTTCATTTGCGAAACCTACCGCAGTTGGTGCTATATTAACCACTACCAAAGGACGAGCTCTATACTGGGTGATCCATTAAGAGTGGCCACCAGCCGTTTCTCGGAAAACGTTTATCCCATAGCAACCGCAAAAGATTCTTAGTAAAAATCCGCCCCCAAAACAATAATTAGAACAAAGAAAGGAATTGGTCAAATGGACAAAAAAGAGCTCTAGTAATAATAAAATATCAGAATCACAAGGACGAATATCTGTCGATAAATCAACAAATATTCCCCCTTGACCAGAGTTAATCATCTAATCAACCAAAACGTCTACACCGAAGAGGCGGATGCAAGTAGAATGGCTATAGCTGTTTCATAGTTATTACTGATCGTCAGGTCAACTTACTTATAAACAGATATTCATCCTTGTGATTATGTTATTTTAGAAATTAGATCTATTTTCAAGTTGGAATTAAGCCTAATTCTGGGAGGATTTTGCATCATTTTTACGCGCTTGTTCTGAGGAACAGTTCGTTATCGTTCCGTCACATGTCTGTAATTTTCGAATTTTGAGCCGAATATGATCTTAATTAGATAGAACACCCTGAAGAAGAATCTGTGGTCAAAATTCAATTCTGTCCGTCCATCCGTCCTTCTGTTCGGAAGTCCGTATGCGTATCGAGAAGCGACTTGAAATTTCCATATTATGGGTGAAATCGATTGAATAGTTTCGGAATTAGGTCTATTCGAAATTTAGGGGTTAATTATTCGAAATCTCATGAAGTACAGATTCGATCAGATCGAAACCTTGTAGATAGTTTAAGAATACGAATTCGCATCTAAGTACTGAGTTTTGTATGGATCCAGAAATTAAAAAATTATAAAAAATCTTTATTCGAAACTTATTCAAATTTTTCTTGTAATTTTTTTTTCTCGGAAAATATTGATCAGATTTCAATTAAATTTGGCCCAGACATTTGAGCCAGTATTTCACAATAAAATTCCAAATTTCATTTCGATCCTATATTAAGCTTCAAAGATATAAGGAAAAAAATATGCCGAATTGTTTACAAATGTATCTTCGAACCAATATGGACGTACGGGATGAAACCATAAGGATCGGATGAATTGAGTCTTGGTTTTCCAAATATAGTTTTATGAATGTTTCTTTTAAGGTCTCAAGAATTCGTCAGCTATACCATAGGAAATCATTGCCTCGACCAAAGCACATTAACCATTTTCATGTGGTCCACACCTATAAAAGTCCTAAGGTATTTGAACTTGTATGCAACATGTATTAGAAATGCAGAATCCTTTGTACATTTTCCAAGGTGAGTCGTTCTGATGATCGGAAATAACCGTGAAACTTCAGTAAACAAATTCCTTGGACAGCGCTACTTCATTGTGAAGGCATTGGTTGATTGAATGATTAGCTCAGAACAAGGAATAGTTGTTGATTTATAACAAATATTCGTCCTTGTATTTTGTGAGATTATACGTCTTTTAAGACCATTTTCTACTCGAAATTCTAAAATCACCAGACAGTTGGATATAACGATACATGCTGTTCCCCTAGAACATGCGCGCAACAACTTAGAAAAGCACTGAAGTCAGCAGCTTTTGAGCGCATGTTCCTTTTTGGTATTATCCTTTGAACATACGTGCAACATCTGCTGATTTAACTTCAGTGCTTTTTTAGTTTTTTTGAGTTATTCCGGATGATGCGCGCAAAAAAGAACGATACCGAGGAAAACTACTGAATTTGACATGTTTTTTGCCACTATTTCAAGAAATTATGATTTCATCGAATTGAAATTTGGTATACGGCTGTGAAATATGAAGCTCAAAGTCTGCGCTTTTTTTTTTAAAATGATGAATAATTTCTGAAAACAATTTTTTTCGAAAAAAAATTTGAAAACATTACTTTTCAAATATACTGACAGCCTGATCTCAACAAAATTCCGCAAAAAGGTAAAATAATGAAGCAAACATTCATTATATTATACTCAGCTCGCTGAATTTATTCATGTCAAAAACAGTGTCTGAAACAGTGTGGCAGACTTTACATAAACATGGAAAATGTACTACAATAAAGGTACTGAACACTCATCGAATAAGATATTTATAAAAGTAATAATTAATAGTTATGGAGAAGATAATGCAACGTGAAATGTTCTCAAAGAATTTCTATTTCTTGTTTTACAATTTTCAAAGAAAATTTCCCCTCCAACCGAGTTCAACTTATTTTCATATGAGTTTAAGATGAGAATTATTAGGACTTTACTTTTCAAATGCTTACTGTTTCATCGGAAATCTCAGTCTGATTTCAATCTTCTGATTCCTGAATCCCGACAAATCCGTTTTTATATTTCGATTTTAGATATTCGAAAGTGAAGTATTCAATTTGACAGCTGTTTCCGAGGAAAAAAAGTGTGGTTATATCTTTTATTTTTCACATAGATTTTTCCCGAGGTCAGGAAGACGCAATTCCTGGAAACGATGAAGTGATTTTTCTTGTTAGTCTGTGGTAGTACGCTGTTCCCTAGAAACATCAGTCCGAACAAATACCTTCAGTTGTGAACATGCCATAGAAATAAAATACCAAGGATGGAATAAATATGAAATTTAGAAAAGGGTCAAAAACTCGAAACCCGAAAGACACTTAAAACTTTGATATTCTGACGAGCCATGACACTCTGCACCAGACTGGCTGATTTCTCAAAACGATACACTCTGTATATCATTGAATGTACATATGAATCTGTAGAGAATTCACATGAATTCGAAGGAAATACGCACAGATAGAGAGATTCAATGATTTTATATTTCAAATAGGTTTATTCTGTTCAAGAGCATTGTATTCATGGCAACCATATTTCAACGAAAAAGCGACCAGGAATTGGATCCTTTTCACCATGACAATACCGTACAAATATATGGGACCCTAGCTGAATGTTCTTCTTGCACAGACAGTCTTTCTTCATTGTATAGATCCATTAACTGCAAGTGAATTGTTGGGTATACAACAAATTCCTCCCTAAGATAGATGTCTGCATCTAAGGCTGCCTGTAAATTATTCCACTCGAAACCACCTGAACTAAATATAAATTAACCAGGGCTGTTGTGCGCTCTATTGAATTATATCTTTTGCGGGCGCTTTTTCGTGAAAAATCTTTTTTCAGCCGCATCGCACTCGGTCTAATCGATTGCGATTGAAATTTCTACACAATGGGTCTATCTATTTGACCGATGTCGTTTCGTGTTAAATGAAACCAAGATTCATCCCATCAATGCATTTTCGATTTTCAGGCCGTTGAGCCTAAAGCTTGGTGTACACTATCGGATCAGTCAGGATTAGGTTTGGTTTATTTGTAGTCAGGGCTGGGCAAAATACATGCTTGGCTTAATTGAAATACAAATTACAAAATACTTTCTCGCAGGTATTTGAAATACAAAATACAAAATGCTTTCAAGTCGGGTATTTGAAATATAAAATAAAAAATACAGTATTTTAACTATTTGTATTTGAAATACAAGATACAAAATACATTCAGGTTTTACATAAAATGTGAAAAAAAGTACAATTAATTCAGCTCAGCTATTTTATCGCTAAATAAAGAATTTCCTTTCAGAAACACAAGATTTTTAAATGTAGTATCAGACAAACAGCCTCTTGTTGGGGAATGAATAAAACCTCCTAAAGAAAACAATCTTTCTACAGGTCTTGATGGGCAGAAACTTGTGTTATATTGTATGAACACATTTTTTATGTTAGGATAATGTTGAAGGATGGTGAGCTCTTTGCTCTTATCGTTTTTATAAGTTGACTTACTCTAACTCCATGATAAAATGACCATTGCGCAGGAGCTCTTCCTCCTTTTCATCTGCCGAAAATATGATTGCTAGCAAAAGAACTAGATGAAGCAGATGAACGTCGCCATCTGAAGGGAGATTCAGGGACCATTTTCTGTAGAGCGCTCAGCGCTGAATGTATTTGTTCGAAAGTATTTCGAAGACAAAAGTATCGAAATACAAAATACAAAATACTTCAGCGTCAGGTATTTTAAATACCAATTACAAAATACATTTTCAAAAAGTAATTGAAATACAAATACAAAATACGTATCTGCATTTCAAATACGTATTTCAATTACAAGTAATTCAAATACTGCCCAGCCCTGTTTGTAGTTTAGACTGAACAAACCTATCTTTATCGGTGCGGTTTTTTTCAGTTGCAAAATGGCCATTGAGCCAAGATCGGTCTCTCACGGGAATTTTGAGAAATAGCAGGAAATGTCAGAATAAGACGTTATTCAGGCCTTTGACTAGTTCAATCGTTCTTCTTTCACCAGATAATCAGAATTTCGTTGGAGTTTTCCACTTCGACACTGAGCTCTGCATAATAACAGCATGTTCAATAGGTCTCTTGCGAGTAACACGAAACATTATATTTTATATCGTTTGAGGTATATTTTGGGGGGATTCTGCATTGTTACACTTTTTTTTTAGGTTTTTAATCCCAATATCTGAATCAGAACTATTAAATTGTATATAGTTATTATTTATAGAAAACGCTTTTGAGGATTGCGGAATTCAAACTATTTGTCTAGGACAGTTTCTCGAAAAAATCCTAGATAGCGAACCATGTTTGTTCGACCATTGGGAATCACGTGATAGATTGGGACAATACAAAAATACTGATGTTTGAATCAGATAATTTGAAAAAAAAAATCATTGTTCGGTAGAAATAGACCCTATTTGGCTGAATTCACTCAAAAAAGAGGTAGAATTAAAAAATTTCGAAAAGCACTGCCGTGAAGGCAGCAACTTTTGCGCGCATGTTCAATGTAGATGACCGCTTCAGCAACGAATTTGAACGTGCGCGCAAAAGCTGCTGCCTTCACGGCAGTGCTTTTCGAGATTTTCTTCTGATGAATTACTGGATTTCAATTCGATCATATCTGTATTTTTGGACATATTGGAAAAATAAAATTTTGAATGGGTATATCTACGGAATCATTGGGCGAATTTTACCCATTCACGAATTCGACCTTCGTAATTAAGCCCCAAACCTACTCTACAAATATCGAGTTCCTAAGTCGTTTCTTCCGGAAGTTATTGTGTTTACGGTCGGCCTAACGGCCGACTGCGTAAACACAATAACTTCCGAAAGAAGCAACTTAGAAACTCGATATTTGTAGAGAAGGTTTGGACCTTAGTTACGAAGGCCGAATTCGTGAATGGGTAAAATCCACCCAATGATTCCGTAGATATACCCAATCAGATCGAATTTAAATCCAGTACTTCATCGAAAAATAACAGTTCGAAGTTTCATACAGAATTTAATGAGGATGATATGATGAGAAAATCATAGAAATTTTTTTTTTTTCAAATTGTTCTAATAACACGATTATCACGAAATTTTGCATAAAGTTGTCTTTTAGCATCTTCAAACTAGCTGTAAAGTTTAATCAGGACTGAATCAGTATTTCTTGAGTTATACCGAAAAAATCAACGATATCGAGAAGAAAACCTCGAAATTTGACATATTTTTTCCCGATATCTCCAAAACTTCTGATCGTATTGAACTGAAATTTGACACACTGCTGTGAAATTAGAAGGTCAAAGTGTGAGTATGAGTTTTTTTGGATATAAGGAATGGTTTCCGAAAAAAAATTTTTTTGCAAAAAAATTTCGAAAAAAATTTTTTTTAAAAATTGCTGACAATATGATCCTGACGACGAAATTTGGCTCAAAGTTGCGCGTCGTTGTACTTCACCTAACCGCCAAGTTTGAATCGAATCGCTTGGGTAGTTTCCGAAATAAAAAATAAATAACTTTAAAACTTCAAATGCCTATAACTCCGAAACTATTCGACTGATTTTGCCTATTAAGAACTTGACCACGGCATTTTGATGCGCAACTTATCCTGAAAGTTTCAAGTTGCAGCTTGCTTCTGTCGAGAGTTATCGTGTCTACGGCCGGCCGGCCGGACAGAATCGATTTTGACACCGGATTCGTCATCAGTGAGTCCAACCTAGTCGATTGAGACCATTTCCGGCTCAATCATCCAAAATTACAGACATTTGGACAAAATGATAGCACTCTGTTCCCCTAGAACATGCGCGCAAAAACATTCAAACCGAATAAATCTGTGTTGCTGGGTTTTCTCAAAAATGTCAATTTGACAAAAGTCTCAAATCGAAACGAAAAATCGAAAGAAAATAATTCTTGAAATTATTCTGCTTTGTCTGATGAAAGAGTCAGATTTGTACTCTGATACGTCACAGTTCGCTTTCTTTATCGTTTGTATTGTTGTTCCTGTATTGTTTATTAGGCAATCTGTTCCACAAGAAACTGCCCTTGACAAATAGTTTGATACTGCGATCCGCAAGGGCGTTTTCCATTTTTTTTAATTTTCAATAGTTCTGTTTCAGATATTGGGATTGAAAACCCACAAAAAACCTGAAAAATGATGCTCTTCCCCCCAAAATAAGCTTTAATCGATGCATATGTAAGTTATTCAAAAGCAAGCGATACCTCGAATATAACGGGATGACTTTTGGAGGCATGAGTTCGTTTTTTTCAGAAAACTTTTTGAGTGCAAATGGTTGAAACAAAAGTCAGAATGCGCAATGTTGCCGCTCTTTTATATTCGAGAATTTTCGCGAGAATAATAACTGAAATGAAGTGAAAATGGAAAAATATCTAATATTGCACTGGAGCCTGCAGAACGACAGCCCGTTTTCTCCTATTAACGTCAGAATTTAACGCATTTCTGATATTTCTCGCGGCTATTGGAAACTTTAAAGCATGCAGACCGTGGGCAGGTGCCTGACCTGATCCACGAAGCCGTACTTATCAGTCAACGGTACTGTTTGCCCTCAACAAGTCTCCAACGGATTTCTATTGGGAAAGGGCTAACAATAAACTTTGGAATGATTCTGGGGCTTTTCATTCATTGTCTGATTTTTTTAGGTTGAGTCACTTGATTCGAAAAAATGCAATGAATTATGTATAATTTACTGCTTCCTTCTTGATTTTCCTCTTTTCGACTTTTGAGATATGATTCTTGATACTTCGTTTACCTGAATGGATAGGACGAAGACATTTTGTTTCAATTACAAAGAAACTCTTCAATGAGAATATGCCAGTTTTTTTTGAACACATAAATCGAATAGTGCTCTACTTACACAGGAAAAGAAGTTATTTTTCTCTCTTATCTCGTATCAAACTTTCTCTACTAATGATGTGATTTCTTCACTCGTGCCATGTTGTTCACTATTCGTAAATTAACAGTGCCTTAGCTCAAAATAATATTATACTGTCATTTCTCTCTACAAATAATGTGGTTCTCCTTCACAAGAGAATGCGGTCTCCACCTCATTGAATTCTGTACTGTTCGTAATTGTTTATTATTTTTCTGTTGTAGGTAGTTAGGTCATTTTTGTCAAGTTCATTCATCGAATCCAGACTCAATAAAGTAGTGATCAATATGTTGTAGTCAAATGAGTTGTTCAGTAGCGCGATAGTAACTTTAAGGATAAAGGTCAATATTTCATCATTATTCACAATACAGCTGTTGATTTTATCTTCTGTATTCAACACATATTCCAGAGGTTTGAAGGCTTTCGAGTTTAACAATAGTCATGTCAATATCATCCTCAGTTTACAATACATTCCTCCTACCCTCATAATGTCCCTATTCAACTGCTGATGTCTGGAATGCCGCTAATTAGGTATAGGCGTATCCAACATTATACAGGATGTTTTCCGTATACCGCAACACAAAGTGTATGTAGAAATTATTTGTTTGTTCGTAAAGCCCAGATGAGTGTAATGCGAACAACGAATGCCATAAATTACAGGGAGTTTTATGGTGCGATGTAGCGTTCTTTCTGCTCCATCGGAATTTGATATGCATTTGAATGTATTATTCGAGGTTGAATTGAAGATCGCTCCAGTAATTGCAGTGAAACGTTTAACAATCGAACGAATAAGTCATTACCTTTGACCATCTTTTTTCCAATGGCATGTTTTAACGATCACAAAATGTTTTTGTGCGCATGTAAGGGAATTTTTAGGCACCGTTCGGAACAAAAAAGTGGGTTTGCAAAAATATTTATTAGTTGCAGCAATTGTTTGTTTGATGTGACGACATATTTGTTTTTCAGTCCCTGAGAAATATTTTACGAGCTTGTTCTAAGGAACAGCGCGTTTTCATTTCGTCACGATATCTGTAATTTTCTAATTTCGAACCGAAAATGGTCTTAAATGATTGGGTTGAACTCTCTAAAAAAGAATCCGTAGTCAAATTCAATTTTGTCCGTCCGTCCGTCCGTATGTAACTTTCGGAGAAAAAGACTTAGGTACTAGCGACTTGGAATTGTCGGATTAGGTTTGGAGTCCAAATATCTCGGTTGAGTTTGTTGAGGGATGGAATCGGTTTCATAGTTTCGGAGTTGGGCTCATTTGAAATTTTGAGGTGAATTCCTCGATATCTCATGAAGTATTGACTCGATCGAACTGAAACTCCGTGAACAGTTTTGAAATACCCACTCGCAACTTAGAGCAAAATTTTGTATGGATACAGTTGTTAGAAAATCTGTGAAAAACATTTATTCGAAAATTTTTGAAATTTTTGTTAAAAAATTCTTTATTCTCTGGAAATATTGATAAGATTTCAATGAAATTCGGCACAACCCTCAGAGCTAGTATTTAGCAACAATGTTCCGAATCTCAATCCGATCCGATATTTATTTGCGGAGATATAAGGAAGAAAATGAGCCAAATTTCGTTGTTATTTTAAATTTTGACTTTATTAAGTTATTTCCGCAATATCTCAAGAAGTACACGCAAGTGGGTGCGAAATTTCGTGTTGATCTATCAGTTAGAATTTGAACAAGCGCGTAAAAGCTCCTGACCTAACGTCAGTGCTTTTCTAGATTTTCCTAGTGAGCACAATATGTTTACGAGTATGGAGTTTCAAATATAACTATGTGTAAGCTCCAATATATTTATTAATTAGATCTATCGAACAACGTTAAGAGGTGGTGCGCCGGAAGTATAGAGTTTCCAGCAATTTTGATTGAAGTCAACACTAAATATTCACGAATTATATCAATATCAGTACAGGGCCGTAGCTAGGGTGCGGCAAGGTAGGGCAATGCCCTACCTTAAAAAAGCGAAAGATGAAATTGCGAAAAATTCATTAGATCGATGAAAATTTTTAGTTCCCTACCTTCAATCTCCATTGCCCTACCTCAAAGACCATTTTCGGCTCAAAACTCGAAATTTACAGACATTGTGACGAAACGATAACGTGCTGTTCCCCAGAAAAAGCGCGTAAAAAGTCGTACGACATTTCGACTTCTTGGGAAAATATTTCGAGATAGAGCCAACTAGTGAATTAAAATACATTATTCATTTATTTATTAAATCTCCAAATATACACCTTTAGAGTAATCACACATGTAGAGAAGTAATTGTGACAAATACAAAAGAGCTTTCAACTCATTTACACCAGTATTGAATATGTCTATATCAAACTTTTGGACGAATTCATTACAGATAATCATAGTCAAAATAACTTCTACTATATTTACATCTGAAATAATAATCACAGCTTTTGTTTTTCTTCTATATTCTAAAGATTGAAAACTAAACTCGATTAACATAGAGCGATAGGAGTTCATGAATGGTACCTGATAAATCTCTTTTGTACCTTTTCTATGGTGTCAATGTTGATGGCAGTTAAAGACATCCATACTACCGAGGCATATTGCAGATGTGGTCTTACAAGTGACTTAAATAAAAGAGAAGTTGTCGCACAGTTAAACTCCCTTGCATTTCTCATTAATAGACCTAATACCCTGAAAGATTTACGTGTTGAGTGCTCGAAATGACTACCTCTTTTACCTTCGATTCTCGAATGATTTTTTCTGTACAGATTTTATAATCGAATTCTATCGGGTTTTTTCTTCTCGTGAAGCTGACGACATTACACCTAGAATCATTCAAAGACATTTCATTTTTGCAGAACCGCTGCTAGACCTCACTTAAATAAGCTTGCAAAAGATTGTAGTCAAGTATGCTTAAAATTTTTCTGGGCAATTTGAAATCATCTGCAAAGAGCAACAGAAATTGCACATAGGCAGGAAGATCTTTCAGAAATATAAAAAAAACAGAGGACCCAAGAGACTACCCTGTGGTACCCCTTATGTCTGTACTATACTATGTGATGAAGTGTTACCAACCTTCACAACCTGCTGTCTCTGATTATATTCGGGCATCGTCCAGTTCCTGCGCCATTTTGCAACTTCAGATAATATCCTTTACTCGATTTAAGCACCAACACTATACACGGATTTTCTTACGGTTCGTTCCAATGAATTCACATCAACGTATGAACGTGATGACAGCCACCGATAATATCTTGAATGGAAGAGGATGGGTGGGTGAGTGACACCTGGTTTTGAAGTATCGATTGAAGCTTATTTTGGGAGGATTTTGCATATTTTTGTAGTTTTTTTCTAGGTTTTCACTCCCAAGATGTGAACCAGAACTATTGAAAATTGTATGAAATTGTTTTTTTGTCTGTTTCAGATATTGGGAGTGAACACTCAGAAAAAACGTAAAAATTCGTGTTTGAAGGTTATTCAATCACAACCCCTCTCAAAAATTGCATACACTCGACCTTTTTGTTAATAAAATCAACTTATAGACTCAAAATTCTTGAAAACTGTTTGGATCTTAGAAGTTTGTGTTCATGAATGGGTTAAAAACACAAATAAATTTCACCATTCGAAATATTATTTCTCCAATGATTCTCAAAATATATTCCATCAAGTTGAAATTCAAGTCACTTCTGTTGAAGATAGACTCAAAAGATGCCAAATTCCATCGAATCTGATGGATTGCTACCGAGGATATTTTGAAAACATTTTTCTTTCAATTTTTTTTTTCGATGCGTTTCTGAAGAGCAACTTTGCTTCGCTTTCATCTCGACTTTCTTGAACTAATTATCGACATTATCTTTCCAATAGGTATTTCCGAAAGTGCCCATTTGATCAATATTTTGGGGAATACTGTCCATAATGAGGTAATGCCAGTCTTAGGAGTAGGTCACTCAAAACTTCTTTATATTCGAGGGCTCACAAATTTTTATATACATGTTGCAGATGGTAAATCTTATCGGCACTCAGCTATAGTTCGTCAATAAAATCAGCGGACCCTGTATGTCATATGTCGTAAAAGAACGAAAACAATTCCTAAGTACTAATGAAAATGATCGAATAAAGTAATTGAAATTTTAATAGTATCATTCCGGAAAGTTTCGGAAATTAAAATTCTTATTCCATATTCGCTCCCCTGCAACATTTGGAGATCATGGCCATTTAGGGAGTCGATAGGAAATTCGTAGCTGTAACCGAGAAGATGCATAAATTAAAATTATGATCTGCCCCAAAACCTCAAATTGCGAAACCAGTTATGATTTATAACGCGGAATATTCCATCAAATTATTTGTGGTCGTTTTTACGCGCTTGTTTTAAGAACTATTTTGAATAATTCGCCGAGAATATTTCATATTCAGAAGGCTGTAATAACGATCAGAAATCAACGCGTGTGTGTCAGATATCATCGAAGATTGCTAGTCGTTTTAAGGTCCTATCGATGAAATCATGTATGGAATATATCATCTTGCAAATATTCACCACGGCTTTGCTGAGTGTCGCATCCAAAATGTCCAATTTTTCTTGACTCTGGCTCATAACTCAGACTGAATTTGAAACGGGTTATGTTGACTTTGAGGACCGCCCTCGTTTGGTGATTATTGGCATGGAACTGCGACTTGAGATAGTACCACAAGAAAAAGTCTAACGGGGTCAAATCGTATTATCCCGGTGGCCAATTCAAATCCCCTCAACATGAGATGAATATTCAATCTGGTATAAGCCGGGCGGTTCTATGTTGAAACCCATAGTGCTCGCTGTTGATGGTGATGGCCTAGTTAATCTCGTTCCCAACAGAATTTCCACCGATAACGCCGTTAACCCAAAATTCACACCAAAAACTGATTTTTTTCGGGATGAATTGGACGTTCTTTGCCTTTTTTTGATTGGTTTTGTCCCAAAATTCGACCATTCATACTTGCTCATCTGAAAATGAGCCTCATCGCTGAAAATAATTTGTTGATGATCATGGAGATGAGTTTAAAATGCTCCAGGGTCCATTCAGGCTTACAGTTTTCAGCTCCGTTCCAATACACTCGACCATTGACACACTGGGGGTCAATTCTTGAATGTCGATCAAGAATTGAAGAGTAACTGTCATATGTCTCGAGCATCTGCAAAATTTGTGAGAGTTCTATTCGCCATTTCGACTATGTTGTCAAGCAAATATTCGAAAAATAAACTAAATGCAAGATATCAAGAAATTTCGAATCCGAATATAAACGTAACCTTATCACTGTTTCGCTTCTTTCGACTCAGCAAAACGAGTGGTACGGAGTGTAGGAGATATAACTCCCGATTGTCGAGTGACAGTCGGTTACATGCGCAGGTCATGTCTACTTATTGTTTATATTTAACTTCGAAAATCGACGCAAACATATGACAATTGTCATACTCTCCAATCCTTGATCGAGATTCAAGAATTGACCCCCTGATCTTCCACTTGATATTCATGCAATACACAATTGTTTACACCTTAAGACTATATACAATTTCATCCTCGGTCATTCTCATATTGAAAACTCCATATTTATCCTAATTTTCATCAAATTTTTAGATGATATTAAATCATCATAGACATTCAGCTCTCCTTTAAGCACATTGAGTGACCTCCATGGAAAGTCTGTTTCATAGACATGGAGACCTTGTCTCTATTTCTATGCTCTGGTCACGGAGTAGATGAATAACTGTGTATTCGGTGAGCCGGATGAACTTGGGCTGAGCTTAATTAAGGCTCATTACTAGCTCAGGGACGGATCCACAAAAAAGGGGAATTTATTGAATTTCATCAGATTTCATAACATCCAACGTCTCCAATATCTCCAAAACAGTGAGTTCAAGCGGAATCTTTGAGAAATAATTATGTATTCTAAAAGGATTGAAGATTCCAATGGCGACTGAAATAAACATCATCTGCATTCTTTACGCTAGTTTCTTATAGTTTTATGAATCGGCAAGTCTATAACTAAGGAACCGTTTGAAGTAGGAGGGCATTTGTCATAGTTATAGAAAACTCCACAGCAAAATTCATTTGATTTGGAACACCTATGTCAAAGCTGCAAAGAAAAGACTTTTTTTTTGGAAATTTCGACATCCTGTATCTATTCACCAAAGACGAATCTGGAAAAATGGCAAATAAAAGAAGTGTTCAATTTGATGAGAGGCATCTATGAAAAAAATTCATGTACAACTTAAAGACTCACCCTGTATATGTATAGCTTCGAAGTTATTTCTAACATTGCCAATAACGAGTGAAGCAAAGCGTTCATTTCTCAAGTGATCTATTAAAAAAATGAAACAGTTTTGGAGAAAAACAGACTGCAGTTCTAAGGAATATTCGATCCAAAGTGATATAACGAGAAGTTTGAGTTTATGGTTCTACAATAAAATAATCGGCATACATGAAAACAAGAAAAAAGAGTTTACTCGTATGGTTTTTCATATTTCGTATTATATTTAATTTTTTTTTCTTTAATTTTTCATGTTCATGTTCATTTGTTTTTTTGAAGAAGGAAATATTGGGTAGTATTTTACCTGAAATATTCCTGTTCGGTTGTTAACATTCGTGTTGATTTCAATTCATTTGTTATAGTTGGAGTGATGTACCCTTTATTTCATCAATAAATTTTATGTTTGTTTTGAAAACCGAACTTTGGTTGAAAATTTGTTTCGAAGAAATTTAAAAAAGGGGCTTCGAAAGTTTTCAATCGTAGGTCCCGGAAAACATAATGAAGAAATAAATGTTACGGAAATCTCTATTGGGAGACATTAACCGAGTTTTCATTCAATGGAATGAGTATTTTTGGAACTGGAAGAACAAAGTCAAAAATCCCAACCTGGAATCGATCCTGGATCTCCCATGAAGCATCAGTGAGTTCAGCCTCATCGACATATTCGAGTTGGAAATTCTAAAATTACGGATATTCCGTACAAATCATAACTATATTGTTCCCTAATACAAGCGCATAGGAAACTTGATGAAGTTTCTCCTGCATCAAATGAAACCAAAACTCATCCAATTGGAAGCGACTGAATGTTTTTGTGGCGGTATAAATTCTTTACACACTTCATACAAATACGTCAGTGATATATCATCTAAGATGTCCTTTTCAGGTACAATATAACTGAAATGTTTTATGTCTCTTGAAGTTTCTCTTCCATTCCGTTCCCAAAACAGTTTCGACTAGGTAATCATCATGGAAACACGCGAATATACCTGAAATCCACTGACAGAAGACTGAAAAATTTCTGTTATCAAGCTATATTTCTTTCGTGATTTATAATATCGCAGATAGTTTGTTGACGTTATGAATGGGCCACTGTTGGCATGAAGCCGATAACTTTGGAACGAGTAATAATGTTTTTCTATTCTCAGGTCTTCCTCCGTTAACCTTGTTCATATATCCGGTGTTGGGTGGCAAAAAGAAATATGAAACGATTAAATTTTCATGAGTCAGTTGTTTCACACACCACTGACGTGAATTCAGACTGAGAAAACAGAAAAAACTTGATGTCCACGTTTCTTTGTTTAAACTGGAAGTGGACTGTTCATATTTCAACTGAAGTAACAGAAAATTTGAGTTTTTTATTGAAGTGGATCGTTTTATCTGGATACTTGATATTCTACAGAAAGAAATAATTTGTATTTTCAACAATTTCTCCCAAATCTACAAATAGGCCAAGTGACAAATCAAATACTTATTTCTTTCATTACTGACAACTGACATTTCATTGTTGAACCTTCTGTGATGAAACACAGAATATTATGTAATTCACAATTGTCCAACTTCCACATTTTTTACATTATGAATAAATATGCAATATAATTACAGAACTATGGAGTTGAATTTTTTGGGGATCGATGTTTTGTTTTTCGTCTGCTTCGTGATGTGTTTGCTTCCACAAACAAAGATTTTCAAGGAGCAATATACCACTGGGAATTTGAAAATCATAAAAAAAAAAATTTCCATTCGACTTTTAATTTTCTTTCCATTTTTGTTTATGGTGCAGAGTGCTACCTTTCTGTCTAAATGTCTGTAATTTTCAAAATCTCTTCCAAACACCTGCTGCCGGGATCGTATGGTAAGTAAATTGAGAATAATATGTTTTCTGAAATTCTTGTCCAAAAACATTATTTTTTCGGAAACTATTCATCTCAGGCAACATAGAGAAGTTTCACAGATATTACGTCGATATCTTTTCACAACATTGAGAGTACTTTTACTACATCTCTGAGAGTTCACAGGGACATCTACTCCAACTATCCGCCACATCGATATTCTCAAAGAGGACCCTGAAAATATCGCATGTGGAAATTCTCAAACAAATGTTACTTAATTAGGTTCATATTGCTTTAAACTAGTGAACGAGTCGTTAACTAGTTTTATCAATATAGAACCATTTTTTAAGGCAGATCTTTATACAATAAATGAACTATACATGCCAAAATTACAGATATTTGGACGAAACAATAGCCCGCTGTTTCCCAGAACATAAGCGCAAAAATTCTTCCCCACGTTCGGGATAATTTCAGGAAAGTTATGACAATTTTTCAATTGTTGTTACATGCGGGATGACCTTTGGAGCTCGCATTGCGAATTTCCTAATCTGGTTACGTCTGGGATAATTTCAGGAACTCGCATTGCGAATTTCCTATTCTTGTTACGTATATGATGACTTCAGGAAGTCGTGTTGTGAATTTCCCATTATGTTTACATTTGGGAACTCTCAATTTGAATATGTGATTCTGGTTACGTCTGCGAAAACTTCAAGAGCTCGCATTGCGAATTCCCAAATCATGTTGTGTTTGTGACCACAATCAATCACAATAGGAGTTCGCATGAAAGCCGGATTGGAACCTCTCAGATATTTCGCTGGGAAGTTTGTGTTTCTTGGAATAATATTTCGAGGAAACTGTGTACAAATGATGTATATGATAAGAAGATCTCAGAATATAGAATATTCGAAAGAAAAAAAAATTATTTTCCTAATGATATATCATCACGAAATTTGTCACTAGGTTGTGCATGGGCATTCTCAGACAGTAGTCTGAGAAGTATACCAATGTTCATTATGATTGGATCAATGTTTTTTGAATCATTCCAGAAATATCAAGGATGTGGGTGGAAAATTCACAAAATGTGATATGCTTTTTCCAAAATATCCGAAAGTTAGAATCAGATTTAAATGAAGTTTGGTGCTCTGTAGTGAAATATAGAGTTTCATTGAAAATAAGGTTTGACATGGCAGAAGAGCCTGGGGGTCAATCCTTGAATCTCGATCAAGAATTGAAGAGTATGTCATAGGTTTATGTGGATTTTCTAAGATTTCTCGAGCATCTGTAAGATTTGTAGGAGTTATATTCGCCTTTTCGACTTTGTTTTCAAGAAAATATTCGAGGAATAAACTGAATGCAAGATATCGATTAAAGCTTATTTAGGACGATTTTGCATCATTTTTTAGGTTTTTTATGGGTTTTCACTCCCAATATCTGGAACAGAACTATCAAAAATTAAATAAAATTGTTTTTTTCATGAAAAACGCCCGGGGGTAGTTTTTTGCAAAATAGGTTGCCTAATGAGCAATACAGAAACAATACAAACGATAAAGAAAGAGAACTGTGACGTGTACAAATCTGACCCTCTCATCAGACAAATTAGAAAATTTTCAAGAATTATTATCATTTCCTCCCAAAATAAGCTTTAATCGATACTTAAAGGAACGGTATGACCTATTTCGATCGTTTGTTTCAGACAATTGGAAGAATTATACAAGAAACTAGCAAACACAGAAAACAGCCTCACTCTCGGGTGCAGATGCAAAATAATAAAATAATTCCAGAGTTTCTTAGAATTAAACTACCTTTTGGAAGTAATGGAAGCCAAAAAATCAAAAGTAGGATTGGATTGGAGAAAGCTTTTGACATAAGTCTCAAATCGAATCGAGAAATCGAAAGAAAATAAATCTTGAAATTTTCTAATTTGTCTGATGAAAGAGTCAGATTTGTACTCGAAAGGTCACAGTTCTCTTTCTTTATCGCATGTATTGTTCCTGTATTGTTCATAAGGCAATCTATTTCGCAAGAAACTGCTCTTGACAAATAGTTTCATACTACAATCCGCAATTTTATTTAATTTTTGATAGTTCTGTTTCAGATATTGGGAGTGAAAATCCATAAAAAAACGTAAAAATTGAATCCAAGATATCTAGGAATTTTAAAATCGAATATAAACATAACCTTATTACCGTTTCGTTCGACTTAGCAACGAGTGGTACGGAGTATAGAAGATATAACATTCGATTGTCGACTGACATTCGGTTCCATGCGTAGGTTATGCTTACTTATTGTTCATATTTAACTCAGATAATAGACGGAAACATATGACAATTTTTATACTCTTCAATTCTTGATCGAGATTCAAGAATTGGCCCCCTGAGCCTCTGACTTTTCTTCAGACAGTTATCTGTTATCCGAATTTCTGTGATTGTTGTGAATACCGAATAGAACTATTCATTCAATAATAATATCTCTGAGCGATGCCAGTTTCTTCAACACAAATAATTGTAGGAATATATTTTTGAACTCGGTGAACTCGAGAAACAAACAGATGAAAATGAAAACGCACATTTACTCGTTGGTTAGTGAATATTTAATTGAACTCGATATGGACTGACTTTCTTGATATGTCCTTGTATTCAATAGTCACGTTTCCAATTATTCCCAAAAATCATTTGGGTTTGGAAAGGACTGTGAATATATCGATTTCAATATTCAGGAACCAGCAAAAACAAAAGGACCCTGATGAAAACGGAAATGGATCATAAAACGGAAAAAATTAGATGAGACTTCTGTCGCTTTTCAAGAGAAAAGAAGCCATTTCTGGAATGTTCAGAGATGTGCTCCGCATATGGAGGGATATGAAAAGTTGTAAAATTCGAATTACGTAGGAATAATATGTTATCCGAAACATTCTTACGTACTTTAACCATGAGATTTAGCATAATATGAAAAATTCTTGGAAAGGTTCCATATGATAAGACACAGTTTGAACGAAGTTATAATCCGAGGATTGATGAAATATATTCTGTCTTCTGAAAGTTCATATACAAAATGTTCGCAAAAGTTCATGGCAAACTTAAGGAGAATGACATACGTCTTTCTATAAAAATATTGTATTTTTGCTAGTCTCCATTGTTTTTGCGCGCATGTTCTAGGGAAACAGCGTGCTATCGTTTTGTCTAAATGTCTGTAATTCTCGATTTTTTTCCTGAAATTGGTCTCAAACGACTAGACTGGACTGATGATTCCAGTATGAAAACCGATTCTGTCCGTCTAGCCGGCCGTGGACACGATAACAGTCGAACATGGTGAGAAATGACTTGGTGACTCGGTATTTGCAGAGTAGGTTTGGGGCTTAATTACAAGGCCAAATTCGTTAATGGGTGAAATCCGCCCGATGATTCCGTAGATATACCTATCCGTTCAAAATTTCATTTGCCCGATATTCTCAAAATAACAGATAAGATCGAATTGAAATTCAGGGTTCCGATTCTTGAATCTCGATCAAGAATTGAGGAGTATGACAATTGTCATATGTTTATGTTGATTTTCTAAGTTTTCTCGAGCATCTGCAGACTTTTTGAGAGTTATATTCCCCATTCCGACTATGTTTTCAAGCAAATATTCAAGAAATGAACTGAGTGCAAGATATCGAGAAATTTCAAATCGGAATATAAACATAACCTATCACCGTTTCCTTCGACTTAGCAACGAGTGGTTCGGAGTAAAGGAGATATAATATTCTATTGTCGAGTGACATTCGGTTCCATGCGCAGGTCATGTCTACTTATTGTTATATTCAACTTAGAAAATCGACGCGGACATATGGCAATTGTCATACTATTCAATTCTCGATCGAGATTCAAGAATCGGCCCCCAGGACTTGATTGGAAAAACCTAGGAAAGCACTGACGTGAATTCAGCTGCATGTTCACATTCGTTGCCAAAGCGGTCATCTCCTTTTGAACATGCGCGCAAAGGCTGCTGACTTCACGTTAGTGCTTTTCTAGGTTTTCTGTGATGTTTCCATTCATTTTGTACGCACTTCTTCTGGGGGACAGCGTGTTATAATTTTGCCCAAATGTCAATGAATTAATCATCTTGAAGGACTAGCTACACACTGAAGAATTTGAAGTCAAATTCAATTCTGTTCGTTCGGCCAGTCGTCTGGACGTTCAATCGGCCAAACGGTTTTGTAGTTACTCGAATTTTCGAGTTTATTTCCTCAATATCTCAAAGAGTACTTATAGGGTCGGATTGAAAGTTACCCACTAATTTCATGAAGAATGCCAACAGGCAAATTGTTCATCTGAAACTATCAATTATAGATCATGAAATTCGGTATAGACTCCTAAGTGAATATTTAACAACAATTACGTTTCGAAAATATTTGGAAAGAAATTAGGACAAATTTCGTTGTTATAAAATTTCCTCGATAACTCAAGAAATACCTACCACTTTGGCAAGGGATTTGAACAAGGAAGTAAAGGCTCCTGGCCTTATGTCACCGATTATCTAGAATTTTAAATTGAAAGTAATAAAAAATTATTTAAGAAATAATATTGGTGATATCAGTCGCGAACAAAGCTGCATTCAGTCTAGATTTGACTAGAGTCATTGATTCCTGCGATGAAAATAAGTCTCGAAACATGTAAATAAGAATGGTTATTCGTTCTTTATACAAAAGTTAACCTTTATTAATGAATAATATGTTAGAAGTGGTTCCAATGTTTTATTCTAATCCACAGTACATAAGTCTATCTATGGTTTTCGTTATTCATGTGAACATTGATGGATATAACTAATTCAAAACTGTTACGAAACAGAAAGGCTGATAAAAGTCAAATTCACCAATGACCAATTTCGTGGATACAAATAGAATAATGGTTACCAGAATTCAAATGCAGCAATTCTATTCTGTTGACAACTCAAAGGGATTGCTGGTGTCTATACTATGCAGGTATTTCAGTCAAAGAATTCTTCTTCAAACTAAATATACTAGAGAACCTTTCCATTGTCACATACTTCCCTATTAGCAATATTTTCGAATTCTTGGAAGAAATAATAATGAAACAAATGGATTTTTGCCATATTCTCTTTCAAACATATCTCATTATCAAACATAGCAAGTACTATCTTGAGGTTGCTAAAATCGCAATATTGATAGCAAGATTTTTGTTAAAGTGACAGATCATATTGCTCTGAGTCGATGATCCGGATACCAATATTTCTAATCTTGTTATGGAAGCAATATCTTTTTTCTCGCAATCTTGCTATTTGCAATAGGTTTCCCAAAAAGAATTGAATATCTCGAAAATGGTTTCTTCATTGGGATTTTCGAATCAGAAAGAGAATCTCCCTTCATGGAACCTGTTTAAGCATTGAGAAAATGTTTTTTTCGAAATGATCTCCTACACTGTATACAGTGCGCGTCAAAATTATGGAACAAATTCATTTTCTCAGAAGAAAAATATTTGGCAACAAAATCCTGAAACAGGTCATTTTTGTTCCACTTTTACCAAATTTATATGCATTTTTGAAGGATTTTTGTTGCACCCTGTGCCATGCCCATCAACCCTCTAAATTTTTTGAATAGGGAAAGTAGGTCATGTGGTACTTTTTGGTCAAGTCTTTGTATCTTCTTTATAGGCGTGCAGGCGTTTTTTTTAAATTAGTCAGTTCAAGGAGGTTTTCTGTATGTGCACTTTGTCATGGCTCATTCACTTTGAGACGATGGTACCTGATGAAATTTGTCACCAAATGAAAGTCGACCATAACAGTTTTGTTCATGCACAACTTTCAACCCCTTTCAACCCCCTCACGTGAAAAATTAGAATTTGTGAAACACTGCGCTTCAGTTATGATCTTGAGTAGGTATGCTATTAGTACGTTTCATTTGAATTGAAACATTTTATCGAAAAGTTTCAACTTCAGTAGAAACGTACTAATAACATACCTACTTAAGATCATAACTGAAGCGCAGTGTTTCACACAGTCTAATTTTTCACGTGAGGGGGCTGAAAGGGGTTGAAAGTTGTGCATGAACAAAACTGGGTATGGCACAGGGTACATCGAAAATCCTTGTGCATAAAATTTGGTAAAAGTGAAACAAAAATTGACCTGTTTCAGGCCAAATATTTTTTTTCTGAGAAAATGAATTTGTTCCATAATTTTGACGCGCACTGTATAACAATCACGTGCATACTCTCATAAGCTTGTGAAAACGGCAAAATACGTTCGCAATTATAAAAATTTTCCTGTTCGGTGCCAATTCGCCCATTTCTCATTGTCCTGCTGATGATATCGGGTGGAACAGTCAATCAAATATGAAATACCGTACATCAAAGCTCCGCCATACGAATTTTCATCAGATTTTTCCAGCTTTAATTACAGTGTCAACATTAATTTCCCATGATGAATTGTTTTTCCGATCCAATTTCGGAATTCGGTAACGTCGGAAAAATGGTATCTACTGGAAAACAACAAATCTTAATCACTCCTTTTTACGGCATATCGCGGAAAAAGCTGAGTGAATTCTCGAAATGATTCAGCAAATAACTTGTTTCCTACACCTTATCGATTTAGCGCCACCTAGATTCTCGATTATAAAATGACTGATGATATAACAGATTTCCAAGCCGGTCTACTGGGAAATACCTCTTCAATGTGATTTCATCGCATCCAAGAATTTCCCAGGGTAACAACTTCAGCAAGGGATCATTTCTGGGAATTCCATACGAGGCATTATTAATTGGGATACGAAGAGGTTCCTGACCCTAGCCTCTGGTTCATTAATACGGGACCTAATTAAATGTACACTCCTTATAATTTGTGGGAATGACTGAAGCTTTCCAATTCCGAAATTTGATATAAAATATTTTCGTTTCAATACGAATATTCCAGACGAAATTTTGCACTCAGTTGCACGTCGGTGTTCTTCAACTAATTATGAAGTTCCAATTTTTTTGCATGAGTTGTGCGTCAGTATTCGGCAAGTTTCATGAATCAGTATTTTTCAAGTTATTCTGGAAATAACGACGATACCAAGTAAAAAAACATTAAATTTGACATAGAATCATTTAAAATACTGATTTTTCTGTAATACCTTCACATAATATCTTTCGATATTGATATCTTACGATATACTTTTATTCCCTTCAACGTATCACGTCTTGAATGACAAATTTAATTATTATATCAACTGGCATATAATGATTGAAGTCAAAAACTCAGGAAAACGGTAACATAATGAAATACAATACAAAAATAATACTAGACACAGTTTTCATCTTTTATCTTTCGATTTAAAATCATCAGTAGCATCTATTCTATATTATACAGGATGTCAATTTGAAAACTTCCCACCCCTATTATTTCAAAGCGGGTTAGGTTTTCATGAAATCGCTAGGACACGTCAATTTTATTATCGAGGGGGAACAATTTTTATGTAGAAATCCCTTCACCTCTTTCATCCCCCTACTGGAGGACTGAACCTGGTCGAAAGACCCTCTCGGTCATGAGCAAATGTAGGTAATATTATTTACTGCTTCCTTCTGGTTTTCTGTCCCTCTTTCTGTTTCAGATATTATGTCAAGATATTTTGTCGAAATGAATTCAAGATGACGAAAAAATTATTTTCAAATGAAAAAGATGCCATCCATCTTCTATAAACAAATTACTACACTTATGCGGGGGGACAGAATTTTTCCTGAGGTTTTTATCTGTGCTCTTGTATCATACGCAAATATGTATGGTACCCCGTTTACATTTCCTCTGCTAACACTGTGGTATATCTTAGAATTGTAATGCTCGTTCTCAAAAGAATATATATATATATCCCCCTTCCCCCCAGAACCTCCCTCTCGAAAATCTTAAATGGCAATAGGGGTTGAGTGATACTTCATTTGAAAGGACTTTTTATTTTCTAAATTTTTTTCGTCAATCTTTTCAAATTTGTGTGCTGTGTTGCCAAGTTAGGGTTATTTAAAAATTGTAAATTACTCATTACAAGACATTATTCCTGTAAGTGTTTTGATTACGTGTTAAAGCTAAGATTTGTAATGAAACATGTTTTTTCAGGTTAGTAAATTGTTTCAATAAACTAATAAATCATTTACTAACCTATTGACTGTTTTTTGACATGACCATAAAGAGAATAGGTGCATTTATCACTAAAAGTGTTAATTAATTCTTTTGGCCATGAAAGATAAACATTTAAATTTTTTTCTTTTTCTTTTATTTTCGTTTACAATGGAATTCGTCTCAATACAGTTTGATGATATGATCCGAAATTTAAAATATAATTTAGTGAACTTTCCTTCCAGGCGATATTTTCTTGTGTAATAATAAATTCTTCTTGCGCATCTTCTTTGCTCAGATGAAATAAAAATCATTTCAATGCTTTGCCTAGGCGTGTATACCATAGTTACTAACAATAATAATTATGGCAATAAATTTTAACTGATTAAAATACCTTGTGATATTGACTGGTGGGAAAGTTCACTAAATAATATTTTAAATTTCGGATCATATCATGAAATTGTATTAAGACGAATATCATTGCAAACGAAAATAAAAGAAATAGAAAAAAAATTCAAATGTTTATCTTTCATGACCAAAGGAATTTAACGGATAGAAAAACACTTTCAGTGATAAATGCACCTGTTCTCTTTCTGGTCATGTCAAAAAACAGTAAGTCAATAGGTTAGTAAAATGATTAATTGGTGTATTAAAACAATTTCCCAACCTAAAAAAACATGTTCCTATAAAAGTCTCAGCTTTAACGTAATTAAAAACACTTACAGGAATAATGTCTAATAATGAGTAATTTACAATCTTTAAATAACCCTAACTTGGCAACGCAGCACTCAAACTTGAAGAAATTGGTGCCAAAATGTAGAGAATGAAACGTTCTTCCAAACGACGTATCACTCAACCCCTATTGCCATTTAAGATTTTCGAGAGGGAGGTTCTGGCGGTGAGGGGTTGATAGAGGCAAGGTGATTACTACATAAAAATGGTCCCCCCTTCCAAAATAAAATTGACGTGTCCTAGTGATTTCATAAAAACCTAATCGATTTCGACATAATAGGGGAGGGAAGTTTTCAAATTGACACCCTATATGTTGAAATCTTACAACATGTATATGACCACACTCGATCACAAACGAACTAAGATTGTATAGGATTACTGGCAAGCTTGTTGAATGCATGCGCAAAGAACTTCTATACCTTCTTCTTTCTCTGATAAATGGACTGCTGTAAAACACACTTTCAAAAATCTTTATAGGTTACTTCAAGAATTAAATGGCAGTTGATAATAACTCTATAAAACTTTTGTTGGTGAAATCTGTCAATGCGATGCGGCGCCCGCCTTGTTCAATTTCAATGGACGCAGTACGCAATAATGCACCAAACCTATTCTGAAAATTTCAAGACTCTAGGTTCGTTCCCCCGAAAGTAACAGCGCATACGGACGGACGGGTGGACGACCGCATGAAAAAAAATTGATTCCAACCGAATTGAATTTAAGATCAAACAAGCGCTTCAAAATGGTTTTCCTTCGAGTCCTAGAAGCAATAAGACCTGGCGGTATGCGAGGTGTTCCATTTGAAAAGGTTGATTTTTGCGCGCATGTTCTAGGGGAACAGCGTGCTATCGTTTTGATCAAATGTCTGTAATTTTGGATGATTGAGCCGAAAATGGTCTCAATCGACTAGGTTGGACTCACTGATGACGAATCCGGTGTCAAAATCGATTCTGTCCGGCCGGCCGGCCGGCCGTAGACACGATAACTGTCGAACGAAGTGAGCTAGCGACTTGAAACTTTCAGGGTAGGTCGCGCATTGGAATGCCGCGGTTAAGTTCGTTAATGGGTCAAATCGATCGAATAGTTTCGGAGTTATAGGCATTTGAAGTTTTGAAGTTATTTATTTTTTATTTCAGAAACTACTTGAGCGATTGGATTCAAACTTGGCAGTTTGGTGGAGTATAACGACGCGTAACTTTGAGCCAAATTTCGTCAAGATCATATTTTCAATAAATTTAAAAAAAAATTTTTTGCGAAATTTTTTTACAAAAAAATTTTTTTTTTCGGAAACCATTCATCATATCCAAAACAAATTATACTCACACTTTGACCTTCTAATTTCACAGCAGTGTACTAAATTTCAGCTTTATACGATCATAAGTTTTGGAGATATCGGGAAAAAATATGTCAAATTTCGAGGTTTTCTTCTCGATATCGTTGATTTTTTTGGTATTACTCGAGAAATACTGATTCAGTCCTGATTAAACTTCACAGCTAGTTTTAAGATGCTGAAAGACAACTTTGTGCAAAATTTCGTGATAATCGGGTTATTAGAACAATTTGAAAAAAAAATTTATATGATTTTTTCATCATATCATCCTCATTAAATTCTGTATGAAACTTCGAACTGTCATTTTCGATGAAGTACTGGATTTCAATTCGATCTGGTCTGTATTTTTGGAAATATTGGAAAAATAAAATTTTGATTGGGTATATCTACGGAATCATTGGGTGGATTTTACCCATTCACGAATTCGGCCTTCGTAATTAAGGTCCAAACCTTCTCTACAAATATCGAGTTTCTAAGTTGTTTTTTTCGGAAGTTATTGTGTTTACGCAGTCGGCCGTTAGGCTGACCGTAAACACAATAACTTCCGGAAGAAACGACTTAGAAACTCGATATTTGTAGAGTAGGTTTGGGGCTTAATTAATTAAGGAATGGGTAAAATCCGCCCAATGATTCCGTAGATATACCCAATCAAAATTTTATTTTTCCAATGTTTCCAAAAATACAGATCAGATCGAATTGAAATTCAGTACTTCATCGAAAATAACAGTTCGAAGTTTCATACAGAATTTAATGAGGATGATATGATGAGAAAATCATATAAATTTTTTTTTTCAAATTGTTCTAATAACACGATTATCACGAAATTTTGCATAAAGTTGTCTTTTAGCATCTTAAAACTAGCTGTGAAGTTTAATCAGGACTGAATCAGTATTTCTCGAGTAATACCGAAAAAATCAACGATATCGAGAAGAAAACCTCGAAATTTGACATATTTTTTCCCGATATCTCCAGAACTTATGATCGTATCGAACTGAAATTTGGTACGCGCGCACGTTCAAATTCGTTGCTGAAGCGGTCATCTACATTGAACATGCGCGCAAAAGTTGCTGCCTTCACGGCAGTGCTTTTTGAACTTTTATAATGATTAAAATCGTTCATGGTTAATTTAGGCAATGCCATAGGCATTTGTTGGTTGGAACTCCTGCTTAACTTCACATAATCTTCATGAAATTTGGCCATCCTAGTGCACCTTGATCGGATATGTTTTCGTGTGATTATTGAATAAGGTGTGAATCGTATAGCGAGCTTAAACTAGGAAGAGAACGATTCAGACCTCATTGCGACTTCATTGGGAGAAGGAGCATACAAGTAAACTGCAGAACGTGTTCTCCCGACGATTTTGGGTATTTGTAAATAATTCTCAGAATCGACACAGGGAGGAAAATATCACACCTAATATTTTTGCTCTTACATCTCGGACTATTCTTATTGAGTGAGATATAAATCAAGGTGAGCTTAGACTCGAAATGAAAAATTCGGTCGAAATTCGAAACAGAGAGCTAATAAATTATCTCAATAACGTGATATTCCAATGATTCCGAGTATTCTCAATAAAATCCCAGATTCGACAAGGAAAGCGATCCGGATCCATTTTGCAACTTTAGAAAATGGCTCTGGTTCCGATTCCTTTTACTCACTTCTTTGCACTTGTCACATTCATCGATGCAAACGGGCGAATCTGTCGTCAGGATTGAAATGGCCTTCCCTAGTACTCAACCAGTAAGTTTCTAACGAATTTACAATGTCGAATAAAAATTGGGTACACTATCGTTTAGTATTGACTTCAAGGTATGTGCCGAATTTCGGAGAAATCAGATGAATAGTTTCCAAAAAAAAATAGAGACACTATCTCACGAAATTTTTGCATAAACTTTCAATCCGATCGAATTAGTACTTCTTGAGATATTGAGAGTATAACCTCAAAATCTCAAATGAGTATGACGAAACCGTCGGACCGATTCTGCCCATGAAAGAAATTAGCCTAGGTATTTTTTTATTTATTTAAATTCTTTATTCTTAATGTAAAATTTACAACCATTAAATTTTATCATATTTCAAGAAATACTCAATGAAGCCTGCAGAAGGACTATCCGTTTTCTCCTATAAACGTCGAAATTTCTCCGAATTCTAATATTTCACGCGCCTTTAGGCAACGTTAAAGCATGTAGACCGCGTCCAGCGACCTGACCTTGAGATATAAACGAGGTTCGATGACATTTGAATGTGGCTCTGTCGCCTAGCTATAATTTACTACCACGTGGTATTGTTTCCATTTAATATTGTGAACAATCGGCTCTGAACGCTATTTTGTTTTAATCTGTTATATGTCGGTTCCAGAATATACCTCTACATAATATCAATCGATATGGATATCCTATGATATTTTTCTATGGTATTGTCCTATGGTATTGTCCTGAAAAGTGCTACTTCTCGAATGACAAAATTCAAATTATATTGAAATTGATTACTCGCTCAACACCTGGTGAAACATCGTATTCAACATTAAAACAAATAAAACACTTGACTACGTTCACAATTTTTTTATTTAAAATATCTTGTTGACATGCGTGTTTCGGGGTTTACCCCATTATCAAAACTGAAACGAAAATACATTGGACTACACAAATATACATCACATTACAAATGTTAACACCGGAGATAAGCGGAACTCCAATTGATCATTAACAATTGGTAGTTTTTGTTTATGTGCCGATGATATTTCTAAAACTTCTAGAAGGTCTAGTCTTCTTCCTTTCTCTCCTTCATGCAAGATTGTTGTTTTATTAAAATCTATGAAATGGTTGCAAGTTGTACAATGTGTGAAGAAGCCAGTTGTGGATTTGTTTTGAAGAATTGACTTCTTATGTTCTTCCACTCTGACTTTGAGAGAACGACCGGTCTGACCAATATAAAATGCAGGGCATTCGTCACAGAAAAGTTTATATACACCACTCTTTTCTGAATGATTCAGTCGATCCTTACCACTAGAAAACATTGATCTTGAGTTCTTCTTATTTGTACATATAATATCAATACTATTTCGTCTTAACCTATTACAAATTTTGTCACTTACTTGCGGAATATAGTGCACATATACAAATTTCTTTATATGGTTTTCGAAAGGACCTGGGTAAATACTTCTTAACAGTCTATCACGTTGTTTTCTGAATATAAATTTATCTATTATGTCATGGGAGAAGCCATATTTTCCTCAGAATATATTGATCTGACTGTATTTGTATATACTATACTGAAAGCGATACGTTGATGACGTTTTTTGTATTTGAACTGGCTCAGCTTCTGAACTAAAATCTTTCCTGCGATTGATCAATTCATTTTATAGTTCTGTTCAATTCACTTTGGAAATAGAGAATGACAATAAATCACTCAATTTTTTAGATATTCAAATCAGAAGGGTAGATGACCATCTTGAATTTGATATATACAGAAAACCCATTTTTGCGCGCATGTTCTAGGGGAACAGCGTGCTATCGTTTTGATCAAATGTCTGTAATCTTGGATGATTGAGCCGAAAATGGTCTCAATCGACTAGGTTGGACTCACTGATGACGAATCCGGTGTCAAAATCGATTCTGTCCGGCCGGCCGGCCGGCCGTAGACACGCTAACTGTCGACAGAAGCAAGCTAGCAACTTGAAACTTTCAGGATAGGTTGCGCATCAGAATGCCGCGGTTAAGTTCGTTAATGGGCCAAATCGGTCGAATAGTTTCGGAGTTATAGGCAGTTGAAGTTTTGAAGTTATTTATTTTTTATTTCAGAAACTACTTGAGAGATTGGATTCAAACTTGGCAGTTGGGTGGAGTATAACGACGCGCAACTTTGAGCCAAATTTCGTCAGGATCAGATTGTCATTTAATTTAAAAAAAAAATTTTTTTTTTCGGAAACCATTTATCATATCCGAAAAACAAGTCCACCAACACTTTGAACTTCATATTTCACAGCAGGGTACCAAATTTCAGTTCGATACGATCACAAGTTTCGGAGATATCGGGAAAAAATGTGTCAAATTTCGAGGTTTTCTTCTCGATATCGTTTATTTTTTCGGTATGACTCGAGAAATACTGATTCAGTCCTGATGAAATTTCACAGCTAGTTTTGAGATGCTGAAAGACAACTTCATGCGAAATTTCGTGATAATCGTGTCATTAGAACAATTTGAAAAAAAAAATTTGTATGATTTTTCTCATCATATCATCCTCATCAAATTCTGTATGAAACTTCGAACTGTTATTTTTCGATGAAGTACTGGATTTCAATTCGATCTGATCTGTATTTTTGGAAATATTGGAAAAATAAAATTTTGATCAGCCTAACGGCCGACTGCGTAAACACAATAACTTCCGAAAGAAACAACTCGATATTTGTAGAGAAGGTTTGGGGCTTAATTACGAAGGTCGAATTCGTGAATGGGTAAAATCCGCCCAATGATTTCGTAGATATACCCATTCAAAATTTTATTTTTCTAATATTTCCAAAAATACAGATTTGATCGAATTGAAATTCAGTAATTTGTCAGTAAAAATTTCAAAAAGCACTGCCGTGAAGGCAGCAGCTTTTGCGTGCATGTTCAAATTCGTTGCTGAAGCGGTCATCTACATTGAACATGCGCGCAAAAGTTGCTGCCTTCACGGCAGTGCTTTTTGAAATTTTTTTTGACACTCTGATTCATAACAGTAGTTCACATCCATATCGAATTGAAATGTCAGCGTTTCATTCCCTTGTAAATAGATTAATTTCAACTCCGTTGTCAGATAATAATTTCGAAAAAGAAGTTGGAGTGTTAAAATTATTAGCGAAGAACAATGGCTTCTCCCCTGACATAATATATAAATTTATATTTAGAAAACAACATGATAGACTGTTAAGAAGTATTTACCCAGGTCCTTTCGAAAACCATATAAAGAAATTTGTATATGTCAACTATATTCCGCAAGTAAGCGACAAAATTTGTAATAGGTTAAGACGAAATAGTATTGATATTATATGTACAAGAACTCAAGATCAATGTTTTCTAGTGGTAAGGATCGACTAAATCATTCAGAAAAGAGTGGTGTATATAAACTTTTCTGTGACGAATGCCCTGCACTTTATATTGGTCAGACCGGTCGTTCTCTCAAAGTCAGAGTGGAAGAACATAAGAAGTCAATTCTTCAAAACAAATCCACAACTGGCTTCTTCATACATTGTATAACTTGCAACCATTTTATAGATTTTAATAAAACAACAATCTTGCATGAAGGAGAGAAAGGAAAAAGACTAGACCTTCTAGAAATTCTAGAAATATCATCGGCACATAAACAAAAACTACCAATTGTTAATGATTAATTGGAGTTCCGCTTATCTCCGGTGTTAACATCTGTAATGTGATGTATATTTGTGTAGTCCCATGTATTTTCGTTTCAGTTTTGATAATGGGGTAAAACCCGAAACATGCATGTCAACAAGATATTTCAAATTAAAAAATTGTGAACGTAGTCGAGTGTTTTATCTGTTTTAATGTCAAGTTATATTGTTGTCCATCAATCAAGGGATATATTGAGAGGAGTTCGCATTTTTCTTCCAAGTTTTTTAGGTTTTCTCCCCCAATATCTGTTTGTCTGTCGAAAATATCAATTGGTGCATTGAATTTGATTTAGGAGCTTTTGCGCTCTTGCTCAAACTAATGATAAAATGATTTCGGTATCTTCCAATCTCAAAATTTCTAATGGCACAATTTCGACGAAGTTGGACAGATTTTGTTTCTTGGTACTGGTACTAAATACCAAGGTTCATTTCGGTTTTGTATCAACTGATATTTTATGATTGAAGTCAAGGATTTGCGAAAACGATAACATAATAAAATACAATACAAAAATAATACTAGACAAAGTGTTCCATCCTCTATCTTTCGATTTAGAATCCTCTAATCTATATTATATGTAAAAATTTCACCACGTGTATTCAGTAACAATCATTCATACGAGTACGTTAAAGATATTAAAAGATATCAATATCGAAATATATTATGTGAAGGTATGACCGAAAAACCTGAATTTTTTTAAGGTAGCATTAATTCTTCAATCTTTCCGAGCTCTCTTTAGTTTTTGCGAGTTGAAGACAAATGAGTTGCGCCTAGTCATAATATTCATGAGAATTTTGGCACGCGCAATGATCATTCAGGGCGCTTTCATATCATTTAGACTTGGAACAAAAGCCAGTAATTTTAAAATTTCAGTTGATAATGAACTCAACCGACTGTTTGAAGTTACTTATCAAGAAACCGTGGTCAAATTATATTCTATCTGTGTAGTCATACGCTCATGAACAAGATAATTAATAAATTTCGAAAGATATAGCTTAGAATCTTCAAATTTGAAGGGTAGATTTTGGGTGTGCAGATACCGTCTGAGTTTGTTCATGGACAGAATCCGTCCAATAGGATCAGAGATATCGTTTGAATTTTTTCTCACACTTATTTTCCCTTTCCAATATGTCTGTGGATTTTATTAATTCCCTTAAACAAATTTGGGACATTATTGGGAATGAAGATGTTTTTCGCAATATAAAGAATAATTCAACAATGAAAATTATGTAGTTAGTGAGAAATAAATTTCCTGTAGGGCGCAATTTCATAATTTGCCACACACTCTTAAGTCTTAGTTCCGGTTCTGGGTGCATTTTCACCATTAACTAACTCAATCGTTATCGGATGTGCAAAGCAGCATCAAGTTTCCACGTTTATTTCTTCGATTGAAAGTTTGCTTACGGCCAGTGGTACATACAGACAAAATTAAATTTGACCAGGGATTTTCCTTCGGCGAGGACTCCAACCTATTCTCTCAAGACCATGTTCAGCGGAAAACTCAAAAATTCCAGATTCGTGACGAAAAGAATGTGGGAAATTGAGATACTTTTTCCATGAAATAATAAAACATCGCCTGTAACTCACTACGTTTCCATTCAAATATAAAAATACCCAATATCTGATAGAAAATCTGTAATGAAAGTAATTTCATGGAATTTGCTTCTCGTTCTTTACATCATCATTATTTGCATGAAATCTGAGACGAAGAAAGAAGCATGAAATCCTCTATAAAAGCTTTCATCGGCAACTTAAAGGGATCCAGTATTATTCAGCAAGAAAGCTGATTTCCTTTGAATTCGTATTTCTGTTTGTAATTATGCTGAAATATCCTTGCGGATATTTAAAACGACATTCATATAATTATGAGTACGGTTTAAAATGAATTGATTATAATTAGTTTCGTCGTGATGAAAATCATTGAAGTGGCTTTCATGTAGCTTTCAGCGTTGTGTTCAAAATTAATTACTTCCACAAATTTGAGCTGTTGTCTAGCGTAATTTCTGATGTATTGCTAATGGAGAATATTCAGACGCTCTCTGATCGTCAATGAAACATTCTTTCGCTCTATAAAGGGTGGCCCAAGTAGTGACGTCAATAATTTTTTTAGATTCCTCACGCCTGGGGGTATCCAAAAATACCCCATGTATGTAACGCGATTTTTCGTAGTTTTCGAGTTATAGTTTTTTTGTGTTTTTCCAATTTATTGTGCCAGCGAAGTTTCAAGAATTCATATCTTTTCATGTAGTGGGTATTTTGCAGAATTTTTTTCTGTAACATGATATTTCCGAATTTTCTTTTAATGAAAATTTTTTCAATGAGCTTGAAAGTTAGAACTTCAGTTTTCAGTAGGATTCACTCCAGCATTCAAGACCAATTTAAAAATACAAAAGGGACTTTTCATAGATTCTGACTGAGTTTTAAAACTTCGCACAGTCCTGAACTACCAAAATTATTAGAAAAAAATAGTACTTTATTGGCCATTTTTCGCTGTAATCCGCCATCTAAGGCGGATAGACTCAAAATCATTGAAACACGAGTAAAGTTATTTTTCTACTTTTTATCACTTTTATGGCAAATTAAGCTTGATAATGTGACTTCAGAGTAATTCTGATTGAAAAATTTATTTTTCTCCATAAACCTTGACTATATTTCAACGAAATTCGGCACAAACCTTGAAATAAGTATTTAAGAACAACGTTCCAGATTTCAATCCGATCCGATATTTACCTTCAGAGATATAAGGTAAATAATATGCCAAATTTCAACGTTATTTCTGCAATAGCTCAAGAAGTACGAATGCAATCAGATTGAAACTTCGTATTCATTTTAAGAATACCAATGCGCAACAAGGTGCAAAATTGTGATCTGATATCAGCTTAGTGCTTGACAAGAATTACATGTAATTTCTAAATTCATCAGTGTCTACCGATACCCACAGCAATATCTTGAGGGGAGACAGTGACATCAGGTTATCCTATTCCTCATAATCTGTCGGAGTCCACTGCAATAAAGCATGATACGAATTCGAGCATTATGTGAACCAAATTTCTGAGCAGCTGTAATAAGGACTAGCGTGCCAGAGGCCAAGAGAGGATCTACGAGGTGCAGTGTGAGCGCTAGCGTCCCCTACACAAGGTGGCCATATGTAGGGTACTCCCGACGCAAGTGAAAGTTGAGCCATATGTTTATACAATGGTGAAGGCGCTCGTCTTGAGTGAGAGCTGAGAGATTGCGTTCGCTACAGAAGAATAAAAACGCGCAACTCAGAGCAGTATTTCTTGAGGATGAAACTGAAAAAAAAATTTAAAAAATGTTTCACGAAATGTTGTCTGAATAAATTTTTGTTGATTATACATTTCCATGAAAGTAGTAACAGATCTTTGAGTCAATATTTGGCAACGGTATTTAAAATTTCATTTCGATCCAATGTTAGTTTTTGGAGATGTTGGAAGAATAATTGATCAAATTTCGGTCTTATTTGAAATTTTGAGATTATTTCCTTTATATTTCTATAAGTACTGACGCGATCAGATTGAAACTAGTTGAAGAATACGAAGGGGCCACGTTGTACAAAATTTTTTTGCAGTCAGTTTCGAAAAATGAACCTGAAGAAAAGATTCCTTCGAAAAAATTATTTTATTTTCGGAAATTATTCATCAGATTTCAAGGAGATTTGGCACATTGCTTCAAATTCGAGTTTGATCCGACATTTATTCCCATTAATGGCTTTTCGAATCATAATGAAAGTGACTCTAGCTAGTTTGAAACTGCTGATGTGCACATATGAGCAAAATTTCGTGAATATCGTTTCATGAGTAACAATTTGAAGAAAAATGTTTTTGATTTTAGCAATTCGCGAATTCGGCTATCGAAATCAAACCCGAAACGTGCTCAAAAATTATCTAGTCTATCAGCATATTTTTCCAGTTGTTGTGTTAACGATCCGTGGTTAGACCTTTGCCTTTTTTCCTCACATAGCTGCCGTTTTCAGGGCCAGTTCAAATGTTGTCGACAGTTGTCCGTAGTTAAAAGCAACTTTCAACCTTTTTCTCCATGATCTATTAATCTGCGATTTGACACGTAGTAGCCAAACTATATCTTAGAGCCAGTTGCCTGTAGTGCCTGAAGTGCGTTCATTTCTCCATATACACGCATAGCTGTCATTGCATTACAATGAACACGACGGCTCATTTCGCACAAGGACAAACCAACATCTCTATGGGCAACATATATTCCACCACTGTCAAACTGCTAAAAATAACTGTACTGTTCAGATTTCATGAACAGTTATCTTGACAAACAAAATGACTGAAAAATCTAGAAAAGCACTGCCGTGAAGGCAGCAGCTTTTGCGCGCATGTTCAATGTAGATGACCGCTTCGGCAACGAATTTGAACTTGCGCACGAAAGCTGCTGCCTCCACGGCAGTGCTTTTCTAGATTTTTTTTCGATAAATTACAAGATTTCAATTCGATTTTATCTGTATTTTTGGAAATATTGGGAAAATAAAATTTTGAATGGGTATATCTGAGGAATCATTGGGTGGATTTTACCCATTCACGAATTCGGCCTTCGTAATTAAGCCCCAAACCTTCTCTACAAATATCGAGTTTCTAAGTTGTTTCTTTCGGAAGTTATTGTGTTTACGTGGCCTAACGGCCGACTGCGTAAAGAGTAGAGAAGGTTTGGGGATTAATTACGAAGGCCGAATTCGTGAATGGGTAAAATCCACCCAATGCTTCCGTAGATATACCCATTCAAAATTTTATTTTTCCAATATTTCCAAAAATACATATCAGATCGAATTTAAATCCAGTACTCCATCGAAAAATTACAGTTCGAAGGTTCATACAGAATTTAATGAGGATGATATGATAAGAAAATCACAGAAATTTTTTTTTCAAATTGTTCTAATGACACTATCATCACAAAATTTTGAAAAAAGTTGTCTTTCAGCATCCTCAAACTAGCTGCGAAGTTTTATCAGGATTGAAACAGTATTTCTTGAGTCATACCAAAACAAGCAACGATATCGAGAAAAAAACCTCGGAATTTGACATATTTTTTCCCGACATCTCCAAAACTTATAATCGTATCGAACTGAAATTTGGTACACTGCTGTGAAATATGAAGATCAAAGTCCGAGTGGAATTTTTTTCTGGATATGATTAACGGTTTTCGAAGAAAAAAATTTTGAAAAAGTTTTTTTTTAATTTACTGACAGTATGATCCTGACAAAATTTGGCTCAAAGTTGCGCGTCGTTATATTCCACCTAATTGCCAAGTTTGAATTCAATCGCTTCATTAGTTTCCGAAATAAAAAATAAATACCTTCGAAATTTCAAGTGGCTATAACTCCGACACTATCCGAATGATTTGGCCCATTAACGAACTTAACCGCGGCATTCCAATGCGCTACCCTGAAAGTTTCAAGTTAGTAGCTCACTCCGTTCGACAGTTATCGTGTCCACGGTCGGCCGGACAGAATCGATTTTGACACCGGATTCGTCATCAGTAAGTCCAATCTAGTCGTTTGAGACTATTTTCGGCTCAATCATCGAAAACTACAGACATTTGGACAAAACGATAGCACGCTGTTCCCTTAGAACATGCGCGCAAAATCCCTGATTTATTCCAACTGAAACGTAACTATGGTTATCATTATCATAAATATGGCCATTCTGTTCAACAAAAGATAAAGCTCCCAAAGTTATTTCTTCTAGATGTTACGTTTCTTATGTCATTGGGTATATACATATTTTCCATCATGGTTCTCTCGAACCAGCTGGCAAAATGCATTCACCAGTTTTGTAATACAGGTTGAAGGTTCATGGAAACGGAATTCGATAGGAAATTCGTTTCCGTATATAAATAGATTTTTACGGAATTGCCAGCAGTGATCAAAGTTTCAAACATTCCTTCAGAAGCAATCTGTGAAATTTAGCACCTTTTTGTGGGACACCCGCTCATCCTTCCTGTCACCATTATGACAGTCGTTCATTATCCAGTCAGGGGATCTCTACCTTATTAATTAAGGCATTAATTAAATACGCGTTGACATTTCAGCCCGCAATGACTGTTTTCCTTCTGGATGAAGAATCATGTACCTACCCAAAAACCTCGTTATATAATACTATAGTATCATAATATAACGAGGTTATAAGAAATATAACATTAGACCCAAATTTAAATCAGAGTAAAGTTTTGATTTCAAATATTTTAGGATCTGCAGCAAGATATATTTGAGTTTTAGGAAAAAGCTTACAATAGGCATTGAGTATTAAATATTAATACTCAATCAAAGATGAATCTCTCTTTAATCTCTTTAATCTTTGTACTCAATGCATTAAGTGACCACTCTCTTGGAATCTTTCAATTTTAGAGCATAACTCGAAGCATTGCTTCAACAATGCTAAAAGTCATAATCCAGATTATGACTGAGATGCGTACATTTTTTCTTCTTCAAATTGACGTTAGTAGTCATTTTTAGTCCACGACATCGGTAACTATTATCATTGTATCTTTATACAATATGCTATTATATATGACATATGACCTATAAAAAACAGGGTTCTTCACTTTAAATTACCCACCCCCACATCTTAACATCGTCATTATTCCGCATAGAAAAAAGTTTCATGTAAAAGAGATGTTATCTAAAAACAAAAGCAAGCTGATTTCCTGTGATACCAAAATAGTATTCCTATTTTCAATATTCGTTCCTGGTTTCAAAAATACATCATAATATACTAACTTTCATAACTATAGGTATTTCTTAGAACAGCGAATCACTCCGAGTAATTTTGGCCTTCAATATCAGAGAAAGCCTAGAAATGCACTGACGTGAAGTCAGCAGCTTTTTGGCGCATGTTGAAACTAGTGGGCGAAAAAAAATTTAATTGTATTGTACTAATGATACGATCATCTTCAACGTTTCTTCTAATTTGTGCATCAGGATCAATTTTGACATCGGTGAGTCGTTTAAAATCATTTTCAGGAAAATTGGAGAAAAAGATATCATGCTGTTCTCTAGAACATGCGCGCAAAACCGGTGAAAGATAGAGGTAATGATATATTTTTGTGAATCGGGAAGAAGAGATCATTCCAAGAAAAATTCAACAATATACAGAATTCTCAAAAAATAATGTTTTTATCTCCTGAAATTCGCACTCCAATATTTTTTTATAACATCTCATCGAAATTTAAGCTTATTTTGGGAGGATTTCGCATCATTTTTCAGTTTTATTTGGGTTTTCACTCCCAATATCTGAAGAAAAACTATTAAAAATGCAATAAAAATTGTTTTTCCATGAAAAACGCCCTTGCGGATTGCGGGATTAAACTATTTGTCAAGAGCAGTTTCTTGGAAAACTGTTCGCTTTGTTTATCGTTTGTATTGTTTCTGAATTGTTCATTAAGCAATCTGTTTTCCAAGAAACTGCCCTTGTAAGTAACAAATTTTTCGAAAAAAAAATTTTTTTCTTGAAAATTTTTGCACGCCTGTAAAGAAGATACAAAGACCTTGCCGAAAAAGTATCACATGACCCACTTTCCCTATTCAAAAAATTCAGAGGGTTGATGGGGATGGCAAAGGGTGCCACAAAAAATCCTTCAAAAATGCATAAAAATTTGGTAAATGTGAAACAAAATAGACCTGTTTCAGGATTTTGTTGCCAAATATTTTTCTTCTGAGGGAATGAATTTGTTCCATAATTTTGAATAGCACTGTATATTGCTATGAGGTGGATGATATCTTATTTAAAAAAACAAGTGAATGCAATTTTTTCCAAAAAATCACTTAATATTTTTATTCAAAAATACTTGTTGCCAGACTTTGATACACAACCCTGCAGATATATATTCTCCTATTAACAAATGTATGTCAAAAATTTGTTTCAAGCAAATACTCGATGAGCGCACTAATTCTGACGCCGGATCTCGTACTATATGAGTATATTTTCAAGTGACAAGTATCATGTCACGATTATGTTTGTATAGGAAATTTATTTATTATTAAAATACTTAAAATTATTTGTAATACTCATTCAGTTGTTTTGTTTATGTATTAAAATTTTAGGAATTTTAAAAAGATAGAGAAAAAGAGATGCCATCAAGTGATTCACCCTCGAGAAAATGATATATGTTTATAACACTATAATTTTTAACTGAAATTTGTTTCATTTGCGGATGGTTTTATTCTTGAAGGTGTTTTAGAAACTAAAATAAGTTTAAACAATTCATCGCCATAATTCCTTTTATAGCCTTTAAAACGTGCTTCGGCTCCAAATTCAACACAATTTGATGGGTATACATTTGAAATACCCTACACCATTACATGGTAAAAGATAATATATATCATTATATAATATCATATATACATTTGAAACATATGAGCTGCCATTTGTGCATTTCGTGAATGACTAGGGAAAAAACCCTGAATGAAAGAATGAGAAAAGAATCCCGTAGTTTGTATTTTGAATGTATTGTAAGCAGAAAGTTCACTAGTAGAAAAAGTATTTCAACAATTATTTCTTCAAGTCCAAAGCTTTAAAAAAAGGTATACTGTTCAACGAAGACTGAATAATACATTATAACATAACTTATAACAAACAAGCTCAAGAGTATGCCAGTAAAGCTCAAATAATGTTGGATGATTTTGTTTTAGTTACGTGAGAAAAATAAGCACATTGATAAAACGCGACTCAACACTGTGAATCTGTATCCTGAGAACCAATGAAGACCAAACGTCTTCTAAAACCTCTGACATTGTAAATTTCGTATTACACTACATTACTACATGCTCGAATTTTCCCTTCCAATATTGGTTGCATTGCAGTTCAGATTTGAATCCAGAAATCTGATTGATAATTCAAGTGAATCCAAGAATAAATTTGTTGTAAAATACATTTTTCATTTAATTTCAGAACGAAAACTATGTAAGTTTCAGAAATGCTAAAAAATGTTGCAGGATTCCTCAAATTTCGAAATAATTGATGAAAACAAACGTTCAGAGTAAAAGGAATTTATTAGAAAAATTATATAAATAGGTGTACCTATATAATGGGGTTCTTAATTCAAAATTAAAGTAAAATAAATTAAGAAGGGTCACAATAACTTTTGCTGGACAAATAAAACCATGATGCATAAAATTTGGAGTTCATATTTAAAATAATCAGTTGAGAAAAATAAGAACTGAAATAACTTGAATAACCAAGGATCAGCGAAAATTTGGTCGAACTATCTAAAATAAACCGTTGAATTTTATTTTGAGTAGAGGAGCGGATAATACGTTCAGTTGATGCAATTGAAGAATCTGAAGATGATAATTCATGAACTGGGTATTCTCCATTTTCCTTATTGCTTCTGATGCATTTTTAGAAATGGGTATTAAAAAATAATAAAAAAGAAATCACCAAAATAAACATTCCTAACTCCTGCATAAGCATAATAAGGAAAGTATATATTTATGAAGCGAATGCTGAAGAGTACCGATGTTCAGCATTAATGTAAGGTATGAGCAATTAAAAACTTATAGTAACAAAAATTATTTACATTCGAAAATAAAAATAAGATGTAATATGAAGCGAGGAATATAGAGTTAGAAATATTCATATCTTTGGTATGTACACAAAAATGAAGAAGATAATTTCAAATTGGGATCTGAAGGCCTAAATTTTCGAACAGAGTTTATACATCTACTTTGAATGGAGATCCGGGAATATGATCATCACCCCATTTAACTATTATGAGATAATCTCCTCTTTCTCTGACAACATAGTTCACATTATACTGATTGCGACCTTGGTGTTTGATGAAGACTTCTTCGCAGGGTCCTTTAGGTCCGTGAACACCAACAAAGAGGATGTTCGTGCCTGAAAAGAAAAAAAATTCATTTTAAATTTTGTGTTTCTCAAGATTTATGATAATTGAAATGGGGTGACCAGAGAAGTTTTGCCTTGTATTGTGGAGTGAACACGTAATTCAATGTATTCTTTGTAGTTTAACAGGAAACATCAACAAAAATTTCACTCTGAATGGAATACTCCTTAAAAACTATACTTGAGCTTGACCATCAAGAACATGAATTGAGTTATATGAAATAATCAAAATTGTTGCTTGAGTGCAGTTATTGAAAAAGTTGAAGTTATTGAAGAGTACTCAAAATGCTGTAGATGACTTTTTAGTGTTTCTTGAAACTAGAAAGCACTATCAACAAAAAAGAACTCTGTACTCTGTAGTGAACTAAGTTGAAGAGTTTTTTCGTCATGAAAACTAGAAAATTCTGTTTTCACAATTTCAGATCTTCATATCATGAATACAGCAAACTTTTTGAGCACTGTAATATTGTCTGTTATCAAGATGATTTTTATGTTTCATCATGAACGTACAGTCCATTGAAAAAGTTGCTACCTTCAGTACACAAGAATATGGCCACCATAATTTACGCATCTGATCAACAATTGATTAATAGTTTTTTCCAAATTGCTGTCATGGCACATATAAAACAAGGCCTCAGTTGAGGTCATAATATTAATTGCCAATTAACCAAAACCAAAAGCCCTTTATAGATTTGATGGGAAACATGAAATTTTAATATTGTCCACTAACAAAATTAAAATTTTTGAGCTAATTTTCATGTTCTAGTCTTAACTGAATTATATGATTTTTCTGGCTAGCCTTCATAATTCAAAAGAACAATATAAGTGTCAATATTTATATCAAATTATATCTGAATTGTCATCTAGGAAACTCGCAGCCAATAGAAGAGTGCCTTCATGCTGACCAACTGTTTGAAATGAACCTTGAAATCACTTCCCTTCTTTCACAATTATTCAACTCTTACCCGAAAGCTTTAACCGCATATCCTGAAAATATGAGATGTCATGAAGGTCTCAACAAATTGTCACTTACAAGATAGTTATTCTTGACATATTGTTGTTTAAACAAAAAATGTGTAGTGAAACACTTCTTTTAGAAGCCTTCGTGATATTTTCAGGATATACCTTAAATTCGTTCAAGCTTTCAGTTGAGAGTTTAATTAATGAGAAAAAAAGAGAAGTGATTTCAAGGTATAATAGTGAGAGTTCAGCATTCACTATTCTATTGCTCTAACCAGCCTATATTTCTTTGAATTATTGTCTTATGCTCAGCCATGCCTTTTATTGGCAGCTAAAAGTTCAAAAAAACTCAAATCAGATACATTAAAATTACATATAGCATTGAATTGATAATTTCTTGGTCGGCTATCATGCATAAATTAGGATTCTGATTTACAAAGGAATTTTGAATCTTAAGATAATTTCAAAGTGTTCACAATATATTATTCTGTTTTTATGAAGCAACCACATCTCATGAGAATTTTGTTGGTTATGGCTAACATGAAGAATTAGAGAAGAACCTGATTTTATTCACTCTATTCAACTTTAATTTTAAATTAAAACTCTGCAGTCTCTCTCAGGTTTTTTGATTCAGCAAATCTATTCATTTGAATTCATTTCACCAGGTGTTCATAATTGGCAATATTATAATAACCAATTATGAGAATTTTGAAAATGTTGTTCATGCAATTGAAAGACCAGACTCAGCCGTTTTAAAGAAAATCGTTACTTCATAGTTGCATGTAATAATCGATCACTTGGGGAATGACATCTTAACATTACCTTTATATTAAAGCCCCCTACCTAAGATCTAGGAGAAACTATATGGAAAGTGGCAACTTGCAAGAGAAGAAATCGGAAGATTTTCCACTTTGTGCAGAATTGCATTTTCATGATTCCTTTTATCAATTATTCAGGCCATCGTGCAACTTCATTGTCAACTTATTGTTTTGGAGACCTGCATATGATCTGTAGAAATCAAATAAAGTTGGCCTTCGATTGCTTCATGAAGTTGACAAATTCCTTTCAATAATTTCTCATAGAAAATCTCAGATAGGACCCTACCTATTTCTAAGAATTATACAATAAAATTAATTCTAATTGAATTATGAAAATCTACCATTCAGAATTCTGAACACCAGGTATTCTAGGAAAGTTAACATTTGATTCAAGTAAGGTTTGGTTATTGATTAACGGATATCTGAAAATCTACTATTCAAAATTGATTATGAATGATTAATTGTTGACAATGCCCTTGCGGGCTGCAGGATTCAATCTATTTGTCATGTTCAGTTTCTATGAAAAATGTTGTTTAAGGAACAATCAGAAAATAATGTAAACGATCAACAAAGTGGACTCTATACCAAAGTCTATATCTGACTCCTTCATCAAACAATAATTAAGAGAAAATGTGCAAGAATCAATTCCTTTGAACACTTTTGTAATTCAAGACTTCCAACCAAAGTCATGAATTACGGAAGTGTTGTAGGAAATTGACTCTTGCAAATTTTCTCTCAATTGTATGGTGAAGGAGTCATATAGATTTTGAAACGTTGCAGTCCAGTTTGTTGATAGTTTACATTATTTCGTTATAGATTAGGTAACATTTTTTCTAGAAGATGCCCTTGACAAATAGTAAAAATCCCGCAATCCGCAATTTTAAATAGTTCTTTTTCATATAGTGGAAGTGAAAAACCAGAAAAAACCGCAAAAATTAGTGAAGTTTGGCATCGACGCCCCATTTCTGGCATGCATAACTGAATATCTTCTGGTAGAAATTCAGTGGCACTGTCCTAAATATGACTAACCTATGCTTAGTCACCCGCATAGATTGATCACACTATATTTTTTCTTCACTTTCTTTCTTCACATTATCAATAAGTGAAATGCAGTCGCGTTACTGATTGAATATTGAGATATTTGTACAGGGTGACTCATTAAGGTTGGCCACCGGCCGTATCTCGGAAACCGTTTATCCTATGACTTCCGGAAAAAAAATCTTATGACAAACTCGGCCCCTAGAACATGATTAAAAATATTTTCAAGTTCGTAGTTTCCTACGCAATCTATCACTTGTAAAATATAATCTCTTTTTTTGCGAAATATTCTCCAGCTAACAGTGGTAAAGAATAATAAAATTAGAATCTACTCTTTCCATTCAACAACTTTTGTTTCAGTAATTTTTCTATATTTCCTATTTTTTAGTGATGGGATGGATAAACTTTTCTTCACGAAAAAAACATTCTTACTCCTGTATGGGTGAACCGATTTCCACGTGATTAGATTTCATTCGAAGGCCATCGAAAGCAGATCACAGAAACATATGACAACAATATACCGGGTGATCCAATTGAAAACTACAGACTGTTTTATGTCACTTCGCCCTATTTGTGCATTTTACTGAAAAATTTCAAATGTAATGCTATGATTCTAACCGAGTGAGAATAAGCCAAGCATTATCACCTACTGACTTTTTAAAATCGCAGACAGATATCATTGGTCGTTTCGGAGTTATTGACATTTTTGTAAATTTTGATAAGTATTGATCAACACTGTGAAATGAAGGAGGAATTGAGTTATTTCATCTCTAAACAAATAGATGAAAGGAATAAACTCATCAAAACAACGAAACAAGCTGATTTAGAACCAGTAAGCTTTGGCGATACTGTTCATTTTCGGTATCTATAGCTGTAAAAGTTTTTTAGGACTATTGCAAACCACTGTTTTATGATGCCCCATTATTCAAACGAAGAAGCATATGATATGCTTAATGTCCATTTTGAATGTTTAGAAAATGCAGTAGCTGAAAGGGAATACCAGATACGATATCCTGAAAGACGTCGTCACTCCAAAAGGGTATTCAAAAGATTGACACGAAGAGTGCGAGAAACTGTTAAGGTCCAATATCTTGGAAGAAAAAATAGAAAACGTAGAAGCCGTAATGAGGATAATATCATAAGAGTTTTGGCTTATTAACAAGACATAGGTGCTTGAAATTTTAACGAAAGATCTTCCAATTCTTTTAGAAAATATTGCTATTCAAAGCAGGTTAGATATGTGGTATCAACAAGATGGTTGCCCGGCGCATTATGCTGCTAATGTTAGAGAATATTCATATAACGTCTTCTTAAAGAGGTATATTGGACGAGGGAGTATTTTTCCATGGCCAGAAAGATCACCCGACCTCACAGTATTAGATTTTTATTTTTGGGGGAGAATAAAGACTTAGTTTTCCGAACACCCCCCACTACAAGTGAGGATATTCAAAATAGATTTCGACAGGCAGCTTCTTCTCATACTGAAATTGTGGCCAGTGTCAACTCGACGAAAGAAAGACTAAATTTATGTGTAGAAAATAATGGTAGACATTTTAAATATTTGAATTGATTAGGTGTAAGTGTTGTTTTTCTGTTCAAATATTTTCGTTGTTGCTAATTTCTGTTTTATTTTATCGCATCATTGTTATTTCATGTGTGTTGAGTATTTTGCTGCGTTGTCAGGACGCATAAAGTCACTTCCTTGTTTATTCAAGCTCACAGAAAGGATCAACATAGATCAAAATTCACAAAAATGTCAATAACTCCGAAACGACCAATGATATCTGTCTGCGATTTTAAAAAGTCAGTAGGTGATAATGCTTGGCTTATTCTCACTCGGTTAGAATCATAGCATTACATTTGAAATTTTTCAGTAAAATGCACAAATAGGGCGAAGTGACATAAAACACTCTGTAGTTTTCAATTGGATCACCCGGTATATTGTTGTCATATGTTTCTGTGATCTGCTTTCGATTGCCTTCGAATGAAATCTAATTACGTGAAAATCGGTTCACCCATATAGGAGTAAGAATGTTTTTTTCGTGAAGAAAAGTTCATCCATTCCATCACTAAAAAAAAGGAAATATAGAAAAATTACTGGGACAAAAGTTGTTGAATAGAAAGAGTAGATTCTTATTTTATTATTCTTTACCACTGTTAGCAGGAGAATATTTCGTAAAAAATGAGATTATATTTTACAAGTGATAGATTGCGCCCTCTAGTGGGGAACTACGAACTTGAAAATATTTTCAATCATTTTCTAGGGGCTGAGTTTGTCATTAGATTTTTTTTCCGGAAGTCATAGGATAAACGGTTTCCGAGATACGGCCGGTGGCCACCCTTAATGAATCACCCTGTACATCAAACTATAAGTATATTCAAAGGAAAACACAGTGAATCATTTTGAAATGATTCAAGGATAGTTTTTCATTCAAAACAAGTATTTAGGGGTTGTATGTATTCTGGAACATTATTGGAACTTTGATGGTCTGTATATTCTGAACTGAGACTGCCAAGTTTAAACTGCAGTGTTATATTCAGGAGACTTGATCGAGTGTTCAATGAATAACAGGCCAAAAATGGTAAAAATCATCCAAGAAATCAACTTGAAAGGTAATTTGAGTGGCCAACATGCGAAAGGATATTTGGATTCAAAAACAATTTGCAAGTTTAAAAAATGTGTCGAATGTCTCTAATTTACCTGCATCTTGAGCGGATACTGTGAACTGGTTTTGTTTGCTAAGATATGCCTTCTTCAGGCCCATTCCTTTAGACACTACCTTAGAGGCATCACTCTTGAACTTGGGTAGAATAGGACCCTTTGCAACACCTGACTTTCCAGTTTTCAATGTTGTCTCTACCAGTACGGATGAAGATTCTTGACCAATGTCTGCAAGGTCCCTATGTTTTATGTATTCACCTACAAGGATACCGAAATTAGTTTTCTGGACCTGTTAAATTTGTTTATTTGTTCATTTTTACCTTTGCTGTGAACCTTGAATGGTGATCCTACAATATGATGGTTATTATATTTTATGCTTATGTAGTAATCTCCAGGCGTCAAAGGAGTATAGCGAACTTTGTATCCTTCTTCAACTTCGGTACAATCCATAGATACTTTGCTTGGTCCATCAATATTAACAGCTAAAGTACCAACTCCAGCATTACATGTGTCAATGATGAAATCAGTTTTCACTCCTGAATGGGAAAAAAAATTAATAAGTATAGGAATCAGCAATAGAATTAAATTATTGAACCTCGTTTCTCCGTTCTGACATGAAATTCATAACAATTCTTCTTTGCATATGCATTTTGGCAACACTAAAGAATTCCTAATACTCTTTGAAATGTAAGTCAGTTCAATTTAAATTTACGTCTTGAATATGTTCCCAATTGTATTCTATCTGCATTATAAATTACTATGCCATCTTGAAAAAAATCCAATTATGTTGCCAAAAACATTCAATAAAATAAAATATTGTTTTCATGTTGAACAAATGGATAATTTGTCTGTGGTGATATTAAATAATGTTCATGTTTTGGAATGCTCCATTAAATGCAAAAATATTACCCTGACTAACCACAAAATCCTTGACTGCATTACTCTCATACATGTATCATCTAACCAGAAAAGAAATTGTTGAAGTAATTAATTAATTATTTCAGTTTGGAGCAAGAGTTCATCAACAAGGAAGTCAACAGCTCAAAAACAGACCGACTGCCAAGTGTGTCTGAGAATATCCACTTCATAAATTATCAACAAGCATTTGTGTCGATTGTGTAAGATAACTCAAACAATTCATGGATCAATCAGTTCCCAAATGGTTCAACAACTATCGATGTCCATCACAGTGTCTGGTAAGTTGCCAAACTTAACACAAATGTGCTTAAAAATGACATGGTCATTTACTAAAGACAGCTCATATCAATAAATCAAACTGAGAATTGTATGGATTACATGGTCAATTTGTATCGTATGAAAATATCCAAGTGTTGATATGAACATTGTGGGATATTAGAGTAGACGAGGCTTTAGGAGGGATTGATTAACCAGAGAATATTAACATTTTTACCTGTTTTCACGTCCTGCAAACCATTTCCAGTAGCATGAACAGCTGCGGGATCAGCAGTGTCTTTTCCAACCTTGACACTGAAAGGACTGCCTGGAATATGTACACCATTGAATTTGGCATGGATTTTGTGGATGCCATTTTCACGGGGCATAAAACGGACAGAATATTCTTCAATGTCTATAGTCTGCACGAAGCAATCATCCTCATGTCCGGAAGGTCCAATAATCTAGATCATCAGCAAGTCAATCAACTTATAGGTTCAAATATAGCAATCATGATTATTGATTAGATTTTCTTTCTATTGGGTACCCAAGTATATCCATGAATAATAATTTGTTGAAAATCCGATGAATATTCTGTTTGGACAACAGGATAAATGAGTGCATTTTTTGCTCCGAACTCATTGTTTGACGTCTCTGAAATTTTTAATTTTGGGCAATCTTTCACATTTTTCTACTCTCAACTCTTGTCTATGGAAGATAGACGAAATTCGGAAAGGGCGTTCCTAATAGTTTGAACCTGAGCTCTGAAGTCTGAACTGTCACATTTGTCGTATGTCTATAATCAGCTGTTGTTTTATTTTGATGTTTCCATGGTTTCCTATTGTTCATGTTTGAATACTGTTTACCTTTAGATCTTTAGAATTTTGTTATTCTATGCTGTTTAGCATTGAAATGAATTCACAGAAGTCATACCAATAAAATAAGAAATAAGGTTCTTTTTCTTTGTCAAAGATAATGGAAACTATCGGTCTCTAATGCCTATACACCTATCTGGATGAGGGCTGAATAATTCGATTATCGATTTAATGTGTCTCAGTTACCTTTCTTCATAAAAATGTCTACTTCTATCGGAATATCATAAAGTTTTTATCGGGCTGCCCTAGATCCGTACGTATAACGTCTAGCAAGCAGGTGATACATAGATTTTGTAGGTGGACAGAACTTGGCGTTCGAATATATTTATTCATCGTGAAAATATGCCAGGAATTTCCAACATATTCGAGTGTCGGTCATTTTAGAACGTACCACGAAGTAAATCTTCTTGGTTTCATGAATGAGATTTGACATTCTAAAATTCACGGGAAGTGTTCCACTCTCAAATTCAGATAATATGACTCACACGGAACACATGTCGTACAATAGAAGGTACTTGGAAACTGGAAAGAACACTTCTGGATGGTTTCGGAGTCAGTAATATTAAATCGAAAGTTTTGAAATCTCAGTTCAGATGTATGCGCCTCATCTTCCAAGTTGATCGAAAGTGAGTATAATATGATAAATGCTGATATAAGTTTTCGAGAAGTAGGAAATATTTGATGCGAGGTTTTGATTTATTCCAGTTGACAGGGTCCCGCAACAGTGGCGCCTAGTTCTACGTATCTCTATTCAGGAAGCATATGGGTATCTTTTTTTCCATATTGTTACCCTTTATTCCTCGAGCTCGACAAAATGAAAATAGTTTCGGCACATTTTTTCTGGGCGAATCTCAACTTTGATTCTTAATGATAACATTTATTTTAATCACTTTTTCGGTTTCTTCATGAAAAATGAAAGATACTTTATATATATCTTTACTTCGAAAATATTAACGGTCCCAGATATTCTTTTTTTTTCCAAATATTCTCGTCACTCGGAATATTTGAAATTATCAAGTTGTGCCAAGTCCCAATGGAATCTATAGTCGGCCGAATATTGTACATTGGATTACTCTCTCAATATCAGAAATCGAACTGTGATATACAGGCTATGTAAATCAGCCTACGTCATATTGTTATTAACAATATGACGTAGGCGCGTATGTTATTAACATAATCGATTGTTCTGTAACTATACAGGGTGGTCCAAGTATTGATGTCATTATTTTTTTTTCAGATTCCCTACACCTGGGGGTATCCAAAAATACCCCATGTATGTCGCGCGATTTTTTGTAGTTTTCTAGTTATAATTTTTTTTGTGTTTTTTCAATTTATAATGCTAGCAAGGTTTCAAAAATTCATATCCTTTTATGTAGTAGGTATTTTGCAGAATTATTTTCGGTAACATGATCTCCCTGAAATGTTGTTCCAATGAAAAAAACATAACTCAGCTTCCTGAAATCCCTTAAAGCTACTCAAAAAAAGGCTTTAAAGTTAGAACTTTAGTAGTCTAGTTTAGCTTAGCTTTCAATGGGATTCACTCAAACATTCAACATCAATTCAAAAATTCAAAAAGGACTTTTTATAGTTTCTGGCTGAGTTTACCTTCACACGGTCCTAAACTACCGAAATCATAAGAAAAATATAGTACTTTATTGGTCGTGTTTTGCTGTAATCGGCCATCGAAGGCGGATAGGTTCCAAATCATTGAAACACGAGTAAAATTGTTTTTCTACTTTTTATCATTCTTATGGCCAATTAACCTTGAAAATGTGACTTCAAAGTGATTCTTATTGAAATTACTGTGAAATGATTGTAGCTCGTGTTATTTTTACACTATGATGGATTGGGCGTGCAGGGCCGATCGGATGACCTCCGCGTCCGCCAGACCTTTTATTTGGGGATTTCACAAAGAGCTGGTGTAAGCGACGGAAAACAACAACGAAGCAGAATTGAGACAAAAACACACAACAGACAAAAAATTATAATCGGAAACTACAAAAAATCTCATGAATACTGGAGGTATTTTTGGATACCCCCAGGTGTGAGGAATCTAAAAAAAATTTATTGACGTCACTACTTGGACCACCCTGTATATCTTCAGAAAGATTACGCATATTTATTTTTCCTATCTCAGACGAATAACTTCGAGATAGAGCTGTGTAAGTAGAGACAAAGGTACTAAATTTTTGAATATGAATACTTATGAACACAACTGCTATAAGACAGAACAATTTCAGTTGATGAACTACAAGAAAGTTTTTGCCTTTAATGGATTGCGAAATACAACTGAATCTGTTTAATTAGATGTAACTCTGTCCGGATATTACTCGACGCATGTTCATTTTCAACTGGTACATTTTAACGACTTGTGTATACGACCGAAAAGGGTTTTTGTTATGGAAATTCAATATCTGTGCAAGCACCCCAACATCTCGTTAGCCGTAAAATCCTCCCTTCATCACACTTCATTCAAAAGAAGTAATTGAAACTCACCTTTGCATCCAAATCCCCTTTACTAGCTCCATTTCTTCGCACCAAGAACTGTGATGGCTTATCGGCTTGGATATGACCTTCGGGAAATTGGATAACCTCTAGTAAATGGGCATCGCCCACCGCTGGTGAGATGTACACCTTGAAGGGTGAATCAGGAACGTGCTGGTCATTGAACTTCAAACCTATGCGATATTCACCTGGAAACAAAAATCATTCGTTTTGTTTTTTTTTGCTTGGAACATTTTTTTAGTTCCTTGAAATTTGAACTATCTGAGCGATATCCGACGGTACTAGACGGTTCACGAAAGATGGTGAAAAATCGTGTTATACAGGGTGTCAATTTGAAAACTTCCTACCCCTATTATCTCGAAACGGGTTAGGTTATTATAAAATAATAAAACGTCAATTTTATTATTGAGGGGGAGCAATTTTTATGTAGAAATCACTTTGCCTCTTTAACCCCCTACCCCCCAGAACCTCCATCTAGAAAATCTTAAATGGCAATAGGGGTTGTTTGATACCTCATTTGAAAGAACTTTTTATTCTCTACATTTTGGCACTTTATTTTTTAAATTTGATGCTACGTTGCCAAGTTAGTGTCATTTAAACATTGTAAATTACTTATTAGTAGACATTCTTCCTGGAAGTGTTTTAATTACGTTGAAGCTAAGATTTGTATTGGAACATGTTTTTTTAGGTTAGTAAATTGTTTAAAAAAACCAAAACATCAGTGTACTATACTAACCTATTGACTTACTGTTTTTTGACATGGACATAAAGAGAACAGGTGCATTTATCACCGAAAGTGTTTATTAATCCGATAAATTCTTTTGGACATGAAAGATAAACATTTGAATTTTTTTTCGTTTCTGTTTATTTTCGTTTGCAATGGAATTCGTTTCAATACAGTTTGATGATATGATCCGAAATTTTAAATATTATTTAGTGAACTTTCCTACCAGTCAATGTCACTACGTATTTAAATCAGTTTAAAAAAACTGTTGTTTACAAAACTCAGCCTGATAATATAAACGAGTTGAAAAGCAGAATTACAGGGGCATGTATAGGGCTCTTCCAGAAGTAGTATTTCAAAAAGTTCGGAAGAATTTGAGAATAGACTTTTTTTGTTTGGAGAACACTTTGAACACCTTATAGAGTAGACGTGTTAATAAAATAAATTTTAAGCGTGCTTTTGTAAAGACCATTATCAAAACAACTTATTCACCCATATTGTAACGTCTATGCAAAACTTTAATAAAATAATATTAACCTAAAAAGACATGTTTGGATAAATAATTTTAGCTTTATCGTAATTAAAACACTTGAAGGAATAATTTCCAATAATAAGTAATTTACGATGTTTAAATAACCCTTACATGACAACGCAGCAATCAAATTTGAAAATTAATGAGCCAAAATGTAGGGAATAAAAAGTTCTTTCAAATGAGGTATCACTCAACCCCTAATGCCATTTAAGATTTTCGAGACGTAGGTTTTGGGGGGTAGGGGGTTGAAAGAGGCAAAGTGATTTCTACATAAAAATTGTTCCCCCTCGATAATAAAATGTATATCCTCCATTCACTTTTATGAAGTCAGTCGGTAGGCCTTGGAATCGGTGTATCGCGTTTCTGTAACTAGTACTGACTTGATTTTGGCACTCGTGAACAGTCGTCAAGGAGAAAATAGTTTGGCGAGACGTTGTCAACTCTTATATAATTTTGTCATAGACTCTATGGTTTGATTTAGCAACATACGTAGCTACTACTACTACTACCTTTAGTAAGATTGAACGAACAACGTTGCGTAGTTATCTGACAGAAAAATAGATCTAACTAAACATTTTTCAACTATACAGAGCGGAATGTGTCAAACTTCCATGGCCAACCGACTGACTTTGTAAACGTGGAGTACGCACAATCTTCTGATTTTTCAGCTGGATCAATATTCATTCGAAAACATGTAGGAGGGTAAAGTAAAATTAAAAAACAGAAATTAATCGATGAACGCACAAATTATTTGGAGAAAAAATAAATAAATACCTTATTGCTCGAGCTCGACAAAATGAATATATTTTCGGTCACACAAAATTTTTTTTTTCTGGTTGGGTCCCAACTTTATTTTTTGAATGGCAACTCGTATTTTTCATCACTTTTCTAGTTTCTACATAGAATACTGAAGGTCCTTTTTGCATGTATTCACTTCGAAATCAGTAACGCTTTTCTGCCTGACATGTCTTTTTCTTTTAATGTTCGTCAATCAGAATATGAAATTATAAAGTTGTGCCAAGTCACGTTGTAATGAATTTTCGGTCTAATGATGTTTACTGATAAATTCCTCAAACGGTTTATCTGAAATCGACCTGTGATATACAATGTATGAAAAAGAATCTACCAAATAGTGGAAATGAAAATTTGCAGGATCTTCTCTATTTCAGATGGAATGCCTGTATTTAATCGATCCATAGGAACTTCAAACAAAGGTTCTACAAGTTTGATCTAGTATTCCTTATGGCTAAGTTCGTTAGTTTTCCATTTGAATTCAGGAATAGTTTGCCCATTTCAATTTATAATATGTGGCAGGCTATTTTTCATACCTGTATGTCACAAGTCGGTTTCAGATATACCATTTGAGGGGGTAACGAATGTTCGATATTCAACCGAAAACTAATTCCAGTGGGACTTTGCACAACTTATTAATTTCGAATATTTTCAGTGACGAATATTTAAAAAAACACATGTAAGACAGAATATCTCGAAAACCGTTAATATTTTTCATGAAAATATATCCAGGAAGTATCTTTTATTTGTTATTCCTTATGAAGAAACCGAAAAAGTGAAAAGGTTGTCATGAAAAAAATGGGACCCACCCAGAAAATTGAGCACTCTGTGTGACCGATAATATATTTATTTTTCCGTGGTCGAGCAATAAGGTAAAATTATAGAAAAATAGATTCTTATCAGTTTTCTATATAGAGATATCGAACACCGCGCCACTGTTGCGGGACACTTTGTATAGGACATTAGATTCAACATATTGATATATTTCGAAAATAGTATATTATAACTGAGTATTTATGGTTATACTCATTTTTCCAATTGTTCGAATGACACGATCACACGCTGAAGTTATATGCGGGGTCACATTGAAAAAGCAACATTATTTTGCAAGTAGAAAAATTAAGATTCTAGAAAATCGCTCGGATCAGTAAATTTTTTATTGAGGTCATATTTTACATAAAATGTCCTACTCTACAAGAAAACCCCAACCTTTCAATTCAAATAGGAAAGAGACGATTTTTTAAAAGGTATTTTTCTCCCTAGTATTTGTTCGGAAAAACGATATTGGTGTCCTGAATAGTCTGACAGATGCTCAAATTGAGCTTCGCCAACTTCCATTCAATAATGTTTAACATTTTGGTCACACTTTCGGAGCATTTTGGAGGTAGTTCGGCTACTTTCGTCGACAACTCGATACACAATTTATTTTTATATTAAAATATTCTCCAGTTTGTTTTGAGTGTGACACTATGTTGTAAGTTATAACGACGCGATGAACAACAGCAACCTAGATGAATCCGTCCAGTTTAGGTTGCTAGGAGATAATACATATTAGTGGATAAAAAATTTTTGTTTACGGTTTTTGGTGACGAATAATGTGTTTTTTTGAACGCTCTTTCAAAAATATACTTTTTCCATAATCAATATTTTAGAGTGAAAAATTTTGGTGAAAACTTTTTCACAATAATTCATGAATATTGTTTTATATTATAGCAAAAAAATTAATCTGTGCTATCGTGTATATAGCGAAATAAAATTTCAAAACCCTCTCCAAGATTTCCAATATTTTTTTTCCATTCAGAGTTCATTTATATCTTAAAATACTTTTTTATCTCATTTGCATTCTGGAAAGAATTTTTCTATAAATGAAAATGATACTGTTCAAACAGTTCTTTGAAGTTCGATATAGGTTTTCATCATTACCAAAAATTGGAAACATGTGACATCTCTGAGAGGTTGCAGCTGTTGGTCATGCTTTATCACTGATAATTAAGTACAGTTTCTTCAATTTAAAGAGCAGTTTCTTTAAATGATACGTTAAGACATCATATGACTCAGACGTCTGAAATGCTGGCGTTATGTCAAAATTTTGATCGAAAAGAACGATAATTCAGTTTTGATTGCGACACCATTTGATTGCTACTGAAATTAACATTAATGTTGCTTGAAAAAAATCGTCGTATTAATTCGCTCGATAATAAAAGAACCTTAGTCGAATTCGAGCACAGGATTCATTCATCATCTCAATTAGATTCAGTTCACTCTTACGAGCGGAAATTCAAAGGTGGAATTACAGAACAAGGTTTAATTAAAGAAAAATGGGTAAGTATTTACCTAAATACAGCGCTTTCGAAAAATTAATTCGAAAAGTCATGTTTTCAGCTTAGATTTTTCTTTATTAGAGAAAGAAGAATTTGATAACATCCTAAACCGGAATCTGACGACTACGCTAGTTTCCATATATGGGCATTTTCTTTTTCTTGATTTTCGAATTAGAAAGGGCATCCTCCTCTGTATGTTAAGATATACAGGGTGAACTACGGCAGAAGGAATGGGCAATGTAGATCGGAAGATGCTCTATCTGTTGTGAAAGAAAACTTTCCACCTTCGTATTGAAAGAAAATAATGTTGCACATTTTCTCCTTATTGTCTGATGAAGGAGTCAGATAAAGACCCGGAAACGTTACAGTTTACTTCGTTGATCTTGATATTTTTCTAGAACTGCCCTTGACAAATAGTTTGAATCCCTCAAACCGCTAGGGCATTTTTTATAGATAATAATTTTATTTTATTTTTTATAATTCTTATCCAGATATTGGAAGTGAAAAACTAGAAAAAACATGAAAAATAAGATAGAGCACCTGTTGATTTGAATGTCATGTCCTTGAAGTGCTTTTTACGGGAAATCCCACCTATTTAATTCTTCATCTCATTGAATTTTCTATAATATGCATCTGTTGATTTCCTCAATAAATTTTGAATGAAAATTATTGTTACCGCAAAAATTTCGGTGCAAATTTATGTCTTCATCCCGAACTCATATAATAATTTTATTGAATATATAAGGGGCTTTTTGTATGCACTTTGCAAAGAAACGATATCAAGAAATACGTAACCGAAATCAGATCAGATTACTTGGTCGACAAGTGATAAAAAATGTCCACGATGAATGTAATTGCCTTCTGGTCCTATATACTTTATACTCTTGTATCCCATTATAAGATTTCAATCTGGAATCTGTCCAAGTAAAAATATCTAGACGATAAATATAACTTATAAATAGATATTTCTGCACAATACGAAAAGTATGGGAATCATGAATTTTTTATATAGAGAAAACTTCGGAAAACAATTGCGAATTTGTTGAACAATCAGTTTTCGTTGGGAAGTTATATTAGTAGTAAACATTGAAATCTCACAAAGTGCATCATAGTAAAACTAAAATAGCTTGCGATAACTTGAATGGATTCCAAGAAAGCCAAATTGATTTGTAGGGTAATGATCTATTAAACCAATGTAACTGTTCATTCCACTTATCGTTGAAACAAAGTCGATAAAAATTTTGATGTTCATTTCATTTGAGATATTCCGAATAAATTGGTGAATTAGTCTTATTAGCGCCAATTCGAAAATGAAAGATGTAAATAGGTGAGAGGACCTTAGCTTCTAAGAATAAACTTCAATTTACCTCGTTTCCAACATTTCTAATATTACTCTAATGAATTGCGGCACTTATCCGTCAAAAGTTGTCGAGAACATAAACAAGTCACTCACCAGGTTCCGAAACCTTGTATGAAACATCACAAGACCCGTCTTTGCGATCTGTGAAATTGATCTCTGCTTTACTTGGCCCTTCAACAGATATAGCGAGCTGGCCGCTTCCTGCTTCCCTAGTCCAAACATTGAACTCGTTGAGTTCTCCTTGTTCACCCCTTTCCAAACCTTGACCTCCTGCCTTAACCAAATGCGCACCATGGTCCCTGTATGGACCCACAGTAAACTGGAATGGAGATCCTAAAAAAAACAAAAATCATCAGTAAGCCAATCCAATACTTCTGTTCTGACTTTTTTTAGTGCAGATCAAAAAAGTGCTCACCAGGAATATGAATGTCCTTGTACTTTACAGATACTGTATGAACTCCTAATTCCTTGGGTACGAAATGTACAGCATAAAGTCCATCTTCAACCTCATTTATTTCAGCAGCTTCTGTGACACCACCCGGAGACGTAACGGTGGCACTCAGATCGAATGATGTAATACCTTAAAAAAGTTCTTATAGAATTCATCCACATATATTCGAATTAGCTCATCTGGTCTACAGAAATATTATCCAGATTTTGAGCTACGTCAAATCAAATGATGCTGATACCTACCTGGCATCTTGAATGTTAATCTACATTTACTACCAACTTCTGTGACAGGAACAGCATCCCTTTGTCGTTGGATCTTTTCACGTTGCCTGTTGGTACCTTCTCCAGTTACCTGAAATAACATATAATGCAGGAATTAGAAACCAGAAAAGTGATGGACTGCCATAGATTTTAATAGTTGAGGTTTTTATGTAGAAATTTTCATATGAACTGAGGTGCGAAAACATTTAATACCCATGAAACATACTGTTTCTCGTTGTTCTCAAACGGTTTGGGAAATTTCAAAAATGTCTTGAGATATTTACACAAAAACCGGGAAACATTGAGGAAGGATTGATTTTAATTTTTTAAGGTTGACAAAATATCTCCACTCAGACCTGTAGTTCTCGTATCTCGATGCAATGGCTTATATTTCCGGAAGAAAAAAAGGCTGATTTCGAAGTCAAATTTTTTTTCTATGATTTTTGGAATTATTGACCACAGAATTTCAGCTATCTCTTACTTGGAAACCATCAGGCATATATCGCTTATGAACGAACTAAACTGCCGCATCCACATCTTGAACCTATCCTGAAAATTCAAAGTCCGTAGAAATATACAGCGTCAACTTCCAGGTAGACATAATTGGAGTATTTTCAGCTAAAAATTCGAGGAATAATAAAATCCGGGCTGAATGATGCCGCTTATGCACCCCAGAAAAATCTTGCAAAAAATCTATATGTATCGTGAAATTGGGAACTCAACGTTCTCGAACCTGTATTGAATACTTTTATTACACGTCAAAATGTTCAGGTTTACCTTCACAGTGTAAGGTGATCCATTCACATGGTGGTCAGCGAATTTCAAGTTGATAATATAGTAGCCAGGTTCTGTGGGCTTATAGGAGATGTTGAGGGTTCCATCGGAGTTGTCTTTGCATTGAATCTCGGCCTTACTTGGACCTTCGATAGATAGCGACAAACCACCAAAACCTAAAACAAACGATTTCAAAAATATTTGAAGTATAATTTAATCGAATGATCTTACCAGCATTTCTTGTATCGACTGTGAAAGTGTTTTCCACGTGAGTCTTTCCTTCTTGAAGAGCGGCACCAGAAACAATAACTTTCTTCGCATCACCCACTTCTCTTTCACAAACGTTGATTTTGAATGGTGAGTTTGTGATGTGGTATCCCATTTTCTTAACTGATACCGTGTGTTCGCCGATTTCTCTGGGAGTGAAGGAGATTCCTATGTTACCAGTGGGCAACCTCTTCAAGAAGCATGGTTCTTCCAAACCACTTGGTGCTTGGATGGAAGCGTTCAGCGACCTAATATCTGCATCAGAAATTTTTCCAGGCAACGATACTTCACTGCATGAACCTACTGAAATCTGATTCCTCTTTCGTCCTTCGCCGGTGATTTTAGCGACAAATGGTGAACCTTTGATGTGCTTGTCACCAAACCTTACCGAAACTTTGTATTCACCAGGGGCAGTTGGAAGGTATGATACAGAAACTGTACCATCTTTGTTATCCTTGCAGTTTATCTCAGCCTTGCTAGGACCTTCTACTGCCATTGAGAGACCTCCAGCACCTGCACCTTTGGTTGAAATTGTGAAGTTACTTGGTTCTCCAGTAACCCCATGGGTCAAACCTGGACCATAGGCTGTGACGTAACCTGAGCTTACGGAATCTACATGGATTTTATAAGGTGATCCTTGTACATGTTCGCCATTGAATTTAACAGCGAGTTCGTGAAGACCCTCCTCTCTTGGTTCATATTTGATGGTTACAGTTCCGTCATGGTTATCTTCAATGATGGGTTTATCGATGTTTCCACTTGGCATTTTTATGTCAGCTTGAAAAAAGAAGGATATTTCAGTATATATGGTGGATGTTTGAATCAAACTTTCAATTGATGCAATGTGGAATGATTTTCAATACTTCTCGGGAGCTCAGGAAGATAAAGGTAACTTATTTTGCATTTCGCTTGAATTCTTCCGACTTATCAATGAGACAGTCTTTTCCTAGTTCAATCTTTCACGAATAACACGTATGAAGGGTGTCTATGGTAATTGAGGCAGCCTATAGGTATTCTTACCTTTGGTTGTTTGAATATAGTAACAAGATACAAGGGTGAGAGGAGTGAAGTCCACTCCGAAACCCTTTCCACCAACAGGTATCGAAGGAACGCCTCTTAACACGATTGGTGTTTCAACACGATCACAATCGGAGTACTGAATGAATTTTTTTGTTTTTCCAATATATAGTGATGCGAAATCCAACCAAGTTGCCTCTGGAGGTTGTGGTATGTTCAACCATGAAAACATATTCTATTCGAAATATATTAAGTGAAGTACGAAGGTAGGAAATATGGATTGATGTGTAATATTTCAGCCAGTAGCGGTTCGAAGTTGTTTCAGAAATTTGATTAATAATCTCTAAATATTTCTCTTATAGAGGAAGATTTGAGATTTAAACCATTGTTAGCCAATGTGATTCTTATCTCAGAACACGTGATAGGTGGGGATGGACATTTTTTGCATGGGTTAAACGAGAATTGTAATTATCTCATATTGTAGTCTTCAATTTTCTAACTTCTGAATGTTTCGCAAGCTTTCGAAGCAGCTTAGTGATTCAATCTCAGTTGGTTTTGATACTCACGTTTTGTTTGAAGTTAAACGAATTCAAGAAGTTTATTTAAAACAGTGCAAACTCCTTCGAATTAACGAGAATTGGTTGTTTTTTTGATATACCAGAAATGTTCAGCTTACTCGATCATTCGCTTGTAAAATAGCTCAACAATACTTACATATATGTAAATTTAAATGAATACGTATGGATGAAAATACAGAATCACGAATGTATCGGTGGATAGTTACAACAATAGTCAAACATGATGAACGACTTTTTCTATTTTACCCTCCTCACTGTAGAATTTTTTGAATTATCGAAATGGTCCAACCACTCAATCTACTGGCTCAAATATTAAACAGCAATCCATATATCCGCACCCTAAAGAAAAATTAAAACGAAACACAGCACCGCACTTGAAATGAGATTGTAGAAGAACAAATAAATCAATGAATTACTAGGTTCCTCAGAAGCAATCACTAGTCGAAGTGACACATACCAAGAATCAGTATGTGTGGTCCATAAGAATTTGATTTGCCCGAGCTGATCAAAATTTCGGAATCAACTGAGATGCGCCAAAATTTGGGGCGTGATTTCACTGTCAAGATATAAAATTAATAACCGAATATGAGGACAGCTGTAGCTGGGAAATAAATAAGGTAGGAAATATTTGACGTCTAAAAATACAGAAATATGCGATGTAAAAAGTAGGTTACGTGTGAAGAAATTCGAAATGATACAAAATCACCTCGAATGCTCCAAATCCTGGGACTTATTTCGACATCTAATCTCGGGAATCAAGCGATCAATGCTTCAATGCGGTTCTTCTTATTCTATGAATAGAAATGTAGACATAAACAATGAAATGTCTTCATCGTCAGCTGTCGGAAAGTCATGATATCCTGAGGTTCTCCAATGACTATCGAAAAAATTCTACCATCCTCAACTTAAGATCATTCGACACCCCAAACAGTTTTTCAAGAAAAGTTTTTTGGTAAAATAATTCAAAGTGTTAGTGCGTATTGTAAATGTTGAATTATATTTTTAGGATTTTCAGGAAGAAAACAATTTTTAGTAAGTGGAAAATTTGAAATAAATTCTAGAAAAGCCCTGACTTGAAGTCAGCAGCTTTTGAGCGTATATTCAAATTCGTGGACGAAAAACATCATTGAAAAGTTTATTCATTGTTTTAAAGAATTTGTGTATCAACACTGGTCAACTAGTACTAAGTTTTATCATGATCAGATAAGTGTATTTATTTAGATCTTTCGAGAAACAACAATGACAACAAGGTAAAACTACGTATTTTTCCCAATGTCTCCGAAAATTGGTATCAAATCGTATTGAAATTTTTTATGATATTGTGAAATATGGACTTCAAAGTATGTGCAATATTTCATCGAAATAGGATGAATAGTTCAAGAAGAAAAAATATTATTCAACAAAAATTTGTGAAATTTTCGAAAAAAAAATTCTCTGAATTTACTCTAGCAGTTGAGTTTCGGTATTCTACAATTAATTTTCAAGTTTCAATCCAATCACACAATTATTTCCTGAGATATCGAGGAAATAAGCTCAAAAATTCAAATAAGTATAACTCCGAAATCGTTCAACCGCCGCTTTTTGGTACGCCACCAACCCTGAAAGTTTCAAATCGCAAGGGTTTTCCGTACTCACGTGATCGTGCATACCGCTAGGACAGAATCGATTTGGACATCCGATTCGTCATAGGTCGTTTGCGAACATTACCGGGAAAAAATCGAAAAATACAAATATTTGGGAAAGAATAGCACGCTGTTAGATCCCATATTCTTGCGAGAAAAACGCATCATTTGGCAAAAATTCGATAAAATGAACCGAATCCTGTAAATATTAATTCTTCGCTTTCTCGCCAGGATCACTGTTTTTTTGTAAACATTAAAAATATTGCTGCTAACAAAAATTAATTCACTTCTGAATTCCCAAATAAATTTGGCCTAATTTCATTCACCACTCAATCTCATATCGCGTTTCAAGAAAATGTTGAAACGAGTGTGAGTGTATGGTGTTAATTGAGCTTTTGAGTGCCTTCGTATTCTTTCATTGTGGCTAAATTAATATTACGGATTAGCATTAGTATCATCAGTGAGATCAAGTTGAAATAGAATACTCAGATGATCGATTTTATACCGGGTGTCCCACGAATACTGTTCGTTAGAATATGTTTGGGAAGATATCGAAATCCACGTTTGCAATTTCGGACTTGAGCTTTCACTAAAAATATGACCGAAAGTAATTTTACGCGCTTGTTCTGGGGAACAGCGCGTTATCATTTCGTCACGATGTCTGTAATTTTCGAATTTCGAGCCGAAATTGGTCTTAAGCGACTAGGTTGGACTCAATGATGAATAATCCGTGGTCAAAATTTATTCTGTCCGTGTTACTCAATGAAACCTGGAAGATATCCATGATTCAGCAGAGCGCTATTCTCAATTCTTATTGGAATTTCACGTTAAAAAAAAGCATTTTCTGAAAGAAATTAGAAAATTTCCCACCAACACAACTCAGAATTCAATAAGGAATCCATTTCAATTATAAAATATGGGGCGTCTCATTTGAAAAACGAAAGTTGGTGTCACCTCCGGTAAAACCGGAAGTCCCACGAATCTCCAAAAATTTACATTCAGTCATCTCTCTAGTGAAAGCTTAAGTCAGAAATTGCAAACGTGAATTCCGATTCCTTCTCAAAAATATTCTAACAAACGGTGTTCGTGGGACACCCGGTATAAATCCTGTTTCATACAGAAACTGTGTGTTTGTGCTAAATTTCATAGAAAATCCAGGAAAAGTTCCCGAAAATGAATTTATTGAACAGAAATTTTGTAAGAAATAATTTTAAAATTATGCCACCAGGTAGAAGGTACTCGTCGAAATGCTACAACTAGTCACCTCGTTTCAACCCGAACGCTCGAGTACTTCCTAAGACATTGAGGAAATAACCTCCAAAACTCAAATGAATATTACTTAACCGTTCGGCTAATTTGGCTAATTTACGAATTTACTTAGCGCATTTTGATACTGAACCTACTCTGAGAGTTTCAAGTCGCTAGATTTTTTCGTTCTCAAATTATCGTGCTTACCGCCAGACAGAATCGATTTTGATCAGATTCTTCATCAATGCGAGTCCTGTGAGACCATTCTCGGGAAAAATTCGAGAATTACAGACATTCGGGAAAAACGATAGCATGCTGTTCCCTAGAACATACGCTCAAAAAATCAGTCATTGATACGAGTAACATTTTTATAACGCATCTATTCAGGTGTACTTCGCTAAAACATAGTGAGTATGCTGTTAAATGAAAATGAAAAAATGAAATCATGTTGAAAACTGGAAAACCTTGTAACTTTTACTCAACACAAATTGCGACTTCTGATCAGTCAGGATGTCCCACACCTGAAGGCAACCGATTGTTTCCTCATATTGAAGCAGCCTGTATATGTATATTTTCTATTTTCTGTATCTTAATGCGCACATATGCAAATAAGTTTATTCTAAATATTGGAATTCTGACTTCCTCTATTCATATTTATGTTTTTCTGATGACATCGTACCATCCGTAATGGTTTTAGCGATCCTGTCAATCAAATTGTTGGCAGCAAGTTCTCATGTGCACTTATGTCACTCAACGTGTCGGTGGCACTTTCTTTCGACACAAATGCTAATTGTTGACAATTGATACGAGCTGAGAAATTGATATTGTTATTTTCGTTTGCTTCCCTCTCGTCCTACATCAATACGGAAATGGCAGAAATTTGCATAAAAAATTCTAGAAGAGCACTGACAGGTCAGCAGCTTTTGCGCGCATGTTCAAATTCGTTAACAAATCGGTTATCCTTTCAATTATTGACCCCGCCAAACTCCCTTTTACTTCCTGATGGAAAAATTTGGCGATCCTCCAATCATATTATCCCTACGAAATTCTGCATGAACCTTCAAGCAATCATTTTTCAATCGAGTATAAGATTTCAATTCGATTCAATCTGTATTCTTGGAAATATTGGGAAAATTGAATTTTGAATGGGTATTTATAAGGAATCATTGGGTGGATACTGCCTGTTCATGAATTCGATCTTCGTAATTAAGCCCCAACACCTACTCTACAAATATCAAGTTTCTAGGTTGGTTCGTCCGGAAGTAATTGTATTCACGATGGGCCATGAGGACTACCGTAATCATAATAGCTTGCGAAAGAAACGAATCAGAGACTCGTATTTGTAGAGAAGGTTTGGACCCTATAATTACAAAGCCGAATACGTTAATGGGTAATGTCACAAATATGTCCATTCAAAATTTTCCTGAAATATCTTTGAAGACACATTAGATCGAATTGAAATCCAGTACCCCAATGAAAGATGATAGCTTGAAAGTTCATCAAGAATTTTGTTAGGATAGGAGATCGCAGAATATGAAATATTCGAAAGAAATTTGAATTTTTTTAACTGTTATAATAGAAAGAAGTTTACAACAAGGTTTTTCATCAGCATTTTCAGACTAGTTACTAAGTTTCATCATTATTGGATTAGTATTTTTCGTGTTATTCCTGAAATAATGTGACCGAAGAAAAACATGAAATTTGACATACTGAAATTGGGTACACTGTTGTGAAATATGGAATTCAAAGTCTGTGCCAAATTGTTTGCAAATCCGGTGAATTGTCCCCGGCAAAAATTTGTTTTAGAAACGAAGGTCGAAGTTTTTTGTGATGTATTAATCACACGATCTCAACAAAATTTCGCGGAAAGTTGCGCGTCGTTATGCTTGAACTAACTTCAATATGAAGCTTCAACTGACTGTCAAATTTCAATCCAAACACTAATACTAGGGCCTCAAACCTCAAAATTTATATAATTTTTATCTCAAGGTCAGGCACCTGCCCACGGCCTGCATGCTTCAACGTTGTCCATAGCTGCGATAAATATTAGAATTCGGAGAAATTTCGACTTCAAAAGGAGTAAACGGGCTGTCGTTGTGCGGGCTTCAGTGATTATTTTTCGAAAAAAATTTTTTTTGGAGGTACTTAATTCTTCTTTGAGAATGCGCAATGATTTTAAGTTGCCATTTTTCACTACATATCAGTTGTATTTTCCCGAACATTCTCGAATCTAAGAAATGGCGACATTGCCTTCTCACTATTTTTTTCATTTGCACTCAAAAATTTGTCTTCAAAAAAGCACTGACGTGAAGTCAGCAGCTTTCGCGAGCATGTTCAAAGGAGATGATCGCTTTGGCAACGATTTTGAACATGCGCGAGAAACCTGCAAAACTTCACGTCAGTGCTTTTCTAGGTTTTTTGAGTTATTGGAAAAAACGATACCGACGAAAAACCCACCAAATTCAACAGATTTTTTTCTCAATATCTCCGGAAATTATAACCGTATCGAACTGAATTTTGGTACACTTCTGTGCAATATCGAGCTCAAGGTATGGACAAAATTTTCTTCGAATATGATCGATGGTTCCTAAAATAAAAATTTTCCAAACAAATTCAGATTTTTTTTTTAAATAAGTGACGATATGATATCAACAAAATTTCGGAAAAAGTTGCGCGTCGTTATGCTTCCACTAACTTCCAGGTTTCAATCCAATCGCTCTAGAAGTTGCTGAAATATACCTAAGGAGAATAACCTCAAAATTTCAAATGACTATAACTACGAAACCGTTTAGCCTCCGCATTCTGATGAGCGACCTACTTTGGAAGGTTTGAGTTAATAGCTTGTCTGAGACCATTTTCGGCTCAAAATTCGTAAATTACAGACATTTGGACCCAACGATAGCACGCTGTTCCCCAGAGCATGCGCGCAAAAATATCGAGAAGATTTTGCGAAATACTATCAAAAGATGTCGTCCAGTGAGAATGAAGAGAGTGATCGCTCCGTGAAAAAGTCAAATTCCGGCGAATCAATAACGAAATTATGCAATTATTGCAACAAGAAAGTTGTCGATTCAATGTACTGCGTGAAGTGTAAAGCCGATCTACACAAATCATGTTGGAATACATCGAAATCGAAGAAATCCGCCTCCTGCAATCATGTCGAGAAACTCGAAGTTGAAGATTCGTCAACCCAAGGTAACAAAAACATGACCGAAAATGAATTCCTTAAGAAGCAAGTAGAATTACTAACAGCCCTTTTGGAAGAGACGAGAAGTAAAAATAAAATCCTAATGGTAAATAATGAACTTCTTTTGGAAAAAATAAATAACATGAAAGGAAAAAATAACGATAAAAAAACACGTAAACAATCAAGTCTAGAAAGAGTAGAGACGTCAATTCCTACAATTGAGGTATCTATGACAACCGAGACAGAAACTCCAAGACAGAATTCGGTGCCATCTTCTGCGGCAAGTATGTCTTTGTCAGAACGAGATGACATTGACAATATCAACATCAACAACCTGAATGTAAACAAGGGAACTTGGACGACAGTGGTGAGAAAGAGGGCGAGGCCGATGGAAAGAAAGAATAATGAGCAGAAGGAAATTACCCAGAATAATCCAACTCAGATGAACCCGCAAAGAAAATCTAGGCAAAGTATTGTGTGTACAGGTAATATCAAAGAAAATGAGAGAATAAAAGGTGCCGTTAGAAGAAAATGGATCTACATCGGAAGAATTGCAGGAACTGAGGTAACAGAGGCCGATATGAAAGATTTTCTTTCAGATCTCCCTAGAGCTGAAACAATTCAAATAAAGAAACTTCAGACTAAAGGTTCTAATTCTGCTTTCAGTATCGGAGTACCGGACGATCATCTGTTTGAAACGTTGCATGACCCCAACTTTTGGCCAAATGGAATAACTTTGAGAGAGTTTAATTTCTCGAATTTTTTCCGGAAACCACCGAATCCGCCTGCAAGGTTGTAGAGAAAGTCAAAGAATTAATGCCATTTCGCAAAGCCATTTTTTCTCTCATTGTAAATGCCGAGCCTTATACTATTTTAGAATTTCAAAATTACTGTGCTGTCTTGTAATTTTGTTTCATGAATTGTTTACAGTAAAAAGTAGACCTGTTTTCTCTTTATTGTCTGTACTGATAATAATTTGGAAAATAAACTCATATTATTATTATTATTATTATTATTATTATCAATGCAAGCATTGGCCCCGGCCCCTTTCGAAGATTTCTAATTATGCATTTGAATTTCGGGGGAAACGAAACGGATATCTGTGATATTCCTCACTCGTCACAAGGAAATTATCTTGAGGTGCTATCTATCATTTAGAGTTTTTCGCGTTGGCGTTGCAGTGACTTATATTAATTCTGTAATTCTCACGTAAAATAACGAATTGCTTGTCACTAAAAGTAACGAATTTATAGAAATCATGGTCATTTCGTTTAAAAATATCGAAGTCGAAGAGGCTGTCCACATAAATTAGCGCCATTGGTGACGTTACATCATTTTGACTCAAATGGTCCCTTTAATAGCAAGACGCAAAGGTTTTTTTGCGCGCATGTTCAAGGGGAACAGCGTGCTATCGTTTTGTCCAAATGTCTGTAATTTTGGATGATTGAGCCGAAAATGGTCTCAATCGACTAGGTTGGACTCACTGATGACGAATCCGGTGTCAAAATCGATTCTGTCCGGCCGGTTGGCCGGCCGTAGACACGATAACTGTCGAACGAAGTGAGCTAGCGACTTGAAACTTTCAGGGTAGGTTGCGCATTGGAATGCCGCGGTTAAGTTCGTTAATGGGCCAAATCGATCGAATAGTTTCGGAGTTATAAGCATTTGAAGTTTTGAAGTTATTTATTTTTTATTTCAGAAACTACTTGAGCGATTGGATTCAAACTTGGCAGTTTGGTGGAGTATAGCGACGCGCAACTTTGAGCCAAATTTCGTCAAGATCATATTGTCAATAAATAAAAAAAAAAATTTTTTTCGAAAACCATTCATCATATCCAAAAAAAATTATACTCACACTTTGACCTTCTAATTTCACAGCAGTGTACTAAATTTCAGCTCGATACGATCATAAGTTTTGGAGATATCGGGAAAAAATATGTCAAATTTCGAGGTTTTCTTCTCGATATCGTTGATTTTTTTGGTATTACTCGAGAAATACTGATTCAGTCCTGATTAAACTTCACAGCTAGTTTTAAGATGCTGAAAGACAACTTTGTGCAAAATTTCGTGATAATCGGGTTATTAGAACAATTTGAAAAAAAAAATTTATATGATTTTTTCATCATATCATCCTCATTAAATTCTGTATGAAACTTCGAACTGTTATTTTCGATGAAGTACTGGATTTCAATTCGATCTGGTCTGTATTTTTGGAAATATTGGAAAAATAAAATTTTGATTGGGTATATCTACGGAATCATTGGGTGGATTTTACCCATTCACGAATTCGGCCTTCGTAATTAAGGTCCAAACCTTCTCTACAAATATCGAGTTTCTAAGTTGTTTCTTTCGGAAGTTATTGTGTTTACGCAGTCGGCCGTTAGGCTTGGGGCTTAATTACGAAGGTCGAATTCGTGAATGGGTAAAATCCGCCCAATGATTCCGTAGATATACCCAATCAAAATTTTATTTTTCCAATGTTTCCAAAAATACAGATCAGATCGAATTGAAATTCAGTACTTCATCGAAAATAACAGTTCGAAGTTTCATACAGAATTTAATGAGGATGATATGATGAAAATCATATAAATTTTTTTTTTCAAATTGTTCTAATAACACGATTATCACGAAATTTTGCATAAAGTTGTCTTTTAGCATCTTAAAACTAGCTGTGAAGTTTAATCAGGACTGAATCAGTATTTCTCGAGTAATACCGAAAAAATCAACGATATCGAGAAGAAAACCTCGAAATTTGACATATTTTTTCCCGATATCTCCAGAACTTATGATCGTATCGAACTGAAATTTGGTACGCGCGCACGTTCAAATTCGTTGCTGAAGCGGTCATCTACATTGAACATGCGCGCAAAAGTTGCTGCCTTCACGGCAGTGCTTTTTGAAATTTTTTTTTAGTCTCGAATAGACTTTCACGAGACTCTCGAAATTCGAGACTAACTTTTTGCGCGCATGTTCTAGGGAAACATCGTGCTATCGTTTTGTCCAAATGTCTGTAATTCTCGAATTTTGAGCAGAAAATGGTCTCAACCGATTAGGTTGGACTCACTGATGACGAATCCGGTGTCGTAATCGAATCTGTCAGGCCGGCCGGCCGTTCGCACGATTATGGGCGTACGGAAGATTCTATAGACTGGAGAATTTCAGGGTTGGTTGCAATACAAAATGCGAAGGTTCACAATCAGTTGAACGGTGTTGGATAAATAGCTATTTGAAATTTAGAGGTTATTTCTCTGATATTCTGAGAACTACTGGAGCGATCGAATTCAAACTTGGCGGTTGGTTGAAGCATAAGGACATACAACTTTTGCAGAATTCTGTTGAGATCGTGCTGTCAATAAATTAAAAAAAAAATTTTTTCGCAATTTCTCGGAAACTGTTTATTACATTTGAAAACATTTCGAGCATACCTTGAACTATATATTTCAGAGTAGTGTACCAAATTTCAGTTGGATGAGTTTCGAAGATATTCCGAAAAAATATGTGAAATTTCGTGTTTTTTCTCGATATCGTTGTTATTTTAGGAATAACTCAAAAAATACTGATCCAATCATGATGAAACTTGGCAGCTTGTTTGAAAATGCTGATGGACAATTTTGTGCGAAATTTCATGATGATCATGCATCAGAACAATCTGAAAGAAAATTTCAATTTTTTTTTTCAAAAATTCAATATTCTGTGATATTCTGATAATAATATCCTGATGAATTTCTGTATGAACCTTTGAACTGCCACTGACGTGAGGCGGGGGCTTATGCATGTGCGCTTGTTAACTATTAAGGTACGATTCGGATCTTGGCAGTAGCGAAAATAACCTTAAAATTCCAAATACCAACGAAATTCGACATAGTTTTTTCCTTATATCTCCGAAAGTATATATCGGATCGAGATGAAATTTGAAACATTTTTGTTGAATACGGACCCTAGGGTTAGTGCCAAATTTCGTTGAAATCTAATCAATATTTTCGTAGTATTTGCCAACAAGTTACAAAGTTTTCATCATGATCAGACCAGTATTTCTATTTTATTCCTGAAATGACAACGATACCTAGATAAAACACACAAAATTTTAAATATTTGTTCCCCAATTGCTCCGTAAATTACAGGCAGATCAAACTGAATTTGTTAACTATTGTTAAATTCTGGTCTACGCGAATTCTGATGAATTAAAAAAAAATTGTTCGACAAACGTTTGTAAGATTTTGAATTTTTTTCTTTGAATTTACTTATTCGAGCAGTTGTTCTATGACAAATCACCAAATTTCAATCGGACCGCATAAGAATTTCTTGAGATATTGAGGAAACAACCTCAATTATTCAAATGAGTATAACTGCTAAATCGTTTGGCTGATTTGGCCAATTAACGAACTCAACTGGCACATTTGTAAACGCAACCAAACCTTAAAGTTTCGAGTCACTAGCTTCTTCCGTTCTCAAGTAATCTTGGCCACGGGTGACCGTTTGTCAAGCAGATGCAATAGCTGACCAATGTCTGCATCCAGTTCATAAAGTTATATACACTTAGCTACTAATTTATCACGTTGACGCATACACATTGGTATGTGGATGGCTAGTGTGACAGTCCATTTAATCAGGAGTTGTGATTCTATGGATCCTTCTCAGATTTTCGAACCAAAAGATTTAAGCAATTCAGAATAAAAGAAATGACTTACCTGTTACTGGTCCACCGGTGCAAGGGACAGGTATATTATCTAGGTTGACGGCTCTGAATGAAGGCTTGGTTATCTGGTACCGGTTGGTCTTCTCAAATTCATTCACTTCGTCAACCTGAAAACAGAGAAATAAATATTAACATTAAAAAAAGTGAATTTTTAGTTGGTGTATTATTTCAGATATTTATTCAAGTTAGTGTTTCAGTATTGCGAAACCTCATTCATGAATTGGTCCATTTAAAAACGTGATCTTGGTAATCATTTCTCGTAGTTTCTTATTCCGAATGTTGTTTTGGTTACTGTTTGGAATGACCAACAAAATCGAATTTGCCCACGAATTCTTCTATACATCAGTTAATTTCAGTCGGTCCCATATCAAAAAAAATATGATCTGACCAACGGTTGATCCTCTTTAGTTAATTCCCAATGGAAATTATTGAAGAAATGTGTTATTTAGTTCAAATGTTTGCTCAGTTCCTGGTCATACTTGCCTCCACTTAGAAAGAAGTATATTAAAATGAGGACAAAAAAATTACCGAATGTATGAAATTGTTTCGAGCGAGTGTCTGACTGACCAGTGGATTATGCATGGGGTAGGCCTGACTTGAAATATCTGTTGTGATACCCCTCCGATACTTTTAATTACTGACAAAATACAACATTTCCAGCTAACCAGGTGCCACTTTACAGTCTCTAGGATCAAGAAACCATTAATTAATTTTTCGAAGGCGTTTTGTTTATATTGCTGGTCATGAGCATGATTCAAAAGGCTGAATCATCCTACGAGAAAGAATTGACGACGTCTAAAAACAGGAAGAAGTTGTACAAATACGTGAGATCATGCATGAACTCCAAAGTTATTGTTTCAACGGTAAGAAATTCTAGTGGTGCTCCTTGTGCGGACGTTCGCGAATCAGCCGACATACTTGCCGAGGTTTTCGCCTCAACGTACACCATTGAACCTCCTGGAGGTGTTCCTGTTCCTGGAGTCCAGCGTGTTGAAGCAGAGCTTTCTGAGATCGTGTTCGATACTCAGGTAATTGGAAAATATCTCTCTGAGCTCAGGATTGGTGTGGCTCGGGAAAACGATGGAGTAACTGCACGCTTGCTGCAGCGTTGTGCCGAAGGATTTGCAGTCCCACGCAATATAATATTTTCGGAATCACGATGGCTTTCGGCATCGATTACCCCAATATTCAAGAAGGGAGACAAACTCAACCCACAAAACTATCGTCCAATAAGCATCCTCTCGATGGCTTCCAAGGTTCTGGAGAGGATCATGAACGACTATATCATTCAATTCTGCTCTGATAATGACATCATTCCTAAGTCCCAGCATAGTTTTCTTCCCTATCGTTCCACAACTCACGGTCGTCTTGTTTCTGAACTGGAGCATCTTGGACTGAGAGGTGGATTGTTGAGGTGGCTCGAATCTTTCCTATCAAACCATAAATTCCGAGTACGGGTGGGAAATGTTTACTCAACGAAACAAAGGGATGTAACATCTGGTGTACCTCTAGGATCTGTAATAGGCCCAATACTTTTCCTCTTCTTCATATCAGATTTACCGGATCGACTCCGGTCGCAGTGTTCTTTCTTCGCAGATGATGCCAAAATTTTCAACCTGCCTCTTTTATTATATTATCTTCTACAAGCTGGTCTGGATCTCCTTTTAGTCTGGTGTCATGACTGGTTATTACCACTCAATAGGGAGAAATGTTGCATTCTTCATATTGACAGAAACAATCCAGGTATTTCCTACAACATCGGCGGACACGGACTGCGACTTGGTGTAATAGTCAGTTCAGACCTCACGTGGTCGGACCAACTTTCAACTGTTGTTGGAAGGGCTAAGCAGATAACTTTTCTCCTGGGGAAGTTCTTCAAGGGTGCTGATCGCAGTGCTTACTGTTCCCTCTATAAAACATACATCGACCAGATTTGATGAAAATTCCCTTGAATCACTTCAACGTCAAGCAACTCGTTTACCTTATACTTAACCCAGATCATCTTACGAGCAACGATTGAGCATATTTGGACTTCGAAGCTTTGCCGAATGTCGAGAGCGTGGAGACCTCATATTCACGCATAGAGCACTAGCTGGTCACTTTGGTGAGGACTTCAGGAACATGTTTCAGTTATAAAGGCCCCTACCGTCAAAACTTTCAAGAATAGATATGATGCATGGAGTGTCCAAGATCGCTAGTTTCTTTTTTTCGTTCGCCACCGGTTTTGTTCAAAGATTCATTTGAATTTTCTTTTCTTGTAATAATACAATTATTTTTTTTTGGGTCAAAGGTTTCTGTTTCGCTATTGACACTTCTGTTGTATATTTTTATATCTTTGACAAGAGCGACGGGTATCTTTTGGTACTTTCCTCATGTTTCAAAATGATGTCTCTCCTGGTAGTATCCTATTACTTTTGTGTAAAAATCGCAGCGTTTTTTCAATCACAACAGAGAAGTTCTTTTTCTGCTGGTTTCGTCCCGCTCAACATACACATGATACTGTACATTATCAAATTGTGTGATTGTAAAGTTTTTCGAATATTTTTGCAAATCTGGAAACTCGTGACTGAAGTCGCATCCAGTATTCCTATTTCTCATTATTCCGTAACTTCGCAGAGTAACACAGCGGCGTCGTGAGTCATTTGAACGTGATAAATATTGGCATTGGCTTCCATCCATAAAAAATATTTAGCAGCACCACTATCGAAGTGAATTTATGTTTTTCCACAATCATAAATATTTGATACACGTTGGTATATGTCATATTTGAAGTCGTTACGAAATATCATGGATATTAAGGTGGAACGAAAAACGCGGAATTTTACACATTATTCACGCTTCACGTCAATTTTGTGGCAATACGATTTCATTCATGAAGTTGATTGTTACAAGTATAATCATTTCTTTTTTCAGAGTATTTGTCGAACAAGACTGATGTTGGCTGGTTGCCAATACAAAGATATGATGATAGCATTTGATGCTGACCAAAAATAGAACAAAGTTAAAAACATTTAATATATGTATAACAGGTGTGAACTATTTAAACACTCGAATAGTTGATCACATATACATGTGTGATAAAGGAATAGTGACAAATCACGAATAATCTGATAGCGAAAGTTTTCACTGAAATTCGGATTTGCAATGGGATTTTTTGGCTCCCTCGATAGCAAATATTCGAAATGAACGAATGAAAATTAGGAGCTTGTAAGCCATTTTTCATGATCATTCGAAATATGTGACACATTGAGCTGGTCGAATCCACAGTAATTTTTCAGAAAAAGAACTTGACAGTATAAAGAGTGTCCCATAACAGGGTCTAGAAATTTCAGAATCTGATTCAAAAAAAGTTTAAATATACACGTTCATTATTTTTTAGGTTTTTTCTGGGTTTTCACTCCCAATATCTGAAACAGAACTATTAGATATTAAATAAAATTGTTTTTTTTATGGAAAACGCCCTTATGGATTGCAGGATAGATATATTTGTCAAGGTCAGTTTCTTGGAAAATATTTTGCCTAATGAACAATACAGGAATATTTTAAACGATAAACAAAGCAAACTTTGACGTTCAGAGTGCAAATCTGACTCTTTTATCAGACAAACGAGAAAATTTCCAGAATTATTTTCTTTCGATTTTTCGTTTTGAGACTTTTGTCAAATTGACATTTTTATGAAATCACAGCAACACAGATTCACTTGGTTTAAAATTTTTATAATTCTACCTACTTTTCAAGTGAATTCAGCCAAATAGGGTCCATTTCTACAGAACATAATGAGCAAAATTACTCCGTCCATTTACCAAAATGCAAGATTTTTTTTTCGAATTATCTGATTCCGACATCAGTATTTTTGTGCTCTCGTTTTCTGATATCTAACGGTCGAGATGTTTTCCCTGTATATGTCTTTCCACAAATACAGGGAATACTATGAACACAATTTTTTATTTTTGTTTCTCGTTAATTGGTTTGGTTTTAGTTATTATGGATCATTTTTTGATTTGAAAACCACCCTTATATTGAATTTAGCAACAATTCTTCTTGAAAGTCCATATACATAAGGAATCAAACTCATAAAATTGGGTTTTTCATGATGGTTGTTCTGTTGATTCGGTTTATAATTGGAAAAAGATGTTTCTAAATTTGAAAAATTTGATGAATTCTCTAGGATATCCATTTACTTCAAGAAACGGTTTGATGTAATTTAATTCACGTAGACGAATCTCATTGGTTGATGGGATTACATAGGCTCTATCATAATGTGCTTCAATGATACCTCTTTTCACATTGAGTTGATGATTGGTATAAAAATTTAGATATCTATTTGAATGTGTATCTTTTCCAAAGACACTTTTTTCGAAATGATTCTGATATTTTTCAACTGAGAGATCTAAAACTGAAAGTCTATTATTCTTATCTAATTCCATCGTGAATTTGTGGGTTCTTACAATTCTGGTATTCGAAATATTGAAAAGATAAAATTTTGAATGGGTTTATCTACGGAATCATTCGGCGGATTTCACCCATTGTCGAATTCGACCTTCGGCATACCGTAAACACAATAACTTCCAAAAGAATCAAATTGGAAACTCGATATTTGTAGAAAAGGTTTGGACCTTCATTACAAAGCCCGAATTCTTGAATGGGTAAAATTCACCCAATGATTCCGCAGATATACCCATTCAAAATTAAATTTTTCTAATATTTCCAAAAATACAGATTAGATCGAATTGAAATCCAGTAATTTATCGGAAAATTACAGTTTGAAGGTTAATACAGAATTTAATGAGGATGATAAAGAAGATCACGGAATATCGAATATTTGAAAAAAAAGTTTCAAATTTTTTTTTTCAGATTGTTCTAATAACACGCACAATGTTGTCCTTCAGCATCTTTGAACTATCTGCGAAGTTTCATCACGATTGCATCAGTATTTTTTGAGTAATACCGAAAAAAACAACGATATCCAGAAGTGAACCACGAAATTCTACATATTTTTTCCCAATATTTCCGAAACTGATAGCCGTATTGAATTAAAATTTGGTACACTGCTGTGAAATATAAAGGAAGGTATAACTAAAATTGTTCTCGAATATGATCAATAGTTTCAGAAAAAAAAATTTTTTTCGAAAAAATAACAAACTTAACCGCGGCATTGCGATGCGCCAGCCGGATGGCCGGCCGGACAGAATCGATTTGACACCGGATTCGTCATCAGTGAGTCCAACCTAGTCTTTTGAGACCATTTTCGGTTCAAAATTCGAAAATTACAGACATTTGGACAAAACGATAGCACGCTGTTCCCCTAGAACATGCGTGCAAAAATTGTTCATGTTGAACCTCCACCAACCATATTTTAATAAAATCGTACATACGCATTTCTAGTAAATAGGGAAAATATGTATCTTCCGAAAACATCCAGCTGATTTTGCAGGATTTTTCTTTTTACGTCTTCAAGATCCTGCATGTCTGCAAACGGATGCTGTTACGGGAATACAGGGTCTTTCACGAGGAACCTCACCCATATTTATACGGGAAACTACTGAAAGTATTTTCATGAAATTCAGCACTTATAAGTATTTCACGATGCTGATGAAATCTAAAATATTTTCAAGGCATGAGCACCTCCGGTTTTTCCGGAAATGACGTCAACTTCCGTTTTTCAAATTAGAACACCATTTTTTTATTGCAGAAATAGATTCCTTAGAAAATTTAAATTTATTTTGATGTAACATTTTTCAGTTTTGGTTGGAAAATTCTCTCTGAGCGGGAAAATTCGAAAAAAAAATCGAAAATAGAGCTCCGCTGAAACAAGAATAACTTCGAGGTTTTTGGATGGAAAATTTTCATTTTTGGGATTTTTCAAGATGTAAGATTGATGTATCCACTTTGAAAATCGAAATCGCGATTCATGATACAGGGGGTGAAAAAATCGCTTTCAAAGTTAGGGATGACAAAATCGTGAAAAATCAATTTTTTCAAATTAGAACCCCATTTTTTTATGGCAGATATTGAATCTACGTTGAAAAATAATGTGAGTGTATGCATCACACCCTTGCCCTTAAATGGATATTTTCTGAGTTATTCACAAAAAACTGTTTTTCCTCTTGAATTTTCAGCTATTTCTTTTCCCTTCACGCCAAAAAGATGAAATTTTCAGGAACTGTTATTTGAACCATGCTGTAGATTTTTCACTCCTTCTTGAAACCGACTTCAAGTTACTATTAGGAGAACCATGGCAAACTCTCGCAGTTATAACTAGAGAAGATGCTCAAAGTTTTGACCGTTAATTTCTAGACATTTATTTATACGTCTCAGGAATGCTTCGTGCGTTGCTCTTCTTATTTCATCGGGAGGAAGAGTAAAATTAGGCATAGTGATCGGTTTTATAACTTAATACGAATTATCACCAAATTAATAGTAAACACAAAATGCTACTGAATAAAGAGGAATTTGGCAGATGTAATTAATGATATCTATCATTAAAAAAAAATAATGTAAAACATGGTAAGTTTTTGCATATGGTTCATAAGGAATTATTTATTTATCACTGGAGAGAAAACCGATGGCCGATTAGTTGAAATAAAGAGGTTTCCGATACAAATTCGAATCCAAATTCACCATCTATTTAGGAACAATCTGTAAATTTTTTCTCTTGCATATTAGGGTAGTAAAATCTAAAACATGGTTTAAGTAACAGTTCCTGAAAATGTCATCTTTTTGGCGTGAAGGGAAAAGAAATAGCTGAAAATTCAAGACGAAAAACAGTTTTTTGTGAATAACTCAGAAAATATCCACTTTAGGGCAAGGGTGTGATGCATACACTCACATTATTTTTTAACGTAGATTCAATATCTGCCATAAAAAATGGGGTTCTAATTTGAAAAAATTGATTTTTCACGATTTTGTCATCCCTAACTTTGAAAGCGATTTTTTCACCCCCTGTATCATGAATCGCGATTTAGATTTTCAAAGTGGATACATCAATCTTACATCTTGAAAAATCCCAAAAATGAAAATTTTCCATCCAAAAACCTCGAAGTTATTCTTGTTTCAGCGGAGCTCTATTTTCGATTTTTTTTTCGAATTTTCCCGCTCAGAGAGAATTTTCCAACCAAAACTGAAAAATGTTACATCAAAACAAATTGAAATTTTCTAAGGAATCTATTTCTGCAATAAAAAAATGGTGTTCTAATTTGAAAAACGGAAGTTGACGTCATTTCCGGAAAAACCGGAGGTGCTCATGCCTTGAAAATATTTTAGATTTCATCAGCATCGTGAAATACTCATAAGTGCTGAATTTCATGAATATACGTTCAGTAGTTTCCCGTATAAATATGGGTGAGGTTCCTCGTGAAAGACCCTGTATAGAAATGCATTTCACCACAACTTATTCACAAGCGAGCATAATGTTGACATTTTTAGCCCATAATCCGCGAAACATGAGACTAATATAATTCCTGCATGAAACGGTCTTGCGACAATGTGGCAGATTCCACAAGATCTAAACTATATTCCGGAAAAAATTACTCTTTTAAGTTAAGAAATGAGTTGAGAATAAATAATGTGAATATTCCAGAAAATTTCCTCGAAATACAAAGTATAACAAAGTCATAAAAAAATTCAACCCGAATTGTTTCCTGTTTCTCGGCACTTCAAAAGTTCCCTCTCGATTCCAAATATGAAGATCATACATCAAATCCTTTGATGTATTATTTTTTTACAGCTGGCCACATGTCACTGAAGTAACATGATCACTCTCTTAATTACGAACGTGATTTAGTACCGAGTGAACAGAACAAATGACCTATATTTCTGGATATGGCAGATGCCAAAATAATATACAGTTAATTATTATTCAAACAAACGACACTGTTCGTCAAATTGGATATATTCATCCTGGCAATGCTGTTTTATATTCAATAAACTTGTTAATTGATTGTAAAATTGCTCACTCAGCTTTATTATTTCGACACCAAAATCCTTTTATGTTCCAATTTCGTCGTTTTTAATTTCATTTCTGTTTCTGCGCGCATGTTCCATGGAGCGGGTCTTGCCGGAATGTCATGAATTTCCGAAAATTGTCTCAAACCTCTTGGTTGGACTCACTGGTAAAGAATAAAATCTAGAAAAGCACTGACGTGAGGTCAGGAGCTTTTACGCGATTGTTCATATTCTATCTATTAGATCAACACGAAATTTTGCGCCTAGTTGCGTGTTAGTAATCTCCACCTAATAACGAGCTTTCAACCTGATTGCATCTGTACTTCCTGAGATATTGCGGAAATAACGTCAAATTTCCAAATAAAAATGAAATTTGGCACATTTTTTTCTCTATATTTCCGAAAGTTGATATCGGATAAAATTGAGATTCGAAACATTGTTTTTAAATACTGACTCCAACATTTGTGCCGAATTCCATTGGAATCTAGTCAATATTTCAAGAGAAAAAAAAAATTTTCATCAAAAAGTTTAAAAATTTTCGAATAAAATTTTTTTAGAAATTTTCTAGCAACTGGATTCACACGAAAATTTGCCCTAAGTTAAGCGTTGGTATTACAAAACTGTCCACTAAGTTTCAATTTTATCGAGACAATACTTCATGAGATATCGATGAATTAACCTAAAAATTTCAAATGAGCCTAACTCCGAAACTATCCAACCGATTTTACCCATTCACGAACTCAACCGAGAGTCCAAACCTAACCTGACAATTTCAAGTCGCTAAGTCTTCTCTTTCCAAATTTAGAGCACGTACGGACGGCCGGACGGACGGAATTGAATTTCACCAGGGACTCTCCTTCAGGGACGAAATGATGACGCGCTGTTCCCTAGAACAAGCGCATAATAATTTCAGAATCGATTCTGTCCGGCTGCCATTGTCGACATAATTTGAGAACGGATAGAACAAGAATTTTGCGCATCACAGTGCTACGGTTGAGTTTGTTAATATGCCGAATCAGCCAAACGATTTCGGAGTTATGCTCTAAATATCTCAGGAACTACTGAAGGGATCGGATTGAAACGTGGTACTTATAGTTCGTTGTAGAATGCTGACGTTCAATTATAGGTTTGTTTTGGTTGCGAAATTCAGAACTGTCCTAAGACAGTTCTAGAACTGCGTATAATCGATCCGCTGTTCAAGCCCGATTCTGAACTATCCTAGAACAGTTCTGAAAGCGATGAAACCCAAACACGAATTAAGTTCGGGTTCTCATCCGGATTGTAGAGGAAGAAAAACTTTCTTTTGAGTTGGCAGAAAAGAGGGATTTTAATCAGGTCTTATATATTGCCTGTGGTTTAATTAAAAATATGCGAAAGTCCTTGTCGCACTATGTAGATAGTATATAAATATTTTTGGGGATACTTCCGTCTACTTAATTTTTTTTGTGAAAATCTTTTTCCTGAACTTTGTTCATTACTTAAATTATATTTCAAAATGAACCAACGAATTATTGATTGATATAATAATGAATTTAATGAAATGAATCTTTTTTTGTAAAAATCGTTTTTCTGAACTTCTTCATCACTTCAATTATATTTCAAAATGAAGCAACAAACTATTGATTGATATAATAATGAATTTAATGATGAAAGTATTTCAGATATGTGCTTTTCAGAAAAAAATTCATTCGGAACATCATTATTATTCAATAGAGGAAGAGGGCTGTTGCATTCATAGATTTATTTAAGAAATAAACATCCCAAGTGTGAACAATGGAAATGAAATCCATTAGATTATCCTGGGAGGTCGTAACGAAGGAGTTATCCTCAATAACAAAAATTTATATTCAACAGTTAGTCATTTCCTCAACAAATACAACAATCAAATCAAAAACCAAATCAACACGACGCGACGTCGAAAAAGTCAAGTTATCATTTAAATTGTTGACAGCCACTCTACGCTTGTACGAACTACCCAATTCTGAAGCAGTTCGGACTCTTACGTCCGAACTCCTTTCACAGTCCTAGAACAGTTCGGAATCGATTCTGAAAATAACCAAAACAGGATTACTCAAATTCTGAACCGGTTCTGAAATGAACCAAAACACAAAATCGCAATCGCGGATGCGGAACCGTTCCAGAACAGTTCTGAACTCGGAACCAAAACAAACCTAATATCTTTCAATTGAACCAAATATATTTTGTAGGCCACATCACCACAAACATTCTGTTCATTGGTTAGAGGTATTCCCAATAAAAAAAACTTACTTCGGTACAGAAATTATCATGGAAATAAGTAGGATTAAACTAAGAATTTTTTTAATTTTGAGAAATCCTGTTTGGGCGCTCATTTCACCGGAAAGGTGTGTTCCATCATTATAGATTAACAATGTCCAAGGAGATGAAGTTCAATTACAAATTGGACAGTAGCACACACAACCTATTCAATGTAAAGTGGTCCTAACATTATGTGATAATTAGTCAAAGCTAGTGATTCGACATAATTAATGAATTCACGAAGCGATAAATGAAATGAATTATAGTTACTGAATTAACCGTTCATACATCCTTTAATCAATCGAAATAGATTGGGATTTAACAACGACTTCTCTCATATTATGTCAGTGAGATATATTTTGGCACTCGAGCATTTATTGAAAAAGAGTTAATTCATGTGAACCTTAATTTCATTATGAATTGATCTAATATATTTGTGAGACTTATTGCTTGAAGTCGTTCAGTGACAAGATTTATTGATTTGTCTCCCTTCGCCGGTTTTTATACTTCTAGATAAGTATGAATTTCGAGAAAAGATTATAATTAATTTGTTCATTTTATTGTTTGTTAATGGTCAATCGAGTTTATTATTGGATTTTCAGTTCCATTTCTTTCATTTGCATCTCTCAATTTGTCTACTTTCCCAAATGACCAAATAACATTTTTCTGTTCGAAAAAGTGCAAATGCGAAAAAATCACTGCTGTAGTTTGATTTAAACACATTTGATTTCTGTTGGGATCGTACCGTTTGTTTCGAATTCCTTTTCGGAAACCATTCATCCGTGCTCGGTTGAAATTTGCACCGATCTTGAAGTTGATATAATTTAAATAGAGTGCGCCAAATTTCAGTTTGATCCGTTAATTTTCAGAGATTTTGGGGAAGGAATATGTAAAATTTGATTTTTTTCTCGGTATCGATGTTATTTTCGGAATAATTCAGAAAATACTGATCTGATTTCTCACATAATTATGCATCAGCTTTTGCCAACTCGGCTACTAGTTTTCGAAGGCTGATGCAAAATTATGTGACAAATTTAGAAATATTCTTGTCATTAGAACAATCACAAAAATCAATATGTTTCCGCCCACAAATCTGAACATGTGCTATGCGCAACTATGATCTCTAGATATAATATTCTTGCACAGAATTAAGGCAAATTTGGCATCAAAGAGCTTTCGGAGTATTTTGATCTTTCGCAAAATAAGGCACATTTTTCAAACCATTGTTATGAGAGATGAATTCTACAAAAAATTTGCTGGTAGTTTTAAAAATATGTAACCTTGAAATCTGTGAATAAGTAGACAAAAAATATTGCGTCATAATAAGCAAATAACCGCAACATAGTTTCGCTCCATGGAAAACTCGTAATTTTTGGACTCTGAGATGTTCAAGCCAGCAAAACATTTCTTGCGGAACGTCTTTTTCAAAACAATGGTTTCAAAATCTTGCCTCATCATTCGACAGATAAAATATTGAGTATTCACTGCAAAAACTGAAAAAGTTCTGAAATTTGAATAACTATATCTCCTTATTGCTCAAAAACCAAATTTGCCAAAATTTGGAACAGGAACTTTCGATGTCGAGAGGTTGACATAACTACGGCTTCAAGAAAATAAATAAAAATAACGCAGATGTTTCCCAAACAAAAATCATAATTTCTCTATTTAAAATATGATAATATGATTCCATCCAAAAAATATTTGGGACCACTGAATGGGTTCATTAAAAATAGAAAAATAGAATGGGTAAAGAATGTAAATTTATGGAAGCTGCCATATTTATGACACGTAAAATCTTGATTATTATCGAGTATTTAAGTTTTAAGTCGGAGTGTGATTACAGAAAATTCAATTCCATAAGGAATTAAAATAAAGACCTAGATTTTTTCGAGCTGAATTAGTTTTTGTAATTGGGGGAAATTGGTGCAGTTTTATGAGGAAATCCTCAAACTAGACGTAAAATCTGCCGTAGTTTGTTTTCGGAAATCAGAAGGAATGTTGAAATTTTCCGTATTAGAGTAGACCTATTGTATTTGATCAATTGTTTGTGCACTGATCTGGCAACATTTTCTACAGGGGATGCCAAGAGTATTATATATGGCTTTTTGCCATTTTTTCAGTGGAGTTTTTATCGAAGACCCTCGTAGATTGCCTTCTAGTATGAAACATTTCGGGGAGAAAGATCCGATTAAAAATTTGGACATTTGGAGTGAACTTCTTTGAATCAACATAACTTATATGTGCAGCAGAAACAATTGTATGGAACCCCATAAAATATGTTCAAAGTGATCAAAAATAATATGGAATGTGTGTCTACTATTATTGAAAATTCTATTCTAAATAAATACTCATTGCTTGGAAATATAGAAAACAACTGCACTCATAGTAATTTGATCTCTTATTACTGAGAAATTTCGATAACTTCGATCATAGACAAGATGACTTCGATTCGAAGACAGGTAAACCTCGAAAATGCTCATGCAATATAATAATTCTCATCTGCAACAGCGCAAGAGAAAACGTTTGAAGTATTTAAATGGTCTATAATTTCTGGCCAATTCTTTTGAATGTCCCAGTATGCATCGAAACGCTCCGCATCGTATATATTCGATTCGCTTCTTGGCCCTGGAGTCTTAAAGTTCAGAATTAGAATGTAAATTAGAAATTTCCTGGGTTCAATCATTAATTCTGTGTATGTTGGGGAGTTAAGTTATTTTGAGATAGCAGCTAGGAAAGATTGCCAGTGAGGACAAAATATTAAATATCATGCTAATACATATCCCGTTGCATTAGTGTACATTTGTATATCGAAATAATAACTTGAAAATATCATGATTTTTGAGTGATAATGGAATTGCTCATGAATTATGTCGGAGCTTCATTGAAGTATGTGATAAAAAAGCAATTTTTGACCCACAGAAAATTTTTTCGAATGAGAAAACATTAAAATTTTATAAAAACTATGTAAGCATTTGGAGGATATTTTCCTTATATCATCTTAAATTAAATGAAAAACACACTGATGTTTCACCTCATTGAATTCAATATTCAGTAGGTCTAGAAAGATCTATTGAATTCGTTATATCCAAAAAATTATAAATTCAAGAAACAAAATCATATTTCTATAAGGAATTCCTGTTTTTTATTAGTGTTTCTGTGTGAATTTTATATTGTTGGGTTAAAATGTCTCTGCTTATCACGGTGAACATCTTTCCTTGTTATAAGTTAGATTGAAGAAGTCTAAAAGGGAATTTATGAAATATAGAATGCCAAAATTATTATGAATAAAAATTAGCCACTATTTCAATACTTCTGGCGAGAAAGTCTATTTCGAGTTCGTTGTTAATTAAATTATGATCCGATAATTATATTTCCATTATTTCAAAGGCTCTGAAAAGCTTGGATAGGATACGATTACTAGAGAGGTTATCTATGAACTTTTTTATGGGGACTCTACCGAGATGCAAATATGTTTCCTCTAATTTTTCATGAAAAAGGAACCAAGTTGAATATTTGAATGTAAGATTATACTCGAATTTCAGGGATAATAAAAATAATTTGGAAATGATCAATCCAAAAGTTTCATTATCTGGTATTAACGGAAGCAATTCGGAAATCTGAGTAATATCCTCATGAAAATTTGATCCTGATTAATCTAATGACGTCATCCAAATTCCAAATAGATCTTTATCGCGCAAGCGAAGACGAATTCCACCTGTTCAAATTCTTATACAATATTTGAGGACATCAGTCGAGTGACTCACTTTATTTCAAATTTACGGAAAAACGTACAGGTACATACCATTTTGGAACTGAATAATTTTTTTGAATTATCGAGCCGTTGCGGATAGACATAAAACTGAAAGTTTCATTTCGGTTGAAAAAAACAATACGTTTTTAGGAAAAAACGCATTTTTGATAAGAGTATCGGCGATAATATTGAGGTTTGCATCTCTAAATAGATTTTCCTGAATTTTGTCGGAAACCAGAATTGAAAATTGTATATATCGTTACACGCATCGGCATAATCCAAGTAGTTGAATGCGATATTAGTTGAAAAAATAATTATTTCGAGGAAAAGCTTGAAAACTCCCTTACCTGAAGTTAAGGCTGGTGTTTTCGGAACACTGAAGACAATTAAGCTAAATTTTAAAATTTTGTGGGTGTTGTTATTAAGAAACCAAGCTCCACTCGGCTTCCTTCGATTGTATTCGTAATAATGATAATTTTATTTCAAACTTATATCCCACTAATTTTATCTCGCTCCGAATTCAAATAGACGAGAACTATGAAATTCCCTCTTTGTTTCCGAAAGGCTGGTTCGACTGTGAATGCGATTTGGATGCAGCGCGATTTTATTGTGAATGATATCCTGAAATATTGCAAATCTCACAAAAATTTTTGAGCCGTATATTTGTTTGTTTTCGAAAAAATGTGTGAAATAAACATATCCCGAAATATCCAGGAGTTGCGTCGTGTGCTTGTGAGTTGATCGGTTTTGTGGAATTTATAAACAGACATTTTGTATAATTTTTTTTCATCGTAGCCTGCCTGTATGTTTATCAGTTTTTGATTTTGATTGAGGATTGCCGATGCCGTTTTGAGCTCGACATGGGTGTTGTGACGGAATCGAAACATTCTGACGAAAACAAATATAATGGATATGTCGGAAAAACCTGAATATTTTCCCGCTCAGTTTCACATTCATTTGCTATAGTTTTTTGACAAATGTCTGTAATATTCGAATTTTTGGCCGAAAATGGTTTCAAACGACTAGGTTGGACTCACTGATCACGAATCCGGTGTCAAAATCGATTCTGTCTGGCCGGCCGTCCGTCCGTAGGCACGATTACGGAAGTACGGAGGATCCTATCGACTTGAAAATTTCAGGGTTGGTTGAATTTCAAAATGCAAAGGTTGAGTTCGTTAATGGGCAAAATCGGCGGAATGATTTCGGAGTTGTATCTATTTGAAATTTTGAGATAATTTCCCTGATATTTCAAAAACTTATGAAGCTACTGAATTGAAACTTGGCAGTAAGTTGGAACATATTAACCTCCAACTTTTCGCAAAATTTCGTTGAGAAAGTGCAGTCAGTAAATTAAAAAAAAAAAAAAATTCTCGGAAACTATTCATCACATTTGGAAAAATTTCGGGAATACCTTGAACTACATATTTCACAGCACTGTACCAAATTTCAATTCGAAACGGTCATTATTTTAGGAGATATCGTAGTTTTTTCGGAGTAACTCAAAAAATGCTGATTCAGTCATAATGAAACTTGCAAACTAGTTTGAAAATGCTGATGGAGAACTTTGTACAGACTTTCCGTGATGATCGTGTCATTGAAACAATTTGAAAAAAATGTCAAATCTTTTTTTCAAATATTCAATATTCTGTGCTCTTCTGATCATATTATCCTCATTTAATTCTGTATGAACTTTCGAACTGTCATTTTTCGATAAACTACTGGATTTTAATACGATCTAATCTGTTTTTTGTAAATATTGGGAAAATAAAATTTTGAATGGGTAGGTATATATTCGGAATCGTTGGGTGGATTTTACTCATTCACGAATTTGGCGTCTACTGTCAGCCATTAGACCGAACGTCAACACAATAAGGTTATGTTGTTAATGTTATTGGCGTTTTCCATGAAAAAACAATTTTATTTAATTTTTAGCTCAATTAAGTTCTGTTCCAGATATTGGGAGGAAGAACACAGAAAGAAACTACAAAACGAAACATTTTTGAGTTATTCCAGAAAAAACAACGATACCGAGAAAACAACCACAAAAGACAGATTTTTGCCCAATACCTCAAAAATCATAAGCCTATAAAACTGAAATTTGGTACAACGCTGTGAAATATTAAGCTCAAAGTATCAGCAAATTTCCTTTGAATATGATGAAAAGACCCGAAAACATGTTTTCAAAAGAACATACTGGATTTTTTGCGCGCATGTTCTAGGGGAACAGCGTGCTATCGTTTTGTCCAAGTGTCTGTAATTTTGGATGATTAAGCCGAAAATGGTCTCAATCGACTAGGTTGGACTCACTGATGACGAATCCGGTGTCAAAATTGATTCTGTCCGGCCGGCCGGCCGGCCGGTTGGCCGGCCGTAGACACGATAACTGTCGACAGAAGCAAGCTAGCTACTTGAAACTTTCAGGATAGGTTGCGCATCAGAATGCCGCGGTTAAGTTCGTTAATGGGCCAAATCGGTCGAATAGTTTCGGAGTTATAGGCACTTGAAGTTTTGAAGTTATTTATTTTTTATTTCAGAAAATACTCAAGCGATTGGATTCAAACTTGGCAGTTTGGTGGAGTATAACGACGCGCAACTTTGAGCCAAATTTCGTCAAGATCATATTGTCAGTAAATTTAAAAAAAAATTTTTTTCGAAATTTTTTCACAAAAAAATTTTTTTTTCGGAAACCATCCATCATATCCGAAAAAAATCATACTCACACTTTGACCTTCTAATTTCACAGCAGTGTACCAAATTTCAGTTCGATACGATCATAAGTTTTGGAGATATCGGGAAAAAATATGTCAAATTTCGAGGTTTTCTTCTCGATATCGTTGATTTTTTCGGTATTACTCGTGAAATACTGATTCAGTCCTGATTAAACTTCACAGCTAGTTTTGAGATGCTGAAAGACAACCTTATGCAAAACTCCGTGATAATGGTGTTATTAGAACAATTTGAAAAAAAAATTTCTATGATTTTCTCATCATATCATCCTCATTAAATTCTGTATGAAACTTCGAACTGTTATTTTCGATGAAGTACTGAATTTCAATTCGATCTGATCTGTATTTTTGGAAATATTGGAAAAATAAAATTTTGATTGGGTATATCTACGGAATCATTGGGTGGATTTTACCCATTCACGAATTCGGCCTTCGTAATTAAGGTCCAAACCTTCTCTACAAATATCGAGTTTCTGAGTTGTTTCTTTCGGAAGTTATTGTGTTTACGCAGTCGGCCGTTAGGCTGACCGTAAACACAATAACTTCCGGAAGAAACGACTTAGAAACTCGATATTTGTAGAGTAGGTTTGGGGCTTAATTACGAAGGTCGAATTCGTGAATGGGTAAAATCCGCCCAATGATTCCGTAGATATACCCATTCAAAATTTTATTTTTACAATATGTCCAAAAATACAGATATGATCGAATTGAAATCCAGTAATTCATCAGAAAAAAATTTCAAAAAGCATTGCCGTGAAGGCAGCAGCTTTTGCGCGCACGTTCAAATTCGTTGCTGAAGCGGTCATCTACATTGAACATGCGCGCAAAAGTTGCTGCCTTCAAGGCAGTGCTTTTTGAAATTTTTTTAGATTTTGTGACAATACGTTTCCCACAATATGTCGCAAGAAATTGCGCGTCGTTATGCTTCAACTAGCTGCTAAGCTCGAATCCAATCGCATCAGAAGTTCATGAAATATCGGGGAAATAAACTTAAAATTTCAAATGGCTATAACTACAAACCGATTGGCCGATTTGGTACATTAACAAAGTTAACCACGGCATTCTGATGTGTGACCTACCCTGAAAGTTTCAAGTCGCTAGCTTGCTCCATTCGACAATTATCGTGTCCACGGCCGGACAAACAGCTTGCCGATTGGGCGGACAGAATCGGACGAACAGAATCTTGATACTGGATTCGTTATCAGTGAGTCCAACCTAGTCGTTTGAGACAAATTTCTGGAAACAATTACAGACATAGCACGCTGTTCCCGTAGAGCATGCGCGAAAAAATTGTAAGCAAATATTCACACTTTCCTTTCACACTCCACTGTGTGGCGGTCAGTAGTACAGGCATTATAACAATAGGAAATAGGGAATAGTTGCTATTTTTGATTCACCATATTTTTGTCAACAATGTGAAATTTATCAACTTACCTTTAATCACATTTGTGTAGTCTACTCAATTTTATGTATCTTAATGTCCAAATTGAAATTATAGAATCCATTTTTGCAACAAAAATTACTGTTTTTCGAGAATCTAATTACACGAATTATTCACTATGAACGAGCCGCAAACTGTTCGTAATACGAGAACAATAGATTCTTATTTCCTCAACATTGATTGAGTTTAACAAAGAAAGGAGCACTTCACAATTGATGAAATTCTACAATAAGTTACCAAGATCTATCAACCTCAGTTCAAGTATCAAAAAATTTTAAAAAAAATGTTTTTGACCCTCTTTTAGAAAGAAGAACCAAATGGTGTCATAAAATTCATGAATAATTGAGATCCACATTTTGACGATTATTTTGTTCTAGTATTAACTAGCGACATTTTCAATTATGTAGCTGTAAAATTCATTATAAATAAGAATCATTCGGTAGAAAATCTACGTCGTTCATATTTCCACTCGTACCTATCTTCGTGATTTGACGCGTAATTACAAAACAATAATAATAACCGCTTTGAGTTAGGAATGTTCGACTGCAGAAGAATTGAATTGTAAAATGAACTTTTTTTTCCTCCAAATATAAGGTAACAAAATAAAACTTACGGTAAAGGTATAAAATCCTCCTGGCACTGGCTGCCCACCAAATTTGATATTTATGGTGTATTCTCCAGAGTCCTTCACTGTATAGTAAATGCTGACAGTTCCATCACCATTGTCGACAACATTTATATCAAGATCACTGGGAAAAACAATCGCATCAGAATTATTCGAAAATATTTGAAGCAAAGATAGTACCTTCCACCAGTAGATCTGATTCTGCAAGTAACAGCACCCTGTCCGGCATTCTCGGTGTTTACATTTATACAGTATGATTCACCAGTGACGAGTGTTCTTTCAAAGCCTTCGGTTATTTTGCATTTCTCAGCCTGAAAATTCGAATTTTTGTTAAAACTCAGACATAAATAATGATAAAAATTGTCTTACATCCCCTACTGGGTGAGCTTGAACGAACACGGGGGTAATAGGCACATCAGCTCCACCATATTGTGCATCAATCCTGTATCTTCCACATTCATCTGGAATATACGACGCTGTGAAAGTGCCGTCATTGTTGTTTTTCAAATCAACTGGCCTTGGATATCCATCAGGTCCCTAAAACAAACCATTGATAGCATATAATCATTTCGTATCACCTCAAAAACATCTGATTATGGCCACGGCCCCTATGGGCGAGGGATTGGGATACGCCCAATCAGCGCGCAGAACACACGAAGTGCTCTGCTACCAGTATGGTTTCAGATCTCAAGTACTACAGCCTCACTAGCGGGAGGATGCCCTATCGAAGTCTCTACTAGCTTTATAGGTTAGTACCCGAGTTGAAGACGCAACTCACACGCCGAAGGAGGAATGCCCCTTCTAGCCTAGTTTGCGGGCTTGCAACAACCACCACTACGAAACCTATCCCAATAGGGCAGGCAGGCACACCTCTCCAGGCAAACCCAGAGATGCGCACCTGATGACAGTATAAATCCCATCGGGAAACCTATCCGGCAGTGAGAGAGTTAAGTTTGGGAGCTGCCCCAACAATTGCTGACCAGGAAGAAACGCCGATGAGGACCTCCACCAGCCAAGCTTCAGAATCCAATTGAAAAGAATAGGAAAGTAGCATACAAACGCCTTGGAATTCAACACAGGATTATAGCTGGAGTATTCGAACAAACTAGGCAAGAAAAATAAATTTTCCTTTGTGAAGGTTATCGCAGACACTCGAAAATCAGAGAGTATGAGTATAATGGGATTCAAGGTAGTCAACCCCTAGAGAGTACTCTAGAGAAACTCAGACTACAGAGTACGTCAAATTGATGTCACTATACGTGATTGGATGACGTCTGACAGAGACAGAAGGACGCCTTCAGCAGCGAACGAAAGGGTGCCTGGCCATGACATCGTAAGGGATCGAAAAATATCCTCACTGGAGTTTTTAGTACCCTGAAACAGGATTTACTAAAAGGATACACTAAAAGTGTGCATCTCAATCAGCACAAGAAAGGAGTGCTACTTAAATAATCAGAACTTGGTCCGCTCATAGCCCTAACAATAAATAATAAAGAAATCACCTCAAAAGGACTTTGAGAATCGTGTATGTACTATTCATACCCCTACTTACTGTAACTGAGAATTTAAGATCTGCAGAACCAGCATCTGTGGTATCAATCTTCACAGTAGTTGGCATTGAAGCTGGTACTGACTTTTGGTTAATACTAGGACCTTCTAATTTCACTTTGTCAGGTTCGACTTGAGGCCTAACTTCAACATCGAACGGACTTCCTGGAATGTCTCGACCGTTGTAGGTTACTTGTACTTTTACTTTTGATCCTTCTTGTGGTGGAACATACGATACATCAAAGGTTCCATCTTTGTTATCTCTTACGAATGGCTTCTGGGATATAGGTTCATGGTCAGATGTTATATTGACAGCCACTGGAGCTGCACCAGCTTTCGAAGCATCTATTGTGAATTTTGTATCTGTACCTTCTCGACAAGATGATCTTTCCACACCTGGACCAAATGCTCGAACTAACTTTTCATCTACTTCTGATTCCACCAAAACCTAAATGAAGATAGATATAAATGAAATGAACTTGAAATCTTTCACAAAACTTACCTTGAAAGGAGATCCTGGAATCTGTTGATCTGCGAACTTAATCGAGATGTCATATTCTCCAGGTGCAGTTGGAACATAGTTCACAAAGCAGGACCCGTCTCTGTTATCTTCACATGTCATTTTAGCTTCAGAAGGTCCCTCTATTGCGAGTGAAAGACCTCCTTTTCCAGCTCCTGCAAAAAATTCGGTATTCCAGTAAAATGATCCAAAGAAGAAGTGATGCATGAGTAGAATTATGGTGCAGTATAATTGTATCTATAACAGTAGGTTCTAAAATACAATAACCATCGAAATATAAGGTGATGAGGATACGATTAGGAATCAAGAAAACTATTGCTAATGAAGAATACTTACCCTTACTTTCAACTGTGAAAGTATTTGTCTTTCCAACTATACCCCGATCCAAGCCTGGTCCATAAGCAATAACTTTCTTGGCATCACATCCTCTTCTGACGTTCACCACGAATGGTGATCCAGGTATTGGAACGTTATCGTACATTATATCTATAGTATGACGGCCCTCTTCGAATGGTATATAGCTAACTTTGTATGTACCATCAGGTAAAGCCGTTATTAAATTTTCCGTGTGTTGTCCGGAAGGATTAGTTATGGTACACATAACCTTACCATTGTCATTTGATCGCGTTAATGCTCTTGCATCGATTACAAAGTCGGTCACTGAATCGGTATGGACACCTAAAAATATTCATGAGTTATTAGAACAGAAGCATAATGAGTGACAAAAAACACAAAAAACTGTTTCATTATCATCAAACTTTCATTTACATGCAAATGAAATTTTGAAGCTTTCGTTTTTCCAATTTTTCGAATATATAATGCAGCGAAGAAATTTTCTGTTGAAATGAAGGCTAATTCTGCATGAAATTTGAGAACTTTACAAATGTATTCATTTGTATAATGATTATGCACATTTAACAGTGATCAAGTTTCCTGATTGAATAGCAATTGTATGATTGTCGATTCTTTCATGCCACCTTCATTTCTTTTTGCGGGTATATATCGTTAACGGGTCACTTGAAAATACTTAGAGTAAACGTTTAATGAAGCCATTCATCACAACATTTTTTGTAAGTGTCAAATAAAAAACACAAAATCCATCAAAAAGTGTTAATCGCAACACGCACATCGTTTTACCATGCAACTGAATCCCGTTGCCTGATACTTTTATTTTGTTCATATTCACTGGAGGAGATATAAAAGCTTGAAAGGGACTTCCAGGTATATGCTCATCATTGAAAGTTATATTAATGCCATAGTCACCCACTTCTGTAGGTAAATATGCCACAGAGCATGTGCCATTTCCGTTATCTCTACAGTTGATGGCTGCTTCACAAGGGCCTTCTACTGTAACACCAAGCCCACCCTGACCTGCGCCTCTGGTATCTATCATGAATTCTGCTGGTCGATTAACGATGCCTTTATGCAATCCAGAACCACTAGCTTTTACTTTTTGGGAATCGCTTCCTGTTAGACAGGTCAGTTTGAAAGGTCTATGTGAGATTGGTTCACCTCCGAAAGAAATTCCGAGCAAATATTCCCCTAACTGAGTGGGCGTGAAGTTAACGAGGTATCCTTCATGTGTTGGTATAACGTGAGCTTTGATTCTTGCTCCTGATGGACTAGTTATTGATATTGCTATCTCTGCCTTACCAGCATCTTGGGTTATAACTCTAAATTGTTGTAAACTATTCACTGGAGCAGCTGTATAAATTTTGGGAATCAAATACTCTATAACAGTGTCTTAAATCTAAGTATATCAGTTCGTGAAGTACTTATGAGAGGATTTTACTTACTTGGTTCAAGGCCATCAACTTTAATTTTAGTAACATCAACGTTAGGTTGTACTTTGAATTTTATAGGAGTGTTGGGAACTTTGAGGCCTCCGTAATATAAAGAAGCTGTATAATTGCCCGATTTAGGTGCTACATATTCTGCAGTATATTTATTGTCACCATTATTCAATATTTTTAAAGGAACTTCTTGCTCAGTATCTTCATTCACCAATCGAACACCAATTTCGGCATCTCCAACTTCACTGCAATTTCATATATCATCGTTTTAAATGGATTCAAAGCCATCAAGTCGATTATCACTTACCTTGCATCAATGTTGAAGTGTGTAGGTATATTCGCTTTGACGCCCGGTTCAATACCAGGACCAGAACAACTTATTTTCGAAAGATCTAGAAGATCTTCAACATGAACTCTATATGGAGAGTTTCTCGTGGCAACACCTCCATAATTTACCTGAACTGTATGCTTTCCTGCAGCTTTCGGTATATACTGAGCCTCATATAAGCCTTCTGAAATCTGCTTCAAATCTACTGGCACCTTGTTTGAAGTCGAATCAGCTGCCTGAATAGAGTAAAAAAAATTAAAGCCAATGGCCCATATCGAAAATTCTTGAACTAGTTCTCTAACTTGTTTCAAGACAAGCCAAACAGAGCAACATTTCGGAGTATCTTCATAACATTCGATGCATGTGAGCGTAAAAAAAAAATATTTTTTTTATTGTTTAGGTTTTTTCTGGGCTTTCACTCCCTATATCTGAAACAGAACTATTGAAAATTAAATAATTTTCTTTATGGAAAACGCCCTTGCGGATTGAACTATTTCTCAATGGCAGTTTCAGGAAAAGAAATTGCCTAATGAACAATACCGGAAAAATACAAACGATAAACAAAGCGAACTGTGAAGTCTCAGAGTACGAGAAAATTCACAGAATTATTTTCTTTCGATTTTTCGTTTCAAGACTTTTGTCGTTCGTATTGTTTCGGTATTGTTCATTAGGCAATACGTTTTCCAAAAAACTGCCTTTGACAAATAGTTCAATACTATAATCCGAAACGGCGTTTTCTATGAAAAAACCATTTTATTCAATTTTTAATAGTTCCGTTTCAGATATTGGGAGTGGAAAGCCAGAAAAAACTAAAAGATGATGCAAAATTCTCCCAACTAAAGATTTAATCCATACTTAAAAGAAAATTAAATTACTCACTTTCACTTCAAGTGGAGCTTTTCCAGCCTTCCTAGTATCTATCATGACTTTAGTAGGTTCGTTTCTTTGTAAACCATTGTTTTCAGTTCCAGGTCCATAGACCTCGACCTTCTCGGGATAAAAGTCAGTCGAAGGCAAAATTTGGGCTATATAAGGACTTTTTGGGATATCTTCATTATCACATAATATATGAATGGCATAGTTTCCAACAGCTGTAGGATAATATCTTACATCAGCTGATCCATCGCCGTTGTCTTGACATTCAATCCTAGCTTGAGAAGGTCCCTGGATACTGAATCCTAATGCCCCAGTTTCACCGTTGGTTTCGACAGTGAATAAAGCTGGATAGTCCACCACTCCGCCAACCAATCCAGGGCCGTATGCTCTGATTTGGGTTTCTTTGTATGGACCAACATCTACCTCGAATGGTGACTTAGGTATCTCTTGTCCAGCAAAGGTAACCATCACTCTATAGTGACCTTCTTTCATTGGGTGATAAACTGCTTCGTAGGTGGTGCCATCTATTTTCCTCAGTTTACATTGCTCTTTCACACCACCAGGACCGATAACTTGTACTTCCGGATGACCCTCACCAGCACCATCCGTGAAAATTTTGAAATCTGCTTCATCTTTGACCCTTACACCAGCTGGTTGAAGACCTCTACCACAAACTTTCACTTTCTTTGGGTCTGAGCTGGGAGATAACTTTACTCCAATTGGACTATTAGGAATCGGCTTCCCGACAAAGAAAATGTTGACTGAATGCAAACCAATCATAGGGGAAGCATATTCGCATCGCCATATATCTGCCGATGTTTGTCTAATTTTCACGGGCACTGTATTCTTTTTTCCTGTGGGGTCTAGTATTATCACTTCTGGGACTCCTTTTCCAGCATCTGCAATAGGAATGAAATTAATTTAATGACTTTAACAAGCCTTATGGATTCTGTTGTAATAAAGCTAGGAGAAGAACTGATTTGAACTCACTTTTTGTATGAATGTCGAAGTAGTTGGTGCGATTAATGAAGTTACCATCTGGTTGTACACCGGGACCAGAAACTGTTACTTTACTGGGATCACCAGGTTGTCCCTCAACTTTAACAACGAAAGGACTTTTTGGAACATCTCTACCAGCAAATTTGACGTACACCTTATGCATTCCTTCGTAATGTGGTGTATACATCACTGAATAGTATGTTAAGTTCCTATCGTTGTTGACTTTGATGTCTACTGGTTCTTGTTGTCCTACTGGATTTTCCACCACAACATCAACTTGACCTCTTCCTGCGGCAAACGTCTCAACGGTGAATGTGGCTGGAGCTCCCACAACTACTCCTGTTGGTTCAACACCAGGTCCATACACTCTCACTCTAAAATAAGCCAGTTTTTCTTAAGTATTCGCTTTTTACAGGTTTCAATGTTTTTATGTTGTTATGATGAAAAAGGCGCAGCAACAAATTCGGTCTGCTAAATAATGAAAACGAAATTTTCTGAAGTTCTAGTTCTGAATTAATTTGTTCTGGGAGATATGTGAAAAATACAGATTTTTCAGCTTGATGGATGTTATTCGAAGCGGTTTAGAATTTATTAGCAACATTGCCACATGATGATTATGATGATTTGATCAGCAACATGTGAGAATTGGCTTGAAAGATCGTTGGTGGCAAAATACAGAATCAAAGATAACTACAGTTTTAGCATACTCCACATGCTACTAATATAGTTTATTGTCTACCGAAATTCACGAATAAATACTAAACTAAGCAAAACGTTCTTTTCGACTTTCACAGATCAATATGCTTATTCCACACTCAAAACTTAGTTAATAACAATCACACTTATATACCAAATTAATTCTTCAGCTGAATTTCCTTTCCTCTAACTTACCGAGGTGGATGTAACCTTTCAAAATAAAATAGAAAAAATTATGTAATTTTCCACAGAATGCAAACAACACGCAGAGTATAGTCAAGCAAAACAGAATGAGTGGAACGAAAGCATCAGAATGAATTGGGAACATTTCTGTACTGAGAGACAATTTCTTACTTCGATAGTGTATCTTATATCTTATTAGGTAAGATGTGCAGGTTTTTTTGACCCTGCTAGGTTACAGCGGTTTCAATTATTATGCAAAGAGATAACTTGCATCAAAAGCAAATTCTTGAAACCTGATTTTCTATTCCGTTTTGTCTGGCTAAACTTCATATAGATAAAACCCTGGTAAGTCCACACTCTTGTGCACAAATTCAAATAGGAATATTTTTGGATCCACTATTTGTAACTTCTACTATTTTTTGAGGAATGTTTTCAAGGAGATAAATCAAGCAGATTTGTGATTCGTAGTATCTTTTGCACAGGGGGTATATTTCACAGAAACTATGAATGAAATCTCAACCTCGATAGTTTCAAAGCAAATCTATGAAAATTGAATTACTGGATTCCCAAGGGAAATACATGCACAAATCAATTTTTTTCTCAGGGATTTTATCACCGAAACATTTCTTCAGAAAACTTACTTATTTGGACTGGTTCTTGGTCTGAGTGGCGCATCCTGTTTTAATTTTGCATTTGGATATTGAGAAAGATATGTCATCATAGATTGTTCATCTACATTCGGATTCACTATTTCTTCAGGTGTTATCAGTTGTGGCACGTTCAGCCAGTCGTCTGCCAAACCCATTGCTTCTGATGCATTTTGTATAGAATCTTTGGGATCCCAATCCTAAAAAAAAAATGTTGGAGTTATGTCCCGTGTTATGTCTTTTTTACATTCGGGGATCCCTTTTGTGCCCAATGGAATGAAGACAACTACTTATTACCAGGTGATCTTTCAAGAAATTCCTCCGAATATGATGGACAATCGATGAAGTGGACTACCATCACTCGAGGTGTGTTAATGAGTAAAACAATGAGAAAAAGCACTGTCGTGTAATCAGCAGCTTTCGCACGAATGTTCAAATTTGTTACCGAAGCGATCTTTTCACGTATTCGCAATCGCAGCTCTACTATCTGATGGAAAGATTTGGCACAGGATATTGAATATTTGAAAGAGAAAAAATTGAAATTTTGTTTTCAGAATGTTTTGATCATCACTAAATTCTGCACCAATATGTTCATCAGCATTATCAAACTAGTTGTCATATTTTATCATTATTGAATCATTAGTTTTTGAGTTATTTCGGAAAAACAACGAAACCGAAAAGATAACCACGAAATTCGACATATTTTTTCTCGATATCTCTGGAATTAATGACCGCACCAAACTGATATTTGGTACATTGCTGTGAAATATGGAGCTCAAGGTACGAGCAATTTTTTTCAAATATGATAATAATCCAAAAAAAAAATTTTCCAACAAAATTCTGAAAAATAATTTTTTTTCAATTTACGTACGATACGATCTAAACAGTTTTGCGAGAGGTTGCGCGTGGTCATGTTCCAACTTAATGCCAAGTATCGATTCAATCCGCTCAGTAGCTTCTGAAATATCAGGGAAATGACCCTAAATTTAAAATGGCCATAACTCCGAAACCGTTTGGTCAATATTGACCACTAACCAATTTAACCGTCGCATTTTGAAATGCAACCTAACCTGAAGGTCGAAAGAGTTCTCCGTACACCCGTAATCGTGCATATATGGACGGCCAACGTCAACGATCCGGACAGCCGAACAGATTTTGACACTGGATTCGTCATCAGTGGGTCCAACTTGTTGTTTGAGACCAATTTCGGCTCAAAATCGAAAATCACTGACATTTTGGCAAAACGCTAGCACGCTGTTTCCCAGAACATGCACGCAAAAATGTCACTTCACTGGGCATCTGAAATCCTCGAGATCTTCATCAATAGAAACCTGCACAAGCAAGAAGCCACAGTTTGGTGTGCTATTCTCTCTTAAGGCCTCATTTGGGCCATACTTTATCGTACATTTGAAACTTTCAATTCGAGAATATATTGTGTTTGGTAAAAAAAGAATATGTCGGAGCACAAAATATATATATCGTCACGAAAAATTAATACATTGCTGCAACTAATAAATATATTGACTCGAAATTAAAAATATGTTTCACCGAGGAAATAACGGACCTTTGTGTGAATTGTGACATGATTCTGAATTGAAGAAGAATCGGTGAAGAAGAAAGATTTGGGTTGAGATTTGAATCAAATGAGGCTTCTCCTGCTTCATTTCTTTCAGTTAAGAAAAAATATTCTCGATTACTTACTGGCCAATCAGGACACAGCCCTGGGGCAACAGCATCTACGAGTGCACCTACAGCTTTACCGTCATTCCAATCTGTAGTGAAATTTTTTATTGGTAATTCTGGTACTTTACTCTGGATCCAATTCATCAACCTGAAAATCAAAATCCGTTAATATAGATATGCTATAGGACAGCCCTTCCGCACAACGATAAATAAGATCGTTTGTGCGAAGGTCTTATAAAGTAGCCAAATGATTTCGATGTCAAGGATGACCCTTATATTCCACTACTTCATGCAAATTAATATTTGAATATAAAATACTATACTTGGGGCATTCCACATAAAGTCCCCTCAGATAACAGGAGATGTTTTTTTTGTATTTGTATTTGTATTTTTTTTGTATTAGTATTTTTTCCGAATATTTATTTTAGTTTGGTCATCTATCGTATAACATCTTGCTCTGGAGAACCTGAACTGATATCTCAGAGTATTTATAGCACAGAGAGAATCTTACGTGCAATATTGAAGCCATATTCGATGGATTCTTGCAAGCAAGTCTTCATTGAAAATGAAATTTTAACCTTTCCCCATATTATTATTTTCAAGTGTCTGCTATATGCCAAAGAAAACAACAAACAGCAAATGAAAAAAATTGTCAGAACATCATGGCTATGAAACGAGGAATTCTCGAACTCCAGTACTACCTAGACATAGGACTCGTAGATTTGAATTCTCTCCTATGTATCTAAGCATCAAATTATTTAACTATCTACCACTTCATTTGAAATCCCTGAATTCAAAAATGTTCAAAAAAGAAATCAAGAACCTTCTGTCAGTTAAAGGATACTACTCTGTAAGAGAATATTGTATTTGTATTTTCCTACTATCCTAGGCTTCAACGAAACCCCTCAGAAGCTTGAAACTTGTGCGAGTTAGGATACCGGGTGTGTTCTGTGTAGGCTTTGTTACTAATTCCTTGCGCTATTTGTGTGACTCTTTGGTAGCTTAATTTTTATTGTTATTTTTTATTATAGTTCTTATTCTGAGTTTGCTATACACTATGTTGTGTCACAAATGATCAAATAAAATAATTAGTATTGTTATAATAATTATTATATTTATGATTATTATTTCTATTAATATTATTATTATCTTGTGTAATCTCCTCTGTGGGTGTGGTAACTATTATTTGCCGGCTGGGTTGCCAATTCAAATAATAGTGATGCTGATCAAAGATCTAGGACAATGTTCTACGGAAAAAGTTGCATATTGAGAGGATAACTGAATGTTGCATCCTCGATATGAGAAATTCGGGTAAATTTAATTCTTTGAGATGATTCTTCACGGAATGGATCTTCACGGTTTCTATTTGCCATAGTTCCTTTATCTCTTGGGCAAGTGCTTGATATTTCTGCTTCTTCTCGTTGTATGTTGTCTGTATATTATGGGTGTTCACGATTGCATAGTCTATTAGCTGTACAATTTTCTCCTTCTACAACCATACCGTTATGTCTGGTCTGTTGTGGGCTACTGTCCGATCTATTTGGATGGACCTGTTCCAGTACAGGATGTAGTCCTCTGTTTCTGACACTGGTTTAGGGTTATATTTCCAGTATGGTTTTTCAGGTGGTTGGTTTAAGAGTTTCTCTTCTATTGCTTGATGTGAAATTTTTCCCCTTCGATCATGTCTGGCTGTATATTCTGACTGACTCAATTTTGTGCATCCAGCAAGTATATGGTGTGTGGTTTCTGTAGCGTTATGACAACATCTACATGAATCATATGTCATTCCTTCTTCTTTGATAATATATTTTCTGTAGTTTTTCGTAGCTACAACTTGGTCTTGTATTGACATGAAGAAGCCCTCAATCTCTAGAAAGAGTCTGCCAGTGGTTAGCCATTTGAACGATTTTTGAACGTCGACAAAATCATGGTCTATTTCGCTAGGGTATCTTCCGTGTAGCTGTTTGCATCTCCATGTCTCTATCTTTGTTTCCAAGGAGCTCAGGTTCGTGAGTTGACGGTTAGACAGGTTCAATGGTGTGAAGTTTTGATCTGCATAAATGACAGCTTTGAGCAATTCTGAGCAGGTTTATATTTGCCAGTAGTAGTTTTTCACGCTGTTGTGTTGTTTATCGTGGTTGGATGTCGATTAGTTCGTGTCCTCCTAGTTTTCGTGGAATACTCATCCTTTCCTTGGCGCTTTTCGGGTGATGTTTATTGAACTTTGTGTATGATGTTCTCATGAGACTTTCTAGTTCTTGTAGGTCAGTCTGTGTCCATTTGATCCAAAAGAATATGTGAGGATGTAAATTGCATATGTGTTCACTGCCTTCGCCAAGTTCTTTGAGTTCAGGTGGGTTTTGAGGAGCTCGTGGAGTCTTGTTTTGAATGTTTCCTCGATTCTATTCTTAATGTGGGTATGATCGATAGCCTTGCTTTGTTCAAAGCCTAGGTATTTATAATATTCGTTATGTTCAATTGATGTCATTTCTACGTTTTTCTTCGTTGTTGTGCATAATGGATCTGTAATTTGTTTACCGTTCTTCATCGCCTGGATTTTACATTTCTGTAGTCCAAATTCCATGTTGATTTCGGACTAAAATTTTCCGTTATTTTTATTGCGTTTTCTAAGTCTTGTTCAGAATTTGTGTACAACTTCAGGTCGTCTATGTGAAATAAATGTGCGAGTGCATGTTTGCTTTCCGGTGACTTAATTCTGAACCCTTTATTATTTTTTTTTTGAGAATTATTATTATTATTATTATTATAATTATTATTATTATTATTATTATTATTATTATTATTATTATTATCATTATTATTATTATAATTATTATAATTATTATTATTTGGACTCACCTCTGTTTCGGGGTGGGTTCCGATCCACCGTTGGTCAAATCGTCCTCTCCCTCCCACATAGGAAGAGAAATTGAATAGTGCAAAATGAGTGTCCATATCAGTCCCAATATGAGTTTCAATTTGCAGTCTACTATATCACTGGAATCTGAAAAGGGCATACATCAATGAGTAGTTAACCTTTAACTCATTCTATATAATAACAAAGAATTTTTCATCTGATAGAAGGCACTATTTTGAATCATAATCTGCGAATTATTGGAAACCAGGAAATTCCAATTGAAAACTTTCATATAAACTGACTCCGCGTTGCTCTAATTTTGGGAAATGTCAATTTGACAGTGGTCCTCGAAATGCGAAGGTATCTACAAAAAATAATTCTGCAAATTTTCTCCTTGCTCCTGAAGAAGTTGAATCCGAAACGTTGAAGTTCACTTCATTGATCTTTTACATTAGTCCGATATTGTTCATTAGGCAGCATTTTTTCTAGAAAATGCCTTTGACAAAAAGATTGAATCCCGCAATCCGCAAGGGCGTTTTCTGAAAATATTGAAATAATTTAATTTTCATTCTTGAGTGAAAACCTGGAAAACATCTGAATAATGGTGCAAAATCCTCCCAAAATATACTTCTTTCGGTTTAACCATTAGGTTTTGATGTCTGTGTGAAATCGTGGTATTCCTTAAGATCACTTTGCTCAAATGTGACCGGTAGGATTACTTGAGAAACGTAAACCCTTATTAACTTGAAACTTTAAAGGTAACTTGTATTTCAAAATGCATCTATTGAGTTCGTTAATGTGTCGAATCGGCCGAATGGTTTCGACGTTATTGTCATTCGAATTTTTGAGGTTATTTCATCAATATTTTCTTGGTATTTCAAGATTTACTCCTGCGATCGGATTGAATAATCAGTCGTAAATTATCGATGACTCACGAAATTTTATCGACATCGTATGGTTCGGAAATTAGAAAAGAAATTTGGAAATTTTCATCAGATTTCTATGATATTCTACACAGGCCTTTGCAACCAAAATTGCACAACACAGAACACAGAACATAATTTTACTTAGATCCGATTCCAATTTCGGAGATATTGAGAAACAATATATTTCGTGGTTTCTTCATAGCAATCGTTATTTCTGGAATTTCTCAAAAGCACCGATCCGATCATGATGAAACGCAACAAATTTTTTCAAAATATTTTTTATTCTGCTCTATTCTAAGCAGATTATACCCACAAAATTCGGCATGAACCTTCAAGATGTTATCATTTATCAATCAAGTAGTGGATTTCAATTCCTTCCAATCTACATTTTTTCAAATCTTGAAAAATGAGAGTTTCAATGGGTATGTATATCTGAAGAATCAAAGGGTGGAATTCACCCATTCACGAATTCGAACTTTGAAATTGGGGTCGAAATCTATACTCCATTCGGAAGATATTGTGTTAATTTGAATTACCAATCAAAAATTTGACATGCTGTTACTATTTTCACAGCCGAAACTGACAAAAATACTCAATTGTTGAACATTAAGCATGAGTTCGTTAGATAGAATATGGACATTAGTTTTTATCAAATCAACATGTTTGATTATGCATAAAATATTCATAACGGTTCAAATTTCGCTGTTTGGTTCACTCTGATACGGGTTATACATTTTTTTTTAATTTCAAGGTCCAATTCACATCCATTTATGCATTTTCGAAATGCCAATTTACATGGCATCAACCTCTAGAAAATCAGTCCTCAAGTCTCAGAAATTATTACTTATGATTTTCAAAATGTACTGAATCGATACGTGAATTTGCAAAATTCATTTAGGTTGAATTAATTTATATCTATGAGAACCAATAATGAACTAAACATATAATTCAAAACAGTATACATTTTTCTTCACTCAACTAAAAATAACATACGCTTGTCAAGAATTAAATCATTACTAAGCAAATAAAGTAGTACGCAATACTTTCTTCATAAAGAATTCAATTGCCTATGACAACTTGTTGTCCAAATATTTATGTATATTCTGATAAACATATGATCCAACAATTCCGAAACTTTTAACTATGAAACGTAGTTACTATGAGATTCAGAGTTTCGGGGAACTGAAAAATATTTCCATTTCCGATTAACGAATTTCAGTACATTAAATCTCATATATTCATTATAGAAAATATAAAGAAAATGAGGACAGCAATAATGATTATATTATTGGTGGAATCAACAGTTCTATAAGGTTATTGAATATTCATAAAATATTTATCTCTTGCCATTACCAACAAAAAGAGACACACACTTATCAACGGAAAAAATAATATTTCAATGTCACGTAATTGTTTATAGATGAATCATAGTAATATTTCTGAAAATTCAAACCCTGAAGAGTTAGTTACCTTATCACCCACTTCCGATTCTGTTCAGAATTATCTCTTCACTGCACGGTCTATTTGATCAAGTGATAAACGATGACCGCATTGTATAAATATTTATATTTCCAATAAGAAATCTTCAGTACTCAAGTGAATCATAAAGTTGATTCAACCATTTTCCTTAGACTTACTCCATCAACTTCTATCTAAATTTTCAATCGGACAAAATATATTTTCAGTTACCAAATTTTATTTTGATACGATTATAATTTTTGGAGATATTAGGAAAAATATCTCAAATTTCGTGATTTTTTCCTCGGTACCGTCGTTTTTTCTAGAATTGCTCGAAAAATACTGCTTCAATGATGGTGAAACTTGGTAACAAGTTCAAAAATGGTGATGAACAACTTTGCGCAAAATTTCATGATGATCGTTTCAGTAGAACAATTCGAAAAAAAAAATTCAAACTTTCATTGGAATATTCAGTATTCTGCAATCTTCTGTTCATATTACCCTCTCAAAATTCTTGATGGACCTTCAATTAAGTACTGGATTTCAATTCGATCTGATCTGTATTTTTGGAAATATTGGAAAAATAAAATTTTGAATTCGGTCATCGTGATCAAGGTCCAAAGCTACTCTACAAATTTCGGATTTCTGAGCTGCTTTTTTCCGAAGTTATTCTGTTTACGATTGGCCGTGAGGACGACCGTAAACACTATAACTTCCAAAAGAAAAGACTGAGAAACTCGATATTTCTGAAGTGGGTTGAGAGCTTAATTATGGAGGTCGAATTCGTGAATGGGTTGATCTGCGAAATCATTGGGTGGATTCAACCCATTCACGAATTCGACCTCCATAATTATGCTCTCAACCCACTTTAGAAGTATCGAGTTTCTCAGTCTTTCTTTGTGTGTTGAAAATTTCCGAAAATACAGATTCGATCGAATTGAAATCCAGTACTTGATTGAAGAATGAAAGCTTAAAGGTTCATGCCAATTTCGTGAGGATGATATGATTAAAAGATCACCAAATATTTCCATCAGGAAGTAGAGTTGCGTTTGGCAGGGACAATACGTAAAAAGATGACCGCTTTGGCAACGAGTTTGAACATGCACGCGAAAGCTGCTGACTTCACGTAAGCGCTTTTCTAGAATTTTCTTAAGAGCATACAGTACCTCGAATATAACGGGGTGACTATGGAGGCCACAGTTCGTTTTTTCCAAGAAATTTTTTTGGTACAAATGGTTGAAAAAATATTATAGTAATGCAATGTTGCCAGTTTTATATTTTCAAGAATCTTCGGGAAAAAAAACTGTAATGGAATGAAAAATGGAAAAAAACATAACATTGTGCATTCTCACAAGGGAATGAATTACATCAAAAAAAAAAATTTCGAAAAATCAGACATCGTTACAGCATGCAGACCTTAGCGGGTGTCTGGGCCTTGAGATGTTTTGGGAAACTTGGATGTGTCTGTGTTACCGAAATCCACGAGGTCGTAATTTACCAGACCGCGTTACTGTATGCTCTTAATACCTAGTTCAAATACACCAAATGAAGAATAATTTTGAATGATTTTCATTCTAGAGCCGGTCCTGCAATTGCAACTTTTGGAATATCCGTTAAACTAACCGCAGCATCAGAACTCTGAGGTATGTGACATATTTCGGGTTTTGTTATCAGTTTGCGGTTCAACAGAAATAGTGCAATTTTAATATCACTTGAACGATTACAAATAATGAAGTGTACGTCTGTTACTCTGTTAGTTTTGAAGAGATTTAATTAACACCGTATTTTTAACAGACTCAAGGTGCTTGATGTCATCTCCATAGTTAGAATTCTATTCATACAGTGAGCAACGAATTCAACATCCAATAAATATCAATAAAGAACAATAAGTTGAATTAAGTCGTTTGTGTGTTCACATAAAAATGTCTTTATATGGAATTGTTCGTATGAAGATATCATCATGATTTGTAGAATTTCAAAGTATAAAAATATTATTTCAGCTTCAATGCTAAAAGGAAATGTGTGGAAAAATCGAATGTCCAAATATAGCATGGATGAGTTTTTCCGCAAACTCATCAATAAATTCATTTTCAATCCACGACATTGCATCGCAAAATTCTCCTACAGTAGTTCGTAAGATTTGTAACAAACTGTTTGGATCTGCATTCAAAGGCACTCAATACAGTCCAAAGCGATGTCGTGAAGTCAGCAGCTTTTGCGGGCATCTTAAAATTCGTGTGCGATAATCAAGAAATTTTGCATCCCTATTTGCTTACAAGATGCGGAGTTTCATCATGAGCAGATCAGTAATTTTTGAGTTATTCCGGAAATAAAATAGGCACCTAGGAAAAAACTACGAAATTCGAGATATTTCTTCTTCGGTACCTTCACGTCAAATTGACGTTGTTATTTCGTCATTTGCGATATTATTATTATTATTATCATTATCATTATTATTAGTATTATAGTATAAAGTTCCTGGTTATTCACTTCGAATGACTCACCCCTTATTATCCATTATTATTCCCCATATAGCAAAGAGATTTATTGAAAATGATGACCGGATTTCGACCTGACGAGATACAATTTTTTTTAATTTTAATGATATTTTTTCCTGACTTCGAAAATATATCAAAATATGTTAACGTTCACAGTTAGGTTAGATTTTTTTTCTGGAACAGCTCAACAAACTGAAGTAAGGCGTTCACTCACAAATCAATTCTAGAAGAGCAATAACGTGAAGTTGGTAGCATTTGCGTGCTTGTTCAAGTTAGTGAGCGAAAAAATGTCCAAACTGTGTTTTAAGTTATTTTTTTTAAGTATCGATTAAAGCTTATTTTGGGAGGATTTTGCATCATTTTTTAGGTTTTTATTGGTTTTCACTCCCAATATCTGAAACAAAACTATTAAAAATTAAATAAAAATTATTTTTTTCATAAAAAACGCCCTTGCGGATTGCAGTATCAAACTATTTGTCGAGGGCAGTTTCTTACAGAAAAGATTGCCTAATGAACGATCATCAAATTAACCACCAAATTGTGTATCAGCATTTGCCAACAAGGTACCAAGCTTGGCCATGGCTAGATGAGTAGTTTTTGAGTTATTGCGGAAATGAAGAAAAACCCCGAAATTCGGAATATTTTCATTTCGATATCTCCAAAACTTACAATCGGATCAAACTAAAATTTGATTCGTTGATCTTAAAGATTGACCTCAAGGTCTTCGCAAAATTTCATCGGAATATGATGAATAGTCTCCGATTAAAATTTCTTTTAACCTTTTCGAAAAATGTTTTCAATTCACTAACGCAAAGATCCCAACAAAATTTACACACAGTTGAGCGTTGATATTGTCCAACCAATTACCAAGTTTCAATCGGATTCCATAAGTTGCTCATGGGATATTGTGAAAATATTCTAAACAATTAAAATCGATGCGTAACCTACCCTAAACATTTCAAGTCGCTAGGGTGTTCCGTTCTCGAATTTTCGTGCCAACTACCATCCGGACAGGATCGATTTTGACATAACATTCATCATCTGTGATTTAAACTTAGATGATTGGGCAAAACTCTAGCACCTGTTCCCCATTCAAATAATATTATTATATATTAGGAGAGCCCTATGAATTGAAAATAACATACAGAACAAAGAACATAAGACAGAGATGAATCGAATTTTACACCCATTTACATACTGTTTATTCTGTCGTTCTGAACAGAATCTATCTCAAGCGGAAAATGATGTTTTGTCGTGGCATAACCTTGCCCCAAAAATCAATTTAAATTAATGCACCTTTGCAAGGTAACGAGAGAACTGAAAACAATGCCGCCACGCCCTTGAGATCATCTCGACATTTTTTTGTACTCTTATGTATTGGGATAATTTTGCATGGTTGGTAACTTTCATACTCTTATGTATTGGGATATTTTTGAATGGTTGGACATTTAATTTTTGGTTAATTACTTTCGCAAACAACCATGGTTAAGAGCGATTGACAAAATGATAAACCTCACCCAAATGTACACAGGCTTTAGTAGGTATTTGGGCAACAAGAAAATCATAAGCAGCGCAGCGGTCACCCATACATGTATTAGGCAGCTAACGAAAGTTTGCACGACTAACGATTTTTCTACCAAGTATTAGATTTTTATTCGATCCGTTTTGTATCCTTTGAAATATTGCGAAAATTAAATTTTGAAAGGGGATATCATTTAGTGTATTTTACTCATCAACGATACTTACATTCGCGAATAGTAGATACGTGAGTAGGTGAAATCTACCCGTTATTTTTCCAAGAATACAAATCCGATGGAATTGAAATCTAGTGATTTATTGCAAGGGTGAAATAGATTTTCGTGAGAATCGGAATTTTTCTAGATATCGAGAAAACAAAATCAAAATTCCCAACTGAGAATCGAACCTGGATCTCATGCGCAAATGTACTGATTGGACATATTTTTCACGCCAGTTCCAAAACAGAAAATAAATTTTAAAAAATCTAGAAAAGCACTGACGTTAGGTTAGCTTTTAGGCGCTTGTTCACATTCAAAGCCATTTCCTCAAGACATGAACCTGCACGCCGTCATTTTCCGAACAAGTGCAGAATGTCTTTTCGAACACGTCTGCGTTATTGGTAAAACTGGGAAAATGAAATTTCGAATAGATATATCTTCGAAATCAACAGGGCGGTTTCAAGTTTTCACGAATTCGACCTTCTTAACTAACCCTCAAACCTGCTATAAAGATATCGAGTCTCTAAGTCGTTTTTTTCTGATGAGTTTGTGGTTGGGGTCAGCCTAACTGACAACCGTAAAATGAGAACCATTTAGAGACTTGATATTTGTTGAACCGGTTCAATTACGAAAGCCAAATTCGCGAATTGGTAAAATCATCCAATGATTCCGCACACGAAATTGCGCGTTGGTATTTTTTAACGGTTCCAATCTGATTGCGTCTGTTCTTTTTGAGATATCGCGGAAATAACGTTAAAATTCTAAATAACAACGAAATTTCGCATATTTTTTTCCTTGAATCTCCTAAGGTGAATATCGGATAAAATTGGAATTTGGATTTTTATTGTAAAATACTGACTGAAGGGTTGAGCCAAATTCCGTTGAAATCTGATCAATATCTCCCGAGAAAAAAAAAATTTCAACAAAAATTCGAAAAATGTTCGAATAATGATTTTCTATAATTTTCTAACTCCTGGATCCACACAAAATTCTGCTGTAAGTTGCGCATTGGTATTTTAAACCATCTACGAAGTTTTGATCTGATCGAATCAGTACTTCATGAGATATCGAAGAGTTAACCGCGAAATTTCGAATGGGCCTAATTCCGAAACTATTCAACCGATTTCACCCATTAACGAAGTTAACCAAGATATTTGGACTCCAAACCTAATCTTGCGATTCCAAATCGCTGGGTCAATTCCTTCGAAAGTTAGAGCACATACGGACGAACGGACGGACAGAATTGAATTTGACCACGGATTTTTCTTCAGGGTGTTCAATCCAATCGTTCAAGACCATTTTAGGCTTAAAATTCGAAAATTACAGACATTGTGACGAAACGATAACGCACTGTTCCCCAGAACAAGCGCGTAAAAAGGAATAGTTTGTTAAATATAAAATAAGATATTTAAGAAATTTCATGAGAGGAAATCGGACGCTATCAATCTTAGAGGGTTGAAAAATAAAGGTCGAAATTCTTAAAATCTCTAGATATTATCCGATAAATTTTCGAAATATATAATACATTACTGTTGAAATTTTCGAACCGAAATATATATATATATATATATATATATGGACATTTAAAGAGAAAAATATTTTGAAAATTAGCGAAAACGAATAGCCTGAATGAGTCATGTAACTCATTTTTGAAACGAAAACCCTTTCTAACCCATGCAGTCTCGAAAACTGCGATATAGATTGATTTGGGATTAAAAAGTTTCCACATTTTGAACATTCCAATTTTCGAATAATCATACACATACCGGATTGTTTATTTACATTTTACGATTTTGTATTGGTTACTTCGATAGGAAACAATAAGAGTGTTTTGAAAATATATTGATAGCTTTTCTTGTTAGAATCCCATCTAACGGCCGTTTGATTCTAGATTTTCAAATAGATTAATAAATTTTAATTACATATACAGTTTTATGAGTAGATACTAATTTCATGATTGAGTCATAAAATAAAAATGATATCGTAAAAGTGCAATGAATATTTTAAAATCTGGGAACCAATAATAGATTTCGTACAATAAAATTTTTTATTCCGGGTAGAAGATTTGAAATACCTGAACAACGTTCAGTTCTTAAAACTCAGTGACGTATTAGAGACTGGTATATGACATCATCATCGCAAATTTATTGAGTTCCAGGAATTTATTACATACTTCTGTTGAATTCGATCGAGTTTCAAAGAGTTCAAACGTTGAATTGTTACTAATCAAAACGTAATCAACGATATAGGTTGTTGTTGAAAAGTCTGTTATAGTTCACGGTTCGAAATATTTGTTTACGAAATTCGAATTATGTCGTAAATTCGAGAAAAATGTTAGAGTCAAGGAAGTTGAGGGTACTTACCAATATTAACAATTCGTATTCCTTCGTCGCTCTGTAGGAATTTTAGGGCCACTGACACATTTTCGAGTTTTTGCGATCGGAAGCTAGGTTTTTTCGTGTGTTTCGGCAATTTTTTCCCGGCTAGTACTTCGATCAGCGTGATCAGTCTTAAACCATCACTTAAGTCGGTTTCCAAATTGGCTATGTGCTTTTCTACAGTTTTTAAATGTTCGTTCGCCCATCTTGTAAAGGTATTTTGTTGGATTTTTTTCCACTGGGCATCTTCGGCCAACTCGCGCTCGGTGGTCACCATCTCGTCGGTGTCTACCTCGCAGTACTCTGCATCGCGTTGAATATATTGTCCGACCGGTTGGAAACCGGTGCTGTGGAAGCTTACTCCGCTCATTTGGAGACCTCTGTATTAAAAATGCTCAATTTCTTATCAGCTCCCACCTAATTCCGTGATCAAAGATGGATTTTAAACCATTATTCGGTAATACATGGCTGAATAGATGCCATCTCGATAAGGGTGTCTTTAAATTCTCTTCAGTCCTTTGGAATGTACTTTTAAAGCTAACGATTGGATTTTAATTGGTTTGTTTTGGGGGTCCTCCAGATTTTTTGAAGAATCTTGGGGTGGTTCTGCAACAATATATTCATTTAATAACTTAATTATCAACGATTTGTATGCAATTTATTAATTATTGATTAGGAGATGTCAAATATCCGAAAATAGAGAAATAATTATTTTATAATGTACAGAGTTGGACAAATTAAAAATGAGTACTTCAAAAATATAAGTGAATGAATGGAACTTTGCTATGTAGAAATAATTGCGCTTCAGTATATATTTGCAGTCTGCTAACTGCCATAATGTTCTTTGGGTATCGAATTTCTTTTTTTACGCGCTTGTTCTGGGGAACAGCTCGTTATCATTTCGTCACGATGTCTGTCATTTTCGAATTCTGAGCCGAAATCGGTCTTAAACGACTAGATTGGACTCACTGATGAAGAATCCGTGGTCAAATGTGTTTCTGTCTAGAGTCTTGAAATTTTCTAGTTAGGTTCAGAGCTCAAATATCTCGGTCAAGTTCGTTAGAGGGCAAAATCGGCTAATCAGTTTCGGAGTTATATTCATATGAAATTTTGAGGTTAATTCCTGGATAATTCATGAGGTACTGATTGGATCGGATTCACACTTCGTAATTAGTTCTTGAATAACAACGCGCAACTTTGAGCAAAATTCCGTTTGGATGAAGTAGTTAGAAATTTTTAAGATGTTTATTCGAAAATTTTTGAATTTTTCGTTGAAAAGTTTTGAATTTTTCGTTGAAAAGTTTTGTTTTCTCGAAAGCCAATCAAAATCAGTATTCAACGACAAAGTTTCAAATTTCAACTCGATGCGATGTTCACTTTCGGAGATATATGAAAAAAAATATGTAAAATTTCGTTGTTGTTCGAAATTTTGTGGTTATTTCCTCAATATCTCAAGAAGTACAGATCACATCAAAACTTTGTAATTACTTGAAGAAAAACAACGCGCAGTTTCGTGCGAATCCAATTGTTAAATCATTTTGGGAAAAAAGATTTTCGAATATTATCCACATCCTTATATTATATTTATATTTTTTTTTCTGCATTCATTGAACAACTTTCGTTGATATTCGGCACATACCTTGAAGTCAGTATTTCACAACAGTTCTGCAAATGTCAATCTGATCAGATGTTTATTTCCGGAGATATCAGGAAAAAATCTTGTCAAATTTCGTTGTTATTTGAAATGTTAACAATATTTCCTCCATATCTCGATAACTATTGACGCGATCAGACTGAAACTTAGGATATACCTTGAAGTCATTACTCAAAAACAGTGCTTCAAATTTCAGTTGGAGCCGATATTCCTTTTTGGAGATATTGAAAAATTGAGGTTATTTCTTCGATATCTCAAGAAGAACAGACGCGATCAGATTTAAATTATGTGGTCAGTTGAGGAACCAACGCACGACTCAATGCAAAATTTGTTGAGGATCGTAGGGGTACAAAATTGTAGAAAGTATTCGAAAATGTAAATTTTTGTTGAAATTTCTTACCGGAAACTTTTCATCAGATTTCAATGAAATTGGCAAAAACCTCGAGGTGGTATTTAACAACAGTGTTTCAAAGTTCAGTTTGATTCGATATTTATCTTCGGACATATTGGGAAAAAAATGTGTCCAATTTCTTGGTTATTTCAACTCAAAAAACATTGGAATAACGAAATTTCGAATGGATATATGCGAAATCATTGGATGATTTCACCATTTCGCGAATTCGACTTTTGTAATTGAACAGGTTTAACAAATATCCACTCTCCAAATGGATTTTCAATTTACGGTTGTTAGTTAGACCGACCTTAACCACAATAACGTCCGAAAAGAATCACTTAGAGACTCGATATTTTTCAGCAGGTTTGGGGGTTAATTGGTCGTTTTCGACTAAATTTGAAATGATTTGTAGATATTTCCACTCGAAATTTTATTTTCCTAATATTTCCAATGATGCAGATGTGATCGAATCGAAATTCTGTACTTAAAAATGACGGCGTGAAGGTTCATGCAAAATGTCTAGAGGAAATGGCTTCCAATGTGAACAAGCGCGTAAAAGGTCCTGACCTCACGTTGGTGCTTTTCTAGGTTTAATCTATCATTACAGTAACAAATCAAAAATATTATAATTTGAAAATTATAGAAAAATTCGAGAAAAGCACTGTAGTAAAGTTGATAATTTTTGATTCATTGTTGAAATTCTAAGCCAGAGCGCTTGCCCATCCAGGCATTACTCCGTTCATCCGGGAGAATTGAATATTATTGGAAACTCCTGACGTGAATTCAGTAGCTTTTGCGCTCATGTCCAAATTTGTGTGCGAAAAAACAATCGAAATTTCTTATTGTTCTAATTACACCATCCGCCAAGAAACTTTGCCCAGAATTTCGCAGCAGCATTTGCCAATAAATTAGTAAGTTTAATGAAATGATTTTTTTTTTAAGTTTTTCCGGAACCATACGATTCCAACAAAATTTTACGAGCTCAAACTAATTTCTGAGTTTCAAACCTAACGCATGGCCAATTCCTAAGATATTGAGGAACTAACCTTGAACATTCGAATGAGTTTAACTCCGAAACCGTTCGACCGAGTTTCGAAACTTCGTACAAAATTGTGCATCAGCATTTGCCAACTAATTAGTAAGTTTCAACATGGTTGGATTAATTTTTTCGAGTTATTCCGGAAATTACAACAATACCGAGAAAAAAAACACGAAATTCGACATATTTTTTTCCTGATATCTCTGGAAACTAAAATCGGATTAAACCGAAAATTGGTTCACTATTGTGAAATATCGACCTCAAGGTATGTGCGGAATTTCATCAAAATCTGATGAATTGTTTGCGAAAAAAAATTCTTCAACAGAAATTTTCGAAATTTTCTTGTTTCAGTTTACTAACTATACGACTCCAACAAAGTTTAACGAGCAATTGTGTGTCGTTATTCCCCAACTAATTTCTGAGTTTCACAATCCTAACGCATAGCTTATTCATTAGATACATTAAGAAACTAACAGTCGCATTTTAATACGCAACCTACCCTGAAAGTTTCCAGTTGCTAGGGTTTTCCGTTCTCAGAGTATCGTGCTCACAGCCGGCCAGCCGGACAGAATCGTTTTTGAAATCGGAATCGTCATCAGTGAATCCAACTAATCGTTTGAAACCATTTTCGGCAAAAAATTCGAAATTTACTGAAAGTTGGGCAAAACGATAGCACGCTGTTCCCTACATGCGCGCAAAAATGCAAAATCTCATCAGTTTCCACCTTATCTCGTGATCCAGCTTGTCAAATTTAAATACTTTTCAATCTTCTTGTTATTGGGTTACCTATAGCAGGAATTTGAACCTGAATAAAGATAAATTTATCAATCAGTCTATTTTTCGGACCTTTGTTCGTTCCTTTGTCAAGTCTGCAGTATAAATAATAAGCCCAATTAAATATAAATAATAAGCCCACATTCCTGCTACAACTTATGCAATTAAGAAAAAGAATGGATGTCAATATTGCATCCTAGTTTTAAAGCTTACGTTTTCGAAAGGTTTTTGATTGGTTTGTCCTTGGATTTCCTCTTGTTGTTTCGAAGTCCTAGGGTTGTTCTGAAACAATTTGATTATACAGTTTATAAATTCATAATAATATTCGATTTATACGTCGCCCATACTCAATCAACCCGAAAATGTTTAACATCGTAAAAAAAGAACTGAAAATAAAGAAAAGTAAGTATGAAGAGATTTTATGAGGTAGGAAAATTAGACGTTCCGATTAAGAAATATTCGAACTTTTGTTATATTTAAGGCCTGTTTTCAAGCAAGCTTTCGATATATCGAATAGCTTCGGTTGAGATTATTTTGAAGTACCAAATTGATTATCAAAATTTCAAGTCATATAATTATAGAAAATAATCGGAGGGAGCACCAACGTGAAATCTGGAGATCGTTTTACCTCGTAGCCAGGGCGATCACACAATTTAGTAATCTTCTAATTATAAGATCATCCAGAAATTTGACATGAACCTTCAAACACTGATTTCACAAGAAAGACAAGATTTCGATTCGATCCGAAATTTATTTCTGAAGGTCTGGGAAAATAAAACATCGCGAATAAAGCCTACCCCCTAAATTGAACTTTGAACCTTGACTCCATATTCGTAGAATCGCTTAATTACGATTTTTTCCAGGAATGGAGACACAATCGATTTGAAATCTAATTCTTGGTTGAAAACTGACTACTTTAAAATTACAAAATTTCAGCTAGACCCTACAAATGGTTGCTTAGGTGAGAAATAAAAAAATTGAGCACGTTTCCTGAAAAATTCAAACCTCAAGTTCTTTTGCCTCGAAAATGAGTGTAAATACGAATATACTGACAGAATTCCAGAAATTCTTGAGTGGTTAAGTATGACCTCATCGTTCAAGACCAATTTCGGCTCGAAATTCTAAAAATACTATGATTGTGACGAAATAATAACGCTCATGTTTCCAAGAACAATTGCCAAAGAAAAATAAACATTCTTGAAAATCAAACAACGTCTACCTCTTATATTTATTCAAATATTCGTAATTGATTGTTTTTTTTTGCTGAGATACTCGATTCTATGTATCCTCGTTCTGATTTTTCGTATTTTCATTTTATTCATATTCGTTTATATATCGTTGGGTATTTATTATGAATTTTTCATTCATTTCCAATACTTTCGAAACCCAATGAAATTAATATACCTGCTGTCTATATCAGCTCCAAATGGAACTATTGTATCATGACTCTTCTTAACCTTGACAATGGTATGTTGCGATAACTATGTGTTTTATAGGGGTTGTTGAAAAAGTAAACGGACAAAACTTTTTTTATTGAATCAATTTCGTACACTTCCATTTAATATTCTGAAAAAAATATTTTTCACGAAAATTCTTGAATTTGCTACCGATTGGATGCTTAATAATTTTGCATCAAGTTGCGCTTCATCATTTGGCAATTTATTTCGAAAATCCAGTCTGATCGCCCCAATATTGTTGAGATGTTGAGGAAATAACCTCGAAATTTCAAATTGGTATAACCCTGAAATCGTTCGACTGATTATGCCCATATTAACGAACTCAATTCACTACCCATTCGATCCCAACAAAATACTGCAAGCAGTGGCGCGTCGATAATCAACGACTAATTACCAAATTGAATCCGATCACTGAATCAGTTCCTGAGATATTGAGGAAACAACCTCAAAAACCCAATAGAGTATTACTCCTAAACCGCTTGGCCGATTTTACTTACTAATGAACACCAACGGCGCATTTTGATATGCAAAGTAACATGAAAGTCTCAAGTCGCTAGTTCATTCCGTTTGAACGTTAGAGTGGCAACGGATGGCTTGCCAGCTGGTCGAACAGGATTTTATTTGACATCGAATTGTTCTTCAGTGAGTCCAACCTAGTCGCTTAGTCGTCGGCAAAGAGCATTTTCGGCAAAAGGCTCGAAAATAACAGACAATTGTGCGTAGAACTTTGGAGAAAATTTTCAGGGCCAGTACCTGTGTAATATCTCATAAACTCGATCTGAGAACTCAGAGTACTTGAGGCAAAAACTGACTAATAAAATTATATTCCCTCTATAAATACTGGAGTTCTGGCAGCAAATGATTCAACTATAAAAGTCTGATATTTTCTTCCCTAACTTGAGCCTTGTTATATTTTCGTGAACCCCTTGTAGGTTTACGCTTTCATATTATTATATAAACTGAGATGCCGTGTACGGAATGTTGATACTGCTTTCAGCCACAGTATACCCATTTGGGAGTAAAAGGTGATTGGAAACGCAAAGTTCCCTAGAAATTCACCAGTTGTGAGACTAAACAACTGTCGAGTTCTTTTCTGGAAACGGGGAGAGCAACAAACGATATCTCTAGCGGATCTTCCAGGAATTGTGATGTATTTCTGGTCCTTCACGCTGGATATAACGAGTGAGATGGGTACCCAGTGTTCTTGAATGTTTAAATGATTCTCGTATTTAATATTCGGTCATCGATCAACGTGGCTATGACTTTGAATAGTTAATGACTCAATATTGCCAGCTCATTTAACCCCAAATATGTGTTAGCTATTCTTGGTAAGAGAATGATCAATGCCACCACTGCTCCCATTTTTATCCATTTGGGTATGAAGTGGTATAAGTGCAGACCTTTCAATTGAAAAATAGCCTTTCATACATTGATTTTAGAGTTCGCCAAGGAGCTGAGAAATTCAGTGGATATTATCATTTGTATTTGAGAACTACCTTGGTTCATTTTGCGAATTTTGTGCTACAAATTTTCTCAGCCAATGACGGTACACCGATGAAGGATTCGAGGTCAGATTTTATTATGCCTTCCGAGAAGATAAACTAGACTCCAAAAGATACCTGAAGGCTTGAAAATTTCAGGTGGATTTGGGGCAAAGATGCGATGTCATAGTTTGTAAAGCGACAGAATTCACTCAATAGTTTCGCAGATACACCCTAATGTTTGTTGAAACATTCAAAAAATGCCGACTCAGAAGAATTTGGTAGATTTGAATGAGCAATTCTTCTATTTATTGATATAAATACATACATTTTGCTCAAAGGGTTCAACGTTTTTTGATGAAATTTTGAACAAAATGTCTGTTATTCTCGAATTTTTCTATGCCAAAAACGAGTTCTATTGGCCAGCCAAGGATACGATAGTTGAGCAACGGCAAAAGCTTGCGACTTGAAACTTTAACTGTGGATCGTTCATCAGGATTCGACGTTTGAATTCCTTAATGATCCAAATCGGCCAAACGGTTGCTGAGTTATAGTAATTTTAATTTTTGAGGTGACTGTCCCAATATCTCGGGAACTACTTTAGGGCCGGTATTATAAAACTTAACTGAAAGTTTTGACAGTTTTGTTGGGACATATCTGTCAAAACTGTCAGTTAAAGTTAAAGTTGAGTTTTATAATATCGGCCCTTAGCGATCGAATTAAAACTCGGTAGTCAGTTGTGATATAACGACGCTCAACTGGTAGTAGAATTTTGTTGACATCATATGGTTATTCTTTAGGATTTTTTCTGGGTTTTCACTCCCAATATTTGAAACAGAACTATTGAAAATTAAATATAAATTGTTTTTTATGGAAACCCCCTTGCGGGATTGCAGGATGAATAAAAAAAAACTTCAGTTTGGTCTGATCTAAATTTTCGCAGATATTAGGGACAATATGTCACATGTCGTGTTTTCACGCGCTTCTTCTGTGGAACAGCGCGTTATCATTTCGTCACAATGTCTGTTATTTTCAAATTTTGTGCCGAAGTTGGTCTCAACCGACTAGGTGGGACTCACTGATGAAGAATCCGTGGTCAAAATTGATTCTGTCCGTCCGGCCGTGTGCGCTGTAACTTTCAAAAGGAAGGACCTAGAGTCTTGAAATTTTCAGGTTAGGTTAAGATCCTGAATATCTCGGTTAAGTTCGTTAATGGTCCAAATCTGCCGAATGGTTTTTGTGGAACAGCCATTTGAAATTTTGATTTTTCAATAACTCGATAATTATTCATCTGATCGGAACGAAACTTGGCTGGAATATGAACAGTGTCAGTAAGAAGAATTATCCATGGAAAAATTCGAAAAAAATATTTTTTCTTGAAAATTTTTTTTGAAAATTTTTATATTTCATTGAAATTTCACTCAAATTTCCAAGTCACCATTTCGCAATGTGAACAAGCGCGTGAAAGCTGGTGACTTCACGTCAGTGCTTTTCAAGATTTTCAGTATCGGTATCGGTATATTTCCGGAATAAATCAAAGAATACTGACCAACCATGATGGAACTTGTCAACTGGTTGAAAAACGCCGGTGCACAGAACATGAAGATTTTTTCTTCGAATACTCTTTATTCTAATCATATCTTCTCCGGCCGATTCTATGCACAATAACTTCCGAAAAAACAGCTTATATACTCTTATATTTCAGAGTAAGTTTTGGGCTAAAAATATGGAGATCGAGTTCGTGAATAGGTTAAATCTGCCCAATGATTCTGTAGATATACCCATTCAGAATTGCATTTTCCTAATATTTCCAAAATACAAATTGGATTAAATTGGATTTAAGTGCTTGTCTGAAAAATGACAGCTTGAGGGTTCATGAAAAATTTCATTATTACCATAGGACAAGCAGATCACCAAATCTTTTCATCAGGAAGTTAAAGTGTGTTTGGCGGGGTCAATACGTGAAAAAATAACCGCTTTTGCAACAAATTTGAACATGCGCGCAAAAGCTGCTGATTTGACAGCTGTGCTATTCTAGATTTTTTTTGTAACAGTGCAATTTTTTCTGCTATACTCAAATGTGCTTCAATTCACTATAGCGCCATCTCATACATTTTAGCGAAAGTTGCAGTATGTAATTGTAAAATTTGTAATTTACAGTGTTTACCCTTGTAAAAACTCTGATCGCACTATGCCGTCAATATCGAAAAAAAATTACATTGTTTTTAATTTCTGATTTTGTTTTAGTGGCATTCTCAGATCGAGGGAGTTAAGGGTTTTCCATTGGGCTCAAAATTTCTTCTCGGGTCATAGAAATACGTTTCCAACATTTCATGAGCTCTATTTTGCAACTTAAAATAAAACTCAGTGTTAACAAGTGGTTCAACAGTCATAAACATGACCTAACTCTAACTGCTCTGTAGAGTGACTGATAAATATGTCATTACTTGTTCAAACCTGGCGGAAAATATCTGAATGGATCAAGCAAGCGTCATCAGTTGCATCTCTCATCTTTAACTTTTTCACCGTATATATTATGATCGGGCCTCGTATGAATTTTTCGAAGGGAATAATTTACAGAAGTTTTGAGAATTGTTTGAGATGTGATTGAGAACAGTGCTCTTATCGAATTTCATTGATTTTATTTTAAAGTTTGCTCAAAAGAGACGAATTATTGCTACAAAGTATTATAGAAATTAGGGTGCAACAATATTTCGATTGATACTGACTAATGTAGTCTTAGGGGTGGTATTTCTTTTATCAAATAGTAATATACAAGAAAATTGATTAATAAAAACTTTTCTTGAGTTTCTGGTGTATTAAACAAAACACGTGTTAAAGACAGTATTTATCTTGAATTGCGGTTAGTCCACATTGCGTAGAATTCAACATAATGACTCAATCGCTTTTCTATTGCATGGACTATGTGGAATGAATTCTTCAGTTCCATCCAACACAAATATTCAGCTTTGAATGATGGAAATGATGGAAATTTGAGTCATTAGTTCGAAGAAAAAAGAATGTTTCATTATAAAATCAGGAAAAGCACTGAGAAGTCAGGTGGATTTTCCCGCTCATTTATATGGTCACCCGTCCAGTTACTGATTCCGCCCCAGAATGCTTGTACTCCATCAGTTGAATAATTTTAAGGATATTCAGAAAATCAAATTTCGATAAGGTCCATATCAACGGAATCCTGAATTCTGATTTGACCCATTCATGAGTAATTCGTGATAAATCAAGCCCCAAAACTAACTCCTTCGATGTCAACTCTCTAAGCTCTTTCTTTAGGAAGGTTTTGTGTTTATGGTCGATGTGACAACCAATAATGTAATAATTTTTCGATTGAACTACTAAACCTTCGTCGGAAGATTTAATCCTAGGGAATTCTTCGTCAATTAGTCTCCAATGGCTCAGCCTGTATCAGATTCGATCTTATTTTGTCATGATATGATTCAGAATGGTGACTAGGTGAATTAGAGAAAATTTTAACTTTATTAAGGTAAAGCTATTCAGTGAAACTCAACATGGAAATCAAACATTGTATATATATTGTATATATATTGTATATATTTTATGGTCGCTGGTTCACAGCGAGTTACTCAACAAAAATTAAAATGGTGAATAAATAAAAGCACTTGGTTAATTTTGGAGAAGAATTTGAAATACCTTCGATAAAATTTGCAGCTTCAACAAGAAGGGAAGGGTAATTCGTGTATGTTGTGAAGATGATCTGGTCTCTTCTGTCGATTTTCACTATATGAGAAAGTTGCAATAACACTGCTTTTACCTCAAAAGGTTATATATGCATTATCCTCTTTCTCCAGTTGAAGTTGAGTTTCTTCACTTGAGTTTCTTCAAATCACTTGAGAACTACGATAAAATCCATGAACACCTTAGAAGAATGTTTATGTGAAAATGGTGGTCTTCAATTCAAATGTCCGAATTGTTCAGTCTTTCAGTTCTTCAGATAATTTTTCTAACAAGAACATCTAAATTGGAAGAAACGTATAAATGAACTAAACGCGAGTTCCTATACAACTATACGCATCAATTTGAAACTCCATAATTATTTATCGCAAAACACCCGTGAAAATTGCTTCAAAAGAATAAAGAAGTACGTTGCAAAAGGACTGCTAACAACTGAAAACGCCCAACATGGCTGTGTATTGTAGTCTTGAAAACGATGACTCAAATACTTGTCATCATGATCGGATATCCCGTGTTAGTTTCCGAAATACAATTCCTTCAGATTCATCTATAACAACATCAAAATTAAATGCCGCGATTGAATTTAAAAGCAAAGCAAGCGCATCCTCCAAAAAATCCGTAAAATTTTTAATGAGACGTTTTCCTGAGTTCTCACTAATAATATGGAGTTTTAATATCGTTAACAGAACCTATTCACAAATTCAAGCCAAAACGCTCCTCCGTAAACATGGTAATAAACCTATCAGATGAAAACAACGAATATATTCCAGGTGCAAATGAACCAAAACGTTCGAATCGAATAGTTCAAACTTATGATATTGACAATGAGAAAGATATTTCACATTTTGAATGATAAAACATGAATATGTCGCACAGTTCATTATTATGTTTTCTGATAATGCATAAAAATAGTATCATCACTGGGAGATTAAATATAAACATATTAATCACAATTATTTTTATTAAACACTCATTTTCGCTTGTAACCTTTACTATAGATACAAATCCATGTTCTTGACAAAGTTTACTGAATTCGGTTTTGCTAGAAGTGCATTCGAATCTTTTAGCTATTTCCGGACAAATCCAAAAAGATGTTCGGACTCTGCAAGTCCAAAAACACACACACTTGAGAAACTATGTGAGGCCTTAAACAATTTTATTAAGATTGAAGGCACTTGCAAATATCACAATGATTATTTTACCGAGTAGCGCTAAAAACTGTCAACTTTTTAAATTGTTGGATTCCGGGAAAATATTTCAATAGAAACTACTATTTACCTTGTATGAAATTGAAATCCGATCGTTTGTATTGATTAAATTTTCTGAACTATAACACCTTTGAGCACTTTAATAGAAACTAAATAACCTGTGAAGATGTCGGAATACGTACTAAGAATAGAACCAGAGTTCGTCCATGAGATTTAGTTGTTTATAGAATTGAACCTAACCCCACTTTACTTTCATTATCATTCCATTTTTGTCTCATGAGAACGAATGGGGATAAAACAGCCCAAAAGAGTTTCAAATACTGAAACTTGAATTTTACAACGCATGACGTTTGATGCATGAAATAAATTTCCACCTATTTTATGCTCACCTTGTTGGTAAGTTGTTTCTTAGAAACACCATGTCTCGAAATTTTGATAACTTAAAAAAATACTTCTGAAACTTGAAAGAGTTCATGTTTTTTGGGCGATAGGCTGCATTACCATTTACAAGTTTTTACATTTCTGAAATTAATTTTCTCCCAGCGCGATTTAATTTTCCATTTCCGGTTCTGTTTATGTAAATTCGCCGAAAGGTCCCTCAGAATTGATTTTTACTTCAACCTCAATTTTAAATCCCCAGAATGACTTGATAATATATACGGCTGAAAGGAAGGACCCTCTATAGGAACCTAATTCTCATGATTACTAACGAATGGTCTTTATTGCGGAACGGTTTATTTTCTGCTGGTTAGCCCTGAAATATGCCAATTTGGTCCATTCTTGTTCACGAAATATTTCGGAAATAGGGATCGAGTAATTATGTGGTTATTACGTAAATATTACTTCGATCATATGCGGCAGCCGAAAATTCATAAGAGGTACCATATACCCAATAACTGATTCAAAACAATATGATGCTGATGTTAAAGCATGCTGTTCTCGGGTCCATTTTGGAAAAAAACTTTTGAGCATCAATTATGTAAGAATCTCAACTTCTGGCTAACAATGACAGGGTACCAACCATTAATTTCATCAAATTGAACTCTTCTTACGCTTTCTTTCCACGTAATAAAAAAGACTCAACTCTGACCGTTCGGCCGGCTGGCCTTCCGTACGCAGTCTAACTGCCAAAAGAAATTTCCTGGAAACGTTTGGAGCCTGAATATCACGGTTGAGTACTTTAATCGCTTAATAGTTCCAGAATTATGATAATCTGAAATATTCTTTCTTTAATAAGTCCACTTTACACTTGGTCGCTGATGTAAAATGTCAACAGGCAAACTTATGTTAGATTATGTGAGGATCGTACTCAAAAAAAAAAATTTTCAAAATTTTTTCACAAAAAAAAATTGTTTTCAGAAACTATAGATATAGATACGGTTATTAGTTTTGGAGATATTCGGAAAAAATATGTAAAATTTCGTGGCTTTTTTGTCGATATCGTTATCGGTATAACTCAAGAAATACTGATTCAATCATGATGAAACTTTGCAGCTAGTTTGAAGATGCTGAAGGACAATTTTGTGCAAATATTCTGTAATCTTCTTATCATATTATACTTATTAAGTTCTGTATGAAATTTCAAACTGTCATTATTCGATGAAGTACTGGATTTCAATTCGATCTAATATGTATTTTTGGAAATATTGGCAAACTAAAATTTTGAATGGGTATATCTGCGGAATCATTGGGTGGATTTTACGCATTCACGAAATCGGCCTTCGTAATTAAGGTCCAAACCTACTCTACAAATATTGAGTTTCTAAATTGTTTCTTTCGGAAGTTATTGTGTTTACGGTTGGCCGTCAGATTAAAATCGAAAATGTAATCGCGTACATAGTTTTTTACGAATATCTCGGAAAATATGAATTTTAGGGCATTGGTGATATTTTCACACCTACATTATTTTTCGAAGTAGATTTCATTATGGCTTTGAAAACATGAGATACTTATTAGAAAAAAAATAGTTTTCACGTTTCCGAAATTGTCAACTTTGACAACGCTTTTGTGGCCTCCTGTACCATGATTTTTAATTCTGACTATTGTGTCATTTTGAATTTTTTTTCGCAATTCGTATTTCTGATTGAAATTGATAATTTTAACATCACAACAACTCATTTTATGAAGAATTCATTCTTCATTATAAAATATGGGGCTTCCCATTTGAAAAACCAAAGTTAGTCTACTAGCGGTACAACGAATCTCAAAAAATTCACAGAGAGTCATCTCTCCACTAGTCAAAGCCTTAGTCCGATATTGCAAACGTGAATTTCGATTCCTTCCCAAAAAAATAATTCAAAAAATTTAAAAAAGCACTGCGTGAAGGCAGCAGCTTTTGCGCCCATGCTCAATGTAGATGACCGCTTCGACAACGAATTTGAACATGCTCGTGAAAGCTGCTGCCTTCACGGCAGTTTTTTTCAATGAATTACTGGATTTCAATTCGATCTTATCTGTATTTTTGGAAAAATAAGAAGACCGGCCGTAAACACAATAGCTTCCGGAAGAAACTACTTAGAAATTCGATATTTGTAGAGAAGGTTTGGACCTCAATTACGAAGGCCGAGTTCGTGAATGGGTAAAATCCACCCAATGGACCTACAGATATTCGAAACTTTATTTTCTCAATATTTCCAAAAATACAGATAATATCGAATTGAAATTCAGTACTTCATCGAAAAATTACAGTTTGAAGGTTCATACAGAATTTAATGAGGATAATATGATCACAGATAAGATCACAGAATATTGAATATTTGAAATAAAAATTTGGAATTTTTTTTTCAAATCGTTCTAGTGACACGATCATCATGAAATTCTGCAAAATATTGTTTTTCAGCATTTTTGAAATAGATTCGAAGTTTCATCACGTTTGAATCAGTATTTCTCGAGTTATACCGAAAAAAACAACGATATCGAGTAGAAAACCACGAAATTCTACAAAATTTCTTCCAATATCTCCAAAACTAATGGCCGTATCGAATTGAAATTTGGTACACTGCTGTGAAATATGGAGTTCAGAGTATAACTGGAGTTGTTCTCGAATATGAACTATAGTTTCAGACAAAAAGTTTTTTTTCGAAAAAAATTTTGAAACAAATTTTTTTTTAAATTGGGTGACCATAAGATTTCAGAGAAATTCTGCTGAAAGTTATCCTCCAACTAACTGCCAAGTTTCAATCCAATCGCTTCAGTAGGTTCTGAAATATGAGGGAAATAACCTCAAAATTTCAAATTGCTTTTGTAAATCCGAAACTATTAGGCCGATGTGGCCCATTTACGAACTTAACCGCGGCATTCGAATGCGCAACCTACCCTGGAAGTTTCAGATCGATAGGATTTTTCGTACGACCGTAATCGTGCATACGGACGGCCGGACGGCCGACCGGCCGGACAGAATCGATTTTGACGCCGGATTCGTGGTCAGTGAGTCCAACCTATTCGTTTGAGACCATTTTCGGCTCAAAATTCAAAAATTACAGACATTTGGACAAAACGATAGCACGCTGTTCCCCTAGAACATGCGCGTAAAACGGTATTCGTGGCACACCTGGTAAAAGCTCATGTGTTACACAGAACAGTTCGTCCACTATTATTGTACGAGCACGCTTGAGCTCATGACGGCATTGAGTGCCTTGATGAGATAAGGTCAAGTCCGATTCCATTCGGTAAAAAATATTCACTTTGAATCCTGGAATTTTGTCTATAAACGAAAAGACAGTTTTGGCGATGAGTCAATAGCATATGATTCATACCGAAAATTGAATCTTATATCATTTTGAAAGTGTATGTTTGTGAAACTCAAATGATACGACTTTATGGTTCCGAATTTGAAAATATTTATGGTAGATTGAATGACTTCTCGGGGAAAAATATCCCATATGTTCAGTGCAGAAGTCTATTGATAAGGCGAATGATGAAAAATGATGGTGCAATATTTCCATATATAGTAAACGAATTTGAGGTCAGCTTACTTCTTTCATCCACAAATAAAGCAACGACAACCGTAATTATGAAAATATATGGTTGGATATCGAGAAACAGTTGCGTTTTCTCTCGCTTGAATAAACATTCAGAAGTGTTTTCGAAAACTGATCACTAGAAATTGTTCCCTGAACGAAATGCCTCATGTTCGTGAAAAAATTCTCAAATCATATAGTGCTTTCATGATGAAAGGAACAAATTCATTTAAAGATTAGGTTTCTATTTCATGTTGAAATCCTCGGACACGTCGATTAGTATATTTATTTGGACATTTTTCGCAATAAAAATTTTGCATACAGGGTGTCTCATTTGAGAGCTATGACTTTGTCATTACTTTTTTAAATGTAATACCCTGTATATTATTTCACTTTACAGTTCTACGATAAATTCTTATTACTTATCAGTCCAGAAGTAATTGAAAATGAACGGGAAACATTGTATCGAATTCAAAAATGCCTCGAAGTAAACGGACAACAGATTGAACATCAATAATTTAATAGGAATTACATTTGTGTGTTTTCATATCGTATCTTTCATTATCCACTATCTCCGTTATATCTGGGAATACATCGAGTTTAGGCATGTGGTATGTTCACAAAAAGTAATGATAATTTATCGTAGAATTTTAAAGTGAAATAATATACAGGGTATTACTTTTCAAAAAAGTAATGAAAAAGTCATAGCTCTCAAATGAGACATCCTGTATACAAAATTTTTATTGCAAAAAATTTCCAAATAAATATAATAATCGACGTGTCCGAGGATTTTAACATGAAATAGAAACCTAATTTTCAAATGAATTTGTTCCTTTCATCATGAAAGCACTGTATATCAACCTTCTTCGCACAAAGGAAATATATAATATAGTTTTTAACCGAAATAACTAATTACTTTGAAATATTAAATAGATCCATTGTTATCAGAATAAAATTGTAGATCGACTTGAGGCCGGGAGCTTTCACGAGCTAGTTCAAATTATTCGCCAAAGCGGTTACCTATACTGCTGATAAAAACAACTCAGAGACTCGGAATTTTAGAGCAGGTTTGTACCTTGACAATGAATGCCGAATTCGAAATGAGTTAAATCCACCGTATGAATTTTACACTTTCTTAATATTTCCAAAACTACATATCGGATCGAATCAAAACTAGTTATATTATCTGAAATATCATTTTCTTTTATTTTGAGTTTTTTTTTTATTTTTGCAATTATACGATCCAAACAACTAATTGCCAAGTGTAAATGAAATCAGAATTTTTTCGAATATAAAATGTTTGAAAAATAATATTTTGTGACTTATCAGGTAATTCTGCACAAGTTAGCGCGTTAGTATGTTACAAGTACCTAACAAAGATCATCTTGATCAAATCAGTATTACGGTTTTTTTCGCGTTATGGAGGAAATAACGATAATGCTGAGAATTTCACATATTATTTGTTCCATATGTACCAAAATTAATATCTGATCGAGCTGGAATTTGGTATACTGTCATTAAATATAAACCTCAAGGTGTATCAAAAAAAAATAAATAGTTAAAAGTAAAACTGTACTTCGGAATTTTACAACTAACAACCAAGTTCCAATCTGATCGCATCAGTACCTTCTGAGATATTGGTGATATATAGTCCTAACTCCGAAACCGTTTGGTTGATTGTGCCCATTAACGAACCCAATAGCCTCGTTTTTATACTGAACCTTTCATGAAAGTGGTTGTGGCAACAGCTAGACAAGACGAAATCGAATTTGACTTCGCATACTTCATCAGAGATTCCATCCTACTCGTTGAAGACTACAAATAACGGAATATAGGACTATTTCTCAGTGTAAATTTCAAAAAGTACCACCAGTCATTCGGTAAAAATGATAACAAACATCGAAAAAAAAAGTTTTAGATGTACCTATCCAATTGGATCTGAACTGTTTCTTTGAAAATACTGAAAATATTAAATATCGTTTCGGTATCTACGGAATATTTGGATGGATTCAGCCATTTATGGATTGGATCTTCAGAATTTATTATCAAGCTGTATTTATAAACTTGACGTCACCGTTCCCGTTCGCAGCTGACGGTACCGTTGACGTTCCTGTGGGCCGCTCGCAGTTCGAAACGAACTATACCCAGGGGGAGGGAGATAACTCATGAATTTGGATATTTTGTTGATTTTTTGAACGATCTAACCAAATCACGTGTAACTTGTCAATAAACGAACTAAACTCAAAAGTGCATCCTAGACTCACTATATTGGTTGAAATCCGAACGGGAACGTCAGCGAAAACAACAGGAGAGCGGCACACCAACTGTTAACTAACGTACCTGCGGACTTATAAATGCCCATACGTTTTAAGTGTATTTTAACTTTGAACGGAAACGTCAACTGCGAACGGAAAGGGGAACGTGAAGTTTATAAATCCAGCTCGAGGTCCAAACCTGCTGTAGAAATATCAAGTCGTCATTCATTGTGTTTACACTTGGCCGCTAAGCCGACTGTAAAATCGAAAGAATCAACCCAGATACCTAATATTCGTCTAGTAGGTTCAAGGTTTAAGGGCTTCCCTCAATAGAGTCAGCACCCTGTCGCGGTGTGGGCATGTAGTACTGCAATGAGTCCTGAACCTTAGCGACTGGAACTCTGGTTCCTGGCAGGGTCACCACCCATGTTGAAAAGGTTGAAGATGAGTAGGAAACTAAGACTGACCAAGAATCCACATGTTAGAACCAAATACAATTCCTGTCAGTCCTCACCGATGTATAGCAGAGAGGCAGACATGACTTAGCTGCTCTCATCTTCCCTCTTCTGACTGGTTAGGAGATATCCTTCTTGTTCCCACAAAACCTATCTGCTACCCCTTCTTCCCGATCCTTCTTCCTGTCTTGGTCTCCAGTCCCAGCTGTTGTCTCGTGGCTAAGGGATTGTACTAGGAAAAACGATGCCAGATGAACTCCGAGCATACCTTGTGACCATTCTGTTATACCAACGCTTCCTGGCTGTCTGTGGTCATGTCTCGCGGGCCAGTGAGGTAGAGGGTTGGTCTTGGCTTAAGCACCTGGACCGAGAGGAAACAATCTCATCAAAAATTCTAAATCAGAAGCGGGAAACCACGATGGGGGCCGGAACTGGAGTTTTCGAGCCTAGAACCAAGTGTACACTATCGATGGGCTCCTTTTCGAGTGTTTTTCAGTCAGAAATACTTGCAATGAAAGATTCATAGACATAAACCTGGAAAGAAACTATCAAGGGTTTGACATTTTGATCCATTGTGATAGTCAGGCTGCTATCAAAGCACTGAACTCCTATGTCATCACCTCAAAGCTGATATGGGAGTGCCGAAGGAAACTCAGTGAAGTAGGCAAGAACAACAAGATCTCCTTAGTCTGGGTTCCTGGGCACTCATGAATCAAAGGAAATGAAGAGGCTAACACTCTAGGCAGGAAGGGAGCACAAACGCTACCTACTGGCCCAGACCCTTCCTGTGGTATAGGCAAATGCACCTATAAGAAAGAGTTTTTGAAGAAGGAAGAAAATGAAAGAGGAGCAATCTGGAGGAATTCTCCAAAATGGATCATTCCCGAAATTTCCATCGTAACTTTGAAATTGTACGGTCCAAAAATCATTTGGAGCTCAGTAAGAACAAGTTATTACGCCTCCTCATTGGCTTTTTCACAGGACTCTCTCGGCTAAAGAAGCATATGAAGAGAATTATCTCATCAGAAGCTGGCGAGTGCAGATTCTGTAAGGAAAAGGAGGAAACTCCTGCTCACCTGATCACAGAATGCCACGCGATTGCAAACCTGCGCGAGGAATGTTTTGGACAGGAGAATTATGGGAGGAATGTGAACTTACACTCCTTGAAGCCCTCACATATATTGGAGTTCATTAGAGCTCTAAAGCTGGAGGGTGAGGGATAGGTAGCGTAATGCGAAAACAGCTCTGACGAGAGGGCGCCACAACAGACCTTAAGGTCGGAGTGGAATGTAACCCCCTACCAAACTATAACTTTAGTATTTTAACGCCTGAAAACGGAGGTAAATGATTCCTGTATGTTTTATACAGGCTGTCTCATTATGTGTGTTCATTAAGTAACTGGAGAAACGTCTACTCGAAATAAGAAGATTCAACCTGTAACATTTGAACCAAATATTCCTCCTTACTAAGATACAGACATTACGAATATTCGAAAATAATTTCAGCCCATGGTTTTAACACCTTTTTTGTTCTAACTTGGCAAACAGTTCACGCATGTTAAAATACTTTGAAACATATTATCTATCACCAGGGGGCGTCCTTTAAGGATAGGTACTTTATTTTTCCCTCTTACAACCTACTTCTGAGCAGGCATGATATATTCGATAAAAGTGACGTAGAATCAAAAACATATGCTGAAATTATTATTATGGCAATAGCGTAGATGGTATGAGGAGAAAGGAAATATCTACCCCTATAGCGCGCTTCTGGTGATAGGAGAAAACCACCTATATTTTAACACTTTTCAGAATATTCCTACATAAGTGAAACTTTTGCCAAAATTGAACAAGGAATATTGGAAGCTCTTGAAACATGGGTTGAAATCATTTCAGAATATGGATCACTGTGTATTTTTTTAGTTTTAGATTGAATCTCCGTATCTCGACCCTGTAAATTCATTCAAAAATTTTTCTACGAAAATGCAGATTCAATCGGGGTTATATCAGGCACTTCTCTGAAAAATGAATTTCGTGGGACTATACAATTAGAAGAGTTGGAGTTGACAAAGTGCAAATATTTTTAGTTTTTTTCTGGGTTTTCACTTCCAATATCTGAAACAGAACTATTGAAAATTAAATAAAGTTGTTTTTTATGTAAAACACCCCTGCGGATTGCAAGATTCAACTATTTGTCAATGGCAGTTGCTAGGAAAAAAGGTTGCCCAATGAATAAAACTAGAACAATGCGAACGATCAACAAAGTGAACTGTTTCAGAGTCCAAATCTGACTCCTTCATCAGACGAACGATAAAATTTGCACAATTATATTATTTCGAATATTCTAGCTTTTTATCGAGAAAATATTGCTGCAAATTTTCTCGTTTGACTGACGAAAGAGGCAGATTTGGACTCTGAAACATTACAGTTCAATTTCTTGATCGTTTGCATTGTTGTAAGTAATATTAATTCGGCTACTGTTGCGTTTCAGATATTAAGACTAAAACCCCAGAAAACACCTACAAAATAATGAAAGATCCTCCCAAAATAAGCTTAAATCGATATTTAACGTGCAAACAAGTATCATTGGTACTGACAAAGTAGGAATAGATCTGGAACTTTTTTATATTGAAAAGTATCATTAGTATCAATAATATGCACTATAATTACACGAGGTATCTCATCCGAAATTCAAATCGATGAAGTCATATTTATCAGATATGATGTTACCACAAGCTTTAATCCAACACCATGTCAAATCGAATATCTGCATCGCTTGATGTATAAATAACCTTGTTTTTCGAGTTCAGTGTTATAATATCACAAGAACGAAGATCGCAATACCATTTATGGGACAAATTCAGTCTCATAGTCTTATTTTCAACATTCACTTATCACATTCAGAGCAACCTTGCTCTCGCGTATTCCAGGTGAACACGAATTTCTATCTTTGACTATTTCATTCTGTCGTGTGCAAAAAATAAAAGCTTCGTTCTATGACACGAGCGTTATAAAAAAGTTTGCCTTATTTCCAGGTGGGATCGTATTACCTGAGATATGCTTCATGACCGTTCAAGCAGAAAACTGTATATCATTTTTCAACATATCTTTTTTCATGACTTGTGTTGAGAATATTGCTATGAAGAACGAATTCTGATACTTATGTGAGTTTTGTTATAAATGTCTGTTGCCACGTTGAACTTAAGAGACTTTTTATCGATCCCTACTCTATCTAGGATGAAGGATCAAGCATTGATCAAATTTTATTCAATATAAAGGATGTTTTTTTAGAGGTATAGAACTTTAAGTTGGCAACTCTGTTTTAACTGGCGGCCATTTTAATTGTCAACTGTCAAATGATTTGTGTTTAGTTTGGTCTAGCATTGCAACATGAATAATATCCTGACGCTTATACAGCGCTTCCGGATTATGCAAATTTATTTTTGAAATAATGGTTTTGCGCGAAATACGTATCGCGATCTACGTCCATTTCACGGTCAACATAACCGTCCATCAGAGCAATTAATTCGACTAACTATGGACCTTTTTCGCACCACGTTTACTCTAACTAATAATGCGCATCCACAGAGACGCCACTATAGATTCATGATTACTGACTTTTTCGTTCCTCAATTGAACAACCATCATTTGCAGCAGCTGTGGTTTCAACAAGACGGCGCAACATGTCACACAGCTCGTGCCACAATAGATTTACTGAAGGAAACGATTGATAACCGCATAATTTCACGATCCAGGCCTCCAAGATCGTGCGATTTAACGCCGCTAGACTAGTTTCTGTTGGGATATGTGAAGTCGCTAGTCTACGCCGATAAGCCCGAAACGATCGACCACTTGAAGGACAACATTCGCCGCGTTATTACTGATATATGGCCACAAATGTTTGAAAAAGTGATTGAAAATTGGACTTCCAGATTAGATTACGTCCGAACCAACCGTGACGGTGATATGCCAGAAATTATATTTAAATTATAATGTCAAAAGATTATCTTTTGAATAAAGTCAATTTCATGTCAGTTCTAAAAGTTCATCCTTGTTTTATTCCATTTCAAAGTTCTATACCTCTGAAAAAACACCCTTCATGTTACCATGGAAAGCTGAAACCATTAACTCGCATGTTCCTGATCATATTGCCCTAATAATATCTATTTATGATAAAGACCCTCCTGCATTCGAAAAGAAAGAGTGTAGAAGTTTTTCTGAAAAACCTAAATAAGTTTTGATTGAGAGGATACAGAAACACGACACTTCATTCGTCTTCAATGATGGAAATGATGTTAATGTAGAGTGGTCTGCCTCCTTCACAGGTTTCAGGCGATATTCGATGATTGTTGTCCTATTGAGCATTTCATTGGAAAAACAGTACACAAATACCACATAGCGAAGGAATCCTGATATGCAAGAAGAAATTGGAATTTTCGTTGGTATTGAGCACCTACGATTCAATCAACAAAAAACAACTAGAAAAGCACTGACTAATTGGAATTTTTTTTTTTCAAATTGTTATAATTAGCCGATCATCACGAAATTTTGCACAAAATTGTTCATCAATATTTTCCAACTACTGATTAAGTTTCATCATAATTGAGTCAGAATTTTCTGAGTAATTCCAAAAAAAGAACGATACCTAGAAAAATCCACGAAATTTGACATATTTTTTCCCAATATTTCCGAAAGTTATAAACGTATCGACCTATCGACTAAAATTTGGTACACTACTGTGTTCAAGGTAAGAGCAATATATTTCTTGAATGTAGTGAATAGTTTTTGAAAAATTTTCAATTTACTGACAGTACGATCTCAACAAAATTCTGCAACAACTTACGTGCCATTATGTTGAAAGTTTCAAGTCGCTAGCTTGCTTCGTTCGATACTAATCGTATCCACAGAACACATATTACTCTATGAGCGTATCCCCGGCCGGACGGCTGGCCGGACAGAATCGATGTTGACACCGGAATCGTCATCAGTGAGTCCAACATAGTCGTGTTTGAGACCGTTTTCGGGAAAACATTCGGAAATTACCGAGAAAACGAAAGCACGCTATTCCCCAGAACATGCACTCAAAAATAATCAAAGGAGGTAGAACTGTATCATCAGTTTTAACAAACAAAGTAGGAATTACACAAGGAAGCGTGTTTGGACCTCTGTTATACTTGGTGTTTCTGAATGATTTGGAGGAGATTGTGGAGGATGACAATGAATAGCTGGTAGACTTCGTCGATGATACAAATTTACTCAGAGGAGCGGAAGAAGAATAGTTCAATCAAGGCAGGTTATGATTTTTTCATCAGAGCTAAAAACTGGTTCGATTCGAATCGATAGCTTTCAAACTCTGGAAAAAACAAAACTTATCATACTTAGTACAGCCAGATGAAATAAAATGAGACCTGAACAAATAAAAGTAGGTGATGACACGTTTTGTATTACAGAGAATAGAACATTTTCAGGGGTATTTCTTGATTCATTTTTAAATTTCAGATTAAATTTAATTTTCAGAAAGTAGATAAAGTAAGCTTTGGTATCAGCGTTACAAAGAAAAACTTGAACATGAAATCAGTCAAAATTTTGTAACATGCAAATATCGAAGCATTACTAAGATATGAAATAATTTTCTGGAGCACACTACAAAATTTGGATGAAATTTTCCTAATTCAGAAAAAAATATGCAGGTTCATTTTCAACATCAAAATATATCAAAACTATATTAACAGTAAATATGGTCTTTATTTTTTTGATTGTTGAATGTTTCTTCATAAACACAAAGGAAATTTTATGAAAATTACTACTAATTTTCGGCACAAGCACTTCAAATATAAATTATCATTATTAGCCACAGTTCACAGTATTAGAGTTTTTAATCATTTACCTCATTATATTAAGATAATAGAATATTCAGATAATTTAAGGCTAAGGTGAAACAGTTATTGATAAAAATGGAACCATATTATCTGGATAAATTTTTTAGATGTATATTGTGAATACATTATTGACGTTATTTCATTTAATGACGTTTTTTATTGTGCACCTATCTCTCTTTCGGCTGATCGTGAACACAACAACTTCCGAACCAAACCCATTCAAATCTTATTCTTCAAATATTATCAAAAATACAGATATAGTGTCGAATTGAAATTTAGTTTCTAGTTGGTTGAGAAATGAAGCCCTCATTTCAAGTCCTGAAGGGTCATGTAGAATTTCAGCAGGACCATAAGGTTCAATCACATGATTTAAATATCGCAAAATCTTTTCATGACGAATTAAAGCTGCACTGGGCAGTGTCAATACTTGAATGGGTGAAGGCTTTGTAAATTATTTTGAACAAGGGCGTCAAAGCTCCTGACCTCGTGTAGGTGCTTTTCTAGATTTCTTTACTATATCCTCCATCTAAAATGAAAAAAAAATCTATAGAAAAATGAGAGGTTAAGGTTAAGAGGGAGCTTTTATGCGCTCCTTTCTCAACAAATATTGAGATTCCATGTGATTACTTTCACAAGTTCTTCTGTTTACGCTAAACATATCAGCCTATGGTGAACACAATAACATCCGAAAACATAAGCTTATGGTCTTGAAATCAATGGGTGAAATATACCTTGACATTCCGAATTTCCGGAAATATTGTTTTTTCAATATATTTCCGAAAACACATGTCCGGACGATCTGAGACTGGACGTACTATCATTGAATATCGACTTGAAAAGCTTATGCCAAATTTCATGAAAATCTGATCAATAGTTCAATATTGCAACTAACATTTTTGAAAAATTGAAACGATATTCGGCACAGGTATGCGATTCGAAATTTTACAATCAATTATCAGGTTCGAATCTGATTGCATCAGTATTTTGAGATATTGATAAAAACTAATCATTAAAAATAGGAAGGTTTAACTCCGAAACCTTTCAGATGATTGTGCTTAATGGCTTAATGGAGTTATTTGGGCTGTACCATGTTCATTTGAAAAGTTGCACTTGTTAAACGAGTTTGGGAGTTTATTAATAAAGCATAGGTGGCAGAATTTGGATAAATATTTTTGCTATTTTTGACGATCTCCATCACTCAGTTTTGAAGCAAATCGATAGTATCTCAAAAACTATTTGATAAAGGAAAGTTATATGAAGTTTGCCGTTCATTTCGATATAAAGAAACCTGAACGAATATCAATCAATATAAGTATTACTTATTGTTTATTTTCAATCAGTAAATAGTCTTTCCTTTTATGTTCTTTGATATTTCATTGGTTATTCCACAACATCCTAACACTCTTCTCTTGCGAAGGCCTTCTTCGCCAGCCCGTATTATATGTATCATGTATTATTTGAGGTGTGTTTTTTGGGTTGCATACATTAGGCGTTCAGTTGGTCAAGTTTCAGATTTATTCGAAAATTCTGCAGTAGAATTCGAATAATGTACTGTTTCATTTCAATGTCTGATTTCATTTGATGAGTTTTCCTGCCGTGAAAGAATAAGCACAAGTCGTTAAAAGATCAACGTAGATTCTTAGTTGTTATCGTCAAATTCCCTCAACGAAGTTTCAGACGGACTAAGGTTTCGGAAGAACTATCTTTTCCATAGAAATTCATCATCGATAGAGCCACTCAACGTGAGGACCATTTTTAAATCAATCATTATTATCTTTATAAGTAGAAGAATCTTTATACTTCGGCATATGGATATTCGAAGGAACTAAGGCGAGGAGGTACTCACTTCGGATGAATGTATGAAACCTCTTCATTGAATATAGATGAATTTTGAAAGCTGAACGCTCATTGACTCTTTTGCTGCATTCATAAAGAGCATATATACATATACATAGTAATGAGTAATGACTGTCTTAACCTGACACAGAATAGAGAAGTACTTCTTTTTTTCTGTGCCTCAGATTCAAAAATGAGCTCTTCCGGCTCAATCAAAAACTGAAACTGATCTCTAGAAAAGCTTTATGTAGATTCGATTTTGATTTATATAACTAGATTAATATGACATATTCGATGTAAAACGTTTTATATCTTGGAAGCTGAGTATATTTAAATTGTTTCACAGAAAAATTTAACGTATTTAATAATAATAATAATAATAATAATACACTACATTTTTAGGCCTAGCAGATAACATTATGAATAACATCTCATTCAAGATACATACTTTGCAGTTTCAAGGTTGGAAAAAGTTCAGTGAATCAAAGACAGTTTTTTTGTGTTGATATGCTCGCACACGTTGATAAATATTTCGAATGGCTCTCCTTTCGATGCAAGAAAATGTTATGAGGCGTGACCCACTTCGAGATATGACGTCAATTATTCTTTAAAAAAGCAACCGTTTTTTTCGTAACTATCTCTGAAGGAAAGGTATTTCAAGTTACACTAGGAATTTGATCTATATTTATGCATTGAATACGGGACTCCTCCGCCATTCTGCAACACCAAACAGCCTTACTATTGGGTTTCTTCGGCTCGATTGATCTGTAGAAGAAGAAGAATCTATCGCTAGCAATATTCGATGATCTACACTGGTCAAATGAATCAACATCAACATCAATTCAAAACTACCTCGGTGGTGCAGGTAGTTTAGTAGCCTGCATGTAAAATCGAAGGTACTGGGTTCGAATCCCGGCGAGGTCATGGATTTTGTGGAAGATTGGGGTGTTGGTTAATGTTTGTGTGTCTACAAATAAAAATGTCCTTTGCTAGTTCGCAATGAATCTGAATGAATGTTAGTGTAAAAATAAATTACACAATTTGAAAGCTATTCTAAATGGCTAAAGTAGACATTAAAGGAGTGAATGAATGAAATAGTGAACATAAATTAAAAAGGCGTTCTCCATTGAGCTTCGGTTCCGGTTCACATTTGAATGAGATTTTTATTTCCTGATTGGCTGAGTTGGATCCACAAGCTAATCAGAAAACAGAAGTCCCATTTGAAAGTGAACCAGAGCAGCAACGAAAGCTCAATCTGAGAACGCCTATTGACAATAAATTCTCAAAATGTCCCAACTGATGATATTCTAAACATTTATCAGATTTCAACTCTTTCGAATTAAATAAAAATTTGTTATTTGGTATGCATGATGTGACCTGAGATAAACCCTTCAAATATATTCATTAAAAAGTTGCATTGCCATCTGAGAAAATAGTCGATCACGTCTTTACTCAAATTGGGGACAAGCTATGTAACATTTTATTACATTGAAGAGAGCGCAATATAAAATACTAATCGGCATGTTCTTTATGGGACACCCTGTATCTATTTACGTTCGAACGGAGAAACAATTTGATTGCTCGAAAATAATTTGCAAGACATTTCGACGGAATTATGGCATACTGAAACGGAGGCATGAAATATTTCATCGAAAATAGAAAATCTTCAAAGCGCTGATAGGACGATCTGTGTTTTCTGGGTTTTCAATCCCAATATCTGAAACAAACTATTAAAAATTGTTATTCATACAAAACGCCCTTGTGAACTGCAGGATTGAACTATTTGTCAAGGGCAGTTCTCAGGAAAAAAGTTGCCTGAAGAACAATAATGCAACAATGCAAACGATCAACAGAGTTGATTGTAAAGTTTCTGAGTCTAACTCTGACTCAGGACAAACGAGAAAATTTGCAGAATTATTATCTTTCAATTATTTTCGTTTTTTTTCACTTGATATGGAAATTTCTCAATTATACTTTTTCTTTTACTGAAGTCTGCCAAATATGGTCCATTTCTACAGAACAATAGGGGTAAACACTTCCTCCATTCAGCAGATTACAGGAGCACTCTTTAATTTTTCTCTTCAAATTATCTGATTCCGATTTTTACGCGCTTGTTCTGGGAACAGCGCGTTATCATTTCGTCACGATGTCTGTTATTTTCGAATTTTGAACCGAAATTTGTCTCAAACGACTAGGTTGGACTCATTGATGAAGAATCTGTGGTCAAAATTGATTCTGTCCGTCCGGTCGTCCGGTTGAGTGCGCTATAACATTCGAAACTCCTAGGACCTAGAGTCTTGAAATTTTCAGGTTAGGTTAAGATCCTGAATATCTCGGTTGAGTTCGTTAATGGGCCAAATCTGCCGAATGGTTTTTGTGCTACAGCCATTTGAAATTTTGATTATTCAATAACTCGAAAAAAATTCATCTGACCGAGATGAAACTTGATAGGAAGATGAACAGTGTCAATAAGAAGAATTATCCATGGAAAAATTCGAGAAGAAATTTATTTTTTGAAAATTTTTATATTTCATTGAAATTCACTGAAATTTCTGAGTCACCATTTCGCAATGTGAACAAGCGCGTAAAAGCTGCTGACTTCACGTCAGTGCTTTTTTCAAATTTTTGTATTTTCCAATACAATCATGTGATTTCAAATGGTCGAACCATGGAGGTAAAAGAAGGGGAAGGAGCATATCATATATTTCCCTTGAACCAAAAGTGTCACACACTTTTGCAAAAGTTCTGTGGATTTTCGCATACCAATATGGCCGACCACTACATGGTGTATACGCATAGAACTCTATATTACTATATAATACAGGGTCTTTCACGAGGAACCTCACCCATATTTATACGGGAAACTACTGAACGTATTTTCATGAAATTCAGCACTTATAAGTATTTCACGATGCTGATGAAATCTAAAATATTTTCAAGGCATGAGCACCTCCGGTTTTTCCGGAAATGACGTCAACTTCCGTTTTTCAAATTAGAACATCATTTTTTTATTGCAGAAATAGATTCCTTAGAAAATTTCAATTTATTTTGATGTAACATTTTTCAGTTTTGGTTGAAAACTCTCTCTGAGCGGGAAAATTCGAAAAAAAAATCGAAAATAGAGCTCCGCTGAAACAAGAATAACTTCGAGGTTTTTGGATGGAAAATTTTCATTTTTGGGATTTTTCAAGATGTAAGATTGATGTATCCACTTTAAAAATCGAAATCGTGATTCATGATACAGGGGGTGAAAAAATCGCTTTCAAAGTTAGGGATGACAAAATCGTGAAAAATCAATTTTTTCAAATTAGAACCCCATTTTTTTATGGCAGATATTGAATCTACGTTAAAAAATAATGTGAGTGTATGCATCACACCCTTGCCCTAAAGTGGATATTTTCTGAGTTATTCACAAAAAACTGTTTTTCGTCTTGAATTTTCAGCTATTTCTTTTCCCTTCACGCCAAAAAGATGACATTTTCAGGAACTGTTATTTGAACCATGCTGTAGATTTTTCACCCCTTCTTGAAACCGACTTCAAGTTACTATTAGGAGAACCATGGCAAACTCTCGCAGTTATAACTAGAGAAGATGCTCAAAGTTTTGACCGTTAATTTCTAGACATTTATTTATACGTCTCAGGAATGCTTCGTGCGTTGCTCTTCTTATTTCATCGGGAGGAAGAGATCTGCAAAAGGGTTTGAAAACCAAATTGAGTTTCAAAACTATGAATCTAAAAATCTAAACAAACCTGAACGCATTTCTGACTCGTTCTATGCAGTCCTCTTTATCAGTCAGGGGAGTTGAGTAGACAATATTTTTTATCCTACCCCAAACATAATAGTCTAAAGGAGTTAAATCGGGAGAACGTGGTGGCCAAAGATGTGGACCATTGTTCGCCAACCATCGATCTTCAAATAGCCTGTAGAGGATATTTGACACATTGAGTGAATTGTGTGGAGGCGCGCCATCTTGTTGATACCATAAGTCATTATGGTTCTGTACTAGCGGCTCAATTAGTTGAGTCAATATGTCAGAATATCTATCTCCTAAGGGAGAACATTCTTTGAATAATGCAAACATGTGTAGTGTTCTATCTTACCAGTTAAAGTCCCATCATAAATGTGAACATCGAGAATTGCATTATTTTTGATGGCGCAAAAAACATTGAAACTCCAGGTCTCTTGAAAGTTCCATTGTCTGAAGTGGTGGTTGTTCTCTTCATCCCAATAATGACTGTTATGCCTATTGAAAGAACCATTCTTTGTGAATTTAGATTCATCTGTCCAAATTATACAGTCCAAAAAGTTTTCATTCTCTTGAAATCGAATCATCATAGCTTCGCAAAACTCTGTTCTCCTGACGAAATCAGTTTCCTTCAAATGCTGTACCCTATTGAATTTATATGGGTGCATTTTATGTTTTTTTAATATTCTCCAAACACTCGATTGAGATAATCCCAAAATCCCAAATAATGTCAAACATGGTAAGTTTTTGCATATGGTTCATAAGGAATTATTTATTTATCACTGGAGAGAAAACCGATGGCCGATTAGTTGAAATAAAGAGGTTTCCGATACAAATTCGAATCCAAATTCGCCATCTATTTAGGAACAACCTGTAACTTTTTTCTCTTGCATATTAGGGTAGTAAAATCTAAAACATGGTTTAAGTAACAGTTCCTGAAAATGTCATCTTTTTGGCGTGAAGGGAAAAGAAATAGCTGAAAATTCAAGACGAAAAACAGTTTTTTGTGAATAACTCAGAAAATATCCACTTTAGGGCAAGGGTGTGATGCATACACTCATATTATTTTTTAACGTAGATTCAATATCTGCCATGAAAAAATGGGGTTCTAATTTGAAAAAATTGATTTTTCACGATTTTGTCATCCCTAACTTTGAAAGCGCTTTTTTCACCCCCTGTATCATGAATCGCGATTTCGATTTTTAAAGTGGATACATCAATCTTACATCTTGAAAAATCCCAAAAATCAAAATTTTCCATCCAAAAACCTCGAAGTTATTCTTGTTTCAGCGGAGCTCTATTTTCGATTTTTTTTTCGAATTTTCCCGCTCAGAGAGAATTTTCCAACCAAAACTGAAAAATGTTACATCAAAATAAATTGAAATTTTCTAAGGAATCTATTTCTGCAATAAAAAAATGGTGTTCTAATTTGAAAAACGGAAGTTGACGTCATTTCCGGAAAAACCGGAGGTGCTCATGCCTTGAAAATATTTTAGATTTCATCAGCATCGTGAAATACTTATAAGTGCTGAATTTCATGAAAATACTTTCAGTAGTTTCCCGTATAAATATGGGTGAGGTTCCTCGTGAAAGACCCTGTATAGAGTTCATTGTGTATACGTAGATATATCTATCTACGGGTGTATATTTGTATTCTGTGCAGTGTGACCAATTATTTTTTCAGAATCCACCAAACCTTCTGTAGAAATCTACTTTTTTCTACCGAAGTCAATTACAGAAATCTACTAAAAATCTACTGCTACCTAAGAGCAGTCTTTAGCACTTTATGTTGGAAGGAAAGTAGAAAACTTTAATGTTTCTTGCAATTTGAAAAAATATCGCAGTAATTAATATTCGCTAAGCGAAAAAAGCTAGAGAAGCACTTCCGTGAAGGCAGCAGCTTTTCCGCGCATGTTCAATAGAGATGACCGCTTTGGTAACGAATTTGAACATGCGCGCAAAAGCTGCTGCCTTAATTCACGGCAGTGCTTTTCTAGGGTTTTTTTCGATAAAGTACTGGATTTCAATTCAATCTAATCTGTATATTTGAAAATATTGAGAAAATTTTCTTGGCGTTTTTTGTGATTTTACAAGTGTTTCTACTGAGAAGAAGCAAAGTCAAATGTCGCTTCCCATAGATTTCCACAGCCCGGTGAAAAATTTCGAGTTTGGGTAAAAGAAACTTCCCTTAACAAGGCGGGCCTGAAAGTGTTGAAGAATCGATAAAAATCAACAAACAATATTTATGAGAGTCTGTTACCTGCATTTTACCGATGGTGATCATTTTTATAGAGGTAAGCACGAATTGCTCATGAAATATGAGATCGCACATTCATGAAGACAATTTTTTTCCAGGCCCCTAATCCAAGCAGAGAAATTTACTTAAGTGGAATGCTTTGCCTTCCAGAAATCTGCCTGTTGAACTGATCATTAAGGAACAACGTAAATGTTTTAATGATCAAACTGACTATTGAAAAAAAAAAGAGTCTCAACAAGGAAATATGTGGTGATGAATACTGTTCGCTCAAAGTACTTCTACCAATGAAAGCAAAGTTGTACAAGGCTTATTTATTACAGCTTTTTCAAGATCAATAATAGAAGTGTTGGAAAATTTATTTGTCAATCCATAACGAATAAGACTTACGATACAAGTAGCATTAGTTTTATGTGAATGTATTCATTTTATTCACAATATATTGAGTATTTAGTCCTTCGCTATAACAATAGTAAAGTTATGAGTATAATTTGTCTCTTATTCCAAAATGTATGTTTTACAATACTATCTGTTTTTCAACTTTCAAGACAGCCTAAGAAATCCACCAAAGTCAATCTTGCCATTTGGATCTGAAAATAAATAATATTAAAATACTGTCTAACCTTGGAGATATCCCCGTAATTTTAGAGTTGCTACACTCAATAAGATTGAAGAATGATACATACTTACTTTATAAGAATGGAATATGTACTCCCAGTAATACTCTCGTCAACTATAAAAGTCTTTGAATAAATCGTGTAATAAAAAATTATCAAACCAAACACTAACAAACAGTACAAAATCGACTACCAAAAAAAAAAATCTATGTCTGTATCTAAGGTTCTAAAACTGGCCACCGTGGCGCTGCAATCTCAAATTCAGACGCCAATCATGAAAGTTTTTGATGAAACCCCTTTTTACACTGAGTTGATGACTGGAATAAAAATTCAGAATTATATTTGTATGTATGGGTATGTTTTCTTAAGACACTTGTTTCAAAATGGATCTAATATTTTTCAATTGAAACATCTGAAAATGAAAGTTTATTATTCGTTTCTAATTCCATTCTCAATTTTATTGTGGGTTCTTCAGAATTTACATAGTCGTAAAATGAGTTCAACTCTTTTTTTCATGTTACAAGATTACGAATACATGGTCATCTTATCGCCCCAAGCCTTCGGTTTTAGCGAATATGTATCTACAAATTTTTCTTCGAAATTTCTGACTGGAATAAAAATTCAGAATTATATTTGTATGTATGGGTATGTTTTCTTAAGACACTTGTTTCAAAATGGATCTAATATTTTTCAATTGAAACATCTGAAAATGAAAGTTTATTATTCGTTTCTAATTCCATTCTCAATTTTATTGTGGGTTCTTCAGAATTTACATAGTCGTAAAATGAGTTCAACTCTTTTTTTCATGTTACAAGATTACGAATACATGGTCATCTTATCGCCCCAAGCCTTCGGTTTTAGCGAATATGTATCTACAAATTTTTCTTCGAAATTTTCGAATAATATGTTCAATAGTACTGTTTCAGATATTGCGAGGGAAACTTAGATTACACCCGAAAAATAATTCAAAATCCACCCAAGATGAGCTTCAGTCATTGTATGAAAATTATACAATGGTTCAGTCGATAAATCATGATCAGGTTTTCATCAATATTTTTTTTGCGAAAGTTTCATCCTTATAATATGCAGAGAAAATCTATCGATCATGATAATATTATGTCAGCAGTTTGCATAATTATCCGAAACTAATCTTTTCGACTTTAGAGAGAACTAAACCATTTCGGTCCACTAATTATTCAAATGCGTTGTTATTTTTTAACGGAAGCTAAACAAAAGGACAGAACGGAAACAGGCAAAGAACGAATGTTATGAACGCCGATCTGAATATTGTTGGAGTGACTTAGTTATTGGTGACATGTCGTATTCAAAAAATAGTAATGATGAAATACTATTTGAAGGTTGTGCTTTTCAGTACTCTAGCGAACTGTTGCTGTTCTTGGAAAGAACCACCACCAAGGGTGAAGATAAGGCAAGGAATCATTGAAGGGGTAAGTGATATTTAAGGTCTGATTGTTGTTGTTTTGAGATTTTGAATTGATTGAACTCTTCTTTGGAATTATTTCAATAATAGCCACATTATCGAAGTTGAAAACAGAGATTCACCTGAATTCTATGAATATACCTACTGTAAAAATTACTCGTGCTCGTTCTTGACAATTGACAACCGTCTGTAATTTTATATTCCTCAATATTTCGAAAAATATATATCCGAATTCAAACTAGGTAGTTGGTGAAGAACGGACACGAAGACATTTATTCTTTTATGTAATGTCCTAATATGAAGCAGAAGCAGAGTACATGTTTTTGTTCACTCGGACTTCTGTCAAGCGGCCTATCTCAATAACAAAAACTTCCGAAAGAAACAACTTAGAAACTTGATATTTGTAGAGTAGGTTCGGGCCTTAATTACGAAGGTCGAAGTCCGGAATCGGTTCCGCAGATATAACCATATAAAATCGTATTTTCTCGTCATTTCCAGAAACAGATTAGATCAGATTGGAAGCCAGTAGTTACTTGACAGAAAAATGAATTTTTTGAGGATAATATGATTACAAAAGATTGCATAATATGGATCATCAAAAAATGTGAAATTTTTTTTCAAATTGTTCCAAATGACACGATAATCACGGAATTCAGCACTAAGTGGTGCATCGGTTATTCTAAACTAGTAACTGAGTTTTATTATGATTGGATCAATATTTTCCGATCATTTTGAAGGTTTTTTCAAGGTTTTCACACCCAATGTCTGAAACAAAACTAGTAACAAGTAAATAAAATTGTTTTTGTTATGGAAAACTCCCTTGCGGATTGTACTCTTTGTCAAAGGCAGTTTTTGGGAAAACAGGTTGCCTTATGAACAATACCGATAAACAAAGCGAACTGTGACGTTTAACAGTACAAAGCTCACAAAATTTCAAATTTGATAACTCAATGACAAATCTACAAAATAAAATAGAATAGAATAGAATAGAATAATGTTTATTCGCAGTAATATAATGCATATGGAGGTATAATATGAAACATAAACGAAAGTAAAATCGAAATATAAACATAGCTTTTTGTGATATTAACATATAAATGAACAATTACAGTTTTTTTGAAAATACAAAGATGTTACGACAAAATTTTGTAGAATAAGCATAACAATCACAGAAGCTGTGGTGCCAGCTTGTACGTGATGTAAATATATGTATTGTGCATCATTAATTTTGTTTTTTTTTTGGGTTTATGTTCATCTCTATTACACTACTCAAAAAGAGGGGGACAGAAAAGGAAGAGTAAAAACTTGAAATAAGACACGTTGTGAAATCATAGTCTCGAAATTAGGCAACATTTTTCCGAAGAACTGCCCTCGACAAAAAGTTTCAATCCTGAATCCTATACCTATACAACGCCAGAAGAATACAAAAGCCTCAAAAATTACCTTTATTCGAAAACTAGACGATTGCAGGCAGTTGCACTAATTAATAAGTTTCAATCCAATCGCTCAAGTAGTTCCTAAGATGTTTAGGAAATATCCTCAAAAATTTAATTGACTATAACTCCGAAACCGTCCGGCCGATTTGGCCAATTAACGAACTTAACCGTCGCATGTTTTAAGTGAATGGATTTTTCTGTGCTCACGTTATCATGCCTGCTGACAGCCGGTCGGTTGGAGAGGATCGATTTTGAGATCGTATTCGTCATCAGAGTTTCAGGGAAAAAATTCGAAAATTACTGACAATTAGGCAAAAAAAACGATAGAACGTTGTTCGCTAAGACGTGCAAGCAAAATCTAGAAAAGCACTGCCGTGAAGGCAGCAGCTTTTGCGCGCATGTTCAAATTCGTTGCCGAAGCGGTCATCTACATTGAACATGCGCGCAAAAGCTGCTGCCTCTCCGAAACTTAAGATCGAATCGAACTGAAATTTGGTACACTGCTGTGAAATATGAAGCTCAAAGTCCAAGTGAAATTTTTTTCTGGATATGATAAACGATTTTTGAAAAAAAATTTTTTGGAGACTAATTTTTAAAAAAAAAATTTTTTGCATTTACCGACAGTATGATCCTGACAAAATTTGGCTCAAAGTTGCGTTGCACGTTGTTACACTCCACCTTATTGCCAAGTTTCAATTCAATCGCCCAAGTAGTTTCTGAAATAAAAAATAAATAACTTCAAAATTTCAATTGGCTATAACCACTAAACGAAACTATTTGACGGATTTGGCCAATCGACGAACTTAACCGCGGCATTCCAATGCGCGACCTACCCTGAAAGTTTCAAGTTGCTGGCTCACTCCCTTCGACAGTTATCGTGTCGACGGCCGGCCGGACAAAATCGATTTTGACACCGGATTCGTCATCAGTGAGTCCAAACTAGTCGTTTGAGACCATTTTCGGCTCAATCAACGAAAATTACAGACATTTGGACAAAACGATAGCACGCTGTTCCCCTAGAACATGCGCGCAAAAATGATTGATCGAAGGTTCATACAAAGTTGCGTGAGAATAATCGATTATAAGGATTATGGATGCCAAACAACGCAAATGCTCCTTACTTCACATCGGTCCTTACTCTATTTCAAAATCCTGAATCCATTTCTGAAGATATTAACTAGTCACTTATTTCAGATGACGCTGAAAACAGAAAAACGTCTCAGAATCTTTTATGGGATTCCCTATGCTGCACCACCTATAGGACCTCTAAGATTTTCTCCCCCTATTATGCATCAGGGTTGGAATGGGACGTATCAAGCATTCAACACAAAATCGAGATGTCCTCAATTACCAATGAAAGATAATGAGAATGAAGATTGTTTATACTTAGATATATGGATGCCAGAGGTGAGAAGTTAATATTCTCTTTATCTCGATGTCTCGACCTACGACTCAATAAAACGCATTGTTTTAATTTTCACTTGAACCTTCCAGGTCAATTCCTCCCAACAAAGTCCGGTAGCTGTGTTTTTTGGAGGTGTGGACTTTGCTAGAGACAGCAAGTTGACCTTTAGCGGTCAAGATTTGGCATCTAGAGGAATCACTGTCATTAGGGTGGCCTATAGAATGAATATATTCGGATTTCTGTCACTAGGTACCCGAGAATTCAGGGGAAATATTGGACTGCTTGACCAATATTATGCTCTATTATGGGTCCAAGAGAATATAGGTTATTTTGGTGGTGACAACCAGAATATCACGTTGTTTGGTCACTATTCTGGTGCTTCCAGCGTTGGTTTGCATATGATTTCTCCCAGAACGCAAGGTGAAATTCTGATATTAATCGCAAGAAAAAATATTGATAACTGGAGGTTGCATTGACCATGACCAATTATGCATGTGGACAGTTCGAATCTCTATAAACTCGGAATGAATTCAATGAATAGAACACAGTGCTTTCGTTGAAAATATGCTTTTAAGGGATCATTAGTATTATAATAAATTGTGATCGTTTTGATGCAAGGGAATGTTATACAGCGTGACCCAAACTTGAGATACGACATCGATTATTTTTTATTGGCAATCCATTTTTCATCACTCTTCTTTGAAGATATATCAAGTTTCACATGTGTATAAAAATATCACATTCTAAATAATTCAAAACAGAAAAATGATGGTGAACATTCAGGACATTGGGTGGATGAACATCACTTTGAGTTGATATCAGACCAGGTAGATGAGTTGACAAATGTGGGCTATCAAATACTGTCAGCGATAAATTCGCCTTCTTCAATAGATCAACAGCAAATATTATCAATATTGAGCCAAGACCCAATAGTAAGATTGTTCGGTGTTGCAAAATGGCGAAGGAGCTCATCCACGGACTATCGTAAACACAATAATTTCCGAAAGAAACTACTTGGAAACTCGATATTTGCTAAACAGGTTTTGACCTTGATAACGAAGGCCGAATTTGCGAATAGGTAGAATACACTCAATGATTCCGCAGATATACCCATTCAAAATTTTATTTTTCAAATATGTATTTCCAAAAATACGGATTGGCTCGAATTGAAATCCAGTAGTTGATTGAAAACTGACAGCTTGAAGGTTCATATAGAAATTCGTGCGGATAATTTGATCGGAAGATCGCAGAATATTGAATTCTGAAATTGTTGTCTTTTCGAAAAAACCGGAATTGGAAATATTTTTCCCAATATCTCCAAAAATTATAATCGCGTCGAACTGAAATTTGGTACACGGCTGTGAAATATTAAGTTCAAGATATGAGCAAAAAGTTTCAGAAAACATTTTTTTTTTTTTTTGAATATACTGACAGTACGATCTCAACAAAATTTGGCATAAATTTGCGCGTCGTTATGCTTTAACTAACTGCCAAGTTTAATCTAATCGCTCAGTTAGTTCCTGAAATATCAGGGAAATAACCTCGAAATTTCAAATTGTCCAAACTCCGAAACCGCTTGGTCGATTTTGCATTAACGAACTCGACCGCCGCATTTTGAAATGCAACAGAAAAAATTCGAAAATTTCATAATCAGAACATGCGCGCAAAAATACTCGATGATGGTTATCGGGACACGCCGAATAACATTTTCCTGCACCAAAAACAGCGTAATTTAAAATACCTATGGACCTATCAAAACCTATTTCTATTTGATAATAAAAAAATTATGTTCTGATAACTGAATTCATTACAATTTTGAGACTTGCACTGTATACAATCTGACATTCGGATCAATTCTTCGTTAGCAATTTTTTTAAACAACTCATTCCATAGGTAACATTTTCACTTCAGAAATTTTCATGCGAATTCAAGACGGAATTCATCATCATTATCATGAATAATGTGATTGATTTCAGGTTTGTTCAAAAGAGCGTTGATCTCTTCAGGAAGTGCAGTTTCGCCATGGATTATAGATAATGATACTATTGAGAATTCTAGACAAATAATACGAATTTTAAAGTGTGATGCTTATACGTTAAGTTGCTTACGAACAAAAAGTGTTTCTGAGCTTCTACAAGCTGTCGAGATGTACTCTGAGGTGATTTCACTATGTCGTTTTGTATCAACGAAACAAAAATTCTGATTTGATTACATTTTTCAGTCAGTTAACAGAAGCGATATATTGTTGCCTATAACAGATGCATTTTTGCCAGTAGAAGATAGATATTTACCGATTTCTGCCTCTGAGAGCTTCAAGAATGGTGCATATTCACAAATTCCAACTTTAATCGGAGCGGGATCTACTGTAAATTCTCCAGAGATTGGTAAGATATGTCTAGCCAAATCTGAAACTATGTTAAATACTGTGATGTAGCTGGCCTTTGATGAGCGCTTCATCAAAATTTGTTGGGGGCCCAAATTATGGGTGAAGTTTTTTGCTTAGGAACTTTAGGGGCCTCTATAGCCTGGGAGCCCCGTATCATTGATTCAGAGGTAGCTGCGCTCCTGGTTGAACAATCAATTGGTTGCCTATTATTCAGGCAAATAGGTTATTGGGTTATTTTGAGCTCATAGTTCTTTTCATTATTTGAACTTCTCGGTTACAGATGAATGGATTAATCTGCTTAGTCAAGGATATTTCTTCCTTCAAAAGTTTGTGAAAAAAGTGAAAATTCCAGAGATATTGCAATTATATAAGTTGAATGAAAAAATGCAAGACATCATCGCCACATTGATAGAATGGCAATACTCATTATTTGTTGATATAGATGGAAGATTTCTCATCAATCAACTGAAAAAAATGGAATATCAGGCTAAAATTGAAGCACCAGTATTTCAACAAATCTTTTACATGTCACAGAATTCAAGTTCTCCGACATATGTGTACTCTATACAAAATACTGATTTTGTTTCAGAAATAGCTGGTATGTTCTTTCTCATTCATAACACTTATCTAATACATCTTCATGAAATTTTTAGATGAATCTGTTACGATGGATATGGTGCTACTTCTAGGACAGAACATTGTGAGACAGATAAGTAAAAAACGGTTCAACTCAAAAGAGAGTATACTGAGTCAAAAAATTCAGGAATATATAGCCAATTTTATAACACTTGGGTGAGTTAAAACACAAAAAATGTGAAATTTTCGAATATATTGATTCAATCACTTCAATATATTTAAGTTGTTAATAATTATAGTATTGATACTGATGGTTTTCACAAAATGGGTGCCAAAACAACTGCAAATTAACTTTCTGTTTATGATTTAGTCATCCAACACCTAATGAAAAAAATCCATGGAGAAAATATGTGTTACATGATCCTTACGTACGAGAAATAGAAGAATATTCTTTTGCCGATAATGAGAGATATCAGAGAAAACGAATTTTATTCTGGAATGATTTATTACAGAAATTTTCAGACAGCAGGTACAGTTTCTTTCAGCCCAGTATCTCAGTTGAATTGACTAATGAAGGTAAATTATGAGACACCATTCTTTTAATTCCACTGTATTAAACAGTATATTTTAACAGGGTCAGCGTCTGGATTGCGGAATATCATTTTATGTGGTCTACTAGTATTCCTTCTGGTTTTACTTATTATATGTATAATCTTATTAAGGAGAAAATCAAGAATGATGAGAACTAACTCCTCATGGACTGTTGGTTAATAAAAATATCTTTTAAATGGAAATCTTTGTAATAATTCAAACTTCACCTTCACCTATTAATTAAACTTGTATTCATCTTGCGTCAAAAACGATCAGTCTCTTTGTTCTTTTTTTATACATTATCCTATATCCACATTCCCTGCAACGTATAGGATCTCTTGGACGTAATTCATTTTCGTGATGACATTCACCACAGATGTATACCATCGGAGTTTTAAGAGCTGTGGACTCCTTCGATGTAGAAGGGTCTGACATTATCTATCATTAAGGAGCGTAATATTCAAATAAAATAAATTGATATGAAACTTCAAACAGTGCAAAACTTACAACCATTTGTTTATTGAGGTTATGAACCATCTTAACCTAAGAATTTCTAGTTGTAGAGATGTGACAGATAAAATACAGATTTCGTCTTTTGCTTGGTCGGGAAGAACGCAAGGAGTATAATTTTTAGTTTCAACAAGCAGGAATAGATGGCAATAATATGAAAATTATATTTACCGCTCTTTGAGATTTGTATATGTATGAGAAAAATGTATTTTTTCAACCTCCATGGGTGTTTCTTAAATGAAAATCGCATAACTTTCAGTCGAATGTTTTGCTGGGCTAGATATGAATTATTGATTATTTAATCCATTTCTGAATACTCGCGTTTCAATGTTCATATGATTCGCGTTTAATAGATGAGAAGATATGGATTTTCGTCCTTTCTCTCAATCACAATTTTTTTTCCAAGATCGATGAACCCTTTGTTCTAGGTGAATTTCTAGACAAATTAATATTTATTGTTCGTGGTTGAACGTTATGAAATAAAATAAAATTGATATTTAATAACAGTTTTTATTTACAAATGAAAGTGTAAAAATCTATGCATTATTCATCGTTTTGTGGAATTTATTGTCTCATAAATATTTTCCCACGATTCGTTTAATTATACTGTGAAGTGAAATGAAAACAACGTGTTTTAATTTAAAACAGCTGTTATGAACAATACCGTAAGTTTGCGGTATCAAGGTTATTTTGGCTGCAGGTTACTTGGAATATTTGGTCAAGAAGCTGGATAATAAGCTCCTGATCAAAAGGTTTATGGCCAGTATGTAATGACATTTTGGTGTTTATCTTAATATGATTAAGCGCAAACAAAGTACAGGTTGAAACGAGAGCGTAGAAATAAGACAAGACATACTCCTGAGTCGTGCGAATGCGTAATCATAGAATAACAGCAGGGAGGGGTGATCTAAGCTTCACTTTTTGTTAGCTGTCATTCCGTCGATTGGAATGTGTTGGTAGATAGTCTCCAAAGCGGGAGGTTGATATGCTGAAAGTGAAAAAGTTTCGTATGACTACTATAAACATTTCGTTTTAATAGTAGAATAATAAGCTGAAATATATCAAGATTCGTGTTGATATGATTCTTAACTCTAAAATAATTATTGGTTGCAGTGTTATCGTCTTAGGTTGTTGAATACTCGCTGTGCCTAGAGTGAAGAACTCACAAGAATTGTATGTGACATATGTGTAAACTCTTTGGATTTTGAAGTGATACAAAGTTGAATGGTCGATTATAACTTGGTTCATACCATCATCTTCACAAAATACACAGCAGGTACTATTTTGGGTGAATTTTCTATAAGAACATGATGTGTGCACTTCGCCTTTGCCAACCAAGAACCGAACCCTAGTGTATTTTTCTGGATTACATCCTTTGCTCCAATTGAACCCTGGATACGAAGTCTTCCAAGAATTAAATATTTGTAATTATTTTTCCAAAGCACCAGATTTTACCAAGTTGTTCTGTGCTAAACAAGAACCCCCCTCAACCTTATTCAAGGTTTTGTGTTAATATTAATTCATTTATTCATGCTCTGTGACGAATATAGCTCATTTTTTATATTATTATCCATTCATGAATAGCGGCAATCTCCATTCATTGCGAAATGAGCATTAAGTATCACCCATGTAAGTGGTTTCGTTTAACACCTGAGCATTAGTTATTTTTAACAAATACATTCTTGGTTCACAATTGCCTACAAAGAGTATGATGAAACTGTATGTTTTATGATAGATGAAAATAAGCCTAATGATTTTTAATTCAGATATTTAAGAGCTTACAAACTCCTTTAGCATGTAATATTTTTTTTCTCAATTTGTATGTGGAAGTTTATGTTCTTCGGTTAATTTTTGTCTTTAGTCTTAATTGCCTCAGAGATCACATTCGCTCATCAGTTGAACTTCTGGACATAACCTAAATTCTTACGATGCACCTGAATCTGCCCCAAATCATCTATCATTTAGATATACACCCAATAGGAACTCTTAAAATTCAAATATGCTTTTAAATATAGGATTATATAGCAAAATATCCTTTAGCGCTTCAAATGCATAGGTTGCTTCGTTGATCTCTTTGTTGAAAATATATTTTTATTATCCGAAATGATATGTGACGATTATTTGCATTGCATATGTTGAGTCATAAGTCTAATAGCTTCCTGTTGAATGTTGTGGGCTTAAAAATAATATATATGATGGGAAGTGATAATCAGTATTTACACCCACTAAGAGGCTGCCATCAAAATTATACATTAGGAAAAATTGTCGGATACACTTGTTGATGTGATTGAATTAACTGGGTACTTACTTCATTCACTATTTGTCTCTGATTCATATAGTTCTGGACAATTTGATATAGTCTATTGAGCTTTGATTTATCGAAATCCAATTCCTAAGACTCTTACCTCAAGGATATTTGTTAACGTTCATCTATAATCATTACAAAAAGTCTTTTTGTTCTTTAACTTCAAAATTCATAACTGATTGAATAATCAGTTGATAATTTTCATTACAACTCACAATATATATTTATGCTTCTGTGTGCCTGAGAATTTCACTGGGACATTATTTACCATTGCAGTTTAAACTAAAGTCATCGGCTGGCAATGAGCAACATTTTTTTCTCTCTCTGATTAATCAGATGTAATAGGGGTTTCAATTTGGAGAGAGTATTTCGGTTGTGTTAGCATACCAAATTTTGATAAATATGATTCATACAATATTATAATTACTTCAAATATTGTATGCAAACAAGTTTTTCTGAATTTCAATGAGAGACAAACATTTTGTTTATAAACCTTGTAGATGCCAAATTTCTTTTTCCTTGGATCTTTTCTTACTGGCGAATTTCCTTTTATTATGAACATTACTCATAATGACATGCACCAAAGAAAATATTACTTTGAGGTACATTATTTCCCCATCGCAGCCTATTTGGAAGTACCTTCAACTGAGAAAAAATAGATTCTTGGATTTGGTTCGATGTTTCAGAAAAACTTGATTTTCTCTTCAAGTGGAATATCTGTTTGTATAGCTAATATTTCAGATAACTGAAGATAATGAAATTTTTTTATTATTTATTTTTGAACGTTTGTTCTTAGAAATAGAAGTGCTTCTATTTTGGTAAAGGTCTTCATTTTCAAAATTTCGGAAATGTTTGGACTTATTGTTGTAGAAATTTGTATTTGAATTAAATTATGTCCAGCTGGCCATAAACGGTCTAACTTCCGAAAGAAAAAACTTGCCTTGAAGGTTATGCCCAATGGCTTGAAGCTAAAGCCATCTGCATTCTTCAAATTTTTCTAATACTAATCCTAACGAATTCAAACTTGGTGATATTTGTGAAATACCAGCACTCCGACATACATCTACAAGAATATACAGCTGTAGCCAAGTAGAGAGAAAAGAAATGAAATTATTTCTCAAAGCCACTCTCTAGAATTTTAAGACAAGGTAAACTGAAAAAAAAAAATTTTTTTGAACAGGATCGGAATAACTCGATGGAATCTATATCTAAATCCTTGAAAATTTTCGAATAATACCTACTGAATAGTCGGGCGGATTGAACCCATTCATGAATGAGTTCGAATTGAGGAATTCACAGTAAAATATTGACTTCAAGGTTCATGTTAATTTTTAGTAGAATATGGCGGAGGATTTCTGAAATATCTTGCTTTTTCTTCGTTTTACTACTAAATACTTCGTTTGAGTTCGATTCAAGCTGTATTTTTCAAATTCAAAATTTTAAGGCGTTAGTTTTCTAGGATTTGAGATCGTTTGCACAATCAAGCCTCGAACTTGCTCTACAAATATCGAGTTTCTAAGTCTTTCTTTCATAAGTTATTGTTTTTATCGGACTAACGAAAAAAATTATGAAATTAAAATCCGAAAATTTGGGACAAATTAATGAAAAACCCCAGTTAAAAACTGACGAGAGCAGGAGCTTTTACGCGCTTGTTCAAATTCGTTGCCGAAGCGAAAATTGACGGATATTTTTTCCCAATATTTCTCAGAGTAAATATCGGATCGAGTAGAAATTGGGTACACTTTTGTTTGATGTTGGTGTTTGCCAAATTTCATAGAAATTCGTCAGATATTTTCCGAAAAAACGAACATCTTCAACAAAAATTCGGTGAATTTTTAAATTTTTGGGAAATTCGAACGATATGATTCTAACGAAAGTTGGCATGAAGTTGCGCGGCGGAATTCTGCGGGGCGTTACACCATTGTATAAATTTATACAATGGTTACACATTTTCGCTATGATCGCAGCAACCCTTCGAATATTCAGGAAATATTCTTCAAACTCGAATAGTTACGGAGTTTGGCCCATTTGAAATTTTGAGGTCAACTCCTCGACATCTCATGAAGTACTGATTTGATCAAATTAAAACTTTGTACATAGTTTGAGAATGCTAACGCGCAACTTAGTGCAAAATGTCGTGTTGATCCAGTAGTCGGAAAATTTAAAAAAAACGTTCATTCCAAAATTTTTCAAATTTTTAAATTCAATTTTGTCTGAAAATGTTGATCAAGATTTCAACGAAATGAGGCAGATACCTTAAAGTTAGTATTCAACAAAAATTTTTCAATTTGGTCCGATATTGACTTCGGATATATAAGAGAAACGATTGGTTCAATTTCGTTGAAATTTTGACGTTATGTTTTCAATATCTCAAGAAGTAAAGTTTGCGCGAACATGGGACTGTTTGGCAACGAATTTGAAAAAGCGCGCCGAAGTTCCAGGTCTCACGTCAGTGCTTTTCTAGAATTTTTATTAGTTTATATCATTACTTATTTCCTATCCTTCCAAAAACATATAAAAATGATGTGGGTGAGTAAAAGTAAGAATGACATTTTTCTTCATCGGTATGCTGCAAAACATAACCTATTGAGTTGTCTATCTCGCTCTCAGATTTGAATACAATCAAAAGTGAAATTTCTCATGTACATTAATTTCATTTTATACAATTGAGAAGGATCGGGCTCTGCTGAGAATAACTACTAAACCGATACGGAACTGGGTTTCTGATTCACATCTTTAATTGTTCGTTTTGTTTCTCCGTACGGCATGAAGTTGCCACTTCGGAATCTGGATGATGTTCGATAATTGATCTTTGGAAGACCTTGAGTCATCCTTCTTGTACCCCAAGCCTCTGGCGTCGCTACTGTTAATGGCGCGGCTAGCTGGCGAAAGGCTGAGAACTATGGATTCTCGATGTCGAGGAATTTACAATGAGAAACCACGTCCTTAACTGTGTTTCGACCAAGGATACACCTACATGGTCGTTATTTAACTTTTACGGAAGGTAATGACCATATGGTAGAGTCATCGACAGAAATAATGCTTCAACAACGTTGCCGTTGTATCGGAATTATTTCGGGTTCGGAAGGAAAGTTTTTTAGCTCGAATCTGATCTTGGGAGAGTCTCCCAATTAGCTTCTGGGTGTCGTTTAACTTTCACGAGATGAAATTCCTTGCATTCGGGTGATTTTATTCGGCGAATTGTTGCGTTTCCCACGATATATACTTTTTATCATTTCTGCAAATTGTGTCGCCATTCAGATCCCGGGTTGTAAGTGATGCGGGGTACGCGATAACCGCCCTGTTAAAACTAATTTAACTACCTATCATTATGGGAAAAATCTAGGAGAGCACTGGGAGCCGATTCTTGAATCTCGATCAAGAATTGAAGAGTATGATGACAATTGTCATATGTTTATGTCGATTTTCTAAGTTTTTTCGAGCATTGCGAAATTTGTGGGAGTTTGATTCGCCATTTAGACTATGTTTTCGAGCAAATATTCAAGAAATAAACTGAATGCAAGATATCGAGAAATTTCAAATCGGAATATAAACATAACCTTATCACCGTTTACTTCGACTTAGCAACGAGTGGTACGGAGAATAGGAGAGATACAACATCCGTTGTCGAGTGACATTCAGTTCCATGCGCAGGTCATGTCTACTTGTTGTTTAAATTTTAACTTAAAAAATCGACGCGGACATATGGCAATTGTCATACTCTAAAATTCTTGATCGAGATTCAAGAATCGGCCCCCTGGTTTAAAGCTTGAATACGAAGATCGAGTTCAGAATGGACAAGATCCGCCTAACGGTTCAGAAGATGAACGCATTTGATATTTAGTCATCTTAGAACATATTTACAAATATACAGAGACACGGTCGGGTCAAAATTCAGCACGTGGGGATATAAGATGACGATGAGTTGACATTCAAACATCGAACCCATGGCTTATATGAAAACAATAATATTCCCTCTGCAGAATTAGTGCGCCCATCGGGTATTTGCTTGAAACCAGTTTTTTACAAGCATTCGTTAATAGGAAAATACATCTACGGGGTTGCTAATCAAAATCTTGCCGCATCAAATTCAACATGCAGCAACCCCTATTTTTTGCTAGATTTACTCAGGCAACCCTATGTCATCCTACACAGAAAAAAATTAGCTTTGATTTAATATACAAATGAAAGATGTACGTAATGAACGTAAAAAGTAACAAAATCGTACCTGTGATTTTTCGAAATCTTCACATAGATTGCTATGAGGTGGATGGTATCTGTCGTGTATTCATCCATCAAGAATGAATACGAACAATTGTGAAAAATTCGATTGTGAAAATGAAATTTTCAGGATTTACTTTTTGTTTGGAGTTTTGCTTTTATTCAATGAAGACAAGTTGTCGTTTTGGAGATATATTTGAGTGATCCATCTGTTCAAATCACACATATGTTAGATCAATAGATTATTGTATACAATCTTGAATCGATGACAATATATCACAATATCTTATTGAAAAAAGCAAGTGAGTGCAATTTCTTCCAAAAACTCACTTAATTATTTATCCAAAAATACTTGCGGCCACATTTTGATAGACAACCCTGTAGATATATATTCTCGTAGTAAAAGTATGTTAAAACTCCCCAAAGGTGAATTAATTTTTTTTTATGGAAAACTCCCTTGCGGATGCAGGACTAAACTATTGGTCAAGGATAGTTTCTAGGAAAAAGGTGATGCAAAATCCTCATAAAATAAGTTTAATCGAAATGAATATTCTTTGTTTCGAAGGTAATTCGATTGCTTTTCGAAAATACCGCACACTTTACCTCTTTAAGCGCTTGTTTTGTGGAATAGGGAGTTATCGTTTAGTCACAATGTCTGTAATTTTGAACCGAAAATTGTCCTAAAAGTTTGGGTTGAACACCCTGAAGGAGAATCCGTGCTCAAATTCAATTCTGTCCGCCCGTCCGTATGTGCTCTAACTTTCGAAGGAAAAGACCTAGCGATTTGGGATTGTCAGATTAGGTTAAGGGTCCAAATATCTCGTTTAGGTTCGTTAATAGGTGAAATCAGTCGAAAATTTTCGGAATAAAGCCCATTTGTTAAGTTAAGGTTAATACTTCGATATCTCATGAAGTACTGATTGGATAAGATTAAAACTTAGTTTATAGCTTTGAAAAACCAACGCGCAACTTGGTGCAGAATTTTGTGTGGATCTGGATGTTGGACAATTTAAAAAAAAAGTTATTCGAAAATTTTTCAAATCTTTGTTGAAAAAATTTTTTCTCCGGAAATATTTACTAGATTTCAACGAAATTTGACACAAACGTTAAAATCAGTATTTCAACGATGTATACGCAATAGCTCAAGAAGTACGAATGCAATAAGATCAAAACTTCGTAATCAGTTGAAGAATACCAACGCGCAACAAGATGCAAAATTTTGTGTTGATCTAATGCTTAGAATTCGAAAAATCGCGTTAAAGGACCTGATCTCACGTCAGTGCTTAACAAAATTATCTGTTGGTAATTCCGAAAAATTAAAAAAGTTTGGAATAGTTACGATAGCGAAAGTTGCAATGAAACATGAAAATTATGAAATTTTTTTTACTAATATGTACATAAACAACATCTTCTAGAATACAAGCGGATCTTAAGTCTGAAAAAAAACAAAACTTAAAGATGCTATGTTAAACGATTTCTCACTATTTAACAGAATTTGTTGTTGCATTTTTCATTCCTTCAAAATATTAAGTTGAAGAAGTACTAACAAAAAAGGTCACCTTTGAAACAAGATGTCACTCAACCCGCCTTTCCATTTAAGGTTTTAGGGGTTGCTTTCATCACGCCACCAGGTTGATACAAATTGATTGAAACCAACATTATAAAATTTCCTCTTCGAACTGAAGTTTACCCCTATTTGCGTTTTCTGATTTTGGATGGAAGCCGAGATATCAAGAGTGGTACCTCTTAAAATTGGCACTCTGTATTTTCTAGAGAATCTTAGATAAATTCATCCCAAAAGGGGCATCGAAAATATTATCACACACAAGCTGCAGATACCTCTGGAACACAGAGCTGAAAGTTTCAGGGTAGGTTCAAAGCTTGAATATGAATATCAACTTCTTGGAATGAACTATAAGAACTGAATTTATGAATTATTTTTCCGATTCCGATAATTTCATACGCACGAGTTCAAATCGATCTAGATATAATCCTGCTCCAGAATATTATTTAAGTCACCAGTGAATTTTCATCGAATTATTCATGAAATAATCTTTAGTTCTGTACTTATGTAAAATAGCAAAACCTGTTCTTGATAAATCAGTAGGCTTATTTACACTTCACTTTCCCTTTCAGGAAGATTATTCTTTAATTACCATATTTGATTTAGAACTTCTTTAGTTCCTTGGCGCCATGTTTCTTCATACATTTCGAAGTTTATATACATATCTGAATAAGAAGTAATTATATTCTGATTTTGTGACCTAGAAATTTCGTGGAATTTTAGTTTTTATACAGACACAACTGATTCGTGTAACAATTCGTGTTCCTCACGTATTTGCAGCTTATGATTATTGCTTCCATGAAATTTAATTGTGTTTTCTTTGTGATTCACGTAGAACAACAACGGGCTGAAATAGCCTTTTCGATCATTATTGCTCGCGTTATCATTTAGAATTCAAGATAATGCACAGTCCGTTATAGACATTGTCGATATTCCTTTGTTATACTTCCAACTTTCTGATTATCGTGATATTACAGCCTTGATGATTTTCTCTTGTTGGAAGTATTTTGTCAACTAAGGCATCAATTTCAAATACTGTCTTCAATTAATTCATACTGTATGAAATCGTTACTGAGTCTTTAAACTTTTCGAACTCGGAAACAATCATACTACATGTTTTCAATTGTATGACTCGGTTCCTAGAGTATACAGGTTGTTTTTGGAGGCATCTGCTTGTTCTCTATTGGCACAAAATGAATTTTATCTAATTGTTGACATAATGAGTTATTACTAGACACGAATAAATCTCTCAAATAACTTCAGTTAAAAATCCAACGGAAGTCCGGTGATTTGGCAGGCTTAAGTATCTGGCCACGAAGGAACAGTTCATTTTGCAAAAATCTCTGATATTATCATCGTCAATATGCAATAACATCAGAAAGAGACAGCTATGTTCCTACAGAAGAGGATCTTAAAAATCACATGGGATCAAAATCTGAATGTCAGGGAAATATAAGAATAATAAACAGATCCTGAGGACGAAATCTCATAATTTAAAAATCATAATTTAAGAGACAAATCGTATCCATTAAATGGAGAAATTAACTTTGTTTACTGTTTAATTGAAATTCAGTTAAATCTGTTGAAAAAAAGTGAAATAAGGAAATTTCCATGTGAAGTGAATAAGCGTTTCTATCCTTTTTGCGCGCATGTTCTAGGGGAACCGCGTGCTATCGTTTTGTCCAAATGTCTGTAATTTTGGATGACTGAGCCGAAAATGGTCTCAATCGACTAGGTTGTACTCACTGATGACGAATCCGGTGTCAAAATCGATTCTGTCCGACCGTCCGTCCGGCCGTAGACACAATAACTGTCGACAGAAGCAAGCTAGCAACTCGAAACTTTCAGGATAGGTTGCGCATCGGAATGCCGCGGTTAAGTTCGTTAATGGGCCAAATCGGTCGAATAGTTTCGGAGTTATAGGCATTTGAAGTTTTGAAGTTATTTATTTTTTATTTCAGAAACTACCTGAGCGATTGGATTCAAACTTGGCAGATATCGGGAAAAAATATGTCAAATTTCGAGGTTTTCTTCTCGATATCGTTGATTTTTTCGGTATAACTCGAGAAATACTGATTCAGTCCTGATAAAGCTTGACAGTTAGTTTTGAGATGCTGAAAGACAACTTTAGTCGAAATTTCGTGATAATCGTGTCATTAGAACAATTTGAAAAAAAAATTTCTATGATTTTCTTATTATATCATCCTCATTATATTCTGTATGAAACTTCGAACTGTTATTTTTCGATGAAGTACTGGATTTCAATTCGATCTGATCTGTATTTTTGGAAATATTGGAAAAATAAAATTTTGATTGGGTATATCTACGGAATCATTGGGTGGATTTTACCCATTCACGAATTCGGCCTTCGTAATTAAGGTACAAACCTTCTCTAAAAACATCGAGTTTCTAAGTTGTTTCTTTCAGAAGTTATTGTGTTTACGCAGTCGGTCGTTAGGCTGACCGTAAGATAACTTTAGTCAAAATTTCGTGATAATCGTGTCATTAGAACAATTTGAAAAAAAAAATTTCTATGATTTTCTTATCATATCATCCTCATTATATTCTGTATGAAACTTCGAACTGTTATTTTTCGATGAAGTACTGGATTTCAATTCGATCTGATCTGTATTTTTGGAAATATTGGAAAAATAAAATTTTGATTGGGTATATCTACGGAATCATTGGGTGGATTTTACCCATTCACGAATTCGGCCTTCGTAATTAAGGTCCAAACCTTCTCTAAAAATATCGAGTTTCTAAGTTGTTTCTTTCGGAAGTTATTGTGTTTACGCAGTCGGCCGTTAGGCTGACCGTAAACACAATAACTTCCGGAAGAAACGACTTAGAAACTCGATATTTGTGAAAAATTTTATTTTTCCAATATTTCCAAAAATACAGATTTGATCGAATTGAAATCCAGTAATTTATCAGTAAAAATTTCAAAATGCACTGCTATGAAGGCAGCAGCTTTTGCGTGCTTGTTCAAATTCGTTGCTGAAGCGGTCATCTACATTGAACATGCGCGCAAAAGTTGCTGCCTTCACGGCAGTGCTTTTTGAAATTTTTGTAAATGCCGATTTGACAATTCTTCAAATTGAAACAAATTCGGGAAAAATAGGCTCTGAATCTTTACATTCGAATTAGTTTATCGTTTATATTGGTTCAATATTATTAATTAGGCAACATTGTTTCAAAAGATCGGTTCATTACGTAGAGGCAATGTTTAATTATAATTTTTCCATTTTTATTCCTTCTACTTCAAAACCTATAATGTTTCCAGAAAAGTTTCTCTCAAAATATCCTTTTGAGAATTCATTTATTGGTGATGATATTGGTGGAAATTTCCTTTCGATAATAAAATTTGTCTGGTTTGCTCGAAAAAATTGTAATTTTCTCATTGTTATCCATAATGATTTATATTTTGTTTGATGAGATCGTTAAATAACATAACAAAGTTGTATTATTTTACAGGTTTTTTCTAGGTGTTCACGTCCATGCAATATCTGAAAAAGAACTATTAAAAATTATTATAAATTGAAAAAATAAAATTATTTTTTCTTAATCATCGTATGAACAATAAATTCTGGTCAATAAAAATAAAAAAAATTATATTTATATTTGATTTTTAACAGTTTTTTTTCAGACATTGGAGGAGAACCCAAAAAAACATGAAAAATAACGTAAAATCCTGCCTAAATATCCTTTAATAGGTATAATAACGGTGTCATTTTCACAGATTAGTTGAAAAATTTGAAATTTCATAGTTAGGTATTTTTAGAATCCACTAGGCAAAAACTACACGTATGATATATTTTTAGAAATCAAGAAAAAAGGATCAGTCGAAATATTCAATAAATTGCAGCATATCACATTTGAAAATAAATTTTATCTGAAGCTCTTGAAGTTTGCACTATTTTTTGATAACATTTTGTTGAAATGCAGTTATAACTAAACAACCTCTGGTATGAAACCTTGTGCAAGATGTACTGAACACCCTATATTTATTCTTTGAGATGAATTTTGTGTGCATTTCACACCTTGAGGAAATAAAAAAAAAATTTTAGGCTGCTTAGCTTGCCTCATTAATATACATTATTTTATTATACTCACCCAAATTTCTTCAATTGAAGGTGGAATGATTCTTTTTTCATTCATCAATTTGTTGAAACATTCGTTTGAATGCGAAATATATCTAAAGTCTCCCTTGTATATCAACAGAGCGGATGTTTCAAATGTCCCACACGAACTATCGTTAACATAAAAATATGATGTTTTAGGGTTCATATTCTAAGTCTGGAGGGATTTTTACGTCCCGGTTCTCTGTTTGTGCGTTTGTCAAACAGAGCCATCAATTGTCGGAAAGGATGAACACGAAATTTGGCTGACAGATGCTAGGATCGTATTTCCCAGAAACATCGGGCGAATGAACATAAGATAGTTCTTTACAGGTCACCAAAAATTACGGGATCTTGTGCAAGTGAATTTCAATCTCTTTTCATTTTCACGCGCTTGTTCTGAATTTAAAAAGGAACGTAATCAAAAAATTCCAAATAAAGGCTGATTCTCACTATACGTTCCGTAACCTTCCCGTAAAATATAAGGTGTGAATGAATTTGATGTATGCACCATGGACGTAGGAAAAGAGTGGAGGGGGCATAACGTTTGAAAAGAGTAGTACAGTTTTGAGAACCTTCTGTGGATTTACCCCTACCAATTGGCGAATGAAGATAAGCGCTACTCCCTCTGGTGGCTATCCGAGTAACCCGAGGTACAGACATTATTATTGACAAGTTAAAAGAAAAGTCGAGAAAATGGGAAAGTTTATGCATTCTTCTTGGCATTTGTGTGATTTTACAAGTGCTGCTACTGAGGAAAAGCAAACTCAAATGTCCCTTCCCATAGATTTCCACAGCCTGGTGAAAAATTTCGATTTAGGGTGAAAGAAACTTCCTTTAACAAGTCGGTCCTGAAAGTGTTGAAGAATCGATAAAAACCAACAAACAAGATTTATGAGAGTCGGTTACCTTGATTTTTACGATGATAATCATTTTCAAAGAGGAAAGCACGAATTGCTTATGAAATATTAGATCACATTCATGAAGACAATTTTGTTCCAGGCCCCTAATCCAAGCAGAGAAATTTACTTAAGAGGAATGCTCTGCCTTCCAGAAATCTGCCTGTTGAACTGATCATCAAGTAACAATGTAAATGTTTCAATGATAGAACTGACTATTGAAAAAAGAGAGTCTCAACTAGGAAATATCTGGTGATGATTACTGTTCGCTCAAAGTGCTTCTGTCGATGAAAGCAAATGAAGTTGTACAAGGCTTATTTGTTACAGCTTTTTCAAGACCAATCATATGAGTGTTGGAAAATTTAGTTGTCAATCCATAATGAATAAGACTTACGATACAAGTAGCATTAGTTTTATGTGAATTATTCATTTTATTCACAATATATTGAGTATTTAGTCCTCCGCTATAAAAATAGTAAAGTTATGAGTATTTGTCTATTCTTCCGAAAAGTATGTTTTACAATACTGTTTTTCAATTTTCAAGACAACCTTAGAAATCCACCAAAGTCAATCTTGCCATTCGGATCTGAAAATAAATAATATTAAAATACTGTCTAACCTTGGAGGTATCCTCGTAATTTTAGAGTTGCTACACTCATTAAGATTGAAGAATGATACATACCTACTTTATAAGCATGGAATATGTACTCCCAGTAATACTCTCGTCAACTATAAAAGTCTAAAAAGTCTTTGAATAAATCGTGAAATCAAAAATTATCAAACCAAACACTAACAAACAGTACAAATTCGACTATCAAAACAAAATCTATGTCTGTACCTAAGGTTCCAAACCTGGCCACCGTGGTGCTGCAATCTTAAATTCAGACGCCAATATGGCCGACTTTGAACTGAATATATTTGTCTCATTTGCTATACACCACAGAATACGAATATTTACCTTGTATTTGTCGGCCATATTGGTATGGGTAAATCCACAGAAGGTTGTCAAAACTGTACTTTTGGTACAAGGGAAGTATAGGATATGCTCCCTCCCCTTCTTTTACCTCCATGGCACACTATACGTCCCGTTTACGTTCCGTCAACATGTCATTTTTACCTACTAAATTTTGACTTAAACCATACGGAAAGGACACTGGAAGGTAACGAGACGTATAGTGAGAATTAACCTTTAGTTTTTAGAAGTTTTTTTTTCCGTAAATAGTCCATCATAATTATACGGCATATGGCAAAGACCCGGAAGTAAATATTCATCAACAGTGTACAATTTCAGTTCGATCCGTAATGCATTTTTGGTAATATTGGGAAAACATATGGCAAAGATCGTTGTTATTTCCCCCAGTATCGTTATCTCAATAACCCAAAAAATACCATAGAACTTTACAGGGAGTCCCAAAAAAAGTTTTCCAGCTGTTCTACCTTCTTCTCTTTTCTGAGGTAGAAACGGAAAACATCAGTCAATGTTGTTGTTATATGAAGTGTGTCAATTTGAAAATGTACAACCCTTAATTTATTGATTCTCATCCGAAATCAGAAAAAATTGTAGGAGAGGTAAATTAGTCTGTTGGGGGACATTTTATACGGTTGGTTCCAATCAATTTGTATCAACTGCGTCAGCGCGATGGTAGCAACCTCTGAAATCTCAAATGCTAAGGGAGGCTGATCGACATCTTGTTTTTTTTTACTGATAGGTCAGATAACCACATTTTCGAGAAAACCAGCGAAACCCTCGTGTGCAAAAAAAATCAGATCACATGATAAACATTTATTCCACAATATTGTTCTATTTCTTACACATAATAAATTGAAGAGAAGACTAACAATAAAATTAAAAAATCTAGAGAAGCACTGAGGTGAAGTCGGCAGCATTTACGCGCTTGTTCACATTGCGAAATGATGACTTGGAAATTTCATAAAATATAAAAATTTCCAAAAAAATGTTCGAAGAAAATATTTTTATTTTTCGAATTTTTTCATGGATAATTCTTCTTATTGACACTGTTCATATTACAACCAAGTTTCATTTCGATCAGATAAATATTTTTCGAGTTATCAAAAAATCGAAATTTCAAATGGCTGTAGCACAAAAACCATTCGGTGGATTTGGCCCATTAACGACCTTAACCGAGATATTCAGGATCTCAACCTAACCTGAAAATTTCAAGACTCTAGGTCCTTCCTTTCGAAAGTTACAGCGCACACGGCCGGACGGACAGAATCAATTTTGACCACGGATTCTTCATCATTGAGTCCAACCTAGTCGTTTGAGACCATTTTCGGTTCAAAATTAGAAAATTACACACATTGTGACGAAATGATAACGCTCTGTTCCCCAGAACAAGCGCGTAAAAAAGGTTAAATATCGATTAAAGCTTATTTTGGGAGGATTTTGCATCATTTGTAGGTTTTTTTGGTTTTTACTCCTAATATCTGAAACTGAATTACTAAAAATGGAATAAAAATGTTTTTTTAAAAGCCCTTGCATATGACATGTTCGAACCATGTGTCAATATGGGAAGCTTCTAGAAAAACAGGTTGCCTAGTGGACAATATTGGAACAATACAAACGATAAACAAAGCGAACTATAACGTTTCAGAGTAGAGGTTTGTAGAGTTCGCTTGGTTTATTGTTTGTTTTGTTCTTATATTCATTTAGCAACCTGTTTTCCTAGAAACTGACCTTTACAAATAGTTCCATCCGCCAGGGGGGTTCCCAAAGAAAAACATTTTTTATTTAGTTTCTAATAGTTCTGTTTCAGATTTTGGGAGTGAAACCCAAAAAAAAGGTTGAGTGCACGGCATTTTTGAAAAGGCCATCGTTGAGTTGTCACTCAATCTCCCTTTTCATTTAAGATTTAAGGTGTTGCTGTCATCATGCTCATAGGGTTGATTTTAATCAACTACGGTTGATTTTATGCGATAATCTGTTCCCATATGAACCTGTTTTTGCACTTTTGACACAGTGTATGTAAATAAATTCAAATTTGATAAGATTTCGTTCGATATGACGTTTTGAATACTCCAAAAGCACTTCGATATTTAAGTTGAGGGGTATTCTCATCATTACTTACTTACCCATCGTAGATCAAAGTATCAACTCTACTAAATCTAAAATATGGTTCTTTCCTGAATTTCTCTTAGTTCTTAGGAAATGCAAGTTACTCTGGTCCACTATTTTGATATTCAAGTTTTTCACTTCTGAGTATGTCCGAATTTTTTGGCCACAACAATCAAACTAGTCCTGGTACAATACTCATTTACAATGAGTTTGATGAAAAATTATTGGGGGTTCCATGAAATTACAATTTACAGCTACTCTGTAGCAAAAATATTAATTTTTTAATATAGTTTCTTAACCATTGCTACTTTTGAAAAAACTACTTTTTGTCATCACCCCAAGCATCCACCGACAGAAAATTGCCATCGAGGGCTATATTTGAGCTCTGAATAACACGAATGATCTCCGATTACTTAAGTCATCCCTTGGTTGGCTATGCTCTGGAAAAATATTTTACTGACACCATCTAGGAAGATGCTTTCGAACTTCGACCCTGAAAAATTGTAGAAAACTTGAGTTTCATGCATTTATTTTTATTAACTCGGAACTCTGTTTGAGTTGAGTATACTTTTGATATGCAACAGAACGAAGTGCACGCATTATCTTCGACTTATTGTTTTGCTGTTTTTCTATACTAAATAATCCTCTTCTTTCAGTAGTAATGGCTTGAAGGACTGTCTACCTGGTGCTGCTATGAAGCGGCCGCTAACATTAATCGCTTTGGTGGCGGTTTTGGCCGCCACTCAGTTTAAATCGACAACGGCGGCAGCTTCCAGCAAGGATATCGTGAAGACCTACAGCGATCAGACTATCCAACTATTCAATCATCTCGTGATCGACAAAAACACAGGGCGCGTGTATATCGGGGCTGTGAACAAGCTTTATCAACTATCACCGGACTTGGATCTTGTTACAACAGTGCGTACCGGTCCAGAATTGGACGCAGATGAATGTTCAGTGTTAGAGTGCACATCCACGGTCAACAAACAGATGACGGACAATGTCAATAAGGCGTTGGTCATCGATTACACAACCTCCAGGCTCATATCGTGCGGTAGTTTGTTCCAAGGTATCTGTTCCGTGAGGAACTTGCACAACATATCGGATGGAGTGCAAGAGGTACGCGAGGCTGTTGTCGCAAACAACGCAACAGCCTCTACGGTTGCTTTCATCGCTCCAGGTCCTCCAAACCCCCCAGTTACCCAGGTGATGTATGTTGGAGTTACCTTCACCTTAGGATCACCATATAGATCAGAGGTACCTGCTGTAAGTAGTCGTTCGTTGGAGAAGGATAGGATGTTTGCAATTGCTCAAACTGCTGTCACGACTGGTACTAGAATGTTCGTAAATTCCCTGGCCCGAGAAAGGTATCCGATCACCTACGTCTACGGCTTTGCTTCTGAGGGCTTCAGCTACTTCCTCACCACCCAGATGAAGCACACCACTTCTAGTCAATTCATAAGTAAATTAGTGCGTGTTTGCCATGACGACGAGAACTATTATTCGTATACGGAGATACCTATTGATTGTATTAGTGAGGCCCAAGGTGGAAGGAAATATAATCTTGTACAAGCAGCTTATGTGGGGAAGGCAGGTTCAGATCTGGCCTCCGATTTGGGAATAACAGCACAAGACGATGTCTTGTTCGCCGTGTTCAGTGAAAGCGAACCGGCGAATTCCAATAAGCCATCCGATCTGTCAGCGTTATGTGTGTATTCTTTGAAAGCCATCAGGAGGAAATTCATGCAGAATATCAAGAGCTGCTTCAGCGGAAAAGGACAAAGAGGCCTGGATTTCATCTCTCCCAGTCTCACCTGCGTTTCTACGGTGAGTTCTTGTTTTCTATTTATGTACTATTGGGCATTTTCAGCCATTTCCAGATGCAATATCTATTGATGAATTCATCTTTGAGTATCAAATCAAACCATCGATATCGAGAGATGACAAATGACGTAAAATCTTTGCGTCACTATGTCAATTGGTTTGATTGACGTGGCAACTAAAATTCATTGTCGCCAGAGTATAGACTATATCGATCAGTTTTTAAGAATTTGTGGTAAATAAATGAACAGGACTATGATTACCCTCTATAACAGGTTCGTTTGATGTGTCACGAACTTTAATATAGTACACCTTTGTTACAACACTGATAACGATCAGTGATATTTGTTGTAAAATTGGGCTATGTTCGTTACTCAAATGTTTTAATGAAAATGAAGTCACATATTAGGTATGGTCCGTATATCGCCGAGCGGTTTTCATTTGACAGATAATGAACCGAAGTGTCAGGAATTTGATATATTCGGACCTCCCAGGTTACTAACCATAGTAGGCAAGAATTTATACGGACCATACTCATTATGGAGCTGTGAGATCATACTCTTTAAGGTTAGACAGAAAATTTGTTCCGGACTGAGACTGGACTTTTCCAGTATCTTTTAACATACAATTTTTTTTCGCGTGACGTTATTTCTTCAAAACACAAATTCAACTGTAACTCGATCACATGTCACCTGTCAATTTCAGAATTCACTCGCGTTTCTCTGTTTTCTGCGAAGATCGACGACAGATTGACATCGCTGTCATAACCAATGTATCAATAGATATGCTCCCGACTGAGTAAGATCGTGGCGGGCTATCTGAATCTAAATAGAGTCGATTAATTGGCCCGTTGAATTTTTTTCTCTGTTACCTGATGAAAATGTTTCATCATTATGGAAATCACTGAAAATTCTCATTTTAGTAGGGGCTTGACTAGGGGTTATATGATGTACCTGTGCCTATTGAATTTTTTGTATTTATCATGATTCTTTGGCCATTTCCTGAGCTTGGAAAATAAATAAAGGCTGTGCCCGAACTAGGAAATATGGTCATAATCATTTAATTTACCAGATTACTTAATTAATTCATAATAAATGTTACTACAGTTCAGTTTTCAACTTTCGGGGTGTGTGAGAAAAGTAGAGAATTCGACAACTATGAAATATGGCAGAGCTGCCTTTTCTACTTGTCTTGATAACTATGTTCATCCCATCCAGATGTATAGTCCGAGTTTCACCTCCATACTACTCGAGCTACTTGATTGAAACTTGGTAATCAGTTGGAGAATACTGACGCGCAACTAGGGATGCAACGATACCCAGAAGGTATCGATACCATGTACTCATTCAATACTTCACACTAAGGTATCGATACTACTTGAATACTCGTTTCAAAAGTATCGATACCATGAAGTATCGAAGTATCGATACTTCAAAACAAAATTCACAGAACATACAATAACATATTCTATGATGAAAGTTATCCTGCATTATTTATCATTTAGATCTTACCTCAATCCTCAAATGATCAAAACATCGAAATTCTAAATATTAAGTTGCTCATTGCTCAAAATCATCTCTTTTTTACCTTTGGTTATAACGTTTTTTGTGGGCAAGAAAGAAATTCATTTAAGTATTATGAATTTTATTGCAAAAATATAAAAAACTGAAAATGTAGTAGGTATATAATAAAAATGAAAAAAATTAATGAAAATATGAACTAACAAGTTTAGAACTCAAAACGAAATCGTGCAATATCAACGACGAAAGTATTTATATTGCAAGTGTGGTATTTCCCCCGTTTGTTCCTCCGGTTTTTCCCCGGTTTGAGAAGAAATCTACAAGTTCAAATGTTATTATTATGCCGGTTCTCTTACAAAATAACAGATGGCGCTTTTTAGTGAAAACCTACATTACCGAGATAAGGTACTTAACCGATACCCGGATTTGAAGTATCGATACCAAGTAAGTATCGCTTTCAAAGTATCGATGCCAAAATTACTTGGTATCGAAACGAAAGTATCGATACTTCCGAAGTATCGATACTTTGCTTGCATCCCTACGCGCAACTGCTTTCAAAATTTTATGGGGATTGGCGAATTGAAAAAAAAAACCATTTCCAAAATTTTCTTGAATTTTATTTTCAAAATTCCTTCATAAGATTTCGACGAGATTTTGCACAGGTATCAAACCTTATATTTCAGAACAGTGTGCAAAATTTCAGTTCGATCCGATTCTCAGCTCAAAAAATACTGATCCAGTTATGATTTGAACTTTTTGACTACTTGAAAAATGCTAATGTACAACTTCGTGAAAAATTTCGTTATGATCGTGTTATTAGAACGTTGAAAAAAATTTCGAATTTTTTCTTGAAATACTGTATATCGTGCGATCTTCTATTCATTTATCCTCTGGAAATTTTGCATGAACCTTCAAGCGGTCATATTTCAATCAATTACTAGATTTCAATTCTATTCAATCTGTTTTTTTGTAAATATGTAGTATGGGAAAATAAAATCTTGAATGGTTATTTATGAGGGATCAGTGAGTGTATATTACTCAATGTTTACGTAAATAAGCCCATTCGAAATTCTATTTTCGCAATATTTCCAAAAATACAGATGGGATATAATTTAAATCCAGAAATCAAAGAAAGTCTTGGAAGGACAACATTTTGGAATATGACTGGTTTGTTAAAAGTCAGTTGAAGCCTTTTAGCCTTTTAACGAGACTAGGAAAGACAACTCCGTCGGTGTATAGCTCTTGGATGGAACTACTTTGACGGGGCAATATTGTTCGAAAAAGATAAGAACTTTGGTAGATAAAAAGAAATCAGTCTCATTACTTTCCTCACATGACTCGTAGAACCAGTACAAATGAGGAATCGTATAAAATATAATCAGTCTACACTAGACGAGTTTCCGTTATTTAGAGATTTGGATTATCTAATTGATTACTCATTCGTCTATCCATTATCACTAATTTCAACACGTGGTTGTTAGTTGTCATCTGAAAAACTGAGTTGGCTTTTTGAAACTATATTTTCACGAATTGACTGGCACTATCTAACCACTTTTGTTAAGTGATTGTTTCGAATATTAATTGAAATGCAAATAGTGAGAAAATTTACATTTCCTTCGATATATTTTCGTCATATATTTCTTCGATTTAGCTTTCACATTTCATGGTATTGTTTTCTATTCGGTATAATGCAGGCAAGCATATAGTGTTCATTTGATCATCAAATTAATTTTATTCTCTCAAATATTGATTAAAGAATATTCTGTGATTTGGTACAACTTAGTGCGGTGTTTTCAATGTATGTTATATTTCTAGCCTTGAGAAAGACCAGAAATAAAGGATTCTTCTTTCCCCGGACATCTTAGCCACTAATTCAAAGTATACTGGCAAATGTCAGAAATTGCATAATTTTATCAGATTATCACATATGATAAAATAATATTTTTGCGAAAAATCTCACAAGTTCATATTTTAGTCGCGTCCATGAGTACCAATCCTTAGGAAATGTTGCGTGAGCCCATCAACTGGTATAAATACTTGGTGTAAAATATTGCTCTCTTTGTGCGGGCAACCTATAATAAACGTTTCAGTGAGTTCACGAGATGAGAGAAGCATAACAAAGAATTTTAACACTAGGTTAGAGTAAGAGGGGAGCAACCTCATTCATGTTTTGCGTGCCACCTGGTATTTGTAATATAACTTTCACCCCTCACCCTTTCACGAATTCGCATTTTATTATGTTGAGTCACCCTGGCGATTACACATAATCTAGAACTTATTCGGTAATTGAAACGACAACTCATGCGTTAAATCTACCGAAATCTTTTTTTTAACATCAAATCGACCGGACGTTATCATTTCAGTTGATAGAATTGTTGGCGATAGATGTTTGGGCGAAATATACACGGGGTCCCAAAATATAGTGCCAAGTAGAAATCCCATAGGGCCAGCCGAGTACCATGCAAATGCATTGCAATATTTCGTGGATCTCGAACTCTGGTTTTTCCAGTAATTTCTTTTAAGTTTTGGCTAACTAGTCATTGCTGGCTATTTTTTCTCTAGATGGGTATGATACTAGAGCACAGATAAAAATCTCAGGAAAAACTCTGTCTCCCCGTATAAGTGTAATGAAATTGTTGTTTTTATTGAAGGGCTTCTTTTTCATCGACAAAATTTCTTCTTTACTATGCGATGCAGGTTGAAATCTTGGAATCACACCTGAAAACAAAAAAGGAGACGAAAAAAAACTGATATGAACTAGTACTCATTAAATTAATTTGAAGTTCACGATCCATCTCAAAAAAGAAATAGACACCGAATGAATTGCCTCGAAACCATCGTCAAATTTATATATTGGACAACTAAATGTTCTTTTGCTTCCTCTTCTTCTCCGCACTCGCACCTTGGACTTTCGACCGAATTCCATTTGAAGAGGAAACAATTAAAGCGACCATGACCGGTTCTGAGTCGATTCAAAATGCACCAAATTTTCCTAGGAAGATTGAAACCATGAACTTTTTCTGTTTTTGTGTTACTATCACGACATAAAGCATTTGGGATCCTGAATTCCATCAATATTAAGTTAAGAGTAAATTTAACGCGTCATCATTTTGAGTGAAATCATTGAGTTCTCAAAGATTTGAAAACTCTATGGTTAAATGCGTTCAGAAATGCATTCGTTAGTTTAGCCATTTATGGACTTCAGTAACCCGATATTATTTCGGGTATTGAAATGGTGAATTAAATGAAAATTCAAGAGAACTTAAACAAACAGGGTGTACTTTGGGAAACGGATTGATTTTGCTGGAAAGAACGCGCAATGTTGAGTTTTTTTCAATTTTTGAATCCATTTAAATTATTTTTCCTGAAAATCCCAAAAACATCGTGCATTCTCACTGGAATTTTGAATGAACTAGAAGACGACTGACGAGAAGTCTGCAGCTTCGGTGCGCATGTTCACTTTTGGTGGTATCCTTTGAACGCAAAAGCTGCTAACTTTACGTCCGTGCTTTTCTAGGTTTTTTCGTTGAAGTACTGGATTTCAATTCGAAATAATCTGTATTCTGGGAAATATTGGGAAAATAAAATTTTGAATGGGTATATCTAAGGAATCATTGGGCGGATTTTACCCATTCACGAATTGGACCTTCGTAATTAAGCCCCAAACCTACTCTACAAATATCGAGTTTCTAAGTTGTTTCTTAAGGACTTGGATAGGTGAGTATTTGACCACGAATCCAAATATACACGCAAAAGCTACTGACTTCACGACAGTGCTATATTAGAATTTTTCTTGGTTGGAGCGCATTAGAAACTGTACAATGTGGGATTCCAATAGGGCATCGTTAAGTGTTTCTTCGCCTCAAAAGTTCAGGAACCGCTGCTCTAATTCATACATTCAAATAGTTCCAACTCGACGATTTATCCTTGTTGCTATGATGACTCAAATGAATCCCACAGAAGCACTTGGCCCTATTTGATGACACCCCTGGCTATTCTAATCGTGGGCGTAAGAATGTTACACAGGACCCTTTTAAATGACCTGATCCAACTATGCCTTCTCTAGGAATAGCACGTTATTGGTTGAACAACTTAGATAACGTCTGTGAATGTATTTCCTTTTACCAGCCTTTAATTTCTTCAACAAATACTCAACAAGTTTCTGAGACGAGACTTCCTGATGTGTCTGCAAGATTGAGTTAGGATGTGGGCGGTTCGAGTAGATATACCTTGATTCTTCCTAGTGATTTTTCACTCCGATATTTTCAATCCACATATTTTTGGTTTATAACTATGCAATCTTATTTTGCTGGAAATTTATTAAGTCTCTAAAAGTAATAAAGAATATTTTTTATAGAAATTGCCTTGCCTCATGTGGTACGCTGTTTTAAAAGCAAACATAACCTCGAATATAAGGAGGTGACTTTCGGAGGCCATAGTTTGTTTTTGCGCGCATGTTCTGGGGAACGGCGGGCTATCGTTTTGCCAAATGTCTGTTTTTCTCGAATTTTTCCCGAAAAAGGTTTTGAACGACTAGGTTGGACTCACTGATCACGAATCCAGTGTCAAAACCGATTCTGTCCGTCCGAATGGCCAGCTGACCGGCCGTGGGCACGATAACTGTCGAGCAGAGCAAGATATCGACTTTTAGCATAGGTTACGCATCAGAATGCCGCGGTTAAGTTCGTTAATGAGCCAAATCAGTCGAACGGTTTCGGAGTTATAGTCATTTGAAATTTTGAGGTTATTTTCCTTATATTTCAGTAACTTCTAGAGCGATTGAATTGAAACCTGGAAGTTAGTGGAAGCATAACAACGCGCAACTTTTTGCTAAATTTTGTTGATATCGTATCGTCACTTGATTAAAAAAAATTTTTTAAAAATTTTTCTGGAAAATTTTCATTTCGGGAACCATCTATCATATTCGAAGAAAATTCAGATAATACCTTGAGCTTTATATTTCACAGCAGTGTACCAAAATTCAGTTCGATACGGTTGTAATTTAAGGAGATATTAGGCAAAATTCTCGGTATCGTTTTTTCCAATAACTCAAAAACTTAGAAAAGCACATGCTTACGAAAGCTGCTGACTTCACGTCAGTGCTTTTTTCAAGAAAAATTTTTGGGTGCAAATGGTTGAAACATATAGTGAGAAAGAACAATGTTGCCACTTTTTAAATTCAAGAATTTGCGGGAAAATAACGAGTGATATGGAGTGAAAAATAGGAAATTAATAACATTACGCATTATCAAAGAACAACTAAGAACATCCACAAAAAAAATTTCTCAAGAAATAATCACTGAAGCCTGCAGAATGTCTTCTCCTATGCACGCCGAATTCTAATATTGATCGCAGCTATTGACAACGTTGAATCATGCAGACCGTGGGCAGGTGCCTGACCTTGAGATATTAATGAGGCTTTTTGAAACTTGAGTGTGGCTGTGTTGCCGGCATCTACGGAGCCGGTACTGTTTGTTTGCTCTTAAGGAGCATTTTTTGCGAATATGTTCTAAGGAACAGTGTGTTTTCATTTCGCCCGAACGTCTGTAATTTTCGATTTTTTTTCCGCAATAGTCTCAAACGAATAATACTATTTCAATCATGATGGAACTTGGCAGATAGTTTGGAAATGCTGATGGACAACTTTGTGCAGAATTTCGTGATGATCGTTTCATTAGAACAATTCGGAAAAAAAACTTGAAGTTGTTTTTCAAAATTCTGTGATCTTTTGATCACAATATCTTTATGAAATTCTGCATGAACATTCGAACTGTCATTTTCGATTAAGTACTGGATTTCAATTCGATCTAATGAGTATTTTTGGAAATATTGGAAAATAAAATTTTGAATGGAATCATTGGGTGGATTTTACCAATTCCCGAATTCGGTCTTCGTGATTAAGGTCAAAACCTGCTCTACAAATATCGAGTTTCTAAGTTCTTTCTTTCGGAAGTTAAGGAAGACACAACTTAAAATCTCGATATTTGTAGATTATGTTCGGGGCTTAAATACGAAGGTCGAATTAGTGAATGGGTAAATTCCGCCCAATAATTCCGTAGATACACCCTTTCAAAATTTTATTTTACCGATATTTCCAAAAATACACCTTAGATCGAATTGGAATCCAGTACTTCATCGAAAAATGACAAGTCGAAGGTTTATACAGAATTTCATTCATATGATCAGAAGATGACAGAAGATGTTGTCCACAGTATGACTGTGTTAATGAAGTTTGTCATGTGTCAAGATTTTATTGGCGTCTGCATTTAAGATTGCAGCGCCACGGTGGCAAGTTTAAGAACCTTAGGAGCTAGGTTTCCAAGTGTTTGCTCATAATTTGATTGATTAAAATTTGATTTTACAATTTGTTCAAAGATTTTTTCAGTTAATAGAAGTGATTCTGTGTATACATATTTTATTTTTATGAACGAGTTATGTATCATCTATTCTAATTCAGAGTAGCTATGCTAAAATTACTGTTAGAAGTATTTTAGTATCAACTTATTTCAACTCTAGATGGCAAGATGAATTTCAAATTATTTCGAGTATCTTGAAGGCTCAGAAGCTAGAAGTGTTCAGGAAGATGCATGTGATATTATGTTGCATGTTATTTGCAAAACTAATGAATTTTCAACCCTTTTACCTACCCAACTTGATTATTGATCAAATACCCCCTCAGATCTACTGCTCAAAAAGTTAAAAAAAAAATAGTATCGTGAAACATACTTTTTGGAACGAAAGACAATTATCCATAACTTTACTATTTATAAAGGGAAGGACTGAATTTACACAATATATTGTATATTGTGTAAATTCAGTCCTTCCCTTTATAAACAGTAAAGTTATGGATAATTGTATTTCGAATAAAATGAATAAATTCACATTAAGTAATGCTACTCGTACTGTGAGCATCCTTCATCATGGATTGACAAAAAAATTCTTCCAACACTCATATAACAATATAACATAGCGGCGGTAGCTCAGTGGTTAGAGCGCAAGCCCCATGATCGTAAGTTCTGGGGTTCAAGCCCTTGGCCGGGAAATAACTTTTCCGGTTTTTAGGGGACCGTCCAACCATTCGCTGTTGGGTAAACAATTAACAGTGCTGTTCCTAACGTGGCGCAAGGAATTAGTAACAAAGCCTACACAGAACACACCCGGTATCCTAACTCGCACAAGCTTTAAGCTTCTGAGGGGTTTCGTTGAAGCCTAGGATATTCGGAAAAAATACAAATACAAATATGATTGATCTTGAAAAAGCTGTAATAAATAAGCCTTGTAGAGCTTTGATATCATCGGCAGAAGCACTTTGAGCGAAAAGTATTCTTCACCAGGTATTTCCTTGTTGAGACTTTTGTTTCAATGGGTTAGTTTTATCACTAAAACATTTACGCTGTTCCTTAATGATCAGTTCAACAGGCAGATTCCTGGAAGGCATAGCTTTCCTCTTAAGTAACTTTCTCTGCTTGGATTAGAGGCCTGGAGCACAATTGTCTTCATGAATGTGATCTAATATTTCATGAGCAATTCGCGCTTACCTCTAAAAAATTATCATCATCGGTAAAATAATGGTATGAATTATAAAAAAATTATACAATGGTAAAATGCAGGTTACAGACTCTCATAAATCTTGTTTGTTGGTTTACCAATTTTGAGTTACAAGTTGCCAAGGTTTTTATCGATTCTTCAACACTTTCAGGCCCGACTTGTTAAAGGAAGTTTCTTTCACCCAAACTCGAAATTTCTCACCGGGCTGTGGAAATCTATGGGACGGAACGTTTGAGTTTACTTTTTCTCAGTAGAAACACTTGTAAAATCATACAAACGCCAAGAAAATTGCATAAACTTTCTCATTTTCTTGACATTTCTTTCCACTTGTCAATGATAATGCCTGTACCTCGGGTTAATCTGATAGCCACCAGCGCTTATCTTCATTCGCCTATAGTAATAAAACCATATTCTTGAACACAGGGGCAATAATATAAATATCTGAGCGGTATATTACATTTGTCCCCAGCTAATAGAAATGAAAATCTAGACGGATCTGTGGATTATTGCAGTTATTATTGCATCCTCTATCTTTTAATCACGCATTTTTAGAATATCTACCACGATCCAGTGGTGAATTTGCATGCATAAACCAATTATTTACTACTCTGCTTTGTTGTAATACAAGCTGTATGGATGGAATAAACAGGGAGGATTTAGAAATTGAATTATGTTGGCATGTTACACTCGCAATCAGACGCGGAAAAAATATAATAACCGGAATTTATATGACAATTCCGATTCGAATGGCTAGTCCCCCATTCTCTCAATGAGATTACCGATCTATGTGAACCTGAAATGCTTCGAGGATTTTCATTCTGTGGTCAACTGCTTCTTTATCCGAAGATCTGCTCGTATTTTGTTCGAAATGTGTTGGGAAGAAGATTATATATAAAACTACACAGACTGTTCTCAAACGGGAATCTTATTGAGGACATCGATCGATCGATGTCTCGAAAACCAAAATTAATATATCAATAAAACTTTTTATTTTTTTAGGTTTTTTATGGGTTTTCACTCCCAATATTCTTGCGGATTGCTATTTGTCAAGGGCAGTTTCTTGCAAAACAGATTGCCTAATGAACAATACAGGAACAATACAAACGATACACAAAGCGAACTGTTACGTTTCAGAGTAGAAATATGACTCTTTCGTCAGGCAAATTAGAAAATTTCAAGAATTATTTTCTTTCGATTTTTTTTCGAATGGAAATAATTCTTGAAATTTTCTAATTTGTCTGATGAAAGGTCAGATTTGTACTCTGAAACGTCACAGTTCGCTTTCTTTATCGTTTGTATTGTTCCTGTATTGTTCATTAGGCAATCTGTTTTGCAAGAAACTGCCTCTGACAAATAGTTTGATACTGCAATCCGCAAGAATATTGGAAGTGAAAACCCATAGAAAACCTAAAAAAATGAAGCGAAGAAAGAAGATGAAGAAATTAAGCTTTAATCGATTCTTAAAACTTCTATGTTTACAACTCGAGAAGGAAATAGCATTTCTGGTGGAGCATTCGATTGATTCGGTCCTTTCTTCGTTGAAATTCATTTTAAATGAATGATAAACTTCAATTTCCATATACACTGTGGTCCAACGAAAACACCTCGATTTTCCGGCTTTAAAATGAAAATGTGGAAAATCGCTCGGACCCGCCAATTTCTGATTCGAGGGAGAATAACTCATTCGCTTTTTGCATCCCCGTAAATGCAACCCCCTAACGGGGCTGAGCACAACCCTTCGATTTTGAATAGGTATGGGGGTTGTTGCGATACCTCATTTGGGAGATCTTATCGAGTACTCTCTTTTCGCTTCAAAATTTCCATCGATAACGAAATGACAGGTGAAATAGTGGAAGAGTTCTTGCTTTTACTTAACAACATAACTACTGAATACGTTTGAAATGTGTCGGAAACGAAAAATATTCTCGAGATCAATGGGGGTTTTTCCTGAATTTGGGTTATTACTGCAAATGCAGATGTGAACATAATTATTATGGGTTTGATTCATCATTTTCCCAAATTACCTTCAGAAAGTATTCAAAATCAGATTTCAAAGTTGGGGTTTGCGATTTGCCAGGCATGTACGAAGTGACAACGGTGTTTAGTAGAATAGCTTTTTCTACTATAGATTAATGAAATATTTGTTCCTATTCTGTGGTACACACGTGTTCTTTGTCAATATAACCAAACAATTTCCGTTTGCGATTTGTTGGTAATATGACAGTCTGTGCTCTTCCTTTTCTATTCCTTGGTCGTTGTCTTCTACTCTAACCAGATCGAAGTATAGCTATCTCTGTTTTCCTAAGCAAAGTAACACATTTTACGTCTTTTTCTTTTCGAGAAGGCTGAATTCGACGTTGCCATATCGTGCACTCAAGGCAAATCCCTTTAAATGCAAATCCCCATTTTTATTTTTCAGTTTTAGGTGATCAAACATTTTTTTTTTTTAAATATAATATTGAAATTATATGTTTGAAATGTGATGTTCTAAAGGTTTTTCATGAAAATTACAGCATTTTCGTTTAAAGGAAAAACCGCCAATCCACATTGCCTCTTTCAATATTTTCGCTTATATCTTGAAGCGAAATTTCAGGATCAGATAGTAATCGATACTATCTTCAAAATTACTTATCGCAACACCCCTTATCCCTATTCAAAATCAAGGGGTTGTGCATATCCCCGTTAGGGGGTTGAAGTAACGGTGATGAAAAAAGCGGAAAAGTTTTTTCCCCTCGAATCAGAAATTAACGGGTCCGGCTTAAGTTTTAGTTTGACCACTCTGTATTTCCACTTCGTGTCGATTTTTTTTTAATTAAATCAAAATTTAAGAAGGAAACTTAGACCATGCACGTACCTAGGCAGAAGCCTGGGGGCCGATTCTTGAATCTCGATCAAGAATTGAAGAGTATGACAATTGTCATATGTCCGCGTCGATTTTCTAAGTTACGTATAAACAAAAAGTAGATATGACCTGCGCATGGAACGGAATGTCACTCGACAGTCGAATGTTATATCTCCTATACTCCGTACCACTCGTTGCTAAGTCGAAGGAAACGGTGATAAGGTTATGTTTATATTCCGATTTGAAATTTCTCGATATCTTGCACTCAGTTCATTTCTTGAATATTTGCTTGAAAACATGGTCGAAATGGCGAATAGAACTCTTACAAATTTTGCAGATGCTCGAGAAAACTGATATGAACATATGACAATTGTCAAACTCTTCAATTCTTGATCAAGATTCAATAATTTGCCCACTGATCTGTTATGTGAAAAGAAAAAGAACGGAGGTATGGCCAACAAGTAGAGAGTCGCAACAAGAGGGATTTTCAAATGATGAGTTCATTGTTACCAAAATTCATCTTCACTAATCTCATCGGTAATATAGAGGGTGTCCGGGAAAATGTGGGAAATCTCTCGGATTCAGATGAAACACAAAAAAAATAAGATGACAAGTTCCCATCATTTTTTTTCATAGCGGCCCTCCCTAAAGAGATACGGCCTTCTTTATGACGCCACTGGAAATTCATTTTACTGGGATAAATTTTAAACTATTTAATATAATAATAATAAAAATGTGATATGGCTGGCCAGACGAATACACAGAATCGTATTTCGCCACGAAGTTAGTCCAATTTCATTTGAAGCCATTTCTGGTGAAACTCCAAAAAGTACAGATATCTAGACAAAGTGATAATGCTTTGTTTAGAAGCCCGCAGAAAGTCACTGTTCATTGTAAGAGCGGACCTACAAGAATTAGGTACCTACTCGGAACCCGAACCATAAACAACCCTGAATTAGATAGATTAGAAAAAAGCATTAGTTCCAGCTACAGTGGTTTAATCTTGAAACGGAATTCCTGTAAAGACAAGGTCCAGTTTGTGTATAGATAACTGCCGAAGATCCAAGCTTGAGAACAAATTTGACCGCTACAATTCGTGACCCATTCCGTTTATCTCTCGTGAGCAAATTTGTAAATAACAAGTACGTCGTGAACCTCATGATCGTAACTATCTCTGAATACCTCTTATCTACTGCTCCGAAATATTGTGAGATAATTAACCGTAACTCGGAGAAATTTCCATGAACGTAGATGGTTCAATAGATTCTTTAATATGTATCTTGGCATGGTTAGGCACAGAAATATTTCTCCCACTTGTATACAGTGCGCCTCAATTTCTCAGAAGAAAAATATTTGGCAACAAAATCCTGAAACAGGTCAATTTTTGTTTCACTTTCACCAAATTTTTATTTTGTTGCACCCTGTGTCATCCCGATCAACCCTCTTAATTTTTTTAATAGGGAAAGTGGGTCATTTGGTACTTTTTTGGCAAGGTCTTTGTATCTTCTTGACAGGCGTGCAGAAATATTCAAGAACATTTTTTTTTTTCCCAAAAATTTGTTACTTCAAAGAGGTTTTCAGTATGTGCACTTTGTCATGGCTCATCATTTACTTTGAAACGATGGTACCTGATTAAATTTGTTACCGAATGAAAGTCGACCATAACAGTTTTGTTCATGCACAACTTCCAACCCCTACGAACCCTTTAGTGGAAAAAAAAAATATTTCACGTAAGGGGGTTGAAAGGGGCTGAAAGTTGTGAACAAAACAGTAATGGTCGACTTTCATTCGGTGACAAATTTCATCAGGCATCGTCCCGAAGTAAATGACCCTTGACAAAGTGCACATACTGAAAACCTCTTTGAAGTAACTAATTTTTCAAAGAAAAAAATTTTTTCTTGACAATTTCTGCACGCCTGTGAAGAAGATACAAAGACCTTACCCAAAAAGTACCACATGACCTACTTTCCCTATTCAAAAATTTAGAGGGTTGATGGCACAGGGTGCAACAAAAATCCTTCAAAAATGGTGAATGGTCAACTTGGTGAAAGTGAAACAAAAATTTACCTGTTTCAGGATTTTATTGCCAAATATTTTTCTTCTGAGAAAATGAATTTGTTCCATAATTTTGACGCGCACTGTATTATAGACATGATGATAGAAACAAGTTCTGGGGAACGGCGTACTATCGTTTGGTCTAAATGTCTGTAATTTCAGAATTTTCTGTCGAAATTAGTCTCTAACGATAAAGTTAGACTAACTGGTGACGAATCCGGTGACAAAATATATCCTGTCCAGCCAGGGAAACTGTCCAAAGAAAAAAACAGGCTGACGAGTTGAAACTTTCAGAGTAGGTAGTGCGTTAGAATGCGACGGTAAAGTTCTCCTATGGGCAAAATCAACCAAACGGTTTCGGAGCAATGTTCATTTGAAATTTATTATATTATTTCCATAATATTTCAGGAATCACTTGAGCGACTAGACTGAAACTTGGCAATTTTCTACAATTCTTTCGAGGTCGTACCGCAAATGATCAAAAAAAAAACTTTTTTTACTTTTGGAAGGACTAGCACAGACCATGAACTCGATAATTCACAACAGTGTTTCGAATTTCAATTCCATCCTACTATACTTGCCGGAGTTAGTGGGAAAAATTTGATTTTTTATTTTCAAACAAGATCGCAGAATATAGAATTTTTCTGCGATCTTCTAAATTATATCCTCACGAAATTCTGCATGAACCTTCAAGCTGTCGTTTTTCAGAAATAAGTACTGGATTTCTATTCGATCTTTCTTACTGGAAATATTTGTGAAATAAAGTTTTTAATGGGTACATCTGCGGAATCATAAGATGAATTTCACTCATTCACCCATCGGCCGTACAGAATCAAATTTGATCACGAATTCTTCCAACCATATCGTTAAAAAGCATTTTATCTCGAATTCCGAGAATTACAGACATTTGGATGATAAAATAACGCTCTTGTTCCGTAGAACAAGCGCGTAAATTATTCGTGGTTAATGAAAATTCGACAACGGCAGGTCTGATTCATCTATATGAAAGCTTTCTCTTTACAAAAGTCATACTGAGGCCAGCCAATATATACAGGGTGTCCCACGGTGTATGGCCTATTAGACGTTTACGTAGAACTGATCATAATTTTGTGTTGAAAATTTCCATTTGGGGTTCTCAACAATGAAAATTCTCTCTAAAAGATTTTCCAATTTCCGGTTATACCAAAAACATAATCCTACTCCCTTTTTTCAAATAGCACACCCAGTTTACTTTTGCAATTATGTAGTATGATAACAATGTTTGCTATTTGGACCGAAAATGTAAAGGGTGTTCATGAGAGGACCCCAAATTGGGAAAACCAAATTCATCAAAAGTCAAGAGTTTCAAATTAAAACCTATATTCTCCAATAGTTCAGTCGATTCTATGTAGAGAAGAGGGGGGTTAATTGTTAATTCGAAAAAAAAACTTCAATACTTTGTTGTTCAAATATTTGATATTCTGCGATCTTTCGATCATATTATCCTCAAGAAATTCTGTTTGAACCTTCGAGCTGTAATTTTTACGCGCTTGTTCTAGGGACAGTGCGTTATCATTTCGTCCTGATGTCTGTAATTTTCGAATTTTGAACCGAAAATTGTCTTAAATAATTGGGCCAAACTCTCTGAAGAAGATTCCGGATTCCGTGGTCAAATTCAATTCTGACCGTCCGGCCGTATGTGCTGTAACTTTCGAAGAAAAAGACTTAGCGACTTGAAATTGTCAGAATAGGTTTGGAGTCCGAATATCTCGGTCAAGTTCGTTAATGGATGGAATCGGTTGGATAGTTTCGGAGTTAGGCCCATTTGAAATTTTGAGGTTGATTCCTCGGTATCTCATGAGGTATTGACTCGATCAAACTGAAACTTCGTGGAGAGTTTTGAAATTCCAACGCGCAACTTAGAGCATTTCGTGTGGATCCAATTGTTGGATAATTTGAAAAAAAAAATGTATTCGAAAATTTTTTGAATTTTTGGATGAAAAATTCTTTTTTCTCTGAAAATATTGATTAGATTTCAATGGAAATCGGCACAAACCTTAAAGCCAGTATTTAACAGCAATGTTCCCAATCTCAATTCGAGCCAATATTTACTTCCGGAGAAATAAGGAAGAAAATGTGCCAAGTTTCGTTGTTATTTGGAATTTTAAGGTTTTTTCCGGAATATCTCAAGAAGTACGTATGCAATCAGATTGAAACTTCGTAATCAGGCGGAGAATACTAAACGCAACTAGGTGCAAAATTTCTTGTTGATCTAATAGTTAGAATCTGAACAAGCGCGTAAAAGCTCCTGACCTCACGCCAGTGCTTTTCTAGATTTGTTTTATCAAGTACTGGATTTCAATTCAATCTTTAATGTATATTTGTAAATATTGGAAAAATAAAATTTTGAATGGGTATATCTGTAGAATCATTGGGTGAATTTTACCTATTCACGAATTTGCCCTATGTAATTGAGCCCCAAAGCTACTCTACCAATATCGAGTTTCTTCTTCCGGAAGTTACTGTGTTTACGGTTGGCCTATCGTTGAGCTAAAAGTTTGAAATGTTATACACACAATTTTCACGCTAACAAACACGAATGAATCACACTTAAATTACTAAGATCTTTCTTCGTCAGTCAGTACATACGATGAGAGTGAAAATAATGAATCATAACCGCAAATAACATTGGTTTTGTTTATCAGACTTTTGTCGGTGTATATAAATGAATGGATGATGTGATAGTTTCATTCGCGCCAGTTCACTTCAGTTAAATGTGCGCAGGAACATTTAAATGGATTAATAACGTACATTTAGCGAACTCTATTGTGTTACATTGAACAATCTGGATCAATAATCACGAATCGTTAGTTTTCATTAAATTATATGACGAAGTTCATTCAGAAAATGGGACAGAATTTAATCATGAGCATACATTGTATACTCGGGTTAAGCACTGAAGTGTCATCAGAAGATTTTGCGGGTTTGTGCATATTCTTAATTGATTGATTTCACTTCTTCTGACTGGATGTGACTCTTCTCATTGGACTTTCTTTGTTGGAAGTAAATTCACTGGGGTCCGATTCTTGAATCACTATCAAGAATTGAAGAGTATGACAATGGGGGTCTTTTCTTCGAACGAAAATGCAGTAATTTTCATGAAAAACCTTTAGAACATCACATTTCACACATATAATTTCAATATTATATTTTTGAAAAAATGTTTGATCACCTAAAACTGAAAAATAAAAACGGGGATTTGCATTTAAAGGGATTTGTCTTGAGTGCACGATATGGCAACGTCGAATTCAGCTTTCTCGGAAAGAAAAGGACGTCAAATATGTTTCTTTGCTTAGGAAAATAGAGATAGCTATACTTCGATCTGGTTAGAGATATTCCTGACAAATCGCAAACGGAAATTGTTTGGTTATGTTGACAAAGAACACGTGTGTACCACAGAATAGGAATAAATATTTCATTATTCTATATCAGAAAAAGCAACTCTACTAAACACCGTTGTCACTTCGTGCATGCCTGGCAAATCCCAAACCCCAATTTTGAAATCTGATTTTGAATGCTTTCTGTTGGTTTTTCAGTCCCCGCTGAATGTTCAAAAATTAAGTCGCATTAAATCAAAGTTGTTAGGTTTACTTGTGGTCCATTCCCAGCTAATAAATTCTTAGATAACGAATTGATATAGTCGACTCGAAGCAGAAATGCCCATTCAGAATGTTTACACTATATAAGTGTATAGACGCAGGGATCCTGAAGAAATGCTTACATTTTGTATTATTGGGAATGAGAGAATTTCTGTAGATTATTCAAGTTAGTTCTTATAAATCCTTCCTTGGCTAAAGATAGCTTTTGGTGCATTTATATTCGAAATAAACTGCATTAGAGTGCCGAATCTTTTCTTATTTATAATAGCCTTCCAATACTTTCTGAAGGTAATTTGGGAAAAGGATGAATCAAACCCATAATTATTATGTTCAAATTTTCATTTGCAGTAATGACCCAAATTCAGGAAACACCCCCATTGTTGAAGTTGAAATATAAACAAGTAGACATGACCTGCGCAAGGAACCGAATGTCACTCAACAATCGAATGTTTTATTTCCTATACTCCGTACCACTCGTTGCTTAGTCGAAGGAAACGGTGATAAGGTTATGTTTATATTCCGATTAGGAAATTCTCGATATCTTGCATTCAGTTTATTTCTTGAATATTTGCTTGAATATTTACTTGAAAACATAGTCGAAATGGCAAATAGAACTCTCACAAATTTTGCAGATTCTCGGGAAAACTTAGAAAATCATATAATAAATATATGACAATTGTCATACTCTTCAATTCTCGATCGATATTCAAGAATCGGCCCCCTGGAATACCTTAAATTCTAGGAAAGTACTGGCGTGAAGTCGGCAGCTTGGGCGCCTATGTTCGAATTTTGATTTTTGCGCGCATCTTCTACTTCTACAGGAAGAACGTGCTATCGTTTTCTCCGAATGTTCGAAATTCTCGAGTTTTTTCCTGAAATTGACCTCAAACGACCTAGGTTGGTCCCACTGATAACGAATCCATTGTCAAAATCGATTGTGTCCGTCCGGCCGTGCACACGATAACTGCCGAACAGAGCAAGCTAGCGACTCGAAACTTCTGGGGTAGGTCGGGTATCAGAATGCCGTGGTTGAGTTCGTTAATGGACCAAATCTGCCACAGGGCTTCGGAGTTATTACTGGAGCGATTAGATTGAATCCTGGCAGTTAGTTCGAACATGACGACGCGCAACTACTCGCGAAGTTCTGTTGGGATCGTATCATCAATGAATTTGAAAAAAAGTTTTAATTGTTTCGAAAAAATAATTTTTTTCGGAAACTTTTTATCATATTCGAAAGAAACTTGGCTCGTACCTTGAGTTCTATATTTCACAGTGTACCATGTTTGAGTTCTGATACTGTTATAATCAATTAGATACGGTTATTATTTTCGGGAAAATTGGAACAAAAAATGTGAAATTTCATGTTTTTTTCAGAGGAAGAAGGTCTGGGTTTCAAACAAAACCACTCTTTCGAAAACAACGCCAACCGGTTTCAACTTTATCCCAAAGTCTTCTTCGGGGCTCTGAAATGGTCCATTGCAGAGCCCTGAAGAAGACTTTGGAATGAAGTCGAAACCGGTTGGCGTTGTTTTTGAAAGAGTGGTTTTGTTTGAAACCCAGACCTTCTTCCTCTGAGAAAACTGCTTTATATTATAAAAAGGTCTCGAACTGTTCAGTTCTATCGATTTAAGATTAATGTTTGAATCTAATAAAAATATAATGATAATCATTAATCTCATTCTCATTTCCCGCTTGTGTTTCGACCTGGCAACACTGGCCAGACATCGTAAAACTATTTCTTAGCATAGTTTTTACGCGCTTGTTCCAGGGAACAGCACGTTATAGTTTCGTCATGTCTGCAGTTTTCGAATTTTGAGCCTAAAATGGTCTTTAAAGATTGAGTTGAACACCCTGAAGAAGAATCCTTGGTCAAATTCAATTCTGTACGTCCAACTGTCCGTCTGTATGTGCTTTAACTTCGGAAGGAAAGGACTCGGTTAAGAACAAACAATACCTCGAATTGAACGGAGGACTTCTGACCAGAGTTGGTTTTTTTCGAAAAAATTTGTTGGTGCAAATTGTTGAAAAAAATCGTAAGAATACGCAATGTTGCCACTTTTTTGTATTCAAGAATTTCCGCGAAAATAAAAACTGAAATGGAGTGAAAAATGGGAAAATAACATTGCGCATACTCGCTGAAGAAGTAAGTACATCCCCAAAAAATACTCACTGAAGCCTCCAGAACGACACCCTGTTTTCTCCTATACACGTCGATATTTCTCCGATTTCGCCTATAGGCAAAGTTTAAGCATGTAGACCGGTTGCAGCGGCCTGACCTTGAGATATAAGCGAGGCTTGATGACATTTAAATGTGGCTGTGTTGCCTAGCTGTAATTTGCTACCACGTGGTATTGTTTCCTCTTAAATAGCGAAACATATTTGTGCGGCCATTGGAAATCATATGATTTTTTCTGGATGGAGAAAAAAATGATTTTGCCTATCGTTCTGTAGAAATGGACCGTTTCGGCTTACTTTCTTGAAAAACATTAGAATTGAAAAATGTGTGTATAAAATAAATCAGGGTGCTGTGATTTTCGAAAATTTGAATTTGACAATAATTCTTGAAATACAACACATAATCCTGAAGATTTTCAATTTATTGTCTGATAAACGAATCATATTAAAAATTTGAATCGTTATATACAGTATCATTCGTTAATCGTTTGCATTGTTTTACTTTATAATCCTTGAATTATTGATATGTGTTTAAACTTCTTTTTTATGCCTCTACAAATAGGATTCTTGACGAATTTTAGGAGAATTATTTTTTTTGATTTAAGGTCACAAATTCCAAGTTTTCAATTTCGGATATTATCCAGGATCCCCAGTATTTCGAGAAAACCCAGTGGGAACATAATGAAAGTTTTTCCTGAAAATCGATTACTAATGAGATACGAATTGTCGTTGACAAGTGTGATTACACCCCAACGCCCCAATTCCTCGAAAGCAAGAAATTTCAACCTAATGAAATCACAATCCTGCTTCCTGAGATTTGCCATCAACAATTCCACCTTTAATTACTTCGGGGAGGGCTGACATCACACTTCAAATTTCCAAAACTCAATATTCAACGTATCTCGGATTAATTTAATCAGCATACAGGCGAAGGATCACACCTGATTCGACCAGGATCAGGATCTCTGGGACACCCACCTTCGCCTGATACCAGGAAATTCGTACCTGATTAAATTTCACCTTAAAATTCTGTTAATTGGGGATGGGTGCATAAGCATCAAGGAAAGGATTAAGCAAACATTCGACGAGAGGTTTCTCAAATTCAATTATAACGAAGCTCCGCCGTATTTGAACTGCGAATAAGGGTGGATTTGTGTGAAGTTGATACAACTATCGGAATGTTAACATCAACGAATAATTATAGTCTTGAAATAGTCACAAAAAATATCGATATCGTGAAGTGAGTTTTTGAAAAATTTATGTAATCATAGACGTCCTGATAGATCCAGAAGTGAATAGCGGATCGAATTGAAATTTGGAATATCGTTGTGAAATACTGTCATTAAGGTTTGTGCTGAATTCGTTGAAATCTAATCAATGTTTTCGGAGATAAAAAAGAAAAATTTTCGAACAAATGTTTTTTTTTAATTTTCCAACGATTGGATACACATTCTCCACTGAGTTACGCGTTGGTATTCCGAAAATGTTTTGAAAGTTTCAATCTGATCGATTCAGTTTTTCTTGAGATATTGAGGAAAAAATCTAAAAATTTCGATCCGACGAGAGGTCTTCCAATTTCTATTATAAGGAAGCTTTGTCGTATTTGAACAGCGAATTAGGGTGAATATGTGTGAAGTTATACAACTAATGGACTGTCGTTAACAAACAGTGTGTAACTACTCTCTAATCCACTTACATTTTCTGCGTCCAACGCACGTTTCGGAAATCACGTTTTCTTCGTCTAGAAACATATCGCTACTATAACGATAATGTGAGGTGATTAGAGAGTAGGAACACAGTGTTTTTTTATCAGTATTCTATCCACGGTTAACTCAAATAGTTAATTTTATTAAAATGTCAGTTGTCGAATCTGTTAACGTGAACTTAGTCGAATATCGGTTGAAAACATCTCAACGAAATTACGCAATTCTTGAGTAATCTTAACTGCTCTTATTATCCGAATCGAGGCAAGATCCAGTCAAAAGAACACATGTTGGTTGACAGGGGCCCCCAGCACTCTTTCCATAGATCTGTCTGGGGTCCATCGATCCCAGGATAAGAAACATGTATCTATGGTTTGATCTGAGTTTTTTTCTGAGAAGGAGGCAATTGTGTTGTATGTATAACACAGAATTACTAATTATAAGTGCTTTTGTGGAGAACCATTCTCGAAACCATTTTTTCCACTGTTTCGGCTGTAGTTTGTCTATTTGATTTCTAAAGGAATAAATCAATCTTTGCCTGTTGTCAAGTGTTAACATCGTTTATGAGATGCCTTTTGGAACAAAAGTGGGGTGTAAGCGCAAATATATTCATTTTTGAGGTAATATACTTTTTAGTTGCAGGAGAAAGTTTTGTTTTGGAGGGGAGGGGTTCAGATATATTTATATTTCGTCCTGATATATTTTTTCCTCCGAACATAATATATATATACAAGTTTGGAGTTTCAAATATATAAAAATTTGAAATACAATTAATTTATTAATCGGATGTATCTAACGTCTTCAAGAGGTGGCGCGGGGCTACGCGCAATATTTGAGAAATAATACAAAATATTCACAAACCAAATCGAAATCTCCACTGATTATGAAATTTTTTTCACATTTTTATATACAGTAATGTCCGCTTATAACGACTTCGTTTTTAGCGAACTTTCGTTTATAAAGAACCAATTTTAGTGAACGAAATACAGTTATTTTTTTTTCGCAATTAACGAACCTGTTTAATACATGATTTTTTAAAATTGTATTCTTGAAAACTATGCTTTTATAGAAAAATATTTATACACAAAACATAATACATGTAGGTTTCATAAAAATACTCAATTCCCTTATTGGATGTACTTATCATCATTTATCTATCCTTACGAACTTATCATATAACGAATTACTTTTGACGGACCCTTGAAATTCGTTATAAGCGGACATCACTATATTCGAATCTTTCAACTCATAAATATATTGTTTTTGGTAGATAATAAATATATCAAAACGAAAAATGAACATATTGCCTTTCAAGATAAATGAATATATTGCTGCAACTAATGAATATATGGCCTAGAAAATCGATGTATAAGCAAGCACACTTTTATCGAGAAATTCCATGCAAAATTTGTGTGAATCATATCTACGGATGAACGGAGTTGACATATTCATGAGTTCCACCTTAGTTATCAAGTTGAGAATACCGAGATATCTTTCAGAAATGATTGTATTCACGCTCAACCTTGCAGCCTATTATGAACACAATACTTTCCGGAAAAACCAACTTATAGACTCGACATTAGTACAGCCCTTTTGGAACTCAAAGACGGAGTTCGTGTTCATGAACGTGTTAAATAAATTTGGAAATTTGACATTCAAAATATTCATTTTTCCAATTCTGCGAAATGTCCATATGCGATTTATCTGAAATTCTGTACTTCACTCTCGAAGATGATCTCAAAGTTGGTTGAATTTTTATTCGAATCTGACGAATAATTTTCGAGAAAAATGAAAATTCCAACAAAAATTTTCGATTTACAAGCGCGAAAGAGTATAATCACAAGTTAGATAGAATCTAATTAGATAGATAAAGAACAGCCCTCGGATGAAGTAGGATTATCCCATTTAACATTCAATTATTTTCGTTGCAGAAACTTCAAACGATAGCGGAGGATTTTTGTGGTCTTGATGTCAACACACCACTTGGAGGAGAGCAACCAATGTCTGCGATACCGGTACTTCTTTTCAACACAAGACTGACAGCCGTAGCGGCTACTTCGACAGGGGATTTCACTGTCGTCTTCATCGGAACAGCCACAGGGCACTTGAAAAAGGTGAGTCAGTAGATGATATCAATGTCTTCGGCACTCGATGGGTTTTAATTCACAGTTGGGATGGATGAGAACATTGAAATTTAATTATTTCTCATGTGTTGACACATAGCTTTACATAGCTTCGTGAGGCTCCGTTTGGGACAAAAGTGCTTTTACAAAAATATTCAATTTTGAGTCGATATACAGGGTCCTGCAATAGTGCGTTAGGCTTCCATAGCTACCAAACCAGAAGGAATTTAGTTGGAAAGCATTTCCTTTGTACTTTCAATTCTGCATCTCAGGAAATTTTTTTCTGATGTACAGGATGTTCCCAAATAAAATTATTCAACAAATGAGTGATTTTTTAAATGGAACACCCCTTATATTTTGGCATATTTTCAATGCTCTTCAATACCTCTACCATGATGCAAAAGATTAGGGATATTTTTTCAACGGCACGGATCTTAATCAGAAAAAAATGCAAAATTTCGAAGAAACAGTTTAAAACCTGACATTTTTTCAGAAGTTACCAAAAGGCTATTTTCACTCCTGCGTCCAGCAGGCACGGAAAATGAAATCAGAACGGAAAATTTTCTTCAAATATTGGATATAAAAACAAACGGGCGTTGAAAAAGACAAAGAAAAATTGTGCTAATGATCCAAGAGATGTTCAAAGTGTCGCCCGCCTTCTCTGGAACACAAAGCGATATTTCGATCGATAATAATAATCGATGTACTTGATAACAGTTTCTGTAGCACTGCTCAGACATGAAAATCATATGAACCATTTCATGAATAATTATGTTTTTTGGATGCCGATAAAACTCTGTAATCGTTAGAATACACAAGTTACCAATAATATATACCTATGTATGTGTTACTTATTCGGACAAACATTATCATTTTTATGTTGAACTTCATTATGATTATGATTTTGGAAGGGTTTTGAAGTTTTTCGACAATTGGTCATTCAGTTTGGTTTCATTGTGTGACTCATTTAAAACATCCGTTAGTTATTATGTTCATTATTCCTGAAATTTTTCGTTGAAATGTCATTCTTCGTGTCTGCTGTACACAGGGAAAAAATGTAAGGTTTTAAACTGTGTACATCATCATGGAAAAAATACAGGGTGTTCCATTTTAAAAAATCGAGAAAAACAATTTGAAATTCTTCATATTTGGACATTGATAACGGACACCCTGTATAAAAGAGGTTGATCATTTAGGAACGATGACTGGACAAATTCTTAAGTTGAAAGAAATTCTGATCAAATTCATGTTTCTATCGCTTCTGAAAATCGGTAGAGTGCTTTTACCTAACTACTGTTTCGTTGAAATTTTGCAGTTTTTTCTGAATAAGATCCGTACCGTTGGAAAAATATCTCTAATATTTTGCGTCATGATAGAGGTATTGCAGAGCATTCAAAATATGCGAAAATATAAGGGGTGTTCCATACAAAAAATCACTCATTTGTTGAATGATTTTATTTGGGAACACCGTGTATATTAGAAAATAATTTCCTGAGATGCAGAACTGAAAGTACGAAGGGAATGCTTTCCAACTGAATTTCTGAAACGTCTGGTTTGGCAGCTATGGAAACCTAACGCACTATTGCAGGACCTTGTGTACTACTGAAAGAAAACGAACTAGACACACATATCGATTGTGGATAATCGCAGAATGTTGAATATTTGAAAAAAATTGATTTTTTTAAATTGTTCTAAATTTTCACATATTTTTTTCCAATATCTCCAAGAAATATGATCTTATCTAACTGAAATTTGGTGCACTGCTGTAAAATATGAAGCTCGAGGAATTTTTTTTCTAGATTTACTGACAGTACGATCGCAACAACATTCTGTTAAAAGTTGCGAGTTGTTATGTTTCAACCAAATGTCAAGTTTCAATCCAATCGCTGCATAAGTTCCTAAAATGTCAGGAAAACAATCTAGCTTGTTGTACCTTCCACATCAAATATGTCGAAACGATGACATTGTCAGATTTGACATGGTCACATCAGTGTTGCCATGTCTCAGAACTTTTCAGGGTGTTAATATTGGCGAAGATGGTTGAATCCGCCCCACCTAAACACCCCGTATAGTGCAAGAAACTGATCCTTTAAGTTCGAATGATTTATTCAATGAATATGAAGACGGACATCTTTTTTATGTCTACCAATTCTTCCTCGTTAGTTCATTGCTGTTATATCCGTATAACCTCATTGTTACTTCGAATACTTAACGAAGGCTTAATGAATTCAGTATCTATTTCTTTGAATACCAAGATCATTAGCGACGACGAAGGGACGCACTGTATATATATCATGTATGGTAATGGGAAACTTATAAATCGATAACTATAATAAAGCCTGGGCGCACGTTGCGTTCACAGACTTGTTCATTTTATGAAATGGAAATACCTCGGTATTATCCTTTCCATTAATTAATGATTTATACATTCAGTTCACAAATAGAAATCCGAACTGTTAGCGATAAAAACCGTTGTTGTTTGTATTACTGCAAATGAACCGTCTAATATGCCCTTAAGCGATGTTTAAGCAACACGAGCTCTGGAGAGAATAAGGCCGATCGATTTTGTGGAAATACAATACGGATATACTGAAGAAAAGGTTTTGTTTGAAACAAATACCGTGCCGGGGTTGCTATTTACGTATCTGCAATAATAAATGAAATTCGGACGGACGGACGTGGTATCAGGCTTTTATTACATTCACCCGTTCGTTTATATTTATACAAAGTGCTTGGGTTAGTAGTTTGAAACGCCAAAAAAATCCAGAAAGGCACTGACGTGAAATGAGGTCAGCAGCTTTGGTGCGCATGTCCAGATTTGTTGCCAAAGAGGTCATATTTTCACCTTGACCCTGTCAAATAAACCTAAACGTCATAGGAACTCCGTATCTGTAGAGTGGGTTTGGATCTTGATTTATTAGGCCGAATTCGAAGACGGATAAAATCCACCCAATGATTCCGCAGATATTCTTATTCAAAATTCTATTTTCCCAATATTTCCGAATATTCCCAATATTTCTGAAGATTCATGTTTCGTGAGGATACTATCAGAAGATATCGCAGAATTGAGAAGTTGAAAAAGAAATTTGAAAATTTTTTCTTTGTTCTAATGACACAATCATCACTAAATTTTTTAAAAAGTTGTTCATCAACATTTTCACACTAGTTACCGAAGTTCATCATATATTTTTCTGGTTATTTCGGAGAAAACAACGAAACCGAGTAAAAGCCACAAAATCAAACATATTTTCTCCCAATATATATAAAAATTAAAATCGTGTCAAACTGAAACTTGGTATACGATTTTCTGCGCGCATGTTTCAGGGAACAGCGTGCTATCGTTTTGTCCTGATGTCTGTAATTTTCGAATTTTTTCTCGACAGGTCTCAAACGACTAGGTTGAACTGAATGATGACGAATCCGGTGTCAAAATCGATTCTATCCGGCCCACCGACTGACGACACGATAACTGTCAAAAGGAGCTAACTAGCAACTTGAAACTCTCAGATTAGCCCGCGCACTGGAACAATGGGACAAATCGGTCCAATGGTTTCGGAGTTAAAAGCTTTGTTTTGGTTCCGAGTTCTGAATTCGCAACCAAAACAAACCCATAGTAATTTGAAATTTTGAGATTAATTCCCTGGTTTTTCAGGAACTGGTCATGCGATTGAATTGAAACTTAACAGCATAACAAAGCACAACTTTTCAAAAAATTTCGTTGAAATCACACTGTCAGTAAGTTAAGAAAAGAAATTTTTTTCGAAAAAAATTTTTTTTTCATAAACTTTCCATTGAATCCGGAAGCTCGTACCTTGAACATCGTATTTCACAGGAGTGTACCAAATTTCATACCGATACGATCAAAATTTCTGGAGTTTTGTAAAATTTCATGGTTTTTTCTCGATATCGTTGTTTTTTCCGGAATTATTCGAAAAACACTGATTCTATCAAAATGAAACTTGGCAGCTAGTTTTAGAATGCAATTGGGCACTTCGTGCGAAATTTCGTGATAATCGTGTTATTAGAACAATTCGAAAAAAAAGATTTTCTGTTTCAAATATTCAATATTCTGTGATCTTCTGATCATATTATCCTCGTGATATTCTGTATGGATCTTCGAATTGTCAATTTTTGATTAAGAACTAGATTTCTATTCGATTTAATCTGTATTTTTGGAAATATTGAAAAAATGAAATTTTGAATGGGTATATCTGCAGAATCATTGGGTGGATTTTACCCATTCACGAATTCGACCTTCATAATTAATGTCCAAACCTACTCTTCAAATATCGAGTTTCTTAGTTGTTTCTTCCGGAAGTTATTGTTCTTACAACTTAGAAACTCGATATTCGTAGAGTAGGTTTGGATCTTCATTATGAAGGCCGAATTCGTGAATGGGTTAAATCCACCCAATGACTCCGCAGATATACCCATTCAAAATTTTATTTTTCCAATATTTCCAAAAATACAGATTAGTTCGAATTGAAATCCAGGAGTTCATCAAAAAGAATCTAGAAAAGCACTGACGTGAACTCAGCAGCTTTTGCCGGACAGAATGGGTTTTGACGCTGGATTCGTCATCAGTGAGTCGTTTGAGACCATTTTCGAGAAAATATTCAACAGTAAAAACGGAGTCTCCTCCGTACTTACTTCAAGTTACACCGTTTTAAATGTGCAAATGATCTTCAGGTAGTTAAACATCTGAATATTGAATTTGCCACATCACAAAGGCATTGTTCTGGTATTGACGGATGGCCAAGATGACTAGCTGTCAGTATAAAGGATCGAAATATCTAAAACTTTTTCTTCAGTTTTTTACAAATTACTCAATCATCATATGTGTCAATAGTCGACCACCCGGCCCATCGTAAACACTATAACTTCCAAAAGAAACAATTTAGAAACTGGATATTTATAGAGTAGATTTGAATCTTCATAACTAAGTCGGAATTTATGAATGGTAAAATCCAGATATACCTTCTACACGGTGCGCCTTCAATGAGAGCCCATATTAAAGAAAAAGCTGAATATTTCCATTGTGGTTTGGAGTGAAGACATCATTAATAGTGCAAAGGTCTGAACTGGAGTTCAATTCTTGAATCTCGATCAAGAATTGAAGAATATGACAATTGTCATATGTTTGCGTCGATTTTCTAAGTTGAATATAAACAATAAGTAGACATGACCTGCGCATGGAACCGAATGTCACTTGACAATTGAATGTTATATCTCCAATACTCCGCACCACTCGTTGCTAAGTCGAAGGAAACGGTGATAAGGTTATGTGTATATTCGAATTTGAAATTTCTCGATATCTTGCATTCTGTTTATTTCTTGAATATTTGCTTGAAATCATAGTCGAATTGGTGAATGGAACTTTCACAAATTTTGCAGATGCCCGAGAAAACTTAAAAAATAAATAAACATATGACAATTGTAATAATCTTCAATTCTTGATCGAGATTCAAGAATTGACAGATGACGTTCAAAGTTTTCAGAGGAAAGTTAAAGCAACTATACTCCATTCACTTTTATAAGCTATTCCGGTCGGCCATGATTTAGATCTATCGGTTTTTTTACTTAAAACTGACGCGAGTTGGCCCTCGTGAAATATCGGCAATGTCAAAATAATTCTGAGACGTTGACAAATGCCAATTTCTACTCTCAATCTCAACATAATCATCACGTCGAAAACTAAAAATGACGAAGGTAGTTTTGAAGAAGCAGAGACAAAGTATCAGGAAGCGCTATGTAGAATTGAAATCTGCTTTTCTGATATTAACCCTGATAATTTGGAATCAATAAATTATCACAAGCTATCCAACATTTCCATACTGGAGTATTTCAAGTTGTGCAACAAGGTACCTATTTAAACGTCTTCTGTACTTATTTTTTGAGAATTTCGAAAAGTAGGGAATTCCATAGGTTTTTCTGTTCGGGTTATTCGAGTACTTTTAAATTTTTTTTCGAATGAACTATCACACAGTAACGGATTACTCTATCCATTATTTTTCAGTAAAATTTCAACACTCATCGGTTCATCATTTCCGTACAAGAAAATAGCATAACTGAATCTTCCAACCATGTTTATATACGTGAAATATTTCCAGTGTTAACAGAGAAGAAAGTTTCTTCAACATTCGCCAGGTCTTTGGAATTATTGAATTCACATAATATTTTCTCAAATTTGTTATCTTCCCAAAGTAAATTCACATTTTGAAAAAAAAACGTTATTACTACGACCTCTATGTAGAGAGGACAACGTTGTGTAGTTATCTGACAGGAAAATGACTATAATTTAACATTTTCAAAATATACACGGTGAAATGTGTCAGAATGTCATGGCCAACCGTAATAGTTTATAAAAGTGAATAATGATAATAAATATAATAAAATTCATTTGCTTTTAACACAATCTAATATAATATTCTCCTAAATACTGCAAATAAACATTATGAACAGAATGCAGTATATGTTACCAAGAGAGTTTCAACAATCAATATGATGATCAATTACCTACCCTTTATTGACAACATTGACAATATAATATAACGAGGATGTGTCAAATATCGTTTGGCAACAACAGCGTTGCCAGTACCGGATGCGGGGATATCAACATATCACCCTTCCATTCAAAAAGCTCCATTCGAATAGAATTTCTAAATAAGCCGAGTATTTTATTAACAAGCGATATTTGAGAATGACATTTCATGGGTGACTATCGTACCAGCAATATTCAGGGTGGAACGATCAAGGTAGATATGAGAAGAATAGAAAGCGTTGAGTTTGAGTTCTGCATTGTGTGAATTATACTTTCTCAAGATCCTTTCTTTGACAGATACACTTGGCTAGACTGAAAATTCCCATAAAGTTAACGTTTTCAACGATCAATCTGTTATCAAATGGACCAAATTTGGAAATGACACTTCTTTGCTTTGAAGTGAAGCAATTAATGAGTTAATATGAATTCGAGTATAATTTTATTAAATCCCAACACACAACAAAAATATTGAAATATTGAAAACGCTGCAAATTTTACTCAAGAGTTTATTATTTTCTCAGTTAAATAACCCACTACCATCGATATTTTATATTAAACTTATACAGTGCGCGTCAAAATTATGGAACAAATTCACTTTCTCAGAAGAAAAATATTTGGCAACAAAATCCTAAAACAGGTCAAATTTTGTTTCACTTTTACCAAATTTTTATGCATTTTTGAAGGATTTTTGTTGCACCCTGTGCCATCCCTATCAACCGTCTAAATTTTTCGAATAGGGAAAGTGGGTACTTTTTTGGCAGGATCTTCGTATTTTCTTTACAGGCATGCAGAAATTTTCAAGAAAATTTTTTTTTGTTGAAAAATTATAATAGTTAGTTCAGAGAGGTTTTCAGTATGTGGACTTTGTCATAGCTCATTTACTTTGAGACGATGGTGCCTGATGAAATTTGTCACCGAATAAAAGTCGACCATTACAGTTTTATTCATGCACAACTTTCATTATTTAACTTATTATTTTTTGCTCAAAAGTAAATGAAATTTTCTGAAAATATTACTGTTTCATTTTTGATGTATCACTATTATTACATTGCCAAAAAGTTCAGGAATATATTCTTTTTGGATCATTTTTTCAGCTTTGTTTCTGGGTTTTCAGTCCCACTATCTGAACTATCAAAAATTCAATAAAATTGTTTTTTATGGAAAACGCCCTTGCGTATTGCAGGATTGAACTATTCGTCAAGGGCAGTTTCTTGGACAACAGATTGCCTAATGAAAAATACAGGAACAATAAACCAACGATAAACAAAGCGAACTGTCAAGTTTCAGAGTACAAATCTGACTCTTTCATGAGACAAACGAGAAAATTTTAGCATTATTTTCGTTCGATTTTTCGTTTTGAGACATAAGTCGTAGAGAGAGATGTTGGCACTCTGATTGTGCTTTCTGTTCAACTTGGTAAAAGTTCAGTCGCGAACAATACATACTTCAGTATCGATGATATAATTCTGTATTCACATAATTTTTTTTTCCTTTCTTGATTCTCGGTTTCAATTCGGTTAAAATCTATCAAGAGTTTTCGACTCATTTTAGAGTTCACCCACAGTGATCCACAACACGTTGTTCAACAGGCAATTAAAGGAATTTACACGTGTTTTAACTTGTGAAGTAGATTATAATGCAACCTATTTGGTAAATGAATCTCTTCATCCAAATGACATTTCCACAGTCGACCAATCAATTTTACATATTCTTCTGGCATTCGTCAATTGTTGTTTTAAATGGACAACATGTTAAAGATGTTCACTTCATTCGAAGACGGACGGCCATGATGACATTTCCTGTGAAACGTCATCTGCATCTGTTTTTTTTATCAAAGGAAAACTCGAGACCACGCGTTGAATAATAAAAAGGGCGAATTGTGATAATAGTTTTTCTGAAGCCACCCCTGCTGAGGCTCATCAGAATTCAAGTGCTATTGGATATTGAAAGAGGAATAGTTCTGTGGCTAGTGAGAGGACTTAGCGGCTCCCATAGTGTGAAGCATAATGACCCCCAGGCACCGGCTTTAACGATATGCATTGGCGTACGTTGGGTTTGCCTACGTTTCTGGATGTCGAACACTTAGGGCCGGTATTATAAAACTTAATGGGAAGTTAACTTTAACTTTAACCGACAGTTAAAATTATGCTCAAAAATGTCGGAATTATAAAAGTCTCATTTCTATCATAGACAAGAAATACTGTAATGATTTCTATGAAAGGGAGAATGAAATAGTTTGAGATTCTGTAATAAATCTAACCAGCAATCTCTGGGTTGGAAAAGCTGGTCTTTGGTAAAATACTCCCTTTCAAAATATGATAGGAATAAACAAATCCTTTATTGACAAATATTCGCACTATGTACAGGGAGCTTAATGGATTGTGGTTTCCATAAAAATAGAATTCCTGATTTGAGGGAGAGTTGCAATGATCAATTTTGAATTCTTATACTTTTTACAATATGGAAGGGGTGTTTGAATATTTATTCGGTCACCTAACTAAAATAACTACTTCCACTAATGAATATATTGGAAATGAAAGCTTAAAAGGAAAAACTTTGACAATAATGAGATACATTCAATTCAGGAATTATATAACAATTACAATAAAATTTGTCCAAATCCAATTAGGTACAGAATTTTGTACAAATACTTCACTCTTCACCAACGGGCAAGTACTTTCAACTGACACTGGTAGTGGTAATAATAATCTCAACACTAAATTTGCAAAAATTGTCATTCAATTAAAAAATATGGTAATGTTTTGTGTTGCTCAGAGTTATCGAGCCCTGATATCTAGAATTTGTACAGCTACCAGCTTGACCATTACTACAAGGAAAGTATCCATTGCAATTGTGATGATTTCCTTTTATCTTAAAAGTTAAATAATGTGTATAAATTATTATGCTTCATTACGCATTTATAACTTTTATCTGTTATATTAGGCACCGGAAAGAATAAATGTCAATGATTTTTTTTTTTCATTTACATCTTATAATAGTTGAAGAGAAAGAGTAACTGATATTTTCATTACAATAATATGCCATGAGGAACTCTCGAGATTGAATTATTACTTGAGTGAGGTTCATAGCAGGCATTTTGATGTAAATAGATAATAAGTATGCAATTTTCCATGAGACATTTCTGATAATACAGCCAGTATAGTTGATTTGTGAAAACCCCTAAAATCTCCAGCAACTATCAAGAAAGAACAAGCTGCAAAAACTCTGCGTGTAATCAACACATTTGCATTACTAGCGTCACAGCACGATTTCTAAGAATATGTATTCCATTACAGGCGTGCAGAGTGTCCAGATAAGCGAAATCGGTTTTTGAATTCCGTTTCTTCCCATAAGTTCAAATGGTTCAGCCGATTACTAAATATCCTTTCTCAACAAGGATATTCAACAATTTTCTTGGCATCATCGTCATAGTCAGTTTAAAGTTCTTTAAAAATGAAGTGAATATCTCTCAACAAGGATGTTCAACAATATTCATGTCATCTCCGTCATCGTGAATTAATAGTCCTTTAAAAATGAAGTGAATTATATCTTGCTAACATGTTTCCGAAAATATCATAACCATTTTATTCTGTAATCTGTGATCATAACAAACAAATCGAGGTTATATTCCCCTTATGTCCATACTTATGTCAGCCGAAAAGACAGAGAATCTGTGGAAAATAACGATTTAATTTTAACTTTAACTATAATTGATACCCAAACCACCTGATAAAGATAACCCTGCAAATTTAACTTTAACTGGAAATTGCTGCTTAATTTTCAGTTAAAGTTAAAGTTAACTTCCCATTAAGTTTTATAATACCGGCCCTAAGAAACTCACGCCAACGTGCACTGAAGACTGGGGTCACTTGGATTATATAGTGCGCATCAAAATTATGGAACAAATTCATTTTCTCAGAAGAAAAATATTTGGCAACAAAATCCTGAAACAGGTCAATTTCTGTTTCACTTTTACCAAATTTTTATGCATTTTTGAAGGATTTTTGTTGCACCCTGTGCCATCCCCATCAACCCTCTAAATTTTTTGAATAGGGCAAGTGGGTCATGTGGTACTTTTTTGGCAAGGTCTTTGTGCCTTCTTTACAGGCGTGCAGAAATTTTCAAGAAAATATTTTTGTTGAAGAATTAGTTACTTCAAAGAGGTTTTGAGTATGTGCATTTTGTCATGCCTCATTTACTTTGAGACGATGGTACCTGATGAAATTTGTCACCGAATTATAGTCGACCATTACAGTTTTGTTCATGCACAACTTTCAACCCCTACGAACCCTTCAATGGAGAACAAACATTTTTGGGGTTTGAAAGGGTTTGGAAGTTGTGCATGAACAAAACAGTAATGGTCGACTTCCATTCGGTGACAAATTTCATCAGGTACCATCGTCTCAAAGTAAATGTGCCATGACAAAGTGAACATACTGAAAACCTCTTTGAAGTAACTTATTTTTTCAAAAAAAACAGGATAACTGTCGAAAGAAGCAAGCTAGCGACTTGAAACTTTCAGGTTAGGTGGGGCATTGGAATACACCGGTTAAATTCGTTCATGGGATCAATCTGTCGAATGGTTCCGGAGTTATGGTAATTTGAAATTTTGAGATTATTTCTCTGATATTTCAGGAACCACGCATGCTATTGAATTGAAACTTGACAGTTGAAACATAGCAACGCACAAATTTTTAAGAAATTTCGTTGAGAGCACACTGTCAGTAACTTGAGAAATTATTTTTTTCGGAAACTTCATCAAATCCGAAAAAAACTTCGGCTCATACCTTGGACATCATATTTTACAGCACAAATTTCCTTCTGATACGACCATAATTCCTGGAGATATTGAGAAAAAATATAAAAACTTTCGTGGTTTTCTTCTCGATAACGTTGTTCTTTCCGGAATAACTCAAAAAATACTTCTTCAATCGAAATGAAACTTGGCAGCTAGTTTGAAAATGCTGGTGGAAAACTTGTATAAAATTTCGTGATGATCGTGTTATCAGAACAATTTGAAAAAAAAAATTCAATTTTTTCTTCAAATAATCAATATTCTGTGATCTTCTGACCATATCAGTCTCATGATATTCTGTATGAACCTTCTAACCGCCTCTTTTCGATAAAATATTGAATTTCAATCCGATCTCATCTGTAAGTTTGGAAATATTGGAAAAATAAAATTTTGAATATCTACGGAATCATTTGGTGGATTTTACCCAATCACGAACTCGGCCTTCGTAATTAAGGTCCAAATCTACTCTACAGATATTGAGGTTCTAAGTTGTTTCTCTCGGAAGTTATTGTGCTCACGGTCGGCTGTTAGGCCAGTAAGGAGGTTGAAGAAAGATGTTTTTTGTGGAAAGGTATTTTATAACTACTCGCTACTAGGTGCAAAATTTCGTGTTGATCTAATAGTTAGAATTTGAACAAGCGCCCAAAAGCTCCTGAACTCACGTCAGTGCTTTTCTAGATGATTTATCAGGTTCTCGGCCAGACAGAATCGATTTTGATATCGGGTTCGTCATTAGTAAGTCCAACCTAGTCGTTCTAGACTGTGTTTGGGAAAAAACCTAAAAAAGCACTGACGTGAAGTCAGCAGCTTTCGCGCGCCTGTTCACATTGTGAAATGGCGACTTTGAAATTTATATGAAATCTAAATGGACTACGAGAATTTTCAAAAAAAAAAACATTTTTTTTCCAAATTTTCTCCATGGATAATTCTTGTTATTGACACTGTTCATCTTCCAACCAAGTTTTAATGGCTGTAACATAAAAACCATTCGGCAGATTTGGGCCATTATTGAACTCAACCGAGATATTCAGGATCAAAAGCTAACCTGAAAATCTCAAGACTATAGCTCATTTTTTTCGAAAGTTAGAGCACACGGACGGCCGGCCGGTCGGAAAGAAACAAAAAAGCGCTGTTCCCCAGAACAAGCGCGTAAAAATTGATAATCAAGAACAGATTTCATTATCGACATCGGAAAGACAAGAATCTCAGTAATGATTTTCTAGTGTTAAATTTGTGAACATAAGTATTCTGTTTGTACAGATGAATATTGAAAATCACTCAAATATATCGATTAATGAATTCACCTCAGAATTGGGAAACCCACTCAATAAGGATAGTACGAGGCCCCATCTACTCTCGAATTATCTGAATAGGGTTAACAGTTCTCGGGATAATTGAAAACTAGTAAAGTAAATGCATAAGGCTTGGTTCGGTTTTTATGACAGTGAAGCCATCTGTCAGGGTTCACTTTTTGTGAAGACAATGAAATGTTTGTATTTTTTTTAGCCCTTTTTTTTGTTACATTTTCAAATTCATGTGACAAAAAGAAAAAAAAAATCGGAAAAGCAATGGCCAGTCGTTAAGGAGAATTTATTCAAATTCTTGAAACCCACCTTTAATTTTCTGTGCGATCATTGGTTACTGAGATATCGATAATCAAAGACAAAAGGATCCTTTTCCATTTGAAAACCGATATCTCGGCGAGAAGTGGGCGTAAAAGGGTGTATAAAAAAGCATATTAAAGCTAAATGAACAAGGTATCCGATCCTGATAATGGTTAAGCTAAAAAAAAAATTTCCACGTCCGTAGACCAAAAAAAAAACTAAAAAAATTTTGAAAATTTTCTTGTTGCTGGTTTTCTACGATTACTCAAAAAGCGCGGAGGGTACAAAATTTTGAAGTTCGAATCCAAAAACTAGACACTTGGAGCTACAATTTCCTTTCATTTGATTTCCTGTACGACCTTTGCTCCCGAAGTTACGGCCTGTTGAAAACTGCCCAAAAATTTTTAATTTTTTTTTGATCCCTTAATTTTTTCCATTAGTTTAGTTTTCCGAGTGACTTGTCAGTCAGTTCAGCGGCTACAGTCACAGTACCCAAAAAATCAAGGAGAATACGTAATATATCAACAATTGAATGAGATATTCGTAACTTATGAAAACTGACGTGAAGTCAGCAACTTTTGCGCGCATGTTCGAATTCGTTGCCAAAGCGTACGTATTGACCCCACCAAACGCACTTTTGGTGATCTCCTAATCATATTATCCTCACGAAATTGTGTATTCAGCCGGCTCCAGATGAGAGTAATCCGAATAGCGAATGCAATAAATTTGATGAACGATTCGGCGAATAGTGTGGACGGCACTCGAACTCAGCCTCGAATAATCCATTCAAATGCATCGTTCGAGTCGAAAACCGAGTCCTGACGGAGCAGAAAGAGCGCTGCCTCGAACCATTAAACTCCCTGTGATTTATTGCATTCGCTGTTCTCATTACACTCATCTGGACCCGTCTTTATATGATTTCAACTCGATCTTATCTGCATTTTTGGAAATTTTTGGAAAATAATATTTTGAATGTGTATACCTTCGGCTCCATTGGGCTGATATCACCCATTCACGAATTAGCCCATTGTAATTAAGTGGTTCGGGAGTTGGTATAGCTGCCATTTCATGAAAAACACCCTGTATCTCAGTTGTTTCGAATGTGAGACAGTTAATTTTCGTGGTATTGTTCTGAATTGTAAAAAGTAGTATTGGACCCAAATTTCAGTCGAATCGGTCAAGTGGTTCGAGAGTTAGGAAAGCTGTCATTTGAAGAAACACGCCCTGTATCTCAGGTGTTTCGAATGTGAGAAAGTTAATTTTCGTGATGTGGTTCTGGATTGTGAAGAGTAGTACCTGACCCAAATTTCAGTCGAATCGGCCAAGTGGTTCGAGAGTTATTATAGCTGCCATTTGAAGAAAAACACCCTGTATCTCAGTTGTTTCAATTGTGAGACTGTTTCAGAACGTTGTTCTGGATCGTAAAGATTAGTACTTGACCTGAATTTCAGTCGAATCAGCAAAGTGGCTCGGGAGTTAGTAAAGCTGCCATTGATACTTGATTGAAAAATGCCAGCTCAATGGTTCATGCAGAATTGCGTGAGGATTAAGTGATAAGAATATCACCGAATCTTTCCATCTGGTAGTGAAGGCGCTTTTGAATGGTTCAATACGTGAGATGATGACCGATTTGGCAACGAATTTGAAATCTATCAGCCAGTATTTGTGGAAATATCGAGAAAATGAAAACTTCTGGCAATAGACCCGCGGAATCTTAAAACAGAATGAACATATTACTGAATTTCACTTTCCGAACCCACTCTGCAAACATCAAGTTTTTAGGACGTTTCCTCCCAGAGTTATCGTGCCTGATAGTGAAGTTGATCGAGTCGAAATGCAATACGTGCTTGTAAAATATCGGTACGAACATCCATTCAAAATTGCATGGGAATTATACGATTGGAAATCCAGTCAAGCAGCTTTAGTCGGATTCTGTACCTGGATGGGTAACCAATCCGATTATGAATTCAAGCACGCGCCGTAAAGCTCCTGACTTGACGTCAGAAACACATGAATTTGCGAAGCGTAGACAGACTCAAAATGATATAATTCAAACTGAAACCTTGAATGCAGTACAACGGCACTCACGTACGAGAAAGAAGGGGATGAAAACAATGATTTTCCTATGAAGTAGGCCTCGTCTTCTAGTGGCGTTGCCTCTTTCCTGTTGGAGCCCTTGAATCAGAACCGGGTCGTGAATGTGCAAGCCTATTAGGACTCATAAATCGAATAATGCAAAGTAACCGAGGAAGTAACTAAGTGGATTTGAGCGAAATAATGGAACTGAAATTAATAAACCCTTCCAAAATTTGATTGTCTCCAACAGAATCGGATATTCCGCATTGTATTCAATTCAACCGAATGCTCGAAGGAATGTCGGCCAAAATCTGCGACCTCATAGGGTATTCGACTCCGATCTGACACCGAGATGTGGTTGTATCATAATGGAGGAGTTAACACTTACAATAGCAACATGTTTTTTTGGTTAGAAAATACTGAAATTCGGTTTTAATGTCGGAATAAACACAAGGGAATTCCTATGGAACAGTACTTCTGGCGAAGGTATATCTCTCCTTTGGCATGTGCTTTTCAGGGAGTAGCGAGTTTTCTCAAAGGAAAATCCATTCGAAACAAAGCATTTTATGACTTTATTGAGTTCCTGCATGCAGCTAACTAGCTAACTAGGGGAGTAAAATTACTACTTTTTTCTTGAAAATAATAACTTTTTTGCCTCAAACTTCATAAAAATTTCAGAGCGATGTTGTGGTGCATGGATCTGTTGTACACAGTGAGGTGACAAGTTGGTATCAAACAAAACCTCAGGGGGCCGATTCTCGAATCTCGATCAAGAATTGAATTGCCATATGTCCGCGTCGATTTTCTAAGTTAAATATAAACAACAAGTAGACATGACCTGCGCATGGTACCGAAAGTCACTCGACAATCGAATGTTATATCTCCTCTACTCCGTACCACTCGTTGCTAAGTCGAAGGAAACGGTGATAAGGTTATGTTTATATTCCGATTTGAAATTTCTCGCTATCTAGCATTCAGTTTATTTCTTGAATATTTGCTTGAAAACATAGTCGAAATGGCGAATAGAACTCACACAAGTATTGGAGATGCTCGAGAAAACTCAGAAAATCGACATAAACAATTGTCATACTCTTCAATTCTTGATCGAGATTCAAGAATCGGCCCCTTGATATTGATTTTCACACTTATCGGCAGCACTGCGATTACGACATATTACGAAGACTTTTACGACCGAGGACGAGGGGCTTGATGAACCCACCCTTTTCTCCCATATAGGGTCATTCTACACAGCAAGAAGTTCATCACAGTTTCTATCGCATCAAGTAAAAAAATAGGAACGTATTATATAATTACTATGTGCAATACCGTTATTCAAGCTGGCCTGGATATTTTCCTGGCTGGTTAAGAGTGTTCAAATTTCAATCATGTATATTTAAGCATTGGATTAATAACTGGACAACTGTACTAGCCAATTTTATGCACCTAGTCATAATATTCATCAGAATTTTTGCGCCCTTGACGCTTATCTAGGGCGTTATCAAATCATTTAGACCCATATCAGAATGACGTGAGGTCAGGATCCATTTCCTCAAGTGCAGAATTTCGATTCGATCACATCGGGTAATATTGGGAAAATAAAATTCAGAATGAAAATATCTACGAATCATTTCCAGTTTTCATGAAAATTACCTTCTTAATTAATCCCAAACCTCCAGAGAAAATATCGAGTCTCTAAGTAGTTTTTCTCGGATGTTATTGTGGTTAAAGTCGGCCTAACTATCAAATTACAAATGGCGAAATCGCGATATGGTGAAATCATCCAATGATTCTGCATATAAATTTTTTGAGTTGAAATAACCAAGAAATTTGACACATTTTTTTATTATTGAATATCGGATCAAACTGAACTTAGAAACACTGTTGAAATACTGACTCTAGGTTTTTGCCAATTTTATTGAAATCTGATGAATAAAAACAAAATCCGTCCGTCCGTTTTCCGGGGCTTTCCTCTGAAAGTACTGAACCGAAATCCGTGAAACTTGGTATAAAAATCATGTGCCCCTCGAGATTGATCCTTGAAGCTTTTCAGCAGGATCGGTGTACCCTAAGGACTCAAAACTGGGGGTTAAGGAAAAAAATAATTTCTCGAAAACCTACAACCGTATTGTTAGATTTTCAAGTCCCTGTTGAATGTTCAAAAATTAAGTCGCATTAGTTTATCATTGATACGTTTATTTGTGGTTCACTCCGAAATAATAAATTCTGAGATTAGGATTATTATAGTTGACTTCGAGCAGAAATGCCTCTTCAGAATGTTTACATTATACACGTGCATGAGCGGAGGGACCATGGAGAAAAGCTTGCATTTCGTTTTTTAAGGAATGCTAGATTCTTCCTATATTATTAGAGTTAGTTCTCATTTAACACTCGACGAGTGAAGAAACCTTCCAAGTGCATTTATTGCCAATAAAGAAATTGCATAAGAAAGACAAACCTTTCTTTCATTTTAACATAGCCTTTCCAATAGGTTATGGACCCAGTTCACGCGAAGATCATTGAATTGTTCAAATAGTGTGTTCGTGAGTGAAACAAAAACTTTGTCCATGAAAAATGGGAAACATCAATTCGAAGAGGAACATCATATCGTTCGGTGAAGAAATATTTGGTGTGTGGAAATCAAAATCTTTGCGTTATTAACATTATTGTTGTTGATAATCAGGTCGATTCTGTTTGCGTATTGCTATGAACCTTGCTATTCTAGTCATATTGCTATCTTTCTAATTTATAGCAATATGGCCATGATGTTACGTATTCTGTTCCGAGCGTTATAGCAATGTTTGTTATGAATTTTGTCATAACAATATTGCTATCATAGACTTCCATAATTGGTGATTTTAGAGCTGACAACACTGTATTTTGTGACATTAGAACTACAAGGAAGAAGAAAATATCCCTAATTCGTGAGTTTTCTTTATGGTTTCGCATACATAACCTCAATCTACGGCTTTCTTTATTCATGTAAACATCGATATAAAAATGTTAGGAAAAGAAACGAGTCAAATTGGTCAATAACCAATTTCCTGGATTCCAATAAAATATTGGTTATCAGAAATCGAATGCAGCAATTTTATTCAGGCGTTAATGAATCGAAATTCGATAAACTTTTTCGTTGGAACCTCAAAGGGATTGCATTTGTTGAGACGAGTAGAATAATCATCTCAGCTGTTGCCTATGCCTGTATCTTAGTCTAAGAATTTTCCTTGAAATTAAATAATACTCTAGAGAACCTTGAACACATTTCCATTAGCGTATACTTTTTTTATTCATGTAAACATCGACTTAGTCGAAAATGTTACGAAACAGAAAAACCAATTTTAATCAAATTGACCAATTTTCTGGATACCGATAGAATTTTGGTTTCCAGAAATTGAATGCAGCAATTTTATGCTATTGATTCGAAATTCGATGAACTTTTCTGTTGGCAATTCAAAGGGATGGCTGTTAGATCATTAGAATAATCATCTCAGTTGTTGCTTACTATGCCGGTATTTTATTCTAAGAATTTTCCATGAAATAACAAATTTCTATTACCACATACTTCCCATCTTCAATATTTTCGAATTCTTGGAAGAAATAATACTTAAACAAATGGATCTCTGTAAGATTCCCTTTCTAACCTATCTTGTTATCAAGCATAGCAAGTACTATTTTGAGGTTGCTAAGATAGCAATATTGATAGCAAGATTCTCGTTAAAGTGACAGATCATATTGCTCAAAATCGTTGATCAGAATACCAATAATTCCAATCTTGTTATGATAGCAATATCTTTTTCTTAGCAATATTGCTATTTGCAAACAGAATCGACCTGAATGATGTACCAAAAGAAAAAAGAACTTAGTGATAAGCGGTACAGGAAGCAATAATATCTTCGAAGACTATTTCCCTGATTAGTTTCTTGATTTCACACAACATGAACACAATGCAAAGGACATAGTGCAAAACAGATGGAACAAATATATGGTGAATTTTCACGAATATCACGATTTGAATTCGATTCATTTTAACATAGCCTTTCCAATACGTATTTTCATGAAACTCTCAACGTTGATTACTGTTACATAACTCAACCTAAAAATTTTCACCTGGATGATTTCTGACCATTTGCCCCTGAGTTATATAGAAAAACGCTGCAAATTGTGTTGTAAAAAACCAATGAGTTATGAATAATATACAGTGTGCTTCAAAATTATGAAACAAATTCATTTTCTCAGAAGAAAAATATTTGGCAACAAAATCCCCATCAACCCTCTAAATTTTTCGAATAGGGAAAGTAGGTTAGGTAGTACTTTTTTAGCAAGGTCTTTGTATCTTCTTTACAGGCTGCAGAAATTAAAAAGAAAAAATTTTTTCTCGGAAAATTAGTTAGTTCAAGGAGGTTTTCATTATGTGCACTTTGTCATGGCTCATTTACTTTGAGACGATGGTACCTGATGAAATTTGTTACCGAATGATAGTCGACCATTACAGTTTTGTTCATGCACAACTTTCAACCCCTTCCATTTTTTTCTCCATCAAAGGATTCGTAGGGGTTGAAAGTTGTGCATGAACAAAAACGTAATGGTTGACTTTCATTCGGTGACAAATTTCATCAGGTACCATCGTCTGAAAGTAAATGAGCCATGACAAAGTGCACATACTGAAAACCTCTTTGAACTAACTAATTTTCCAAAAAAAAAAATTTTTCTTGAAAATTTCTGCACGCCTGTAAAGAAGATACAAAGACCTTGCCAAAAAAGTACCACATGACCCACTTTCCCTATTCAAAAAATTTAGAGGGTTGATGGGGACAAAAATCCTTCAAAGACGCATAAAAATTTGGTGAAAGTGAAACAAAAATTGACTGGTTTCAGGATTTTGGTGCCAAATATTTTTCTTCTGTGAAAATGAATTTGTTCCATAATTTTGACGCGCACTGTATAAGTTTTATTTAAGATATCAATGGTATTGGGTTATTCAAATGAGAAAATAATAAGCGTTTTTTCTTAAATAACGAGCTCCGATTGCTTTTACGTTTGTTGTTCCATGTGCTTTACTAAGAAAGAACTCCAAGATGAGTCTGATGTTGAGCAGAATTAATTTTGACATCTGACCTAATCCTGTGTTCAAACATGAGAAATTGATGAATGTGGAAATGTTAGCATTCTGGCTATTTTTGCCTCCTAGAAGAAGCGTGTGTTCTCAATTCCTGTTGTAACTGCTGATTTTATCTCGAACATTTCGTCTGACCAAAATAAATCATAATAAAATAAATGGTTGCTTGATTTGATATGAGAAAGAAATCGCTTTTCTTTCAACCCATATTTATTTATTTGTTGTTACTTACTTTAATGCTTCTTTTGAGTTCTGAACTGGTTGATGTTTTATTGATTCCATAATTATTCACAGATATATCGTTGCAAATGAACGGAAATGGAAATTAATCAAAACTCAACGAGTTTTTGGCATCTGTTCAATATCATGATGGATTGTTTTCCATTACTGAAGAGTTCGTTTGAATACATTCCGTCAGTTTTATTCGATTCTTCGAGACTGCACCTTTTATTCCTTGAGATATTTCAGCAATTTAGCATTTCCTATTTTTTTTTCAGGTGGTCGTCGAGTCCTCCACTTCAGCACTCGAATATGGGGACATAACAGTCGAAGAAAATTCCTCGGTGAATGCAGATCTGCGATTAGACTCTCAGCTCATGCACTTGTACGTTATGACGGAGAAAAAGGTAAGATCAACCCACCGCTTTCCCTAACTACGAAGAGCCATACAAAGTTTTCCTTGCAATTCGCCTCCATAGCGGAAATCAGAAGTAGGGTTCGTTATTATGTTTTCTTCCTTTCTACGGTATATATCGTACGTAGAATAAGCTCTTGGATAATCTCATAAATTAAAATCGTTATATTCTCTAGAACGAAAAGAGAAGAAAACATTTAATCGAATTTTTGTGAAATCCCATTGAGTCTGTTACAACGGCCGAAATGTAGTACTTTCTGCGTTTTTCGAATAATCTAAAAAATCACTGACGTTAAGTCAGCAGCTTTTGCGCTCATGTTCAAATTCGTTGCTAAAACGGTCATCTTTTCACATAATCACGCACCCCTACTACCTGATGAACAGATTTGTTGACCCAGTAATCAAACCTCATACCCTCTCGAAATTCTGCATGAACCTTCAAGCTGTCATTTTTCAATCAAGCACTGGATTTCGTGTCGATCTCATCTGTATTTTCGGAAATGATATAAAGATCGCTTTCACATAATTATTTCACAAGATATCGATTCGATCAGTAGTCTGGAAGTACAAGGTGTCTCAAAAGAAATTTTATATTTGTTTAGTTCACTGTGTGAACACAAGGCATCTGATGGGCGCGAGGGTTCTGTTAATCGGTAGCCTGGCTCTTGGGAATTTAGTTGCTATGGAGAATTTTACAACGATAATTCTGCTACTATTGCGCGAAGAAATTTCTGCAATGGTCGAGGTTTACGTCACTGAAATGATACACAGAGCATAACTGTCATTCGGAATTGGTTGAAGAAGTTTGAGGAGGCCGGTTCAACACTAGGTAAACCAAAATCCGGAGGACCAAGGTCATCGAGAACTGAAGAGAACGTGGAACGGACTAATCAGTCTGTTCGTGATGATCCCAACCTCTACATTCGGAAGTGTGCAAGTGCCGTGCACGTGCATAGATCATCGCTTCACTGCATTTTGCACAAGGATCTAATGCTTCACCACTATAAAATTCAATTGGTGCAAGAGCTAAAACCCCAGGATGCCATTCAGAGGCTAGGACTCGTAAACCAAGCAATTGAGCGCTAACAAATGTTCAATTAACATCTTATTCTCCGATGAAGCTCATTTTCATCTTAATGGGCACTTAAACAAGCACAACTGTGTGCACCAATCCCAAATGTGAGCATCAGAAACCAAAAAATCATTCGCCAGAAGTGACCGTATAGACTGCAATGTCATCGCGAGGAATGATCGGTCCATACTTTTTTTAAGATGAAAGGGGACGTGCTCTTACAGTGAATTCAGAACGTTATGTTGGGATTTTTCCAGGCAAATCAATATCGAGAAGAGGTGACATAAATTGGCCGCCCCGCAGTCCCGATTTGACTCCTATGGACTTTTTCCTGTGGGGTTTCCTCAAATATAAAGTCAACGTTAATGAACCAACTTCAGAAATTTAAATGTTAGATTGAATGAATGCCGCGAACGCAAGGGAAAACATTTAAACATTATTTTCGAGGAATAAATTCCCCAAGACTGTATTTTGATAATCAATAAATATTTTTCCACTGACTTCGCAGTCAGTGGTTTTCTAGGTTTTTTTTTCAGTTATTACCGAGGAAAAAACTACTGAATTTGACATTTTTTTTTCGAATATCTCCGGAAATAATGATCGTACCGAACTGGAATTCGGTACACTGCTGTGAATAATAAAGCTTAAGGTCTGCGCTAAATTGGAACAGTTTCCGAAAAAAAAAATTTTAATTTACTGACACTATGACTAACTGCCAAGTTTAGATTCAATCCTTCCAATTGTTTCCGATTTATAACGGAAATAAAAGCTCTAACTCCGAAACTATTTGGCCGATTTTGCCCATAAACGAACTCAACCGTCGCATTTTGAAAGTTTTTGGTCGATAGGATTCTCCGTACGACCGTAATCGTGCATCCGGACGGCCAGCTGGCCGGACAGGATCGATTTTGACACCGGATTCGTCATCAGTGACTCAAACGTAGTTGCTTGAGACCATTTTCGGCTCAAACTCGAAAATTGCAGGCATTTGGACTAAACGATTGCACGTTGTTCCCCAGAGCATGCGCCAAAAAAAATTATTCCAATTCACCGTCATTTAATTTTTCGAACTAATCCGCTCAGCAGAAACATCGTTCGAGCCATCTTCAGTGTAAAGGGGCGTTACATTGCTGTTCCTGATAAAGCAAATAAAGGGCTCATTCACTTTATCAGGTGCAGAAATAGTAGGAAGGAATATTAATCGAAGTCATACGAACATAATTGTATACGACTCTGATCGAACAGGTGACAAAAGCTTGCGTAACTATTCATTAGAAAGCGCCATGTCAGCTCTATATCCGTTACAAATAGGAATTGATTAACAATAATTCTATCTCTTTGTCTCCACTGAAATGAAAAGATAAATTATTGCGCGAGATCCTGGATAGTCCAGTAAAAAGTGGATCTTTGTAAATCCGAAAAATTGTAACTGATTTGTCTTGTTTAAGTCCATCCTCGATGGCAATGAATGATGAAAAAAAAACCATCTTGACTGGAAATTCGTTATACAGGTAAAAAACCTACGGTATCATTCTACATTTTATGACTGAAATGTTGGTCATGAAACGTGTCAACGCTAGATTAGTTTCAAAAACGTTCAATATTGTCAAAATGTTAATCGAAAACAGGTCGCCGAAACCTTTTTTATAATGGGGGTTTTTCCTGGATTTGGGTTATTACTGCAAATGCCATAATTATTATGGGTTTGATTCATCATTTTCCCAAATTACCTTCAGAAAGTATTCAAAATCAGATTTCAAAATTGTGGTTTGGGATTTGCCAGGCATGCACGAAGTGACAACGGTGTTTAGTAGAATATCTTTCTGCTATAGAATAATGAAATATTTATTCCTATTCTGTGGTACACACATGTTCTTTGTCAAAACAACCAAACAATTTCCGTTTGCGATTTGTCAGTTATATGACAGTATGACAGTCTGTGCTCTTCTTTTTCTATTCCCTGGTCGTTGTCTTCTACTCTAACCAGATCGAAGTATAGCTATCTCTGTTTTCCTAAGCAAAGTATCACATTTGGCGTCCTTTTCTTTCCGAGAGAGCTGAATTCGACGTTGCCATATCGTGCACTCAAGACAAATCCCTTTAAATGCAGATCCCCATTTTTATTTTCCAGTTTTAGGGGATCAAATTTTTTTTTAAAATATAATATTGAAATTATATGTTCGAAATGTGATGTTCTAACGGTTTTTCATGAAAATTACTGCATTTTCGTTTAAAGGAAAAACCCCCATTATTTTTACGAGCATGTTCCAGGAAACTACTAAGCACCATTTTGCCCAAATGGTTCTAATTTTCACTTATGTAGAACATTTCAAAATCGATTCTTCCGGCCTTCCTTGTGTCCACGACAACTCGAGAACGGAAAGAGCTAGCAACTTGAAACTTCCAGGGTAGGTTGCGTATCAAATCGCGCCGGTTCCGTTCGTTAATAGCCTGAATCGGCCGAAAGGTTTTGGAGTTACCATTTGAATAGTTATTTCCTCAATATCTCCGGAAGTACATGAGTGATCGGATTGAAATTTGGTAATTGGTAATAAAATGCCAACGCAGAACTGCTTTGGTTGCGATCGTATCGTTAGTAATTTTCTTGAAGAAAAGCCGAAAATTTTCCAAATTTTTTCTAATTTTTTTCCGACACGAGCCATTAAATTTCAAAGGAATTACGCACAGACCGGAAAGTCAATATTTAACAACATTGTGTCGAAATTCAGTTTGATCCGACGTAAGTTTTCGAGGACTCTGGGAAAAATATCTCGTATTTCCTTGTTTTTGCGTTCATGTTCTGGGGGAACAGCGTGCTATCGTTTTGTCCAAGTGTCTATTATTTTCGAATCTCCAGCCAAAGATGGTCTCAAACGACTAGTTTGGACTCACTGATGACGAATCCTGTGTCAAAATCGATTCTGTCCTTCCGAACGGCCGTGTACACGATAACTGTCGAACGGAGCAAGCTAGCGTCTTGAAACTGTCAGGGTACTCCGCGCATCGGAATGCCGCGGTTCGGTTCGTTAATGGGCTAAATCGACCTAATGTTATAGCCATTTGAAATTTCGAGGTTATTTCCCTGATATTTCAGGAACTACTGAAACGGTTGGATTCAAAGTTGGTAGTTAGTTGGGGCATAATAACGCGCAACTTCTAGCGAAATTTCGTTGAAATTTTTTAGTCACTAAATCAATAAAAAATAACTTAGCAGCTAGTTTGAAAATGGACAACTTTGTCCAAAATTTTGTGATGATCGTGTCGTTTTTCGAATATTCAATATTCTGTGATCTTTCTGATCATGATATCCTCTTGAAATTCTGTATGAACCTTCGAACTGTCATTTATCGATAAAGTACAGGATATCAGCCCCATGGTTTCGTAATATACCCATTCAAAATTTTATTTTCCCAATATTTCCAAAAATACAGATTAGATCGAACTGAAATCCAATATTATATCGAAAAACCTAGAGAAACATGTTCAAAGGATATCACCAAGAGTGTAAATGCGCACAAAAGCTGTTGACTTCACGTCAGTACTTTACTAGGTTTTTAGTCTTGGTATTGTTTTTATTGCTGGAATAACTTGAAATAAAAATTTCAAAAAGCACTGCCGTGAAGGCAGCAACTTTTGCGCGCATGTTCAATGTAGATGACCGCTTCAGCAACGAATTTGAACGTGCGCGCGTACCAAATTTCAGTTCGATACGATCATAAGTTCTGGAGATATCGGGAAAAAATATGTCAAATTTCGAGGTTTTCTTCTCGATATCGTTGATTTTTTCGGTATTACTCGAGAAATACTGATTCAGTCCTGATTAAACTTCACAGCTAGTTTTAAGATGCTAAAAGACAACTTTATGCAAAATTTCGTGATAATCGTGTTATTAGAACAATTTGAAAAAAAAATTTATATGATTTTCTCATCATATCATCCTCATTAAATTCTGTATGAAACTTCGAACTGTTATTTTCGATGAAGTAATGAATTTCAATTCGATCTGATCTGTATTTTTGGAAACATTGGAAAAATAAAATTTTGATTGGGTATATCTACGGAATCATTGGGCGGATTTTACCCATTCACGAATTCGACCTTCGTAATTAAGCCCCAAACCTACTCTACAAATATCGAGTTTCTAAGTTGTTTCTTTCGGAAGTTATTGTGTTTACGCAGTCGGCCGTTAGGCTGAAGTTGTCTTTCAGCATCTCAAAACTAGCTGTGAAGTTTAATCAGGACTGAATCAGTATTTCTCGAGTAATACCAAAACAATCAACGATATCGAGAAGAAAACCTCGAAATTTGACATATTTTTTCCCGATATCTCCAAAACTTATGATCGTATCGAGCTGAAATTTGGTACACTGCTGTGAAATTAGAAGGTCAAAGTGTGAGTATAATTTTTTTTGGATATGATGAATGGTTTCCGAAAAAAAAATTTTTTTGTAAAAAAATTTCGAAAAAAATTTTTTTTTAAATTTATTGACAATATGATCTTGACGAAATTTGGCTCAAAGTTGCGCGTCGTTATACTCCACCAAACTGCCAAGTTTGAATCCAATCGCTCAAGTAGTTTCTGAAATAAAAAATAAATAACTTCAAAACTTCAAATGCCTATAACTCCGAAACTATTCGATCGATTTGGCCCATTAACGAACTTAACCGCGGCATTCCAATGCGCGACCTACCCTGAGAGTTTCAAGTCGCTAGCTCACTTCGTTCGACAGTTATCGTGTCTACGGCCGGCCAACCGGCCGGCCGGCTGGCCGGACAGAATCGATTTTGACACCGGATTCATCATCAGTGAGTCCAACCTAGTCGATTGAGACCATTTTCGGCTCAATCATCCAAAATTACAGACATTTGATCAAAACGATAGCACGCTGTTCCCCTAGAACATGCGCGCAAAAATACTGATCCGATCATGGTGAAACTTGGTACTAAGTTGGAAAATACTGCTGAAGAAGCTTGTCAAAGATGAAATCATGATCGTGTTATCGAAACAATTTTAAAAAAATCCATATTTTCATGTCCACTTCTCTGAACATGCTCGTTAAAGTACTGACTTTACACAGTGCTTTTTTGAACGTTCCTATTTCAATCTCTATGAATATGAATGAGTTCAGTAGACGACTTCGGTCAAAGTTGCCAACCCACAAATTTCGTCCGAATTCACTGGGGAAGAATAATTTCAGAACAAATTCGATATGATAATGTTCGCGTTATTAATAAATATCCGTAGACGGTGCCTCGGCTCCACAAACAATATAATTCCTTCCAAATATAGGTTTTTGTTAAGATCATCTCCGATTGGTTGGAATTCAAGTTGAGATTTCTGATTTCATGTGTCGAGTTTATATTGGATATGTTCCGTAAGTCAAATTGGTTATTTCGGTTGCCGGTTTTCCGTTCCGTAAATATGAAATATTCGGTTGGTTCCTGAAAAAAAAATCATTACGGAATTTGATTGATGAAAAAGAGATCTTTCTGTCACCAAAACGACAGTCAATGTTCTATGGTAACATATCCATAGCATAGAACAATCTTGATTTGCTTTAAGATCCATAGAACATAGACGAGACAACAACCAACAATGACAAAATTACTGAGTATGGTCTATGGATCATAAAGTAAATATAGTTTGTTCTATGCCCTGGATATGTTACCATAGAACATTGACTAGCTCTGGTGACAGAAAAAATGCTTTTTCATCAATCAAATTCCGTAATTAACCTTTTTTGAGGAACCAACCAAATATTTCATATTTACCGAACGGAAAACCGGCAACCGAAATAACCAAGTTGATTTTCGGAACATATCCTACATAAACTTGACACCATGGATATGAAACCAGAAATCTCAACTTAAATTTCAGCCAACCGGAGATGATCTCAACAAAAACCTATATTTGAATGAAAATTGTGGGTTGGCAACTTAGACCGAAGTCGTCTATTCACTCCATATTCTGTGACTTCTACCCTTGCACCGAAAAACTCTAACTCTCAGACGAATAGTATGTCATCGTATTTTGAAAAGGAGTCATAATCACAACATCAACAATCAGTAATTCTTCATGCAAGAAAATGAGCAATATGTCGTTCAACTGAACACCATCATGAACCTTTTTATACCACATTGATTATCATTAGAATTTACTCAATCGCAAACATTCTTTGTATCAATATGTCTGATAAAACTTTTCGTTTATATATCTGGCTATATCAATTCCATAAATATTCAAGACATCATTTGTGGACGAAATACTAGTGGATACGGTGCTAATAATTTTATGTCGATTCATAACAACATGAGAAATCAATTATTTCAACGGAATACTTGTCATAGTTCTGTCCAAGAACTTATTCCATTATGGTGTTGAGTCTATGACTTACAGACATACTGTGAGTTTGTGAGATGAATATTTTAAATATCCAAATGAGTCGACATATTCTGGAATGTTCGTAAATTGAACGAACTGTAGAATACACGAATACTCGTTCCACACTGAATATTCCATTCAATTATGATGGTTTTTTCATCGCGAACACAAAGACCAGAAGTTCATTTCCTATTGACTCCATATTTAATAGTGCAATTGCCATTTCATAGAACCAAAATGGATTTTACAAGAATTCAATTGAATTCGTATTCCGTTTTTCCATTGTAGCCTAATAATATAACGACTTTAATTTTTTGAAATACATAAATGACACATATTGCGTTATGATACTTTCGCAATGGCATCATCATATTTTTTATCCTGAGGAAGTTACGGGGTGTTACACCCAGGAAAAATATCTTCGTGCACTTTATTATTTGGCAAAGTAGTGTGTGTTGTAGTTTTACACCAAGAATGAAACAATAACATTTTCAAAAAATTGTATTGAAATTCAACCAAACAAATTAATGATGTGTAATCCACTTACACTTTCTTTCTGCGTCTAACGCACGTCTTCTCTATGTCGACGAATATTTTGATGTAGAAGAATTCAGCGATATAATGAACAGTCAACACCCTTCCATTAAATTCACGTACGAATTCGTAAACAACGGTTCCCTCCCATTTTTAGACTTGAAATGATATAGAGACCACAACATAACAATTAGTTTCGACATTCACAGAAAACCCACAAACTCGGACTGTTACATTCCGGTCGACTCAATGGCACCCTGGGGGTCGATTCTTGAATCTCGATCAAGAATTAAAGAGTAAATGACAATTGTCGTATGTTTATGTCAATTTTCCAAGTTTTCTCGAGCATCTGCAAAATTTGTGAGAGTTCTATTCGCCATTTCGACTATTTTTTCAAGCGAATATTCAAGAAATTAACTGAATGCAAGATATCGAGAAATTTCAAATCGGAATATAGACATAACCTTATCACCGTTTCCTTCGACTTAGCAACGAGTGGTACGGAGTAGAGGAGATATAACATTCGATTGTCGAGTGACATTCGGTTGCATGCGTAGGTCATGTCTACTTGTTGTTTATATTTATCTTATAAAATCGACGCAAACATATGGCAGTTGTCATGCTCTTCAATTCTTCATCGAGATTCAAGAATAGGCCCCCTGGTCACACAAAACAGCCAGCCTACATTTTTTGATCGATGGTTTATTCAAGATACCACTCAGTGGAGTTAATTTCAATACAGAACAAAACAAAATTTTCCAATTTGCTGAACAAAACGATTACAATAATCACTTAGTACGACCACTGATTACCAAACATAAAGATAAACAATTTTTCAAAAACATAACTTCAATGAAAGAAACAGGAAAAGATAACCGGTTCAGGGCATTCACGTATCACCCTGAAACCTACAAGAAACTACTGAAAATTTCCAAAAGAGTAAATATTAAGTTAGCTTTCACAACCGCCACGAGAACCTGACATCTTTTGGGAAATACGTTTGATGAAATTCCGGATGAATTTAAATCGGCCATATACGAAATAAAATGTTCAGACTGCGACAAATATTACATCGGACAAACAACGAGGAACACGAGATTTAAGGAACACATGAGCCATATCCGTAAGAACCATCCTGACAAATCGGCAGTAGCCAGTCGCGTTTTAACAACCGTCATTTAATTTCAGAAAAATCCGTAAAGCTTTCAAAGAGCTCAGGCAAAACTTACTAAAATACGCTTCACGGTATACATATGTTCAAAACAAGAGATAGATTGCTAAACAATGAACTTACCCCCCATTAGTAACCCATTGTTCCAAATATTTACCTGACTCATCCTTGATAACCCAGCCTTTTAAGAACCTTTTCCCGATTGATCCTGTATACCACTCTCCCCACTCGGTCAGCATGTGAACTTGTACCTGTAGTTAGCAACGATATGTCTCTGGACGAAAGAACCGTGGTTTCCGAAACGTGCGTTTGACGCAGAAAGTGTAAGTGGATTAGAGAGTAGTTACACACGGTTTTTTTTATCAGTATTCTATCCCCAGTGAACTCAAATAGTTAATTAATAATGTGATTTTCTGGGCATCGACGATATATGATGGTCTATGAATGCTTTTGACAATTGAACTTCGTGAATTAACTGAGTTGAAGTTATTCCGGAAAGATGATCCATCGATTAAAAAAAAATTATAGTGTCATCGAACTCGATTGACTGAGCTGGTCTTAGAGAGAAAAGAAATAGGATTCAAAAATGCTGAAAATATGGGTGCCACACGATAGCAAACTCAACTTGAACTGAAACTTAAATAAAGTCATTGCGGTATTTCAGATATGCCACCAGCTCTGGTAAACTTGGGATATGAAACCTAATAGACATCGGTGGTCAGACCTATAACGACTCTTTGCCTCTCTAATGTGGTGGATCAGCACAAGTCGAACAGCAAAGCCAGCAGAGGCTGTAAAATCTTCGAAGGCTTCCTCGTATGGAAATCACAGGGAGCTAAATGTAACACTCGTACAGCTCCAATTGAGGTTTTACACCTGACCTCACTAAATATGGAGGTTACAAATGTTCAAAAAGTACCCTTAGACAACATAGAGAGTCAATTTGGGAATTACTTTGGGCGAGACTTTTTTCCTCTCAAATGATTCCTAGGTCCCGATGCCAACTATAGAGTGGTCACTGATGATTTCCTGGAAAGTTTGAATAGGTGGGCCAGCTCTGGAAAAATCATCTCCCTGGTATATAGATCATTTAGGAAATAAGGACTAAGAAGTCTCTGTAAAGGCGCGAATTTGATTGTGGAGAGGTGTGCCAGGTCTTCCTCTCCAGATAATTGATGAGGCAGGATCTTTATCGCCTCTGAAAGAGAGAAGAAGGCCATCTGGAGGCATGAAAAAACCACCCGAACAACTGACAAAGAGCAACAAACAAGTATTGGTTTAGGTACCAGCTAACCAGCAACAATATCGCATTGGACTAACGCTCCAAGATAACTAACGACAAGCCAAGGAGCTTAATGGATCTTCATGATGAGGACGCTTCTTGTTCTATCGTTACCAAAGAACGAACTCAATCTGCTCACATATATACCCAACGCCCGCTGCGCTGTGAATAACCCTCAAAAGATCGCCAAAAAATGTTCAGTCTGCCAGGTGAAGGAGCAACATAAACCACCAGAGACTGATGAAAATCGTTGACCCAGCAATGCTAGTCTCTACATCCACAGATATAGCAGCAATGTCTTGCACGAATATTTTCAAATTTGTGAAGACGCCAGCTACCACGAATCACTCTGTATACTCCGATCGAGATTTTAGTTAAGTTTGAGTAGGTCGAGATTGACAAGATATGTCGTGCTGTTATTGACATCCAATTTAATCTTTGTTTGCCTGGGTAATATCAGACATACAAAAGGAAATAATGAACTTGATTATAATCCCCTTTCATTGAAACAAATCTTCGTTGTACTAGTGGAGGAAAATTTCAAGGAAACTCTGATAATTGATATCGAGAAAATTGTGGTTTTGATAAGCAATTTCCATACATCTCGCGGCACGGCGAACCGCTGGCGTTGAAGGAGAAAATCGTAGACAAAAATTCATAATTAAAATAGGAAATGAGCTCCAAGAATTCAAGGGAGAAATTCTCCTGAGCGCTCGTTGCATTTGACGTCCTGTAAGCTCCAAATTCTGTTTGTTCCAGGTATCTAAAGTCAAAGTTCAAGAATGCCGCGTATACAGAAACTGCCTGGAATGTTTAGGAGCCAAGGATCCCTACTGCGGATGGTGTTCCCTCGAAAACAAGTAAGTCGATCTATTATTTTTTATACAGCACTTATAATTTTCACTTAAGGTATATTTAATGGGTATTTACAGTATTTTCAGAATAATTTCGTGAAATGTAATGCAAATTTAGAAATAAGTTCCCTAGATCCCAAGGGTGGACATTAAGCTGAAAAGCTTGATCTAGCAAGCAGATAAGCAATATTGTGAAGTATTGCGGTCTATAGCTGTGAAAAATTAATTTTGCGCTTCTAGTTCTGAAAAGACTCTTTAGTGAACAATTTAGCTTTAGCGTTTTGCCCAATTGTCATAATTTTCTCATTTCTGCCGAGAATGGTGTTGAACGAGAAGATGTGACACACTGAATAAAAATCCGTCTCCAAATTCAATTTTGGCCGGCTGTCCGTTCTTCCTGACTGATTGTTCGTTAATGGGCAAAATTCGGCCATCGGTTTCGGAATCGTGGCCATATGAAAATTTGTGTTTTCTTCTTTATTTTTCGAGAACTGTTCACCTGAGCTCAATGAGATTTGGTAAAAAAGCATACAATAGTGTTTCGAATTTCAGTTCGATCTGATATTCATTTTCTCCGTTATTGATTTTCGGGGATATTGAAAAAACTTCGTTAAATTTCGTGGAATTTTCAGATTATTTCGTTCACATTTCAAAAAAAACTGTCGGTATCAGAGGATAAAAATTTTAATGTGTGCTTATATCTGCGGAATCATTCGGTGGATTTGACCCGTTCGCGAACTAAGCCTTTTTCATTTAACTCCAAACCTACTCTAAGACGAAGTGATTTCCGAAAGAAACTAATTAAAGATTCCGATATTTGTATAGTTATTTTGAGGCTCAATTACCAACGTTGAATTCGTGAGTGGGCAAAATGCGCCAATGATATTTATATACCGATTAAAAATTCTGTTTTGCCAAAATTAAAAAAAAAACAGATCGGATCAAATTGTGGCCTTGTATTTGATTGAAAAATTGTAGCTTGAATGTTACATTCAGAGTTTTCTGAGGACCATATGAAAAAATCTAGAAAAACACTGACGTGAGGTCAGGACCTTTTACGCGCTTGTTCAAATTCTAAGTATTAGATCAACACGAAATTTTGCACCTAGTTGCGTGTTGGTAATCCCCAACTGATTACGGAGTCTCAATCTGATTGTATTTGTACTTCTTGAGATATTGCGAAAATTTCAAATAAAACGAAATTTTCATATTTTTTTATATATCCGAAAGTAAATATCTGATCGAATTAAGATTTAAAACATTTTTGTTAAATACTGACTCTGAGGTTTGTGCCAAATTTCATTAAAATCCAATCAATATTTTCGGAGAAAACATAATTTTCGAATACATTTTTTTTTTTTTATTTTCGAACAACTGGATCCACACAAAATTTTGCTCTTAGTTGCGCGTTGGTATTCGAAAACTGACCACGAAGTTTCAATCGAGTCAATACTTCATGAGATATCGAGGAATTAACCTCAAAATTTCAAATGGGCCTAACTCCGGAACTACCCAACCGATTCCACCCATTAACGAACTTAACCGAGATATTTGGACTCCAAACCTAATCTGGCAATTTCAAGTCGCCAAGTCTTTTCCTTCGAAAGTTAGGGCATAGACGGACGGATGGCCGGACGGACGGGCAGAATTGAATTTGACCATGGATTCTTCTTATGGGGGTTTAACCCAATCGTTTAAGACCATTTTCGGTTCGAAATTCGAAAATTACAGACATCGTGACGAAGTGATAACGCGGTGTTCCCTAGAAAAAGCTCGTGAATAGGTGACGTCTTTGGAAACTGTATTGAACAGTTTCCCCATTTTGCAATGAGAAATCTAGAGAAGTGTTTCGAAATCACATCAAATTTTTATTTGCTGCATGTATATCCATCTTGTTTCTAGAGACATGTAAAATTCAAAGTGATATTCAAGCAAATTGAATTAGTTGTAGTATCATCATGTATATTTATTTAATTTTTTTATAATGATGTTGGAACCTTATTCCCATTTAAAATTGGTGAATAATAATTAATGCTTATACAGTAAACTCAAGACTTCAGCACATTTCACAAATGATAAACTGTCCGCAAGTCAAATATTACCATTTTGTTTATACGAAATATCGAAAAATTTTTGGATTTACCACCTCTACACAGCTTGTTTGAACATGGATGTGATCACATACAAATCAATTACATATTTGGCCACATACCATTATATGTGGTTGGACTTTCGGAATTCAGATGTGTTCAATTATTGCATTCTGTCCGACTATCCAATGATAGCTATTTGTGAGGTGAGAAATTGATGAAATAGTTTTGTCGAGAAATTTCATTTTGTACGAAGAGGGAAACAAAACAAACGAGATCACTTCAGCTAAGTGGAACTAATAGATAAAGAGATTATCGAAATGTTTGCAATGATTATTGTTTCAAAATTTTCCTTTTTGTTTGTTGTGTTTTCTGTGATATTTCGGTTCTTCTTCTGCAGTTATAAATACTCAGGGGTAAATCATTCAAAATATCCTTGTTCAATTGGCCTATTACGTTTTGTCGTATGTCAGCTACTAACTAGGAATTGAACTCAACGTTAGCAAACTTCGAATGATTCTTTCAAAAATAGTGAAAATATTAATTTTGCCACTCTTGTTTTTTGAAAGATATTCGATCTGCTACTTATAGGACGTTAAATCAGTAGACCAAATCTTTTAAAAAAATCTAGAAAAGCACTGACGTGAGGAGCTTTTAAGCGCTTGTTCAAACTCTAAAAATTAGATCGACACGAAATTTTACACTTAGTTGCGTGTTGGTAATATCCACCTGATCTCGAAGTATCAATCTGATTGCATTCTTACTTCTTGAGATATTGCGGAAATAACATCAGAATTTCAAATAACAACGAAACTTGGCACATTGCTTTTCCTTATATCTATCTCCTAAAGTAAATATCGGATTGAATTGAAATTTGGAACATTTTGTCAAATACACTCTAAGGTTTGTGCCGAAGTTCATTGTAATCTAATCAATAATTTCAGAGAACAAAAATTGTTCAAAATTTTCTAACAACTGGAGCTACACCAAATTTCGCCCTAAGTTGCGCGCTGGTATTCCAAAAAAGGTTTGTGCCAAATTCAATTGAAATCTAATCAATATTTCCAGAGAAAAAAATTTTCATCAAAAATTCTAAAAATTTTCGAATAATTTTTTTTTTAATTTTGTAACCACTTGATCCACACGAAATTGTGTTCTAAGTTGCGTGTTGGTATTCCAAAACTGTCCATGAAGTTTCAATTTGATCGAATCAATACTTCATGAGATATCGAGGGATTAACCTCAACATTTCAAATGGGCCTATTTCCGAAACTATCCATCCGATTCCACCCATTAACCCAGGGAGTTCAACCCAATCGTTTAAGACCATTTTCGGCTCGAAATTCCAAAATTACTGATACCGTGACAAAATGATAACGCGCTGTTTCCTAGAAAAAGCGCGTAAAAATGAAATCCAGTCCATTTATACATTTTCCGGCGTTGATTGGGAACGAGAAAAATCTAGAAAAACACTCCCGTGAGGTCAGGAGCTTTTACGCGCTCGTCCAAATTATAACTATCAGATCAACACGAAATTTTGGACCTAGTTGCGTGTTGGTAATCTTCAACTGATAACGAAGTTTTAATCTGAGCGCATTCGTACTTCTTGAGATATTGCGGGAATAATGTAAAAATTCCAAAAAAACAACGAAATTTGGCACATTTTTTTTCTTTATATCTCCGAAAGTTAATATCGGATCGAATTGAAATTTGGAACATTGCTATTAAATACTGACTCCAAGGATTGTGCCAAATTCCTTTGGGATCTAATCAATATTTTCAGAGAAAAAAAAGTTTTCATCAAAAATTTCAGAAATAAATAAAAATTTCAGAAATCTTCGAATAAAATTTTTTTAATAATTTTCTAACAACTGGATTCACACGAAATTTTGCTCTAAATTTTGAATGGGCCTTACTCCGAAACTATCTCACCGATTCCACCGATTAACCGAGATATTTGGACTCCAAACCTAATCGGACAATTTCAAGTCGCTAAGTCTTTTCCTTCGAAAGTGAGTGCACATACGGACAGACAGAATTGAATTTGACCAGAGATTCTTTTTCAGGGAGTTCAACCCAATCGTTTGAGACCATTTTCGGCTCCAAATTCGAAAATTACATACATCGTGACGGAATGATAACGCGCATTTTTACGCGCTTGTTCAAGCGCGTAAAAATGCAACCCCAGTTGTTCTCAAAAGAATAGGCGTGGTTCTGCTAACTCACATGTTTATATGTGCCTCGTCAATTCTGCTTGAAAATACCATTTTCAACGTGTTTTTCAAAGAGAAAAATAGTATTTTTTCCATATTTCCCTAACCATCTCTTCTGGCAAACCTGATGGAGCGTTGGATAATTTCCAAGAAGAGAAAGTCGCTAAATTGAATTCTTTACGTCCAATCAAACAAAAATGGAACAGTTCTTTTCGAAATAAGATTAATGGAGAAATTGCTGCATCAACTCAATGTAATGGATCATCATGCCTTTCTCAAAAATCAAGAATGCCAATATTCTTCATGAAGGTCGGATACGGGTAAATCATTGATCATACATAAATATTGAATAGTATTGGTACGAATACTGATTCTTGAGGCACCTCGGATTTTATCTTTCTCTCTGGTATACATAATTATGGTCGTTTGTTGACTCAAGAACTTTTTTCCTCTGATGTAAAATTGAATCCACTCCACTCGGATATTCAAATATCTTCTTCGGGGTCGTTAAATAATAGCATTTCCTGCATTCTGAATCTGGTTCCTTATTCTTTCAGATCTCTCTTTCAGCTACCACATCAACGAATTTCAATGAACTAAGATTTTTAATTTTCGAGAAACGGTCTGCAATGGCATAGTGAATCGGAGTTACAGTTTTTACGCGCTTGTTCTAGGGAACAGCGGGTTATCATTCAGTCACGATGTCTGTAATTTTCCAATTTTGAGCCGAAAATGATCTTCAATTCTGCCCATCCGTTCGTATGTGCTCTAACTCTCGAAGAAAAGACTAAGCGACTTGAAATTGTCAGATATGGTTTGGAGTCCAAATATTTCGGTTGAGTTCGTTAATGGGTGTAATCGATTGGATAGTTTCAGAGTTGGGCCCATTTGAAATTTTCAGGTTGATTCCTCGATATCTCATGAAGTATTGACTCGATCAAATTGAAACTTCTTGGACAGTTTTCGAATACCAACAGGCAACTGAGAGCAAATTTTCGTGTAGATCCACTTGTTAGAAAATTAAAAAATTTCATTCGAAAATTTCTGATGAACAATTTTTTTCTCTGAAAATATTGTTTAGATTTCGATGAAATTCGGTACGAAGCTCAGACTCAGTATTAAACTAACATATTCCAAATTTCAATTCGATCCGATATTTATTTTCGGAGATAAAATGAAAAGAAATGTGCCAAATTTCGTTGTCATTTGAAATTTTGACGTTATTTCCGCAATATCTCAAGAAGTACAAATGCAATCAGATTGAAACTTCGTAATCAGGTGGTGATTACCAACACGCAACTAAATGCAAAATTTCGTGTTGATCTAATAGTTAGAATTTGAAGAAGCGCGTAAAACCTCCTGAACTCACGTCAGTGCTTTTCTGAATTCTTATTCGAGCAATAGCACCATCGATTCAGTTGAAGAACTGCCATTTTTCAACCTGTTCTCGCTAAATTCATAACAGTTTGAAAGCAAATGGATTTTCGATGTAACGAAAGTCCATGTGTTAAATACTCGGTGGTAGTTGTCATAAATGGCTTGATATTTCCAAATATTATCCATGAAACAATGGAATGAATTCATTAGGGCCTGCATCGTTCAAAAAAATTCTGTCGGTTGAGTAAGAACGCATTTTGCATCATACGAAACTGATAATTTAACAAATTTTGCACAAATGATTATTATTTTTCATTCGCAATGTGGAGGTTTTCTATTTTGGTCTGGGTATATCGAGTTTTTACGCGCTTGTTCTGGGGAACAGCGCGTTATCGTTTCGTCACAATGCTTGTAATTTTCGAATTCTCAGACGAAAATGGCCTTGAACGACTAGGTTGGACTCCCTGAGGAAGAATCCGTGGTCAAATTAAATTATGTCCGTCCTTCCGTATGTGCTCTTACTTTCGAAGGAAATTGCCCGATTAAGTTTGTAGTCCAAATATCTCGGTAATGTTCGTTAATGGGTTAAATCGGTCGAATAGTTTCGGAGATACGCCCATTTGAAATTTCTAGGTTAACTCCTCGATATCTCATGAGTTCCTGATTTCATTAGATTGAAACTTTGTGAACAGTTCTGGAATACCAATGCGTAACTCAGTGCAAAATTTCATGTGGATCCAGTTGTTAAAAAATTTCAAAAAGCACTGCCGTGAAGGCAGCAACTTTTGCGCGCATGTTCAATGTAGATGACCGCTTCAGCAACGAATTTGAACGTGCGCGCGTACCAAATTTCAGTTCGATACGATCATAAGTTCTGGAGATATCGGGAAAAAATATGTCAAATTTCGATGTTTTCTTCTCGATATCGTTGATTTTTTCGGTATTACTCGAGAAATACTGATTCAGTCCTGATTAAACTTCACAGCTAGTTTTAAGATGCTGAAAGACAACTTTATGCAAAATTTCGTGATAATCGTGTTATTAGAACAATTTGAAAAAAAAAAATTTATATGATTTTCTCATCATATCATCCTCATTAAATTCTGTATGAAACTTCGAACTGTTATTTTCGATGAAGTACTGGATTTCAATTCGATCTGATCTCTATTTTTGGAAATATTGTAAAAATAAAATTTTGAATGGGTATATCTACGGAATCATTGGGCGGATTTTACCCATTCACGAATTCGACCTTCGTAATCAAGCCCCAAACCTACTCTACAAATATCGAGTTTCTAAGTCGTTTCTTCCGGAAGTTATTGTGTTTACGGTCAGCCTAACGGCCGACTGCGTAAACACAATAACTTCCGAAAGAAACAACTTAGAAACTCGATATTTGTAGAGAAGGTTTGGACCTTAATTACGAAGGCCGAATTCGTGAATGGGTAAAATCCACCCAATGATTCCGTAGATATACCCAATCAAAATTTTATTTTTCCAATATTTCCAAAAATACAGATCAGATCGAATTGAAATCCAGTACTTCATCGAAAATAACAGTTCGAAGTTTCATACAGAATTTAATGAGGATGATATGATGAGAAAATCATATAAATTTTTTTTTCAAATTGTTCTAATTACCCGATTATTACGAAATTTTGCATAAAGTTGTCTTTCAGCGTCTTAAGACTAGCTGTGAAGTTTAATCAGGCTTGAATCAGTATTTCTCGAGTTATACCGAAAAAATCAACGATATCGAGAAGAAAACCTCGAAATTTGACATATTTTTTCCCGATATCTCCAAAACTTATGATCGTATCGAACTGAAATTTGGTGCATTGCTGTGAAATTAGAAGGTCAAAGCGTGAGTATAATTTTTCTTGGATATGATAAATGGTTTCCGTAAAAAAAATTTTTTTGGAAAAAAATTTCGAAAAAAATTTTTTTTAAAAATAACCAACAATATAATCCTGACGAAATTTGGCTCAAAGTTGCGCGTCGTTGTACTTCACCTAACCGCCAAGTTTGAATCCAATCGCTCAGGTAGTTTCTGAAATAAAAAATAAATAACTTCAAAACTTCAAATGCCTATAACTCCGAAACTATTCGATCGATTTGGCCCATTAACGAACTTAACCGCGGCATTCCAATGCGCGACCTACCCTGAAAGTTTCAAGTTGCTAGCTCACTTCGTTCGACAGTTATCGTGTCTACGGCCGGCCGGCCGGCCGGACAGAATCGATTTTGACACCGGATTCGTCATCAGTGAGTCCAACCTAGTCGATTGAGACCATTTTCGGCTCAATCATCCAAAATTACAGACATTTGATCAAAACGATAGCACGCTGTTCCCCTAGAACATGCGCGCAAAAATTGAAAAAAAAAAATTTCGAATACGTTTGAAATTTTTTATATTGTGAAAAAATATATCAAATTTCGTGGTTCTTGTCGATATCGTTGTTTTTTTCGGAATAACTCAAACAATACTGATTCAATCATGATGAAACTTGGCAGCTAGTTGGAAAATGCTGATGGACAACTTTGTGCAAAATTTCGTAATAATCATGTCCTCAAAACAAATTGAAATGAATTCAAAATTTTTTTCAAATATTACATATTCTGTGATCTTTTGATCAAAATATTCTTATGAATATCTGTATGAACCTTCCAAATGTCATCTTTCGATGAAGTACTGGAATTCAATTTGATCTAATCTGTATTTTAGGATATATTGGGAAAATAAAATTCCAAATGGGTATATCTGCCTAACGGGCGACCGTAAACACAATAACTTCCGAAAAAATCAACTTAGAAACTTGATATTTGTAGAGTAGGTATTTTCCCAATATTTCCAAAAATACAGATTAGATCGAATTGATATCCAGTATTTTTTCGACGTGTGTCAGTTTCTGGGACAAAGCTTTATATCGAAGGTTAATCTTGTAGAGACTTCAGTATTAATATTCCTCAATTTTGATTGTTTATAGTATTTCTAAAGCTTGTTTTTGCTTGCATGTTCTTGGGAAAGGCGTGCTGTCGTTTCGACCACCGAATTCACTCAGTTTTTTTTCTAGGATTTTTATATTAACACAACAGGCACGGCTGAAATTGATCAATATCCAACACTTACAAAAAAAATCAGTAAGCAGTAAACATTATTTGAGAATGAAGAAAACACGTCACCAAACGAACTCTTTTTTCGTACATTTCACAATTATACCACTAAACATTCGGATTTGAGGTGGCTTGATTGCCATAATTATCCCTAGTACAGCACTGGAAGAACAGGAGGTAGGATTTCGAGATTTGGTATTCTGTTTCTTCAACCTCTCATCAAGATTTATGACCAGAACGTTTCGACTAAGATTTCTCGACTTCCTCTGCGTCATTTGAAAGTTCTAACACATGGCCCTGAAATGGACATGCAATTTGATATTTTTGGGAGAATTTGGCCACAGCCTTCCTCCATTATCTAAGGCGGTGTGAATGAACGATAATAATTAATTCGTTGAAAAACCGGTCCTATGCATGTTCGGACCACGCTTTTTATTGTGAGAATTTGTACCCCATTTTCTATTGAATGAATCATTCCTGAACTATCCAACGATATAAAATTATTCAATCAGTTATAATCTCGAAATGAATGTTTCGTTGGTATAGTCAATTATTTTTTAACGCGATATTTTACGAGAAGTACATTGGTGTTGAAATAAGTATTCTATTTCTTCCATACAAGTTATATTGCTTATTAGAAGAGAGAAAAATTCTATGAAAGGAATATGTTTAAATGAGTAAATAAAAACAATTTTGCAGTACTTATTCACGAAAGAAGTGTAATTACAATTTTATTTTCTGATTCGAACTGTGAATGTCCTAAATTGAACTAACCTAACATAGGACTGAAACAAATCAGAAGACTAAATTCAAGTGCACTACACTAAATTTAATGTTTTATGATTAGAACTGACACTGTCCGGAAATGAACTAACATAGCCTTGGCCAGAAAGAAATCAAAGGAGAAAATTCAAGTGCTCTACACTAGATATGATTTATTTCAATTTGTACTGGCGATGTCCTCAATTAAAATAGCATCACCTCTGAAACAATACATATAACAATTGCCTTCATTATTATTTTATAAGAATTTTTACTAAATCACCATCAAATTCGAATGAATGAAGATACCATCGCTAGTCTTATATCAATATCAGACTCCTGCACAATCTGGCAACAATAATCCCGGAATGACATTGTCGGTGCATGCGCACTTCGTGTTTTGAAATCTACTCGTCCAGGGGTGCGTTCACAATTCTCGTCCGGTGATCGCACGATGACGCTCTGTCTGTTCATAATTGTCGTCGGGTAAACTTTATCTTAGCAAGATTACCTTAGGGCGTCGTCGTGCGATCGCCCTAGGAGAATTGTGAACGCACCCCAGGCAACAACAAAACCAAATTCTTTGTGTCATATAGGTAGTTTAAAACTGCATGTTAATGCATCCTTCAAACGACCGTACGAGAGCCTATTCGAATTTAAAAGAGTGCTGAAAATTTTAACTTTCTTCTGTCATGGGATAAATTTCAGAAATATCAGTAACCAGATCAGATTTAACCTTTGTTGGATTACATAGTTTGGTTCTGATTCCTTTGACTTTGACAGTTTCATTCAGTAATCTTAGTTATGAAAAATTAGGCATAAAAATGAAGGTTGAAAGATGCGATGTATCTATAAACCTTCGATCAAAATAGCTTGATTCCAAAAATGTTACTATTTTTTGTCGCTAAAACACACTACTACTTTTTTTCAGATTTCCAATGCATTGAAATTCAATTCTGTGGTTTCATAAATTTCATGGACGATCATAGCGAAAAAGTGTCACACACTTTTGAGAACCTTCTATGGATTTACCCATACCAATATGGCCGACTTTGAACTGAATATTTTTGTCTCATTTGCTGTACACCACAGAATACAAATATACACCTTGTAGTTGTCGGCCAAACTGGTATGGGAAAATCCACAGAAAGTTCTCAAAAGTGTGTGACACTTCTGGTACAAGGGAAATATAGGATATGCTCCCTCCCCTTCTTTTACCTCCATGGTACCGACGGATGCATTGAAATTGACAGTTCCGTCCATCCGTCATAATTTATAGGAAATCCGAATCGGATGACGTATGCATAGAAATCCAGCTTAAGGTGTCGGTGCTTTCATCGAATTTTATATGACCCTTAATTTCAATCGCCACCGTCGTTGTTTTCCGGAACACACCAATCGAATTTGTCATTAAACAGTGCGCGTCAAAATTATGGAACAAATACATTTTCTCAGAAGAAAAATATTTGGCCACAAAATCCTGAAACAGGTCAAACTTTGTTTCACTTTTACAAAATTTCATGCATGTTTGAAGGATTTTTGTTGTAACCTGTGCCATTCCCATCAACACTCTAAATTTTTTGAATAGGGAAAGTAGGTCATGTGGTACTTTTTTGGCGAAGTCTTTGCATCTTCTTTATAGGCGTGCAGAAACTTTCAAGAAAAAAATTTTTTTTTTTTGAAAGATTAGTTACTTCAAAGAGGTTTTCAGTATGTGCACTTTGTCATTGCTCATTTACTTTGAGACGATGGTACCTGATGAAATTTGTCACCGAATGAAAGTCGACCATTACAGTTTTGTTCATGCACAACTTTCAACCCCCTCACGTGAAAATTTTCACGTTTAGAGGGTTGATGGGGATGGCACAGAGTGCAACAAAAATCCTTCAAAAATGCATATAAATTTGGTAAAAGTGAAACAAAAATTGCCTGTTTCAGGATTTTGTTGCCAAATATTTTTCTTCTGAGCAAATGAATTTGTTCCATAATTTTGACGCGCACTGTATGAATATGAACAAACTACATACGCTCCCGAGTGAAGTTTCTCGAATTTTCGATTCAACAATTCAGAAAACGGATATTCCTTTTCCAGGCGTTGTGATTTCCCCCATAATTTTTTGTCCCATATATCCGCCCTTGGCAGTTAACGACTAATCTGTAGGATGTCACGACTTCATCGTGGAGAATTTTTTCTTGGATCGATCCAATAGACCTTTCACACGTGAAAATTGGGTCTTGCTTAAAATAAGGACATGACAACTCGGAAAGTCATTCCCGCCATCACTTTATTAAATCGATTTTCATGAATATTAAATCGAGTAGTTTCTCGCCACGTTGGCGCAAACTCCAGCATTTCAATGGGGAAAGCCATCCAATTTAAAGGTACTGTTGGTCCATCAACTTCCGCAATACGTTTCAGGTTTTGAAATTGAAGCAAATGTCCAATAAATGATTAACACGGCTTCGAACTTATTCCGTTCGTGTGTAATATCTTAGATTGGTCTGAGTCTTATTGGAATTTCCAGTCCTTATCGGATTAGCCAGAATAACGTAGGTTTAATTTATCAACAGTTCACATACCTGACGATTTATGAAGTAGCCTTAAATTTTCGGGAATTTAGTCGTGAACTGACTGATTTGCTAGAAAGGATCGGATATTTCAGAGTTTTTTCCTTCTCAAAATTTTTCCTGAAAAAAAAAAAACCTGTTACCTATAGATCAAACCGCGCATCATTCAGGAACTCAGGGTATTGAATGATCTCCAGTCTCAACTAGTTGAAGCTATTCCAAGATTGCAAAGGAAACCAATTTGAAGGTGACAAGAACTTTTGTAAGAAAGTTAATAGTCGAAATCTATACTCACCAAAACTAAATCAATTAAGGAAAAACAGAAATCGAAAACTTGTGTTCATAATATTCCTGTTTTTGTAGAAAGACATTAACCGGGTCATAACTACCGTTAGATTCGAGAAAACGAGCCTACTAAAATAACCTTAAGAATAGAGTCATTCAAAGATCTTGAATTTCGAAACATATACAGTGCGCGTGGAACAAATTCATTTTCTCTGAAGCAAAATATTTGGCAACCAAATCCTGAAACACGTCAATTTTCGTTTCACTTTTACCAAATTACAAGTACTTTTTTGGCAAGGTATTTGTATCTTCTTTACAGGCGTGCAGAAATTTTCAAGAAAAAATTTTTTTTGAAAAATTAGTTACTCCAAAGAGGTTTTCAGTATGTGCGCTTTGTCATGGCTTATTTACTTTGAGACGATGGTACCTGATGAAATTTGTCACCGAATGAAAGTCGACCATTACAGTTTTGTTCATGCACAACTTTCAACCCTTACGAACACTTTAATGGAGAAAAATTTTTCACGTGAGGGGGTTGAAAGAAGTTGAAAGTTGTGCATGAACAAAACTGTAATGTTCGACTTTCATTCGGTACCATCGTCTCAAAGTAAATGAGCCATGACAAAGTGCACATACTGAAACCTTCTTTGAAGTAACAAATTTTTCAAAAAAAAAATTTTTTCTTAAAAATTTCTACACGCCTGTAAAGAAGATACGAAGATCTTGCTAAAAAAAGTACCACATGACCTACTTTCCCTTCAAAAAAATTAGAGGGTTGATGGGGATGGCACAGGGTGCAACAAAAATCCTTCAAAAATGCATATAAATTTGGTAAAACGTGAAACAAAAATTGACCTGTTTCAGGATTTTGTTGCCAAGTATTTTTCTTCCGAGTAAAGGAATTTGTTCCATCATTTTGACGCGCACTGTATGTGCGGCCATTGGAAATCACATGATTTTTTCTGAATGGAGAAAAAAATTATTACGTCCATCGTTCTGTAGAAATGGACTGTATTCGGCTTACTCTCTAAAACAAAAAAATTAGAATTGAAAAATGTGTGTATAAAGTAAATCTGGGGTGCTGTTATTTTCGAGAATTTGAATAACATAATTCTGAAGATTTTCAATTTATTGTCTGATAAATCAACCATATTAAGAATTTGAAACGTTATATACAGTATCATTCGTTGATCGTTTGCATTGTTCTTCTATATAATCCTTGAATTATTGAGATGTGAATTATTGAGATGAACTTTTTTTTTCCCTCTAAAAATAGGATTCTTGACAAATTTTAGGAGAATTATCTTTTATTTGAGCTTACAAATTCCAAGTTTTGAATTTCGGATATTATCGTGTTTACCGCTGGGCACACGTTCAGAATTGAATTCAACCACGATTTTTTTGATAATCCTGAGACCACTGACATTGGAAAGGAATGAGGGTGTCCTTGAATAGGGTGCCTTCATTTACATAGAGGGCTTTTCAGATAAAAAGATACCAGCCTGAGGAACGTGAATCTGTTTCAAAGAAAAACATTGCAGCGTCCACCGCACTACGTTTGGAATGAATGTACAAGGGGAAGATGATGTGAACAGTGTTTTGTCTCTGAATCACGAGCAGTATTATTGGATTCTACGAACATTGTCCAAATACTTAATTCTTTCATCGGGATCCCCTGTATTTCGAGAAAACCCAGTGGGAACATAATAAAAGTTTTTCCTGAAAATCGATCACTAAACGCTCCCGGATGAGGTGCAATTCGACCCATATTCCCTATAGAAATGATTAAAAGGGTGGCAACCCCTATATAGGGGATGAATGTACGATGTTAAAAAGTACGTGTCCCCTTCAAAAGGAACGTTTACTTGTCGCGGCATTTCTGTCTAAGTACATTGGTTTTTTTTGTTATTCGTCTGGAATACTTTTATTGAAAGAGCCTATATAAGGTATCGGTAAAGTAAGTTTTCTTGGAATTCGTGTTTAGTTGCAGTAATTGATCATTTTTCTGGGATAAGTACTTCAGACTTTGTCCAACGTCAACGCCCACGTTTTTTCGTCTTGAAAATTTGAATTTGGAGCCTGAAAATCTTGGTCAAGTTGGTTAATGGGCGAATTGCTGAAAAGATTTCGGTTTCTCATTTGCAATTTTGAGGTTATTTCATTTATATTTTCTCTGAAAAAGTAAGAATACTATCTCAACGAAACTTCTCAATTAGTTGTAAAGGGTGTTTCAAATTGCGCGTTTTTTTTAAGAATAAATAAAACACATAATTTGAATTCATTTTCAAAAACTTTTTAATGGTAATTGAAGTATCAGTTAGGACATTTATATACAAAAAATAATATCTGTCAAATGGACTTCTCTTGCAGCTCTACAGACGTTCACTTTTTTGTGGAAATTTTCAATGCCATTTTGGCATAATTGAGGCTCTATCTCACTAATGACATGCATATTATTCTTATAGACCTGGCTTCTCACATAACCTCAAAGAAAAAAGTCCATCGATGTCAAATAACATGAACTTGGTGGCCAATTGACATCGCCGTTTCCGGAGATTATTCGTCCAGGAAAAATCAGCTGGTTGTTCATTGATGAAATTGACAAATGAATTATTTGAACCTTATATGCTTTCAGATCTAAATCCTTGTGTAAAATACGCCATTTTGTGGACCCACTAAGTCCAACTTGTTGTGAACGTCGTCTAATGGACATTCTAGGGTCTTCAGCAAAACTTTCACGAACCAAATCAATATTTTCTTGTGATCGACCGATACGACCGTATTTTTTACCTTTTTGATCTTCCACCGAACCGGTCTCTTGAAATTTTTTAATAATTCGACCAATAGTGCTTTGAGATCGACGATTATGTAAACCATGAAATTCACGTAATTTTCTAAACACACTCTTCACAGAACGCTGATTTTCATGAAATAATTCGACAATTTGAACGCGTTGTTGTATCGTGTACGAAGCCATTTTTAAAAATGTCATAAATCACACTTCTTAAATGTCAAAATACCCAGACGAATTCAGTGCACCATCTATATCTTATTTATTCTTGAAAAAAGCGCGCAATTTGAAGCACCCTTCATAATATCCGTGTTGAAGTTTACTCAAAATTCTGTGAAGATGGTATCGTTAAAAAATTCGAAAAAAATTAAAATTAAATTAAATTTTATTTTCTCTGAATATTATCTATCAGGGTTCTATGAAATTTGGCACAAGCCTTGCAGCCAGTATTTATCAATCGCTTCCTGAATTCGACAGGCCATTTATTTTCGGGAATAATGGGAAAATATAATATGTCAAATTTCATCATTATCTCTTCAGTATCGTTATTTCCAACATGCGCATAAAAGCTATTGGCCTCTCTTCAGTCCTCTTCTAGAATTTTTGCATTATAAAACTGTTCACAGGTGTCGATGCTTCTCTTAGATTCATTCATATTCAGTGAGCCAATAGATTTTGATCATTCCGAATTTTTTCCCTCATGGCGGATTCACTATAGAAACATTATGCCTTGTGAAACCTTTTCTGCATGGGGTCGTAAGAATTCTCGTAAAGCACTGATATGAGGAGCTTCCACGCCCTTTTTCAGATTCGTTACCAGCGGAATTTGAAATCGTTTCTTGTCTCCTTTTCCAAAAATAATCGTCTGATCGAGTTGAAATGTGATACCCTGTTGTTAAATATTGACTTCAAGGTCAATTTAGAATTCCCATTGCGACTCTTCTGCAACTAATAACGAAGTTCTAATCTGATCGTATCAGTACTTCTTGAGACATCGAGGAAAGAACCACAATATTTCTGATGCGTATAACTCCAAAACCAATTGTCCGATTTTGCCCATTAGCGCTTCACACCTAACCTGAAAGTTTCAAGACTGTGGTCCGTTCCTTCGAAAGTTAGAGCACATGCATTCGGATGAAAAAATTCAGATTGACCATGGCAGAGGACTTTCGGCTCAAAATCCGAAAACTACAGACATTTGTGTAAAGCGATAACGCTCCTGTTGCGCTGATCTAAAGCTCGATATTGAGGTAGATGGGTGTAGTTTTCCCATAGAGATATAGAAGGATTTATTGGTCATTTCGAACGGCAATGAAATGATTCGCTTCTAACAATAGACTTGTGGTCTCGAGTTATTAGGTCGATGGCCGATAAGATGCTTCGAAACTTGATAGATGATGACTCACAGTAACAAAGAATTCATGAAGGTCTTTCAGTTAATACTGAGGATCTTCTGCTCGTTACGATAGTACAATACAATCGCGTTAATATGAACACAAAAAATTCTGGCGTGTTCAGTATACAGGGTGGTCCAAGTAGTGAGGTCAATAAATTTTTTTAGATTCCTCACACCTGGGGGTATCCAAAAATACCCCATGTATGTTATGCGATTTTTTCTAGTTTTGGAGTTATAGTTTTTTTTGTGTTTTTCCGATTTATTATTCCAGCGAGGTTTCAAATATTTATATCTTTTTAGGTAATAGGCATTTTGCAGATTTTTTTTCTGTAACAGGATCTCCCTAAATATTGTTTCGATAACAAAAATAAATCAGTATTTCGAATACACTCAAAATTACCCGAAAAAGGCTTGAAAGTTAGAACTTTAGCTTTCAGTAGGGTTCACTCAAACATTCAACATCAATTAAAAAATACGAAAAGGAGTTTACATAGCTCCTGGCTGAGTTTGAAAACTTTGCACGGTCCTAAACTACCAAAATCATAAGAAAAAAATAGTACTTTATGGGTCTTTTTTTGCTGTAACCGGTCTTTGAAGGCGGATAGGCTGAAAATCATTGAAACACGATTAAAATTTTTTTTTCTTGTAATCATTCTTATGGTGAATTATACACTAAAATGTGTTTCTAAACTAATCTTAATTGAAATTCCTGTAAACTAACTGTAGCTTGTGTAATTTTTACAATAATTTTGGACTCACCACTGACTGAAAATTTTGGCATATTTCAAAATTAGTAGTAGTGAAATTACTTGCTTTTGGACGAGAAAGAAAAGCACAACTTACTGAAAAATTACCATTTAATTCCATAAATCTTTAAAATCCCTTCCTCCATCTTGAATACTCAATCGTCAACATTTTTTGTTTCATTTTTCTTTCTGCTTCCAAAAGTTTTGTCTTAATTCTGCTTAGTTGTTGCTTCTCGTATCTAACACCAGCTCCTTGTAACATCCCCAAATAAAAAAATCGATGGGGTTCAGGTCTGGCGGACGTGCAGGCCATTCGATCGGCCCTGCACGCCCAATCCATCTTAATGTTCAAGCTTAAATTGCCATAAAAGTGATAAAAAGTAAAAAAATAACTTTACTCGTGTTTCAATGATTTTGAGTCTATCCGCCTTCGATGGCCGATTACAGTCAAAAATGGCCAATAAAGTACTATTTTTTCTTATGATTTTGGTAGTTCAGGACCGTGCGAAGTTTTCAAACTCAGTCAAAAACTATGAAAACTCTTTTTTGTATTTTTAAATTGATCTTGAATGTTTGAGTGAATCCTACTGAAAACTGAGGTTCTAACTTTCAAGCTCGTTTCGAAAAACTTTGAGTAATTTCAAGAAGCTGAGTTATTTTTTTCATTGAGAGAACATTCGGGAAGATCATGTTACAGCAAAAAATTCTGCAAAATACCCACTACATAAAAAGATATGAATTTTTGAAACTTCGCTGGCTCAATAAATCGGAAAATTACAAAAAAATTATATCTCGAAAACTACGAAAACCTCTTAACATACATGGGGAATTTTTGGATACCCTCAGGTGTGAGGAATTTAAAAAAAATTTATTGACGTCACTACTTGGACCACCCTGTAAAGGAACTGTTCATATTTCTGAAGGTCAAGAAAAATAATGTTTTTATGTGTTTTCTCGGTTGTATTTCTAACTGAGTACATGATTATTATTGATGATAATACACATTAAGTAACAAAAAGTTTTCTGAATGCGGATCACATATTTCCAAAAAAATTGTAGTAAAGTATAATGACTGATTTTTTGTGGAAATAATGATGCTTCACCCCTTTTTTCAAGAATCTCATACCATGAAGTTCTTCGAAGCACTAGAGCCATCTTTCACCTGCTTTGAATTCAGAGAAATGCAAAATAGCACAAAGAGTTAAGGCTTACTGTTCAATCATTTCTCCAGAAACCGCCATATATTTTTTTCTCGTTGGACAAGCAACCATTTATAAAACTGATTATCCATTTCTGTCATTTCCGCCTTTTCAGAGTACATTTTTTGGTCGATTCGAATTAATTGCCCACTCTCCCTAAAATTTGTTTTTTTTGTTTTTTCTTTGTTGAACAAACCGTTGATTTAGCGATTCCAAATTTCCCATCCAGTAAAGCCAGGTAACACTCGGTCCTTTATTGATGTCCTCCAGAACTTGGGCTTCCTCATGAGGAGTAAACAGCTTGATTTTCCACTTCACCATTTTCTTATATATACTTTTCAGAAAATAGTATAGTTATAGTATACTTTTCAGAAAACAATGCGAGACAACTAGTGAAAGGGCGAATTGGTAATGGATATCTGACGATAAATCGTGAAAACCAATTCATTCCTCTGAATGAAATGGACAAGTAACAACAGGTTCATACTAGTGAGATTCTTGTTTGTTCATCTTACAGACAAGTCCATACAAAAAATTTTGTGTTCATATTACGGAGTGGAAATTTTTAGGATATTTCCATGATATTTGAGTAACTACCTGAGCGATTTTGATTGAAACTTCGCAGCATAACAACGCGCGACTTTTTGCAGAAATCTGTCGGAATGGTTCTGTTGGTAAATAAAAAAAAATTGGAGATATTTGGAAAAATTTCGTGGTTTTACCTTTGTATCGTTGCTTTTACAGAATAACTCCAAGAATAACGGTTCATTCATGATTTATCTTGGTAACTATTTTGAAATTGCTGATGAACAACTTTCTGCAGAATTTCGTGATGATAGCCTCATTAGAACAATTTGAAAGAAAGTTTCAATTGTTTTTTTTTCAAATTCTCATCTTCTGATCATATTACCCTCACGGAATTTTGTATTTACCTTCAGGCTGTCATTTTTACGCGCTTGTTCTAGAGAACAGCGCGTTATCATTTCGTCACGATGTCTGAAATTTTCGAATTTTGAGCCGAAAATGGTCTTAAACGATTGGGTTGAACTCCCTGAAGAAGAATCCGTGGTCAAATTCAATTCTGTCCGGCCGTCCGTATGTGCTCTTATTTTCGGAAGAAAGGACTAAGCGACTTGAAATTGTCAGATTAGGTTTGGAGTCCATATATCTCGGTTTATTTCGTTAATGGGTGGAATCGGTTGGATAGTTTCGGAGTTAGGCCCATTTGAAATTTTGAGGTTAATTCCTCGATATCTCATGAAGTATTGACTCGATTGAATTGAAACTTAGTGGACACTTTCGAAATACAAACACGCAACTTAGAACAGAATTTCGTGTGGATCCAGTTGTTAAAAAATTCAAAATAAAATTTTATTCGAAAATGTTTAAAATTTTTGATGAAAATTTTTTTTCTATGGAATTTGGCACAAACCTTAAAGGCAGTATTCTACAAAATGGTTTCAAGTTTCAATTCGATCCGATATTTACTTTCGGAGATATAAGGATAAAAATGTGCCAAATTTCTTTGTGATTCGGAATTTTAACGTTATTTCCGAAATGTCTCAAAAAGTACAGATGCAATCAGATTGAAACTTCGTAATCAGGTGAGGATTACCAACACACAACTAGGTGCAAACTTTCGTGTTGATCTAATAGTTAGAATTTGAACTAGCGCTTAAAAGCTCCTGGCATCACGTGCTTTTCTAGATTTTTCAATCGATTACTAGATTTCAATTAGAGCTGTATATCTTAGAAATCATTGGGTTGATTTTACTCATTTACGAATTCGGCTTTCGTTGTTATGTTCTGAACCTACTGTACGCATATATCGAGATTCTAGGGGTTTTCTTTCGGAAGTTATTTCGTTTGACATTCTCAACTGTCAAACCATAGACAACAACCATTGGAACTTCCCATGTAGGTAAAAAAAACACTCATTCAATTCTGTCCGTCCGGCCTTCCGTATATTCACAGACAGGCAAAATGATATCACTCGGTTCCACTGAGGAAGCGCACAAAACTCATCACATATTCCTTGTGTACGATTATACAAATCGATAGCAGTTTCAAAGGTCCAATGAATGCATGACTCATGATACTATTCAAACATAATTGCCTCGTATGGTGAATTTTCACTCTCTCTGTGGTGAAGGTTATCAAAAGTGATTTTATTGTCGTGTAGCAATCGTTTAATCTATCGTCAAAAGCCGCAAGTCACATACGATAGGACATTTTGTTCAAAGAAGTTTTATCCAGACATTATCTGCGGTTTCAATTGTACCGAGTTATGATAACTTCTCCAATATCATCACAGTGGTGGATCACAATACCGCCCTAACAACAATCGATACTGCCGGAAAAAATCGTCAATTTTCAATCGATCTCAACGAACAATCAGTGTTTTTTTCTTTATTCTGGCTCGATAAAACACTCACGTGTGCTCAGGAGCTTTTACACGCTTGTCTAGATATTTCTTAAATAATTTTCATATCGAGTTGAATATTGTCATCATGGTCTGTGCCAAATTTAATATTATAGAAATCTGATGAATAATTTCAGAAAAAACTTGGCGAGCATGTGGGAGTTGGAAGTCAAGAATAAACCCGAAAAATAATACAAAATCCTCCCAAAATATACTTAATTCGATTTTTCATATTCTGCGAATTTCTGATCAGATTTTACTCACGAAATTCTGCCGTAATTTTTCAATTAAATATTGGGCTTCAATTCGATGTCATCTGTATTTTTGGAAATATTCGGGATTTTGGGGATATTCAGATTTTACCCATTCACGAATTCGGCCTTCGTAATCAAACCCCAAACCTACTCTACAAATATCGAGTTCCTGAGTCGTTTTTTCCGGATAAAGTACTGTTCAACTCGATCTAATATATATTTTGGAAATATTGTGTAAATAAAATTTTGAATGGGTGTATTGGCGGAATCATTTGGTGGATTTTACCAATTCACGAATTAGGCCTACGTAGTTAAGGTCTAAACTTACTCTACAAATATCGGGTTTCGGTAATCTTTGAGTTTCGACAAGTGGAAATCAAGCTGTGCGCATGCTCCAACATTGTCATTTAGGTAGCAATGTTGCCAGACTGTAAAATAAATCCGATGCCACTTCCAAATAAGTTATATTGAATTAGTTGAGAAGTAGGTACATTGAATATAAAAGGAATATGTCTGAATAAGTGAATAAGGGAATTCTGCACTTTGTTTTTCATTAATTTTCAATTATGGGACGCAGTTATTTTATTTTCTGATTTGAACTAACCTATTCTAGGACCTAAACAAATCAAAAGACGAAATGCAAGTTCACCATCCCAAAATTGAATTTCTTCTGATTTGGACTAACAATGTCCTAAATCTACTAAACTAACCTAACCCACGACAGAATTCATGACATTACTCGATCATTATTCTATGTACTTCATTTTCAAGTCATAATTAACCATCTTGGAAGAATCAAGATGCTATCACACAAATCTAATATTAGGCCTTCGCACAATCTGGCAACGATGGTCCCTTAATATCACTGTTGGAGTATGCGCACATCTTGTTTTGATTTCCACTTGTCGAAACCCTAAGATTACCCGGGTTTCTAAGTTGTTTCTTTCGGAAGTTATTGTGTTCAGGGTCGGGCGTTAGGAATCATTGGGTGGATTTTAACCAGTCACGAGTTCGACCTTCGTAATTGGGCCCCAAATCTTCTCTACAAATATCGGGTTTCTAAGTTGTTTCTTTCGGAAGCTATTGTGTTTACGGTCGGCCGTTGTGAATGGTTAAAATTCGCCCAATGATTCCGTAGATATACCCATTCAAAATTTTATTTTCCCAATATTTGTAAAATAAACTGATTAGATCGATTTGAAAACCAGTACTCAATCGAAAAAACCTAGAAGAGCACTGCCGTGAAGGCAGCAGCTTTTGTGCGCATGTTCACTGGAGATGACCGCTTTGGCAACGAATTTGAACATGCGCGCAAAAGATGCTGCCTTCACGGCAGGGCTTTTCTAGGTTTTTTTCGAGGAAGTACTGGATTTTAATACGATCTAATCTGTATTTTTGGAAATATTGGGAAAATAAAATTTTGAATGGGTATATCTACGGAATCATTGGGCTGATTTTACCCATTCACTACTGCCGACCGTAAACACATTAACATCCGAAAGAAATAACCTCGAAACTCGATATTTGTAGAGTAGGTTTGGACCTTAATTACGAAGGCCGAATTCGTGAATGGGTAAAATACACCAAATGATTACGCAGATATACCCATTCAAAATGTTATTTTCCCAATATTTCCGTAAATACAGATTGGATCGAATTGAAATCCAGTACTCCATCGAAAAAACCTAAAAAAGCACGGCGGTGAAGGCAGCAGCTTTTGCGTTCATGTTCAAATTCGTTGCCAAAGCGGTTTTTTTATTCTTGTCTTTCGTCCAGTCATGTGTATGTTGAGTTGAAGGATTTACAAATTTTCCACTTATAGCTCCTCATGAAGAATATTCAACAATAATTCGATTTGAACGTGTGTTTTCATTTATAATGTCTAGTATGTGTAAGTAGTTATTGTCACTCAATAACCGCAAATTTTATGACGCAGTATTTCCTATGTAGCAGTTCGCTATTTTTCTTTGTTCAAATAATTACTTATAAATGACTAATGCGAAGTATTTCTGTGGAAAGGTTTATAGGAATTATCATATTCATCGAATAATCAGAACCAGACGTGCATTTTGCATAATATTAGCCTATATAATACGTTATACCGGTTCTAGAGGCTGAGAATTCAATTTTAGACGAAGGAAAACTGAATCCGGATCTTATGCAACTGAAGTGCATCGATTTCTATTTTTGATGACCATCAATAACTGACCATTCATTCAGGATGCACATGTCGGAAGTGTTCATCGATAACTTTTTTGAGAACAATAATTGAATTCAATAAAATATCATTTATATGTTAATACCAAGGTAGGTTAGACTATTATTATGTATATTAAACTCTTTAATGATCGTTCATTACTGAATAGGTTCAAGATGATTCTTTATATACGTCCTTTGAAATAAGGGTTTTCCGACCGTTAAGCCAACTGTAAGCACAATAACTTCCGAAAGAAACGACTTGGAAACTCAGCATTTGAAGAGAAGGCTTGGGGCTTAACTACGAAGGTCGAATTCGTGAATGGGTAGAATCCGCCCAATGATTCCGTAGATATACCCATTTAAAATTCTATTTTCCCAATATTTCCAAGAATACAGATAAGATCGAGTTGAAATCCCGTACTAGATTGAAAAATGACAGCTTGAAGGTCTATACAGAATTTCGTGAGAATCAGCATTTTCAAACTAGTTAACAAACTTAAATCCTTTGTAATAAGGGTTTTCCGATCGTTAGGCCAACTGTAAGCACAATAACTTCCGAAAGAAACGATTCAGAAACTCGATATTTGTAGAGAAGCTTTGGGGCTCAATAACGAAGGTTGAATTCGTGAATGGGTAAAATCCTCCCAATGATTCCGTAGATATACCCATTCAAAATTGTATTTTTCCAATATTTCCAAAAATACAGATGAGATCGAATTGAAATCTAGTACTGGATTGAAAAATGACAGCTTGAAGGTTTATACAGAATTTCGTGAGAATCAGCATTTTCAAACTAGTTACCAAATTTAATCATGATCGAACCAATATTTTTTGAGTTATAACCATATCGAATATTTGTGAGCAGACTTCCCCGGAAAAAACTCATTTCGAAAAAAATTTTGAATTTTTTTATTAGCAGTACGATTTCAACAATTTTGCAAGAAGTTGCTAACTACCAAGTTTCAATCCAATCGCTCCAGTAGTTCCTGGAGTATCCATTCCATTAACGAACTTGACACCGAATTTGTCCTCAGTGAGTCCAAATTAGTGCTTGGGGACAATTTTCAAGAAAAAAATCTGAAATTACAGAAATTCGGAAAAAATTTCAATTTTTTCGCTATTCCCCAGAACATGCGCTCTAAAATTCAAAATTTTTGTTGGAAAATTTTTTTTGTCGGAAAATTTATCAAATTTCAACTTAATTCTACACATGCCTTGTACACCATTTTTAACAATAGTGCACCAAATTTCAATGCGACCTGATTATAATATGTGTAGATATAAGAAAAAAATATGTCAAAATTCGTGTTTTTTTCTAGGTATCATTGTTATTTCTGGAATAACTCAAATACTTATGATTATGAAGGTTGGGTAACAGGTTGAAAAATTATGATGAATTCCGTGATGATTGTGTCATTAAAATTCATAATTCGTTGCCAAAGCGGTCATTTTTTCACGTATTGGCCCCTCGAAACGCACCTATACTTCCTGATGAAAAGATTTCATATTATCCTCACGAAATTCTTCATGAACACCGAAGGTATCATTTCTCCGCGAATCACAGGATATAAATTCGATCTGATGTGCATTTTCGGTAATATTGGGAAAATGAAAATTTGAATGCTAGTATCTTCGAAACCATTGGTTGGATTTTACCCATTCATGAATTTGGCCTTTCATTCTTGAGAAATGCAGTCTATATTTCTACCAAGAAAAAATTTTGTTTGCCATGGAAATCTGATTATTGATAGCGTCCACCTATTTTCATTTGTACATTCCAATTAAGGAACAACCTGTATAATAATGATGTTTTTTTTCCTATGGATCCCCCTCTGAAGTCGGTTTATTTTCCGAAAGAAAAACCGTTGACATCGATTGATTGGAGCATCATTTTGATTATGTTTATTTTCACCTCATATTCCTCTCCTGTTGAGAAGTCAAGGATTTCTACAAATATACAACTTGTTCTCAGCCACTCAAATTTCTGAAAGTTATGACGTGTAATCCGTATCTTCTCGATGTTGCTGACAAAGAAATTCTTTTTTATTGTGTAGCCTAAGGAATGTTATGCATCAGTGTACATTATCGACAAGAGTTTCAGAAGGAAATGGTTAGCTCAGATTATTGAAAATTGCGGAATTGTTATTCACTTATTCTCCGAACTCCTAGTTTGCTGTTTATTCACAGCGGTGCCATTGAACAAGATTCCATAGCAAACTGCAATTAACTCTCTTTGAAACCATTAATCAAATTAGTCAGGCCTTTTCTGTTCGGTCGAATCTTTTGTTGGGTTTTTATTACGTGTAAAAATTGTTTTTCAAATATTTTTAACAAACAATCTACGAAAGTTCCGTTAAGCCGGATGAGTGTAATCCGAACAGCGAAAGCAATAAAATTTGATTAACGATTCGGCGAATAGTTCAGCGTCGAATAATACATTCAAATGCATCGTTCGAGTCGAAAACCGAGTCCTGATTGAGCAGAAAAAGCGCTACCTCGAACCATAAAATTCACTGTGATTTATTGATTCGCATTGAGCCGGGTCCAGATGAGTGTATACGAACAGCGATTGCAATAAAACACAGAAACTTTTATGGTTCGAGACAGCGCTTTTTCTGCTCCGTCAGGGCTCGGTTTTCGACTCGAACGATGCATTTGAATGTATTATTCGAGGCTGAGCTCGAGTGCCGTCCACACTATTCGCCGAATCGTTTATCAAATTTTATTGCATTCGCTGTTCGGATTACACTCATCTGGACCCGGATTCACACTCATCTGGACCCGGCTTGAGTTGTTTCATGGAAATATGGTCGAAAATGTATAGCATTAGCTTATAAACAGGATGCTAGCGAACGTAGTAGAGTTATACCGGGCATTTTCGGTGTAGACAGAACTGGCCATGCCGGAGTTCCTACTACTATACGATTGAGCCACTTCAACTCATTGGCAGTTCGAGCACCGTGTTCGGGCTTGTGTGTATCCCTCACATGTTCAATTTGGATTGAACTGGGTGGCAACAGCAAAACGTTAACGTCAGCTTCTTGGAGAAAGTCCATAGTTCGATGATCAGTGCGTTGTCCTGCTGACAAAGGACAAAGTCTAGGAGGCCATTGAGATAAGACATAAAAGTGAACATATCGTAACGCACCAAAAAAACAGAATTGGTGATCGGCTACCATGAGTAATGACCCCCAAACCATAGTTTCAACAAAAAATCAAATCACGTCATTCTCCACGCCGGTACGGCTTCTTAACCTTCTATGGTTGCCTATCAATGCTGAAGTCCTCTGCACCAGTTCAAACGTGAACGACAGCAGTCCGCAGTTAAATGCAGCACTAATCGTGAATGTTATGAGGAGAGTCTAAATACTCGAATATGGCGATATAACGTACGTGAAGTAACAGGTCTACCTCCCTCTCTCTACCATTGCTCGGCGATTTGACGCGTAGTAGCAAAATGGTGTACCTGATCCAGTTGCCTTAAGAGTATATTTTGACGTTCAGTATACCCGGTTGCGTTTCTGTTATTGCAGTACAATCAGCACGAAGGTCAATTTCGCGAAAAACAAATCAACATCTCGATGGGCAGCAATGGTGGTTTTTCCTGAATTTGGGTTATTACTGCAAATGCAAATTTGAACATAATTATTATGGGTTTGATTCATCATTTTCCTAAATTGCCTACAGAAAGTATTGAAAACCAGATTTCAAAATTGGGGTTTGGGATTTGCCAGGCATGCACGAAGTGACAACGGAGTTCAGTAGAATAGCTTTTTCTACTATAGAATAACACACGTGTTGTTTGTCAATGTAACCAAACAATTTCCGTTTGCGATTTGTCAGTGATATGCTCTGAATAAAGAACATTGTTGTTCTTTATTCAAAGGTAATATGACAGTATGACAGTCTGTGCTCTTCTCTTCCTATTTTTGGTCGTTGTCTTCTACTCTAACCAGATCGAAGTATAGGTGTTTTCGGTTTTCCTAAACAAAGTAATACATTTGACGTCCTTTTCTTTCCGAGAAAGCTGAATTCGACGTTGCCATATCGTGCACTCAAGACAAATCCCTTTAAATGCAAATCCTCATTTTTAGTTTTCAGTTTTAGGTGATCAAACATTTTTTTTTAAATATAATATTGAAATTATATGTTTGAAATGTGATGTTCTAAAGGTTTTCCATGAAAATTACTGCATTTTCGTTTAAAGGAAAAAACGCCATTCAACCCCTGTCAAAATCCCTTACATGGTTATAATTTTGACGTCTTCGAATCGAGGCATTTTGATCCGCTTTCTTCTCAAACAAAATGACAAATAACTTTGGTTTCGCAAATCAAAATTTTGATATATTTTTGGGTGTCATGCTCCTATTGTCTATTGTTGAGTATATTTTTCAATTTGAAGCAGACCTGGATGTCTTAATCGGTGGTCGACTTACATCTAAATACGCAGAGTAACCGAAATTGTCGATTACCAATGCTTTGCTCATTCACATATTGACTAGAAACATCGGTAACAAATTTTGAATACAATCTGACCGAATTTTAAGAACAATCGGCTTTCAGTTGATGTTGTCGAATTACACCCATAACCTTTCCAGTAATAATCCTTGTGACAGATATTGACGCGAACAAAAGGGCATTTCAAATGTTTAAAATCCCATTGAAACCACTGGCAATGTAGAATGTAGAAAAAGAGGGTGTGAATCATTGGGTATCTCAAGAGGGACTCGACTATGTGGAGGTCTATAATCTTCAATCGGATTTTGTTGTTCCTCCCTTACTCTAATAGCGATAATCCACTCTTAAGATCCCCCGTGCTTCTTCCACCGAAAAAACAGGGGGAAAACTCGATGTTCAGGTAGCACCCCCACAGACCTCTGTCAGGTATTAATTGATTTGAACTCGAAAATGAAAATCGCAATCTCGCTGAATTCGCATTGTGCTCGTCGTTTTTTTAGCGTTAAATCCGTGCTAGACCCCCTCAATTTTAATTAAACAGGAATCGAAACATTTCGATACGACAATAACGAATTCCTTTCTCTGTATTTTTCACTTCCGACAGGATAATAACTGTTGAGGAGTTGCCGTGTTTTCGAACCCCTCGTATCGGTCGGGGTTGAATATTTAGATCTGAATAATTCTGTTGACATTTTTTTTTCTGGATTTTCACTCCCAATTTATGGAACAGTACTATTAAAAATTAAATAAAAATCGTTTTTTTTTTATTGTGAGCGCCATTTCAGACACACGAGAAAATAATTCTGGAAATTTTGTCGTTTGATGAAAGAGTCAGAATTTTACTCTGAAACGTCACAGTTCGCTTTTTTGCTCGCATGTTCTAGGAGAACAGCGTGCTATCGTTTTGTCCAAATGTCTGTAATTTTCGATGATTGTGCCGAAAATGGTCTCAAACGACTAGATTGGACTCACTGATGACGAATCCGGTGTCAAAGTCGATTCTGTCCGGCTGATCGTGGACACGATAACTGTCGAACGGAGTGAGCTAGCAACTTGAAACTTACAGGGTAGGTCGCGCGTTGGAATGCCGCGGTTGAGTTCGTTAATGGGCCAAATCGGTCGAAAAATTTCGGAGTTATAGCCACTTGAAATTTTGAAGTTATTTATTTTTCATTTCAAAAACTACTTGAGCGATTGAATTCAAACTTGGCAATTAGGTGGAGTATAACGACGCGCAACTTTGAGCCGAATTTTGTCAGGATCATACTGTCAGTAAATTTTAAAAAAAAAATTTTCAAATTTTTTTCCCAAAAAAATTTTTTTTCGAGAACTATTTATCATATCCAGGAAAAAATACCACTCGAACTTTGAGCTTCATATTTCACAGCAGTGTACCAAATTTCAGTTCGATACGATTATAAGTTTTGGAGATATCGGGAAAAAATATGTCAAATTTCGAGGTTTTTTCTCGACATCGTTGCTCTTTTCGGTATAACTCGTGAAATACTGATTCATTCTTGATAAAACTTTGCAGCTAGTTTGAAGATGCTGAAGACAACTTCATGCAAAATTTCGTGATTATCGTGTCATTAGAACAATTTGAAAAAAAAATGTCTGTGATTTTCTTATCATATGATCCTCACTAAATTCTGTATGAAACTTCGAACCGTCATTTTTCGATGAATTACTGGATTTCAATTCGATCTGATCTGTATTTTTGGAAATAATGGGAAAATAAAATTTTGAATTGATATATCTGCGGAATCATTGGGTGGAGTTTACCCATTCACGAATTCGGCATTCGTAATTAAGGTCCAAACCTTCTCTACAAATATCGAGTGTCTAAGTTGTTTCTTTCGAAAGTTATTGTGTTTACGCAGTCGGTCGTTATCACCTGCTGGTGTCAAAATCGATTCTGTCCGGCCGTCCGTATGCACGATTACTGACGTACGGAGAATCCTATCGATCTGAAATTTTTAGGGTAGGCTACAATTCGATATGCTACGGTTGAGTTCTTTCATGCTCGAAATCAGCCAAGCGATTTCGGAGTTAGAGCCCTTTGACATTTTGTCATTATTATTATTATTATATAAAATTTCATGATTTTTTCCACGGTATCGTTGTTTTTTCCGGAATAACTCAAAAAGTACTGATTCAATTATGATGAAACTTCGATCTAATTTGAAGATGCTGTTTTCAACAGCAATTTCAAATTCGTGCAAAATCCGTCATGATCGTGTCATTGAAACACTTAAAGAAAAAATTTCGAATATTTAATATTCTGATCCTATAATCCACACGAATTTTTTTTAATCTTGAATCTGTACTGAATTTCAGTTCGACCTTATTTGTATTTTTGGAAATATTGTGAAAATAAAATTTCGAATTAGTACTTGCGGAATGATTAGGTGAATTTTACCCATTCACGAATTCGGCCTTTGTAATCAAGGTCCAATTCTACACTACAAATTTTCTAAGTTGTTCCTATCGGAAGTCATTGGTGTACTATCGGCCGTTAACTGCTGACTTCACGGCAGTGTATTTTACCTTTTCATGAGTTTGGCTCTAAGTTCTTTATTCCGAAAGATATTGTGATAACGATCGGCTATTAAATGAACATTCCACTGTATTCTACTGAAAAAATGAATTTCAAGCAATCACTATTTCTATAAAATGGCGAATTAATCTAGAAAACAGTGAATGTTACCATGAGATTATTCTACAAGATTCGTATTTCCTTCAATTTACATTCCTCCCTTCGTTGAACTTTTCCTTCATGGAACACCCTGTATATCGGTTCCCCGAATTGAAAAATAAGTTATAAACGAGGAAATTTACGATCGTGTTCAGTTTGCCGTGCTGAGCCTGGGTTGAATATGCTATTATGACATTCATTGAACCTGTTTGGTACGCCAATGAGTTGCGATATTGAAGGCGGTTCAGTTGCCTTGCCTTTACCGTACTAGGTCGGGCGGGGTCTTCTTTTACTTTCTCATGATAGTGTATCTTGAGAAATAGACAAATAGAAATTGAAACCTGACTTGTACACAAAATGTCATGTTGAAACAACGGACTATAAATCTCCAAGTTTAAGACCAAACAGTCTCTAAATTACATTGGATCGTGAGAGAGCCACAAAAGGCAAACTACAGGATACCTAGTTCATGAAATTGATGAAGTGGAAGCCTAATATGCCGGCTTATCTAAATGTTTACACAAAGCCAACAAACCGAGAATGCCATCATAACATTTTTCACTTTCGAGAAAAGAAGGTGTGGCACAGTTTTGGATAGCTTATTCCTTCAGATCTGAGAAGATCGGGACGATTGTTTGAAATGTTTTTATTCGATGTATACACATTCGAAAAGGGGTGGAAGATGAAATTATTTTGAACTAATTTGACCATATAATCACCATGCGAAGTATAAATCCGTGTCCAGATGAGTGTAATGCGAACAGCGAATGCCATAAATCACAGAGAGTTTTATGGTTCGAGGCAGCGTTCTTTCTGCTCCGTCAGGACTCGGTTGTCAACTCGAATGTATTACTCGAGGCTGAGCTCGAGTGCCGTCCACACTATTCACGGAATCGTTTATCAAATTTTATTGCATTCGCTGTTCTGATTACACTCATCTGGACCCGGCTTAAGATATACGATACAAAGTTTATATCATTTTACAAAGCCGGGTCCAGATGAGTGTAGTCCGAACAGCGAATGCAGTAACATTCGGTAAACCATTCGGCGAATAGTGTGAAATGCACTCCAGCTCAGCGTCGAATAATACATTCAAATGCATCGTTTGAGTTGAAAACCGAGTCCTGACGGAGCAGAAAGAGCGCTGCCCCGAACCATGAAGTCCCTGTAAATCACAGCATTCGCTGTTCGCATTACACTCATCTGGACCCAGCTTAATGCGAACAGCGAATGCATTGAATCAGAGGGGCTTTTATGGTTAGAGGCAGCGCTCTTTCTGCTCAATCGGGACTCGGTTTTCAACTCGAACGATGCATTTGAATGTATTATTCGAGGCTGAGCTCAAGCACCGTCGACACTATTCGCCGAATCGTTAATCAAATTTCATTACATTCGCTGTTCGGATTACACTCATCTGGACCCGTCTCAATGTGTATTTTTTTTCTCGAATTTCCAAATTCGTTTCTGAGTTGCAAATTAAAATTTTTGTCAAATAAATGCCCAAATATCTGTCATAAGGAGAATAATTTTGAGACAAAAATAGTCTCAAACGATTAGCTTGGACACTGACGAAGAATCCGAGTTCAACTGTCCGCCGTACGTGCACTAACTTGCAAAGGAAAATACCTAGAGCCTTGAAATTTTTAAGGCAGGTTTGGAGTCTAAATATCTAGTTTAATTCAACCGGAGACTCTAACACGATAATTTTGCAGAGGAATAACTAAGAGATTCAAAATAATCCGTGAAGGTCTAATGCTTAAATCCGAAGCAGGTCAAGTTCAGGATGACCAAATCTGCCTAACGGTTTAGTGGTTGAACGCATTTCAATATTTACCAAAACACCGACACGATGGCTCGAAATTCAGCACGTCGATATACGATCTTAAGCTCTCATTCGAACATCATATCCATGGCTCGTTCGAAAAACCTTAAGTACTTGGTAAATATATCACTACCTATAGAAAATGAGAACTCCCATTTCAGGTATTTCTGCTTTCGCAAAATCACGAGAATTCATCGACCCAATAGCTGCAAAATGTCAGATATTTCCGAAACAACAGAAACGGTCGATGTGAAATTTATCGGTAGGTGAAAAATATTTTTTTTCGGAATTTAGGATGGAAATTTTCGAAATGTAAAAATTATTGAAATTCAATTAATTCTCGAAACTTGACACTATCATCACCAAATTTCGCACAGAATTAAATGCATTAGCATTTGCCAACGATTAACCAAATTTCATCATGATCGGATAACTATTTTCTGAATTATTCAGGATATAATAACGATACTGGTGAAAAAACTAGAAAAGCACTGACGTGAAATCAGCAGCTTTGGCCATGAATTTGAATATACGCGAAAAAGCTGCTGACTTCACGTCAGTGCTTTTTTAGTTTTTTTAGTTATTACGGAAAAAACGGCGATACAAAAGATAACACCTCGAAACTTGACATATTTTTTCCCAATATCTTCGTAAATTATGAAAGTTTCAATCTGAAATTTGGTACTCTGTTGTGAAATATAGTGCTTTAGTTTGAGCAAAATGTTTTCCAAATATTCTGCGATCATATTATCCCCATTAAATTTTGTTTGAACCTTCGAGCTCTCATTTTTCGATAGAGTATCGGATTTCAATTCAATCTAATCTGAATTATTGGGAAAATGAAATTTTGAATTGGTATCTGTGCGGAATCATTGGGTGGATTTGACCCATTCACGAACTCACGTTCGGCCTTCCTAATTAAGGTCCAAACCTACTCTACAAATATCGAGTGTCTAAGTTGTTTCTTTCGGAAGTCATTGTGGGTACGATTTGACCAATTGACAAAAAATAAATGTTCTAAACGTGCTCATCATTCCAAAAGTTCTCATTTTCATCGATTTTCATGGTCTCCTTCGATCGACAGTGATTTATTCGAAAAGTGAGAATGTAAACGTCCAGGAGATTTATTGCTTCTATCGACTGTGTGCGATGAAAACTGTTGATATGAACTATTAATAACGATTTCACACGTATGAAGAATTAATTATGTAGGGTGCTACTCGAATCTCGATCTATTTCGCAAAAAAAAGCGAAGAACTTTTTTGTGCTTGTTCATACTAGTAGTTAAATGAATGATTTTTTTTGTATTCCAACATACAGAGTGTAACAGCCAAATGGAATAAGTTCGATAACGAATAAATGAGGGCGTGTTGGGAAAAACGCTCGGACACGTCGATTTGTAATTTTAAATGCGCATATTTTTCAAGAAAATAATATTATATAGGGTGTTCCATGTGACCTTGGCCAATACCAACTTTCTTATTTCAAATGCAACCCCCTGTATATTATTTATTTTTTGGATTCTTCAGAGAATTCTAGACACAATTCATGCACAATGTCCTATACCTATCATTAACTATTTCGGAAATATTAAGTGTTTTCAGATTTAGTGCAAAAATCAACGTTTTAAATAAAAATTATTTTATTTCACAAATTCGGTACATTACACTTAAAACCTATTAAGTAATACTGAATATTTCTTAATAATTAAAAAAAAACTGAAAAAAACATTAATGTAAATGTAGGAAATGTTCAAAATGCTCGCCGCGAACGTCTTGGCAACATGCTAATCTGGTGTAGAATTGTCTTCTAACGTTACTCAACATTTCTGAAAACACTTAGTATTTCCGAAAAAGTTGAAGATGGGTATAGGACATTGTACATGAATTATGTCTAGAATTTTCTGAAGAATCCACGAAATAAATAATATACAGGGGGTTACATTTGAAATAAGAAAGTTGGTATTGGCCACGGTCGTATGGAACACCCTATATAATTTTATTTTCTTGAAAACTATGCGCATTTAAAATTACAAATCGACGTGTCCGAGCGTTTTTCTTAACACCCCCTCATTTGTTCGTTATCGAATTTATTCCATTTGGCTGTTACACTCTGTATAATGCGGAAAGTTAAATCTTGGAATATTTGTTAGATAACAAAATTCAATTGAAAGGATTGCGTTTTAAAAGAAGTCCCCTAAAGTTGGATAGTTTTATAATTTCAAACGAATGAAGAATAATTATTTTGATTATTTATCCCCTTTGATCAAAAAAAAGTGCTGATTTTGTTTTATTATTTAATAAAATCAAATAATAAACCATAGTGACCAAAAAAAAATCATCCCCCCTTGAAAATTTCACAGTTCACATTTTGAAGTTTGAAGGAACTGATGAAATAAATCCGTCCGTCCGCCGTCCGTTGTCCGGGGCTTTTCTCTGAAAGTACTGAACCGAAATCCGTGAAACTCGGATGATTTCCGACCAGTGGTCCCTGAGTTATAAAGAAAAACCCGCGTTTTACTCTACCTCTTTGGTGGTGTTGAAAAGAGTAAGATTTTTAAAGAGGTGAAACGACTGTGCAACGTCTCTTCTCATTCAAAATATTTCAAATAATACTCAGTTAGCGTTCTGCATGTGGAAATGTTAATCAATTATACGAGAGTATTTATTGAGATTTTTCTTGTTTCACATGAATTTCTTCATGGAATTTGCTTTGTGTTGAGAAAAACCCATAAGTTATGAATAATTTATAAGTTCCATTTAAGATATCAATGATATTGGGTTATTCAACTGAGAAAATAATAAACCCTCATATAATATTTGCAGCGTTTTTCTGTTACAAACGGGACCTTTGCGGTCATCAGAAAGTTTGGATATTTTTGGCAATTGGCTGTCCTAAATTCCTCAAATACAAAATGAAAAGTAGATCAGAATGAGAACAGAATAATTTTCAGGCTACATGTTTCAACAGGAATTGCTTTTCTCAGATATACGAGTCCCTATTTGAAACAATGCGTTTTTTCCATCAAATATGTTCAATTATTCATATGGCTGTCTTAATTTGTGTGTAATTTCAATGACTTGATGAAATCACGAATTATTTCTGACTTGAACCGGATCTCTTCAAGTTATCAGACATTTTTGGGAATTTTTGGAAATTTTCTGTGTCACTTTTTGGCCTTTATATTCAATTTGTTTTCTCAAATATCTCGATAGCCCGAATAAAACTGAACGAAAACAAGATTAAATTATATTTTTACGATAATAAGAATCGACAATATTGAGGTTATCAGAAAGTTTGATCATTTTTGGCAATTCTCTTTATCGAATTCCTATTTTTGGGCCTTCGAATTCAATCTGTTTTCAAAATATCCTGAGATAACGACTAAACAAAATGCGCCCTGCCCTCTTGAGGTTATCAAAAAGTTTTGTAATTTTTGGCAATTCGCTGTACCGGATTTCTTTTTGCGGATTTTAGTTTGTTTTTTGAATATCCCGATAACTCAGTTAAAAACAGGACGAAAACAAGGTGAAATTATACTTTAACCTGACATGGTGATATCGAAGTTATCAGAGAGTTTGACAATTTTGGAAATTCTGTGTATTGAATTCGTATTTTGGGACCTTCGAATTTGTTTTCACAACAACCCGATACCTTTGATAAATGCTGAAAGACTCAACAAAGGCAAGATTAAATTCTATTTCGATGATAACCTAGGGTCGAACAGATCGAGGAATAAACAACAAAAATATTTTCGAAAAGCTATAATTATAATACAGACTGGTCGCATCCGCTTTGTTCTGTGAACTGAACAATAATTATTATTGCAAAGCCAGTTCGTGAAATCGCTTAATCTCCAGTCTGATTGAAAAAATTTCTATGGTATTTCAGTATATCACGACTTCTTGGGCAAAGGTGCACTCTCTTGGGTGCAGCGTCTTCGAGCTCTTCGCATAACGGTTCGATTTGACCTCGGACATCTAAAAGTTGACAGCAATGTGCACCAGAAAAGGCACTTCTCCTATGAACATGGTGTATAAATTGATTAGTTCCCTCAATGTGTTCGACGAAAAGACGATTTATTTCTCGTATCTTAAATGTTTACTTACCGGAACATTGCAAAATTGCTTGTTCACAACGATACTGCACGGTTTCCAAATATGAGAACAGTGGCGTGCGATAAATCGTAGCTTCATTCGGGTTCCAATTTCCGGACTATCCTAGGATTGTTCCCGAACTGCGCAGAACCGATGAGCAGACCTTTCGAGTCCTAGAACTATCCTAGGACAGTTCAAAATACATGAAAACCCGAACAGAACTAAGGACAGAAAGAGGCAGAGGAGAATATTTTTTTTTAATTTAGATCAGCTCAATGATAGAATGAATTCAATCTGGCGATATAGGAATACCATCGACGAAACGTCATCAAATTTCTCGACCAACCAGATGAGTTTGAAAAAAAAACTCTTTCCCATTTTTCATATCTCAAACAAAATTCTTATATTTGATTTTTTTCACAATACACTGCCTTGTCGAATATTAAAAATAAAAATCTATAATTCGATTCAAAACGGAAATTTAATTATGTTGAAAAATAAAACACAACTTTGAAATTGTCATCGGCATTTTTCTGATTGAAAGAAAAAATATACTTTAATCCGTTAACGATTAGGTAGTCAATGATAGACCAATGGATTAAAATTTAAAAAACTCATCCAAACACAAACATAACTTTCAATTATTATATTCGAATAATCGGATGTCAATGGCATTGTCCAAAATAAAAAAATCTGACCATGCGGCGGTAGAAATCCTAGAACAGTACCCACTCGGAAGCAGGTACTGTTTTCGGACAGTTCTAGGACCGTCCGAGGATAATTCTGACAGAACCCGAACACAGATCAAGTCGGTCCTGAAACAGTTCGACAAAACCCGAACGTGACCAACTCTACTGCGCAAACTCCTGACAGTTCTAGAACAGTAATTGTTGGAACCCGAATGAACCTCGTTTCTGTTCGAATCTGAGATGGAGATATTGCCCTCTTTCTCGTGCGTGCCTTACTAAATGAGCGAATTCCGTTCACTTAGTAATAAAAAAACCTAGAAAAGCACATGTTCAATGGAGATGGCCGCTTTGGCAACGAATTTGAACATGTGCGCAAAAGCTGCTGCCTTCACGGCAGTGCTTTTCATGGTTTTTTTCGATGAAGTATACTGGATTTCAATTCGATCTAATATGTATTTTTGAAAATATTGATCAAATAAATTTTGGAATGGGTATATCTACGGAATCATTGGGCGGATATTACCATTCACAAATTCGACCTCCTAAGTAAGCCACAAATCTTCTCTACAACTATCGAGTTTCTAAGTCGTTTCTTCTGGAAGGTGTTGTGTTTACAATCGGCCTAACGGCCGACCGTGAACACAATAACTTAGAAACAACTTAGAAACTCGATATTTGTAGAGAAGGTTTGGACCTTAATTACGAAGGCCGAATTCGTGAATGGGTAAAATCCACCCAATGATTCCGCAGATATACCCATTCAACATTTTATTTTCCCAATATTTCCAAAACTACAGATTACAACTGAAATCCAGTACTTTATCGGAAAATGACAGTTTGAAGGTTCATACAGAATTTAATGAGGATATTATGATAATAAGATCACAGAATATTGAGTATTTAAAAAAAAAATTGAATTTTTGAACAAAGTTTCATCACGATTGAATCAGTATTTCTTGAGTTCTACCGAAAAAAACAACGATATCGAGAAGAAAACCACGATATTCTACATATTTTTTTCCGATATCTCCGAAACGAATAGCCGTATCAAATTGAAATTTGGTACACTGCTGTGAAATATGAAGCTCAAGTTACAACTGTAATTGTAATTCGAATATGAACAATAGTTTCAGGAAAAAAAGTTTTTTTCGAAAAAAAATTTGAAATTGGTTTTTTGAATTGAGTGACGATACGATCTCAACAAAATTTTGCTCAAAGTTGTGCGTCATTATGCTCCAACTAACTGCCAAGTTTCAATCCAATCGCTCCAACAGTTTCTGCAATATGATGGAAATAAACTCAAAATTTCAAATGTCGATAACTCCGAAACTATTCGGCCGATTTGGCCCATTAACGAACTTATGCGGCATTCCGATGCGCCAACTACCCCTACAAGCTTTAAGTCGCTAGCTGGCTCCTATCGACAGCTATTGTGTCCACGGCCGGCCGGACAGAATCAGTGTTGACACCGGATTCGTCATCAGTGAGTCCAACCTAGTCGTTTGACACAATTTTGAGCTCAATCATCGAAAATTACAGACATTTGTACAAAACGATAGCACGCTGTTCCCCTAGATCCCTAGAACATGCGGGCAAAAACCTATATATATAACCTATATATATATAAATTCCAAATTCTGGTTTCTATCAGGAAATAAAGCTGATTTTGGGGGTTCGCTTTGCCAATTAATCTGAACCTGCGCGCATAAGCTGCTGACATAACACGGCTGTGTTGTTTTGCAAAAATAATATTTCGAATTTTACTCGTGGAAACATTGGTCGTATTTCACCCATTCACGAATTCGACCTTCGTAACCTATACTAGAATTGTTATTTGCAGAGTAGGTTTGGGCATAAATAACAAAGATCGACTTGATAACTAGACTTGATGTCAGATTCGGTTTCGTGTCCAAATGTCTCGATTAAGTTCGTTAATGGGTGAAATCGGTCGAATCGTATCGGAGTTCGGCCCATTTGAAACGGACAATGCAAAATTTCGTTTGGATGCAGCTGTTTGAAAGTTTAAAAAAAGTTCATTCGAAAATTTCTCAAATTATTGTTGAAAAATTTTCTTTCTCCGAAATTATCGATTAGATTTCAACGAAATTTGGCTGAAACCCTAGAGTCAGTATTTAACAACAATGTTCCCAATTTCAAGTCGATTCGATATTTATTTCCGGAGATATAAGGAAAAAAATATGCAAAATTTCGTTGTTATTTGGAATTTTAACGTTATTTCCGCAATATCTCAAGAAGTACGAATGCAATTGGATTAAAACTTCGTTATCAGTTCAAGAATACCAACGCGCAATTAGGGAAAAAATTTCCTCTTGATCTAGTAATAAGAATTTCAAAAGAATTGCAAAAACTGACCTCACGTCAGTGCTTTTCTAAATTTTCTTCAAAACGAACCTATAGAAAGTTGGCAGATAAAAGGAAGAAATAAATGAGTTTTTCTCGAAACCTAAATTTCATTTGTTTCGACCGGCACGGAAATATTAGTTGAAAAGCGATAATAATACGAATATCCATCTGCCACTTTTTTTTGCATATTTGTCCACGTTTTGAATGAAGAGTTATAGGCACGCACCTGTAGTCAATCATAATCCATTACTCAATATTCAATTTTGTAGATCCAATTACATAACGAGTAATAAAATTCAGATCAATCAATTTAGATATATATATATTTATATGAAGTGTATCTGCAGAACTCGCCTATGTGAAATTGTATTAAATTAAGGTCGATTTTAATGTTATTTAGATTTGGGGATCCAAGATGAAGTATTGCGAAATGTCCAAATATTGACGAAAAAAATTGATAGATATTATGAACTATATTTCAATCGAAATTTTCACGGTTAAATAGATTACGAAATAATTTGGAACTGGAATAATTCTTAGTTTAATGTTTGAAATAAAACATAGTTTCCTAGAGTCAATATCAACAGTCATTTAATTGTTGAAGTTATAAAAATCTTTGTACATTTTTTTACCACTTTTCATTTGTCAAGGAAAGAAGAAGGTGTAGAACTTGTGGCAATGTGCATGGGTCTATTGGCGTTTGAATTTAAGATTACCTTAGGTAGAGGGATAGGAGCTAGAGGTTTTCAAGTGTGTGCTTGTATACTTGATTGATTAAATTTTACAATTCGTTCAAAGATTTTTTCAGTTAACAGAATTGATTCTGTGTATACATATTTCATTTTTATGAAAGAGTTATGTTTCATCTATTTTAATTCAGAGTAGCAATGCTACAATTACTGTTGCTAGTATTTTAGTATCAACTTATTTCAACTCTGAATAGCATTATTAATTTCAAATCATTTGAAGTATCTTGAAGGTACAGAAGCTAGAAGTGTTCAGGAAGATGCATGTGATATTATGTTGCATGTTATTTGCAAAACTAATAAACTTTCAACCATTTTACCTACCAAACTTTATTGATCAAATGCCCCCTCAGATCTAGTGCTCGAAAAGTTTAAAAACACAATAATAGACAAATAACCATAACTTTACTATTTATATAGGGAAGTACTGAATTTACACACTATATTGTGAATAAAATGAATACATTCACATAAAACTCATGCTAGTTGTACCGTAAGCCTCATTCATTATGAATTGACAAATAAATTCTTTCAACACCCATATGATTGATCTTGAAAAAGCTGTAATAAATAAGCCTTCTTCAGCTTTGATTTCAGCGGCAGAAGCACTTTGAGCGAAGAGTATTCATCACCAGATATTTCCTTGTTGAGACTCTTTTGTTTCAATTGGTCAGTTCTATCACTAAAACATTTACCATGTTTCTTAATGATCAGTTCAACAGGCAGATTTCTGGAAGGCATAGCATTCCTCTTAAGTAACTTTCTCTGCTTGGATTAGGGTCCTGGAAAACAATTGTCTTCATGAATGTGACCTAATATTTCATGAGCAATTCGTGCTTACCTCTATAAAAAGATCATCATCGGTAAAATGCAGGTAACAGACTCTCTTAAATCTGGTTTGTTGGTTTACCAATTTTGAGTTACAAGTTGTCTAGGTTTTATTTATTGACTCTTCTACAATTTCAGGCCCGACTTGTCGAAGGAAGTTTCTTTCACCCAAACTCAAAATTTCTCACCGGGCTGTGGAAATCTATGGGAAGAGACATTTGAGTTTGCTCTTTCTCAGTAGAAACACTTGTAAAATCACACAAACGCCAAGAAAAATGCATAAACTTTCTCATTTTCTTGACATCCCTTCTAACTTGTCAATGATTATCCCTGTACCTCGGGTCACTCTGATAGCCACCAGAGGGAGTAGCGCTTATCTTCATTCGCCAACATCTGCCAAAATTCCGTTGAAGTCAAGGTTTTCGTGAAGATACGTGGAAATATTTTGACATATAATGTAGAACAAATGCTACTGGTGATTCTAAATCCAAAGATAGAAGATGAAACACTATGTCTAGTATGATTTTTGCATTGTATTTTATTATGTTACTGTTTTTTCAAGTTTTTACTTCAATCATTGTATTCCAGTTGATATAATGATTTATCATTGAAGACGTAGTTCGTTGAAATTAATTTATATTATAGATTAAAGAAAATTGGAGAGAACACCCAAAGTTTTAGCAATTTTTTTTCCAGAATTCTATAAGGAAATCTTTCCAATCTCAGCTTTCGCTATTACGATAAGAGGGCTTTCTGTCATTTCGATCCAGTTATTGAAAAGTTAATTTGGTGATCGTCTGCAAGAGTTTAAAGTAATCAGAATGATAAACCAAGGTTCATTTACCCCAGGTTCTCCGAAAGTTCGCGAGAAAGTAATCATTTTGCATCGAGATAACAATCAGGCTCACAGTGCTGCTCAAACAGTTAAGTTTGAATATAGAAGATGTTTTAGTATATGATGCCAATCTTTGAAGGTGTGAGGGTGATTTCGAGAAAAAGCTCTTAGCACTTGAGATACAGTGTGGTAAAGTTTTGAAGAAAATATCACCATTGCCTCATCGAAAGTTAAATACCTTTTTACGGGGTGGTCCGTGAGTACATCGTTCCATAGAAATTGGAATAGAAGGTACCTCGGGGATTCAAAGATCTACATTTAATATTGGCTAAAGCTGTTGGTTTCTAGGATGCACAATGATTTATTGATTTTGACAAAACCTTTGGATGAACTTGTGAACCATACTACGTATTCGCTTCAAATTTGGCATTTATTGTCATATCATGCCATCGAACTGTTCATTTGAACCATAACGAAATAGTACAGCTCAGGACTAGGCAATTTCTATTTCTAGTGCCAGGTCTAATGAAACACCCTGCACAAGGAATATCAATTTATCGTTGATATAATGTGGTTCTGCGTAGAAGTTTCTTTTGAATACTGTTTTCCACGTGAACAAAAATTCTCCTACCGTTGCTAGTCAATTCGAATTGCAGAAACCATAAACTAGTACCAAATCGTAATACTGAACGTTCAAAAAACGAGGCATAACTCAAAAAAAATCTGGAAGAACTCTGACGTGAGGACAGGAGCTTTTACGCGCTTGTTCAAATTCTAACTATAAGATCAATACGAAATTGGGCACCTAGTTGCGTGTTGATAATCTCCACCTGATTACGAAGATTCAATCTGATTGCATATGTACTTCTTGAGATATTTAGATCGAGTCAATACTTCATGAGATATCGAGGATTTAACCTCAAAATTTCAAATGAACCTTACCCCGAAACTATCCAACCGATTCCACCCATTAGCGAACTCAACCGAGATATTTGGACTCCAAACCTAATCTGACCAGTCGCTACTTAGTTTACGTGAAAAGCAGTTTTCGAAAGAAAAATCTATGCAGAATCAGATGATAGTCAAGACAAACAAATATTCCCCATCGGAGTCCCAAGAGACATTTTAATATGTTCGGGATGTTTTAATGTTTCAATCAGTGCCTTCTGTAAGGGATATGAACTAGATACATCTGGAAAAATATTATGTACGCCTCTGCAATTCCTCGAAATACAAATTAAGTTTTGCATCCTTACTCTCTGACGTGAACTGGAATTCATAAAGAATACTCATGACTTCGAGTTGTTGATTGTTTCTTGGAAGGTAATAGAGCTTACTTCAGGCAGACAAACAGGCACGAACAGGACATTCAGGTCGATTCTGTTTGCAAATAGCAATATTGGTAGGAAAAAGGTATTGCTATCATATCAAGATTGGAATTATTGGTATTCTGATCAAAGATTTTGAGCAATATGATCTGTCACTTTAACAAGAATCTTTCTATCGATATTGCTATTTTGGCAACCTCAAAATAGTACTTGCTTTGCTTGATATCAAGATAGGTTAGAAAGAGAATCTTACAGAGATCTATTTGTTTCAGTATTTATTTCTTCCAAGAATTCGAAAATATTGGAGATAGGGAAGTATGTGCTAATAGGAATTTGTTCAAGGTTCTCTAGAATATTTAATTTTAAGGAAAATTCTTAGACTAAAATATCGGCATAGCAAGCAATAGCGGAGATGATTATTCTAATGATCTCAACAACAGCATTTCCTTTGAATTGCCAACAGAAAAGTTTATCACATTTCGCATTATTAACGCCTGAATAAAATTGCTGCATTTGATTTCTGGAAACCAATATTCTATTGGTATCCAGGAAATTGGCCAGTTTGACTTTAATTGTTTTTTCTGTTTTGTAACATTTTTGAGTGAGTCGATGTTTACATGAATAAAAAAAAGTATATGCTAATGGAAATGTGTTCAAGGTCCTCTAGAATATTTGAGTTCAAGGAAAATTCTCAGACTAAAATACAGGCATAGTAGAAAACAGCTGAGCTGATTATTTTAATCATCTCAACCACAGCAATCCCTTTGAGGTGCCAAAAAAAAGGTCATCGAATTTCGAATTATTAACGCCTGAATAAAATTGCTGCATTTGATTTCTGGTTACCAATATTCTTTTGGTATTCAGGAAATTGGTTATTGGTCAATTTGACTCCATTTGTTTCGTAACATTTTTCATGTCGATGTTTACATGAATAATGAAAGCCGTAGATAGAGGTTTTGTATGGGAAATCATAAAAAGCTCACTAATTAGTGTTATTTTCTTCCTTGTAGCTCTAAAGTCACAAAATACAGTGTTGTCGGCTCTAAAATCACCGATTATGCAATTCCATGATAACATTATTGCTATGACAAAATTCATAACAAATATTGCTATTATACTCGGAACAGAATACGTACTAACATGACCATATTGCTATTAATTAGAAAGATAGCAATATGACTAGGACAGCAAGGTTCATAGCAATGCGCGAACAGAATCGACCTGATTGTGTGATACGGGTTTTAGAGTGGGTCAATGCTTCTCTTGGAATATATTGGGACAGATGGAAATACCCTGTATATGATCCTGAAAGGAGTATGAATAATCCACTCTTCCTTATTGAGAGCGCAGATTCACTACGACCGTTAAAGTTCTATTTTTGATTTGAAGTGCTACAGCACTTTTACGAATTATTCTTGAAGTACATTCCGTTCGCGATTCCGAGGAAATAGTCATATTTCAGCTGCCCCAGAGATAAAGCTAAATGAAGAGGAATTAATGCTTTGTCTGAAATGCTGATACCGAATGAAATTTCCTCATCAGCGCTACATTCACGAGCTACACGTTTCGGAACAGCTAGTGTCCTCAGATATAGGTTAAGAGTTGAAATCGAATCAGCTCTACGTTATGCAGGTTTTGCACTTGTTCATTTTGTTTTATATTCTGACAACCGAATCATTGAAATGATAAATGAAATTACCAATCAAACAATCAAAGCAATGGAGATGCGTGAACCAAGAAAATGAAAATAAACATTTCCGAAACCATTCTTTCTGGAGCTCAATTCCGAAACTGTTGGACGAATCTTACCCACTAACGAACATAACGTGGTGACGCATTTGAACGTCAAACCTACCCAGAAATTTTCAAATCTCTAGATATTATGAACTATATTTGATTTCAATCGAAATTTTCACGGTAAAATAGATTACGAAATTATTTAGAACTGAAATAATTCTAAGTTTAATATATGAAATAAAACATAGAGTTTTGTAGAGTCAATATCAACAGTCATTTAATTGTTTTTCAGGTTTTGCACTGGTTCATTTTGTTTTATATTCTGACAACCGAATCATTGAAATGATAAATGAAACTACCAATCAAAGAATCAAAGCAATGGAGAATCGTGCACCAAGAAAATGAAAATAAACATTCCCGAAATGAATTGTTACTGATACTGCCAGGTCAATTTAGAATTATGTCTTCTTGAAGGAACCTTGACAGATACGAATAAATGAATTTTTCCGGATTTTCCATATTTCACCGTTAGAGCGTATAAGAGGACAGTCCCTTATAAATTGTTTTCATTTTCCTTTGAGCTATTGAATATTTGTTTCTCGAATATTTCGAACTTAATCTTCAATATGTTTCATGAGTTGAATGATTTAAACAGTTTTAAAAGATCTGTTCTAGCAAATTTGCTTACTTTTGACAAATTATTTGGCTGTCCTAGATATTTCCGGTCAAATTGAATGCTTCCTGACAACAGGTGAACACAATAACTACCAACAAATATTAAAATTTACACAGTAAGTTACAGGCGTGAAAGATAGGGGTCAAGCTAGTGTAATTGAAAAAATTATATTTCAAAATTTCGTAAGGACCTTATTGAAAGTTTATTATTCTTTTCTAATTCCATTGTGAATTCTATTGTGAGTTCTTGACAATTTATGTACCTATTCGAAAAATTTGTCTAACTCTTACCTTCCATGTTGCCAAGTTACGAAAACATCATCAACATATCGCCACCAAGCCTTCGGTTTTAGTGAATATGTATCTACAAATTTTCTTTCGAAATTTTCCATAAATATATTACTCATGGCAGGTGAGAGCCGAGAACCCATTTCCATTCCGGAATTTGGACGATAATAAACATCTTCAAATTGAAAATATGTTGAATTGAAACAAACTTCTAACATCTCCATAATATCATCGATTGTTTATCGTTTGTATTGTTCCTGTATTGTTCATAAGGCAATCTGTTTTCCAAGAAACTGCCCTTGACAAATAGTTCAATCCTGCAATCCGCAAGGGCGTTTTTCATGAAAAAACAATTTTATTCAATTTTTAATAGCTCTGTTCAAGATATTGGGAGTGAAAACCGAGAAAAAACCTAAAAAAAAAGCGAAATCCTCCCAAAATAAACTCTAATCGATACTTAACAATTCACTAGATTCCCCAACCGGATACCATTAACCTTCTCGAGTTTTCCTGACGTTTTTTCAAATATCTCACATTTTTGAAGAGAAGTGATGAAGTTACTCTTGCCCACATCGATTTATGTGCTAATTAGTTTTTTTGGATCCATAGACAATATTCATGCTAACTAATCTGAATATTCCCACCCCACACGTTTATTATTGATAAAACGAGAAACCAGTGGAAAATGCTTTTGTCGTTACCCATCTTCACAAAGTAATGACTCAAAATGTTCGACTATTTGTCCTTTTGTTCTCACTCTGGTCACTGGTGAAATGTTAACTGCAACAAGAGAAATTATATATTTATTTCGTTATTTACATTGTCCGTATTCGATCCGACAAAGGAAATCGAGTTTATCTGAATAGGAAATGTTTTTCGGTTGGATAAAATTGATGTACGCAGTGTTTGATAATGTTTCCTTTGCTTGGGCTCATTAAATTTTCATGATAGTAATCCCGTTCATATTTCAATGGAAACGTGAGTAATATCCTTTTATTGATTTACTTTTATCATCATAAGGAAATATCCATAGATAGTTGCAGATAATGACGATTTTCGATAAGATAAAATGGTGAATATAGGTAATGACTATTTTTAGTATGTATCAATAAATTATATCTTATACGGGGTCAAGTGAGGTTTTCGGTTACTCCTGCGGGGTGGGATCATATCGCACAAATATCTGTAATTTTCGAATTTTGAAAACTAGTAAACATACTGCAACTGTGCATGTTACTTTCGAATAAACTCCTAATAAAGCTCAATTGATTTGGTTTTGTTCATACCCCTGAAAAGTTATCACTAATCATCTCAGATCCGTCCATTTGAATGGAAAATTATTTTACACAATTGACCTTCTTTGGATAGTATTTAGCGATGGCTTCCACTATAAATACGCCAAAATGATATGGCATGTGTAAGAAATCCCATAGGACAAAGGCTCAGTTGATGATTGATTCAATATGTTAGTTGCAATAGTTTATCATTGCAACCAATGATATCTTTCGTGCATTACCACTCATTAGGTTTTACCCAGAAAGGTTTATAATATTTCTGGGATACTTGGCTCATATGTAGGTGAATGTGATCGTCTTAACCACAATATATCGAGTAGATTGACTTAGACTTGGCATTCACAATGAAGCGTTTTAGATCCATGTGCTCCGTGATATAATATGTCAATCTTCTTATACCACTTGAAAGGTTCCTAACAAGAATTGTTCAAATTCATATTACAAATAGAAAAAGTTCTTAAGATGGCCATCATTTCTTTCAGATGCAGCCTAAGGTCGGACTGTCAAGATGCAGCTAAGGATCCTCTCTATTGGATAAGCTACAAAAGTGGAAGGTGTACCACCATAACCAGTGTCATTCCAAATCAACTCCAAAGAACAACTGCTAGAACAGTAAGTCAATTCTAGTTATTTCCAACATTTTATCAACTGCTGGTGTGAATCAACTTCAGTTATTCGAATTTTATTTCTTAAAATTGCGTTTAATTTTGCAGTTGGATCTCATCATCGACAATTTGCCTAGCCTTAGTGGCCACTTCCTATGCGCTTTCACTGCCTTAGATAAAACATTAATTACAAATGCTACCCGTAAAGGTTCTGGAGTGAACTGTACAACGCCAAGAACTGATCTTTTACCCTCAATACCTCCAGGACAACGTAAGTTCTTAGTAGAAACCTAAAATAGAAGTCAATAACCCAAAAATTCTTCTTCCTCAGATCATTTCATCTCGAAATTATCTGTGAGAATGACATCAGGACCAGATTTTGTAGCTACAAATTTCACTTTCTTCGATTGCAACACATACAGCTCATGCACCCAATGTGTTTCATCTTCTTTCCCGTGTGATTGGTGTGTAGATGGCCATCGATGTACTCATGATACAGCGGAGAACTGTAGGAATGACATCCTAGTTACTGGAATCAGTGTAAGACTCATTATTATATGTTTTGTTGCATCAGAACTTAACTGATTGATACCGAAATAATGCGAAGGAAGACTAGTTGCATCGTATGGCTAAGTACTGCTGCTAGAACAGAACTCAAATTCCTTATTAAGTCAGAATGAATTAGTATTCGGAAAAAAATTATTCATTTTAATTTTATTTAATTTATTTCAGAGGGCTGGTCCCAGTTACAGATCAGGACCAGCATTTTGCCCAACAATCAATTCGACAATTGGAAGTTCTCCAGAAATTCTTGTGGCATCCGGTATAAAAAAACCTATTCGGGTTAAAGTACATATCATAGGACAATTCATAGTACAAACTAGATTTGTCTGTCAATTCAATATCGAAGGGAGAGTTACCAGTGTCAATGCTCAATTATTGGGAGATACAATTTATTGCGACTCCATGGAGTTTTCTTACACATCTAGAGCTCCAAATATAACAGCTACGTTTGCTGTAATATGGGGTGGATCTAAGCCTTTGGATAATCCATACAATATTCACAGTGAGTTTCAGTAAGATTATTTTGGTGAACTTACCATAACCGTATAATCGTCTCAAGAATGGTCATATAAAAAATATAGAAATAAAGCACATAATTCGAAAGACCTAAGATGATACTAATGGTGATGTTCATCAAAATTTTATTGTTTTTGTATTGACCAGCGTTACTTAACTAAATTATTTTTCAGTCGTGATTTATAGATGCCGAGACATGGCAGAAAACTGCGGTATGTGCTTGGCATTATCGCCGAAATATGAATGTGGTTGGTGTCAGAGCTCAGACCGTTGTGAAGTAAAGGATCAGTGCGAAAAAGGTTCAACAGTTTGGCTCAACAGAAACCAAACCTGTCCCAATCCAGAAATTTTATCCTTTAGTCCTCAGTTAGGTCCTTGGGAAGGTGGAACTAACATAACAATCCATGGTATCAACTTGGGAAAGACATTCCAGGATATCTATAGAGGAATTGTTATAGCCGGAATGAATTGTGAACCATATGAAGTTCTGTACATCCGAACTACTCAGATTGTCTGTAAAGTGAGTTAAATATTATTTAGTAACATACTTGCAGCCAAAAACACCCTCAAAAGTTTGATCATGATTTCTCAAACCATGTTTTGTGTTAGATGGGTTTCGTTTTCGTCCTTACACTAAAGTTCTTTTGAAAAAAATCTTGACTATACCGGTTTCATTGATTGTATTTACAGGTTGATGGACCTGGTAGAATAGAAGATCGAGAAGGACCAGTTGTGGTCAAAGTCGAAGATTACAGGGGAGAATCCAAAACAAACTATAGATTCGTTGATCCTGTTATTATAGGAATATCTCCGAAATATGGTCCGAAATCAGGTGGAACAATGTTGCAGATAAAGGGGAAGTACATGAATGCAGGAAGCAGTATCCAAGCTTTTATCGGAGACCTACCTTGTCGGATCGTCTCAACAGATGAATCCCAAGCTCTTTGCATAACCAGCGCCTCTAATTTGATAACAAAGGAAAAGTTGAGAATGAAATTTGATGAGAAAGCTGATAGAGCCTTTGATGAATACTTTCAGTATGTGGAAGATCCAGTAATTTATTCTGCAGAGTCTGGTATACCTAGCTCTGTGAAAATTCCAAAAGGTATACCTGCTGGAGGCATTAAAATATCAGTGACTGGTAAAAATCTTGCCTATATACAAAAGCCGCAAATGTACGTGTATTATCAACAGAAAATGTTCATCAGTGTAAGTATTTCTTGATGAAATTGGAAGGATGTTAGATTTCTTAACGATTTCAATTGTAGGAATGCACAATTTTGAGCAACACTAGTATGATTTGCGGTAGTCCAATAATTGAAGTGGAAGAAGACCTAGATGCTGATAAACCATTAGAATTAGAATATGGATTCAGAATGGATAATGTAACAGGAGTACAAAACTTAACTATGACCAATAACTTTTCTCCCTTCTTGCTGTTTCCAAACCCTGTCTTCACTGAGTTTGACAAGGCTGTGAAATATTACAAATCTGAATACTTGAACATAAATGTAAGTTTTTTTCCGTCATTTTAAATGAGTTGTGTTATTAATAGTTTCGTTTCAGGGACAAAATATTGACAGAGCATGCCAAGAGACTGATGTTGAGGTTAGGATTGGGAACAGTTTTTGTAATGTAACTTCTTTGTCACGTCAGCAGCTCACTTGTAGACCTCCTGAAACACAACCCCCCGCCTTAGATAGCAACGGTCTACCTAATAGCGAAGATTTACCAGAGGTGTCTGTTACTGTGGGAGGATCATTACGTTATAAAATAGGTCGTTTCTCCTATTCTTCTCCGCAAGGATTGAATGGTCCGATATCCAAAGCTTCTCTTTATTCAATCATTGTTATCGGAATCATTATATTCTTTATATTCATTCTATTCCTAATAGCATATAGGAGAAAATCCACTGAAAGCAACCGCGTGCTCAAGAACATGCAAGAACAGATGGACATTCTTGAGCTTCGGGTAGCTGCCGAATGCAAAGAAGCTTTTGCTGAATTGCAAACAGAAATGACTGATTTGACAGGTGACCTTACTTCTGGTGGTATTCCATTCCTTGACTACCGGACTTATGCAATGAAAATATTATTCCCCAATGTCGATGATCACATTGTTCTGCAATGGGAAAAACCAGAATTGTTGAGAAAAGAGAAAGGTCTCAGACTTTTTGGTCAATTGATAATGAACAAAACTTTTCTGTTATTGTTCATAAGAACTCTAGAAAGTAACAGGTATTTTTCGATGCGTGACAGAGTAAATGTAGCTTCCTTGATAATGGTAACGCTCCAAAGTAAGATGGAATATTGCACAGACATCTTGAAAACTTTATTGGCAGAGCTGATCGAAAAATGTATCGAAGGGAAGAGTCATCCGAAATTACTACTGAGGAGAACAGAGAGTGTTGCTGAAAAAATGCTGAGTGCATGGTTTACATTTCTGCTCTATAAATTCTTGAAGGAATGCGCTGGTGAACCACTTTTTATGCTTTTTAGAGCAGTTAAACAGCAGGTTGACAAAGGACCAGTCGATGCAGTCACATCCGAGGCTAGGTATTCACTCAGCGAAGAAAAACTGATTAGACAATCTATAGATTTTAAGCCAATGGTTAGTAGCAGTCACTTGAATCAAGTAACATATGAATGATCAGTTGTGGATATCATGGATAATGTTGCTTTTGCGCGCTTCTTCCAAATCCCTATAATTTCATCTAAATATTAGTATTTTGTGAAGTTTGATTCAAAGTTGGTCAAATGATTCATTACTTGACTCGATATATTCCATGCCTGAAATGAGGAAGAGCCTTGAGCTCATGCTAATTGAGTAATATAAACATGATCTGTAATATCCACATACTGTTGCCTTACCAACCATTTCAGAACATGTACTAATCTGTTGATTTCTTTCAGACTGTTTATGTTTCTATATCTCAACAAACAGTATTTGTGGGGGTTCCAGATCATAATACGGATAATGTTCCTGTCAAAGTTCTAGATTGTGATACAATAAGCCAAGTAAAGGAAAAAGCTCTTGACACTATTTATAGAGCTACTCCTTATTCACAAAGACCTCGTAAAGATGATTTAGATTTAGGTAATGAAATTGATCAGTTTATTCTTGAATTTAAATGGTAGTTTCATGTTTGAAAGCAATTGGTTTCGTGCGTCGTTTGACATTTGTCATACGTTGGAGGTAAAACAAACTCACTTTCCCGCTTTGTTTATGTTATGAAATACAGCATTTTCAACAATTTTAGGATAAATTCACAAGTTGAAATGATTTATATTCATAGAATTGGTGAATTACTAGACCCGTCAGGCCAAGTTATTGTGTCATTGTGAAATGCAACATAAATACACCGAGAGACCAAGGAATACATTCGCTTTGTTTACATTGGCGAAGAGCGAATATTTGGAGATTTTAGTGATTTTATTAATTCTACAAGTGAAATTTTGTGATAATGGATCTGATTAACTGATATTCAATCTCAGATGATAATCGTTCAAAACGATATAAATGAAAATTGCAGTGTTTATCCTTGTCTGCTAAAGCCTAGCGTATCCACATCAGAGATAGCATTTATTATAGGTATAACTATTGAAAATGAGATAGTAAAATGTTTGGTTCATTAATTCCTGAAAATAAACAGCAGAATGAAATCCAACGAATGTATGGAATGGAAAAAACATGGGTTCCAGAGCTCAGTACTATTTCAAATAACGTTCTATGTTGCAAATTATCAAATTACTACAATATTGGTCTACAGTAGCTATGTCAGTGCTATCATAATCTTCAGTTATATATTTATTATACCAAATATATGTTACAAATAAAATAATTCATATGAAATTTTTTCCTTGAACACCGATTTCGATTCATCCTCAAAAAATTCTTTACTATCCATATAAAATGTTTTTTGATCATGCAGATGCAACATTAGGGCTTTCATAATCTTTAATAATTGACAATAAGGTCAATTCGAAACATATTACAAACAACAAAATGTAGAAGTTCCATCCGAGTAGTCGAGCCACATCGGAACGTGTTCGGTTGAGAACAGAGAAAGTTATCTGGTTTATTATTATTATAAAATGCATGCAATATTTTGACAAATCTATCACATAACGAATTGCCTTTATATATCATATGGAGATGCGAGTGGTAACCATTCAGGATGGGTTTGTCATTCATAACGCCAGCTTTTGTAGTGTCGATAAGATATAATTCTTGAAATGTGTATAACAAACACAAAATATTCTTATAATACTTATCTCATCATGAGTCAACTTATTAAACAGAACAAATTAAATAGATAGTCCAACATAACTCCTTAACCAGTGTGGAAATGCCTCCAACAAACTCTACCATAGTTTGTTACTTTGTCAGAACAGTTTTTTCAATTTATGGCGTGAATATAGGATGTTTGCCTTCTCTGGGATAGTTCACATAGTATTCTATTTCTTCCAATACCAGATAAAACTTAAGGGAATAGGTAAAAAATGCAAATATTCAAATATAAGGTCTACACTACAATATATCTGAAAAATCGGATTCCTTCGTCTCTCGGTGTATTTATGTTGTATTTCACTACGGAACAATAACTAGGCCTAGTTATTCACCAATTCTATCAATATAAATCATTTTAACTTGTGAATTTATCCTGAAATTGTTGAAAATGCTGTACTTCATAACATAAACAAAGCGGGTAAGTGAGGTTGTTTTACCTCCAACGTATGACAAATGTCAAACGACGCACGAAACCAATACTGGAGTTTTAACATAAGTTAATATCAGCTAAGTGAAGGACAAACAAGGCATTTGGTGAAGTTTCTGTTAGAGTTATTTATTGGATCATAATTTTGTTTTATAACACATTTTCAAAATTGTACTTTTTCTTAATCATACCAACAATGAACCAACAAGCAAGGAGGGAAAAAATTCCAAATGTCATGGCTTGGCTCTATATTGCTGGTATGGCAATTAAACAAAAAGGCACCTTTTACTCTAAATTCACCATAATGTTGTATTGTGTTACTTGAGAATAATGATGTATTGGAATTTGCAGAATGGCGTACTGGAACTAGTGGTAGACTTATCCTCTACGATGAAGACAGTACTACGAAGGTAGAAGGTGATTGGAAGAGAAAAAACACTCTTCAGCATTATAGAGTTCCTGATGGTGGATGTCTGAATTTGGTGTCCAAACAAAGTTCTATTTATAATTTAAGTATATTCTCAGAGAAGAATGATAAGCTTCATAAGTATGAAACACTTAATCTTAGTAAATTTAGTTCAGCTAGTCCTCCTCTGAGCAGAGCAACCAGCCCTCTGAATCATGATCATGATCAAGGATTGAAAGGTTGGCATCTGGTGAAACATCACGATAATGAGAATCAGAAAGAAGGTGAAAGGGGAAACAAAATGGTCTCAGAAATTTATTTAACACGTTTGTTAGCAACTAAAGGTACCTTGCAAAAGTTCGTGGATGATTTATTTGAAACTATATTTAGCACAGCTCACAGAGGTTCAGCTTTGCCTCTAGCCATCAAATATATGTTCGATTTCCTGGATGACCAGGCTTTACAGCACGGCATTTCTGATCCTGAAGTTGTCCACACCTGGAAAAGTAATTCCTTACCGCTCAGGTTTTGGGTGAATCTCATTAAAAATCCTAATTTTGTTTTCGATATCCATAAATCGAATATTGTTGATTCTTGTCTGTCTGTAGTTGCTCAAACATTCATGGATTCTTGTTCCACCTCCGACCATAGATTAGGTAAGCCTTTTCGCTGGTTTAAACTTTCAGTCTATTCAAATGCATCATTTTCAGGCAAGGATTCACCTAGTTCCAAACTGTTATATGCCAAGGATATCCCATGTTATAAAGAGTGGGTTGAAAGATATTATTCAGATATTAAAGTCATGCCAGCTATATCTGACCAAGATATGAATGCTATGTTAGCAGAAGAATCTAGAGTGAGTATTACGTTTTTTATAAAACCGAATAAATTATTTCTTTCATAATCTGCAGAATTATATTATCTTCTACACTTCTATAGCAGTATTGTGATCAGTCAGAAATCGTCTTTAATTTTTTTATTCTGAAAAACTAAAAATTGATTGAAATGAAGTATAATAGGTATCTTGCATTAATTTTTTTTATCATTGGAATCAAATATTCTATACGTAAGACAACTGAAAAACTGCCGGGAAAAACTTCAATTTTCAACGACATATTGGCTGTTCAAACGGACGGAAATTCGCGCCTTCCGTGACGTACCATGATATACCCAATCTCTCTCTCTCTCTCTTCTCGTGTAATTTTCTCTCTAGCAAGCCAATAGACAGCGTCGGCTATATCGATCGGTGAATCTTGCAATAACTAGTGACGTAGAAGACGATCTGATGCCTTTCACCTCAGCAATTATGGTGTTATTTACCCTACTCAAAATCATTTCAGAGAAATGTCATAGAGTATTCTCTCTTTTACGAAAGCATGTTTAAGAAATGAATATCTTTATATTCACAGAAACTGTACTTGCACTCCTGAGCTTGTTATTGTTAGTTAAGATTCAAACCTGAAAATCTTGTTATATGCACCTCTTGGCGTATAGGAGCTATTAGGTCTGGTTTTGAATTTTCAATATTCATCAGCGGGTCATTTGATCTTCTATAAATATGACTAAAACATTCGTATAAATCGGTATAGACATCGAAAAAATGTGATTTCCCTCATTGAATATTTTGCAGTGCGACAACTTACGTAATGTATCTTTATTTAATATTCAGCTCCATACAACCGAGTTCAACACAAACTGCGCCCTGCATGAACTCTATACATACGCAATGAAGTACAACGAACAGCTTACTGTGACGTTAGAAGAAGACGAGTTTTCACAGAAACAGCGATTGGCCTACAAGCTAGAGCAAGTTCATAACATGATGGCGGTGGACGGGCAACCATGATATTGGCCTGACGTCACACATCCGTCGGCGCCCCCTTTGTCCAGTCTGCTCATTTCGGGTACTCAAGAACTTGCTTGCTGATGATGAAAACGTACATATCCAAGCCGACGTGAGACGTTCAATATATTCGAGTATCAATAAGTAATTGTTTCTGTGTCGTCGGTCGATACCGGTGGTGCGCACTCAAGTGACTCAAGTGCCTCTGGTAGAATGAGTTGTACTGTCTGTATACAGATAATTGTATTATATTTTTATGATGATTGTTCTGTTTATGCTTTTCTGTGCCCATATGGCATTACCATTTATTAATCGTACATGAAACAAATATGGAATGCTTTTTAAATAATTGTATAATTGATGTACCTTGTATTTATCTTTGTACAGTTTTATATTTTTATATTTAGTTAATTGCAATCACGATGATTGTCTTCCGCAATGAAGGAAGTAGCAGGGTGTAGTGTTTATTTGCGATCTTTCAATCATCAATCTGTCAGCTTGGCTGGAAAAAACTGTACTCCACCTATCAATTTTGGGATTTTTTTTCAGAATAATATGTTTATTGTTGAATGTTGTATCATCATTTTATTTAATACATTGAAAAATAATTTGAGACATGGCTAGCATTTGGTATGGTTTTTTTTGGCCACCTGATGAAACCTCTACATACTGTGCACACAGGTCGTGTCAGTGTGAATTGTGTACGTGTATAAAGGCTGTGTACATTTTCTGTATCATATTTTAAAAATAGAAGATTGCTGTCTTGCTTAACAGTAAAACTACTTCGTAACTTTCTTGGTTTCTATAGATTTTTGAACTTACCAACCTGGCTGTAAATTTTTTATTAAGATTAATTACACTTTTCCGATCCTATTGCTTCAGACAAAATGAATTTTCTGAATGTTTCAAGTTATTTGATATTATTGTCATTTCCTATCGAATAATTATCATAAGGAAAGATTTCAATATTATTTTTCATCATTAACTATATGTATATTATATCCTTGTAATTTTCAAATTGATAGTTCTGATGTGATTTTTAATATTTTGCGATATAGTTGAATAGGTAATTTTTGTTCGATTATTGGAAATCGATGGTCACTTTATTTGAATTGGATTCTTTGATGAACCCAGACCTTTGTTTTGAATTTTATCAGAAACTGTCAAAATACAGGTAGCTAAATATTTATAATTTTCAGATCAGTTTAGGATTCTTTGATTTGGGTCATCAACTCATTGCAAGAAAGAAATCTAAAAAGATTCAGTGGGTATATACATAATATTATATTATTCTCCAATAAATTCGTTTACGCATATTTTATTCTTTTTTCTTCTTGAAAAATCTTTTCTCATTTCAAAATTTGAATTTTTAATTTATTTATTGGGCATCTTTTTACATATTAACTAATCAATTGTATATTTAAACGTTCCTTCATCTCAGTCATTCCAATTAAATTATATAGATGTCAAACGTTATCTCATAATATATGTGCTGTTGTTGTTTGTTGAATTCCATTGAAAATTGCTTCAAATTTTTTTCTGCCTTATAAATTATCCATAGAATCATGTTTGAAGTCATTATATTCATGAGAATTACTCTAACACTTTTCCACAGAGTTCCACTTTCGTTGATAATCAGAATAAGCTTTAGATTTCCCCTTTTGTTATTGATTACATATGATGGAATTTCACTTCTAGTTACCTAGTTTTGTTTTCAGGCTATGAAACTCCCGAATATGAAATGGAATAAATTGTATGTTATAGATGTTTTGTATACTCTAGGTTTAAGATTTTCTTGTCAATTTTGCTGATGAACATCTGAAAATTTATAGCAATTCATTTTAACTTCATGTGATCCATGTTTCATGTGTATTTCAGTGTATAACATTCATTTCAATGAAAGATAACATTTTATTGATTCTATTTGATGTCGGAATAACTGTTCATAGATTACATCTGAATCCTGTTTTCAATCTCTCAGTCATGAACAATATTCCTTTCCAGCTATCAAAATTGTTTGGTACTTCTTTCGTTTCAATACATAAGCATTATCGATAATTTCAATAGATCATGGAAGAAAAATTTCAAAAGTAAACTATGAAAGACATTCTGTTGAGTGATACATCAAAAGAAAACTTTTTGCAGGTGGGAGGTGTAAATAGAATTTGCTTCAAATAGATATTCATGAATGTGATTCAAATACTTTGTTTTGTCTGAAGTAGAAATGGATGTACTATCATATTGTGTGTCTAATATGATTGGTATTTTCATCATTTTACAAACTGTAACCGTCCTTGCGAAGTAATAGGCAGATTTTTCACAGTCTAGCTGAATTTTCGAATACAAGAAGACTCGCCAAAATTTCAAAAGGCGAAGGACCAATATGCGGTCTTTCTGAGTAACCATATCATTTTTAATAATTTTGAAAGTGAGGATATTGTTGTTATCTATAACAAATATTGATATAACTTTTGGGGCCACTGTTACGTATTTTTTCAAAACTTTGAGTTTTCTAAGGCACTCAACTATATGAATATTTGATTTCTTTCTGATATTTATTGTCAGTAGTTTTTTCATGGTTTTTTAACATCTGTGCCAAAATAAGATACTTTCATGTGGAATTTTGCAATGAAATTCTCCGATGAATAATTTTATCTCGTCAATTCAATGTTGTGAATCGTCTCTTGAATAATGTAGATAAATCTTTGGATGGAGATATTTGTATGGCATGGGAAGAACCTAAAGAATGGAAAAAATTACAGTCTTATTCGAATAAATTGGCTAGAGTGTATGAAATGCCTATATGGACAGCTACGCATATCAACAGTTCCAGCAAATTTGAAGTATGCACCAACGTTTGATTTGTATTATCCTCTGCTGTGGAGAAATTTATAAGAACTAGGGGAAAATAAATGTGAAATCGCAAAGAACTGTCAATAGTGCGTAGTAATAACGCTATTTGTATATACTTTTAAGTGTGAGAGTGTGTGCATGTGCACGATATATTTATGGTATTATTGTATGTACTGATTGCATCTGCAATAATAAGATAGTTATGTATTACTATTATATGTTAAAAAAGACTGAATGGAATTATTTGAAAATATTAAAAAACTTAAAGAGTTGTCTTCATTACTTATCATCCTCAATGTTGTAAATTGAAATCCTCCCAACGGTTTTGAAAATACAGCCACCTGAAATTTTGTTTGTTTTGAATAAGTCCGTCATTTTTTGGGGCTTTGATAACGAAGATGGAATTCGTGAATGGGCAGAACTCTTCAAGTGATTTCGTAAATTTTTTGAAATTTAATTTTCAAAAGTCTTTCCATAAATGAAGATCTGATGGAATTGAATATAGTGTTGGTTAAATGGATGCAGAATGTGAGGAAATGCCTTCGTGAATGGGCAGAACTCTTCAAGTGATTTCGTAAATTTTTTGAAATTTAATTTTCAAAAGTCTTTCCATAAATGAAGATCTGATGGAATTGAATATAGTAGTTGGTTAAATGGATGCAGAATGTGAGGAAATGCCTTCGTGAATGGGCAGAACTCTTCAAGTGATTTCGTAAATTTTTTGAAATTTAATTTTCAAAAGTCTTTCCATAAATGAAGATCTGATGGAATTGAATATAGTAGTTGGTTAAATGGATGCAGAATGTGAGGAAATGCCTTCGTGAATGGGCAGAACTCTTCAAGTGATTTCGTAAATTTTTTGAAATTTAATTTTCAAAAGTCTTTTCATAAATGAAGATCTGATGGAATTGAATATAGTAGTTGGTTAAATAGATGCAGAATGTGAGGAAATGCCTTCGTGAATGGGCAGAACTCTTCAAGTGATTTCGTAAATTTTTTGAAATTTAATTTTCAAGTCTTTCCATAAATGAAGATCAGATGGAATTGAATATAGTAGTTGGTTAAATGGATGCAGAATGTGAGGAAATGCCTTCAAACTTGAAGTATTAATGCGCAAAATCTCCTGACTTCGCGTCAGTTTCATCTAAATCTAGCTTATTTTTGATTCAGTCTAATTTTTCTTGAAAAAATCGAATAGTCTTCTTCAATTAATCTGGGTATCAATTCTATTGACTGAAACGTCACAGTTCACTTTGTTTATTGTTTGTATTGTTCCGGTATTGTTCATAACATAATTTTACTTCTAAATATCTTGAAGTAAGTAAGATGCTTCTTTAAATTTAAAGGTAAACTTAGGCATTAATTGAAATCTAGGTATAATATTCTTAAAAAACTAGCTGGTTATTCACAGGCTGCTGAGTCTACCACTCTTCGTACGGCAGCTTTGGCTTTGGTTGTTCCTGCTGCTGAATTTTGTTGTTCGGTTTGGTTTAACAGCGCTCATGTTGGTAAAATTGATGCACAGCTTAATGTTTCCATGAGAATCATTACCGCCCCATATTCGTAGACAGGATGCAGTGATAAAATCTTGGGATAAATAACATTCCTTTCCGAATTTGTTCCCAATCATGTCTTATATTTCGGATTCTAAAATTGCCTGATTGTAATCTCGTAAACCTTTATGGATTAACGATTCTCTTCATTCCAATTAAAGTGACAAAAAAATTAGGCTTTCGGAATGGAATTCCTGTAATGTTTTCAACAAAGGTTTGATCAGAGATCCCTATGAAAAAGTTCATGGATCTTCCTGAGAAAATTTGGAATCGACTTAGAACCGGCCATTGTCGCTGTAATAGTTAAATCTTCAAATGGAATTCGGTCAAAAGGCCAAGGTGCGAATGCGGAGAAGAAGAAGAAGCAATAGGACACGACACGTTTTATTCGAAGTATTGTTTGCTCTTGATATCTTAAGCAGGTGAGGCACCTGCCCACGATCTGCATGCTTTTACGTTGCCAATAGCCGCGAGAAATATTATACCGGGTGACCCATTTTAACTTAGGCAGCCAAATAACTCGAAAAATAAGCACACTACGAAAAAATGTTTGAAATCAAAATTTCGTCATTTCGAGGGGGACGTACAATGACGTTAAAATGAGGCCCCCCACCCTTCCCCCTGGGCGGTGAGGGGGGGCAAGTTTGAAATCTTAAATAGGAACCCCTATTTTTTATTGCATATTCGGAATCTTTGGCTAAAAACACATACAATTTGTCTGAAACATTTTTCTCGATTCGTGATAGATGGCGCTGTAATCGACGAAATTCAATTTCTTCGATTTCTCTTACTGAGAACCCATGCTTACGATTCTGCAATAAATTAACAATAAAAATACCACGTTTTCATTGTTAATACTCGAAATTAGTCTTAAAACAAACTTCTCATTATTTTTTATTACTCATTAATTACTTCTCAAGAAACTGCATATCGACTACTTCTGTAGGCGTATAATTTGCCATTTTACCAAAATTTTATCAGAGTACAAATGTTAAAAAAATACATAAACACTTGTAACAATGAAAACGTGGTATTTTTATTGTTAATTTATTGCAGAATCGTAAGCATGGGTTCTCAGTAAGAGAAATCGAAGAAATTGAATTTCGTCGATTACAGCGCCATCTATCACGAGTCGAGAAAAATGTTTCAGACAAATTGTATGTGTTTTTAGCCAAAGATTCCGAATATGCAATAAAAAATAGGGGTTCCTATTTAAGATTTCAAACTTGCCCCCCCTCACCGCCCAGGGGGAAGGGTGGGGGGCCTCATTTTAACGTCATTGTACGTCCCCCTCGAAATGACGAAATTTTGATTCTAAACATTTTTTCGTAGTGTGCTTATTTTTCGAGTTATTTGGCTGCCTAAGTTAAAATGGGTCACCCTGTATAATGCGTGAAATTTCGATGTAAATAGGAGAAAACGGGGTGTCGTTCAGCAGGCTTCAATGATTATTTTTAGATTTTTTTTGGGATGTACTTGATCCTTTTGTGAGAATGAGCAATTTAGTTTATTTTTCCGTTTTTCACCCCAATCAGTTTTATTTCTCTGATAATCTTAATTAAGGAAAAACCACGAAATCTGACGTAATTTCTCTGGGAATTATGATGATATATCAATCCGACATTTCGTATACTTTTATGAAATTCGAGCAAAAATGTTTTATGATTTTAGTATAGATAGTTAAAAAAAAAATTTTCGAAAGAAGTTTGAACCCAATTTTATATTTACTGACTGTTCGATACATGCGACTAGAGACAGGGACATGAAGGTTGGAATCGGCCAATCAGAGAGAACCCGTTATGGCGGTAATTTTGAACTTCGCAACGTGAGTGATGACTTTTCTATATATGGTGTCTCTTTACTTCTATATGGTGTGTCTTTGGTTTCATACAGTATCGAGATCTCGAACTGGTATATTCTTATTTAATTTTGATGAAACTAAGACTGAATTTCTCTATTTCAGAGGGAAAACTGGATATTCATGTAATAGTATCATTGTATAATCTCTCCCTCTTTATACAATGATAGTATGTATATATTGGAAAATTTGTAACATGAAAGTCGGTCCTTTTTTACGCGCTTTGTTCCAAGGAACGATGTAAAGCGTTATTATCTTAGCAACAATTCGGCAATTCTCGAAGTACGAACGGCAAATAGCCTTGAACGACTTGTCGTTCAAAACGGGTCCCTTCCAGGTATATAATATAGAGTTCATTGGGTAAAACAACCTCACTTTCCCGCTTTGTTTATGTTATGAAATACAGCATTTTCAACAATTTCAGGATAAATTCACAAGTTAAAATGATTACTATTCATAGAATTGGTGAATTACTAGGCCCGTGCGAGGCCAAGTTATCGTGTCGTGAAATGCAACGCTATCATAATATTCAATTATATATTTATTATACTAAATATATATGTTACAAATAAAATAATTCATAAGAAATTTTTTCCTTGAACACCGATTTCGATTCATCCTCAGTGTTAATAAGAAGTGTTTCAATAATTTTGATGAACTTGTATCTTTAATATATTCTCTGTAATGTACCATCTTCTCAATTCAAGCTTCAAATCAGGTCTTTCAGAGATGTCTGATGGCACTTGTGATGACTCGTATTTCAGTACTTCATCAGATATTATCGGTATTGATGCATCAGAGCTAGTTCCACAATTACTGGAGGGAACATTATTTTTTATGCCTTCAGTACCTGTGGTGATAAATTGAAGTAAATTATAACCTAAGTAGGTATAACTTTTGAATATAGGATTTAAGACTATAAGATGTGATTTATTCATTTATTCAGTAACTTATGATGTACTAACATTAATATTCCTTTTTTCGTGTCATTATAATGGTAATTTACATCATTTTCATTATTCTCATGACCTCCATTGCGCCTAGCTTTCTTTTTCGGTTTTTTTCTAAAATTAAATCGTGAATTTTCACTCTCGGTTCGACAGTTATATCGAGTCCTTTTTTAATTGTATCCATTGCAACAATAATTAAACGCACTTTTGTTGTCTTAACAACAAGGTGACTGGATGAGTTGGTTAAAGCACAGGACAAACCGAAGAGGGATGGAGTTTATGCAGGTTCGAATCCAAGTAAGGTACAAATATTTAAACGTTAGCTCAATATAATGGTGATGGGAGGTAGAATTCAAGAGAACTTAGAAATTGAGCCAATAACTGAACAATACAACGCATAAATATGAGAAAAGCTTTTAAATTTATTTTCTCCGTTCCCATTTTCAACCGTGTAGTCTTTATAAATGTCAGATATAGATTATTGTTTGTGAATCGATATAGATTTTCTTTACTTCAAAGTTACGTCTCATACTCCCAAAATACGCATCTGCTTGATAAAGAATTTCTGCAGCCAAACGTTATACCGTTTGTCGGTAATGAGTCTTTAGCGCAAAAATATAGTTTATCGTTATTTGATCTCTATCTAAGGGGTAGAGGTTTTTGATAACGTTTTGTTGCTGGTTTTGATAACGATATCTCGTTATCGTAACGGACCTTCAGATATTCTACCTTTAACTAATCGTTAACGAATTGTTATACGGGTAGGTTTGGACTAACACGTAGTGATGAAAAATCTGTTTTTGAATTAAATTCTGGTTGTCAGGCCGTAAACACATTGTCTACAACTTATTTCGAAGGGGAAGACTATATAGACCAGAGTATTTACTGAATATCCCGGTTGAACAAACTCAATATAGAGCTAAATCCACCAAACAGTTTTGAGGATTTACAAATCTGAAATGATGGTGCTTTCCTAAATAATTAACCCAAAAAAACCTCTGCGTACACAAAATTGAAACTTGGTAATTATAGTTGTAAATTTCATTAAGAAGCTCAGGGATTCGATAATTGGTGAACAAAGTTTAGGGCCTAAAGATCAATAAAGGACGAATTCGTGAATAATGGGTATATCTGGAATGGATGCAATGATAGTGTATCATCGGCCTGATGATTCAAATCATTTACGCCGAGTTGATCTTTGTGCACCAAAACTCTTACTCTACAAATGTCCGTTCACGTAGACCTACAGCCGCCGATTGTGAACATAATAACTTTGAAAACAAATAACTAGTTGTAGAGCTAGGGGTTTGAAGCTCAAGTTATTAGAATTCATGAATGGGTGTAAAATCCACCTGTAGTTTTCAAATACGTAATATATTCATTAGAAATATATTCTACTTATCGGATAGAGCTGAAAATATATATGTATAGATACGATCTCGATGAAAATTATAACTATAATTAACAAGTTTCAATTTTGTGGACGCAGGGTTTTTTCGAATTTATTATTTACGAAAACAACAATTATTTCAGGTTTGTGAATCCCCGAAACTATTCAGCGGATTTAGCTCATTTACTCAACCGAAATATTCAGTATCTTCACCTGAAAATTTCAATACCCTCTTCTTTTCCTTCGAAAGTTACAGAGTATTTATGGCCTGATGACAGACAGAATTGAATTCAAAAATAGATTTTTCATCATTGTTAGTCCAACCTAGGCATTCGTTCAAGACCATTTGCCGTACGTAATTCGAAAATTGCAGATTTGTTGGAAAATAATGATAATGCTTTGAATTGTTCCTTACAAGCGCGTAAAAAAAGAATCGACTTCATGTTAAAAATTTTTCAATTACACATGATACATAAATATCCAGTTTTCCGTCTAAAATAAAGAGATACATAGTCTTGGTTCCATCAAAATTAATGAAAAATATCAGTTCGAGATAAAATACTGTATGTAACCAAAGACACCACATAGAAGAGTCATCATTCACGTTGTGAAGTTCAAAATTACCGCCATTCCGTGTTTCCTCTAATTGGCCGATTCTAACCTTCATGTCCCTAACTCAAGTCGCATGTCCGTTCGATCGCAACAAAATTTTGCCCAAACTTGCGCGTCGTCATTTTCAATCCAATCGCTCCACTAGTTCCTGAAATACCAGGGGAAATAACCTTGAATTTCAAGTGGCTATAACCACAGATCAACCAGATAAACCACTAGCGTCATTTACTTAGGAAATCTATGTCAACGCAGATATGACCCTGAATCGAGCTAATCAGAATTTTAGTAGGCGTTTGGGGTGCCAATCAGATTGCAGGAATAGGATTACGTCACTCTCGCCGTTTTCGGACTCGCTTGAAGAGGTTATAAACATGTAAACAAACTGAAATGAATTTTTCATCCTATTAATTGATGAATAATTTCGTATCTGTTCCATTTAAGAATATATTCCAAACAGTTTTTTACAACCAAATCAATTGTTTAGTCATCTTTGAGGTTCTATTTTATGATGACAGTCCTCATTAAATGTTTTAATTATACAACAAGAAATGGAATCGAACTTAGGTGGACTCATTCATAATATTCATTTTATATAATATAAATGAATTGCAACTGAAGTAAAAGCATTACAACCTCCATTATTCAATTAAAACGATGGGATGTCTAATAAAATTGTATATGATTGCACAAACACTAGGAATGGAATCGAACAAAGTTGGTCTATTCATAATTTGATTTTATATTGAAATGAATCTCATTTGATGTGAAACTACAAAGATTCTCTGATTAAGGTAAACGGGTTTTCCATAACATTTTTCCTAAATTTTCATTTACTCGAACAGAGTTCTTCTACAGGAGTTTGAGGTGTGACAAAACACTCGCTTTGGTGTTGGAAATTTGCTTTTCAAATGGTTTCATCGAAAAATCTTAGTCTGATTTTGGTTTTGTGATTCCTGAATCCCGACAAATCCGTTTTTACATTTCGATTTTAGATATTCCAAAATCAAGTATTCAATTTGACAGCTGTTTCGAGGAACAAGAAAGTGTGGTTATGTCTGTTATATTTCTCAAGGTCGGAGAGACGCGATTCCCGCAAACGATGAAGTGATTTGTCTTGTTGGTCTGTGCTATAACTCCGAAACCCACAGAATACAATCCAGAATCCTTCGAATCCAGAATCGTTCGAATCCAGAATCCTTCGAATCCAGAATCCTTCGAATCCAGAATCGTTCGAATCCAAAATCCTTCGAATCCAGAATCAGACACCAAATAAATTGCCCCGAAACCATCGTCGAATTTATGTATTGGACACCTGTTAAACTAAATGTTCTCTATTGTTTCCTCTTCTTCTCCGCATTCGCACCGTGGACTTTCGAGCGAATTCCACTTGAAGAGGAAACTATTACAACGACCATGATCACGTTCTGAGTCGATTCAAAATGCACCAAATTTTCCTAGGAAGATTAAAACCATGAACCTTTTCTGAAGGATCGCTGATCAAACCTTTCTTGAAAATATTAAACGAATTCCATTCCGAACGCTAAATTACTTTTTCACTTTTCTTGTAATAAAGGAAACCATAAAGGTTCACGAGATTTCAATCTAGCGATTTTAGAATCCGGAATATAAGAAGTTATTGGGAATGAATTGGGAAAGGAATGATATTTATCCCAAAGAGGTGTATCATATTATCCTCATTAAATTCTGTATGAACCTTCAAACTGTCATTTTTCGATAAAGTACTGGATTTCAATTCAATATAATCGCGATGGACAGACCAAATTGAAGAAATCACGGGACAGACATTGCAGACCAATTTGAGGGAAGCCGGGCACCGCCAACGTTGGAGACATCTAGTTAATCAATGTTCATAGTCATGATGTCACGACTCTTCAGAAATGAAGATACGACTAGAATGATAATCTGTATTTTTGGAAAAATTGGGAAAATAAAATTTTGAGTGGGTGTTTCTGCGGAATCATTAGGTGGGTTTTACCCATTCACGAATTCAGCCTTCGTTATTGAAGTCCAAACCTTCTCTACCAATATCGAGTTTCTAAGTTGTTTCTTTCGGAAGCTATTGTGTTTAATGGAGATGACCGCTTTGGCAACGAATTCGAACATGCGTACAAAAGCTGCTGCCTTCACGGCAGTGCTTTTCTAGATTTTTTTCCATGAACTACTGGATTTCACCCATTCACGAATTCGACCTTCGTGACGGCCAACCGTAAGTCATTATTTTCTGAGTTAATCCGGAAAAACAAAGATATCGAGAAAAAAACATGAAATTTTATATATCTTTTCCCAATATCTCCAGAAATTATGGTTATATCGGAATGAAATTTGGTACACTGCTGTAAAATGTGATTGTTTTTTTTGGATTCAATCAATAGTTTTCGAAAAAAAATCTTACCCATCCAAGAATTCGACCTTCAAAATTATGTAGAATATATTAGGGTCGAAAAAGGTCGAACTCTTGAATGGGTGGAATCCACTCAATGATTACGTATTCAAAATGTATTTTCCCAATATTTACCAAAATTCAGATTAGACCAAATTGAAATCTAATATACAGTGCGCGTCAACATCATGGAACAAATTCATTTTCTCAGAAGAAAAATATTTGGCAACAAAATCCTGAAACAGGTCAATTTTTGTTTCACGTTTTACCAAATTTATATGCATTTTTGAAGGATTTTTGTTGCACCCTGTGCCATTTTGGTTTATTATTTGATAAAATCAAATAATAAACCTTAGTGTTGTGAATTCCCCGCCGAATTCCTACCATTGTATAAACCTCTTTATACAATGGTCCTACGCACCGTTAGGATCTGGCGTCTAGGAGGTTTGAAAGTTTTCAAAATCAAACTAAACTGTTAAAGAAAAACACACTTTAATTCGATTCCTAGTTGTAAAATGAATATCTTACTAGACTAGTGCCGATACGAAATAATCAATCGTGTGAAATTATGAACAAAACGTAAAAACCAATTTTAAATATTTGAGCCGAGCCTCGGCGTTTTCGACCTTAAGCTTATCGTTTCGAATTCCGATCCCGACTGACTTTTGTCTGGAATTTTCAAATATCCCCAAGGATAAATCTTACATGCCTAAATATGTCTATGTTTATACTAACGCACAAACCACTTGAAGGGCGAACCACCTTAGCTCGCTCGAAAAGTGAAACCAATGCAAGTGGCCGCACAGGGCCGTATTCCCCAATTGTCTGGGGACAAATCTGTCGAGTTACGACACTTAGTGATCGACCAACAAAAAAAATTTTAACCCCCCCCTGAAAATTTCACAGTTTACGTTTTGGAGTATATAGATTTGAATGAACGAATAAAAAAAAATCCGTCCGTCCGCCGTACGCCGTCCGCCGTCCGTTGTCCGGGACTTTTCTCTGGAAATACTGAACGAAAATCCTTGAAACTCGGTAGAAAAATCGTGTGTCACTCAGGGTTGATCCTCCAAGCTTTTCAGCAGGATCAGTGTATCCTAAAGGGTCTAAATGGGGGGTTGCATAACTTAACCTAAAAAATTTTACCCGGATGATTTCCGACCAGTGGTTTCTGAAATATAAAGAAAAACGCTGCAAATTTCCAATAATATCGAAAATGAATCATCGCATTCGGTTCTAAGTTGTTTAAAATATCAATTGGATCCCTTCCAAATATTACTTTCGTGCGATTGTTGTTCTGGTACACTTAAGGCCCTTTCGAAGTCAGCAAAAAACGTTGGACCTTAAACGAAAACGAAAGAAAATATTGGAAGAACATCTTAAGAAATATATAGAGAACTTTTAAACGAAAATTACCTTGCAATTGTCCCAGTTTCTTCATCTACCTCCAATTTTTACTCTAGACATCGTTCTTGAATTCGCACTGCTGCCATCCGAATGATGAACAGTATCTCATTTTTACCTGAATGTGCCGAAAATATGCAACAACCGACATTTTTTTTATGCAATGCCTTCTTCCTACAAAGTTTCACAAATGCATAATATATGCAGTATAATAATGAAGAACAACTTCTTCAAAGATCATAACAAATAACATAACCACAATATAATGATAGTCGACAGAGTGATGTTTTGAAATATGGAAAATTCTGCTTTCAATTTTTACGAACTATTTTCAAAAATTATTGCGTGTGACGTCACCACTACGACGCCAAAATACCATTTATGAAAGATTTGACAGTAATCGAACTATTCTTTCAATTTTTACGAACTGTTTTCAAAAAATTTTGCGTGTGACGTCACTGTTGTGTCGCTAAAATAGGAATAGTTCAAAAGACACGAAAAATGTTTGAAAGATAGGCTCGCCAAAATTCAGCTTAGAACCACAGACCAACCAGTTGATCTGTGTTAGAACTCCCAACTCTATTGGGAACTTCTGCGAAGATGCCAGCGCCCTAACGGATAAATTTAGAACCTGTCCAAGCTAGTAGTTCTATGTAAACAAACCTTAGAAATGTGGTGGAGAACGAATATTAATTAAGCAGAGCTTTAATATTTAAAGAAATTATTATAATTGTGTGTAAGATTTCTTGAGAAGGAACTTTTCGTATGGATCACGATATAAAATCGTACTTTAAATCGTTCCTGGAGGATAATTTAAGTGTTATTTTAGTGTATGTTGCTTGGTGGATCAAAATGAACCAATATCTAAGTTTACTTGAATTTCTGGAAAAATAGGCACCTCAGTAAGTAATTTAAGGACTCTTATTTATATAAGAGTCCTTAAATTACTTACTGAGGTGCCACTTCTTCACATAAGTGAAGAAGTGCTGAATGCAGGCTATATTATGTGGTAAATCTAGAATCAGTCCAAATGATATGACTTGTTCTTTGTTTACAAACGAGTGAATCAATAAAATGAAAACAGATTTTCTGCTTTAGTTCTTTTGCATCGTATTACTGAAGAAAAGGAAACAGATAGACATATAATTGATTTCATTTTCATATTAGAGCAGCTCAAGATACACATACAAAATGAAAAATGTCACAGCTGGATCAACCTACCTTTATATAGAAATGTAAAGTATTAATGTATTTTTATGAATAACTTCAGCTACTATCAACTCTAACAGTATATCTAGTTTTTGTCAGGTTTTCAACCAGATCACTCTTTTAGAATATGATTTTGTGTAGTATGTGAATTAGGTAGCTGCAGAAGTGCTTGGTCGTTTCTCTGCAGCATTTTTCTTCAAAATTCCCTTATTTTCATATACACCTGAAAACATCATGACATGAAGTTGTTTCGAAATGAATACATTGTAGGTAATTTACCTTTATGAAAATAAACATCTTCAGAGAAATGCAGTGAACATACTTTTATGTATTTCGTGACCTGTTTTCCAATCTTCAATTTCTAAAGCTAGGCCTTTCTTCTCATTGAGTTCCCTGCCAGATGCTGTTTCTAAATTAACTTTACTTTCATTTGGCTTTGGAAAAAACGAAAACTGGAAGCACTAGATGATCCTTTCTTCTTTGACCATGAATAACATTGAGTTGAGGTACACAACAATAGTCATTTCGGAAGGATGTCATTTCGAATTAATACAATCGAAAATTTTAATCGGAAAGAAAGGAGTCGATTGATGAATATTTCAAACACTTTCGGTATACCAAAATTTCAACTCGGAGAACAACACAAAAGCTCGAAAATGAACTCCAAAAGTAAGCAAATTACATTAGAATAGCAGGCACGTCGAAAAACTACTAGCTTGGAAGTGTTCGAATTTCTATCGCCAGAGGGCGTATCGCTTAGCAGTAGTTGCGACTCGTAGACGAATTGAATTCGGATGAGCTCGAAAATAGCGCCCCTGAGAGATTTTGACACCCACCGTATTCTATGAACTGAACACCAAAGAATATCACGTATATAAAATTTTTCATGGTTGATTATATGATCTAATAATATTATTAGATCATTGGATTATATATATTTGTATTCTGTGTTGTCAACTATATATTTGTATTCTGTGTTCAGTGGTCAATTCATTACGAAAATAATGAAAATATGCATTCTCTTTCTGTGTCAATTTTATTTTACTTTTTTTTGATGTTCTAATGTATACAAAAACGTGAAATATTGTAATTTCACTATAAAAAATGATAAATGAGCATATTTACCCCATATTGATGCATAGCTACTGTAGCCTATTATTTTGGCAATTTTGTTGTAGAGTACCAATATACTCCCTGAAATGATGAATGACCAAGAACTCACAAAGTAAGTTCACCGATTTATTATTTAGATGCTCCTTTTGAAAGGATCATCCTTATTTTCAACATATTTTTGTTATCATCTCATAGTGAATATAATTTCTATCCATAGTCTAGCTGTGGCACAACTGATAGCCGAAGGTGAAAAGTTTAAGAAACGTCACGAGTTGAAATATAGATTAGAAGAGCCTGCTCGTTTAAGACCTAACTTACGATATTTCAGAAACACATTGAAAAACTGTGTATCTTCGAATGTAAGGGAAGAAGAGTTGAGAAGGTCTAAAGCTGCTGATGAATTGAAATATCTAGACAAACAAGTCAGGAAAAGGAAATCAGATAAAGATACCGTTAGTTCTGAGAGGAAACTAACGAAGAGAGACTCCTCACAGCATGAACAAGAAAGTATATATTGTAATAATTCTGAAAAAGAGCAGAAGAGAAACGTAAATTTCTGCTGAACAGATATATAATATATATAAAATCAAATTCAGATGATGAAATGGGTCACATTGCTCCAACTGATTTGAAATTTTTTTTTTCGAATAAGCCAAAAAATTTCTATCTATTCCCATTTATCAGAAGAATCCTTTTGTAATAAGAGCAACAAATAGAAAAAATATATGTTCATTTAGATTACTTTCAATTCAATAATAATCAAATCCCCCTCATCTTATGATACAAATAATCTAGTTGTCTACAAGTTAGAATACAAAAAACCTAAATTTTTTAAGTCATCTTAGGTTTCAGCTCCAAATATCTGAAAGGGAACTATTAAATATTATTTTTCATTGAACTCAAGTATTAGTCAAGAGCCATTGCCTAATGAGCAATAATGTACAATGGAGTTGTAGTTCAACAGAACCAATCCAAATGTGATGTGAAAAAGTCATCTCATTCAATTCGTCTGCATGAAAACAAAATTTTAATATTTCTCAAATAATAAACCGAACAATGTGTTCAGAATTACTGAAATGAATCAGTATGTACTTGTCTATGGTACTCGTTTCCTAAGTTCAGAGAGCAGCCACTGGCCTGAATGGAGCTTTAAAATATACCTACTTCAAAATAAAAGTTGAACTATGATCAACTGTATAGTATATTCAAGAAACTTTTGCCAAACTCAGAAAGTACAAGTGGATGAGAGTGTAGTAATTCATTGTTACTTATTAGTCGCCATGTTTACTTCATACTAAAAATGGGAGATCCTTTCTTGCTGAACTGTGAGTCTATAGAAAATACCTTTATTAATATGTGACATTATTATTAAGCACCCTTTATGGAGAGAACCAATCAAACAGTTTTAATTATGTGAAACATGTGTTGTTCACAAACTTGCTCAGCATTAGACTTGTTAACTCCAAAATGTGCTCTTGTGAAATAGGCATTTTTAGTCTTCAGAAACTTCCTCTAAGTAAACTTTGCGTACTCACAATAGTGTTGTCTACAATTGTATGAATATACATACCTTATTAAAAGTAAATACCGAGAATGTTCAGGATAGTCGTTAATATGGCTCAATTTTGTTTCTTTAAAGCTAAATGAATTGAAATATTCATTTGAGTTCAAAGAAACTTTTAAGATGATTTTTCAAACGTCGGTGTGAGTTCAATAAAAAACTGGCCATGGCTCTAATTTTCGGATAATTTGCCATTAACTTTCAATGAAGAACATAAAAGTTATAAGCGACCAGGTTGAAGAATCTGATATGAATTCAATTTTGTTCGACCAGCTGTCCATTGATGAGGGTAGTTTGAATATCAAAATGCAATTCAAAAAAGAGGAGCATTCTGGAGAAGAATTGACGTGAAGGAAAGAGATTTCACACTTGGTTCAAATTTGTTGCGTATCTAGAGTTATTGCACGATGGATAATGGGTACTGCAGAAATTTCACATACTCTTGAAGTGCTGAATATTAATTTCGAGAGGGAACGCCAAATTCCGCAGAAACCTGGTAGAAACATTTTTCTAATTATGTTAGAATCCTTACAGAAATCAACAATTTCGAAAAGTATTACTCCGTAACCATTAGATCGATTGTGCGCATTAATACTTGCACTAGTAGGCTGAACCTGAGTTCATAATCACTTTCGGCAAAAATTAGACATTTGCTGAGAAGGGCAAAATAAAATGCCGTTCCCCGGAACAAGCGCGTGATAATACAAAGTTGCAAATGATTTATATTATTTTTGGGTCCAGGGGTTTGTTTTAATCTTGTGTGTAATCCATTAATGGAAATGTGTTTCAAACACATTAATATACCTTGTTCATGAATTGGAAACCCCGAAAAAATTCTTTCAGATTGGTACCAAACGAAAAATATTTCCATTTGGTTACAAGTCTAGAGACATCAGTCAGTCAATCAGAGAAAAAAGAAGTAAAAAGCTTGCAATATTGAAGAAAAATTTCGAGAACAATAAATAACAACATCTTGTAGGTTTTTTCTGGGTTTACACTCCCAATATCTGGAACAGAACTATTAAAAATTGCTTTTTTATGGAAAACGCCGATGCGGATTGAACTAGTTTTCAAGGGCAGTTTCCAGGTAAACTGGTTGCGTAATGAACAATACCAGAACAAAACAAGTGATTAACAAAGTGAACTGTCACGTTTTATCAAATCTGATTCTTTCATTACAGTCAGATTTGTACTCTGAAACGTCACAGTTTGCTTTGCTTATCGTTTGTATTGTTCAATAAGCAACCGGTTTCTTAGAAACTGCCTTTGACATTTCCAACCACAAAGGCGTTTTTCAAAAAAAAAACACAATTTTTAATAGTTCTATTTCAGATATTGGGAGTGACAACCCAGAAAAAACCCACAAAATGAGGCGAAAACCTCCCAAAATAAGCTTTAATCGATATTTATGAATAACATAATTTCCACGAGGTTTCAGAAAAAATAAATTGCTTGTTGCAAGATAACTCCCAAGAAAAACAAATTTTAGTATTTTAGCTTCAGTTTCATTCTCAAAAATTTCAAAAAGCACTGCCGTGAAGGCAGCAACTTTTGCGCGCATGTTCAATGTAGATGACCGCTTCAGCAACGAATTTGAACGTGCGCGCAAAAGCTGCTGCCTTCACGGCAGTGCTTTTTGAAATTTTTTTCTGATAAATTACTGGATTTCAATTCGATCATATCTGTATTTTTGGACATATTGTAAAAATAAAATTTTGAATGGGTGTATCTACGGAATCATTGGGCGGATTTTACCCATTCACGAATTCGACCTTCGTAATTAAGCCCCAAACCTACTCTACAAATATCGAGTTTCTAAGTTGTTTCTTCCGGAAGTTATTGTGTTTATGGTCAGCCTAACGGCCGACTGCGTAAACACAATAACTTCCGAAAGAAACAACTTAGAAACTCGATATTTGTAGAGAAGGTTTGGACCTTAATTAAGAAGGCCGAATTCGTGAATGGGTAAAATCCACCCAATGATTCCGTAGATATACCCAATCAAAATTTTATTTTTCCAATATTTCCAAAAATACAGATCGAATTGAAATCCAGTACTTCATCGAAAATAACAGTTCGAAGGTTCATACAGAATTTAATGAGGATGATATGATGAGAAAATCATAGACATTTTTTTTAAAATTGTTCTAATAACACGATTATCACGAAATTTTGCATAAAGTTGTCTTTCAGCATCTTAAAACTAGCTGTGAAGTTTAATCAGGACTGAATCAGTATTTCTCGAGTAATACCGGAAAAATCAACGATATCGAGAAGAAAACCTCGAAATTTGACATATTTTTTCCCGATATCTCCAAAAATTATGATCGTATCGAACTGAAATTAAGTACACTGCTGTGAAATTAGAAGGTCAAAGTGTGAGTATAATTTTTTTTGGATATGATCAATGGTTTCCGAAAAAAAAAATTTTTTGTAAAAAAAATTTCGAAAACATTTTTTTTTTTAATTTACTGACAATATGATCTTGACGAAATTCGGCTCAAAGTTGCGCGTCGTTATACTCCACCAAACTGCCAAGTTTGAATCCAATCGCTTGAGTAGTTTCTGAAATAAAAAATAAGTAACTTCAAGTGCCTATAACTCCGAAACTATTCGACCGATTTGGCCCATTAACGAACTTAACTGCGGCATTCTGATGCGCAACCTATCCTGAAAGTTTCAAGTAGCTAGCTTGCTTCTGTCGACAGTTATCGTGTCTACGGACGGCCGGCCGGACAGAATCAAATTTGACACCGGATTCGTCATCAGTGAGTCCAACCTAGTCGATTGAGACCATTTTCGGCTCAATCATCCAAAATTACAGACATTTGGACAAAACGATAGCACGCTGTTCCCCTAGAACATGCGCGCAAAAATGAATATAATTTTTAGAGGGCAAGATACCTGAATTAAATAAATTGAAAATTATAATGTTACGAGGACAAAATGAATGAATAAAAAATCTGATTAGTCACATAATTGTTCTTTATTTTGTGGATATTGTGTCGTCATAAGTTTCCACTTCTAAAACATGGGGTCAATAAAAGTGGTTTGAATGTATTCAGCATTTACTTAATTTACAATATGCAATCATACATAAGATGAATTATACCTACAGCCAGAAAAATATCACCACATATTTTAAACTACATTCGAGTTCTAGAGCATGACTGCTTTTCTAAGGGATGCAAGCCGCATCTATTTTTACAGTCCTTACTTGTTCGTTAAAGATTCTTCTTTAGTATAACAGCTAAAATGGGATGTATAAAACATTTCTAAATATACATAGAAAATTAAAACTTGTATAAAAACACCATTTCGGTACTTCCTTTGTACATTTATTTAATTAATTCAGTATCAGACATGTATAAAGCATTCGCACAGTAATACCATTACGAAATGAGACAAGTGAGTGCGCAGGAAAAATAAAGGGGGATAAATGACCACCATACCAGGCAACTCGGGGGCTACTGTACTCTGATATAAAATAAATACATAAGTAACACGGATGTTAATATTTCCAGAAAGACGTATCTTGCTTAATTTACAAAATGGTACAATTAATTAAGGATTACACTAATTAATTTTAATTAGCTATCGGAGGGTCCATCGGAGCCCTAGGCTCCATATCTGATTCTTTCGTCCGCCACGCACTCACGCGACCTTCTAGTCCTATACAGGCTCTGTACACCATCCATGAGTATCTACAGGGTGGGATTAGCTGCGCGAAATTTGAAACAGTACTTTGGATAAGAGCAATGCCACTTGCTGATCCAAAATCTGACTCATTACTAAGGCCAACAGTCGCGCTTCTTGTTGCACTAATAAAGCACGGTTATCCGGATGCTGAGCCAAAAAGACTAGGGTAGCAGCCGCACGTCTCAACATGTCCAAACTGGTACCCATGGAATCAGGGTTATCTCGTAACGCACCAATACCATGCTGGTTGGCTACTCCCAAGGCGCTTTGTTCAGCGTGCTCTATGAATGCAACTAACAAAGAAACACAAGGTGTTTGAGAGGCCACCACACGCGCAAGACTGCTGTCTGCCGCAGCTAAATAGTGGAGGAGATTAATGGAGAACTCGCGCAGAACTTGATCTTCAGATCGGCACAGATGTTTTGTTAGAACGGCGCACAGTTTTTCCAATCTTGAGAACGGAGGAGTAGCTATAACCAAATCAACATTACAATTAGTAACACATAATTTACAAAGGGCTTCCAAGGCAAGTCGCTGAGGTGATAGGAGTGAAGAAGGCCCCACTGATGGAAAAGGATCTTGTCCAGAGGCTGAAGGACAGATTGCCCAGTGGAGAAGTCCATCGAGTAATGGCCTAGCTATTTCCTCTGAAAACTGGGATACATCGATTTGTCCAGCAATATTTGCAATTGATACAAGGATATTTTCTCTAATTTGTTGTAAGAAATCCCACCACCATTCTCCTTCACCTTGCAAACTGCTACAAGAATCACCAAAGTCGGCATCCTCCTGAAATATAACACAATTAATAAACTATATTCAATAAATTGAAATTCAAAGATAATTATTATGCCTCAGCAAGGATACCAGTGGGTACCTCAAATGCTCCATTTGTTTTACCTGATTTAATATAAACAACAACAAAGCCTGATTTTGGATACCAGTGGGTACCTTAAATACTTCATTTGTTTTACCTGATTTTAATATAAACAACAAAGCCCGATTTTGGCTTAGGAAAAAGTGTCAGAAGAATTTGAGCACCATTACTTCAATCATCTGATTTAAGCCTCTAGATATCATTGCAACATAGGAATTAAGTCTCATGAAATGACAGAGAGAAAAATACATTCTCATCTAAACAATTGGTTTCGTGCGTCGTTTGACATTTGTCATACGTTGGAGGTAAAACAAACTCACTTTCCCGCTTTGTTTATGTTATGAAATACAGCATTTTCAACAATTTCAGGATAAATTCACAAGTTAAAATGATTTATATTCATAGAATTGGTGAATTACTAGACCCGTGAGGCCAAGTTATTGTGTCGTTGTGAAATGCAACATAAATACACCGAGAGACCAAGGAATACATTCGCTTTGTTTACATTGGCGAAGAGCGATTATTTGGAGATTTTAGTGATTTTATTAATTTTACAAGTGAAATTTTGTGATTATGGATTTGATTAACTAATATTCAATCTCAGATGATAATCGTTCAAAACGATATAAATGAAAATTGCAGTATTTATCCTTGTTTTCTAAAGCCTAGAGTATCCACATCAGAGATAGCATTTATTATAGGTATAACTATTGAAAATGAAACAGTAAAATGTTTGGCTCATTAATTCCTGAAAATAAACAGCAGAATGAAATCCATCAAATGTATGGAATGGAAAAAACATGGGTTCCAGAGAACTTCTCAGTACTATTTCAAATACCGTTCTATGTTGCAAATTATCAAATTACTACAATATTGGTCTACAGTTGCTATGTCAGTGCTATCATAATCTTCAATTATATATTTATTATACTAAATATATGTTACAAATAAAATAATTCATATGAAATTTTTTCCTTGAACACCGATTTCGATTCATCCTCAAAAAATTCTTTACTATCCATATATAATGCTTTTTATTATGCAGATGCAACATTAGGGCTTTCATAATCTTTAATAATTGGCAATAAGGTCAATTCGAAACATTACAAACAACAAAATGTAGAAGTTCCATCTGTGAGTAGTCGAGCCACATCGAAACGTGTTCGGTTGAGATCAGAGAAAGTCATCTGGTTCATTATTATTATAAAATGCATAATATTTTAACAAATCTATCACATAAAGAATTGCCTTTATATATCATATGGAGATGCGAGTGGTAACCATTCAGGATGGGTTTGTCATTCATAACGGCAGCTATTGTAGTGTCGAGAAGATATAATTCTTGAAATGTGTACAACAAACACGAAATATTCTTATCATACTTATCTCATCATGAGTCAATTTATTAAACAGAACAAATTAAATAGATAGTCTTAACATAACTCCTTAACCAGTGTGGAAATGCCTCCAACAAACTCTACCATAGTTTGTTACTTTGTCAGAACAGTTTTTTCAATTTATGGCGTGAATATAGGATGTTTGCCTCCTCTGGGATAGTTCACATAGTATTCTATTCCTTCCAATACCAGATAAAACTTAGTGGAATGGGTCAAAAATGCAAATATTGAAATATAAAGTCTACTCTACAATATATCTGAAAAATCGGATTCCTTCGTCTCTAGGTGTATTTATGTTGTATTTCACAACGAAACAATAACTAGGCCTAGTTATTCACCAATTCTATTAATATAAATCATTTTAACTTGTGAATTTATCCTGAAATTGTTGAAAATGCAGTACTTCATAACATAAACAAAGCGGATAAGTGAGGTTGTTTTACCTCCAACGTATGACAAATGTCAAACGACGCACGAAACCAATAGTAACTAGATTTTTGATGCTTGCACAATTAGATACACTTTACTTTTATTATTTAAGAGGGGAGCTAGGTTAATTAAGAAGGAAATATTTCAAAATGATTGTTGATAGTTTTAGATCACTGGAGTATTTCTATTCAAATTTACTTGTTTAAATTCTGCAGGAAATTGTCCAAGAATTAGAACTAGTTAACTTATAGCTTGCCAATCACATGGTGATTAATTAAACAAAAAAAGCCTTGGTTCAAAGCTGTTCTTTTTTCATAAAAGATTCTCATTCCTGGTGAAATTTTCAGCCCAAAACTCATTGCGCTGGGTCCGGATGAGTGTAATCCAAACAGCGAATGCAATAAAATTTGATAAACGATTTGGCGAATAGTGTGGACGGCACTCGAGCTCAGCCTAGAATAATACCACAGACCAACAAGACAAATCACTTCATCGTTTGTGGGAATCGCGTCTCTCCGACCTTGAGAAATATAACAGACATAACCACACTTTCTTCTTCCTCGAAACAGCTGTCAAATTTAATACTTGATTTTGGAATATCTAAAATCGAAATGTAAAAACGGATTTGTCGGGATTCAGGAATCACAAAATCAAAATCAGACTAAGATTTTTCGATGAAACCATTTGAAAAGCAAATTTCCAACACCAAAGCGAGTGTTTTGTCACACCTCAAACTCCTGTAGAAGAACTCTGTTGGAGTAAATGAAAATTTTGGAAAAATGTTATGGAAAACCCGTTTACCTTAATCAGAGAATCTTTGTAGTTTCACATCAAATGAGATTCATTTCAATATAAAATCAAACTATGAATAGACCAACTTTGTTCGATTCCAATCCTAGTGTGCAATCATATACAATTTTATTAGACATCCCATCGTTTTAATTGAATAATGGAGGTTGAAATGCTTTTACTTCAGTTGCAATTCCTTTATATTATATAAAATGAACATTATGAATGAGTCCACCTAAGTTCGATTCCATTTCTTGTTGTATAATTAAAACATTTAATGAGGACTGTCATCATAAAATAGAACCTCAAAGATGACTAAACAATTGATTTGGTTGTAAAAAACTGTTTGGATTAAATTCTTAAATGGAACAGATACGAAATTATTCATCAATTAATAGGATGAAAAATTCATTTCAGTTTGTTTACATGTTTATAACCTCTTCAAGCGAGTCCGAAAACGGCGAGAGTGACGTAATCCTATTCCTGCATTCTGATTGGCACCCCAAACGCCTACTAAAATTCTGATTAGCTCGATTCAGGGTCATATCTGCGTTGACACAGATTTCCTAAGTAAATGACGTGAGTGGTTTATCTGGTTCATCTGTGATAATACATTCGAATGCATCCTTTGAGTTGAAAACAGAGTCCTGTGATTTATTGCATTCGCTGTTCGTCTAATACCCATCTGGAACCGGCTTTACATTGATTGCATTTTGACAATGTGAGATCTGTCATGACAAACAGGATAAATGGTATCAAGAATTTGTGAAATGGGAAGGGACAGTGTTTTAGAATTCTGATGAAAAAGGAAATTATTCGACAGCATCGAACTGGTTCTCAATAAATTTGAGGGAGAAGAAAATAAATTCGAACTGACAAAGTTGAACGAGACATTCTGCAGAAATATATACAGAAAACTTTTTTCCTTACATTTTCCACCCATACTGAATGTTTAAAAATGTCACAAGCAATGAACTCTATATATACCTGGAAGGGACCCGTTTTGAGCGACAAGTGAAGCCAATTCGTTGCTTATGCAACCCGCGAAGTGGACGGGTATCTATCTCTTTCTTCCTCATTGCAGTAAAGGGAACTCTGTCGCATTTATTCTAAATCTTTCTAATTTTTCATTTCAAATTAGGAGAACCTGAATTTTTTTCTGACTAATTCGTGAAGAAGGCAGGATTGTAGAAGATCGCACATGTTCAAGTGAAATTTCTACTTAGTGAGCGGTTTTTCTGGGGAACAGCGCGTTATCATCCTCCGTAAATTTGCGTTTTTTTTCCGAAAATGGTTCCAAGCGTCCAGGTTGGACTCACCGATGAAGAGTTTAATGTCAAGTTGAATTCTATTCAGCCGCCAGTTGCCATGATAACTTACTACCGAGAAAAGTTATAGCGACTTAAAAAATTCAAAATAAGTTCGTTAATGGGCAAAATTTACCTTATAATTTCGAAGTTATATCCATTTCAAATATATTATTTTATTTCCTCTATATCTCAAGAAGTACTGATGCGATCAGATAGAAACTTGCTAACTGATTGCATGAAGAATCTTAAAAAAAATATTTTTTTCGGAAACTATCAATGAGATTTCGATGAAACTTGGCGCAGACCTTGAAGTCGAATCTGAACAGAAATGTTCGAAATTTCAGCTCGATTCGACCACATTTCCAAAAATATCGGAAAAAAGTATGTCAAATTTCGCATTGGCAATGAATTTTAACCAGCGCTTAAATTTTCCTGACTTCAAGTCAGTGCTTTTCGAGAAGTATTTTCCTATGTTCCTATTATTTAAATTTATTGTAATAATGATGAAACTATCGTCAATCGTCAATGCACAGCTCACACCAACATAATTCTTCACTTTTTGAACCACACGCGGTGAAGGCAGAGAAAGTAATGACATATCAGAGAAAAATAGATATTCATTTTCCAAAATATTGCACTTTCTAAACGATGTAATACCCAAACTACCTGAATTTCCAAGTAAAACCAAATTTGAGCCGTTCAACACCATTTACTTCAATGGGTGTGACAAGGAGAGGTTACCGTAATTAGCGCTATCTTTGTTTCGTTGCCCCTTGTTACGCTTTAAGCTTAGTTGAAGAAGGGTCGGGTCCTTTCCAGGTAGTAATATAGAGTTCTATGGTCACAAGTAATCTTGAACTTACCTCACGATCATAATTTCTCGTTTTCTGCGTCCTCGGAGGATGAGAATGATGCAGTAGCAGCAATTTACCAGCAAGTTTCAAGAATGTTGCATTCTTTGAAAATTCCAACTCATTGCCCGGAACGAAGGTCAAGCTACGTAAGATATTTGACATACAAACACATCTTTTACCCAAATTGTCCTGACTTTCTGTGAGAAGCACCAGACTGGCTTCATCACGTGAATAAGCCTCGTCTTCAACATCAGACGATCGTCGTCTTTTGAAAGTGCCGCCACTGTCTCGCTCGTGAGCACCCGTCTCGTTTTCATTATTTTTCAGTTCCCCGTTTACACTCATGCTCAGGTCTACACTTGCTTTGTCGCACGTTAATTCTTCACTCTTAACATTGTCAATTGTCTCTGTATTATGCGTGTCGTTCATTTCCACTGATAAGATCGCGGTTTCAGATTCCGTGCTAATTGAGTCCTTCTTTATTCGAGATATCACATCATTTAAAGTCTTTGTCCTACGTTTTCGATCAGGTTTTGAGGCAGGTGGAGGAGCTTCATCGGGTGGTGGTGTAGGAGGCCTAGAAATCAAACAACATTTCATCACAATAGTTCTTTTAGAAACAAGAAATCATTTAATCAATAGAGCAGTTCCAGCTATCTATGGTTCATCGAGATGAATCAGCTGATGGGGGGACAGCCTGTCAAACGTTGAAAGTAAAACAACACAACCTCACTTTCCCGCTTTGTTTATGTTATGAAGTAGAATATTTTCAACAATTTCAGGATAAATTCACAAGTTAAAATGATTTATATAAATAGAATTGGTGAATAACTAGGCCAAGTTATTGTTTCGTTGTGAAATACAACATAAATATACCGAGAGACGAAAGAATCCGATGTTTCAGATATATTGTACTGTAGACTTTATATTTGAATATTTGCATTTTTGACCCATTCCCCTAAATTTTATCTGGTATTGGAAGAAACAGAATACTATGTGAACTATCCCAGAGAAGGCAATCATACTATATTCTCGCCATAAATTGAAAAAACTGTTCTGACAAAGTAACAAACTATGGTAGACTTTGTTGGAGACATTTCCACACTGGTGAATGAATAATGTTAAGACTATCTATTCAATTTGTTCTGTTTAATAAGTTGAATCATGATGAGATAACCATGATAAGAATATTTCGTGTTTGTTATACACATTTCAAGAATATCAACCCACGATAGCTGGCGTTATGATGGACAAACCCATCCTGATTGTTTACCACTCACATCTCTATATGTTGTATAAAGCCAATCAAGGGAATTCGTTATGTGATAGATTTCCCAAAATATTGTATGTATTATAAATAATAATGAACCAGATAACTTCCTCTGTTTTCAACCGAACATATTCCGACGTGGCTCGACTACCCAAGGATGGAACTTCTACATTTTGTTGTTTGTAATATGTTTCGAATTGAACTTATTGTCAATTAAAGATTATGAAAGCCTTAACGTTGCATCTGCATAATAAAAAACATTTTATATGGATAGTAAAGCATTTTTTGAGGATGAATCGAAATCGGTGTTCAAGGAAAAAATTTCATATGAATTATTTTATTTGTAACATATATGTAGTATAATAAATTTATAATTGAATATTATGATAGCACTGACATAACAACTCCAGGCCAATATTGTAGTAATTTGATAATTTGCAACATATGTTATTTGAAATAGTACTGAGAAGTTCTCTGGAACCCATGTTTTTTCCATTCCATACATTTGTTGGATTTCAATCTACTGTTTATTTTCAGGAATAAATGAGCCAAACATTTTACTGTTTCAGTTTCAATAGTTATACCTATAATGAATGCTATCTCTGATGTTGATACTCTAGGCTTTAAAAGACAATAATAAATACTGCAATTTTCATTTATATCGTTTTGAATGATTATCATCTGAGATTGAATATCAGTTAATCAGATCCATTATCACGAAATTTCACTTGTGAAATCATCTAAAATCTCCAAATAATCGCTCTTCGCCAATGTAAACAAAGCGAATGTATTCCTTCGTCTCTCGGTGTATTTATGTTGAATTCCACAACGACACACTAACTTGGCCTAGTAATCCACCAATTCTATTAATATAAATCATTTTAACTTGTGAATTTATCCTGAAATTGTTGAAAATGCTGTACTTCATAACATGAACAAAACGGGAAAGTGAGGTCACAGAATATATACTTCTCTATTCTGTGACTTACCTGTCCCCCCAACGGCCGTGTTGTGACGTCAGCTGGAATTGCTCTATTAAGAAATTCACTGTTCCATATGTTTTTGAAATGGGCTTTCAGTCAAGACTGTTGTCATTGGCAATCAACTCGTAGCAGTCCTGATTATTTTGGAAGACGTAGCGAGAAATTATGATAGTTCAAGAAATTTCAGATAGAACATAATTTAGTAATAATTTGAAATTCAATAATTTAAAATGAGGTTCTAGTATTGCAGAGAATCATAACATTTGAAATGTTCATACAAGTAAATTCATTGTCAAAGCGTTATTTTATGATTTATTGAGGAGAGAACAACGTACTGGAGAAATTAATTATCAAGAAAATTTGTCACATTTTTTTTCGCTTATTTCCGATAACAAATATCAGTTCGAACTGAAATTTTAAATACCATTGTTAAAAAAGATTTCACAAAACTTATATCTTGTTCCACTTGTTATCAGGTAATAAAAACTGCGGAAATACTCAACATACACATTCTGTACAAAAGATTTTACAATGCTACATCTTGATAAAATACATCAGCTGGCTGGTTAGTTGAATAGTGTTTACTGTGATTTAATTATATGCAATTTCAAGCGACTTCTTAAGGCAGTTGAAGAAGTATTAAAAAATCATAACAGTGAAGTTTATTACTCCTAGAAAAAGTCAAACATATTCCCAATGCATTCTTACATTGAGTTTGATTTGGCGCATACTTCATTATATTTATCCTTATTCGATCTATTTCAAATGTATTTCTTTGTAAAGAAATACTCATTTCAATTTCGAATGTATTATTGAACATCATGGTTAATTGATATGTCAGTCCAGATTAAGCCATATAAAGTTACAGCAATGGCAGATATTGGTATAATGTGTTGCTGGTCAACTGTAAATACAATAGCCAAATATAAATTGATTTTGCTGCTATTAATATTATTTATGACTCCAGAAAAGCAGATTTGCGATTTAATCTCAAGTGAAAAAAATTGTGCAGCTGATAAAAGAATTCCTCTATTATATTCGTATCAGAAGTGAATGGTTAACAAACCTGTTAAAGAAATGAACCTGATTCTGATCAAAATATGCTGGAGGAAATCCTCTTAGAGATAGCTTTGATATATCACTTCTTGTTGCATATTGTTGCTGTGACGAAAAAAAAAAAACAATCTGAATGAATTTAATTCTGATAAAATCTATGGAAAATAGAAAGTATCAGAAAAATTCAACATCTATATTTTGATTCAACGGAATTGACACCAAGAAATTAGTTGTTTCTCGAGTATAATCCCGAAAAATGTTCATCATCAGTGATAATAGTGATCAGTGATAATAATCCAAGTTAAGTTGACCTGACGATCAATAACAATTGTGAAACAGCTGTAGTCATTCTACTTGGATCCGCTTCTTCGGTGTAGGTGTTTTGGTTGATTGGGTGATTAGCTCTGATCAAGGGGGAATATTTGTTGATTTATCGACGGATATTCGTCCTTGTGATTATGTTATTTATTACTACTGGAGCTCTTTATTCTCCATGAAACCATTTCCTATCTTTGTTAGATGTTGGACGTTTTAGTCTTGTGGGAATCCACATGAACCGAGTGTTTCCAATGTTGATCGGTTGTTTGTAAAGCTGCAATATCGCAGTTACAGCGACCTGATGCGACAAAAGGATGAACGTCACACACATGGATCAGGGTATTCTGCACTCGAAGGCGAGACTCGCAAGATGCTCCTGGCAGATGGCGCGCTATAAGTTGTATACTGCAGCGATCCCTCTGAAAGGTAACAAGTATCGAGAGAACTCTCTGCGGTTTATCCAAGTTAAGTTAACCTGACGATCAATAACAATTGTGAAACAGCTGTAGTCATTCTACTTGGATCCGCTTCTTCAGTGTAGGTGTTTTGGTTGATAACCTCTGATCAAGGGGGAATATTTGTTGATTTATCGACGGATATTCGTCCTTGTGATTATGTTATCAGTGATAATGTTATGTAAGAAATCAAGGAAATTGAGCTTCACCACACTTATGTGCGTTCGGTTGTGATCTGGTAAGACTGCATTACACACAAAATAAGAACAGTAAATTTCAAACGAACAGCAGAGTATGATACCTGTGTTAGAGAAAATATTCCTTTCTTAGCCAGCAAGATCTGCACCGGACACATAATAGGCAATGGCAGCAAATTTTGACACGAAGATAATTTTCAGAGAATGCCATACAATTTTCTCACATTGTTCAGAAATAAACTAACTCTCAGTGGCATAATTCCCATAGATCCCAAAGTTCTCATCAGGTTGTACATTGATATTCTATTTCTAAATTTTCTCTTCATAAATTCATTCATTTCAAATAAACCAGAACGATTGTTCAGTTTCAGACTGAATCAAATTATCTAGGTAAAATGATCGAACTAATTCCTCACCTGTAGGTTTCTTCTTCTTTCTTAATGGAATCTTCATATTGTTTCAATTTCATGTGGAATGGTATTCTTCCAAATTCAGCCTGAAAAGGAGGCAAGAGATGGTCAGCATAAATATTCCACGGATCAGTCTCTATTTCTTTGAACAAATCTGAAGCGTCACTATCGCCATGAATATCCCACGATTTTCTATGGTCCTGGACGAACAAATCGTCACTCTTCTCGATTTTGATCGGATCTCCCCTACGTGATATCGTCGAATAGTTATTTGTTTCCTTCAGAAGAACAGTCTTATGCTCAGGCTCAATGGGTTCCACAACAGCTCCCATATCTGCCTCCTCTGGAACATCTTCTGGCCTTGGAAAGGGACCATCAAATATGTCTGAAAGCCCTTTCCTGAAATAAAGTTAACATTGATGATCCATGCCAAAACAAGAAAATGTGTTTTTTCTAGTGTTTTTCTGTCAACTATCACGAACACGCCAAAATTTTTCAATGAATTCAAGAAATTGTCGAAACCAAGAAATGTCTTAAGAACTTTCTGTCACAAGAAAACTGACTTCAGTATATGGGAAAATATATACACGCCAAAATTTTTCAATGAATTCAAGAAATTGTCGAAACCAAGAAATGTCTTAAGAACTTTCTGTCACAAGAAAACTGACTTCAGTATATGGGAAAATATATACACGCCAAAATTTTTCAATGAATTCAAGAAATTGTCAAAACCAAGAAATGTCTTAAGGACTTTCTGTCACAAGAAAACTGACTTCAGTATATGGGAAAATAGGATACACAATTTTACATGGAAGTTCAATGTCTTCGAGGGTGTTTATTATAGTAACTTAATAAAACCATCAGTGAAATAAGAAATATGAAACGTTTATCCAAGAAAAATCAAAAAAGGAAAATAAAACAAGATCAAAATCTTTCGTAGAACGGATTAAAACCTTGTGTTGAGAAAAACATATACGAAAACTCAATAGGTATAACAATAAATATCAAATATATTATTATTTATTAGTTAGAAATTGATCGAGGAGCGTGGGAACAAAAATTGTGTTCAAGCTTTTCTCCTATTTTATTGAAATCTTACACGATAGTGAAGTCAAAACAGAATAAGTCCAGTTGAATCTTACATGAAATCCTTTGAATAAAGAACAACAGGAAGAAGCATGGCGCTTTTCTACTTCGTATATCAGTGGGACATAGGCGCCCATATTGAACCTCCAAGTATGACTCATGTTAGTTAGTTTCTTCAGAAAGAAGTCAACTCAACTGTGTGAAGACTTTCTAATTTCTGTTTATTGTCTGACTGAGTCTTTGATAGACTTGAAAAAGACTAAAATCAACCTGTTGTTTGTAGTCCTTCCAATGAATATTTCCATTCATTTTATACATTCAGTAAATTCATGAATTGAATGAATGGTTATCAAAAAATGTTGAGTGAATTGAGAAGAATCATTATGATTCAAAAAATCCAACGATTCGGCGGGACCAACAAGTTATTTAAACAAGATGAAATGAAAACTGTGTAATTTGAATTGCTGTATGACTACAAAAAATACTGTTAACTCTATCCCAACTGGTTAGTTCCAATAGTCATGAAAATGACATTAACTTACAGAAACTGAAATGCAAACGTTTCAAGTCAATACCAAAAGCATTCAAGGTTTCTGTTTTCGAAGTACAACAGCATTGCTTTATGTTGAAAATTTTTGCATTTCAACCACTTTTGTTCCATTGCACCTCAGTTGAGTTGTTAGATTTAGTTCAATGAATCTTGGTTCGTCCAAAGCGAAAAATTTTCTTATATATATTTTCAGCTTCTCTGTACCCTCAAATACCTTATTAATAGCAAAATAATCATCTACATTCAGAACTGAAATAAAAAAGAGATGCGATGTTAACTTTACATGAAGCATTTTGCAGACGTTCAACTGAACTGTTGCATATTGTCTACATCACGATATGATCACAAGCTGAAATGTTTATAAACTCTAAAAAATAAGAAATAAAGAAACCAACTCACCTGAAATGTTCCAAGAGTAAATCCAGTAAGCTAGGCCACTGGTTAAGTCCAAAGTATTGAACCGAAGAGTCATCATATAACAATATATTCAACATGTCGATTGCAAAAGTACTTTCTGCGACAAGTCCTGACCGTAAACTCATCATTATTCTCCATGCATCTACAGGGCCTAAATCTTGCTTGCACAACTTTTTCCTTCTGTAGACCACCGGAACTGTTGCTTCAACACTATCAGGGGGAAAAGTTATTTCTCTTTTGGGTGCCTGATTTGGAGTGTAGGAAGCGCCCATTTGAGGTTGCTGACCACCTTTGGAGGGCATCATGGATGGCGAAAAAGGTTTTCCCGATCTCGGACCCATTGGGGTTCTCATGGGTGGCGTTTGCCCAGGGACTTGTCCACCAGACATAGCATTCCATTGCTGCTGACCAGGAGGACCTTGTGGATAAGGTTGATTTGGTGGTGGATATCTATCCCACTGACCGCTTGGTCGCCCACCTTGCCATTGCTGAGATGGTGGTGGACCACTTGAACCGCTATACTGGGATGGCCTAAACTGACTATTATTTGGCCAATCTGCAGAAACAGAAATCATATAAGAATCGAATATTTTATCCATATAGAAAATAGAAAACCATTGAATGTACTTACTGTACATTTGGGGCCTATTCTGACCATATTGAGAATAAGACTGTTGATCTTTCGCAAAGTCGGGATGCCGCCTTGGAGGTTGTGGTCCGGGTGGTGGCATATTTTTTGGTTGTTGATAAGAGGTTGAGTTGGGAGCACCAGGCTACAATCAAATATAGTAATCAAGGAGTGAATACATTAATTGCTATTTGGCACTTTTGAAAACTAACAAGGTTACAATTCAGGGTCAGTCTTATTCCACAGATAAAGCGTTCAACTGCAAGAGGTGACCTGGGAAAGTAACCGGATTAGTTTCCGAAAGCTCAACTAAAATCACAGTTGCTGTTCACAGACAATTCACAATGAGAAGATCCAGATGGGAGTTGAACACATTGACAGGTCAACTTGTCGTGATAAGTCTAAAACACAAACTGACCAATTATACCACACTTGAAGTCAGAAGTTAATCCTACTGATACATCCATGCAAAAAAAAAATGTTTAAGGACTGTACTAGCTCAAAGCGTGATCTTATAAGGAATTTTCAAATCTTTCTCGAAAAAAGTGAATGTCTAACGAATTATTTTAATTTTAATTCAAAGACATCCAAAAAATGTAAAGTATTGGCGCTCAACTTGAAACATTTGAAGCTATTATCGTATGAATCTTGAAGAAATCCAAAACAATTAGAGCATTCTAGATCAATTACAAAGTTTATCAAAGAAGCTCTTTCTTTTGAGTGTCCTAAATAATTTGATGAGGGGAAATATGGCCATGGATCTAGAGGATATTCCTTGACAATATTGAACGATTGACGTTGGCTTAAGAAGTCAACAGCTCTTGTCTGTTTTAGTAATTCAATCGGTACTTACTTGATCGGGTCTGTAGTAGTCTTGCTGTGGTGCATAAGGACCTGCAGGTGGCTGAGAAGTTGCTGGGCCCCCTGAATTTTGTGTAGCACCATAAGAAGGTCTGGGCTGATAGCCTCCGCTAGGAGTATTTCCCATTCCGTATCTGTTGTAATGATCCTGAGAACTGGTGGGAGGCGTTTGACTACTTCCAGGACTTGGAGGTGGAGCACCAGATTCACCCCCAGAGTACGGAGGGTAAGGTGATGGCCGAACAGCTGGCGGATATCCAGGACTCGACGTATAAGGTGAATACTGATCAGACGGGCTGCCACCAGGTCCAGCTGCCGGATTAGGATACTGATTATAACCTCCTATTCCAAAAAAATAATAATAATTTTAGAACATTTGAGCCAAGACCTTCTGGAAAGAAATGGCCAGAAGAACGATCTCCCAATCGGATACGTTGAAACCTAAACATCTTGATTTCATCAGACTGAAATTTTGCAAAAATCAATGAATGATATCAAAGCGTATCCAATTTTCGTGGATCACATCTGGCCGACCCCTTTCCTGAAGAGTGCAATATCTTCCTTGTTCTCAGAAAATGAAATGAAAAATGAATCGTAAAAATTAGAAATTACAGGAAAATGTATAATGGATCATTTCATTCTAAAAAATGGAAGACAGGATTTCTATTTAAGCCAAAAATATTCAATAATATTCATGGTATTGGACCATAAAATGACCGCCAGTAGATATTGCGGATATTATGGTTCAAATTAATTTGACCCAACTTATTTATTATTTATTAATTTATGGTTAAAATTGTCCAATATATTTACGTTCGATCCTCAGACCAATTTTTCGACGATAAAAACACTTGATACAGTTCACAAATGGTCTTTAACATTTGCACAACGATTCAGAGTATTTCCTTGTGAAAAATATTAACTAATGATTTTTAACTAATCGTTGAAGTGGTCTTCGTGTCAATTGCATCCCGTCCAACTTCAAATTAGAAAAGGAAGATGTTGAACTCCGAATCGAGAAAGCTGATAGCTTGAATGATGTATTTTAAATTCCTAGTTCATCCGAATACCAATCAGAAGAAATTTGAATGAACCATTTTAACCTTTACCTCACTGTGCCACGCAAATAAATCAAATATTGTAATACAATGTCATGTTATTGGGTTACCATTAAAACCAAAAAAATACTTTTAGCTATGATTTTTTTTCATTACATCTTTCTAGTCATAGATTCGCTGAAATGGCAAATTCGATAAAATTCACCGGATAAAAGTGTTGTCCAATAATTTCGATGACTTCGAAGTCAAAAGTCAACAGTTTGAATCATCGTCTAAACGTCTAAAATTGATATAGTAATTGGATGCATATTAGTTTTTAAGTTGATAGAACGTACCTATTGATGGAACACCTTCAGACCATAATCTTCCAAATGCAGACTTGAGATTACAGTACAGAAGAAAAATGAAATATATACACACAGGGCGTTTTCAAAGGTAAGTTTCATTTTCAACATAGGACATGACTAATCAAAATAAACCATAGACAGACAGATGAGTTTTTCGACGATTCAAAACAGTCCTCGATATTATAGTAGCGTTAAGAGCCGAGTGACGCTTGGACTTGACTCAAGTGAAACCGCTCCACCAAAGCGAAAACGCTTGATTCAACTGAAAACGGAGTAAGGTTATGTCGACATTTTTTTTGGTTATTTCTTCCCAAAACTTTAGACAATATTGACAATAAACATGTAGAATTCTCTAGAAGACACGGAACGTTTGAAACGGTTTAGGACCAATAAAAAAACAAATTGAGGAAAGAAAAAAGCTCAAAGTCTTTAATCTAGGATATCGAACAGCACCGAATCCAATTAAGTACATTGAAAATTTACAGAAGCCATTTCGGTTATTCAGACCAACCCAAAATTTATACTGTCAGTTATGTCGTAAGTCGATTTTTTCCATTTTAAGAGTGATATTCTGTAACTCTGTTCTTTCGCGACCTCGCTTCTGGTGATTTTCGTGGAACGGTTCTTATTAAAACTTTCACGTGCTTTCAGAAAAGGAATAATCTTTGAAAACTCCCTGCATGAACCATTATATCAACATAATATCTACTTGTGGTCGTGAGATACCGTATTCAGTTCAGAAAAATGAGGTTGCTCACCTCCTTGACCACCGCTATAATTTTGACCCTGTTGTCTAGGGGGCGCGCCAGCGGGATAAGGTGGGTGCTGGCCACCAGCGAAGGGGCCTCCTCTGGGATTAGAACTTGGCGACACGTCATCGAATGGATTAGAAACATTAACGTTGTCACCAGCCCCGCCAGCAGGGCTAGGGCCTCCTGGGGCACCTGAATTGTTCAAATGATTCACATTACCGCCACCTATAAGATAATAATGTACCCTGAGCAACTAAATTGACAAGTGCAAAATCAGAACAATTTCCCAGAAACAGACAGTACCAAATAACATTCATTACAACACGTTGAGAAGGAATTTACACTGCGAACCACATGTACAAGCTACTATTTTTTATTTCAAATTTCATTATTTGTTCTACGAGCTTTCCTTTTTGCAACAATCTCTCGAAACTACTTTAGGATATACGGAAGGAATTTCGGTGCGATCAAAGCTCACAAATAGAAGATAAGATCCAATCATTTCTATCAGGGAGATATGTGTTACTTTATACGAGTGAAAGCAAATATTTCCTAGAACGATGAAAATATCGAAAACATTCTATCTTTCAAACCGTTACATCATCATGTTAAATTTTTATATTTAAATCGAGCATCGCAGCGCGCATACATTCTCGAAAAAATTCCAGACTCAATAAAGGAAAAAATTCTTCGTTTTTAATGAGAATTAAATCGAGGAGGCGTTGGATTCAGAGGAATAATAAACTAAAGAAAGAACCAGCTGAAGACAAACAAGCTCGAGTGAAGAGAGAAATTTAACGAATAGACTTCCAATATAACACATTTTCAGCACGAACGTGAGGATTTTTTTAATAATTCGAATTACAAAAAATGAATAGATGCTCTTTTCCCTCTGTTTTAGTCAGATGTTATTTCCGCGAATTCAATTCAAAAAAATTAATGAAAAACAATTAGAACTTAGACTAAAAAAACCATACCATATGAAGCATTTTGCATGTCATCATCATTTTGGTAGAGGATTAGATTTGTATCGTCAAAATTGATACTTATATTAAACATTAGGATCAGAAAAATTCTTCGTCTAACTACATTGAAGTCTTTGAAATAAAGAACGGGTCTGAGTTAATCGAGGAACATATGATATATTTTGCGTTGATCGAAAACACGAGATAAGCAGCATGTGTAACGAATGTGGCCATATTTTCCAGTGTTCAAGATTTACGAAGATTGTGAATGAAATTTATGCCCAGCTATCTTATAGCATCAAAATATTCATTCGCTTGTAGAAAAATAACAGAACGGCAGAGTGGTTTTTCGAATTGCAATAATTCTGAGCTGAAAATGATAGCATTTTAAGTGTTACACTCAGTAGAAACGAAAGTTAAACAATGAAGTTTCTAGGCGATTCACATTAATTTATGTAGAAATATTTCAAAAATTGCGAAATGTACGGTATCTTGAACATTTAAAGTAACACACATATGAAGTAACAACCGTCTCTTAAAAAGTAATTAAGCAGCAAGTATCTGCGAAAAACACCATTTGACTGAAGATCATTCTGTAGAGTTGGAATAGCAATTCATATTGTGTGGATGACGCTGGCTTCATACATTGAGTTGAAGAAAATGTCAGTTCTATTAGTTAGTCAGTAGATACGACTTTCGTTGCCTAGCCCCTATGCTGGTGGGATGATCTCACTTCCTCAAATGCACATTGATTAACGAAATGAGTATACCTCACTGTCAGAAGTGGTGCAAAAATATTTATGAGTTGCATGGTGCTAAAATGAAGAAGTGTGATCACTTCAAAATCAGAAAAAGTTGTCTATATTTACACGACTTGAATATTATTTTCGTAAAAGTTACGGTATACGCCGAAATCAGAATATTTAGATGATGAAGGAAACTGGAATAGCATTTTGGATAATCGGTTTATGAAACGAGATAATGGAGTCAGTTAATTGAATTTATGGAACAACCACTAATGATAAATCAGAACTGAAGTGGTGTATATCCAACCGAACAACAAAAAATATAAATTAGGTTGTATAACTTCCATTTGGATTCTTATAAGCTACCCCCTAAAACAATGGAATTTTCATCTGTCAACCGAATGGAAGAATTGAAGAAATAGCATATTTTCGATATTCTCAAAATTGTTCTATACGACAGACTGCAACTTAATTATGGATCTCCAGATCTAACCAGGCGGTACTCAAAATATCAGAGCTATCTAAAGAATTCTATTTAGAACTGGGATTATTTTTCAGATTTGTCCAAGGATTGCTACAATACTATTATGGAAGTTTGGAAATTGAGTTTTGTGTATCGACCCCACATCGATGACCACTCATTTAAATAAAAGTCACACATGTTGGGGAAGCTGTATCTGCAAATGGGAACCACAGTACACTTTAATAGGGCCTGCTCACACTTTAAATTCAATATTGAAAATGCGAACAGGTTAATGACAGTTTTTGGTAGAAAAAAAGACAGGACTAGGTGTGAGGTGAGAACTCTGGGAAAATAATAAACCAGATATAAGGAATGGTTTTCAATAGGTTTGTTTTGGTTCCGATTTCAGAACTGTTCTGGAATGGTTCATTTCAGAACCGGTTCAGGATTTGGGTAATCCTGTTTTGGTTATTTTCAGAATCGATTCTGTTCTAGAACTGTGAACGGAGTTCGGACATTAGAGTCTAAACTGCTTCAGAACTGGCTAGTTCGCACAATCGTAGGACTGGTCAGCGATTCAAATGGTTTACCTGATTTTTTCGACCTGTTGATATGGTTTTTGATTGTTGTAATTGTTGAGAAAACGGTTACCAGTTAAATTTAAACTTTACTTCCATTGTTTTCACCCGGGATGTATACTTTTTAAATGAATCTATTGAAACAGGAGTCCTCTCCCTTAACAAAATTATTTTTCGAATTAATTTTCCTTTAAAACATACATATCTGGAATACGTTCATCATTAAATTCATTATTATATCAATCAATTATGTTTTTTGGTGCACTTACTTTCAGATTGTTGGTTCATTTTGAAATGTAAGTAATAATGAAACATTCAGCAAAACTATTTTGTACAACAAAAAAAAAGGGTACGCAAGTATCCCCAAAAATATTTATGTTACATCTAACTGCGGCAGGGACTTTCGCATATTTCCTGAATGTTACCACAGACAAAGTCACCATTACTATTCAGGAAGGGTTTTTTCCTTCAGAATCCTGATGAGAACTCGAACTTAATTCGCGTTTTGGTTTCATCGCTTTTAGAACTTTTCTAGGATAGTTCAGAATCGGGCTTCAACAGTGCATCGATTCTGCGCAGTTCTAGAACTGTCTAAATTTCGGAACCAAAACAAAGCTAATATGAGTCTCTTTCGTATACAGGTGGACCAAAATAAACCATTTTACCGAGAGTTTCGAATAAAAAAAAACGCCGTTGAAATATATAGATCCAAATATAAATTTACAGATCTGCTATTTAGACATAGCCATTGGTCAAATCTGAACGAAATGTTTGTTGTAAACTGGAGTTTTGATCAACGTGATGGACTTTGAGAGTCCATTGTTTGCGGAATGATTGGTTAGAAGGCGAGATTCTATTAAGAAGAGACAATATTGGGGATTTTGCGACATGGTTTATTTTGATTATTTCTACCTCCTGTTGAGAAAAGACTTACTTTTGGAAACCTGTGAATTAACCTCGGAAGCAGTCAGGGTATAGACGGATAAAACTTACCAGTTCACGTACAGTACAGTAAAAGAATATTACAAATTATTGAAGAAGGAATTCTCAACTGTTGGTTGATATGGAAGAACATATTCTTCAAAATAAAAGGATAGACAGATACTTTAATATTATATCCTCTCATCATTTCTTTTCTTGTTAGATAGTTCGAAACTTGAGATGAATCGAGATTTGTAATTGAAATACTAAAAAATGCCAAATAATTTCACATGTATATTTTACTCACCACCATGAGGCGATGGAGCATTGGCTTGCGACGAAGGTCTCTGGCCCGAATTGTAATCCTGGTTCGGCCCTGGCGGATAACCATAACCATAGCCGTCCAAAGAGCCACCTCCAGAACCAGGAGGTGGAAAGGAATCCTGCGAATTCGAGGAACCTGGAGAAGGGACCGATGCAGCCTTTGCACTCTTTTTCTTCGAGCTCGCCTCCACTTGGTTGATGATGGGCTGCGGATCAATACCACCCCTGTCGAACTGGCATTCGTAAGCCAACAGGTTTTTCGTATAATGTTTCCGCAGCGTGTAGGCGGCGCTTGAAGAAGCTCCGATGCCCAATAATCCAGCTATGTCCTTCCACGTCTTGTTTTTGGTCACCTCCATGAACCCACCCCGCTCTTTGACGTAAACGTAAAGCCTGAACAGATCCAGTGGGTTTTTTGAGATGGTTGGGCATGTTGTTATAGGAGTTCTCCTTTCGTCCATGAATGCCAAAAGTTTGTCGAGCCAACCCCTCCTATCTGGGCTATCATCCATTTCGTACAATTTGCTGAGGCTATCCGTTTTCTGAAAATTTCGTAGAATTGTGGATTTCTGCCTTGTACCAAACTTCATTGCAATATGAACGATATCAATTCGATGAAAATGACTTGGTTCGGACAATTTTGGATTCTAATTGTGTTAATAGAGACATCGCATGCAAAATACTGAAATCATTACTACGAAAGATTCCATTTGTGTGAAAGGTACCATTGATCAATGAAAACCTGAAAACTGATATATTCCTCGAGATTCATTTGCACATTTGGTCGAGACTCGAAAGACAAATACAGCGCTTTCTAGACCGATTAGGAATATGATTCCCAATACCTACAGGAGTTTATTAATACATTTATACTCATTATTATTATTTATATATTTAAACTCATTCTTCTGCTGTAGCCTTTGGCGATGTTGGACTGCGGTGATGCAAACGCCAGGTGTGCATTTTGAGCTGAATCTCTCTTTCAGTTTAGGCGTTTAAATGAACACCAATAATTGGAAAGGCTTAAAAGTGCTTATTATATCTTTCATGATTTTGAAGCAGCGAGTTGGCTTTCATTGCTAATTTTGTTGTATGCTCCTCAGTTAGTTCTCTCTCTCTCTCCACCTTCCATTCTTTATACTCTGCTGAACTGAATCTCACCAAGTGCTATCTGATACAACTAACTCTGTGGGAAGATGGAACATTACTTACTTCCGAGAAGGTTAAGGATCTCTAGGTAAAGTTCTAGAGGTATGCAAACTAAGAGTATTCTACCTCTTTGTTTCTCTTGTTCCATTACTTTTTTCAATGCTGTTTGTGTACACCACACAATGATTTGGTTCTACAAAGGAGTATATAATAGCCGAATCACTTGGACATCAAGACAGGCTATGAAATAACCTCACAAATTGGTGACCTCTAGATGGACCAAACCTATCCTCCATCATTAAAAATTGAGATTGAAGGGATACATGTAAGATCTGTCCCTCCCTGTCTTTTCCTACCTGCATGAGAGGAAAATCTCTTCACACGTACCGCTTTTCGAACTCAGATTTGATTGGGAGACGCAGTAAATTTCTCTATGTCTATGACTTTACCAAGACACTCCAATGTAACCTTTGAACTGAAGACGTTGGAACGCTTCGGTAAATTCTTGTAATTGTTTATTTTCTTTATATCTGAGCGATGCTAGCGCAAGAAACCAGTCATGTGTCCTAAGTAATATCCCTAACTCTTTGTGCTTTCAGAAGCAATTCGTTGTGGTACTTTTCACACAGAGAATACATTCGTCACAATTTGGACAAAAGGAGTTGGTTGTTTGTGAATTTTTAAATAGAACCAAAACTAATTTTAAGGCCAATGGAAATTAAGCATGAAAAAGCAAGTAAATAAAATGTTTCAAGAACCTTTGAGCGATAGGTGTCCTGTGGTGGTACATGGCTGTTGAAAACCTGAAAATAATGTCAAACATTACACACGCGTAACAAATGACACCAACAAGAATTTCATCCAACTCATCTCACGTCATGATTTCATAACATACCATACACTCATCACAAATAGAATTCAAACATTCGATTCATTCCACACACTTTGTGTTAATAAAATTTTTTGTGGATGTTGGGAACACTAATATATCTACAACATCAGAGTAGTTCTTCAATGTTGGATGCTCGAGGTAAGATCTCAATAATAACACAGTAGAAACCCTCACTTTTATAGCTTTTTCACACCTTTCTTGTTTTATGGTCACTCCCAGCATACTTTGTCGAATGAAGAAATATGCTACCTACAGGTTTTCTTCGAATCTATCCCAGGAAATATCCATAAAACTTGGAACGAAACCAAGTTTCATGTGGCATTATCCTAGAAATCCTGCAGTATTTTTTAAAAGTTCCAAATATGTATTATTCCTATTGATTCTAATAGATTCTTTCCAGAATCGTCAACAACTTGGAAAGTTATCAGTACGAGTCGAAAGAATATTGAAAATTGTTATTCTTTCGAATTTCGATTAGAATATTCTTGCAATGTAATGAAAGTAATAATATCCTTTTATTGCTGTCAGTAGAAAAGTTGCAATAACAAAGTTGGAGAACAAGTTGACTTAATGAGAACAACATCCCCAGGAAGATCATCTCTAGGATGATGCGCCGGATATCAACAAGAAAAATTTACTCCGGCGGAATTTGAATTTTGAAGTTCTTCGTCAGATTTTGGGGGTCTATCATTTTCTTCAATTCTGTGTTCTTTGAAAGGTGACGTCGAGAGTTTTTGTATTGGACAAAGTGAAAAAAGTTACGGTTTTAAAAACTGTTTTCGTTCTTGTTTCGAAACGTTCGTCATCTATGAAATTGAGATACAAAACGAAAAATCCATTTCTTCGCTACCGCAAACCAGGCCGTGATTATATTCTGATTGTGGGTTGAAGGAATCTTGTTGCATTCGCTCCATTATAAACCGACAACTATCTAAGAGGTAACTGTAGAATGAATACAAATCAGTCGTGATGTGATTTGTTGTGAAACACGTTTTGACTGGAAGCAGATTTAATCAGGGACCGTTAGCCATCTAAGACGTTCGTTCGACTATGAATTATTCGAAGCTTCACACAGGAAATTATATTTGAATTGAGAAAATTATATTCGACCGCAATTTGTAGGAAGCTCCTTGCTTCAGGCGATTTTCCATTAGTTCGATCGAGGGAAAATTGAATTCGAGAGAAAAATTGACCTGGCGCCAAGAGCTTTTGCTTGCTAGTACAGCAATAATTGAATGTTTTCCGAAAACACTGTCCAAAGTTTGTGAAATGTAGACGGTAAGACCTTAAGTAAAATAGAAATTAACGTAGAATTTGACATTGAAATGTCGCATTTTTCGAAGTATTGTTACATTGATCCATCATCGTTCTTATTGAACTTTCACCAATCTTTTTTTTTTATTTAATGCTAAAACAAATTTTCAGCAAAACCTAGGTTTGAATCTGTTTATTTATTTGTATATTTCAAGAAACCCGGTGGCTTGAAATTAATTATATTTTTCGATTTGATCGGGACATATTGGATATTTTCTCGCGCCAAATTCACAAGGATCACTAGGTAAGGCTTATTTTTATTTCTTTCCAATATCAAGGCTCTAGACTACGAACAAAAGCCATCCACTTGAAATTATTCAAATTCAGCCCACCTTTCGGTCTGAATTATTATGTAAATTTACATGTAGTTGGGAAAATATTGGAAATGAAATATATATACAGGGTGGCGAACTGGAAACGACGCAAACCAATTTCCAGGAACTGCGTCATCATTTTATTTAAACTCTCCGACAGTCGATTTTTGATGAGAGGGACACTCTGTTTCGGTATTTTTGACTTTGTCATTTTCTCCTCAAAGAATAGTAAGAATCGCCTCAAAATATTCAAATGAAGCTTGGGTTCGGGAGAGACTTCCTTCAAAAGCTCATACATTTCATTTTTCAATATAAATAAAGCATTCTCTCTGAATATTACAATTCCGCACAACACTTATTCTGGGCAACATCATACTATCATTTTGTGAAATATAATTTTACTCAGTGTCATTATTCTCCCAATAACTTGATTGATCAGATAAATAGGAAACTTGTTGACTAGTTGCCGAATGCTGATGCGCAATTTTATATGATCATCGTGTGGTAAGAACAATTTAAAAAAATATATAGAAAAGCACTGAAGTGTGGTCCACAGTTTCGAAGAGGTTCAAACTGAGTGCCAAGGCGGTATTTCTTGAGAAATTTAGGAAAAAAGTCTATACTGAGGAAATAACGGAAACTGACGTATTTATTTTCCAATTTTCCGGATATAACATTAATCTCACTAATTCAAATCATCTTGATCTCTAGGTTTGTACCAAATTTTTAAGGATACTTCTTAAAACATAATTTCGAAAAATTAGGAAACTTTTTTTTCTGTACACAACCCTAACAGAATTTTGCATTAAGTTGCGCGCCGATTTTCTACAACTAATCAACAAGTTTCAATCCGACCGCATAAATATTTTAGAGATATTGAGGAAATGACCTGAAAATTTCCAATCAGATTTACTCCGAAATGGCTCGGAGGATTTTTGCCCATCCACCAGTCGCTTTTTGGTATGCAACCCTGTAAGTTTCAAGTCGCTAGCTCGTTCCGTTAGAACGTTAAGTTACAGTGGCAAAGGCCGGCCGGACATAATTGAATTTGACATAGGATTCTTCATCGAGTTCAACCAAGTCGTTATATTTCTGTACCCTGTATTATTTAGTGAAAAATTACCGAGAACCCATACATCTGAATGCTTTTCATATAAGGTATCTTCTGGAAATTCATAATTGAGAAACATCAGGAAAAACGTTATAACCCAACTGCAAAGTATAAAATAATTTTCAATGACTTTACTAAAAAGCGTAGGATGCTTGTTGGTTATGTTTCTTCGAGAAGCATATAATTCAATTGATTATGACAAAGTGCCCCCCCACGCTCTACAATGTTCGATAAAAGCTTCTTACATTTCACTATATCTTATGATTTTTCGTGAGTTTTCATCGTAGGTCGTTTGCTTGGTGAAAAAAAAAACGCAGAATTTTAAAATCTATGCATTTAACATCGATGGGTTGTACATTAAAATTTCATATCAGTAACAACTGTTATTTCTTATCAACAGGAAAATTATGTTTTGTCTGAATACGATTATATTAGACTCGGAGAAAAGCTGTGCAGAAGGTAAGAATAGACTTACTTGTTACTTCTTCGAATAATTAATCTTCAAGATCTTGCAAGAAAAAAAATGCACATGAAACTCTCACATTCAAAAACACGTCAGTTTGAGTGAAATTGACGAATTGAGCTTAATTTCTCTTCAGAAATTCAGGTATCATGGATTTTGATAATCCAGCAAAATTTGGTAGTATGGAAATGAATACATCAAGTGGTAATGAATTCAGTTTGTTCCGTTTTGCCACTTCAGATATCTCTTTTCTTGAAATCACGAAAGAAACAGCCTGCCAACATCAGAAATTCTTAAAGTTTAGGATCATTAGGGAAATTCTTCTTAGAAGACACAAACTGTAACCTACCCTCTGCAAGATGGCGTATTGTACGATCTTAGTCTCGAATAAATCACAATTTTTTTCAAATGCACTCTATTATCTTTTTTTCACATCGAATTTTTAGATAAACTCACTGCAAAACGTTGAGGATTTAGAATTGCACCAAATGGTATCAAATTTGCTTGTACCTGCCGATAACAGGAAAATTTATCACTTACCGGGCTTGCAGGTGTCCTTGGCCAATTAGGGCTACTAATTTCACTGTAGTCTTCATGTATGGAATTCATACTGGCTGCACCTGGTGAAGGTACCGTACTTTGTGGCGTCGAGGGGTGACTATAATGACCTCCCATATCGTTTTTCCTACCGGACTTCGGTGTTGTACATTGTGGATCTTCACCAGAAGCAGCCGAAGCGTTCGAAAGTGTGGATTGCTGACTTCCCTCGTCAATTGGAGCACCATCAGGCCCTGTTGTAACAACCGATGTCACAGAACCCGAGGAAGCTGTGGATACATGTGAAGCCATACCACTCTGAGCGGTCGTAGTTATACCGTTATCCATCATATCTGGAGGGACTGAATGTGAGGAGTTTGGGGTAGAGCTGGGTGGAGGCATAGGACCATCGTGTTGAGAATGACTATTGGGCATCGGTTGGCTACCTGACGAAGGTATATTTGGCGGTCCCATACTGGGATTATTTGGAGGTCCCATACCGCTATGGTGATGACCAGGAGGCGGAGGGCCCATATGATAATTTTGAGGAGGGCCAGGACTCGGAGGCGTGCCAGATATCGCACCGAATCCCATTTTGTGTTGCAAATGGTGTTTGAGGTAGTGTGGTGGTCGTGGCGATGTTGGAGCTTGAGGTGGACCGTTCCCCTTCGAACTCGGGGGTGGTGTTGGCCATCCCTGCTGATAAGGCTGAAATTGAGAGTTCGGCATATGGTTCGGTTGCCGACTTTGATACTGTTGAGGTGACATGCTATTCGATGGAGGCGCTTGCGATACTGGCGGCCCATAACCTTGTCCTGGGTATTGTTGCCCCCTAGGAGGGTAGCCTCCACCCTGAGGATACTGCTGATTGGGCTGATAAAGGGACATTTGTTGCGCACTTGGAGGGGCCGTTGGTGTCATTCCAGGATGTGTTTTATAACCGTGCGAAGGATGTGGTGTAGTTGGGTAGCTGCCCGACGCAGTGCCTATGGGAGAATGACTAATTCGACTTGGTGGTCCACTGTCTGAAGGCCCACTCGATGGCCGAGGAGGAATAGGAATGTTCTGTTGACCTGGAAAAACAACGAAAGTTAGTGGAACCTTACAATAGTTGTTCAGCTTCTGTGTACATACCTACAGCCGGTGACATCGACCTGGACCCCGTTGAGCCTGTCGGTGATGGAGTCGGCCTCATACCTTGCGAATTTGGCGTTCCAGGAATTGGGCCCCCAGAACTGTCGTTGCTGTTACCGCCACTAAGATCCTGAAAATAAAATATTCTTAACTATCTATGCGTATGTATGCATATAGCTACAAACGAAATTTAAGACCAGGCTTGAAAAGAAGGAAGAGCATGGACGTTAGGACAACTGATAAATATGTAGCTGGAAAAGACAAAAGGGACTGAAGAAGATGAAGAACAATACTATGCATAAAAGGGTTGATAAAAACATAAAACCCTCTTGGAATTCCATAGCTAAATATCCCCAATGGGAAATTGGAACAGATCAGTAAGGGATGGAGACCAAACCATAAAAAATAAGTCATTGAGTTCCAACATCGCGGAGACAAACGAATTCCATGTTAAAATTAAAGTTGAAAAGTTATGAGGGAAAATGCGCCTAAGACTCATTTTTTTTTCCCATGTCATAGTAACGCTGCCATAACCCTTGAGGAAAAAATGAAATGAATATCACCAATCGGTTGGTAGCTGTTTAGAATTTCTGATAGTGACTCAGATACCTTATTAGACATGATGTTTACCCTACTGTCCCCTATTAATCATCAAAATAGAATTGACTCAAGAATAACTTCACGGAAAAAAATTCAATTAATGCTACTTCATTAATTTTTTTATAAATTGAAATTTCGAAGGATAAAATATCGAGCTGAAAAGATACATTCTCTTTATTTCTTCAGATACCTTGTGTAGCGTTACCCTAACCGAAGAAACCTATTCGAAATACCGTCAAGTTGCAAGAGATTGAACGTATTATGTTGAAACATGGAGGTGAAATAGACTGAAATCATTGGGTAACAGTGTTGCCAAAGCGAGTCGAATGCAGTTGTGGTGGAAAATACCAAGTTTCGCAGTAGAGTGAGTTCGTTCTATCGTTGCTACCGACAGATTAGGAAAACAATCGTTGCAGTTTTCATTAAAGCATGCCGATTAAACAGTACACTATCTCTGGAAATGAAGACGTTGCACTGCGACATGTCGGTTTTTTCCAGGTCGCTATATTTCAGTAAGGCTCGTATTCATGGAAGCGTCGAAAGAGGAAAATGGGACGATTTTTTTGTCCAATGTCAGTAATTTCTGACAGGCAAAAATGTCAAATTTAAAATTGTATAAATTTATTTCCAAGTGGTTCTGGTGAATTTATATACATCGACAAGTACAGTAGTTGTTTTATTTTCCTATATTTTTCAAGGTATTGAATCAATAGATATGGCTATCGATAAAATTGTTTTTGCTGGATATAGTTCGTTCTGCAGAAAGGATTATTCGAGGTAGATAGATAAATCAATATAATAATCATCATAAATGAAAAATGACATTTCATTTGCGCCTATTGAAATTTAGTATGTACATAAATCCATAATTCTTTTGAGTCAATGGTTGAAAAAAAATCTCTGTAATATACTCATCTCTATTCCACACCATTTTTATTGTACTCGAGAAACTCATAATGACTATGTACTTGTTTTCTTAAATAGTGCCTATTAAACATGACAGGCGGGTACAAACATTCTCTAGAGTTTTTTGATATCCCGCCATTCTGTTGAAGTTGAAAGTATTCAACTACAAAAAATAAATCGCGCAATTTAGATGAGAAAGCATCTGACAAGCATAATATGACAATTCGAAAATCATCGCTTGAGCGACAATCGCGCCCATCAGTTTGCGACTGTACAAATGTCTATTTTCCGACGTATTCGAGGTTCAATTTAATTACATATGCCCATTTCGGTGTGAACACAATAATTTCTGAAGTATTAAATCTGAAGAGTGAATTTCATTGATGGTTAAATTTCGGCAAAGAATCCGGGGAGTTCATTCAAAACATGACTTGCTCGATGTTATCAAATATACAAATCTGTAATGTTTATAGACAAAACATCGAACTAAATAATGCACAATGAATATAAATTTCATGAATAATGTTAAACAAAGTTTAATGAAAATTCTAATTCTCTAATGAGTTATTCCACAAGAATCAAGTTTTTCAGTAAAATCGTTTAGATCACTTTGAACCTAAGATAAATGTTCCTCATACTTTCGAAAGGATTTTTTGAACTTTCTCAGGTTGAGTAGCTAAATTAATGTATCATGAGACATGACTAGACTCAATCAAACAGAGAAAATCATTCGAATACTGCGGAAGCTCGTAAGTGCTTTTTCAAAACTACAATGAAATTTTTCATGTTTGATTATTGAGGTAGTGACGGACTTAAATTCGTGATGTTCAAAGAAGCATCGAGATTTCATTCCTGTGCCACACAGAACATTTCTTGAGTGTATATCGGTAATATTTCAAATTGAGCTTTCATTTTCCGTTTATTCGTTTACGGGGGTGAAAAATAATATGGAATATATCATAATAACCATTAACTTTTATAGGTAAATTGATTAAGGGTCTGTGAATGACGGTGGATCATCAATTTCCACAGCCCATCACAAAAGCGTAAAGGCTTTAGTGGGTAACAACTTTCACGACATAAAAATATATACCCCATTCATAAATATCTGAAGTGATGTATAACATAGGAAAAAAAGAAACAAACCTCAGTTTGGACAATTCAATATCAGAAATCTTCGGAACAAAAATTATTAGTAATACACTTTTCAATCAGAATTTGAAACAGTATTCAACCCAGAAACATTTTAAATTGAATCGATTCGGTTGAAGAGCACGGGAGAGTTATATTCCGATTCTTCAATCGATTTTTATAAACCCACTTATCAAACATATCACAGCCCTATCGAGCAGATTCATCATTTTGAAAAACCGTAGTATCGAAAATAATTTATCCCTTCTGTAGAGGCATTATATAAATAGGTTAATCGTGGCAACAACGCAGTACTGAGATGGCTGTGGGCTTCTGACATCGAACGACGGTTGGGCAATAACAACTTCTGTATTGACGAGTTCTTTGATACAACGTTGCCGCTAATTCTTTTTCTACGCTATTCAGTACTATTTCCCCTAACAATAATCAGTAAAATCTATCGTGCTTTCTTCGGAAAATATTCAATGTTAGGTCTCTGACACAAAATCATGACGAAGATCCGTCGCTAAAAACAAGAGGCGCCAAGCGCGAAAAATATAGCCATGGGATTGTAATAATTATAATAGGAAAAATATTTGTAACAAACCTACTCTTCAAATAGGAGATTCCAAGTAAATCCTTTCAGATTTTATTGTATTGACGGTCTAGTGGCCGGTTGTGAACACAATGAATCAACGTATAGACTCAAAATAAGTAGAGTACATTTTGAGTTCAATAACGAAGTTGGGCAATGGGTAGAATGCACCAAAAATTGCGTAATTCTTAAAATTATTTTTCTTATATTTCCGAAAGTATATAATGCAATCGAGGTAAATTTGGTGCGCTGTTGTTTAATATCGACTGGAAGTCTTATTCCAAATTTCATTGAAATCTTGCGAAGAGTGTTGGAAAAAAGTCGACAAGCACTGATTCTGAAAATTTTTTGCATGCCGGACATATACAACGTATTAGCAAATTCAAAGAATCTTAAAATTGGTATATAAGTATAACTAAAAAACGCTCCAAATTTTACACAAGAGTTTATTATTTTCTCAGTTAAATAACCCAATGCCATTGATATATTAAATGAAACTTATTATTCATAACTCATTGGTTTTTCACGCCACAATTTTTTATTTTTTTTGGTCGATCATTTCTTTAGCAAATTAACGATTTCCACCGAGATCTTTTACGTATTAACCATCACTGAAGATTTCAAAATTCTAGGTTCTTTTCATCGAAAGTCAGAGCAGACAGAATCGAATTTAACCACTGATATTGTCTGAAGCCATTTTGGCACAAAATTGAACATTACACATCGGGGCAAAATGATATCCCTCTTGGTCGCCAGTACAAGCGTACTCTTTTATATCTTCTATTGACTGAAAACAGATACCTTGAACTGATAATTTGAGTTAGAGAAAAATGAAAGAATAGTCCTGAACCTAATCAGATAATAAGAGGTTGTTCGATCAGATGTCAAGGAATTCAGCCTTTCTTGGACACGAACGACGTACTTCACCACATCTCTTTTGCTCATAATGTGTTTTTGATTAATAGAATTCGGTACCTTGAGTATAACAGGATGACTTTTGGAGACCAGAGTTGGTTTTTTCAAAACATTTTTTGGGTGCAATTGATTGAAAAAAAATGAGAATTGAAGTGGAATAATAAATAAATAACCGACATTGTGCATTCTAACAAAAAATAATATGAAGCCTGCACAAAGACTTTTTTACTCCCATTAACGACGAAACTTCACGCATACTAATATTTCTCGCAGCTACTGGCACCGTGAGAGCATGCGGACTGTGGGCAGGTGCCTGGCCTTGAGATATTAAAGATGTTTTATGAAACTTGAATGTGGCTGTGTTGACGAAATCCAGGAAGCCGTAATTTACCAGCCTGCGGTACTTTTTGCTTTCAAGTCGAGTCATACAAATTGTAACTTTATCAGCACACAAAATTCAAAAACAAAATCCAACAAAAACGAGATGAGATGACAAAATGGGACACTGTAAACAAACTGAATGACAGATGACGCGTCCAATTTCCGCCCAACTATCTCGACAAAAAATGTCATTAAGTCATGTGAATACGAAGAACAACAAAAACAATCTAAACTGTTATAATAAATAAATGCAGGTACCTATTTGACTGAATAGTCGCAGGCTTTACAGCGAAAGGCAAGACGAAATGGCTGCAAAAGGCAGGTAGCTAATGATGAAAACACGAATCTTGCCTGCCTCAAGTCCACGTGGGCGGCTTCATCAAAATTTAAACGTTATATACTCAATTAGATAAATGAGGGTCAAGGTCGCAGCTGATGGTCGCATAAAACATTAAACCCGATTTAATACGATCGTCGAACATTGAAATGGTGATTGAGAAAGGGCCTGCACAATGGAATTCGGCAATATTCCAGCCACGCTTTGATTTATTGCGACTCGCTCATACATATTATTATTATTGTCCGTTTGCGTTATAAACTACAACAAACTAATTATTTAGCTGTAATTGAAAGCGTACCGAATGAGTGCTCAATAGGAACGGATCAAAGGATGTCACAATACGAATCAATGCCCATTTCGGTTCATTTCGTTTTCGAGTGATAAGCCTGTGCAGAATGTATTCATAATGGACTGAATTCTGAAACTGTGTGATGTTTGAGAATAGGCATCGTTTCCAAATAACATTCTTTAATTGGTTAAAATGAAATATCCTTTGAAACAACGTGCATTTTGATTAAGGTTACGCAGAACTATCGAGTCGGCTTCGGTATCCGGCCGCTTCGGCCTTCCTTTCAAGTATTCGGTTTTGGCCGGAGCAGTTGTCCGATTCGGCCGAAGCGACGTTATGAATTTTTTTGTGGAACGCAAAAAGGTGCGGTAAATCAAATAAACTGAATTGGAGAAATCTAGTTATTTGGAATTGATATTCGTTATGCGATGATCATGAATATGCACGGTGCAATAGATGTTATTCTGAAATATTTGGGAGGTAGTTTTCTTGAAACTGTTAGAAGTCAATCATTCATGATAAATCCAATCATGAGAAAAAACTCAGACGAATATGAAGACCTCTCCATGGTAAATCCTCAAGCTCAAAGTTAAAACAGCCCTCAATTGTTAATGTCATTAAGTCTTGCTCAAAATGAGGTATCAACAATAACCACACCTTGCAAAATGTGATAACTCAAAGCACTGACAGTTCAAAATTTGATAATAGGAATCTTTTTTTGGTATAATAGTTTACGTTCTTTTTGTGTTATATTAGTTTACTAAAAAAAACAAATTCGATTTAGTATAAGTATCCTCCTTTTTTGTGCAACGTTTTAATAAATTTTTAAGATGTTGATCTCATCATTTGTTCTTTTTTTTCCTTTACTGTCTTGCAAAATTCTATATCCGGCCGAATCACAAAAGAGACGCTTCGGCGCATCAATAATTTTGATTATGAATATTCAATTGACGCCAAAGTTATGGTGACGTCATAGATTCACTTCATACCAAGAAAACAGATTGAACCGATTTATGTGTTTTAGAAATAAGAGTGAATAGGGGTTTTCGGACGTCCCACGGTGTCATAACACAAAGAAAAAAACCCAATCAAATTCATTTATTCAACGTAATAAAACAATGCGAAAACTGAAAGGAAATACCCTCAAATACTGGAATTCATTAGCGCAGAGATTTTATTTCATAGATTCTGATATAGAGAAGGTCTATCGACGGACTCAATTGAATATCGAAACTCAATTATTTTTGAGGTAAGACGTCATTTCTTTGAAATTAATTGACAATTATGTAGGGGTATTATCATTCGAGACAAGCACTGATGAGGCCAGGAGCTTATCCGCGCTTTTTCAAATTAAAAGGTTTCTTCCATTTTCTTTATTATAAGTATCAAATATTCTATCCGTAAGAATACCGAAAAAAATTAATCGCCGTAAAATATTTTGATTTTCAACGAGAAAACTTTTGAATTTCGCTCCACATATTGGCTGGTTAAACGGTCGGAACTCTGCGCCTTCCGTGACGTTCCGTGTTATATCCACCCTCTCTCTTCTCGTGAACCTTTAGTGAGCTAATGGCTAGCGTCGGCTGTATTGATCGTAGATTCGCGTGGTAACAATTGAAGCAGGAGGCGATCAACCGCGTTTCACTTGCCTCCCGATTTGATTTTTAGTGTGTGATAGCATACACTATGATTTTGTATCGAAGTAGAATGAGAAAAACCTAAAAATGTGATAATTAGTGCCACATGCAAGAGAACTACTGCCTAAGCGAAATATGAAATATTTTTATCCCAATGTTTTCGAAAATTAATCAAGGACCAATATGAAGTGCGGTCCACTGTTTTTAAATATTGAGTCTTCAAGGTCTGTGCCGTATTTCAAAGAATTCTGATGGATTGATTCCGAAAAAAACGATAACGGTGCGATCTTCACGAAATTTTGTTTAAATCCGAAAGCATTAGTCCTTCTCGAGATATTGACAAAATAACCTCAAAACTTCGAATGAGAATGAAAGCCGCCCATTAACGAACTCAACCGAGATATTTGGGCTCTCAACCTGACCTAAAATTTTCAAGTATCTAGGCAGTTTCTTTAGAAAGTTAGAGCACACAAGGACGACCGGCTGGCCGGTCACACAATTGAATTTTACTATAAGGAGTCCAATCTCATCAGTTAGAACATTTTCAGCTCAAATTTAAAAATTTACAGACATTTGAACGAAACGATAAGGCTCTTGTTCCCATAAAAATCGGATAAAAAATTCATAACATCCCCGAGCAGGTATATGAATATACTTAAAACCTATAAAGATACTCTATGCCTAGTCTACTGCTGATAACGAAATTAGGGCGGACAGAATTGAATTTGACCACAGATCCTTCGTCGCGGTTTTCAACAACATCTTTTAAGATCCTTTTCAGCTCAAAATTCGAAAATTGCAAAGAATGTAACAAATCGTACATTATTTCACCGCCAAGTATATGAAATGGTTGACTATTTTGGGTTGATACCTTTTTGGAATTTTACCAATGAAACCTGAAGCTGAATCATAACGTGATTATGTTGAAAATATCATTCTCCATCAATCAAACATGAAGACCTTAAAATTTTAAATCTGAATAGTATTCTTTCATCCAGGAAATTATATAGCGTAGTTAATACTTTCTTCTAACAAAGCCGTGTTTTTCAGAATCATAAATAGTAATTTAAATTAAATAAATTATTACCTGCATTAGTCAACACAGTTTAGTTTCCTACATCAGTGAATACATTTATATAATAGGTTAGTTCAGATCACGAACATATCATAACTATACATAATAGCATACTACAAAATTATAATTCAAAATTTTACTCTTGGACAGAAAATAATGCTGGAAATTGGTTACCAAAAAATCTCTATTAAAGTACCTTCCAAATCATAAATTATTTTCTTGGAATCAATGGTAATTCCAAGAAGAAATAACTTGAGCTTTCGAGGATTTAAAAGTGAACGAACATGCTGCGTTGCCACAAAGCTAAAGCTCTCTCGACCTCCATTAATGAAGTCACTACAGCCGAGTTTCAATCTGTTCGAGTTGAACCACCACAATGTTAAATCTCCAAATAATGACAAGAGTACAAATATTAATGATGAAAATAATTTTCAGTGTGGAATAAAACTAGTATCACGTGAAAAAAAGATTGTTAATGATATTCGAACCGGCGAAGAAGCTTATATGGATTCTCACCTATATCAAAATACCTCGGCCATGCGATGCAACGTTCACAGTTCGTCGATATAATTATTTCTTCAGCATCGAGGAGAAATCCGATTACTCGGCAACGTCGCACAGGAACGGACAACGGAGGTTACGAGTGCAACGTCAACCGTCCAGTGCAGCGTACTGTAGCAATCGTGGTTGCCGCTTCTACCTACCTCTAATCAATAACGAACAGGGGACCGGCCTAAAGCCGGCAACGCTGTGAACGAACGTCACCGGCTTGCAAAACAACACAAGGGAACGTTCTGAACGAAAGGAACGGAGTTGGATATTCCCAGATATACTCCAACTAACAAGCCTCACTCTGAAACGCATCCATTCAGCGAATTTTTATACTTGAAGCATGTGAGATGGATAGAGAGTTACGATTGCCGCCAAAATTCGACAAGCAAGCATTTCCAAATCGGATGATACTTGATTTCGCTATTGTGAATTTTTCTTCAAGAGTTGAGCAAAAAATGAGAATGTTGGCGTGCAACAAACTGTTAACATCGAAATATCTAACTAACGATGAATGGAATATAAACTACGTCATTAACTCCGAAGAATTACACAAGAAACCTTTCAGCAATTATAATCATTATAATCGAATTTAAACAAGCACTCAAGACAGTCATTCAATACAGAAATGGATATTAGCTACCACAGCTTAAAATGACGATATCTTGAAATATTCAGTCGAATCTGTATTTACTGGTTGGAAATTTATGATACTAAAACATCACGAGAATATTTCAGTGTATGTTGTTAAATTTATTTGAAATATAACATTGTTAGCATTTTCATATATTTGTTCTGATAAAAATTTAGGTATATTTCCGAATATAAGCGGATGAATTGAATAAAATATAAAATCAGTTAAGAGAAAAAACGCCCGAATCCGTGAAAATTGTTTTATTTTAGTCTTTTGAAGTGAAAATGAAAACTATAGGTAGTGGTTAAAGAAAGGGAAATTATGATACAATATTATTTCAATGGCAATATCTGATTTTTATAGAGATAGAGTACGTTAAGTAACATAAAAAATTACGACAGAATCCTATTGAAAGTGTGTTGTGAAGATACTTGCACTCGACAGTTCGGCAGTGAAAAATGTTATTTAGAGACACACTATATATTTATTTCATTCTCAACAAAATCTTTATTTCAACATTTATTCTTGTTGAATTCATACATTCTCTTTCATTGTAAGCTTTTTTTTTACTTTAAAATTACATCGAAGATTTTTACGAAACCATAGTACCTCCCTTAGAAATAAATAAAAATATTTGAGTTCCAGACATTTGAATATGTGAAACTTATTTCGTGTTAAGTGGTTTATTTTAATTTTATAAAAACCTCTCATTTCATTCCCTAAAGATTTCAAAGTATATTATTCTTCGTGAAAACGGAATTAAACATGAGAAAAATTGACAGATTTGAACTTTACCTATTCCAATTCTGATAACTTCCACCCAATTTCTTGAAGAAAAAATTTATACACGTGAATTGTCAACATTCGCCACAAACGTATGCGCACTTTGTCCAGTATCCTAAACCGTGTAAAGCGTCCCCTAATTATTTTTGGTAGCGGATTATATTTTCATTGAATGGAATGCAGGGATATTCTATCATTAACTTCCGTTTTTGATTTGTGTAGATCAAATAATGATGAAAGAACGATTAACAGTAATGAACCCAATGCTTAGGGATATAAAAAAAAAATTAAAATATAAAATTTCAAAACTCCTTTCTATTAAAATCTTGGAACCGCAGTTTCAGTAAATTGACAAGTTCAGGAGCAAAAAAGGTTTGTGCTGAAGGGCCATAGAAGGATAATATGAATATGAAATTCACTGAAAGTGAAGTGAACTGAGCCGGTCGGATAATATGAATTAGTCTTCATTCAATTGAAATATCATTCCTTAAAAAATAATTAGAGTACGATGTATATAATTTTGAGGAAAGGTCAAAGTGCGTATATTTTTGTGTTATATATACACTTTCACGTTGATATAATTTTTTCGTGGGATAGGGTCGAAGTCGAAGAAAATAGGTAAAATTCAAATTAGTCATTTCGTCTCCATTTCTTGAAAAATTATATCAATTTTCTGAAAACTAACTAACAGTCATATAGTTGATCAACCAACATAATTTTAACTACTGAATATTATTTCTTTCAAAGTATTGTTTGACTTTGTGAAATTGAAATGATATGGTGAAAAGAAGACATCTCACACGACCTCTTCATTCAACTCTAATAGGGAGATTGCATTCTTGCTTGTTGGCAAAGAGAACAAAGAATCCCCTTGAATAAAAAATTGACTGATCTAAGCGCGCCTTTATAAAATAATGCAGTTCTTGAAAATGGCTCGGTTTCGTTTTCAGTAGGCCACCCTATATATAATCTCCGAAGGAACTGGGGTAGTAAGTTGGTAACATGCTACCACGACAACTCTATTCAGGTCCCGTATTACGGCGACACATGGCATATGGACAGATCTATGTTTAGGAATAAATAAGGCTGGAAAGATCCCGTTTAATACCCACATAATAATAAATTGAGTATACATTACGTTGCTTTGGACGTTGAGTAAATAATATACCATAAGTAATTCCCATTGGTGTCGACTGAAACTATTAGAAATGGAGTTTCGAATCGGTACTTATCGTACAACGATTTATAGACGTGCAGTGAAGGTAATCTAGGTGTAAGGTCGCCAAGAGAAATAACTTTTCATCTAGAGGACAAAGAATTGCATTTTATTGCCTTGTTGCGCGGTCTGAAACTTAACAAAACTAATAGAAATCTTTTTTCAGTGTCCCGGTTACTACATCATTCCAATTTAAGACTTCTTTCTTGAAATAATACAGGATCAATCATTTCGAGTGTTTCTTCATCGAGAGATATTGCACCGAATTCGTTGTCTTAGTTGTATAGATATGTAGCTTCTAATTGTCTGATTATGCCAACATTCAAATACATCAGTTGAAAAAATTCACGTTTGTAGTATAATAGGGCACAATTTTCGAATCATTGTTATGAAAAAAAAAACTAGAAAAGAAATGACGTGAAGACAGAAGCATTTGCTTCTCGCATTCATTGCTGTCATATTTTCACGTATTGACCCCACCAAAAGCATCTTTACTTCCCGATGTTGATTCTTTTCTCTGACGGCTGACTTTAAACACAATAGCTAGCGAGAGGAACTACTTAGAAACTCAATATTTGTTGAGTAGGTTGGACCTAACCCACGAAAGTTGAATTCGTGAAGGTGTAAAATCTAACCAATGATACCGCAAATATACCCATTCAAAATTTTATTCTTCCAATATTTCCAAAAATATTTATTGGGCTGAATTGCAATCAAGTTGAAAAATTACAGAAGGTCATGCAGAATATCGCGAGGATGATATGATTAAAAAAGATCACAGAATATAGAATATTAAAATGAAATGTTTCTTCAAATTGTTCTATTGACACAAGCATCGTGGAATTTTGCACAAGGTTGTATAAAATCATTTTTCAACTAGGCAACTATGTTCATTAACTCATCACCTATTTCCACCATGATTGAAAATGTTTTTTTAAGTTATTCCAGAAACAAAAAAGAACCCGGAAAAATTAACACAAAATTTCAATGAATTCAATATCTCTGAAATTTGATTCAGATTAAACTAAAGTTTGGTTTGAATATAGAACTCGATTTTGACAGGAATGAAATTGACAAATGAACGACGTTTTAGATGATCTAATGACCTTAGTTCCTGTGTTATTTGAACCTTATATGCCTTCAGAGCTGAATCCTTGTGTAAAATACGCCATGTTGTGGACCCACTAAGTCCAACTTGTGAACGTCGTCTAATGGACATTCCAGGGTCTTCAGCAACACTTTCACGAACCAAATCAATATTTTCTTGTGAACGACCGCTACGATTGGATTTTTCACTTTTTTGATCTTCCCCCGAACCGGTTTCTTGAAATTTTTTAATAATTCGACCAATAGTGCTTTGAGAAGGACGATTATGTAAACCATAAAATTCACGTAACTTTCTGAAAATACTTTTCACAGATCGCTGATTTTCATAAAATAATTCAACAACTTGAACGCTTGTTGAATCGTGTACGAAGCCATTTATCACACTTCTTAAATGTCAAAATACCCAGACAAATTCAGTGCGCCATCCATATTTTATTTATCCCTAAAAAAAAACGCGCAATTTGAAACACCCTTTATATCAAAGGTAGATATCAGAATGATCATGAGGAAGCTTTCGAATGACCGTAATCGGAGTGCAGATTAAGTATCAATCTTTATGCGTCCACATTGTTCATTCATAAATAAAATCGAAACATAATTGATAAGATTGCAAGTTTATTCAATCGGATACAAGGTCGTTCATATTGAATTACAGCTCACGATCTGTTATGACACGGCAGCGATACCTACAGTACATAATCAAAAAGGAATTACGCTATTTTTAACGACCACTCCTGGTAAGCTAGGAAAACACAGATCATCTGAATGTGTGTTTTGCAGCGGAATACCCTGTTTTTCATCGCATAATGACATGTTATTTCAGACACATCTTGTCGAATCAAGTCTCGAAATGGCATTCATTATTACGTTAATCAAGAGGGAAAATAAAAACGAGCCTGCGATGCTTCAATGTCCGTATAGAAACAGAACGGAAGTATAAACTTAGTAGTTAAACTAGAGAGATGCTCTCCAATCGGTCAGCTTAGAGGAGTCACTTAGGAAGACCTAGGAGTTGCAGGATAATCAATTAACCATCTAATCCATGCGATGCGACAGCCGAATGAGTAATTGCCTATGGTCGATATAGCCTTCGATAGCTGCAGGAAACGTCCCTTCAGTGGAGTAAGTAAGTACCTTGCATTTCTCAGAATATTTACAGGGTGCATCTGAATAACACCGAGCAAATTTAAGGGACTGATTCTGTGATAAAAATCAAATTAGGTATTTAGTATACAATTTTTTGAAAAACCTCCTCTCAGAGAAGTTACACAAAATAAATTGTTTCTCTTTTTTATTTTCCCAGTATATTAGGCGGAAGGCACGAAACTCGCTTGATATTATTTGTCAATAAAACTAGACATTTTGCAATTTTTTCAATCCTGAAGTATGAAGTTAGAAGGGGTTGAAATAGTCAACCCCTATGATATTTTTTCTCAGAAATTTATTTTGGATACACATTTTCCTTTTGAAACCACATGCATGAAAAGCCCAATTCATTTACTGAATTTTTTATTCCAACAAGTTCCTTTCGAAAACTTTACGAGGAATTTACGAGAAAAAAATATCGATGACCTGCGAAACCGCATCCCATTAGGGTGTGAAACGATAAGAAAATCAGCAGGCATATTTCATCACATAAGCAACAACATTTATTATAATTTTGTAGTCTATATTCGACAGGTTTTTGTTCATTGTTCCCTATTGTTTTAGTTTAAAAGTCCTAGCCAAGTAGAATCATAAAAAATGCTTTCAACATGAGTTATATTTTTTTCGTAAATGCTTAAGTTTTCGGAAAAACTTGTAAAGATAAAAAAGTTAGTGGATGAATTGGGAAATGGAAAATTTTCATCCAGAAAAAAGTTGTAAGAAAAAATATCTTAACTAAATATCTTGACTATTTCAACCCTTCCTAAGCATACTACAGGGTTGAAAAAATGCCTAAAGTACGTGTACGAGAAAAAAATGGCCAGCTAATTGAATTTGAAAGAGGTCGAATTAATGATCTACGGGAGGAGGGTTTGTCATTTCGAGAAATCGCTAACCGTACAGACAGAAATCGAACTACTGTTATGAGATGTTGTCAAGCGTGGTTTGATAATGCCCAAAAGTTCAAGACCGACGTCCAAGACTCATGGCCATTAGAGACCGATTTGCGATAACTCGATCTTTGGCTGATGAGTGGTCCAAACGATTCAACGCCGTATAATGTCTTTTGGACTGCAGCATTAATGTTAACTCTTACGGTTGGGCATCGCCGGCAACGATTACAGTGGTGCAGAGAACGACAACATTCGAATGTGGAATGGCATCAGGTCGCTGTGTTACCTTCAAGAAATAGTGGAACCATATGTTCTCCCTTACATTAACCGGCCGAAGAATCCAATATTTCAGCAAGATAATGCTCGACCCCAAGTTGCCAGAGTTAGTTCACACTTTTTTGAAGCGAACCATGTGGATATTTTTTCATGGCCGCCCAGATCCCCCGATCTGTCGCCCATAGAGCATATTTGGGACAACATGGGTAGAAGGCTTGGAAATTTACCCCAGCCCCCACAGACTTTGGTGACTCTGAGACATGAAGTACAGGTAGCTTGGGACAGTAAGTATCCCTCGAGAAGAAATAGACCATCTTCTTGCATCAATGCCAAGATGTGATGGGGACTGTATAGATAACCGCGGTGGACAAACACATTATTAACAAATTCAATAAAAAAAAATTTAAACCCTTCTTTATTTTTTTCCAAATTTTAATCATTTACTCCGCTATACTATCTTTGTTTTACAGAAAGATTTTTAAAATTTTAACAGCTCCTTCTGGGTGTTGCAGTTTCTTTGTCAGTTAGTATATTAAGCCTTCAATAGCTGCAGTGGAGCAAGTGCTTTTACAATTGGGCCCTGCATTGGTCAAGCTTGTATAAGCTTCTGTAATTTCAGCAGCAATCATCAGAATGTATAGGAATGAACGAATTGTTCAATGTACGGAAGCCAGCAATAGCAGCAGGTGTCATTTCCTCAGTAGAGCAGGTACCTTCTTTGCGACCTTTTAGCCTAACACAACTCCTGTAGGTGGTATATCACCCCGAAATAAAAGACGACTCTCTTGGCAAGTAGCCCTGATTAGATATCCGACAGATGGAGCACGAATTACTCCTTTCAATGTGATTGAGCTGTCAGCCTTAGCCATTGCCTAGAAAATTTATGCATTTTTTAACTTTTTTCAGATCCGTCCACCAAATGAAGGTGCCACACAAGTTATGAACAAACATTCGTTTCTGTTAGCTCTATTCTGTAATTCTCTAAAACACAGATTGATGCTTCTAATGCATGTGTCTGTCAAAAGGAAAGGCACTCGAAAACTTGTAAACGATATGAAAAGACAAGAAAGAATGCTTTATTGATTGTACCATGTCGAATTACGGAAATATGAATACGCTTACCGAAAATATTTGTTGGAAAGGCTATATTTTAAATGATAGAAAGTCTTGTCTTTTATATGCAATTTCTGTATTGGTAAAAAAACCGCCTGGAAGGTATTTCTTCAATCATGGAATGTTTTATGAAAACTAACTCGAATATTCTAGAAAACTTCTCTCATTCCTTAAAACACCAAATGTAAAGGTCCGTCACTATTTCCGTATTTGATGATCGGCCGATAGTTCTCCAATCGTTATAAATTGAAAATAGGTTAACGATTAGGTCATTTATGCTTCATCGTAGACAAATTGAATACTTTCATTTCCTTCAAGCAAAATTTCATGGTGACAGTGGAGTAATTTACGACTAATAAATAATAATGGAATAAAAGTGATCGCCAAACTGAACCCTGTGGAATGCCCAACCGCATTAGGCTAATTGAATCCCTTCTGTATATAGGATCCGAGCAATTTTTGAGTTTCACCTCAGTTTAACTTGTCAAATAGAATTTCAGGATGAATGTTGACGATAGTTCTAATCAAATCAGTATAGCACCAAACGGTTCCTGCACAAGAGTCCGTACGGATAACGATCTGTAATTGATAAGATTCGATAAGATTAATTCCCCTGGTTTACAAATTAAGTCACTACAAAAACGTGCTATCTATTCAAAAGGACAAGACTGCATCTCAGGATAACGTCAGAAAATGCATACTAAATTCACAAATAGAAAATTAGGACCATTCCGAGTTAAGTTCCATATCCGAATTTGATAATCACAAACAATAGATTTCCAAACGAAATGATTCGAAAATAGACATTTATAAAGCCATAGTAGGAAGAAACTTACATTTTCATTGCACAAGAGAAATAAATTTGCAACAAGAAGATTACAAGTTTATTTACAGGAGGAATAAAGTATCCATAAAAGCTTTGAAGGATTTCGCATCATCTATCAGGTAGGTGTATCGAAAACCCAGAAACACCTGAATGATTATAATAAAAGCAATCATCGAACTGAAACCTGTGGAACGCCATCATGGTTGAGAATTCATCATTGCAATAACTTCAATACAGCCTGTAAATAGGATTCGATCAATGTTGCAGCATTGCCTAGTAAAATTTCAAGGTTTATGTTGTCGATTGCTCTACTCGAATCGGAAGCGCACCAAACGAAACCTCAACAAAAGCCAATTTTCTTTGAAAGCTGGGAGTACAGATACTTTCGATTACAGTGCGATATCTTTTGGACAGACACCAACAGGGCCGAAAAAATTTGTCCTACTAGGGAGGTGTCCTGTCAATAGAAAATTTACGATTTGTTGAAATAAAAATTTTAAAATTGAATATTAACTTTAATTGAACAACGTTAAATTAAAAAGAAAGAGTAAATATTACGAAATTACCATTGAAGTTGAATATGAAATGCGTTCACATGTATATCCTAGGTATTATGTAACATATTTTCGAAAAGAAACAAACTTGATCCTGAGAACTTTTGGTTGAATGAAGGGCATCTAATAAGTTATTCGTTTCACTCATCTCTCATGATCTCAGACGTCATCCAAGCGTTTACCTTACACGGCCAAGTAATTTCTATTTTTCAAGAATTTTAGTACAATTGATTTGCCAATAACTCTTCTTCAAGAAGAGCAATATTTGCGCAATAAAACTTCACTCTATGAGCTTCCTACTAGTGTATTTTTCATTCCTTGGGAGTGTTTTATTCTTAAGAGCCCTGAAAAAAAATCCTTCTTCTCTGTTAAAAAAAAATGGTGAAAATTTTTATTTGAATCGTCTGGCAATGTAAATTGTCGTCCGTTCAAAAGGAGCTGATGACCCAATACAATGTAGTAATGAATGAATGAAAGTAATCATCGTACGGAACCCTGCGGAACGCCATATTTATCATTTATTTCAACCACTGCAATACAAGTTTCGATTAAAGCTTATTATTTTTCATCACGTTCTAGTTTTTTCTTGGATTTTAAAGTATGCTATCACACACTTCAACAATTTGCGAATTTTGAACAATTCGGTATTGAAAATGGTCAAAACGGGACACATGGACGAAGCGGGCGAAACACGTCAGATCACCATCTAAGTCATTCGTTATTGCAAGATTCGCCGATCGATACAGCCAAAGCTGTCTATCGGCTTGCTACAGAGGAAAGTATACGTGAAGATAGAGAGAGAGTGGACATATCCCGGTTTGTCACGGAAGGCGCGAAGTTTCGTCCGTTTGAACAGCCGATATGGGGAGCCAAATTTAAATGATCGTCTTCTCGTTGAAAATTGAAATTTTCGAAGGCGGCTAAAGTTTTTCAGTATTCTTACAGGTAGAATATATTCTTCCAACGATAAGAAATTCATGCAAGAGACTTATAGTTTTTTCAATGGAAAAACGCCCTTGCGGATTGCAGGATTAAATTACTTGTCAAAGGCTGTTTCTAGGAAAAAAGATGCCTAATGAAAAATACTGGAATAATGCAAACAAACAGAGCGAACTGTACCGTTCCCGAGTACAAATCTGACTGATATTTCGTTTTTTGAGACTTGTCAAAGTGACTTACTTGGCTTGAAGAATTAGTGCTGAATTCAATGTACGAACGGTTTTCGAAAAGAAAAATTATTTAAGATCTATACTAACTAAAAGCAAACCATTTAACGAGAAACATAAATCAAGAATTGTGTTTATAGTATTCCCTTTATTTGTGTAAACACATATAAAGGGGAAACTTCTCGGCCATTAGATATCAGAAAAAGAAAACACGAACACAACCTAAGGAAATGGGGATATACAAAGATCCCAAATAGTAAACCATGTATGTTCGACCACTGGCAATCACATGATAGATTGGGACTATACAAAAATACTGATGAAGGAACTCAATAATTCAAAAAAAAAATGAAAATTGAAGACTTCTACATTTCGTTGAATGGAGAGGGTAATGTTGCTCATTGTTCTGTAGAAATGGATCATATTTGGCTGAATTTACTAGAAAAAGAGGAAAAACTGAAAAACTTAAACCCAGTGAATCTGTGGATTCCAAAAATGTTAATTCGACAGGAGTCTCAGATAACGAAATATAATTCGCTTGGTGGTGCATTGTTCCGGTATTTTTCTTCAGGTAACATTTTTTCCTAGAAACAGCCCTTGCCAAATATTTTGAACCTGTGATCTGCAATGACGTTTTTCCATAATTTTTTTTTTAATTCATTGTTGATTGGGAAATCGCAGAAAAAACCTGAAAAATAGTGCAATACAGCAAGTAGTTTTCGATCATTGTAACAATATGGAATATCATTTAGAGGTTTATGTTGTCGATTGCTCTACTGACATCAGGATTGCAGCAAACTATTGGCGAAGGAAGATAAGCGCTACTCCCTCTAGTGGCTATCACAGTAACTCGAGGTACAGACATTATCATTGACAAGTAAAAAGAAATGTCGAGAAAATGAGAAAGTTTATGCATTTTTCGTGGTAATTGTGTGATTTAACAAGTGTTTCTACTGAGAAAAAGCAAACTCAAATGTCCCTTCCCATTTATTTCCACAGCCCGGCGAAAAATTTCGAGTTTGGGTGAAAGAAACTTCCTTCAACAAGTCGGGCCTGAAAGTGTTCAAGAATCTATAAAAACCTTGGCAACTTATTGTAACTCAAAATTGGTGAACCAACCAACAAGATTTATGAGAGTCTGTTACCTGCATTTTACCGATGATGATCATTTTTATAGAGGTAAGCACGAATTGCTCATGAAATATCAGATCACATTCATGAAGACAAGTGTTTTCCAGGCCTCTAATTCAAGCAGAGAAAGTTACTTAAGAGGAATGCTATGTCTTCCAGAAATCTGCCTGTTGAACTGATCATTAGGATCAACGTGAATGTTTCAGTGATAGAACAGACCGATTGAAACAAAAGAGTTTGAACAAGGAAATATCTGGTGATTAATACTTCGCTCAAAGTGCTACTGCCGACGAATTCAAAGCTGTACAATGCTTATTGATTACAGCTTTTCAAGACCAATCATATGAGTGTTGGAAGAATTTATATGTCCATACATAATAAATAAAGCTTACGGTACAGGTAGCATTAGTTTTAGGTGAATGTATTCATTTTATTCACGATATATTGTGTGAATTCAGTCTTTCCTTATGTAAATAGTAAAGTAATGAGTATTTGTCTATTATTCTGTAATGTATGTTTTACAATACTATCTGTTTTTTAACTTTTTGAGCAGTAGATCTGAGGGGGTATTTGATCAATAATCAAGTTGGGTAGGTTTATTAGTTTTGCAAATAACATGCAACATAATATCACATGCATCTTCTTGTAAAACTTTGATTTCATCGGCAGAAGCACTTTGAGCGAAGAGTATTCATCACCACATATTTCCTTGTTGAGAATCTATTGTTTCAATCGGTCAGTTCTATCACTAAAACATTTAAGTTGTTCCTTAATGATCAGTTCAACAGGCATTTTTCTGGAGGGCAAAGCATTCCTCTTAGGTAACTTTCTCTGCTTGGATCTTTGGTAGGGGCCTGGAAAGAAATTGTCAAGAATGTGATCTAATATTTCATGAGCAATTCGTGCTTACCTCTATAAAACTGATCATCATCGGTAAAACGCAGGTAACAGAATCCCATAAATCTTGTTGGTTGGTTTACCAATTTTGAGTTACAATGAGTTGCCAAGGTTTTATAGATTCTTCAACACTTTCAGGTCCGACTTGTTAAAAGAAGTTTCTTTCACCCAAACTAGAAATTTTTCACCGGGCTGTGGAAATCTATGGAAAGGGACATTTGAGTTTGCTTTTTCTCAGTAGAAACACTTGTAATCACACAAACGCCAAGAAAAATGCATAAATTTTCTCATTTTCTCGACATTTCTTTTAACTTGTCAATGAAAATGCCTCTACCTCAGGTTACTCTGATAGCCACCAGAGGGAGTAGCGAGCTTATCTTCATTCGCCAATACCATAACAAAAGCAAATTTGCTTTTGAGATAGCTAGGGGTACAGATACCTACCTAACTGTAATAGGATAAGATTCGATTATACAAACCCAATTCAAGTTTATGCGAATTACGTCACTCGAAAAACGTGCAAGCAATTCAAGACGTAAAAACTGCATCTCAAGTGAACGACAGGGAGGTACATGCCGAGATCACAAATACGAAGTAGGAGCCCTTCGAGTCGAGTTCTATTTCCGTATTTTATCATCGTCCGATACATTTTCCCAATCGTGATACATCGAAAATGGGGAGACGATGAAGTCAGCTGTGTGCCATTGAAGATGGGAAGGAAATTACATTTTTATTTCCACCAAGCGGAATTGATTTGCAACCAGTGTTATTGAACGCGGTTTTCCTTTCATCGAATGAGCTTCTATCGGCCTCGTGAATAGAAATAAAGTAGCGGGGGTTCCTGTTTCACAATTGATGACAAATTAGAATGCTTGACAAAAGGGAAAAAAATGTTCGAAATCAACGGGAAAGGCAAACAATATAATATTTTTTCAGCAGAGCCTATGTCATTTTCGCTACACAAGCTGCAGTCTATTATTCAGAGGCATACGAGGGCTGCTATAATTTCGCTGAGTCTCATGAGGAAAACCAGTTCATATACAAAAAGCTTTTATTTGTGATTTCAAAATATTCTCTTCCACTTGACAATATAATTATTGCATCGACGTCAACCATTGTTGAACACATTTTTTCCAATCTTCCTGCTTGTTTGTTAATATCATGACAAAGCCAAAATTAATATTTCACAAGCAGATATATAAATCATCGATGCCCGTACGCATAGTCGGACCTAGAACTCCTACCTCAGAAACTTTCTGCTGAGACAAGCTCAAGTATTGACACATGCTTAGCAAGTGTTCTATACCTTAAACACACCGTCAATTCTCGGCGAAGATCATGGATATCCAAAATCTAGGATGTTTTCATGATTTCACGTTTGTCGCACTGAAAAATTGTCATTATATGACAGTTTCTGTTGAAGGTGTCAAAGAAGCCGCTTTATAAAACGACCCGTAATTCTGTTAAGCCGGGTCCAGATGAGTGTTATGCGAACAGCGAATGCTCTTTCTGCTCCATCAGGACTAGTTTTTCAACTGGAACGATGCATTTGAATGTATAGCTGCGTACAGACAGGAGAGCTGAGCGGCTTTCGAGGCAGTTGCGAGGCAAGTGTGAGGCAGCCACGCGTTGTTGAAATGGCTCGCGAGCCGCTCAGCTCTCGTGTCTGTACGCGGCCTATTATTCGATTCTGAGCTCGAGTGCACTATTCGTGGAATCGTAAGTCAAGTTTTATTGCTTTCGCTGTTCGGATTACGCTCATCTGGACCCGGCTTTAGAGAAAATGCGGATAGAGCGGATGATTTATGTCATCCGAAAGAGGGAAGTGCCTACTAGCATGACGGTCATTAGAACAGGGCCACTATGTATTAGGTTCTGCAATTGATGTAATGAATGGGGGTTTTTCCTGAATTTGGGTTATTACTGCAAATGCAAATTTGAACATAATTATTATGGGTTTAATTCATCATTTTTCCAAATTACCTATAGAAAGTATTCAAAATCAGGTTTCAAAATTGGGGTTTGGGATTTGTCATGCATGCACGAAGTGATAACGTTCTTTAGTAGAATTGCTTTTTCTGCTATAAAATAACGAAATATTTATTCCTATTCTGTGGTACACACGTGTTCTTTGTCAATATAACCAAACAATTTCCGTTTGCGATTTGTCAGTAATATGACAGTATGCTCTTTTTGTTCTATTCCTTGGTCGTTGTCTTCTACTCTAACCCGTTCGAAGTATAGCTATCTCTGTTTTCTTGAGCAAAGTAACACATTTGACGTCTTTTTCTTTCCGAGAAAACTGAATTCGACGTTGCCATATCGTGCACTCATGACAAATCTTTTTAAATGCAAATCCCCATTTTTATTTTTCAGTTTTAGGTGATCAAACATTTTTTTAGAGATATAATATTGAAATTATATGTTTGAAATGTGATGTTCTGAAGGTTTTTCATGAAAATAACTTCGTTTAAAGGAGAAACCCCCATTCGTAGAAAATCATCTTCATTCTGTTTATCGAAAATCATTTGAAAAGTTTCATTAAAATATTCATTATTTTCGGACGCTTAAGCTGACTTGAATTTTCAAAGGGTAGGTTCTCTGAAATTATCGCAAAAACGCTATTATCGTACATGCAATATCGTACATAGTACGGAGCACCCAAATTATAGTACAAATACAGGTTATGAAAAATTACAGAAAACGAATTATCTTGGCTATTTTGTGATTATAGCTATGATCGCAGGTTCGATTTCGAACCAGTTCCGTACCGAACGCATGCGCACTTTGAAGAGGAGCGTTCGTGTGTCGCACAATTCCGAATAAGTAGTTCTTCCTAGTTCTGTGTTCGTGGTTAACATCGATTCTGTATCAAGTAGATTCCGAACCGGAAATATTGTTAATTGCGAATAGATTTGTCTGCAGTTACGAATCAAATATAATTTAGCAACCTACTGCAGTTAACTATCGGAAGATAAGATTGTATTTTCAAAATTTAGCAAGAAGGTTCAAACTATACAATTTGATCACCCAACGGAATTCGATTTGTGACAAAAGTCTCAAATCGAAACGAAAATAGAGAGAAAGTAATTCTTGAAATTTTCTGCTGCTGCTTTGTCAGATGAAAAAGTCAGATTTGTACTCTGAAACGTCACAGTTCACTTTCTTTATCGTTTGTATTGTTCCTGTATTGTTAATTCTGCAAGAAACTGCCCTTTACAAATAGTTTGATACTGCAATTCGCAAGGGCGTTTTCCATAAAACAAACAATTTTTATTCAATTTCTAATAGTTCTGTTTCAGATATTGCGAGTGAAAACCCATCATAAAAACCCTAAAATTAAAATAAGACCATTTTCGTCTCGAAATTCGAAAATTACAAACATTCGAGCAATATGATAACCTCCATATTATGCAAAAAGGGACCTACTTAAATGATACGAACCGAATTTCGTGCCCAACCATTCGCAAAAGTAAATAGATCTTCAGAAAATACGTGTTCGTATTGATGATAGCCGCATTCATTCGGTCGCATAGCAGCGTTGTTTCGGCTTGAATGGCGAAGCCGGTTAAGTTTGTATTTACTAGCAGGCAGTTCATCAATTTATTTCAACAGATGTTCCATAATAATTAACTGTGGGAAATTGGCTGGATTGCTCCACAGATTCTGCTCGCATAAGTTGAATATTAATGAATTATTAATTAACAATTATGGCAATGCGATACTCGGGGATTATGTGGGTTTATCGTCAGCTATCTGGATATCGATTTCCAGCCTAATGATTCGGTGATCTGGATTCAATTACGCCGATAGTGCTTTTGAAGGATTTTTTACTTTGTTCGTTTTTAATGCGAGATTTCTGTTAGCCGAAATAATCAAATATGTTTCATTAATAAACTAATTCCACCCTTACTACACTGACTTCAATTTAGCGTTTATTTGTCTGCTCGTCTGAGGATGGCTGAAATTGAGGTTCTCATTCACTGATGAAGAATCTGATGTCACAATAATTTTCCACGAGCCAGCGTTTACAGAATCTACCAAACGTTCGGAGTTTCGGAATTCCAATTTGAAGTTATAATATATATTATTATATATTTTTTTGGTCGATCACTAAGGTTCATTATTTGATTTTATCATAAAATAAACCGAAATGAGTATATACGGTGAGTCTCAAGCAGTTCCTTTATTGTGCGGGAGCAAAGGATAAAAAAAATTGAACCAAATATTCTGGTTGTACTTCTGCGACTCTAGAACACCACTTCTGAACAACAAAAAATATTAGGAGCTCCTTTTTAATACCAAATACAAAAAAGACAATAATATTAATCTGAAAGTCGAAGTTTGATAAGAAATATCTGGCAAAAATTACTCATTGTCTTAACTGTAATCCTCACGTCTAATCAACACAATAACTGCAGAAAGAAACAACTCAGAAACTCGATATTCATAAAGTAGATTTGGAAAGCCAAATTCGAGAATAAAACCATTCAAAATTTAATTACTCAATATTTCCAAAAATACAAATAAAATCGAATTGAAATCCAGTACTTGATAGAAAAATTACAGGTCGAGAGCTCATACAGAATTCTGTTATCTTAATATTATCAGAAGATTACAAAATATTGAAAACAAAATTGGAATTTTTCTGAAGTTCCAATTGAAATATTATCTTGAAATTCTGCACAAAGCTGCTCATCAGTATTTTCAAACTAGTTACCAATTCCATTACGATTTAACCAGTATTTTTAGAGTTAGTCTGGAAACAACAACGATACCGAGAAAAATATCACGAAATTCGAGAAATTTGATATTTTATTAGGCATTCACCAACCGTAAGATATCTACAGAATTTCTCAAAAAGTTGCGTTTCAATCCTTCAATTAACAAGGGCGTGCTTCGTAAGAAAACAATTTTTATTTAATTTTTGATCTGTTCCAGACACTGGGGAAAAAAACCCAAAAAATGATAGTTATCTTGTCCACAGCCGAACGGAATCGATTTGGACATGAATGAGCCCAACCTTGTCGTTGAGACAATTCGAAAACTACAGACATTTGGAAACAGCGATAGCACGCTGATCATGATCATGAGCGCAAAAATATAAATAACAATAAGGATTCTAAATAGAGTTTAACAACTAATACACCTGATTATTTTTCCATTTATGGCTTTTCTGTCACATTATTTGTCATTAATCAATCTGAAGTAGTCTGAAAGCTGACAGAGTTTCTGCTATTGTGGTTCTCCCCTTAACAAGAACCCGAGTTGGCTTTCGATTTTGCACACAAGTCTAGTATGACCGCAACCTGGAAACTTGTTTTCATAACACCTGTTGAAGTCATTAACCAAGGGTTTCGAATGAGGTAAATAAGAGAACGCATGAATATTGAATAGACCTCAGTTTCCTGCTCCTGCTATCCGCATTCGTATTCAGCTCTGTTCGAGTTGAGGATTTGTTCCATATGCTTGGAGCAAATCATTTCTGCAAGCACGGAGTTCTATTCAATTTTACTTCGTTTACAATGATGAATACTAGAAGGAGCTCAACCGCGACTCAAGGTAATTGATGGATGTATTTTTTTTCACTTAAAGCATGATAAATGCAGTTTCTGAAGTTATTTCAAGGTTTTAAATGTAGACATCAACATCTCACGAAAATTCTAGGAAAGCACTGACGTGAAATAAGCAGCTTTTTCGCGTATGTTCAAATTCGCTGCCTAAGCGGTCAACTTCTCACGTGTAAAGACACCTTTACATCCTGATGGAAACATTGGGCGATTCGATCATATTATAATAATAATAATAATTATTTATTGATCCTTTTGGACATGTGTTTACATGTATAGGATAAGTCAAAATAGCAAAGTGAACTAGGTTCTGATACAATCATTCAAGTATTCATTTACAGTATAACAGCATTTTTTTAACAATAAGGTTTTAACATTTCTCTTAAACTCGTTATAATCAAGATTTCTGATAGTATTTGGCAGATGATTATTAAGTTTAATGGACTGGTACGTAGGAGACATTTGAAACCTAGCAGTCCTATGTTTAGGTATATGTAGCAATCCCTCATTTCTAGTTTTATAATTATGAAAGCTCGACAGCTTGATCATGCTTTGCTCGTTTTTTTCACATACAAAAGACATTTGAGAATAAAGATTAAAGACAAGGTAAGGATACCATTCTCAACAAACAACGCTCTGCATGACTGACGCGGAGGTATATTGTACATCATACGCAAAATTCGTTTTTGCAAAATAAAAGCTCTGCCAACATCCGAAGAATTTCCCCACGAAAGAACATTATACGATAAATGGCTGTAAACTAAACCATAATAGATACTCTTGAGTGTTTCTGGAGGAAGGAGATTTCTTACTCTACTTATAGCAAAATAAGAACTGTTGAGCCTGGTACACAATGAATCGACGTGAGCGGACCACCTCAATCCACTGTCCAAGTAAATGCCAAGAAATTTAGCACTTTCTTTAGACAGTATGTCTTCATTTAAATAGTGAATTGAGAGCTCGAGATTACTCTGACATAATGTGAAATAAATGCACTTAGTTTTTCCGATGTTAATCATGAGATTATTCCCATGACACCAGTCCACGAAGCAACCCCCAAGAACACCACACAACCTCTGAAGCTCCCCAAAAGATGGAGCTCTCATTACCACTGAGCCATCATCAGAATCCAGATTTACAATAAATTAAAAGTGGTCCAAGGACAGAACCTCGTGGTACTCCCAGGTTGACAATATGTTCTGCAGATGATGAATTATCAATCCTCACACGCATAGATCTACCTACACACGTTATTCTGCATGCACCTTCAAGCTGTCATTTTTCAATCAAGTAAGTACTGGATTTTAATTCGATCCAATGTGTGCTTTTGGAAATATTGGAATAATAAATTTTGATTGACTATACCTACGGAATCATTGGGCGGGTTTTACCCATTCACGAATTCGACCTTCATAATTGATGGCCAAACCTACTCTACAAATGGAGAGTCTCATTTATTACAAAAGATATTGTCTTTAGAGTCGTCCTAACGGCCGAACGTAATCTTTTTTTACTGGATTAAAAAGTGACAGATGCAAGGTCCATACAGAATTCAGGGAGGTAATATGATCAGAAGACCGCAGAATATTGAATATTCGAAAAATCAAATTGGATTTTTTTCAAATTTTTCCAACGACAGGATCCCCACGAATTTCGCACCACCTTGTTCATCAGCATTTCGAAGTAGTAACCAAGTTCCATCATTATTGAATCAATATTTTTTGTGTTATTTCGGAAAAAATCGAAACCGAGGAAAAACTTAAGAAATTACACATTTTTTCCCAATATGTCCAAAAATTATAATCGCATCAAAGTGAAATTTGGTACACTGCTGCTGAAGTTCAGGGTATGACGTTGGCAAGAAGTTGCGCGTGGGCTTGTTCCAACTAACTTTTGCTCATCAACGAATAGTCTTAGATCCCGTAGAATTAGTGCGCTCATCGAGTATTTACCTGAAATAATTTTTTTCACAACATTCGTCAAAAGGAGAATATTTATCTACGGGGTGGTTCATCAAAATGTGGCCGCATCATATTCAACAGACAGCAACCCTTATTCTTGGCTAGGTTCACTCAGGCAACCCTACGTCATCGTACACAGAAATAAATTGCGCAACGGCAGTCGTGATTTTTCGAAGTCTCCACATATTTTGCTACGTGGTGGATGATATCTTATTTGAAAAAACTAGTGAATGCAATTTCATCCAAAAAACACTCAATATTTTTTATTCAAAAATACTTCAAACCACATTTTGATGAGCAACCCTGTAGATATATATTGTCCTATTAACAAATGTATGTAAAAAATGTGTTCAAAGCAAATACAGTCAGATAGAAAATGGATCAGCTTGGAACTTCAGGCATGAAGCAGACAGCAAAAATGCGAATGAAGGTCTTCTTGTTGAAAAACAATAAATAAATAGAGTTCTCGGGTCAGACGCACCAAAAGAGGCGATTAGAGAAAATGAAGCTCAAAAGCAGAAAACTCTGTCATATCTGTCCTACAAAATTAAAGCGTTATACTGCGCACAAATGTGGCACTTGTGAGAAATATGTGTGCCTACAATGCAGCAAACCTGTTTGCAATGAATGCTTCTGAATATCGATATCATCGATCATATTTTGATGCCTGCGATTTTCAAGAAAACGGTTGATTTCATAATATAATTTTCATTTTTCTGTTCCTTCAGTTATTCATCTTCGAAGAAAAAAAAAGTACCAAGGAAATATATTTCTTCTGAATAAATGGCAATCATCAAGATGAATGTGTGATTTATTGCCGAAAAAAAATGAAACTGCACTATTTTAATTTTATATTTACTACCAGAAGTGAAAATTGGCAAATTTAATTCATTTTTTATCATAGATAGATATGAAATAAAAGTAACAATATATTTTTTTTCAAAAGTAAAATAAAATAAAAAAAATTCTCGTTGAAGCGATGGTGGTCTAGCAGACTACACGTCGGTACTTATGGTTCAGACTTTACTTTAAAGGTAAGACATTATCTACCACAACAAAGGAAGCAGACCCACCTTTTATAAGGTCATATTGACTTAATTAAACCGTCATCTCCGGTGTACAGCTTATACATAACATTATTGACAACATACAGATCTCGCAATTCCAACGAATATACGTCTTTTTGTAGTTAGGCATGATAAACGAGTGTGGCATTCGAGAGAATTTTTTATATTTCAGTTAGAAATTAAACTTATATTACCCAAAAGGCGTGAAATGTCATTTTTAGAATCGAGGGAGAAGAATTATGGCGACTTTTACTATTTTTAGTTTCAACCCCTACGGAGGGACAGCCACCCCTAAGGCAATTTGAATACAGAACATATGCTGGATGATGCGGCATATTACACCTTAATATGTCCTCTGTGACATGTATATAATTTTTTCACCATACCCTACTTTGCAAAGTCGAACAATTTGAACGTCAACTCTTCTTAAGAGAACACTTTCCCGACTAATGAAGCTTAAATCTGCCCCCCACAGTTGGGTACCACCCCTAATGCACTTTGAATAGGAAAGAGTGGTAGGAGTTACCTTTTTTCTTCTAACTTTAATGGGAGTTGCTCTTTCCCCAATGTCTGAAACAGAACTGAAGAATTCTTTAAATACTCAAGATTCTAAGAGAGTAATGTTGATGATCTTCAGTTTATTACCTGATGGAGGAGTCAAATATTGATTCCAGAGCGTTTGGTTGATAATTAATTAATTATTTATATTGTTTCAATATTATTCATTAGGTAACAGTGTTTCAGAAAATTGCTTCTGACAAATAGGTTGTATCCCACAGTTCGCATGGGCCATTTTTATGAATAATAATTGTTTTTTTGTTTTCAGTAGTTCTGCTTCAGAATTTGAGGAACCAAAGCCATAAAACTGAAAGAAAAATGGAAGATCCTTTCAAAGAATCCTTGTATAAATGTGTCACCATATTACGAAGTTGAAGGAGTTCTCAACAATTATCTTTATTTATATCCTTGATGAATTAAAATCATTTTGTAGAATCCATATGCATACTTCATGACACTGACTTCTGCCAATTTGTTCTCTTCAAAGTGATCATTACAGATTATTAGCCGTTTGGAATAAAATGTGTTTAAAAATATATGTATTTTTGATTGAATATACTTATAAGTTGCAGCAATAAATTTATTTTCTACCAAACACAATATATTTAGGAACTGGGAGCTATTTGGAAGAGCCAAGAAATATTGATAATCCCTCATCGTAATGATTTGAATTGTGAATACTGGACTCAGATTCCAATCCAACTCGTAACAATACTTCCAATGCGCTATTCTCTTGATGATGGTTGAACGAATTAATGAATCTCACATTTTTGAAAACTGAAATCTTCCAACTCGTGAATCTAATGTGTTCGACAAGAAATAAATATATCGGAACAAAAATGAATAGGTCATCATACAAATAAACTTATTTCTATGATTTATAAATATAAAGACTCAAAAATAGATGAATATGTGCTCTACGAAAAAAAGTTGAGGTTTAATGTTTGAGAGTTCGCAAAATACGGTTGAGATCTTGAGTCCTTTGAACCCCAAATTTTTTTTAACCTGCAGAGTGAAATAAAACTAGAATTCTGTTTCAAAAGTCATGACTGTGAAAACGACATATTAATCTTAACAATAAAAAATCACGCCATTTGTGTAATTTTTTCTCATTTTATAAGTATTGGATGTATTTCTTTCTATATATCATTGTCTTTCTAATGGTATTTACAATATGATATTATCTTCATCTTCCATCTTTTAAGAATCCAGAGTGTTTACGGTTAATAGACTTCGTTAGTATTTCATGTTGTTCAAATGCGACAAATTTCATCGGCTCTTAAGATTTGAAAATGGAAACTCTGAGACGGTCACAGCTTTCAATCTGTCATGAATGTGAGTGTTCTGAAGTATCATGAGAGTAGTTAAGCTTATCATGAGAAAGAAATATGTGTGAGCTGAAGCTGTGTGAATATTTCTGGCAAATTCAAAGTATTTTTCGAGTCGTCCCAACGACTTCTTGGTATAGAATTTTGAGGACCCCAAGGTCATTCAATCACTTGGTGAACAATAACATTGAGTCTTCCCAAACATTTTCATTCGAAACAGGGTATCATTTTTCAGGTTTTTTCTGGGTTTTCACTGCTAATATCTGAAACACGACTATTAAAAATCAAATAAAATTGTTTTTTGTGGAAAACGCCCTCGCGGATTGTACGATTGAACTATTTGTCAAGGGCAGTTTCTTGGAAAACAGATTGCCTGTTAACGATACCGGACAATACAAAAGCGAACATTACAGAGTACAAATCTGACCCCTTCATCAGACAAACAAGAAATTTTCTTCAGAATTATTGTCTTTCGATTTTTCGTTTTGAGGCTTTCGTCAAATTGACAAAAAAGAATCAATTTGACTAAAGTCTCAGAACGAAAAATCGAAAGAAAATAATTTTGCAAATTTCCTTGTTTGTCTGATGAAAGAGTGAGATTTGTACTCTGGAACGTCACAGTTCGCTTTATTTATCGTTTGCATTGTTCCGGTATTGTTCATAAGGCAATCTTCTTTCCAAAAAACTGCCCTTGACGAATAGTTCAATCCTGCAATCCGCAAGGGCATTTTCCATTAAAAAAAACAATTTTATTAAATTTTAAATAGTTCTGTTTCAGATATTGGGATTGGAAACACAGAAAAACCTCAAAAAAATTATGCAAAATTCTCCCTAATTAAGCTTTAATCGATACTCAAAACAGGATATCCCGTTCGCTGTGAAACATAGAGACAGACATTTCATATGGTTCATTCTACCCCCTATGAAATAGCGAACATGTTTATTACTGCAAAACATGTGAGGAGTTCAATCACCTCGCGAAAAAAATGAGTCGATTTGTTTAACGTGTTCTTAAAACTAAAGATTCCCGGTACTTCACACACAAAGTAGTATTTTTAACACGGTCGAATGTTATGCATCTTTTATCGAGTCATTTCAATAAATTATACAAGGTCAAATGGGGACTGCCTCAACTGGCGTACAAACGAGGTGCGTCATATTGAATTCGATAAATTTCGATTACCTTGACGCTCAACGTTAGCTGATAAGTGCGCGAATTTTATTTTATTTTTGTCGCCGATTTCATGTGCTAATCTTTTCAGTCGTTTTCTCAAATGTAGGGAAAATAAGCCCTTTTCAGTTGAGTATTCCAAATCACGAGATAATTCAACGTGGGGCAGACGGGAAGGGAGACAGCAGGACCCCCAGGAATTAAATGATTTTGACACATGAATCGAATGCCTTTTGTACATTTTAAAATAGTCCTTTCCCGTGGTCCAATCTGCAGAGGTAGAAACAAATGAGTACGTCTTCCGAACAGTGGAACATCTGTCAACTACCTGTGATTCTTGAGAATAATCATTGAAAGTTGGTAGCACCAGAGAAGGACAAAATTTTTTAAAATACGATCCAACTGAACGCAAATAGATAGAAACGACCCCTAATTTATGGGGAACCTTGATTCGCTCGTTTGAATCCGGAATATTATAATTCTTTCAATAAATACATAATTGAAAAGTAACCATACCAATCAATTTTTGCCCGTATGGAAAAGGAAAAGATTTCTTTCGTTTGGTTGAAATGTCAAAATCTATTCTGTTCGGCTGGCAAGCCGAGGATATGGTAGCTGTCGAACGGAGCAAGATAGCGACTAGAAACTGTGAAAGTAGGTTTGCACAAACCACAAACTCTATATTTCACAGCAATGTACCAAATTTCAGTTCGGTACGGATTTAATTTTTTTTTAGATATTAGGAAAAATATGCCAAATTACGTTGTTTCTTTTCGGTATCATTGTTAATTCCAGAAAAACTTGAAAAAGATTGAGAAAACCATAATGTAACTTAAAAATTATGAAATGCCGATACACAAGTTCAAATGATTAAAAAAAAATATTAATTATTTCCAAACGAATTTTTCTCTGGGAACTAATTATCAGGTTTCGAATAGTTATCGCACACATCTTGCCCCATATTTCACAACACTATATCAAATTTCAGCTCGACCTGATTCCAATTTTTGGAGATATTGGGAAAAATATCTAAAATTTCGTTGCTTTCTCGGTGTAGTTGTCATTTTCGGAAAAGTCAAAAAAATACTGATCCACTCATGATCAAATCTGGCAACCAGTTGAAAAATGCCGATGCACAACTTTGAGTAAAATTTAGTGAGGATCGTGTCATTCAAATTCGTTGCAGAAGCGGCCATCTTTTCACGCATTTCCCCGCCAAACGCACCTTAATCTCCTGATGGAAAGATTTAGCGATCTTCTCTTCATTCTGCACGAACCTTCGACCTATCATTTTCAAAATAGTACTAGAGTTCAATCTGCATTTTTGGAAATATTGGTAAGATACAAATTTGAATGGGTACGTATACCTGCGGAATCATTGGGTGAATTGTACCCATTCACGAACTCGGCCTTTGTAATTATGGTCCAAACCTACTCAGTAAATATCGAGTTTCCAAGTTGTTTCTTCCAGATGTTATTGTGTTCAGGATCTTCCGCTCGGCCGGCCGTAAACAGAAATAAGGTGGAATAGGGATTAACGTGGACTGGAATCTCAATATTTGTAGCGTGGTTTTGGGGCGTTATGACGAAGGTCGAATCATGACTAAGTAAAATCTGCCAAATGATTCCCATTCGAAGTTGTGTTTGCCCCATGCTTCCAAAATACAGATAGGATCGGATTGAAAATTTTGAACAAAGTTGGACCATGATAGTTTGAAGGTTCATGCAGAATTTCATGAGGAACATATCAGAAAAAATCGCCATTTCTTTAAATCGCGAAGTAAAAACGTGAAAATTTGACCGCTTTGCCAAATGATTTATAGATACGCGCAAAAGCTGCTGACTTTTCCAGAATATTCAATAAACACACCATAGGGATGAAACTGCTGTGCTAATCTTGGAAACAGGCGACCCCAGCATTTAGAAAGAGATGTTAGATATTTGCCTCTCTTTTTCTATGAAATATTTGAATTTCATTGTAATATTCTTAACCTATAATTGAAAACTGTACTGAAATACCGAAATGTGGAAAAACTACTTTTGCTACAATGAAACCAAAATTTATGTTCAATGATGGCTGATTATGAAGAAGTAAATATATTATGAAGTAATTCACTTCAAGCATTAATTATCCTATTCAATTTCAGATTATAAGCAAGTCAGTGGCTTATTCAGATTGTGATCGGATCCAATGGAGTTGCCAAATATCAGTTTCCATTTCTGTTAAGAAGCTCTGTTCGATAATCATTGAACTTGAATCGTTCGACGTATGTTTTGAGACCCATTATTATATAATTTGCATATTTCACTAATCTTTGTGAACGAACAGGATATAGTGTGTTAGAGAGCTAGCTCCTTCAAAATTTTTTAGCATCAAGGTTTACAATGTTTTCTGGAAGAAAAAATCAGTAATTTCAGAATAGGTCGAATTACCGGCTGGTTCTAGTTGGGAATTTGAAACGCAACAAATATGTTTGGTGATAACTGGACGTTTCAATTTTTCCGTTTCATTCCCACGTAAAATGTATTCTGAATATCAATAGTTATTGTAGTAAGATTTCGGTATATCCATAGACTGTGTGATCACTGTTCATTGAGGTGAAGTATTATATTTTGGATCAATGAGAATCTTACAACAAATTATCCCATCTGACTGGTTAATATCTGGATTCAATCATAATGAATATTCATTCTGTAGCGAATATGTGAGATATATTTTACTTAATAAATATTCAAATAATATGTTTGTTTGATTTATGATTTATAGCAGACAATAAAAATTCCAATATTTCCAATGTATGAAGGAACCTGCAGGAATATTTGAACCGCTGTCATTTTTCCCGCCACGACCCCAAAAGATGGCAGCCACTCTGTTTCTCTGATTTAGTAGGGAGTTAGCACTTCTAGGATATATTCTACGAAACACACGATAGAAAAATCACCGTACCAATCAATGTTTTCATCATTTCGACTGTTCATAAAGCAGCCAGCCAAGTTCGATACTCGTGCCGATATTACATCAGTCAACCGTTCGATTAGAATTGCAAAACGAAGAGGAGACTGTTTACGGAATGAATGAGATCATCTTCGATGGAAGGAGTTCAAGTTCAAGCAGAAATGAAACTTTTACAGGTCATCCGGAACTGGTACTCAAATATATAATTCAATTCCGCCGATAACCGTGGATTCCAGCGGAGCGTAAACTAAAAATACAACGCGAATATTTCGAGACTATTTTCCTTCAATGAATTTTAATGATGAATTTTATCGATCGGATCCAATCGTTTCTCTCTGAATGGATATAAGAGGAGCAAGTTTTGTTCGATGTAAGGATTAGTTCACTTTTTCCAGCGTCGATTCGAAAGGTTCTGAGAACGTTCGTAGAAAGTACAGAAAAAGCTGCAGTGAAAGTGGCTATAGCTTGGTTTCACCTTCAACAGGAGGCTATCGTGTGCTTATAACCTTAAACTTGTTTGATAGATTACTTTGTCAATCAACAGCTGACACTTGTATACGAAATGAAGACATCGATTGAGTGTGATTTATACTGTGGAGTTCGATGTTGATAGACAAAGAACAAAGACTTGAACGTGAAAAAACTCAAGAAAATTACTACTGACCTGAAGCCAGATATTGAATCCTCGCATTTACAGAATCGGTTTTACGATCTCTCAAATCATATATATTATAATACACACGAAATTCAACATGAACCTTTGGAGCAACGCAACATGAAACTTCACGCTTACAGTTTTCAATCAAAAACCTTTTGATTGAAACTTGACGACGATCAACTCTATGCAAGATTTCGTTGAGATCGTAGTGTTGGTAAATTGAAAATATGGAGAGATTTGCTTAAATTCATCCGAATCTGATGAATAGAAAGATATCTGAGAAAAACCTTATTTTCATGAACATGTAAATTTTTGAAATAATTTTTTTCTAAATTTTACACCGATTCTATGCTTATGGAATTTCGCGTTATATTGCGCGTCAGTATTCTACAACTAGATACGAAGTTTCATTTTGGTCGCTCGAGTATTTCTCGAGATATTGGGGAATCTCAAAATTTCTAATTAACAGTGCATATAGGGACGGACAGAATTGAATTTGACCACGGATTCTTTTATAGTGAGTCCAACCTAGTCGTTTGAGACTATTTTCGGCTCAGAATTTGAAAATTACGAACATTGCGACCAAACGATAACGCACTGTTCCTCAGAACGAGCGAGCGAAAAACAGCACTGACGTGAAGTCAGCGCTTTTCTGGGTTTTTTTCGATGAAGTACTGGTTTTCAATTCGATTCAAAATTTTAATCTTCCAATATTTCCAAAAAAACAAATTAGATCGAATTGAAATCCAGTACTTTATCGAAAAACGAGTTCGAAGGTTCATATAGAATTTCATGAGGATAATATGGAATTTTGCACCAAATTTTCCATCAGCATTCTCAAACTAGTTGCCGAGTTCCATCTCGACTGAATGTATTTTTCGAGTAAGGATAATAAATAACAATATCTTGAAAAAACCAAGAATTTTCCCATATTTTTTCCCAATATCTCGGGAAATCATTTTTCTTTCGAAATTGAATTCAGCACACTGCTGAAAATTAGATGTTCGAGGTATGAGCAGAAGTTTTTTCTGGATTAAATGAAAAAAAATTAGTGACACTTCGATCTCAACGAAATTTTGTGAAAAGTTGGTCGTTATTATGCTTCAACTAACTGTCAAGTTTCGATTCAACCGCTTGAGTAGATCCTGAAATATCAGCGAATTAATCTTAAAATTTCAAATGACTTTAACTCCGAAACAATTCCACCGATTCGTCCCAAACGAACTCAACCGCCGCCTTTTAATGAGCGACCTAATCTGAGAGTTTCATGTCGCTAGCTCGCTTCGTTCGACAGTTATCGTGTCGTCGGCCGTCGGCTGGACAGAAACGATTTTGACACCGGATTCATCAGCAGTGAGTCCAACCTAGTCGTTTGAGACCATTTTCGGGAAAAAATTCGAAATAATTACAGACATTTGGACAGGGAGGCCCACTGTTCCCCATAACATGCGCGCAGAAAATGTATGCAAACAAGAAAAGACTGTGATATCACTGAATCTTGATGAATATCTTATCGATATGAAATTCCGAAAAAAAATCGGGAAATTTCGTTTTATCAGGCCGGAAACTTTCATACCGCCTACGTATAACTCTTATCGATTTTATCGTGTTATGGCGATACAAAATATCGAATTTTTAATCGAGGCTAACGTACAAAACGCAATAATTCTCGAATTACCTGAATATATGTATCGAATGACTGATATGAACTGTGATTTCGTTGAACAATGGCCACCTTGATTGAAAGATTATTAGTTATTGTCGGGTTCAAGATTACACAATCAATATTTATTGGCACGTACGAAATAAACATATATGATGAAACACTTAAGCATAAACGAACAAGATAGATAAAGTCGTTATCGGTTAACAACGTCGCTAGACTTATCTGAATATTAACTAACCTATTTCCGATATTTTCTATAACATAAAATCTTTTTGGTCATACCACATAGCGTTTACACTGGAACTTTGATGTTGGGGAAGTTTAGGCGAGAAATTTTCAATAGTTTTATCTTTTATCGATTTTGTAACCATACAGAAGGAATTATCATCACGCACTGTTATCATCCAAAAGTGAGAGATAATTCAATATAAAACCTTTTTTTAAAATGTTTTAATCAGTGTACACTGGATTTTGGTCGAATAGTCGATCTGTTTTGACATTAAGAAAGGAACTGAAATGAGAGAAAATAAATAATACTCAATAACTCGAATAACAAGCAGCTTGCGAGCTGATAATAATAAATAAATAAAAGGGTCAAAGGATATTTTGGGAGGATTTTCATTTATTTTTTAAGGATATTTGGAGTATTCGCTGAAAACATCGGAAAAAGAACTATTACATATTGAATGAAAATTTTTATTCCTGGTAATTACCCTCTCAGATTGCGGGATTTAAACTATTTTTTCAGGAATAGTTTCTAGGAAAAGAATGTCAATATATTACTCTTCATCTGAAAATGAATAGAAATTCTTCCGAATTATTTCTTTTTGTATTCCAAAACTTTTGTCGATTTGACATTTTCTGAAATCACGGCCACGCATATTCACTTAATCTGAAATTTCCTAATTCAACTTTATTCATCAGAAAATTCAAATATGGTTCATGTCTGTATAGATAATCTAAAAAAAAGTAAACAACCCCTTTTGTATTTCGCCGAATCGAGAAATTAATTTCTTTCATTATTCTGTAGAAACAGAACATTTTTGTCCGAACTATCTGAAAATGGAGGTAGAACTGAAAATGTTTGAATCAAGTGAATCTACGTTGACGTGATTTTCAAAATGTCAATTCCACAAAAGTTCTTGAGAACAAGAAAATAATTCTGAATATTTTCTATTTATTGTCTGATGAAGGAATCGGATATAAAACTATGTGAAGTTACAGAAGTATTGGTTAATCGTCTGCATTTGTACATAAGGCAAAATTTTTTTTCGAGAAACTGCCTTTGACAGATAGTTTGAATGCTGCAATACGCAAGAGCAATAAGACTTCGTTTGGAACAAAAGTATTTCGGGTCAATTTATTCATTGTTCACTGCATAATATATTTGTGAGTTGGGAATTTCGAATTCATAAAAATGTGAGATCAATATACAGTGCGCGTCAAAATTATGGAACAAATTAATTTTCTCAGAAGAAAAATATTTGGCAACAAAATCCTGAAACAGGTCAATTTTTGTTTCACTTTCACCAAATTTATATGCATTTTTGAAGGATTTTTGTTGCACCCTGTGCCATCCCCATCAACCCTCTAAATTTTTTGAATAGGGCAAGTGGGTCATGTGGTACTTTTTTGGCAAGGTCTTTGTACCTTCTTTACAGGCGTGCAAAAATTTTCAAGAAAATATTTTTTTTGAAGAATTAGTTACTTCAAAGAGGTTTTCAGTATGTGCACTTTGTCATGGATCATTTACTTTGAGACGATCGTACCTGATGAAATTTGTCACAGAATGGAAATAGACAGTTATGTTCATGCACAACTTTCAACCCTTTTCAATCCCCTCACGTGAAATTGTTTCTTTTTTTCCTTCAAAAATCCATATAAAATCGGTAAAAGTGAAACAAAAATTGACCTGTTTCAGGATTTGTTGCCAAATATTTTTCTTCTGAGAAAATGAATTTGTTCCATAATTTTGACGCGCACTTTATTTATTGACTCAACCTTTCAAAGATAGTTAAGAGATGGCGTTTGTGGATTCCTCAGATAATTGTATTCATGGTCGTAAATCCCGATTTAAATCAAAATTGCTGGGAACTGTATACTTCATCACTCCATCTCTTGACTTTGTTCGATAAATATATTGTGCTTGGAAAAGAACGAATATATAGGAACGAAACATAATTATATCGTTACATAAAATAAATATATTGCTGCAATTAATGAATATATTGACTCGGAAATAAATATTTTTTCAAATCCACTTTTGTCGAAATTGGTCTGATAAGATTTCTATAAATTATAATTCTTCTTTAATTTTGAATAGTTTATTTGAAGATATTGGGAACGAAAACCTGAAATATCCCTGAAAAAATAATGCATTTTATCATTATTTATTTATTATAATAATTTCGGTTTTCCCTGAAAATTGGCCCGCTCTGTAGTGGAACTATATTCAGATTTGAGAAAGAGTATGAAAGAAAATGAGCAATGGCGTTCAGAGGTACGAATTTTCCTCTTTCAATTTCCCAAGAAACGGAAGCATAAACGTAACAATGCCATATTGAGGACGAGAATTTTATAGCTCAAAGATGAAATAAACTTTGTGTGCTGCACACCTGTTGAATCCGTTTCTACCGAGATTTATTAAAAAGACTAGAGGAAGAGATTTGATAATCTGTATTCTCGCAAATTACGGTTCCCCCAAGACTCTTTTTCGTTTTCTTTCGGTTGAGCTTCCGTTCATAAAAATAAACCTGCCTGGCAACTTCCAAGTGTTATTTAGGTCAAAAGTAATCGTGTTGGATGGAAAGAATTGAATTTGGCTAAGAGTTCTTCAGCAGTATCTGATGCAAGCGTTTGAGATCAATGAGGCATGTAATTTACAAAATATTGATGAAACACTGGCGCCCCTTTTGAGTGCTAATATAAAGTTCTGAACTTATTTTGAAATTTCATAAATATTCCATAAAGTCCAAACTGTGATTGGACGCATTCCTTGTTCCATTAATATCCTTGAATGAATTTTGAGCAAGATATTCTGTGCGGATGTTCTAGGGAACAGCGTGCTATCTTTATGACCAAATGTCTATAATTTACAGATTTTGATTCATTATTCGATAAAATCAAATAATAAACCTCAGTGACCAAAAAAATGTACACCCCCTGAAAATTTCACAGTTTACATTTTGAAGTATGTAGATTTAAATGAACTAATGACAAAAAATCCGTCCGTCCGCTGTCCGGGGTTTTTCTCTGAAAGAACTGTACCGAAATCCGTGGAACTTGGTAGAAAAATCGTGTGTCGCTCGAGATTGATCCTGCAAGCTTTCAAGCAGTATTGGTGTACCCTAAGGGCTCGAAATTTGGGGTTAGAGAGAAAAAAAAATTAATCTCGAAAACTTACACCGAATTTTATAAGGGAAATATCGTCAAAATCTCAAACCACTATAACTTCGAAACCGTTCGGTCGATTTGGCGTATTAACGAACACGTAATCGTGCCTACTGACAGCCGAACAGAATCGAGTTCGACATTGGATTCGTCATTATCGTGTCCAACGTAGTCGTAAAATATATATATATATTCTTTTGAGATGAGCATTACACTTTTTTCATATCAAAATAAAAAAAAAATGAATATAATTAACCCTGACGTGAAGTCAGCGGCATTTGAGCGCATGTTCAAAGGAGATCACCAAAAGTGTATTTGGTGAGGTCAATACATAAGAAATTGACCACTTTACAAATATGAACATGCGCGCAAAAGCTGCTGACTTTACGTCAGGGCTTTTCTAGGTTTAGTAATAACATGCGTCTCTTTCGATTCAATTTTTTTTTCGATTATTTCCGAAGTTACGATCTTCACGAAATTTTACACAAAGTTGTACATCAACATTTTCAAACTGGTTGCCAAGTTTCATTATAATAATAAAATCAGTATTTTTTAAGTTATACCGGAAAAACACGGTATTTGACATATTTTTTCACAATATCTCCGATAATAATAACCGTATCGAACTGAAATTTGGTACACTTCTGTGATATATGGTGCTCAAGGTATGAACAAATTTTCCTCAAATGTGATGAAGTTTCTGAAAAAAAAAAATTCGAAAAACATTTTTTTCTAATTTACTAACAGTACAATCACAACAAAATTTCGTTAAAAGTTGCGCTTCTTTTTGTTCCAACTAACTGCCAAGTTTCAATTCCTCGGGTAGTTCCTGAAATATCAGAGGAAAAACCTCAAAATTTCATATGGCTGTAATTCCGAAACTATTTGGCTGATTTTGCCCATCAACCGTTGCAATTTGAAATGCAACCTAACCTAAAAGTTTCAAGTCGATAGAATCATCCCTACGCCCGTGATCGTGCATACACGGACGGCCGATCGGACAGAATCGATTTCGACACAGGATTCGTCATCAGTGAGTCCAACCTAGTAGTTTGTGACCATTTTCGGAAAAAAAGTAGAAAATTACAGACATTTGTACGAAACCACGTTGATCCCCAGAACACGCGCAATTCAAAACACTGCAAATTTTACACAAGGGTTTATTATTTTCTTAGTTTTATAACCCAATAAACCATTGATATCTCAAACAACTTAGAACCAAATGCGATGATTCATTTTAGAGATTATTGGAAATTTGTAGCGTTTTACTTTATATTTCAGGAACCACTGGTCGGAAATCATTCGGGTAAAATTTTTTAGGTTTAGTTATGCAACAGTAATCAACGTTCAGAGTTTCATGAAAATTCGGTTGTGAGTTTTCGAGAAATATTTTTTTTCCCCCAACCCCCGCTTTATAGCCCTTAGGGTACACTGATCTTGCTAAAAAGCTTGAAGGATCAACCCCGAGTGACACACGATTTTTCTACCAAGTTTTAAGGATTTCCGTTCAGTACTTCCAGAGAAAAGCCCCAGACAACGGACTGATTTTGGTTTATTATTTGATAAAATCAAATAATAAACCTTAGTGATCGACCAACCAAAAAAAAATTTTAAGCCCCCCGAAAATTTCACAGTTTACGTTTTGTAGTATGTAGATTTGAATAAACGAATAAAAAAAAATCCGTCCGTCCGCCGTCCGTTGTCCGGGGCTTTTCTATGGAAGTACTGAACGGAAATCCTTGAAACTTGGTAGAAAAATTGTGTGTCACTCGGAGTTGATCCATCCTTTTCAGCAGGATCGGTGTACCCTAAGAGCACTAAATAGGGGTTGGGGGGAAAAAAAATTATTTCTCAAAAACTTATCACCCAATTTTCATGAAATTTCAAACTTTGATTACTGTTGCATAACTAAACCTAGAACATTTTACCCAGATGATTTCCGACAAGTGGTTCCTGAGTTATAAAGAACAACGCTGCAAATTTCCAATAATGTCGAAAATGAATTATAGCATTCGGTTCCAAGTTGTTTAAGTTATCAATGGTATATTGGGTTATTTAACTAAGAAAATAATAAACCTTTGTGTAAAATTTGCAGTGTTTTTTTTTATTCGTTCATTCAAATCTTCATACTCTAAAACGTAAACTGTGAAATTTTCAGGGGGGGTTAAATTTTTTTTTTGTTGGTCGATCACTAAGGTTTATTATTTGATTTTATCAAATAATAAACCAAAATGAGGAGAGGATCGAATCAAATAGAATCAATTCAATTGTTATGACGTACTGCTGTCTTGCACGTTTCCGAAATGTCCACTTCCTTCATTGTGTAGGAAGGTCCCCATTGTGATGAGAAAGGCTAGATCCGATTGAAAACGTGACCAATAGTTAGCACCGAGAGTCCATTATCTGTATCTCGTTTCAATCAAGTTCAAAGACCCTCGGTAGAAAATGACATCGAGGTTAACGATATCATAATGAATCACCTTGCACCAATTCTTGTCAATTATGTGCTATTCAACACTTTGTTGTTATTCATCGATATTTATTTACTTAAAATAAAAGCCGACTCCGTTATATGAGCAATAATAAATTATGGATATGTCATCGAGGTTTTCGAGGATGCGAAATGAATATTTTATTCTGTCAACATGCGCTTTTCGAGAGCTTATTCTATGAAACAAGAGTGTTATGATGTATTATATTTTTGAATTTTGTTTCGACCGGAAAATGGTCCTAAGAGCAAACAATACCTTTTGGAGACCACAGCCTTTTTAAAAAAAAAAAAATTTGGCGCAAATGTTCGAAAAAAATTGTGAGAATGCGGAATGTTGTCATTAATTCACACTCGAGAATTTTCGGGAAAATAAAACTGAAATGCAGTGAAAAATTGAAAAATAACTAACATTGCGCATTCCCATCGAAGAATTAAATTAAGTACATCCCAAAAAAAAATCCCAAAAAATAATCACTGTAGCCTGCAGAACGACAGCCCGTTTTTTCCTAACTTTCAAGCATATCCAATATTTTTCGCGGTTATTGGCAACGTTGAATTAGGCAGACAGCGAGAAGGTTTATTGACCCTGAGATATTAACGAGGTTTGATGAAACTTGTATGTGGCTGTGTTGCCGAGCCGTAATTTACCAACACGTGGTAATGTTTGCTCTTAAGACGGTGGAGAATTCTTGGTCAAATTAAATTCTTCCTGGCCACTCGGCCACAGGTTCTATGATTTTCGAGGAAGAAGACCTATCTTCTTGATATTTTAAGTAGCCTTGTTTTCGTTATCTGAAATAATTTTCTCAGTATTTTCTCGATAACACTAGAAAAGCACTGACGTGAAGTCAGCAGCTTTTGGGCGCATGTTCGAATTCGTTGCCAAAGCGATCAATGCACCTTGACTTCCAGACGGAAAGATTTGGTGATCTTTTACTCATATTATCTCCACGAAATTCAGTATGAACCTTCAAGCTGTCACTGTTCAATAAATGTATTTTTTTAAATATTGGAAAATAAAACTTTGAATGGGTATATTTACGGAATCATTGGGCGGGCTCTTATTAAACCCCAAACCTAATCTACAAATTTACAAATGATAGCCTGAAGGTTCATACAGAAATTCGTGAGGACAATATGACCGCAGAATATTGAATATTTGAAAAAATAATTTGATTTTTTTCCCAACTGTTTCAATGAAATTTTGCAGCAGTTGTTGGTCAACAGTATTTCTAAACTAGTTACCAAGTTCCATCCTTGATATTTTTCGAGTTTTTCGGAAAAAACAACGATTCCGAAGGAGAAACCTCGAAATTTGAATTATTTTTTCCAATATATTCAAAAATTAGAACCGTATGAAACTAAAATTTGGAACAGTGTTGTGAAAAAGAGCTTATGGTATGAGCCAAAAACTTTTTTCAAATAAAATGAACAGTTGCGAAATAAAATAGTTTTTCCGAAAAAATCTTTGAAAAAAGGATTTAGAATGAACGATTTGCATGAACAAACTTTTTATCGATTTAAAGTCACTGTGGTCACATGGATACCCCTATATATTTCTAAATATTTCTGGGAGGTACAATTCTCTGCAGAGAACGACGGCGGTTTCTGCACTAAACTTAATCAATGAAAAGTGCAAGAATCTTGATGGGAATTTATAGAAAGAGAAAAAAGCTCATCTAGTAAACTGAAGAATTTTCGTTGCCAACTGAAATGATATGATATATTTATTTGAATATTATGTGGAAGTTACCGTCTCATGTTATGACCGCCAATTATGATTTGTTCCGTTTTGTTCATTTATCTTGTGAATGTAGTGGAGTTTTCATTTATTTTGTTTGGTCAATTTTTTTGGATTGGTTTTTAATAGGTTTATACCTTTACTCTGATTGTATTTATGAACATAATTAATTTTTGTCACTTTTTTATTGTCAGTAAAATCGCCCACCTTCGCAAGATACAGCTCATAGAAAAGGATAACGACTTGACTGTCATTGTTAATATTTTACTTGTTCTGAAAAACACTGAGTAATATAATTCAAAATGTTGTGAAGTACTACGGGGATATTTCCCGTACAATTTTGGTTATCATTGTTTTGTTGTGAAGAAGAAATTCAAGAAATATCTTTTTTTCATGATATCACAAAAAAAGGGAAAAAATGAGATGGTATTGCTATTTCTAACCACTTATAATGATGTCGATTAAGTCATTTTGGGAAGATTTTTCAATATTTTCTATGTTGTTTATGGTAGTGAAAACCTAGAAAACACCTAAAAAACAATACTAATTTTGAAGTTAAGGTTTTCAGGAACCGTCAACTCAATCTTCTGAGAGCTGTATCTTGGAAGGGTGAGTGATTGTGAAAAAAATTTAAAAACGTACCCCGTGCAAATTTTAATCGAGAAAATAAAACTAAAAGTCCTTCGCATTCGTTTACAGATACCTGCATGAAAATAAAGGAAATAGTCCTGATGATATGAATGTACGAGATCGTAGAAACAAATGTCACCAATGTGTATTTTTTATTTCATTCATGAAAATTTGCATTTCGTTCATAAATCATTTTCGATTCCTCAGTAGTTCATGCATCCTCCGCACTCGTTCAAATTTATAACAGCGATAAAAAGTATATTTATTGGAACCAGATCGGCCATTCAGTTATACGGCATCAATCCTCTAACGAAATGGGGCTGTATATGGCCAATAATTCCTTAACAATCGATCCGAATTAGCGATGCTCGGCTGAATCCTCGGGTAAGAAAAGATACAACCTACCTGTGTCTCAGAATACGGTTAGGCTACGAAAATTTCAAGGCGAATCGTCCCACTTGCCTATATCTCGAGGAATTTCAAAACAGCTGACCGTTTAAGGGATTCAGTGGATTCCGAACACGTTTTGTATCGATCCGTTATTTGTTGCTTCGGTATCGTCCGCACCCGTGAAAGGAATGGCATGCTGTTTCAGTTGAAAAACGTGCCTGTCCACATCCAGTCCGATTTGTACACACACGCGCCGACAATTGTCGGAGTCGGGCAACTTTCATACAGTGTGGAAACAACTTATAGAACAAACTCGAAAAAATTATGGTTAGGGTGACCCATACTCAACGTTTCTCTTATTCACTTTTATTCGTTCAGTCGGTAGGCTATGGACATATTCCACTGTGTATAATTGAAAAATGCGAGGCCATTTTCCGTTCGAGTAACTACGCGATGATTTCTCTACGTATAGGTGGTTGCAATAACAAAAAACAAATATTCTTTCGTAGTTATTGTGTTTATTAGTTTGGGGGCTCATACAAAACTGTTATAAGACATAATCGAGTTTGGCATCGGATTCGTCACCGTCCATTTTCGGAAAAAATTGAAAAATTACAGACATTTGGATAAAACGATAGCTCGCTGTTCTCTAGTACCTATATATCTGTATATACATAAATTATAAAATATATCGATTAAAGCTTATTTAGGGAAGATTTTGCAATATTTTTCAGATGTTTTCTGAGGTTTCACTCGTAAAATCTGAAAAAGAACTATTAAGAATTAAATAAAATATTTTTTTATACAAACGCTCTTGCGCATTAAAACTTTTCGTCAAGGGGAGTTTCTAGGGAAAAAGTTGCCAAGTAAACAATATTCGAAGAATGCAAACTATCAATAAATTGAACTGTATTCTACACAGTCTAAATCTCACTTCTTCATCAGAGAAATGAGAAAATATGCAGAATTATTTGTTCTCGATTATTGTTTTTTGAGACTTTCGCCAAAATTGACATTTTCAAAAAATTGTAGCGTCACAGATTCACTCAATATGAAAGTTTTTTATTTCTAGTAAATTCAGCCAAATATGACCCATTTGTTGAGAAAAATTGGCGTTATTATTTCCACCTTTTGGCGGAATTAAAAAAAAGTGAAAATTTCAATGATAATATATGAATTATTGAAAAAAAAATGTTTGGGCTCTCAACTTGAAATTTCTCGATAATCATATAGCCGAGCTCAGTTTTCAAAAAAATGCAAAGGGATATCGTTGAATGAGCATTGGAGCAGTCTTTAAAAACTCACCAGAAAAGGCAACCTAGCTTGTAGGCAGCGGTAGGATTCCAGTTGGAAGGAATGTTCCGAACTGATACAAATTTTGCTTGAATTTCGGAAAAAACTTGAAGTTTATGGTAAAACGGTTAAAAAGGGTCAGTACTAACCTCTAATCGATCGATTTCAATATATTATATACCATATTTCCTTCGTTTTCGTCACATTTCATGATGGAGAGGGCTCTCGGTCATTTGATAAATTCATGGAATTACCTATTCCTTAAACCTTCTGCTTGAAATCAATTATCCTTGCGGTTCTTGCGATTTCAAGCAATTTTGAACTCATCGTTTACCAGTCAAGTTTATTCATTTTCCACCTGACAGCACTGACCCAGCCTGTCAGACTCGTGAAATCACAAATCACACTAGATGGTTGTCAGAATTTTTTTGAGATTTCAAATACGTCAAAAAATTAACAACTTTCCTCCATATTTTTCCTTAATTTCCATTCGTTCGCGAGGAATAAGGATACGCTTAGATTCATTTCTGGTCCTTGGAATTTCTTTTCCTCACCCACAATCTCCGCCAAGGAGCTTCGCCTTCAGAGGAGAGAGCCCCGCAAAATAAGTGCACCTGACGAAACCGCAAAAAATTCGTCAAGTTTAAGAACTTTTTCGGTATCTTGAAATTTTTCGACACGAACGAATGGGGTATCGACGGAAACAGCCGGAATCAGATCGGGAAATCGCCGTCGGAGATTCCCCTCTAGTTTAAAACCCAGTGATCAGCTTCACGGACATATCTCGTCGTCAAAGTTTCAAAATCATCCTCTATGGTTTTTTCAAAATCCTGTCAATATATAGATAACCATCCCACTCATTACATTTTTTTCATGTAGAAATACCATACTATCAATAAATGAGAACGAAACTATAATGTTTACCTAACTGTAAAGTGTAAACCTTGTAGCTGAACAGTGTGTGGGTCTGATGATGAGTAAACTCATCGAAATGCATTAATCTTGATTAAAAGATTGGCATTTCCATTCGTGGAGAATAGTCTTCACCTTCTTCTTATGTTCTATATAAAATATTCTATGAAATTGCTGATGAACATCTTGGTTTATAATTTTATGATCGTGACATTAAATAATTTGAAAAAAATTTATTTGATAACTTTCAATATTCTACAGTCTGCGACCTCTTAATTATGGAATCCCCTTGGAATTCTGCATATACCCTCACGCTGTTATTTTTATCTTTATCTTATCAAGTACCGGATTTCAATTCCATGTGAAGTGAATTCTTAGAAATACTGGGAAAATTAAATCATTGGGTGGATTTTACCCTTTCTCGAATTCGGCCTCCGCAATTAAGGTTCAAACCTACTCTACAATATATCGAGTTTCAAAGGTGTTTCTTTCGGAATTTAGAGTATTTACGATAGTCTTTTGAACATCATCCAACAAGGTATGGAATGATTTTTCCTTTCGATCTTTGATTTGCAGCCAAGGTATTCTTCCTAAACCAACCACCACATCGTAAATCTTGCGAAGAATATTAAATTGAAAAAGGCTATTGGTTCCACCCCAAATACTGAAGAGATCAAACCCCAACTTCCAATCCAAAGACCTAGAAAAAATTTATAAGAAATGATCTATTGGATTTGAATATCTCCCAAATGATTCAATCGGTTCCACGAAATGTTCCATTCATGAATGAGCCGAGCACGTCAAATTCAGAGAATGGTTCAGAATGACTCTTACATAATTTATTGCTTGAGAAAGGTCAGTGGCAGGTAAAGTATGTAGGTATTTATGTAAAAGGGAAACCCGCAAAATTAAACTGGACCATCTGGCGATATAAACGCACGGGACTCGAAAAGGAAGGATAGATAGATGGTCACGAATTTGATGAGAAAAGCACCGTTTATTCTCACAGGGCAAATATTATTGAGTCAATGACGATATTTGTTGAAGTAATGAAATAGCATAAAAGGAATTTTATTTCGCTCGCTATTACTATAAGATCTTTTATTTTATTTCAAATGAACTATTACAGAGTGAGACTACTGTATCCAATATTTGCTTACAGAGTGTAACAGCCAAATGGAATAAATTCGATAACGAATAAATGAGGGCGTGTTGGGAAAAACGCTCGGACACGTCGATTTGTAATTTTAAATGCGCATATTTTTCAAGAAAATAAAATTATATAGGGTGTTCCATGCGACCGTGGCCAATACCAACTTTCTTATTTCAAATGTAACCCCCTGTATATTATTTATTTTTTGGATTCTTCAGAAAATTCTAGACATAATTCATGTACAATATCCTATACCTATCTTCAACTTTTTCGGAAATATTAAGTGTTTTCAGAAATGTTGAGTAACGTTTTTTTTTTTTTAATTATTAAGAAATAATCAGTATTACTTATTAGGTTTTAAGTGTAATGTACCGAATTTGTGAAATAAAATAATTTTTATTTAAAACGTTGATTTTTGCACTAAATCTGAAAACACTTAATATTTCCGAAAAAGTTGAAGATAGGTATAGGATATTGTACATGAATTATGTCCAGAATTTTCTGAAGAATCCAAAAAATAAATAATATAAAGGGGGTTATATTTGAAATAAGAAAGTTGGTATTGGCCACGGTCGCATGGAGCACCCTATATAATTTTATTTTCTTGAAAAATTTGCGCATTTAAAATTACAAATCGACGTGTCCGAGCGTTTTTCCCAACACGCCCTCATTTATTCGTTATCGAATTTATTCCATTTGGCTGTTACACTCTGTATAGTCCGAAAGCTCATGACGCATGTTTCCTGAACTGCTTAATTCATGTTGAAAATTTACATGCTGGTTTATGTATAGGCTAGATGAATATGTAATATAGTGTCTTTCTGATCTACTTGGGTACACCAAGTACTGCGCATACAAATAATTTGCGAAAAATATCGGGGAAAACGAGAATAACTCGTCAATTTCATTTCCGTAGAGTAAAAATTCAATGAGGAAGGCCATTTTCGGGGATTCAACATAGGACAAAATATCCCGAGGTTGCATTTTTTAGGAGATACAAAATAAGTGTTTAATTCAGGACCAACAAAAACTATTCGATAATTTAGTTGCCATGAAGTAGGAACAACAAGGATTTTCATCATCTTAAAATGCAACATTGTGGTAATTCTGTTCGAAGTTACATCCCCCATAATGGTCTTCCTAATTGAAATAAAATCGTCGATTCATTCTTGTTTGGCCCAACATTTCTTCGCAACTTATTTTTAGGCGCAGTACCCAGGTAGGTCAGAAAAACAATCGATTACACAATGAAATATTGGTTTGTAATACCACCTGAAGGATACTCATCATTCATGTTGTCATTTTTTTTTCAATGGAATGTAGTATTTTAAAGGTTACATTTTCTGTAGGATTATTTAGGTTCCGATCGCTATGGAAGAAAACGAAATCCAATATTCATAAAACAGAAATCCTTTTAACTCATAGATTATACTGCGTGGGCAACCGAAAACGCATCAGATTGCTTCTTTCAGGAATTGTGTCAGCATTTTTGAAACACAGGGCGGCTGATATATTAATAATTTTATTGAAGGGGGACACTCTATTCTGGTGTTTTTGACTCGCCACCATGAGAGCATACAGTACCACGAATATATCAGGAAACAGTTGGAGGTCACAGTTTGTTTTTTCCAAAGATTTTTTTGGTACAAATGTTTGTAAAAATAGTAAGAAAACCCAATGTTGCAACTTCTTCATTTTCGAGAAATTTATTAAATTTGCCAATTTCTGAAGGAACAAATAAACACGACCATAATTGATGACGAGTAATTATCTGCTGTTTACGCTGGTGGGGCAGGAATCAACCCAAAATTTTCGAATGGAACCTTCGGTGGTTCCTGTCGAAAGCATTCACAATTACCTTCAAAATAGTCTTGAAAATTTCCACAAAATACATTGAAAAATTCAAATAATATTCACGTTCTCACTGCTTAGTCGAATGAATATTCAAACTGATAACTGTTAGTACTGTTTCTTCAAATTCATAATTTTAAGTCCTTGAAATCCCCTCGATTCAGGGCAATAAACCCAGTTCTGTGAATTAGTCAGACAGAAGCCACTGAGAAGGCATAATTTAATAAGGGCTTAATGTTATGAGTTTTCTCATGCTTTTATATAAACGCTTCGATTGTTGTATCGTGAATATTATCGCCAATCCATACAAATAACTTTTCATACCACCCAGGTATAAACTAACCGTTTCGAGTAACTTGTATCAAGTATGTTATTACGATTTAACTGCATCACATTATCGTAAAACTCTGAGCCAAGTTCGACCGACGATAAGGAACTTCCTTAATGGGCGCCAACTTAACCAACAAAATAAACTGATGGAACAATGTGAACGGTTTTCCTCAGTTCTTTCACCGACGATTTCTACAAATTTTAGAGTAAACGTTTCTTTTCAACTGAAAAGGAAAAAAATTAAATACCTACAGGAAGACCAGTTGGAAATTTCATTCAAAGTTATGTGATATGCAAAATTCGAACAAAACAATTCAACAGTTCAATTAAAGTAGACTACTTCCTTTAGTTCCTTCATCGGCTCTTCCATCGCTTTGTAATGAGCACATACCAAAAAACCTCTATATTTGAGTTCCTTCACCGACTGTCTCAACATAATTCAGAATCAACGTGATTTTTAAGACTGAAAAAAAACCTACAGGAAGACCATAATCAAAAAAATTTTGATTGACCGTTTTTCAATATGCAAGATTTGAACAAAAACGCTTCAATGTTCTCCCAAATAATTCATTAACGTTAACAGTTTCCTTAGTCCCTCATAACCACTTTCAACAAATTTTGTGGTGAACGTGCATTTCTAAATTGAAAAAGAATAAAACTCAATTATAAAATCGCAGAAATCTCGACTGATGTGAAAACTATTCACTGAAAGGAGAAACAAACACAAGAGTATTAGTTTGTTTGAGTAGTGAGAATTTTTAGATATTGCAATCTAGTTTTTTTGTCATAAAATATTTTGTGAAATTCATATCTCAAAATATTCGATGCATTCCACATAACTCAAAAAAAAAACTCTGAAACGTGTGTTGAAGAACTTTGCGAGCAGTGAAGTTATTTATAATTCTCATAATTTAGATGATTTTTTTATTAAATGACTATCCGACATTTTGTCGAACTTTCTTTTTTGTATTTTTGCCAAATTTGTTCTTTTGAAGTATTATAAAATATATCTGTTTGAAATTTTCTGTTCATCACCTTCCATTCGATTTAATGTTTGAAGAAAGATGAACAAAATTACACAAGGGTTTATCATTTTCTCAGTTAAATAACCCAATACCATTGATATCTTGAATAAAACTTATATATTATTCATAACTCATCGGTTTTTTACAACACAATTTGCAGCGTTTTTCTTTTATAACTCAGGAACCACTGGTCGGAAATCATCCGGGTGAAAATTTTCCGGATGAGCTATGCAACAGTAATCAACGTTGAGAGTTTCATGAAAACTCAGTGGAAAGTTTTCCAGAAATAATTTTTTCCCCTCCTACCCCCAGTTTTGAGCCCTTAGGGTACACGAATCCTGCTGAAAAGCTTGGAGGATCAATCCCGAGCGACACACAATTTTTCTACCAAGTTTCACGAATTTTGGCTTAGTACTTTCAGAGAAAGGCCCGGACAACGGACGGCAGACAGATGGTTTTTTTTTTAGTTCATTCAAATCTACATACTTCAAAATGTAAAATGTGAAATTTTCAGGAGGGGTAATTTTTTTTTTTGGCCTATCACTAGGATAAATTATTTGATTTTATCAAATAATAAACCATAATTCGAAAAGAGTTAAACTTTGATCCATAGACAGACATATCAACCGATCGATTTGTATAAATCATGTGAGCGTGATGACTGACAGCAAACCCTAAAATCTTAAATGGTAACGGGATTTGAGAGACACCTTTATATCTGAAGAAGGGAAGAACATAACTGAAGAACGCTGCAACAAATTCAGTAACATTGTGGAAAAATTGTTTTTGTAGCATCTGGAAGTTCTATGTTTCCACATGAAGGCTTTCATCGCAACTCTTGCTATCCTAATTATTTTTTTATTTTCATCAAGTACTAAAAAAAGGTCAAGGTTATGAAATTTTTGAAAAGGTAATCGAATTAACATTGTAAGCTGTCACTCAGTCCCCATTCCTATCAAGATTTAATGGGTTGCTCTCATCGCGCTAAGAGAGTTGATACAAATTCATTGTAACCAACCGTACAAAATAACCCCCTACATTACTTCTTGCTGCATTTTTTCTTATTTTGCTTGGGGGCCAAGATATTAGAGGTACCTTTTCAAATCGACACACTGTATAAATACTACATGGATAAATACACTGAAAAATATAAACTTCCTTCGGATAGCCTGGTGAATACCCTATAGAAAGCTCACCCTTGAAATTTTCAAGATACTTCTTTTATATGGAAACTGAAGGTGAAAAATAAGATTCCCAGATCGCCACAACAAATAGAATCAGATACACGAAACAAGATAGATAATGCCAAGAGTATCCATCGATCTAAAACTACTCAGAATATCCTATTTTTTTGAACATCCACAGAATTCAGTTGCGAAAAAATACCTTCAACTCCTTTAAACATTCGTAACTGTTTTTGTTTCCGACTTCCACTTTTTTTCTAGACCAAACAAATCCAATGACATATTCTCCGACCAAATGCCACCTAGAAAGAAAACACAAAACCTCGTCGAGAAGATTTTCTAGCCGTCACATCTGACCAAATACGTATAGAAGAGAAAAAGAATTACTTACAGCTGGATCTGGCCCATGGGCGTTAGGTGTAGTTGGCTGGGCGGGCCTGTTCGGAAAACCCTGGTGCTGCGGACTTGGCGGCAGGCCGGATCCTGGACCTGGTGAATGGCTTGGTGCCGCAGGCTGTGGCGAGGGCTGACTAGCTGGTGTAGCACCCGAGCTCGGCGGACCAGGGCTACTAGGTGGATGCTGAGAGGGTACAGAATGGCCGGGCCAACCTGTACGCCCTGTCTCACCGTAACCCGGCGTGGGCGTTGAACCACCATACGGCGACGATAGCTAAAAAAAAATTGGACACAATATAGTACTCGGTCATCAGCAAAAGATAAGAACAGAACCATAAATACGAATAATGCTAAAAGTTAGAATAATTCCGTATATTTTAGGTAACCAATAATGTTTGACATTTCATTTCTACATGCTTTTCGACAATTTAAGTAAGCACGTACGTGGTGTCATTTTCACATAATTTTTCTTATAGAAATCCCTGAAATATTCGAAGGGAAGACAGAATTCAAAGGATGAGTTCCCTGTTATAGATTGATCTCATTCATTCGTCATACAATCAAAAATCTTGTGAAACTACTGCCCCGTGAGGAACACACAGATTCTTAATATTTGGCTTACCGAACCCCCACTTATTTCAAGGATCGATGCCATCGCACTACCGGACATACTTGAGTGGAATAGCTATTGTATAGATCATTTATATACGCTGTCTTTCATGTCTTTTTTTTTGTTTTCTTTCAAATACCTTCTCGTTGGTTCAATGTTATTCACGTAACAGACACTATTACACCACTATTTTTTCAGAAACTGATAAATGAACAGCAAACATTGAGGAAATTGACACTTCCCACAAGTCACTTTTGTCATATATTTTGTACGAAGCTATATAGCTTTTTTTTTATAAGGCGCCGTTTGGGACAAAAGTGCGTTTGGCAATATATTTATATTCGAGTCAATATATTTATTAGTTGCAACAATATATATTATATCTGACGATATATTTATTTTTCATTCCAATATATTATATTGTTAAACTGATTATGAAGTTTCAATCTTATCGCATAAGTTTCTTTTGATATATACTCCATTCACTTTTATAAAGTATCCCGGTTGGCCATGATTTAGGTCTATCATGTTTTTGTAACTAAAACCAAGGGCAGGTTGGCGCTCCTGAAATATCGACAATGTCAAAATAATTCGACGCGAGGTTGCCAATTTCTACTCTCTTTCAATAACAAATTACAATTCAGCTTCAGCCATAATAAACTAATAAATTAACATTTCGCTTTGATTGTATCGAGCCTTAAGTAGGTAGTCATGTTTGAATTGAACAAATTCCTTAACGAATAATTTCACAAGTTATATATTTCGCGGAATTGTTTCGATAGGAAGTAGTACATTGAATATTTATGCACGAAAATAACATAAATTATACAATATCCCATTCAATGCTATTTTTTCTAATATTTTAGGAATTGTTTTTTTCTGGGAATTGAATATTTGAGTTGACTTCAAAGTATGTCCATAAAACATAATTCCATATCTTGCTTTTGACTCGAGTACTGCATGATAGGTAGTTTTCATGGAGAATTTACTCAGATATCTTGTCCTTACACCCAAAGATAACAGACTGAAGCTAAGCTGCATCCCAGTTTAGAAATATGTTGATCCCAATCCAGTGTATGTATCATTCACGTAGATTCCCAAGACCTTTGTAAATGGAGTAAGTTCTTTTGAGGTTAACTGTGACACAGGTTTCGAAGTACTACTACATTTTCATACTGGAATGTTGTGCAACAAGGTATTTAAATGACTTCTGTAGGCTTATATTTCTTGAGAATTTAGAAAAGTAGGGAATTCGAAGTAACGTACTACTCTATCCATCATTTTTCAATAAAATTCCAAAACACTCGATTCTTGATTTCCGTACAAGAAAAAAGCATTACTGAATCTTCCAACCATGTTTACATACGTGAAATATTTCTAATATTAACGGAGAAAAAAGTTTCTTCAACATTCGCCAGGTCTTTGGAATTATTGAATTCACATAATATTTTCTCAAATTCATTACTTTCCAAATATAGATTGATATTTTAAAAACTAAGTCATTACTACGACCTATTTGTAGAGAGGACAACGTTGTGTAGTTATCTGACAGGAAAATGACTATAACCTAACATTTTCAAAATAGACACGGTGAAATCTGTCAGGATGTCATGGCAAACCGGGATAATTTATAGAAGTGAATGGAGTATATGAGAAATATCCTCAAAATTCCATAACTAATGAACTGAATCGAAATAGTTGGGGTCCAAACCAACCCTGAAGAGATCAAGATGTAAGTTGTGTTTTTTCAGTTCAGCCTGCCGGACAGAATTAATTTTGACAACGAAATCTTCTTCAGCGAGTAAAAAGTTATCGTTTCAGACCATTTTCAACTCTTGTTTTCCAGCACAAACGCGTGAAAACGAAGATACTCCAACTATTGAACGTGTAGTATTGTTTGTTTTCCACAAGTGGTGTTTACTGAATTAACAAATTGTAGAGCAGCAAAATCATTTCGAATCTTCGAAGACGTTCACTTAGCCGGTAAAATGATATAAACTTCAACAGTGACTTTTGAACCGAATGGGCACTTCATCTACCAGTTAACTGCTTGTTATCTGTCAAAATAGTTTTTTGATTGAGGCTCTCAATGTACTAGGTTATTTATCCATAATTCTTTCCTATCAGATAGAATATTTTATTTTATCTATCAATAATCTGAAAGGAATCTAGTGCTCATAATTGGAATTAAATCATTGTGAGATTCGTTGGGTGATCTCATTCAGGGTTAAGAATAAGGACCAGTTCCTTCAAATTCACGCCTACAACAATGCATGTTCTTATAATTTCAACAACAGCATGAAATAGCTCAATGTAATTGAGATTCAAAAGATGGAAGACTTATTTTATAGTTTTTTCTACTCGAAGCTCAGATAATTCTTATTCTGCGTTGGCTCTATTCGATTCGGGTTCATTCCCCTAATTGATCTGAAACGGTGTCACCAAAGCTTAGTTAAGATTATGCATGGGGCGAAGGCCTTAGTGAACCCCGCTTCAGCCTGAAAATTCTATTGTGATTAACCAAGCCAGTTATTCCCTGTCAACAAGCGGGCCCTGGACCAACTTTGTCAACTGACCAGGTGCCACCTTCATGAAGTCACTAGGTTCGAAGAACCACGTTTCTTGTGTAGAAGCGTTCTGTAGATATTGCTGACATGGACAATAGAAGTTGAATCAATTGAACACCCAGAATGCCAGGCGAGTAAAGTAGTAAGGATCCATTTCTTATGGAATCTTTTTGGATTTGACGAATGTGATCACCTGTTCTCGTGGTTCAAATGAAGCTAGATCTAATACTCAGCGCATTGCCATTGCCAATCGTCGAATTTCGAGCACCAAATCTTCCATTGTCGTGACGAAGGTAGATGTCCAGGCAGTTTATCACTAAAAACGCTATCTAAAACATCCTCAACATACTCCGGTCCACACACGATCAATTTTGTTGCACAATATTTCAGGTTGCACAAGTTTTTGCGATATTGAAAACTTGTGCAATATATTACGTTATTTGCAAAAAAATTTCAAAAAGCACTGCCGTGAAGGCAGCAACTTTTGCGCGCATGTTCAATGTAGATGACCGCTTCAGCAACGAATTTGAACGTGCGCGCGTACCAAATTTCAGTTCGATACGATCATAAGTTCTGGAGATATCGGGAAAAAATATGTCAAATTTCGAGGTTTTCTTCTCGATATCGTTGATTTTTTCGGTATTACTCGAGAAATACTGATTCAGTCCTGATTAAACTTCACAGCTAGTTTTAAGATGCTAAAAGACAACTTTATGCAAAATTTCGTGATAATCGTGTTATTAGAACAATTTGAAAAAAAAAATTTATATGATTTTCTCATCATATCATCCTCATTAAATTCTGTATGAAACTTCGAACTGTTATTTTCGATGAAGTACTGAATTTCAATTCGATCTGATCTGTTTTTTTGGAAACATTGGAAAAATAAAATTTTGATTGGGTATATCTACGGAATCATTGGGCGGATTTTACCCATTCACGAATTCGACCTTCGTAATTAAGCCCCAAACCTACTCTACAAATATCGAGTTTCTAAGTCGTTTCTTCCGGAAGTTATTGTGTTTACGGTCAGCCTAACGGCCGACTGCGTAAACACAATAACTTCCGAAAGAAACAACTTAGAAACTCGATATTTGTAGAGAAGGTTTGGACCTTAATTACGAAGGCCGAATTCGTGAATGGGTAAAATCCACCCAATGATTCCGTAGATATACCCAATCAAAATTTTATTTTTCCAATATTTCCAAAAATACAGACCAGATCGAATTGAAATCCAGTACTTCATCGAAAATAACAGTTCGAAGTTTCATACAGAATTTAATGAGGATGATATGATGAAAAAATCATATAAATTTTTTTTTTCAAATTGTTCTAATAATCCGATTATCACGAAATTTTGCACAAAGTTGTCTTTCAGCATCTTAAAATTAGCTGTGAAGTTTAATCAGGACTGAATCAGTATTTCTCGAGTAATACCAAAAAAATCAACGATATCGAGAAGAAAACCTCGAAATTTGACATATTTTTTCCCGATATCTCCAAAACTTATGATCGTATCGAGCTGAAATTTAGTACACTGCTGTGAAATTAGAAGGTCAAAGTGTGAGTATAATTTTTTTTGGATATGATGGATGGTTTCCGAAAAAAAAATTTTTTTGTAAAAAAATTTCGAAAAAAATTTTTTTTTGAATTTATTGACAATATGATCTTGACGAAATTTGGCTCAAAGTTGCGCGTCGCTATACTCCACCAAACTGCCAAGTTTGAATCCAATCGCTCAAGTAGTTTCTGAAATAAAAAATAAATAACTTCAAAACTTCAAATGCCTATAACTCCGAAACTATTCGATCGATTTGGCCCATTAACGAACTCAACCGCGGCATTCCAATGCGCGACCTACCCTGAAAGTTTCAAGTCGCTAGCTCACTTCGTTCGACAGTTATCGTGTCTACGGCCGGCCAACCGGCCGGCCGGACAGAATCGATTTTGACACCGGATTCGTCATCAGTGAGTCCAACCTAGTCGATTGAGACCATTTTCGGCTCAATCATCCAAAATTACAGACATTTGGACAAAACGATAGCACGCTGTTCCCCTGGAACATGCGCGCAAAAATGAAGATATATTGTGTTATCTGGAAATTATTGTTCAATATGTGGGAAGTGTTGTACAATATTTCTCAGTAGAAGCAAGTGGTCCAGATCACGTCGTCATGGGGGATGACTGTTCGGTTAAAACGACTAATATCGGAATTTAATGACGTCTACCATGGCCTTCTAGCTCTATTGGACGTGCGAGGAAAACACCAAATATGCCCAAAAGGGGGAGCAATATGACATGCTGGTAGAGAAATACCGCGGGATATATCTCATTACAATTTTTCCCATTGACTGAGGCAAAATAGCAGCTGAAACCATGACATCTTCAAAGCTACTTCCGGTCGAGAGATACCGAAGAGTTATGGACAAACGTTGAGTTGCATTTCATGGACCATGGTAGTAATAATTTGTTCGATTTGAGGAGTGACCAGAGTGAGGAGTTCATCCGCCCACTCTAAAAGTGTTCTAGGGTCATCTGGTCCGATGATTCCCAGTTCAATCCATTCTACGCTCACAGTAATTACAACAAAGCACTGTTCGGTTTCACCCTACATGACTAAAACTATGCAGACACTTGTAGGGAACTGATTCTGGAGGAGCTGGCGCAATATATCTGGCCGTCTGTGCCTGTGATTTTGCAAAAAATATTGCACTACCTTTAAATCTCCTAAAAACGATTCAATTTATTGCACGAACTAAATTATTTCTCAGGTGTTTTCTAGATTCACTCTCAAAATCTGAAAAAGAACTAAGAAAACGCCCTTATGGATTGTGGAATTCAAACTATTTGACAAGGTCAGTCTCTAGAGGAAAGAACTTCGAAAAACCACAACAACGCAGACTCGCCTGATATGTTTGCAATTCTTTTATTTTTTAATTAATTCAGCCGAATAAGTTCCATTTTTATGCAGCAATGAGCTATTATTTTCTTCATTCAGCAGAATACAAGAGGACTCCTTAATTTTTCCCCTTAGATTATCTGGTTTCGTCATGAGTATTTTTGTATTTTCCCAATCTATCAAGTAATTTCCAATGTTCGAACAAATATGATTCACTATTAGGTATGTCGCTATTCTTTGGGGTTGTTTTGGTGATCTCGCTTTCTGATATCTAGCGACCGTGATTTTTCCCCTGTATATGTTTGTCCAAAAATATGAGAAATATTATAAACACAATTTTTTTATTTCTGTTTTTCGTTTATTGGAATTGTTTTATTAAGTTAGATCTTTCGATTTGAAATCTGTTCTCATATGGAATATAGAACATAGAATAAATTTTTCTGATTCTTTCTGGAGCTCATTAGCATTCAATATATTGGGTTTTTCATGATGGTTGGTCTGTTGTTGTTATTGGGTGATCCGTTGAGAATAAGAAGCAGTTTTTCTGTCTAAATTTGAAATAGTTGTAGTCATAACCCGCCGGGGGTTATTTATAAATAACAAAATTAATTCGAATTTTTAATAGATCTTTTTCAGATATTGGGAATGACAATTTAGAAAACACCTGGAAAATAATGCAAATTCCCCCTAAAACTCCTTCAATCGATATTACAAACGGAATGATTACACAATATTATTGAACATCTAGGGCGAACCATCAAACTGTCGTGAAATTCATATTGCAGAATAATGGTCTGTGGGCCGCATACCGCTAGAGTGCTATCTTTATGATACCCCAGATGCCGAGACATGTAGTAAAACAATTTGCATCACCAAATTCACAGAAAACGCTGAATTTCCAGCAGAACATCATGATAGCAGTGCGTATAGACATAATCGATCAGAGCACGCAAAAGGACCCGCTTTTACCACCCTCAGGAATTCCGGAGAGAAAGTGGAATTTCATTCGACTTTTATTGGGTTCGAATATATCTTCTCCCGCCGTCAAGAAAGGGTTTCAACAACAAAATTGACTAAGGTCAGGGGTTGGGGACTAGACACTATTACGATGCCTTCCTGCTTTGCCGGGGTTTATTCATGCAATTGGCTCAAAGTTCACGTATACAACTTTATTCCTGACGATGATTTCAATGTTTCTCCAGTCTTTCTGTGTAGTTTGTTTCGGCATATAACATCACTCGTTCCTATCTTTCGAGTCGAAGGGATCACGAATTAAAAGGTTAGTATTTCAGGATCTTCTGGAAGTGATCATCGATTTCAACTTCTAATTATTATTGTCACAAGTTTTTCACTTTATTCCCGTAATTTAATAGATTTCTAGTTCGAAATGAACAATTATGGGTCTATGGGAGATGATTCCCCAATAAAAGGGCCTGTAGCGTTTTTCGTTTATCTGAAGATCTGAAAATCATCGCTTGGAGGACTGAACCTGGTCGAAAGACCCTCTCGGTCATGAGCAAATGTAGGTGATATTATTTACTGCTTCCTTCTGGTTTTCTGTCCCTCTTTCTGTTTCAGATATTATGTCAAGATATTTTGTCGAAATGAATTCAAGATGACGAAAAAATTATTTTCAAATGAAAAAGATGCCATCCATCTTCTATAAACAAATTACTACACTTATACGGGGAGACAGAATTTTTCCTGAGGTTTTTATCTGTGCTCTTGTATCATACGCAAATAAGTATGATACCCCGTTTACATTTCCTCTGCTAACACTGTGATATATCTTAAAATGTAATGCTCGTTCTCAAAAGAATATATATATATATATATATATATATGACTTCTATTCAATTGGTTGTATGCCATTCAGAAGATATCGTCGCTAAATTAGTTATCTAAAACTATCACGAACTGGGTATGTTAGATGAAAATATGAAATGGTTGAGACGACAATAGTTTAATCCATTGGACTCACTAACAGAAATTCAATCCTACAGTGTGCCAACTCGAAAAGTAACCAACCTAAATAACTTGGCCCTTGGCCCTCATGCAAAATCAGAAAAATGGAAAATGAGAGAAACTTTGGTGCATAATGGGATATTTTATACGGTCGGTTTAAATCAATTTATATAAACCCTGTGATGACAGCAATCCTCGAACTCTTGAATAAGGAAAGAGGATGAGTGACACTTTTTTAAGGTAATTCAATGGTTTTTCCAAAACCTAGCCGTTTTTTGTTGGTACATCTTTAATTTATTATTCTGAACAAATTGAGAAAATGACTGAAGAATGCAACAACAACTAGTAATTATTTTCAAACATATTTCATCATGGCATCTAGAGAAGTTCTGTTTTGCTACACGATGGTTGTTCCGCTGGTATTCTAGGAAAAGCTGTTATTGGACCTATAAGAAAAAAATTCTTCATCATTTCAATGTTTCATTGCAACTATTCTTATGTTTTTCTCTATCTTTCGGAAGTTCCAACACAAAAGATAGATTGTATAAAATTTTTGAAAAAGGAACGAAATAACCTTTTATACTAGGTGTTACTCAACCCCCTTTTTGCGCACAGGCTTTAGGGTCTCAAACGACTGATGACGAACTCAGTGTCAAAATCGATACTGTCCGTCCGGCCGTGGACACGATAACTGTCGAACGGAGTGAGTTAGCGACTTGAAACTTTCTGGGTAGGTTGCACATTGGAATTTCGCGGTTGAGTTCGTTAATGGGCCAAATCGGTGGAACACTTTCGGAGTTATAGCCATTCGAAATTTCAAAGTTATCTTCCTCATATTTCAAAAACTACTGGAGTGATTGGATTGTAACTTGGCAGTTAGTTGGAGTATAACTGAAATGAAAACTTTGTTGTGATCATAATATCAATGAATTTAGAAAAAATCGTTGAACCGACCGTAATTACAATCCGATATATGTAGAGTATGTTTGGGGTTTAATCACAAAGGTCTAATTGGTGAATGGGTAAAATCCGCCCAATTATTCCGTAGATATACCCATTCAAAATTTTATTTCATGTTGACTTTAGCTGACATCCTTTGAACATGCGTACAAAATCTGCCGACTTCCATTAGCGCTTTTCTAGGTTTTTACTCAAGATTTTAGGACTTGCTGTCATAACGCTCACAGGTTTGATACAAATGGATTGAAACCAACCGTAGAAAATGGGCAAAGTCCGTGTTGTTGACTTTGGATCCATAAAAATTATGGAACTGGCTTCTGGGTTTTAAGCCGGCTCCAGATGAGTGCAATCCGAACACAGAATGCAATTAAATTTGATGAACGATTCGGCGAATAGTGTGGACGGCACTCAAGCTCACAGCCTGTATTCTGGACAAGTGAACTTGGATGAGCATACGCATTCCGCTAGTAATAGGTCTCTTGCATGTAACACGAATTATCATATTTTTATGTTTTCCCCATTCTATATCGATACAAAATCATATGCTATCACACACTTCAACAATTCGCGAATTTTGAATAATTCGGTATTAAAAACGTTTGGTCCGTTTGAACAACCGACATGCGGAACCAAATTTAAAAGGGCGTTTTCTCGTTAAAAATTGAAATTTTTGATGGCGGTTAAAGTTTTTCAGTGGTCCTGCGGATAGAATATTTGATTCCAATGATAAAAAAATTTCATGCAAGAGACCTATTAGTAGGGAATTCGTATACGTATCGTAAGTTCACTTGTCCACAATACGGACGGGCCCAGCCTCGAATAATAAATTCGAATGCAGCGTTCGAGTTGAAACCGGGTTCCGACGGAGCAGAGAGAGCGCTGACTCGAACAATAAAACTTCCTGTGTTTTATTGCATTCGCTGTTCGGATTACACTCATCTGGACTTTAGATGGGCTCAAATAACTTCAGTTACAAAATCCTTACACGAACTTTAGTCACTGATTTTCTGATGGAGGAGACGTAAATCCAGGTCAGATAATTTGCTCACGGTGCCCGATGTTATGATCACAGATATTAGGTTTGTTCGCACAGCAAATCTCCGACAAGTTTGTGACTGTTTCCAAACCGGCGTGTCTCAAACACCCCGGTTTCTGATATATTTCAAACTGTCTGTAACATCTCAAATGACCGATGCTGCCAGATTGTCACGATGATGGATCGTATTAAGTGTGACAGAGCTAATAAAACATGGCGTCGTACTACCTGAAACCCTAACAACCCCGGTCAAATATCGCTCCTCACTGCTCTAATTGTGCAAATGATTTAAATGCGCTGACTCTTGGCACATTGCTTGAAAATTATCCGTTGACAAGTCTGACAATCAGCTGACAGAGGTCTGTACGAACAGCTTACTGTTGTATTGAAACCGATCAGAAATCACTATGCTAACGCGGTTAGGTCCATTGAGCATGATCCTTGATCCGAAACTTGTTTCTTAAACAGCGTTACCACATTCAGTAGATTTCTACTTTTTCAGTGGATTTTCGAAAGTCCGGCTCAGGATTCAGAAGTCAACTTTTCGCGGTATATTTTCAGTAGATTTTAGCTTCCGACCAAAATTCATAATGACCAACCTATTTCTGAGGAGTCGAGTAATATTGCTTCATTTGGCAACAGTGACAAAGGAGAGACTGTGGGCCGAACACAAAATGACAGAATAGATCTCGGAATAGATGAAAAATACTTACCTTACGTTTGTTAATTATGTTCTATGTTTTACGATTCTGCGCCAGAAGAAATGCTGCCGTTGCAATCTAGTGGAACCGCACAGAACCATTTTCTAGTTCTATATTAGGTTGTTGAATTGATTATAGAAAACTCTTTGATGAAATTATTGCAAATATAGGTTACCGATCTACATTATACTCTGATTCGCCGAATTTTTATTATCAGTACACATTTTCGTGAATTTTTTTCAATCACTGTTCTATACTCGGTAGATTTTCAGGTAGATTCCGTATATTCTTCAGTAGATTATGGGCATATGGCGAGTAGATTTTAGATTCCTTGAAAAGAATCTAGTAACGATGATCTTAGAGCTGTGCGAACCAACTTTTTACTTCACTACCCGCATTTACCGTGAAACGCGCGATTCCAGCACAAGTTGGCGCAATAGTTTTCGCGTTTCGACTTTATACTAGAGGGTGCAAGTCTTTCGACAATACCACAAGGAAATTATGTCGCAAAAAGGCGAAACATCTGGTATGATCGGTGGTTATTATAAATGAGGTTATGCGTTGACGTCAGGTTGACAGATCTGGTCGTAATCAGATATTGAGTTTTTACTATTTAAGTTGGCAGTATTAAATACGGCAACTGTTGCGTTAGTTTTTCTCAGCTGGGTCACAATACACTAATCCAGTAACGGTCATGTCAGAACTGTTGGAATTGGCTCACTACAAATACAGTGTTCAGTATCATTTGCAGAGAAAAATTTCTTCGAAAAAAACAAGAGGATTCTGCATTATTTTTCAGTTTCTTTTCTGGGTTTTCAGTTACAATATCTGAAAAATTATAAATAAATTTTTATTAATAGAAAACGCAGTTGCGAATTGCAAGATGCTAACTATTTGTAACGGACATATTCTAGAAAAAATGTTGCCTAATGAAAGATAAAGGAATATTGAAAACTATAAACGAAGTTGGATGTAGTACTTCATCAGACAATTAAGAGAAAATAGGCAAGAAGTCCTCCTAGTTTGCTCGATGGAAAAAAATCGCCCTTTGTTCTAGAGAAATGGATCATATTTGGCAGAATTTACTGAGAAGAGAAGTAGAATAAAAAAAACAAGTTGCTGTGTATTCTTAAATATGTCGATTTGAGAATTTGGAAGAAGTTGATTCTTGCGAATTAAGATATGCAGATATAGTCTCTGAAACGTCACAGTTCACTTCTTGATCGTTGATAATATACCGACATTGTTCATTAGGCAACATTTCTTCTAGAAATTGCCCTCGACAAATAGTTTGAATTCTAATTTTAAACAGTTCTTTTTCAGATATTGGGAGTGGAAATCCAGGAAAAACTGAAAACTACGGCTGTTTTTGGTTCGCAAAAAACAGTAGCCAAATGAGGATGCTTATGTCCCTAGGGAAAAAGGAAATAAGACACAAAGAATTGAAATATCTTCTTGTGACCAATGTGCTGCGATTATCATTTTCTCAATCGAAATGTCTACTGCAATTTCTAGCATTCAACGGTTCTCAAATATAAATGTGAGTCGAACATCAGAAATTCGACAAAATTGCAAATAAAATGTACAGAATAACATCCCACTAAGCTGCAAATATATTTCACCAACAAACTAATTTAATGACTAAACTGAAAATAATAGTATTGTCATATAACAATCAAATGTATCCATTATAATTAAATGAGCTCACACAAATTCCATAAACAAAATGCGATATCAATTATTGACATTACGGGAACTTCTGAATGATTCAATCGTTCACTTCCACGAATGAATTGAATATTTGATATAATTTTCGAAAGGTAACATTTACAAAACAAGTGCAACGTTTGACGAAAACCTAGAAAAGCACTGACGTGAAGTCAGCAGCTGTTGCGCGCATGTTCAATTTTGGTGATATCCTTTGAACATGAGCGCAAAAGCTGCTGACTTCACGTCAGTGCTTTCCTTGGTTTTCGTTCTTTTTTATGCGCTTAAAAATTGAGTTTTGAATTGTGTTTTACTGGTTCACCCTAGAGATAGTGTGTTCTCAACCCAATCATGCACAATAGACAAGAAGACCTTTGAATCGAGGTATCAGAGGATACCTGTTTATATTTAAAAAATAGCTTAGTTTATTCGAAGATGAAATTTAACAGGTCTCAGAATTTATTTCGGTATTTCGGATGAAATTGAATGAGTTAAAGAAAAATATGAAATTGAAAGCAAATCTTACGCGCAAGTAAACAATTTTGTGAGACAGCTTACATTCTTATTATTGTGTTATGTGTTCACAGTAGAAACCTATTATTTAATTATATTTGAGTTAGCAATCCTGAAGCAAATTAAATATTATAATTATTATTTATGTGTTCATTGTATAAGGGTCAATGAAATGATTTATAAATTAGCTATATGGCAGTCATACTACCAAGAATATGTTTTTGTCGACTTGTAAATAATACAGATTCATTTTTGCGTTTTTTCATCATGTTCTAGGGGAACAGCGTGCCATCGTTTTGTCCAAATGTCTGTAATTATCGAATTTCGAATCGAAAATGGTCTCAAACGACTAGGTTGGTCTCACTGATGGCGAATCTGTTGTCCAATACGATCCTGTCCGCTCATCCAGCCAGCCGTTCTGAGGTTTTTTCCTGATATTTAACTACAGGAGCAATTGGATTGAAACTTGGCAGTTAGTTGAAGCATAGCACTGCGCAACTTTCTGCAGATTTTTTTCGGGGTCATGGTGTCTGTGAGTTCGTAAAAATTTTATGTTCAAAAATTTTTGTCGAAAAAAATTTTCTTTTTCCGAAACTATTTTTCATATTCATGGAAAAAATTAGCCAGGATCTTGAGATATCGGAAAAAATATGTCGTGCATTTTTCCTGTATCGTTGTTTTTTCCGGAATAACTCAAAATAAAAAGAATCTAAATGAATAGTTTGAAAATACTGATGGGCAACTCTGTGCAAAATTTCGTGATTTCATTAGAGCAATTCGAGAAAAAAAATTAAATTTTTTGCATGAACCTTCAAGCTGTCATTTTTCCATCAAAATCTAGGGGGCAATTCTTGAATCTCGATCAAGCATTGAAGAGTTTGACAATTGCCCTATGTTTGCGTCGATTTTTTAAGTTGAATATAAACAATAAGTAGACATGACCTGCGCATGGAACCGAATGTCACTCGACAATCGAATGTTATATCTCCTATACTTAGTACCACTCGTTGCCAAGTCGAAGGAAACGGTGATGAGGTTATGTTTATATTCCGATTTGAAATTTCTCGATATCTTGCATTCAGTTTATTTCTTGAATATTTGCTTGAAAATATAGTCGAAATGGCGATTAGAACTCTCACAAATTTTGCAGATGCTTGAGAAAGCTTAGATAATCGACATAAACATATGACAATTGTCATACTCTTTTAAAATATTGGGAAAATAAAATTTTGAATGGGTATGTGCGGAATCGTTGAGTTGATTTCACCTATTCACGAATTCGGCCTGCCTAATCAAGGTCCACACCCACTCCACAAATATCGCGCTAAGTTCTTTTCGTTTCCACGGCCGATCGGACCAGGAAGGCACGGCTTAGAAACTATATATTCGTAGAGTAAGGTTGGGGCTTAGTTACGAAGGTATAACTCATGAATGAGTAAAATCCGCCTAATGATTCCGTACATACACACATTCAAAATTTTAATTCTCAATATTTTCAGAAATACCTATTGGATAGAATTGAAAAATGATAACTTGAAGGTTCGTGCAGAATAATATCATGAGGATAATATCATTAGATCCCCAAATATTTCAATGAGGATGTGATGCCCGCTTTGGCAACGAATGTGAACATGCGCGCAATAGAATTTTTTTTATTTATAAAACCTTCATTCCGGAAACAAATTTCACTGATTATTTCAACATTCGTGGTCAACATTCCCAATGAGTATCTCATCTCCTGGAAAAACACCCAAATAGTCATCAAGGAAGAGATCATATCGCTTATAGGGCTCTGAACGATAAATCGAAGACATCACATTATTAGGCAGATGTCCTACTGATTCTACACCTGTCCACCTGGTGTTTCAATATAAACGGACCGGTTCTCGGGAGACATGGCGCCCTTCCTTCCAAAATAAATACCATTACCCCACCTGCTAGCTTCCGAGTTCTAATTTTACGGCGAATTTCAGAACTGAGACCTGGCTTCATTGCGAAAGTATCTGGCAAAAAAAGTGAGTTTATCCGTTAAACGAACTAATAAAACAAGAAAGAACTCTTAGACGACGTTTTAACGTTTAATTTTTCGTCTTCATCAGGCTTAAACAAATGAAGAAGTTACTTGACGACAATCCATTGTGAAGTGGTTAATCAATATAGGATTTCAAAGAAAAGTCTTTCTTCACTCAGTATGCTTCATCTATTGTTGTCAATGTAACTACATGTTTCGGCTTAACACCATCCTCAGGTTACAATTTGAGCACTGTAAGAAAATAGTGTCTATACATAGATTAAGTTTTTTCCATATATATGTTTATTGTTTTAAAAATGTCCTCATTTTACTTACAAACCCAGAAGCTATGTCATATCAACAAGTTGTGCCCACATCGAATCCTCAACAGAAACACATTACATAAAATTCACGACTCAAAACGAAAACAAAATAAAGTAAAATCCTGAAATACGAACACACAGGCGTTAAGCCGAAACATGTAGTTACATTGACAACAATGGATGAAGCATACTGAGTGAAGAAAAAGACTTTTCTTTCATTAATCCTATATTAAATGAAGAAGTATTAATTTGAAAAAAAGAATGAACAAAATCAGCCTGATACAAGATTGACAAGAATGCGGAAAATAACGTCACATAGTCGTTTACTCAGTCGAGTACCAAAATCTCAAAAATGGGAAATCTGTCAAGTCTTTCGAATAAAGTCACAAGCAATCAAAACGTTTGGGGTGTTTCAGAAGGACTTTTTCAAGAATTTTTAAGAAAACATTAAAAAAATTTCAAAAAGCACTGCCGTGAAGGCCGCAACTTTTGCGCGCATGTTCAATGTAGATGACCGCTTCAGCAACGAATTTGAACGTGCGCGCGTACCAAATTTCAGTTCGATACGATCATAAGTTCTGGAGATATCGGGAAAAAATATGTCAAATTTCGATGTTTTCTTCTCGATATCGTTGATTTTTTCGGTATTACTCGAGAAATACTGATTCAGTCCTGATTAAACTTCACAGCTAGTTTTAAGATGCTGAAAGACAACTTTATGCAAAATTTCGTGATAATCGTGTTATTAGAACAATTTGAAAAAAAAAATTTATATGATTTTCTCATCATATCATCCTAATTAAATTCTGTATGAAACTTCGAACTGTTATTTTCGATGAAGTACTGGATTTCAATTCGATCTGATCTCTATTTTTGGAAATATTGTAAAAATAAAATTTTGAATGGGTATATCTACGGAATCATTGGGCGGATTTTACCCATTCACGAATTCGACCTTCGTAATTAAGCCCCAAACCTACTCTACAAATATCGAGTTTCTAAGTCGTTTCTTCCGGAAGTTATTGTGTTTACGGTCAGCCTAACGGCCGACTGCGTAAACACAATAACTTCCGAAAGAAACAACTTAGAAACTCGATATTTGTGGAGAAGGTTTGGACCTTAATTACGAAGGCCGAATTCGTGAATGGGTAAAATCCACCCAATGATTCCGTAGATATACCCAATCAAAATTTTATTTTTCCAATATTTCCAAAAATACAGATCAGATCGAATTAAAATCCAGTACTTCATCGAAAATAACAGTTCGAAGTTTCATACAGAATTTAATGAGGATGATATGATGAGAAAATCATATAAATTTTTTTTTCAAATTGTTCTAATTACCCGATTATTACGAAATTTTGCATAAAGTTCTCTTTCAGCGTCTTAAAACTAGCTGTGAAGTTTAATCAGGCTTGAATCAGTATTTCTCGAGTTATACCGAAAAAATCAACGATATCGAGAAGAAAACCTCGAAATTTGACATATTTTTTCCCGATATCTCCAAAACTTATGATCGTATCGAACTGAAATTTGGTGCATTGCTGTGAAATTAGAAGGTCAAAGCGTGAGTATAATTTTTCTTGGATATGATGAATGGTTTCCGAAAAAAAAATTTTTTTGGAAAAAAATTTCGAAAAAAATTTTTTTTAAAAATAACCAACAATATAATCCTGACGAAATTTGGCTCAAAGTTGCGCGTCGTTGTACTTCACCTAACCGCCAAGTTTTAATCCAATCGCTCAGGTAGTTTCTGAAATAAAAAATAAATAACTTCAAAACTTCAAATGCCTATAACTCCGAAACTATTCGATCGATTTGGCCCATTAACGAACTTAACCGCGGCATTCCAATGCGCGACCTACCCTGAAAGTTTCAAGTTGCTAGCTCACTTCGTTCGACAGTTATCGTGTCTACGGCCGGCCAACCGGCCGGACAGAATCGATTTAGACACCGGATTCGTCATCAGTGAGTCCAACCTAGTCGATTGAGACCATTTTCGGCTCAATCATCCAAAATTACAGACATTTGATCAAAACGATAGCACGCTGTTCCCCTAGAACATGCGCGCAAAAACACAGACATTCGGCAGGGAGCCAGACCTTCCAGATAACATCGAACAAATCGACATTGAAAATTTGTGCTCTGACCTTACGCAAAATGATGGAACAGTTTCATTTTCTCAGAAGAAAAATATTTGGCAACAAAATCCTGAGACAGGTCAATTTTTGATTCACTTTTACCAAATTTTTATGCATTTTTGAAGGATTTTTGTTCCACCCTGTGCCATCCCCATCAATCCTCTAAATTTTTTAATAGGTATGTTATTAGTACGTTTCTAGAAACGCACCAATGACATACCTACTTAAGATCGTAACTGAAGCGCAGTGTTTCACACATTCTAATTTTTCACGTGAGGGTGTTGAAAGTTGTGCATGAACAAAACTGTAATGGTAGACTTCCATTCGGTGACAAATTTCTTCAGGTACCATCGTCTCAAAGTAAATGAGCCATGACAAAGTGCACATACTGAAAACCTCTTTGAACTAACTCATTCTTCAAAATAAAAAGTTTTTTCTTGAAAATTTCTGCACGCCAGTAAAGAAAATACAAAGACCTTGCCAAAAAAGTACCACATGACCCACTTTTCCAATTCAAAAAATGTAGAGGGTTGATGGGGATAGCACAGGGTGCAACAAAAATCCTTCAAAAATGCATAAAATTTGGTAAAAGTGAAACAAAAATTGACCTGTCCCAGGATTTTGTTGCCAAATATTTTTCTTCTAAGAAAATGCAGCCAAAAAACTTTGTTGTAAAAAATTAAAGTTTATTTGAAAAAATATACAATTTCAAGGTGAAATTTCGAACTGCCACCAAAACAGTTGACCTTTGGATTGTGACGACATAGTTTCCCTTCATCCCAAGATTACAAAGATGGAAACTAGACTGTCTGCGAAATAGCTAAGGGCTCAATTGCACGAGGCTAGTAACTCCTTCCAACTACACGCTGGCTTTTACTAGAATGTCTATTTCCAGTACTCGGTTGTAGTAGGTGGAAACCGACATTCTAGTGCTACCTTTATCATAAGCCAACATTAGAATATCTTCGTATTTCGAGGGTGTAAGTAGCTGGAACGCGTTACTCGCTCTATGTATTTGAGCCTTCAATTTTTGTGTTCCAGGTGACTTAAACGTCTAACGGTACTGTGACGTCCCTCAGTGCCATAAGACAACGAAATAACTCCGAACCACTGAAAACTAAGTTTTCTTATATGGATTGTCGATATACTTCTCTTCAAATTGTGTACTTAATTTTTGCAATGATCACTCTGAGAAAATTTGTATTCTGTGTCGTCATAGATTTTGAAGAAGTGTAATCTATCAATATCGAAATTCGGGCATTTTTGAGGTTATAACCCATTTCTGAAAACGACACTACAAAACTGTTTATTTTAATAGGAGCTATATTTTTTTTATTCATCAAATTATATGAAATATCATTCGAGGAGGACCCAAAATATCATCAATATCATCGAGGAACAATTTTATTGTTAATGAAATCATATCAATAATAAAGCATGACCATAAGCTAGAGAGCAAAGAATACCCCGAACATAACGGGGTGACTTCTGGAGGCCAGAGTTGGTTTTTTTCAAAAAACTTTCAAGGTGCAAATGGTTGAAAAAATTTGAAGGGATGCGCAATGTTGCCACTTTTTGCGCGCATGTTCTAGGGGAACAGCGTGCTATCGTTTTGTTCAAATGTCTGTAATTTTCGATGATGGAGCCGAAAATGGTCTCAAACGCCTAGATTGTACTCACTGATGACGAATCCGGTGTCAAAATCGATTCTGTCCGGCCGGCCGGCCGTGGACACAATAACTGTTGAACGAAGTGAGCTAGCAACTTGAAACTTTCAGGGTAGGTCGCGCATTGAAATGCCGCGGTTAAATTCGTTAATGGGCCAAATCTGTCGAATAGTTTCGGAGTTGTCACTTGAAATTTTGAAGTTATTTATTTTTTAATTCAGAAACTACTTGAGCGATTGGATTCAAACTTTGCAATTAGGTGGAGTATATCGACGCGCAACTTTGAGCCAGATTTCGTCAGGATCATATTGACAATAAATTTTAAAAAAAAAATTTCGAAAAGATTTTTTTTTCGGAAACCATCCCATCATATCCAAAACAAAATTCCACTCAGACTTTGAGCTTCATATTTCACAGCAGTGTACCAAATTTCAGTTCTATACGATCATTAGTTTTGGAGATATCGGGAAAAAATATGTCAAATTTCGAGGTTTTCATCTCGATATCGTTATTTTTTTCGGTATAACTCGAGAAATACTGATTCAATCCTGAGTAAACTTCGCAGCTAGTTTGAAGATGCTGAAAGACAACTTTATGCGAAATTTCGTGATGATCGTGTCATTAGAACAATTTGAAAAAAAAACTGTGATTTTCTTATCATATCATCCTCATTATATTCTGTATGAACCTTCGAACTGTAAATTTTCGATGAAGTACTGGATTACAATTCGATCTGATCTGTATTTTTGGAAATATTGGGAAAATAAAATTTTGAATGGGAATATCTGCGGAATCAGATAGTGGATTTTACCCATTCACGAATTCGGCCTTCGTAATTAAGGTCCAAACCTTCTCTCCAAATATCAAGTTTCTAAGTTGTTTCTAACGGCGTAAACACAATAACTAAGCGTAAAGAAACATATTAGAAACTCGATATTTGTAGAGTAGGTTTGGGGCTTAATTACGAAGGTCGAATTCGTGAATGGGTAAAATCCGCCCAATGATTCTGTAGATATACCCATTCAAAATTCGTCGAAATTTCTCCGAATTCTAATATTTCACACGCCTATAAGCAACGTTGAAGCATGTAGACCGGGTCCAGCGGCCTGACCTTGAGATATAAACGAGGTTTGATGACGTTTAAATGCGGCTGTGTTGCCTAGCTCGTAATTACTACCACGTGGTATTGTTTCCTCATAATGAGAATAATGCATGAATTCAAACTCCAAGTTCGTATGGAATACAAATATTACTAGTTCGGTATTACATACTCAAGTTTCTAAAGATTAATACACTCACATAAAATTTTGAAATGTTCAAATTCTGATTATTAAGAAAAGCAATTGTTCGATGTGAGAAATTCTCCAAGCAATAACATATCCATTCAATGCAAATTAGAAGTATTTACTATGGATAATTTTATATTTTTATTTTGGCAACACAAAATGTTTGAATGTTTGAAGGGGAACACAAAATACTAAATACAGCCGAGTAAGAACTTTTTCATGTATACAACACTGTGCAACCGATTGCTATCTTCTGCATATTTGTTATATCGATGATCTACTAACTAGTGATAGCAAACTTTCAATATAACAGCTATCATTGATAAAACGATACGCAAACATGCACATGAGTCAGATTTTTACTGCAGGATCTGTAGGTTACTTGGATCTACTACAAATCTTGAACTAACCCAGTTTCTTTCATAATCCAGTTATTTCTCACCATGCTGTGAACTCCACATCCATAAATTTGATGATCAGTTTCGAGAAATTGAATCTTGTCGTTAAATGTACAGCCGAGGGCGGTAAAATTATGTTTGTACATCAAGTTGAAACGTTTTAAGGCCACAGTCCCATTAAATAGTCATTTCGACATTTCCGACACTGATTACGGTGAATAGTTCTATAAAATATGTATTTTTTTGTTTACTTACATTTTCCGACAGAATTCAAGAATAATTTGTCGTACATTTATTTATTCTGAAAAAGCGCCGACGTGAGGTCAGGAGCTTTTACGAGCTTGTTAAAAATAGTTGCCAAAGCGATCACCTATTCACGTATTGATCCCGCCAAACCCAACCTTACTTCCTGGTGACAAAATTTAGTCATCCTCTTTTTATATGATCCTCACGAAATTCTGCATGATTTTTCAAGCCATCGTACTAGATTTCATTTCGATCCGATATATATTTTTGGAAATAATGGAAAAATGAAAATTCGAATGGGTGGACTCGACACATTCACGAATGCGGCCTTCATAATGGGGGTTTTTCCTTTAAACGAAAATGCAGTTCTTCGATCCGGTTAGAGTAGACGAAAACGGCCAAGGAAGAGAACAAGAAGTGCACAGACTGTCATACTGTCGTATTACTGACAAATCGCAAACGGAAATTGTTTGGTTATATTGACAAAGGACACGTGTGTACCACAGAATAGGAATAAATATTTCATTATTCTATAGCAGAAAGAGCTATTCTACTAAACACCGTTGTCACTTCGTGCATGCCTGGCAAACCCCAAACCCCAATTTTGAAATCTGATTTTGAATACTTTCTGAAGGTAATAAGGGAAAATGATGAATCAAACCTATAATAATTATGTTCAAATTTGCATTTGCAGTATTAACCCAAATTCAGGAAAAACCCCCATCAAGCTCCAAACCTACTCTTTAAATATCGATCATCTAGGTCGGCCAACCGCCGAATGTGAACACAATAACTATAAAAAGATTCTACTGAGAGACTTGATAATGGGGGTTATTTCTGAATTTGGGTTATTACTGCAAAAGCAAATTTGAACATAATTATTATGGGTTTGATTCATCATTATCCCAAATTACCTTCAGAAAGTATTAAAAATCAGATTTAAAAATTGGGGTTGGGGATTTGCCAGGCATGCACGAAGTGACAACGGTGTTAAGAAGAATAGCTTTTTCTGCTATAGAATAATGAAATATTTATTCCTATTCTGTGGTACATGTGTGTTCTTTGTCACCATAACCAAACGATTTCCGTTTGCGATTTGTCAGTAATATGACAGTATGACAGTTTGTGCTCTTCTTTTTCTATTCCTTGGTCGTTGTCTTCTACTCTAACCAGATCGAAGTATAGCTATCTCTGTTTTCCTAAGCAAAGTACCACATTTGACGTCCTTTTCTTTCCGAAAAAGCTGAATTCGATGTTGCCATATCGTGCGTTCAAGACAAATACCTTTAAATGCAAATCCCCATTTTTATTTTTCAGTTTTAGGTGATCAAACATTTTTTTAAAAATATAATATTGAAATTATATGTTTGAAATGTGATGTTCTACAGGTTTTTCATGAAAATTACTGCATTTTTATTCAAAGGAAAAACCTCCATTGTAAATCAGGTTTGAAGTTCAATAAGAAACGCTGAATTCGAGCATTAGTAACATTTACTCAATAATTCCCTCATATTTACAAAAATACAGATTGTATCGAATTGAAATCCAGCCTCAATTGCTGTTGATAAAGATACCAATTCAAAATGTTATTTTTCCAATATTTCAAAAATAACAGATTGGATCGAATTGCAATCTAGTACCCGATCAAAAGAGGATAGCTTGAGGTTCATGCGAAATGAAAAGAAAATGGCCAAATATTTCTATCAGGGAGTAAAGCTGCGTTTGGCGGGGTAGATACTCAAATTGGTTACCGCTTTGAGAAGGAATTCGAACAAGCGCGTAAAAGCACATGAAAACAGGTCAGTACTTTTCTAAAATTTGAGGTTGGCCAACTGAAGGGCAGCAGAAACATTTTCAGAAATTGCCTCAGCATTCAGGAAACACGATCAGATCGGTCAATTATTTAGGGACTCAGGTATATTTGAATATGCCACTACCATGGAGCGAGGGTAAAAATCTCCCGAAAAGTTTTGAATGACAGTGGAGAACAGGTAAGAATTTTTCTTTAAGCTCTTACCATTCTCTCAACTGAACAATTTATATTCTTATATTCTGAAAGGTAATTTGAATTACGTCGAGTCAAATTTGTTGATAAGTATTAGATAGAATTGTAAAGTTTGAAAAGTACTTTTGGAACTTCGATCAAAGACTTACCCGACTCCCACCGATATTTAAATTTTCGGTAGTGATTGTTGGATTTGAAGTACTAGAAAAATGATTTCCCGAGAGTGAACGCCTCATAAATTTGAGTGAATTAGATAACTTAAGCCTTATGCGTTCAGAAATGTAGTCGTAAATTTAGCCGTCTATGGACTCAAGCAATTTCGTACCATTTGGACATTGAAAAGTTGGAATTAAATGAAAATTTAAGAGAAAAACAGGGTGTAATCTGAAGACAATGGACCTAACGGAAGACCGTAAACACAATAACTCTCGAAAAAAACAACTTAGGAACTCGATATTTGTAGAGTAGGTTTGGACCTTAATTACGAAGGCCGAATTCGTGAATGAGTAAAATCTACCCAATGAGTCTGCAGATATACCCAATCAAAATTTTATTTTTCCAATATTTCCAAAACTACAGATTAGATCGAATTGAAATCCAGTACTATATCAGAAAATGACAGTTCGAGGGTTCAAACAGAATATCATGGGATAATATGATCAGAAAATCACAGAATATTGAATATTTCAAAAAGAAAAAATTTGCATTTTTTTTTATCAAATTGTTCTAATGACAGGATCACCACGAAATTTCGCACAAAGTTGGCCATCAGCATTTCCATACTAGCTGCCAAGTTTCATTCTGATTGAATTAGAATTTTTCGAGTTATTGCGGAAAAAACAACGATATCGAGACAAAAACACGAAATTTTACATATTTTTTCCCAATATCTCCAGAAATTATGGTCTTATCAAAACGAAATTTGGTACACTGCAGTGAAATATGATGTCCAAAGTATGAGCCGAAGTTTTTTCTGAAACCATTCGACCGATTTGTCCTATTAACGAACATAACCGTCGCATTTCAATGCGCGACCTAATCTGGAAGTTTCAAGTCGCTAGCTCACTTCTTTCGACAGTTATCGTGTCGCCGGCCGGCCAGAATCGATTTTGACACCGGATTCGTCATACGTGAGTCCAACCTAGTCGTTTGAGACCATGTTCGGGAAAAAAATCGAAAATTACAGACATTTGAACAAAACGATAGCACTCTGTTCCCCAGAACATGCGCACAAAAGATGAAAAACTCCAATTCTAATCTACAAACGACACCTCGTGCTATTAGGAGCTAATTCTCAAGGAAAAAATGACAGGTTTGGGCTAATTCCTATAATGTTGATACAGTTCGTTTAAATGGTTTTATTTCGTTTTCGATTGCTCAACTTAAATGTGAAATAAACATTCAAACGAGATATTTCATATAAAAACAAGACACAAGATATAATATATACAAAGATTTTCAAGATGCAATAGTGCAATGATAGATTGTGCACCATTCATAAAGATAGGGTATCACGACATCAGTAAAAGTATTGATCTCGATGTTCCTCAATATTCTTTATTTCAATACCATTATATATTCAGAAATGTGACTTAGTCGACAAAATTCACGAACAATATTCAAGGTTCTGTTCCAAATACAATCAAATGAATAATTCTCCCTCATCTCAAAATTCTTGTGAGATTGTTCATTCTGATTTCAACAACACCTTTTCGTTATTTCCCCATACATATTTGTGCAATATGATGTCCATAAGTTTACATTCTCTTCAATATTTACTAAGAGTTAATACTTATTCAATGATAATTCATTTAATAACAGTTCAGATATTCTATCAAGCTTTATCCCTGTTTTTCACTCAATGAGTTCTGTTTTTAATAATACACGCACCCAACAAATTTCGTGGTCAATAAATAAGTATGCTGAATTTCATGCAAGCATTTCACAATGAATCAGTTGAAAATGAAGCAAAATGATGTCGGTTAAATTGAGAAAAAAAACTTGTATTCAATAATCTATCGTTTCTGACAGGAAAAAAAACCCTGAAACATGACAACAGTTGAAGATATTTTTGAGTATTCACGATTTTCATGAAACAATTAACATTTAGAGTCTAAAACTAAATGGAAGCATGACCTGAGTTAGAAATGTTTTTTTCGATAAGATGGCTTCTCGAGAAAAAAAAGGATTGAAAAGGTAGTATGAAACATTCAGTAGGTATATAGGGGTTTTCGGGAAGCTATCTGGTAACTCACCCGAGTTACTCAAGTTATTCAACGCTTTATCTGTAAATCTCTCAATTTTCGTTTTTTAACGGGCGAGTTTTTGAAAACTCTGTAGTAGTAGCACGATGAACCCTCCACTTCCTAACCAGTATAAAGATTTTGAATTCGATAAAAGGTACATATTTGTATCTACGCATCAGTTGAAAAATATTCATATGATACTACTTACTGCGCACTGAACATTTTTTCACAAATCAGAAGAATTCTGATAAGTTCCCAAAGAATATAACTCAGCTACACAATTATTCAAACCACAAATTCAAATCAAGAATATAGAATTGAATGACATTCAAGAAATTCAGTGAATGCTAGTAGCGAATAGAGTTCTTAGATCCTGATCTGCCACGTTCTTTAATCTGATTGAAGAAATCCAAGGAACAATATTTGTCCTACTAAAGCACTATATTGAAATTGATATTTAAATTTTATATGTATTATGTGACGTTACGTCATAGATTATTTTGCCTAGAGCAAACAATAAGCTACGATAATTACTCAATCAGTTAACTGATCAACCTTGAAAACAGCTGTAACTAACATTTTACGTTATTATCAGTAGTTGAAAAAATAAATTATGTCGAGATAAAGTGCATTATTTATTCAATTGCAGGGAAGTAACCATTTAATAAGATATAGGAAATTTCGATTGTCATCAAGATTAACCTACGTATATTTCGAACTAAAAGGAAACAAAACCTGGAGTACTTCGCCAAAAGCACGTTTCAGTCAGTAAACAATCGGGAACACAGAAAAATCCATTCGTCTTACAGAATACAATTATTAAGCCTTATTTTGAAGGGAGGAAACTATCTTACAATTTATATAGATTTCCTTCAGAACGCACTCACTTATGTACAAGTTCAAATATCCTATGCTGAAATGAAGGTAAGAATTCCCACATTCAAGTGAATGATATCAAAATTTGATTCACAGGCGGATCAAAGAATGTTGCTTCAACGCAATAATACAAAATTTGAATTATTTTCAATTATTTTGCGAACCTGTATTGATGAGAATGGATCTAAGATATTCCGAATTCAATGATTCAATCGGTTCTATACGAAATATGACGAGATAACAACTGAGAAATAATTGACTGAAATAGAATAGAAAAATGGGAGACCTGTCAACGAACATGAATATGAATGATAAACAATCTGAAACTATTGTGGAAGAACTCTATTGATGATAAAGATTCGTGCACTGAAAGCACAATTGGATCACGAGTGGGTTCCCTTACGACAAATATAAGGGTATCCATTGAACAGGGGGAAATGTTTGAATTAAAAAGGAGACATTTGAAGATTCTGCATGTAGGATACGCTCGACGTCAGATTTGTGACACGTCAGCTGATTGCATAATAACAAAGTGGGCGGTCTTTAATCGTATGTTTAGGCAAGTTCAAGGACAAGCTTGCATGTTTTGGTGCACTTTTGTCGACTTTGTCGTGAGATGTAGATGTAATATACATAAACAAAAAACACGTGCAGAGCTTAATGGCAATTGAACTGAAGTGGGCCATTTAGACTGCGGCAAAGGTTACATTTTCGCGGTCTAATAGGCTTTCACAATATCGATATCAAAGAGACTCACCGTGCCCTGAGTCCGGTAAGCCGGGGTTGCGGTAGGGGCCCCACTGTAGGGCCCTATCGGTTTTTGGGGCCAGGGTTGATTATAGGGCTGGTCGTAGCTGTTTTGGTATCTGTGTGGCATTGGATTTGAACTTTGCAGCAACTGATTGAGCGTCGGGGTGGGCCCCGTTTGCTGAGAAATAGCCTGTCCCGACACGAAACGAGGCTGAGGGTGTTGCGAAAAGTTCGGAGCTGGCTGTTTAGGTGCCCCAAAGTGTCGAGGGCCAAACGCGTGTAAACCTTCCCCACTATTATGCACTGCGTCCCTAGAGTACGGAAAGCCGTAGCCGTCAGCAGACGGTGGGCCCTCTCCCGAAAATGGGCCAGAGTCTCCCGCCGACGGAGGTGGGCCGGAGGCTGACGCTGACTCGGTCTCGCTGTTGTCACCGACTGTGGGCCCCACACTCGTATTATGTGTCGATCCACCACTAGTGCCGTCCTGTCGGTATTGACTCATTTCGATGGCGAGATTTTTTTCACCGGTATTTTTCGCCTTTGAAATCACCACACTGTCACTCGCGCGAACTCCACTTTTATCGGTACCATTTTGCAACAAGGAATTCCGCACGTTATGATGCTGATCCGGCTGCACTTTTTCACTATTCACGTCATTTTGCTGCTTTTCGGCCTGCGTTGCAGCCATGTTAAGAAAAACGGCTGCGATCCAGTACGGCCGATGGTTGCCAATGCCAACACCCCGCCGTTAGACTCATCGATGGATGCTTTCTTTCATTTTCAGACCATATTTTGCACCCGCGTCCTGTTAAATGCATAATAAATTACTCACACAATTACTCTTTATATTCACTCATTTAATACGGCCACAAAACATTTAGTATAATCCAAAATGATAGGACACAACTGACACAACTTAATTCCGTATCTACTTCAATAACACGAATGGAGGTTATGGCTGTAATTCCAATTCCTACGCCACCATCTTGCGTGCTACTTTCAACATTCATTTCTACTCCTCACCTGTAAATGCATTATTACTCACCTTATTCACGAATTTACACTGAAATATTCAATATATTCCACATATAATAAGAAAACAATCACAAAATATATCTAAATCATTTCAGCACTACTTTTCCATGTCTCCAGCTTACGCCACTGTGGCGCTACTTTTTCGGAGTAGACATGTCAACGCGCTCATTTGTCAGGAACGATGTCGAGCGCGCCAAATTCAAAATAAGTAAAGCCGTCATACGATTATCTTTATTGTTCATTTCTACATATTATATCGTTCGTCAGTAATAAAACCAGTTGTATACTTCATATAATGACATCAATCGTAATGTGTGTTAGAGTTTTTGTTTAAGTCACAAAGGACTGCATAAATTTTTTATGTCATCCAAAACATAAATAGAGGAAAGAATGAGCACTTATCTTTTGATATCACGTATCTAATTGAACTTGATCTCTTTGAACTTAAAATGAAACTGCATATTTTACACGAAACTTCATCGAATCCCATTCAAACATATCCATTTCTTATTATTTTAGTGAATGATTGAAAATTCATGTCCACTGATACCTACTATGATAATACGCTTTTTTCAATTGAATTCGGAATTATCTGAAGCATTTATAATTTATACGCTGCATAATAGAAATAGATGGTATCTCAGATATATTATCTTTTTCTACGTAATATCCAACACTGATAGCTGTTGGGCATTTCTGAATCAATTTGGTGATATTTCCAATTTTATTCCTTTATGGCTTTGAGATGAAAGTCTGACTTTGATTCGAAGATCAATTTCAGATTGAATACTTTTATTGACTATTTAGAATCCCTGTTTCCCCTTTAATTTTTAAAATTATCAACAAACACTTCAGAATCTCTTCCGATCAATTCTTAAGATTTGGTATAGCAAAAGGTAAAATGATTTTCTCTTTATATATTAAAAATTAATAAAATATTATGAAGAAGATAAAATAGTATCGCAACTCAATAGCATTCCGAGGGCTGAAATCTCGGATGTGACAATAAATAAAGATGTAAATTACTGAAACAATATTTATCATCAAATTCAAACAAGTTTGTTTACATAGGGCCGGTATTATAAAACTTAACTTTAACTGACAGTTTTGACAGATATGTCCTAACATAACTGTCAAAATTTCAGTTAAAGTTAACTTCCCGTTAAGTTTTATACTACCGGCCCTTAGATTACAATCAGTTGTATCAAATCTTGTATTTAAGTTTTATTTTCTGTCAAGAAAGACCACAAAATTTGAAAATATCCGCTTTGTTCCAATGTGTTCGCACATTATAACATAAAATCAATTCTTGAAGGAATTATTCAATTTATATAGCATAGAGTATTCAAAAAATTCAAACTTTCTGAAATAATCATAATGCCTTTTGTATACATGGTACAATCCAAAATGATTGCTGAAATCAAAAATAGAACTTTCAATAAAAATTTTATTATTTCAACAATTCAGAAGTTACCAGCACAGTAACATTATTACAGCTTGTGCTTCCTAAACAAATGCTGCAAATAAATTATTCATTTTTCATTAATAGACTAGACAGATGGGTTTCAAGATTGAGCTAAAACGGGGCAACATCAATTATATGAAAACAAGGTATTTCGATAAATTTAAGGGAATAATATAATTTTCATCATTACTCAGAATCTCCAAAGTATTTCTACTCCATCTAGTAAGATGCGAAATCTTGGAGTTATGAATGGATTAATTGCAAAATAAATGGAATTCTATATTATAATTAGCTAAAATATCATGTGTTTAGTTGAAAACATTAATAAGACAACTATAAAAGTTCCAGCAAAAATAATAAACTTTAAAATAATTTATCAGAATTAAAATCATGAGGATCCGAAATCATTCATCCATTTCTCATATTTTTCTAGATCTTCACTGGAAACACTTTTGTTATTTTTCATGAGAGCTTCATGAAAATCTCTCACTGTCACAGGCAAATCAAGCTCTTCTTTAGGAAGTTGCCTAATTTGATCAGGTCTTAAACCAAAAATTTTTCGACGCATTGACATCATGGAAGCGTCTCTACACACGTTGGTGATATCAGCACCTGAAAATCCATCCAGTTTTTGTGCAATATCTGCCAAATCCACCTGAAAAAACATTAATTACAATAAACAGGTAGTTTGTCAATTTCTTAAATTCCTTCTGATGAAGAGTAAAAGCTTTAAAACCAAAATGTCTAATTTAAGTCTCAGTACAATCATATCAGTAAGTAAAAACCAAAATCAAAATCAAAATATTAACCTCAGGGTCCAATTTAACCTCTCTCAAATTAATTTTCAGTAATGCTTCTCTTCCTTCTGAGCTGGGTAGAGGAATATAAATTCGCTTTTCCAACCTTCTCCTTAGGGCCTCATCTATGTCCCAAGGAAAATTTGTTGCGGCTAAGACCATAACAACTTTTCCAGGTTCTTCATTATTAACGGTAACCCCATCCATCTGAACCAAAAGTTCGGATTTGACTCTCCTAGATGCTTCGTGCTCCGATTCTGATCCTCTACGTGAACACAGTGAATCAATCTCATCGATAAATATCGTACTTGGTGCATAAAATCGTGCCATTTCAAACAATAATCTGACCATTTTCTCAGATTCACCACGGTATTTAGACGTTAGAGTCGAGGAAGATACATTGAAAAACGTTGTACTGCATTCTGTAGCCACAGCCTTAGCTAACATAGTTTTTCCTGTGCCTGGCGGACCTACCATAAGTACTCCCTTCCACGGTCGCCTTATTCCTAGAAATGAGAGGTCATTACTTACAAGTTGAAAAACGTTTCATTGGCAATTTTTTTGGAATTTAAAAAGGCAATAAGAGAAACGTGTGTTCAACAAATAAGAGAAACGTGTGTTCAAGCTGAGTTTTTACTAATAGGGTTCATTCTGTTGAAATTTTACGACACATGCTGAGAGCTATAAAAATAGAATGGTGAAGGTCAAAACCCTAACTGTACCGAAAATTCTAATTTCAGAATGTATCATTCATGCAATAAAACCGTATGATTGGTTTGAAATATTAGTATTAATACAAAACATTCCTCGTTGACTAAACTATCAATTTAATCGAAGGCAGTTTAAAATTCTGCAACATAGGTTTGAGTTGTTGAACCTTACCAGTAAAAAATTGCGGCATCAACATTGGCAAAACAACTGCTTCTTCTAATAACCTTTTAGCTTCATGTAAGTCTGCTATATCATCCCATCTTATATTGGGGTTTTTCTGAACAATATCTCTCTCCAGTGTATCTGCCAGCTCTCTATCCATACCATGACATTCGAATTTTTTCTCTTCTTGTTCTTCATTTTTTTCATTTTTATCAGCTGTATCTTGCTCTCGATCTCTGTCAGTTTTAGAACCATCTGTTCTCTCAGATTTTGAAGAAGATGGACGTTCATCTTTTCTAGTTGTTCTCGATTTAACAATTTCAGATCTGTTTCCTGGATTTGACGAAGCTGCTCGCGAATCTCTCTTTTTTGTTTCAACTTTTTTCACTTTCGATAATCTTGATTTCGAAGGTCCATTACTCCTAAAAAATATAAATAATTGATAAGAACCATCTAGTAGAAATTTCAGAGGTCCACAATGTAATCCCAAAATTCCGAACTTTAGGTTATTTTTGTAATCAGAAAACATAAACATCAAAACAATCATCATTGTATTCCCCAAATTGTGTAGGGCTAAAAAATAAATGGATTGAAGATACCATTCAAAAAAAAATTAATTTTGAAACAAATATAATAACAAAGTAATCAGTGTTGTTTAAGCTTTGCTAAGAGTCTGTAACTGAAATTAGTCCTTTTATAAGTGAATTCTCCCCTCACTAGAGTAAATGTTCATTCTTTATAAGCACAATGAGAAAATGTTTTACACGCTAATGACTTTCAGGAACATGTTCTTTGGAATGCTTTGGAATATTTAATGAAAACCTTCTTTATTTTTTATCCACAAACATAAGGTTATTAAGCATACTAATTATAATCCAAGTTTTCACCTTAATCAGTAGATTACCACATTTGGGATTCAAGGAATCTCAAAACAAGAAATATAAAATGTATCAATTGAAACCCATAAGTTCATATCTACAACTCAAAAGATGCTATAACTTTTAACTCAGATTCAACAGTTTTTCAACTAGTATTTGTAGTACAAGATTATTTATTCATGTATGCAATCTAGAGAACATATTATTTCTTGAATGTAGATTCTTCCTTGTTCATCATTTCATTGCATTCAGAAGAAGACGGGTGACATAAAAGAATAAAAAGTAACAGCAATGGATTGGTGCATTTTCATAATGCCAATAGATAGTCCAGTTGATTTGTCAAGCCAATGCACTGGATGGATTTTTTCAAACTAAACCAAGCCAGTGGTTCTCGCACGATTCTAGTGATTGGTTCCAGTCGACTGACTCAAGCTAGCTGGACTGTCAATTGGTTTTAAGTAACTGAATCGCTTATCAAGTGGGATCTTTCACTTTTAGATGAAAGCCAAACATGATGTGTCTAGGAAGCAACAAGTTTATTCACCAACAATAAATGGTCTTAATTCTTTCAAACTCTTGAAAAAGCTTTTGATGGGATCCTTCTTCATAGTGATATAAAAAGAATTTCCTCAAAATCATATATTGACTTTAGTTGAGATGCTAACACCTGAAGAAATTGGCTCCAAAATGATTCAGTTTAGTGGAATGTGAGCAATTACCTAATATTATTATGTTCAACTGGTGTTGGTGGTGGCCAAACATCTGGATCTTCATCGAAAGGATTCAAATCCCCATTATCTCTAACTGGTAGCTCATCTCTACAGGACCTTCTCGTACCAATAGGAACATCAACCTTCGTTTCCATCCGCAATGCTTGTAAAGTTGCTCTCAATTTTTTAACTCCATCATATTCGACTGAAACTTTTTTTTGGGCCTAAAATTAGACAAGAATTCAAGAGATCGATACTCTCATTATGAACAAATCTAACCTCTTCCCATGTTTTTTTACGTGATGGCTCACTTATCGTTTTCATGAATCTATTCAACATTTGCAATGTACCAATGTAAAGGACTTCAGCGTTTTCATAATTACCAATCATGGTATTTTCCCGAGCCAGGGTAAGATTATCAGAAATCTCTTTAGCAGCCATTTCAGATTGATTTCTGAGCTCAGACAGCTGTACAACTTCTAAGTTGGCATGATCATTGAGAAAATGAACAAGAACCTAAAAAGACCAACATCTGTTGAGTTTTCTATTGTACCCTAAAAATCCCTGCGCGGTGGAACACTTAAGTATTTTATACTCTATTTCCTCAAGTAAAGAAAGAAAACAAATCAAACTCGAAAGAGTTCCATCAAAATCCATCAAATTTTATATTCGAAATTTCAGGAATTTGTGAAGTCTATTTGTATTTTTTTGAGCATTTTGAGTATTTTGACACAAAATGACAGTGCAAAAGCCAAATAATGTTGACAACTTGACAACCTATATACCATAGATAAACCAATCTTTATTTTCTTTATTATTACTTTTGTCTATGCTATATACTGACATATGACGTTACATCACCACGATCTCAGATATATTGTATTTAAGTGAGCAAAGTTTAATTTATTTCCAAGTTTTTCCAAGTTTTGAGATAAGTGTCATTGTGCAATTGCACAATGCTGCAGGTGCATTGATTGATTCAAAAATTTTAGAAATGTACGGATTCGAACTTGTTCATGTCCATGCTTAGGGCTAAGTGATACTAAATTCAATTCGTGTTTTAGCCTTATATTTCACTGATCAACAGACAACTGCTCATCTTTTCGCAATGAAGAAATAGATAATGTTCTGTATGTTCAAATAACGAACGCAATCTATTTAGTATATGTTACCAGATGCCGCTGTTCTGATTGGTGCACTTTCATCGATTATTCACAGCTTTGATTGGAGTTGGAGCTACTAACGTCAAACCCAACATGAAATGCACCAATGGTAGAACGTAGATTGAATGTACTACCAAGTGTAGTTAATTCATTAGGACGTGAAGAAAATATAAGGTGCGCGTTGCCTTAGTGTTCGGCTTGTCGCAAGCCACCCTTAACGCAGGATATCTTTTTATCTTTTCTATCTCTTCGCTGTGCTTCCATTCTATCTACTCCCCTTCCACCCTCCAAAAGCGGCAAAGCCATAACTTTGAAAGTACTAAATGAAATTTTCAACATGGCGCCCTGTCCGTAGTAAACATACTATAATTGTCGTAGTTATCAATGAATCAAATAACAAAACTAATTATTGTGAATGAATCCCAGTGTTAATTCAGTGAAGAGCAAGTTGAAAATAATTGAACGAATGGTTTTCATTTCTAATGTCAGCTGTTACACATTCACTGACAGGTTAGTTGCAAAATGTTGTGTATTTTTTGATGTAGCAGTAATCGTACCTTGCTCTCAAGAAAGAAATAATCAATATAACATTTAAATGCACTTTGAAAGGACTGCTCAGTCAAGATGATGGTTCTAATATCCACCCAGTGAAGCTGGAAATATTGCGTTTTTTATTGCTGTAAAATAAGATTGTATAAATATTCAGTATGAAGTAAAATATTTCAAGTAGCTTGATGGCTGTGTATTTTGGATTTCTTTTAAATGAACCTCGAATTGTGTTGATTAAAATATAACATGAATTCTTCTATTGTGAATTTCAAAATTATAATCATTTCAAGGTGCTGATCCCACAAAGGGTATCCCAAAACGACGTGCTGGAAGCATAGGGTAAGTTTTTTGGTTTCATGGTATATGATAATTGCTTTATTCACCCAAAACATTGTCGATTCTATTATCGAAAAGTAAACACTTTGAGATATCTAGTTGCTCAGCACTGCTATCAGTTTCTACAAACAGATGTCGCTAGTCGACAGAATTGTCAAATTGTTCCTTGAGCCATGCTCTTCAAAGAGCTCTTTAATCTTTGATGCTCTTATCCGATGATGAATTGATGATTACAATTGAGATCTGTACTGTTAGGTTACAGAGGAAATCCATTGACCGTAATCCATTAGAATGCTACCAAAAATATCGGAACATTAGACTCTTGCACATTCACAATTATGAAATAGTTCGTCAGTTCTAAACCGAAGTATTTAGGTACCTACCTACCTATATCTTTTTCAGGAATAAGCAGCACAATTAGGTATTATAAGTCAAGCCAGGTATATTAAGTTCATGCATTTAGTTTTTTCAATCTCAATAATATTACTGGACATACTTTCGTGCCTCTAGGCGCGATTATTCGTTGAAAAATTTCAACTTCCGGCAAATGTCATATTGTTTGATTTTGTTAGGTTATGAGAGATGGGATAGAATCGCGCAGTTTTATTTTTTTCTTGCCTCCATGACTAGAATCCTTTCAACGACTGAAACATTCCGGATAAGATTGATCTCGAATATGAAATTGCCCCATAGTTCTCACTTTCATACAAAGTGAGCTTTTAGGGAATTAGTTCCCTGTCACTTAATTCTATGCCTTATGGTACTGAACTGTATCGTCATTCACTACTTCAAGAAGCTTTTACAAACACGAGGCTTTATGAAGGACAACATTGAATGAATCTGATATACCTACATGGTCTTTCAGATCAGAGGATTCCATAAAAATCACAAGAAATCCTAAGTATTGATACAGACAAGTGGACATTGACTTGAAGTTAGGGGGAACACATTTTTGTTTATGTCTGTTTATGTAATATTATATTCTTTCCCAATTTGAGGGTTTGCTAATTTTTTGACGATCTAAAAAATAATTAGAGATGACTTATTTGGGTAATTAAGTGAACTATTGTGAAATTATTTCTGAACCAGTTTTTATGACAAGTTCAACATTGCTTGCAGAGTTTCCTGTACAATAAATTTTTTTTTCTCCCAGGAATTATACATAACAAATATTTTATTTCAAATACAATATATATATATATTATCAATTTATTTTTTTTTTTTTTTTTTGATAATATATAAATATATATATATTTCAAATACAAACATTTTGTTTTCCACAAAAAATCGAAACTTGTAACTGGGCAGTACATATCCAAAAAAACAACTCACATGAGCTTGCACTCAAATAAGAAAAAAAACTGGGAAAATTTCAATGCTTTATCAAATCCTCGAATATAGCGGGGTGATTCCTGGAGGCCAGAGTTCGTTTTTTTCAAAAAATTCATCCCAATTATGCATGAAATTCAGCATACTTATTTATTGACCACGAAATTTGTTGGGTGCGTGTATTATTAAAAACAGAACTCATTGAGTGAAAAACAGGGATAAAGCTTGATAGAATATCTGAACTGTTATTAAATGAATTACCATTGAATAAGTATTAACTCTTAGTAAATATTGAAGAGAATGTAAACTTATGGACATCATATTGCACAAATATGTATGGGGAAATAACGAAAAGGTGTTGTTGAAATCAGAATGAACAATCTCACAAGAATTTTGAGATGAGGGAGAATTATTCATTTGACTGTATTTGGAACAGAACCTTGAATATTGTTCGTGAATTTTGTCGACTAAGTCACATTTCTGAATATATAATGGTATTGAAATAAAGAATATTGAGGAACATCGAGATCAATACTTTTACTGATGTGATACCCTATCTTTATGAATGGTGCACAATCTATCATTGCACTATTGCATCTTGAAAATCTTTGTATACATATAAACGAGGTTTGATGAAATTCAAATGTGGCTGTGTTGCCTAACTATAATAACTACCACGTGGTACTTTTCTATTCGAATGAAATAATGACGAATCCTAATTAAAACTCCAATTTACGTCATAAACAAACAATATCCATAAAACTCCAATTTACGTCATAAACAAACAATATCCATTGCGGAGCCTGCTTGTTCCAGGTGTAAAAAAGCTTGAGATCCTCAATACTGACGTGAAGTCAGTAGTTTTTGCGCGCATGTTCAAATTTACCAAAGCGGACATCTTTTCACGTATTGACCCCGCCAGACGCACCTTTACAGCCTGATGGTGACCTTCGAATCATAATATCTCCTCGCAATTCTGCATGAACCTTCAAGCTGACATGTTTCAATGGAGCAGTGCATTTCAATTGGATCAAGGTATTGGGAAAATAAAATTTTGAATGGGTATATCTACGGAATCATTGGGCGGATTTTACCCTATCATGAATTCGACCTTGGCAATTAAGAACGGCCGATCGTAAACACAGTAGGTTTGAACCTTTGTTAGGAAGGTCGAAGACGTGAATGGGTAATTTCTATCCAATGATTCCGCATCAGATATACCCATTCAAAATTTTATGTTTCCAAAGATACAGATAATATCGAATTGAAATACAGTACTTGATTGAAAAATGACAGCTTTGAAGGTTCATGAAGAATTTCGCAGAAAAAATATGATCAGAAGATCGCAAAATATTAAATATTAGAAAAAAAAATGATTTTTTTTTTCAAATTATTCTAATTTCACTAATTTTATAAGCAGTAATTTAGGTTGCGCTGAAGCATCAATTCAGCTTCGGTATCGGGCTGCTTCAGATTACTTTACTTTATTCAAAAAAGGCTTTTAAGTTATCTTTAGTTTTCAGTAGCATTCACTCAAACATTCAACTTCGATTTAAAAATACAAAAAAGAGTTTTTATAGCTTCTGGCTGAGTTTAAAAACTTCGCACGGTCCTAAACTACCAAAATCATAAAAAAATAGTACTTTGTTAGTTCTTTTTTGCTGTAATCGGCCTTCGGAGGCGGATAGGCTAAAAATCATTGAAACACGATTGAAGTTATTGTCCTACTTTTTATCATTTCTATGTTGAATTGAACTTGAAAATGTGACTTCTTTTTTTATTTTTAAATTGAATTTGAATGTTTGGGTGAATTCTACTGAAAGCTGAAGTTCTAACATTCAAGCCTTTTTTGAGTAACTTTGAGTTATTTCAGGAAGCTGAGTTATTTTTGTTATTAAAACAACATGCAGGGAGATCATGTTACAGAAAAAAATCAGCAAAATACCTACTACATAAAAAGATATGAATTTTTCACACCTCGCTGGCACAATAAATTTAAAAACACAAAAAAAAGAAGGTATTCGAATTTCCTTTGAACCTTGGTGTCATTGCACCCACCTTCCCATTTAATATTTAAGGGGTTGCTGTCATCACATCGCACCTATGTAGTTAATACAAATTGATTCGTTGTTGATTTTATAAACTCCAGCATTATCGAATTTGTTGGTTTTCCATGATAAGAATAAAAACAACAAATTCAATAACGCTGGAGTTTATGAATGAAGTTGTCAAGAATGCAATAGTGGTTCATACAATAGGTCAAACAGGTAGAATTTTCGCAAAAAGGTTCAAAGACCACTAGGCATCATTCAAGCACCGAGAAGAAAGATATTGTGTATTTTGGAATCGTTGGAAATTACAAATGCCACAATAACCCGGCAGTAAAACTTCTGAGAGAAAAAGACGGAACTTTGGAATTACCCTCTTTTCGGAATTCTCAAGAAATAAGCTTAGAGGACAAATTTAAATACCTGTAGTACCTGGTAATACGAAACTAGGGTCAAATAAAACCTTCAATAAAACAAAGTGATAGAAAAAAGTAATTTTCTTTATTCTATTGTCAAATTAGCTATCGCGAAGTGAAGGACTATTCTAATATCTAATATTCCCGTTGAAAGTTGAGATAATCCAAAACATCAACAATACGAGAAAACATCTTCACCTCGTTAGCAAATACCCAAACTGAAAAAAACAAGAAAAGGATTGCCGTGAAAGCAGCAGCTTTCGCGATGACCGCTTTGGCAACGAATTTAAACATGCTCGCAAAAGCTGTTGCCTTCACGGCAGTGCTTTTCTAGGTTTTCTCGATAAATCAATGGATTTCAATTCGATCTGATCTGTATTTTTGGAAATGTCGAGACATTTTGAATGACATTTTTTTTAAATTAAGTGACCATACGATCCCAACAAAATTTTGCCTAGAATTGCGAGTCGTAATGCTTCAACTTAGTGTCAGAATTTCAAATGGCTATAACTACGAAACCATTTGGCCGATTTGACCCATTAACGAACTTAACCGCGGCATTCCGATGCGCAAACTACCCTAAGAGTTCAAGGTGCTAGCTTGAACAGTTCCACTATGTCCACGGCCGGCCGGACGGACAGAATCGATTTTGACACCGGTTTCTGCTAACCTAGTCGTTTGAGACCATTTTCGGCTGAAAATTCGAAAATTACAGACATTTTGAGAACATGATAGCACGCAGTTCCCCTAGCATATGTGCGCGAAAAGCACTCGTATCATTTAAATGAATTATAAACAACAGAGGTTCAAGGAGGGAGCCCTGAGACACACCTGTGGTTATAGAGAAAGATTATGAGAATTAATACCAATAATTTGAGATCTTTTATTGACATATAAAACAATGAGTATTTTTATGATACATCTTGACAAAGGCTAAATAAAGTATTGACTATTGCCCTTAAATTTGAACGAGCGCGCAAGCGCTTTTCGGATTTTTCCCAGCTGAAAACAAACTAGAGCAGATACTAACAAAATAACGACAAAATAGTTGTACTTGTGAGTGAGAATAAGAGGTGAAAGGGCACGTTCGGTGCAAATATTAATGGGATGTTCCAATTACTATCGAGTTGGAACATCTATATTTGTAGCAAGCTAATGCAACTAACCGAAGGCACTTCCACGCCCCCGCCTTGCCTTAAATGTGGTGTTGTCGAGATTCTATTATGATAACCCGGTTATTTCTTAGCTTATCAGTTAATAAATAACTGAAACGATTTCACGTTATGCAAGTTCATCCGAAACGTCTCTTTATCGAATTTTACCAGCCATTTTTTCAGCGTTACTTGAAAACACCTATTTATCGAGGTCTTAATAGCTCTGGGAAATAATCAGGCAGGATTTGTTGGCTCGTTGAAGAGGGGGAAGATATTTACTCACATATTTTCCACAGCATCAGCTCCGTTGAATGGAATACTTACAAATTCTAGAACAACAAGGATGCAAAAATTTTTGTTTGGATTCGATAAAATGCAAGAATGCATTCTTTGAAATAATCACAGAGAATCACTTACTTCCAACAAGCAAAATTCATATCACTCACTCCAAGTTGTTTAAATAGGAATTAGGACCAATTAAAATTTATCATGGCGATGTAGTTCTACACACAATATTTAAGGCCGGTATTATAAAACTTATTTTGACCACAGACCAGTTAATTCTCATTTTTGAACCAGATTTCAGAAGATAACTCTAAACCTAAAAAAGCACTGTGTGAAGTCAGCAGCTTCTGCCCGCATGTTCACTTATGGTCATATCCTTTGAACATGCACGGAAAAGCTGTTGAGTTCACGTCAGTGCTTTTTCACGGTCTTTTCGATGAAGTGGTGAATTTCAATTCGATCTAATCTGTATTTTTGTAAATATTGGGAAAATAACATTTTAAATGGGTATGTATATCTACGGAATAATCTGGGCGGATTTTACCCATTCACGAATTCGACCCAAACCTACTTTACAATGATCGAGTTTCTAAGTCGTTTGTTTCGGAAGTTATTGTGTTGACGGCCAACCCAATGATTGCCCAGATATACCCATTCAAAATTTCGTTTTTCCAAGCTTTCCAAAAGTACAGATTAGATCGAATTGAAATCCAATATTTTATCGAAAAATGACAGTTCGAAGGTTTATACAGAATTTCATGAGGATAATATGATCGGAAGATCACCGAATATTGAATATTTGAAAAAAATTTTTTCCAGAATGTTCTAATGACACGAAATTTTGCACGAAGTTATCAATCAGCATATTCAAACTAGCTGCCAAGTTTCATAAAGATCGAATAAGTTATTTTTGAGTTCTTCCATGAATGAACAACGATATCCAGGAAAGAAACACGAAATTTGACATATTGTTTCTAAATATCTACAAAATTTATTTTCGGATTGAACCTAAATTCGGTACACTACTGCGAAATATGAAGCTCAAGTGAGCGAAATTTTTTTCCGAATTCAATGAACGGTTTTCGAAAAAGAAATTTTGAAAACCATTTTTTGCGCGCATGTTCAAGGGGAACAGCGTGCTATCGTTTTGTCCAAATGTCTGTAATTTTGGATGATTGAGCCGGAAATGGTCTCAATCGACTAGGTTGGACTCACTGATGACGAATCCGTTGTCAAAACCGATTTCGTCCGGCTGGCCGGCCGTCCGTCCGGCCGAGGACACGATAACTGTCGACAGAAGCAAGCTAGCAATTTGAAACTTGCAGGGTAGGTCGCGCATCAGAATGCCGCGGTTGAGTTCGTTAATGGGTCAAATAGGTTCAATAGTTTCGGAGTTATAGCCACTCGAAATTTTGAAGTTATTTATTTTTTATTTCAGAAACTACTTGTGCGATTGGATTCAAACTTGGCAGTTAGGTGGAGTATAACGACGCGCAACTTTGAACCGAATTTCGTCAGGATCATATCGTCAGTAAATAAAAAAAAATTTTTTTCAGAAATATTTTTCCAAAAAAATTTTTTTCTCGGAAACCATTCATCACTTCCAAAAAAAAATCCACTTACACTTTGAGCTTCTAATTTCACAGCAGTGTACCAAATTTCAGTTCGATACGATCATAAGTTTCGGAGATATCGGGAAAAAATATGTCAAATTTCGAGGTTTTCTTGTCGATATCATTGTTTATTTCGGTATAACTCGAGAAATACTGATTCAGTCCTGATAAAACTTCACAGCTGGTTTTGAGATGCTGAAAGACAACTTTATGCGAAATTTCGTGAAAATCGTGCATTAGAACAATTCGAAAAACAAAATTTCTATGATTTTCTTAACATATCATCCTCATTAAGTTCTGTATGAAACTTCGAACTGTTATTTTTCGATGAAGTACTGGATTTCAATTCGATCTGATCTGTATTTTTGGAAATATTGGAAAAATAAAATTTGATTGGGTATATCTACGGAATCATTGGGGTGGATTTTAGCCATTCGCGAATTCTGCCTTCGTAATTAAGATCCAAACCTTCTCTACAAATATCGAGTTTCTAAGTTGTTTCTTTCGGAAGTTATTGTGTTTACGCAGTCGGCCGTTAGGCTGTCCGTAAACAAAATAACTTCCGGAAGAAACGACTTAGAAACTCGATATTTGTAGAGTAGGTTTGGGGCTTAATTACGAAGGTCGAATTCGTGAATGGGTAAAATCCGCCCAATAATTCCGTAGATAGACCCATTCAAAATTTTATTTTTCCAATATTTCCAAAAATACAGATTAGATCGAATTGAAATCCAGTAATTTATCAGAAAAAATTTTCAAAAAGCACTGCCGTGAAGGCAGCAGCTTTTGCGTGCATGTTCAAATTCGTTGCTGAAGCGGTCATGCGCGCAAAAGTTGCTGCCTTCACGGCAGTGCTTTTTGAAATTTTTTTATTTACTGACAGTATGATCTCGACAGAGTTCTGCAAAAAGTTGCTCATTGTCAAACTCCAACTTACTGCCAATGCCAAGTTTCAATCTAATTGTTTCGGTAGTTTCCGAGTTATCACGTGAATAACTACAAAAATTCAAAGGGCTCTAACTCCGAAACATTATGGCCGATTTCGCCCATTAAAGAACTTAACTGTCGCATTTTGAAATGCAACCTAGCCTAAAAGTTTCAGGTCGATAGGATTCTCCGTACGCGCGTAATCGTGTGTATACGGCCGGCCGGACAGAATTGATTTTGAGACCATTTAAATTACAGACATTTGGACAAAACTATAGCACGATGTTTCCCTTGAACATGCGCGGAAAAACAGGACTCTAAAACGTTACAGTTCACTGCGTTGATCGTTTACATTATTCCGATATTGTTGATTAGGCAACATTTCTTCTAGAAACTACCCTCGGCATATCCGCAAGAGCGTTTTCTATCAATACTCATTTAGTTTAATTTCCAATAGTTCTTTTTCGAATACTGGAAGTGAAAACCAAGAAAAAACCTGACAAATAATACAAACCCCCTCCCAAAATATCCTTCAATAGAACTTTCATTATGTATAATACAATGAAAGTAACCGTTACTGTACAAGCGCGTTAAAGTGGATTACTTGTACGTTGGCGATGAAAATGATCATGCCACATCGTGCTTAAATTGATAGAATTCTAGCCCATCCGGCAGTTGCCACGATTACTATTGAACGGAATGAGTTAGCGACGTTAAATTTTGAAGTTAGGTTGAATCTAAGGATATCTGCCAGTTTATTAGAGGCCTTAAGGATTCGGAATGATACCCATCTGAAATTTTGCTTTTATTTTCTCGATAACTCAAAAACTACTTATCCGATAGAATTGATACACGATAGTTGTAAAATGCCGTCGCGCAACACAAGCCAAACTCGTATTTCGATTCAAAATTTAATTTCTAACAAATGTTTATATTTCTGAATCGTTCCGTAAGTTCCTTTTTGCACGTATGTTCTAGGGGAACAGCGTGCTATCGTTTTGTCCAAATGTCTGTAATTTTCGATGATTGAGCCGAAAATGGTCTCGATTAGATTGGACTCACTGATGACGAATCCGGTGTCAAAATCGATTCTGTCCGGCCGACCGGCCGGCCGTGGACACGATAACTGTCGAACGGTGTGAGGTAGCAACTTGAAACTTTCAGGGTAGGTCGCGCTTTGGAATGCCGCGGCTAATTTGGTTAATAGGCCAACTCTGTCGAACAGTTTCGGAGTTAAAGCCACTTGAAATTTTGAAGTTATTTATTTTTTATTTCGGAAACTACTCGAGCGATTGGATTCAAACTTAGCAGTTGGGTGGAGTATAACGACGCGCAACTTTGAGCCAAATTTTGTCAGGATCATATTGTCAGAAAATTGAAAAAAAATTTTTCGAAATTTTTTTCCAAAAAATTGTTTTTTTTGAAAACCATTCATCGTATACGAAAAAAATTTCACTCACACTTTGAGCTTCATATTTCATAGCAGTGTACCAAATTTCAGTTCGATACGATCATAAGTTTTGGAGATATCGGGAGAAAATATGTCAAATTTTGAGGTTTTCTTCTCGATATCATTGTTTTTTTCGGTATAACTCGAGAAATACTAATTCAATCCTGATAAAACTTCGCAGCTAGTTTGAAGATGCTGAAAGACAACTTTATTCAAAATTTCGTGATGATCGTGTCATTAGAACAATTTGAAAAAAAAAATTCTGTGAATCTAAAAAAGCACTGCCGTGAAGGCAGCAGCTTTTGCGCGCATGTTCAAATTCGTTGCCGAAGCGGTCATCTACATTGAACATGCGTGCCATAGCTGCTGCCTTCACGGCAGTGCTTTTCTAGATTTTTCTTTCGCATTTTCAATCAAGTACAAGGTTTCAATTCGATCTATCTGTATTTTTTAATGGGTTGAAAAATGAAATATCACTCCGTTTACCAGAACTTTGAGCTACCTCATTACTGGCGTTTCGAGAATTTCTTCAGATAACTGCATTTTTCAGGGCAGTTTAATGGCTGAAGAGACAAATACGAACATGCCTGCAAAAGCTCGAAATTACCCAAGAGGTATTATATCGTGAAAGGAAGTTAGAGTCAATGAATTTGTCCCCACGTGTATAAAACGAGTACTTAACGTTATATCGTAAAATTCAAACATGCATAAATACTCTTGGACTTGCATTATTCTGAATACAATTGTCCGACGAAATTTCAATTTAATATTATTCCTTTCGTTAAAATGTCTTTTGAAACAATGAAGTTTCAACGAATGTTAATATACAATGTGATTCTGCCAACAAATGAGCACAAAATTTGAAAATATTCATATTATAGTTTTTGAAAACTGTTATATGTCTGCATGTTTTTGATCTGTGAAAGTGGCGACTTATTGGTTTATTATTAGAGAATGATGGATCTATCCAGTAGTCGAAAATTCTTAGACAAGTATGTCGATGTATTCTTGGCAAATTTATACGTTAGAAGTTCAACCCTAGAGTCAATTATTTAACTGTTGAATCCTTATAACAACATGCCTTTTTTACGCTAGGGAAGCAAATATCCTGAAACAGTCAATAAAATAGGCTCAAACGCATGAGTATATTCCTGAATTATTTGATTGATTCGGCCCTTACTTGGTGTAAATTTATTTCAAATAAATAATAAACTTATATTGTAATCCATTTCAACAATAAAATCGTTCCACCACACTGTTTCTTCTTCACTATTGTTCAAAAAATGTTATCCTGAAGAAGCCATAGTGTTATGAAACAATTGTGGAAATACATCCAATAAAAAATAAAAAAAATAGATCTGATCATATTTGAAATTGGGCAATTGGTTGAAAACTGACGCTTTATAGGTTTATGTACGATTTCAGCAGAATCTGACGGAAAGTTCCCGAATTGTTTCCTTGAAACTTTGTCATGCAACGATCCGCACAACATTTTATATTTCAGCATTAAATGTTCCTAATAACAAGCAATATAAAAATTCAAACAACGTAGTGAAAACATTATAGTATATAATCGATGAATAGGAAAATGACCTAGGGGCTCTGTACATATTATAATCATATGCCACATTTTCAAATTACTATGCAAGGGCATGTTTACATAACCTCATAAATCATTGTTTTTCCAATAGTTTGAAAATACATGACAATTAAATATCAACTATACAGCGAAAAGTATTGAACTTTTGTTGAAAATACCATGCAAATATTTCAATATGTTTTCCCATGGTATGTCACAAATTAAATTTTCACCTTGAAAAATAATGTTTTTTGTTCTTATATTCTGAGCAACGGCATGCTATAATTCTGTCCAAGTTAGATTAAAACATGGTTAGTTGTAGCATACTGACGCGCAACAACTCGGGGGATTGACGTTTAGTAAATTAAGAAAAAATCGAAAATTATCTTGAAAAATATTTTTTTCAACTTAATTATCAGATCCCAATTGAATTGACTTCAATTCAAACCTTATATTTTACAACAGTTTTCCGAATTTCAGTTCGACCGGATTCATCATTCAGAGATATTGGAAAAAAATATGTAAAATTTTGTGGTTTTTAATCGGTATTTTTGTTTTTTCCGGAATAAACCCAAAAATTCTGATCCATGCAATCATAATAAACCTAAAAGGCTCGTTGATTAATATGTAAATATGTGCAAAATTTCGTGATATCTTGGTGTTAAAACGTTTTAAAGAGATAAAATTTCGAAATTTTTATTGAAATTTTCTTTTGCAGACTTTTAAGATTTGGAAGAAAATTCGCAAATACCTTGAACCCTATATTTCATAATCAAATTTCAGTTCGATCCGATTTCAACTTTGGGAGATATTGGGAGAGTATCGTTGTTTTTTCTGGAATAACCAGAAAAAATACTGATTCAATCATAATGAAACTTGGTTTCTAGTTGAAAATGCTGATGCATGTGATTATCCTATTATCAGAACAATCAGAAAAAAAATTTTAGTTCTAAATTTTTGAATGAATTATAGAAATTTGACCTAATGACAACGCTTTGGTTTCCTGGAATGAGCGCACAAGAAATGAGATTCATAGCCATTAGGAGAATTTTTTTTTTCTGGAATCTTTATAAATATTAATTCCCTTATGTTTTCATCACTTGAATATGTCGTGTTGAATCTTTGAAGATATGCATAAATTGAACATTCACATACATTTCTAATTATGTACCACCAAAAGCTCAATTTTTTTTCGATTGAGTGGAGCTTTGTCAAATATATTGCGAATATCGTCAAGAAGCACTGTATGAGCATTTCTTGTACGAGAAAATTTCGATACCATATTTCTGTTCCTGTACATTGGCCATTAGTTGCCTTAACAGTGGTTAAGAAAGACCCCACTCTAGCCATCGAACCATCACCACTATGTAGAGGTTGGGACTGTCCATGCTTCACGATTTTCACTTCAGTCCGCATCTTCTGCTTTACCGTAACGTTTCACCCGCTATCTACATAAATGTCACATTTGCGCGTGCTCTTTGTCAATTATTTTCGATCTTCAAAAACAACCCTTCTATCTGAAGACAAGAATTCTCTCACCTCTTATTCGATAGAAAAAAATATATAGTCTCCGAAACCTTCATCCCCTTTTTTAAAATATTTATTTGGTGTTTGCAAATTCGTGTGTTGATAGTGAGCGATTTTTTTTTTGATTGGTGTTATGCTGTGACTTTTTTGTGCGGACTCAATTCAAAGGCGCTACAGTGGACATGTACGCTTATGCAGGGGGCGCCCCCCCTCATTATGCACCTCCTCCGACCTATTTGCAGCCCCAGTCGAGCCATCATGTGGTACAACCTCCTGTTGGTTCTCTTGGCCCTGAAGTCCCTAGTGGGTCCCATTATTCTAAAAGACGAAGGTAAAAAAAAAGTTCAGGACAACATATTTATACTATTCAGTGTAACAGTAAATACTCATTTCATGATTCCTCCGAGACAGATCTAATTATAAATTTCGTTAAAAAATTTGTGGGGATAAAAAATTGTTTTTGCCCCAATTGAAAAGTAATTGAAAGTCCACTATATACTGAATTCTTTGATTTTTAGTTTATAAATTTTCCTTAGTTATTTTTCGACGAAAATGAACAGTTTTAATTGTCATGATGTTTATCGAAAGTATTCAATTCTTTGAGACCGAATTTATGCATCATTGTCATTCATAGTCGATATCTTAAAACTCATCAATTTATCATAGTCATAATATTGACATTGTAATGGTGTTGTCCCAATCAAACCTTTCTGATGAATAGAATCATCTTTGTCCAAATAGTAAAATCATCTTGAACTGAATTTCATTATTTTTCATGTTTTTTCTGAGTTTCCACTTCCAATATCTGAAGAAGAAATATTGAAAATTAAATAAAAATTATTATTTTTAGAAAGCGCCCTTGTGGAGTTCAAACTATTTGTCGAAGCCAGCTTCTCAGTTCTGGTGCCTGATGAACAATATCGAAATATCAAAGAACTTATCTCATCAGACTCCTTCATCAGATGATGTAGAAAACAATTTGCTGAACTATTTTCTTGTAATACTTTCGTCTTTTTAGCACAATAGTCTTTTTCCGATATTGGGAGGAAAAACCTGAAAAATAATGCGAAATTCCCTGACTGACTGCTCGGAAGAAGACCGTCTTTGTAATAACTACTTTGACTACTTCGAGGATAAGATCAAAATCGATCATTATTTTTTAATATCAAAATTTTGGTGTGTCTTCCTATTGAATAGATCTTCAAAAAGAATCATCAACGGAACATGAAAATGAGAAAGATATTTGTATAGTCATTTAAGTAAAGGAAGCGATAGCAAAACTGCTGCATTAATTCGAAAAAAAAATATTTTTCGTTCTTCTTCAATTCACAAGCACTAATCCTGACGGTGGAATTTAAAAGGACAATTTTCAGCTAAGAGGTCTAAATATTAACTTGATCTTGTACTATAATCCATCTGGCACAAGATTTATTAAATGTAAAATATCCCATAAAATATGCGAATGGGAATATATAAATTTTTTGTTCAATTGTGTCAACTATCCTTTTATTAAAAGAGACGTTATTGTTAACATTAAATTCAATGTATATATTTGAAATATGTAACTATGGATCCGTTTATTTCCGATTTGAAAATTTTCGGAACAATTATGACATTTCATCCTTTATTTCAAGAATCAGCATTATTTTTGGATGTTATATTTATAAATGTGTTTATAATATGAACTAGAACATGAGGATAAGATATATCAGTTCATTGTGGATAGAATGCTGATTTTGATTGTCAACCACCCAATGAAGAAATCACAGGAGACTGAGAGCAACATAGAATATTGTGAATTTAATAGATACGAAATGAAATTCAATAAATGAAATAATAGAATCCAGAAATTGTTTTCAAAACTGTTGAAAAAGATGAAATGGTAAATTGAGGTATGGAAGATAGTAATAACTTAAATATATAATTGGCATATATGAAAAGTAACCTTGGTGTGAAATTTGTAAGGATTTTTTCTAATGTTTTAATCGTACCTAATTATAATATTCCCATTTGCAATTTAACAACGAAATAAACATTTCTCGAAGTAAGCAATATTCATATAATTACAAAGAAAGTAATAGAAATATTTTTCGTTACTACTGTTCCGATATATTAACAGTGTGTCAAATATGCTGATATTTGAAGAGGCCATTCTTGGTACCAATTCGGGAAAAACCTTCATACGTCCTGAAGGTGTTTATTTCAGATTAATTAATTATTAATTATGGTTTGTCTCATCATGCATCTATGTAGGTTCAATTTTATAATTGTACAATTTTACCATTCAGAAGTCATTCTCAAATTTTTTTCGTAAGAAGTAAGTCGTCTGGCCAGGGAAGCAATTGCGTGAATTTTGAAATTGAGAATTCAAATGAGCGCAGAAAGTGATATGTATTGGAGCGGTGGAGAGACAAAGGGTTTTTAAATGTTTTCTGAAGGCATATTTCTTGAGAAGTTCGACAAATGGGAAATTCCCAAAAAAGACCTTCAGAAACCATTTAAAAACAATGTAACTTGAAATTTCTCGATAATCATAAAGCTAAGCTTTGTGACCTCCACTAAACAAAGAATTATCTGATTTTCAGATACATTTTTCAAGAGGCATTGGAAATGAATAATACGATCTTTAATCTTGGAAAGCCTCTCAGGAATAGAAACCTAGCTCGTACGCAGTAGTAGGATTTCAGTTAGAAAGAATGTTTCAAACCGATACAAATTATGCTTGAATTTTGGTAATAAATCAAATTTGACGGTAAAACAGTTGAAAAGGATCAGTACCAACCATCTAATTGATACATTCCAGTATATAACCCCATATTTCCTTCGATTCCGTTAAATTTCCCGATGAAAGGAGCTCTCGGTCATCTGATAGATTCATTTAATTTCTTTCGGGAATGATAGATTCATATAATTTCTTTCGGGAAAAGCACCTATTACTTCATCCTTCTGCTTGAAATCAATGACCCTTGTTTAGTTTTTGCCATTTCATGCAATTTTTACCAGTAATTCGGCATTTTTTGGTCAAACTTATTCAATTTCCACCCGACAGCAATGACCCAGTCTGTCAGACTCGTGAAATCACAGAACATCCTCGAACGTTGTCAAAAAATTACCTACTTTCTTTCGTATTTTTTGCGTATTTCCATCTGCTTCGCGGACACATCTCGACGTCAAAGTTTCAAAAATGACCAATTTACAGTTTAACAAATTATTGTACTTATATAATAGGATATAGACTACTACCATGATGTAAAAAACATGGTGTGCTCATCTGAAAAAAAAGTGACGTCAGCAAGATTAAAATACAAGGAAAAATATATTGTGTGCTTTCAATTTGAACGAGAAAAGTGACGTCATCATTGGTAAATACGATCACACATTAGCAGATGAGCACACCATGTTTTACTTACATCATGACTACTACGAAACTCGTAGAACCTTTAATGAAACATAGTGATATAAAGCAAAGCGATTTATTTTATTCTATGATAAATACAGAATTCTGAATGCAGGATCATGATGTAAAAAACATGGTGTGCTCATCTGAAAAATGAGTGACGTCAGCTAGCAGAAAATACAAGTTGTTATATATTCTGTGCTTTAAGTTTGCATGTTTATTCAAACACAGAATATATAACACTTTGTTTTTTCTGCTAGCTGACGTCACTCATTTTTCAGATGAGCACACCATGTTTTTTACATCATGTGCAGAATTTTCAATTCAACCATTTTTGTGTTCGCTTTGTTTTGCGATACCAAGAGACGATTTTTTTTTTGGGGTATTCTGTCGAAATGTACTTCTTGGAAATCAGTACCTTCAACGCATCAATGAGGCATAATGGTTGAAAGTTTGAAAGCTGTGAATAAAATAGGCCAGAATCTTCACAGCCTCTAGAAACCATCGGTAATAGTAAACATTTGTGGACTTTCCTAAAAACAAGAATGAAACAACCATTTTCGACAGGGGGATAATGAGTTAGTTCGAACTATAAAAGAAGTACAATGGATACCTGTAGATCTTTGGAATTCCCAAGCTATAATTCAATGAAGTCTAACAGAATACAACTGGACCTGTATTGTACATTATTTCTTTTCAAGATATTCTGAGGGGATGTTGTAAAGATTGAATATTGCGGAAAGACAACCTAGTCGAATCTATTCAACCCCATTACTTCATTCCATTCATAATTTTGGCACTGTGAACCTATGTAGTAATATTTGAGCAATGAATTTCCAACATTTTGGCAATCAATTTCGATTTCGATTCAGATAGTGAGATTTTGGTTCCAACTTGAAACAAAACAGAGCCAATCGACCGTAAACACAATAACTCCCAAAAGTAATGACTTAAATACTATCTAAGTGCACAGTAGCTTTGGAGCTTTATAAAAAATGTCGAATTTGTGAACTGGTAAAATTCGCCTTGTGGTTTCGTAGATCCATTCAAAATTCCATCTGGGCGATATTTACTGAAATAGAGATCAGATCGAATTTAAATCTAGAGTTTCATGCAAAACTTCGAGAGGATGATATGATGAGGAAAGCAAACGTCTGCCTTAACGTCAATACTCTTCAAGAATCGTCTGCTAGATTCACAATTTTTCTAATCTAAAAGGCAACAATATACCTCACGAATTAAATAAATTTATTAAAATTTTAACGAATAATTCAAAAATTATGTGGTCAAGTAGTCTAAAGTTTTGAAGTATGTATCAAAATGTTATACGAACAGTATTTCGAAGAAAAACGTGTAAAAATTATTCTTGAGGAACTTTTCTGCGAGTGTTTTTGCGCGCATGTTCTAGGGTAACAGCGTGCTATCGTTTTGTCCAAATGTCTGGAATTTTGGATGATTGAGCCGAAAATGGTCTCAATCGACTAGGTTGGACTCACTGATGACGAATCCGGTGTCAAAATCGATTCTGTCCGGCCGAATGTCCGGCCGTAGACACGATAACTGTCGACAGAGGCAAGCTAGCAACTTGAAACTTTCAGGATAGGTTGCGCATCAGAATGCCGCGGTTAAGTTCGTTAATGGGCCAAATCGGTCGATTGTTTCGGAGTTATAGGCACTTGAAGTTTTGAAGCTATTTATTTTTTATTTCAGAAACTACTTGAGCGATTGGATTCAAACTTGGCAGTTAGGTGGAGTATAACGACTCGCAACTTGGAACCAAATTTCGTCAGGATCATTTTGTCGGTAAATAAAAAAAAAATTTTTTCGAAATTTTTTTCTGAAAATTCTTTTTTTCGGAAACCATTCATCAAATCCGAAAAAAAAATTCCACTCGCACTTTGAGCTTCATATTTCACAGCAGTGTACAAAATTTCAGTTCGATACGATCATAAGTTTCGGAGATATCGGGAAAAAATATGTCAAATTTCGAGGTTTTCTTCCCGATATCGTTGATTTTTTCGGTATAACTCAGGGAATACTGATTCAAACCTGATAAAACTTCGCATCTAGTTTGAAGATGATAAAAGACAACTTTATGCAAAATTTCGTGATAATCGTATCATTAGAACAATTTGAAAAAAAAATTTCTGTGATTTTCTTATCATATCATCCTCATTAGATTCTGTATGAACCTCCGAACTGTAATTTTTCGATGAAGTACTGGATTTCAATTCGATCTGATCTGTATTTCCGGAAATATTGGAAAAATAAAATTTTGAATGGGTATATCTGCGGAATCATTGGGTGGATTTTACCCAATCACGAATTCGGCCTTGGTAATTAAGGTCCAAACCTTCTCTACAAATATCGAGTTACTTAGTTGTTCCTTTCGGAAGTTATTGTGTTTACGCAGTCGGCCGTGAGGCTTCCGTAAACACAATGACTTCCGGAATGAACAACTTGAAAACTTGATTATTGTAGTATAGGTTTGGACCTTAATTACGAAGGCCGAATTCGTCAATGGGTAGAAGCCATCCAATGATTCCGCAGATACCCTTCCAATATTTCCAAAAATACAGATTAGATCGAATTAAAATCCAGTACTTTATCGAAAAATTACAGTTCGAAAGTTCATACAGAATTTAATTAGGATAATTTGATAAGATCACAGAATATTTAAAAAAAAATTCAATTTTTTTTCAAATTGTTCTAATGACACGATCATCACGAAATTTCTCACGAAGTTGGCCCCCAGCGTCCTCGAACTAGCTGCCAAGCATCAAGATCGAATCAATATTTGTTGAGTTTTACCGAAAAAACAACGATATCGAGAAAAAAAGCACGAAATTTTAAATATTTTTTCCAAATATCTCCGAAAATATTGGTCGTATCAAATTGAGATTTGGTTCGCCGCTGGAAAATGTAGAGCTCAAGGTATGAGCTGAATTTTTTTCGAATATGATCGATAGTTTCTAAAAAAAAAAATTTTCGAAAAAAATGTAGAAAAAATTTGTTTTGAATTGAGTGACCATGTGATCCCAACGAAATTTCACTAAAAGTTGCGCGTCGTTATGCTCCAACTAACTGCCAAGTTTCAATCCAACAGCTCCAGTAATTCGTAAAATATCAGGATAATAACCTCAAAATATCAAATGGCTATAACTCCGAAACCATTCGGACGATTTGGCTCATTAACGAACTTAACCGTTGTAGAACCTTTCCGGTTTCAAATTCGAAAATTACATTTGGACAAAACGATAGCACGCTGTTCCCCTAAAACATGCGCGAAAATTTTGAAAAAATGTTCTTGGCTCGGTTTCCTGCGAAGGAATGGTTGGTATAAAATGGATTCGACGAAAAAATTTGCTGTTATCAATTGTATGTCCAATTATTGACATATCGTTTGATAAACTACTTAATTATTTACACATTCATCACGTTTTCGTGAATAAAATCCAAAGTTTATAAACTGATGATAAATTGAGAACAGGTTAAGTGAAATTTTGTTTGTTGTGACAAATACTCTGTATGTACATACATGGAATCGTCCTCTAAAGATATGAAATTGAAATTTGGCAGCAATAAACTAAGGTATACTCCATTCAATTTTATAATGTAGCCCGGTTGGCCATGATTTAGGTTTATCAAGTTTTTTCCCTTAAAACTGACGCAGGTTGGCACTCATGAAATATCGGCAGTGTCAAAAGACGTTGCCAAATTTCAATTTCTACTATTATCAATATCAATCGATTCTAGATTTCTAAATCTCAGCATAATAACGCTTGCAAACTAATAAAAATGCCGAAGGTAGTTTTGAAGAAGCAGAGGCAAAGTATCAGGAAGTGCTATGTAGAATTGAAATCGGCTTTTTCTGATAGTAACCCTGATAATTCGGAATCAATAATTCAACACAAGCTATCCAACATTTTCGACGTATGTGAGTGAAAACCAAGGAATTATATTTTATATGAATAGATATTTATTTTTTAGCTGCACATCAACACAATAAGGAAGATTTTAAGTGAAAGAGACGACAAAGAATATCCTTCTATTGGAGCACCCAAAATGACACTGATTACAGACTTTATTTTGAAAAACTCGATTCTTGATTTCCGTACGAGAAAAAAGCATAACTGAATCTTCCAACCATGTTTATATACGTAAAATATTTCCAGTATTAACAGAGACAAAAGTTTTTCAACATTCGTCAGGTCTTTGGAATTATCGAATTCAAATAAAATTTTCTCAAATTCATTACTTTATCAATGTAGATTGACATTTGAAAAATAAGTAATTACTACGACCTCTATGTAGAGAGGACAACGTTGCATAGTTATCTGACAGGAAAATTACTATAACCTAACATTTTCAAAATATACACGGTGAAATCTGTCACGATGTCATGGCCAACCGGGCTACATTATAAAAGTGAATGGAGTATATGTAAACAGATCTTCGAAAAATATGAATAATAATGATAAAATAATTCGGAATATAATATGGATTCATTAGTTGGTAGTTCTGATTAATTTTCTTATGGCTGTCATTGTTTATGAAAAACTGAAGTTATTTTAATATTTTGCTTGTTGAAATGGAAAATCATCAGGAAGAAGACACATTCATCTACATATCTCCACAGAAACTTTGGGTTGACCAATATTAAAATTATACACGCATCGATGAGTTTTCGACTGTCAGTTTTAAACCTTTTGTTTGGAATTGACTGATTGAAAAGTTTTGAGAATCAATGTACGATTGCATGCAATTATCCTATTTATTTTCATATTTAAGTTTAATGATTTCCAAGAAAACAATTTAGATGGTATTCACCGAACCCTTATCATCCGTATTGTCTATAAAAAAATTCCAAAAAGCACTGCCGTGAAGGCAGCAACTTTTGCGCGCATGTTCAATGTAGATGACCGCTTCAGCAACGAATTTGAACATGCACGGAAAAGCTGCTGCCTTCACGGCAATGCTTTTTGAAATTTTCTACTGATAAATTACTGGATTTCAATTCGATCAAATCTGTATTTTTGGAAATATTGGAAAAATAAAATTTTGAATGGGTATATCTACGGAATCATTGGGCGGATTTTACCCATTCACGAATTCGACCTTCGTAATCAAGCGCCAAACCTACTCTACAAATATCGAGTTTCTAAGTCGTTTCTTCCGGAAGTTATTGTGTTGACGGTCAGCCTAACGGCCGACTGCGTAAACACAATAACTTCCGAAGGAAACAACTTAGAAACTCGATATTTGTAGAGAAGGTTTGGACCTTAATTACGAAGGCCGAATTCGTGAATGGGTAAAATCCACCCAATGATTCCGTAGATATACCCAATCAAAATGTTATTTTTCCAATATTTCCAAAAATACAGATTAGATCGAATTGAAATCCAGTACTTCATCGAAAAATAACAGTTCGAAGTTTCATACAGAATTTAATGAGGATGATATGATAAGAAAATCATAGAAATTTTTTTTTTCAAATTGTTCTAATGACACGATTATCACGAAATTTCGCATAAAGTTGTCTTTCAGCATCTCAAACCTAGCTGCGAAGTTTTATCAGGACTGAATCAGTATTTCTCGAGTTATACCGAAAAAAGCAACGATATCGGGAAGAAAACCTCGAAATTTGACATATTTTTTCCCGATATCTCCAAAACTTATGATTGTATCGAACTGAAATTTGGTACACTGCTATGAAATATGAAGCTCAAAGTGTGAGTGAAATTTTTTTCGTATATGATGAATGGTTTTCAAAAAAAACAATTTTTTGGAAAAAAATTTCGAAAAAATTTTTTTTCAATTTTCTGACAATATGATCCTGACAAAATTTGGCTCAAAGTTGCGCGTCGTTATACTCCACCCAATTGCTATGTTTGAATCCAATCGCTCGAGTAGTTTCCGAAATAAAAAATAAATAACTTCAAAACTTCAAGTGGCTATAACTCCGAAACAATCGACCGATTTGGCCCATTAACGAACTTAACCGCGGCATTCTGATGCGCAACCTATCTTGAAAGTTTCGAGTTGCTAGCTCGCTTCTGTCGACAGTTAGCGTGTCTACGGCCGGCCGGACAGAATCGATTTTGACACCGGATTCGTCATCAGTGAGTCCAACCTAGTCGATTGAGACCATTTTCGGCTCAATCATCCAAAATTACAGACATTTGGACAAAACGATAGCACGCTGTTCCCCTAGAACATGCGCGCAAAAAAAAACTAGAATGCACTGCCGTGAACGAATTTGACCATGCCCGCAAAAGCTGCTTTTGTAGGTTTTTTTCGATAAAGTACTGGATTTTAATTCGATATGATTTGTATTGTTGGAAATATTGAGAAAATAAAATTTTGAATGGGTATATCTACGGAACCATTGGGCGGATCTCACTCATTCACGACTTCGACCTTCGTAATTAAGCCCTAAACTTACTCTAGAAATATCGAGTATCTAAGTCGTTTCTTCCGGAAGTTATTGTGTTTACGGCCGGCCTAGCGGCCAGGGTATATTTGTTTTAGGGTGAGTTGTTTTTCACTTTTATTTATGAGGAAAATTATGGTTATTCCAAAATTTATTCGAAATTAACGTACTCTTGTATCCAATGTTAACGAACTTGTTGAAAAAAATATATTGCAATGGACACCATTATGGAAAAGTCATATTTTGGCACTGTGGGTCGGTCACACAAAAGGCTTAAGCGACGGTGTGGCATTGTTCACATAACATGGTGCCGGCATAGTTAAAATATCCAGTAAAATGTTGCTTGAATATTTATGGCATATTAATAATGTGCCTTTAGGGCCGGACTTTGGTTTATAACGTCGTTATGATGATCGTTAATATCGGAAAGTTGAGCGTGTGCCTATGCAATGATGTTTCACTCTCGGCTCTTGCTTGTAGACAATTTTGAAAATCGTCACTTGGGGCTATCTCGTATGTAGGTCCCCCAGACTATAGCTTCTCACTGAACCTCACGATGCGATCAATTTCCTGCGTTCTGTTTATTGGTATTTATTACCATGTCAACGAAGACACTCGAAAGTTTTATTTATTCGACATCAAGGGCCGGTATTATAAAACTTAACTGGAAGTTATTTTTAACTTTAACTGACAGTTTTGACAGTTATGTCCTAGCACAACTGTCAAAACTGTCAGTTAAAGTTAACGATAACTTCCAGTTAAGTTTTATAATACCGGCCCCAAGTACTGGATTGAAAGGAAAACAATTCTAGAAAAGCACCGACGTGAGGCCAGGAGCTTTCACGCGCTTGTTCAAATTCTAACTTCTTGATCAAATCGAAATGTTGCACCTAGTAGCTTGTTGGTATTCTTCAATTGATTACGAAGTTTCAATCTTATTGCTTTGTACTCCTTGAGATATTGCGGAAATAACGTTACTATTCCATTTAACGACGAAATTCGGCATAATTTTTTACTTGAATCTCTTGAAGTTAATATCGGATCGAATTGAAATTCGGAACATTGTTGTTAAATACTGACTTTAAGGTTGGTGTTGAATTTCGTTGAAATCTAATCAATATTTTCGGAGAAGAAAAAAATTCTAACAAAAATTTGAATATATTTCGAATAAACATTTTTCTGAAATTTTATAACTACCGGATAGTCATGAAATTTCGCAGTAAGTTGCGCATCTAGTCTCAAAATTCCAAATCGGCCTCTTCCGAAAATACTGACCGATTTTACCCATCAACGAACCTAAGCGAGATATTTGGGCCCCATCCATAATCTGACCATTTCAAGTCGCTAGGTGCTTTCGTTCGAGAATTGAGCTCATACGGACGGGCGGACAGAATTGAATTTGACTACGGATTCTTCTTCGGGGTGTTCGAGCCAATCTTTTAAGACCATTTTCTGCTCATCATTCTAAAATTACAGACATTGTGACGAAACGATAACGCGCTGTTTCCCAGAAGAAGCGCGTAAAAATGATAATAATGATATATATTATATAACATGATAATGGGACAATATCAATAGGCCTCAATTAATGCATATTGAAATTTCGAAAACATAGGGGAATAATTGCAGTGGAATGAGTGGAGATAATTATACATTTCAGCACAAAGAATCGGGACAATCAACAATTAGTCGATCTGGTTCAGCGTTTCCTCTTCAAGTTATTCGTTGAAGGAAATATTAATTTTACTTGGGACTTCAATCGAATCCTGTATTTTTTCTCATAGATGTGTCAAGCGGAAATTTTATTTATTATTCGCTGACATATAAAAAAGGGCTATTGAAACCCATGTTCATGGATTTTGAATGATATATGAAATACTATGATACATTGCAGTGAAAAATATCCAGTATGAAATAAAATTTCAAAAAGCACTGCCGTGAAGGCAGCAACTTTTGCGCGCATGTTCAATGTAGATGACCGCTTCAGCAACGAATTTGAACATGCACGCAAAAGCTGCTGCCTTCACGGCAGTCCTTTTTGAAATTTTTCACTGATAAATTACTGGATTTCAATTCGATCAAATCTGTATTTTTGGAAATATTGGAAAAAAAAAATTTTGAATGGGTATATCTACGGAATCATTGACTTTACCCATTCACGAATTCGACCTTCGTAATTAAGCCCCAAACCTACTCTACAAATATCGAGTTTCTAAGTTGTTTCTTTCGGAAGTTATTGTGTTTACGCAGTCGGCCGTTAGGCTTCCGTAAACACAATGACTTCCGGAATGAACAACTTAAAAACTTGATATTTGTAGTATAGGTTTGGACCTTAATTACAAAGGCCGAATTCGTGAATGGGTAAAATCCACCCAATGATTCCGTAGATATACCCAATCAAAATGTTATTTTTCCAATATTTTCAAAAATACAGATCAGATCGAATTGAAGTCCAGTACTTCATCGAAAAATAACAGTTCGAAGGTTCTTACAGAATTTAATGAGGATGATATGATAGGAAAATCATAGAATTTTTTTTTCAAATTGTTCTAATAACACGATTATCACGAAATTTCGTAAAAAGTTGTCTTTCAGCATCTCAAAACTAGCTGGGAAGTCTTATCAGGACTGAATCAGTATTTCTCGAGTTATACCGAAAAAATCAACGATATCGAGAAGAAAACCTCGAAATTTAACATATTTCTTCCCGATATTTCCAAAACTTCGTATCGAACTGAAATTTGGAACACTGCTGTGAAATATAAAGCTCAAAGTGTGAATGGAATTTTTTTTGGATATGATGAATGGTTTCCGGAAAAAAAAATTTTTTGGGAAAAAATTTCGAAAATAATTTTTTTTTAAATTTACTGACAACATGATCCTGACGAAATTTGGCTCAAAGTTGCGCGTTGTTATACTCTACCTAACTGCCAAGTTTGAATCCAATCGCTCAAGTAGTTTCCGAAAGTGAAAATGTTGAAGTGGAGAATTTTTTCAGTTTTTTTTTGTTTTTCCTCCTATATTGAGAAAGAACCATGGAAAATAAAAAAAAATCTTTCATAGAAATAGCCCTTTCACATTGCTTGATTTAAATTATTTGTCAAAGGCAGTTTCTCGAAAGTATATATATTTATTCAATTTTATATATTTTTTTAGGATATTAGGAGTGAAAACCCAAATATAACGGAAAAATAATTTGAAATTCTCCCAAATCTTTAATGGATATTTGTAGTTTCGAGTTTCTCGATCTTTGAAGTTCTAGCCTTCATTGAAATAGGACATTGGTAATTGCACAGACCCAATAGAAAGCACTAGGGAAAAATGTGCGATTTTTATGCAACTCAGAAAGGAAATTTCTTCATTCAAGCCAGAGCTATAATCGGATTTTTTTTATTAGCCTGAACATCCCTATGTTTTCAAGGAAAATTTCGCGAAAAATAATCAAAAGTGACTCATTAGATCTTTCATATTGCATCGTCATAGTTTATTATGGCCAATGATTACTTCATTATAAATGAATATTGAATTACCTGTATGTAGCTTATTCATTTGGTTTGAATAAAATTAATGACTTTGTAATCGATTAATTATTTCTTATGATAGACGAGGTTTTCATTCAGAATTGAATATGTGAAACTCAACCAGCAAAAGAACAAATTCTTCACACGATCAGGAAAACGAACGATATTTTGAATTCAAATGAGCTGAATAAAAGAAGATCATTTCGTGAAAATATATATGTTTATTTAAGACTTTTCATAATCATGATAAAATTATTTCTGAGTTTCCCTTTAAGTAAATGAGGAATCTTCAAACAACATAAGCATTATGAATTCGAACCATTTATATTTATTTATAGGGATTTTACTTTTAAACTCCCGTCATATTATTGAAAGTGTCTTTTGAATATATGCTTGCTCATTGAATTTGTAATTTTAGGCGCTCGAATGATACTCCATTCAATTGTCAATCTTAAGAATTCTTAACTCGAAAATCATAGAATTTCGATATCGAGTACAATGTAACGGCATTGACTTTACCCGAAGTGATCCTGCAAGAAGTTTCAGAATTCCAACTATACAGTTCAAATTTCACATCCTAAACACACAAATGAACGAAATGATCATAAGTGGGCGGTTTCCGTCTTTAGTGGTACCTTCTCAAAATTTCTTAGCCCTAAAATGATTAAATTTCTATATAGGTAAAGTAAATTATAACAGTATTCACTTTGTGAAATTCTTTGGAATAGAATGAAAAGTTTCCCGGAAGTGATCAGAATTCGAAGATATTTCAACTATATACTTTAAAATCGAGATCTAACACAAAAAACTAGAAAAGCACTGACGTGAGGTCAGGAGCTTTTGCGCGCATGTTCAAAGGGGATGACCGCTTTGGCCACGAATTTGAACATGTGCGCAAAAACTGCTGACTTCACGTCTTTGCTTTTCTATTTTTTTTGAGTTATTTTGGAAATCATTCGATTACGAAACCTGACATATTTTCCCACAATATCTTCAGAAATTACAATCGTATCGAACTGAAATTTGGTACACTGCGGCGAAATAGGAAGCTCAAGGTATGACCGAAATTTTTCTCGAATGTAATGAATAGTTTCCGAGGTTTTTTCGAAAAAATTTTGAAAACATTTTTTTTCAATTCACTGACAGCACGATATCAATGAAATTATGAGAAAAGCTGTAAGTCCTTATGCTCCAACTAACTGCCAAGTTTCAATTCAATCGCTTCAGTAGTTCTCGAAACATCAGGAAACTAACCTCAAAACTTTAAATGGTTATAATTCCGAAACTATTCGACCGATTTGAGTCATTAAAGAACTTAACCTTCGCATTTTGAAATGCAACCCACCCTGAAATTTTCAAGTCGATAGGATCCTCCGTACGCCTACGGACGGACGGCCGGCCGGCGGGATGGAATCGATTTTGACACCGGATTCAGTGAGACCAACTTTCTTTATGTGAAGTGTGGTGTATGAATCGCCGTTTGGGACAAAAGTGTGTTTGCAAATATATTTATTTTCTAGTCAATTCATTAGTTACAGCAATATATATTTTGTGTAACGATATATTTATTTTTTATCCAGTTATATTAGAGTTGGGAGTTTCAAATATTCAAAAATATGAGATCGAATATATTTATTAATTCTCAAAGATCGTCGGAATATGGCACCTCGAGAGCAAGCTTGCAGCAATTCATCAATCTAACTTCGAAAGAGCATGAAAATATTGATATTGATATAATTTGTGAATATTCAGTGATATTCCTCAAATATTGTACTGATTATCGTCGCAAACTCCAATTTCAATCAAAATTGCTGAAAACTGTATACTGGAAACTGTACAGTTTTGGCGCGCCATCTCTTGACGTTATTCGATAGACCGAATTAATAAATATATTGCTGTCACTAATGAATAATTTTATTAGGTTTTTTTCTCGGTTTGCACAAACATCTGAAACAGAACTATTAAAAATTAAATAAAAATTGTTTTTTTTTATGGAAAATGCCCTTGCGGATTTCAGGATTGAACAATTTGTTAAGGGCAGTTCCTTTAAAAACAGATTTCCTGATTAGCAATACAGAAACAATACAAACGATAAACGAAGCGAACTGTGAGGATTCAGAGTACAAATCTGACTTTTTCATCAGACAAACGACAAAACTTTCAGAATTATTTTCTTTCGATTTTGCGTTAAGGGAGGCTGTTTTCTGTGTGTCATAGTTTCTTATATAATTCTCCCAATTTTCTCAAACAAACGATAGAAAAAGGCCCATTCCTTTCTTTTAAGTATGGATCAAAACTTATTTGTGGAGGATTTTGCAACATTGTGCAATCTGTTCTTAAAGAAACTGCCCTTGACAAATATTAAAATCCTGCAATCCGCAAGGGCGTTTTCCATGAAAAAACAATTTTTATTTAATTTGTGATAGTTCTGTTTCAGATATTGGGAGTGAAAACCCAGAAAAAAAACTTCTCTCCTTGAAAGCACTTTCCGTTTAACACTATAAACCAGGGGTTCCCAACCTTTTTTTGGTCAAGGACCACTTTTGTATTTTTCTTGTTAACAGGGACCACTATGTAGGTATAATAAAAAATGACGATGAGAATCACGACTGGCTCACCGCCTGCGCTAAATTTGAAATCATTGCGCGGACCATATTTAGGTTTCTGCGGACCACTGGTGGTCCACGGACCACTGGTTGGGAACCACTGCTATAAACCCTAGGTCATTCATTACAGTTCAACCTGTAGACTCCTGATTTATTGTCCTTAATCCATTCGTCTTTGTTGTTATAGATTAAATTCCTCAAGTTAATCTTAGTTCTGAAGGAGCAACAATATAGTCAAAAAATAGAACAATACGTGGAGATTAAAGTATATTTTTTCCAAATTTTAAAATGAATTTTCACCAAGTAAAGACCTTATCAACGAGATATCTTTTCTTTCGAATCCCGAATTATTGTAGATCCAGACTGTACATTTTGAATTGACTTCGTGTCGCTTAAAACTTGCTTAATAAAACGTCCTTGATCCTCGAAAATGAACAGCTACATGATTTTCATTTATAGCATATCTACAGCGATGAAGAAACCAGGAATTCGGTCATAGTGATCTATTTGATATCGTTACTCAACAAATATTTATTCATAACTCGATCTGATCGCAATCTTCGTAGCAAAACCGGTGATATTTTAAATTAAGGCTCCACACCCACATCTCCTTCCTAATATAAGCACTTAGCCGCTTTTTAACGATAATAATTCATAACTTTCTCTGAAGTATATTCGTCAGGGTGTTATCCACTAATTGGTAGTAGGTCCCCAGTTGTTGGTTCTCCTTCAACGTCGAATTCAGGTTATTCGATTGTCTCATATTGATTGCAATTTTTTTTTCGACCAAACACGAGCATTTTCGGATAGAAATTCGAAAATTAGTAGAAGCAGTGAAAAATCCGACTTGAAATGACAACTTGACTTTCACATAAAATACATTTTTTTTTTCGCATATATTCAAGGGACAGCGTGCTACTGTTCTGTCCAAATTTTGCGTATCAAAATACGAAGGTTGAGTTGAGTTAATGGGCAAAATCGGCCGAACAGTTTCGGAGGTATACTCATTTGAAGTTTTGAGGTTATTTCCTCAATATCTCGAGAACTACTTTTGCGATTGAACTGAAACTTGGCAATTAGCTGTAAAGTACCAACAGGCAACTGCCTGCAAAACTCTGTTAAAAAATTTCAGTGAAATTTTTGTGAATCTCAAAAAAAAATTCAAAATTTTTGTTGAAAAAAAAATTGTTCTCGGAAAAAAATTCATCAGATTTCAATGAAGTTTTGCAAATATAATTTTACTGATGTGTACAAATATGTTGAGTAACTCGAAAAATACTGATCCGATTTGTGCCTCGGCTCATAAGTCTCGACTAAAATATTATTTTTAGCCCTGGAGAAGGAGTAATTGTATCTCCGAAACGTCGGCATATTGATTAAAGTTGAGAGCTAACTACATTTCCATATTCTTGAATATTGTTTTACTTACTTATTATTGTAACAGTTAGTCCGAAAGAAACATTCCGCTAGATTCAGATCTGATCAACTTGAAACATAGTTTTTGGTTAGTTAATGACGTCCTGCAGGTTCATCAAATTCTCGTGGGAATCATGCGATCAGAAGACTGAATAATTACTTTCACCAGGTCACCTGCGTTGGATGGTGCCAATACCTGGGTGGAGGACCGCTCTGGCTTCGAATTTGAACAAGGCCCTAGATGCTCCTGACTTAATGTCAGGGATTATCCCGAATATCTTGAAATTAGTTCTGTATGTTATGATTCTTACATAATTTTGCGAATACATTTTATTCACGAAGAATTAGAATTCGACCGGATTGGATCTGTTTTTAAAATTGGTTTGATTTGTTCACAAACAGAGCTGTCAAAAAAGTATCTCATTTATTTCACAGTGACTAAGTTACTCCAAAGTATCTGAGTTATTATATTTTATTCACTCAATTTTTTTTTGCATAAAGTAACTAGTACCTATCACGGATACTCTCTGAACGGAACTATATCTTGTAACATACAAAATTCAAGAAAAGTACTGATGTGGGGTCAGTAGCTTTCACGCGATTGTTCGAATTCGTTATCACAGCGGTCATCTTTTCATCGAAATCTGATGAATAGATATTTGAATAAAAAAATTTTTTCAAGATAAGTTTGAAAATTTTCGAAAACAATTATTTTTATTATCATTTTCTATCGATACTATCCTCACGGAATTTCGCGTCATATAGCGCGTCAGTATTCTACTACTAGATACGAAGTTTCATTTTGTTCGCTCAAGTATTTCTTAAGGTATTAAGGAAATATTCTCAAAATTTCTAACAACGAAATTTGGATTTTTTTCAATTTCTCCGAAAATAAACTTCTGATCCACTCGAAATTTGAACCACTGTTGTTAAACAACAACCTCAAGGTTTGTGCCAGCTTTTATAGATATCTAACTAACAGTCTCCGAAAATTTCAACAAAAATGAAGTAAATCTTTAAAAAAAAAATTCTTCCCAATCGAACCCCCACAAAATTCTGCCAAAAAATTGCTCGCTGGTATTCTTCAACTAACTTCGTAGTTTCGAACAGATCGCATCAGTGCTGCTTGAGATATTAAAGAACTTACTTCGTAAACAAGTATCTAAGATACCGAATAGTATCTTAGATACCGAAAGGTATCTTGAATACCGATAAGTATCTTGAATACCGACAAATATCTTGAATACAGACAAGTATCTTGAATACCAAAAAATATCTCAGATACCGAAAAGATTTTAGATACATTTTATTGGTTGATACCGAAATTTTCGAATTTTAGATTCTTGAACGGAATGGTTATTTTCTTGTACGAACTTTCGAAAACAGATATGACTTGAAATGGAAAGTCCAGCTGTTTAATTACTTCCAATCAAAAGAGGTGGTTGTTTATAATACCATTGTAATTTGATAGCTCATTTATATTCAGTGAGAGGCGATCAATTCAACAAATACCAATTGTTATTCGGCAATAAAATGACACGAAGTTTACAAACACGCTCAGCATTTGCCTCGACAATAATGAAAGTCATAAATTTGTACACTAGAAATAGTGGTGAAAACTTATTAGGCAACACGAAATAGAACGAACTGTCAAGTCTTTAACTTGGTTGAGACTTGCCGAGTTTATGGTAGATTTGATGGTCGTAGTGAATGAATGGGACGGCCAGCTGTTTGCTGAAGGTGTTTCTGTTTCTGGTTATTAGCCATAACATCAATCATTTTCATCTTACGATTAAGTGATATATGTTTCCTCCGCTTTATTTCTTCTTCCCCTTCTTGAGTTTAGTACCAGTAGCCGCTTTTATCCATTCACAGCCAGCTGGCCTACACTTTGAATATTGTAGATGGAGACAATATAAGCGATCTAGGTTTCAGAAAATATTCTTCGCTGAACGAATTAATTGATTTCTCATAATTATTTTATGATCGTTATCGTTTAGCACTTCTGTTGGATTTTGTACAGATGTTGAAGTTGTTATAACCCCCATTGGGGGTTTTATCTTAAACGAAAATGCAGTTATTTTCATGAAAAACCTTCAGAACATCACATTTCAAACATATAATTTCAATATTATATTTAAAAAAAAATGTTTGATCACCTAAAACTGAAAAATAAAAATGGGGATTTGCATTAAAAGGGATTTGTCATGAGTGCACGATATGGCAACGACGAATTCAGCTTTCTCGGAAAGAAAAGGACGCCAATTGGGATACTTTGCTTAGGAAAACACAGATAGCTATACTTCGATCTGGTTAGAGTAGAAAACAACGACCAAGGAATAGAAAAAGAAGAGCACAGACTGTCATACTGTCATATTACTGACAAATCGCAAACGGAAATTGTTGGGTTATAAGAACACGTGTGCACCACAGAGTAGGAATAAATATTTCGTTATTCTATTGCAGAAAAAGCAATTCTACTAAACAACGTTGTCACTTCGTGCTTGCATGACAAATCCCAAACCCCAATTTTGAAACCTGAATTTGAATACTTTCTGAAGGTAATTTGGGAAATAGATGAATCAAACCCATAATAATTATGCTCAAATTTGCATTTGTAGTAATAACCCAAATTCAGGAAAAATCTTCACTACTATCTTGCATGCCACTCACGACGAATTTTTCCTGGCGTTTCGAGCAGCCAGCATCGATGAATGCTCAGAAAGGGCCCCCGTGTGTTGTCGATCGGTACTACTTTTCGGCTGTATGGGCTCTTCACTAAAAGTATTGAGTTTTTGTTAGGAATAATCGAACTGTTCAAGGTGTTCCTTGATGAAATTTTTGAGATACTAGGTGATTCTGAAAAACAATTTTTTATAACAACAATGATGCTATTGCAGATATTTTTATGAACTGGGTTCACGTTTTCACATCTTGGAGATACATTTTCTGATATATAAACAATTTTACTGTTATTACCAGTGGTGCCTGAATGGGTTTCGCATTGAATATTTCTGTAGAAGAAATGGTACGATACTGTTTTTTCTCAAACTTAATAATATTTTTTGATTGCCCATTTATTTCAAAACAGATTGGATCTCTTGTTTTCCTTATTTATCTGCTTATGGTTTATCTCAGAAATTGCACTTTTACATTGTTTTTGCGAGAATGTTCTAGGGAAACAGCGTCCTATCGTTTTGTCTAAACCACTTCGTTTGGACCTTAAATATCGAGTTTCTAAGTTGTTTCTTTTGGATGTGATTGTGTTTACAACTTAGAAACTCGATATGTGTAAAGTAGGCTTTGACCTTATTAATGAGGGTGAAATCCACCCAATGATTCCGCAGATATACTCATTCAAAATTTTATTTTTCCAAAAATACAGACCAGATCGAATTGAAATCCAGTAGTTTATCGAAAAAAAAACCTAGAAAAGCTGCTGACTTCATGTCAGTATTTTTCTAGGTTTTTCAGCGATCATACCAAATCAACCAATATTGATTTGTTTCATTTTGGTAGTTTTCATTGTCAGAAATAAGTATTTAAGCGTAAATTTACATTTTTCCACAAATAGTCTAGACCAGGTAAATTCGATCGCACACGAACAATAGTTCAGGCGACTAATTTGAATTTTATGTCAATAACAGCAAGATATGAGTATTTAGGAAAAGTTTTCTGCCTTTTTCAGATGAAATTATGTATTTTATGTGAGAATATGTGTATGTATAACAATTGTGTAAAAACATGTTTTGCTTGTGAAAGAATAAATTGAATTGATTTGATTTGATTTATTCATTTTCGTGATTGGAAATTTCTGTAGACGAAGAAACGTTTTATCTAAAAATTTAACGAAATCAAGTCATCTGTGTTTTATTTAAGTAATATACAATGGATTTCTATCAGTTTACGGCACACAAGGTAGTCTATTACATACCTTCTGTCTAAAATTAGTTCTCTCGAATTCTCGAATGAAATTGGCCTATTATGGTAGATAGACGAATTCCCAGAAAATATCAGTTCCTCGAGAGAAAGAAACAACCATTATCCCATACTTATTGTAATAGTATCTGAAAAGGTAAAAAGCAAGCATAATATCCCATCTCGATCACCATTACGGTGGTTCGGAACAAAAAACGAGGCCCAATTATTATTATAATTTCAAATAATAAGTAGGTATACGAGCATCGGCCGCCTGGCCATTTTATACGGAGAGAATGCCGCTACAAGAGGATGACCTCAAGATTCTTCTTGTTTCACTTTTTATTTTTCGTCGACTTGATTTCATTGCTCCTCATAATTTATTAATCGAAGACTTCTTGCTGCGTTCCCATGGATCTGGGCTACTAAATTTGATAATAAAGTGATTGCAAAGAAAAAAACTTTTGTTTATTGCATTTCGCTGTACGAGACCGACTCCTCAGACTTTATGGTGAAGGGATTCGTTTCTGTTAAAAGGAGACGTACTGAAATGGTACTATATTTCGAAGAGAAAATACTTCAGATTTGATAATCATCACTAGTACTCTTTAATATTTTCTTCTTCATTCTTTTGTTATCGACAACAAAAAAAAAAGTTTAAGAGTTTTAATTTTGATAGTAGAATTCAAAAGTCGGATCCCTTTGTACAAGATAAGTCACTTTGAATTTCTCTCTACTTATCATCGTTATTATTGCCTATGGCAACTGAGTCACATATGAGTATATCATTGAGGAACACCCTCTATAGACAAAACCAACCTCTCGCAAAATTTTGTTGGGATTGTGCTGTAAGTAAATTTTTTAAAATCATTTCTCAAATTTTTTTTGGAAACATTTGAAGAACAATTTGCTCACACCTTGAGCTCTATATTTCACAGCAAAGTACCAAATTTCAATACATTACGGTTTTATTCTCTCGGAGATATTCGGGAAAAATATGTAAAATTTTGTGATTTTCTTATCGATATCGTTGTGTTTTTCGGAATAACTCGAAAAATACTAATTGAATCATGGTGAAACTTGGCAGGTAGTTTGAAAACGGTGATGGACAACTTTGTGCAAAGTTTCGTGATGATCGTATCATCAGAACAAATGGAAAAAAATTTCAACTCGACTTGATTTCATTGCCCCCCATAATTTATTAGTCGAAGACTTCTTGCTGCGTTCCCATGGATCTGAGCTACTAAATTTGATAATAAAGTGATTGAAAAGAAAAAAAACTTTTGTTGATTGCATTTCGCTGTACGAGACCGACTCCTCTGACTTTATGGTGAAGGTATTCGTTTCTGTTAAACAAGAACGTACTGAAATGGTACTATATTTCGAAGAAAAAATACTTCAGATTTTATAATCATCACTAGTACTCTTCAATATTTTCTCCTTCAACCTTTTGTTAGCAACAACAAAAAAAGTTTTAGAGTTTTAATTTTGATAGTAGAATTCAAAAGTCGGATCCCTTTGTACAAGATAAGTCACTTTAAATTGCCCACAACTTCTCATCGTTATTATACCCTATGGTCACCAGGTCAAATATTAGTATATCATTGAGGAACACCCTCTATAGACAAAGCATACCATTTTATAGAGCCAAATCTCTAAAATTGAAAATTAATTTTTGCGTGCATGTTGTAGGGGAACAACGTGCTATCGTTTTATCCAAATGTCTGTAATTTTCTAGTTTTGAACCGAAGATGGTCTCAAACCACTAGGTTGGACTCACTGATGACGAATACGGTATAGAAATCGATTCTGTCCGGTCGGCCGGCCGTCACCACGATAACGAGCGTACGGAGAATCCTATGGACTTGAAACTTTCAGGGTAGGTTGCATTTCAAAATGCGACGGTTAAGTTCGTTAACGGGCAAAATCGGCCGAATGGTTTCGGATTTAAAGCCATTTGAAATTTTTAGGTTATTTCCTGATATTTCAGAAAATACTAGAACGATTGGATTGAAACTTGGCAGTTAGTAGGAGCATAACGACACGCAACCTCTCGCAAAATTTTGTTGGGATAGTGCTTTAAGTAAATTTTTTAAAATTATTCCTCAAAATTTTTTTGGAAACATTTTTTTTTCACGAAATTATTCATCAAATTTGAAGAACAATTCGCTCATACCTTGAGCTCTATATTTCACAGCAGTGTACCAAATTTCAATACTATACGGTTTTATATTCGCAGATATTCGGGAAAAAAATGTGAAATTTTGTGATTTTCTTCTTGATATCGTTGTTTTTTTCGGAATAACTCGAAAAATACTAATTGAATCATGATGAAACTTGGCAGGTAGTTTGAAAATGGTGATGGGCAACTTTGTGCAAAATTTCGTGATGATCCTATCATCAGAACAATTGGAAAAAAATTTCAAAAAAAAATTTTTTTAAGTCGACTCGATTTCATTGCCCCCCATAGTTTATTAGTCGAAGACTTCTTGCTGCGTTCCCATGGATCTGGGCTACTAAATTCGATTATAAAGTGATTGCAAAGAAAAAAACTTTTGTTTATTGCATTTCGCTGTACGAGACCGACTCCTCAGACTTTATGGTGAAGGGATTCGTTTCTGTTGAACAAGAACGTACTGAAATGGTACTATACAACGTATACTACAAAAAAAGTTTTAGAGTATTAATTTTGATAGTAGAATTCAAAAGTCGGATTAGAAGTTGAATCCCTTTGTACAAGATGTCACTTTAAATTGCCCACCACTTCTCATCGTTATTATAGCCTATGGCCACAAAGTCCTATATTAGTATATCATTAAGGAACACCCTCTATAGACAAAACATACCATTTTATGGAACTAAAACCCTAAAATTCAAAATTCATTTTTGCGCGCATATTGTAGCGGAACAGCGTGCTATAGTTTTGTCCAAATATCTGTAATTTTCGAATTTTGAGCCGAAGATGGTCTCAAACCACTAGGTTGGACTCACTGATCACGAATACGGTATGAAAATCGATTCTGTCCGGCCGGCCGGCCGTCACCAGGATCACAAGCGCACGGAGAATCGTATAGACTTGAAACTTTCAGGGTAGGTTGCATTTTAAAATGCGACGGTTTAGTTCGTTAACGGGCAAAATCGACCGAATGGTTTCGGAGTTATAGCCATTTGAAATTTTGAAATTAATTTCCTGATATTTCAGGAACTACTCATACGATTGGATTGAAACTTGACAGTTAGGTGGAGCATAACGACACGCAACCTCTCGCAAAATTTTGATTTGATCGTGCTGTAAGTAAAATTTTTTAAATTATTTTTCAAAATTATTGACGTGGAGACAGGAGCTTTCATCGCGATTTTTCATGTTAGAAGCCACTTATTTAAGAAAATTTTCGTGAAACTACATGCCGTTTATTTCGACTATTCATACTAGATTTCAATTTGATGGGATCTGTATTTTTGGAAACATTGAAAAAATAAATTTTCGAATGGAAATTCTATATCTACGGAATCATCTGGCGAATTTTACCTTTTTCACGAATTCGACCTTCGAAATTGAACCGAAAATACTCTTAATTGTTCTTCCGGAAGAATCATATCTATTTTTGTATATCTTATCTTGCGAGTGTAATACTGTATTTATTACATCTATGTTGATTGCGTTATTCATTCAACCACTGATCCTTACGTGCTTCATTTTCAAAGATCTTCACCACAAAACGATGGGCTTATGCATAAAAGTGAATCATAATTCTCATAATCCACTGTTAAATAATGTACCATGACGACATTGTAAGTATTGTTACAGGAAATAGTTCCATCGAAATTAATCTGTTTCTGTTCAAATACAGTGCGCGTCAAAATTATGGAACAAATTCATTTTCTCAGAAGAAAAATATTTGGCAACAAAATCCTGAAACAGGTCAATTTTTGTTTCACTTTTACCAAATTTTATGCATTTTTGAAGGATTTTTGTTGCACCCTGTGCCATCCTTATCAACCCTCTAAATTTTTCGAATAGGGAAAGTGGGTCATGTGGTACTTTTTTGGCAAGGTCTTTGTATCTTCTTTACAGGCGTGCAGAAATTTTCAAGAAAAAAAATATTTTTTTTGAAAAATTAGTTCAAAGAGGTTTTCACCTTGCACTTTGTCATGGCTCATTTACTTTGAGACGATGTTTCCTGATGAAATTTGTTACGGAATGAAAGTCGACCATTACAGTTTTGTTCATGAACAACTTTCAACCTCTACGAACCCTTTAATGGAGAGAAAAAAAAATTTTCACTTGAGGGGGTTGAAAGTTGTGTATGAACAAATCTGTAATGGTCGACTTTCATTTGGTGACAAATTTCATCAGGTACCATCGTCTCAAAGTAAATGAGCCATGACAAAGTGCACATACTGATGAAAGCCTCGTTGAAATGACTAATTTTTCAAAAAAAAATGTTTTTCTCGAGAATTTCTGCACGCCTGTAAAGAAGATATTCATATTCATATTCATTTTATTTCCCTCAAAATTTTTACAGGGTATGTCAAAAATAATTGTATAAGCATTACATACAAAAGTAAAATCACTTAAAGATATATACATACATAAAAACAATCAGGTATACAACAGTTATGACACATATAGAGATACAATGTGGTAGACTAGAACCGATGAGACATAAACTCATCCATTGAATAGAAGGCGTTCTCGGCAAGCAGGGACTTGACCATCCTCTTGAAAGCTTCACAGCGAAGTGAGGTAACCCGTTCTGGAAGTTTATTATACATTCTCATTCCGTGGAAAATGTGGGTATTCTGTGTCCTCTTCAATCGATGTCTGGGTATTATAAATTTATCTTTAGTTCTCGTTTGGTGATTATGGATAGCGGAGTGTTTCAAAAGAGTATTCTTATTTCTATGAATATACAGGAGGCACTCGAGAATATGGCAACATGGAGCGGTGAGTATGCCATATCTCTTGAAAATCGGCCTGCAGCTGGTCATCCGATCAACTCCAGCCATCACTCTTAGGGCACACTTTTGCTTCAGAAAAACCCTATCAGCATCCGGAGACGATCCCCACAGGATTATACCGTAGGTCATTCTTCCGTGAAATTGAGCAAAATAGGTTAGAAGTGCTTCTCTTTCAGTCAGCAAGTTCTTTATCTGCCTTATGGCGAAAATCGCAGTCGAGAGCTTCCCACACAACTCAGTCACATGTTGTGTCCACGTCAGATTTCCACCAATAGTTACTCCAAGTAGATTAATATTCTCGATGTTGTGAAATTTTGTAGTGATTACTAGTTTCTGTGTTTTGTCGGTATTTACTTTTAATTCATTGATGTTGAACCACTGAACAGCGCTTTTCATAGATTTTTCCGACTTTTCTTGGAGTAACTTATCATCCTTTGATCTATTTAGGAATGAGACATCATCAGCGAAAAGCACCTCTTCATTCGCCTTCACGTTATCTACTAGGTCGTCAATATAAATGAGGAATAAAATTGGTCCGAGTATAGATCCTTGGGGCACTCCAGACGTGATCTCCCTCATAGAAGACACATTCCCATTTACATCCACAATTTGTTTCCGGTTTTCCAGATATGACCTCATGAATTCCAATGCTGTACCTCTAACGCCAATATACTCCAATTTGGAGAGGAGTTTGCTATGACTGACGCAGTCGAAGGCTTTGCTGAGGTCCATACAGGTCAATACGGCCTCCTCGGAGTTGTCCAATGTCTCAACGAAAAACTCCATCATTTGGACTAGTGCGGTAGTAGTGGACCTCGTTCTCCTAAATCCATGTTGCTTGTCACTGAGCAGGTTATTCCCTTCCAGGAACGAAATGATTCTCGTTTTGACGAGAGACTCAAATATTTTGGACACTGCTGGCAGTATCGAGATTGGTCTATAATTGTCGTGATCTTCTTTGTCGCCTTTCTTATGCACAGGTATGATTCTTGCGAGTTTCAACTCGTCAGGAAAGTTACTCTCCTCAAAACAGCGATTGACGATACAAAGACCTTGCCAAAAAAGTACCACATGACCCACTATTCCTATTCTAAAAATTTAGAGGGTTGATGGAGATGGCACAGGGTGCAACGAAAATCCTTCAAAAATGTATACAAATTTGGTAAAAGTGAAACAAAAATTGACTTGTTTCAGGATTTTGTTGCCAAATATTTTTCTTCTGATAAAATGAATTTGTCCCATAATTTTGACGCGCACTGTATAATTTCGTACAATACAGCGTTGACGTTAGGGGCTGCTGGTGTTTTCAACCGTGAAATCAGACACCAGAATTATATATAATCCAATACAGACATAAATCTGTCGAAAACTTCAAAACATGTCATATCGTCCCTCCATCTCGGCTAAGGTAACCAAAATTATTCTGATTGGGCTTAACTTGACGCATAACAAACATTCTCTACCGGATGTTCTTGTGATGTTGAAAAGTTATAATAAAAAAAGGCCAACGTTACACGCATATTTATCATTTTATCAACCTAGACATCTATTCGGTTAGGAAAACGTTGATATTTTATTAATTATGGGTCTTTTCTTTCCCAGAATCTTGGAACAGGTTCCTTTCGCAGTGCAGTTGAAGGAAATTTCCGAAAATAGTGTGAATATGGCATGAAAGTAATTGCATCAATGAATCTTTCCATTCTTAAGGATATGTTGCAAATTGCTAACTATACTTCTTTCGGAAGTGGATGTTGACAAAACAGACATTTCTCATCTAAAGTTGTTCATCATTGTTTAGAATAAATCGAAGATAAATTTATGTTGTTACATAAGATTCATCTTCGATTTTTCTGGAGGACCGTATCCCTTTCTTCTCTGGAATAGCTTCATAGCTGAATTAGTGTTGTATAACCCTTTTCGATGACCCACAGTTTTAAAATATACCTAATTTTTTTCATTTTAGAAAAAATTCAGCGGCTATTGCACACATGTTCGAATTCGTTGCCAAAGAGGTCATATTTTCAAGTAATGGCTCCGTGAGACCCAGCTCTACTTTCTGATGAAGAGAGTTGGAGATCTTTTTTTCATATGCTCCTCATGAAATTCTGCATTAACCTTCAAGCTATCATTTTTCAGTCATGTTAAAAGTCCTCCGAACGGCACAAGCGGTTCCGAAAAAACAACTTAGAGACTCGATATTTTTAGAGAAGGTTTGGACCACAATTACGGATCATTTTTTAGGTTTTTTCTGGATTTTCACGCCCAATATCTGGCAACATGGAAAGAAAGAGTATCATTAAAATCTTTATGATATAGAGCTTATATAATCTCATCAACCCATGAGATTCGTCAACGTGAATTAAATTACATCAAATCGTTTCTTGAAGTAAATGGATATCCGAGAGAATTTATAGATAGAACCTATTCAAATTTAGGCAAAAAATCTTCTAATTTTCAACCAAATCAACAGAACAAGCACCATGAACAACCCAATTTATTGAATGTGATTCCTTATGTACATGGACTTTCAGAAAAAATCAAAAGAATTGGTGCTTAATTTAATATGAGAACAATTTTCGAATCAGAAAATGATTTATGATTTATACTGAATAAAACCAAACCAATTGACGAGAAACAAAAATAAAAACATTGTGTTCATAGTATTCCCTGTATTTGTGGAAAGACATATACAGGGGAAACATCTCAACCGTTAGATATCAGAAAACGAGAGCACAAAAACAATCTGAGAAATAGAGACATACAAAAATCCCGAATAGCGAACCATGTATGTTCGCCCGTTGAGAACCACATGATAGATTGGGACAATACAAAAAATATTGATGTTGGAATCAGATAATTTGAAAAGAAAAATTAAAGAGTCCTCTTGTATTTTGTTGAATGGAGAGAGTAATTTTGCTTATTGTTCTGTAGAAATAGACCCTATATGACTAAATTCACTTTAAAAATATGTAGAATTAAAAAACTTTCGAACCAAATGAATTTGTGTTTCTGTGTTTTCTCAAAAATGTCAATTTGACAAAAGTCTCAACTCAAAACTAAAGATCGAAAAAATATATTTCTCAAAATTTTCTCCTTTGTCTGATGAAAGAGATTATTACTCTGAAACGTCACAGTTCGCTTTGTTTATCGTTTATATTGTTCCTGTATTGTTCAATAGGCCATCTGTTTTGCGCGAAATTTCCCTTGGCAAATAGTTTAATCCTGCAAACCGCAAGGGCGTTTTTCAAGGAAAAACAATTTTATTAAATTTTTAATAGTTCTGTTTCAGATATTGGGAGTGAATACCCAGGAAAAACCCAAAAAATTATAAGAAATCCTCCCAAAATAAGCTCTTATTGTGAATGGCTTAAATCCATCCAATAATTCCGTAGATATACGCATTTAAAATTTTATTTTCCCAAAATTTTCAAAAGTAGGTACAGAAGAGATCTAATTGAAATCCACATTTCGATTGAAAAATGACAGCTCATAGGTTCATGGAGAATTTCTTGGGTATATTCTGATAGCAATATGAAATTTTTGGAAAAAAATAAAAAAAATTTTTTTTCGAATTGTTCTGATGACCTGATCATCACGATTGTTTAAGTTCTGCATCGGCATTTTCCAACTAGTGACGGAGTTTCATCGTGATGAAATGCGTATTTTTCGAGTTATTGCAAAAAACCGAGGAAACCCGCGAAATTTAACATATTTTGTCCAATTTTTCCGAAAAGTTAAATCAGTTCGAGCTGGAATTTAGTGAAATGTTGTGAAATATAGGCTCCAAGAAAAATCAAGGAAAGTTTTCGAAATTTTCATTCACAAAAATTCATGTCGCATACGATTTCAACTTAATTGCGAGGAGTTTGGCGTCACTTATTACAAAGTTTCAATCCGATAGCAACAGTTCCTGCAATATTGATGAAGTAACCCCAAAAATTGAAAAGACTATAACTCGGAAAAGGTTTGGCCGATTTGACCCATTAACGTATTTTGCCGGCTGGACAGAATCAACTCTGACATCAGACTCATCATCAGTGAGTCAAACCCAGTCGTTTGAGACCATTCCGGGAGAGAATTCGGAACTTACAAACATTTGAGCAGAACAATAGGACGCTTTTTTCTAGAATGCTAAAATTACCCACGTAACCTTTGCGTCTGAAACTTATTTCTCAAGGAAGCTTAGCTGCGTCTAAACCAGCATTGAAAGTGCAGAATCTTTATTAAATTGTTACATTTCTATCTATCCAAGTAACTGTAATAATAAATGGTGATAGGCAGTAAGCAAAATACCGTTGGTGAAGCCGCAACAAATCTAGAAAACAACGAAAAGTAACCTATCCCAATATACAGGATCGTATCAATTTCTTTCAGGTAATTATCATCTCGAAAACTATACTAAACCTAACAAAACTTCTGTAGAACTAATGTATAAAGATTGACCAAACTCCAATATCATTTTATATTTGATTGAATATAAAGGTTAGCTCTGAATTAATCTGCACAATTTTCACTTTACACTCAACCCAATGAACTAGATCCTGTACTGACTGAAATTGAAACGTAAAAAAGCAATCGTATACCATATAACAGGCATGTAATTTTCTTTTAAACATAAACGAAATAATAACATTCGCTTATGCTGATAGAGCAGTACTCGTTCCCTCATATTGTTTTTATAAACAAAGTTTTCATAGGTTTCAACATTGACGTGTTTAATAACAACACTTACAGTGTTGCAATCATTGAAACAAATACTATAATTTATACTTGTAAGAAAATATTCAAAGTATCCTACCGCGAATGAAAACATTCTGAGCCATTTATTCATTGAAAATGTTTTCAGAAAATCAATTCATAACATTTTTGGGTGGATAGCATACAATTTGCTGGCTATAATTTTTTAACATTTCCAGTCATGGGCTTAAGAGTTTTTTACTGAAAAAGTACGAATTTTCCTCACATAATTGAATTTTACTTCATAACTGTCCCGAATGATAAACTTTAAACTCAAAAAATACCCCCCCTGAGTTTTTGACACTGGTGGTTTAGATTCAGAAAACGAAAAAATACTATCTGTCTGCCATTACCAGATTTTTCGTAGTACTTTCTTTGGGGAATTCATGAAACCAAATATTTTCATTCAGATTGACACATCTGGGCGTTGAATGAAAAAAATTTTTCGTTTTCGAAAGCTAGCTGACGGATTTTCATAAAAATCGATGTTTGAATTACCGATTTTTTTGTCCAATTATATGCTACTATGTCGAATTAAAGGTTGATATAATCCGTCAGTAAATTTATGAGAATGGTAAAAATTGATACCTTGAAGTCAATGAATACCTCGGAAGCGGTTATCATCTGTTATTATCAGTTCTTGAAAAGCATCTCATTATTCTTCTATATAATTACAAAATCTCAGCATAACTATACACGGTTCTCCACTTTGAAGAATGGTTTAATTGAAATGTTATAATGGTCTCAATTAGAATGTTTACAGTGATGGTAATAATAACTTATTTACTGCATTTTGACTTATTAGGAATGAATTCTTCATTATTTATAGAATTTTGCGCCATTATTATAATTTATCTGAATTGTCACTGATATGACAAATTTGGAATTGATGTTATTATATTCTATGAATATTCTCGTCTTTTGTCGTATTCATTCCTGGCAGTATCCATTACTTACGGAAAACTTTCAATATCAATGAGCAACTATCCTGTCAATTCGAATAATATATCATAAATGATAACAAAATACAGAGTGTTTGGGTAACATCATCAAAGAACAAAATATCCTTGAAATAGTTCGAATAAACACCCTCTGAATTTTTGCCGAACACCCTGTATATTGTTCGGCTTCATAATGATTATGCTTTTGAAGATTTTCAGCTGAAATGGATGTTCTATTAGGTCCAAATTGTGGTGATCCGAGCAATTATTCCAGTATCAATAATTAATTAATACCATCATTACGGTTTTTTTTATGATAACAAAGAATGATAGTCAGGGAGAGAGAAAAAAATCGTTGTCATAATAGTTACGCGAATGATTCTGACGCCTTCGACATGGAGGCATTTTTTTACGATTAACCATGGCTTAACACAAGACGGCTACAGTACAATAACTAAAACTAACTGAAGTATTCAGGTTTCATTGATCGCTTTCATCATAAACAAAATGACAAAGCAATCGTTGTTTGTGCTGCTTAAAACCTCGATATCCTTATCATAGCGTACTTTGAAAAGTATGGTCATTCTGTAGGAAAAAACTGAAATTCGCAAAATTATTCCTTCTGGATCATGTAACGCTTCTAATGGAAATAGGTTTGTTTTGGTTCCGCGTTCAGAACTGTTCTGGAACGCTTCCGCATGCGCGATTGCGATTTTGTGTTTTGGTTCATTTCAGAACCGATTCAGGATTTGAGTAATCCTGTTTTGGTTATTTTCAGAATCGATTCCGAACTGTTCTAGAACTATGAAAGGAGTTCGGACGTGAGAGTCCGAACTGATTCAGAATTGGGTAGTTCGCACAAGCGTAGAGTGGCTGTCAATGATTTAAATGGTTAACCTGACTTTTTCGACGTCGTGTTGATTTGGTTTTTGATTGTTTTATTTGTTGAGGAAAGGGTTAACTGTTAAATTTAAACTTTTGTTATTGAGGATAATTCCTTCGCTAGGACCTACCAGGATAATCTAATGGATTTCATTTCCATTGTTCACACCTAGGATGTATACTTCTCAAATAAATCTATGAATACAAAAGTCGTATTCCTCTATTGAATAATAATGTTCCGAATTAATTTTTCTCTGAAAAGCACCTATCTGAAATACCTTCGTCATTAAATTAATTATTATATAAACCATTGATTTGTTGGTTCATTTCGGAATATAAGTGAAGTGATGAAGAAAATTCAGAAGAAAAATCAAGTGGAAGCAAGTATTCCAAAAAATATTTTTATATTACATGGTGCGACAAGGACTTTCGCATATTTTTCAATTAAACCACACACAACATATAAGACATGATTAACATTCCTCTTTTCTGCCAACTCAAACGGAAGTTATTTCCTCTACGATCCCGATGAGAACCCGAACTTAATTCGTGTTTTGGTTTCATCGCTTTTAGAACTGTTCTTGGATAGTTCAGAATCGGGCTTTCTCAGCGCATCGATTCTGCGCAGTTCTAGAACTGTTCTAGGACAGTTCTGAATTTCGGAACCAAAACAAACCTATTGAGTGTATTATCATGAACTTAAAAAGTAACCCAGTAGAACTGCGTAGAAAGTCAGAACTTAATTTTTCACTGTGAATCCGTTCTTATCAAGTCCTATTTCTCCTCTACTAAGGGTAGGTTTATTTACTTCAGGGACACCCTGTACAATTGGGTATGCCCAAACTGACTGCTACTGTTTAGTTGGGTTTGCGAAGACCGAAACAACATTTATAATGTAAATGACAGTTTAATACTGTGATTTTCCAAATCTGTAATACGTGCTACGATATCCCGATAAGGGTATCATTAGCAACGTTTATCGAATCAAAGGGGGTCATGTAACCAACCCCAGCCCTGGTAAACAGGGCAGTTTATACTCTTTTATTGGTGATTTCCTACTATGTACGTGTACCAGTTTACTATTCGAATTGGGAGATTAGTCATGTTTATTTTATACAGTTGTCCGAACAAACAGGGCTAGGATTGGTCCTTTGATCGCTGATTACGTGTAATGCTGATATATTTGGACGTCCCTCACAAGGACGTTATCTGTCTAGCGTTAGTGGATTGCTCAAATATTCAATCACGCTCTTCTTCGCATATAACTTAACTAAATTAATTTATCTTCTTGTGTTTCCCCTTCACTAACTGAATATAGAATCTTGAGAATGGATCAAACGCTGGGCATAGACGGACGTTATTTTCAAGATGATTTTGAAGATGACACGCCTTACGACATGATATAAAGTGTGTGTTAAGGTGGAAATTCATTTGAGCAAATGTGCGCGCACGAATAGCTGTGCGGGGGAAATTTAATTATGTCATGTTGACATACGTTCACTTTGAGCTTATTTACACGGGGACTGGGCATTCACGCAAGTTATCCGTGCGTGCGCGAACGGCGTGCGCGCACATTTGCTCGAATGAACTCCCACCTTATGACTGGTTACAATCGCCATGACGAACGGGAGAGATGTTCATCTGGATTGTGGTGAACCGAAGTTCCATGCTACTACTCATGTACTCCGCTTTTTCGTGACGAAATTGGACTATGAGACATGGCCGATTTTCGTCAATTAACGGGAGAATTTATAACAGAATTCATCGAGATATCATCAGGGTAATTCTCCCTCAATTCTCTCAAAAGCGCGATACTTGTCTCTGTCAGTCAGCCAATTTTTCGGCCTCACAAGCGGAGGTGTTTAGCCTTTGATTCCAGAATTTTTTATGGCGATAAACGCATATGCACCAATACATTTTTTCTTAATCCGAAAAACTCATCTCAAGCAAACCACACTGTACGGATTGAGCGTCCAATCGTCGTTAATCCCTCTGAAAATTACTAGCTGACTATGCTCTTCCAAATGACACTTTCCATGACGTTTTTTTCGAAACAACAGAATAGATGAGATCGAATTGGAATTCAACACTTCATTAGAAAACTGAGGTTTTTACAGAATTTCTTGAGTATAATATGATTAGATCACCTTATCTTTCCATCGGGAAGTGAAGGTGCGTTTGGAGGGGTCATTGCGTGAAAGGGCGACCGCTCTGGCAACGAATTCGAACATGCGCGTCGAAGATTTTGACTTCACGTCAGTGCTTTTTTAATGGGTGTTTCAAATTGGGCGTTTTCTTTCAAATAAAAAAAACACATGATTTACATTCATTTTCAACAACTTTTTATTGGCAATTGAAGTATCAGTTATGACATTTATATAATATCTGTCAAATGGCCTCCTCTTGCAGTTCTACAGACTTCCACTCTTTTGTTAAAATTTTCAATGACATTTTGACATAGTTGAGGCTCTATCTCACTCATAACACGAATGATTTCATCCTTTAGTTCAGGAATCGATTGTGGATTATTCTTATTGACATAACCGTTTCTTGAGATTATTCGTCTAGGAAGTTTTTGTCTCAATAAATCAATTGTGTGATTTACAAAGTGAGGTGTAGCGCCATCCTGTTGAGACCAAATGTCCTCTAGATCAATATTTATTAATTCAGGCCACAAAAATTCGATTATCATCAGACGGTATCGATCACCATTGACAGTTACGGCTTCACCAGCACCATTGTCGAAGAAGTAAGGTCCAATTACACCTAATGCACACCAAAAAGTGACTCGTTTAGGATGCTTAAGTTTCTCATGAATACTTCGTGGATTTTCCTCACCCCAGATACGACAATTCTATTTATTAACAAAGCCACCAAGTAGAAAATGTGCCTCATCGGAAAACATGGTTTTTTTCAGTAAAATCAGCTGGTTGCTCATTGATGAAATTGACCAATCAACGACGTTTTAAGTGGTATAATGGCTTTAGTTCCTGTGTTATTTGAACCCTATATGCCTTCGGAGCTGAATCCTTGTGTAAAATACGGCATGTTGTGGACCCACTAAGTCCAACTTGTTGTGAACGTTGTATTATGGACATTCCAGGGTCTTCAGCAACACTTTCACGAACCAAATCAATATTTTCTTGGGAACGACCGCTACGACTGCATTTTTCACTTTTTTGATCTTCCACCGAACCGTTCTGTTGAAATTTTGTAATAATTCGACCAATAGTGCTTTGAGATGGACGATTATGTAAACCATAAAATTCAGGTAAATTTTTAAAAACACTTTTCACAGAACGCTCATTTTCATAAAATAATTCAACAATTTGAACGCGTTGTTGTATCGTGTACGAAGCCATTTTTATAAATGTCATACACCACACTTCTTAAATGTCAAAATACCTAGACGAATTCAGTGCGCCATCTATATTTTATTTATCCTTAAACAAAGCGCGCAATTTGAAACACCCTACAGTTTTTTTTCCTTCATAAATTGTATTTTCTCGATCGACCATCGTGGATGCACTTTCGTATCATTTTACCGTAATGTAAACTGCCATTTGAATTTTTAATAACACGAGCATAAAGGTGATTAAGAAGGCGCTTCTCAGGACTTGATAATTAATGTAGATGCCTTGGAGCATCTCATTTTCCTCAATCTTTATATTAAATCTTTATACGAGTTTCACGCTGCACTGGCATCGCGGTAATGTGAAACTGAACCGAGTTAAAATTGCCGTAAAAAGAATCAGACATTACCGTGGTTCAGTTTTAACGATCCCTCATAATGTATGGATGAATAATGGTCTCATTTTCTGTGGAAAAGTCATAAATTATTAATGATTTGTTTATTAACGCTGATATAATTTCGATTACTCTTCAACCCTTACCAACGAGTAACAACTACAAATTCTAATCGATTAGGAATCTGAATGTCTCCTGGAACTAATTTATTGATGAAAATACAATGTTTATTGATATCAACCGCAAAATTGAACTTAGTTAGTTTGAACTAAGAAGAAAACCAATAAGTAAGATTCAGGTGTTCCTTGAAAAATTCTAGAAATGCAATGAAGTTAGGTCAGTAGCTCTTGCGCAAATATTCGATTTTGCTGCAATAAAAGTAATCTTTCCACGCAATATGTATTCTTTTGAGAACGAGCATTACATTCTTTGGTATATCAGAGTGTTAGCAGAGGAAATGTAAACGGGGTACCATACATTTTTCCGTATGATACAAGAGCACAGATAAAAACCTCAGCAAAAACTCTGTCTCCCTGTATAAGTGTTGTTATTTCTTTGAAGAACATAGATGGCATCTTTTGATTGGAAAATAATTTTTTCGTTATCTTGAATTTATTTTAACGAAATATCTTGACATTATATCTGAAAGAAAAAGAGGGACAGAAATCAAGCAGGAAGCACTAAATAAAATTACCTACATTTGCTCTCTGACTGGGAGAGTCTTTCGACCAGTTCCGGTCCTCTCAGTGATATTTCAGATCCTCAGATAATCGAAGAACGCTTCAGGCCCCTTATTGGAGAATCATCCATAATCCGATATTTATCACTATAAATCTAACAAAATATTGAGAATAAATTGAAAAACAAGAGCAAAGATAAAAACCTCAGCAAAAACTCTGTCCCCTCTTATAAGTGTAGTAATTTGTTTAAAAAACAAGGATTGCATCTTTTTCATTGAAACATAATTTTTTAGTCATCTTGAATTTATTTTGACAAAATATCTTGACATAATATCTATACGAGAAAGAGGGACAGAAACCCAGCAGAAAACAGTAAATCGTGTTACCTCTATTTGCTCTCTGACCGGGAGGGTCTTTCGGTCAGGTCCTGTCCTCGAAGCGACCAGCCAAATGCATCTTGGCGATATCGTATCAAACTGAAATTTCGTGCACTACTGTGAAATATTAAGCTTGAGGTCTGAGCAATTTTTTTTCCGAATATGATGAATAGTTACTTACGAAGGCGTAGAAGGGCCACTCTTTGTCGACAAAAATTTTTCTACCTAATTCCGAGTTTAAACTCGGAATTAGACTAATTCCGACTTTGAACTCGGAATTATAGACTAATTCCGACTTCAAACTCGGAATTATACATAATTCCGACTTTGAACTCGGAATTATACATAATTCCGACTTTGAACTCGGAATTAGACTGATTCCGAGTTTGAAGTCGGAATTATAGACTAATTACGACTTCAAACTCGGAATTATAGACTAATTCCGACTTTGAACTCGGAATTATAGACTAATTCCGACTTTGAACTCGGAATTATTGACTAATTCCGAGTTTAAAGTCGGAATTATGTATAATTCCGAGTTCAAAGTCGGAATTAGTCTAATTCCGAGATTAAAGTCGGAATTAGGTAGAAAAATTTTTGTCAACAAAGAATGGCCCTTCTACGCCTTCGTAGTTACTAACTATGATCTCAACAAAATTCCGCTAAAAGTTCCGTGTTGTTGTTATGCATCAACTAACTGTCAAATTTCGATACAAGCGCTCAGGCAGTTCCTGAAAGATATAGGAAATGACTAAGAGTCCGACACCGTTTCTCCGATTATGATTAATGAACTTAGCCATTGCAGTCTCATATGCAACCTACTCTGAAAGCGTCAAGTCGATAGGTTTGAAAAAATTCTAGAAAAGCACTGACGTTTAGTCATTGCATGTTCAACTTTTTGGTTGGAATTTTTTTCTATTGTTCTGAGTTCAAGAAATTTTGAACATTATTCTGCTTTTTCCAAATGGTCAACAAATTTTATCATGATCGGATCATAATTTTTTTTGGGTTTTTCAGAAATAACACCCTTAGCGAGAAAAAAAATCGAATGAAAATAATTCTTGAAATTTTTTGCTTTGTCTGATTAAAGAGTCAGATTTGTACTCTGAAACGTCACAGTTCGCTTTCTTTATCGTTTGTATTTTTCCTGTATTGTTCATTAGGCAATCTGCTTTGTTAGAATCTGCCCTTGACAAATAGTTTGATACTGCAATCCGCAAGGGCCTTTTTCATGAAAAAAACAATTTTATTTAATTTTCAATAGTTCTGTTTCAGATATTGGGAGTGAAAACCCATAAAAAAAACTAAAAAATTATGCGAAATCCTCTCAAAATAACTTTAATCGATAAAAAAAAATTAGACACAGTCTTTTCTCAATATATCTGAAAATCGAAATCGTATCGAATGTGCTACATTGTTGTAGAATAGTGACTTTTTCTCGAAAAGTAATGGATTGTTTCCAGGATTTTCAACAGAAATTTGGAGAATTTTCAAATATTTCATTTTTTGAATGTACGGTCCCAACAAAATTCTGCGAACTGTTGTGCAACTAACTACCAAGTTTCAATCCAAACGCATAAATAGTTCCGGATATACCTCAAAAATTCAAATGTGTATAACTCCAAAATCATTCGGTTGATTTGGCCCATTAACAAACTCTACCGGCGCATCGTGTTATTCAACCCGGACAGTATCGATTTTGACGTCAGATTCTTCATAAGTGAATTCATCCCAGTCGTTCAAGACCATTTTCGACGAAACTTTCGAAAATAACAGACATTTGGTCGAAATGATAATGCGCTGTTCCACAGAATAAGAGTTCGAAATATAATATTTTGAAATTTTCAATGCTACTTGCTACTACTTGTTTTTAATCCATATCATTATTAGAGAAGGGAGGGTTTTCAATTTCCATATATGTAAATTAAATAAAGTTCCGGAAAAAATAGACAAAAACGACGAACCTTCCTGATTAAGCTCCAAACCTGCTCTACGAATATGGAGGTTCTTTGTTGTTCCTTCTTCAAGTTATCATGTTCACAGTCGGTATGACAGCCGACCGTCCTCTGAAATCGTTTCAACAAGATTTTTTGTATATTTTAACGACTGGCCTGCCTGATATTTTGAATTCCCACGGAAAAGTGGTTTGTTGAATCCAAAAAACCATGGATATTTTTTCGACAACATAAAAATGTGAAGTATCTTGCACATATCATTACTTTTTATCTTACCTTTTAAATTATTTCATTTACACGTTTCTGCAATTTAAATCTGAGATTAAATTTATCGCTTCCAAGTTATTAGTTCAGAATTCATGATTGTTATTCGCAAAATCTTTATTGCAGTTTACGTTTCAATGCTTTTGAAGGACAAGGAACGGAGTTTCTCTGGAGTTTTGAATATTTTAGAATTTCCATATATTTCTATGAGTTTGATAACTAATATAATAATGTTTCTATTCACGATGTTCAAACAGAAGGTCCAAACCTGGAACATATTTTTTCCTAATACATTTCAAATTAAATACAATTGATCTTTTCGATTCATTAATGAATAGCTGTATAATCATGCAAGGCGATAAAATATATTGTTCCATTACAATTTTCATATTTCCACTTTTTCCTCTGTTGGAATCAAATTCAGCGATTTTCGAATCGAAATATTTCAAGGAGAATTTTAAAAACCAAACGTGGCCTGTGTATCGATTAAAGCTTATTTTGGGAGGATTTCGCATCATTTTTCAGTTTTTTTTTGGATTTTCACTACCAATATCTGAAACAGAACTATTAAAAATTAAATGAAAATTGGCCTGTGTGTTACTGGTCATAATACAGTGAGCTCGTTTTTTGATAATTTTTTCCGTATCTTCATATTTTTGGAAGTTGAGCTAGAAGGAATCGTGTCAAACATAAGATTAATTGATGATCGAAACTTGCGAAAACAGAATTTTGACATATTTCAAAAAATATCATTTGAATCGAAACATTTTTTTGGTTAGTTGTTAAACAAAGATTCGAATGATTTTGCGAAATTCTCTGAGATCGTAACCTTAGAAAAAAAAAATTAAAAATCGCAATATCGGGAAATGAAAAACACCAGACACAGCATTTGTGCAGGTTCATTCACTATAAATTACTAATTATTCGCTATTATTACCTGTACAAAAAAGTTTCCGGTAAATATTGATCGGTCTTGACTGAAATTCGGTCGGCCAAACAGCCGACCGTAAACACAATAACTTCAAAAAGAACCAACTTAGAAACTAGGTATTTGTAGAGAAGGTTTGGACCTTAATTACGAAGGCCGAATCCGTAAATGGGTAAAATCCACCCAATGATTACGCAGATATACCAATTAAAAATTTTATTTTCTCAATATTTCCAAAATGTCGATGAGATCGAATTGAAATCCATGACAGTTCGAAGGTTCATACAGCATTTCATAAGGACAATATGATCAGATCACAGAATATTGAATATTTGATCTACCAAATGATTCCGCAGATATACCCATCCAAAATTTTATTTTCCCAATATTTCCAAAAATACAGATTAGATCGAACTGAATTCCAGTTCTTTATCGAAAAATGACAGTTCGAAAGTTCATACAGAACTTAAAGAGGGTAATGAAGTAAGAAGATCACAGAATATTGAATATTTGAGAAAAAAATTTTTTTTTCAAAATGTTCTTATGACACGATTATCACGAAATTTGGCACAAAGTTGTCCTTCAGCATCTTCAAGCAAGCTGCGAAGTTTCATCATGATTGAATCAGTATTTCTTGAGTTTATCGAAAAAAACAACGATATCGAGAAAATTTCAAAAAAAAAATTTTTATTAAGTGACCATACGATTCCAACGAAAATTTGCTGAAAGTTGAGCATTCTTCAACTAACTGCTAAGTTTTGATCCGATCGATTCAGTAGTTCCTGAAATATCAGGATAATAACCTCAAAATCTCAAATGGCTATAACTCCGGAACCATTCGGCCGATTTGTCCCATTAACGAACTCAACTGCCGCATTCCAATGCGCGACCTGATCTGAAAGTGTTAAGTCGCTAATTGGCTCCGTTCGACAGTTATCGTATCCTCGGACGGACGGACGGCCGGCCGGACAATATCGATTTTGACACTGGATTCGTCATCAGTGAGTCCAACCTAGTCGTTTGAGACCATTTTCGGCTCAAAATCCGAAAATTACAGACATCTGGACAAAACGATAGCTTCCCTTAGAACATTCATTCAAAAATTCTGTGGAAGTGGGTAATTGATAGTGAACAACGTACCTAAAAAAAAATCGATAAATGAGTTATCCAAAGAAATCAGTATATCAACTGAACGTAAATCCTGAAGGAAATTGATAATTGACAAGTTTTTTCCCATTTAAAATATCATTTTGATCAAGCACACGCACCTTCCACGTCACTGCTGCCCTGAATTTCATTTAAGCAATTTAATTATCGAATATTTAAGTATTTTCATTATCAATAATATCCAACAAGACTAAATTTATAATAGAGAGGTCCAAACGTCGTTTCGGCAAATATTTCATTTATAAAATCTCCTAAAAACAGGTACAAGTCAGAATCTTATTAACCTGTTCATTTTGGGCCTGTCATGCGATTAGTGTTACTATTTTTTACCTGTTTTCTTCCAAGTTTGGGTACGTTTTCCCAGAAAAGAAAGCAAGGATCGCCTCCGGTTGTTAGAGGTATTATATCATATTAAAAAGTCCCAACATGAAACAGGATTTGTAGGTGTAAAGTTACAAATCATGGTTTTCTAACATCTGTAACCTATTCACTCTTTCTTGTTGCGCTGGGTGATGAATTGGTCGACAGAAAGTGGGGCCGAAATATTTCTGAACCCTAACGGTTTCATATTGATAAGAGAATGTTTAGTTCTTCTTCACTACCGGTGGGTCGATGAATCAGAAGAATTTTTTGAACTCTTCTGTTTGTTCAGAAGTCAACCTCAGACCTTTTACTAGCAACGTTCGCTCAATGAAGAGTAACTTTCCCATTTGCAATAATCGACATTTTTAAAATGTGTGCGACTGTTCTTTTTCAGGAAGAATTCATGAATATGATATTCCATTTAGGCGCGCCTGTTCTAGGGGAACAGCGTGCTATCGTTTTGTCCAAATGTCTGTAATTTTAGAATTTTGAGCCGAAAATGATCTCAAACTACTAGCTTGGACTCACTGATGACGAATCCGGTGTCAAAATAGATTCTGTCCAGCCGGCCGTCACCACGACTACGGGCGTACGGAGGATTCTATCAACTTGAAAATTTCAGGGTGGGTTGTATTTCAAAATACGAAGGTTGAGTTCGTTAGGGGCAAAATCAGTCGAACGGTTTCGGAGTTATAGCCATTTGAAATTTTGAGATTAACTACTCATACGATTGGATTGAAACTCGACAGTTAGTTGGAGCATAACAACGCACAACTTCTCACGAAATTTCGTTGAGATCACACTGTCAATAAATTTAGAAAAAATTTTTTTTCGAAATTTTTTCCGAAAAAATTTTTTTCTCGGAAACTTTTCATTGAATCCAAAATAAACTTTCGCTTGTACCTTGAAAATCATTTTTTACAGCAGTGTACCAAATTTCGTTCCGAAACAACCATAATTTCTGGAGATATTGGGAAAAAATATATTTGTTCTCGATATCGTTGTTTTTTCCAGATCAACTCAAAAAATACTGATTTAATCGGTATAAAACTTGGCAGCTAGTTCGGCAATGCCGATGGGCAACTCTGTGTAAAATTTCGTGATGATCGTGCCATTAGAACAGTTAGAAAAAATATTCAATATTTTGTGATCTTCTGATCATATTCTGTTTGAACCTTAGAACTGACTTTTTCCGATAAAATACTGGATTTGAATTCGATCTAATCTGTACTTTTGGAAATATTGGAAAAATAGAATTTTGAATGGGTATATCTGCGGAATCATTGGGTGGATTTCACCTATTCACGAATTCGGCCTTCGTAATTAAGGTCCAAACGTATTCAACAAATATCGAGTTCCTAAGTTGTTTCTTTCGGAAGTTATTGTGTTTACGGTCGGCCGTAAACACAATTACTTTCTAGTGGGTACTTGAAAATTTCGTGAGGATCATACGAACAATTGTTACTATCAAAAAGTCTAGCGGCACTGAATAACCATATTTAATTGTATAAACGAGCATTATTTTCTATAATTAAACCTCTTTTTCTGTTTTTTTTAATATGATCGTTTATCGGTTCAGATAATTAATGTATTCCGTTTCGAATATGAATGAACTTATTCCCATTATGCAGTGAAAATTTTTTTTCACGTTCAATAATGTTTTCAACTAGAATATCATTATCGAAGTTTTAGATTCAAGACATTCAATCAGTAGTTCGGGCCCTGTGAACAAAATTAATTGAATGTTAAGAATTAATCTATGAAATAAATGAGAGTAAATAAAAAGTTTGGTAGATAATAATAATAAGCCTTTTTCATTTCATCTTGGAATTACATTTACAAACGTCCGTTATTTTCGAATTTTTTTCCGAATTTGATCTCAAACTACTATGTTGGACTATGATGAAGAATCCGATGTCAGAATCGATTCTGTCTGGATATTGTCACGAAAATTTTTTCGAATTTGGGTCAAATAGACCGAAGGTTTTTGAGGTTATTTCCTCAACATCTCGGGAACTATTTATGCAATCGTATGAAAACTTAGTGACGGGTTGAAGAAAACCGACGAACTACTTTTTGCGAGATTTGGTTCGGATCTTATGATTAGTGATAAAAAAAATATATTCGGAAGAAATTTCGATTGAAACTTGGCACTGACCTTGAAGTCAATATTTCACATTGTACAACATTTCACTCCGATCAAATTGAAATATAAATCTTCATTCCTACAGATATTGGAAAAGAAGTGAATATAATTTTATTGTTTTTTCCTCGGTTGCCTTGCCATTCACGGAATAACTCAAAAAATACTGATACGAGTATGACGAATTTCAGTAACTAGTTGAAACATACTGATGCACAAACTTGAGCAAACTTCCGTGATCGTTTGAAAAATTCAGAAATTTCAGTTTGAATTTTCGAGATTGATTAATTGTAGCATCAACAATCAATTGAAATCCCACTATGGTAGAAGGAACGTTTTGGTCTGAAATTCGGGAATTCAAATTCTAATCAACTTGAGTTTTTCCAAAAAAATTAAATTTATCTTGTTGAGTTTTTCCAAAAAAAATGACATTTATCTCAAACCACTCTCCTTTCTTTTCAGATCAGATGAGGGAATTCAAATTCTAATCAACTTGAGTTTTTCCAAAAAAAAATGAAATTTATCTTATTGAGTTTTTCCAAAAAAACATGAAATTTATCTCAAACCACTTTCCTTTCTTTTCAGATCAGATGAGGACGACCCAAGTGGCGCAAAATACGCTAGAATGGAGGAAGATACAATACAGGACAAAGAACGTTTCGCAAGGTAACTATCAAATCCGAGATAAATGAAGAGTGAAGAATAATACAACCTTGGACAGATAAGCAAAAAATTCTGTGAAGTATTCAAAGAATATTTTGATGAGATATTTTTGTATGTTTGAGAGACTCAAATTTCTGTCCAAAATGTATTATTCAGCTTGCAGCTTTTGGAAACGATATATCTACGTTGGTACGTTTTTAGTTCGAATGATATACAGAGTGTAACAGCCAAATGGAATAAATTCGATAACGAATAAATGAGAGGGTGTTAGGAAAAACGCTCGGACACGTCGATTTGTAATTTTAAATGCGCATAGTTTTCAAGAAAATAAAACTATATAGGGTGTTCCATGCGACCGTGGCCAATACGAACTTTCTTATTTCAAATGTAACCCCCTGTATATTATTTATTTTTTGGATTCTTCAGAAAATTCTAGACATAATTCATGTAAAATGTCCTATACCTATCTTCAACTTTTTCGGAAATATTAAGTGTTTTCAGAAATGTTGAGTAACGTTAGAAGACAATTCTACACCAGATTAGCATGTTGCCAAGACGTTCGCGGCGAGCATTTTTAACTTTTCCTGCATTGACATTAATGTTTTTTTTTGTTTTTTTTTTATTATTGAGAAATAATCAGTATTACTTATAAGGTTTTAAGTGTAATGTACCGAATTTGTGAAATAAATAATTTTTATTTAAAACGTTGATTTTTGCACTAAATCTGATAACACTTAATATTTCCGAAATATTTAAAGATAGGTCTAGGACATTGTGCATGAATTGTGTCTAGAATTCTCTGAAGAATTCAAAAAATAAATAATATACAGGGGGTTGCATTTGAAATAAGAAAGTTGGTATTGGCCACGGTCACATGGAACACCCTATATAATATTATTTTCTTGAAAAATATGCGCATTTAAAATTACAAATCGACGTGTCCGAGCGTTTTTCCCAACCTCCTTTATTCGTTATCGAATTTATTCCATTTGGCTGTTACACTCTGTATAGATCGGTAATGGTGTGCTCGGAATCCATCTTGATTGTTTATTGTTACTTTGAATGTGTATACATATACAGAGTATTTAAAAAAATCTAGAAAAGCACTGACGTGAGGTCAGGAGCTTTTACGCGCTTGTTCAAATTCTAACTATTCGATCAACACGAAATTTTGCACCTAGTTGCGTGTTGGTAATCTCCACCTGATTACAAAGCTTCATTCTGATTATGTTTGTACCTCTTGAGATATTGCGGAAACAACGTTGAATTTCCAAATAACATCGGAATTGGGCACATTTTTTTTCCTTATATTTCCGAAAGTTGATATCGGATCGAATTGAAATTTGCAACATTGTTGTTAAATACTAACCCTAACGTTTGTGCCGAATTCCATTGGAATGTAATCAATATTTTCAAAGAAAAAATTTTTTTCATAAAAAATTTTAAAAATTTTCGAATAATTTTTTTTTATTTTCCAGTAACTGGATTCACACGAAATTTTGCACTTAGTTGCAGGTTGCTATTCCAAAACTGTACACAAAGTTCCAATTTTATCGAGTGAATACTTCATGAGATATCGAGGAATTAACCTAAAAATTTCAAATGGGTCTAACTTCGAAACTATCGAACCGATTCTAACCATTAACGATCTTAACCGAGATATTGAGGATCAAAACCTAACCTGAAAATTTCAAGACTCTAGGTCCTTCCTTTCGAAAGTAAGAGCACATACGGCCGGAGAGAATTGAATTTGACATACTTCTTCTTCAAGGAGTTCAACCCAATCATTTGAGACCATTTTCGGCTCAAAATACGAGAATTACAGACATCGTGACGAAATGATGACGCGCTGTTCCTTAGAACAAGCGCGTAAAAAGGCGACCTCGTCTCTAGGATAGGGATTAAACTGAAAAATAATTGGGTTTTTCTCAGTAACAAATTCTTGCCATCTGAAAGTCAAGATAAAAAAAAAATTATACACATTTTTTACGATTTTGCCGAAGCTACTGGCAATATTGTAATGAAATTTAATACGATTATGTTTTGGAAGTTGATTCATCCCATGATTTTGTTTTCATATCTGACTCTCACAGAGGGCGCTAGTTACAGGGTTTGTTCCAAGTATTGAACATGACTTTTTCGAGGTTAGATTCATTATGAAAATTCCAAGTGAACTTAAACATCATTTAATTTCACACTAAGAAGGAACCCGTGCTACTCGTATTATGAAGTAATAACCGATGGTGGTATGTAGTAAGTAACGAAAGAGTTATCAATTATTATCATCATTAATTAGTAGGCATTCTGTGATTAAAATTTCATTAATTTGTTTTTATGTTCTTAGTCTTCATTTTAATGTTCTTCTTTGAAATCAAAATATGCCAAAAACGGTATCGAGTGTTACTAAGAGTACCCTTTTTGTGTGAAATTGAATGATGTTCGTATCGATTATTTTTGGAGGATTTCGTATCATTTTTCAGGTTTCTTATGGGTTTTCATGCCCAATATCTGAAACAGAACTATTAAAAATTAAATAAAAATTGTTTTTTTCATGAAAAAGGCCCTTGCGGATTGCAGTATCAAACTATTTGTCAAGGGTAGTTTCTTTCAAAACAGATTGTCTAATGAACAATACAGAAACAATACAAACGATAAAGAAAGTGAACTGTGACGTTTCAAAGTACAAATCTGACTCTTTCATCAGACAAATCAGAAAATTTCAAGAATTATTTTCTTTTTATTTTTCGATTCGATTTGAGACTTTTGTCAATTTGACAAAAGTCTTTCGCTTTCTTTATCGTTTGTATTTTTCCTGTATTGTTCATTAGACAATCTGTTTTGTAAGAAACAGCCCTTGACAAAAAGTTCGATACTGCAATCCGCAAGGGCCTTTTTCATGAAAAAAACAATTTTTATTAAATTTTTAATAGTTCTGTTTCAGATATTTGGAGTGAAAACCTATAAAAAACAAAAAAATTAAATTTCAGCCTTTTAATTTATTTCGACAAATCGTAAATTGTGACAGGACATCTCTCTTGTACGGACAAACTTTTGCGGTCCCGTTGCTGTCCGTCCAAAAGAAATTTCATTGTATTTACTATCATTTCAGATAATCAGGTCGATTCTGTTTGCGTATTGCTATGAACCTTGCTATTCTAGTCATATTGCTATCTTTCTAATTTATAGCAATATGGCCATGATGTTACGTATTCTGTTCCGAGTGTTATAGCAATGTTTGTTATGAATTTTGTCATAACAATATTGCTATCATAGACTTCCATAATTGGTGATTTTAGAGCTGACAACACTGTATTTTGTGACATTAGAACTACAAGGAAGAAGAAAATATCCCTAATTCGTGAGTTTTCTTTATGGCTTCGCATACATAACCTCAATCTACGGCTTTCTTTATTCATGTAAACATCGATATAAAAAATGTTAGGAAAAGAAACGAGTCAAATTGGTCAATAACCAATTTCCTGGATACCAATAAAATATTGGTTATCAGAAATCGAATGCAGCAATTTTATTCAGGCGTTAATAATTCGATAAACTTTTTCGTTGGAACCTCAAAGGGATTGCATTTGTTGAGACGAGTAGAATAATCATCTCAGCTGTTGCCTATGCCTGTATCTTAGTCTAAGAATTTTCCTTGAAATTAAATAATACTCTAGAGAACCTTGAACACATTTCCATTAGCGTATACTTTTTTTATTCATGTAAACATCGACTTAGTCGAAAATGTTACGAAACAGAAAAACCAATTTTAGTCAAATTGACCAATTTTCTGGATACCGATAGAATTTTGGTTTCCAGAAATTAAATGCAGCAATTTTATGCTATTGATTCGAAATTCGATGAACTTTCCTGTTGGCAATTCAAAGGGATGGCTGTTAGATCATTAGAATAATCATCTCAGTTGTTGCTTACTATGCCGGTATTTTATTCTAAGAATTTTCCATGAAATAACAAATTTCTATTACCACATACTTCCCTATCTTCAATATTTTCGAATTCTTGGAAGAAATCATACTTAAACAAATGGATCTCTGTAAGATTCCCTTTCTAACCTATCTTGTTATCAAGCATAGCAAGTACTATTTTGAGGTTGCTAAGATAGCAATATTGATAGCAAGATTCTCGTTAAAGTGACAGATCACATTGCTCAAAATCGTTGATCAGAATACCAATAATTCCAATCTTGTTATGATAGCAATATCTTTTTCTTAGCAATATTGCTATTTGCAAACAGAATCGACCTGAATATGATACACTGCCGTTTTTCGCAGCCGCCTTTTGAACTTTAAAGCATAGTCGTAGTGCACCAATTCCTTTCTCTCGCAATCTTAGGAGCGTAACAGATGCAACACATCTCCGCGGCCGTTTCTCAGCAGCCTAGAGCAGCGGGGTCGTGGGGTCCGCGTGTACTCCCCGAGTCGTGACCCGCCGCGGGGGAGGTGACCGCAGAAACGAGCTTGCCGATGCCGGTTCCCACGCTGCTCGCTGGCCCTCTTCTACTCGAACCGCGGCCACGCCGTCCTTCTACCGAAAAGATGCGAAACTCAACTTTTCTCGCTTCCTCCGTTCGAACGCGTGTGCCTTCTGGACCTGGAGGATGCTGGTGACTGGAAATTCGCGGACACTTATCCAGGTGGTGATCCCACCTCGAATCAATGAAATTTGTATGAGGAATCGTTTGGTACAAAAGAGTGATTGCAACTTTATTTATTTTCGAGTATATATATTCATTATTCGTTAGGTTTTTCTGGGTTTTCAATCCCAATATCCGAAACAGAACTATTAAAAATTAAATAAAAATTGTGTTTCATGGAAAATGCCCTTGCGGATTAAACTATTTATCACGGGCTGTTTCTTGGAAAACAGTTCCAAGATCGGAATCAGTAGAATAATCGGTAAACTTTTCATCCACAATATCATATATACAGTGCGCGTCAAAATTATGGAACAAATTCATTTTCTCGGAAGAAAAATATTTGGCAAAAAAATCCTGAAACAGGTAAATTTTTGTTTCACTTTTATCAGATTTATGTGCATTTTTGAAGGATTTTTGTTGCACCCTGTGCCATCCCCATCAACCCTCTAAATTTTTTGAATTGGGAAAGTAGGTCATGTGGTACTTTTTTGGCAAGGTCTCTGTATCTTCTTTACAGACGTGCAGAAATTTTCAAGAAAAAAATTTTAAAACTTTTTATCACTGGCATTTTTTTTGGAAACAGATTGCCTGATGCACAATACAGGAACAATACAAACGATAAACAAAGCGGACTTTGACGTTTCAGAATACAAATCTCTTTCATCAGACAAAGGAGAAAATTTTCAGAATTATTTTCTTTCGATTTTTCTTTTTTGAGTTGAGACTTTTGTTTAATTGACATTTTTTCAATGTCAATTGATTTAATTATTTTTTTGATCTACTGACAATAAAATCTCAACGAAATTCCCAAAAAGTTGCTCGTTGTTATACCCCAACTAACGGCTAAGTGTCGATCCAATCGTTCCAGTAGTTCCCGAATTATCACGGAAATAACCTCAAAATTTCAAAAGGCTCTAACTCCGAAACCGTTTGGCCCATTTTGCCCATTATCGAACTTAACCGTCGCATTTTGAAACGCAACCTACACTGAAAGTTTCAGGTCGATAGTATTCTTCGTACGACCGTAATCGTGCATACCGCCGGCCGGACAGAATCGATTTTGACACCGGATTCGTCATCAGTGAGTCCAACCTAGAGGTTTGAGGCCATCTTCGGCTCAAAATTCGAAAATTACAGACATTTGGACAAAAGGATAGCACGCTGTTCCCTTAGAAAATGCGCACAAAAAAGGCTTGGCTGAAAAATTCGTAGGCTACTGATATCAGACAAAAGCAATGTTGGAACATGTTTGGAGCTTTTCTCGGAAAGTACTGAACCGAAATCCGTGAAACTTGGTAAAAAAATCGTGTGTCGCTCGAGATTGATCCTCCAAGCTTTCAGCAGGACCAGTGTACCCTAAGAGCTCAAAACTGGGGGTAGGTGCCTACCGTCCGGCCGTAAACACAATAACTTCCGAAAGAAACAACTTAGAAACTCGATATTTGTAGAGAAGGTTTGGACCTTAATTACGAAGGCCGAATTCGTGAATGGGTAAAATCCACCCAATGATTCAGCAGATAAGCTCCTTCAAAATTTTATTTTCCCAATATTTCCGAAAATACAAATTAGATCGAATTGAAATCCCGTACTTTTTCAAAGAATGATAGTTTGAAAGTTCATACAAAGTTTAATGAGGATTATATGATAAGAAGATTACAGAATATTGAATGTTCTAATGACACGATCCTCACGAAATTTGGCACAAAGTTGTCCTTCAGCATCTCACAACTAGCTGGGAAGTTCAATTATGCTTGAATCAGTATTTTTGAGTTATATACCGAAAAAAACAACGATATTGAGAAAAAAAACACGAAATTTTACATATATTTTCCCAATATCTCCGAAACTAATAGCCGTATTGAATTGAAATTTGGAACACTACGTGAAATTTAGAGCTCAGGGTATAACCGAAATATATAATTCATATAATAATATGCAGCTCAAGGTATGAGCAGAACAGTTTCCGAATATTTTCAATAGTTTCGGAAAAAAATTTTTTTTTGAATTGAGTGACGAACCGCGGTGAACTACCCTACAAGATTCAAGTAGCTAGCTTGCTCCGTTCTTGTCCACGGCCTACCGGAGTCGTCATCTGTGAGTCCAACCTAGTCGTTTGAGGCCATTTTCGGCTCAAAACTAGAATATCACAGACATTTGGACAAAACAATAGCACGCTGTTCCCTCAGAACATGCGCGCAAAAAGCTGCAAATTTCCAATAATGCCGAAAACGAATCATCGCATTCGGTTCCAAGATTGGAATTCAGTGGAATAATCGGTTAACTTTTCATCCAGAATCATATTTTTATAAAGTAGATGAAGAGATTGATTATTTTTTTTATTTAGATATCAATGGTATTGGGTTATTTAACTTAGAAAATAAGTGTTTTCTTATTATGGTAAGGTTCAGAAGGAAGTCCAGCTCTGGTAGCGCAAATACTATCTGTCGTGTCTTCCATGGAAACTGTGGCCCCCCAGTACTGTAGCGGTATTTTATTTCGAGGCCAATTTGGATCGCTCCGATTAACGTAAGTCGAACTCTTGGATGCACTGGCATTTAAGACGCAACTTATAGCCTTGATTGTAGCTCCAGATTAACCATGGCTACGTCGCTTGAATAAGGCTCTTTATATTTATATACCTATGCCGGATATTGAATACCTCTACTCCTTCGCCATGCTTAAATTCCCGTAATGGTGCGAAGCTCTTCGAAAACGAATACGAAAACAGCACAAGATCTGCAAATTTAGATTCGAAGTTATTTTGGGAGGTTGTTGCATTATATTTCTAGGTTTTCACTCCCAGTATCTGAAAAATAACTATTTAGAACTAAGTAAAAATTATTTGCAGAAAACGCCCTTGCTTATTGCAGGATTTAAACTATTTATCAAGGGTAGTTTTAGGAGAAATATTGCCTAATGATCAATATTAGAACAATGCAAACGATCAACAAAACCAACTGTAACGGAATTTTCTAAATTTCCTCCTTTTTCTGATGGAAGATTCAGATCAAGACTCTGGAGCGTACAGTTAACTTTGTTTTTTGCGCGCATGTTCTGGGAAACAGCGTGCTATCGTTTTGTCCAAATGTCTGTAATTTTCGAAAAATTTCCTGAAAATGATCCGGAACGACTAGGTTGGCCTCACTGATGACGAATCCGGTGTCGAAATCGATTCTTCTTCTTCTTTCGTTGAGTTCGTTAATGGGCGTTAATGGGGCAAATCGATCGAATGGTTCCGGAGTTATGGTCATTTGAAATTTCGAGATTAATTCCCTGATATTCCAGGAAATACTCATGCGATTGAATTGAAACTTGACAGTTAGTTGAAGCATAACAACTTACAACTTTCCACAAATTTCGTTGAGATGACATTGTCAGTGAATTTTGAAGAAATTTTTTTCGGAAAAATGTTTGTTGAGTTCGGTGAAAACTTCTGCTCATACCTGTAACATCTATTTTACAGCAGTGTACCAAATTTGATTTGATTTGATACGACCATAATTTCTGGAGATGGAAAAAATATTTAATTTTTCGTGGTTTTTTTTCCCGATATCGTTGTTTTTTGCGGAACGACTCAAAAAATACTGATTCAATCGAGATGAAACTTGGCAGCTAGTTTGGAAATGCTGATGGGCAACTCTGTGCAGAATTTCGTGATGATCGTGTCATTGGATATTCAATATTCTGTCATCTTCTGATCATATTATCCTCATGATATTCTGTATGAACCTTCGAACTGAAGGATTCAGATTGAGACTCTGGAACGTACGTTAGGCCGTCCGTAAACGCAATAACTTCTGGAAGAAACAACTTAGAAACTCGATATTTGTATGGTAGGTTTGGGGCTTAATTTCGAATTCGTGAATGGGTAAAATCCGCTCAATGGTTCCGTGGATATATCCATTCAAAATTTAATATTTCAAATATTTCCGAAAATAAAAATAAGATCGAATTGAGATCCAGTTGTTAATCGAAAAAACCTAGAAAAGCACTGACGTGACGTGACGTGAAGTCCGATGCTTTTCTAGGTTTTTTCGATTCCATTCCAATAGTTCCTTTTGCAAGCATATTCTGTAGAATAGCGTTCTGAAGTTTTGTCCAAATGTCTGTAATTTTCGATTTTTTTTCCTGAAAATGATCTCAAACGACATGGTTGGACTCACGTTGTCCAAATTGATTCTGTCCGGCCATCCGGCTGCCGGCGACAAGATAACTGTCGAACGGAGCAAGTTAGCTACTCGAAACCTTCATCAGGGTAGGCCGCGCATCGGAATGCGGCGGTTGAGTTCGTTAATGGGACAAATCGGCCAAATGGTGTCGGAGTAATAGTCATTCGAACTTTTGATATTATTTTCCCGATATCTCAGGAACTACCACAGCAATTGGATTAAAACTTGGCAGTTAGATGGACCATAACGACGCGCAACTTCGAACAAATTTTTTTTCCTGAAAACAGTTCATATTCGAAGAAAAAAAATCCTGTTCATGCCTTGACCTCCATATGTGACAGCAGTGTACCAAATTAAAATGTTATACGATTGTGCTTTTCGCAGATATTGGAAAGTTCTGCATTTCAATTCGATCTAATCTGTATTTTCGGAACTTTTATGAGAATATAATATTCCCATATGTAAAATATCGGAACAATAACGTTTAAAAAGAAGTATTTCATTTTTAATATCTCTTTTTTAGACATCGTTAGCGAAAACCGTAAAAACCTGGTCTGGCAAATTATATATTAACGAAACCCTAATAATTAACTTCTTTTATTGTAATGCATTTCACGAATAGAAGAATAACTATGCGAAGAATCGTGGAATTTGGTCTTTTAGATATAGCATTCCTTACATTTCTCAATACTCATTGAATATACAAAGGATAGAAAGAAAAATAAATATTTTAAGTCGGTCATTACTTATTCAGCCTCTCATTTTATTCCGATCCCCTGCTGTGCAGTCGTGAAGTTCATATTGGTAATGGTACCTATTGTTTATCTGTAATTTTTCTGGTTCTCGGTAAAAATTCAGTGCAACAGGTCAGCAAATACATTCTTGGTAATACTGGCCGCGCTCTACACAAGCAGCAGTTCTTTGTACTCTGGCAACAACCTACTTAATTCCACTGATTTGAATAACACCGTGTGAAAACATTTGTTTCACATGCTTCACTGCTGATATTGATTCTCCCCAAATTTCATTGCACTAGGATTCAAAAATCCACATCCATAGGAAATCACCCAGTATTCTAAAGAACTTTTTGTTCACAAAAAATGATTCGCACATGAAAGAATGAAATATTTAATGAAATGAAAATTTCGTTTCTTTAAATATAATACTCATCATTTGCAGTAGTGTTAATTTCATGATATAAGAAGTTACATTACTGCTATTGCTATATTCCCAAATAATTTGGAGCGAATAATTCGCAGGTTCATTAGATGAACTTTGCCCCCTCAATCTTTTTTCCCGGAATTTCACTCAAACAAAAATCCGAAAAATCATGCTAAATCACGTAGATTTTGAAACGTTTCTTTTTTTTTTCACGAAGTTTTTCCAGAAAAAAATAATTTTTCTGCTGAACTCGATGAATTGGCATACAATTTACAGTATAATATCATACGAAGAGAACAAAGTGAACAAAAATAAATACAGGCTATTCAACGCGAAATGTCCCTGAATTACTGTTACCTCAAAATAAAATTTGAGTCATCTAGTGTCACGGAGTAGAACGCGTCAATTGAATAAAATGCCTCGTTTCTTCAAAATGAAATTAGTTTTATTTTAAACTGTCTTTTTGGAAGAGTCTTAACCACACCAGGAAGTTTATTGTAATTGTTATTTACAGGGTTGTTGCGCTATAAATTGGACCCTGCTGCGATCTACTGAGTCTAACAAAGTACTTACGAATCAGTGGCCTTCCTCGTGTTTATGAGTATGAACATTCGACTGTATATGAAGTTTGTCTTTATTGGAGTGAACGTATATAACGCTTTCCAGATTAAAAAATCGAAGGAAAAGTCAGTAAGCCCAGATCTTTGAACGCTCTGCTACAGCAATAGCGGTATCGTAGTTCACTCAGAATTCTGACAGCACGACTCTGCATATGGAAAACATCGGAAGTGTGGGAGATTTTTCCCCACAGCAATACCCGATATCTCAAATGTGATTCTACCAGAGCGAAGTATGCACATCTGAGTACATCTCCAGGCAGAGACCCAAACAGAGCTCTCATAGCAAACACATTGCTGCTCAGCCTTGGGACAAGGTCATCGACATGAGGAATCCAGACGAACGCCCAGGAATCTAACCGAATCTACCATATCCAGATCACCCTCGATCCTCCTCTCATACTCGAGAGGAGCTTCTGAGACTTTTCCTCATTTATGCAGAGTCCAGAAGAGACTTGGAATCCTTAAAAAGATGAGGGAGAGAGTAGATACCATTTTGAAGGGTTCAAAAGAGGATGGAGCTAGAATAGATTTTCTCTTCTAGCTCCATCTCTCTGTTTTATACGTTACAATCCTCTCTCTCTAAAGCTCCGTCTAAACAACTAAACATCGACTTTGGATCTCCTCGAACAGCTGGTTATATCAATGGTTTCGTTGCTTTTGTGGCACGTAGCGCCGTCTTGTTGAAAGTTAACGTTGTCCAGATCAATACCATCCAATTCCGGCCATAAAAAATCATTGATCATCTCTCGATAGCGCAATCCATTCACCATAACCGTTGCTGCAGCCTCATTTTCGAAAAAGTAAGGTCCAATGACTCCGCCGGACCATAAACCGCACCTAACAGTAAAACGTTGAGGATAGAGAGGCTTTTCAACAATAACTCTCGGGTTTTCCGAGCCCCAGATGCGACAATTTTCCTTGTTGACGAAGCCACCGAGGTGGAAATGGGCTTCATCACTCAAGATGATTTTTCGATGGAATTCCGGATCATTTTCATGCATTTCAACGACCCAATCAGCTAAGACACGACGTTGTTGATGATCGGCCGGCTTGAGTTCTTGTGTTAACTGAACTTTATAGGCCTTAAGACCCAAATCTTTATGCAAAATACGGTGTAATGACGTTTGTGGAATGCCTAATTCCAAAGAACGACGAGGAATGGACAAACCTGGGTTTTCTTCAACACTTTCGGCTACAGCAGCAATATTCTCGGCTGTTCTTGAGTGACGTGCACGGGTTTTATTCTTCACATCACTAACTTGTCCCAACAGCTGGAATTTTTCCACCAATTTCTTTATTGCGGTCCGACAAGGTGCTTCACGACGACCCAAAAATGTTCGAGTTGTACGAACCGTCTCTGCCAAATTTTCACCATTTTTATAGTGAATTTTAATAATTTCAATGCGTTGTTGAAGCGTGTATCGTTCCATTTTTATTAATGGCGTAGTTTCTACTTATCAAATGTCAAAAAATGACAGCTTCAAAAGTGACATCTACCGAAAGAGCGGGCTATTCAAAATAACACCTCTTATTGGAAAACCCTTAACTATCTATATGTTTTACCAAAAAAAAATTAAGATTTAAACGGCTCCTTCTGGGTGTTGCAGTTTCTTTGTCAGTTAGTATATCAATGAATAATTATTGCTCAGAAGTGACATCCATTCCATCTGGAGGGCACCCTTCAGGATCAACTTTTTTCAAATTTTCCAATGACTGTTTCATAATCCAAGATAAAACTCTTCCGAAATCCTTTACACTTGGGTAGATTGATCCAAAACTGGAAAAGTGCCAACTTCTACTAAATAGCTGTTTCCAAAAGCTGCAAGCGACTTTACAAAATATCGATCCTGTTTAATTTCCTTTTATGAAAATATAATTACCGATGGTTTTTTCTTCAAACTTACTGTAGGGAGAATCATTGCGAAATTGAAAGGAGGCGACGCAACAAGATGACAGCCTACATAACGGAGCTGTCCGATATGGTGCCGACATGCAGCGCACTGGCCAGAAAACCGGACAAGCTGACAATACTCAGGATGGCTGTAGCGCACATGAAAGCCCTTAGAGGTAAGTTGAATCTTTCGAAGAGGTTTGGAATTTTTCAATACGGTCTGGATCAAACGGGGATTCGGTGAATATGATTAATGAATGATTCCGCGAACATTGTGGAGGGTGTTCCAAATGCTCCGAATAGCGTCCAGAAACCGACTTTATACGGATCCCTTTGATCTGTTCGAATGTTATACATTTGGCGCAGCTTTACGTTTATTCAGATGATCCGTTCGTTGTATGAGGAATGTGAGACAGACCATGGAACTGTCAAAGCTGTGAGCAATGGGGGTTTTTCCTGAATTTGGTTTATTACTGCAAATGCAAATTTGAACATAATTATTATGGGTTCGATTCATCATTTTCCCAAATTACCTTCAGAAAGTATTCAAAATCAGATTTCAAAATTGGGGTTTGGGATTTGCCAGGCTTGCACGAAGTGACAACGGTGTTCAGTAGAATAGCTTTTTCTACTATAGAATAATGGAATATTCATTCCTATTCTGTGGTACACACGTGTTCTTTGTCAATATAACCAGACAATTTCCGTTTGCGATTTGTCAGTAATATGACAGTATGACAGCCTGTTATCTTTTTCTATTTCTTGGTCGTTGTCTTCTACTCTAACCAGATCGAAGTATGGCTATCTCTGTTCCTAAGCAAAATTACATATTTGACGTCCTTTTCTTTCCGAGAAAGCTGAATTCGACGTTGCCATATCGTGCACTCAAGACAAATCCCTTTAAATGCAAATCCCCATTTTTATTTTTCAGTTTTAGGTGATCGAACATTTTTTTAAAAATATAATATTGAAATTATATGTTTGAAATGTGATGTTCTAAACATTTTCATGAACATTACTGCATTTTCGTTTAAAGGAAAAACCCCCATTTCTGCTGCTGCTGCGTTTAAGGTTTGACAAAGTACGATAGGGAATCAGTGTTGCAATGAAAAGGTTAAAGTGGTCCATGGTCGGGAATATTTTCTATCTTCATCTGACGATTGCTGAACATTGGATTTTGAATACAATCATTCCTTCCTTTTTGTGAACCTAGTTGGTCCACCGAAGTGATCTTCATCGTGTAGCTATAATGCATAGACAAAGGCTTATACTGCCTAGATTTGCTTCAGTGCTCTTCAACCTTGCTGTGAATTGGCATAAACAATATGAATTACTTTTAAAAGAAAACTGTTTATGAACTAGTCATGGATTGAAAGGTGACAGGACAAACAGAACTAATGAATAATAAGGTTTGTGCTTGTCAAGCAAGTTCCGAGAAGGCCAAACGAGCAAGAAGATCATGGCAGAACATATGTTTATCATGTAATCCATTTTCTTGAATGAAGTCTATGCTCCAGAGAATGTTCTACCCTGTGCAAGATAGCTGGTGTAATCTGCGAACCCGCAACCTTTCGGAAGAAGTTGGTGGCTCGACGAGAACCATATTGGCCATGACATTCTGACACATTTCACCGGGTATATTTTGAAAATGTAAGGTTATGGTCATTTTCCGGTCCTCTGAATAAAGAACATAAGGAAGGAGCATACTGCCTCACAAAGTGGGTCCGGGATGGATGTTGCATATGGCCGAGTTTCCTTTCACTTTGAAGAGAGAACAACTTGTTCCGAGACTTCTTTGTCTGAAGAAACAAACTAACATGAGTCATACTTGGAGGTTCAATATGGGCGCCTATGTCCCACTTTTATACGAAGTAGAAAAGCGTTATGCTCCTTCCTGGTGTTCTTTATTCAAAGTTCCTGTCAGATAACTACACAACGTTGTCCTTTCTACATAGAGCTCGTAGTAATTACGTATTTATCAAAATGTATATTTATTTTGGGAAAATAATGAATTTGAGCAAATATTATGTGAATTCAATAATTCCAAAGACCTGGCGAACGTTGAAGAAACTTTTTTTCTCATGGTTGGAAGATTCAGTTATGCTATTTTCTTGTGCGGAAATAAAGAATCGAGTGTTGAATTTTTAAAGAAAAATAATGGACAGAATAGTCCGGTACTTTGTGATAGTTCATTCGAAAGAAGAATATAAGAACTCGAATTACCCGAAAGAAAAACTTTTAAACGAACAGACGGACCTATGGACTTCCCCACTCTTCGAAATTCTCAAGGAATAAGCCTACAGAAGACATTTAAATACCTTTTTGCACAACTTGAAATACTCCAGTATGAAAATGATGGATAGGTGTGATAAATCATTGATTCCAAATTATCAGGGTTACTATCAGAATAAGCAGATTTCAATTTTACAAAGGACTTCCTACAACTTTGTCTCTGCTCCTTCAGAACTATCTTCGGCATTTTTAGTTTCTAAGCGTGATGATTATGTTGAGATTGAGAGTAGAAATTGGCATTGGCATTTGGCAACGTCTCTGTGGACTATTTTGAAATGGCCGATATTTCACGAGTTCCAACCTGCGTCAGTTTTGAGTAAAAAAACTTGATAGTCCTAAATCATGGCCAACCGGGATAGTTTATGAAAGTGAATGAAGTATAGTTCCACACCTTCTTTCTTCTTTAAAAAATCTTTTAACTTCAAGGATTAAATGACAGTTTATATTGACTCCATAAAACTTCTGTTTTATTTCATATATTGAGTTCGTTTGAATTTGTTATTTATTAGTCCGCCATATTGATATCAATTGAACCACCTATATTCACGTTATCGAAAAAATACTAAAGGGTGTTTCAAATTGCGCGTTTTTTTAAGAATAAATAAAATAAAGATGGCGCACTGAATTCGTCTGGTTATTTTGACATTTAAGAAAAGTGAAAAGTGTTCTTAGAAATTTACTAAATTTTATGGTTTACATAATCGTCCACCTCAAAGCACTATTGGTCGAATTATTAAAAAATTTCAAGAGACCGGTTCGGTGGAATATCAAAAAAGTGAAAAATACAGTCGTAGCGGTCGTTCACAAGAAAATATTGATTTGTTTCGTGAAAGTGTTGCTCAAGGCCCTAAAATGTCCATTAGACGACGTTCACAACAAGTTGTACTTATTGGGTCCACAACATGGCGTATTTTACCCGAGGATTTAGCTCTGAAGGCATAAAAGGTTCAAATAACACAGGAACTAAAGCCATATTAGATCATTTAAAACGTCGTGATGTCAATTGGCCACCAAGATCATGTGATTTGACACCGATGTACTAGTTTCTTTCGGGTTATGTGAAAAGCCAGGTCTATAAGAATAATCAACAATCGATTCCTGAACTGAAGGATAAAATTATTCGTGTCATTAGTGAGGTAGAGCCTCAATTATGTCAGAATGTCATTAAAAATTTCAACAAAAGAGTGGACGTCTGTAGAGCTGCAAGAGACTGCCATTTGACAGATATTATTTTTCGTACAGAAATGTCATAACTGATACTTCTATTACCAATGAAAAGTTTTTGAAAATGAATTGCAAATTATGTGTTTTATTTATTCTTAAAAAAAAACCGCAATTTGAAACACCCTTTACTTACTTGTTTCCAAGATTTGGATTGATTTCTTGGATATATTCCTAACGGTTTTCAGATTACTTTAAATCTTGAAGAATCACTTATGCTCCGTTTTCATTTTTGTCAATTACTGGTTAACAGATTACTAAACTCATGGTCCTATAATGGACATCTATGCTATTTTTGAAAGTAATAACTAGAGGAATTTATTCTCTAAGTAGATTCAACGTGTTAATGACAGGTTAACAAGCACCACTGCTTTTCTGAAAGATTTTTCTCGATTGACTTATCGAGAACAACAAAAAAAATCGCGGTTGTAGATGGATTGTTTTGTCTCCATAGGCGTCATACTGGGGACCGTTTGAATTTCACAAACGATCGCATTTTTGATACTGAATTGTAAACGGTTTTCTTTTCAGATCAAAAGTAATTATTTCTATTTCAAATATCTTTTTAGAGATCATATGAAAAAAAATACATATTTCATATCCGATTGAAGATATAATGATTCTGGCCCGTTAGGTGAAATTGAGAAACGTAGAGAAAGGGTCATTGTCTCACCTCTGGAATCGTCACATACCCATCAGGTACATTGAGTAAAACCGAATGAACAATGTCCAGTCAATCGCAAATACTTTTCAACTAGAATTTATGGTGCTTTTCCTTTCTAGCCTCAAACCAACCAAATCGTCTTTGGAATATAAATAACTTGTGAAAAACAATGGCTGTCTGAGTTATTTACATACATACTGTTGTTGAATGGTAATTGAATTTCTTCTTTACCGCTTCAACAGTCTTCGATTCGTAGCCAATGAGGAAGTGAGATTGTTACTACGCCCATGATTTAATGCTTATTGTAAATGATCCACCATTTTTATTCGCCTCTCTTTTGAATTCATTATGAAATTGTAGGTGGAATGACCAATCGTAGCGTGGTTCTAACGAGCGGTTATGTTTGAGTGTCGATCAGTTCAACTGCGATAAGCTTTCGATGAAATATTACAAAAATCTTTCGTTTCGCATTGTCATTCAACATATCAACATGCATGTTTCTAGAGAATGGGCGTGCTATCGTTTTGTCCAAATGTCTGTAATTTTGTAATTTTTAGCCGAAAATGGTCTCGAACGACGAGGTTTTCGACTCACTGATGACGAATCCGGTGTCAAAATCAATTCTCCCCAGGCGGCCGTCCGTCTGGCCGACGACACGATAACTGTCGAACGGAGCCAGCTAGCAACTTGAAACTTTCAGATTAGGCCGCGCATTGGAATGCGATGGTTAGGTTCGTTAGTGGGACAAAGCGGCTGAATGGTTTCGGAGTTATAGTCATTCGAAGTTTTCCTGATATTTCAGGAACTACTGAAGCGATTGGATTGAAACTTGACAGTTAGTTGATGCATAACTACGCGCAACTTTTCACAGAATTTTGTTGAGATCGTACCGTCAGTAAATTTTGAAAAGAATTCTTCGAAATTTTTTTGGGAAATTTTTTTTTTTCGGAAACTATTCATCATATTTGAAAGAACTCCTGCCCATGCCTTGAGCTTTATATTTTACAGCAGTGTACCAAATTTCAGCTTAATACGATTATAGTTTCTGGAGATATTGGGAAAAAATATGTAAAATTTCGTGTTTTTTTCTCGATATCGTTGTTTTTTTCGGTATAACTCGAGAAATACTGATTCAGTCATGATGAAACTTTGAAGCTAGTTTGAAGATGCTGAAGATCAACTTTGGCAAAATTTCGTGATGATCGTGTCATCAGAACAATTTGAAAAAAATTTTAATTTTTTTTCAAATAGGTATTCAATATTCTGCGAACTTCTCATCATAAAATCCTCAATCAATTCTGTGTGAACCTTCGAACTGTAATTTTTCGATAAAGTACAGGATTTCAATTCTATCTAATCTGTATTTTGGAAATATAGGTTTGGACCTTAATTACGAAGGTCGAATTTGTGAATGGGTAAAATCCGCCCAATGATTTCGTACCCATTCAAAAATATTTTTTTTCTCAATATTTCAAACAATACAAATTAGATCGAATTGAAATCAGGTACTTTATCGATAAAAACCTAGAAAAGTACTACCGTGAAGGCAGCAGCTTTAGCGCTAAATCGTTGCCAAAGCGGTCATCTCCATTAAACATACGCGCAAAAGCTGCTGCCTTCACGGCAGTGATTTTCTAGGTTTTTTTATGATTTGTCTGAGTTTTCACTACCAATATCTGAAACAGAAGTATTGAAAATTAGACAAAAATCATTTTTTATGGAATCTGAAACTTTTGGCAATTTTTGTTTCTCGTTATTTGTTTGGTTTTAGTTGGTATGGATCTCAAATCATTTTTTGTTTGTGTTTTGAAAACCCTTCTTATATTGAATTCAGCACTAATTCTTGTGATTTTCTATAGAAGTATTTCTTGAGTTTTACCGAAAAAAACAACGATATCGAGAAAAAAACTAGAAAAGCACTGATGTGAGATCAGGAGCTTTTTTTACATATTTTTTCCTAAAATCTCCAAAACTATTATTCGTATCAACTTGAAATTTGGTACACTTCGTGAAATATAGAGCTCAGGGTATAACCGAATTTTTTTTCGAATATGAACAGTTTCCGAGGAAAAAAATTTTTTCGAACAAAATGTTGTAAAAAAAAGTTTTTTCAAATCAAGTAACCATACGATCCCAACAGAATTTCGCTTGAAGTTGCGCGTCGTTATTCTTCAACTAACTGCCAAGTTTCAATCCAACAGCTTGAGTCGTTTCTAAAATACCAGGGAAATAACCTCAAAATTTAAACTGGCCATAACTCCGAAACCATTTGGCCGATTTGGCCCATTAATGAACGCGGCATTTCGATGCGCGAACTAGCCTAAAAGTATCACAAGTCGCTAGCTTGCTCCGTTCGACAGCTATCGTATCCACGGCCGGCCGGCCGGAGGGACAGAATCGATTTTGACACCGGATTCGTAATAAGTGAGTCCATCCTAGTCGTTTGAGACCATTTTCGGCTCAAAATTCGAAAATTGCAGACATTTGGACAAAACGATAGCACGGTGTTCCCCTAGAACATGCGCGCAAAAACTCATTTGTTTGAGCGCAAAAAACGAATGCGGTAATTATAAATTGAGTTTTCAAGAATATAATAGCGTCTATATAGGCCAAACAGGTAGAGCACCAGGCATCATTCAAGCACCGGAAAGATGACTTCCCACACCTGAATGATCTCGAAATTCTACACCCGATACCAAAAAGCAAGAAATTGGACATTTTTAAATCGTTGAAAATCTACCACTACTGCAATAACCCGTGAATAAACCTTTGAACGAACAGACGTAGGTACCTATGAAATACCCCTCGGAACGCTGATCACTGTGAAACCTTTAATGGTGATAAAAAACAAAGTACCTACTTCATTTCATTCTATTTAGGACAAGTATAAGAAACCGAACTATAAAGAAGAATGTGTGTAGACAAATTTTGAACACCTGGGGACGTAGATATTTGTCTTGTCGAATTTATTCACAAAGATTGATTTCGCAGATGCATTCCTACCCTATAAGTTCATCATTTCAGGACTCACACGTGCAGATATCTCCCCCTCTTCATTTGCAGGCTGAGGGTTGTAAAAATTTTAGGGGTGCATTTAAATCATCAAGTTCCCCTGAAGATCATTCGAAATTTGAATTTTTTTCTATATTTAAATCAACCTATCGGATCTGATAGTACCTTTATTGTATTCTGTTCTTTGTATGATATCATTTGAATAGAATCCAGAATAAAATCACGATTTTTTGTGAATCAAATAAATATTGGCAACTCTGGAAAAATGATCACTGAATTTATTTTCCGCTAAGGGCATCATGAGCATAGAGATTATTTTCACAAATCGGCTGCAATATAATAATTGGGTAATGATACAACAGTATGTTTTTCGATATTCTAAAATAGCATAATATGCTATGTAAAAATTTCAAAAAGCACTGCCGTGAAGGCAGCAACTTTTGCGCGCATGTTCAATGTAGATGACCGCTTCAGCAACGAATTTGAACGTGCGCGCAAAAGCTGCTGCCTTCACGGCAGTGCTTTTTGAAATTTTTTTCTGATAAATTACTGGATTTCAATTCGATCATATCTGTATTTTTGGACATATTGTAAAAATAAAATTTTGAATGGGTATATCTACGGAATCATTGGGCGAATTTTACCCATTCACGAATTCGACCTTCGTAATTAAGCCCCAAACCTACTCTACAAATATCGAGTTTCTAAGTCGTTTCTTCCGGAAGTTATTGTGTTTACGGTCAGCCTGACGGCCGACTGCGTAAACACAATAACTTCCGAAAGAAACAACTTAGAAACTCGATATTTTACGAAGGCCGAATTCGTGAATGGGTAAAATCCACCCAATGATTCCGTAGATATACCCAATCAAAATTTTATTTTTCCAATATTTCCAAAAATACAGATAAGATCGAATAGAAATCCAGTACTTCATCGAAAATAACAGTTCGAAGTTTCATACAGAATTTAATGAGGATGATATGATGAGAAAATCATAGAAATTTTTTTTTTCAAATTGTTCTAATAACACGATTATCACGAAATTTTGCATAAAGTTGTCTTTCAGCATATTAAAACTAGCTGTGAAGTTTAATCAGGACTGAATCAGTATTTCTCGAGTAATACCGAAAAAATCAACGATATCGAGAAGAAAACCTCGAAATTTGACATATTTTTTCCCTATATCTCCAAAACTTATGATCGTATCGAACTGAAATTTAGTACACTGCTGTGAAATTGGAAGGTCAAAGTGTGAGTATAATTTTTTTTGGATATGATTAATGGTTTCCGAAAAAAAACTTTTTTTGTAAAAAAATTTCGAAAAAAATTTTTTTTTTAATTTACTGACAATATGATCCTGATGAAATTTGGCTCAAAGTTGCGCGTCGTTATACTCCACCAAACTGCCAAGTTTGAATCTAATCGCTCGAGTAGTTTCTGAAATAAAAAATAAATAACTTCAAAACTTCAAGTGCCTATAACTCCGAAACTATTCGACCGATTTGGCCCATTAACAAACTTAACCGCGGCATTCTGATGCGCAACCCATCCTGGAAGTTTCAAGTACCTAGCTTGCTTCTGTCGACAGTTATCGTGTCTACGGACGGCCGGCCGGCCGGACAGAATCAATTTTGACACCGGATTCGTCATCAGTGAGTCCAACCTAGTCGATTGAGACCATTTTCGGCTCAATCATCCAAAATTACAGACATTTGGATAAAACGATAGCACGCTGTTCCCCTAGAACATGCGCGCAAAAATTCATTGATTGAAAATTCGGACTAGTATATGACGGTCTCCGAAGGAATTCTCAAGGTTAGCATTCAGAAAAATATTTGAATTGAGCCTTCTATGTGCACTGGTGGATCCTAAAATGACAAAACTTGCAATAACTCCAATTGGACATCAAAGATTATTGAATAATGGATATGGAATGATTTTCTTTTGTATATAAATAAAAATACTTCGAACCCTTGAAAATACCGCTATTTGCAAATGAAATAGGTCTGAATATCTGCTGTCGAAATAAGTTAAATTCGATTTCGCAAACGTTCGAACATTTCAATATTTCTACGGACTAAAAAAGGAATATTTTCATTTCAGTCTGGCTCATTTTGAGAAGTCCTGCTTGATTTATTTGGCTTGTTACGATTCTTCTGCATCAATATGTTCGATTACGAACTTAACCATAATCTACAGATATTATTCTTGAAAATGGTTAGCTTGAATTTTCGATAATTGAAAAGGAACACCTCTGTGTTTAATAAAACAAATAGAAAGATGACAAGATTTCACTCGGCCCAAACACGAAACAGGCCGAATTCTTCAGGCAAAATTGAGTCGAGTTGATGTTGCTTCTGCCTCGAAGCGTTATTCCACACCCCTTGTGGAAGTAGTTGAGCGAAGGAGAGACATTTTCGTCGACCAATGATGACAACCCTTCGGGTTTTAAATGCTTAATTAACAGCATACAGAAACAACATTACTGCCTCAACTAAAATCAACTGATCAGATACCAAACTTCATTAGCTTCGAGATTCCATGGAGATTGCTAGACATGAGCACAGTATGCCCTACAAAATCTCGATTGGTTCTCAATACAAGTGAAAGCTATCCTCAGGATTTATTTCTGTGTTTCTTGGCAGTTTCTTGTTAGGATGCATGTTACTAATCTCGGTATATTTTTGTTGTGATCTCTTTGGATAAGAGACAAGAATGTCTACTTGTCTGGGTTCTGACGCTGACTACCAATAAGATACTTTTCCGGTTTTCTATCCGGATCCTATTGAGCTACATTTTCCTGGCTACTTTCAGGGGAGGCGCACAATAGCTCTGCCCCCATATAAGGGGCGGTATTCCTTTTTTCTCTAGATGAACAGGAATATCATTTCCGTGTATCCCAAACTGGAACCCATACGAAACTGAAGCTATTCCTTGCGCTCTCCCAGACCGGACCAAGCGCCAGAAGGAAAGATTTGCAGGCAGTCAAGTATACCCTTGCTGCTTACAGATCGCTACCAATGTTTGTACAGCACTTCGGCATAGAATACAGGTGGTTGGGGTCCAAAGAAATGTTTATCAGTAGCTTTAGTCCTAGACTCTGGTTTCCTTATTACTATCCCCCATTTCGGATCCATAATACTCTAGAGAGTCACTAGTAAATGTTGTTCCATCATTAGTCCTTTTATTTCTGTCTTCAAATAGGACAATTTATTCTCAAACTAATATACTGTCACCATCGTATCTGTGATCGCACATATAAGCATTTTACACTAATTCACAATGCGCAAGTGCTCAAATATGTCGCCTCATTTCATATTAATCGGAGAGCTAATGACACATGTTTCATGTAGTGTTTGAATCAAGTTGTAATTATATGTATATAGGCTGAATAAGTATGTAATCGAGTGTCTTTCTGATCTACTTGGGTACACTAAGTACTGCGCTTGCTCTTACAAAGAGGTTGCGAGAAAATGTTGGCAAAACAATAATAATTTGATAATTTGATTTCCGTAGAGTGAAACAACCAATGGGAAGACCATTTTGGAGAAGATAATATTGAACAAAATTACCCCAAAGTTGGTTGCATTTTTCAGGTGACAAAAATAAGTGTTTGATTCAGGACCAAACAAAATTAATGCGACAATTTACTTGCCATAGTGTAGATAAATGATCGAAATGAACACTTTTTAGGTCTCCTAAAAAATGCTAATTTGGGGTGATTTCCTTCAATATAACCTTCTCCAAAATGGTTTTCCTTCATTGATTTTTTTACTATACGGATATTGAATTGTGGACTTATTCTTGTTTTGCCCAACATGTTTCCACAACTACTTTGTATGCGCAGTACTTGGTGTACCAAGTTAGGTCAGAAAGACACTCTATTATTTACTCATCTAGCTCAAATATACCATCATGTTAATTTCAACTTGAATCAAACACTAAAGTGTTTGATTCAAGTTCAAGATTCAATGTGTCAGAAGCTCTCGGACTATGTTGTGTGACTCGCTTAAGGTTTAATTCCCCATTTAACTTCAATTCAGTGAAGAGTGGCTGCAGGTCTAGGATGATCTTTTTATTTTCTAAATATTGGGGTTTCGTTATTCTTTAATTTTACAAGAGAATTCAATATTATATTATTTGACGCAATCAACCCCCTTGCCCATATGTTCTTTCAAGATCCTTGGATTTTTTTAAGCTCGTGTTGTTATTTCTTGGACATGTTATGCCATAATAATTAAATAAGCAATTTTTGTTTGAGGTACAGGAAATACGAGCAACGATGGAACCTACAAACCCTCATTCCTAACAGATCAAGAACTGAAACATCTAATTCTTGAGGCAGCGGATGGATTCTTATTTGTTGTCAGCTGTGATACGGGTAGAGTTATATATGTTTCGGACTCAGTAGCTCCTGTTTTGAACCATTTACAAAGTGATTGGTATGGATCATGTATATACGATAACATACATCCAGAGGATGTCGAAAAAGTACGTGAACAGCTGTCCACACAAGAACCACAAAACACCGGTAGAATTCTCGACCTCAAAACAGGAACTGTCAAGAAAGAAGGACATCAATGTGAGTATTAAGTGCGATATTTTGGCAAGAACCATTTATTTATTTCATAAAAACTATTTTTTCTTGCTTTCACACCTAGAAATAACAGCATTCAATCTAGACATTGAAAAATGAAGTCTTTGGTTATTTGTCGTATGCTCATCCTAAAAACCGAAAAAAGCTAGTCTTGTTTTTTGTGTTTATTACTGATAATACACTTGCGGAAGAGTTAACGATGAAGAATTTGTTGGCCCATTCAACTGAAGTAGACGATAACTCAAGTGAGGAAATCGGATATATGTGCAAATTACTAAATAGTTTGAACATGTGGACTTCTCAATAAACTTAGCTAATGAAATAGATAAAATTTACATTTGAAAGGAAAAATAATTATGTGTCCAATATGAGTTGATTTTACCCGGAAGATGCCGTTACACTCATCAAAATTATTTGAATATCGCCCAAAATCTTTTATCACTTCAGTCTTCATTTTACGTTTAAAGTTAAATCTACTCTTGAATAACCCTTTATTTGTTTTCGGATTATCTATTTCTTTTTTGATTATTAAAAAGGCGTAGTTTGATTACAAAAAATCCGAGAGAGGGATGAAATAAAATGCATTAAACTGAAAGAGTTTAAAAATAAGTTGGTATCAGTCTAGAATGAGGGGCTGTTACAGGTAACAAAAGGAATGAACATCCCTTCGCTGCGGAGCCAATGATATCTTCACAAAAATGTTATGCTAATTCAGAGTTGAAAGAAGTAGCAGGTGAGCTCTTCCAAATTAATTTGGAAAAGGAAAGACCTCTAGATCTTTCTTTGAAGCTCTTTGTTCTTTCATTTGAATAATGGCTAATCTGTAACTCATTGGGCAAAGTAGATGATGCATGAAAACCTACTGCTTCAAACTGGTATTTCTAAAAATACTGCATTTTATTCCTTTGATTGTTCATCATTGATGAATCAAACTAAAGATTTCAATTCTTACAGCTTCAATGAGGCTGTGTATGGGTCCAAGAAGAGGATTCATCTGCAGAATGAAAGTTGGTAATTTAGCCCCTGAAAGTATGGCCATAGGTCATTTGAACAGACTGAAACAAAGAAATAGTTTAGGTCCTGGTCGTGATGGTCAAAATTTTGCAGTGGTTCATTGCACAGGCTACATAAAGAACTGGCCGCCAACTGGTAAGTTCAATCTTTGAGTAATATTTTAAATAAACCTGAAATTTCACTCTATGCGATCTTGACTTTGAGTTAATTTGAATCATTGCATCATCATTGAAGGCGAAAACTGGCTATTTATTGGATGAACATAGTGAAATTTTTAGAAATGTATGCACCACTTAGAAAGTTGAAGAGCGTTTTGTTCATTGTGATTCAGCTTTCTTTGAAAGAAATTGTCAATTTAGATGACGCTTCCTGGTGGTTAATTTAAGATTTAACTAAGTACGAGAAATATCAGATATGTTCCCAGGTGTACAGTTAGACAGACAAACTGAAGAAGAAATCCATTCCTCCCATTGTTGCCTGGTCGCCATAGGAAGGCTTCAAGTGACTTCAACACCAAACACCAGCGATCTTTCTGGGTCAAGTAGTACTGCTGAATTCATTTCACGTCATTCGATAGACGGAAAATTCACATTCGTTGATCAGAGAGTCATTGGGCTCCTTGGCTACACTCCCCCTGAACTACTTGGAAAAAGTTGCTTTGACTTTTATCACCATGAAGATCAGACGCATATGAAGGATAGTTTCGAACAAGGTGAGGATTATTCAATTAATCTCAAAGAATAGCTTTATTGCGTCTTTAAATGTTAGATTGAGATTTTGCAGTTATTTCTTAAAACAATTCTCATACATATTGAGGTCATGAATAAAGATTTCAATGGACCTTGTCTCTAAAGGTCCATCTTCCCACATATCCCCTAATAGGAAATGGTTTCATGGAGAAGAAAGAGCTCCAGTAGTTATATCCCCTAATATTTTCAGCCGCCCTGCAGCTTGACTAAGAGAGATCATTTGCGCTAGTCCTCATATACAGAGTGTAACAGCCAAATGGAATAAATTCGATAACGAATAAATGAGGGCTTGTTGAGAAAAACGCTCGGACACGTCGATTTGTAATTTTAAATGCGCATATTTTTCAAGAAAATAATATTATATAGGGTGTTCCATGTGACCGTGGCCAATACCAACTCACTTATTTCAAATGCAACCCCTTGTATATTATTCATTTTTTGGATTCTTCAGAGAATTCTAGACATAATTCATGCACAATGTCCTATACCTATCTTTAACTATTTCGGAAATATTAAGTGTTTTCAGATTTAGTGCAAAAATCAACGTTTTAAATAAAAATTATTTATTTCACAAATTCGGTACATTACACTTAAAACCTAATAAGTAATACTGATTATTTCTTAATAATTAAAAAAAAAAACAAAAAACATCAATGTCAATGTAGGAAATTTTCAAAATGCTCGCCGCGAACGTCTTGGCAACATGCTAATCTGGTGTAGAATTGTCTTCTAACGTTACTCAATATTTCTGAAAACACTTAATATTTCCGAAAAAGTTGAAGATAGGTATAGGACATTGTACATGAATTATGTCTAGAATTTTCTGAAGAATCCAAAAAATAAATAATATACAGGGGGTTACATTTGAAATAAGAAAGTGGGTATTGGCCACGGTCGCATGGAACACCCTATATTATTTTATTTTCTTGAGAACTATGCGCATTTAAAATTACAAATCGACGTGTCCGAGCGTTTTTCCTAACACCCCCTCATTTATTCGTTATCGAATTTATTCCATTTGGCTGTTACACTCTGTATGATTTTCATTGAATTCAATAGTTTTTAATTATTTGCAGTGTTGAAATTGAAGGGCCAAGTTTTATCGGTGATGTACAGGTTCAGAGCCAAGAACAGAGAATGGGTTTGGCTTCGTACCAGTGCATTTGCCTTCTTGAATCCGTATACCGATGAGGTGGAATATATAGTATGTACAAACACGACGGCAAAAGCGCTTCACCCTGGTACTGAAGGTACCGAGAATCCAGAGCAAGTTGCTTATCAACAGCCTGGTCTCGACTACAGCCAACGAAGAGATCCTGGAATTTACTCCCACATGCTTCCAACGTCACACATTCAAAGTGACTATCAGAGCCCCAATTATGCGCCACAACCTCCTCAGCGTCCTGACGGTGTTTTGGTGTCTGAGCCACCTCAGTCAGCAAGACCAGCTAGCGGACAACCCGTGTATAGTGGATATGAACCCACATACACCCAGCTAAGTGGAGGTGGTAGACAAGCTGGCCCACCTCATACACCTTACCAGTGGACAACGTGGCAAAATGCTGGACAAAATCCAGATGGTACTGGACCAGCTCCCAGTGGCTCTGGAGCTCCTCAACCACCTCAACATGAATTATCTGACATGCTGCAAATGTTGGACCAGAGTGGCGCTACCTCTTTCGAAGATTTAAACATGTTTAACAGCACTTTTGAGTGAAGTAAATGAATGCGACTAGATTCATAATTATTTTCAATTCATCAATTTTTCCCGACATTGTTGGCATCAGTGGAAAACTTGAAAATACTTTTTTTGTTGATGAAATCAACAACATATCGGTGGTATAATTGATTACTAGTCTGTTTACCGTAGTACAATTTATTTGTTCGGAAAATTCTGTGAATCACTAAATTTTCTGACAAGATTAATTTAATTTTATTTCTTCATTAACGTTTTCTCAACAGTTATGGTCATACAAAAAAAATTATATGAAAACGTAAAATGGGTTATTATATGTTAGATTTTTCAGTGAATATTTTTTTGGAGGGTTTAGAGTCAAAGACGGAAATTCGTGCTATGAGATCATGTTAAATAAACGAATGCATTTTTGCAAGAATCTTTAATATTATGTTCTACCGTCCAGTGTTAATGGTAATAATTATTGAATCCTGATATTCGACAGTTTTATGAATGAGATAGCTGCTAGCATATTATTTTTGTTTTTCGAATATATTCTACTGATTGCCAATCAATGGTACAGTCGAAAAGGCAATGTTTTTGCATGTCATTCAAACAATAGATTTTCGATAAGAAACAGAAAAACAGTAGATTGCAGTCAAAAAACGAGTCAATGTTGTGTGGCATTTTTCTTTATTTATAAATATCTTGAATTATTTGCTATTCATATATTCAGTGTTCAATGAATCAATCAAGTGGACTACCAGAAAGTAATTGAAAATTTATTTTTAATCATTTTAGATGTAATTAATTTTTTTATGTACAAATTGAATTTTATATAAACAATGCGAATTGAGATCAGAAACTTATTTGTATATAGTCAATGAATAATTTATTAATTGTGTGAATGAGAGATACTTAGGAAAAATTTCACGTAATTTTATTATAAGAGTTTAGTGACAGGAAAGTATCAACTGTTAACAGAACAAAGTCCTTGATATAAAACATAGTGATAGTTGTGTGGCAATATCCAAATTGAATGAATTAAAATGATATTTGATACACATTTATAAATAAAAGATCTCATTGGATTTGCAAGCTTCAAAACGATTTCGAATTTTTTGATATAACAGTGGATTTGGACAATGTTTTTTCTGTATGCTTTGTTCTCCCTTTTCTAGGGAATTGAGTATTTTTTCCCTTCATTTAAGTTCATAAAAATGAGAACACATCAATTAATTGACAACTATTGATTTCTTGTATCATATTGTGGAAGAATTCCATTAATAGAATCGATACTTTCAAAAAATAAGTCATTCAACAATTATATTAGAACAGTACAGTTTCATAATGAGCATAAATAGGATAGAAAATTGTGTATAAAAATGATGTGAGAATAAAGTTGAAATGATACAGGTGACAAATTTCTTTCCGCAACATTTCACTCACTTCGAATTTTTCACTTGTATTGATTATCAAGACACTCAACATATATTTTAAGCAATCTGTATAAAATTGATATTTTCAACAATGTACAAAATGATGTAAGGAAATAATAACGGAATAAAAAGATTCGATGTATGTCCAAATTTTTTTATTCAATTTCCTGAATTCTAATATTTGTTCCATTATATATCACATTCGTTGATGAAATATGGATGGTTCCATGAATATTGCAGTTTATCATCTTTTTCCCCCCACCACGCCCTACCTAAAATAAATAACTTTATTCAGCAACATTCACTGAACCAGCATTTGTTTCCACTATACAGGAAATGTCAGTTGTCATCTAGATGTGTTAGTTCAATTTGTAGATTGCAGATTAGTCAAAATAACTAATTGCAGATAAAAAATATATTGGAATTATTTCAGCCTGCATTCAGAGCTATTTCTTCAGCCTTCACGTAGGTAATTTGACAGGTTATTTCATTTCAGATTGTAGCTCATGATGAGCTGATAGTGTATTTGTCTATTTGATGAATATCTAGAAAACGTTTGTACTTTGTTTATCAACAGTTAGCTTCATCGCTGCCATCGTTACATTCAGTATAACCATTACAGACTTGACTTCTCAACAGACATTGTCCTAAAGGACACCGATAGCCAGAACATTTATTGTCCTTCTTTTCTATCATTGTTATCAAGGAATTTGAGTCTTCAAGATCTAAATAACCTTGAATCCAGTTAACATAACTGGAAACTTTTGTATATACTCCTGGTCGATTTGCTCTGGCACATCCATATCCATTGCTGGTAATTCCTGAAAAAATCACAGTATCAGACCAAAGGCATGTCCTCATTTTTTTAAAAGGATAATTGTGTCCTTATTTACCATGTATTACCCATCGGCCATTTTCTTCTGGACATATAAAAGGTCCTCCAGAATCACCAAGACAAGCATCTCTACCACCTCTATCATAACCGCCACAAAACATCTCATCTGTTATGTTATACAGAGGGAGGAATATAGTTCTTTTTCTACACTCTTTTGTTGAAATCACAGGAACTTGAACCTCTTGCAAAGTATCAGCTGTAAATGTCGTCCATTACTAAAGTGAATACATTTTGTGGTGAGTTACGACTTACGGAATATTCTTCCTACTTCAGACAGTTGTCCCCAACCTAGGATGGTGCACTGGACATCATCTTCCAAAGATTCTCCAACATTCGGGAGGCATACTGGTCTTACATAATCGCTAAATGTTACTGGATTTTTCAGCTTCAATAACGCTATGTCATTCACGAATCCGTTATTTTCATAGCCTGGGTGTATAAATATCTTTTGCAGTGGATTTATTTGCTCATAGGGAGATGGTAATGCTGTACTTCTTCGTAGTGCTCCCAATCTTGCGACCCAATATTCTTCTTGAGATTTGTAGAAACAGTGGCCTGCCGATATCAACCATTTATCGGAAATAAGAGAACCTCCGCATTGAAATTCCCCCTCTTTGTATAAGGCTGCCTGCCATGGCCATGACCCCATTCCAGCATTTTTGCCTCCGACAATCCTGAAATCACATTTTTCAGCATCGATTCGCATTCACTTTTACAATTTGGGTCATATTTATACGAATCGTGAGTCTAAGGAAGCTATAACACAATTTTCTGCAACATGCGGTACTGCCATGTGCTAAAGCATACCTAGCTAATTATTTTTCAATATCACTTTATGTAAAATATTAGAAAAGCACTGACTTGAGGTCATTTGGCGTTTTCACGCTAGTTCAAAATTCATTTCCAAGATTTACATATTTTTTTTCAAAAGTTAATTATATCTGTTTACTGTCCTTAAACATTGATTTCAAAGTTTGTGCCTTATGCCATAATTTCATACAAACTTGGTTTAAAAAAATATTTTTATGCAGGCATTTATTGTCACTAAGTACAGCTTAAAGTTGCTGTCATTATGTTCTCTTACTAATGACGAGATCTAATTCTATCGGCATCACCAAATTTTTCAGGAGATAATGAGCAAACAACCTCAAAACTTCAGATGATTATAACTCCTTACCTTTCGGCAGATTCTACCTGTTAACCGAGATAATTAGGATGCAAATCTACCCAGAAAGTTACATGACTCTAAGTAAGTTCCTCCAAAAATTACAGTACATACGGCTTGCCAGACGACATTAATTCGGCAGGAAATATACATTGGAAGTGTTACAACCAGAAAGAAAAACTTTCGACAACGTGGTGATCCTACATCAAGAGTATATGAAACTATAAAATTCTCAGCAGTTTTATTAACATTAAGGCAAAAAACCCCTATCATCGACGAACTAAGATGGCTGTGCCTGTGACAACTCGTTCCGAGCAACTCCAACTCATTTGCAACATTAAGAACTGTGCCAGAGCCAGTGCAGAAGGTTCAAGTCGCAAAGCCTCCTCCCCATCATTCCCGACACATGTTCAGTGGGAATTAAATGAGGTGTACAGGGTGATGTGGTTATAATGAAAGTCCATAATTCGCTGAGCAATATGCGTACGTTCATTGCCTGGCTGAAAAAGGACGTCTGGACAGCCATTTCGATGAAGCGGTAGAATTTGTAAGATATTGTCAACGTAACGCGCAGCTGTCAATCTGCCTTGAAGAAACAGAAGTTGGGATCCGCTACCCTAAGCAATACAATAGCTCCCCAAACCACAACTCCAACAGACTCGTGTACATGCCTCTCAACAGCAAAAGCAATATCACGTAGCTCTTCACGGCGGCATCTAACCCTTCTTTGGTCATCGTGCATACCAAAACTGAATCGCGATTCGTCGTTGGATACGACAATATGCCATTCTGCCTCCTACTGCTCCTGCTGTTAGCACCACTTCAAACGTTGAACGAGCGATAGTGGTCCGCAAATACAGGCAGCACTAATTATGGACAGTATGAGAAGAGTCGAAAGGTTGTAATACTGTGATATAACGTACCTATGTATATAGTCAAAGGTCTCCCTTCTTCTCCTAACATTGATCAGCAATTTGACGCGTAGTAGTACAACGGTCTCGTAGAACTATTCGCAACTACTGCATAGCGATACGCCCTCTGGCGATAGAAATTCGAACACTTCCAAGCTAGTAGTTTTTCGACGTGCCCGTTATTCTAACGCATTTGGCTTACTTTTGGAGTTCATTTTCGAGCTTTTGTGTCGTTCTCCGAGTTGAAATTTTGGTATACCGAAAGTGTGTGTAATATTCATCAATCGATTCCTTTCTTTCCAATTAAAATTTTCGATTGTATTGATTGTAAATGGCATCCTCCCGAAATGACTATTGTTGTGTGCCTCAACTCAATGTTATTCTTGGTCAAAGAAGAAAGGATCATCTATTGCCTCAAGTTTTCATTTTTTCCAAAGCCAAATGAAAGTGAAATTAATTTGTAAACAGCATTTGACAGGGAACTCAATGATAGAAGAAACAGTTCACGATATACATGAAAGTATGTTCACTGCATTTCTCTGAAGATGTTTATTTTCATAAAGGTAAATTACAATGTATTCATTTGTAAACAACTTCATGTCCAGATATTTTAGGAGTAAATGAAAATAAAGGAATTTTGATGAAAAATGCTGATCCTGCAGATAAACTACCGAGCACTGTTGCAGCTACCTACTTCAAACGCTACACAAAATCATATTCAAAGAGAGTGATCTGGTTGAAAACCTAAAAAAAACTAAATATACTGTTATAGTTGATAATAGCTAAAGTTATTCATATGAATACCTTGATATTTTTCATTTTTATTTAGGTTGGTTGAACCAGCTGTAACATTTTTCATTTTGTATTTGTATCTTGATCTGCTGTGATATGAAAATAAAATCAATTATATGTCTATCTGTTTCCTTTCTTTTCTTTTGAAATACGATGCAAAAGAACTAAAGCAGAAAAGCTGTCTTTTCATTTCATTGATTCACTCGTTTGTAAACAAGGAGATCGAGTCATATCATTTAGACTGATTCTGGATCTACCACATAATATGGCTTGCATTCAGTACTTCTTCACATTGATAAGAGTCCTTGAATTACTTATTGAGGTGCCTATCTTTCAAGAAATTCAAGTAAACTTAGATATTGTTTCATTTTGATCCACCCAGCAACAGGCACTAAAATAACATCGAAATTATCCTCCAGGAACGATTTGAAGCACGATTTTATAACGTCATCCAAAAGAAAAGTCCCTTCTCAAAAAATCTTACACAAAATTATAACAATTTCTTTGAATATTCTAGCTCTGCTTAATAAATATTTGTTCTCCACCAAATGTCTACGGTTTGTTTACATAAAACTACTAGCTTGGACAGGTTCCAAATTTATCCGTTAGGGCGCTGGCATCTTCGCAGAAGTTCCCAATTAACGTTGAAGTTCTGTGGTACGACTCGGTTGACTAGTTGGTCTTCTTGTACCTCTACCTTCATTTGTCCATATACGGCGTACACGCATTGCTGTCAAAGCAGTATAGCTAACGCGATGGCGAAAGGACAAAAAACATCCAGATATGCAACAATTCTATCCCTGTCAAAATTACTTACATTGTGATAATTTTGACGTCTTCCGACTTGCGGCAGTTTGTTACGCTTAACTATGGCCCAAAACAAGTCGACTGCAATAACTAAAAATAACTGTTCTATTTAGGTTTCATGAACCGCTTTCTTCACGAGTTAAATGACAAAAAAAAACTTGACAAAAAATGTTCTCAAAGTTCTTCTTTCTGGAAGTAACGCTTTCTAATGTCACTATGAGTATATATGATCAAATCAAATTTACCTGGCTCTGTACCTAACAATTTTAGGACGAAAACCACATTCCAGGGACTGACAACTAACTTTCAAAATATTTTTTTGTGTACAGTTACTTGCATAAAAGGTCCAAGAGCTTTCGTTATCTTTCTTCTCAGAATTCACCAGATCGTAATAATTGTCATCGGATTTATCATCTTCAATGATCATCTGAACAGAAGTCATATTCCTGAAACATTCGATTTAACTGACATTCTTCAAGGGAGTGTCATTTGTACTCACTTGTAGGTGAGATCTGTGCAGAACTCTCTTCCCAACTCACGGATATGCGAAGACATTGATGTTTCATTAAAAGAATTTTCTTTTAGATTATCCACGCATAGTTTTCCCCATTCCCCAAATTTCCTCACCATTATGTATCCTGTTGAAAAGATAATTTTTTCAAATGCAACGTTCAAATATAGTTTTTTTACCTTCATTATGATATAGAAATTTATCTGCCTCAGTTGAATTTTTTCCTATACTGACACACTGCCGTTCGTCATCACCTTCGAGACAGTCTTTAACTCCATCACAAATTTTATTCTTATCTACACAAGCCTTCGTATTTGAACAAATGTGTTGCCCTGGATGACACCAAGCTGAAAAAAAAAGTTCCAATATTTTCAGAAATAAGCCTGAAAGCACAAAATTCGAGGGCGAGTCCTTTTATTTACTTATTACTCCCTGAAAATTCAACATATATGAAGAAAATTGGAGGGCACATGGGAGAAAACTAATTTCCCAAATATTTCCAAAACATATGGATTCTATCGAATTCAGATATAATCTGTGGTTTGAAAATGACGACTCAAACGTTTGTGTGAAATTTCAGTGAAATCTGTCGGATTTTTCTTGAAATATGAAATTATCTATATTTTTTGTAATCTTTACACTGAACCTACGAAATTCTGCGGAAGTTTGCGCTTCAGCATTTGCCATGTTTTTGTTTGATATGATCAGTATTGTTTGAGTTATGGACAAAATAATAACAAAAAAATAAGATAGGTTAAACAACAAAACCGTTCGACCGATTATGCTTATCTCTTTAGCAAACCAAAACATCAGATTCGAAAGAGGCAATTCAACCTGAAAATTTCAAGACCCTTGCTCAAAAGACGCGATGTTACCAGATGGAACCTAAAGCCGGGTCCAGATGAGTGTAATCCGAACAGAGAATACAATAAAAACACAGGGAGTTTTATGGTTCGAGGCAGCGCTCTTTCTGCTCCGTCGGGCCTCGGTTTTCAACGAACGAAAAGGGGAGATTCCTCGCATAAATATAAGGAAAAAAAAATTGAAGAAAAAAATTCATAAACCTGGCACCACAAACGTTTCGTTTTTGAGATACAGGGTGTTAAAGTTTGAATTTTCTTCAAGTTTTTTATTAAAGTATCTGCACCTCACAAGATGATCTTACGAGTTTCAAGATTCTTTATGAACTATTGATACAGATCCGAAAATATCCATGAAAACTAATAGTGAATTTATTCACCGTAGATTACTAGTTATCTGTAGTATCAGTTAATCTATGACAATTCGGAGTTTTTTGAGGATTTAGAGAGAATAGATTTTTTTTCTCGAAATCGGAATCACATACGACAAAATAACAAGGGGCCATAAAAAGTATAGTATACCAACAAAACTTCTTTTTAAAAAATCTGAAACTAACAGTGGCTCACCAAAAAAAGATTTCTGAGGGATAACAGGGCATAGTGCTGCGAAAAAATATCACCCTGTATATTTGCAATCGAAATTGGCAGGTCACATTGTATGAACTCTAAATTGTATTATTTATGCCAGATGCCAGTTGAATATCTTGTGAGATGCAGATACTACGAGAAAAAAACTGGTAAAAATTCAAACTTCAACACCCAGTATTCGAAAACGAAACGTTTGAGTTCCAATGTTCATTGAGCTTTGTTCTTTAGAAGTATGCAAGGAATCTCCTCTCTTCGTTTGTACTCCCAATTTAGGAACACTTTGTATACTATCTTGTATAGCGCTCATACATCCAAGTGCCAGGTGTCCAAAATGGCCTTGAATGATACTTTTTAATACCATATATTTTATAATTAAAAAAAAGGTACAAGATATGTATTTTGAATACCGGAAAAATAAAATTTCCGGTTGATATCTCTTCGAATTTTACTTATCTACGAATTCGATCTTTTCACGTCATGTCTCTGAGTAGTTTTAGTGTTCACGGTTGGCACGAAGACTTGAAGTCTTCATGAAAAACTGAGCGCATCTGGTGATCTTCACGAAACGTTGCGTAAGCTTTCTTGTCAGTATTGTTCAAGTTATTGCCTAGTTTCAATTCGGTTGGATCGGTATGTTTCGAATAATTTCGATTTCCATTACCCCTGAAACCATTTGGTGGATGGTGGAACTTAGAGTGTTCACGGCCGAACGGATGGACCAAAAAAAATTCAACAAAAAAAGAATACAAAATGATAACGCTCTATTTCCTTCAGGAACAAACGTTTAAAAGCACAACTGGAACAACTGTATAAACTTTCTTCGAGTAACTACTTACCACAATTGTTCTCATCTGAGAAATCCCAGCAATCTATTATACCATCGCAAATCTTTTTATTTAAGTATTGAGTTCGTAAGAAATCAGCACATGTACAATTTTTTTCATCCAGACCATCAGAACACTCTTTCAGGTGGTTACATCTGGCACTCTTTGTAAGACATTTGCCGTCTCCACAAATGATACTATCCTTACTACAGTTCTGTATTGTATGATTGTTCGATAACATAGACTCTGGTTTTTCGTTAACCAGAACTTTGTTCAGGTACTTACTTAGAATTTTGAAACCAAAGTTATTCACACTAAATATCGGCCTAATAGCTTTAGTAGAAATGATAGAATCTTGTGCACCTTGAGAATCATTCATGTTGTAGATTTTGCTTATTTCAGACAAAAGTTTAAGTTTTTCTGGTGTTAAAGTATTGGCTTGATGATCGTCAGAGATATTGAAGCTATAAACGATTGAATCACTCCTAAATTGATCTTGACTGGGGATCTGCTTGGTTGAGGTTTCCATTTTTGCTTTCCTTACATATTCCGCTGCTGAGCCATCATCTACATCTGGAGCAAACTTGAGAACACCAACAATTTTGAAATCTTCTAGAGGGTTCTTAGCCATTTTGCCAGTAGCATCCGAACGTATGTCTATGTCACCCAGAGGAATAACATCGCCAAAACTCCTTCTATCGTCATCACCCTCGGTATGGTTTTTCCAGAATGGTCTTCTCCGAAGAGGTTTTCCAACACCTGAGTTAGATTTCACTGGTAATAATGTTACAAGGGGAATTTTTGTTGTGGCTTTAATCAACGTTTCCTCGTCACCTTCTACAACTTCAACCTGACCCTTTCCAAAGGTTATATCTTCGCCATCATCAACGACAGGACGATATGTTCCAATATCAGGTCTAGGAGGTATTCTTTCTTTAACATCGTGATTTCCTATGGACGATACCAAGTCATGAAATATCGTTGAAATATTCTTGATTTTATCATCTCTTTTGGGAATCATGGAATTTGAAATATAAGAGGGAGTATCGTCCATTAAGCTTGGTATTTCGATATTTTTGGTTTCAAAGTTTATTTCTGGTGGAGGAATATTCAATGAAAATTCTTGGAAATTACCCATAGGAATATTGTTTCTTTCAGTAATATCCACGATTTTGTTGACAGGAATAGGGTGCCCTCTGAGATTAGTGACACCTAAAGGATTAATTTTCTTCTGAAAAATAGTGAGACTAGGATTGGTGAAACTTGTGTACACCGGATATCCCACATCTTCATTACTGTTCACATCACTTTTTATATTGTTAGATTTTGGAACTGGTTCTTGATTTTTCGTTTCATTGACGAACAAGGGTGTCCAAGGTTCTCTATCAAATATGTTCGAATTGAAAGAAAAAGGTGGAATTGTTTCACTGCTCATTGTAGTGATGGGAAGTTTTATGTATGTGGAATGTACTGGAGTTGTAGAAGAAGCTCTACCAGTAGTTCGGCCTGTTTCAGTTGTACTTTTACTTATCTTCTCTGTCGTTTCAGCTTCTTCAGTTGTTGCTATTCTATTAAAATTTGTTGGAGTTGTTCGCTTGGTGGTTGTTTTGGGTGATTGTGTTGTTACTTTCATTCTGACAGGTTTTCCAGTCGTAATATCTTGTTTCTCTGTTATGTCAGCGTCAGTTTTGGTTATTTTGAATGATCCCTGAGGTGATGATTTTTTTGAATCCAAAGCGGATTTTTTTTTAGGATTTGAGCCAATGGCAAGAGATATGTTTTTCACAACAGGTGTTTTCAAAAGAACTCCACCTTTTTTTCTTGTTTCATTTTGATGGGACGTTCTGGTTGGATAAGGCACTGCGAGATTCACCTCTTGAATACGAAGACTGCCAGGCTTGAAACGGATGTTCTTGAAGACAGGTTTTTTAGAAATTAAATCAGCTGAAATGGCATCTCCAATCAGTTTTTCTATCGGAGTAGCAGATCTGAAAGAAAAAGATTGATAATGCAAAACATATTCACAATAGTAATAAATGAATACCTTGGTAAACGTTTTCTATCTAGAGTTAATTTGAAGAATATGGTATAGGTGTCTTCACCAAATCTATCTACGCTACACTCTACTAAGGATGGTCCAAGAACACTTCGCTTGTAAAGTGTTTCTAATTGTGCACTATAACTCCGAGCCTTCTCTTGTAGAGCTCCGACAAATCTATCTCCTCTGAGAACTTTGATACTACAACTAAAGGTGACTAAAGCTGAAATATACGTTCAATCTTTTAGATGTTTGTAACAGATCGACCAATTTTACTTACGACTCTGTAATTCAGTGTGGAGAGCTCCCATATAAAGAGCCAAGCCAGCTACTGTTAATACTACAATTAAAACTATGAAGGAAGCTACAGCTAATGCTATGGGACATAGTCGGTTCCTAGAGCGAGGTGTTTCTTGATAGGGTGATAAAGGTCTTCTGTGGTAATTTCCTTGCAGATAATCGTTCTGAAAGAAAACGAATATGTTATTGGGATACTTTTATGGTCATAAACTGGATGGAAGTGAACACGATGAATTCAACTTTGAAAAGGAGGAAGCATGCTTTTTCTCTCAAATTGCAAAGCAAATATGATAGTCCAATTATGGAAATATCTATATGGAAACCACGACTGTGAAACCTTGCAATAGAATGATGTAATAGTGTAAATGTAAAAATAAAAGAGATAATTCGAAAAATTGAAAAAAAACCGTTCCTACATCATCTCGATACAAACTTTCAAGTCCAAATTGGGCGAATAGAGAATTATTTATAATTCCGAAATGACTTGATATGATAGATCTTTCAAACTTGATTAGGACCTCCTGTACGAAAATGAATATATGAAGGCTTTCAATGTCTCAATTTTTCAATACAGTGCTTTCGGGAAGTAACGAGTAAATTCAATATTTCTGAAACTGAGGGTTCTTTCTCTGAAACGTCGATTTTGTTTCAAATAGACACTTTTTGACATACGATCCATATTTCTGACGTAATTGTTATTCGAGATATGACGTCATCGACAAGTTTTTTGAATGGCAATACCCAATTTCGACCTTGCCAATTGAAACGTGTCATTTTACGTACACATAGTCGAAAATTATGGTTTTATTACTGTCAGATGAAAAAAATTCGAAATCGTACTTGTTTTTTTTTATTTTTGATAAATTACGTCACAAATATGGGATCATATGTCGAAGAATGCTTTCGTTTAAATCAAAATTGACGTGACAGGATTTATTCGAAGAACTCTCAGGTTCAAAAATTTGAATTCATTCGTTACTTTTCGAAAGCACTGTATTAATATCCAGACACTAAAGGCCCCCCATATATTTTTCTTCGTACACGACGTCCTTATAAAATATAAAATCGAAATGAGTTCGATTTCAAGTTTATATCTGACCATAATTTTTGACAATGTGTACGTGAAACGACACACTGTCAATTGGCATCATCGGAATTGGGTCTTGCTATTCAAAAAAAAATGTTGATGACGTCATACCTCTAATAACGATAACGTCACAAATATCTCAAAAAATGTCTCTCTTTGAAACATAATCGACGTGATTTTTCCGAAAGCCTCTCAGTTTCAGCAATCATGAATTCATTCATTAGTTTTCGAAAGCACTGCAACTTAAGTTTGTGTAAGGAATACAAAACTCGAATAGGTAATAGGCCAATTTTGAAGGACCGAAGGACCCTCAGCGTACGCGAGAAGTTAAAACCAATGCTAGTGTTGATATTGCCTTGAAAATTAAAAGAACCAGACCACGTACATTGGTGCTATATTCGATATTTCGCAAGAATTGAAGGGTGATAATATATTATCGCCCCGCCCCTCCTTAGGTTGATATATAAACATGGAAAATTGCTAATTTTTGAGTAATTAGCGCGATACTCACACTCTTACTTTTCTAATAATTCTATTCAGTGTTAAAGATGGCAAGTTTTACAATTATTTCAGGCACAAATATATTATAGCCTTCATATTATATGTATAAAACAGACGGTAAATAGGGAACAGAAACCGAAAAGCATTACATTTTAATAGTTCCTAAGAGCAATATATAATTTTGTTTGATACATTACGCGAAATAAGTATAGCTGAAGATAAGAATCAGAACAAATAATTGCTTAAGAAGAACTTGAACAGCTTGCAAACCATAGTGTGGCGATCACCAAGTGTGAAAAAATTAATATATCCTACAAGGAATGTCCACACTGAAATACGAATAAAATCATTTTTGTCAATCTATGTAACGAGGTTTGAAACGTAATATCGTTCGGTTTTGAGCTTTTTTAAAAAAACTTCTAAATTCAATTTTGATTAAATAATTATACAAATCAAATAGATTATCCTAAAAAAGATTTGAGAGTTGAAATTGAGCAAATAAGTTTCAAAAGGAATCTTTCAGCATTCGTTCTTTTCTTGATCTCGTATAGCTTTCTCTGTTTGTAAGCACCATAATTTCAAATATTCGCAATAAAGGTTGAGAATGAAGTTAAGATACTTCTCATTTTGGCTGAGATAACCGATTCGGAATTCTATTTTCGAATATTGTCCGATCTACTCGAAATCTTCCTATATGATGTGAAAAAACAATATAAAACTAGAGGCCTGACTAACACTCAGGAGCTTTCGCGGCCAATTTTCCAAGTATTGACCCCGCTCAACGCAGCCTTACTCCCTGAAATGATTATGCGAACTTCTCATATTTATGTTCCTCACGAAATTTGATATCAACCTTCGCGCCGTCATATCTCAACCAATAACTAGATTTCAATTCAATCGAATATATGCGCAGCTTTTACCCCTTCACAATTTCGAATTTCGCATTTGAGCCACAAACGCACCTGTCTCAAAAACTTGTGCTGTATTTGTGTGGTAGCTTTGGAGCCTAATGGTAACGAAGGTAATATTCTTCAATGGGTAAAATCCATCAAGTAATTCCGCAGATATATCTATTCGAAATCTTATTATCCTAATATTTCTGAAAATTGGGATCCAATCGAGTGTAAATCTAGTGCTTGGTTGAACAATGACGATGTGAATGTTCATGCAACATTTCATGATGGTTAAATGATTGAAATATCTCAAAATCTAAATCGTTTTGTCAGAGAGTAGAGCTGCGTTGGGAAAGCCATAACTCAGATTTCGATGAACTTTCGCATGAAGCATCTTGTTATTGTGTTTGAGTTGGCTTAGTGGCTGATCGTAAACATAATAACTCCTGAAGAAAACAACTCGAAGGTTTAGATCATTATTTGACATCCTGAATGGGTGAATTCCACCCGTGAATTTCCCATAAATATCCATTAGAAGGTTTATTTGCCCATAATATTTCCAAAAATATTTTCCTGACAGTGCTGAAATCTACTCGGCTGTTAGATGACGAATTAAAGGTTTGTGCATAATTTTGACTTACACTGACGATAAATCAACAGCTTTTGCGCGCCTGTTTAAGTTCGATGCCAAAGTGGTCATCTTTTCACGTAATTACCCCGCCCAACGCAGCTTTACTTCCTTATGAAAAAATGGAATTCTGCATGAACCTTCAAGCTATAATTTTTGAATCAAGTATTTATTACTTCCATCTAATCAGTATTTTCGGAAATATTGGAAAAATAAAATTTGGAATGGGTATATCTGCGGAATCATAGGTTGGATTTTACCTACTCCACAAATATCGGTCTTTTAAGTTGCTTCTTTCGGTAGATAGGATCCGCAGTTAGGACGACAATTAGCACAACTTCCGGAATATCGACTCGACGTTTGTAGAGTACGTTTGGGCCTTAGTTACAGAAGTCGGATTCGAGAATGGGAAAATCGTACCAATAATTTCTTAAATACCAAAGGGAAATTTCATCTACATTTTGAATGAAGAATGATAGCTTGAAAGTTCATACAGAATTTCATGAGGACCATATGAAGAAGATCGCCAAATTTAAGCATAAGGAAGTAAAAAAGCGCCTAAAGACCAAATAGGAACACAATAGCTTCCGAACCTCAGAAACCGGATATTTGTATTCGATTAGATTTGAACCTTAATTACGAAAGCCGAATTCGTGAATGGGTAAAATCCATCCAATGATTCTGCCGATACCCATTCAAGATGTAATTTTCCCAATATTTCCAAATATACAGAGTGAATGGGATTGAAAACCGGTACTTTGTTGAAAAATGACAGATCGAAGATTCATACGAAATTTCGTCAGGATAATATGGTTAGAAGATCGCAGAATATAGAATATTTGAAATAAAATTTGGTTTGTCTCAAATTGTCCCAACGACACGATCATACCGAAATTTTTCAGAAACATAAGCATTTTACGCGCTTGTTCTGGGGAACAGCGCGTTATCAATTCGTCACGATGTCTGTAATTTTCCAATTTTGAGCCGAAATTGGTCTCAAACGACTAGGTTGGACTCATTGATGAAGAATCCGTATTCAAAATTGATTCTGTCTGTCCGACCGGCCGTACGCGCTGTAACTCTCGAAAGAAAAGACCTAGAGTCTGGAAATTTTCAGGTTAGGTTAAGATCCTGAATATCTCGGTTAAGTTCGTTAATAGGCCAAATCTGCCAAATGGTTTTTGTGCTACAGCCATTTGAAATTTTGATTTTTCAATAACTCGAAAAATATTTATCTGATCGAAATGAAACTTGGTTTGAAGATGAACAGTGTCAATAAGAAGAATTATCCATGGAAAAATTCTAAAAAAAATTTTTATTTCTGAAAATTTCTATATTTCATTAAAATTTCACTATTTCGCAATGTGAACAAGCGCGTAAAAGCTGCTGACTTCACGTCGGTACTCTTCTAGATTTTTTCAATTAGTATAACCAAGTTGCATCATAATTGGAGCACAGATACCGAGAAAAAAAACAAGAAATTTGACAAATTTTTCACCAATATCACCGAAAATGAAAATCGGGTCAAACTGGAATTTGGTTCACTCTTGTAGAATATAGCGTTCAAGGTCCGTACAAAACTTCGACGAAATCTGATGAACAGATTTCGAAAAAAAAATTTCTTCCAAAAACCTTATTCCTGCATACGACCGCTTGGAATGAATGAATTGCCAAATGCTTTACTTGGTAACTGTTGCGATTTTCAGTAGTAATACCCCTAGGGCCTTGATAATACCGAGATAATTTTGTCATAGAGAATGCTGAAAGCGTGTTGCTTGATAATAGCCTATCAGCCTTCAAAGGCCGATTACAGCAAAAAATGGCCAGTAAAGTACTATTTTTTCCTTATGATTTTGATAGTTTAGTACCGTGCGACGTTTTTAAACTCAGTCAGAAGCTGGGAAAACTGCTTTTTGTATTTTCTTGATGTTGAATGTTTGAGTGAATCCTATTGAAAACTAAAGTTCTAATTTTCAAACTTTTTGCGCGCATGTTCTAGGGGAACAGCGTGCTATCGTTTTGATCAAATGTCTGTAATTTTGGATGATTGAGCCGAAAATGGTCTCAATCGACTAGGTTGGACTCACTGATGACGAATCCGGTGTCAAAATCGATTCTGTCCGGCCGGCCGGCCGGCCGGCCGTAGACACGCTTACTGTCGACAGAAGCAAGCTAGCAACTTGAAACTTTCAGGATAGGTTGCGCATCAGAATGCCGCGGTTAAGTTCGTTAATGGGCCAAATCGGTCGAATAGTTTCGGAGTTATAGGCAGTTGAAGTTTTGAAGTTATTTATTTTTTATTTCAGAAACTACTTGAGAGATTGGATTCAAACTTGGCAGTTGGGTGGAGTATAACGACGCGCAACTTTGAGCCAAATTTCGTCAGGATCAGAATGTCATTTAATTTAAAAAAAACCATTTATCATATCCGAAAAACAAGTCCACCAACACTTTGAACTTCATATTTAACAGCAGTGTACCAAATTTCAGTTCGATACGATCACAAGTTTCGGAGATATCGGGAAAAAATGTGTCAAATTTCGAGGTTTTCTTCTCGATATCGTTTATTTTTTCGGTATAACTCGAGAAATACTGATTCAGTCCTGATGAAACTTCACAGCTAGTTTTGAGATGCAGAAAGACAACTTCATGCGAAATTTCGTGATAATCGTGTCATTAGAACAATTTGAAAAAAAAATTTGTATGATTTTTCTCATCATATCATCCTCATCAAATTCTGTATGAAACTTCGAACTGTTATTTTTCGATGAAGTACTGGATTTCAATTCGATCTGATCTGTATTTTTGGAAATATTGAAAAAATAAAATTTTGATTGGGTATATCTACGGAATCATTGGGTGGATTTTACCCATTCACGAATTCGGCCTTCGTAATTTAGGTCCAAACCTTCTCTACAAATATCGAGTTCCTAAGTTGTTTCTTTCGGAAGTTATTGTGTTTACGCAGTCGGCCGTTAGGCTGACCGTATTTCCAAAAATACAGATATGATCGAATTGAAATTCAGTAATTTATCAGTAAAAATTTCAAAAAGCACTACCGTGAAGGCAGCAGCTTTTGCGTGCATGATCAAATTCGTTGCTGAAGCGGTCATCTACATTGAACATGCGCGCAAAAGTTGCTGCCTTCACGGCAGTGCTTTTTGAAATTTTTTTGAGTAACTTTGAGTAATTGCAGGAAGCTGAGTTATTTTTGTTATCAAAACAACATTCAGGGAGATCATATTATGGAAAAAAATCTGCGAAATACCTACTACATGAAAAGATATGAATTTTTGAAACCTTACTGGCATATTGAATCGATAAAATACAAAAAAATTATAACTCGGAAACTACAAAAATTGCATAACATACATGGGGTATTTTTGAATGCCCTCAGGTGTGAGGAATCTAAAATATTTTATTGACGTTACTACTTGGACCACCCTGTATGTATCTTCGATCTGATCAGTACTCTTTAAATTATATCAAGGAAATAAAATTTCAATTGGCTAAACCTTCGAAACGATTGGAAGGATTTCGCCCTGATAACACGTCACGGCCTTTTCTGTGAACTCGAAATAAATATATCTTCGAAAGAGTTAGTCATACAATATTACCAGTGTTATAAAACTGCAACGCAATCAACTAACAAAGGAGATATAAATTGACCGTTGACTGTTGGACATAAAATGCATGATTCGACCAGATTTCTCAAGACATGAAATTGATATCGGATACATATGAACACAAAGTTCGTTCGTGCATAAGCAAATTGTTACAAGGAACGAAGGAATGGTTAAAGCAGGACAGGAGGGCGTTGCCTGGAAAACTTATTGCTAACGGATTTCGACATGTTAATGCGTTTATTAGTATTCTATCCGTTGAATTCTTCATCTTGAGTTGATTCCAAAAAATGCTGCTTCCTGTACACCTAGAACAATGGAGCTCCGGAAGTGATAAAACCTGGGATATTTCATGTGTATGTTACTGTTAAAGCTCGATCTGTGATAAATCTAAAGATTTTGAACACTTAATTGTTCTCACTCAAGTTCACTTTACGTTTGAGAAAAGATAACTCAATAGTGTAGCGCTTATTCCTTGAAACGAGAGTACATTATACCATTGAGTTTTCAAATTTGAGAACTCAATGATTGTCAGTTTTCAGAAGATTGGCAATCTGGTCAAAATAGTTAATGGGCGAAATCCTCCTGAAGGCATTGCGATAGACCCAATGGTCCCGGAGATACATCCAGTCGAAATTTTATTTTTACAATATCCCCAAAAATACTGATCGGAATTGAATTTGAGCGGTTTTTTTTGCGTCCACCTTCTGAGGAATATTGTGCTTTCATTATGCTTGAATGTATGTATTTCTGCGAATTTTGATAAGGAAATCATCTGAAGCGAAAGGTCTCTTGCATATATTTTTGCGCGCATGTTCTAGAGGAACAGCGTGCTATCGTTTTGTCCAAATGTCTGAAATTTTCGATGATTGAGCAGAAAATGGTCTCAAACGCCTAAATTGGACTCACTGATGACAAATTCGGTGTCAAAATCGATTCTGTCCGGCCTGCCGTGGTCACTATAACAGTCGAAGGAAGTGAGCTAGCAACTTGAAACTTTCAGGGTAGGTCGCACATAGGAATGCTGCTGCTAAGTTCGTTAATGGGCCAAATCTGTCGAATAGTTTCGGAGTTATAGCCACTTGAAATTTTGAAAATATTTATTTTTTATTTCAGTAACTACTTGAGCGACTGGATTCAAACTTGGCAATTAGGTGGAGTATAACGACGCGCAACTTTGAGTCAAATTTTGTCAGGATCATATTGTCAGTAAATTGAAAAAAATTTCTTTTCAACATTTTTTTTTTCGGAAACCATAAATCATATCCAAAAAAAATTTCACTCAGACTTTGAGCTTCATATTTCACAACAGTGTACCAAATTTCAGTTCGATACGATTATAAGTTTTGGAGATATCGAGAAGAAATATGTCAAATTTCGAGGTTTTCTTCTGAATATCGTTGCTTTTTTCGGTATAACTCGAGAAAGACTGATTCAATCCTGATGAAACTTCGCAGCTAGTTTGAAGATGCTGAAAGACAACTTTGTAGGAAATTACGTGATGATCGTGTCATTAGAACAATTTGAAAAAAAAAATTTCTCTGATTTTCTTATCATATCATCCTCATTAAATTCTGTATGAACCTTCGAACTGTAATTTTTCGATGAAGTACTGGATTTCAATTCGATCTGATCTGTATATATACCCATTCGAAATTTTATTTTCCCAATACTTCCAAAAATACAGATTAGATAGAATTGAAATCCAGTACTTTGTCGACAAAAAACAGTTCGAAGGTTCATACAGAAATTAATGAGGATAATATGATATGAAGATCACAGAATATTAAATATGTATTTGAAAGAAAGAATTTGATTTTTTTTTCAAATCGTTCTTCTGACACGATCATCACGAAATTCTGTACAAAGTTGTGTTTCAACAGCTTCAAACTAGGTGCGAAGTTTCATCACGAAATTTCAAATATTTTTTCCCAATATCTCCGAAACTAATGACCGTATCGAATTGAAATTTAGTATACTGCTGTAGAATATGGAGCTTAGAGTTCGCGCTGAATTTTTTTCAAATGTTATAAACAGTTCACAAAAAAAATTTTTTTCGAAATTTACTGATTGTATGACCCCAACAAAATTTCGCGAGAAGTTGCGCGTTGCTGTACTCCAACTTACTGCCAAGTTTCGATCCAATCGTTTCAGTAGTTTTTGAATTATCGCCAAAATAACGTCAAAACTTCAAAAGGCTAAAACTCCGAAACCGTTGGGCCGATTTTGTCCATTAATGAACTAAACCGTCGCATTTTGAAATGCAACCTACCCTGAAAGTTTCAGGTCTATGGACGGCCGGCCAGCCGGCCGGACAGAATCGATTTTGACACCGGATTCGTCATCAGTGAGTCCAACCTAGTCGATTGAGACCATTTTCTGCTCCATCATCGAGAATTACAGACATTTGGACAAAACGAAAGCACGCTGTTCCCCAGAACATGCGCGCAGAAAGCATCAGTGCATATGAAAAAGTCGAAATTAACTTGCATTTCCCGTCGAACCAGAATTCATAATCTCTTGTTAACTTGAGTCCATTGAAAACAATTTGTAGTATCAATGTCTAAAATTTCAATCCGATTCTGATAAAATGAAGATTATTTTGGGGGTGAACCTGATTGCTATGACACCTCGTATACTGCACTCTACTAATCGCCATTAGTAAAATATACCATGTGTAAAACACTTGACATGGTAGAAGCCCGATGAATGGTGTATTTTTTATTGAAAATTTTACAATCATCAACCTATGTTGGTAAACCGAAGATTGACCTGGGATTCACCAGAATGCGGCTTTTTCAGAAGCATAAAATGTGACCTCATCTTAATTCTCAAGTGAACTCACCTTACTCGGACTACAACCGAAAAATGATGTAGTTATCTTCGGATCTAAAACGAATTCGCCCATGAAACTAATAACGATGATCAAAGAGTAGATGTAAGATAATAATTCTCGTTAATTTATCGCTTCAAACTATATTAGATATTTTCGATGGTCGGACGCACATTTATGTCTACCAATAAACATACAGGCTGTTTCCAATTGTGAGTTTCCGCGCTCGTTTCAAGGCATTATCCAAATGTCTTTATTTTCGGATTTTGATCAGATATAATGAAGGCTTTCTGCTCAAATCTAACTCTGTCTGGCCGTGCTTACCTGAGCGTTTACAATATAACTTTGCAGATGAATAACTTAGAGAATCAAACAATTTTCAGGGCAGGTTTAGAGCTTTGATGCGAAGGTCATTTTTACAAAACACAAAATCCGCCCAACGGGTTAGTAGATAAACGGATTTGAAACTCTATCATCTCAATATTTACAAAAATCAAGACAGGATCGGGTCAAAATTCAGCACGTGGATGAACGAAGTGATGGGCTTTCATTCAAATGTAAAACCAAGGCTCAGATGAAATCACTTCGTAAAACTATCACTCCCTGAAACTGAAACTGCAATTTTATGTATTTCCAATTTCACGAGAATGGTTCAGCCTTATATTTACAAAACTTCAGATATTTCCCAAACAACAGATACGATCTAGTTAATATTTATCGATTGATGTAAAATAAATTCTCTTCAGAACTTAAAATGGAAAATTTCAATTTTAACTTGTTTAAATTGTTGATTCATTTAAAATTAGTTTTAATGATACGATCACCTCGACAGTTCGTATAAATTGTGCATCAGCATTTGCCACCTAGTAACATTACCGGATCATTAGTTTCTGAGTTACATCAGAAATTTCAACGATGCCGATAAAAATCCACGAAATTTTACATATTCTTTTCCCCAATATCTCCGGATACGGAATAGAATCAAATCAAAATACGTAACACTGTTGTGAAATGTTGACAAAAAACCTAACTGAAATTAATAAAAGGAAATAATTTTGCAGATTTTCTCGTTATTACGATGAAGGACTGAGATGTATACAATATTGTTCATTCGGCAACATTTTTTCCAGAAGCTGCCCTCAACGAATAGTTCAAATCCTGCAATCCGTAAGGGCGTTTTCTATAAATAGCAATTTTCAATTATTTCTCAAGAGTAATTTTCAGATATCGGGATAACCTATAAACAACTAAAAAATATTCTATATAGTAAATCTTGAAAAACTATAGAATGGTGTATTTTGCGCACATGTTGTAGTGGAACAGCTTGTTTGCCTTTTTTGAAAAGCTTCAAGTAATTTCAGGAAGTTGAGTTTTGTTTTAGTTGAAACAACATTCAGGGATATCATATTACATAGAAAAATTTTACAAAATACATACAACATGAAAAGATATGACTTTTTGAAATCTCGTTGGCATAATAAATTGAAAAAACACAAAAAAAAATTTAACTCGAAAACTACAAAAAATCGGGTAACATACATGGGGTATTTTTGGATACCCCTAGGTGTAAGGAATCTGAAAAAAAAATTATTGGCGTCAGTACTTGGACCACCCTTTATGTTATTATCATTTAAAATTTTATTACATTAAATCCGAATCTACGCGCTAGGTAGATCTGGTGGGCGCGCTAGTATCAATACATTTATGAATTTACATGAGAAATGCTCCGATTTATGACAGTTTTCGTCTCCAATTCGATTTGTTCTCATGAAATCAGGATTTTTTCCACAATTCCCCGGGTCAAACGTGAAGGTCAACTATTTCGCGATGAGGTGACATGGATCTTCCGAAACTAAACGTCTCTTCGTAACAAATTGTCAAAGAACCGTAAAACTCCTAGTCGTTGAGATTTCGACTCGACAATCCTTCATGTAAAACGAACTGTCTCCGTTATTCTGTTGAAATATAGGTAATTTCTTGCTCTTTCCGTGAAACCGTTTTTAATAAAAACGAGTTGGATGTTAATGATAATCGTCATAAGGCACGTCGTTATACTGATCATGATTAGATAATATTTTTTTTTACGGGTTGTCATGATGAGCAGGTTGAATTAGATGTTGAAGAAGACATTTTTGTGGGATATCTAGATTACACTCAATAAAATTATTTTTGGGAGATAGATCAACTTTAGAAAAGAATGATTTTAACGAATCGTCATTTTCAGAAAAAGTTCAACAAAAAATGAAGGAGGGTAACATTTTTTTTACGAGTTGTCATAATGAACAGTTAGGTTAGTTGTTGAAAATTATATTTTTCTGAATATCTAGAGCGAATAGATTACAGCCAATAAAATAAATATCGTATAATATTGTCCTCTGCGGATGAATATCGGATGTCTCAAAGAATTAATAACTAAAAACTATACATAGGAGCTCTGAAATAGTACGGTTTACTACAAGGCTGTATTTTCACCCCCTTCTTTCTTCATTCTTTTCAACGCTCTTGATTTCGAAAACAGCGCGTTATCGTTTTGCCCGTATATCTAAAATTTTAGAATTTTAAGCCGAATATGGTCTCGAACGATCAGGTTGGACTCCCTGGAGGAGGAGAAACCGTGATCGAATTTTACGTCCACCCGAGCATTTGTGTATGCTCTCTTACTTTCGAAAGAAATGACCCAGCGACTTGAAATTCTCAGGTTAGGTTTAAGCCGAAAACGCTCGGTCGATTCCGAAAATTGGCAGAATCCGACGAACGGTTACGAAGTTATGCCTTTTTGAAATTTTAAGGTTAGTTCTTCTATATCTCAAGAACTACTGATACTATCTATTTGGAGCTTCGACATCAGTTGAAGATTACACCAACGCATAATTTCGAGCTAATTTTCTGTGGATTCACTCATTGGGAAATAAAAAAATAATGATGTTGAAAAAATTCGTTGTTTCGGAGACTAATGATCAGATTGCGATGAAATAAGAAGAAGGCCTTCGAGTAAATACTCAACAACAGCGCTTCAAATTTAAATTCCATCCGTTGTTTCATTTTCGGAGATATTAAAAAAACAATATGTGAAATTGTAGTTGATATATCGATTAAAGCTCATTTTTGGAGGATTCTGCATCTTCATATCTGGGGTTTCACTCCCGATATCTGAAATAGAATGATTGAAATTAAATAAAAATTTTGTGGATTGCAGGATTGAACTATTTGTCAAGGGCATTTTCTTGGAACTCAGATTGCCTGATGAACAATACCGAAAAAAAAACAAACAATAAACAAAGCTGTGACGTTTCAGAGTACAAATCTGACACTTTCTTCGTCAAACATGTAAATTTTTGCGCGCATGTTCTAGGGGAACAGCGTGCTATCGTTTTGTCCAAATGTCTGTAATTTTGGATGATTGAGCCGAAAATGGTCTCAATCGACTAGGTTGGACTCACTGATGACGAATCCGGTGTCAAAATTGATTCTGTCCGGCCGGCCGGTCGTCCGTAGACACGATAACTGTCGACAGAAGCAAGCTAGCTACTTGAAACTTTCAGGATAGGTTGCGCATCAGAATGCCGCGGTTGAGTTCGTTAATGAGCCAAATCGGTCGAATAGTTTCGGAGTTATAGGCACTTGAAGTTTTGAAGTTATTTATTTTTTATTTCAGAAACTACTCGAACGATTGGATTCAAACTTGGCAGTTTGGTGGAGTATAACGACGCGCAACTTTGAGCCAAATTTCGTCAAGATCATATTGTCAGTAAATTAAAAAAAAAATTTTTTTCGAAATTTTTTTACAAAAAAATTTTTTTTTCGGAAACCATTCATCATATCCAAAAAAAATTATACTCACACTTTGACCTTCTAATTTCACAGCAGTGTACTAAATTTCAGTTCGATACGATCATAAGTTTTGGAGATATCGGGAAAAAATATGTCAAATTTCGAGGTTTTCTTCTCGATATCGTTGATTTTTTTGGTATTACTCGAGAAATACTGATTCAGTCCTGATTAAACTTCACAGCTAGTTTTATGATGCTGAATGACAACTTTATGCAAAATTTCGTGATAATCGTGTTATTAGAACAATTTGAAAAAAAAAATTTCTATGATTTTCTCATAATATCATCCTCATTAATTTCTGTATGAAACATCGAACTGTTATTTTCGATGAAGTACTGGATTTCAATTCGATCTGATCTGTATTTTTGGAAATATTGGAAAAATAAAATTTTGATTGGGTATATCTACGGAATCATTGGGTGGATTTTACCCATTCACGAATTCGGCCTTCGTAATTAAGATCCAAACCTTCTCTACAAATATCGAGTTTCTAAGTTGTTTCTTTCGGAAGTTATTGTGTTTACGCAGTCGGCCGTTTGGCTGACCGTAAACACAATAACTTCCGGAAGAAACGACTTAGAAACTCGATATTTGTAGAGTAGGTTTGGGGCTTAATTACGAAGGTCGAATTCGTGAATGGGTAAAATCCGCCCAATGATTCCGTAGATATACCCATTCAAAATTTTATTTTTACAATATGTCCAAAAATACAGATATGATCGAATTGAAATCCAGTAATTTATCAGAAAAATATTTCAAAAAGCACTGCCGTGAAGGCAGCAGCTTTTGCGCGCACGTTCAAATTCGTTGCTGAAGCGGTCATCTACATTGAATATGCGCGCAAAAGTTGCTGCCTTCACGGCAGTGCTTTTTTAAATTTTTTGTTTATCGTTTGTATTGTTTCATTATTTTAACTAGGCAATCTGTTTTTCAAGAAACTTGCCATGGACAAGTAGTTCGATCCTGCTGCAATCCACAAGGCCGTTTTCCTTGAAAAAAAAACAATTTCTATTTGATTTTAATAGTTTTGTTTCAGATATTGGTATGAAAACCCAGAAAAAACCTTAAAAATGGTGTAATTTATCCAAATTCTCAAGTTACTGACTCAAAATCTCGAGAAATATACTGCATCTGAAAGATTGAAACTTCGTTACTCTATTAAGAATGCCGACTCGCGATAGTACTCAAAATTTCGTGAGGATGGTACAGAATAAAAAATTTGGAATTTTTGTTGAGAAATTTTTTTTTGCATAAAAATTCTCCAAATTTCAATGACATTATACATTCTATTATTATATATGAAGATATTTGACTTTTTGATACTTATTCAACAAGCGAAGAAATTGAAACTGAGCTCTTCGAAATTAATGGGTATACAGGGTGTCCCCTCGAAATTATTTTTCCTAGTAAATCGAAATTTTTATAAAAAAAATCGACAGGCTCTAGTGATTTTCCGAATTCTTGATTTTTCCACTAGAATAGACCTGTGAAACCTCGTAAACCCTGTTCCATTTTACCGCCTATGAAATATTGGACAGCTGAATTCAAAGTGGTCATACAAGCATTCAGAATGAAAATCGATCAGTTTGTCCATATTGAAATGATTGAAAAATCCACAGTCCAATGATGAACTATCAGAAAGTCAAATTACGTGAGATTGGTGAAATATTACCAGAAATCATTTTGATATGATAAAACTTCCTGTATGATGGGTGCTTTACTTCAAAATGTAAACTGTGAAATTTTCAGGGGAGTAATTCTTTTTTTTTTTTGGTCGATCACTAAGGTTTATTATTTGATTTTATCTAATAATAAACCAATATGAAATGAATTTTAGGTACATGATGCCATCGTACCATCGCGTTATCATTGACATGCCTTCCTAGAATATAATCCCTGTCTCCTCGACATGACTGAAGAGGAGTTGACTGGATTCACAATAATGAGCATTTCAGTTCAACAACTATCATTGATATTCGAATTTTTTGTGAGAATTCCATCTCATTGGTTTCAATGCTGAATGATTTGAGCTCTGTCAACAATGCTTTAATTGCATTTAACAGCATTGCTCAAATTTGCAAAATATAGATTCGCCAAAACAATGTTCACTTCCAAGAAAAATGCGGGGCAATTCATTAGTTGTACATCGGCTACAGCATTCCTGAATTCATTACTTAAATTCCCCTGGAATTATACTCCTTGTTAAATGTCGAAAAATTTTAAGTAGCCAAGATAATTGGTGGATATTTGAACGTAGCTCGCTTTGGTTGGCAATAAATAATTCCCAGAAAATTTGAGTTACAACCTACAAAGTTGAGGACCATGGTGAAGAATTTTCGACTTGGGTTTCATCGCATCTTTCGCATTGCTTTGATATTAGTTGCTATTTATGATCATACGATGGATGCTGATTCGATCTGATTGAAAATATATCCCAGATAAAAGACAATTAAGTGCGGCAGCATTTATCAACACGCAGTGTCGTCGAATCCACTTATTAGACCAGGGTCATTATTATTTCAAACCAAATAAAATGAAAGTAGGATGAAACCCTTTGGAAAAGGAAACCAATATTATAAAAACGCTGCAAATTTTACATTATTTCCTCAGTTAAATACCAGTTAGGTACCACTGGTCGGAAATCATCAGGGTAAAATTTTTTAGGTTCAGTTATGCAATAGTAATCAACGTTGAGAGTTTCAAGAAAATTTATTGGTAAGTTTTCGAGAAATAATTTTTTCCCCCTTACGCACCGTTTTGAGCCCTTAGAGTGCACCGACCTGCTGAAAAGCTTGAAGGATCAATTTCGAGCGACACATGATTTTCCTAGTTTCGCGGATTTCGGTTCAGTACTTTCAGAGGAAAGCCCCGGACAACGGACGGATTTTTGGTTTATTATTGGATAAAATCAAATAATAAACCTTAGTGATCGAGCAAAAAAAAATTAAATTACCCCCCTGAAAATTTCACAATCCGTTGTCCGGGGCTTTTTCTGAAAGCACTGAACCGAAATCCATGAGAGTTGGCAGAAAAACCGTGTGTCACTCGAAATTGATCCTTCAAGATTTTCAGCAGGATCGGTGTACCCTAAGGGCTCAAAACTGGAGGGTAGGAGAGAAAAAATATTACTCGAAATTTATCGAGTTTTCATGAAACTCTCCATGTTGATTACTGTTGCATAGCTCAACCTAAAAATTTTCACCTAGGTGATTTCCGACCAGTGGTCCCTGAGTTATGAAGAAAAATGCTGCAAAGTGTGCTGTGAACAACCGATGAGTTATAAATAATAATATATAAGTTTCATTTAAGGTATCACCGGTATTGTGTTATTTGACTGAGATAATAATAAACCCTTGTATAAAATTTGCAGCGTTTTTTTTATTAGTTCATTAAAATCTACATATGTACTTCCAAATGTAAACTGTGAAATTTTCAGGGGGGGTAATTGTTTTTCTTTTGGTCGATCACAAAGGTTTATTAATTGATTTTATCAAATAATAAACCAAAATTAAAGAAAAATAATTTAAAGGTGATCTGAGGTTGGGAAGTAAAAGGGGGTGAGTATTTAAGGTTAAAACACAGTTTATCTCATTTTTCCGTAGTCTATTTTCCATATATTTCCAAAAATATAGATCGGATCGAATTGAAAATATGATGGCTTGAAGCATAGTATACTATGCTGGAAGGTGCATGCAGACTTTAATGGGCCTCATATGAAAACAAGATTGACAAACTTTTTTATCAGGAAGCAAAGCTACGTTTGGCGAGGTCAATACGTGAACAGGTGACCGCTCTGGCAACGAATTTGAATGCGAAATGAAAACTTTTAATGCTTTTCTAGATTTTCATATAGTATCTCAAGGTACATGAATCACAGCGTCACAGTCTGTATAGGCACAAAAAATTGGGGTAAAGTATAAAAAATTTAAGAACGTGTTTAAAGAAAAAGTAGATTCGACTATGTTGAGGAGGAATTATTATTTATTAGAGTTGGTCATTTGAACATTGCCATGAAATCACAACAATATATTTTAATAAAGGGTTTTCCAATAAGAGGTGTTATTTTGATATTCAAGGAAAAATGCCATTTTTCAATATAAATGATCGGATGTTTATTTCATTATTAAGAAGAAGCTATGCCGTTAATAGTGGAGAATAACATCAGGCAAATAGACCACCACGACCACGCTTACAGGACCATATTTTTTAATGAAACTTTCCATAACCAAATCGCAAAGTGGCTGCATTATGTCCTCTATAGCCTCACGAATTCCATCTTTGAGGTCTTGAATCGACGCTGGGCTATTGGCGTAGACCTTCTCTTCCACGAGGCCCCAAAGGAAGAAGTCGCAAGGTGTTAAATCACAAGATCTCGGTGGCCAATTGTGATCACCTCTTCGAGAGATAACACGGTCCGGAAACTTTTTCCGCAAAAGATCAATGGTTTCGTTCTTGTGTGGCACGTAGCTCCGTCTTGTTGAAAGTAAACGTTGTCCAGATCAATACCATCCAATTCCGGCCATAAAAAATCATTAATCATCTCCCGATAGCGCAATCTATTCACCGTAACTGTTGCTCCAGCCTCATTTTCGAAAAAGTAAGGTCCAATGACTCCGCCGGACCATAAACCGCACCAAACAGTCACACGTTTTATTCTTCACATCACTAACTTGTCCCAACAGCTCGAATTTTTCCACCATTTTCTTTATTGCTGTCCGACAAGTTGCTTCACGACGACCCAAAAATGTTCGAGTTTTACGAACCGTCTCTGCCAAATTTTCACCATTTTCATAGTGAAATTTAATAATTTCAATGCGTTGTTGAAGCGTGTATCGTTCCATTTTTATTGATGGCTTAGTTTCTAATTGTCAAATGTCAAAAAATGACAGCTTCAAAAGTGACATCTACCGAAATAGCGAGCTATTCAAAATAACACCTCTTATTGGAAGGAAAACCCTTTATATGCACAACCATTGATGGAAATCATCCCAAAAAAATCCCATTCACTTGTCGAGAGATGAATTTGCAAAGCTAATCGCCTTAATGGAATCAATTTTTTATTTATTCAATGTGAGATGGAGAGGCGACCTTGCAAGGTTTTTACTCCCTGAGTCTTCACGGTATCGTGTATAAAACGGTCGTTTAGAGCGACCGGTTCTCTAACATATTTGCCCTAGGCCAAGCAACAAACTGAGGCTTACGTACGTTGAGCCTTTGTTTCTATTTGCAATAACTAACTGAAATATATTTATTGATTTGTGATAATACCAAGGGTAATATCAGATCGAACTTTTTTTTCTGAGGTTCAATGTACTCTTCTCCGACGACCTGAACTATGGGAGTCTAATATCGGAATGTAGGTATATCTATTATATTTCTAGATGAAAATTGGAGCAACCATCAGACAAATGGTATATTTCACCGAATAATTTTCAGAAAATAACAGTATTTAATCAACAATGAATTTTGTATGGGAATTATGAACTGCAGTAATTGGATAAAAATGTTTGCTATTTCATACTAAACAGGTACATAAGTTTTCAGGTTTTTTCCGAATTTCCACTTCCAATATCTGAAAAGGAAGCATTTGAAATTAAATAAAATTATTATTTGTAGAACAACCGTTGTGGATTGCGGGATCTAAACTATTCGTCAAGGGCTGTTTATATAAAAATTGTTGCTTTATGAAAAATAACGAAATAATATCAACGATTAACGGAGTGAACTGTAACGTTTCAGTATCTATATCTGACTTCATCCTTAGACATTTAAGAGAAAATTTGCAAGAATCAATTTCTGTTAATACTTTTGTGATTCAAAGACTGTTGTCTTCATAAAACATCACTAGGCAACATTTCTTCTAGAAACTGTCCTTGACAAATAGTTTGAGGCCCGCAATGCGGAAGGGCGTTCTCTATAAATAATAATTTAATTTAATTTTTAATAGTTCCTTTTCAGATATTGGAAGGGAAAACCTGAAAAAAATTGGGAAATAATGCAAAAAATCCTCCCGAAATATCCCTCAATCGATAACAGGTAGAGCTTTTAGGCACTCATTTTATATGGAACAAGAGCGTTATGGAGCGTTTTACCCAAACGTCTCTAATTTTCTAATTTTGAGCCGAAAATGGTCTCGAACGAATGGTTTAAACTACCCGATAAAGAATCCGTACTAAGATTCAACTCGAGTTTGCGACAGTTGAGGGATTTTTGGTCAACAGGATCGACCTAAGTGACTTTCCGCTGACAGTCAATAATGTTGACATACATGATTTTGACAGGTTGAACTAACTGACACTCAACGACTCAATAATATTGATGTTCAAGAAGATTTATGAGATATTTTGAAGAGAATGGCAAATTCGAATAACCCAGAAGATTTGTCTACTTTGTTCTGTGAAGTTTTCACACCAAAGTATCGATCAAAGTTTATTTTGGGAGGATTTTGCATAATTTTTTCTGGGTTTTCACTCCCAATATCTGAAACAGAACCATTAAAAATTAAATCAAAATTGTTTTTTCGTGAAAAACGAATTGCAGGATTAAACTATTTGTCAACTGCATTTTCTTGGAAAACAGATTGCCTGACAAAACAAAGCGAATCTGACTGTTTCATCAGACAAAGGAGAAAATTTTTTGGAATTGTTTTCTTTCGATTTTTCATTTTGAGTTGAGACTTTTGTCAAACTGATAGTTCTAAGTAAACACAGCAACGCTTTTTTAAGTCAACTCAGCCAAATAATTATAATTTTGCTCATTGTTCTTTAGAACTAGACCCTACTTGGCCGAATTTACTTAAAAAAGGGGTACAATTAAAAACTTTCAAACCAAATGAACCTGGGTTGCTGTGTTTTCTCAAAAATTTCAATTTGACAAAAGTCTCAAACCAAAACGAAAAATCGAAAGAAAATAATTCAAAAAATTCTCTCCTTTGTCTGATGAATGAGTCAGATTTGTACTCTGGAACGTCACAGTTCGCTTTCTTTATCGTTTGTATTGCACCTGTATTGTTTATTAGGCATTCTGTTTTCCAAGAAACTGCCCAGATATTGGGTGTGAAAACCGATAAAAAACCTAAAAAAAGATTTTCACACTATGTCAGGAAATAAATATATGGAAGTATCTATGGATCTCAATTTCGAAGGAGTTCGTATGAATAATTCCCAAAAGAAAATTCCTCAAAAGTTGCAATGTTAATGTTGTTCTGAATCTTGACGTTTTGTTGTACGCCTCGGTTGACCAGTGGGTCTTCTTCATGTTCCTCTATCTGCATTTGTCCATAGAAACACTAGCATGCCTTTCAGAGCAGTACAATTATCAACACGACGAATAATTTATCGAAAGAACAAAGCAAGATCTCGAAAGGCAACAATTCTACCCTGGCAAAATTAAAATTACAAGTTGATAATTTGACGTCTTCGAAGTTGTTGCCATTTTGTAAGGCTAACTATGGCTTAGCAAAATATGCCAGGCAATAACTGTAAACTGTTCTTTTCAGGTTTCATGAACAACTTTCTTCAAGAATAAAATGACAAAAAAATTCGTAGCATGCTTCAAATGTGGTAATTCTGTTGGCAAAAAATAGTTTGGAAAGTTATTCTTTCTAGATATAGGTCTTTTAATGACACTGAGTACACATGTTTGAAAAAATTTGACGACGGTTTCGAGGCAATTCATTCGGTGTCTGGTACTTTTTTGAGATAGATCGTGAACTTCAAATTAATTTAATGAATAATAAATTTTTTACTAGTTCTTAATGGTTTTTTCGTCCTAGTTCATATAGGTTTTTGCGTCTTCTTTTCTTGTTTTCGGGCGTGATTTCGAGATATCAACCTGCATCGAAAGGAAAGAAGAAATTGTGTTTCGTTGATGAAAAAGAAGCCCTTCAATAACGAACAACAAGTTCACTACACTTATACTTAGGTTTTTATCTGTGCTGTTATATCAAACGTAAAAATGTATGGAATCCCGTTTACATTTTCTCTGCTTGTACTGTGATATCACATATTGTTTGATATAAAAAAATTTACTGCTTATTCTCAAAAGAATATATATATACACACATTTCTGAAAGGAATGATGCTTAATGCCCACATACTAATAAAAATGTAGGTGAAATCATCAAAACTGATCCAAACACTTTTCGAAAATGTTTGAATCTGAGTTAAAAAAAAGCTCCGAATCGTGGATTTTATTATCAGTTTTTCGTTTACGAGAGAGAGTCTGATGACTGACCGTAAATGCAACAACTTCCGAACAAGACAACGTAGTACCTAAGTTGATATTTGTATAGTGATTCCTTTTCTTTGTCAATCAGTTTTTTCAGTTATTTTAGAAATAAATCGGGAGTTTTGAAGTGTCATGAATTCCTGGTATTTTTTACTCGGAGTATCATACAGGAGTAAAATCGATATAAATTCTGAAAAGTCATAATGAGCAAAGCATTTTAAAACCTTCATTCCTTTTCATAGTTATCCTAAGTGCGAGTGTCAGTCTAAAATTCGATGCCATTCACGTTATTGTTATTCAGAGTGCGTCGATAAAAATTCGCTTTATTGTTGTCGAAAGAGCTAACTAAGTGAACCTTATCAACCAAAAAGCAACCAGCTTCATCTGGAATCAACACTTATAATGTTGAAATAAAATGGTCCCTCACTCTGTGGAAAATTTCAACGATTATGTTTTATCTTCGATGCTCCCATCAAAAACGTCGAGCAGGGAAATAACTGTTTCTGCTACGTCAACTGTCATCGATTTGAATTCAAAATTAAATTGGAATAAATAGTTTTAGCTTTCAGGAAACGCAACTGGAAAACCTGGTCGTTAGTCACAACGTGAAGATAATCGAATTGCATGCAGCAATTTTCCATTAATCCCAAGAAAAAAAATATATCCTTTAAAAGATTGAACCTGCCAATTTACACATTCAATCTGTCAATAGACTCATTCATCCTGCCAATATTCCCATTATTTATCTACCTCGGTAGCCTCGAGAATGGAGACATTGCCTAGAATGCGGAAGGTACTGGGTTCGAATCCCGGCGAGGTCATGGATATTGTGAATGTTGGGGTATGGTATGTTTGTGGTATCTTATAAAACAAAAATTGTATAACGTACAGTGTGAAAAGGATGAATGATTATGTGTACAATGCAAGAGTCAATTACTTAGAGTCAGGGCAGATAACTGAAAGGTTGGTCCATAAGAATGAATGAATGAATTCCCATTATTTTTGAACTGGCACATTCAATCTGTTGACTCATTTCTTTCTGTCAATCGACACTATTTGGTCAATTGACAGACTTACTCTTTATGTGTCAATTGCCAGATCAAATGAATCATAGATGAAGTGAGTAAATCAAGAGATTTTTATTTTTCACGGTGGCACTAATACGTTACCGCTAGTAGTTTCATAGCTAATCACAAATTTTTAGATGACTCTCATACATCATATATGTATACAAAATCTTTTCATCTACAATTTGAATAATATACCCCTCGTGGGGTACTTTATAAACATTTAAAGTCATCAATGTTTTCAGAGATACATTTCGACTCGATCCGTTTTCGCAAATATTGATGATAATGATTATTTCGAAATGCTTATCTTCGGAACCATTGGGCAGATTCCGAAACCATACCGTCCTAGGAAGACCAGATAAATTGATACAGTTGCAATGAAACTGGCTCATACTATAAGCTCGAAATAATTTTCTATAAAAAAAGGCATAAGATTGACTGAAAGTGTAACATTAACGGGTTTCATATTATGAAGATTGCATGTGGCATATGCGCAGTTGAGCATTTTATAGTCGAAGATCGAGGTGATTTACTGGTCATCTGCGTACTGTAATCGAGTACGAAAATTATCAGATGAATCAGAAGTGTATTACTGCACAATTATAACTAGGTGCAAAACGGTTTTCAGCCAACTGTGTCAAAGAATCGCCTTTCTGGTCTAACTGCTGCTTCATGCTAGTTGACGACAAATCAATCTTCTGGAAACCGAAGATATGATCGAGAATTAGTGTTATTAGTTCATTTGATAGATTATCTAGGTTGGGCATGTGGTACTGTACCTCTTCTAACAGTACCGTACTCCTGGTGTGATGGATACTTTTCAATTTTTTGGTTCATTGCTCGATACAAGAAACAGCTTTCATTTGGAAGCTCCTTCTTGTTTCACGTTTTATATATTCATGTAAGAATTTGGACAGTAAATCCGATTTCTGTGACACCCGGAGTATTCGTTTATATTTATGTAGGTACACTCAGAGTTTCAAGACTCTACGTTGTACCTACACCCTTCATTGTGAGTATTAATATATTCAAATCTTGTAGATTTTCTTGTCCGTACACTTGGACCCAAAAAACTTTACCATCATTATAAGTACAAGATAATCTTGTATATGGGACGGTTCGCACAAATAACAGCCTTTAAACTCATCGAAAACCTCAACCCTCAAAGCAAGGATTTTTGGAAGTTATCCTAATTGAATCGTCATTACTGGCTGAAAACATACCATGAATTGCGGGTACTAAAAATTATGTTTTTTCCATTCCAATGAGGTGGTCCAAATCACATTTCCATTCCTCAAAGAAAATATTTTTTTAACAAATTGTAATCTGTTCAATTAAGTCGGGTCCAGATGAGTGTAAGGCGAACAGCGAATGCAATAAATCACAGGGAGTTTTATGGTTCGAGGCAGTGCTCTTTCTGCTCCATCGGGACTCGGTTTTCAATTCGAACGATGCATTTGAAATTTGAATGTATTATTCGAGGCTGAGCTCGAGTGCCGTCCGTACTATTCGCCGAATCGTTTATCAACTTTTATTGCACTCGCTGTTCGGATCACACTCATCTGGATCCGGCTTTAGATCATCTTCTCCCTACGAATATAGTGTAAAAAATCTGCACTAGTCATTATATCACAACAGTGGAATCGTGGTCTCCGAAACTTGCGTTAAGCCGGGTCCAGATGAGTGCAATCCGAACAGCGAATGCAATAAAATTTGATAAACTATTCGGCGAATAGTGTGGACGGCACTCAAGCTCAGCCTCGAATGATATATTCAAATGCATCGTTCCAGTTGAAAACCGAGGCCTGATGGAGCAGAAAGAACGCTGCCTCGAACCATAAAACTCCTGTGATTTATGGCATTCGCTGTTCGCATTACACTCATCTGGACCCGGCTTTAGATGCATAAAGCCAAGTCCAGGTGAGTGTTATGCGAACAGCGAATGCCATAAATCATAGGGAGTCGGGAGTCGGTTTACTCGGTTTTCAGCTCGAACGATGCATTTGAATGTATTATTCGAGGCTGAGCTCTAGTGCCGTCCACACTATTCGCCGAATCGTTTATCAAATTTTATTGCATTCGCTGTTCGGATTACACTCATCTGGACCCGGCTTAAGATGCATAAAGCCGGGTCCAAATGAGTGTAATGCGAACAGCGAATGCCATAAATCATAGGGAGTTTTCTGGTTCTAGACAGCGTTCTTCCTGCTCCATCGGGAGTCGGTTTACTCGGTTTTCAGCTCGAACGATGCATTTGAATTTATTTTTCAAAGCTGAGTTATCTTTAACATTAACTGAAAATTAAGCAGTAAATTCCAGTTAAAGTTAGATTTGCAGGGTTATCTTTATCTGGTGGTTTGGGTATCAATTATAGTTAAAGTTAAAGTTAAATCGTTTGTTTCGTCTTTTCGGCTGACATAAGGGGAATATAACCTCGATTTGTTTGTTGTTATGATATTTTCGGAAAAAAGGTTAGCAAGATATATTCACTTCATTTTTAAAGGACTTTTAATTCACGATGACGAAGATGCCATGAAAATTGTTGAATATCCTGGTTGAGAAAGGATAATTAGAAATCGGCTGAACCATTTGAACTTATGGGAAGAAACGGAATTCAAAAACCGATTTCGCTTATCTGGACACTGTACGCCTGTAATGGAATACATATTCATAGTGATGCAAATGTATTGCTACACGCAGAGTTTATGCATCTTGTTCTTTCTTGATAGTTGCTGGAGATTTTAAGGGTTTTTACTAATCAACTACACTGACTGTATTATCAGAAATGTCCCATGGAAAATTGCACACTGATTATCTATTTACATCAAAATGCCTGCTATAAACCTCACTCGAGTGAGAATCCAATCTCGAGAGTTCATCATGGCATATTATTGTAATGAAAATATCAGTTACTCTTTCTGTTCAACTATTATAAGATGTAAATAAAAAAAAAATCATTGGCATTTATTCCTTTCGGTGCCTAATATAACAGATAAAAGTTGTAAAGGCGTAATGAAGCATAATAATTTATACACATTATTTAACTTTTAAGATGAAAGGAAATCATCACAATTGCAATGGATACTTTTCTTATAATAATGGCCAAACTGTAGCTGATAGCCATGTACAAATTCTAGTGTTGAGATTATTACCACTCCCAGTGTCAGTTGAAAGTACTTGCCCGTTTGTGAAGAGTGAAGTATTTGTGAAAAAAATTCAGTACCTAATTGGATTTGGACGCATTTTATTGTAATTGTTCAATAATTCCTGAATTTCTATCTCATTCTTGTCAAAGTTTTTCCTTTTAAGCTTTCATTTCAAATATATTCATTAGTGGAAGTAATTGTTGTTGTTTTAGTTAGGTTACCGAATAAATACCCAAACATCCCTTCCATATTGCCAAAAGTATAAGAATTCAAAATTGATCATTGCAACTCTCCCTCAAATCAGTAATTCACTTTCTATTTTTATGGAAACCACAATCCATTAAGCTCCCTGATTCATAGTGCAAATAGGTATTTGTCAATAAAGAATTTGTTTATTCCTATCATGTTTTGAAAGGGAGTATTTTTCCAAAGTCCAGCTTTTCCAACCCAGAAATTGGTGGTTAGATTTATCACAGAATCTTTAATTATTTCCATCTCCTTCTCATAGAACTCATCATAGTATATCTTGTCTATGATAGAAATGAGACTTTTATAATTCCGAAATTTTTGAGCAAAAGTTTAATTGTCAGTTGAAGTTAAAGATAACTTTCAGTTAAGTTTTATAATACCGGCCCCAAAAAGTTTCAGGATAGGAAGCGCATTCGAGTGGACAAAATCTGTCAAAATACTTCTAATCTTTCGTGGTTCTGGACAAGAGGTTCACATAGATGAAATTATTGGAGGAGTATGAGGCTTGAGTTGAATAAAAAAACATGCGAGTAAAAGCATGACTTCAGATCAGCGCTATTCTCGAATTATATCTGAATCATGGAAGTACCATATCCATCCTCTGAAATATATAATTAACAGAGTGGTTTCTCCTCTATCATCACCACAAAATCCAATCAACCAACCATTTCGATATGATCACATTGCTATAATAATATTCATATTGGCGGTTGTTCTCAGGATGAAATGATGAGATCTTTTGTACGAAAAGATTTCTTGCCTGTCAGTGCCTTCCGACAGTTCTTTGAAATTCATACTGCCATAAAGTAAACTGATCATCCAAAAAGATTGCTTGGAGTTATGGGCGTTTTTTCTGATTCCTTAATTACTTAGAAAAATATCAATGAAATTTTTTTAATTCTTTTTCCGACCTATCCTTGATATACTGTCCTGAAGGATCAATAAAGAATTATAATTATTGTAGCTATCTTGGCATAACTTTCCCTTGTTGAGTATGAGTTCATGATATTAATTAATGTAATTTGTCTTTGATCATGAGTGAAATTTGGCATCGACGTAGTTTCACCACCGCGCATGGTTGGAATGAAAATATGGAAGTCTGATCAATCAATCCAGATAAATAGGTTGAGGTCCTTGGTAAGATTTGGTTGGTTCAATTAAGAACAGTGCCACTGTATTTTATCTTCTTATTTGGTGCATCGATGCCAAAGTTTACACATGATCAGAGTCGAATTCCATGAAATGACAGAAGAAATATATATTTTAACGAAAACACCGGGAATACTTGAAGAAAGGTCAAGGATCCATAAAGTAACAAAAAGTGATCAACATTGCTGTTAAAGTAAGAAAAGTGGTCTGAAAATGGACTTTATCGGAACTTTTGGGGCTCACATCCTCGAAACTAAGACAAACCAATTTCGACTGCAGATTTCTGTTCGGAAGACCGCAATATACAAAACCAAAAATCTAATCCAAATCCGCAAGGTCCAAAAAATTTAATATTAACCGAATTATAAGATAATAAAATTTAACTATGGCACCTCTAGACCCATTCGTAAATATTATATATTTTTTTTCATCCGCAGATTCCTGGTACTTTTTTGGTTGACATAACTGGATCAGATATATAATTTTGGAAATATTGAGTGCAGAAAATTGAAATCAATATAGGTATTTCCGGAACGAGCGATCAAAGCTTTTATTTACCTTTACGAACCTACACATTTGAGCTTTAAGGCTACCCTTTACTCTCAAGCGTGTCTCATTTAAAAGCTGAATTGTCGTGTTTACCGACTGAATGTAGATGGGTAGAATTGAATCTGACAACGAAATCTTCATCCGTTCATGTACAGGGTGATTGTTTATATTTCGCTCTGAATTTATGTCAGTTAATATTCGTCTAACCAAAACGTTCAAATGAGAAACTATGAAGTATTTTTGTGGACATTCAGAATTCAGTACTAGGAAATGAAAAAAGGGCAATGTAAACCTAAAATTTGTATGTGGATTGTTATGTTATTGGAACACCCTGTATATTGTTTTCTCAATCGGAAGAGCTCTTTGTTCTGATTTCAAATGTATAAACAGATACTTTATTGAGGTCTTTGTCAGTTTTCGAAAAATGTAGATTTTTTTCTTCTGAATCTAAGGCAGCCTTGAATAATAAAACAACTGATATTTGTTTCATTTGTTTAGTAACAAAAATTTCGATTGGGTGTTCAAAATGGCCCCCTCCATATACTTCTCCACACGATCGATATCTTTTTATTCAGTTTTGGAGGGTCTGCTTAATATTTGTTGAGATCAATTTCAACAGATAAAACACTATATAAGTAGGTGCTCCTTCTTGTTGCCAGTTTAAGTTTCTAAACATTACCTCAAGAAAACATATTCGAAATCAGAAGAAAGAGCTCTACGAACAGGAAAAATAAAACACAGGGTGCTTAAAAAGAAACAGTTTACATAAAATTATCAGGTTAACGATGCCTTCTTGCATTTTTTAGTAATGAATTATGAATGTACTCCAGAAATAATTCATATTCGCCCATTTAAACAATTTTGTGAAATCAATATCAACTGGGATAGCTATTGAGTAAAATATTAACAATCACCCTGTATATTAATACAATTTATAGACAAAATGTAGCTATCTGAATCAAAATCAAAACTATGTGAGCCGATAAATTGAGGTGAAAATTCTTCGGGAATCATTGACTTCGAGTATCATTATATAATGGTCGATTTGCAAATGAAATTGGATTCAATAAGAGTCTAGGGAATATTCCCATCATTAAAAAACAGACTATTTTTATCGAGTTCTGTTCACACTGAATCACCTACTTGTGCATGTTCAGGAGGATCCTATTTAATTGTTCAAAACCATTGGAATCTCACGATTTTAATCAAAAAACCATTTAATCATGCTCATTTTCCGTGACTAAAGGAATCCGAAAAACCGTAGACATATTTGATCTGAACTCAAGTTGAAGCAAGGTGAAATGTTAAGAAAACTTCGCATCATTACACATAGAGCAGCTTTTGCGCGCATGTTCAAATTCGTAGCCAAGGCGGTCATCTTTTGACGTATTCACCCTGCCCAACGCACCTTTACTTCTCAGTGAAAAGATTTGATGACCTTCTTAACATATTATTCGCACGAGATTCTGCATGAACTTTCAAGCTGTCACTTTTCAATCAAGCTTGAAAAGTGGAAGTTCAAGTTCCACATTGTTTAGATTTATCTTAACAAGACAATAAATATGACACCTTGGACAGATTTTGTGGACTACCAGATTACCGGATTCAAAACCTGTGATATATTTTACTGTGGCTATTAGAAAGAAAAAAGTTCACGCGTCAACTTTTAAGGGACAACTGAGACGGTGTATTCAGATTTTTATTCAAAGGACCGTTTATTTTGAGACATACCATACAATTTGAAAATCATTTTTGGAAATATTTCGTCTCTGCTTCTAACACAGTTTTTTAGATATCTAGATATCAATCAGTGCAACGTATTTATTGATACTGTGGTATGAATATGTCAAGCATAAGTTATATGTTATATACTGGATTCTTTTAAATGTCACAGAATTTTTTTAACCCCTGGGTTTATTACTATCAATAATTTTTTCATCATTTGAATTGAATTAAGTACAATACTTTCTTCAGCATTGTCAATAATGTTGATAATGAGTCAGAAAATCACCACAACCTCATTTAATGGAAAGCTCATCCCTTCACGAAAAAACGCTGCAAATTTCACACCAGGGCTTATTATTTTCTCAGTTAAATAACCCAATACCATTGATATCTTAAATAAAACTTATATACATTATTTATAACTCATTGGTTTTTCACACCACAATTCGCAGCGTTTTTTTTCATAACTCAGGAACCACTGGTCGGAAATCATCTGCGTGAAAGTTTTTAGGTTGAGTTATGAAGCAGTAGTCAAAGTTGAGAGTTTCATCAAAATTCGGTGGTAAGTTTTCGAGAAATACTTTTTTTTCCTTCTACCCCCAGTTTTAAGTCCACCGATCCTGCTGCAAATCTTGAAGGATCAATCTCGAGCGATACACGATTTTTCTACCAAGTTTCATGGATTTCGGTTCAGTACTTTCAGAGGAAAACGCCGGACAATGGACGGCGGACAGACGGAGTTTGGTTTATTATTTGATAAAATCAAATAATGAACCTTAGTGATTGACCAAAAAAAAAAAATTCCCCCACTGAAAATTTCACAGTTTACATTCTGAAGTATGTAGATTTGAATGACAAATCCGTCCATCAGCCGTCTGCCATCCGTTGCCCGGGGATTTCCCCTGAAAGTACTGAACCGAAATCCCTGAAACTAGGTAGAAAAATTGTGTGTCGCTCGAGAATGATCCTCCAAGCTTTTCAGCAGGATCGGTTCACCCTAAGGGCTCAAAACTGGGGGTAGGAGGGAAACAAAATTATTTCTCGAAAACTTACCACCGAATTTTCATGAAACTCTCAACGTTGATTACTGAAGCATAACTCAACCTAAAAATTTTCACCCGGATGATTTCCGACCTGTGGTACCTGAGTTATAATGAATAACGCTGCCAATTGCGTTGTGAAAAACACTGCAAATTTTACACAAGGGTTTATTATTTTCTTAGTTAAATAACCCAATATACCGTTGATATCTAAAACAACTTAGAACTGAATGCGATGATTCATTTTCGATATTATTAGAAATTTGCAGCGTTTTTCTTTATATTTCAGGAACCACTAGTCGGAAATAATCCGGGTGAAATTTTTTAGGTTTAGTTATGCGAGAGTAATCTACATTCAGAGTTTCATAAAAATTTGGTAATAAGTTTTCGAGAAATAATTTTTTTTCCCCCCTACGTCCCATTTTGAGCCCTTAGGGTACACCGATCCTGCTGAAAAGCTTGGAGGATCAACCCCGAGTGACACACGATTTTTCTACCAAATTTCAAGGATTTCCGTTCAGTACTTCCAGAGAAAAGCCCCGGACAACGGACGGCGGACGGTGGACGGCGGACGGACGGATTTTGGTTTATTATTTGATAAAATCAAATAATAAACCTTAGTGATCGACCAAAAAAAAAAAATTTTTAACCCCCCCTGAAAATTTCACAGTTTACGTTTTGGAGTATGTAGATTTGAATAAACTAATAAAAAAAAATCCGTCCGTCCGCCGTCCCCCGTCCGCCGTCCCCCGTCCGCCGTCCGCCGTCCGCCGTCCGTTGTCCGGGGCTTTTCTCAGAAAGTACTGAACCGAAATCAGTGAAACTTGGTAGAAAAATCGTGTGTCGCTCGGGATTGATCCTCCAACCTTTTCAGCAGAATCGGTGTACCCTAAGGGCTCAAAATGGGGGGTTGGGGGGAAAAAAAAATTATTTCTCGAAAACTTACTACCGAATTTTTATGAAACTCTGAACGTTGATTACTGTTGCAAAACTAAACCAAAAAAATTTCATCCGAATGATTTCCGACCAGTGGTTCCTGAGTTATAAAGAAAAACGCTGCAATTTTCCAATAATGTCGAAAATGACATCATCGCATTCGGTTCTAAGATTGGAATTCACTGAAATAATCTGTTTACTTTTCATCCAGAGTCATACATCTAAAAGTAGATGAAAATATTGATTACCAAATTTTCAACACATATCGAGGAAATTTTTGATGGATGTGTTATTATTTTGTAAACACAATTTGCAAATGCCCCATCGATGTTCTTGACAATTTTATAATCGTAAGAAGTTCAGATTAAATATTTTCGGTTTTTCTCTTCCAATATCTTAAACATAACTACTGAAAATCGGGTCAAATTATTATTTATAGAAATCACCCTGCGGATTACGGAATTTAAGATTAAATTTCTTCATGAAGCTCATTCATGTCTTGAATAAAACTTTTATTTTATTCATAAATCATTGGTTTTTCAGAACACAAAAACCAATTCCATGAAAAAATTCATTTGAAACATTGAAATCTCAATAAATACTCTTTTATAACTGAATGACACTTTTGCATGCAGAACGCGAATTAAGTAGCGTAATTTAAAATCATGCAGATTTCCAAAAAATTCGGTTGGTCGGAGTTTTCCATCAATTTCGGTTTGCGTAGTACGATTATCGTCAACATGTGGATATCCGTACTGGTTTCAATCGAAATCCAAAATCTTTCGTACTGATAGTTTGAAATAAGCGTGAATATGAAAAATAATGAGCATTTATATGATAAATATAATGATGAATAACAAATCGCAAATCTCATCAATTGTCGATTGTCGAGAATCTAATACTGAGGGTTGGAGCCTTAGACTGAATTTAGGAGCCGATCATCTGTCTACCTGTTCTCAATGGGGACTGTGCCGGGTCTAGACCTAAGACAAGGGATATAGCGTAGACAAAAATATACCGCATGTCTTTCGGATTTGACACCCTCTTGGTTGAGAGTATCTGACGACGATAACAACGAACGAAATTTATAATCTAGAATTATTCTTTCGAGTTCAACCTGATGAGGTTCACGATATATTTAATTGTTACAGAAATGTTATTGAAAATAACTTTAGTTTTTCAGTTTGTGTGATGAATACTTTGTGAATCAAGTGAATCGGATATCTGCTGAGGAAAAAATTTTTTTTCAGATCAATTGCACAGGAAGGTTGAGTTTTTTTCATTTCATTGATATTTTTCAGAACAAAGTTGAATCCAAGTAGAAATCACATCTACACATTTGATATCAGCGAAAAGTCTTGAATTTTGTTTTAAGTATTGGTGTTAGTTTGAAAGATTGAGTTTATTTCCTCAGTGTCAAGAAAAATGAACGCGTTCGGATTGAAACATCATGACTAATTGTGAAATATAGACACTCGATTTAATGCAAAATTTCGTGAGAATTGTATAGTGGAAAAATCGAATTTTTTTCAAACATTTTTTTTTCGAATACATATTCATCAAAGTTCAATGAAATTTGGTACAGGTTTCAGAGTCAACATTTAGAAACAGTGTTTCAAATTTCAGTTTTGACCGATATTCATTTGGCAAAAAATTTCGTGACCATTTTGAATATTGAGGTTATTTCCCTAATATCTCAAAAAGGGCAAACCCTATCTGATTTGAAGTTCATTTTCAGTTGTAGAATACCGACACGAAATTCAATAATTGTGGAAAATAGTTAGATTTTCAAAGAGTTTAAACGACTGTGGAACTTCTCTTCTCATTCAAAATATTATTTTAAATTTTGATACTCAGTTAGCGTTCTGCATGTGGAAATGTTATTCAATTATACTAGTGTATTTATTGAGATTTCTATGTTCGCATGAATTATTTCATGGAATTGGTTTCTGTGTTGTGAGAAACCAATAATTTATGCATAATATATTTTTTAAGATATCAATGGTATATTGGGTTATTTAACTGAGAAAATAATAAACCCTTGTGTAAAATTTGCAGCGTTTTTTTTTATTCGTTCATTCAAATCTACATACTCTAGAACGTAAACTGTGAAATTTTCAGGGGGGGCTAAAAATTTTTTTTCGTTGGTCGATCACTAAGGTTTATTATTTGATTTTATAAAATAATAAACCAAAACCAATGAATAATATATGAGTGTTATTTAAGATATCAATGGTAGTGGGATATTTAACTGAGAAAATAATAAACCCCTGTGTAAAATTTGCAGCGCTTTGTTTTAATGAGTTCATTCAAATCTACATACTACACCGTGAAATTTTCAGGAGGGGGGCTATTTTTTTTGTCGATCACTAAGGTTAATTATTTGATTCTATCAAATAATAAACCAAAATCAAAGGACGTCACATATTTTGGATACTGTAGAGTGTGCGCATATTTGAGTGAATGTTCACATTCAAGCAGATAGATTTTTCCTCAAGAAATCGTGTCAAAGTTTGAAATGGAAGAAATTCGTGGAATTCAAATCTAGCTTCCCATCCAAATTTCTCGGAAAATTCTATTGATAATGAAATTGATTTAATAATTTTGTATATTTCAAAGATTTTTGTCAGAAGTCGTCCTCGAAATTTTCGGATTAAAAAACCGTGCAAATAATTCAAAATTAAATATGAATTTGCTTGCTTTAAAAGTTCCTGACATAGGTGTTTTTTTCTTTCTTTTCAGGTGCATGATAAAATGAAAGGAACAATTTTGGGAAGAGTTAAGTAATACACTGTTTCATAGGTTTTCAAATTCCGAACAATAATAATACTATTGATTTGGTATAGAAACATAATATCAATAAATTCAACTGTTAATATGATGGAAGGAATTGAATGCATTAAAATTTTATTTTTAAATTCTGAACGATAAAAACAATGAAGCATGAAAAGTCAATTCAGAAACCAGAAATAACCACAAAATTACCTGCTCATATATAATAAAACGAATAAATGTCATACGACCAAATATTTTGACCGGCGTAAACAGAATTTTTGAAGTGGAACTAATTGTTGTTTCTATTATTGCATTCACGGGTTTGTAACATTCCTCACAGAAAGGTTATTCAAACAATAAGCTTAAAAAATCATTTCAACCGGTAATAAAATTACATGGACTGCTATTTTCCAGGTAAGAAAGAATTTTATATATTTGCAGAGAGATGTTAAATTTTTCGTCAATATTTTAGCATCGAGAATCCATATTTTCTTTTGGCTTTGAGTTACAATTTTCACTATCAGTTTTTCATCATTTCAAGTAAACCAGAATTTGAAATTATAATTCCACATTTGATGAATGAAAGATAAACAAGAAATTCTGTAGTTTGTTTCATTAATTTCAAGTGAATGGAAAATATGACCATATTATGATTAGAACAGAGGTGTTACTCACCCCATACTGCCGATAATTCCTTGGATAAGGGACATTGTAGAAGGCACCTGAAGAAGTTGGTGAATGCCTGAATTTTTGATTTTTCACATTTGGAGCACAATAAGTTTCCATGTCACCTCGTTCTCATTATATAGAAAACAACAACGCGATGTTATAAGATCGTAAATGTTGAATGTATTCGTGTATGAGGTGCCCGCAAGAACTGTCGAAGCCAGTGTGCGCTCCTTGCTCACTGAGAATGCTGATGGCTCGATGGCCCATGTTCTCGTTTCGGAATACTTCTTCTTCTCTCTACAACTTCTAACTACGGGATTATGATTATTCAGATTGTGCCAGAACCGTAGTGTATTCCTTCGTGGTTTCCGAAATTCCAAAAACAATATTTAATGCAATATTTTCATTTGAAATTCAACCTCCGATGGAAATGATGTTCGACTGAAGAAGTTGATAAATTCAATAATATTTAAATTATACAAGTACAGAAAAAATTCAGAAAAGCACTGACATGAGGTCAGGAGCTTTTCGCGATTGTTCGAATTCTTACACTTAGATCAACACGAAATTTTTGCACCTAGTTGCGTGTTGGTAATCTCCACCTGATTACGAAGTTTCAATCTGATTGCGTTTGTACTTCTCGAGATATTTCGGAAATAACGTTAAAATTCCTAACAACAACGAAATTTGGCATATTTTTCTACTTATATCTCCGAAAGTAAATATCAATTTGGACGTTGTTGTTAAATACTGACTCTAAGGTTTGTGGCAAATTCCATTGAAATCCATTTTCAGAGAAAAAAATGTTCATCAAAAATTTTCGATTAAAATTTTTTTCTGAATTTTCTAATGACTAGAATCACTAAAAATTCTGCCCTAAGTTGCAGGTTGGTATTCCAAAACTGTCCAGGATGTTTCAATTGGATCGAGTCAATACTTCATGAGATATCGAGGAATTAACCTCAAAATTTCAAATTTTCACGTCAGGATTTGTAACCTGAAAATCTCGGCTATGAGCGTTCACGGAACAAAACCCACATAAGGCTCTTGAGTTATATCCCTTTGAATTTTTTGGTTAGTTGCTCAAAAAGCAATGATGCGATCATATTAAAAGTTCGAAACTAGCATACTTTGATGCAGAATAATTCAGGATTCACAAATAAGAAAATCGAAAACAAAAAATTTCGAAGATTTTCCATTTTTCTTATGAAAATATTCTTTTTGTCGGAGACTATTGATCGGATTTCGGTGAAATTTGGCACATAAATCGACCTGATATTTATTTTCGGAGATATTGGAAAGAAAAATGTAAAACAAGGATAAAATTTAACATAAAGTTTTTTCGAAAATCCTACAGAATTTTTTGAACCAATATTTTTTTGAAAACTATCCGTAAGATTGCAATGAAGTTTGACACAGATCTTGAAGTAACAATTTGAAACATTGATTGGAATTACAGTTTGGTCGAATATTTATAAACGGAGATATTGAGCAAAAAATATGTAAAATTTCTTTGGTATGGTCGTTAATTCCAAAATTACTCAAAAACTCTTATCCGATCGTGATGAAACTTAGTATCCAGTTGGTAAAAGCTGGTGCGCAAACCATTAGAGTAATTGAAAAAATTACATTTTGTTTTCAAATATTTTATATTTGGCGATCTTCTATAATCATATGGTTCTCGAGAAATTCCGCATGACCCTTCAAGCTGCCACTTCTCAATAAGAGTATCTATTGAATTTCGATTCTATCACCTCTGCATTTTTGAGAATATAAAGAAAATAAAATTCAGAATGGAATTATTGGGGAGATTTTACCGATTCACCAAACCTGCTCTACCATGATCACGTCTATAAGTAGATTCTTTCGGTATTTATTGTCTTTTACGATCGAGGGTTAGGCCGGCCGCAATACTATAACTTCCGAAAGAAACGAATTAGAGACTCGATTTATGTAGGATAGGTTTGCGGCTTAACTACGAAGGTCGAACTCGTGAAATGTGAAATCCATACCGTAGATATACCGATTCAAAATTTCATATTTCTACTATTAAAAAAAAACAGAATGAATTGAAATCTAGTATCTGATTGAAAGATTATGGCTTTTAAAAAAAGCTAAAAAAAGCTCCTAACCTCACGTCAGAGCTTTTCTAGTATTTTTTCTATATTTGTCAAGATGTCGAAGTAGTTTTGAATGTATTCAGCTATTATCCTTTGATTTATTTTCAATTCAAAGGCACACATCATTTTACGTCCAATAAATTATTAGTAGCAAAAGAGAAGAAAACTTACGTGCTCATTGACATTCTTAGCCGGATCGGTCACCTATCCAAGTACCGAATACGTACAAGGCAGCTTCTCTTTTTCATTTTCTAATCGTAAGACTTCCACTCGATTCTGCATGAAACTTCAATCGGCCATTGTCAGGCAAGTTCTACGTTTCAACTCAATCCAATTTGTATCTTTGGATATATTGGCAAAATTTTCGAATGGATATATCTTCGAAATCATTGAGCAGTTTTTGCTCCTTCGCGAACAACACTTTTCTTACATAAATCACGATACTTCTGATTGTTTCTGTCGTACGTTATGACGTTTGTGATAGCGTTCGAAATGTTATTTTTGCAATATTTCCAAAATACAGATATTATCGAGGAAAAAGGCTTGGAAATTGATTTGAAATTAGTCAGAAAATTTTCGACATAAAAATTAAATTTTTTTTCATTTTTCTAGGAAATGAAATTCTAGAAGGCTATCATTTCCAAAACTTTTGGGCATATTTTGCCTATCAATTAACTCAACGGACGCCTTTGAACTTCACACCTACCATGAAATTTTTCGATTGTCTAAGTTTTTTCCTACCGGACAGGAGGACATAATTGAATTCCCGAGGTTTATTTTTAGTGAGTTGAATATCGTTTTCTGCTCAAAATTCGAAATCACAAACATTGTAACTGAATAATTTTTTCGATTTTTTTCTGGGTTTTCGCTCCCAACATATGAAACAGAACTATTAAAAATTAATGGAAATGTTTCTTGGAAAAAAGATTGCCTAATGAACTATAAAGAAAACTGCCCACCAATCCGCAAGGGCGTTTTAAATTAAAAACAATTTCATTTAGTTTTTAATAGCTCTGTTTCGAATATCGGGAGTGAAAATCCAGAAAAAACTAAAAAGTGATGCAAAATCCCCCCAAAATAAGTTTTTACCGGTAATTGTAACTGATGTTGCTCGCTAGAAAAAGCGCATTTTTCACAAGAAATACTTCTTCTATTGAAATTGTATGCTATTTTCAGGTGTCCTATCTATTGATTCGTTTCAAATTTCAAGGCCCCAACTTATGTGAAATTTGTAACCTGCTAACCAGAATGACACACAAATCAAGTTAAAAAATTCCAGAAGAGCAAGGACAAACGCAGCTTTACTTCCTGATGGAAGGACTCAGCGATCTTCTTTTCATATGGTTCTCATGAAATTCTCCATGAATCTTCAAGGTGTAATTTTTCAATCAATTATGTACTGGATTTCAATTCAACATGAAAATTTGAAAGAGTATATCTACGGAATCATTGGGTGAATTTAACCCATTCATGAATTCGGGCTTCGTCGGTTAACCTCAAAACTCAACAAATATCTAGGTCGAATTCTTGAATGGGTGAGATGCACCCAATGATTTCGCAGATGTACCCATTCAAATTTAATTTTCCCAATAGTTCCAAAAAACACATTGGATCGAATCGAAATCTAGTACTCATTATTTAATAGATTGCAGGAAAAGAATATTCGAAAACAAAATTTCGACTTTTTTCAATTGTTTTGGCACAATCATCACGAAATTCTGAACAAATTTATTCATCAGGAGTTTTCAACTTGTAACCAAGTTTTATCACGATTTGATCAATATTTTCTAGAGTTATTCCAGGAGTAACAGCGATACCGAGGAAAAAAACGTGAAATTTTACATATATTTTCTCCAATGTCCCCGGAAAGTACTTCCTGAGATATTGCGTAAATAATGACATCAGATTCGTAGTCAGTGCGTGCAACCAACTCGTTCGAGCAAATAAAAAAAAAACAATAATTATAGACATTTGGCTAAAACGATTTTCACTTTGTTCTCGAGAACAAAAATCACAAGTTATGCACAATCCTTCAATCGAAACTCTCTAGGAACCTTTTTTCTATCAAAATTTACGTGTTTACCAACGGACGGACTGAATTGAAATTGACAAAGGATTCTTCATAATCGTTCAAGACCGTTTCCAGTTCGAAATTCTAGAATAACAGGAATTTAGTGATAAACTAAAAATCTAGAAAAGCACTGACGTGAAGTCACCAGCTTTTACGCGCTTGTTCACATTCCGAAATTGTGACTTGAAAATTTCAGCTAAGTTTTAATGAAATATAAAAATTTCCAAAAAAAAAAATTTTTTTTTCAAATGTTTCCATGGATAATTCTTCTTATTGACACCCTTCATCTTCCAAGCAAGTTTCATTTCGATCAGATGAACATTTTTCGAGTTATTGAAAAATCAAAATTTCAAATGGCTGTAGCACCAAAACCATTCAGCAGATTTGGCCCATTAACGAACTTAACCGAGATATTCATGATCTTAACCCAACCTGAAAATTTCAAGAATCTAGGTCCTTTCTTTAGAGAGTTACAGCGCACACGACCGGCCGGCCGACCGGACGGACAGAATCAATTTTGACCACTGATTCTTCATCAGTGAGCCCAACCTAGTCGTTTGAGACCAATTTCGGCTCAAAATTCGGAAATTACAGACATCGTGACGAAATGATAACGCGCTGTTCCCTAGAACAAGCGCCTGAAAAGAGCGCAAAAATAATTGAATTAGGAAATACTCAATATGCCCGAAAGGATGTCACCCTGTTCCCTTGAGAATATCAATCCGGTGTAGGTGGATACACAGTATTGAGTTGTGAAGAACCTATCGATTCGCATGCTAAACATGCATTATTGAGAAGTTGGAAGGCAGCTTTCAAGAGAACAACTACTAAAAAGGTCGACTTGGCTAAGACTATAGAGGAAGTGGCTTCAGAGAGTTCATTGGCATCACTTCACCACCGCACTGCATACAAGCTTCTGTCGCATATTTCATCTTCAACATGCTACCATCCTCAACATTCTCCATCAAACTTCGTAAACCTTCATTTTGAAACACAAGTTTTGTGCAATTACTATGCAATTACTACCTTGTTCAAAAAGGACAGCACATGTTATTGCAGTTTCGAACGATCGTAGGTACATTTTCGGACAACATATTTTACACGAACGGATGAATTACTGTTGAAAACACGATGGATGTAATTGTAGGGTGAGATTGGGTATTTCCGGTCACTTACGGGTAAATGTTTGTAAGTCAGTAATAAACTGATATTGTTTTCTTGAATTTTTGTTCAAATAAAATATAAATATACTGCTCACATAATCAGAAACAGTTGCATAAATGGGTTCCAGCGTTTTCGATATATACACATAGACGTATCAATAATATGGGATAATATGTCTATGTAAAGAGGAGTTTCAAATCGCGCGTTTTTTTAAAGTATAAATAAAACACATAATTTGAATTCATTTTCAAAAACTTTTTATTGGTAATTGAAGTATCAGTTAGGACATTTATATACAAAAAATAATATCTGTCGAATAGCCTCCTCTTGCAGCTCTACAGACGTCCACTCTTTTGTTAAAATTTTCAGTGACATTTTGACATAATTGAAGTTCTATATCACTAATAACTCGAATAATTTCATCCTTTAGTTCAGAAATCGATTGTGGATTATTCTCATAGACCTAGCTTTTCACATAACCCCAAAGAAAATAGTCCATCGGTGACATCGGTGTCAAATCACATGATCTTGGTGACCAATTGACATCACCGTTTCTGGAGATTATTCGTCCAGGAAATTTTTGTCTCAATAACGTTTCAAATGATCTAATGGCTTTAGTTCCTGTGTTATTTGAACCTTATATGCCTTCAGAGCTGAATTCTTGTGTGAAATACGCCTTGTTGTGAACGTCATCTAATGGACATTCCAGGGTTTTAAGCAACACTTTCACGAACCAAATCAATATTTTCTTGTGAACGATCGCGACGACTATATTTTCCCCTTTTTTGATCTTCCACCGAACCGGTATCTTGAAATTTTTCAATAATTCGACCAATAGTGCTTCGAGATGGACGATTATGTGAACCATAAAATTCACGTTATTTTCTAGAAACACTTTTCACTGAACGCTGTACGTTGTTGTATCGTGTACGAAGCCATTTTTATAAATGTCATACATCACACTTAAATGTCAAAATACCCAGACGAATTCAGTGCGCCATCTATATTTTATTCATTCTTGTAAAAAAACGCGCAATTTGAAACACCCTTCATATACACCTTCAAAAAAAATATAACTTTGACCAGTATTGGACTATATGACGGACAATACCCTTCAAGCTTCGTTCAGGTCAATACATAACCATCATAAGAGTCGCATCTTGAGTAATCAGGATGAGTCCGAAGCTTAGACAAAGGCCCGAAGGCAACATTTTAGATATCTATAACACAGTTCATATTTTCGTCCTTAGCATGTTTCACCATCAGGTTGTCGGCGAACTACTTGTTCGAATTCTACGTTTTCACATCAAACAGACGTTTGGATTTTACACCCTCTTAGTTGAGTGTATCTGACAACGATACGGAACGAAATTTCTATTTAAGAATTATTCATTCGAATTCAACCTTATAAGGTTCACGATATATTTAATTGTTACAGAAAAGTTATTGAGAATAGAAATTGGTTAACGGAGTTCATATTCGAAAAAAATTCTCTCAGGCCTTTCCTATTTCACAGTAACGTAACACATTTCAGTTTGATCCGATTATAATTTTAGGAGATATTTAGAAAAAATATGACAAATTTCGTGGTTGTTTTCTTCGATATCGTTGTTTTTTTCGGAATAACTCAGAAACTACGGATTCAGTCATGATTAAACTTAGCAGCTAGTTTGAAAATGCTGATAGACAACTTTGTGCGGAATTTCGAGATGATTATGTCATTAGAACAATTGTTGAAAACAAATTAATTTCTTTGTTCAAATATTCTACATTCTGTGGATCTTCTGAACATTTTATCCTCATGAAATTCTATACTAACCTTTGAACCATTATTTTTCGATAAGGTACTGGATTTCAATTCCATATAATTTGTATTTTTGGAAATATTGGGAAAATAAAATGTTGAATGGGTTTATCTGCGGAATCATTGGGTGACCGACCGTAAACATAATTATTTGCGAAAGAAACAACTAAGAAACTCGATATTTGTGGGGTAGGTTTGGACCTCGATATCGAGGGTCGAATTCGTGAATGGGTAAAATCCACCCAATTATTCCGTAGATATTCCCATTAAAAAATTTTTCCCCAATATTTTCGAGAATACAGATTAGATCGAATTGAAACCAAGTACTTTATCGAAAAAACCCAGAAAAGCACTGACGTGAAGTAAGCAGCTTTTACGCTCATGTTCAAAGGATATCACCAGAAGTGAACATGCACGTAAAATCTGCTTACTTCACGTCAGAGCTTTTCTTTTACCCACAACATCCGTATCAAGTTAGCAGGGATTATCTACAGTGCGCGTCAAAATTATGGAACAAATTCATTTTCTCAGAAGAAAAATATTTGACAAGAATTTTTGTTTCACTTTTACCAAATTTTATGCATTTTTGAAGGGTTTCTGTGCCACCCTGTAAATTTTTTGAATAGGGAAAGTGGGTCATGCGGTACTTTTTTGGCAAGTTCTTTGTATCTTCTTCACAAGAGTGCAAAAATTTTCAGGGAAAATTTTTTTTTTTGAAAAATCAGTTACTTCAAAGAGGTACCAAATTTATATGCATTTTTGAAGGATTTTTGTTGCACCCTGTGCCATCCCCATCAACCCTCTAAACTTTTTGGATAGGATAGGGAAAGTAGGTCATGTGGTACTTTTTTGGCAAGGTCTTTGTATCTTCTTTACAGGAGTGCAGAAGTTTTCAAGAAAAAATTTTTTAATTGGAAATTTAGTTAGTTCAAAGAGGTTCTTAGTATGTGCACTTTGTCATGGCTCATTTACTTTGAGACGATGGTACCTGATGAAATTTGTCCCCGAATGAAAGTCGACCGTTACAGTTTTGTTCATGCACAACTTTCAACCCCTACGAACCCTTTAATGGAGAAAAAAAATGGAGGGGGTTGAAAGGGGTTGAAAGTTGTGCATGAACAATACTGTAATGGTCGATTTTCATTCGGTGACAAATTTCATCGGGTACCATCGTCTCGAAGTAAAGCCATGACAAAGTGCACATACTAAGAACCTCTTTGAACTAACTAAATTTCCAATTGAAAAATTTTTTCTTGAAAACTTCTGCACTCCTGTAAAGAAGATACAAAGACCTTGCCAAAAAAGTACCACATGACCTACTTTCCCTATCCTATCCAAAAAGTTTAGAGGGTTGATGGGGATGGCACAGGGTGCAACAAAAATCCTTCAAAAATGCATATAAATTTGGTAAAAGTGAAACAAAAATTGACCTGTTAATGGATTATGTTGCCAAATATTTTTCTTCTGAGAAAATGAATTTGTTCCATAATTTTGACGCGCACTGTATAACTAGATTTCCTCTGGTCTGCGAGCCACAATGTGGGCCGCAGGCCTAGAGTTGGTCAGCCTTGGTTCACAATAAATTCTATAATATAAATGGAGTGATTGAAGCTCATTGTATGGTTTTAGCAGATTTTATTCCCTAGAACAGCTGTTTCACGTATACTTCTTCGAAGAAATGGCATCTAAAATTGTCTGAAAAGTTTGTGCAGATAATCCAGACCACATCGATGACGTTGCAGGGTTCTCATTAGATCTTCCAATTCCTAAATCATAGTCGTCTGTGTAATCTGGTGCAATAACGTTGAATTTTGCATAATAGACTGCGGCAAAGCTGGCATAAACCAAAATGAGTGCGGTAACGAGCTGAAACAAAGTTTAATGAAACCATTTAACCGTTGAATAAATTGAACATGGGAAACTATACGCTTCCATGAACAAGAATCCCCAACAAAGGATTTTGCAATTATCAATAATCAAGCATGTTATTTCGGTAGTTGGCTTATTAACTCTAGATAAACATCAAATGTATGTGTGAAAATTCAAAAAACAACTTCAATAAAATAATTAATTTGCTATACATTTTTCACTCGAAAAATGTAATTTAAGATAATACTGATCACACTTAACTGATAGAAGTCCTTACAAATTATCCTCTATCCATAAGTGTTCATAAAAAACACCAAAACATTTGACTTGTATATTTCAACGGCCTAATTGCCGATCATAAACACTGAACTTCCGAAAGAATCAACTTACAGACAAATCCACTGAAGGATTTCGGATATATATCAATTCGGAAATTTTTATTTATTTCAAAAACACAGATCCTATAGAATTTGAATCTTATATATGGTGTAAAAATTACGGTGCATGCAAATTCCGTGAGAGATCTGCGAAATCGTGGGATGGATTTGACCCATTCATGAATTCTACCTTCGTAATCAAAACCAAGCTCCAAAATTCTCAACAAAATAGCGAGTATCTATGTTATTTTTTAGCAGATTTGTAGCTTAATAACAAAGTTCGAATTTATGGATGGAATCGACAAAAAAACCCCATTCGAAGTACCGAATAATATTTTTTTGTTTTGAAAATTTTCTACACGCGATTCTAACGAAATTTCGCATGAGTTTGCGTGTCGTGAACTGATTACCCAGGGCATTCCTTATACAATGCCCAGGGTCCATTCGATCGCTATTTATTGAGCAAATAGCTCCGAATCCATATTGCGGAATAAACCGGATGTCCAACTAATGCCGTTCATAAGAATATTTTTGGGAGGGAATAAAAATTTACGTTTGCAATTTTGGACCTAAGCTTTTACTAGAAAGATGACTGAATGTCAATTTTTTGAAATTCTTGGGACTTTGGGTTTCACTGGAAATGACACCAACTTTCTCTTTTTGAATGAGAGCCCCATATTTCTTAATGAAAATAGATACCCTGTAAAATTCCGAGTTGTTTTAATGCAAAATTCTTGAATTTATGTTAGAAAATTTTTTTCTAACGTGAAATTCCTATGAAAAAATTGAAAATGGTTCTGTGCTGACACATGAATATCTTCCAGGTTTCTCATTGGAAAAATGCAGTTTTTAGGCTTCCGTGGGAAGTAAGAATAATGCTTCTGGCGCAATAGTCAGAATTGAAACTTATGATACAGGGCGTAATAAAAGCGTTGTCAAAGTTGGTAGTTACGAAAACGCGAAGACTCAATTTTTTCAAATTAGAACCTATTATTTTATGGCCATAATGGAATCTACGTTGAAAATTGATATAGGTGTGGAAATAACACCAATGCCCTAAAATTAATATTTTCTGAGATATTTGTGAAAAAACAATGCACACGATCAAATATCGAATTTTATTATTCTCAGAAAAAAAATTATTGTCTCGAAGGGAATGGAGCGTTTATTTTAGATTGTATCTTTTTTGCGCGCATGTTCTAGGGAAACAGCGTGCTATCGTTTTGTCCAAATGTCTGTAATTTTGGATGATTGAGCCGAAAATGGACTCAATCGACTAGGTTGGACTCACTGATGACGAATCCGGTGTCAAAATGGATTCTGTCCGACCGGCCGGCCGTAGACACGCTAACTGTCGACAGAAGCAAGCTAGCAACTTGAAACTTTCAGGATAGGTTGAATAGTTTCGGAGTTATAGGCAGTTGAAGTTTTGAAGTAATTTATTTTTATTTCAAAAGCTACTTGAGAGATTGAATTCAAACTTGGCAGTTGGGTGGAGTATAACGACGCGCAACTTTGAGCCAAATTTCGTCAGGATCATATTGTCAGTAAATTAAAAAAAAATATTTTTTCGAAATTTTTTTCCAAAAAATTATTTTTTCCGGAAACCATTCATCATATCCAAAAAAAAGTCCACTCACACTTTGAACTTCATATTTCACAGCAGTGTACAAAATTTCAGTTCGATACGATCATAAGTTTCGGAGATATCGAGAAAAAATATGTCAAATTTCGAGGTTTTCTTCTCAATATCGTTTATTTTTTCGGTATAACTCGAGAAATACTGATTCAGTCCTGATAAAACTTTACAGCTAGTTTTGAGATGCTGAAAGACAACTTCATGCGAAATTTCGTGATAATCGTGTCATTAAAACAATTTGAAAAAAAAAATTTCTATGATTTTCTTATCATATCATCCTCATTAAATTCTGTATGAAACTTCGAACTGTTATTTTTCGATGAAGTACTGGATTTCAATTCGATCTGATCTGTATTTTTGGAAATATTGAAAAAATAAAATTTTGATTGGGTATATCTACGGAATCATTGGGTGGATTTTACCCATTCACGAAATCGGCCTTTGTAATTTAGGTCCAAACCTTCTCTATAAATATCGAGTTCCTAAGTTGTTTCTTTCGGAAGTTATTGTGTTTACGCAGTCGGCCGTTAGGCTGACCGTAAACACAATAACTTCCGGAAGAAACGACTTAGAAACTGGATATTTGTAGAGTAGGTTTGGGGCTTAATTACGAAGGTCGAATTCGTGAATGGGTAAAATCCGCCCAATGATTCCGTAGATATACCCATACAAAATTTTATTTTTCCAATATTTCCAAAAATACAGATTTGATCGAATTGTAATCCAGTAATTTATCAGTAAAAATTTCAAAAAGCACTGCCGTGAAGGCAGCAGCTTTTGCGTGCATGTTCAAATTCGTTGCTGAAGCGGTCATCTACATTGAACATGCGCGCAAAAGTTGCTGCCTTCACGGCAGTGCTTTTTGAAATTTTTTCAACGTAGATTCTACTATTACTATGATGAAATGAGGTTCACATTTGAAAACATTTAATTTTAACATTTTCGAAATCGCCAACCTGGACAACGCTTTTGTGACCTCCTGAAGCATGAGTTTTCAATTCTGACTATTGCAACAGACGCATCTTTCTCACTTCTCATGTGAGCCTTAAAACGGCATTTTCCAATGAAAAACCTGGAAGATATCCATGTTTCTACAGAGCACCATTTCAATTTTTTTTTGGAATTTCCCGTTGAAGAATAATTTTCTGAAATATGGGGCTTCTCAGTTGAAAAACGAAAGTTGATGTGACTTCTGCGGAAACCGGAAGTCCCACGAACCACAAAAAGTTTTCAGGCAGCCATCGCTTTAGTTAAAGCTTAAGTCCGAAATCGCTAACCTGAATTTCGATTCCTTTCCAAAAATATTCTAACGAACGGTATTCGTGGGACACCCGGTAAATGGTACAGTGTACTCATACTGTTTGATGAAATTAATCTGAGAGTGAATAATATAAAATTTTGACACCTTGCGAATTAGAATTATATTCTTCGTTTTACGTACTTCATTTGATTTCTGAACAGAAACCCGCAGTTGAAACCTGGCCATGTCGAGATCACTTTTTGCGCGCATGTTCTAGGGGAACAGCTATCGTTTTGTCCAAATGTCTGTAATTTTAGAATTTTGAGCCGAAAATGATCTCAAACGACTAGGTTGGGCTCACTGATGACGAACCCGGCCGACGACACGATAACTGTCGAACGTAGTCAGCTGGAGGGTTGAAACTTTTAGATTAGGTCGCGCCGGTTAAGTTTGTTGATGGGACAAATCGGCCGAATGGTTCCGGAGTTATAGCCATTTGAAGTTTTGAGGTTATTTCCCTGATATTTCAGGGAGTACTGGAGCGATTGGATTGAAACTTGGCAGTCATTTGAAGCACTACGACGCGCAACTCTAAGCAGAATTTTGTTGGGATTTTGTTGTGTATAGAACATGCACACAATAACGAAATATTCGTATAGTGAATGTTATAAATTTTCGCAAGAGAAATATTGAAATGGATCACATTTTACCTGGAAAACGGCCCAAAATTTGAATGATCCCTCGTTAATCAGAAAATCGTAGTAACCAGCCCACGGATCCCCTTGTATTGCTTTCTGCTCTTTTTCATGTTCTTCGTGATGGTCCACGTAATTAGATTCGTCCATGATCCCTCTTTCTTGTCTATCCAGTGCTTCGTCATAATCTTCTATTCCTCTCTCGTACCTGAAAATATCACTTCAAATAATTCTGCAAACCTCAGAAATATTTTATGTGGTTTGGCTGAAAGACCTAGATCAATTGTCTTGAACACAATAGCTGGGCATACACGGACGTTCTTTCCTTTGGAGAATCATGGCTCGTTGGGACATGGCGGTTATCATGCCATAAAGTACGGCGTGGAAAAACAAATTGCCGTCGCCCAAACACGTGATTAAATAATTCAGATGATTTAACACATGATAGTTCGTAGCGAATCATTTTAATGGAAAAAGCGTGTGTGTAATTGTGGTAGTATGAAAATTCGGTTCGCCACACTATAGATAAAATCATTTCGAATGTATTACTAACAGGGAGTTTTATAGTTCGAGGCAGCACTCTTTCTGCTCCGTCAGGACTCGGTTTCAGCTCGAACATGCATTCGGATGTATTATTCGAGGCTGAGCTCGAGTGCTGTCCACACTATTCGCCGAATCGTTTATCAAATTTTATTGCATTCGCTGTTCGGATTAAGCCGGGTCCAGAGGAGTGTAATCCGAACAGCGAATGCAATAAAATTTGATAAACGATTCGGCGAATAGTGTGGGCGGAACTCGAGCGTCGTTCGAGTTGAAAACCGAGTCCAGACGGGGCAGAAAAAGCGCTGCCTTGAACCATTAAAGCCCCTGTGATTTATTACATTACATCACATTTCTACTCCGTCGGGACTCAGTTTTCAACTCGAACGATGCATTTGAATATATTATTCGAGGCTGAGCTTGAGTGCCGTTCACAATATTCGCCGAATCGTTTATAATTTCATTGCATTCGCTGTTCGGATAACACCCATCTGGACCCGGCTTTAACCGAACAGCGAATGCAATAAAATTTCACGAACGATTCGGCGAATAGTGTGGACGGCACTCGAGCTCAGCCTCGAATATTATATTCAAATGCATCGTTCGAGTTGAAAACCGAATCCTGACGGAACAGAAAGAGCGCTGCCTAGAACCATAAAACTATCCGGGACCTCTTTCAATCGGTCATGGCGCGCGCAGTCAGTCATACACACAAATTCTAAGGCATGTCATCTTCAAAATTCTCTTGAAAATAATGTCCGTGTATGCCAAGCTGTTTCATTATTGTTCATTAGGCAACATTTTTCCTAGAACCTGCCCTCGACAAATAGTTCAAGTCCTGCAATTATAAAGGACATTTTCTATTAATAACAATGTTATTTAATTTTTAATAGTTATGTTTCAGATATTGGAGAAAACCCAGAAACCATTTGAAAAATGATGCAGAATCCTACCAACCACTTGTAATACTCGAAAAAGAACAATTTAAAATTATATAAAGTTATTATTCATAGAAAATGGAATAGTGGATTGCGGGATTGAAGCTATTTGTCAATGGCAGTTTCTAGAAAAAATGTTGCCAAATGAACAGAATTAGTACAATGCAAACGATTGAAGTTGTGAACTGTAACGTTTCGGGGTCTATATCTGACTTTTTCATCAGACAATTAGAGAAAAAATTTGCAAGAATCAGTTTCTTTAAACACTTCTTTATTCTTGCAATTTCTCTTAATTGTTTGATGAAGGAGTCAGATATAGACTCCTAAACTACAGTTCACAACTTTGATCATTTGCATTGCATCAATTTTGTTCAGTAGGCAACATTTTTTCTAGAAACTGCCCCTGACAAATAGTTTCAACCCCGCAATCTGCAAGGGCTTTTCTTCAAATGAAAATTTTCATTGAATTTAAAATCTTTTTTTTCAGAGTGAAAACCCAGAAAAACACCTGAAAAATAACACGAACAGTTTGATGTGGGAAGGCAACAATTGTTTCGGAACAACGTGATTTCATCGGATTAACAAGTTCAAAATATGAATCGGATGACGCCACAATTATTGTCTTCCTATTCGATTCATGGAGATTGAAGTTAACCATTTCAAATTAAAACGTTTTTAATTTTAATCGGAATGTCTAGTCGATAAATTCCTGTCTCTCTCTTCTTTTGTCGAAAACACAAGAGAGGAAGACAGACTACAAGATCAGACATTTCGATTAATTAAAAGCACACACTTCGTGAATTGGTTCTGAAGTAATTTTCAATTAATTCTCACCTTGTCTTTGCAATAGTTATGAGTGCTTTAGTATCAGTTGTTGCAACTGAAGGAATCGTCGTCGTTGGTACAGATAAGCCTTCATTGACCAACAAAATAGAAAAACACAACAAACATAATCTCGCACAATTCATCACAACTGTTTTTGTCACACCAACTCGGTCGAACTTTTTTCTCTAACTTGTAATTATCTCATCTGAGATTTTTGGAAGAAGATACCCTGGAAAGTGCTAATGAAATCGTTTAGTTAGTGTTAACGGATGTTTGTTATAATTGCATCGATAAACAATAGGAGTTTTCTGCTTATTGGATGAACACATATTGAAAATGAGTAGAAAAATTTGGCGATAATTGGAAAACGGGAATTGAAATAGGTATTTGGCCTCATTTTCCTGAGATTGCGTAACAGTGACAGTTTCAGAAAATTTAGGTGGAATTTTCCCAATAAGTATAATTTTACTGAGCTTGGCAATAAGAACTATATGGAATCATGTATAGTTGAATACTTCATCTGAAGCTAAAATTTCTAGTTTCTAGAACGTGAATATAAATGACTTATTTGGCTGTGAACCATATTTAACGCACCAAATGCAGCCTTATAGAAGATCCAGATAAAAATCGTTTTCGTGGGCATGTTCTACCGAATGTCGTGCTATAATTTTACCGAAATGTCTGTAATTTCGAATTTTTTCCAAAACGGCTAGGTTGAACTCACTGATGAAGAATCCGATGTAGAATTAGATTTTGTCAGTTGTCACGATAATTTAAGAACAGGAAGAGCCTGATTAAAAATTTAGTTTTCCCAACATTTTCATAAATACAGATTGCATGGTATTGAACTCTGGTAATTAATTCAACAATGATGGCTTGAAGGTTCATGCAGAATGTCATGACGACCATATGGAAAGAAGAACGCAAAGTCTTTTAAGGATGTAAAACTATGTTTGGCGGGGTCAATACGTGGAAAGAACCTCGCTTCAATAACGAATTTGAATTACATCATGATTATAAGCATTTTACTAGTTACAAAGATACCAAGAAAAAAACGTGCTTTTTACATATTTTTCCCTATATGTATCTATACAAGAATTGTAATCGGCATACTGTTGTCAAATATAAGGTTCAGAGTCTGCGCAAAATTTATTCGGAATGTGGTGAATACTTCCGGAAAAAAATATTTCCAAAAATAAAACTTTTTTAGTTGTTCTAATCACACTGAAATTCTCCTGCGTTTTTCAACTAGTTTTGAAGTTCTTTTATGTATGGAGCAATATTTTTTGAATAATTTCAGAAATAACGACGAAAATGTGTAAATAAAAAACTAAAAATTCAACATTTTTTCACAAATATCTAATAATAGTAAGTTGAATTCTGATCGGACTGAAATTTGGTACACTGTTGTAAAATAGGAAATTCAATATATGTGCAAAATTTCGTTGAAATCAGATGGATGGTTTCTGAAAAAAAAAACGACTAACTCTGAAACCTTTGGGACGATAAAACCTTTCAATAAACTTAGCCGTCGCATTCTGATGGACGCATCCACGCCTACGCTGTCTCGTTTCTTTCGACAGTTATCTTGTCCTCGGCTTGCAGGACGGGATTAATTTTGACATCTGATTTGTCATCAGTGAGTACAACCTAGACGTTTGCGATCATTCTTGGGCAAAATTCAAAAATGAAAGACTTTTGGACAAATCCATAGCACACCGTTCTCCAGAACATGCGCACAAAAAATACTGATTATTTTTTCATCCGGAAGTAAAGCTGCGTTTGGTGCGGTCGTTATATGTAGGAATTTGAACATGCCTATCGCATAATTTTTGTGAAATAATGCGGCAACATTCAAGTGGATGAAAACATAACAATTCGTTTCTATTAGGATGGGAAGGGCATTTTTCCCTTCATCGAAAGGAGAAATTCAGATTGATACATCACTAACAAACTACTGGCCAGATTTCATCCATTTACGGACCTTTCCGGGCGCATTTAGACCAAGAAGCCATCCTGTAGTCCTATTCTATTTTCTGTTGTAGGTATATATAAGTTATATCTTTCGGATGGTATGGTATGCTTTCAATTCTTTACCGGTGATCCTGGTATTGTTAGACCATTTTCGGCTCAAAAACTCAAACTTATGTCAAGTGTCCACTTGACATTAAAAGTCTCCAGATTACTTTCTGAGACAGACCACATGCTGTCGAGGAAAGTATAGTTATTACTTGTATGTGCATATTCGAGATTCATTGGTCACAGATGAACGCTTATCTTTAATGACATTTTCTTAGTTTTAGGATCCGTCCAAACGTTGTTGGGTGTACAATACTACAGTAATAGCCTACACAGAAAAAACTCGTTCCCTTAACTCGTACAAGCTATTAAATTCTGAGACTTTCATCGAATCCTAGAAGTATTAACAGAAATCAATATTATTTCGGGAAAAATAAAGCAAGACTGATAGTCGAAATAAGCGTTCAAAAATATATTCTACTCACTCATTTTTCATGAATTTGTCTCCACAAACTCAGGTACCTTATGGTTGATACTATTTGATACTCTTTTCAATAGAGATAGAATACACAAATGGGGTTTAAGCAATTAATCATACGAAGAATAAAAGAAATCTTTATTAATCACACTTTTTGAGAATATACACAATTACATGGCTACAAGAGGATATTTCCTATCTCCTTCTTCCAGAGCAACTGCTACATTACGATGGATAACATCTAGATCTCCACTGCTTGATTGACTTAGTTGTCTTGACTCCCTCGAATGTAGGTCCACCAAATCATGTTTGAAATTAATTTTATGCCTTGCAATCGATTTCAAAATCAAGAAAGTTACATAGATGATGAAGTATACACTAAAATACAAAGGAATGTACCACAATTTCCTTCCAATGTAATAGTAGCTGTATTGAGGTTTACTAACACGTTTTTGTTCTTTTGGTTTTTCGACTTCGTGATAAAGGTGGTGGCCAGAATGCACATCATCGTACAGGTAGTGAGGAAACTGTTCTGAAGCCGGAGGAGCCAATGGTGGTTCTTCTTCATAACCTGGAGGAGGATGATTCAAGATTTCTTCTTTATATCTATTTGGTGCAGGATGTTCAGGTTGATCATGTACCTCAGGAAAGTAGGAACCATGGAAATCTTCTTCGGAATGCCCATCATGGTCAGCAGGAGGTGGATTATTTTTCTGAGGAAAGTCATCTTGTGGTGAGTAATCATCTGCAGACTCATGGTCTTTTGTTCCATACGAATCATCGAAATGAGCTGAACTCAGTTGATTTTGATCAGGATTATAACTATCAGCTTCTTCATCTTGCACATTTTTCTTGGGAGGAGGGTTATAGGAAGTATATGGTGAGGTATATGGATCTGGGTGAGGTTTTGGTTCTGTGGTAGGCAACACAGGAATTGGCAAAACTTCTGTTGGGGGCACTGTCGGTAGGTAAACTGGTGATTTGTAGTTTGCTGGTGAAGGAATTCTGACTGGTTCACTTTCAGCAACAGAATTTTGTTTGGATGCAGTTCCGTACACGAAGTATGGCTTTGGGTTGAAACGTTCTTGAACCTCACCTACAGCAGGAACTTGAGAAGTATCGTAGGATCTATGGTTCTTCAGGTTTTGACCATAGGAAATACTTCCTTCAGACCTGAAAAAATCATTCTATGAAACGAATGGTACTTTGTTTGTCAGAGGGCTGGAACTATGAACATGCGTGGTAGTGAACGTTTACTTTAATAGTCATTTTAACCAAGTGAACTGCTGTTTATTTGTCTGAATGAGGTGAAGTAAAAAAAAAACAAGAATGCAGATGAAAGCCACTGAAAATCTGTCTTTTTCCAGTGGCTATCTGTTTCAGTTTTCAAACGAAACAAAATATTCAAAAAATGTGCAAATAAAAAGGTCTACTTTACCGTTGAGTCCACGGTTTCTGCCCCTGGCTGCTTCGAGCAGAACCCCAATGAGCCACTTTAGCGTATTCAGAAATCAAAACAGAAGAATTATTTTTGTCTGGTAAATTTTTTGTGAGTCCAAAACACACGAGTGAGGCAAATATGAGAACACACTTAAACCACATGTTGCAGCTTGTGGTGTATAGATGAATTTTGAAGCATGAATGAAATTGATCGATTTTTCTGTCCTAAAGTAAATATTTGATTTGAGGTGTTAATGAATTCAATACTTTCAGACTAGTCAACGGTTTCCTTAATGAGATTGTGTTCGACATTCGGGTACCGTTGATTCTCTTGTATTTCCATATCGTTAGGAAAAAGGTGATAATTCCCTTCAAACAACTGTTTGATATCTTATCGTTTTGGTCAAGTGCGCTCATCACGTTAGAATGGAAAAGTATCAATTATTTCCAGAACAATATTTGTTATGGATAATGTCGACAAGGTGGTTCGAAAAAATTGTAGAAAACTACTGGCGTTAAGTCAGCAGCGTTTGCGCGCATGTTTAAATTTGTTGTCAATGCGGTCATCGTTTTACTTATTGACTCCGTCAAACGCACTTTTTCTTCCTGATGGAAAGATTTGGCGTTCATCAAATCATATTATCCTCTCGAAATTCTGCATGAACCTTCAAGCTCTTATTTTTCAATCAAGTTAATTCGAAACAATCTGTTCTTTGAAAATATTAGGAAACTAAATCTTGAACTGGTATATCTACGGAATTATTGGGCGGATTTTACCAATTCATAAATTCGGTTTTTGTATTCATTCAAACTTGAATTCCCAAGATATTTCCAAAAACACAGTTCAGATCGCAACCCAGTACTGAGAAATGGCGGCTTGAAGGTTCATGCAGAAATGCCTGATGATAAAATGATCAGAAGATCGCAGAATATAGAATATTCTAAGAAAATTTCGAAATTTTTATTTAAGATTGTTCCAATGGTACGTTCATAACGAAATTTGGCAGAACAGTTGTTCGTCAGCATTTTCAAATTAGTTACCAAGCTTCATGATGATTGAATCAGTATATTTTGAGTAACCAAGGAAAAAAACACGAAATTTGACATATCCCCGACAATTATAATCGGATCGAACTGAAAATTCGAACAGTGTTGTGAAATATGGGCTTCAGGATCTGTGCGAATTTTTTGATGAATAGCTTTCGAAAAAAAATTTCTATTTTGTGACAATACTTTCTCAACAAAATTCTGCGAAATTTTACGGATTCTGGATTCATATCAGTGGGTCCAACCTAGCCGCTTGAGACAAATGTCGAGGTATTTTAGATATCTCTAACGATCAATAAAACCGGGTCCAGAAAAGTGTAATCCGAACAGCGAATGCAATAAAATTTGATAAACGATTCGGCGACCAGTGTGGACAGCACTCGAGCTCAGCCTCGAAAAATACATTCAAATTTCAAATGCATCGTTCGAGTTGAAAGCCCAGTCCCTACGGAGCAGAAAGAGCACTGCCTCGAACCATTAAACTCACTGTGTTTTATTGCATTCGCTGTTCGCATAACGCTCATCTGGACCCTGCTTAATATACGTGTTTTCACTGATACACTTATTGAAAAAAAGAGAAGCTCACTGACGGAAAATCAGGGCTTTCACGCGCATGTTCCTTTATATATTTACTCCCCTGAAAATTTACACACTACAGTGGAAAACTTCCAGAAGCACGAGTGAAAACATCCAATACTTCTAAAACTCAGGAAAACTCAAACCAAATTTTTCCATTTATGAACCTACCATGAATATTCCAAGTCTCTAGCTCATTCCCTTCGAAAATTATCTCTGCAACCGAGAGCCAGCCAGACAATTGAGTTTGAACTAGTTCTTCATCAGTGAGTCGATATCGGTTAGGACCATATAGTTTCTGTTCAAAATTTCAAAATTACAGACGTTGTGGCAAAATGATAGCAGGTTGTTCCGAGCAACATTCGCGCAATAGAAGATATATTTCGGATAACTCATTTGATCGGTATCTTCTGAGTACATATGAAAACTTTTCTATCCTTCTCAAAATTTCGCAGAGACATCAAACTGATTTCTATTAGCAAAGCCATTGTATTTATACAATGTTTTAACATTATGAAATGAGCTTTAGCTTATTTCATGAGGATTTTGCATCATTTTTAGGTTTATTCTGGGTTTTCACTCCAATAATGTGAAACAGAACTATTTAAAATATAATACATTTTTTTCGAGGAATTGCAGGATTAAACTTTTTTTTAAGAGCAGTTTCTAGAAAAAGGGTTGCCTAATGAACAATACCTACTGGAACAATGCAAACGGTAAAACCTAGAACATGCGCGCAAAAATCGAACTGTAATCGTTTCTGAGTACAAATCTGACTCTTTCATCGGACTTACATTACTCAGATTATCTGAAATAATATTATAAAAGCTAAATATGAAGTAATAGCAAGGCTAGAAATATCGTTGCAACTTCATATAATTCAGTAAATCAATTCATAAATGAAAAGTTTTCTTTTCACACTTACCAGAATCTTTTTCAGTACCATAAACGGGAAGTGGATCATATCATAAAGTAAATATAGATCTATAATTGTTCTATGAAGTGAATGAGAGCGAGCCATTTTTGTTGAAAAAAATCACGTTCTCACTCACTTTTGTTACCCCCTGGAACTTGTTAATACCCCTCTGATGAAACTCCAGCCTGCGCCCCTGTTTCAAATTACAGATTCCTAGATAGTATTAGTGTCTGCTTTTCAACACAAGATGTCTGTCATTTGATAATTTTGTCAAATGTTGGGTTAGAATATTGGCTCGAAGTTTGAAAATGCAAAATGCACTCCAGCTGCTCCCGCATGAATATTTGAGAATCAGAACGTTCCTAAATAGTGATTTTCAATAAAATCAATATGATTCAACGCAGAGGTGAGTTCTTTTCGCACAAAAATACGAGCGTGAATGACACGATTCCACTCATTCTATCCTGGGATGAACAATTGTAAAGTATATAATAGATAAAATTATATTACAGCTTAGTCAATACTATCTGCTTGGTGCTGCAATTGCAATATCATTAAAACCTTCAGCATTTTCAACATGATTGGGAGTACAACATATATATTTTGGTTGGTCAAAGAATGGTGGAACCCCAGAAGAAAATCAAAAGTTTTGAAAGTTACCGAGAATTTCCTAGCTATTGACAAAACTTATGATATGAAAATAAATAGCAACGAAGCTGATGAGGTATGCTCAATCATCAACTATGAGTATATACTTATGTATGTTAATAATTTTCTCTTCAGTTCACTCTTCAGACTTTCCTCAGGGAGAAATATCCTCATCTAGCTAACAAAGCCCTATATCATCAATTTTATTTTGTGCATCGCTTAGATTACTCTACAAGTGGTGTACTATGTATCCCTCTGAACAAGCGAACATGCAAAGAAGTTGCTGAAGCTTTCCACAAAAAGTTGACTGAAAAATATTATATAGCTTTAGTTAGGGGATGGCTGTCCCTAGATATTATTGATGTGAATACACCTATAGGTTTGTTCTTCTTCAGAAAGATAATTTCGCCTCAAATACTGTGCTCACTGGAAACATTAATTTCATAGGGGAAGATATACGATACTGTGAAGTTCAAAAGATGTGCTGCGATGAAAATTTCTATAGAAAACCAAAGCAATCAAGGTCCCTAATAATTGTTCTAGAGAAGGGTATTTTTAATAAGTACCCTGCTACCAAAATTTTAATATTACCAGTGACTGGTAGAAGACATCAAATCAGAGCTCACTGTGCTCACTTAGGACATACTATCGTTGGAGATTTCACCTACAGCAACAAGAAAGACATTGAGCCACTGAGAATGTACTTACATTCCTTAAGGTGAGAATAAATAATAAAGAACTTTTTTGAAGTCAGGAGCTTGTGCGGACTTATTCAAAGTTGTAGCCAAAGTGGTCACCTATTCACGTATTGACCCCACTAAATGTAGCTTTACTTCCTGGTGGACAGATTTGGCGATCTTCTTTTCATATTGTCCTCATGAAATTCTGCATAAAATGTCAAGCTTTCATTTTCAATGGAGGACTAAATTTCAATTCGATCTCATCTTTATTGTTATTAGAGAAATAAATTGGGCAGATTTTGCTCAACCAATCACGGATTCGACCTTTCTGAAAAAATAGTCCCAAATCTAGTCAAGCAGCTATCTCCTCCTAAACGCAATAAATTCTGAAAGAAACAACCTATGAAATCTCAATATTTGTATAGAGTAGGCTTGGACGTTGATTACGAAGGTCGATTAAATGCATTGCGGAGCAAAACTGCCTTATGGTTCCACAGATAAACTCATTCAATTTCAATAATAATAAATTTCAAATCGAAATAAAATCTAGTACTGAAAAATGATAGCTTGAAAATTTATGCCGGATTTCGTGAGGACAATATATGATTCCACCGATATTCCAATTCAACATTTTATTAACTCAATATTTACAAATTATCAGATCGATTAAAATTCAGTAGGTACATGATTGAAAAATGACAGGACTTGATTATTCATGCGAAATTTCGTGTGAATCATAGAATTAGTTGGTCGCAAAATATGTATATAATATAAAAGAAATGAGTTTTTGCGCGCATGTTCTAGGGGAACAGCGTGCTATCGTTTTGTCCAAATGTCTGTAATTTCCGAATTTTGAGCTGAAAATTGTCTCTAACGACTAGGACTCACTCATGACGATTTGAAAATTTCAGGTTTGCATTTCAAAATGCGATGGTTAAGTTCGTTAATGGGCAAAATCAGTCGAATGATTTCGGAGTTTATATTTGAAGTTTTGAGGTTTTTTCCATGATATTTCGAAAACTACTGAAGCTATTGAATTGAAACTTGGCAGTTAGTTGGAGCGTAAGGACTTGTAACTTTTTGCTAAATTCTGTTGGGATCGTGGTGTCAGGTAATTTTGAAATATTTTTTCTCGGAAATTGGTCATTACATTTGGAGAAAATTTTGGTCGTACCTTAAGTTTCACCACAGCATTGTACAAATTTTAGTTCGATACGATCATAATTTTCTAAGATATCTTTCTTTTTTCTGAAATAACTCAAAAATTACTATTTCAATCATAATGAAACTTGGCAGCTAGTTTGGAAATGCTGATGGACAACTTTGTGCAGAATTTCATGATGATCGTGTCATTAGAACAATTCGGATTTTTTTTTCAAATATTCAATATTCTGTGATCTTCTGATCATATCTTCAAGAATTTCTGCATGAACATTCAAAATGTCATTTTGCGATAAAGTACTGGATATTGATTCGATCTAATGTTCATCTTTGGAACTAACGGCCTAATGGCTGACCGTAAACACAATTACTTCCGGAAGAAACTACTTAGAAACTCAATACTTGTAGAGGTAGGTTTGGGGCTTAATTATGAAGGTCGAAATCGTGAATGGGTAGAATCCGCCCAATGATTCCGCAGATATACCCATTCAAAATTTTATTGTCCCAGTATTCCCAAAAATACAGATAAGATCGAATTGAAATCCAGTAATTTATTGAAAAAAGTTCAAATTCGTTGCCAAAGCGGTCATCTCCATTGAACATGCGCGCAAAAGCTGCTGCTCGTTCCGTTCGAAAGGTATCATGGCAAAGGACGATGGGACGGAAATAAGATTCATCATCAGTGAACTAGTGGCCTAGGGCCTAGACCATTTTGGCAGAATATTTGAAAATTACACACATTTGAGCAAAACAATAGCACGCCGCTTTCTAGAACATGCTCGCAAAGATGCAAAGTATAGATTTCATGATTTGTTGCCAAGGATAAATAATCAGGAGATTATTTTTTTCTAGATTAGTAATTCCGAATATCGTTGAGAAATTTGACGTCCAAACTGAAGATCCATTTTCCTGTGACAAAGATTGGTGCTCTGTGAAAATAATCAATGAATTGAACTGTGATATATTCAATAAGTTTAGAATTACAGAGTTTATGAGATGAATTTCTTATTTTATAAATAATATGTTCTTTAATACGTTTTTAATTCTGAATTGATCATGTTTGAATATAATAAGGATAGTGAAAATATAACAAGAATGAATCATGACTTGTATACTACTCGGAATAAATGATATTCATGATAATGTGTTGAAGTGCCAGTATATTCCCCGATACTCTAGGGTTTAATATGTATTTTGTATTCATTGTTCGTCAAGTGTTTTTCATTTAATGAAACTTACGAAAACTCACGAAATCAGAACCTTTGGAAAGATCAGTATTGAAATATACAGTGCGCGTCGAAATTATGGAATAAATAAATTTTCTCAGAAGAAAAATATTTGGCAACAAAATCCTGAAACAGGTCAATTTTTCTTCCACTTTTACCAAATTTTTATGCATTTTTGAAGGATTTTTAATGCACCCTGTACCGTCCCCATCAACCCTCTTAATTTTTTGAATAGGGAAAGTATGTCATGTGGTACTTTTTTGGCAAGGTCTTTGTATCTTCTTTACAGGCGTGTAGACATTTTCAAGAAAAAAAAATTGTTTTTGAAAAATTAGTTAATTCAAAGAGGTTTTCAGTATGTGTGCACTTTGTCATGGTTCCATTCTAATTTTTCACGTGAGGGGGTTTATAGGGGTTGATAGTTGTGCATGAACAAAACTGTAATGGTCGACTTTCATTCGATGACAAATTTCATCAGGTACTATCGTCTCAAAGTGAATGAATTTTTTCTCGAAAATTTCTGCACGTCTGTAAAGAAGATACAAAGACCTTGCCAAAAAAGTACCATATGACCTACTTTCCCCTATTCAAAAAATTTAGAAGGTTGATGGGGATGGCACAGGGTGCAACAAAAATCCTTCAAAAATGCATATAAATTTGGTAAAAGTGAAACAAAAATTTACCTGTTTCAGGATTTTGTTGCCAAATATTTTTCTTCTGAGAAAATGAAGTTGTTCCATAATTTCGACGCGTACTGTATATTGTTTTCAATGATTGAATCATTGTATTATACAATGATTGAATTGCTTCAATATTCAACTAGGAAATGTTTTGTCTCGTGCGCGCATGTTCCAGTTAGTTTCTAAGACGGCATTCCTTGAATGATTAAGGAAATAATAGCGATAATCAGGAAGGAACAACGAAACATGACATTTTTTCACCAATGTAAAAATTTCAATTACGATCTTGTCAAAATTTCATATAAATTAACTAGCTAACCAAGTTTCAATCCGCTACTATCAGTAGTTTCTGACATAATGAGTTCCTGAATAAACTTTCAACATTCAAATGAGCATAACTTCGAAACCATTTGGTGTATTTAAAGAACTCAACTGATGCATTCGATGCGCAAGCTACTATCGAAAGTTTTTCCGAGAAGCTAATTTAATTAATTATCCAGTTATCGTGGCAAGGGCCAGACAGAATTGAATTTAACATCGTATTCTTGATAAGTGAGTTCAACCTAGTTGTCTAAGAACATTTTTGGGAAAAAGTTAGAAAATAGCTGACATTTGGTGTAACGATTGCTCGGTCATTATATAGATTTTGAGCAATGACACGACGTTCTCTACCATTGTATAATTTATACAATGTCTCAACAATATGCGCGAAAAATAAAAATCTGCTTTTATTTTCATCGCAAAAGTAAGAGAGGGCGTCACCTGCGGCACTTTGCATACATAAAATATACAAAAAAACTAGAAAAAGCACTGCCGTGAAGGCAGCAGCTTTTGTGCGCATGTTCAATGTAGATGACCGCTTCGGCCTAACGACCAATATTTCCAAAAATACAGATTACATAGAAGTGAAATTCAGTACTTCATCGAAAATAACAGTTCGAAGATTCATACAGAATTTGATTAGGATAATATGATAAGATCACAGAATATTAAATATGTATTTGAAAGAAAAAATTTGAATTTTTTTTAAAAAATTGTTCTAATGACACGATCATCACGAAATTCTGTACAAAGTTGTGTTTCAGCATGTTCAAACTAGATGCGAAGTTTCATCGTGATTGAATCAGTATTTTACAACAATATCGGGAAGAAAACCAGGAAATTTCATATATTTTTTCCCAATATCTCCAAAACAAATAATCGTATCGAATTGAAATTTGGTACACTGCTGTGAAATGTGGATCTAAGAGTTCGCGCTGATTTTTTTTTCAAATGTGATGAACAGTTCGCGAAAAAAAAATGTTACCGAAAAATATTTTGAAAAATTTTTCTTTTCAATTTACTTTTATGATTTTTGCGCGCATGGGGAACAGCGTGCTATCGTTTTGATCAAATGTCTGTAATTTTGGATGATTGAGCCGAAAATGGTCTCAATCGACTAGGTTGGACTCACTGATGACGAATCCGGTGTCAAAATCGATTCTGTCCGGCCGGCCGGCCGTAGACACGATAACTGTCGAACGAAGTGAGCTAGCGACTTGAAACTTTCAGGGTAGGTCGCGCATTGGAATGCCGCGGTTAAGTTCGTTAATGGGCCAAATCGATCGAATAGTTTCGGAGTTATAGGCATTTGAAGTTTTGAAGTTATTTATTTTTTATTTCAGAAACTACTTGAGCGATTGGATTCAAACTTGGCAGTTAGGTGAAGTACAACGACGCGCAACTTTGAGCTAAAGTTCGTCAGGATTATATTGTTGGTAATTTTTTAAAAAAATTTTTTTCGAAATTTTTTTCCAAAAAAATTTTTTTTTCGGAAATCATTCATCATATCCAAGAAAAATTATACTCACGCTTTGACCTTCTAATTTCACAGCAATGTACCAAATTTCAGTTCGATACGATCATAAGTTTTGGAGATATCGGGAAAAAATATGTCAAATTTCGAGGTTTTCTTCTCGATATCGTTGATTTTTTCGGTATAACTCGAGAAATACAGATTCAGTCCTGATTAAACTTCACAGCTAGTTTTAAGACCCTGAAAGACAACTTTATGGAAAATTTCGTGATAATCGTGTTATTAGAACAATTTGAAAAAAAAATTTCTATGATTTTGTCATCATATCATCCTCATTAAATTCTGTATGAAACTTCGAACTGTTATTTTCTATGAAGTACTGGATTTCAATTCGATCTGATCTCTATATTTGGAAATATTGGACAAATAAAATTTTGATTGGGTATATCTACGGAATCATTGGGTGGATTTTACCCATTCACGAATTCGGCCTTCGTAATTTAGGTCCAAACCTTCTCTACAAATATCGAGTTTCTAAGTTGTTTCTTTCGGAAGTTATTGTGTTTACGCAGTCGGCCGTTAGGCTGACCGTAAACACAATAACTTCCGGAAGAAACGACTTAGAAACTCGATATTTGTAGAGTAGGTTTGGGGCTTAATTACGAAGGTCGAATTCGTGAATGGGTAAAATCCGCCCAATGATTCCGTAGATATACCCATTCAAAATTTTATTTTTACAATATGTCCAAAAATACAGATATGATCGAATTGAAATCCAGTAATTTATCAGAAAAAAATTTCAAAAAGCACTGCCGTGAAGCCAGCAGCTTTTGCGCGCACGTTCAAATTCGTTGCTGAAGCGGTCATCTACATTGAACATGCGCGCAAAAGTTGCTGCCTTCACGGCAGTGCTTTTTGAAATTTTTTATGATCCCTACAAAATTTCGCGAAAAGTTGCGCGTTGCTGTACTCCAACAAACTGCCAAGTTTCGATCCAATCGTTCCAGTTGTTTTGAATTATCGCCAAAATAACGTCAAAACTTCAAAAGGCTCTAACTCCGTAACCTTTCAACCAATTTTGCCCATTAACGAACTTAACCGTCGTACTTCGAAATGCAGACTACCCTGGATGTTTCAGGTCGATAGGATTCTCCGTACGACCGTAATCAATGGTATGGACGGCCGGACATAATCGATTTTGACACCGGATTCGTCATCAGTGAGTCCAACCTAGTCGTTTAATTTTCGGCTCAATCATCGAAACTTACAGACATTTGGACAAAACGATAGCACGCTGTTCCCCAGAACATGCGCGCAAAAAAAACCAAATGCCACATTCTCCAAAAGTTAGAGGCTTATCCATCAGAAAAGCTTAAATGATTTTATTTCTTTGAAGCTGAGATTATATGAACTTTTCTGAAGGATCGCTGATCAAACCTTTGTTGAAAACATTACACGAATTCCATTCCGAACGCCAAATTTCTTTGTCACTTTTCTTGGAATGAAGAAAATCGTTAATCCATAAAGGTTTACGAGATTTCAATCTAGCAATTTCAGAATCCGGAATGTAAGACATGATTGGGAATGAATTCGGAAAGGATATTCATCCCAAGACTTTATCACTATGAAGCTTTTGAAGGTTTGCGAGGTAGCTTCAACCTCTTTGGGACAGTTTCACGTTTCGTCCCGGCTTAGTTTGGGGGAACTCGTCAGGGCATGCACCAAACTAAGCCGTTTACATGCCTACGTGAGTGGACACCCCTTGTGAGGAACACAAGGGAGTGTACCAGACCGATGGGGATGAGCGTATGTCCAAGATCTTGAGAGAGTCTAACCGGGACAGCGTGCGCGCTAGCGCCCCCTGTACGTTGACCGATGATGTTGGCCAAGCGTTACAGGCAGATAACGCAGGATACTTAAGACGCAAGATGGTACTGCGCGCGCGACTTAAGTAAGAGCTGAGAGAGGGCGCTCGCTACAGGACTCCCCTTCCAGTGAAAACGATACCAGAAAGATGTATCTGGAGGAGTGTGACCGAGACCGAAAAGGTGTTCTCCTCTAAAACGCGGCTGTGAGCGAGCCGTTGTGCCATCGCTGCGCTGTTGAGCACGAGTCTACGGCGTTTGATGCACGGTTGACCAAACCGTTTTGTGATGAGCCGTGTAGACTGTGTGCTAGAGCGCTCTGCCTCGTCGTTCGAGGAGTGTGACCGATTTAGAGGAGGTCAGCTTTTGACGGAATGTAGTCGTGGGGGTATTGACCAGAAGATTTCCCACAAGTGCGGCCGTGATGCGGAGCAGTTGTGTGCCTTTGAAATGTGAGAAACCCGGATTGAGAAACGCTGCGCCACTTGTGAGTTCCTATACCACTCGATGTCGTGCAGTGAGCTGGGTGCATTAGTGAGCACATCTTTGATCAGCGAGTTGCAGCACGAGAGCGAAGTGGCGGTGTGGAACCTCCTCGGGATGGTTGCCGAACCATCGCCGAGGGAGGAACGGACAGGATCACACAGTGACAAGCGAGGTTCTCACTGGAAACGAAGATGATCGCGGAGGGACAGAAACTGTGACACCGTCGTTGAAATACATCACGTCGGGGTCACCACTGAAGCTTTTGAAGGTTTGCGAGGTAGCTTCAACCTCTTTGGGACAGTTTCACGTTTCGTCCCGGCTTAGTTTGGGGGAACTCGTCAGGGCATGCACCAAACTAAGCCGTTTACATGCCTACGTGAGTGGACACCCCTTGTGAGGAACACAAGGGAGTGTACCAGACCGATGGGGATGAGCGTATGTCCAAGATCTTGAGAGAGTCTAACCGGGACAGCGTGCGCGCTAGCGCCCCCTGTACGTTGACCGATGATGTTGGCCAAGCGTTACAGGCAGATAACGCAGGATATTCAAGACGCAAGATGGTACTGCGCGCGCGACTTAAGTAAGAGCTGAGAGAGGGCGCTCGCTACAACTACAATCTGTCTGAAATAGGAGAACAAAAAACAGGATTTCTGGAAATATTCGTGAATGATAGGCACTGAAAAAGTTAAATAACCTCTGTGTGAATTGTGCATAGTTTGTGCGCGCATGTTCTAGGGGAACAGCGTGCTATCGTTTTGTCCAAATGTCTGTAATTTTGGATGATTGAGCCGAAAATGGTCTCAATCGACTAGGTTGGACTCACTGATGACGAATCCGATGTCAAAATCGATTCTGTCCGGCCGGCAGGCCGTCACGATAACGGGCGTATGGAGGATTCTATCGACTTCAAAATTTAAGGGTTGCTTTTCGAAAATACGAAGGTTAAATTCGTTAAAGGGCCGAATCCGCTAAATAGTTCCGGAGTTATAGCAATTTGAAATTTTGAGTTTATTTTCCTCATATCTCAGAAACAATTGTAGCGATTGAATTGAAACTTGGCAGTTAGTTGAAGCATAACGACGCACAACTTTTAGCAGAATTTCGTCGAAATTGTATGATTACTGAATTGAAAAAAAAAATTCCAGACTTTTTTTCGAAAAAATTTTTTTTCCTGAAACTATTGTTCATACTCGAAATAAATTTCAGTTATACTTTGAACTTCATATTTCACAGCAGTGTACCAAATTTCAATTCGATACGGCCATTAGTTTTGGAGATATTGGGAAAAAATATGTAGAATTTCGTGGTTTTCTTCTCGATATCGTTGGTTTTTTTGGTATAAATCAAGAAATACTGATTCAATCGTGATGAAACTTCGCAGCTAGTTGGAGATGTTGAAGGACAACATTGTGCAGAATTCCTTGATGATCGTGTCATCAAAACAATTTGAAAAAAAATCAATTTTTTTTTTCAAATATTTAATATTCTGTGATCTTCTCATCATATTATCCTCATTAAATTCTGTATGAACCTTTGAACTGTTATTTCTCGATAAAGTACTGGATTTCAATTCGATATAATCTGTATTTTTGGAAACATTGGGAAAATAAAATTTTGAACGGACGACTGCGTAAACACAAAACTTTCGAAAGTAGAGTAGTAGTAGAGTAGGTTTGGGGCTTAATTAGGAAGGTCGGATTCGTGAATGGGTAAAATCCGCCCAATGATTCCGTAGATTCATTCAAAATTTTATTTTTCCAATATTTTCAAAAATACGGATTAGATCGAATTGAAATCCAGTAATTTATCGAAAAAAAATTTAGAAAAGCTCTGCCGTGAAGGCATACGCGCATATTCAAATTCGTTGCCGAAGCGGTCATCTATATTTAACATGCGCGCAAAAGCTGCTGCCTTCACGGCAGTGCTTTTCTAGATTTTTGCGCGCATGTTCTAGGGGAACAGCGTGCTATCGTTTTGTCCAAATGTCTGTAATTTTGGATGATTGAGCCGAAAATGGTTTCAATCGACTAGGTTGGACTCACTGATGACGAATCCGGTGTCAAAATCGATTCTGTCCGGCCGGCCGGCCGGCCGTAGTCACGGTAACTCTCGACAGAAGCAAGCTAGCAACTTTAAAGTTTCAAGATAGGTTGCGCATCAGAATGCTGCGGTTAAGTTCGTTAATGGGCCAAATCGGTCGAATAGTTTCGGAGTTATAGGCACTCGAAGTTTTGAAGTTATTTATTTTTTATTTCAGAAACTACTTGCGCGATTGGATTCAAACTCGGCATTTAGGTGGAGTATAAAGACGCGCAACTTTAAGCCAAATTTCGTCAGGATCATGTTGTCAGTAAATTTAAAAAAAAATTTTTTTTCGAAATTTTTTTCCAAAAATTTTTTTTTTCGGAAATCATTCATCATATACAAAAAAAAAATCCACTCACACTTCGAGCTTTATATTTCACAGCAGTGTTCTAAATTTTAGTTCGATACGATCATAAGTTTTGGAGATATCGGGAAAAAATATGTCAAATTCCGAGGTTTTCTTCTCGATATCGTTGATTTTTTCGGTTTAACTCGAGAAATACTGATTCAGTCCTGATAAAACTTCACAGCTAGTTTTGAGATGCTGAAAGAAGACAACTTTTTGCGAAATTTCGTGATAATCGTGTCATTAGAACAATTTGAAAAAAAAAATTCTATGATTTTCTTATCATATCATCCTCATTAAATTCTGTAAGAAACTTCGAACTGTTATTTTTCGATGAAGTACTGGATTTCAATTCGATCTGATCTGTATTTTTGGAAATATTGGAAAAATAAAATTTCGATTGGATTTTTCCAATATTTCCAAAAATACAGATTTGATCGAATTGAAATCCAGTAATTTATCAGTGAAAAATTTCAAAAAGCACTGCCGTGAAGGCAGCAGCTTTTGCGTGCATGTTCAAATTCGTTGCTTAAGCGGTCATCTACATTGAACATGCGCGCAAAAGTTGCTGCCTTCACGGCAGTGCTTTTTGAAATTTTTTTAAACTAACTTTGTATTTTCCGATTGCGACTCACTATGAAGAATAAATTTATATGATGAGTCGACAAATTATGTTTTTATTTATTGTTTATCATAGGTTTGCAATTAGTTGTCTAACATCGAGAAGTAGAATAGTATAAATTATGAATTCAATTTAAAATTCGAACGTAACGTAGAACAATGAGACAGTGTCCTCATTTTGGTGGAAATGGGGGGTTCCAAAAAGTCTAAACATTGACATCCACTGAAATATGAATTGTTGACCCAGATTATCCAGACATCGGAGGTATCGACGAACAAAATTGCCGAAGCCGACAACATTTCCTGATCGCATATAGCACGCAATTCTGTATCTTCGCCTTACAAGGTAAACGTGTAATAATTCTAATTTTAGCTGTTTAATCCCTGGGGAATAATATTTGCAGAACAACGGACGGATTAGAAATTACAATCGGGTTGAATTAAAAGTATAAGCCCTTGAATTCCTAATAATTTAATTTCGATTTTCTCGAACTGGCCTCCGCACATGTTCTTTTTCCAGACATGCCTATAACTGGGACGTTTTGGAGTCTAGTGAAATTTCAGTCTACTGCAGATCCTTATGCTGTGTTATTGTAGCTCATTTTTTACTAGCCCTATGATTTTGTTTTTTGCAGAATTATTCGTTCAATCATTTTCGCAAAGGTAAGTGATTATATGTTGTACATACCCTCATAGTATAGTGAGTTATGGAAAATTAATTTTCGGAAACCTCGCTCTTATGGATTTGTCATTAATTAATCTGTAAATGGAAAATCAATTTTATTTGAATTCAAGTATGATCATTTTAACAAATATTCGTTCAGCTTTCACTGTCAAACGTCATCGTTAAGTTTTCTTTCAGCTTCATATCCGGAAAATATCAAGGCAATTCATAGGTAAACACATTTTCGATATTGCTATTTTCTCTTCTTTTTCATTATTATTCTCAAGTAGACAAATCTATCACATTCCTTGATCTTAAATTCATATTCTACGCATAAAATATGCATTGTATGTAGGTACTCTGTTTATTATTCAGCTATTCTCACTGAAACTCGTGAATTCGTGAATTAAAATTCAAGAAATAGGTGTTTTGGAAATTACCCATGCTGCACAATAATTCTGTTTATTCATTCATCATATTTTTATATTTTTTCTTCCTTCAAATGTATCAGATATTTCCTGTATTTGTTGACATGAATCCAATATTTCAGATAATCGTCATGTTTGATTTCTTTCGTTCTAAATCGAGCTCTATCTCGAAATTCGAATGAATAAATATTTATCGAGAAATTGCTTTACCGAAAATTTCACTCGTCCGTATTATTTTTTCCATTTTGTTTCCAGTGGAAATTGTGAAAAATGAATCCAGCAATGAAGAAAAATAGCAGCTCGAGGTCTGGGAGTGATATTCCATCTCCTACTCTCTTGAGAAGACGTTTGAGTGCCCCAGAGACAGTGATGAGAAAGTGAGTAATTTGCATATCTGTTCGAATGATGCCGATTTTCTTAATCTAAGGTATAAATTCATTTCCACGGAAAAAATTTAAATTTTCATTATTTAATATTATTTATTTATATATTCATATTTTAGAAAAAACCACAAAATATATAGGTCCTACAAAAATGATACCTGAAATTTATCTCTATATCAAATTTTTTTTTTTCAAAACTAACAATTTCTGTAAATTGCGAAACATTACATTCAAATCTTTCACTTTTGTTGATTTTCTAGTTACATTTTCAATTTCAACGCGCGATTCCTTCGTGGCTCCCATATAAAATTGATGAACCGAGATTAAAGCACAGATTTCACAATGGAATACATAAATATGTTAATTACATATTTAGTAGGAAAATTCGTCAATAATTTGGTGGAAGTGGAAAAATTGGAATTTCCCTTGAGTCATGGAAAAAGGTCAGTTAAGGGATTGCGTGACCTACAAGTTTTCATTGATTTAGAGGCAACAAGCTCTTAAAGATTTTAAAATTTTCACTTTCACACATACGACTGAATTGAAAGTTATCTATTTAAATTTAAGTTTGAAAATTTATTGTAATTATAATAGAGCTTTAGTTTCATATTGGTGAGAACATTTCGCCTAGTTTACAACGTACTATTCAACTAACGAATCCCTTGAAGATGAAAAAAATTTCCTTGAAAATAAATAAACGAAGGAAGGTGCCCAAATCTGCTAACTATAAAAAACGAAAAAAACTTGAAAGTTATAATAATATTGTATTGTGAATACATTACAAGGGTAGGAAAATTGACCATTAATTTAATTATAAATTTCAGAAAAATAGGTAGTAGTCTACCAACTATATGATCATATTATAATGATGAAAAACATTTGATGTTTTTTGATAGTGAACAAGCCAAGAAATCATATGAATCGAATATATACCATTCAAATATTTCAGTTTCGAAGTTATGATAAATTCAACTTTTTTTCCCGATATCTCAACTCTGTTCAAATAACATCCCAAATGCGCTAGCGCGCCAAATAATAATAAATAAATGAATATGTCAATTTGTCGAATGATAAATCATGTGAAAAATTTTCATGTTGGTCTCAAAAATTACTCAGAATTCTTGAAATGGTGTGAAAAAACTGATTATGACGTGATTATCGCAACATTTTCGAAATTTAAAATTGAAAACATTAGGTAAATAAGAACTTAAGATAAGTATGTTACTTTGCCGAAACAAAATTTTGATGGATCCAACTTCATTATTGAGAAAAAATAATAAGAAAATGATTGCAAATTTGCTTCGATTGGTTGCAATACCTTTCAATCAACAGAGGCTAACAGAGGTGAAGTTTCTAAAATATAAATTCAAAACTCATAACATCTGAACTAGAATTTCCGTACGATACATATGTTTAATTCATATGATTCCTGAGAGTAACTTCTGAAAAAGTTTTTGGGCCACTATTAAAGGGTCATCCTGTATAAGGGTTTTGAAAAATTATATGCAAAATATGCAAAACCTTACACTTTCGAAAATTATCGATTACTGGAAATATTGCCTTAAAAAAAGCTTTCCAGTGAGCAAACACTACCGCCGCTGATAAATTACGGCCTCTTGGGGATCGGCAACACATTGGGCCACACTCAAGTTTCAAAAAACCTCGTTCACATCTCAAGGTCAGGGACCTGCTTTCGTCTACATGCTTTAACGTTGCCAATAGCCGCGAGAAATATTAGAATGCGCGAAATTTCGACGTTGATAGAAGAAAACAGGGTGTCGTTCTGCACTCTTCATTGATTATTTTCTGAAATTTTTTTTGGGATGTACTAAATTCCTTTGTGAGAATGCGCTATGTTATTAATTGTTCCATTTTTCACTCCACATAAGTTTTTATTTTCCCGAAAATTGTTGAGTATACGAAATTGGCAACATTGCGCATTCTTACTATTTGCGCGCATGTTATTGGGAACAGCTTGCTATCGTTTTGTCTAAATGTCTGTATTTTCGAATTTTGAAAATGGTCTCAAACGTCTAGGTTGGACTCACTGATGACGAATCCAGTGTCGAAATCTATTCCGTGCGGCCGTTGGTCCGGAGGCATGATTACGGACGTACGGAGAATCCTATCGATTCGAAACTTTCAGGATAGGTTGCATACCAAGTGCGCAGGTTAAGTTCGTTAATGGGCAAAATCGGCCAAACGGTTTCGGCGTTATAGCCATTTGAAATTTTGAGGTTATTTCTCACTACTCACTAAGCGAATGGATTGAAACTTCGCAATTAGTCGGAGGATGAGGACTTGCGACGTTTGCGAAATTTTGTTGGGATCGGGCTGTCAATTAATTAGAAGAATTTGATTTTCAAAAAACTTTTCCTCAGAAACTATTAATTATAATTATTATTAGGAAGAAAATTGGACCATATCCTGAGCTTCATATTTCGCAGCTGTGTACCAAATTTCGATTCGATACGATCATAATTCTTGAATAAAAAAATACAAAAATATGTCAAATTTCGGTATCGAAGTTTTTTCCAGAATAACTCGGAAAAACCTAACTCGCATGTTCAAATAATAATAATAATAATAATAATAATATTGTCTTTATTTCACCAAATTGAACCTCAAGGGGAAGTTCACCAAGAAGGTGCTCTACCACTTAACCCTTGTTACATAAATAATTGAATTCGAGTGATCATTGAAAAACAAAAAAAGGAGAATATAATGGAAATGAACAAATAAAGCAGAACTAAGATAATAATAGAAAAAAAGCATTCAAGACATTGAGTACTACTATAGTTTCTGTAGACAATCAGGAACTTTACACATTTATCGTACGGAAAAGATGAGCCCTGATTTCTTTCCTAAATCTAACCATTGTGAATTTTTTATATTCGGTTGGAACCTCATTGTAAAACTTCACTATATTATAAGAGAAACTTCTTTGAAAGATCGATGTTCTGTGCTGGGGACAAGAAAGCAGATTCCTATGCCTCACGTTCAAGTTATGAATATCAGTTCTATACCTCAGTTTCTTGTGAAGATATGGCGGACACTTCTCAATTATGACTTTGTGATAAGTACACAGGGCATAATATTCAAAACAGGTTTTCATAGGCAACCAACATAACTCCTTCAACTTATGCGAAACATGCTCATATTTTCTGATCCCATATACAAACCTAATGCAGCTATTTTGAACACGTTGAATTCGACCTAATGTCTCTTGATCAAGACAAAAGCTATAAACAGGGGAGCAATAATTAAACTTAGACAAGACAAGACTCTCACATAGAACCCTTTTTGTAGGGATGGGCAAATACGATCTATGCTGGTACAGCATCCTAAGGGCCCCATAAGCTCTCCGAACTGAACACGCCACATGTTCACGAAATCTTAATGAGCCATCCACAACCAAGCCCAAGTCCCGAGCGTTCTCTACAAAATGTATATTATCACCACCAATTACAGGCCTAAAATTATTTTCAACGAAACTTCTTATATTTTTGGAACCAAACACCAGAGCGAATGATTTTCTTGAATTCAAAATGAGGGAATGTTTCTCCTTTTCCAAAGTGGCCATCTCGTTCGAACATCCGCGCAAAAGCTGCTGACTTCACGTCAGTGCTTTTCTATGATTTTTTCAACCATTTGCACAAAAAAAAATTTTGAAAAAAACGAACTCTGACCTCCAAAAGTCATCTCGTCATATTCGAGGTACTGTTTGCTCTTAAATACCTTATTCATTCATGAAAGGGTGGCAACCTTCAGTTCCATGTTATGCGATAAACCCTTCTGTACTGAAAACTTTCCGTCAATCCTTCGTTAGAATTTTCTGAATTATTTTAGACTCGTACTCATACTTTGAAATACACGATTTTTGTTTGATTTGGAAGGTTAGATTTGGACACCCTTCCTTTATTTCTAGAAATGAAAGACTGTTCATTTTCCTTTATTTCCTCATCAAGATACAAATTGGCAAGAGCGAGGTCTCAAGAAAGTGACACGGATCCAAGCAGCGATTCCAAATTCGGAGATTTATCATACGATTCACACAGTGGCAGCGAAATGAACTTACAGAAAAAAAGAGACTCAGCAGTAATGATGAGAAAATCGACTCTGCTAAGGAGACTTATGAACAACCCAAAAGCATTCGGGAGCTCTTCCTTCCAAGAATGGCAACACTATTGTGGAAAACTTTCCACTCCATCGTTGAATTCGCTGCAAGGATCGCCTGAGCATATGTCAAAATCTTACAGCAGAAGATCTCTGATCGGATACGAATACAAAACTTCTCCAAAACATACAATAGGATCGAAAAAAGTATCTCCAGTTCATCAGTTGTACGAACAACATAAGAAGAGCCCGGTGCATTTAGCTATGTCGCCTAAAAGAAGATTAGAGAACCATGGGGCTAGCTACCACCTTCACAGTACAAAACCTAAAGAAGCACCCACATTGTCTTCCATCAGATCCTCAGTGAACGACTTATCAAAAAGTACATTTGGCCAATCCGATTCTGCTTATTCCAACGACAGATCGAACATGTCGCCACTATCTGCTTCAACTTGTTCGAGCAATAACACTCATTTGACAACTCAGGGTTCCATTCGTTACATGAGCGGACCTTTAGAAAACAATCCTGAAAACATGGACCAAAGTAATGTAGACGAAAATAGAAATTTCCCACTGAACACTAATGTGAATTTCGTAACACAAGAAACTTCAACTCAAACAACCTCAACAACGAATCTCAATGTGATCTCTAATGTAAAACTTAGCCAAAAAACGTTAGATATGATAGTAAACGAAGTAATGAAAGATGTCCAAAAAGGGTGTTCAAATGGAAACGATATACAAGATAAGACTGCTGGTTCAATTCATGTAGGTGTCAAAAAGGACAATCGTATTGGAATAACCACTAATAGAAGATAACTTAGATTAAAACTTAGAGCGTGGACATTCAGGGTGGTGCAAACATTCTGGGTTGAATTCACATTTTTGTACAAAACAAATACATGCACATTTCACTATTTCAGACATTTTCACATCTTGTTGAACTGCTTTTCAAATGACCAGCTATACACGTATGTGGGTCATTGGATTTATGTATGTATATACACACCTAAAAGCCTCGGCAAATTGACGAAATTTGAGCGATCGTTTCCATTGAACTGGAAAATGATATTCTATTGTTAGGAGTAGTTCAATGCAATCTTTCGAACTTCACTCAAAGGAAAATTAATTGTTTAGGAAAAATAGCTTACTCATGTCGATATTCCACGTGAAATAAAAATGGATCGGTACTCTCCCAAGCTTTCATTTAGACTTTTACATAGATCATGATGTATACATATAATCACCATTCACGATAGAACATTGCAAAAATCAGTATAGAATTTTGTACCATCTTGCCCTACGCTAACTTAATACATAAAAATTTCAAATAGAATGTTGTACAGGTGCGGAAAATATCTGGTTTAAACGAAAAACCCAATGGTACCATTGAACGACCAAATGAAACTTTAAAGTACTTAACTGATGCGAGACTGCAAGCACAAGGACATAATTCCTCTAGAATATCTTTGATATCGAGTAAATCCTCGATGGGAGATAGATCTGATATTCTTGAAGATCCCTCGGACGTTGCAAGCATAGCAGATAGTTTAGAGGATACATCTTCGAGTAGATTAAGTTTGAATAAATATGACGACAAACCAGTGCGAGGTGACTTGCCACCAATACCAATAAGAGGTAGGAAAAAAGTGATTAACACTAAACCCTCTGATGCATTTTTTGTTCCAATAAAAACTGAAGCTAAAGATGTTAAATCAGTATCGGACTACCTACCTGAAAAGTTGAGAGAAAAAATTTTACGCAGGCAGAAAAAGCGTCAAGATAAAGTCGATCCGTACAAAAGTAGTTCAGATATTGCGAACCCGAAAGACAAACACACGAACGAATTCTCAAAATCGAGGCACATGAAAAATAAAGCACGATTCCGTAAACCACTACTTCCCAGCATCGAATCCTTCAGGAAAAGCCAAAAAGATACAAAAGTTGAGGACCCAGAGGAAAAAAATAATCCAAAAAAAAGTAAAAGGAAATCAAGAGATAATAATCCTCCTCCTACATCCAGAAAGTCAAAATCTACACGAAGCCATCACAATCAACGTCATTTTCATCTTTATACTAGCGAAAACGATTACTTTTACGAGGGGGAACCGAAAAGAATCTATCATAAAGCAGAGTTCAGAAACTCTAATCGAAGAATTGAAATACTAGAAATCATGGAGTGTGTTGATTTCGGAACGAAATACAACAAAATCACTACGAAAACGAAATCTAGGATACCACTTTTGAAAAGTCCCAAATTAACAAAAACATCAACTAATCCTGTATTGGTGAAAAAGGCTACGTATTTAGATTTCAGTGAAGTATTCAAATCAGACCCGAACTTAGATCAATTAATATCAGACATTCTGATTCAATCGTTGAATAACAATAAAGAGGTGCCTACAGAAACGAAATCATCGAAATCAAACAACGAAAATGAAAAATTCGAACATGAGGAGTTCACAGTTATTCCAGAAGAGCCAATGCAACAACCTTCGGATGAGAAGAACGAACATTTAGTATCTAATGTAACGTGTACAAATGAAAGTGGAATACAAGTCTCTGAAGATGACTTGAACAAAAATATTTCTGAACTCAACCAAGTGCCTAAAGTTGAACCAGTTATTTTCGATCATTTCCACAAAGAAGGACCAACAATCAGAGATTCTAAAAACACTCAAACTTTTTTTGATGATTGGGTAGATTATAGTTTGCCACCGAAGAAAGAAGAACCTTCATTCGTAGACCAAGCTTCAAATGAAGGTATTCGTTTTTCTTAATCACGAATTAAATGCACCTAGATATATCTGTTGCACAAGTGGTACCCACTCCAAGTCACTATCTCACTTGAACTAAACCATTTAGGAAGACATCCGGGAACTCCTAAGGCTGAGATGAAAAAAAACAGAAAGCTTGATGATGCTGAAAAATTCAATTCCTCCTCCGAAGAGTGGAGAAGATATAGAACAATGCAAGAGGAGTATGAATTCGAAAGTTCTTCTAACGACAAGAACGATTTTCATAAAAGAATTATACTACCCCCACCTATACCTAGAAGATATGGACATTCCAGTCGACGACCTGCTAGGTACAGAGATACATCCAATGGAAATCCAACACCAGGTGAGTTTCGAAATCTTTTATTTTCGTGGGCACGAACAATTACATAAGTTTGTTAAATGAATTTGATTCTATTCTAGTTATCAGGCCTATTCGCAAGCACATTCACCTTTGAAATCAATAACTCAGATACTTGCATTTCAGAAATTCTGTGTGATCAAGTTCAGAAATGAGTACAACGGAGCATGAATATTTGATTTTGTTAAATGGATAGAATTTCGATTCGATCTAATCTGTATTTTTTGTGAAATTGAGAAAATAAAATTTTGAAGGGGTATATCTACGTAATCGTTTGGCGGATTTTACACATTCACGAATTCGGTCTTCGTAACTAAGGTCCAAACCTACTCTACAAATATCGAGTTTCTAAATTGTTTCTTTCGGATGTTATTGTGTTTACGGCCGGTCTTTGGGCAGAATTAATGAGGATACTACAATAAGAAGATCATAAAATATTGAATGTTTGAAAAAAAATCGTCACGAAATTTGACAAAAAATTGTCCTTCAGCATCTCGAAACTAGCTGCAAAGTTTCATCATGATTTAATCAATATTATACAGCGCGCGTCAAAATTATGGAACAAATTCATTTTCTCAGAAGAAAAATATTAGGCAACAAAATCCTGAAACAGGTTAACTTTTGTTTCACTTTTACCAAATTTTTATGCATTTCTGAAGAATTTTTGTTGCACCCTGTGCCATCCCCATCAACCCTCTAAATTCTTTGAATAGGGAAAGTGGGTCATGTGGAACTTTCTTGACAAGTTCTTTGTATTTTCTTTAAAGGTGTGCAGAAATTTTCAAGAAAAAAATTTTTTTTTGAAAAATGAGTTACTTCAAAGAGATTTTCAGTATGTGCACCTTGTCATGGCTCATTTACTTTGAGACGATGGTACCTGATGAAATTTGTCACCGAATGAAGGTCGACCATTACAGTTTTGTTCATGCACAACTTTCAATTCCTACGAACCCTTCAATGGAGAAAAAAAAAATATTAGTATACCGTATTAGTCGACTTTCATTCGGTGACAAATTTCACCAGGTACCATCGTCTTAAAGTAAATGAACCATGACAAAGTGCACAAACTGAAAACCTGTTTGAACTAAGTAATTTTCCAAAAAAAAAAATTTTCTTGTAAATTTCTGCACGCCTGTAAAGAAGATACAAAGTACCTGCCAAAAAAATACCGCATGACCTACTTTCCCTATTCAAAAAATTTAGAGGGTTGATGGGGATGTCACAGGGTGCAACAAAAATCCTTTTGTTCCATAATTTTGACGCGTACTGTATATTGACCCCACCAAACCCGCTTTTGGTGATCTCCTTCGAATTTGTGCGCAAAAGCTGCTGGCTTCTCGTCAGTGCTTTTCTAGGTTTTTTCCCCAATCTATTTCAATATACAAGATCGTAATGTTTGCTATCACACACTCTCACAATTCACACATTTTTATAATTCTGTATTAAAAATGTTCAAATCTAAAGAGAAGTTTAAATTGGGTGAAACGATCGATACGGCAGTTGGTAGAGTGGAGATAGCCTAAAAGAGAGAGATGATATAACACGTTACGTCACAGAACGCAGCTAATTATCCACCGTTTAAATAGCCAATATGTGGAAGCGAATTTAAAAGACCGTTTACACATGGAAATTTAAATTTTTACGGCGGTTGATTTTGTTCATGGATAGAAAAATCGATTCCACTAATAAAAAAAATTCACGCGGGGAAACTATTATTATATTACCATAAAACATTGAATCGGCATGCATTTTATTCTATTTAACAGATTGTCTCTCGAAACATGTCTAACTTCTTCATTATGTCATAGGTGAATGGTCCATAATCCTGAGTGGTTCAAACAATGCCGCACTTTCTTCTGATTTGGAAATGAAGATACGCTTTCCCTCTTCGCGAAGAACTAGCTGTTTTCCCTCCAATAATAACGCTGAATTGAGGGAAAGTAGAGGAAATATTGGAACTGAGGGAGAAAGATTTCCTCAGAAACATTTCAGTAATTTCGACAATGGGAATAGATTTTATAATGAAGGTGAGTAGAATGTTGAGTAAGAGAAGTTTTTCTCCATTTTCTTTTTTGACAGGCAATGAAAGATATAGGAAATTACCAGACATCAATAATCTGAGAGTTCCGGAAAATCAGGGAGTAAGTGAAAACAAAATTTTCTATGCCACCTCAATTCCAAACTTTTCCGATTATTTGAAAATAAATATTAAATTCTTTTATTTTTCATTTTTATGGCCTTTTGCCCAAAATCATTCGTATGTAACAAATTCATAACTAACGAATTCGGATTTCTTTGAAGGTATCAGATCCAGTTGCGGCCTTAAGAGCAATGGAAATTACTGATATTCGACCAAGACAAACAAAAACCAGTCTGAGAAGATATAATATGACCAGGTCGAAACTGCATCCTTTATTTGAATCGAATGCCGATAATCCGAATATTGTAAGGTAGGTAAAATTCCACATGAATTTCTCGAATTGCAGAAGACGAAATCACATCAAATTTAATCAGTCAGTATACAGGAATGCTGAACCGAGTCCCAGACCTATTGAGCATCAATGGATATTCAGTAAGTCCGGACAATAAATACAATCATGTACCTGGTATGGGCAGAAGAAGTATCCCCAGACATAATTGTTTGTCGAGCGAAATGTAACACACTTATTTTGTACCTGGAATCAAGTGCAGATTATAACATCCAATAAATATAATTTTCTGAACAAATATACATAGTTTACACATTATCTATTCCTTTATCCAAAACTAGGTTGATATTACAAGCAGGACAACAAATAGGAACAATAACTGATACAGCATCATATGATTTTTGGCCAAACATTGTTCAGTGATGACTCTTTCAAACGATATATTTAAAACTGAGCCGGTGCGAGAAACGGCTTGCCAAACATTGAAAATTATAAGGGACCTTCTCCTTCTTATTTGAAATGCAGTATCCTATATTATATACAATTAATCCATAGGTAGAGAGAAATTCTTAACGAATTATCTAAGGATTTCCTATGGCTAGAGTTCAATGGATTTACTTGAAAACACTCTTTCTTGAAAGAAGCTTTTGATTTTATGATCTATATATTCCATTTCGTCAACTCGAACGCCAATGCCTCCTTTGGCTCCAGATATTTTCATTAATGTTTCCTGTGAACAAATTTGTGAATAGACATAATCATCATACCGTTTTATTCAGAAAAAAACAGTTAAGAAAATATTGAAAATTCAAACGGTTTTATTGAACGGATAGATAAAAATGACATAAATACTACTACAAAATAAGAAGGTAGGTCCTAGGTACCACTCATCAAACCACTGTCGTATAATTCAGTCTAGAGCATTTTCCAAACAGAAAATTGAGTGTTATGAGTGGTTGTGTGTCGATAGTGTCTTACCTAGGACCTGGCAGAGCCGTTTGCAATACTCTATGGACGGCTATAGACCTAGGGCCTACCTTCAAATCTTTTTAGCTTTCAGTACATTATCCATAACATTATTATCTTTCCTTTAAATAAAACCTTTTAATTCATTTCAGCACATTAAATTTTCATTCTATTTAATTAATTCAATACCTCAATATTACAATTAAGTATCTATCCTGTCAAAATTATCGTAGTCTCAATACAACAGGACAAATTTTTCGTACAGTTGAAAAATATCAAGTCACTTGTTTTCTTCCAGATTTTCTGTACCTTATTACGATAATTAATTGCATTATCATCAGAACTAAAAGTGTGCGGATATAATTAAGTAGTTTTTGTTTCCGTTCCATACTGATCAATAATATACAGTGCGCGTCAAAATTATGGAACAAATCCTGAAACAGGTCGATTTTTGTTTCACTACCAAATTTGTATGCATTTTTGAAGGATTTTTGTTGCACCCTGCGCCATCCCCATCAAACCTCTAAAGTTTTCGAATAGGGAAAGTGCGTATCTTCTTAACAGGCGTGCAGAAATTTTCAAGAAAAAATTTTTTTTTTGAAAAATTAGTTTCTTCAAAGAGGTTGTCAGTATGTGCACTTTGTCATGGCTCATTTACTTCGAGACGATGGTACCTGATGAAATTTGTCACCGAATGAAAGTCGACCATTACAGTTTGGTTCATGCACAACTTTCAACCCCCTCACGTGAAAAATAAGAATCTTAAGTAGGTATGTTATTAGTACGCTTCAACTGAAGTTGAAGTGTTCTAATTTTTCACGTGAGGGGGTTGAAAGCTGTGCGTGAACAAAACTTTAATGGCCGACTTTCATTCGATGACAAATTTCATCAGGTACCATAGTCTCAAAATGAGCCATGACAAAGTGCACATACTGAAAACCTCTTTGAACTAACTAATTTTCAAAAAAAAATAAATTTTTCTTGGAAATTCTTGCACGTCTGTAAAGAAGATACTTAGACGTTGCCAAAAAAGTACCACATGACCTACTTTCCCTATTCAAAAAATGTAGAGGGTTCATCATATATATTTGTATTCTGTGGGGTTCATGGGGATTGCACAGGGTGCAACAAAAATCCTTCAAAAATGCATAAAAATTTGGTAAAAGTGAAACAAAATTGACCTGTTTCAGGATATTTTTCTTCTGAGAAAATGAATTTGTTCCATAATTTTGATGCGCACTGAATAATAGTATTTGAAAACTCAATGGCCATATGGAATACTGGATAGAATTCGTAGAGGTTTGTTTTCGTTACATATGAGCGAATAATATACAATTGAAACAAATGTTTGTTATAGTAGTGAAATAGTGATAAGAAATTTGTCTTAATATAATGATCAACTACCAAATAGTTACGGCTGAAACAGTTCAACTATAATATTATACATGTATAGGGTGTTTCAGTTAGAAATGGAAAAATTCTGTATTTCTTGAAAAATAGATTCTTTTAGCAAAAAATCTTTGATCTTTGCCATGTTTATTGAATATAATTAATGAATTATTTTCTCTCGTTTCATATGAATCAAAACTATAGGATGATTTATATTTGGAAAGATAAATATTTCGTCTATTTTCATTTGTTTGAAGTTTTAGATAGCCGTTTTCACATCCTGTTTATCACGAACAGATTTCTGATATATTCGCTAAAAATTCCGTGAACCGTCAAAAATTAAAGAAGATATACAGTGTGTCAATTTGAAAAGGGTACCACCCTTTAGTATATCGAAATTCATGCAAAATCATAAGGAATGCCAAAAGAGTTAAAAACTTCAATTCGTACGGGGATATTTTATACTTTTGGTTCCAATCAATTTGTATCAACACTGCGAGCGTATTGATAGCAAAATCTAAAATGGAAAGAGGGTTGAGTGACATCTTGTTTAAAAGGTAATTCGATTTCCTTTCAAAAATACTATAGACTTGACCATTTTTGTTAGAGCTTCCGAAAAATGGAAAAAGAATAGAATACCTTCGATGGCCAAAGTAATTGCAATGAAACATGAAATTGATGAAAAATGTTTTACTATTAGGTCCAATAGCAGCATTTTCAAGAACACCAACAAATGTCACGGGTGGAAAGAACAGAACTTCCAGATGCCATCAAAAACAAACATTTTTTTCACAATATTACTGAATTTAACAAACTATGTAGATAGGTAAGTACTGCTGGACTTCTTTCTCGAGATCTGTCCAGAAAAACAGAAACATTATAGAGGCAATATCTTTATTTTGTAGAGCTCAAACAATATGGTATCAATATAGTATTACAAAATTCTTGGTATAAAAATTTTGAGAACCTAAAGTTTAAATTTTTTCGATGGACAGTTGGAAATCTTTGGAATGAAGAAATATTCAATACTCATATGGGCTATAGTTCCTTTTCATAAAATTAAGTAGGGTCCAGGACCTAAAATATATGGAGTCCTTTCTCATGAATCAACACCATATCAAATTTTCGTTCAACAATTTATATCGTGCACCAATCCGTTATTCTTCATTTTTCCCAAATTGAAATGATGCTAAATGAACCATATTCTAATTCAATTTGTAGCTGGAATAACTTCCCAAAGTTTCTGGATGGTGAAACCATTCTTGATTCTTTCAACTGTTAGTCCCAACTCAGGACAATATACGGGTTTGTCAGATGTTTGTCCTTCATCAGCTAAATATGCAGCAATAGTATTAGTTATTTCACCTTTTGGGTCTTCTACAGATTCAATATCAGCCAAAAGATCTGAATTTTGTTGTTCATTCGACAGAGCAGATAATTTGTATTCCACACCATAAATGGGATTGTTCTTGCTTGTTGTATAAACAGCACTTAGTTCTTTAAATAAAGTATTCATGCTTTCATCTGAATCAAGACGAAAACCAAGAACATATCCTCCACTATCTTCAGAACTCGTTATGACAAGTGCTTTTCCAAACTTTGAGTCGCGTATGATAATCTGAAAATTGATAAATTTCATATGTCATAAATATGATTGAAGTTGTTGTTCAAATGCACATCGCTCAAAGCTTTCTGCACTCGAAGGTAAGAGTTCAAAGAGATTTTTATTGGGGGTAATTTGTAATATTCTGAACGGTCTCGACTTGTTTTATCACCTGCTGTTCCAATATCGTGCCAAGTTCACCGAACACCTTGGATACAGAAGCCTTTAGCAGAAAAATTAACAAAACCTTATGAAAATGTGCTGGATGTGATTGTTTTAAGTGAAATATAAAATGAAACATCTTGTGCTTATAACTCACATTATCGATTTGAATGAAAGGCAAAGAAATGTTGAAGGCTTCGTTCATAGAAGCAAACCAAGCACACCTCACGTTGGTTACAATAAAGGTTCCTAAACTTCCTTGGTCGCTAGATAAGTTCCATACACCTTCCACTGTAGAATAAACTTGTTCCAAAGGAAGAATTCTCAAATGTTTATTCTGTACAATTGCACCTCTCAGTTTGATTTCTCTATACAATCGCGAAGATAGATAAGCCCTAAAATATCTTCAATTAAACCATCCAAATAAATAAAGTGTTAGGATGAGAATCAAGAAAAGCACTGACGTGAGAGGTCAGTACGATCTAAAAAAAATTTTGCAAAAAGATGTTTGTCACTATTCTCTAACTAACTGCCGGGTTTCAATACAATCGCTGCAGTCGTTCCTGAAATATTAAAGAAATAACCTCAAAACTTCAAATGGCTATAACTCCGAAACCATTGGGCCGATTTTGCCCATTAACGAACTCAACCGCGGCATTCTGATGCGCGACCTACCCTGAAGGTTTCAAGTCCATAGCTTGCTCCGTTCGAGAGTTATGTCGTGTCCTCGACCGGACAGAATCAATTTTTACACCGGATACGTTATCAGCGAGTCCAACTTAGGGCCGGTATTATGAAACTTTAAGGACCACAGGGAGCAGTGAACTCTCATTTTTGAACCAGATTTTACGAGTAAACTTCTAGTTATCTATCAAAATAGTTTTATAATACCCGCCCTAAGTCGTTTGAGACCATTTTCGGGAAAATGGAGGAAATCCAAACAAATAGTCAGACATTTGGGAAAACCCCAGAACATGCGCGCCAAAACGACTGTGAAAATACCTACCTTAATTTTCGCTCATACTATACCGTAGAAATTAAAGACATTTAAAAAAGGGTGAAAAATTCAAAAACGCCACAATTTAACTTATGACGCACCTGCAGGTAACGGGCAATCGATAACTCATAGTGAGACACCGTAAAATAAATAAATATGATATCTACAATATTAGTATATGGTGAAGTATGACCAGTTTTACATACTTGTGAACTCCCGAAACTGTTATCAAGTGTCTTGTATTTCCTGGCACTAAATTGGTGAAAATAAACTCGAATCTAGTTTTATTCGAAATTGTTAACATATGCAGAGCTTGTGCAGTACCATTCAATCTCTAAAAGATATTATTTTGATTGAATCAGATTTTTTGAACATGTTATACTCTTACGGAATTAACTTCTTTCGTATTTATGGACATGATGCAGTTGAATCCTATTGCTGTAATCGAAAACTTATTATATTTAATTGCTATTCTGAAGGGTTTATTGTAGCTTACTCAAATTAATTCTTGGACTAGTCAAGGAATGCCAGAGCATTCTTATATTGGTGACTACTAATCGTCCTCTGTCACCTGCATTACCTTTTGTGTCTTCTATATTTTCCAGACGATCTATGATTTTTTCTCCTGGTCTCAGTCTCATTTCCCTTGAAGATGAGAGGAAAAATTTATTAAATATTCACCTCAAACAAATTTTCCAGGACTCAAATGAATTTTGAAGCTTTCATCATAATCAGAAACGTACGTACGAAAGTTCTAAGACACTTTGGAACGAAGTGAAATTACATACAACCAGTGGCGGATCAACAATTTCCGGTGCCCTACGCTTAAAACTTCACCCTCCTCTACTTTATCCATTTCTTTTAGAACAATTTCTCAATTAGAATTAGGTTTTTTCGAAACAAACATAAAATTGATTGATAAAATATAAAGTATACAAATAAGTTACACAAGTGAAAACAAATTTACAGGAATAAGGTAAAAATATAAATGATATGTATTATGGAATGTCGAAAACTAATCAAGTAAACTGTTTTTCCTTATTTTCATGTCTGCAAATCATTTTATTGCAGCATCCAGACTTTTCGTTATGTCTTGCTTCTCACCGGGAGAGTTACTGAGAACTGTAGTTTGTTTTCTTCATAACTGTTCTATATTTATTTACTATACCTAATAGATAACTTGGGAAATGAACGCTCTGCTTCGCAACTCATTAGGTATTGGAATTTTTAACAATAACTCCAAAGCTATATATAAGTTCGAAAAAACTTTTATCATTCCTTCATCATAAATAATTTTCAACATCTATGAACAATCCGTGTTTTTTCAGGTCTTAAGAGTTTCAGATATTCTTTGAACTGAGTTGTCTGATGATTCCTTCGTCAAGATCCTCTCCATATTAATCCAAGAGCACTTTGTGTCTATAAACGTTTAACTTGCACAGTCATATCTCATGTTGAGTTTACCTATTCGTGAGCAATTTTTTCCTAATGCGTTTATTGGACGCGCCTAGGGTGTATTATTGTTCAATATTGTTTTCTTATTTCTTTAGCTTGTGCCTCTACTGATCCCTTCTTGCCCGTATTTCCTCTGAAACTGACTTTAAAAAGTCTAATAAGTTTTATCCACATCGCAAATCCAAATTAGGAGAAGTGTGGAAGAAAGTTCCTCAAAACGTTCCAGAATTGTTTCCCAAATAACTGTGGGAAAAGCGAATTCTAAATGCCGAACAAGTGTCTTGCACTTGGCATCCCTCCCTCCACACAATATCGACGTTGGCATGTATATACACATACACAGCCGTCTCTAGACGTGCATTAAAGACGGCTGTGGTATATAGGTACTTAATTTTCAACGGAATGCCGACAACCTTACTGCCACCCTTAGTCTAGGCGCGCATATGCGATTTTCTGTCACGCGAATGAATGTTTTTCATTGTCGCGCGACTGAATATTCGCAGTCGCCAAGAAAGCAATTAATTACGAGTATTTGGTCGTATATGCGTATTTAAGAGTATGTGTTTCATTTTTGGGACTAAACGATCGCGCGACAGAAAATCGCATGTGCGTTCCTGGTCTTACGGAAATTTATTGAAGGAAGATAAGAACAATTGGAAAAAAACGTGCAGAACCTTTGATTTTATGATTTTTTTACCGACAGCTGAATTTTGCACTAGGTCTAGTTGCGCTTCGTTTGACTGTGAACTGTGACAATTCAAACGTTATTGTTCATTTCACTTACAGGACGAATTCGTATTTTGAAGAAATTTCGATTCGATCGGGAGCGGCTGTAGACCTTGGAGCCCTACGCGTTAGCGTACCAGTTAATCCGCCACTTAATACAAGTGAATTGAATGGAATTTCATATGTTTGTATCTCGAAATATAAAACAACTTCTTCAGAGATGAACTGAACAATTTAGGTACCCAATATATACTACTCAACACGAAAGAGGTATCATATTCAAACGTCTCTGCAACATTTATAATTTTTAATTTAGCCTCGTATATTGTTTCGACTTTACTTTTAAGGAACTGAGTGTGATTTCAAACTAGATACGATATATCAATCAAACGCTATTTTCAATTATGTAGGTATATTATACCTATTCCGCGTTAAAGTATAAGTCTATGAATAATATCTTTATCAAAGGTAAGAATCTGTAATTTTTATCAGCGAATAATTATCATAACGTTTTTGCTTATCGATGTTTCTCACAGATTCTCAATTTCCAAGCGAAATGCAGGTTTTCAGTTACCCCTGCTTATACTATATGTTTAATTATTAATTTCTGATTTTCATTGGACTTACATGAATGGAATATCAAATCTCACTTCTTTATCTTCCCAAATCAACATTTTTAGATGAAATATTTTCTTCTTGAAGGAAAATGGATTGTTTATATCCGTTTGGTTGCTAGGCAACTTAATCAAAAGATATTTCTGTTAGTTGCGGAATAATTAGATGTATTAACTCAATTTATTAATTTATGAAACCATTGAATTCATTTCATATGAGAAATGTTTACCATATTGAAAACATTTCCAAGCAAAAGCGGTTTTTCAAGAATTAAACTCCCGATTTACCCGCTTTTCGTTTTACGAAAAACTTGTACCATATAATGACATAAGTTCATACTTTCTTTTTCCAAAGATTTCATATTATTACCATAGTCTTTATAAGATGTTATTACTATATATTATAATCCTATAAAGACTTCATACATGTGAACGCTGCCACGTCCTTGATAATAAATGACAGGCGCTGTCACTGTCACCGGCGATAATGATGTCAAAAGTTCTTCGTCGAAGCAAGCAAAGTGACAGAAGTAAGACAAATTGGAAATGTTTATCTATTAATGAAAAATTGGAGTTTTCACAATAACTAGTAACACTATTCGGGTTTTCAGCTCCACAGAGAATACCCCCAACAAGTAATGATCTACTGAAATAAATCAATACTGAAGAATAATCTTTTCAATTTAAGTTAAGGAAGTGAGTAATTTTAGGGGGAGGGTTTAATTTACCATTATATATTTTATGCATTCTATATGAATTGCAATACACAACAAATTTGTTCGAATGAACGAAAGAGGTCCTGTGAAACATTTGTATTAAGTCTGTTTCCTTCATTGACTAATTTTTCATTTGTGTGTCTTCTTTTAGAGATTTACATTCAGCTTATAAGAAAGTGAAAAGAACCTCATAGGCATTCACAAAAATGCCTGCAGTGCGTGGAGATGGAATGAGAGGCTTAGCCGTATTTATTTCAGATATTAGAAACTGTGAGTTTATGAATATGAATTCATTTAATGAAATCACCACAACTTCGGTGACCAGTGTTTAGGGAAACATTGATTGCATTCGTATTACTTTCAGGTAAAAGTAAAGAAGCAGAAATCAAGAGGATAAACAAAGAGCTGGCAAATATTCGCAGTAAATTTAAAGGTGATAAAACCCTCGATGGGTATCAGAAGAAAAAGTATGTATGCAAATTACTCTTCATATTTTTACTGGGACATGACATTGATTTTGGTCATATGGAAGCAGTTAACCTGCTCTCTTCAAACAAGTATTCTGAAAAACAAATAGTAAGATATTATAAAATATGAGGAAGACCTTCTTAACATTATCATTTTAGGGTTATCTCTTCATTTCTGTGTTGGTCAATACTAATAGTGAACTCATAAAACTCATAATACAAAGTATTAAGAATGATTTAGCGTCCAGGAATCCTATCCATGTTAATTTAGCTCTCCAGTGCATAGCAAATATTGGCAGTCGTGAAATGGCTGAAGCCTTTGGAAATGATATACCTAAGCTCTTGGTATCAGGGTAATTAATTAATTGAAAATCCAACTTGCTCTGTATATTCAAATGAATTGTTTTCTCAGTGATACGATGGATGTCGTGAAACAAAGTGCTGCTTTATGTTTATTAAGACTATTCAGAACATCTCAAGAAATCATACCTGGTGGAGAATGGACATCACGGATTATTCATCTTCTGAATGATCAGCATATGGGTGTTGTAACTGCAGCAACCAGCTTAATAGATGCACTAGTCAAAAAAAATCCTGAAGAATATAAGGGCTGTGTGTCACTCGCAGTTTCAAGACTGAGCAGGGTAATATTCATTTCTGAATTCAAAAATAATGAGTTTTATCTATGCATTTCATATTGCAGATTGTCACAGCTAGTTATACTGATCTTCAGGACTACACTTACTATTTTGTACCTGCTCCTTGGCTCTCTGTAAAATTATTACGTTTATTACAAAATTACACTCCACCAGGTAAATATTGCATCTTCAATTTTTTCCCAATATAATTATTATTTTCTTCAGCTGAGGATCCTGGTGTTAGGGGAAGGCTAAATGAATGTTTGGAGACTATTTTGAATAAAGCTCAAGAACCTCCAAAATCAAAAAAAGTTCAACACTCAAATGCTAAGAATGCAGTTCTCTTTGAAGCTATTAGTTTGATCATACACAATGATAGGTGAGTGATTTTTGATTAATGAATATTTCCCTTCTCTCCCAAACGATGTTCCATCTGAAGTTTCAGATAGAGTGTCATGTTACTTAGAAATTATGTAGGCTTCCATTTCGCATTCTAAATTCATGAATATTTCCCTTCTCTACAAAACGATGTTCCATCTGAAGGTTCAGATAGTGTCATGTTACATAGGAGTTATGTAGGCTCCCATTTTCCATTCTAAATTTATCCCAGAATTTTGAGATTCAATCATGAATACCACGTACTTCTTGATTTATAAAATCCCATTTGAGGACACCAAAAAATTGTTCTTGATTTCAGTGAGGCTAATTTATTGGTTCGAGCTTGCAACCAGTTGGGTCAATTTTTGAGTAATAGAGAAACAAATCTTAGATATCTAGCATTAGAATCTATGTGCCACTTGGCTACCTCTGAATTTTCCCATGAAGCAGTTAAAAAGCACCAAGAAGTGGTGATTCTTTCAATGAAAATGGAAAAGGATGTTTCCGTTCGTCAGAGAGCAGTGGATCTTTTGTATGCCATGTGTGATAAAAGTAACGCCGAGGAGATTGTCCAAGAAATGTTAAATTACTTAGAAACAGCAGATTACTCAATTCGGGAAGAGATGGTTTTAAAAGTTGCCATTCTTGCAGAAAAGTATGCTACTGATTACACCTGGTATGTGGATGTTATCTTGAACTTGATAAGAATAGCTGGGGACTACGTTTCTGAAGAGGTTTGGTATCGAGTTATACAGATCGTTATTAATAGAGACGAAGTGCAAGGTTATGCAGCAAAAACTGTATTTGAAGTAAGTATATTAATACTTAACAAGAAACCTTTTTTCTAAAATATTACTTTTTCCTTTGCAGGCATTACAAGCCCCAGCTTGTCATGAAAACATGGTGAAAGTTGGAGGTTACATCTTGGGAGAATTCGGCAATTTGATTGCTGGAGATCAGAGGTCTTCCCCAACTGTACAATTCCAACTCTTACATTCCAAATATCATCTTTGCTCACCTATGACACGTGCTCTTTTGCTTTCTACTTATGTCAAATTTATCAACCTATTTCCTGAAATAAGAACTCAAGTTCAGGAGGTAAGCATATAAACTTATTTTTTTTATTAAACCCGCAAGATTTCCCGTCGCCGAGATATTAAAAAGATATTTACATCATTGTACGCAGTGTGTTTTTCTGCATAAAAAATGTGAAATCGAACATAGGCGGTCTCCTTTAATTTGGAAGATATGGGCCCCCAAATTTCCAAAATGATTCATTTTCAGGTCCCTTTTTCCACCATAAAAACGATCTCTCACTTCATTTGTATAGTTCACAAACCACCTTTGAACCTTCAACAAATAATAAGCAACACTTTTTTTCAAGAATAATCAATATTTAATGAAAAAACAATGAAATTACTGGATAACCACTTAACCTCTATTCCTTCTGATTTCGACTCAGTCTAAAAGTGAAGTTTGGCAATGGCGCGAATTCCATCGGTCGGAATCGTGCCATCGTGCGTATTCGTGAATGAGATTATTGCTGGCGAGAAAAATTAAATATGTTCTTAGTTCTTACTGTGTTTACGGCTATACTCTAAATCTTCCAATAGGAGAATTCGTTTCTAATGAAATCCACAAGGTTGAAACACATAGTAATAGAATGAGAATACACCCTGATATATATTTCAACGTACATTTTTTTCATATGTGATAGGTCGCGCCCTTCCCAGATTTCCAATGAAATCGAGGTTATTATATAACCCATTTTATTGGAATACTCTGAATCTCATTCTAAACTGGGACCATCTCGAAGGCAACAAATAACGAAGTAGATAAAAACCTCCCTATTTTGAAGGGTAAAGAAAGTTCAAACGAAAATATTGAGAGTGAAACCTTAAACAAATATTCTCAATGATTTTGTTTTGATTTTAGAATAACCACCTCTTCTTCAGTGACAGAAGCATTTTCCTTACAATCATATCCTTCAACTGCCCATCATTTCCTATTTCCCGCCAGCAACTACTCTTCGGTCATAATACGTTGGTCAGCGATGAAAAGACGCTGTTGCCAAGCTCCGCTTTAACATTTAGAAGTATTTCGTAGAAATATAGGTTAAGTGGTTGTCTAATATTTTCACTTTTCTTCCTTTAAATAATGAATATTCTTGAAAGAAAGTGTCGCTTTTCGTTGGTTTAAGGTTCAAAGATGATTTATGAACTAGATTCGAGAAGTGAGAGATCCTTTTTATGGCGGAAAAAAGGATCTGAAAATGCAACAGTTTGGAACTTTGGTGGCCCATATCTTCCAAACAAAGAGAGACCGCCTATGTTGGCGTTCATATTTTTTGTTTAGGAACTCACACTGCTTACAATGGTGTGAATATCTTACTTATAGCTTCGCGACGGGAAATCTTGCGGGTTTACCCTTATTTTCTTGAAGTCAGGTGATTTGCAATACTCCTCTACGTCAAGTTGTTAATATTTCCAAATGAAGACTTAAATTCAAGTCCTCTATTTGACATATTCTCACATGTGGACATGTTTACTGAAGCAAAGTTTCAAATGTGACGTGAGTTGTGTCGCCTCATTTGGGACAGGCCCCTAGTCATTTACACTTTTGTTTTCACTTCTTGAAGCTGAATATCTGAAATTAAATTAATTAAGTACCAATAAGAATCATGTAGATTTGATGTGAAGCTGGCATACTGAATAGATTTTCAAATTTTTGTAACTGAAATATCTCAATTTTTTATATTCATCATCACCACTTCTTCCTAAAAGCTCTGAAGACATAACAAGCAAAATCAATTACATGATAGATTTCACAGGTTAATTGGCAGATACATTGAGAATACAAAGACCTTTCACCAGACCCTTGACCTTAGTAGTTTCCGAGTTGTACATCTTTCATTCAACAATGATCCTTGTAGGTTTTCAAACAACACAGTAATTTACGTTCAGCAGATGCAGAACTGCAGCAAAGAGCCTCAGAATACCTTCAGCTGAGCATAATTGCAAGTTCCGATGTTTTAGCAACAGTTTTAGAAGAGATGCCAGCTTTTCCTGAGAGAGAAAGTTCAATTTTGGCCGTTTTGAAAAAGAAGAAACCTGGAAGATTGCCTGAAAACGAAATAAAAGAAACAAAAAGTCCAGTAATAAGTAACAACTTTACCAGCAATGAAACTCATAATACAAGCAGTTCTACTGCCTCTGCTGACCTATTGGGACTATCTACTCCTACCCAACCCAATAGTGCAGTAAATGCAGGTGGATTGCTTGATGTTTTAGGAGATGTTTACGGCAGTAAAACGAATTCGTCACTCAACTCTAATGCACAACCTAACGCTAGTAGTAATTTCAAAAAGTAGGTCAAATGAGTACATTATTTTATGATGCAGATTTATTGCTTTTCATTGATTCCCAGGTTTGTTTGCAAAAATAATGGAGTTCTTTTCGAGAATGACCTGATACAAATTGGTGTAAAAAGTGAATTCAGGCAAAACTTGGGACGTTTGGGTCTTTTCTATGGAAATAAGACTAATGTTGCATTGCAAAGTTTTGTTCCAAACTTATTATGGTCAGAAGAACAAAGTAGTAAATTAATAATCCAGATGAAACCGGTTGAACCAGTTTTAGAGGCTGGAGCACAAAGACAACAAACAATCAATGCTGAATGTGTAGATGACTATACTGGTATGTAAACATTCTATTATCTTCTCAATGGATCATTTTACATTTTATTTTCTAGATACACCATCAATTGGTCTGAGTTTCTTATACAATAATGTTCCTCAGAAAATAACATTCAAATTACCTCTTACTTTGAATAAATTCTTTGAACCAACTGATATGAATGCAGAATCATTTTTTGCTAGATGGAAAAATCTAGGAAGGTATTTATAAAGTATATTAAAAGTTTGAACTTGACTAATTTGATGATGATCTTCAGCACAAATCAACAACGGTCCCAGAAAATATTCAAGGCCACAGGTCCCATGGACCTTCAAGCGGCCAAGCCAAAAATAATCGGATTTGGTATGCAATTACTTGAAGATATAGATCCAAACCCAGATAACTTTGTGTGTGCTGGAATTATTCATATGCGCTCACAACAAGTAGGATGTCTCTTGAGATTAGAACCTAACAAAAACGCACAGGTAGGCAAGAGCTTCATCACTGTTCAAAACATTTTCAAATTCATTGTTATGCAGACAAATTTGAGCATTTTTTTGTTTTTGCAGATGTATAGACTGACTGTTCGTTCAAGCAAAGAGAGTGTATCAGTGGAAATATGCAATTTGCTTGCTGATCAGTTCTAAATTGAGGTAATATTTCATATATATGTTTATATATATACCAAACTGAACTCAACACTGCTATCTTATAATTAGAAAGAAATCCCCCCTCGAAAACTATTCAAGTGAACACTTATCACTTTTAATAATTGAGATCTTTAAGAGTGCTATGAAATTAATATTCATTATGTCTAAAGTTTAATCGTTTTATGTAGACATGTGAAGATTGACCAAAAAATCTTCGAAAAGACTCTGTAGTTCCAAATTAACTTATACACTTATAAAATTACATTCAGTTCTTGTGAGAGACCTGTTTGTTGCTGTTTATTTTTATATTTTACAAAATTTAATCTTTGATTTCATGTATGATCAAATTTAAGTCATTTTATATTTTAAAGAAGTATATTATTCTCCTATGTATGTGTGTATGAATGAAAACTTGTATAATGATATTGTAGCAAATTGTTGATTATTGAGATGTATTAAATGTTAATGTACAATGCAGATTTCTTGTAATCCAGACCCTATCATTTGGCTTAAAACAATTGTAATATTTATAGTAGCTAATTTGATGTGCTGATTGAATGTATTATAAGTACAAAGTAAATATTTTGTTTTTATTAGCAAAAAATTCACAAGAATTCAAGAGTTTCAATCAATTCCTACAGTTCTTTGCTGTGCATTTCTCCTGACAATCAATTCAACTACCAATTCAGGATAATGCAAAGAAATGATCGATGCACAACCAGTGGCTTCATAAATTTTCATAGTTTAAAATGTGAAGCGATATCTTTGAAATGTTGTAGCAAATCCGGTCATCATGTCTAAATTTGCTGTGAAAAGCTTCAAAGAATCGTCTGAAAATACACAACGGATCTAGTTAGCTCACAAGAAAGAACTTGTGTTACCAATCAATAATCAAAAGTAATTTGGTTACAAAACTGTGAGTACAACATTCTAATTAACGTAGCATGGCGGGGACTACAGTTAGATATTGGGGTGAAATTTTCCTGTCGTGAAGATATAAATTAAATGTTCCCAGGTTCGTCTGAATAGAAACTCTGCAGGTGAAACTAGACGGTCTCTCTATGGGCCCCCCAAAGTTCTGAAATTTTCAGGTCGCTCTTTCCATCATAAAAACAATAAATCACTATTTTTTAGTTCAAAAATTATCTTTCAATCTTAGCAAAACGATAAGTGGAGATTTCTTCCGAAGATTCGATATTTACCAAAAATCTAGAAAAGCAGAGACCTGACGTCAGGAGCTTTGACGAGCATGTTCAAACTCGTTGCCAGAGCGATCATCTTTTCATGTATCAAACGCATGTTCACCTTCTGAACTTCTAAGGCAGGCATCATTTTTCATCAAGCACTTGATTTCAATTCGATCGAATCTGTATTTTTGGAAATATTGGAAGAATTCAATTTTGAATGAGTATGTATCTACCGCATCATTGAGCGGATTTTATACATTCACGAATTCGACCTTCGGAATCAATATCTACAAATATAGTGTTCGCGATCGGCGTAGGGACCTCAATTACGAAGGTAAAATAGACCCAATGAGTGCGCAGATATACAGTTTCAAATTGTATTGTTTTCGATATTTTCAAATGAACAAATTTAACTCAAGGTGCTCCATCGAAAAATGAAGGTTAATGCAGAATTTTATAAGGACCATATGAAAAAGAAGATTGCTAATTCTTCGTTTGTGGAAAAGATGACCGCTTCAGCAACGAATTTGAATGACACTATTATCATGAAATTTTGTACAGAATTGTGCATCAGCATTTTTCAACTAGTTACCAGTTTGTGTCCTATGCACAACTTCACATTAATGCGTTAGTATGGAGATCATACAGTAAACACGAATGATATTTGGAAAACCGAATGATCATTCGTTCCACCATTGTTTAAATTGCTTATTGCTCATTGCTTAAATAATGGTTCCACCGAATGAATTGGCCATAGAGTTCATTTTCTCAAAATTCAACAAGAAATAGCATAAGGAGCCAGTAATATCAACCTTACTGTTGGATGTCGAATCGAAACGAATGATTTTTCGAATACCGAATTCGTTCCAACGAAAGCTCATAAAGCTCAATATCACTTTCATCGCCCTTGTCGCTGCAAAGAGCAAAACGAATGAATTTACGAATGATTCATTAGGTCCACCTAATGAATTGCTATTACAGGTCAATTTCGCGAACCTTCCATAAAAAATATCAGTATTATGGCCCTTGTCGCTGCGAAGTTCAAAACGAATGAATTTCCGAAAAATGATTAATTCAGTCCACCGAATTAATTGCTAATAGAGGTCAATTTCGTAAACTTTCCATGGAAAATATCAGTATTTTTGCCCTTACTGGTAGTGGTAGATTTCGCTGCAAAACGAATGAATTGCCGAAAACCGAATGATTCATTCAGTCCATAGAATGAATTGCTAATAGAGTTCAATTAAGCAAACTTTTCATGGAAAATACCAGACCTGCGCTATTATTGCCATTACTATAATATATTATTCCTGGTAGATGTCACTGCAAAACCATTGTTTAACCATTGTTTAAGGAGGTTCTCCTTAAACAATGGTTTAACGAATGCAAAATCATTCGAATAGTTGAAATTTTGCATTCGAATGCAACGAATGATTTCAAGAATCGAATGCTGCATTCGAATGGCCCATCCAGGGCTACCACGATGAGCCCATCTCTAGCTAAAACATTATTTTATATTCTGTGGCTAAAATCACAGAATACAATATAACCGAGGGCTTGGCTTTATATATTTGTATTCTGTGGCTTAACCAGTGTATTTATACAATATATCAATATCAATGAATGTTAGAAGATTGCATTGGATATTTGAATGGAAGTCTCTATGAAAATAATAACATCAGTGTACAAATCTCAAAAAGTGCTGGCTAAAAGCTAGGATACAGGTCCATTGATAGTTAAGTGTCAAATTGTACTCTCAATCTTGAAGTTTATTCTATGTTTACGAACCTAAAATAACGATAACGAACGTAGTAAGCCTATTGTGATTGTGATTAATTTGCTGAAATACAAAAAATTATTAATATTGTTATAGTTGATTCATAAAAAAATTAAAATGTGTGATATTCGTTCATCAGATTAGTGAATCTTGCAAACGAAGAAATTCACAATATTGAGGAATATGAAAATTTGAGTTTGTTTACTGTTTACAGTGGTGAATCGTACTTTTTTCTCTATCACTATGTTTTCAAATCTAAACAAGAGCACTTTCGGTGCTTCTGCCCCCGGAACTTCATTCGGTGAGTTGTTTTCCCATTGTTCCGAATAATTTTTTTCTCATTTGTAAATTTTACATACAGGATTAGGAGCCACTACAGGAAATACCAGTAGTCCATGGGGTAACACAGGCAATAATCAACTTTTTGCTAAACCAGCAGCCCCAGCATTTGGAGCACAACCATCTACTTCCTTTGGTCAACCATCCACTTCATCTAACTCAATGTTTCCCTTTTTCTCACAATCCAATACTTCAGGATTTGGTTCAGCTACGACTAACCAATCAACATTTGGTAAGTGAAACTACAATTTGTATAGAACCGCTGTCAGCAAATTCCTTATCGGAGAGAGCAAAATACTAACAATTCCATTTAAAAGTTTTATCTGAGAGCATATTTGAACTTGCTGTAGTAGAGACATTTTTGTGGCAATAAGTAGGATCAAGAGTACACTGTCAAACTTGATATTGCTAAATATCTTTTTCTGAAAAAGTGGTCTTTTCTATAGGGTTGAGTTCAAGAATGTATGTGCATCTTTTACAAGGGCAATTAAAATAAATATAAAATTATATGCTTGCACTGAGAATTTCATTTCGAGTGAGAATTCGGTAATATTTGATAACTTTTGATGGCTTGTTTTCATTTATTGTTGAGTTATTTCTTGTTCTTTATAAGAGATCTTTCTTTGAAGGATCAAATGTATTCGGCCAGCAACCAGCTACCACCAACTTATTTGGCTCCAACACCTTTGGACAACAAAAACCAACAGGTTTCGGGTTTGGCACACAGAATCAACAACAGCCAAATGTTTTTGGACAATCCAACCAGCCGCAAAGTTCTCTTTTCCAATCACCAGGCACCTCAAACCTCTTCAGTGGGGGTGGTGCATTTGGTTCTACCCCTGGGGGTACAGGTACCACTATTAAGTTTACTCCAGTAACTGGCTCTGATACCATGCAAAAAGGTGGTGTCACCTCGAGTATTAATACAAAACATCATTGTATCACTTGTATGAAAGAATATGAAAATAAATCTTTCGAAGAACTCAGGATAGAGGATTATCAGGCTAATAGAAAAGGTAGGTTTACTAGGTTGTCAATAGCTAATTAATGATAATTATTTGCATCTTGAAGCCATTTTACTCGAGCTCAGTTATTATTTTCAATTCAATATAAATTTGGGATATATTCATTCAATGCAATGATCTCCTCATACAGATGGGTGTTTTTTTCGGGTGAACAAAAATGATTTCAATATCAATAGAATTATATATTTTTGGCAGATAATTTTATGGAATTTAATCCTGATTATGATTCGTTTCCACCATGGCTGAAGCGTAAATTGCACAATCCGATGTCCAATTTTGACTTATTCTCTTTGGCGGATTCGGCTGTCCTTTGGCAATAACGTGTTTAATGTTGACTTCAAAGAGCTCGATGGTCTATGATTTATTGGCACACAGGTGCGACCTCACACAACCCAAGAAAAAATCTAATGCCAAATGTTTCTTTTGGTAAATTTATTTTGGCATGTTGGGCACTCTGGCTGGAATCACATGCCTCCAATAAATTCCTCCCCGATTGATGCACGACCAAATTTGTAATCATGTCTTTCTAACGCCCACTGTTGAATATAACGTATTAACCATAATTTATGAAGACCCATAGTCTAATGCTTCCTCTGGCCCGTAGGACACACCAGTGATTTTTCTGGATGTAAAGGTGCAATTTAATTTGCTGACAGCCATTATATACCAACAGTCTGTTCATCTCGGAAAAAAATTTTCAAATGAAATTATAGATTAGTTACAGTTTTCTTCAGCTCATTGATTAAATTTCCATGAAGTGGATTGATCCGAGTTGAGCATGAGGATGAATCGATGATTTTAGATTATCAACAGTTTACTGTACAACATCAAAAAAAAAAGATCATTGTGTGCGTACACAAACAAATGCGCATTATCGATAAGAATAAATATATTGCGAAAACGATCCACTTTCTGGAATTGATCGCTTTGATGGATGATTATCGGCTCCATAAAATGCATGCAAAGCTCAATAAGAATCTCAAACTGAAAAATGTTTTAGAAAACTCGTGAGTGTTAAACCGGCGTCTATTAATGATAAATTGATTGCCAAATCAAATTAATATGAAAACAACAGAAAAAGAATCAGCATTACCCAAAAACAGTGCTTCCAATTTGAAGGCCTATGACTCGTAAAATACCTTTTAATTAATAAGTCAATTCTATAATCTATTGGAAAATTATTTATTATCAAAATTAAATTGATTTCAACCAATTGGTTTATGAAACAGTTTGTAGAGTTTTATGGCATTTGAACCAATATTTTTGTTAATTTTCGAAAACGCGAACCGATTCAGGTCCTCAGTCCCAATTCAATTCTACACCATTTGGAGGCTCTTCTTCAATGTTTGGACAAACCACTGAAAATAAACCAGCATTTGCTCCATCAACGGGTTTTGGCCAAATGGGCGGAACAGCTTTTGGACAGCAAACAACACCTGGTTTTGGTCTCAACACCCAACCATCTACTTCAAATAGCATATTTGGAAAACCACCAGCTTTTGGTGCTACAAGTTCTACCACCACAACGTTTGGAGGATTCAATGCACCTGCCACTACCAATGCTTTTGGGACAAATCAAAACAAAACCTTCGGAAATACTGGGACGACATCGTTATTTGGGACTACGCAGACACAGCAGCAATCAGCACCTTTTGGAAGTAACCTGTTTGGTCAGAATAATCAGGTAACGAAAATTATGTTTGTTTAACTGTATGAAGCAAGAACTCATAACAACCAGTTGAAATAGTGTTATTTCAATAATTTCCACACAAATTCCCTAGGTCACAGTCCCTCTTTCAGGGCCCATTTTACCTATCTGGGTAGAATTTAGAACTTATCACCCACTTCGAAAAAAACCATATTCATAATGACTTCTGGACTCTAACAATTTGAAACATAAGGTGTTTTAGCGAAAATGTCTCGCATTTGAATTTCCAAAAAAAATGATACATTTTAGAAGATATGAAATCTTGAAATTATATCATAGTGCCCATGTCACACTAAAAGGCTCGTACTCAGGACTGCCGCGAGCTTTCAACCCAATGTTCTTTGTCTTTCGATAAAAATGTACTGTGTGAAAGAGCGAAAGGGACAAATGCTCTTTTTTAAACTGCGCATGCGTATGATACGCAACTTCTTCGTAATCCGACCCGCGAACATAGCACAAGCACATTTCTGTGACCCAAATCAGTATTTGATTTATCAAAAATATTATTGGAGATTGGATAACGGAACCGGTGTTGCAAAGTTATTGGAATGCTTTACTATTCTACTGATTTTGGGATTTTCAAAATATAATTAATCAGCTGCGATTCGAAATTCTGGTTTTCGCAGAAAAATATATTACATAGACCTGCTATGTACTGTAAAAGTCTAATTTGTTTGGCATTTCGCAAATTGTACTATAATTCGTATTTTTCCGACGAAAGTTTATTGTTGTACTTTTCTGTTGAAAATGTACTGTAAAAAATACAATTGTACTGTAGCGGCAGCCCTGCTTGTACTAATGGATGCGACAAAAAATAAAATTACGCGGTTTTTTGCCAAACTGTTCTCTCAACAGTCATAACCTAAAGAAATTTATCGATTTTGACATTTGCCTGTAGTTGAAAATTTTCAAGTTCAAATAGACATATCGCGCTTTGAGTCACGGGCATTTGAACCATACTGGTCGATAAGGTTCTGATTCCAAAATAGGCCAGTATGGACAGTAGTGAGCCATAGCGATGTCAGTATTTCTGGCCCAAAAAGGAATTTCGTTGTGGCTGTTGGTGATCACACAGTTTTCCATCTCTCTTTTGCGCCATTTTTGAATAACTATATTCCTGTACACATTAGTTGTTTGTTCCATGCATGCACCAATGTGGCTCATGGCCGTGCATCGATAGGTTCACTTGGGCCAGATGTTTCGGTATTGAAATTTGCCGAATATGAAGATTGTACAAGCCTTAATTTTGATGAACCGAATTTTGTGCTCTCTCGTGAAGAGTTAAATAGAATATTGGTATTAACTAGGGAATAAATTATTAAATATTCAGGATCAAAACTTGGAAAAGAATGATTAAGTCAGTATTAAACTCATGTTGTAGGATGGAAATGACTTAATTTTGATTACAGACCAAGCCACATACAAAAACTATTGAGGTAAGATCCTTCAGCCCTTCTCGCATATTTTTCAGTGTTTGATCAAATAACTTATTATCTTGAACGTTAAATTTGAGCAGGAGAGTGTATCAATTACCAATTTATGTATCGAAGTACTACAATTACCAATATTATTGGCGATTCTTCAATTTCTAAGGTAATATTCTATGAAATGGTTTGTTCCGATATTTAAGTTTGGTAAACCCGCAAGATTTCCCGTCGCGAAGCTATAAGTAAGATATTCGCATCATTTTAAGCAGTGTGAGTTCCTGAATAAAAAATATGAAGGCCAACATAGGCGGTCTCTCTTTGTTTGGAAGATATGGGCCCCCAAAGTTCCAAATTGTTGCATTTTCAGATCCTTTTTTCCGCCATAAAAATGATCTCTCTCTTCTCAAATCTAGTTCATAAATCATCTTTGAACCTTCAACCAACGAATAGCGACACTTTCTTGCAAGAAAATTCATTATTTAAAGGAAAAAGAAGTGAAAATATTAGACAACCACTTAACCTATATTTCTACGAAATACTTCTCAATGTTGAAGCGGAGCTTGGCAACAGCGCCTTTTCATAGCTGGCCAACGTATATACCGAAGAGTAGTTGCTGGCGGGACATATGAAATGATGGACAGTCGAAAGATATGATTGTAAGAAAAATGCTTCTGTCATTGAAGAAGAGGTGGTTATTCTAACGTCAAAACAAAATCATTGAGAATATTTGTTTAAGGTTTCACTCTAGTTCGTTTTTTGTTGTGTCTTCGAGATGGTCCCAGTTTAGAATGAGATTCAAGGTATTCCAATAAAATGGGTTATATAATAACCTCGATTTCATTGGAAATCTGGGAAGGGCGCGACCTATCACATATGAAAAAAATGTACGTTGAAATATATATCAGGGTGTATTCTCATTCAATTACTATGTGTTTCAACCTTGTAGATTTCATTGGAAACGAATTCTCCTATTGGAAGATTTAGAGTATCGCAGTAAACAGTAGGAACTAAGCACATATTTCATTTTTCTCGCTAGCAATAATCTGTCATTCACGAATACGCACGATTCCGACCGATGAAATTCGCGCCATTGCCAAACATCACTTTTAGACTGAGTCGAAATCAGAAGGAATAGAGGTTAAGTGGTTGTCCAGTAATTTCATTGTTTTTTCATTAAATATTGATTATTCTTGGAAAACAGTGTTGCTTATTGTTGGTTGAAGGTTCAAAGGTGGTTTGTGAACTATACAGATGAAGTGAGAGATCGTTTTTATGGTGGAAAAAGGGACCTGAAAACGACTCATTTTGGAACTTTGGGGGCCCATATCTTCCAAATTAAGGGAGACCGCCTATGTTCGATTTCACATTTTTTATTCAGAAAAACACACTGCGTACAATGATCTAAATATCTTTTTAATATCTCGGCGACGGGAAATCTTGCGGGTTTACCTTAAGTTTTGACATCTTCACATCTAAATCTACGTACAGTGTTTTGAAAATTGTTGAAATGAAAATATTTGGTTCTGGTTGCTTTGGTTTAAATGCATTTCAATATTATTCAGCTTTACATGTTCTTGAAAACTTGTGTTTTTCTCAGTAGAAATGGATGTCGCATCCGAAAATACTTGTATTGATATTTCGGTGAGAAATTTTTTATTTATTGAATATTTTTTACCCAGTAGTTATTGTTTTGTGTATTTTGAAATGGAAAAAGGGCAAATAACAATGAACAGCCAGTTTGTGGAGTTCCATTACAAAGGTCAATTGTGATAAGTATCAGTTTCGAATAGTAGCATGGTGCATGGGAGTAGGCTGACTTGAATGTACATATACTATTTTCAATGGTAGTGGAGTACTCCCAATGTTGCATTTGCAGAATACTACTGGGAGCTTCTTCAATAAACCTGCACTTACGACAGGCTGTTCTGGGGGATTTACTTTTAACCAGACCCCTGCCACTACTCCAAGTAATCTATTTCAGCTATCAAAACCAGTATTTGGTGGTATGAGCCAAACAACCACAACTGGAACCTTTGGGCAAACACCCGCATTTGGACAGACCACCCAGCAGAATACATTTGGGGGCAATACTTTCGGAAAGCCTTTAACCTTTGGTCAAAATCAGAATACCTTCCAGCTAGGTAAAGTACACTGTAGTTAGGCTAAGACTGCATACTAAACTGCAATTGTTTTCAGGAGGCCAGCCCACCCTATTCAACAACAATCAACAAAAACCTGGCGGCTCTCTTTTAGGTAGTGGAGGGGGACTTTTTGGCAATACTACCTTTGGAACAAATACCTCTTCAACTTTTCCTCTTCTTCAAACAAGTGCACAAGTACCTGCCCAAGGGTAAAATATCACTTTAATATATGATTTTACATGCAATGATAATTATTTTGTTATTATGTTATTATTTTGTTTAGACTAGGAACCGACAGTAATCAGGAACCTAAGGTATTACCACTATTTGCAACCAATCAGTTTGGCCATACACCCTTCCTAAAGGGTCTCTTACCTGTAGACAAGCCTTCGTCTCCTACACTGTACACCACTAATCCTGTAGAAATAAAGAAAATGCTAGAAAATAATAAAAAAGTGGACGAAAACACCAATATCAAAGTCAAATTGAAACTTGGACCACCTAAAACACAGAAAGTGAGTATATCTGGAAATTTCAATCTGCTGAAACCAAACTGAAGATTACTGGTCCATTAATTCAACATTTTGTACTTATAGAGTAATCTGTTCGAGGAAGGTAATGATGAGGACAGCAATAAATTATACAAAACATCCTGCAAACGTTTAGTACTAAAGAAGAAACATGATGACTCTAAGCAAAGTATTTTCGAGACTAACTCTCTTTGTAATGATTTGTCTATCAAAGATTCTGAAGAAACGCAAGGAAATGACATTACAAATCTGAATCAATCAAGTATTCATGCCATTTCAGAGGAAAATAGTTTTATGTTGGGATTGAGCGAAAAGCAGAAGTTGGAATTGAAATATATTAATGATAAATTCGCATTTAAGAAGAATTTGGATAGGTCTATCACTTTAAATAGCTCAGTTAATGAATCCGGTCTCAACTTCAATAATAGCAAATCTGAGGTTATCAGTGAAATGGGAGATGGACCTAGGAGAATAGATGAACATAAGAACAGTATTTCTGAAATGAGCATAAACCCTAGCGATGCTGAAAACGCCAACCTCAAAAGTGAGTAAAACAATTCTCATACTTCTAGGTTCACTCATATCTAAATATTGAAATGGTTTTCATTATACAGGGTTTCGTAAATAAGAGTATCAAGTAGATTTCTCATGAAAAAAGAACATTTTTTCCCTTCCATTTTTTCCTCCGGATCTTCCTTTCAGAGATAAGTTTATATTTTTTCAGTTTTTTGCTAATATCTCAGGAACCGTTTGAATTACACAATTGAGATTTTGTACACACATTTTCTCTAATAATACTTACATTATTGCACTTTACTAGCTTTTATTAGACGTGGCAGTGGCGGAGATATTGGATTTGCACAGAGGTTTTAACCCCCACTGGACAAATTTGCATTTGCATATACGTCTGGATCATGTTCCCATGAACGTTGTTCATAATGTGAGGCGTATTTTTATTTTGCTTTGCTGCGGCTTCAACTCTAGCGGTCAACTCTTCTACAGTGTTAACAGGAGTTTCATAGACAATGGTCTTCATGTGACCCCATAGAAAATAAACAATGGTAACTGTGTTGTCATACTGCTTTAATTGAATATTTGATCATAAAATAACGGCCGACTGCGTAAACACAATAACTTCCGAAAGAAACAACATAGAATCTCGATATTTGTAGAGAAGGTTTGGACCTTAATTACGAAGGCCGAATTTGTGAATGGGTAAAATCCACCCAATGATTCCGCAGATATACCCATTCAAAATTTTATTTTCCAATATTTCCAAAAATACAGATCAGATCGAATTGAAATCCAGTATTTCATCGAAAAATTACAGTTCGAAGGTTCATACAGAATTTAATGAGGATGATATGATAAGAAAATCACAGAAATTTTTTTTTCGAATTGTTCTAATGACACGATTATCACGAAATTTTGCATAAAGTTGCTTTCAGCATCTTCAAACTAGATGCAAAGTTTTATCAGGACTGAATCAGTATTTCTCGAGTTATACCGAAAAAAACGATATCGTGAAGAAAACCTCGAAATTTGACATATTTTTTCCGGATATCTCCAAAACTTATGATCGTATCGAACTGAAATTTGGTACACTGCTGTGAAATATGAAGCTCAAAGTGTGAGTGGAAATTTTTTTTTTAATTTACTGACGAAAATTGGCTCAAAGTTGCGCGGTGTTATACTCCACCTAACTGCCAAGTTTGAATCCAATCGCTTAAGTAGTTTATCGAATAAAAAATAAATAACTCCAAAATTTCAAGTGCCTATAACTCCGAAACCATTCCACCGATTTGGCCCATTAACGAACTTAACCGCGGCATTCTGATGCGCGACCTACCTTGAAAGTTTCAAGTTGCTAGCTTGCTTCTGTCGACAGTTATCGTGTCCTCGGACAGACGGACGGCCGGCTGGACAGAATCGATTTTGACCGTATTCGTCATCAGTGAGTCCAACCTAGTCGATTGAGACCATTTTCGGCTCAATCATCCAAAATTACAGACATTTGGACAAAACGATAGCACGCTGTTCCCCTAGAACATGCGCGCAAAATGGGTTTGTACTGGTTATGCCCAGGACTTGAAGGATGTGTTATATCTGCAACCATTAGGGTGATTGTGGACCTATAGAATGATGGATTTAAATGTGGAATCTTCATTACTGTTGGGAAACATTTTTGGTATAAATGTCGCGAAATATAGACATTTTTAAGAAATAGTGGAACATGCAAGCAAATATTGAAGGCGATAATTGTCTTTCATGTTACTGCATGACTAATGAAAAATATTTTCTTTCAGATCCTCTTACACTGCAAGTAGCCTCAGAAATCGCACCAAATGATAGCATACCCAACTTGGATACATCTTTGAGAAAGATTGGACCTTGTGGAATAATATTGAATAGATCTGAATATTACACTTTGCCCTCCATTGAAGATCTTGACAATATGGTGAGCGAAGATGGACGCTGTATGATACGGGGCTTCACCATTGGTCGTCGTGGCTATGGCAATGTTTACTTTCCTGATGAAATAAATGTAATGAACATGAATCTGGACGAGATAGTGCATTTCAGATACAAGGAAATTCACATGTATCCTGATGAATCAAAGAAACCACCAGTTGGTGAGGGCTTGAACAGACGTGCTCAGGTTACATTAGACAGAGTTTATCCCAGAATGAAAGAAACAAAGGAAATTATAGATAACGTTGATCAAGTGTTGGCAGCGAAATTCCCTGAACAGTTGGTGGAAATATCTGCTAAACATGGTTTAAAATTTGTGGATTACAGACCAGAAACTGGCTCCTGGGTGTTCATGGTTGAACACTTCTCTAAATACGCTTTTACCGAGAGCGATGAGGAAGACTGCGAATTGAGTGTTACAAAACAGAATAAGAAATTAACGATCAATGATAAAATAAGTGGGACTAAAAGATTATTGCAGTCGACAGATAAAACTCCAATGGATACTGATGTAAGTATAATTGACAGAAACCACAAAAAACAATATATGTTTCTGAGTAAGGATACACGTGTTAAGTCCTTTTGACGCCTGGACATTTTTGAGCGGTTACTCACGCTTAAGCCACCAAGCCAGTTGTTGCAACTCCTCATCTATATATCTATATATAATCAATCTGATTTTTTAACAGTCTTAGTATATTAAAGTTTGTTTTTTGATGGGATATAGACTGGTTTGTGGAGAATTAATGAACTACTCTTCTTTGTTTTAACCTAGCTTTCGAATAATATTTTATTCTTCTTCGGGGTCTTTACAAAATGAGATTATTTTTATGAGTTCATTTGGAATTTAACTCTTGTTTTCTGAATTTTCACGCCTTTTTCAATTTAAATAATCTATAATACTAAACGCGTTACAGGCAACACCGCCGAAACCACTGCAGGAGATCAAGAAAAACTTTTGCTAAGAAAGGGTTATGTTCGTGAGAGTTTTTCTGATATTTCCGGGGAGTCTCGGTGTGATATCTGAACGTGATTAGAAAGAGGAAATTTCGAATTTTCCCGTACTGTTGATCTTTCATCGCGGAAAAATCGAGAGATACTTTTAAAAAATTCCCGAAAAATAACGAAAATATCGATATTTCCCAAAGGTGCAAAACCACAGGAAAGCATTTGGTCGCTGGGTTCAAGCTAGGTAGAGTTTTTTGGTACGAACAGAAAGACGAAAGACGAAATTGTGGCGTAGCGGGCCTCTTTTTTTGATTTCCACTTTCGTATTCTTGCAGGAATGATGGAAAAAAGTGACATTTCTAAGAAAATCCGGTAAAAATTGTCCATTTCATATTCTTCTGTGGACTCGGCCGAGATCGGCTATCTCCGCCGCCTTCGGGCTCGCTTTGGAGGTAGAATTTCTTGCGACAGTGAATATATGGCAACGTCAAACTTCGAATATCTGTCGATTTCGCTGAAAACTTAAGCATCGTAGGCTTTGACCGTCGGCAAAGATCGGGTACTTCCGTCAATATTTTCAAGCCGAACCAGCGTTATGTTTATGTCAATTGTCATTAACATCAATTCTAATTTGCCGTCAAAATAGCATCCTATGTGGAAGCTACATTGAAATTGACGAAAATAAAGTTGGTAACGAATGGAAATGCATTAAGAAGTATCAATAATGGTCAATACTGCCTAATTCCAACTCTAACAATGACTTTCAAGAAAAAGTCGAGTTATCGGTATAATTTAAGCAAGTTATTATAACCTTATGCTACTTTCACGAGAGGAAACAGTAAGTATTACCTACAATTGAAGATACTTTAACTTATCACAAGTTTTTCCAACCTGAATATCATGAGGAAATATTTATTTCCAGATGAGTCAGATATTTTAAATGAACTGGACATTGGAAAGTTTTTGTATCATTGAAGTCATAAAGTGAAGAATGTTTAGAATGGGTTCAAGACTACGATAAGAATCAGAATGCTAATCCAGAATTCGTCGAAAAAACATGGTGGAGATTAACTCGACTTCAAAGGTATACATTATTATGTTATTTTCCTTTAGCAGATGCATCAAGTATGATATTTTTGCAGTTTTGAGATATGTGAGGTCGTGTTGTTGAAGTGAAATGCCATCCAAGCATTAAGCATATACAAGGGAAGAAAGCCTTTAAAGGACTGTAGAATGTTTTATGAATCTCAAAAATCTCACTATCGTCCCCCTGAGAATTCAATATATGTTGAACCATTTGAGTTTTATGGTGAGTAATCGAATTGTGATATGGATCATATCTAATGTTCTGATAAATTGGAAACTTGATCATGGCAAATTTATGTATCACATTCCTAGGTTTAATCAAGCATACTTTGTAGAAGATGGACTATCATCATTATGAAAAAAAAGGGAACTCGATAGATTTTGAGAAGTGGAAATTGCAGAAATACTATGTAATCTATAGATGGTTTCAATAATATACAGCTGGTGTGGGACAAGACTGTATGATACTGTACCCCTGATATATTTATTCATAATTGTGAATGAAACAGGAATATTCAATAGATTCTTACTATTCACAAGAGGTTAATCTTCAAAAATGACAAGTCGATGTAACATTTGATGTCAATTGATAATAGAAATGATAGAAAAGTGTGAGTAAGAAGATTACATTATCAAGAAACGTATGAAATTTTATCTTCACAATAGGGAGTTAAGGTTGAGCCTCAGTATATGTTCCGTAACACTCATGTATCCCTTCCATATTGCTACATCAAAATTTGGTTGGCAAAAATGGCATGGGGATGGAACATAACCGGGAAGGATACATCAATTAATTTACACCTTATAATATTTTTCCTAGATAAAATGGGAAGGCTACAGAATGTATAGTGAGAATCAAGCTTTTTTAAGTTGAAATTCATACCACCTTCAAGTAACTACTAATTTTTCTGTATATGGGTATAATTTCTAATGTATGCGTTATATGAGATGAGATGAAATATTCTGAAGTGAAATGTATCTATTCTGCAAGGTAATCTTGATAATTTCGTGTAGTTCACAGGATATCTGCCATTTTCTGAAACTATTTTGAGAAAAATTACAATTGAAGTTGCACCAACAACATCAAGATAGAAGATGGTATATAGAGGCTTATGCAGATATTGTTTGAAAACAATGTGAAACTTCTTGAATCGTAATATGCAACATATCTGATGAAGGCTATCAACTGATGAATTCTTCACATAAACCCCTGACACACTTCTCTAATGAACAAGTTTACTTGAACTCATTCATTCAATTATCTTTTTTTTGGAATTTTTGTGTATCACCCAATGTATTCTATTGAACTATACTTTATTATCATTATCAATAATAGATAAATAAAAAATTACTTCAATATGCAGTTTTGCATTTGTCCTGTTTGGAAAACATGATATCTTGGTTACTCAATCATATTTTAATATGTCAATTATGAATTGGTCATCTCCATTAATGAAACAGAAAATTTAAATGTTCATAATACCGTAATTCCTTTACAAAATGAATATTACTTCATGCTTTGGTGATTCTCGGTCGAAGAGTGATGTACTAGAAATATTGAAATTCAGTAAATTTGAGACATTGGAAATTCCTGTAAAATGCACATGCATATGTTTAGTGAATTTTGAATTGGAATAGTGAACATTTTCGGATTTTATCCAAGAAATTGTTTTTAACGTTGTTCAATGTTGAAATATGAATTTTTCATGCGATGATATATCTATTTAGTATTATTGGTGTCGTTTTGAGAAATTGAATTTTCATTTTATAGTCAATTTTATGTTTGCATGTGGAGCCACGGTTAGGGTCTATCCTCAAACTAATTCAGTCAACTATTCAATTAATCTACTCAAAAACGCAAATCTACCCGCTAGGTAAATCTGGGCGCTTCCTACGTAGGTATCGTTTAAGTAGATCTACAGTAAAGATTGATCTATCGCTAGGTAGATCTGGGCGCGTACTAGTATTAAGTTAAAATGTCAAATTGTCAATTGACAATTTGGACAACTTAATATTATTGTCAATTGACAATTTGACATTTTAACTTAATATTATTTAAATTGAAAAAGGCGTGAAAATTCAGAAAACAAGAGTTAAATTCCAAATGAACTCATAAAAATAATCTCATTTTGTAAAGACCCCGAAGAAGAATAAAATATTATTCGAAAGCTAGGTTAAAACAAAGAAGAGTAGTTCATTAATTCTCCACAAACCAGTCTATATCCCATCAAAAAACAAACTTTATCTATATATATATCCATTTCGCCTTACTATTGTAAAAAAGAGCGGGGGCTTGCATTATGCCAAAATGCCTGCCATATTCTTAATATCCTTGGAGTCTCTGAAAAATTTGTGGTGAAATTTAATGCAGTCAGGTCACAAACACGATGATTTTAAGCTAAATTCATATTCAATATTTTCACCTGTTAGCTCATCACATATGGTCTTCTAATTGACTGGTGAAATAAATGGGAAATGTCACTTTTGACAGATCTCATGTGCGGAAAAATTCAAATCCATTCATTTGTATCGCCACTATTAACTAGAAAAACCAACTTACATAACTTAAAATAGAAAAATTTTTCAAGAGAATAATTAAAATTCTATAAATAAATCTAGACTTCCTAGACCACCAGTTCCTTACATGCATCTCGGGATACTGACACAAAATCACTGAATATAAAAGAATGTGTTCAAAACTTTAACAGACATATTTATAAAAATTCAAGAAATTTAGGATATTTACTTATAGGAAATGGTTTCATGGAGAAGAAAGAGCTCCAGTAGTAATAAATAACATAATCACAAGGACGAATATCCGTCGATCAATCAACAAATATTCCCCCTTGATCAGAGGTAATCACCCAATCAACCAAAACACCTACACCGAAGAAGCGGATCCAAGTAGAATGACTACAGCTGTTTCACAATTGTTATTGATCGTCAGGTCAACTTAACTTGGATAAACCGCAGAGAGTTCTCTCGATACTTGTTACCTTTCAGAGGGATCGCTGCAGTATACAACTTACAGCGCGCCATCTGCCAGGAGCATCTTGCGAGTCTCACCTTCGAGTGCAGAATACTTTGATCGATGTGTGTGACGTTCATCCTTTTGTGTAGGTGTAGGTGTTTTGGTTGATTGGGTGATTAGCTCTGATCAAGGGGGAATATTTGTTGATTGATCGACGGATATTCATCCTTGTGATTATGTTATTTATATTTATTTATGTAAGTAAATCTCCTAACAGATCCAAAAATATCCTTGAATTTAGGCATGTTATGATAAGATAGGCCCTGTATCCGTTCAGATCATCTAGTTTATGCTAAAAACTTCTTTCATTAAAATAAGTTTCAGCTTGCAGGTGATAGTAATACTGTGGATTTGGCATCTGAATATACAGATGATGGTGATCAAAGACATGGCGATCTTCTGCATAAATCGATGGCAATAGACATGGAAGGACAGGAAGAAGACTTTCTCCATCCGATTTATGAACCAAGTGATAGGGATATTTTCTACCATAATTCGCACATTCAAGTGTTGAAAGCAGCATTTTTTTCAGAGTCTGAATGCGCCTCTACGATTTCCTCTATGGATAATTATTCTCCATTCAAAAATGAGATTTTAGATGAGAAGGCCAAAATGCAACAGCGAAAACCACCCCAAAGACCCAAAGTGTGGAAAATCTATTCGAACACAGGTATTATTGACTACAGGAATTCGAAGAACAACCAATTGATGGTTCTCTTTTCAGTATCTCGTTCGAACGATTCTGTTCTCTTGAATGCGAGCCGATGCTATAGCGATTTGGGGTTATTCAGAGGGAAATCTTACAAAGTAGGCTGGTGCAATGGATTTAGAAATTATACCGTTAAATTTCCAAAGCATTCCGATTTCGACTCTTCTTTGTCGTTATCGTTGAACACATTCACGACGACTACAATAAACGAGGATCTTGTGGTAAGTAATTCTTTCCTATATTTCAAATTACAGCAAAGGTAGAATGAAATGTTGCATTTTTACAGGACGCCGTTACAGAATGCATGAAAATGGCTAGAAAATACAGTAGTTTTACCCTGGAAGGAGAAGAAGAAATACCAACCTTCCAAATAATCCAGGATAGAAATTATTTGATGTCCTGTCACGAAATATTCCTAAAAGCAGCAGAACAATGGGGTGAATCTCAACACTTATATAAAGATGTTTGGTCGCTGTGTAATGCATTATGGGGACCTGGAAGAACCACCGCTCCCTTTGTTAAGAGTCGATTGAGTTCATGGTTAGTTTCCAGGTTTCAGACTTGATCATTTAGAATTGGTTTCGTGCGTCGTTTGACATTTGCCATACGTTATAGGTAAAACAACCTCACTTACCCGCTTTGTTTATGTTATGAAGTACAGCATTTTCAACAATTTCAGGATAAATTTACAAGTTAAAATGATTTATTTTAATAGAATTGGTGAATAACTAGGCCTAGTTATTGTTTCGTTGTGAAATACAACATAAATACACCGAGAGACGAAGGAATCTGATTTTTCAGATATATTGTAGTGTAGACTTTATATTTGAATATTTGCATTTTTGACCAATTCCCCTAAGTTTCATCTGGTATTCGAAGAAATAGAATACTATGTGAACTATCCCAGAGATGGCAAACATCCTATATTCACGCCATAAATTGAAAAAACTGTTCTGACAAAGTAACAAACTATGGTAGAGTTTGTTGGTGGCATTCCCACACTGGTCAAGAAATTATATTAGACTATCTATTTAATTTGTTCTGTTTAATAAGTTGACTCATGATGAGATAAGTATGATAAGAATATTTCGTGTTTGTTATACACATTTCAAGAATTATATCTTCTCGAAACTACAATAGCGTGCGTTATGAATCACAAACCCATCCTGATTGGTTACCACTCACATCTCTATATGTTATATAAAGCCAATCAAGGCAATTCATTATATGATAGATTTGTCAAAATCTTGCATGCATTTTATAATAATGATGAACCAGATAACTTTCTCTGTTCTCAACCGAAAACGTTTTGATGTGGCTCGACTACTCAAGGATGGAACTTCTACATTTATTTGTTTGTAATATGTTTCTAATTGACCTTATTGTCAATTATTAAAGATTATGGAAGCCCTAATGTTGCATCTGCATGATAAAAAAGCATTTTATATGAATAGTAAAGAATTTCATATGAATTATTTTATTTGTAACATATTATTAGTATAATAAATATATAATTGAAGATTATGATAGCACTGACATAGCAACTGTAGACCAATATTATTGTAGTAATTTGATAATTTGCAACATAGAACGTTATTCGAAATAGTACTGAGAAGTTCTCTGGAACCCATGTTTTTTCCATTCCATACATTTGTTGGATTTCATTCTGCTGTTTATTTTCAGGAATTAATGAGCCAAACATTTTACTGTTTCATTTTCAATAGTTATACCTATAATAAATGCTATCTCTGATGTGGATACTCTAGGCTTTAGAAGACTAGGATAAATACTGCAATTTTCATTGATATCGTTTTGAATGATTATCATCTGAGATTGAATATCAGTTAATCAGATCCATTATCACAAAATTTCACTTGTAAAATGAATAAAATCACTAAAATCTCCAAATAATCGCTCTTCGCCAATGTAAACAAAGCGAATGTATTCCTTGGTCTCTCGGTATATTTATGTTGCATTTCACAACGACACAATAACTTGGCCTCACAGGCCTAGTAATTCACCAATTCTATGAATATAAATCATTTTAACTTGTGAAATTATCCTGAAATTGTTGAAATAACATAAACAAAGCGGGAAAGTGAGTTTGTTTTACCTCCAACGTATGACAAATGTCAAACGACGCACGAAACCAATGTTCAAAATTCGACATATATTCAGTCGTATATGATGTTTTGCAGGTTAAAAAATTCAGTCAAAGATAAAGTGCGTAATAACAAGGGAGTTGCAAGTATCGAAGATAAATTATGTGTCATATTCCACCATTTGTCTTGTTTGAATATTATGGAAGCTTCAGAGATGGCAATGGAAACAGATATGCCTGTACTTGCTATGATCATTTCTCAAATAAATCTCTCAAAAAAGCTTAAGGCGCAAATGAAACACCAACTACGGAGTTGGTATAAAGATACTATTTCTGATCTTATAAGCCCTGAAGTTATGAAGATCTATTTGTTGCTATCTGGAAATCCCTCCAGCCAGGACGTTGATATTTTTGAGGGTTTGGAATGGAAAAGAGCCTTTGGTTTATACTTGTGGTATTTAACTGGTGATGGATCACCACTACAAGAACCTATTGCCGAATATACGAATGGTTTGATTTCCGAAGCAGATTGAAGTTCTATTCATTAAATGTGTTTTTTTGTAGGTTTTTCTAAAGAGAAATCTGCTGCTAAACCGATGCCTCCATATGCAAGTGAGGAGGATGGAACCTGCTATGATATTCGATATCATATACTCCAACTTTATACAAATAATACATATAGATTAGTAAAAGCTCTGCATCCTGAATCTTACACTTCCGTCAAGACAGATTTTCAACTTTCGTAAGCATTCAGTTGTTTTTCTATAGTGTCGGTATTGATTCAATCAGAAATTTTATAAAATCTGAAGTGGTGATCCAAAGAATTTTACTTCACGATAGATTGGTGGTGTAAGGATCAAGGATGCAGGAAACGATACTCTGTCAGTTCGCCGACGTTTCGGAAAAATTTATTTCCATCCTCAGGGCTCTACAAAATTTACGGAAAACGTGATTCGTAACATTGATGAAGTTGTTCACAATAGTAAAGGAAAAACGAGCAATACTATAATTTATTGACTAGAAAAATATCACAGAAAAAGTGGTTTTGGAATAATTTCGACACACAAAGAAAAGTAACACAATTTAAAAGACAGCTTAGGATTCAAGTAAAGTTAACATACATATAAATATACAGATAAATATACAAACATAGATATAGTACTTACAGACTGAACAAGTGTATCTTCCCAAAATCATTTTGTTAAGAACCAAATCAATCCTCCAATATTTCTTGTAAAAATAAATCATAACCGATTAAAAAGCGGGGACAAGCAATGCAACCGATATGCAGACAGTACGCCGACAGACGGAGGTGAAAACAAAGGAACGGCGTAAATTTTGTAGAGCCCTGAGGATGGAAATAAATTTTTCCGAAACGTCGGCGAACTGACAGAGTATCGTTTCCTGCATCCTTGATCCTTACACCACCAATCTATCGTGAAGAAATTTTATTCACAATGTTATATTAAAAATTCGTTCTGTACCATGAAAATTTCAAGGTAATATCCGTATAAGTTAATATTTTCAAGGTTTTTCAATTTTTTTCAGGTGGTTGCTTATGCTGTTCTTCCAATCAGTCAATGTAGGTTTAATAGATGACTGCGAAGTTACTCAGCTGCATACAAGTTTTTCATCGCAGCTGGAGGAAAATGGCCTATGGCAGTTTGCAATCTTACCTCTACTTTATCTCAAGAATAATCTGCTGAAGAAAAATTTAGTAATGGGTATTCTGAATAGAAATTTGTCAATGGAGGATGATCGAATTGTTGAAAATGAGTTACTAGAAGAATTTCAAGTACCGTTTGCTTGGATTGATACTGTTAAATCTTGGAAGAGAAATCTTATTGGAAACAAATAATTTTATCACCATATGTTCTGTTGAATTTCAAATAATAGGTCTTTTAAGTTATCTACTTTGTCTTACATTGTTTTAAAATTTACTGAATAAAATATCACATTTTTATTCCCTTCTTTCATTTTCCACATCACTACATAGGCTGGGTGCAAAAATAAATGGACTATAATGTTGGGTTGACAAAATTTACAGGAATATATTTTCAAAATTATTTGAACTAAATTCAGTGCTGAGGAATGCACGTATTCAATTATTTGCTGAATTCATATACAGTTTATTGAAGAAAATTCAAATGAAATAATTATTAATAAATGCTCAATTGAGAACTTCAATAAATTCTCTGCCATCATGAATTGGCCAAGGATAAAAGCAATTGTTTTGTCCATTTTCAAGAGAAGTCCAAAGTTGTAGGAGTACCTCAGATTTTTTTTGCCATCACCTAGAGATTTACAAACAGTTTAGTCATCAATACCACATTAATTTCGGCTTCTTTAACATGTTTCAGATCATTTTAAAGTTGATTAGATGATTTAGATTCATATTGTGCTCTCATATTTAATGAGATATCCTTGAGCTCAGGGTTATTTCTGAGAGTTCTGTAGTGAAAGATGTTGGACTCGATTAATTACACTAGTATATTTTTCTTGTTTCATACTCCAACCTACCACATGGAATGCTGGAAATTAAGTACCTGAGGAACCAACGAATAGTGTCTTTTTATTTTCAAAAGAATATTTGTGTTATTAGAATCATAATGTATTTTATTCATAGTTTATTGAATATATCATTTAGTTTATTTTGAGTCTATCTGTATATGCAGGTATTAACCTACCTACACTATTGTAGTTGGGTTTCATAATTTCATGATGATGTGTTCAATGAAGCTTAATCTATTATTTTGAATCAATGACCAGACAGCCGAAATCAAATTCACACATTTTTCAAGTGAGATACTCATTATTCAAATAAAACCTTTTGTATTGATAGGGAATCAATTTTTAAATGATAAAAAAAATTATAAATCTAGAATTTGTAAATGGATTTATATGTAATCACCATTTTATATCAAATATGTAAGATACGATGACTTCAATAAATGGTTAAAATAAAACTTCAACGTTTAATTTCAAAATATACTCTACTGTTGAATAATTCCAAATTCAAATAAATTAGTTTCCCGCCGTTGTTTAAAATTATTCCCGCCATGACACCAACAAAAGGCGGACACTTTGTTTCTCTGGTTTAGCAGGGAGTTGGCATTTCTTATATATTTGTATTCTGTGACCGTAACTGCTTTTGGTCCATCGCTTATAGAGTTCTATGGAATCGAGTGAACCGTTTTACCCCTTAAAAAATGTTATAGGCAACACATCATATAGAAATACGAATCCAAAGATTATTCCTTGGCTGTCCGTTGAATCCTTCGAATAGAAAACTAAGGTTGAATCTCATGCTCATTAGCGTTGCAGAAAAGGTAAAGTATTTATTTAAGTATGTAGTAAAATTGTTTTGGGAATGGCAATGGGAAATTTTGAAAATATTAATCAAATTACGTACACCCGCATATAATTCACAATATAAATGCGTTTGCGTACTTATGTAAAAAATTTTGCGCATGTATTTATCTTTGGCGCATGGCGTTTGTTTTCGATCGTCTAAGAAAGATCGGTTGATATTGAAGGTGAGCTGAGTTGCTGAAATTGATTTGCACCTGGTTATAGATTTTCAAAAATTTCATTCAGTATAAATATATTACTTTCTAAATTTCAAAATCACAGTGAAACATTGAAGTGTTACTACAATACTCATTTTCAATCTGACGGAGTGGTACGTGCTCTGAGAAGCCATTTTTATGACGTTTTCGCGTTGTATGCTTCATTGAAGATGGACAGAATGAGAGATAGAGATTATTCCCCCTACGGTCGAAGAAGTATGTCTATATCACCGGATTACAGAAGGGATTCGCCTGATTATAGGCCTAGTAGATCGCCTTCAAGATCTCCTCACCAAAGAAGACACAATGGATATAGAAATTCACCCTACCATCCAGCCAAGAAAAACTGTGAGTAAAGTCGAATTTAACAATTCTCTTGGAGAATTTCCTCGCTCAGTAAATATACTCAAATCACATAGCTCTTTGGAATTAACTAAATTCTGCACTGAACATTTTTGTTCGAGTCGATTTTCAACAAAAAATGAATATTGTATAATCAGAAATCTTCAACTTAAACATTAGTGGCCGAGGATCATATGGTTTGGTTTACAATAAATAAAAACCATCCACGAGTATTCACATGAAATGCTTGAGATTGCTATCGTAGTTGATTAAACAAGAAAGTGATTTTTTTATTATAAATTTACTTTATAAGTTCTTTCTGGGCATGGTCTTCTGTTTTGCAGACTTTGAGTAGATTGTTTTTTAAATTTGAATGGGATTTATATCACCAATAACTTTTCTTAATTCAAAAGGCCATAAAGAATTAATTTTGAATGAGCTTTTTCAATTTGGTATCTTTTGTGTCATCAAGCAAGGTGAATGGTAAATTTATTAATAAACAATTCCTAGAGTTTGCTATATTATTATAACCACCTTTAAAACAAATCCCCTCCAATTATTTTAACAACTGAACTAACACCCTTATATGTTCTTTGAATAACATGAATTCTTTATAATTTTTCTTTGCATAATGTTAGCGATGAAGAGTTTTTCCTTGAAGTTTGTTCCAACACCCAGTTCTGTTGATGTCTTGAATTCATTCAGAACTGAATCAATTCTCACGTCTGCAACCCTCCTAGTGTAGAACTTATTCTGAATAGATTTTGGTGAAACAAAAACAGAATTTCATATGTGGGGCCACGCGCCTAGAATGTTCTGTGATTTAGGAATATAAGCATTTTTCAATGTTTTCTCCTAAAAAGGTAGAGTTATTCATATAGGTAAATACTTAAAGGGTAATTTTTCGCGCAGAAAATTAAGTCAAACCCATCGTTACACCTGAATAAATTGATATATCATAGAGTATTGAAATAATTAATGAATACTAATGAAATTTTTGTTATATTTTGATTTCAAACGAATAATTCTCAAAAAATCTCTTGTTATAGTCAACATGCTATTTGTCACCCTAAAGTAACGGCTGTCTATGCCAGTATTGGTTCCAATGCCCTTTGCTTACAATTATGCATTTTAGTGACCGTTTCAATTCGTCTTTCTCAGTTTGTGTTTTCACCTTTCTAGAACCAGTCGGGCAACAATTTTACATTGGAACACTTGGTTCGTAATTCCAGAATTAGATTGAACTTTGTTAGAACGCTATTATCGATTACACCCGATTCAGAACTATTTCCAGAGTGTAGGAACAAACTTATAATCTTCTTCCTCAATCAGCATTTTCTCTACACTATTTGTATTGAATTTTCTTCTTTGTGTGCATGTGTATTTGTGACATCTGTATGAATAAGACCTTTTCCATTATAAGTCTTGTTTTGTTTCACCTTAGTAATTCATGAAAAATACAACTCCTTTTATTTCCTGAAAAAATATGTAGTTGTGTCAGGTGCAACAAAAGGGTTTGATAGAAACAGATTCAACTTGAAATTGAAACATTAAATGGGATTCATTGAATATGTGTGAATATTGACCACAATTGGTTCAAGATGAAACCAATAAGCTTCATAAAAAAACCTACGATTTTTCCTTCCGAATCAAATGGAAGAAAACATGAACACTTGGAACTCAGTATGTTCACGTCCATCATGAAGTATTTTCACACTGTTGCTGAAGAGGACAACTAACATGCCAAAATTTTGCCCATATATTCGAACTTCTCGAGGCTACACAAAAAATTCATCAAATTATCAGTAACACAACAAGTAAAACGTAAAGATACAATGTGTATAAAAATAGGAATATATATTGTCAAGTTCATTGAGTCTTTAATAGATCTAATCAATTAACCTTCAGTAAAGTTGGCTGTCTTCTTCAATACCAGTCCTTATGTGTAATCCTGTACACTTAGTTGATCCTAGAGATCTGAATTCCGAGCATCAAAATATATGGAATAAAAAATATTCTGAGTATTCATTGATAGATACTATTTGTTAATGTGAAATAAGTCCGATCTGAATTCTGTTTGTATCAAACAGATTTGTCCAAAAACACCTTGCTTAGTATTTGTCAAAGTAATCAGAGCACTGTAAGCCAGTGCTTAGTAATTCGAAAAAGTGCTTCCTACCACTTCAAAGTGTTCAGCACTACTAGTACTCCAAAGTACTGCAAGCATATCGGGTATTCCATCTTGGTAAATGAAAAGCAACCACCTCAAGTAGTTGTGGATTGGATTATATGTTGATGGTATAGCACTGATATGGGGTCAAGAGTTCGCTTTTCAGAGATACTCAACTCGCACCATTCTGCTTGGTTTCCAAAAGATTGATCGAAATTAATTATCCAGTACCAACTTTCATTCAGTTCGTGTATTCCTACTTTTAAGAATTTTCAAATAGCTATAACTTAGAAACTGCTGAGCAGACTTTTTCCATTAACGCACTCAACCGACATAGTCCCTAACTCTTTTCTTCTGAAGGTGTTTTTTGAACAGACACACAGCATTGAATTTGGCATGAATTCTTAATTAGTTAGTTTAACCCAATCCTATAAGACAATCTTTGGCTTAAAATTCCGAAATTAAAGATATTTGGACGACATGACCACGCTTTTCATTCCTGGTGAAAAGCGCGGGAAAAAACGAGAAAAGCACTGAAGTGGAGTCATATCTACAGTGATCACTCAATCATTTACCTACTGAACTTGCTCAAGACTGCATGACTTACAGAAAAAAACTTATCCCATAATTGGTAGAATGACAGACCAAATTATAATTATTTGGCTGGGAAATAAATGTACATCTGAGGATGATGTCTGAGATATAGATTTTTAATATTTTTAACAACTTCTGGTGACACGATGCTCACGAAATTTTGTTCAGGTCTTCATGTTCGTGTTGTTCAACTAATTACACAGATTCAATTTCATCAGAAAAGTATTTTTCAAGACATGATTGAAACTTCAGATGGCTATCAATCTGGAAGGCAGATTAAACCCATTTACGAACTTCGGCTAGCTCTATCCTTTCCTGAACTGTCTAAAACCGGCAGGCCACGCCGGCGTACATAATTGAATTCTATCAAATAATGGTTAATGGAGAAAAGAACTCCAGTTTTCTCCATTAACCATCATTTGATTGATGTACCGTCTTGTGGAAAAACTATATTAACCGTGCGATTCCAGGTCGTAACGGTTACTGTACTAACTGCAGTACACAGATACGGCGACCTGAAACGAGAATAGGTTGAAAATCATGCACATAAATCAAAGTATTCTACACTCGAGTTACAACTCGTAGGATACCCCTGTGAGATGGCGTTGTATTTTTTTAATACTGCAGTATCCCACCTAATATGTCATAAATATCTAGAGTCTTATTCTGCGGTTCACAAGATAAGATGATTTGAACATCGGTAAAAATCCGTGAAACAGCTGTAACCATTCTCCTTGAACCGCTTCTTCGGTGTAGATGGTTTGGTAGATTGGGTGATTAGCTCTGATCAAGGTGGAATATTTGTTTACTTATCGACATATATTCGTCCTTGAGTCATGTTAGTTAATTGAATTCTACCAAGAAATAAATCTTCACACCTAATTCTTTGAGACAACTGTCGGCTCAAAATTGAAAAATTACAGAAAAGGTGATAACGTAATCAACAGATTATCGATCGGAATCTTGTCCGGTCCTGCCAATCCTTCTTCCGCCTTGTAAATCAAATTCAGAAAAGTGCTTAGTGTTCGCAAAGACAAATTAGTTTCTGAAAGTGTTCAATACTTGTGAGCATTCCATAAATAAAAGGACTTGGGTGCTTGAGATTCTGGAGTACTTTTCAATCAGTGCTTTGTACTTGGTGCTCGAAGCAATTCTCATCAGTGTTTGGCACAGCTCTGGTATAAATACGAAGGAATTATCTTCATATATGCAGTATTTTTGCAATTTCTTATTCGAGATGTAACACACGGATTTTTAAATCGATTAGTTGAATACTGGTTAAAGTCCTATTTGTCCTAATTGGAAAAGTTTCGGTCGTGGAAATGCTTACATCCAAAAATTAATGAAGCTTTTCACAACTAACAGATTATAAAGAATTAAGCCATTCTTTAAAACTTATATAGCAAACTAATGTAAAGTTCTCAATACTCATGTACGTACCATTTCATGTTTCCCACGACATTCTTCAAATCATTAAGGTGGTTTTAGTTGATCCTGGTAGATTTTTCAGTCGTCCAAATATGGACTTGTTTGCTTCAATGTGGTCTCTCGATCACAAATTTGAATTCAAAATCTTTTGGTCAGTCGTGGTAGGTAACTACGTTAGAAGGTAGTTGTTATTTAATTTTTTCAAATCCCATGGACGCTGCAGAATGAAAAAGTTCAAAAATTGTCGTGAAATAAGCCCTATATCAAAGAAAAACTGGCATGTGCTTAGCTTATACACCTTAAGGTGAGGCGAGTTTTTACTTCACGGATGTCGCTTCTTATTTCTTATGGATGGGTCGAGGAAATCGGAAATGACCCCAGGTCTACCATCTATTCCATCTTCCGAACAAGTATAATCTGAACTAAAGTAAAGCCGCGTACAGACGAGCGAGACGAGCGGTTCTTCAGAAATTTCAATAAGGTTGGCCCGCATGTGTGGACGTAGTTGGCGGCTCGCGAGCCGCTCAAAACCCCGTCCACTCATGTAAGCCAACCTCATCTGTATAGCTTGAGAGTCTCGCAGGCTATAAGAGGCTTAAATGGAATACGTAATCAAACCAATTGTACTGGATAAACAATATAGTCTTCTGACCCCTTTGGACTACAATACAAAACGAAGTTATAAATTCTGCTATTTTGTAGTAGAACTCTATTGTTGATAGCATTGATGTTTGAGGATCGATGGTTGATAGAGTCCTATATTGATACCTCTAACCTACATTGGGAATTTCTGCGAAGATGCCAGCGCCCTAACGGATAAATTTGGAACCTGTCCAAGCTAGTAGTTTTATGTAAACAAACCGTAGAAATGTGGTGAACGAATATTTATTAAGCAGAGCTTGAATATTTAAAGAAATTATTATAATTTTGTGTAAGATTTCTTGAGAAGGAACTTTTCGTTTGGATCTACTTTAAATCGTTCCTGGAGGATAATTCCGGTGTTATTTTAGTGTATGTTGCTTGGTGGATCAAAATGAACCAATATCTAAGTTTACTTCAATTTCTGGAAAAATAGGCTCCTCAATAAGTAATTTAAGGACTCTTATTTATGTGAATAAGTGCTGAATGCAGGCTATATTATGCGGTAAATCTAGAATCAGTCTATATGATACAACTTGTTCTTTATTTACTAACGAGTGAATCAATAAAATGAAAACAGATTGTCTGCTTTAGTTCTTTCGCATCGTATTTCTAAAGAAAAGAAATCAGATAGACATATAGTTGATTTCATATTACAGCAGCTCAAGATACACATACAAAATGAAAAATGTCACAGCTGGTTCAACCTACCTATATATAGAAATGAAAAGTATTAATGTATTCATATGAATAACTTCAGCTATTATCAACTCTAACAGTATATCTAGTTTTTGTCAGGTTTTCAACCAGATCACTCTTCTAGAATATGATTTTGTGTAGTATGTGAATTAGGTATAGCTGCAGAAAGTGCTCGGTAGTTTCTCTGCGGTATTTTTCTTCAAAATTCTCTTATTATCATTTACACCTGAAAACATCATGACATGAAGTTGTTTCGAAATGAATACATTGTAGGTAATTTACCTTTATGAAAATAAATATCAGAGAAATGCAGTGAACATTCTTTCATGTATTTCGTGACCTGTTATCCAATCTTCAGGCCTTTATTCTATAATTGAGTTATCTGCCAAATACTGTCTCCAAAATAACTTTTCTTTCATTTGGCTTTGGAAAAAATGAAAACTAGATGATCCTTAATTCTCCTCCGACCATGAAAAACATTGAGCTGAGGCACACAACAATAGTCATTTCGGGATTATGCCATTTCGAATGAACATAAATTTTAACCGGAAAGAAAGGAATCGATTGATGAATATTACAAACACTTTCGGCATACCAAAATTTCAACTCGGAGAACAACACAAAAGCTCGAAAATGAACTCCAAAAGTAAGCAAATTACGTTAGAATAGCAGGCACGTCGAAAAACTACTAGCTTGGAAGTGTTCGAATTTCTATCGCCAGAGGGCGTATCGCTTAGCAGTATATTTCTATGGGTCTATACGTAGCCTACGTAATCTTAGTTCACGTAGGCCCCGGTCTATATCTATAGTGGCTGTATGTCTATACTGACCATACTATGCTAACATTCCCTATATAGTTCATGTAGTTGATTATAACGAACGAAAAAAAATTAATAATTTTTCGCTCAAAATGGTTGCTTCCAATATATCTAATAGATGTTCACGTTGCTCAATATTTAGAGAGTTTCGTAACTACGGTAAAAAAATATATAGATACTGGAGGTCATATAGAAATATCAACACTTTCACATATAGAAGAACCCGAAATAATAAACGTAAGACAGTTAACTCAAGTTTGTACAGATGAATAGTTCCTTATTTTCCAAATATACTCTCGTATCTTCCTTGAATCACAGGTAATCCAAACCAAAGTATCCTTTTCCTGAGTTACATGATCCTGCCCAGAAAAATTTGTTGGTAAGATTTGATTAGACAATCTTCACACAAATTTACTAATATACCAAACGAATGAACTAGGACCATGTAGTTAGCAGATATTTCCTTTGGGAATTGATATCTATGTTTTCAGATCATGATCACAATGAAGGTAGATCTAGAGGAAGTGATTATGAAAGTGACAGGGAATACAGAAGGGAGCGAGAATCTTCATATGAAGAAAGAAGTCATTCCAGAAGTCCAGATTGTAGAGATAGTAGGAGTAGATACCATAGAAACAGAGACCACCGTAGGGGACGGAATAGAAGATCTAGAAGCGACTCAAGGTGGGAAAGAAAATCTGAAGAGGGTAAAAATCGTGACAGAGACAGGTCATATAGGGATGATGATAGTGACAGGTAATAAACGTATTGAAATTTTATATTTTCCTTATAAAGGAAAGAAACTAGAATTCAATTAATATCATTATACATAGATTTGTAAACTTGACCTGGTGTTGAATAGTTTCGTTATTTTTTATTTTTTTCTGTTGTGAGAAAGTTCACTTTGGTAATCGTTCTATACAAGGCATATTTTTTTGTTACATCTTGCTATTAACAATCAGAATTCACAATCTATAAGTTAATTTGGTATAAAAAATTTGAAGGGCTTAATATCACGAAAAGCTTCTCTCCACTGAGAGAATCTCATTGGTTCATTAGATCAGCTGGCCAATGTCTTCGTAGTCTTCTTGGTTGGGTGCTTGGCATTAGTGGTTGGAGTATGCTGTTTGGGTGGTCTTCTAGTTTTGCGGGGTGATTTTGGCTTCTATTCTTGATGGCATCTTGAACGAATGGGGTATGAAGGTCTTGATGTAGAGTCCGGTTGGAAACATACCATGGTGCGTTAGCTATCACACGTAGTATTTTTGATTGGCTTTTTTGTCTCAAGGCAATGCTAGATTTGCTTGCGCAACCCCAGAGTTTTATTCCGTATGTCCATATAGATTTAATTATGGTATTGTACAATTATGTTTGGTTATCAAGTGATAATTTCGATTTTCTGCCGATAAGCTAGTGGAGTTCTTTGATTTTGATATCAAGTTGTTTCCGTTTTTTGATTATGTGTTCTCTCCAGGTGAGCCTAGTGTCCAAGTGAAAACCAAGATATTTACTGTTGTAGCTTGTGGAATTGCTGTATCATTCAAACGGATAGGTGGGCATCGTTCCTTCTTTAAAGTGAAATCTACTTGTTTGGATTTATTTTCCACTTCTTCATCCGAATCTGTAGTTCAAATGGATGTTCTTGAACAAGGCTTGATGCTGTTGCTGGATCATTGTGTGGTGCCATTATCGCTGTGTCATCGGCTAATGTTCTGGTTGTAGTGAGGATGGATGTTGGTAGCTCTGAAGTATAAAGTATGTAGAGTATTGGGCCCTGTACGCTGCCTTGTGGGACACCAGCTTTAATGCAGTAATTTACTGATACTTCCTGTCCTATTATGGTTCGAAACTGTCTGTTTATAATCGGTGGGCATTTCCGCATTTATTATGAGTAGGAGTAGTTTTTCCAGTATTTTTGAGACAATAGGCAGCAGACTTATTGGTCGGTATGATGATTCTTCATGTGGATCTTTGCCTGGTTTCAGTATCATCAGAATTTCTGCAGTTTTCAGTGGGCCAGTGTTTGAGTCTCAATATGGCATTGAAATGTGTGTTTTCAGAACTACTATTTTTCTTCGCAATTCCTTAAACATTTTTGATGCTATTCCATCAATACCTAGTGCTTTTTGTGTGTTGAGTCTGTTTATTTCTTTATATACCTCTTTTGGTGTAAAGAAATTAATGTTTTGGGTATGATGCTTGTTGCTGGAAATGCTTCTTCCAATAGTGTCATCTCTAGGTCGTTTGGTTTAAATACCTTTGAGGTGTTCTGCAAATAAATTCGCCTTTTTCTGGTCACTTCTAGCCCATTTTGCATTGGTTTTGGTTGAATTCTTAACTGGAACGTTTTGTTCTCTTGGTTTTTTCTTCGATTTTATTGGTATCCATATTGTGTTGTCAAATTTGTTCAATCCGGTGAGATATTCGCATGATGTATTCAAAATATAACAAATTTCATCGTAATTTCCTCAATAACTCCAGGATTAATGCTTTGGGAACGAATTTGAACGAGTGTATTAAAGCTTCTCTCAGTGCTATATAGGATTTTTTTAAAGTCGTTCAATATATGAATCTTTAACAAGTGGAATATATATCTAAAGGAGAAAGTTTTCTTATTTCAGTGAAAGAAGTCCTAATGGAGCTGTATTAGGAGCCAGTGGGGCAGAAATAATTGGGTACAAGAGTCAGCCACCAAACAACACTATTATGATAAGAGGGCTTGCTCAGCACATAACAGAAAACGATGTAAGTATAAGATTTCATTGACTATTAAAATCTTAAAATCGTGTTATTGTTTACTTCATCTCTATGTAATTATATTCTGATTTTTTTATTACAAGTTGATCTACTTTATCATACGTAATTTGATACATAATTGGTGGTTTTAACAAGAATGAACATTTAATACTCATACCTTGATGAAATCAATTTTTATATTTTTTGAATTCTTTTCAGATACGGCAGGATATAATGTTGTGTGGTCTGATGCCGAAAGACATAAGGCTGATTCGCAAAAAAGACACAGGTATGTTTCTAGTATTAGTTAATTGAGTAAGGTTGTCCTTAGGCCGTTTATTGTGCATTGTTAAGGTGAAATTAGGGTAATACCATTGGTGTCTATTGTGCTGTTTAGGTGCCTCTAGAGGTTTCGCCTTTGTCGAGTTTACAACACTTGCTGAAGCCACAAGATGGATGGACATGAAACAGGTATCTTACTATAAAAAAAGAGTCAAGTCAATGTAAAAACCAAGCTAAATTGCTATCCATTCGATAAGTATAGTTTCCAACTTTATTATTAGTTCATACAAAAATTTTATATTCTTCGTTTCTTCAAGTTACAAGTTTGATGGGATATGTGAACCTTTTTGGGAGGCTTCATTGAAATTGAACAATCCAATTTTCCCATCTGAAAGCTTTACTTTGTATTGAATAACGAAAGTATTTGATTAATTGCATGAAAAACCTGGTTCACTTATCATTTATTTCCCTATTTAATTTTATTGAGAAGCTTGAATCGTTAATGTTTTACTTTTACATAACTGATTCTCTAGACAACGAAGGTCTCTTCTTAAGAGGGGTTGCTAGTTTTCTGTCCATTCTTTAATATGTTCTTTTTTTCTCTTTTTTACAGGGGGTGTTGATGCTACAAGATCAATATAGAGCAATAATGCAGTATAGTATACCAAAAGACATGAGTTTTGGCTTTGAAAAGCCCCCAAATCACAAAGCATCAGCTGATTGGTTCTGTATAAAAGTAAGTAATATTGATTGAATGTTCATTGAATTAACAGTGATTCAATTTTCAGTGTGGCGCACAAAATTTCAGACGGCGTGACAATTGCTTCAAATGTCATGCTTCTAGAATGGAAAGTGAGGAAGGAGGTAGTGGTAGCGATGAAATTTGTACCTATGCCACAAAGAGTGAGTTATTTTTTCTTTTGTCAGTATTCTCATGCTAAAAAATTGAATGAATGATATTCCTTATCTTGAATGAACTTTGGTTATTGAACTGCACTTATTTGCAGCAATAATGTTAAGAAATTTAGATGCTCTGACCACAGAAGACTCTGTTATGAGCGTATTGAAGAGTGTTGTACCAGATTTGGTGAATAGTATTGCCGCTGTAACTATCGGAAGGGATCCACTCACATCAACTTCTAGGGGTATATGCTATTTGGGCTTAGAAAGCACCATCGATTCCCTTACTCTTTATGGTGCTCTGAGTAATTTAACTAGTCCACTTGTTATCGATGGAAAGACAGGTATATAATATTCCTTTGATTTTTCTTTTCTCATCCTTTAATCTCCTTTCTTTTTCAGTTATTCTCTCATACTGCAAATACCAAATGGGTGACAATAAGAGAGCTTATTCAGAAGCAGAGAATGTCGCATTTCCAAATGCTGCTGTTCCAAGTACGTACGCCATGACGGACGTTGATAGTTTAGCAGAATACGCTGCTAATCGTTACGCTAAGACACCACAAGAGTATATTCACTATGTTATGTATTACAAGGAATATTTTACTCAACAAATCAGCGCTGGAAACTCGATAACTCTACATCAGGATAATCAAATGGATGCGGCAAATGCCGCAGCGGCAGTTGCACAGTCCGCTATACAGCAAGTGAATGCAACTAAATCTATGTATGATACAACTCAGAGGGCTATTCCTACGGGTGTCGATGGGAAGAGATACCGTAAGTTCTCCAATTTGGTCCATAGTCAAGTAGCAGTAATTTCTGCGCGTTCATTCAAATCTTTCGAACAGTGTTTTCCTATTATCCTTGTAGCGATGACAATATTTCTGAACAAGTAGGAAAAATAAATTTTCAATTCTCGACATTAATTCTCAAACAAAATTTATGTCGTTCCATGTTCTTCGAAGGCTATTCTGTTAGTTTTCAGACATATTAAACTTACTAAACCAGAATCCATCAGTGATCTTCGACCCATAAGTATCCTTCCTTTCTTATCTAAAGTTCTGGAGAAATGGGTATACATGGAACTTTATGACTACTGCACATCCTTTAATATTCTACCAGTTCACCAGTCAGGGTTCAGAAGTGGTCACAGTGTCTCTACGGCGCTTGCACATATACTGGATGATGTTCTGAATGATTGGGATCGTGGCTGGGTTACGGCTCAGGTTCTGTTGGATTTTACCAAGGCCTTTGATACCATCAACCATAAACTCCTCTGTGCCAAATTACAATATTATGGATTGTCATCAGTTCCTCTCAAATTCTTCAATTCATTCTTTAATGGCAGAAAACAATATGTTCGAGTCGCCGGGGGAAACGAATCATCACAACTCCCATTGAACAAGGGGGTACCCCAGGGTTCAATATTGGGTCCGCTTCTTTTCCTAATATATACAGTGGATTTTGCAAGTTCTATCAAGTGTTGTCGATATCATTTATTCACTGATGACAGTCAAATTTCTCTTGGTTTTCATCCGGATGAAGCCCAGGCTGCATGTTCTCTAATAAATAGTGAACTGGATTCGATTATACAATTTGCCAAAAATCACAACCTCCATATCAATCCCAAGAAATCCAGCCTCATATTTTTTGGCAGTAAATCTGCTATTTCCAAAGCTAATATAACATCTATAAAAATTATTGGCACTGTTCTTCGTCCTCAGGAAATGGTAAGGAACCTTGGTTTGTGCGTTGATAGTAATTTGAAATTTTCAGACCACGTATCTGGATGCATTCAAAGGGCATATATGTCCCTTAGGCTTCTGTACGGTAGCCGTCACTTCTTGAACAGGAGTCTGAGAATGACTCTGTGCAATCAGCTAGTTTTGTCGCGTTTTGATTATGGTGATGTAGTATATGGTTCTTTTATCGATAAGTTTGATTCATCGCGGATTCAGTCAGTTCAGAATCGGTGTTGCCGTCTCGTTCTCAATTTGAGGAGATCTGTCCCAACATCTGGCCACATAAACTCCTTGAGATGGCTTAGAATGGATAACCGTAGGAGACAGCACTTAATGTGCTTCGTTCATAAAATAATTAGATCAAAGCAACCCTCATACTTATACAATAAAATAAATTTTAGACATAACGTTCATTCAGTGAATACAAGAGGACAGTTGAATATTGATGTTCCCCGTCATCACACCACAAAGTTCAAAAGTTCATTTTCTTACCAGGCACCCCTTATTTATAATTGTATTGATAACAGGGTCAGATTCAAATCAATCAGTGGCTTTCGAGTTCATACCAGAAACTCAATTTTACTCGGCCAAGTTTCTAACTCTCACTAGGATATATTTACTTTGCTATAATTATGTATGTAATTGTTAACATGAGGTTTGTTGCGTTGAGTGCATTGTATTTTTGTTTTTTTTTTAGGTTAAGGTATTATTTTTGATAGGTAAAAGTGTAAGAATAGCTTATAGCTAAACTTTCACCTAATAAAGACGATTTATTATTATTATTATTATAAAAAACAGTTAACGAATTGTTCATTAGCGACATTGTCCAAAAATCCTCTAAAATAGAATATAGCATATAGACTGGCGCAATTTTTTTAACCAATAATGCATAATATTTAATTTCCATCAATGCCTACATGTAAGATCACGAAAGCATATATGTATATAAAAACTAAATCTTCACAATCCCAACAGCAACTGTTTCAGATATTGGGATTGAAAATCCCCATCGAATTCACTGAAAAATTCAAGCTTCTCCTAAAATACCTTTCGCTTATTATTATTCGAAACTTCAAGCCAAACCGCAGACGGTGAAATTTTTTGAAAACCAGTGGATATTCTCAAAAACTAGTGAACGAGCCAGCAAAACCTAGCGTTACCAGTTAATGCTCTTGTAATTCTTTTTTCTCTTTGCAGCCATACCTGATATCTCAAAATATGTCTTGGATAAAGCGAGCAACTATCAGTTTGACCCAAGCACTGGCTTGTATTTTGATCCTCAAACAGGCTACTATTGGAATCCTCTACTTCAAATTTACCTTTATTGGGATCCAGAAAAACAAACTTATGTAAGAGCGGATAGTATGGAACAATACTCATCTAACCAGCAAGTACAAGTACAAAGTTCAAATGCACAAGCTGTCCCATCTGGAGAGCAAGAAAATAAAAAGACAAAACCAGAAAAACAAGACAAAGTTAAGGTAGCAAAAAAGATAGCAAAAGACATGGAACGATGGGCTAAAACCTTGAATCAGAAGAAGGAAATATGTGCATCGAAAGCAAGTTATGACATGCACAACAGTAACGGAACTAGCGCATCAGCAGATATTGGATTTTCTGTATTGGAAAAGAAAGGTCAGTTATGGTTGGAGAATGCTCAGTCTCTCACTCCGCTGCAAAATTTTTTGCTGTCAATGGATGTTAATATTTCATATTTTCGACAACCAGTGATTAAATATTTTATTTGTTTTTGTAGTCACAATGAGTAACACTGTATATCAGAAAGAAATACAAGAAGAAGCACCCCCAATTCCTCAGGGTCCTTTAGTAGCAGCTTATGGAGGCGAAAGTGAATCTTCAGGTAAATATTATATTGATTATAACTTTTAGTTTCGTCCATAATTAATTGAGTGAAATGCTATCAGACAAGTGGACTTTTTGCGCGCATGTTCTAGGGGAACAGCGTGCTATCATTTTGTCCAAATGTCTGTAATTTTGGATGATTGAGCCGAAAGTGGTCTCAATCGACTAGGTTGGACTCACTGATGACGAATCCGGTGTCAAAATTGATTCTGTCCGGCCGTCCGTAGACACGATAACTGTCGACAGAAGCAAGCTAGCTACTTGAAACTTTCAGGATAGGTTGCGCATCAGAATACCGCGGTTAAGTTCGTTGATGGGCCAAATCGGTCGAATAGTTTCGGAGTTATAGGCACTTGAAGTTTTGAAGTTATTTATTTTTTATTTTAGAAACTACTCAAGCGATTGGATTCAAACTTGGCAGTTTGGTGGGGTATAACGACGCGCAACTTTGAGCCAAATTTCGTCAAGATCATATTGTCAGTAAATTAAAAAAAAAAATTTTTTCGAGATTTTTTTACAAAAAAATTTTTTTTTCGGAAACCATTAATCATATCCAAAAAAAATTATACTCACACTTTGACCTTCTAATTTCACAGCAGTGTACTAAATTTCAGTTCGATACGATCATAAGTTTTGGAGATATCGGGGAAAAAATATGTCAAATTTCGAGGTTTTCTTCTCGATATCGTTGATTTTTTCGGTATTACTCGAGAAATACTGATTCAGTCCTGATTAAACTTCACAGCTAATTTTAAGATGCGGAAAGACAACTTTATGTAAAATTTCGTGATAATCGTGTTATTAAAACAATTTGAAAAAAAAAATTTCTATGATTTTCTCATCATATCATCCTCATTAAATTCTGTATGAAACTTCGAACTGTTATTTTCGATGAAGTACTAGATTTCAATTCGATCTGATCTGTATTTTTGGAAATATTGGAAAAATAAAATTTTGATTGGGTATATCTACGGAATCATTGGGTGGGTTTTACCCATTCACGAATTCGGCCTTCGTAATTAAGGTCCAAACCTTCTCTACAAATATCGAGTTTCTAAGTTGTTTCTTTCGGAAGTTATTGTGTTTACGCAGTCGGCCGTCAGGCTGACCGTAAACACAATAACTTCCGGAAAAAACGACTTAGAAACTCGATATTTGTAGAGTAGGTTTGGGGCTTAATTACGAAGGTCGAATTCGTGAATGGGTAAAATCTGCCCAATGATTCCGTAGATATACCCATTCAAAATTTTATTTTTACAATATGTCCGAAAATACAGATATGATCGAATTGAAATCCAGTAATTTATCAGAAAAAAATTTCAAAAAGCACTGCCGTGAAGGCAGCAGCTTTTGCGCGCACGTTCAAATTCGTTGCTGAAGCGGTCATCTACATTGAACATGGACTTTTAAATTCTTCTGATTATTCACATATATTCACCAGCTTTTTGGCTCCTTGATAAAGGCTGAAACATTGGTGAATATTTGTATGCAAATAATAAGGAAAATCAAAAAGAGCCTACTTGCCTGATAGCATTTTATTATATTGATTGTTGGTGTAAGATTATAACTATATTGGAAAAATATTTTCTCTCAGGTGATGAAGAACATTTTGATGAGAATGAGCTCCTTGATTTCAAAAAACTCATATGCAACCTATGTAAAAGGCAGCTTGGTTCGGCAGAAGCACTCACCAAACACGCTCAGTTGTCCAATCTTCACAAACAGAATTTAGAAGCAATAAGAAAATTGAGAAAATCTGAAGCTTCGGAAAAGATCGTTTATAGGGATAGAGCTAAAGAAAGGAGGATGAAATACGGAAATCCTGATGAGCCACGTCCCAGTAAGCTTAAAGAGAAATTCTTGAAATCAAAAGAACTGGCCGATTTGCCTGTTGCTGCATCTGTTCTGGAACCAATTGGAGCCGAGAATGTAGGAAATAAGCTTTTACAAAAAATGGGTTGGACTGAAGGTCAAGGTTTAGGAAAATTGAATCAGGGAAGAACAACAATTATCCAGGTAATAAAACTACTGCAAAAAACGTCCTCTTGGAGAATTTAATGAACCTATGAGCGATTATTTAAAATTTAAATCGAAGAATCTTGGCCGTTCCCCTTCTATTGCTCACCCTGGTATGAGGTTTATCCGAAAAAAAACGCATAGATCATAGATTTCTCAAAGCGCTGACCTTCATATCACGAGTTGGTTGTGTGTTTTAGTCATATGGAATCCACTGCTTGCATTTTTCCATATCTTTTCTGCTACTTTCAAGATGGATATAGAAATGTGATTTTTGCGCGCATGTTCTAGGGGAACAGCGTGCTATCGTTTTGTCCAAATGTCTGTAATTTTGGATGATTGAGCCGAAAATGGTCTCAATCGACTAGGTTGGACTCACTGATGACGAATCCGGTGTCAAAATTGATTCTGTCCGGCCGGCCGTAGACACGCTAGCTGTCGACAGAAGCAAGCTAGCAACTTGAAACTTTCAGGATAGGTTGCGCATCAGAATGCCGCGGTTAAGTTCGTTAATGAGCCAAATCGGTCGAATAGTTTCGGAGTTATAGGCAGTTGAAGTTTTGAAGTTATTTATTTTTTATTTCAGAAACTACTCGAGAGATTAGATTCAAACTTTGCAGTTGGGTGAATTATAACGACGCGCAATTTTTTTTCGACATTTTTTTCCAAAAATTTTTTTTTTCCGGAAACCATTTATCATATTCGAAAAAAAAGTCCACTCACACTTTGAACTTCATATTTCACAGCAGTGTACCAAATTTCAGTTCGATACGATCATAAGTTTCGGAGATATCCGGAAAAAATGTATCAAATTTCGAGGTTTTCTTCTAGATATCGTTTATTTTTTCGGTATAACTCGAGAAATACTTATTCAGTAGTCCTGATGAAATTTCACAGCTAGTTCTGAGATGCTGAAAGACAACTTCATGCGAAATTTCGTGATAATCGTGTCATCAGAACAATTTGAAAAAAAAAAAATCTATGATTTTTCTTATCATATCATCCTCATCAAATTCTGTATGAAACTTCGAACTGTTATTTTGCGATGAAGTACTGGATTTCAATTCGATCTGATCTGTATTTTTGGAAATATTGAAAAAATAAAATTTTGATTGGGTATATCTACGGAATCATTGGGTGGATTTTACCCATTCACGAATTCGGCCTTCGTAATTTAGGTCCAAACCTTCTCTACAATTATCGAGTTCCTAAGTTGTTTCTTTCGGAAGTTATTGTGTTTACGTAGTCGGCCGTTAGGCTGACCGTAAACACAATAACTTCCGGAAGAAACGACTTAGAAACTCGATATTTGTAGAGAAGGTTTGGGGCGTAATTACGAAGGTCGAATTCGTGAATGGGTAAAATCCGCCCAATGATTCCGTAGATATACCCATTCAAAATTTTATTTTTCCAATATTTCCAAAAATACAGATTTGATCGAATTGAAATTCAGTAATTTATCAGTAAAAATTTCAAAAAGCACTGCCGTGAAGGCAGCAGCTTTTGCGTGCATGTTCAAATTCGTTGCTGAAGCGGTCATCTACATTGAACATGCGCGCAAAAGTTGCTGCCTTCACGGCAGTGCTTTTTGAAAAATTTTTTAAATAGGGATGATCATATCAACAGCTTTGTTTTGGTTCAAAGTTCAGAATAATTGCGCGTTGTTTTTGTAAACAAAGAAATATTTACGCCTCATCTTTGCCCTTTTAGAATTTTTCATTCTTCCTTGCTTGTGCTCATTCACATTATTGATGAAATTAGGTATTTCACTAAGTTACGAATTGATTTCAGGCGGAACATCGTAGTAATTCTGCTGGACTTGGAAACGCTCTGCCAGGTTATAATGCTGTTGCTGGAGAGTCTTATAAGGATTGTGTTAAAAAAATGATGTACGCAAGATACCAAGAATTGACAGAAAAAGAAAATTCCACATAGTTCTCCATCCATTCTTTAGTATATAATGTGAGGCACCATTGTTCAAAGCAAATGATAACATGTTCCGAAAATTTATAGTGTGTTCAATTGTTGAAAATGATTCATAATGAGATCATAGTATCAATTTTTTTCTTTTTTTTTCTTTCTTGCGACTATTGTATACTTTGAGCGATTTATTTATTTAATTTTTTATTTCATTAATTTAGTTGGCCTAGATATAAATTATTGAACAAATCTTCATTTGTACACTTCTAATGTAAATTCGCTGCTATGGATATTGTGATTAAATATTTATATTGAATGATTTACTATGTTACATATGAATTCTTTATGCTTGCGTGTGCCAAACTTGTTCAAACATCAGAGTAGTAAGTAAAAGACCTAAAAACTTACCTGAATTATATGTTGATATTTGACATATATTAAAAACACTATGAAGTACTTTCTTACTACTTAAATCCACTTTCTTTGTTGTAAATACTTCGGTAATTTATAAATATATATATAGATATGTTAAGTCTTTTTTATAAATATTTGCAATGAGAATAGTATATTGTTTTGATTCGTATTTGTATAATTTTTAAAAATATATTATAATTTGAACATTTTTGAATTATTAATATACAGGGTGACCCATTTTAACTTAGGCAGCCAAATAACTCGAAAAATAAGCACACTACGAAAAAATGTTTAGAATCAAAATTTCGTCATTTCGAGGGGGACGTACAATGACGTTAAAATGAGCCCCCCCACCCTTCCCCCTGGGCGGTGAGGGGGGGCAAGTTTGAAATCTTAAATAGGAACCCCTATTTTTTATTGCATATTCGGAATCTTTGGCTAAAAACACATACAATTTGTCTGAAACATTTTTCTGGATTCATGATAGATGGCGCTGTAATCGACGAAATTCAATTTCTTCGATTTCTCTTACTGAGAACCCATGCTTACGATTCTGCAATAAATTAACAATAAAAATACCACGTTTTCATTGTTAATACTCGAAATTAGTCTTAAAACAAACTTCTCATTATTTTTTATTACTCATTAATTACTTCTCAAGAAACTGCATATCGACTACTTCTGTAGGCGTATTATTTGCCATTTTACCAAAATTTTATCAGAGTACAAATGTTAAAAAAATACATAAACACTTGTAACAATGAAAACGTGGTATTTTTATTGTTAATTTATTGCAGAATCGTAAGCATGGGTTCTCAGTAAGAGAAATCGAAGAAATTGAATTTCGTCGATTACAGCGCCATCTATCATGAATCGAGAAAAATGTTTCAGAAAAATTGTATGTGTTTTTAGCCAAAGATTCCGAATATGCAATAAAAAATAGGGGTTCCTATTTAAGATTTCAAACTTGCCCCCCCTCACCGCCCAGGGGGAAGGGTGGGGGGGCTCATTTTAACGTCATTGTACGTCCCCCTCGAAATGACGAAATTTTGATTCTAAACATTTCTTCGTAGTGTGCTTATTTTTCGAGTTATTTGGCTGCCTAAGTTAAAATGGGTCACCCGGTATATATATTCTTTTGAGAATGAGCATTACATTCTAAAATCTGAAGTGGTGATCCAAAGAATTTTACTTCATGATAGATTGATGGTGTAAGGATCAAGGATGCAGGAAACGATACTCTGTCAGTTCGCCGACGTTTCGGAAAAATTTATTTCCATCCTCAGGGCTAGACTGAACAAGTGTATCTTCCCAAAATCATTTTTTTGTCTGTCGGCGACTGTCTGCATATCGGTTGCTTTGTTGTCCCCGCTTTTTAATCGGTTATGATTTATTTTTATAGGAAATATTGGAGTTTTGATTTGGTTCTTAACAAAATGATTTTGGGAAGATACACTTGTTCAGTCTAGCCCTGAGGATGGAAATAAATTTTTCCGAAACGTCGGCGAACTGACAGAGTATCGTTTCCTGCATCCTTGATCCTTACACCACCAATCTATCGTGAAGTAAATTACATTCTAAGATATATCACAGTGTTAGCAGAGGAAATGTAAACGGGGTACCATACATATTTGCGTATGATACAAGAGCACAGATAAAAACCTCAGGAAAAATTCTGTCTCCCCGTATAAGTGTAGTAATTTGTTTATAGAAGATGGATGGCATCTTTTCATTTGAAAATAATTTTTTCGTCATCTTGTATTCATTTCGACAAAATATCTTGACATAATATCTGAAACAGAAAGAGGGACAGAAAACCAGAAGGAAGCAGTAAATAATATTACCTACATTTGCTCATGACCGAGAGGGTCTTTCGACCAGGTTCAGTCCTCCAAGCGATGATTTTCAGATCCTCAGATAAACGAAGAACGCTACAGGCCCCTTAATTGGGGAATCATCTCCCATAGATCCATAATTGTTCATTTCGAACTAGAAATCTAATAAAATATCGGGAATAAATTGAAAAACTTGTGACATGTATTATGTCAGGATGACATAATATAAATATTGAACGGTAAATTTTGATGTTATATCACTGATAGGACAAATGAAATGCTACCTTAAAATTGTTTTATATCTTGACAAGGGCATGTTTTTGGGCTCATGTTCTAGGAAATAGCGTGCTATCGTTTATCGAAATGTCTTTAATTCACGAATGTTTTCCCGAAAATCGCCTGGAGCGAGGTTTTACTCTAGAAATCTGATGTCATAATCAATTTTTTCCAGCCCGCCCCTCCGTCTATTTGCACTATATCCTGAGAACGGAAGGAGGTAGCGACTTGAAATTTTAAGGGTAGGTTGCATATCAAGATGCGCTGGTTGAGTTTGTTAATGGGCCAAACATACATTTGTTATTTCCAGGTTATTTCTTCGAATCTTGGGAACTATTTACGTGATCTTATTGAAACTTTGTAATTTTTTGTACAGAATACCAACGCGTTACCGCTATTGGGAACGTATTTTCCAATATTTTGTTGAAAATATTATTTTTCTATAACATTTCGCACAGAGTTGAAGTTAATAATTTACAAGAGTACCAAATTTCAGTTAGATCCAATTTTTAAATTTCCGTAGGTTATGGAAATAAATACGCCAAATTTCAGGCAAATTTCATCTTAAATATGATTATCTCATGATGAAACTTAGAAACTAGTTAGTAGGTTAATGGTGATGTAAAATTTTGTGAGGCCATTAGAACAAAATGAAAAAAGCTACCGAGTTCCTGTCAGTGCATTTGTAGAACTTATTTGTGTGCTTAATATTCAGTATTAACTGATGATTTTGCGTCAAGATTTTGTTTGTTTCTTGTCAGACTTATTCGCCACTTCCGATGTCAGTTAAATATTGAAAATAAAACACCGTTCCAGGTTTTTTTCTGAAAGACTTGAATGGATATTAATGAGACGTAGTAGAAAAATCTTTTGTCGAATGATGATCAATGCAATTCAGCCCTAAAGGTAAAAATAAATGATTGAAAAAAAAGAATGACTGCAAAATTATACTGACATGACATATATTTTGTATATTCATTTACCTACAAAATATTGAGATCATGGCAATAAAAATCTCGTAATAACTGTAGAATATTCGCGCATATACTACAATTGAATTATTAGCGAATAATTCTAAAGCAAATTAAAAAAAAAACTCCTAATATGTTTAATCGGTTTTTTTCAAGATTATCCTTCGCTATTAAATATTTCCAATTTTCACTATTTTATGGCTAGACTGAATATTGAGCGAAAACATCCTTTCAAGCTCAAATATATATTTCGGGTCACCCAGTATCATCGACAACAACAATTTTGAGTGCTACCATTGAGTTTCAAGTACATCCTGAAAACTCAATGGTGCTTGTCAAGATTTTGAGTGAAAAACGGGTTCATTGCAAAAAAAATTGTAGGTATGTTTATATTTTTCCGATCTTCGGAATTGCTCAGTATATCTAGAATCTAAACAAGTCATAAAAAGATGAATTTCATTTTTTAGTGAGTTTATCTTATCGCTAGTTCTCATATATCGATCAAATAATCTCTTTAATCTTGGATATCGATAATATTGATTTCTCGAACGAGGAGGGGTACTGGAGAAAATATTTTCACAGAACACATATGTATATATTTACTTTATGATTATTTTGTACTTCAGAAATTAGTCAAGGACAGGAACGAAGTAAAAAAAAGGATATCATTCTCTCTTTGGTTTTACTTTTCTCTCTGCTTAGTGTCAGATCTTCTTCTTAACAATCTGTCAGATTGAAAGATTTATTAGTAATACTTATAAATAGGAATATTCAAAATTTGATAACAAGAGTCTTTCATTGAAGGATAAAAACTAAACCGTTTCGAAAATGTGTGCAAAAATGGCCTTTCAACATCAAGCTGGTACAGCAATGGAATGCTTGAGTGTAAGTACTGAATAATACTTATCAATAAATATGAAAATTGTTGTACAACAAATGGTTATACACTACAAGAAATGTACATCTTTTCTCCACTTTCTTGACTATATTTTTTTATTTCAAACGATTTTCAGATTCCAATCACACTGCACAAGGAAGTTGATGGAGATACAATGCGTTGTGGTTTCAAAATAGGTGGTGGCATCGACCAAGATTTTCATAAGAGTCCCCAGGGTTATACAGATAATGTGAGTCATTGAAAATTTATATTCCCTCTTAGACTTATAGATTATGTCGTGTGTAGCCAATGAGTTGATGAAAGAATTTATTCTGTTTAAATGAGAAAGCGTTGCTTTTTGGAACCCTCAAAATTCTTAAACAACATACACAAACAATAGTAATACAGAAGTGGAAAGTATATTCTGTTTCAACGTTTGACCAAATTTTCAAATCAAACAAAGGCATTAACGATATCCATCTCTCAAATTATGAGATAACAAGCATTATGAAATTTCATGCAAATTTATAGATATCTGGTTCAAATATTAATTTGTGATAATTTTAGGATATCATGATATCACTATTATATTGATCGCTGCATAGACCATAATTGATTATTAAATACTGGTTTATTTTATGCAGGGTATTTATGTAACCGAAGTTCACGAATCAAGCCCTGCGTCAAAGAGTGGACTGAGAGTGCATGACAAAATCTTGCAGTGTAATGGATATGATTTCACCATGGTAACACATAAAAAGGCTGTGAGTTATATAAAGAAACATCCCGTTCTCAACTTATTAGTAGCTCGTAAAGGAGTCACTTCAACATAGAAAATCGGTTGAAATATATCAAGTACTTATGGTACTGTTAGCCAAAGTAAAAAAATTTAATTGATTGTCGATATGCCGCTTTACATCTAGAAAGTTGTACATTCTGTTTCATTATATCGCTCTATACATGTGAAAGTGAAAATTGCTCAGTTTTCACTTAATCTTTTCCTAAAGTAGATATCTCAACCCATAAATTCATCAGTTTACTAATTTTCAGTTGAGTATTGTATTTCATTGTTCCGACAATGGAACTGCAGATGAAAAATTATACTCAGTGCGAATAATTCCATTTTTTGACACAATTTCGATTCGCGTTAATTTCATGCTATATTCTATGCTTACAATTTAGAAATAATGACAGTATTACTTCTTATAAATGTCATGAAATATTGATTTAACTTAGGTATAAAAAATGCATCTGTCTAATCGATTACAAACATGCTGGATGGGGAGTATTTGTATGATAATATCACACTCCAATCACTGAACAAATGTATATAAATTTTTTGCAATATTAACAAAAGAATCAATTGGTTTGGCTTTTGAATCCACACATTTGTTCAGCTTTTTGAGTTTTCTGATTTTTTTTTAGTATCAGTGATTTTAAATTTAAATCTGAAAGTGTGTTTTAACGCAGTTATATTCTGATTTCTCATATTTGTAGTCATTTTTGATAGAGTAAAAAGTTTGCTGTAAGTGTTAAATGTAATTGAGTTACAGAATTATTGTTGATGTATATTGAAATTGTATTTATAGGCATTTGTCATTTAGATTTTAAGAAAAAAAATATTTCAAGAGTATGAATGATCATTTCAATTACTTTCATTGAAATTAGTATACAATCCACCACTCATCTCTATGTATTTAGATTTTAAAGAATTCATCATTTCATCGAATTAATTACACCAAGAAATCTTAACTCAAATTATATAATTCCTTTTTTCATTCCAAAGTTCAAATTTGTATATTTTAAATATGTATATAAATGAAGTAAAGACTATGTGATATTGTAAGTGTTGATGTTTTATTTGAAAATACATAGGAATATACAATGTTCAGATATTCTTACTGGAAAGAGTCAGTTTTGATCAATTTTCAGTGAACTGAATATTATCATTTCAAAAACATAGTAGCAGTTGATAAACAATTGGTTATGCCATTGAAGAGTGAATGCAAAAGTTGATGTTGGGGCAAGATGATTTTGCGACTGTACAAGATTATCTGTATAGATTATCTTGTACTACAGGATAGATCATCATCTCATTGTTTTTCACCAGTTCCATGCTACCACTGTTTGCTTGTTGACAGATTATCTTCAATTTATGCTGTACTAATTTAAATAAGAAGCATTGGGACAAAACATGTTATAATCATGAAAATACTTCCCTGGTTGTTCCCTATACTGATTTGTATAAGGTGTGAATCGCAGCGAGCCTAAACTCGAAATAGTAATATTTGGACGATATTTCGACTTCTTTGGGAGAAAGTAACGAATTTGAGCTGAACAGTAAACTAGGGAATGTATTCTTTAGACGATTCCGAGTATTTTTCAAACATTCTCGAAATCGACACAGTAATTGATCCATCCTGGCTCCTGTGCCATTATGTACCACTAGAAAATGGCTATGGTGCCAATTTCTTTACTAAGTTTTTTTGCACTAAAACCTCCCTCAATTGTCCAAGAAATGATATCTATCTAGGTATTATATTGCCTTCACTAGTTTTGGATTATGGTCGTAATTACAAAAGGAAAATGAATCTGGGTTATCGATTAAAGGATATTTTGGGAGGATTTTGCTTTCATTTTCAAGTGTTTTCTAGGTTTCCACTTCCAATATCGGAAAAAAAAATATTCAAGATCAAATGAAAATTATTAGTTATAGAAAATGCTCTTGCAAATTGCAGGATTCAAACTACTCGCCTAATGAACAATATCGGAACAATTCAAACGATCAACGAAGTGAACTGTGAGAAAATAGTTTGGATCCGCAAAGGCGTTTTCTATAAATAACAATTTCATTTAATGTTTAACAGTTCTCTTTCTGATATTGGTAGTGCAAACCTAGAAAACTCCTGAAAAAATAGTCTGGGTTAGTTTTCAAAAGATTCTTTGACTAAGACGCTGGATGCTATAAGGAATTGCATGCCATATTGTACTGCAAAGTAAATATTTTTTTGTTGAATGATAATTACGGTTATTTTTTTTTTTCAATAAAAAATATGTAAGTTTTTCAAATGCTTACTCAACGATTGATTTTAACTGTGATGGATTTTTTTTAATGCTCTTTGGAACTGAATACTATTTGAGGAATGCCTCCACTTATGTAGCTAACAAACAAGGATTCTGAAACCTCAAAGAGGACTAAGTGATATTTGCTATAACTACGATTTCATAGTTGAAGACATTTTTTATTATAAAAAGTTATTTCTGATTGAATTCCATCAGAATTCTGGGTATTCATGAAGTAAGGGCAATCTGATCCCAAAACGATCATATCTTGCACACCAGGATGTACAATGAGATTATCTTTTTGAGACATTTTATGATAAAAAATCGAACATTTGTAGCATGAAAATAGACAAATTGATAATTTAGGTATCATTAAGCGATTTTACATTAGCTTAAAAATGAACACCTATAGCTCTAACTATACACGCATTTTCCCTTGAGTGGACCATCTTGTACACCTTTCCACTCCCTGTACACGTGTGGATTACCGCGTTGCAATACATTTTGGAAAAATAAATCTAACAGACTCAAAACTTTCAGGACAGACTCCAAGCATAAATGTGAAAAAAAACGAGAGGTCAAGAAATCCTGACGTCACGTCGTTTTTTTCGGGTATTCTAATTTTTAAGTCAAATGAAATATCGTACATTTAACTACCCTCAGTTTGCCCCAAATTCCAACCCCATTTTATTCACGAATGAGAAGATAGAGCTTAACCAATTGAGATAATTAGAAAAAATGCAGATGAAGTTTCTAGGTATACGAATGGAGCTTCCTGATTGGATCAGATGGATGAATGTGAAATTTGACGAGGCCCGTAGAGAATTTCGAAGGAAAATAAGCGTGCAAACATTCTAACCAAATATTTGTTTCAGGACTCCATTCGTGGAACTTCTGTCTGCCGAATCCACATTTTTCGGTCATTAGGAAAAATGCCATTTATTCCTTTTTGTTGTTGAAGCCCTCGCGAAAGTATTTTTAAGTGAGGAACGTACGTACATCGTTCAAATTATACCCCCATAGATTGAATTTGGGGGCGATGATATCGGACATTTTTCCGTGAGAAGTGAAGAAGGCATAAAGTGCATTTGTAAGGTGAAAAAGAAAAAGAGCGAATATTCAATTCTTTAACTCAGGTCTGGTATAACAGAAATAACAAAACAACAAACAAATACGATTACCTACAGTAGTACCCACTCCCCATATACAGGGTCTTTCACGAGGAACCTCACCCATATTTATACGGGAAACTACTGAACGTATTTTCATGAAATTCAGCACTTATAAGTATTTCACGATGCTGATGAAATCTAAAATATTTTCAAGGCATTATGGTTCTGTACTAGCGGCTCAATTATTTGAGTCAATATGTCAGAATATCTATCTCCTAAGGGAGAACATTCTTTAAATAATGCAAACATGTGTAGTGTTCTATCTTACCAGTTAAAGTCCCATCATAAATGTGAACATCGAGAATTGCATTATTTTTGATGGCGCAAAAAACATTGAAACTCCAGGTCTCTTGAAAGTTCCATTGTCTGAAGTGGTGGTTGTTCTCTTCATTCCAATAATGACTGTTATGCCTATTGAAAGAACCATTCTTTGTGAATTTAGATTCATCTGTCCAAATTATACAGTCCAAAAAGTTTTCATTCTCTTGAAATCGAACATAGCTTCGCAAAACTCTGTTCTCCTGACGAAATCAGTTTCCTTCAAATGCTGTACCTTATTGAATTTATATGGGTGCATTTTATGTTTTTTTAATATTCTCCAAACACTCGATTGAGATAATCCCAGATCAATCTCGGCATCTTTGAGAGAATTTTGAGGATTCACACGAAAATATGCAAGAACTGTAATTTCGTTGTTCTCATCTTCTACTACACTTTTTTCTCTGTGTGTAGTTTTCTTAACGAAAGATCCGACATTTCTCAAGTTTGTCATGGTTCTGTTAATGGTATCTCTCGTTGGTCTGGGTCGGTCAGGAAACCTCTCAATGAACAGTCGAATCGTTCTATCTACAACTTTATTACATTCTCCATGAAGTAGAATGAGATTTAAATAATCTTCATTGGTAAAATTAGGCATAGTGATCGATTTTATAACTTAATACGAATTATCACCAAATTAATAGTAAACACAAAATGCTACTGAATAAAGAGGAATTTGGCAGATGTAATTAATGATATCTATCATTAAAAAAAAATAATGTAAAACATGGTAAGTTTTTGCATATGGTTCATAAGGAATTATTTATTTATCACTGGAGAGAAAACCGATGGCCGATTAGTTGAAATAAAGAGGTTTCCGATACAAATTCGAATCCAAATTCGCCATCTATTTAGGAACAACCTGTAACTTTTTTCTCTTGCATATTAGGGTAGTAAAATCTAAAACATGGTTTAAGTAACAGTTCCTGAAAATGTCATCTTTTTGGCGTGAAGGGAAAAGAAATAGCTGAAAATTCAAGACGAAAAACAGTTTTTTGTGAATAACTCAGAAAATATCTACTTTAGGGCAAGGGTGTGATGCATACACTCACATTATTTTTTTACGTAGATTCAATATCTGCCATAAAAAAATGGGGTTCTAATTTGAAAAAATTGATTTTTCACGATTTTGTCATCCCTAACTTTGAAAGCGATTTTTTCACCCCCTGTATCATGAATCGCAATTTCGATTTTTAAAGTGGATACATCAATCTTACATCTTGAAAAATCCCGAAAATGAAAATTTTCCATCCAAAAACCTCGAAGTGATTCTTGTTTCAGCGGAGCTCTATTTTCGATTTTTTTTTCGAATTTTCCCGCTCAGAGAGAATTTTCCAACCAAAACTGAAAAATGTTACATCAAAATAAATTGAAATTTTCTAAGGAATCTATTTCTGCAATAAAAAAATGGTGTTCTAATTTGAAAAACGGAAGTTGACGTCATTTCCGGAAAAACCGGAGGCGCTCATGCTTTGAAAATATTTTAGATTTCATCAGCATCGTGAAATACTTATAAGTGCTAAATTTCATGAAAATACGTTCAGTAGTTTCCCGTATAAATATGGGTGAGGTTCCTCGTGAAAGACCCTGTATATAAAAAGAATTTAATGTCGAAACCTTCATACCAAATAATAACAAAAAGAATAAGCGCATTCACAATTAGCCTATATAAAAGGAAACATCGTCTTAAATTGATGTATGTACAAGGGCCTTAATCAAACTTTTCAATTTTTTGCGAGCATGTTCTGGGAAGAACTGTGCTATATGGTTTCGTCTGAATATTCGTAATTTTCGAATTTTGAGCGAAAATGATTTCAACCGACTAGGTTGGACTCGCTGTTCGGTCTTGGGACTTTAAGGGTAGGTAGCACATCATAATGCGGAAGTTAAGTTCGTCAATGGGCCAGATCATTCAAATGATTTTGGAGTTATAGACATTTTGAAAGTTCGAGATTAATTTCTCAATTTCCTAGGAACTATACTGAAGCGATTTAATTGAAAATTGGTAGCTGATTGAACAGTACTGACGCACAACTATAATACCAATGTTTGAATTGTCCTTAAACAATGATAATACGAAGATTTGGTGGGATCCTATGATCGTTGAATTTGAGAAAATATTAAATAAATTTCTTCAGAAACTATTCGTCAGATTCCTGAAACTGTTTATTTCACAACAGTGCATCATATTTCAGGCTGAATTGGATTCAACTTGCGGAGATATTGAGATACATATTTATGGTTGTGATTTCCGAAATAACTCATAATATTGATCCAATAAATTACGATGTCAAGTGATGATCGTGCTAATAAAATAATATAAACATTGAAATTTTTTTTTTGACTCTGCACAAATCTTGAACCCCATGTAGGTATGTTTTACTACAGTGTACAGTGTATCACCAAATTTAAGTTCGATCCGATTTTACTTCTTGGGATATCAGGAAAAAAATGCCAAATTTCGCATGGCTCTTACCCACTAGTTTAGTATTGAGAGCAAACAATCCCTCGAATAAAACTTGACTTTTGGAGGCCAGAGTTAATGTTTTTCGAAAAATTTTTTGGGTGCAAATGGTTGAAAAAATTGTAAGAATGTGCAATGTTGCCACTTTTTAATATTCAAGAATTTCCGGGAAAAAAAACTGAAATACAGTGAAAATGGAAAAATAACTTTCATTGCGCATTCTCATTGAAGAATTGAGTACATCCCAAAACAAATTTTCGAAAAATAATCACTGAAGCCTGCAGAACGAAACCCCATTTTCTCCTATAAACCTCGAAATTTCCCCGAATTCTAATATTTCACGCGCCTATAGGCAACGTTTAACCCTCAACCGCTATGAATTATCATACCAAAAAAGTATGAATTCATTGGAAATTGTATGAATTCATACAAAAAAGTATTGATTGTAGTACACTGTGTGTGTTGGCAGGATTTTCATGGGAACTGTAAGAAGGATTTCCATGATTTTTCAGTAATGGCTTTTCACTTCAGGGAAAATTTGAGAGCTTAAAATGTAAATGTGTTAATAAACTAAAATTCGAGCTCTCAAACTTCCCTTCAAGTGAACACTTTTCAACAGTCAAAATAGTATGGAAATCCTTCCTACCTATAAAGTTTCTACGAAAATACGTTCAAAAACGGTGGGCTACGAATTCATACCTTTTTATATTAATTCAGGCATTCATATTTTTTCGTATGAATTCATACATTTTTCGATGAATTCATACAATTTTGTATGAGTACATACTTTTTTCTATGATTTTCTACATTCATTCATGAATTTATACTGTTAAGAGAGAATTCACATTTTTCATTAGTATGAATCCAAACATGAATATTTGAGTTCTCCAATGAAAATTCAATCAGAGCTCCTCTACGCTTTCATACAAAGTAGTCTCTTTCGGAAGTTATTGTATTTACGACCGGCGTTACCGAAAGAAACGACTCCGAAGCTCGATATTAGTTAGAGTGGGCTTGTGGCTTAATTATCAAGGTAAAGTTGTATGTGAAGTAGAACTCAACTAATTAATGATTTAGTGATATCCATTCAGAATTTTAGTTTCATAATATTCCCAAAAATATCGATGAGATCGAATTGAAATCTAGTAGTTGGTTGAATAATGACAGCTTGAAGGTTCATGTAGAATGTCCCAATGATCATGGGTTAGAAGATTTAAATGAAATCTTGGAAGAAGTTACGTTTTCTAATGTTTCAACTAACTGCCAACTTAATATAATTGCTCAATTAGTTCTTGAACTATTATGGAGATATTCCCAAAATTTCAAATGATAATGAAATGAAATCGTTTGACCGAATTTGCTATTTCACAAACTTGACCATCGCATTTTGAAATCCAACCTATTCTGAAAGTTTCAAGTGTATAGTGTTCCCGTAATCGTTCCTACGGCCGACCGGATTCGTCATCATACAGAGTCCAACCTAGTCGTGCCAAAGAAATTTCGACTCAAAACTCGAAAACAGCTATTTGGACAAAACGTTGGACGCTGTTTTCCAGAACATGCGCGTAAAAAGCAAAATGTACTTATGCTGTTTATATCTCGAGATTGTGAGTGCCAAGAACATTTCGCCCGTAGTGTCTACAGCCTGCGGCTCTGTGAAATTTCGAGCCAGTTCCATATTCATCAAAGTCATGGACGAAATAGGTTAGCTTTTCTCGTCTAAATGAAAGCAACGCTCGTTCTACAATTCCCACATCTATGAAAACTAATAATATCCTTGAATGTAATTAGGTTCTTCTTTACGAACGCGGCAGATATTTGGGACGCGAAATCGTGGGTTTCGTAAACAAGAACTGTTTTCAGGTGGGTGATATCAGAATAACAGTGCTACAATGTCGGGTAATTGCTTGCAGCTGAATTATTATTTGCAGTGACGTCCTTCGAGGTAGGCCTCTATTTGCCACTCGGTTTCTATTCACTGATCAAGAATCCGGTGTAAAAATCTATTTTGTCCGTATGATCACTTAATTTAAAAAAAAATTCAAAATTTGTTTAGAAATTTTTTTTTCAGAAATTATTGATCATATTCGAAAAAAATTTGCACATACCTTGAGCTTCATATCCCACAGCAGTCAACCCAATTTCAGTTCGATACAGCTATTAGTTTCGGAGATATTGGGAAAAATATGTAAATTTCGTGGTTTTCTTCTCCAAAACGTTGTGATTTTCTGTATAACTCAAGAAATACTGACTTAATGATGATGAAACTTTGTAGCTGGTTTGAAGATGCTGAAGAACAACTTTGTGAAAATTTCGTGTCATTCGAACAATTTAAAAAAAATTAATTTTTTTTTTCAAATATTCAATATTCTTTGATCTTTCCATCATATCATCCTCATTAAATTCAGTATGTACCTTCGAACTGTCATTTTTCGTTGAAGTACTGGATTTCAATTGATCTAATTTGTATTTTTCTAGATATTGGGAAAATAGAATTCACGAATTGGGCTCTCGTAATTATGGTCCAAATCTACTCTACAAATAGGAATCGAGTTTCGAAGTTGTTTCTTTCGGAAGTTATCGTGTTAACGGTCGACCGTACTTTATCGAAAATCACCTATAATTGCACTGCCGTGAAGGCAGTAGCTTTTGCGCGCACGTTCAAATTCGTTGCCAAAGCGGCCATCTGCATTGAACATGCGCAAATAAGCTGCTGCTCTCATGGCAGTTCTTTTGTAGGTTTTTATACTATTTAAAGTACTTATAGAGGTTTATTTGGGAATATATCGATAACATACTATAAAATCTATAACTAACTTATATATGTCATTTTGGTTCAGATTCGACATTTGTAGTTCTTATTTATGAATAATGATATTAATAGTCTGGGGAGCGAAAACCCGAAATGACTATGAAAATGGTGTAGAATCTCCCAAAAATACCCCTTAAAAGGAGACAATACCACGTGATAGTAAATTTCAGTTAGGCAACCCAGCCATGTTTAAATGTCATCAAACCTCGCTTATATCTCAAGGTTAGGCCGCTGGACCCAGTCTTCATGCTTAAACGTTACCTATAGGCGAATGAAGATAAGCGCTACTCCCTCTGGTGGCTATCCGAGTAACCTGAGGTACAGACACTATCATTGACAAGTTAAAAGAAATGTTGAGAAAACGAGAAAGTTTATGCATTTTTTGGCGTTTGTGTGATTTTACAAGTGCTTCCACTGAGGAAAAACAAACTCAAATGTCCCTTTCTATAGATTTCCACAGCCCAGTGAAAAATTTCGAGTTAGGGTAAAAGAAACTTTCTTCAACAAATCGGGCCTGAAAGTGTTGAAGAATCGATAAAAACCAACAAACAAGATTTATGAGAGTCTGTTACCTGCAGATTACCGATGATGATCATTTTTATGAAGGTAAGCACGAATTGCTCATGAAATATTAGATCACATTCATGAAGACAATGTTTTTCCATGCCCCTATTATGAGCAGAGAAATTTACTCAAGAGGAATGCTCTGCCTACCAGAAATCTGCCTGTTGAACTGATCATTAAGGAGCAACGTAAATGTTTTAGTGATAGAACTGACTATTGAAAAAAAAAGTCTCAACAAGAAAATATTTGGTGATGAATACTCTTCGCTCAAAGTGCTTCTGCCGATAAAAGCAAAGTTGTAGAAGGCTTATTTATTACAGCTTTTTCTACACCAATCATATGAATGTTGGATAATTTATTTGTCAATCCATCATGAATAAGACTTACGATACAAGTAGCATTAGTTTCATGTGAATGTATTCAACTTATTCACAATATATTGAGTATTTAGTCCTTCGCTATAAAAATAGTAAAGTTATGAGTATTTGTCTATTTTTCCAAAAAGTATGTTTTACAATACTGTCTGATTTTCAACTTTCAAGACAGCCTAAGAAATCCAATAAAGTCAATCTTGCCATTTGGATCTGAAAATAAATAATATAAAAATACTGTCTAACCTTGAAGATACCCCGTTATTTTAAAATTGCTACACTCAGTAAGATTGAAGAATGTTACATACCTACTTTATAAGAAATGGAATATGTACTTCCAGTAATACCCTCGTCAACTATAAAGTCTAAAAAGCCTTTGAATAAATCGTGAAATCAAAAATTGTCAAACCAAACAATAACAAACAGTACAAAATCGACTATCAAAACAAAATCTATGTCTCTATCTAAGGTTCTAAAACTGGCCACTTTGGCGCTGAAATCTCAAATTCAGACGCCAATAGACGCGTGAAATATTAGAATTCGGAGAAATTTCGACGTTTATAGGAGAAAACGGGATGTCGTTCTGCAGGCTTCAGTGCGTATTTTTTAATTTTTTTTTTGGGGATTTACTTAATTTTTTAGTTAGAATGCGCAATGTTAGTTAGTTTTTCAATTTCCACTCCATTTCAGTTTTATTTTCCCGAAGATTCTTGAATATAAAAGGTTGGCAACATTACGCATTACTACGATTTTTTTCAGCCATTTGCACCAAAAAAATTTTTTGAAAACAACGAACTATGGCCTCCAGAAGTCGCCCCGTTAAATTCGAGGTATTGTTCGCTCTTAATCGATATTAAATTTTTTTTTGATTTGTCTCACAGATCTCGTTTTATTTACTTTCAACATGTCGTCCGGATCGAAAATATCCTATACCTACATTGTGCCACCACTGGATCGCTCATAGACCTGCCAGCAGAGGCTCAGCGATGCCAATTGGAGTCTTGTAGAATGTAGCCACCTTTCACCCACATGTAGTGCTAAGTTCATCATATTATGGTCACTTTTTCTGAGAGAGTTATGAGAACGGCTATCCTGATGATCATGATCGCCTTGCGGCAATACATCAGTTACATCTTCGGCAGAAAAATCGCTTAGAATACTAGCACTTCCTCCACTACTGCTTCAGTTCGATCAACTCACTACAGTTCCTGATTATACGAACTGCATTGACCGCCCATTCAATGCGGACACATATTGCGTTATACATGTAATTACTAGCTATCTTAATAATTATCTAGACGTGTATGCTTCACAAATCTCGATTAGAATCTGCCTTTGTTATTTTGTTTCTGAAACGAATCAGGCCTCATTTGATTTAATGGGTCCCCTTACGGGACCAGACTAAGATTTATCCTTGCCTATTTTGACAGTCTTCACTCTAAGTTACCGGAAGATCATTAAAAACTTTTCGTAAAACAATGATTTGAAGTCAGGATCTTTAATGTGATTTTTGAAATTCGTTGCCAACGCAGCCATGAAATCACGAACGGATCCCGCTTCATATCGTATCCATCAAAAATTATGATCTTGAGGAAATTCTGCATGAACAGCGTAATATCTTTTCGCCCAAATGTCTATTTTTTGACTTTTTTCCCAAAAATAGCCTCAAATCACTAGGTTGTACTCACTGATGAAGAATTTGATGTCAAAATCAATCCTGTCAGACCGGCAGTTGTCACGATAAGTTGAGAACTGAAAGAGCTAGCGACTTGAGACTTTTAGGGTAGGTTGTGTATCAGAATGGCTGTATTTATTTAAGCCTCAATACAAATAATATAATTACTAGCTATCTCAATAATTATCAAGAAGTGTATGCTTCACAAATCTCGATTCGAATCTGCCTCTGTTATTTTGTTTCTGAAACGAATCAGGCCTCATCTGATTTAATGGGTCCCCTTACCGGACCAGACTAAGATTTATCTGTGCCTATTTTGACAGTCTTCACTCAGAGTTACCGGAAGATCATTAAAAACTTTTAGTAGAGCAATGAATTGAAGACAGGATCTTTAACGTGATTTTTGAAATTCGTTGCCAACGCAGTCATGAATTCCTGAACGGATCCTGCTTCATATTGTATCTATTAAAATTATGATCTTGAAGAAATTCTGCATGAACAGTGTACTATCTTTTTGCTCACATGTCTATTTTCGTTTTTTTTCCCGAAAATTGTCTCAAATCACTAGGTTGGACTGACCGATGAAGAATCTGATGTCAAAATCGATTGTGTCAGGCCGGCACGATAAGTTGAGAACTGAAAGTGCTAGCGACTTGAGACTATTATAGGGTAGGTTGTCTATCAGAATTATATTTATATGAGCCTTCATAAGAATTATATAATTACTAGCTATCTTAATAATTATCTAAACGTATATGCTCCTCAAAACTCGATTAGAATCTGCCTTTGTTATTTTGTTTCTGAAACGAATCAGGCCTCATTTGATTTAATGGGTCCCCTTACGGGACCAGACTAAGATTTATCCTTGCCTTTTTTGACAGTCTTCACTCAAAGCTACCAGAAGATCATTAAAAACTTCTAGTAAAACAATGATTTGAAGTCAGGATCTTTGATGTGATTATTGAAATTCGTTGCCAACGCAGTTGTGAATTTATATAGTATTTATCAAAAATTATGATCTTGTGGAAATTCTGCATGAACAGCGTACTCTCTATTTGAAAAATGTCTGTTTTTTACTTTTCCCCCAAAAGTGGTCTCATATCACTAGGTTGGACTCACTGATGAAGAATCTGATCTCAGAATCAATTCCGTCAGGCGTACAGTTGTCACGATAAGTTGAGAACTGAAAGTGCTAGCGACTTGAGACCTTTAGGGTAGGTTGTCTTTCACATTGGTATTTATATGAGCCTTAATACGAATTATATAATTACTCGCTATCCCAATAAATTATCTATACGTGTATGCTTTACAAATAACGATTAGAATCTGCCTTTGTTATTTTGTTTCTGAAACGAATCAGGCCTCATTTGATTTAATGGGTCCTCTTACGGAATCAGACTAAGATTTATCCTTACCTATTTCGACAGTTTTCACTCAAAGTTACCGGAAGATCATTTTAGTTACATTTTAAAATGACAGTTTGTTTGTGTTTGATTGTACGATTGTACGATGTTATTTCTATTGTAGCCCTGAAGAAGCAAAAATATATTTGCGGAACGTCGGCATTATAGCTAAGGTTTGTTAATCTTTTCCGATTCCTAGTTCCTGTCAACTACTTCAAGTAAATAAATCGAGATGGTATCTATCTATTAATGTCATAATTAAATACTTTTAGTGAAACAATGATTTGAAGACAGGATCTTTAACGTGATTTTTGAAATTCGTTGCCAACGTAGTCATGGATTAATGAACGGATCCCGCTTCATATCGTATCTATCCAAAATTATGATCTTGAGGAAATTCTGCATGAACAGCGTACCTACTATCTTTTTGCACAATTGTCTATTTTTTTTACTTTTTTCCCAAAATTGGTCTCATATAACTAGATTGGACTCACTGATGAAGTATCTGATGTCAAAATCAATTCCGTCAGGCTGGCAGTTGTCACGATAAGTTGAGAACTGAAAGTGCTAGCGACATGAGACTATCAGGGTAGGTTGTCTATCAGAATGGTATTTATATGAGCCTTCATAAGAATTATATAATTACTAGCTATCTTACTAATTATCTAAAAGTATATGCTCCTCAAAACTCGATTAGAATCTGCCTTTGTTATTTTGTTTCTGAAACGAATCAGGCCTCATTGATTTAATGGGTCCCCTTACGGGACCAGACTGAGATTTATCCTTACCTATTTTGACAGTCTTCACTCAAAGCTACCAGAAGATCATTAAAAACTTCTAGTAAAACAATGATTTGAAGTCAGGATCTTTAATGTGATTATTGAAATTCGTTGCCAACGCAGTTGTGAATTTATATAGTATTTATCAAAAATTATGATCTTGTGTAAATTCTGCATGAACAGCGTACTATCTATTTGAAAAAATGTCTGTTTTTTACTTTTCTTCCAAAAATGGTCTCATATCACTAGGTTGGACTCACTGATGAAGAATCTGATCTCAGAATCAATTCCGTCAGGCGTACAGTTGTCACGATAAGTTGAGAACTGAAAGTGCTAGCGACTTGAGACTTTTAGGGTAGGTTGTCTTTCAGATTGGTATTTATATGAGCCTCAATACGAATTATATAAATACTCGCTATCCCAATAATTATCTATACGTGTATGCTTTACAAATAACGATTAGAATCTGCCTTTGTTTTTTTGTTTCTGAAACGAATCAGGCCTCATTTGATTTAATTGGTCCTCTAACGGAACCTAGTCTCAATTGACTAGGTTGGACAGAAAAATCCGATGTCAAAATCAATTCTGTTCCACAGGCAGTTACCACGATAACTTGAGAATGATAAGTGGTAGCGACTTGGAACTTTTAGGTCAAGTTGAGTGTCTATCAATAATCTAGACGTGTAAGCTGCGCACATCTCGAATAGAATCTGCCTTTGTTATTTTTTTCCTGAAACTAATCAGGCCTCATTTGGTTTATCTATTTATCCCCGCATATTTTGACGTTACTTAAGGATCATCATAAACTTCTATGAAAACACTGAATTGAATAAAAGAACATCAACGCGATTTCTGAAATTCTTTGCCAAAGCGGTCATCAATTCACGAACCAATCCCGCTTTAATACGTTATAAAAGACATATCTATCATATATTAAGATCATGACGAAGTTCTGTATGAACCTTATTCAAGCCGTCATTTTTGCGTGGATCGTCTAAGAAACACAGCTTGCTATCTTTTATGTCCGTAAGTTTCCAGTTTTTCCTGAAAATCGTTGGACGCATTTACTAAGGAGCAGTTTATGTGTTAATTGAGAAAATTAACTTAGATTCTTAATGGTAATGAAACGCATTCTTCACCTATCGATATATGTGGCATATAAAAAAAAATCTCAAGATATCTTGCAGAAACTTATGATTTAGTATTTTTTCGTGTTATATTTAAAACACAAATATTGAGTATATTTTATCTAGCAGAATATTGTTATCTTCGGGTCTATAATAAGCTTGTGAATTAAAACTTGAAACACTCAGTATACGTTATACTAAAATTGTGTCTTATGAATGAAAAATTATTCAAATGTTATTCAATTGCATTCAGTTCGGAGAACATTCCATGGAACAAATGTTCGCGTTTAAAATGGCATATTTCGGCTAACTGCCGAAGTCAAAGTAGCATCACTCATAAATTCCTCTCCACTTCAAAGAAAATTTAAAATTGGCAGGAAGACAACCCTCCCGTCAAACGACGATAAAATGTCCCTGCTTATTCTTAGTTATAAGCAGCGGAATTCCGCCAACATTTCTTTGGAATAAGTGGGATAACAGAGGTTATCATTATTTGCCCATATCTGATATACGGTTTTGAAATTTCGAAGAAAAAACCGTAAGTTACATCATTCATTATTTTTAAAACGCTTGTTCTGGGGAACAGCGCGTAATCGTTTCGTCACGATGTCTGTAATTTTCGAATTTTGAACCGAAAATGGTCTTAAATGATGGGTTGAACTCTCTGGAGAAGAATCCATGGTCAAATTGAATTTTGTCCATCCGTTCGTCCGGCCGACTCTCCCTATGTGCTGTAACTATCGAAGGAAAATACTTAGTGACCTGAAATTGTCAGATTAGGTTTGGAGTCCAAATATCTCGGTTAAGTTCGTTACTGGATGGAATCGGTGGGATAGTTTGGGAGTTAGGCCCATTTGAAATTTTGAGGTAAATTCTTCGATATCTCATGAAAATTTGACTCAATCAAACTTACACTTCGTGGACAGTTTTGAAATACCAACGCGCAACTTAGAGCTAAATTTTGTGTGGATCCAGGTGTTAGAAAATTTGAACAATGTTTCAAATCTCAATTCGATCCGATATTAACCTTCGAGATGTAAGGGAAAATATGTGCCGAATTTCGTTGTTGTTTGGAATTTTAACGTTATTTCCTCAATATCTCAAGAAGTACAGATGCAATCAGGTTGAAAGCTCGTCATCAGGTGGAGATTACTAAAACGCAACAAGGTGCCAAATTTCGTGTTGATCTAATAGTTAGAATAAGAACAACCGCGTAAAAGCAACTGACCTCACCTCACGTCAGTGCTTTTCTAGATTTTATCGAAAATAATTGAACTCTTATGAATTTCTAAGAGTTCTTTACGGCCCTGCATATTGAAATTATTGATTTCAATTCTTGTTTTACTTCTGGGAGTTTGAATTAAGTTGCAATATTCAGCCAAAAATGGTCTACTTACTGCTCTCATTAATGGAATACATGCCTGAAACTCAGTGACCGTAGAAATATTTCATTTAAAATTCTTCATCAATTGTTGATGGTTATTCTGAGATAATTCTTTTGAGTTATGCCTCGTTTTTCGAACGTTTAGTATTACCATAGTGTATGGTATGTAGTCCTTACAATGCAGCTCATTAGAGCTCCTGACCTCAAGTCAGTTTTTCTCTATAATCTGAAAAAGCTTTGCTCTGCTTATATTAACCATTTCATTCGATATTCATAATTGAAGACACAATGTTACTTATTCACAAACGACACGAAAGTTGAGGGAAGCAAAGTTACAACGAAATATAATTGCAAATATCCTGCTCTGTTCTTTCTTTGTCATAAAACTGAGCGAGCATTAATCATTAGATATTCGACAAGTATAAAGAATACGCTCAAGGGCGATAAAGTTATGAATTCCAAGTCTCTGGTCTGACTCAAAGTCAACGGCGAACATCAACTTTTAATTAAACCTAACTCGAGACGACTAGATCAAAGATGCGGCAAAACCTTATTTATAAAAAATTCAAGCCGGTACAGTACAGAATTAATTTCTTATTCTACAGCTCAATAATGCTATTAGGTTCATCTTTGAGTTTTAATCAGGCGTTTTTGTATCCGTATTTGTTTCAGTGTTATAATATGGTTTTCTATTAGCAGGCATTTCGGAGAACCAGACTCTGTAAGTTCTTGTGAATATATCAGGTGACCTCATTCCAGGAAATTCCTTGAATAACTTTTCACGTGAGCATTATCTCTGTGTCAAAATGTCTACAACTTAGAGCCGATTATGGCCTTAAACAATAAGGTTGAGATCCCCCCCTAGTTCAAATTTAATAAACAAACAAACGCTCGGACGAAGGTAGGAGACAAGTCAACAAATATTCCACCTTTATCAGAGCTGATCATCCAATATCATCTATACCGACGAAGAAGCGGTTTTCACGGAGGATGGTTACTTCAGTTTCACAATTTCAAGGATTGTCAGGTATTATCAACATACAACACCATCTCCCAGGAGCACCTTTCGAATACTAACCTCCGAATGTAGTATTCTACTTTGACATATGTGTAGTTCGTCCTTTTGTGTTTATGTTTATTATTACCAGAGCTTTTTCTTTTCCATGAACCAATTCATATTCCTGTCAAATTTAAATTTGTCCGTCCGTATGTAACCTCTCTCTCACTTACGGAGAAAACCCCCAGGGTCTGGCAATTTTCATGGTAAGCTTGAACCTTAAATAGCTCGGTTGAGGTCGTTAATGGGCAGAATCCACGCAACGGTTTCGGAGTTATATCCTTTTGAAACTTGGTGGCTATATATAACGGGTGTCCTAAGAATACCGTTCATTAGAATATTTTGGGAAGGAATTGAAATTCTCGTTTGCAATTTCGGACTTAAGCTTTGATCAGAGAGATGACTTCCTGTGCATTTTTAGGGATTCGTGAGACTTCCGTTTTTACCGGAAGTGTGGATTTTCGTTTTTCAAATAGACAGCCCGAAATATTATAATGAAAATGGATTCCTTATGAAATTCTGACTTGTTTTAATGTCAAATTTTCGAATTTCCAAGAAAAATTTCTGTTTTAAAGTGAAATTGGGAAAAAAAATTGAAAATGGCGCTCTGCTGAAACATGGATATCTTCAAGGTTTTTCATTGAAAAAATGTCGTTTTTAGGCCTCCGCGAGTGTTCCATCGAAAATTCGACCCCCTCAGAACTCAGAAATGAAAACTTATTGAAAATTAAAAAAAAAACAGGTCAAGTTTTGATCAAAGTCACCTTTTGACGGTGAGTAGGTACAATAATAACATTATTTTGTGAATAATGAACCGCGATTTTGAAGATTTTTACCGGGCTGTGACAGAACATGAATGACTTTCAAACTAACCAACACTCGACTTCTCTTCCCTGCTAAAAACATATTGGGGGTTGATGCCACCTTCATGGAGTGATTTTTTCGAAACAAACACATGAAGCTTTTGAAGGTTTGCGAGGTAGCTTCAACCTCTTTGGGAGAGTGTCACGTTTCGTCCCGGCTTAGTTTGGGGGAACTCGTCAGGGCATGCACCAAACTAAGCCGTTTATATGCCTACGTGAGCGGACACCCCTTGTGCGGATCACAAGGGAGTGTACCAGACCATTGGGGATGAGTGTACTTACGAGATCTTGAGAGGATCTACCAGGGACTGCGTGCGCGCTAGCACCCCCTGTACGTTGACCGATGATGTGTCCATGCGTTACTGGCAGGTAACGTAGGGTACTTAAGACGCAAGGGATGGTACTGCGCGCGCGACTTAAGTAAGAGCTGAAAGAGGGCGCTCGCTACACACATGATGGAAATTCGTCCCCCTCAAAACAGCAGTGGACCTGTTTTTACGCGTTTGATCTAGGGAACAGCACGTTATCATTTCGTCACGATGTTTGTAATTTTCGAATTTCCAGCCGAAAATGATCTTAAACGATTGGGTTGAACTCCCTGAAGAAGAATCCGTGGTGAAATTCAATTCTGTCCGTCCGTCCGTATGTGCTCTAACTTCCGAAGGAAAAGACTTAACGACTTGAAATTGGCTCAGATTGGGTTTGGAATCTGAATATCTCGGTTGAGTTCGTTAATGGGTGGAATCGGTTGGATAGTTTCGGAGTTAGGCCTGTTTGAAATTTTGAGGTAAATTTTATCGATATCTCATGAAGTATTGACTCGATCCAATTGAAACTTCGGGGACAGTTTTGTATACCAACTTGAAACTTAGAGCAAAATTTCGTGTGGATCCACTTGTTAGAAAATCAAAAAAAAAGTATTCGAAAATTTCTAAAATTTTCGATGAAAAATTTATTTTCTCTGAAACCGTTGATTTGATTTCGATGGAATTCGGCACACACCTTAGAGTCAATGTCTAACAACAATATTTCAAATTTCAATTCGATCTGATATATACTGTCGGAGATATGAGAAAAAAAATGTGCCAAATTTCGTTGTTATTCGGAATTTTAACGTTATTTCAGTAACATCTTCAGTACGAATGCAATCAGTACTTCGTGATCAGGTGGAGATTACCAACACGTAACTAGGTGCAAAATTTCGTGTTGATCTAATATGCAGTTGGAATTTGAACAAGCGCGTAAAAGCTCCTGACCTCACGTTAGTGCTTTTCTAGATTTAATGAATGTATTTTATTATGGAATGAGATTCGAGTTACTTTTATAGTATTTTATTATATTGTTTCTCTTGTTCTGGAAATAAACGCTTACTTTTGATATATTATCCACATTTTTCATCCAAATGACCCAATTCCAAAACAACACTACACGCATCCATGAACCTCACCTACAGCAGTAGCTGCGATATCGAAGGTCTACCTAGAAAATGCAGAGATATATTTGGCCACATAACATGCACACAGCGTGGTCTACCGGTAGGATACGCACGACCACGAGCAATAACCAGTGTGACCCACTGGTGGGCCACGACGTCGTGAACGCGTTAAATGTGTCAATTCTGGCAATTGACAGATTTGAAGTGTATATTGACAGATTGAACTTTACAATTGACAGATTTTTCATTTTTTACAGTGGCACTTATACGCCGTCCTTCAAATAAGGTCCTTCTGTTGACAAAAAATCAGGTTCGCAAAGTTATTCCTTCCGTATATGTATAACGCTTCTAATGTCTTCGAGTATTCATCAAATATCGTGCCGGTGCTGTAACGGAATTCCAAGCAGGAACCTATAAGAGACGGAAAATTTTCAATTTTCTTCTCAAGTCGTTAACAATGGCTCGTAACGTTTGCGGTCTTGAAAGTAGGGGGACATTAGCAATTCATGCGACATTCAGCGATAACAATAAAGTGTTAATGTGATCCCTAAGGAGTCAGAGACATCGGGTCTGGCCTGCGCTGGAGACGTGTCTCAGGAATCAACAGTGATCCTGATAAGGAGTTCCTGGTCCGTCCTTTCTGCCGGTCGTGATAAGCATGCTAGAAGCGCGATAAAGAGCGGGGCCTAAGCGTTTGGGTTGTCCCTGAAGATGGATGGTTGTCGCGGGAAATCCACCTACCTATATCTCTACATTCGCCGCACGTATTAACGACTTGTGACAACTGTGATCTATAACACTGATTCTCCGGCGAAAAATTGCCATTCTTCTGCACGCTTTCCTCTGCAACTCACATTCCTCGGATTTCATTTGAATTGCCTATTTCCCGAGTAATACTTCGAGGGCAACAAAAAATTTCACCTTGTATAATGATCTTCCTGTTCGCTTCTTCAAATCCGTTCAGATAAAAATTGTTGTTGATGTTTGGGACGCATTTGTCACTTGATAAACGCTTGAAGAAAAGACATGAAAATTGGGAAAACCATTTGACAAAATAGTCGATATCAAAATTTGGAACACGCTGTATAACATTTTCTTACATAATAGAAAGAGGGCACTTTCAAATATCTACCAATGGACCTGTCCGGGCACATTTACAACAAAAGACCTGTCGTTGATTTACTGACTTCATTTCAAGCTAGAGAATGAATCACTTTGTAAGTATGAAACTTGACTTGAATCTACAGGGTGTTTTATGAGTGCTTTCTCCCCAAGTCCCCAACAGAGAATTCGATGCATGGAATGATTTGCCATCTGCTATTGTTAGTGCCCATACAGTTAATGGTTATAAAATGTTATAAATACTTAAGACGCAAGGGATGGTACTGCGCGCGCGACTTAAGTAAGAGCTGAGAGAGGGCGCTCGCTACACTAGGTTAAGGTTCGTTAATGTGTTTGTTCTAGGGAACAGCACGTTATCATTTCGTCACGATGTTTGTAATTTTCGAATTTCCAGCTGAAAATGAAGAATCCGTGGTCAAACTCAATTCTGTCCGTCCGTCCGTCCGTATGTGCTTTAACTTCCGAAGGAAAAGACTTAGCGACTTGAAATTGTCAGATTGGGTTTGGAATCTGAATATCCCGGTTGAGTTCGTTAATGGGTGGAATCGGTTGGATAGTTTCGGAGTTAGGCCCATTTGAAATTTTAAGGTTGATTCCTCGATATGTCATGAAGCATTGACTCGATCGAATTGAAACTTCATGGACAGTTTTGGCGAACCAACGTGCACCTTAGAGCAAAATTTCTTGTGGATCCAGTTGTTGGAAAATTAAAACAACTGTATTCGAAAATTTTGAAAATTTTGATGAAAAATGATATTGATTAGATTTCAATGGAATTTGGCACAGACCTTAGAGTCAGTATTTTACAACAATGTCCCAAATTTCAATTCGATCCGATTTTTCTTGCGGAGATATAAGGGAAAAAAAATGTGCCAAATTTCGTTGTAATTTGGAATTTTAACGTTATATTCGCAATATCTCAAGAAGTACGAATGTTATCAGATCAGAACTTCGTAATCAGGTGGAGGTTATCAACACACAAGTCGGTGCAAAATTTCGTTTGGATCTAATAGTTAGAGTTCGAACAAGCGCGTAAAAGCTCCTGACCTCACGTCAGTGCAGTTCCGAATGAATTTTCATGCATCCAGTGCAAATGCAGAACAATTCGGGTGGTCTGAATGAGTGTTCGAAAATATCCCATGTAAATTCATCGCTATATGCATTTCATCAATAATTTTCAATCGATATAAGTATTAACAGCTTCAGTTTTAGTTAATAATCTATGGTGCAGGTCCAGACTGAGGAAATCATCATTCTTGAACTTGAACATGAAGTATCGATGAAAGCTTATTTTAGGAGGATTTTGCATTATCTTGCGGGTGTTTTCTGCGTTTTCACACCCAATATCTGAAACAGAACTATAAAAAAAAATTACAATTGTTTTTTAAGGAGAACGCTCTTGCGGCTTGCAGGATTACATGTTTTTTCAAGGGCAGTTTCTAGGAAAAAAGATTGCTGAATGAACAATACCGGAAGAATGAAAACAATCAACAGAGCGAACTTAAACAAAATCCAAATCAGATTCCTTCATCAGACCAATGCGAAAATTTACGAAATTCTGAAAATTTTGTCGTTTGTCTGATGAAATGGTCAAATTTAGATTCTGGCCATTTACAATTCACTTTGTTGATCGTTTGCTTTCCTCTCGTATAGTTCATTAGGCAACCTTTTTTCCTAGAAACTTTCCTTGACTTATAGTTAATACATGGGGGGTTTTCTATTAAGAAACAATTTTATTTAATATATAATAGTTCCTTTTCAGATGTTGGAAGTGAAAACCCAGGGAATACCTATACAAAATAACCGTGAACATCAGTTTTTCAAAAACAAAGTATATTCGGTTATGAGATACAGGTTGTTTCATGCATTAAATCATAAATATAGCCCCTGGACGCTTCGATAGATTTTCATGAAATTCTCAAGAAATATTTCTGGGACACTGACTAATTAATATAGCAGGTCAACATTCTTATTGGAATCACTACCACTCTTCGTGTTCAACATTTTATTTATGCAACAGTAAATATCGAGTATACTTCGAATCATTGCAAATGCAGACCTTTTAGTCTTGAAATATCGTACAGAATCAAAAGGCGGATTTCACCAACTCCTGAATTTCTTCTTTGTTACCAAGACCTCTATGTTTCGGAAGTTATTGTGTCTATTGTTTACTTAGCGGTTAATGGGGGTTTTTCCTGAATTTGGGTTATTACTGCAAATGCAAATTTGAACATAATTATTAAGGGTTTGATTCATCATTTTCTCAAATTACCTTCAGAAAGAATTCAAAATCAGGTTTCAAAATTGGGGTTTGGGATTTGTCATGCATGCACGAAACGACAACGTTGTTTAGTAGAATTGCTTTTTCTGCTATAGAATAACGAATTATTTATTCCTATTCTGTGGTACACACGTGTTCTTTGTCAATATAACCAAACAATTACCGTTTGCGATTTGTCAGTAATATGACAGTCTGTGGTCTTCTTTTTCTATTCCTTGGTCGTTGTCTTCTACTCTAACCAGATCGAAGTATAGCTATCTCTTTTTTCGTAAGCAAAGTAACACATTTGACGTCCTTTTCTTTCCGAGAAAGCTGAATTCGACGTTGCCATATCGTGTACTCATGACAAATTCCTTTAAATGCAAATCCCCATTTTTATTTTTCAGTTTTAGGTGATCAAACATTTTTTCTTAAATATAATATTGAAATTATATGTTTGAAATGTGATGTTCTGAAGGTTTGTCATGAAAATAACTGCATTTTCGTTCAAAGGAAAAACCCCCATTGTAAACACATTTACTCCTGAACAAAACAACTCATGTAAAACAGCTTTAGAGTTTGATAACGCGCAGTCGAAAACCATGAATGGGTGAAATCAACCTTAAAATTGTGTCATTCGAAATATACCATTCAAGATTCTGCTCTGTGTGAATTTCAGTCCATACATAGTTTATTGAAACCGAGGAAGCAATGGTTCATATGAATAATGATAGTGTAATCTCAATATGTTATAGATGAACATATAATTCAAATGATCGACATATTGACCCATATCGAAATTCACGCAAATATTGACAGTGTAAGGGGAGTCCGTTGTTATGTAAGACATGTGTTCTGTAAAAGGAGATGAAATAGGAGCCTAAGAAGGAAGGTGTGTTACTTATTGGAAAAAGATAATGTTAATGATAAAATCGTGCCTATGTATGAAGAATGTAGAGACATATTATATTGAGTAATGATTGAAATGCAGAGAATCGGCTCGGAAATTATAATAACAACAACGATAATTCACGCAATTCATTACGAAATATATGTATAGGTCTGTATAAAACTGATACGAACTCGACAGATTAACGTTCAATTAAAAAAAGTCTATTCTGAATTAAATTTTCAAGTGTCATATGCAGATATGGAGCGAAAGCAATGGAGAAAATGTTACATAATTCCATTGAGTATTTAAATATTCAATGATGAATAATTCACAAGAAGATGCATGATTTGAAGAAAAACAAGGTTTTTCCCTGAAACACGCATATAGAAATTTCCCGAAAATCTTCATTAAAAACATTCTTGAGAAGCACTGACGTCTGGTGAAGTCTTTTTGTACCCTCAAATTCGTTGCCAAAGCCGTCACCTTTTCACATAATGAATTATTCTTTTCCTATGGTCCACACGGAATTATGATTGAATTTTCTAGCTGTCAATTTCAATCCAGCATTATATTTCAATTCGATTTATCTGTATTTTGGGAATCATGTAGAAATCAATTTTTGAGTGTGTATATCCTCGGAATCATAGGGCCAGTTTTATCAATTCATGAATTCAACCTTTGTAATTGAGCCCAAAACCTACTTTACAATTATCGATTCTCCAAATAGTTTTTAAGGAAGTTTTTGTGTTTACGACCATGCTGAACATCCATCGTAAAGAAGAATATACGATCAAATTGAAATTTGAAACCCTGTTGTTCAACAGCAACTTCAAAATCGTTATCAGATTCCATTGAAAGCCGATGAATAGTTTCAGAAAAAAATTATTTTTTCGAATAATAATTGGAAAATTTCAGAAAAATATTATTCTTTAACTTTTCTACCTGTAAGATCCTCACGAAATTCCGTATTTTCGAATTAATCTATGGGCAGATTGTAACAAAACAACTTCGTGAAGAAGAAACTAAGAGATTTTTCCAGCAGGCTTGGACCTAAATTAAGAATTGCGAATTTTAGGAATGGGATAAATCCACCCGATGCTTCCACAAATATACACATTCCAAGTTTTGTTTTGCCAATATTTTAAAAATACAGATTGGATTGAATTGAAATCCAGTACTTGATTGAAAATAATAGCTTGAAGGTTCATGCGAAATTTCGTGGGCATAATATAAATGTTTTTCTTCAAATTGTTCCAATGACATGATCATCACGAAATTTCGCACAAAGTTGTGCATCAGTATTTTCAAACTAGTTTCATCATGATTGGATCTGTATTTCTTGAATTATTCAACAACGATACCAAAGAAAAAACCTATACAGAAGAGAACTGCCGTGAAGGCAGCAACTTTTGCGCGCATGTGCAATGGAGATGACCACTTTGGCAACGAAGTTGAACATGTGCGCAAAAGTTGCTGCCTTCTTGGCAGTGCTTTTCTAGATTTTTTTCGATAAATTTTGATTGGGTATATCTGCGGAATCATTGGGCGGATTTTACCCATTCACGAATTTGGCCTCCGTAATTAATATCCAAATCTTCTCTACAAATATATGGTTTCTAAATTGTTTCTTTCTGAAGTTTTTGTGTTTATACGGTCGGCCGTTTCCCCAATATTTCCAAAAATACAGATTAGATCGAATTGAAGTCCAGTACTTCATCGAGTTCGAAGGTTCATACAGAATTTATTGAGGAAAATATGACAAGAAGATCTCAGAATATTGAATATTTTTTTCCAATTGTTGTAATGACACGATTATCACGAAATTCTGCATAAAGTTGTCCTTTAGCATCTTCAAACTAGCTACGAAGTTTTATCATGATTGAATTAGAATTTCTCAGATTATCCCAAAAGAACATATCGATATCGAGAAGAAAACCACGAAATTTTACATATTTTTTCCCAATATCTCCAAAAATAATAGCCGTATCCAATTGAAATTTGGTACACTGCTGTGGAATATGAAGTTCAAGGTACGAGCAAAATTGTTTCCGAATATGATCAATAGTTACTGGAATAAATTATTTCTAAAAATATTTTGAAACATTTTTTTTTCATTAAGTGGCCATACTATCCCAACAAAATTTCGCTCGAAGTTGTGCGTCGTCATGTTTCAACTCACTGCCCAGTTTTAATCCAATCGCTCCTGTAGTTCCTGAAATATCAGGAAAATAACTTGAAAATTTCAACGGGCTATAACTCCGAAACCATTCGGCCGATTTATCCCATCAACGAACGAAACCGTCGCATTCCAATGCGCAACCTAATGTGAAAGTTTCAAGTTCGACAGTTATCGTGTCAACGGCCGGCCGGCTAGCCAGACAGAATCGATATTGACACCAGATTCTCCATCAAAAAATCAATTGAATGATTTGGCCCATTAAGGAACTTAACTGCCGCATTATGATGCGCTACCTACCCTTGAAGTTCCAAGACTGAACGCGAGCTACTCTGAAAGTTGCAAGTCGCTAGCTCACTCAGTTCGAAAGTTATCGTGTCCACGGCCGGCCGGACGGACAGAATCGATTTTTGACACCGTATTCGTTATCAGTGAGTCCAACCTATTCGTTTGACAGACATTTGGACAAAACGATAGCTCACTGTTCCCCTAGAACATATTTTGCTGGAATATCTGGAAAAATTGAAATCGGATCCTAATGAAATTCGTTACACTGTGAATTGAATTGTTTTCGAAAAAAAATCAATTCAGTAACTTCACGATCCCAACAAACGTTTTTATGAGCTACAACTAAATACCAAGTTTATTCAGATCCCTCTGATGGTTCCTGAACAACAAGTATTGATTTCCATTCGATTCGATCTGTATTTTTGAAAAATTGGGTAAATAGAAATTTACCTGCTATACAACCTTGAAGTCTCTCAATGGATTATTCTTGTTATTGTGTCATTGGTAGGTCCTTTAAGTCTCTAGATCTCTTCTTTCGAAAGTTTGGAGTACCTATGGTCCGACAGAATTGAGTTTGGATTAATCATTGAGTCCCAAACGTAGTCGTTAAAGATCATTTTCATTTTGGAAATTGGAAAATTACAGATATTTGATAACTATCTTCTCTCAAACAAGCGCGCAAAAAAAGAGTCTGTACATTTTGAAGCTGGCATACAGAATTTGTGTGTGTAATTCGAGAACCTGAGTAGCTCACAAGTCTATAGAACATTTTATCTCGAACTCAATTCAGTTAGGGAGACGACACCTAAGTTTAATCGAATCTGGACAAAGAATTTAGCCCTGGCTCTTGTCAATTCTCGATTGCTTTTATCGGAAGAACACACATGTCGCTTGCGGACGTCAATTTGTAGGTGCTTTTAGAAACCGATCAGTAACGCGGTTTAAAATACTTTCTTCTCATCTCCAGATACATGATGTCTAGAAATAGTCCCCTTCAAATAAAGCTTAACGATCATTTTCGTGCTTATCTGAATTTATAAAAATAATCGAAGGTTTCAGACCGGAATGATATTTCGACAACTTTCATGTACCATCTACACGTTTCGAGGTGCAGTTATACGACTGTAATTTAATTGGAAGTATAAATCACTAGTTATCTTTATGTAACACTTCGATTACGCGTATGTCTAATAGTAAATAATTGTTATTTAAAGTCGTAAAAACGAATGAATCATTAAATTAGAATGAAACCGCATTGAATCATGATGAATATTTTCAGGCCAGATTTCTGTTTGGAACAATTTTCTTTATGTATCAGGGTAACTTGACGTTTTTTGAATTATACTCAAGAGGAGTATAAAAAATCTAGAAAAGCGCTGCCGTGAAGGCAGCAGCTTTTGCGAGCATGTTCAATGTAGATGACCGCTTCGGCAACGAATTTGAACATGCGCCTTCCCTTCACGATAGTGCTTTTCTAGATTTTTTTCGATAAAATACTGGATTTCAATTCGGCCGGACCGTAAACACAATAACTTCCGAAAGAAACAACTTAGAAACTCGATATTTGTAGAGAAGGTTTGGACCTTAATTACGAATTCGTGAATGGGTAAAATCCACCCAATGATTCCGCAGATATACCCATTCCAATTTTATTTTCCCAATATTTCCAAAAATACAGATTAGATAGAATGGAAATCCAGTACTTTATCCAAAAATACCAGTTCGAAGGTTCACAGAATTTAATGAGGATAATATGATCAGAAGATCACAGAATTTTAAATATGTATTTGAACGAAAACATATTTTTTTCAAATTGTTCTAATGACACGATCATCACGAAATTTCGCACAAAGTTGTCCTTCGACATCTTTGAACTAGCTGCGAAGTTTCATCACGATATAATCAGTATTTCTTGAGTTATACCGAAAAAAACAACGATATCGAGAAGAAAACCACGAAATTCTACATATTTTTTCCCGATACCTCCAAAACTAATGGCTGTTACGAAGTAAAATTTGGTACGCTGCTGTGAAATATGAAGTTCAAAGCACAACCGAAATTGTTCTCGAATATGAACAATAGTTTCTGAAAAAAAATTTTTTCGAAAAACAATTTTTTTTGATTGAGTGACCATACCATTTCAACGAAATTTTGCTCAAAGTTGCGCGTTGTCATGCTTCAACTAAGTACCAAGTTTCAATCTAAGCGCTCCAGTAGTTTCTGAAATAAAAAATAAATAACTTCGGAAATTCAAATAGCTGTAACTCCGAAACTATTCGACCGATTTTGCCCATTAACGAACTTAACAGCGGCATTGCAATGCGCGAGCTACTCTGAAAGTTGCAAGTCGCTAGCTCACTTCGTTCGACAGTTATCGTGTCCACGGCCGGCCGGAGGGACGGAATCGATTTTTGACACTGGATTAGTCATCAGTGAGTCCAACCTAGTCGTTTGAGACCATTTTCGGCTCAATCATCGAAAATTTCAGACATTTGAACAGAACGAAAGCACACTGTTCTTCTAGAACATACGCGCAAAAATATATTTTATGAGTGTATTAGGTACTTATAACTATGAAGGTGGTGAGAAACTTTTGAGGGAGCAGTCACAATCCAGCTATTGACTCCGTACAGCGCAGTTCTACCTCGTGATTAAACGAATTTGCAACCTTCTTATCATATAATCCTCCCAAATTCCGCAATATTTGTGAAGCAGGTTGAATACGAAATGAATCATTAAGGTCGAAACTCGTTAATTGATCGTTAATTGATAAAATCTCCAGTATTTCCGTAAAAACATATTCGATCGAATCTACTTCAGTACATTAATAAACAATGACGGCCTGAAGGTTAATGGAAAATTTGGAGGGGATCATATCCTCAGAATCATAGGGTGGATTTCACCCATTCACGAATTCTACCTTCGTATTTGAGAACCAACCTGCTTTACGGATATTGAGTCTCAAAAATAATTTTGTAAGTTTTTTTTGGGTTTCCACTCCCAATATCTGGAACAGAACAAACAGGTACCTCCGGAAAAACAGTTAATGGACTCGAAATTACGCCCCCGAAAGTGTTTTCCCCAACAAATTCGAGTCCTGAGCTGAAATTTTGTACACTGTTAAGCAATATGGGCTTGAAACATTTTGACAATGATTGTTTTAATAGCCTTCATCAAGTAGACTCGTTTGGATTTAATATCTGCCAGAATCAACAGAATTACCCCATAAAACAACGTTGAAGCTTAAATTACTATACACAAGACATTTAACAGTTATGAAAAATTAAGTGGTAAAATTTTCTTGATTTCACATAGGGCATAGAAATCTTTATTCAACTCATAACCGACAAAGTCAGTATGTTCATTCCATGACAGGACAAAATCGATATAGACTCCAAGAAACTTAGTGTGCACCTTAGATTGAAGGTCTTATTAATAGTCAGGATTCTCTGACCAGCATTTCTCAAACCAAAATAAATATACTACGTCTTGTCGACGTTCAAGATTAGAGCGTAATGCCTGCACAAACGAGTTAATCAGCCCATAAGTTGGTCAAATGTCCCTAAAAGTTCCTTAGGGCTCCGCGCTGCAATGGCAAATGAGGTGACATCGACGAAAATAATAATCAACAACACGATGATCATACACATCATATGATCTGGCAGATCATTTATGAATAATACAAATAGCAGCGGTCCCAACACGGATTCCTCAGGAACTCCTGGAGTTACAATAGATTTATCAGAGAAGCACTCCTGCACTCTTATTCTGAAGGATCTATCTGAGAATTAACTGTTGATCCAGTCCAGAAATATACCTCCGAACCCTAAATCGGAAGTTTATTCAGAATAAAATTGAAATTGAGCCAGGAAAATGCCCTAGGTAAATCGAAAATAAGGCCAGCTGAAAATAAGGAATGAAAATGTATATGGTACAGATTTCCTCCCAAATAATAAGCCAGAGTTAAGCGCACAAGTGATACCCTGTCAGAAATATTGATCCAAGATGACGACAAGTTGAAGTTGCAAGATGTATAGAATCAATTAAGCGCAAAGGGGAGGTTTCGATAAGGTTATTCTGAAATCGGCATCGGAACTAGTTTTCGGTGTCGCGCGTCAGTATGTCCATCACGTAGACAAGTGAACAGGCGTCCATTTCGGCGGCCCTTCACGTACAAAACCTACAGATACAAGCCGTGATACATGCCCTCTCCTGACCCCACTGGCCCTCTCGCTGTCCACAAATGCCTTTTCATTTCGTTCCCTGTCGATGTGCCAACTGCCCATCAGTCTAGCAGAAAACATAAATTGGGAGTGCAATCGAACATATTCAAAAACAAATTTTCAGATAGTACTTCGGACAATTCGACAAACGATCTGAGTTTTAACGCACTGCTGAAGCCTTGATCTTATCCAGATAAGAAAAACAAAAACGAAAAACCAAGCGGTTGTCCTTCCAGATACTGAATCCGGATAACTCTGCTCGGCTTTCAGATATGAACAATTTTCTGATCTTTTAATAATAAACTTATAACATTTCGCAAGACTCGTAAAACTTCATTCAAAATTAACTCGATATATGTTACAAGTTATTCTGTTTAGTCCCGATATTTCATTACCTTTTCAGTGAATCTAGGGGAGATCATTCCCCAATATAATGACCTTGTAGCGTTCTTCGTGAACCTGAAAATCAGAAAAATCATCTATCTATCAGTCCTATTCGAAATACCCTACCAAGTAAAATATTCGAACCTAAGTCGACCTTCACCGAGCTGATAATAGAATGAAACTCATTTCATAATAAATTTAGTATATTAGAAAATATATTGCAAATGGGTTGCCTGCAAAAATCCTGGACAGAATATTATTAATTATTTTTTAAAGATTCTATTATTCACCTGGACAAATTACTGGGTTGCCAGGTATGTCGATGCCAGTCACTTTCACTTGATAGGATAATTGGAAAACCTTGATATCAGCATTTAACGTTTATATAGGGTTATCTGCAAAAAATTCGGTCCAAATAGAGGTTTGCGAATTTTAAAGATTTAAATTTCAACGCGTGTGGATGTGAGTGACAGAGAGATCCGAGGTAAGTATGCTGAGAATGAGAAATAATAAAGGACCGAACATTCCAGTCGTGGCTGATATAAGAAAGCGCGCATGTTCGGTACGTAAACATTTTGTAAACAGTAAGCGTTATTTTGGAGAAGCTAATGACTTATAATTATAGGTTTATTTTGGTTCCAAGTTCAGAACTGTTCTGGAACAGTTCCGCATGCGCGATTGCGATTTTGTGGTTTGGTTCATTTCAGAACCGGTTCAGGATTTGAGTAATCCTGTTTTGGTTATTTTCAGAATCTTTTCCGAACTGTTCCAGAACTGTGAAAGGAGATCGGACGTAAGAGTCCGAACTGCTTCAGAATTGGGTAGTTCGCACAAGCGTAGAGTGGCTGTCAACGATTTAAATGGTTAACCTGACTTTTTCGACGTCGTTTTGATTTGATTGTTGTATTTATTGAGGAAATGATTAACTGTTAAATATAAATTTTTGTTATTGAGGATAACTCCTTCGCTCCGACCTCCCAGGATAATCTTATGGATTTTATTTCCATTGTTCACACGGGATGTCTATTTCTTAAATAAATCTATGAATGCAAAAGCCCTCTTCCTCTATTGAATAATAATAATGTTTCGAATGAATTTTTTTCTGGAAAGTACATATCTGAAATACTTTCATCATTAAATTCATCATTATATCAATCAAGAATTTGTTGGTTCATTTTGAAATATAATTGAAGTAATGGAGAAAGTTCAGAAAAACGATTTTCACAAAAAAAGAATCATTTCATTAAATTCATCATTATATCAATCAATAATTCGTTGGTTCATTTTGAAATATAATTTAAGTATTGAAGGAAGTTCAGGAAAAAGATTTTTACAGAAAAAAATTAAGTAGACGGAAGTATCCCCAAAATATTTATATACTATCTACATAGTGCGACAAGGACTTTCGCATATTTTTAATTAAACCACAGGCAATATATGGGACCTGATTAACATCCCTCTTTTCTGCCAACTCAAACGGAAGTTTTTCTTCCTCTACAATCCAGATGAGAACCCGAACTTAATTCGTGTTTTGGTTTCATAGCTTTCAGAACTGTCCTAGGATAGTTCAGAATCGGGCTTCAACAGCGCATCGATTCTACGCAGTTCTAGAACTGTCCTAGGACAGTTCTGAGTTTCGCAACCAAAACAAACCTATTATATTGCATCGAAAACATGTGTTATTCAGTATCGTTGTGATAAAAAATGGTTAAAAAGTGTTTTTTGTGTAGCTCGGATGATTCTTTAAGTTTTACTCATGGAAATTTTAAAAATTGTTCGTTAACGCTTACTTTTCGTAAAAATAAATGTAAACATCATTAAGCTGAACTACCTTGAGCAACACTCGATTTTGTTGGGTACCATATCACGCATTACAAAAAAATAACTGTTTCAGAAAATGAATATAATGAAGAGTTTAAAATTTTGAGTGTTTTGAAAATTCGCCAACCTCTATTAGGATCGAATTTTTGCAGACAACCCTATATCAACGTGTTCACAATAAAACAGCGCTTATGCTAATATAAAAGTTTTTCTATTATCCTATTAAGTGAAAGTAATTGGCATAAAACCTGTTTATACCAGGCAACCCAATAGTTTGTCCAGATAAATATTAGAATCTTTAAAAAATAATTAAAGATATTCTGTCCAGGATTTTTGCAGGCAACCCATTTTTAATATATTTTCTTATATACTAAATTTATTATAAAATGAGTTATTCTTTTATCAGCTCGGTGAAGGTCGATGTAGGTTTGGATCTTAGGCTAACAGGTCAGAAAGCAAATGTTGATAATATAATTTACTTCTGATTTATGATTTATTGTCCCTTTTATGTTGCAGATATGAGTTTAAGATATTTTGTCAATCCAAATTCAAAAGATTTGAAAAGATACATACCTACCATAACATCTCGGGCTCAATGCAATATCAGAAAAAAGGTCAATTGTATGGCATTTTTGAAGCAATCCAAATTCCTTTGAAAGAAGGTTTTACCCAACTCCGCTTCCCATTCAAGATTTGAGGGGTTGCTTCCATCACTCTCACAGGGTTGATACAAATTGATTGGAACTAACAGTATAGAATGCCCCCCTACGAGATTAACTTTTCGAGCGTATGGGGAAATTTTGAGCCGAAAATGTTCTCAAACGACTAGGTTGGACTCACTGATGACGAATCCGGTGTCAAAATCGATTCTATCCGGCCGGCCGTGGACACGATAACTGTCGAACCGAGTGAGCTAGCGACTTAAAACTTTCAGGGTAGGTCACGCATTATAATGCCGCGGTTGAGTTCGTTAATGGGCCAAATTAGCAAATGGTTTCGGAGTTATGGTAATTTGAAATTTTGAGGTTATTTTCCTGATATTCCAGGAATGACTAGAGCAGTTGGATTGAAACTTGGCAGTTAGTTGAAGAAAAACGACGCACAACTTATAGCGAAATTTCGTTGAGATCGTATTGTCACTTAATTGAAAAATTTTTTTTTTCGAAAATTACATTTTTTTTCCAGTAACTATCGATCATTTTCAACAAATTTTTTGCTTGTACCTTGAGCTCTATATTTCACAACAGTGTACCAAATTTCAATTCGATACGAATGATAGTTACGAAGATATTGGGAAAAAATATGTAGAATGGTTTTTTCTCGATATCGTTGTTTTTTCGGTAAAACTCAAGAAATGCTGATACAATCATGATGAATTTCCCTCCTGATGATGCCGAACGACAACTTTGTGCAAAATTTCGTGATGATCGGGTCATTAGAACAATTTGAAAAATAGGTTAAAATATTTTTTTTCAAATAGTGATTATTCTGTGATATTCCTATCATATTATCCTCATTGAATACTATATAAACCTTCGAACTGTCATTTTTCGATGGAGTACAGGATTTTAATTAGATCTAATCTGTTTTTTTGGAAATATTGGGAAAATAAAATTTTTAATGGGTATATCTGCGGCATCATTGGGTGGATTTTACCCATTCACGAATTCGGCCTTCGTAATTAAGGTCCAAACCTACTATACAAGCTATTGTGTCTAAGGTTGGCAGTCAGCCCGTTTGTATAAATGGAGGGACGAAATTCGCGGAATACAGACATTGTTAGGAAATATGTAATCCCATTCTAGCGAAAAGCAAAATATTCGTCAGAATTACCCAATCTACAAACCATGTATTCATTTAATATTAATTTACCTCTACGTCTTTCAGAGAAGTACATTTTTTCCTCTTGGACACCTTGTATAATGAAGGTAAAGAAATGATAGTTGTAGGAAATTTCATTCCTTGTCCGCAATCGTTTATTTTAATACTGTTAACTAGCAAAGAACAGGCATGAAGCGACAAATTATTCAATGAAACTGGATATAATTTACGATTCTCCTCGATTGAGAAAGTTCACACAATGTAATGAACGAAATGCTATTTATTCCCACCCACCTACTTAAATCCTTTCGCCAATTTGTAAACATCTTTCCTCACAGTTTGTTGTTGTTTCAGTACCGTTCGCAGACTAATGTTTATGTGTGTTGTTTCATGTAGAGCTTTACAACGATAACGAATCGATAAGAACACAATCTATATTCCATCATCTGAGAATGAAGTGAAAAATAACATTGGAATTGTGATTTTTCATTTGAAGTATTCGGTTATGTGAAATTTGAATCGTATAAAACGAAAGACTCGATTTCTGTAGGACTTTTTTATGCGCTTGCTCTGGGGAACAGCACGTTGGTGTTTCATCACAATGTCTGTAATTTACGAATTTTAGCCAAAAATTATCTAAAAAGGTTGGGTGGAACAACCTGAAGGATCCGTGGTTAAATTCAATTCTATCCGTCCATCCGTATGTGCTCTAAGTTTGGAAGGAGAGGACCTAGCAACTCGAAATTGTCAGATTAGGATTGGAGACCAAATATCTCGGTTGAGTTCATGGGTGAAATCGATCGATTACCTTCGGAGTTAGACCCATTTGGAATTTTGAGGTTAATTCCCCGATATCTCATGAATTTCTGATTCGATAAAATCGAAACTTTGTGGACAGTTTTGGACTACCAAAATTAATTCAAAATTTTCAAGATTTTGCTAGAAACGAAATTTGGCACAAACCTCAGAGTCAGTATTCAAAAACAATATTGCAAATTGAACACAATCAAGAAAATCTTCGTTAATAATGAATTCAACCCATCAATTACAGACCAATTATTATACAAAAAATTCAACCAAAGCAATCGATATCCTCAATATACCCACAAATCAAACCAAAATATGAGAAATATACTTGTTTAACTTACATAGGAAGGAAATCTGAACATATACCTAGATATTTGAAGAAAAATGGAAATAAAAAAGCACCATTCAGAACAGTGAATTCATTAGGCAAAATAATAAAAAATAATGAAGAATCCGTGAAAAAAAAACAAAAAATCAGCAGCCTACAGGTTAAACTGTGGTACCTACCCATATGTGTATGTTGGCCAAACGGGCAGTGCTTTCGGACATATAGGATAAAAGAACATCAGAATTCCTTCATCAATAACAAATCAAACTCCACTTATGCCAAACATCTAACAGAAAAGGGACATGAATTCGACAACAATTTCGAAATTCTCCATACAGAAAACAAGAGTAATAGATTGAACCTTTTGGAAGTACTAGAAATAAACCATACCATAATACAATATCATCATAAAAACCAGATCTCACCCAACGACCAAACCGATCTGAACCGATCCCGATTGCTCAATGTCTTCGAATGAACTTCTGGAGTTTTCATCAAATACATTATATTTTGTCGCGTTTTTTCATTTCCAACTTCTATTTGAAGAAAAAGATTCTGAAAAATAGTAGACACCTGATGAAGTCACAATGTAAGTGACGAAACAATTGTTGTGAAATTACTAAATATAAGCGTAAATGAAGTGTTTTACTGTAACCAATGTCATGAAATTTTCCAGAAGAATTCGATATTTCTTATAATTCTTTGGTTTCATACGACATGACTTCCCGTAAGGGATTGCCACTAAGGGTTTGATTTTAGCAGGGTTTCATAAATGTTTTTACGCGCTTGTTCTGGGGAACAGCGCGTTATCATTTCGTCACAATGTCTGTAATTTTCAAATTTTGAGCCGAAATTGGTCTCAAACGACTAGGTTGGACTCACTGATGAAGAATCCGTGGTCAAAATTGATTCTGTCCGTCCGACCGTGTGATGGTTTTCGTGCTACAGCCCTTTGAAATTTTGATTTTTCATAACTCGAAAAATATTCATCTGATCGAAATGAAACTTGGTTGGAAGATAGACAGTGTCAATAATAAGAAAAATCCATGGGAAAATCTTTTTTTTTTTGAAAATTTCATATTTCATTAAAATTTCACTGAAATTTCCAAGTCACCAATTAGCAATGTGAACAAGCGCGTAAAAGCTGCTGACTTCACGTCAGTGCTTTTCTAGATTTTTTTAAGTAACGAAAAGCCTTAACCAGATGATATCGCAGTAACCAATTCACAGAATTGAAATGGACAGATTTCTATGGAATGGATTTGATGAGATTAAAGAAATGAATTGGTGTTTCAGAGCTAATATGATGGTTTAAATTGTCGAAGTGCAGCCATATATTTGATATTTTATGCATAAACCTTTCAATAATACACAGTTTGGTATGATATCTATTTTCAATTTGATGATTTAGTTGCTCCAAAAATATCAGGTCTCTAAATAGGTCATCATAGTGTTTACAATTGGCCGTTAGGCAAAATAATGCCGGAAAAAATGAATCGAAGACTCGATATTTTTAGAGTAGGTTTCAAGTACGATAACGATAGTCGATCCCGTCAATAGGAAAAATCCCCCTAATGATTTCGTAGATATATCCATTCAAAATTTAATTCTCTAAATAGTTTCGAAAGGACATGGTAGGTTGAAAGTTTAGTTCCTACTTGGTTGAAAAAAGACGACACGAAGGTTCAAAGCCAATAACCTGCAAATGAATGCCGAGAAGACAAAAGCAATCTTATTCAAGACCACACATGCTGGCTTTCAGACGCCAACAAACATCCAAATGACAAACTCCACCGTACACCTCCAGATCTGGAAAATTCTTAGGTCTCCACATAGATGAATCCCTCAATTGGAGCGAACATATCTCCGAACTGCGCACAAATCTGAGCTCTAGCTGCTACACATTGGGAGTACTCAGAACACATCTTGACTCCACATCATTAAAAACAATATGCCAGGCTGTCAAAGATGACATACGGGATCATGTTCTACGGCAACTCCATCCACATAACAAGCGTATTGAAAATGCAAAAGAGAGCTATCGTGTAATGTTGGGTATGAGGAGAATTGAGTCCTGCAGAGGGATATCATGGAAGAACTACATGAGAGGAGAATTGGGGTTTTTCCTGAATTTGGGTTATTACTGCAAATGCAAATTTGAACATAATTATTATGGGTTTGATTCATCATTTTCCCAAATTACCTTCAGAAAGTATTCAAAATCAGATTTCAAAATTGTGGTTTGGGATTTGCCAGGCATGTACGAAGTGACAACGGTGTTTAGTAGAATAGCTTTTTCTGCTATAGAATAATGAAATATTTATTCCTATTCTGTGGTACACATGTGTTATTTGTCAATATAACCAAACAATTTTCGTTTGCGATTTGTCAGTAATATGACAGTATGACAGTCTGTGCTCTTCTTTTTCTATTCTTTAGTCGTTGTCTTCTACTCTAACCAGATCGAAGTATAGCTATCTCTGTTTTCCTAAGCAAAGTAACACATTTGACGTCCTTTTCTTTCCGAGAAAGCTGAATTCGACTTTGCCATATCGCGCACTCAAGACAAATCCCTTCAAATGCAAATTCCCATTTTTATTCTTCAGTTTAAGGTGATCAAACATTTTTTTTTAATATAATATTGAAATTATATGTTTGAAATGTAATGTTCTAAAGGTTTTTCATGAAAATTACTGCATTTTCGTTTAAAGGAAAACCCCTCATTAACCCTACAACATCTGAAGAAACTCGTATACAGGCTTCTGCTGAAGATCGAACCCTACACGATTGAAGAATTTTTGACCTACGTAATTTGAGTGTAAGCTTCTTTTTCTGACGCCATTTCATGTCGAGTAAATTAAATATGTAATTTTCTTTACATGAAATAAAGCCCATTATTATTATTATTAAGGTTCGTGCAAAATTTCTGGAGGCAATGGGTTCAAATTTGAACAAGCGCGAAAAAGCTCCTGACTACACGTCAGTGCTTCTCCAGATTTTTTTTTCAGTTAGGCCCGGAGTATGAGTCCACTTCCCACCTGGAATGGGCTTATTTCGAATGAAAAGTTTCACGCAATAAAAGCCGAAGTAGGTGCAGTAATTTGGCGATGTTAGTGGTCGTGACGAATAGTACAGTCTGCCATTCAGTCTCCCTATGTCCGACAAAACTAATTATTTTTCAAGGAATAGAAACGTGCCAGCCGAGAAGAAACAAAAACCTAATTACGGGAACGAGCGACCTGATGACAACACATTACAGTGACGTCCTTAAGGACTCGTCAAGTTTCCTGCTGCAAATGGTAGTTTGTTTCTCACGCTCCTTTCCTCTAAATTACCTACAAGACACGTGAACCTCTTTATGGCGCTGATCTTTCACATTTATTAAGGGAGAGTAGATGAATGTTCTTTTCCTTCACGCTCAGATTTGATGGAGGTTCTCTAGGACTCAATAGTCGAACTACGATAAACTAAGCAGTGTGACATTCGCGCTTGTTTTAGGAAATTAGAGAGTTATCATTTTGACAGAATGTTTGTGAGCTTTTTCACGCGCTTGTTCTAGGGAACAGCGCGTTATCATTTCGTCACGGTGTCTGTAATTTTAGAATTTTGAGCCGGAAATGGTCTTAAACGATTGGGTTGAACTCCCTGAAGAAGAATCCGTGGTCAAATTTAATTCTGTCCGTCCGGCCATGTGTGCTGTAACTTCCGAAAGCAAAAACCTAAGGTCTTGAGATTTTCAGGTTAGGTTTTGATCCTAAATATCTCGGTTGAGTTCGTTAATGGAACAAATCTGCTGAATGGTTGTTGTGTTACAGACATTTGAAATTTTGATTTTTCAATAACTCAATAAACTTCAATAAAAATATTCATCTGATCGAAATGAAACTTGGTTGGAAGATGGGCAGTATCAATAAGAAGAATTATCAATGGAAAAACTAAATAAAAATTTTTTTTCTTGGAAACTTTCATATTTCATTTAAGGTTCATTGAAATTTCCAAGTCGCCATTTCGTTATGTGAACAAGCGCGTAAAATGAAATGTTCTCAAACGACTAAGTTGGACTCAGTGATGACGACTCCGGTGTCAAAATCGATTCTGTCCAGCCACCGGCCAGCCGTCCGTAGGATGATTACGGCATACAAAGGATGCTATCAACTTGAAACTTTCGGGGTGGGTTGCATTTCAAACTGCGACGGTTGAGTTCGTAAATGGGAAAAATCGGCCCTACAGTTTCGGAGTTTCAGCCATTTGAAATTGTGGGGTTAGGTTAGGTTAGGCTAGGAATTGACATTTTCGACAATCACACAGACTTAGGTTAATTTCACATGGGAATGTTCAAAGTTTCCTTTTTTTCTCAAATAACTAGTTTGGACCCCCGAATGAAGAGTCCGATGTCGGCCGTACGTTGCCACGAGCTAAAGACTCGTTTCGATTAAAGCTTATTTTGGGAGGATCATTCGCATCATTTTTTAGGTTTTTATGGGTTTTTTCAGAGACTAGAAACTTTCAAAATATAATGTCTATCAAGATGCGCCGGTTGAGTTCATTTATTGGCCACAAATCGGTCAAAAAATGTTTGAGCATCCTTTCTCAATATCTCGGAAAAAAATGTTTGAGCTATTTTCCTCAATATCTTGGGAACTTTGTGCGATCGAGTTGGAATTTGATAATTAGTTGTAGAATATTGATTGATGCCTGCAAAGTTTTTGTTGAGATTGTATGTGTAGTGATTTGAAAAAAAAATCCAAACTTTTCTCCGGGGAGTCTTCATGAGCTTGATAAAGTAGGATAAAATAGCATATTGATCTTTTTAGACATTTGAACAATGTATAGGCACACAAATATGCAATCAACATAAGCAGATATGTTAACAAATAGCAAATTTAAATAAAAGCAGGAAAAAAGAGAACAGAAATTAAGAAAAAATATCAACTTATTGTAAAGGGTGTTTTTCTTAGAGGTATAGAACTTTAAGTTGGCAACACTGTTTTAACTGGCGGCCATTTTGTCAGCTGTCAAGTGATTTGTGATCAGTTTGGTCTGGCATTTCAACATGAATAGACTGACGCCTGAACAATGCTTCCAAATTGTGCAAATTTATCTCGAAAATAATGGTTCTGTTCGAAATACGTATCGCGCTCTGTGTCCATTTTACGGTCAATATAATCGACCATCAGAGCAATTAATTCGACTAATTATGGACCGTTTTCGCACCACGTTTACTCTAACTGATAATACGCATCCACAGAGACGTCGTTTGGTGTACTTTATGGGCTGGTGGAGTTATTGGTCCGACTTCTTTGAAGACGATGCTGGCCAGAATGTTACAGTCAATGGTGACCGCTATAGAGCCATGATTACTGACTTTTTCGTTCCTCAGTTGAACAAGCATGATGTGCAGCAGCTGTGGTTTCAACAAGACGGCGCAACATGTCACACAGCTCGTGCCAAAATTGATTAACTGAAGGAATACTTTGATAACGGCATACTTTCACGTTCCGGGCCCGTGAATTGGCCTCCAGGATCGTGCGATTTAACGCCGCTAGACTATTTTCTGTGGGGATATATGAACTTGCTAGTCTACGCCGATAAGCCCGAAATGACCGGCCACTTGGATGACAACATTCGCAGCGTTATTGCCGATATACGGCCAAAAATGTTCGAAAAAGTGATGGAAAATTGTACCTACAGATTAGATTATGTCTGAGCCAGCAGTGGCGGTCATATGCCAAAAATTATATTCAAATTATAATGCCGAAAGATTATCTTCTGAAAAAAGTCGATTTCATGTCAATTTTAAACATTTATCCTCGTTTTATTCCATTTCAAAGTTCTGTACCTCTAAAAAAACACTCTTTATCAGCTAGAAATTCTTCCAATTTATAATAGCACTTGTCTAGTAACAGAGATTTCACCCCAATTTTGATTCTTTTATCATCCATAATTTTAAGCCTTCAAGGGGCAGACTATTATAGATTTTGATTCCAATGTATATGGGCGATTGAGTTTACTTAGCGTTATTGTGCCTTAGATAAAACTCGGCAATACTTTGAAGGCAATAATCCAAAACAGTGTACCAAATTTCAGTTTTATCAGATCTTAATTTTCGTAGATATTGGGGAAATATGTCAAGTTTTGTTGTTCTTCTCCGGTATACTTGTTTTCCCGGAATAACTCAAAAAAATACTGATCTGATCATAATGAAACTTGATATTTATACCAAGCGATCTTTCAATCACATTATCCCCACGAAATTCCACACGAATCTTCGAAGCAATCATTTTTCGATCAAGTACTTCAATTTGATCCAATTTTTATTTTTTGAAATATTGTGAGAAAGAAGATTGAATGATTATGCGGACTCATTGCGTGGATATTACCCAAATTCGACCTGCTCTATAAATATCGATTTTTTCAGTTATTTCTTTCGAAAGTTATTGTGTTTACGATCGGTCGTTAGGACCGTAGAAATCGTGCATTTCGGTATCAAACAGAATTCTACACTGATCGATTCTGAATAATCACAAATAGTCCATAACCACAATAATTACAGGAAGGAATTGTTCATGTGACGAGCGTAATTGAACATCTGAATATGGCCCTACTGCAAGTTATAAAGCAAACTGAATACAAGCCCGGAGGTATCGTACATTAACAGGAGGAGTCGGATGTAGTTTTAAATGTCTTCAGGCAAGATCCAAGACCAAGAAGTCGATTTGGAATAGAAGTTCCCTTTGCTAGGCGAGGACATGTCTCTTCGCAGTTTCTGCAGTAATTACATAAAGTGAATAATGTTTCGACTGTACTGTGCCAATTACCTTCTCCCTGCCACCCCTAGTGACGCATTGCTCTACCTTGCTTCTATTAACAAGAAAGATACACTACCGCAAGTGGCAACTGGCAATTATTTGCCCTTTAATTCATTTATCATTCGAGATTAACCAAACGTAAGATTTACTTCTTGGAAAAGATGAATTTCTCTGACGAAACTTGTACTGTGCATCTGAAAAGTAGTGAATAGGTTCAATGGAATTAAAATGAAATTTTAGAGAGCACTGACGTATTTCTTTTCCACCACACTCAATTTATTCACGAGTTTGGAGTATGAAATAACGTGTATTAAACATAAACCGCCGTTTCGGATAAACGTGTACTAACAAATATATTTATTTTTGAGTCAATATATTCAGATCGATTCTGTTTGCAAATAGCTATATTGCTAGGAAAAAGATATTGCTATCATAACAAGATTGGAATTATTGATATTCTGATCAACGATTTTGAGCAATATGATCTGTCACTTTAACAAGAATCTTGCTATCAATATTGCTATCTTAGCAACCTCAAAATAGTACTTGCTATGCTTGATTACAAGATAGGTTAAACGGGAATCTTTCAGAGATCCATTTGTTTCAGTATAATTTCTTTCAAGAATTCGAAAATATTGAAGATTGGGAAGTATGTGCTAATAGAAATTTGTTCAAGGTTCTCTAGAATATTCAATTTTAAGGAGAATTCTTAGACTGAAATACCGGCATAGTAAGCCACAGCTGAGATGATTATTCTAATGATCTCAACAACAGCCATCCCTTTGAATTGCCAACAGAAAAGTTCATCGAATTTCGAATCATTAACGCCTGCATAAAAAATTGCTTTCTGAAAACCAATATTCTATTGGTATCAAGGAAATTGGTCAATTTGGCTTTAATTGGTTTTTCTGTTTCGTAACACTTTTGAATAAGCCGATGTTTACATGGATAAGAAAGTATATGCTAATGGAAATGTGTTCAAGATTCTCTAGAATATTCAATTTCAAGGAAAATTCTTAGACTAAAATACGGGCATAGTAGACAACAGCTGAGATGATTATTCTAATCATCTCAACAACAGCAATCCCTTTGAGGTGCCAACGAAAAAGTTTATCGATCTTCGATGTATTAACGCCTGAATAAAATTGCTGCATTTGATTTCTGGTAACCAATATTCTATTGGTATCATGAATCAATTTCAAGTGATGGATCAAAAGCTGTGGATATAGTTACGGTTATCCAAACTGACATATAGACAAGGATAATCTGTCAATTTGGATAACAGTAACTATAACCGGAGCTCTTGGTCCATCGCTTGAAATCGCAACAGGAAATTGGTTATTGGTCAATTTGACTCTTTTTTTCCTAACATTTTATATATCGATGTTCACATGAATAATGAAAGTCGTAGACAGAGGTTATGTATGCGAAATCATAAAAAAGAACTCACGAAGTTGGGTTATTTTCTTCTTCCTTGTAGCTCTAAAGCATGGAGGTACCTACCTCCATTCTCTATAGTCACAAAATACAGTGTTATCAGCTCTGAAATCACCGATTATGAAGGTCCATGATAGCAATATTTCTATGACAAAATTCATAAGAAACATTGCTATAACACTCGGAACAGAATGGCCATATTGCTATACATTAGAAAGATAGCAATATGACTAGAATAGCGAGGTTGATAGCAACACGCAAACAGAATCGACCTGATTGTTTAGTTACAGCAATATATTTATTTCGTGGAACCATGTAGCAATTTTCCAATCGATATATTCATTGTTCAATGAACAAAATGAATTCTCATTCACTAGTTTGAAGTTATTTCAACAAATTGAATGAAAATCCTGACCTATTAACAATGTTTCAAGGGTCTTTTGAACTAAGATTTCCAAAAATGAATATATTTCCGCAACTAATGAATGTTTTGACTAGAAAAAAACCTAGTAAAGCACTGACGTGAATTCAGCAGCTTTTGCGTGCATGTTCACTTTTGGTGATAGCCTTTGAACGTGCGCTGAATTCACGTCAGTGCTTTCATAGGTTTTTTTTTCATAAACTACTGGATATCAATTCGATCTAATCTGTATTTTTGGAAATATTCAAAAATAAAATTTTGTATTAGTATATCTACGGAATCATTGGGCGAATTTTAGCGATTCCCGAATAACTTCCGGAAGAAACGACTTAGAAACTCGATATTTGTAGAGTAGGTTTTGGACTAAATTACGGAGGTCGAATTCGTGAACGGGTAAAATCCGCCAAATGATTCCGCAGATATACCCATTCAGAATTCTATTTTTCCAAAAATACAGATTCGATCGAATTGAAATCCAGTATTTTATCGAAAAATGATAGTTTGATGGTTTATACAGAATATCATGAGAATAATACAATCAGGTCACAGAATATAGTTAATTTGAAAAAAAAATAGATTTTTCTTTCAAATCGTTCTAACAATACGATCCTCACGGAATTTTGCACAGAGTCCATCAGCATTTCCAAACTAGCTACCAAGTTTCATTCCAATCGAATCAGTATTTTTTGAGTTATTCAGGCAGTTGATATTGACTCTAGAAAACTATATGTTTTATTTCAAATTCGAAATGAGGTTATGGAGTTTGCGATTAGGCAAAATAATAAGGTTCCCTACAATAATTTGGGGGAAATTAATCAACAAATAGCCATGAAAATAGGCGCAATTATTATACACAAGTGTTATAAGTGTTCGATGCATTTTGATATTTCTCAAAAAAATAATGGAAATCATTTGGGTATGAATGAGAAGAAAAGGTTTGAAAAATAAATCATCCTATGGAACTGACAAAATAAATACTAAAACATTGAAAGCGATAGAACAAAATATTACAAAGATACTAGCATATTTAATAAATCAGTCTTTCACCACTGGTCAGTTTCCAAATGCCCTTAAGCAAGCAATGATCACCCCGGTTTTCAAAAGCGGAGAGAAAACTGATCCAGGAAACTATAGACCGATCTCTGTCGTTTCAGTGATGGCCAAGATCTTTGAAAAATGTATTGTTACTAGATTAAATAAGTACCTTGTCAAAAATAATGTTCTCAGTGATCGACAGTTTGGCTTCAGAGAGAATCTTTCCACTGAAGATGCTTTGTATCATTTCACCAACAAAATACATGAATACCTGAACAAGAATGAAAAAGTAATTGGCATATTCATCGACTTGGCGAAGGCATTCGATAGCATTTCCCATAAATTACTCTTAATGAAACTGGAATCTTATGGTATACGTGGTGTAGCTCATGAACTTCTAAAGAGCTATCTGTCCAATCGTATGTCATATGTGAAAATAGGTGATCATCTCAGTGAAGGTAAAAATCAAACCTACGGTATTCCACAAGGAACAGTTCTTGGTCCCCAACTGTTCCTACTGTACATCAATGACATGCTGAAAATAGACATTGGAGGAGATATCATCTCTTACGCTGATGATACGGTCTTGCTTTTTGGATCTGACACCTGGGAAAATACGAAATTCAATTCTGAAATTGGACTTTATCGGGTCAAATGTTGGTTGGATCAAAATTTACTGAGTCTCAATTCTAAAAAAACCAAATTTCTTGCCTTTTCAAAATCAATAGACACCCAGCCGGCCTTTTCCACTCTAATTTGTCATTCCAAGTGCTTATTGTCTCAGTGTACATGCGAAAGAAGAATATGTGGTGAACAAAACATCAAATACTTGGGTATTATGATCAACAATACACTGAAATGGGACAACCACTCAAATCAACTAACAAATAAATTGAGAAAGCTAGTATATACTTTTTATGAGTTGAGGAAATTTTTGCCTATAAATATTTTAAAGATGGTTTATAAATCTTTGGTCGAATCCATTCTTTCTTATGGCAACATTATATGGGGTGGTACATATGAAAGCCAAATAAAAACTCTAATTTTAACCCAAAAGTGGATACTTAAGGTGATAATTTCGAAACCAAGGATGTTTTCGACGGAGGAACTGTTTGCAAATGATTGGATGATGGACCTACGACAATTATATATATTCAATGTTTCTAAGTTCATATATAAAAATAAAATTATAAAGAACATAAGTTGTCACGAGTATGACACAAGAAAAAAGCAGAATTTAAAAGTACCCCAAGCAAAGACTACAATGTTCCAGAGGTTCATCTCCACCACTGGACCGAAGATATTCAATTGTATTCCACAGGATTTGAGGGATATCCGAAGTTTCAAGCTGTTTTCAAAGAGATTGAAGCAATTTATTATTAAGAATAAAAATTGTTTTCGATATATCAGTTGAAAAGCCCCTGTTGTAATCGAAAAAAAAAAAAAAAAAAAAAAAAAAAGGGGAAAAGGGAATTAATTGTTCGGTTGTACAACTGTCTATAATTGTTTTCTAATCATGCACAGCACAACTCTTCAGGAGTTAGGTGCATTATCAAACAACTTATCTTAATCATGTTATTTACTGTATATGTCGGAGTTGTTCAATAAATTATTTGATTTGATTTGATTTGATTTGAGCCCGTAGAAGCTCATACATTTTTAATTTTTTTTTCATCAAATAAAATTAAAAATTTCGCTTGATATTCGAGTAGCCCCGTAAATTGTAATTAGAGGGACAAATTTCAATACGCTCTATCCTTCATCCTGCATGCATTATGAAATAATTACAAACTTCCTCTGCTGATTCACAGACGCATTCAATATTTAATTATAATTTGTGTTCAATGCCGCAGGATCGCACAGGGATTTCCTTTAACCCTGCCGTACAAGCAATTTCAAAGTGTCCCCTAAAACAAGCTTGACATGTCAGACGCTCAGCCCTAGGGATGCGAGTCTCGTGGCAGCTAAATCGACTGGAAAATGACAAATATTAACCGTTTCCTCCCTCTAAAGTCGTGTTCTTTGGGGGTCGGTTTGGCCTGATGATGTAATTGCTTTCAAACAACGCTTAACAATTCTGCTGGAAAGGTGTTTCATTGAACATGAATTCGAAATTGATCCTGTTTAGAAGATTTCACTTGTGGTCAGTTGATCTCGGAAACGAACAAGATTCGAGTTGACTTTCAGGGGGTCAATTCTCGAATCTCGATCAAGAATTGAAGAGTAAGGGGTTTTTCCTTTAAACGAAAATGCAGTAATTTTCATGAAAAACCTTTAGAACATCACATTTCAAACATATAATTTCAATATTATATTTTTAACAAAATATATGATCACCTTAAACTGAAAAATAAAAATGGGGATTTGCATTTAAAGGGATTTGTCTTGAGTGCACGATATGGCAACGTCGAATTCAGCTTTCTCGGAACGAAAAGGACGTCAAATGTGTTACTTTGCTCAGGAAAACAGAGATAGCCATATTTCGATCTGGTTAGAGTAGAAGACAACGACCAAGGAATAGAAAAAGAAGAGAACAGACTGTCATACTGTCATATTACTGACAAATCGCAAACGGAAATTGTTTGGTTATATTGACAAAGAACACGTGTGTACCACAGAATAGGAATAAATATTTCATTATTCTATAGCAGAAAAAGCTATTCTACTAAACACCGTTGTCACTTCGTGCATGCCTGGCAAATCTCAAACCCCAATTTTGAAATCTTATTTTGAATACTTTCTGGAGGTAATTTGAGAAAATGATGGTTAAGGTTTTCAATGGGTCAAATCAAGCGATCAGTTTTGGAGTTACACTCATCGGATTGAAACTTGGTAATTAGTTGCAGAATACTGACTCGCAACATCTTACAAAATTTTGTTGAGATCGTATCGTAGGTAAATGAAAATTGTTTTTAACATTTTTCAAGATTTCTGTGAAGAATTTTTTCTCCGAAATTTCTATCAGATTCCATATCAATCCGGGTTTAATTCCCTAAAATAAAAATTTTTTCCTGTGTCGTTGTTGTTTTCCGAATAACTCAAAAAATATTGATAACAAGTTGGCATATTTTCATGCACAAATTCACACTGACGATTAGTCCGAAAGAACATGATATTTGTAATAAAAGTTTGAATAGTTCAATTTTCAAAACTAAGTGGGAGTGATGCAATACGAACGCTTCTTAGATAGGTCAACAATATCCTATTAGCTTCACTACTGTTTAGTAAAAATCTATAAGAGCCCTGACGTGAGGTCAGGAGCTTTTACACGCTTGTTCGAATCTCAACTATTAGATCAACACGAAATTTTGCATTTAGTTGCGTGTTGGTAATATCCACCTGATTACGTTTCAATCTGATTGCATATGTACTTCTTGAGATATTGCAGAAATAACTTCCAAATAACAACGAAATTTGGCTCATTTTTTTCTTATATCTCCGAAAGTAATTGTTGTTGAATACTAACCCTAAGTTTTGTGCCAAATTCCATTGAAATCTAATCAATATTTCCAGAGAAAAAAAATATTCATCAAAAATTTTACAAATTTTCGAATGAATTCTGTTTTAAATTTTCCAACAACTTGATCCACACGAAATTTTGCTCTCAGTTGCGCGTTGTCATTCCAAAACTGTCCACGAAGTTTCAATTTGATCGAGGCAATACTTCATGAGATATCGGGGAATTAACTTCAAAATGTCAAATGGGCCTAACTCCGAAACTATCCAACCGATTCTACCCATTAACGACTTTAACCGACTCCAAACCTAATCTGACAATTTTAAGTCGCTAAGTCTTTTCCTTCGAAAGTTAGAGCACTTACGGACGGACGGACAGAATTGAATTCAACCACGGATTCTTCTTCAGACAACCTAATCGTTCGTTCGACTATTTTCGACTCAAAATTCGAAAATTACAGACATCCTGACGAAATGATAACGCGCTGTTCCGTAAGACAAGCTCGTAATACTGTTCGACAAAAATAGCCAATATGTGTCGACCAAATTCAAATGAATTGGACTTCTTGCTGGTAGACAAATAGGCTAGAAAAAGGCATACAATATGAGTCAAATGCTCATTAACTGGAGGTGATGACCTTGAAGGATTAACAATATGAACATAATATCAACATTTGTGATAAACATTCAGATGATAAATGATTTTTCCAAGCTGAGTGGCGTGACGTCAAAGAGGCGCTTTTTGTATCCGTTGGCGCTTGTCAACAATATCCTATCACTTCAACTAATGTTTGAAAGAAGTTAAAACTGTGATTAATATTTAAGTATCGATTGAAAAATATTTTGGGAGGATTTTGCATTAATTTGTGAGGGTTTTCTGGGTTTACACTCACAATATCTGAAACAGAACTATCTCAAATTAAATGAAATTATTCTTTCATGGAAAAGGCCCTTGCGGATTGCAGGATTGAACTACTTGTAACAGGTAGATTTCGCATCACTTTTCAGATATTTTCATGGTTTTCACTCCCAATATCTGAGACAGAACTATTAAAATTTAAATGAAAATAAGCTTGAATCGAATCTTAAAAGAAATGTATGGGCCTTTTTATATAGTTTGTTTCAGAAAATTGAAAGAATTATGTAAGAAACTATCACTCAAAGAAAACAGCCTCATTTTCATGTGCAAATGCAGAAATAATACAGTAATTCCGAAGTTTCTCACGATTAAACTACATTTTGAAAGTAATGGAAGCCAAACAATCAAAAATAAGTTCAGTTATGCTTCGATTAGAGAAAGAAAAATAGAAAATCGGAAGAAAATAATTCTTAAAATTTTCTCCTTTATCTGAGGAAAGACTCAGGTTTATACTCTGAAACGTAACAGTTCGCTTTGTTTATCGTTAGTATTGTTTCTGTATTGTTCATTAGGCAATCTGTTTTCCAAGAATTTGCCCTCGACAAAAAGTTTAATTCTGCAATCCGCAAGGGCGTTTTCCATGAAAAAACAATTTTTATTCAATTTTTGATAGATCTGTTTCAGATATTGGAAGTTAAACCCAGAAATAACCTAAAACAGGATTCAAATAGATAGTTGAAGTTCTTATGCTAAATGATGGTGGAGTTAAGAAGCGCTTATAAACAAGATTCTATTAACTTCACTCTTGTTCAGTGTATTGAATGGAGTACATTTTTTTTTCCGGCAGACAGGTAACCGCAAAAAGACATAGTGTTATAGCATTAGCAATAACTGATGGTCTTGGAGGATTTGTTAAGAATATAATCACTTCGGTAAAAATTTCAATAGTTCCATTTTTCTAACTGAGTTAAATTGAAGTAAAACAAGCGCTTGCAAGATAAGTTGACGTTTGTCAACAATATTCTATGTGCTTCACCATTGTGTATAATACAAGATTTTTCGAAAAGTATGATTTAAATTTTCAACAAATTCTAAATTAGTTGACTTCCTTGCTGGAAAACAAATAGGCTAAAACAAGGCAGAGTGTGATAGGAGCTAGATACTCGATAACTGGGGTTGATCAGCTTGGAGAATGGATCAGAAAGAATATTTACATTTGTGATAAAGTTTGGATGGTTGACTTTCACAAGATAAGTGAGGGTGACGTAAAGCAAGCGCTTGTTAGACCTGCTGCAGCTTCTCAATAAGGTCCTATCACCTTCGGAAGAAGATATAAATTTCTGTCACCAAAATTCAAATGAAATCAATTCCTTCCTTAATCACGATGTCAACAGAGAGGAGTCCATTAGTGCTGGAAAACTTGTATTTTTCCGAAGCTTGTCACGTACACTTAATAAAATAATTTGCCAGCCGCGAAGAAAAAAAACAAGGGACGCTATAGAATGTCTCGAAACCGTGAAGTGATTAATAAGAAAAAAGGAGAAGGTCTGAGGCGGATCCGGCACAAGTCGAGGGACCTGGGGGACCAACGCTGCCGGCGGATTCTGGCAACAAGTAGGGACGCTTTGACATGAAATTCGTATTATAAACAGGATTCCGGATTAAATTAGCGTTTTATATCCGGAAAAACTGTAAAGAACCGGGGTATTACGGTTTCTTTATTTCCCTTATGTTTACATTGCTGGCTTAATCTTTGGCTGACGTGCCTTTGTCACCACTCTTCACAAGCAGCCTTATTTTTGCCTCCTAATTTAATAAAAATTTAATTCTCTTATTGCTCCCTGCCCTTCTGCCGTGGAATTTATTTCCAGGTTCGGTACGTATGTAACAATAACTTATCGCTTCTTCTTCCCTTTGAATACGCCTGATATTCCTACATTTCCAGTTTCGGAACCAGATGCGTTTTTGTGTGTTTACTTCATTGTTGGAAAGTAGGGAGGGTATATTGAATGATACTTGGTGATAATCAATAAGTAGTCTAATATGAAAATGACTATTGTTCACGATATAATAATTATAATCATAATATTAATAAAATTAGTAGTGGAGGGTGTTTCAAATTGCGTGGTTTTTTTTCAAGAATAAATAAAACACATAATTTGCATTCATTTTCAAAAATTACGCGGCTTTTTTCAAGAATAAATAAAACACATAATTTGCATTAATTTTCAAAAACTTTCTATTGGTAATTGAAGTATCAGTTATGACATTTATATACGAAAAATTATATCCGTTAAATGGCCACCTCTTGCAGCTCTACAGACGTCCACTCCTTTGTAAAAATGTTCGATGACATTTTGACATAATTGAGGCTCTATCTCAATAATGACACGAATAATTTCATCCTTCAGTTCAGGAATCGATTGGGGATTATTCTTGTAGACCTGGATTTTCACATAACCCCAAAGAAAATAGTCCATCGGCGTCAAATCACATGATCTTGGTGGCCGATTGACATCACCGTTGACATCACGTCGTTTTAAATGATCTAATGGCTTTAGTTCCTTTGTTATTTGGACCTTATATGTCTTCAGAGCTAAATCCTTGTGGAAAATACGCCATGTTGTGGACCCACTAAGTCCAACTTGTTGTTGTCTAATGTACATTCTAGGGTCTTCAGCAACACTTTCACGAACCAAATCAATTTTTTCTTGTGAACAACCGCTACGACTGTATTTTTCACTTTTTTGATCTTCCACCGAACCGGCTCCTTGAAATTTCTTAATGATTCGACCAATAATGCTTTGAGATGGAGGATTATGTAAACCATAAAATTCACGTCATTTTCTAAAAACACTTTTCACAGAACACTGATTTTCATAAAATAATTCAACAATTTGAACGCGTTGTTGTATCGAGCACGCCAGTTTTATAAATGTCATACATCACACGTCTTGAATGTAAAAATACCCAGACGAATTTAGTTTATTTATTCTTAAAAAAAACCGCGCAGTTTGAAACACCTTTTATTAATAGAAATGATCCATAAAAAAAAATTGAATGGGGAGAAAATTTAACCCATTGTTCCATGGAAATGAACCATATTTGGCTAAATAATTTACTGAAGAATTCTAGAGAAGCACTTCCGTAAAGTCAGTAGCTTTGTCGCGCATGTTCAAATCCGTTGCCAAAGCGGGTATCTTTCCACGTATTGACCCCGTCAAACACACCTCCCGAAGGAAGTACTGGATTTCAATTCGATTCAATCTGCATTGATGGAAATATTGGAGTTATCAAATTATTGAATGAGTAAATCTACGGAATCATTGGGCGGATTTTACCCATTCACGAATTTGACCTTCATAATCAGCCCCCACACCCCTACTACAATAGAACTACTTAGAATAAAGTTTCTAAGTAATTTCTTTTGGAAGTGTCTATGGTCGTCCTCAAGACCGATCGAAAACACAATAACAACCGAAAGAAACAACTTAGGTACCTAATATTTGTAAAGTAGGTTTAGACCTTAATTATTATTCCGAATTCATGAATGTATGTTGTTAAACGGAGACAGTAATTTTGCTCATTTTTCTGTAGAAATAGATCCTATTTGGCTGTATTCACTTAAAAAAGAGGAAGAATTAAAAAACTTTCAAACCAAATGAATATGTGTTGCTGTGTTTTCTCAAAATATCAATTTCACAAACGTCTCAACTCAAAACGAAAAATCGAAAGAAAATAATTCTGAAAATTTTCTCCTTTGTCTGATGAAAGAGTCAGATTTGTACTCTGAAACGTCACAGTTCGCTCTGTTTATTGTTTGTATTGTTCCTGTATTGTTCATGAAGCAATCTGTCTTCCAAGCAACTGCTCATGACAAATAGATTAATCCTCCATCCGCAAGGGCGTTCTTCATGAAAAAACAGTTTTTATTTAATATTTTATAGTTCTGTTTCAGATATTGGCAGTGAAAATCCAAAAAAATCCTAAAAAATGAAGTATTATTTCGTTTTCACGCTAACAAAATCGACAAGATTGACAGAAATGAACATCTAACAGAAATTATTCATGAAAAAAAATTTTCCCCAAAATGATCGTTGAAGAAATATAACGTTCAGAATTTGAAGATATTCCATTAGAATGTTACTTCGAATGAGACTTAATATATTATTTATCAGGTTTTTTTATGTTTTTAATTCTTGTATCGAGAAAAACACTATCAAAAACTAAATAAAATTATTATTTATAGTAAACGTCCTGGCGAATTGTCAAGGGCAGTTTCTTCAAGAAAATGTTGCCTAATGAACAATATCCGAATAATGTAAACGATCAACGAAGTGAATTATAAAGTTTCAGATTCTATATCTGAATCCTTCATCAGTCAATAAAGGGGAAAATTGGTTGCAAAACTTTCGTATTTCAAGAATTTTGTCAAATTGACATTTTCGGAAATCACAGCAATGCAGATTCACTTGGTATGAACATTTTTCAATTCTACTTGTTTTTTTTTGGGAAATGCATAGTCCATTTCTATAGAACAATGGGCGGAATTATTTTTTCCCCTAAGCAAAATACAGGTGGATTTTTAAATTTTTCTTTTCAGATGATGTGGTTCCGTAGTATCTGTGTATTATCCCGATCTATCATGTGATTTCCAATTGTAGATCATACATGTTTCGCTATTTGAAATGCTTATACGCCTATAATGTTTAGGTGATTTTTGTGTTCTCGTTTTCTGATGTCTAACGGCACCGATCGTTATCATTATATTGTAAGGCATCATTTTTTCGTGGAACTGCCAATGTATCCATCTTATGAAATCAACTGTTGTATTAAGATAATGCAACCCCTCCTTCCTAGTCTAACTCTTTCCGTTCTAACGTTATCGTGGCATCGGCCTGCCGGACAGAATCGATTTTGAACTCGGATTCGTCATAAGTGAGTCAGACCAAGTCGTTCAAGACATTTTCCGGAGGAAAGTCAAAAATGGATATTTTAACTTCTTTGTCAGATATTGGGGAAAGAAACTGAAAAAAAGCTGAAAAATAAAGTGAAATCCTCCCAAAATATCCTTTAATCGGTATTTAAACACAGTTTCCCGAAATAACCATGTATTTAGGAAATTATTTCCCATTCAGTTTTGCCATGGAGCCCTCTAAATAAGAACGTCGAAACTGCGGGTTAAAGCTATCGTCAATCTAGCTATTTGACAAATGACGAGAGTTGTTAATTTCCCGACTAAATCGCAACAGGGTCAGGCAGTTCTTCTAGCATATTCCATTCGGGAGATATTTCTTTGTGACGTACCGTTTCTAATTCATCTTGAGGCCCCTCGCTGTAATTAAAGCACATTGTTCAAGCAGAGCCCTCTATCCTGGTAATTATGAATTTGTATAACCGCATCTGCGACAACTTGCATTTTTTGTCATTAAAATCTCGTCCAAGGGCAATTTGTTTCGTCAATTAATTCAAGGAAAAATTAGGGGTTTTGCTTGCAAATTAATATGCAGAATTAGTGTTTCTTTTTTTCCTGCGGCTAACAGAAGAGGGTGGCCTCAATCTTTATTATAAGGGAAAAGAAGCCGTCATCTGAAAGGTGTAATAAAAATGTCTCACTTTCCGGAGCATCTGAGGAACTTACGAAAAAACTAACATTTTTTTCGTGTTTTCTGCGCGCAGGTGGTGGGAAACAACGTGCAATTTTGGAATTTGATAAATTAAACTAATTAATTTAATTTAATTATAATGCCTTGAACGACTTGGTCGGACTCACTTATGATGGATCCGAGTTCAAAAACCATTCTGTCCGGCAGGCAGATGCCAAGATAACTTGAGAACGGAACGAGCTAGACTAGGGAGGGGAGGTTGCGTATCTAAATGCATTGTTGTGTTGATTTCGTGAATGGTCCATATCGGTCGAATGGTTACGGAGTTATGGACCCTTTAATGTTTCAGGTAATTTCCTCGATATCTCAGGAAAAGCTCCTGTGATAGGATTGGAACTTGGTAGATAGTTGTAGAACACCGACGCGCAAGTGATGGCATAATTTTGGTGGGATTGTATAGTAAATAAAAAATTTCGCCGGATTCCGATGAAATGTTGAATGGAATATTTCAAAACCGCCTACTAAATTTTAGTAGGCAGATATCGCCTCAGATTATTTGTGGAAAACATATATAGAGGGTGATTCATTAAGGGTGGCCACCGACCGTATCTCGGAAACTGTTTATCCTATAACTTCCACAAAAAAATTCTAGTGGAGAACTACGAACATGAAAATTTACCTAGGGGACAATTTCGTCACAAGAATTTTTTCCGGAAATTAAGGGAGAAACAGTTGCCGGGCCACGGCCGGTGGCCCTCCTTAATGAATCACCCCGGTACCATCCTAATATCTTGGCCTACGTGCAAAATCAAAAAGAAATGAAAAATCTAAAAAAGCATTGACGTGAGGTCAGGAGCTTTTACCCGCTTGTTCAAATTCCCACTACTAGATCAACACGAAATTCTGCACCTAGTTGCGTGTTGGTGATCTCCACCTGATAACTAAGTTTCAATCTGATTGAATTCTGTACTTCTTGAGATATTGCGGAAATAACTTTAAAATTTCGAGTAACAAAGAAATTTGGTACATTTTTTCAGTTATATCTCCGAAAGTAAATATCTGATCGAATTGAAATTTGAATTATCGTTGTTAAATACTGACTTCAAGGTTCGTGCCAAATTTCATTGATATCTAAACAATATTTTCAGAGAAAAAGCATTTCACCAAAAATTTTGAAAATTTTCGAATAAAATTTTCTTGAAATTTTCTAACAACTGGATCCACATGAAAGTCCGCTCTAAGTTTCGAGTTGGTATTCCAAAACTGTCCACGAAGTTTCAATTCGATCGAGTCAATACTTCATGAGATATTGAGGAATTAACCACTATCCAACCGATTCCACTCGTTAACGAACTCAACCGAGGACTTTAAACCTAGTATGACAATTGCAAGTCGCTAAGTCTTTTCCTTCGAAAATTAGAGCACATACGGACGGACGGACGGACGGCACACTGTATAATGTGACGTACTGTTCACGAGATACCGTGTCTATTAAAACTTACAATATAATTTATCAGCCTATCAACACGTTATCATTTCGTCACCATGTCTGTAATTTTCGAATTTTGAGCCGAAAGTGGTCTTGAACGTTTGGGTTGAACTATCTGAAGAAAAATCCGTGGTCAAATTCAATTCTGTCCTTCCGTCCGTCTAGCTAGCCGTCCGTCCGTCCGTATGTGCTCAACTTTCGAAAGGAAGGACCTAGAGTCTTGAGATTTTCAAGTTAGGTTTTGATCCTGAATATCTCGGTTAGGTTCGTTAATGGGCCAAATCTGCCGAATGGTTTTTGTGTTACAGCCATTTGAAATTTTGATTTTTCAATATCTCGAAAAATATTTATCTGATCGAAATGAAACTCGGTTGCAAGATGGACAGTGTCAATGAGAACAATTATCTATGGAAAATTTGGAAATTTTTTTTTTCATATTTCCTTTGAATTCCACTGAAATTTCCAGGTCGTCATTTCGCAATGTGAACAACTATGATTCTAGTGATTAATTGCGTCTATGTCCGATAATTTGATTATCAGAAAATCCAACAAGAAAATTCAAGTCGTCCAGATTTAATTTCGATCAACATTAAGAGCCTGAAAGTCACAATATCCGGCTGGAATGTAACAAGAACAGAGGCGGTGGTTGGTGAGGAATCGATAGCGCAGCTCAACTCCAACACGTTCATTTTCCGCCAAGTGTCCGTCATCTCATTCATCAAAGAGGGAAATAAAATCAATCAGTAATATAACGAGTTGTCACCGATGGTGTTGTTGTAGGCGAGTGGGCGAAGAGAACAGAGGAGGATACGTCATCATAAACACATTTTCAAGAAAGAAATGCTGGAAACAGAAAGTCATTCTGGGCCAATTTAGCCGATGGACGTAGCTGTCGTTAGCAGAAGATATTACGGTGACTTGTGGAAATTTATCGTTGAAATATTATAATTGTTGTAACATGTGGCCGCAGTTTTCGACAACGGGTCCTGATAAATCTGACAATCTCCGAACTGCTGAAAACGAGCTATGGCTTCAAATTTCTCAACTGGCTCGGAAAAGTTCGCCAAGGATTGATTTCCATGGCTTTATTTCCTTTAATGACGCCAAAGAACAAACACGAAATTATTTATGAGTGTGTGTGGTCTGTTATCCTATTGTCCAAATGTCTTTAATTTACGATCTGAATTGAAACGAGTTAGATTGATAAAAGCTATTGATACATCGAATAAAGGTCTATCGGGCAAGTGGAAAATTTTTAATGATTTTGATTCTTCACATACATATATTCACCTACGTTTCGGCACCATTCGTGCCTTTATCAAGGCCTCTTTGTAGTTCAAGAAACTGAAGAAAAATTAGGAAAATCAGTAGGATGTAACATGAGATGGCGTTATATTAATAACTTCAAAAACTTTCTCTTTTTTTTCATGATTTATCAATCATGGACAAAACTGAAAGTTAAAAGCTATTTATACAGAATTTCCGGAAATATTGGAAAAAAATATGTAAAACTTTCGGAGTAATTCAAAGAATACTAGTTTGAGCGGAATGAAACTTGGCATTTAGTTTGGAAATGCAGATGGGCAACTTTGTGCAAAATTTCGTGTTGATTTTTTTTCAAATATTCTATATTCTGTGATATGATCATATTATCGTAATGATGTTCTGTGTGAATCTTCGAACTGTAATTTTTCAATAAAATCCTGGATTTCGATTAGAAATGATCTGTATTTCAGGAAATATTCGAAAAATAAACCGGCAAACCGTAAACACAGTAACTCCCGAAAGAAAAAACTTAGAAACTCGATATTTGAGAGTAGGTTTGGGGCTCAATTACGAAGGTCGAATTCGTGAATGGTTAAAATTTTCTAGGTTTTTTACAATCTACTTACTTAGATAGTTGTACGTCAGTATTCTACAACAATTATCCAAGTTTCAATCTGGTCGCACGAGTAGCTCTTATTATATTGAGGAAATTACTTCCAAAATTCAAATCAATATAACTTCAAAACTATTTGGCTTCGAACTCAACCATTGTATTTTGAGGCGTAGCCTACACCGTACGCCGTAAGTCTCTAGCTTTTTCCTTTCTCAAGTATTCGTGTGTACCGCCAGCTGACAGGCAGGACAAAATCGAATTTGACGAATTTTTCATCAGTGAACGCATGCTATAGTAATCAAAGACCATTTTCTGAGAAGAATTCGAATATTACAGACATTAAGTTGAAATGAGAGCAACTGTTTCCCTAAAACATTCGCACAAAATGAACATCTCTATTCTTGAGATTCTCCTGATTTTAGTTGAACTTTTGAATGATTTAGAGACTTTGATATTCATAGAGCAGGTGAAGGGCTTAAAAATTATTATGGTTGAATTATATCCAATCATTATTTATTTCATTTTAATATTCTTCAATGGTTTTGAGGCAACATACTACTTTTCTTTCTGTAAACTTCATTTGCGATTTCTCACCCAACGTCCGAAACAAAAGTAGTTAAAATAATAGAAAATTTAAAGCGCAAATTTTTCAAAAAATATATATTGCTAAAGGAATAATACCAAAACGATATGAATGACTTGAGGAACAAACGTGACCGTTTGGGGGCTATGTCAAACTCCTCTATCAGACAATTAGCGGGAAATCTGTTGAATTATTTTCGAGGTATATTTTCGTATCAAAGTCTCTGCTCATCTTTCATTTCGAAAATCACAGAAATTCTTAATCACTTACATAGAAATTTTCAAATTCCACGTCATACAATTCGGATCTTGGAGCTGGACCCCTGAAGGTGAATCTGAATGATGAATTGTTCACATATATTATAGAATTTTCATTCCTTTATACGATGGAATAGGCTTCCTTCTTGGCCGCTTGCTATAAAAATATAAAATCACAAAAATTTCTTTGGTCGGCATGAAACCCTGGAATTCTATCTCGGAATTGGGACTTAGATTTACGAACGAGAACCATAAGATGAACCTAATTACCTCCTTAGAGATGGTGCAATTTATCTAGTTATATTGCAAGGTTTTATCTAACAGGTGTTAAGTATCTAGAGTTTTATTCTGCGGTTTACCAAGGTGAGATGGTCTGAAGACTCATAGTAACCGTGAAACTGCAGTACCCATACTTCTTGGACATTGCTTCTTCGGTGTAGATGTTTTGTTTGATGGAGCTCTGATCAGGTGGAATATTCGATGATTCATCGATAGATATTCGTCCTTGTGGTTATGTTAGTTTTTTACGCGCTTGTTCTGGGGAACAGCGCGTTATCATTTCGTCACGATGTCTGTTCGAATTTTGAGCCGAAATTGGTCTCAAACGACTAGGTTGGACTCACTGATGAAGAGTCCGTGGTCAAAATTGATTCTGCCCGGCCGGCCGTGTGCACTGTAATTCTCGAAAGAAAAGACCTAGAGTCTTGAAATTTTCAGGTCAGGTTGAGATCCTGAATATCCCGGTAAATTTTGTTAATGGGCCAAATCTGCCAACTGGTTTTTGTGCTACAGCCATTTGAAATTTTGATTTTTCAATAACTCGAAAAATATTTATCTGATCGGAATGAAACTTGGTTGGAAGTTGAACAGTGTCAATAATAAGAATTATCCATGAAAAAATTCGAAAAAAAATTGTTTTTCTTTAAAATTTTTATATTCCATTAAAATTTCATCATTTCGCAATGTTAACAAGCTGCTGACATCACGTCAGTGCTTTTTAAGATTTTTATTATTGGAGCTCTTCCTTCTCCATGACCAATTCATAATTTTATTACGTTGACTCGTCAAGAAATCACAAGAATTACGAAAGTGTGTTCGACCGCGGTGGAATGAAAAGTCCCAGTGGAGCTTGCCGACCGGGAGCTGACATTACCGGGGTTATTTTTATCGAACAGTGAAGAAAGTCATCCCCCCTATTCGGTCAAATAACTTCATAATTTTATGCTCATTACCTCATCAGTTCCGTTTTAGTGAATGAAGATTCCAATCTTACGATTAGAAAATTGTTCTTATATTGAAAAAAGAAACCATTTTTCTGATTTTTTGTGAGATGAGCGTAAGGTATCAATCACATTCAATTAATTTGGTTTTTCTGGATGGTTTCTTTGTTGCTGTTCTTGACTTGATGATTTGTTGATCTATTAGAATTTTTTTTTGTTCATATCTATAATGTTTCTCTGCCATTTCTATTTTCTTCAAGAATTCATTTTGAAGAGTATTATGAGTAAATGAAAAGCGAAAGTGGAAATATTACCGCGAGCGTCTAGATTTTGTTTCGGGATCTCTCCGTAAGGAATGTCCTTTGGATTACGTTGATTAGAGAGGAGGGACTATTTTAGGGCGATGGTCTTAGCAAAACCTTCCTTTCCTCCGTAATGAACGGAATAAGCAAATCCTTGCAGAAATCCAGACACTAGAGAGATCATAATAGAGAACAAATTGAATATACATAATAAATGAACGGAAATAACTATACTCGCAACTAAATGGTCAATATTTATTCAGAATCTCCCTAGAAAATGAGCTAAGCTGTAAATTTGACCTAAACCGGATAATATAGTATGCTATCAAGAATTGAAATGGGTCGCCAGGGTAAGTCCATATTTGTTCTGACCACAACAAACATAATTCCTGGAATGATTTTCTAGAATGAAGAATTAATGTTAGATTTCCATAGAGGTGTTTCAATTCCTACGCTTGAATACATACAGTGTGTCAGTTTGAAAAGTCCACATCCTTCTTTTCTCGACCCCCATGGAAAATCACAAGAAATGCAATGAAAGTAAATATTGAATTCCATATAAAAACGGTTTTCAAATCAAGAAAATGATTTTAGATCCATACTTACTGAAACCAAACCAATTAATGAGAAAGCAGCAAACGAGAGCACAAACACAACCTAAGGAATAGAGACATACAAAAATCCCAAATAGCGAACCATGTATGTTCGACCATTGGGAATCACATGATAGATAAGGACAATACAAAAATACTGATGTCGGAATCAGATAATTCGAAAAGAAAAATTAAAGAGTCCTCTTGCCTTTTGTTAAATGGAGAGAGTAATTTTGCTCATTGTTCTGTAGAAATGGATCCTATTTGGCTGAATGTTTAACACAGAGGTAGAATTAAAAAGCTTTCAAATCAAATAAATCTATGTTGCTGCGATTTCCCAAAAATGTCAATTTGACAACTCAAAACGAAGAACAGAAAGAAAATAAATTTTCCACCTTTTCTGATTGAAGAATTATTTTTACTCTGAAACGTCACAGTTCGCTTTATTTATCGTTTGTATCTGGGAAAAATTCATCAGACCCAAGTATTTATAGACCTATAAGTTTATTGAGTGTACCTTTCAAAATTTTAGAGAGATTAATTTTATTCAGGATAGAATCATCTGTTGAAGATATTCTGCAAAATTGTCAAGGTGGTTTTAGGAAAAATAGGAATTGTTCTGATCAAGTTGTTAGTCTCACTACTTTCATTGAATCAGGATTCAATAAAAAGTTGAAAACGGGGGCTGTATTTGTGGATCTTTCAGCAGCTTACGATACGGTGTGGAAAGATGGTTTAATATTCAAACTCCATAAATTTCTGAAATGTGGAGAAGTAATTCAATTGATCGAAAATATGTTATCTGACAGAAGACTCCGTGTTTTTGTTGATGATGTTAGTAGTAGGTTCAAAACTTTGAATAATGGACTCCCACAAGGATCAGTTTTAGCTCCCCTTCTATTTAATTTATATTGATGTGATATTCCAGCAACTTCTTCAGAGAAATTCATCTATGCAGATGATATTGCTCTGGCTTTTCCTCACTCTGATTTCAAAGTCATTGAAAACACTCTAAATACTGATTTAGAAATTTTGAAGAATTATTTTGTTGAGTGGCGTTTATGTCCAAATTCTAATAAAACAGAAGTTTCTTGTTTTCATTTGAATAATCAACAGAAGTTTAAAACTTTGAATGTTACTTTCAATAATGCCGTTCTGAAACATAATTTCACTCCTAAATATCTTGGAGTGAAATTAGATACCTCTTTAAATTTCAAGGCCCATTTGGAAAACTTACGCATGAAGTTGAAACCTAGGAATAATATTCTTCAAAAACTAGCTGGTTCTTCATGGGGGGCTGACCCTACAACTCTTCGTACCGCAGCTTTGGCTTTGGTTTTTTCTGCTGCTGAATATTGTTGTTCGGTTTGGTTTAATAGCGCTCATGTTAGTAAAATAGATGTACAGCTTAATGTTGCTATGAGAATCATTAGTGGGACCATAAGATCTACACCTTTACAGTGGTTACCAGTTCTCTCAAATATTGTACCGCCCCATATTCGTAGACAGGTTGCAGTGATAAAGTCTTGGGATAAATATCGTTCCTTTCCGAATTTATTCCCAATCATGTCTTATATTCCGGATTCTAAAATTGCTAGATTGAAATCTCGTAAACCTTTATGGATCAACGATTTTCTTTACACCAATAAAAGTGACAAAGAAATTTGGCGTTCGGAATGGAATTCGTGTAATGTTTTTAACAAAGGTTTGATCAGCGATCCTTCAGAAAAAGTTCATGGTTTCAATCTTTCTAGGAAAATTTGGTGCATTTTGAATCGACTTAGAACCGGTCATGGTCGCTGTAATAGTTTCCTCTTCAAATGGAATTCGGTCGAAAGTCCAAGGTGCGAGTGCGGAGAAGAAGAGGAAACAATAGAACATTTAGTAAATACTTGTCCAATATATAAATTTGACGATGGTTTCGAGGCAATTCATTCGGTGTCTGATTCTTTTTTGAGATGGATTGCGAACTTCAAATTAATTTAATGAGTACTAAATCATTTACTAGTTCATATTAGTTTTTTCGTCTCCTTTTTTGTTTTCAGGTATGTTTCCAAGATTTCAACCTGCATCGCATAGGAAGGAGGAAATTTTGTCGATGAAAAAGAAGCCCTTCAATAAAAAACAACAATTTCATTACACTTATACGGGGAGACAGAGTTTTTCCTGAGGTTTTTATCTGTGCTCTTGTATCATACGTAAAAATGTATGGTACCCCGTTGACATTTCCTCTACTAATACTGTTATGACACAAATTGTTTGATATAAAAAAAAATGTAATGCTCATCTCAAAAGAATATATATATATATATATATCGTTTGTATTGTTCCTGTATTGTTCATTAGGCAATCTATTTTCCAAGAAACTTCCCTTGACAAATAGTTTAATACTGAAATCCGCAAGCGCGTTTTCCATGAAAAAACAATTTTATTTTATTTTTAATAGTTCTGTTTAAGATATTAGGAGTGAAAACATAGAAAAAACCTGAAAAATGATGCGAAATCCTCTCAAAATAAGCTTTAATCGATAAACAAAAGAGTAAATTTTGATGGTATAGTAGGACATTTTGTACAGTCGGTTCAATCAGTTGGTATCAACCCTGTTAGAGTGATGACAGCTACCCGGTAAATCTCAAATGGGTAAGGGGTTTGAGTAACACCTTGTTTTAAATGTAATTCGATTGCCCTATTTTTATCCAGAAAATCGGTCGTTGGTCAATTCGACTTCTACTGATTTTTTTTGTTTCGTAGCTATTATGAATCGGGAAAAATAAATAATGTTCACATAAATACTCAAAATCATAGGTATGGGTTTTCTATGCGAAAAATAGAAACATTATGAAAAACTGGATAATCTGTTTATGAAGTAAGGTTATTTTCTTCTTCTCTGTCATCCGTGAGTCATAAAATACAGTATTGTCAGCTCTAAAATTGCCGATTCTGGAAGTCCTTCATAGCAATATTACTATGAGACAATTCATGAAAAACTTTAGCACTCGGAACAGAATACGTTATATCATGGCCGTATTGTTATAAATTAGGAAGATAGCAATATGACTTGAACAGCAACGTTTTCAGCATTACGAAAACAGAAACGACCTGATTGTCATGCACATCACCAAGTATTTTTGGGTTTCCAAAATTGTAGTTTCTACTGATGGAGAGCCACAGGAGTGTAACAATGGGCTAATTTTAACAAGGAATCGTTGCGACATTGAACATAATTTAGTAGCAACAATTCCAACAGAGCAGTTTTACCATTAACTTTACCTTTATACAAATATTCTTCACTAGCACGCATAGGTTACAATTGAAGAAAAAAATATTATAAATGTTCCGCCATTGACGTCGGATATATATCATCTCTGTTTTGTCTACCTATATTCATGACATGAATGCAGGTGTTTATGGATGATTTGTACCTATGTACGTATTTTCCTTCGATCACGAAATTATTCATCAATAATACGCTAATTGATTTATTTGTGTTAGGAGCGCACCATAATATAACCTGCACGATCAAATTGGCAAGGAGCCGTTTAATTCAGAATCCCACTGTTTTATTAATGGTTACCATGTCTAGATTCCACTAACAGACAAAGTTGGTTACTGAATGCAACGTCGTGCAATCCATTGGCGTGCATAAACAATAACTAGCTCGAATCTGTTTAAATTATACAAGGTTTTTCATTTTAAATTATCAACCCCTCATCGTCATTATTATTGACCAAATCAAGGGGAGTTTCATATGAAAATTGTTGGGTTATGAATAAAATAAATTTTCAGAAAAAATTCAAATTGGTATATTATTTTTGGAAAATTATGTTTCTTCCGCATTCAAAAAATATAACATATATTGCTATTACGCCATGACTTTTTTAAGCGTGTTCTAGGGAACAGCGTGCTATAGTTTCGAATTATGAGCAGAATATAGTCGCAAACGACTAGGTTGGATTCAAAGATGAATCGGTAATCTTTGGGTTTCGACAAGTGGAAATCAAAACAAGATGTGCGCATACTCCAACAGTGTCAAATAGTTCAATACTGCAATCCGCAAGGGCGTTTTTCATGAAAAACAATTCTCATTTAGTTTTTAATAGTTCTGTTTCAGATATTGGGAGTGAAAACTCAGAAAAAAAACAGTACCAATGCCTTCAAGACTTTCTTCGATCGACTATAATTATGATTTGCTCTGTTTTGTTCATTTATCTTGTGAATGTAGTTCAGTTTAAATTTTTTCCCTGAAGAATTTTTTTTTTTGTGAATTGAGTATTAATTGATTTATACCTCTACTCTAATTGTATTTATAATAATAATAATGTTAATAATAATAATAATAATGATAATAATAATAATAATGATAAAAGTAATAACAATAATTGTAATAATAATAATAATAATAATCATAATAATAACAATAATAATAACACGATCCTCACAAGACTTTGCGCAGGTTGGTGTATCGGAAGTGTATCACCTGCAATTGGATTATTAGAATAGTTTCTGAAAAAATGTTGCTCCTCTAGAAATATTCATGAACCTTTATAAATCGAAATATCAATATAAAAGCTTGGATCCAGTGAGCCTTAATTTATCCGTTTCAATTAAACTGCCCAATCGAGTAGTTCTGTTGATCGGTAACACCGTGAAACTGTAGTAAAAGAATTACTTGGTCCATGCATCTTCAGTGTGGAATCATTATTTTTCAAATAGTAAAACCTGCACGGACAAATAATCGCACTGAGATCACCTCGAAAAGCAATACACACAGAACTCCTCAGTATTTCACCAGTTGGAATCAGATGAAGTGTGTGGTAATTTATAAGATACAAGTTCATTAAAAAGGAGCATGCCGAACTGAAATAAACATGATAGGCCAAACCACAATCCTGAACGATTTCGTGGTTTCCAGCATAATAAGAAATCAAATAATAACTACACATTCTCTGAACACTGCACAGACAAAGAGGAGGCTGCCGTTGGGTTGGGTCGAAACCATTAATCAATTCAGGATGCTTTATTATCGATATGAACTTCGTTAATGAAAGAAACCAATGCTCCAATGAAAAGGTAACCATTCCGAAATTATGACAAAATTTAGTAACAAACAAGAATTCCATAGAAGAACCAACGTGAAGTCCAGAGCGTTTACGGGTTTGTTCAATTTCGACGCCATTTCCTCCAGAAATTCTGCATGAACCATGGCTTCGTAATTTTAAACCAATTTAGGTTCGATTTGATCTGTATTTTTGGAAATATAGGGATAATAAACTTTCAAATGGATAAATAATTGGAATCATTCAACACGGCCAACCGTGAATACAATAACTTCCGGAACAAACCACTTAAAAACCCGATATTTGTAGAAAAGGTTTGAGCCTTAGTTAAGAAGGCCCAGTTCGTGAATGGGTAAAATCCACCTAATGATTCTGCAGATATATCCATTCAAAATTTTATTTTCCCAATATTTCCAAAAATACAGATCAGATCGAATTGAAATCCAGTACTTCATCGAAAAATGACAGTTCGAAGGTTCATACAGAATTCGATGAGGATGATATAATGAGATCACAGAATATTGAATATTTGAAAAAAAATTTTGAATTTTTTTTTTAATTTTGTTCTAATGATACGATTATCACGAAATTTTGCACAAGGTTGTATTTCAGCATCTTCAAACTAGCTGCGATGTTTTATCATGATTTAATCAGTATTTCTTGAGTTATACCGAAAAAAAAAACAGCGATATCGAGAACACCACGAAATTTGACATTTTTTTCCCGCGATATCCCTTAAAATTATCATCGTATCGAACTTAAATTTGGTACACTGCTGTAAAATATGAAGCTCAAAGTCCGAGTGGAATTTTTTTTCGAATATGATTAACGTTTCCCGAAAAAATTTCGAAACCAATTTTTTCTTAAATTACTGACTGTACGATTTCGACAAAATTTCGCTTAAAGTTGCGCGTCGTTGTACTCCACCTACATGCCAAGTTTCAATATAATCGCTGCAGTACTTTATGAAATAAAAAATAAATAATTTCAAAAGGCTATAACTCCGGAACTGCTCGACTGATTTGGCCGCGAACTTAACCGCGGCATTCCAATGCGCGACCTACCCTGAAAGTTTCAAGTCGTTTCAAGATTTCGTGGCCAATGCCGGCCGGCTGGCCGGACGGACAGAATCGATTTTGGCCCTGGATTCGTCATCAGGGAGTCCATTCTAGTCGTTTGAAACCAATTTAGGGAAAAATTCGAGAATAACCAGGGCTGGGCAAAATACATGCTTGGCTTAGTTGAAATACAAATTACAAAATACTTTCTCGCAGGTATTTGAAATACAAAATACAAAATACTTTCAAGTCGGGTATTTGAAATATAAAATACAAAATACAGTATTTTAACTATTTGTATTTGAAATACAAATTACAAAATACATTCAGGTGTTACGTAAAATGTGAAAAGGGTACAACTAATTCAGCTCAGTTATTTTATCGCTAAATGAAGAATTTCCTTTCAGAAACACAACAATCTTTCTTCAGGTCCTGATGGGCAGAAACTTGTGTTATTGTATTGTATGAACACATTTTTACGCGCTTGTTCTGGGGAACAGCGCGTTATCATTTCATCACAATGTCTGTAATTTTCGAATTTTGAGCCAAAATTGGTCTAAAACGACTAGGTTGGACTCAGTGATGAAGAATCTGTGGTCAAAATTGATTCTGTCTGTCCGGCCGTGTGCGCTGTAACTTTCGAAAGGAAGGACCTAGAGTCTTGAAATTTTCAGGTTAGGTTAAGATCCTGAATATCTCGGTTAGGTTCGTTAATGGGCCAAATCTGCGGAATGGTTTTTGTGCTACAGCCATTTGAACTTTTGATTTTTCAATAACTCGAAAAATATCCATCTTATCGAAATTAAACTTGGTTGGAAAGACAGTGTCAATAAGAAGAATTATCCATGGAAAAATTCGAAAAAAAATTATTTTTTTTTGAAAATTTATTTTTAAAATTTTCCTATTTCATTGAAATTTCCAAGTCACCATCTCGCAATGTGAACAAGCGCGTAAAAGCTGCTGACTTCACGTCAGTGCTTTTCTAGATTTTTTATGTTAGGATAATGTTCAAGGATGGTAAGCTCTTTGCTCTTATCGTTTTTAGAAGTTGACTAACTCTAAGTCCATGATGAAATGACAATTGCGCAGGACCTTTTCTTCATTTCCATTTGCCGAAAATATGATTGCTAGCAAAAGAACTAGATGAAGCAGATGAACGTCGCGCCATCTGAAGGGAGATTCAGGGACTATATTCTGTAGCGCTACATGTATTTGTTCGAAAGTATTTTGAAGACAAAAGTATCGAAATACAAAATACAAAATACTTCAGCGTCAGGTATTTGAAATACCAATTACAAAATACATTTTCAAGAAGTAATTGAAATACAAATACAAAATACGTATTTGTATTTCAAATACGTATTTCAATTACAAGTAATTGAAATACTGCCCAGCCCTGAGAATAACAAACATTTGGACAGAACGATAGCACGATATTCCCTTAGAACATGCGTGCAAAAACTGCTCCTATCATGATGCAACTTGGTAACTAGTTGGCGGATCCGAATCGTATCTGTTGTTTCGGAAATATCAGGTATTCAGGTCGATTTTGTTTGCAAATAGCAATATTGCCAGGAAAAGATATTGCTTCCATAACAAGAACCGAAATATTGGTATTCTGATCATCGATTTTGAGCAATATGATCTGTCACTTTAACAAGAATCTTGCCATCAATATTGCTATCTTAGCAACCTCAAAATAGTACTTTCTATGCTTGACAACAAGATTGGTTAGAAAGGGAATCTTACAGAGATCCATTTGTTTTAGTGTTATTTCTTCCAAGAATTCGAAAATATTGACAATAGGGAAGTATCTGTTAATAGAAATTTGTTCAAGATTCTTTAGAACATTTAATTGTGAGGAAAATTCTTGGACTAAAATATAGCATAGTAAGCAACAGCTGAGGTAATTATTCTGAAGATATCAACAACATCCCTTTGAATTGCCTACAAGAAAGTTTATCGAATTTCGAATTATTAACGCCTGCATAAAATTGTTACATATGATTTTTGGTAACCAATATCCAATATCCAGGAAATTGGTCAATTTGATTTAAGTTGGTTTTTCTGCTTCGCAACATTTTCGAATAAGACAATGTTTATATGAATAAGAAAAAGTATATGCTAATGGAAATATGTTCAAGGTTCTCTAGAATACTTAATCTCAAGGAAAATTCTTAGACTAAAATACAGGCATAGAAGACAACAGCTAAGATGATTATTCTAACCATCTCAACAACAGCAATGCCGTTGATGAGGTACCAATAAAAAAGTTTATCGAATTTCGAATTATTAATCATGATTAGAATTGCTGCATTTAATTTCTGGTAAACAATATTCTATTGGTTTCCAGGTAATTGGTTATTGGTCAATTTGACTCTTTTTGTTTTGTAACATTTTTTTTATGTCGATGTTTACATGAACGACGAAAGCCGTAGATAGAGGTTATTTATGGGAAATCATAAAAAACTCACGAAAGGTTTATGAATTAGGGTTATTTTCTTCTTCTTTGTAGCTCTAAAGTCACAAAATACAGTGTTGTCAGCTCTAAAATCACCGATTATGGAAGTCATAGCAATATTGCTATGACAAAAATCATAACAAACATTGCTGTAACACTCTGAACAGAATTCGTATATTCCATTCACATTGTATAAACTGTCCCGGTTGGCCATGACATTCTGACACATTTCACCGTGTATATTTTGAAAATGTAAGGTTACAGTAATTGTCAAATAACTACACAACGTTGTCCTCTCTACTTAGTAGTAATTACGTATTTTTCAAAATGTGAATGTACTTTGGGAAAATAATGAATTTCAGAAAATATCATGTGAATTCAATAGTTCCAAAGACCAGGCGAATGTTGAAGAAATATTTTTCTCTATTAACACTGGAAATATTTCACGTATATAAACATGGTTGAAGGTTCAGGTATGCTATTTTCTTGTACGGAAATCAAGAATCGAGTGTTGAAATTTTACTGAAAAATAATGAATAGATTAGTCCGTTACTTCGTGATAGTTCGTTCGAAAAAAAAATAAAAGTACTCGAATAACCCAATGGAATTCCCTCCTTTTTGAAATTCTCAAGAAATGAGTCTACAGAAGACATTTGAATACCTTGTTGCACAACTTGAAATACTCCAGTATGAAAATGAAGTGGTACTACAAAACCTGTGTCATCTTAAAAGAACTTTCTCAATTAACAAAGTTCTTGGGAATCTATGTAAACGATACACTGGGTTTTCACTCACATACGTCGAAAATTTTGGATAGCCTGTGATAAATTATTATTGATTCCAAATTAGCAGGTTTACTATCAGAAAAAGCAGATTTGAATTCTTCATAGCACTTCCTGATACTTTGACTCTGCTTCTTCAAAACTACCTTCGGCATTTTAGTTTCCAAGCGTGATGATTATGTTGAGATTGAGAGTAGAAATTGGCTTTGCTTTGGCATTTGGCAACGCCGCTGAGAATTATTTTGACGTTGCCGATATTTCACGACTGCCAACCTGCGTCAGTTTTCAGTAAAAAAACTTCATAAATCATGGCCAACCGGGATAGTTTATAAAACTGAATGGAGTATATACATACATATCATGGACATATTGCTATAAATTAGAAAGATAGCAATATGACTAGGATAGCAAGATTCATAGCAATACGCAAACAGAATCGACCTGATTATATGGATGATAGGATGACGATTCTGAGAGCAGAATATTGACTCTCCAATTGAGAGTTATTAAGGTAAGAAAAAATATCAGCGAGTGTATATTCAACATTCGAGCAGTATATTTTGACGTCATTATAGGACGATCACGTTTCTTATAGTAGCCGGTGTCTATCACGAATTTTGAATGACAACCTGCAATGCATAGATGAGAATAAGGCACCAGCCGCCACTTTAATTCCACAATTACCCTACCTGTTATTACCTGGAGGTAAGTCACGTACTTTGGTGAACTGTAATGAACTCCGTACTGGAATTTGTCCAGTGAGTTTTATCGAATCTCATTACTGACAACGGTAGCAGCTGAAAGATCCTGATGCTGCTGCCCATTCCCCCTGTTCATGTTCAATCTTCGTTTTAATTCCTCACGCTTGTAATTTATCCAAGTAACCCTTGTATTCTGTTGTTTTAATTCGGACAGTCCAGCTGTGTCACGAATTATTTATTATTTTTAGATAAGTAGTTTATTGCGAACGTAACTTCTGCTGGAATCAACTGAGGAACAACTTGTTGCGGTTTTACACTTTGGGGAACAGAACTAGTAGAAGCCTAACATTAAAATAATATTCTAGAAAAGAAATGACGTGAGGTCAGGAGCTCTCAGTAGTTTTTTCAAATTCGAAGCCATTTCCTCTCAGAATTTTGCTTTAACATTGCGAGCAAACAATACCTCGAATATGACAGGATGACTTCCAGAGGCCAGAGTTCGTTTTTACCAGAAAATTTTTATGGCGCAAAAGGTTGAAAAAAATCGTAGGAATTCGCAATATTGCCGCTCTTTTATATTCAAGGATTTTCGGGATTTAATAACTGAACTGGAGTGAAAAATGGAAAAAAATAAAGATTGCGATCTCGCTACAGAATTAAGTACAAAAACAAATTTTCAAAAATACTGACTGAAGCTTGCAGAACGACATTCCGTTCTCTCCTATAAACGTCGAAATTTCTCCGAATTCTAATATTTCACGCGCCTATAGGCAACGTTTAAGCATGTAGACCGGGTCCACCGGCCTGACCTTGAGATATAAGCGAGGTTTGATGACATTTAAATGTGGCTGTGTTGTCTAGCTGTAATTTACTACCACGTGGTATTGTTTCCTCTTAACGGAGCTAGATTTTAGTTCCATGAGATTAATATTTCTCGGACTATACGGAAAAAAAAATTTCGAGTCATTTTACGGAATTATAGGGCGGACCTGACCCATTACGAAATGGGAGTTTGAAGATGGAGTTAGGTGAAGACCTCGGAAGGCCTGAAAATGCGAAGTTTCCAATGATTTGTTTTCAGACCTCGTATTTATTATTTTTTATTTTTTGATAGTTCTGTTTCAGATATTGGTAGGGCAAACCCAGAAAAAACCTAAAAAATGAAGCGAAATTCTCCTGAAATGGAGAAATTGGAAGAATTATACAAGAAACTATCACACACAGGGAACAGTCTCACTTTCATGTGCAGATGCAGAAATAATAAAGTAATTCTCAAGTTTTTAAGAATTCAACTACCTTTTGAAAGCCAAAATATCAAAAATAAGTTCAGTTTTGCTTTGTTTATCGTTTTTATTGTTCCTGCAATCCGGAAGGGCATTCTTCATGAAAAAACATTATTTTCTTATTTTTGCGCGCATGTTCTAGGGGAACAGCGTGCTATCGTTTTGTCCAAATGTCTGTAACTTTCGATGATTGAGCCGAAAATGGTCTCAAACGACTAGATTGGACTCACTGATGACGAATCCGGTGTCAAAATCGATTCTGTCCGGCTGGCCTTCCGGCCGGCCGTGAACACGATAACTGTCGAACGAAGTGAGCTAGCAACTTGAAACTTTCAGGGTAGGTCGCGCATTGGAATGCCGCGGTTAAGTTCGTTAATCGGTCGAATAGTTTCGGAGTTATAACCACTTGAAATTTTGAAGTTATTTATTTTTTATTTCTGAAACTACTTGAGCGATTGGATTCAAACTTGGCAATTAGGTGGAATATAACAACGCGCAACTTTGAGTCAAATTTTGTCAGGATTGTACAGTCAGTGAATAAAAAAAATTTTTTTTCAAAATTTTTTTTTCAAAAAATTTTTTTTTTCGTAAACCGTTCATCATACCTAAAAAAATTTCAACTCGGACTTCGAGCTTCATATTTCACAGCAGTGTACCAAATTTCAGTTCGATACGATTATAAGTTTTGGAGTTATCGGGAAAAAATGTGTCAAATTTCGAGGTTTTTTCTCCATATCGTTGCTTTTTTCGGTATAACTCAAAAAATACTGATTCAATCCTGATAAAACTTCGCAGTTAGTTTGAAGATGCTGAAAGCCAACTTTATGCAAATTTTTTCGAACAATTTCTGTGATTTTCTTATCATATCATCCTCATTAAATTCTGTATGAACCTTCGAACTGTAATTTTCCGATGAAGTACTGGATTTCAATTCGATCTGATCTGTATTTTTGGAAATATTGGCACAATAAAATTTTGAATGGGTATATCTGCGGAATTATTGGGTGGATTTTACCCATTCACGAACTGGGCCTTCTCAATTACACAATAACTTGAACAATGAAAGAAACGACTTAGAAACTCGATATTTGTAGAGTAGGTTTGGGACTTAATTAATTACGATATACCCATTCAAAATTTTATTTTTCCAATATTTCCACAAATACAGATTAGATCGAATTGAAATCCAGTAATTTATCAAGAAAAAATCTAGAAAAGCACTGCTGTGAAGGCAGCAGCTTTTGCGTGCATGTTCAAATTCGTTGCTGAAGGGGTTATCTGCATTGAACATGCGCGCAAAAGCTGCTGCCTTCACGGCAGTGCTTTTCTAGATTTGTAATAGTTCTTTTTCAGATATTGGAAGTGAAAACCCAGAAAAAAACCTAAAATCTGAAATTTAAGAGTTTCGTTCGCTTTATATTTTCCCTGATTCGAAGTCGCCTGGCATAACGAATTCTTTTCCAGATTAAAGGATATACAAGTGCAGGAATCACGTTTTAATTCCACAGAAAATGTACTTGATAATTGTATTTCCAATAAAGTACTCTGGACAATTGTTCAAGAAATTCATATACATGTTCAATTAAGTATCGGAAACGGGGTGTTAATCCGTGAATATGCTGAAGGCGCCAGTTCCATTTTCGAAGCATGATTAACCGTTGCACATTCTGAACACAGAACTGAATTCCGAGCAATCCTCACCGATTAACCATGGCCGTTTATGAGCTTGTTCCTTTTTTTTTCCTTCACGGTTTATTCACGCCAGAGCAACCTGAAACGCCAATAAAAACAAAAATAACCACTTTCGGTATGTGAATAATCGAACGGTGACCGGTGACCAAACGTTGACAGCTGTCGATAATAAAAGCGTGTATTTTTAACTGCCACTTTTGTGGTGAACTTACTCATATATGTGATGGGTGGCCCGCTATGGAAGGCAAAGATCATGTGGCACGTTCCGTATTATGAACCTACTGATCAAGAAGAAATCAACAATGCTGAAGCAGTAGAATAGCATATTCCGCATAAAATTTGGTGTGGATACTTTATCTTCCATGACAAAAAGAACATTATACAGGAAATACGAATGGAATATGATAACAATGAAAATAAATCAACATAGGAGAAAAATATATCAGTTTATATCGATTACTGAAATGAGATATCGATAAAACGTTATTTTGGGAGGATTTTGCATTATTTTTCAGGGTTTTCTATGTTTGCACTCTCACTATTTGAAAAAAAACTATTGAAAATTAAATCAAAATTATTACTGATGAAGATTAAGTACGATGTATCAACCTCGTTGATATGAATGAGGCAGTTTTTGACCATCATTTTCACGAGGACTTACGGAATTAAGAGTTAAATCTGTCCAAAGATTGTTGGTTAAAATTTTTTTTATAATTTTTTTCCTCAACAATTCTAGAAGCCGTCGTATGTCATGGAAATGTCAATGAAAACACCTCAGTCACTCGTTACATTTTCCGCCTTTCCACGGTGTACAATTGTTCACGATTAGGATCATCGTTTCCTGGAAATGCGTTTTTGCGCGCTTGTTCTGAGGAACAGCGCGTCATCGTTGCGTCACAACGTCTGAATTTTGTACTGAAATTGGTCCCAAACGACTTGGCTGGAATCACTGATGGAGAATTCTAGGTCAAATTGCCTGAATATCTCGTTAGAGTGCAAAATCGGCCAAACAGTTTCGGAGTTATACTTGTATGGCATTTTGAGGTTAATTCCCCGATATCTCATGAAGTACCAAATCGATCAGCTTAAAACTTTGTAACTAGTTCTTGACCAACGCACAGCTTGAATAACTTATATATGTGTCAAATTTAAATTCGATACGACATTTACTTTCGGAGATATAGGTAAAAAATATGTCAAATTTTGTTTTCGTTGGACATTTTGACGTTATTTCCGCAACATCTCAAGAAGTACGAATGCAATCAGATTTAAACTTCATAATTATCTCGAGAACATCAACGCGCAACTCACTACAGAGTTCCGTGCGGATCAAATCGTTAAAAAAATCGGGGAAAATTGTTTTTCGAAAATTATCCACATCTGACAAAGATAAAAATTGGTTCATTGAGAAGAGGGAGCTACAGTAATAATAAACTGACATAATCACTAGGATGAATATCTCTCGATAAATCAACAAATATTTGGTTAATTGGATGATTAGCTCTGATCAAGGTGGAATATTTGTTGATTTATCGACAGATATTCATCCTTGTGTTTGTTTATGTTAGTTTACTATCCACATCTTTATCAAAAAAAAAATAGTTTCTTCTTAACTGATTGACCAGATTTCGATGAAATTCTGCACAGACCTTGAAGTTAGTATTTCACAACAGTTTTTCAAATTCTAATTCGATATAATGTTTATTTCCGGAGATAATAGGAAAAAAATATGTAAATTTTCGTCGTTATTTGAAATTTTGAGAATATTCCATAATATCTCAACTATTAACGCGATCAGATTTTAGTCGGGATAGAACTCGGAGTCAATATTCAAAAACAGTGCTTTGAAATTCAGTTTCATCCGATATTTCCAGAGGTATTGAAAAATTAAGGTTATTTCCTAAATATCTCAAGGAGAACAGAAGCGATCAGATTGAAACGATGTACTTATTTAAGAATAAATGCAAAATGATAACGTGAGAATCGTAGGGGTAGAAGATTGTGAAAAAGTATTCGAAAATTTTGGAAATTTTCGTTGAAAATTTCAGTTCACCGAAACTATTCCTATCACTATCACATTTCTACGAAACTGACCAAAACCTTGTGCCGGTACTTTTCAACAGTATTTCAAAGTTCAGTTCGATACGATATTCATTTTCGGAGATATTGGAAAAAAGTTTTGTCAAATTTCTTGGTTATTTCTTCAGTATTGTTGTTTTTATTAGAGTTACTCAAAAAACACTCAAATAATAAAATTTCGAATTGATATATATGCGGAATCATTGGATGATTTTACCAATTCGCGGTTTAACAAATATCGAGTCTCTAAATGGATTCTTATTTTACGGTTGGCAGTTGGACCGATCTAAGCCACAATAACATCCGAAAAAATGACTAAGAGACTCGATATTTTGGGTCGAATTTGTGAAATCTTTGAATCCCCACAATGGTTCCTTAGATATGTGCATTCGAAATGTTTTTTTTCCAATATTACCAATAATGTAGATATGATCGAATCAAATATCTGCACTTGGTTGAAAATTGACAACGCAAAGGTTCATGCAAAATATCTTGAGAATATGGCTTCGAATGTGAATAAGTGCGTAAATCTGCTGACTTCACGTCAATGCTTTTTTAGAGTGAAAAAATTATGAAACGGTCAAAAATGTAAGAACCGTAAAGGAAAAAGAAATTAGAGCACGCATTAAACAGAATGAGCGAGAAACGTCCAAAAACAAACATATAATACCGAATTAACAAGTTTTCCTCTTCACCTAAATCCATTATGACTAGTTTTCAATTATAAGCTGAATTGTTCATGTTTCCAGGCATTATTTGATCAATGAAATTAAGTTTTCCCTTAATGTATTACAAGCTTTTGAAAAGCTTGAAAAGTAAGGCAGTTTTCCACTTAAATTCAATAGGTGTTCATCAGATATTCAAAATGAATACGATTTTAGGCTGGAAAAAGTTTCATAATATTTTCATTTACCTCCCTATAACAAGTAGGAGCTTCATAAAATGTTCACTAAGACATTATAATAATAATAATAATGATAATAATAATAATAATATTAATGATAATAATAATAATAATAAAAATAATAATAATAAAAAGATGATTATTCTATCTGTCAACTGTCAGATAAAATGTGTCACTGTCATGTGAATAGTTAATGTGTCACTTGCATCAATCCGAATTCTAATATATCGACCAAGGAAGTTCCCGCTTGGACATTCTGTATGGTGATCGAACTTCAAAAGCTCCTTGTTTTCAAAGAATTCGTTTTAGCATAAAGACCCATAAAACATAGCGAAACTTTCAATCCATTCCTTAGCGTCTTTAAAACTTCCGATCTCGATTATTTAGGATTTTCTTTGGCTGTTCGATAAGGACGGTATTTTCCGGGTCACCGGTGTAAGGATAAAACAGTTGGTAACAGTGCACTCACGTCTCCTGCCGCCCTCAGGAACTGTCGACCGACGTCTTAACTCACAGGACCAAAGGCAGGCCCAAGGAGGGTGCTGAGAAGTGGCCAGTGAGGAACGTGATGCTCCCTACAAGATCTATTACAGATAAAAGCTTCGTAACTTATGCCTTTGCAATATACGACCGATCGTATTTTATTGCAACAACCAGATTCCCCTGAACTTTCTAGGTATCGTTCTCGAACCGCAAAATTTAAATGTGAAAGGATTTAAGACTTTCCCAACTTCCACGCAGTTCCTCAAACAGGAAATATATACTACGGAAATTCATTTGATACAAATATACAGGTTGATCCGTATATATCAACCCCCAAGTAAAAACGAAAAAAATTCAAAAAGACGTAAACATTCGTAGGGGGACATTTCATATGATTAGTTCGAAACAATTTGTATCAACCCTGTGAGTGTGATGACAGCAACCCCCAAAATCTTACATGAAAAGGTGGGTAGATTGACAACCCGTTTCGAAGGCAATTTGACTGACTTATCGAAAACGCCACACACTTAATATTTTTTGTTTGCTCTTTCAAAGAATATAAAAAGTGTAGAATTGTAACAATAGCAAGAGTTGCAATAAATGATGGAAAATTTGCTACTGATAGGTTCAATATCAATATCAATATTTCAATCAACAATCAACATTTCCTAGAAAACAAGCAAATCCCATGTGTGTGAAAAACAGAACTTTCAGATGTCATGATGTTACTGAATTTGCTGTTCATTCAAAGTTGGTGAAAATCATATCTACGGAATTACCGAGTTGACCCATTCAAGGATTTCATCTACGTTATCAATCCCAGAGTTACTCCAGAAATATCCAATCAACCTAGCGGCTGATTCTGAACTAAATAACTTACGAAAAAATTGACAACGAAGTTATTAAAATATTATTGTCCAATATTTCTGAATATTCTTATCTGGTCGACCGGAATGAAACTTACAGCACTCTTGTAGAATATTTGAGAGAATATTTCTGCGAAATTCCAACAAAATATAACGAATAGTTGGGAACAACATTTCCTAACCAAAGTTTGAAAAAATTTCTTCAGAAATTTTTCTAACCATACGGTAATCACGAAATGTTGCATAGGTTTGTACTTCAGGGTCTTGCAACTAAAACCCAGATTTCAGTTGGATCATATCAGTTCTTCTGCAGATTTTGAAGAAATATCCAACCGAATAGAACCGATTTCGGTCCAAAATTCCAGAATCGTGTACCTACTTTTTTTTCCTCTGGGTTACCGTAGAATATTGCGGCTAGATTTGGTGTACCTTATAATCGGTATCTCGAATATTTTTTTAGGAAGAGGTATAACATTGAACGGGCAAAATCATGCCTTCTGAGTTATGCCGAAAATTTTTGAGAAAGTACCTACCCTCCATGCTTCATGCGTGAGAATAAAAACTTTTCTTGAAGGGTACCCCAAATGTTGATTTTTCTAATATTTATCCAAAATTAGGTACTCTATGGCAATTGCAAGACCATGTCTTCCTATAAGAGATAAAAAGTTCAGAAATGTCTTTTCAATACCTACAATGCCTAACAATAAATATGCTCTCGAATTTTAACCTGGCTATTACATGAAATTACTTGGTTCCAACTTTATTAGCAGCAAGATTTGAAACAGGTCCACAGACGTCCATACTTGTTGGCAACACGCCCTATTTCATAACCCTTTTTCCTGTTGCGAACAAGGCTGTTCGTCTCTGGGCCTGTTGCAAATCTTGCTGCACAATAATTTGGCAACCAAAATTACCTCTTCCATAGGCTGCTCAAGCTTTTTGCGAACCTTGCTGTTAAAAAGATTGGCAAATATTCTATTCGTCAGAGGGTCGCTTCAAATGACCAACAGACCAACAGACTTCCAATAAATAAGCAACTTGGTTTAAACCATATTGGCAGCAATGTTTGCAACCAGCGCAGAGACAACCGAACTTGTTAGAAACACGAACAAGTTCCATCCACATCATGTTGCCAATACGGTAGGTCCTCTGTGAGACTTGCAATAAAGCAAGTTGCTCATTTGTGTGCTGCTTCGCACCAACCTGAAATACCATCCGGCCCACAGGTTTTTACTGTAAGTTATTTCACAATTACTTTCAGCTACTCACTGACGGGCAACTTGCTTGCCAACTTTGTTGCACGTCGTGTTAACAACAAATTTGGTAACCAAGTTGACCGTCTGGGGGTGGCTAAGTAATGTCACTTAATGTTCACATTAAGTGAAAACCTGTAATTTATTTTATATCAGCAAAATGTGAGAGGGCTGGAGAGAACAAACTGTATATATTCCTCATAAATAATTGACTATGAAATAGGTGAATCCAACGCTTTTTCGATAACCTATAAACTTGTCATGATCAACTCACACCCCCCATAATATTGAAGTCGTGTCGTATTCCAGAAAGATACCTGGGGGAGACTTTGTTGAGGTTTGATTCATACCCTCAAGAGCGTCCATAACTTGGCCGGTTCTAGCGGGTCTTCTCGAACATGAAATGCGATAAATATGGTGTATAGAATGGCCAAGGCCCTTACTGCTACGTGTTCATTACTCCCAAGTGGCGTTCCCAGTTTAACATCCCTGCCCCTACCTGAGTTTGCAGCGATTAAAGCGACTTTATTGTTTTTCTCGCTTTAATATTTCAAGAGATATACGAGACGATCGTTTCCACTAAAAATTGAACCTGGAAAGAATCACTTCCTTCGGATCGAAATTCAGAGCTCCTGTAGCATAAAATATAATTACAAATGAGAACTAAATGCTAAACTACTCCAGTAACTGAACAAACAGTTAGAAGATGTTAACAGTTGGAACTTGAGAGAAAGGCATTATGAAGAATAACACAAACTCATTACTAGACATAATGTTTCATCTTTATGTTACGATTTACAATATGCAAAATCTTACCCAAGTGATCTCAAACAAAACACTCCATTCAATGGAGCGAGATCGACATGATTTTATTGATGAGCTTGTCATATGCTTGTACATAAAACAATAATATCCTCAGTTCCACAGTTTTTTCAATCTTACGATATTGATACATTAAGATATGTTTTATGGTCATCGATTTTTATTTTGTCATTCATGAATCGGAAGACATGTGAAGGTTCAATAGAATAATTCTGCATTTTAATTTTGAATGACTCAAATTTAAACAGCTATGTAAACACGGTTCCCACGAAAATTTACACTGAAAAGCATTAAATGCATGTGAAAAAAATTAAGTAGATACAATTCATTTCCAACATTAAAATCTCCGAAAACCTTCGATCGATTTGCTCATAACGAACCTAAATTTTCGACAATTTTATAATTCATTTGATCATTCCGTTTCGAAAGCAAATCCAAAGAACATAGAGCTGATATGATCATTTCACGACCATTCTTACCCGTCCCTGAATGAAAAAAAATAGATTTTTCAATGAGTTGTAAAAAAAATTTTTTTTTTAAAATTGGGTCATCTTTCCAAGCGCTGTTTTCAAGGCCAAGTGCGTGAAATGGGGAAGGAACATTGGGGACGAATAACTCACGTACCTTCAGGTAGAATTCTCAATACCCATCGAAAATGTTTTGTCATTCACCGTTTCCAGATTCAACTCAGTGTCAACCTCAATAAAAGTTCGGGTGAAATTTTTTTTAATTTTCGGAGCAAAATTTTAGGATTACCCACGTAACTCCTGATTTGAAAATTCAATCATTTTGTATAAGATACTCGGATGAGGTAATTTTGATAACTTCGTCACATTGATTTGAAAAAACTGAGACGAGATGGTTGGAGTTCAATTTCTTCTTTGTCTTTTATATTTAATGTGGACTTTCGGCATGCTCATTATTGACGTCAGCCATAGTAAACGTTGAGAATAAAATACATCAGACTTCCAATTTGCTACTTCAGCTAAATCCTTGAACCGTAAGCTGATGGCTCAACATCTAAGTTTGTTGTTGTTTCTTAAAATACTACCCCAATAAGTAAAAACTTTGGTGTGGATGGGGACTTCCGGCAGAATAACTAATATCAGAGTTGCCGAGGAATAAATACATTTTTCATGTAAATTAAAATCCGAACTTTCATCGAAAGATGGCAATAAATTGCTGCTAAGGGGTTGCAGAAACTTTTTATCCTTAAAACAGTTGTGGCTGGGTAATTAGTCATTTATGAATCCAGTAATTACACATAAAAAGATAAATAGATGTTCCCGCCTTAATGGGCCGAGGCATCCGTACGAAAACGGCCCTTATGGATCCTTCTTTAAGAAGTGCAATTTGCCCTTCAAACTGCTTCATTTTTGAGATGGGGGCTTTTTAGATCCTAAATTAGTCAACGGACGCGTCTTATGATGAATTCGGATACAAACGAGGATTATATTAATCTTGATTATGGCATCGAGAACCCTCCTCACATATTTGAAGAGGAAATTCAGGTCTTGAACGAATTTAAAGCAACATGGAATTAACGAAAGGTAATTACTTGGGTAGAGCATCTTCAGAAGGACAATTCAACGAAAACGTATTTGTCAGTAAGGCACTTTATATTACATTATAATGCCCATTGAAGAAGTATTCAACGTGTACAGAGCGAATACAAGGTGTCTCAACAGGAATTTTATAACAATTATATACAGATTTTTCTGTATAACCTTTACATAATATCTTTCGATATTGATTTGATATCTTACGATATACTTTTATGTCTTCGACGTACTACGTCTTCAATGACAAAATTATTATATCAACTGGCATATAATGATCAAAGTAAAAAACTTGGGAAAAGTGTAAAAAAATGAAATACAACCTAAAAACAATACTAGACACAGTGTTTCATCTTCTATCTTTCGATTTAGAATCATCAGTAGCATTTATTCTATATTATACATCAAAAACTTACCACGTGTTTTGTTACGCACAGTTCACATCAATAACGGAAATAAGCAGGTTTAAGTCCATACGCATGCTTGTTAGAATTGTGCATAGAAACAATAATGCCAAAGATTTTACTTACACCTTCTTCTTTCCTTGACAAATGAAATGCGGTAAAAAACATTTTCCAAAATCTTTATAACCTCAAAAATTAAATGACAGTTGATATTGACCCTTGAAAACTATAAGTTTTCATTCAAATATTAAATTCAAAAAAGTCTACTTGTTAAAGGCTATTGAAACAACAATTAAATACAGATTTTTCTGTACAGAAAAATCTGTATTTAATTGTTGTTTCAATAGCCTTTAACAAGTAGACTTTTTTGAATTTAATATAGGAATTTTATATTTCGAAAATCGATTTAAATAAAATAAGCCGTTAGCGAAAAAATATTCATTAATTATTAAAATACACCCTTTGGGAATTTATTTCTTGAAAATAATGTCGTCTAAATTTTTCCCTCGCGTTCGCGAGATGCATTCAATCTAACATTAAAATTTTCTGATTACGGATTGGCAGGTAGGCTCCTTGATGACTCCCATTTCCTGGCGAATATTGTAATTTAACTGGTCCAGGGAAGTTGGTTTATTAATGTAGACTTAAGATTTGGGGAAACCCCACAGAAAAAAGTCCACAGGAATCAAATCAGGACTGCGTGGTGGCCAATTCATGTCATCTCTTCTCAATATTAATTCGCCTGGAAAAATTTCAGGAACTCGTGGAGGAGACCTATTGGACGTGTGTGACGTTGCTCCATCCTGCTGGAACCATGTTCTTTGATTATAGCCAGGAAAATGTTGCATTTCAAGCAACAAAACTCATCTAACATCCTAACATAACGCTCTGAATTTACTGTAAGAGCACGTCCGCTTTCATCTCCAAAAAAGTATGGACCGATAATAATTCCTCGCGATGACACTGCAGCCCATACGGTCAGTTTTGGTGAATGAAGGGGTTTCTGATGCTCACATTTGGGATTGGTTGCACTCCAATAGTGACAGTTCTGCTTCTTTACGTGCCCATTAAGATGAAAATGAGCTTTATCGGAGAATAAGATGTTAAATGTTTTTAAGCGCTAAATTGCTTGATTTACGAATTCTAGCCTCTGAATGGCATCCTGGGTTTTAGATCTTGCACCAATTGAATTTTGTAGGGGTGCAGCTTTAGATCTTTGTGCAAAATGCAGTGCAGCGATGATCTACGCCCGTGCAAAGCACTTGCACGCTTCCGAATGGAGAGGTCGGGATCATCACGAACAGACTGATTGGTCCGTTCCACGTTCTCTTCTGTTCTCGATGACCTTGGTCGTCCGGATTTCGGTTTACTTAGTGTTGAACCGGTCTCCTCAAACTCCTTCTCCAAATTCCGAATGAGAGGAATGCTTGGTGCATCATTCAGAAAATTCAGACATTTTGACAGAACGAAAGCACGCTGTTCCCCAGAACACGCGAGTGAAAGTGGCTCCCGATAAATAGTTTATAACTTCCCACATAGGAGCAATATTTATAATTTTTTTTTAAACTTTTATTCCTTGTGTTCCAGATATTGAGGGAAAAATCCTAGGATGATAAATAACAACGGTTGTCAGGAAAGTGGACACTTTATTATTGCTCACTACAAAAGTTTTGCCGAAGTTTTGTGGAAATTTTTTATCCTCGTTTTCAAGGCAATATTTTGTACTTTATACTGCAGTTAATACTGAAACTATTTAAGAACATCTTTTCAAACTCTGAAAATATACTACGAACGCATATGTTAGACAAACTACAATCTTAACATTGTATTTTGACTACAAAAAGCTAAAGCTAAAAAGCTAGTGACTTGAAACTCAGGATAGGTTGCACATCCGTTCTTCAATGGGCCACTTTTTTTTGGGTGTTATACTCATTCGAATTCCTGAAGTTATTTCCTCAATATCACAGAAACTGCTAACGCCATCAGATTGAAACTTGGTAATGAGTTGTGAAATACCACCCGCTGCGAAATAATTTCAGGATCGTATCATGAGAATATGAAAAAAAAATAATCAATAATGTTAACTTATCTTGAAAAATTTTTTTCTCCGAAACTATTAGTCAGATTTCGATGAGATTCTGCATATACCTTGAAGTCATTAGTTGAAAAGAGTGTGCGAGATTTTATTTCCATCGGATTCTAATTTCCCGACATATTGAAAAAATATTGTACAATTTTGTGGTTCTTCCTTGTTATCGTTGATTCTGGAATAACTCCAAAAATAGTGATTTGATCATTATGGAACTTGATTCCTAGTTGTCCAATGCCATTGCGCAATTTTAGTTGAAATTTCCTGATGACCCTGACATAACAATTATTTTAACAAAATTTCAAGCGTTTTCTGCTCGAGAATTTGAACATGCGTGAAAAAGCTGCGGATCTCACGTCAGTTCTTTGGAAGAGTTATTTTTGTAGCTCCGTCATCACGTGCAACAGTGATCATAATTTCAGGAATACCTTGTGATCCAACCAATTCACACATGCCCTCCAGATAAAAAGTATCCTTTTCCCAAGTTGCCGGATCAATTAGGTTTCGATTTTAATTCCGAAATCGAAAAGTAATTTACATCCCAGGCTTAGGCTCTTGCGGCATCCGAAGCGAATGCCCATCGTTATGTGTGTCCCAATTAGAAGCATTCCTGTTTACAGATTCTCCTTCGGTCCTTCCTCATCGGTTTTTCTTTGAAACCGGACGTTTGCCCGAATACGGCAACCGATTTGGTCAATAAAAATAATCAGCAAATGAGGCCTAAGGGCGCACACCCCGCGCGTTCCTTTGAACTTAGAATTAATCCTGATCCCCTTTGATGCTTCAACTTTGACATGACAACCCTCGTTGACATCCACTTTAGAAATATATCATTTGAATAACTTCAGTTATATTTTTCAACCCCCGTGTGCCTTCGACTGAGGGTGGGTTAAAGGGATTTGGATCACGTTGATTAACATTAGCTTAACCGTAACCCTATTCGTATCGAGAATATCTTCGTCAGTTAGGCAGCAATGCAAGATTAGAGTGGAGAAGCCTTTTAGAATTTTTTTCGAGAGAAGTTGTGGGTTAACTAAGAAAATTCCATTAATTTTTTGGTATTTTCTATGGTTTCATTCCAAATATCTGAAAAAGAACTATTGAAAATTAAGAAACAAAAATATTTTTAACGTCAATTTGAACGACAACGAAATTAAACGAGGACAATAGATTTGAAAATATCGTCGTTATTATTCTTCTTCTTCTTATTATTGGATGAAAAAATTCTTATTTACGAATTTCAACTCAGTGGTTGTTTTCGACTGGAAATCCGAAATTTACAGCCGTTTGGGAAAATGATACGGAAAAACTACACCCTGTATACAGTTTCGGGAAGGACTCATCAAACGCGGAGACGAGAAATTCTAGAAAAGTAGTGCCCAGAGGTCAGCTGCATTCTTAAACTCGTGTGCGAAAAATAGACAAATTTGACATATTTTTTGCGCGCTTGTTCTAGGCAAACAGCGTGCTATCATGTTGTCCAAATGTCTGTAATTTTTCGAATTTTGAGCCGAAAATGGTCTCAAACGACTCGGTTGGACTCTCACTGATAAAGAATCCGGTGTCTAAATCGATTCTGTCCGGCCGTCCGTACGTCCGTAGGCACGATAACAGGCGTACGGAAGAACCCAAATTTAGAGTTGATTGCATTCAAAATGCGAAGGTTGAGTTCGTTAATGAGCAAAATCAGTCGAATGGTTTCGGAGTTATAGCCATTTGAAGTTTTGAGGTTATTTCCATGATATGATAGCTACTAAAGCGATTGCATTGAAACTTGACGGTTGGTTGGAGCGTTAGGACTTGCAACTTTTCGAAGAATTTGGTTGAGATCATGCTGTCAGTAAATTAAGAAAAAAATTTTTTCAAAATTTTGTCGAAAACTTTTTTTCCCAGGCACCTAATCATTAAATTTGGAGAAAATTTTGGTCGTATCTTGAGTTTTATATTTTACAGCATTGTTCCAAATTTCAACTCGATACAATGATAATTTTTGAAGGTATTGTGAAAAAATATGGCAAATTTCGTGTTTTTTTCAAGATATCGTAATTTTTTTCCGGAATAACTCGAAAAATGCTATTTCAATCATGATAAAATTTGGCATTCAATTTGGAAATGCTGATAGACAACTTTGTGCCGAATTTCGTTATGATCGTGTCATTAAAACAATTTGAAAAAACTTTCAAATTTTTTTTCAAATATTCAATATTCTGTGACGTTCTGATCATGATATCTTCATGAATTTCTGCATGAATATTCGAACTGTCATTTTTCGATACAGTACTGGATTTCATTTCGATCTAGTGTGTATTTTTGGAAATATTGGGCAAATAAAACTTTGAATGGGTTCATCTGCGGAATCATTGGTTGGATTTTACCAACTCACGAATTTCGGCCTTCTTAATTGAGGTCCAAACCTACACTTCAAATATCGAGCTTATAAGTTGTTTATTTCGGAAAATATTGCGTTTACGGTCGGCCGTTAGGTTTGGGGCTTGATTACGAAGGTCGAATTCGTGAATGGGTAAAATCCGCCCAATGATTTCATAGATATACCCATTCAGAATTCTGTTTTCCAAATTCCAAAAATGCAGATTAGATCGAATTGAAATCCAGTATTTTATCGAAAGAAAACTAGAGAAGCACTGCCGTGAAGGCAGCAGCTTTTGCGCATATGTTCAACTTCGTTGCCAAAGCGGTCATCTTTTTGGAACATGCGCGCAAAAGCCTTCACGGCAGTTCTTTTCTAATTTTTTTTTCATTTTGATACTCATCCTACCATGAGAATTTCAAGTTGATAGGATTCTTTTTATTTTCGTAATAGAGCCATCAGCCGGTCGGACAAAATCAATTATGACATCGGAGTCGTTATCAGAGAGGGCAATCTAGTAGTTTAAGAAAAATTTTTAATTAATTGGGAGATATATATTCATTCCATTGATTTTTCTCACTTTTTAGGTGTCACTTGCCAAAAAATGAGAACTCTCAATATGACAGCTGCTGTCATTATAGCGGGCCCAAATTGAAACCCTAAATTCAAAACCCTACAGAAATATTTTGCCTCTACCGATTGCCAAATCTCTACAGATTTTGTGTTTTCACCTCGTGTAATATTGTTAATTGTGATTTCAAATTAGGCACAGGCATTCATCCATAAATTCTCATTAATTTCATTTGAGGAGTAGGTTCGAAGAAACATACACAAGCTGAAGAAAATGAAATTATCCTAAATACATTTAATATTGCCGGTAAAGGCCATGAGTCTCAATTTAAAAGACGTTTTAACGCGCATTACATATTATATGGTTAGATATGAGACAGTAAGTAACCAGCCCCTGCGGTTTTATAGGGCAGGGACTACCTCATAATGACACAGCCCTGGTCCCATGCATTTTATATCAGGAGGGAATTTTCTGCTGAAAACTTTTTACGATGCGGTAATTTCGACGAACTTTTTGCAAGCTGATTTTTATATTAGACGCTAGCACAGATAAATCTTCATTAAACTACACACTGGATATCTTCCAGCGCTTGTTTCGGATGGGGACAATACGAATTTTTCTTCATGTGCCTCGGAAAGATATACAGACTGATCTGACTTTCATTTATTAAATTTTATCTCTTTGATTATTCAGGGAACCTCAGAGTGCCGACACAAATGCGACAAGACAAAATAAGACCATAATTGTAACTTTAACAAATAGTTTGGATGAAATTCCGAGGGGAGCTGTTCTTTTGTACATGGAAACTGTAGGGAATTCAGGTATACAAATACATACGAAGATTTATTCAGAAATCCAGCTCTAAGTATTTTCCTAGAGGAACAGATGAAGTTTTGAAGAATAGAGTCATTGAGTTTCTATGAACGCAAAAAGTATTAGGCTTGTCTTTTGCTTTCCTAATAGAATCCGGTTCTGTGTTTAACATATCAATGAATAATTTATTTTCACAATTCTGTCCAAAACCTTGAAAAATACGAGTGTTCACATTTAGAACGAATTCTGAGGAAAAATCAAATAATTAAAAAAAACACGATAACCTTGAGTCATTTGAGGTATCCTCCGGACTAGAATACAACACGTTCAATGAATTGAGACTGAAAACTTTCAACAATTTCGTACTCAGTTTTACGAACTGGTAAGAACAAAATTATTTACAAATCTAAAAAGGTGGTACAATTTTTTCAAGAATTTTGTACAGCGTACAGTGAACTGCAATTTTATGATGTTTCCAGTAATCGGCCAATCAGAAAATTGCGTCAACGAGTTTGAGTTCTCTTCATCAACCACACCTTGATCGGTCCATTCAAAATTATTTACAGTCAACTTCGAACGGGAATAATTCAAAGATCTTATTAATATGTACTCTTCCCAAGTGATCTCAATCATAATTGATTCAATAATAACTGATTCAATCATATTTCGACTCAATCTTAGTTGATTCAATCATAAATGACTCCTTAATGATGGACTTAACCACGATTGACTCAACCTGAACTGAGCTGGCTCAATCATAATTGGCTATATCATAATATAGTTGATTGATTCAACCACGATTGGCTCAATCTTAATTGACTCGATCAAGCTTAGCCAATCATAAATGACGTTACCATTAAGACTGAAGCAAGCAGCTGCTTTAATTCTTGATAGTATCTTCATGGTGTGTCTATAAGGTATAAAAAGTCACAAAAAAAGAACAAAACATGTTTTATAACTATGTTGTTAAATTTCGATGAGAGTCTCTGTTCAGGCTGGTTAAAATAATAGTACGATTGAATCAGTGGAGTATGAATCAATTTCTCAGATGGCCGATAATAATTGACCCCGTCGTTGATATAGAAACAAGCAACCGATTATAATCATTAAACAGTTGAGTTTTTCTATGAAACTCCTGCATAATATCTTTCGATATTTATATTTTACGATATAATGACAAAATTAAAAACTGAACCAATTGGCATATAATGGTTGAAATCAAAATTTAGAAAAAAAATATAATACAAATATAATACTAAACACAATATTTAATATTTTATCTCTCGATCCGAAATTATCAATATCAACTATATTTTACTTTTTATATGTGAAATCCTTTCACGTGGTCGCAACAACACGAGATCTATATATACTACCGAATAGTTGGTCAAATTCTCGTGCAAAGAACAACATTGCTATCAGTTCCACTCTTTCTTCTCATTTTATAAGTGGAATGCTGTAAAAAAAAAACAGTTTCAAAAGTTTCTATGACTTCAAGAGGTGAATTCCAGTAAATAATGAACTCATAAAACTTTCGTTCCATTTCAGATAATAAATTCAAACTAGTCTTCTTCATAAAGGTTCTTCTGTAATAAAAATACAAACATAATACCAGAGGCAGTGTTCCTCAATGACATCTATTCTTTTCTTTATGTCAAAATCTGATCGCAATAACATTTGATTTCAAACCAACGAGATCGATATGATACTACCGAATAGCTGGCCAAATGCTTTTGCATAGAACAACACTGCCGTCAGTTCCACATTATCTACTGTATTTTATGAGTGTAATACTTTAGAAAAACCAGCCACGAAAATATTTGTATTTTCAAGAACTAAATAACAGTAAATAATGAACCTCGAAAACTTTCGTTTCGTTTCAAAAATCAGCTCTATTAAGTTGCATAGAGGAACAGATAAAGTTTTGAAAAAAAGATTCATTTAGTTTCTATGAACGCGAAAAGTATTAGGTCTTTTCTTCTTCAAGACTAAGATGACAGTAAAGTGACTCTTCAAAACTGTTTTATTTCGAACATTGAATTCAAACGAGTCTACTCGATAAAGGATATTAGTATGATTACTAAAAAAAGAGATTTTTATGAAATATTTTATACATAATATTTTCGGTATTGATATCTCACGATATACTTTATGGTTTTTGGAAGTACTACGACTTGAATGACAAAACTTAAAATTATATCATCTGCCGTATATTGAAATGAGGCCAAAAACGAACGAAAAATCTGTATCATTCAATTTTATCTTTATCTACAAGTAAACGCGTTTGCATTCAATATTTGAAATAGAACGATAGTTTAATGGGGTCGTTATAAACAGTCACCTAATTCTTAGAGTTATAAGAATTTCGAAAGTGGTTTTCAACAACATTTCATTTATAGAAGAAGGAAGAATGTGTTATAATGATGGCAATATGATTTCATCCACAAGCATTTGACACGCTCGTCGATCTCGTTCGTTTGGAACCAAATATTGTTGCGCCCATGAGTGATTTTGACGTTAAATATAGAATAAATCCAATCGAAAACTTTTAATCAAAATATGAAAGATGAAACACTTCTTCATTAAATGCAATTTGATGAAATTTTTAAAACTGTCATTCAAGACGTAGAACGTTTGAAAATACTAAACTTTATCGTAAGATATTAATGAAAATAATCATTATAATAATGCTTTATATCAAATCATATTCATTAAACTACACAAAGTTGTGTGTAATGAAATGATGCAGAGTAAAAAGCACAAAAACATATATGTATTTACAAAATTAACGATGACTCAAAAATTACTCCAGAGTGTATGGCTCTAAATCAGAGAGATATTCAAATATGTTTTTCCTGAAAATATTCTCATCCTCTATGGTCTCAATATGTATTGGAAAAGAATACATAGAAAGATATTATGCAGGGATATTACAGAAAATCTGTAATATTCAATGATTGTATTTATAACCTTCATCAGGTGGATAAAATTGAATATAAAACCTGATCAAAATGATCAATCGTCTAAAACTCATCCCAGACCACCGTCCTGTCATCATGTTGCGTCTGTAAGTTACTTCCGGACTGAATGATAAACGAATGCGTGAAAATTGCAGAGATTTCCGGTTGTTCCCGCATTCATATTGTCGGCTGGATCCCAATTATCTTATTTCCCCCACGCATTCTTCGATCCTTTCGTAAGGCCGGAAAATCCATTTTCCGTGGGAACTAATTCCGGCCGACCGAGAATATTTATAAACGGACTGACCGCCGACTTGATTTCCTCAGGTGATACTTCAGATTGAAGTTTAGTGGAAAGCTGAGTAACGTCTGCAAAAGACGTGGACCAACAGAAGCAAGGACCAGATTCCCGAGCGTCACATTAAGTGGCCAGCTCTTAGTTTGACCGTGAGCTATTCGTATCCCTGTTGGGATAGCGGAGGGGAGGGTCTGGCTGGCCCTTTGCTATCTCTTGAGGTTGGCCTGGTCGCTTTCATACGTCTACTATCCTACTGGGAACTGATTAATTATTGCCAGTTAATGCCTGAACACATCATAACATACAATGGGACCCGCACTACCCTCGATAGTTTTCCTCTAGGAAAAGCCGTTACAGTCCAAGACATTGCGACACTCAGACCCTGCCAACTCCTTGTAGATAAAATGATTCGGGAAAGTCGTGACGTGTGAGTCAGGAGCGCTATTTAATATCAAGATAAAAGTTGTTTGGTGTAAATGAATTTTGATAATATACTCAGTGAGAAGAAGGTGGAACTGTTACTATACATAAGCTTTATCGCCGTATTCGAGCCTCTGGATTCTTCTCATATCAACCACGATTACTGCTGCCTTCAACTGCGGGCCACTGTCGTCAACAGAGAACGACAGCAATAGGAGGCAGAGTCATCTCCAGCGACATATTAACTGATAAAAGGTAGTTTTTTAGAAGTATAGAACTTCAAGTTGGCAACACCGTTTTAACTGGCGGCCATTTTGTCAGCTGTCAAGTGATTTGTGTTGAGGTTGATCGGGCATTTCAACATGAATAGACTGACGCCTGAACAACGCTTCCAATTGCAAATTGCGGTCAACATAATCGTCCACCAGAGCAATTAATTCGAGTAACTATGGATGGCTTTCGCACCACGTTTACATTATCTGATAATACGCATCCACAGAGACGTCGTACAGTGAGAAGAAAAGCCATTGCTTCTTTGAAGACAATGCTGGCCTGAATCTTACAGTCAATGGTGACCGCTATAGAGCCATGAATACTGACTTTTCGTTCCTCAATTGAACAGCCATGATGTGCAGCAGCTGTGTTTTCAACCAGACGGTGCAACATATCACACAGCTCGTGCCACAATTGATTTACTGAAGGAAACGTTTGATAACCGCATAATTTCACGTTCCCGACCTGTGGATTGGCCTCCAAGATCGTGCGATATAACGCCGCTAGACTATTTTCTGTGGGGACATGTGAAGTGGCTAGGTTACGCCGATAAGCACGAAACGATCAACCACTGGGAGGACAACATTCGCCGCGTTATTGACGATAAACGGCCACAAATGTTGGAAAAAGTGAAGGATTTCCTACTCTAGAAAGAAGAGATCTAGTTCCGGTTGAATAAATAAATCGACGGATCGCATAGGTAGAAAAATATTTCTGAATATCTCAGATAAAATAGACCGTAAACCGAATAACTTTCTAGAGGACATTACTACAGACTCAACTTTTTCAGAGAGGATTTGAATTTATAGTTCCAGAAATATAATTATCGAAATTTTATAGTTCCATTATCTAAAAAAATACAGATTTGATCTAGTTGACAACTAATTGCGAAATTGCTTGAAGTCCATGCAAACTTTTTTGTTTCCCGAAAAGAGGGATTTCGCGGGTTCAATAAGGAGATGGGTGAACACTTCAGGACTGAATAACCCAGAGACTTGTTAGGCATCATTTAGGTGGATTTCATGAGTAAAAAGGCAGATGAATACAAACAAGCATATTCCAAATTTATACCTTCTTCAGAATTTTCTCCCGAATATTGAATTCGATGGAGAAGAGAGGAAGTTCTCTTGAATTCAATGAAAATAGGTTTCAGAATAACCTGTGGAATAATGCTCTATCAAGAACTATTCTAGTTCGGGATCTGCAGTAATGTAATGAGTCTTCCTCAGGCTAGAAGATTGCAGAATGAATCGTTTGAATTCCGTCGGCTCTAATTTGTTCAGGAGTTTCATAAGGAACAACTCGTTAACTCGGATGGTTGAATTAAATGTTATTCATAATTTTCTGACACACTTTCAATTTTTCCTCCAACATCTGAAACAGAGATATTGACATTGAAAAAAATCGTCCTTATTATTATTATATTGTTAGTTCATTATTACTGGAGCTTTCTTTTCTCCACGAACTAATTCCTATCTTTGTCAGATGTTGTAAAACCGCAAAATCGCAGATGCAGCGACCTGATACGACAAAAGGATGAACGTCATGCCCATCGATTAAGGTATTCTGCACTCGAAGGTAGGATTGGCAAGATGCTCCTGTACGTAGTTATACTGCAGTATTCCATCTGAAAGGTGACAAGTATATAGATTCCCTACTCAGTGGTTTTGTCCAAGGAAAGATGGCCTGACGATCAGTAATAACTAATATTTGTTGATTTATAGACAGATATTCGTCCTTGATTATGTTAGTTTATTATTCCTGGAGCTCTCTTTTCTCCACGAACCAATTCCAACCATGTTTATAGTATTCTCGGTAGGTATTCGTGCAAAGAAATATACAGGAGAAACATCACGGTCGTTAGATATAAAAAAGCGAGAACACAAAATCTACCTGAATAGTAAAGTCATAAGATCCCAAATAGCCAATCATGTGTGTTCGACTATTGGATATAAAATGAAAGATTGGGAAAATACAAAAATAGTTATGGCGGAACCAGATAATATGAAAAAAAAAATAATGAATCCTCCTGTATTTTACTAAATGGAGAAATAATTTCGCGCATTTTCCTACAGAAATGGCCATATTTGACCGAATTCACTGAAAATAGAGGTAGAATTGAGAAGGTTTGTATCAATTGAATCTGCGTTGCTGAGGATCTCTGAAAATGTCAATTTAACAAAATCTTGAAATAAAACTTATTGAATAATTCTGCAAATTTTCTCGTCATCATCTGATGAGGGAGTCAAATATAGACTCTGAAACGTTACAGTTCACTTCGTTGATCGTTTGCTTCATTTGGATATTGTTCATCATTTTTCTAGAAACTGACCTTTGCAAATAGTTTGAATCTTGCAATCCGTGAGGGAGTGTTCTATAAATAACAATTTCTATTTCTTTTTTTATAGTTCTCTATCAGATATTGGGAGTGAACCCAGAAAACACCTGAAAAATAATAAAATGAATTTGCAAAGGCCTTATTGTATCTATCTAGAGAAGTTCATTCCGACTGATATGGTATAAATTTCGGAACATAATGATAGGATACAATTCTGCCACACTCAGTGTTATCGGTATTTCCCAGTTGAAGCTAACATATATTCCCAAGACGTCCGAGCACTCTTATTTCATTATTTTCTTAATATCCTAGTTATTCTACACACATAACCCTTCAGAAAAACAATCTAATTATCTTGATTGAATGACAGGCGATTCATTAGGTGTCATTCTTGAAGGGGAGACCGTCTAGCAACGTGAAAGGGTTACACAGATGTTCTCAACATCCCTTAATGTTGGATATTTCAGCAAGATATTGGTAAAAAGTTTTCCCCGAGTATCTTGGGAGATTAAATGATCTTTCGGTAAAGAACATAAATAGAACCCTAACGTCATTTTGAGTTTCTCACATAACACTTCTGTATTTCTGAGATTCCAGTGAAGTTTTGTGATTAATTATACGCTGGAATTTAGAAAAATTATTATTCAACTTGAATGATCTAGGTGCTTCAGTCTCATTGCGTGTTTAAGGAATAAAACTGTCTCGATCGATTATATTAGACTAGGTCACAAGGAATTCATTATTAAATTTGATTCTGTTCGGCCGTTAGTTGGCATAATGATAATGTTCGAAATTGACTTGGAAGGTTTAGTTCAATCTCGAAACTAAGTGAACCCGCCAAAAGATACGAATCCAATCGAGTTGGAATATGGAAAGAACCACGCGAATGTTCATGCGAAGATGATTGAGGATCATATGAAGTAAAACAAATTTATAATCTAGCAAACATTTCTCACAGTCTATCGGAAAATTTTAGGGAATCATTGGGTGGATATCACCAACTCACGAATACTAATATTTCCGACCCTCTAACCTGTTCCTGACAGAAATTATTGCGTTCAAAATTGACCGTTAACAAAGTAACTCCGAAAAAAATTCACAGAGAATCGACATTTGCAGTGCAGATTTGGGTCTCAATCATGAAGGTTTAATTTGTGGGTGGGTAAAATTCCATCCAATGATTCTTGAGATAAATCAAAATCAAATTGTATACTCCCAATTTCCCCAAAAATGATTGATTGCGATCTTTTCATCGCAAAATTATTTGTCAAAATGTAAGGCTGCGTTGGGACGAGTCAATAACTGATAGGGTGACTGCTCTGGCTACGAACTTGAAGAAGGACTTGAAAAAATGTTTTGCCTTTCAGTCGGTGCGGTGCTTCTTTAACGAAAAGGTTGGAAATGTTCATCAAATAAAATTTCCGCTGACCCTCTGAATAGCTCAAAAATTACCGATCTATTCCAATCGAAACTTTGTAGTTTTTTCTAGGTGAAAGGTTGACTCATGCATGTCAGCATCATATTGAAGATCAAAAAACTTCACTTTCATTTTCAAGCCGTCATTTTTCAACCAGGAACTAGAATTTGAGATATATTTTTGTGAATTTCGAGAAATTAAAAAATCTGTGCAATCGTTGGATGGATTCCACCCATTAAGATATTTCACCCAACGCAGCTTCTATATTGGAACGATTTTGCTGAATTCTGATCATTCTGATCTTAGCGACATTCTACATAAACTTCCAAAGCGTAAGTTTTCAACTGAGCACTAGAAGATAGTAATTCAATCGGATATTTATGGAAATAAAATCAATGGGCCAAATCAGGCAAGAAAGTTTTTGAGTGAATTTTTGAGGTTATTTCCTGAATAATTCAGGAACTACTAATGCGATTGGATTGAAACTGATTGAAAAATTTTGACACGCGACTGCTTGCGAAAGACGCGTAAGTAGTGAATTAAAAAATCTAAAATTATCGAAATGTTCTGTGCAAAATTCGTGACAATTGCGACATAAGAATTTCGGAAAAGAGATCATTTTTAAGACGTTATAATTAAAAATTTCCATGTTAGAAAATGAAAAAGATTTAGTTTGAATCTATTGATTTATTTTCAACTCGAGCATATCTATTGCCTCGGAAATATCTGATTTTTTGGAAATATTGGAATGATAAATTTTCGTGATTTTGCGAAATTGGAAATACGATTGGAAATATTTACATATCATTGGAAAAACTAATCCTAGAAATTATTGATCGAGGCTATTGATTCACAGTAATAAAGATATCGCTTAAAGCTCATTCTTTTATTAAAAAAAAACTTATTTAATTTTTAATAGTTCTGTTTCAGATATAAGGAATGGAAGCCCAGAAAAAACCTAAAACTAATGCGAAATACTTCCGAAATAAGCTTTAATCGATATTTAAATGAAAGGTATGGTCGTTTTCCTATCGTTTGTTTCAGATCGGAAAATTTTCTCCTATGTCTGATGAAAGATTTGTACTGTGAAACGTCCTAGTTCGCTTTGTTTATCGTTTGTATTGTTCCACTATTGTTCATTGGGAAATCAGTTTTCCAAGAAACTGCCATTGATAAATAGTTTAATCCTGAAATTTGCAAGGGTGTTTTCCATGTGAAAACAATTTTATTTAATTTTAAATAGTTCTGTTTCAGATATTGGGAGTGCAAAACTTTAAAAAACCCAAAAAATGAAGTTATAAAGGTGTTTTTCAAAAAAATAATTGCTTTGATATACAGGGTTGAAATGGGAATGTTTAAAGTGATTCTATACCCATAAAGTGTTATAGGTTTGTTAGTGGATTTGATGTATAAAATTGAAGTTTCGAGTTTGGGTAGGAATTTTTCAAGGGGGTTCACAGTGTTTTCACATGAGCCATCGATTTGTTGTTTGCATGAGTGCTCACCGTCATTGTATACTGTAATTCGACCCGATCGTTCCCATATTTTTGTAAATATTGGGATGGCGGAATTTCACATGCGTTTATTAACTAAAATGTTTTGCGGATTTTGGGCTTTCTGAGTATGACAGTCGTATTTGAGCTTCAAACTCGAGACTCGAAATTTTCGCGGTGGATTTAAAGCTTGGATAGAGAAGTCCAGTTCAGAATCAACAAGGTTGTTGAAAATACGATCGCATTCGAAATTTCGTCATACCAATCCACAGAAATGAAGACACGACCGGGTAAATTCGTCACTTGAATATACGAAGACCATAAGCTTTCATTCAAACATCAAATCCGTGGACCGTGGCCCATGTGAACACACTAGTTACTCTCGAAAAATATTGCTACCCAAATCGGAACTCCATTTTCATATATCAAAACCACTAATGAAGCCATAATACTTTATAGATATAGAGTCACTTAACACCTTGGCAACAAATTCGAACATGGAAGTTTAAGTTGTATACTTTACATCAGTGCTCTTCTAGGATATTTTGGTTTGTTATTTGATGAAATCAAATAATAAACCTTAGTGATCGACCAACGAAAAAAAATTTTAACCCCCCTGAAAATTTCACAGTTTACGTTTTGGAGTATGTAGATTTGAATGAACGAATAACAAAAAACACTGCAAATTTTACACAAGGGTTTATTATTTTCTTAGTTGAATAACCCAATATACCGTTGATATCTCAAACAACTTAGAACCGAATGCGATGATTCATTTTCGATATTATTGGGAATTTGCAGCGTTTTTCTTCATATTTCAGGAATCACTGGTCGGAAATAATCCGGGTAAAATTTTTTAGGTTAAGTTATGCAACAGTAATCAACGTTCAGAGTTTCATGAAAATTCGGTGGTAAGTTTTCGAGAAATATTTTTTTTTTCCCTAACCCCCTATTTAGACCTCTTACGGTACACCGATCCTGCTGAAAAGCTTGGAGGATCAACCCAAAGTGACACACGATTTTTCTACCAAGTTTCAAGGGTTTCCGTTCAGTACTTCCAGAGAAAAGCCCCGGACAACGGACGGCGGACGGACGGATTTTTTTTTATTCGTTCATTGAAATCTACATACTACAAAACGTAAACTGTGAAGTTTTCAGGGGGGGGGTTTAAAATTTTTTTTTTCGTTGGTCGATCACTAAGGTTTATTATTTGATTTTATCAAATAATAAACCGAAATCCGTCCGCCGTCCGTTGTCCGGGGCTTTTCTCTGGAAGTACATAACGGAAATCCTTGAAACTTGGTAGAAAAATCGTGTGTCACTCGGGGTTAATCCTCCAAGCTTTTCAGCAGGATTGGTGTACCCTAAGGGGTTCAAACGGGGGGTTGGGTGGAAAAAAAAATATTTCTCGAAAACTTACCACCGAATTTTCATGAAACTCTGAACGTTGATTACTGTTGCATAACTAAACCTAAAAAATTTCACCCGGATGATTTCCGACCAGTGGTTCCTGAAATATAAAGAAAAACGCTGCAAATTTCCAATAATATCGAGAAGGAATCATCGCATTCGGTTCTAAGTTCTTTGAGATATCAACGGTATATTGGGTTATTTAACTAAGAAAATAATAAACCCTTGTGTAAAATTTGCAGTGTTTTCTTCAAATTGGTTGTCTTGCTATTGAATAGCATATTGCCATCAAATAGGATTGATCACACTGTATTCATTTTCAATCCAATTTTGAGACTGTGGCAAAATTGTTGGTTCATTAAATGAACACTCGATTTCTTAGTCGATCATTCATGAGTGGAATGATGAAATATTATAGAAACGATGACAATAAACTAAATGGGGGGTTGGGGGGAAAAAAATATTTTTCCAAAACTTACCACCGAATTTTCATGAAACACTGAACGTTGATTACTGTTGCATAACTAAACCTAAAAAAATTTACCCGGATGATTTCCGATCAGTGGTTCCTGAAATATAAAGAAAAACACTGCAAATTTCCAAAGATATCGAAAATGAATCATCGCATTCGGTTCTAAGTTGTTTAAGATATCAACGGTATATTGGGTTATTTAACTAAGAAAATAATAAACCCTTGTGTAAAATTTGCAGTGTTTTCTTCAAATTGGTTGTCTTGCTATTGAATAGCATATTGCCATCAAATAGGATTGATCACACTGTATTCATTTTCAATCCAATTTTGAGACTGTGGCAAAATTGTTGGTTCATTAAATGAACACTCGATTTCTTAGTTGATCATTTATAAGTGGAATGATGAAATATTATAGAAACGACGACGATAAACAAACTGTATATTTACTATCAAATTAAGCGGGAGTATTATTCAAACAAGGATCAGCGACATATGACAAAATATTGACATATTTCCGTCCGTATATCGTAAGGTAGATCGAAAGCGGAGGGTCCCAATACTTGCTAGTGACAAGTTGGCATGTTGAGGGGAAGGGTCTAGAAGGGTTATGAAGATAAAGGGAGACTGTAAATGAGTTGCCGGTGGTTGTATAGCCTCTGGTCACTTTCATTAACTGCCCACTTGACAAATGATAATTGGTACAGCCATTGGTTAGTTCCAATGCTGTCACTTACCTATGGCTCGCCAGTTCCTCATTTACCAAGTCTATTTAGCAGGCATTCTAAGCTGGCGTTTACTAATTGCCAATGATTTATTTTGTTTATACAATGAAGTATACCGATCCAATTCTTCTCTCCCTCGAAACTCAAAACTTCAGCAATTTCTCTGTCCGGAATAATTGATGTTGTTCCACTATACATCGATGTCTCGTGGACCTTCCAGTCTATTCTATTCGAAAAGCGTGTTCTTTGGTGAAGGGTTCTCCTAATTTCAATTGAAATTTTGATCTATTTTGATTATTTTGAATATTTCATAATTTAACTTGTCTGTAATTTTTAGTTTCGAGCCGAAAAAGGTCTTGAACAATTGGATCTTGAAATGTAAGGCTAGGTTTGGAGCCTTTTTATCCCAGTTTAGTTCGTTAATGAAAAATTTTTGCCTACCGGTATCGGAGTGATAGCAATCTGAAATACTGTTTTCTCAATAACTCGAAAAATTCTGATTTGTTTTAATTAAATCTTGCAGTTGTCAAGTTTCAAAAACTGAAAATATTCAAAATTTCATGAGCATCAGTAGAAAAATTCGAAAAAAAATATTTTCACTTACTTTGATATCTCAGAGACTATTTGTGTCAAAATATAGGGCATCAAAAAAATAGTTTCAAGAAAATTAAGATTCAAAGCTGCTTCAAGTGGGAAGAATTCGAGCTTCTCTGATTTGATAAGTATCTCAACTATTAAAGGGAAATATTTTGTTTGTAATTCAGTTATTTTGGAAAGGACTCGAGAAATGCCATGAAGGGGGGGACAAATTCTCAGGATCACCTGACGCATGTGGGCAATGTCTATTCTTGAAAAAAATTGTGAGTTCATTGTAAGGAATAATAATTCATACACACATTCGATATTTTCAGATTTTTTTCTTTTCATCGGGAATACTAATTCGAAATTGAAAATAATTGAATTTGTTCAGAAAATTTCATGTCGTTTGATTTTATATTTCATATGAAATGGCTTCCTGTTTTTCATATCGAATTTGAGGACAGACCAATAAAACCAGAATCACTTTATCATTCGCAAGAATCGCGTAAAAAGACCTCAATTAACCTCAGTGCATCTCTAGAATATTTGTAGGAACTTTCTGACTTTGTTTTCATTTCATTAAAGGAACTCATATTCAAATTATCAAAGCAGTCACCCACTTCACCTATTGACCCAAAAAAATGTAATATTCCCTCTGAATTGTTCTCATGAATTATGGCGATTTTGCACGAGTTGCTTATCACCATTTTCGACCTAGTTACCGAGTTTCATCCTGATAGAATTATCATTTCTTGATTCCAGAAGCAAAAACATAAAATTAGACATATTTCTTCCAATTTTTTCGAAAATAAGAATAGGATCGAATTAGCTACAGTTTCGTGTCTCGTTGAATATTGATGCGTTAAGGTCTGTAGAAAATTAGTTCGACATCTGATCAACTCTAAAAATTTTTTTGACAAAATATGTTTGTTTTAAATTTGATCCCAATGAAATGTTGTAGAAATCTGTGTGCCGATATTCTTCACATTTCCACTGAGTTTCAATCTGATTTCATATAAGTAGAACTTGGGATATAGAGGAAATAACCTCAATAATTCAAACGAGTATAACTTCGAAATTAATTGGCTTCAACAAACTCAACCGTCACAGTTTGATGTCGAAAACAGCAGACATTTGGGCAAAATGATCGCACGCTGTTCTCTAGGAACAAATTCTAGAAAACTCCTGACGTGAAGCATAAGGTTTTGCGCAAATTCGTGCGCAAATAACCAATTGGTTTCCTTTTTGCCTGAATCATCACGAAAATTTGCTGAAAATTGTACCTATTATACATCAGCATTTGCCAACTAGTAACCAAGTAACGTCATGGTCGAATCAGTATTTTTTTAATTATTCCAGAAATATCAACGAATGACGATACCGAAGAAAAAACAACGAAATTTTACCTATTTTCCCTGGAGAAATCGAATCGAATTGAAATTTGGAACACGGTTGTTCATATTAACTTCAAGGTGTGTATAGAACATCGTTGAAAGCTGAAGACTGGTTTCCGGAAAAAATTTTAGAATTTTTTTTTTTTTAATTCAGTATATCCGATAATAATATAATAATAATAATATAATGTTTATTCAAATTTCAACTAGCACAATTCCAAAAGATACAATTAACAATAAACAAACATGATATATTGAAGAAATAAAATCAAAAACTGAAATGCGTATAAGATATTGTGACAACGGAATGCCGGCCAGACAGAATTAATTTTGACATCGGATTCGTCACAGAATACAACCTTTTCGTATGAGATCACTTTGGGCTCAAAAAAAATAAGGAGACTTGGCTAGAAACGTTGTTTCCAAGGACATGCGCACCAAAAAAGCCGCCGTAATGAAATAACAATTTTTGCGACGTTGCTCTTATACCTTTCTCTGAAATTGCTTAGGAAATACAAATTGAAATGAGAAAGTGGCAGGATAAATGGACCTTCCTGCAGATTTCTGCAGAGGAGGATTTTCCCGACTTTGGCTATCCTTTTAAGGTGTGATCTTGAAGTCTTATTCGAGTCTTTGTAGCATCTTATCGGTCGATACGAACGTTAATTAGGAAGGAAGTTTGGAACTAATTTGTTGGGAGACTTCGGAAAGAAGGTCGATTGTCCGGGGCGTCATGAAAGCCGTTAATTAGCTATATTTTATGGCCTTCTCTCTTCGCAAATTACCCGAAAACGTTATTTATAACTTAAATAAACTCACGGTTTCGCCCTTACCTCTCAACATTTTCACAACAAATAGATGGGACAGAGGAATTTTTCAGTTCCCTTCTGGAAAACAATGGTTTAGTAAAAAAAAATTGTGGAAAAGAAGCTTCTACGTGCATGTTCAAATTGTTTGCCGAATTGGTCATATTTTTACGTATTGACCCCGCTGAAGTCACCTTTACTTCCTAACGGCCGATAGTAAACATCATCATAACTTTCAGAAGAAACAACTTACAAACTCGATATTTATAGAGTAGGTTTGAGCATTAATTACGAAGGCAGAATCCGTGAATGGGTAAATTCACCCAATGATTCCGTAGATATATAACCAGTCAAAATATTATTTTCACAATGTAATGATGCGGATGAGATCGAATCGAATCCAGTACTTGATTGAAAAATGACAGCTTGAAAGTTCAATTTGGTGAAGATAATATGATCAGAATGGGGCAGAATATTGAATATTCGAAAAAAAATTTTTTTCTCAAATTGTTCTAATGGCATAATCATCAAGAAATTATGCACAGAGTTGTTCATCAGTATTTTCAAACTAGTAGCTCAGTTTCATCATGAGTGAATCAGTAATTTTCAATTATTCCGTAAAAAACAACGATTTCGAGGAAATTCCACGATTTTTGACATTTTTTTCCAACATATTTCCTTGAATTATAATCATATCAAACTGAAATTTTGTAGACTATTGTGGAATATGAAGTCCAAGGTCTGAATTGAAAAATTAGAGGGAATTTCGTGAAGACCATATGAAAACAACACTTCTATCACGCGAAGTAAAGATTAGTTTGCAGGGACAATAAGTGAAAGAAATCTAAAAAAGCACTGACGTGAGGACAAGAGCTTTTACGCACTTGTTGTAATTCTAACTATTAGATCAACACGAGATTTTGCACCTAGTTGCGTGTCGGTCATCTTCCTGACTACAAAGTTTCAATCTGATTGCGTTCGAACTTCTTGAGATATAGCGGAAAGAACGTTAAAATTTCAAATAACGAGATTTGGCAAATTTTTTTCCTTATATCTCCGAAAGTAAATATTGGATCGAATTGAAATTCGAAACATTGTTGTTGAATGCTAGTCTTAGGTTTGTGCCAAATTTCATTGAAATCTAATCAATATTTCCAGAAAAACAATTTTTTCATTAAAAATTCTAAAAATTTTCGAATAATTATTCTTTAAATTTTCTAACGAGTGGATCCACACGAAACTTTGCTATAAGTTGCGCGTTGGTATCCCAAAACTGTTCACGAAGTTTCAATTTGATCGAGTCAATACTTCATGAGATATCGAGGAATTAACCTCAAAATTTGATTGACTGAGATTTTTGGAATCCAAACCTAATCTGACCATTTCAAGTCGCCAAGTCTTTTCCTTCAAAAGTTAGAGCACATACGGCCAGACGGTCGGCTGAACGGACGGACAGAATTGAATTTGACCGCAGATTCTCCTTCAAAAAGTTCAACCCAATCGTTTAAGACCATTTTCGGCTCAAAATTCGAAAATTTCAGACATCGTGACGAAATGATGACGCGCTGTTCCCTAGAACAAGCGCATAAAAATGACTACTTTGGCAACGAATTCGAGCATGCGCACAGAGGCTGCTGACTTTACTTCAGTGCTTTTCCTGAATTTTATCTAGTTCTATAGTTAGCTCCCAAAAGGTCAATTTGTTGTCTGAATTTTTTTATTTCCACTTTGAGACCACCTCCATTCACAACTTATTGAACTAGAAGAGTTCGATCAGTTAAGTATAGAACTAAGATGGGTACCAACATGAGAATGAATTCAGTTGGCAAGGGATGGAGCTGCATATTGGAAGAAACTTATATTCCATGGTAGTAATTGCATTTCAGAAGGTCCAAAAGCGCGATAGTTCTCCTTCAGCCGTGGATTGTGCCAAATCAAATGGAGAATCTATCAGGAAGGAGAAAGACTACTTAGGGCCACTTGAGTTTCCCCTTTCAAGACAATATAGCAAGAAACCCTTCCATCTGTCTCACGTCAAGTGTCAAGTAGGGAATTCTCGAACTGCATGGCTTTTATAGCTGTCAACTTGGACAATATCAAGAATGTGGCACCACGCTATTCGGGTCGAATCTCTTCTGTCTAATTTTAATGTGGAATGTGACATCGTTGCGATGTGTCTACCTAAACTGGACACAGAAATAATTAATGCAATTATTCTGATGTATTCTACGGCGTTGTTAAACCAGTTAGGTATTGTTGGAGTTTAGGTGTTTGTTCTGATGAAACAAGGAAGGTTTAATTCCCTAAGCTGTATTCATACGTAGTTAATTTATGGATCATTTGAACATGATGAGGCGTATCGATATACAGTGCTCTCGTTGAGTAGTGGAATAGGTCTCTTGCATGAATTTTCTTATCATTGGTATCAAATCCTCTATCCGTAGGACTACTGAAAAACTCTAAGCGGCGTCAAAAATTTTCAACGAGAAAATGATCTATTAAATTTGGCCCCGCATATCGGCTGTTCAAACGGACGAATCTTCGCGGCTTCCGTGACGTACCGGGATATATTCACTCTCTACCTCTTCTCGTGTACTTTTTTCTCTGGCAAGCCAATAGAGAGCGTCCGCTGTATCGATCGGTGAATCCTACAATAACGAGTGACGTAGAAGGCGATCTAACGCGTTTCTCCCGCTTCGACTTTGAGTCTCAATTTGACCATTTTCAACACCGAATTATTTAAAATTAGTTAATGTGTGATAGAATACATTATGATTTGGTATCGATATAGAATGAGAAAAACATAAAAAATGATAATTCGTGTTGAATGCAGGAGACCTATTGGGTTGGGCAGTTTTAGAAAATGCTCGGACATGTTGACCTTTTTTGAGTTCAGAGGTTTTTCGCATAAAGGACATTGATATATCCGTTCAGACTGTTTTATGCGGGTCACACTGTATATATCAAGCATATCAAGGGTTGTCAACGAACACGAATTTGAATTTAATAATTTGACAATCCGTCTTCTCAACTATTAATGTCATTTATTTATTTATTATTATCACTGATTCTCGAGTAACTCACCAAGAACAAAAACGAACAAAGAAACCATCATGAAAAACCCAATGGGGGTTTTTCCTTTAAACGAAAATGCAGTAATTTTCATGAAAAGTCTTTAGAAAATTACATTTTAAACATATAATACCTAAAACTGAAAAATAAAAATGGGGATTTGCATTTAAAGGGATTTGTTTTGAGTGCACTATATGGCAATGTCGAATTCAGCTTTCTCGGAAAGAAAAGGACGTCAAATGTGTCACTTTGCTCAGGAAAACAGAGATAGCTATACTTCGATCTGGTTAGAGTAGAAGACAACGACCAAGGAATAGAAAAAGAATAGTCATACTGTCATATAACTGACAAATCGCAAACGGAAGTTGTTCGCCTATATTGACAAAGAACACGTGTGTACCACAGAATATGAATAAATATTTCATTATTCTATAACAGAAAAAGCTATTCTACTAGACACCGTTGTCACTTCGTGCATGCCTGGCAAATCGCAAACCCAAATTTTGAAATCTGATTCTGAATACTTTCTGAAGGTAATTTGGGAGATTGATGAATCATCAAACCCATAATAATTATGTTCAAATTTGCATTTGCAGTAATAAACCAAATTCAGGAAAAAACCCCATTTATTGAATAAGATTCCTTATGCACATAGGATTTTGGAAAAAATCAAGAGAATTGGTTCTAAATTCAAAATGAGAGCAGTTGTCGAAACAAAAAATTATTTGAGATCTATACGACTACACTAAAACCAAACCAACTAACGAAAGACTAAACTTGAAAAATCGTGCTTTTATTATCCCCTGTATTTGTGAAAAGACATATCCAACAAAAATCAAAATCGAGAACATTCCGAAATCCTGAAGAATACAGACAAATATCTCAAATAGCAAATCACGTATGTTCAACCAGCGAAAATCACCTTATAGAATGAGATAATACAAGGATACTGATGACAAACCAGAATACCTGAAACGAAAAAAATTGAAGGGTCCTCCTGCATTTTCTGAGTGAGGAGAATAAATCCGTTCATTGTTCTGTAGAATAATATATCACTTTTTGCTAAGTTTACAGAAAAAAGTATTAGAAGAAAAGAATTATGTAGATTCGCTATTTATTGTCTAAAGAAGGAGTGAGATACAGAGTAAGCTTCACAGTTCCTTGCTTGATCTTTTGCATTGTTCCGATATTGTTCATCAGGCAATAGTTTTCCAGGAAACTTTCCTTGACAAATAGCTTGAATACTGCAATCCGGACTGACCATTTAGGTCTAATTATTTAATTTTAATTTTTATGTTAATTACTTGTTACTGTGGCTCAACTCCATGAAGATAATATCATACCCTCATAATTTTTGAGGAAATAAGTTCTCATGGCCCCCCTCCAGAACATTGTTCCAATGTTTTCGATAAAGAAGAATAAATGTTCGACTCTATTTTATGAAAAAAAAAATAGAAAAGAGACAAAACCCTGTGAGAAATACAAGAGAAGAGCAAAAAAGCTGAATGTGTTTATTTAAGAACGAATGTTCATGAAATAACGAATTTTTGAGAAGCGGTTTGAATTGCATTGGAGGGACTGACTTTTCTTTGATAAACATTTCCCTCTCGTTTGCCGCGCTATTAAAGTAGCACCCAATAAAATATTGGACCAATATTGAAAAATAAAACCTAAAAAACGAGTTGTTGTTCCAACATAAATGTTTTTCGAGTCACCGTATTCTGCATATTGATGTGAAGCACAATATGTCAGCGTTATGTTGATAGCGACTGAGAGTTGTTTACAATTTGACAGAAATACAGCTTTACTAACGTTCAGTACTGTGACTGCAATTAATTGAATATAATCTCATATAGCAGCCAGTTCAATACGAATATCTTATTAAGTTTTATGAGTAATGAATATAGCGTCGATATGGATACCTACGTTGAGAGAAGTCGTGACATGTTTTTGATTGCGGAAACTACAGGAAAAAAATACTCTCTTAGATATAAGGCATTCTATACTTATTTTCTACTATATGTACTGCCTTATTAACACGACATAACTGTTGCGATACTTTATTGGTATTTACAACTGAAGACACGAATAAAATTCATGAAATACCGGCTATGAATGTCCCCTTTGATTCTAATGTGGAAGCAGTTAAATGCTATAATTTTACTCAACGAAATTATTATGAACCGTTCGCTTGACTCATGAAAATGAGTAATCAGTTTTTTTTACTAATAAAGCTGCAGTCTATGATTTACCCAATAGATTGAATTATCGAAATTTCAACACATCTCCATGAAAAGTCGCTCATGTCATAATGAGGGGGAAACGGTGACTTTTTTTAATCAGCCATTGGGTCACTTCGTTGCCAAGAAACCAATGACAACGAGAGCAATACTGAAGGTTACATCTTACGAAATTCTTTTTTCCTAACTTTTCCAGGTCAGAAATATTGCAAGGTTGGAAATTTTCAGAGAAGAAACTAAATACCTGCTGAAACAAAAATAGTTCACGCTATGTCCTAATCGCAGTTCCGTTCAACGACAAAAATCGTTCGCACACATTGCCGTTCAACAACATTATTTTTGTCGGTTGGACGGTGACGCCAACATGTCCAAATGGGGCTCGGAGTTTCGTCAGTCGTCATAAAAGTATCCAATTGTATTCCGAATTCTGGACGACACAACAGATCAACAACAAAGCTGCAAAAGTTGCTGACTTCACGTCAGTGCCTTTTTATATTTTGATTCAAAAATAACTAGGAAAGAAAAATTCTTTTTTTAAAATTGAGAACGTGTGAAAACTGTATTAGGCGTTTAATAGATCTTCCGCTTAATTATTCCAGTTACTATAAACCAAAAGTAATGAGAGTAAGTCGGTTCACCTCATGCATTGCGGGATTTCTCATATAATTCTTCCTAGGACAGTTTCCGAGAGCGAACAAACACAATAAAATGGATTTCTAGTTCGTCTCATGTAATAGATTAAAGATCAATACCCAATTATCCCTAGTTGATAAGACGGCGCACCGATGTTGATGGCCAGCTAATGCCACATGGAGGTCGTTAGCCACCCCCTATCACCCACACGTTCGTCTTTTCTCGTCTTCCAACACAATCGCCTTTATTACAACCTTTTCCCTGGACGCTTTAATGGCACCGCATACCGAAAACTGCCATTTCTAGCATTTCTAGTATATTACACACTCTCAGCTCTAGCGCTTTTCCCAGGGAAAATCAGATTTCCATTCGTAATGGAAAATTCCTATGCTCGATTACTAGCATTCGATTTCACAAATTCATAAAAGCACGAAAATCCTTGCGTAGAGTTTCCGAAGGGGAATCGTGTATTTTTCCAAATTTCAAGGAATCAAATTGTTTGAAATGAATGTAAATCATTAAAAAAGTGCAGATTTTTCTGTAATTCTTTTACATAATATGTTCGATATCGATATCTTACGATATAATTTCATTGTCTCAACGTACTACGTATATAACTTATACAAATATAAAAACCTAGAAAAGCACTGACGTGAAGTCATCAGCTTTTGCGGGCATGTTTAAAGGATAACACCAAAAGGGAACATGCGCGCAAACGCTGATGACTTCACGTCAGTGCTTTTCTAGGTTTTTATATTTGTAGAAGTGTGAAATTATAAGACTAAGTTGAGAATACTCCGATGTAAATAAAGGCTGAATAATTTAATTTTCTCACGTGAAAAGATTTTCTGAATCTGTTTCGGAAGAAAAATAAATAAATGATGAAATGAGAATTTCAAGAAAACAGTTGCTTCCTTACATCTTAAATCTAACCTGAAAATGTTTCTCTTGCGTTCAGAAGTGAACCTATGTCAATTGGAAAAGGTAAAACCCTCAATATCACGGCAGCCATGCAAAATCCGAAAAAAAAATAGTGGTAGTAATTACTGGATTTCAATTCGATCTAATCTGTATTTTCAGAAATATTGAAAAAAAACTTTGAATGGGTATATCTGTGGAATGATTGGGCGGATTTTACCCATCCGCGAATTTGAGCCCCAAACCTACTCTACAAATATCGATTTTCTCCCGAAAGAAACCACTAAGAATCTCGATATTTCTAGAGTAGGTTTGAACCTTAATTACGAAGGCCGAATTAGAATGGCTAAAATCCACCGATTACACAGATATACCCATTCAAAATTTTATTTTCCAAATATTTCCTGAAAAACAGATAAGATCGAATTAAAATCCAGTAATTTATCGAAAAATGAGAGTTTCATACAGAATTTAATGATGATAATATGATCAGAGATCACAGAATATTGAATATGTGAAATTTGAATTTTTTTTTCAAATTGTTCTGATAACACGATCATCACGAAATTCTGCACGAAGTGGTCCATTATGGTTTTCAAACTAGCTGCCAAGTTTCATCATGATTTAATTAGTATATTTTGAGTTATTCCGAAAAAATCAACGATATCGAGAAAAAAACACGAAATTTTACATATTTTTTCCCAATATCTCCGACAACGATGATGGTATCGAAATGAAATTTGGTACACTGCTGTGAAATATAGAGATCAAGGTGTGAGCGAACAGGTTTTTGAATATGATGAATAGTTTCGAAAAAAAAAATTCCCTTTTTTTGAATTTACCGACAGCACGATCGAAACAAAACTTTGCGAGAGGTTGCGTGTTGTTATGTTCCAATTAACTGTTGAGTTTCAATCCAATCGCGCTCATAGTTTTCGTAATGTCAGGAAACAACTTCAAACTTTAAAATGGCTATAACTTCGAAACCGTTTGGCCAATTCTGCTCATTAACTCACTCAACCGTCCTTTCTGAAAATAGGTTAACAATGTTGGTAGCTTGTTGACATTGGTATTTCAAAAAACTGATTTAGCCTTGTAGTTCTGGCGGGAATTCCTAATCTCATGATACTTGGGAGGTGAGGTGTATTTGAATGCCAATTGAAAATTTTTAACAAATCTTCATCATGTCTTCTAGTCGTCTGTTCTGAAGTATGACAGTATGTAAAATTCATTCTGATTCTGATTGATCTAACCGTATTGTAGTCAGGATAAACTCTATACTTTTTTGATATGAAACCTTCAGAAATGCTAAATTGATTGAAAAGACTGTTGGGATGATATTCAAAACCAGTTTCCAAGGATTGATCAAATACAGAAAAAAAGATACGGGCGGACATTCCAGCCAATACACAGCAATGATGGAAATTGTTGAGCGCCCGACGACCCGTGCTTTAGTAGGTAATAAAAGAGGAAATAGTTAGGAAAGGGGGCAGAAGTAAAAGTAAACGCGGTATGCAAACGAATGCGGGAAGAATGTTCGCGACTCAGAGACACGTTCAGTGATAGATGGCTCCCACCAGACAACGTTTGAGCTTAGTTTTAATTAAATCCGGTAATTATTTGAGAACGCAGCCCCCCGTCAACAAAACGTTCAGGCTAAGACACAGCTAAAAAACCGCTAAGTGTTTTAACCTACGTGACTGAACGACTGTCGTGATTCGGATGAAATTAATGACTCTGAACTGACAACACCCTGTCTTTAGACTTCCACGACTGTAGGTATTTGTCGATAGTTCATTCCTGGCGTTAAGGTATACGTGCATTGAAAGTTCATCACTTTTATGCTAATAGATACGATAAGTGCCGCCGTGAGAAATAAAAATCTATCGAATGACAGATTTAGATTCCTATGATATAATATATATTTATCGTGAATAATGATTATATATGTGGGTATTTTTGTTATGCAATCAAAAAATTGACCAGGATTTTTTCATTCTTCTTTCTTTTTCAGCCCCTATAGAGAAATCCGTTACACAAACTCTTTCCACCTAGTTGAAAATTGACAAATTTTATCTGTCAATTGACAGATTCACTTAGTGAATTGATACATTTCATCCTTCCAAGATAATGCAATCTTTAGGGCTGATATCGCCTCAACTGTCACAAATAAGACTGAGTTTGTAATGAAGAAAACCAGTTATAGGCAGATGAATAAATAGCTCCATTTCGAACTATGTAAACATATACATAAAAGATACAGTGTCAACTAACAATAATCAACACAAATAATCATAACTCATTAAACGAATGATTATTTCAGCTCAGAATTCTATGAGACATCATAGAATTCAAATGGTAAGGGACAGCTCCCATCTTTGAAAGATGATATATTGGAAAGGAGTGTTCAAAACAAGCCACAACTATTACAGAGATGATCTAATTTTATAACGAGGTCAATCAGACGGAGATTGAGTGGTAATAATTTTGCAATCATTGAAAAATATAGATTTTTCTGTAATACCTTTACGAGACATCTTATTTCGATATTGATATCCTACTACAAACTTTTAAAGTCTTCAACTTACTACGTATGAATAACAAATTCAATCATTATATCAACTGACAAAGAACGATTGGAGTGAAGGTAAGAGACCCGAGAGAACGATAACATAATAAGATACAATACAAAAATTTTACCGTTTTCTCTGTTTTACTCCAATCGTTCTATGTCAGTTGATATAATAATTAAATCTCTCATTCATACGTAGTATTTTGGAGACTATTAAAATATATCATATATATTTGAAGAGGAAATCGTTACAACGACCACGACCCGTTTTAAGTCGATTCAAAATGCATTGAGTTGTCCGAGGAAGATTAAAACCACGAACTTTTTCTGAAGGATCGCTAATCAAACCTTTGCTGAAAACATCACACACATTCCATTATTATTAAATTCGGAGAGGCATGGAATTTGAGAGAACTGGGAACCACTGTAAAGATGTAGATCTTATAGTCCCACTAATGATCCTCACGGCAACATTAAGCCGTGCATCAATTTCACTAACATGAGCGCTCTCAAACCAAACCGAACAACAATATTCAGTAGCAGAAAAAACCAAAGCCAAAGCTGCCGTACGAAGAGTGGTAGGGTCAGCACCGCATGAAGAACCAGCTAGTTTTTGAAAAATATTATACCCAGATTTCAATTTAATGCGTAAATTTTCCAAATGGACCTTGACATTAAAATCAAGAATCTAATTTTACTCCAAGAAATTAAGGAGTGAAATTATGTTTCAGAACGGCATTATTGAAAGAAACTTTCAAAGTTTTAAACTTCTATTGATTTTTCAAATGAAAACAGGAAACTTTTTTTAGGATTTGCACATAAACGCCACTCGATCAAATAATTTTTCGAAATTTCTAAATCTGTATTGAGAGTTTTTTTAATAAATCTAAGATCAGAATGAGGAAAAGCAAAAGCAATATATTCTGAACAGATGAATTTCTCTGAAGAACTTGTAGGAATATCACATAAATATAAATTTAATAAAAGGGGAGCTAAAACTGATCCTTGTGGGAGTCCATTATTCAAAGTTTTGAAACTACTACTAACATCATCAACAAAAACACGGAGTCCCCTCTCAGATAACATATTTTTAATCAATCGAATCACTTTTCCACATTTCAGATGGTTATGAAGTTTGAATATTAAACCATCTTTCCCAACCGTATCGTAAGCTACAGAAAGATCCAAAATGCATCCCTATTGACACCTGATTCAATGAAAGTAATGAGACTAGCAACCTGTTCAAACCAATAATAACTATAAATAACGAAGTCTCAATATTTTGTTCGCAGTATTTCCATTTCCATTCAGGTTTCATGAACCGCTTGCTTCACAAACGAAATGAGTAAAATATATTTGTTTATGCAAACTAAAACGTTGATATCGGTACCATAGCATGCTTTGAATACATACTTTCGGTTGACAAACTGTAGATCGCAAAGTTATTCCCTTATGGATCAATCCGATATTTTTTGAAATAAATCTATTTCGGAACAGCAAAAGCATGATTATATTCGAATACATGATCAAACTTGCTGCTAATATTGTCCACATCGTAAATTTCTCGATAATGTGTATCGGCAGAGTCGTTTTATAACGAGCCATTAAAGTTTAGCCGGACTAGTATAGCGAATTGTCTGGTTCAAGTCGATCCAGGATACCTGAGGTCGTAGATCCAGTTCAACGGTGACTGAGACGACCCTCAGGAGTACTACAGTGATCGAAATGATGGAATCTCTTAACCGCCAAACGCGCAACTGGGGGAAAATAGCCATGATTGAGGGCGCTTCCCGACACTGTACGAAGGCACCCTTAACCAGAAGCCGCATGATCTACCAAATGCATTATGAAACACTTTGCGGTATTTTTATTGGCATCTAAATACGATATCAATATGTTACGCCGTTTATATGTGACTGAACTGAGGCGGCACTGGAAAATATTGCGACATGTCAACTGAGGGAGCGAAGATTTACTCTTCAAGAGGGATGGAATCACTAATTTGGCTATAAAAAACGATCTGACGGAGGATATTGAATTGGTAGTACATGCTTCCCTTGCGATGTTTCCCTTAGATTAGGGAAGATATCACCTTATTCAATCGATATCGAAATGCTATCTTTTTATTAGTTTCCCCGATTTGAACCTTCCTTTTCGCCGACGAGAACATAGGGAAAATTATAAATGAAGAGTTGAATATAGGGTTGTGTGATCAACTTCAATAAATTCCATATATTCTCATCCCGAATCTTAGAATTAGAAGGCTGAGGCCTGTAAATTGATTTTTGATTTTCCCCATTTTTGCGCGCATGTTCTAGGGGAACAGCGTGCTATCGTTTTGTCCAAATGTCTGTAATTCTGTAATTTTGGATGATTGAGCCGAAAATGGTCTCAATCGACTAGGTTGGACTCACTGATGACGAATCCGGTGTCAAAATCGATTCTGTCCGGCCGGCCGGCCGTAGACACGATAACTGTCGACAGAAGCAAGCTAGCAACTTGAAACTTTCAGGATAGGTTGCGCATCAGAATGCCGCGGTTGAGTTCGTTAATGGGCCAAATCGGTCGAATAGTTTCGGAGTTATAGGCATTTGAAGTTCTGAAGTTATTTATTTTTTATTTCAGAAACAACCTGAGCGATTGGATTCAAACTTGGCAGTTAGGTGGAGTACAACGACGCGCAACTTTGAGCTAAATTTCGTCAGGATCATATTGTCAGTAATTTAAAAAAAAATTTTTTTCGAAATTTTTTTCCAAAAAAATTTTTTTTTCGGAAACCATTCATCATATCCAGAAAAAATTATACTCACACTTTGACCTTCTAATTTCACAGCAGTGTACCAAATTTCAGTTCGATACGATTATAAGTTTTGGAGATATCGGGAAAAAATATGTCAAATTTCGAGGTTTTCTTCTCGATATCGTTGATTTTTTCGGTATTACTCGAGAAATACTGATTCAGTCCTGATTAAACTTCACAGTTTTAAGATGCTGAAAGACAACTTCATGCAAAATTTCGTGATAATCGTGTTATTAGAACAATTTGAAAAAAAAATTTCTATGATTTTCTCATCATATCATCCTCATTAAATTCTGTATGAAACTTCGAACTGTTATTTTCGATGAAGTACTGGATTTCAATTCGATCTGATCTGTATTTTTGGAAATATTGGAAAAATAAAATTTTGATTGGGTATATCTACGGAATCATTGGGCGGATTTTACCCATTCACGAATTCGACCTTCGTAATTAAAACCAAACCTACAATGATTCCGTAGATATACCCATTCAAAATTTTATTTTTACAATATGTCCAAAAATACAGATATGATCGAATTGAAATCCAGTAATTTATCAGAAAAAAATTTCAAAAAGCACTGCCGTGAAGGCAGCAGCTTTTGCTTGCACGTTCAAATTCGTTGCTGAAGCGGTCATCTACATTGAACATGTGCGCAAAAGTTGCTGCCTTCACGGCAGTGCTTTTTGAAATTTTTGTTTATTATTGGATAGAATCAAATAATAAACCTTAGTGATCGACCAAAAAAAAAATTACTCCCCCTGAAAATTTCACTGTTTACATTTTGAAGTATGTAGATTTGAATGAACTACTGAAAAAATCCGTCCATTGGCCGTCGTCCGTTCTACAGGGCTTTTATCTGAAAGAACTGAACCGAAATCCGTGAAACTTGGTAGAAAAATCGTGTATCGCTCGATATTGATCCTCCAAGCTTTTCAGCAGGATCGGTGGTGTACCCTAACGGCTTAAAACTGGGGGTGAGAGGAAAAAAAAATTATTTCTCGAAAGTTTATGGCCGAATTTTCATGAAACTCTCAACGTTGATTACTGTTGCATAAGTCAACCTAAAAATTTTCACCTGGATGATTTCCGACCAGTGATCTCCGAGTTATAAAGAAGATCTAGAAAAGCACTGACGTGAGGTAAGAGCTTTCACGCGCTTGTTTAAATTTTAACAATTGGATCAACACGACATTTTGCTCCTTGTTGCGTGTTGGTAATCTTTACCTAATAACGAAGTCTCAATCCGATTGCATCAGTTCTTCTTGAGATATTACGGAAATAACGTAAAAATTTCAAATAACAACGGAATTTGGCACATTTTTTTCCTTATATCTCCGAAAGTAAATATCGGACCGAATTTAAATTTGGAGTATTATCGTAAAATACTGACTCAAAAGTCTTTACCAAATTTTGTCGAGATTGAAAGATTAAGGTTATTTCCTCAATATCTCAAGAAGAACAGACGCGATTTGACTCAAACTATGAAGTAAATTGAAGAATACCAACGCTAGACTTAACGCAAAATTTCGTGAGAATCGTATGTTGGATGAAAAAATTGTTGGAAAGTATTCGAAAATTTTGGAAAATTTTATTGAGGAATTTTCCACCAACTATTCATCAGATTTCAACAAAATTGGCAAATACCTAGAGTCAGTATTTCTCAATAGTGTTTCAGAGTTCAGTTTGATCCAATATTCATCAAGGGAGTTATTTTCTCGGTATTGCTTTCATTTACAGAGTCACTCCAAAAAAACTGATGTATGTGCGGAATCATATTGAATGAAATTACCTATTTGCGTATTCGGTTTTCGTAATTGAACCGGTTCAACAAATATCAAGTCTCTAAATTGATTCTCATTTTACTGTTGGTAGTTAGGCCGACCTTAACCATAATAACATCCGAAAAAAAGACTGAAGAACTCCATATTTTCATAGCAGGTGTGAGGGTTAATTAAGAAGATCGAATTCGTGAAAACTTGAAATCCCACCCAATCATTTCGAAGATACATCCGTTCGAAATTTTATTTTTCCAGTATAACCAATAAAGTAGATGATTTCGAATTGAACTTCTGCACTTGGTTGAAAAATGACGGCGTGAAGGCTCATCCAAAATGTCTTGAGAAAATTCCTTAGAATGTGAACAAGACCGTAAAAGCTCCTGAACTCACGTCAGTGCTTTCAAGATTTTTCAATCAAGTATCATCTTTGAACAAGATTGGATTTTCATTTTTGGATGTAATAGAACACTTCATTTCAAATGGATCTCAGAGTAACAAACAACATAGAGGTAGCATACGTCATATTTAGAAGGCGATTGCTGTCCGCAACATGTGATACAAAAGTTGACACTTTGACCGCAATCAAAACAAACTTGTTAACAAAGCAGTTACCAGCCTGTGATACGATATTTCAGTCAATTCACGGGATTCTCCACAAACAACACACTTCTTACGTCCCATAGTGTATTAAAGTATTGTAATAATTCAAAAAAATATTGAAGTAAACAGCAAGAAATATCTAAAAACTTGTTAGAAACTCTCCAAAACAACGGATGACAGATTGACTGGTGGTTTACTGTTAATGAGGCATCGTTGCCAAAGCTTGGATTTCAGCAGGTGGATACTGAAAAGGGTAAGTATTCTTCTTACCACAAATTCGAAACTGAAGAAAAATATCGATCATGAAATGTTTAAATTTCGATATTTAGCCGAGAATTATTAAAATTGATATTTTATTCCATTTAATATACAATTATAATAAGATAATATCATTGCGCATTTCCAAATATATCATATTCTGACTACGTCGACAAAAGGATGTTGTGGACACTCAAAAACTGCGTACAGTCCCTCTATGTTTTTTGTTACTCTGAGAAATGAATTTATCAAGGAACCACACAATCTCAACTTCGACCTTCGTGATTATGCCAGAAACCTACTCTACAATTTTCTCAGCCTCTTCTTTTGAAGCATCTCAAACGAAATAACTTGAAGAAGAAACAACTGAGAGACTCGACATTTGAAGAGCAGGTTGGGAGCTCAATAGGGAACGAATGAGTGGTTAAAAAATCTATTTAATGATTCCGCAAGCCTACACAGTTGAAATTTCATTTTTGCGTTGCTTTCATAAATACGTATCCGATCGAGAAGAAATTTGGTACAGACGGGTAGAATTGTATTCAACAATGGATTCCTCATCAGTTTTTCGAAGCCTTGAAGACCATTATTGGTACAACACGGAATTTCTCATTAACTTGTATCGAAGATGGATTTCGAATTTTTTCAAGATGTTGTAGATCTGAAATATGAGATCTAATTAACTATGTCCTGATCTACTTCAACACGAATTCCAGATGAAACAAATAGTTCGTGAGATTCATTTGAACGTTTTGATGTTTTAAACATCATTTATGACTGACAGGTCATACAGATGACAGCAACATATATCCATATCTTGGAATCAAGAACCGACAGCCTGATATAACGATTGATTGATATCCCACGACAACAAACCTACCTATAAGTGGTTTTCTTCAAATATGTTAATGAGATACTGGGAGGAGTGAGATGATCAAGTGTTATATTATTTTGAAATTAGAATATGCAAATGAATATAATATTCATCAAAAGCTTACTCCATGGAAGGGTCACCATATTTTGGAGGTGATCTCACATAATGATATTATACAGTGCGCGTCAAAATTGTGGAACAAACTCATTTCCTCAGAAGAAAAATGTTTGGTAACAAAATCCTGAAACAGGTCAATTTTGTTTCACTTTTACCAAATTTATATGCATTTTTGAAGGATTTTTGTTGCACCCTATGCCATCCCCATCAACCCTTTAAATTTGTTGAATAGGAAAAGTAGGTCATGTGGTACTTTTTTGGCAAGGTCTCTGTATCTTCCTTACAGGCGTGCAGAAATTTTCTAGAAGAAAAATTATTGTTTTTTGAAAAATTAGTTAGTTCAAAGAGGTTTTCAGTACGTGCACTTTGTCATGGCTCATTTACTTTCAGACGATGGTACCTGATGAAATTTATCACCGAATAAAAGTCGACCATTACAGTTTTGTTCATGCTCAACTTTCAACCCCTTTCAACCCCCTAACGTGAAAAAAATATTTCTTCTCCATTAAAGGGTTCGTAGGGGTTGAAAGTTGTGCACGAACAAAACTGTAATGGTCGACTTTTATTCGGTGACCATCGTCTCAAAGTAAATGAGCCATGACAAAGTGCACGTACTGAAAACCTCTTTGAAGTAACTAATATTTATTTCTTGAAAATTTCTGCATGCCTGCAAAAAAGTTACAAAGTTGCCAAAGAAGTACCACATGACCCACTTTCCCTATTCAACAAATTTAGAGGGTTGATGGGGATGGCACAGGGTGCAACAAAATCCTTCAAAAATGCATAAAAATTTGGTGAAAGCGAAACAAAAATTGACCTGTTTCAGAATTTTGTTTTCAAATATTTTTCTTCTGAGAAAATGAATTTGTTCCATAATTTTGACGCGCACTGTATAAAGAAGAAATCACTGGACATGAAATGAACAGGTTGTTGGAAATTTTTTAGTTTTACAACTAGTATGATGATAAATTAATCTACAATGTAGATAAACTGATTCATTAATAAAAACCTTCTACTTCAAGGGTTTTTTGGGGTTTCACTCCCACTATCTGAAAAAGAACTATAAAATTGAATAAAATTCTTATTTATGAGAATCTTATTTTTGGCCAGTTCTCTCAGGTGACACTTTTCTCGAAACATTATCCACCCATCAGATACACGCTTCTCTTAACGCTGCTTGTTTCCCAGATAGTACCAAGCTTTCAATTTTATGAAATTCATGAATTTTTTGCACGTACTTTCAAACCCATCAAGTGATACATTTCAATGGGTCCATATTTTCAAAAATATCGAGGAAATTACATTTTTGATTGGTATCATAAAAGAAGACAATTCATACTCACCAATATTATAATAATATATATTATAATAATAATAATAATAATAAATAAGCTCAAACGAGTTTATTGTGTACTGGCAGAACCACATCTCAATTATGGCATATTGAGTTGGGGTGGCTTGGCCGACTTCTATTGCAGATCCCTGGAAATTACCCAGAAATGGATTTTGAAAACAATATTTAAGAAAGATATTTCATACCCTACAGTTGATTTGTACAGGGAGTCGGAGGTTTTCGGCATCCGGCAATTATATGGAAAATCGCTTCTGTTGTATCAGTATGAACAACCACAGATTGTACCTGAGTATGCACGTTATGAGATGAGAAGAACCCCAGTTCGGAGACCACAAGTTAAGAAAACGTTGGGATTGGGTACCTTTACTTCCCTGGCACCAGTATTATATGACATCATGCCCTCTGAACTAAGGGCTGAAAGTTCCAGAACACTTTTCTCCAGAAAAACTAAGAAATGGATCAAGTCGAGGGATTTGGATTTTTGGAGTGGAATATTTAGTAGAGTCAATTTTGTTTGAAGTGCGAGAAATTTTTTGATGTAAATAATCATATTCATTTTCTGAGAATATTGGCGGTTGTTTTAGATGCTGAAATTATCTGTTTTGTTCCCCCACGAACAAGTTTTATACTTTTGTGGGTTTATTGGAGTGTGTATATGATTGTTATTTAGAAAGTGTTTTTATTTTGCTTCAATAAACATTATTATTATTATTATTATTATTATTATTATTATTATTAATATACCAATATCTGAAACTGAACTATTAAAAATCGAATAAAATTGTTGTTTATGGAGAACGAGCTTGCGGATTGCAGAATAAAACTATTTGTCAAGGCCAGTTTTTGGGATTTGCCTAATGAGCAATACCGAAACAATGCAAGCAATCCATAAAGCGAACTGAAACATTTCAGAGTACAAATCTGACACCTTTATCAGACAAAGGAGAAAGTTCGCAGAAATATTTATTTTGACTTTTCGTTTTTTGTGACTTCCGTCAAATTGACATTTTTAAGAAACCACAGCAACACAGATTGGTTCAAAAGTTTTTCAATTCTTCCTCTTTGTTCGAGAATTCAGCCAGATATGGTCAAATTATTCTTCCCAACAGAACGCAGGACTCTTAAATTTTCTTTTCAGATTATCTGGTTCCGGACATCAGTATTTTCTTATTGTCCCAATCTATGATGTGATTTTAGATACTGGGAGTGAAAACTCAGAGAAACAATGATGCAAAATTCTCGCAAAATAAGGCTTTTGTAGAATATTTTCCTCTAGGTTCAATATGAATATTTCCTTCTAATTTGAGACAGTCCCATCGAAAAACTGAGAAATGCATGACATTATTTCAATGTATAATGGTTAGATTCACCTGATTGATTGTTGATTGTGTCAATACATACAGATATAATTTGTCATTTTGAAAACATCCTAGAAAGCCTTTCAATTCAGGCGCTGCCTCCTTAAGTTTTACTGTCTTTACTGAACATCAAAATGATATTATTATTGAATATCGAAAGAGTTCTAGATACCTAATACCTGTTAGATGATGATTTTGTGAATGGTAGGAACACCTTACGAACTCTTAATCGTCAAACTGCGGCAAGCGAAGTCCTTGGAAAATGTAATTGCAAGTATTCGTCTTTGTGTTTGTTAATTTATTATTGAACTGGAACTCTTCCATCCCCTTTATATTTTTCATGAATTCAGCTGCTACACCTTCTTCAAGAATCACTCTCGCGTTCTCATATTTATGGGAAGGACGACTCATTCCAATATCTTGATGAAGAATTAAACATCATTCAAAATCAGAGATTGCGTGTTGAAAAATGGCTGTTGAAATATAAAGCATATTTTGGATATGTTTCCAAAAGGGTTCCATTCCGGTCCTTTTGAATCTTAAACCGTCCTCTCCTTTCATATCTCATGCCTAAAGGTTATTAAATCGCCACAACTCGACAGCAAAATAAAAGATTCCCGTGCAATAGAATTGTTTAAACTGAAAGGAATTGAGATACTGAAGAGTTCGTCCTGTTTATTACTTAATACCCATAAACATGGCCTGGAAACATTGCGGTGATGAATACGCCTAAGAAGAGTATTGTTTTCAATAAATTATCCTGAAATAGTGCACAGGAACAAGGACGATGCTCGTTGCATGCTGGTCGGCCATCCTTTCGGCTGTCGCTAACCGACGTTCAGCAGATTTAGTACCAGATGGCGTGACCTCTAGTCTGTCTTCTGCCCTCTTTTGTCCAGAGAAGATTTAAAATGTCCCAGGGTTGGTGGTTATCTATTGTCTTCGGCTTGTAATTGCTATGGTTAATGGCTTGTTTACTGGGACCGACAATTTTATCTCTTTCTGGGGAGGTACGTGGATCTTTCTAATGTTCTTTCTTTTCGTGAATTGATTCCCCTTTTCCGGAAGTGAACACGTTCTCTTGGTTTTGGCAGGTCATATAAGACACATTTCTTAAGGTTTATTGAATTCACATTCACGACTCATATCAATATTAACTATGAAAATTATAATACTTGAAAAAATTTGAAACGAAATCAGACAATACACTATCACTACCAAACTTTGTCAAAGATTTTGTCCCCTTTTTGCAAGCATCCTCTTAGGAACATCGTCCAAATATCTGTAATTTTTGAACTTTATTGAATGGGATATTCACGATTCATATCAAATATTAACTATAAAAATAATGTTAGAGGAAATCAGATAACTAGACTTGATTTTCTCATATTACCAAACAAACTCGGTCGAAGATTTTGTTCCCTTTTTGAGAGGATGATGACTTTAGGAACTTAGTACAATATACTGTAATTCTGGAGAGTTTTAGCAGGAATTATTTTCAAGTGACTAGATTTGTTCCATTTATGGCTTGATCTCTACTCTATCTTTCGATAAGGAAAGCTTTGAAACATCTTGAAAAGCCAGCAGCTTTGGCAAGCATGTTCACAATCGTTGACAAAGAGGTCATATTTTCATCCCACCAAATGCAGCTTAACAACCTGATTGAAAGATCTAGCGATTTTATTTTTATATGCTCCTCATGAAATCTGCATAAACCTTCAAGCTGTCATTTTCCGATTAAGTACTGGATCCATTCGATCGATCTGTATTTTTGGAAACATTCACACATTCGATTTTCAGTCCCAAACCGAATACTTGATTGGGTATAATAAACCCGACGATTCGGCCATTCGAAAATGTTATTTTACTAATATTTTCAGAAATACAGATTGAATTGAATGGAACTCCAGTACCTCATTGAAAAATCACAGATTGAACATGCAGAATTTCTTGAAGGGAAGGGAAAAATTTCAAATATTTGATAAAAATTGTTTTCATTGTTCAAATGACGCTCTTAACGAAATTCTGCATATCAGAATTTGCCAACTAGTAACATTTTTTTTATGATCGGATCAGTATTTTTTGAGACACTCCCTGAAATAACTAAAAGTTCGGAAACAGCAGATTTGTCTCATTGAATATCGATTGAAGCTCATTTTGGGAGGATTTTGCATTATTTTTTAGGTTTTTATGGGTTTCCGCATTCTGATGAGCGACCCACCCTTCTCCGTACACCCGTAATCGTGCCTACTAACGGCCTAGCTGAAAAAATCGATTTTGATATCGTACCCATCATCGGTGAGTTCAACCTAGTCGTTCAAGACTATCTTCGAAAAAAATTAGAAAATAACAGATATTTGGGCACAGCGATAGCACGCAGTTCCCTAGAACCTGCACACAAAAATGCCTCAGGATTTGAATTTATTTATTTCAGGTTGTAGTTGCTAAGATTTATGGCTTGTTTGCTGAGACCTGCATATTTGGCTGAATTCACATAAAAAAATAGGTAGAACTACAAGACTTTCAATCTGTGTTACTGTGTTTTGTTAAAAATGTCAATTTGACAAAAGTCCCAACTCAAAACGAAATATCGAAAGGAAATAATTATTATATTGTTCATTAGGCAATCCGTTCTATAAGAAATTGCCCTGGACAAATAGTTTCTGCAATCCTGCAATCCGCAAGGGCGTTTTTCATGAAAAAACAATTTCTATTTAATTTTTAATGGTTCTGATTCTGATATTGGGAGTAAAAATCCAGAAAAAACCTTGTAACTGAAGTAACAAGATTTTTTTCAAGAAAATAATTGCAATGATATACAGGGTTGAAATATGAATGTTTAGTGATTCTTCACCTATAAAGGGTTACAGATTTCTTTGTGGATTTGATGTATAAAATTGAAGTTTCGAGTTTAGATAGTGATTTTTCAAGAAGTTCTTAGTGTTTTCACATGAGCCATTGATTTGATGTTTGAATGAGAGTTCATCGTTTTGGATTACAAATCTGACTCTTTCATCAGACAAACGATAAAATTTGCAGAATTATCAGCTTTTGATTTTTTATTTTGTGAGACTTTTGTCAAATTGACATCTTCAAGAAACACCGCAACACAGTTCACTTGGTATGGAAGTCTTTCAATTTTACCTCTTCTTAAAGTAAATTGAGCCAAATATGTTTTTTACCGATCATTATGCGAAATTACGTTTTTCATTCAGCAAAATGTAAGACTCCTTCATTTTTTTTCAGATTATCTGGTTCTGACATCAGTATTTTTGTATTGTTCCAATCCATCATGTGATTCCCAATGGTCGAACATACATGGTACGCTATGCGGGATTTTTGTATGTCTCTATTCTTTAACCATATTTTAGTTTTTTTTCTGAGTTTTCACTCCCAATATCTAATTTTAATAATTCTGTTTCAGATATTGGGAGTGAAAATCCAGAGAAAACCTAAAAAAATCATAAATATCCTATTATATTGTTGTGTGGAAATGAACCAAATTTGGCTGGATTCTTCGAAAAAATGAAGGAATAAAAAACTTTCATAACAATTGAATCCATAAGTTCTCCATAAAAAACAATTCCATTTAATTTTCAATAGTTCTGTTTCAGATATTAGTAGTGAAAACCCCAAAAACCTCTATTTGAAACAATTATATTTGATGAGTGTTCCGAATATCACCACATAATGATAATACCACAACATTCAAGAAAATTTAATGAACGGTTTGTTATCGTTTTTGCACGTTCACATGTTCTTGATGAATGTTCACATTCAGGAGTTTGTTGGAATAATTTTGAAGTTGTATACCTAAACTTCATCCTCACTAGCAGAAAAAATTGTATCAACTCTCAATTTTTGTATAAACTTGTACCAAAATTTCCAAATCTAAAATTCCTGAAATTCTCAACGGTCATGGGTTATCATCAGTTTACCGGACACCCTGTATTCATTTTCATCCTGATGTTCACTCGATACTGCTCAAGATCAGAACATACTCGTAGCATATTCATTTCGTTGAGACCTCGGTTTCCTGTGGGAGTCGAAAGTCAATAAAGTCGAGGAAAACAGGAACTGGGCAAGTTCGATGAGACATTCACATTGTTTAGAATTCCCGTCAGTTCTTAGCGGCTCTCTATTAATTGGCCAAGTTGTGACCAGGAAGAAAACGGCAGAGTGCTTTAGTGGCATAGGGGAGAATGCTTTGATGAACATCGCAATCACAGTTCTATTCTAACACCCGTGCCATTTTAGTAGGAAATCAGAATTAAGGACAATACACTCTTATCGCTGACTAGATTGATCTATACTGGGCGTTCGGATGGGATTTAGAAAATCTACACCTTCGATACTGATGAAGAGTTTATCAGTAAAGTTCAAGTAATTTGCACATTAATACTGAATGGATAATTTTCGGGTGCTTGGACTTATTATTTAAGTCGCTTACCCTCCTATAATGTTTGTACTTTGTGGAGTTTGAATAGTTAATAGTAGAACATCAAATATAAGAAGTGCTACCTCCCTTGTAAACTTTTGTGACATTTCTCCTGCCAAAAAAAATAGTTGGGAATATTCCATTATGGTTCTAGGGGCTGTCCGCTTGCTGAATTATGTCATTTTACTTTAGAATTTTGATGGTGTTCTGTGGTCAAATATGGATTTGTTCAGGAAGCAAATATTTCTACCGTGGATTTTTCAAAATGTTTTCTATTCAGTGTTTTAAACTTAATAATAATAATTGGAAAGAAAATATTCTCCAGAAATGAAACGAAGCATTATAAACAATGATTTCTTTATTTATATCATTTTTACAATTGCATATAATTATAATATATTTTCCAATAAACTATGATATTAACAAAGATATTCTCTCATACTCATCAAAAATGTGCAAAATTAGTAACTGAAATATATTCCAGCCATCAAAAATTATCCAATACCTAGTTTAAAAGAAACTACTTAAACACAAAATAGACAATAATCTGAATGTCTCGAATATATACTGATTACATTTTTCCTTTCATATATTCCGTTGTACAATTATAAGAAAATATTTGTCTCGCACCTTATCAAATATGACTATAATGTAGGTGACAGTTTTCTAAAACAAATAAGTATAATTTGTTTCTAGAGAAATCAAAAACCATGACTTATTTCAATGAAACTAACACAATTTCTGACCAACCACAGGTCTTACACTGTTAGGATTTGGTTTGAGTTATTTCAAGTTCTTTGGGGTGTAACTACAAAATTCCTGAACAATTATCTTAATTATCTCATCTAAATTATCTTAATAAAATTTACACTTTGATGTTTATGACTTATAGATAAAAAGATATTTGTGGGGTGAACACCCAACAGCCTTTCAGTTATTATTAGGATCAGAATTGTCACTGCACTGAAACACAATGTTTTACCTAGTTTACACAGTTTTACCTAGGGAGGGGAAAAATCATCCAATCACAATAGGCTGGAATCCATCGATGTAGATGATTGCCCTCAATATCACTCTTTTCTGAAAAATTAAAAAAGTATCACATGAGAGAAGATAAATATTGAAATATATTCTGAATATAAATAGTGATTATCAATCTTGTCAGGATAGATGTTAATAGGTCGGTTACTATGTCTTTTTGTCAGTAAAAACATATGACGTAGAAGAATCGTCAGATGTTGATTCATTTCGATGTGAATTTTCAGGCTGGAATATGCCTGACATAGTCCTTATCATTAGGTGAATGAATCATATGAAAATCGTAAGATGGTGATGGTTCATTTGGAAATACATTTTTGGCTGAAATTGTCTGCCATGGTCATGCTCATTGTGTAGATGAATTAGCTCAGATCATTGTGGCATAGCCTTCTTGATCAGATGACCGGTTGAGTTATTTGATTGAAATCAGAGACTGAAAAATAATCACTACATAAGCGAATATTAGTAATATTTTTTGCTTGGACTTATTTCACAAATATCTTTTAAAGTTATTCAGGTGACAGGGTCTTTAGGGAAGCGAGAAAATCTTTTGTTATTACCAACAAGAGAATTGCTGATATATGTATTTTTGCAAGAAAGCAGATAAAACTAGAGCCATTTTCTTGATTCAATATAACGGTAAAGTCGGTAAGATTTATAGAATTGAACTTCATAAAAACATAAACTTATCAGATCTCACCTACCGCCCTAAACCTTAACATCTTGTAATCCCTGAAAAGAACCTCATTAAAGCACCTATAAAAATATCATATCATCAGCATAATCTGAATTCTGAACAAAAGTTTCATCATACTCTGAAGAAAGCACCTAAAAAGAGTTGAAATATTTTATCCTTTGCATCAGCTGAAACCTAAAAAATTAATTAATATCACCACAATTATTGCCACACTCTTAGAAAATATCACTTATAATAATAAGTGATATTTTCTTTTGAGACGAAGAAGAAGAAAGACTTCTTTAATTTGTTTGTTGGAAAATAACTAATAAGTTATTTTCCAACAAACAAATTAAAGAAGTCTTTCTTCTTCTTCGTCTCAAAAGCCGCCCTAATGGACACCAACTGGCTCTTGATAGCCCAGGGCAGCAATCATGGGTTCAGCACCTCTGCTATGTACCCAAACTCAATATCACTGATCCAACCAGCGACTTGGCTCCCGGAGCAGCAGGAATCTGGGAAGGACCCACACCAAACCGCTTCTGAATGGGCAAAACACATATTGTCAAATTAAATACTATATACTATACAGGTCGACCAAGCACCTAAAGAGCAAGGATCGGATCAAAGGTACATCAACAAATAGGTCAAACAAAAGGATCAACAACAAGCAGGGTAGGGCACTAATGAACACATTATCAGAACCATATCACCCGAAGGTGGTCAGTTATGTACTGCGATGCGGATATAAAATCAAAAATCATTTCAAGAACCTTCTGAGAGTAACTAAAAATAGCATCATGCACCTGAATAGGTGTAAGCAAACCTCGCTTACTCAATTCTCTATATGATACATTGCAGTTCGAGTAATTCCTTGAGCACTCGAAAAATACATGCTGCAGAGTACCGATCACTGGCCACCAAGAAATCCTGTACAACTGCTCCGTTGATGTTGGAAGCACCAGATCCCCAGCTGGGGTTCTGCGCGTTGAAATCCCCAAACAGTAGAGTATTTCCCTGAAATAATGAAGACAAATCCAACAACAGTGAAACATCCAATCTCATTTCCGGAGGGTTATATATAGTAGTAAGATTTAGTTTGCCAACTGACAAAACCGAAACCTGAAGATTACCCGGGATCACCAAGCCATGAGCACTCCCAACCCTAGCAGGAAGACAACTCCTGACCAAGAAGCCACAGCCGTCCCCTCTATCATTTCGAAAAATACTAAAACCTTTAATCTTAACAACGCAATGTATTCTCAAAAAAGTATCTGAAAGAGCTATAACATCTGGTTTATGAGTCAAAATATTGATCGATAAATTGTTGTAGTTTGATCGAACTGATCGAATGTTCCACTGCAATATAAGCATACTGAGTCAAATGAAATTGTAAACTGAAAGTGGGTTAAAATTCGTCTTTTTCACCTATCTTAGGCAAAGAGATATTAGATTCAATAACAATATCTCTAAACAATTGGTTTGTACCTGATTGATCCATTTGTTCGAACATTACTTCGTTTTCTGCTGTAAATGAACTGTTTGAAGCAACTTCAGCTTCATCTGTGTAAGTTGAGGGGAACCCATGTGTAAGTGAAGAGCTATTGTAGCCAATGCCGAATACCTCTCTAGTACCACTAGTCCTTGCATTCTGTTTGAAGCCCCTTGAGGATGGTATGCTACCTGTAAACCCAGGACTATAATCGAAACGAGCCTTTTTATGAGCTTCCCTGTCATAACCCTGTCTCGGGATGATTCTTTTAGTTGGAGAAAGTGTTGGCGTGGAAGTGTTCCGTGCAAATTTGTTTAAATTGATGTAGTTCGATTTGGACTGTGATACCGAGGGCAGCGTCTCCTCAGCAGGCCGCTGCAACAATGAAGTCTGCCGCGAAGAAACCTGAGCATAAGTTTGTCTCCTAGGAAATTTAGGTCTGAGAAGAGGTCCTGTGTTCTCTTTCTGCAATGGAAGCTGAGGAAAATCATTATGGTGTATAATATTTCGAGGAGGTCTGTTAGAAAAAATTTTATTAGCCTCGTAGAAGGAGTAATTATGGAATGCCATCGCCTCTCTAATTTTTCTTTGCCTCTCATATTCAGGGCAAGACCAATCGGTTGACCGATGGGAGCCCTGACAGTGAACGCAAGTTTCCGATGTGGCAGTACAATCATTCCTATCGTGGCCCTCTCCACATCTTTGACATCTCTTCCTACTATTACAAAGTCTAGTTGTGTGCCCATACCTTAGGCACTGGAAGCACTGGATAACCGGTGAGACATACTGAGTAACCTCAATGTAAGTGTGGAAGAAAGAAATAAATGTGGGCAAAGTTCTCCCCTCAAAAGTAAGAACGCAAGCTTTTGTATCTTTATATGTCACCTCACCATCAGTATTTTCCCGTCTCTTCAATCTCTTGAATTTAAGGATTTTTGCAGTAGATGACGCATATGAAAGAATATCATCCTCAGTGATATCATAGTCAATATCAGTTATGATACCCATGATTGTGACCATGGCTGCAGGGATGTAAATATCGTAATCACTCTTATCAAACTTATTGGACGTAACGAATGAATTTGCCTCCTCCCATGTAGCAAAGTCTACCCCTACTCGCTTCTTTCCTTTCCTTGAAATTTTTTTAATATTAAAGTTAAACTCTTTATCCGTGAAAAAATTCTTACCAACCGATAACGGATTTAAATTTCCAATATTTTGATTATTGCTTTCTATAAAAACAGTAAATGGTCCGCGATCCTCGTCAGAATAAAGATAAGAAACCCGTTCAGGTTTTTTATTCAAGTTTTTTCTCACATTGTTTTCCAAGGTCAAAATTTCTTCAAGCAATTCAGAGTCGTTATTAAGGTTAGCTTGAGTACGAAGAACTGCAAGCTCCTTACTCAAAACAATTGAATCGGCATAAGAACAAGAATCCTGACTTAAGGTCCTTTGAGAATGAGGAGTAAGCTTAGCTTGAACCCGGGTGCAAGCACCCGGGCTAGAATTTGACATTTTACTCTCAGAACGCTACTTCAAATGAATTCACTTACTAAAAACAGACCTAAGAAGAAATCAAATCTCGAAATTTGGTTCTGATAAACTCACCACACAATATCGAGAAGGATACAGGAAAGATGACAACTCGCAATTTGGGAAATCACACCACACCAAAATAAGGTTAGGAAATCACAGAGCTCTTAGCGCTACAACACTTCGACCTCGAATCACAAAGAAGTCTTTCATTTTCATTTATGAATGTCATTCCATGAATGTTCTGTCATTTATTCATTTGAACATATCTACGACACATATTTCTGACATCTCCTTTTCTAATAAAGGATAGAACGAAACTAGTTGGGGACGTATGTCCTTGTTTCCACTTTTCCTACCGTCGCTTCACCCCCCTGGTTAATAGTCTCGAGCCACTCCTTCAAATTCAATGATGCTATTGTAATCAAAAATACGTTCTTCTCGGGTACTGTATTTGTTTTGAACTCGAAACAAAAAGTTCCATAAATAATATCTTCTAGAAGAATTGACATTTTTCGCGCCTGTTCTGGGGAACAGCGTGCTATAGTTTTGACTAAATGTCTGTAATTTCCGAATTCTCAGCCAAAAATGGTCTCAAACGACTAGATTGGACTCACTGGCGACGTATCTGGTGATGAAATCGCTTCTGTCTGGTCGACCGCACGATTACGGGCGTACGAAGGATTCTATCGACTTGAAATTTTCAGGGTTGATTGCATTTCGAAGTGAGAAGGTTAAGTCTGTTAATGGCAAAATCGGTGGAATGGTTTCGGAGTTATAGACAGTTGAAGTTTTGAAATTATTTTCCTGATATTCTGAGAACTACTGGTGCGATTGAATTGAAACTGATGATGAATCCGATGTCATAATCGCTTCTGTCCAGCCGGCCGTCCGTAGGCACGATTACGGACTTACGGATACCCTATCAACTCGAAACTTTCAAGAATGCGACGGTTAGGTTAGTTAATGGGCGAAATCCGACAAATAGATCCGAAGTAATAGCCATTTAAAATGTTAAGGATATTTACCTGATATTTCAGGAACTAACTGAGCCACTGGATTGTGACTTGGCAGTTAGTTGGAATATAACGACGCGCAATACATTTGCAAAATGTTGTTGAGATCGTTCTGTCAGTAAATTTGAAACAAAATTCTCTCGAAAATTTTTTTTCGGATGCTATTTCTCATAATTGGGAAAAAAATTCTGCTCATATCCCAACCGTATATTCCGCAGCAGTGTACCAAACGTTTATTCCTTCATTTTGATACCAGTATAATTTTCGGAAATATTGGAGAAAAAAATAACGGAAAAAATACTCATTCAATCATGATCGAGCTTGATAACTAATTTACCATATGCTCTGATCTTCTGATCAAACTATCCTAACGAAATTCTCTATAAACCTTTTCAGCAACCAAGCATTGGATTTCAATTCGATCTGATCTGTATTTTTGGAAATATGGCAAAATAAAATTTTGACTGGGGATGTTTGCGGAATCATTGGGTGAATTTTACCTATTCACGAATCCGGCCTTCGTATAATTAGGGTCCAAACCTAATCTACAAATACCGAGTTTCTGAGTTATTTCTTTCGGAAGTAATTGTGTTTACCATTGGACAAGAAGAGAATATCCATCAGATTTCTATGAAATTTGGCAGACACTTTGAGGTTATTATTCGAAATGAATATATCGCGAAAAACGAGAACGGCCAAATTTACTATTATAAGCGGCAAAAATTCTAGAGAAGCACTGACGTGAAGTCGGCATCTTTTGCGCGCATGTCCAAATTCATTGCCAAAGCGGTCATCTACTCAAGTGTTGACCCTGTCAACCATTTAATTGTTTTAATGACATGATCCTTACAGAATTAGGCACAAAATTGTGCACCAGCACTTGCCAACTATCAACCAAGTTCCACGATGATCGAATCAGTATTTTTTGAGTTATTCCAAAAATACCAACGATACCCAGGATAAACCACGAATTTCGACTTATTTTTGCGCGGATGTTCCAGGGGAACAGCGTGCTATCGTTTTATCCAAATGTCTTTAATTTTCAAATTTCGAACCTAAAATGGTCTCATACGACTAGGTTGGACTCACTGATGACGAATTCGGTGTTAACATCGATTCTGTCCGTCCGGCCGGTCGCCCGTGGACACGAAAACTGTCGAACAGAGCAAGCTAGCACATTGAAACTCTTAGGGTAGTTCGCGCATCGGAATGCCGCAGTTAAGTTCGTCAATAGGCCAAATCGGCCGATTGGTTTCAGAGTTATAGCCATTTGGAATTTCGAGGTTGGATTGAAACTTGGCAGTTAGTTGAAGCATAATGACTCGCAACTTAAAGCAAAACTTGGTTGGGATAGTATGGTCACTTGATTTAAAAAAATTGGTTAAATTTTTTTCCGAAAAAAATTTGTTTTTCAGAACTTATCGATCATATTCAAGGAATATTCTGCTCATAACTCGAGACTTACATTTCACAGCAGTGGACCAAATAATATTTCGGAGATATTGGGAGAAAGTATGTAAAATTTCCTTGGTTTTTTCTCGATATGTATTTTTTGTATGACTTTAGAAATACTGATTCAATCATGATGAAACTCGGCAACTAGTTTGAAGATGCCGAAGGAAAACTTTGTGCAATATTTCGTGATGATCGTGTCATTAGAGCAATTTGAAAAATATTTTTTTTTTAAATATTCAATATTCTGTGATCGTCTTATTATATTATCCTCATTAAATTCAGTATGAACCTCCGGACTGCCATTTTAAGATGAAATACTGGATTTCAATTCCATCTTATCTGTATTTTTTGAAACATTGGGAAAATAAGATTTTGAATACAAATATCGAGTTTCTAAGTTGTTTCTTTCGGGCGGTCGACCGTCAACACAATAACTTCGAAATGGCCGGACAGCCTACTGCTAACTTGCCTCACATGAAAAATGGGGAGCTGGCTTCTCTACGCCACTGGTGTGTAGTCATTAGAAGATATCGGTATCCGAAGCAATGTGAGTAACAGTAACGACCGATATCATTTTATTTGATGTCCAGCCTCGGTCCTGTTATATTCAAAACCCCCATAACAGCAACTCTTACGAAGTGGTTTATCGGTTCCATATCAGGAAGTTCATTGAGCATAAAACTAAACAACAGGTGAATCTGAACCTCAGGCCTTGACATTTCTTATACAATCAGTAATAGAATATAGGCGCAACTTCACTTCATTCTCGATGGACCAAACTATTTCTGTCATTAGGCTTCAATAAAATAATATTTTATAATAATTATACTCAGGTAATCGAAGTATTAATGTATGCCGTGCAATTCCCCTTGAAAATAATACTTTCAGTCCTTGTGCGAATTATCAACAGCTAAGAACTCGTATCCTATGAAAAAAGGTTCGACTGTAATTATCTAAGATTGGTTCTGATGGTATTGAAGGTATTTACCTCATGTAACGATCTTTCTTCGCTGAAGACCATTCAACATTCATGCATCCCATATTATTACTCATTAGTTGTCATAATAAGAAAAGAGAAGCAAGAATTTTTTATCGATACATCGTGAACTTGAAAATGAAAAAATTGACATATATCTTCGCTATTATTGTCTTTTTATGCGTTTGTTCTGAGAAACAGCATGCTATTGTTTTGTCCGTTATTTTAAAATCTTTTCTGAAAAAGCATTGAAGGCAGCACCTTTTGCGCGCATGTTCAATGAGATGACCGCTTTGGCAACGAATTTGAACATGCGTGCTTAAGCTGCTGCTTTCACGGCAGTACTGGATTTCAATTCGATCTAATCTGTATTTTTGGAAATATTGGGAAAATTAAATTTTGAATGGGTATATCTACGGAACCATTGGGCGGATTTTACTCATTCACGAATTCGGCCTTCGTTATAAAGATCCAAATCTACTCTACAAGTATCGAGTTTTTAAGTTGTTTCTTTCGAAAGCTATTGTGTTTACTGTCGGCCGTTTTTTTTCCGTAATATTTTCAAAAACACAGATTTGATCGAATTGAAATCCAGGACTTCATCTAAAAATAGCAATTCGAAGGTTCATACGGAAATTCGTGAGGATATTATGATCAGAAGATCCTAGAATATTGAAAATTTGAAAAAAAAAATTTGGAATTTTCTTTTTGAATTGTTCTGATGAAACGATAATAACCAAGTTGTCTTTCAGCATTTTCACAAAGTTGTCTTTCAGCATTTTCAAACTAGCTGCAAAGTTTCACTTGATTGAGTTAGTATTTTTTGAGTTATTTCGTAAAAAACAACCATATCGAAAATAACCACGAAATTTTAAATATCTTTCTTCCTAATATCTTCGGAAAGTATGGTCGTAACATACTGAAATTTGGTACACTGCTGTTGAATATATAGCTCAAGCTATGACCATAATTTTTCGCGAATGCAATGAACAATTTTCGAGAAACAAATTTTGAAAAAAAGTTTTTTCAAAATTCACAGCACGATCTCAACAAAATGGTGCAAGAAGTTATATGTCCTTATGCTCCAATCAACCGCCCAGTTTCAATTCCGAAGCTTCAGTAGTTCTCAAAATATCAGGGAAACAACCTCAAAACTTCTAATGCTTAAATCTGTGTGTGCTGGAGCTCTTTCTTCTCCATTAGACCAATTCCTATTTGTGCAAAATTTCGTCATGATCATGTCATTGGAACAATTCGAAATACAGGATTTTTTCAAATATTTTATATTCTGTGATGTTCTAATCATATTTCCATCCTCACTAAATTCCGCATGTACCTTCAGTCATTTTTCAATCGATTACTGAATCTCAATTCGATCCAATATCGGGAAAATGGAATTTTGAATGCGTTTATTTGTGGAATCATTTGGTGGAGTTTCCAATTGTCAAATTACGCCTTCGTAATTGAGGTTAAAAGTTACCCTTCAAATATCGAGTTTCTAATTTTTTTTTGGAGTCGGGCGTTAAAAAAATTCGAAAATTTTCATGTTTCGTTGAAAAAATTTTTTTTCGGATACTTATCAGATTTCGATCACCACCTTGTTGTCAATATTCCACAACAGTGTGCCAAGTTTCAGTTCCATTCGATTCTGATTTTCGGAAATATTTGAAAGAAATATGTATTATCTCGTAATTTTTTTTCTCGGTAGCGTTGTTATTTCTGGAACAATTAGAAAACTACTGATCCGATGAAACTCAGCAATTTGCTGGCAAATGCTGATGCACACTTTTGTGTGAAAGTTCGTGGTAATCTTGTCCTCGAAACAATTACAAGGAATTTTGAATTTCGCTTACGAATTTGAACATGTGCGTGAAACTTTACGACTTCTCGTGAGTGCATTTATTGAATTTTGGATAAATGTAAAGGGAGTCTTGTAATGCGTTGCCCCATTTCAGGAGAATATATATCCAACACGAAAACAAAATTAATTTCCACTTGAGAAATATTGCATTTCAAGTTTGACATCAAGGTGTCTGTTCCTTTGAAACTATTGTTCACACACAAATATTCAGTGACTTTCCATCTCTGGTGTATTTGATATCGGTCGGTGGAGGTGATAGAGAGCCATGTATGAAATAAAATTGAAATGTTAATATCCCAAAAACAATAAGACTTGTCCGAACCGAACACCCTGTAACTTATATTTTTTCTCGTTTGAAATTAACACGTCCGTGAAAATAATAGCGTTTATAACGAATCGAAAGAATTTCCGACACATAGAGGCAGTTAAGTAACGGTATCGGGTAATTTTATGGTGTAGCTCATTTATTCCGTAGCTTCAAATGCATAAATCGAAGAGCACGAAGGTTGAATAAAATTGAAAAATCGTATAAACAATAGGAGATGCCACGCCAATGGCCCTTGGGCTATAAAGCCTGATAGAAACACGGGTAGGGTCAGTCGAGTTGGCTAACCCTAGGGTACTATAACACGGTATACGCCCGATCTAGTGATATACACCTTCCGTCAACTGCTGTAAATGTCTTCTGGTCATCAGCGAATGGTGACTGCCCAGAAACATTAAAGTTCTGCTTGAACGCCGACCCCCTACGCTTCTTTTATGTAACTTGTACACCGATTTGGAAATTTCCCGATAGCTGTTGCGACCTCTGCTTTCTGCCTTCACACGTTTCGTCACATATTTCACAGTATAAAGGTAAAGACAGACTTCGATGAAATGGAATCGGGCACTGCACCTACCTGCTGGATTCTCACTGAACCGAAAATAATCTCTCCTACTCCTTTTATTATCCTATATAGTCGAGTTTGGATCGATTTTAATTAGGCTTATTTCATTTCCGTATTCAACTTATTCGGATGAACCACTTTATATGATAACCACACCTTGTCTTTTTGCTCTATGGGAGTTTCTCGAGGTTTATTGGTTTTGATGCTGATCATTTTTCGAATTTCCACCACCTATGTATTTTTTACTCACGGTATTCACCTTGCTGTACATTCCGATTAGCAGAAGTGTATTACTGCTTTATTTCTCAAGTTTTTTCATGGTTTTCGCCCCCACTATCTGAAAAAGATAAATTAAAATTCAAGTAAAATTAGTTCGTCTGGCAGTATCGATTAAAGCTTGTTTTGGGAGGATTTCGCATCCTTTTTTTTTTGTTCTGGGGCTTCATTCCTAATATCTGAAGCAGAACTATTAGAATTAAATAAAATTGTTTTTTCATGAAGAATTAAAGGATTAAACCATTCGTCAAGGGCAGTTTCTTGGAAAACAGATTGCCATTATGAACAATACAGGAACAATACAAATAATAAGCATAGCGAACTGTGTCTTTTAGAGTACAAATCTGACGCTTTCATCAGACAAAGGAGAAAATTAACTATTATCTGTTTTCCAAGTAAACTGCCCTTGACAAATAGTTTAATCCAGAAAATAACCTAAAAAATAGTACTTCTGCAATCGAAAACGATAGCTGTGAACTTTCATGTTCCTCAGAGGCTGAGAAGTGTTATCGGGTTGATCTTTAATGACATTCCATTGAAGTTTTTGTCACATGAAAATATTCTTGGCACGGTGATTGATGAACATCCCAGATGGGATTCTGAGGTTGGTAACATTTGTAAACGTCTTGATAAAAACTATATCTCACATCGAGAAGGTGGTAGGCAATGACAGCGCTTTGGCGTTTTATTTTTCGAATGTTTTCTTTTCATTGGGACTTAATATTATGGTTTGGGGTCGAGCTGTTGAGTGGTAGAGAGTTTTCATTTCACAGAGGCTCATTGTCATATTGTCTAGAGTCTTGAAATTTTCAGGTTAGGTTAAGATCGTGAATATCTCGCTTAAGTTCGGTAATGGTGCCAAAGCCATTTGAAATTTTGATTTTTCAATAACTCGAAAAATATTCAACTGATATCGATATCGGAATGAAACTTGGTTTGAATATAAACAGTATCACTAAGAAGAATTATCCAAGGAAAAATAAAAAAAAAAAATTTTTTTTCAAATTTTTTTTGAAAATTCAAATATTTCATCGAACTTCCACTGAAATTTCCAAGTCATCATTTCGCAATGTGAACAAGCATGTAAAAGCTGCTGACTTCACGTCAGTGCTTTTCTAGATTTCATATTTCAATATTTACACACTAGCCAAGCTCTCGAATTTTCAGACGTGAAGAGGTACATTCCTATGAGACCAGGAACAAATATCGTGTCTGTGAGGAGAGGTCAATTCATGTTCTTCATGGAAGGTCTCTGAATATTACGGGTTGTAAACTTTTTGACATGTTGCCGTCCCGTTTAGCGCATATGACTCATACACATTTTAGTAAGGCTCTGAAGAAGATTCTTGTTGAGAATTGTTTTTTTTATTTCTTACTTGAACTTCTTTTAGTGAGTTTATCCAAATGTGGTTCATTCCTAAGGAACAATGGGTAAATGTTCCATTCAGCGGCGGTAACTCAATGGCTTGAGCTCATGCCTCATGATTGTAAGGTCTGGGGTTCAAGCCCTTGACCGGGAAATAACTTTTCCGGTTTTCAGGGGACCGTCCAATCATTCGCTGTTGGATAAACAATTAGCAGTACTGTTCTTAACGTTGCGCAAGGAATCGGTAACCTGCACAAGCTTCAAGCTTCTGAGGGGCTTCGTTGAAGCCTAGGATAGCCGGAAAATACAAAGACAAAAAAAATACACAGGAGGCTTCTTCAATTTTATCGGTCATCTGTATCTTTCTCTATTATACCAATCTATCATGGCATGTGTTAACCTACCCTGAAAAAAAAAATTAAACCCTGACTTTGTGGAATGGAGATGAAAGTTTCGCCCATTGCTCTAAAGAAATGTACCATATTTGACTGAATATACTAAAAAAGAAAAGTAGAATTGAAAAATTCACATATCCAGTGAACCGGCGTTAATGTGATTTTCGAAAATGCCAATTTGACGAATGTTATCAAAATACGAAAGTATTGCAAGAAAATAATTCTGCAAGCCTAGAGAATATCTGAAAAGTACTGCTTCACCCTCTCGAAATATCCTTTAATTGATATTTGTATTCCCGTTGATTCCGATAATGCAAGTAGGTCAGTTTAGGTATGTTGGTTTGGGACTTGCAACTTGGTATTTCAATAATTTGATTATTTGTGTTCTGAAAGGACTAGGTTCAACTCACTTATGATAAATCTGTAGTAAAGTTCAGTTATATCTATCTGCCCTGTCACTGCTTTTTCCTAGTGAGAGCGGAGAGATAGAACTTATCAGCTATCAATAGAATGTCTGTACCCGTTAATTGGGGCTATATGAAAATCTCTATATGGACCTAGTAAGAAGTCGATCCAGGTTCATTCACCATTTTGCAACACAACACTAACACAAGTTGTCCTTAAAAACCAATCGGCAGAGATGAATTTGTTCGGTCCACACGAGTTAATATACCAACCAATAAAAAAAGTTTTCGCTGCAAGGAATACTAGGGTCACACTATCCAATAACTATGGATACTTATGTAAGCTATAGCGAGAAATATAGAATTTGTGTACTTTTTTCGCTCATGCTGTAGCCGTGCTATCTTTTTGCCAAACGAACTGTAACTTCATGAATTTTTCCCGCAAATGGTCTTAAACGACTGCGTTGGACTTACTGATCAAGAATCCAATGTTAAAATCGATTGTCTGGCCAGTCTTCCGGCAGTTTGTACGATTACTCGAGTACCGAGAGTATCGCAGGCCCGAAACAGGGAAGCCCAATTTAAAACCTCCACGAAAGGTGTCGTTACAGAATTGGACAGCAAAATCCGTTGATGTTACAAATCGGCTGAGTGGTTTTGGAGTCATACTCATTTGAAATTTTAGGATTATTTCCACAATATCACAGGAACTATATGGATGATCAGATTGAAACTCTGTATTTACTTCAACGATACCAACGCAATATTTTTTTGAGAGCTGTTCATTAGCAAATTCAAAAGAAAAACCGTTTTGGAAAATTTCATAAATTTGTGTAGATTTTTTTTTCGGAAACTAGTGATCAGATTCCAATGAAATCTAGCACAAACCTAGAGGGATATATTTCATAATAGTAAACCAAATTTCACTTCGGTAAAATTTTTAATTCCGGAGATATTTGGAAAAAAATATGTCAAATTTCGTTGTTCTAACTATCCATATTATAATTCGAACAGGCGTGCAGAAGTGTTTTCCTAGAATCGTAAAAAACAGCTAGTTTGTATAGGCAAGCATAGTAAAGATAAGTCAAATTGAATATTATGAAACAGTCGCTGTCAAATTATGAATTATTCCTAAACGAAAATGACTCAAGTTTTATTGACAGAATATCTACTTTCACAAGATGTTCAGAGAAAGCTGGGAAAACTTCCATCAGCTACATAAAAAATGCACAATAGAAGAAAGTGGAAAACAATTTGCTTAAAATCCATCCAGTATTCTTATTCAGTAGAATTGTGACATTTCATTCCGATGTTCTGTATAATAACCAGCTAGTTTATTACAAACAAGCTAAGTCATAAGGTCTTATGATGTGATGAGACAATCGATGTCATGGTCGATAAATCATTGTAAGCGAAAACTAATAAAGCTTCAATCCAGTTCCATAAAAAGAACTCTAGTCAAGTAAACACCAAGACAACCGAATATCCAGTTTCATAAGATGTTCAGAGAACGCTGGGAAAAATTTCCAGCAGCCACATAAAAAATGCACTATATAAGAAAGTGAAAAACAATTTGCCGACGACAATTTAGTGGCAAGTTCGGATATATTAAAACAATTCATAACGTTGTTCTGGTCCTGACGTGAAGTAACCCGGCCAAGAAAACTTTAATAACACAGCCCTGTGAGCCAGGATGCGAATTAATTTCCAGCGCTGACATTTTGGATAAGTTATGTGCCCTGTCGCCGTAGATTTTTATAAATCCCATTTAAATTTGCCAAGGTCTCTAAATGTTGGGTGTTTAATATCTCTCGCTCTTCTCACCCTCTGGATGGAGTAACGCGAACCTTCGAAATTGAGTTGTGTGGGGGGGACCTCTATCCTCAATGCATGAAATTTGATTAATGTGTTCCCGTCTCTTTTTTCTGCCTGATTGTCATCTTCACGAAGCGACGCATCCATAACAGGTCGCCTTGAGTTTTCGATACGAAATATGAGGCAAATATGAAAAATCCATCTATTGGAGTGGATAATTCTAAGGCGAAAGTGATCAGAAGACGCTGAAAGTTACTCAGAGAGGTTTGATTTAGGCTTTCACGAGACTCTCGAAATTCGAGATTTCTTGTCTCGTCTCGATTTCGACACGAGACAAACTTATTTTTTTTGAGACGAGATTGGGAAAAAAAAATTCGAGATTTTTTCGAGATGGAGAAATAAGTTCAAGATTTCTCGATCTCGGAACGTCTGAAACGACTAGGTTGAACTCGCTCATGAGAAAGCGATGTCTGACCGGCAGGCCGTGAGCACTATATCCAGAAAACGGAAAATCATATCGACTTAAAATTAAAATTTTCAGGTTAGGTTGCATTTAAAAATGCGACGGTCAAGTTCGTTAATGGGTCAAATCGGCAAGATGTTTTGCAGTTATAGTCGATTGAATTTTGGGGATATTTGCTCAATATCCCCTTGAATACTTGTGCGATTGGACTGAAACTAAGTAGCTAGTTGCAGCCTACGGACTATTGAATGTTTGCGAAAATTTGTTGGGATCGTATGGTCAGTAAGTTTTTTTTTTGAAAACTGCTCCTCGGATTCCAAAAAAACTTTGCACATAACTTTCGCGCTATAATCTACAATTTCAGTTTGATCCGAATCAAATTTTCGGAGATATTGGAAACAAACATGTGTGATTTTGTGTTTTTTTCCTAGATATCGTTGTTATTCCTGGAATAACTGTCCAACCATATGTGAGCACGTTATTTTGAGAACCAAAAAAAGCTACGAAATTATAATTTTCAGGGTAGACAGCGTATCAATCAGCACGCGACAAATGAGTCCGTTAATGAGTCAAATCCGTTGAATGGTTTCGTAGTTATACCTTTATGAATTTTGAGGTTATTTCCTCAATATCTCAGGAACGAATGACGTGATTGAACCAAGCTTGGTAGTCAAATGAGGAATTAGTATGAAAAGACGTGGAATGCAAATTGGAACTGTCAAAAATATATTTATCAAAAATTTCCTAAAGTTTTCCGAGATGTTTTTTTTCTGCAACTGTTCACCACATTTCAATGAAATTCGACACAAACTTATCAAATTGTAGCTCGATACGATATTAAATTTCAGCAATATTTGAAAACAATATGTCCAACTTTAATATTATTTTCCCATTATCGTTGAATGTCCCGAATAACTCAAGTAATATCGTCTTGGCAACCAATTCGAACATGCGTTCAAACGATTCTGACTTTACTTGAGAGCTTCTTTAGAATTTTCATAACGTAATTTTTATAAGAAATCTTTTTTTCTAGGAACAATAATGATCAAGATGAAGGGTGCGTTATTCATAATGAATGCTCATGTTCATACAAATTCCAACCCGATCATATCAGGACTTCTGAAAAAATAAGATTTCGACTCGATATCGAATCTACAGGACGATTCTTCCTAAATTATTGTGCTTCCGATTGAAACAATTTGGAGACTTGAAGACCTGGATTGGAGCCTAACTGTGAATGTCGGCTTCATAAATAGGTTGAATCCATTCTACGAATCCGTAGACATAGCAATTAATGGAATGACCCACTAATTGGCGAATGCGCCACACGAGGATGTTCTACATTTTATGATTTTATTCTTTACAACGAGAAAGCATTATAATGCGGTACAAATGTAAATGATATGATGAATTCAGACCTGAAAATTGTTTCAAACGTCGTTACTAAAAAATCAGTGGTCAATTCTATTTGGATCCGTCCGCCAGCTGTTGCCACTTTCAAAGGAAAAAAAACTTGACACCCAAAATTTTCAGATTGGGGTGGAAGCTCGAATGCCTCAGTGTACATTGTAAATGGAAAGTGTAGGTTCGTTCAACTGTTTTGACGTTACATACCACCAAAATTTTTTTTTTTCATTTCTTCAATAATTCGAGATACTACATTGATCTGATCGGATTGAAACCGACAATCGGCGAAGTCCGAAATCGTGTAGATGTTTTCCAATAATTTCGAATCAATTGATAAAGACTAAATTTGTAGACTTTGACGCGCTTCTTATGGATCGATTAAATATATTCGAAATGAGATCTTAAAAACTTCCATTTGCGATATGTGGCAGGCTCTATTTCATGCCCTGTTTATCCAGATCGATTTCAGTTATTCCGTTTGAGAGAGCATGAACACTATTAAACCAAAAATAAATGACAATGGTACATCACAAAATTTCCAAATATTCCGATTGTCGAATATTGGAAAAATGGACATGTCATGCAGGATTCTCAGAAATGATAATAGTTTTGAAGAGAAGATATAGCATAAAGTGATTTTTCCTGTAGGAATCGAAAAAGGTATATGAAATACAGAAAGCCTTTGAAACATGAGAGTTAAAACATAGTTGACCCTGCCCAAAAAAATGGAACACCCTGTGTGACCGAAAATATTTTTATATGTTGTTGAGCTCGAGCAATAAGGTTATACCAGAAAAATAAGGATTCTTTACTGTTTCCTAAATAGAGATATGGAACAATGAGCCACTTTTGCGAGATCCTGTATAGAAGTTTGGGCCATGAGTCATTTTACCCATACACGAATTATGCCTTCGTAATCCCCACCTAATTTATACGTTTATATCCAGTGTGTCACTTATTTCTTTTGGTGCCTACCGTGCTTAAAATTAGCCTTTGAGCCCATCTCAAAGCTAATCGAACAAATAAAGAAAGAAACCACTCGGAAATTCTACATTTGAAGGGAAGGTAGGCTTACGGATCAATTTCGAAGGTCTAATTCGTGCTGGATAAAATCCGTCAAATTTTCGCAACGAAGTAAAGCTGCGTTGAACGGGTCCAATACGCGAATGGGCGTCCCTGACTTCAACTCACTGAGCTTCTAGAGTTTATATACTTGGGGCCGATTCTTGAACCTCGATCAAGAATTGAAGATACAGCATGACAACTGCCATATGTCCGCGTCGATTTTCTTAGTTAAATATAAACAACAAGTAGACATGACCTGCGCATGGAACCGAATGTCACTCGACAATCGAATGTTATATTAGGTTTGTTTTGGTTCCGACTTCAGAACTGTTCTGGAACGGTTCCGCATGCGCGATTGCGATTTCGTGTTTCGGTTCATTTCAGAACCGGTTCAGGATTTGAGTAATCCTGTTTTGGTTTTTTTCAGAATCGATTCCGAACTGTTCTAGAACTGTGAAAGGAGTTCGGACGTGAGAGTCTGAACTGTTTCAGAATTGGGTAGTTCGCACAAGCGTAGAGTGGCTGTCAACGATTTAAATGGTTTACCTGACTCGTTCGACGTCGTGTTGATTTGGTTTTTGATTGTTTTATTTGTTGAGGAAACGGTTAACTGTTAAATTTAAACTTTTGTTGTTGAGGCTACTTCCTTCGCTACTACCTACCAGGATAATCTAATGGATTTTATTTCTATTGTTCAAACCTGGGATGTATACTTCTCAAAATAATCTATGAATTCAAGAGTCCTCTTCCTCTATTGAATAATATTGTTTCGAATTAATTTTTCTCTAAAAAGCACATATCTGAAGTACGTTCGTCATTAAATTCATTATTATATGATAAATTGTTCGTTCATTTCGGAATATAATTGAAGTAATGAAGAAAATTCAGAAAAAAAAATTAAGTGGAAGCAAAGTTTTCCCAAAAATATTTTTATATTACATGGTGCGACAAGGACTTTCGCATATTTTTGATTAAACCGCACACAATATATAAGACATGATTAACATTCCTCTTTTCTGCCTACTCAAATGGAAGTTTTTTTTCCTCTACGATCCCGATGAGAACCCGAACTTAATTCGTGTTTTTGTTTCATCGCTTTTAGAACTGTTCCAGGATAGTTCAGAATCGGGCTTCAACAGCGCATCGATTCTACGCAGTTCTAGAACTGTCCTAGGACAGTTCTGAATTTCGCAACCAAAACAAACCTTATATCTAATACTCCGTACCACTCGTTGCTAAGTCGAAGGAAACGGTTATAAGGTTAGGTTTATATTCCGATTTGAAATTTCTCCATATCTTGCATTCAGTTTATTTCTTGAATATTTGCTTGAAAACATAGTCGAAATGGCGCATAGAACTCTCACAAATTTTGCAGATGCTCGAGACAACTTAGAAAATCGACATAAACATATGACAATTGTCATACTCTTCAATTCTTGATAGAGAGTCAGGAATCGGCCCCCTGATATAATTCAAATCAACGTACTTTTTTGTGCGAGAAACCCTTGAATAGATAATTCCGCTTCCCTTCTAATTCTTACTCATAGTGAAAAGGATATTCCGTATTCTAAGAATGAGATGACGTGATACTATCAACTTCCCATGAAGCATGAGGCAATAATGAAAAGTAACTAATGTCTAAAATTATTCAAAACCAATCGAACAGGCTAATTTACGTCAGATATGTCATTTTTATTGTAATCGCATTGAAATAAGTTGCAAATAAAGTCGTGATAAATGCACCAGCAACCAGGACGATGGCAATTGAAGAATACTGCATGTATAGTAATTATGTATTATTATTAATAAACTCAGCCAAGGTTGTGACGGTGGTATTCTTGATACCACATGCAGAGGAAAAACAACCGTCCTGTGCGCTGGAAAAAATATTAATAACACATTATCATTTCTTCCTTTATGATCAATTAAGTATCTTTTCTGTCCGATTAATTGTGCATGTTCTAATTGTAATCGTGAGAGGAAGTGGAACTTATACGAATTGAAATTGGCGCCAGTCAACGTAGCCACCCACACATACATTATGTTTATTTTATGCGCTCGTTTTGGGAAACAGCCGTTGTCATTCTTCCCGGATGTCCGTAATTTTCGGAATATGAGCCGAAAATGGTCTTAAACTACTAGGTTGGTTTTATGAGGAAACCGATGTCAGAATCTCATGCCATCGGATCGAAGTTTGGTAATTAATTACAAGATGCGCGTCGCAACTGCATGAACAATTTAGTTAGAATATTTCTGTTGGTTACTTAAAATTTTTTTTTTCGAAAATTCTCCAAATTTTTGCTAATTTTTTTTTCGGCAATTCTCAGTCAGATTTCTATGAAATTCTGCACACAATTTGCCACGACTTGTCTGAAATTCACAACACTGTCCAGTTGTCAGTTTGATCTGATTTTATTCTTCAGAGATATTGGAAAAAAACCTAGAAGATCAATGCCGTGAAGGCAGCAGCTTTTGCACGCATGTTCAATGGAGATGACCACTTTAGCAACGAACTCGAACATGCGCGCAAAAGCTGCTGCCTTCACGGCAGTGCTTTTTCAGATTTTTTCGATGAAGTACTGGATTTCAATTCGATCTAATTTGTATTTTTGGAAATATTGGGAAAATACAATTTTAAATGGGTATATCTACGGAATCATTGGGCGGATTTCACCCATTCACGAACCTACACTCTACAATTATCGAGTTTTTAAGTCGTTTCATCCGTAAACACAAAAACTTCCGAAAGGAACAACTTAGAAACTCGATATTCGAAGAGTAGGTTTAGACCCTAATTACGAAGGCCAAATTCACGAATGGGTAAAATCCACCTGATGATTCCGCAGATGTACCCATTCAAAATTTTATATTCCCAATATTTCCAAAAAAACCCATTAGATCGAATTGAAGTCCAGTACTTCATCGAAAACTTACAATTCATGATCAGGAGATCACAGAATATTGAATATTTGAAAAAAAAATTTTTTTTTCAAATTGTTCTAATGACATGATCATCACTTAATTGTGGCCAAAGTTGTCCATCAGCATTTTCAAACTAGGTGCCAAGTTTGATAATGATTGGAATAGTATTTTCTAAGTTATTCGGAAAAAAATAACGTTATCTTGAAAAAAGCCACTAAATTTTACATATTTTTTCACGATATCTTCGGAAATTATGATCGTATCATAATGAAATTTGATACAGTTTTGTAAAATATAAAGTTCAAGATACGACCAAAACTTGATTCAAATGTAATGAATAGTTTCCGAGAAAAAACATCTTTTCTAACAAATTTTCGAAAACATTTTTTTTCGAAATATACTGACAGCACGATCTCAAGAAAATTTTGCAAATATTTGCGAGTCCCCACGCTACAACTAACTGCCAACTTTAAATTCAATTGCTACAATTGTTCTCGAAAAATCAGGGAAATAACCTCAATCCTTCAAATAGCTATAACTCCGAACTTAACTTTCGCATTTTGAAAAGCAACCAACCCTGAAATCTTCAAGTTGATAGATTCCTCCTTACGTCCGTAATCGAGGTGACGGCCGACCGGCCGAACAGAATTTTGACAACGGATTCGTCATCAGAGTCCAACCTAGACATTTTCGGCTCGAAATTAGAAAATTACAGACATTTGGACAAAACGATAGCACGCTGCTAGTCTAGAACATGCGCGTAAAAATGTGTCAAAGTTACTGTTTTTTCGCGCATGTTCTTCTTGTTCAAATATCTGCAACCGTCGATTTTTTTCTCAAAAATGATCTCATACGACTAGGGTGGAATCACTGATGACAAAGACAGCTGGACGTAAGTAGGCACGATAACGGGCGTATGGAGAATCCTTTCCACTTGAAACATTTAGGTAGGTTTCATTTCGAAATTTGACGGTTAGGTTCGTTAATGGGCTGAATCGGTCTTACGGTTTCGGAGTTATAGTCAATTTAATTTTTAGGGGCATTTTCTCAAAAATTGAGGAGCCAATGAAGTGATCGGATTGAAACTTCGCAGTAAGTTGTAGCACAATAACGCACATTTTCTGGTAACATTTCGTTCATAACGAATCAAAAAAAATTGCACCTACTTGGGATTCTTTGTTCACAATAGTGAACCAAATTTCATGTCCAATCATGATGAAACTTGTTTTATAATCTGAGATTGGTGATGCTCAGCTTTGTGCAGAATTTCGTGAAGATTATGACATTAGAAAAGTTAAAAAATTTGCGAAACATTTTTCAAATATTCTATATTTTGCAATCGTCTGATCATATAACCCTGACGACATTCTGCGTAAGCCTTCAGCCTGGCATTTTTCAATCAAGTACTGGATTTCAATTCGATACTAGATTTTTTTTGGGAATATCGGAATAATAAAATTTTGGAAATGTATAACTGCGGAATTATTGAGGGGATTTTACCCATTCAGGACTTCAGCTTTTGTAATTGAGGTGCATTCCTTCTCTACAAATATCGAGTCTATAAATTGTTTCTTACCGAAGTAATTGTGTTTAAGATTGGCCGTGAGGGCGACACAAGAGCTTAGATTTTTGTGAAGTAGGTTTGTGGCTTATTATAACAAAGGCTGAATTCATGAATGGGTAAAATCTACCCAATGATTCCGCAGATCTAACCACGTCTTAAAAATGTTATTCTCCCAATATTTCCAAAAATACAGATTGGATGGAATTGAAATCCAGTACTCGATTGAAAAATAAAAAAGATGATTTATGGTTCTTATACAGGGTCATTAATTAAGGGTGGCCACCCGCCGTATTTCGGAAATCGTTTATCTCATTGAAAAATCTTGAGACAAAATCGGCCTCTAAAATATGGTTCAAAATAAACTGCTCCACATGAGTTAGGGATATTGACTCAAATTCCAAAAAAATATAGTTAAAATAAGATTTTTGTGATGAAAATTCATATTAATATGATTTCAAGTTGCAAATTTGAGCCTGTAGGTCTGCAGCGTATACAGGGTGGTTAAGAAAAATCGAGTAAAATAACGACATTTTATTTCAAGAGAATTCAAGCATTTTAGGACCATCAATACAATAGATGGCCTCCACGGGCATCAATAACAGCTTGACATCTTCTTTGCATAATACACACGAGGTTGTTGAACATTTCTTGAGGAATTTGGTTCCATAAACGGGGCAGAAGCTCTCTCAGATCATTTAAGGATTCTGGGGTAGGTTGATGGTTATCTAATTTTCTTTGGAGCATATCCCATGCATGCTCTATGCAATTCAAATCTGGTGAGTGCGGAGGTATTGGTAAATGTGGAATATCAAGCTCTTCGCGCCCATTCTCAACTATGGCTGTACGGTGCGGTCTAGCGTTATCGTCTAGAAATTGAAAAGTTTCACCAATAGCAGCGCGAAAATTTGGCACAACATTGTCAATGACATGCTCCCTATAGTGTAAGGCGGTCATATTCCTAGGACAAATGTGTTGATCTGTGCGCCCGTTGAAACATATCCCGGCCCATACCATAACACTACCCCTTCGGAATGGATGGACTTCTTGGACATAGTGACGATTACGGGGTATGCGTGGGATTGTCCATACCCTTTTTCTTCGAGAATCTGAAAACCGTCCATATCTGGATTCATCAGTGACAAGGACACTACGCCATTGATCGTTCCAATTGATATGTTGCCTTGCCCATTCCAGTCTTTGACGCTTATGGTCACGTGTTAATGGAACTCCTCTTAATGGACGTCTAGAACCTAGATTCACCTCTGTCAAACGTCTTCTGATGGTTTCGATGGAAACTTGGACCCCATCTGCATTTTGAAGAGTATTCCGTTGCATTCTACACGTAGATGTAGGGTTTCTTATCGCCGAAACGGTGATGAAACGATCCTGAGCAGGTGTTGTTTTTCGTCGCCCACCAAGCCTTGGTCTTTCCAACACGGAACCTGTCTCCCTGAACCTATTCCAAAGTCGAGATATCACACTTTGGCTGACTTGGAGCCTTTCCGCTACAACAACCTGAGTTAGGCCACCCTGTAGCATTCCGATAGCCCTATTAGCCTCAGCGTTTGTTAGTTTACGTCTTGGCATTTTCAGAAAACTCGTTTCAAATCGAAGCCGTTAATAAAATGACTTCATTTAAAAATGAGAACATTTATCAAGAATGCGAAGAACCAAACTTCAGAAAAAAGGCGACCAGATTGACGAAATGTCTCATACTGATTTTTATTGGATCGATTCAAGTTGTTATTGAGTTTTAAATGATTTTACAGCGATTTTCTCGAAGATTACATACTTTTAAAAACGATTGAAGTTCGTAGTTCTCCACTAAAAGTTTTGAGATAAAGGATATCCAAGATACGGCCGGTGACTACCCTTAATGAATAAATCTCAACAATTTTTCTTATGACGTGCATTGAGGTTTTTCTTCGTGATCAATTCTCGTTACTTTTTCATGCTACATGAAAAGACATTTTGTGAATTAATTCATGGAATGTCTCTCACAACCAAGTGGTTAATATTTACGTGTCTTCTTCGTGGACATATCCGAATGTTCCGCGACAAAACGAAATAACCTACGTCAGCCAGCCAAATAAACAAGGGACGGTCTTCCTTATCGATACGCCCGAGAAATAAATATGTTCAACTTCACGGAACGTGTTTGTAAGGGTCGAAACAAAAGGAGAATTGGCCACTTTTTTCTGTTGACAGATGTTATGCGGTTAATAACGCGCAAAACGTGTGTCACTTTTTATATTCCGCACGCCATTTTTCGTCTCTAGCCGAATCCAATTTTATTTTATTGCTACACTGCACTTTAGGATAACGATGTGACGTTTTCTATGCATGGATTATTTTTCATGTTTTCATGGGATCTTACATTTCGACAAACTTTCATAAAGGAAGAAATAATGATAAAAACGGAATAAAAGCAGATTTTAAAGGAATTTCGCACAGACCTTGAACCCAATTTTTCACAACAGTACACCAAATTTCAGTTTCATTTTAATTTTTGGAGACAGAGTATGTTGAATTTGAAGTTTTTACTACACTACACTTGTTCTAGGGAACAGCGCTTTATCATTTGGTCATGATGTCTGTACTTTTCGAATTTTGAGCCGAAAATATTCTCAAACGATTGGGTCCACCCGTATGTGCTCTAACTTTCAAAAGAAAAGATTTAGCGACTTTAAATTGTCACATAAGGTTCGGAGTCCAAATATCTCAGTTTCGGAGTAAGGCCCATTTGAAATTTTCTAGTTAATTCCTCGATATCTCATGAAGTATTGAGTCGATCGAATTGAAACTTCGTGGACAATTTTAGAATACCAACGCGCTACTTAGAGCAAAATTTTGTGTGGATTGAAAAAATGTTATTCGAAAATTTTTTAAATTTTTGATAGACGTTTTTTTTCTCGGAAAATATTGATTAGATTCCAATGACATTCGGCACAAATCTCAGAGTCAGTATTTGACAACAACGCTTTAAATTTCAATTCGATCCGATATCTGCTTTCGGAGAAATAAGGGAAAAATATGCCAATTCTTGTTGTTATTTGGAATTTTAATGTTTTTTCCGCAATATCTCAAGAAGTACGAATGCAATCAGATTGAAACTTCGTAATCAAGTGGGGATTACCAACACGCAACTAGGAGCAAAATTTCGTGTTGATCTGATTGTAGGAATAGGAACAAGCGCCTAAAAGCTCCTGACGAAAAATCGAAAGGAGCTAGTTCTGAAAATTCTCTCCATTGTCTGATATAAAAGTCAGATTTATACTTTGAAACGTCACAGTTTGCTTTGTTTATCGTTCGTATTGTTCCTGTATTGCTCATTAGGCAATCTGTTTTCCAAGAAACTGCCCTTGAAAAACAGTTTGATCCAGCAATCCACAAGGGCGTTTTCCATGAAAAACAATTTTATTGAATTTCAATAGTTTTGTTTCAGATATTCGAAGTGAAAACCCAGAAAGAACCTAAAAATGATGCGAAATCCTCCCAAATTAAGCTTTAATCGATACTAATACTTCAGTTAGGTTTGTAAACAGATTAAATCCGCCCATTATAATAATAATAATAAAGTTTATTTCGAGAATAAACAATTACATCACTGAGGTATATAATAAAGTATAACCTGTATGTGACATTAAACAAAATATGTATTCTTGAAGTTGTTCCATGCAGATACTTGTAAGAAATTAATGAAAAATTGAAAAGAAGCAACACAAAATGAATTTCATGTGGTAACATATCAGAAATTTTGGTTACAAAGCAAAAGAAACACGAGAAGCAGAGCAAAGTTCATGCATTGTGTACATTATTTGTGTAATGGAAGATAGAAAAACACTATGTAGGGTTATGCTACGAGTATCATCGTCGATTAAGGTAAGCTTTTTGTCTCAAATTGGGTAAATTTTATATTGTCAGTATCAGGTGTATTTTTGTCTTGTGCAGTTATTAAATTCCTCAATTATCATTTATTAAAGTATTGATCATGTCTCTAGTTTCACTTGTCATCCAAAGTCGCACCTGTTTTTTGAATCTTTTTAAGCATTTTATATTCTTTAGGTGATCAGGAATTATATTGAGAATCTTCGGTGCTAGGTAGGTGTAACTTCTCTGTCCTATACTTTTTCTACATCTTGGTGGTAGGTATGTGCGATCTTAGTTGTTAACTAACGACACGTAAAATTGAAATTAATTCCATCGTATCTTCAGAGAAATAAAATAAGTCTTTCAGAAATTTCCAAGGTTTTGTTTCTGTTTCTCGGAAACTGTGACATTTGGCACAAACCTTTGAAAATGGAATTTGTTGGTAGATTTTACCCATTCATGAATACGAAAGGAACACCGTTTGCGAGATTCAGACATGCTCTACTAATTATGAGTATTTATCACCAGGTTGACGGAAAACACAAAATATTCTGTAAGATATTACAGAGAATATCGATATTTGAAGAGAAACTTGGTGCTTGCGTCTGATGGTCCAGTAGATATGGTTATTACGAATTTTGCATGAACCATCACTCCTTCATTTTTCGTACTGGATTTCAATTCGATCAGATCTGTATTTTGGTTATAAAGGGGAAACAAAACTTTGAATATTCGAAGGTTTACTGGGTATATTTTACCCATTGACTTAGTCGTAATTAATTCCATAAACTGATTTCTTCCTTTCGGATTATTATTGTGTTGAAACAGAAATGACTCGATGTTTGTGAAGCACGTTTGGGTCTTAATAACGAAAGTTAAATTCGTGAATGGGTATAAGATCCGCTCAATGATTCCGTAGACATATCAGATCGGATTTATATATTCCCAATACATATTTCCAAATATACAAATCCGGAATTGAAATCTAGTTCCTTGACAAAAACTACTGCGTGATGGTTGATGCGAAATTTCGTCAGGAAGTCGCTTTGAATTCGAATAAATGCGTAAAACCTCCCCCCTTTTGTAGATTTTTTATCACAATGAGACTAATACGCCGTCGTGTCAAAACTCCTGACATGCCTTGTTAGATCTTTGTCTCGAATTAATTTTCTTCTTCATCCGAGAAAACATATCCGAAACCAAAAACAAAAGTCGAGGAGTCTCAAGTCGAAGCAATAGATCATCCGTACGCAAGGAAACAATTCTCTCGCAGTTTAGTATTTCCAAGGGTGTTTTATATACTTTTTGCCGACTTTTCTATTGATTTGGCACATTGTTTCGCTTCAGAGGAAGTTGGCACCCTGACAGTGGGAGACAACAGTGCGGAAGTAGATACCACATCGGTAATTGAAAGTTTAGACAGGAACAACAACGAATTAGATGCGACCATACGGTCTTTGATTGATTTTCTTTTTTCCCCATGTTGAACGACACTAGGGGGTTAATCTGTTTTCGGTGGACTTCCAGGATATCGAAAAAATTTGGTTTATGATGGGGTGCGTCTGTGTAAGTTTTCATCAGATATACAGCTCCCTACACTTCATGGAATATAGGTTTGACCTACGCTGTATCAAGTTCTTATTTTATGTACAGTTGTGGAAGTAAATTGCTTCATTGAGTTATTGCACCTCCAAAATGATCATTTGTAATATTTTCTTACGTTTTCAATAACAAATTCAAAATTCATGGAGACAATATTGGTAATGAGATATTTCAATAGAATAAATATTTCTCTCAATACTGTCTGAAATTGAAATGAGCCAAGTGAAAAATTATGTGATGAGTAATTAAAAAATTAAATATGAAAAACTGACGTGAAGTCAGCATTTTTTGCATGCAGGTTCAAATTCGTTGCCAAAGCGGTCACCTTTTCACGTATTGACACGCTAAACGTACTTTTCTACCTGATGGAAGAATTCGGTTAGCTTCTAATCATATTGTTCGTTCGAAATTTGCATAGTTCAAGCTCATTTTTCACTCGAGCAGCGAATTTGATTTTGATTCAATCTGTTTTGGTTTATTATTTGATAAAATCAAATGATAAACCTTAGTACTGAACTGAAATCCGTGTAACTTGGTAGAAAAATCGTGTGTCACTCGATATTGATCCTCCAAGCTTTTCAGTAGGGCTCGAAACTAGGGGTTGAAGGGAAAAAAATTATTTCTCGAAAACTTACCACCGAATTTTCATGAAACTCACAACGTTGATAACTGTTGCATAACCCAACCTAAACTAAAAGTTTGTCTGTACCTACGTACCTACGATATAGGTGTCCTGCCAATAAGAACTTTCAGATTCAGAATTGAAAGGCTGAAACTTAATATTCATTCCAATTGAACAGCGTTAAATTGCTGAGAAAGAGTAAAAAATAAAACGAAATGACCATTGAAGAAAAATATAGAATACTTTTCCGTTTACATCATAAGTAATAATGTAAGAAATTTTCGAAAGGATGCATTATCTGCCCCTTGTTTATAGTTCTGTAGTGGCCTCAAAAATTTATAATGATTTCTTGATCGAATGGCTTTCAAATAGAAGTACATTCAGGACATTCAGGTGACAAATAAAAATAATTTGATGGTTCTAAAATTGGTGTCTTGTTAAGACATAGAATTCTTCTCTTTCGAATTTTCATTGTCCTGTCGAATATTATGTAACCAATCTTCTATTGTCTCAGACGTCTTCCAAGTCTTTACCTTACAGAGCTAAGTAACTACTATTTTTGAAGACCCTTTCAAATCGAAAAATGATTTGAGATCCATACTAACTGAAACTAAACCAATTAACGAGAAAAAAATCACAAATTTTGTTTTTGGTATCCCCTGTATTTGTAGAAAGACATATACATGGAAAGAATCTCGACCGTGAGAATTCAGATAACGAGAACACAAAAACAACCTAAGGAATAGAGACTTAAAAGTCCCTAATAGCGAACCATATATATTCGACCATTGGGAATCACATGATAGATTGGGACAATACAGAAATACTGATGTTGGAAGCAGATTATTTGAAAAAAAATTGAAGAGTCCTTCTGTTTTTTGTTAAATGGAAAGAGAAATTTTGCTCATTGTTCTGTGAAAATCGACCATATTTTGCTGAATTTACTAAAAAAAAGGTAGAATTGAAAAATTTTCAAATCAGGTGGATCTGTGTTGCTGTGATTTCCTGAAAATGTCAATATGACAGAAGTCTCGCAAAACGAAAAATCAAAGGATAATAGTTTTGCAAACTTTCTCGTTTTTCTGATGAAAGAGTCAGACTTGTACTCTGAAACGCTACAGTTCGTTTGGATAATTGTTTGTATTGTTCCGGTATTGTTCATTAGTAAACCTGCTTTCCTAGAAACTGCCCCTGGCAAATATTTCGATCCTGCAATCCGTAAAGGTGTTTTCCATAAAAACAATTTTTAGTTAATATTTATATAGTAGTTCTGTTTCAGATATTGGGAGTGAACACCGAAAAAAAACCCTAGATCAAGCTCGCAAATAACATTTTGAAAGGATTAAACAAACATTTCCATCAACAACTCGTCATGAAATCATAATTCCATGAATTCCATCAATTTTGGAGTGCACAGCATGAATATGAGATAATTAAAACATGAATTCACAGTTTAGTTCGTATCCAATCAACTTAATGAAGAGTTGTATGCAGCAGGATATCGATTGACTCCACTAACCCAAATTTCCACGAAAATCGTTGGGAAAAAAATCGTTCCCCTCACCCAACTGTTAGTTCATCTCCGACTGCCCTCCGTTAGCTCACCCTCGTGTATATTTCCCTGAGGAATCTGCTACCCGTCGTTGCTATCCCTCAGATGCAGTTGCAACAATATATCAAGGAACGTGCGAGATCTGTTCTTCGATACGATGAATGATCTGGCGAGACAAAGAATCATAGCGAAATTCCAAAGTAGAAGAATTATTTTACATTTCGTTAGTTCATGTTGTCAATTGAATCTCCGAAATAATAGTTTCGACGTATGCATCAAATTTTATTTTCCGAATATTTTCATTCTTTCATTGGAACTGATGCGTTCATCAAATGCTGACAGAAGAACTCCGTGGAAATTCTGTTTTAATTTCCTATAGTTTCGATGCTCACAAATTTCGTGAAATTACCTCAATAAATGGCAGATTCCGCCCATTAACGAACTTCACGGGCTCCAAACCTATCCTCGAAATACCAACCTAACCTAACGAAACCTTACCCAACCTAACCTATCCTCTGAATCCCAAAACTTTAGTTTTCCTTCAAACTTAGAACACATATATTATGAAAGGCCAACTGGAGTAACGTTCGGACTGAATTGAATTCGACAATGGATTATTCATCACTGAATGCACCACTACCATATAAGAGCTCAAAATTAGAAAATATAGAAATTTGGGCAGAATGATAACGCTTTCGTTCCCTAAAACAAGCGCGTAAAAATAGATTCATCAATAGATTCCAAATAACAGATAGTGTTATGTTCCACATGGAAATTGCATGGTAGATTGAAATGATGAGTTACAGAGCCTGATGCGTTTGAAAATAAAAATCTACTGAATAGGAAAACTTAATTTAACATCCATTCGAAAGAAATACACAATATTGGTTATTTTTTTTATTCTGGAAAAGAACTGACGTGAGGTCTGGACCTTTTACGTGCTTGTTCAAAGTCGTTGTCAACAAGGTATTTCTCCAGCTTTTAAGGAAATAATAACGACACTGACAAAAGAACAACGGAATTGGAGATATTTTTTCCCGAAAATGCCCGAAAACAAGAGTCAGATCGAGTTAACAAATTTGGTACACTGTTGTTGAATATTGACTCAAAAGTCTATGCTATATTTCGTGGAAATTCGATGAATTATTCTAGAAAACAATTTTTTTTCTTATAGAATCATTGTTCCTTGAATAGGGGGTTTTTCCTGAATTTGGGTTATTACCTCAAAAGCAAATTTGAATATAATTATTATGGGTTTGATTCATCATTTTCCCAAATTATCTTCAGAAAGTATTCAAAATCAGGTTTCAAAATTGGGGTTTGGGATTTGCCAGGCATGCACGAAGTGACAACGTTGTTTAGTAGAATTGCTTTTTCTGCTATAGAATAACGAAATATTTATTTCTATTCTGTGCTACACACGTGTTCTTTGTCAATATAACCAAACAATTTCCTTTTGCGATTTGTCATTAATATGACAGTATGACAGTCTGTGCTCTTCTTTTTCTATTCCTTGGTCGTTGTCCTCTATTCCTACCAGATCGAAGTATAGCTATCTCTGTTTTCCTAAGCAAAGTAACACATTTGACGTCCTTTTCTTTCCGAGAAAGCTGAATTCGACGTTGCCATATCGTGCACTCATGACAAATCCCTTTAAATGCAAATCCCCATTTTTATTTTTCAGATTTAGGTGATCGAACATTTTAAAAAAAATATAATATTGAAATTATATGTTTGAAATGTGATGTTCTGATGGTTTTTCATGAGAATAACTGCATTTTCGTTTAAAGGAAAAACCCCCATTGCTCAAGCTACAATCCTAAAGAAATTTTGCACGAAATTGCGCGTCGGTATTCTACAACTAAACTAAGAAGTTCGAATCTGCTCGCACTTCTTGAGATGCTGAGGAAGTAAGTTACCTCAAAACTCATATACTTTTGGGTAGTTTTCAACGATTTAGAAATTATATTATATTTATATTCATAATATATTGTTTCGAGGGTATAACTACTCACGTCTTGGAGCAGAAGGAAATACTTTTTTCTCTTAACTAAGCTTTCGCAAATAATTCATTGCTTTTCAGGGTTTCTACAATACACATATCTATCAACAAAATAAAATCATCAACAATATTACATGGTTCCTACAGAAATTGAGGTGAAACACGAAACTAGCAACAACAATCATGACACAATATGTTTTTAACTCTAAAATATTTTGCAACCATTATAAGACGTTTTCCAACTTCTATGGAAATTAATTTGTAGATTTTGAAATCTTATTTTTCTACAATCAATGTCACTTTTCTTCTCCTCGATTCTTTTCACGTCACTTCATATGACAAATAGCTAGAGATGGTACAAAAATTTGTGTGCCACTTTTTTGCGCGCATGTTCTAGGGGAACAGCGTGCTATCGTTTTGTCCAAATGTCTGAAATTTTGGATGATTGAGCCGAAAATGGTCTCAATCGACTAGGTTGGACTCACTGATGACGAATCCGGTGTCAAAATCGATTCTGTCCGGCCGGCTGGCCGGCCGTAGACACGATAACTGTCGACAGAAGCAAGCTAGCAACTTGAAACTTTCAGGATAGGTTGCGCATCAGAATGCCGCAGTTGAGTTCGTTAATGGGCCAAATCGATCGAATAGTTTCGGAGTTATAGGCATTTGAAGTTTTGAAGTTATTTATTTTTTATTTCAGAAACAACCTAAGCGATTGGATTCAAACTTGGCAGTTAGGTGGAGTACAACGACGCGCAACTTTGAGCTAAATTTCGTCAGGATCATATTGTCAGTAATTTTAAAAAAAAATTTTTTTCGAAATTTTTTTCCAAAAAAATTTTTTTTTCGGAAACCATTCATCATATCCAGAAAAAAATTATACTCACACTTTGACCTTCTAATTTCACAGCAGTGTACCAAATTTCAGTTCGATACGATCTTAAGTTTTGGAGATATCGGGAAAAAATATGTCAAATTTCGAGGTTTTCTTCTCGATATCGTTGATTTTTTCGGTATAACTCGAGAAATACTGATTCAGTCCTGATTAAACTTCACAGCTAGTTTTAAGACGCTGAAAGACAACTTGATGCAAAATTTCGTGATAATCGCGTTATTAGAACAATTTGAAAAAAAAAATTTCTATGATTTTCTCATCATATCATCCTCATTAAATTCTGTATGAAACTTCGAACTGTTATTTTCGATGAAGTACTGGATTTCAATTCGATCTGTTCTATATTTTTGGAAATATTGGAAAATAAAATTTTGATTGGGTATATCTACGGAATCATTGGGTGGATTTTACCCATTCACGAATTCGGCCTTCGTAATTAAGGTCCAAACCTTCTCTACAAATATCGAGTTTCTAAGTTGTTTCTTTCGGACGTTATTGTGTTTACGCAGTCGGCCGTTAGGCTGACCGTAATTGTCAATACTACAGACTCTGGAAAGTATACTTAATATTTATATTTACAAATATATCAAGGCTTCAAACCTTTTATGAAAATTTTAAGACTCTTGGTCCGTTTATTCGAAAGTTACAGCACATACTATTCGACAACCAGCTACGTGAACAGAATCGAATAATTTGAATACGAATTGCCCTCCAGTGAGTCCAACCAAATCGTTCGAGACAAGACCCTATTTGACTCAAAATTCGGAAATAACAGACAGATGGAAATATGTATTGGAATTTTCAATCAATCAATTGCGTTCACCGATTCAACAAAAAATATCGAATTGAAAAGCTGAAAGATATCGGAGATTTCCAGTTTATTGTCTGATGAATGCATAAGTCTGACTTAAGTCATTAATTGGTTTAGTACTCAATGCTTAGGCGGAGAAACATTACAAGTAGATTTTTACTGGTTTATAGTTTCAAACAGATTTGTGGGGTTTTTAGTTCTGAATATTCCACCTGGTGAATAGTGGTATGGTTTCTAACGCAATTTCCACAATCAGCAATTTTTATTACCTCAACTTGTGCTTCAGATATTGAGCAGAATGAAAATTTTGACAAGAGTATCCTTAAATCGATACAAATCAATCTACTGATTCATTCAAACATATTCATAGACCCATATCGAATCAAGTATCAACACCACACGAGACTTGAATTTTGTAATTCTCAATTCACAATTGCAATGTTTCAGGAGTATTAATTCTCCAGAAATTAAATCTCAAATATTCTGGCTTCTCACCTAATCGAAACCAGTACCTTCTATTTTATGTATTCAAGTTACTTTTTCCAATTCATCAAAAGCCTTTGATAATATTCATTGAATAACTTTTCGCACTTGCTAATATACAACCTAGCAACATTGGATTGGATTCGAAACTATAATTGTTATATTTACATCGAAAAAGGGTGGAGGAACGAAAATGCTAGAACAGTTTTTAATCGTTTTGAACCACTCAAAATAAAGCAGAAACTACCTTCTAAGACAATATGTTTCGATGATTCACCTCCTCCGTTGTCTCATATTTTCAAAAATTTGTTGTTGTTGACAACAATCGTAAAGTATTCTCATAAGGCTGAAACTAATTCGACTTGAATTGATCGCATAATAAAATATTCATTTTTCCAATATGCCGTGCGAGTCTTAGCGAACATGTTACTTTTAAAATTATTGTTATGAGTCTTGGAATTAGTTGCTTAATTATGTTGACCTTAAGCTCAGGTTGAGAATGAGGAAGCCAGTTGATCCAGATTCTCTCACTAGGGGTCTTACTTATATTCGGAATAAACGTCATTTGTCTTGGGAAGTTGTTTTGAATAGTTCTCTATATAGGACTCTCGTTAATTTCTTTGAATAAACACATCGATGTACTAGTCCGGGAGTTTGTGACACTTGTTTTATGAAGTGTTTGATTCAAATTGTAATTTTACATAATGGTTTATATGTAATAATTGAGTGTCTTCCTGACCTATTTGGGTACTGCGCATACAAAAAAGTTGCGCAAAGATGTTGGCTAAAACCGAATTAATTCGACAATTTCGTTTCCATAGGGCAAAAAAATCAATGAGGAAGACTATTTTGGTGAAGGTAACATTGAATAAAATCACCCAGAATTAAATTTTTTAGGAAACAAAATTGAGTGTTTGATTCAGGACCAAACAGAACAATTCGATTACTAAGTTGCCATGGAATAGTAAAATCACGGAAGCCAGAGGTCCAATTCTTGAATCTCGATCAAGAATTGAAGAGTATGACAATACACAGGTCTGACCAAGATACTCCGTACTATGCGGAACTCTACGTTAATCTCGATGAGTTGAGAATATAGTCCGCCAGTGGAAGATTCAAAACCTCAGCGCCATGCTATATCACATACACGACTGTTATTTTGCGCAGGTTGGTGGGAAGTCTCCAGTTCCTCGATATACGATCCAAGCCAAGTAAGAATAATTGCCAGTCGCACTCCAAACTTGAGGTGCGTAAGGCCATATCGGTTAAAAAAGTTGATTCCTCGTAAATCGAAATGTTTAGTGTGAAAAAATTCGAATCATAAAATTGTATTTTGGTGGTCAATCAATTCAAGTGACAATAAATTCATTTATTGTTGCCTTTGAAGATTGGCCTATACCTTCAAGTTCCGCTATTCATAGATCAATTGAAAAATTTGAGAAATGTGTTTGTTTACAAACATGCAGTAATTGCAAGATTGATAAACCACCAAAACCAATCAGTGAAAATCGTCTGAAAAAAGAAGTAGATGTCTGCGTTGCTGTTGAAACCAGTGCACCTTGTTGGAATAGACAAATTGCTGAACAAGTCGATACGAGCGATAGAAGTATTCGGAATATTTTGAAAATGAATAGTTACCGATGTTATAAGGTTAAAACGAATCAAGAAATTTTTCCAGAAGACCACATCAAATGAATGGAATATTGCGAATCAAATCATTCCGACAGTTACCAATTAATTCCGAGGATGTCTGGTTTCAACAGGGTCGCTGTCCAAGTCACAACGCGAGTCACACAATATCTGAGGACAATATCAATAATCAATATCACTATAAAGAAATACTGAATCGAACTGAAATTTGGTGTACTGTTGTTAATATTAATTTCAATGTATGTTACAAATTTCGTTGAAAAAGAATAAACAGTTTCGGTGAAGAAGAATTCCAACGAAAACTCTGGAAATTTTCAGAACTTTCATTTTCGAGTTTTTAATGATACGATTCTCACGGAATTCTACAATAAAGTTGCATGTTGGTATTCAACAACAGATTACGAAGTTGGATATCTAACCTACGCTAAAAGTCTCAATTCGCTAGCTCGTTCCATTCAAATGTCCGGTTGGCCGTACAGAATCGATTTCGACATCGGATTTTTCATCAGAGATTTTGACCTAGTTCTTAAGGATATATCTTCCTGAAAATTCCAAAGTTACAAAGATTTCAGAGAGAAATAATAACGAACTCAATAGAAATTCTGAAACATCGATTTATGCGAAATGACAAGTGACGTTATGAGTCTTAAGATGAGCAAAATTCAACAAAAGTTTCGTTCGCAGGGAGAACGTGTTTTCGGAATAAATTAACACAGTTCCGTTAGGCGAATTCTGAATGAAACACCAGCATTCATTCGAAAAAAGTGGTCAGAAATATCAGGGAAACCAATGGGGGTTTTTCCTGAATTTGGGTTATTACTGCAAATGCAAATTTGAACATAATCGTCATGGGTTTGATGCATCATTTTCCCAAACCTTCAGAAAGTATTCAAAATCAAATTTCAAAATTGGGGTTTGGGATTTGTCAGGCATGCACGAAGTGACAACGCTGTTTAGTAGAATAGCTTTTTCTGCTATAGATTAATGAAATATGTATTCCTATTCTGTGGTACATACGTGTTCTTTGTCAATATAACCAAACAATTTCCGTTTTCGATATGTCAGTAATATGACAGTATGACAGTCTGCGCTCTTCTTTTTCTATTCCCTGGTTGTTGTCTTCTACTCTAACCAGATCGAAGTATAGCTATCTCTGTTTTCCTAAGCAAAGTAACACATTTTGACGTCTTTTTCTTTCCGAGAAAGCTGAATTCGACGTTGCCATATCGTGCACTCATGACGAATCCCTTTAAATGCAAATCCCCATTTTTAGTTTTCAGTTTTAGGCGATCAAACATTTTTTCAAAATATAATATTGAAATTATATGTTTGAAATGTGATGTTCTAAAGGCTTTTCATGAAAATTACCGCATTTTCGTTTAAAGGAAAAACCCCCATTGCAGAAGATGAATCATTCCTCATCATGTCAATGCAAGGGAGCACACATCAGACCCATTAAAAAGTTCTCGAGCAGTCTGAACATTGAACCAATAGCCTCATTGGCCCTCTAGTCCTCATTCGGCATCCAAATTATTTGGACATAATAATAACGCCGAAGTGATGGTTCGAATCACCTCAATTTGAATCGAAAAAGTTCTTGATAATGGGAGTTTTTCCTTTAAACGAAAATGCAGTTATTTTCATGAAAAACCTTCAGAAAATCACATTTCAAACATATAATTTCAATATTATATTTTTAACATGCTCGTAAAAATAATGGGGGTTTTTCCTTTAAACGAAAATGCAGTAATTTTCATGAAAAACCTTTAGAACATCACATTTCAAACATATAATTTCAATATTATATTTTTAGAAAAATGTTTGATCACCTAAAACTGAAAAATAAAAATGGGGATTTGCATTTAAAGGGATTTGTCATGAGTGCACGATATGGCAACGTCAAATTCAGCTTTCTCGGATAGAAAAGGACGTCAAATCTGTTACTTTGCTTAGGAAAACAGAGATAGCTATACTTCGATCTGGTTAGAGTAGAAGACAACGACCAAGGAATAGAAAAAGAGGAGCACAGACTGTCATATTACTGACAAATCGCAAACGGAAATTGTTTGGTTATATTGACAAACAACAAGTGTGTACCACAGAATAGGAATAAATATTTCGTTATTCTATAGCAGAAAAAGCAATTCTACTAAACAACGTTGTCACTTCGTGCATGCATGACAAATCCCAAAGCCCAATTTTTAAACCTGATTTTGAATACTTTCTGAAGGTAATTTGGGAAAATGATGAATCATACCCATAATAATTATGTTCAAATTTGCATTTGCAGTAATAACCCAAATTCAGGAAAAACCCCCATTGTTTAGAACCCATGGAAAATGATGAAGAAGAAATCCATTTCCGGTTTTAAAATTTGCACTTTTGATTATTTATCTCAAATTTTGAGAAGTAACCGTCGTAGTTTCAGTTCCCAAGCCACCAAAGTAGAAGAAGTTCGATGTGAATATCAAGATTCGCAAATGAAATAATTCCATGTCGTTTCAAGAGGAGCAATAATAATTCGATGGCGGTAGCAATGAATCAGAAGTTTGCAGTTTGGCCAATTTGCCAACGTTTCCAGAAATAGGGTGGGAATAATATCATTTTCGAGAGAAATGTTGCAATTCCACGTCTGGCAACTTTCGGCATTTATCAACGACATCGGTAAACAGCAAGAAAGAGATTTTTCATAAATGAGGGTGACGTCTAGAATGCAATCTTATTTTATCAGTAATGAAATGGAGCTTTCAGGCCGTAATTGCGAGTGTTGAGTGCGCTTTCACACGCTGTAGCAGTTCGCGAATACATTAATTACTTGTCCTGGGTGCGACCAGGGGGCGCTAGGGTTCCAGGGGTCGAACAGAGGAAGTTGCGTGAGTTTAGCGTGTCATTAGCGCCTTGCAGTGATGGATTGTAGCGCCACTGCTAGTGTCGTGGCAGTATCACGCACTACCAATTACCGACAACCCTATTACACCCTCTATTTGTTCTCCTAAAAACTGCAAACGAAAACAAACGATTTACTGCCAAACGCTTAATTATGTCGTACCGTCCGATGTTATACACCGAATTCGTTTTGGATGAGAGGGGATGGATATATCTTTCCCATCAATTCCTTAATTACGTGTCCTACGAACATTACATCTTTCCGATAACCTATTTCCATCCATACTTATTCTTCTACACTGACATCATGCAAACCTACTTGAAAGAAGCAGTTGATGAAGGCTGATATAATTTTTTTTTCTGAAAACCTTATGCCATGTTTTTTTTTGGCAGCTATTCCAATGCTGGAATTTTCAGGGACGTTTCACGTGAATAGCATCGTTTAATGCTCAGAAAGTTTTACCGTGCGTGGTCGATCGGTATAGCTTTTAGCCTTCAGAGGGTTTCCTTAAGAGCAACCAATACGTCGAATATAACAGGGTGACTTTTGGAGGCCAGAGTTCGTTTTTTCAAAAAATTTTTTTGTGCAAATGCTTGAAAAAATCGTAGGAATGCGCAATATTGCCAATTTTTTATATTCAAGAATTTTCGGGAAAATAAAAACTGAAATGGAGTGAAAAATGGAAAAATAACTAAAATTGCGCATTTCTACTGAATAATTAAGTACATCCCAAAAACAACTTTTCTAAAAATACTCACTGAAGCCTGCAGAACGACACCCCGTTTCCTCCTACAAACATCGAAATTTCTCCGAATTGTAATATTTCTCGCGCCTATAGGCAACGTTTAAGCATGTAGACCAGGTCAAGCGGCCATGACTTTGAGATATAAACGAGGTTTGATGACATTTAAATGTGGCTGTGTTGCCTAGCTGTAATTTACTACGACTTGGTATTGCTTCCTCTTAATATCTCGAGCAAGTTCGACGAGATCAAATTGAAACTTCGTAATGAGTTGTGAAATACTGACGCGCAATTTTGTACAAATTCTCGTGAGGATCATGTCAAAAGAAATCGCCAAAAGATTCATTTTGAAAATTTACGAATTTTTTTTGAAAAAAAATTTATTCTGGAAACTGCTGATCAGATTTAGCGATAAAATTTATCACAGAGCTTAAAGTCAATATTTCACAACACAGTCCTAAATTCAAATTATTCGATATTTTTTTTCGGAGATATTGGAAAGAATATATAAAATTTCGTTGTGAGGTTTCATAGTCATTTTTTAGGTTTTTTATGGGTTTTCACTCAGAACTATTAAAATTAAATAAAAATGGTTTTTTTCATGAAAAACGCCCTCGAAGATTGTGGTATCAAACTATTAGTCAAGGGCAGTTTCTTGCAAAACAGATTGCCTAATGAACAATACAGAAACAATACAAACGATAAAGAAAGCGAACTGTGACGTTTCAGAGTACAAATCTGACTCTTTCATCAGACAAAGCAGAAAATTTCAAGAATTATTTTCTTTCAATTTTTCTTTTCGATTTGAGTTTTTTGTCAAATTGACACTATCTCTCCATTATCTCAAAAAGTACTGGTGCGATCAGTCTCAAACTTCGTAACACCACTGGCAACAATTTTATCCATTTTACAACTCTACTTCTCAAAACGCAAAGTCACGGTTGAGCACGAAGGTTTGACTGGAAGCCGGCTCCGAAGCCCGAAAGAATGCCTCTCGAGTAGTAAATATTACGAACACCAAGCTCCGAGCTTTCAGATTGCCCGAAAAAGAAACCTCGTGTCTGTCATATTCCAATTTTTGCCCGAAAATTGTACATAAACGTCTAGTTTGGAAGCACTGATCTAGATTCCGTGGCAATATCAAATTATGTCCACCCGACCGGCCAGTTGGCCGTAAACACTGTAACTTCGTAAGAGAAAACCTTGAGCCTTACAATTTGAAGGGTCCGTGTGCGGAGTCTCAATATCTCGTTCGAGTTTACTCATCTATTATCTCAGTTATCATCATCTGAAGTTTTATTGTTATTTCCAGGATAACTCGAAGAATACTGATCCAATCGAAAGAAAGCATGACAATTAATTGAGAAATATCGAGCTGTAACTTATGCAGGATATCAGAAGGATCTCATGATGAGTAAAAGCGGAAAAACAAAAGTTTTTTAGAAGATGATCCGATCGAATTGAAACTTGCTTATTACTCAATACACTCGGCCCAGAATTGCCGATACGTCACCTTGTGTGTAATTCCGTGGGGATGGTGTCGCTGGAAAAATGGGGCTAACCTTACGCACACTAATTACAGAAAGAAACCGGAAACTCCATATTTTTAGAGTAGTTTATTTATTTTTCATGATGGGTAAAATCCGCCCAATGATTTCGTAGATATACCTTTCTATTCGAAATTTCTTACCCCTCCCTCATTTCAAAACATACAGATTCAATCGTATTGAAACATTTACCTGGCTGAAAAATGACGTGCATATATCTGCGTTGGGTTCCTATGTACCGTCACATACTCATATGAACAAAACTGCGAGATTTTCCTCATTTGTTAGCTTTATAGAACAGAATAAACAAATGTTGCGTGTTGGTGGATCGAACATTTTAACGACCATCCTTGAAATATCATCGATTAGGGGGAAATGATTGAGCTGTTAATTGAGGGAGTAATTTTCATGCCTCAAAGAAAAAGATTTCCATAGTTATATCAATTTTTGATGATTTCACAACACTATTCTGCATAATCACTTAACTAGCTGAACGAAAATCTTGGACAACTTCGAAAAAACGAAGTTTTTGAATGATGTTACAGAAAAATAATTAAAAATTTTACACTCTTTCGCATCGTTATTATTGCCAATAAAAAAATAATTCGTATGAAATTTGTTTGGTTATGTTCTTGAATTCCGATAATATGTTATCAAAAAATAATCTTTAAGATCACTGAAGTGAAATCAGCCCCTTTAACGCGCATATTCAAATTCGTGGATGAAAAAAAATCTTCGTGAGCAAAGAAAAACCTTGAATTTTTTGAAATTTTTTTAGTAATCACCACTAATTTTGGCATAATGTTTGTGCATCATCATCTGCGAACTAGTGATCAAATTCCAGCAGGATCGGATCAGCAATTTTTTGTTACTCCGGAAAGAACAACAATACCGAGAAAGAACACTGAATTTGATATATTTTCTTCCCAATATCTACGGGTATTAGAATCGATTAAAACTGAAATTTGATATCCAGTCGAAAATACTGACTTCAGATTCTGTTCGAAGTGTGATGAATATTTTCCGAAAAAAATTACGAATTTCTCGTAAAACATTGCTTTACAATTTACTAAGAATTTGATCCTCACAAAAGCAGTTGCGTGTCGGTAGTCTATAACAAATAACCATATTTCAATCCGATTACATAAGTAGTTCTTCATATATTGAGGAAATAACCCCAAAAATCCAAATGAGTATAACCTCGAAACCATTCGGCAGGTTTGGCTTATTGACGAACTGAGCAGGCACATCCTGATGCGAATCCGACCCTTGAAAGATCAACTAGCTCTTTCCGTTCTGAAGATATCGTGGCAATCGACAGTCGACTTGTATGTTTAGACCATTTTTGGGAAAAACGCTGCAAATTTTTCACAAATTTTCTCAGTTAAATAACCTAATACCATTGATATGTTAAATAGAACCTATATATTATTCATAACTCATTGGTTTTGCACATCGAAAATTGCAGCGTTTTTCCTTATACCTCAGGAACTACTGGTCAGAAATCGTCTGGGTGAGAGTTTTAAGGTTGAGTTATGCAACAGTAATCAACGTTGAAAGTTTCATGAAAACTCAGTGGTAAGTTTTCGAGGTATAATTTTTTTCCCTCCAACCCCCAGGTTTGTGCCCTTAGGGTACACCGATCCTGCTGAAAAGCTTGGAAGATCAATCACGAGCGACATTAAATTTTTTTCGCTAGTTTTATGGATTTCGGTTTAGTACTTTCAGAGAAAAGCCCCGGACAACGAACGCCGGACGGACGGATTTTTTCTTAGTTTATTCAAATCTACATACTTCAAAATGTAAACTGTGAAATTTTCAGGTAGGGTAACTTTTTTTTGTCGATCACTAGGGTTTATTTTTTGATTTTATCAAATAATAAACCAAAAATCGAAAGTAATAGACACGTACACGGAAACATACTCCTTGAGCTCGGAAATGAGAAAAATTCCCAAAAATTTGCTTGTCGTGTTTCTTCTTGGGATAGAAAATTATTGATTCAGGCTATTCATTAATTTTTCTACTTCTGATATTTTCTGTAATATTCTGGGAAAAACCTAAAAGTCGATTCAAGAAGAAAGTATGATCATCATCTGTTAAAAACATCGAATACAAGTAATGTATGTACCAAAAAAAAAATCAAAAATCAAGTTAAGCAATCACACGAACCGATCCAGTCGACATCGTATTTTCTGGTCCATTAGCGAAAAGCGTCGGTCTCCACCAAAACCCCTCGGACTGACGTGGCGATCCGGCAGAGGGGTGGAAAGGGGAAGGAAAGATCCGGAATCGAGGTTCCGGGGCAGCTTGCAGCATCCGTGTGTACTGGACCAGCTTGATGGATGGTTTCCATCATCTATCAATGACAAATCACAAATCCATACGCTTGTCTGCTCCCACTGTTCTCTTCCAGTTTGATTTTCTATTATTTTATTAATTTGAAACATGACTTAACACTTTCCCTGTGTTATATCGATATATTTTGCGGTTACGTTTCGCCAGTTTTATCCAGAAATATAAGACCTTGCCAACGACAGAAAATTCTACTCCGAGAAATATCCATTTTCGTTTTGATCATCGATATCCGTCGAGACATACTGGATTGAGATGAAATGATTAAGAAAATTGAGTTTTTTTCGAGTGCCCAACTAGGTTACGAGAGTGGTTGGCAATAGAGTAGTGGTGACGTCAAGTTGTCCAGGCCTTTCAGAAAGGAGCCTTATCTTGTATCATAGGACCATTAGTTTCCGAGATATAGGGTAATTTATAAATGTTGTTCGATTTTGATTAGATTAGGTGAGTTTGTTCATTTCTGCCATTGAGAATTCAGTATAATTTATTCCATTACACTTTGAAATACACTCTTAATTCATAATTAGTTCAGTTTCGAATGGATGTATCTGAGGAATAATTAGATGGTTTTTACCAATTCGTCCTTCGTTATTGAACTATAAACCTAGTCTCGAAATTTCGAGTCTCGAAAAACAAAAACTGAATGTTATCATAATTGTTATGTATAGGTTTTAAAGTATTACACAAGGCCAAGGCTGCACCAAAATATAGGGTATAAGTTTTTTTATATGAAAAAAATTACGTAAAAATACAGGGGCCATAAGTCTGCCATAAGAATATCTTTCAACAAGAACTTTGTTTTTCAATGTGGTAACACCGGCACCACATGACAGTTTTGACATATAGTTTTTTGACCTATTCGCAGTATATGCTTTGGCAATTGTTACAATGAATTCAATTTCACTCGAAAATCGCATTAAAATAATTCAAATCCACTATGAAAATGGTCGTTCTGTTAAAGTTACATTTCGTAAAATTCGTGATATTTTCGGACAACATAAACGTCCTTCTGAGACCGCTGAATTTTGGCCTATTATTGATGACATGGATGTCACTGAAATGTGGTTTCAACAAGACGGTGCCACATGTCACATGAAACGATCAATTCATTGCAAACCAAATTTCTCGATCGCATAATTTCGCGAAATTCAGCTGTTAAGTGGCCGGCCAGATCGTGTGATTTAACACCACTGGATTATTTTTTGTGGGGCTATGTTAAAGACAGAGTTTATACGGAGCCAATCGAGTCGATTGCAGCCTTAAAACTCAAAATCCGTGATGTCATTAACGAACTAGACCCTCCATCTTGCCAAAAAGTGATTAAAAATTTTGATGAAAGAATCAACGTCTGTCAGCGTAGTCGTGGTGGACATTTGTCAGATATCATTTTTCATTCATAATTGCCGAACTTTTCTCTTTGTAATACAATAAAAATTTTATTCATTTTCCACTAAATTCTTTGTTTTATTTTGTTTTCAAAAACAAAGTTCTTGTTGAAAAACCCTTTATAATAATGAGCTTGGACCTACATTCTTTAAGAATATATAAATAGTAGTAAATATTATAATAGAAATAATGTTAATATTATGGTCCTTTCCCTTTATGGCATTTCTTTTTCCTGAAAGACCAGACTGACCGAATAGTGTCCTAGCAATTAATCTTCAAAGTAATATTTTAAAATAGCATTGGAAAATATTCCATAATAAATTTAATTTCAATTAGTTTAATTTAATTAATAATTTAATAATATTCATTGATTTCATTCTCATTTCCTGCTTGTGCTTCGACCTGGCAACATTAGCCGGGCATCGGGAACGTAATATTAATTATCCTATAAATAAGGAAAAATGAAATAGCATTGGAAAAAAACCTTAAAATTGTTGTTTAAATCTTTTGGAAATATAATGATAAATATTGATCTGATTCTCATTTCCCACTTGTGTTTCCACCTGATGTCAACACTGGCTGGGCATCGTTAAATTGAATCTTAGATCTTAGCATAGTATTGACGTGCTTGTTCAGTATTTTTCGAATGTTGGTCCGAAAATGGTCTTAAAAGATGGCGTTGAACACCTTGAAGAAGAATCCGTGGTCAAATTCCATTCTGACCGTCCGGCCGTCCGTCCATACGTATGTGCTTTAACTTTGGAAGGAAAGGACCTAGTGACATGAAATTGTCAGATTAGATTTGAAGTACAAATATCTTGGTTGAAATCGGTCTAATTGTTTCGGAGTTAGATCCATTTAAAATTTTGATGTTAATTGCTGGATATCCCATGAAGTACCGAATCGATCAAATTGAAACTTTGTACTAAAACAGTTCTGGAATACCAACGCGCAACCTAGTGCAATATTTCGTGTGGAATTAGTTGTTAAAAAATTTACAGAATGTTTGTTCGAAAACTTTTCAAACTTTTGATAAAAAGTTTTTTCTCCGAAAAGATTGATTGGATTTCAACGAAATTTGGCATAAACCTTAGAGATAGTATTAAATAACAACGTTTGAAAGTTGAATTCGATCTGATATTAACTTTAGGAGATAAAAGGAAAGAAATATGTCAAATTTTGTTGTTATTTGAAATTTTGACGTTATTTCCGCAATATCCCAAGAAGTACAAATGCAATCAGATTGAAACTTATGGAACAAATTCATTTTCTCAGAAGAAAAATATTTGGCAACAAAATCCTGAAACAGGTCAATTTTGTTTCACTTTCACCAAATTTTTATGCATTTTGAAGGATTTTTGTTGCATCCTGTGCCATCCCCATCAACCCTCTAAATTTTTAGGGAAAGTGGGTCATGTGGTACTCTTTTGGCAAGGCCTTCTTTACATCTTCTTCACAGGCGTGCAGAAATTTTCAAGAAAAATCTTTTATTTGAAAAACCGGTTATTTCAAAGAGGTTTTCAGTATGTGCACTTTGTCATGGCTCATTTACTTCGAGACGATGTACCTGATGGAATTTGTCATCGAATGAAAGTCGACTATCACAGTTTTGTTCATGCACAACTTTCAACCCCCTCACGTGAAAAATTAGAATGTGTGAAACACTGCGCTTCAGTTATGATCTTAAGTAGGTATGTTATTAGTACGATTCTACTGCAGTTAAAACATTTTATCGAACAGTTTCAACTTCAGTAGAAACTGTAATGGTCGACTTTCATGCGGAGACAAATTTCATCAGGTACCATCGTCTCAAAGTAAATAAGCCATGACAAAGTGCACATAGTAAAAACCTCTTTGAACTAACTAATTTTTCAAAGAAAAAAATTTTTTCTTGAAAATTTCTGCACGCCTGTAAAGAAGATACAAAGACCTTGCTAAAAAAGTACCACATGACTTACTTTCCTTATTCAAAAAATTGAGAGGGTTGATGGGGTTGGCACATGGTGCAACAAAAATCCTTCAAAAATGCATATAAATTTGGTAAAAGTAAAACAAAAACTGACCTGTTTCAGGATTTTATTGCCAAATATTTTTCATATTTGTTCCATAATTTTGACGCGCACTGAATAGGTGCGAAATTCCGTGTCGATTCAATTGTTAGAATTTGAACAAGCGCGTACAAGCTCCTGACCTCACTTCAGTGAATTTCTAGTTCTAAATTTTCTGTTATCTGACGAGATTTTCACGTCAATGCTTTTCTAGAATTTATGAATTATAAACCCGTTTCTCCTGCATGGATCTTTTTTCGGTCGTTATATTGGGCTCATCCCTGTCGACGAAGAACCAAAATGAGGTACTTCCAGATTATCCACCTGCAAAGTAACTGCAAGCATAGAAGAGGTATAATTTGATATGGTAATGTTCAGTGAGTGATAGTTTATGATGGTGTGACCTATCCTCTTGAAATATAAATCTGGTGGGCGCATAATCGCGATTTGCGTCGAGATATGAACGAAATCAAGTGAAGTAATATTCCTTAAGGTGTCCTTTGACGAGCAGCCTTCAGGAGGAAATCCCAACACGCGATTCCTGCATCAGAGTCACGCGTTAGAAAACCACACCCTCCCGCTCCTTACCATGATTTCGATCGTTTACACGCTCTCGGATAATATTATCAAAACTTCACAATACATTCATAACTGTCCGTGAAGGTTCCTCACTATTTATTTGCTGGTTCTAGTAACAAACGATTACATTTCAATTTTTTTATTAGTTAGGCGTGCCGTTTGCTTTCTTCTCCTACACCAATTTTTAAATCGTCACCGTGAATTGAATTACATCAAATCATTTCTTGAAGTGAACGGATATCCGAGAGAATTTATAAATAGAACTTTTTCAAATTTAAAGAATAAATCTTCTTCTAATTATCAACCAAATCAAAAGAACAACCATCATGAACAACCCAATTTATTGAATGTAATGATTCCTTATGTACATTCAGAAAAAATGAGAAGAATTAGTGCTAAATTCAACATAAGAACGGTTTTCACATCAAAAACTGATATGAGATGCATACTAACTAAAACCAAACCACTTAACGAGAAACAAAAATCAAAAAATTGTGTTCATAGTATTCCCTGTATTTGTGGAAAGACATATACAGGGGAAACGTCTCCACCGTTAGATATCAGAAAACGAGAGCACAAAAACCACCTAAGGAATTAATAATGTTGATAATAATAATCACTTTATCGATCCTGAAAAAAATTTTTCAATGTAAAGGACAAGTCAGAGGTAACAGGTGAACATAAAGAACATGAACAAGAGCAAAGAAAAAAAGAGAGGTTACCAAGATCAACCTATAGAGTGTCAGTCAGATATTCATCCACACTATAGTAACATTTACTTATAATCAGTGTTTACACTGTTCTTTGAAATCTTAATGAATTCGTAGATTTTATGTTCTTCGGTAATTTTTTATATAGAGACATACAAAAATCCCAAATAGTGAACCATATAAGTTCGACCATTGGAAATCACATGATAGATTGGGACGATATAGAAATACTGATGTTGGAATCAGATAATTTCAAAGAAAAAGTTCTCCTGCATTTCGTTGAATGGAGAGAGTAATTTTGCTCATTGTTCTGTAGAAAGAGACCCTATTCGTTTGAATTTATTTAAAAAAGAGGTAGAATTAAAAACTTTCAAACCAAATGAATCTGTGTTGCTGTGTTTTCTCAAAAATGTCAATTGAACAAAAGTCTGAACTCAAAACGAAAAATCCAGAGGAAATAATACTGAAAATTTTCTCCTTTTTTCTGATCAAAGAGTCAGATTGTTCCTGTATTGTTCATTAGGCAATCTGTTTCCCCAGAAACTGCCCTTGACAAATAGTTTAATCCTGCAAACCGCAAGTGCGGTTTTCATGAAAAAACAATTCTTTTTCATCTTTTAAAGTTCTGTTTCAGATATTGGGAGTGGAAACCTAGAAAGATCCCACCCAAAATAAGCTTTAATCGATTTTCAAATCGGGTCTTGCGATTTGTAAGGGGCAATAAAATGAAATATACACTAAGAAGAAGTATAGTAACCTGTAAATATTAAAAATATAATAATCTGTATTATAAAATATCGTTCCATATGGGACAACTACCTAAGGTTATAAAACTTAATTTTATAATACAATTTCATTATACTTTCTTTTAGGAATGGGTGCTTTTTATGTTTGATGATATTATATGTCTTCTATAATCAGAACAATGAATTGAAAAATAAATTCATTATCTCTGTATAATACAGTTTACTACATCAGTATCTTTTGTTTAACAATAATAGATCTCAAAATTAGTACTTTATCCATTTAGTTGTATGATATTGGCCAGTATATATTACTATATAGATTTCACTACAGGTATTTTTTTTAGGTACTTATTGTTTCGAAATTAGTTTATATAATTTAAAGTAATTATAATCATATTTCATAGTAAATTCATTAAATTTCATCAATAGAATAATAGGTTAGAATGAATTAGAGTGTATGTAAAAGTCTTTTATCGATAAAGATAAAGATAAAGAAGAGATAAACATATTTTAAAAAGCAAAATACCACTGAAATAATATCAACATCCTATATAGGTATTCTGTTATTGAACAATATAGCAGAATAAATTAAACTTAAAAATTTATTTTAATTTATACTAATGGTACAAAGCAGGTCGGCCTATAACGGTCGACCGAAAACACTTTTTTTTTGGACCTTAATTACGAAGGTCGAATTCGTGAATGGGTAAATTCCGTCCAATGATTCCGTAGATATACCCATTCAAAATTTTATTTTCCCAATATTTCCAAAAATACAGATTAGATCGGATCGAAATCCAGTACTTTATAGAAAAAAACCTAGAAAAGCACTGACGTGAACTCGGTAGCTTCTGCGCGCATGTTCAAAAGATATCACCTAAAGTGAACCTGCGCCCAAAAGCTGCTGACTTCACGTCAGTGCTTTTCTAGGTTTTTCATCGTAGTGCTGGATTTAAATCCGTTGGAATTTTTGACTAATGGAAAAATAAAATTTCGAATGGATACTCCTGGGGAATCATTAGGTGAATTTTAGCAATTCACGAATTTGGCCTACCTAATTAAGCCCTAAATCTGTTCTTGCAGAATTTCGTGAAGAAATGGCGCGTTAACGCTGCTTTCTTCCTGTAAGTAATTTCATAGAAATATTTCATTTTCGGTGAGTCTAATGAAGCAGGAGATCATGCAGAATAGCGAACTCAACAGTCATCCGAAGTGAAAGTTCTGTTACATATATAACAGATCTGGTCATTTTGAGGACTAATAATCTGGTATTACAATAATAAATTAGAGGAGAAAAGAATTTATTTCCAACGCGAATAGTGCGAATATTCTGTTGTACAGAGATGGTTCTTCGCTTCTTCTTGCAACGGAACCACATTCTAGTAATAAATTTCAAAATACCTGTCCCAATTATTTTCTCGCACCGATGGTTTGGCGCATATATTAAGAAGATTCAAGTGGATATGATTTGTAATTGTCTCCTTGCTATCAACAGGTCCGTATTCGAGATTTTTCTTTGAAAGCCCTTCAAAAAGTTAAGGCAGAGTGAGCAACCTATTTCCCTCGAATCGAACCGAATGCGATCATCAAAGTCAAAGAAATATGAATACGATAAATTTGTGAATCGATAACTTGAGACTCAAAATTTTCGAGTTGGGTTCAAATACGAAATTCAATTCCGAAATACCCAAAATCAGCCTTACGGTTTAGTAGATGCACGTCATTTTAATATTCACAAAACTACAACGAGATCGAGTCGGAATTCAACACGTTGATAAACGATAACGATGTGCTCTCATTCAAACATCAAATTCATGACTCGTGTGAAAACCCTAAGTACCTCTTGAAAATGTCACAACCTCAACAAGCTATCAGTGAAGTGATAATACTAAACAGATTTTGCATCACTTAAAAATTCATATCTCATATGGTTAGCATTATTTTTTCGAAAATAACCCTGAAAAAATTACAATTCCTATCAGGCAGCACCTGCAATTAATGATGTCAAAGGGTAGTCTCAAATTTCACCTGTCATTCAATATAAAATGAACAATCAGTATAGTCACAGATTTTACGTATTTTTATTTCCGCGAAGTCATGGGAATTCATCATCCCAATATGCTTTTTCCGGAACAACAGCTACGGTCTAGTTGAGATTCAAGTTTGATCAAAAATATTCAATTATAACTTGTAGAAAATGTACTTGTTCTAATGATTATCGACAAATTTTGCATTCGCCAAATTTTTACCAAGATTCATAATAATAATAATAGTTATTTTTGCCTATGAGACTTACAAGGTGAGTATGAGGTACAATCAAATCTGTAAAAACAGTATTTAAAAATTTTAGAAAATATACAAATATACCTTCATTGAATCACAATGTCCACAATATAATATAATAGAACAATTAATCACAGTACAGACCAACATAAATCATAGAATAACCAATTCTCAGATAACATTACTTTCACAGAAATCTTAAACTTTTTCGTATTCACAATATTTTAAATACCCGGGGCAGACTATTCTATGATTGTATAAAATTTATACCTGATCCCCTTTCGGTTTGTGTGAGCCTGTATGTGGATACTCATAATTTATTTTTATTTCTGGTTTTATATGTATTCATATCACCAAATTTCCTATACCTATTTTGAAATGTTGTTTTTACGGGCTTGTTCTAGGGAACAGCGAGTTATCATTTCGTCACGATATCTGTTATTTTCGAATTTTGAGCCGAAAATGATCCTAAACGATTGGGTTGAACTCTCTGAAAGAGAATCCGTGGTAAAATTCAATTCTGTTCGTTCGTCTGTCTGTCCGTCCAGCTGTCCCACCCTCCATATGTGCACTAACTTTCGGAAGAAGAGACTTGGCGACTTGAAATTTTCAGATTAGGTTTGGAGTTCCCGGTTTAGTTCATTAATGGGTGTAATCGGTTGGATAGTTTCGGAGTTGGCTCATTTGAAATTTTGAGGTTAATTCCTCGATATCTCATGAAGTATTGACTCGATCGAATTGGAACTTCGTGGACAGTTTTGGAATACCAACACGTAACTGAGAGCAAAATTTCGTGTGAATCCAGTTGTTAAAAAATAAAAAAAATTATACGAAAATTTTTGAAATTTTTCATGAAAAATTTTTTTTCCTGGAAATATTGATTATATTTAACATGTAACATAATCACAATTCCTATCATTGATTATATTTTAATGAATTTTGGCACAAACCTCAGAATCAGTATATAACAACAATGTTCCAAATTTCAATTCGATCCGATATTTACTTTCGGAGATATGAGGAAAAAAACGTGCCAAATTTTGTTGTTATTTGGAATTTTAACTTCATTTTCGCAATATCTCAAGGAGTACAAATGCAATCACATTGAAACTTCGTAATCAGGGTCAGATTATCCACACGCAACTAGTTGCGAAATTTCGTGTTGATCTAATAGTTAGAATTTGAACAAGCACGTAAAAGCTCCTGACCACACGTCAGTGCTTTTCTAGATTTTTTTCACGTAAGTCACTCCCTTTAAAATATACATCGAATAAAGTGTTAGTATTATGTATTCCCTGAAATAATTCCTACACGAATCCCTATAAAAGATCGAGCATACTTATCATGATCCTTTTCTGCATATGAAAATACCTTTTTATCTTCGAACTATTGGCACAGTATTGCGGTGCGGAATACGGACCTCCAGGTATGTGCAGAATTTCATTCAAAAAGGATGGATCAGTTTCCGGAAATGAAAGTTTTCAAAAATTGTTTTTAAGTCATCCGAACAAATTTTTGTCGGCAGGAGCGCATCAGTATTCTACAACTAGTTACCCAGTTTCAAGCAGAACACATAGGCAGTACCTGAGACTTTGGGGAAATAACCTTAAGTATTCAATTGAATACTCCAAAGCTGTTCGGCTGATTTGGCCCACCGAACTCAAAGGACGCATTTTGATTTGCTACCTACCCTTAAAGCTTCAAGTCTCTAGCTCCTTCCATTTTCGAGTTATCCTGGCAACAGCTAACCGTACAGAATGGGGGGTTTTCCTTTAAACAAACATGCAGTAATTTTCATGAATAATTTCAATATTATATTTAAGAAAAAATGTTTGATTACCTAAAACTGAAAAATAAAAATGGGGATTTGAAATTCAAAGGGATTTGTCTCGATATTCACGATATGGCAACGTCGAATTCAGCTTTATCGGAAAGAAAAGGACGTCAAATGTGTTACTTTGATTAGTAAAACAGAGATAGCTATACTTTGATTTGGTTAGAGTAGAAGACAACGACTAAGGAATAGAAAAAGAAGAGTACAGACTGTCATACTGTCATATTACTGACAAATCGCAAACGGAAACGAATAACAATTTTTTGGTATTATCGACAAATAACACGTGTGTATTACAGAATAGGAATAAATATTTCATTATTCTATAGTATAACAAGCTATCCTACTAAACACCGTTGCCACTACGTGCATGCCTGGCAAATTTTAAAACCCCAATAATGAAATCTGATTATGAATACTTTCTGAAGGTAATTGGGGAAAATGATGAACCAAACCCATAATGATTATGTTCAAATTTGCATTTGCAGTAAAAACCCAAATTCAGGAAAAACCCCCATTGGTTCTGATTCTTCATCAAGGAGTACAACCTAATTGTTTGAGACCATTTTCGGAAAAAAGTAATGAATTACAGACGTTTGGAAAAAACAATAGCCAGTTGTTGAACAAGCGAGCAAAAATTGGCTATCCCACGGGAACTTTCTAATCCTGAAACTCCAGAAAAGCCCAATTAGTTCAATATCTCATTCTCTCTCTTAGGGCCAATTGCACCGTTTTCGTCTTAAGCTACAGTTAGTTAAGCAACGATAAACTTATTAAACTCTGCTTTAAATATTCGGCTTGCACCGAGGCTGAATGTAACTAGATTAAAATTAATCTACAAATCTGGTTACTTTCTCATGAATTGGTACTTGTGACTAGCTTCATGTTGTTTATTTTAACCCTAATTGGAGAAATATTTTAATTCAAAAGATGAAACCCATTATTATGGGTTACTACCACCATATTTCCATAAGTTATGAAAAATCAAAATGCATCCATTGAAAAACCCAACGAAAAAATATAAATAACAGACTTTATAGCTTCCATAAAAATATTGCATGTAATGTTCCCGACTTGTTTATTATCATTAAGACTATAGGGATCTCTTACCACAGACCTGTGCTCTTACCTCTGCATCAGGCTTTAAACCTTATTCAAATTTATAGTCATATACTCAAGTAAACTCACATTTTGTAATATCTCAAATTTAAGTTTCTGCATGGAATTACAATCCTGGCGTTTGTAAGATGAATAAATGAATAGTATTGATTTATCCGAAACAACTTTCCGATAAGGAACGGCTCACCTAAGAGTAGACTTTCTATTAAATTATTATAAGTATATTATGAATTGAGTTAATTTTTGGTCGAAGATAATGAAAACTCTGATGTGGATCCGCAGACTAAAAAGTATTCTATATAAATATTGAAGTATCATGGATGGATTGACAAAGGTGTACGTTTGAAGATTGTCTAACACGAGGATGCAATTTCTTTCACATTAATTCGTTTGTAGTTATATTTTGAGTCCAACTAATATATAATAGAGGATAATGATAGCACAGAGACAGCACTTGCACAATAATGAAGTAGTACATGATAGCTTTCCACGTAATATATCACTGAATGAAATAGTACTGAAGAATCTTCATGAAACTATGTTTTCTCATTCCAAATATGTCTTCGATTTCATTCTGCTATTCGCTCTTGGAAATAAATGAGCATATCATTGTAACTTTTTCATTTCAAATAGTTGAAGGCTTATAGAAATACCATTAAGTTTACGAACTCAATGGAAATACTGGTATTAATTCTTCATGCTTTAAAACATACGAATCAATGCCTACTGATGCCAGTTTCTCCCTATATCATTTTTCATAAATATCATCTGAAAATCAACCACTTTTAATCAAAATTTGATTATCAACTCGTAGGAGTTTTCCATCAATGTCCAATGTAAACAAAAAAAAAACGTAAACAAACTGGAGGTTACGTCCAGAAAAATGTCAAACTTGTACGAAATCGCTGGAAAGTAGGGTTAGATTCCGAAGCTTACCATTAATCCTTCTTTTAAACCCCCAAATTCGTAGGCTTAAATATAACAGTCTGTTAAGGCCTTTTAACGAGGATTACGTGACGGTGCAAGATAATTTTGTACCAAAACCTTGCTTATGGACCTAATCTATGGTTTTGTAATACGGTGCAATTGGCCCTTAATAGAATATTCTACTGAAATACCATACTCCTTCATCTCTAGTCAGCATATAATAAATCCATATTCTTGAAAACCGATTTCCGCTAACGGAAGAGTCATCGAACGCAATAAGAAGAAATTATCTGAATACTGATCTGACATATGAGCGGCTAGGAGGTTGTCTTTTGTCGGAATTTAGCCTCGCAATCCTGCTTTGAAAGTCCCGGCGAAGCGTGGATCGTAACAGCAAACGGTTTCGGTGACTAGCTGCTTTCTTATCCTGTATACCAGCCACCGACAAGAGGCGATACTCGGACACGCATAGCTGGACACTGGACTTTTTGAAGGAACTCATCACACAATGACATTGGCGTAGAACGCGCGAGGCTGGCCCTGGAACTGGGTGCTCGAATGATTAGTACCAAACTAAGAAAAGAATTCTTCATTATCTTATCATCATCTTAAGTTGATGATTTTCTTTATTTCTTACCTATTTTTTCTCCTGATATTTTTTAAAATTGCTGTTTGTTAACATATTGGCTTGTGTTAATATTATAATTGTGTGACTTATCTTAGACATTGTCCAAATGTGCCAAAAGATGAATAAATTCTATTCTATTCTACTCTATTCTATTCATTATGGGAGTCATCACTTCCCACAGAAAACATTATTATTATGTCATACTGACAAAACATATGTCACAAGTAATATTAAAACAAATAAAAACACTTGACTACGTTCACAATTTTTAATTTAAAATATCTTGTTGACATGCATGTTTCGGGTTTTACCCCATTATCAAAACTGAAACGAAAATACATGGAACTACACAAATATACATCACATGACAGATGTTAACACCGGAGATAAGCGGAACTCCAATTGATCATTAACAATTGGTAGTTTTTGTTTATGTGCCGATGATATTTCTAAAATTTCTAGAAGGTCTAGTCTTTTTCCTTTCTCTCCTTCATGCAAGATTGTTGTTTTATTAAAATCTATAAAGTGGTTGCAAGTTATACAATGTGTGGAGAAGCCAGTTGTGGATTTGTTTTGAAGAATTGACTTCTTATGTTCTTCCACTCTGACTTGGAGAGAACGACCGGTCTGACCGATATAAAATGCAGGGCATTCGTTACAGAAAAGTTTATATACACCACTCTTTTCTGAATGATTCAGTCGATCCTTACCACTAGAAAACATTGATCTTAAGTTCTTCTTATTTGTACATATAATATCAATATTATTTTGTCTTAACCTATTACAAATTTTGTCGCTTACTTGCGGAATATAGTTGACATATACAAATTTCTTTAATTGGTTTTCGAAAGGACCTGGGTAAATACTTCTTAACAGTCTATCGTATTGTTTTCTAAATATAAATTTATCTATTATGTCAGGGGAGAAGCCATTGTTCTTCGCTAATAATTTTAACACTCCAACTTCTTTTTTGAAATTATTATCTGACAATGGAGTTGAAATTAATCTATTTACAAGGGAATGGAACGCTGACATTTTAATTCGATATGGATGTGAACTACTGTTATGAATCAGAGTGTCAGAAAAAGTGGGTTTTCTGTATATATCGAATTCAAGATGGTCATCTACCCTTTTGATTTGAATATCTAAAAAATTAAGTGATTTATTGTCATTCTCTATTTCCAAAGTGAATTGAACAGAACTATAAAATGAATTGATCAATCGTAGGAAAGATTCTAGTTCAGAAGCTGAGCCAGTCCAAATACAAAAAACGTCATCTACGTATCGCTTCCAGTATAGTACAAATACAGACAGATCAATATATTCTGAGGAAAATATCTTCTTTTCCAATGATGTCATGAATACTTCACTGAGTAATTGTGATGAAGGAGAACCCATTGGTAGACCATTCACTTGTTGATAGCATTTATTGTTGAATTTAAAATAACTTTCAGTTTCAGTTTTGATAATGGGGTAAAACCCGAAACATGCATGTCAACAAGATATTTTAAATTAAAAATTGTGAACGTAGTCAAGTGTTTTTATTTGTTTTAATATTAATTACGATGTTTCACCAAGTGTTGAGCGAGCAATCAATTTCAGATATGTCACAAGTTTTTTCAATTTATTCCCGATATTTTGTCAGATTTCTAGTTTAAAATATCGAATTTTGGATATGTGGCAGATGATTCCCCAATATAAGGGGCCTGTAGCGTTCTTCATTCATCTGAGGGTCTGGAATATCATCACTTGGTGGACCGGACCTGGTCGAGAGACTCTCCCGGTCAGAGAGCAAATGTAGGTAACTTTATTTATTGCTTCCTGCTGGTTTTCTGCCCAAGATTTTTTCTGTTTCAGATATTATGTCAAGATATTTTGTCATAATAAATTCAAGATGACGCAAAATTTTCCAATGAAAAAGATGCCATCCATGTACAAATTGCAACTCTTATACGGGGGGACAGAGTTTTTGCTGAGGGTTTTATCTTTTCTAGAAACGTATTAATAACATACCTAATTAAGATAGGAATTGGTTTCACGAAGAAGAAAGAGCTCCAGTAATAATAAATAACATAATCACAAGGACGAATATCCGTCTATAAATCAACAAATATTCCCCCTTGATCAGAGCTAATCATCCAATCAACCAAAACACCTACACCGAAGAAGCGGATCCAAGGAGAATGACTTCAGCTATTTCACAATTGATATTGATCGTCAGGTCAACTTACCTTGGATAAACCGCAGAGAGATCTCTCGATACTTGTTACCTTTCAGAAGGATCGCTGCAGTATAACAACGTACAGCGCGCCATCTGCCAGGAGCATCTTGCGAGTCCAACCTTCGAGTGCAGAATACTTTGATCGATGTGTATGATTAGCTCTGATCAAGGGGGAATATTTTTTGATTTATCGACGGATATTCGTCCTTGTGATTATGTTATTTATTATTACTGGAGCTCTTTCTTCTCCGTGAAACCAATTCCTATCTTTGTTAGATGTTGGACGTTTTCGTCTTGTGGGAATCCACATGAACCGAGTGTTTCCAATGTCGTGACGGTTTTTTGTAAAGCTGCAATATCGCAGTTACAGCGACCTGATGCGACAAAAGGATGAACGTCATACACATCGATCAAAGTATTCTGCACTCGAAGGGGGACTCGCAAGATGCTCCTGGCAGATGGCGCGCTGTGCGTTGTTATACTGCAGCGGTCCTTCTGAAAGGTAACAAGTATCGAGATATCTCTCTGCGGTTTATCAAAGGTAAGTTGACCTGACGATCAATAACAGTTGTGAAACAGCTGTAGTCATACAACTTGAATCCGCTTCTTCAGTGTAGATGTTTTGGTTGATTGGATGATTAGCTCTGATCAAGGGGGAATATTTGTTGATTTATCGACGGATATTCGTCCTTGTGATTTTGTTATTTATACCTAATTAAGATCATAACTGAAACGAAGTGTTTCAAGCATTCTAATTTTTCACGTGAGGGGGTTGAAAGTTGTGCATGAACAAAACTGTAATGGTAGACTTTCCTTCAGTGACAAATTTCATCAGGTACCATTGTCTCGAAGTAAATGAGCCAGGACAAAGTTCACATACTGAAAACCTTTTTGAGATAACTAATTTCTCAAAAAAAAATTTTTTCTTGAACATTTTTGCACGACAGTAAGAAAGATACAAAGACCTTGCCAAAAAAGTACCGCATGACCCACTTTTTCTATTCAAAAAATGTAGAGGGTTGATGGGGATGGCACAGGGTGCAACAAAAACGCATAAAAAGTTGGTAAAAATGAAACAAAAATTGACCTGTTTCAGGATTTTGTCGCCAAATATTTTTCTTCTGAGAAAATGAATTTGTGCCATAATTTTGACGCGCACTTTATCTTGCCTCTTTATTACATTAATTCGAAAATAGTGTTTCAGAATGGACGAACCATGACATTCTGGAAGACGATGAAACATTATCCAATCCATACCAACATAAGAGGTTACAAGTATTTGGCCAAGCTTTTCATTAGATGGCATCCTCTCGAGGTTCACGGAAGGTTCACGAGATGTTTAGAATAAAGTGCTAATGAATTCCTACGCCTATGTCTGAGATATCTCCGCATTATCAGTACACGCAATGTTGGCTAGCGGTTATGTCCGAGTAAGAGTGTGAATTTATAAAAGTCTCTGGGATGGAACCGTGTACATTAAAATCACATCCGCGATACCGAAGTCCTTTCTCCACGACGATATAATTGGTTCCTAGATCGTTATGAAAATCGATTAATCGAAGATGAGCTATTATTATACCTGTACACAGTTCTTCGTCTAGCGTGACCACATAGACGCGCTAGAACTCACGCATCGAAGCGTTCAAATGCGAGATTTGTGAAAATTTCGACGATTTGTTCCTCATTCATAATATATTGACCATAAAATCAGTCGCTAAGCAGGTATCATCTATTCCATAGAAAAAAAGGATTAAAAATTTGGAAAAATATATTAATTACCTTTGAAATGTATATGAATTCTCACTCCTCATTACACAGGGTGTCTCATGAAGTATATGTCAAATGAAAGGGGAATAAAGATCGAAGATCTATCTATTGTGAAAAACCTGAACTTCACTTTTAGTGATATCCTTTGAACATGCGCGCAAGAGCTGCTGACTTCACGTCAGTGCTTTTCTATGTTTTTTTCGATAGAGTACTGGATTTCAATTCGATTTAATCTGTATTTTTGGGAATATTGAGAAAATAAAATGTTGAATCGGTATATCTATAGGGAAATATTGGGCGGATTATACCCATTCACGATTTCGACCTTCGCAATTAAACCCCAAACCTACACCACAAATATTGCTTTTCTATGTCGTTTCTTCAGGAAGTCATTGTGTTTACGATCGGGCGTAAGGCAGACTGTTTTTTTTAAATATTGAGCTAATGAAATTTTGAATGGGTATATCTACAGAATCATTGGGCAGAAGCGTGTTTACTATCGGCTGTTGGGTGCGTAAATTTGGAACTTCATCACGAAGGCCAAATTCATGAATGGGTAAAATGAACCCATTGATTCCGCAGTTATACCCATTAAAAATTTAATTTTCCCAATATTTCCGAAAACACAGATCAAATTCAAATCCAGTACTTCATCGAAGTTTCATACAAAATTTAATGAGAATAATATGAAAAGAACATCACAAAATCTTGAATATTTGAAAAAAATCTGAAACTTTCTTTCAAATTGTTCGAATGATACGATAATCACCAAATTTTGCCTTCAGAATCTTCGAACTGGCTGCCAAGTTTCATCTCGACTGAATCAGTATTTCTTGTGTTATAATGGAAAAAACAACGTTATCGAGAAAAAAAATACGAAATTTTATACATTTGTCCCAATATCTCCGAAATATGATTCGTATCGAATTGAAATTTAGTACACCGCTGGGAAATATAGAGTTCAAGGTACAAGCAAAATTTATTCTCTCTATTTCCAAGAAATATCGACTTCAAGGGTATGTGCAAATTTCATGAAAATCTCATGCATATTTTGAAAAAAATTTAACTTTTGAAACACATTTTTTTCAGAATTTTTTAACTATAGGCACCCCACGTAATTCTGCAAAGTTGCCTGACGATATTCTCCATCTAATAACGAAGTTTCAATCAAATCGTATCGTATTAGTACAACCTGAGATAAAATGGATATAACCAAAAAATTCCATATTAATTGACAACTAAATTTGATATAAAGCGAACTTTACCAAGAATTTTTCATAAGTTAGGCTTTTTTCCTGGACGACCCCGCACAAAGTTCATAAGTACTATTGTATAATAGAATTACAATGGAAGAACTTAATAATAATATAATAAAACGCACTGAAACAATTTCTGTCTCAATCTAAAACTGAATCGAAGTAACAAATTCGTATTTTGATCGCGTTTCAGGATCATTAGGGTAAAATGTCAACTTTGTCACCTTTATCCTGATTATATTTATAGAATATGGAACGGTTTCCCACACTGGTCAATATAATGATATCAAGAAAGCATAAATCAGCTATCAGCAGCAATATACCATTGCTGGCAATGGAATGTGACGTTTTCACACGGGGCAATTCATTTCTGCATTAGAAGTCACGATTTTGCCATTGATATGCTAACGATGCTCTAATTGTCCTTAGGACATGTTGCAACTGCTCATATCGCACTAGGTATGTATATGTCTATAATCTCAGTTCAATCGAATGAAGGGTTGGTCGATTCAATGTAATAAACAGGGGGCCGATTCTTGAATCTCGTTCAAAAATTGAAGAGTATGACAATTGTCACATGTTCGCGTCGATTTTCTAAGTTAAATATAAGCAACAAGTAGACATGACCTACGCATGGAGCCGAATGTCACTTGACAATCGAATATATCTCCTATATACTCCGTACCACTCGTTGCTAAGTCGAATGAAACGGTGATAAGGTTGTTTATATTCCGATTTGAAATTTCTCGATATCTTGCATTCAGTGTATTTCTTGAATATTTGCTTGAAAACATAGTCGAAATGGCGAATAGAACTCTCACAAATTTTGCAGATGCTCGAGAAAACTTAGAAAATCGACATAAACATATGACAATTGTCATACGCTTCAATTCTTGATCGAATAAAGTCAATTTTGAAAATTTATTCTAGTTTTATTCCATTTCAGTTTTATACCTCTTAAAAAAGAACTTTTTTGTAGCTCACATTGATGGAAAAAATCAGACAATGATCGATATTAGAGAATTGTTGTTAGATTCACATGAAATGAATTGAATTGACCTTTTGCCACAAACCATTCTATTAGAAGTATCGATATTAGGAAAAAACATAGAATCTCATTCTTTGGTTGAGTCAATTAAAATTTTTCAGGTTTTCACTTGAATATTTGAAAAATAAATATATAAACTAAAATGAAAGTTATTATTTATAGAGAATGCCCTCGTGGATTGCGGGATTCTAACTATTTATCGACGGCAGTTTCGAGAAAATGTTACCTAATGAACAACTTCATAGAGTTTCCTGGAAAACTTTCAGATCTATTGGTAATTTATATATATTTTTGAGTATACTTTACAGGGTGTCCTAAATTTTGGGCAAAGATAAAGATAGATGATTCTACGTTCGAAAATTAAGCGAACAGTTTTTGTCAACATTAACAAATTGAGCCTTTGGAAAATACAGCCCTTTGAATGAGGCCTTTAAAAAGACTCAATCTGAAGTCGAAAGTTCGTAACATCGAGATTTTCGAAAAATATCCAAAGTATATTCGATTCGATAGGGGTCGTTAATATTGTTCATTGCTTCTGTGTTCACAATAATTTTAAAAGAGTTTTGGAGAATCATGACATTTTAAATATTGCCGTATGTAAAAGGTTTGCATCTCGATGAAAGGAACCGTTTTAGAGTTGATAATTTGTGCCTATGACCAGTTCAGGTTACGACTATGGGATCCTTAAAACGATTAACTATAGAGCTAATCTAATTCATCCATACAAGGGATTCGTCAAAATGAACTAATCGGATTGAAACATTTCTTGAAGAAAAAAGATATGCGAGAGAAATTATGAATACAATTACAGTAGAACCCCGATGATCCGTCCGCGAATAATCCGTGCAATGATTCCCCATTATCGAAATTGTGTTTTCGGAGTTCTATCGAAATCACGATACCGTGAATAATTAAACAGAAACTCTCTACACGTATATTCTAATGTAGAGATTTCTCATTTTGTGTAGTTTACTCTTTCACTTATGTAGAATTATATTTAGTTCTGTTATCTTTTAAGGCAATACATATGAACTTAATTGGGACTTATGGATTTATTTTGAGTATTTACATATTGTTTATTTACATATGTATATACAAAAGCTTATGTGAAATAAATGTTCGCATTATTCGTGCTTCTCAATTATCCGTGCCTCTTCCAGGCCCGTGGAGCAGGTATAATTGGGATTCTACTGTATTTCAAATTTAGACAAAAAACATCCTCTAATTTCCAAATGAAATATCAAGAACTACAACAAAAAAACTTTCGTGAAAAACAAAATTCATTGAATTTGATTCCCTACATACGTTGCCTCTCAGAAAAATAAGAAGAATTGTTCCAATATAAAGACAGTTTTCTAAAACGAAAAATTATTTCAATACTATTCTATACTCAACAAGACCGGACCAAGGAACGGAAAACAGGAAACAAAAAATTAAGCATATAATAAAATCTATGTTTGTGTAAAGTTATGTTCAGGTAAAACATCACGGCCGATAAATATAAGAAAACGAGAAAATAAGAATGACATAACGAATAGAGACAAACAAAGATCACAAATTGCGAATCAGATTTGTTTAACCGATGCAATTAATTGAAAGTTTTAGATAATTCACAGATTCTGTTGGTGGAACCAGATAATTAAAAAAAAATTATGGCGATTTTCTGTATTTTGCTAAATGAAGAAAAAATTGTTCCATAGAAATGGACCATATTTGGATATATTCGCTGAAAAAATAAGAAGAATCCGGGAATTCCCATATCAAGTGACTGTAGGTTTTTCTGCATTTCGAATACGTAAATTAGACAGGAGTTCTAAAAATACAAAAATATTGAAAATAATTCGAACGATTTTCAATTCATTTTCTGATGAAGAAGTCAGATATAGATATTCGTATTGTTAAGATATTGTTCATTAGGCAATTCTTCTTTTGAGGAACTGCCGTTGACAACTAGCTTAAATCACGCAAAACGCAAGGGAGATTGCTATAAATAATAATATTAATTCAGTTTGTAATAGTTCTTTCTCACATATTGAGAGTAAGAACCTAAAAACTCTCGAGAATAATTCCGAATATATGACAATGCCTATGATTAAATTGAGAATTAGTTTCAATTTTTGTACACATTTCTCGTGTTGAGCCTAAAAAGGTAGGATGAAACATCCAGAAATGTCGAGTTTTTCTTGAACACGCGACGTACGGCGTCTAACAGGTAATGTTCAGTGTATTCATGCACACCGGAAATTAAACAATTTCCTACATTGGACGGAAGTTTCCACTGGATTGACATATGTTTTAACAGGTGATAAAAATATTGCATGCTTAAACTGAGATATCGTTGAAAGTAACGATAATTAATTGCGATTCGCAGACAAATTGGTTCACATTATCTACATTATTGAATTAACTCGAGATTAAAACATGAAATAGGAGCGATAATATGAGTTCAATCTTCGAGATAACTTTTCAGTGCAGTTATTCTTCTCGAAAATGACTTTTTGATATAGAGGTACACAAATACCGAACTTCTAGGACACCTAATATTTTCAAGGTTGAGCTAGGCAGCAGTATATCGGAACTGCATTGTTGTTAGGCGTTCCGTTTTTGAGTGTACTTCGCAGGGCACAGAGAAATATTATTTCGCCTGAATGCCTGTCATTTCCAAATTTTGGAGATTGAATTTTGCATTTTCATGTAGCAAAAAAAAGGAGTATAAGGTCTGGTGAAGACGGTGATGTTCGTGAATTGATTAATAAGTCTTCTCAAATACCCATCCCGAAAAGTTGAGAAATACCATTGAGTTTTCAAATACTCAAAAACTCAATGGAAATACGGATCTGTGTGAATTAAATCTGAAAGTTCTAGAATAAGGACACGAACTATTGATTGGAGCTTATTTTGGGAGGATTTAGCATTATTTTTCTGATTTTTATGGGTTTTCACTTCCAATATTTGCAACAGATTTATTAAAAATTAAATAAACATTGCTTTTTTCATGAAAAATGCCCTTGCGGATTGCAGTATCAAACTATTTGTCAAGGGCAGTTTCTTGCAGAAGAGATACAGAATACAGGAACAATACAAACGATAAAGAAAACGAACTGTGACGTTTCAGAGTACAAATCTGACTCTTTCATCAGACAAAGCAGAAAATTCCAAGAATTATTTTCTTTCGATTTTCTGCTTTGTCTGATGAAAGAGTCAGATTTTTACTCTGAAACGTCACAGTTCGTTTTCTTTATCGTTTGTATTGTTCCTGTATTGTTCATTAGGCAATCTTTTCTGCAAGAAACTGCCCTTGACAAATAGTTTGAAACTGCAATCCGCAAGGGCATTTTTCATGAAAAAAACAATGTTTATTTAATTTTTAATAGTTCTATTTCAGATATCGGAAGTGAAAACCTAAAAGATAGGGACACGAACGTTGACACAAAATTCCGTCAGAATGAATTATTTTTTGATATTACGGTTGCTTCAAGTGGAAAATGAAATATGTAGAATTTATGGAAAATATCCTGAAAAAAACAAAAAAATTTTATTGGGGTATAAGGTAGGATTCTCATCAATATCGAAACTATTTGAAATATTGTGATCTTGAGAATGTTCAAATTGATAGATAGATAGATAAGTTTATTCATTTCATAGTATACCATACATGTAAATACATAGAAAAAATGTCAAAACAAAATCAATTCAACTATAGCCATTATTACATTTGCAGTAGTCAAGATATTCCTGCAAGTTATAAGGTTCACATTTCATGATAAATGAAAACAACTCTTTAATAAAAACCTTATCATTGCTTATAAAACGGAAATGTGTTGGAAGAGTATTAAATAATTTGATGCACATATACATTGCATTATTCTCTGTCAGTGTGAGATTGTGTATAGGATACATATATTGATCCACCTGCCTAGTTTTGACATTCTTATTTTTAAATTTTTCAAATAACTCTCTGTGTTGTATGAGAAATTTTATACAATTGAAAACATAAAGTCCTGTGAAAGTATGAATATTATTAGCACGAAAGACACCCCTGCACGTCTGCCTGTATTTCATGTTTAACATTGATCTTAAAGCCATTTTTTGTTTCACAAAAAGGCATGCAGAGCAGGAACTGCCTCCCCAGCATACAATACCATACGACAAGATAGACTGAAAATTAGAGAAATAAATAATCTCCAGGATGGATACATCCACTGACTTTTTCAAAACATTAATAGCATAGATGGTAGAATTCAATTTTTTATTCAAGTAGTCAATATGATTTCTCCACTTCAGATTGGAGTCAACATAAACACCAAGAAACTTTACACAGTTCATCATCTTAATCTGAGAACCATCTAGTGAAATGTTATTACGAGGCATTATTTTCGACCTCTCGGTTTGGAACATTATGCAATCCGTTTTTTTAGCATTTAATTTTAAGCAATTTGCTGAGCACCATTCTTTCACATCTATATAAGCATTATTCAATTCTTGCATTAAATTAAGGATGTCATTGATAATTTTTATAATATTAGTATCATCAACATAAATGATCAGATACAGCAAGCTACTTATATTAAGGGGAAGATCGTTTATATATATTATAAACAATAGCGGACCCAACACACTACCTTGAGGTACACCCGAAAAAACTTCGATAAAGTGATACATCGGTATTTTTTTCACATCAATGATTTCTTGGAGGTGTGTTAAATTCAAGCACTTGTCCTAGGGAACCAGAACGTTCTAGTTTTGCCCAAGTATCTGTGATTTCAAATTTGGAATAGAAAAAGATCTCGCAAGGTAATGTTGAACCCACTGATGAATTTTCGTGGTCAAATTCAAAACTGTTCGTTCGGCCTGCCGTAAGTTAACACGATAACTCCCGAGAAAAAGGACATATAGACAAATGAGATTTTCAGAGTAGGTCTAGAGTTTGAATTCGTCAAAGAGCGAAATGGACCTAGCAGTTCCGAAGTTATATCGATCAGATAAAATATTTTCTTACAAACTCGAAAAATAGTGATGCAATCGAAATGGAACTTGGTAGCTAATTCGAAAAGCATCAGGATCGTATCACTAGAAAACATCAGTTTACGTTATGTTATGTAGATATCTTCATGTCGTCTTTTCCGAATCACTGCTGGATTTTAGTTTGATCAGATTCAATGACCCGATGCTCCATATAAAAATCTACTTTTCTATAATTTTAGCTCATTGCTTGAACAAGTCAAGATAAAAATATTTTTGGTCAAACAGAATGTTCAATTTTTTCTGGGTGAATCCGAACCTAGAAGTATTCATGGTTTTCGAGATAATATGCCTGACATATCTCATTTACTAATACTTATGCAGCATTCAGAATACGTAAAACTGAAAAGTTGTTGCCAGTGCCGGTTGAACCCCTTTTTGGTTCAATATTGTACATTGGTTACTCTCTCAAACGGTAGATTTGAAATCAACCTGTCATATACAATACATGTACATCTTCAAGTCATCTTTTCCGAGTAACTACTGGATTTTAGTTTGATCAGATTCAATGACCCGATGCTCCATATGAAAATCTACTCTTCTATAATTTTAGCTCATTGCTTGAACTAGTCAAGATAAAAATATTTTTGGTCAAACAAAATGTTCAATTTTTTCTGGGTGGATCCGAACCTCGAAGTATTCATGGTTTTCGAGATAATATGCCTGACATATCTCATTTACTAATACTTATGCAGCATTCAGAATAAGCAAATTTGAAAAGTTGTTGCCAGTGCCTGTTGAACCCCTTTTTGGTTCAATATTGTACATTGGTTACTCTCTCAAACGGTAGATCTGAAATCCACCTGTCATATACAATACATATACATCTTCAAGTCATCTTTTCCGAGTAACTACTGGATTTTAGTTTGATCAGATTCAATGACCCGATGCTCCATATAAAAATCTACTTTTCTATAATTTTAGCTCATTGCTTGAACTAGTCAAGATAAAAATATTTTTGGTCAAACAGAATGTTCAATTTTTTCTGGGTGAATCCGAACCTAGAAGTATTCATGGTTTTCGAGATAATATGCCTGACATATCTCATTTACTAATACTTATGCAGCATTCAGAATACGTAAATTTGAAAAGTTGTTGCCAGTGCCTGTTGAACCCTTTTTTGGTTCAATATTGTACATTGGTTACTCTCTCAAACGGTAGATTTGAAATCAACCTGTCATATACAATACATGTACATCTTCAAGTCATCTTTTCCGAGTAACTACTGGATTTTAGTTTGATGAGATTCAATGACCCGATGCTCCATATGAAAATCTACTTTTCTATAATTTCAGCTCATTGCTCGAACAAGTCAAGATAAAAATATTTTTGGTCAAACAGAATGTTCAATTTTTTCTGGGTGGATCCGAACCTCGAAGTATTCATGGTTTTCGAGATAATATGCCTGACATATCTCATTTACTAATACTTATGCAGCATTCAGAATACGTAAAATTGAAAAGTTGTTGCCAGTGCCGGTTGAACCCCTTTTTGGTTCGATATTGTACATTGGTTACTCTCTCAAACGGTAGATCTGAAATCAACCTGTCATATACAAATCATAAAAATCAGCTTGCCATATATTAGAAATGGAGTTTGGAGAATCTAGCTCATTTCAAATGGAATACCCAAAAAAGTGCCAATAGTGTCTACAAATTTCGTCGAACTAATACCTTTGGTTAGGTTCATATGTTTAATTTAAGGAAACGGTGTTCCGAATATAACGGGGAAACGTTTGGAGGCTTGAGTTCAATTTCTCAGAAATTTTTCTGGATGCAAATGGTTGGAAAAAAATGTTGAGAATGCGGAATACTGCTACTTTATTATTTTCAGACATTTTTGGGAAAACAAAAACCGAAATGGATTGAAAAATGGAAAATTTAGTAACATTACGCATTCCTACAAAATAATTTAGTTCATCCCAAAACAATTCTAAAGAAAATAACTACTGAAGCCTGCTAAAGGACAACCCGTTTTTTTTCAACTACTAAGGTCGAGATTCACAAAATTTCTCGCTCTCGAATATTCCTCGCTGCTTCTGGCATCGTTGCAGCACGCAGAACGTTGGCGAGTGCCTGCATAGGGTGGGCCAGATTGGAAACTTTCGAATGGGAAGTGCTATTTCTGTACTAGATAGAGGAAAATTGTAGGGGTAAATTTTCATGAGGAACTCATTGGCAAAAAGCGCAACTCTATAGCTTTCGCCGTTACATCGTTATCAGGTGGTTTTCTAAAATGTTCGTTTTTGAAATATTGCTGTAACTTTTATTCTGTGAAAACATTTTCGTAGCAGAATCTTGGATAGAAATTCAAGTCACGTTCATTGAATTTTCCGCGGACTGATAATTTATGAGACATATTCTTCTGGAGTCATGTACAGGATATTGAATCATCGACTTGTATCCCTTGAATATAGTAGGTGTTGGACTGTGCGACGGTGAAAATAAAATAATGCCAACATTGAACATTGATTGATTTATCCAAGAACCATTGACAAAACTCAATACGGCAGTCGAAATCTCAAGGTATGAGGTTAATTTCAGTAGGTCCTAGAAAACATGTATTGTTTATATATTTCCTTAGTCGTTTCCTTCCAAATTGACCTTGTGACTCAAATCGAAAAGAAAAATCAAAAGAAAATAATTCTGAAAAAATTTTCCCCTTTGTCTGGTGAAAGAGTCAGATTTGTACTGTGAAACTTCACAGTTCGCTTTGTTTATCGTTTGTATTTTTCCTGCAATGTTCAATAGGCAATCTGTTTTCCAAAAAATTGCCCTTGACGAACAGTTTAATACTGCAATCCGCCAGGGCAATTTTCATGAAAAAACAATTTATTTAATTTTCAATAGTTCTATTTCAGATATTGGCAGTGAAAACCCAGAAAAACCTAAAAAAAACATGTATTGAATTTTTTTTGCGATTCACTCAATTCTTTTTTTTAAGAATGCGCAATGTAAGTTATTTCCATTTTTCACTCCATTTCAGTTTTTAATTTCCCTGAAATTCTTGAACATAAGAAAGTGGAACATTGCATTCTTAATATTTTTTTCACCCATTTCCACACAAACATTAAAAAAAAACCGAACTCTAGCCTCTAGAAAACACCCCGCTATATTCGAGGCATTAAATAGGATAATGATTTTTTCAAATATGTTCAATCTCAAAAACAGTTGGAATCTTGCATATCGTTATTTTCCAATCAATCGCTCGATATCAATTTGATCAAACTTCTTTTCTTGATATACTTCGAATGGATATATCTACTGAATCTTTGGGTGGATTTCACCAATTCAAGATTATGAACTTGGTTGTCAAGCTTCAAACCTACTATACAAAGATATCGAGACCTTAGTTGCTTCTTGCGGAAAGTTATTGTGTTTACGATAATCCGTTATGTCGATCGTTATCTGAACAAATTCTCGAAAAAATTATTTTGTTTGATTACGAAAGTTGAATTCTCTCATGGGTAGAATCCATCACCTGAAGAAATCTGATCAAAAGATGCGCTGCGAGTACACAAAACGAAAAACGTACGTGAATATAATCAAATTCAGCCTTACGAGCTTACGACAAGGTATTTGGACATTAATTTTCAGCCGATGCTCGAGTTCATTGATATAATGTCCTGTTGGTGATTGTTTAATGTTCGAGTGATTGTATCAATCCCCCAAGTGCATTAAATTCATCACCAGCATTTGATAACCGTTAACATTGTATCAATGACCAACGACATTAATAACAGGTCACGAGTACATCGATCAATCAACAGCAGTCCTTATATCAATGGTGCCAAGGCATTGAATTCAGGCTTATCGGTCATTGTATTGATGTATTTTGGACATCAACTAATGACTAAGGTACATTAACGTGATGCCAAGAAACATCAATCTAAAGGCGTGCTATAGTGGTTGTATTTTGGATTTAAACCAAAAACTACTATTTTTTTTTAATATAAAACAATATTGAACGAAATAATGCCTCAATACACATATATAAATATATTTGCAGACTTTTGTTTTGAACGAAAGTTTGTAGAATTAGCTTAGATTTGTATGATCTTTCAGATTTATGAAATATTTTTATATTCTGACTCGAATGTAATATTTTTTGGGGATTGTGTTTTTCGATTTCATTGATGTCAGCAAATTGTCTTATCTGTTATCAGTTAGTACCTGCATCATGATAATGAAGAAAGAATAGATCAGATTATAGAATGTTTCTCATTGAACAAACTTTATTGGGAACATGACTATGGTTCGAAGTCAATGAAATAATAATAAAACAATTCATATCTCATGAAAAATTTATTCAACATTCGTTAGAAATTCATATAAATCATGGGTTCTAGAATATGAGTATTAAAATTTGAAAGAAAAAAAAAATAAGTTTCAATAAATTACCGAAACAGCATACGCTCTGTAGGGTAGCAATAATTGAGAAGATAAAAAATGTTTAAAGAACATGTCCATCGCTCTGACAATATTGAAAAACTTATACCGTCGCATAAGGTGCCTATTTTTTAAATTTTCGGAATATCCCGACCAATGACATAAACACGGGGTTAATGGCTTGTTTTTTCGAATTAAGAATCGAAATCCACTTCCTGTGTTGGTCTTCCAAGGTATGGAGAGGCACTCTCGAATTGTATTTTTCCACCATTCCTGAAGTCCCCACATGACTGCTGCATCTCGTCTATTTAAAAATAAGCATTTTTTACCTCTTGTATAAAAACAAAGCACTCTCCTGCAAGAGAATCAAATCTATATGAAATTCATTTATGACTCTCAGTTGATCTTAGAACTTAGCTTTCACTTGGCTAGTTAAAAAAAAATAAGAGAAAAATCGGTATAGAACGAGATAACAGAAAAGATTTTATCTATGACGTCGGTAAAACAAAATCATTTTTATACTATAGGTCTTACTCACCTGAAATTCTCGTCAGAACTCATAGCACAAATTGTGGTCAACTTGAAGCACAAAGGAAAATCTTCCCGATATGCATCCGCTATACGACTAGACCAGAATTAAACTTGATACAACTAGAAAAATAGCACGATGATTGTTTTGAGATTCGAGTACCCATATCAATTGATGAACGGTTGATTGTATTGAGGTTCGCGTACATCAATTGATGAACACAATAATTGTAATAAGGAATCGAGACATCGTTTGATGACGTAAAGCATTGATAATATAACTCCAGGGCATTAATCAATTGCGCTGATACATTGATGTGATGTATACATAGCATGGATCCATTACAATTGGCATTATCACAAGGTTTCGTGATGATCGCCCGTGCCTACTATTGATCACTTCCAGGACGTTAATTCAATGTATTTTTACATTGTCATGAGGCAAATTTCGTTGAATTGATGTATCTCATCATCAGTACAATGTAATAAATACATTATAATTATGACCTAGCGTTCAATATTACTATCAAAATAGTGATTGGTCAATCACTGAAGTTCATTGTTCCGATCAATTTTTGACATTGTCCCAATGTAAAATACATCATAGTAATGTCCATAGGGTTAATCACCTGTTGTGATTGATATCAGGTTCAATATTATTTTCTGTGTAGAAGTCACAATATGAGTGGCCTCTCTACATAGCTGAATTTGAGGAAGCCCATAAAAGCTTTTGATAGTTAGGATCTTCGGCATTGATTTGAAAGAGATTTCTTGATTCTGCGTTAGTTTTAACCGAAAAATGTTCACACTACCAGTGTCTTTCGATAGATGAAAAAATGAACAAGGTCGAGTCCTACCGCAGTGTTCCACCTGGATCAGCCTGTATTTTCGTACGATCTCTCGAAAATCGAATTTGATTAATCGATTTCAATTCCATGGGTTCGTTACAATACATAATGGTCATATGAGCTTCACATAATCGTAAGAGATTCAGCCAGAAATGTTCTCACATACGTGATCTGAAATTATATTCGGATTTCTAGTCCATATTCGCAAGTAAAGTACCCCTCCAGATTGGAGAAATGCTTTCGTCCTAGGCCAAACTCCGAATTTGATGATGAACACCCAACTTCACAATGGGGGGACTCGGAATACCCTATCGAAAAACGTGTAATTATATAGAACATCCACAAATAGCTGGTACAGTGAGCTTCCATGATATTCCCTATCAAAGCTCCAGTCAAAAGGAACTAAAATGAGCATGTTTGCCCTTTGACTTGAAAAGAATCAGGGTTTTACATTTACGTTCATTGAAAATTCGAATTTTCTGTGTCCGTGAAAGGCAGATGTTTCAATTACGCAAATGGACATTTTAACATATGCTATCCATATTAGCTGGAAACCTTTCCGGTTAACTTCGAATGATTTACTTAATTTCCTGAATGAGAGAATCAGATTGAAATTAAAGATTTTGGGCACTCTCTGAAATGAACGGTAGGAAAGTCGAATGATTTTACCGTTATTGCATTCAATTCTTTGAAATGGAAATGACCGGAAATATTTTTTCGAGCCGAAAACATTTTCTATCGATTCTGTTGAATTGGACTCAAAGATGAAGAATGCATATTTTCCCGGCTGTAAGAAATGTACTGGTATACGTGCGCGTCGAAATTATGGAACAAATTCATTTTCTCAGAAGAAAAATATTTGGCGACAAAATCCTGAAACAGGGCAATTTTGTATCACTTTTACCAAATTTATATGCATTTTTGAATGATTTTTGTTGCACCCTGTGCCATCCACATCAACCCTCTGAATTTTTTGAATAGGGAAAGTAGGTCATGTGGTACTTTTTTGGCAAAGTCTCTGTACCTTCTTTACAGGCGTGCAGAAATTTTGAAGAAAAAAATTTTTTGCTCAACTTTCAACCCCTTTCCACCCCCTCACGTGAAATTTTTTTTTCTACATTGAAGGTTTCGTAGGGGTTGAAAGTTGTACATGATCGAAACTCTAATGGTCGACTCTCATTCGGTGACACATTTCATCAGGTACCATCGTTTCAAAGTAAATGAGCCATGACAAAAAATAAATACTGAAAACCTCTTCGAACTAATTTTACAAAAAAAAATTTTTTTTCTTGAAAATTTCGGCACGCCTGTAAAGAAGATACAAAGACCTTGCCAAAAAATTACCACATAACCCACTTTCCCTATTCAAAAAATGTAGAGAGTAGATGGGGATGGCACAGGGTGCAACAAAAAACCTTCAAAAATGCATACAAATTTGGTAAAAGTGAAACAAAAATTGACCTGTTTCAGGATTTTGTTGCCAAATATTTTTCTTCTGAGAAAATGAATTTGTTCCATGATTTTGACGCGCACTTCTTGTTATGTGTCATATGAATATTTTGTGGAAATTGTCAGGATGAACATGATGTGTTCAAAAATATTGAAACTAAGAAGTTAACTATATGACAGTCAAAATCAAATCCATTAAGGCAGAAGGTATCAGGGTCGAACTCATTCACTAAAATGACGTTTCGAAATACTTTGTTCTCTTCCTCAGGCTGGAAAATATGTCTTCTTGGTGGATTCGCCGTAAAAAATTTTGAAATGTACAATATTGTATTTTCAATTTAATCATTGTGTTTCTGTTTGTAGTTTAATGTTTTGAATTGTCGTGTCTTTATATTGCTTTCTGACCGGAGGAAGGATGAGTAAGTTCAATAAATACTGACAGTATTTTCTTGATAAATAATATTATTCATTTCATATTTGAGTATCTATTTCAGATATTGAGAAAGAAAACCAAAATACCCTGAAATAAATGAAATAATTATATTGATAGTGAATATTTTACAGGGTGATCCTCCGCGATAGCCTATTAGACGATTATAGAAAACTAATCATGACTGCGTGCTAGAAATTTGAATTTGAGGGGGTTTCGACTCAACGGGTTCTGACAAATTTGAATTTTTATGAAAAGATGGTGTCGACGGGGAACCACACTTTCTTCAATTTTTCTGCAGGAGAACTGATTCTCATAATATTCTTATTTATCATCAATTTTGCCATTATGCATATACAGTAATAATACTATAATGGTTAAAAAACCATGTTTGCTTCGGACCGAAAGTGTACTAGATGTTCACGAGAAAATCATCCACATAGACAAATCGAATCATTTAAAAGTCAAGATCCTGAAGAACCTATTTAATTTCAATCGATGTGAAAAAGAAAGGGCTTTATTTAGGCAAACCATATATGCAACTAAGATGAGAACTTTCTGACTTATCAAGGCATTTTATGCCACCCCTATCACTCAACGATTCCTGCTATTGAACTTGTTAAACCACTTCTTCTTGAAAATACCTGACTGAGTTCAACTGAGCTAAGCAATTTCAAATCAGATTTCAGTAAGACGACCGAGTTGTAATATTCAACATGTTATACCTCAAAACAGTATAAGACATAGGCATCATTCATATATTTCTGAAATCAAAAAAAATATATATAATATATAATTCACGGTATTTTGGGGAATATGGGTAAAACATAGTAACTACAACAGATGAACTGAAAGAAATGGAAGAATAGATGGAAAGGATTTCAGACGATTAGAAAAAAGTAAGAAAAAACAAAGAATAAAAAATACACAATGAAATCATAAAATAAATTGTAACACACGGAAAATATGATATCATTGAAGGAAACGAAAATGCAGAAAAAACTAATGAACTAACGAAAAAACTAAAATAGAGGATTTCAATGGTTCAAGCTGAACATGTACAATTATCCAATGATCACAAAGTATCGGTAACCGAAGGTGTGTATCCTGAAGATTTATTTATTAGGACTTGAAGAAGCAGAGTTGCACGCGCGTTCGCCATTTTGCAACATAAAAAACTTCAAAGATAGGTATTGGCTTATGTAGAAGAATAAACTGACAATAATCTCAAGCGCGAATATCTGTCGATATTTCAACCAATATTCTATCTGCTGAATTAGTTTTAGCCAAATAGGGTCTACAGAACAGTGAGCAAAAAAATCAAACAGTCCTCCTGCATTGATGATTAAAAAGTAAAATAACTTATTTCCGCTTTATATATTTATTTTCACAACAATTGTTTCGTCATGATAACATGACTTCATCAGGTGAGTATGGTTACCATACTCACCTGATGAAGTCATGTTATCATGACGAAACAATTGTTGTGAAAATAAATATATAAAGCGGAAATAAGTTATTTTACTTTTTAATCATCAAGATGAATTTCCGACAAGTTAAGACTGAGACAATCAAGTATTAGTCCTCCTGCATTTTGTTAAATGGAAAGAGTTATTTTGCTCATTGTTCTGTGGACCCTATTTGGCCGAAACTTCCAAGTGGATTTTTCATCGAAGGGTGATTGGATCTATGTTTTGAAAATATCGTGATACTGAAATTTTGAAAGGGGATCATTCGATAGTTTTTACTAATTCGCCAATTCGGCCTTCGTATTTAAACTCCAAACTTTCTCTACAATTATCAATCTACTGGGTAGATTCTTCCAGAAGTTATTCTGTTCACTATCAGTGGTTAGGCCGGCCGTAAACACCTTCACTTCAGGAAAAATCGACATATTTAATATATTTGTAGAGTAGGTTTCCAGTTAAATTCTGAAGGTCGAATTCTTGAATGGGTTGAATTCGCCGATTATTCATAAGATAGTTGCAATCTAGTACTTGATCGAAAATTATAGCTTGAGGTACATGCAGAATTTCGTTAGGACCATATGAAAAAATCGGCGTTTGGCAGGGTCAATACTTGTATAGATGACTGTTTTGGCAACGAACAAGCGCGTAGAAGCTCCTGACCTCATGTCATTGCTTTTCTGGGTTTTTATTTCATAAATATTCACAGGAAACTTTCACTCTTATATATTTCAGCCATCAACTTTCCTCGCATGCACTAACCTTTCTGGTCGGCGCAATCAACTAGAACTCAGGCACATAGCTATTCGCAACTTATTCTGGAATATGCGTACACAAATGGTGCCAAATTTTGAACGTCAACTGAAAAACACGTTGAATGCTAACTCAGCAACTCTGCCGTCTCAGACAAAATTCAACTTCAGTGGACTACTCGTTGTATCTTTTTCCTATAAACTGTTTGAGGAATACTTTCGTGAATGAGTTGAGTAGGTTGTAAAATATATTAATTAGAAAAAATAATGCTGGTTCTCGAGATCACCATTTTACTATCACTGTTTTATGGCCCTGTAAGACTGCGACAACTTCAAGAGGAACGAGATTACCTAGTAATATCTCAAACTACCCATCGGTTGGAATGTCACACATTTAATTGGTGTAAAATGACCACTTCTACGAGTTGCATCTCGTTATAAAATAAAGGTCAAGATAGCATGTATCTAATTTGAATGTTCTAACTGAAACATCTACCCAACGAATAAACCATAGGCCGTCTCTATATGAATTTTGAAAATTACGTTAAAGGGTGTGTTTTTATTTTCATCGAAATGATAAATCAATTCACCTCTATCTCCAGAGCCGGATCTAGGGCGTGGCGAGGGAGGCATTTGCCACGGGCGCCAACCAACTAGGGGCGCAAAATTATGATTTTTCTTCTTGAAATGATGTTTTTTTACTTCGAAGTCCATTCATGTTTTACAGCGGTGCTATAGTGCATGTACCTGTTGTACAATATGCGGCGACAAGTAGTTACGCATAAATTAACAGACGATAAATTTACACTTGTCCGTCGCCCTACGATTCCTGATCGCGTCCAGATGTTTGTTATTCGAACAGTGAGAGAATTAGCAGCAAGTTCAGAGGGAGTTTAATGTTCGAGCTAGCGGCGGTAGACCTCCGTCTAGGGTCGGTTTCTTGACGGCATGACAAAGAGATTCAGACCGTCCACATTATTCGCCGAATCGTTCATCACACCGGCTTTGATATTTGTATTTCGAAGACGTTTACGACCGATAGGCTTGATGAAATCACCCCAGTCTTATTAATACTACTTTTTTTATCGCATGTGGGGTACTTCTATGCAGCGGCGCAGTTGATGGCATCAATAAGAAAAATATGAACCAGGAACCTATCATTATATTTTATATTATGTACAATACCGCAAATAACGTGATCGTGCAAGCGGGCCGGGAAATTATTCGTGCTGGAAAAAGTTTAAAAATTTCAATCAGGTATGTTTGAATAATTCAATTTTGAGATTTTTGCGCGCTCGGTTAAATTATATTCTGTCCGTGCACACGAGAGTAAATCATTTTCGAAAGATATTACTTAGAGACTGCAAAATTTATAAGGTTATGTTTGGGTTGGGAATATGTCGGCGATATTATCGTTCGAATTTTATTTGCGAGATCCCAAATTATACCGATTCAATTAAAATTGCGTTGTATCATAATTACACGAGTTTTCATATGTATAAGAAGTTAGAAAAAAAAAATCAAAATGTTGAGAAGAATACGATAAATTCATCGTATCTCTAGTATTTTATTAATCAGCTTCTTAGCTATGGGTACTACAGAAAGAGAATCAAATGTCGATCAAATGAATAGTATGATTCTTGAGTTTCACTGAAACATGAAACCTTTTTCTGTCCTCCTCACATTTGTCGAGCATTGAAACAATTCAGATATGAATATAAACGAGCGCGCAAAACATTCCGATTCGACGTCCATGCATTTTCAGAATCTTATATAATTTGAGGTTGATATAACCAACTGAAATGCCGCCCAAGAAACTATCAGGATCGCAATCTCGGAAGATCAGGGATAAAAAAATATTAGACCTATAAAAATACTAGTAATATCTCTAGTTACTTTTAGAACAATGCGGGTATTGTGTCGACAAAAAGTGGTTCCACTAGCGAAGCCCATCATGTATCGGAATTTCCATCTACTTCTTCAAGTACCGAGCATTATCGTAAGAAAGTATTCCATTTCGGATAATTCGGACAAGGAAAATTCTTTTGACGAGGAATCAGTACTTACTGAGGTTAAACCTGAACCAGTTGATTTTAATGACCCTACATCATGGCGAATTACAAAAAGTAATATTAAAATGTTCGTTATGACCTTTGTTGGCATGTGTGTTCTTTAATGTATTTCAGTTTTTCATTTACACTTTCATTTATTGTTTTTTTGAAGCTTTGAATGCCTATATATTATTTCGAGACCAAATTATTCTATTCGCTTCCTTTTTGTTTTCTTCATACCCTCATTATCGTATAATACGTTTGTGAGTTCTCTTCACTACCTTATAAGATATATGGGAGATTATAGTAATTTCTTTGCACATATTGTTTGATATACCTAATCTAATGCTCGTTCTCAAAAGAATATAATAAAAGTAAAATATCTTAGAAAAAAAAATAAATACTATCATTCATGAGAAGTATGAAGTCATTGAAAAACAAATGTGAAAAGGGCGCATTTCGATAACTTGCCACGGGCGCTGAAATCCTAGATCCGGCTCTGTCTATCTCTCTCTTCTTTTGTGGAGAACAGAAGAAGGGAGAGAGGGAGATACACCGATTAGTCAGTTCGATGAAAATTAAAACGCACCCTAGCTTTTTTGCGCGTGTGCTTTCTTATTCATATTAACGTAATTTTCATTGTTTTCTCACACAAATTACAGTCCAAGTTCTACTTTCATTCTGAGAACGAGCAGTAGATTCAAAAGTTAGCAATACACCTCAGAAGTATTCTTAAAAAGCACTATCGTATGAATTCACCAGCTTCTATGCGCATGTTTGAATTTGTTACCAACTCGTTAAGTCAATCTATATCATTCTATTGAGTATTATGGTTTCCTACGTAATATTCATACATAAAATTGTAGTTTTGATTCGAAGTAGTGATATTTTTACTATTACATTTTTTTTAGACTTCTATTACAACTGACATTCTCAAAAAACTACAGTCTCAAAGAAAAATCATCGAACAAAAATAATTTGGCCAATTTTCTCCTTTGTCTGATGGAGGAGGCAGAATATTCTAGAACTACCGGCATTGGGGCGAAATGATAACTCACTGTTTTCCCGAAGTTCGAAATTCGAATTTTGCCACCACTGTAGTATATATTTCAATCTTTGTCAATACCTTCGTCTCCGTTAGAGCCGACGACTTTCTTCAATGTAAAAACGGAATCGAAAGAAAAAATCGATTCTTATCGTGAAGAGCATTAATCCATTATGAGATTGGCACAATCATTAGCGAAAAAATACCCGCTTATGTCATGTTTGCGTCCAGACAGATCATTTCGCCCCTAAATGTAATGAAACCCTCAGATTCTGATTTATTGGTCCTATAACGAGTGGATTGCGTTACTATGTGCTGAAAATAACTGGAACGGAATGAAAAACGGAGATTGCGTTTCATATAATCAGGAATATCTATGACAATGATGATAACCTGGTATCTACCACCGAAAACTCCTCGTGGCAACAGCACAATTCTCCTCATTTTGATTACACACTGCTCCTATTTTCATGGTTATTTAATGCCTGAAATCTCAATAACACAAAACGTGCCTTTTGCACGCTTCTTCTACGGAAACAGCGTGCTAACGTTTGGTCCAAATGTCTGTGATTTCGAATTTTCAACCGAAAATGGTCTCAATAGGGTAGGTTGGATGATGAGGAATCCGGTGTCAGAATCGGTTCTCTCCGGCCGGCCGTATGCACGATTGCGGACTTGCGGAGAAGCCTCTCGACTTGAATTTTTCAGGGTAGGCTGCATATAAAAAATGTGACGGTTAATTTCATTAACGGGCAAAATCGGCCGAATGGTTTCGGAGTTATAGCCATTCGAGATTTCGAGGTTATTTATGATATTTCAGGAACTACTGGAGCGATTAGATTGAACATTGGTAGTTAGTTGAAGCATAACGACACCCACCTTTCACTGTTGGAATCTTACTGTCAGTGAATTCTGAAAAACTATTTTCCAAAATATTTTTGCAAAAAAAAGCTTCTTCTTCACAAACATCAAAGCTATTGAATACATTCCAATATGGATATATCTCTAAACTTTATCATTCAAACAAAGTTACGAAGTCTGATGGAGTTGCCGTGACGACGAAACGTGTGATGATAAATGAGGGTAAATTGACATACCATATTATTGAGACATTCATAGAAAACAGACTTGTTTCAACATTCTCAAAATAAAAAAGGAACAGTAACGAGATCGGATATATTGTGGGTGGTCTGGAAGTAATAAAATGCAACTATGTTGCGAACCCCTCCATAATTAGGAATAGAAGGTATGTAAATGTTCGAATATTCGGTAGATTAGCACCAAATATCTCATTTAGAAGGGTTGCATAAGTCAATTCTGGATCAAAACGAATGATTCCCTGATAATATTTAATTCAATTAGGGGACAACAAAATTGTAAATGGCGGGAGTAACGACGAAATACCTAAGCTGGATTTATATAATATTTATATTTAGCAAAGTTTCGCAGAATGTTTCATCTGCTTTTTCAGTCCTACGAAATAATTTTTTGAGTATTAGAATATTCGGACAAATATAGCACATTACAAATATAACAACATTTTTTCTTAACGGGCACCAAATACCTCTATAGAATATGTCAATCAATAAGTCATCAAATAAAAATAATTAACTTACATTTGAGAATTCATTTCCTTACAAGCAGAGTCTCTAAATTACTGGAAATATGCAACAATAAACAAATAACTTAACCTCACAAAACATAACTGCTAATATATTATTCTAACTCAATATTCTGCGAAACGTTACTAAATATAAATATTATATAAATCGAGTTTAGTTATTTTTGGTTTATCATTTGATAAAATCAAATAATAAAACTTATTGATCGACCAACAAAAAAAAAGTTTTAACCCCCCCTGAAAATTTCATAGTTTACGTTTTGGAGAATGTAGATTTGAATGAACGAATAAAAAAAATCCGTCCGTCCGCCGTCTGCCGTCCGTTGTCCGGGGCTTTTCTCTGGAAGTACTGGACGGAAATCCTTGAAACTTGGTAGAAAAATCGTGTGTCACTCGGGGTTGATCCTTCAAGCTCTTCAGCAGGATCGGTGTACCTTAAAGGCTCTAAATGGAATTGGGGGGAAAAAATTATTTCTCGAAAACTTACCACCGAATTTTCATGAAACTCTGAACGTTGATTACTGTTGCATAACTAAACCTAAAAAATTTTACCCGAATGATTTCCGACCAGTGGTTCCTGAAATATAAAGAAAAACGCTGCAAATTTCCAATAATTTCCCATAACTCACAATTGAGACTGATTAATCATGGAGGGCAGTAATTTGAACCATTCAAATTCAACAAAATTCGAGAAAAATACTGGCATGAAGCTTTTGCCTATTCGCGCATGAAATCTCCTACTCCTAGTTATTCCATTCAAAATTTATATTTTTCTTGGAAGAACGGTCAGCCATCCTTGAACTGGCATCGGCCAACACTGAATGGATTTTACGATCTTCTTATGGTATGAAACTGACGAAATTCTGCATAAACCTATTACCCTATATTCTATGACAAATTCTAGGTTCTGACTGGGATAATGAAATTACGGTCAGCCGTGAAAACACCTCGATATTGGAATTGGTAGGGTAGGTTTAGAGCTTATTGACCAAGGCCAATTTCATGAATGGGTAAAATTCGCCTGATGCTTCTATAGAAATCCAATCGAAATTCAATTTTCTCAATTTTCCAAAGAATAGGAAGTCAATAGAGCACCATTTGAAAATTTGCTCGTGAGATAACTTCTTAAAGGATCATACGAAATTCAAACCAAATTTGACAAAGGGATCCTAAAAAAATTTTTGAAGCTTGTTCTAGGGAACCAGTTTTTCCAAAACGTCTTTTGATTTCGAACTCAGTCCGACAATTCTCGAATTATTAGGTCCAGGTTAATTCTCGAACAGAATGAGCTAGATACTTCAAATATTCAATGAAAGTTTGGAGCTTGATAAAATCGAATGAGATCGTATATGGGGGGAAACGGCCTAATGTTTCAGAGGCATTACATAACTGTTGTTTGTCAAATTAACCGAAAAGTACCATGTAGCTCGGAGAATACGGAAAAGATTTTGATTTTAATGGGACGGAACAATTGTGCCAAATTTCAATTCATCATTCCGGAAAAATATTCTTCAATTTCTTCATTTATTTTTCCGATGTTTTGGAAATAGTTCGAGAATTCTGAAGGATATAACTACGAAACTGTAGGGTGGATTCTGTTAATTCACGGAGTTAACAATCAAATTTTCATGAGCGACCTCCCATGAAAGTTTGCAAGTCACTCACTTGTTTCTTTCGGAATTTAGCGTGCAACAGACGGCGGGTCGGTCAATCGGATAGAATTTAATTTGGAATAACGACAAAATTTCATCGCTCTGATATCCAGAACAAGGGAGAAAATATGGAAGGAATCTCAGCGTCGAAACGATCCAAATCGAATAATTATTAACATTATGTATAGTTATAATTATAGGAATAATACATTCACGAATACTACTCGTAATGAGCCAAGAAGATTTACATAATATACCTGAGTGAATTTCAAGAAGCTTGTTTAGCGTTAGAATTGTTTGATAGAAATGGGATTGGTCTCTCAGTTCAATCACAACTGTGACCTATTGATGTAGTTGTCTATCTCGAAAGTCACGGAATGAAATATCGGTAATTAATCACAGTAGTCCCATACCCACATCTCGGCTCAATTAATTATAGCATATAGTCTTCTACCATCAACTCCTTTCCGTAATAGCTCTTGGACACTTTGATTGCTCGTATAATCTAGAATGTAATACAAAGTATGTGATTAACATTTCAACAACCATTGCAGCAATCTCAAATTAAGAATTATTTCGGATTTGGTCCACACGCCTTCAGGAGTGAGGCGAGAAGACCTAGAGAGTACTTCTCTGCACTGTGAACAATCAACCATTCGTGTATCACACTCCTTTTTATGGTTCGCGAAATACTGAATCATATGGCGTCGAAAATGTCTGTTGAATCACTTTTACTGCTTTTGTGATATTATTTTAGGTATTGAACGAATTGAATGGGCCTATTGACAATTGTGTAGGCTGACATGTTAAGCCAGGTCCAGATCGGTGTAAAGCCGGGTCCAGATGAGTGTAATCCGAACAGCGAATGCAATTACATTTGATGAACGATTCGGCGAATAGTGTGGGCGGCACTCGAGCTCGAATAATACAGTCAAATACATCGTTCGAGTTAAAAACCGAGTCCCGACGGAGAAGAAAGAACGCTGCCTCGAACCATAGAACTCTCTGTGATTTATGGCGTTCGCTGTTCGCATTACACTCATTTGGACCCGGCTCAATCCGAACAACGAATGCAATAAAATTTGATAAACGATTTGGCGAAAAGTGTGGACGGCACTAGAGCTCAGTCTCGAATAATACATTCAAATGCATCGTTCGAGTTGAAAACCGAGTCCCGATGAAGCAGAAAGAGCGTTGCATCGAACCATAAAACTCCCTCTAATTTATTGCATTCGCTGTTCGCATAACACTTATCTGGACCCGGCTTTAATGGAATCAATCGCCAATTGACATGTGTCAATCGATACATCAAATGGGTCAATTGACAGAATCAATTGAAAGAAATAATGAAACAGCTGTTAGCCGAAATGTGACGTTAGGAATCTATCAATCGACAGAAAAAAATGTGTCATTCAAAAGAATAAGTGTGTGAATTGACATATTTTCAGTCATAGATTCGGTTGTCGATAAAAATGAGGATTGAATATTAATTTCTATGAAACGCTTTATCGTCTCATCGAGACAATGTAAACGGATTCCCTCTCGAACGAAACTTTGAATAGAGCATCTGTTCGAAAGATAAAACGTTTACGGAGGATAAATTGAGCGGTACCTACATTGTAGTACTTTCTCTACTGCAGCACCAGTAAGAGATAAAATACATCTACCAATTGACAAATTAAATATATTAGCTGACAAGCTGGCAAGGTGTCCATGGCCAGATTGAATTTGTCAATCTGTAGATCAAATGAGTCAATTGAAAATTAATCTGTCAATTAACGGATGATATGCATCATTCTAAAATATGAGAGTGTAAATTAACATACGTTCAGTTTTCGCAGTGACACTTATACGTAGTCGTAGATTATGTTATCGATGAAAATGAGAATTGTATAGTTATTTCTATTACACGCTATATCACAGATCAGATATTATCAGGACAATGTAAACATATCAGCTCCATCAACAAAAAAAACAAATCTGTCAATTGACATCAATTTTCGAAGTAATAAGTGTGTAAATTGAAATATTTTGAGTTTTCGCGGTGGCACTATAGGCTTTATATATACGGCTATCGTTAACAATGAGAAGCGAATATTTATTTCCATTACACGATATATGACTGATCAGTTATGTTTTATCGGGACAATGTAAACCGCTTCCTTCTCGAAAAGCACTAGTTTATTAAAGGGATAGAGCACCCGTTCGAACGATAAAATGTTTATATAGACAAAATAGAGCGGTTCCTACTTTGCATTACATTGTCTACTGCAGTTCCATCAACGAAAAGAGCAAATCTATCAATTGACATGTAAATTGTATAAGCTGACAGCTGGAAGAAGTCAATACCATGTTAAAATGTGTCAAATGATAGATCAAATGCGTCAATCGAAAATGGATCTATCAGTTGACAGATAAAATGCATTTTTCGGAGTAATAAGTGTGTAAATTGAAATATTTTGAGTTTTCGCGGTGGCACTATAGGCTTTATATATACGGCTATCGTTAAAAATGAGAAGCGAATATTTATTTCCATTACACGATATATGACAGACCAGTTATGTTTTATCGGGACAATGTAAACCGCTTCCTTCTCGAACAGCACTAGTTGATTAAAGGGATAGAGCACCCGTTCGAACGATAAAATGTTTATAAAGACAAAATTGAGCGGTTCCTACTTTGCATTACATTGTCTACTGCAGTTCCATCAACGAAAAGAGCAAATCTATCAATTGACATATAAATTGTATTACCTGACAGGTGGAAGAAGTCAATGTTGAAATGTGTCAAATGATAGATCAAATGCGTCAATCGGAAATGAATCTATCAGTTGACAGATAAAATGCATTATTCGCAGTGGCACTTGCTTTATATATTCGACTATCGATAAAAATACGAATATTTATTTCCATGAGACGCTATATCACAGATCAGTTATGTCTTATCGGGACAATGTAAACCGCTTCCTTCTCTAGCAGGACTGGTTGATGATAGGGATAGAGCATCTGTTCGAGCGATAAAATGTTTATAGATGAAAAATTGAGCGGTACCTATATTGCAGTACTTTCTCTACTGCAGCACCATTAACCTGTATGTATGCATTTCAAACGATTGCACTTTATTAGTCATTCCGTTGCATCCTGTAGTTTAATGATCTTTCTGAATGTACATATACAGCCATGTCCAGCTAGGGTATCGTGACATGCTATAAATAATAATATCCATTTTTGTCCTCGAAAATATCGCAGATTCGATTACTAATATTCTCCAGAGGATAAGCAGAAAGGGACTAATATTCTTTTGAGAACGAACATTACATTCTTTTGTGTATCACAGTATTAGCAGAGGAAATGTAAACGGGGTACCATACAATTTTCCGTATGATACAAGAGCACAGATAAAAACCTCAGCAAAAACTCTGTCTCCCCGTATAAGTGCTGTAATTTGTTTGAAGAACATGGACGACATCTTTTTCATTGAATTTATTTTGACAAAATATCTTGACATAATATCTGAAACAGAAAGTGGGACAGAAAACCAGCAGGAAGCGGTAACTAAAATTTCCTGCATTTGCTCTCTGACAGGGAGAGTCTTTCGACCAGGTCCGGTCCTCCAAGTGATGATTTTCAGATCCTCAGATAAACGAAGAACGCTACGGGCCCGTTATATTTGGGAATCATCTTCCATAGATCCATAATTGGATATTTTACACCAGAAATCTAACAAAATATCGGGAATAAATTGAAAAACTTGTGACATATAACAGGATGACATGATAAATAGAGTGTTGGGATTTCACCTCAGACTGATCGGATTGCTCTGAATCGTTCGATAGTATCATTGAGTATTGAGTATTCAAGAAGCTGGATACTTGACTTCTTGATAGTGCATATCTCGACCGTTGGATGAAGGGAAACGGAGCCACTTGACGAAGAGCTTTTTGATCGGAGTATTTTGGGGGGGCAAAGCGAGGTGGTTTTGTTTTCATCTGTATCGTTCGTTTGCTTCGGATAATCCATACGAAATGTGGCCACGTGACGAAAACTTCCATCGTAACTCGAATGGAATGACCGGACGAGCAAGATGGCTATAATTCATTTCACAGTTCGAATGAATCGTCTCATATTTCATTCAAAAAATATGAGTTAAGTGCGTCAATTTGAGAAGGTATCACTGCGGTCATTATCATTCCACCCAAATGCACCTTTTCTTTCTGATGGAAATATTTGGTGATCTAATCATAATATCCTCACGAAATTCTATACGAACCTTCAATCTACCACTTTTTAATCAAGTACTGAATTCATCTGTGTTTCAATCAAATAGAACAGTTTCGGAAAAAACTCAAATGGAAAAGGAAGGAGTCAAGTGATTGCTCGTTTCAAAGGTATTTCGATTGCTTCCTCAACGTGCCATAAAATTTGTTAGTACTTCCGAAAAAATTTTAAAAAGAGCAGAATTTACGATTGCAAGATTGGCGATAAAGCGTGAGAATGATGAATTTTTTTCCGAATAGGTACAATAACAGAACTTCTAGATACCACGATTAACATTGTTTCCGCAACATAACTGAATTTTTTGGTTGCATTCTTCAGTTTGTTTCGGAAAAATAAATTAGAGAAGTACTGACGAAAATGGTTAAATATACGGAATTTTTTAAAACACTTTCGAATCACTTTCAAAACGATGTGTCACTCAAGTTCCCTTCTCATTAAAGATCTAAGGGGTTGCTGTCATCACGCTCACAGGATTGATGAAATTTATTGGAAACAATCGTATAACCAAATTATACATCTTTTTTCATTTTTGCGAGTATATGTTCTAGGGGAACAGCGTGCTATCGTTTTGTCCAAATGTCTGTTTTTGGAATTTTGAAATGAAAATGGTCTCAAACGACTAGGTTGGACTCACTGATGACGAATCCGGTGTCAAAATCGACTCTGTCCGGCCGGCTGGTTGCCCGTCCGTACGCACGATTACGGTCGTATGGAGAATCCTATCGACCTGAAACTTCAAAGGTAGGTTGCATTTCAAAATGCGACGGTTATATTCGCTAATGGGCAAAATCAGCCGTTTCGGAGCTAGAGCTTTTGAAATTTTGAGATTATCTCCGTGATAATTCGGGATTTACTGGAACGATTGGATCGAAATTTAACAGTTAGCTGAATTTTGTCGGTATTACACTCTCAGTAAATTTATCATATTTCGCAGCAGTATACAAAATTTCAATTCGATACAGTGATTATTCTCGGAGATGATTGGAAAAAATATGTCAAATTTCGTGCATTTTTCCTCGATATCGTTGTTTCTTTCGGAATAACTGAAAAATTACTAATTCAATCATGATGAAACTTAGCAGCTAGTTTGGAAATGTTGATGGGCAACTTTGTGCAAAATTTCGCTATGATCGTGCAATTAGGACAATTTGAAAAAGAACCTAGAAAAGCACTTTTGCGCGCATGTTCAATTGAGATGGCCGCTTTAGCAACAAATCTGAACAAGCGCGCAAAAGCTGCTGCCTTCACGGCAGTGCTTTTCTAGGTTTTTTTCCTGCTTTTGCTTGGAGGCCGAAATATAAAAGTTAGTACCTTTTTCAAATCGAACCATTGTACATATAATTCAATTCAGTACCATTTATAATTATGTAGGAACGTTTAAGTAATCCTGAGGAATATCGACGATTGATAACAAATCTTTAAATCGACACTGATTCTTATCTTCTGTAGTTGTCGGTTGCTCAATTCAAGAATTAAATAAATGTGAATAAACCTTGAAAGATTACCATGGCTCTATTAATAATAATCGATTATAAATGGTGTGAATAAATTCTAGCATCATGAATTGTTACAAATCTCTGATAATCGTGAGATACGCTTGTGAATTAATTATGAGTGTTGAATTCTTGGATTGGATTCCAATTCAATTTCGTCAATGCATCAATTAGAATTTTTTCGTACTGATATCTTCAAAAATACAGATTCAATCGAATTGAAATCCAGTATAGAAAAGCACTGAGTAGAGTTTCAACTTCGTGAAACTTTTTTTCGATTGTTTCTATAACACGATCACCACGAAATTTCGCACTAGAATTGTGCATCAGCATATGCCAATTATCGGATCAGTACTTCCTGAGTTATTACCACGAAATGTTAAATATTTCAGAAAATTAAAAGCGAATCAAAGATAAGTGCACGATTGTGGAATATTGACTTCAAGGAAAACATGTGTTCCAACAAAAAACTAGAAAATGGTCGTGACAATCTTTTTCGATTTACTGACCAAACGTAATTTGAGACCCTTTTTGAGGAAAAAATTTTAATCTTCACACATTTGAGCGAAACGATAGCACCTTCGAGACCTTCAGGAGTTTTGGAACCATCTGTGAACAAGCCAAGAGAACCAGCAATTCCAATACCATAATAGATGGACGGAATGCTTGGTCAGATTAAACATAACCGTACACAAATTTGGGCTTGAGTTATGGAGCTCCTATCTCCTGATAAGATTAGGTAAAATAAGTTGAAAACTAACGGTCCTTCCACCAGGTTCTTGTGTACTATTCAGGTTCACTGTTTTTACTAGACTAATGTCTGGTTTCACAAAACTTCGATTGCCCGATCAAGGGCTTGATTGTCTGTCAACAGTCAATTATGTGCTCTATTTCAGTTCATTTTCAACCCAACCATCAAATGCAAACCCTAATCAACGAGTTGATCGTACGTCAAAAGTTTTGTGAAACCGACGGTCAGACTTCCTTCAGAAGGTCCAGCATTTGAACTAAGCCCCTAAGGAGATACTATGCACATGACTATTCAGTTTGCAAGGAATTAAGAATATGAACTTTGGCATCGTCCTGTTCATTTTCGCTCATTTCACGACATAATGTAGCATGCCCAGAAATTATTGTCAATTAGACCCAAAAGACACATTGTGTGTAAGCCTACCTGCTTCTTCAGTACATGAGAAGCCTTAGTGAGTCAGTACCCAGACAAGGGCGAGATTATTGTTTACACATAGCCCTATGCTGTGTGGAAGACGACAGTACACTAGATATTTCGATATTACTGCAATGGATTTGACGCCTTATCAGCAAGTATACTACTGTCTCTGTTCATATATTTGTCCGAAGTACGGTTGCATATAATCCCAGACTCAGTGGTACGCGGGGTCTGAACTCACTTCTGAAGCTTTTCGAAGGTTTGCGAGGTAGCTTCAATATCTTTGGGGTTGTCATGTGTCGTCTTGGCTTAGTATAGGGCATTCTCCAGACCAAGCCTTCATGCCTGGTGAGTACAGGCATAATCGCTAACGCCCCCTGTGCGTTGACAGATGCAGCCCACTGGCAGGTAACGTAAGGTAGTTATACCGCTGTCATCCTGACATAATACATGTCACAAGTTTTTGAATTTATTCCAGATATTTTATTAGATTTCTAGTTCAAAATAAACAATTATGGATCTATGGGAGATGATTCCCCAATAAAGGGGCCTGTAGCGTTCTTCGTAAACCTGAAGATCTGAAAGATCATCGCTTGGAGGACTGAACCTAGTCGAAAGACCCTCTCGGTCATGAGCAAATGTAGGTGATATTATTTACTGCTTCCTTTCTGGTTTTCTGTCCCTCTTTCTGTTTCAGATATTATGTCAAGATATTTTGTCAAAATGGATTCAAGATGACGAAAAAATTATTTTCGGAAGAAAAAGATGCCATCCATCTTCTATAAACAAATTACTTCACTTATACGGGGAGACAGAATTTTTCCTGAGGTTTTTTTCTGTGCTCTTGTATCATACGCGAAAATGTATGGTACCCCGTTTACATTTCCTCAGCTAACACTCCAATGTAATGCTCGTTCTCAAAAGAATATATATACCTCAAGGGAAGAGTGGAGTACCTTACTTCTCCCCAGAAACGCGACTGTAAGTGAGGTGTTTTCTATTGCAGCGCATTTGGACAGAATCCGCGAGTCTTACTTAATTCACGGTTGACCAGATCATTTTGTGTGGAGCAGCGGTATGTGAGCTATTTTCCTCGGCGTTCGAGATGTGGAGTAAATTTGGAGGAGACCTGCTTTTGGCGGAGTGTAGTCATGTCCGTATTGGACAGAGGTGTTTCCACAATTTCACAAGCCAAGATTATACCTTGTTGATGTCATGATGAGGAACAATTAGGGATCTTTGAAATGCGAGAAACCAGGAATGAGACACGCTGGATCAATGAAACTGTGACACCGCCGTTGAATGGACAACGTCAAGGGGTTACCAAGAAAGCAATTTGGTTTCAACCTTTTTTGGGGTATCACCTTTCATCTAGGCGTTCTCAGGACAATCTAGTAGTTTCAGGCATATGTGTTTGTGCCCATGTGCGTTGGCCGATGTAGCATGGGTGAAGGTAACGTAGAATATATAAGTTCCTAGGTATGAGGGGGGCGTGTATCTTAATTGTGGACAGATAGGGGGCTCGTACAGTAGGTCTCAGATTCTGGTGGAAGAGAGTACCAGAGTGTAGCGTCAGACAGAACAGAACTATATAGCTCTTCTCCCCTAAAACGTGATTGAGTTCATTGCTTTGCTTGTGGGCAGGAGTACTAAGCCTTTGATGCACGGTTGACCAGGCCAGTTGACTCGGTGTTACCACTTTTTACGGCGTTTGGTCAGTGGGCTGTTTTGGAGGAGGCCAGTTTTTGGCGGAATTTAGCCATAGCTGTATTAGTCAGAGGTCTTCACACAAGTGTGGCTGAGATTGAACCGTGTTGATGGCGTGACTATGTGCAGTTGAGAGAATTTGAAATGTTGGAAACCTGGAATGAGATGAGCTAGATCGTATATCACTCGAAATCGTATTGTGATACTACTGCATATGTGAGCATCTCTTGGAGTAGCGCACTGCAGTAAGAAATCGACGTGGTGATTATAAACTTCCTCGGAATATTTGCCGAACCCTCTCTAACACCGAAAGAGGAAATGTTTGCGAAGGAAAATAATTTGTGATACCGTCGTTGAATGATATACTGCAGCACTACTGAAGCTTTTTGATGGTTTGTGAGGTAGCTTCAAACACTGGAGGAATTCGTCAGGGTATGCGCTAGACTTATAGGCTTCATGCCGACATGAGTTGACCCTCCTTCTACAGATCATGAAGGAGTGTACCATATCGTAGGAGATGACTAAGGTCATACGTTTCCAGGAGGAGCTTGTAGGTATCGCCGTAAGCACTAGCGTGCCCTGTGCGATATGCGATGCAGCATGGGGGAGTTAAAGTAGGAATCTCAAGTCCAAAGGAAGAAGTGACCTAAGTGAGGGCAAATAGGAAGGTTGAGTGCTACACTTCCATAGATTCCTGCTAATGTACTCTCAGGAGATTTGGAACCATCTGTATACAAGCCCATACCATTCTACAGCTGAACAACAGTGTGATCCCTTTTTTTAGATGATTATTTTTGGTATTTCCGGTCATGGATTGTGAATTCAGATCTCACATCTGAGAACCTCATTAGAGAATTGTGCGTAAAAGAATCGTGCAGCATCCTCAGATGCCCATCTATATTGCCTTTGGCATGATAACTCCCAAATATAAATTCTCTCATTAAGATGAGCCTAGAAATATTTCTCCCGTATTCGATGGAAAAGTCAAGTTCCTCAATTTGCCTTATCTGATAATCTTCGCCTATAAAGCCAAAAATATTTGTGAGGGGGCTCATCCACTGTTAAGTATCTGTCTTTGATTTAGCTTTGGATATCAGTGGACTATATATGAAATTGATACGTAGTCTTTGTTCATAAGTGGTTATTTTGTTCTGAAATTCAGAGTTTTATGATAGCACAAGGTTCCATACACAGAATTCTTGACAGGATCAATTTTCCGTCTATATTGAACCCATTATCAATTATTATTATTATTAACAAACGTAAGGAATAGGGGTTCTCAACCATAAATTCAGATTTATAAAATTAAAGTGAATTCATAAACTACCTGAAGAAATAATAAAGAACATTCACCTCATGAGTTTGAGTCAATTGTAATCTCGAATGGGCAGCCCGAGTCGATTTTCAAAGGAATACACCGAATTTGCAACCAGAACTATGTAGCGGCCTATTTAATCTATACATTATCAAGTGTGATCCATAAAATGTTGAAAAAGATTGAACATAAAAAAGTGATTTCTCCAAAAGAATGAATTTCTTCCAGAAGTAACAAGTGAAACTTTATAATAAGATCATGATAAGAAGAATATAAGTAATTGATTTCCTTGCTCAATAACAAATGAGTTCTAGCACCACGAAATTGATTCGCATAATTCATCAAATTATAATCAGTCGAAGATATTAATTTGAATCCACTTCGAATGTTGAAATGTTGCTAATCGCATATGAGGCAAGGCATGATAGAAAGAATTAAAAAGACAGAGACAATGCCTGTAATGCGTGAGATGCCCAAGGCATATTTCACTTTCGCAAGTATCTAATGATGTCAAGTTCCAGCAGAGAGTGCTGGACTCCTGACTTCACCCACATGCAAGAAAGGCGATGCAAGAAATATAGCATCTTGGTCAGTTCATCGGAATTTATTTATACAATAATGGCTTTCTAGATTCAGTTGAACGATAGTGGCCTTCTCTGTTTGTGTGGTATTCTGAAACCATCACAATGACGTTGTGATCAACAATGAGAATGTTGCAAGAATTAATTTCCTCGTGTTTCTATTATTCAAACACAATGCCAGTTTATATCACAAATGAACGAGGTGTGTTCGATTCCAACAACAAAATCACAGTCGTTAATCATTTTCAGGCGAAATTGTTATATTCTGTTGAATTATACGCGAGATAGTTCGTAGATCGCTTTCATCAGAATGTGTTAACTACCTTCGCTTTCATGTATGTTGGTTACATCGCCTCTAACCTGACCTATCCGACTGAATCTTTTCAGGAATTTCAATTATTCACATTCACACGCTCAATCACAGTATCTATCAATTACTTCTGAACACGAGCCGGATATTTCAGCAAAATGGTCCATATGAGATATTTGAGTTCTACGGGGACAAAAAAACAGTTAACAAATTCTAGAAGAGCTTCTAAGCACTCGTTCGTTGCAGAAGCGGTCTGTCTTGAGTGGTTGAAAAAATAACTGAGGAGGAAATAACAGAAAAAATTGATACGTTTTTTTCAAATGTTTCTGGAAATGACCATCGGGTCACTCTTGTAGGATACTGACATCAAGGTCCGGGCCAAGTTTCACAGGAATCTGATGGATAGTTTTCAGGAACAAACATTTTTGAAATTTCCTTCTTCAAGAGATTTTGAGGAATTAACCTCATAATTGCACATGATTAGAGCTGTAAAAACTTTCGGCTGATTTTGCCCACTGACCAACTAACTATCAAATTTTGATACGCAAGCTCCCACATTAAAGTTTCAAACCGCTATCTCGTTACATTCGAAATTTATCTTTGCAACGACCCGACAGAATCAGTATCATCAGTAGGTCCAACCTTCCCATTCAAGAATATTTTCGGATACAAATTCAAAAATAGCAAACCTTAATAGTAACGCGCTGACCTACAGAAAAAGCTAGTAAAACTACTCTCCACACTTGCATTTCAGTTATTTAGTTTCAAACTGTGGCGTCTGGCCAGAAAGTCCTTGAAACGTGGACAACTGTTCGAACATTTTTGCTGAATTGAAGTGGGGAGTTTAACCTTGTTCTTATTCGTAGCTAGAGCGGTCACCCAGCCAGATATTGACCCCGCCAACGATCAGTCGATTCGATCTGATAAAATCAGTTTGGCGACCGCAGATTTGTGGTGGCCTCGTGGTACGTGTGAGTAAGCCTAAGTGTTTAATTGTATCCTCTTCTTCAATACACTCGCGCCTTGGTCTCTCCACAGAATTCCATTCGAAAAAATGGCGCGACAATGGCGCTAAGTCGATTGAAAATGCACAAATTTTCCTACGTAGATTAGAACACACTCATTTGAACCGTTGATGTAAGGGGAAAGGTAGGTCTACGAGATTGAGGAGGAACTTTTAACGTCATCTTGAAGTTTTCACTAGTAAAACATAGTCAACAGTATGCCATCAAAGCATTTAATCGTAATGGGTGTCAGTGGTGACAACAAAATTCTTTATGGAAAATAATCAAAATATCATTGGTTAGATCTAAGGTTGGGTTCACTACAGACCTATGTGAAATGTGTTCTAGTTAATTTATTTCTGAGGTTGTTGCATTGGTGGCTCTGTTGTCAGTTCTTTTCTTTTTTTCAACAACATGGTAGCATTCTCTAAGCTATAAGTTATGCTATCGAACAATTATTGAGAAAGTGGATGTTGGGGCAAGATTATTATGTGACGGATGTACAAGGTCATCCATGTGGAACATCTACCACTCCAGAATGGATTATTTTTAATTCATGTTTGCTCTGGAACAAAATGATGTACTTGATCGAAAAGCTAGCATTGTGACGAAATATGTTGGTAAAAACATTCTTCTTGTTATAGACCATGCCGGGTACAATTATATAGTAGTAATAATAGCCTTGCCTAATGTTCCGAAGATTCTATCTAAGGTGCTGGATGCTGTAGAAGATTGCTTGCCATTTAGTACGGCAAAGTAGATAATAGTTTTGTTGAATGATAATTACGGTATTATCATTATAGAAAAATCTTTGATCTTGTAGAAAGTTTACTTAGAGATTGGTTCACCTGTCATAATTGGTATACTTAAGTTCTTTCTGGAACTGGAAAATTTTTGTGAAAACTGGTTATTCTTATGTGATAATAATAATAATAATACTTCATTCGTCCCACTAGACAAACACATGTATAGGATAAGTCAGAGGAAAAACAAAACCGAAATAGAGAACTACTTACTAGAATCAGAAAAATATTCAGCAACAGAATAAAAACATCTCCTAACTAAAATTAACTTTGATTGATTTTTTAAATTCATTCAACTTAAAAATTAACAATGATTCAGGTAAGTGATGAAATAGTTTGATACAGTGATACATTGGTGAAAATTCGAATCTAGAAAAATTATATTTTGGTATACACAACAATCCCTCATTTCTTGTTCTGTAGCTATGAAAGCTACAAAGTTTGGTGAACTTTTTTTCGTTTTTTTTGGTATAACTCAAATATTTTAGAATGAAAGTCGAGGCCAGGGTGAGGAGGCAACCTAGAAGTCGACTGTGCTTGGCCAAAGGTCTAAGGGACTGAGTGGTGTTTTGTGAACTTACGATTTCATATTTGACATTGTAGGATCTTTGGGGCCTGCAGTAGAATGAATATAGCTCAAGCTATAAGCATTCCCTTACCAAAAAACAATGTAGAACACCGAGTTTCCGATCAATCAGAAATAGAACATACTTCTGTAGCTGGAGCAACAGAACGAACTATATTGAAATCGAGCTTGAAGAGTTTCATGATTGACACAAATACCTATACCAATCATTCAATCAACACTGACTCAAGAAACTCTGACTTCTTGAGTTTTCTCTTCCAGATTCGTTGGGTTGTTATTTTTATGTGATCATGAAATGAGTAGGATGGGTTTATTCGTACAATAAAACATCTGACGACAAATGGCCCTCACTACTATGCTGGCACATAGATACTCATCCCTTTTTAAATTTTCCAGGACCGTTTTGCGATTGTTGCTGAATTTTGTCGATGAAGCGTTTAATTTCTTCTTGTCATCATAGATGACGACTCAAAATTATCCCATAAAAAAATGATGCTAAATCACACGATCTGGTGGGCCAAATCAAAATGATCCAATGTCAGCAGAAATAACTGTGTGGTCACGTCCCGATATGGTAATATTATCTGCAAGACCAGCCTGATTTCCAAAAAAAAATATAAACCAATGACACCTCCAAAACAAAATAGTACGGAACGGTAACACGAGGTTCTTGCATATGTTTGGTAATAAACATGTATGGGTTGTTCGAACCTAATGTGCGGCTATTTTGGTCTTCATGGTTCGGGATTCAGTTGTTGTGTAAGTTGAATTTTGCTAGCATGTAGACACAGATTTTCATGCACTGAGTATATGCCGTAGACCCTTTGCAATTTCCGTCCACTGATATATAGCGTAATACGCCATTTTTCTATTCCTAAGGTTGCCAACACCTCGATGTACAAATTGATTATTAGAACTTTCAAAATCGAAGGTGATCATTTCAGACCATTTCCTGCCCAATATTCACGACAAACCAAGATGAAATTATAACGTGCTAAAACGAGCGCTGGAAAAAACTGATAGTCTGCAGCTTTTCTCATTTATCCATATGTTTCAAGGACCATATTAAGCAATGGAATCTTCAGAGGATAAGAACGAAAGAAACAGATTGTAACAATTACGATATAGGAACAGTTACTTTGCATCTAAGAGATGCAAGCGAAGCAGGAATCGTGCACTTATCTTGGTGTGGCTCTGTGTAAGAGCGTATTCCAACACTTAAATGACCTGACATAAATTAAGCAGGTGAATTCACAGCACCTATTATTCACTATCAAGTGAATAGTATCGTCCCATCGCGGACAGTGCGCAATGACAAGTGAAAGCCTGCACGCCTTCTGTGACAGTGCGACAAACCGCGAGCTCAGCGGAATTCAGTCTATATCCAGAAACCGTAGGACAACAAACTTCAGATTGTCACTGGTTGTCGCCCAAGCTAACGCGCATTCGCACTACGCACGCAATTCAAATAAAACCACGTGTAGGATATAAACAAGAAACGTTTTCGTGCGGCGATTCGCAATTGTTATGTCAGTTTTGACAAATGACACCACCGAGTTCTGACTGCACCTTCGCGTCCTTAAATATGTGAACTTCGTCCTATGGATCGTTTACATTAATCCTGATTTGGTACAGCTGGAGCTGGTGCAACAGGTAAGGTCTGAAGACGATTTTCGAGGAAGGAGAGCAGTGTCAGTATTTATTAAATTATGTTATAACCCGATTATGAATTTTGAAACTTGCACAACTAAAATAAGGAATTCTATTATTCATACTGAAATGGCGTTCCTTGAAATGAAGCTGCCCAAATTCAATACTACAAGGGCCAACATCCAATTTTGACCGTGACATTTTGTCAACCCCATACTTCTATTCGATTTGGGGGAGGTCATTCTTATTCAACACTGAGAATAAAATCAACTACAACAATCACCTCAGTGATGCTTCTATATAGCGTAGAATAGGCAGATTGTGTATATTTCGTTCCATATGTGGAATATATTGTAAATATACATGTTTTCGGATATTCATCGAGGTACAATAACCTCTAGTGCAAATAGAACTCGAAATAAAATAATATAACTTTTGTCGGCGTTAATCAGCCGTGAGAAATTCAATTTTGCTGTTGGTTTTTCCAAGGCATCATTGATATTTTGCCAACAAGCACAGGAACTTCCTCAAAAATCAGGGTGTACCAAATTCGTTCGAAATTTATTATATTGCATGGTAATGAGAATAAGGTTGATTTTTATGAGTAGCTTCATGTTTATTCACAGTATGATTGGCACAACTTCCCTGGAATCAGTCGTTCAAATGCATTACCAATGCGGATATGAAGGAATTCACACGAGGACAAACAGCAGGAAAACTTACTTTTCCAAAAAATTTATATATTCGACAGAGCTGAAAGTTGGTATTAAAAAGGGGCGACTTACAGGTATTTGGGTCATACGATTGCACACTGTGTCCTATGAATGAGTACAAAGAAAATAGGTATCTTGTATTTTTCTTCGGAGTTAAATGTTTTCTCTGCAAATACCTGTAACACAAAACTATTGAAAAAACGTGTTCTTGATCTCGTTCGAATTTTGAGGAGGATTTGAATCGAGATTTGAATAGTTTGAACGTCTCCGACATCTCACCAAGTGGTTGAAATTAAGGATGGATACACAGTGCCAATAGAATTCATAACCGATTACAAAGATATTCACTGGACATAAGTAAAATAAACGGAATGAAAAAAGAAAAGCACTGACATAAGTAAAAAAAAATTCCACCAAAGGAGACTGAAATTGAGTAATAAAGACTTTCGTTTTTTTTTCACTAGCAATACCTGAAAAAAAACATTTAAACATTTGAATAAAATTATGATTTATAGAAAACTTCCTTGAGAATTGCGAGATTTAAACTTCTTGTCAAGGGCAGTTCCGTGGAGGGATGTTGCCTGATGAACAATTTAACAACTTCAAAATGAGAATATTCAATTTGAAATTGATCGTTAATCCATAGTTGTCAATTTCAGCTTTGATTGAACTTGAAAGAGCTTTGTAAATTTGAAAATGTCTATTCCTATAATCGGATCAAATTTACCAATAACGGAGTCGATCCAGTGGCAGGGACCCTGCCACATGATCATAAGGTCTAGGGTTCCAGGTGACCGTCAAATCATTCGCTGATGGGTAAACAATTAACCGTGCTGTTTCTGACCTACCAAAGCCTGCATAGAACACACCCGGTTTCCTTACTCGCACAAGCATATATGGCTTCTGATGGGGGATTCCATAACAGAACCTGAGAGAATCAGCAATATTATCAATCTGAAATTGATTGTTCTGAGAAGTTGATAAATCTCGATCTGAATTTGATAAGTCCCAAGTTAAAATGGCATAGAACAAACGGGTAAATGGGACATAACGCAATACATTTAAATATGTAAAACTGCAATTCTACCGCATTCAATTTCTGACCTCTATTACAACCTGGATTGTTGAGGAAGATCGCCTATTCCCCAATCCAGTGTAGAGTTGAGAGCAGAGATAACCTTGGCGATATTATGGGTCACTATATCGTTGACCGTGATTCCTCTGCTTGCAGTTTCTTTCATCCTCGTTAGATACAGTGTATTTCGCATAACATCATATTCGGACAATTAATTAATCTCACAAATTTGAGTGAAACCAGGAAGCGTAGATCTGTCTCGAAAACGTTTCGAAAGAACTCTTTTAAAAAAATCTAGAGAAGCACTGACGTGAGGTCAGGAGCTTTTACGCGCTGGTTTAAATTCGTTCCTAAAGGAGTCACCTGTTAATTGATCCCTTCAAACGCAGTTTTACTTTCTAATAGACTGATTTGGAGATCTTCAGTTCATATTGTCCTAAGAACTTCTGTATGAATCTAAAAGCTATCATATCTCAATTGAGTGATAGGTTTTAATTCGATCCGATCCGTATTTTTGGAAATATTTGAATGTGACTATCTATGAATCATTTGGTGGATTTTACCCATTCACGAATTCGGCCTTCGTATTTGAGCCCCAAATCAAATCTGTATTTTTGGAAATATGAATGAAAAAATTGAATTGTAATGGGTATATCTACGAAATCATAAGGTGGATTCAACCCATTCACGAATTCGACCTTCGTAATCAAGCCCCGAACCTTCTCTACAAATAGATCGAGTATTTCCCTCAGAAGTTAATTTGTTTGCGGTCGGTCGAACCATAACTAAAAAATATGCCGATAGACTAGATAATTGTTGAGCACGTTTGGAGGTTGATTTCGATAGCCGAATTCGCGGCTTGCTAAAATCCACCCAATGATTCCCCAAATTCCAAAAATTCCAAAATGCAAATTACAAAAATGAAGATCGGATTGGATGGATATTGATAGCTGACTAAAAAAGAGTTTGAAAGCTAATGACGAATTTCGTGAGGACTATATGATTAGTAAATCGCAAAATATAAATTATTTGAAAACATTTTTCTTCAAATTGAAACCTATGAAACATCAGCAGTTTCCAACTTGTTGCTCAATTTCATTATGATCGGATCAGAGTTCATCCATAAATAAAAGCGATAATGAGGAATCGATATTTGTAGAGTAGGTTTGGACCTTAATAACGAAGGCCGAATTTGTGAATGGGTAGAATCCACCTAATGGTTCCGCAGATATACCCATTAAAAAATTTATTTTCCCAATATTTTCCAAAATACAGATTAGATCGAATCGAAATCCAGTATTTTATCGGAAAATTACACTTCTAGTGTTAATGCAGCATTTAATGAGGATAATATGATAAAAAGATCACAGAATATTGAATATTTGAAAAAAAAATTTGAATATTTTTTCAAATTGTTCAAATGACACGATCATCACGAAATTTGGTACAAAGTTGTCCCTCAGAATCTTTGAACTAGCTGCGAAGTTTGATCATGATAGAATCAGTATTTCTAGAGTTATACCGGAAAAAACAACGATATCGAGAAAAAAACCACGAAATTTTAGATATTTTTCTCCAATATCTCCGGAACAATTATTCGTATCATATTGAAATTTGATACACTGCTGTGAAATATAGAGCTCAAGGTATTTGCGAAATTTTTCTCGAACATGATCTATAGATTCTGAAAAAAAAATCGATCCCGAAAAAATTCCTTATTATTTTGCGCGTTGCTATGCTCTCACTAACTGTCAAGTTTCAATCCAACCGCTTCAGTAGTACCTGAAATATCAAGGAAATAACCTCTTAATTTCAAATCGCTTCAACTCCGAAACCAGTTGGCTGATTGTGCCCGTTAACGAAATTAACCGCGGCATCCCGCTGCGCGACCTACCCTGAAAGTTTCAAGTCGCTAGCTTGCTCCGTTCGACAGTTATCGTGTCCACGGCCGAACGGACAGAATCGATTACGTCATCAGTTAGTCAAACCTAGTCGTTTGAGACCAATTTCGACTCAAAATTCAAAAATATACAGACATTTTCACAAAACGATAGCACGCTGTTCCCCTAGAACATGCGCCTATGTGAAACTGTATTTCCACCGAATTCAACCTTTGACCTCTAAAACAACCTGGAGTGTTGAGGAAGATGGCCAATTCAGTGTATAGTTGAGAGCATAGATAACCTTGACGATATAATGGGTCACTATATCGTTGACCGTGATTCCTATTCGCTGCTTGCAGTTTATTTCATCTTCGTGAGATACACTGAATTTCGCATAACATCCATCACATTTGGATTATAAATTAATCTGACAAATTTGAGTACAACCAGGAAGCGTAGATTTGTCTCGGGAGCGTTTCAAAAGAAGACAGGCATGCCTGAAGCGGTCAGTCTTCATGAATCTGTAACTGTTCATTGTCGTGTTAGAAAGTCTTGCACCTACGTCTTATGCTGTTCCCTGGTGAAGTCGCAATTTATTATACATTTTTTAGTGCGATCCGATGATACAAGATCAGACCGAAATTAATTACATTCTGAGATAACTTCTTGAGGGAACTTCAACGTTGTCAAAAAAGCATTCCTTGAATAAGGTTGTGTTTAGTCTTTTGTCGGCGAATGGAGTTCTAATGAGCTTATTCATCTGGGGTCAATTCTTGAATCTCGATCAAGAATTGAAGAAGAGTATGACAATTGTCATATGTTTATGTCGATTTTCTGAGTTTTCCCGAGCATCTGCAAAATTTGTGAGAGTACTATTTGCCATTTTGACTATGTTTTCAAGCAAATCTTCAAGAAATAAACTGAATACAAGATTTTGGGAAATTTCAAATACGAATATGAACATAACCTTATCACCGTTTCCTTCGACTTAGCAACGAGTGGTACGGAGTATAGGAGATATAACATTCGATTGTCGAGTGACATTCAGTGCCATGCGCTTAACTTAGAAAATCGACGCAAACATATGACAATTGTCATACACTTCAATTCTTGATCGAGATTCGAGAATCGGCCCCCTGTTGTCTCCTTTTCAAATGAAAAATTGATGATGAATTCTAAAAAAGCAAAGAATGAAGTTAAGAACTTTTATGTGCTTGTTCAAATTCGGAACCATTTCATCAAATAATTTTGCATTAACCTTCGCGCTGTCATTTCTCAAGCAAGTACAGATTCCCAGCTAGATCTCAGCTTCGTTGACAGTTTATATTATTCTGTGTTTATTCATTCCTACAATATATTTTCTAGAAACTGCCTTGGAAAATAGTTTTAATCTTACAATGCGCAAGGGTGTTTTATACAGGGTCTTTCACGAGGAACCTCACCCATATTTATACGGGAAACTACTGAACGTATTTTCATGAAATTCAGCATTTATAAGTATTTCACGATGCTGATGAAATCTAAAATATTTTCAAGGCATGAGCACCTCCGGTTTTTCCGGAAATGACGTCAACTTCCGTTTTTCAAATTAGAACACCATTTTTTTATTGCAGAAATAGATTCCTTAGAAAATTTCAATTTATTTTGATGTAACATTTTTCAGTTTTGGTTGGAAAATTCTCTCTGAGCGGGAAAATTCGAAAAAAAAATCGAAAATAGAGCTCCGCTGAAACAAGAATAACTTCGAGGTTTTTGGATGGAAAATTTTCATTTTTGGGATTTTTCAAGATGTAAGATTGATGTATCCACTTTAAAAATCGAAATCGCGATTCATGATACAGGGGGTGAAAAAATCGTGAAAAATCAATTTTTTCAAATTAGAACCCCATTTTTTTATGGCAGATATTGAATCTACGTTAAAAAATAATGTGAGTGTATGCATCACACCCTTGCCCTAAAATGGATATTTTCTGAGTTATTCACAAAAAACTGTTTTTCGTCTTGAATTTTCAGCTATTTCTTTTCCCTTCACGCCAAAAAGATGAAATTTTCAGGAACTGTTATTTGAACCATGCTGTAGATTTTTCACCCCTTCTTGAAACCGACTTCAAGTTACTATTAGGAGAACCATGGCAAACTCTCGCAGTTATAACTAGAGAAGATGCTCAAAGTTTTGACCGTTAATTTCTAGACATTTATTTATACGTCTCAGGAATGCTTCGTGCGTTGCTCTTCTTATTTCATCGGGAGGAAGAGATCTGCAAAAGTGTTTAAAAACCAAATTGAGTTTCAAAACTATGAATCTAAAAATCTAAACAAATCTGAACGCATTTCTGACTCGTTCTATGCAGTCCTCTTTATCAGTCAGGGGAGTTGAGTAGACAATATTTTTTATCCTACCCCAAACATAATAGTCTAAAGGAGTTAAATCGGAAGAACGTGGTGGCCAAAGATGTGGACCATTGTTCGCCAACCATAGATCTTCAAATAGCCTGTAGAGGATATTTGACACATTGAGTGAATTGTGTGGAGGCGCGCCATCTTGTTGATACCATAAGTCATTATGGTTCTGTACTAGCGGCTCAATTATTTGAGTCAATATGTCAGAATATCTATCTCCTAAGGGAGAACATTCTTTAAATAATGCAAACATGTGTAGTGTTCTATCTTACCAGTTAAAGTCCCATCATAAATGTGAACATCGAGAATTGCATTATTTTTGATGGCGCAAAAAACATTGAAACTCCAGGTCTCTTGAAAGTTCCATTGTCTGAAGTGGTGGTTGTTCTCTTCATCCCAATAATGACTGTTTAGATTCATCTGTCCAAATTATACAGTCCAAAAAGTTTTCATTCTCTTGAAATCGAATCATCATAGCTTCGCAAAACTCTGTTCTCCTGACGAAATCAGTTTCCTTCAAATGCTGTACCCTATTGAATTTATATGGGTGCATTTTATGTTTTTTTAATATTCTCCAAACACTCGATTGAGATAATCCCAGATCAATCTCGGCATCTTTGAGAGAATTTTGAGGATTCACACGAAAATATGCAAGAACTGTAATTTCGTTATTCTCATCTTCTACTACACTTTTTTCTCTGTGTGTAGTTTTCTTAACGAAAGATCCGACATTTCTCAAGTTTGTCATGGTTCTGTTAATGGTATCTCTCGTTGGTCTGGGTCGGTCAGGAAACCTCTCAATGAACAGTCGAATCGTTCTATCTACAACTTTATTACAGATTTAAATAATCTTCATTGGTAAAATTAGGCATAGTGATCGATTTTATAACTTAATACGAATTATCACCAAATTAATAGTAAACACAAAATGCTACTGAATAAAGAGGAATTTGGCAGTTGTAATTAATGATATCTATCATTAAAAAAAATAATGTAAAACATGGTAAGTTTTTGCATATGGTTCATAAGGAATTATTTAATTATCACTGTAGAGAAAACCGATGGCCGATTAGTTGAAATAAAGAGGTTTCCGATACAAATTCGAATCCAAATTCGCCATCTATTTAGGAACAACCTGTAACTTTTTTCTCTTGCATATTAGGGTAGTAAAATCTAAAACATGGTTTAAGTAACAGTTCCTGAAAATGTCATCTTTTTGGCGTGAAGGGAAAAGAAATAGCTGAAAATTCAAGACGAAAAACAGTTTTTTGTGAATAACTCAGAAAATATCCACTTTAGGGCAAGGGTGTGATGCATACACTCACATTATTTTTTAACGTAGATTCAATATCTGCCATAAAAAAATGGGGTTCTAATTTGAAAAAATTTATTTTTCACGATTTTGTCATCCCTAACTTTGAAAGCGATTTTTTCACCCCCTGTATCATGAATCGCGATTTCGATTTTCAAAGTGGATACATCAATCTTACATCTTGGAAAATCCCAAAAATGAAAATTTTCCATCCAAAAACCTCGAAGTTATTCTTGTTTCAGCGGAGCTCTATTTTCGATTTTTTTTTCGAATTTTCCCGCTCAGAGAGAATTTTCCAACCAAAACTGAAAAATGTTATATCAAAATAAATTGAAATTTTCTAGGGAATCTATTTCTGCAATAAAAAAATGGTGTTCTAATTTTAAAAACGGAAGTTGACGTCATTTCCGGAAAAACCGGAGGTGCTCATGCCTTGAAAACATTTTAGATTTCATCAGCATCGTGAAATACTTATAAGTGCTGAATTTCATGAAAATACGTTCAGTAGTTTCCCGTATAAATATGGGTGAGGTTCCTCGTGAAAGACCCTGTATATATGTTAGTTTTTCTTCAGATATTGAGAGTGATGGGAATCTGAAAAATAATCTCACATCCTGCATACCACATCTCATCATCGGGATTCTCACATCGATATCAAGAAAAATCTGTCCATATGAAACAAGTAATAACTGGCGTATTCTTAGATGAGCATCTGTCTTCATATCTGTTCAGTGTGAGATTCCAGTTGAGCATTAATAAGTAAAATCCAATATGCAATCCCGTAGTTTTCCTTACCTACGCTCAGAATTTTCATTTCACTCAAGTCGGTATGAGGCACTTCAATAATAGATGCAAAACGTACTTCGGAAGCACACATACACTCTGCTGGGAGTTTAGTGGCAGCATCTTCGTTTTTATCCATCTCAAACGACGAAACAATCTAACTGTTTACAGATTTTTCGAGGAGACTACAGAGGTTCGACCTTGTATTGAAGACTTCGGGTAATAGAGAATTGGAATTTTTTATGCAATGAGTGGTAAGCCTTGGTGAACCACGAGATCACGTTGCTCTTCTGCTATATGATTCCTAGAGCCTGTTGTTCAGTGACATTAATGTAAAGTAAGAAATGGTTCATGGAGAAAAGAGCTTCAGTTTGATAATTTAAACTAATATGGCGCAAGGCCCCATATCTGTCGAAAAATCAACAAATTTTCCCCGTAGATCGGAGCTGATCATCCAATCAAACAAAACCCGTACCCTGAAGAAGCGCTGTCCAAGGAATTTGGTTACTGCAGTCACGCTTCCACCGACCATTTGGAAACGGAATAGAAGATTGTAGATACCTACTCATTACCTGTTGGATGGTTTGCTTGAGTTAAAATATACGGCGCCATCTCAGAAGCATCTCTCGAACCCTAACATTCGAGTCTGGAAAACTTCGATTGATGTGCACTACCACCATCTAATTGTCGTTTCAGGTCTCCGTTTTTATGAGATTTTGCAGTTCATAATACCATCACGACGAGGAAACAATTGGTTCATGTTGTTATCCCACAAGACGGTAACGTCTTACTAGTGAACAAGGTGAGTCGGTCTGATGTTCGGTAAAACTCCAGTAATCGAATTCCGTGGTTTGCGATTCTTCAGTGTGGAGGCTTTAGTTTTTGACTGCTTAGCTCAGATCAAGGGGGAATATTGGTTGAATGATTGATATATCTTCGTTCCTGTGTCATGTGTCATGAATCATCACTCACTTCGTTTAATGTAGTACATTAACCTCTTGTGAGATAACCACCTGAACCTAATACTTGCCTATCGTGATAGTATTGTATACTGCAAAAACGAAGGTGCAGCGACAATAAGATGAACGTCATGTACACCGAACAAAGTTTTCTGGCCTAGGAAGTTATGGTTCGTAAAATGCTCCTGAGATGGCGCCTAATAATTTGATACTCAAGGCAAGTCAGCTCACAGGTAATAAGTATTTGAAATCCTCTCTGCGTTTTCAATGTGAATCAGTCTGATAAAAATAAAAAGACTCTTTCTAAATTTCCCAGGTCGATGCATGATTACTTGATTTTTTTTCAGAAGATTACAAGAACCATCAAGTTATCCCACTAAAAAATTCATTTTCAACACATAAGACAGGTGAACTGCAAACAATATTTAAACTGGTTATAGAGTAGGTCATGGTGATTCAAAATATTGAAAATTTTCCACTCAAAATTCCGCCGTTTTTGGGATAATCCAATCAAACACACACTGAAGAAGCGCTGTCTAAGGAATTTGGTTACGGCAGTCACGCTCTTACCGACAATTCGGAAACGAAAGAGAAGATTATAGATACCTACTCAACATCTGTTGGATAACTTGCTTGAGTAAAAATATACGGCGTCATCTCAGAAGCATCTCACGAACCCTAACGTTCGAGTCTGGAAAACTTTGATTTCTGTGCACGACTACCATCAAATTGTCGTTTCAGGTCTCCGTATTCATTGCAGTTTACAATACCATCACGACGAGGAAACACTTGGTTCATGATGTTATCCCACAAGACGGTTACGTCTCACTAGTGAACAAGGTGAGTCGGTCTGATTCTCGGTAAAACTGCAGTAACCAAATTCCTTGGTTAGCGTTTCTTCAGTGTGTAGACTTCAGTTGGTTGGGTGTTTAGCTCAGATCAAAGGGGAATATTGGTTGATTTATTGACATATCTTCATCCATGTGTCATGTCAGTTTATAATATCGAACTGAAACCCTTTATGAATCATCACTCACTTCGTTTAATGTTAATTAACCTTTTATGAGATAACCACCTGAACCTAATGTTTGCTCGTCGTGATGGTATTTTAAACTGCAGAAACGCAGGGATTGCGACCTGAAACAACAACTAGATGAACGTCATGTACATCCAACACAGTTTCCTGGTCTAACAAGTAATGGTTCGTAAAATGCTCCTGAGATGGCGCCATATAATTTGTGATACTCAAGGCAAGTCAGCTCGCTGGTAATAAGTATTTGGAATCCTCTTTGCGTTTTCAATGTGAGTCAGTCTGATAAACTAAATTCCCCAGCTCGATGCAGGGTTAGTTGATATTTTTCCAGAAGATATCAAGAACAATCAAGTTCTCCCACTGAAAAATTCATTGTCAACACATTAGACAGGTGAACTTCAAGCAATATTTGAACTGGTTATAGAGTAGGTCAATTTACCACTCAAAATTTCACCGTTTTCGAGATAATTGGTATTTTGGGAGTTCCTGAAGCTACCTAAAGCTACCTAAAGATCGAAATTCGTTTATAATATCCCTAAATTGAGACCGACTCGATAACGTTTATGCTCGAACAGTTTTCGAAAAGGCGGAACAATTTTTCGAGAAATCGGGATGACAGATTTGAAATTTTCTATTTCTATTTTTGTAGCGGATTTTATGAAAAAATTATAGCTTCGTGAATGTGGACATTTGATACGATAATACTGCTAAGCACATTGTTCAGTCTCCAAAATTGTTTGAAATTGACTCTAGTAATTATTTTTCAAGTGTTTTCTGGTTTGTAGTCCCAGTATCTGAAAGAGAACTAGTGAAGATTAAATACAAATTGTAATATGAGGCCAACGCCCTTGCGGACTACAAGATTGAAACTGTTTGTCGAGGGCAGTTTCTAGAAAAAGAGTTGCCTAATGAACAATATTGCAACAATTGAAAACGATCAGCAAAGTGAACTTTTACGTTTCGAAGTCTAAATCTGGCTCCTTCATCAGACAACCCAGAAAATTTTAAGAATTTTTTTCTTTCGATTATTTTCGTTTTTTGAGAGTCAAAGGTTTTTGAAAAGGCAACAAACAAGTTGTCCAATCCCATTCCCATATAAGTTTTTAGGGGTTGAAATAAATTAATTAGAGCCAACCGTATAATATGTCCCCCTATGCCCAAAATTGACCTCATATTGCATGTTTTCTGATTTTGCATGGGGACCGAGATATAACACTGAATGACATTTACAAAAAGTCTTCTGCTGTCTATTCTCAGTAACTCTTGGCTCACCAAAAACATAATACTGACTATGAGAAATTAAAGATTTCATTTCGTGAACCTTGAAACAAGCAGATATGCAAATCTGGTGATAAGAACATTTTTGCAACTATTGGCGAAGAGCAAGATTAGCCAACTGGATTATTCAAAAACAGATGCCCTTTTATCAGTTTTATTCACCATATCTCCGTGCCACAGTCTGTACAGTTTGATAAATGAATTTTGAATTCTTATGTGTCCTTCTCAGGAATAGAGATTGATTATTCATATTAATCTCATTCTGATAACATTCGAAGTACTCTATAGCAAAATAGATTCATAATTTAATCGTTGCCATATGTTTCTCCCTTCAGATATATGTATGTCGTTCTAACAACTGTGATATCAGTGCCTTTCGCAGCAATGTCAGATTGATAAACGCTCATGTATTGCGATATTTCTAGGAGATACTGCGTTTTTTTGTATCTTCAATTCTTATCTCGACCTTGAAGTGATGTAACATTTATTGTTCTTCTACCATGAATTTCGAGTATTGCTGTTACTGGAATAGGTCGGGAACCTGGGTACTGGTATAACTTATTTCAGTTTTCGACCCCTTAAGTACATGAACGATTTTCCTATGAAACTGTCGGGATATATTTTTTACCTGCAATCTACGACATTTTCGAAATATTGACTGCAGTAAATTTTTTGATTTTCCGTACCTTCTTGTGTTAATATTCGTTGGACCGATCCAAGAGATAGTAGAATAGTTCAAAGATACCTATGTTTAAAGTAATGTCAGAAATACCTGAATTTATAAATCACTTACTGCACATGAGTTACATTTAATGAGAGAACTAAGTGGATGTAATGAAATCTATATTAAATTTGATTGTCAATTCACATGAGTCGATAACTGTTTCACTAACTTTTCCACATAAAATTGAATCCTTTCAGACAATTTCATCTCAAATGATTTTCTCTTATATGTATTTACCAAATTTGCAATTTGAGCTCTAATATTTAATTAAGTATTTGGCACCAGAAATTGTCCAAGTATAATTATATTTGGTATATTTACGCACCTAATGAAATTCTTGTACAACTTTTTTTTGAAACATTGTAGAATAATGATAATGTCTGTGCTTTTTCAATTTTTTTTTTCGAGATGGATCTCAAGCGACTAGGTTGTAGGGCTGGCTCACTGATGATGAATCCGATGTCAAAATCGAGGTAATCTTTCGGTTTCGACAAGTGAAGATCAAGACAATATGTGCGCATGCTCCGTCAGTGTCGTTTAGGTAGCATCGTTAGCAGACTGCAAAATAAATCCGATGCCACAAGAATGTAATGTCTGAAAATTCTGTTTCTTTCATATAAGTTGTTTGAAACATAATATGAGGACATTGAGTAAATATGGAAGGAATATGATCGAATAAGTAAATAAGGGCAATTCCGCACTATTCTTATTTGAAACAGAGATATAGGTAGTATGTTTTTCATTAGTTTCCATTTATGACGCCCTCATTTATTTTCCGATTTGGAATGATACTGTTCTGAACTAAACTAACCTTACCTAGGACCTTAACCAATCGGAAGACGAAATTCAAGTTCACCATACCAAATATTGAATTTCTTCTGATTTGGACGGGCAATGTCCTTAATCAAACAAAACTAATCTAACCCCCGAAAGAATTCATTACACTACTCGACTATTATTTTAAGTTCTTCATTTTCATGTCAGAATTAACCATCTCGGATGAATCAAGATACTATCATCACTATCACTCAAATCTAACACTAGTCTTCCGCACAATCTGGCAACGATGATCCCTAAATGACATTGTTGGTTTATGCGCACATCTTGTTTTGATTTCCACTTGTCGAAACCCGAAGATTGCCAAAATGGATTCTGCCAGGCCGGCTTGCTAAGGGTCCGGCCGAAAACACAATAACTGTCGAAAGAAACGCATTAGCGCCTTGAAACTTTCAGGATAGTTCGCGCATCAGAACGAAGGGTAATTTAGGTTATAAGCCAAATCGATCGATTGGTGTTATAGTCATTTAATTTGTTTCAGTTATATCCACAATATCTCAAGAACTAGATAAGCGATCAGACTTGCTAGTTAGTTGAAACATACCGTCTGGTAATTGCTTGTTAATTTTGTGGAGATCGTATAGTAGGTAAATTTTGAGAAAAAATTTCGAAAACGATTTATCGGATATCGACAAAATTTCTTACAGCCTTTGAACTATATATTTCACATCAATGTACCCAATTTCAGTTCAGTTCAGTTCGATCCGATCTTTATCTTCAAATATATGTATTATGGAAGAATATGTCATTTCATGTCAAGTCAAAAACTTCTGTTCCAATTATGATGAACTTTGAACTAACCAAGTTGAAAAATGCTGAGGTACCAATTCGTGTAGAATGTCATGATGATCGTGTTGTTAGAATGAGGAAAAAAAATCGATCAGAAAAATAAAGGTTTGATCGAATTGAAATCTACTACCCGATTGAAAAATGGTGGCTTGAAGTTTCAAGCAAAATTCTATAGGAACATATGGAAAAAACATCGTTTAATCTTTTCTGAGGAAGTAAAGCTCCGTTTGGCGAGGTCAATACGGACAAAAAGTACCTCGAATAGTTTATTACTTCGAATTATCTTCATGAGTAGAAGAAGATAGAAAACACAATCTAAATTATCTTGGAGAAATCAATTGAACGAGTGTAAAATAATAACAACACCGCAGAAAAAACAAGATTGAATGATTTGATGAAAATACTCGAAAACGGTGAGCATTTCCTTGGAAGGCTTCCATAATCCAAAAACATAACCCCCCTTCGAGCAGTCTGATGAAAATGACTTTCAATTTTTGATTCCTCTGATCAGGGGGCCCATTCTTGAATCTCGATCAAGAATTGAAGAGTTTGACAATTGCCATATGTTCGCGTCGATTTCCTAAGTTAAATATAAACAATAATTAGACATGACTTGCGCATGGTAACGAATGTCACTCGACCATAGAATGTTACATCTACAATACTCCGTACCACTCGTTGCTAAGTCGAAAGAAACGGTGATAAGGTTATGTTTATATTCCGATTTGAAATGTCTCGATGACTTGCATTCAGTTTATTTCTTGAATATTTTCTTGAAAACATGGTCGGAATGGCGAATAGAACTCAAATTTTGCAGATGCTCGAGAAAATATTAGAAAATTGACATAAACATATGGCAATTGTCATACTCTTCAATTCTTGATCGAGATTCAAGAATCGGCCCCAGATGGCAACACCTAGCAGGCAACAAAGTCAATATTTCCAGGGAATACTCTTTGTACAAGGAACTACTCCGAAATACAAAAAAAAACTTCGAAACGATTGATAATTGTTGGTATGGACCCTAAAGTTGCGAAACCATAACCGACAACAATGTTTCACGAAAAACAGAAAGATGTCGGCTGAAAATACAATGGGGGGCTGTTCAAATTCGAAGAAAAAGCCGGCCCGGTCTATTGTGTTTCGCCGTTGAAATTATGGTACACCTATTTTAAATCTTGAACCTACCACACATACGGATCCCGTTCAAGTAAAATACCATACTTTACGAGTTGTAAATCATCCGTGTGTCGTCTATATAAAATCGAATAAGTACTTCATTTTAAAATAGCATCAACTGAGTGTCACAGGATATTTCACTTATATCCGAACGTGCAAAATGTTAATGATGTTACGATATTCTAAATATACGGCATACTTCTGTTTCCCCTGTCGCTCACTGAGCAATTTACATCATTGTTACACCCTCACCCATTTTCTATGTGGGTCAATGTTCCCCTCGTATGTAGGCCTTTAACCTACTCCTCAGACGTCTGATAAACTTCAAGGTCATTGTTGCTACTATTCCGTTCCTCGGAGAATTGATAGCCGAGAAGAAGCGATATAGTTTCCAAAGAAGTAAAAAAAAAGTAGAAGAGCACTGAAGTCAGCAGCATTTTCGCGCTTGTTCACTCTTGGTGCTAACCTTTGAACATGTGCGCAAATGCTGCTGACTTCACGTCAGTGCTTTTCTAGGTTTTCTTCGATGAAGTACTGGATTTCAATTCGATTATCTCTATTTTTGGAAATATTGGGAAAATAAAATTTTGAATGAGTATATCTACGGGATCACTGGTGGGATTCTACCCATTCACGAATTCGACCTTCATAATTAAGTCGAAAACCTACTCTACAAATTGTGTGTGAAGTTATTGTGTTTACGGTCGGACAAACGCCCGACCGTGAACCAATGATTTCGTAGATTTATCATTCAAAATTAAATTTTCCCAATATTCACAAAAATACAGATTTGACCGAATTGAAATCCAGTACTTTATCGAAAAATGACTATTCTATGATTCACACAGAAATTCATGAGGATATTATGACTGGAAGATCACAGAATATTGAATATTTGAAGAAAAAATTTGAAATTTTTTTTCAAACTGTTCTAATGGCCCGATCATCACGAAATTTTGCTCAAAGTTGTCCATCAGCAATCTCAAAGCAGCTGCCAAGTTTTATTATGATTGAATCAATATTTTTTGAGTTATTCCGATAACAACAACGATGTCGAGAAAGAACACGAAATTTGACATGTGTTTTCAGAATATCTTCAGAACTTACCATCCTTTTCAACTGAAATTTGGTACACTGCGATTCATACAGAAATGCATGAGGATATTATGATCAAAAGATCACAGAATATTGAATATTTGAAAATTTTTTTCCGAGAAATTATTTTTCTGAAAATATCAATGCTCGTCGGACAAAAATCTGATCATTCTTCGAGCTATGTATTCCGCAGCAGAGTACCAAATTTCAGTTTGATATATTAATATTTGGAGATATTGTGAAAAAATATGTAAAATTTCGTAGTTTTTTTCTCGAATATCTCAAATAGTACTGATTCAATCATGATAAAACTTGGCAGCTAATTTGAAAATGTTAATGAACAACTTTGTGCAAATTCTCGTCATGATCGTGTCATTAGAAAAATTTCTAATTTTTTTTCTCGAATATTTAATATTCTGTGATCTTCTAATCATACTATCTTCATAAAATTCTGTGTAAACCTCATATGTCAACTGTCATATTTCGGTGAAAGTCTGGATTTCAATTCGATTCCATCTGTGTTTTTGTAAATATGGGGGAAATGAAATTTTGAGTGGGTATATCTGCGGAATCGTTGGGCGGATTTTACCCATTCACGGTCTACGATAACCTCCAGAAGAAACGACTTAGAACTCGATATTTGCAGAGTAGGTTTGGGGCTTAATTACGAAGGTCGAATTCGTGAATGGATAAAATCCGCCCAATGATTCTGTAGATATATCCATTAAAAATTTTATTTTCTAAAAATACAGATTAGATCGAATTGAAAGCCAACACTTTATCGAAAAAACCTAAAAAAGCACTGCAGTGAAGGCAGCAGCTTTTGAGCGCATGTTCAAATTCATTGCTAATGCGGCCATCTCCATTGAACATTCTCGCAAAAGCTGCTGCCTTCACGGCAGTGTTTTAGGTCTTAATAGTTCTGTTTCAGATATTGGGAATGATACCCAGAAAAAACCTGAAAAATTAAATGGCATCATCAAATCAAAGTGCTCAAGCATTCTGAACTACCCTTTTCGACCAGTGTACCAACATAAAAATTCAACTTCTACGGTACCGATTATCTTCACTTTCGCTCTGAAATAATCATATTCTTTCAATCGATGCCGATATGGTTTCGAAAAATAACTGCTCCTAAAAAGGCGTAAACCATAAGTGATCAATCACTGATTGGATTTCGGTTGGTCCTGTGTAGTCATATCCACATTTGCATCCATTAAAAGCTGACAACTATCCATATGATGAGATGAGCGATAAAAGTTTAAGTTCACGATATGTCAAGTTCATCTTGCACAGTTGCAGTTGACCTCGATAAGCTTTATGAAGAACATTCGGATTGAAAGCAAACATCTCATTTCAAAGACTATCTCGTATTCCTATTACCTGATGCACGTTCTCAATTATCCTCTATAGTGCGGGTCAAAATTATGGAATAAATTCATTTTCTCAGAAGAAAAATATTTGGCAACGAAATCCTGAAACAGGTCAATTTTTGTTTCACTTTTACCAAATTTATATGCATTTTTGAAGAATTTTTGTTACACCTGTTACACCACATCAACCCTCTAAATTTTTGAATAGGGGAAGTAGTTCATGTGGTACTCTTTTGGCAAGGTTTTTTATCTTCTTTACAGGCGTGCAGAAATTTTCAAGAAAAAAAATTTTTTTTTTGAAAAATTAGTTAGTTCAGAGAGGTTTTCAGTATGCACACTTTGTAATTTTTCAATGGCTCATTTACTTTGAGACGATGGTACCTGATGAAATTCGTCACCGAATGAAAGTCGACCATTACAGTTTTGTTCATTCACAACTTTCAACCCCTTTCAACCCTCTCACGTGAGAAATTAGAATGTGCGACTGCGCTTCAGTTATGATCTTAAGTAGGTATGTTATTAGTACGTATCTACTACTGAAGTTGAAACTTTTCGATAAAATATTTCAATTCAAAGAAAGATTTCTGACAACGCAATGTTATCAATGTTATGAATGTGCCAAGCGCTTTGATTATTGCATCCACAACGATGGTGGTCGTTTTGAACATTAAATTTAACTTATCTTGTAATGCACAATGATTCTCCAGGCGGTACTTCAATGCCGAAATAAATTTCCAATGTCACACTATTTTTTTTCTCCATTAAATTGTTCGTAGGGATTGAAAGTTGTGCATGAACAAAACTGTAATGGTCGACTCTCATTCGGTGACAAATTTCATCAGGTACCATATATCTCAAAGTAAATGGGCCATGACAAAGTGCACGTACTGAAAACCTCTTTGAACTAACTGATTTTTCAAAAAAAAAAATTTCTTGAAAATGTCTGCACGCCTGTGAAGAAGATACAAAGACCTTGCCAAAAAAGTACCACTTGACCTACTTTCCCTATTCAAAAAATTTAAAAGGTTGATGGAGATGGCACAGGGTGCAACAGAAATACCTGTTTCAGAATTTTGTTGCCAAATATTTTTCTTCTGAGAAAATGAATTTGTTCCATGATTTTGACGCGCACTGTATAAGAATCACTTTTATTAGTCTGATATCATCACTTACAAACTGTCTTTGTCTGAAATCAATTCGATCTTCAGTTCCTCATAGCATATTTCATAAATTCATCATTGCACATGGTTTAAATACATTTTCACGTTTATTTTGCTCCTTTTTGCCCCATGCTCTGAGGAACAGCGTGCTATCGTTTTTTCCAAATGTCTCCAATTTTAGTATTTTCTTCCCGAAAATGGTCTCAAACGACTGGGTTGTACATGCTGATGATGAATCCGTGGTGAAAATCGATTCTGTCCGGTCAGCCGGCCGACGACACAATAACTGTCGAACGCAGCGAGTTAGCAATTTGAAACTTTCACTGTAGATAGCGCATCGGAATTGGGCGGTTGAGTTCGTCGATGAGCCAAATCGGCCGAATGGTCATTTGATCTTTTGAGATTATTTTCCTGATATCTCAATATCTACTACATCGAATTGAATTGAAACATGGCAGTACGTTGAAGCATAACGACAGGAAACTTCAAAAAGAATTTTGTTGAGATCGTACTATAAGTAAATTTTTTTTCTCTTGAAAATCATTCATCATATCTGAAAAAAATTGGATCATACTTTGAGCTCCATATGTCCAAGCAGTGTACCATATTGGGAAGAAATATATCAAATTTCGTAGTTTTTTCTCGATATCATAGTTTTTTTCCGGAATAACTCGTAAAATACTTATTCCATCATAATGAAACGTGACACCTAGTTCGAAAATACTGATATACAACTTGATGCAAAATTTCGTGATGATCATGTCATTTAACCATGTGTAAAAAATTTTTTTTTTTCCAAATATTCAATATCTTCCGATCTTTTGATTCTATTATCCCCATAAACTTCTGTTTGAACCTTCGGGCTGTCATTTTTCACGCTGTTCCCCAGAATATGCCCGCAAAAATTGATATCTATATCTATTCCATGAAGTTATTTTACTTCGATGCCCTTTCAGCTTACACATTGGTTCTGAGAAAGCCATAAGTCTTGATTTGCGATATTGTTGAAACATATTATTTTATGGAACTTTAGTGTCGAAATAAATCTAGAAGAAATGGTGATCTCAGCCTTGAAAGAAATGACGATGTTACAACGCAAATAATGTCGCCTTATCTAAAACTTGAGGTCACGTCATCAAAAAATCTCATTGGTGATAATTCGGTTGAGTTCAAATTCTGATTGGGACAATTTTTATCATCCAAGATTAGGTTCTGGCTCTAGCATTCGTCAAAATGGAAACATCTGACGAATGATTAAATAACTCAAAAATATTGAAGAATCGGTGCTTGTGACCAGCAGATCAATCATGCCATTGCCCAAGGACAGACAATTTAGGTGCTAGAAGGGACTTGTGAATCTTGTTCGATCAGTAGTTTTTCAATTCGATTCAGACATTCCGATATGCTAGGCTAGCGTCGAAATTCATTGAATGACTAATTATATTTTGTTTCTGTATATTTCCTGAAGGGTAACTATACAGAGTGTAACAGCCAAATGGAATAAATTCGATAACGAATAAATGAGGGGGTGTTAGGAAAAACGCTCGGACATGTCGATTTGTAGTTTTCAAGAAAATAAAATTATATAGGGTGTTCCATGCGACCGTGGCCAATACCAACTTTCTTATTTCAAATGTAACCCCCTGTATATTATTTATTTTTTGGATTCTTCAGAAAATTCTAGACATAATACATGTACAATGTCAACTTTTTCGGAAATATTAAGTGTTTTCAGAAATGTTGAGTTACGTTAGAAGACAATTCTACACCAGATTAGCATGTTGCCAAAACGTTCGCGGCGAGCATTTTGCACATATCCTACATTGACATTAATGTTTTTTTTCTGTTTTTTTTAATTATTAAGAAATAATCAGTATTACTTATTAGGTTTTGAATTTGTAATGTACCGAATTTGTGAAATAAAATAATTTTTATTTAAAACGTTGATTTCTGCACTAAATCTGAAAACACTTAATATTTCCGAAATAGTTAAAGATAGGTATAGGACATTGTGCATGAATTGTGTCTAGAATTCTCTGAAGAATCTAAAAAATAAATAATATACAGGGGGTTGCAGTTGAAATAAGAAAGCTGGTATTGGCCACGGTCATATGGAACATGGAACATCCTATATAATATTGTTTTCTTGAAGAATATGCGCATTTAAAATTACAAATCGACGTGTCCGAGCGTTTTTCCCAACACGCCCTCATTTATTCGTTATCGAATTCATTCCATTTGGCTGTTACACTCTGTATAATTCAATGTCATTTTAATCAAGGACATATCGACCAATTCAACAAACAAGATGATAGCATCATCATCAAACTGTTTACCGTGTTTACCGTGAGCTCAAGGCGGCTGATTGTTAAAACAATATCTTTAAAAACAAACAACCTGAGGACTCGAAAAGGAAGAACTTAATATAGAAGTTCCAGTTGAATTGGTGAAATCCGCCCATTGACTTCTGTCAAATTGACAAAAGTCTCAACTCAAAACGGAAAATCGAAAGAAAATAATTCTTAAAATTTTTTCCTTTGAGTACTCTGAAACGTCCCTCCTTTGTTTGTCGTTTATATTGTTTCTGTATTGTTCCTTAGGAAATCTGTTTTCCAAGAAACTGCCCTTGACAATTGGTTTAATCCTGCAAACCGCAAGGGCGTTTTTCATGAAAAAACAATTTTTATTCAATTTTTAATAGTTCTGTTTCAGATATTGAGAGTGGAAACCCAGAACTGTAGATTTAAAGAATAATTTTGAAATCTTGTTAATGCTATTGAAAAGAATCAGATCAAATCAAATTCATTCCAACTTCATAAATAATTCACAAACCTATGCAGTATGCAGTAAAAATGTCTCGCTTCCGAGGATATTCTTATAGCATTTCACTATGTAGGATTGCGACCCCCACCATAGAGAAAAATTTATTTGCGTAATATCGATAATTTTTTTTCCACAGACGATTATTTCGATTATGAAATGAGTTTGATCTTCTCTTCACGAGCGAATAAACAATTTTGAACTTTCACCTTTGTTACCTATATAGGTAAATTTCAAATGTATGGACGTTTGATTTTCATTTTGGAAACAATATCCTTTTTTTTTTGAGCTGACACTCGGTCATTTTTTTTTGTTATACGTGGCTTTTAGTTCATAGCATATAGCCTCTGTATTTTATCGCATTTTTTTATAGAAAAAAAAATACCCTTTATTTTGGGGCAGCTTTGGCCTTTTGTTATACGTTATAACCTATACATAGCATTTTTAATAACGTTCAGTTTTTGCTTTCGAGACTCACGAAATTTTGAGAGTCTCGAATCAAGATCGAGAAATTTTTTTTCGAGAAAGACATCGAGACGATTGTTAGTTTATTTCTCGTCTCGATGATCGAGACGGGACGAGAGAGTGCCTTCGAGACGGGATTTCTCGTCTCGATAAAACCCTAAGCTGGTATTTTCTGCAATTTGGGGTAGTGTAGAAGTGTAATAGTTCATATTCATTCGATACCCATGTTGATAAAATACCTAAAAAAATCATCATTCCCCCTCTTCTCAAGATTTCATACCCTTTATCTGTTCTTCAATCACATAACAAATCCAACAACAATTCAAAGGATGAAATCTGTCGAGCCGTTCATAGGCTCCAGAGCGTCCTATAATGATAGACACATAGGTACATACAAACATACATACACACTTAAACTTGAAAATCATAACCATCTACAGTCCGGTGCAAAGTAGGATTGTATAAAAACAATTAAGAGGAAAACCGAAAATATTAGGCATTCGTGTGATTTATTCACAACATTTTTGAATTTTTTAATTCACTCAACCAATATTGAACTGATTTTTTTCTTCTAGGTCTGTTTATAATATCCTGTATGGGCAACCAATACTACGTGGTGCTAAATTACGACTAGGCAACACAGCCACATTCAGGTTTCATTAAACCTCGTGAATATCTCAAGGTCAAGCACCTGAATCGCGGTGTACATGTTTAAATCTTAGAATTCGGAGAACTTTCGAAGTTTATAGGAGAAAAAGGGGTGTCATTCTGCAGGCGTCAGTATTTTTTGAAAATTTTGCTTTTGGATGTACTTGATTATTTTGTGAGAATGCGTAATGTTAGTTATTCTCCCATTTTTCACTCCATTCACTCCATTTCAGTTTTATTTCCCCGAAAATTCATGAATATAAAAATTGGAAACATTGCGCACTGTTACAATTTTTTCAACCAGTTGCACTAACAAAATTTTTTGGAAAAAACTCCGGCCTCCAGAAGACACCCCGTTATATTCGAGGTATTGTTTGCTCTTAATTGATACAACATTGAAATAGTTATCCCAATTTCAAGGTCAGTATTAGTTTATTTTTCCTCAATCATGGAATTTCAACCTACATACATAAATTTACTCTGATAGATCATCACACCTTGGTTAAAGAGATATCCTACTACTTTTCCCATTCGTCCATTTTCAATAATTTCCTGACTGAAACATTTTCATTTCTGCCGATAAAACAGATAGTTCTAAGTAATCCAACAAGGTGCAGATGTCCATTTCACAGATGTCAGCACTGGGAACCAACCCTTGTTTCTGCTACAAGTCTCCCCTTGTATGCAATGATTATTATGGGTGCTCGTTGAGTTGTGTCTCTTAACTATAGAAATTAAAGGCTGGCATATTGAATGAGTTATTTCTGTCTAGGTAATGATTATGTATTAAATACTATAGATCAACATCTGATGAATGTGAGATGTGTTTCTCTCGGCGTTAAGTCAGCTGGTGTGTTCGAAAAACATCCTCGTCAAGGGTTACCTAGAATCCTAGAAATGACACAAGAGCATCAAAAACAAGTTTGCTACATTTGTATTCGTATGTAACATGCTTATTACAGAGAGAAATCAATGGAATATATAGATGTCTTCACCATGAAGAATTTTCTAAGGTACGGATTAGTTCATATGAAATAATAAAACCTTTATGAAGATGCATTTGCTACATCACCTTATGATTCGAAAGCAATCATTGCTCATAAAAATCATGCAATTAGGAAGAAAAATACCAACCCTACTTTTCCCAGTAATATCAATGCTCAGTTTTATACTAAGTGGCCTCTGACGCTTTCATATTGATTTACAGAGAACAAAATTTCTGCCATCAAGCACAGATTATCAGTATCTGCTAATGATGGAATAGCGATGTGGAGTAACTACAGTGATTTATTTAATATGACAGGTCATCATGTTGTCCTTCCAATCTCGGCGTAGGCAATTTCTTAGATTTGGGTATTAGGTATACATTCCTGTTGTAATTTGTATTCCATTGGGATGAAGTCATCATCACATAATTAATGTGAACAGCAGAGCCAGTTAGGTTCACATAAGCAACAATCAGATTCGTCCCTAATCAACCTGTTGCAAGTGGCATTACTTACACGGTGACCAGTCACCCACTCTGTTCATTCTTTAGTCATTACTGAACAGTATCCAGGCGGGTTATTTGTAAGTTAATAAAAGTTGTAAACTGACTCATCCTCCCTGTAAGAGTTAGTGATCAAAACTACTTAGTTGCTCTCCACTGGCTGCTTTGAATAAAGAACGACAGGAAGAAGCATAACAGTTTTCTACTTCGTATATCAGTGGGACATAGGCGCCCATATTGAACCTCCAAGTATGACTCATGTTAATTAGTTTCTTCAGACAAAGAAGTCTCGGAACAAGTTGTTCTCTCTTCAAAGTGAAAGGGAAGTCGGCCAAATGCAACATCCATCCCGGACCCACTTTGTGACGCATTATGCTCCTTCCTGTTGTTCTTTATTCAGAGACGGCTGTATCTAGTGTTACCGTATAAAGATGCTAGTGTATATCTAGCGTTCAATGTTGTTTAGATTATTCCATAAATTACTTTCCATACTGCCCAGTGAATGCATGAAGTGCATGAATTTTAGAGCAGTTTATAGTACATATCGAGCTAGATTTCACCACTAACCAAAGCATCATCACAGAACTTATGCAGATTCTTCAAGTAAAAATTACTGGGAAGCCATAAACAGATATATAACAACTAGGCTATAAGTGGATCATAAAACCTTCATGGTATGGCAATATCACCTCGAAGAAAACTTAAAAAATTAAATGAATAAATTTATTCAGGGTAATTGCCCTGAATCCTTCAGCCCAAAAAATATTTTATTCCAAGTTCTGTCAAAAATTATTTTTCATAATCGTAGACTTGTAACAGTCAGTTATAGATTCCGGGAAGAGAAGTGTTAATTTGACTTTGAATTATTGGATCGACGATAAGCCTTACCATCGAATATGAAAACAAACGGAATTAAGAAGAACCACTTGGTTGCTTTGCACTGGCTTTATCTGGTGTATGGTTAACTACGACTTAATTGTTATATAATTTATTGTTCCATCATATACCCATCTATAGGTATGACTCTCAACACTGATCAGGGGGCCGATTCTTGGATCTCGATCAAGAATTGAAGAGTATGACAATTGCCATATATTTGCGTCGATTTTCTAACTTGAATTTAAACAACAAGTAGACATGATCAGCGTATGGAACCGAATGTCACTCGACGATCGAATGTTTTATCTTCTATACTCCGTACCACTCGTTGCTAAGTCGAAGGAAACGGTAATAAAAGGTTATGTTTATATTGCGATTTGAAATCTCTCGATATCTTGCATTCATTTTATTTCTTGAATATATGCTTGAAAACATAGTCGAAATGGCGAATAGAACTCTCACAAATTTTGCAGAAAACTTAGAAAATCGACATAAGCATATGACAATTGTCATGCTCTTCAATTCATGATCGACCTTGATCTCGACCAATAATTGAAGAGTATTACAATTGTCATATGTTTCTGTCGATTTTCTAAGTTTTCTTGAGCATCTGCAAAATTCCTGAGAGTTCTATTCGCCATTTCGACTATGTTTTCAAGCAAATATTGAAGAAATAAACTCAATACAAGATATAGAGACATTTCAAATCGGAATATAAACATAACCTTATCACTGTTTCGTTCGACCTAGCAACGAGTGGTACCGAGTATAGGAGATACAACATTCGATTGTCGAGTGACATTCGGTTCAATGCGCAGGTCATGTCTACTTATTGTTTGTAGGTATTTAACTTGGAAAATCGACGCAAACATATGACAATTGTCATGTGTCTTCGATTCTTTATCGATATTAAAGCAAGGAATGAAACCGCTTTAAAATAGTGGAAATCAAGTTGTGAATAAATTTAGGTATACCCACTTATCTATAGATAAGTGTTTACATGATTATGATTTCAAGGTACTGGGTCGGTCCCTTAGTTTTCACACATTTCTGGTGACATTTGGCAATCATTCTCAATATTCTGCTTGTAAGTTATCGAAAACCCGAAATGCTTGATTGCTCTCCACTGGCTAGGTATATCTAGTATGATATCTGGTGATGATTGAACTGTTCCATCAATTAGCTTTAGGTACCACTGCCGACACTGGTCAGTGTTCTATCTATTTCCGAGCAGATTTATTAATGGAGCTAGTTGTAAGTTTCAACCACCAACTGGAGCATTGTCGAACAATAACACTTCATTAGTAATACAATATACAACACTTTTATAGTATGACAGAATCGTCGCGAACAACACTTGAATTAGAAATTCTGCCAAAAATGATGCCCCTACATAATCCTGGACTTGTGGCAGTCAGTTATGAATAAATTTGGGTAAATAAGTGTTTATATGACTGCAAGGTATTGGGTGTGTTGGAGCCAATAGCACAGGTGGGTCGGGTGTCGTGTTGTCGCCAGCTGGGGGGGATGTCACCAACATTTAAAACGCAAGCGCGAGGCGGACACAAATGTCACCTGCCGGTCGAATACGCCTTGAGATCTCGTTTCCGTCGCCGGATGCCCTCTGTTGGAACGGTGCCCATATTAAACGAGTCGCTCGACGTCCGTGGAGCTGAGAGCATACGCGTTAGGAGCTATCGCAGCAGAGAAGTTCGTTTGTCGATCGCTCCTGGTGACTACACTTTCTAGATTTGGTACCGATAAAGACTATCAGGATCGGATTCTAAACTTTCATCGTATGAGCCAAGCAGATATGGTCCATTCTTGAATCTCCTAGATTGCACGCCTAGTGTTATATTGGAGCCATTAATAAATGACTAATCGAGGAAAATGTCGAACAAGCCAAAAAATATTAGCTTGACATAAGCATTACTAAAATTTTATACTGTTTCCTAGGTTAGGTATCCATGTGATAGTAGCAGTCTATACTTAAGCCTGGAAATTTCAATATGAAAATTCTATAGAAAAACACAAACGAGAAGTCAGTAATTTTTGCGAGCATGTTACGTTCATCGCGAAATTTGGAACAACACTTTGTATCTGCATTTACCGACTGGTTATCAACCTTCATCATGATAGGATGGAAATTAGTCATTGCAGAAATATCAACGATGCCGAGGAAAAACCACGAAGTTCGGCTGATTTTTCCCTATTCTTTCCGGAAATTAAGATCGGAGCGAAATGGAATTTGTTATACTGTTGTTCAATATCGACTTCAAGGTCAGTGCGAACTTTTCGATTTTTTTCAATATACCGATAAAACGATCTTGAGAATATTACGATCTGTTGCGTGTCGGCATTCTATAACTAATTACTCAGTTTGAATCCGATCGCTTGAGTAGTTCCTGAGATATTGAGGAAATAACCTCAAAAATTCAAATGACTATAACTACAAAACCATGTGGCAGATTTGGCCCATTATCGAACTTATCCGTTATATACGTAGGTGTCCATATTCTTGGCCCAGTTTCCGTAGGTATCACAAAAAGTTATAGAAATGCTCTCAAGTGAACTAAATAGCTTATACGCTGTCACTCATGCAGGCACTGGCCCATCCAATGCAGCTTTGCTTCCTGCTGAAACGATTTGGCGAAATTCTTATAATTCTCACGAAAATCTGAATGAACCATCAAGGCGCCATTCCTTAAGAAAGTACTACATACAATTCAATCCAATTTATATATGATTTTCGAGAATATTAGAATTAGAAAAATTAAATTTATAATTGGTGATATCTGCATCAGAATATTAGTCGGACTTTGTCAAATTCACGGATCCGATCGCATTTAAATAAAGTACTTTTTAGAGGGATATTATGGATAGTTTCAAAAATAGACCACCGTTGAATATTGATATATCTTTTTATACCCCTACCATCCTCAAGAAATTGTGTATTTTCCGATTGATCGAAGACAATCTGAAGTCTGCAATTTGAAAATTGTATTACACCATATTCATGTATTCAGTGTAATCGTAAGAATCTACGAATTATATGCTGAAATCCCCCCTCTTTCGTTTCTAACCAAGAATAGAATAGAGTGCATCTGCCTGGGATTTCGTAAAGCACTTTGTCTTTAGATAGAACACTAGTCCTGTCCTTACCCCTAAAATCTTAGTCTATTTCTCTTCGATATCGATTGCTTCTCCAGTCTCGCACCAGACGGTCTTAGAGGCTAGAATTAAGAATTTGTTTTCTCTTGTCTACATTAATTTTCCTTGCAAATAAACACAGTATATTGTTTGGAGCTGATTCTATGTTTGTCAAATATTCACGAAGAATATGTGTGGGCATACGAAACTGCATATTTACAAGTTTGATTTTTCTCAATTGAAAATTGCATTCAGGAATTTTTCTTCATAGTTTGCCCCCTGCAGAGTTTAAAGACAAACTTTTGAAAACAAAATCATAATTATCTGTCATTTTTCAAACCAGTTCAGTTCTAGATTTCGATTCAAACAAGTTTTTCACTTTATTCCCGATATTTTATTCGATTTCTAGTTCGAAATGAACAATTATGGATCTATGGGAGATGATTCCTCAATAAAGGGGCCTGTAGCGTTCTTCGTTTATCTGAGGATCTGAAAATCATCGCTTGGAGGACTGAACCTGGTCGAAAGACCCTCTCGGTCATGAGCAAATGCAGGTGATATTATTTACTGCTTCCTTCTGGTTTTCTGTCCCTCTTTCTGTTTCAGATATTATGTCAAGATATTTTGTCGAAATGAATTCAAGATGAAGAAAAAATCATTTTCCAATGAAAAAGATGCCATCCATCTTCTATAAACAAATTACTACACTTATACGGGGAGACAGAATTTTTCCTGAGGTTTTTATCTGTGCTCTTGTATCATACGCAAATAAGTATGGTACCCCGTTTACATTTCCTCTGCTAACACTGTGATATATCTTAGAATGTAATGCTCGTTCTCAAAAGAATATATATATATATATATATATATATTCAAACAGATCTGTATTTTCAATTCGAATTGGTTTATCCAGAATCATCAGGTCAATTTTACCCATTCACGAATTGAAACTTAGTAATTAAGCGCCAATTAATTTTCTTCAGAGATATATGAAGTCTCTGAGTCGTTTCTGCCGGAAGTCATTCGAAAATTATCATGAAAAGACAGAGTTTAATCTCACCACAGATTCACCAGTGAGTCTAGCCTAGTTTATCGTTTAAGATAACAGTATATTTTTAGGGTAGGAGCTAAAATTTCCCACAATATCATTGTCTGAGGCAAGAACTAAAAAATAAATAGAAAATATCGTATTTTCTTACACGAATTTCAAGAAAAATTGGGTACACAAACTGTCGTATATTAAACAAAAAATATCCTTGAAGAATAACGTCCTATTATTTTTGTCCAAGGTATTTCTTGTTTCAGATATTCTCGAATTATCAAGAAAAGTATGCCATCAATATAACATCAGCATAAGGCTCGAAACAGAATGTTTCAAATCGTATTTTTCACCTCAGAAAAAAGTGACAAAACCGAATTGAAATTAAATAATTAGATATGTGTTCAAAAATTCGGAGAATAATTTTATTATATGTATAAAAATTTAGAGATTTTATTAGACGAGCTTCATCCTTTGCAAACCTGATGGATCGATGATTTTAGGAATAATCAAGCAAATACCTAATCAGTTCACTTCTGAGAATTTCGTTGCAAGAATGATGGGAGATACAATAATCTTTCAACTTTAGGTATATTAGGTCCATAAGGAGTTCAAGAACACTGTGTTTATACGATAATAATAATATCCCTTAATTTTTTTTTGCCTATTCATTTTGGAATCGAGAATTTTCTGTGAGATATAAAGCAATCAATAGACAATAAACGTAGGGAACCGAAAAAAAATCGGAAACTATTCGAACCACCTTCTTTACTTCTCAATTACGTATATTATTCTTACCAAATTGGAGCTAGATACTTTGAAAATTGCTGTCAGTACAAATTAACCAAAGCATCACAAAATGAAGAACATTCTTTAAGATTTCAATTCTATGTTCGGTGAAAGGATTTAGTCATAGGGAATGAAATCCACCTTGAAGAAGAAATAATTCTGTTCTGGTTCCTCTGAAATTGCACCAAGAACTGATGTCTGTAGATAGTGATCATCATTCGTACTGATGTTTCCATATCGAACAAAAATAAAATTTCAAGATAAAGTTCTTCAAATTCACCTAGAAAAATCCTGCCTCCTCTTAGCCCGGGAAATACTCCCCTATTTTCTTTACACGAACCCTACTCATGATAATTACCTTTTCATCCCCAAAGAGGAATCGGATTTTTTAAATCGTTTTTCCGTAGACATATCCGAAAAAATTCACCAACGGATTTTCCAGAATTTTCACAGGGAAATAACCGGCCAATCTGAAGAAAATCCCCATACAGCCCATGAAACGCAACACCCGCGTGAGGCAAATAGGGGCGGAGCTATTAAAATTGTCACTGCACGAACGATTGTCACTTGTCGCATGAGTTGCGCACGCGCGTTCCTGAGGGGGACCATAGGTCGTGACGACGCCAGTGACACGCCCGGAGTCCAGACGACCCTTGACCCCTGGTGCCCTGTGCCAGTGTCGAACGGTCACCCGTTGTTTCGTGAAGCTCCGTCTGACAACGCACCCTCGATTGAAATGAAGCTTCGCACTGAAAACTCTGCGCTGCTGCTGCTGCCTAGCCGCCTTTCCATCTGCTAATGGTGAGTTTATTCCAAACGTTCTCATTCATTTCTTGTTGGCAAGATGGGGAGGAATATGATCCCGATTACCTCTATATACAGACTGCTCCCAGGACTATTTTTCGGCTACCATGCAGAGAAGGGATGGATAACCGCAATGATGTTCATTCATGAATGAATATTTTCATCGATAATTTCAAATGAGTGCAAATACCTGAAGACTTATTCAGGAAGTATGTCAAATCGAACCGTAATCAATCTGTGTAAGACTGAAATTGGATGAACTAAGAAATTCAAAGTATTCTACTAGACTTGCAAAATGCCGAATGAGAAATTATCGAATTGGTCACTTATCAGTTCCGTTTTGAACCTGGAAATTCAATTATTGAAAAGCTATAATGCAGCACTTCATTAAAAGTAAACTTGAAATGCCTCAATATTTACTTCATGACGATATAAATTATATTGACGAGATCATAAGTAACAAACCAACCGCCAATATGGTACCGAATTGTCTCAATTGATGGTACTGATTTTCGGATTCATCTTACACGGTTAGATATCTGTCAATATAATGCCATTTCATCAATATTTTCATCGTATGGTCAAATCAATCAATCTAATGACGAGATTGATCGACATATTGATTATTTTGTGATATTTGTAGACGATATCTGTCATCTCTTACCAAGTATTGCGTCGAAATGGGAACCATACACACGATCGTGTATTATATTGACGAGAAAAATGGTTGTGTGAATAAATTTTATTTTGAATATTCGCGGCGTTGAAGTACCTTAAAAGATTCATATAGTCAAAAAATCCAAAATGGGACCAAGGGTATTTGTAGAGATGTCTGATGTTCAGAAAGATGAAGGGTTTTACGAGGTTGTGGAATTACTGATCTAGGGTACCAATGTATCATTATCAATAATATTGATCGAGTCTATTGCTCACGTGTAGTTCTGAATTAAATACGGTTCTATTGAACATATTGATCGCATGAAATATTCAAAAGCATCATCATTTTTGACAATATACCCTTCGAAATGATCTATCAATATTATGGATCGTGGAATCTGTGCAGTAGGAATTCAGATTTCTTTGATTTTTTTAATGATATTGATCTCATGAAGTCGAAGTACCTAGCAGGGTTCAAATACCTATATCCAAAAGATTTAAGAACGTTATAAAGGAGATATATCGGTTTTCCTAACCTTAAGATCACACAGAGATTCTTAAATTATCAATTTGAGGTGATGATTATTCAACATCAATGTATTGTCTCGACAATATACTATGTCTTGTCAATATTATTTCTATGTGTGATATTTCCAATTCTATGAATGTCTAGAAGTCGAAGTACCAAAATTAATTGAAACATTTTTTATATTGAGATCAATAGGGGCCACAAATGATGTCATTTTATACGAGGCCTGCTATTTCAGACATCTGAAGGGATGTAGTCTACACGTCAAAATTTTCCTGAAATGATATTATGCAAAAAAAATGACATGATCATCAATATACTGCATATATAAGTGAATGTAAAATCGGAAAAAATTAATTTTTTCCTCATTCCATTGATTAAAATAGAAATTTCACCTTAAAAATATTCGGCAATAACAAATCTGACATAAATAAGGCTCCCTAGTTACAAAGGGTACCAAATTTTTTCGTCAACCTAGGTTATCGCAATATGATTAATTCTCGAAATAACCGAGACATTCGATGAAATGCCACCAAAATCAAGAGCTACATAGTAACAGATAACAGTGATGGATTTATTAGACTTCTCGAATAACAAAATATTGATCATCACTAATTTTTCAATAAATTCGCAAATAACAACACATTATTAATGAGAATTTGCGACAGGCAGTTCATAGTCACAACAACGCATTTTTCCTGACCCCGTGTTTTATCAGGAAACAGCTTGAATCCAACAAGTTGAACAGGTCACATGCAAATGATTTTATAATGTAAAGGTCAAGAGTTGGAACGAACATAATGCAGTTTGTTAGACAATCTAATCGCGTGAAAATTTCAAACGTACTTTTCAGGTTGTTCTACATCGATCAGATCAGATATTCATGATGAGATTGAGCGTTAAATCATACTATTAAGGTTCAACATTTTATCATTGAAAATTATCATTAGAAAAAATGAGGAAAAAAGATTTAACCGAGTGCTTTCCAGTTCTGTTCTGTTGGGAAGTAAATTTTTCAATAAATTAAAAATCAGGGCTCTAGCTTTCTGGCATATTTTTCATTAGAGATCATTTTATTCCTTTAGTTTGAACAAAGGGATGTTGAATAATATTTTCGGTTCTTTTCTCCAAAAATCATATTAGTTGATCAATTAATTAAGTTTAAGTTGTTGGATAAGCTATCAAACATTAGTTTTTATGTTTTAGTTTTGAATATGCATGAGAAAATCAATATCAACGACTATACCAGAAATCATGTGCTTTTTGGTTATGTGTCTTGGAGTTGTGCATACTTCAATTAATTGGAGTAGAACGCCGTCGCTCTTGAGGCACCATCATTAAACGAATATCATACATTACAGTTAAATTGAAGCTTTTTCCTCATTTTATAATAATATATAAATATAATTTTCACAGAATGTTCAAAGCATAACAAGTCTGTACCTTCAAAAAATATTAACTTGTGTTATTTTGATGATCGTTGTGGGGACAAGGACCAATTTATGGAATTATTGTATTGTCATACGTACACAATTTCTAAGCGAACGTTATAAATCAGGTTGATTCTGCTCATACATCTACAGGTAAAGTATGAGTAAAGCTGTAAGAGTTGAAAGGGTTTTCTGTAATAGAGATGTGTAGTACTAAATTTCACATGAGATTTCAGACAACGTATGAGACTTGTTAACTTTTCACGCATGCGCATATATTCAAAAGGTAACATTCATTCGCATACTCAAATTACTGAGTAGCTTATTTTAACTGACTGGCTAGACAGCGCATGCACAAGGAATACTTGTCTATTTCGTTCATTTTTGGTCGAACGACACTCTATTGCAATAAGCGAAGTTCCTAATCGATATTTATGTTTCGTATCCCTTAAAAGGAATGCTAAGAGTGTGGTGCCACATCCCAACACATTGAAGATGTAAGCATGGGATAACCACTTTACGTGTGAGTGCGATCTATTCATGAAATTTTAAACTATTTTCACTTGTTTTCTTCAAACTGACATATTTGCAAACCAAAATCAATCATTCAAGGATTGTCAAACATGAATTCATGTTAGAGTCGATAGAAACAGAGTGAGAACGCTAAGTCTGAGATAGACGCTAGGCGTCAATATCCGATGAACAGAGTCTTGTTCCTCTCCTACTTTATTTCCAGCCAAGCGATCCTCCTACCTCGTTCTGCATTATCCCCTCTAGAAATGGGAACTGACCATCTCAAGTGATATATAGGAATATGCTACTTACGACGTTCAATCTTTTTTCTTCGATACCACAATATATTTGTACCTTAATGTATACGAGGTGGCAGAATAGGATTTTGGTGTCTAATTTTTCTCAAAGTGTCAAGCGGATAGGCGGCTCATGTCGGATACTGAATTATATCACCATGGAAAGGGGGTCGATATGGAGTATGAGTACTTGGACTATCATTTATTGGTCATTCAAAAAACCGCTTCTGAAGAATTAACAGCTACTCCTTTTGCCTCTGAAATACTGTATTGTATATAAAACTAATGGATCTATTGGTTATTATATTTTCCAGGATTATCACAGGAACGAATGTATAATACTGAGAAACCATCTATCCTATTTTTACATATATTATTTCAGTAGGATGCGACCTTTCGCGATTAAGATTCTTGGCTATTTCTTCATTTTTCTAATCATGATTAATTGATTTGGGGTTGACCTTGAAAACTAAGATCACCCAATCTGACTATAGAATGGAAGTTTTCCTATACTCCAGGACTGAAATGAAAATTGAAAGGTTTCTCAATCGTTTTATCACAGAACTCCTTCCAAAACCACTTATTGAAGGTTTCTAGTTAAACAAGTCGGCGTAAAATAACGAGGATTTTTTTTCAAATATTGAGATTTAGTCAAATCTTGTCAATTAGGTAACCAGGTACAATTTTCCTAATTTAGTTGAAGAAAGTAGGAAAGATGAAACAGTTATCTGAGTACGAAAATTTATAGGTTAGAAGCAAAATGATAAAACTGAGTTTGTTCCGGGGCATCAAAAAGGCTCTCTTCAGAGTGGTATTTTCATATTCCGATTTATTATTTATTGTACATTTCTTTCTTTGTTCACTGTTGTAAAGGGTGTTTTTTTCAGAGGTATAGAACTTTGAAATAGAACGAAACAAGAATGAATTTTTAAAATTGACATGAAATTGACTTTAATCAAAAGATAATCTTTTGGCATTATAATTTAAATATATGATTCCTGGCATATATGTCCGCCACGGCTGGCTCAGAAGTTATTTAATCTGCGGAGGTCCAATTTGCAATAACTTTTTCCAAACTTTGTGGCCGTATATCGGCAAAAACGCGGCGAATGTTGTCCTCCAAGTGGTCGATCGTTTCGGTATTATTGGCGTAGACTAGCGACTTCACATATCCCCGCAGAAAATAGTCTAGCGGCGTTAAATCGCACGATGTTGGATGCCAATTCACGGGCCTGGAACGTGAAATTATGCGGTTATCAAACGTTTTCTTCTTAAAATAAATTGTGGTACGAGCTGTGAGACATGTTGCGCCGTCTTGTTGAAACCACAGCTGCTGCACATCATGTTTGTTCAATTGAGGAACGAAAAAGTCAGTAGTAATCATGGATCTATAGCGGTCACCATTGATCTGTAACGTTCTGGCCAGCATCGTTCGGGACTTCCTCTAAGCTAAGCTCTACAGCAGCAATGGCTTCTTCTGTTCTCACTGTATGGCGTCTCTCAGTTAGAGTAAACGCGGTGCGAAAACGGTCCATAGTTAGTCGAATTAATTGCTCTGATGGTCGATTATATTGATCGTAAAATGGACACAGAGCGCGATACGTATTTCGAACAGAACCATTATTTTCAAAATAAATTTGCACTATTTGGAAGCGTTGTTCAGGCGTCAGTCTATTCATGTTAAAATACCAGACCAAACTAAACACAAATCACCTGACAGCTGATAAAATGGCCGCCAGTTAAAACAGTGTTGCCAACTCAAAGTTCTATACCTACCTCTGAAAAAATACCCTTTATTTTAAGATACTATGATCAAGATATTATGTATTGATGATTCATGCGCGCATGTTTTAAGAAAGAGCGCTCTATCATTTTGCCCAAATGTCTGTAGTTTTCGAAATTTGACCCGAAAAAGGAATCCGATGCAAATTTCAATTCTTACCGGCCAGCCGTCTGCTCAAAGATGCGTGTTGTTATGCTTCAAATAACTGCCAAGTTTTAATCCAATCGCTTCGGTTGTTTCTGAAATATCAGGGAAATAACCTCAAAACTTCAAATGGCTATAACTCCGAAACCGTTCGGCCAATTCCGTCCATTAACAAACTTATCTGTCGCATATTGAAATGCAACCTTCCCTGAAAGTTTCAACCCGATATAGGATCCTCCGTACGCCTGCAATCGTGCATACAGACAACAGACCGAACATAATTTTTTCGATTTCGACACAGGATTCGTCATCAGTGAGTCCAACCTAATCGTTTGAAACCACTTTCGGGAAAAAATTCGGAAATTTCAGACATTTGGACAAAACGATAGCACTCTGTTTCCCTAGATCATGCGCGCAAAAAAGTTAGAAGAATTTGTGCTTAATTCCATATAGAACAGTTTTCAAATCCAAAAATGATTTGAGTTCTGTACTTAGTGAAATCCAACCAATTCACGCAAAAAAAAATCAAGAACTGTGTTCATAATATTCTCACCACAACCTTCAGATATCAGAAAGCGAAAATACAAAAATACCCTAACGAATAGAGACATACAAAGATCTCAAATAGAGAACCATGTATGTTATCGACCATTGTTAATCACATGATAGATTGAAATAATACAAAGGTACTTACGACGGATCAGGATAATCGAAAAAAATTAAAGAGTCCTCCTGCATTCTGCTGAATGAAGAGAATAATTTCACCCATTGTTCGATAGACATGGATGAAATTTACCGAAAGGAGAAGTATAACTGGAAAATTTTCGTATATCAAGTGAGACTGTGTTGCTGTGCGGTTTCTTTAAAATGCCAATTTGTTGAAAGTCGGAAATACGAAATTACTAAAAGCGAATAATTCTTCGAATTTTCTCGTTATTGTCTAATGAAGTAGTCATATATGGACTCTGGAAAATTACAGTCCAATTTGTTGATCGTTTGTATTATTCCGATATTGTCAACAGGCAAGATTTTTTCAAGAAACTGCCTTGACGAGTATAATCTGAATCCTTAGGGGGGTTTTCTATAAATAAAATTTTCATTTGATTTTTCAAAGTCCGTTTTTAGGTATTGTCAGTTCAAAAATGGGAAACTCCTGAGAAATAACAGTATAGAAAATCCTAAAAAAGCACTGCCGCTTCTGCGCACATGTTCAATGGAGATGATCGTTTTGACAACGAATTTGAACATGCACACAAAAGCAGCTGCCTTCACGGCAGTGCTTTTTCAGATTTTGTTGAGTTATTCTGAAAAAAACATCGATAACGAGGAAAAAACTACGAAATTGGACATATTTATATATATATTATATTATATTGATTATCAAACTGAAATTTGCTATACTGCTGCAAAATATTTAGGTCGAAAAATTGTCAGATTTTTTCACGAATAAATTGAATATTATTCGAAAAAAAAATTATTTTTTTTTTAATTTCCAAAAAATTTTTCTCCATTTACTGACTGCAGGATCTCGCAAAAGTTGCAAATAATTATGCCCTAACTAATTGCCAAGTTTCAATCCAATCGCTCTAGTAGTTCTCGATATATAAGGGAAATAACCTCAAAACGCGCAAAAAGGTTAATATCTAGAGTGGAGTCCATGTCATGCTTTTCACCATTCATATTATTCCTGAAGCCGTCGTTAGAATGTTCACATGTCCCCTCTGATTCCACGCATAAGAATAAAAAATCCGAATTTAATCACTTATAAATACCTCTATTTGAATCACGGAAATCTAACATTAATAATTCACTGACAAGGCGCTCCATGTTTTTTCCCCCCTAACATATTTGCCCATAAGCCTTCCAAACACTGTGAGATCAAGTGTTACGATAAATGAAAATTCTTTCTCATGCCTTTATTCATTCTAAGAATCAGCGTGTGACCTTCCCGTTGAAGAAGGTCCTACTAATTAGCACAATACATACAAACAAGATGAGAAGTCATCTGAGGAAGGCATTAAGGAAGTGAATACTTTGTTGGGACACGGAATTAGCGCAGAGATAATTATTGTTCGAATCGTTCTCGATTTTTGGAATATTTCTCAACAGGCTCTCCAGGTAAGTAATAACAAGACTTTGAGGGTAGTTTTTTCTTTATTTCACGCTCAAAAAATATAATATGGGTTGTCCTCACCTCCAAGTTACAACCTTTTCAACAGGCACGTGGCCTTCAGCTAGTGAAACATGCGAAAAATGAGTTTGTAGCATCACAAAGGGGTCCTCTCGGTATTGACGGATTGTCAAAATGACATCAGAAAATATAGAAATAACTAGTCAGTAGTAGAAATAACTAATATTCTTTTCATTTCGAATGAAAACCACACGGATAATCTAATGTATTTCAGTTGAGAGCAAGCAATACCTCGAATGTAAAGGGGTTACTTCTGGAGGCCAGAGTAAATTTTTTCCAAAAAATTTTTCGGTGCAAATGGTTGAAAAAAAATTGAAGAATATTCAAGAATTTTCGGGGAAATAAAAAATTAAATTGAGTGAAAAATGAAAAATAACTAACATTGCGCATTCTCACGAAAGAATAAAGTACATCCTAAAAAAAAATTTTCGAAAAATACTCACTAAATCCTGCAGAACGACACCCCGTTTTCTCCTAAAATGTCGAAATTTCTCCGAATTCTAATATTTCACTAGGCTATTGGCAAACGTTGAACCATATAGACCGCGTCCAGGTACCTGACCTTGAGATATTAACGAGGTTTAATGAAACTTGAATGTGGCTGTGTTGCCAAATTGTAATTTAGCACTGCGAGGTAATGTTTACTCGTGTTTCAATGGATTTGAGCCTATCCGCCTGAAAAATGAAATTCTATCTTTCAAGCCTCTTTTGAAAAGCTTTGAGTAATTTTAGGAAGCTGAGTTTTTTTTTCATCGAAATAACATTCAGGGAGATCATGTTAAAAAAAAATTTTGCAAAATACCGACTATATAAAAAGATATGAATTTTTGCAACCTCGCTGGCATAATAAATTGAAAAAACACAAAAAAATTATAACTCGGAAACCACAAAAAATCGCGAAACATACATGGGGTATTTTTCAATACCCCAGGAGGAATCTAAAACAAATTTATTGACGTCCCTACTTGGACCACCCTGTATAATGCCGACTAGTTTCAACTTCATTCCGAAGTCTTCAGGGCTGTAGAAAAGCAACAGTGGCTCATAATATACAGTTTTCGGTTGTTACAAATATGTAAAGTCAAACAAAACTTCAATACAGCACACATAATGACACATTGAAAATATTGTAAATCTTTTTTTTTTTTTTAATTAACCTCCTCAAGACCAACAGCAAGTGTAAAATATAACAAAAACAAATAAGGGAATTCGGAAAGAACATCAACACCTACACAATTCATGTTATTTGAGATCTTTTGTCGTTTAAAGTTGCGGAACTTTGCAAGGCTTTACGCCCATCAGTTCTAAAGAAAATTATTCATCGCACTGATGAAGTTGAAAAAATTAATCATTTCAAGGTACCCTTCCAGTTATTTTCGACATCTCTAACCTAGAAGTTTTCTCATTGTTCTTCTGTCATAAGGGATATTTCTTCAGTGTATTATCAAAAAAAGGGAAAAATTACAGTAACAAAACTTTTTTAACTTAAAATGTGTTTTCCATTAAAAATGTAATGAATCCGAGTTATTCTTCGTCATCCGTAAACACCAAAATGATGCACTCGTAATGTTGGAAACTCATCTTTCAACACCTTGTATACCTCGTGCGCTCGTTTTCAGTGCATTTAGGTATATCGATACAATTTGATATTTGCAACTAACATTATGTGAGTTTGTGATCGAGAACACAATAAATATGGGAAAACGACATTGAGACTCGATATTGGTATTATGTTGTTTAATTTTTTTTCAATGGCTACACTCGCTTAAGGGCTTATTTTGATTTTTTTTCCTGATATTTTGTTTTAGTAATTAATATTCGTGTTCATGGAATATGTTCGACTTTGGCTAAGCATTTTGTTTCGGAAAATCTTAGTTTTATGGATAAATCCTTACCACTCGAAATGAAACATATTTCTATAAGCACAATTTTTCCTACCTTCAAAGAATAACTCATAACAATTTATAATTTAAATTTCGAATTCTCCACAATATTCTAGAACAGCACTGACGTGAATTCAGTCGCCTTTGAGCTGATGTTCGAGTCATGAGCGTAAAAAAAATTCAATATATTTTATTTGGATTGTTATAATGGCAGGATCAACACGAAATTTCGCACAACATTGTCCACTATATAGCATTTGCCAAAAAGTTACCAAATTTCACCGATTTCGAAACATTATTTTCAGAAATTCCGGAAATATCAACAATGCCGTGGAAAGACCTCGAAATTTACCATATTCTTCTCCAATATTGCCAGAAAAGAAAATCAGATGGAAATCTCACGAAATCCGATGAAAATTCTCCGAAAAAAAAATTTCCAACAAAATTTGGAAAATTTTCTAAAATATTTGGTTTCAAATTTACAAACGAGACGATCGCAACAAAATTTTCCGAGCTGTTGCGCACAAAAGAAGATTTCGTCAATTAACGTTAACTCTGTTCGATTTCTCTACGTATCACGACATTGCCGATTGTTTTTTGTTCGGATTACCACATATATAAGTCCGAGATAACTTATTTGTTCGGATTGCCTAATCATTACTGCATGCGTAAAGACACGAATCTGATGCGTTTTTAGCGTGACATATCCAATCTCATAGCGGTTTCGTTCTATAGATAAACGGTCGAAACAATAAAACACCTTTCGTACCTGAGGCGCTGATCATTTTCATGTAGAACGAGTACGAGGAATTTATTAGCAGATAATCTTGTTGAATAATTTCGTTTTTTGCCGCGTCGGTTCGGTTATAATCGAACGAAGGCAGAGGGGAGATGCACACTCTACTTCAGTTCTTACTGCCTCAACGTTGGCAACTGGAACGGACGAACAACTAACGCACTGTTCAACAATTCCACGTTCTTTTACATGTGCTTTTAATAAATGAGTGCCAACACCACACCAGTAATGCCAATCTATCCGGACGTGTCGTGTTCTGTTTGACATTTGACAGTTTGATCTGACCCGCCATGTGACTTACCAATCAAGGATCAGGTGTTTAGTGAAATACGATTCTGACATTTGCTACTTCTCGAACGGACTCCGTAGCATGAACGGTACCAATTTTTTTGGCGGTTTCATGAATGTGAGTCTTCAATGGATCTGTTAACTCGATTTAGGACCACTTTACCTGATCGTATGAACTCCATTCAATATGATTTTTTTAATTTTTTGAATGGTAACAACTCAGTCGACGCATTACAGAGAACTTTTCTTTATGTGGAGACCATTTGTGATTTTGAATTGTTGGCGAGTATCGTAAAAAACTGCGATATTTCGGCCGATTAGCAGGAACTCTGTGAAATTGGCTGAGCATTAAACGACACTAACATTATTGAATAACTTTGAGAATAGTACTTTCTAGCTATTCTCATCTGTAAATACCAATTATACTTTGCTTATAATTAAATAGTTTGAGATTGATTTCTGCCGAAAATAAACTAACATGGGTTTCAAAATAATTTGATAATGTGATACAATGAGATTTTAATCTTTTATTTACGTTAAAAATATCAGGGTATATCGGATATGTTGTAGCTTTCATTTGCTGCAGATTCATATTTAACGACTTTAAAATCGATTTATAATTTCGATTTATAGTATGAAGATATAATTCCAGTTCGATTAAAGTGATGCGAACTATGAATTACTAATAAATATTTGGGAATGCTAATAAATTTTGTTGCCAGACAAGACAAGAGGTATTATATATATACCTAAGCGTTTTTATTTATGGAACTGAATGCATCAATAAATTTTTTTCTGGCTTTACTGTAAATATTACCATTTCCACACGGTTCCTGACTGAATTATGAATTGCATTCTATAACTTCAATTTCGTGTCTGCATCTGCAGCCTGTCTCTTCAAAATAGTTTCTCACAAACACATGTCAGATTCGGAAATGAATAGAAACATGATGTTGCGCAATACACGTAAAAAAGTAGAACTCGTACGGATTGTTCATTTTCCTTTCGTCTGAATCATGCATCTATATAAATGGGAATTTTTTCGGGGTCGTTGATCTTTTATAATAAATAATTAGTAATCAATGAAATATATATCGCATGAAATATGAACCGCATATTTCTCAGCACTTTGAGATATTTTGAAGAGGCAGCATGAGATTCGCTGAAATTATCGATGAGAAAATCTTGAAATGGGAATAATTCAATACTTATTCATCTAAGCCTTTTCTTCCACTCCTTAGTTAACTCCAATTTTTAGCATCACATAATTGTTCAGTTTCCTCATGTTTTTTCTTCAAGATAAATGCTAGGCATTGGCGTCGTCTGTTTTTTTAGTTCTATCGATATATCCCCACACGAAAACCGGGATTTATAATTCGATTCGTTCAATAAACGATATTAAAACAATTTAAATGTCTTGTAATATGCGTTCAGACACTATAATAATCTGCAAATACTCAATCGGAGCAATTTTTTTTATTTTTATCGTAAGAGTATTCATCCGAGTCACCTGTAATAACAACGTTGAATTATTCGTATAAATTATATAGTTGTCATTTAATAGAGACTTGCGTGTTAAATAAGAGACAAGCACCAGCAATTACTAGACTTTCGCTTGGCGAAATCAGGGACGATCAAGCATAAACTTAACATGCCATTTTGATCCATTTTTTAGTCCCACTCCTCCAATGAACACATTCTTTTAGAAAGAAATCTGTCGATTCATTTATTTCCACCAGAACTGCTTTATTTGTTGTGAAACAATTGAAATTGAATTGGATAAGGTTTTGTGAGTGAAAACGCGTCTTTGATTTTGTTCTATCGATTGAAGGATACTTCGGGGAAAGCTTACATTTTTCTTGAAATTCTTATCGCTTTCATCTTCCAATGTCTGGAGCACAAGTAATAAAAATTCTAGAAGAGCAGCTTTTGCGCGCATGTTGGAATTCTTGGGCCATAAAGTGTGCAACAGCAATTGCCAATTAGTTACCAAGTTTCATTATGATTGGATCAGTATGTTTTCAGGTCTGTGCGGAGTTGAAATCTGATGAACAATTCCCGAAAAAAAAAATTCAACAGAAATTTGTATAAAGCCTCAATCCGATCGCAGTTCCGACAATATCGAGGGAATAACTCCAACCAGGACCTGTTATCAGGTTCTTTGTATTATCCAGTATATGTATTGTGTGAGTTTCATTCCTCGTACATTATCTGTCTGTTATTTCAGAAATATGTATGTGTCTATTCTTTATGTTGTTCTGTGCTCACATGTTTTTACCGAAATATTTCGTTAATCGGTTTGATTCTAGTTAATACAGATCTCAAGTCATTCCGTATTTTGAATACTGTTCTCATGTGGAACTTAAAACCCTTTCCTCTGATTCTTTTGGAAAGGCCGTGAACTTGAAGAATCACATATTCAACAAATTTGGTTGTTCTTGGTGATGTTTTTTTGAACGCTGTTTTTGATTAGTGGTGTGTTGATGAGTTCCAATTTAATTATCATTTTATTTACAATTTGGCTCAGATATTGTTTCTATATTATTTAGTAGGCATATTTTTCTGACCATTGCTCATTTCAAATAGTGCATAACTCATCTCTTATGAGCAATTTATATTTCATTATAATATACTCTGAATATTTTCTGAAATTATAACTTGCGTTGTAGATATCGGGAGGGAAAACAATGAAGAAAACCCTGTAATTTGCCCAAATACCTTTTATTTCTGAATTAGTGAGTGGTAAATGGACTCGAACGATAAGATAGATAAGACTAACTGAAGAATTATTCAAGGTCAAGTTCAAGTGAATTAGTCTGAATATAAATATATATTCTTTTGAGAATGAACAGTTAAATCCTTCTGAGTGAGGTCAGAATGCACTGGTGAAATTCGTTACTGGCCGAAATCCGCCCAATAATTCATTCTGAAAATTTCAATTGCATAATTTGGTAATATCGGTACATAGACTTTTCAAAATCATCCGTAAAAAAATTCAAAGTCAGAAAAAAAAGAAAATTGAAAAAATTCGATACCTCAGAAATACCTCAACAGATTTGAATCTAATTTGCATTATTCCAAAAGCATCTACTAGAATACAAGCCGATCGCGGAGTTCTTTTGGAAATATTAGAAAAATGCAATTTAGATGAGTATACCATGGGAACCGTTGAGCGGTTTTCAAACATTCACCATTTTGGCGTTCATTCCAACGATTTAACTGAATATTCGGTACATAATGAGGAGTCTTTCTAGAATCCCAAGTATTGCTGAAGATTGGACGCAGAAAAATATAAATATAACAGACTGCTCCTTTTTGTGTGATATCTACCGTGGCAGGCTTAATGAGGGAACAGCTATAGGCACGACTTTATACTTGTTTCATCCCTTTTGCCAATAAACATCAGAATGAAATCACGAGACTTAGGACTGGCAAACTATAAAACCTCCATCAATAGCAAGCAAGCATTTCGCGATCGTCAGCTAATTTTATGACTTATTCAAAGACATTAAAATATAGTCATTAGTGGCCTAGAGTAAATTATCTTACCTTAGGTACAATATTCTTCGAATTCTCATCAAGGTCTTTTTTGATTCAGTAAGCTGATGGGATGATCAAGAAATATGTTGCAAGTCACATAAAAACATTTATTGATTCAACGTCGCAATGTCTGCCTCCTTTGATTTATTTTTTTTTTCGCGCATCTTCTAGGGGAACATCGTGCTATCGTTTTGTTCAAATGTCTGTAATTTTCGAATTTTGAGCCGAAAATGGACGAGGTTCGACTCACTGATGACGAATGAGGTGTCAAAATCGATTCTGTCCGGCCGGCCGTTCTTCCGTAGGCACGATTACAGGCGTACGGAGAATCCTATCAACTTGACAATTTCAGGGTTGGTTGCATATCAGAATGCAAAGAGTAAGTTATTTAATGGGTGAAATCGGTCGAATAGTTTCGGAGTTTTAGCTTTTTGAAGTTTTGAGTATATTCCCCTGATATTTTGAGAGCAACTGAAGCGATTGAATTGAAACTTGGCAGTCAGTTGAAACATAACGACTCGCAACTTTGAGCGGAATTTTGTTGAGATCGTGCTTTCAGTTAATTTGAAAAAAAAATTTTTTCAACTTTTTCTCGAAAAAAAAAATATTTTTGAGACACTATTAATTCTATTCGGACAAAATTCTGATCATACTTTGAGCTTTATATTCCGCAGCAGTGTACTGATTTTCAGTTTGATGCGATAACGTTTTTGGAGATATTGTGAAAAAATATGTCAAATTTCGTGGTTTTTCCTCGATATCGTTGTTTTTTTCGGAATATCTCAAAAAATACTGATTCAGTCATGCTGAAACTTGCAACTGATTCGATAATGCTGATGATCAACTTTCTGCAGATTTTTATAATGATCGTGACATCAGAACAATTTGAAGAAAACATTTCTAATTCTCATGAAATTCTGTATAAACCTTCGGACTGTCATATATTGATTAAAATCTGGATTTCAATTCGATCTAATCTGTATTTTTGTTAATATTGGGGAAATAAAATTTTGAAAGGGGTTTATCTGCGGAATCTTTGGGTGGATTTCACCCATTCACGAATTCGGCTGGGGCTTACTTACGAAGGTCGAATAAGTGAATGGGTAGAATCAATGATCCCCATTCAAAATTTCATTTTTCCAATATCCATAAAAATGAAGATAATATCGAATTGAAACCTAGTACATTATCGAAAAAAACCTAAAAAAGCAGTGCCATGAAGGCACCAGCTTTCGCGCGCATGTTCAAATTCGTTGCCAAAATGGGACATCTCCATTGAACCTGCGCGCAAAAGCTGCTGCCTTCACGGCAGTGCTTTTTTAGGTTTTTCAAATAATATGTTCAGATTTCAAACGAAGCAGCTAGATAACTCACATCGAATTCAACAATTATTGTGTATTACATGAAAGGACAACCGAGTTTTTTAACCATCTTGATTCACTTACGAAGTCCAAAAGTTGTGAGATGATATTCTAGAATAATAATTCGCAAACATATTAATAGACCGAATAAAAGTCTATCGGTTAGGTGGAAATCTTAATTATTTCTATTTCTCACGCATGAATGTTCACCTAAGTTTCTGCATCATTCGTGCCCTCATCAAGGCTCCTTCGTTATTGAATAAATCGAAAAAACTTTCGGTGAATTGGTAGAATGCGACATGAGATGACGAAATGTTAATAGTTTTGAAATATTTTCTTCCTAGTCAATGTCACCAACGTCACAAAGAAATGAACACAGAAAAGGCAGTCTTGAATAAAGGAGGAGCCTTGATAAAGGCACGAATGGTGCCGAAACGTGTAGGTGAACATCCGTATGTGACGAATCAAAATGATGTAAATTGTCCCCTCGTCTGAATTTAATTCGATTAATTATTATTCATGGACGAAACTGCAAGTTATAACATATAAATTGAGATATAAAAAATGTATTAACTTCGACGACGAAGCTAGAGGGAACCGATAACTGTTTCTTCTGTGGGAATATATGAATTTTGACGCACTGATGAATAAGCCTTTTTCGAATTCGAGTCTGTACCTACATCTAATAGTGAAAATGATTGCACCTGAAACATGACCATAAATGGTGTCTTAGATATACGGATAGAATAATAATTCGACTTAATATTTCGCAAATATCGATGCGACTGACTTGAAATTTCGTAGTTAGTTGTGTAATAATCGAACGAAAGTTCGTATGAAATTTCGTGAGAATATACTATGATCAGATAATTCAAAATAAAGTTTTGTATTTGAAAGCCAAGCAGCGTTAGGAGGGGTCAATACCTGAATAGGCGAATATCATGTTCTATGCTACATTGCGTCAAAAATTGCTCCTGACCATCGTGAACGCAGGCGAGTTCTTCCATGATCCGTATATTTGCGAGCATTTTCTTGGGAGCAGCGTGCTGTCGTTTTGCCTAAATGTCTGTCATTTTGGGTTTTTTTCGCCCGAAGATGGTCTCAAAATACCAGATCGGACCACTGATAACGGATCCGATTCTGTCCAGCCGGCCGGCCATAGGCACGATATCATGAAAGCGGAAAACCCTAGAGACGAGACACTTAGGGTTGATTACGTATCAAAATGCACCGGTCGAATTTGACCAGATCAGTCCATTTGAATTCTCCGATTTATTTCCCCGATCTTTCAGGAAATTCTAATGCGATGAATGGAAACTTAGTATAGTTAGTTTTAGAATACCGACGCACAACTGGATGCCGGTTCTTGAATCTCGATCAAGAATTGAAGAGTATGGCAATTGTCATATGTTCATGTCGATTTTCTAAGTTTTCTCGAGCATCTGCTGAATTTGTGAAAGTTCTATTCGCCATTTCGACTATTTTTCAAGCGAATATTCAAGAAATAAACTGAATGCAAGATACCGAGAAATTTCAAATCGGAATATAAACCTAACCTTATCACCGTTTCCTCCGACTAAGCAACGAGTGGTACGGAGTATAGGAGATATAGCATTAGATTGTCGAGTGACATTCGGTTCCATGCGCAGATCATGTCTACTTGTTGTTTATATTCATTTTGTTGGAATCGACTAGTTAATGAATTAAAAGGAAATTCAAAAATTTTCGAAATTTTCGTTGAAAAGTTTTTTTTTATCTTCGGAAACTAATTATTTATCAGATTCCGAAGAAATTCAGCTCAGATCTTAAATCAATCGATATTTTTTGACATGGTCCAATTTACAGTTTCCCGATTCTAATTTTTGGAAATATTGAAAAAAATTTAATTTCTTTGTTCTTTCTGCGAAATTTTCTGCGAAATGTCGTTATCGCCGTACCATTAGAACAACTAGAAATGATCTCAAATTTTCTTTGTAGAAATTTGAACATACGCGCAAAAGCTGCTGACTGCACGTCAATGACTTTCTGTTATTTTTTTTATTTCTGTTACTTTTCTTCCAATTATAGATAACAAAGAAATATTCGAAAATAAAATATCTAATGTGTAGTTATTCAGAAGTTTCGATTCTGCGCAATCTGCCGAGTTTTAGAGGTTCATTGTCCTTGCAGTCAAATATGATGAATCGCGCAAATATCTTCATTTCTCCATTAACTCATACAATTTTTGAGAAGGTCCAAATCTTTTCCCATGACCCTTATAACTTCTTCCTAATTATAGTGAAGATTATATCTTCCTCTAGACCAACCAATGATATCAGATTCATTAGCAGCTAAATTACCTAGTCTAATAAATGAATTTATTCCTGATGTGAGCAACGAATTATCCGACTCTAAAACTAATATGCTACTGTGGCTCATCTTGAGAGTAGGAAAACCTTTGACAATATTTTATGAGTTCTCATAAATCTCTGGGACCGTAACATGAATTATAAAATTCGTTTTAAATCTTGATGGCTTATAAAAAGTCACAGTTACTCGTTTAATTTATCTGCTACAAACATTCATTAATTTCCTTCTTCGGACTGTTCAGGAAATGAAAATGACCATCTCAAGAAGCTGCAGTGGACAAAAAAATCGACAGAGGCACTGACCCTGCATTGGCACGCTGCTGCATATCTGATATTCAAATGATTTGTATAGTTTTAGGAAAATATTATTTTGTATCAAAGGTATGGATCGTGTATAAACAGAGCTCCAGTTTAATATGAACTAACATGACACAAGGACGAATATATGTTGATAAGTCAACAAATATTGGAAACAGCTGATGAGACTCATATACTTAAGACCCGTTCGATGGAATGCTGCAGTACTGACAACATACAGCGCCATCCCTAGGAGCATCTTACGAATACCAAACTTCGAGTACAGAATACTTTGATCGATTCCGTCGAACAGGTTATAAGTATCTAGAGTTTCATCAGCGATTTCCAAGGTGAGGCAGTCTGATAATCTGAAAGAACCTTGAAATCGCAGAAATAATACTGCTTGGATATCACTTCTTTGTTTGATTGGATGATTAGCTCAGATCAAGGTGAAATATTTGTTGACTTATCGACCGATATTCGACCTTGTGTCATGTTGGTATAAATATCATCTCGAGTATTTTCCAAATCGAAAATGGCTCCTTCACGACATGAGTTGGTGGTATCTCTCAATTGGGAGAATATTAAAAATTTTAACTATGAACTATTTATTATTCATGAAAAACTGAATGCCTCCATCATCTTCATTTATATGCACAAAGTATTACTCACGATGAACGAAAATGAAAACATCAGTTATTTCCCAATGAAAAAGGCTGCAAATTTTACACGAGGGTTCAGTATTTTCTCAGTTAAATAACCCAACATCATTGATATCTCTAATAAAACTAATATATTATTTAAACTCCTTGGTTTTTCACAACAAAAGTTTTTCTTTATAACTCAGAGACAGATCAGAAATCAACCGGGTGAAAATTTTTAGGTTGGGTCATGCCACAGTAACCGACGTTGAGAGTTCGGTGGTAAGTTTTTAAGAAATATTTTTTCCCCCTTACCCCCAGTTTTGAACCCTAAGGGTACACCGATCCTGCTGAAAAGCTTGGAGGACCAATCTCGGGCGACACACGATTTTTCTACCAAGTTTCACGGATTTCGGTTCAGTACTTTCAGAGGAAAGCCCCGGACGGTAGACGGTGGATTAGTTCAATCAAATCTCCATACTTTAAAATGTAAACTGTGAAATTTTCAGGGAAGTAATTTTTTTGATCGATAAATAAGGTTTATTATTTTGATTTCATCAAATAACAATACAAAATTAGTTTACACCCAAATTTGACCAAAAATAACATGATACCAAACGGAAACACATCATAAATATGAAAAAAATATATGAAATAAAAATGTGAACTCTACGATGATAAATCATTTATTCTTGAGTATTAATGAAAATTCACTCTCGATTTCATGTAGAATTTCTCCATCAGCCTCATGGAAACAAACAAGAACTCTAGAGCAAACGGAATTTAAACACGCTGTAGAACATTTGTAGGAATACTGTCAACTACGGAAATGGAAGCGGAAAAAAACATTTAGAACACATGGGAAACAGCGTTTTTACCTAGTATTATCTTCTGAAACAAAAACATGTTTGTCTTGCCTCGAGTAGATCTGCTATATTTCCTCAGCTATAAATCCTTCAGCAAATACTGATGTCATACAATCTCGATTTTTCTCCTTTGTCTTTTCGTGAAAGTGGTGATGAATTTAATCGACATCTCATATGAATATCAGCCAATATATAAACAATATTCTTGACATGCAAACGTTATCTTTTGAATTATCTCAAATACGCATTTTGTGAAAATATTCTCAAAAAATTATGCATTACGCATTGACGTGAAGTCAGCAGATTTTGCGCGTTTTTTCAAATTTGCTGATAAAACGGTCTTTCTTTCACATATTGACTCCGCCAAACGTACCTTTGCTACCTGAAAATTTGGCGATCTTATTCCCATATGGTCCCCATTAGAATTTTGCATGCACCTTCATGCTATCATCTTTCAATCAAATAATTCATTTCAAATCGATCCAATCTCTATTTTCGGAGACATTGGGAAAAAAATCTTGATTGCGTATATCCACGGAGTAGGTTCGAACCTTAATTACGAAGGACGAATTCATGAACTGGTGAAACCCTCCCAATGATTCCGCAGATGAAATATTATAATCCCAATATTTCCAAAAATTCAGATCGAATTGATATCCAGCACTTGATAGAAAAATAAATTTCTTGAAGATTATATTATCAGAAGATAGCAGAGTACCGAAACTTTTTATTATTACGCGGTCATCACGAAATTTAACACAAAGTTGTTCATCAGCAATTTCAAACTAGTTTTAAAGTTCCTCTATCATTTAATTTGTATTTTTTGAGTTATTTCGGAAAAAACCACGAAGTTTGACCAAGTTTTCACCAATATCTATAAAACTTACTATCGTATCAAACAAAAATTTCATACACCGCTGTAAAATATGAAGGTCAATGTCTAAGCATAATTTTTCCTCAAATATCCTTTGAAAATGCGCGCAAAAGCTGCTGACTTCACGTCAGTGCATCCCTTAAACACAATAACTTCCGGAAGAAACGACTCGGAAACTCGATATCTGTAGAGAAGGATTGGGGCTTAATTATGAAGGTTGAATTGATGAATGGGTAAAATCCGCCCAATGATTCCGTAGATATACCCATTCAAATATTTATTTTCCCAACATTTCCAAAAATACAGATTAGATCGAATTGAAATCCAGTACTTCATCGAAAAATGCCTAGAAATGCACTGACGTCAAGTCAGCAGCTTTTGCGCGCATGTTCAAAGGATATCACCAAAAGAGAACATGCGCGCAAAAGCTGCTGACTTCACGTCAGTGCTTTTCTAGTTTTTTTCTCAATCCCTATCTAAAGCGGAAATCGAACCTGGGTCTCCATTGCTGATCGAGCTGAAATCTAGGAACCGGTTCTAGATATTATTGAGTATACTGAACTTGCACATCGTTGCTTAACTCTCTATGGTCGTTAATTATATAATCATCTTCCAGCTTCTGTGAAAAAATTTGATTTGGAAATGTTTAAGAATGAAATTAAGAACTTTCTTAAAAAAAAGGTTTTTACTCTGTAGATGAATATTTGCGCGACTCCTTAGTTGCTTAGTTTTAGACTGATATGTCCTACACACTGTGTAGTGTATCAAATATTCATTTTTATTATTATTATTATAATTCACAGCAATTTGAAAGAATTGACAGCTCAACCGCCATATGTGGACCTAAAACTCACAGTGAAATTTCTTCGGAAACAATTTATTATTTGGCTGGCCTGAAAGTCTTGAATTACTGACATTGTGGAAAATTATCTGTTTCCAAGAACTGGCGAGCAAAAAGTGCAATGAAACGAGATGAAATTGACTGATTTGTCAAGTTTCAAGCTGTGAGGTTCTGCTGATGAATTTGTTCGACGGAATAGAAAAAGTTCCGAAGAAGTACAATAAATAACAGGGCTGCGAAAAGAGACGTGCGATAATCGCCAATTTCAACGCTAATAAATTTAAGTGAATTAGCATTAAACGTGCCTAAATAGAGGTTGATTAAACATTGTCCGTAAATAAATCATCAGTGTAAGTTATATTAAAATGCTGCTTTAATATATGCAGATGGCAATGCTCAACTTGGCCGATATTATGTCGGTGAAATAACCGCAGGCGTTCTTCAAAAATCAACAAGTGAACATGCTTTACTGATTATTCCATAATTCTGATACGCTACACTAGCTTCGTTTTTTTTCATTATTTCATCGAGATCGAGTAGGTCTTTAATTCCTATTTAAATGACGGCGTACTTTTTGAAGTAGTACTCCTAAATATCCGCGTACATTTTGGTCGGCAATTTGGAGTGGTTGTAAACTTTAAACCGAAGTGAATATACAGGGTGTAAATGAATAGTTGCGAAAAAAATTTAGAGGTGACTCCTTGTTGAAAACTAGGGTTGGTCTTTCGTTTACAATTTTTTTTGAGCAGCCCCTGCTTAGATATAGCCCCCCAGAAGATGTCGCCAGACAATTTTGAATTATCTTCTCAAAAACCGAATATCTCAGAAAGATTATTAAACTAAGTAGACATTTTACGCGAGCGAGGAGGCACTCAAAAAGATTTTTTATAGTGTTGCTCCATAATTTGAAGGCGTAGAAAAAAATCAAACCTTCAATTCAACATGATGTTCGTATTTTCCAGTAAAATTTCAACACTTGATTCTTGATTTTCCGTACAAGAAAATATCATAACTGAATCTTCTAACCATGTTTAAATACGTGAAATATTTCCAGTATTAACAGAGAAAAAAGTTTCTTCAACATTCGCCAGGTCTTTAGAATTATTGAATTCACATAATATTTCCTCAAATTCATTATTTTCCCAAAGTAAATTCACATTTTGAAAAATACGTAATTACTACGACCTCTATGCAGAGAGGACAACGTTGTGTAGTTATCTGACAGGAAAATTACTATAACCTAACATTTTCAAAATAAACACGGTGAAATGTGTCAGAATGTCATGGCCAACCAGGATAGTTTATGAAAGTAAATGGAGTATAGGTATCTTACAAAGTTTCAGAAATATTTAACAACTGTCACTAATTAAACATGTGAACACCTAGATTGGAATGAACGATAAAATGTACAGGGTGATTCATTAAGGGTTGCCACCGGCCGTATCTCGGAAACCGTTCATCCTATAACTTCCGGAAAAAAATTCTAATGACAAAATCGGCCCCTAGCAAATGATTAAAAATATTTTCAAGTTCGTAGTTCCCCACTAGAGGGCGCAATCTATCACTTGTAAAATATAATCTCATTTTTTACGAAATATTCTCCAGCTAACAGTGGTAAAAAATAATAAAATAAGAAAATACTCTTCCTATTCAACAACTTTTGTTTCAGTAATTTTTCTATATTTCCTTTTTTTTAATGATGGGATGGAAAAACTTTTCTTCACAAAAAAAACACTCTGACTTCTGTATGCGTGAACCGATTTTCACGAAATTTGATTTCATTCGAAGGCCATTAAAAGCAGATCACAGAAAAATATGACAACAACATACCGGGTGATCCAATTAAAAACTACAGGCTGTTTTATGTTACTTCACCCTATTTGCGCGTTTTACTGGAAAATTTCAAATGCAATGCTATGATTCTAACCGACTGAGAATAAGCTAAGCATTATTACCTATTGACTTAAACCCGCAGACAGATATCTCCGGTCATTCCGAAGATATTAACATTTTTGCAGATTTCGATAAGTGTTGATCAACCCTGTGAAATTCAGGAGGAATTGAGTTATTTCATCAGCTAAACAATCAAATGAAAGAAAAAACTTATCAAAAATGTATGCCACTCACAAAACAAGCTGATCTAGATCCAGTAAGCTTTGGCGTTACTGTTTATTCTCGGTTTCTATAGCTGTAAAATTTATTTAGGTCGATTGCAAACTACTAGTTCATGAGGCCTCATTATTCAAACGGAGAAGCATATGATATGCTTAATGTTCATGCTGAATGTTTAAAAATGCAGTACCTGAAAGGGAATACCCGATACGATATCCTGAAAGACGTCGTCATTCCAGAAAAGTATTCAAAAGATTGACACGAAGAGTGCGACAAACTTGGAAGGTTCAATATGTTGGAAGAAAAAATAGAAAACGTAGAAGCCGTCATGAGGATAATATCATAAAAGTTTTGGCTTGTGTTTATGCTGAATCACATTCAAGCATCCGAAAAATTGCAAGTGATTTGGGATCGAATTATTCGCAAGTTCAAAGGATACTAAAGTACCCTAAACCGCATCCGTATCATGTTGTCTTGCACAAAGAATTGAAAGAGACGAGAGGACTTTAGCAATTGGTTGAAACAAATGCTGAACGGCGAATCTAACTTACTTCATAGAATATTATGGACTGACGAGGCTACTTTTTCTAGCAATGGTAAAGTAAATTTACACGACAGCCACTACTGATCATCTAACGACCCATATTGGCAAAAATAAGTCAATAATCAGAATCGCTGGAGTGTTTAGGTGTGGTGCGGAATTTTTGATGGAACAGTTGTCGGGCCATTTTTCTTCGATAGTGTCTTAACGGGATAAAGGTGCTTGAAATTTTAAGGGAAAATTTTCGAATTCTTTTGGATGATATTGCTATTCAAGACAGAATAGATATGTGGTATCAACAAGATGGTTGCCCGGCGCATTATATGCTGCTAATGTTAGGGAATATTAAGATACCGTCTTCTCAAAGAGGTGGATTGGACGAGGGAGTATTTTTCCTGCAAGATCACTCGACCTCACAGTATTAGATTTTATTTTTGGGGGAGAATGAAGACTTAGTTTTCCGAACACCACCAACTACAAGTGAGGATATGAAAAATATATTTCGACAGGCAGCTGAAACTTTTTCTCATATTGAGCAACTAAAGAAAGACTAAATTTATGCATAGAAAAAAATGGTAGACATTTTGAATATTTGAAATGATTATGTAAAAGGGTTGTTTTTTGTTCAAATATTTTCGTTGTTGCTAATTTTTGTTTCATTTTATCGTATTATTGTTATTTCATGTGTGTTTAGTATTTTGCTGCCTTGTCATGACGAATAAAGTCACTTCCTTGTTTTTCAAGCTCGCAGGGTTGATCAACACTTATCAAAATTTACAAAAATGTTAATATCTTCGGAGTGACCGGAGATATCTGTCTGCGGTTTTAACAAGTCAACAGGTGATAATGCTTAGCTTATTCTCAGTCGTTTAGAATCATAGCATTGCATTTGAAGTTCTCCAGTAAAACGCGCAAATAGGATAAAGTGACATAAAACAGCCTGTAGTTTTCAATTGGATCACCCGGTATGTTGTTGTCATATTTTTTCTGTGATCTGCTTTTAATGGCCTTCGAATGAAATCAAATTTCGTAAAAATCGGTTCACGCATACAGAAATCAGAGTGTTTTTTTTGTGAAGAAAAGTTTTTCCATCCCATCATTAAAAAAAAGGAAATATAGAAAAATTACTGAGACAAAAGTTGTTGAATAAGAAGAGTATTTTCTTATTTTATTATTCTTTACCACTGTTAGCTGGAGAATATTTCGTAAAAAATGAGATTATATTTTACAAGTGATAGATTGCGCCCTCTAGTGGGGAACTACGAACTTGAAAATATTTTTAATCATTTGCTAGGGGCCGATTTTGACATTAGAATTTTTTTCCGGAAGGTATAGGATGAACGGTTTGCGAGATACGGCCGGTGGCCACCCTTAATGAATCACCCTGTATAAAATTATCATCACCTTTTCGATATGCTCTGCTGAAAAAATACAGCCCTAATATTACATGACCAACCACGATAAACTAGATCTTTAGATATCTTCATCAAGTATAGGGTAAGGCCCATTGTAGCTTCGCCTGAGGACTATTTACCTCAACTATGTAAGTTTTCCTAGTAATTTAGAGTCATAGTCGTCAACATGAGCTTGAGCACACGAAATCAGCAGGGCGAAGTATTCAATTAGGGAGAAAAAGTGCGTGCTAAAAAGTCATATAAAGACGACACATATTGAACTATTGAGAAAACAAACATTCGTTTGATTAGTTATAGGTTTCAGTTGTATAATGCAATCTTTCACGCTAGTCGTGTTAAGGACAAAGGAGTTGTCTATCACTACACTAACACGCCACCTCCATAAGGTCGTCAGATCCGGACCAAGGGTAGAAACAACCCTTATTTTCAGCCATATACATTGGAATGAATACTGCATACGGTTTATTTGGTAAACCCGCAAGATTTCCCGTCGCCGAGATACTGAAGAGATATTTACATCATTGTACGCAGTGTGTTTTTCTGAATAAAAATGTGAAATCGAACATAGGCGGTCTCCCTTAATTTGGAAGATATGAGCCCCCAAATGTCCAAAATGATTCGTTTTCAGGTCCCTTTTTCCACCATAAAAACGATCTCTCACTTCATCTGTATAGTTCACAAACCACCTTTGAACCTTCAACCAACAATAAGCAACACTTTTTTTCAAGAATAATCAATATTTAATGAAAAAACAATGAAATTACTGGATAACCCCTTAACCTCTATTCCTTCTGATTTCGACTCAGTCTAAAAGTGAAGTTTGGCAATGGCGCGAATTTCATCGGTCAGAATCGTGCCATCGTGCGTATTCGTGAATGAGATTATTGCTGTCGAGAGAAATGAAATATGTTCTTAGTTCTTACTGTGTTTACTGCTATACTCTAAATCTTGCAATAGGAGAATTCGTTTCTAATGAAATCCACAAGGTTGAAACGCATAGTACATTTTTTTCATATGTGACAGGTCACGCCCTTCCCAGATTTCCAATGAAATCGAGGTTATTATACAACCCATTTTATTGGAATACCCTGAATCTCATTCTAAACTGGGACCATCTCGAAGACAACAAAAATCGAAGTAGATAAAAACCTCCCTATTTTGAAGGGGAAATAAAGTTCAAACGAAAATATTGAGAGTGAAACCTTAAACAAATATTCTCAATGATTTTGTTTTGATTTTAGAATAACCACCTCTTCTTCAGTGACAGAAGCATTTTCCTTACAATCATATCCTTCAACTGCCCATCATTTCCTATTTCCCGCCAGCAACTACTCTTCGGTCATAATACGTTGGTCAGCGATGAAAAGACGCTGTTGCCAAGCTCCGCTTTAACATTAAGAAGTATTTCGTAGAAATATAGGTTAAGTGGTTGTCTAATATTTTCACTTTTCTTCCTTTAAATAATAAATATTCTTGAAAGAAAGTGTCGCTATTCGTTGGTTGAAGGTTCAAAGATGATTTATGAACTAGATTTGAGAAGTGAGAGATCCTTTTTATGGCGAAAAAAAGGATCAGAAAATGCAAAAATTCGGAACTTTGGGGGCCCATATCTTCCAAACAAAGAGAGACCGCCTATGTTGGCCTGCATATTTTTTGTTCAGGAACTCACACTGCTTACAATGGTGTGAATATCTTACTTATAGCTTATAGCTTAGTTTGGCAATGGCGCGAATTTCATCGGTCAGAATCGTGCCATCGTGCGTATTCGTGAATGAGATTATTGCTGTCGAGAGAAATGAAATATGTTCTTAGTTCTTACTGTGTTTACTGCTATACTCTAAATCTTGCAATAGGAGAATTCGTTTCTAATGAAATCCACAAGGTTGAAACGCATAGTACATTTTTTTCATATGTGACAGGTCACGCCCTTCCCAGATTTCCAATGAAATCGAGGTTATTATACAACCCATTTTATTGGAATACCCTGAATCTCATTCTAAACTGGGACCATCTCGAAGACAACAAAAATCGAAGTAGATAAAAACCTCCCTATTTTGAAGGGGAAATAAAGTTCAACCGAAAATATTGAGAGTGAAACCTTAAACAAATATTCTCAATGATTTTGTTTTGATTTTAGAATAACCACCTCTTCTTCAGTGACAGAAGCATTTTCCTTACAATCATATCCTTCAACTGCCCATCATTTCCTATTTCCCGCCAGCAACTACTCTTCGGTCATAATACGTTGGTCAGCGATGAAAAGACGCTGTTGCCAAGCTCCGCTTTAACATTAAGAAGTATTTCGTAGAAATATATAATAGGTTAAGTGGTTGTCTAATATTTTCACTTTTCTTCCTTTAAATAATAAATATTCTTGAAAGAAAGTGTCGCTATTCGTTGGTTGAAGGTTCAAAGATGATTTATGAACTAGATTTGAGAAGTGAGAGATCCTTTTTATGGCGGAAAAAAGGATCAGAAAATGCAAAAATTCGGAACTTTGGGGGCCCATATCTTCCAAACAAAGAGAGACCGCCTATGTTGGCCTGCATATTTTTTGTTCAGGAACTCACACTGCTTACAATGGTGTGAATATCTTACTTATAGCTTCGTGACGGGAAATCTTGCGGGTTTACCGTTTATTTTTATTTCGGAGTGATCATGATAAAATAGAGGTGAAATGTTGAAAATCTGTTTGATGGAAGTGCATACTGATTGATAATCTATAAAGAATCCCTCTAAAGAAATCATATCCCAGAAGTTTATACTTATTTGTATAGCAGTATTCAAGAATTCGTACTGAAACTGATCGGAAAAAAATCATTTCGTGAACAAAATCACATCGAACTAACAGGAGATGTGACATATAGCGCCATCCTCGCTGTTGTAAAGAGGATGGCGCTAACAATCGCGCAATTTCATTATGTCCAAATTACGTACATTGGGCAAAAAATGTACGGTCTAACGTCCGACCGTAAACACAATAACTTCCGAAAGAAACAACTTAGAAACTTGATATTTGTAGCGTAGGTTTGAACCTTGATTGCGAAGGCCGAATTTGTGAATGGGTAAAATCCACCCAATGATTCCGCAGATATACCCATTCAAAATTTCATTTTACAAATATCTCCAAAAATACTGATAGGATCGAATTGAAATCAAGTATTCTATCGGAAAATTATAGTTCGAAGGTTCATGCAGAATATCATGAGGATAATATGATCAGAAGATTACAGAATATTGAATATTTGAAAAAAAAAATTTGAATTTTTTTCCCAATTGTTCTATTCATACTTTCATCACGAAATTCTGCACAAAGTAGCCCATCAGCATTTTCAAACTAGCTGCCGAATTTCATTTCGACTGAATCAGTATTTTTTGAGATATTCCGGAAAAAACAACGTTATCGGAAAAAAAAACAACGAAATTCTACATATTTTTTCCCAATATCTCCAGAAATTATGGTCGTAATGAAATTCAATACACTGCTGAAAAAGAAAATGTTCAAGGTACGAGCAGAAGTCTTTTACGGATTCAATAAACAGTTTTCGAAAAAAAAATGTTTTTCGAAAAAAATTTCGAAAAAAATTTGTTCAACATTTACTGATAGTGCGATCTCAACGAAAGTTGTGCGTTGTTATGCTTCAACTGACGGTCAAGTTTCAATTCAATCGCATAAGAATTACCTGAAATATCAGGAAATTATTCTCAAAATTTCAAATGAACGTAACTCCTAAACCATTCGAACGATTTGTCCCATTAACGAACCTAACCGCCGCATTTCAATGCCTGTCCTAATCTGAAATTTTCAAGTCGCTAGACCAACAGTTATTGTGTTGTCGGCCGAATGGCCGGCCGGAAAATATCGATTTTGACACCGGATTCGTCATCAGCGAGTCCAACCTAGTCGTTTGAGACCATTTTCGGGAAAAAAAATCGAAAATTAGAGACATTTGGACAAACTGATAGTACGCTGCTCCCCAAAACATGCGCGCAGAAGAAATTCGAGAAATTTTTCGAATTTTTTCAAAATTTTGAAATGATAATCCAATTCCTAAAGAAATCTCAAACAAATTTTTTTACCCACGAATTTAAACATGCGCGCATGACCTGCTGACTTCATGTCAGAGGTTTTCTATTGCACTTGCTCCTAATTTTATATCGGATCCGCATTTCTCGAATTTCTATTGAGGAAACCAATCCGCGGATTTTGTCCATTAACGAACTTCCTTCTCTTCACTAATCGTTTTTCACCATTTTCTGCTCAAAATTAGAAAAAAACAGACATCAGGACAAAACGCTAGCGCTCTATATAGTTCCCTAAAACAAGTGCGTGAAAAGTATACAGGGTGATTTTTTTAAGTGTTTCATTAGAAGTTTTCGAGGAAGGAATTGTAATACAGATTAAAGATTTTGGATTTTCGTTTTAGAGAACATGAACTTTAATTGCAAAATATTTTCAAGCGGAATCTACTTCCGGTTTCACCGGAAACGAATGTAACTTCGTTATTTCAAATGCAACACCCTGTATATTTTCACATATTCGAATTCTTCGTTTAATTTTACACTGATTTGATGTATGATATGTGCAACCACTCAAGCGGTTTTTGGATTATAACCTGATTATCAAATTTTTTGAAAAAAAGGTTGTCACAGATTAGTGTCCATATCTTCAAAATCCTTCATTATAAGAATTTCTTTTTGCAAAAGTAGAACAAAAGAAAGTACGCTGATACTGTTTCTTGTATAACTTATGAGGAAATATTATACAGGTTGTCTGAAAAAGGGCCCCAAATTGAGACTCAATAAAACTATGAAATCTCACTTTTTTCAAATGGCAACCCTATAATTTTGTAATTCCAATCGATTGCTCGTCAAAAACTAGTGAGGGTGTCCCGAACATTGCATGCCTCTAAAATCAGTAGTTTTGCCGTTATTCAATGAAATTCGAATTTCATGATCAAAGCCTGCTTTCGCACAGTCAGATTCATTTGTAAGCTTGCATTTTTGAAGTAGGCTATGTTAGGAACTGTCATTCTTACTTTTTCTTACAGGTCAAGCACTATGCAAAACATGCAATAACAATTACACTAGAAAGATATATCAAAAGTATGTTCTTTATTTGCGGCAAATGTAACAAATTCCTAGAAAGGGTAATTAGAAATTCAACGAAAGAAATTCACATTTACGATCTTTAACAAAATCAAAGTTCAGGAGGTATCAAAACAATTTTCTACGTACTGCAAGCCTTAACCCTAAACGGACTCGAGTGAATACAGTAATAGATAATGAAAAAAAATGATATCTTAGTTTAAAACTATCACAAAAATTTTATTTACAACAGGAAACTAATAGGTAGGTACTACAATAAATTTTCAAAATGTTGGCCGCCTACCGCCATACATTCATCAATTCTTCTACGAACTCCATCTGATGTTGGCATTTTTGAGCACTTTTTGACACGACGAATATGAAACTTCTAATTCCTGTGCTACCTGTCTGATGGAACCTCTTGGATTTCCGTGAATATGTCCTAGAATATTCATTTGATTTTCTTCATTACCTGTTACTGTTTTCACACGATTCCGTTTTGGGTTAATGCTTCCACTACGGAGAAAATTGTTTTGATACCTCCTGAACTTTGATTTTGTTAAAGGTGGTAAATGTGGGTTTCTTTCGTTGAAAGTTCTGACTGCCCTTTCTAATATTTTGTTACATTCACCGTAAATGAAGAACATATTTAATACATCACTGTTACTGTAATTCTGATTTTGCATAGTGCCCGATTAATCAAACAAGTATAAATGACAGTTCTCAAAAATGCATTATAAATGAACAGACATAGCCTTCTTGAAAATTTCTATCCTAATAAATCTATGGTTAGACTAAGAAACCTTGATTTATTCCCGAAATTCGAATTTTATTCAATTACGGCGAAATTACTGATTTTAGAGGCATGGAATGTTGGGGACACTCTAAGTAGTTTTTGACGGGCAATCGATTGGAATTACAAAATTATAGGGTTGCCATTTGAAAAAAGTGAGATTTCATAGTTTTATTGAGTCTCAATTTGGGGCCCTTTTTCAGACACCCTGTATAATATTTCCTCATAAGCTATACAAGAAACAGTATCAGCGTACTTTCTTTCGTTCTACTTTCGCAAAAAGAAATTCTTATAATGAGGGGTTTTGAAGATATGGACACTAATCTGTGACAACCTTTTTTTCAAAAAATTTGATAATCAGGTTATAATACTAAAACCGCTTGAATGGTTGCACATATCATACATCAAATCAGTGTAACATTAAACGAAGAAATCGAATATGTAAAAATATACAGGGTGTTGCATTTGAAATAACGAAGTTACATTCGTTTCCGGTGAAACCGGAAGTAGATTCCGCTTGAAAATATTTTGCAATTAAAGTTCATGTTCTCTAAAACGAAAATCCAAAATCTTTAATCTGTATTACAATTCCTTCCTCGAAAACTTCTAATGAAACACTTAAAAAAATCACCCTGTATATTCGGTCGAGCATCTTGCAAATGTAAGTTTGATGCCGCAAGTTACAAGTCCTAAAATAATTGACGTAACCTGAGCGCATCTTAATTTCGAAGAATACCTGGAATTAATTCGTTGCCAAAGAATAATTGTCTTGTCAACATATCACACCGTATGTCGATTAACCGCAGTCGCATGTAACCTAGTGAGCCTGAGGCCCAAAATGTGCGCCCTCGGCTGAAATTGTCACGAAACATATAAATGCTAATTTCTTACTGGACATGTGTCCACGTTGTAGTCGAGTAGGGACAATAGAACTGTGCCCTTTCGAATGCGGTTTAGCAGTTTCGTGCTCGATTGTCATATGTTTTCTAGTCCTCGTTATGGCCATCCCACAATTATCGATATTATATAAACAGCCTGATCGCCCTTGGCACAAAAAATCGTGAAAAGGGCTATATTATCAGAACACGAGCAGATGTTCTATTCCCCCTTTGCTGTTGTGTGCCCAGAAAGCGCGTTTGGCCATCCTCGAAGACGTCCACACTTTCATAGGCATCGATGACAATGGAATTATTTATTTAAAAGGTGAAATATTATCTATGAATTATGAAATATGTCTTTTTGCGCGCATGTTCTAGGGGAACAGCGTGCTATCGTTTTGTCCAAAATGGTCTCAAACGACTAGGTTGGATTCACTGATGACGAATCCGGTGTCAAAACCGATTCTGTCCGGCCGGCCGTGGACACGACAACTGTAGAACAGAGCCAGCTGGCAACTTGAAAGTTTCAGATTAGGTCGCGCATAGGAATGCGCCGGTTAAGTTCGTTAATCGGACAAATCGGCAAAATGGTTTCCGAGTTAAAGCCATTCGAAGTTTTGAGGATATTTTCCCGATATTTCAGTAACTACTGGAGGGATTGGATTGAAACTTTGCAGTTAGATGAAGCATAACGACGCGCAACTTTGAGCAGAATTTTACTGGGATCGTATGGTCACTCAATTTGAAAAAAAATTTTCAAAGAAAGCAGATTTTTTTCAGAAGCGATCAATCGTATTCGGAAATAATTTTGCTTATATTTTAAGATTTATATTCCACAGCAGTGTACCGGCCTTTATTTCGATACGGCTATCAGTTTTGGAGATATTCGGAAAAAATATGTAAAATTTCGTGGTTTTCTCCTCGATATCGTTGTTTTTTTCGGTATAACACAAGAAATACTGATTCAATCAGGATTACACTTTGCAGCTAGTTTGAAGATGCTGAAGGACAACTTTGTGCAAAATTTTTTTTTTCAAATATTCAATATTATGAATATTATGTGATCTTCTTATTATTTTATCCCCAGTAAATTCTGTGTGAATCTTCGAACTGTCATTTTTGCGCGCATGTTCTAGGGGAACAGCGTGCTATCGTTTTGTCCAAATGTCTGTAATTTTGGATGATTGAGCCGAAAATGGTCTCAATCGACTAGGTTGGACTCACTGATGACGAATCCGGTGTCAAAATCGATTCTGTCCGGCCGGTTGGCCGTCCGTAGACACGATAACTGTCGAACGAAGCGAGCTAGCGACTTGAAACTTTCAGGGTAGGTTGCGCATTGGAATGCCGCGGTTAAGTTCGTTAATGGGCCAAATCGATCGAATAGTTTCGGATTTATAGGCATTTGAAGTTTTGAAGTTATTTATTTTTTATTTCAGAAACTACTTGAGCGATTGGATTCAAACTTGGCAGTTTGGTGGAGTATAACGACGCGCAACTTTGAGCCAAATTTCGTCAAGATCATATTGTCAATAAATTAAAAAAAAATTTTTTTCGAAATTTTTTTACAAAAAAATTTTTTTTTCGGGAACCATTCATCATATCCAAAAAAAATTATACTCACACTTTGACCTTCTAATTTCACAGCAGTGTACTAAATTTCAGCTCGATACGATCATAAGTTTTGGAGATATCGGGAAAAAATATGTCAAATTTCGAGGTTTTCTTCTCGATATCGTTGATTTTTTTGGTATTACTCGAGAAATACTGATTCAGTCCTGATTAAACTTCACAGCTAGTTTTAAGATGCTGAAAGACAAAATTTCGTGATAATCGGGTTATTAGAACAATTTGAAAAAAAAAATTTATATGATTTTTTCATCATATCATCCTCATTAAATTCTGTATGAAACTTCGAACTGTTATTTTCGATGAAGTACTGGATTTCAATTCGATCTGGTCTGTATTTTTGGAAATATTGGAAAAATAAAATTTTGATTGGGTATATCTACGGAATTATTGGGTGGATTTTACCCATTCACGAATTCGGCCTTCGTAATTAAGGTCCAAACCTTCTCTACAAATATCGAGTTTCTAAGTTGTTTCTTTCGGAAGTTATTGTGTTTACGCAGTCGGCCGTTAGGCTGACCGTAAACACAATAACTTCCGGAAGAAACGACTTAGAAACTCGATATTTGTAGAGTAGGTTTGGGGCTTAATTAGGAAGGTCGAATTCGTGAATGGGTAAAATCCGCCCAATGATTCCGTAGATATACCCAATCAAAATTTTATTTTTCCAATGTTTCCAAAAATACAGATCAGATCGAATTGAAATTCAGTACTTCATCGAAAATAACAGTTCGAAGTTTCATACAGAATTTAATGAGGATGATATGATGAGAAAATCATATAAATTTTTTTTTTCAAATTGTTCTAATAACACGATTTTCACGAAATTTTGCGTAAAGTTGTCTTTTAGCATCTTAAAACTAGCTGTGAAGTTTAATCAGGACTGAATCAGTATTTCTCGAGTAATACCGAAAAAATCAACGATATCGAGAAGAAAACCTCGAAATTTGACATATTTTTTCCCGATATCTCCAGAACTTATTATCGTATCGAACTGAAATTTGGTACGCGCGCACGTTCAAATTCGTTGCTGAAGCGGTCATCTACATTGAACATGCGCGCAAAAGTTGCTGCCTTCACGGCAGTGCTTTTTGAAATTTTTCGATAAAGAACTGGATTTTAATTCGATCTCATCTGTATTTTTGGAAATATTGGAAAAATCAAATTTTGCATGGGTATATCTGCGGAATCATTGGGTGGATTTCACCCATTCACGAATTCGGCCTTCGTAATTAAGGTTCAAACCTTCTCTACAAATAACGAGTTCCTTACTCCCGGAAAAAACGACTTAGAAACTCGATGTTTGTAGAGAAGGTTTGGGGCTTAAGTACGAAGGTCCAATTCGTGAATGGGTAAAATCAGCCCAATGATTCCGTAGACATACACATCCAAAATTGTATTTTCCCAATATTTTGCGTGCATGTTCAAATTCGTCACAGTGGTTACCTCCATTGAACATGCGCGCAAAAGCTGCTGCCTTCGCGGCAGTGCTTTTCTAGGATTTACTTTATTTTCTGATCGATATCAATTACATTTCCGTTGAAATTGAAATAGACAATATAACATTTCAGAATGACAGGTTGAACTCCAATCAGGACACGTTAGGCCGGGTCCAGATAAGTGTAATCCGAACAACGAATGCAATAAAATTTGATAAACGATTCGACGAAAAGTGTGGACGGCAGTCTAGGTCAGCGTAATAAATTCGAATGCAGCGCGTTCGAGTTGAATACCGAGTCCCGACGGGAGCAGAAAGAGCGCTGCCTCGAATCTTAAAACTCCCTGTGTTTTATTGCAATCGCTGTTCGTAGTACACTCTTCTGGACCCGGCTTATTGCGAACAGCGAATGCAACAAAATACAGGGAGTTTTATGGTTCGAGGCAGCGCTCTTTCTGCTCCGTCAAGATTCGGTTTTCAACTCCAACGCTGCATTCGATTTTATTATTCGAGGCTGAACTCGAGTGCCATTTGACAGATATTATTTGTCGTTTATAAATTTCATAACTGATACTTCAATTACCAATAAAAAGTTTTTGAAAATGGATGCAAATTATGTGTTCTATTTATTCTTTGAAAACGCGCAATTTGAAACATCCTTTATAAATAATGCAGGTCTTCGTTAAGCGATATTCAACATAATAAATTTCAAATAGGTTACATTTGATAATTTGAATAGGTATACAGAAACTATAAGAATAAATGGAAAGACCTCTTCAAGAGATAAAATCTAACCCCAAAAGTGATCGGATTCCGATATCAAATGAAATATTTCGATAACTATCCATCATATAATGTTGAAACTTCGAAAATACATATCATTGATATGATATTGCAATGGCGGATGCCAAACCTTTTATACACTTCGGAACAGGCTCAAAAGGGATGAATTAACTAAATTACTGCAGAAAGGTTCATTCCATCCTTGTCATTTTGAGAGGAAACTATGACGTCACGATAGTCACTAACCAAGAATCGAATGTATTGGCGACAAATTGAAAAAACCCTAGAAATACATTGATAATAAGTTTCTCCACAGTCATAATCTCAACTGATCACTTGGGCCTGACAGAAGACGTAGCAGTATATCATAAAATAGAATATAGCGATTCTGGCTGTTTGTCGAGATATTTCACCTTTCGGATGAAGAACTCCTAGACATAGTCATGATATAGCCTTTCGCGGAGCTCTAAGAGATATTTTTTAATGATTTAACCGGAGCATAAACGGTAACAATAAATCTGTATCGGTGTAATTCATATTTGGTCAAAATACAAGAGGGGTTAGGAAGACCGAAATCGAATAACAATATCTTATCGGTCCAGGTATAAAAGAAAAGACCCACCGACAAACTTGTTTGAGTTCAGCTAATAATTCATCATCCGCCTTTACTTATTATACAATATGGCTCGCACCTGGTAATTTCTCGATTGCCGTCCTATTCTACAGGGTTGTACTGTGTGTATTTTATGAAAGCACTGACGTAGCCTAGTGTTCTCAAGCGCGCTCCTGCATCACTATTGATTTGAATGAGTGTTGAGCAAGGATCTTTCCTATAGGGTATTTGAAATTTGACAGTCGACAGGGACGCCATATTGTTGAAGTTACATCTGTGAAATTGGCTGTCATTTATTCAGTTTGTTTTACGAAATCATCCTGGAAAGATAAAGCGTTCACCAACACAAGCAAATTATCGCTGTTTCCATTTCATGATCGCCATAATAGTCTTACCGAGGAGGTTATTTGTAATATGGTATATGGGTCTGAGTACACTGGTCTGGTGAATAATAAACCAACACCCGTACGAGGACGAAAATAACCGCCGGTGTTCATGGCCGCGTGCAGTGGATTTGGTGTTGCCTACAAGGAGGCATGCTTCTGCACACTACAATGCGAATTTTGTGCCGTGACATGTACCTGTAGCCCTACAAAATTCAACTGACCCAAGAGCTGATAGTAGAAGACCAAGAACAACGACTTTTCGCCGCTGAATGGACCCTGGCGTATTTCAAAACTGACCCTAACTTTCATCGTAAAGTCATCTTAAATGAAAGGCCGTTTCGGATAAATGAGTGTGTCGGCAAACAAAGCTTGACAATACTAATCCACAGATCCAAGTTCGACCAATGCATCCCGAAAAAAAAACTGTTTTGTGAGGGATTTCGTTTATTGTTGTCATCGGTTCATTTTTCTTCGTTGGCCACCACCGTCAACGGCAAATGCTATAAGTTAAAGTGTATCAACTCATTTTGACCTGATATGGATTGTATGTACTCCAACGACTTGGTTCAAACAGGATGACGCTATGTGGTACACAGCTCTTCTTCGAGAAGGAGCGTTACATTCTTTGGTATATCAAAGATTATATATATACTAACTGACAAAGAAACTGTAACACCCAGAAAGAGCTGTTTCAATTTTAATTTGTTTTTGGTAGAATATAGTATAGCAAGGAGAAGATGATTAAAATTTGGAGAAAAAAACGAAGGGTCTACATTTTTTTATTTTATTTGTAAATAATGTATTTGTTCACCGCGGTTATCTATGCACTCCCCAACCCGTCCTGGCATTGATGCAAGAAGATGGCCTATTTCTTCTTGAGGGATATACTATCCCAAGCTACCTGTGCTTTGTGTCTCAGAGCCGCCAAAGTCCGTGGTGGCTGGGTAAATTTCCAAGCCTTTTACCCATGATGTCCCAAACATGCTTAATGGACGACCTGATGCCATTCCACATTCCAATGTTGTCTTTCTCTGCACCACTGAATTCGTTACCGGTGATGTTCATTCGTAAGGGGTAACATAAGTTGGGGTCGATAATGCTGCACTCCAAAAGACCTTATACGGCGGTAAACCGTTGGCCTTGTTCTCCTAACCTCTCATCAGCCAAAGATCGAGTTGTCGCAAATCGGTCTCTAATGGCCATAAGTCTTAGACGTCGATCTTGAACTCGATTTGTGCCCCTTCGACGTCCGTTGCCTACACTTCTTCGATTTGGGCATTATCAAACCACGCTTGACAACATCTCATAAAAGTAGTTGGATTATTGTTCGTATACGGTTAGCGATTTCTTGAAATGACAACCCCGCCTTCTGTAGACCAATAATTCGACCTCTTTCAAATTCACTTAGCTAGAGACAAATTTCGCGTTTTAATGCTCTAGGCTTTAAAACAACAACCAAACAATGACTTTTCATCCCCTCGAATAGCTGGTTTGTTGTAAAATTTGAAAAGTTTGCAAAAAACGGCTACAAGTAACAAAAACGGTTCACATGAAAAAACCTTCACGTTTTTTTTTCCAAAATTAAATCATTTACTCCTTGCTATACTATATATGTCTTTCCAAAAGAATTCAAAATTTAAACAGCTCCTTCTTGGTGTCGCATCAGTTTCTTCGTCAGTTAGTATATCATGTATAAAGAAATCACAGTATCAGCAGAGGAAATGTAAACAGGGTACCATACGTTTTTACGTGGGATACAAGAGCATATATATCAATTTTTTCGGCAAATGATGTGGATAATTATGGGGACATCTTAAATAAACACAAATGACTTCAATAATTGATCATATTTGTCTTCATTCAAAATAATTGCAATGCACAGTTTAATAGTGAAACTTATTATAAGTTTCCGGTATGAATTGAGCATTGCAATTATTTGTTGAATATTTTCCATAAGTAGGCAATTGACAGATACGTGAGATTCAGCGGGAAGATCTTGTTCGAAGCATGTTTTCTAATAGAGAAAAAAATACTTGTTTTGTGGAGGAAAATTTTTTTTTGTCTAATAAAATTCTGCAAAATCGCCATGAAATTGGCAATCCATTGAAGTAACGTGCAACAGTAGCCCAGTATAATATGTTCATATTCCAATGAATAAACTTCGTTAATCTTGTAGTAATCTACTCTACTAATTCGAAAATATTTCTCAAAATGAAAAAATTTCATTCTCAGTAAAGTTAGAAAAACTATTCGATAATATTTTTGTCTTCACAAGAATACGAATTGGAAAAATGCAAAATTATACTAACAGCGCAAAGAAAACGACCGAGGGAGGAACATTCTAAACATTAGTGAAGAAATATATCTCGAAAACGTCAAGACTTTCATGAACAGCTAAACTACTCTGTAATCTACTTTTCCCTCTCGTGTGACTTGCTTTTACGCCCTGTTGAAAAATTGAGATGACTTCATAAATACAGGGTGATTCCGGAGGAGACCGTCAGATTTTGGGATAAGTTTACACTAGTCAAGACAGTCTCGAAACAATGTTTGGTTTATGGTTCGGGGTCTCTATTGAGAATATACAGGGTGATTTGTCCGATTCGACCGATTTTACTTTTATTGATAACTTTGGTATGGCTTATTCGATTTTAGAGAAATTTTCAGCGAAGTACAATATTGATGAGGACATTCATTAATTTCAAAGTTTTTTTTCTAAATAAGTGGTTGTTATTGTGATAATTCCAGGTTAATTGAGCAGGTTGAAAAAACACCCTGTACATTGTATTTCCAAAACTACGCTAGCTGCTACGATTCTACTATAATAAGTCATTATTAGAGAGTTTCTGATTTTTTTGGCACACTTCTAGTTATCTGAGAAAATTCCATCAAAAAAAGACAATGTCGAAATTTCGCTTCAATCGATTCTACTTTCATTGATAACTTTGGTATGGCTCATTCAATTTTGATGAAATTTGCAGCATAGAACAATCTGAACGAGTACATTCAATAATCGCAAAAGTCTCTCAAAATACAGTGTTGTGATTGTGATAATTTTAGAATTTCAGATTAATTGTGCAGCTGAAAAAAAAAACACCCTGTACATTGCTTTTCCAAAAGGTTCTTATTCGTTTCAGATTCTACAATAATATGTCATCATTCAGAGGTTTTTAATTTCTTGGGCACACCTCCGGTTTTCCTAGAAAACAGTTTTGAAGAAGAGCATGATCGAAATTTGGCTCACAAGCAGTGAGAGTATTCCGCACTAGGTAGAAAAGCTGTATTGTCCAAGGGTGCGAAGCAGTTCTTAAGTTCTTAAATATTCTTTTCAAATTCCAAATTCATATTTAATTGCTAATATTTTGTATGAAATTGTTCAATTCAGAATATATTTAGAATTTGAAAAGAATATTATAGAAGTGACGAATAACTTTGCATCCTTGGAATAAACAGCTTTCCTACCTAGTGCGGAATACTCTCATTGCTTGTGAGCCAAATTTCGATAATGCTCTTCATCAAAAATGTTTTCTAGGAAAACCGGAAGTGTGCCAAAGAAATCAAAAACCTCTGGGTGATGACATATTATTGTAGAATCTGCAACGAATAAGAAAGTTTCGGAAAAGCAATGTACAGGGTGTTTTTTTTTCAACTGCACAATTAATCTGAAACTCTGAAATCATCACAATTACAACACTGTCTTTTGAGAGATTGTTGCGATTATTTAATGTACTCATTCAGATTGTTCTACACTGCAAAATTCATCAAAATTGGATAATCCATACCAAAGTTATCAATAAAAGTAGAATCGATTGGAGCGAAATTTCGACATTATCATTTTTTGAAAAAATTTTCTCGGAAAACTAGAAGTGTGCCAAAAAAATTAGAAACTCTCAAATAATGACTTATTATAGTACAATCGTAAACAGGTAGCGTAGTTTAGGAAACGCTACGTACAGGGTGTTTATTCAATCTTCCCAATTAATCTGGATTTATCACAATAACAACTGCTTATTTTGAAAAAATATTTGAAATCAAGGAATGTGTTCAACACTATTGTACTACGCTGAAAATTTCATTGAAATCGAATAAGACATACCAAAGTTATCAATAAAAGTAAAATCGGTCGAATCGGACAAATCACCCTGTATATTCTCAATAGAGACCCCCAACCATAAACCAAACAGTGTTCCGAGACTGTCTTGACTAGTGTAAACTTATCCCAAAATCTGACGGTCTCCTCTGGAATCACCCTGTATAAATATGAAAAGAGTTATCCAGTTCTATAACTGCACAGAGCTTATTTTATTAGCTATCTTTTATATCATTCCACCATACAGATTCAAACTTAAATAATGAAATCCAATTAAAAAATAATATCGTAGGTATCAATTAGTATGTGTTGTCGTGCGAATATGATATCTTTGAATGCATGAAAGCTGTAATAATCCATTATATCTGTATCGATGTCTGTTGTTTGGAGAATATCATTACTGCTTCTTTTTTCTTTGATTTCCGGTGGAACAGCAAATTAATAGAAAGCTCGGTTGTCGCTCAAGATCAATTATTTAATATCTCTGATGATATATTTATGACGATGTGTTAAGAGAATTAGAAACCACTTCATTTTTTGTCTGATTTCGAATTGCTATCTATAAGGATATGCTCCGTAGTGACACTGATGAAATCAGTTCAGATTTTTATCTTTTTTCACGCGCTTGTTCTGGAGAATAGCGCGCGTTACCGTTTCGTCACAGTGCCTGTAATTTTGGAATTTTCAGCCGTTCGTTAATGGGTGAAATCGGTCGAATAGTTTCGGATAAAGGCCCATTTGAAATTTTGAGGTTAATTCCTCAATATCTCATGAATTACTGATTCAATCGGATTGAAACTTTGTGAACAGATTTGGAGTACCAACGCGTAACTCAGTGCAAAATTTCGTGTGGATCCAGTTGTCAGAAAATTAAAAAAAAATGTATTCGAATATTTCTCAAATTCTTGTTATATATTTTTTTTCTCGGAGAACATTGATCAGATTTCAACGAAAGTCGGTCGAATGCTTTGAATCAGCTTTTTACAGCAACAGGCTAAATTTCAATTCGATATGTCATTTACTGTCGGAGATTTAAGGAGAAAAAATGCTAAATTTCGTTGTTATTTGAAATATTCCCGTTATTTTCGCATATTCCCAATAATAAGATCTAGCTAATTCTTCGAAAAACATTCACGCTGTTTCATTAAAGTTAACTGGAAGTACATCAGCAAAAATCATGTCAGATTCATGTTGACTCATTGATCTATGATATCTTTTCTATCTTTCCAAATTAAATTTATGCACTTGGTTCGAAACTTCATCTAAACCCTGAATACGTATAGGGTGTTGATAAAATGACAAGACCAAACGAAAGTACAGTAAGGTAATTTTTTCGCGAGATACTTTCCCGTATCGAATTAATCCCACTGAGAATAGAAATAATTAATATATATTCTATTCTCTCTAGTGAATCCAGCCTAAAGAATAAACAGTGCGCGTCAAAATTATGGAACGAATTCATTTTCTCAGAAGAAAAATATTTGGCAACAATAAATTTCGAATGTCACTCCATTTTTTTTCAGTATTAAAGGGTTCGTAGGGGTTGAAAGTTGTGCATGAACAAAACTGTAATGGTTGACTTTCATTCGGTGACAAATTTCATCAGGTACCATCGTCTCAAAGTAAATGAGCCATGATAAAGTGCACTTACTGAAAACCTCTAACCAATTTTTAAGAGAAAAAAATTTTTTCTTGAAAATTTCTGCACGCCTGTAAAGAAGATACGAAGACCTTGCCAAAACAGTACCACATGACCCACTTTCCCTATTCAAAAAATTTAGAGGGTTGATATGGATGGCACAGGGTGTAACAAAAACCCTTCAAAAATGCATACAAATTTGGAAAAAGTGAAACAAAAATTGTCCTATTTCAGAATTTTGTTGCCAAATATCTTTCTTTTGAGAAAATGAATTTGTTCCATAATTTCCACGCGCACTGTATTTTTCTCATTGATAAAATGAATATTTGGGGGTTTGATTTCGTCCGAATTTTTTGCGCGCAAAATCTGCTGACTTCATATCAGTGCTTTTTTAGAAGTTTTAAAAGATGATGATTTCGCTATTTCGCACCTCATGTGGATCTTATGTTGGATCTATTATTATGAATATCCTTGAATTAATTATGATATAAAATTAAGTGATTGCCCAAAACAGCCTGACTTCCACTCTGAATTTTTTTGTTCAAATTATCGTCAACTTCCTTTTTGCAGTCATGAAAATATAGTTAACGATGCAATCTTCGTCATTTTAAATTATTCAAACCTGTTATATTGATTTAAGTAATCCATCCCCTATTATATAGCGAGGTTATGATTATATGTGATTACTAGGACTATCGAACGTACTTAAATTGTGTGCAATAAATATAGTTGTTCCATAAGGTCTTATTGTACGTGCGGCATACTGAGTTCCATTTTGAACCCGGCAAACTTGAAATGCAAATAGGGTGAAAAATTGCCAAGTAGACATGTTTCAATTAGGGGTCCCATATTGAATCAGCATATGGCGATTAGAAGGGTTTATTAAATGAGAAACGGGAAGGCAGAGATTTGACAAGGGGTTGAGCAGAATAACGGGGCTAGTCATGTACTTGGGGGATACAACAATCACATGCCCTCGTTAATAGAACGCTATTTTATTACTTTGTGATTGAATATTATGGACCTATCGAAATAAGCACGCTCCGCATCCCCAAAATGGCGCTAGTTAATCTGCATAATGAAATACGAGTTCTTGAATTTTTGAATCGACTAAATTGATATCGAAGTTACTCGTGAAATTCTGAGGGGATCCTAAAAGAAGAAAACTCTATTTTATGTGTGGAATCCCAGCAACGTCGGACCGGGTCAGCAGTTCCGAATGGATAGATCTACAAAATAATTGGGTAGATTTCATCCATGCAGGAATTCGACATTTTCAATTAATTTTCAAAACCACTCTACTTATGTCCAGATTTTAAGTCGTTCCTTACAAAAGAGCAAACGGCCGATCTTAAACACAACTACTTAGATCCTTAGATTTGATGATTTCTATATACCGTTTCATAGATGGAACGCTAGTCTCCTGGGATATGTACTACTATAAGTAACATTGCATTTTTGCATTATTTTCAGGTTCCCATTTCAGAAAATTGCAGATCTAGAAAGTCATGAAATTTAGGATGTTTATAATATCCATGATAATATTTCAGATATGATTATTTAACCACCAAACAAAATCAACTTGTCAAGTATTGAGAAAGAAAAAAGTGATGACTTCGATTATATCTTATGCATGTATCTATGATGATAAATCAAAATCAATTGTAAAGGGTGTTTCAACTTGTGCGGTTTTTTTTAAGAATGAATAAAATATAGATGGCGCACCGAAATCGTCTGGTTATTTTGACATTTAAGAAGTGTGATGTATGACATTTATAAACATGGCTTCGTACACGATACAACAACGCGTTCAAATTGTTGAATTATTTCACGAAAATCAGCGTTCTGTGAAAAATGTTTTTGGAAAATTACATGAATTGTATGGTTTACATAATCGTCCATCTCAAAGCACTATTTGTCGAATTATTCAAAAATTTCAAGAGACCGGTTCGGTGCAAGATCAAAAAAGTGAAAAATACAGTCGTAGCGGTCGTTCACAAGAAAATATTGATTTGGTTCGTGAAAGTGTTGCTGAAGACCCTGCAATGTCTATCACACGATGTCCACAACAAGTTGGATTTAGTGGGTCCACAGCATGGCGTATTTTACACAAGGATTTTGCTCTGAAGGCATAAAAGGTTCAAATAACACAGGAACTGACGCCATTAGATCATTCAAAACGTCGTTCAATTGTCAACTTCATCAATGAACAACCAGCTGATTTTTCTCAAAAAATCATGTTTTCCGATGAGGCACATTTTCAACTTAGTGACTTCGTTAATTAACACTATGGTCAGGTGGTGTAATTGGACCTTACTTCTATGAAAATGCTGCTGGTGAAGCTGTAACTGTCAATGGTGATCGATACCGTTGGATGATAATTGAATTTTTGTGGCCTGAGTTAATGAATATTGATCTAGAGGACATTTGGTTTCAACAGGATGGCGCTTCACCTCACTTTGCAAATGACACAATTGATTTATTGAGACAAAAGTCTCCAGAAACGGTGATGTCAATTGGCCACCCAGATCATGTGATTTGACACCGATGGACTATTATTTTTGAGGTCTATAAGAATAATCCACAATCAATTCCTGAACTAAAGGATGAAATTATTCGTGTCACTAGTGAGATAGAGCCTCAATTATGTCAAAATGTCCTTGAAAGAGTGGACGTCTGTAGAACAGCAAGAGGAGGTCATATGACGGATATTAGTTTACGTATATAAATGTCATAGCTGATACTTCAATTACCATTAAAAAGTTTTCGAAAATGAATCCAAATTATGGGTTTTATTGATTCTTAAAAAAATGCGTAATTTGAAACACCCTTTAGTTGCTATATATTGATGAATAATCCATTTGTAACTGTTCCATCGACCGTAAACCCAGTATAGCATTTATTTGAAGCATTAAGCTATTCAGCTGCTCGAAAATAAAATTTCAATAAATATGCCCCGCTGCATATATGGAAAACATATTTTCAACTTGACATTACTAGATGAAAATTTCGATTGACTGTTGGTCATAGTATGGATTCTAGTTTAAATAAAGCTCTTATTTTCATATTCTGGAAAATTAAAAAGTCAGTCCCTAATGGGTTGAATTCCCCACTTTTTTTCCAATTCTATAATTTAGTTCATAAGCGAAACTCCGTAACTAGTAGCTGTGACAAAGTTGTCACACAATAAAACAAATACTGTGAAACTGGTGTTGAACGTGTTTAGCATAGGGTGTGTTGTTTAAATAACAGACTACGTTTCGATCCTTCTAACAGTAGGTTTAAAGATCCCCATTGTTATTCTTCGGGCGCTACCTAAAAATTGTGGATGGGTTAATTCAATACAATATATCGTAGGCGATGTTTCAATACCTGCTCAGTCGAGTGATTTCAAGTGAATTATTAATCACGTGGTGGGTGTTGAGTATCCACATAGTCACAGTACAAACAAACGACACGTTCAATGTGTTAATGATCTTCAAAGGTCGTTAAAAATGATTTAATGCCTCTAGCTTGATCATTTTGGCGAAAACGAAGGAAATTTTCATTATTTGCATAACATATTACAGATCAATTCATAAAGTGCGAATCTCTAACTTGAAATATATTCAGTAAATCAAAGACTTCTGTTGGGAATATGCTAGGACAAGTCGATTATTATTTCAAATTGCGCATTTTACGCGATTGATCTGGGAAACAGCGCGTTATCGTTCCGTCACAATGTCTCTAATTTGAGAATTTTGAGCCCGAAATGGTCTTAAACGAATAGGTTGGACTCACTGATGAAGAATCCGTGGTCAAATTCAATTCTGTCCGTGTGTGCTCTCCAAGGAAACGAGCTAGAGCCTTGAAATGTTCAGATTTGGTTTTTAGTCTCAATATCTCGGTTGCTTTCGTTATTCAGCCAAATCAGCCAAACGGTTTCGGAGTTCTACTAATTTCAAATTTTGAGGTTAGTTTCCTGATATCTGATGAAGTACTAACGTGAGCAGATTGGAATTTCGGAGAGTTAATTGCAGAATGCCAACGCGCAACTGTATAAAAAATTTCGTGTAAATCTGGTCGTTAAAAATAAAAAAAAAAATTTAGTAAAAATTTTTCCGAATTTCTGTTGAATTGTTTTTTGCTCTAAGATTATTGATCATATTGCGATGAAATTCCACGCATACTTTAAAATTGTTATCTTACAACAGCTTTCGAAATTTCAATTCGATCAGACCTTCACTTCCGGAAGTATAGGGAAAATGAAATGTAAAATTTCGTTTATTATTTTTTGAGGTTATTTGCTTAATATCTCAAGGAATACTGATGCGATCAGATTGAAACTCCGTTATCAGTAGGAAACTGCCAACACACAACTGAGATCGAAATTTCGTGTGGATCTATCTGTTGGATAATTAAAAAAAATATTCGAAAATTTTTTGAATTTTTGGTGAAAATTTTTTTTTCTCTGGTATTATTGACCACATTCGAATGAAATTCCGCACTAGCCTTGAAGGTGATATAAAACAGCAGCGTTCCTAATTTCAATTCGATTCGATGATGCTTTTCAGAGATATCGGAAAAATATATGAAGTTTCGTTCTAATATTTGGAATTTTGGACACACAACTATTTGAACTTTCGTAAGGAACTATTGTTTGTATAATTCAAGAAAAAAAATGTTTCAAAATTCTTCAAATTTTTCTTGAAATGTTTTCTCCTCTGAGAGTATGGTATTTCTATAAAATTCCGCACAGACCTTGAAATAGATATTTAGCATCAGCGTTTCAAATTTCAATTCTATCCGATGTTCATTATCGGAGATTTAGAAGAAAATATGTAAAATTTCCTTTGTAATTCGAAATTTTGAGGTTATTCCTCCAACATCTCAAGAGGTGTTGATGTGATCATGATGTTCGGTACTTGTACTTTCCAATTTATTTTCTCGATATCTCCAGAAGTATCGATGGGATCAGAAATATTTGGAATATGAATTTTAATGGGAATTTATATCTGCGGAATGATTGGGTGGATTTCACCCATTCACGAATTCGAACCTGCAAACCTACCCTATCAAATCTCTGAGTAGAGTTTTCTGGAAGTTATTTTTTTACCATCAGCGGCAAGGCCGGCCGTAAACACAATAACTTCGGGAAGAAGAGACTTAGACATTTGATGTTTGCAGTGTAGGTTTTAGGTTTAATCTCGAAGGTTGAATTTCTAAATGGGTAAAAGTCGCCAAAGGTTCTGTAGATGAATGTAACCATTCAAAATGTTATTTTCACAATATTTCCACTTACTGCAAAGTTACAATCCAAACGCTTCAGTAATTTTCGAGATATCAGGGAAATATCCCCAAAATTTCAAATGGCTATAACTCCGAAACCGTTAAGTCGATTCTGCCCATTAACGCACTCAAACGTCGCATTTTGAAATATGACCTACCCTGTTTGTCGTTTGGATCCTCCGTACGCCTGTCATCGTGCCTACGGACGGCCTTACTTACCATTTTTGGTAAAAAATTCGAAAATTACAGACATTGGAACAAAACGATAGCACGCTGTTCCCCAGAACAGGCGCGCAAAAAAACCATCTTTGGCATTCATTTGATGTTAGTAAAATAACCCCAGAAACAATATCATTCTATAAGAAACTGTGATATTTTACGAAAACAGTATTTCTATTCAGAAGTGAGTGGAAACAGAGAACAACATCACGCAGTAATTTTTTCTTCACCATATTGTTCGGCGTGTTTCAATTTAGTCCTTCATCTTTCTGCAACACAGTATACACAAGGATGATCTTCAGCTTGAACCTATAACAAAATACACCTAATGGAGTTAGATCGTTATCGGAATCGAAAAGAACATTAGTGACGCTTCTATCCTAGGGGCGTGTTCATTTCTGTTACACAGCATGTTACGAAAGGTACTCAGATCAGAGCCGATAAGCGTTAATGATGAAATGACAATCCCGTCAATGGACTCCACCTATAAACGTGAAAGCCGCAAATGAGCAAATAAAATCAACTTTGTCCCTCATCTTCCATATGTGCTTAGCGGTGAAATTGTAGATTCACCACCAATAGTTGCGAATGTTTATTTTTGAAATTATTCAGTCTTTTTTTGTTGACTCCATTAAGGCCCTTCTCCACCGGACAATACGAACGTCATATGAATTAATGAATATGCAGTATATGATTTTCATTTAGGCGGAAGGAGGACTACATTTCAGAAAAAGTGGATTCGTTATTCGTGGGAAGGCACTTATATGCGCTTTGATGAAAAATCCTGGTCACATACTTCAGTTGCTGACCATTTTTTTTTTAAATGGGGATGCTTCTCCCTTAGTGAATGTTAATAATTCTTAAATTAATGATAACAGAATGTAGAAATGAGGACCATTTAGATATTTTTTCTGAAACTTTTGATTTTAATGTGTTTTTCAACTAATCATTGAATAATTCAGATATGATATCTTACGCTTCACATTATTGATCTCTTGAAGGATGAAATTGAAAATAACATCAATTGGTAAACAATGATTGGAGTCGAAAACTAGAAATATGTAACACAAAAATATATGAAAACGAAAACAATACTAGTCACGGTGTTTCATCTTCCATACTTCGTTTTAGAATTATCAATATCTATTCTGAAGGGTGTTTCAAATTGCGCTTTTTTTAAAAAGAAATAAAACACATAATTTGCATTCATTTTCAAAAACTTGTTATTGGTAATTGAAGTAGCAGTTATGACATTTATATACGAAAAATAATATCTGTCAAATGGCCTCCTCTTGCAGCTGTACAGACGTCCACTCTTTTGTTAAAATTTTCAATGACATTTTGACAGAATTGAGGCTCTATCTCACTAATGACGCGAATAATTTCATCCTTTAGTTCAGGAATCGACTGTGGATTATTCTTATAGACCTGGCTTTTCACATAACCCTAAAGAAAATAGTCCATCGGAGTCAAATTACATAATCTTGGTGGCCAATTGACATCACCGTTTCTGGAGATTATTCGCCCAGGAAATGTTGGTCTCAACAAATCAATTGTTTCATTTGCAAAGGAAGGTGCAGCGTCATCCTGTTGAAGTCAAATTTCTTCTAGATCAATATTTAGGCCACAAAAATTCGATTATCATCCGACGGTATCGATCACCATTGACAGTTACAGCTTCACCAGCAGCATTTTCAAAGAAATAAGGTCCAATTACACCACCTGACCATAATGCACACCAAACAGTGACTCCTTCACGATGCATAGGTTTCTCATGAATATTTCGTGGAATTTCCTCACCCCAGATTCGACAATTTTCGTTAATTAACAAAGTCACAAAGTTGAAAATGTGCCTCATCGGAAAACATGATTTTTGAGAAAAATCAGCTGGTTGTTCATTGATGAAGTTGACAAATGAACGACGTTTTGAATGATCTAATGGCGTCAGTTCCTGTGTTGTTTGAAACTTTTATGCCTTCAGAGCAAAATCCTTGTGTAAAATACGCCATGCTTTGGACCCACTGAATCCAACTTGTTGTGAACATCGTGTAATAGACATTCCAGGGATTTCAGCAACGCTTTCACGAACCAAATCAATTACAATATTTTTCACTTTTTCGATCTTTCGCCGAACCGATCTCTTGAAATTTTTAAATAATTCGACCAATAGTGCTTTGAGATGGACGATTATGTAAACCATAAAATTCACGTAATTTTCTAACAGCACTTCTCACAGAACGCTGCTTTTCATAAAATTTGAACGCGTTGTTGTATCGTGTAGGAAGCCATTTTTATAAATGCCATACATCACACTTCTTAAATGTCAAAATACCCAGACGAATTCAGTGCGCCATCTATATTTTATTAATTCTTGAAAACACCGCGCAATTTGAAAAACACTTTATATTATATGTCGAAATCTTATACGTGGTTGCAGAAACACTGGTTTGAAACGAACGAGATTGACGTGAAACTACTGACAAACTTTGTAAAATGCTCTTACTTAGAACATGCCATCAGTTCCCATAGCTTCTTCTTTATCTTATGAATGGAATCATGTGAAGAAAAAACTTTCCAAAATGTTTATAACTTTGAGGATGAGATGACAGTTGATAACGACTTCAATAAACTTTTCTTTATTTCAAATATTATCAAATTAAAACGAGTTTACTTGATACAGGTTATCAATTTAATTTTATTTTTTCTTTAGGTTTTTCTGCAATATCTTTACACAATATTTTTTAACATGGATCACGTCCTGAATAACGAAGTTAAAAATAATATAAACTGGCATACAGTGATTCAAGTCAAAAACTTGAGAATAAGGTAACACACAAAAATATAATACAAAAACAATACTTAACACAGTGTTTTATGTTATAACTATGGATTTAGAATTATAAATAGCATGAAATCTATATATGTCAAAATCTTACACTGGGTCATAGATAGCAACACTTGATTCAAACGAACGAAATCGACATGAAACTACTGACAATCTTTCCAAATGCCATCTGCTCATCATCTTCTTCTTTCTCCCATGAATAAAGTGCAGTAAAAGAACACCTTTCACGATATTTACTCCAATCAAAGATGATATTCTCTTTAGTTTTGTCATTCAACAAGTGGTACGTTCGAGAACAATAAAGCATATCAAAAAATATCAATATCGAAAGATAATATGTAAGGGTGTTAATGTGTTGAAGAAAAATCTGTTCTATATTAATAACATTCATCAAGTAGACTCGTTTGAAATAAATTGTTCTCAAGTATTTCAACTATAGTTAATGTGACCGAATAAAAATTCAATGAACCAACGAAAATAGATTGTTCTGTGTTTCGAACATGTCATTGACAAATGTCAATGCGGCATAAAGGACAAGTTTAAAACTCTTGAAAATAGACGATGCCTGATGACAACACTCAATAAAGTTGACTTCACTCCATTTGTGCAACTTAAACTTCATTTGAAATAAAATGCGAATGTGCAAATTTTCAACTTGATAGCACGGATTTTTATGCACAATATGTTTTTATTGACGACTGAAAATTTTGTTTAAACTATTTCGAAGAAATCTATGTTGAAGTGAAGCTGTCAAATTGGTTGATTAATCTCTCGAATTACACATAGACAGCTTATTCTGTTATAGATGTCTGAAATTCAGTAATAAATATCTGAAATTAATTTTTTTCAACAACCCAAAAAATATACAGATACTGTGTGAGTAGGTCTCAAGTATCGACAAGTAGACTCTTGCAAAATGTAGTGGTGATCATCACAAGAATAAAACTGAAATGTATGAAAATTTGAATCTCTGAGACTCTGCTGGGATTCTTTGACATTTTTCATGAGTATCAAAGCTGTTATATCACAAGTGAGTAAGAGATTACAAATTGATCTGATATATAATAAAATTATCATTATCAAAATTCTGAAAATATTATGTAAGAAACACAGTAACTTCCGAAAAAAACGAATTAAAACATGATATGTGTACAGCGAGTTTGAGGCTTAATCACGACAATTGAGTTGATGATTCAGATCTCCCTGATGACTCCATAGACATAAAAATAAAGAAAAGAAAGAGCTCAAGTAATAATGAATTAACATAAGGGAATAGTTGTTGATTTATCGAGGGATATTGGTCCTTGTGATTATGTTAATTCCTAAAAAAATTTATTTCCTCAATATTCCCAGACACTCATATCCGGTCAAGTTGAAATCTGGTACACAGTTCTGAAATCGCAATATTCTATGGGGATTATAGAATCAGAATATCTCGCAATTTCTTTTTGAAGTCAAGCAGCGTTTGTCGGGGCCACTACCTGGATGACTTCGTCTTAGATTTTGAACGCGCTTTTAAAAGCTCTACATTTCACGTAATGTGTGTGCCAATCATATTATCATTTTCTACTTAAGGTTTCAACAAGTTAACCTGGATTAGATTCAAATACACAGTGGATAAAATACTCAGATAAAAATCATAAAAGTGAAAAAACTCGATAAATAGAAGAAAACGACTATGCGCTTAGTCAAACGTCGTCAGGCCAGAATCACTTAAGAAGTTTTCTCACTTATTAACACTTTTAAAAGATACTTAGGTCTTGGACACATTCAACTTGTTAATTGACAAACATTTAGTGTCATATTGAAAAATTGTATGCGACTCTGCTTGCGTCGACAAAATTTTGTCTCCTGTCGTTTTCTCGAACGGTTTAGAGAAGAGAAGGATTCGAAAGTGTTGGGGCAGAAACTTAATTAAGTGTGAAAATATTCATGACTATTCACGGAGGTCAATTATTTACTTTTTGGAATGTTCTGATTTCATCTATTTGTACCTATATTTATCATAGCAGAATTTTAGCTCCCAAAAAACTGTAATTCACAATTACTTTCATTCGAATTATCATTAAGTGTTGAAAACTTCAGAATATTTTCGAAAAGATCAGGGGAAATTTTCATATAGTTCTATGGAATTTTTTATGGTAGTTTCAAAAATGAATTTCGAATGACAAAAGAACAGATTCTTTCATCCGATCATTCGAATTTCTGTTTTTCTTTAACTTGAAATGTTCCAGAATAATTCTCGATGCTATAGACTACGTAGGCCATTATTTTAGAAAATGAAGAACAAATAATTCGAATAAACCTATCCCTATTGCAATATTCTGACGCAACTGGATCTAAACTAAAAATATGTGTTTAAATTTATTGAGTTGATTTTTTAGTGAAGAGCGTGCTATCAAATGTTTGTGATTTTCGTTTTTTCGTTTTATTTTAAAAAATGGTCTGAAACTATTATATATTCCTCACACCTGGGGGTATCCGAAAACACCCCATGTATGTTACGCGATATTTTTTAATTTTCCAGATTAATTTTTGTTGTGTTTTTCAATTTATTAAGTCAGCGAGGTTTCAAAAATTCATATATTTGGATGTAGTAGGTATTTTGCAGATTTTTGTTGTTACATGATTGTCCTGACTGATGTTTTAATAACAAAAATAACTCAGCTTCCTGGAATTACTCTAAGTTAGGTACTCAAAAGAGGCTTGGAAGCTAGAACTTAAGTTCTCAGTAGGATTCAGTCAAACATTCAACTTCAATTCAAAAATACAAAAAGGTTTTCATAGCTTCTGGCTGAGTTTGAAAACTTCGCAGGATGTTATAAACAACCGAAATAATCGGCCTTCGAAAGCGGATAGGCTGAAAATCATTAAAACACGATTACAGTTTATTTTCTTCTTTTCATCATTCTTATGATAAATTAAACTCAAAAATCTGATTTTGAAGTAATTTTAATTGAAATTCATGTGAACAAACTGTAGGTCATGTAATTACGCGCTTGTTCTGGGGAACAGCGAGTTATTATTCCGTCACGATGTCTGTAATTTTCGAATTTTGAGCCGAAATTGGTCCCAAACGATTAGGTTGGACTCACTGATGAAGAATCCGTGGTCAAAATTGATTCTTTACGTCCGACGGCCGTCCAGCCCTGTGCGCTGTAACTCTCGAAAGAAAGGACGTAGAGTCTTGGAATTTTCAGGTTAGGTTAAGATCCTGAATATCGTGGTTAAGTTCGTTAATGGGCCAAATCTGCCGAATGGTTTTTGTGCTACCGCCATTTGAAAATTTGATTTCTCAATAAAACGAAAAATATTTATCTGATCGAAATGAAACTTGTTTGGAAGATGAACAGTGTCAATAAGAAGAATTATTCATTGGAAAAATCGAAAGAAAAATTTTTTTTTGAAAATTTCTATATTTCATTAAAATTTCACTGAAATTTCCAAGTCACCATTTCGCAATGTAAACGCGCGCATAAAAGCTGCTATCTTCACGTCAGTGCTTTTCTAGTTTTTTTTTACAATAATTTTGGTCTCACCGCTGATAAAAATGTGAGCATATTTCTAAATTGGTAGTTGCGAAATGACTTACTTTTGGATGTGGAATAAACAATACAAATTACTGAAAAATTACTATTTTCTTAAATAAATCTCAAAAACTCCTTCCTCCAACTTAAAAACATAATCGTCAACGTTTTTTCTTCCATTTTTTTTTGCTTCTAGAAATTTGTGTTTCAATTCTGTTTCGTCGTTGCTTTCCGTCGCCTATACCAGCTCTTTGTAAAATCTACAAATAAAAAAAATTGATGGGGTTTAGGTCTGGCGAACGCGCAGGTCATTCGATCGGCCCTGCACGCCCAATCTATCCTATAATGTTGAAATAACATGAGCTACAATTATTTTACAGACATTTCAGTTAAAATTACCATAAAGTAACATTTTCAAGACTTTTTTGAGTGACTTTGGCTAATTGCAGGAAGCTGAGTTATTCTTGTTATCAAAACAATATTCAATCTTACAAAAAAATCTGCAAAATACCCACTACGTAAAAAGATTTGATTTTGTGAAACCTCGCTGGCATAGTAAATTGTAAAAATTGTAACTCGAAACCTACAAAATAACGCGCGACATACATGGTGTATTTCTGGATAGCACTAAGTGTGCGGAATCTAAAAAAATTATTGACACCACTAATTAGACCACCCTGTATATCATGCCAGGAGATATCGAGGTGAAAGGGCAAACAAAAATATTCCTAGGGGTGGTTGAATCCTTCCAGGATTTTTAGTAACGTAGCGTCAATAATTGGCTTACATCGAATTCATTATGGAGGTCCAAAACAATCCCCTTGGCGGTGCGCTCATATTAGTCATATTCGTGGACCCACATTATTTTGGCGCTCGTTTTCGATTCCACCAAAATTTAGCCAGAGGCCAACATTCACTGAAGGGTTAGGTAAACTTGGGATGTCTATCCTGAACAAGAAGCAGTACGTGGGATCGATGTAGCATCGTCCACCCGTTATTTTCATTTTGCATATTGAATTGCTCCTGTGAAAAATTCTTTATGGATACAAAACTGGCATTTTCAATAAAAGTGTGAGCAGATATGGAGCGCGAAATATCCTTTAAGGTTGCTGGTCCTTTCTGTTTATGTTTATTGCCGTTGTTGTTTTCACGCTCTTGTTCTGGGGAACAGCGCTTCATAGTTTCGTCACAATGCCTGTAATTTTCGAATATTAAGCCGAAACGATTGAGAATTCGTGGTTAAATTCAATTCTGTCTGTCCGTCTATGTGCTCTTACTTTCGAAGGAGATGACCTAGAAATTTGAAATTTCCAGATAAGGTTTGGAGTCCAAATATCTCGGCTTAGTTCTTTAATGGGTGAAATCGGTCGAATAGTTTCGGAATTAGGCCCATTTGAAATTTTGCGTTTAATTCTTCGATATCTCACGAGATACTGATTCGATCATATCAAAACTTTATTGATAGTTTAAAATACTAATTCGTAACTTAGTGCAGAATTTTGTGTGGATACAGAAATCAGAAAATTAAAGAAAATTTGTATTCGAATATTTTTTATATTTTTGGTGAAATATTTATTTTCTTCGGAAGATATTGATCAGATTTCAACGAAATTAGGCCCAAATCTCTGGGTCAGTATTTTACAACAACAATCCACATTTCGACACCTTCGGAGATTCAAGAAAAAAAATATGCCAAATTCCGTTGTTATTTGGAATTTAAACATTATTTCCGCTAAACCACGAGAAGAACAGCTGCAATCAGATTGAAACTTCGTTATCAGTTCAAGAATATCAACGCTCAACTAGATGCAAAATTTCGTGTTGATCTAGTAGTAAGAAAAGAAAAAAAAAATTCGAAAATTCAAAATTTGTGTTGAAAACTTTTTTCTTGGAAAGCAATGATTCGATTTCAATGAAATCTTGCACAAATTTTGGAATCAGTATTCAACAATAATGTTTCAAATTTCCTCTGGATACGATATTTACTTTCGGATATATTTGGACAAAAATATGTCAAATTACATATGTTGTTTGAATTTATTACGTTATTTCCTCAATGTCTCATGAAGTACAGATGCGACCAGATCGAAACTTCGTTATTATATAGAAAATACCAACGCGCAACTTGTGGCAGAATTTCGTTAGGATCAAGTTGTTGGACAATAAAAAAAAATGTTCATTCGAAAATGTTTGGAAGTTTTGTTGAAATTTTTTTTTTAAATGTTGTTCAGATTTTCACGAAATAAGGCACAGATCTTAGAATCAGTATCCAACAACGATGTTTCAATTTCCAATTTGATAAGATATTTACTTTAGGAGATATATGGAGGAAAATATGTAAAATTTCGTTTTTTGAAACTTTGAAGTTATATCCTCAACATCTCAAGAAGAACAGAAGCGATCACATCGAAACTTCGTAGTTATTTGAAGAATATCAACGCGCAACCTACCGCAAAGTTTCGTGCGTCTCCAATCGTTGAGAAATTTTGAAAACATGGTTTTTCTAAAATTATCCACATCTTTATCGAAAGAATATATTTTTTCTGGAATTATTAGTATAAGACCAGAAACTCATACATTCTTCTGGTGCCAAAGCACAAAACCCACAAGTTGGAATGTTCTCCATCATACCACAGTATAAAAATGATCAATCATTTACCTCTGTTAAGTCTTCGAAAATGTTTAAGTTCAAGCAGGAAATCAAGAACTTGCTTTTGGCAAAATGTTTCTATTCGGTTGAGGAATATTTGTCTGATTCCTTAAATATTTAGAATAATGATTGATTTTTTTTTCCTTTCGTTACATATGACCTGTCCTATCTTGTAGTGTCTTATATGATTAATAAATTATTATTATTGTTATTATTGACCAGATTTCGATGAAAAACGGCACAGACCTCGAAGTTATTCTTCCACAACAGTTTTTCAAATGTCAATTCAATCTGATGTTTATTTCAGGAGATTTTTGGAAAAAATATGTCAAATTTCGTTGTTATTTGAAATTTTGAGAATATTTATTCAATATCTCGATAACTCTTGTCGCGATCTGATTGAAACTTGAGGTGAATCCTCAAGTCAAATGTTCAAAAACAATTCATTAAATTTCAGTTCGATCCGATATTCATTTTCGGAGATATTGAAAGATTGAGTTTATTGCCTGCAATATCTCAAGAAGGATAGACGCGAACATATTTAAACTATGTAGTAAGTTAAAGGATACCAACGCACGACTTAATGCAAAATTCAGTGGGGATCGTATAAAAGGGTTATTGTTGAAAAGTATTCGAAAATGTTGAAAATATTTGTTGAACAATCCTACCGGAAACTATCATCAGATTTCAACAAAATTGGCAGAAAAACCTAGAGTCAGTATTTTACAACACTGATTCAAAGTTCAGTTTGATCCGATATTCATCTTCGGAGTTATTGGAAAAAATGTATCAGATTTCTTGGTTATTTTCTCGGTATGTTTACAGAGCTACTAGAAAAATGCTGAAATAATGACTTTTTTCGAATAGAATAGGTTCAACAAATGTCAAGTCTCTAAATGGATTATAATTTTACGGTTCGCAGTTAGGCTGACCTCAACCACAATCATATCCTAAAAAAACGACTTGGAGACTCGATATTTTCATAGCAGGTTTGGGTGTCAATTAAGAAGGTCGAATGCGGGAAAACTTGAAACCCCGTCTATTGATTTCCGAGATATATCCATTTGAAATATTATTTTCTAAGTATTACGAATAATGCAGATGTCTTCGAATAGGAATTCTGCTCTTACTTGAAAATTGACGTGAAAAGATAATCACTTTGGCAACGAATTTCAACATGACGGAAAAGCCGCTGATTTCACGTCAGTGCTTATCTAGAATGGGGGTTATTCCTTTAAACGAAAATGCAGTAATTTTCATAAAAAACCTTTACAACATCACATTTCAAACATATAATTTCAATATTATATTTTTAAAAAAATGTTTGATCACCTAAAACTGAAAAATAAAAATGGGGATTTGCATTCAAAGGGATTTGTCTTGAGTGCACGATATGGCAACGTCGAATTCAGCTTTCTCGGAAAGAAAAGGACGTCAAATGTGTTATTTTGATTAGGAAAACAGAGATAGCTATACTTCGATCTGATTAGAGTAGAAGACAACGACCAAGGAATAGAAAAAGAAGAGCACTGACAGTCATTCTGTCATATAACTGACAAATCGCAAACCGAAATTGTTTGGTTATATTGACAAAGAACACGTGGGTACCACAGAATAGGAATAAATATTTCATTATTCTATAGCAGAAAAAGCTATTCTAATAAACACCGTTGACACTTCGTGCATGCCTGGCAAATCCCAAACCCCAATTTTGAAATCTGATTTTGAATACTTTCTGAATGGTAATTTGGAAAAATGATGAATCAAACCCAAGATAATTATGTTCAAATTTGCATTTGCAGTAATAAGCCAAATTCAGGAAAAACCCCCATTTCTTGAGTTCAAATGAAAATCTTTCATATGCGAATCTAGGAAGTCGTTCAGAAGCGCCGTACAAATAATCGAGCATATATTCAGCGCGGAAATCTGCGATGCAAAAGAGAGCAGCAAGAAGTGTTGTCTAGGCTCATCTAAGAGTCGTTAAGACTGCGATAAGTCAGTGTAGCATGGCTGGATGGGATCGTGTCCCACGACATATTTATGGGCAAACGATAAACCGAGGCATGTTCAATTGAAACTACGGCCACTAACCGACTAGCAAACTCCAAACACAATTGTCGGAGCACGTTTTAAATAGCTATGTGTTGTGTTGTACGAAAGACATACAATATTATAGAACTTACGAGCCAATTACGGTATAGCGACGAGTTCATCAGATGAATCTCGCACAAATTTCGAATGTTGACAGCCATTATACGGGGTGAACAAGTCTATTATGATAGGTACTTGAAGTTAATCGAAGAGGCCTCCTCAGAACGGAATAAAATCATCGATAGATATATTTTTGCGCGGATGTTATATGGAACAACGTGCTTTCAGATTGTTTGGCCTTAAAGTTTGTAATTTTCGATTTTTCAGGGAAATGGTCTCAAACGACAAAGTTGAATTCACTGATGATGAATCCGGTGTCGGAATCGATTCTTTCCGGCCGGCTGTAGGCACGATTACGCGCCTACGAGATTCTAGCGAGTCAGGGTAGGTTGCATTTCACAATGCGACACTGATATTTCAGGAACTGCTGCAGAAAATTGGATTGAAACTAGGTAGTTAGTTCAAACATAACAACTTTTTGCGGAATTTTGTGGAGATCCTAATTTCAGTGATAAGAAAGAAATGTTTTTCAATTTTTTTTGGAAATTTTTTTTTTTTTCGGAAATTATCCATTATTCACAGAAATATTTCTCAAAACATCTTCGTCACACCTTGAGCTTCATATTTAACAGCAGTGTAGCAAATTTCAGTTTCATTCAATTATAATTTTTGGAGATTCATCTTGTTAAGTTTCCTATTTCTTCAAATATAATTCAAATTTGTGCCTAAGACTGGGGAAAGGAAAATCCTTTATGAGATACGGGGTGAACAAGTCTATTATGATACCAGAAGTTTTTCGGAGAGACCTCAAGAAGAAATAAAATAATCTATAGGTTAATTTTTGCGCGCAAGTTCTATGGGCCAACGTGCTATCAGATCGTTTGGCCTAAAAGTCTGTAATTTTCGAGACCTCAAGACGAAATAAAATAATCTATAGGTATATTTTTGCGCACATGTTCTATGGAACAACGTGCTATCAGATCGTTTGGCCTAAAAGTCTATAATTTGCGATTTTTTTGGGAAATGGTCTCAAACGACAAGGTTGAACTCACTAATGATGAATCTGGTGTCGAAATCGATTCTGTCCGGCCGGCCGTATGCACGATTACGCGCCTACGAGGGATTCTATCGAATCGAAACTTTCAAGGTAGGTTGCATTCCATAATGCGGCGGTTGAGTTCGTTAATGGGCGAAATCGAGCAAACGGTTTAGGAGTTATAGCCATTTGAAATTTCAAGGTTATTTCACTGATATTTCATTAACTGCTGCAGAAAATTGGATTGAAACTAGGCAGTTAGGTTAAACATAACGACGTTCAACTTCCTGGATTTTGTGGAGATCATACTTTCAGTAAATAGAAAGTAATATTTTTGGATTTTTTTTTTCTTTCAGAAATTATCCATTATCAACATCAATATTTCCAAGAATATCCTCGTCACACCATGAGCTTCATATTTCGCAGCAGTGTAGCAAATTTCAGTTTCATTCAATTATAATATTTGGAGATTCATCATTGTTTAAGTATCCTATTTCTTCAAATATATTTTAAATTAGACCTAGACTAGGGAAATCACAATCCTTTATGAGATGCAGAAATGTCGACCTTTACTTCTGGTTGTTTTTTATTTTTTATATGATTGAAAAAGACCAGACTGAAGGTCGAAACATCATCATCTCATAAAGGATTTTCATTTTCTCAGTCTTAGGCACTAATTTAAATTATATTTTTTGGGATGTAAGAACAAGACATGTGAAGTTTTTTGTTTTTTCCCTCGGTATCGTTATTTCTTCGGAATAACTCAGAAACTACTCATTCAATCTTGGTAGCTACTTTGGAAATGCAGATGGCCAACTCGAAGCAAAATTTCGTGATGATCTTGTCATAATAACAATTCAAAAAAAAATTCTAATTTTTTGTTACCAAATATTCAATATTCTGAGATCTCCTGATCTTATTATCCTCTCGAAGTTATGTAGGCACCTCCAAGCTGTCATTTTTCAATCGAGTACTGATGGATTTCAATTGGATCTCATCTGTATTTTTGGAAATATTTGGAAAATATTATTTTCCCAATATTGAAATATGGAGGAAATATTATTTTCGCAATATTTCCCAAATTACAGATAAGATCGAATTGAAATCCACTACTCGATTGAAAAAATAAAGCCTACAGAAATGCTCTTCTTGAATTCTAAGATAAATTTCATCCAAATAAAATAAGTGCAACATGTATTAAAACTGAGCAATTGAGTTTTGCTGAGAATCTTTGTTGATCTCGGTTGAAGCTGGTAAAAAAAATCATCATAATCCAAGTCGATTGAGTCTTCAAATTAAGTAGTTGAATCGCGTATGTTATTGATAATGAATCTGAATCGATGTGTTGTCAATAGCTTATTTTAGCTAGGGTTGGTTATTCATCATAGAGCTTTCTGCCATTTACTCATAATATTTCCATAATATTCCAGAAGAATTTGGCCAATTTTCAAAAATGATACACAGTTCAAACAGACATCAATTCTCGGCAATATTGGAAAAATTATATTTCGAATGATTTTTTGAGGTACTTCTATTTACTATTATGAACCCAAACTCCCTCAACTAAAAAGCTTCAAATTCAAATTAAAATTCAAATTTATTTCGATAATAATAGTACATACATTCTCATTATAAATTATATATGAAACACCACAAGAACGCACAAATGTACCTAGACAGTCGTCTGTTTGTACCCCCGCACATTCCCTGGTGCTTTGTGAAATGTAAACAAATAAAGAAAAATGGCAGTGCTATACGATGTTCAGTCTGGAGGAAACGATAACGGCCGATTGGGAGAAAAAACTACTCCCGAACTACCAACCAACATGTGCATCAGAAATCAAATCTCTCAGGATTTTCCAATATAAACCGTCTGATCTCCGACTTAAAGTAACTCATTCTACTACACTTTTTCAGGTCATTTGGAATGATATTGAAGAATTTAGGACCGAAATACATAAATGATTGATTTTTGTGGAAGTTATTATGTTTATAATCGGAAGGTAGGTTGACCATGAACACAATAACTTTAAAGAAGAATTAACTGGAACCTCAATATTCGTTGAGTAACTTGGAGCTTCAAAGTAGAATTCATGAATCGGTCGAATCCGTCCTATGATTTCCTAGATATCATTATCATGAATTTTGCATGAACCTTCCGCCGTTATTTTTCGACAACGTACAAAATTTCCGTTTTATATCGAACCTCGAAAAAATTAAAAACACTGACGAAAGGTCAGGAGATTTTACGCGCTTGTTCAAATTCTATGACAATTAGAGCAACAAGAAATTTTGCACCTACTTGCGTGTTGGTGATCTCCACCTGATTAAGAAGTTTCAATCTGATTGCATTCGTACTTCTTGAGATATTGCGGAAATAACGTTAAAATTCCAAATAACAACGAAACTTAGCACATTTTTTTCCTTGTATCTCCGAAAGTAAATATCGGATCAAATTTAAATTTGGAATATTGTTGTTAAATACTGACTTTAAGGTTTGTGCCGAATTCTTCTGAAATCTAGTTAATATTTCCAGAGAAAAAATTTTTCATCAAAAATTTAAAAAGTTTTAGAATAAATTTTTTTTTGGCATTTCTAAAGAACTAAATCCACACGGAATTTTGCTCTCAGTTGCGGGTTGGTATTACAAAACTGTCCACGAAGTTTCAATTTGATCGAGTCAATATATATATTTATATCGAGGAATTAACCTCAAAAACCGATACCACCCATTAACGAACCCAACCGAGAGATTTGCACTTAAAACCTAATCTGACAATTTCAAGTCGCTAAGTCTTGTCCTTAGAAAGTTAGAGCACGTACGGACGGCCGGACGGACGGATGGACAAAATTGAATTTGACCACGGATTCTTCTTCAGGGAGTTCAACCCTATCGTCCAAGTTCATTTTTGGCTCAAAATTAGAAAATTATAGACATCGTGACGAAATGATAACGGGCTGTTTCTTATAGAACAAGCGCATAAAAATGGATTTACATCTTGAATCATTGAGTGGATTATACCTATTCACGAATGTGACTTTCCTAATTATTCCAAATCATGATAAGCCGGCATGCCGACCGTAAACACAATTACGTCTCAGAGATATTTGTAGAGCAGGTTGGGACCTTAAATGTGAATCCCAAATTCGTTAATGGGTGGAAACATACAATGATTCCGTTAGATTTATACCTTCAATTATATTTCACCAACCAATAACAAACATAATCAAAATAGGGAGAATATTTCTGGAACCAAGCAGGTACACACCAGATGATGTGAATTGGCTTTCCTTCTATCAGAAGCATCAAGAGTCCATATAAATAACGAAATGCACGTCTTTATATTGTCATGATTAAAAGTGGAGTCAGATATGACATATGAGTTGTTCTTACCAACCGAAACAGTGTATTTTTATACCCACTATCAAGCACGTGTACTATATGTGTCACTAAAATAATTTTGATAATGTGTCGAGTGGTTCCATTAGTGAGGTACAAAAATACTTTCACCCAGCTTGATATTCAGCACACTCCTATGAGTGGGTTCAATAGCTTCTTGTCATTTATCAACGTACTTTATAGTGTTTGCAATAAAGTTGTAGCTCTGTTTACTATTATACCGCTGATGTTTCTATGACCCATCGGAATCGGTCTATTTTTGAGATTGTTTAAATGAAAAATTCTACTGAGGTCACACTCAAACTTAGACGAGAATTTATTCATTTACCGGTACAAACACGTACAGCTGGTACAACTTGAAGAAATAACCCATTTCATAAGACGTTTTCGAATAGTTTGAAAATAACGAAAAAATCACTTATATTTGAAGTTCTTCTATCAAATTGAAATTTTCAGGGTAGTTTGTTTGCATTTCAAAATGTGCTGGTTGAATTCGTTACTGGGAAAAATTACTTATAGCATTTTCCTGATATTCTAGGAACTACCGGAGCGATTGGATTGAAATTGGGCAATTGCAATTAGTTGAAGCATGACAACGAGCAACCTCTTGCGAAATTTTGTTGAAATCATATCGTCAGTAAATAAAAAAAATAATTTTTAATTTTTTTTTGAAAAAAAATTATTTTTTCGGAAACATCCCTCATATCTAGAAATAATTCTAGTTATACCTTGAACTTTTCATTCTACAGCAGTCTTTCAAATTCAAATCAGATCCTGGCATTACTTCCGGAGATATTGGGAAAAAATATGTCTAATTTCGTGGTTTTTTGTTCGGTATCGTTGTTTTTTGCGCGCATGTTTTTCGGAATCACTCGAAACATACTGACACAATAAGGATGAAACTTGATTACTAGTTCGAAAATGCTGCCAAACAACTTTGTGCAAAATTTCGTGATGATCGTGCAAGAACAAATTTAAAGAAAAAAATTCAGTTTTTTCTCTTTCAAATATTCAATATTCTGCGATCTTTTGATCATATTTCTTTCATTTCTGTATAAACTGAATCATTTGGATTTTACCTATTCACGGTCGGCAGGCTGGCCGTAAACACAATAACTCCCGAAAGAAACGACTCAGGAACTCGATATCTGTAGAGTAGGTTTGGGACCGAAGGTCGAATTCGTGAATGGGTAAAATCTGTCCGCTGGTTCCGTAGATATAAACATTCAAAATTCCAGCATTGATTGAAAAATGACAGTTTGAAAGTTCATGCAAAATTTCGAGAGGATATAATTGAAGGGTCCACAAATCTTTTCATCAGTTAGTAGAGGTGCGTTTGGCGGGGTAAATAAGTGAAAAGATGACCGCATTGCGCGCAAAAGCTGCTGACTTCACGTACTTCTTGGAAGTTCTTCATTATTCACATGTTATTCGATGGTATTCTAGGAAATGCTGGTATTGGACCAATCGAACCACTTTGTGCAAAATTTCGTGATGATCGTGTCGTGAAAAAAGTTCAAATTTTTTTTCTCTAACATTCAATATTCTGTGATCTTCTGATCATATAATCCTCATGAAATTCTGTATGAACCTTTGAACTGTCATTTTCGATAGAGTACTGATGGCCGACCGTTAACACAATAACTTCCGAAAGAAACAACTCAGAAACTCGATATTTATAGTAGATTTGGACCTTAATTACGAAGGCCGAATTCGTGAATGGGTAAAATCCGCCCAATGACTTCGTAGATATACCCATTAAAAATTTTATATTCCCAATATTTCCGAAATAACAGATTAGGTCGAATTGAAATCTAGAACTTCATCGAAAAACATCTAGAAAAGCACTGACGTGAAGTCAGCAGCTTTTGCGCACTTGTTCAAAGAATATCACCAACATGGGAACATGCGCGCAAAAGCTGATGACTTCACGTCAGTGCTTTCCTAGGTTTTTTTCTTATGAGTTTATTAGATGCGTCTTGGGAGTATTCTTTTTCACTATTGTTACTTTCTTCTTTAGCTAGTGCCTCTATCTCGTTCGTTTTTGAGTCCGGATTTCTTCTAAGAATGATTTTAAAGAGTCAAATAAATGGTTTCGACCCTGCAAAACCAAATAACGTGCTTGAAGTTTTGAAGAAACTTCCTTGAAACGTTCTGAAATCATTTCCCAAATAACTGTTAGAATAGCATATTCTACTTGATTAGCTTTTTGTTTATATAATGACTTCATTTCTTCAATTTGTCATATCTGTTTCATCCAAGTGAATATTCTTCAAAGCCTTAAAAATCTCCTTATGCAGAAACTTAAATGCCTTTTGTCCGCATTTCCTCTAAGAATGACTTTGAAGATTCGAAGAAGCCTCCTCAAAGCGTTCTAGAATTGTTTCTCAAATAACTGTAAGCATAGCATTTTCATCAGAATGCCAAACAAGTTTCTTTCACTTTGCACCCCTCCCTCCACAAAATATCGACAGTGGCCTGTACCTAGCTTTACAGGGATGCCGACAACTTTACTGCCACCCTTGCGGGAATTGATTTCAGACAGATTTGAATAATTGGACAAAACATGCGGTAGCAGAACCTTGAATTCGATGCTATTTATTTACTGATAGTTGAATTTTACTCTTGGTCTGGTTGCGTTATTCTTCAGTTCCACCTGCAGGACGAATTTTTATCCTGAAAAAATGATCATTTGAACGAGGGGCCCTGTGGACCTCGGGGTGCTACGCTTAAGCGTACCGGTTCATCCGCCACTGTTGCTCCTTATGTTCATTATATACCTAGTACCTCATCACATCAACCCTATTATGAAACTAGACAAAAATGAATAAATTTGAAATAATGAAGTGAGGATGAATCGAGAAAAGTTAATTAATTCGTGTGTCAACACATTCGAATAGTTCGTTATTCAGAATTACTTCGGAGACTAGGACGAACATTCAGTTCTGTATTAACTCAGTTATACAACTGCAGTAGGAATGAACTAATTGTTTACGAATCGAACCTTAACCCTACTAAAAAAGATATTGGAGCTTTCTGGTATGAACTAATTTAGAACTTCCCCTTGAAAATTTGAACGTGTGTGCTATATGCCAAGTTCGCTTCTTCATCAGGAATTGTCGGTTCATATTGATGATGTCCGCTCTTCCCGAAGGAAAAATATTGTTATTCATAAATTCTGCCCTGAAGAGCGAGAGGGAGAGACTTGAATCAAGCATGAAGCTGTAAAGGGTTCGTTTTAGACGAATAGTATTTAGCCCATCTCATGAAAGGGATGCTATAAGTACGTCGTTCGTCAGTTGTTTAACTCAATTATTGATCAAATATGGCGCGTTTCCCACCCTCTGGTTTCTATATTAACCCTTCCACAAAAGGGTCTCAATAATTATGTGCCAACCCTTGCATAGCATCCGATCTTCGTTATAACCTAACCATTATATTTACGGGAAGTATCACTTAAAAGTATGCCATTGTTGAAATGGTTTATTCCTCGTTGAAACAGCCTACCTAATTTCCAATCGGCTTTTGTGATCGAACATTTTTTTACTCCGACAATAGAATTGATTTGTTCGAAGGGGTTCATGAAAGCTTCGAGATAAATCGAATTGAAAAAAACCTAGACAACAAAAAGCATTTGAATACTGAGCAGTTTCAAGAAATATCTTGGGAATCAGGGAATATTATCTTCGTTATGCTGAAAGCCAACCATTCATTTTCACATTTGTACCAGGAAAATATTCAGTAGCATCCATTGTGGTTCTGAAAAATAACGTAGGAAAATTCATGGAAGAATCATCATTCGTTAAATTAGAACTTGATAAAGGATTTATCAAGTCAACGCGTTCGAATTTAATATTTAAAATAAAACAAGAGTTTTATATAGTTATTATCAACTGTCATTTAATTTTTGAAGTTATAAATATTTGCGAAAGGCTCTTTACTGCATTTGTATTAGATGAGCTTGCCGGTAGGGTCTATATAAGCCAAATTCGTTTGTAAGCAAGTGTTGGTGAAAACACGTGATAAGATTTTGACATATAATATAAAATAGATGTTGTTGATGATTTTAAATTGAAAAATAAAGGATGAAACACTGTGACTAGTATTGTTTCTGTATTGTCTTCTATTATGTTTCCGTTTTCTCAATTCTCTAAAATCAATCATTGCATACCAGTTGATATAATAATCAAATTTCACGTTCGAAACGTGGTACGTTGAAGATAATGAAAGTATATCGTGAGATATCAATATCGAAAGATGTTATGTAAAGGTATTATAGAAAAATCTGAATTGTCAATGATTTAAAAATCCTCAAATTGACGAAAGAAACTCTGCACGTTTAACTTGGGGGAGCATGTATAGATCATCATACATATACAAACCATTCTGTTTTCGAGATATTCGTTTCTTCACGGGGATATTGAAATCTTGACCCCCTCAGTCGTTTTTTTGTAATATTCCTATTAATTCTACCAGCGAGATGTTTATTCTCACTTCTCAATACATTAAAAAAATTGCTAATTGAATAGTTTGGACAGAGTTGTAAAAAATATCTCAATCAGTGCATCAATAGCACAATATTTCTCCTTTCAATACAAATGAGTAAACTTCATGAAGATGCAGGAGTGAGAATACAAAGGCAACAATATTTTAAATCTGAAAATTGAAAATCTTCCAGGATTACACTTACGTTAGCTGCTCTCGTGCGCATGTCAAATTCGTGGATAAAAAAAATTTTGAATTTCTTTTGTGAAAATTTTTCTAATGTCCTGGTCATATCGGGTGCACTGGCATTGGCCAACAAGTTACCAAGCTTCATCATTATCAGAACAGTATTTCTTGAGGTAGTCCAGAAATATCTACGATAAACCACGAAAACAAAAATCAAATTTTGACTTATTTTGTCCAATATCCCTAGAATCGAGTTGAAGTGGAATTTGGTACCACAATGTTTAATGTCGATTTCAAGAGCTGAGCGAAATGTCATCTGAATTTGATGAATAGTTTTCAAAAACAAATTCTTCAACAAAGATTTTAATTTTTTTTTTCAAAGTTACTGAAGGAACGATCCCCATAAAATTTCGCAAGCCATTGCTCGTTGGTATTTCACAAGCAAATACCTAGTCTCAATCCGATCGCATGAATAACATCAAACATTCGCATGCGAATTTAACTCCAAAATCGTTCGGCCGATTTGGCCCATTAATGGACACATATCCTGCACGTCAGAATGCGTTTCGAATCGCAAACTCTTTCCGTTCTCAAGTTATCATGTCAACGGACGGGCGGCCGAGTAGAATCGAATTTGACCTCAGATTCCGCATTAGAGTGAATAAGTTAATTACAGACACTTGCTCAAAAGAAAGCACATCCTCGAATGAATGAAATGTGGGGTTTACATGAGTATTTCAAATTCCTTGGAAAACGGTTCGACTTTTATGTATGTTTTTTTTTTCATCAGATGTGAAAAAATTAAACAATCCATCTAATCCACCAGCAGGTAAAAACGAGATTTAAAAGGACAAGAATAGAAAATTCTTGTAGAAAAAAACGAACATTTCACGGAAAATGTTCCTCCCGAAACAGTTGTTACGCAAAAAAAATATTTTGATAACTGTCTGAATTTATATTTTTTCAGTGGTCGTCGGTAGCATCATGGTTTTCAGAGCCCAAAACTTCCTGCCCTCAAACAGCAATGGAAGATTCTGATCGATATATAGATGCAGCAATCCCACGAACTTCAACAATAGATTCAGCAAAAGTCCAAAGAGAATCGCTTCAACCCAAGAACAACGGAGAAAGGATTCTGCAAACTCCCAAAATAGCTACGGTAAGATCGATATTAAGGCTACTTAGTACTCCAGGTTGTTGATTCGTACAACTCAATCAGGCACGTACAACCTCTCTGAGTCACTAGATGCCAGAAATCATACATTGACCAAGAAAAATTCTTTTTCCGTAAATATGGAAAAAATTTCCAATTTTACACTAACCTTTCTGAATTTTCGGGACAAAATGTCTGTATTTCGCGACTTTCCAACCGGAAATGGTCGTATTCAGCCCCATGTAACAAGCTGTTGCCTGCAAGTGTTCATCTGCTGTAAACACAATTACCGAAAGAAATTCTAGTATTTGAGGCAAACATTGTTATTCCCTGAAACAAGCACACGAAAGTGGTAAATAAGGGTCACAATCCTCGAAAATCTTCGTTGAAAAATTCTAGAAAAGTACTGAAATGAGGTTAGGAGCTTCACGCGCTTGTTCAAATTCGAAATTGTCAAAGCGAAATTTAATATGAATTTTTCCCCATGTCTCTGAAAATTGTACACTTTTATTGAATATTTGTTTCAAGGACTGTACCACATTGCATAGAAATCTGATGGATAGTTCCCGAAAAAGCACTACCGCGAAGAAAGCAGCAGCTTTTGCGCGCATGTTCCATGGAGATAACCTGCCGAGTTTGATCATGCGCACAAAATCTGCTGCCTTCACGACAGTGCCTTTCTATTTTTGGAAATATTCGGAGAATAAAATTTTGGATCGGTATATCTACGGAATCATTGGGATTTTACCCATTCACGAATTCGACCTTCCTAATTATTACCCCAAACCTACTCTTGCAATATGGAGTTTCTAAGTCGTTTCTTCCGGATACAATTGAAAAACTCCATGTATGTAGAGTAGGCATGGGTTCATACAGAAACTCATGACGATATTATGATCCGAAGATAACAGAATATTAAATATTTGAAAAAAAAAATTTGAAACTTTTTTGCAAATTGTTCTAATGACACGATAATCACGAATTGGCACAAAGTTGTCCATCAGCATTTTCAAACTAGCTGTCAAATTTCATCATGATTGAATCAGTATTTTTTGAGTTATTCTGAAAAAACAACGATGACTAGAAAAAAACACGAAATTCGACATATTTTTTCACAATGTCTTCAGAACTTATTATCGTATCGAACTGGAATTTGGTACATTGCTGTGAAATATATAGTTCAAACTATTACCATAATTTTTACCAAATGTTACTAGCAGTTTCCAAGAGAAAAAAAAATATTTCGAAAAAAATTTTGAAAAAAAAAATTTCATATTTTACCAACAGCATGATCTCGACAAAAATCTGCGAAAAGTTGTACTTCTTCATGCTCCAACGAACCGCCAAGTTTCAATTCGATCGCTTGAGTTGTTCTCGAAATATCAGGGAAATAACCTCAAAATTTCAAATGGCTATAACTCCGAAATTGTTCGACCGATTTTGCCCATTAACGAACTCAATCTTCGCATTTTGAAATACAACCAACACTGAAATTTTGCAGTTGATAGAATCCTAACAGCGTGTTATTGTTCCGTTACAATGTCTGTTATTTTCGAATTTTGAGCCGAAAATGGTCTCAAAATATTGGGTTGAACACCCCGAAGAAGAATCCGTTGTCGACTTCAATTCTGTCCGTCAGTCCGTCGTATGTGCTCTAACTTTCGAAGGAAAGGACCTAGCTACTCTAAATTGTCAGATTCGGTTTGAAGTCCAAATATCTCAGTTGAGTTCGTTTGAAACTTTGAGGTTAATTCCTCGATCTCTCATGAACGGTACTTTGTGAGTACTTTTGGAACACCAACGCGCAACTTATTGCAAAATTTGATTTGGATCCAGTTGTTGAAAATTGAAAAAAAAAATTGTTCGATAATTTTTCAAAAGTGTTTATAAAAAAATTTTTTCCTCCGAAAATTTTGATTAGATTCAAATTGAACTTAGCACAAACCTTAGCGTTAGTAATTTAACAACAATGCTTCAAATCTCAATTCGATCCGATATTTACTTCTGGAGATATAAGAAAAAATATGTCAAATTACGTTCTTATTTGGAATTTTAACGTTATTTCCGCAATATCTCAAGAAGTACAAATGCTGTCAGATTGACACTTCGTAATCAGGTGAAGATAATCAACCCGCATCTAGGTGCAAAATTCCGTGTTATCTTATAGTTAGAATTCAACAAGCGCGTAAAAGCTCTTGACCTCGATCAGTGCTTTGCTAAATTGTTTGACATAAGACATATGGCAATTTCAAATTCAAATATGACCGCGGACGTAAAAAAGTTCGAATCAGAAATTATGTGGACAAGACTCAGTTGTGCAGCTGCACCACAACGTGATAGGTTAGCAAGCATGTATGAATTTCTCAGAAAAGAAGTCCAGATGATATCAATCCATGTATTACTCGCATTGAAACGACTAACTTCAGAAGTAGGTACGTTTTCTAGCGCATCGTCTGTCACGAATTTTCGTGGAAATGTCAACGGAAAATAACGTCGATCAAAGTGTTAGGAGCCCGATTTATATTCATGAACCATTATTACATCTGATATTGGTCATAAAAAATTCCATTAGTTGAAGACGTGTCGGTCACAAGACAAGACGGACATGTGGGACGCGCATGAGGGACCCCAGCTAACTAGATTTGTAGATACGTGTTATGTAATGGTTAAAATACTTGCGACAACCAGTATTCTGCTTTCAAGAAATGCCAACCTTTCTACATGTCACCTCCGCTACACGCTACCACCAAACGTTCTATTAAACGCCTTGTTTCATTCATTTTGATGGGACTCTGGCTTGAAGGTTTAATGACATGTTTTTGGTATTAACTGCAATCGATTTGTGGGCTATTTTAATTTCACTGTCTCGTATACCCCGAGGTCGTGAAGTATGCATTAGGTTGTGTGCAGTGAATGACTATTATCAAGTCTGACTGAAACAAACTTAATATTTTATTCGGAAAAATTCGATTTGCAAGAGGAAATCTGATATTCAGCATCAACAATAACTTCATTGGACCAGATCGGAAAAGTGAGAAGTCATGATTTGAAATTGCGACCAAATACTCTGGAGAGTATTTAATTCAATATTCATCGATCGATTTCTTGAAAAACAAAAATTCTGAAGAAGTGAAGAATGTAAGGAAGATCTCTCGCAAACTCATAGGTTCAAAAATATTTCTTTTTCATCTCAACCGGAACTCCCTTTATTCATTTTTTTGCACTTTTGGAATCAACAGGTAATTTCAAGGTGACAGGGAAACGTAATACTTATTGGTTACATACATTAACTACAGTAACTCCACTGGGGGCCGATTCTTGAATCCCGATCAAGAATCGAAGAGTTGACAATTGTCATATGTTTATCTCGATTTTCTAAGTTTTCTCGAGTTACTGCTGAATTTGTGAGAGTTCTATTCGCCATTTCGACTATTCTTCAAGCGAATATTCAAGAAATAAACTGAATGCAAGATACCGAGAAATTTTAAATCGGAATATAAACATAACCTTATCACCGTTTCCTTCGACTTAGCAACGAGCGGTACGGATACGGAGTATAGGAGATATAACATTCGATTGACGAGTGACATTCGGTTCTTTGCTCAAGTCATGTCTACTTATTGTTTATATTTAACTAAGAAAATCGACGCGGACATATGGCAATTGTCATACTCTTCAATTCTTGATCGAGATTTAAGAATCAGCCCCCTCCCTGACTTCCAATTCTCAGTGCAGCTGAGTGTAGTTGAGTGAAGTCACAGATAACAGAATGATTGTAGTTAGTTTAGTATAATCTGTTCTATGATTTTCAAGGAAAACAAAAATATGAAAGATGATTTTACGCCAATCCAAGATGATATAATTCTATGCTCCTCTCGTTTCCGCTACAATTTCGAGGTTTTGCGGTTAGGTTGATTTGTCGCAAAGCTTTTCTAAAGTCGTCACGGAAAAAAATATGATCGTTTAAATAAAGCAGACGAATCTAGGAAAAAGTTGGACAATTTCAAGCCAATCATTGCTTCCTAGATAACAGAATAGGAACAGAGACCACGGATGTCTTTGCTCTTGACTCACGCAACGCACTACCCTCACGTATAACTATCATAGAAAGTAAGCACACTGCACTAGTAATTATGTGACTACACTAGCTTCCAACATTTTCGCAAGGAACAGAGACAACAGAGTGGAAGTTCACAACAAAACACACAGAACGGTATCAGTGTAGTTAGCGTAGTTCATGCAGGTACAAGGAACAAACCTAATAAATATAGTAGTTCTTAGGTCGTTATGGGATTTCTTTAGAAATAAAGACGAAAATAACAAATATCTACGGAATTGTACTGCGATTTTTAATTCGACCACTTGGGTTCTATTGTGAAAACTTTGAGCAAACAATGAATCTAGTTTCGCAGATAGAAACGTACTAAATGGCCGAAAATCCCCATCAAAAATCCCAATTTTGTAGAAAAACCTGTAATAAAATGGAAATTTCTCAGTTTTGGTTTTCGAAATATCGATCGATGTAATTTCCGATGTTCTGCAGAACGGCATGCTATCGTTTAGTCCAAACGTGTATAATATTAGAATTCGTTCCGGAAAATGGTATCAAACGACTAGGTTGGACTCACTGCTGACGAATTCGGTGTTTCACTTTGAAATGCGAAGGTTGGATTGGTGAATCTGCCAAATTGGCCGAATGGTTTCGGAGTTAAAGTCATTTTAATTTTTTAGGTAATTTCTTCAATATTTGAGGCTCTACTGAAGCGATCGGATTGAAATTGGTTAGTTGCACATGATAACGCGCCACTTCTTGCAGAATTTTGTTGGATAGTATGGGTAGTACATTTTTAGAACAATTTTCTTCGAAGAAAATTTTTTTTTGGAAACTATTCATCAGATTTGGAAAATAAATTGGAAACCCCTAGAGCTCTATTTTTCACAAAAGTGCACCAAATTTCTTCTTGATCGAATTTCAACTCTTGGAGATATGTATTTGAAAAATTCAACAAATACTGACCCAATGATTATGAAGAATGGTTTGAGAATGCTGATGCAAATTTTTTGATGATCATGTCATTAGAACGATTTTAAAATATTTCGAATTTTCTATATTTTGCGATCTCTTAATCATAATATCCTCATGAAATTCATCATGGACTTCCAAGCTGTCATTTTTCAATCAAGTACTTGATTTCGATTCGATCTAATCCGTATCTTTGAAAATATTGGGAAAATAACATTTCGAATGGAAAATATCTGTGGAATCATTGGGTGGATTTTACCCATTCGCGAGTTTGGCCTTCGTAATTGAGGTCCAAACCTACATTACAGATATCGAATTAGGAAGTTATTGTATTTACTATCGGCAGTTAGCAGGACTGTAAACACAATAACTTTAACTTTATAGGGTGGGTATAGAGCTTAATTACAAAGGTCGAATTCGTTCATGGGTATAATACTCAAAATGATGCCGAAGATATACCCATTTAAAATTTCATTTTCACCATTTTTTCTAAAATACAGATTGGATCGAATTGGAATAGCACTTGAGTGAAAAATGACAGCTGGAAGGTTCATGCAGAATTTCGTTAGGATAATAATATGATTTCAAGTTCACCAAATCTTCCAATTGGGAAATGAAAGTGCGTTTGGTGCGGTCAATACGTGAAAGGATGATGGCTTAGCAACGAATTTGAACATGCGCGCAAAAGCTGCTGACTTCACGCCAGTGCTATTCTAGAATTTCTGGCCGGTTCGAAGTACACTCGAATTGTGTTTTGGGAAGTGTCATTAATTACTCATGATAAATAGGGATTTTAGTACGTAGTGAAATCAGTTTGAATATTAGTTGAACATTCTGTATATATTATCGATGATTTATCGAGATGAATATGGTGCAAGGAATCCTTTCCCAGAAGTCTCATTGATAAATATATCTCTCGCTAGCTAGAATCATTTACATACTAATAATATATTCAAGACTGATTAATCGTTCATGTATAATGTTCCATATCGTGACAATATATCATAGTGTGTCGATTAAATTATTAATCATTTTTTCTGAATCCAACCAGGTATCCTACTTTAATTGGTTTTTCAGAAGATCACTCCAAACACAATAAAGTTGAATCATTATTTCCTATAATGATTTAGTCGACGTTAACAAAGGCAAAGGCGGTTTCAATCCTCGAAAAGTGAATATCATTGTCACCTATTGCAGAATTATCAATTCAGGGAACTGCTAATAAACCTGGAGGTGTCAAAATATTTCATTTGACACAAAGACATGACATGAATAGTTCTCGAACAATGGTTGGCACTAGACAGACATTCAGCTTAATGACTTTCAGCATTGGACTGTCATCACTTGTCTAGGGTTCTTGAAGAATAGCTTTTCATATAAGTACGTGGCCCTTGGCTCTTCTCAAAAGCTCAAGCCTCATTTTATGTATGTATATCCACTAATTTTCAATGCTTGAATGAATTCATCGATGACTGGAGAAAACTGATATCAAGGAGATATTCTTTTTAACAGTTCTCCTATACTTTTCTCTGAGCCAATATTTATGCGTCAAATTCCTATACCAATTATTTGATGAAACTCAAAATGTAGACGAGAATTTGTTTGCCAAATTAGGAAGAAGCAAATAGATGAAACTCTGTGCAAGTATTGAATATCAGGTCGAAATGATACAGCGTTGCAATTTATCCAATACGAGGGTATCAAATATTGGTAAAAATGATATTTGTTTAATATTTCCATATAAAATTAACTCATTATTTCACTGAAATCCAACTAATTCCATACGGAGGTTTGAAGTTTCACCCATGAAATATTACATTAATATATGTTTACCGTCATTGTTCTAAGGAATAGGATAATTTTTTTATAATTCTACCCAAATGTCTGCAACTTTCTAATTTATTCTGGTGTCAAACGACTAACTCTGGAAGCAACAGTATTGGGCTCCAGTTGTCAAAAAAGACGTAGTCGCGAAAGTTGCACGGTGGACTTGCAGCCATGGTGAATCCACCCAACGGTTTCGTTGTCAACTGGAAAAATACCAATCCGATCGAATTGAATCTGAGTGAGTTGTTATGAAGAATTGACTCGAAGGCTAATGAAAGCATCATGAGAAATTATATTCCAGAATCCAATAATGAGATTTGACATGAAATTTGCATGTGCCTAAAGCCGGGTCCAGATGAGTGTAATCCGAACAGCGAATGCAATAAGAATCGATACAAGATTCGGCGAATAGTGTGGACGGCACTCTAGCTCAGCCTCGAATAATACATTGTGCCAGTTGAAAACCGAGTCCCGACGGAGCAGAAAGAGCGCTGATTGGAACTATGAAACTCTCTGTGATTTATTGCATTCGCTGTTCGCATTTCACTCATCTGGCCCCGGCTTTAAGCCGGGTCCAGATGAGTGTAATCCGAACAGCGAATGCAATAAAATTTGATAAACGATTCGGCGAATAGTGTGGACGGCACTCGAGCTCAGCCTCGAATAATACATTCAAATGCATCGTTCGAGTTGAAAACCAAGTCCCGACGGAGCAGAAAGCGCGCTGCTTAGAACCATAAAACTTCCTGTGATTTATTGCATTCGCTGTTCGCATTACACTCATCTGGACTCGGCTTTAAAGTCACCGTTTAAAAGTACAGAAATGCCTGTTTGAATTGAACTTCAAAACAAAATCGGTTCCCTCTAAAGCCGGCTCCAGATTAGTGTAATCCGAACAGCGAATGCCATAAATCACAGGGAGTTTCATGGTTCGACGCAGAGCTCTTTCGGCTCCGTCAGGACTCGGTTTTCAACTAGAACGATGCATTTGAATGAATTATTCGAGGCTGAGCTCGAGTTCCGTCCACACTGTTCGCCGAATCTTTCATCAAATTTTATTGCATTCGCTGTTCGGATTACACTTATCTGGATCCAGCTTAAGGGAATTTCGTAATGAAGGATAAATGATGATATCAATACATTCTTATCATTTTGAAAGAACAAGACGACGATAATAGCTCATTGAACTAGGAAAAATACCCTGATCCATAGCTTGTAGTATCGAACAGATATTTGGCGGCATGAACGGTTTTACTTGGTCCACTCCATATTTTCAACATTTGGATGAACTGGACAATGGGGGTTTTTCCTGAATTTGGGTTATTACTGCAAATGCAAATTTGAACATAATTATTATGGGTTTGATTCATCATTTTCCCAAATTACCTTCAGAAAGTATTCAAAATCAGGTTTCAAAATTGGGGTTTGGGATATGTCAGGCATGCACGAAGTGACAACGGTGTTTAGTAGAATAGCTTTTTCTGCTATAGAATAATGAAATATTTATTCCTATTCTGTGGTACATACGTGTTCTTTGTCAATATAACCAAACAATTTCCCTTTGCCATTTGTCAGTAATATAACAGTATGACAGTCAGTCAGTCAGTGCTCTTCTTTTGCTATTCCTTGGTCGTTGTCTTCTACTCTAACCAGATCGAAGTATAGCTATCTCTGTTTTCCTAAGCAAAGTAACACATTTGACGTCCTTTTCTTTCCGAGAAAGCTGAATTCGACGTTGCCATATCGTGCACTCATGATAAATCCCTTTAAATGCAAATCCCTATTTTTATTTTTCAGTTTTAGGTGATCAAACATTTTTTTAAAAATACAATATTGAAATTATGTTTGGAATGTGATGTTCTGAAGATTTTTCATGAAAATTTCTGCATTTTCGTTTAAAGAAAAAACCCCCATTATCTACTGAAAATATGGTATTTAGATTTTCATGGCGTAATTAACGTTCCCTCTCGTACTTCATTCCCGAAAAGTTCTGAAATCATTGTTTTTTACTGCAACCGTGTTCTTGGGAACAGCGTGCTATCGTTTTGTTCAAATGTCTGTAATTTTCGATTTTTTCCCGAAAAGGGTCCCAAACGACTAGGTTGGACTGATGAAGAATCTGCTACCAAAATCGATCCTATCCGGCCGACCGACCATGGGCACGATTACGTGGAAACCCCTATCGACTTGAAAGTGGATCTGCGGTACTAAGATTTTCGAAAATGTCAATTTGACCAAAGTCTAGAAATAAGAACGATTTACAAGAGAATGATTCTGCAAAATTTGTCTTCTTGTCTGATGAAGGAGGCAGATAAAGACTCTGAAGCATTAGATTTCACTTCGTTCCTCGTTTATATTATACAGATATTGTTCATTATAGGCAACATTTTTTTGAAAAACTGCCCTTGACAAATAGCTCGAATCCCGCAATCCGAAAAGGCGTTTTCTATAAACTATAATCTAATAAAATTTAGTTATTTCTCAGATATTGGTTGTAAAAACGTAGAAAAAACGTGAAAAATCACAGATATAACCTTGGTTATTTGCTTCTCAGAGTCCATCTGTCTGCCTCTGGTCGACACTCATATGCATCAGAAACCTGTATCAAGAACATCCCGAGTAGAATGTGCAAGAAGCTTCTTCAAAGAGGACCATACAGCTCTCTTCGAAACTATAATAATTTAAAATTGATCAGACGGCGATTATTTCAATTAATTGTGTGTATGTTCATGTTGATTCACATAAATGAATTCTGCGAGTCGGTATCTGAGCACGATTCCTCCTGGCCGCTCATGAAACCATTCCACAAATTATCATTGAATCGAATGCAATACTTCTCAGGAAGAATTATCTAACCAGGAAGCCGGGGGAAGCACCTTCCGTGTTGAAATTCGTGCCTATATTGCTGTACGGTAACAGAACAGAAGCGAAGTTGAAATGTACGAATAATTACCCACAATCAGTCTGATCTTTGGGTCAAGTTCATGAGCAAAATGTGAGGTGAACATTTAAAACTGCTTTGTTATGCCACCATTATATTGATTGTTTCTCGCTTATTGTACTTTTTGCGCGCATGATCTGAGAAACAGCGTGCTATCGTTTTGCCGAAATGTCTGTATTTTTCGAATTTTGAGCCGAAAACGTACTCAAACGACCAGGTTGGACTCACTGATGCTCCGTATGCTCTATTACGGGCGTATGGAGGATTCTATGGACTAGGAAGTTTCAGGGTAGGTTTCATTTCAAAACGCGATGGTTCGTTGATGGGCAAAATCGACCAAATTTTTGCGGAGTCAATATTGTACTGTCAGTGAATTTAAAATTTTCTCTTTCAAAATTTTGTTCGAAATTTGTTTTTTCGGAAACTATTCACCATTCTGAAAAAACTTCTGCTCATACCTTGAGCTTCATATGATATCTCTGCTTTGTTATGCACTATTATATTGATTGTTTCTTGCTTATTGTACTTTTTGCGCGCATGATCTCGTAAACAGCGTGCTATCATTTTGTGCAAAAGTCTGTATTTATGTACATAATATAATAATATTTATGTCTGTAATTTTCGAATTTTGAGCCGAAAATGGTCTCCAACGACTAGGTTGGACTCACTGATGACAAATCCGGTCTCAAAATCGTTTCTGTCCGGCCGGCCGGCTGTATGCTCGATTACGGGCGTACGGAGGATCCTATCAACTTGGAAGTTTCAGGGTACGTTGCATTTCAAAATGCGTTGGTTCGTTAATGGGCAAAAACGACCAAATGATTTCGGAGTTATAGCCATTTGTAATTTTCAGGTTTTCTCTGATATTCCAGAAATTTTATCAAGATTGTACTGTCAGTAAATGAAAATTACTAGTTAGCAACCTAAAAAAAGCTTCATATTTTTTCTCTGCTTTGTTATACCACTATTATATTGATTGTTTTTTGCTTATTGTACCTTTTGCGCGCATGATCTGGAAAAAGGCGTGCTATAATTTCGTCCAAATGTCTGTATTTTTCGAATTTGGCTCGCAATTTTCTTTTGGGATTTTATGGTAAGAAAATTTTGAAATAATTGTTTTTCGAAATTTTTTTGAAAATCAATTTTTCCGGAAAATATTTGTCAAATTTGAAGAGGAAATTGCACATACTGTAGGCACTCAATTTGACAACAGTTTAGGATTTTCAGTTTTATCCGATTTTAATTTTCGAAGAACTTGGGAACAAATACCTGTATCAAATTTCGTATTTTTTTCTTTCCCGGAATAACTCAATAACTATGGATCCAATCATGATGGAACTTGGTAATTAGTTGGAAAATGCTAATGCACAGCCTTTTTCGCGAAATTCTGTGATGAAATAGTCTCATTAGGACAATTCGAAAAAACATTTTGCTATCTTTTTATCATATTATCCTCACGAAATTTTGTATGAAACTTCAATCAGGTACATGATTACAATTGGACACAACTGTCCTTTTGGAAATATTGTGAAAATAAGATTTTGAATTGTTATATGTCCGGAATCATTGGGTGGATTTTACCCATACACGAATTCGGCCTTCGTAACGATGGTCCTAACGTACTCTACAAATGTCGAGTTTCTGAGTTGTTTCTTACGAAAATAATTATGTTTATGCCATCGGCTTCAAAATTTTTTTTCGAAAAAATTTTTTTTTCTGGAACTATTGTTCATATTGGGAAACAATTTCAGGTATATCTTGAACTTCAAATTTCACAGCAGTGTACCAAATTTCAATTCGATACGGCTCTTAGTTTTTGAGATATTTGGAAAAAATATGTAGAATTTCGTGGTTTTCTTCACAGAAAATAATACTGAGCCTGATATCAATCACCACAGGTGATCAACCGTATGGACATTACTATGATGTATTTTACATTGGGACAATGTCAACAATTGATCGGAACAATGACCTTCAGTGATTGACCAATCACTATTTTGATTGTTACAATGAACGCTAGGCCATTATTATAATGTATTTATTACATTGTACTGATGATGAAATACATCAATTCAAGGAAATTTGCCTCAAGACAATGTAAAAAATACATTGAATTGAGGTCCTGGAAGTGATCAATACTATGCATGGTCGATCATCATGAAACCTTGTGATAATACCAATTGTAATGGATCCATGCTATGCATACATCACATCAATGTATCAGCGTGATTGATTCATCCCCTGGAGTTATATTATTAATGCTTTAGGTCATCGAACGATGTCCTGGTTCCTTGTTACAATCATCGTGTTCATCAATTGATGTACGCGAACCTTAATACAATCACCGCGTTCATCAATTGATATGGGTACGCGAACCTCAAAACAATCATCGTGCTATTTTTCTAGTTGTATCAAGTTTAATTCTGGTCTAGTCGTATAGCGGATGCATATCGGGAAGATTTTTTTTGTGCTTGAAGTTGACCACAACTTGTGCTATGTGTTCTGACGAGAATTCCAGAAGGTGAGTACGACTTATGGTATAGAAATGATGATTTTGTTTTCCCGACGTCATAGATAAAAAATCTTTTCCGTTATCTAGTTGATTTACCGATTTTTTTTTTAAATTGTTTTCAGCTAGCCAAGTGGAATAAGTTCTAAGATCAAATGAGAGTCATAAATTAATTTCATATAAATTTGATTCTCTTGCAGGAGTGCTTTTTTCATACAAGACGGTGAAAAATGCTTATCTTCAGGTAGACGAGATGCAGCAGTCATGTGGGCACTTCAGGAATGGGGAAAAATACAATACAGAAAGATCCTATACTAGAAATTTACAATTGGAAAGTGCCTTTCCATACCTTGGAAGACCAATACAGGAAGTGGTGGAAGTGGATTCCGTTTCTTAATTCGAAAAAACAAGCCATGAACCCTTTATGCCATTGGTGGGGATATTCCGAAAATTTAAGAAGTATGCACATAATTCGACGGTATAAGTTATTCAATATTGTCAGAGCGATGGAGATGTTCTTTAAACATTTTTTATCTTTTCAATTTTAGCTACCCTAAAGAGCGGATGCTGTTTCGGTAATTCATTGAAACTTGTTATTCTTTTGCTTTCAAATTTTAACACTCATATTCTAGAGCCCATGATTTATGTGAATTTCTAACGACTGTTGAATACATTTTTCAGATGATATCAATTGTTTTATTATTTTTTCAGTGACTTCGAACAATAATCATGTTCCCAATAAAGTTTGTTCAATGAGAAACATTCTATAATCTGATTTTATCTTACTTGATTGTTATGATGCAGGTATGCATTTTTACCATCAAAATTCGATATGGAAAAGAATGACCCTATAAACTCGCAAACAGAAATACAAAAGTATAGGTAAGACAACTTGCTGAAATCAATAGAATCAAAAAAACACAATCCCCCAAAAATATTACATTCCACTGAAAATATAAAAAAAATTCATACAAATCTAAGCTAATTCTAAAAAATTTCGTTCGAAACAATAGTCTGCAAATATATTTATATATGTGTATTGAGGCATTATTCCGTTCATTATTGTTATATATTAAAAAAATAGTAGTTTTTGGTTTATATACAAAACACAACCACTATAGGACGCCTTAGATTGATGTTGTTTGGCATCACGTTAATGTACCTAAGTGATTAGTTGATGTCCAAAATACATTGGTACAATGACCGATAAGCCTGAATTCAATGCTTTGGGACCATTGATATAAGGACTGCTGTTGATGGATCGATGTACTCATGACCTGATATTAATGTCGTTGGTCATTGATACAATGTTAACGGTTATCAAATGCTGGTGATGAATTTAATGCTCTTGGGGGATTGATACAATCACTCGAACATTAAACAATCACCAACAGGACCTTATATCAATGAACTCGAGCATCGGCTGAAAATTAATGTCCAAATACATTGTCGTAAGGCTGAATTTGATTATATTCACGTACGTTTTTCATTCTGTGTTCTCGATAATGTTGTTGTTTTCGGTTTAACTCAAGAAATACTGATTCAATCGTGATAAATTTGCGTAGCTAGTTCGAAGATGCTGAAGGAAAACATTGTACACAATCTCGTGATGATCGTGTCATTAGAACAATTTGAAAAAAAATTTTAATTTTTTTTTCAAATATTTTATATTCAGTGATCTTCTTATCATATTATCCTAATTAAATTCTGTATGAACCTTCGAACTGTCATTTTACGATTAAGTACTGGATATCAATTCGATTCAATCCCTCATATGACGGGATGAACATGAAGCTGCCAATATCACATTTGAAAGCAAAATATTTTTTCATGGTTTCTGGTATTATTTGCTCCTTATATCTATAAAGTTGAGTTTGTTTTCTAAGTATTATACTTCATTACAAAAACCTTACAAATAGTACGGTTTATGCACATTAATTCAGTGGATTTTAGAATTGTTTTTTTACTGGCCTATTACAAGTAAGAATTCCAGAAAATTTCCAGTAAACCACTCTAATCTGAGAATTTTCCGATCTTGTCAATCTCCGTTCGTAGATTTCGGACTGAAATGGATGAACAGGATTCGATACATCCACTGAATAGAAATCGGGTAAGGATTGAAGAATGCTCATCATTTAATGGAATCATAATAGTAGTCTGGTTCTAATAGCTTATATTTCAGCAACGTCACAAATCATCATCTGAAAGCGAGTAGAAATATGCAGCTTCCAATATACGTATACTTAGTGTTGATCCCGAATAGATACGTGTGTAGCAGGTGCCTCATTTGAATACGAAATTCAAGACGAAACTGAAATTCAGAAGTAGCAGATTTGTGGTTTTGGAAAGAAAATTGTTAGCTATCTCTCATTGAGAAGGGTGAAATTGGACGTCTGGAATCAATGCACCTTCTTCTATCGCTAACCGAAAATCAGACCAATTTTAAAAACGTGTTATTATTATAAGAATGCAAATCGTCGGTCAAGCGATTTCGAAAAAAAGTCATCAATATTCAAATCTGGAATCTATCATTTTATCTCGATACCGTTCTGATGGTCACGACAGAAAGGAACCAATTTAGTTTTATTTAATGATACTTGGGACTTTTAAGATCGAGTGAGACGGAATGACTATCATGACTCGGCAAATCGAACGTATACTTAAAGGTACATTTAACACTTAATATGGCTCGTCAGTGTCACAAGTTTTTCAATTTATGCTCTGTAGCCGCTAGGACATTCCAATTTTTTTCGGAATGACAATTTGAGAAAATTACATCCAATATAAGCTCAATTTAAAGGCATTTGGGTAGACCGATGTTTTACATTCCTTTCAGTTTGGCCGCGGGCCAAATTTTCGGATCTCTCGAACGTGCCAATGACACTCTCGGATGACTTGATCCCTTTTCGGTTCTTAAAATTTTATAGTGTGTCGAAATAACAGAATATCGAGAACTTAAAGGGTTCGAGAAACTGTTTACAAATCATCTGCATGAAAGAAAAAGAATCTAGAAAAGCACTGCCGTGAAGGCAGCAGCTTTTGTATGTTCAATGGAAATGACAGCTTTGGCAACGAATTTGAACATGCACGCAAAAGCTGCTGTATTCAAGTCAATGCTTCTCTAGGTTTTTTTCGATAAAGTACTAGATTTCAATTCGATCTAATCTATATTTTTGAAAATATTGAGAAAATAAAGTTTTGAATGGGTATATCCGCGGAATGATTAGGCGGATTCAACCCATTCACGAATTCGGCTTTTGAAATTGAGGTGAAAAACCTACTGCTTAAATACGGAGTTTCTAGGTTGTTTCTTTCGAAAGTTATTGTGGTTAAGATCGGCCGATAAATATGACCATTCAAAATTCATTTTCACAATATTTTCAAAAATACAGATTAGATCGAATTGAAATCCAGTACTTTATCGAAAAATGACAGTTCGGAGGTTCATACAGAAATTCATATTCATATTATGATCAGAAGATCACAGAATATTGAATCTTCGAAAAAAAAATTTTTTTAACTGTTTTAGTGACACGATCATGACAAAATTTTGCACAAACTTGTCCATCAGTATCTTCAAGCTAACTGCCTAGTTTCATCATGATTGAATCAGTTTTGAGCTATTTCGAAAGAAACAGCGAAATCAAGAATAAAACCATGAAATTTGATATATTTTTTCACAATGTCTTCAAAACTTATTATCGTATCAAACTGAAATTTGTTATACTACTGTGAAATGTATAGTTCAAGCTATGATCAATATTTTCCACGAATATTGAGAACACTTTCCGAGAAAAAAAAATTTGGAAAATTTACACGACCTCAACAAAATTCTGTAAAAACTTGTAGTATGTCTTTATGCTCCAACCAATCGCCAAGTTTCAATTCGATCGCTTCAGTATTTCCCTAAATATCAGGAAAGTAATCTCAAAATTTCAAATGGCTATAGCTCCTGAATCGTTAGAACGATTTTGGCCATTAACGAACTTTACCTTCGCTTTTTAAAATGCAACCAGCCCTGAAATTTTCAAGTCGATAGAATTCTCTGTACGCCCCTAATCGTGGTGACGGCTGGCCGGCCGGATAGAATCGATTTTGACACCGGAGTCGTCATCAGTGAGTCAAACCTAGTCGTTCGAGGCAATTTTCGGCTCAAAATTCGAAAATTACAGATATCTGGAAAAAACGATAGCACGCTGTTTCCCTAGAACATGCGGGCAAAATAGGAATATGATATGTATGAAGGTGTCCGGTAAACCTTAAACAATATTTTAATTGGTGATAGACTAGATCATGAACACTTAAAATATCGAAAAATTTTTGGGTATAATTTTCACCCTTTTCGTGATGACGGGCATTTTAGGAATTCGTAAGAAATCGCTACCTTCCTTCTATGTTTTGGATACTATTTCTCTTAATTGAAACTGATTCCAAAAATGTTTTTCCTGAACATGGCTGATGAGTGTTGCTCTTTGGACGTTTAAAAAGTTTTCTAAAATTCATACAATTTCGCCTAGGAAAACAACACGAAAATTCACATACTCTATCTGGATGTGGCATGACGTCTTGGGTAAAACCTGATGATATAATCAGACATTCGCTAGAACAACCTGTATATTTTCAATACTGGTTTATGTGAACTATGGTTCATACAGACTAACGGTTCATTCGAACTACCGATTTAGTTCGTCTATCGAAAAAAGTTGATCTGTCGTCAATACAGATCTGCCATACCTGTAATAAGATATTAAGTACTATAGAGTAAATATTACCTCAGTTTACCAATTTGGTGAGCAAGAATTCCAATCACCAACAACTTCAAGAGAGTATTTTTCATTTGACTGAATTTGAAGGAAATTTGTAGTTCAATTATTTATATGGTTAATTGGATACGAAGTTCTGTATACACATAAACAAATTTCAAAGAGCTTATCTAATAAGATACGAAAAATTTCATTACAACGATGGAAACAATACGTAAAAGACGAGTCAAAAAATCTCCTTATAATTCTTTTTTGTGGTTCAGAAATGATTGATTCCGAACTGTGTCTGGACTCCCTAGTAGTAATTTCCTTGCAGAGTATCACGACGATCATGAGCTCGAATAAATCGTTCGAATTTCTCGGAAATTAATCAATATTGGTGAAACCAGACGTCATTCCGTTTGGGACTGACCAGAGTACGAGGTGCGATCAACAATTTTGCAGATTTTTCACCTCTGACAGGAAATTTTCAACATCTACATTATCCTGTTCTATTTGGAGATACCCAAGAATTCGACTGGTACAGAAATAGTAATTCAGTCAGTCCTCCATATATTTTTCGTGAGAAGATGGATGTATGTTTTTCAACTACTTCACCTTTATTTTTTACCAGACGAATTCACTCCATTATATTTCTCCCCAAAATGAGTATGCGAAGATCATCTGATGGTACCATCAGTCACGTCATCGTCTCAATGATACGTTAGCTCAAATGTATTGAAGGGGAGGCTTTAAGGCAATGTTTTTCGCCCTAAGCGCTTGCGCGAGGCGCATGCGCATGTCAAAGTGATGAGTATTTTTCGAGCTATTCCAGAAATAACAATGATACCGAGAAAAAACTACGAAAGATTATATATTTTTCTCCCTTTCCTTCGAAAATTAAGATCAAATCGACCTGAGATTTGTTTCACTGTTTCAAAATATTGGCTTCAAGGCCTGTGCAAAATTTTCTTGAGATTTGATACTTTCCCAACAAAAATTCGGAAAGTTTGCGAGAAAGTAAACGATACGCTATGATTTCAACGAAATCTTTCGAAAGTTGCTCGCGGGTCTTCTACAATTAACTACCAAGTTTCATTTCAATCGCTCAAGTAGTTCAATTTCTTCAAAAATTCCAATGAGTATAACTCCAAACCGTTTGGCCGATTTCGCCCATTAACGAATCTTATCGTCACCTTTCGATGCACAACCTACCGTTGCAGTTTCAAGTAGTTACATCTCTTTGTTTTTCAAGTTTGTGAGGCAACGGTTAACTGGCAGGCCGAACAGAATCGATTTTGCCATCGGATCCTTCATCAGTGACTCCAACCTAACCGTTATATTACATTTTGCGCTCAAAATTCGAAAAAAAATTACATGTCCGTTATTTCTTGAATATTTGCTTGTACGTAGTCAAAATGGCGAACAGAACTCTCACAAATTTTGCAGATGCCCGTGAAAACTTAAAAAATCGACATAAACATATGACAATTGTCATACTCTTCAATTCTTGATCGAGATTTAAGAATCGGCCTCCTGGTTACAAATTGGAACGAGCGCGTAAATACTTATGAATTTAGGTCTGTGCTTTTCTACAGTTTTCAGAATTCGAGTGATCCCAAGAAATAAAAGAAGCATAATAAATGTTTTTCTTCCAAAATGCTAAGCATCCTCTTCCGAATATGGATTCTGAGTGATGCAACGAAACGGAGGAGACAAGAGTTATTGGCAGATGTATTCCACTTATTTCGTAGCGCTTCTTTCTTTTCGATATGGCCCTAATCAAGACGATGACTCTGCTGATTCCTTTTATCAAGTTCGTTGTCACTGCCGCCTTTGACGGTCTTTGAAAGTCATCAGTCGCCGGCTGTCGCTCTGGAAACTAAATTACTAAATTATTGAGAACCTTTATAGGTATATTTATGATGGGTTCCTTCCTTATTGACCGTGTCACAATTAGGCTCTCTTCCATCTTGGATGTAGCTAGCAACTAATAGCATGGGACGAAACACTCCTGTTTTTTCAGATTCCTTATTAATATCCTTACTTAACCACAGTTATGTCTTTCTTTTGATTCATATACCGTGTTATGACGCTTGGCCATCAGTGAAGTTATTCAATTCTCCGTTTGTTTTAATGATGTTTATTTGTTTGTAATGAATTCACTCAATTTTTTGTGTGAGTTTATATTTGACAAGGATAAAACATATAAATCATATCTAAAATCAAGCTTGTTCAGGATGAAGTAAGTAATTGAACCCTATCAGAAATATATCTGAAGACTGTGAAGTACATGAAGGTATCGGGATTCATAACATCAGGGTCCTCGTAAGGGCTACTGGCGCCTGTGTGCAGAAAAGGATTTTGGCGCACCTTAAAGCAATTTGGACCATTTTTTTTATTTATTTTCTGGAGATTGGGTAGGCAGGTAGGATGGTGCTCGAAATAAAGCAAAAATCTGAATTTTAGAAGTCATATTCATTTGTAGACTGAAATATCAAAATGTAACACACAGAATGAAATCATAACAAAATGTATTGAAATAAATTCTTGTTCACGTCCACTTCAAAGCATTCACTCAACAAATGTTAATGAATACTAGAAAATAACCAAAAACAAAAATCACATTGTTTTAGGTACAAATAACGGAAATATTAATAATAATTTGACGGAAGTCCATTGTGAGGTGTTCAATCAATGCAAGGGGGTGAATTTAGTCTTATCCTCACTTATTCAATAAGTGAGGATAAGACTAAATTCACCCCCTTGCATTAACGGAAATATTGCCTAATGTCTCCCTATAAGTACTACATTTTACTTATACTTAGATATTTTAAAAAATATGCAGATACTTCTGATGAAAAATACCTAGGTAGCTTCGTTATAAAATCAAAAATGATAGCTAGGTAAAATAGAAAGATAAAAATAACTATTTTAATACCGATATTTTCCAAGACTTTGCTGTTGCAAATTCATTGATCATATTGCTCAAATTTATACCATCAAAAAGTTCTTCTTCAATTGCTAATATTGCTAGCCCAGAAAATCTGTTTTGAAGCATTGTCGATCTTGAACAATTTTCAATGGTTTGAGATGAAGAAAAAATCATAATCAGTATACTATAAAGGGGTTAATATTGTTTGTATAAAGTAGGGTTCACTTACCATTTTATAAGAATCAAACCGTTGAAATTGCTGTCAGCAGGTAGGTATTCAGCACTTCATTTTTTCAGGAAAAAAAATACTAAACCAAATATTATACAACACAACACTTGACAAAATAAAAATAAATTCGAATGTAAAAATTAATAGGATCAGTGTTCAGGTCCTTAATAAGTTCTATGTACTCTTCAGGTATGTTTTTGTTCCGCAGGATCGTAGTAACGTCTCTCAGTCGGACTCTGTCAAAGGCTTTGGTTAGATCGACAAAGCAGAGGTATGCAGGGGTGTAGTACTCTCGGGATTTTTCAGCTAGTTGTTTGAGTATGAACAACGCGTCGGTAGTAGACCGGTTTTTTCGGAATCCCTGCTGTTCTTCTCTCATTGGTATTATTGATGCTATTTTATCTGCTATGATCTTGGTAAGCAGTTTCAGCGAAGTACTCAACAGTGTAATTCCACGGTAGTTTGCTGGGTCTGTTTTGTCTCCTTTTTTATAAATAGGTACTGTAATGCTGTTTTTCCAGTCTATTGGTATTTTCCTGTTCTTCAATATTATGTTAAATAGTTTTGTATACTCCTGTATAACTGCTGAACCTCCATATTTGATGAGTTCATTCGGGATCTTATCCTGGTTGGGAGTTTTTCTATTTTTGAGCTTTCCTATTGCCTCTGATACCTGTTCTTGTGTGATCTGAATGTTCTCTTCAAGGTCGTTTCGTGTTGTTTCGCTTTGTTCTGTCTGGTTTGGTTCCTCGAGTCGATTTTCAATGTCCGTGTACAAATCTCCGAAATATTTTTCCCATGTTTCTTCTGGAATTGTTCTCAGTTGTATTGTTTCGTTCGTACCGCTTTTCATGCTCCTTAACAATCTCCAAATGCGTTTTTGTGCTCCATACATATCCGCCTGCATGTCATTGCTAAACCTCTGCCAGTGTTCTTCCTTAATTTCTCGGACCCTGTTGTTAACCTTGTTCCTCATCTCCACATATATTTCCCGATTTTCTGGTGTTGGGCATTCTTTGTGCAGTAAGTACGCTTTCTTTTTCTCCCTTGTAAGCACTTTAACTTCCGTTGTAAACCAGGGTTTATTATACGGCCTGTTATCCTGTGATACCTTGCGTGTTCCAAGAGCTTCTTCAGCACTTTTGCACATGTTTTCCCTCAGTTTTTTCCATGCGGTGTCAGGGGTGTCATCTTGAACTATTGTGTTTTGTTCTATGTATTGTCTGCATCGAAACGTATAAAGTTGTTTAGTGCTTTCCTGGCTAAGGGACTCTATGTTGAATTTCTCTGTTTTAACTGGTGTCTTCCGTTGTTTAGCCTGCATTGCCATCTGTAATTTTCCAAGCACCAATTTGTGGTCTGTTCCGATGTTGGCCGAGGAGAGGACTCTAATGTCGATTATTTGCTTTGGTAGGAACACTCGGTTGGTGATGATGTAGTCGATGATGGATTTGTTGTTTCTATTGTCGTAAAATGTGTATTTGTGTTGCTCTTTATGGGGGAAGAAGGTGTTGTTTATGCGCAGTTCATTCTGTGCACAAAATTCAGTTAACATTTCACCATTTCTGTTCACTACATTCTCATTGTACTGTTGTTTTATCCCCTCCAATACATCATTTCCTATGCGTGCATTCAGCTCTCCAAGTATTATCACTTTTTCGTGCTGTGCTATCTTATCCAACTCTGATTGTAGGTTTTCATAGAAGTCAACTGACATTTCTTCGGGTTTACTGATATCGGGTGCATATACTGATATAATATGTAGAGGTTGGTTGAACATCATCTTCACTCTTAGTATTCGATCGCTGACATATTGTATGCTTTCTATATTTTGCCCATATTTTTCGTTCACTAGTATGCCGACACCCGATGTTGCTCTCTGGTCTTTCGTTACTCCTGAGTACACCAAGATGTAGTTGTTCAGCTTTGTTGTTCCTCTCCCCTTCTTTTTGGTTTCAGAAAGTGCGCATATATCTATCTTGTGTTCATTCATTTCTGGAATTATTTCATGGTCTTTTGAGGCGAGCGTCTTTATGTTCCAGCATGCTATTCTCATCTGTTGTTTTTTCCTAAAGAGTTTAATCCTGTTTCGTGCTTGGGTCGTAATCCGTGCCATCCGTCCTGGTTCCGAGGCTATATTACCGGTGCTTTGAGCCTATTGTTTTTTTTTTTTACCTTAGGCAGGGAGCTAACCTTACCTAAGAACCCTCCTCTTTTACCCGGGCTTGGGACCGGCAGTGATAGTTGTGAGCTACTCAATCCACCCACAGCTACCCCAGGCAGAGTTGTTTTTCAAGACTAATTAAATTAAAAAAAATAAAATAATTTTCTTCTGATTTCAAATTTTATTTTTCAGAAATGGGAAGTGAAATCACAGAAAAATAATGCAAAATGCTCACAGAATAATTCTGAACCGATATTTGTAAACATTGAAAAAATCAGCCAAATTAAGGCTTCCAGTATTGAATTGACACTGTAATTCCCAAACGAATGATTAATCGGTTACGAACCATATACCCCTTTGAACCGTATATTTATGGTCACCTGACAGATCGATAAAATCTCACACAAAAAACACGCATTCCTTTATCCTACTGCTCGAGATGAACGAATTGTGCTGATAAATTGTAATCTTTGTCAGGAGTACAAAGATTTATAACAGATTTTCACCACTTTCATGAAAATTAAAACTGACACTGCCTGACAGTTGGCTGCCAGAATTCATCCAGCACTAAAAAATAGAGCTTTCTAAACACTCAATCGCTCAGTCGAAATAACTTTTCGCTACACAGTTTCATGATTTGTTAACAATTATTTTTCTGGGTTTTCACTGCCAATATTGAAAAAAACAACTATTATAATTAGATAAAAATTATTATTCAAAGAAGTCGCCCTTGCGGATTGCTGAAATCTAACTAAATAAGTATGGATCAAGGGCAGTTTCAAGAAAAAATGTTGCCTCATGAAGAAAATCGGAATAATCAACGAATTCAACTATAACGTTTCAGAGTCTATATCTGATTCCTTCATCAGATAATGAAGAGAAAATTTACAGAAATACTTTGTCGTTATGATTTCGTATATCAAGACTTCCATTGAAAATGATTATAATTTTATTTAATTCTAATATTTCTATTTCAGCTATTCGAAGTGGAAACCTAGAAAAATCTAGAAAGATAATGCAAAATATCGATTAAAGCTTATTTTGGGAGGATTTCGCATTTTTTTTTAGGTTTTTCATGGATTTTCACTCCCAATATCTGAAACAGATATAATACGATTAGAAGATGAAATAATTCATAATTTCTCTATAGATGACTCTGCCCATATACTTTGTTGTGTGAATATTTCAAATAGGAATATGAAAAAAGTCATTGACAGAAGTCTCAAATCGAAACGAAAAATCAAAAGAACATAATTCTTGAAATTTTCTGCTTTGTCTGATGAAAGAGTCAGATTTGTACTCTGAAACGTCACAGATCGCTTTCTTTATCGTATGTATTGTTCCTGTATTGTTCATTAGGCAATCTGTTTTGCAAGAAACTACCCTGGACAAATAGTTCAATCCTACAATCCGCAAATGCGTTTTTCATGAGAAATAAAAATTTCATTTAATTTCAATATTTCTGTTTCAGGTATTGGGAGTGAAAACCCATAAAAAATTTAAAAAATAATGCAAAATATCCCTACATCGATATTTGTAAATTCAACAAAATCAAAGGCTCCCAACATTAAAGTGACACCGTAATTCCTGAACGAATGAGTGCTCAGTTATGAACCAAATACCCCTTTCAAAACATATCTCCCTTCAAATCCCCGGTTGTCCAGGCAACTTCAAGTTTGAAGCCTCTCATTTCCGCATCTTCAATGGGGACCCTCACGTCTGTGAAATGCTGGTTTATACATGTATATAATTAATTCAATATTCACCATGGTGATTGCTTTAGTCCAGCATCGTGAGTTGCTTTACATTACAGAAAATTCAAGAGATGTATCTGCTTCATGAAAATTCAGGTATTTGTTGAGTTTTTCCATCCGATATTTTATGATTCAGAATAATTTTCTCTGACTTTAAAATGAACAAAAAAATTGAATCTCTACCAAATTTTTATATACAGGGTCTCGGATGAACCTTTAGTTGAACCATACTAGAACTGAAACTAGAATTGATCGAGGGAATATAAAATTATTACTGATTCGAAATCTGACAGTTGATTTCGAGATTATCATGAAAATTTCTGGAAAATCGCTACCCAACCAAGCTTCTTTTGGTCTTTATGTCCACAAATTAAAATCGATTAAACAAGACGGTGGGTGTTGGTTCTTGACGAAGGGAAATCTTAAATTGAAACGAGTCTACTTGATGAAGAGTATTGATATAATCATCAATTGCCACAGATTTTTTTGTGATTCCCCTACATGATAATGGTCGATATTGATGTCTCACGATATAAAGGGTGTTTCATATTGCACGATTTTTTTAAGAATAAATAAAACACAGAATTTGCATTAATTTTCAAAAACTTTTTATTGGTAATTGAAGAATCAGTTATGACATTTTTATACGAAAAATAATATCTGTCAAATGGCCTCCTCCTGCAGCTTTACAGACGTCCACTCTTTTGTTAAAATTTTCAATGACATTTTGACATAATTGAGGCTCTATCTCACTAATGACACGAATAATTTCCCGCATGTCGTTGGATGTCATCTCTCCATCTCGCCTGCGAACGTCCGACGCTTTTTTCGATATTCTTGGACGCCGCTGTAATAGTCCTTGCGCCCATTTGTCGTTTTTCCTGGCAATTTATTCTGCCCAGCGCCACTTTGAACTACCTATGCGCTCGATAACATCATAGACTTCAGTTCACGGAGGTCGAATTCGTGAATGGGCAAATCCGCCCAATGATTCCGTAGACCTACCCATTCATAATTTCATTTTCCCAGTATTTTCGCAAATACCGACTAGATCGAATTGAAATCCAGTACTTCAGCCAAAAAGACTAGGAAAACATTGACGTGAAGTCAGCTGCTTTTCCGCGCATGTTCAAAGGAGATCACCAAAGTGCGTTTGGTGGGGTCAATACGTGAAAAGATGACCGCTTTTGCAACAAATTTGAACATGCTCGCGAGAGATGCTGACTTCACATCAGTGCTTTCTTTTAGATTTGTAGATTAGTATGATAATTTGTGTCGTTTAAGAAAATAACAGATATTTTGGCGAAACATTAGCACGTTGTTTTCAAGAAAATGTGCGCAAGAAGACTGATTTCGCAAGGAACAGAGACATACTCCTCGCTACAAATATGAAATATCTCAATACAAATGCCTAGAATCATCATGTTCAAGAAGCATTATAATTATCGTACAAAGTACAAAAATATTGCTTGTCTGAGCTACTACCTTCAACATTTGCCGTTAAAACCTACCCAGATCCATGAGTATTGATGCAATACCAACGCTCTCCGAAACTTGGAATGATGTTCGGGATAGAAATTCCTCCTTGGTGTTCACTAGTACGTCCAAACTCCGACTATGATCGCAAGAATTCTACGGATGCTTCATTATTTTCAAATCCGGTGGCCGCCAAATTTTCAAACATAGTTATATCCCACTCCTGATTGTTGCGCACACAAATCACCGCCAGTTGATCAGGTATTGTTGCAATTCTCTTCCAACTGTAGCATGCCTCCGAACTTTTTCAAATTCCGATTTGCTGCCGTACAAATTCCGCACCCTTCCGTTCCCGTTTCGTTGCTACAGTTAACCCTAAACTTTTTCAACTGGAATTCCTAATATGAGTTGCCTGATATCGCCAATTGATTTTCAGAACCCTTCAATGCGTTGCCGACAGCCCTGCTATAAATTTATAGCAGATACCGGATTTACAAAGAATCCTGCTTCAATGAAGCCTAGCGAGTATACACAGGGTGAATTTGTTCATGCATACAGGCAATACACACTTGCTCATAATAAGATGCATAATGCATATCCATTATCATGAAGATACACGAGACTGACTCAATGTGAATAGTGACCGTTATTGCGATACAGGGCGAGATTTCTTGGGTCAAGATTCACAGATATTTGATGGTATTAATTTGGGAATCTGGTTTCATCGAGATGAGGCCAAATACGACGCATGATCGTTTCTTGGTTTCATGAAAACAAAAGAGGCCGATGACTCAATGGCCGTTATTGCGATATGGTGCGAAGTTTTCAGGGCTCAGAGTTGCAGAAATTCAATGGTGTGAATTCAAGATCCTGGTTTCAACAAGATGGGGCGCTTAATCCATCCTCATTATCATGAAGATACACGTAACCGATTCAATGTGAATAGGGACCGTTATTGTGATACGGTGCGAGATTTCTTGGGTCAAGATTCACAGATATTTGATGGTATTAATTTCGGAATCTGGTTTCATCGAGATGAGGCTACATCCGATGAATGATCGGTTCTTAGTTTCATGTAAAAAAAAGAGGCCGATGACTCAATGGCCGTTGCTGCGATAGGGTGCGAAATTTTCAGGGCTTAGAGTTGCAGAAATTCAATGGTATGAATTCAAGATCCTGGTTTTAACAAGATGGGGCCAATTGGCATACACAAATGCTTAATCCATCCTCATTATCATGAAGATACACGTAACCGATTCAATGTGAATAGTGACCGTTATTGCGGTACGGTGCGAGGTTTCTTGGGTCATGATTCATAGATATTTGATGGTATTAATTCAGGAATCTGGTTTCATCGAGATGGGGCCACATAAGATGCATAATCGGTTCTTAGTTTCATGAAAATAAAAGAGGCCGACGACTCAATGGCCGTTATCGCGATATGGTGCGAAATTTTCAGGGCTTAGAGTTGCAGAAATTCAATGGTATGAATTCAAGATCCTGGTTTTAACAAGATGGGGCCAATTGGCATATACAGATGCTTAATCCATCCTCATTACTATGAAGATACACGTAACCGATTTAATGTGAATAGTGACCGTTATTGCGATGCGGTGCGAGGTTTCTTGGGTCATGATTCATAGATATTTGATGGTATTAATTCAGGAATCTGGTTTCATCGAGATGGAGCCACATACGATGCATAATCGGTTCTTAGTTTCATGAAAATAAAAGAGGCCGATGACTCAATGGCCGTTATTGCGATATGGTGCGAAATTTCCAGGGCTTAAGAGTTGCAGAAATTCAATGGTAATTCAAGATCCTGGTTTCAACAAGATGGGGCCAATTGGCATATACAGATGCTTAATCCATCCTCATTACCATGAAGATACACGTTACCGATTCAATGTGAATAGGGACCGTTATTGCGATACGGTGCGAGATTTCTTGGGTCAAGATTCACAGATATTTGATGGTATTAATTCATATATCTGGTTTCATCGAGATGAGGCCACATCCGATGCATAATCGGTTTTTAGTTTCATAAAAATAAAAGAGGCCGATGACTCAATTTTACCGTTATTGCGATATGGTGCGAAATTTTCAGGGCTTCAGAGGGCGCAGAAATTCAATGGTATGAATTCAAGATCCTGATCTCAACAAGATGGGACCAATTGGCATAAACAGATGCTGAATCCATCCTCATTGTAATGAAGATACACGAAACCCATTCAATGTGAATGGTGACCGTTATTGCAATACGGTGCGAGATTTCTTAGGTCAAGATTCACAGGAATTTGATAATATTTTTTCGGGAACCTAGTTTCATTGAGATGAGGCCACTTACCATACATTAGACGCATAATTGGTCCTTAGTGTCATGAAAATAAAAGAGGCTAATGACTCAATGGGCGTTATTGCGATATGTTGCGAAATTTGAGGGCTCAGAGTTGCAGAAATTTAATGCTGTCGATTCAAGGTCCTGGTTTCAACAATATAGGCCAATTGGCGTACACAAATGCATAATCCATCCTCATTATCAAGAGGGTATACGAGTCCGATCTAATGTGAATTGTGGCCGTTATTGTGATATGGTGCGAATGTTATTTGGATCAGATTTACAGGAATTGAATGGTATTCAAGAAGTACATCACAATCGATCTATATCTTCATGGAGACACACGAGTTCTGCCACTGAATGTGAATAGTGATCGTTTGTGGTATTTACTATACGAAATTTCTAGAGTTACAAAAATTATATACATTCAATAATCTGGTTTCAACAAGATGGCGACTTGTCATTATCAGATGCATCGAATAGAGCTGTTTATCAATTATTCCCTAATAACTGCGAGTAGAAGTAACACAAACTGGCCACCCAGAAGCCCCAAGCTCAACCCGTTGGACTATTTTATGTTGGGATATTTTAAAAGTAAAGTTTTATGAGATGAGATTATGCATTATAAAAAACGTAGAAAAACACTGACGTGAAAACAGCAGTTTTTGTGCGCATGTTCACGTTTGGTGATTTCCTTTGAACATGCACGCAAAAGCTGCAGACTTCACTTGAGTGCTTTTTTAGGTTTTCTTCGATAAAGTACTGGAAATAAAATTTTGAATGGGTATATTTACGGAATCATTGGGCGTATTTCACACAGTCACGAATTCGACAGTCGTAATTAAGCCCCAAACCTAGTCTACAAATATCAAGTTTTAAGTCGTTTTTTCCGGAAGTTATTGTGTTTACTGTCGGCCTAACGGCTGACATGATTCAATGAGAATAATATGATGAGAAGATCACATAATATTGACTATTTGAAAAAAAAATTTGGATTTTTTTTTCAAATTGTTCTAATGACACATCATCACGAAAGTTGTCCTTCAGCATCTTCAAACTATCTGTCAAGTTTCATCATGATTTAACCAGTATTTCTCGAGTTTTACCGGAAATAACAACGATATCGAAAAAAAACACGAAATTATATATATTTTTTTCCCAATATCTCCGAAAATATTATTCGTATCGAATTAAAATGTGGTCACTGCTGTGAAATAAAGAGCTCAAGGTTCGAGCAATCTTTATCGAATATGATTAACAGTTTTTAAAAAAAAATTTTTTCGAAAAAGATTTTGAAAAAATATTCGGACGGACAGAATCGATTTTCACATCAGATTCGGGATTAGTGAGTCCAAAATAGCCTTTTGAGACCATTTTAGGCTCAAAATTCGAAAATTTCAGACATTTGGACAAAACGGTATCACCTGTTCTCTATATTTTCTCGATGAGATATCGAAATAATGTGAGAAGGATGCAATTTGGGAAAACAATAACAAAAATAAAGAATTTCGAAACCTGGCATGGTCATTTGATATTTATACCTGTCAACATGTCACTTGGCTTGTTAGAAGTTGTAGATACGTAGTTAAAATTGAACGAAGTGAAACGAATATTATAATAATAATAATAATAATAATATTGTCTTTATTTCACCAAATTGAACCTCAAGGGGAAGTTCACCAAGAAGGTGCTCTACCACTTAACCCTTGTTACATAAATAATTGAACTCGAATGATCATTGAAAAACAAAAAAAGGAGAATATAATGGAAATGAACAAAATAAAGCAGAACTAAGATAATAATAGAAAAAAAGCATTCAAGACATTGAGTACTACTATAGTTTCTGTAGACAATCAGGAACTTTACACATTTATCGTACGGAAAAGATGAGCCCTAATTTCTTTCCTAAATCTAACCATTGTGAATTTTTTATATTCGGTTGGAACCTCATTGTAAAACTTCACTATATTATAAGAGAAACTTCTTTGAAAGATCGATGTTCTGTGCTGGGGACAAGAAAGCAGATTCCTATGCCTCACGTTCAAGTTATGAATATCAGTTCTATACCTCAGTTTCTTGTGAAGATATGGCGGACACTTCTCAATTATGACTTTGTGATAAGTACACAGGGCATAATATTCAAAACAGGTTTTCATAGGCAACCAACATAACTCCTTCAACTTATGCGAAACATGCTCATATTTTCTGATCCCATATACAAACCTAATGCAGCTATTTTGAACACGTTGAATTCGACCTAATGTCTCTTGATCAAGACAAAAGCTATAAACAGGGGAGCAATAATTAAACTTAGACAAGACAAGACTCTCACATAGAACCCTTTTTGTAGGGATGGGCAAATACGATCTATGCTGGTAAAGCATCCTAAGGGCCCCATAAGCTCTCCGAACTGAACACGCCACATGTTCACGAAATCTTAATGAGCCATCCACAACCAAGCCCAAGTCCCGAGCGTTCTCTACAAAATGTATATTATCACCACCAATTACAGGCCTAAAATTATTTTCAACGAAACTTCTTATATTTTTGGAACCAAAGACCAGAGCGAATGATTTTCTTGAATTCAAAATGAGGGAATGTTTCTCGGCTATGAGTGCCAACCGATTCAGATCTTCAATAATTCTCATGGTTGCGGTGTTAAAATCTTCAATGGAGAAATCGAAAAAAAGTTGAAAATCATCAGCAAACATGTGAACCTTGCCGTGACGGATGAACTTGATGAATTGGCTTGTGTATATTATAAATAGAAGAGGCCCGAGAACCGATCCCTGAGGTACCCCACTCAGCACAGACTTAGCAGAAGAGATTTTATCACCCAACTTCACGAATTGTGTACGCCCAGTGAGGTAAGAGCTCAGGAGGCGAAGAGCCTCACCTGACACTCCACAAGACTTCAAAATAGCCACAAGAACATCATGCCGCACAGTATCGAAGGCTCTACTGAAATCCAGCAGGAATAACATATCTGGTGAAATCTAAAACATATTTTTATTTGTTCCAAAACCAGTAGCAGAGTTTTTCCAGTTCATCCTACGTTATAAAATCATCGAAAAATCAACACAGATAAGGTCCCTTGATCGATATGTAAACAATGATATTAAAAATAAAATATTATACGAATGGGACCGCGTTAACAAGGTTCATGTTGAAGAATAGTGAAGCTCTCCTTTGTTCGAAACCGCTCATGAACAACAGGCCGTAAATATTGAAGATAGTAGTAAAGTATATTCTCCAGTGACACTTGGAATAAGATGAGTTTGCTGAAGAATATTCGACAACGGTCCAGGTCTGTAACTGTTCAAATTTCGACACGAAGAAAGCACTCACATAATATTTAGTTTTGGAAAATATGAAATATGGCACGTTCACGCGAAGATGGTACTTAAATTTGGAAAATCAATTTTTTGTACTCAATTTCATGGGAAACTGCCATTCACATCTGTTTGAACTGAATTCCAGGCTAAATACAAAATTTTCACTCGCACCTGACTCTACATCATTACAGAAAAAAAATATCGAAAAATCAACCTGAAATTCAATACGAGTAATTAGTGTTGGTTAAAGAACAAACAATTAGGGATGGTTGAACAACGACACAGCATTACAATGATTTCGATAGGTTAGTTCATTATACATGCTCACACTGTTTTATGGTAAAAATCTTCTAGGAGAAGTCACTATCGCAAATGAGACATTCTTCAAATGTACCACAAAAAAATTTTAGAGGTGTCAAATCAGGAGGTTTTGGAGGCTATCCAATATGATCTCTCCGATCATTACTCTCTATAGCATCTCAACAATGCTTGGGTTGATGAGATTTTGGAGTACATTCAATTTTTCTTGATAGTGTGTGCTGTTCCCTCAGTTGTGTATTGAGATTAAAATTCACAAAAAATTTAGCACTGAGGTCAGGAGCTTCATTCTTTTGTTCAAATTCGTTGCTGAACCGACATTCGCTATATTTTTCGTCGTTTTTTCGAAAATGATCATAGGATCTAGCTAAGACTCAGTTCAGTATTTTGAAACATTAACTTCAAGACCTTTGCACAATTTCATAGAAACCTGATGGCAATTGTCCGAAACAAATCATTTTTCTAACAGAACCCCGAAAATAATTCATTTTGACCACGGGCATTTCAGTGAAATTATAACGCTATTTTTTCCCAAGAAAAATCGGGTAAGTATGATCGTTCATCAGATACTTCTTCAGAAAATTTCCACCAGAAAACAGTGTTGGCATGTATCGAAGTAGCACTTGGAAAGGTGTTGCCAGCGTTTACTGAAAAAACTAATACTGATGATACCGTCTAGACTGTTTCATGTGAGCCAGCCTGTATATGCAATTTTCATATTTACAAGTAATTATGTAAGGGGTCGGATAATAATGGAATCATTTTCGGAATTCGGAGGAAACAAAGGGTCAGGACTAGTTTTCAAAATATTTTTGTATCATTTGGAAAAAGTAATGAATGAGTAATGCTCATTGTTCATAATCAAAACATTTTTTACATCTTCTTCGATTTAATAATCCACATAAGGCATTCCTCATAATTTTGAAATACTACAGAGAATATAATAGCTGAATTTAATTTCCAATAATTTTTCATTATCCTCGAATTATTGTTTTCAGCATTGAATAATTCGGTTGAAAAGTGTGTTTTCATTAAATTCGTTCGATATTTATAGCAGAGTATGCAAAGTAATCATAGGATTACCTTGGTCGCCATGAATTCTTTCGAATACTTCCCTGGAGAGGTGTAAAGAACCAGTTGTGCGTCCGATGGCTTGCTTTGCTCTTTTGATTTGTGGTAAGAAGTATTACGCCTTCACAGACATGAAATTTTATACCCAATCAAAGAAAACAATACCGAAAGATCAAAGAAAATGAAACTGACTCAGTAAGTTATCCTAAAAACTCTCAACAAAACTGGTGAATTGTGTTGATTCTAGATTACCATCGAACCATTCGTTTCCAGTTTCTACAGAGATTGTTCACGGTTATTAGGGTTGAGACATAGGCAGTAGATATGGAAAAATTCAAACTAATTGACTGTGCTCAATACATAACCCATATTCATGGTAGTTTTTTCTGTAATGACATTCCATTAACTGATCATCTTTGACCTCAACCTATTCTCATTCAATTCGGTTTCGAAATGACCTCAAGAACATATTTGTCACTTTTAGGTCAATTTGCAGAACAATAATCAAAGTAATAAGCGGGACCACTATAGTTAGCATGACATTTGAAAAGTGGTTACCATTTCAATATACTCTAATAGCTCTCCATCGGGTGCTCATCAATTCTAATTATAATACCATTCATCTACTGTTTCCAGAATGAAGGTCTACTTCAAAATTTCGTTTTTGATTGCAATTGTTTCTAGTTAGGTGAAAGGTTGAGATAACATTAATAATCCTGAACATTTTCGATAGGAAATGTTTCGATCTATTTTGAGTTTTGGCGGGCTCTAGGTTACTATCGTCCACGCGATTATACATTTCATATTTCCTTCAAGCTCACACTTATGAGCGCATGGTCTGGGGAACAGCGTGCTATCGTTTCGACAAATGTCTGAAATTTTCGAATTTTGAGCTGAAAAAGGCCTCAAACGACTAGGTAGGACTCAATGATAACGAATCCGGTGTCGAAATCGATTCTTTCGAGCCGGCCGACTGACGACACGATAACTGTCAAAAGAAGCGAGCAAGCGGTCGCGCATTGGAATGCGCCGGTTAAGTTCGTTAATGGGACGCAATCTCGTTGAGATCACACTGTCAGGGAATTTTGAAAATTTTTTTCGACATTTTTTTCTAACAATTTTTTTTTTCGGAAACTGTTCAATTTTTCAAATATTCAATATTCTGTGGTCTTCTGACCGAATTATCCTCATGCTTTTCTGTACGAACCTTCAAACTGTTATTTTTCGATAAAATACTGGATTTCAATTCGATCTGATCTGTATTTTTGGAAATATTGGAAAAATAAAATTTTGAATAATGGCTTACAGAGGGATCAGTTTCATCTCCAATTTCATACAATTTATATTTATGTGATATTTTTGCATCTTTCTTCTATAAACTGATTTATACCGGACAATTTTATTCTCCAATCCCATCAGAAAAGGAATTTTCCCATTTAATTTGAATAACCGATTGAACTATATAAACTTTGGGAGTAAGTTGATAATATTACTGTTTTGAAACAAAGTTCCATTCCTTGATATCTTAAAGTCACACTAGATTCTTCCTTGATTTTATTGTTTTTTGTTTTCAGTAATAATGAAAAGAGGAAAACATTTCGTTGTTGTGAAGAATATGTCTGGTCATTCTTTGAAAAGACCTTATGCACTAGTGTGGGGTTACAGACTAGTTTTTCTGAGGATTTTCTCTGTTCTTTTGTAATATACATGAAAATGTAATTTCTCTACACATACTTTATTGTTCAATATTGAAAATTTTTTATTGTTCTTATTCAAAACTGTATGCCCGATTCACCAGTGGTGCAGGAGTACTTACAGCATGTTTTAGGAGAAGCGTACTATCATTCTGCCAAAATATCTGTAATTTGTATTTTACACCAAAATTGATCTTGAACTTTGTTGCATTCACTAATGAAGAATTCGACGTCAAAATCAAATGAAATTTTGGACTGATATTCGAGTATTCAACACATTGTACCAAATTTCAGCTTGATCGAATATTTATCACAGAAATATTTGGAAAACATAGGTCAAATATGGCTGTTATTTTTTTATTCTCGTTGTTGTTTTTTCAATAACTCAAGACTACCGCTTTGTAATCGAATCTGTTTCTCTCGACCTCACTTCATTGCTCTTTAAGAATATTTCTACCGTTTTTGGTCCACAGGGAACTCAAACAATCGCATCAAATGAACCATTTTGCTTAGATATCTGGCTCGAAGAATCGGATGTCGAATCCGACCCGCTGTAGGCACGATAACTTGAGACTGGAGAAAGCTATTGACTTGAAACTTCAAGAGCAAACAATACCACGTGGTGCTAAATTAAGGCTAGGCAACACAGCCACATTCAAGTTTCATTAAACATAGTTAATAGTTCAAGGTCAGGCACATGGACGCGGTCTACATGCTTCGTCAATAGCCGCGTGAAGTATTCGAATTTTGAGCCGAAAATGGTCCCAAACGAAAATTCTTAGATATAAAAGAGGTGCAACATTGTGCATTCTTACAATTTTTTTCAACCATTTGAACCAAAGAAATTTTTTGAAAAAAAAGAACTCGGCCAAACAGTATCGGCCTTATTTCATATATTATTTCCGTGGTTACAATTTTATTTTGGAATTGTATGACATGTAAATTTGAAAGATTTGTCCTTCGAATATTTTCTGAATTTTGTTTGGAATTTTTTTCATCTGATTTGGATAGAATTTGGCACATACCTTCTTGATATTTGTATTTACCGATAGTATACCAAATTCCAGTTCGATCTGAATCTTCGGAGATAAAAAAAATATGTGAAAAAATATGTCAAATTTGGTGGTTTCTTCTTCGGTACAGTTATTTTTTCAGAATAACACAAGAAATACTGATTTGATTATGATGAATCATGGTAACTACCTGGTGAAGGCTGTGCACAACTTTCTAAAAAAAATTCATAATATATTTTGGCCCATGAATTTGAACACGCACGCAAAAGCTGCTCATTTCACGTCAGTGCATTTCTAAAATTCATTCATATAATTATTCATATAAATCTGAATAAACGAGCAAAATCTCTTGATTTCATGGAAATGAAATCTCGACCGATCATGCGATCACGGTGGACGAAAAGATCTATCTCACCGATCTACGTTACATCGTTAAGATCTGTATGTGTGAAACAGGAATGTATTCGATCGAACGTTTCAATTAGAAACATTTTTTGAGACAGCATCAGTAGCGATTGGTACGATTGAAAAGAGATTTCTAAGCGCGATGAGGGGCTTCCATAGCGATTCCTGACAGTCATGCTCATAAAAAATGCACTCAGCAAGCAAAAACGAAAGAACGAGTGGATCAAAATCATGACATTAAGAGTGATGGTAGTCTTGTGAAAGATGGATAGTAAATAAAGTGTCCGATGATGATAGATTTATTCTGCGGTTACTATCGATTCCTCTTTTCAGTTTTTGTATTGACAGTTAGCGGAATAATTGCTCGAGAAATTGGAAATTGAGTAAATAGCTGTTTTTTTGTGGGTGTAACAACCGGACGAATTCATCCTTCCTAGTATAAGAATAATGGTAACACAAAATGAATTCTTGATGTATTTTGAGATCTCGTTCGAAGAAACAAGAACGTTGTAGTGTCTCAAACGCCTAGATTGGACTCACTGATGACGAATCCGGTGTCAAAATCGATTCTGTCCGGCCGACCGGCCGTGGACACAATAACTGTCAAACGAAGTGAGCTAGCAACTTGATACTTTCAGGGTAGGTCGCGCATTGGAATGCCGCGGTTAAGTTCGTTAATGGGCCAAACCGGTCGAATAGTTTCGCAACTTGAAATTTTTCGATGGGGTACTGGATTTCAATTCGATCTGATCTGTATTTTTGGAAATATTGGGAAAATAAAAGTTTTAATGGGTATATCTGCGGAATCATTGGGTGGATTTTACCCATTCACGAATTCGGCCTTCGTAATTAAGGTCCAAACCTTCTCTACAAATATCGAGTTTCTAAGTTGTTTCTTTCGGAACTTATTGTGTTTACGCAGTTGGCCTTCAGGCCGACCATAGCATTTAGTGTCCTTGGTATTTTTTTTTGGAAATGATGGTGTTAACGGAGGTTGGATGTGGGTAAAATCCACCCAATGATATACCTGTTTCAACAACATTTCCACTTTATTTCGATGGAAATATAACACTATTTAAAAAAAATTGAAGTGGACAGAGGGGGCATATTCTGTAAGTGAATGAAATCCTCGTGATCAAAATCTTTTCGAAAAAATTGATTCAATTTTGTGTGAAGTGTGAATAAAAATTTTTTTTTCACCTTCATTACTGAGAAATAGTACCAATTTTCGTAAACCGTTTTTAAAGTGCATTCCTCAGTAATGTTCAGGATAAAAAGTTTTCGAATCAGTTTTAATTTCGATAAATGCTATCAAAAACATGGAGGTACGGTAGAATTTTTCCAGGACAATCTTAAATTCATGTTTTCCCGAGAACCGTGAAACCATTTTCTGGACAACCTGTATATTTTCGAGAAAGATTCAAAGATAACACTTCTGATGTGTGTATGACTACGGAATTATTCGGTAGATTTCACTTATTCATGACTTAAGTCTCAATACCGAACTTGAAGGATAATGCGGAATTTCTTTAGGTATGAATGATCGAAGGTCATATTTATCGATAAAAACTATCAATTCAATCAGAAAGGTATTTTTAGAGATTATTTGATGAAACAAAACTTCAGCTGTCTAACGTTCAAAACAATTCAGCAGATTTTGCCCATTAACAAAGTTAACCGAGATATGTAGGCTCCAAACCTACCCTGAAAAGTTAAAGATTCTTGTTATTCTTCTTCTTAAGAGCAAACAATACGTCGACTATAACGGAGTGACTTCTGAAGGCCAAGGTTCGTTTCTTTCAAAAAATTTTTTGGGTGCATATGGTTGAAAAAATATAGGAATGCGTAATGTTGCCTCTTTCTTATATTCAAGAAGATTCAAGAAAATAAAAACTGAAATGGAGTGAAAACTGGGAAAATAACTAACATTGCGCATTCCCGCTTAAGAATTGAGTACATACCAAAAAAAATATGTTCAAAAAATACTCACTGAAGCTTGCACCCCGTTTTCTCCTATAAACGTCGATATTTCTCGGAATTCTAATATTTCTCGCGCCGATTGGCAACGTTTAAGCATGTAGACCGGGTCCGGCGGCCTGACCTTGAGATATAAGCGAGGTTTGATGACATTTGAGTGTGGCTGTGTTGCCTAGCTGTAATTAACTACCACGTGGTATCGTTTCCTCTCAAGTTAGAGCACACACGGCCGGCCGGACAAAATTGAATTTGACCACGGATTCTTCTTCAGTGAGTCCAAACTAATCGTTTCAGATCATAATCTTGTCGTATTAGATAACTGACATCGCCTTCGATTATAAAAATAGGATAAATCATGAATCAACGCGAAAATATTCAAGTTCCTTAGTTGAGCCTAGGTTAGATCACATACACTGTGTCCGTAAAGTATGGAACAAATTCATTTTTAGCTAAACATGTCATTTTAAGAAATAATCCTGAAACACGTCGATTTTTGATTTTAATTTACCGTATTTTAAAATAATAATCTAATATACAGGGTGAATTACGTTCGAGTAATGACGTCACGGTCATTTTTTTCAAATGGCACACGCTCATTTTGTCTGAATATTCGGATTACCCTAGCTGAGCTGATTCCAAAAATGTATCACATGTTGATTCCAATTGGTCCAGGGTAGACAAAAATACAATAGTTTTGTGTGTGCTCATAAAGTAACGCGTAATATTCTTTATTAGGTAAATTAACAATATTATCAAAAATACTTATTGTCTAGCGGACAGAATATGCTGGAATAATAATAATAATAATAATAATAACAATAATTTATTGATCCTTTAAGACAAGTACATGTATAGGACAGGTCAGATAAACAAGAAAAAATTTATAAAAATACCCTAATAGAAATCAAGTGAATCATGAAAATAATCAGCAACAGTATAGAAACATTTCTGAATTAATTTAGCCCTAATTACCCTCTTGAACTCCTTGGGTTCCAGAGACTTAGTACGTTTTGGCAGATGGTTAAAGAGCTTGATACACTGATATTTTGGCGAATATTCAAATTTAGTTGTATTGTGTTTGGGGATATGAAATAATTCCTCATTTCTAGTGGAATACTTATGGAAGCTTGAGAGTTTAGTGAATTTTTTTTCATTATCCTTAACATATACCAAGCACCTAAAGATATAAATGGACGCAACTGTTAGAATACCATTTTCTATAAAAGTGGGACGACAAGAGGACATCGGAGCAATATTGAAGATCATCCGCAAGATTCTCTTCTGAATCAAAAATACCCTACCTACATCAGACGAATTTCCCCACAGCATAATATTGTAGGTTAAGTGACTGTAAACTAGACTATAATATATATTAATAATCGAACTCAAGGGTAGCGAGTTTTTTACTCTACTTATTGCATAGTAAGAACTATTAAGTTTCTTACATATGGACTCAATATGAGCGGTCCATTTTAAATTTGAATCCACGTAGACTCCAAGAAATCTAGCGTGGTCAACCGACGAAATTATGTCATTCAAATGGCGAATAACCAGTCCTCTCTCATCACTTCTCTAAGTGAAGTGAACACACTGGGTCTTCTCGATGTTGATCATGAGAGAGTTTGCTCCACACCAATCAACGAAGCACTGGACCAACTGCCGACACAGCTCCTGCAGCTCTTCAAGAGTCCGAGCAGTTACTAATATCGAGGTATCATCCGCAAATAAAAGAATTCTTATTAACTTGATTAAAAGGAAGGAATCAAGACAATTTGCCAAATTAGCCATCATCCTTCTCAAATTAACCGGTAAGTCATTGATGAACAACAGGAACAGGAGTGGTCCCAGAACAGAACCCTGGGGGACTCCAAGGTTCAATTCCCGTTCATCAGAAACAAATTCACCTACTCTGACTGACATTGTTCTACCCTCAAGATAGCTAGAGAGCCAATTCAAAAACACACCCCTGAAACCTAAGTTGTAGCATTTGTCAAGAAGAAACTTAAAAGAGAGGCTGTCGAATGCTCGTGAAAGGTCGAAGAACAACCCTGCGACGAACTGGCCATTATCCAGACATGACTTTATAAATGTTCGAACTGCAGCCCTTGCTGTATTTGACAGTAACCCAAACGGTGTACAAATTCTTGTTGAACCTTGTGTATGGTTACTTGCGTAATATTGTTTATTTCTGTTCGAATTTTCTCTTGTACATCTTCAATATTTGCTGATTTCGTTTTATAAATAACATTCTTCAGATGGCCCCACAGAAAATAATCCAAAGGATTTAAATCTGGTGACCTCGCTGGCCATTCAGTGGTTCCACGTCTACCAATCCACCTGTTCGGAAAAATTTCATCTAGGTACCTTCTAACATCTACAGCATGATGTGGAGGTGCACCATCCTGTTGAAACCATAAACTTTCATCAAAACCTCCAGGATTACGTCTGCTGGGAAACAAATTACGTAAAGTAGGTACGAGATACCCCCTTAAAAACTCAAGGTACTTTGCCCCGTTTAAATCACATTCGATAAAGTAGGGTCCAATGATTCGATTTCGTACAATTCCAGCCCATACATGCACCTTTTGAAGGTATTGTGTATGATGCTCACGCATCCAGTGGGGGTTTTCTTTTGCCCAGTATCTACAATTCTGACGGTTAACCTCACCATTTAACGTGAAAGTGGACTCATCAGAAAAAATAATGTTTTTTATCAAGAGAGGGTCTCGGTGACATTTATCCCTCATTACTTCGCAAAATTGGAGTCTTCTATCAGGATCATCTTCGTTTAATTCTTGTACAAGTTTGATTTTATAAGGATGCCATTTTTCAAGCTTCAATAGTTTGTGTACCGTTGTTTTGCTAACACCGATATCGCCACTAACTTTACGAACAGAAGTGTGCGCATCTTTTTCAAAACATCTAATGCTGTATCAGCATTTGCGGGGGGACTACCTGATTTGCGTACATTTTCAACCGTACCAGTTTCTCGAAATTTCGTTTCTATCTTACTGACTGTTGAACGCGTTATAGGTCTTTCTGGATATTTATCAGTAAACAAATTGCACACTTCCATCTGAGTTCGCGATCTGTCTCCATACCCAATCATCATAAGTATTTCAATTCTTTGTGTTACACTTAACTCCATTTCTACTTCCGATTAAATCTAAGCAATCATTCGAAAATTCACGAATACCAAAAATATTGTAGTACTAAACTGTCACTGAACATCAATAAATTACTAAACAAATAATGACATTTCACAAAAAACTAGACGACTATGTTTTTTATAAATAGATAAGAAATAATTTCTTTCATATTCTGTCTGCTAGACCACAAGTACCAAACATGTTTGGAAACAGCTCATTTTTATTACTCTAAACATGTAGCAAACTACGGGGTGTTACATTTAAACCAATTGCCGCTAGACAATAAGTATTTTTGATAATATTGTTAATTTACCTAATGAAGAATGTTACGCGTTACTTTATGAGCACACACAAAACTATTGTATTTTTGTCCACCCTGTACCTATTGGAATCAACATGTGATACATTTTTGGAATCAGCGCAGCTAGAGTAATCCGAATATTGAGACAAAATGGGGGTGTTCCATTTAAACAAAATGACGGTGACGTCATTACTCGAACGTAATTCACCCTGTATATTAGATTATTATTTTAAAATACGGTAAATTAAAATCAAAAATCGACGTGTTTCAGGATTATTTCTTAAAATGACCTGTTTAGCTAAAAATGAATTTGTTCCATACTTTACGAACACAGTGTATGTAATGTATAACGGTCATCCATGCACGTAGTGAGCCCGCCCGCTTGGCTTCCAGTTAGGAATGTAATTTGACCACGTATTTTTATCGGATAACCCATTGTAACCATTCGGGGTCATTTTAGCAAATTTCATGAACCACGACGATAGCGCCATATGTTCCGAGAATGAAGCTCGAAAAAAGAGTGGACCGAATAATTTCGGAAAATTACCAGTACCTGTGTCACGTCTTGTGTTTATTTATCACTGCCAAAACGATTAGCAAGTTAACCCTTTTCATTTCACGGCCGTTAATCGAGGTGATTTACTGATGTTGTTTCAGATAATGTTTAATTTCATGAGAACTGTACCACTATTGTCAGCTGCACTCAATGATAATAAATGCAATAAACTAGTCATATCTGATTTGGAAATTGAGCAGGGATATACGAGTATCTGCCCCGTTCTATTCAGATTTTTATCAGGAGGTGTCAGAAAGCTAGATACGAAATGAAAATTTGCTACCTTTCCCTTTGTTTATTGGGCCTCTATATCACCAAATTTAATCGAGACTCATCCAATGTATTTTCGGGAGGAAGCATCGATAATCATTATAAACTCAAATGAAAAGGATTTTTTTTAATTCATGAAAATCCATAATGAATAAAATTTTAGAAAAATATTGACAAGACGTCAGAAGCTTTTACGAGCTCGTTCAAAAAAATAGTTTTCGAATCAAGCTGGAATTTGGCATACTATTGTAAAATATTTCGTTCGAGGTCTACGCAGTACATTGATATCTGATGGGTAGTTTCCGAAAAAAAATCATAAAAAATTTTGGAAATTTTTGAAAATTCTTTTTTTTTCTCGAATTGGCTGTAACAGTGAGGTCCTCACCAAATTTTCTATGGAGTTGTGTGACGGTATTGTTCATCTCATAACGGAGTTTTGATCTGATGGAAATTTCAAAAGGTCTACAAATCCAAAACCGTTCACTTCCAATATCTGAAAAAGAACAACTATTGAAAATAAAAAAAACCGTTCGGTTGATTTTGCCCATTAACGAACCCTCATCTAGGGCTCCAAATCTCAGCGGAAATTTCAAAGATCTAGATCTTCTTCGAATGTTAGATTATAAAGATATAGACCGACAGCCAGAATTGCAGAATTGAATATGACCACTAATTATTTTTCAGACATTCCAAGCAAATGGTTCAAGACTATGCTCGGCCAAGAATACAAAATTACACACATTTACATACAACTATATCGCGCTGATCCCCAGAACAAGCGCATAAAGAGGACACTATGGCAAAATTCCTATTCACCTGTAATCGCAATATGTCAGGAGCCTAACAACCAATCATAAACACACAGCTCATGAAAGAAGCAACTCGAAGTTTTTATATCAAGTTTTGGGCATAATTAGGAAAGTCGAATTCATAAATGGATCTAAATCCATCAAAGGATTAATGAATCCATCCGAAATTTCAGTTTCCAAAAATTTTCAGCGAAATTCGACAACCAGATTTTGAAGTGTGAGATCATTGAATTACATTTTTTCCATCTTTTTAGTGATGCGATCTCATGAAATTTTGCATGTCTTGGGGGTCAGCTTTTCACAAACAACTGCCAAGTGACAACTCAGTCAGAAAGCTGTTTTTCGGGTAATCGCGAATACAAAATTATACCGGGTGACCCATTTTAACATAGGCAGCCAAATAACTCGAAAAATAAGCACACTACGAAAAAATGTTTAGAATCAAAATTTCGTCATTTCGAGGGGGACGTACAATGACGTTTGAAATCTTAAATAGGAACCCCTATTTTTTATTGCATATTCGGAATCTTTGGCTAAAAACACATACAATTTGTCTGAAACATTTTTCTCGATTCATGATAGATGGCGCTGTAATCGACGAAATTCTGCTACGTCCACGACGTTGTTCCTGGGTTACGCTAAAAGCAGTTTCTTGAGAAGTAATTAATGAGTAATAAAAAATAATGAGAAGTTTGTTTTAAGACTAATTTCGAGTATTAACAATGATAACGTGGTATTTTTATTGATAATTTATTGCAGAATCGTAAGCATGGGTTCTCAGTAAGAGAAATCGAAGAAATTGAATTTCGTCGATTACAGCGCCACCTATCATGAATCGAGAAAAATGTTTCAGACAAATTGTATGTGTTTTTAGCCAAAGATTCCGAATATGCAATAAAAAATAGGGGTTCCCATTTAAGATTTTTTGGGGAGGTCCACCCATGTTGAGTCTATCTTCGTCATACAAAAATGGGCCATAAGATCCATACTATCACTTGGACATAAAGAATCATGTCGGGGTCATTTTAGAAGAAACAACATACTGACAGTCTATGGTCTTTACATCTATAGACTACTTCTATTTCTCCATAAGCACCAGTATTACTTTAGACTGTAAGAATGCTAATAACACGAGAAGGACTGAACCTTAATTTTATTCTGTACACTCCTCAACTCTAAGGGAAAAAAGTGTCCACTATAGGGCGATAAAATTATTCAATGGCTTGCCAAGGAGTTTGAAAGTCATAACTCAGTTTGAGCTTTTTCAAAGGAGGATTCACAACCACATAATTCAGTGTGAACCCTATAACTTGGAAGAGTTAAGGAAATTTTGTAGAGCAAAAGATTGTTTTTGAATTAATTTGTTGTTTGACATGTTTCTGTTTTATTTGGCATATCTGTGATGTGTAGAATAATTGTAGAAACGAAATAAATATACTATACTATCAACCATACTGAGGATGAGATAACAACGAAATTTTAGATATTTCGTTCAATATTCACGAAAATGATTATCGGATCGAGCTGAAATTTGGTTCACTAAAGTTAAATATTGACTTCAAGACCTGTGATAAATTTTTTTCAAGAATGATTCGGAAAACTTTCTGGTTTCAATTCAAGGCTATGAACGTCGCTATTTCAAAATGAATTAAGTTTCAATCTGATCGTATTAGTGTTTCATGAGATATTGAAAAAAACAACCATATTTCGAATGAGAATAATTCCGAAAACTTTTAATCGGGAGGTCCAACAAAAAATATATATATATATATGTATATATATTCGAAATATTTTCAGAAAAAAATCCAAAATACCAGACATCTAGGCACAATTTATGATTATAATATATTATTATTAATTAAGTAACATTGGAGATGTTGAATGTTTCTTGTGGTTTGTACAACAGAAAGGTTAAGAAACCACGTTATATAGAAATATTTCACCAATTCCCCCATCCAATTTTAGCTCGCTGAACGGATAAGATATATGATGAGAATTTTTTTCATATTTCAATACCGAATAGCATGAAATATAACTGAGAATAAATCAATAATCTTCGATAATTGCCTGAGCACACCTTCTCACGAAAAGCGTGACTCAAAAAACAAGTTCGGACGATGATAAGATGACGTCCAATTTTTCTAATTTCGACGGAATGAAGTTGCGAAGTTTTCGATGATCGTAACGTGCATTGTATTGATTCTAACGTTCCCTTCGATGATATCCTGATTGAATGCAAACTTCTTCATATATCGTGACGTAAGGCATTAAGTCTTAAGGTGTGTCCCTATTCTTCCCGATTAAGGAATGACCCATATTGAAAAATGCTACTTTGCGACTGGATAATGATCATCGTTTCCTGTATTCGTGTCACAATAAAGCATTCAGGGTGTAATGTCAAAGCTTTTACAAGAATTGCAGTGTCAAAATGATTCATTGCGGGTGTGTCTTATAAATTCCACTTTGCCGACTCCGTTCGCGAGGAGTATGAGCCTCTTCCTTCAGGACGGCTCGAGAAGTAAATACGTGCATATTTTTCGAACATACATTACGTCGATCTGAAAAATGCTTATTATTTATATTCTCATACACTAGAACGTTGGAATGTCTAAGGAGGTACTTCATGGAATACTTCACTTGGTGTTATCGGCGACTGAATTTAAGATTGCAGCGCAACGGTGGCTAGTTTGAGAACCTTATATAGTCAGATAGGAGCTAGGTTATGTAGTGGTTGCTTGTATAATTGATTGATTGATATTCGATTTTACAATTTATTCAAATACTTTTTCAGTTAACAGAAGTGGTTCTGTGTATAAATATCTCATTTTTATGAAAGAGTTATGCATCATCTATTCTAATTTAGTGTAACAATGCCACTACTATTTGAAGTAGTTTAATGTCGACTTATTTGACCCATATTTGGCAGGTTTAATATTGAGTTTCATTTTTCAGGATTTCTCAGAATTTTTACTCCCAATATCTGAAACAGAACTATTAATATTAAATAAAAAATTTTTTTTATGAAAAACGCCCTTGCGGACTGCGGGATTAAACTATTTGTCAACGGCAGTTTTTTGGAAAACAGATTGCCTTATGAACAACGCAGGAACAATCCAAACGATAAATAAAGGGAACTGTGACGTTTCAGAGTACAAATATGACTATTTCATCAAACAAAGGAGTAATTTTAAAGAATTATTTTCTTTCGATATTTCGTTTCGATTTGAGACTTTTGTAAAATTGACATTTTTGAGAAAACACAGTACCCAGATTCATTTGGTTTGAAAGTTTTTCAATTGTACCTCTTTTTTGAGTAAATTTAGCCGAATACGGTCTATTTCTACAGAACAATGAGCAAATAGACCCTATTTGGCTTAATTCACTCAAAAAAGGGGTAGAATTAAAAACTTTTAAACCAAATGAATCTGTGATCCTGTGTTTCTCAAAAATGTCAATTTGACAGAAAATTCAAATCGAAACGAATCCGATATGATAATATAAGCATGCATCATTTATCCAAGCTTGCTCAATTCATGTTACTATCGTATAATCAATATTGCAATGAAATATTCCCAATACAAGGACGGTTGTATTCAGTGGTAGTTGAAAGGCGATGCGACAATAGAAATAGGAGATTAGAAAATCCATTTCTTGAAATAGTGAAATATCCCATTCACATATTCTTGGATAGGATTTCTTGCATCACTAATACAAGCTTGCTCGATTTATGTTGCCATCGAATATTCTGCAATAAAATATTCTCGATACAAGTACGGATGTTTTCAGTGAAACGCGATGCGACGATAGGAAAAGATGATTATATCAGAAAACCTATTTCCTGATAGAGTGAAGTAATTTTTTGACAAATTCTTGGATGAAAACTTATTCATCATAAATCCAAGCTTGCACGATTTATGTTGCATCGAATATTCTGCAATAAAATATTCTCAATACATGAACGGTTGCTTTCAGTGGTAGTTGACACGCAATGCGACAATAGAAAAAGATGATTATATCAGAAAACCTATTTCCTAATATAGAGGAGAAGTAACTTATTAGACATATTCTTGGATAAACTCTTATTCATCATTAATCCAAGCTTGCACGATTTATGTTGCCATCGAATATTCTGCAATACAATATTCTCAATACAAGTACGGTTGTTTTCAGTGGTGGTTGAAACGCGATGCGACAATAGGAAAAGATGATTTTATCAGAAAACGTATTTCCTGATATAGTGAAGTAACTTATTGACATAGTCTTGGAGAAAAAACCTATTCATCATTAATCCAAGCTTGCACGATTTATGTTACCATCGAATATTCTGCAATAAAATATTCTCAATACAAGTACGGTTTGTTCAGTGGTAGTTGAAACGCGATACGACAATAGGAAAAGATGATTGATTATATCAGAAAACCTCTTTCCTGATATAGAGAAGTAACTTTTTGAAATACTCTTGGATAAAAAACTTATTAATCATTAATCCAAGTTTGGACGATTTATGTTGCCATCAAATATTCTACAACAAAATATTCTCAATACAAGTACGGTTGATTTCAGTGGTAGTTGAAACGCGATGCGACAATAGGAAAAGATGATAAAAACAGAAAACCTTTTTCCGGATATATTGAAGTAACCCATTGACGTATTCTTGGATGAAAAACTTAGTCATCATTAATCCAAGCTTGCACGATTCATGTTGCCAGCGAAAATCCTGCAATTAAACATTCTCAATACAAGGACGGTTGTCTTCAGTGGTAGTCAACGCCGGGTTCACTGAATTCGTCCGGGTGCAGGAAAATGGTCGGAGAGGGGTCACTTGTGTTGGTGAACCTCGACACCATAAACATAACTGGCTGACATGCTAACATCTTTATGGTGTCGTTACGAATATATAGCGTCAACCAAACCTGTATGATCAAAGACATTATCGGTGATGCCGAGATGCACCGGTACAGAGAGGATTTTATTAATAATTGTTGATACATCCTTTTAAAATTCCACAACCAGTTCCATATCAACCGGAGTGATTTTCGGACACCCACTTCGAATTCTCTTTTCGGAAGTTTGTCAACTCTCATTTGAGCTGAAGTTCATTTTGACGGAATCTCTTTCGTTATTCAATTCAAGTCAAAAATGATCTTGAACGATTAGGCTATAGATTTACTGTTGAAGCACATGATCATTTTTCTCAATCATCGAATTGAAACTCAGTTGGAGAATAACAACAGGAAGATTTTTTCAAAATCTCGTTCGAGGATCATATGAGTAGAAATAAGAAAGTCTCTTATCTGAAAGCTTATTAGATAGTCAGAAGTTTCCACCATATTCCACAACTGCAACATTGTCGCCAGTTATATTCCTAAACGATAAGTGCGGTATCACTGAAGAAGAATTCTTGGTCATCTGGTTAACCGTCAACACAACCAAATTTGAAGGAAATGTTTTTTCTGAATCTTACTCAATTGCTTCTTGTCATGTGCTGATATACTTAAAAAGTATCTTGAAAAGCACTGACGTGAGGTCAGCAGCCTTCTCGAGGTTATCCAAACTCTCTGCCAAAGCGACATTTTTTGAGTCACTGATAAAATATTAACGTTACTGAAAAACTTTAAATTGGATCGGTCTGGAATTTGGTACAGTTGGTAATAATATACAGTGACATTCTTGAACGATTAGTGTGGTCTCACTGATGAAGAATTCGTGGTGTACCATCAGTTGAAGATTAACACACCAAAGTTTGAATACGAAGACTTGGAGACTGGAAATTTTCAAGGAATACTCAATCATTTCTTGTTCTGTGCTGTTATTTTGAATCCGATGTCATAATAGATTCTGTCTGGCTGGCCGGCCGTAGGCACTTATACTTGAGAACCGAAAACTCAAGCGACTTGAAACTTTCAGATTAGGTTGCGTATCAAAATACGACAGTTAAGTTCGTTATTGAACCAACTCGGCTCAACGGTTTTGGAGTTGTGCTTATTTGAATTTTTTGAGGTTATTTCCTCAATATCTCAGGAAATATTTATGCCATCGAGCTGAAATTTGGTAATTTGCTGAAGAATACTGACGCGCAGCAGCTGTTGGGATCATTCCAGTAGTGAATTCAGAACAAGTTATTTTTGAGAATTTTCCAAATTTTCGTTGGAAACGGTCCTCGAGATTTCAATGAAAAATAGCATAGATCTTATCAATATTTGACCACAGTGTACAAACTTCGTCTCGATTCGATCTTTATTTAATTAGATATTGGGAAAAGAGTATGTCAAATTTCGTGGTTTATTCCTTGGTATCCATGTAATTCTCGGAATATCGTAAAAAATACCGATACGATTATAATGAAACTGAGTAACTAATTTCATTAGAACAATGAGGAAAATCCGATTTTTTTTCCACTACGAAGTAAAGTTGGGTTTGGCTGGGTCAATACATGAATAAGTGACCGTTCAGGCAACATATTCGAAAATTTGCTCAAAAGAATAGGTTTTTTGTGACATTCTCAGTTTTGTCACCAGTGATTGTCGATATCAAATCTGTTTGTATCTCTAAGTTGACCGTCAACATCATGTAAACATTGAAAGTGAAGGACTTACGTACTTGAAATTTTTCCGATAAAAGTCAATTACTACTGACCCTTTTACATCATAAAAAAAACTCTACACAAGCACTGAAGTGAGGTCGGGAGCTTTTACGCGCTTGTCCAAATTCGTCTCTGAAGTGGTATTCCTCGAGTTATTGATAAAGCAACAACTAGATTTTCCTCATTTCCTATTAAAATTGAAAACAAGTTTACTTATGGAAAAAGCCCTTGCGGATTGAACTATTTGTCAAGGGCACCTTCTTGGAAAATAGATTGCCTAATGAACAGAACTGGAACAATACAAACGATAAACAAAGCGAACTGTGACGTTTCAGAGTACAAATCTGACTCTTTCATCAGACAAACGAAAAAATCTTCAGGATTATCTCATGGTAAAGTTTCGGCATGACGCTCTCAACTACCCTCGACAAAGAGTTCAATTCTGCAACCTGAAAGGGTGTTTTCCATTAAGAAACAATTTTCATTCAATTTCAATAGTTTCAGATATTGGAAGTGAAAACCCAGAAAAATCCTAAAAAATGATGCAAAATCCTCCCAAAATAAGCTTTAATCGATATTCTTATTCAACAACGATATGATTCTCGTGAAATGATGCATTTTAATGCATGTTGGTACTCTCCAACCATTTACGAAGTTTTGAACCGATCGCATCAGAAGTAGTAGGCAGTTCCTGAGATATTGAGGAAAAATCCCCAAAATTTCAAATAGCCGGAACCGTTAGGCCCATTTCACCAATTACCGAACCTCATCGTCGCATTCCGATGCGAATCATACTCTGAATGTTCCAAGACGCTAGGTCGTTCTGTTCGAAAGTTAACGTGGCATTGGATGGAGTACAGACAGATTTGGATTTTTCCTTCGTTTCGTCATCAGTGAATGCAGCTTGGTCATTTGAGATCACTTTCGGAAATGTATAAAAAAGGTACAGACATAAGGACAAAAAGTAATTGAATCGCGACCATTTGCGGCACAAAATTCGCGGTCAATCCTGGTGCCTACGCCAATGAAGACAATCGATTCGAATTCTCAATTGTGAAGGGAGTGTTCGACTGTCATTTGAAGGACCAGAAATGAATTGAAGGGTTGACGTGTACGAAATCTAGGAGTGACATCCGAAATGTCTCTGTCCCGCCTGTGATCGAACAGAGAGGGAAGCTGTTAAGTGGTTAGGTGAAATGGGTTCGCGGCTGTCTTCGATCCATTTATAAACATCTTGCCTGTTGGCATGCAAATCAGACATCCAGCCCAGATTTTGATTGATCACTCCAGAAGATTGATTACGCAGGACCGCGTATATATTGTCGACAAAAGTGCGTCGCTATTATGTACCATAGAATATGCCAGTCTATTATATGGAGTCTCATTCTGAATTGTTATCAGTATTTTTCCTTTCTGTCTTATCTGATTCCCATTATCTCGAGTATTGCCCTTTTTATTCTGCTTCTGGTTAGGTGGGTATTGTGCACATTACGCTCTGCACAGCTAATAACTTAGACATGACTTCCGTACTAATTGTTTGCCAGTAATTGTTCGTGGTCGCCTCAAAGTTCCTCGAAAAAATTCTTTCTCATGATCCGCATCAAAAAAATTCTTTTATTCAACGCGTTCGTCTAAATCAATACGTAACGATTATTGTAATAACGCAGATTGAGTTTTCGATTGTTTACTTCAGATTTTTTATGGAAAGCTAATTAAATTCTGATATTCCCAAAAAGTTAGTCATTTGGTGTAGTTTTGAACTGATATTGACGTAACGTAAGTACTCCTATTTTCATATGTATATTCAAGCCAACAACATCAAGAAGGTTTACTTCAGTAATTCATCTAGGGTCTTTTATATGGTTTTCGATAAGTGATGGGTAGATTCAATAAGAAGAGTTTTGTATACAGTGCGCGTCAAAACTATGAAACAAATTCATTTTCTCAGAAGAAAAATATTTGGCAACAAAATCCTGAAACAGGTCAATTTTTGTTTCACATATTCTATGGTACCTGATGAAATTCATTATCGAATGAAAGTCGCCCATTACAGTTTTGTTCATGCAAAACTTTCAACCCCTACGAACCCTTCAATGGAGAAAAAAATATTTCACGTGAGGGGGTTGGAAGTTGTGCATGAACAAAACTGTAATGGTCGACTTTCATTCGGTGACAAATTCCATCAGGTATCATCATCATCATCAGGTACCATCGTCTCAAAGTAAATGAGCCATGACAGAGTGCACATACTGAAAACCTCTTTGAACTAACTAATTTTTCAAAAAAAATTCTGCACGCCTGTGAAGAAGATTCAAAGACCTTGCCAAAAAAGTACCACATGACCTACTTTCCCTATTCAAATAATTTAGAGGGTTGATGGGGATGGCACAGGGTTCAACAAAAATCAATAAAAATTTAAGTGAAACAAAAATTGACCTGTTTCAGGATTTTGTTGCCAAATACTTATCTTCTGAAAAAATTGATTTCTTCCATAATTTTGACGCGCACTGTATACTTTGAGAACATTCCGTTAGAATTGGACTAAGATCAAGGGTTCCCACACGAAAGGCTAACTAGACAATAAATTATTATAGAAAACACAAAATTGTGCAGAATTATGTTGCACAATATTTACCACGAACAATATATCAAATTTTCTGCATAATACTTAAGTTCAGTTTCAATGTACGATTTTCAAAATTGCGCTTCCTTCTTCCAAACTGGTTGAAAAATTGATTAATAGTCAAAGGTACGACTATCATTAACTAATAAAGATTTTTTGTTCTATCTTAACAAAACACCTTTCGATATTGATATCTAACAATATAACTCAAGTCTTGGATGATGAAATTGAAATGAAATCAACTGCATATAATAATTACAATTGTTCATATTTTCATGTGAGAATCCTTCGAACTGAATGTTTGTGAAGGGACCACGAGGTAAATTTTCTTTTACGATAGGCATTAGACATTACTGATGCGAAGTCTTACAACGTGAATCACGTGTCTTATGTTATACTCGTATTTTATTTATCTATTGTATGTATATTTCTTAAGTGTTAGATTTCAATTATCATATGCCAACTGCTGTCATTGTAATTTCAATGTTGTCATTCAAGAGGTAGTATGTTCGACGGCAATATAGTATGCCGTAAAGTGTCAATATATAAAGATACTATAAAAGGTCAGAAATTGATCATCCCGATCGATAACCCTTTTTGACCGGTCAATTGAGATTTCAGTTGAAAATTCTTGGTAAAACATATCAGTATTATACCATTTTTCAGAGTTGCAAAATGGCGCATGGGGAGGATCCATTCTTTATTGCTTCGATTTTGAGAATTTTTTGGCAATATTTAGAACTTCAGTTTAGATGTAAGGTCTACCTCGAAACCTTTTTTTTAAAAGGAGTCGAAAGCCTGCCAAATATTTCTATTTCGAGTTCAAGCTCGCCTCGATATAAAGATTTACAGAAAAATCTGTTCTATTTAATCATTATATTAATAGATAACTGAATCAAGTTCACCCGTTCGAATTCAGTATTCGAACTGGAGCAAAATATTTATAGAGCCAATATTGACTAGAATCCAACTCTTCAAGTCATAAAGAGCCATAAAAGGCCAAAAAATTTGTGATTGTGGGGTCAGAATTATTCTGTATACAAGAACATAAGAAGTTTGTTGATATTTTCTTGTCAAGATCTTCGGAAGTTGTTCGAATACATTCAAAAGTGCACGAGGTTATTTTTTTTCCGTAAGTTATTGTGTTTCTGAAGAATCTACTTAATAACTTGATATTTGTAGAGTAGGTTTGGCGCTTAGTTACGAAGGTCGAATTTGTGAATGGGTAAAATCCACCCAATGATTCCGTAGATATATCCATTCAAAATCTTATTTTCCCAATATTTCCAATAAAACAGATTAGATCGAATTGAAATCCAGTACTTTATTGAAAAAAAGCCTAGAAAAGCCTGCCGTGAAGGCAGCAGCTTTTTCGCGCAGGTTCAATTTCGTTGCCAAAAAAGCGGTCATCTCCATTGAACATGCGCGCAAAAGTTGCTGCCTTCACAGAAGTGCTCTACTAGGTTTTTAATTTTTGTTTTAGATTATCAGGTTCCGTCATCAGAATCTCTGAATTATTTCGATCTATCATGTGATTTCCAATAGCCGAACATACATTATTGGCTGCTTAAGATATTTGTATGCCTTTATTCTTCAGGTTGTGTTAGTGTTTTCATTTCTTGATTTATAACGCATGTGATGTTCCTCTTGTATTTGTTTTTTCATAAAGACAAGTGATATTAACACAGTTTTTGATTTCTGTGACTTGTCAATATTGGGAGTGAAAAACGAGGAGATTCCAGAAAATTGATCTCTCATGATATCAACATAATCACAAGGACGAATATCTGACAATAAATAAACAAATATCCAACCTTGATCAGAGCTAATCATCCAATCAACCAAAACATCTACACCGAAGGAGTATGGTTAGTGCAGTTTCACGGTAATTATCGATATTCAGACCACTTTAACTTGGTAAACCGCAGAATAAGACTCTAGATGCGTATCAACTGTCAGATGGAACACTGCAGTAGAACTACATACAGGGCACCATCCATCAGGAGCATCTTGCTAACCTAACCTAACCTAACCTTCGAGTGCAGAATACTTTGATCGTGCATGACGTTCATCCTTTTGTTATATCAGGTCGCTGCATCTGCGATATTGCAGTTTACAACATCCGTCACGACTTGGAAACACTCGGTTCATGTGGTTTACGAAAAGAAAAAAAACGCCCAACATCTAAGAAGATAGGAATTGGTTCATGGATGACGTAAACTGCAATATCGCAGACGCACAGACCTGATACGATAATAAGATGGAACGTCATTCACATACATCAAAGTATTCTGCACCAGAAGGTTAGAATGCTCCTGAGAGATGGCGCGTTGTATGTAGTCATACTGTAGTGTTATATCGAACATGTGATAAGACTAGAGTAGTATTCTGCGGTTTACTAAAGTAAGGTGGTCTGAAGATTGGTATTAACCGCGAAACTAAAGTAACCTTAATCGGTGAACACTTTTCCTTCGGTGTGGATGTTTTGGTTGATTGGATGATTAACTCTGATCAAGGTGAAATATTTGTTGATGAACCAATTACTATTTTAATGATAACCTTAATCAAATTCACCCCGATTACTCCATGTCTCAACTGTCGATTATTAATTTTGTAACCAAATCATGACAATTTTTCCAACTGTATCGGTGTCAAGATCTGATTCGGTTTCATTTGAGATATATTCATCGTCCATTCCACATTAATTGCCCGTCATTCCAATATTTACCCCTAAAAATGAGTGAAAAAGGGGTGAGCTGCGTAAATTCCATACGCTGTCGCTTGTTATGATTTCGAATTTACATTCCCGACGGGTATATAATCTGCAGGGTCATCACATTGATGAGTATTAATGGATTAATGCAGTACGTTCGGTCAACACAACATATTGTTATAATCTACAGGACCATGGATTTGGCAGGCTTTTGGATATTGACGCTATCCTGCTTCCACTTGTCGAATGAAATATTCTATGATATTTCACGTGATTTTCAATTTGCTCTCGTTTTCTTTACCTACACATCATTGAAAAAATGGCAGTCCACTGCTGTCAGTAGAATTCAATGAAAGAATAATAATTCCAAAATGAAAAGATTCTAGAAAAGCAGTAAAGGTATTTTGCCTAAGTGAAACAAACTTTGAATCTGAATAATACAGGAGCGGACCTCCCAAGCAACCCATCATTCTCTGATCATATACAGAAATATATTATTAGGGCTTGACTATCATAACATCTTAAAGAATGAATATCGCATGCTGGAGGTAACTAAAATTATTGCTATGGAACATTTCCGAAAAAAACTCTTCAGAAGAAAAACATGCTGTGAACAAGTTTTGTGAGCATAATTCATATTCCGTGTTAATTTATATCTTCAATTGCCATGATTTCGACCAAAACTATCTAGGAGTAGGCAAGATAGCAAAGTCAAGAAGATGATTGACGGATTCGTTCGCAGAATTTTTTCGCATTTGTACTTTCGATCCAGGGAATTATGACACCATCAAGTAGTCAGGAATCAAGTTAACCTCTCTATATTGAAAGTCTCACACCAAATCTAGGCAAATTCGGTCATCCTATAGGTATACACAAGGTTATTTGAAAAAAGGCAGGGCCATCTTGAAATCGTATTGTTTGGATTTCCAAATTCGTTTTCGATTGATTATTTTCCAAGGGCTCTACAAATGACTGGCCTTGATTGCAAGCTATATAGGCATATTCAGCAGCATGGATCAGGATGCTGGGGGCCGATTTTTGAATCTCGATCAATTGCCCTATGTTTGCTTTGATTTTCTTAGTTAAATATAAACAACAAGTAGACATGACCTGCGCATGGAACCGAATGTCACTGGACAATCGAATGTTATATCTCCAATACTCCGTACCACTCGTTGCTAAGTCGAAGGAAACGGTAATAAGGTTATGTTTATATTCCGATTTGAAAAATCTCGATATCTTGCATTCAGTTTATTTCTTGAATATTTGCTTGAAAACATGGCCGAAATGGCGAATAGAAGTCTCACAAATTTTGCAGATGCTTGAGAAAACTTAGAGAATCGGCATAAACATATGACAATAGTCATAATCTTCAATTCTTGATCGAGATTTAATTTGGCATTGAAATCCCAGAAATGAACTGAGATGAGGTTGTGAGTATTAACGCGCTTGTAATTAATTTTCAAACCGGTATTCATTTTGAGGCATTGATGAAATAACAACGACAACGAGGAAATAACAACGAATTTTTTCGAATTTCCGGGAAAAAGATATCGTGGGGGATGAAACTTGATGTACCATTGCTTTATATTGATTTCAAGGCGTGTGCCTAATTCGATAGAAATCTGAAAGATAGTTTCATGAAAAAACATTTGCTTCGAGGAAATTGGAAAAATTTCAGAACATTTTTTCCGAGTTATTGATGAAAAAAAATACAGATGGCTATAACTACAAAACCGTACAGCAGACAGCACATACGGGAAGATGGACGGAGGAACGAACGGAACATAATTCTCGAAATATACCCAGATAGAGTACACAAGAATTGAAAGACCATCCAAATTTCGGTGCATCATTCTCAGAAAAATTAAAATTTCACAAAATGAATCTCCTACAATTGATGAATGAAAAAGCTTTCACGGCGATTAATAGAAAATCCATTTTCACCATTTTGGATAGCTCATTCTTCATTTTTTTTCTTTTGTGTATCAAGTGGATACTCTTTACTTATTGCCTACTTTCAAATAAACTATGGGTCATTGTATACATACGAAGATGGTAGTAGTAAGAAAAACAGGACTTCCATGCGTACGCAATAAATATTTCCAATCACTTCGTCTGTTATTTGGAACTCTTAAGTACATAAACCCGAAAACGCAAACTACAAGATTTATATTCACTTTCCAAGATTTTTAGCGTTAACTAAGATATTTCATTAAAATTCAAGGAAAATAAGAATTAATCTAATCCCTTTCGGCAAGAGAGAGTAAGTAAATGGTCCCTTAAGACAGCCCATTTTCCGATGCCCCAGTCTCATTGTTTTATGTCAGAGAAATTGGCGTCAACCTCAATGGCTCCCCTGGGCCCTCTAAAAAAGGCCAATTTGAATATTTCCAACATGGATTTTAAGGAGCGTGAATTTTTATAGGAGTATTATTGAACGATGACTTGGAGGAGGTACAAAGGACAGAAGGACAAGAAATATTCGAATATCGCCATAAGAAACAAGTGGCGTCAGATATTGCAAGAAACTTTGGTTTCAGGAGTTAGTTCTCGAAGGATCTTTATAAAAATGGAATAAATATTTGTCAATGAAAATTCAGCCAGGATGTTGGTGAACAATAAAGAAAGAAAGCCAGAAAAAACAAAAATAGAATTAAATTGCGTAGGATATCTATTTTGAAGAACTTGTTATCAACTTTGGTGATACCAAAAAAATCGTGAAAAAATTTGTTATATTTTGAATCTTGTTATCACAGGTCATGGTCACTGCAATAAAATGCGAGCCAAATAGTATTCTATTGACAGTGCAAGGTGTAGAAAGGAAACTATAGAACACTTAGCCTATCGATAAATCTAATATCACTACAATTATACGACGATACTGAGTATTTTTGCTGAGGTTTTCATCAATGTGCTTTGGTACCATACGTATATTGCTTCGTATACATTCGAATGACTGTGTGTATTAATCGTATTTCATATTTTTTCTTTATTTCAGGCCATCAAATGTACTGTCCCAAATTGTAGTTGCGATTGTTTCATCCCAGGCACTGAACAGATTCGATATTGTGAAACGTGCAAACACGGTTGGGTACCACATGGTAAGTCATTAATGCTAATAATGAAGATTTTAAACGAAATGTCTGTTCAAACTAATTTCCATTCCTTAGGGAGAGTTTATTTTCAAGAAACCTATTCTTGCTCAATTTATCTTTATACAGTTCCAGGTATGTACGATGTGAACTGATGAACAGTTATACCGGAGAACTATCAGCCTCAGAACTGTCGGGTATTCTCGCTTCCAACAATGAAAATTCGGATCAGAATTGAGTTAAATTAGATCTGAAAATAAGATGCCGAGAACATAAAAAAGAGCAATAATTTTACGTTTTATTAGCATTTCGAAGCCTTCTCGTAGGAAAAATGAATTTCCATATTTTCTGAAAGATTCAAATTGCCGCGAAACCTTGAAATCCATGAGAATAATCGCAAACTGGAGAACGAGTTCATCTGGAGTTTTCCGATGCGAGTTCTAGTTGTACCACAGATAAATTCAGATAGGAGTAAGTGGTATAACTATTCTATACACGTATTAGGACTAATGTAAGTGTCACCTCCTTTGTTAGAGCTGAGATATAGAGCCACTGGGACCAATTAACAGCGTCGACTCAAAAAACTTTCCCAGCAAATATAATGTAGTTCTAATGAACCAAAGAACGCTCCTTCATGAGTTAAATATTGAAGATGAGTCCGAGAGTTCTTCTCAAAGCTTTTTGCGCGCATGTTTTGGGGAACAGTGTGCCATAGTTTCGTCCAAATGTCTGTACTTTTCGAATGTTGAGCTTAAAATGGTCTTAAATGGCTGGGTTGGACTCACTGATAACGAATCCGGTGTCAAAATCGATTCTGTCCGGCCGACTGTCCGAATGCACGATTACGGTCGTACGGAGAATCCTATCGACCTGAAATTTTTAGAGTAGGTTGAATTTCAAAATGCGATAGTTCAGTTCGTTAATGGGCAAAATCGGTCGAACGGTTTTTGATACTTTTGAAGTTTTGAGGATATGACCGTGATGATGACGGAACTACTGGAACGATTGAATCGAAACTTTGCAGTTAGTTGGAGTTTAACGACACGCAACTTGTCGCGAAATTTTACTGAGATCATACTTTTTTTAAATTTTTTTCGAAAAAATCTTTTCTTTCGGAAACTATTCATCACATTTGGAAAAAAATCAGCGCAGACTTTGAGCTTCATATTGCACAGGAGTGTACCAAATTTCAGTTCAATACGATCATAATTTCCGGAGATGTTTGAAAAAAAATGTCAAATATAGTAGTTGCGCGCATGTTCTGAGGACAGCGTGCTATCGTTTTGTCCAAATGTCGGTAACTTTCGAGTTTTGAGCTGGAAACGGTCTAAAACGACTACTGAGGATTCACTGATGACGGATCCGGTCTCAAAATCAATTCTGTCCGGCTCACCGTCCGTCCGTAGGCACTATTTCGGCGTACCGAGAATCCTATCAACTTGAAACTTTCACAGTAGGTTGCATTTCAAAATGCGACAGACTTTGAGCTTTATATTTCACAGCAGTGTACAAAATTTCAGTTAGTTAACCATGAAAATTTCCGGAGATATTTGAAAAAAAATAATTCAAATTTAGTAGTTTTATCTTTTTTTTTGCCGGCATGTTCCGGGATAACTCTAAAAAAACCTAGAAAAGCACTGACGTGAAGTCAGTAGCTTTTGCACCGCATGTTCAAAGGATAACATCAAAAGAGAACATACGCGTAAATGCTGCTGACTTCACGTCACTGCTTTTTAAGGTTTTTCTATCTTTCATTTCAAATTGAATGAAAGAGTTAAGAACAAAAAATCTAGAAAAGCACTGACGTGAAGTCAGCATCTTTTACGTGCTTGTTCACATTGCGAAATGGTGACTCGGAAATTTCAGTGAAATTTTAATGAAATATAAAAATTTAAAAAAAAATTTTTTTTTTTCGAATTTTTCCATGGATAATTCTTCTTATTGACACTGTTCATCTTCCAACCAAGTTTCATTTCGATCAGATAAATATTTTTCGAGTTATTGAAAAATCAAAATTTCAAATGGCTGTAGCACAAAAACCATTAGGCAGATTTGGCCCAATAACAAACTCAACCGAGATATTCAGGATCTCAAACTAACCTGAAAATTTCAAGACTCTAGGTCCTTCCTCTTGAAAGTTACAGCGCACACGGCTGGCCGGACAGGCGGACGGACAGAATCAAATTTGACCACGGATTCTTCATCAGTGAGTCCAACCTTGTCGTTTGAGACCGATTTCGGCTCAAAATTCGGAAATTGCAGACATAGTGACGAAATTATAACGCGCTGTTTCCCAGAACAAGGAGATGAGTTTTATTTTAGGGATGAGCGTGCTATCATTCTGCCCAAATGTTCTTAATTTACGATACTTTTCCCGAAAATGATCATTAACGACTAGGTAGGATTCTCCTTATTGCCAAACTCTCCAATATTAAGATGATTCATGAATCTGTTGTACAATTAACCTAACAAATTGCATTATACGTTTCGTTCGCTCGCACAGCAAAGTCACCTCGACGCCAGAAGACGTAAGTTTTCATTTACCCTTTAGAATACGCTTTCCTGCATTTCCTAATTTAATAAAGCACCCGCTACATCGAGCAAACATTACATTTTAATTTAATTTAAAAGTCAGGCCAACATAATGGCAATATTTAATCCTTTGTGAAGTCACCCACTGGTGTCGTGTGTCATTCTAGAGGCTCACTAGTAGATATTGCCTGAGCCCAGGGGTCTCCAGCCAGTTTACAAATTGTTGGGGTTGTAAATGAATACATCAACGTTATGTTCACTAGCCCTGACTGTTATTTTCGGTATTTTGTCGCTATTAGCTAATCGGGGGATGGATCTTCCAACTTGAAAGGTTGTTATGGTCCCTTTTGTCATTAATCTGTCGTTGAAATTTTAAGTGTGGTCATTTTCCTCGGTGATCACGAGAATTGTGGTTCGCTCATTTCGGTAAAGATTTTTTACGCGCATGTTCTAGGGAACGGCTTGCCATCGTTTCACCCAAATGTCAATAATTTTCACATTTTGAGCTGAAAATATTCTGAAAATACTAACTTAGACTACGTGATGAAGAATCCCCGGTCCAATCAAATTCTGTTCGGCCAGCCGTAGGCACGCTTAGTTGAGAGGGGAAAAAGCTAGCGACTCGAAACTTTTAGGGTAGGTCGAGTGTCAAAATAGGACGGTTAAGTTTGTTAACGGCTCAAATCTATCTAACAGTTTCGGTGTTATGCTCTTTAGATTTTTGAGGTTATTTCCTGATTATCTTAGTAAGAAGTAGTTAAGTAGCGTGCACTTTTTGCAGGATTCAGTTGAAATCGAGAAATTGGTCAGTTAAAAAATCGTTGAATGAAATGAAGTGTAACAAATTTTAAATTTTATTTTCGGAGATATTGGGAAATATATGTTAATTTTCGTTTTTTCCGCGTATGTTCTGGGGAACAACGTGTTATCGTTATGACCATATGTCTGTAATTTTCGATTCTTTTTCCTTCAAAATTCAAAATCGATTCTGTCCGGCCGACGACTCGATTACTGTCGAACCTAGCAAGCTAGCGACTTGAATCTTTCAGGGTAGGTCGTTCATAGGAGTGAGGTGGTTGAGTTTTTTAATAGACCAAATCGGCCTGAAGGTTTCGGAGTTAGTCCATTGAACTTGGATACTATTTTCCTGATATTTCAAGAACTACCGCAGTGATTGGATTGAAACTTGGCAGTTAGTTGAAACATAACAACACGCAACTGTGAACAAAATTTTGTTGGGATCGTACAGTTAGTAAGTTCAGAAAAAAATTTTTTAGAAATTTTTTCGAATCAAATTTTTCACCTGAAACAATTCATCATAGTCGGAAAGAATTAGGATCACGAAAATAATTTCTGCAGATATTGGAAAAAGTATGTCAAATTCCGTGGTTCCTCTATCAATATCATTGTTTTTTCCTGAATAATTCGAAAAATACTGAGCCAATCAAAATGGAACTGAAATTGGCTGCTTTTTTGAAAATACTAATATACCTTGTGCAAAATTTTGGGATGATCTTGACATTAGAACATTTTCCAAAAAAAATCAATTTTTTCTCCGAATATTCAATATTCTGCGATCTCCTGATCATATCATCATGAAATTCTGTATGAACCATGAAGCTGTCATTTTTCGATAAAGAATTGGATTTCAATTCGATTTACTCTGTATTCTTTGAAATATTGGGAGACTTAAATTTTGAATGCGTAAATCATAAGTGTCTGCGTTTGTTTAGTAAAAATGGAGAACAGAATATAATGTTTGTTAAAATTTATAATTGTGTTGGGTAAATAACCGAAGTAAAACCTTTGCTCAATGATCAAAAGTATCATCCAAATGAATATCTGTCAATTCGCTTCTGAAGGTGTTCCGGAAACTAATATTACAACGAATATTTTGTGTTAAGAACCAATTTACATACCATTAACAGATGTCTTCAAGTAACCTTTGGTAGCTACCGGAAGCCAATTTATATAGCAACAACATCGTCAGCGTGGTTTTTTCACGTTTCGAAATCCCAGTTTTATGGACTATATCCGAAAAGATATATTAACATCAAGTAAAAAAAGTTTCATAATACTGAAAACGGCTCTTCTGATGATAGAATAAAACTTTTTCATGAATAATTTTGCACCTCCTTGTTTGTAATAAAATAAGAAATTGTATGTGTCCTGTTACAAAGCAATTCTTACGAATTGGGCTCGGAATACAATATTTTGCTGTTCTAGTCCTTGAGTTGAAGCGAAAAGAAAAATTGCCGCTCTTGTTTCCTAGCATATGTTTATGTTTAGCAAAATTTTCAAGCAAATTTTTCAAAAATCATATCTGAAAAACATCAATGTTGAAGTTGATAACCGGTAAAAGAATTTATTATGCTACAACTGTGGGTTAGTGGATCAACCACAAAAATAAAAAATTTTCCGATGGAAATTTAGTTCACAAGCTGACTTGTTGGAACACAAATATGAAACACATTCTAATTATTGATTTATTCCAATCTTTCACAAAAAAGTTTGGGAATTCATTCGAGTCAAACAATTTCCTTTCATACTTTGACTGTAGAAATAAAGAAGCAGTCCGTTTAGATATCATTTTTCATATTTCGGATCTGATGGTCGGAAGAAAATTGTGAAGAGTTCTCAGTTATTGGTGCAGAAAAAAACGGCTAATGCAATTTTCACAACACCTTTATGGCAAAAAACGTCAGAATAAGATCCGCTAACTCTCGATAAAAACAGTTTCTTCGGAAACTCACTTGGCCTCATTGATCTCAACTTTTGAAAGAACATAAATAATTCAGAAAGAACAAGAATGCTCACACAAATTTTTTCTAAACTAATTATCATCCGACTATGAATCGGTGAGTTCTTCGAAATAAAAAATATTTGGAAAAGTTGCTCTTCTAAGTCGACATGGACTAAACAAAATATAGAATATTTTTCAAAGCACTAAAGTTGCAACAAAATTTCCTCGCAGTTAACATACGACAAGTAATGGCAATAGTACTGTTTCCGACACATAAGAATTATCTCCACAACAGCGAGAATTCCAATCATTTTAGTATCTTCGGTTTAATAATGATGAAGTTGTTGAAATACATACGGGCATAAAAAAAATTAACAAGTGAGCTCATCTCACAAATAAATAAAGTGTAAATTAATATTAGTTCTTTCATTTTTCCGTCCTTTGAAAATCATTTTTCTTATATTTCTCTTCACAATATATGTTTTTCATGTTGGTTCTCTAGCCTCTACATTCACTTATAATAATCGATATTGTTCATTTTTGCATAAGTTGTGAACGTTTAAAAAACTCACCTATCAATATTTTTCGGGGCCCATCTACAGCAAAGTTCTTCCCCACAGACAAGATGCCTGCAAGAAAACGAAAATCAACATTCTTCTTAGCTCAGAATCAAGAACGTTATCTTAATTAATATTCAAATCAATCGCGTAGGACCATTTCCATAACACGATTCCATAAATAAAAGTTGTGCAGCAAGAGTTGACATTTTAGTGAAGGAGACGTCCCAGAGGAAAAGAGGCTAGGTCCGAGCCCATAATAAAGGCGGGCGGGGAAGCATAAACATATAAAAATTCAATACGTAGACAATACGGTATATCATCTATGCCAGAGTGTGGATCTCCCTTGAGGACCATTCTGTATCGGGACATCGTATTCTATGCATAGACAACGGTCACTGGTCGCACATTTGACTATAGATGACCCAAGACAGGAGCTGCCCTAAACGAATGGATATTGGAAGCACTTTGAACGCCGTTTTTGTCTTCTACGAACCGACTATCTTGAAGGTTGACGCCTTAACCAAACTGCGGATGAACCAACATATGAAATCCATATTATAAGGAGAGTTTTCATATACCAAATTCAATTTGAGAATTTTTACAAGAGCGGAAGTACGTTACGTTTCTAAGTTCAAGAGATAAAAAAAAATACTGCAATGTCAAGTTTGTCTAAGCATGCGGAGATTGTGTTCAAAGCAGACGATAGGTTGCCATATAATTGGAACTCCCATCGTTGGAATTATTCGGTTTCAATATACGAAATTTGATACTTTTCATGATCACATTATGAATACAGTAAAATTCAGAGATAGTTTCGAAATTCATTGTGAACTTTTTTTGATATTGTTCTTGCCAAATGTCTGTTACTTCACTTAGAAATATCTGTTTCAAATTTAATTTTCCTATTTCCTGTATTTCGATCGAACTGAAATCAAGTACCGATTTTGTTGAACAGAGTGATGTTTAATGCAAAATTTCATATATGAAGCTTTTCAGATCTTCTAACATATCGATACATTTGTGCCTCATTATCATTCGCCTGGCTGGCTGGCTGGCCTGGCTTACGCTACTTTGGCAAAAATGATCCTCATAACGATCATATATTAGATGATCTCAAAATTATTTTATCAGGAAGTCAAGCTACTCTGGCTTCTAATTCTAGTAGGTGTTAAATTATTTCGACTTTTCCGTTGGGTAGACGGACGTAGAGCCGGGTCCAGATGAATGTAATCCGAACAGCGAATGCGATAACGTTTGAACTATTCGGCGAATAGTGTGGACGGCACTCGAGCTCAGCCTCGAATAATAAATTCAAATGCAGCGTTCGAGTTGAAAACCGAGTCCCGACGGAGCAGAAAGAGCGCTTCCTCTAACCATTAAACTCCCTGTGTTTTATTGCATTCACTGTTCGCATTGCACTAACTGGACCAGGCTTAAAGTAAACAATTTTCGAAAGAAACGACTTAGAAATTCGGCACCTGAAAATCCGAATCGTTAATAACTCCGGAATACTTCGACCAAATCTGTCCATCAAATGTCACGTCTCTAGCTCATCGAAAGATATGGTTGGGTTGCTCGGCCAATCAGAATTGTAATTTACCTCTAATTCTTCATTAGTTAGTCCAATCTATTGCTTCGGCCATATTTAGCTCTAAATTACAGTATAGACAAATGGACAATGTGAACGTGTACACGAACCTCAACGAAAAGTAGGCAGTTAAGAAATGTATCCAAGTCTTTCTTGTCCTATTCAATAACAGTAATTCGAAAATAAGACGTGTGAGCTGATTTCAACAACTCGTGAAAGGAATTTCGGAAAGGTAAATCGGTTCAGACGTGCATGCACAGATAGGCCGGAGTTTTTATTGGAATAGAGCTGCGCAGTTGATTAAAACTGTACAAGCTTTCCGTGCGAAATCTAAAATTAGTTATTTGCAGTGGTGTTCTACTGTAAAACGGTGAAACCAGGTGAACTGAAAGATCTCTCCGGTATATTGATCCATCTATATATCTTCCACGTGTATTAAAACCCCCATAGGCAAACCTCTCCGGTAGACCTGCTGTATGTGGTCTCCACAAATATGACCAAAATTGACCAAATCATTGCGACCTGATGCTCACAAAATTTATTACACCCTATACAACTTCAGGACCAACCAACCGGAATAAAGAAATCACTGAACATCCTACGACCTGAAACGCAATTTTCAATTTTCAAAGATTCTAAATTTACACCAGATCAAAAAAGCCATTCAGGAAAAGGGCGATAAATGTCACTATTCCGTAAAAATAATAAGCTAGTATCCTATAACCTGGTGGTTACAAAGTAGAATGGCATCTTCTGTTGCAAAAAAATTGACGAATGCTGCCAGAGTAAATATTATTGTTGGATCTATAAATAGTGAAATTGTCGTTCAAAGTAGAGGCAATTGGAATGTATGTGTTAACGGCTGTCGCGATCTGTTTATCAAAAACGACATGTGTGCCTATACCGAAGCGTCACGACGCTGTAAACAGTTCGACGGACGCTCGAAACGATCTTTACGACGTTAGAACAGTGCCGTAGACTAAGAATTTCTTCCCATTGAGTAATGAGTAAATTCAAAGAATAATTGTAAATTATTTTTCAGGTGTTTTCTATGTTTTCACTCCCAGTATCTGAAAAAGAACTGCTCAACATTTAAAAAAATGATTATTCAGAAGAAACGCATGATAGATTGGGATGATACAGAGATACTGATGTCTTAACCAGATAATCCAAGAAGGAAAATTGAAGCAATCTCCCGTATTTTTCCAAATGAAAAAACTCCCCTATCAAGATAATCTGTGTTGGTGTGGGTTTCTGAAAATGTTGATTCAACAAAAGTCTCAAGAAATGAAATGATCAAATGAAAATAATTCTGCAAATTTTCTCCTCATTGCCCGATGAAGGAGTTAGATTTGAACTCTGAAACGTTACAGTTCATGGTTAGCATTGTTTTGACATTGTTCATTAGGCAACATTATTCCCGGAAACTGCCCTTAACAAATAGTTTCAATTGTGCAATCTGCAAGACGCTTTCTATAAATAAAAAATTTCATTTAAGTTTTAATTGTTCTTGTTCGTTTGCTAGGAGTAAAAAGTGAAAACCTAGAAAACACTTGGAAATAATGCGCAAAATCCTCCCGAACTATCCCCTAATCGTTGATATCGTACATGTATTTTGAAAGGGTTTTTTCGTTCGTTTTGCTCCAGGAAATCAACTTTTAGTAGGATTAAAAAAACCACCGAGGTTACAGAGCTTCTATATATTCGTATGATAAGTTCTCGATATAACTGTGCTTTGAAAACAGTATGTAACAATTTTCAATCCACTTACTTCTCCGTCTAACGCACGTTTCGGAAAAAACGTTTCCTTCGTGAAGAGACATATCGTTTCTGTATTAGTAACGATCATGAGTGGCGTACGCTAAACGCAGAATGTATATGTGTATAGTTTTAATCATGTCACTTACAGGATTAGGAAGTGCATATCAATAGTCGAATGGGTAAGTATATGTAAAAAACGCTTTAATGTTAGGATTTAAAATTCTGAAATGATACTTGGTATCCAAAAATACAGCGTGCACCATGAGAATAGCCCATTTTGAAATAAACAGTAAGTTTTTAACGAAGGCTCGCGAAGATTTCGTGGTATTCAACGATGAGTCATATCTTGAAACTCTTTATACTCATATGACATATATTCCATATTTTCTTGAAACCTTGTTTCGCTGATTCCCTTGAAGCATCTGCGATAAATCCAATTTATCCGTCAATTACTTTAAAATCACAATTATTATCATTCGGTTTGTTGCCTAACTATTCTGATGGATTTCCTCACATATCCATTCAAAGTTGTAACATCGTACACTATCAATTAATAGATGGTAATTACCTTGATCAATCAACTTACACGAAACGCTTCAGAGCTTTGATTGTTTATTTGAGTTTTTCTTCATGTCATGCGGTACCTTCGGTTAATTTTTCAAGTTCATTTGTGTGGTATTTGATTTGAGTAATCGGAACAGCTAGCAACAAATCTGCTCAAATAACTGAGGTAAACATGAAATTGAATATTTTTTCTGGACACTTCGTATGGGGGTTTTCTTCAAGTTCAGAGATTAGTCTTTATAAGGATTGCTCATAGCCGTATGTATGTAATTTCACCTGTATCCATAGGAATAGATAAACAAGAGAAACATCAGGGTTGTAAGAAGTTAGCAAACATGGAGACCAACAAAGATCCCAAATTAAAGACAATGTAAATCACATGAAAAATTCAAATGGAACAAACATCCTGGTGGTGGAACCTGATAATTAAAAAAAAAGAATAAGCATACGAAATGTACCTGATTATTTGATTGTCGAAAAAAATTCATCAGAATTTGTATCACGTATTTTCAGTTGTTTTTCTTATAATTCGCTTTTCTTAAATACTATATCAGCCAATGTAGTAGTACCAACCCTAGTACGAAAGAAAAATTTCTGACTATTTTCATACTCTGTTCCGGTGAAATCTGGAGGAACTGTGCCTACGCCTCTGTTCGAAAAGTTTACGACTTACAGGACTAACGTAATTCAGGCCACCTTCGCTTTTGTTTATACGAAGTCTTCTGTTTAAATCTAAACCGTTGACAAAATGGGTAATTGCTTTCGAAGCTTATTTATTCTACTTCCACGGTAAAAGAAATTTAATACAAATGAGGCGCCGTGCAGGAAAAAATAGACTGAATATAAAAATTTACTTTTATGGTTCTGTGAACATTTGTACACAATGCTAAAGGGGTTTTAGAATGATATCGTTTTCAACTGCAAGTTTGTCGCTATTTAACTAACATTTTCTTTATTTTCATTCATTTTTGCCCATAACTCATCCTAAAACTAGCCGCACGTCAGACCAGGGTCGATAATTTTTCAAGCCAGAAAAATTGTAGTAGGATGGAACCCATTGGGATATAAAATAAATGAAAGGAAAAATAATTCAGAGGAAACCTGAGGTCGGAAGGGGTGAGGGGGTGAGTTTTTGAGAGTAAAACACAGTTTATCTCGGTTTCCAGTAAAGCAACAAGATCTATGGAAAAAAGTTAAAAGGCAAAGTTGTGGGTAGGTAATAAAATGATCAACAACTTTTGTATTCTCAATTTTTTTACATGGCCGGAAATTTATGTGAAAAATTCAAATAACCAGGTTCTTGCCGTCTTATTCTCATCTTTCACAATAATAATTTTTTTCCACGAAATTTGTTGAAAACTTACCTTTTTATTTTCGAAATACACTTGAATTTTTGATTTAAAATGTTGATTTGTTTACCTTATTTCGATAAAATATCGAAACAGGACTTAAGTTCCAATCGAAAAGTCCCACGTCAAAATATCAATTTTTTGAAAAAAGTTGATGACTTTTTGGTCGTTGAAAATCTCTTTTGTCAAAAAAAAACATCACTTTGATTACTAAGATAGCAGGTACAACAATGCCAGACCATCCTAGCCTTTTTCCCACTTCTCTATGGAATACTTTCTGATGGGCTAAATTTTTCCGTACGCCCCTCAACTATATACTGTTTCAAAATAGCGATAAAAAAGTATTTAAACATTCAATTCAAAGAAGATTCATCTTTCTCAAAATATTGTAGATTGAATTTTAGATTCATTAATTTACTTGATCGTTAATTATAGTAGGATATTTTTGCATTTTTCAAGAATATAAACTATGGTAATATTCAAGTCAAAAAGTTACAGTGTATTTGGAAAATTGAAAGATGAATTTCGTGAAAAGAATTTTTTGTGAGAGATGAAATGAAAAGCAAAAACTTGATTATCTGAATTTTTCACATTGATTTTGAAGTTATTTGAAAAGAATTTGAATAAAAAGTTGTAGATCTTTTCATTACCTATAACTTAGACGTCAAATTTTAAATCGAGATAAACTGTGTTTCACCCTCATAGAATGATATCGAAACTTTTCTAGGCTAAGGTCTCTGTTTTCCGAAAAACATTTTTCGAAAAAGGATAGTTTCTTTATTTTTTTCAACATTATTCATTTGTAGGACCTCATATTTAAAACCTAACACTTTACAGACGCTTGATGTGGGTACAATCCAATTATGTATATCTCATCCAGCTTTGCCAAGTAAGTTTTTAATTTTATGATTTATGAATTGCAACATTGGGCGTGTGAATTTGAACTGCGCTATGAAAATTTTATGGTTGCATTACAGTTAGAAAAATGAAGAAATCTGCAAATTTCGAGAAAGTTTTTTTGAGGAAAATAGTTGTACTCAGCTGCTGCCTTCAGGGCAGTGCTTTTCTAAATTTTTTTTCGGACCAAGCGCGTAAAAATCACTCCATTACGGTATAGATTGAGTTCATTCTCAGCCCTATAAACTTTTGCGATTGATGGTCCCGTTGATGATAAAGTAGGATATCGCGAACTGGAGTCACCCAGAGACGATATTGAGTTAGTGTCAAAACGTTATGGATCAACTTTAGGTCGGGAACCCCTAGAGAGGCCAGTGTCTGTATTGAATTTGGGAAACGGTGAAATATGTCTCCATTAGTAGAGACACATAAACTGATATGGGGAAATCAGTAATATTCCTGTCGGTTTTTGTTGTACAAGACAAATTCTGGATATAAATTTCTCTTCCACTTAGACGAAATTAAAATTGACCCCAACTTGTACATGTTCAGCCATTCGTATTATTGATTCGAAAGAGTGTACAGAATCACGATGAATCGTAGGAAAAAAATTATAGCAATAAGTATATTTGGGAAACACAACGACACTCATATTCATCGAATCATTTTTGCGCTCATGTCCTAGGTAACAGTGTGCTATATTTTTGTCCAACTGTCTATAATTTTTCAAGTTTATGTCCAAAAACCAAGAAGAGCGTTGCCGTGAAGGCAGCAGCTTTTGCGCGCATGTTCAATGAATATGACCGCTTTAGCAACGAATTTGAACATGCGTGCAAAAGCTGCTGCCTTTACGGCAGTACTTTTCTAGTTTTTTTTCGATAGAGTACTGGATTTCAATTCGATCTAATCTATATTTGTGAAAATATTGAGTAAAAAAAATTATATAAAATGGTTATATCTACGAAATCATTGGGTGGATTTTATCCATTCAAGAATTCGGCTTTCGTAATTAAGGTCTAAAGCTTCTGTACAAATATTCGGCCGTTAGGCCGACCGTAAACACAATGATTTCCGGAAGAAACGACTTAGAAACTCGATATTTGTAGAGAAGGTTTGGATCTTGATTACGAAGGTCGAATTCGTGAATAGGTAAAATCAGCCCAATGATTACGCAGATATACCCATTCAAAATGTTATTTTCCCAATAATTCCAAAAATACAGAATAGATCAAATTGAAATCCAGTACTGCATCGAAAAATAACAGTTCGAAAGGTTCATACAGAATTCCATGAGGATAATATGATAATAAGATCACAGAATATTGAATATTTAAAGAATTTTTAAAAAATAATCTAATGACCCGCTCATCACGAAATTGAGCACAAAGTTGTCTTTCAGCATCTTCAAACTAGCTGCGAAATTTCGTCATGACTGAATCAGTATCCCTTGAATTATACCGAAAAAAACACGATATCGAGATGAAAACCACAAAATTTCAATATTCTTTCCTGATATCTCCAAAACTCATAGCCGTATCGAATTGAAATTTGGTACACTGCTGTGAAACATGGAGCTGAAAGTATGAGCGGAATTTCCCCCCTCAATGTTGAACTGAGTTGGCAAATTTTCAAAGCAGTTGGCAAATTTTCAAAGCATTCGAAAAACTTTCAAGGTTGTTGGAAAAATTCCAAAGCAGTCGGCGAAATTTCAAAGCAGTTGGAAAAGTTTCGATGGATGGGGTGGAAAATCATATATCCAAGAGAATTGTGAAATTTGAAGGAACTTGAATCTTTCAGAAATGAAGTTTGCAATCAGTGCTTAACAAACCCACAAACCGAATAAAAGCATGCAGAGAAAAGAGAGATAGCGGGATAACATGAGATAACTCCGACTGTACAAAGTCGTGATGTATGTTGACATAGATTCAGGTTTTTTAGTCCGATATGTACCGCCAATAAATAGTATTCATCCCAATACCAGGTGTTTGAAAGGATGAAACATTTTTCTTTATTTGCGTTAACCCGCAGCAGGTACCTAATAGTAGATTTTTCAGTTACGTCGCTTGGACTGTGTCATCAAAATCCATCTGGTATCATCAATTTGAGCTGTTTTTATCAGTGGGGCAGAATTAATCATTACGTTATTCGTACATTGTGTTATAGTTTTGCAAAATAACATGTTCTGGAGAACAGCGTGATACCGTTTAGTCCAAATGTCTGTAACTTTCGAATATTTTCACGAAAATGTTCTTAAACAACAAGGTTGGACTCACTGAAGACGAATCCGTTGTCAAAGTCGATTCAATCCGGCTGGTCGGTCGTCCTCCTGGCCGATGACACGATAACTGTCGAACAGAGCAAGCTAGCGACTTGAAACTTTCAGGCAGGTCGCGCATCGGAATGTGGCAGTTAGGTTCGATAGTGGGTTAAAACGGCCAAATTTTTTCGGAGTTGTAGTTGCTTGACTTTTGAGATTATTTTCCTGATTTTCAAGGAACTACCACAGCGATTAAATTGAAACTTAACAGTTAGTTGGTGCATAACGACGCGCAACTTTTGGGGAACTTTTGTTGAGATAGTACTGTTAGTGAATTTTCGAAATTTTTTTTCGGAAACAATATCATAGGTATTCGAGAAAAAATTTTCTCATCCCTAGAGATCCATATTTCACATCAGAGTACTAAATTTCAGTTTGACAAGATCATAATTTTCGAAGATATTGGACAAAAATTATGTCAAATTTCGTGGTTTCTTTCTCGGTTCTATTTCTTCCGGAATGTCTCGGAAAATACTGATTCAATCATAAGGAAACTCGGCAGCTAATTTGTAAATGATGATATTCAACTTTTTGCAGAATTTCGTGATGATTGTGTAATCAGAAAATTCTCAAAACAAATTTTTTATCCAATTATTCAATATTTTGCGATTTTCTGATCATATAATGAAATTCTTTATGAACCTTCAAGCTGTAATTTTTCTATAGAGTACTGAATTTCAATTAGATCCAATCTGTATTTCCATAATAGGTATTTCCAAAAATAAAGATTGGATCGAATTGAAAGCAAGTATGTACTTGATTGACAAAATGACAACTTGAAGGCTCATGCAGAATTTCGTGAAGATAATATGATAAGGGGATCATCAAAAGTGTGTATGGTGGGGTCAATACGTCAAAAGATGACGGTTTTAGCAACGAATGCGCGCAGAAGCAGCTGAATTAACGTCTGTAGTTTTTTCATTTGAATTTTTATTTTGAATATTTCGATAGATTACTTGTTTAATAAGGTACCATACTTTTTATCTATTGTAGCGAATTCATCCGCTTCAACAAAAACGGAAAAAAGGGCGGAGTCGAAACACGAAATTCGAATCTCTGAAAAATCGAATAAATACACTTCGCTCGGATTCCAAAAATCACTCCACTTCGCTTGACTCGACTACTCTCTCCGATCCATCTGCATATCACCGCTACGAAGATATTCGATCCCGACGCCGCACTTCCTGATCTGCATTATTTCAACTTTACGAAGCGCCACGAAGAAATTCTACAAGGTCCAACATCTGGTTCACTTCCTCGACGACAGAGACCCTTTTCGACGTCACCGACCCTTCAAGCGCCAGCTACTATCAGCACCCCAGGGGACCTACGCCGAAGAATTGTTAAACTCTGCCTTTTCAACAAAAAGAATTATTGCCTTTCGAATTCATTTTTGTGTAACACTCGACAGAAAAATAAACAGGCTAATTCGTTTCCTTTTATTGTGTGTTTGATTCCACAGAACAGACGCCCCCACAAATTGGTGACCTCCGACGACCGAAATAAGGGATTCCAGTGGCGTAGACGACATCAGGGCCGACCCGAATTCTTGAAGGAAGGAAGAACGTACCTCAACAATCAAAATGCAGAGCGACGAAGCACAAATCTCCAGAGTCGCAGTCCGGATGCCAGAATTCATTTCCGCCGATCCGGAACTATGGTTCGCTATAGTAGAAGGAATCTTCACCAGTGCCGGCGTGACTTCGGACAAAACGAAGTTCGGACACGTAGTAGGGGCCCTACCAGCGAAGTTCGCAACGGAAGTCAAGGACGTCATCCTGAAGCCACCACCGTCTGAGGCCTACTTCAAAATCAAGACAGAGCTGATCCGACGGCTGTGCACATCCCAGGAAGAGAAGACACGCCGCCTCCTCGAACGGGAAGAAATTGGGGACCGCAAACCATCACAGTTCCTCCGACATTTGAGGGGCCTAGCCGATGCCAACGTACCCGACGCTTTGATGAAGACCCTATGGTTGAGCCGACTACCCAGGCAGATCCAAGTAGCCCTCACCATCGTCAAGGACAGCGAGTTAGAGGACTTGGCAGCCCACGCAGACAACATCGCCGAGGCCTCCAAACCACCCGCATCCCAGATCGCTGAGACGACATCGATGCAATCCCTCGAGGCGATGATGAACGTCCACATGGCGCAGCTCACCCTCGGACTGAACCAAGAGATCGCAGCACTCCGAGCAGAAGTGGCAGCCCTCAGCAGACGACCGACACAACAGCGACACCGTGAACGTTCCAGGTCCCGAAGCCACAGCAGAAAACGCACCAATGGATTCTGCTGGTACCACCTTCAATTTGGAAGCAACTCCAGAAAGTGCACACAACCCTGTTCCTTCCAGTCGGGAAACGACAGGGGCAATCACTAATGACGGCTAGTGATCCCAACCCAGCACCGCGCCGTCTCTTCATCACCGACCGGGAATCCAAAAGGCAGTTCCTGATAGACACCGGCGCCGATCTCTGCGTATTTCCTCGCAGTGCAACTTCTGGAAGACGAGAGAAATCCGACTACACCCTCTCAGCAGCCAATGGTACAGACATCGCAACATATGGTACAATCAACCTCTCGCTCAACTTGGGACTACGTCGCAATTTCACATGGAGATTCGTCGTAGCAGATGTCTCCAAGCCAATCATTGGAGTCGATTTCCTCAGTTTCTACAATCTACTGGTGGACGTGAGAAACCAACGCCTCCTGGACGGAACCACTAAGCTCACCACCAGAGGAGAAGTCACACAATGCAACATCCCGGTCATCAAAACAATCAGCGGTTCATCCAAGTACCACGACCTCCTCATGGAATTTCCCAACATAACGAGACCTGAGGGAGTCCCGATGAACATCAAGCACCATACAAGGCATCACATTCAAACAACCCCTGGTCCATCACTTTCATCCAGACCACGACGCCTGGCACCAGAAAAACTCAAAGCTGCGAAGAAAGAATTCGAAACCATGATCAACCTAGGAATTGCACGTCCATCCAAGAGTCCATGGTCATCCCCACTACACCTAGCACCAAAAAAGTCAACCGACAGTTGGAGACCCTGCGGAGATTACCGAGCACTCAACGCCCGCACAATACCAGATCGATATCCAGTCAGGCACATTCAAGACTTTGCCCACATCCTGCAAGGAAAGAGCATCTTCACCACACTGGACCTTGTTCGAGCCTACAACCAGATACCAGTTGCTGAAGAGGATGTTTCCAAAACAGCCATCACGACACCCTTCGGAATGTTCGAATTTCCATTCATGTCCTTCGGACTTAGGAACGCTGCTCAAACCTTCCAACGATTCATCGACGAAGTACTACGAGGACTTGACTTCTGCTTCAGCTACATCGATGACGTACTAATCGCCTCAGAATCCGAAGAAGAACACATGGAACACCTCAGAATCGTCTTCGCAAGATTCCAGGAGCACTCGATGACACTAAACCCATCCAAATGTGTTTTCGGCCAGCCTGAAGTCAAATTCCTAGGCTACCTCATTTCCGCTGAAGGCACTCGCCCACTACCAGATAGAGTTACCGACATTTTGGAGTATCCTCAACCAACCACAGCCAAGGAACTCCGACGATTTCTAGGTATGATAAACTTCTATCGTCGTTTCATACCCAGAATATCAGACACACAATCACCCCTCAACGACCTACTGGTACCGAAGCTCAAAGGGAAGGCCAAAATCAACTGGACTCCAAAAGCTTCAGCGGCATTCGAAGAGTGCAAAAAGAAACTGGCTACAGCAACTCTCCTATCACATCCCAAAGACGATGCACCCCTAGCCATAGTGAGTGATGCTTCGGATACAGCAGTTGGTGCAACTCTGCAACAACTTCACAATCAAGAATGGCAACCACTAGCTTTCTTTTCGAAGAAACTATCAGGAGCAGAAACCCGCTATGGAGCTTATGATCGAGAACTCCTTGCCATCTACCTCGCCATAAAGCATTTCCGACATATGGTAGAAGCAAGAAATTTTACCATTTTCACGGACCACAAACCTCTGACGTTCGCCTTCAAACAGAAACCAGAAAAGTGCTCACCTCGACAGTTCCGCCACCTCGACTTCATCTCGCAGTTCACCACTGATATCCGCTACGTACCAGGTGATCAAAACATCGTCGCCGATGCCCTGTCACGAGTCGATGAACTTTCAACCGCCCTCGACTACGCAGCATTGGCCAACTCCCAGCAAAACGACGATGAGTTGAAGAAACTTCTACATGGCAACACGGGACTTCAACTGAAAATGGTCAAGCCGCTTGGATCAACCGTCGCAGTGTATTGCGATACCTCCACACCACTTGCTAGACCCTTCATCACGAAGCCATTTCGGAGATCAGCTTTCGATATCGTTCACCGTCTATCACAACCAGACAACCAGCCTGAAGAACGGCCAATTCAACCCACAACACAGGACCTCCATCAGCAGGGAAGACGAACTCGCTCTGGAAGAAAAGTTCATTTTCCGGACCGACTTCAAGCAGGATTTTCGTGACTTCATCACTGGCAGGGGAGTGTGTAGCGAATTCATCCGCTTCAACAAAAACGGAAAAAAGGGCGGAGTCGAAACACGAAATTCGAATCTCTGAAAAATCGAATAAATACACTTCGCTCGGATTCCAAAAATCACTCCACTTCGCTTGACTCGACTACTCTCTCCGATCCATCTGCATATCACCGCTACGAAGATATTCGATCCCGACGCCGCACTTCCTGATCTGCATTATTTCAACTTTACGAAGCGCCACGAAGAAATTCTACAAGGTCCAACATCTGGTTCACTTCCTCGACGACAGAGACCCTTTTCGACGTCACCGACCCTTCAAGCGCCAGCTACTATCAGCACCCCAGGGGACCTACGCCGAAGAATTGTTAAACTCTGCCTTTTCAACACAAAGAATTATTGCCTTTCGAATTCATTTTTGTGTAACACTCGACAGAAAAATAAACAGGCTAATTCGTTTCCTTTTATTGTGTGTTTGATTCCACAGAACAGACGCCCCCACACTATGTTGAGTGATTCGGCTATTTTTCACTTTTTTCACAAGCTATTAAGGTCCCAACGTATTTCTAAGTATTGCACCTTATATATAGTAATAAACGTCATTAAATAACCTTCGGTTATCTTCTCCTTCAACGTACAGTTGGAAAATTTTCGATGCTTTCAGAAAAAAATTCTCTCCGGCCCGTCCCTGCCCAGAATTTGCAAGTGATCAGTTCATGTATGTGTGAAGACACTCAAACATTCTCAAATTGTTTGCATTCAATTTTTAAAGAACAAACACAGTTGCAAAACTCGATATGTTGTCGATATGACACAGAAACACTTTAATTGATAAGTCATAACTGCCGCCTGTCAGTGTATTATGAGTCTTTCCATTCTTGATGAGCTCCAACCACACAAAAATCGGCTAGCATTGCAAATTATTGTGATGAACTTAATTGAATTTGACGAGCAAATCTCACCAATCAATCTTTCTAGATTTAACTAGGTAGATGAATGGTCGTCGATGATCTTCTGGTATAAAAATTCTTGCAAAAAGTGTTGAATTCGAGATCTGAACCGTTGCTATCTATTCGTACGAACATATTCATTTGTTAGATCGAAAGTTGAAGTTTATACCACCTCAGCTAAAAGCTAAGCCATATATATCGGGAAAATATTGGGGCATTGAATAAATTGATTTTATACGCAACACGGAAATGGGTATGTGATGGTCTCTTTTCCGTATTAAGTCATCGTTTACTGCCGGCAAATTTGAAGGGTCCGGTATTAAAATCTGTCATATAAAATTTATACCCCGGTCGAATGACGAGTTGAGAATATCAATTGGCCAAGTTGACCATAACGCCTCGTCTGCTGGATGCTGAAATATTGCTGGAATTTTATATGCGTTCCTTCTTATGGCAGAGGCGACGGATGGAACACGTACTTCTGGATTCGTACCAATCCCCCGATACTGATTTTTCTGGATCCCTCATATCCTTTCTGACGGTTTTTAGAATCCTTATCTTCCATCATCACATTAGAACAGAAAGAGGAAAGCAGCAATTTTACACAGTGGTTTGTAATTTCCCTCACAAACTATTTCGAATATCATTATACAGTGCGCGTCAAAATTATGGAACAAGTTCATTTTTTCAGAGGAAAAATATTTGGCAACAAAATCCGGAAACAGGTCAATTTTTGTTTCACTTTTACCAAATTTATATGCATTTTTGAAGGATTTTTGTTGCACCCTGTGCCATACCCATCAACCCTCTAATTTTTTTGTATAGGGAAAGTAGGTCATGTGGAACTTTTTTGGCAAGGTCTTTGTATCTTCTTAACAGGCGTGCAGAAATTTTCAAAAAAAATTTTTTTTTCGAAAACTTAGTTCAAAGAGGTTTTTATTATGTGCACTTTGTCATGGCTCATTTACTTTGAGATAATGGTACCAGATGAAATTTGTCACCGAATGAAAGTCGATCATTACAGTTTTTTTCATGCACAACTTTCAACCCCTACGAACCCTTTAATGGAGAAAAAAATGAAGGGGGTTGAAAGTTGTGCATGAACAAAACTGTAATGGTCGACTTTCGTTCGGTGACAAATTTCATCAGGTACCATCGTCTCAAAGTAAATGAGCCATGATAAAGTGCATATACTAAGAACTTATTTGAACTGACTAGTTTTTCAAAAAAAAAATTTTTCTTGAAATTTCTGCACGCCTGTAAAGAAGATACAAAGGCCTTGCCAAAAAAGTTCCACATGAACTACTTTTCCTATTCAAAAATTTTAGAGGGTTGATGGGGATGGCACAGGGTGCCACAAAAGTCCTTCAAAAATGCATACAAATTTGGTAAAAGTGAAACAAAAATTGACCTGTTTCAGGATTTTGTTGCCAAATATTTTTCTTCTGAGAAAATGAATCTTTTCCATAATTTTGACGCGCACTGTATTTAATGCTTCAGATTCCTCGTTTATTATACACGTACTCTACCATCATGCGGGCGATTTGCTTGACCTCTCAACTCCAAACAGCACACATCCACAAAGTCCAAAATCACCTTCCTTTGACTTGATTCATTCCAATCTCTTCTGAATTCTTTATGAAGGCTTCAAACTGGGAATCATTCTTCAACTCTGAAGTATTCTTGATTTGATGTCTGCTAAGTCGAAATATTAATTAATTTCAGCTCTAAACTCGGAGATATGTATAAGTAATTCTGAGTGTAGAAGTAGAAATTGGCTTTATTCCGAATTTGAGGTATTCTTGATTTCGAGTTAGAAGTCAAATTAGTTCGAATTCTGGTATACAAGTTCCAATTATCCTCAGTTCCAAATTCGAAGAAAAAATTTATAATTTTGAAATTAGCTCCATTCCGAGTTTGAAGCCACATTGGTCTGACTTCTAGTTTGAAGTTGGTCTGTGTTTATATTCAGAATTAAACCCAATTCGAACTCAATGGTACAAATAATAATAATAATTTTGACTTTCAATTGCATTGTTGTTTTCACTTCGGCGGTAGCTCAGTGATTAGAGCTCATTCCTCATGATCGTAAGGTCTGGGGTTCAAGCCCTTAACCGGGAAAAAACGTTTCCGGTTTTCAAGGGACCGTCCAACCATTCGCTGTTGGGTAAACAATTAACAGTGCTGTTCCTAACGTGTCGCAAGGAATAAGTAACAGTGCCTACACAGAACACACCCGGTGTCCTAACTCGCACAAACTTTAAGCTTCTGAGGAGTTCCGTTGAAGCCTAGGATAGTCGGAAAATACAAAACAAAAACAGAAAAAAACTTCCGAGTTCGAGATCGCTCTAATCTTTAATTCTGTACTTTGAACTCAGAATGACCGTCAATTATGATTTCAAAATCGGAAGAGACTAATTAAGACCTCCTTCTCTGAATTTTAAATAAATCCTTCTTCGACCACGGAATAAGAATGAATTCTTGTTCTTATGTCGAAGGAATTTTCCATAGATCATTCGGTGTTTTGTAGTAGAAATTATCTCAACCACGAGTTTGGAGTTGTCATTTGCCTGAGTTTGCTATTTTTCAATATCAAATTTAGTCCAAGACTTCGAACTACGACTCATCCTGAATTCGGACATTTAATTCAACTCAGAATCATCCTTAATTCTGACTTCGAATTCGAAAGAAGACTGATTAACACCTCTAATTCGGAATTTTATAAGAAGGATGCTTCAAACACGATATTATAATGGAATCTTTCCTAAATTCTGAGGAATTCCGTGTTTGAAGCCCTCATGTAAACTTAGGAATGAGAGGTCTTTATCAGACTTCTCCCAAGTTTGAAGTCAGAATCAAGGATCATTTTCAGATGAAAGTCAGAATTCGGGATAATTCCGAGTTCGAAGTTGTTTTGAATTGGACTGAATCCGACTTTGAACACGAAATTATATAGACTAATGCCAACTTAAAACTCAGAGTTAGGCTTATTTCTACTCCAAAACTCGAAGTTATCTATACATAGGTATTTTGACTTTCCAGAAGGAATTCATTTTAATTCCGGGTTTCAAGAAGGCTCGATTCCTACTTCAGAGTCAAAATAAATCATAATTCCCACTTCCACTTCGATATCTTCAATTTCGAGGAAGATGGCCAGTTTCGACTTCCAATTAAGATTAATAAATGAAGCTAGCGTATTTGCAGTATGAAGTCGCAGTTATGAGAAAATTATTTGTCTTTTTAATGTGGTCATTCTACACCTTCGAAGAAAAGACAGATCTACTTTGAATTAGTTCATATTCATGAAGAAATCAGCAGAATACTCTAACAATAAAGCGAAACCAAACCAGTTTCCTTTGCTATCTCGGTAGCTTAGGGCCGTATTTATAGTTGCTCCTTGAGGCTTCCTTACTGAAGGCCGCCTTGAGTTTGCTTTTTTGCTTTTCTATGCAAACAAATAAAAGTTTGTTTCCATAGGGCCGTATTTATAGTTGCTCCTTAAGGCTTCCCCACTGAAGGCCGCTTTGAATTTGCTTTTCTACGCAAACAAATCCAAGTTTGTTTGCATAAAAGAGCAAATTCACGACGGCCTTCAGTAAGGAAGCCTCAAGGAGCAACTATAAATACGGCCCTTAGTCTGCTGAAGAAGTGGGCTAGGATGCTGAAGGTACTGAGTTCGTATAACAGCTAGGTTATGGATGTTTGTGATGTTAAAATGAAAAATGTCTTCAGTTGGGTATGGGAAGTATGCAATGAAAACTTGTTACTAAAATCTGTGCACATGGCTGAATCCGAGCAGAGGGAAAATGAATGAATGAATCCAGTTTCAATATTACTCACCCAATGTTGGGACCACAAACCATCGGAAAACCATATTTCGCATTTAATCATTCGATCGAACGGTCCTTTTCCATATTCGAGTCGCGAAATCTCTCCCTTGACGATTCCGTGAACTGATTAATCGATTTGTGGTAGTGCTCTTATCGATATATCCAGAACGTGGGGGAATGAAAATAAAATTGATAATGAATTACAAAAGCCGAAACGCGGTTCGGCAATATTCAGGCGGAAGTTAGAACGCGTGAAAGAGAGGTTTACGATAATGATGGATTAACTGGGTTTGTGCAGGGTCCAGTGGATCCGAATAGTGGCTTGTTTCATCACGCAATATGAACGAATAATTAAAAGCAAAATACAGGAATTGACATAATAATGGTTTTCCATCGAGCTTTTTCCGGGACTTCAGCGCTATGCTCATCACCATTTTGTTCGACGTGTGCGATACTCGATCTAGATGGAAATTTTGCAACGGTGTTTTTAAGGAATACAGTTTGACTTCGCCCTCTAACATTCATAATCGCATTTGAAGCCTTTTTCTCAGCATAATGATAGTTGAGATGTGTTTGATTCAATTGAAAATTTTACATGATGTTTAGGTATTTAGGTTAAATGGGTATGAAATCGAGTGTCCTTCTGACCTACAGGATACTGCGCATAAAAAGAATTAACGAAAACATGTTGGCAAAACAAAAATAATTCGAGAATTCAATTTCCGCAGAGTAGTAAATAAATGGGAAAAACAAATTAAATTGAATTGAACAAAATTACTCAAAATTTGCAGGTTTTGGAGACAAAATAGGGGTTCGATTCAGGATCAATCATAATTAATTCGACAATGTTGTTACCATGGAGTAGGAAAATTGGGGGAGTCTCGTTAAATTCCTTACTCTATTGAACACTTATTTTACCTACTCCAAAATGGGCTTTTTCATGATTTTTCTACTTGATGCAAACTAATCTGTCGAATTAATTACTCTTGTCTGGTCCAGAATCAAACACTTTTTCAGTCAACATTTTTCCGAAACTGTGTTGTATTCGCAGTACCTGATGTAACCATGTAGATCTGAGAGACATTCGACTGTATTATACTCATATAGCCCATATAGACATACCAGCAAATAAAATTCCAGCTTGAATCAAGCACTACAAAGAATGGTGTTACGGAACGGTGTTCCTCAAGGTTCTATCTCGGACGTGTTGAATTCACTTCTTATACTAATGACGTTATTACACAGCCTCAGCGATGAACAAGAAAAGTTTCTGTGGTGACAATTGCTGCTTCAATGAAATATTCTATAGAGAAACACTGACATGAAATCTGGAGCTTCAAAGCGATATTATTTCGTAACCATTTCCTCAGAAACTTCAGCATTAACCTTCATGCCGTCATAGTTCGGCCATTTTATAGATTATAGTTTGATTAGATCTGTATTATTGGAAATATTGGGGAAATAGAATTCCTAATGGATATTATATCTATGGAATCAGATATTCAAACCACAAACGAGCTGTACAGATATCATATTTTAAGTGCGTTGTTGCTGATGTTATTGTGTTTATGGTCGGTAAAACGTCTGATCGTGAATGCAATAATTTTTGAAAGAAACACTTCACAGATTCGATAATTGTAGAGCATATTTGGAGCTCCATAACGAATTCGTGAATGGGTGAAGTCCATCGAATAATTCTGTTTACTAAGACATCTGGAATTTTGTTCGGTAGATTCATATCCCTTCAACTCCTCTTTCGAAAAAACATCAATCTGGGGGCCGATTCTTGAATCTCGACCAAGAATTGAAGAGTATGACAATTGCCATATGTTTGCGTCGATTTTCTATGTTAAATATAAACAACAAGTAGACATGACCTGCGCATGGAACTAAATGTCACTCGACAATCGAATTTTATACTCCGTACCACTCCTTGCTAAGTCGAAGGAAACGGTGATAGGGTTATGTTCATATTCCAATCTGAACTTTCTCGATATCTTGCATTCAGTTTATTTCTTGAATATTTGCTTGAAAACATAGTCGAAATGGCCAATGGAACTCTCACAAATTTTGCAGACGCTCTAGAAAACTTAGAAAATCTACATAAACATATGATAATTGTCATCCTCTTCAATTCTTGATGGAGATTCAAGAATCGGCCCCCAGAAGACCTGTTAGTCATCAGCATTTCACATTACTTTTCTTGGATTGAGGAAAACACGATTTCGATGAGTTCTCTTCAGCATTTCAATTCATTTCCATCAAGTTCCTCAACTCATTTTCTGTTGGAGTTTTGTTTTTTTCTATCAATGATTTTGCGTTCCTTATAGGTTTCCAGTTCAGGTCAGCTCAGCTCGATTTTCATCTTGTGATTCGAGAAATCAAGTTATATATTTCACTAGATACAGTCTCTGATTCTAAATTGAAGTATTCTAAATTCAAGAAGTCAAATCTATTCGGTAATTGGTATGGTCAGATGAAGAAAATTGGGTAATCTCTGTCATTCTCGCTCAAGACGAGAATCTCGTAAATAATCAGGCCTATTCTGTTCACTAATAGTGTGCGAAATTGAGGGTATATACAGGGTAAGTCTTTAAGTTGTACATTAATTTTAATCATAGATTCCTCTAATCAATTGAAACACTTTTTTCATTTATCATTTTCCCAGATTCGGCTCCAGCAAAAAGATACAGGCTGTTTAAATTTCCAAAAAAAAATCAGTTTTTCTTTTGTAGCTTTGATATGGTAACTCCGAATGAGATGAATTTTGGTCTGAAGTTTTCTATAACTATGACACATATTCTTCAGTAATTACTTTCATCCTACTCCAAACAGTTTTTGAGTTACGGACTCGACTATACGAAATTAGCATGAAGAATGCAGATAAAGTTTATCTTATGTCATTATAAGAAACTTCAATCATTTTAAAATACTTGATTATTCCTTATAATTTCTTCTTAAATGCACAGTTTCGCAGATATTCAACGTTGAATAATATTAAATCGGAAAAAAGTTCGAATTAACTTATATTTATGGACCCGCCCCCGATCTAGTGAAGGAAGTGAATTAAGCTGGTTTCACGTTTATCCGGACCATAGAATACACATAAATATTTATCTATTTCGCATAGAACTAGTATTAGGTATATGGTATTTCGTGACCATACCACAGACCTAACCATAACATTCATAGAGAATAACATGTTATTATAAGTCTATGATAACATTCTAAAGAAAATTTTTTAGTTAGTTAATTGATTTCATTTATAAATTCATAAATTTCGTCGAAAAAGTATAATTATGGAATTTTCAATATGAGAATTGGCGAGGATAGAATTGTGTATTATCTTATAGTGGAATGAAATTGGATATTGCATGAACATTAAGTTGAAGATCTGTGTTTCAAGTCCAGTGTAGTGGAATGTTTTCCTTGCGATAATATAGCAAAAAGCACCAAATCATAAGAATGAATTGAGTGAATGAGTTTTCTCAATCTTGTTTCTTTGAATTTCAAACCTTGGATAGGTTATTCTCTAACAGAGATTACCGTGAGGGATATCTGTGGTGAACTTGCAAACAAAGCGCAGGAGTGTATTAGCACATTGAGAAATATTCAAATGCTTACAACTGTTTACCTGAGCCGAATCTGGAAAAAAGCAAATGAAAAAAGTGTTTTATTTGATAAGAGGAATCTATGGTTAAAACTAATGTACAACTTAAAGACTCAACCTGTATAAAAAAAATCTGGCGATATTGAGTTATCAATTAAATAACAAGGTATATAAATGGGACCAAAAAAGCGCACTTACCTTGAGACGTCCTGTATAGTGTGGAAGAGGTCCCTCTGAACTGCAAGCTGTAGCAATGAGACCTCCAAATCTCATTGATCGCCAGGAATTTCTATCCTGTCAGGAATCACTCAAGTTCGGAGGTTCAAAATCAAAAAAATATTCAAAAAACTGCGTCGTAAGAAATCAAAAGCAGGATGCATCATCAACGAATGCGTGAATTCAACTGGTCTTCTTATCTGACGACTTCTTCCAGTCGTAAACATATGGAGTGCGATTCTGTTTTTTCGCCCTCACTGCTTATGAGGTGATTCACACAAATAAGTCACACAATTTGAAAATAAATAAAATTTCAATTTTATGAATTTGAAACAAATAGCAATAACTATTGCCAAGAAAATCTGCTTCCATGACAACATTAGAAAAATTATTATTCTGATAATCGGTTCTGAGCAATATGATCTGTCAATTCAACAATGCTTCTATGTTAGCAAATTCACAGTAGTACTTGCTGGACATCAATATATATTAGAAAAGGAATATGACAGAAAACCGTGTGTCTCATTATTATTTCTTCCAAGAAATCGAAACTATTCAACAACTGCCTATGGAAATTTGTTCAAGGTTCTTCAGAATATTTAATTTTGAGGACAACTCTCAGACTAAGATACAGACATGCCACTTGATTTTTATCAGTTTTTCGCATTAGTAGCATTAATTAACTTCCACATACCACTTCCAATAACGAAAACCGTAGGTAGAGGTTATGTACGCGAAACATTCATTATTACTCTTCCTCGTCGCCTTTAAGTCATAGAATACAGTGTTGTCAGATCCAAAATCACCTTTTCTGTCCTTGATAGCAATATTGCTATGACAAAATTCATAACAAAAATTGCTATAACACTCCGAACATAATACGTAAAATAATTGCAATATTGCGATGAATTAAAAAGATAGCAATATGACTTGAACAGCAAGGTTCATAGCAATACGCAAAGAGAATCGACCCGAATATCTTGTTGGATTGAATTCTCTGTGTTCTAACACAAATTGATAAACAGCAACGGAAAGTCATAGTTTTTTTTTTCAATCTTTTACTGTGCTTGGCCACTATGAACCATCGACACATTGAACAAATCATTTTCTTGAGATTCTTTACAAATCACCACCACCTAGATACTTCACAACATCCATGTCCTCGCCGGGATTCGAACCCAGTAACTTTGGTTTTACAAGCAAGATTAACTCACTGCACCACCGAGTGAGACCAAAGTCATAGTTATCATCTTATTGAATCACATAATTATACGATATTTCAAATATTCCTAACAAACGTCCATTTTCTTACAATTTTCAAACAATATTCCTGAAGAAAAGACAAAGAATCAGGAAATAATGCATGCAGGCATAAATGAATTATTTCCTCTTAGATTTGTAGTAGGCTATTCAGTGCTTTGAGAACCCTGAAAATTTTATCATCCAATTATAAATAAGTCCCTAATTATTTCGAACTCTTATGAAAAAGAAGAACTTTCAAACTTGACAGGTTCTCAATACATTATTCTCTCACAACAATAATGGAGTTAAAGTGACCATATCTCTTCCTAAAAATAATTATCTGTTCCTCTAACTTCCGCACTTCATTTCTGCGTACATCTCTCATTTCAACCAACATTTTATCCGTTACATCTTAATGGAGTATTTCTGTAGAAAACGTGCCTATATTCATACAGCCTTAGACACCATCAATATGTAGGAAAAACTCAATTGTTACATTCGAGTTATTGAACTTGACATGTACTTATGATGTAAATTACAAGTTATAATTAGAATCTCGGCAGAAAAGCAAGCGTCTAGGATAGGTACGTTGAAGGTAATTAAAAAACCATTAGGCCAAGCGTGTAAAGCATATTTTTATTTTCAATTTGGAATACATTAGGTACTGACCAGTATTACAAATAACTTACTGTTACATTATGCTCGAACATCGGAACACTGCTTTACATTATCATTAATTATTCCGGTAGAGATTTACGGCTTATAACACTGCTTTTTTGCATAATTTCGATATTACCCAAATATTATTACGAGCATCATAACGAATTTATGGTCTGTAACATAACATTCGGTTCTTACTGTTACGCACTTGTTGAAATCCACCTTCTGGCTTAATCGTAAAGTTCTGTGAATGCGGTTTTTGTTGCACTCAAAAATATCGAATTGAGAACACTCAAGAATAGTGGAAATATTTTATTCATTCCGGATACTACACCTACTCCTAAAAAAATACAAATGGTGTACCTGTGCATATTATGGTATGCACGAATTTATCTAGAGTTTTTGTTCTAGGGAACTAGATCGGTATTTTTTCTCGAAGGTCTATAATTTTGAGCGTAAATGGTCTTCAACGCGTTTCACCGAATTTGAATGTGCTTCTCAATTTTTAGCACCAATAATTCGCCAATTGTGAAAGTGTGTCCATTGTATACATTATGTCTCGTATCGGAATAGTTTGGGAAAAAAATAAAATTTCATTTCGTTTTATATGCAAGAGACCCATTTTTGTTGCAAGCCAGGGGCGAGTTATTTCTGCGCGCATGTGCTGGGGAAGAGCGTGCTATCAAGAGGTCCAAATATCTGTAATTTTCGAATTTTTTCCGTGAATGGTTTCAAACGACTAGTTGTACTCATTGATGAGGAATCAGGTGTTAAAATCGATTCTGACTGGCCGTCTGTAGGCACTATTACTGGCGTACCCAGAATCTTATCGACCCGAAACTTTCAGAGTCGGTTGTATTTCGAAATGATAGAGTTAAGTATGTTTATGAGCGGAGTTATAGCCATTTGAACTTCAGAGATTTTTTTCCTGATATTTCTGAAACTACTAGAGCGATTAAATTGCAGTTAGTCGCAACATATCGACGCGCAACTTTTGCAGAATTTTGTTGAAATTGTACTGTCAGTAAGTGAAAAAAATTTAAATTTTTTGGATAATCATTAATCATTTTTCAAAAAAGTTTTGCTCATACTTTGAATTTCATATTTCACAGCAGTGAATCAGATGCCTGTTCGATGCGATTATAATTTTTGGAAATATCGGAAAAAATTTGTCAAATTTCGTGGTTTTCAACTCGTTATCGTTATAATGAAGATGAAACTTGGTAACTTGTTTTTCCTTGCTCATGAACAACTTCCGTGCAAAATTTCGTGATGATCGTATCATTACATCGATCTGAAGAAAAAATTTCAAATTTTGTTTTCAATTATTCGAAATTTTGCGATATTCTGATTAAATTATCCTAAGGAAATTTTGCATGGACCTTCGAGCTATCTTTCACAATCAACTCCTGGATTTTAATTCGATCTGTAGAATGTATGTATTTTTGGAAATATTGAAAAAATCGAGTTTGAATTGGTATATCCGCGGAATTCTTGGGTGAATAATACTCATCACCGAGATCGGCCTTCGTTATCAAGGTCCAAACCTACTCTACAAATATCGAGTTTTCGAACAGTCAGGAACAATTCCACTTGATAGGTTGATAATGGGTAATCTATCAAGGTACGAGCGCGCAGGAGCTTCTGTCGTCATGTCATCAGTGAGTTGTTTTGGTTCTCACTTTTGTCAATGAGTTGGGAATACTTTTCAGGACATCCCTGTGGGAGAAAAAGGAATATACTACCCGATATTTTCTGGAAACTCATTTTACAAGTCCGATACGTGGAAAGGTAGGTAAGAAATCGGCAAGAAAACAAGGAATGATAAGGGTTTCAGTATCCCTACACGTAAAATCCCAAATTAGAGTTTCAATCTGTTACATTGTTTCAATGAAGGTCCGTATGTCAATCTAGAGTAATTTATTCCTAGGAAATCCCCTAAATCTTGCGCGTTAAATATCAAGAATCGGTAGAAGCGCAGGATAAGTTCGGCTGAAAGTGGAGCAGACTAGCTATAAATCAGGAACAGGTAGTCGTCCCGAAGGAATGCGCACAGAAATTGGGAAAGGCCGCAGTCTTGAGCCCTCTGGACCTCGAGATAGATTGAGTCACTTGCCTGTCATTGCTATTTCCAATCTCATCTTGAATCCTCCTCATCGTCGACGCTCACCCCAGCGCCTCGACGCTCGTCGCCGCCTTTGTTTCGCTCCTGGTTAATGAAATTCTAATTTGATTACAAAAAAGGTGCGTAAATTTTGAATAGCCCTAGTATTGACGGGAGACGCTTGGGGCTGAAAAACGCCATTAAAAAGGAAACGACGAAGAAGACGTGCTTCTATGCTTACTTTTCCGGAATTCCGTTAGCTGCCGAGTCCATTTCTGTATTTTCATCGGGCTCACACAAAAGATTATAACAGTAATCTGGCAATTCGACCAAAATACTGGGATTTCCCCTGCTGGTTGGTCAAACTTTTGTCTGGAAGGGCGGTAATGAACACTGTGACTTTTCAAAAAGCCTAAGAAAGCATAAACGTGCGGTGGAAAATGAATTCTTGAAAAGATATATCTAAAGAATTATTGGGCAGATTTTGCCAATTCGTAATTTGACTTTCATTAATAAACCCCAAACGTACTCTTAAAATATTCAGTCTCTACGTCGTTTCTTTCGGAATATGTTGTGATTACGATCAGTCCAGCTACCGATCGTAAACACAATAAACCCCGGAAGAATAAACTAGCGAATTTGTAATTATTGAGCATACTCAACCCACACTGAAACTTCTAGTTCGCTTAAGCTTTCCGTTTTCTAATTATCGTGACAACGCAACGGTCCGCCAGACGGCCTGCCCGCTGAACATAATTGAGTCTGACATCGTATTCTACATCATTGAGTCCTTCCTAGTGGTAGAAGACCATTTTTGGGAAACGTAAAATACAGACATTTGGCAAAATGCCGTTGCTCAAAAAAAAACGCATTTACCGCTAAAAAGTTAAGATGTCCTACACTTGTTGTTAACCCACCAGCGAACTTTTTTCTCAACATGAATCTATTCCGATTGAGTTACTTCCAAGATATGTGATTAGAATACCTGGGGGCCGATTCTTGAATCTCGATCAAGAATTGAAGAGAATGGCAATGGCCAAATGTTTGCGTCGATTTTCTAAGTTGAATATAAACAACAAGTAGACATGACCTGCGCATGGAACCAAATGTCACTCGACAATCGAATGTTATATCTCCTATACTCCTACCACTAGTTGCTAAGTCGAAACGGTGATAAGGTTATGTTTATTTTCCGATTTGAAAAATATCGATTTCTTGCATTCAGTTTATTTCTTGAATATTTGCTGGAAAACATAGTCGAAATGGCGAAAAAACTATCACAAATTTCTCAGATTCTCGAGAAAACTCAGAAACTCGATATAAACAGATGGCAATTGTCATACTCTTCAATTCTTGTTCGAGATTCGAGAATCGGCACCTGAACCGTTTCTTCAGACTTCGAATAAGTTGACTTCGCGTTTCATTTTTGCGCGCATGTTCTAGGGGAACAGCGTGCTATCGTTTTGTCCAAATGTCTGTAATTTTGGATGATTGAGCCGAAAATGGTCTCAATCGACTAGGTTGGACTCACTGATGACGAATCCGGTGTCAAAATTGATTCTGTCCGGCCGGCCGGCCGGCCGGCCGTAGACACGATAACTGTCGACAGAAGCAAGCTAGCTACTTGAAACTCTCAGGATTGGTTGCGCATCAGAATGCCGCGGTTAAGTTCGTTAATGGGCCAAATCAGTCGAATAGTTTCGGAGTTATAGGCACTTGAAGTTTTGAAGTTATTTATTTTTTATTTCAGAAACTACTCGAGCGATTGGATTCAAACTTGGCAGTTTGGTGGAGTATAACGACGCGCAACTTTGAGCCAAATTTCGTCAAGATCATATTGTCAGTAAATTAAAAAAAAAATGTTTTTCGAAATTTTTTTACAAAAGATTTTTTTTTCGGAAACCATTAATCATTTCCAAAAAAATTTATACTCACACTTTGACCTTCTAATTTCACAGCAGTGTACTAAATTTCAGTTCGATACGATCATAAGTTTTGGAGATATCGGGAAAAAATATGTCAAATTTCGAGGTTTTCTTCTCGATATCGTTGATTTTTTCGGTATTACTCGAGAAATACTGATTCAGTCCTGATTAAACTCCACAGCTAGTTTTAAGATGCTGAAAGACAACTTTATGCAAAATTTCGTGATAATCGTGTTATTAGAACAATTTGAAAAAAAAAATTTCTATGATTTTCTCGTCATATCATCCTCATTAAATTCTGTATGAAACTTCGAACTGTTATTTTCGATGAAGTACTGGATTTCAATTCGATCTGATCTGTATTTTTGGAAATATTGGAAAAATAAAATTTTGATTGGGTATATCTACGGAATCATTGGGTGGATTTTACCCATTCACGAATTCGGCCTTCGTAATTAAGGTCCAAACCTTCTCTACAAATATCGAGTTTCTAAGTTGTTTCTTTCGGAAGTTATTGTGTTTACGCAGTCGGCCGTCAGGCTGACCGTAAACACAATAACTTCCGGAAGAAACTACTTAGAAACTCGATATTTGTAGAGTAGGTTTGGGGCTTAATTACGAAGGTCGAATTCGTGAATGGGTAAAATCCGCCCAATGATTCCGTAGATATACCCATTCAAAATTTTATTTTTACAATATGTCCAAAAATACAGATATGATCGAATTGAAATCCAGTAATTTATCAGAAAAAAATTTCAAAGAGCACTGCCGTGAAGGCAGCAGCTTTTGCGCGCACGTTCAAATTCGTTGCTGAAGCGGTCATCTACATTGAACATGCGCGCAAAAGTTGCTGCCTTCACGGCAGTGCTTTTTGGATTTTTTTTGATCTTTGGAAATGAAAAATGAATCACTGAGTCCCAAATAAGGGGGATGACCTATCATCAGTTAGTTTTTCTGGCTGGTTTTGTTCGAGCGAGTGTGTAAGACCTTGCCTTGTCGTGGTAGATAATTACTTTGCTGCTATTGAAATCCCTGGTTTTCCCGAAAATTTATGGCTATCAAATGTCAGTGCATCCTTTAAAATGGACCCTTCTACATTGTTCTAGGTAACATGTCTTGTTATTCCGAAAGACCAGTTCACCATTTGGTTCGAAGTGCTTCATATGATAACATTGCTTATTGGATTTGGCTCGACTTGAAAGACCTATGCAGTCAATTGCTGCTTACTTTAAGGTTCATATACATGGATTCATGATACATCGACTGTCTCGACCTTATAGATGTTATTCGGTGGCGAACAAAGACTTCAGTTCACTGATTGACCTGGACATCCCTGACTAACAGGTGCTGGTGTACCATACAAAATTGACCGTTCTAAGTTGCTTCAATAGAATTTTTATGACTATTTGCTTGGGTTTCAAAATTCCCATACAGTCGTTGTTTCTTTCGGGTTCATAGGCATAAATCCATTATTCCTCTCCTGTTAGTATTTGAAAGACGTCTTTTGAAACACCGTGATCTCATATTTTTCACATTTTTTTGCACCAATGGACAGGACTTTGTTTGAACCGTTGTCACACTATGTAATATTTAAGACGAACTTTTCTAACTGTTCTCTCTATAATGACTATATGCGAGTAGAAGTAAAGCCGGAGTGTGCCTTATTCTCACGGTCCGTCCTTTGAAGTATGAGGCTTCATTTCATCATTTTGAAAACTACTACAAAGTTCCACTTTGAGTCTATCATTATTTTTTGGATCATCGACCGGTTGGTCATAGCTTCAGAACTAGCAAACTTATTTGGTCAATTTAACGACTGATCAGACACACTTACACCTCGAACCTACTCTGATAATTTCAAGCCCCTAAGTATCTTTTGTCTGAAGATAATCAGGTCGATTCTATTTGCAAATTGCTATGAACCTTGCTTTCCTAGTCATATTGTTAGTCTTCTAAATTATAGCAGTATGGCCATGATGTTACGTATTCTGTTCCGAGGGTTATAGCAATGTTTGTTATGAATTTTGTCATAGCAATATTGCTATCATGGACTTCGATAATCGGTGATTTTAGAGCTGATAACACTGTATTTTGTGACTTTAGAGCTACAATGAAGAAGAAAATAACCCTACTCTGTAAGTTTTTTTAAGATTTCGCACACATAACCTCTTTCTACGGCTTTCATGTAAACATCGACATAAAAAATGTTAGGAAACAAAAAGAGTCGAATTGACCAATAACCAATTTCCTGGATACCAATAGAATATTGGTTACCAGAAATCAAATGCAGCAATTTTATGCAGGCGTTAATGATTCGAAATGCGATGAACTTTTTCGTTGGCACTTCAAAGGGATTGCTGTTGCTGCAATGATTAGAATAATGATCTCAGCTGTTGTCTACTTTTCCTGTATTTTAGTCTAAAAATTTTTCTTGAAATTAAATATTCTAGAGAACCTTTGAACATATCTCCATTAATTTTATACATGTTAACATCGACTTATTTAAAAATGTTACGAAACAGAAAAACCAATCAAAGTCAAATTGACCAATTGCAACAATTTCATGCAGGCGTTAATGATTCGAAATTCAATGAACTTTTCTGTTGGCAATTCAAAGGGTTTGCTGTTGATGGCAAGAGAACCTTGAACAAATTTCTACTAGCACATACTTCCCTATCTTCAATATTTCCGAATTCTTGGAAGAAATAATACTGAAACAAATGGATCTCTGTAAAATTCCCTCTTTAATCTCCTATCTTGTTATCAAGCATAGCAAGTTCTATTTTGAGGTTGCTAAGGTAGCAATATTGATAGCAAGATTCTTGTTAATGTGACAGATCATATTGCTCAGAATCGTTGATCAGAATACCAATAATTCCAATATTATTATGATAGCAATATCTTTTTCCTATTAATATTGCTATTTGCAAACAGAATCGACCTGATTGTTTATGCGTTGAATAATCGTTTCAGCGCATTTTCTGTACTAATTCAGTAAAAACAGACATTTGGGTAGAATGATATGTTCCTCTGAAGGAGCGAGCAATAACTTGAAGTCACAATGACAAATATGTCCGATTTTTTATTAATAATGAATATACAAATCTGGGTCTACTTTGAAAAAGATATCGATATATCACCTGATGGTGAATCAACGTTCTCACACGCAGAAAAATCTGCAAGACCAAAAAGCGGATGAAAGTGTCAGTAGGAATAGTACGTTCCTCATGGGCCTGAACCTGGGCCCATAAGGAACGTACGTCATACTAAACAGGCCCTTTGATAATGTTCGAATAGGTGCCTTCGCCGAAATCCTGTGGTGGTCAATTAAAATAGAATCAATTTCGTATTATCCCAGCCGAAGTCGACATGACTCGTAACAAACAGTTAGAGCAATTCATTATCTCTTGATTACCGTGGCGTGATTAGAGCCCCGTCTGACAACAGAACGTCACAGCCGAAATTATCAAGGGAAGTCGTTCTTCATAAAAGGATAATTGTCGGGTTTGATTTACATAATAAACGGCGTACAAAAATGAGAATTTGTTAGGGATTTATCAGATTTTATCGTTCTTATCTGATTTGCCGTTCGTGCGAAGGACTGTCCTGACGCTCGAGGGGTTAAACTTGCAGTTAGGTGTTATTTATTTCACTTTCTTCGTGCGCACAGATCCAGACTGACCTCTCCCCAATTCCACAGGCTGGTTGTCAGAAAACGTATTTTACATATGGGTGGGACTGTCAACGACCCGTTGAATTATAGCTTTTCCAGAAGATTAGCCTCGGAAAACGAGTATGAAACCCATGCAGTGAGTAGCTCATTAGAACACCGAAAGCTCCTCTTGAGACTGTACGTATGTTTTATGAATGGATAATTTGCTACTCAATATTCTCCCTGATTCCGTTCGCATAAATTCTCCAGCCATCTCTGTCAACACTGAATCGTAAATATCTATTATTTTAGACGAAGGCGTGAATGTATCCGCGAAATGAGCAAAAACAACCGATACAAATTTGTACAGGGGTGGCTGAAATCCGGAGCTCGTTGGTATTTCGGAATCAGACGCTGGTAGTTTGACTTATGAAAGGAATTTACAATTTCATTTAGAACGAAGTTCTTGTTTGGAAGTTTTAAAAATCCCGTATACTCCCAAAAATATCCAAATTCATCTCTGTCATGTTTTTCGAAACTCATTTGAAAGAAATATTTATATTATATAATTTAATTCTTTGAAGCTGGGTAACATAACGAAACGTATAACATTGAACACCATTAATTGTAATAGCTCGTGTACTAGGCAAGAAATTTTCCAATCATCTATGTCAATCATGGTGGTGTAAGGACACTATAACAAGGCCCGCCCAGAACACACCAGATATCCTACAAGGTCTAGAAAGCTTCCGTGGGTTTTTCTCGAAACCTAGGATAACTAAATGAAATACAATACAATATAACAGGTGCTCAAAAGCTCCCGACTCCACTTCGATGCTTCTTACCTTCGAAGATGATGTTATCTTGAAGAAATTCTTCCAGACTGCCTACCGAATGACTCATGGCTTGAACCTTATGAACTTTCGGAGACATGCGTGTCTTTCATTGTTTTTATGGCATACCGACTAAAGCTTATTTTGGGAGGGTTTCGCATCATTTTTTAGGTTTGATTTAGGTTCTATTTGAAACAGAACTATAAAAAATTTAATAAAATTGTTTTTTCATGAAGAACGCCTTTGCGGATTGCAGGATTAAGCTATTTGTCAAGGGCAGTTTCTTAGAAAACAGATTGCCTAATGAACAATACAGGAACAATACAAACGTTCGAACTGTGACGTTCCAGAGTACAAATCTGACTCTTTCGTCAGACAAAGGAGAAAATTTCAAAAATTATTTTCTTTGGAGTTTCCGTTTCGATTTGATACTTTTGTCAAATTTGCATTTTTGATAAAACACATCAACACAGATTCATTTGGTTTGAATGTTTTTAATTCTACATTTTTTTTAAGTGGATTTAGCCAAAGAGGATCCATCTCTACAGAACAATGAGCAAAATTGCTCTCTTCATTGAACAAAATGCAAGAGGACTCTTTAATTTTTCTTCTCGAATTATCTGATTCCGACATCAGTATTTTTGTTTGGTCCCAATCTATCATGTGATTCCCGATAGTCGAATATATACTCCATTCACTTTTATAAACTATCCCGGTTTGCCATGATGTTCTGACACATTTCACCGTGTATATTTTGAAAATGTTAGGTTATAGTAATTTTCCTGTCAGATAACTACACAACGTTATCCTCTCTACATAGAGGTCGTAGTTACGTATTTTTCAAAATGTGAATTTACCTTGGGAAAATAATTGAATTTGAGAAAATATTATGTGAATTCAATAATTCTTAAGAGCGGGCGAATGTTGAGGAAACTTTTTTTCTCTGTCAACACTGAAAATATTTCACGTATATAAACATGGTTGAAAGGTTCAGTTATACTTTTTTCTTGCACGGAAATCAAGAATCGAGTATTGAAATTTTACTGAAGAATAACGGATGGGGTAGTCCGATACTTTGTGATAGTTCATTCTGAAAAAAAATATAAGTACTCGAATAAACCTGCAGTAAAACTTCTAAACGAACAGACAAACCTATGGAATTCTTCCCTTTTCGAAATTCTCAAGAAATAAGTCTACAGAATACCTTGTTGCAGAACTTAGGATACTCCAGTATGAAAATGTAGTAGTACTACTAAACCTGTGTCACCTTAAACGAACTAACTCAATTTATAAAGTTCTTGGGAATCTTGTAAATCTTATGAACGATACACTGGGTTTTCACTCATATACGTCGAAAATGTTGGATAGCTGGTGATAAATTATTGATTCCAAATTATCAAGGTTACTATCAGAGAAAGCAGATTTGATTCTTCATAACTACCTTCGGCATTTTTAGTTTCCAAGCGTGATGATTATGTTGAGATTGGCAACGTCGCTGAGAATTATTTTGACATTTCGCCTTTATTTCAGGAGTGCCAAACTGCGTCAGTTTTAAGTAAAAAAACTTGATAGACCTAAATCATGGCCAGCCGGGATAGTTCATAAAAGTGAATGGAGTATACATGGTTCGCTATTTATTTATCTCTAGCAGTGTATGATTGAATCCGGAACCTCTTTCGATTTGTTTCGAGAGAGGATATACTTTATTCCCCTTACTGGTCACTGGTCGAAGTTTATCTTCAGCTCACGAATTATGTGACATACTGTACGATTATCCCAAGGAAACATACATACACACTTCCGTGTGGCCTAATATCGGAAGTTACTGCTATTTATAAACCCCAAGAAAACGGCTAGAATTTCTTGAAGCTGTAGAGAACATGACGAACCGTATTACTTTAAACATCACTAATCGTAATAGCTCGGGAGTGAACGAGTAGTGAACGCAGAATGGAATGAAAACATCAGCAGCTCAACGACATAACTCGATTAACAGTACTACCAGAGTGGAGAAATGAAGAAAATTCAAAATAATTTTAATTATACAGGTTCGGTAATAACTATAAAACGAGTTACTTATAATTATATAGTTGTGGCTACGATTGCGCCAAACTGATCTCTGCCTCAACAATTAACTCTACCTCAATTACCTCAGGAAGACTGTCATTGTAGAGACATGGGTGTACGCCAAGTTATAACTTGAATGTTTTAATCATTATAATTTGTTTACCCGAGTTCTAGGAATAATTTTGTCATTTAGGGCAGCATAGTTTTAGGGGCCTCCTTTACTCGAATATCACATCCTGAATCGTCATCTTGCTGTGAGGAACGACAGTTGCTTTTTTTTTCTTTAGATACGATACTCATCAGAATGAGGTTGCATTGTATCGACCTGTGCATAAATTCTCCAAATAAGTCACGCAAAAATAATTCGATTTATCATCAGAGTTATTAGATTTCTTCCATATATAGGACGTATCGTGAAGATCACGTCGAACAAAGGAAAGAATGTTGAACTAACGTAGCGTAACTTCTATGGAAAATTCTCATATTAAACTCTTTTCGATTTTGAATATTCCCTTTACTCACATGTTTTGGAAAACAGCTGAAATAATTTTTCTCAAATTTCTCCTATTTTCGAATTTTTTCACGAAAATTGATTTAGATATCCAGTTCAATTCTATCTTGCCTTTCGTTGTCACGATAATTTTTGAACGAAATGAGCTAGTGATTTGAAATTTTCAGGTTGGTCTGCCTGTCCAAATGCGAAATGCGGTTTCGGAGTTGTAGTCATTTGAATTGTTGAAGTTATTCACTCCATATCTGAAGAACTAATTGAGCGGTCGGATTGGATTTCGGTCTTTATTTGTAGCAAACCAACGAACAATTAATTGCAAAATTTTTCGGGATTGTTTGGTAAGTAAATTTTGAGAATTTGTTTTGGAAATTTTCTCGACAAATTTTTTTCACTATATTCTTATCAAATATCTACGAAATTCTGCACAGGCCTTGAATCTTAAATTTCACAACATTGTACCAAATTTTAGTTTGACCTAATGTTTAGTTTTGGAGACTTTGGGAGAAAATATGTCAAAATCCGTGGTTTATTCGGTATTCGATATCGTTGGTCCAATCATGGTTTAACTTTTAACTAATTGTAAATTATTATGGGATTACTTATGCAGAATTTGGCGATGATCGTAGGTATCATTAAAACAGATCGAAAAAAAAATTTTTCTTGAATATTCTGTATCATGCCATCTTCTAACCAAATATATCCTCAGCTATGAACCTTCAAGCTATCATCAGGTACTGAAGCTCAGTTCGATCCAATCTGTGAGATTGTGAAAAATAATATTTTGAATGGGTATATTTGCGGAATTGGGTAGATTTCACCCATTTACGATTTCAGGCTTCTTCCAAACCTACTCAACAAACATCGAATTTCTGAGTTGATTTTTTTAGCAGTTATTGTGTTTAATATCGGCTGTTAGGCTTGATTACGAAGGCCGAATAATTGTTTCGTCACCAATTATTCTTGGCAATTACTTTCGAAATGAACGACTTAGAAATTCGGAATTGAAATATTAGGTTTGGGGCTTAATTACAAAGGTAGACTTCTTAAATGTGTGAAATCCGCACAATGGTTCTGTAGATATACCCAATGGAATTTTGTTTGCCCAATATTTCCAGAAATACAGATTTTATCGAATTAATATCTAGTACTCAATCGACGAATGTTAGCTTGAAGATTCATGCAGAATTTTTTGAGGAACATATGAAAGAAGATCTCCTAATCTTTCCACCAGGTAGTTGTGGGGGCGTCTGTGAATTCGCTACATAGTAAATATGCTTTCGGCTACGTCAATATTTAAAGGGCTTCTACTTTGGCAACTCAAATCAATATGAGTGCGAAAGTTGCTGAGTGAAAAGCCTAGTTAGAGCTCTACGAAGCCAGTAGAAGGAATTCTCAAAAATGACCTTTCAAGCAATAGTTCCCGACCGACCTCTCCACCAATACGAGAAAGGATTGACAGCGACCTCTAAAATGAACGCTAAAGCTGCTGCATTCACTTAGGTGCTTTTCTGAAAATTTTTTTTCCTAGATTATGGAAGAAAACATATATAATCTCCTAGTTTATTCCTCTGAATCGTTGTTATTCTCATAATAACTCGAAAAGACTGTCCCAATCATGATGAACTTGGTAACTAGTTGTTAAATTCTGATACATAACTTCGTGCAAATCTCCGCCATGATTCTGCCAACAGAAAAATTTCAAAAAACATTTATCCGAATTTTCAATATTCTGCGATCTTCTCATCATATTATATAATCATATCAAGATTCAAACCTACTCTGAAAATATCGAGTTGCGAAGCGGTCATTGTGTTCATGGCCGTGAATTACTATCTAGATTTTGCTAGAATCTTAGGCTCACCGAATAAAAAAATCTATTTTTTTTCGAACTATTCTTCAGATTCCGTAAAGTTTTCCACGGACCTTAACCTCATATTTCACAACGGAGTTTCAAATTTCAATTCGGTTCGATCTTTTTCTTCGGGGATATTGGAGAAAAATATGTCGAATATCGTTCCTTCCCCAGTATCCTTGTTATTTCGGGAATAGCTCGAAAAACACTGATCAAATCCCGATGTAGCTAGTTAACTAGTTGGAACAAAGTTGTAAAAAAGTTGAAATCCTTTTTTATCTGCTGATGGATCATTGGTCGATTTCGCCCAGTCATGAATTTTGCCTTGGTAATTTAGGTTCCGGTTCTATTCTACAAATATCGTCAAAGCTGTTTGCAGAGTAGGTTTGGGGCTCATTTACGAAGATTGAATTCGTGATTTGGATAAATTCACCCATTGGACCCACCGATGAAAATATTCCAACGATTTGTAACTAATTACCAAGTTTCATTATGATTGGATCAGTATGCTTTCAGTTGTTCCGGAAATAAGGACGATATCGAGGAAGAACCTACGAAATATCATAGGAAGTCTTTCCCTTGGAAAGTAAAGTGGGTTCATTTATTGAAAAGACGACTGCATTCATTGAATATCGATTAAAGCTTATTGTCAAGAACCCACAATGAAATTCTCAATGGAATTAAAAAAAAATAATGAACTTAAATTTTTGGATGGATATCTGCATATGTCGAAACAAGTGTCTTTAGAAAAGATACTCAAACAAATAGATATCTAAATTTTCATTCTTATGATCAACTCAGTGTGAAAAGAGGTATCATTAAAACCCATTATAACAGAGTTGATGTAATCTCATCAACCCATGAGGTTCGTCAACGTAAATTGAATTACATCAAGTCGTTTTTTTTGCAGTAAATGTATATCCGAGAGAATTCATGAATAAAGCCTATTCAAATTTGGACAAAAATCTACTTCGAAATTACCAACCAAATCAACAGAACAACCATCATGAACAACCCAATTAATTGAATTTTATTCCTTATGTACATGGACTTTCACAAAAAATCAGAAGATTTGGTACTAAATTCAATACAAGAACGGTTTTCCAATCAAGAAATTATTTGTGATACATACTAACCATAACCAAACCAATTGACGAGAAATAAAATAAAAAAATTGTGGCAATAGAATTCCTTCTATTTGTGTAAATACATATACAGGCGAAACGTCTTGTCCGTTAGATATCAGAACACGAGAGCCCAAAAACAACCCAAGGAATAGAGACATAGAAAATCCCAAATAGTGAACCATGTATGTTCGACCATTGGGATTCACATGATAGATTGAAACAATACAAAAATACGGATGCCGGAATCAGATAATTTGAAAAGAAAAATTAAAGAATCCACTTCCATTTTGTTAAATGGAGAGAGTAATTTTGTTTATTGTTCTGAAGATATCGACCCTTTTCGGCTGAATTCACTTAAAAAAGAGGAAGACTTGAAAAACTTTCGAACCAAATTAATCTGTGTTGCTGTGATTTTTCAAAAATGTCTACTGGATAAAAATCTCAATTCAAAACGAAAATCGAAAGAAAATAATTCTGAATGTGCTCTCCCTTGTCTGATTAAAGTGTCAGATTTGTACTCTGAAACGTCACAGCTCGCTTTGTTTATCGTTTGTATTGTTCCTGTATTGTTCATTAGGCAATCTGTTTCCTAAAAAACTGCCCTTGACAAATAATTTAATCCTGCAATACGCAAGGGCGTTTCCCATGAAAAAACAATTTAATTTAATTTTTAATAGTTCTGTTTCAGATATTGGGAGTGAAAACCAAAAAAAATACAAAAAAATGATACAACTGCATTGGTAACGAATTTAAATATACGCGTAAAAGCTGCTTCCCTAAAATTTCTTTGCAAGATACTGAGAATAATTAGGTTAGCATAGACTTATTCGCGTATGAAAGGTTGAGCAAACAGGTGATCAGAGGTAACGAACGTGGGTGATTACTAGGAACGACGGATGCCAGAAGCCACTAAATAATGCAAAGAAAGCCACCATATCAGTCAGTCCCCTTGTGCCTCTGGCATCCAAGGCTCCGACCACCCCCTCTGACCGACGGTCACGTTCGCTATTGTCTGTAATGTAAAAACACCGAAAGCTGTAAAAGATTAATAGCATCATTTGAATTTTTTACATCGACAGATGACCCCATCGACATCTGAATATTCCTCGTTATGATCCTTTCCTGGACGAGATTTATTTATAAACTTACTCAAGAGTGTCTGGTTTTTAACAGTTACTCCCTATATCCCACCGAATGATATATCAAATGGGTTTCCAAAATTACATGGAGACTGATGCCCCGAATATAAATAACTTCGGGATAGACGTTGAACAGATCAATTTCGTTCGACAATTTGTTGCTCGATTTCACATTCCTTGCCAACGTTGAACAGGAAAATCGTACTTTGCTGAACGCTGCATCAAAATGCATAGAGAATATACTTAGTGACATTAGAAGCGATACATCCTGAAGAAATAACGTTGCGAATTTTGCTATGATAACGATGTCAACGGTTTAGTTTGCAAAAAGGAAGTTTTTTTGTCATTTTGTTTGTGAAGAAAGTGATTTGAGAAACCTGAATCGTACAGTTTTTGCCTGGCAGAGTTTTTTAGGTTTTTCCTGGGTTAACACTCCCAATATCTGAAACAGAACTATTAAAAACTAAATGCAATTTTTTTTATGGAAAACGCCCTTGCGGATTGCCGGATAGAACTGTTTTCAAGGGAAGTTTCTTGGAACACAGATTGCCTAATGATATTGATATTGGGAGTGAAAACCCAGAAAAACCTGAAAAATCATGCAAAATCCTCCCAAAGAAAGCTTTAATCGAGACTTGTGCAAAGCCATAGTTAAGCGTAACAAACTGCCTCGAGTTCGAAGACGTCACAATCATCACCATGTTATCGAAGGTGACAGGAGTAGAGTTGCCTATCGAGATGTTGCCATTGACTATTTCAAAGAAGTAAGGGCCGATGACGGCAAGTTTGAGATACAGCGCACCAAACGGTCACTTTTGGGCTACGCAGCGGTCTTTCTTGTAATTGTTGGGGATGTCCATCAGCCTTATAAAGGCAATTTTGCTGATGAACGTGGCCATTGAGGTCAAAGTGAGCCTCATTGCTCATGAACAAAATGAGGTTCTCATTTTGCTCAAATACGTCTTACCGAACGATCACTGAGGCGAAGTTCAGCTTTATACTGGCGAGCAGATCTACTCGGACTGCGATGAATTGCTTGTCGCACTCTTTCAGACTTCTCAGGTGTTCGAATTGTTCGTTGAGCTCCTGGTCGTCTTTTCCTCATCAATTCACCTCGTGTGGGAAGTGCTTTAACCCAACGAAGAATGTTGTTTCGAGAGGGAATAGCCCGATTTCGGTAGATATTGAAATGGCGACGAAACTCACGCTGAACGGCCATGGCAGACTAGTTATTACGGACGTAACTATCGTAAGCAAAAACGCGGTGGTCTACCGTCCACAGGTCCATGATTCCAACTGGTAAAAATGCTAAAATCTACCGAGTCCAACGGCCCTTACCCGAATCTGTCGACTCAATGGGAGGGAGTACGAGCCGTTTCAAGAACTTCCGAGTCCTCTGCTAAACCCTTCATAACGGTACCGCTTGTGCATCGTATATGGACAAATGAAGGCAAAGGAACACGAAGACAACCATCTAATCAACCGAGACGTACTACAGTATGTCACGATGAGAGCTTTAGGCAACTGACTCTACAAGACAGTTTCAATACTACGCGTCAAATCGCTGATCAATGCTTCGGAAAAGAAGGCAGACATGCTCCTCTACGTACGTTATGTTAATGATGCTTAAATATTGATAACATTCTCTCCACTGTGAACAAGGCTTGAATATCTCTGTTCATGATACAGAAGGTTTCGGCAGATGTGATGCCTCAACATGTTCTGCCCTGTACAAGACCTATGTCTGCCCCATCATGGAGTTTGCTGGCGCAGTTTGGTGCCCGGTTTTGGCATTGTTCGAGGGTATAAAGCGCAGAGCCCCAAGTTATAAAGCGAGACTATCGCTTATGAATTTGCCAACGCTTTCAGACGGGAGAACTCGCGGCGATCTATTCACAACTTACCATGCTGTCAACGAACTCTTTGGATTTGACCAAAGCGACCTTTTTAAGCTGAACACTAACAGTCGTCTTCGAGGTCATGCGTATAAACTGACAAAGGAAAATTTTGAAACATCGCAGAGGCAGAATTTCATCTCTAACCCTGTTATTGATGCGTGGAATGCTCTTCCGACAGTTGTGAACTCGGTGTCTGCTAATGCCTTCAAAAACCATTTTGATAGTTTTCGCCATAGATGATCTCAAATATCGAGTTTTCTTCAGAAGTGCCTTAAGGTCGGCCTAAGAACCTATTCGGATAAAAGAAACAGTAGTGTGCCCAGCATTGAGTGAGGATATAATTCCACAGCCTACACACGACACATCCGATATCCTTACTCGCACAAAGTTTAAGCTCCTGAGAATTATCTTGGAAAGCTAAGAAAATCGAAAAAAATTGAGCAAATGTAAAATTGTGATCGAAAATTTTTGAAGCAGAGTTAGACCTTTATTACAAAGGCTGAATCCTTGAATGAACATCCACCAAATTAATTCTCAGATATATTAATTTCACAATAATTCCAAGAAAACAGTTCGTTTCCAATTGGAATATAGTACCTGGATGAAAAAGGACAGCTTGTGGGCTCATGTAGAATTTTTTATCATATAAATATTCGAAAGGAATAGTTAGATTTTTTCTGGAATTTTCCATTGACACGGATCGTCCCAAAATATGGCACACATTTGCGAATTAACTACGATAAAGTATAACAACGATTCTGTCATTGAAAATCAACATGGGTGTTATTTCATCAGAACCTGGTGAAAAGTAAAAGTTTGAAAAATTTTCCGATGAAATTTTGTTTCATTTTTTTATTTGTCATGATATAGATTATAATGTATTATCTAAAACATTATTACGCATGTGTTAACCCTACTCATGTACTGTAAATAATCGATTTTCAATAAAGAAGAAGTTTCCGTTTAGACTTCATTGATCAATAACAACACATGGCGCTGCGAACATAAGTGATAAGTCAGTCGAAAATTCGTAAAAATTAAAAACTGCAAATTCCGTAAGAAAATTCACACCTTTGAAATAACGCTGAATATTCAAAAATTCGAGGTGAAAAATTCTACAACTACAACTACATCAAGCTGAAGTTGATAAATTCAAAACGCTCCAATATGGCGACTGGAATCACGCCACCAACACATATGAATTTCAATGGTTCACTGGATGAAAATTGGACCTTCTTTAAACAAAAATTCGAGCTGTATTTGAAGGCCACAGATCTCACAAAAAAATCTTCGATGGCGATGAAGCTTTAAAAATATATAATAATTTCACATACGAAGATGAAGATGAAAATAAAATGGACTATGAAACGATTCTACGCAAATTTGATGAACATTTCAAACCACAAAAAAATATCACATATGAACGATATATATTCTTCACGAGGAATCAACAAGATGACGAGTCCATCGATGCATATATTGTGGAATTGCGCCAACTTAGTGCTACATGTGAATTTGGTGACCTTCGTGACAGTTTAATCAAAGACCGACTGGTTTTGGGAATACAAAATTCGAAAATCAGGCAAAATCTGCTTCAAACGAAAGATCTAACTCTTGAAAAAGCAATGGAATTATGTAAGATATCAGAAAGAACGGAAAAACAAATGAGATCTCTTGCGAATGAAGTAGCTGGATCGTCGATACATAAGATAAACAAATCTCGAAATGACAACAATACCACACAGTCCAACAAATATAATCCAAAATTTCAGGGAGAGAAAAAATTCCACTTCAATGAACGAAAACACAAAAACAAATCGAAACCAAACACTGGACGACATCAAGGATCTTCGAACTACAGCAAAGTTTTCACATGCAGAAATTGTGGTAATAAACATTCAATAAACGAGTGTCCGGCTTATGGAAAGAATTGTGCAAAGTGTGGTAAAGTGAATCATTTCGCGAAATATTGTCGATCAGTGAAAGAAATTTCTCTAAACAATTCAGGCTCTACTGATGTAATTTCTGATGAATCATGTTCTTTTTCAGATTTTTTCGTAAATTCAGTTGGTAAGCAGAATGAGAATTCCAACTCACAATGGAACATAAATTTAAAATTCGAAAATAATATTCTGCTCAACTTCAAACTTGATACTGGTGCTGAAATTAATGCCATACCGGCAAGATATTTGAGAGTATTGAATATCAATGTGAATAATTTAATACCATGTAATTTGAAAATCTCGACTTATACTGGTACTAGAATTGATATTTTGGGTAAGTGCAACTTACTATGTCATCATAACGATTTTCATGGATATGTTGAATTTCATGTTGTGAATAACAAATATTCTCCTGCTATTTTGGGAAAACAAGAATGCGAGAGAATGAAATTACTTAAATTCATTGGATCTATCCAACAAAAAATATTTGATAAAAAGGAAATAATTGGTCAATTCAAGGATGTATTTCAAGGGGTCGGAGCTCTTAAATGTCAAGAATATTCTTTTAAAATAAATAATTCTATTCAACCGGTGATAAATCCTCCAAGAAAAGTTCCGTTTTCGTTGCAAAATAAATTAAAGAACCAGCTTAATGATCTTGAGAAAAAGGAAATTATAGCTAAAGTCAATGAACCAACTGAATGGGTCAATAGTTTGGTTTTAGTACACAAACCGAATGGTGATCTCAGAATTTGCATGGACCCACAGCAATTGAACAAAGCCATAATTTCTGAAAATTTTTCTCTTCCTACAGTGGATGAAATAATTGCTTCTTTGTCACATGCAAAATTTTTCTCAAAACTTGATGCTAGTCAGGCCTTCTGGCAAATTAAATTAAGTGAGGAGAGTTCCTTCAGATGTACGTTTAATTCACCCTTTGGTAGATACAGATTTTTGCGTTTGCCTTATGGAGTTAAGCCTGCGTCTGAAGTTTTTCAAAAATACATAAAACAAAATTTCGACGATATGGAAGGCGTTTTATCATATGTTGATGATTTTTTAATTTGGGGATCCACCCGAGAGCAACACGATATGCGATTAAAAAAAGTATTAGAGAGAGCTCGTGAAATTAATTTGAAGCTGAATTTGGAAAAATGTGAGTTTGGGGTAGATAAACTAAAATTTATGGGTCAAATAATTTCAAGAAACGGCGTTGAACCTGATGAGGAGAAGATTTGTGCGATAAAAAATTTCAAAAAACCAGAATGTAAAAAAGATGTCGAAAGATTTTTGGGTATGGTTACTTATATTTCGAAATTCGTACCAAAAATGTCATTTGAAACCGAAAATTTACGAATCCTTCTTAAAAAAGATGTTTTATGGCACTGGGGTCATCAGCAGGAAGAAAATTTCGAAAAACTCAAAAATATTTTAATGAATAAGCCAGTACTACAATTTTTCAATAACGAACTACCTATTACGTTATCTGTGGATGCATCTCAAAATGCTATTGGTGCTGTTTTACTACAGAATAATTTGCCTGTTTATTATATTTCCAAATCATTATCAGATACGCAAAAGAATTGGGCACAAATTGAAAAAGAAATGTACGCGATAACTTATTCATGTTTACGTTTCCATCAGTATATATATGGAAAACATGTTACAGTCGAAACAGATCACAAACCTTTAATTTCAATAATTAAAAAACCTCTCAATGCTTGTCCCATGCGTTTACAACGAATGTTGATATCCATTCAGCCATATGACATAAAATTAATTTATAAACCTGGTACAAAATTGGTATTAGCAGATGCTCTTTCTCGCGCCTATGACTCGAATAAATGTTCTTATGATAAAGATGGAACATTGATGAATGAAAATATAGAATATCAAGTTCTAGCTATAGAAAAAAACCTACCTATTTCTACTACGAATTTAGAAAATATCAAATCTGAAATTAAAAAAGATTTGAACCTGTTGAAGGTTCTTGGTTTTATGAAGGATGGTTGGCCATGTAAAAAGAAAATTCCTGATAATTTAAAATCATACTTTATAAATAGAGATAATTTATCATTCTCGAATGGATTGTTGTTTTTCAATAACAGATTAATTATTCCACAAAGTCTACAGAGAGATATGCTTTCAAAATTACATTTGAGTCACCTGGGTAGAGAAAAAACTAAATATCGCGCACGAACACTATTTTATTGGCCGAATATGTCGCTTGATATTGATAATTTAATTTCAAAATGTAAGTCTTGCATACTTTTTTCGAAAACTCCACAAAAAGAACCATTAATCAATCATGAAATTCCTGGGAGAGCATGGCAAAAAATCGGTATAGATCTTTTTGAATTGAAAGGTAGGTATTACATAGCTTTGGTTGACTATTTTTCAAAGTTCATGGACGTGAAATGTTTGAATAGAAATTCTTCTTCAGAAAGTGTGATAGACTACTTAAAACATATATTTTCTTTATTTGGAATACCAGATGAAGTTTTCTCAGATAACGGTCCACAATTCGCATCAAATGCTTTCAGATCTTTTGCCAAGGAATGGGAATTTCAGCACACAACAAGCAGTCCTTATTTTCCACAATCTAATGGTCAAATAGAGAGAACAATAGGGACTCTTAAATCAATTTTGAAAAAATGTCTATATGATAACACAGATTTCAATTTAGCTTTGTTAGAACTTAGAAATACACCCATTGACAATAATTTATATTCACCTGCACAAATCCTGATGCACAGAAATTTGAAAAGTATTTTGCCTGTTACTTCAGAATATCTTAAACCTAAAATAATAAATAACAAACATCACAGTACTAATTTACGTCAAAAACAAAAAAATTATAAACGATATTTCGACAGAAACTCAAAAAATTTACCTAAACTCGAACTCGAGCAAAAAGTGTTCATTAAGAATAATGGTTTTTATAATTTACCTGGAATAATAACAAATATTGATGAACGTTATAGGAGATACAGTATAAAATTGAGTGATTCAAATAAAATAGTAACTAGAAATCGGCATCAGATAAAACCCGATTTAACTAATTCTAGAATTATTGAGAACACAAATGCACAATTACAAAATCCTCATTACATCACAAGGTTCGGAAGAATGTCCAAACCTCCAGATAGATTTACACCATAGGGTACTAAAAATTTTAAGGTTTCAACATTGTAAATTCTCTGAATTGTAAAAACTTTTATATTTTGTAAATTTTCTGTCCATAGATTAATAAGCTTATAGAAATTGTTTAGAAAGGGAGATTGTTGGGATTTGAGAAAAACATTATTTTGCAAAAAGGGGAGATGTCATGATATAGATTATAATGTATTATCTAAAACATTATTACGCATGTGTTAACCCTACTCATGTACTGTAAATAATCGATTTTCAATAAAGAAGAAGTTTCCGTTTAGACTTCATTGATCAATAACGATCCTTTCAATTTCGCGTGAATTCACGTCGGCCGTATATAATACACTACCAAGTTCCATTGGAATCGCGTCAGTACCTACAAACTCTTTGAGACTGGGGAAATAACCTAAAAGGTTCAAAAAATGCATCTCTTAATATTTAGTGAGGGAGCTTTGCTTGAAATGGGTGCCGCGGTTGCTCACCGCTGATCATAAATAAGCAACATCGCATCGTGGATTCGGAATACTGTTAAGAGATATTTAAGCGAAATTATGAAGAGTTTTTGAGTCGATATGTGATGATAATGGAATGAATCTATCATTTTCAGGATGCTACATCACTGCAATAATCTGGAGGACCTAATTGATTTATTATTCAGTGCGAGAAAGCCTTCAATAGTTTACTTGAAAGGTTTTTCCTATCACTCTTCTGAACGTTCTCACCTTCTAGCTCTTTATCTGTTATGTTTTTCATTGTTTTTCATTATAAGGCATTTTTTTCCTCTTTTTTCGAAATTTGTGGACAAAGTCAAACAGAGGGTCAGCTAAGTAAACAGCAGTCTCTGAAAGAAGTCCAAAGTGTCTTAAATATCAGCTTGCAAGATTTTGAAGAGTAAGAATAGTGCAGTAGTACATGATCACCCTTAAAGGAGACTGTGTGGACGAAAACACTCGATTTTTAAGAATAAATGTGTCTTTACTGGTTAGGCCTTGGACTAAATGAGAAATTTTTTACATAGCGTTTCATCAGCTCTTCGATTCCCTGAATTTTCTTACTAAATCGAAATATTCATTCTCATCGTATCCATAAAATAGGTCAGGGATCATACTACTATTAATAAACATGAGTTAGCCGGTGGCACAGCTCAGGTAAGTGATATATTTTGTGATCCGTGAGTTCAAAAGGGGTCCGCAGATTAGAATGAATAATTAAGATCACATCTATTACTTAATCCTTTCAGCAATTACCTCCGAGAAGGGGTGAATCTATAAGACGAGGCATTAGCACCACGACTTCTTCTTTGCTTCTGACGATTAAAATTGTTGCCATAATTACGGAACTAATCAGAACTTTTCTTCTTCTCGAATTACGTCGGTAAATTGCTCTAATTGCTTTCAGGTCTTGCGCAAAAGTAACTTTATCTTGTTTCATTTATTCGAAAAAAATGGATGAACGTGAAAAAAATTTTGAAAATTCCAAGCAAGATACCCTATACAGAACAAATGCTGAATAAGTTCCACCAATACATCAATTTTCAATTTCGGTACATCGATTGAACTTTTTCATTATTGTCAATAAAGTTTTTCAGGAATTTGGACAATAATTAATTCGAATCTTTTAATACATTGCCAACGGTTCGAACCTTTTGTGGTTCCTTTTCAAGGCTCGAATTCAACTAGATTCGGAGTGTCTGCCAAAATAAAACATTTATTTTTTCTCTGTGATAGGCAGTCGGGTAACTCCGATTTGTCTCTCGAACGTTGGCAATATATGGAAACATTCGAATAAATTATTGTCCGAATTCCTGAAAAACTTTATTGACTATATAACCACCAACAAAAAAAATTTCATAAGTCACTGTCAGGATGAAAAAAACATTGATATAAAAATATATTCAATTGGAGTTTCAGTTCATTTAATGTTCTTTCCGAAGGTTTTGTATTTGCAGGACTCCGACAGGCTGTTAATTCTCGAAAGAAACAACTTTGAGATAATTTAAATTTTTCATGAACCTTCGTAATCCATCTCCAAATTACTCTATCAATATATATGACACAATATCATTTTTACGCGCTTGTTCTAGGGAACAGCGCGTTACCATTTGGTCACGATGTCTGTAATTTTCAAATTATGAGCCGAAAATGGTCTTAAAGGATAAGCGTGAACTTCCTGAAGAAGAATCCGTGGTCAAATTCAATTCTATCTGTCCTTCCGTCCGTCCGTCCGGCCGTCAGTCTATATGTGCTCTAACTTTCGAAGGAAAAGACTTAACGACTTGAAATTATCATATTACGTTTGGAGCCCTAATATCTCGGTTGAGTTCGTTAATGGGTGGAATTGGTTAGATTGTTTCGGAGTTAGGCCCATTCAAAATTTTGAGGTTCATTCCTTGATATTTCATGAAGTACTGACTTGATCGAATTGAAACTGCGTGGTGTATTTTGGAAAACATACGTTCATTTTGGAGCAAACTTTCTTGTGGATCCAGTTGTAACAAAATCAAAAAAAAAACATTTCATTCGATAATTTTTAAAATTTTTGATGAAAATTTTTTTTTCTGTGAAAATATTGATTAGATTTCAATTTATTTCAGCACAAACCTCAGAGTCAGTATTCACTAACAATGTTCCAAATTTCAATTCGATCCGTTATTTACTTCCGGAGATATAAAAAAGTAAATTTGCCTAATCTCCTTATTTGAATTTTTAACGTTATTTCCGCAATATCTCAAGAAGTACGAATACAATCAGATTGAAACTTTGTAATCAGGTGGAGATTACAGACGTACAGACGCGTAAAAGCTCCTGACCTCACGTCAGTGCTTTTCTAGATTTTTAAATGATGAGGTGACATGAAGTTTCCCCAATTCAAATTCCTCAAGCAAATTGTGAAAATTTTCGTTTTTTTCAATTTTTCCAACGCTACGACTTCCCAAAATATTGCATATATGCGAGCTTCAGCATTTTAGAACCAATTACCAAGTTTCTATCCGATCTAATCAGTATATTTCGAGATATTGAGGACATTTGAATTTTAATTCGTTCTTCTTGTGAACGAATCCTGATCTTATTTTTTCCGGATTGATTCGGAATCGTTAAAATTCAAAAGAGGTTTCATACGCCTTATGGTGGAAATGGAATTTTTCAAATTAAAGCTTGTATGCAGATGCTTCAAAATAGAGAAATTATACAGGAAGCGAACTAATGTGATAAGATAATTTGAGATATGATAATAAAATTTAAATAAAAACCATCGAATAGAGTTTATTTCCATCTTTATAGTCAAGAAATCTATCGGCGGTATCAATTCAATGACTGATAATTCGTGATACATTATTGTATCACTCCAGTTGAACATGATTCAATTGGCAACAATAAATCTTATCCAACTTGTCCGAACAATAAATCAGCCTATGGAATCTAAACGACCAAGGGTTTTGTAATTAGCGAGTTAGGGCACACTTAAATTGTAAAGTAATTAGGAATCAATTATTAGTATTGGTTTTAACTTCTCACTTCTTGAAGTTATGCCCCGAAGAAACACTTATTCAATTATTCGATCCAGCATAATGAATGAAGTTACACTAATCATATCATATCATTGAGTCTCGTTGGAAGTGAAATTAAACACTTCATTCAAGGAATTATTATCACACGTATTCAGATTTATGTTATATTTTTGCTCACTTGAAGTAGGGAACCCGAGCGATTCCTTAATTGTCGGCAAATTTCGATTCGAAAATATATAATAAGGGTCGACTCGCCGATAAATTTGTGTTCAATTTAAATTTTGCACTGCCGGTGGAATAGTTATTGTGTTTACTATCGGTCTTTTGGCTGACCGTCAACACAATAACTCCCTAAATAAACGTCTCGGAGGCTGGATATCTGTAGGGCAGGTTTGGAGCACAATATCTAGTCTATGTCTAGTTCGTGAATGGGTAAAATCCGCCTAAAAATTCCGTAGATATGCACCCATTCAACATTTTCCAGCTAATTCCAAAAATACATAACATGATCGAATTGGGAACAAGAACTTGGTTGAAAAATTACTGCTTGAAGGTTTATGCCGTATATCTTGAGGATTTTATGATAAGAAGAAATTCTAAAACGCAATAAAACTGTGTGGGCTGGTTCAATACATGAAATTTGAACAAATGAACAAACACGAATTTGATTTCGGAATTATGACAGCCTCCTAGTACGATGGTGCAAAAGTATAAAAACCTATGAAAAAATGAATGACGGCTTGAAGGTTGATGCAGAAAATGTCTTGACGATCAAAAAGATCACAGAGCGAAATAAAACGAATTAAAGCTGTATTGGGCAGGTTTAATAGGTGAATCGGTGACCACCATATGGCTTAAATTCCAGAAAATCACTGACATGAAGTCATCAGCAACTTAACGCGCATGTTCAAATTGTTCCAAAAACAACAAAATCATCACGAGAGTTTTTGCGAAATTGTGTACCAAAATTTGTCTATTAGTTTTCACGTTTCAATATGATCAGAAAGTATTTTTTGAGATATTACGGAAATACCGAAACAAAAAACGGAATTGGACACAAATTTTTTCCCTAATATCTCCGAAAACTAAAATCAAACCGGATAAAACAGAAATTTTGTACTCTGTTTTGAAATATTGACTCCGACGTCTCTGCAAGGTTTCATCGATATCTGATGAAATCTTTTCGGAAGAAAAATTCTTACGAAAATTTTGAAATTTTTTCAAACTTACCACACGATTCCAAAATTATTCTGCTAGCAGTTTCGCATCAGAATGGTTCAAGTAACTACCAAGTTCAAATAAAAGTTCCTCATTTCTGCCACAGAATGAATTTTGACATCGAAATTGTCATCACTGAGTCTAACCTAATCGTCAAAATTCGAAAATTTCAAACATTTGAGCCGACACAATTGCACAATCCCTGGAATATGCTCAAAAAATTGCCGGTAGCTCATCTACCCGCAAATGAGGACACTCCTAACGATTCTACAATAATGAATTCAAGGTCGGTATGTTTAAAAACGAGTGAAAGAATGTTTCAAGTAACAGTGCAGCTTTAATCTTCCGCAAGATTCTATTTCATGTCATGAATAGGTCCAATCATGGTCGCAGGTGACTTGAATGCTCTCAGGAATCACCAGAACGATAATGACATTTTATTTCCAATATAATACATCATTATCTGGCCATAATTGGTTCACTCATAAACTACATGTTGTTCAATCATTTTCAAACATTGTATGAAAAAGTGCACCGCGAACAATGGACCATCAAGGTACCGAAGATGATCAATCAATTCTTTGTCTCTGTGAAAATTAAAAATGATCTTTTGTCCATTGACGCCCACTTTATGGCCGGACAAAAGTGACCGTAGGCAACCTGCGACCATTGAGATTCAGCTGACAGTAAGAAGTAATAGCTCTCAACCGATTATTATTTTCGAAGTTATTATCTTTATACTCGCTACCTTTGGCGCCATCTATAAGTCGTGCCCGTTCGAAGCAAACCAGAAAACACTCGGGGATTGTTCTTTTTGCATACCTGAGCTACTGAAAAGAATTGCACGGTTACCATATGGTTTTTCGACAGAAGTCGCATTCAATCTATCCCAAAGGCAACTCAATATAATGCTGAAAAAGCACTGAAGTCACCCGACTGCCGATCGTAAACATAACTACAGATTCTCTACTGGTGAAGGAGTTTTGGAGATGAATAACGAAGGTCGAATGCGTGAATGGTTTATATCATTATGGAAAAACACCTGATCCAATCGGCTTCAAATCTAGTTCTTAATTTAAACATGATGGTTTGAGAATTCATGCAAAATTTCATGAGATCGCATCATGTATCAGCGTCAAGTAAACTATCAGTCAGATTTTGCTGAAGTTTGGCATGAAATTTGAAGCCGTCATGTCTAAACAAAATTCATTCAGATTGGATCTACACTATTTTCGGAGATTTGGAAAAAAAAATCAGAATGGATATATCCACGGAATAATTGAATGGATTTTACCCATTCACCAATTCAACCTACAGAATTTAGACACAAAATAGCTACTATTATTCACAGAAATTGCCTTTGAAAAATTATGCCTAATGAACAATATCGAAAAAATGCAAATAATACATTGAAAATTTTCAGAATTATTTTCTTACAATACTTTTTATTCCAAGGAATTATGCCAAATGGACATTTTCGGAAAAAAAACGGCAACGCAGATTCTCTTGATAGGGGTTATTTTTCAATAATTCTACTCCTTTCTATAGTGAATTCAGCTGTATATGGTCGATTTCTAATGTCTATGAAACAATGGCCGGAATTATTTTTTCATTCAGCAAAATACAGAAAAACTGTCTATTTTTTGAGAATATCTGGTTCCGCCATCGGTATCTTTGTATAATCCCAATCTATAATATGATTTGCAATTGTCGAACATATACATGATTCGCTATTGGCGGTTTTTATGTTTGTTTTTGTGTTCTCGGTTTCTGAGACATTATGGTCGTGTTGTTTCTTATTTATGTTAGATATTTTGTTGTTGTTGTTGCGAAATATATTTGTTTTTCCACTAATATAAGGAACATTACAAACAATTTTTTTTTCATATCTGTTCATCTTTAAATCTGGTTCTTATATCAAATACAGAATCAATTCTACGGATTTTTTTTTCGTGGTACATGAGAAATCATATTGAATAAATTGAATTGTTCATGATGTTTTAGTTACTGTTGTTCTCGATGATTTGTTTGAGGATTAAAATTCAAAAATGAAATGGGTCTATTTATAGAGTCCTTCATAGATACCCATTTAACTCAATAAATGGTTAAATGTGATACAATTCATTTCAACGAACCTCATGAGCAAACCCTCAAAATATTAATGAACTTTTCCTTCAGTTTATTCGAAATTTTAACTTTATCGTCGATTATTTGAAATTGAGCATGAGGACAAGCTCCTTTATAAAGCTCAGCGATAAAATAAAAGGGTTACCTTTCGAAAAAACCGATGTCCTCATTTATTTGTGAAGAAATCATGCCTATCTCAATAAAAAATGAAATGTTCTTTATGTACGAATAAAAATTTGCTCTTTTGAATTATTATTTAATGAATCTAACAAAATAATATTGCTAATATTTATTGATTATTCTTAATATCCCATATATCTCAATACAACCAGTTTAGTCCGCACAAACTGAATATTATCTAAAAACTTTCTCGATACTTTCGATCAATCAATTTGTTTATTCCTTGATTATTTCCAGCCCCCTTCTGGATGAGCATTAATGAAATAGTTGAAGCATTGTATGAATTACTGTTACATTTGCAATTCCGTGGGCGAAATGGGCGCAAAAGAAGCGTACTAATTAACATAAGCAACCCTTCGATATTGGGGATGCAGCCTCAAGCAGAATCTAACTAAGTAATAGTCAAAGGACAGCAGCTTCGTTGTAGGATTTCAGCTCTCAGGACGAGGTCCCAAGGGGCAGCAGGATAGCAGGAAGTTACGGGATAAAAGGCAAGGGTTAAACACTAATACAAACGAAGCTCCCTCCTTCCACCGCTACCCCCTGAATAACAATACAGCCTTCCGTTCTATAGCTCTCTCAGGAAAAAGCTGTGAATATTTATCATAATTAACAACTTTTATGTACTCCTACAAAAAGAATAAGAGGAAGGCGAACAAAAAGTACGATTAAAATTACTAAAATATCCCGAGCCCGAGCTCCGGCAATATTCATCAAAAATTCGCTTTGTGACAGTAATCTAAAACAATGGCATAATTGATTTTGAAAAATTACCCGAACCCTTCCTGATGAAATTTCATGCTTACACACTTCCATGTCGTGACTTTGTGATAGGTGGATTATGAGCTCTGTTGAATCATGTGGTATTTTTCATATTGTTGAGGCATTTTTCAAATTAAATATGCGAGCATTGTCGGATTTGTAATAGAAAGTTTTGGGGGATTTTCTTGACAAGTACTTACTTGAGTTGCCAATTTGATACTTCTTGAGTTGAGATGACAACGATACTGGGAAAGGACCATAGAAATTCTATATATTTTTACAAAGATTCACAAGAATAAATACTGTCCGAGCTGAAACTTGTATACTGCTTTTAAATAATGTTTCTGTAGAATGGTTTCCAGGAAAAAAATTGTTCAAGGAAATTTAGAAAAATTATGAATCTTTTTGTCATTGTCAAACGATTGAAACCTCACTAAATTTTTGATAAAGTTGCAATTTTAATCTGACCATACCAGTTTTTCTTTTTTATAAAATTCTGATGGAGAGTTCCAAGAATTTTTCTTTAGATTCGGAAACTTTTTGAAAACAGAACTGCTCATGACCGTTAGGCCGATCGTTAACACAATAAATTCTGGAAGGAACGACTTACAAACTCGATATTTGCTTAATTACGAAGGTCGAATTCGTGAATGGGTAAAGTCCGCCCAATGATTCCGTAAATATAGCCATTCAAATTTTATTTTTCCAATATTTACAAAAATACAGATTAGATCGAATTGAAATCCAGTACTTCATCGAAAAAACCTAGAAAAGCACTGCCGTGTAGACAGCAGCTTTTGCGCACAGGTTCAAATTCTTTGCCAAAGCGGTCATCTCCATCGATAATGCGCGCAAAAGCTGCTGCCTGCACGTCAGTACTTTCCTAGGTTTTTAATTATTTTCTGTTCGCAAGTAAATTTAATACAGGGATTGGAAATTGGAATTTGAAATAAGAAAAATATTGCCATATTTCAATTCTCTTGTTGTCGTGGCAACAGAGCGGTCACCCATGGAGGTAGTGAAACCACACAATGCTGCTTGAATCCCAAAAAAAAAGCAATTTTTTTCTTTCGATTTTTCGTTTTTTTGACAAGATCGAAAGAAAGTAATTCTTGAAATTTTCTGCTTTGTCTTATGAAAGAGTTAGATTTGTACTCTGAAACGTCACAGTTCGTTTTCTTTATCGTTTGTATTATTCATTAGGCAATCAGTTCTGCAAGACACTGCCCTTAACATATAGTTTGATACTGCAATCCGCAAGGGCGTCTTTCATGAAAAAATCAATTTTCATTTAATTTTTAATAGTTCTGTTTCAGATATTGGGAGTGAAAACTCATAAAGAACTGAAAAAATGATGCGAAATCCTCCCAAAATAAGCTTTAATCGATACTTAACAGATAGATTATTTTTTGAGTCCCTCGATCATGTTAGAAGTATCTTGAAAAGAACTGTAAGCGATTTGTTTTTTTTTTAGGCTAGGTTTTTTTTCGCTATTGCAATGATGTTTCATTTCTGTTGAAGTTGTGGAGTGTCTATGAGTTATTATTTTTAATTTTTGTTTTTGTATTCTGTGGATACTTAAGTGGGTCTCGTACCTGCTTTTATCTTCTTGTGGAAAAAATAAATAAATAAATTTAAGTTATGCCAATTTCCAATCGAAAATATTGAAATATCCCGTTCGCGCCTCCAATTGCCAGCAATAAGAAGGAGAAAATCCGTCGGTTCATAATTCCATAGATCATAAAAGATTCATATTGCAATCGAAAATCGCGGAGACTGTTTTAAAGCAGTCTGATCCCCCTTCAGCCTCATTAAGACGTTTGCCGATGCAGCAAAATCAACGTACAGTATCTTGGGACCTTCTCATTCTTCGGTAACATGGGACCCTTGTCTCCAGATCGTAATATAACATTCTATGTTGCGTTGCGTCTTGTTTGAACTCATGGATTAGGCACCCCTTGTTTGTTCTGCCTAAGTTGACTGAAAACGATCTTATTAAATCAGATAAATCGGTTATTCGAACACTTAGCGGAAATATATTTTTAATCGAATCCTATCTAACGGCCGACCGTAAACACAATAACTTCCGAAAGAAACAACTTAGAAACAGGATATGTGTAGAGTAGGTTTGGACCTTAATTACAAAGGCCGAATTGGTTAAATCCAGCCAAATATTCCGCAGATATACCCATTCGAAATTTTATTTTCCCAATTTTTCCAAATAAACGCATTAGATCGAATTGGAATACTGCATCGAGAAAAGACAGTTCGAATGTTCATGCAGAAATCCATGAAGATATTTTGATTAGAAGATCACAGAATATTGAATATTTGAAAAAAAAAATTTTTTCTAATGGTCCTGATGACACGATCATCACGAAATTTTGCACGAAGTTGTTCACCAGCATTTCCGAAATGTCTGCCCAGTTTCGTCATGTTAGAGATAGTACTTTTTGAGTTATTCCGGAGAAATAACGTAACACGAAATTTGTTATATTTTTTCACAATATCTTCGAATATAATGATCGTATCGTACTGAAATTTGGTACAATGCTGTAAAAAACGAAGCTCAATGTACGGAAATCTATTGATCTCAAGAATATTGTGTTAACAGTTGAAAGTCCTTTCACTCCAACTTACTGCCAAGTTTCAATTTAATTGCTCGAGTAGTTTCCGAAATATAATGGGAATAACCTCTTAACTTCAAATGGCTATAATTTCGAAATCAGTCGACCGATTTTGCCCATTAACGAACTCAACCTCCGCATTTCGAAATGCACCCAACCCTGAAATTTTCATGTTGATAGATTCCTCCGTACGCCCGTGATCGTGCGTACGGACGGCCGTCCGGCCGGAAAGAATCGGTTTTGACACCGGATTCGACATCAGTGAGTCCAACCTAGTCGTTTGAGACAATTTGTGGCTCCAAATTCGAAATTTACAGACATTTGGACCGAACGATAGCACGTTGTTCCTTAGAACATGCGCGCAAAAAACAACAATATTGAGAAAAAAACCACAAAATTTAACATATTTTATTCCAATATCTCCGAAAATATTATTCGTATCAAATTGAAATTCAATACACTGCGGTGTAATATAGAGCTTAAGGTGTGAGCAAATTATTTTTCGAGTATGATTAATAGTTTCAGAAAAAAAAATGTTTCTAAAAAAAATTGGAAAAAAATGTTTTCAAAATTAGGTGACCATACGATCCCAACGGAATATTTGTAAAAGTTGCGCGTCGCTATGCTCAAACTAACTACAAAGATTCAACAACCGCTCCAGTACTTCCTGAATTATCAACGGAACAACCTCCAAATTTCAAATGGCTATAACTCCAAAATCATTCGGCTGATTTGGCCCATTAATTAACTTAACCGCGGCATTCCGATGAGCGAACTACCCTAAAAGTTTCAAGTCGTTAGCTTGCTCCGTTCGACAGTTATCGTGTCCACGGCCAGTCCGCCAGACGGACATAGTCGGTTTTGACACCAGACTCGTCATCATTGAGTCCGACCCAGTCGTTTGAGACCATTTTTGGCCCAAAATTCGAAAATTACAGGCATTTGGACAAAACGATAGCACGCAGTTCCCCTTGAACATGCGAGCAAAAAGTGAAAAGAATGGTTGGCAGAGTATTCAAAGCTCCCCGATAATTATGTTGAAAAAAAACAAAAAATATTAGAATTCACAATAAATTAACAAAAATCCCCCTCGCCCTCAGCTGGTCTTGTCATCACAACTCAGAGCATTTTTGCGCGCATGTTCTTGTACTTTTAAGGGCAGGTTCTCAACCCAAATATCTCGTTCGAGTTCGTTAATAGACAATATTCGAATATAAGTTTCGGAGTTATACCCATTTGAAATGTTCAGGATATTTACTCAATATCTCAAGAAATAGGAACTTATGCGATCAGATTGAAGCTTAGTATTCAGTTACAGAATAATGACGCGACGTTATGCAAAATTTCATTTTTTCCAAGGAGCTTATTGTAAGAAATTTCAGAAAAAAAATATATTTGGAAAAATTGGAATAACGTATGTCATAGTTCATGGCTATTTCCTCAATTCCGTTTTTATCTCCTCAATAACTCAAGAAATGCTGCTTTTGCAATAAGTTTGTCCATGCGTTGAAGCTACTGACTTCAAGTCACTAGTTTTCTAGATTTTTTCAATAAATAAAAAGTATAGTGCCTCCTCAAGTCTATTCACGCGTCATTCACGGATTCCAGTTAAAAGAAAAAAAGGTTAAAATTCGGAAAATGTTTTTGTTGGCGGTAATATTAAGGCACTCCTTGTTTATGTTCATGAACAGACCTTATCAAGTTTATAATTACTCTCGCCGGGACGAAATATCTGCTCAAAATGGCTCGAAACATAAAAATTAGCACATCTAGAGATCCCCAAGGGTTTCTTTTCGGATATAAGAAAGGGTAAATGGAGCAGACACCCCTCCGACCATATCGTTAAAACATTCCTGAAATATCGTCGAGAATGCTCGTGAAACCCTTCAAAATTATTTCGAATTGAATAATGAATAAATAAATGAAATACTGCATGCCTCGCCAATTTCATTTTTGTGCGAGTTGTTGCTGAAAGTGCAGGCCCGGACCAACCGTCAGATCAAAGCATATCTTCACCCTACTATAAACATTTTGATTGAATAATTCGAGAAAACGACCAGGCTTCAAGAATGCCGCATATCATTTCGATGCGAGATCTATTCATTCGTGAACTTTTTTTTGTTATTTCCTATTTTAAGGAAAAAACAACAATACTGTAATATATTAGTTAGAGATATTATTGGTTTATAATACGTGTGCGCATATATGATTTTCAGTTTCAGTTTTGTACGCATCTAATGCAACCAGTAAAGAAATAAATGTTATGTTGAATAGAAGTCTTAATATACCTACTTGGCAAATTCCAAGCATTACTGCTTCAATATCTTACAAATACGAAAGGAAAAACCTCGAAATTTGACATATTTTTCCTGATATCTCCGGAAATTATGATGGTAGTGATTTGAAATTTGGTACACTGCTGTAAAATTGAGAGCTCTAAGTTTGATCGAAATCTTTCTCAAATATGGTCGATGATTTCGAAAAAAAATTTCGGGAAAATTTTTCTGAAACTACTCACAGTATGATCTCAACAAAATTTTGCTTCAAGTTGCGCGCCGTTATGCTACAACGAACTGCCAAATTTCGATTCCATCGCTTCAGTAGTTTTCAAGATATCAGGGAAATAACCTCAAAATTCTAATGGCTATTAGTCCAAAACCGTTTGCCGATTCAGCCCATTTACGAATCCGTCGTATTCTGAAGTGCAACTTACCCTGAAAGTTTCAACTCGACAGGATTATCCGGACGCCTGTAATCGTGCATACACAATCGATTTTGACACCGGATTCGTCATCAGACCTTGTGGTTTGAAACCATTTTCGGGAAATTATAGACATCGTGACGACATGATAAAGAGCTGTTCCCTAGAACAAACGCGTAAAAAGGTTATTTTGTGAAGAAATTTGGTAGGTATATATCAATCTGTCCGACAAAAGATACAATAAAATAATAAAAATAAAATTCTCAAGAGAGAGTGTATCATGAAGAGTTTGAAGAAAATCGATATTTATTACAAAAGGTGCATCAATCTTGAAAATCCATTTCTTTCGCACGGCCAGTTGAATCTCAAAATCTTCTAATGAAACAACCCCAATCCAAGAGTAAATGGAATATTTTAAAAGCGGTACAACTTTTTTTGACAGATATAGAACTCTTTCGTCTCACATTCCTCTTCAGGGGACACCTTGTATATATTCATAATATTACTTTTCTTCTTTTTGTCTTGAGGCTAATTATCTATAACTTAAAATCGAATTTTCTGTAACTCAGACCTAATCTCACATTCTGCATTTGTTATTAATCACAGGAACTTTCCTTGAACGCTGGCATTGCGTTCGACATCGAATCCAAGTGTAAATTTCTGATTGTCCCCCGCCTGAATATTCACCTTATACAGGACGGTAAGATTGAAAGATCAAGATAGTACCGGATGTCATGGGAAGTGGGTACAGACAATGATAAACTACGAGAAAGTGACAATTGAACAGGTTATTTGAATATTGCTTTGATGAGATCGAAGATAATATTCTTACCGTTGTTAGGACCCCGAGAATCTGCTCTTTTTGGTTTATCGTTTCCAGTTCTGAAATCATGTAGGATAAATGAAGATGGGGACTACTCTGAATTTCTGATTTATATTCGTAGGAATATAAGTTCAACAATTGACGATATATAGGCATCAACAATAGAGATTTTCCTTATATTTCTTATATATAATATCTTTCGAGATTGACAGAAATATCTGATATCTTACTTCGATTATCTTCAAATGAAAAATTCGATTTTTATATCAACTGGCATATAATGAAGTAGGAAACTTGGGAAAACGGTAACATATAATACAATACCAATACAGAAATAATACTAGACACAGTGTTTCATTTTTCGATTTAGAATCATCAGTGGCATCTATTCTATATTATCTGTCAAAATCTTACCACGTGCTTTCACACACACATGATTACAAACGGACTTGGCTGATATAGAACTACTTTCGAATGCGATTAGTGCATAGAACAATATTGTCACAAGTTCCACACCTTCTTCTTCCTTTGATGAATGAACTGCATCAAAGAACACTTTCAAGAGTCATTATAATTTCAAAAATTAAATGACAATTGATGCTGAGCTTACAAATTATTTGTTTCATTTCAAATATTGAATTCAAACGAGTCTTCACGATAAAGGCTCTCAATACAATCATCAGTATTACAAATTTTTCTGTTACGCTTTTAGGTACCTACAGAAAATCTATATTGACATCTTATGTCGAAGACGATAAAAGTATATCGTAAAATATCAATATCGAAAGAAATTATGCAAAAGTTTTGAAGAAAAGTCTGTATTGTTAATGATTATTTTATTAGCCTTTATGGGGTAGACAAAAAAACGAAACGTTATCGTTTCGTCACAATGTCTGTTATTTTCGAATTCTGAGCTGAAATCGGTCCCAAACGATTATGTTGGACTCAATGATGAAGAATCTGTGGTAAAATTCGATCCTGTCTGACCTGCCGGCCGTCCGTGTGTGCTCTAACTTTCGGAAGGAGGAAGTCAGAGTCTCGAAATTTTCAGGATAGGTTTCGATCTTGAATATCTCCGTTAAGTTCGTTAGTGGGCATAATCGGCCAAAAAGTTTCGGAGTCATGCGTATATGAAATTTTGAGGTTAATTCCTCGATATCTCATGAAGTACTTTGTAATAAGTTCTTGCATACCAACACGCAACTTAATGCGGAATTTCGTATGGATCCCGTCGTTAGAAAATTTAAAAAATCATTATTCGAAAACTTTCAAAATTTTGGTTGGAAATTTTTTTTTTGAAAAGTGTTGATGAAAGTCCGACGAAATTCGGCACATACCTCAGAATCATTCTTCAACAACAAAGTTTCAAGTTTCAATTCGATACGATATATACTTTAGGAGATATATGGAAAAAAAATATGTAAAATTTCGTTGATGTTTGAAATGTTGACTTTATGTCCTCAATATCTCAAGAAGTACAAATGCAATCAGATCGAAACTTTATAATTATCTGGAAAATACCAAGGCAAAACTTATTGAAGAATTTCGTCTGGATCCAAATTTTAGAAAATTCAAATGAATGTTTATGCCGAAATTTTTTGCAAAATTTTTTTTTCTCGGAAAATGTTGGACATATTTCAACGGAATTCAACACAGACCTCAAAATCAATATTCAACAACGATGTTTCAAATTTCAGTTCATACGATACTTACTTCCGGAGATATATAAAAATTAAAGTCAAATTTCGTTGTTTGAAATCGAAACTTCGTAATTATTCGGAGAATATCAACGCGCAACTATAAGAAATTTTCTTTCGAAAATTATCCACATCTTTATCGAAAAAAAAATAGTTTTCTGATTTCTTGACCAGATTTTGATGAAATTGGGCACAGACCTTGCAGATATAATTAAATATTGGACAACAGTTTTTTAAATTTCAATTTGATCTAATGTTCATTTTCAGAAGAGGTATAAAGAAAAAAATATGCCGTAATAAACACAATAACATCCGAAAAAAATTATTATAAGAGACTCCATATTTTCATAGTAGGTTTGGGGGTTAATTGAGAAGGTCGAATTCGTGAAACCGTAAAATTCCCTCAATAATTTCGTAGTTATATTCATTCGAAATTTTATTATCCTAATAATACCAATTAATAATGCAGATATGATCGAATCGAAATTCTGCACTTGGTTGAAAAATGTCGGTGTAAAATTTCATGCAAAATGTCTTGAGTAAATGGCTTCGAATGTAAACAAGCGCGTAAAAGCTCCTGACCTCACGCCAGAGCTTTTCTATGTTTTTTTTTCTTCACATAAATCTTGAAGTGGGGAACAAATTAGAAAAGAACACCCCAGTATTTTGCATGAATACAAGTGATAACGATTAATAAAGAATAATAATTTTATGATGAGACATTTATCTGTTTCAGCTTGTATAGATATTTATAAATTAATTTTTCCGTCAAAACAAAGAGAGAGTACGAAGTTCCTATACCTTCTGGGCGTAATGGCATCAGAAGCTCTCAGTGTATATTCACCAAGAAATTCAATTATTTATTAACTCGGAGAATGTTAGTTAATTAAGAATATACCCCTATCCTCTGCGTTTTCTGAGGAACAAGACATATTTTCGAGGAGAAAGGAGAATAGGAGCATAAAAGTCAAAGTCGGCTACAATATTCCAAAAGTTTCGCTAAGAAAGCTTCCTTGGTATAACAAATTCCCTACGGCTGAAGTGGAGGGAGTTTATGTGAAAGAGTTGTCAGCAGCATAAGTATGATCGATAAGATTGTATTAAAATGCAAAGTCGGAAGATTCCGGAAAATTTAATGTTTTCCAATAGAGCTACAGGAAGTTATCCCAGAAATTTGCTTTTCCTTTCTCTTTCGTAAGCGGTAACGAGTTCCGGGATACACTGATTGATAATTCTATTTGAAGGCCAATTCGATGATACTCATTATTCGAAATTTAACAAAACATTTTAAAATATAGAAGGTAGTTATGAACTATTTGTTTGATTATTATTAACGGAATTTTGCAATCATTTTCATGTTTTATGATATCCCTCATTTATGTAGGTTGCTCCTAATCTAATGTGTAACAAATTCCTGATTGATAATTCTTCAGTATATTCTCTGTATACTTTGAATAAATTGAAATGATCCTGAAAGGTATGATTGTTTCGGAAAGAGTAATTCTTTTATCAACGAAGCTAATAAAATCCATTGACATTTTTACGAATTCATGTTACCAAATGATCGAGATGATTGAAGTATTGCAGAGTAAATCATATTTCTCCGTATGTTCTAGGGAACACCGTGTTATAGTTTTGTCCAAATGTCTGTAATTTTCGAATTTTGTCCGAAAATGCAGCACGATTACGGAAAACCCTATCGAATTGCATTTCAATATGCGAAGTTCGTTGATAGGCCGAATTAGCAATACGGTGTCCAGAGCTGTCAAAGATACTTTGAAAAAAGATCCAGATACTAGATAATTCACTTTTCGATAAAGTATCCGAAGTTACTTACTCTTCAAAAAAAAGGAACTTAAATACTTATCTTGAAGTTCCTTTTTGAAAAAGATGAGATACCTTTTAAGTTCCTTCAACGTTTTAGATGAAGTAATTCTAATATATTCTTGTTTTGTTGACTTAATTAGTTAAGAGAAAAAGGGAATTTGTATTCTCGAATTTCATTGACGCCAGAATTGGAGATTGGAATTTTTACGTAAGATAGCATCCTCCTTGAAATATAACAACCCCAAACAAACCATGAATGATTTAAATAATAATAGATAATAAATAGTTCATCTACTCATTCAAAACAAACATTTTGTAACTCTATTTTGAGGAAAAAAACTCTGCACTTATGATTCCTGGATCAATTAGAGGGACTTTCAGGAAAATTCGAACGATACAACTCAGTATATGTATAGCACAATCTCTTCCAGCCGTTTGGAACCCAATTTTTCGAAGAGCTGGGCTGGTCTATTTTGGACATATCTTGGGAATCGGAGTAAAGAAAATTTCAACGACACAAAACAGCACAAACCGAGAACAATTCAGCACAAAAAATATTTTCGAAAACCGCAAAGCGCTGGGCCATCTTCATAATTCTTCTAAAATAACTTTTTTTAAGTTACAAGATACAGTTCCTTTTGAAAAGTATCTAAGATACGAGTTACTTCTCTCTACAAAAAAAGGAACTAAGATACAGTAACTTAGATAGTTTAAAGAATCTAAGTTACTGTAAATTAACTGAAATACCTTTTTTCTGACAGCTCTGACGGTGTCACAGTTATACTCATTTGAAATTTGAAGGTGATTCACTCAATATCACATGAACAACTTATGCAGTCATATTGAAACTTGGTAGTGAATTGAAGAATACCGACGCGCATTTTTTCGAAAAATTTGGGATTTTGCACAGACCTCGAACTATATATTTCACAACAATGCACCAAATTTTAGTTGGATGCTATCACAACTATCGGAGATATTGGAAGAAATATTTAAAATTTCGTGTGTTTTTGGGTATAGTTGTTATTTCTAGAATAATTTGGAAATTCTGACTAAATGATGATGAAACTTAGTTAACAAATGCTGATCCACAACTTTCTGAAAATTTCGTGATCATCGTGTTTCAGAACAATTTGATGAAAAATTCATTTTTTTTCAATACTCAATATGCTGCGATCTAATAACCTTAATATCCTCAAGAAATTCTGTATGAGCCTTCAAGCTGCCGAGTACTAGATTTCAATTCGATTCAATCTCGATCTTTGGAACTATCGAAGAAGGCAAATTTTGAAAGGGTATATCGGCAGAATAATTGGGTGGTTTCCACCCATTTTTTGCATACTTAATAAGCAAACCTTCTCTATGAATATCGAGGTTCTATAAGTTGTTCCTTCGGAAGTTACTGTGTTTACAATCGGCCGTAAACCTAATAACTCAAATCATTCAAATGACTATATCTCCAAACCGTTCGATCGATGCGCATCCTTCTCTATAGATTCAAACCGCTAGCTCGTTCCGTTCTGTCACGTTATCGTGGCAACGGAAGGACGCCGGACAGAATTTGTTTGGCCATCGAATTCGTCATGAGTGAATCTAACGTAATTATGCGAGACTATTTTCAGCAAAAAATTTGTACATTTGGGTGAAACGATTGCACGCTGTTCCCTAGGACATGCTCGCAAAAATGAAGCTCAGTTAGTGGGTGCAAAATTTCGTAAGGATCACACGATTTCAAGATAGCGAAATCATTTTGTAAGGAAGTCAAGCTGCGTTGGGCCAGATTAATACCTGGATAGGTGAACGCTCAGACTAGAAAAAGGCGAACCAACGCTCTAATTTAACGGTGAATGCTTTCCATTTTTTCAACTTATAGACGTGAAATCGAAAAAAAATTGTTTCCTTCATCTGGGAAAAAAATTACGCAATAGCTCAAAGCTGTATTAACGATGTCCCGTTCACCAAATTATGCCGGATTTCTGAGATATTCCTCACAATCAATAACAGCGCGCTATACGATAACAGGATACCTTTAACGACGTCGTAATTAATGGATGTAAAGGATGGTTATTTAATTAATGTAGAAAATAGATCGCAAATCTGTTGATTGCTTTTTCTATTTCACAAAAGGACAGATACTAATTCCCCCGTATATTTCACCAATAAAAGGTCCGTCAATAAATCGATTATGGTAGAATAAAAATCAGACAACCGTTCTGTTGAGGTAGATAGAACCAATTAACTAGAAAAAGACGGATGGAACGTCATATACGAAGAATAAAAGGACTGGAGGACCATTCTAGTTTATAGCCCGAATCCAACTCATTGAAAAAATGTCAAAAACTGTAATTAAAATGCCGCCAACAATAAAATCGCCCATTTCTCAGAATGTTTAATAAATATCATTACCGAGATTTAACAGATAATATTTTTTACACCTTCTTTTAGTAATTAAAAAAGGGTTATATTACTAGTTTTATTTGTTGGTTTTCAAAGACTGCCGACTCTGGAACCAGCCAACATAATTGCTGGTCCAACACCTCTATTTATCCAGAAATAATTGGTTCACTATCTACACTGAAGTTATTTCGAAATATTTCCATTTCATGTACCCACATAAAGGCAGTTTGTTGACATATTCATGATATTACATCTAAGATGGCGAACAGAATAAAAATTACCACCCCAGCTGAACTTTTTCGAGTGTTAAATTTTTTGAAGTATATATACAGGGTGATTCATTAAGGTTGGCCACCGGCCGTATCTCGGAAACCGTTTATCCTATGACTTCCGGAAAAAAAATCTAATGACAAACTCGGCCCCTAGAAAATGATTAAAAATATTTTCAAGTTCGTAGTTCCCCACTAGAGGGCGAAATCTATCACTTGTAAAATATAATCTCATTTTTTACGAAATATTCTCCAGCTAACAGTGGTAAAGAATAATAAAATAAGAATCTACTCTTTCTATTCAACAACTTTTGTTTCAGTAATTTTTCTATATTTTCTATTTTTTAGTGATGGGATGGATAAACTTTTCTTCAGGAAAAAAACATTCTTACTTCTGTATGGGTGAACCGATTTTCACTTAATTGGATTTCATTCGAAGGCCATCGAAAGCAGATCACAGAAACATATGACAACAATATACCGGGTGATCCAATTGAAAACTACAGACTGTTTTATGTCACTTCGCCCTATTTGTGCGTTTTACTGGAAAATTTCAAATGCAATGCTATGATTCTAACCGAGTGAGAATAAGCCAAGCATCATCACCTACTGACTTTTTAAAATCGCAGACAGATATCATTGGTCGTTTCGGAGTTATTGACCTTTTTGTAAATTTTGATCAATGTTGATCCGTTCTGTGAGGTTGAATAAACAAGGAAGTGACTTTATGCGTCATGACAACGCAACAAAATACTCAACACACATGAAATAAGAATGATGCGATAAAATAAAATAAAAATTAGCAACATAGAAAATATTCGAACAGAAAAACAACACTTACACCTAATCAATTCAAATATTTAAAATGTCTACCATTATTTTCTACACATAAATTTAGTCTTTCTGTCGTCGAGTTGACACTGGCCACAATTTCAGTATGAGAAGAAGCTGCCTGTCGAAATCTATTTTGAATATCCTCACTTGTAGTGGGGGGTGTTCGGAAAACTAAGTCTTTATTCTCCCCCAAAAATAAAAATCTAATACTGTGAGGTCGGGTGACCTTTCTGGCCATGGAAAAATACTGCCTCGTCCAATATACCTCTTTGAGAAGACGTTATATGAATATTCTCTAACATTAGCAGCATAATGCGCCGGGCAACCATCTTGTTGATACCACGTATCTAACCTGCTTTCAATAGCAATATTTTCTAAAAGAATTGGAAGATCTTCCGATAAAATTTCAAGCACCTTTGTCTTGTTAATAAGCCAATACTTTTATGATATTATCCTCATTACGGCTTCTACGTTTTTTTTTTCTTCCAAGATATTGAACCTTACCAGTTTCTCGCACTCTTCTTGTCAATCTGTTGAATACCCTTTTAGAATGACGACGTCTTTCAGGATATCGTATCGGGTATTCCCTTTCATCTACTGCATTTCCTTAACATTCAAAATGAACCTTAAGCATATCATATGCTTCTTCGTTTGAATAATGGGGCATCATAAAATAGTGGTTTGCAATCGTCCTAAAAAACTTTTACAGCCATAGATACCGAAAATGAACAGTATCGCCAAAGCTTGCTGGTTCTAAATCAGCTTAATTATTTCGTTGTTTTGATGAGTTTTCTCCTTTCATCTAATTGTTTAGAGATGAAATAACTAAATTCCTCCTGCATTTCACAGGGTATATCAATACTTATAAAAATTTACAAAAATGTCAATAACTCCGAAACGACCAATGATATCTGTCTGCGATTTTAAAAAGTCAGTAGGTGATAATGCTTGGCTTATTCTCACTCGGTTAGAATCATAGCATTGCATTTGAAATTTTCCAGTAAAACGCACAAATAGGGCGAAGTGACATAAAACAGTCTGTACTTTTCAATTGGATCACCCGGTATATTGTTGTCATATGTTTCTGTGATCTGCTTTCGATGGCCTTCGAATGAAATTCAATTACGTGAAAATCGGTTCACCCATACAGGAGTAAGAATGTTTTTTTCGTGAAGAAAAGTTTATCCATCCCATCACTAAAAAATAGAAAATATAGAAAAATTACTGAAACAAAAGTTGTTGAATAGAAAGAGTAGATTCTTATTTTGTTATTCTTTACCACTGTTAGCTGGAGAATATTTCTTAAAAAATGAGATTATATTTTACAAGTGATAGATTGCGCCCTCTAGTGGGGAACTACGAACTGGAAAATATTTTTAATCATTTTCTAGGGGCCGAGTTTGTCATTAGATTTTTTTCCGGAAGTCACAGGATAAACGGTTTCCGAGATACGGCCGGTGGCCAACCTTAATGAATCACCCTGTATATGACCTAGATAAGTATGTAATCTCGTTTCTTTCTGACTAACCCACATAAACTACGCATACAATAAAGTTGCGAAAAGTGTTTGAGTAAAAAATGTGTCATGAGCTCTACGACTAATAGTTCTTTTGCAAAAAAAAACATAGGTTTGAAAATTACTGTAGACCAACAGCACAATTCCCATTTTTATACCGTATCGATCTGAGTTCAATCAATAGTTGAACAAGTACTAGAATCCAATTCGATTCGAAGTGTATTTTTGGAAATATTGGGAAAATTATAATTTTAATGGGTATATTATACGAAAACATCTGGCGTTTCTTTCACACTCAAACTTAGTCTATAAGTGGTTTCCATTATCGATTGAAGCTTATTTTGGGTTTAATTTGCATTGTTTTTCAGGTGTGTTCTAGACTTCGCTCCCAATATCTGAAAAAGAACCATTAAAGATAAAATAAAAATTGATGACACGCCCTTACGGATTGCAGAATATTTGTCAAGGGCAGTTTTTAAGACAAAAGTTGTCTGATGAACAATACTGGAACAATTCAACCGATCAACATGGTGAACTCTAACGTTTCATAGTATAAATCTGACTCCTTCATCATACACACGAGAAAATATACAGAAAAATTTTCTTTCTTTTATATTACTTTGGTTTTGTTAAAATTGACATTTCCATATTTTTATTTTAATCTCTTAATTAAATTTCTTAGTTTTGTTCCTGATATCTGAAGTAGAAACCCGAACATTCGAAATTTCTCGTATTCAAAATCGTTTGGTCGAATTTATGGATAGCTAAAATCCACACAATGGTTTCGCAGATAAAGTCGTTCGAAAGTTATCCCAATATTTCCAAAGACAAGGTTCGAATTGGAATCTAGTACTTCGTCCAAATATATTGTTTCCAGGGTTCCAGCAAAATGTGGCAGATAGTTTCTGAAATGAAAGAAAAATAGTAAAAAATTTTCATTATTTTCCTAGTGACGAACAGTGACGATATGTCTCTGGACGAAGGAAACGTGGTTTCCGAGACGTGCGTTAGACGAAGAAAGTGTAAGTGGATTAGAGAGTAGTTATACACTGTTCTGTTAAGATATTCCTTATTTGGCAAAAGTCTAGAATTACGAAAGTGTTGATAGGCATTGATCCCTGCAAAATTTCTCTTAATGATCTGTTGAAGGGGTCAGATATAGACTCTGAAACGTTACAGTTCAATTAGTTGATCGTTTAAATTATTCTGTTATTATTCATTGGGCAACATTTTTTCAGAAATTGTCTTCGACCAATAGCTTGAATCCCGCAATCCGCAATAGGGCATTTTGAATAAATGATAATTTTGATTTAATTTCCAATGATTTTGTTTCAGCTATTGGGGGTGAAAACAGAAAAACCTGGAAAATAATGCAAAATCCTCCCAAATATCCTTTATTCGACTTTCTCCTAATGAATGAAAAAAGCACACAATATATTCGTATCGATTAAAGCTTATTTTGGTAGGATTTTGCATCATTTTGTAGGTTTTTTACTCAACGTTTAGATATAGTTAATGATGTCAAAAATATTTCAAAATCAATAAATATCGAACTTCGATCACAAAGAGTTAAACAAATTATATCCAAACATTCCAAAAATCTGACATATGCTCAGCAAATCTTCTCACGCTCTCTTAGAGTAAACAACCACATTTATTTGGCCTTCCCAAAATACATAAACCACTTATTCCGTTAAGACCAATTGTGAGTTCTATCGGATCCCCAAAAGCTAGTAAAATATTTATTACAATTTTTGAAACCTCTACCAGGATCGAAAGACAACTTCCTAAAAAAACCCAAAATTTTCTCAATGAATTACGAAATTCGAATATGAATAGTGCCGTTCCAAATATTGGCAGTGAAAACCGTAAAAAAACATATAAAATGATAAATGGTCGTAGCTTGTATGTAAACCTTTAAATAGTAACTCTAATCTTACATTCCTCAAATCTAGCCAGTGAGACAGCCTTAGAATGCCATACACCCAACAAAAACCAACAATATACTCTTTATATCGAGCCTACAATAGAGACTTTGTATCCAGCTATGTGATGTGTCACATAAGACGCAGATGACATCATTCCAATAATGTCACTGTCATAAATGACAGAAATGACTCTTAAAACACTGACCTGTTATTCAAGTCTGAATGGATGTAACATAGAAATAAATATTATAATAGCGCCTAACAAACAGAACATATCTTGTTGTAGGTTGAAATGAAGACGGAATCACCGACAAGCTTTGAACAGCTGGTAATTGCTATTGGCATATTTTTATGGTAATTCTCTTATCGTTTATAATCAGCAGGTACCACCGATTTTTACGCGCTCGTTCTAGAGACCAGGGGCGTAATTATTTCGCCCAAATGTCTGCAATTCCATTAGAACTCCAAGGTCCTTAAAATATCAAGAATCGTTTGGAGCCTGGATATCCCAGTTCAATAATGGAACAAATCCACTCAACCGTTTTTGAGGTTAAACCCGTTTTAAATTTTGAGGTTCCTTCCTCAATAAAAACTGATGCGATAAGATTGAAACTTGGTAGTTGGTACGGAAGTATCGAGACGATTGGGTATCTGCAAAAATGTTGTCAACAAAATTTTTTTGCGAAGCTTTCTGTTAGATTTCAATAACATTTGGCATTAGCCTTCTATCTAATATCAAAAAATTGTACGAAATTTCATTTTGATCAGATATGTATTTTTGGGTATCGGAGGAACAATATTTATTTCGAATGGTAGAATTTCTTGGTGGTTTTTCCACCTCATGAATCCCAACTTCGTTATCAAGTTCCAAACCTACTTCTTTTGAGTGATTCCTCCGGAAGATATTTGTAGTAACTTGGGTCTTGTTATATAGATGCATACATGAATTGTGAAAAATGAATGCGTGAAGGTGCATCAAGAATCTTTTGAGTAAATGGGTTCGATTCTGAACTAGACAGGGTGTCTCATGAAGAATATTCAGAAGAATATTTTTTTTAGTTTGAAGTTTTGAGAAAATCCGAAAAATCGATTTTTTTAGTTGATCCTTCGTGGATCGAGGTATCCAATTTTGATATCTAAAATTAAACGTTGAAGCGTTCGAAATACTATATTTGGGAACTGTTTTGATCCTTACTCTGAGACCGTAAAAAACACATAATTCGTTTCCAACAAAATCTATTGAGATATAATTTCCAGTATGTCTGTTGTTTCACATTTGAAATTTGAATCAAATTGTGTTCCTGGTAAATGTAACCCTCACGTCTATACGGAACATCCCACATTTGATGAAACCTCTGGAGCTATGTTTCGACTTGACTTGCAACAATCACTTTTTTAATAATCATATTTTTGAGTATGAGAATATTTTAAGCGGCTTACAGATACCATTAATTGAGATGCAAAAATACAATTCGTTGTTCCTTCCTTGAAAAAAAATTGTTTTTTTCGAATTCAGGCAGCATCAAAGAAATCAGAAATTTCAAATCTTATATCTCGATTAACGAAGAGCTGAGCAACTACAAAATACATCTATGCAAGTGAAGTGCTTCTCACCTTTTGATTAAGAATTGAGGTGATTTTGGAATGTTTTATAATAATATAGGAGAAAACTTGCAGCCTTCAAGATAACAGATCAATAGATACTGGATGAGTTTTAGTTTTAGGAGTCCTCATCGTGCTTAAGCTGCGTATATGTAAGTAATAAATTTTCGTTTGTAAACCAGAAGAGCGTCATAAATCGGAAATGCCCCTACTTCTCTCTGGAATTCCATTATTTGCGCTCAAATAACAGAGAGGTAGATTCGACTTTATTTGTAGTGGTATGTGAATGAAATGGAGCTTATAAAACAAAACAATAGCTTCTTGAATTAAAGAGGAAAGTACACTTTGCCATTTTATAGCCTCAGCTTTTGTTTTGCCGGACTGTAGACAACTCCTGCTTAGAGCAGTGTTACATAGTCCATTGTTTTTTTGTTTGACGCTTTGCCCTGGCTTTCATTCTAGAACGGGAGCACTTTTATTGTTTGAAATTAGTAGATGCTGTTCTGGGGTCGAGAATTAGGAATTGAGTGTATTCAGAGGGTAATTTTTTGAACGAAGGCCACATGCATCTAATATTCATGGGTTTGTGATTGTGGCACCCAAATAATCCTGGAATTCCATTGAAGAATTTCAAAACTAATCAACTTGAAAATATGTTTCTGTTCTCGATCTGAACCTAATAAAAAACAAGAGATTTTATTCAATCGATTTTTTTTCCCTAGATAAGTTCATTTCATCTAAAAGTGTTGAAAATAATATTGGATCAATGCCATTGGTGAAGGATTTGCACTTACGAAATCATCGAGTTATTCGAACTTCCAATTCATCTACTGGTGGACAACTGAGAACGAAACAGCCATTAACAGGGAACATATCAGGAAATCGCTCAGACCTGTTGATTTTTATTGAATCAGACAATCTTTTCCATGTTTATCAAGTTAATAGAGTTAGTATCAATCTAACTAGATTGCTTACTTTGGCCGTTCATTTGCTACCAGCATTAAATTTGAAGAGATTAAATTTGGAAAATGTTTGTTTTTCTGCTAACTTGACTTGCAGTTAGCAGACTAACTGTTGCAAAATGGATTTTTTGCAAGAATAACACTATTTCATATTTCAACGTTTTCTTGTTGTTCATTGCCTATAAGAAGCCCCGAGAAGATCAATTCTACCGTTCATGTTTTTCCGAAAATATTTGATGTAGTGATAAATTGAATATTTTCGAAAAAACAGAAACATCAAAATAATTCATTTACGGCTAATAATAGAGTGAAATTATGCACCCACTGAGTATATGATATTTGCAAAATTTGGTCTGCTAATTTAAAGTTATAGAGGCTTATTTGAATAGAGAAATAAACATCCTATCACCAGTAATCAGACAAAATATTTCAATTCGAGTAGGATTTTATTCTAGAGTCTTCAAATTTCAGAATTACGTCGAATACGATCAAGAGTTCTGAATTTCAATTGAAAATTCTTTGACGACCTTACTGATATCAGTTTGTGCATCTGTTTTTTTATCGATTCTATAAGCTTTTGATGCAATTGCTCAAAATAAATTATGAACTTCTAATGAAGGAAAATTGGTTCCTGAAATGTAATTTTCCTTCGAGTATTTGGCGAAATTGTGAATTATAGAGACTATTAAAGAGAACCATAAGAGATTCTATAAGAGATCCTACTCGACGTCTAATTTCATTTGAAACATTTCGGGAGAATATAAGCTTTACTTTGGGTTATACATGGTGGAGTTGAAAATACCGGAAAAAATCTAGAAAAGCACTGACGTGAGGTCAGGAGCTTTTACGCGCTTGTTCACATTCGAAGCCATTTCCTCAAGACAATTTGCATGAACCGTCACGCCGTCGTTTTTCAACCAAGTGCAGAATTTCTATTCGAACACATGTGCATTATTGGTTATACTGGGAAAATAAAATTTCGAAATGATATATCTTCGAAATCAATATGGGGGGTTTCAAGTTTTCACGAATTCGCCCCTCTTAATTAACCCCCGAACCTGCTATTAAAATATTGAATCTCTAAGTCGTTTTTTTCGGATGGGATGGTGGTTGAGGTCAGCCTAACAGCCAACCGTAAAATGAGAATCCACATTTAAAAACTTTATATTTTTTGAACCGGTTCGATCGCGACAGTCAAATTCGCGCGAATAGGTAAAATCTCTAATGATTACATTCGAAATGTCATTATTCCAGTATTTTTTGAGTAACTCTGTAAATATACCGAGAAAATAACCAAGAAATCTGACACATTTTTTCCCAATATCTCCGAAGATGAATATCGGATCAAACTGAACTTTGAAACACTGTTGTAAAATACTGACTTTAGGTTCTTGCCAATATTGTTGGAATCTGATGAATAGTTTCCGGTAAAAAAATTATTCAACAAAAATTTCCAAAATTTTCGAATACTTTTCAACAATTTTTAACCCCTTTATACGATCTTCACGTAATTTTGCAAGTCGAGCGTTGGTGTTCTTTAACTCACTACATAGTTTAAATCTGATCGCGTCTGTTCTTCTTGAGATATCGAACTAAAATTTGAAGAATTGTTTTTGAACATTGACTTAAAGGTTTATCCCAGACATATATTTCAATCTGATTGCGTCAATAGTTATCACAATATTGAGGAAATATTCTCAAAGTTTCAAATAACAGCGAAATTCGACATAATTTCTCCTAATATCGCCAAAAACGAATATCAGATGGAATTGAAATTCAGAAAACTGTTGTGGAAGACTTACTTCAAGGTCTGTGCCGAGTTTCATCGAAATGTGTTAAATTAATTCAAAAAAATATATATTCTTTCGATAAAGATGTGGATAATTTTAGAAAATCCAACTTTTCAAAATTTTTAAACGATTGGAGACGCAGGAAACTTTGCGGTAAGTTGCGCGTTGATATTCTTTAAATAATTAAGAAGTCTCTATGTGATCGCTTCTGTTCTTCTTGAGATATTGACGTGATAACCTCAAAGTTTCAAACAACGAAATTTTACATATGTTTTCCATATATTTCCGAAAGTGAATATCTAATCGAATTTAAATTTGAAACATTGTTGTTGAAAACCGATTCTGAGTTCTGTGCCTTATTTCGTTAAAATCTAATTAATATTTTCCGAAGAAAAAATTTTTCAACAAGCCTTTCAAAAATTTTTGAATAAACATTTTTTGAAAATTTTCTAACAACTTGATTCATATAAGGCCGACCCAAAATGTTGAAGCGGTTCCGTTGAGTTTTTCCAGTATTTATATTATCTTGAATTCAACACCTGTTTGATTTCGAAGGAATCATTTTTCAAATGTTCATCTTTCAGATTCGTCAAACAAATACAGTGATTCAATTAATTTCAACCTAACAGCAAAGAAACTGACGAACGTTTGAAACTTTCGGGCACCAATAAAATCTGATAGTTCGAACTGAATACTGTAAATAATATATTTAAAAAGCAATTTCGTTAAGCATACCCAGTGCCTTACCAATTCTCTGGTCATCAGCTATATGTAAATAAGGCGCCGGCCGGTCTTTGTTTAGTTTTCTTTTTTGAGCTGGTTGTAACGAAACATAAATAATTGTCCCAGTCTCCATAGACGTGGTTACAAGGTGAGAATAACCACGAAATAATGAAGTAGTAACTATGAGCCAGTCGGTTTTAAATGGAATTATCTTCCATGAGAACTTCTCTGGTTTAGCTCGAGGCTAATTTGGCTATGAATTGCAAACAGCTGAACATGGAAATTAAGCTCTGCGGGGAAATACGGTACCACTCTAATTATTTTGATCTAGTACCTTATTGTTTCCAAAAATGAAGCATACAAATCGGAGATAGAAAAGCGTCAAAATACGCTGCCGTGGCATCAGGAGATTTTACTCGCTTGTACAGAAATATTTGAATTATTATTATCATTTCGTAACGCATTTATGTGTGAATTATAATTAACGAGACAGAGGAATTCCGAATTAGACATCTTTTGCTTTTTGATCGCTTGTTCAAGGCAACGGTTTGCTTTTCTTGCCTAAATGTATGTTATTTTCGGATTTGTCTTAAACGACTATCGGTTGGACCGGTTATACTCATTTAAATTTTTGAGATTATTTTCTCAATATCTCGAAAACTATTGATGACATCGGATTCCAATTCGGCAAAATAATCCAAAATTTTGTTAGAATCGTACTATTAAAAACTAGAAAAGCACTGCCGTGAAGGCAGCAGCTTTTGCGCGCATGTTCAATGGAGATGACCGCTTTGCTAACGAATTTGAACAAGCGCGCAAAAGCTGCTGCCTTCTTGGCAGTGCTTTTCCAGGCTTTGTTCGATAAAGTCCTGGATTTCCATTCGATCTAATCTGTAATTTTGGAAATACTGGGGAAATAAAATTTTGAATGGGTAATATTTACGGAATCATCGGGTGGATTTTACCCATTCACTTATTCGACAGTTCGAAGGCTCATACAAAATTTAATGGGGATAATATCATAAGGAGATCACAGAATATTGAGTATTTGAAAAAAACTTTTTTTTAAAAATACTGATACGATCATCACGAAATTTCGCACAAAGAGTTGTCTTTCAGCATCTTCAAACTAGCGGCGAAGTTTTATCATGATTGAACCAGTATTTTTTGAGTTATACCGAAAAAAACAATGATATCGAAAGAAAACCACAAAATCTGACATATTATAATATCTCCAAAAATTATGATCGTATCGAACTAAAATTTGGTACAATGCTGTGAAATATGAAGCTCGAAGTCTTAGTGGACCTTTTTTCGAATACAATGAACGGTTTCCGAAAAAAAAAATTTTTCGAACAAATTTTGAAAATATGTTTTCTCACTTTACTGACAGTATGATTTCCACAAAACTGTGCTTAAAGTTGCACGTCGTTATACTCCACCTATATGCCAACTTTCACTCCAATCGCTGCAGTAGTTTCTGAAATAAAAATAAATAACTTCAAAATTTCAAATGGCTTTAACTCCGAAACTGTTCGACCGATTTGGCCCATCAACGAACTCAGTCGCGGCATCTCAATACGCGACCTACTCTTCATTAGATTTCAATGAAATTCGGCACAAACCTGGAGGTTAATATGCAACGAAAGTGTTCAGCGTAATCATATTTTAACTTTCGAAAGTATTGAGTCAAAAATATGTCACATTTGGTGGTTATTTCCCCATTATCGTTATCATTTCCTGAATTTCCTCAAGAATTTCTTCATGTTTCGCTGAAATTTTGGCATGAATCTACTAGCCATATCAGTTGGAATTTTGAGAAAATATAATTCCGCACGGGTATTTTGTATTTTTGTATTTTTTACGAATATCCTAGGCTTCAACGAAACCCCTCAGAAGCTTGAAGCTTGTGCGAGTTAGGATACCGGGTGTGTTCTGTGTAGGCTTTGTTACTAATTCCTTGCGCCACGTTAGGAACAGCACTGTTAATTGTTTACCCAACAGCGAATGGTTGGACGGTCCCCTAAAAACCGGAAAAGTTATTTCCCGGCCATGGGCTTGAACCCCAGACCTTACGATCATGGGGATTGCGCTCTAACCACTGAGCACTGAGCTACCGCCGCCGCCGGGTATTTGTATTGAATTATATGGTGGAGTTTGCCCATTGATTGATTCGATCTTCCTAACTAAGCTTCAAACAAACTCTACAAATATTTAGTGTATTTACGGTTCAGAGGTTTCGAAAGAAATGACTTTGAGGTGCGATGTATTTGAGATTGAATTCATGAATGGCTAAAATCTACCGCCTACTTGCATTAAATTCACCCGAGCTATATGTGTCAATTTTCGAAAAATACAGATCGAATTGAAAACTAGTATCTACGACTTGAAGTTTCATGAAAAATTTCTTTATAATTATAAGATCAGCAAAAATCTCAAAATAGTTTTCTTCTGAGAGTCAAGCAGCTTTTGGCGGAACTAGTTAAAGGATGACTGACTGCTCCAACTATGAACTCACCCAAGTTTGCAAAAAAGTCAGATATCATCTCAGTACTTGTCTCAGTTCTGTATGAAAATTTTTAGCAAAATCAATTGTAATGGCCTACACAATGATTTTCAACTTTTCCGTTCAATATCTTCTGTAATGAAAGTTACCAGACATGAAGAATATCGTGGATGATTATTTTCTCAGATGATGTGAAGTTTTCTTGGCACGCCTATGGCATGTCATCGGAAGGAGACGGTACAGAAGTTCTGTAAAAATTCCGGTACAGAACAAAGGACAATATTTATTGCTGAAGGAGTAACAAGTGTATCGAGGCGTGCAAAATTTCATATATTAATATACAAAGTTGCATTGTACGCGATGTATCCAATATGCGGCCTCTTTGAACTGATAAACAGAAGAATCTCTTTCTGGGTCTTATTATCCGAGACCCTAACATATTTCATGCATGATTGAGTGTATTATTTAAGTTTCCTGAAATATTACGAAATATAGGTGCATTCTTTTATAATAATGTTACGCTGTTTGCCGAATAGGTGGTTTTTCTGAATCATTTTTTCGATGTATCCCCAGTCGAACCAACGAATTCCTCTCGATATTATCCACTTATGTTTCCTTATTCGTATCAAATGGGCCATGCTTTTTTGAATGGGATGGTTCAGTAGACTATTTCTATCCTCAATTGTGACCACATCAAGAATGCTCGCTCTCTGCTATATATCCAGTGCGCGTTAAAATTATGGACCAAATTCATTTTCTCAGAAGAAAAATATTTGGCAACAAAATCCTGAAACAGGTCAAGTTTTGTTTCACTTCTACCAAATTTATATGCATTTTCGAAGGATTTTTGTCGCACCCTGTGCCATCCCCATCAACCCTCTAAATTTTTTGAATAGGGAAAGTAGGTCATGTGGTACCTTTTTAGCGAGGTCTTTGTATCTTCTTAACGGGCGTGCAGAAATTTTCAAGAAAAATTTTTTTTTTCGAAAAATTAGTTAGTTCAAAGAGGTTTTCAGTATGTGCGACTTCTCATGGCTCATTTACTTTGAGACGATGGTACCTGATGAAATTTGTCACCGAATGAAAGTCGACCATTACAGTTTTGTTCATGCACAACTTTCAACCCCTTTCAACCCCCTCACGTGAAAAATTAGAATGTGTGAAACACTGCGCTTCAGTTATGTTAAGTAGGTAAGTTATTGGTACGTTTCTACTGAAGTTGAAACTGTTCGATAAAATGTTTTAACTGCAGTAGAATCGTACAAATAACATACCTACTTAAGATCATAACTGAAGTGCAGTGTTTCACACATTCTAATTTTTCACGTGAGGGGGTTGAAAGGGGTTGAAGGTTGTGCATGAACAAAACTGTGATAGTCGACTTTCATTCGATGACAAATTCCATCAGGTACCATCGTCTCGAAGTAAATGAGCCATGACAAAGTGCACATACTGAAAACCACTTTGTAGTAACTAATTTTTCGAAAAAAAACATTTTTTCTTGAAAATTTCTGCATGCCTGTGAATAAGATACAAAGACCTCGCCAAAAAAGTACCACATGGTCTACTTTCCCTACTCAAGAAATTTAGAAGGTTGATGGGGATGGCAGAGGGTGCAACAAAAATCCTTCAAAATTGCATATAAAATTGGTAGAAGTGAATTAAAAACTGTCCTATTTCAGGATTTTGTTGCCAAATATTTTTCTTCTGAGAAAATGAATTTGTTCCATAATTTTGACGCAACTGTATACTACATACAGTAATAATAATACTAACAATAATTTTCATTAACCGTTCACGACATAATATTTCATGTAATGGACAGGTCAAAAAAATACAACATCCAAACATTTTGATACTCATCACAGTAATACTCATTTACAATGTGAAAGACCTGACTCAATATTAACGACTCAACTTATTTCTTAAAACGAGTAAAAGTGATTGTTTGATTGTTCTAGCAAAGATCGTTCTATTGGTTTGCCAAGCGTCCGTAATTTTCAATTTTTTGCTCCCGAAAATAATCTTAAGCGATGATGCCAAAATCGATCCGTACTGCCGTCCGTCTGATACCACGATAACTTGAGAACGGAAAAAGCTAGTGACTTGAACATTTTAGGTTAGGTTACTATCGAAATGCGACGGACGGGTGATTTCGTTAATGGGCAGAGTCGGCCTAACGGTTTCAAAGTTAGATGCATTTAAATTTTTGAGATTATTTAAGAAATTTGTCTGGATTTAACGATGGAAACTCATTGAGTAGTTGGTTGGACGCGCAACGTAATGTTACATTTCTTTACGAAATTATTGTTTTTTCCGAATTTTTTTGTTCTGCAGAATCCATCAGATTTCAGTGAAATTCCGTACAAACCTTGAGGTTTGTGCAAAACGACAATGTGCCAAACTTCAGCTCGGCCCGATATTAATTTTTGGATATATTGGGAAAAGTATGTCACATTACTCTCTTATTTCCTCCTTATCGTTATAATTTCCTTAATTACTCAAGAAATACCAACGAATTTGAACATGTGCGTAAGAGCTGCTGACGTCACGTAAGTGTTTTCCTAAAATTTTTCTTAACAAAGACGTGTCCAAAGTTAACAAAGAAACTCGTCTCTATAAGACTCAGAATAGTGTGAATATTCAATGTTTACAGTTTTCCGCAAAATATTTGATGTTTTGCTATCTTATCATAAAGTAAAAGCAGCAATATTTCAATATTTTGTCCCGGACTTTGACGTTGATAAGCCGTGGAGAAATTGAATCTGCCGCTCTTCTTTTTTGTACAATATTCGCTCAGAAATTAATTGAAAGATATTTTTCCCCAGAATTTTCGTCGCTCAATTTTTCATTTTCACAAGAATTTCAGTGATAAATCTCAATTTTTTACTTGATGGAAAATCCCGAATACCAATGAACAAGTTATCTTTCCAAAATTACAGAATATCACTGAGTTTAGGAGCTTTCACAGGCTCATTCCAATTCGTTGGCAAAGCGAATCTTCATGTATTTTTTTCCAACATTTCCAGAAGTAAATATCAAATACAGCTGAAGTCCGGTGTCTACATCATTGTTAAATACTGACTTCGAGACTTGGATTTTGGATTTTTTATACTCTAACAATAAAACTTGACTTTGCGAGAGAATGCGCCTTGGTATTTCACAACTAATTATCTCAAAAGTTCAAATGAGTATGACTCCGAAACCGTTTGGTCGATTTGGCTAGGGAGCAGGGAGTACAACCCATACCAATTACAGACATTTAGGCAAACTGATAGCAGGCTTCCTAAAACATGCGCGCAAAAATGATATTATTCCATATCATAAAATTTTTATAAGTATGTCCTGTATAACTAAAAATATTCAGTGGTGAATAACTCCAGGCTGTGACTGTATTTATTGTACTGTCATGCAAGTAGGTAGTGCATAAAATTTCGAATCAGCACACTCCCACATGTATTTGATATACACCGCGGCAATATTGAATTATGGGCAGATGATCAGACACTACAACTGAGTTTATTCCACAATGTACAAGAATAATATCAGAAAAATCGTTGCGGTAAATCAAAATCAAAACGTATTTAAGCAAATTTCCCTTCCTTAATAAATAATAAAGTGTTAACTGCGTATAAATCCATGAGGACGTTCAACATTCAAAACACATAATAAATTCGAATTCGACATTTGAAAGTCAAAAGAGCCGACAATGAACAACCATTTGTTTTGGGGCAAACACATCGAAATATGAGTGGAAATAGGTCTGCGACACAATGAGAGGTCTCGTGGGGCCCAGGCTCCCACTGAGAGCGCCACAATGCATTTCTGACACTAGAGGGCTTGTACTATTTGTTATCTATTATATATCTCATAAAAATCTATCTGTCCATCTATAATTAACCTTTTTCGGTTCACTTTTCATTGTGGTTTTCAGCGTGCCCGAAATTAATCGACCCTAAAACTGTCGACAAGATATTACTCATCTATCGTAGTGTTATACCCCCTGCAGCAGATTACCTTGCGGCTCTGAGACAACAACAAAAAAAACTTTTCGATCTGGACCTTTTCTATATGACTTCATAAAAAAATAATCAACCATACCGTATTCTCTTCATCGAAATGTATCTTCCCATAATAAACTAATACGAGTTTCACTGTACAACGAAGATTCATTTTTACCCGCTTGTTCTAGGGAACAGCGCGTTATTATTTTGTCACGACGATTTCTGAATTTTCAGCCGAAAATGGTCTTCAACGATTGGGTTGAACTCCCTGAAGAAGGATCCGTGGTAAAATCCAATTCTGTCTGACCGTCCGTGCATCCGCCCGTCCGTATGTGCTCTAACATTCGAAGGAAAAGACTTAGCAACTTGAAATTGTCAGATTAGGTTTGGAGTCCAGATATCTCGGTTAAGTTCGTTAATGGGTGGAATCTTTTGGATAGTTTCGAAGTTAGGCCCATTTAAAATTTTGAGGTTAATTCTTCGATATCTCATGAAGTATTGGCTCGATCGAATTGAAACTTCGTGGACAGTTTTAGAATACCATCGCGCAATTTTTTGAGAGATGAGATTTCAATGGAATTTGGCAAAAACCTTGGAGTCAGTATCTAACAACAATGTATCAAATTTTAATTCGATCCGATATTTACTTGAGGAAATAATATAAAAATTACTTCTCAACATTTTATTTTGAAACTATTCATCATATTCGAAACAAAATTCACTCATACCTTGAGCTCTTTAGTTCACAGCAGTGTATCAAACTTCAGTTCGATACGGTTATTATTTTCGGGGATATTGAAAAAAAAAAATATGAAATTCCATGTTTCTTCTTCGGTATCGTTATTTTTTCCGGAATAATTCAAAAAGTACTGATTCAGTAATGATTAAACCTGGAAACTAATTTGAAAATGCTGATGTACAACTTTGTGCGGAATTTCGTGATGATCGTGCCATCAATTTGAATATTAAACTTGAAATTTTGATTTTCAAATATTCAGTATTCTGCGATCTTCTGATCAAACCATCTTCATGAAATTTTTATGGAACTTCGAGCTGTCACTTTTCGATAGAGTACTGGATTTCAGTTCGATCTAATCTGTATTTTTGTAAATATAAATACGATCAGCCTAACGGCGGATCGTAAACACTATAACTTTCTATAGGAACGACTTAGAAACCCGATATTTGTAGAATAGGCTTAGGGCTTAATTGCGAAGGTCGAATTCGTGAATGGGTAGAATGCGCGCAATGATTCCGTAGATATACTAATTCAAATTTTTTTTCCCAATATTTCCGAAAATACAGATTAGATTGAATTCAAGTCCAGTACTCAATCAAAAAATCTAGAAAAGCACTGAAGTGGACTCAGCAGCTCTTGCACACATGTTCAAATTCGTTTGCCAAAGTGGTCATATCCTTTTAACATGTGCGCAAGAGGTGCTGACTGCTAGTTTTTTTCTGGGTATCGTTGTTTTTTCCGGAATAACTTATAAAGAACTGATTCAATCATGATGAAATTCGGAAACTAGTTGAGGTATACTCATGCAGAACTTCGTGCAAAAATTCGTTGGAGACCGTGACATTGAAATTCGTAGACGAAGGCACCTCTACACAGAAAAAAATGTACACTGTAAGCAAGATTAGTGAACTTGACTGAAAGCATAGTTAGACTCATATATCAGCAAATATGACTAAACTCAATACAAAATTCACATTATTCTTATACGCATCAGTTCACTTCACTTCCATTGAAGAAAAAAAAAACTTGAAAATAATATAGTAACATTTATTCTGAAATATAGCAAAACTTCAACTGAGAATAAGTAGAATTGAAATGAATATAGCACCTCGTGATGGCAGGAATAGGTGATCTCCTATTCAGACGGTCCTCAAGAAATTCTGCATGAACCTTGAAGCAATCGTTTTTTTTTTGGTGAGTACTTGAAATCAATGCAATCCAATCTGTTTTTTTTATATTGAAAAATCAACCATATTGAAAGAAGATCGCCAAATATTTCCAGCAGGAAGTTTGGCAGGATCAGTACTTGAAACGATGATCGCTTTGACATCGAACGGGCTCACAAAAGCTGCTGACTTCACGTCAGTGCCTTTCTAGAATTTGCCGATTAAGTACTAGATTTCAGTTCGATCCGATCTGTATTTTTGTAAATATTGGGAAAATTTAATTTTTCGATGGGCCTAACTAACCCACAAATATCGACTGTCTAAGTCGTTTCTTCTGAAAGATATTATGCTCTCGGTCGGCCTAACGGTATTTTTTGAGTTCATTATATACAATAAATACTGCAAGGAGCAACATGGAAACTTGATATTTGCATAGTAGGTTTGGACCTTAATTACGGGAGACGAATTCGACAATGGATAGAATCCAGCCAATAAAAATTCCGCAGATATACCCATCCAAAATTTTATAACACTAAGGGCCAATTGCACCGTATTACAAAACCATAGATTAGGTCCATAAGCAAGGTTTTGGTACAAAATTATCTTGCACCGTCACGTAATCCTCGTTAAAAGGCCTTAACAGACTGTTATATTTAAGCCTACGAATTTGGGGGTTTAAAAGAAGGATTAATGGTAAGCTTCGGAATCTAACCCTACTTTCGAGCGATTTCGTACAAGTTTGACATTTTTCTGGACGTAACCTCCAGTTTGTTTACGTTTTTTTTGTTTACATTGGACATTGATGGAGAACTCCTACGAGTTGATAATCAAATTTTGATTAAAAGTGGTTGATTTTCAGATGATATTTATGAAAAATGATATAGGGAGAAACTGGCATCAGTAGGCATTGATTCGTATGTTTAAAGCATGAAGAATTAACACCAGTATTTCCATTGAGTTCATAAACTTAATGGTATTTCTATAAGCCTTCAACTATTTGAAATGAAAAAGTTACAATGATATGCTCATTTATTTCCAAGAGCGAATAGCAGAATGAAATCGAAGACATATTTGGAATGAGAAAACATAGTTTCATGAAGATTCTTCAGTACTATTTCATTCAGTGATATATTACGTGGAAAGCTATCATGTACTACTTCATTATTGTGCAGGTGCTGTCTCTGTGCTATCATTATCCTCTATTATATATTAATTGGACTCAAAATATAACTACAAACGAATTAATGTGAAAGAAATTGCATTCTCGTGTTAGACAATCTTCAAACGTACACCTTTGTCAATCCATCCATGATACTTCAATATTTATATAGAATACTTTTGAGTCTGCTGATCCACATCAGAGTTTTCATTATCTTCGACCAAAAATTAACTCAATTCATAATATACTTATAATAATTTAATAGAAAGTTACTCTTAGGTGAGCCGTTCCTTATCGGAAAGTTGTTTCGGATAAATCAATACTATTCATTTATTCATCTTACAAACGCCAGGATTGTAATTCCATGCAGAAACTTAAATCTTGAGTATATGACTATAAATTTGAATAAGGTTTAAAGCCTGATGCAGAGGTAAGAGCACAGGTCTGTGGTAAGAGATCCCTATAGTCTTAATGATAATAAACAAGTCAGGAACATTACATGCAATATTTTTATGGAAGCTATAAAGTCTGTCATATATATTTTTTCGTTGGGTTTTTCAATAGATGCATCTTGATTTTTCATAACTTATGGAAATATGGTGGTAGTAACCCATAATAATGGGTTTCATCTTTTGAATTAAAATATTTCTCCAATTAGGGTTAAAATAAACAACATGAAGCTAGTCACAAGTACCAATTCATGAGAAAGTAACCAGATTTGTAGATTAATTTTAATCTAGTTACATTCAGCCTCGGTGCAAGCCGAATATTTAAAGCAGAGTTTAATAAGTTTATCGTTGCTTAACTAACTGTAGCTTAAGACGAAAACGGTGCAATTGGCCCTTATTCTTCGAAAAATACAGATCAGATCGAATTGAAATCCTGTATTTTATTCGGTTGGAAAATCCACTTGATGCAACACGATCGTTCCTCGTAAACTTCTGGAAACTAATGGATAAACTGAGGTGAAGAAACTGTGATGTTACATTTTGACAGTTCTACAGTAGAAACGCCCAGTGATGCCAAAAAAGTGGGGACCATCTTCTCATTTCGGCCTCTTTCATGAACTATTTCTGTTGAAGCTGGCTTATTCTCAATCAGCCGAAATCACGATTGTTGATTTTTTCTGGATAATAGCAGTACACTCATGTTTCATCACCTGTGATGATATCGTACATCAAATGGGACGGCGCAAAAATAAAGCGATCTAATGTAGATATCTTGCATCATCTCACGCCGTCTTCCTTTTGATCTGAAGTCAACTTGAGGGGAATCCACCGAGAGCAGAAGGGACCCTCAAATGTATGTGTGAAAGCATTTCTATTTGTTTTTAGGTTTTTTTCTAGGTGTTCACTCCCAATACCTAAAAAAGAACTGATGGAGTATTGTACAATCTGTCTGGGGCAGTTTTCGAAGAAATGTTGCCTAATGATCAATATCGGAATAATGAAAAAAATTGACGAACAAAACTGCTACGTTAAAGAGACAATAAAGCGAAAATCTGTAAATGTAAATATTTATTTCAATACCTTCGTGAATATCATTCCGACATCGTTTATTGGGCAACATTTTGTCGAGATACTGTCCCTCACGAATAGTTCGAATCCCTCAATCCTTGAGGGCGTCTTCTATATATAATGATTTTATTTAATTTCAATATTTCTTTCTTCGGATGATGGCAGTGAAAACCTAGAAGAAACCTGAAAACTAAGGCAATATCTCCGATAATATCCTCCATTCAATATTGTTGCATTTCTTTCATTTCAATCTTTGAAGTGGCTTAAATGTTTGTCCTTCTCAAGTAATCTTTCGAGAATTTCTGTGTGACTGTCGTTTTTGGTTTTGGAGCTGAAAAACTTTCATTATATCACGGATTCAAGGTAGCTAGAAGAACATTATTTCTCACCAAGCATTGGATTATTTCAAATCACAGCCCTATAATGCTCGTTGATCATCTGTATTACTCCTTTGTGAATGAAACTCACAAACCATGAGTTGTATTTATCAACTGTTACTAAATAAACTTTCAAATAACAAGACTGTAGTTTCAGCAAAAATGTTGAAAATATATTCTCATCGCCTACTTCTTGATTGAAAAAGGCCAGCTTGAAAGTTCATGGAGAATTGCTTGAGGACCATATGAGTAGAAGATCGAAAGCGAAATTTTTTTTATGGTTCTATAATGGAAAATGGAACCGATTATAAAGAAATTTTGCAGTAGATTGCAAATCAGCATTTGCCACTTAGTTACCATGTTATATAATTATCATTCTTTTTTGAGTCGGAAACAACAATGATACCGAGGAAATGAGCACGAAGTTTGACAAATTTCTTTCCTAATATTTCCGAAAAAAATGTTCGATCGAACAGCAATTTGGAGCAATATTAGTGACCTCGAGATTCTTGTCGAACTACATTGAAAGCTGATGAATCATTTTCGAAAATCATTTTTTTTCAACAAGAGTCTAGGAAATTACCGAAAAACATTTTTTTAATTTTCTACAAATAATTATTGAGTTTAATTTTTATAGTATCAGGAAAAAAACCTCAAAATTTCAAATTGCCATGAAATTTGACATATTTTCCCCAATACCTCTGAAAATGAATATTTGATCTCACTGAAATCTAAATCCAAATTTTCATTGAAATCTGCTGAATAGTTTTGAAAATAAGGTTTTCCAAAAACAATTTGATGAACTTTTGGAAACATTTTTTTTTCTATATTTTACTAATACTATTCACATGAAATTCTATATTATGTCGTGCGTCGGTCTTCTCCAACTAGTTACGAAGAGTCAATCTCACCGATTCCGTATTTCTTCAGATATAGGGGAAGAAATCAAAAAATTCAAAAATAACAACGAAATTCAACATATTTTGTCTTCCAATATCTGAAAATGATTATCGGTTTAAATTCGAATTTCAAATACTTTGTTTGGGACAAATTTCGTCTGAATCTGATCAATAGTCTCCGACAAACCAATTATTTTTGACAAAAAATTCGAGAAATCTTTGAAAATAGTTCTTGTTTTATTTTTAACGCCTAGATCTTCCGAAATTTCGCACGGAGTTAACTGTTGGTATTCTTTGACTCATCACTTGGGATCTTGATGAGCTTAACTCGAAATTTCAAATTGGCCCAAACCATTTTTCCCATTCTGCGCAGTAATGTACTCAACTGAAAATCAGGCATCACATCTTGCCTGAAAATTTCAAGTGATTTCAATTTGAAAGTTGAAGCACATAGGGATGGCCGGACAAAATTAAACGTGACCACGGATTCCCCTAATCGATTGAGACCATTTTCGGTTCAAAATTCGAAAATTACAGACATTTTGGAAAAACAATGACGCACTGTTCCCCAGAACCAGAGGGTAAAAATTAAGGTTTGTTCAAGTGGAAGTATTTTATGTAATTCATTTGGCCAAACTGAAGTGATATCTTAAAACTTTCGATGGTTTGTTAGAGGAGTATGTATACCATTTTTTTCAAGTTGAAAATATTTACTTCAAATTTGGTAATATCTTTTCGATAAAGTTTCGTCTGTTCAACTCTGAATAGAGTATATTTATACATGATATATTTCAAGAGTTAAAAGAATGAAGACTCTCCTCAAACGGCAATTAGAGTCCATTTTGTAACTTGAGAGGTTGAAACTGATTTATGATATTTGAAACGAAATATTTTTATATTTTATGGAAGAGTTAAGAAAATCTCTAGATATTTCAAGGTTCTGAGCTATAAAAAAAAGCTTCTTGTCAGATTATAGGGATGGTAACCCTAACAGCAATAGGTCTAACTAGCCCAGACTATGTCGAGTTAATGGTAAACAAGCATTGTTATCGAAAAAAAATTGTAAGCAAAAAAAAAATCATTCGAACAAACCTCGTATGTCGTAATCGGTCTACTTGCGAAGAAGTTTCGTTAAATCGATCGTATTTAATCGATATCCCCTCATACACCAGATCAATTAGCTCTGACTAGCCCAGACTATGTCAAGTATGTAATCGTAAACAGGCATCGTAATGGAAGAAAATTCGTAGGCAAAACGAAAATTCATTCGAACAAACCTCGTATGCCGTAATTGGTCTACTTGCGAATAAGTTTCGTTAAATCGATCGTATTGAATCGATATCGCCCCGTAAACCAGATCAATTAGCTCTGACTAGCCCAGACTATGCCGAGTATGTAATGGAAAACAAGCATTAAAATCGAAGAAAATTCGTGAGCAAAACAAAAATTCATTCGAACAAATCTCGTATGTCGTAATCGGTCTAGTTGCGAAAAAGTTTCGTTGAATCGATCGTATTGAATCGATATCGCCCCGTAAACCAGATCAATTAGCTCTGACTAGCCTATGCTGAGTATGTAATGGTAAACAAGGATTGAAATCGAAGAAAATTCGTAGGCAAAACAAAAATTCATTTAAACAAACCTCGTATGCCGTAATCGGTCTACTTGCGAAGAAGTTTCGTTAAATCGATCGTATTGAATCGATATCCCCTCATACACCAGATCAATTAGCTCTGACTAGCCCAGACTATGTCAAGTATGTAATCGTAAACAGGCATCGTAATGGAAGAAAATTCGTAGGCAAAACGAAAATTCATTCGAACAAATCTCGTATGTCGTAATCGGTCTAGTTGCGAAGAAGTTTCATTGAATCGACCGTATTGAATCGATATCGCCCCGTAAACCAGATCAATTATCTCTGACTAGCCTATGCTGAGTATGTAATGGTAAACAAGGATTGAAATCGAAGAAAATTCGTAGGCAAAACAAAAATTCATTTAAACAAACCTCGTATGCCGTAATCGGTCTACTTGCGAAGAAGTTTCGTTAAATCGATCGTATTGAATCGATATCCCCTCATACACCAGATCAATTAGCTCTGACTAGCCCAGACTATGTCGAGTATGTAATCGTAAACAGGCATCGTAATGGAAGAAAATTCGTAGGCAAAACGGAAATTCATTCGAACAAACCTCGTATGTCGTAATCGGTCTACTTGCGAAGAAGTTTCGTTAAATCTATCGTATTGAATCGATATTGCCCCCTAAATCTAATCAGATCTTCACTGCAACGGCTGGTTGAACAGCTGATATGGCTCATGACACAGCTCGGTTAAATTCTATCACCCACTAGTACCATGAAGATCCAGCGGAACAGACAATGTCAACAAAAATTGATTTATCGATTGGATTTACTGCGAATTGCTTCGTTTTAGAGTTTTTGTGTTTCTCGAGAAAGATGAAATCGATGTTACAACAGAAGATTGGATGCTCTCGAAAAAAACTCTTTGTCTAACCGGTATACTCGATACCAAATCGGATTTTATGAGTGGTATAAATGGAATTGAATATCACTGAATCGTTTTTTCAGTAGTGACTGTTGAAAGTGTTCGATTATGTGATCGCAGAATATACCCACTTGAAATCTCATTATGCCTTTATGTATCGATTAACGCTTATTTTGGGAGGATTTTGCATCATTTTGTATTTTTTCTGAGTTTTCACTCTCAATATCTGAAACAGAACTATTAAAGAACCTAGAAAGGGCTGACGTGATGTCAGCAGCTTTTGCATGCATGTTCACTTTTGGTGTTTTCCTTTGAACATGCGCGCAAAAGCTGCTGACTTCACGTCATTTCTTTGGTAGGTTTTTTTCGGTTTATTTTGGAGAAACCGAGAAAAAAAACTCTTTAGAAAATTTTTTTTTCACTGACAGTACGATCTCAACAAAGTTTCGTTGAAAGATGCAAATCCTTACTGCTGAGTTTGAATTCAATCGCTTCAGTAGTTCTCGCAATATCAGGGAAATAACCCCAGAACTTCAAATAGCTATAACTCCGGAACCGTACGACTGATTTTGCCCATCAACGAACTCAACCTTAGCATTTCGACATGCAACCAACCCTGAAATTTCCAAGTCAATAGAATTCTCCGTACGCCCGTAATCGTGCCTACGGAAGGACGGCCGCCGGACAGAATCTATTTTGATTCATCATCAGCGAGTCTAACCTAGTCGTTCGAGATCATTTTCGGCTCAAAATTTGAAAAATACATACATTTGGACAAAACGATAGCACGCTGATCCCTAGAACATGCGCGCAAAAATTTAATGAAGTCGTTTTTTTCATGACATGCCCTTGTGGATTGCAGGATTGAACTATTTGTCAAGGCCAGTTCCTTGGAAAACAGAGTGCCTAATGAACAATACCGAAACAATACAAACGAGAAACAAAGCGAACTGTGACGTTTCAGACTACAAATCAGATGACTCTTTCATCAGACAAGCGGGACAATTTGCAGATTTTTTTTCTCTCGATTTTTCGTTTTGTGACCTTTGTACCCTGAAACTTCATAGTTTGCTTTGTTTATCGTTTGTATCGTTCGTGTACTGTCCATTACGCAACATGTTCTCCAAGAAACTGCCTTTGACAGATAGTTCAATGCAGGATTGTTTTCCATAAAAAATAATTTTATTCAATTTTATTAGTTCTGTTTCAAATTTTGGAAGTGTGAATCCAGAAAAACCAACAAAATCTTTATCCCTCCATTTGGAAGAATCTCAATCGACCGAGAAACATCTTAGTTGAATGTAAAATTACCACTAGAATTAAAAACTCATGAGGACTCTGACAATATGAGAATTAAAATCACCCCGATTGAATACAAATGAACTACCGTGTTTTTACGCTCATTGTTGCAAGTAAGAGCATTATTATTCCGAAACAATGTCTGTCTTTTTCGAATTTTGAGTCGAAAAGGGTTTTGAACGCTAAGGTTGCCCTCAATGATGAATAATTTGAGGTTAAGTTGAATTCCGTCCGTTTCTACACTCTAAATTCATCACAGGAAAACGCAGACTGAAGACTGAACATTTATCCACTCGAATTTATTTATTGATCGGCCAAGTTTCTCAAAATGTTTCGGAGTTGTGCCTTTTTGGAATATTGTTTCTTAAATTAATCAAAAAATACAGATACAATTGAATTGAAATTGAATTTTTGGGATCTAGCTGGAATCAAGTACTCTGATAGTTTTGAGAAAATGTGTTGTGCATAATTCAACTTGTGCGAATTCCACTACTTATCAAGAAGTTTCGACCAGATCGCTTTGATACTTCTTGAAAGATTGAGGACATAATATCTAAATTTGAGATTAGTGTTATTCCCTTCTAGCCAATTTCGTTCATTAACGAGCTTGACCATCAAGATTTTGACAAAAATTCTGGCAATACAATAAGATTTCGAAAAAATGATTTTGATATTTACTAGGTCATTGTCTAATGAAGGAGTCATATTTTATATGACGTTTATATTGTTTCAATATTGTTCATTAGTCAACATTGTTTCAAAAAATGGCACGTGACATTCCACAGTCCGTAGGGCGATTTAAATAGATAATAAATTTTATTTTATATTCAATAGTTCCTTTTAAATATTGGGAGAGAAAAATTCACTTAACTTCGAGGCTCCTGCCAAATTAATATGTAACTGATATTCCGCCTTAGTAGGTTAGAAGTGGGGCTTGATTACGAAGGTAGAATTCGAGAATCTGTCCAATGATTCCGCAGATGAATCCAAACTTCAAACTCTCAATAGCTCCAGAAATACTAGCAGATGACACATGCTTAGTTGGAGGTACATGCAAGATTCCGTGACGAATATACTATCATCATATCGTAAAATTTTATCATCCGAAAGTTAAGCTGTAAAAGGCATGATAAATAACTGGATGGGTGACTGCTCAGGCTACGAATTTGCAAAAGCATGCAAAAGCTTCGGACGTCATGTCAGTGCTTCACCCGAAATTATTCTAGCACACAACCACTGAAAAATAGACAGAAATGTATTACAAAATCGAGAAAATGATCCAAATATCTATCAATGGACAAGCGCGCAAAGACTCCTGACGCAACTTCTTTAGACGATTGAAATCGAACGTCAAGTTTCCATCGAATAATGTTATGTTATTAGTCAACAAGTTGCCGATCGGATTCCAAAGGAATTTCAAATCTTCGATCGATTTGGCTTGAAATATTTCATGATAGTTTATTTGCATTGACGCTAAGTCAGATCCTTCGCATAGAATATCGAATAATCAGATGTCCTTCTGATGCCGTCGAGCAGATAGTATTGCCGATGGCTGAGCGAGTAATTGCCAGGAAAGAATAGGCAGATAGATCCTAACGATTGTACGTTTGACGCGAAAGCTAGCGCGTGCCTCAAGCACTGAAACAAAGGACATGAACATCAGAAGACATACAACATTACACTGTAGGATATCAAAGATCTAAGCTTGGGTTTGATACATCCTCCCTTTGCTCGAATGTTACAATTATGCTGAAGTTTAATCATTCGTATAGCGATTAGTTCACGCTGGATGATCACAGGACATGACGCCAGGAATGTCCAGACCAGAGTTTGCATTAATACAATGCAAATTGTTGACGATTCCACGGCCAAAAATATGATCAAAGCAAAAACAGTTGATTGTTTCTACTGTATTGGAATTTCATTTGGACATTCATCGTTGCCAGTCGAGCGAAAATTTCGACGGCTGTTGCTGTTCCAACAGTTCACTGACAGAATTTTCAATAGTTGTTCTTTTGAGAGAGGAATAAGCCCACTTTTTAGGGAATTATCGCCCCTTCACAGAAATCACCTTTCATGAACTGAGCCTTCATTAAAATTTGATTATGGTTCGTAATATCATCCATGTTATGTATTAACGAGAACTCTTTAGGGTATTTGGATAGTTTGTATATTAACCGATTTTCCTCTTTACATCAAAATCACCGACGTTTCGGTCTCAAATCGGACCTTTATCGAGGCTTAAAATTAAACACATCAAAAAATCTTGAACATGACAAATTTCACAAGACCTACATTAATGATTTCACAGGAGTAGAGTCATTACAATAAAATATATTAATCTGTTCCACCGTATGCTTGCTTTTTTCTCAAATATCCTACATATAGTTTTATTTCTTCCCCTATATACTATTATCTATTATATTATTACAGAACTTTGGTGTAACGAAATATCAACATCAAATATTGGTTAGGATCACAGAGCGCAGTTTTACAAAATTGACAAGAGAGCACAGAAGTCCTCAATCAGAATCCCAATTATTTTCTTGAAGGAATTAATAGGCTCATAGGCTAATAGGTCAAAATTATGGAACAAATTCATTTTCTCAGAAGAAAAATGTAAAATTATAGTGCAAATAATGAAAACCGAATGAACTAACTAATTTTTTTTCTTGAAAATTTCTGCACGCCTGTGAAGAAGATACAGAGACCTTGACAAAAAAGTACCACATGACCTACTTTCCCTATTCAAAAAATTTAGGGGGTTGATGGGGATGGCACAGGGTGCAACAGAAATCCTTCAAAAATGCATATAAATTTGGTAAAGGTGAAACAAAAATTCACCTGTTTCAGGATTTTGTTGCCAAATGTTTTTCTTCTGAGAAATTTGTTCCATAATTTTGACGCGCACTGTATATGTCTATTGACATCTTCTCTATAATCCACTGTTTTATTTAGTTTTATGCGAATCATTTCACTTATGTTATACGATAGTTGTTGTTTTCATGGTCAAGTATTGTCGTTCCTTCGAAATTGAATTTGTGCTCTTCGTTGAAAGTATGTGAAGTCGGAGCAGTTTTCTCTCTATGTATGATGATATTGGAGTCTGTTTTATGTTGTCTGATTCTGTCTTTTAACAGTTGTTTCGTCTGTCCGATGTAGGCCATGTCGCAGTTTGAGCATGGAATGTTATACACAATCGATGATTGTGAACTTGTCGGAATATTATCATTCAACTGCGTGAAATATTTCTTCGTTGTGGTCTTGTTGTAAAACGCACAGGTGCAATTAATCTTCTTGAAGATGGTGGAAATTTTCTGTGAGAGTCCAGGTATGAAAGGGAATCTGCAGTATTGTGTTGGTTCTTTGTTTTTCTGCGGATTGTTCTTTCTCGTACATATTACTTATTCTTTGGCTTTATCTACAACACGTTGAATGATCTTGGGTAGTTGTTTTCCCTCAAAATTTTGCAAACCTTCTGTGTAGTCTCATCTCTAAATTTGTTGTCACTTAAGGACAATGCTCTATACGTCAGACTTATTGCAGTGTTGACTTTTTGGGTGTTGCTATGGTTGCTATAGTAGTTTATAATCCTGTTGGAACTTATAGTTTTTGTGTACCAACAGGTTGTTAAATTGTTCTCTTCTCTGGATATTGAAAGGTCCAAGAAAGGAATTCTGTTTTCAGTTTCATCTTCCATAGTGAATCTTATGTTGGGATGGTAAGAGTTGAACAGGTCTAAAATAGTTTGTCTGATTTCTGAGGTTATGAAAATTAGATTTCCAGTATTTCTTCTCTAGACTTTCTTTGTGGATAACAATTTCGTGGCGAAATATTAGATCCTACACTTTCTTTGCATATCGTAAAGGACTTTCCGAGACTTCTCGTGATAGATGAAATTGAACCTTCTTCTCTTTCAAGGTTCGCCACAAAAATTGATATAGTTTTCATATAGTTTTCAAAATAAACTAGCGAAAAAAGGCGGCGTGCTCGTTTAAATAAGTATCGGTCATCTATTCAACATATATGACGACTTGTGATCTTTTATTCCTTCAATCCCCACGAAATTCTGCACACACCTTCCCTGAAATTTGATATATTGGAATGTATACGTCAGGTTAGAATGCTGGTGAGGAATTATCGCTTTTCGTAATAAAAAAAGATATTGCCTTTCATTTGCTGAACTTTCATTAAAATTTGATTTCCAATATTTCTCCTTCGAACTTTGCATGCGGATACAGTCTTTCTCCCTTCTTGGCATATAGCATGGCATGGAGTTTTCAAGACTTCTTATAATAAAGAACTGCCGAATGTGAGCAGGCGTGTTTGTTCAAATTAATAACATATACATATACATAGCTTGACTCTTTATCGTTTATGTCCCACGAATTTTTACATGAAGTTTATAAAATATTCGAAACATTAGCATATAAACTTCAGGATGAAGTTTCATTTCGATATTTATAGTTGCCAATCGAGCAAAAATTGCGACGGTTGTTGCTGTTCCAACAGTTCACTGACAGCACTTTCAATAGTTGTACTTCTGAGGGATGTGAAAGCCCACATGCTGGTAGGGCACTATGAATTATAGCCCTCAGCTCTCACAGCTACACAGAAATCTTCTTCTAACTTTGCATGTAGATACAACTTTTTATCATTTTCAGGTTTTTTATGGGTTTTCACTCCCAATATCTGAAACAGAACTATTAAAAATTAAATGAAATTAGATTTTTTCATGAAAAACGCCCTTTGGAGTGCAGTATCAAACTATTTGTTAAGGGCAGTTTCTTGCAAAACAGATTGCCTAATGAACAATACAGGAAAAATACAAACAATTAGGAAAGCGAAATGTGACGTTTCAGAGTGCAAATCTGACTCTTTCATCAGACAAAGCAGAAAATTTCAAGAATTAACAATTAATTTCGTTTATTTTTTAATAGTTCTGTTTCAGATATTGGGAGTGAAAACCCATAAAAAACCTAAAAGCTCTAATCGATACTTACAGCTTTTCAGTTGGTAAATTTTTATAACCTATACTTTCTTGGCATATCGTGAAAACTTTTCAAGACTTCTTATAATTAATTAAATAGAACCTTTTTCTCGTTGGAATCGCTCTACAGAAATTGGTATAGAACTTTTCATATTGTTTTCACAAAAAATCTATGAAACCACTGGCGAAAGTGAGGAGACGTTCTTGATTAATTTTTTGTACTGTTCTAGTGACATGATCCTCACGAAACTTCATGGAAAATTTGAATATCAGTTTTTTCCACCTAGTTACCTAGTTTCATAATGATCGGAAAAGTATTTTTTGATTCATCTCAGACCTATCAACGATAGCGAAGAAAAAACCACAAAATTTGACATATTTCTTTACCCAACATTACCGAAAATTGAAATCGTATGGAAGTGAAATTCGGTTCACGGTTCCAAAATATGAACCCAATGGTCTGTGCGGAATCTCATCGGAATCCGATGGAATTAAAGTTTTCGAAAAAATCAAAATTTCAACAGAAATTTGAAAACTATTTAACTATACGATTTCAAAAAAATTATGTTAGCAGTTTCCAGTTCTTCAGTTTACTTATCAAGATCCAATCTGATCGCATTAGTCGTTTCCACATACTGAGGAAGTAATCTCAAAAATTCAAACGGGAATAACTACAAAACTGTTCGGCTAATTCCGCCCATTAACGAACTCAACCGGCGCATTATGATTCCTCAAAACTTTCCAGTCGCTAGATATTTTCTTTCATAAGTTATCGTGGTAACGGCAAAACCGAAAATAACATATATTTGGGAAAAATGATAGCAGGCTATTCCCTAGAACATTCGCACATGCATTCAGGAGTAGACTCTGATGGTAACTGATAATGTATCATCAGTTCTTGTCGAGTGCCAAATGATAGAGACTTAATTTTGATGATAAATATACCTGTCGTCTACCAAACCTGCACAAGTTTGTCATCAACTGTCAGCCGAATATGAAATGTGTTTTTTATTCAAAACCAAGCTGAGGACTGTTAGATAATCGGCAATTCTTCGAGACCATGAAATACACTATAATTAAAATGGACTTCATAAGGCTAAAGATGAAGATAAGGTTCAAGAAAAAGTATTATTATTGTTTCAAATCGGGACGAGTACAGATTTATGTTTGAAGATTACGGATTGGTCACAGAAGAGTTGAAGGTCAAGAATCTACTAGCCCGATAATTTGACGAAATAATGCGGCAGTCGGTAAATTTGGACAAGCTGAAACACTCCATGACCGTCCAGTGCCGTAGAAATAGATACCAATATCATTAGCTATCACTTATACATCTCTATTTCAAGAAAGCAGAAAAATTATGCTATCGATGTTCACTAGACTATCCCATTGTATTAATTTTCAGTTTTTTTTTCTGGATTTTCATCACCATTATCTGAAAAAGAGCTATTGATAAAAATCAAATTATTCTTCATAGAAAAAGCCCTTGTGGATTGCGGAATGCAAACTTCTTCAACAGACACTGAAGAGATAAGAATTCTGCAGATCTTCTCTTGATTGTCGGATGCAGGAGTCAGGTATAGATTCTGAAATTACAGTTCCCTTCATTGATCATTTGCATTATTTCGATATTGTTCATTATTCATTTTTTTTTTCTAGAATTAGCCCTAGGCAAATATTTTTGAGTACCCTAATCCAAGGAGCGTTTTCTATAAATAATAACTTCTATTTAATTTTCAATAGTGCGTTATTAGATATTGAGCGTGAAAACCAAGAAAAAACCTGAAAAGTAATGCAGAATTCCCTCAAAAATATCCTGTACTCGAAATTCCACAGTAATCTAGAATAATGGGAATCCTGGAATGAAGAATTTTTTCACTTCACCATCGGCTTCACAGGTTTTGAGGTTGTTGGTCGACCAACAAATAGTTGTCATTCAATGACGTCTTAGAGACCCTAGCATTATCTCAAAATGTCAGATCCACAAGTCTTTCGACTATTCAGGATTGCTATCTTAGCAACCTTAGTACTTGCTATGCTTGATATCAAGACAGGTTAGAAAGGGAATCTTACAGACATCAATTTGTTTTAGTATTATTTCTTCCAAGAATTCGAAAATATTGAAGATAGGGAGGTATGTGCGAATAGAAATTTGTTCAAGGTTCTCTAGAATATTTAATTTAAAGGAAAATTCTTAGACTGAAATACCGGCAGATTAAGCAACAGCTGAGAGGATTAATCTTATGATCTTACAACAGCCATCCCTTTGAATTGCCAACAGGAAGGTTCATCGAATTTCGAACCATTAACGCCTGCATAAAATTGCTGCATTTGATTTCTGGAAAGCAATATTCTATTAGTATTCAGGAAAATATGTCAATTCGACTTTAATTGGTTTTTCTGTTTCGTAACATTTTTGAATAAGTCGATGTTTACATGAATAAAAAAAAGTATATGTCAATGAAAATGTGTTCAAGGTTCTCTAGAATATTAAATTTCAAGAAATATTCTCAGACTAAAATACAGGCATAGAAGACAACAGCTGAGATGATTATTCTAATCATCTCAACAACAGCAATCCCTTTGATGTGCCAACGAAAAAGTTCATCGAATTTCGAATTATTAACGCTTGAATAAAATTGCTGCATTTGATTTCTGGTAACCAATATTCTATTGTTAATGGTATCCAGGAAATTGGTTATTGGTCAATTCGACTCTTTTTGTTTCTTAACATTTTTTATGTAGATGTTTACATGAATAATGAAAGCCGTGGATAAAGGTTATATATGCGAAATCATAAAAAACTCACGAAGCAGGGTTATTTCTTTCTTCCTTGTAGCTCTTAAGTCACAAAATACATTGTTGTCACCTCTAAAATCACCGATTATGGAAGTCCATGATAGCAATATTCCTATGACAAAACTCATAACAAACATTGCTATGACACTCGGAACATAATATGTAACATCATGGCCATATTGCTATGAATTAGAAAGATAGCAATATGACTGGAATAGCAAGGTTCATAGCATAGCAGGTTCATTCCAAAATTAATCTATAGATCTAATATATAATAATCTATGGATAATTCGAAGCTCATTCTAGAAGAATTTATATTCTTCGGTGTGATTTCATCCTACGCCATTGGTTGTCAGTTTTAGGCAAGTTGATAACCGCCTGGCCCTGGCTGGCTCGATCGTGACACTTCTTGACTCGGGACATATGCGCTAACCTATCATTACGTGTTGGAACCAAATTGTGGCGTATTATACCTTTAAGGTCGCTCACACAGTCGAACTCTATCGCGGTATCGCGCCTTTGATTTGGCTCCCTTCACTGATGATTATTGCTCGGTTTCCATTCTTATTTGTTTTCAATTTACTAACCTATAGCACCCAATTATACCTAACCAGTTTCCATTGCTTTCCGTTTCCATCTCCATTCGAGACGTGCAAAACAATCTGTTTAATGGCATACCATTTATTCACACCGGCTACTTCTACATTTATAGCTATGATCACTTTTCAACAATTTCACCATTTGAGATCTGAGGAAGCAGAGCTTTGAGCGAACACCACAATCAACGATATCTATTACGATAGATGATGGTTCAACTTCCATCGAGTCCCTAGATATTCATGGGAGAATTGAATTTAACCATGAATTGATCATCAGCTAGTTCAACCTATTGGCTAATCGTTTCATATCATTTTCGAATGAACTGAGAGATTACAGAATTTTTAAATATGATAATTTTCAAGGTTCATGCTGAAATTCGTGAGGATTATACGGTAAGACCATCGAAAAATTCAATTGTGTCGTTGATCACTCGAAGGAAATTCAATTTTCACAACAGCCTTTTCGTCATACTATGACTTCGTCAGTTGCAGATAAAATGAATAAAGTCAGCTCAAGTTAGAATTCATGACTGGGTGAAAATCCACTTATAGTTTTCAAACATAATATATTTTTTAGAAATATATCATACATATCCGATGGAGCTGAAATCTGGTACTGGGTTCTAAAACATGTCGGGTTGAAGGTTTGAAATTTTTCAATAACATTTTTTTTTCGATATGGCTAATAATTACCTTCCCTTGGGATTTGCGTGAATTTTTATTTTAATCAATTGGTTAATGAATAAATATGCATAAATACGATCTTGATGAAATTTACAAGTAATTATTAAGTTTCAATTTTGTAGACGCAGGATTTTTTCGAGTTAATAGTTTGGGAAAATAATATAGTTTCAGATTTTTATATCGCCGAAACTGTTCAGCTGATTGAGCTCATTACTGAGAGTGCTGAAGCAAAATATTCAGTATCTGCACCTGAGAATTTCCATACTGTTCTTCTCCTTAAAAAGGTACAGAGCGTTTATGGCCCGACAGACAGAATTCAATTCAAAAATAAACTTTTCATCAGTGTTGGTCCAGTCGTTCAGGGCCATTTTCCGTTCGTAATTCGAAAATTGAAGAATTGTTGGTAGTTGGCAAATTTTTCAATATACATACTTATTACATAAATATCCCGTTTTTCGTCTTAAATAGAAAAATACACACCCTTGGATTCATCAAAATCAACGAAATATTGATCAGTTCTAGATAGAAATAGTATGTTGAACCAAAGACACACCATATAGAACAGTCATCATTCACGTTGAGAAATTGAGTAACCGTCATTCCGCGTTTTCTCTGATTGGCCGATCCCAACTTTCAGGTCCCTGTCCACAGTCGCATGTTAGAAAGTTATCGTGGCAACGTTCAGACGGCCATCCAGACATAATCAATTTTGGCATCAGATTATTCATCACTGATTCCTTTCGGCAAAAAAACGAAAATTAAAGACATTTGGGCACAATAATAGCTCCCTAGAATATGCGCCGAAAACTCTTACTCGGATTTAATGACTCTATCACAAGTTGGAGTCTCGCTCTTTAAATCAAACGCTCTTAGCACATCATGATTGAACTTTTCATGCCATATCGGATCTTACTAAGGTACTTTAGGATTTCCTGCAGTTCATTATCGGCAGGCGCCAAAGTTACCACGTAAAAAAATTTATCCGCGAATTCACCTCGTGGGAGTGAATTGCATTCCCGTATCGGCATCGGAAGAGCAACAGAAAAAATAATTGCACTCAATCATGAACTCAATAATTATGATGGAGAATTTGAATGAAATGTGAACAATTATAATAAGTATGAAAGAATTACAATGTGAAAATAAATTGTATGTTGGAAGCAGGTATCATCGATAGTCTGTGGTTATAATATACGTAATACAAAATGAAATATCCGGTTCAATCATTTTGTCTCAATGTCGACAAATCTGTCAGAGCTGGTTTTACGGAGAATTCCAATTTCTAGGATATAGATTCTTCATGGCACTGTTTCAGAGTATTTTTGCCGCCAATACGCTATCCAGTTACGTTTAGAATACTGAATTGTTAACATGAATATGACTGGTAGAAATGAAACGACCAAGTTGTACTAAGCCGACTATTCGTCCATATATTTGGAGTTCATCAAGGCTACATAGAGACAGACGAAAAGAGCTATTAGTTAAAGCACAACAAATATGTATAAAGAATGAATAAAGTCATAAAATCATAAGACGACAACATAAATAAATTTGATTTTGTTCTTACCAAGTTTATTTAGTCCAATATTGGTTTTAAAAGAATTGGTTGAAGTGGGTGTTTAAAGTGAACAGAGACACTTTGCTGAACAATATGAAATTTGGACACAACGGACTAAGTATCAAGAAAATTTATTATTTCAGTGGTTTATATTGTCTTAAGGAATTGTCAAGTGAGTCATGTTTAGAATGATTTATCTACTCGCTTCATTTATAGTCTATTCGCGCATTTATTTTCGCGTTGCTTGGACCGTTGTGCCTAAATTTCATATTGTTCAGCAAAGTGTCTCTGTTCCCTTCGAATATCCACTGCAACCAATTCATTTACAACCAATATTCCACTTAATGAACGTAAGAACAATGTCAAATTTAAGTCTGTTGTCGTTTTATGATTTTATGATATTATTTATACTTTATAAATATTTGTTGTGCATTAACTGATAGCTCTTTTCGTCTGTCTCTGTAGCCTTGATAATTAGGAATTGGTTCATGCAGAAAAAATCTAGAAAAGCACTGGCGTGAGGAGCTTTTACGCGCTTGTTCAAATTCTAACTATTAGATCAACACAAAATTTTTCACCTAGTTGGGTGTTGGTAATCTCCACCTAATTACGAAGTTTCAATCTGATTGCATTTGTACTTCTTGAGATATCGCGGAAATAACGTTGAAATTCCAAATAACGACGGCACATCATTTTTCTTTGTATATCCGAAAGTGAATATCCGATCGAATTGAAATTTGGAACATTGTCGTTAAATGCTGACTCTAAGGTTTGTGCCAAATTCCTTCGAAATCTAATTAATATTTCGAGAGAAAAAAAATTATTTTTCAGGTTGTGCAACCCAATCGTTTAAGACCATTTTCGGCTCAAAATTCGAAAATTACAGACATCATGACGAAATGATAACGCGCTGTTTCCTAGAAGAAGCGCGTAAGCAGCTCCAGTAGTATAAACCGAGTGACAGATGTTGTAAACTGCAATATTGCAGATGCAGCATCCTGATACGACAATAGAATGAACGTCATGCACATTGATCAAAGTATTCTGCACTCGAAGATTAGGATTTGTCTTGGATATAACAGGTTATTAGTATTTAGACTCTTATTCTGCGGTTTACCAAAGTAAGGTGGTCTGAAGATCGGTAAAAACCGTGAATGAGCTGTAACTATTCTCCTTGGACCCCGCTTCTTCGGTGTAGATGTTATGGTTGCTTGGGTGATTAGCTCTGGCCAGAGTGAAATATTTGTTGTTTTATTGACAGATATTCGTCCTTGTGGTTTTGATAGTTTATATGATATATGCTAGTTGAAACCATTGAAATTCAGGAATTCATGAAATAAGGTTTCTAGGATAACCGAAAACTTCATACACATACATAATCTGTAATATTGATTGTATTTGGAATTCTTTGAAAGATTCAATCACATTTAATTGCATGAATTCAGGTTGATTGGATGTCTATTTTATGATTTAATATTCGGAATGATCCCAAGGTTCTGTTTTCTCAAACGGATTTCTGAATATATATCCTCAAATCCCAACCTGTAACCTATAATGATAAAATCAATGTTCCCATGTCCCTGCAGCATCTGAAGCCGTCACTGGAATGGAAACAACCACAAGGATGTAATTCAAATATCCATTTGTCATTTGTCCCTTAAAATTGCGTTATCGCGACGATGTCGAGTTTCCTATAATTAGTTTTGTATTATATGGCCTCTAGGCAATCATTTTCAATCCTTAGGTGGATAAAAATTACTGGTGATTGCATCACTTGTCTATATAATTAAGTAAATCATTCAAGAGTTAAGTAGTACTACGTGAAAATTTCCGATTTTGGTTTAAGATGTTCAGCATAAGGAACGCTCACTTTTTAGCACAATGATAATGCGACTTAGAGTATGAATATTGGCTGCGAATATACATGGTGTCACATCGACAACGAAACATGGAGGTATTTTCTGGTAGGAAAATCAAGATTTTGGAAAATCGATCTTACCTGTCAAGTTTTTCTGGGGGTGGAAGTTTATTATTTACATAAAATACGTCATCATATCATTTCATCCCTCTGTGTGGCAATCCCAAGCCCATGAATTTGAATGGGAAAGGAAGATCATGGGATTTGTTATTTAAAAATTATTTTCCTCCTGAAAATGTCAGTTCAATCTTTTTGCGATAACTGTCGAGCAGGGCCAGCTAGCAACTCGAAACTTGCAGAGTGGTTCGCACATCGGAATGCCGTTATTTCCCTCATATTTTAGAAAATACTGGAGCGATTGGATTGAAACTTGGCAGTTAAATGTAGCATAACGACGCGCAACTTTTAGCGAAATTTCGTTGAAATCGTATGGTCACTCAATTTGAAATAATATTTTTTATCTGAAACTATTTTTCATATTTGACAACAATTTCAGTTATACCTTGAACTTCATATTTCACAGCAGTGTACCAAATTTCAATTCGATACGGCTATTAGTTTCGGAGATATTGGGAAAAAATATGTAGAATTTAGTAGTTTTCTTCTCGGTATCGTTGTTTTTTCGGTATAAGTCAAGAAATACTGATTCAATCGTGATGAACCTTCGCAGCTAGTTCGAAGATGGAGGACAACATTGTGCAAAATTTCGTGATGATCGTGTCATTAGAACAGTTTGAAAAAAGTTTAAAATTTTTTTTCAAATATTTAATGGTATGTGATCTTCTCATTATATTATTCTCATTGAATTCTGTATAAACCTTCGAACTGTCATTTTTCGATGAAGTACTGGATTTCAGTTTGATCTAATCTGTGTTTTTGGAAATATTGGGAAAATAAAATTTTGAATGGGTATATCTGCGGAATCATAGGGTGGATTTTACCCATTCACGAATTCAGCCTTCGTTATTGAGGTCCAAACCTTCTCTACAAATATCGTGTTTCTAAGTTGTTTCTTTCGGAAGTTATTGTGTTTATGGTCGGCCGTTAGACGGATCAGATTATAACTTTGTAAATAGCTCCATACCTCGCTTCAGTGCTGTTCAATTTTTTTTCGAAGAAGATCAGACCAGACTGCTTTGCTTTGAAGATAAACTCAATCAACGATGTCGAGTACTTTGTCCACTGCCTCTTATATGAAACATTCTTCAAAAACCGAGAGAAAAGAAGTTATTCAACTGTGAATTTTTGCGAAAGGACCATTGCCTCAAATGGCAAAATATAAAAAGTTATTCGAAAAATAAGAACAGCAAAATTAACCATCTCAAGGTTAATAAACGACGAACAACGATTATCTCATTCACGATAACATAAAAGTGAATTCCAGAGAGTCCCAAAAAAAGATAAACCGGAAGATGCCAATCGTGATTTCGCACTAAATGTCGTCCTCTCTCGAACGATTGACGTCTGAAAGTTGAGCCCAATAAAGGATGTTCAACAAGTTGGTAAATGTCAACATCAGACGACAAATTGGCCAGATAAAACAGCCGCAACGCTCTAAAAAGACGGCTCTGATCCCTGTGATCCGACAAACAGGAAGAACTTTAATGTGACAAAGATGCTAGGGGAAAATACAATCACTCAATAGGCGGCTGCTGGGTTATGCCTTTTATACAGCAGGACGAAAGGGCCTCACGGTTATTGTTAGGGAATTCTACGGATGCAGGAATTCCTGCGGGGAAATATTTAACTTTCACATTTCCCAAAAACCCCGAGCGTTTTTCAATTATAAATTCGTGAACTGCTGATGAGATCAGCTTGCGGAATCGAGGACAAAGAGGAGATTTCAATCGAATGCTGATACGAACAAGACTTTCGCTTTGAAGATTTGAAACATCGATTCTCAATTAAAATTGTATAATCCGGTCAGGGATTTTTGGGGAAATTAGGGATTTTTGAGGGACTTTTCACTTAAACGAATTCTGATATTGGTGAATATTTTAGAGCAAAGAATACCTCGAATATAACAGGGTGGCTTTTGAAGGCCACAGTTCGTTGTTTTCAAAAAATTTTTTGGGTGGAAATGGTTAAAAAAAAATTGTAAGAATAAGCAATGCTACTTTTTATATCCAAGAAGTTTCGGGAAAATAAAAAATGAAATGGAGTGGAAAATCCCACGAAAGAATTAAGTACATCAAAAATGTTCAAATACTCACTGAAACCTGAAGAACGACACCCCGTTTCCTCCTATGAACTTCGAAATTTCTAAGGATTCTAAGATTTCACGCCGCTATTGGCAACGTTTAAACATGTACACTGCGATTCAGGTGCTTGACCTTGAGATATTCACGAGGTTTAATGAAACTTGGATGTGGTTGTGTTGCCTAGTCGTAATTAAGCACCACGTGGTATTGGTTGCTCTTAAGTTTTGTCGTTTTGCAGATAGTGATTATAGATTCTTGTTTCCTTATACTGCAGTCGAAACTTGGCAATCTATCTCATTTTCGAAGATATAGGCTCCCGAAGTTCGGAAAAAGTCCATTTCAGGTCACTATATCTACTATCAAAACAATAATTGTTATTGTAATTGCTAACTACTTTTCGGCTATTCATAAATCATCTTTGGCCATTTTCACAGTTCTAAGTTTCATACAGAATTCAATGAGGATAATATGATCAGAGTATCCCAGAATATTGAATATTTGAAAAAAAATTTTTTTTTCAACTCACGATCATCACGAAATTCCGTCAAAAGTTGTTCACCAGCATTTCCGAACTAGTTACTAAGTTTCATTATGATTGAAGCTGCAGTTTTCGAGTGATTTCGAAAAGAACAACAATATCGAGAAAAAATTTCACATCCCGAAAATAATTACCGTATGGAATTGAAATTTGGTACACTTCTGTGAAATATGACGCTCAAAATATGCTCGAAATTTTTTCGAATCTAAAGAATAGTGTGTATTTCAAAATATTCTAAGGAAACGTAGTTGTTTGAATGAATATAATCATTTTATGATATACGCCAGATATCGCCACAAATAATTCCAATTTTATTTATTTTTCGATTGCGCTTTTTTGCGTACTCAAACTATGGGACAACGTTTCAAGAAAATTTTTAATTCAAGACACAGAAGTCTAGTGTAAGAATGAGGTAGCTCTGTAAGCCACAAGTGTATTCTGATGTTGATCATTTTGAATTTGAACGGAAATACTAGAGTTCAAGTTCCAGGTGCATGACACCGGATAGCACTCAGCCTATGTACCGTTTATATTATTACCTATAAAATATCCAATCATTTTTCGTAATGCATATATATTTCGGAATGGGAACATCCACTGTACGCGTATGACTATGATATAATATTGTGGTTCTTTGCAACGGAGAGAAAAGTAATTCAATCTCATACTTTTGATTAAAATAATAACCGAATTTCGATCATAATAATCCTTCGAGAGAGAAGAAGAAAATTGGAAGAAAACCGCAAGCATCATCAGAGGTCATTATTGACATTTTACACAATCAGTAGGACTCGCCTGAAATATTACAAGGCGGATTCTACTGCCTTTGAGTTTCCTCTAAGGAGTCATTGGACTTTCGAGCTAAGCCTAATGGAAATCACTATTCGAATCAGTAAGGAATTGACCACTTGGTTATTTCGGTGGATTCAAATTGATGAAATTTATTTAGATTTCAATGATATTTTGCGGGATAATATTTCGCAAGGAAAAAACACGACATAACATCATAATAATTGCGACAAATTTGCGCATGACTGTTTCCAATAACCAAAAATTTGTTTTATTCCACTAATGAATTCTAATAGTCAACCTATCATTGATATTCTCTAGTGCCTAATGGCCAATCCCAAACACAATGACTTCAGAAAGGATTATATCTGCGGAATCATTAGGTGGAAGTTACCCATTCACGAATTCAGCCTTCGGAATTAATGTCCAAACCTACTCCACAAATTTCGAGTTTCTAAGTTGTTTCTTTCAGAAGAAACGATTCAGAAACTCGATATTTGTAGAAAAGGTTTGGACCTTGATTACGAAGGAATTTTATAAGGATAATATTAGGAGAAGATCACAGAATATTGAATATTTGAAAAAAAAAATTTGAAATTTTTTTCAAATTGTTCGACTGACACAATCGACAAGAAATTTCGCACAATGCTGTCCTTCAGCATCTTTGAACTAGCTGCAAAGTTTCATCACAATTGGATCAGTATGTCTTGAGTTATACCAAAGGAAAACGATATCAAGATGAATACCACGAAATTCTACATATTTTTTCCCAATATCTCCAAAACAAATAGCCGGTTCGAATTGAAATTTGGTACATTGCTGTGAAAGTATTCTTGAACATGTAGTTTCAGAAAAAAAAATTTTCGAAAACAATTTTGCAAAAATTTTTTTTTAAAACTGAGTGACTATATGATTTCAACGAAATCCTGCTCAAAGTTGCGGGTCGTTATGCTTCAACTAACTATCAAGTTTCAATTCAATCGCTTCAGTGGTTTCTGAAATATGAGGAAAATAACCTCGAAATTTCAAACGGTTATAACTCCGAAACTATTTGGCCGATTCGTTCCATTAACGAACCTAACCGCGGCATTCTGAAGCGCGAACTACCCCACAAGGTTCAAGTCGCTAGCTGGCTCCGTTCGACAGTTATCGTGTCGTCGGCCGGCCGCTCAGTCAGCCGGGCAGAATCGATTTTGACACCGGATTCGTCATCAGTGTGTCCAACCTGGGTGGACAATTGGACAAAACGATTGGCTTATCCTTTCCAAATATCGAAAGTTGTTGACAGATCAATCTGAATTCGAATTTAGTGGAAATCTGTTCCCGAAAATCTGATGAATGGTTTCCTGAAAATATTTTTTTTTGAAAAAAATCTCTATGTCTCTTTATTCACTTCGTTAATAGTTTTCATTATTCTGTTATTGTTCATTGGGCTTATTTTGTTCTACAAACTGCCTTTGAGCATTCGAATCCAGCAATCTACTAGGCAGTTTTCTATGAATAATAATTTTATTCAATTGTGAATATTTTTTTTTAGATATTGGTAAACCCAGAAAAAACCTGAAAAACAATGCAAAAACCTCCCAGTACATCCTCATTCGATATTTAAACAAAAACACTTGAAAAAAATCATTCTCAGTTGATTTCTGTCAGATATATTTTCCATTTTGACCACTAATGGGATTCCAATGGTCTGTCCGGAATATACCTATCACATGCTCTCAGGCATTGGAACATGAAAAAGAAATGGTGGGAGATCTTGATGCCGAAGATGAAATTCGGATGTCAGAAAAGCAGCTGTCCCCCTACAGGGTGCCATACCCAGCTAAAGTTGCGGCATATCAGGTCGAATACCGACAAACAAGAATAACAAAGCGTTGTCCTTTATTCCTGCTGCGTAATCTTAATTGAAAACTACTTAAAAAGTTATGATGTGTAAAAATATACCACTATTATCGGACCGTTTTATTATTATTGATCTCAATTTTCCCATGCAGATCTGGATAATTTAGTAACCACCTGCTTAATTCATCAGAATTTCATGAAGATACTCACTGCATACGATCATGCGAAAAATCCCTAGAAAAGCACTGACGTGAAGTCAGCAGCATTTGCGCGCAATTTCTAAGGAGGTGGCCACTTTGGCAACGAATTTGAACATGCGCGCAGGAGCTGCTGACTTAAGGCGCATGTTCTAAGCCTGCTGACTTCACTTCAGTGATTTTCTAGGTTTTTCCATTGAAATTACAATCGTATCGAACTGGAATTCGGTACATTGCTGTGAAATATGAAGCTCAAGGTATGAACAAAATTTCTTCCAAACATAATGAATAGAGTTCCGAAAAAATTAAAATGAGGGAGGAAAATCCAAGCAGATACATCCATTAGGATTCGTATTTCTTCAATATCACCAAAAATATCTATCCCATCGGATTTAAATCTCATACTTGATATTTACTTCGAATATCTTCGGAATCTGACTGATATTCTGAAATATAAGCTAGATCTAGCACTTGATAGAAAAACCTAGAAAAGCAGTGATGTGATGTCAGGAGTTTTTATACGAGCTTGTTCAAATTCAAACAATTAGATTAACTCGATATTTTGCACCTAGTTGCGCTTTGGCATTCTCCACCTAATAACGAAGATTCAATCTGATTGCATTTGGACTTCTTGAGATATTGCGGAAATATCGTAAAAATTCCAAATAACAACGAAATTTAGCATATTTTGTTCCTTCTATCTCCGAAAGTAAATATAAGATCGGAATGAAATCTGGACTATTGTGTTTGAATACTGATTCGACAGTTTTTGCCAAATTTCGTTGAAATCTAATCGATATTTTCGGAGAAAAATAACTTTTCCATAAGAATTTGAAATATTTTCGAGTAAACATCTTTTGAAAATTTTCTAACAACCGGATCCAAACGAAATTTTGAACTTAGTTGCGCGTTAGCATTCCAAAATTGTTCACAAAGTTTCAATCTGATAGATGCAATACTTCATGAGATATCGAGGAACTAACCTTAAAATTTCAAATGGGCCTAACTCCGAAACTATAGGACTGATTTCACCCGTTAACGAACTTAGCTGAGATATTTGGAGTCCAAATATAATCTGAAAGAATTGAATTTGATCAAGGAATCTTCTTCAGGGTTTTCAACCCAATCTCTTAAAACCATTTTCGGCACAAAATTCGAAAACAACAGCCCTTAAAAAAGACAACTTGAAGGTTCAGGCGAACTTCGAATCTGAATGGTAGTTCATTGTGTAAAGAAAACTGTTTTCGATTTTTCTATAGAGATCCGACCCTCGTACTGATCGAGCTTTAAACCATTTAGGGCCGGTATTATTAAACTTAACTGGAAGTTATCTTTAACCTTAACTGACAGTTTTGACAGTTGTGTTTGGACATAACTGTCAAAACTTCCAGTTAAGTTTTATAATATCGGCCCTAAGTCAGTCAAACATGGATAGATTATTTGAAAATATCATCAAAATTTTAACGCTCTTGTTTCCGAGAAGAATCGCTTAAAAAAAGCTCATTTGAAGAAATTAAAACACCTATTCATTGTTATTATCCTTGAAATATCGCAGTATCGAAGTTATTTGTTTTAGCACAGACATGAAATTTGCAACGTGTTCAATCTTCTAAAAAGATCTCTGTAGGAATATTGTTTCCGACATGATCTAATACTCCTTTCACCAAATGATTGTCATCATTGACCAGCCTATTCTCCTAAAACGAATTTCTCCATCGCAATGGACATGCCATCCCAGATTCAAGGCCTCGAATCCGACAAATAGAACGAGCACGTCGAAAAATCAAAAATCTCAATCGATCTTCCTAGATTTTTTAGTACATGTAACCGTTTTGTATCTTAACGTTCCATTGAACATCCATCAATAGCTACAGTTTCGTAACTTGACATTGGCTAAAGGTTATGTCTAATTGACTTAGAAGAGATATTGTCACTAGTAGATTCTTGTCAACTCGTTAGACTTTGTATTGAAAAATCAATCAATCATATTTCTCAATCTGTACAGAGTTGGTTCACGGAATCCTTGAACAGGTAACTGAAAGAATGGGTACATAGACAACGGTGTACACTTTAGTAAATTAAAATCGAAGTACAATATGTTCTTTGTGAATGTATATGAATGACGGTGGCCTTTTTGCGCGCATGTTCTGGGGAACAGCGTGCTTTCGTTTTGTCCAAATGTCTGTAATTTTCGATGATTGAGCCATAAATGGTCTCAAACGACTAGGTTGGACCCACTGATGACGAATCCGGTGTCAAAATCGATTCTGTTCGGCTGGCCGTCCCTAGACACGATTACGGTCGTACGGAAAATCCTATCGACCTGAAACTTCCAGGGTAGGTTGCATTTCCAAATGCGACGGTTCAGTTTGTAAATGGGCAAAATCGGCCTAACGGTTTCGGAGTAAGAGCCTTTTGAAGTTTTGACGATATTTTGGCGATAATTCGAAAACTACTGGAACGATTGGATCGAAACTTGGCAGTTAGTTGGAATACAGCAACGCGCAACTTCTCGCGAAATTCTGTTGAGATCATTCTATCAATAGATTTAGAAATTTTTTTTTCACGAACTGTTCATCACATTCGAAAAAAAATTCAGCGCGAACTTTAATCTTCATATTCCTCAGCAGTGTACCAAGTTTCAATTCGATACGGTCATTAGTTTGGGTGATATTGGGAAAAATATATGAAATTTCGTGGTTTTCTTCCCGATATCGTTGTTGTTTTCGGTAAAACTCAAGAAATACTGATTAAATCATGATGAAACTTCGCACCTAGTTTGAAGATGCTGAAACACAACTTTGTACAGAATTTCGTGATGATAGTATTATTAGAACAATTTGAAAAAAAAATTCAAATTTTTTCTTTCAAATACATATTCAATATTCTATAATCTTCCTATCATATTATCCTCATTAAATTCTGTATGAACCTTCGAACTGTAATTTTTTTATGAAGTACAGGATTCCTATTCTATCTGATCTGTATTTCTGGAAATCTTGGAAAAATAACATTTTGAATGGGTATATCTGCGGAATCATTGGGTGGATTTTAACCATTCACGAATTCGGCCTTCGTAATTAAGGTCCAAACCTCCTCTACAAATATCGGGTTTCGAAGTTATTTCTTTCGGAAGTTATTGTGTTTACGGTCCGGCCGTTGATTCCGTAGATAAATCCATTCAAAATTTAACTTTTTAATATTTCCAAAAATACAGATTAAATCGAATTGAAATCCAGTAAATATCGAAAAAAAATCTGAAAAAGCACTGCTGTGAAGGCAACAGCTTTTGCGCGCATGTTCAAATTCGTTGCCGAAGCGGTCATCTACATTGAACATGCGCGCGAAAGCTGCTGCCTTCACGGCAGTGCTTTTCTAGATTTTATTTTTTACATGACATGAAATATACGGCTGAGTATTGTTGTCCCACGAATAATATTTCAGCAATAACATTTTTTAACTTATTTGTAATTTTGATGTTTTCTCGAAGATCTTCACATGAGCAATGAGATCTTTTGCTTTCTTTCTAGTCCTCAGAGACTTTTTCAGATTATGTCGCTAGTTAAGACACGATTCTCAAAAGTGGATTAATGAAGTTTTCCTAGCTCCAATTTCTGAATAGAATACGTAGAAAGCACAACATTATGGTCGGACTTGAAGGATGTGTGTTCCACTACAACCAGAAGGTATAAAATAGTTATCACTAAACTTGTAACACTGCTTAAATATTCATCATTTTCGCCTAGCCGGTCGTGGCCAACATTTGGATAGTATTGTGAATAATTAAATGATACCGTTCACACTTAACAAATAATATGACATCTTTGGCAACTAATTTCAAAATGGGTGCAAAAGTCGCTAACTTCACGTTAGTGCTTTTCTAGAATTTTTACGCGCTTGTTCCAGGGAACAGCGCCTTATCATTTCGTCACGATGTCTGTAATTTTTGAATTTTGAGCCGAAAATGGTCTTTAAACGATTGGGTTGAGCTCCCTGAAGAAGAATCCGTGGTCAAATTCAATTCTGTCCGTCCGTCCGGCCGTCCGTCTGCCCCTACTTTAGAAGGAAAGACTTGGTGACTTCAAATTGTCAGACTAGGTTTTGAGTCCAAATATCTCGGTTAAGTTCGTTAGTGGGTGAAATCAGTTGGATAGTTTCGAAGTTAGGCCCATTTGAAATTTTGAGATTAATTCCACGAAATCTCATGAAGTATTAACTCGATCAAATTGAAACTTCGTGGACAGTTTTGGAATGCCAACGCTCAACTTAGAGCAAATTTTCGTGTGGATCCAGTTGTTGAAAATTTAAAAAATATTTTTATTAGAAAATTTTTAAAATTTTGGATGAAAATTTTTTTCCCTGAATATATTTATTAGATTTCAATGTAATTTGGCAAAAACTCACAACCACAAATTCGATCCGATATTTACTTTCGGAGATATAAGGGATATAAGGTCGTTATTCGGAATTTTAACGTTATTTCCGCAATATCTCGAGAAGTACTAATGCAATCGGATTGAAACTCAGTATTCAGGTGGAGATCACCGACACGCAACTAGGTTTCGTGTTGATCTAAAAGTTAGAATTTGAACAAGCGCGTAAAAGCTCCTGACCTCACGTCAGCGCTTTTCTAGATTGTTTCTTGTGTTACGCACTTGTTCTAGGGAACAAGATCTTCATTTTTTAAAGAATGTTGAGTCGACAATGGTCTATGGTCAAATTCGATTCTTTCCGGCCCTCCGTGTGTTCTATCTCCTAGACGGGATCTTCAGATTTGGAGTATATTTATGAGGTAATGGTGTTCACAATCGGCCGCTGGATTGACCGTTAATAAAATAACTTTTGAAAAGAATTAAGTACAATCTCCATATTCATAGAGTGAGTTGGCTTGATCAACAAGGTGGAATACATGAATGGGTCAAATTCGACAGATGATTCAGTAGATACTTTTCTTACGAATTTTGGACGAACCTTCACGCCACCATTTTATGACCCAGTACTAGATTTTAATTCGATCTGTAAATTTCCCCACATTGAAAATATTAGGGAAATGAAATTTCGAATTGTCTGCCTTTGTAATTGAGCGCTAAATATGCTCAACAAATATCGGTTCTCTGAGATTCTTTTATCGGAAGTAATGATATTTGCTATCGGCTGTTAGAAAAATTCGTCAATAGGTAGAATCTGTCGAATTATTCCGTAGATATATCTATTCGAAAAATTATTTTCTCAATATCTATTTCCAAATGTACCAATCCTATCGAATAGTATTTTGTCGAAAACTCGTAAGGTTCCTGCAAAATTTCCTGAGGTCCTGATTTGTTGTCGCTGCTTTCTTAGAATTTTTTTTGCTGACCATGAGTGTACACTGAATATTCCGAAATATTCCAGAGAAGAAACATTAATGAGATAATGAATTACATAATATTTCTTCGAAAATGTTAGCATGCATGCTCAACGCCCTGCGTCAATATCCTTCTTGTGAAACATTGATTTCCTCAACTGATAAAATTCTATTAATCATCTCCTTTTTTTTCAGGTGAGTATATCACTTCATCGTGCCGGCTCTCCTAAATAAAATAGAAGGTCGCTGATAGTGAGTATTCTGTTTACGTCATTACACCATTGAGTTCCTTGGTCCAATCACCAAGAGTCGTGATCCATAAACTTGTCAAGGTAAATCCTCATTGTGCAGAGTTTCGTTCACAATGAAACTTCAATGATTAGGCTTTCGAACGACTTTACACTTGCACTCACAGTATACGGAAATTGAATCTTGACCCTCAAAGATTGAAGGTAAAGTACTATACAAAGAGCAAAATGTCAGCCTAAAATACCATGAAACTCCAAACTCTATATCAATATCCATCACCAATATAATTTATACCAGTACCCCATATATACCCCAAATAATTAGAAATACATTCACCTTGGCGGGTCAATATTTCTGGCAAGATACCACAATATTGTTCATATCATTTATTTTATGAAGTGCCAATTAGGCACATCGCGAACACTGATAATGATCTTGTGAGGTGAATTAATTGTATTGATGGCTTGTATCAAAAATTGCATCTGTACAGAAATTTAGAAGCGTTATAGGCAATATTATAGTCTTTTAGTGTGAATACATCACATTGTTTCAACGCTGAATATTCACGGGTGACTCCAAGTACAACGTTTTGCAGGATTCAAAAATGAATTAAAATAGACAAAATAATCGTTGTAGCAGAATAGTTATTCATCTTCGAAGCTTATCTCTGTTCTAACCTTATCGATCAAAAATTCTAGATTTTTTCAATGAGGTTAATTTTATTCGTAGGATAGAGTTTCTCAACTTCTTTCTATAAGATAATTAGATGATTCAACAGAACTGACAGTATTGCTTTTCAGGTTTTCTTCAGACCCCGACAAAATATTTTGGAGTTATAATGATGTATCATCCAATTTTTAAAAAAAATATATCAACTCACTCAGAAAAGCTTAGATAATCATATTTTCATTCATTGAAATTTGAGAGTTAATTAAAGTGACTCTGGATTCACCTAATTGGAATAGTCATTCAATAGTTGAGTAAAATTTTGAATAATACCTGAAGCTTGTTGATCTTAAACGAGCCTTCCTGAAGAAAAAAGATCTTGATGCAATAATCAAATAAAACACACATTTCTGTTATTATTCAACATAATATGCTGGTGGGGTCTAGATGCGTTAACACTCTGTGATTTTTTGGGATTTCAATTCCTTTGATTTTATTCATTTGGAATATGGTATTTATCATTGCCTTCCTACTCTGAGTTCACGAACACGAACAGGTAACTTGATTGCCTTTGTGAGCTAGACATATTGTAACAAATGAAATTTATGTGTATTTTCGGTTATGAATGAATAAATAAATATAACAAATGAAAATTCACTTCGATTTCCCTCAATCGAACTCATTGCGTATATTATGTGTGGCCTCATAGTCAGTTTTACCCCTCAATATGGTTTAGATTGCTGAATAATCTTAATCATAAAAGATGAAACACACTGTCTCATTCTTTATTTGTATAATATTCATTGTTCACCTATTTAAGTAACTAAAGTTAGTTTTTGATCTCGATCATTATATGCCAGTTGATATCATTTTAATTTAGGTTCTATCACTATAAAGTATATCGTAAGATATAAATAAACATCGAAAGGTTTCATGGAAAATCATTACGAAAAAATCTTTTCTCTATTCCATGATAATATCCAAAGCCGTAACTTTATCAAGAATATTATTACGTGAAGCATGATTTCGACGTCTTTCTCTGAGAACCTCTCATGGACGAGCCCAAGGTTTCGAAGATTTCTAGGTAAATTTGAAATAACTTTATGCACTATCAATAATCCCAAATATTTTTCGAAATCGTGCAATATTTTACTGTGCATACATCGTATCTGATGGTTATATTATTTTGGAAATTAACTGAGCTATAGAAATTTTAATAGTGATATTTTTGATAGGTTTAGAAGGACCTCATTCAGGTTCTTTCAGAAGTCTTGAAACTGGCAAATTTCCATTTTTCAAGTCGTATGATGGGACCTTCAATTGTCTCACAAAAACGACTTGACATTTCAAAGGTTCCTCTGGATGGTCTGGGACAGCAAGTAACTTACTAACCAGATGAAAATACTAGACGCACTTACTCACCGAATATGGACTGAACCAATAAACACCACTGAAACACTGATTATTTTTACACCTTCAATGCTTATTTGCACAATAAATCGTAAACACGTAAAAACCAGACTAAAGTTTGGAAGCAATAACTTATTTTATTAGTCTACTCTATTATTTTCGAAGTCGAAAGTTCTAGTTTATAACAGTATTCTTTTTTTTTCGAACCCATTTGACTTACTTTTTGTCGTGCATTATATGTGCAAGTGGCTCGAAAGCTATTCACGACAACGGAATCAATAAAGTATTTCGGCGAAACCTATTCCATCTTCCTGGTCCTTCGAAACGGATAAGTACAGAAATAATTCCCATAATGGGATCAGGCTGTGAATTCGCAAATTCCATAAGAACGTCAAGGCTCATAAAGTGATCGGTGCCTCTGGCAAAAACATGTTAGCATATATTACGCAGTGACAGGACGGTTGGAAGCCTTTGTACCGCGGCTCGAGACAGGCTAATGTCATCCCGAGGCACTCGCTCAAGACAATCCCATTTGCTGTCAAATTGAGACCCAAATCATTTTTAAAGTACGTACAAGATCGAAACCGAGGCACGACCAGATATTATACGGCAAACTAAACTGCTTTTATGCTATTTGCCACTTCCAGTAATGATAGAGCAGATCGACAAATACAGCGTGATCGAAATTTTCCTCCTAAATGATACACAAATGTTTTTCGCTCCACTCTGTTCCCAGATCGATTCCGAACGTATATAGCTTCGGGAATTCTGAAATTACTTATTCGAAACGACCCACGATCTGTGTTCGAATTCGAATTATACTGTAGAGGATGATAACGCTTCTATTTCGGGACTTGATTCCACTGATATTCTCTTTTCTGCCCAACTTCAGCGTCAATTTTTTTCACATAGAGCGTACTATGTTTTGTCCCCAGCAGGGCTGGGCAGTATTTCAATTGCTTGTAATTTAAATATGTATTTGAAATACAAATACGTATTTTGTATTTGTATTTCAATTACTTCTTGAAAATGTATTTTGTAATTGGGATTTCAAATACCTGACGCTTAAGTATTTTGTATTTTGTAATTCGATACTCTTTTTTTCGAAATACTTCCGAACAAATACATTTAGCACTCTACAGAAAATATTCCCTGAACCTTCGTTCAGATGGCGCGATGTTCATCTGCTCAATCTTGTTCTTCTGCTAGCAATCATACTTTCGGCAAATGGAAAGGAAGAAAAGGTACTGCGCAATGGTCATTACCGAAATACTCGTGATAAGGACAGGTTAACTCCTTTATACGGTTTTTTTTTATTAAATTTGTTTGAGTTCTGTTTATTAGACTAATTTATTAGTAAGAATTCAACTATGGATGATCAAATTCCTTCCTCGGTCCCGGACGACGGCAACGATGAAGACGGAGTGAATGAGGGGACGTATCCGCTAATCTTAAGTGGAAAGTATTTCACAGTGGTCAATAGCGATAATAGTAGCAACAAATCCAACAATGATAATGACAATGTACAGGCTTTAGATTATCTTCTGGGCAACAATTGGTACTACTGCAAACTTCTACCTGTTTTAATGTCCATAAGAACTATATTAGATCAGCTGCAGGATTCCAATTTGAGACATTCCACAATTATCATATCATCACTGAAAGAGAGTTCAGCACGAAGCTTCGAAGAGTTTTTTCGAATGTGACCTGAAGTGAATAGAGCCATTTTGGCGTCATGTTATCATCCTAGCTATAAAATGCGTTGGTTGCTAGAAATCATGACAACAGATGAGAGTCGGACAATTCAAAATCTGGCTATTCATGCCTTAGAGGCCAATTACAAAAAAGTAATCAATGCCTGGGATTTGCAGTAGAGGTGAGGAAGAAGACGGATTTATTGTTTTTGCGAACAGGGACAGTGATCGACCACAGACTTCCAAAAATGGAGTTAGAGTTAGTCAGCTTCCAAAAACGATAAGAGCAAAGAGCTCACCATCCTTGAACACTATCCTAATATAAAAAATGTGCTCATACAATATAAAACAAGTTTGTGCTCATCAGGACCTGTTGAAAGATTGTTTTCTTTAGCTGGTTTTATTCATTCCCCAACAAGAAGCTGTTTGTCTGATACCACATTCAAAAATCTCGTGTTCCTTTCTGAGAGGAAATTTTTCTATTAGCGATTAAATAATTAGTTGTACTCTTTTTTCATTTTACGTAACATCTGATTGTATTTTGTTATTTATATTTTGTATTTCAAATAAAAATAGTTGAAATACTGTATTTTGTATTTTATATTTCAAATACCCTACTTGAAAATATTTTGTATTGCAAATACCTGCGAGAAAGTATTTTGTAATTTGCATTTCAACTAAGCCAAGCATGTATTTTGCCCAGCCCTGGGCCCCAGTAAGATTTTAGTAGGTCTGCAAGAAATATTATGTGATTATGTGTTGTTTCAATTGTATGGAAAAATTTTTTCATCCTTGCCAGAAGATCAATCTGAGTTTCAGCTCCGAATCACCATCATTTAACTTCTGAGAGCCCTATATCCGTAGAGTTTGGAGCTCGTAATGTCGTCAAATTTTGTGTTATATTAGAGGAGTGATCTTTGAAAAGTTTGAAGAGGCCTTATGAGAACAATCTCTATTAAGATAACAAGTTTGTAGATGGCACATTCTTGAAAGGTCGAGAACATTTTTAGGTTTTTTCTGGGTTTTCGCTCTGAAATAGAACTATTAAAAATTGAATAAAAATTGTTTTTCGTTTCGGAAAATGCCCTTGCGGGTTTCAGGTTTTAACTATTTTTTGAGGGCAGTTGCTTGGAAAACAGATTGCCTAATGAACAATACAAACGATAAACAAAGCGAACTGTGGTGTTTCAGAGTAAAAATCTGACTCTTTCAGCAGACGAGAAAATAATTCTGAAAAATTTTCTCGTTTGTCTGATGAAAGAGTAATATTTGTACTGCAAAACGTCACAGTTCGCTTTGTTGGTCGTATGTGGTGTTCCGGTATTGTTCATTAGGCAATCTGTTTTTCAAGAAACTGCCCTTGACAAATACTTCAATCCTGCAATCCGCAAGGGCGGTTTCCAAAAAAAAATCAATCTTATTTAAATTTTCATAATTCTGTTTCAGACATTGGTAGTCAAAACCCAGAATAAAGCTAAAAATGATGCAAAATCCTCCCAAAATAAGCTTTTATCGATAGTCACTCAGGAAGATCCTCAAATTCAAAAACAGACAAAAACGCCGGAAGTTCAGATGTTCTTGTAAGATGAAACTTTCGTTCGACATTAAGGGTAATATGAGCTCTGAAAAGTTTGAACAGGCCTATAGGAAAAATTCCACAAGTTTTTTGGAGGCACAAATCATTTTCGGAAGCCTAAGAACATTCTTGTGGCATCAGTTCGTCGTTTGTGAATGGCCAAACTGAATTCGGAACGAACTGACATTTGGTGGAATCTCTTTAATATCTACAAGGTCTCTGCAAAATAACATCTGATAAATGGTGTTAAAAAAAATTTTTTTTAACAAAAATTCAAGAAATTCTCGAAAAAATGTTTTTAAATTCAATAACTTTGCATTACCAACAAAATTCCATGAGCGGTTGAATGTTGTTGCTTCTCTTCAACTAACTTCTACGTTCAAATCTTATCGCACCAGTAATTCTATTGAGATATTGAGAAAATTAGCTCAGAAATTGTTAGTAGAACTCTGAAACCGTTCAGCATATTTAGGTCATTAACTCAATCGGGGTATTCTGACATGCAACCTACCCAAAAGTTTCAAGTATCTAGCTCTTTTCCTTATCAAGTTATCGTGGCAATGGACGGACGGGTGGTTGGCCAGACAGAATCGATTCTTCATCAATGAGTTCAATCTAGTCGATTGAAACCTCTTTCGAAAAAAAAAAATTTTAAATTCCAGGTATTTGGGGAAAATAGCGCGCTGATCCCTAAAACATGGCGCGTAAAAAGATAGCCCAATATTTGTAAGAACATTTGCGAGAAACTTACTCAATCTATGTTGCCGACACTTTTTTCGCCAAGAGTCATCAATTATTTGCTTGGAAAATTACCATGAATGGAGTTGTATGTTCAGAAATCGCATATAGTTTTCCATTCGTTAACATGTTATTGCCTGCCTCTGAACATATAAATTTTCCAAAAAAAAATACGTGGTCAACTTCATAGCAAGTAGATTCATAATCCAAAAAAAATTCGCGTATTCCTCATTTTGGTATAGTAACGGACGTTAAGTTTCTAATGAAAGACGTCATCCTTAGCGAATCAATAGATTCGAAGCAAGACGGAAATTCTATCAGAACCAATTTTTTGTCGGGTAGTGTGCACTGTCGAAGAGATTACCAGACCGAGCTGGGAAATATGATAGGGGTGCATCCATATTTATTCGACGTGTTCCTCCTTTCTTTGAAATTGTAACGAAATGCTACCACAAATGTCAGAGAAGCGCCCCACATAGAGTTTCATGAATAATTCCTCACATATTTACAGGGCTGTCAAGTGGTCCTTTGTCATGCAAAATGCTGTCGCAACGTCATTTTCACTTCGCAAACCCCTAAACCGAAAAATATTAGCTCGCTTTCCCAACTTTGAACACAATCAGATGCAAATTCTTCACTTCATGCGTTTCGAACGTTTAAGTGTCAGTTTCACCCCAAGTTGACACGAATTATGCCAATCCTTCCGGTTTTCATCCGACTGAAAAAGAACAGGAAGGAATAGAAATGCCATTCACGCAACATATATACATTTTTCACGAATTTCCGCAGATACGTTTCATTCCAGGAGTTCGAAGTGCAGCTCATAATTAGTGAATAAAAATATTTTAGGCAGGGAATTCGCTAACTATGAGAACCCATCAAAACCATATTTATCATCTGCAAAAGTTGGAGAGTTAACGGCTCTCAAGCATGCGTTTTTGAAAAGTTTAGAAGTTGTAATTAGTTTTCAGAGTCAGAGTAATATCCACGTGTATTTTATGTATACGAATGCCGATTTTTAATTAACCTTAGCTTGGCTTTTATAACCAGAAAGCGTTTTTCAACTGGAGTTCATTTGATATTTGTTCATCGCTACCCTTGCTTTATTTTCTTGTCTCTCCCCCCTAGGCATCGAATTCAATAGGAGCCCTGCTCGAACTTTTCGAAAGCGTCATTTGTTCACCGAAACTTTTTTATTTCAAATCATAATCACGCAAGGATCCGTGATTTTGGTCCCAAATATGAGTTCAATGATGTTCGGACTCGACATATAATACTCTTCACTGGGTGTGCAACACTTCATTTCCTATTTATGACCTAGATAGATGGAGAATACTGATGTCGGCTCAATATTTATACGAAATTTTAATGGTCAAGACCACATATCGACATCTTTCATAGTTCTTGAGTTGCATGGTATCTGCAGCATGAGTTCATTTTGGAAAAATTACTATGATTTGTTTCCTGCGAAAATTTTTGATCTAGTGGACCATTCTGATTAAATAGTGGTATCGTTCTTCTTTCGAATGGAAAATCCCTATATATTTTCGAATATTTCGATTGAATTATAAGGCAAACATGAAATTTTTATGTGATTATTTGAAAAAAAAATTAGTCTAGCTACCATTTGTAAGCCCCTTTTTCGGCAGCACAGTTTTAAACTCTTATTTACAATGAAATCCTGAAAATTCGTCATTTACTCTTATTCACTGTTGAATAGAATCGTCATAAGTATTTTAATATCAAGTAAAGTTGAATACTTCAAAAGAATGTGGCTCAGAAATGCTCCTTCACAAACAAAAAACTATCGACAAGAAAAGAATTACAGCAACTTGCCTAAAATAAACCTTCGCGAGAAATACTATATTAAATTACAAGTTCTGATAACAGGCATATACAGTGTGGGATTAAGAATACACAAAAATAAACTCAGAGAAACATTCATTAGAAAATCGAAAAAATCCTTAATACTTATTCTTATAACTTTCAAGTTTTTCTTCTTCTTAGAAGTAGACCTATTTATCAGAAGCAATTTCCTAAATAATATTGCTTCACGAAATAATATTCAAACAATACAAACAAATGAAGCATTCAAATGTAAGGTTTCGGAGCATAGTTCACACTACGTATCGGACAATGGACTAAAAATCTTCAGAACTATTTTCTTGAACTATCTTCTCTTTCCGGAATTCCTGTCAAATTTGACAAAAATTATTGAAGACAAACTTCTAGAAAAGCACTGACGTGAGGTCAGGAGCTTTCACGCGCTTGTTGAGATCTGTTGCCAATGCGGTATTTTTGAATAATTGAGAAAGTAACAATGATACTAAGGAAATAACAATGAAATTTGTTATCTTTTTTCCCAATATTTCAGAAAATACCTCAACAAACTGAAATCTGTACACAATTTTGAGTATTGCCCAATTCATCAGCATCATAGAAACCTTGTACATGGTTCCCTGACGAAAAAATGTTCAACAGAAATTTTTGAATATTCAAACATAAAAATTCTAGTAATGAAGAGAAAGTTTTGTTTCATTTTTTCACAATACGACTTCAAGTAGATTTTCATAATGTTGCGCAGTGACATCGAACAATCAATTACAAAATATCAATACGATCGCATCAGGCATTATTATTATTGACTCCATCAGTCGTGTAAGATCATTTTCCGAAAAAAGCCAAAATTACTGACATTACTCTCATTTTTACGCGCTTGTTCTTGGGAAGAGCGCGTTATCATTTCGTCACGATGTCTGTAATTTTTAATTTTGAGCCGAAATTGGTCTCAAACGACTAGGTTGGACTCACTGATGAAGAATCCGTGGTCAAAATTGATTCTGTCCGTCCGGCCGTGTGCGCTGTAACTTTCGAAAGGAAAGACCTAGAGTCTTGAAAGTTTCAGGTTAGGTTGAGATCCTGAATATCCCGGTTGAGTTCGTTAATGGGCCAAATCGCCAGAATGGTTTTTGTGCTACAGCCGTTTGAAATTTTGATTTTTCAATAACTCGAAAAATAATTATCTGATCGAAATGATACTTGGTTGGAATATGGACAGTGTCAATAAGAGGAATTATCCATGGAAAAATTCGAAAAAAATTATTTTCTTCAAATTTTTTTCAAATTTTTTTCGAAAATTTTTTATTTCATTGAAATTTCACTGAAATTTTCAAGTCACCCTTTCGCAATGTGAACAAGCGCGTAAAAGCTGCTGACTTCACGTCAGTGCTTCTCTAGATTTTTGTAATAATGATTTGGGTTAAATGATATGTATAAAATGGCGAATTTTCATTCTTCGTGAACATTCGCTCAAGCTGGGTGACGAAGCTTTCCGAACGTCCCAGAGACAATATTTTTTTACCCACTAGAGTATTCCATGATTGCAATTGTCTTCCACTATGCTCTGTGCACAGAGCATAGTTGATGCTACCAGTACCGATGCCTTCAAGAAAGCCTATGATCGACTATAATTGTGATTTGCTTTGTTTTGTTCATTCATCTTGTGAATGTAGTTAAGTTCTAATTTTTTTCACTTTAGTCATTTTTTTTTTGGTGACTTGATTATTTATAGTTCCATATCTCTACTGTCATTGTATTTATAATAACAATACTAATTTTTCACTCGTTCATATAGTTTCAATTGCATTTGGTTCAATTGGTTCAAGAATTGCTCATCTCGAAAAAAGTATAACTTCTTCTATCGGAATTTTATACGTTATAAATTCAATTTCGATTACTTATGTTTAAGAAAGCAGAGGAAAAAACCAAAGAAAAGTTCTCTGAGGAATGCAAACCCCTACCAGAATATCCTTTGAGTGAGCTAGTTTATGTGGAGTTGAATTCTTCCAACAGAAATTTGTTCGAATCCATCCCTATTTTATTTGGCGCGAATTAGCCAAATTCGAAAAAAATATTATTGATAAATGTAATAGTCAAATTTCGAGCAAAGAATGATAAAATTATATTTTAAATTTTCAGCTATTTTCCTTCAATTTAAGTGAGTTCAGGAGTTGAACTACGGTGATTTCTGAATTAAATTTTCATCAAGGAACACAACTGACGACCGGAGTCAAACAACAAAATACTGAAACAATGATGAAGTATGGATATATTTTTGATACTAACACAGAAAGATAAATCACGAAGAATCCATTATCGAAAAATATTCATACAAAACGCCTCCGTATCATAATACAGATTCAAGTCATGTTAATCAGAAGAGGATTAATAGAATCGATGGTAATGAACCACATTGAAAATCCAATTGTCCCATAAGAACTGACTCAGTAACTGGTAGTACTCAGCAATTTGAATGCCCACCAAAATGGAGGTTGATTTCTATCTGTTACTCTATTTTGAAGGTACAAAATGACGACAAATGATCAACATGATCATCTAGAAATTCCTCGTTCCCAATTACGGCATTGTGCTGCGGTATGACGCAACAGAGATCGAAATCCAATATGAAATATCATCGTTTTCAATGGGACATGATGGATGTCTAATACACGGGTCTTTTTTAATGTGCTGTAATGGGACAACAGCGGCTTCTTTTGTCACGTAAAAGGATGCTACCTAACGTTTTTTTTTTCGAATCGCTTCTACCTCGGTTCAATTTTCAGTCACATTCATGTAAAAAAATTATTTGAATTTATGAAAAATTGCATCGAGAATGACTAAGGCCGATTCAGATCAAAGGACAAGTTGATTCGCCTGGTACATTGAGGTCTTTCACATGAAACTCACGTCAGTTCATTATTTCCTCAGATAATAAACCTTTGCAATCGGGCAGCGGAAAAAATTTCATTATACTTCGGAAAAATACTCAACGCTCAAATTCGTTACCAAGGGTTAACTGATTCTAAAGAGTGTTTCAAATTGCGCGGTTTTTTTAAGAATGAATAAAATATAGATAGCGCACTGAATTCGTCTGGGTATTTTGACATTTAGGAAGTGTGATGTATGACATTTAGCATTAAGTTTCTACACTGTATTTTTGAAGAATTCGGGGAATTAAATTTCAAACGGATATATCCACGTGATAATTCAGGGGATTTCATACATTCACAAATTCAACCTTGTTGCTTTAGATGCTCTCCAATTCTTCTCTGCAAATTTTGAGTTTCGAATTTCTTCTGAAACCTTTTTATTTTCGGCCAATGGTTAACAAACAACCCATGAATTCGATATTTGTAGGGTAGGTTTAGACCTTAATTCTGGAGGTCAAATTCGTAAATGGGTGGAATCCACTCAATGATTCCTCAGAGGAGTCTGCCTCAGAAGGGTTCAAGCCCTTGGCCAGGAGAGAATTTTTCCGGTTTTCAAGGGACCATTCAACCATTCGCTGTTGGTTGAATAAAAATTAACAGTGTTGTTCCTAGCTTTGTGCAAGCAATGAGTCTACATAGAATACACCCGGTCTCCCAACTCGCACAAGCATTAGCTTCTGAGGGGTTCCATAGCGAAACCTGGGGGAATCGGCAACAATGTAATAATATAATATGCCCATTCAAAATTTTATTTTCCTAATATTTCCGAAAACACAGATCGAAGTGAATTTAAATGTAGTACTTGATTCAAAAATGACAGCTCGAAGGTTCATGCACAATTTCATGAAGATAATATGTTTGGCGTTTCTCGTGAGTTCACGCCATCTGAAGAACGGCGCACTCTTAAAGAAAGTTGTTTCTTCCCAGTGCCAGAGGTGGACTCATGAGATAGGCTGAATCCACTGGCACCTGCCTATGACAACCGCATAAATGGAGTAGTGAGCGACCATGACCGACGCGCGTCGCGTTTAAGCTGTGTTGGAATGAAGTAGCTAGCGTGCGTCGTTCATTGGCGCCACCTTCTGGCATTTATATGATTGAATAAAGATCGCAGCATATGAAACTCGAAAAAAAAATCCGAATTTTTGTTCCAGAAAACACAATTATATCGAAAACAAATTGATATATTTTATCCCGTTATTGAAAAATAAATCCTTCTTCACCAAAATTTCGTAACAATTTTGAGAATGATTTCGAGTTATTTCTCTTCAACTATTAATTACCACGTTTCAATCCGATTGCGTAGATAGTTCCTGAGATATTGAGGAAATAACCTCAAAAATTCAAATGATTTCAGCTCCAGCCCATTTGTCCCATTAACTGTCCAATTCGAAAAGCCCGGAGCCATTGATTAGCTCTTTTCATTCTCAAGTTGTAGTGTCAACAAATGGATGGCTGCACAGAATTGATTTCAATATCGGAGTTGTCATCAGTTAGTCCAACTTAGTCGTCTGAGACATTTCTCAAAATGTCAGACATTTGGTAGAAACAATAGCAAACTATTCCCCAGAACAAGCGCACAAAAATGATTTCACCAGAAGAAGAAAATGATGTCTTTCTAGGAAGAGGTTGACTCTATTCCATTGGGCTTGTCTCCAACCAATCCTGGATTTCATTGAACGAGAAACCTCAACTGTAGTAAACATATCGATTAAAGCTTATTTTGGGAGGATTTCGGATCATTTTTCAGGTTTTTATCGAAACGAAAAATTGAAAGAAAATAATTCTTGATTGATATTTCCAGTATTGTTCTGCAAGAAACTGCCCTTGATAAATAGTTTGATACTGCAATTCGAAAGGGCGTTTTTCATGGAAAAAACAAATTCATTTTATTTCAATAGTTCTGTTTCAGATATTGGGAGTGAAAACCCATAAAAAAAACAAAAAAATGAAGTTAACAAAAAAATGACAGGATCGGGAAATCTGAATCAAATTTCATCGTTTCCCTTTCCAGACAGAGGATTTTGGAAAGATCGTAATTCATTATGTACCTATCTTGCGACCTAGAATTGTCATCGAAAACCCCACGAAAAGTGGTAATTTGCCAGTTCGTTGCATTTCTATTTTCCAATTCAGAGTTCGGAAAATGACAGAATATAGAAGGTTCCCCACGTCCTGCTCGTTACGAATATGTGAAGCATTTAGGCGACAAGAAGACCGCAAGTAATGTACTATATAATACAAGGACCATAAGTCACTTAAATGGCGCATGAAAGCAACGTTTGCTCATTTGGCGTTTTGAAATATCAACATTTACATTTTAATGTCAACATTTTATTGCGAGTGCGAATTTCTAAATAGCTTTTGTCCTGGACAGTTTCCACATACGAAATTATATTGTGTAATGTATTCTGTGTCGTTTCATGGAAAGCTTAACCCGAAATTGTGGTTAAATTTGTATACAATTTTTACTGCATGCGCTTTCATTTTGGCTTCTCGAATATTGTTTCACATTGTTGTCCATCTTTGTGACCATCTGGCTGTTTAACCTCCTACTTCCGTAGTTGTAAGAACAAAGTTTTCAATTTATTCATGAATTGGACCGAACGTAATCACAATTTGTACAGAAATAATCAACCTAGAGTCCACTACTTGGATGTGAGATGAAACGGCAAAATAGTTTAGGCAGAATTCCAGCAAAATAAAACAAGGACTAATTTTTAAAATTGGCAAGAAATTGACTTTATCAAAAGATAATCTTTTGGCATTATAGTTTGAATATAATTTCTGGCATACGACCGCCACGGCTGGCTCGGACGTAATCTAACCTAGAGGTCCAATTTTCAATTAGTTTTTCCAACATTTGTGGCCATATATCGGCAATAACGCGGCGAGAGTTGTCCTCCAAGTGACAGATCGTAGCGGGCTTGTCGGCGTAGACTAGCGGGTTCACATATCCCCACAGAAAATAGTCTAGCGGCGTTAAATCGCACGATCTTGGAGGCCAAATCGCCCGGAACGTGAAATTATGCGGTTATGAGACATTGTGGCACGAGCTGTGTGACATGTTGCCCGTCCTTTTGAAACCACAGCTACTGCACATCATGGCTGTCCAATTGAGGAACGAACAAGTCAGTAATTATGGCTCTATAGCGGTCACCATTGACTGTAACGTTCTGGCCAGCATCGTCTTCAAAGAAGTACGGACCGATGATTTCAGCAGCCCATAAAGCACACCAAACAGTCCATTTTTCTGGATGTATCGGTGTCTCAACATACACTTGAGGATGATCTTCACTCCAAATACAGCAGTTTTGTTTATTGACGTAGCCATTCAACCAAAGGTGAGCTTCATCGCTAAACAGAATTCCCTTACGAAAATCGGGATCAACGGCAATCTTGTTTGGGGCCCATTCACCGAATCTACGCCTTTTTAAGTGATCGTGTGGCTTCAATACTCGCACGAGTTAGATTTTGCAAGCATGCAAACCAAGATATTTCCGCAAAATCGTCCATGTTGGACACATATCCAATTCCTGTGCACGATGGCGGATAGACTTCGGGTCTTCCTCTATGCTACGCTCTACAGCAGCAATGGTTTCTTCTGTTCTCACTGTACGACGTCTCTGGATGCGTATTATCCATAAGAGTAAACGTGGTGCGAAAACGGTCCGTAGTTAGTCGAATTAATTGCTCTGATGGAAGATTATGTTGACCGGAAAATAGACATACAGAGCGCGATGCGTATTTCGAACAGAACCATTATTTTCAAAATGAATTTCCACAATTTGGAAGCGTTGTTCAGGTGTCAGTCTATTCATGTTGAAATTCCGGGACAAACTAAGCACAAATCAACTGACAGCTGACAAAATGGCTACCAGTTAAAACAGTGTTGCCAACTTAAAGTTCTATACCTCTTAAAAAACACCCTCTAGCTGCGATAGCTTAAATAACGAGCCAACGGGAATCTTTCATCACAGGATCCTTTAATGCCTGTATTCTAGTTTCGATAACTCTCTAATGTTTGAGTTTTTTTCGTAACTTCAATGTTGCATTCCCCCATAATACACAATTACCGTTCCAAACCATCACAATACGAATATTTTCAATTTTATTTCACGTCCTTCGTGTACACATGTCCTTTAGTAAAGAAAAACTGCCAAAACAAAATATGCCGCCAATATTATTGTTCGATATGAAAAATGTCAAAGATGGCCGAACCAAACCAGATCATGCGCACTTGCTAGTTGAAATATTGGTATTCGATAGTCTGAAAAATCCCTGCTGAAAAAAACCGTATGTTAATACGGTTGAGCTTAATTCAATTTAGTCCTGAAAAGGTTTTTCTCTATGCATCTCACTCATATGACATCACTTCATCCATCCCGCAGAGACCTTAATGTTTGAAAACTTATTCGACGTAAAAAGTTGATTTATCTATGACCGAATTAATATGATGAACGCTGTGCCTCCGCTATAATTATTGGTACTGAGTGTATTCAAAACAAAAAGAAAACGGCCATCCAGCAACAATCTTCTTCTTAAATATAGAAGATGATGGACACAGTAATCAATCAAAAAGTCATCAAGCACCTGAAGCGGTGCAAAGTTACCGGCATCGGTCTGTATGGTTTTCGGTGAGATGCAGCGGTTTCACGAGCGATCTTTAATCTCTCAGGCATAGGTATCTCAAGAACCGTAAACGAGATAGAAAGGGTCGAGGAAGATCATTAGCAGAGACAAGAATCTGTCTACAGATCTACATGCTACAACTACAACACGATACAACATGTGATTTCGCTTGATGTCATAACTAATACTGCGAACGATATTTTTTATAAAACTTGATTTTGAGTCGTTTAAGGAGATATCAATAAATTTATATTCATGAAATTCTGGCTGTATCAACCACGTCAAACCGTTCTGATGAAATAAGCTGACTCCTGCTTGACCATTCTATGATGCTGATAACATGAGTTGACTAGAACACAACTCGATATTTGCAAAATATGTTTGGAGCGCAATTTGGAAGGTCAAATTCATGAACGGGTTAAAAAACCAGGAAAGCTCAGAAAAATATATATTCGAAATTTCATATTCCAAACATTTTGAAAGCATGGTTTCCTTTTCCACAAGAAAAATCACCTCCTGAAAGCTTAAAGTGTCTTTATGTATTATTGATAATTATGTCTGTACTTTTCGAACTTAAATTCAATCTCAATGCGACCGCCCGAGGACCACAGATTAAACTATCCGTTTGTCATTTTCCATATTGAATCGTACCTCTCTGACTCAAGATTTTGAGCAAAAACAAGCTAATAGAACCATACAAAGATCCCAAATAGCGAACCATATATGTTCGACCATTAGGAATCACATGACACAAGAATACTGATTCCGGAGCCAGAAAATTTGAATAGGAAAATTGGATAGCCCTCCTGCATTGTTTTGAATGGAGAGAGTCATTTTGCTCATTGCTCTGTAAAAATATATTTGGCTGAATTCACTGGAGAAAGACATAGAATGAAAAAAACTTTCAAACCATGTGAATCTGTGTTGCTGTAGTATCTTAAAAATACCAATTTGTCAAAAGTCTCACAAAACGAAAAATCAAAAGCTTAATAATTCTGCAAATTTACTCGTTTGTCGGATGAGAGGGTCAGATTTGTACTCTGAAACATTTCAGTTTACTTTGTTTATCGTTTGTATTATTCTGGTATTATTCATTAGGCACCCTGTTTTCCTCGAAACTGCCCTTGACAAATAGTTCAATCCTGCAATCCGCAAGGGCGTTTTCCATGAAAACACAATTTTATTTCATTTTTAATAGTTGTTTCATATGTTGGGAAAAAAACCTACAAAATGTAAAGAGAAAAACAAAAAAAACTCCTATATAATAACTTGGCACCTACTAAATAAAGCGGTTACTGTGCGTCCAAAACATGCGAAATGCCCAAAGAACTTCCGAAAACGCTGCTAGCATGCTAAAGCGTTGATGAGCTACATCTTCACGTTCAAAGCTCAAATTTAATATTTAAAACACCATTCGAGGACCGCAGATGAAACGATCTATTCTATTTTTTCATATTGAAACGTATATCTTCCCAACTCTTCACGATATCAGGCGGATCAAAAAATGTGAATACCAAGCCAGGAGCGAGTCTCAAATGAGATATATTGGTCTCACTACAGCTGAGTATAACATTTTCGGTTCATCCTGATGTCCCTCTTGACTTTCAAACGACGCGGTCAGGCGCTAGATGCTAACGCGTTTTCACATCTTTTGCCCTTTTGACTGCTCCGACAGTCAAAATGGCACAATCAAACCTCAGAGTATAAACCCATTGGAAGGTTCAAATTTTGCTAAAACGTTGCTTTAACACTACAGCGTTGACGAGTTTTATGTTTCAAGTTCGAAGTCAAATGCTTTTCGTTATTTTCCATATTGAAATTCATCGCCCCAACCCTTCAACATTTCAAGCGAATTGGTAAACAATCCGAAAGGCATAATAAAAACGATTTACAAAAATGTCGCTTTGAAACCATAACAGGAATATTTTCGTTTTACTCTTTTGATTTTGAAACGACGCGGTTAGGCATTAGTCGCTGACCGGCTCTAGTCGTTGTCTTTATCTGATTCTACAGTCTAAACGACATGTTCAAGCGTCACAGTATAAACCCAAACTGAGGTTCATATTGTAAGGAAAAAAAACAAAAAAACACTGCAAGACCTTAAGTCAACTCTCGTAAACGTTGATATCATGCCAAAGCGTTGACGAGTTACATATTTACGTTTCGAGTTCCAGTCAATCTTAAAGCGACAACTCGAGAACCTCAGGTCAAACCAAGGTATCTTTCCAACGCTTCAAGATTTAAGGCAAATTGGAAAGCGTGAAAAACAAACCGGGAAGCGAGTCCTAAATGAGATTTTGGTACTTAAAGCTGAGCCTAATACCGATCCGAACTGCACCAGGCAAATATCGCAAGTTGTTGTGTTAACGGTCGGCCGTCAAGCTCAAGTTAATTTAAAGCTCTCATTCAATGAAATATGGATCATTCTGACCCGAATTGCTACAATTTTTTCAATTTGACCTGAAAATTGTCATAATCGACTAGATTGAACTCACTGGGACATTTTCAAATTCACTCGAGTCATTAGTGGTTTTTTCGTGATTTATTGTGCTTCAAAATACGTCAGGATATTCGTCAACACAGTAACTTTCGAAATAAGTGGAGCCTCAATATTTGAAGAACAGGTTTGAGGCTTGATGTCGAAGGTCGATTAAAATAGGCTTAAAATAATTCGTCAATTCCGTAGAATGATCTATTTCAATTTTTTTCAATATCTTCAGAAAAACAAACCCGATGGAATTGGAATCTGTCACTCGTTTGAAAAATGATGGTTTGGGTTTATCCAGACTTTCATGAGGATCACGAAGTAAAGCTGCATTGGGTGGGATCCCAAAGATCCAGGAAGCTATCGCCCAATCAGCATTCTGTCCACATTTTCGAAGATATTCGAGAAAGTTTTGGCCAATAGGCTTCTGAGATTCTTCAATAGGTTCAAGGTTTTTTCACAAAGTCAGCATGTCGGTACTTTTTCCATGAATATAGGAAAAACTACCGAGACAGCGATATTCGAGCTGTATAATTCTATAGTAACGGCATTAGAAAGGAAGGAGTTGCCAGTTGGATTGTTCTTGGATTTGTCGAAGGCATTCGATTGTGTTGATACAGAAATATTACTGGAGAAATTGGAAAAGTATGGCATAAGGGATAAGCAGCTGAAACTCATCGAGAGCTACTTGAAGAATAGACCTCAGACAGTAAAATGGTGATAAATGGCAGTGAATATCAGTCCTCACAAGAAGTAAACAAGGCAGGTGTGCCTCAGGGTAGTATCCTTGGACCACTGCTTTTTCTGATTGACATAAATGATCTTCCATCAGCCCTACGTGATCATATTTTTGGCAGCTTTTTGGAGTGTTTGTTATTTGCTGACGACGCTAATGTTATCTTGAGATCCCCGTCTTTTGGGTTCACCTTGGAGATGGTTCAGACAATTCTGGATGATGTTAATAAATGGTGCACGAAGAATCGTCTTGTCCTAAATGTTGCAAAGAGTGAGTGTATGGTCTTCAGTACTGACAGATTCACTGTTAGTGTACCTCAGGATGTTAAAGATTGTGTAACTGTGTCCACAACTGCAAAATTTCTGGGTGTTCATCTAGATAACCACTTAAAGTGGAACTTTCACATAGACAATCTTGTAAAGAGGCTAAACTCGGTGATATATTCAGTGTGTGTTCTAAAAACTAGAATGGACTTTCGAACTTTGAAGATGGTATATTTTGCGAACTTTCAGTCTTTAATAAGTTATAGCATAATTTTCTGGGGAGGTAGTTCGCTGTCTGAATTAGTGTTTTTAAGACAGAAGTCTATGTTGAGAACATTATTGGGGTTAAATTATAGGGAATCGTGTAGAGGACATTTCAAGCAAAACAACTTACTAACAGTTTATGGTTTATTTATATATAAAGTTCTTATCTTCATGTATCTTCATCCCCATTAGTCCACAGAAATGTTAATTTGACAAGAAGAAAAGAAACCTTTTTTTATCCTCATCATTCTCTGGCAATAACTGAAAAATCTCCACTTTATCTTGGAATGAAATTGTACAATTGTCTTCCTAGTAAATTTAGAATGATGAGAAATGTAAAAATTTTCAAGAAAACCCTGCATGAACTAGTTATAGAGTGTGAACCATATTCATTGTCCGAATATTTCACTTTTTATAATAATTAATGAATTTGACGATAATCAATTTTATTGTATGTATACAATAACTTTTGAATTTAATAAATCTACTACTACTACTTCAATACATAGATGGGTGAATGCTCTGGGTAAAAAATTGAGCGTTTGACTTGTTGGGCGGATGGAAGTGAAATAATTGAATTTGAACATGAGTTCTTCATCAATGGTCCATTATCTGTCAAAACTAGTTCGGACCCGGAAATAGAAATAATAGACATTTGAGCCAATTTCACTTGATATCCAGAATTAGCCCGCGAAAAAACTTTCCTATTTAGGCAATCTGTTGAAAACCCGAGCTGATATAAAACGTTTCGAACAAATCGGTCACTTGCTTTTTCTCATAAAAAATTCAAGGGAAATCGAGAAAACCGTAGAAAACACGAGTAGACGAAAATAAAGTACGAAAAAAAAACAAGAGTACGAAAAGTTCCGAGAACAAAATCAATCGTTATTTAACTGGTCCAGAGAACATTGGGCAGAAAGTCTGGATCCATAATTGATATAATAACGACCCCTAGAGTAATGAGTCAGTCGGCCAGACGGACTTATTGGATATGCTTGACGCGGCCGCGTGCCCCGCAAAATTATAAAACTTCGGGGGCGATTCTGTTTATCCACTTTGGCCATTGCGGATACGATGCCCCCGGTCGACCTTTTTTTCAAACACGTTTACATCTATATTCCGGTGCAGTCCGGATCGGAATTAGGCTCAGCTATATTAAGTACCAATATCTCATTTAGGACTCGCTTCCCGGTTTGTTTTTTACGCTTTTCAATTCGCCTCAAATCTTGAAGAGTTGGGGAGATACGTTTCAATATGGAAACTAACGAACGGATCGTTCGATCTGTGGTCCTCGAGTGGTCCTTTTAAGATTGACTTCGAACTTGAAACGTAAAGATATAACTCGTCAACGCTTTAGTATGATAGCAACGTTTTCGAAAGTTGACTTAAGGTTTTCTTACGAATTGAATTTGGGTTTATACTGTGACGCTTGAATATGTGTCTTTCCGACTGTCGAATCAGTTAAAGAAAAAGACTGAACCGTGGTAGCGATCAGGGTCTGATGTAGCCGAGTCTTTTGGAAATTGAAAGAGAAAAATGAAGATGTTTCTGTTGCGAAATTGTTTCGAAGTTAAGTGTTCGTAAGTCCTTTTTAAAATATATACAGAAGAAGCAAGTACCGAAGTTCGAAAAAAAACATTATCCCCGAATAATATAATAATATAGGAAATAACGAACGGATCGTTCGATCTGTGGTCCTCGAGTGGTCGTTTTAAGATCGACTTTGAACTTGAAACGTAAAGATATAACTCGTCAACGCTTTAGTATGATAGCAACGTTATCGAAAGTTGACTCAAGGTTTTCTTACGAATTGAATCTGAGTTTGGGTTTATACTGTGACGCTTGAATATGTGTCGTTTCGACTGTCGAATCAGTTAAAGAAAAAGACTGAACAGTGGTAGCGATCAGGGTCTGATGTAGCCGAGTCTTTTGGAAGTTGAAAGAGAAAAATGAAGATGTTTCTGTTGCGAAATGGTTTCGAAGTTTAGTTTTAGTAAATCCTTTTTAAAATATATACAGAAGAAGCAAGTACCGAAGTTCGAAAAAAAACATTATCCCCGAATAATTTAATAATATAGGAAATAACGAACGGATCGTTCGATCTGTGGTCCTCGAGTGGTCGTTTTAAGATCGACTTTGAACTTGAAACGTAAAGATATAACTCGTCAACGCTTTAGTATGATAGCAACGTTTTCGAAAGTTGACTTAAGGTTTTCTTACGAATTGAATCTGAGTTTGGGTTTATACTGTGACGCTTGAATATGTGTCTTTCCGACTGTCGAATCAGTTAAAGAAAAAGACTGAACAGTGGTAGCGATCAGGGTCTGATGTAGCCGAGTCTTTTGGAAGTTGAAAGAGAAAAATGAAGATGTTTCTGTTGCGAAATGGTTTCGAAGTTTAGTTTTAGTAAATCCTTTTTAAAATATATACAGAAGAAGCAAGTACCGAAGTTCGAAAAAAAACATTATCCCCGAATAATATAATAATATAGGAAATAACGAACGGATCGTTCGATCTGTGGTCCTCGAGTGGTCGTTTTAAGATCGACTTTGAACTTGAAACGTAAAGATATAACTCGTCAACGCTTTAGTATGATAGCAACGTTATCGAAAGTTGACTTAAGGTTTTCTTACGAATTGAATCTGAGTTTGGGTTTATACTGTGACGCTTGAATATGTGTCGTTTCGACTGTCGAATCAGTTAAAGAAAAAGACTGAACCGTGGTAGCGATCAGGGTCTAATGTAACAGAGTCGTTTGAAAGTTGAAACCGAAAAATGAAGATGTTTCTGTTGCGAAATGGTTTCGAAGTTTAATTTTTGTAAATCCTTTTTGAAATATATACAGAAGAAGCAAGTACCGAAGTTCGAAAATAAACATTATACCCGAATAATGTAATAATATAGAAAATAACCAACGGATCGTTCGATCTGTGGTCCTCGAGTGGTCCTTTTAAGATTGACTTCGAACTTGAAACGTGAATATGTAACTCGTCAACGCTTTAGTATGATAGCAACGTTTTGAAAGTTGACCTAAGGTTTTCTTACAAATTGAATCTGAGTGTGAGTTTATACTGTCACGCTTGAATATGTGTCGTTTTGACTATCAAATCAGTTAAAGAAAAAGACTGAACCGTGGTAGCGTTCAGCGTCTAATGTAACAGTGGCGCTTGAAAGTCAAGAGAGAAAAATGAAAATATTTCTGTTGCGAAATGGTTTCAAAGTGAAATTTTCGTAAAACCTTTTTATAATATATACAGAAGAAGCAAGTACAGAATTTCGAAAAAAAACATTATCCCCGATTATCGCCTTAACGATTTACTGGTCAAACTGCTCATGGACCATTGCGCATGTCAATGTAGAAAATAACGAACGGATCGTTCAATTTGTGGTCCTTTTAAGATTGACTTTGTTCTTGAAACGTGAAGATGTACCTAACTCCTGAACGCTTCAGTATGTTAGTAACGTTTTCGATAGTTGATGTTAAGTCGCCTTCAATTGGTTTTTGTTTTCACATAAATTGAACCTTAGTTGAGTTTATTCTGTTACGTTTCATTGTGTCGTTTCCACTGTCGAGTCAGGAAGCTACCGTTGAAGTTTCAAATTGCTAGCTCGTTACCGCCGATAGTTATCGTGAACTCTGCCAGCCGGTCGGACAGAATCGATTTTGACATCCGATTCGTTATCATTGAGTCAAAATGGTCCAAAACGACAATGGACCATTTTCTGCGAAAAAAAACAAAAATGCAGAAAATGCACATGAAAGCTAGGCTGTTTTCTGTGTGTGATAGTTTCTTATATAATTCGTTCAAGTTTCTGAGACAAACGATAGAAAAAGGCCCATACCTTTCTTTCAAGTATCGATGAAAGGTCATTTTGGGAGGATTTTGTATAATTTTTTAGGATTTTTCCGGGTTTACATTCCCAATATCTGAAACAGAACTATTAAAAATTAAATGAAAATTTTTCATGGAAAACGCCCTTGCGGATTGCAGGATTAATTTGTCGAGGTTTCTCTGGAAAACAGAATGAACAATACAAACAATAAACAAAGAAAACTGTGACGTTTCAGAGTACAAATCTGACTCTTTCATCAGACAAAGGAGAAAAGTTTTAGAATTATGTTCTTTCGATTTTTTGATTTGAGTTGGGACTTTTGTCAAACTTATTTTTGATATTTTGGATCCCATTACTTTCAGAAGGTAGTTTAATTCTAAGAAACTTTGGAATTACATATTTTATTATTTCTGAATCTGCATATGAGAGTGAAGCGGTCCTCTGTGAGTGATATTTTCTTATATAATTCTTCCAATTTTCTAAATCGAACTATAGAAAAAGGCCCATACCTTTCTTTTAAGTATGAATTAAAGCTTATTTGGGAAGATTTCGCATAATTTTTTGGGTTATTTTCTGGGTTTTCACTCCCAATATCTGAAACAGAACTACAAAAATTTTAATAAAATTGTTTCTTCATGAAAAACGCCCTTGTGGATTGCAGGATTGAAAAATAAATATATCTGCAAACACACTTTCATCCTTACGGCGATAATATTTGAAATTTCGATCGTTTCATTTTTTTATTCATTTATTTTTCAAATTAAAAAACAGTTCATTTGTATCTGAACCCGAATGACGTTAATGGTTCATCCCAGAGATTTTTCATTCCGACCTTTATAAGCCTTTGATATCAGAGCTGAAAATGACCTCATACCGAGAGGGTTCCTAATAATTTTCATACAAAGTCTCAGGACAGCAGTTGCCTCGTTGGCGGCTGCATGAATCGCAATATTTCGTATAGACATCATCTATCTATATGTGTTACATCTGCTTGTAACATCTGCCCCACTGATCATAACAGCCATTCCGTTTTTCGTGGGTTCATATACCAATTCCATACCTCGGGCATTTGGACATTTGTATCGGAATTAGAAACCAATAAATTAATTATATGGTTGATTCCTGATCCGTCACATTTGACCAGAAAGGTACCAATTTGTCAGATGAAGCCGAGCACAACGACTCTCGATGGCATCTCATTTGCGATGGATAGGACAGGTAAAGGTATAATTATTGAAAATATTTGAGTTTCTTTCTCGATACGATTGTGAAATTGGTCGTTGAAAAAGTTGGGACATAATCATACGAGCTCTTACCGGCCGACCTTCTGACCTTTCGCGAAAATATCTCTTCAGATTTTATCGTTCATTGACCAACTATATCGGATAGTTTCTTTCTTTGGTTCAACTTTTGAAGAATGACTTTCGGAATTGTAGATAATTTCTTTTCTGTATATCTTGTTCAATTCGATATTCAATATGGTATTAATTCGATTCCGTGGATCTTATTTCGACTGGAAACTTTCTCAGAACTATATATATTCTAGAGAAATATTGATGAAAAATCATAGACAGAGTGCCGAATCTGTCTGGATTCACAATCGCACTGACCACTGAACGTGAATGCAATGATACAAAAAAAAAACAAACAAAAAATTTCAGAATCTAATTTTTTTGGAACGAATTTTGATCTGAATTGGGGAAATCAAAGTATTGAATTCACCTTATTACTTGTTTGTATAAATCCATGGGTTGAGAATGGTTCATGCAAAATTTTATCGAAATCTAGCGGATATTTTCTGGGATTTTTTTTGGGGTAACTAATGGTTGATGGTTGAAAATAACCAAATCTGACACCTTGATATGAGCTCAGATTTGGACCTGAATAACGAAGGCCGAACTCGTTTATTTGTAAAATCTAACTAATGATTCCGCAGATTTTCCGATTCAAAATTGTATCGAATTGGATCGAATTGATAGATAGTACTTGGTTGAAAAATGAAAACTTACAGAACTTCTTCAGGACCATATCATGAGAATATCGAAAAATCTTTTCATCGAGAAGTAAACCTGCTTTGTATTCAGTATATCGAATTTTGAAAAGTTTATTCCATTTTCTAGTGACACGATCATCACGAAATCTCTCGTCGGCATTTTGAACTCATTACGCAGTTTGATTCTTGGAAAAAAAAATTCCATTTTGGCGCGCATGTTCTGGGAAACAGCATGCTATCAATCGTTTTGTTCACACGTCTGTAATTTTCGAATTTTTGCCCGAAGTTGGTCTCAAACGACTAGGTTGGACTTACTGATCACGAATCCGGTGTGGAAATCGATTCTGTCCGGCCGAGGACTCGCTACCTGACGAACAGTGCAAGCCAACGACTTGAAACTTTCAGGGTAGATGCCGCGGTAAATTTGTTAGTGGGTGAAATCGGCGCAACGGTTTAGGAGTTACAGTCATTTGCAATTTTGGGGTTATTTTCCTGATATTTTTAGAACTACTGGAGCGACTGGGTTGAAACTTTGCAGTTAGTTGAAGCATAATGACAGTCAAATTGTTGCGAAATTTTGTTGAGATCGTACTGTCAGTAAATTTTGAAAAAATGTTTTCAAAAAATTTTTTTCTGGAAACTATCATATTGGGGAAGAATTTTGCTCATACCATATTTCAATATTCCAAAGCAGTGGACCAGATTTCAGTTCGTTCGTTCATAATTTTTGGAGATATTAGGAAAAAATATGTCAAATTTCATGGTTTTTCTTCGGTATCGTTGTTTTTTTCGGAATAACTAAAAAACTACTGAATCTATCATGATGAAACTTGGTAACTTGTTCAGAAAAGGTGATGAACAACTTCGTGAAAAATTTCTTGTCATTAGAACAATTTTAAAAGAAATTCTGTATGAACCTTCAAGCTGTCATTTTTCAATTAAGGATAATATGTTAGAAGATCACAAAACCTTCTCATCAGGAAGTGAAGGTGCATTTGGAGGAGTCAATACGTGAATGGATGACCGCTTTGGCAACGAATTCGGACATGCGCGCAAAAGCAGCTGACTCCACGTCAGAGCTTTTCTAGAATTTTTTGATGATAAGATCCTCAGGATATGCTGCACAAATTTGCAAGTTGGTATTCTCCAACTAATTCTAAAGTCTCGTTCCGATTGGACCAGTATCTTTTTGAAAAATAATGATATTTGAAAAATTTCCTTTTGATATTTTTTATTTTTCTGATCACACGATCATCAAAATTGGGCAAAAATTTGCGCATCGCCATTTCAGAACGAATTACCGAGTTTCATCTCGATCAGATCAAGACGTCAGCTCTTTCCGTTCTCAAGTTATCGTGGCAATGAACGGCCGGCCGGCCGAACAAGATCGATTTCGACATCGGATTCGTCATCAGTCGTTTGAGACCAAAAATCAAAACTTACAAACATTCGGGCAAAACTATAGCATGCTGTTCCCTACTAGAACATACGAGCGATAAGAATATTCGAAAATTGAAGACTCGCAATTCTCACGGAGGATAGCCATCCGTTGATTTATTAATGAAATTCTAAAAATTAACGACAATGCGACTTCCTCCCGACATAAAAAATTCTAAGCCCGTGAAATGCATATGTATTTGTTCTTAATTAAAAATTCATTTGTATCTTGAGTAGTTGACTTATTTCCATATCTGATTCGCTATGTGACCACCTTAACGACATGATTCTTATCTCTGGGAAATCTTGGAATTGAATTAAGTAAACGCAAGGTCTTTGATGCCTAAGTATGGCACTTAAATAATTTACACTACACGTAAATCGTCTATTCTTTTTCATCTTCACTACACTTAGAATCACCTCCTCTGAGAGCGAAGTAATTAAGTTTCAAATTGGGTATAAATAACGGAAGCGGCCTTTATTATTATGGCTTATATAGCAGGACAGTCATCCACCATAACTAATATATTCTCTATAAAATCTCTTATATTTATGTGCCTTGGATCAGTCACCATAAGAATGAATATTCAGTCGTGAATTTACGAAATTAGATTTGAACAATTATCGAAACCGGCTACCACGCACTCTTTTTCTAATTATTTCAGTTTTTCGCAGGTAATTCGATGTAATTAAGATGATTTCACCAGATAAATTTCCTAGGCAGAGATAATTATTTCAGAAATCTAATTCATAGTGACAAGTAGTCATGGATTTACAGTGTGTCCGAGATAAGGATGGTATAGCAATCGTAAGGGATACGGAATCGATCATCTTAGGACTTGTGTCTTTCAAACCTAACTGCCTATACAGGGTGTCCTGTAAACTTTAAACAATATTTTTACTGTTGATAGACAAGGTCATGACCACTCAGAACAACGAAAAATTGTTAGGTGAAATTTTCACCGTTGTCGAGAAACGGGGCAATCTGGAAATTCGTGAAAAAACACTACCTCTCCAGGATATTTTGGATACCATCTCCCTCAATTGGTGATGATTCGGAAATTCTTTTTTCTCTGATTTGACAGATTTAAATTCTACCCATCTTTACTTTTGCAACTTTGTCCCGAATTTCTTGAAACACTCATTGCCACGTAACTTCGAGAATATGCGAATTTTGTGCAGTTCACAAGATTGTATGAAACATATTCTAATTATTTCTGAAAAGGTTACATTTTCGTTACAACAGAATGCAAATTGATCGGAATAAAATGATGACATGACGTTTATTTGAAATAAATTCATTGTTTGATAGTTTTCAGAAAAATAATAAAAAAACAATTCAAAATCTTGTTTCAATTAATATCTTTTCAAACCAGAGTTTCAAGCAGTAAATTTCAGTAAAAAATATTTAGAGAAAAAATTTAATTGTTTTCTATCCTGATGCAATCATTTAATGTAAAATTTTGTGGTTTTTCCTCGGTATCGTTATAGATTCCGAAATAAATTGAATAATAATGATCTCATCTTAATGAAACCTAATGACTAATTCGCAAATACTGACGCGAAATTTTGTGATGAGTGTCTTATTAGAAAAAAAAAATTTTTTGGCCCCCAAATTCTCAAGGATTTGTTTGATACTGAAACAACTATATAGAAGGCTTATTCTCTGAAAATCATTGGGTGTAGTTTGCTTATTCTTTTACACATCCAGTTATTCTCTTTGCCAGTTATTAATACTGACGCACAATGTTGTGATGATTGTATTATTAGAACAGTTTAAAAAAAATATTTCTTGGCCCACAAATTCGAATAGGCCCCTCTAAAATTTTTTGATACTGAAACATCTATATAAGGCTTCATCTCAAACCATTAAGTGTATTTTGCTTATTCCTTGACTCATACATGTATTTTCTTTCTCGCCAGTTATCAAAGGATCACGAATTGTAATTTAACCATTATTAGGTGCTAGTTCACAACTGCCGCCTATTTGTGAATGATCAAGAATAATGTATCGACTAAAGCTTATTTTGAGAGGATTTTGCATCATTTTTAGTATTTTTCTTAGTTTTCACTACCAATATCTGGAACAGAACTTTTAAAAATCAAATGAAATTGTTTTTTTAATAGAAAACACCCTTGCGGATTGCAGGATTGGACCGTCAAGGGCAGTTTCCTGGAAAACAGATTGCTTAATGAACAATACCGGAACAACACACTCTATAAATAAAGCGATCTGTGACGTTTCAGAGTAAAAATCTGACGCTTTCATCCGACGAACGAAAATATTTTCAGAATTATTTTCTTTCGATTTGATACTTTTGTCAAATTGACATTCTTAAGAAATCACAGCAACACAGATTTATTTCTTCTAATTGTACATCTTAAAGTTAATTTAGACAGGTATGGTCCATTTCTACAGAATAATGAGCAAAATTACTCTCTGCATTCAACAAAATTCAGGATCACTCTTTATTTTTCCTTCTCAAATTATCTGGTTCTGACATCAGTATTTTTGTACTGTCCCAATCTATCATGTGTTCCCCAATAGTCGAACATATATGTCAATTCGACAAGTCTCAAAACAAGAAAATAATTCTGAAAATGTTTTCGTTTGTGCGATGATTGAGTCAGATATGTACTCAGAAACGTAAGGGTTCGCTATGTTAGTCGTTTGTATAGTTCCGGTATTGTTCATTTAGCAATTTGTTTCCAAGAAACTGAGAAGATATTTCAATCCTGCAAACTGCAAAGGTGTTTTCATTAAAAAAAATTATTCAATATAAATAGTTTTTTTTCATATATTGGGAGTGAAAACCCAGAAATAACCTTAAAATATCAAAATTCATCGCCATCAAAATTCTTGTTTCCAAAAAAAAGATTCAAAGTTTGTTAAAAGTTCAATTGCGATGTTCAATGGTCTGATGAGGTGTATTCGAACGGATGAAAGAAGCGAAACTGAAGGCTGAAGTCAATTGGACAGAGCGATTGCAACTATTGAAAGAGTGGTTTATCGATGATTTCCGTAGTTTACCTATGGTAATTATCTTCTAGACAAATAGATCAGATTCTCCAGTGTTCGAGCCAGGTAGTAGAGCTTTAAGTTAGGTTAATAGTTGCTGGCGTTTGATGTGAGGTTTCCGTTGATAAGTTGGATAGAGTCGAAGTAAACTGAAGAGGAAGTTCGACCACAATCTGCCTTAATTCGTAATATTCACAGTGGTTATTGACATAACTCTGGCCCAAGGGGAAGTGGAGGCGAGCCCTTCACGGAAAGGGTTAATATGAACTCATTCTGGGTTCTAGAGACTAATTATTTCGGTCGGAAGATCATAATCCTTTATATAATGGCCAGCTTCCAACTTATCAAATCTACCCATCATGGCGACCGTTCGTAGGTGGGAAGGATATAACCGTGTCAAATGTCCATTAGGTCATGAAATAGCGACACAATTAGTTTCATTTGCAATTTTCCTACCCTAATCTTGTCTGTTATGGCATCATTAACTATTCAACTCTACGCAAATTATCGTTTGTTTCGTCGTTTTTGGCCATTCCGCCTCGTTCTTGAGCTATTTTTTTTTTGTTAATTATGAATCGTCCAGAACAGAAAATATTCGGAGTTTCGCGAACACCTCAATGATCATCTCTTAGATTTTTTCTGGGTTTTAACTCCCAATATCTGAAACAGATTGCCTAATGAGGAATAATATAAACGATAAACAACGCGAATTGTGACGTTTAAGAGTACAAATCTGACTGTTTCATCAGACAAACCAGAAAATTCTTAAAATTTTTCATTTTGAGACTTTTGTCAAATTGACAATTTTATGAAATCACAGCCACACAGATTCACTTGATTTGAAGATTTTTTCAATTCTGCATCTTTTTACGCGCTTGTTCTAGGCGACATCGCGTTATCATTTCGTCACGATGTCTATAATTTTTCGAATTTTGAGCCGAAAATGGTCTTAAACGATTCGGTTGAACTCCCTGAAGAAGAATCCGTGGTCGAATTAAATTCTGTCCGTCCGTCTGGCCGTCCGGCTTCCGTATGTGCTCCAACTTTCAAAGGAAAAGACTGCAACTTAAAATTGACAGTTTCGGAGTTAGACCCATTTGAAATTTTGAGGTTAATTCTTCGATATCTCATGAAGTATTGGCTCAATCATATTGAAACTTCGTGGGCAGTTTTGGAATACTAACAGGCAACTTATAGCGAAATTTTGTGTGGATTCAGTTGTAAGAAAATTTCTCTTCCGAATTTTTTAACATTTTCGCTGAGAATTTTTTTTTCTCTGAATATATTGATTAGATTTCATTGAAATTTGGCACAAACCTTCGAATCAGTATTCAACAACAATTTTTCAAATTTCAATTCGATCCGATATTTACTTTCGGAGATATAAGGAAAAAAATATGCCAAAATTCGTTGTTATTTGAAATTTTACAGTTATTTCCGGAATATCTCAGGAAGTACAAATGCAATCAGATTGAAACCTCGTTACCAGGTGGAGACTACCAACACGCAACTAAGTGCGAAATTTCGTGTCGATCTAATAGTTAGAATTTGAACAAAGCTCCTGACCTTACATCAGTGCTTTTCTAGATTTGTTAAGTGAATTCAGCCAAATAGGGTTCATTTCTACAGAATAATGAGCAAAATTACTCTCCCCAGCCAACAAAATGCAAGGGGACTCTTTAATTTTTCTTTTCAAATTATCTGATTCCGATATCAGTATTTCTGTATTGTCCCAACCTATCATGTGATTCCCAATGGCCGAACATACATGGTTCGCTATTTGAGATTTTTGTATGTCTTTATTCCTAAGATTGTTTTTATGCTCTCGATTTCTGATATCTAAAGGTCGAGATGTTTTCACAGTTCGCTTTGTTTATGGTCCATATACTGCCTGTATTGTTCATTAGGCAATCTATTTTCTAAGCGACTGCCCCTGACAAGAAGTTCAATCCTGCAATCCGCATTGGCGTTTTCCATAAAGAAAACAATTTCATTTAATTTTCAATAGTTCTTTTTCAGATGTTGGTAGTGAAAACCCAGAAAAAAAACAGAAAAATGGTGGAAAATCCTCCCAAAAATAAGCTTTAATCGATACTTCATTCGAATTCAAGGCTGAGAAATCTATAATTTAAACCTTGCTGTTACTGAGGAAAAGTTGGTGGAAGACCTCAACCAATTTTTTCTGGTCATAAACACAAAAGATTTGAGAAAAACTAACCTAGGTGATCGCTCAAAATTTTCTGCACACGAAGGTAAGTATTCGTAAGGAGCTCATGAGATGGCAGTGTATGATTTTCATACTCAAGGCAGTCTTCCATCAGGTATTAAGTATCTAGAATCCTCTCTACGATTTCTGAAGTGAGTCGTTCTGATGATCGGTAATAACCATGAAACTGTAGTAAATGAATTTTGGACAACGCTTTTTCAGTGTTGAGCTTTTTCGTCCTTGTATCATGTTAGTTTAAATTGTTACATTGGAGTTCCTTATTTCCATGAACCATCCCTTTATTTACGTAGAAGTTTTGGGGATTTCTGAAGTAGATTTAACACGAATGATCACATATTTTCCTTAACACACGACAATTGTCGTATGCTCACCGAATATAATTATTTGAAAGTTTATTTTCTCGAACGTGTTTGAAAATATAGATTTGATCAAGTGTAAATCTGAAAGTTAGAATAGAAGTATAACAATACCGTTCGTACGGAATTTCGTGTGCATCGTTCCACATTGACTTTGGACATAATTCATGAAAAGGATTGATTTGAAATCAGGAGCTTCTACTGACCTGTATCCAAAGCGGTCACCCATGCAGAAATCGATCCATTTCAACGAAGCTGTACTTCTCAAACAGTACCACTTTGCGATTGAACTGTCGGGGACATTTTCCTACCTAGAAGTAGAATTAAATTCAATCAGTGTTGTGTTGTAGGAAATGATAGATTGAAAGTTCCAAATAATGTATTCACGGAATCGATTTTCACCCATTCACGCATTGGAACCTCATAATTCAGTCCCAAACCTACCATACAAATATCGAGTCCTTTATTCAGTAGGCTAACAATTGTTGGATAGTTTGTGACATTCAAACATATTTTATTTTATTTTTAGTGATACGGTCATAACAACACTTTGCATTAGTTTTTCATTTTTCAGCTAATTACTGAGTTTGAATTCGATCGAATCAGTATTACTGCAAAATCCAAGAGCAGATTTTGCCATAGATCAACTCAACGGGTGCATTTCAGATGCGCACCCTAACCTGAAAATGTCAAGTCTCTTCGCGCATAAATACATGCATAATATCCAATATCCCGCGGATATTTCCAAATTTGGTTAAAAATTACAATGAGTTTTCGAAATATTAGCTACATAATTCTTTCCATCAGAAGTTAAAATGAGAATGTTTTCAAAAAACCTCATAGATCGAGGAAACCAATAATGAAACTTTATTCCTTTTTGATTAAAATATTTATACTGTGATTTCAACTAGGTATAAATACTTAGTTAATATTAATATATTAATATGTTATTATCCTTTTTTTTATCGCAACATCGATGCATTTTGAAAACATTTATATGGTCTTCCGTCTCATAATACAGTTATCTAATGAGCTTGAAATGCTCTTATCGATTCGCTATGTATACTGAGCAGTGTTAAGGTGCAGAGTGGTCGATGTGTAACAGAAGAATAGCGAGCATCGTTCTCCCTTCGTTATTATCGAGGGTATAGTCCAGACCGGTCACCTAGAATAGTTTCAAGACGAACAAGTTATTGTCGTCGGTTCAGTCCTCCAAGCGGCTTGGAGTAGGTATATAAACATATTTCACATGTTATAATTCCACGACACCCCAATAATTATACGTCCAAGCTTTCATACATGGACGGTCGAAGAACTGAACTGCCCCAGGACAGATCAACACTGACATCGCATCCTGTTGTACCAGGTCCGGATCAGGTTTCTCTAATTGCTTTCATCGTCCGACTCTGCTCATGTTGCTCCGACACCACAATTGCGACTTTTTTTTTGCAATAATCTCACAATCAGGACTATGTCACATCTGATTCAAACAGATTCCTAATTTTCAATTAGTCTAAGATCTATAGTCACATGACATCATATTACGTTGGTAAATGTATCTGGTCCAGAATAATGTGATGAGCATTGCGTCGGTCGTACTTTCTTATATACAGGATCATTCTTTAAGCTGTACATTTTAACCATAGTTTCCTCTCATCAAATGAACTACTTTTTTCATTTATCATTTTTTCAGATTCGGCTCCAGTAAACTTCCAAAAAAAATTCAGTTTTTCTTTTTTAGCTTTGATATGGTAACTCCGAATGAGATGAATTTTTGTGTGAAGTTTTGTATAACTATGACACATATTCTTCGGTAATCACTTGAATCCTACTTCAAACAGTTTCCGAGTAATAGCATGAAGAATGCAGATAAAGTTCATCTTATGTCATTATAAGAATCTTCAATCATTTTAAAATACTTGATTATTCTTTATAATTTCTCTTTGAACGTTTTGTAGATATTCAACGTTGAATATTATAAAATCGGATAAAAATTCGGAAAATTACCTTATATTTATGGATCCGCCCCTCATCTAGTGAAGGAAGTAAATTAAGCTGGGTTCACGTTTATCGGGACCATAGAATACACATAAATATTTATCTATTTCGCATAGAACTAATATAAGGTATATGCTAATTCGTGACCATACCACAAACCCAAGCATAACATTCATAGACATAGAATAACATGTTATGATGTTATTAAAAGTCTATGATAACATTCCAGAGAATATTTTCAGGTTAGTTGATTGATTTCATATAATTCATTTATAAATTTCGTGAAAAATGTATAATTATGAAGTTCTCAATATGAGAATGGGCGATGGAATTGTGTATGATCTTATAGTGGAATGAAATTGGATATTGCATTAACATCAAGTTGAAAATCAGTGTTTCAAGCCCAGTGTAGTGAAATATTTTCCCTGCGCTGTAATCGCAAAAAGCAACAAATCATAAGAATTAAGTGAGTAAATGAGTTTTCTCAATCTTCTTTCTTTGAATTTCAAACCCTGGATTGGTTATTCTCCAAAAAAAAATCACCGTAATAGATATCTGTGGTGAACTTGCAAACAAAGCGCAGGAGTGTATTAGCACATTGAGAAATATTTAAATGCTTATAACTTTTTACCTGAGCCGAATCTGGAGAAATGGCAACTGTTTATTTGATGAGAGGAATCTATAGTTAAAATTGATGTACAACTTGAAGACTCACCCTGCATAGTGTGAACAGTATGTCAAGGTACTTCCATAAATATCTTGACCCCAATGCAAAATCAGAAAAAATGCAAAGAGAAATAAACTTGAAAGTATATTTTATACGGTTTGTTTCAATCAATTTGTACCATCCAACAAAATCTTAAATGCGAAGGGGAGTTGACTGACATCTTGTTCAGGAAGTAATTCGATGACCTTTCCAAAAATGCCGTACACTTTCCATAAATATCTTGACCCCCATGCAAAATCAGAAAAAATGCAAAGAGGAATAAGCTTAAAAGGACATTTTATACGGTTTGTTTCAATCAATTTGTACCACCCAACAAAATCTTAAATAAGAAAGGGAGTTGACTGACATCTTGTTCAGGAAGTAATTCGATGACCTTTCCAAAAATGCCGTACACTTTAACTCTTTTTTAGGATTTCTTAAATTTATTTTTTTTTTCTGAAAAGTGAAGAAAACTGAACAATGCAACCAACAGATTCAGTGATATTGTGGAAAAAATGTCATTATGACATCTTGAAGTTCTGTTTTCTCCACTCGGAGGATTCGCTGATTTTCTTGAAAATGCTGGTATTGGACCTATTAGTAAACAAATTTTCATCATTTTCATGTTTCAACTTCACTCTTGCTGTAGGTACTATTCTATTCTCCTTCATTTTTCATGAATAATAATAAGGTCAAGAGTATGGCGTTTTTGAAAGTTTCAAGTATTAGGGTTTGCTGTCAGTAGGCTCACAGGTTTCATACCAATCGATTAGAACTAACCGTATAAAATGTCGCCCTACGATCCAAAATCCCAACGTCATCTAATCAAACTAAGCCATGAAGAGAACCTCGAACGTATATTAACCTCAAAAAGGAAGTGAACAATCAGATTCGTATGAAATTCACAAATTATGAGGAAAAAAATTTGAGAACAGCAAAAGGATATTCATGTAATAAATATTAAACAAACACAGTAAAAATACGATTCATGAAGAAAAGGACTGACGAGAAAGTAAACGAAAAAATAGGGGAATCCATTAAAAATAGGATTAGGACATTCAAACTGATAGTTGAGAATATTTCGGAGAAATCCTAGGATATATGATTGAATAGTACCAGAGCTATCGGTTGGCACACAAGTTATATAGGAAACTAAACACCTTACAATAAATAAATTAAAGAACTTGAGAAAACAGATTGAAATGGTTGACAATTGAATATGAGATGTCACCAGTGAATTGTTTCGAAATAATTATACGAAATAAAGAAAAAGGAAGTGTGAGAAATCGATTAATATTCAAGAAGAAAATTTGGGGCAAATATTGTAAAATAAAGTTGGAATTGGAAGGGTTCTCATGAAGAAACGAATATTGTCTCATTCAGAACATTAATTATAGAGCTAATTGAAATGGTTCATTACTGTTAAATAATATCACTATATGAAACATTTCAAATTTACACTTGTCATGTATTTTTTTATCGGAACGAAATATTCTTTTTTATTTCATGTAAGTTGAAGAAATATCTTGAAATCATATTCAAAAACGTGAAAATAGGCGGAAAACCAGCAGGAAGCAGTAAATGATAATTTATATTATTCATTCAATTAATTTGAACAATCCTTATCTTAATCTTAAGAAGAATTAGACGCCGAATTAATAGCCTCAAAACCATAGTCCAAATTGATACATGGAACAACTATCAATCGAATTTTCATTCTTCCTCCTTCACCACACTCGCACCTTGCACATTCGACAGAATTTCATTCGAAGAGAAAACTATGAAGGTTTACTCAATAAACAGGCGTAACGATTTCAAACGCATCACGGATGCTTTAACGACTAAAAATATATTGTACTTATGCAAATCATTCTATGGAAAGGCCCAAAGTTGAAATCGACTGGAAATCTCATCATTTTCTTATCATGTCGGAGACTTGTGCTTGAAAATTAAATGAAGGTGAAAATGACCCATCCCCTGAGTTGTTCAAACAGCTATTCCCAACTCAAATTATTCTATTTTCTTTCGAGCATCGGAAGATCGTACGCCATTAAGGAAAACCCATAGCTGACGTTGAATGTTTGTGGTATATTATTACTCTCTCGGTATATAATTTTGATGTATATCAGAAGTAATTTTACGAAGGAATACGTGATGCGATATCCAGAGCTGAGACATCAGTTTGAATATAGTAAAGTAGAGAAGTGTATATTTCTAGATAGAGTGACATGCTTTGCGCGTATCTTGTCACTTGTCTCATGTCCGAATGCCTAACATGACAGCTGAATGCCTGTTATGACAGCTCGATGGCAACAAAAATAACAGTTTGTCACTATTGTTTCCTGCACAGAGCTTAGACCTCTGTTATTTAAGAACTCCCGCATGCTCTCATACGTCTAATATACAAAAATGCTTGACGTGTGAACTAAAGGTCATACAGGTAATTCTATAGCTTGACGTCATTTGATGGCAAGGGTTAAATCAGGGTTTCCTTCTTCATCTCATGAATTCCTGAAAGAATCTGGTTTTATTGTCTTCTAGGGAATATTTGGCATCCACAATTTCGTTGAAAAATTTATGATTCTCACATTTTATCGATGAATATCATTCACTATCTTCAAAATCTACTTCTGAATTATCGCTTTTTATAGAGAGCCAGAAGGTCATTATTTTTCCCGAATTTCTGTAATTTTTCAATTTCGAGCCCAAAATTGATCTCAAACAATTAAATTTGACTTCCTGAAGAAGAATCTGTGGCCAAAATTAATTCTGTGAGTCCACTTATTGATGTAACTTTTGAAGGAATACTCCTAGACTCTTTTCATTTTCAGTATTCGTTTGGATCCTCAATATCTTCATTTGGTTCGTTAACGGGTCAAATCGGCCGAATAGTTTGTGTGAGATTCCATAGACAAATATTCCTTAGAATTTTTTTTTTTAATATTTCTATGAATTCTCTGAATTTTTGTTGAAAAAATTTTTCGTGCGGAAACTACTCATCCAATTTCGATGAAGATTGGCCGGAGCCAAGGGGTCAATATGCAAAAACAGCTCACCAAATTTCACCCCCATCTGATATTTATTTTCAGAAATATTGGGAAAAAAATATCAAATTTCGTTGATTCCCCAGTATCGTTGTTATATTCCAGCTCGAGAAACATCGCTTCAGCAGTAATAATTTGAACAAGTACGTTCAGATTTGTGGGCAGAAAAAATTTCGAAATTTTTTGAATTTTTTTAAATTTTTTTTATGGAACTTTAAAAATGAGAAATTTCTCACGAAATTGTGCATCAGCGTTTACCATCTAGTAACCAAGTTCCATCATGATCGGATCATTATTTTCGAATTAATTCAGAAATGACCACGATACCTAAGAAAATACCATGAAATTTGACATATGTTTTCCCAATATCTCTTGAAATAAATATCGGTTCGAACTGAAATGTAGAAAACTGTCTTAAAATATTGACTTCAATTTCTGCGCAAAACCTCATCATAATATGATGAACAGTTTTCGAAAAAACATATTTCAACAAATATTTCGAAAATTTGCGAATTTTAATATTCACCTACGATATGACTTCAACAAAATTTTGCACGCAGTTGCGTTGTGTAAACAAACTGTAGCTCGTGTTTATTTCACAATAATTTTAGTCTCATCACTGATTGAAAATGTGAGCATATGTCAAAACTGGTAGTTGTGAAATCACTTGCTTTTGGATGAGAAATAAAAGCACAAATAACCGAAAAATGATCATTTATCACAATAAACCTTCAAAATCCTTTCCCTCATTTTGAACACACAATCGTCAACGATTTTTGTTTTATTTTTTTAACGCTTCTAAAAATGTCTGCCTTCATTCTGCTTCGTTTTTGCTTTTCGTCGCTTACACGAGCCCCCTGTTGAATCCAAAAATGAAAATATCGATGGGGTTCAGGTCTGGCGAACGCGCAGGCCATTCGATCGGCTCCGCATGCCCAATCCATCTTAATGTAAAAATAACACGAGCTACAATTATTTTGAAGGAATTCAAATTGAAATCAATCAAGGAACACATTTTTGAGTTTAATTTACCATGAAAATGATAAAAAGAAAACTAACTTCACTCGTGTTTCAATGATTTTTAGCCTATCCGCCGATTACAGCAAAAAATGGCCAATAAAGTTCTATTTTTTCTTATGATTTTGGTAGTTCAGGACCGTGCGAAGTTTTTGAACTCAGCCAGAAGCTATGAAAACTCCTATTTGTATTTTTAAATTGATGTTGAATGTTTGAGTGAATCCTACTGAAAACTAAAGTGCTAACTTTCAAGCCTTTGTTTACAAAATTTTAGTGTTTCTAGAAGCTGAAGTATTTTTGTCATCAAAACAACATTCTGGGAAATCATGTTACAGAAAAAAATATGCAAAATACCTACAACATAAAAAGATATGATTTTTTGAAACCTCGCTGGCATAATAAATCGATTAAACACAAAAATAACTCGAAAACTAAAAGAAAATCGCATAAATACATAGGGTATTTTTGGATATCCCCAGGTGTGAGGAATCAAAAAAATTATTGACGTCTCTACTTGGACCACTCTGTAAAAAGACAAATTCTTTCAATAGTTTAGCAGGAATCATATTATATTAAAAAAAAATATTTGTCCTCATTCTTAAATACTGGAAATCACGCCTATTGTGGTTTTATATAGGATAAGAATTTATCCGATTCAACAAAGTTCAATATGGAAAAAGATTCTATATGTAGTTTTTGTGTGAACCAATATCTTGTTCCTGTTCACGTATTTTATCACCTGAAGGTTTATACCCAAGCTCATAATTCATCTTACCTTACCCTTTTTTTTCGGAATTGATTGGAGCATCACAGTGGGCACCTTCGACATATTCAACATATGTCATCTCTCTTAATTTGGTAATCATTCCTAGCCGTCATCTTCGGGACAAAGTGATCATTTAACAACTTTCTGTTAACAATTTCTTCTAGAAAATATAACAAGGTCAGGTATAAATTTCGAAGGGGCCATATGCTCAGGAAGTAATAAAGCCAATATAATATTTCCCTTTGTCACGATCCACGTAAATGCCGTTGAATATTAATAAGTGACATACGTCATCGATTATTGTCTAAACAACTGTAGGATTAATCGATTTTTGTCTTCGTTTTACGTCTCGTCCTGTTTGACGATATTTTAGGCGCTCATTCAAGAAGAGAAGGGAGTCATTTTTTCTAAAGGTCTTTTATTTCCACATTATGAACCGACTGCCAACTCAGCTCTATTGGATCTGTTGCACTGAAAATATTGAGGCAATAATTTTTTTCTTGATTCTTCTAAACTGAACTAAATGGTCGCGACGAAATTTTTCTTAATCCTTATCTCGGTCGTTTTCCATTCCAAATTGTTAAATCTGTGGAAATCATGTTTTTTGAGTTATACGGAAAAAAACAACGATATCGAGAAAAAAACACGAAATTTTACAGATTTTTTCCCAATATCTCTGAAAATAATAACTATCGCATTGAAATTTGGTGCATTGCTGTAAAATATAGAGCTGAAAGTATAAGCGTATATAAGTATATTTTTCGGACATAATGGCTATACCTCCGAAACCATTCGGTCGATTCGGCCCATTTACTAACTCAACCGAGGCATTCCGATGAGCGAACTACCCTGAAAGTTTCAAGTCGCTATCTTGCTCCGTTCGACAGTTACCGTGTCCTCGGCCAGTCGGCCGGTTGGACGGAAAAAATCTATTTTGACACCGGATTCGTCATCAGTGCGTCTAACTCAGTCGTTTGAGAACATTTTCGCCTCAAAATTCGACAATGACAGACATTTGGGCAAAACGATAGCACGCTGTTTCCCTAGAACATGCACGCAAAAATTACCGCTTTGCGAAGAATTCGAACATGCTCGAAAAAGATTGATTACACATCAGCCATTTTCTAGAATTTCTATTTTACACTCGATAAAAAACATTAAAAACAGTCAGAGCTGTCAGAAAAAAACTATCTTAGTTACTTTACAGTAACTCAGATTCTTCAGAGTATCTAAGTTATTGTATCTTAGTTCCTTTCTTTGTTGGCGAAAAGTAACTTGTATCTTAGATAATTTTCAAAAGGAACTGTATCTTGTAACTTGAATAAAAGTTCCTTTAGACGAATGTGTGTGAAGATGGCCCAGCGCTTTGCGGTTCGAAAACATTTTTTCGTGCTGAATTGTACTTGGTTTGAGCTGCTTTGTGCCGTTGAAATTTTTCTGTTTTTCGGCTATCAAGACATTCTACAAAATGTCCAAAATGGGGTCTCCCAGCTCCCTTCGAAAAACTGAGTTCCAAAGGGCTGAAATAGATTGTGCTATACATATACAGAGTTGTATCGTTCGAATTTTTCAGAAAGTCCCTCTAATTTCTCCAGAAATCATAAATGCAGAATTTTCTTCTCAAAATAGAGTAGCAAAATTTCCTGCTAATTTTTCAAAAACAAAGATTTTGGAAAAAAGTTTGCCCAGCACTTTCGTTTTTATGTGTCAAAAACTGTTCAATATAGTTGTGCTACAGTATCTTACGAAAAAATTCCAATCTCCAATTCTGGCGTCAATGAAATTACAAATTCTCCTATTATCTAAACTAATTAAGTCAACAAAACAAGAAATACATTATTTCATCTGAAACGTTAAAAAACTTCAACCTTATATATAAAGGAATTTAAAAAGTATCATATATTTTTTGAAAAGGAACTTTAAGATACGTATTTAAGTTCCTTTTTTCGAAGAGAATCTAGATACTCAAAGTTGCCTCTAATATTCTAGCAAAAAGTAACTTATCTAGTTTCTAGATCCTTTTTCAAAGTATCTTTGTCAGCTCTGAAAACAGTATATCCCGGGAGACATTTGACGCATTTTAGCGATTCAGCAATTCAACTTACGGGACGATATTTCGTTGGAAATTCACAAACTACAGACTTTGAAACGTAATGATAATGCTTCCGACAAGCTCCCAAATAACAAACAAACTTAAAACAGATACTTAAACTATTCTTCAGGTCGAAAGGTGTTGAAGGTGAAGTCCGCCTGAACGCTGAACAGTTCGCTCGAGTAGTATTGGTTGGGTCACTATCAGCAGATGTATCTCAAAGCCGGGATCACTTACGCAATCGCCAGAATTCGGAAAACTATCAAATTAAGTTAATGACACGTTGGGTATTAGATAGCCTTCGAAATTAAATGGCTCGAAAAGTGTGGAGCAATAAAAAAGACCGATGAAAGAAACCACTGCATGGGACACAATATGTGCTAGAAACTGGTATTTAAAATCAGATAACGGCGATTAAAAGTAATAGCAACCCCTAGTCAAGATGAATGATTTTTCGTTATAGATCCTTGTAAAAGGCCTTTTAGACAAAGGTTATTACAAAATGTTTTCGTTATCTTTTGCATCGGGTTTTCACACTCAACATTTGATGGATGAGCTGCCTCATATCTGATGAACATTGGTCACGACTACAGAACCGCACTGCTGATATATAATCATGCCGTATACATTCGAATTTATACTGAAAAAGTGATCCTTTACAAATGGTAATTTAAATTGACACTATAATCAACGATGGCGAATATTTTATACAACCGAAATAAATATCGATTAACTGATACTTTGACCCAACACAGGCTAATTCACAAACGAAACAACACAAAACAACCCAATATGTTGAAGGGCATGTGAATCAGAATAACCAATGTAACTGAAACCAAGAACCGAAAAACATAAATTGAAAAAATTGTGTTTATAAATATTCCCTGTATTATGAGACATATAGGGGGAAACATCACGGTCGTTAAAAATGGGATACTACAAAGAAACTCATAACGGAACCAAATAATTGAAAAAGAAACCTAGAAAGCACTGCCGTGAAGGCAGCAGGTTTTGCGCGCATGTTCAAATTCGTTGCCAAAGCGGTCATCTCTATTGAATATCCGCGCAAAATCTGCTGCCTTCACGGCAGTGTTTTCTAAGTTTTTTTCGATAAAGTACTGAATTTCAATCCGATTTATTAAAATCTGTATTTTTGGAAATATTGGGAAAACAAAATTTAGAATGGGTATATCTTCGGAATCATTGGGCGGAATTTACCCATTCACGAATTCGACCTTCGTACTCAAGCCCCAAACCTTTTCTACAAATATCAAGTTTCTTAGTCGTTTCTTCCGGACATTATTGTGTTTACGTTCGGCCTAACGGTCAACGATTAGATCGAATTGAAATCCGCTAGTTTATCGAAAAATGACAGTTCGAAGGTTCATACAGAATTCAATGAGGATTATAAGACGAGAAGATCACAGAATATTGAATATTTGAAAAAAAATCGAGATTTTTTTTCAAATTATTCTAATTACACGATCATCACGAAATTTGACACAAAGTTGTCCGAAATTTCACATATTTTTTCCCAATATCTCCATAACTAATAGTCGTATCTAATTGAAATTTGTTGTGAAATATGAAGCTCACGGTATAAGCAAAACATTTTTCGAATATGATTAATAGTTTCTAAAAAAACAATTTTTTGATTAAGTGACAATACGATCCCAAAAAATGTTTGCTCAAAGTTGCGCGTGTGACGCTCCAACTAACTGCCAAGTGTCAATCCAACCACATCAGTAGTTCCTGAAATATTAGGGAAATAACCTCAAAATACGAAATGGCTATAACTCCGAAACCAATTGTTCGATTTAGCCCATTAACGAACTCAACTGCGGCATTCCGATGCGCAAACTACCCTGAAAGTTTCAAGTAGCTAACTTGGTCCGTTCGACAGTTATTGTGTACACGGCCGGCCGACTGAACAGACAGAATCGATTTTGACACCGAATTACTCCTTAGTGAGTCCAACCTAGTCGTTTGAGACCATTTTCAGTTCAAAATTCGAAAATTATAGACATTTGGACAAAACGATAGCACCCTGTTGCCCTTATTGAATATGCGCGCAGAAACGAAGAAGTCAACTTGTGTTTCGCTGAATGGAGAAAATAATTTTGCTGGCTGTTCATATTTGGCTAAATCTGTTCAACAAAGAGGTGTTATGCGGAAATTCCTATATTAAATGTTCTGGAGAAGGGCGCCTTATTGATTCGCCCAAAGTGTCTGTTATTTTCGAATTTCGAACCGAAAATTGTCTTTACCGATTAGGTTGGACAACCTGAAGAATACGTGATCAAATTTAACTTTATCTGGCTGTCTTTATGTGCTCTAACTTCCTGAGGAAAGCACTTAGCGACTAGAAATTTCTAGGTTATATTTGGAATCTGCTCTTAAGAGCAAACAATACCTCGAGTATAACGAGGTGACTTCTGGAGGCCAGAGTTCGTTCAAAAATTTTTTTCGGTGCGAAGGGTTGAAAAAAATCGTAGGAAAATGTTGGCACATATTCAAGAATTTTCGGGAAAATAAAAACGGAGTGAAAAATGGAAAAATAACTTACATTGCGCATTCTCGTTAAAGAATTACGTACATCCTAAAAAAAAATTCCAAAAAATATTCACTGAAGCCGTCAGAATGACGCCTCTTTTTCTCTATAAACGTCGACATTTCTCCGAATTTTAATATTTCACGCGCCTATAGGCAACGTTTAAGCATGTAGACCTGGTCCAGCGGCCTGACCTTGAGATATAAACGAGGTTTGATGAAATTTAAATGTGGCTGTGTTGCCTAGCTGTAATTTACTACCACGTGGTATTGTTTCCTCTTAAGTTGCTACTCTCCTGCAAATATAGACAGTCCACCAGAAGAGGAATCAGCCTACTTTAACATAACTCCTAGCTGTAGAGTACGAAATATTTCACACTACTCACTCAGAATAGTATAAATAATTTTTAATTTGCAATACTCGAACACAATTCGTGAACGAAGGTATCATCACATAATTCCTTCGAGACAATAAGAACATAAACGCCATGAGTTCCCACTAGGCTCAACTCGTTTGATTCTAATGACAGAAATGATTCGAGTCAATTGTCTTATTATTCTTACAAGCATTCCAAACACTCACAAATTGGCTTTTAGTATTATCATTTTGTTTTTATTACATACATTACACTACGGTATACTTCTTCGCAATGATGTGAAATCCATTTGTTATACATTATTACGTTGATTATTGATTGTGAAAATGAATTTAACAGTTAAGCCGTCGTATTTCTCATTATCCATTGTCTTCGTCCACCGATGGGTAAAAATTCTAGACGAAAAGTATACATCTGAAATCGAGCTGTCGTCTATCTATTAGATTCTCGAATAACAATTCATATATCCGAACCTACTTCCCTCCTGATGTGTCCACAATGTTTATATAGAAGGATTTGAATCAGAAAAATCATATAAAATCTTCTTTTAGAGGTAAGGAGCTCAGGATTTATATTTGGAAGGCAAGCATTGTCGAGTGAGAATAGTATCTAGATGGGTAACCACTCTTCAATAAATATATCCATTCCAAACTAAAATAACTGAAATACTTGAATTTTTCATAGCACAACAAGCTTCTTGGTTATTGCTAGTCAGTTTTCCGCGTTCGAGTTCATTCGTGGAAGAAACAAAATATATTTTCTGATTTGAATAAACTGTTTGAAAATATTCGGGAAAAACAGTGATACGAAGTAAGGTAGTTTTAAGTGGTAGCCACAGCGATGACCCGTCGAGGTATACTCCATTCACTTTTATTATGAACTATCCCGGTTGGCCATGACGTTCTGACACATTTCACCGTGTATATGTTGAAAATGTTGGGTAATAGTCATTTTCCTGTCATATAACTACGCAACGTTGTCCTCTCTGCATGTATGTCGTAGTAATTACGTATTTTTCAAATGGGAATTTACTTTGGAAAAATAATGAATTTGAAAAATTATTATGTGAATTCAATAATTCCGAAGACCTGGTGAATGTTGAAGAAACTTTTTTCTCTGTTAACACTGGAAATATGCCACGTATGTAAACATGGTTGGAAGATTCATTCATGCTATTTTCTGGTACGGAAATCAAGAATCGATTGTTGAAATTTCACTGAAAAATAATGGTAAGAGTAGTCCGTTACTTTGTGATAGTTCATTCGAAAAAAAAATTAAAGTACTCGAATAACTTATTGACTTCCTATTGAATTCCCTACTTTTCGAAATTCTCAGGAAATAAGTCTACAGGAGACATTTAAATACCTTGCTGCACAACTTGAATTACTCCAGTATGAAAATGTACTAGTAATACAAACCCTGTGTCAGCTTAAAAGAACTAAATCAATTTACAAAGTTCTTGGGAATGTATGTGAACGATACACTGAATTGGGTTTTCAGTCACATACGTCGAAAATGTTGGAAAGATTGTGATAAATTATTGATTCCAAATTATAAGGGTTACTATCAGAATAAGCAGATTTCAATTCCGCATAGCACTTCCTGATACTTTGTCTCTGCTTCTTCGAAGCTAACTTTGGCATTTTTAGTCTCCAAGCATAATGATTATGTTCAGATAGAGAGTAGAAATTGGCATTACCATTTAGCAACGTCGCTGAGAATTATTTTGACATTGCCGATATTACACGAGTGCCAACCTGCGTCAGTTTTAAGTAGAAAAACTTGATAGAACAAAATCATGGCCAACTGGGATAGTTTATGAAAGTGAATGGAGTATAGTGAATCCACTTAACAAAGCTTGGCTTTCTGACCAAAATGTTTTTCAATCTCCTCATATGCTATGATCCACCCAGTGATATTCCTTTTCGAAAGTTTATTCCCGAAAATAAAGAAACGATTAAATTAAAATATAATACTTGGTTGGAGAAAAAACATCAAGGTTCGTGCAAAATTTCAGCGAAATCTGACAGATCCTGAGATATAGTTTTATAATTTTTCATGAAATATTTCTCTAGGGATGCAATCCTGAAGAAATATCGCAAACGTTCTCCTGTGGATGCTTCAAAATGAAGTATCGATTAGAGCTCATTCTGAGGGAAATTTATATTATTTTTCACGCCTGAAAAATAAAACTTCGAAATATATTACTGAATTTTATTGTATCAAAGTTATCGGGATATATAAAATCAGGGATCGGTTTATGCTAGGTTTTTAACTCATTTTCATTTTTTCAGTTATATTATCCTCACAAAGGGAAACCTCTTCCTGTTTGTGCTTAACAACTACCCAGCAAGTTTCAATTCGTTCGGATCGTTATTTTTTGAGTGATCAAGACAACAAAATTTCAAGTGTCTCAAACCCCGAAACCGATGGACTGAGTGATTCTATACCAATCGTTTCACACCTTCGCTTCATAATTATAAAGTTATTGGCATTATCAGGATTATACCTAACTTGTGCCCTAGCGATCAATAAAGAATGTTATGTCACATAATTAATTTTCGAATAATTGCACGTGGTTGAGATCTCATAATAAATTCAGCTGAACTCAAATGAGTTGGGTCATGCGTACTTCATCGAATTGTAAGTGCACATGTTTTTTTGCGAGCATTTTTACCCGAAAATGGACTACAAAGGAACGAGCTAGAGACTTGAAGCTTTCAGGGTGGGTTGCGCATCAGAATGCGACGGTTGAGTTCGTTAATGGGCTAAATAGGCCAAACATTTTCGGAGATACAGTTATTTGAATTTTTGAGGTTATTTCTTTGATGACCTTGTTATTTCAGGAACTATTTGAGAGGAACCTATTTATAAGATTTTGGAGAAATTCTGCACAGACCTTGAACCCTTCATTTCACAATAGTGTAGCAAATTTCAGTTCGATCCGATCATTAGAACAATTCGAGAAGAAGATTTAGTTTTTCTTCAAATACTCTTTATTCTGCGTTTTCCTAATTATATTCTCCACCCTAAATTTTGCATGAACTTTCAGGATGTCATTTTCCATCAAGAACTGAAATTCAGTTCGATGAAATGTTTTTTGGAAATATTGGGAAAATATAAAATTATGAATGGCGTTATTCAAACCAATGATGAATTCGGCCTTATTAAGTTCCAAACCTACTCCAGAAATATAGAATTTAAATTTTGTTTGTGGTGATAAATTCAATGAATTTTCACAGGAATTTGGACTGTAATTTATTCGAATCTATTCGTACATCGCCAACGTTTCGAACCTATCGTGATTCTTTTTCAAGGCTCGTCTTTAATTTGATTCGGAATATGTCTGGTAAGATATTCATTTTCTATCCGTGACAGACAGTCGAATAACTCTGATTTGTCCCCCAAGAAGTACTTGAAAAAGAACCACGAAAGGTTCGAAACGTTGGCGATGTACAAATAGATTCGAATAAATTATTGTCCAAATTCCTGCGAAAATTTATTGAATAGACTTTAAATTTGTTTTTTTTTCGGAAGTTATAGTGTTTATGGTCGGCGGTTACAGGTGCTTCAACTCTCTTGACCTTACGTTAAGGCACTTCTAGAATGTTTTCTTTCACATCCGTTATTCAACGCTATATTTTGACAACATAATAGATTACTTTCAGCGTCATCGAAAATACACCGCGAAAACTCATCATGATTGCGCCCCAGTTCTATATCGAATAAAATCCTCTTTATCATTGAGGAGGCGGGACAGTATGATTTCTTCTGTGGCCGTTGGAACCTGTAGAAACAAAGAGAAATCACGTTATATAAGAAGACGAATAGGTACCTACCTAGTATGTCAATCATACAGAGAGGAAAAAGTAGAGTGCATAGAAGAGATTACTGGCAGATATTACGGTCTGAACTTTATAATTAACGGAACACTGATTAATAGAAAACTGTGCTCAAGGAGCATACCGTCCGCAAGAATCGCTCTCTGGAACTTGAGTTTCTCAATCCACGACATGTCATTGTATTGTATGCAGATTTGATCACCAAGTGTGACAATCTTAATCTTGGAATACATTTCTCACTGTAGGCCCACCTGTTCTTCCTTTGCTCTCTTCCCTCCTTCATTAATGCCTCCAAGACAAATGTGTATTCTTTTAATTCATTCTTTGAACCGCCATCGAGTTCATTAAACAACCGTTCTCGTTTTTACCGTGCACGAAACCAGCGGAATTCAGAGAAGCTCCATTGCAATTTTTTTGTCGAACCAGCGGGTATATGTGGGTGTGGAATTATTATGACCGTGATTTTCGCGCTCATGTTCTAAGGAACAACGAGCAAAATTCGACTTAGTTTGGTTATAAATCTGACGAATAGTTTCGAACCAATAAAACGAAGTTTTCGTGTTAGTCTGCGAATCGGCATTTCACAACTCATTACAAGAAGTACTTTTCGAGATATTGGTGAAATAACTTCGAAATTTGAAACAAGTATAACCACAAAACTGTTTGACGGATTCTACTCATTAACAATTCTATCCGACTCCTTCCGAAACGCAATCAACCCTGAATGTTTCAGGTCACTATCTCGTTGCGTTCGAAAGTTATCTTGGCAGTTTGACTTCGGATTCTTCATTCGGTGATTCTAATCTGGTCGTTCAAGACTGTTATCGAATATTACAGACATTTGGGCCAAATGATAATGCGTTGTTACCCACAATATTCTCATGAAAAGGGCATTTCGAAAATTCAATGATACAGTATCTCATTCGAAAGTATATATTTTTGTATCTCCTAACGAATCTGCACTCCACGATTTCCATATGAAACCTTTGCGAGCATATTCTAGGGAACAGCGGTCTATCGTTCAGCACAAATGTCAGTTATTTTTTCATTTTGAGCCGAAAATGGTCTCAAACAATTAAGATGGACACACTGATGAAGAATTCGAAGTCAAAATCGATCCTGTCATGCCAACCAGAAGGCGGTACGTTACCACGATAACTTGAGAACGGAAAGAGCTAGCAACTTGAAACTTCCACGATGGGTTGCACATCAAAGTGTAACGATAAAATTCGTTAATGACCTTAATCGACTAACCGGAGTTTGAATGTTTAAGGTTATTTCCTTAATATCCCAAGAAAGACTGAAGAAGTCGAATTGAAACTTGGTAGTTAGCTGTTGAAAAGCGACGCGCAATGCTCGAAATATTTAGGTGGGATCGCACGGTTGGAAAATGAAAAAAAAATCGTAATTTTTCATAATTCATGTTGAAAAAATGTTTTCTCAGAAATCTTCATCAGATTTCGACGAAATTCGAAATGTACATTTTTGGGCAAGATTACGTGATAACCGAGACTTAGGACACTTTCCAAAAAAAAAAATAATTTTAAAGCCTTCAGTTCCGTCCATGATTATTTGAATGAATAAAAGTATTTTTCTCACATACAAATGTTCACCTACGGTTCGGCAACATTCGAACAGGCTGAGAAATTCATGACTAACTTACAAAATACAGTAAACACAAACAATCCGAAGTTATATAAATGTAAAATATTTCAATAAAATTACAGATTTACACATTACGCAGTTTAGTCATGATCATGAATTTCTCAGCCCTGATAAAGGCACGATGGTGCCAAAACATAGGTGAACATTTGTGTGTGAGGGGAATCAAAATAATTAAAATTGTCCACTTGTCTGATAGACTTTTTAATTCGATTTGAATTTATTTCGTCCACGAATTTGAACATGTGCGGAAAAGCTGCCGACTTACAGGGTAACAGGCAACAGGGGACATATCTTGCATCTTAAAACTGCTGAAACAACAATATGTCAATTTCTTCTTTTTCTTTGTGAAGAGTTAATTATATTTATAAATGTGGCTATACATGCTTTTAAGTTTTAGGGGCAATAATAAATTGTATTAAATAAATAACACTTAATCTGTTTGTACCTTACCTGAATTTAATTGTTTTGTTAAGATAAATGTGTATCATTTCACTTACACTTCTTCGATAGATATTCTTTTCCCTATCAAGTAAAGTTGTTTCATCCAATTTAAATTTATGAACCTCTTCAAAGGCATGGCATTTTTTCTTTGTTTTTTGTATTGTTCACGTCAGTTCGATGCTGTCTGAGTCGAGTCTAGTCCTATGTATCTGTAATTACGCGCTTGTTCTAGGAAACAGCGCGTTATCATTTCGTCACGATGTCTGTAATTTTCGAGTTTTGAGCCGAAATTAGTCTCAAACGACTAGGTTGGACTCACTGATGAAGAATCCTTGGTCACTGATGAAGAATCCGTGGTCAAAATTGATTCTGTCCATCCGAATGCCCGGCCGGCCGGCCGTCCGGCCGTCCGGCCGGCCGTGTGCGCTGTAACTCTCGAAAGAAAAGAGCTAGAGTCTTGAAATTTTCAGGTTAGGTTGAGATCCTGAATATCTTTGGTAAATGGGCCAAATCTGCCGAATGGTTTTTGTGCTACAGCCATTTGAAATTTTGATATTTCGATAACTCGAAAAATATTAATCTGACCGAAATGAAACTTGGTTGGAAGATGAACAGTGTCAATAAGAAGAATTATCCATGGAAAAAATCTAAAAAAATTTTTTTTTTTTAATTTTTATATATCATTAAAATTTCACCATTTCGCAATGTGAACAAGCGCGTAAAAGCTGCTAACTTCACGTCAGTGCTTTTCTAGATTTTTTGATTGAAATGTTTTATATTTTGGTTGTGTTAACTGTATTTTGCAGGTTAGTAATGTTCATGAATTTTTCAGTTCAAACACAGGTGAACATTTTGTATGTGAGAAATCAAAATAATCAAAATTGTCCACTTGCCTGATAGACTTTTATTCGATTTGAATTTATTTCGCCCACGAATTTGAACATCCGCGGAAAAGCTGCCGACTTCCTAGAATTTTTTCATTTGAAATAATAACGGTAATAAAGTGTGGGTAATTTCAAGTGAATTGAATGGGGGTTTTTCCTGAATTTGGACTATTACTGCAATTGCAACATAATTATTATGGGTTTGATTCATCATTTTCCCAAATTACCTTCAGAAAGTATTCAAAATCAGGTTTCAAAATTGGGGTTTGGGATTTGTCATGCATGCACGAAGTGACAACGTTGTTCAGTATAATTGCTTTTTCTGCTATAGAATAACGAAATATTTATTCCTATTCTGTGGTACACACGTGTTCTTTGTCAATATAACCAAACAATTTCCGTTTGCCATTTGTCAGTAATATGACAGTATGACAGTCTGTGCTCTTCTTTTTCTATTCATTGGTCATTGTCTTCTACTCTAACCAGATCGAAGTAGAGCTATCTCTGTTTTCCTAAGCAAAGTAACACATTTGACGTTCTTGTCTTTCCGAGAAAGCTGAATTCGACGTTGCCATATCGTGCACTCAAGACAAATCCCTTTAAATGCAAATCCCCAGCTTTATCATTCAGTTTTAGGTGATCAAACATTTTTTTAAAAATATAATATTGAAATTGTATGTTTGAAATGTGATGTTCTAAAGGTTTTTCATGAAAATAACTGCATTTTCGTTTAAAGGAAAAACCCCCATTGAACAAAGGAAAGATTACAGTCGCGCACAGAGGATCGTCTCTAGTATACCGAAATAAATAAATTTGGCGACTGTGAATACGAATATATCACGGAAACCAAATGGAAATTTCTCATTATTGATGTGTGTCATGGGGGTATAACAGAATTATGTCGTGATGGGGAGATATATCTAGCAAGCGTAGAATTCAAATCCACCTCCTATACGTGTATGGGTTCCGGTGGGGGTGGACAACAGAAGACGTGAATGAAAAATTGGTCAAATGGGGATGGAATAGGCGTTAGTTTCCTGAGGTGTGCATGTAAAATGCCTACAACAATGCCATCTGTATATTTTCCGTTTCCGCTAAGGAACGTGACATGCAATCGGAACTTGGCATCTCTCAATCAATTTTATCAGATCGCTTTCAACCTTCTTTCGAATTTGACCCTTAAATAAGCTTTCTTCAGACGCTCCGTAAAGATTGAAACAGCCAATTTCGTTATACCGACGCGTAATATTTATTTTTGATAAGATCTAACAGACTACAAATCGACACCTTGACAACCAACAATTAGCCTTCGTAATATTCTGTATTATTTTCTACCTCGAAGATGCCATTTTGATACGGCACGACGAAATATTTAAAAATGATAAATAGAATTCAGTGCTGGCTTTTTCGGGGTTACCTCCTATCGTATCGTGCCGCGATTATACATCATAACCTCTAATTTCGTATCATGAACCAGTCCTTAGTTCACCATGTGAAACGTACGGATCAGTGGGGACAATGCTTTCTCGCTTTGATCACAGCTGAATTTCACAATATCATTCACAATATTTATGATGAGCCATTTCGTACAAGAGTGGGCTTGCAAATATATTTTCGAATCAATATATTTACTAGTAGCAGCAATATATCGATTTAATGTGACGATATATTTATTTGTCGTTCCGATATACATATTTGTTTTCTACCTTACACTATATATTCACGAGTTGGGAGTTTCAAATAAATAAAAAGGTAAGGTCCAATATATTGAGTTATTCGATCTATCCAACAAAGTCGAGAGATAGTGCGCTGGAAGCATACAGTTCTCCTTATGAGTTGACGACGGAAAGTTACTACATATATTAGAAAATTACTACAAATATTAGAAAAATAATACTAAATATTCAGAAATTATTTCAAAATCTGTACTTAAGTTTTTACTAGAGAGCTGACTGAATGTAAATCTTTTAAGACACCAACTGTCGTTTTTCAAATGGAAAGCCCGATATTTTATAATAAAAATGGATTACTGATGAAATCCAGGCTGCCTCAATGTGAAATTTTTGAATTTTTTTCAGAAAACTCTTTTTCAACGTGAAATTTAAATAAAAAAATTTTAAATGCGCTCCGTTGAAACATGGATATCTTACAAGTTTTTTATTGAAAAAATTCCGTTTTAGGCTCCCACGAGAAGTGAGAATAATGCTGCTGTCGCAATAGTCATAATTGAAACTCATGATACAGGAGGTCACAAAAGCTCACTCAATTTTTTCAAACTGGAACCTCTATTTTTATGACCATATCAGAATGCAAGTTGAAAAATGATGTAGGTGTGGAAATAACACCAATGCCCTAAAATTCATATTTTCTGAGATATGCAGTCGCGATAATATTTCTAATATCAATCTTCTCAAAAATACAAGCAAAACTAAAATTCAGGGTTTGAAAACAATCTGAAATAAATGTTCAATATGTCCCCCATTCCCTTCGAGACAATAATTTTCTTTCTGGGAAGAGTGAAATTTGAATTGTGATCGCGTACATTGTTTTTTACGAATCTTTTAGAAAATAAGAATTTTAGGGCGTTGGTGTAATTTCCACACCTACATAATTTTTCAATGTAGATTTCAATATGGCCATAACACATTGAGGTTTTCATTTGAAAAAAAATGAGTTTTCAAGTTCTCGAAATCGCCAACTTTGACAACGCTTTTGTGACCTTCTGTACAATGAGTTTCAATTCTAACTATTGCGACAGAAGCATTATTCCTGCATTATTCCAATGAAAAACCTAGAAGGTATCGATGTTTCATTTTCGATTTATTATTGGAATTTCACGTTGAAAAAGAATATTCGCACAGAAATTCTGAAATTTCACATGAGGACAACTCAGAATGTATTTTTATTATAAAATATGGGGCTTTCTTTTTAAAAAACGAAAGTTGGTGTCACTTCCGGTGAAACCGGAAGTCCCACTAATCTCAAAAAATTTACAAATTTACATTCAGTCATCTCTCCAGTAAAAGCTTTTGTATGAAATTGCAAACGTGAATTTTGATTCCTACCCAAAAATATTCTGAAGAACAGTATTCGTGGGACACCTGGTATATATGAAACTTAAAATGAAAATATATCGTGTTCGGTGAAAAATTAATATATCGGAACGAAATATAAATATATCGTCTAATCGTCACTCAAAAAAGTTACTTATACGGTGAGCACGTTAAGTTTGGAACATATTCATTTCATCTAATACAATAACTCAAAAGAAAAAAAAATATCTCTTTTTGCGCGCATGTATCACGGAATGGCGTGCTAACATTTTGCACGAATGTCCATAATTTTCTAATGTAAATTCCAACTAGGTTGGACTCACAGATGGATGTGATGTCAAATTCAATTCTGTTCGGCCGTACAGGGCATCCGGGAAGGCACGATAACTACTGTCTTACAGAACGAGCTGGCGACTTGAAACTTGTAGGGAGGGCAATTTGCGTTCCGGAGTGCGACGGTTGAGTTCTAGAATGGAAAAAATCTGCCGAACTGTTCTGCACTTATCTTGATTTGAATTTTTGTTGTTAGTATCTAAATCAATATTTCAGGAAATAATGATTGGATCGGAATGAAACTTGATACCGACGCGCAACTCGATGCAAAATTGTGTTAGGATCTTGACGTAAAAGATTTTTTTAAATTATGGAAAACTTTCTTTCTGTAACTATCCAACAGATTTCAATGAAATTTGAAATGAACCTTGAGGTGAATACGTTACTAGGGCTTGTTCAACCCGATATTCAGTTTCGGAAATATCGGGAACAAATACGTCAAATTTCGTTATTATTCCACATCATCGTACTTATTTCCTAAATTACTCGAGAAATACCGCCTTGAAAACTAATTCGAGCATGCGCGCTAGAACTGCCAGGGTCACGTCAGTTCACGGGAAATTGGACACTCAATATTTTTACAGCAAGTTTGGAGCGTTTCCGTGCAAGTCAAATACATGTGGATGGGTAAAATCCACATAATGATTCCGCATGCATAAAATTCGAATTGTTATTATTCCAATTTTCCAAAGAACCAGACCCAAAAGAATCAAGTGCCAAATCAAGTACACAATTAAAAACGATGGCCTGAAGTTTTTCAGAGAATTTAAAGGGAATTTGACAAACTCAATTATTTTGCGATAAGACCGTCATAATTTTCTGCATATGATTTGTGACGGAATATTTCATGGACGTAGCTGCGAAAATCTTGGGCGGATTTCAACTAAATCTCAACTGGCGATTTAGAACTCGAGACTCATCCTGTATCTGTATTGTATCGATCAAAGGTTATTCTGGGAGGATGATTTTTCGGGGATTTTCTGGGTTTTCACTCAATATCTGAATCATAACTATTCAAAAGTACATAAATTTGTTATTTATAGAAAACGCGCTTTCGGATTGCAGGATTAAACTAACTTAACAGTTTCTAAGACGAAAGTTCCCTAACTAACAATACTGTAACAATGCAAATAACGTTACGTTTCAGAGTCGAAAATGATTTTTCCGTTTGTCTCATGAAGGAGTTTAGAGTTTGAAAAGTTACAGTCCACCTTGTTGATTTCTTGCATCGTTCCAGTATTGTTCAGTAATAATCATATTGGGTAACAGGAATTAGGTATTCAATGGAAGAGACAAAGTGTAAGGAGACTAATGTTGATCAAATAATTTTGTCTTTTGATCTCATGTTGTTTTTGTACAGTTCTTTCTCTATTCTTTTCTGTACTAATCAAGAAAAATGTTCAATGATTTCATAGCCCTGAAGAAGCAAATATATTTTGCGAAACGTTGGCACATTAGCTATGGTTTGTTGATCTATACCATTGAATTCCTAAGTCCTGTTATCCAATATGAATATGATACCACAGGGTAGTGAACCAGCATCAGATTGTTCAGTAAGATTTTAACTTTTTTCCTAGGAACAGCCCTTGGAAAATAGTTCAATCCTGCAATCCGCGTGAGAGTTTTCTATAAATAACAATTTTATTGAATTTTCAAAACTTCTATTTCAGTTATTGGGAGCGAAAACCTAGTGAACATCTGGAAGATACTGTATCTGTATTGTTTTTATCAGGCTTGACCACTAATAACACACGTCTGCGACATGAGAACTTCAACTTCATGGTGGACCTGGCGATCTTCGGTCGTCCTGTATTAACCGAAGAAATGAACCAAAAGGCCATTGAAAGATACGGAGTCCAGAAGCAATCTTTCTATCAGACAATCATGGGGATAGTCCAACAATACAAGAGCAGTTGGTCGTCGTCTGCGTCTCTTGTAAAAGGATATCTCCAAGAGGTCGCCGAACTGAACCTTGCACTGGACAAGAACGATTGCATGATCGACATATATCTGAAGATCCAAAGGGCACTCGTCAAAGTAATAAAACTGAGCTTCAATCACAACGTAATCTCAGCGATTTCCATCAAATATCAACACGATGTGATGAAGCAGCTGGTTGAAGCTCAAAATGGTTGTTGTGGAGAAGAGGGATCGTCTATCAAGAAACAATATAGATCACATTAGTATAAGACAACTTCAGTGTATTTTGCTGAAAGTAGCTTTAATATTGGGCGTAGAGATCCAGATCTGTGGGTGACATGACCACAGTACCTGATTGGGACTATAAAACAAGATTCAATTTGTTGCAAGAAAAACACAATACTTTAGTGGAGGAACACAAAAAAGTTGAAAACTTGCTAAAAGATCAAAAGGCTGATTATGAAGATCTTCGAAAAAGAAATCAACAAATTAGTATAGAACTAGAGAACTTGACAAGAAAATACAGTGTTCTGCAAATTAAGTGTGAGTGTGAGTAAGAACACGAAGCGGAGAATCCATTGATGGGTCCGCCGTAGTAATGACCCATAGTAATTAAACCCTCTACGAGATCTACGAGTGTTATTTCCAAACCCTCTCCTATATTAAAAAAACTAAAATGCATAAAAAAAGATTGGCCCTTGAGAAAAACCTTACAGGTTGGGGTTAAAAATGTTGAGAGGGAAAGCCTTGTGGATCCCCAAAAGGTCTTACTTCCACCACTTCACATAAAGTTGGGCCTGATGAAGCAGTTTGTCAAGGCATTGCCAAAAGAAGGAGAATGTTTCAGATATCTTTGTGGACAGTTTCCTGGTTTATCCGAGGCAAAGATGAAGGAAGGAATCTTTGTCGGACCAGACATTAGAAAACTGAGTTCTGAGGACTGAGGACACAATGGAAACAAAAGAAAAAGCAGCGTGGACATCTTTTAAATTGGTTGTTACCGGTTTTCTAGGAAACAAAAAAAATCCAAACTACGAGACAATCGTCGCAGACATGCTCGACAACTTTAAGAAACTTTTTTGTAATATGAGCATTAAAGTTCGGTTTCTCCACTCACATCTTGACTATTTCCCTGCAAACCTTGGTGATGTAAGTGAAGTGCAGGGTGAAAGATTCCACCAAGACATGAAGGAAATGGAAAGAAGATACCAAGGAAGATCGTCAACATGATAGCGGACTACTGCTGGATGTTAAAAAGAGATATGATTATACCCAAAAATATTCCCGTCTTGTAAGAAAATCTGATGTGATAGAAAAAAGCGGATTGGATTTTTCAAATCAGCGCTGAAAAGTACATGAAACTCAGTTACCATATTTCAAAGAATTTTTTGAAAATTATTTTTTCCAGACCTGTGTAATCATCAGTGAGCCCTACCTGATCGTCCTCGGCTCCAAAATCAGAAGATATAGACATAATGACGAAATGACAAGGCTATTGTTCCCTTGAACAAAAACAGCTTTTGTTTTTACTCTGTGTATATCCTAAATGAATCAATATTTCCCTCAAATAATCTGATATTAGGTCTTAAACAAAGCCCATGAAATGCTCTGCTGAAAGTAACCATAGCTGTGACTGATAGCTCTAGGACTCGAGGGTAAAAAATTGCATGCTGTCGTTAATCCATGAATGTTGAAGGGTCCATTTTGCTGCATTTGGTCAATTGTTGTTTTTGAGAGCAACTCCTCCCACAAAATGTACCCTTTTGATTGGTAAAAGAATCTCCCTTTTACCATAACTTGGGCACTTGCAGTTCAAATAAAGGGTCGACGCATTAAGAGACCCTTTGGCATGGGAATAGCAGTGTGACAGATGTTGTGCCCCATATATACTTGACAAATAAAACGTGCTCCAACTTTTCATCCGGTCTAATCTGTTTTGTTCGTATTTTAGAGTACATCTTTTCGATCATCCGCCATGCCGGAGAACCCGTTCCACTGGATTTTCAGGGGACATTAACTAGCTCATGATTTATTGACGACTCTACTATCGGTACCAACTTGGTTTGAACTAAATAATTGAATAAAATATATTTTTTTTGGCATTTAAAATATCTCAACCGGCTGGTTTTATCTGAATTTTTTTCTTCATTTTAAGTTCTTTTTCAAACAATCCCCATTTTCAAATCGTTGTGAGTATTATCTGGAGTAGATTTCCAAACTTGAAACAATAACTATATACTTGTAATTTTATTATGATGATATTTTCGAAGATTTGCGATTGACTTGAAACCTACTAGTTCTTGAAAAGGCAGAAAAATGTTGAAGAAATTTCAATGTAATGAGAATAATTTCTCATATATAAATGAATAGTCATCTTAAAAATTCGATTCATTGGTTTGTGATGAAAATGAAAGTAAGTGAATATTTTGCATCGAAAAGAACTATAGTTATGAAAAATTCACGCAGGAGTGAAATGGGGCAATATGCATTTGATTTGACCTTTTCATTATCATTCAATTCAATCAGAAATCCCCTCAATTTTTTCATTTAAATAAATCACCCTGTATATACTGGAAGATCTGGATGAACCTGGATATTCGGAGTTCCTACATACTACACTTGGTGGCAATAATATGTGGGGACGAGGAATTGAAGCACTTGACAATAATTGACTTCACCAAATTTCGGATTCAATTAATTTTAGAGAATACATCGTGAGTTCTATATCTTTCCAATACTGCTGAACTCGCAAGTTGACATTCATCTATTATTCTTCGTGTTTGTGCTTCAGTTTTTCGTCTATACAGATTGTTTCAACAGAGCAGTATGCACTAATTCAAATCTACGGGGTGTCCTATTTAAATGAAAAAGTATTTTCGGTTCAACTAGAATGATCTTATTTTTCAGGGTTATTTCAGGTTTTCGCTTCCAGTATCTTGAAATAACTATTGAAATTAAATAAAATTCACTATTCATAGAAATTGCCCTTGACGATTGTTGCTGATATCGAAACAATTATCCAATTAGCCAATAGAACACAGTCTATATGTGACTCCTTTATCAGACAATAAATATAAAATAGAATAATTTTCCTCCAATATTTTTGTATTTCAAAAACTTTTGTTAAATTTGAACAATTATCCTCTCCATTCAGCAAAATACACTCTTGTTTTTTACCTTTATCTGGTTTCTCCATTAGTAAAAATTAACTGACCCAGATAATCGAAAATACCATTTGAGAGATTATTTGTCTGTATTCTTCAGGTTGTTTTCGTGTTTTAGTTTTCTCATATCTTACGGTCGTGATCTTTCTCCAGTTTATGTCTTTCCACAATTTTTTATTTCTGTTTTTCGTTAATTCGTTTGGTTTTTCGATTCAAAAACTGTTCTTATATTGAATTTCAAATCAATTCTTTCTGAAGGCCGTGGAATTAGGAATGACATTCAATAAACTGGGTTGTTTCTGATGAGTTGTTTGTTGTTATCCACGATGAGTTGTCCAAGGATAAGAAAAAATTTTTCCGTCTAAATTTGAAATGATTATATTTATTTACATTTATAGAAGTATCTCATCAACATGAATGAATAATATCAGATGTATTTTTCCTCGTTGCTCTCATTTACAGACTTATATGAATATCGACATTCTCGTTTCAAAGATATTTACTCAGTTCTATACTTCATCCTAACAATGTATGATCACCTGACCATCGAATCTAACATAGAATCGACGAACTGATGTTGCCTATAATAGTTTTGTGTGTCTCACCTTTCAATCTCATCCATCTGTCATTATGATTTGGAGACAAATAATAATATTTTGACCCATAGATTGAGCAGAAAAAATAACCCGACGTCACGTCATGAATTTCTGCTGATTTTTCTGCACTACCTCCACTAATTATTGCTCCTCGATCGTTATTATTTCATATTGAAACACCTGCCTTCCCCTATTATCAGATTGTAAATAGGAAATTATTGGGTATGGATCACGTGGTAAAGGACTTCGAAGTGCACTCACGTAATAAAATGATAAGTCAAGAAGTGAATTAATAATAGTGGCCATAAAAATAGAAATTGCCATGAGACCACGATTCACATAACGTCGAATATCGGTATGGATGTGTAAATTGCCTCATTTCACATTGTTCTAAATTATAGGATTGTTGGAAAAGCTATAATTTGCTTCCGTATACTACTCCAATCATACGAGCTGAACTCGAATTGACATGGTTCATTTAACGTTCGACGTTTAAAATATTCACATTACATGCCGCACAAATGGGTAGCTAGCTACGTATCTTTCAAATTCCGAATGTTGCGACGTGTTTTCTACTTTTCCAGTAATTTTAAGTTAATTTCGTCACGGTAACATGATACACGCTATTTTAATTCGCTCGTACAATTCTAATTCGTCAAGGAAGGAAAAATAGAAAATTTTCTCGACACAAGTCATCAGAAACAGATACGAATCTCGTTGTGGCACAACAAACATTAATTTGACGGAAAGCTCGTCGATGCAATAATTAATTAACACAATTGACCATTCAAGAACGCATGCGAGAATTTCGGTCATTTATTCAGGAATTATATAAAAACACCAGAATTTTCTGCTTTTGGCAAGTTAGAAGGACCTTCGTTCACATTTTGAACGACAAAAGATTCAATAATTTTTTTTTAGATTCCTCATATCTGGGGATATCCAAAAATACCCCATGTAGGTACATGTATGTTACGAGATCTTTTGCAGTTTTCGAGGTATAATTTTTTTTGTGTTTTTTCAATTCACTATGCCAGCGAGGTTTCAAATATTCATATCTTTTTAGGTGGTACGTATTTTGCAGATTTTTTTTGTGACATGATCGCCCTGAATGTTGTTTTAATAACAAAAATTACTCAGCTCCTGATTACTCAAAGTTATTCAAAAAAGGCTTGAAATTTAGAACTTTAATTTTTAGTAGGATTCACTCAAACATTCAACTTCATTAAAAAATTAAAAGACGGGTTTTCATAGCTTCTGGCCGAGTTTAAAAACTTACCACGGTTCTTAACTACCAAAAGCCTAAGAATGAAATAGTAACTTATTCGCCTCTTTTTGTTATAATCGACCTTCGAAGGCGGATAGGCTTAAAATCATTGAAACATGTTAAAGTTAGTATTCTACTTTTTATCATTTTTATGGAAAATTAAAGTTGAAAATGTGACTCGAGAGTAATTTTAATTGAAATTCCTCTTAAATACTTGTAGGTTGTGTTATTTTTGCGTTAATAGTCCAACGGTTGCGGAATTAGAGCATTTTGAAGTTTTTATTTTATTTCCGTGATAATTCGGGAACTACGAGAACTATTGTATTGAAACTTTGGCAGTTATTTGGAATATAATGACGCGCAACTGTTTGCGAAATTTCGTTGATATCATATATACTGTCAGATTTTTTTTTTTAATTTTTTCCGGAAAATATTCATCATATTTGAAAATGAATTTCCGCAAACCTCGAGCTCCATATTTCACAATCGTGTATCAAATTTCAGTTTGATACGATAATAATTTTCGCAGATATTCGGAAAAAACTAAGTCAAATTCCGTAGTTTTTTCCCCGATATCGTTCTTTTTTCCGGAATAATTCGAAGAACCTGAAAAAGCACTAACCTGAGGTCAGCAGCTTTTACGCGCATGCTAAAATTCGTTGCCAAAGTGGTCAAAGTGCTAACTTCACATCAGTGCTCTTCTAGGTTTTTTGATATTGAAAAATTAAATTTCAGTTGACTATAACCCCTAAATCGTTAGGTGGTTAACGCCTATTTAGGAACTCAAGTGGCTTATTCTATCCTTGAATCTACAATGAACAATTGATAGGATTATTTTTCACTCGCAATATCTGAAACAGAACTTTTATAAATTAAATAATTGATAATTAATAATTTCATTTATTTTTAATAGTTATGTTTCAGATATTGGGAGTGAAAACCCAGAAAATACCACGAAAATAATGCAAAATCCTCCCATCAATTGAAAGGGTCTCGTCTTTCGAAAGTTCATGGTTGAGAACCGTCAAGTCAGACTGAACATTTCACCTCAAATGCTTCATCAGTGAATCGAACCTAATGATAAATCAGACATCAATCATACAATTTTCGGCTCACAATTGAAAACCCACAGGGATATGAAAAAAATGCTTGCACCCCAGAAAAATCACGCAAAAACTACAGAAATTCAAGTCGAAAGAACAGTTCACGTTATCATTGACAATCAAGTGAAGACATGTTGTCAAGTTTAAATCTGAGGTTGTCAGTAAAACTTTCTCGTTCCTATTCCGTATGCATCGATCTGTAACGAAGTGTAGTTGTGCGTTCTATTTTTTTCTGGCCACACATGGAGCAATCCTTGTGCCACCATAACTATCAATGAACGATCATTGGCAAATATCCAACTTCTTTTCGTTATATTCTGCGGTGAAGTTTACAAACAAATAAGCAGCGCTTCGAAATGGGTGAAGTCGAATAACATTAAACGAACACGGATTAGACTTAGGGTAACACTAAAATGAATGATTTGTTGTGAAAACAATCAAAATATACATCATCGATATGGAAACCCAAATCATTTACGAAATCTTTGTTTAACATATGCGGCGACCAAGTCTAGGTAAATTATAGAAACAACACCGAAAATAACCGACTTTAAAATAAGTCATATTGGAAATCATTCTTGGAAACCATTCATCTTTAGTTGTTGTGTATGAATGGAATATTATTGTACCATAACTTTTCAATGATAGTAACAGTGTCTATAATCACGTAACTGAAGGCAATAATTTTGTGTTGGAGAATTTATGGAAAATTTCTCATCCATGAAAATTTCGGGGTTCAGGCGTCCTTACATTGGATTGTTTGGTAATCTTTGGGTTTCGACAAGTGGAGATCGAAACAAATGTGCGCATGCTCCAACAGTGTCATTTGGGGACCATTCTTGCCAAACTGTCAAATAAATCCGATGCCACAAAAAGGTCATGTCATTTAAAATTCTGTTTCTTTTATAAAAGTTGTAAATGTTGACGAGGAAATTGAATATGAAAGGAATATATTCGAATGAGTAAATGAGAGCAATTCTGCACTATTTTCATTTGCGTAAACCGTAAACAAAATAACTTCCGAAAGAAACAACTTCGAAACTCGAGATTTGTAGAAAAGGTTTGGCCTAATTACGAAGGTCGAGTTCGTGAATAGGTAAAGTCCGCCCAATGATTCCGAAGATATGTCAAAACAAAATTTTATTTTCTCAATATTTTCAAAAATACAGATGGGATCGAATTGAAATCCAGTACTCTATCGAAAAATGACAGTTTGAAGGTTCACGCAGAATTAAATGAGGATAATAGTGTGAAAAGAAAACAGAATATTGAATATTTAGAAAAAAAAATTTGAAGTTTTATTTTCAAATTGTTCTAATGACACGATCATCACGAAATGTTGCACAATGCTGTCTTTTAGCATCTTAAAACTAGCTGCGAAGTTTCATCATGATTGAATCAGTATTTCTTGAGGTACACCGAAAAAAAAACGATATCTAGAAGAAAACCACGAAAGCTTACATATTTTTTCCCAATATCTTCAAAACTAAAACCGTATCGAATTGAAATTTGGTACACTGCTGTGAAATATGGAGCTCAAGGTATAAGCAAAATTGTTTTCGAATTTGATAGATGGTTTCTGAAACAAAAATTTTTTTCGAAAAAATTCTGAAAAAACTTTTTTTTAAAGTGACTGACCATACGATTTCAACGAATTTCGCTCAAAGTTGGGCGTCGTTATGCTCCAACTAACTGCCAACCTAGAAAAGCACTGCCGTGAAGGCAGCAGTTTCTGCGCGCATGTTCAAATTGGTTTCCAAAGCGGTCATCTCCATTGAACACGCGGGCAAAAGCTGCTACCTCCACGGCACAGGTTTTCTAGGTTTTTTTACAAATATCGAGTAATTTAATTTTAAATACTCCTTTCTAAAGTTATTGCGCTTGCGGTCAAGATAAAATTTGGTTTATTCGAATGTCAAATTCAAAGATGGGTGGAATGATTCCGTACGTGAATCCATTCAAAATGTTAATTTCAAAAATTTCGATCAAATTGGGAATCGATTTATCTCAAGCGGCGTTGTACGGAGTCATTATCCGGATGATTGATTTCTCTGTAAATTAATTTTAACAAACAGTTTGAAGTTACTGATTTCACACCATCACTTTTCTATAATTCTTCGTTGTATAGGTAATTTCGATTTTCGAAGCTGTCTGAATTCTGATTCGCAGTTGAAGGCAGGACAAAATCGGCCATTGGAACGGATCATGAAAATGACAATTATTTCCAACATACACAATTGCAGGAAGTTCACTTGCTATTGGCTGCTAGTTTACGTGACAAACCCAACCAATGAGCATCCGTTCCGATGAATGACAATGATAAAGGACTGTCCCCTTCTATTCAAGTGACGCACAATAGACAAAGTTTGAACCCCCAGGTAATTTCCTAAATACCCGAATATAAGTTGCCGCTACTGTTCAGAAGAGCTGTTCTCCAAATATCTACCGAACTAAAATGACGTTATTTATTGAAAATGATTGACAGAATAAAGGACGAATATTATATTTGGGAACTGGGTCCTTCATCCCCATTTTTATATAGATAGAGGACGGTTCTCAAACATATCAATGGTTGGTACACATCTTATTATAATCCATGGCATGAAAGGACAAATAATAATTATGTGTAGTCCTGCCCAACAGAGCATAGGACATAGGGAGACTTTGTATCATGTTACAGTGAAAATAGAGGAACATTTGCTGCTTCGAATTTCTCATAATTGCCTAATCAGGTAGGAAATAGTTCTGGCCATTGTTGGCAAATTACCCTCATCCCAAAATTGGAGCAATTCATCTAGAATCATGCATGAAATGAATTCATAATCCTTGATTTCATTAGGAGTGATTTTGAAATCACATTAATTGGTTAAACCTCAAGGAGAAAAATTCCTGAAAAGCACTAAATCAAAGCTAGAAGGGTCTACACGCAAAGCAAATTCGCCATCATTTCCCAATTCCTAGGGAAATTTTGAATGATCATTAAAGCTGTCATTTCGACCAAGTAGTAGATTTCAGTTCGATCCGATCTGAACCTATTTATGGGAAAATTTCAAAAACACAGATTTGATCGAATTTGAGGCTACTAATGGATCGAAAAATGACGGGGTGAAAGTACATGCAGAATTCTTTTGGAAGTATATACACGGAATCTTTCCAATCAAACCTCGAGTTACTAGAAATGTTTTAGATTATAAGTGATTCCTTCTATGAATTATTGTGTTAACGGCGGATTGTGAGCACAACATCCTCCGAAAAATAAACTTATAGCACCGAAATGAGTAGAACATGTTCGGAACGAAGGTCATGTTCATGAATGGTCAAAATACATAAAAAAAAACGCTATTCGAAGTATTATTTTTCTAATATTACCAAAAGTACATATCCGATTGAGCTGAACCGTGGTGCACAATAGTTGACTGTTGACTCAAAGTGTATGCTGAATTTCATCGAAGAAAAAAATCACGAAAATTTGTGAAATTTCTGAAAAAAAAAATTAGTCCTTGAAACGATACGATCCTTAATAAATAGCATAGGTTTGCTTATCGGTATCCTACAATATTACCTATTTCGAATCTGATCTCATCAGTATCTCACGGGATTCCGAGGAAATTACCTCGAAACTTAAAATTAAAATACGCTTATTTGACCATTTAAAGAACTCCATCGAGATATTCAGGAACCAAAAATATCCTGAAATTTCAAGAATCAATAATTTTTTACTTCGAAAGTTTGAGTACATTCGGACGGCCGGTCGGACAAACGAGCAGACGAACAGAATTGAACTTCACCACAGTCTCATCTAGTCGTTCAATACCATTTTCGGCTCAATATTTGGCAATAACCGACATTTGGGCGAAATTCGATAACTCTTCTGCACCCTAGAACACGCGGGGAAGCATTATTTTCAGATGAGTGACACTGGATCAAACTTTCAAAAATGGTGATGAAGAATATAGTGATGGTTTCATAACTATCATTGGAAGTTTTGAAGACAAAACAAATTTCTCGTGGGAATTATTTCGGTCGGCCATATCATATTACTAGTCGAAGGTTTGCACAAAACATTTTGTTACTTTGTGTCCACCAGTCTGTTCACAATCATCCCTCTTTGAGATGATGAGATGCAAATGTTTTCCAAGTGTTCTCAAGATGAGATACATTCTATTCTTTGCTACCTGATTATTTCAAGGGTAATTAAGTGTAATATTATCAAGTTAGAGGAGCATAATCGTTTAATGTTTATTGTTTGAATCCAGGTAAGATGAATTAGTGAAAAATTATAAGATATAATTTGCGATAAGATACTTGAGGAAGCGAAATATTCCATCACGGTTCAACTGCGACTTGTTAACGTGAGTGTAGTATGTCCAGGGTTGTACAATGAACGATTCGATAGTTCTTGGATTTTTTGACGATGCTTTTATAATATGACAACAATTTCAGGAATTAAGGAATGAAACTAAAAAAAATTTATTGATGTACAACCCACCCTGAAAGTTACAAGTTGCTATCGCAAGCCATTTGGCGAGAAAATAATTTAAAAATATAAGATATTTGGGCGACATAATAATATGGTTCCGCTGAACAAGCGCGTAGAAAAGATCATATTCTAGTTGAACTGGGTTTTTTCCTATATTCATTATATTTTTACGCGCTTGTTGTGGGGAACAGCGCGTCAAAATGTCTGTAATTTTAGAATTTTTAGCCGAAATCGGTCTCAAACGACTAGATTCGACTCACTGATGAAGAACCCTTGGTCAAGTTTGATTCTGTCGGGCCGGCCGATCGGCCGTGGGTGCTGTAACTCTCGAAAGAAAGGACCTAGAGTCTTGAACTTTTCAGGTTAAGTTTTGATCCTGAATATCTCGGTTGAGTTCATTAATGGGTCAAATATGTCGAATGGTTTTTGTGTTACAGCCCTTTGAAAATTTTAATTTTTCAATTACCCGAAAAATATTTATCTGATCGAAAATTATATGACAGTTGATACTGACGCACTCTATAAAACTATATTATTTGTCAAAATCTTACCACGTGAACTCACAAACAACTGATTACAAAGGGACTCAGCTGATAAAGAACCTCTGGCAAGCTTGTCAAATGCGAATATTTGTACATAGAACTATTTTGACAACAAGTATCAATCCATCTTCTTCCTTTGATAAATGAAATCTCGTAAACAACACTTTCAAAAATCTTCAAAACTTCTAGAATTATATGACAGTTGATACTGACGTACTCTATAAAACTATATTATATGTCAAAATCTTACCACGTGAACTCACTAACAACTGATTACAAGGGGACTCAGCTGATTGAGAACCTCTGGCAAGCATGTCAAATGCAAATATTTGTACATAGAACTATTTTGACAACAAGTTTCAATCCATCTTCTTCCTTTGATAAATGAAATATAGTAAACAACACTTTCAAAAATCTTTAAGACTTCGAAAATTATATGACTGTTGATACTGACGTACTCTATAAAACTATATGTCAAAATCTTACCACGTGAACTCACTAACAACTGATTACAAAGGGACTCAGCTAATTGAGAACCTCTGGCAAGCATGTCAAATGCGAATATTTGTACATATAACTATTTTGACAACAAGTTTCAATCCAACTTCTTCCTTTGATGAATGAAATATAGTAAACAACACCTTCAAAAATCTTTAAAACTTCGAAAATTATATGACAGTTGATACTGATTAACTCTATGAAACTATTTCAGACATTAAATTAAGACGAGTCTACTTGATGAAGGTTATTAATACCTTATATAACCTTAATGACCTTTATCAAGTAGACTCGTCTTGATTTAATATCACATATTTTTTAATAAGTTTGATGATTTCATCTTTCAAACTTGGTCGACGACGAAACGGATTATTGTCAATAATCTACTGAAAACTACATATACCATAAATATTTGAAGAGGGCGTTCATTATGTTAGGAAATTATCAACCAAAATCCAATGAAAAACCTGGACCTTATAAATTTCAACATAAATAAACCAACGTCTGACATCACATAACCACGTTTTCGTTAGAATACTTCCTGTTCCGGTGAAAATGATCCATATACGGACCTGATTAAATGCCCACTGTAACAGCAGCATCCAGAGATAAAGCGGTCATCGAATCATGAATAATCCTGGCCTGATGAAAAACTTTCATTGTACGTATCTACAAAGGGTTGGCCATTATTCATCGAGGGTACAAATATTTAGGTACACCCTCTTTAAATATGAAATATTGGTTCTTGGGACGACAGGCCCACTTCACTCCATTGCATGATTCTGTCTAACGATCAAAAATGAAGGTTGGTATATTAATAAAAATGGAGGGAGCTCTTATATCGATCACTTGAACAATAATACTATTCAGTGCTCACGTCAAAATTGAACATCTATGAGAGGTGTTTCTGATCGTCCATACATATTCTTGGTTCTCTTATGACAATTGGCTTAACGAGTACATCGAATATGCGCTACTCCAAACTTATCACGAATAATGAATTCAGGACTTGAGCCAGATTAACTTTTTTGCGCCCATGTTCTGGGGAGCAGCGTGTTATCCGTAATTTTCGGAAATGTTCATGAACGACTGAGTTGGACTCACTGCTGAAAAATCCGCGATGTCAAAACGCTGTTGCCACGATATCTTGGGAAAAGAATAAAACTAGCGACTGGCCAAACGGTTCCGGAGTTATACTCATTTGAATTTTCGTGGTTAGCTCAAAAACTACTGATGAGATCGGATAGACAATTGGTACTTAGTTTTAGATTATACACGCGCAATTTTATGGACAGTTCTGTCAGGATCATGCTGTCAGGAGTTCGAAAAGAACTAACAGTGTGCCAAGTCTCGGCTTGATCTAATGTTTATTTTGCGAAGAATTGGGAATTTCCTTGTTTTTTCCTTATTACTCGTCTGGAATACCTGAGACCTGTTCCGATATTCTAAAACCCCTGATTAAATATTGGACTTTTCTTAATCTTTTTGCGCGCTCTTTTCTAGCACTATCTGTGGGTAAAATTGTCTGCATTTTCCGAATTTTGAGTCGATTGCATTAGAGCCACGAATGATGAATTCGAGGTCAAATACACACTTGTTTTAATTGAGACGAACGGTATCATTCCGCCACACATTGCCACACATTAACGCTCTAACTTCCAAAAAGGTATGAGTTCAATCGATCTAATTATGGTTACAGAGGCAAAGCCATCTATATACAGCATTTGGTACTCAACAACTCAAAAAATGCCGACCTGATCGAATTGAAAATTAGTGAGTAAGAAATTTGAAGTACCTAGTGACGCCAAGATATACATGCATGCACAATTTCGTCATGCGCGAATATCTTGAAAGAGATCGAACAATTAGGCATCTCAAAATCTATCGAATCTGGCATATTTTTTCTCCAATATTTCCGAAAATAAAAATATCATATCGAGCTGAAACCGGCTCTGAAATATTTTTTTATCCTCAAACGAATTTGTCTTCGTTAAATTTTGCAGAAAGGAGCTATCCAGGATATTTCCTTAAATTTTCAAACGGGTTAGAACGATTTTGCCCGTTTACGATCTCAACCCAGATATTTAGTGTTCAACCTCTGATAAAACACAAGGTTTGTTCTTTCGAAACTAAAGCCGGGTCCAAATTATTGTAATCCGAACAGCCAATGCACTAAAACACAGGGCGTTTCATGGTTCGAGGCAGCGCTCTCTCTGCTCCGTCGGAACTCGGTTTTCAACTCGAACGCTACATTCGAATTTATTATTCGAGGCTGAGCTCGAGGGCTGTCCATACCATTTCCAAATCGTTTATCAAATTTTATTGCATTCGCTGTTCGGATTGCACTCATCTGAACCCGGCTTAAAAGCACATACGGCCGAAAACAACAGACATTTGTCCCTTGCGGTCTTGTTCCTTAGATCAAGCACGAATTAAAAAATATTATAAAAAGCACTGACGTGAGGTCAGGAGCTCTGCCGCGCTTGTTCAAATTCTAACTATTGGATCAACACACTTAGTTGCGTGTAGGTAATCTACAACTGATAACGAAGTTTCAATCTGATTGCATTTGTACTTCTTGAGATATTGCGGAAATATCGTAAAAATTCCAAATAACAACGAAATTCGGCATATTTTTTTCCTCAAATCTCCGAAAGTGAATATCGGATCGAATGGAAATTTGGAACATTGTTGTTAAATACTGACTCTAAGGATTGTGCCAAATTCCATTGGAATGTAATCAATATTTTCAGAAGAAAAGAAATTTTTCATCAAAAATTCCAAAAGCTTTCGAATTTAATTTTTTTTAATTTTCTAACGACTAGATCCACACGAAATTTTGCTCTAAGTTGCGCGTCGGTAATCCTAAACTGTCCACGAAGTTTCATATTGATCGACCGAATACTTCATGAGATATCAAGGAATTAACTTCAAATTTTCGAGTAGGCCTAGCTCCGCAACTATCCGACCGATTCCACCCATTAACGATATTAACCGAGGTATTCAGACTCCAAACCTAATCTGACAATTTCAAGTCGCTAAGTCTTTTCCTTCGAAAGTTGGAGCACATACGGACGGACAGAATCGAATTTGACCACGGATTCTTCTTCAGGAAGTTCAACTCAATCGTTTAAGTTCATTTTCGACTCAAAAATTCGAACATTACAGACATTGTGACAAAATGATAACACGCTGTTCCCTAGAACAAGCGCCTAATAAATTATGTTTAGATGATCCAAATTCTAAATTCCATACGAATACTAAAATAGAATATTTCATTGAAATAACCGGCCTAATGGTTTGAACTAATACTTATGAAAACTCAATCATCTCTAGACTATCCCATGTTTCAAAACGATGATTAGGAACTCCTGAAATGAGTTTTCGGACATAAAGTCTCTTCGAAATAATAAATTTATGGGATGGAGACAGTATTAAAATGGGCATAATATCTTACGCCTATGGAGGATGGACCGGGTCTCTTCAAAGAAAGAAAACCAATTTAATTCTGGTCCTTTCCCTGCTAGTAATTTATACAGGGGACATTCTGTATTCTGCGGAACACCAAAAACACAAGCTGTCCCGAAAGATTAATGAAATATTGAAGTGATCTTTTATTAGATGTTGAGGACACAGGCCATCATAATAACTCCAGGACAGGACTCAAACAGATCGATTAGATCGCTCATGATCCTTCAACTACCTGAGCACCATAGTCGGTTATGACCTTTTTCTTTTTTTTTTGTATTTGAAAAATACAGACAATCGATGAGATAATGTTGATGTAAATGCACTGAAGAGCTGAAGAATTGATATCCATCGATTAAAAGCTTTTGTTACTGTTGGACCATTAAATCTTACGCTTCTAGACCAAACTTCGGTAAAGAAACTACATCTGATTTATTACCACAAACCGGAAGAGTTTTCTTGCAGAAAATTTAATTAGACATTGCAAATATGAATTCGAATGGAAAGTGTCAAATTTAGGATTAAATCAAAATCGGCTTGAGATTATGTAGAATAAAAGTCAACGCTCACTTATCGGCAACAAGCTGGATATTGACTCCCCTGCTAATCTGTATTATTCCGTAGCGATGAAGTGCCCCCTTTCCAACACGATTGCATAGAAAGAAAAAAATTCCGTTCCGACCCGGTGTCTCGTGGCCTGGTCCGTTACCGTTAAGAGCTCGCTGGCCTAAATGATGCTCAACCTAACTACGACGAAGTCAGTTGATGCAAACGATGTTTTAAAGTGCCTTACTACCGTTAATATTCTGAAACAAAAAAATCAATACAATATTGGCAGAAGCTAATGTGCAATTAAACAACAGCACTAAAAGATATTGAAAAAATTCAAATTATAATAATATTTTGAATGACGGAATTTTCCGTTGGATTTTTACCCATTTATGAATTCCAATCTGTTGTTCCAATTCTGAGTCTATTAACTGTTTTTCACGAAGGTTTTCGTCTTCAGAATGGGCTGCTAGATTGTCCATAAAAACAATTATTTCTTAGAGAAATTACATAAAGAGTCAATATTCTTAGAGTCACTTGGATGTTTATTACGAGAAGACAATGAATGGGCCAAATCCGCCCGTGGTTTCCGTGAATACGATCCTCACGAAATTCGCATGAACCTTTGCGCCGTTATTTTTCGACCTAGTACTAGATTTCGAATGGATTGGATCTTATTTTTTTTCGAAATATAACGGCCGATCGTGAATACAATATCTTCCGAAAGATAGACTTATTACTCGTTATTTGCAGATCAGATTTAGAGCTCAATTGCCAACGCAGCATTCGTGAATAGGTGAAATCCTGTCATGGATTTCGAAGACATACATATCCATTCAAATTTTCGGCAACCATCTATTCTGTAGGTTACCGTGTTCACGATCGCGTGTTAAGCCAACCGTAAACACAATAACTTCCGAAAGAATCGACTTAGAAACTGTATATTTGTAAAGAAAATTGGAGGTTTGATAACGAATGTCGAATTCGTGAATGGGAAAAAAGCACCTAATGATTTCGCTGCTTTATCTATTCTGAAATGTAATGTTCCCAATATTACCAAAAAAACAAATTCGATCGGACTGAAATCTAGTATTCAGTCGAAAAAATAACGACATAAAAGTTCATACAATATTTTTTGACCTCTTCTAGAGTTTTCCCAAATTTTGCAACCCCAGCTTCAACGTTCCCTGTAATGTAAAGGATCCTGGAAATTTCTGGAAGAAAATTATTGGAGAAATATCGAAGAAATCTTCACACCAAACCCCGGAAAGAAAGAAAATTCATGGTTAAAATAATTGATCTTCTGCTGAACCTGTGCCGGCCCTGAAAAAGCGGTCGGTCCAAATTAAAAATTGAAAGTATTTCGCAGCGAATGAATATTCTGGTTTTTTGTCTGTCGGTCTTGTCAAAGAGGCACTTAAAGGTATTTCACTCCTACAGAGAATGCCGGACTCCTGCAGTCAAACGACACGGGTGACAAAAGACAATGTTCCCGTGTACCTGTCACCAATTTCACAAAATGCCATATAGTATACACGAGCCTCTATCCCTTGCTATATCGGACACAAATCTTTCCAGGCCGTTCATTATTATAACTAATATTGAAAAATTGGACTTTTTTATCCTTCGTGGAGGTGACATTTCTCTTCTCGAGATGCATAGAATATCTGAGGATGATTACTTGATTTTATGAGAAGCGAGAGACAAGGATTTATCGGATTTTTTGGAAACATATAATAGTATTCGTCTGAAAACCTGTTAAATGGTATCCATGTTCTGAACTTGCTATTGCCTTTGACACTTTCCATTAACTTTTTATTTATTTAATTCAGAAATGTATGCTTATAATTAATATATATATTTCATAAAGAATATTTCCTGATAACTTATTTCAACAATAGCTTATCCATATTGAAATCTCAAGCATTTGGTACTTATTTCCCACGTAATTTTGCACGATAAAGCCGGATCCAGATGAGTGTAATCCGAACAGCGAATGCAATAAAATTTGATAAACGATTCGGCGAATAGTGTGGACGGCACTGGAGCTCAGCCTCGAATAATACATTCAAATGCATCGTTCGAGTCTAAAACCGAGTCCTGACGTAGCGGAGGGAGCTCTGCCTCGAACGATAAAACTCCCTATGATTTATCGCATTCGTTGTTCGCATTGAGCCGGATCGAGGTGAGTGTTATCCGAACAGCGAATGCAATAAAATTTGATTAACGATTCGGCGAATAGTGTAGACGGCACTCGAGCTCAGCCTCGAATGATACATTCGAATGCATCATCGTTCGAGTTGAAAACCGAGTCCTGACAAATGAAAATTGAATGTATTATTCGAGGCTCAGCTCGAGTGCCGTCCACTTTATTGGCCGAATCGTTTATCAAATTTTATTGCATTCGCTGTTCGAATTACACTCATCTGGACCATGCTTTACACTCATCTGGACCCGGCCAAAGGTATTCTGCCTCGCCAATTTTTGAGATCATTTTCTGCTCCATCAAGTAAAGAACGCTGTAGAGGAGGTATGCACATAAAAAAACATACTACATCACGAATTCCAAATTTTATGTCAACTAAGTTTTGAATTTGAAGCAAGGAATGATGTGCCCCTCTACTATCAATGAATCTCTAAGAGATATGCCTTATTGAAACAGACATCTCTCTCTATGCTTTCCTTTTTATATTCTGGAAGGATGAACACTTCACTCTTGTGAAAGTATCCTGATTTGAAGACTGCCTGCATATACTGCCTTCTGATTTTCGGTCCAACATTTTGATTTCATCATGTATGTTGACATTTCATCATATCTGAGCTAACTAAGCTTTATCATCTTAATCGTTGTTTTAATGTTTTTCTTCTTTGTTCTATTTCCTTCCTATTCCGTCATCTTTCTGCACTACCATATTTTTTCTGATTCAATTATCATTTCCTCCTCATAATGTCCTGCTTGTCATCATACATTTACATACTGCACACAAACTTCTTTACAGAATATATATACTTAGGTATTTTTTGACTAACAAACTTGGGGTATTGACTAATACCCTAATATTTTTTATATGGATATCAAAATCATTGACTTCCTTCATTACTTGGTTGGTCGGTATGATGTTGGTTTCTGAAATTTTCCTTTTATTCACTATCATTCATTTGATTTTCACATTTTTCCGATTTTTAATGCGCAATTTATAGTTCATATTTACATATTCTTACCGTCATATCGTGCTCATTTTTCTGTTTTATATCCAAAAGTATATAAATGGATCTTCATCTTAGTTCTAAATAGGCCTCTCAGAATCTATTTAATTTCCCCTAATTTCACCAAAATTCATCTTAAACATACAATTCCTCGTCAAATTGTAAAACTGTCCGATTTTCCTGATAATCAGGATTTTCATTAAATAAATTCCGAGTCGAGCAATATGAAGGCTATTTCCATAGTTAAAACAATTACAAATTCATAGGTATTGTGATAAATTCTATGTCAATAAAGTCTCCATATTCCACAGATAAATCACACAGCTTTGTTGAATAGAACAATGTATTTTCGATGCATCAAATATAACTATTCTCCAAATTCATTATAACTGTCAAAAGTCTGACCTGTTCGCTATTGAACAGGAAAAACAACTGAACGATCTAAGTTTGAAAGCCATCCTATTGTTCGCGACATTATATAGAATATAATAATGATAATAATAGTTTATTCTCATATGAAATATAGCCTTCTAATTGAGTGAGGCATTGTAAAATGTCACAGAATGAGAATCGAAAATGGGAAAAAAAGGTCCCACATATATTTCGAGAATGCCAGAAGAGCAGCGGTGTCATAAAGCGATAAAGTAGAGATTGCCTATAATTATAGGTTACTGTTCTGATGTCCACCTTTAGAAATTAGTTTTACTTAAGGCCTAACGATCCATCCAAAACTTGTTTCGGAACAGTAAACTATGATTTACAGGCTTTTACAACGCTGGGACCTCAAGAGTTCCTCATAGGATTTCACAAATTTAATTAGTATAATTAGGATATTCCTACGTTACACCCGCAAAATATCGTTCCATTTAAATCTGAACTTGGATTGAAATTTTCATTTCACTCGACAAAATTTTGAACGGAAGAAATTATGAAGCCTTTTTCGATTAGAATAATGATGAATGTATTTTGATATGACTCAGGCTCGGACAGCTCAGGATTCCTGTTTTCACATCATTCGACATTCTGTTGTTAAAAATAATTTGAAATTCATTGATTGGTTTGCTGCTAAAAACTTATCACTGAAATTTTGAAGAAATCCCTCACTCAGCCTGTAGGAAGTTATGTTTCATTTCTCAGTTCTTTCTTGGTAATTGGTTTTATGTAACATATTTCTTCATGGGAACTGAATTGCAACACTGAACAGAATTCGAACAAGTTTTTTGGTAAGGTACATTTTCTAGTGTTCACTTCAGGTTTCACCCTGATATTTTTTCAAATATCAATTGAAGGATTTTTTTGGGGAGAATTTCGCGTTATTTTTCAGGATTTTTTCCTCGTTTTCGCTCCTAATATCTGAAAAAAAAGACCGATTCATCTGATGAAGTAGTCAGATATAGACTCTGAAAGGTTACAGTTAACTTCGTTATCGTTTACATTAATTCAGATATTGTTCATAAGGCAACAATTTTTCATGAAATTGCCCTTGACAAAGAAGTTCTAATTCCAAACTGAAGAACTGAAAAAAAGATTTCTTCTGTTTGATTTTTCCTGAAGGAAAAATCCACATTTCATGGGAAAATTACTTCTGACGGAGAGTATCTAACTTTCGTCGTAGGTAACATTGCTTAGAACAATAATAAGTTTAATGTACATGTCTCTAATATTTGCAGAGAAAAGTCATAGAAAGTTTCATGAAAAATTGTATAATGTTTCATATTTTATATACGTTTTACGCGCAAGCTATGGTTTTGTCCAAATGTCTGTAATTTTCAAATTTTTTCCTGAAATTGGTCTCAAACGACTAGGTTGTTCTCTTTGATGACGAAACCGTTATCAAAATCGATTCTGGCCGACCGACGACATGCTAACTGTCGAACAGAGCAAGTTAGCGATCCGTAACCTTATGTCTACGTCTCGCATTGGAATGCGGCGGTTAATTTAGTCAATGGGCTGAATTATCCAAATGATTTCGGAGTTATAGTCATTTGAACTTTTGATATTATCTTCCTGAAATTTCAGGAAATATTACAGCGACTGAAAAAAAGTTTGGTAGTTAGTTGGATCATAACGTCATAAAAAAATTTTGTTGGGATCGTAGTGCCAGTAAATTTTTAGAAAAGTTTTTTCGATATTTTTTTCCAAAAAATTTTTTTTTCGGAAACAATCATATTTGAAAAGAATACTACTCATTCCTTGAGCTTCATATGCCAAAGCAGTGTAAAAAAAATTTCAGTTCTCTACGATAATAATTTTGGTGGATATCGGGAAGAAATATGTCAAATGTCGTGTTTTTGCGCGCTTGTTTTCTCGATATCATTGAATTTTTCGGAATAACTCGAAAAATGCTAATCGAATCATAATGCACCTTGGAAGCTGGTTCAGAAATGCTTATGAAAAACATTGTGGCATGATGATTGTGATCAGAACATTCTCAAAAAAAATTCAAATCTTTTTTTCCAAATCTTCAATATTTTGCCATCTTCTGATCATATTATCCTCATGAAATTCTGTATGAACCTCTCAGCTGACATTTTTCGATAATTTGGGGCTTAATAACGAAGGTCGAATTCCTGAATGGGTGAAATCCACCCAATGATTCCAAAATTCATTTCCCCAATATTTCCCGAAAATACTGATTAGATCGAGTTGAAATCCAGTACTTTATCGAAAAATGACAGCTTGAAGGTTCAAACAGAATTTCATGGGGATAATATGATCAGATGAAAGTATATTATATTTTTGAAAAAGAGATTTGAACATGCGCGTTAAAGCTGCTGAACTTCACAGTCTGCGTTTTTCTAGGATTGTATGTATACATGTGTAAGAATCCAATTGAAACGTAATTAAAGTTTCATTTATTTTTTTATTACTCAACAAATATTGTTAATTCAACCATTTGCCATCATTTCGACAAACGTTGAGCATTAGAGTTCCCCTGTCTTTCTGGAAAACCTTTTTCCTTCCATAAGGATAATCAGAGTTGAAATATATTCGGAAGCAATATTGATTTCATCATCTAAAACCAGGATTCTTCTGGCAATGAAATGCCTATCCGCAAATTCCATATGCTATCGAAAAATTGAATGAAAAATGGATTTCAGTGGAAATATAGAATGAAATTATCATACCGTACATTTTTTTTCACTCATATCGATTACTCAGACTAATCCAAATATTGATTCGCATGTTTTGCAGTTTCATGTCAACACTGCGTTTCAAGACTCAGTCGCAACTAATTGGCTAAGATTCATACATTAAAACTCAATCTGGTCACTCAAATAATGCAATTCATTAATGCAAACGACTCTTGGGTGTGAGCAATAAACGTTTCGTCGTCGTTTATAAACAAAATTATGAATCAGTCACTGCGATCTTGGCTTTATGTTTGTCATTATTGAAGCTGTAAACATAATAACAGAAAAAATTGCAACAATGTTGCAAATTTGGGTCACCAAACTTACGGATTTGTAGTAATCGACCGTCAAAATTTTCATTTCATTTAGTATCGATACCACAAGCTGCCATACTGAAAGAATTAAATTGTATTTTGAACTAGTGGTAACTTCAGCAAACCTTCCCATCTAGCACATCATCAAATCTATTCCAAAGATTCATTCATTAGGGGAATTGTTTCTGAGACAGCATAGTTGATATGTTTGACGTACAAAATTCGGCACCATTTATTTGTATACGCAGATTCCAGAATAAGTCGCAAATAGTCATCTGCCTAAGTTCTAGTCGATTCTGCTTTGTTTTGCATGCGAAGACAGTTTGCAGAGATGGCCGGGAATTTATGAGAGCGAAAGTTTTCTGTGAATATTTTTTTACAATCGGTGATATATATCTTTATCGAAAAAGACAGGTATTGGCTAATGTAGAAGAATAAATGAACATAATCACAAGGGTGAATATCTGTCGATAATTGAACAAATATTCCACCTTGATCAGAGCTAATCATCCAATCAACCAAAACATCTACGTCGAAGAAGTGGGCCTAAGGAGAAGCTAGTGCAGTTTCACAATCCTTACTGATCATCAGACTGTCTTGCCTATGGTAACCGCTGTAATAGGCCTCAAGATACTTACAACCTTTTAGACGGAAAACGTCATGCACATTGATGAAAGTATTCTGCACTCGAAGGTAGGGTTTGTGTGATGCTCCCGATAGATGGCGAACTGTAAGTAGTAATACTGCAGTTTTCCGTCTAAAAGGTTGTAAGTATTTTGAGTCCTATTACAGCGGTTGTCATGAGTAAGACGGTCTGATGAACGGTAAGGACAGTGAAACTGCAGTAACTGTTCTCCTTAGGCCCGCTTCTTCGTTGTAGATGTTTTGATTGATTGGGGAATATTAGATTAGGTTAGGTAATATATATATAATATCCCTGAACGTACGCATGTTTTATCGAATTGTAATCATGTGGTCCCATTTTCAGGTCGAAATTCGAAAAATACATCCCTTCGCAAGAAATGATATAGCTCCGTGGAATGACCGCGCAGAATTTGTCACAATTTGTAGAGTGGAAATAAAATGTGCTGTTCGGAAGCAGATGTGTCAGCATTTAAAGCAGCGTTGAAATTGGATAAAATGAAATTTATCCAAGCCAGGCGGCATATACGAAGCGGATTTTTTCTTTTATTTTACCCGCCAACAATTTATTATACGTAGAATCATGTTAATATCTTTACGAGCATTTTCTCAGCAGGGTAGGTCGTTTGTGGGACGGAAGACTAGAAATAAATGCAGCAAACCTTACTTGCCTACCTTTTCACCGAACCTGATTCAACGCCCCTCATAATAAAGAAGGAATATTGTATTTATATTTGAACACCATCCTCAAATTGACTCGCTGCGAATTGTCTCGTAAAGAATTTGACAATTCCATTCTCCTACATTGTTGCTCTTTTGGGGACTGAAATGACTTCCTCAAGACCAAATCAACCTTTATTATTGAACAGAGTAGCTTAGTTTCAGTCAACCCAGCTTGGGAACCTTGTATTCACGGAGTGAAAAATTTAATTAAATTATTTTTCACGGTATTCAAGGTTTTCGCTCCCAATATCTTGAAAATTATATGAAAACTATTATTCACCGGAATCGCGGTTGCGGATTGCGGGATTTAACAATCATTTTCATTAAAAAAAATTATTTTTTTCAGGAAAACGCGCTTGCGGATTTCAGGATTCCTAGATAACAGGTTGCCTAATGAACAATACCGGAATAATCTAAACGATAAATAAAGCGAACTGTTTCCTCAGACAAACGAGAAAATTGGAAGAATTATTTTATTTCATTTTTTTTTTACTTTTGTCGAATTGACATTGTTTTTATTATTTTTCAAGGGCAGTTTCTTGGAAAAGTACCTTATAAAAAATTTAAGGGCATCGCAAATCACCATTACCCACTGGAACTGTAATCTTCCTCTCTGGCTCCTTTATGAGATCAGAGATAGAAAGTCTTCATAATTATTTTCCTGTAATACTTTTTTGTATTTCAAGAAAATTTGTCAAATTCACTTTTTCGAAAACCACAGCAACATAGATTAACCTGATATAAATATATTTTCAATTCTTTTTCTATTCTTAATAAATTTAGCAATGGTCAATCCCCAAAAAACAATGAAAAAAAGTATTTCATTCCATTCAGTAAAATACAGGAGGACTCTTCAATTTTTTTCAGATTATTTGGTTCAGTCATTAGTATCTTTGTAATATTTCAATCTATCATGTAATGTCCAATGGTCGAATATATACTCCATTCACTTTTAAAAACTATCCCGGTTGGCCATGATTTAGGTCTATCAAGTTTTTTTACTTAAAAGTGACGCAGGTTGGCACTCGTGAAATATCGGTAATGTCAAAATAATTCCCAGAGACGTTACCAAATACCAATGCCAAATTCTACTCTCAATCTCAACATGATCATCACGCTTGGAAACTAAAAATTCCAAAGGTAGTTTTGAAGAAGCAGAGAAAAAGTATCTGGAAGTGCTACGTAGAAATGAAATCTGCTTTTTCTGATAGTAACCCTGATGATTTGGAATCCATAATTTATCACAAGCTTCCCAACATTTTCATACTGGAGTATTTCAAGTTGAGCAACAAGGTATATTAAAATAGGTCCATCTGTTCGTTTAGAAGTTTTACTTCCGGGTTATTCGAGAACTTTTATTCTTTTTCGAATGAACTATCACAAAGTAACGGACTACTCTATCCATTATTTTTCAGTAAAATTTCAACACTCGATTGTTGATTCCCGTACAAGAAAATAGCATTACTGAATCTTCCAACCATGTTTATATATGTGAAATATTTCCAGTATTAACAGAGAAAAAAGTTTCTTCGCCAGGTCTTTGGAATTATTGAGTTCACATAATATTTGACCAACCGGGATAGTTTATAAAAGTGAATGGAGTATACATTCTCTATTTGCGATCTTCGTCTCTATCCTTCGGTTGTTTTTGTGGTGTAGTTTTCTATAATATTTTCTATAATATCTCACGGTCGTGATAATTCTTCTGAAGTTTTTCGTTAATTGATTTGGTTTCAGTTGATATGGATCTCAAATCATTTCTCGTTTTGAAAACGGTTCTTATTTTGAATTCAGCACCAATTTGTCTTATTTTTTCTGGAAGGCAATGTACATAAATCACATTCAATGACTGGGTTGAAAAAAAATGCAAAATTATTACAGAAACTTGTACCATATTTTCCATAATGAGCCTTCACTGCACAAAATATCGATATGTGGTTTTTCTATCTAGGTCATGAAGAGAACCATGCATTCAAAAATGTCAATTTTCGCCCACCCTCAACCCAAGTTTAAGTTTTCCCTAGTTGTACCTAGGGCAAGCTTCAACTGGGAAGAGAATGATCTCAAGGGAATAATTTTCCATTTCCACCCCTCCTTCAGACACCCTTGTTAACACAACATGAATAGTGATTCAGAGAGTCCACCGCTTGCGGGTATCAGTTATCGACTTGTTTATATGGTCAAAAACATTAATTTGCAAATTCGTTCAATTCTAAATGAGATATCACAACTCTTTCACATAAATAAAGGTAGATAGATCACCGCTTAACATGGTATCATTAAGGCTTTGGGCATTCTGAAGTTTGTTCTATATATTTATTGAAGAACAGATATTAATGGGTTGTTTTTAATCAAGCAAGGTATGTATTATTGTCAGTGCACCATTGTGTCTCTCGATAGTGCCCATCTTCCTCTTATTACTTTAGGCGAAGACCGGGGTCTCGTTATATTCGTTATAAAATATCGAGTCGCCGTTCTGAACCGCTTAATGATGCTGCCAAGACAATGAATTTCGAAACATACATATATTATGGTTCCACAGTGGCGTAGACAGAAATACTGAAATCCTCTAGCATATTCATGATCCAGCTGAAACTGGATCTAGGCAATAGAGAGAATAATATTTTTCAGAATCAAGCATAATAGTACACTGCTATATACTGAATTTCGCACTCCTGAATAACGACAAGTTCGTAATTCTATACAAATAATCAGGTCGATTCTGTTTGCGTATTGCTATGAACCTTGCTATTCTAGTCATATTGCTATCTTTCTAATTTATAGCAATATGGCCATGATGTTACGTATTCTGTTCCGAGTGTTATAACAATGTTTGTTAGGAATTTTGTCATAGCAATATTGCTATCATGGACTTCCATAATCGGTGATTTTAGAGCTGACAACACTGTATTTTGTGACTTTAGAGCTACAAGAAGAAGAAAATAACTCTAATTGGCCTAATTCGTGAGTTTTCTTTATGGTATCGCATACATAACCTCTATCTACGGCTTCATGTAAACATCGACATAAAAAATGTTAGGAAACAAAAAGAGTCAAATTGACCAATAACCAATTTCCTGGATACCAATATAATATTGGTTAGCAGAAATCAAATGCAGCAATTAAATTCAGGCGATAATAATTCAAAATTCGATAAAATTTTTCGTTGGCACCTCAAAGGGATTACTGTTGTTGGGATGATTAGAATAATCATCTCAACTGTTGTCTACTATGACTGTATTTTAGTCTAAGAATTTTCTTTGAAATTAAATATTCTTGAGAACCTTGAACACATTTCACATAGCATATACTTTTTTTTCATGTAAACATCGCCTTATTCAAATATGTTACGAAACAGAAAAACCAATTATAGTCAAATTGACCAATTTCCTGGATACCAATGGAATATTGGTTTCCAGAAATTTAATGCAGCGTTTTTATGCAGGCGTTAATGACTCGAAATTGGATGAACTTTTCTGTTTGCAATTCAAAGGGATGGCAGTTGTTGAAATCATTAGAATAATCATCTCAGCTGTTGCTTACTATGCCGGTATTTCAGTCTAAGAATTTTCCTTAAAATTAAATAGTCTAGAGAACCTTGAACACATTTCTATTAGCACATACTTCCCTATGTTCAATATTTTCGAATTCTTGGAAGAAATAATACTGAAACAAATGGATCTCTGTAAGATTCCCTTTCTAACCTATCTTGTTATCAAGCATAGCAAGTACTATTTTGAGGTTGCTAAGATACCAATATTGATAACAAGATTCTTGTTGAAGTGACACATATTGCTCAAAATCGTTGATCAGAATACCAATAATTCCAATCTTGTTATGATAGCCATATCTTTTTCCTAGCAACATATTGCTATTTGCAAACAGAATCGACCTGATTGTTTGAGCTATTTCGATGATTTTTGGATAGCTGCAATAAGCCAACCATCCCTCCTTTACAAACTTCAACCATGGAAGACCATCACCACAACTTTAACCGGAGCAAGGTGAACGTTTATTTTTTGATATAGTCCTCTTCTGTAGTTGGTACAGGTAGCTGAACCAATACAACTCAATAAAATATATTTTCTGACTGATATTCTTCACTATTTCTACCAATCAATATTTTCCATTAGCACCAAAGTTCGGAGCCAAGAACCGGTGACCTACATGACAAGGCAACCACCAGAACCTATAATGAAAGAATGCTATTATGAAAGGAAACTTTTGACACTAATTTTGACATAATTACATTAGAAAAAATAAAGTTGTCATACCTTAGATTGTCACAATATACGACAACCCACTGTGATTATAGCCAAAGTATACTTCATTGAGATCGTTTCTTCAAAATGTTCAGAGAACGCTTCGTAGTTAATGCAGTTTTTAAATTTATTTATTTTATACAGGTACAATTAAAAAGAGTAATTCAAACAATTCTCAGAATGTTCGAAGGTTCGATTTTCCCATTGGATTCAATGACATGTCCTTCTGTATTTGATGGTATGGATAAAATTAAAGTGAAAAGATTGTTATTCATTCGATTGTGTCCTATTCAGCTGATATAAGTGGTAAAATATATTCTGGTATACTTTGGTGTTGGAAGTTTTATATGTGGGCTGTATAAAGTTTCGTGTTTCAAAGGGATAGCAAAGTCCATTTTTCTGAAACAACCTTGTATCTGCTGTTCTTGGAAACAGTTATCATTCTGCACAAATGACACTTATTATAGCCGAAAATGGTCTCAAGTGACTAGGTTGGAATAACTGATGAAGAAGCCGATGCCTAATTTAATAATGTCCGTTCGGCCGTCCTTGCTAGAATGACTTAGGAACAGAACTTTAGGGTAGGTTGCGTGTCTAAATGCAACGGATGAGTTCGTTGTTGTGCAAGATCAGCCAAACGGTTTCGAAGTTACACCCATTTGCAATTTTGAGGTTATTATCTCGATATTATATTTTTTTATTCATCAGACTTCTACGAAATTTGGCACAGCTCTTTAGGTCTCATGATGAACATCGAGATTGTGCAAATAATTAACGGAGTGAACAGTGAAACAGGGTCGATTTCTAAAAATTATTATTCATTTTATTCTAAAGAGTTCTTCTTCAGATATTTTGTATTTTCGTATTTTCCTACTATTCTAGACTTCAACGAAACCCCTCAGAAGCTTAAAGCTTGAGCGAGTTAGGATACTGGGTGTGTTCTGTGTAGTCAAATAATCAAAGAACTCTCAAGATTGGAGAATTCAGTATAGTACCTTCAATAGGTTTCTTGCATGTAACACGAAATATTATGTTTTCATGTTTTTCTCAGTCAATTTCGATACAAGATCATAATATTTTCTATCACGCACTCTCACAATTCGCGAAATCCAAATAATTCGAGATTAAAAATGGTAAAATCGGGATTGAATCGAATTGAGTGAAACGAGGTAGATCCTCCCCTATTACGTCACACGTCGATTCTACAATCGATACAGTCGACGCTGTCCATTTGCTTAATCGAGTGGAATACTCAATTTCTATCCAAGGGTGTTTTGGGAGGATATCGCATTTTTTTCCGACTTTTTTCTGAGTTTTCACTCGAATCGATATCTGAAAAAGAATCATCAAAAAGTAAATAGGAAATATTATTCATAGAACACGTCCTTGCCGATTGAGGGATTCGAAATATCTGTCAAGGGCAGTTCATAGAAAAAATTTTGCCTAATGAATAATGAAAGAACAATGCAAATGATCAACGAAGTCAACTATAAGATTTCAAAAGATATATCTGACATCTTTATCAGACAATCGAGAGAAAATTCGCAAGAATCGATTTCTTCAACACTTTCGTAATGCTAGACTGTTGTTAAATTGGGAGTGATTTTTTGGAAATCATCCCTTTTATACCCTGTCATTTCTCGCTGTCATCTAACTAGGTACAAGCGTTTAGCATCAAGTTATATGAGTGTGGGACGAAGTGGAAGGGTATCAGATCGTTCTTTGTCGAAAGAACCGGTACGTCACTGAGATGCATAGAAGTTATCAGACCAGGTAAAGCTTTACCGCTGCCGCAAACTAATTCCGCGCCGCCAGAAAGGGCGGACCGTCGGACCTGCGTGCCTGTCACTTGCCACCGCACGGCCTCGACCTCAGACCTGCCCGCCCCCGATAGCGTCCCCGCATATGCTTCACTCTTTTACTTAGATCTCATCTCTAAATTCTAATTGAGATTCCTTCCCAGACTCACGCTCCTCAATGCGATACCAATAATGCATCAAACATTGTCTTTTGTGTCCGCTCCCTGCTACCTCTCCGCGTGCAAGCATTCTAGACAGAAACTTACAATATACAGGCTGACACGCATTCAAATACAACGCAGATTGGATAATTACGGATTATAATCCTCAACTCTTTCAGTTTGTTTCTTGGACCACTACTGGTCAGTTGCTTTATGACTGCACTCGAAGAATGAAGATTTCAATACCCTTATGAGATTAATAGTGAACTGGCAAATTACGTGAGTGAGGTGGTTGCCTTGGGTGTAACACTAGAAGAGAAGTGGTCGTTCAAAATGCACATAGACAAGACAATCAACTCGTCCAACAGATTGGTCGGATCCATTAATAGGAATAGCTTTGAATTCGATGATTCTAAGTTGCTTGTCTCTTGGTATTACTCTTCTATTCACATTAGATTGTCCTTTGCATCTGTAGTGTGGAGAATACAATATGATGTACATGTTAATAGAATCCAATGAGTGGAAAACAAATTTTTGAAATTTGTTACCATAAAAACACTTTATCAATTGGAAAATAGGGACAACAGACCTCAGAGAACTCAATTCAAAATTCTGGCCCTTGAACATAACAAGTCTGCAATGCATGTATGAATTCTCCACAAAATCATGAACCACCGTATAGATTTCCCCTTCTTACCTCTAAAAATTGCTTCGAAGTACCTGGTCGCAGTCTCTGAGATGAATCCCTTTTCAATATTCCTTATCACAGAACAAGTACAGTAATTTGTGGTTGCTTTGATGTTACAGTTCTCAACCTGATTGTATAAGTAAATGGATAAATAAATATGTCAACTTATCTTTGGTTTCTTCTCGAATGTTTCCAATTATTTGACGGACAGAAACATGAGCAAACGAACGACTCCACCGTTAGGCCACCGTTGAAACTGAAGAAAATTGAATTCATTGGAATGAGATCAAACCGTATCTTCCCAGACTCACTATTCCCAATGAGATACCAATAATGCATCAAACCTTGGTTTTTGTGTACGCTCCCTGCTACCTCTCCTCGAGCAAGCCTTCTTGACAGAAAGTGACCACATACAGGCTGACACGCATTCAAAATCTAGAGCAGATTGGATATTTGGTGATTAACCCTTTCAGATAATTTTTTAGGCCACTACTGGTCAATTGCTCTATGACTAAGCTTTAAGAGTTATAGCATCCCAAAAAAGAATCAAGAATTTAATACTCCAACTAACCTTTGGTTTTTTCTCGAATCTTTCCATCAATTTGAGGGACAAATAACATTGACATGAGATTCGACCATATCTTTCCAGTCTCACACTGGTTAAGGAATTATCTGAGTCTTCTTCTCCTTCATACAGAATTCCAAACCCTTGTGTTCCGTGTTGTCAGAAAAATAGAACTTAATTTACAACTAGTTTTTCTATGATATTTCCTTCTGGGTGCCGATTTTGAAGATGTCAGGAATTTACAGATGCAAATCGTATACACTCAGTGACGTTAGAAGTATAACACCCAGAAAGAATAACTTCGTGTAGGACAACGTCAACATAACGCACAGCTGTCATAATGCCTCAAATAAACAGGAAAGCTGATCTGCTACCATAAGTAATAGCTTAATAAACCATAACTCTTACAGTCCTTTGTAAGCACCTCTCAGCAGCAAAGTGATATCACGTCGCTCTCTACGGCAGCGTCTTACCCTTTCACCGACCAAAATGCATACCTAGACAGAATCGTAATTCACCGCTAAATCCGATATTATACCATGTTGCTCCAACTGTTGTCCTTCTCTGCATTATTCCAAACGTTGAATTTAGTGGTCAGCAGTTGAAGGAAGGACTTATCGTGGACGGTAAGAGTCCAAGGGCTCGAACACGGCGATATAAATTACATATAGTTACAGGTCTAACTGCTTCTCCGAACCATTCATCAGTGATTTGACGCATAGTAGTAAAAGGTTCTCCTAGAGCCAGTTGCCTTAAACGCCTATATTGACGTTATGTGTTACACCTCGGTTGACCAGTTGGTCTTCTCCGTGTTTCTCTTCCTTCATTTGTCCATTTACAACACACACGCACTGCTGCCATTGCAAAGTCCGCAAAGTTATTTCTTCTGTATGTAGCTCTTCTAATGTCACTGAGTGTATCACAGCTGGGTAAAACCCATGGCATTTCACGTATATTAGGAAACGATCCAAGAAATGTTGAGAAACAGTGTCTACGAAACCTGAGAAGTTGGTTGTGTATAGAAAAAAAAAGATACCCCCACATGTATCAGAAATACAATGGAAGGAGTACTGATGTAGATTTCCAGGACATCTGATGACTGAAAGACATCTGACTTCAGTTAATCTCAGAAGACTGAACCGATCCTGAATCACTAAGATTATGGAAGAAACATATTGCAACGTTGGGGCACTAAGTAAACAAGTCTCGATAAGAAGTTGCTTACAATATATTTGCTAATAATACTTCAAGGGATCATTTTCCACTCATATATTGTTAGACCATTCACGACAGTACAAGATCTGAGGAGATGAAACATAATCGAAGAATGGAAAGACTTCCTATTTTCATAATCTCCATTATCTCTACACTTGAATAATTGCTGCTCTTTATAGTATCGAAGTATCATGCATTAGCCCCATTACAGCAATGTTCTGGAGAAGAGCTTCAAGCGCACTGAATAATTCACAGGTGAGCTGGTTAAAATGTTACAGATTCTCCTTCGATGTTGCAAAGCTAGATCAACCACTCGATATCTGAAAGGAATAAATTCAGTGTGGTTTGTTCATTTTAAGGCTGATATGTTTTCCACTTATAGCTCCAAATAACTCAAAGATGAAATGCATCACTTTAATAGATAAGAAATACGGATCTGTCCCTCCGACTTCCATCAACATATTGACATCTTTCGATTTGAAGCTTTTTCTTTGTGCTTCCTCATCAAAAGGAGACTGATTCAACTTCCTCAAACCGTGTTTTCAATATTAATCATATGAGAGAGGACACTGAAGATTTCAATACATCCTAATCATATAAGAAGGTCGTTCACAAACAATGAAAGGAACGATTTGCAATTTTTTCTTCAGATTCATGATGCAATTTTTTCTAAACAATAATTCGATAGTTCGAATATCGCAAGCAAAAAATATAGTCGATTAAGGTCTTATATGTGTCGATTCAATAAATTACGTTGCTTCAATTAAATTCCATTCTCTTCATTCACTTCATGACAGATAGAATATAAACTCGGTACTATTAGTAGCTATTAAAATGATTTATCTACATATATCTCCAATCAAAATGTTGAAGATGAAGGAATTGATTTCAGTGAAGCCTTATTGCTTAAGAGATTTTGTTCAAGATCCCATCTTCTTTGTGGGAGGTCATAATGATATATTTCCATAATCGTGGTCGACCTAAAGTGAAACAGTTATTTTTTGCTAATTTGCCACTTAATAGGGGGAATGATGACTGAAATAATAGAACTGGTGTTTGTGTTACAAGGTAATTATGTTTGCTTGCTTTTTCTAGGGAACAAGTACATTATCTTTTCACTAAAACTTCTGAATATCGAACATGATTACTTCCGGAAGAAACTACTTACAAACTCGATATTGGTAGAGAAGGTTTGGACCTTAATTACGAAAGCCGGATTCGTGAACGGGTAGAATCCACTCAATGATTCAGCAGATATACCCATTCAAAATATTATTTTTCGAATATTTCCAAGAATACAGATTAGATCGAATTGAAAAGCAGTACTTCATCGGAAAATGACTTCATGAAGATATTATGATCAGAAGATCACAGAGTATTGAATATTTGAAAAAAATAAATTTGAAAGTTTTTTCAAATTATTCTAATGACACGATCATCACGAAATTTGCACAAAGTTGTCCATCAGCATTTCCAAGCTAGCTACCAAGTTTCATAATGATTTAAATAGTATTATTTGAGTTATTCTGCAAAAAAATACCGATATATTGAAAAATTTCACATATTTTTTCACCAATCTTCAAAAATGATTTCCGTACCGAATTGAAATTTGATACACTGCTATGAAGCTCCAGGTACGACCAAAATTTTTCCCAAATGTAATGAACAGTTTCTGAGAAAAAAATTTTTCGAGAAAAACTTGGAAAGAAATTTTTTTAAATTTACCGACAGCATGATCCCGATAAAATTTTTGCAGAAAATTGCAAGTCTTTACGTTCCAACTAAGTGCCAAGTTTCAACTAAATCGCTTCACTAGTTATCGAAATATCAGGGAAATACCTTCAAAACTTTAAATAGCTGTAACTCCGGAACCATTCGACCGATTTTGCCCATTAACGAACTGTACCTCCGCATTTTGAAATGCAACCAACCTTGAAATTTTCAAATCGATAAATTCCTCCGTGCGCCCGTAATCGTGCGTACGGACGGCCGGCCGTCCGGACAGAATCGATATCGACACCGGCTTCGTCATCAGTGAGTCCAACATAGTAGTTGGAGACCATTTTCGGCTCAGAATTAGAAAATTACAGACTTTTGGCCGAAACGATGCACACTGTTCCCCTAGAACATGAGCCCAAAAAATGTTGAGTTTGTTACAATTGGCGAAACGGTTACGGACTTATTAATGAATTATTGAACGATTTTAATGTGATGGAATTGAAATTTGATAATAATAATAATAATAATAATATACTTTATTTCATAGTATGTAACCGTACACAGAGCAGATACATAAGAGAAATAGTGTCAACATAAATAATCATCCAAAGAATATGGTTCCAACTTTAATATACAATCTCTCACCTTTTTTTTGAAAAGTTTTAAACTATTCAGTCTCTTAATACTATCAGGTAATTTATTAAACATTCTGATGCACATATATGAAGGATGTTTCTCTGATGAAGACAATCGATGAATTGTATAGTGTAAATTTAGTGATCTCAGAGGGTAATTGTTCCCACTAGTGTGAACAGAAAACATGTCCTTATTCTTGAAAAGGAAAATTAAACACTCCACTATATAAATGCCATATACTGTAAGTAAGGTGTTCTTCTCAAATATACCCCTACATGACTGATTGAATTTCATCTTGAACATATATCTTAAAACTCTTTTTTGTATGACAAACAATCTTTCCACATCACTACTTGATCCCCAAAAAATAATACCATACCTGAGCAACGATTCAAAATTTGCAAAGTAGATAGTTCTTAAATTTTGGAGGCTTAAATATTCTGAAAGAGTTCTGATACCAAATCCAACCCGGCATAGTCTTGTAGCTAGATAGTCTATTTGACAAGACCACCTGAGACAACCATCCAGGTATATCCCCAGAAACTTAACTGCCTCTTCAATTCTGACCTCAGAGCCATTCAAAAGTACTACATTTTCTGTTGTCTTATTTGATCTGCTAGTCCTAAACAGAACAGCTGATGTCTTTCCCTCATTCATGACTAATTTATTCTTATCAAACCACAATTTAATCTGACTATATATAGACTCTATTCTAATTTTAATTTCAGCAAATTCTACCCCTTTCACGATCACGTTTGTATCATCAACAAAGGACGTCAACCATTCTAGTATTTCTTCATTCAAATCACAAATATCTATTAAAAAAATTATGAACAATATGGGACCCAAGACACTGCCCTGAGGAACTCCATAATCTGAATGAACAATGTCTGACTTAACTTCTCTACCCTTCCCCACAATTGACACCCTTTGTGATCGATGAGAAAGATAAGAAGTTATCCACTTCTTCGCACTACCCCTGATTCCCAGTTTGTCAAGCTTTTCCAGTAGGAATGGCCTGAATAGACAATCATAGTCACTTGCTAAATCTATAAATAAACCCAGTCCAAGCTTGTCATCCTCTAGAAGCTAGAAGCTCTAGAAGATAATTTTAATTATATATAAAGCAGTAGAAAACTTCTGTAAAATTTCAAAAATGTTGTATTTCAGAGACCACCAGTTATATTTCGATTAAAATCTGCTGAAACCTTAAAATCGTCTCTTTTCAATCAAGTACTAGATCAAAATCCGATCGCATCTTTATTCTTGAAAATATTGGAAGAAAAACAGTCATTGATTCAACTTTTTCCATCGCAATGAGTAAAAAGTGAAAGAAATTCGGGAAAATGAATCTGTTCAATGTACAATTTTTAGCACTTTTGATGTAGTATCAAACAAGAAGAAATTTAATTTTTTCTATAGATTAATTGAACTCCATCAGTTTTTAGAATTCCTATCCATTCGACCTGAAAGGTATTGAATATTCAGGTGGTGTCCAAATATTCGATCCCATATTGATTTATTATTGAAAATAACGAAGCAACAAAATTAGTCGCTTAAAACTGGTCCAATAAAACCATCGCAGGATTTCGTTACGTTCTCAATGTCACCGTTGTGTAAGCAGATCTCTTAAACTGATTCGAATTTTTTCACGTCTACTACAGAAGGGTTTATGATAATTGAATTCTTTCCTTGAATTGCTATGGCGTAAATCATCTCTTTAGTTATGGCCCAGCTCATCGGCGCTTAGCATTAACAGACTGCAGAATTGAGTGCTCCGTTATTCTTAAGCACCACGAATGCATCACAAAAGAATCATCATTCATTCCGGGGATTGTGGCGCCAGAAATATTTTTTATTTATTTCAACGCAATGACCATACTACTAATTATAAACCCCAAATTGTAGGTGATCATAACTCCAGAGAAACTAGAAAAAAAAAACAGAAGGTTGAAGTTAATTAATATACTATTCACTGAATTTCAGTTTTAATTTTTACTAAAAAATGTTGAATGACCAATGACACGACCATCACGAAATTCTGCATTAAGTTGCCCATCAGCATTTCCAACCTAGCTGCCAAGTTTCATTTCGATTCAATCAGATTCTTTGAGTTAATTCGGAAAAAACAACGATTTCGAGAAAACACGAAATTTTTTATATTTTTTCCGAATATCTCCAGAGATTATGGTTGTATCGGAATGAAATTTGGTACACTGCTGTAAAATATAATTTTAAAGGTATGAGCAGATTTTCTTTCCGGATTCAATGAATAGTTTTCGAAAAAAAAATTTTTCGGAAAAAATTTACCGACAGTGTGATCTCAACGAAATTTTGTGAAAAGTTGCGCGTCCGTATGCTTCAACCAGCTGTCCAGTTTCAATTCAATCGCGTATATATATAAAACGAACTGTGAATACGACAAAAGTCTCACAAAACGAAAAATCGAAAGAAGATAATTCTGAAAATTTTCTCTTTATCTGATGAAAGAGTCAGATTGATGAAACGTCACAGTTCGCTTTGTTCATCGTTGGATTGTTCCGGTATTGTTCGTTAGGCAACCTGTTCCTCAAAAACTGCCCTCGACAAATAATTCAATCCTGCAATCCACATAGACGTTTTCCATAAAAAACACAATTCAATTCAATTTTAATAGTTCTGTTTCAGATATTGGGAGTCAAAACTCAGAAAAAACCTGACAAATTACTCAAAGTCCTCCCAGAATAAGCTTCAATCGATATTTTTCAGAAATTGCAGTTGGTAATTAAAATTGAGTATACGATACTTTTTATGTATTGTCAGACTCTAAGTTAAAATCGTAAAACCGAACAGCTTCGGGTAATGTACCTTCCGAATGTCAAGCCCAAACGTGGGTGGTCGATCCGACAAAGAAAGTTAAATACATTAGAGGCCAATTGTTTAGTAGGGATTCCGTAAGCCAAAGCATTCATATTTCTAACCAGCATTATTGGTAAATAATGGGACTGCTACACTTGTCCTGAATTAACATGAACTGTGCAATCAGGCTCGTAATTCTAATCTTGTCGAAGAAAGGGACTTTGCGAAGTTAACTCCAATATTCTTGCTCGGAAACGACTCGAAGTGCAGCCAACTTTGAAATTATAAACGTCTTGCAAGCAACCCCGGACGTCATTCCGAATCAATATTCACCCTTCAAATTAACTGAGTATTAATTTTGGTGAAAAGGCATAACAATTTCGAGGTAGGTCATGGGGGTATTTGTTTAGGGAGTAGCTCGAAAATGCTACTTGCCCTGGAATAAAGGACTATAAAGGTAAATTGGTTTTGACAGAAGTAATGTTGATATTTGTCGTCAACTGTTCCGTTGTCGTGGTGGTCCAGCACTTCATACTCGACCCTCGGAGGTATATGAAGCAGCCAATGTTGAAAAGGCCTTTTCGTTTAATTATGTTCTCAAATAGTAATCTTAGGTTATCGAACAAAAAATTTTCCACTAAACGTTCCGAAGTATGTAGATTGCAATCATCGAATGAAAAATATTGAGAGATCCATTGCATTCGAGCAGCTTTACTTGAATGGATGCTGTATTTGATAACACAACATCGAATGAAGTTGAAACTGAAATTAATATGGAATTAAATATAATGGGTAATTTCAATTAATTCAAACAATTGCGGAAGATGGCAGAAATCGTTTTCAGTCCTCCGTTCGAGGAATCTCTAGATTTTCAATGCATTTAATCATGTTACAAATATATACGTGAAATGATAATCCTAAATTTTACCCCCCGAATGAGTGAAACTTGCTGTTTCAAGAATATGATTGATTATGTATGTGGAATAAGAAATGATTATGTATATGAAACAAGAACCAGACACAACAAACATATTTACCGATCAGTACAAATAATCTAAACCTCAGATATATTAATTATTTTGGTCCTAGACTGTACAATTTGATACCAATGGAAGTGACGAATTTCACTAGGATTAAACGATTTGAATTAGCAGTTTAAAAAGTAATTTTGAAAATTATCATTTGAGGGATTTTTCGGGTGACGTTTTGTCTCTGGTATTGGTATTGATGTATTGCGGGTGGATTCGAAAATAATGGTTGTCTAAGTTATAGTTGGGTGAACATTTATCAGTGCTGTTCCTAACGTGGCGCAAGGAATCAGTAACAAAGCCTACGCGGAACACACCCGGTATCCTAACCCGCACAAGCTTTAAGCTTCTGATGGGTTTGGTTGAAGCCTTGTATAGTCGAAAAATACGAATACAAATTATAATATAGCACATACAGGTGTTTCACATCTAGCTGCCCTAAATACGATAAGTAGGATAGTTAGTATAGATATGATTGAGTAGTTCACTGTAATATTATTTTGTAAATGAAGAATTTATTGAATAAATTATTAGTATTACTCATATCTATATTGGATATTTCTACTGTTGACTGAAGTTTTGTCCAAATGTCTATAATTTTCGAATTTTCATCGGAAATTGGTCAGAAACGATTAAGTTGGCCTCCATGATGACGAATTCTGTGTCGAAATCGATCCCGTCTGGCTAGCCGGCAGTGAGCACGATAGCGTAAGAACGGAAAACCTTATAGACTTTAAACTTTCAGTGTACGTTGCACTTCAAAATGTGACCATCAAGGCCAAATCGGCTGAACGGTTTCGGGGCTATAGTCATTTGAAATTTTGAGGTCAGTTTCTTCATCCATAAGATTGAAACTTGACAGTTATTATAACATAATGACGAGCAACTTTTATGAAATAAAAAGTTTTTCTGGAAAGTTGAAGAAAAATTTATATTCATCACCAGTGTACCAAGTTTCAGTTCGATCGAATTATAATATTCGAAGATATTGGGAAAAATAGGTCAGATGGTGGTGGTTTCCTAGGTATCGTTGTTATTTCCGGAATAACTCAAAAATACTGATCCAATCAGAATGAAACTTGTTAGTTAGTTTGAAAATGTTAATGGACAACTTTGTGCCAAATCTCGTGAGGATCATGCCATTGAAATAGTTTGAAAGAAACAATTAAAAAAATTGTTTTCAAATATTCTATATTCTGTGAACTATCATCCTCACAAAATTCCGCGTGAATTTTCAAGCTGTAAATTTTCGATCAAGTAGTGGATTTCAAGCAATTCGATCCCATCTGAATTCTTGGAAATATTGTGAAAATTGAATTTTGGATGGGTATATCTGCGGGGTCATTGGATGAATTGTCACATCTTAAAATTCAACTTCGCAAGCAAGGTCCAAACCTACTCTGAAAATATTGAGTTTTCAAATTGTTTCTTGCGAAAGTGATTGTGTTAATGATCGGCCGTGACGAATTATTGATAGTTCATTGACTATATAAAATTCACCTACTGGTGAAACTTAAATTTGTGAGAGTTAACATGAAAATAAAGGTGAAAATGTCAATTCGACAATAGTCTCAAAAAACGGAAGTATCGAGAGGAAATAAATCTGCAAATTTCCTCGTTATTGTTCTGTTGACAATTTTTCCTAGAAACCTTGACAAATAGTTTCAATCCTGCAATCCGCAAGATCGTTTCCTTTAAACAACAATTCATTTAATTCAAGTAGATGTTTTCCAGATACTGAGAGTGGATTTCAATACAAAAATAATGAACCATAATGTAGATTTCACGTTTAGTCGGATTCAATTCCCTTGGACTATACTCGTATTATGAGACACCGTGTATTCATCACAACGAAAAGGCTTAATGACTCGCCGAAAGCTCCTTGTCTGGCGAAATGTGTAAAATAGTTTAATGGAGATAGAGCGACCTCGCATAAATCGATTTCCACCCCTTTAGTGTCCTGGAAAGTCAGACCGCGTCAATGTAGTTCCGACATTAGATAGCCCTTGTGATATATTTAAAAAGGAATATGAAAAGATTGCCTCTAATGGATTCTTCGCATTAATTAAATCAACCCTTTTTTCCCCTCTACCCTTTCATGTGATCCTAGCTGGTTCCCGAATTGAAGTTTCGACTAAGTTTCATCGGAATCGCTACATAAAAACCTAAAAAAGTACTGCTATGAAGGCAGCAGCTTTTGCGCGCATGTTCAATGGAGATAACCGCTTTGGCAACGAATTTGAACATGCGCGCAAAAGCTGCTGCCTTCACGGCAGTGCTTTTTTAGTTTTTGTTAAGTTATTCTGAAAAAAAACGAGGAAGAAACCACGAAATCTGACATATTTTCTTTACAATATTGCCGAAACATATTATCGTATCAAATTGAAATTTGATACACCGTTGTGAAATATAAAGCTCAAGGAATGACCAGAATTTGTTCCAAATGAATTTAATAGTTTTGGGAAAAAGAATTGTTTGGAAAAAAATTTGAAAAATAATTTTTTTTATTTCACTGACAGCACGATCTCGACAAAATTCAGTGAAATGTTGCAAATCCTTATGCCCTAACTAGTTGCCAAGTTTCAATCCAATCGCTCGAGTAGTTCTCGAAATAATATAACTTCAAAACTGTTTGGCGGATTTTGCCCATTAACGAATTTAACCTTCGCATTTTGAAATGCAACCAACCCTGAAATTTCAAGTCGAAAAAATCCTCCGTACGCCCGTGATCATGCGTACGACTGACCGGCCGGACGGACAGAATCGATATTGATACAGTATTCGTCATCAGTGAGTCCACCCCAGTCGTTTGAGACCATTTCCGGCTCAAAATTCGAAAATTACAGACATTTGTATAAAACGATAGCCCGCTGTTCCCTCAGAATATGCGCGCAAAAATCTCATCTGCCCACAAATTGAACTAAGAATACGAAAAAGCAGTTTTATGTTTTCCAACTCAAAATATGGATATTCCAATTTTTTCGGCACAACGGTTGCAGAGCGCTATAATTTATAAAAATGTCTGTGAAATTAAGAATTAGTGGTCATTGTCGTTTTTTACCGTCCGTCTCACTATAAGCACGATCCTAAAAATTTCAAAATTCAAATCACATCGAGTTGTACAATTTGTGTATAACCATAACTTCTCCAAGAAAAATCAGAACCAGCCCGTGGACTCATTACTAAAATTCATGTGATAGTTTGTATGGGGAGTGTTCGAAAAATCTCGTATTAGACGTTTCTGGAGACCATATACTCCAGGTTGTTTAGAAAATTCGATTTTTGAATGATTAGTTTTGTCTATCAATCTGAAGTATTCATATTGAAAAGCAGCAAAAATTGTGATTTTTATTTTATTGTGATATATTTTGGGTATAGCTTGCTTTGTTACTTTCCGATTATTTTTGTTCAATGCCTGCCTACAATTTTTAAGTGGATCTCGAGAAATTTATTGATTTCTTTCAATGGGAGGTACTCCAGAAAAAATGAAAATTAAGGTTAAATTCAATGATATTCTGTTTATTAGTGAAAATCGGGGGAACTCATTGCCCGTTCCACAGGGAGGGGAACAGATTTTTTGAATGGAACACCTTGTATATTATGATATATTCTGAAAAAAACTATAATTCCATCCGAAATCAAATTTTCATACATGAAGTCAGGATTCTTAAATATAAGCAAGTTTTAATGAAAATAAGTACATTTTATAGAAATCTATATCGGAAATAACAATTTTGATGCAGAAATGTGAACTTTGCTTGAGAAGAACTTCAATCTCCCTAGAGTATATTCCATAATCTTCAGGTCCCGTTTGAAAATAGATATTTTCGCCATTTTTGTTTAAGTTAAATCCACAAACATTGACCGACCATGTAGAACGAAAAAATGTCTGCTTCTTGAGATAAATAGCCGCGAAATAAAATTTTAACTGAAGCAATATCACCTACAGAACCTGTTGGAAATAATAATTGAGCTCTCAAGAACTCCAGAAAATGGAAATATGGTAGTATTATACGAAAATAATCCAAAAGCATCAGCGAAGCATATGGAAGAATATACAGGCTGTCGCATCTAGAAGCTCCAAATTGTTGCTGCCCTCCACGATACAAGTGGCAACGTTACAGCACTGCAATGGGGGTTTTTCCTGAATTTGGGTTATTACTGCGAATGCAAATTTGAACATACTTATTATGGGTTTGATTCATCATTTTCCCAAATTACCTTCAAAAAGTATTCAAAATCAGATTTCAAAATTGGGGTTTGGGATTTGCCAGGCATGCACGAAGTGACAATGGTGTTCAGTAGAATAGCTTCTTCTGCTATAGAATAATGAAATATTTATTCCTATTCTGTGGTACACACGTGTTCTTTGTCAATACAACCAAACAATTTCCGTTGGCGATTTGTCAGTAATATGACAGTATGACAGTCTGAGCTCTTCTTTTTCTATTCTTTGGTCGTTGTCTTCTACTCTAACCAGATCGAAGTATAGCTTTCTCTGTTTTCCTAAGCAAAGTAACAAATTTGACGTCCTTTTTTTTCCGAGAAAGCTGAATTCGACGTTGCCATATCGTGCACTCAAGAGAAATCCCTTTAAATGCAAATACCCATTTTATTTTTCAGTTTTAGGTGATCAAACATTTTTTTAAAAATATAATATTGAAATTATATGTTTGAAATGTGATGTTCTAAAGGTTTTTCATGAAAATTACTGCATTTTCGTTTAAAGGAAAAACCCCTATTATTTAAAATCAAAAGAGCTAAATCTAGGAAACCCATTTCTTGATATACATGCGTCTCTCCCTTTCTCCAGAAATGTCTGATAGGCCATTGAGGTCGGAGCACCCTGTATTCGTGAGGTATCGGTTAATAGAGTCGTTATAGAACTAGCTTGATGAAGCCCGGTAGAAATTCATTTATCCAATTTTATTTTTAGTATATTTGAATTATTTCTTGAAGAATACCGACTTTGACGCTAACTCGGATATCCATAAGTGTGTCTTGAAGTGTCAATTTTGCGAGAAATTTCACTTCGGGAGCTTTTTTCTGTGCTATGAGGTGCCGATTTCCATCGGGCGGTCTGGTGAACCAAAGGAATAAGAACCTGCAGAAGCGTTACCTTTTGATCTTCCATAGTGGAGATGTTTTGATCATTTGCTCTTATGGTAATATTGAAATGGCGCTAAAAGCTCTTCTATATAAATGTATTTGGGACAAATACATGATGCGCCCACTTAAGGAGCGATCAAGATAGCTACGTCTACATTCGTCAGCTTCGGCAATTGTGAAATACTGCAGTGTCATTCCCATCGGCGTAGCTTTCAGAGATCTTCCCTCGATATCTTCTATAAAGCTGTGCCGAGATGAGCAAGGGCCATATCCAGGAATATCTCGCCATTTTTATATCTGAAAGACTTCTCCCATCTCAGAATTCGGCAAAGCTTAGCCTCGAAAATTAACACCCTTGAAGTATTTATTTCAGAGGATAGTCCAACAATCTCCCCCAGGCTACGTATACAGTATCCTTGCAGAAATAGAAAAAACCTAGACGAGCACTATCGTGAAGACAGCATCTTTTTCGCGCATGTTCATTTTAGGTGATATCCTTTGAACATGAGCGGAAAACCTGCTGACTTCACGTCAGTGCTTTCTTAGGTTTTTTCGATAAAATACTCTATTTCAATTCGATCTGATCTGTATTTTTTGAAATATTGGGAAAATAACATTTTGAATGGGTATATCTACGGAATCATCGGGCGCCTTCACCCTAACGGCCGACCGTAAACACAATAATTTCCGAAAGAAACAACTTAGAAACTAGATATTTATGGAGTAGGTTTTGATCTTAATTACGAACGCCGAAGTCATGAATAGGTGAAATCCACCCAATGATTCCGCAGATATACCCATTCAAAATTTTATTTTCCCAATCTTTCCAAAACTACAAATTAGAAAGAATTAAAATCCAGTACTTTATCGAAAAATGATAGTTCGAAGGTTCATACAGAATTTCATGGGGATAATATGATCAGAAGATCAGAGAATATTGAATATTTGAAAAAAAATTTTATTTTTTTTTTCAAATGGTTCTAATGACGAGATCATCACGAAACAAAGTTGTCAATCAGCATATTCAAACTAGCTACCAAGTTTCATCAAGATTGAATTCTTATAATAATAATACTTAATACTTAATACTTTTTGAGTTACACCGAAAAAAAACGATATCGAGAAAGAAACCATGTAATTTTACATATTTTATCCCAATATCTCCAAAAATAATAACCGTATCGAATTGAAACTTGGTATACTGCTGTAGAATATTGAGCTTAAGGTATGAGCGTAATTTTTTTTGAATATGATCGAAGTTGTTGCAGAAAAATTCCAACATTTTTTTTTGGAATTAAGTAACAATACGATCCCAACAAAATTTCGAGAGAAGTTGCTCGTCGTTATGCTCCAACTACCTGCTAGTTTCAATCCAACCGCTCCAGTAGTTCCTGAAATATCAGGGAAATAACCTCCAAAGTCTCAAAAGACTATACTCCGGAACCATTCGGCACAATTGGCCCACTATCGAACCCAACCGCGGTATTCTGATGCGCAAACTACCCTGAAAGTTTCAAGTCGCTAGCTATTTCCGTTCGACAGTTATCGTGTCAGACCTTTCGACAATACGGATAGCACGCTGTTTCCCTAGAACATGCGCGCAAAAAAAGAAAAAAAAGGTAAACTTTATTTCGTGGAGGGACATTGTATACGGATAATTTCAATCAATAGCAACTCCTTATATCTTAAATGAAGGGGGTTTCAAGGGTAATTCGATAGCCTTTTCAAAAACACCGAACACTCGACTATTTTTAGTACTTCTTCGATCTGTTTTTCTGAAGAAAATAACTGAAGAATTCAAAAACAAATTCAGTAATATCGTGGAAAAATATTATGGCTTCTGGAAATTCTGTTGTTCTTCCACACTTGGAATTCGCTGGTATTATAGTAAATGCTGTTATTCGACCTATTTGTAAGGAATTGTTCATCATTTTCATGTTTCGTTGCAACTCTTGCTATCTAAACTATTCTTCTTCCTATTTTTCGGGAAAACCTCTAACAAAACATGATATACCTATGCTAGTTTTGAAAAGACAATGGAATTATTTTTGAAACAACCCCCCTTCACAGCATTTACACAAACTTGTAAGTAGCGAGTCAAACTAGCGTAGATATGAAATGTTTCCTCAAGAAGCAAAATATTATTTTTTGTCTTTCTTCTGATTTTGCATAGGGTCCGAGATATGATTACCCTTTTAAATCGAAATACTGAATACGGACATGAGTAGTGCTAAAAGATCAAGTTTTCAAATTGAGTCATTTCTTTCAGTCGAATTTCTATCAGGACACATTCCTTCACAACTTTTCGGAAGAAACATTCAGTTGTGGAAAATTTTTAAGTCTTGAAATTGAAAAACTTTTGCTCTGCATCTCAATTCCACCAAAACCAAAGAAAGCCTTGTTTGAGAGCAATTGTCTCCAGAGAGTCCTATATTCTGGCTACGCTACGAACCGGCTAACTTATTAGTAGATCATGAAGATTATGTATTGTTAGGGTGCAAATAAGTTTTTATAGTGGAACATTGCTCGATAGTTTTTTATCGATTTGGTGGTAGAAAAAAGTCCAATAACTACTAACAAAATGGATTATTGACTATTTTTAAATTTGAAGTTCTTTAGCCGGCAAAAACTGTATGTCAAAACAAGGTATCTTACCATATTATGTTATTATGTATTTCTTGGTTTATACACAGCTTTAAATTTCAACAATGAATTTCTTCAAGTAATTTTATTCTAATTTTTAATTTATGGTTGGAATCCATCTATTTTCAGGAAATAGGGCTTCTGGAAAAACTCTAAAAAATAATGCTTCACGTTAGCAACTCTAAGTTCGTGAAAACTACCATTTTTAATAATTGAAAATATGTCATTGTTTGGCCAAACAATAATGTCTTGACATATTTTCGCAAAATAGTTTATTTATGTTTGAGTGAAAAAAATATAAATAGAAAATTCAAAAGGAATGTGAAGGAAAAATATGAAGTAGATGAATAGACTCAATTGGAAATTAAGAACTATCTTGTGTCGTGTCACAACCCAGCAATGATAATTGAGGCAGCCAGAGATATAATCTATGATGATTAATCATATAAATAAGGAATACCCTTAGGGCTGAAAATCTAGAAGCGCTAAATTCTCTGTCGAATTCATCTAAAGAGACAAAATTAGATTATGGCTTGGAAGCATAACGTACGAAAGAAATTACGTATTATTCATAATATAGCGGATCCAACATAATGAAGGATAATAGTCGGTCTGGTAAGAACGCCGTAGTATACAGTATGGTATGCACAGCAGATTCTAGCAGTAGGTAGGATATTATAGTATAGCAGGATACAAAATATCGAAGTGCCTAATTCACGTTCTAAAGGTATCGTCACTCATCTGCTCGAATCATCCTTACCCCCCCTCAAAAGCTCATAGGCACCGCCTCCATGCGCACGACACTCATCCCCCCTTTTGTTTCAGCTTTGGACAAGTTAGGAGTGCGACATCTCTTCAGTAACAGTGCTCCTGAGCCGGTGCAACCTAATGCCGCTTTCGATATAGCAAGTTTAGTTCTTTACGGTTGTTCAGCGCTTCCTATCAGACTGAAAATCCTATTGGATCGGTTGTTTTCAGTGCTTCATAAGGATCAAGTGGTGCAACTTTTGCATGGATTTGGTTGGACACCTATCGACTACGCTAGAGGATATATTCTGCAGGTATGTTGGCCCGAATTGAGATGTCAACTGACATCTCTATGTCCAAGATCCCTAAAACAATTATCTATCGTTGTGTGAAATCTCTGTATGTTCCAAGAAGTGTTCAAGATACGCGAATGACAAGTCTACCTGATCAGCTAAATTTTTCAACCATTCGCCATCATAGGTACTCTCGATGATACACTGAGACCTTGGTAACATCTTAAAAAGGCAAAAAGGCCTGCTATTCGATATCCAAAATCATTGCGACTTTCAATCAGGGCACTTTTCATGGTGCAACATTTTTTCTAAATCATTGTTATCTTTAAGATTATCACTTATCAGGATCTACAATCCTCTTTTCGTCGCTCATTCTTCTGGACCATGTAATGTCATTTACCCACAAAAATGAGTTGAAGGCCTGATCTAAATATTTTGTTATATAAACCTTTTTAAGAGAAAATTTTAATGTCGAGAATGAGCAGAAAGTAAAATTAATGATACATATCGATTGATTCAGTGAATGTCATGATTGTAGATCAAGTTTTATTCAGAAGTGCCGGTGTGTGAGGTTGCCGTCGCACGTAGTCATTATCAGAGTTCAATAGCAGTCGCTATGGTAAGGTGCTCCCTCAAAGATCAGGTCAGACTCGAGATCATTTCTCTAGGTGTGAATATGAATAACAAAATTGCTCTGGCTACTTCTGTTTTAAATGGTACCTACTTATGGTCAGTTAAATGTCCCAATTTTAAAACGAACCTTTAAATGGATGATTCATTAGTTCCTGAAGATTCGTACAATCGTTCTTTGGCACGAATGCATTTGGGTCTTATGAAATGCTGAAATATTTCAGGGTTCGTTCCGTGCAATAATCTATGATGTGTAGAGGCACAGACAGAAAATTACCTTGTGTTTTGCATATCATTTTGGTGGCAAGTAATAATTTTGTTTCGGTATAATTTAGTGAGCCAAAATACATGTTAGGTTTCCCTCTTCTGCTTGTCTTGAAATCTCCACATTAATGACATACTACGCTCTGGTTTATAATATTTAAATAGGTATTTTGTTAAGTGGATACCTCTATTAGCTGGGAGCAGGAAGGTTGCCACGGTTCTAATTTTTGACACCGATGGTTAACGTACTGCATGAGTTTATCAGCGAATCAACCATAGACATACAAATTCCTGCACCTTCATCCGTAATTAATCATGATATTCTTACTTTACTAATTGAAGAATATGAACACAGTTCATTCTTCCGTTAATCTAAATCACTTCAATTAATGCTTACAATAAATACGGAAGTACACATGAAATCCCTGATCAAACAAGAAAGGAGACTCCCTTTTCTTTGATAGTAACGTAACTATATTTGAACGAAAATATACATGGTTAGATAGCAAACAAAACTTTTCCCTCATTCGTTTATTCTTATTGAACTAATTACTGTCACCCGTGTTTTTTCGAAAGTTGTTACCCAACCAGACTTTCATCGATAAACTATCGGTGCTCGACGAAATCTAAATGTGTTTCCATTAAACGATTTGTTTGTTGTGGAACAAATTTCAAGGGGCAGGTGATTATAACACCCTAGTTATTTATAATTACGTGGGAGACATTGTGCAGGCATCGTACTTAAACAAGTATACAAGGCATGCACCGATATTTTTATCCTACGTGCTCATAAAATATACATCCTGCTGCTTGTCGGACGCTCATCGATCTTAAGTGCGCATTATTTTTTTCTCTTGCCAAAATCCCCAATAGCAAGTTCGATCAAGGAACGGAATAATGGAGAAGAATTTATAGCGATAGTTACTGTCTTCGGGGTAAAATATCATATAAATATGGCCCATATACTCTTTTCATCAATACATGTTTGTTTTAATTGACAATCATGATAAAATTTTTTCCCACTGTCCCTAAAATTGCATTATCTGAATTCGTATGAAATAAATCAGCTGCAGCTAAAGGTCATATTTTGACTGATAGTTTATAAAAACTCGATATCATTTCGTTAACCAGTTACTTCGAATAGAACATTGTTTATTTTATATTGCTGATATCAACTTAATATCCAATTTTAGTTTATCAACTGACAAGCCAGGTTAAAAATATATCAGTTAAATTAAATCAATCTGTACAAAAGCGGGAGGCACTACCGATGACCACTTTAATCCATTTTCAATCTGATTTCTTTTTTCCATGTTTGAGGCCGTTCATGCGGAATGTTCTCTTCGGAAAAATTTACTTTCTAGATGTTTCTTGAATACATTATGAATTATGGGTGTTTGTTTCAGGAGACACACGGCAGCACTCTGGACCGATGGACAATCTGCAGCCCTGAGGAGGAGCCTTTGGTCCTCCAGCAGTTCCTCAGATTTGGAGAAACTAGAGCTATAACACAACAATTACTCCTGGCGCAGCAAGCCCTTCAGGAGTCCAACCTGGAGCGGCTGGAAAAACGTCATTCTCCAAATCATCGGCGGGTGATGTCCCCAAATCGACGACCATCACCACCAGTTTTACCCCCTTCAGCTTTTCATCTTTCCCGAATGCCAACAATGTCTCCGCACCAGAAATATCCACTTCCTTTTCTGAAAATGCCTTCTTCAAATGGGCCTTTGCCATCAATTTCACCCCCAAGAAGTATCAATAGTAGTTCTATGAACACATCGCCCCTAAACCGTCTTCAAAATATGCAACCTTTCGATTTTCGAAAACTAGGTGCAGGTCTAGCAAACTTTCCCAATAGAGTCAGTCCAGATCTAAATCGCAGAAGAACCTCTGAAAATGAAAACATGGGGTTGAATCTCACGATGTCTACTTGTCTACCTCCCCCTCCACCACCTACATCAACCCTGAGTCATGTAGCCATGGCGGCAGCTGTAAACCCACTAGCAGCTAGTATAGTTGCGTCCTCATTTCCAAGTTTGATGTCTGCTAGACTATCTACCGGAAGCAAGTCACCCTCCAATTCAGATTTGATTAGTGGTAATACCAACAGTGAAGAAGACGACGATAAGGATGAAAACTCGCATAGTGCTTTGAATCTGAGTAGAGATAGAGACACTTCCAAAGATAGTCAAATTTCGTCTCGTGTGGTGCATGGAAGAAAACTGTCTACGCCGACAAAACGGCAATGGACATCGCCAAGCCTTCCATTGAATCTGGGGACCCAGTTTATTAATCCAGCGACGGGAAAGAAACGTGTGCAATGCAACGTATGTTTGAAAACATTTTGCGATAAAGGTGCTCTAAAAATTCACTTCTCGGCAGTTCATCTACGTGAAATGCATAAATGCACCGTTGAAGGATGTAATATGATGTTTAGTTCAAGAAGATCTCGTAATAGACATAGTGCAAACCCAAATCCAAAGCTTCACTCTCCACATCTACGTAGAAAAATATCGCCACATGATGGACGAAGTGCTCAGTCACATCCAATACTGATCCCACCTCAACCGGGTCTTAGTCTTCCTGCAGCAGCAGCATTAACGTCATTGAATCCGTTTGGGCCATTTCCGTTGATCAACCCTAGTGGTGACCTCAGACACCACTCTGCTCTAGCCATGGAATTCAAACAATCCCTCGACTTGAGCATACAACGGATGGAAGAACAAAAAAATCGACTCAACGAATGTGATCCTATTCCTCTCACTTCAAGTAACAACATGAACGATAGACAACATATGGAGGAAGATGACGATGATGAGGACGGTATTGTCGTTGTTGGAGGCATAGATGAAGACGATCGCGAAAGGAATGATGCTACGAATAGTGAAATATCAGATCAACCAGAAGATTTCAGCATACCTTCGAAAAGACCTAAAACATCGGTGTCTGATGTTGACGAAGAAATGACCGATAATGTGGATAGTAACGATGATTCGATTAGTGTAACGGACAACATAAGTGTCAAAGATGAAACTCAAGTACAAACAATTAAAAGAAAACGGAAAAGTCAGAATCCTACTCGTTGTGCCGTACCTATTATGATGGAAGATACAGCTAGTGATGGTGATTCAACCAGTGATGTGTTTTCTGAAAGAATCTCGAATAACGCCAAAAAGACTAAAGACACTGAAAGCACTGAAAATAATATGGCTGTGAATGAACAGAAGAAAAACGAAGAAGAAAGGTTATCGCCTTTGAATTTGGAAAAGCGATCAGCAGATGAAAACGCTAACGAGCCAGAAAAAAGTGTGTCTAATGAAATTAAAACTAGTATCGCTCCTCTCTTTTCGATCGACAGAATGAAGAAAGAAAAGCCCATTCCAGAAGCAGAACCAAATGACTACAGCTACGAAGGAGAGAGAGAGAGGCCGGCCAGTTCAGTTGAAAGTAACAAAAGTGATGAATCTTTCGACTCGTCCAACGCCCTCAGACATTTAGAAAGTTTATCCCATGGTAATTTTGGGGATTTCATGAGTAGAAGTCTCCATTTGGGACTGGCTGGACAAGGGTCACAATTTCCTCCGTTGGGATTTATGATGGGTGGCGGACCTCCGAGCCCAGCTCGTTCTCAGACTTCCTCAGCTGGAAGCTCAAACGGTAATGAATCACCAGATGAGAATAGTCAAAATCAATTTTTTGGACATTTTGACAATGGGCAATTCATAAGTACAATGGATGTTCCAATAGATAAAGATAATCCAAGGCGATGCACAGCTTGTGGAAAAATATTTCAGAACCATTTTGGAGTGAAAACACATTATCAAAATGTTCATTTGAAATTGATGCATAAGTGCAACGTTGATGGTTGCAACGCAGCATTCCCTTCGAAACGAAGTAGGGACAGACATAGTGCAAATCTGAATTTACACAGAAAACTCTTATCGACATCTTCTGATAATCCGGCGAGTTCCTTGTTAGAAAAATCTCCATTTGCTTCCATTTCAGGTAATCCAGCGCTACATGGAGATTTTCTGAGCCGGCTGTATGCAGAAGAAGCCTTGAAGAACCATCATCTTGTACCTCCGACTTTAGATCAACTCATGTTGAATGGTGATCGAATTCCCCCACCTCCTTTACTTCTGCCTCCTTTAGGAGGTCTTCCTTTCCATCTAGGCAACTTCAGTCACTTCCCCCCTTTCAACGGTAACTTACCGAAGAAAGAACGATCCACCAGCCCAAGCTCACCCTTATCTGGTTCACCACCTCCCAATTCGTCTCCAAGTCCTGTGAAGTACGTTCATTGCGTAGATGAAGACCTTCCAACGGCTGATAAAGATGGAAAACTCCCATGTCGGATATGTAGGACAGCATTCAGTACGACGGCGCAACTGAAAGAGCATTGTGAAAGAAACCACTTATCGGACATGTTCAAATGTACCGTCGCAAATTGTCCGAAAGTGTTCATGTCCAGAACGAGAAGGAACATCCACTCAGAAAACGAATCTTTGCACACGAATTCGAATAGGAAAATGATAGAGCCCTCGTGACCTCTAACGAACTTTATGAATTTGAGATCTGTTCCTTTGTGGTGGTGATTTAATCATTAGTATTTCGAAATTTATTTCTTGAATGTGATTATAAATAGGTAATTTTATTTTCAGTCAATTTAACCTTATTTATTTTGCTTGTAAAAAATTGTTTACAGTAAAAATCTCAGTGTATAGTAGCCAGTCGTAAAATACTCATTGTACATAAGTTATAATTGATACCGCTAGATGATCTTTCGTATTACTGTCTAAGCATCAAAGAACTTGCTCATTTTTATAAGTACTCCACCTACTTCGAAATATGTATAGCTAAATAATGGAGTAAAGCATATTGTACTCCTCGAAGTAAATGTTGCTTGTGAAATCAATAATCGAACTGAATCCTAAATGGAGTTACGCAGTTGTGTAAATTCAATGTGCAATAACTTTGTGAATAAGCTATCTTGCCTATCATATTAATGTATAGTTGTAAATAAAACAGTATATTTAAGATAAGGGATATCGATCCTTTTCTCCAGAATGTATACGAAGATCACTCTGTCCCCTTGATTTCCCATATAAATTCAAGATTTGTTATACCAAATTTAACCAGTTACTTAAAAAGTTGGGAATTGTATAAAATATAGAGATCTCTTAACTGTCAATGTTATTTGTTATTGCATATCCAATGTACAGTAATCCGTATGTATAGCCTTGGGGCTCTATTAAACTTTTAGCTGTCGTATTATGAGTTTATTTTCAAAACCCTTTTCAAGTGGGTCAACGTGAAATTATTCATATTGCCATGTTGACCCACCGAAAATATGTCAAATCAAGCATCTTCTGATAGATAATTGAAGTAAAATGTATGTAGAAAACCACTAGAAATGAAAGAAGATGATTTATTTCCAAAGATCCCCATTTGAAGCGAGAGGTAAATTTATGCCTTGAACTGAATTGTAGCGCCATCTCGTGTAAGCGTCTGAAACCGCTCCTGTGAAGTGAATCGATAACTTTCGAGACAGTTACCTAATGCAGGAAGTTCGTAATTGTTATAGTGTAGTAAAAATAAATTTCAACTTCCATAGCACTGGTTCTTCATCGGCCTGTACCAAATCTCTTTACGATTAATCGAAGTTTCGAGAAGGAGGAATTATTTGATAAGAATTCCAATTCTGATTATAAATTCAATTTTGAACTCTAATCCATAATGTGATATTCAATAAAACTATCTCATTTTCAAAATGATCTTGAATTCATTCCGTTGTCAATGAATTAGGAATTTCGAGGTATGCACTCCACTGACTCATTCAAATTTTCTTTGTAGTGACATTTTCAATTAATATGATGAATTGATTTATTGTAGACCTTGACTGTCCTATCTATCTTCCTCAGCCATGTTCACAAAAAACAATCTGAATGATACATTCACTTTAACATGTTTCAATCATTTACCGTTATACTTAATTTCGTAAGTTCTTGTCATGCTCGATTTTATTCTATTGGAATTCTGTGGTTTCCCCATTCTGAAAAATTTTCTAAGTTTCGTTGAATGATAAATGAAAAATTTTAATAACTATTTCATAAAGATCATGATCAATCTATGGCTGTGATGTTTTCGTATGGACAATAATAAAAAAATCCAAAATAATATTCTAAAATACGAATCGACTTGAAGTTTTCTTCGGAATTTCTGGTCAATAAAAAAATTCGCCGAGTACTCTGAAATTTAGCTTCCATGATTTGCGTGAAATACACAAACGCAAGCTTGCAAAAAGAGATTTCTGGTTCACTTGAGAACAATATTGTTTTAGAATATATGACAATATGAAAATTGCTAGAAAAGCCCTGACAGGAATTTAGCAGCTTCTACTCGTATGTTCTAATCCATAGGAAAAAGAATTTCGAATTTTTTTCATTCTTATGGAATGATCAGCACGAAATTTCGCAACTGACATATAACGATTGGAGTGAAATACTTGAGAAAACGGTAACATTATAAATACAATACGAAAATAATTCTAGACACAGTGTTTCATCTTCTATCTTTCAATTTAGAATCCTCTGAAGTATCTATTGTATATTATATGTCAAAATCTTACCACGTGTAGCCACTAACAGTATCAACTGTCATATAATTTTCGAAGTTTTAAAGATTTTTGAAATTGTTGTTTACTATATTTCAATTATCAAAGGAAGAAGATGGTTTGAAACTTGTTGTCAAAATTGTTCTATGCCGAATATACGCATTTGATAAGCTTGCCAGAGGTTCTGAATCAGCTGAGTCAGTTTGTAATCAGGTGTTAGAGAGTACACGTGGTAAGATTTTGACATAAAATATAGAATAGATGCTACTGAGGATTCTGAATCGAAAGATAGAAGATGAAACACTGTGTCTAGTATTATTTTGTATTGTATTTATTATGTTGCCGTTTCCTCAAGTCTTATGCTTCAACCGTTATGTCAGTTGATGAAATAATTAAATTTGTCATTCATACGTAGTACGTTGAAGACAATAATAGTATATCGTAAGATATCAATATCGAAAGATATTATGTGAAGGTATAAAACAATCATTATAAATCTGAATGTTTAATTGTATGATATAATCATTAAAAAAATACAGATTTTTCTGTAATACCTCTAAATAATATCTTTTGGTATTTATATCTTACGATATACTTCTATTGTCTCCAACGTACAACGTATGAATGACAGATTTAATTATTATATCAACTGTAGCTTGACTTTGTAGTGGTTACGTCTCAACGGTGACGAGCCTTAAGGTCTTAAGATTGAAGGAAAAAAACTATAAGCGATTTCAAGCGATAGACCAAAAAGTCCGGGTATAGTTACGGTTATCCAAATTGACAGATTATCCTCCGCCTATATGTCAGTTTGGATAACCGTTACTACAACCAGAGCTCTTGGTCCATCGCTTGAAATTGATTCATATGTTCTATCCGAAACGTGTGTGACACGCCAAAATTATACGTGAAATAGAGATAAGTTTCTAACTATTTTGTGAGAAGGAAAGGAAACTGCACTAAATACAAACCTTCTCCTGGAGGTAAAAGAGCTCGAGCCAAAAGGTGCATGATTATGGAGTAGTCAGCCCATTTTGATATGGCTTCCAAGTACTAAGAGACATCCAAGTTTAGAATATAAATACTTAGAAACAATGCTAACCCTTCTCCAACTGATCATCCAACATCCAGTTCACAAGGCCGGAACTTTTGAGTTAGATATCTTCATAATTAACTAGGAGGGAAGTAGATGTGATGTTTTGAGTTCACATCGAGAGAGGAAATCCCTCACAGGATTGATACTCTAGGATATCGACATGTCTAGGCTTGGTGCACCTCTGAACTTAAGCCGCGTAAAGTCACGCGAGCTATGCGCATCTTGAGCCAATTTGATTCGGCGGCCTCGCATGTGTGTATGGTGTTTTGAACAGGAGCTGAGTGGCTCACGCGCCGCTAAACACCGTTCACATGAGCGGGGCATCCTTCTCGAATTGGCTCAAGATCCGCTCAGCTTGCATGTCTGTACGCGCGACCTTAGATACATGACCCAGCTTGAGTAGACTAAGTAGATGATTTTTCTGTTCATTATTCAATTAGTAGTCGAAGTGCAGAGAGGCTCAGAGCAAAACAATCAGAACTTGCCATGTGGAAAGTACATCCATATTCAAAAATACATGTTGCCAACAGTAAACTTTTGCCAGTTTATTTAAAAATCTGATAATATATAGTCTTGTTGGTAGGTAAATAAACCAATTATCTTTGTTATTGGTACATTTTTTGTAAAACCCAAAAACATGTGAAAAAACCAAATCACATGAAAATACTCTTTTGATAGTAGTATATGTTACCAATAAACTTCAAATAATGAAATGCACAAAAGAAATATTTACATTTAAATACTGAAGAGGGACTATTGTGTTACACTTTCGCAACTCTCTTGAATTTACAGCGGGTCAATGCATAGCTCATCTCTACTACACAAATGGATGTGTGAGATAAGGTTTGTTCGTTGTACCTGCCTGAGCTACACTAACTCCACCGATACTGTTCGGTGTGGTTTCTTGTAAACTTGCACTCTGTTCGTTGCGGAAATATTGGGAGTTTGTGCAGTCACAGTCTACGTGTACAGTGCATACAGTGAGGTTATGATGCGTAAATATAATTCATGATCATAGACATCTGTTTTTGTCTCTGGTTCCTAGCTGGACGTATTTTGTTCTCTGTAGGTGTGGTTGTTTTTGGACGTTTTAAATTTTTATCATATAGTTATTCAAAATAGAATGTTTTTCCGTGACTAGTTTAGAAAAACTTTACGACAGATGAACACCACCTCGGAATGGTAGCGAAAACAAAAGAGGCATAGAATTATGCCATCTAGGGTTGGCATAAAATTATATATCATATATTTGTATTTTGTTAGAATCATAGAACAAATTTAACTACAGTAACTCCACTCATTCTGTCATCTGTGACTACACTCAACTACACTCAGCTGCACTGAGAATTGGAAGTCAGTGGAGTTAGTGTAGTTAGTGAAGTTACAACGAACAAACCTATTATTTTAAATCGTTCGGGACATAAATAGTAATTTTATGTCTCTTTTGCGTTTATTTCTTTTTGAGGCGCTTATGCTGGAGAACAGCGCGTTATGATTCTGCCCATATGTCTGATATTTCCGAATTTTTGGCCGAAAATGTTTACAACCGCTAGGTAGGACTCACTGATGAAGAATAAGATGTCGAATTCGATTCTGTCTGCCTGCTACCACGATGATTTGAGAACAGAAAAAGCTAAGAACTTTAAACTTTCAAGGTAGGTTGCGTATCGGAATGGAGTAACGAATATCCTCATTTGATATTGTGATGCTATTTCAGCAATAATTCGAGAAGTACCAATGCGATCAGATTTAAACTTTGTTGTAAGTTGTTGAATACTGACGGGTAAATGCATACAAAATTTCTTCAATTAAAAAAAATTGGAATTCTCTTTTCTTATCCGGATATTTTGTAGAAAAAGTTATGTCAAATTTCGTTGCTATTTCCTCAGTAACGTTGTTATTTCCGAAATAACTCAAAATCTACTGATCCTATCATGATAAAATCTTGTAATCGGATGGTGAATAGTGATGTTCAATTTTGTGCAATATTTCGTGGTGGTGATAGATATAGGGTATTTGATAAATTTCGCGAAAAGATTCTCAGAAATTTATTGTCGAATATTTCATGTTGTGCGATCATTCAATCGTATGATTCTCACGAAATTCTGTATGAACCCGTAAGCTGTCATTTTTCAATCAAGTACAGGAACTCAGTTCGATACAATCTGTAATTTCGGAAATATTGCAAAAATAAAAACTGTATTGGGTAATATCTACGGAATCATTGATCTTCCTAATTAACGTCCAAACATTCCCTACCAACATCGAGTCTCTAAGTTGTTTCTTTCGGAAGGTAATCTGCTTACGCTCCGCCGCTAGACTTACCGTAAACACATAAATGTTCGAGTGGATTTTATATTATTATAACTTCTTGACTTTCACTTGATTGTTGTTTTTCGGAATGGGGGCTTTAAATAATAACAATAAATTTTGATCGATTTTTGCGATTTTAATTGTCCTAGAAAAATATTAAGAAAAAGTAAACATTTTCAGTGTTCTTGTTTCAGGAGAAAAGCTAGAATAAATCAAAGCTTCCGAGACGACGAAAATAGATTTAGGGGTGCCTGCTATTCGGAACTGTGTGTGATATACCAAGAGCATACATTAAAGTCCTACCGAAATTCTGAATAAATATGCATTGGTATCGGCCGATACGATGTATTGGAAGAATCAATTATATGTTATTAATAATACAGTTTCGTGGGCAATTTAGTTTGCAAATTTTTCTACAACCTACTTATTTGGTTCTACATTTTAAATCAGAAATTTCCATTCACCAAAACGTGAATGGTTTCGTGTCAAATTGCGAACGATTTGCAAATTTAACGCATACGCGTTTACATATTAATTATCCTACAGATACTGTAAATAATCTATTATTATTTTGTACCATGATATACTACTGCCGCCAATGCGCTCTCTGTTCCCATACTTACCAATGGAAGCAACGATCATTTTCAGGATTATTTCAATAATCATCTCTGATGGGTTTGTCCGTCCTTTCCCACAAAGACATCGTAACAAATAGCAATGGGTAGGTAGGCAGTGTCCAATCTTCTGAGATGTACACGCAATGCATGAATAAACTTTATCAAGATGGATTCACTCAGAATCACGAGATCGAAAAGGAATTTAATTGCACAATTTTTCCACGATTCTTCGATAGACATGTCATCATAACTTGAAAGGAATGGAAAGGTAAATATACGCAGGATGTCCTTCGTTTTTCTAATCCTTCATGAACAATGATAACAGTATTGAGAATGAGAAAAGTTTGACACATAAAATCTTCAGTGCAGTATTCAGAAAAATATTTCTCTCATCCGTACAGAAATACCAAATCAATATATTGTGATGTATCCCATGAATATTTCGAGATAAACAAGTGAGGACCATTTATTACCAGCCCATTAAGCTTTATCTATAATCTTGAGATACTCGAATCATCATCAATAAGGGACCAAAAGTTGACCAGAACCAAAGCCAATTTCAGAGGGGCGTCTTCCCCCCATTCAAAGACAAAATTTTCAAATTTTAACAACAGAATTGGACTTATTATTGTAACTTTCATGATCCCCTGAAAATATGAAAAAGTGGCAAAACTCAGGTATCTCTAGTCCAGAGTACTGGAAAACATAGATATCGCGCGAAGCTGAGAGACTGAGAAGCCAGGACCAGTGAACCAATACTCTGTTCAATGTAACAGTACGCTCGACTCCTAAGAAGTACCAGAGAATCTGGAATACCTTTTCCCATCCCGTCTACAAGCTATATACGGAGGTCTGGCCTATTATATAGGCAGCTTTATATAGTCTTAGATTAATTTGAGTTTTATCAAGAGCAGGAATATATCTTGCCCGAAGTCGAGAGTCATATTTCTTACGTTTTTCGGGGCATTTTGAATTTTTAAAACATGAATATTGATAAAGATATAATTTATTACCTCATCAATGTTGAAAAACTTCACGAGAATTTTTTTAGTGAAGAAGTTATTGATGGGATTACATCCAAGAAAACCCGAAGAATTTAACTCATTTATTTATACAAAATAAGTCTTGATGTTGTTTCTCCCCAATACCGTAAAAATCGTTATGGTGTTAAAAAAACATTATAAACAAAAAATCTTCACCAGTTATCTTTTCTATCATGAATGATATGAGAAAAAAACCGTCACTCATTATTCTGAAAAGGCTCAAATTTTCAATGCTCAAAATCTGCTTACCCAAAAAACTTTCTCTATTGTACTGAGTCGGTATCTTCTGATTTGAATACGGAATACCCACTTCCTTCACCCGCGAGCTGCAATTGCTGGTAAATATTATTCTTTTCATTCACTTTACACACATACAATAAGAATTCAATATTCAATATATCATCGAAACAGTTTGAGACTCGCCATGGATTTAAGCAATTTGTACTACTCTCATTCAGCGACAAGTTTTTCAAATTTCAATAACAGAAATGGCTAGATAATTGTGTATGTCTTCTGATTAGCTTGTCAATTATGTCCTCATGACTCAAGTTATGAAGTAGATTAATAGAATATCAATATCGAGCCAAGAATCAGTTTTCATGTTGTACCCAATACATGAAGTTAGCCGCACAACTAATTAGTCTTATCTACAGATGGCATCTAAGCATGCGAAACCTCGTAACATCTATCTGATCACGCTATTACTATTCCTAGACCAAAATGAATTGCAATCATACAAACTTCACGTATGCCTCCGGACGTTGTTATTTTCCCTAATTACCCTATCAGTCAAGTTATACCTCAATATGGATGGAAAACCAACGGTAATCACTTCGTCCTGTCGCTTTATACCTCTGGGAGAACACTATAGTTCGCTAAAAAATTATGGTCAAAGCAAATCGACACTAGCACACTATAACTGAGAACAGAACACTAACCAATCTGTCAAGGTGAAATCACACTCGTTTGCATCTACCCGCATTCCATATTTTTTTCGTACAGATGTATGCTCATATGAATTTTTGTCTTTCAGTGCAAGTGCATCATTCAAATCCACTTGTGAAAGGATGCTTACAAACATCGATGTATGAGATGCGTATTGAACGTATTACAACGGATGATTCTGTTCTGTTCTGAGCCCAGTTGATTGCCACTGCTCGGCAGCAAATATAGACAGACAAAAGCATGAACAGGGGGTTAATTCTTGAATCTCGATCAAGAATTGAAGAGTATGACGATTGTCATATGTTTGCGACGATTTTAAATATAAACGATAAGTAGACATGACCTGAGCATGGAACCGAGTGTCACTCGACAATCGAATGTTTTATCTCTTATATAGTCCGTACCACTCATTGCTTAGTCGAACGAAACGGTGATAAGGTTATATTTATGTTCGGATTCGAAATTTGTCGATATCTTGCATTCAGTTTATTTCTTGAATATTTGCTCCAAAACATAGTCGAAATGGCGAATAGAACTCTCACAAATTTAAAATATAAGTCAACAAAAATAACGGACATACTAAACTTAAAGTAAGCAATGATTTACATTTTTCATTATGGCGGAGTATGAAGCATTCATAAAGTCGATGCCAAGCCGACCGGCAAGAATCACCCTTTCTGGAATTCTGGGAATAGAAGATGCTTTTTCGTGATTGAGCCTTTAATAAGGAATACTGAGCAAGACAGACCCTCAAGTATTTCTGCGTGTGACGTGAAGACCAAAGAGAGAGAAGCTGAGTCGTACGAAGTTTCCCAACTAAAAAGCTGGTGAAAAGCTCCTTACCTACGCGTCTTCAGAATTGGTAAGCGAAGTATAGATCTCATGTGAGTTGCCGAAAAAATTGACTCGAGAAATGCCATTCTATAAAACTATGAAGAAGGAACTCATTCTGGACACCGATCCAGTCACTTTCCCGAAAAGTATAAGGACCCCACACAGAAGATGCGAACTCAAGATGAGGTCTTAACAAAGTTACATATAGATATTTTATAGTGTCGATATCACTGGGTTCATTGGAACGCCTCAAAACAAAACCAAGCACCCTCAAACCCTCAGCAACAATATCCTCAATATGCAGACCGAAACTCATTTTGGAGTCGTACCCAACACCCAAATCCCGCACCATACCAACCTAACTCAATACTTCTCAACCCAAAATACAACAAGAATGGAAATAGCATCCCTTTTCTGAATATCGACATATGTTCGCACTCGTCAGCATTAATAAATACACCATTTTGACCTGCACCACTGCTCTAGCCTTTCCAGATCAGATTGGAGACTGGTCATATCCAATAAAGTGTTGACTACCAACAATATCTTCAAGTCATCTGCAAATAGGAGGAACCCTGCGTTGTTACGTCATAACTGTACCTTAAAAACAAAAAAGGCCCAAGGTGGCGGCCGTGTGGAACACCTGACTAGGACATATATGACAAGGAGAAAGAAGCTCGAACTTTAACCCTTTGCGAACTGCTAGCTAAGTATGATTCGCCTTATCAAATGCCTTGGAGAAATCGGTTTATATGACATCAACCTGTTCCCCACTCTCTAAGTAATGCATAACATACTGGACAAAGACAAGGACAAATCCATGCTGCTGTTCTTATAGCTTAGAAGAGATGTCTCCCCGTAATTGCTCCACAACTAAGGACTCAAAAATGTACGATCTGTCACCAGATTTATACGAAGGTTTAACTATACTGCACTTCCAAATTGAAGGAAAAATACCTGAACTTGAAAATTGATTGAACATTATCAGGGAGAGCAGGAGATGAAGAAAGAACAGTTCTTGAGAAAAAAGGGTAAAATCACGTCACGTCTAGGACCTTTGTTGGTATCAAGTGACTCCAGTCGCTCCGAGACCTCCTCAGGATAAAATATCATTGCCAAGATGATCGTATGTCAGTGGCGATCATCTTTCCATATGGTCATCAAGAAATCTGCATGAACCTTCGAGCTATGATTCTTCAGTAGAGTACTAGATTTAAATCCGATCTGGTCTTAATTTTGGAAAAATATCATTTTGAATTGCTCTGTATTCATACTGTCATATGCAGTGATGTACTGCATTTCAATTCGAAGGTCGAGTTCAAGAATTGGTGAAATTCACCCAATGATTCCGCAAATAAACGCATTCAACATTTTATTTTTCCAGTATTTCGAAAAATACAGAGTGGATTGACTTGAAATTCAGTACTTGATTGAAAAATGATAGCTTGTAGGTTCATGCAAATTTGAGGATATAATGAAAAATCGCCGAATATAATTGGTTCTTTGAAATTGTTGTATAACGGAACAAAATTTTACACGAGTTTGTTCATCAGCATTTCACAACTTTTAAGCCAGTTTCATCATAATCGAAATAATATTTTTTGGGTTATTTCGGAAAGAACAATGGCACCGAGGAAATAACCTAGAAATTATTCAATAATTTGAAAGACTGTTGTTGAATAGTAACTTCAAGATATGCGCCAAATTCCATTGATATCAGAGGAATAGTTTCCGGAAAAAAAATTATCAATAAAAGTGTTCTGAACTTTTGCGCGCATATTCTGGGGAACGGCGTGTTATCGTTGTGTCCAAATGTCTGCCGAAAATGGTCTCAAAAGAGTAGGTTGGACTCACTGATGCGGTGTCAAAATCTATTCTGTCCGGCCGTACGTAGACACGATAACGGTCGTACGGAGAATCCTATCGACCTGAAACTTTCAGGGTAGTTTGCATTTCAGAATGCGACGGTCAAGTTCGTTGATAAGCAAAATCGTACGAACGGTTTCGGAGTTAGAGCCTTTTAAAGTTTTGACGTTATTTTGGCGATAATTCGGGATATACTGGAACGATTGGATCGAAACTTGGCAGTTAGTTGGAGTATAGCAAGGCGCAACCTTTTGCGAGATTTTGTTGAGATCATACTAACAGTTGATTTCGAAAAAATTTTTCTCGAAAAAAATTTTTTTTCGCGAACTGTTGTTCACATTCGAAGAAAAACCTAGAAACGCACTGCCGTGAAGGCAGCAGCTTTTGCGCGCATGTTCAATGGAGATGACCACTTTAGCAACGAATTTGATCATGCGCGCAAAAGTTGCTGCCTTCATACGGCAGTGCTTTTCTAGTTTTTTTATTAGTTTTTTATCAGTACGATCTCAACAATTTTCTACATAAAGTTGCGCCCTGATATGCCTCAAGTAACTGCGAAATTTAAAGTTGATGCTGCTAATCCTTTTCAAGATATTTAGGAAATCATCTCAAAATTTCAAATAGCAACGAAATTCGACATAATTCTTTCCCAATATCTCCGGAAATAGATACCACATCGAACTGAAATTTGAAGCACTTTTTTGAATATCAACTTCAAGGTCTACTCCAAATTTCATAGAAATCTGATAATTTGTTTCCGAGAAACATGTCTTCTTCAAAAAATTCGGAAAATTTTCCAAAAAATTTTTTTTATCCTTTTTTCACTGATGTGGTCTTCACGAAATTTTGATTGATGTTGCATGTCAGTATTCCACAACTAGCTACAGGGTTCAATCTGATCAATTCATAACTTCTTGAGATATTGGGGATGTAACCTCGAAATTTCAAATATCAATGAAATGAGATGAATTATTTTCCCGAAATCTCCGAAAATGAATATCTTATCAGACCATTAGTTCCATTAGGCTGAATGGTTTTCGTAGTAAACTGTCAAGTCAAACAGACAGACATGACGCGAAAAGTGATCTCTTGAGGTGAAGGTACTATTTCATTTCTATAAAGTTCCTAGTGAACATCGAATTATAGAATACTCACGGATGAAATGGATATTTCAATTCGGGAAAGAATTTAAAACACGAAATTGAATGAATTATAAGATGGAGAGGTTTATTTTTTTTCAGAGAGTTGTTCCAATGTTTACACGATTCGCTATGGGTCAAAAATAAATGACTTCCACCTTTCAGAGCAATTCATTACATTTTGAGCGTTAATTTGTATTTAGTTACAAGGCTAGGGTTTTCTTAAGTTATGAGAGACCATGCTATATCAATATAAATTATAGAATAAGTTGCAACGGTCAGTAAATAACTGAAGTCGTAAGGCAGAAACTACAGCGGAAGAACGAGATATCATCTCCGCTAAAGTCCTGTGTCTCTGGGTAAAATATAGCCCCATTTATCACACCAGCTGATGACATCGAATTCTAGAGTTTAGTGCCTTAAATCCTAGGAGAATTCGAGCTCTCTTATAATTTCTGCTTCATGATAACGCAGCTATTGATTTTCGACGGAACAATACAATATATGATTCTACGTCAACCCGATTATTATGCAATAGGTTTATGATGATTATTATTGGTACATTACACTCAACAAAATCCTAATTAAGCACTGACGCTAATTCAGCAATTTTCGCACGCATGTTAAAATACGGTACGAAAGTAGTCACCATTTCACCTACTGACCCCGCCAAACGCAGCATTACTTTCTGATGCATAAACGTTCAAGCTCTTATTTTCCTACTAAATTTAAATTCGATCCGATTTGTATTTTTGGAAATATTGGGAAAATGAAATTTTGCATTGGTATATCTACGGAATCATTGGGCCGAGTTTACCCATTCGACCCTCGTTATTATGCCCCAAACATTACAAATATCGAATATCGAAGTCGTTTCTTTCGGAAGGTATTGTATTCATTGCCGAATTCATGAAGGGTTTTAATCCACCTAATGTTTCTGCTGGTATACCCAAAAAATAAATGCAGACTGGATCGAATTGAAATCCAGTATTCGATTGATAATGACAGCTTGACGCATTCTGCAGAATTTCTTTAGGATAATATAATTATGGATGATCGCAAAAGTTGAATTATTTTAAATAAATTTCGATTTGTCTTCGAATTTTTCTGGTAATACGATCATCATCAAATTCCTCAAAAGTTTGCTCGCCATCATTTTTCAACTATAGTTATCGAGTGTCATCAGTATATTTCGGAAATAACAACGATACCGAGTGAGAAACATGAAATTTGACATATTTTTCCCAATATTCCCGAGAATAAAGCCGAATCCAACTGAAATTTAGCAAACTGTTTTTATATATTGATTTCAAGGTCTGTGCCAAATTTAAATTTCCTGATTAATTGATTTGGTTATAATTATTATCACCATTATTATTATTTTTATTATTATTATTATTATTATTATTATTATTATTATTATTATTATTATTATTATTATTATTATTATTATTATTATTATTATTATTATTATTATTATTATTATTATTATTATTATTATTATTATTATTATTATTATCATTATTATCATTATCATGATTATCAGTATCGTTATTATTATCATTATCATCATTATAATCATTATCATCATTATTATCATTATTATTATTAATATTATTATTATTATTGTTTTTAAACATTGTTTAAAGTTTATACAAAGCCTATAAACTCACAGAATAGAAAATGTTTAATCCAAAAAAAATTTAAAAGAAGAGAAAAGGGTAAAAGTGCTTGAAGAACGATCTCGAATCATTTTATATTTGAAAAATGTTCATATATTGAATGAGCAGTAATTTATCTGATTTTTCTGAAAGGCAATATACCTAAGGAATCACATTCATGAACAACCCAATTTATTGAATGCGATTCTTTGTGTACCTTGTCCTTAAGAAAAAATCAGATAAATTGCTGCTAAATTCAATATGACATCAACTTCTAAATCGAAAATAAAAAAAATTGTGTTTATAATATTCCCTGTATCTGTGGAAAGACGTATACAGGAGAAACATCGCACGGCCGTTAGATATCAGAAAGCGAAAACACAAAAACAACCTAAAGAATAATGACAAACAAATAGCGAGTCATGTAAATTCGACCATTGGAAATCACACGATAGATTGAGAGAATGCAAAGATGCTGATAATGAAACTAGATAATCTGAAAACGAAAATTAAAGAGACCTTCTGTATTTTCCCGATTGCGAAAATTATTTTTCCCATGTTGTATAGAAATATTTGGCTGAATTTACTAAAAAACGAATTAGAATTGAATATTTTCCATATTAAGTGAATTTGTGTTGCTGTGGTTTTTCGAAAATGTCAATTTGACAAAAGTCCTGAAATATGAAAGAATTGAAGTAAACTGATTCTGCAAATTTTCTGTTTATTGTCTGAAGACTCTGAAACGTTACAGTTCACTTGGGAGAGCGTTTGCTTTATTCCGATATTGTTCATCAGCATTTTTTCTAGAAACTGCCCTTGACAAATAGTTTGTATCCCGCAAACCATAGGGGCGTTTTCTGTGAATAATAATTTTATTTAATTTTAATAGTTATTTTTCGAATATTGGTAGTGAAAACCCAGAAAAAACCTGAAGAATAGTAGACCAGATTAGTTAAAAAAAAAATGGAAATCGAAGCCTCGAGTATTTCATTCGTCTACCGGCTTTTGCGTCATATTTCCCCTCACCGCAAAATAGTGAAGTTGTACGAACGGAGATTTGTCTGATAAAACATTTAGCCTCGAGCAGGAAGACACGCTTGTCGCTATTTATTCCACCGGTAGAAAAATAATTACCTCACCAGCAATAAATAACTCAGATAATATCGTTATTTCGGCTTGTCAACAATTACCATTGAAGTGGTTCAACATAATATACGTCGCTAATTACGAATTGAATAATAACCCCTATACTAACCCCAATGCGAGCTTTTCACATTCGGATTATTTTATGTGGAAGATTTAAAAATATTACATTCCGTCTAATTAGCCAGTTACTTATTGAACCGTCATCTATCATTATAAATTTCCTTGAACTTGTTTTATGCAATAAAAGTCGGTATGAATAGGGGTATCGATAAATTCAGTTGGTGTATCACTTTCAAGAAATGACATTATTGGTCGAATAAGGGGTTGAAATTCCGAAGAAAAATATTTCCAAAACAGCTCAGCTTTGTAGTCTCGCGTGAAATTCAATTTTTCTGATTCGAAAAGTCCCTAAACCACAGAAAAAATTCCAGAAAGAGATGATGTTTTGTATTGAGGGATTATTTCCAGGGACGGATCTATAGATCCCACCCCGGGCGTTGCGAAGATGGCATTTGCCATACGGACGCAAGCTAACTAGGAGTGCGAAATTATGAATTTTTCCCTTGATGGCTTCTTTACTCCAAGTTTTATGCATTTTTCAGGCCGGAGCTGTGTTGAATGAACCTATTTTTCAACGTGGAGTGACAAGTGGCTACCACAAAAAAAATTCTAGCTAATAATATTCACACTTGTCGGCCGCCCTACGATTCTAGACCGACTATCTGGGGTCTGCTCAAAGATCCTGAATCGCTAAGACGTTTGTTTACGACCTGGGCCGAGGGGCTAGATGAGCCCACCCTGGTCTGAACATTTCTCTTTTCTCGAATCTGCGGAAGGGCATCGATCACGATACAAATATTTTGTATCGTGGCATCAATTTGAAAAATAGAAACTCATTATATATTATGTGCAAAATGGTTATCGTCCGAATGAGCCTGGGAATTATTCGTGCTGGAATGGAGTTTTCAAATTTCAATCCGCTTTATTATGAAATTATTGAAAGGATCTCTGGGTAACTATGCCAGCCAATTTTCTGCGAGAAGTCATAGTATTCATGAAAATTTGCTCAAAGTTGTTCATAACCATTTTCAAATTAGCTGCCAAGTTTCATCATGATAGAGTCAGTATATGAAGGTCAAAGTATGACCAGGATTTTGTCCGAATGTTATTGATAGTTTCTAAAAAAAATTTTTTGAAGAAAATTTTTTTTTAATTTGTTGGCAGCACGATCCCAACAAAATTTCGCGAAAAGTTGCAAGTCGTTGTGTTTCAACTAACAGCTAATTAATTCAATCGCTCTAGTTGTTCTCGAAATATCAGAGAAATAAACTCAAAACCTCGAATAGCTATAAGTCCGAAACTATACGACCCATTTTACCCATTAACGAACGTAATCTTTGCATTTTAGAATTCAACCAACCCTGAAATAAAATGGGATTCTCCGAACGCGCGTAATCGTGCCTACGGGCGGACGGCCGGCCGAACAGAATCGATTTTGACACCGGATTCATCAGTGAGTCAAACCTAGTTGTTTTAGACCATTTTCGGCTCAGAATTAGAAAACATTACAGACATTTGGACAGAACGATAGCACACTTTTCCCCTAGAATATGGGCGCAAAAAATCGATGTAATTTTTAATTGTTCGTGCATAGTAGCTGAGTTAATATTCGATCTTCTTTGTTGCAACCCTGAATAAGAAATGGAAATATATCCACGAAAAGTCGGCATTAGTTAAACTGAGTTTTCCAAAAACCACTTTCCTTCATCCTGTGAAAATCCATTTAAATTCTTGAAAATACAAACACCATTGAATTGGAATCTGATATATACTTTCAAATATTGATTAGAGGATTTTTTTGAAATATATTGAGTTAATTTTCAGGAATATTTTAGATTTTCGCTTCCAATATCTGAATAATTGATCTCGGAACAATACAAACTATTAACCAATGGAACTGTAACTTTCCGAAGACATCTGACTCCTTCATAAGACAATGAATAGAAAAATATAAATAGAAAGATTATTTTCATGCAATTGTATATTTGGTATATACTTGGTTCAAAATTAACATCGTGGAGGTTGATGCAAAATTTCGTAGGGAAATTGTTTCACAATTGAAATATCGCGTGAAGATCTGAGTTTCGCGTCAGTGCCTCTTTGTATTAGGTCTGTGTGAACTGTTATTAATTCATGTGTATTATTATTAATCAACTATGAACCAATGTTCAGCTGACGAACCAAGAGAGCTGGTCGATAACATCTATCAGGCAACTTGGGTTGCTCGAACATGTTTATAAGCTTCAAAATTCGTGTTATATCCAAATATGGGGGCAGGTGAAACATTCGAGCAATCACAAATGAATCGAATCGAATATATACAAATTGAATTATCCATAATGAAATTTGTCATTAGTTGTTGGTCCAAAACAATATTTCTTCATGAGAAATTAAAACAGATTCAGTCAGTATCCAGTGGTGATTGGAAATGAATACGCCCCCCTGCTGCAAGTCTCGGCTGCCCCCCGTTGTAAGTCGCAGAGTCTCATTATTTACATGAGTTTCTTTATGAAGGCCGACCGACTTGAGTCCCTATACTCCTTGCCGCGATCTGGTTCAAAAATAGGGCTTTCATTATTTCCCCATAGACAAGATATATATTAGTCTGAATTGAAATACCATTAGGATGAAAATCATGCATGAGCACACGAAATTACTTATTAAATCCCAATAACATTAAATCTTGTGCTAACATCAAGACGAATATTAATCCGATTTTGATATCATTATAATGAACTGAAATCGATATCATTTTCACGATTATACTGACAGGTTATCGATACTAATTCGTTTGGTTCTTCAATTTGGTTCTTAACGGAATCTTGGGAGAGTATTCGGTTCTTCCGCGGATGTTCTGGGGAAGAACAGCGTACTTTCGTTTTGTCCAAATGTCTGTAATTTTCGAATTTTGAGTCGAACATGGTCCCAAACAACTAAGTTGGACCCACTGAAGAATCGGTGTCAAAATAGATTTTGTCAGGCCTGCCGTCCGTCCGTATGCACGATTTCGGGTATGGAGGATCATATCGACTTGAAATTTTTAGAGTAGGTAGCGCCGGTTGAGTTCGTTAAAAGGCAGAATTGGTCGAACGATTTCGGAGTTCTAGCCATTTTAAAGTAGTTTCCCTAAGATTCCAGGAATTCCTGTGAAAGCGATGGGAATGAAATTTGACAGTTAGATGGAGCATAATGAGGCACAAGCCCTCACAAAATTTTCTTAGAACCGTACTGTCCAGTTAGATTCAAAAGAAATATTTTACAAAATTTTTTCGGGAACTATCTCTCTTATTTCAGGAAAATTCTGCTTTGAGCTTCATATTTCACAGCAATCATAGAAATTTAAATTTTATACAGTCATTATTTTCGGAGATATCAGGAAAAAATATAACAACTATTTGAGTTCACTGTGGATAGTATACTGATAACAAAACAGTGTGCAACTACTCTCTTATCCACTTACACTTTCTGCGTCTAACGCACGTTTCGGAAACCAAGTTTCCTTTGTCAAAGACATATCGTTACTGTAACGATATGTCAAACTTACTGGTTTTTTAAGTATCGAGTAAAATAAACAGAAGATTTGGTGCAATATAAGAACTGTTTTCAAATCAAAAAATTACAAACATCGTGACGAAATGATAACGCGCTGTTCCCTAAAACAATTAACGAGAAACAAAAATCAAAAAATTTTGTTTATAGTATTGCCTGTATTTGTGGAAAGGCATATACAGGGGAAATTTCTCGACGGTTAGATATCAGAAAACGAGAGCACAAAAACAACCTAAGGAATAGAGACATACAAAAATCCCACGTAGCGAACCACGTATGTTCGACCATTGGGAATCACATGATAGATTGGGACAATACAAAAATAATAAAAAATAATGTTGGAATCAGATAATTTGAAAAGGAAAAGCAAAGAGTCCTCTTGCATTTTGTTAAATGGAGAGAGTAATTTTGCTCATAGTTCTGTAGAAATAGACCCTATTTGGCTGAATTCACTCAAAAAGGAGGTAGAATTGAACAATGTTCAAACCAAATATCTCTGTGTTGCTGTGTTTTCTTAAAAATGTCAATTTCACAAAAGTTGACTCAAAACGAAAAATCGAGAGATAATAATTCTTAAAATTTTCTACTTTGTCTGATGAAAGAGTCACATTTGTACTCTGAAGCGTCAAAGTTCGCTGTGTTTATCGTTTATATTTTCCTGTATTGTTCATTAGGCAATCTATTTTCCCAGAAACGGTCCTTGATAAATAGTTTAATTCTGCAATCCGCAAGGGCGTCTTTCATGAAAAAACAATTTTATTTAATTGTGAATAGTTCTGTTTCAGATATTGGGAGTGCAAACCCAGAAAAAAACCTAAAAAATGATGCAAAATCCTCCCAAACTAAGCTTCAATCGATAAATAAAATTTTGAATAGGTATATCTGCGGAATCATTGGGTGTATGTTACCCAGCCGACCGTAGACTCAATAAATTCCGGAAGATACTACTCAGAAACTCAATATTTGTAAAGTAGGTTTGCGACTTAATCACGAAGGTTGAATTCGTGAACGGGTAAAATCCGCCCAATGATTCCATAGATATACCCATTCAAAATTTCATTTTCTCAATATTCCCAAAAATACAGATAAGATCAAATTGAAATCCAGTACTTGATTGATAAATGACAGCTTAAAGGTTCATGCAGAATTCCGAGAGGGTATGATTGGATGAGGGTAAACAAATCTTTACTAAAGGTACTAGAGGTGCGTTTGACGGGGTCAATAAGTGAAAAGATGACCGTTTCAGCAATGGATTTTAACATGCGCGAAAAAGCTGCTGACTTCGTGCCTCAATTAATGAAAAGCTACAGAAGGAGACTAATCGCATCCATTCTGATTCAAGACGATGCCATCCTATGCTATATTCTTCTCAATAGAAGCTATTTCAAGTGTGATTTGTATGAGAAATTCCCAGATCAATTGCTGTAGGAGAAATGTGTCCTAAATAGCATATTCTTTAGAATAGGGCTTCATTTTTCAGATAAGTATATAGAAAAGATAAGGGGGAGAAAAACTAGTGCAAGGAATTGTTTATGCAAGGGTTCATTCATATCTGGATAATTTGATAATCTCAGAGGATGAAACGAAGATGAAAAACCTAGAAAAGTACTGACGTGAAGTCAGCAGCTTTTTCGCGCATGTTCTCCTTTGGTGATATCCTTTGATCATGTGCGCAAAACGTGTACGATCTCAAAAAAATTTCGTAAAAGTTGCAAGTCTTTATGCTTCAATTAACTGCCAAGTTCCAATTCAATCACTTCAGTATTTCTCGAAATATCACGGAAATAACCTCAAAATTTCAAATGGCTATCCTCCGAAATTGTTCGATCGATTAACGAACTCAACCTTCGCATTTTGAAATACAACTAACCCTGAAATTTGCTTTTCTAGAATTTTTCTTTTTGATGCCTTCAGACCAGTGCCTTTCTAGAATATTTCTATTACATAGTTGACTATATACCTACTTTAAAACGTGAGGCTCTCGAACTACAGGAGAAATTAGAAATCCATTTTCGTGATTCATTTACGAAGGTTTGTTATTTCACCTTTCGAATTCTTCTGATTATCTAGACGAAACAATAAACAGCAGTCTCAGTTTTCCATAGTCTAGTGATAAAGCGTGTCAGTCTTCACAAACGTTTTTTATATTGTAAGAAAGTTTTTTAGATTCTGTGACACTTTAATAATACAGTTTAACTACCTTTTGACATGGGTCTAGGTATTTCTGAGAATATAGCAATTAAGAATTTGGGAAATTATATGTAATTTCGGAACCTCTTAAAATTAATAGTAAACTAATAACGAATGATTATCTGGACATTTTTGTGGGTACCTAAATCCTTAAAGGCATTCGATCGTCCCCTATCATTTCATTAGAAAATAGCACCTTTCTATCCTTTGACAATTTTTTACAGATGATAGATGATAGCGTGTTATGTCTGATCCAAACAATTTTGAGCAAGTTGTATGGCAAGATTCTTGGTATTTTACTCGGGATCCTATGTTTTGTTAGTTTATTTGAGGGCGGTTGACACAGAGAGAGATTAACAAAGGAAAGAGCTTCTGCTGGGAATTGAGTGTCGAGCCATGACGCAAAATGTGACAAGTTCATTAATAACGAATGAATGACAGTTGATTCTGTGCCGATAATTGTTTTCGAAATATACTCTTATTCTTTGAAGAATTTTTTCCCTATATTTGACTTTGAAGATAACTCATCAAGTTGAATAACATGATTCTGTTCAAATATTTACTTACCCGATGTACCTCGAATGGGATATATACAGTGTGTAAATTTGAAGAGGTACAACCCTTAAGTATCGATTAAAGCTTATTTTGGGAGGATTTCGCATCATTCTTTTAGGTTTTTTTCTGGGGTGCCACTCCCAATATGTGAAACTATTAAAAATCAAATAAAATTGTTTTTTCTTCATGAGAAACGCCCTTGCGGATTGCAGTATTAAACTATTTGTCAAGGGTAGTTTCTTGCAAAACAGATTACATAATGAACAATAAAGGAACAATACAAACGATGAAGAAAGCGAACTGTGACGTTTCAGAATACAAATCTGACTCTTTCATCAGACAAAGCAAAAAATTTCAAGAATTATTTTCTTTCGGTTTTTCGTTTCGATTTGAGACTTTTGTCGAATTGAAATTTTTGAGAAAACACAACAACACAGATTTATTTGGTTTGAAAGTTTTTTAATTCCACCTCTTTTTTATGAATTGAGTGAGACTTTGTTTCGAAGGTAATTCGATTGCCCTTCCATAAATGCCAAACACCAGACCATTTGTTCATTTTGTCTTACGAAAAAAATAAGAAAGAGTTGATAATTAGCGATATAGCAAGAGCTGCAATGACACATGAAATTAATGAATTTTTTTTCAAGTCCAATAATAGCATTTCCTAAAATATCAGCGAATCCCATGTACGAAGGAACAGAAGTTCTAGATGCCATGATTTTCACGCACTTGTTCTTGGGAACAGCGCGTTATCATTTCGTCACGATGTCTCTAATTTTCGAATTTTGAGCCGAAATTGGTCTCAAACGACTAGGTTGGACTCCCTGACTAAAAATTCGTTTTCGAAATTGATTCTGTCCGGTCGTCCGTCCGTCTGTGTGTGCGATAACTTTCGAGAGAAAAGACCTAGAGTCTTGAAATTCTCAGGTTAGGTTTTCATCCGGAATATCTCGGTCAAATTCGTTAATGGACCAAATCTGCGAAATGATTTTCGTGTTACAGCCATTTGAATTTTTTCAATTTTCCAATAACCCGAAAAATATTTATCTGATCGAAATGAGACTTGGTTGGTAGATGTACAGTAGCAATATGTAGAATTATCTCTAGAATTTTTCTTTATTCGGAAATTTTCATATTCCATTCAAATTTCACTGAAATCTCCAAACCGTCACTTCATAACCGGTACTTCATTTCCGCCCAATTAGATTAGATAGTGGTTTTTCTGAGGAACAAATCAATATAACAATTCAGGAAATTAATTCCAGAAATTCATATATTTAAGAAAGCATATCACAGATTCCGTTGAAATTTTACTCTAATCGACGGCGAAAACTCGGTTACAGTCTAAACAGATATGCATCCTTTGAATCATCAGAAACATAAGATTTTTAGAATATTGCTTTGCATCGACCGTTCACGACATCTACTGGTGAATAGTCGAAGCATTCACTGGACCCTACAGTCACATTATGCGGGACAGAGGCGTTTGTTCACACTCTATGCTTCATGTGTTGATTCCCTGGAAGTTTTATCGGTACTTCCTCGTAGCACATGAGCAGTTTATCATCGTCATCCTTAATTAACAATAGTGTTTCAAATTTCAGCTTGATCGGATATTCGTCTTGAGAGATATTGAAGTCAATATTTAACAACTCTTCAACTCGATCAGATATTCATTTTATTTCATGAAACATATTGAGCTAAAAGTTATATTCTCTCATTTCCGCTTGTTCAGGAGAACGAAATAGTTATCGTTTTGGCTAGTGTTCGTGATGTTCAGCGAATATTTATCTGCAGAGATTAAAAAAAATATGTTTTGAGATGATTTTCTCAATTTCTCGAAATGAAGTGAGGTTTTCAGAATAGAACGTCTTTGATAGTAATGCCAACGCATAACTTTCGAGTTTATATTGAAAAAATTGTTTTTTTGACAACTATTCATAATCTTACCATGGAGTTTGGCACAGACCTTGAGGTCACTATTCAACAACAGTACTTATATCAAATTTCGGAATTTGATCGCTGATTTAATCGCTATCATAGTTAATTATGTCCGAAATAACTCAAAAAATACCGATATTTTTTGTATTTGTATTTGTATTTTTTCCGAATATCCTAGGCTTCAACGAAACCCCTCAGAAGCTTAAAGCTTGTGCGAGTTAGGATACCGGGTGTGTTCTGTGTAGGCTTTGTTACTAATTCCTTGCGCCACGTTAGGAACAGCACTGTTAATTGTTTACCCAACAGCGAATGGTTGGACGGTCCCCTAAAAACCGGAAAAGTCATTTCCCGGATATATCGAATCATCTATTGTGAGAGTATCACAGGATGGATTTCAAGAATTTGGCGTTCGTAATCAAACTCCAAACCTGCTTTACAATTATTAAGTCGCTAAGCCGATTCTCTCGGTACTTACTGTGTTTACGATCAGCAGTTAGGCTGGACGGAAAGAGATTGATTATGGCAGCCGAATTCGTGAAATTGAAAAAGCGCGTAAAAGCTGCTGACTTCACGTCAGTGCTTTTCTAGGTTTTTTCGTCAATATAACTGAATTTGTTATTGGATAAATTGAAGAGGTAACAACAAAAAAGGTCAAGTGTAAAACGGCACTTTTTATAAGACCATCGAATTACCTTCAAAACAAGGTGTCACTCAACCCTCCTTTTCATTAAAGATTTTACGGGTTGAAACAACCGTATGAAATGTCCCCCTACGAACCAAAGTTTAGCCTTTGAATTTTTCTGATTTTGCATGAGGGCCGAATTATTGTGGGTAGTGCTTGACTCACTGACGCAAGTACCTAATATTCCATTCTCGCTCACCAGGGCCGTAGCTAGGGTAGGGAAATGCCCTACCTTAAAACACCATTGCCCTACCTTAAAAACCAAAAGCTGAATATCTAAAAAATTCGTTAGATCCATGAAAAGTTTCATTGCCCTACCACTAAGTCAACTGTAGCTACGGCCCTGTCGCTCACATATTTTATTTCTTCGCAATACTCTGATTTTGTGGCTTCAGGAAATATAATGAGAAAAAATAAGAATGGTGAGATTTGTAGATTATTTCAGAGGCGATAATTTATGGCATAAATAAAAAGCTGCGAAAGAACTGTAATTATAATCACGATTCTGGTTTCATCGTAGTTCATACTTAATCGATGTAGATAATTTGAGTTATATAAACAATTTCGAACAATTTTCAACTCAACTCAAATATATTCTTAGGATTCATGAATTGAAAGACGCTTTCTTGCTGCTACGAGCAGAGATTCCATGTGGCAAGTCACAAATTTATTTTTCTAAAAACCAGTAGAAAATGCAAGTATCGATTAAAGCTCATTCTGGAAGGATTTTGCATTCTTTTGTTGGTTTTTCCTGAATTTTCTCTCCCAATATCTGAAACAGAACTATTGAGATTTAAATAAAAAATAGTTTTCATTGAAAACGCCCTTGCGGATTGCAGGATTGAACTATTTGTCAATGGTAGTTACTTGAAAAACAGGTCGCCTAATGAACAATACCAGAATAATACAAACGATAAACAAAGCGAACTGTGATTTCGACCAAAGTTCCACAAAATGAAAAATCGAAAAAACATAATTCTGCGAATTTTGTCGTTTGTCTAATGAGAGAGTCAGATTTGTACTCCTGCAGTCCACAAAGACGTTTTTCATAAAAAAAAAATTTTGTTTAATTTTTAATAGTTGTGTTTCAGATATTGGGAGTGAAACCCAAAAAAAAATCCTTCAAAATGAAGTAGAAAATTCAACTACGTCACTTTTGTTAAAAAATGTTCAAAATCTTCTCTTTATCCCTTCTGTCCAAGAAAAACCTTAGCCTCACCCTGGGTTTCAAAAAGATACGGTGATCGTACGATCAACAAGATTGCTCCGTCAAATATGATCGGCCGATCAACAAATTTGGGTTTCACAAAACTTCATTACCCCGCCAAACACGTTCATCAGTCGACTGAGGAATACAGTCTGACAACTTTGCATTTCTGCGGCTCTGATTACTGAAACCACAGAAATGGGGTGAAAATTGGGCTCTGTTATTTCATTTCTGTGTGAACATGAGAATTGCTGTGTTTTTGACGTTATTGTTGACGGTGGATGTATCATTTTATAATGAATTCGAAGTGATGTTATTGTTAAATGAATTTGATGATAGAAAAAAGAGAAGAAATTGGAAGATATTCATTAGCACACAAAAAAATGTAACCTAAAATTGCTGAAAACATTTCAAAGGCAGTATTGGAGCTTTCACGACTCTTTTCGATATGGAATTTGGAAGTAACAAAGATGGTGAATTATTAGATAATCGGAATGAAAATATTGAAGAAATAAAAATTGTTATTGAAATGTATTGAAATTGATTTTCATTTCATGTGGATGTTGATCCAATTTCATCTGGATATTATGTTCCAAATTCTTCACAAAATAAAATCCAATTTTTACACAACCCATATAGTAACAAGTAATTAATCAATCCATCAGGAATTACAGATGGTAGTCAGTATCAGATTTCAAGCATCATTATATTTCCAAATATCGATAGAGGATCATAACAACATGCTGTATTCCGAATGGTCAAAAATGGGTTGTTTCAATTTCACAAGTTCATTGTCTCCTAATATGTTCCTGAGCTGTATTTTATTGAAACTATTCTGTACACATATATCCAAACAAACTTGACTGGGAAAGAAGATACCGGTTGAAAAGGTTACGTTGCATATTGAAGTGTGAAGTCAACAACCAATATTTCGCCAAACGACAATTCACCTGAAATTTTATTGGATATAACTATACAGTCGAGAGTTTATCTTACAAATAACCTCAATTATTGTTTTTATTCGCTGAAGTAAACTGGAAGTGTTCTCGTACTATCTGCCATCTCGCATTGCTCGGTTCAAATTCTATACCAATTTCAGACAATTCCATAACTCTAATGATTTTCTATTCATTATTATTTCCTTCTGATGAAAAAAACGAAGAAATTATATTGCGAAAAATTCCAAAATAGACTGGTGATCCAGTAAGTTACACTTCAATACTGTTATTAACTGGCTTGATTGCCCAAATTTGTCCAATCAACTTGATCGACCGTCAAGTGAAGTTTCTATGTTAATAAGTACTCAAAAATGTTTTGTGAAACCCAAATATTGCTTGATCGGCAATCAACGGCCGTTGATCGACCATTTGGGGATCGAGCCGTCAAATCTTCAATCGCCGATCAAAATTGAGCATAGAATACGGTGTTGATCGACCAATAGAGCAATTCCAGCTGACGTCACAACATGGCCGATGGGGGGACAGCCTGTCAAACGTTGAAAGTAAAACAACACAACCTCACTTTCCCGTTTTGTTTATGTTATGAAGTACAGCATTTTCAACAATTTCAGGATGAATTCACAAGTTAAAATGATTTATATTAATAGAATTGGTGGATTACTAGGCCAAATTAGTGTGTCGTTGTGAAATTCAACATAAATACACCGAGAGACGAAGGAATACATTCCCTTTGTTTACATTGGCGAAGAGCGATTATTTGGAGATTTTAGTGACTTCACAAGTGAAATTTCGTGATAATGGATCTGATTAACTGATATTCAATCTCAGATGATAATCATTCAAAACGATGTAAATGAAAATTGCAGTATTTATACTTGTCTTTTAAAGCCTAGAGTATCAACATCAGAGATAGCATTCATTATAGGTATAACTATTGAAACTGAAACAGTAAAATGTTTGGCTCATTTATTCCTGAAAATAAACAGCAGAATGAAATCCAACAAATGTATGGAATGGAAAAAACATGGGTTCCAGAGAACTTCTCGGTACTATTTCAAATAACATTATATGTTGCAAATTATCAAATTACTACATTATTGGACTGCAGTTGCTATGTCAGTGCTATCATAATATTCAATCATATATTTATTATACTACATATATGTTACAAATAAAATAATTCATATGAAATTTTTTCCTTGAACACCGATTTCGATTCATCCTCAAAAAATGCTTTACTATCCATATAAAATGTTTTTTATTATGCAGATGCAACGTTAATTTCATAATCTTTAATTGACAATAAGTTCGATTCGAAACATATTACAAACAACAAAATGTAGAAGTTCCATCCTTGGGTAGTCGAGCCACGTCGGAATATGTTCGGTTGAGAACAGAGGAAGTTATCTGGTTCATTATTATTTGTAATACATACAATTTATACAACATATAGAGATGTGAGTGGTAAACAATCAGGATGGGTTTGTCCATCATAACGCCAGCTATCGTAGGTTGATATCATTCTTGAAATGTGTATAATAAACACGAAATATTCTTATCATGGTTATCTCATCATGATTTAACTTATTAAACAGAACAAATTGAATAGATAGTCTTAACATAATTCATTCACCAGTGTGGAAACGTCTCCAACAAACTCTACCATAGTTTGTTACTTTGTCAGAACAGTTTTTTCAATTTATGGCGAGAATATAGTATGATTGCCTTCTCTGGGATAGTTCACATAGTATTCTGTTTCTTCCAATACCAGATAAAATGTAGGGGAATGGGTCAAAAATGCAAATATAAAGTCTACAGTACAATATATCTGAAACATCGGATTCTTTCGTCTCTAGGTGTATTTATGTTGTATTTCACAACGAAACAATAACTTGGCCTAGTTATTCACCAATTCTATTAATATAAATCATTTTAACTTGTGAATTTATCCTGAAATTGTTGAAAATATTGTACTTCATAACATAAACAAATCGGGAAAGTGAGGTTGTGTTGTTTTACTTTCAACGTTTGACAGGCTGTCCCCCCATCAGCTGATTCATCTCGATGAACCATAGATAGCTGGAATTGCTCTATTAAGCGCTTTATTGCCCGATTAACGGTGATCGAGGCTTTGTGAAACCGGACGTCATACTATGTCATAATTAATAGATGTCGCACGAAGCTAAGGGACTAGGAAGCCAGCCACAGTGAACCAATACGGTATTTACTGTAATAGTACGCTCACCTGGGGATACCTGTCACCACTTCGTTTGAAAATCTACCGTCTACGAAATATCAGAATATGTTGTGGAAGATATAACCATGTTAATTTTAAATAATTTCAGGGGTACTATTTCAGTGATAAAGTTATTGATAAGTTAGCATACAAGGAATCCAGAAGAATCTGAGTATGTATTAGAAATGAGTCCTGTTATTTCACTTGAATACAGAAAGGCAAATAAATTTACCAGTCAGTTATTTGTTTTCTGTCAAGATTTCATTCACCTTGTCCTGCGTTACAATCATAAAAATGCTAGAAAACCTTTAGAAACAACAAACCCTCAGCAGTAGGTACTTCTCTCATTATGAGAAAAAAACTATCTCTCATTATTTTGAAAGGGCTCAAATCTCCTTACTCGCCAAACTTTCACTTTTATATTTGGCGGGTACCTAGTGATCTGAATGCTTTTACCAAAGAGTCACCAATACATTTCATTGGAAATGAGAGTCTACGAGATATCTGGGAAAAGCAATGACTGACAGCTCTGCGAGCAATCTGGCAAGGATGTGTTCATCTCTGATAGGAGCTTAAAATATGTTCCTGTTTTATCACGAAAATGGAGCAATGGAAAACAATGAGGAATTCAAGATTTTCATCTTTTAAATAATTGAACCTATGAGTATCATTCCTTTTCTAGAGAACAAGTAATTTAGCTGGATCAAATCATTGCGGAAAGTCATTTTCACCACGCTTGTTTCCCAGCATCTTTATTCACCTGATCAGAGTCCTTAGAACTTTCATCTTCTCCTGGAGTTGAAAAAAATCTCAACGGAAAAACATTTCACAACTCTGGAGGATATTCGAAAGCGCTGTCCTACTTCGAAGAAGACAATAATATCAAATCAATCTCATTTTATCTCAGTTATTCCCAATAAACTGAGCCTTTTTTATCAGTCTTTAATTGTTTCACAATCGTTTATATGCCGATTTCAAGCTTTCGCACATTGCTCTAGATGTCATGACGAATCGAATGAAATAACACACGTGTTTCAACCCGCTGTAGCAAAAATTAACACGCTTTTCAACTTGTAATTCATTTCATCTGCTTGTTTTCAGGCTGACAAGAATACAGATAGTACAAAATAGGTGTTCAGAGCTTAGAACATCTTCGTGAGGTAACATACAAGTTGCGTGGCATTGTCGAGTCCTCAGAGAAGAGACCGCCACTAGGGTCCTCATTAGGATGTCTAGTATAAACCATAATTCAAGTTTGATGTCAAATATGGCGCCCACAGAATGTTATTACTACATTTATGAGCTGTCAAGCCATCCAGCCGATGGTTTTCTGGTCTTTCGCGATCTATAATTAGATATTCGAATTTTTCAAGATTTGTAGTCGTTCGGTGAAATTTAGATCGAATTAAATTCGGAGCGCACCTCGAAATATTCTTGATAAACTCAAACAATCACAAGCATACTCGGAATGACTGAAAATGACTTGAAAATTCTGAACTATATTCCGTTCAAGAATTATTGACATCGAAGTACACCTTGGAAGTCCATGAGCAGCTTCAGTTCCGGTTACAAAAACACAAAAATCTCCTTGCTTTTACTAGAAATATAATTTATAAATGTAGCATAGAAATGTATTTGTTTAGTTAGGAATTTCAGCACAAGAATGAAGAACTTAATCGATAAGTGTTCAGAATTGATACATCTATTTTTGCAATTAACTAATGACACAAACAAACCGAACAAAATTCCGAAACTTTTCGGTTACTGTTATTTCCAATATCAACTTGAATTCTGCAAATTGAAATATCACTGGATGACCATTAGATACCAACGACTATAGATTGAATAATGAACATAATTCTTCTGTTCGACTTTTTATTCTGAATTTCATAGCTAACATCCTGAAGAAAACAAATCAATTCAGCTCTTCATTCCCTTCGATAATCCAGGAAAAATTAGAAATAACTGAAGGATCCTCGCTGTTTTTTCCTGAACTATTATATTATATATTCTGACACAAATAATACTTGACAGAATTCAAACACTACATACCTTGAGATAAAACAGAGTCGTACAAAGAGGTGTTGTCATCTGAGAAGAACAACATACAAGTTGATCTATACAAATTCATAGTCTGCTATATTTACTTTTTCGATTTTCAAGTGAATTATGGCAACATCTCAAAAATATCTCAAGGGATTTCGTCACTGTTTTCACTGAAAATGTCTGTAATTTTCAAATTTCTTCGCAAAAATGGTCTCAAAAGACTACGTAGGACCTACTTCCAGGGTAGATAGGTTTTCCAAATGCTGATTTTTGACGTTATTCCACCAATATTTCAGGAAGAACTTTTCGATTGCATTGAAACTTGGCAGTTAGTTCAAGCATAACGAAGAGTATTTATTTTTTGGGATAGTATACTTGGTCAATTACTAATGAATTTGTTTAGAAATTATTTCGAAAAAAAAAATTTTTTTAGAACATTTTCAACAGATTCGAGAAGAATTTTGCACAGAACCTGACTTCTATATTTTACAACAGAATACAAGTTCAAACCTACTTTAGAAATATCGAGCTTCTAAGTGGTTCCTTCTTGAAGTTATTGTGTTTAGGATCGGCCGTTAGGATATACCCATATAAAATAAAATTTGCACAGTATTTCCAAAAATACAGATTGAATCGAATTGAAATCCAGTACTCGATTGAAAAATGACAGCTTGGAGGTTCATGCAGAATTTTCTGAGGTCAATATGATAAGAAGAGCCCTAAATCTTTCCATCAGGAAGTAAAGTTGCTTTTGGCGGGGTCAATATGTGAAAAGGTGACGCCTTGGCAACGAATTTGAATATGCACGCAAAAGCTGCTGACTTCACGGCAGTGCTTTTCTAGAATTTTTTAGAGTGTGAAAGTGAGAATTAGTATACGACATCACCGAAAACAGTTTTTGGTAAAATGTTAAGCTATAACTGCACCGCCGAAAAAACTGAAAGGAAGGAACATTCAGTTCTAAACGAAAAACTGAACATATAATTTTTCACAATAGGTATTGATACACTTCGAACGACATTTTCCTACCGTTCGGCGTGCTCCTAACAGGACACCCTGTGTAGGTATACACAAACAAACGAAACAATCTTGAGGAAAATATTCCAGAGATGAAGGTTTTTTTTCAACTATAAACTTTTTCGAGTTCGAGTACATCTTCAGTATAGATATCCCACCAGATAAAAAAGTAATTCGTCAATTTTATACCTTTGAATAGGGCAGAGTTAAGAATTGTTGGAGGGCCCTTAGGGAATCCATCCTGTATAAACGACAAAGGAGAAAACAGATCGAGAGAGGATGAAGCGCTGGGAAAGCGCGTGATACATATACATTCTCATCAATAACTCACTATCGTCCTCGTGAAATATGGAATTGTGGCTAAAATGACGTATGGCCACCAGTCTCCAGGCCGCACAATAACGTATCCCTCCGTCCGTTTTGGCCCTCCACTGATTTATCTTAATTAAGATACTTGTACAGTATTTTCCCAACTTTGGTTACTTTTATCTTCTACATAGGGTGATCTTTCCATCCATAAACACACACCCTACGTGAGAGCTCTGAACGAATACAGTAACTATACATTCAAAATTAATAAATTATGATTTTCTCGTGCTCACGTAATTTGTTTCGATTCATAATTACAAAACTACTTTGTGAATCATTCAAAAAAAAAGAATAGATCTTGTATGTCTGAGTATCGAGGAGTAAAGGGGCTTCATTTCAACTTGAAATATTTGTTGTAATCTTCCGAGTTCCAACCCCAAATTTTCCTTTATTCCGAATTCGAAATATACGTAATTTGATCATTCTTCATTTGACGTCGGAACGTGATAATAAAAATAATAAAGGGGTTATTTTTTGAAGGTTAAACACGGTTTATTTTGATTTCCGAAAAAGTCCTATCGAAAAAAGTCGAAAGCGAAGTTGTAGATAATAAAAACATCTACAACTTTTGAATCGACACTGTTTTTACATAACCACAGAATTCATGAGAAAATTCAAATGATCCAGTTTTGGTGGTTCATTTTTTCACGACAAAAATTTTTTTTTCACTAAACTTGTTGAAAATTTTGTTTTTCATCTTCCAAATACAATTTCTTTTTTCAATATGTAATATTCATTTCCTTACCTCATTTTGACTAAATATCGTAAAAGCACCCTAAGCTACATTCGGATAGTCCCACGTCAAAATATCTAATTTTTTTTGTTTAAATTTCGTTGTTCTCCGATAGTAAAAAAAAAAATATACATTACTATGGTAAATCTTCTTAGATAATAACAGGAAGTAAGGCCCAGACCCTCCTAGCCTCTCCCAAATTCTCAATGAAATAATATAATATTTGATGGGCTAGGTAGTACTTTCAAATAAATATATCAATAGCAATAAATAGGCATATAATTCAAAGGAGATTTCACAACTACAATGTAATTTTTTACACTATCACAAAAGGATTTCAATGAACGGAAAGACCACCAAGTTCTTTTAAGAAGTAGGAATTTTAACGTGAGACTTTTCAATTGAATCTTAAAGGGCTTTTTCGATATTTAGTCAAAATAAGGTAATAAAATAAATACTTCAAATCAAAAAAATTACAGTGTATTCGGAACATAAGAAGGTAAATTGCCACCAAATTTCGTGAAAAATATGGTATTTTTGTGAAAAATCAAAAACTTGGTTATTTGAATTTTTCACATAAATTTGAGGTTATGGGAAAAAGTGTTAGTACAAAAGTATACATCATTTCATTACCTACAACTTTGTGGTTGGACTTGTTTCCATAGGACTTGCTGTTTTTTCGTAAATCGAGATACACCGTGTTTTACTCTTTAAAATAATAATAATTTATTCCTCCTTTAAGACATCATACAATGTATAGGAATAGTCATCAAGAAAAAAAAATAAAATGATATTATGAAAATATAAAGTTGAAATCTGTAATACAAAGTTTAAAAAGAGACTTAAAGGATAGAGTTAGCAAAGAATTCTTGAATACTATAATAGCATTTTTAATCAACATTGATTTTACTTCCTTCTTAAATCGTTTTTCACCAATTCCTTTGAAATGTTTGGGCGAGTTAATTTAATTCCTGTGAAGGTTGGTGACGACTCATACTTTTTGCGCGCACATGCGCGCAAAAAGTATGAGGGGAACAGCGTGCTATCGTTTTGTCCAAATGTCTGTAATTTTAGATGATTGAGCCGAAAATGGTCTCAATCGACTAGGTTGGACTCACTGATGACGAATCCGGTGTCAAAATCGATTCTGTCCGGCCGGCCGACCGACCGGCCGTAGACACGCTAACTGTCAACAGAAGCAAGCTAGCAACTTGAAACTTTCAGGATGGGTTGCACATCAGAATGCCGCGATTAAGTTTGTTAATGGGCCAAATCGGTCGAATAGTTTCGGAGTTATAGGCAGTTGAAGTTTTGAAGTTATTTATTTTTTATTTAAAAAACTACTTGAGAGATTGGATTCAAACTTGGCAGTTGGGTGGAGTATAACAACGCGCAACTTTGAGCCAAATTTCGTCAGGATCATAAAGTCAGTAAATTTAAAAAAAAATTTTTTTTTTTCCAAACATTTTTTTTTTCCGGAAACCATTCATCATATTCGAAAAAAAAGTCCATTCACACTTTGAACTTCATATTTCACAGCAGTGTACCAAATTTCAGTTCGATACGATCATAAGTTTCGGAGATATCGGGAAAAAATATGTCAAATTTCGAGGTTTTCTTCTCGATATCGTTTATTTTTTAGGTATAACTCGAGAAATACTGATTCAGTCCTGATAAAACTTTACAGCTAGTTTTGAGATGCTGAAAGACAACTTCATGCGAAATTTCGTGATAATCGTGTCATTAGAACAATTTGAAAAAAAAATGTCTATGATTTTTCTTATCATATCATCCTCATCAAATTCTGTATGAAACTTCGAACTGTTATTTTTCGATGAAGTACTGGATTTCAATTCGATCTGATCTGTATTTTTGGAAATATTGAAAAAATAAAATTTTGATTGGGTATATCTACGGAATCATTGGGTGGATTTTACCCATTCACGAATTCGGCCTTCGTAATTTAGGTCCAAACCTTCTCTACAAATATCGAGTTCCTAAGTTGTTTCTTTCGGAAGTTATTGTGTTTACGCAGTCGGCCGTTAGGCTGACCGTAAACACAATAACTTCCGGAAGAAACGACTTAGAAACTCGATATTTGTAGAGTAGGTTTGGGGCTTAATTACGAAAGTCGAATTCGTGAATGGGTAAAATCCGCCCAATGATTCCGTAGATATACCCATTAAAAATTTTATTTTTCCAATATTTCCAAAAATACAGATTTGATCGAATTGAAATCCAGTAATTTATCAGTAAAAATTTCAAAAATCACTGCCGTGAAGGCAGCAGCTTTTGCGTGCATGTTCAAATTCGTTGCTGAAGCGGTCATCTACATTGAACATGCGCGCAAAAGTTGCTGCCTTCACGGCAGTGCTTTTTGAAATTTTTAGTATTATGTTTAGGAATACATAAAATATCATCATGCCTTGTGTTGTAGTTATGAAACTCAGTACATGTTTTGAGTTTTTTCAAATTTTGATGAACATACATGAGACAGTTCAACATGTATATGTACAGGGTGATTCATTAAGGGTGGCCACCGGCCGTATCTCGGAAACCGTTCATCCTATAACTTCTGGAAAAAAATTCTTATGTCAAAATCGGCCTCTAGAAAATGATTAAAAATATTTTCAAGTTCTTAGTTCCCCACTAGAGGGCGCAATCTATCACTTGTAAAATATAATCTCATTTTTTACGAAATATTCTCCAGCAAACAGTGGTAAAGAATAATAAAATAAGAAAATACTCTTCCCATTCAACAACTTTTGTTCGAGTAATTTTTCCATATTTCCTTTTTTTTAGTGATGGGATGGAAAAACTTTTCTTCACAAGAAAAACACTCTCACTTCTGTATGCGTGAACCGATTTTCACGTTCTTTGATTTCATTCGAAGGCCATCAAAAGTAGATCATAGAAAAATATGACAACAATATACCGGGTGATCCAATAAAAAAGTACAGGCTGTTTTATGTCACTTCACCCTATTTATGCGTTTTACTTGAGAATTTCAAATGCAATGCTATAATTCTAACCGACTGAGAATTAGCCAAGCATTATCACCTATTGACTTGTTAAAACCGCAGTCAGATATCTTTGGTCATTTCGAAGATATTAATATTTTTGTAAATTTTGATAAGTGTTGATCAATCCTGTGAAATGCAGGAGGAATTGAGTTGTTTCATCGTCCAAACAATTAGGTGAAAGAGAAAAACTCATCAAATATGTATGTCACTAACAGCACAAGTTAACATAAAACAAAAAAATCATCTAATACCTGATTATTCATAAATCCCACCACCTTTTTCTATGAGCAAGTTCCCTTTCAAACAAGCTGATGCAGATCAGTAAGCTTTGGCGTTATTGTTTACTTTCGGTTTTTACAGCTGTCAAATTTAATTAGGTAGTTTGCAAACAACTAGTTTATGATGCCGAATTATTCAAACGAAGAAGCATATGATATGCTTAATGTTTATTTTGAATGTTTAGAAAATGCAGTACTAGCTGAAAGGGAATACCCGATACGATATCCTGAAAGACGTCGCTATTCCAGGAAAGTATTCAAAAGATTGGCACGAAGAGTGCGAGAAACTGGTAAGGTTCAATATGTTGGAGGACCAAATAGAAAACGTAGAAGCCGTAATGAGGATAACATCGTAAACGTTTTGGCTTATGTTTATGCTGAACCACATTTAAGCATCCGAAAAATTGCAAGTGATTTGGGATTGAATTATTCGCTAGTTCAGAGAATACTAAAGGACCATAAACTGCATCCATATCATGTTGTCTTGCACCAAGAATTGAAAGAGAGAGATTTTGATCAACGTCTTGACTTTTGCCATTGGTTAAAAGGAATGTTGAACGACGATCCTAACTTACTTCACAGAATATTATGGACGGACGAGGCAACTTTTTCTAGCAATGGTAGAGTAAATTTACACAACGGCCACTACTGGTCATATACCAACCCACATTGGCAAAGGGAAGTCAATAATCAAAACAGCTGGAGTGTTTACGCATGGTGCAGAGTTTTTGATGGAACAGTTGTCGGGCCATTTTTCTTCGAGAGTACCTTAACGGGACAAAGGTACTCGCAATTTCTAATGCAAGATCTTCCAATTCTTTTAGAAGATATTGCTATTCAGAGCAGGTTAGATATGTGGTATCAACAAGATGGTTGCCCGGCGCATTATGCAGCTAACGTTACGGAATATTTAGATGCCGACTTCTCAAATAGGTGGATTGGACGTGGGAGTATTTTTCCATGGCCAGCGAGATCACCAGACCTCACAGTACTAGATTTTTATTTTTGGGGGAGAATAAAAGACTTAGTTTTCCGAACACCCCCAACTACGAGGGAGGATATGAAAAATAGAATTCGGCAAGCAGCTAGAACTATTTCTCGTACTGAAATTGTGAACAGTGTCAACTCGACGAGAGAAAGACTTGATTTATGTATAGAAAATAATGGTGGACATTTTGAGTATTTGAAATGATTAGGTGTAAGGGCTGTTTTTTTTGTTGGAATATTTTCGTTGTTGCTAATTTTGTTTCATTTTGTCATATTATTGTTACTTTATGTGTGTTGAATAATTTGTTGCTTTGTCATGACGAATAAAGTCATTCCTTGTTTTTCCAATCTCACAGAAATGATCAATATTGATCCAAATTTACAAAAATGTTAATATCTTCGAAATGACCAAAGATATCTGTCTGCGGTTTTAACAAGTCAATAGGTGATAATGCTTGGCTAATTCTCAGTCGGTTAGAATTATAGCATTGCATTTGAAATTCTCAAGTAAAACGCATAAATAGGGTGAAGTGACATAAAACAGCCTGTACTTTTTTATTGGATCACCCGGTATATTGTTGTCATATTTTTCTATGATCTACTTTTGATGGCCTTCGAATGAAATCAAAGAACGTGAAAATCGGTTCACGCATACAGAAGTGAGAGTGTTTTTCTTGTGAAGAAAAGTTTTTCCATCCCATCACTAAAAAAAAGGAAATATGGAAAAATTACTCGAACAAAAGTTGTTGAATGGGAAGAGTATTTTCTTATTTTATTATTCTTTACCACTGTTTGCTGGAGAATATTTCGTAAAAAATGAGATTATATTTTACAAGTGATAGATTGCGCCCTCTAGTGGGGAACTACGAACTTGAAAATATTTTTAATCATTTTCTAGAGGCCGATTTTGACATAAGAATTTTTTTCCGGAAGTTATAGGATGAACGGTTTCCGAGATACGGCCGGTGGCCACCCTTAATGAATCACCCTGTACATATAGATGGAAACGTTAATATTTTATTTTCCTTGAATATAGGACGACATGAGTCTCGAGGTCTCAGGTTGAAAATGAAACGGAGTAGTCTCTTCTGTGCAACAAATACACGCCCAGCATCTGAGGATGAACCCCATAGAACCACATTGTAGCAAAGATAACTATATACACTGCTGAAATACACTCCAACAAGAGAATCCAATGATAATGAACTCTTGAGCCGAGAAATAGCAAAGCAGTTTTTACTGATTTTATTACATACGTGGTCAATGTGGAAGGACCATCTCAATTTACTGTCCACGCGAACTCCCAGAAAACTAACAAACTCCGATGACCTGAGGCTGAAGTTCGAAAGGTTGACAAAGAAATCAAGACTGTCCGTGATCGAAATTTGATGATTTTGGTTTTATCCAAATTAACAATCAAGGAGTTATTTCGGCACCAGACAATAAATCTTTTGATAAGAGACTCGCAGATCCTTCTCAGTTCCTCAAGATTACGAGCTCTAATGGCCAAGGACGTATCATCAGCAAACAGAATCATAATGCAAGCCACAATATACTGAGGAAACTCACCGTCTTTGACTTCCGATCTCAGATCACCTCTAAATTATTTTTCTTTTCATTTTTGTTACATCCTCTTCCTTTCCCAATGAGTTTCATCCTGCAGTTATGTATTTATATAAGTGAATCGAACTCAGAATCGAGTTATTTTATTCAGAATTTGTATGATTCCGAGTGGAAATTCCCACTTCAAACTCGAAGTAAGACTCCGAACTCGGAGGAATACTGATTAATTGTCACTTCGAACTCCGGATAAGGTTGATTCCGACTTCAAACTCGAAAATATACAGGTGTATCTGAATAACATCAAAAAATTTCAAGGGGTAATTCTGTGATGAAAATTAAGGTGGGTATTCCGTAAGTAATTTTTTGAAAAACCTCCCACCGGAAAAGTTATACCCCTCCGAAGATTAACAAAAAAAATTGTTTTCTCTTTTTTATTTTCCCTGTATATTTATCCAAAGACACGAAACTTGGTGAATATCATTTGTCAATAAAAATACACATTTTGATTATGATGATTATTTCAACCCTGACGTTGATCCGATTCTACTTTTCAGAGATATCGGGAAAAAATCGTATCGTATCGTTGATATTTTTGGAATGAAAATAATTTTTTTCAGATTATTCGATATTGACATTGTTTGGGAAAGAATTTTTCCGTTAAATAATTTTCTGAGTTAATTTTTCAATCTGTAGAGGTACAGTTCAGTCCATCCATCAAAAGTGGAAACAAGGCTTCCTACCGGAAGTTTTGCATCCAGTTGATTTAATGACAATTCAAAATCATAAAACGAAAATAATCGTATCGTTGATATTTTTGGAATAAAAATAATTTTTTTCAGATTATTCGATATTGACATTGTTTGGGAAATAATTTTTCCGTTAAATGATTTTCTGAGTTGATTTTTCAAGCTGTAGAGGTACGGCTCAGTCCATCCATCAAAAGTGGAAACAAGGCTTCCTACCGGAAGTTTTGCATCCAGTTGATTTAATGACAATTCAAAATCATAAAACGAAAACAATCGTATCGTTGATATTTTTGGAATAAAAATAATTTTTTTCAGATTATTCGATATTGACATTGTTTGGGAAATAATTTTTCCGTTAAATAATTTTCTGAGTTAAGTTTTCAAGCTGTAGAGGTACAGTTCAGTCCATCCATCAAAAGTGGAAACAAGGCTTCCTACCGGAAGTTTTGCATCCAGTTGATTTAATGACAATTCAAAATCATAAAACGAAAATAATCGTATCGTTGATATTTTTGGAATAAAAATAATTTTTTTCAGATTATTCGATATTGACATTGTTTGGGAAAGAATTTTTCCGTTAAATAATTTTCTGAGTTAAGTTTTCAAGCTGTAGAGGTACAGTTCAGTCCATCCATCAAAAGTGGAAACAAGGCTTCCTACCGGAAGTTTTGCATCCAGTTGATTTAATGACAATTCAAAATCATAAAACGAAAATAATCGTATCGTTGATATTTTTGGAATAAAAATATTTTTTTTTCAGATTATTCGATATTCACATTGTTTGGGAAAGAATTTTTCCGTTAAATGATTTTCTGAGTTAATTTTTCAAGCTGTAGAGGTACAGTTCAGTCCATCCATCAAAAGTGGAAACAAGGCTTCCTACCGGAAGTTTTGCATCCAGTTGATTTAATGACAATTCAAAATCATAAAACGAAAATAATCGTATCGTTGATATTTTTGGAATAAAAATAATTTTTTTCAGATTATTCGATATTGACATTGTTTGGGAGAGAATTTTTCCGTTAAATAATTTTCTGAGTTAATTTTTCAAGCTGTAGAGGTACGGTTCAGTCTATCCGTCAAAAGTGGAAACAAGGCTTCCTACCGGAAGTTTTGCATCCAGTTGATTTAATGGCAATTCAAAATCATAAAACAAAAATAATTATTATTCATAGTGGAAAACAAAATCTGTCGTTGGGTATCAACATACAATGGCCACCCAAGATGAAAACCATCGGTATCTAGTCATTTCGATGTCAAACTCATCATTAATCTAATTCACAAAGCACCTGATTTTATTTGAACAAAATTCAATCCTTCATTATAATGAGATACACCTTTGCGCCTCATCGGAATGACTTCTGTTGAATAGTCACTTTGTTATTTCCTATTCAATTTTGAACAAACCACCAAACGATGGCCTTTCAAATTCAAGATATGTGGACCTTCAGCTACATAAGTCACTGCGCGTCTCACTGCTACCATAGTCAATCACCACTTATGATGCTCAAGAAATGCCTCACTAAAATCGGCTACTTCACGGCCTTGTTCTGGGGAACAACGCGCTATCGTTTTGTTCAAATGTCTGTAACTTTCAAATGTTTTCCTGGGAATGATCTCAAACTACTAGGTTGAATTAGATGTCAACAATCGATTCTGTCCGGCCGGCCGGTATAGGCCTGATTACGTGAGAACGAAGAACCATATCGACTTCGAAATTCTAAGGACGATTTCGAAAATGGGCTGAAATGGGCGAACGGTTTCGGAGTTAGTTGTGACAAACGCGCAGCTGAAAATTGTGTTGGCATTTTTGAGTTAGTGAAATTAAAACGACTAGGTTGGACTCACTGATGACGAATCCGGTGTCAAAATCGATTCTGTTCGTCCTGCGGGCAGACCGTGGTTACGATTACTGTCGAACGGAGCAAGCTAGCGACTTGAAACTTTCAGCGTAGTTTGCGCATCGGAAGGCCGCGGTTAAATTCGTTAATGGGCCAAATCGGCCGAATGGTTCCGGAGTTATAGCGTTTTTAAATTTCAAGATTATTTCCCTGATATTTCAGGAACCACTGGAGCGGTTGGATTGAAACTTGGTAGTTAGTTGGGGTATAATAACGCGCAACTTCTAGCGAAATTTCAATAGGATCGCATGATGACTCAATAAAAAAAATTTTCGAAGATTTGTGGAAAAAATTTTCTTCAGAAACTTTTAATTTAAAATTTGCCAATTCCTTGAGCTCTATATTTCACAGCAGTGTACGAAATTTCAACCTGAGACGAATAATATTTTCGGAGATATTGGGAAAAAATACGTGAAATTTCGTGGGGATTTTCTCGATATCATTGCTTTTTTAGGTATAACTCGAGAAATACTGATTCAATTATGATGAAACTTGGCAGCTAGTTCGGAGATGCTGAGGGACAAGTTTGTGCGAAATTTCGTGATGATCATGTCATTAGAAGAATTTGAAAACAAATTTCAAATGTTTTTTTTCAAATTTTCAATATTCTGTGATTTTCTTATCACATTATCTCCATTCAATTCAATATGAACCTTCAAACTGTCATTTTTTGATGAAGTACTGGATTTAAATTCGATCTAATTCGTATTTTTGGAAATATTGAGGAAATAATTTCGAAAGCGTATATCTGCGAAATCATTGGGTAGATTTTACCCATTCAGAAATTTTGCCTTCGTAATCAAGGTCCAAACCTACTCTATAAATATCGAGTTTCTAATATGATCAAAAGATCGCAGAATATCGAATATTTGAACGAAAGAATTGAAATTTTTTTTCAAATCGTTTTGGTGACACGATCATAACGAAATTGTGCACCAAGCTGTTCATCAGCATTTTCAAACTAATTACTAAGTTTCATCAGTATTTTCTGTGTTATTGAAGAAGAAAACGATGATGCCGAGGAAAAATGCACGAAATTTGACAGATTTGTTCACAATGTCTCCAATAAATATAACCGTATCGAACTGAAATTTCGTACACTGAAGTGAACTATGTAGTTCCAGATATGGGCAAAATTTTTTCGAAAAAATTTTTAAAAAATTCCTATTTTTTAATTCTGCAAACTCGCACATAACTCCAAAATTCCATTCGGCCGATTCGGCCCATTAACGAACTTGACCACGGCATTCTAATGCGCGACCTACCCTAAAAGTTCTTTTGTTAATTTTCAATAGTTCTTTTTTAGATATTGAGAGAAAAAACCTGGACAATAATGCAAAATCCTTCCGAATATCTTTCGATCGATAACAAAATTAGAATAATTGAAACAGTGAATCTTGAGGAGTTTCCCTCGAAGATGTGTCGAACCATCTGAAATCGCATAAATAAATGGTTCCCGGGAAAATATAGCGATGATAGTCGAGCTATATGTTTTAGCAATTTAAATAGTAGATGAACCGAACACAAACGTAAATCATTGGATAATTATTGTTGAACTTCTCAGCAGCCTTGTAAGTAGGAATGCAGATAGCCCCCTGCCAGGAACGTATACATAAAACCGGTAACAATATCCAATTCTACATGTTAACCGCCCTCCTATCTATTTTTGTATGTCAACTTCTTTACACCTTCTAATTTAGAAATATAATAGGATTTTGAGTAAATAATTATTGCTCCAGTCTTGGTGCTGTTTAGTTTCACGAAGCCATTATATTGTTCCTGATAGTCTGTATTGATTTCAAAGAGTACAATTCTTCATTCAGAGACAGTGAAATTAATTGCATAATTTCATTATGTAATTTTTTTCGATGTCTCAGTTGAATTCATTTTGATTATTTTCACCGAATTATTTCAATGGGTTTACTGACGTTCCGAAAGAAACAACTGAGTAACTCTGTTTATGTAGGAAAGGGTAACTACGAAGTCCGAATTCATGAATGAGTAGAATACACATAATAATTCCGCAGATATACCCATTCAAAATTATATTTTTTCAAAATATTCTCAAAAATACAGAATATTGAATTGTACTCTAGTCATTTATCGAAAAATGATAGTATGAAAGGTTCATGCCGAATTTAATGAAGACCATTTGAAAAGAAGTTTATCATATCTTTCCATCAGGTGCTACCTAAAGGTGCGTTTGGCAAGGTTGACACGTGAAAAGATGACCGCTTTGGCATTGAAACCGGATCGACCTGAAATTTAGTAAACTATTGCGAAATAAAAAGAAATATAAACTAGAATTGGATCGAACAAGAATTTGGTGCACTGTGGCAAAATAAGGAGATAAGTGCCGATTCTCTTTGAAATCTGATGAATAGTGCGAGAAATTTTTCGAGCAAATTTCGAAAAAAATTATCCTCCATATTTTCTTATGACACGATCATTACGAAATTTCACACAAAGTTGTGCATCAGCATTTCTCAACCTGCCATCCTATTTTGTGACGATTGGGTCATTATTTTTTCAGTTCTAAACGCTAGAACGCAGTCCACAGAACTGCATGTATCTGTATCTTAGACATTGAATTTCTGGAAAATTTTGATGAAGATATCAACAGTGTGATCAATTAACTAGAAAATAATATACAAACCGCAAAATTTAAGGAAGCAAAAATTTTTTCGAATTAATTTTTATTGTCCACAGGGTTCTTTTTCCATAATGTCTCACGAAAATTGGTAGAAAAACAATTCAAGGTTTCCGATTTCCTTCATTTCAGTTCCCCACTCTTGATGAGAAGAGATTTTTCATCCTCAACTCTATTATTACTCTGGGCAAAATATCAAACGAATTTGCCTCACAGAAAAATTGAGAGAGCAAGATTATTGTCCATTTTCGAAAAATGACAGAAAGGTATTGAATAAAAGGCAAGGGAATTTTTCGGCAAATTTTTGAAAAACTCAACTGAAAATATTTACCTTCTCTGTTCTGAAGCAATTCATCCCACTTTTCTTCAATTTTGTCTTCCCTATAAGTCAATTTTAGAAATTTAGAAAAAAGCTTTTCGGGAAATTCCAAAATTCTTCAGAAGACTTTTTTCATGAATGAAAAACTAACATATGCAGAGTGGGGGTTTTTCTTTTGAACGAAAATGCAGTAATTTTCAAGGAAAACCCTTAGAACATCACATTTCAAACATATAATTTCAATATTATATTTTTTTTAAAATGTTTGATCACCTAAAACTGAAAAATAAAAATGGGGATTTGTATTTGAAGGGATTTGTCTTGAGTGCACGATATGGCAACGTCGAATTGAGCTTTCTCGAAATGAAAAGGACGTCAAACGTGTCACTTTGCTTAGGAAAACAGAGATAGCTATACTTCGATTTGGTTAGAGTAGAAGACAACGACCAAGGAATAGAAAAAGAAGAGCACAGACTGTCATACTGTCATATTACTGACAAATCGCAAACGGAAATTGTTTGGTTATATTGACAAAGAACACGTGTGTACCACAGAATAGGAATAAATATTTCCTTATTCTATAGCAGAAAAAGCTATTCTACTAAACACCGTTGTCACTTCGTGCATGTCTGGCAAATCCCAAACCCCAATTTTGAAATCTGATTCTGAATACTTTCTGAAGGTAATTTGGAAAATGATGAATCAAACCCATAATAATTATGTTCAAATTTACATTTGCAGTGATAATTCAAATTCAGGAAAAACCCCCATTATAGAGAATCTCACAGAAAGAAAAATGTTTCATTCTCATCAGAATCAAGCAATAACTATGGGATGCGATTAAATCAATTCTCAAATTAAATCTAAAAAACTTCGGGCCTTCATGACTGCTCAACTGAAAAGAACCATACGAAAGAAATAGAAGATGAATTCGGATAAATGTTTTTTGCTATATTTCTTTTGGTTACGTAAGACCTCGAAAGCACAGCCCGCCAGAAATCAACGGAAATATCGAGAATATTTTCGAAAATTACAGAACTTATTTGGGTATTTATAAAGATTCCAGGATTATGGTACAGATCTTCAGTTCCGGTTCAACGAAAAAAAAACACAAAAAACTTGGACATAAATTTTTCAGGGGAGACCTTACATATTCGATTTCTCATTCTTTCCAAGCAGCAATGACTGTACATTATTCTGAATAGCACATAAATAGGAAACCGATTTATCTTACAAGAGTTAAGGGATGAGGCCCAGTCTTTTCTATCCCACATTCTAGTCCCCCTGCACATTTACATTTACATGTTTCATTAGCTCAAAGTAACTGAGGAAATAAAGTGTTCACTGTTTTTTCCATCTCATCATTATGGCTTGTTGTTCATAACAATATTGGTACAATAATCCCCATTAAAGTTGAGCAGAGTATAAGCGATCAGGATACCCCCTAATTTACTCTCTTTTCAGTCTGCATATCTCGATTTTTCTACTACTGTTCTTTTACATATGAAATATTCAGCTCACGAAGTTTTGCACGAACATTCGTGTCGTCATTAAATGGGTATATCTGCAGAATCATTGGGTGAATTTTACCTATTCACGAATTCGGCCTTCGTAACTAAGGTCTGAACCTACTCTATAAATTAGGAATTTCCAAGTTGTTTCTTTCAGAAATTATTGCGTTCACGATCGGTTGTATAAGTACGACCGTAAACACAATAACTTTCGAATGAAACGACTCAGGAACTCGATGGTTGTAGAGTAGGGCTATGGCTTAATACCGAATGATTCCGTAGATATAACCATTCAAAATTTCCTATTCCCAATATTTCGGAAAATACTGATAAGATAATCCAACACTTGATTGAAAAATGACAGATATAAATTTCATGCAGAACTTCGTGGATATTATTGTGATTACGAGAACAGATTTGAATTTCATGTACAGCAGACTGAAGATTTTTTGATATTTCTCTTTGCGCTTGTTCTATAGGACAGGACATTTTGCCAAAATAATTATTAATTTTCCAATTTGGACCCAAAAATGGTCCACAAGTATCGATTCTCCAAGTTGTTTTTTTTCGTAGGTTATTTTGTTTGCGATTATAACTTCCTAAGTAGAAGAGTTAGAGCCTGCATATTTGAAAGTTTCGAGCTTGATAACGAAGGTCGAATTCGTGAAAGGGTGAAATCCGCCATATGGTTCCGTAGATATGAACTTTCCCAATTAAATTTTTCCAATCTTTTCAATTATACAGGCCAGATCGAACTGAAACCTAGGGCTTGGTTGAAAATTTGGAAATTAACAACATCTTACCTATAACCATTTCTTTTCAAACTAAGGACATAGCATTCAACTTAGATCATTTTCTCACATTTTCCTCTGATTGTCAAAAACAATTCATAGCTGTATGCTTTCAGATGTTGGACGAATTTTCATTTCAGGTTCATTCCTCCCATGGGAATCTAACAACTTGAGGTCCAGTAAGGACGTTGAGTATGGGAAATAGGGAATGACAGCGTTGAAAATGGGGATTTTTCCAATCCCCAAGACCGTGTCCTTTGTCAAAAAAATTTCTGAATTGAATCATTCTTCTATAAGTTGAATCCCGAACTCACGGTTGATTTATGCAAGTTGCCATCGTTCGGCTCAGGCGATGAAATTCGGATAAAATATGTGAAACATAATGATGTGGACATAAATGTTCTCTTTATTCAATTTTGTACGAAAGGGAGATTCATAAACTGGAACCTGATGAAATAGTGGCCATCTTCAGCAAGGTCTATTTACTCATTACATTCATTTAGATATCCGCCCTCTCAAGCTTATCTTTGAAAGCTGCTCAAAAAACATGTCATCCGAATGTATGCATTTTGCGAATCTTATACAAGAAAATTCTAGAAAAGCAGATATGTCAAGTCAGGAGATTTTACGCGCTTTTTTCATTTTTCAGGTTTTTTTCTAGGTTTTCACACTTACTATCTGAAAAAGAACTATTCAAAATTAAATGAAAATGATTATTCATAAAAAACGACGCTCTTTTTTATTGTAGAACTCAAACTGTTCATCAACGGCAGTTTCTAGAAAAAATGTTGCTTAATGAACAATATCGAATTTATGCAAACGATCACAATGTAGACTGACAGAATGAAGAGAAACTGCCCCTGACTCTTAATTTGAATCCTGCAATACGCGAGGGCGTTTTCTGTAAATAATAATAATTTGATTTAAAATATAATAGTTCTGTTTCAGATATAGGGAGTAAAAACAAAGAAAAAATTTGAAACCCACTCTTCCAAAATATCTTAGATATCCTTTGTATAAGCAAAATCTCTTTTGAATCGATATTTTTCAAATTGATTTCCTAAGCGTACTCATCAAGTTATGCAGAAAAAATCTAGAAAAGCACTGCGGTGAAGGCAGCAGCTTTTGCGCGCATGTTCAATGTAGATGACCGCTTCGGCAACGAATTTGAACTTGCGCGCGAAAGCTGCTGCCTTCACGGCAGTGCTTTTCTGGATTTTTTTCGATAAATTACTGGATTTCAATTCGATCTAATCTGTATGTTTTGAAATATTAGAAAAATAAAATTTTTAATGGGTATATCTACGGAATCATTGGGCGGATTTTACCCATTCACGAATTCGACCTCGTAATTAAGCCTCAAATCTTCTCTACAAATATCGAGATTCTAAGTTGTTTCTTTCGGAACTTATTGTGTTTACGCAGTCGGCCGTTAGGCAACAATAATTGAATTTTATTTTCTCAATATTTCCAAAAATACAGATCAGATCGAATTGAAATCCAGTACTTCATCGGAAAATCACAGTTCGAAGGTTCATACAGAATTTAATGAGGATGATATGATAAGAAAATCACAGAGTTTTTTTTTCGAATTGTTCTAATAACACGATCATCACGAAATTTTGCATAAAGTTGGCTTTCAGCATCTTCAAACTAACTGCGAAGTTTTATCAGGATTGAATCAGTATTTTTCCAGCAGCGATATGGAGAAAAAAAACTCGAAATTTGACATATTTTTTCCCGATAACTCCAAAATTTATAATCGTATCGAACTGAAATTTGGTTCACTGCGGTAAAATATGAAGCTTCAAGTCCGAGTGGGAATATTTTCTGGATATGATGAACGGTTTTCAAAAAATTTTCTGGAAAAAAATTTTAAAAAAAAATGTTTTTTAAATTTACTGACTGTATGATCCTGACAAAATTTGGCCAAAGTTGCGCGTTGTTATACTTCTCCTAATTGCCAAGTTTGAATTCAATCGCTCAAGTAGTTTCTGAAATAAAAAATAAATCACTTCAAAATTTCAAGTGGCTTCAACTCCGAAACTATTCGACCGATTTGGCCCATTAACGAACTTAGCCGTGGCATTCCAATGCGCGACCTACCCTGAAAGTTTCAAGTTGCTAGCTCGCTACGATCGACAGTTATCGTGTCCACGGGCGGCCGGACAGAATCGATTGTGACACCGGATTCGTCATCAGTGAGTCCAATCTAGTCGTTTGAGACCATTTCCGGCTCAATCATCGAAAATTACAGACATTTGGACGGAACGATAGCACGCTGTTCCCCCAGAACATGCGTGCAAAAACGATACTGAGGAAATAACAATGAAATTTGACAAATTTTCCCCACAATTTTCGAAAATAAATTTCAGATCGAGCTAAAATTCATAACGCTTTTTGTAAAATATGGACGAACGGATAGAATTGAATTTGACCACGGATTCTTCTTCAGGGTGTTCGACCCAATCTTCTAAGACAATTCTTGGCTCAAAATTCTAAAATTACAGACATTGTGACGAGAATATAACGCGTTGTCCCCAGAACAAGCGCGTAAAAATCATCGTTATAGTCAGGTTTCATGAAGCCTGAAGTTATCATTAAATGGTCATTCTGTTGACAAAAACTCAAATTCGCAAAGTTCTTACGTTTATAGGTAAAGCCTTTGATGTCACTGAGTATATTTTCATTCAATATATCTACTATTTTTCAGATGTACTATACGTATTCTCGGTTCAAGGAAGAGGTGTGATAAAATGTATTCTTCTAAGTCGCAGAAATGAGAATCCTTTTTAACGCAAGGGTGAAACCCTTGTTCGGTGTTCCCATGTACTTTATTTAATTTTATTTCGCCGTTATGTAAAACAGTTCACATAAAATGCACCGGTCGGTTCTGAATTTGCATGCTTTCAAATTTAGGTTTTTATTGGACTTTCATCTAATGCTCTTTGACCACTCGTTTTATTGTCTATTCGGTTCCCATGTTGACTCTTTGTGATGAAGAACCCTTCTCGGTGGAAGTGAAGGATTTTGGATTCCTGAATTGAAATTAAACTTTAGAGAACACTTTCATATTAATGATAATGTCATTCATTATTATGCTTAGTACCACAAGCACAGTAAGTAGGGGGAAATTATGATCAATTCGAACTTCATCACGAAGCTACATACCTCTTCTATAAATATCGATTTATTTCTTCCTGAAGGTATTGTGTGACTATCATACGGTTAACGAAATCATAGTTGACTTTGTGGAAACCATTGCTTCTATGAAATATACTAAGAAACACTCTGTATCTTGGTTATGGAATTTGTATTTTTGTATTTGTATTCGATACAGGTTTCACCTAGGTTTCAACGGAACCCCTCAGAAGCTTAAAGCTTGTGCGAGTTAGGATACCGGGTGTGTTCTGTGTAGGCTTTGTTACTAATTCCTTGCGCCACGTTAGGAACAGCACTGTTAATTGTTTACCCAACAGCGAATGGTTGGACGGTCCCCTGAAAACTGGAAAAGTTATTTCCCGGCCAAGGGCTTGAACCCCAGACCTAACGATCATGAGGCATGAGCTCTAACCACTGAGCTACAGCGGCAATATATTCATTCACCAATGACACACCCTGTACAATGAGACTTCTTATTATGTACTACAATTCAATTCGATTGCAGCGGTATTTTTTCCAATAGTATAAAAATTCCACTGAATATATCCTGTATTAAATTTATCCTGAAAATTTCCATTCGCTACAATTAATTACTATCGATTCTTATCGTGCTTCGATACGACTGGGCGAACATTATTTCTTAGTTGTTTTTGCGCGCATGTTCTGGGGAACAGCGTGCCATCGTTTTGTCCAAATGTCTGTAATTTCCGAATTTTCAGCCGAAAACAACTAGGTTGAACTCACTGATGACGAATCCGGTGTCGAAATCGATTCTGTCCCGCCGGCCGTCCGGCTGTCCGTATGCACTATTACAGTTGTACGGAGAATCCTGTCTACCTGAAACTTTCAGGGTAGGCATTTCAAAATGCGACGGTTTAGTTCGTTAATGGGCAAAATCGCCAAACGGTTTCGGAGTTAAAGCCTTTTGAAATTTTGAGGTTGTATCCGTGATAATTCGGGAACTACTCGAACGATTAGATCGAAACTTGGTAGTTGGTTGGAGTATAACGACTCGCAACTTTTGGCGAAATTTCGTTGTGATCATACTGTCAGTAAATTTACAAAAATTTTTTTCAAAATTTTTTTTCGGAAACTGTTCATCCTATTTGAAAAAAATTGAGCGTAGATATCGAGCATCATATTCCGCAGCAGTGCACCAAATTTCAATTCGATACGGTTATTATTTTCGGAGATATTGGAAAAAATTTGTAAAATTTCGTGATTTTTTCTTGATATCGTTGTTTTTGTCGGGATAGCTCAAAAAAAACTAATTCAATCATAATGAAACTTGGTATGTAGTTCGAAAATGCTGTTGGACAACTTTGTGCAACATTTTGTGATGATCCTGTCATTAGAACAATTTTAAGAAAAAATTCAAATTATTTTTTTCAAATCCTCATTATTCTGTGACCTTCTGATCGTATTATCCTCATTGAATTCGGTATGAACCTGTCACTTTTCGAAAAACTACTGGATTTCAATTCGATCTCATCTGTATTTTTGGAAATATTGGGAAAATAAAATTTTGAATATGGGTATATCTGCGGAATCATTGGTGGGTTTTACCCATGCGTTCACTAATTTGGTCTTCGTAATTAAGGCCAAGCTAACTCTTCAAATATCGAGTTTCTAAGTTGTTTCTTCCGTAAACACAATAACTTACGAGTAAGAAACTCGTTATTTGTAGAGTAGGTTTGGGGCCTAGTTACGAAGGGCGAATTCGTGAATGTGTACAATCCGCCAATTGATTCCGTAGATACACCTACCCATTCAGAATTTTATTTTTCCAATATTTCCGAAAATGCAGATTAGATAGAATTGAACGGCAGTAATTTATCGAAAAAAAAAAAAACGGCCAGCCGGACCGAATCGATTTTGACAAAGGATTCATCATCAGTGAGTCCAACCTAGTCGTTTGGGACCATTTTCGGCTCAAAATTCGAAAATGACATACATTTGGAAAAAACGACAGCATACTGTTTCCCAGAACTTACGCACAAAGAAAAATTTCTCGTGCTCTGTACCCAGATGAGGCTATGCGCCTGAATAGTCGCGATCGCCAAGAAAGCGATTATTTGCGATTATTTGGTCGTAGATGCGTGCATCCGTATTCAAGAGTATGAGTTTCATTTTTGCGACTTAAAGATCGGGCCACAGAAAATCGCATGTGCATTCCTAGCCTGATCATTTTTCCACACATCACCACCACATTCTAAGGCTAGGCGCGCACATGCGATTTTCTGTCACTCGACTGAATTTTCGCGATCGCCAAGAAAACAATCATTTGCGATTATTTGGTCGTATATGCACGCATTCGTATTTAAGCGTATGTTTTTCATCTTTGCGACTAAACGATAGCGCGATAGAAAATCGCATGTGCGTTTCTGGCCTTATAGCTCGCGAAAAGACTGACAGTAGTCATTGCGGTAAAAAAACGATTAATCATACCATCATTTTATATTGGTCGATTTCATGTCTATGTTTGTTCTCGAAAAATTAATTGACATTCAACTCTCACGAGGTATGGGTTTTCTTCAATTCTCCATTTAATCCGTTCAAAATTAGTCCCTGTTCATGATCAAAGTGGAGTTTTAAAAGATGGAAAAAAATTGTAATTTAAAGCAAAATCCGAATCATATCATTGACAAACGTAGCCATACATGTGAGGTTGGTAATGAATAAGCAATAGACCTTCATCCAGCTCCATCATCAATATGTCTCAGGTATTATCAACCTATAATTTTCCAAATATCTTTTAAATCGCGTGCTTGATTTCACCTTAGGGCCATCCTCTCTTGCTTATTAACCGCCTGTTCGCTCTGACTGCGCATTATTTTCAATTCATAGTGTATAATTGTTCGGTCAATTGTTATAAGCGTTTATACCTAATAATTGCTACTGCAGCTTTTTGTTCGAGTTTTCTTTTTTTGTGGAACCGTTCGGTTATAATCATTTTTTGATTAGGAACGAAGTGCCGGACCAATTTTCGTTTTATTCACCCTAAAATTCGTTTTAAACTTAGTGCAGGTTGAGACTCCGAAAAAACGCAAGGTGATCAATCATTTTGACTACCCTTTCACAACAATAAATAGTTTCGTTCTACTTTCAATTAAATATTGTTCATTTCCAACTTTTGAGTCAAGCAATTATTCATAATTAAATGATGATGATCAGAATTAAACATTTAATTCGAGAAGTAGGTACCAGAGTTAGTTACTGAAGGGTTACTTGCACAAGCTATCATTTGCACTGACTGAGATCACGATAGCTTGAAAAGCAGTATTTATCGAGTGACCATTCAATAACCTGAAGTAAAAACGCGAAGCTAGAATCCACATCAGAACCAAGAGCCGATTCTACATAGTTATAAGCATAATCCAAGTCTTAAGGTAAGTAATGCTAATTTCTTATGCTTATACAACTATGATGCATAAAATGCTTCAATTCAAATACTCAGCTTTAATTTCGTTCATCTGCTTAAGTCTTATTACACTATTCTTATCGCTTAGACATGGCTGGGCAGTACTTCAAATACTTGTAGTTGAAATACGTATTTGAAATACAAATACGTATTTTGTATCTGTATTTCAATTACTTCTTGAAAATGTATTTTGTAATTGGTATTTCAAATACCTGACGCTGAAGTATTTTGTATTTCGTATTTCGATATTATTGTCTTCGAAATACTTTCGAACAAATACATTTAGCGCCGAGCGTTCTGCAGAAAATAGTCCCTGAACTCCCTTCAGATGGCGCGAAATCCATCTGCTTCATCTAGTTCTTTTGCTAGCAATCATATTTTCGGCAAATGGAATGGAAGAAAAGATAAAAACGATAAGAGCAAAGAGCTCACCATCCTTGAACATTATCCTAACATAAAAATTTCAAAAAGCACTGCCGTGGAGGCAGCAACTTTTGCGCGCATGTTCAATGTAGATGACCGCTTCAGCCTAACGGCCGACTGCGTAAACACAATAACTTCCGAAAGAAACAACTTAGAAACTCGATATTTGTAGAGAAGGTTTGGACCTTAATTACGAAGGCCGAATTTGTGAATGGGTAAAATCCACCCAATGATTCCGTAGATATACCCAATCAAAATTTTATTTTTCCAATATTTCCAAAAATACAGATCAGATCGAATTGAAATCCAGTACTTCATCGAAAATAACAGTTCGAAGTTTCATACAGAATTTAATGAGGATGATATGATGAGAAAATCATAGAAATTTTTTTTTTCAAATTGTTCTAATAAGACGATTATAGCAAAATTTTGCATAAAGTTGTCTTTTAGCATCTTGAAACTAGCTGTGAAGTTTAATCAGGTCTGAATCAGTATTTCTCGAGTTATACCGAAAAAATCAACGATATCGAGAAGAAAACCTCGAAATTTTACATATTTTTTCCCGATATCTCCAAAACTCATGATCGTATCGAACTGAAATTTAGTACACTGCTGTGAAATTAGAAGGTCAAAGTGTGAGTATAATTTTTTTCGGATATGATTAACGGTTTCCGAGAAAAAAATTTTTTTGTAAAAAAATTTCGAAAAAAATTTTTTTTTAAATTTACTGACGATATGATCTTGACGAAATTTGGCTCAAAGTTGCGCGTTGTTATACTTCACCAAACTGCCAAGTTTGAATCCAATCGCTCCGGTAGTTTCTGAAATAAAAAATAAATAACTTCAAAACTTCAAGTGCCTATAACTCCGAAACTATTCGACCGATTTGGCCCATTAACGAACTTAACCGCGGCATTCTGATGCGCAACCTATCCTGAAAGTTTCAAGTAGCTAGCTTGCTTCTGTCGACAGTTATCGTGTCCACGGCCGGCCGGACAGAATCAATTTTGACACCGGATTCGTCATCAGTGAGTCCAACCTAGTCGATTGAGACCATTTTCGGCTCAATCATCCAAAATTACAGACATTTGGACAAAACGATAGCACGCTGTTCCCCTAGAACATGCGCGCAAAAAATGTATTCATACAATATAACACAAGTTTCTGCCCATCAGGACCTGTAGAAAGATTGTTTTCTTTAGCAAGTTTTATTCATTCCCCAACAAGAGGCTGTTTGTCTGATACTACATTCAAAAATCTTGTGTTTCTGAAAGGAAATTCTTTATCAAGCGATAAAATAGCTGAGCTGAATTAGTTGTACCCATTTCACATTTTACACATGTAATGTATTTTGTAATTTGTATTTGAAATATAACTAGTAAAAATACTGTATTTTGTATTTTATATTTCAAATACCCGACTTGAAAGTATTTTGTAATTTGTATTTCAACTAAGCCAAGCATGTATTTTGCCCAGCCCTGCACTTTGACTAGGACTTTGATATCTGAAATGGCCTTCTGATTATACAGGCTAATTCACTATGAATTATATATCCCCTAATAATCGTTGTTTCAGCTTGTGCATATTAATTCCAATACAATTTTTGCGCGCATGTTCTAGGAAAACAGCGTGCTATAGTTTTGTCCAAATGTCTGTTATTTTCGAATTTTGAGCCGAAAATGGTCTCAGACGACTAGGTTGGGCTCACTGATGAAGAATCCAGTCTCAAAATCCATTATATCCGGCCGGCCGGCCAACTACACGATAACTGTAGAACAGAGCTAGCTGGCGACTTGAAACTTTCAGATTACGTCGCGCATTGGAATGCGCCAGTTAAGTCCGTTGATGGGAAAAACTGGCCGAATGGTTTCGGAGTTATAGCCATTTGAACTTTTGAGGTTATCTCCCTGATATTTCAGGAACTACTGAAGTTAGTTGGAGTATGACAGCGCGCAACTTTTGCAGAATTGCGTTCGGATCGTACTGTCAGTAAATTGAAAAAAAAATTCGAAAACATTTTTTTTTTCGAAAATTGTTTACTATATACGGAAAAAAATGCTCAGGTCTTGACTCCATATTCCACAGTTGTGTACCAAATTTCAGTTTGATCCGATTATAGTTTTCGGAGATATTTGGAATAAATATATCAAATTTCGTGGATTTTTCCTCGATGTCTTTATTTTTTTCGAGATATTATCGTGCGAAATTCCGTAAGGATCATATCAAACTTAATATTAGGAAATCTTCCTATTTCTAAAAATTCACTTGATTCAGTTCGAAATGTTGATTCGTAAAACCCAAGATTTTTCATTATGTAGACTAATCTAATATGGAAACAGGAAAGTGGTCCGCTGGAAATTAATAGTAGTTGAGATTTGAACTCTCAGTTATACCTATATGTCTTCGATATCTCGAGTAATTCACTCAGCAATTCCTTATTATTGGAAATAATTACTCAACAAAGATACTTCTAGAAAATATCGTTAAGAAAATGATATCTAAGATATTCCGCTGATATCTTCGTACATGACCAGGAGAGAAAAACCATCAGAGAATGGATCGTCCATCCATAATTAAGCAAGACCAAGAGAGCGATTCAACAAAAGACATAATGAACACAAACATGCGACGATGAACAGGCGGTCATTAAATTTAGTTTGTGTTATGTTCACAGTCGTTGTCCAACCCTGCAGTCGAGAACAGGGTTGTATTATGTATCAGGTAAATGTATGACATTTTTTTCAGAGAATCACCTGAAAGCTTAAGATTGTTCACGTTCAGTTATGTGTTGTTTCCCAAAATAGTGCCTAGTAAATAGTAACATTGCTCGAAAGGATAAACAATCAATTACAAGGATCCTCATCCAAATCATTTAATTTTTTTCACTCGAACTCGTCTATATATTTTCATAATTTTATTAAGGTGCGTTGACTTTGAGATACTCCCTCATTCACGGCGATAAAAAGTCACTAACTTGATCCTTCTACATACTCATGGTGCTCTTCTCCTGATGTACATGATTCAGATTATTTATTTCTGTTTGAAAATATAAAGCACCTAAAAACCGAATACCAAAAATCCATTTACAGATGGTCTGGAAGTCGTACTCAAAACGAAAATGAATTTTTGCTGTAGAAGGCAGATATTTGCATTTCGTTTTCTGCTGAATTTTTGAGATCAATTCCCTAGGACGTTCAAATCGGAACAGTGTAGTTCAGTATAGAATCTCTTAGAGTATTCTATTATTATTCACGGACAAAGAATGCATTTTGGTTATTATCTTTAATCCCATATTCCTGTTTGAATCAGAAAATCAATTCAAGGTAGGAATCTTTTATAACGATATGGATATCATATTCACTTTCTGTAACTGGCAAACATCGAGATATAAATAATGGTATCTCGTGTAAAATTCATTTTATATTTAACTTTATATCAATCAGTAATATACACGTTACGCCTTTGCAAATGTTTTTCCATAATGGATGCTATTTCGAATGATCGTCTCGAATTATTAACAGTCAGGAGTCGTGCAGTGAACATTTTTTTGATTTTCGTTGTGAAGTAGCGCAAAATACAAACATTGGAAGAATTCCCTAATTTTGCTGTCTGGTATACGTCTCATACTCATGGAGTCAAATGGATATTATTTAAACTCTCAGATCTAGTGTAGATAGGAGTAAGAATTCCATTTTTCAGAGAAAACTATCCACGAAATCACAAGAAACTGGAGTTACTTCCAGTTCATCATGCTTTACCGCCATGTGGCATGAGGAATATACCATTATACGTTCAAGACCATTTTCGGGAAAAAACCGAAAATTATAGACATTGGGACAAACCGATAGCACGCTGTTTCCTAGAATATGCACGCAAAAAAATATATTAGCTTGAGAAAGAATTTATGTGTCAAATGTGTAGTAATTTTTTTCCACGATTTAGCTTATGAGTGTAAGTGATTTCAATGGTCTAAAGTAAAAGAACGTTCACTCAGGTGAAGGAATCCAAAATCTAGTGCAAATACAAAATGCGAGGTAAGACCAACACTCCAAGCGGGAAAATTAAGGGAATGTAGTGGGCAGGTTCAACGAGAAAAATCGATGAGGTAAATGTTATACTAATGTATTATCAGTATGAGGTGGCACATTGATCAAAAATTTGACGGTAAACACATTCAAAAAAGGCGTTTTTCCTAAAGTTCAAACCTATAGGGTTAACTGATAAATGTTATATATTACGGTTTCCTTTGGTCCTGCGGTGCAAAATCTGCAGATTTTAGAATATCAATTTTCTCTAAATTCCTTTTCATGATTCAAATGGAAATAAAACTTAATAGTAATAACCAAAAAGGAAATCCTCCCAAGTAATCAAAGAAGTTTCATAGGTATGCGAATTACAACAGTTCGAATTGCCGGATGAATCCAAGAGAATCGTGTGTGAGAACACGAGTGGAAATATTAAAGAATACCGGAGGACAACAGTGATGACTTCTGCGGCCCTGGCAAGGCTATTATCGCAGGAGAATAGATCACCAGCTGCCAGTGGAGATGGCGAGGGCAATCATAGGCTTGCCTGGTCGGCAAACGATGGCTAAGGACTACCACGCCCAGCACACCACTAGCCTCTTTAAAAATGTTCGAAAACGCCATAAACAATATAAAGACTAAATAAATGAATAATCTCGGCTAGGCCCGGAATCTATATTTTAACTTAATCGTTGCCAAAATTTATAGGGAGCATTTCTTAAATTCTTCATCTCTCCTTCATCCCTTAGTTGTCCTTACTAATATTTTCATTTCTTCCACATATATGATATAACAACATACACTTGATTTTTTTCTGGGTTTTCACTCTGAACATAACTATTCCTTATGTACATGAACTTTAAGAAAAAATCAGAAGAATTGGTGCTAAGTTCAATATAAGACCGGTTTTCAAATGGGGGTTTTTGCTTCAAACGAAAATGTATTATTTTCATGGAAAACCTTTAGAACATCACATTTCAAACATGTAATTTCAATATTATATTTTCAAAAAAATGTTTGATCACCTAAAACTGAAAAATAAATATGGGGATTTACATTTGAAGGGATTTGTCTTGAGTGTACGATATGGCAACGTCGAATTCAGCTTTCTCGGAAAGAAAAGGACGTCAAATGTGTTACTTTGCTTAGGAAAACAGAGATAGCTATACTTCGATCTGGTTAGAGTATAAGACAACAACCAAGGAATAGAAAAAGAAGAGCACAGACTGTCATACTCTCATATTACTGACAAATCGCAAACGGAAATTGTTTGGTTATATTGACAAAGAATACGCCTGTACCACAGAATAGGATTAAATATTTCATTATTCTACAGCAGAAAAAGCTATTTCACTAAACACCGTTGTCACTTCGTGCATGCCTGGCAAATCCCAAACCCCAATTTTGAAATCTGATTTTGAATACTCTCTGAAGGTAATTTGGGAAAATGATGAATCAGACCCTTAATAATTATGTTCAAATTTGCATTTGCAGTAATAACCCAAATTCAGGAAAAATCCCCATTAAAAATGATTTGATATCCATATCAACTAAAACCAAACTTATTAACGAGAAACAAAATAAAAAAATTGTGTTTATAGTATTCCAAGTATTTATGGAGACACGAGAGCACAAAAACAACCTAAGGAATAGACACATACAAAAATATCAAATAGCGAACCATGTATGTTCGCCCATTGGGAATCACTTGATAGATTGGGACAATACAAAAATACTGATGTTGAAATCAGATAATTTGAAAAAAAAATTTAATAGCCCTCTTGCATTTTGTTAAATGGAGAGAGTAATTTTGCTCATTGCTCTGTGGAAATGGACCAAAATTGGCTGAATTTACTTAAAAAAAGAGGTAGAATTCAAAAACTTTCAAACCAAGTAAATCTGTGTTGCTATGATTTCATAAAAATGTCAAATTGACAAAAGTTGCAAAACGAAAAATCGAAAGAAGATAATTCTAAAAATTTTCTCGTTTCTCTGATGAAACAGTCAGAAACATCACAGTTCGTTTTATCTTTATATTGTTCCTCTATTGTTCATTAGGCAATCTATTTTCCAGACACTGCCCTTGGCAAACAGTTGAAGCCTGCAATTCGCAAGGGCGTTCTCCATAAAAAAAACAATTTTTGCCTGATTTTTAATAGTTTTGTTTCAGATATCGGGAGTGAAAACCCACAAAAACCTAAAAAATTATGCAATAATCTAACATGACACAAGGAGGAATATCTGCCGATAAGTCAACAAATAATAATGACATATTTCATTCAGTATACAGTTGATTGCATTTTATGTAGAAATGAAATTTCCTACTGATCGGAATTCATCGCACTGAAAAAATTCAGAAAAAAATAGTTATTTCCTGCTGAAAATATATGAATAATTTCTATTAATCAATTAACTCAAATTTATTTCAGTTTGATTATGAGTGTTTTGAATTAACTCTAGATGTAAGTGGAATATGTATAAAAATTATACGTAGGAAAACTGTTTATTTCGTTTAACTGTATTTAATAGATGAATGACGTATTTACAATAAGGTACTGTGTGTTTCTCGAGTCTCTGATCATAAGTGGTTGAAAAGTTCACAAAATCACACTTTTATGGTAACACAAACCATATGGGAACAGTTTGGGCGCGCACAGGGGTGTATTCACTGAATTCTGAACAATGAGTAACCAATCTATGTGGGTAAATTTGAAAATATATGTAATTTCTGTTAAATTTCTGTTAAATTGTGTAAAGGCACAGACGTGAAGTCAGCAGCTTTTGCGCGAATGTTCATAATCGTTACCGAAGTGGTGACCTTCTGACCCCGTTATATGCTTCAATCCCTCATTGAAAGCTTTGGCCATCTTTTTTTTCAGCCAAAAATGGTCTCTAAATTCTGAATTTACCTTCAAGCCGTCTATCATTTTTCAATCAAGTACTATTTCAATTCGATCCAATCTGTATTTTTGAGAAAAATGGGATAACACAATTTTGAATGGGTATATCTACGGAATCTTTGAGCCGATTTTACCCATTCACGAAACACAATAACTTCCTAAAGAAACTATATGCATTATAGAAGTAGATTTGAGGCTTAATAATCGAGGTCCGAATTCCTGAATGGGTAAAATCCACCAAATGATTTCGCAGATATACCACATTCAATATTTCATTTCCAAAACTATACATTGAATTGAATAAAAATCCAGTATTTGACTGAACAATTACAGCTTGAATCTTCATGTAGAATTTTGTGCGGATAACATGATTGTATTAGATTCATAGGAGATCACAGAATGTAGAGTATTCGAAAATGCAAAAAATATAGTTTTTCATATTGTTCTCATGACGCGATCATCACCAAATACAGAATAGTTTCCGAAGAAAAATTTTTCGAGAAAAATTTCGAAATTTTTTTTTAATTGTTCTAGCTACACAATCATTCAATTATTTCGCACAGTTGAGCATCAGCTTTTTTCAACCAGCTTCCAAAGTTTCATCACGATTGGATCTGTATTATTTGAGTAATTCCGGAAATAACAACGATACCGAAAAAAACAAGGAAACTTGACAAAAATTTTTCCAATATCTCCAAAAATTGAATAACGATCATACTAAAATTTAAAACACTCTTGTAAAATAAAGGATTCAACGATTGTGAAAAATTCCTCTGAAATCTGATGAATAATTTCTCGAAAAAAAACCCCAAAAAAAATTAATGAATTTTTTAAATTTTTTTATGACACGGTGATCACAAAATGGTGCACAAAGGTGTGCATCTGTCTTCCTAAATAGGCGACAAGTTTCGTCTTGATTGGATGAGAATTTTTCCGAAAATAACAAAGAAAGGATCCGAGGAAATATCCAGGAGATTCGACTTACTTTTTTCCGACCGAACAAAATTTATTTTAAAATCGCATTCTCATTCAGGAAGTCCCACCTAGTCATTCGAGACCATTTACGAGAAAAATTGAAAATTAAAGTTATTGGGACAAAACTATAACACGCTGATCCTTAAAACATTAGCGCAAAAATGAATTTCAGAAGAGAAGGACATGAAATTCTCAAAATTTTCAGGAAATGATTGTATTTTTAAATTAAAGTGTCAGTTAATAAAATATACCTACCGAATGAAAATGCATATAAAGATAGCCTATATTCGTTCTCACAATGAACTCAACGCAGTCGAATTTCATTTTCACTGCTTTTTAGTTTCATTGAGTAGATTATGACAAAATTTTGTCCTTTGAAAATTGATGAGAAAAATTCAAAGAATGTTTATTCGAATGCCAAAATGGATTCTTTCAGACCATCCACAAAATTAATAGTTCAATCTTGATCTCGTGTCGTTCTGCAGAATTTTGAGAAATAATCCCTATAATTACCTGTTTATGGATGGGTGTTCCTATCCAATTATTTGGAACCCTCCATCATTAAATTTCGTACCATTTTAAGGAACTTATAATTTAAGGGAACGTGCTAAGAAAAAACCCTTCGGTTCAGTAAATATATTATCACGGTGTAGTCGTAAATACCTACAGTTAATATGAACAATCTTCTGAATCAAAGATATATGTATCTATTTATAAACACTCATAAGTATGATGGTATCGTTTTATTTAAAATATACATCCTAAATGACATATTTATATCGACCCTACCAAGAGGCAACTCAAGTGCCACAAGAACATGTTTGCGCCCATGTTCTGGGGAACAGCGTGTTATAGTCCAAATATTTGTAATTGTCGGATTTTTTCCGGAAAATGGTATCGGACAACTAGGTATGGTCCGTATATATTCATGGTTACTAATGGTTAGTGCCATGTGATAGATAATGAACCGAAGTGTCAGGAATTCGACAGCCTAGGCACTTACCATTAGTAACCAAGAATATATACGGACCATACAATAGGTTTCACTCACTCCGGTATAAAAATCGATTCTATCCGGCCGGCCGTCCGAGGACATGATAACTATAGAACGAAGCAAACCAGCGACTTGAAACTTTCAGGGTAGGTCGCGCATCAGAATACCGCGGTTGAGTTCGTTAATGGGCCAAAACGGCCTATTCGTTTCAGAGTTATTACCATTTGAATTTCGAGGTTATTTCCATGATATTTCAGGAGCTACATAGGCAATAAGGTTAAAACTTGGCAGTTGGTTGAAGCATAATGACGGGCAACTTCTTGCAAAATTTTATTGAGATCGTACTGTCAATAAATTCGAAATATTTTTTTTATTTTTTAAATTATCTTATCTGATGAAAATGCTGCTTGTATCTTGAAGCCCATATTTCACAACAGTGTACCTACCAAATTTCAGTTTGATACGATTATATTTCCGGAGATATTGTACAAAAATATATTGAGTTTCGTGGTTTTTGCGCGCATGTTCTAGGGGAACAGCGTGCTATCGTTTTGTCCAAATGTCTGTAATTTTGGATGATTGAGCCGAAAATGGTCTCAATCGACTAGGTTGGACTCACTGATGACGAATCCGGTGTCAAAATTGATTCTGTCCGGCCGGCCGTAGACACGATAACTGTCGACAGAAGCAAGCTAGCAACTTGAAATTTTTAGCATAGGTTGCGCATCGGAATGCCGCGGTTAAGTTCGTTAATGGGCCAAATCGATCGAATAGTTTCGGAGTTATAGGCATTTGAAGTTTTGAAGTTATTTATTTTTTATTTCAGAAACTACCTGAGCGATTGGATTCAATTTTGGCAGTTAGGTGGAGTACAACGACGCGCAACTTTGAGCCAAATTTCGTCAGGATCATATTGTCAGAAATTTAAAAAAAAAAATTTTTTCGAAATAAGTTTTGGAGATATGGGGAAAAAATATGTAAAATTTCGAGGTTTTCCTCTCGATATCGTTGATTTTTTCGGTATAACTCGAGAAATACTGATTCAGTCCTGATTAAACTTCAAAGCTAGTTTTAAGATGCTGAAAGACAACATTATACAAAATTTCGTGATAATCGTGTTATTAGAACAATTTGAAAAAAAAAATTTCTATGATTTTCTCATCATATCATCCTCATTAAATTCTGTATGAAACTTCGAACTGTTATTTTCGATGAAGTACTGGATTTCAATTCGATCTGATCTGTATTTTTGGAAATATTGGAAAAATAAAATTTTGATTGGGTATATCTACGGAATCATTGGGTGGATTTTACCCATTCATGAATTCGGCCTTCGTAATTAAGGTCCAAACCTTCTCTACAAATATCGAGTTTCTAAGTTGTTTCTTTCGGAAGTTATTGTGTTTACGCAGTCGGCCGTTAGGCTGACCGTAAACACAATAACTTCCGGAAGAAACGACTTAGAAACTCGATATTTGTAGAGTAGGTTTGGGGCTTAATTACGAGGGTCGAATTCGTGAATGGGTAAAATCCACCTAAAGATTCCGTAGATATACCCAATCAAAATCTTATTTTTCCAATATTTCCAAAAATAAAGATCAGATCGAATTGAAATCCAGTAATTTATCAGAAAAAAATTTCAAAAAGCACTGCCGTGAAGGCAGCAGCTTTTGCGCGCACGTTCAAATTCGTTGCTGAAGCGGTCATCTACATTGAACATGCGCGCAAAAGTTGCTGCCTTCACGGCAGTGCTTTTTGAAATTTTTTTCTTCGGTATCGTTATTATTCCGGAATAATTCAAAAAATAATTTCAATCATGATATATATAAACATATATATTCTTTTGAGAACGAGCAATACATTCTTTGGTATATCACAGTGTTAGCAGAGGAAATTATGAATTTATTTTGACAAACTTTTTTGACATATATATATTATCCTCACGAAATTCTGTATGAATTTTCTTTCACTCTGTAATTTTTCAATCAAGTAATGAATTCCAATTCGATCTTATATGTATTTTTGGAAATATTGGGAAATAAAATATTTGAAAAGGTCTATCTGCGGAATCGTCAGGTGGATTTATCCATTCACAAATATCGAGTTTTCTTTTGGAACTTATTGTTTTCGCGGTAGACCTTACGGTCGATCGTAAACAAAATAACTTCCAAAAGAAAAATCTTAGACACTTGATATTTGTAGCGTAGGTTTGGGGCATGATTGCGGAGGCCGAATGGGTAAAATCCGTCCAACGATTCCGAAGATAAACCCATTCAAAGTTTTTTTCTCCCAATATTTCCATAAATACAGATTGGATCGAAATGAAAACCAGTGCTTAATTGAAAAATGACAGCTTCAAGGTTCATGCAGAATTTTGCGAGGATAATATGACAAGTGAAGGTCACCAAATCTTTCAATCAGGAAGTAACGGTGCGCTTGGGAGGGTCAAACGTGAGATGATGACCGTTTTGGCATCGAATTCAAACAAGCGCGCCAAAGCTGCTCACTTCACATCAATGCTTTGCTGGATTTTTTTTAAATTCATGCGATCCAATTCCCATCCCGACTTCATATATCTACAAAAAAATCAATTTTTGATTATGTGGGCTATGTATTCTCAAAGGAACACCTGATACATTGGATATTTTATATGTAGGAAATTATTGAAAGAAAACAATTCTGCTCATTTGTTTTTTATTGTCTGATGAAGAAGTCAAATATGGACTCTGAAACCATACAGTTTACTTTGTTTATCGTTCGCTTTATTACGATATTGTTCATTAGGCAACATTTTTTCTAGAAACTGGTCTTGACAAAAAGTTTGAATCCCTCAATCTGCAAGGGCGTTTTCTATAAATAATAATTTGTATCTAATGTTTATAGTTTTTCTCAGATATTGTGAGTGAAAACCTAACAAACAACTGCCCCTTCTAGGCGTGCATTGATGGAGGCGATACTTAACCCGCGGTTTTTCTATATGTAGTAGAAAAATATCTTATAATGGCTTGAAAATGGGCAAACCTCAATAATCATTCAAATATACCTATTTCGAAATTACCTATACTGTACGATTGTAATATGATTAGGACAGAATGAAAATGGATGTGTGAATTTCAATTTTTTCTGGAATAATATTCGGGAAGATATTTCATGTCATTATTATACTGGTCGGTTCTACAGACATTTTCCTATACAGTGTAAATCCTGCTTAACGGCTAGACGGATTTTGACATAATTTATATTCACCATTATTCGGTCGAAAAAGATTGAAATTTTAGGAGTGAATATAATTAATTAGAAAAACATTGTGAAAAATTAACTATTCTCGAATCCATTTGGACATATACAAAAAAAATTTCATCAAAATCTGTCCAGCCGTTCAGCAGGACTGGTTTTTGGTCACTACCTATAACATATGTGTTTTATTTTCAGGTGAGTATGAATGATATATCTTCAGTATGCCACATCGTTTGATCCAGAAATTTACATAGAATTGCTAAGTCAAACGAAGAAAACTAAAATGATATGAAAATAATAAAATGGGGAATTTAATTTTGAAAGATAGGCTCAGGTATGGGTTTAATATCAGAAAGTAAGTGAGCAGTAAAAATGACCATCAGAGTAGGTATATAATTAGAAATCGGGAAGAGGCGCGCACCTTTCCTAGTATTTTCCCTTATGTTAATTCTTACTGACATATTGCAAAAATACAGTTATTCTCGTGTTGGCGCATTGTTTTCAATAGCGAAAATAATACCCGAAATAATTGCAGTGAAGTCCAATACTCGGATCTAATTTCAATATTCCAAACAAGGTAGTGACATCTAATTTTTGGCATACTAACTTCAGTGTCTGATTTTTGCTTCATTGCATAGATCTTCCTCAGAATGGAGCTGCTTGAAACGTTTACCGTCAGAGGTCAGGAACGTTAACATCTTCGTTTAAGCGGCGACATCTAGCGGTACGAACGTGAACTAAGTTTAACTCATAAAAGTTGTGGAAGAAAACTTCATAGATGTCAAATTGGAAAAAACAAGAATCTCATTCCCTCCATGAGGCATGTCAAAAATTGTAAACATTAAACTGAGAGGAAAAGGGAAAGGCATCCGCAAAAACAATTTTAAGGACATAAAGCTATAAATAATCGTTCTTAGACGGCCAACACATTTTAAGAACTTTTATTGACAAAGGAAGTAAACGGACGAATCTTGAATCATTATAGAAGAAAACCCAAAGAAAGTGAGTAGCACAGTCTGCTTATAGTGCATTTAGCGAACTCTTGAAAATATGTATTTCATTTTTAATGCAATGCGTATAAAATTAAATTGAATGAGCGCCAATATTTCCTGAAGCAAATTGGAACGAGTTTCTGGAACAAACATTTGAATGCCAAGATGACAACATCATTTCTGCATTTCTGAAATAAGGTACCTATTCTTTGCAATTAGTCATATTGAGTTGTTATAATTTAAATTCACCATTTCATCCCAAAAAAGGTTGAATGGATACCATTAAACACTTTTATAATGCAGTAACTAAACATTACCAGCTAATTTAAGTTTCAATTTGAACAGTTTCATTATTTTTGCAATTCATATAAGGAAAAGTTTCCCATATAATCATTGAAGTTTTTGGATCTTCTCGATTCCCATTAGGTGTTTGTTTTTATTTACCTAAATTGGCTGTTTCCTATAACAATGCAGGAAAAAAAATTCATCATTCATGAAAATTCAGTGTTACGTTTGAATGTAGTCTGGTAGTCTTTAAAAACATGAAGCCATATAAATGTATGGCTTTCCAAATGAAATTTTGTAGTATTTCCACTGTGAAATATACATGAGACGTATAATTGTAAAACATGAGTTTGAAAATGTTTCAGAAGAACTATTTTTTTCGAAGCAAAAAAATATGGATTTAGTTTTTGGAATAGATTTGATCTGCTTGTGAACTTTGTAATTATCCTTAAATTTATTATCTTTTGAAACTGACAAAGTGGGTGTCACATATAATTCATTCGCAGGAAATGGATAAGAATTTGGAATATCCAGAAATCAACATCACAAGCTCTTGGGTTCTACTAGGTGCAGATGAAGACGCAAATGTTTCTGAGGGAGCTCAGATAAAATTTGTAGAAAACTTAGCTACTGAAAAAAATGAAGAAATCACAGAAGAGATTAAAGCATCTTTCTTTGAAGAAGTCGCCAATACTTTAAGTGATACAAACAAATCAGATGCCGAATCTGATGGCATAAGCATCATCAGTGAGAGTGAGTTTTATCTGAACCGGGGTGATGATTATTACAATAATTCTAGTGACGAAAAGAAAGAAGATTATTTCAAGAATGCCGATGAGCCATTAAAAGAGAATGCAAATGTTGATGACATAGATAACTTCCCACATTGTCCATTTTTAAATACTGAAAATGATGACCTGACACAACATAACATGACAGGTAGTGGTGCTTCTAAAGAATTGAATGCAAGCAACTTAACTGAAACTGATTCTGACATAAACAATTTAGAACCCATGTTTGACAGAAGAACCGCAATAAAGGAATTAGTTGATTACTTCAAGACAATATTCAAATATAATAGTTTATATCTCATCAGTACAATTCTATTAGCTATAACCATGTCCTATATTTCTTCGAAAATTACTCAATATGGTTCTGTACATGAAACAAACATAAAAAATTACGACAGTAATGTAGAGAGCAAAAGTAGAATTGTAAATACCCATATTGACAAATACACTGAAGATATTTTTGATTGTTCAAGTTTTAACCATGACCAAACTGAGGAAAAATGCGTTATGAGACCTATTGAAGACATAAGACAAGCTAAAAAGCTCAAACCACCAGAAAAAATAATATATAGTACAGAAAAACCGAGAAACCTTGACCCAAGTACTGCAAAATCTGAAATTATTCCCAGTGAGTATTATACCGAAAATGATGAAAAAGGAGGAGTAATCTATGAAAGCAACACAAAAGTCAGACATTCTAACAAAAATTCAGAAGACATCTGGAAGCTTGAAAACAACGAAGGGAAATATTACAACCAGAAGAAATATACCGAGATTACTAAGGAAAAATTATTGCTTGAAAAAGAAAATATAGAATATTGGCGCAGAACTCTAGCCAAAAAAGAAAAAAGGTTGAAGGAATGGGAGAAAAAATTATTAGTAAGAGAGCGGAAGCTGTTTGAGGAAAAGAAGAACAGGGATAATTCATATGCAAGCAGTGAAATTGAAAAAAAATCGAAAAAATTCAAAAACGAAGAAAAGCTCAAAAAGACTGATGACCTTAGGACGAAGAAATCATTTCAAGATAAAAAAGTTTTTAAAAAGGATAGAAGTGGAGCCAAAAAAATTAATGCTCAACTGAATCATCAGAATCAGAAACCTAAGAAAATGAAATACAAATTTGATGAACACAAAAGAAAAATCCCAGATATTTATGTCAAATTTAAGAATTTAGATTATGTATATGCCTATATTAAGAGGAATCAATCCACTACTTTTGATGATAACAATACTATTACAGGTGAGTGGTATTTGAATCTACTTCAAGCCCGAAATGATAAACGAGAAAAAAGTGATAAAGCTGCATGGTGGTTTGAAAGAGTAAATTTTCGAAAAATCAAAAGAAACAAAGCTTATTGGTATTTTCAATATATGTTCAATAGGGAAGATTTAAGATATATATCATCACAAAAACTTTTAAGGAATGTGTGAAAATCCCTTTTTCATCATCATTCTACAGATTTTACCATGACCAGTGGGATGGATTTATTTTTCTATTTTTTAAATAGCTTTTAAATATACGACAAGCTGTATATTGCAATGTATCGAAATAAAATGTTGATAATTATATTTTCAATTTTTTAAATACTCGAACATTGAAATGTTCCCAGCTTAATATTAAGTGGGTTTTCTTTTTCGACTCAATTTTAAAGATGCAAGCTATTTGGAGGTCCAATGGTGAAGTCAGTTTTTCGTATCGCACGATCTATATGATTTTTATTTCAGTGAACATATCCAAAAATTTTTCATGAATTCAAAAACATTCTTATAAATTCCAATTCGTCAAGAATCAGGATTTATTTGATATTTCAATAATAATCAAGGATATGCAAAAAAATTTAATTGAATAGTTTGGGTTGACACTGATCATATTATTAAAGGATTCAACAAAATTATGTATGGAACAAGTTTTCTGCAATAATTAATAGTTTTAAGTTTGTACCTCTGTTGCTAATAAAAGTCACAACTCTTAAGAGTTGAAAAACATTTTTAGAAGTCAAATCCTTCAGAAATCTTGATTTCTTTGATATTTGAAATTGAAATGAATATTTTTGGTCGACAAGTATCATATATTAAAAGGACCTGAAAAAAAATTCAACAACATTTTGTTTGGAACAATATAGAATGAACACTTCCACATTTTAAGCATTGCTTCTAATGAAATTTACAACTCTCTTGTATAAAAACTTCAGGAACTTTGCAGGTACACTTTTTGTAACTAACGAACATCAGGGAATTGAATACAATCAGGTTCAAAAATCACATGGTGATTTTAAAGGTTTCTTTTCGTTTTCTTCTTAATAGAATTGATATTTTGAACAATTTGATCAATATCTACATCATTTGTAGTATAATCTGTAGGAGTAGGAATTTTCAGTTTCAACAGAGATGTCAGTGAACTCAACTTCAAATTGAATTTCTCATTTGCAAACTGAATAACAACATCAATGTTATAAGCAATCAACAGTGTGAAAATAATTAAGATGAAGCTCCAAATTGATGTTTGTTTAATTTGTTGATCCGTATTTCCAGATTTGATTGAATACTCCATTTGTATGGATTTGACAGTTAAATCGGCTACGAATGAAGCACTTTGAGTTAGCCATTTCACATTTTGATTTGACACAGGTTCCAGTTGAAGGATATAAGTCTTTCCATCCTTTGGGAGAGGTGGAAGATAAATGATTATTCCAGGATTATACTCTGATGTCATTTTGTTGGTATCCAACTTAGCACTATGTACAGGCACCCCTGAAGAGCCCTTCAGGTACAAATTCAATTTTAGGTGTTTTGAGTATTCAGGAACATCAGTGTTGATTTTCACGAGTACTTTCGTGTGTTTTTTGGCCCGTAGGAGTACGAGATGTATGTTATTCACGTCACTAATGATATCCTGAAAAATAATCTCAAAGTAGAGGCTACTTCATTCGCAACTACTGCTAAGCGATACGCCCTCTGGCGATAGAAATTCGAACACTTCCAAGCTAGTAGTTTTTCGACGTGCCTGCTATTCTAACGTAATTTGCTCAATCGATTCCTTTCTTTCTGATTGTATTAATTCGAAATGGCATCCTCCCGAAATGACTATTGTTGTGTACCTCAACTCAATGTTATTCATGGTCAAAGAATAAAGGATCATCTAGTGCTTCCAGTTTTCATTTTTTCCAAAGCCAAATGAAAGTAAAGTTAATTTGGAAACAGCATTTGGCAGGGAACTCAATGAGAAGAAAGGCCTAGCTTTAGAAATTGAAGATTGGAAAACAGGTCACGAAATACATGAAAGTATGTTCACTGCATTTCTCTGAAGATGTTTATTTTCATGAAGGTAAATTACCTACAATGTATTCATTTCGAAACAACTTCATGTCATGATGTTTTCAGGTGTATATGAAAATAAGGGAATTTTGAAGAAAAATGCTGCAGAGAAAGTACCGAGCACTTCTGCAGCTACCTAATTCACATACTACACAAAATCATATTCTGAAAGAGTGATCTGGTTGAAAACCTGACAAAAACTAGATATACTGTTAGAGTTGATAATAGCTGAAGTTATTCATAAAAATACATTAATACTTTTCATTTCTATATAAAGGTAGGTTGAACCAGCTGTGACATTTTTCATTTTGTATGTGTATCTTGAGCTGCTGTAATATGAAAATGAAATCAATTATATGTCTATCTGTTTCCTTTTCTTCAGTAATACGATGCAAAAGAACTAAAGCAGAAAATCTGTTTTCATTTTATTGATTCACTCGTTTCTAAACAAAGAACAAGTCATATCATTTGGACTGATTCTAGATTTACCACATAATATAGCCTGCATTCAGCAATTCTTCACATAAATAAGGGTCCTTAAATTACTTACTGAGGTGCCTATTTTTCCAGAAATTCAAGTAAACTTAGATATTGGTTCATTTTGATCCACCAAGCAACATACACTTAGATTATCCTCCAGGAACGATTTCAAGTACGATTTTAATCGTGATCCATACGAAAAGTTCCTTCTCAAGAAATCTTACACACAATTATAATAATTTCTTTGAATATTCAAGCTCTGCTTAATAAATATTTGTTCTCCACCACATTTCTAAGGTTTGTTTACATAAAACTACTAGCTTGGACAGGTTCCAAATTTATCCGTCAGGGCGCTGGCATCTTCGCAGAAGTTCCCAATATTAAAACAGATACTTTGAAAATATTGCGAATTCGGCAATTTGTTGATCTATGAAGTAATTCACATCTTCATGTATACCTTACATTTGCAAATTTTTCAATATAGCTGAAGTTGAAGAATAATTTTAGACACCTCAATCCAATAAGAGAGACAGATTGGATAAAGGCTTGTACCTGGGGTAATAAAGTATTTTTCTTGTAAAACTCACCTTGATTTCGATAAATTTTGGAATACACTGTTCCACAGAAGTATCTTTTGCCCTCAAATGGTAAGTGCAATACGGCTGCAACCCTCTAACCCTAAACCTTCCATTGGATTCGGATGTTGTTTCTTCAGATAAATGACTACAATTTCCAACACCTACTGCTTCAACAACTGAATTGTGTTCTGGGATTTTATTCAGGGATGTCACCATGCCAAATGCGCTGTAAGCAACTCTTCTGCCACTGAAAATTTCTGTGATTAATGAAATGAATTAGATGAGGAATTTGTTTCCTTACATCAAACTAATATAGATAGTTTCGCCTTCTTCAACATTGATTATTTTTGATGAGGGTTCAAAATTGTACTCCTTCATCATTGGCCTCAAGTAATATTCGCTAGGATTCAAAGAATCGAAAGCGATTTTTCCATCTTCGTCTGTTTGCAAGTTACTTCTATAACTTAGGCCACCTGATAAGGAAAGTAGAGTGCCCTAAAATGTATTTAACTAATCAAATAATTATCGTCATGATTGAGTCAATGAACCTTTCAAATTTACTTATATTTACAGTATACCAAGAGTTATGGCAGAAACAATTCAAGTTTAACATTCTGTACCGAAATTATGTGTATTTTGAAGTGTAATAATGAAATAACCGAAAATATCGTAATGAAAACTAAAAAACATTGAATTACCTGCAAAGGTGCTCTATTTTCATCTAAAACTGTAACAATAACTTGGGCCAATTTATAAGCAGTGAAGTCGCCATTTTCTGACGGTCCCACAAGCTGATAAGAGTCCTTTTTGGCATATAGTTTATAATTTTTCGTGGCATCCATTGGCGGGAACTTATAAAAACCTGAACCATCAGTTTCAGTGATGGAGTTGTCCCCATTTTCATCCTCTAATGTAATCAATGTACCCGGTAGAGGAGGTACAATTTTTCCTTTGAAAACATGTCCCTTAATCGCTTTGAAAATTTGACCCCACTGGAAACAATCGTTTTTCCCTTTTATTGAAAATATCGGAGGCTTGAAGTAATAAGTTTCAGACTGCGGTAAAATAATAGCATTAGCCTCAGGTTCGAGCTGTATGTCGATCATATAGCAACCATTTTCATAAGGTAAAGGCCCCTTTTGAATTTTTTCACCATCTACATCTATAGAAGCTGTCACTTGGCCATGATTAGCAGCTGATGCAATACATATGCTGTTAAGATGAGATACTGCATCCAATTTTATTTCATTGACTCCCATTTGAGTATTGAAAGTGAATGTATCATTGGCATATGTGTGGCACCCGAGGAATTGAAATAAATATGAACCATCTTTTGGCAAGCAATAAATTGACTGTCCCTTCTTGATCTCTATATCTTCCTTTATCGAATCTTCCAGGAGTCTATATGAGGTCTGTGGACAGGAATATCATTATGAATGCATCTTTTAGAAACACGTTCGATGAAAACTAATGAATAATACACTCAATCCTTTAGTTCTAGGAAGCAGGGAAAAATCTTTCAGAAGAAAAATATTCAAAAAAGCCAATCCGAACTCAGAAGCTTTTGTGCGCTTAATAAGACAGGTCAGCCATTCAGAGATCTTTTTATAATCATATGATCCTCACGACATTTTGCATGAACCTTCACGCCATTATCTGACTATAAAGATTCGATGTGTAGTTGTGGAAATAGTTGATAAATTACGATTGAAATGGTTATACATACGGAATTATCAGAAGTTTACACATTCATGAATTCTACCTTCCATAAAATAATCACTTTAAATATTTACTATGCGCGATTCGGCCTTCTTAATCAAACTCCGAATCTGCGCTACAATTATGGATTCCTTCGGAAGATGTTGTGTTTAAGACTGTTAGTTATGAAGGCCGAATTCGTGAATGAGTTGAACTCCCATTCAATGGTTTCCTAGTTGAACCCATTTGTAATTTTACTTTTCCAATATTCCTAAAAAAACAGATCCGAATGAATGAAAAACCAGTACTTTTGGCTTCAACTCCGAAACCGTTTGAACGGAATAGCGAACTTAACCCGTACATCTGGATAACACATCTACAATGAAAATCCAGGATTTTTCCTTCAGTGTATAAATAGCCCACAATATGACGAAATGATACCGCTTTTGCTTCCTAGAAGACGCCTACAAAATAAGAATTTCAAGCTATTTTCTCTCCAAATGTCACATCAACTTTCACGCAGTCATTTTTCGACCAACAACAGCAAAGTTTACTTTGTTGAACCAAATTAGTACAAAACACTGGCCACAAGGAATATAAAACATACATTATTTTCAACTTAATAAACCAATCTTGACATTTTTCCAATATACAACTAAACTTTATTTCTTTATAGGAATTCTTCCAACTTACACCTTATTTTTTTATTTATTTGTTTCACTATTTTATTTGGCATTTTATTGTATTTGCTATACCAAGTGATATAGATCCAATTTGATCTGTTTTTGCACCAATGATCCCGTTCTCCTCTCTTGACTTGAAACTTTCAAGGTAGGTTGTGTAGCAATTTGCTGCGGTTAATTTCGAAAATGGGCCGAATCGACCGAACGGTTTAGGAGTTATACTCATTTGGATTTTTGAGATTATTTTCTTAGTATTTCAGGAACTTCTTATGCGATCGAATTAAAACAACTTCTTGCACAGTTTTTTCGGATCGAATACTTAGTGATTTTGAAAAGTTTTTGCTGAAAAATTTTTTTTCGGACTCTATTCATCAGAATTCGATTAAGTTTTGCACATACCTTGAAGTCAACATTTCAAAACAGTTTACCGAATTTCAGTTTAATTTCATCCCAATTCTCGGAGATACGGTTCAAATAATATGTCCAATTTCGTGATTTTTGTCTCATTGTCGTTGTTACTTCCGTAATGACTCAAAAAAAACTGATCGGAATATGATGAAATCGTGTCATTTAGAAAAATCAAACAAATTTTATACAGCCAATAAGGCAGCGGTTTTCTAGAATTTATTTCTGTAGGTATTGGGAAGATAAAATTTCAAATGATAATAATTTACTATTTTGTGAAAATGAACAAGAATTGTTTCTCATCCTGAAATTGAGGAACGTTTATTCAATCAAATCTATCATACAAACATTCAATGAATAACATACCTGAAATTAAAAAATAAATTCAATGTTCATTTTCCAATTATCTATGAAATCAAATTTCAATTGGACGTTTTTCAAACTTTTCAATTCACCGACGGCTTTGCTTTATGCATCTGTCAGTGTTTAACAACAGCTTGATCAATATTTTAAGAAAGTCCAAACTTTCTTACATCCCCGCTCTTCTTTCTTAATTTCAGGAATTTTATTCCTTGAATGTTTGCATAATAGAGTTCATTGAATTCCTTAATTTCAGGATGAGAAAGAATTCTTATTTATTTTCACAAAATACATTTATAATGTATATAAAACTTTGTTTGAAGTTCATTTTCTAATTATATATAAAATGAAATTTCAATCTGGCATTTTTTAAATCTTCAATTCTCCGACGACTTCGCTTTTTGCATCTGTCAGTGTTCGAAACTAACTTCAATATAATAAGAAAGTGCAAGCTTTCTCACATGAATATATCTTCGAAATCATTGGGCGGATTTAACCTATTCATGAATTCGACCTTCGTAATTTACGGTTGTAAACACAATAACATCCAACGGCATCAAAAACTTGGGGATTCGATATATGTAGATCAGATTCTGAGACCATTTCAAGCGGAGTTGGGCCATCCATGAATTCTAACTTTGTAGTCAAGACCCAAGTTCTTTAACAAATATCGAGAAGATTCTATATAGTTATTGTGTTTATAGTCAATCTAGACGTTGAGTATGTACACAATAAGTTCCAAAAAAAACTCGCCAAGAGGCATTCTTCTTGATAATTTAGTTCGAGTTCATGTAAAAAATCTACCCAAAAATTCCGACATTCAGGTCGATTCTGTTTGCAAATAGCAATATTGCTAGGAAAAAGATATTGCTATCATAACAAGATTGGAATTATTGGTATTCTGATCAACGATTTTGAGCAATATGTGTCAATTCAACAAGAATCTTGCTATCAATATTGGTATCTTAGCAACCCTCAAAATAGTACTTGCTATGCTTGATAACAAGATAGGTTAGAAAGGGAATCTTACAGAGATACATTTGTTTCAGTATTATTTCTTCCAAGAATTCGAAAAGATTGAACATAGGGAAGTATGTGCTAATAGAAATTTGTTCAAGGTTCTCTAGAATATTTAATTTTAAGGGAAATTCTTAGACTAAAATAGCGGCATAGTAAGCAACAGCTCAACAACAGCCATCCCTTTGAATTGCCAACAGGAAAGTTCATCGAATTTCGAATCATTAACGCCTGTATAAAGTTGCTGCATTTGATTTATGGAAACCAATATTCTATTGGTATCCAGGAAATTGGTCAATTTGACTTTGATTGGTTTTCCTGTTTCGTAACATTTTTGAATAAGTCGATGTTTACATGAATAAAAAAATTATATGCTAATGGAAATGTGTTCAAGGTTCTCTAGTATATTTAATTCCAAGAAAAATTCTCAGACTAAAATTCAGGCATAGTAGACAACAGCTTAGATGATTATTCTAATCATCTCAACAACAGAAATCCCTTTGAGGTGCCAACGAAAAAGTTTATCGATTTTCGAGTTATTAACGCCTGAATAAAATTGCTGCATTTGATTTCTAGTAACCAATATTGTATTGGTATTCAAGAAATTGGTTATAGGTCAATTTGACTCTTTGTTTCCTAACATTTTTATGTGGATGTTCACATGAAATCCGTAGATAGAGGTTATGTATGCGAAATCATAAAAAAACTCGAACTCAAAAAAAGTAGGGTTATTTTCATTTTCCTTGAAGCTCAAAAGTCACAAAATACAGTGTTGTCAGCTCTAAAATCACCGATTATGGAAGTTCATGATAGCAATATTGCTATGACAAAATTCATAACAAACATTGCTATAACACTCGGAACAGAATACGTAACATCATGGCCATATTGCTATAAATAAGAAGGATAGCAATATGACTAGAATAGCAAGGTTCATAGCAATACGCAAACAGAATAGACCTGATTGGATATATTATTTTACCAATCTTTCCGAAAATAGATATTCGATCAAGCTGATATTTTGTATACTGTACATTAAGGAGATCACTTCAAAATTTAAAATGGGTGTAATCCAGAAACTCCTGGGTTGATTTCGATGCATTAACAGACTTAAGGCCAACGCGCACTCGACAGTAATGGGCCAGGCCACACAATCGGGGCGAAACGGAATTTTATTATTTCTATATAATTGATTAGGGCAGCAAGCAGTTTACCGTTTCAAAACACTACAAGTTAGCAGGGGAATAAATTTCCGTTTTGTCGTTGCCCGGCCTGTTGGCGATAAATGAGAATCTCTAAGAAACATAAAGATGCGCAACCTGTTGTAAAGATCAAGTCTCCAGGTATTTTCCTTCGGAAATTAGAGTTTTCTTCTTCATCAGTGAGTTCCAACAAACTAGGCTAGATGGTCGGACTTATACTAGTCTCTTTTGCCCTTAGGCAGCTCGCCCTCCATGAACGGATTACACTGGTGAGTTCGACACCCTCGCCACTTCACGGTACATCACGATAAGCTATATGCTCTATGTGATAACTATGGACAGTCTACGAGCTCCATCAGCGATATAGCTGGCATTGCGTGAGGTGGAGCACTCAGACTATTAGTTGCACTCGCTCATAGGGGAACAGCTCGGATACTAATGGTACGAAGACTCGGACATGTCATCACTGCTCCCCAGCTATTCGGATACTAGGGTGCCAACACTGACACCTCAAACGCAGGCTGCTCTTATAGTAACGGTGGATATGACCGGGGTCTGATTCATCGTGGATACTAGGGAAGAAGTGTTTCTTCACCAGACATCTCAAACGATGGCCGATCCAGGTTACCCAACCTCACTAAGTTATGTAGTAGAGTAGGTGTACGCGAGACCCACACTCCCCGCCCAGGGGCTATCCAACTAGCGCCTAGCGCTAAAACCACGGTCCCCACGAAGCCGTTTAAAGTATCTTAAATGGAGTGATATTCAGCGTGACCATTTATTTTTTTCAGAATCTACCAAACCTTCTGTAGAAATCTACTATTTTCTACCAAAGTCAATTACAGAAATCTACTAAAAACCTACTGCTACCTAAGAGCAGTCTTTAGCACTTTATGTTGGAAGGAAAGTGGAAAACTTTAATGTTTCGTGTAATTTGAAAAAATATCTCATTAATTAACATTCGCTAAGCAAAAATAGCTAGAGAAGCACTGTCGTGAAAGCAGCAGCTTTTGCGCATGTTCAATAGAGATGACCGTTTTGGCAACGAATTTGAACATGCGTGCAAAAACTGCTGCCTTAATTCACGGCAGCGCTTTTCTAGGTTTTTTTCGATAAAGTACATTCAACTTGATCTAATCTCTATACATATTTGAAAATATTGAGAAAATTTAATTTTGAACGGGTATATCTACGGAATCATTGGGCGGATTTCACCCATTTACGAACTCGACCTTCGTAATTAAGCCCTAGATCTTCTCTACAAATATCGAGTTTTTAAGTAGTTTCTTCGAGAAGTTAACGGCCGATATTAAACACAATAACTTACGAAAGAAACAACTTAGAAATTCGATATTTGTAGAGAAGATTTGGACCTAAATTACGAAGGCCGAATTCGTGAATGGGTAAAATCCACCCAATGATTCCGCAGATATTCTTATATATTCACCTAAATGAAAGGCTCTTCCTTTCTGGATGGAAACAATGGAAATGCGGGAAAATGTAGAGCACGCACGCACCCATGATGGGAAATACGATATACTTATTAAGTGTGACGGGATTGAAGAAATACCCCAATGTCAGTCAGAGCCATCTGTACGAGTTGTGCTATTTTTTCACATAATTCATGCGATTATAGTTAGGTTACGTTAGGTTGTGCCACTTCTCAACTCGGTCAGAGGCGTTCTACTGCTTCAACAATTGAAAGTAGAATTCTACTAAGATAGTTCGAAATCTACCAAAAAAGTAGATTTTTTCCAAAATTGGTCACGCTGGTGATATTATATGAATACTCATTTTATAACATCGAATAGAACAAGAGAACATAGACCTCACCTTAGTATTGTGAGAAGAAATGAAGTGAACAGAAAATCCACTTTGTATGAATGTAGGAGCATTAAGACTTATGGAATTTATAACAATATCATGAGTATCTTTAACCCAGCAGAACCTATTTGAGGACAAGCTGAGTTTGTATGTACCAGGGTATACATCTGTGAATTCGTAACTTTGTCCTGAAACAAAAACAAGTATACTTAACTGTAAAATGTTTAGGCTTCACATCATACCTTTCAATTCTGTGGAAATAGTCTTCTGATTTGAATTTTGTAGAGGGTTGAGGAAGACTTTTAAATTTTGATATTCTTTATCATGATGTAACTGGACTTTTCCATATATTGTGGCTTTCAACTGGGAGAAAAATATGATATTGTCATTTTCTTCAAATACTTCAACATTCTGGGATATAGGGAAAAACCTGAAATGCCTCAATTTTGAAGTGTCAATTTATTGATATTGATTCCTCAACTTACTGCAAACCTTTTTCTTTGTCCACTTCTTTGACTTGCACTTGAATTTGGTAGGTTCCTTTAGGCAGGTACTCACAGAATCTTCCTGTTCTTGGGTCACTCTGGACATTTTTCAAAAGCGTTGAGCCAATTTTCACGATTGTGACTACATGGGATTGACTACTTTCTACTTTACCACATACTTTGAAGGCAGAAGGAGCAATATCTGGTAGGTTTCGTACATTTGGTCCCAATTTCAAAGAAACTTCTTCAAACAAGACATTTGCTGAAAATGAATTTCTGTAATAATGAATGTTTTTTTAGCTGCATGAAAAGTTTCGACGGTCGTTGTCTATGGTTTGAAAGTTGAGAATGTCATACTGTGTTGACATTTCTGTTCGGTAAGGTTAGGCAATTCAAGATGAATCGTTTAACGCCAGAACAAGTGTTCCTGCGACTTAACGCCTCTCGATTACTTTTTATGGAGCTACGTTAAGTCATTGGTTGATGCCAACTCTTGTAGCATTGGAAGCCAATATTCAAGCCACCATTGACGCAATACGGCCAGATTTATTTAACGAAAGAGTGAAAAATTGTACTGATCGAATTGACTGTCACTTGTACCAGTGACGGACATATGCCAGAAATCATATTTAAAATCTAAATGTCATGAAACTATCTACCAGATTATAATGATAAAAAATTAGGTCGAAAATATTTTTGTCTTATATTATTATTTCTCAAGCTCTTAGGAGACACTCCTTTTAAAACCAAAAATATCAAAAAAAAACATACCAGCCTTAGCTTTAATTTTGAAAACTCCAGTTCTGAGCTTCTCCAATCTATAAAAACCTTTCGAATCTGTCTTTGTAACCAATTTATCATTCAAATAAATTTCTACATTCGATAATCCTTCAACTTTTGATGAATCGAACGATCTCAACACTTTTCCTGATACACTGAAACCAATTACCTAAAAATAAAGAATTCGAATATATCATTTGTTTATTATTTCTTGTCATTTGAAGATGAATTGTACCTCAAAACTTTTTTCGAGTTCAATATCCCCATTTGAAATTGCAAATTCAATTTTAGATGGTTCGACATCAATATTTTGATTTTGATAAAAGGGTGAAATATAATATTTTCCAACAACTACAGAAGGGAATATGAAGCGACCAGCTGAGTCAGTTCTAACTATGCATATTGGTTTTTTTGCCAGGTTTAACTTAGTTTGTAGTTGAGTTTCGTCACAACCAAGCACAGCATTGTCGACCTAAAAATATATTCGGTTAAAATGTATAATCACTTGCCAATTTGAATATCCCACCAATTCCTTTTCACTGAAAAGGAGAATGGTAGTGTTCGAGACAGCTTCGCCTTCACTTCTCGCAAATCCTGAGACACTATACCCATGGACTATGAGACTACCTTCAGGCAGTTCAGTATTACCTTCAGTAACCTTTACTTGAAGCTCTCCCCTCAAAAATTTCCATCTGAAAAAAATATAGAGAATTATAAAAAGGAATGATGAAAAGGTTACAGAGGGATTATAATTGTTCTGAAATGGCTGTAATTTTCGAATTTTGAACGGAAAGTGGTACCAATCAACGGGGTCGGACTGACTAATAGAGAGAATCCATTGTCAAGGTCGATTCTGTTCTGCCGCCGTATGTGCTGCTTTCAAAAGAAAAACCTAATCTAGAAATTTTCAGGGTAAGTTAGGAGTATGAACCGCAGTTAGGGTATCTAATGGCCATAATCAGACCGAAGGTTACATTGTTATCTAAAATTTTGTTTCCTCAATTAGTCAAAAAATGCTAATTGAATTGAGTTGAAACTTCGTAATTATAGGTCAAATAGCCAAGTGCAAGATTATGCAAAATTTGATGAGGATTGTATCACTATAAAAATAAAAAATTCAAATATTTTAAATCAGAGAACCAAAAACTATACTTCAGCTCGGTTTGATGCATATTTTGAAGTGAAAATAAACTAACGAATGAGTATATCCATGATGTAAAAAACATGTTGTACTCATCTGAAACAAAAGTGACGTCAGCAAGATTAAAATACAAGGAAATATATATTATGTGCTTTGAATGAAAAAAGTGACGTCATCATTGGTAAATACGATCACAGATGAGCACACCATGTTTTGCTTACTAAGGGCCGTATTTATAGCTGCTCCTTGAGGATTCCTTACTGAAGGCCGCCTTGAATTTCATTACATAGAGAAGCAAATTCAAGGCGGCCTTCAGTAAGGAAGCCTCAAGGAGCAACTATAAATACGACCCTATATCCAAGCGAGAGACCAATTGTCTATTCCCAGGTGGTTCACAGATTACCACCACAGTCCATACCTATATAATAAGATTCGGTTTCGGAGTGACGTGCTCAATGTCCACTTCAGGAGTTCGTTCAGATGCTTTACCCGGTAGACAAAAATCGCACGGTAGGATTTTTCTTGGTTGTAGCCGTTGACTAGAAGATTCATCTGAACGATGTGGTGTAAATGTCAAATTTCATCTTATCTTACTTAACCCCAAAAAAATAATATTTTTGATATCCTCCTTTTTGGCAAGGCAAAAATGCATATACAAGTCTCAGAGGAAGAAATATATATTTCTTCCTCCGAGATACAACCAGTTCGAGAGTTAACAACTATTAAATCTGATTTTGAAATTGTAAACATAACCAAAACTTCTCACTCCTGTCATTATAAACTGCAAAGCGCATGCGGGTTAATTTCTACCCATGTACGGGCTGGGTTGGACGGTTGGACGCCCGGTAAAGTTTCTCCGAAGCATCTGAACGACCCAACCATTTGCCAGACGTAATCATCTGAACGCTTTGGGACGCGCCCGGCGTCACACGGCGTAGCATCTGAACGCACCCCAAGGGAAGGCTCACTCAAAAGAGCTGTTTGAGCGCTTATACTCTTACGACGTTGCAAAATGTTTGAACAACTTCCCCTTAGATAACAAGAGGATTGATTCATCAAACTCTATGAAAAAATGCAGAAAGATTATGGAGGTACCTCCATGAGAAAGATGGTGATGGAAATCTTGAGTGGATACGTTGGTAGAAATAACTCTGCATTTAATTTTTGTTTTTCCTCTCATCTTGCAAATTAATTCTGTACTGGTTTTGGTGAAATATTATATGTTGGCAATATTGTAATTGAATCATTGAGATTATGTAGAGTTAGTTGAACAGACTTTCGGGAACGAACTGAACCTAGCCCTCTATAAATGTTGGATCATATGTAAGTAACTATTTATTCAATAAAAGCCTTTATTATTATTATTATTTGTAATTTTTTATCCGAAATTGAAACTTGGTTGTAGAGTATTGGCATACAAAATTCGAGGATTTAATAACTTGAAAAATTATTCTCATATATCAAGAACTATCTGTCAGATTTCGCAGTAAATTAAACTTACGGCCGAACGTGAAAACATTAGCTGCCAAAAAAAACCACTAAGAGACCCGATATTTTTCAAACAGTTTTGGAGATTGATAAAGAAGGTTGAATTCATGAATGGGTAAAATACCCCCAATGATTTGGGCAAATGTATGTAATTTTCAAATTTTTTTTATTTCGAAAACTATTCATCACATCACGACGAAATTTTGCACGTACCTCAAACTCTATATTTCACAATAGTGTACCAAATTTCAGTTCGGGAAAATATTTTATGCAGAATTTCATGATGATCGTGTTTTCAGAACTATTGGAAAAAATTTCGATTTCTTGAAAGGATTTTTTATTCGGAAATTATTTCATCAGATTTCAATTCAACCCGATTTCAATTCGGGCAATATTAGGAAAAAATATGTGAAATTTGATGGTTTTTTTCCCTCGGTATAGTTATTTCTGAAATAACTCATAAATTACTAATACAATCACATCATGTTTATTTTTCCTGATTTGTAATTTGTACAAATGAAGGAAGTTCCGAATTCTCTTGGGATATCTTGTCCGCTAATACAGTGAAATTATATCAACACTGGATCCCGTATAAATACCCATCCAAAATTTTATTTTCCCACTATTTCCGAAGTTCTGAATTGGATCGAACTGAAATCGAGTACTTCATTGAAAAACTTTAGCTGAAGGTTCATTCAGAATTGTATGTGGAACATTCGAAGGGATGATCGACAAATCTTTCTATCAGGAGGTAAAGGAAAAGATGATCGCTTTGACAAAATATTCGAATGGCACAATCATTCATTCAGAGTTTTAGGATGACCCAGGACCATATGGAAAAAAGATGGCCAAATATTTCCATCGCGAAGTAAAGATGCGTTTGCCGCGGTGAATACATGATAAGATGACAGCTTTGGCAACAATTATGAACATGTGTGCAAAAACTGCTGACTTCTAGGCAGTGATCTTCTAGAATTTTTTTCCAATATTTACATTCCAAATTTTGTTTTTCCAATAAAGAGTTGCGTCTCCTCAATCCGAACTACCAAATAAAAAGCCCTTCTCGGAATAATGGAGCGTACGGATTACAGTTCATTAGAATACATATGCTCTTTTCAGAAAATATACATATAAGGTGAACTTACAAAATACGTTAAGTGTCCAGGATAAGATTAAGAAAGTGGAGAATAGACCCGAGTATCTCCGCATTCCTACTCAATGGAAAAATCATTCCTTCCAAAAATAATTGAGAGTTCGTTTCATACAATTCTGGAGACTGGACCAAGTGCGCATATCCATGTAGGGAATGTTCACATTCACATTATTTTTATATTTTTTTCAGGAAATAGGACCGGAGTTTTGGAAAAAATATAGGTAGAATTCAAATATGTCATTTCATCCCAATTTCTCGAAATATTATGTCAATTTTTGAAAACTTTTTCATACATCCAAAAAGCAATGTTCAGAAAAAAAAATTAGAATCAGTTAAAATTTACAGACATTATTTCTCAAACTTCCAGGTATGGTAGCGATTTTCAATGAATTTCCAAAATAACCATTGTCTCGGGAAAAGTGAAAATTTTATGTAGAAAATGTTCGATACTCTGAATGGCCATAATCTATCACCAGTTCAGATACGATACACCCTGTATAAACTATCAAAATTACGATATCCCAATTATTTACTCAAGATCATCAATCAATTCATAACTGGAAGAACTACACAGGTCAGAGAGCAAAATAAAACGTATATACAAAGGAAATAACAAGAATGCTTGACACTGCGATTTGCCGATGACATAACAATACTATGTTGGAAAAATGTATTCTTCAGTTGCAAGTACTGGGTGACATCACAATAGCATGGATGAGAAAATGGAGAATCACAAGATCAGCTTTCCAAATATTAAAATAGGAAAGATCACGGTTACACTCACGAACATGTGTAAATAATTCAGTATACTTTAAGCATTGTATAATATATACAATGCTTTCAGACAATAAGTTGAGTTGACCACTATGAAACACAGAGTACAACAAACACTAAATTGCCAACATTTCCATTCTATTCTCCATGGAATAACTCTTTTTATGTAAATATATGTTTATTTCAATAGAATGACTGGACGTTGGGCATCAGACAACAATGAAAGACGTTTTGAAGCCGATATATATGTAGATAGATATATGTTTATTTCAACAAATGTATATGGCAGGAATTTTCGGTCACTAGCCATTTGATTTGTATCAATTAAGTTAATTTCTCTCTCTCTCTCTCCCTTAGGTGTACTTTGTTACATATTCATAAACTGATTTATGTTAATCTAGACGATTCTATTTATTGAAAAAATAGGGCTTTGTCCCTGAAACATCAAAGCATCATCCTTTCTAACAACCAAAGGGTCATTTTTGTCAGCCTATTACATACAAAACATAAGATCAGCAGTCATGGTAAAGGAATGGTAAGTCAACAAGTGATGCCATGTACACTGAAGTGAACGAGATCATAGGCAAGTTGGAAAGGAACAGAAGGTATAGGCGTTCTTCTGGACCTAGCAAAAGCATTTGACACAGTTAACCATCAATAACTTCTCTCTGTCCTTGAAACGCTTTTCAGCTATCACTGAATGTTCAGAAAACTCACTTTACAGCTTTTTCTGCAAATAATGCAAATAGACCGGAGTTCCAGAATATTAGCATCAGTAATCTGAATAAAGACATCACAAAGGTTGGCAAAATCAAATACTTGGGCATTATAATTGACAAAAATCTCAGGTGGGAAACACACATCAACCATTGAACGAGTTGTTCAATGGTTAGAAAGCTAATTTATAAATTCTATATACTGAGAGAGATACTGTCGATTAAACTATTGCTTATAGTATACAAATCACTCGTAGAGTCACTCCTACACTATGGAATACTGGTATGGGGCGATATGCATGAGAACTCACTACAAAATCTCAGTGATCCAGAATTTCATACTGAAAATTATCTTTAGACAAAAAAAAACGATCCTCCACAGATGACTTGTATTCATTAGATATACTTAATATTCGGTCATTATACTTTCTAACAATTTCAATATTTGGCTATAAGAGTGGTCTTTGTCAGAGAACATTCAATCATGGCTAAAACACACGGGGCGCACAGAACCAGGTACTTGTTGCACCATTCAACAACAAGAACATTAGTCATCGATTTGCAACATATATTCAAACTAAAGCTTATAATCTATTGTCCCTTGCCATTCGGGGATGTCCTGTCAGGAAATTCACCACTGCCACTATACTATTTATTTATAATAATTACCAGGACTTCTCGAAAATTTTGGAATCATATGATCTATATACTTGTTAGTTACCAACTTACTATTGTATTATATCGTATTTCTCAGTTATTTTCTGCTTTTATAATGTAAATAGTATTCTACCTTTATTTCTCTTTTACTCTGCCTTTTAGTTTTTGTCTATGCATTCATTTTACGCTATTTTTTCTCACTGCACAATACAAATGTGTACTCACTTAGAGTGGGGGAGAGGGAATATGCTGATATGAAATTTTCTAATTCTACCCTATCGTTAATACCTTATTTGGAAATAAGGGAGTAAATGTGTTATGTATTTAATGTATATCTTGATTGTTATGGATTTCTAATACAGCTACCATTCCGTATTAAAATTGCTAGTTCATATTATGGCCACGTTCTAATCAACCTGTGTATGGATTAACAAGACTCATTTCCATATATACTGATTCAATTGAATTGAAATCTCACACTTAGTTACAAAATGGAACCTTAAAGGTTCATGCAAAATTTCATGGGCGTTGTAAGGTAATAAGATCACAAAATCTTCTAATAACTAGGTAGACGCTTTGGATAATTATAATTTGTACAAGCATGTAAAAGGCTCTTGACTTCATGTTAGTGCTAGCTATGATAGCTTGTTTTAATATGAAAAATAATATTAATTATGAAACTCACCGTGGGTGGTCAATTTTGATTTTATAGTGTCCAGGATAAACAGGAGTGAATGAAAATATTCCACCTACACTCGTTTCAGTCTTACGAATTTCAGTTTCAGACTTGAGTTCCACAATGACTCCTTCTGGTCCTCTTGAGCTATCTCCGAAGTGTTCTACCTTTAAAATAATTCAAATGATCAGTCAGAAATTCTCCCTATGAATCCAGGATCATCAGATATCTTTCTATGGACTATTCATCAGTTAATAGATATACTATTAATTCTATACTAACTTTTCCAGTTATACCAAATCCCTTGAAACTGAAATTGATATCAATTCCCTTGCTACAAAGGTCATTCCCTCCATCTATCAACAATTCGATTTTAGTTGGATTGAAGCTCCATCCTGGTGGTGGATTCAACTGTGAAAATGTTTGACTGAGATTAGAAATCCTTCAATTGCAGTCTCTCCACTAACCTGAATTATATATTCTCCTTTATCGTAAACAGGAAGAAAGTAATAGCCATTGTTTGGTGCGCAAAATGTTTTGTCTTTCAGAATACCTTGTTTCGTTAGCCTATGAAACAGAAGGAAAAAAATTGTATGTGGATACGTGGAAATTTAAGATAAACTTTTCTTACAACTTAACCTCCACTTTTGAGAAATCAATTTGTACATGACTTTTCACGAATCCACCACAACCTAAGATATCGTCTGAACTAGCAGTTGATGCCAGAATAAAAAATGTAATGGCTGAAGGAATAAATTTGTACATTTCTTTCATAAATTTTGATTTTTTCCATCAATTCTATTATCAAATGTCATGTAGAAAAATCCCATACATAAAGTAAACATAGATAAACTAAGAGCACAGACTGGTCTGTGATAAGAGATTTGTCTATGGTAAATATGGGTTCTGTGATCCCATCAGTTGAAATCACAGACCAATCTGTGATGAAATTATGGCGCAGCGATGCCAGAATTATGGCATTTCAGGCAAAATTATGGTACAAATTTTAGAACGTTACTTTTACTTCGAATAAGTTCAAATTCACAATGATGAAATAATGTATTTGAAACTTTTTGTCATATTCCCAGAATTTCTGCCCAAAAGGTTATCAAAAATGGAACAAAAACCCAGATATTTTAAATTTTGCGTACCTCAACTGATATTTTAGGTATTTCATATCTGCTTAGGCGGTAGACCGAGCAAGAGGTATATTATCCTATTATTGTTATATGTTACTACACACTACACCCTTTGTGAGGGTGTCATAAAACCAAGGTCTTCAATTAAACAGATTATGCCATAAAAACAGCCCGAACCGAATAATTATTATTTTGAAAGGAGAAGAGAAAATTTTTCGGCTTCGAATCTGGACCTGTAGAAAAAAAGGTTCGGTGTGCAATAAAATTGGCTTTATTTGACGAAATACCTAATCCTCTGAAATGTACCGCAGTTTTGCCGTATTCTTAGTTTTCTCGTACCCACCGTTATATACAAGTAATTAAAGGAAATCGATTATTAGTATAATTGTTTTTGAGCAAAATATTGAATCGACCAAAATTATGTTACAGTTATATGGAACGTTTATTGACGCTGTCGATTGGCTTGCTAGAGAGAAAAGTACACTAGAAGAGAGAGAGTTGGATAGGTTTCGTCCGTTGGAGCAGCCAATATGTGTAGCCAAATTCAAGAGATCGCTTTCTCGTTGAAAAGTTTTTGACGGCGGTTAAAGTTTTTCAGTAGTCTCACGGACAGAATATTTGATTCCAATGATAAAAAAATCATGCAAGAGACCTATTGCGAGAAAAAAATCTTTGAAATTTTTCATTGAATTTTTTTCGGAAATTATTCCTGATTTAAAATACATTTCGCGAAGAGTCTGAACCCCCCATTCTACAACATGTGTACCAAATTTCAGTTCGATTCGATTATATTAGGAAAAAATATGTCAAATTTCGTGGTGAAAGTTGGTAACCAGTTGAAAAATGCTGATGCACAAGTTAGTGCAAAATTTCGTGATGACCGCGTCATTCAAATTCGTTGCCAAGGTGGTCATCTTTTCACGTCTGTTTTCCTAGAATTTTTCATTCCTAACCTTCAGCAACTCACAACACAATCCGTACAGTAGCGTAGCTTGGCTTCGAGGGTCCTGTATCAAAATTTCTTGAGGGGCCAGAAGGATACACACAAACTTCCGAGGCCCCTGTAGCCTGGGTGCCTTGTTTCATTGATACAGCGGTAACAACAGCCCAAGTCTTCATCACTCATCATGTCTACAACTCTGCAGGCGCTTCCACGGTACTGGAGGGAGATTGAAATCTCCCTATTATTGAACCTAAGTCAAACGTAAGACATTGTGCAATCTATATGCAGAATTAATATCTTGACTAAGTTCAACACATCACATTTTAGCTTGGACAAAAATTGGAATCAAAAGTTTAGTTTATTAAAAACTCTTCATTACATTTCAATGGTAACAAAAACAATTGAATAACTATCAGATAAGGAACATACATTAAACATAATTGATCATTCTAAATTAGAAAACTTTATTGAATATGGAAGGTCTCCATCTGCTAACTTTGGAAGCCTCTTGCTCTCTCTTGGCTGCAGCTTCAGCCTCTAGCTGATCAAGAAGCATCTTTCTCCTTTCCTTGAAAGCTTCAATAGGATCATCAAAGGGACGGTAATGAAGTAAAACTTCCCTAACATCTTCTATCTCATTCTCGGCAATACCTTAGAAATAGAACATAATAAGATAACATCAGCACAAGAAACCTGAACAACTCACTCTTCAGAAAAGCAGTTAAATCAAACATTGTTTGATCACTATCTGATCCATCCCATTTTTTTATCGCTAAAAGATTTTCAGGATGGAATTTGAGATTTTGAGGTTGCCAATCAATAGCAATTACCTTGCTTAAGTCTCTATTTAGCCTGTCCAAACTTTTAACATGGTAACCCCCACTGAAGTATGTAGTATCTCGAGGTAGTTTATATGCAATAATATTCTTAGGGTCTATTGCTTCACACAGAGGAAATAGAGTCATACCTTGTTCAGCAGTATAAACTACTATTTCATATATACCATGAAGTGACTCCAGAAAATAATCAAGCCCTTGAAAATTAGACAAACTTATATTATCCTATATCTTGAATTTTCTCATCTAAGAGCATTTTAAGCGATATATTTTGTGATACCTGGTCGTTTCTTGAACCTCCATCCAGTATTATATGTCCAATCTGGGTGAACGAGAACATCTGTTATTTCCAAAACCAATGTATACTTTGGTTGAAGATAAGGATATTGCAAAGGATCAGGTAAAAGCTTCAATCTAGAGGGTTCTTGGATAAGCTGAAATAAATATCGAGTTCATAATATATTTCATAAATAACAAATTTTCACTCACTCTTGTGTAAAAATCTAGCTCCCTGTATGTTCTAATAAGGTACTGCTGCCAAACAGGTTTATCTTCTATATCTTGATGTAAATTCATTTGCTCTGGATCAGTGATTGGGGCACCCAGAGTAAATATCAAGTAGCCACCTAATATTGTGAAACTTATACCCAATAATGAAAGGGTAATTTTCATAGTTCTCCATGCCTGCTCTCTCTTTTTTCTTGCTTCTTCCTCCTCATTAGCTTCATTGGTTTGTTTGTCAATTATTTCCTTATCTTTAGCTATCAGATTTCCCAGGGGAGATTTGATTTTATCGAATTTTTCATCTGCAAGGATATAAAACAAATTGTGTAATGAAAATTCCCGGAAAATAAGAATTTGTATTCACCTGTGAATCTCCAAATTCCTGTCGAAATATAACGAAGTTTGATAACGCCGCAGCAGTTCTTTTGATTTACAAGCAAACCTGATGTTTGCTTCAATACATTACTTACCAAATTAACGGTTCTAGATGAAAATTTAAACATTTTCACGCATAAAATGAACGTCCAAGTTTCAACTACCACATAAATGCCGAAGAAAGTTAGTCATAACCTAAAATAATTTGAATGTAGGTCTGTGAATTTTCGATTTCTATGAAGCCCTCGAAACTCAAATTTATTTTATGAACAAATATATAATCGACAACGAATAGACAGCTTTGGTAGATCTTGCTTGTACTCTTTAATAATGAATTATTAATACTAACTATTAAGAAATTGATGGATTTTTCATGTAGTTAACGTCAGTCGATACCCAGCGATATATACCATTTTGGATGCATGGAAATTTTTTAAGGGTTTAATGATAAGTAGGAAGAGATACACTTTCATAATATCTAATGAATCATTTTTATTAAAATGTATTGGTTTCACTAGCACAATCATCATGAACACTGCACATAAGTACACAATTTAGAAAGGATTACGATACTTATTCATTATAAAAAATATATCAATAAAACAAGGGATTCTTTTGTTCGTAAAAAAATATATTGATTGTGAAATGGTATAAATCACATGTTTTTTGTACATTGTATTGTTTGCAACAACTTCATGTAGGTGATCAATGTAATAAATTAAAAGATCAAACATTCGAAACACATAATACTTATAGCAAAACTATACAACACAAGAAATATTCGGACAATTTCATTTTACGTATGAATGAATTAAAACTTGGACAATCGTGTATTGGCTATTCTTTCATTCTTTTTTTTTCTATGATGAATATTTTCAGTAGAATCATAGCATGAGAAACTTCCTAATACTACAAAAAAAACTTCGCACCGAACTTATTGAAAAATTGTATCATGATCAAAAATATCACAATCCAACAGCATATACTGAAGAGAAATATAAATTGACACTTTCTCAACTATTATCTAGCAGTAAACAGTATTTACTCAAGAATGGGTTTTGTTTGGCTAGAAAATTGTTTTTTTCAGCTCAGATATTTTGTATTCCATGTATTTGTAACTGTAAGAGTTATTCTTGAGAATAATTGAAGGGCTATTGAATATATATGTCGAGGGACATTTTGTACAATATAGGAATATAATGGCTCATGCTTTCCCCTTCTGGAATCCATTCAAGTAATGTTGCTTTCACCTATCAATCAATGAAAATTTCAAGCTGATGAGACCAATGAAAACCAAATCCAGTTGGGCAAATCAGATCTCACCAGACAGTTTTTGAGCAACTCCTTTAATATTGAAGCAGTTTCTGAGAACACCGAGATAAGTTATTAGCTGACTGCCAAAACCTACATTATTATATTAAATACAGAGGCCACTTTCTAAACATGAAAATAGCCTTCAAACACAAGTATGTTGTACAGCATGTCATACTCAAATACTAATCAACGTTTTCACAAAACTTTCGATGGCCAATCAACTCCTTGATTACAGTTCGAATTCAATTGTTGAGTTGACAATGAACTGTATTCGAGCACAGAATGTTGATTGACAATCAAGCCCTTGTACAGGCAATTAAAATTTCATGAAACCAGCAGTAAGAAAAGCAAAATACTCTGAGTTTCAAGTTCACATGAGTCCATGAAACACATTTATAAGTGTCCAAGCAAGTAAAAGCTTTATAAAGTTATGTGTGAAAAATGTGAAATTTCGCAAAAACTGTTTGAAATAGGGGATGCCAGATAATATCATTTTATCAAGAGATCAAAGCACTTAATTGCAAGACAATGGAAATATACAAACACTTCCTAAAACTCGATTAAGTTCTGTGAAATAGTTACTACCGATCTGGTATTTTCTGTATAATTCTTCATTTCCACAAACCCATTGGAATCCTTACTTTCTAAGTCAATATGACTATGAAAGGTAGCTTTCTTTTTAGTAACAATTTTGTTGCTCTTTTCATTTAATATTTTTGGTTGAGTATTGTTCTTCATATAATCTAACACAGGATCATCCCCAGTCTTCATACTTATTTTAGCTCTAAGTATATGGTACTGTGTTCGCCAATATTCATAAGATGCTGTTCTGAGCGTAGAAACCCACTTGTTTACATCAGATTCACATCGACATGAAAATATATGTTTGACATCATTATCTCGAACTTTGCTATTTACCCTGAAAGTTATCGAGAACGCGAAGGGGATACCTTTATGTTCATATGCAATATGAGCGTTTTCCAACACTAATACTGCCATGGGCTCAGGTTCGTTCAACTTGTGGTAAAACAGCAAATTGGAATACAGTTTGAAATACCTTTCTTTGAAAGTTGACTGTTGATACCAATCCGACCATTCTTTACCAGTAGGTTTCATATGCTGTAACACCCCCTCCAATTTTGGAGTGTTTTGGATGGAAAATTGAATTAATTCTTTATCATTGAACCTCATCCTTAAAATGAGATTAGATGTTTATTTGTACTTCCTGGATGTTTTGAATTCGATATCTTAACCTACGATTACAGTCAAGTTTTTAAAGGTAGGAATAAACTATGCTTTATGAAACTATGGAAGTTCTTTCTTATTAATGCCATAGACAAGATCAGTGTTTATTATCGCTTATCCATATATAATATATCTTGTTTATGCACTTATCACACTGCATTCAAAGATAAATCTTTATTATTACTTATTGTTAAACAATGTTATATGCCACAGAACATCAAATATATAATTATTACCGCAGCACAGACCAGGTCTATGTTTATTACAACATTATTACCACAGACCACAGAATACAAATATACCATTATTACCATGTAGGAACCTACATGATTATAACCATAGAGAAAGAGACATAAGTATAAACAAATTAGATTAGTGTATCGCTGCTAAGCGATACGCCCCCTGGCGAGAGAAATTCGAACACTTCCAGGCTAGTAGCACAGAATAGAGATGTAGTAATACTTCTCTATTCTGTTAGTAGTTTTCCGAAGTGTCCGTTATACGTGTTTTGCTTACTTTCAGAGTTCATTTTCGAGCTTTTGTATTGTTCTCAGAGTTGAAATTTTGGTATGCCAAAAGTGTTTGTAATATCATTGTTTAAACAATGGTAATATTCATCAATCGATTACTTTTTTTCCGATTGAAATTTTCGATTGTATTCGAAATGGCATCCTCCCGAAATGACTATTGTTGTGTGCCTCAACTCAATGTTATTTATGATCTAAGAAGAGAGGATCATCTTCACTGCATTAAATTTTAATTTTCTCCAAAACAACTTCATGTACATATGTTTTCAGGTGAAAATGGAAATAAGAGAGCTGTTCCTTCAGAGAAGCTACCGAGCACTTCTACAGCTACCTACTTCACATACTACACAAGATCATATTCAAGGATATTGATCTGATTGAAAAACGGATAAAAACCAGATATACTGTTATTGTTTATAATAGCTAAAATTATTTATATGAATATATTAATATTTTTTATTTGTATATAGAAAGTTTTGGTTAAACCAGCTGTGACATTTTTCATCTTGCTAGTATCTTGAGCTGCTATTATATGAAAATAAAAGCATTATATATATCTATCTGTTTCCTTCTGAAATACGATGCAAAAGAACTAAAGCAGAAAAGCTATGTTTTCATTTTATTGATTCTCTCGTTTGTGAATGAGAACATATAAGTCGTATCATTCAGACTGATTCTAGATTTACCACCTAATATGGCCTGCATTCAGCACTTCTCCACAATAATTAGAGTCCTTGAATTATTTATTGAGGCGGCTACTTTCATAAATTCAAGTAAACTTAGATATAGGTTCATTTTGATCCACCATGCGACACAAAAATAACATGGAAATTATACCCCAGGCACGATTTTATATCGTGATCCAAACGAACAGTCCCTTCTCAAGAAATCTGACACAAAATTATAATTTCTTTAAATATTGTAGCTCTGGTTAATAAAGCTTTCGTTCTCCATCACATTTCTACGGTTTGTTTACAATGTTAATGTTTACATAAAACTACTAGTACTAGTTTGGACAGGTTCCAAATTTAACCGTTAGGGCGCTGGCATCTTCGCAGAAGTTCCCAATCGGACATAAGCTTTGTTTTAATTCATAGACAAGATCTGGATCTAACTTTAAAGTTCCAAAGTATTGGTCGTTTTGACAACTTTGGATAAAAAAGTTTGACAATTTGAAATTACATAAACAATCCTACTTCATTTCTTCCTGTCTCCTATGATTATAGTAATAGTATATCCCTCCTTCGTCACAAGTCACGTTTATTTCCATATGTTGAATTTCTTCCAATAACTTGGGTAGTAAAAATTCAAAATGAGAGAAGCAGAATTACTCAAGATCAACGAGGAACTACGTAAAAAAGTAGAAGAATTAGAAAGGAAAAATAATGTTGTCAGGCAAAAAATTCCCGAAATGTCTTCCCAAGTTGTTGATTCTAACCCATACAGGTAATAAACAATGAATATATTTTCTCATGAGTAAATCTAGGTCTCATACTAAAGGCTTAGAAACTAAATGTAATTAACAGCTATAAATTACCTCCAGACGACGAATACTTTCGAAACTATTCCGCTTAAACATTCTTTCCTTCAACAATCGAATATTAGTAGAAGTAAATAATATTCATATTTATTATCGTTGAAATATAAGATTCCAAAAATGTCAAGTCAATCTAAATTGAATTTTAAATCTGGAAGCTGAAAAAGAACTTCTCAAAACCTTTCAAACTTTATAACCATTTCAGTCGTTTGATGGCGTTGAAGAAGATGGGAATAGTTAAAAATTATGAGCAGATCAGAACATTCTGTGTGGCAATCATTGGTATTGGTGGGGTGGGCAGTGTAGCTGCTGAAATGTTAACACGTTGTGGAATTGGAAAATTGCTTCTATTTGACTATGATAAAGTTGAATTAGCTAATATGAATAGGCTTTTCTTCCAACCACACCAATCTGGACTAAGTAAAGTTGAAGCAGCTGCTGAAACACTCCGGAATATAAATCCTGATGTTGAAATATTGACTTTCAATTACAATATCACCCTCCTTGATAATTTTGAAAATTTCCAAACTTCTCTGATGTAAGTTTAATAAAATGATGATATCACTCAATCTCTATTTCTCATGAATTATTGAAGGACTCATGGGAGAGAAGGAAGGTCTGTTGATACTGTTTTGAGTTGTGTAGACAATTTTGAAGCTAGATTGACAATCAATACGGTTTGCAATGAAAATAATTTGAATTGGTTTGAGTCTGGCGTTGCGGAAAATGCAATTTCAGGCCATATCCAGTTTATCAAACCAGGTAAAACTGCCTGCTTTGCTGTGAGTATTTCTTTGGAAGTATTTTGATCATATCATGCAATTGAAATTATTGCATTGTCTTTTAATTTATAGTGTGTGCCTCCGCTTATAGTAGCGTCTAATATTGATGAGAAGACGTTAAAAAGAGATGGAGTATGTGCTGCTAGCTTACCAACTACAATGGCAATAGTAGCGGGATTTCTTGTCCAAAACTGTCTGAAATATTTGCTTCGATTTGGTGTCGTAGCAAACTATCTTGGTTACAATGCCTTGAATGATTTCTTCCCTACTATGAGTTTGAAGCCAAACGAGAATTGCGAAGATAGGTTTTGTAGAAAGAGGCAAGAGGAAAAAGCTAAGGAAGCAGATGAGGAAATGAAGGAAAAAGTTGAAGAGGAAGGACCAGTGCATGCTGATAATGAATGGGGTATATCTTTGGTCGATGAAAGTGTAGATGAGCAAAAAACATCAGTTGGTGTAGCCGGTATTGAATTTGCTTATACTTTATCATCCCAGGAATTGAAAGAAGAACCAGAAGAAAAATCTACTGATAATGTCAGTTTAGAAGAGCTCATGGCACAAATGAAATCCATTTGAACCATTCATTAAGTTTTAAAATTTCATAAATTAATTTTTTTCTCAATCCTAAGTATCAATTTCAATTCATAAAATCTTTGGGTAAACCTGCAGTTTCGAAAAGCGAATTTCAAAACAAGTTGTTCGCATGCGCTGACAGTGTCATTTAGGGTAGATCGTTACGATACTGTGAAATCCTGTGATAATCCCCAGAAGAATGTCACGTCATTTCATATTCTGTTTCTCCCAAATGAGTTGTACAAGAATTACAAGATATATGGTGGGGAAGAAAATCTATGAAAGGAATAATGACAATTTTGTTCTGTTTTTAATGGGAAAATGATCTTACTTGGTTTTCAATATGAGAAACTAGTTTTTCTGATTTGAACTGTCACTGTCCCATGTTAACCTTACCTACCCTAGTATCTAGACAAATCAGAAGACGAAATGCAAAGTGCACTATCCTCAATTGAATTTCTTCTGATTTAGACAGTCCTAAATCAAACTAACTCAACATAACCTCTGACAGGCACATTACTTCATCATTATTTCATATACCCCATTTTCAAATTAGAATTAACCAACTCTAATGAATCCAAATTCTATCACTTCCGAAACGACATTGCAGGTGTCTTGTTCTGAAATCCACTTGTCGAAACCGCAGGTTTATCAAACTTTGTTATTAATACAAAGCTCTCATTGTGCAATGTTATATATTTTCCATATTGGTTTATAGTTTTATACTTTTCAATAGAGTTTTTTACTGAATATATGTTTTTCTGGTTTTTTTATGCTTAAAAACCTGATGGAGAACAATTGGAAACTTGTGTGAAAGTGTATGTTTCAAAGCATAATATTTCAACAATCAAGTAAATCGATCTGAATATTTGTCAGTACCTATCTAAAAGAGGTAAATATCATAATGCAAGAATCCTGTACTATATAGAGCGTCTATCCGCAAATTCGTTCGGAACTTGATCGATTTCCCTTACTCTGAAAAAAAATCCTCGAGATCTTACCAACCAAGCGTCAAAATTTATTCATATCGAGACGTCACGTTAATTTGAATTGTATATATATTTTAGAACATAATGTCTGCAACCGCAGAGGAAGGCATAAATGTAGACACCGGTATCTCGTTCCTGCCGTCAATCGGGCATTGAGCGGGAGATTCGAAAATGGACTTTGAATATTCGTAATGTTTGTAATCAAAATCCTCATAGGTGAAATATTGGCTTGCCTTTATTTAAACATTCTATGTATTTAAAAATATTCTTGCCAGTGATAGTAGACGCAGTACTATACTAAAATTGTTTATAAAATTGGAGAGATTTTAAGCGAACTAAATTCTCGTTATTTTGGCGTGGTTATGGCCATAACTATTACGAATTTTCAATCGGTTTAGGGTAAAATAGGGTTTCTCTTCCGAGCTGAATGTTAAATATTTTAGTAATCAATTACATCTCCAGGTTTCAGAATCAACTAATTTCCGAAAAGCTGGAAAGTTTGGCAATGCCACCCTTTTACTATAACGATAACCATAACCACAACATTATTCATCCGTAAATTACGGAACCCGTTGTTGTTAATAAAGTAAACGGAACGGTAGAATGAGGTAATAATAAAAATGAGTCTAAGAGCTATACGAACCCTCATTAGAATCTGGATATTGCAGAATATGGCATATGTGTGTTAAGAAATCACACAGTATTAGTAGAGGAGTATGATACATAAACATTTGCAAAAATCTGTCTATGTAATTTGGCATCTAGTTTCAATATGGAGCCAAGAGCTCAAGTGCAGCATGATAATCCTCTTCCGTCAAGCTCTGCTTGAGTACGTTTCAGGTGAAGCCATAGACAAGATATATTATATTATTTTGAGTGAAGGTTTACTTTTTTTGGGAGTTCTCTTGAAACCTTGCTGGAAACGTTTGTGTTTAATCTAAAATGAAAATAACGAGTATTCTAAAGAAATAGAATACTCAAATTTATATACAGAAGAAAAACTTATCATTACCATATTCAACCTTCTGTATATTTTGAGAGTTCGCTAATAAAAATTTTAAGAAGATATATTATTGCAATTATGAGCAGGACGCTGCTGATATGGATTCAATTAAATAAATATCAGTATCCTTAACAAAACACTGTGTAACTATTTCCTTATCCACTTGCACTTTATGCGTCTAACACACGTTCACATGCTGAACGAGTGGGGAGGATGGTATACAGGGAAAGGGTTGTTAAAAAGCCATTAGGGTAGTGCTGGGTTATCTAGGGTGAGTCAAGTACATATTTGGAATAATGGGGGAAGATCATTGTTTATCAATTTATCTCTTCTTTTAAACATATGTATACCTTCAAGCGTATTCAAGTAGGTTTTTCCCGAGCTCTAATAGAGTTATGGATTTTTCTGAAATTAAATTACCGGTTGTTAATACGCGATTAGCGACCGCCGATTTGTCAGGATGGTTGTTGAGGATATGGCTCATGTGTTCCTTAAATCTCGTGTTGATGTTCCTCACTGTTTTTCCGATGTGAGATTTATCGCAGTCTGAATATTTTATTTCGTATATGCCCGATTTTGATTCATCCGGAATTTTATCACACGTATTTCCCAGAAGCTGTCTGGTTTTCGCAGCAGTTGTGAAAGCTTACTTAATATTTACTTTTTTGAAAATGTTCAGCAGTTTCTTGTAGGTTTCATGATGATACGTGAATACCTTGAAACCGTCATCTTTTTCCGTTTCTTTCATTAAAGTTATGTCTTTGGAAAATTGTTCATCCTTATGTTTGGTTATCAGATTTCGTACTAATAAAGTGTTTATTGTAACCGTTGTGTTTAGCAATTTGGAAAATTTTGTTTTGTTCTTTATTGAAATCAACTTCACTGAGCGGTATTGTACTGTACCAGGTTTTAAATCATAATATTTCTCTATATTTAAATACTACGCCCATGTGCTAAACCGTGATTCCCTCAATCATTGAAGGGAACGTTGATTTTTCAATGGTCGAGACACGAACCTAAAATGTATATAAACGAAACGCCGGCAATGATTCGGGCTCTTTGAAATTCACAATGGAACAAGTAAGTCGACACAGTCCCTGTTCGAAATTATGACGAACAAAGGATGTCATCAAACACAGCCATCTTCGCTTTTAACCAATACTCCTTTAGCTAGATTCTAGTGGGGTGAGGGTGGGACTAAGAGCTGTATGGCTGGGTCCCAATAAAAAAATAGAACCATCCTAACTAACAAGTAGTGTATTTAGATTGTGATGAACCGAATGTGGGATGGTGACTGATGTTCCTTAGCTCTAGAGCCCATTTGAGCGCCGTCAATCTGCATATTGTTATTCCTCTGATGGTGGTATTCCGAAATGTAACTATTTACTATTTCCACTATGCATCTGTTCAATATATCCCATTCATTGAGGTTATTTATATGAAGGTATATTTAGCTATATTCATACATTAGAATCTAGAGGTACCGTCAGTTAGGTATCTTCTCATGAACCTGTTATTAATCTGCCTTTACCATTTATTGGCGCCTAAATGGCAAAGGTATGCATGAAGTATCAAATAACCCTGTAAGGCTCGACATAGCCACACTGTTGTACATCATTTATGCAGCTACTATTCCAACAATGAGGTTTATAAGAGAGACTTAAGTGTTGGACAACCTTCGTGGTTCTTTGCTTCATTCATTAGAGATTGGATCTCATCTATTGCCTGAGTTTAATTGACGTCCACATTTACTGCTAATTCTTCCTGATGTTACATTTGAATAAATATCGGTTTGGAGTTTTTCTAAGGCATTCTTTTTCCTCCTGCAAGAGAACCGCACCGAATAGCCAAATTGTTGTTTTATTTATTCTAACCTGAAATCCCCCTCAATATTCTCTGAATAAAAAAGTATTTTGGGTTGCGAACACAACATATAGTCCTATTCATTTCATTAAACGATCACAGCATATTGGCCATGGGTGGGTTTTACGAGTAGGTAGAAGGGTTTAAAAGGGTGGGATAGTATAGTGTCCTGAATAAACGATCAATCAAAAAGTGTAGGCTGGCTGTTTTTTGTGACCAGGGTGCCACTGAGTCGACCGGAATAAACAGTCCGAGTTTGGTGGTTTTCTATAAATGTCGAAACTAATTGTTGTGGTGATGTATCTGGGTAATTTTAAGGCTGAAAATGAAAGGGAACCGTTGTTTTCGAATTCGCACGTGAATTTAATGGACGGGTATTGACTGTTCATTATATGGGTGAATTCTTCTACATCAAAATTTTCGTCGACTATAGCGAAGACGTCGTCGACGTATCGGGCCCAAAATTTTGGAAAATTTCTATTACATTTCATTAATTTCTTCAACAACAGGCAATCTCAGTTTGAAGACCGGTGAAACAGTATAAAAAACGGATAAAACCTTTGTTAAAATTGCCAACGTTTCGAATCTTCATTGATTCTTCATCAGGCTACAAAAAATACAAAAAGTATCGCAACTGATGTCAGTTCACTAAAGGAACAGAACACAACATAAGAAGAAAGTTTATCGCATGAAAAAAAGGGATTTCAACATTTTTTTCTCTTTCCTTATTGGTACATTCATAACATAACATCAATGATACAATTCAAGCAACACATAACTCATTAAGCCAGAAGCGTGCTGCCCAAAGAAGTCGAAATTTAAAAGCGCTTAGTAAAAGGTACAAGTCAGCAATAAAGTTTCATCTTTTTTTTCTCTCGTCTCTCTCGACCAATATTCACCCCATGATGCATTATTTTTGCAAACTATAATTTCAGACTCACCTCTTTAATTAGGTTTCGTAGATTTTTTCACCAATTTCGGACCCATTCGGATTTCAAATCAGTCTATAATTATTCAGAGATCATTATGAATAAACGCTCCATCAACAACAAATTATATTCAAATACAGGTAAACAATAACATGAAGGAGCGGAAGAACAACGAATGATCGCCCATATATGAAACATCACGCAAAATATTCAAAAACTTTCTTCTTATGTTGTTGTGATCTGTTCCTTTAGTAAGATGATTCACTCATACTCTTTGTAGCCCTGATGGAGAATCAATAAAGATTCGAAACGTTCGCAATTTTAATAAAGATTTTATCCTTTTTTTTGCTGTTTCATCGGTCCTTAGACTGAGATTTCCTATTGTTGATTGATTACAAGGACGAGACTTTTAATTACAAATTAATTTCTTCTCTTACTTACCGAGAAGAAAATTAGCTAATAAAGGGGAGAGCCGATCTTCCACGGCCGTACCGAATGTTTGTTGGAAATTCTTACCATCAGAAGAAAGACATTCTGCTCCATGCAAAGAGAGGTCAATATCAGCAACTCATCGACTTCTATCCGAGGAAGATTCAATTCGAGCAGCCATTCTTCTAATTGTTGCAACTCAATATATCGACTGGGGTATTTGGAAATAGGGATATAGACGTCCCAGGATATTAAACGGTCCTTATCCCTTACGTTATACTTTTTCAACTGTTCTAGTAATTCCGACGAGTTTTTGATTGAAAGAGAAGGTGGAGAATCCTAGTGAGTTGAATTTATTAACTAACCATTTCGCGATGTTATTGTAAGTCGCATATATTCGAAACTATATGCCTCATTTGATTTCCCGGTTTTTTTCAGGGTCTCGTTGACTTTAATCACGCATTTCTTTAGACGGTTTTGTTTTATTTCAACGTAGGGTCCTTCATTAATTAGTTTGTTTACTGACTTCACATACTCTGATTTGGAAAGGATCACTACCGACTTGACTTTGTCCGATTTCAAATAGAAACGCGGTTTGTTTCTGAGCGATTGAATAATTTCATTATTGCTATACCTACCTTTTTGGTTTTAACGGTTTTTGATTTCAGTTTCATCAAGAACGACTTACATTCGGTTCGGACTAAATTTTGTTCGGGTTGCGGCAATCTAAATATGGCGTTTTCAATCTCATCGGAGACGGTTATGTTACGACATATCTGCCAAAACTGTCAGTTAAAGTTAGAGTCAACTTCCAGTTAAGTTTTATAATAACGGATAGGAATATCTTTTGTTTACGTTCCCAGAAATCCCAGATACAATATGTGGTTCCCATAGAATATAGTATTTTAGTATATACACGAGGCCTACGTGAATTAACATGCCGGAAGGTTAGATGTTGCCGTTGTTACAAAGGAGTGTCACGAAGCGGGGAAAAAAGAAGATTGAGCACCGATGTCATTGGGAACTTCTGCGAAGATGCCAGCGCCCTAACGGATAAATTTGGAACCTGTCCAAGCTAGTAGTTTTATGTAAACAAACCTTAGAAATGTGGTGGAGAACGAATATTTATTGAGCAGAGCTTGAATATTTAAAGAAATGATTATAATTTTGAGTAAGATTTCTTGAGAAGGAACTTCTCGTTTGGATCACGATATAAAATCGTACTTTGAATCGTTCCTGGAGGATAATTTCGGTGATATTTTAGTGTATGTGGCTTGGTGGATCAAAATGAACCAATATCTAAGTTTACTTAAATTTCTGGAAAAAAGGCACCTCAAGAAGTAATTTAAGGACTCTTATTTATGTGAAGAAGTGTTGAATGCAGTCTATATTATGTGGTAAATCTAGAATCAGTCCAAATTATATGACTTGTTCTTTGTTTACAAACGAGTGAATCAATAAAATGAAAACAGATTTTCTGCTTTAGTTCTTTTGCATCGTATTTCCAAAGAAAAGGAAACAGATGGACATATAAATGATTTCATTTTTATATTACAGCAGCTCAAGATACACATACAAAATGAAAAATGTCATAGCCGGTTCAACCTACCTATATAAGGAAATGAAAAGTATTGATGAATTTATATGAGTAACTTCAGCTATTATCAACTCTAACAGTAGGTATATCTAGTTTTTGTCAGATTTTCAACCAGATCACTCTTTTAGAATATGATTTTGTGTAGTATGTGAATTAGGTAGCTGCAGAAGTGCTCGGTAGTTTCTCTGCAGCATTTTCCTTCAAAATTCTCTCATTTTCATTTACACCTGAAAACATCATGACATAAAGTTGTTTCGAAATAAATACATTGTAGATAATTTACCTTTATGAGAATAAACATCTTCAGAGAAATGCAGTGAACATACTTTCATGTATTTCGTGACCTGTTTTCCAATCTTCCAATTTCCAAGTTTCCAATTTCTAAAGCTAGGCCTTTCTTCTATCATTGAGTTCCCTGCTAAATGCTGTTTCTAAATTAACTTTACTTTCGTTTGGCTTTGGAAAAAATGAAAACTAGAGGCACTAGATGATCCTTCCTTATTTGACCATGAATAACATTGAGTTGAGGCACACAACAATAGTTATTTCGGGAGGATGCCATTTCGAATTAATACACTCGAAAATTTCAATCGGAAAGAAAGGAATCGATTGATGAATATTACAAACACTTCCAGTATACCAAAATTTCAACTCAGAAAACAACACAAAAGTTCGAAAATGAACTCCAAAGTAAGCAAATTACGTTAGAATAACAGGCACGTCGAAAAACTACTAGCTTGGAAGTGTTCGAATTTCTATCGCCAGAGGGCGTATCGCTTAGCAGTAGTTGCGAATAGTCACTTTACGGTTGTCGGTATGATTTTCGAAATGCTTTTAACGTGATATCACTAAGAACCTTTCGTGAAAAAAAAATACACAGCATTTCGTTTATTTCTGATTAGTTTAATAATCCATTATCGTAAATAATCCAGAACTCACCACGAGGAGGAGCTGTATTACTGAGTTCCAAAAGATTACCATCAGATAGGTATTATTCTAGATTCTGAAGCGTTTAATATCAATAAAACATATCGGCTATCGAAAGAGAAAAATAGAAAAGATATAAGCCCTGGAACCGATAATGCATACTTTCACTGTGATGCACCTGGAAAATGGAAGCGAATTGAGGATGGCCACAAGAAGTCTGTAGAATAAATGGGGTTCGGGGAAACTGCTTATTTCATTTGTTGCACAAATAATTGTAGTTTTCATTAATCATTAGAGAGGTGCCAATGTCATCCGTATTAGTTTTTTTCAGTGATTACTTATACAACTTTCGAGGGAACTGCTGGTAGCAGCAGACGAATCTGGTATTAAATTGATCCTATTCATCAAATTGAGTTTCCGAATTTCGAACTGGGCATATTGGCTTCTTCAAAATCTTTCCTTCTCAAATTGGTGAAATTATTGAACCCCGACGATATTTTTGATACCTTTCCCTGGAAAAATTTATTTGATAAACTATAATAAATCATTTTCTTGAAATTTGAAGGAGAAGTTGGAAAAACCGTGTCTTTGAAATTGGCATAAAAGTGTGAAATCGATTTAATCTGGGCCTGATTGTGTCAATAGATATGAATTTTGTCATGGTGAATAACTAACTTTTGCCTTCGATGTTCAGAATTAGTTCTTTTGGAGGTATTTGTAGAAGCATTGTTTAACTAAACAATGGTAGAAGACATGTAACTAGGTTGACTTGGAAAAATTGAAGGAAAATGCATTATCAGTTAATTTGGGAATTTTTCTCGGTTTACTAATTTTTCAACCATCTGGAGTTACAGAAGGTACAGAATAACAGTCCTTCTACAGTATGAGCATCTACAAAAATACCTACTACCATTGTTTACTTCAGTATCGTCGTGAATTTCGAAACTGTCTTTCTCTATGTAAATATTGCATTCGATCATTGTCATCTTTTTTTACAGAATCTCTGGGAAATTAAAAAACTTAAACTTTTAAAGCATTTATAATAGGTCTAATAACCTGGTACTGCACAAGTACGAGCCATGATGGAACTCGTACCAAAGATTTTCAATCCTTGAAATATATAACCTGTTGATTTCCCTAAATATCGATTCTTCAAGTAGTATTCCAGAACGAAACACACTCTAACAACACTTCACAAACATTACGAAAGATTTAAACACTAATTTTCACCTAAAACACTAATAACACAACCGGTCAGAGCGAAAAACTGGATAATGCGAACGTTTCATCTCGTTTCCCGGCGAAATGATGATGTAAACAAAAGCGTGTATGGACGATCGCATGGCACTCTGTTGTCTATGATAACCCTCCATTGTAGAACTTGCAACATCGCAATTTCGGGCATCCTTCTGGCCTTATAGATTACGTAGGCTACGATACATTATACCATTGTTTAATCCTTCAAGAATGATTATACAATGATTTTAGGTTTATGGTGTTTCCAGTTTCGTTTTCGAATCTCCCGGACCCGGCTTCCGACAACCGAAGTAATCTTTGCTCAAAAACTTTGAAAGCAGTTTATCTTGTCTATGGATTCGAGCAGTAGGTATATTTTGATGTTCTGTGTATTCTGTGGTGAGTAGCGTAGATTCGGTTTGATGTTCTGTGTTCGGTCGTAAAACTGATCAGTGACGTGACATTGACCTTGTTTGAATTCGTGAATATAGTGATTGTTTTTTAATTTTCAAATTGAAATTCTTCAAGTTTGAATAAGAGTGGGGCCTGAAGTGGCCATATTTCAGGGGCCAGAGTTCAATTTAATATTCGTAGTCGTGGAAAGTGTTTAGTTTTGGTTCGTCGAACGTTGGTTCTATTAGGCCATCGCAACATAAAAATTGCAAGATCATGGTGAACGTAAGTGATAACAATGAGAAATATTAATTCTTTCAGTTTTAAAATAACATTTTAATATGGATTTTTCTATCACTGTTTATTTCAGCTCGAAGTATTCACTGTTTCAAATCGAAGTTTGGGGAAGTTGGAAATATCTGAGACAGCCACAATAAAAGAACTAAAGTCTAAGATTGCTAAACTCTCGAGAATATCGGTAGATAGACAGTCACTTCGTCAAGAAGTTAAGGGAAAAGACCTGAATGATAGTCTCAAAGTGGAAAGTCTCAAATTTGGAAGCCCTGCAAAAATATTTGTAAAAGATTTAGGTCCACAAGTGGGTTGGAGCACTGTTTTCTTAGCCGAATATGCAGGACCAATAGTGGTATATGCTTTAGTAGCTGTCAGCAATGGTATTTTACACAGTTCCCTGCCAGAAAGGCACCCTACACTCATGGCCAGGTGAGCTGAACAATTCACAAGTTCATTATTGTCTTGTCTCGTCCAAAGGTTGAAAGAATGCATTTACATTTTCTTATCTGTTGAATCCATGATAAAACAAACCTTCTGAATACATTTCACCTGCTCAAAGTTCTTATCAGTGTAGTCCTTGTAGATTTATAATTGCTGCCAAAATGAAACTTCATGTTATAAATGAATTAACTCAAGCAATTCATATATAATTTATGAAGCAATCAATAAAGAATCAACAATCAATTTTCCTCATTAGTATTTTTTTGAGAATTTTGATTGTTCTTCCCAAAATAATTTATTTTTATTAATTAACCTTGGGATTCACAATACCTGAAATTATCAATAATCATTGGTTAAACAATAGTGAGAGACATTAATTAATGTTCTTTTCTGGTTATTGATTGGATATTTCATGTATTTCAAGTCCGATGTGACCATACTAATTTATCATATATAGTAATGTCCACTTATAATGGCTCCATTTTTAGCGAATTTCCGTTAATAACGAACCAATTTTTAGGGAACATGATAAAGTATACATGTGTTAAGTTTTTTCGCAAATAATGAACCGATTTATAATGAACTTTTGGATCACAAGAACTTTAATTTTTGGTATTTTCTTCAAATATTCTTGTTATATCAGCCGATCGTAAACGTGATAACTTCCAAAAGAAACAACTGAGAAACTCTATATTTGTAGATTATGTTTGAACCTTGATTAAGACGGCCGAATTCGTGAAAGGGTAAAATCCACCTAATGATTCCGCAGATATACTCATTCAAAGTTTTATTTTTCCAACATCTCAAAAAATACAAATGATCTCGAATTGAAATTCGCTACTTGATTGAAAAATGAGAACTTGAAGGTTCCTGCAGAATTTCGTCGTGAGGATAATATGATCAAAAGATCGCAGAATATTGAATATTTGAAATAAAAATTGGAAAATACATTTTTTCAAATTGTTCTAATGTCACGATCATCACAAAATTTAGCAAAAAAAAAGTTGTTTATTAGTATATCCAAGGTAGTTACCAAGTTTCATTATGATTGAATGAGTATTTAATGAGTATACCGGGAAAAAACTACGGAATTTAACATATATTTTCTCAATGTCTCCGAAAATTATAATCGTATACAACTGAGCAGGGTTTTTTTCCGAATTTGATAAATTCTTTTCGAAAAAAATTTTTTTTTAGAATTACTGACAGTTATTAAGTTGCGAGTTGTTATGCTCCAACTAACTGCCAAGTTTAAATCCAATCGCTCCAGTAGTTTTCGAAATATCTAGTAAAAATTCTTAAAATTTCGACTGGCTATAACTCCGAAACCGTTCGGCCGATTTCGCTGATTAACGAACTCAACCTACCATGAAAGTATCAAGTCGATAGGATCTTTCGTACGCCCGTAATCGTGCCTACGGACAGTCTGCCGGACAGAATAGATTTTGACACCGGATTCGCCATCAGTGAGTCCTACCTAGTTGACCTTGAGACCATTAAGTTGGAGAAAGTGAAGAAATATTTGAGTGCTTTGATAATGGTAAACATGAGTGAAATTCAGTTACAGAAATATCATTGATAGTATACTTCTAAACTTTTCAATAACACAATTTGGAAAGACGATATTTTTCTGACTAACAGAAGTTTATATAACTTCCAGAAACCTTGTGAAAGTTTGTAAACGAATTTTTTATTGAAGTTTAATTGGGTGAAGATATTATTTTGAAAATCTAATAATTCACGCAAATCGCAAAAACAATAAAATTTAACCGCTTTTTTAATATCTAATCTCTTTAATTATCATATTCTTCAATTTTTTTTTACATATTCAATTGATCTTATATCAAATTTTGAGAAAGGTGTCGAAGTTAGTTATAAGTTGAAAGTTTTTGTTAGTCTCAGCCAGTATTTTTTATAATTTTTCCATTCGTTTTTCTTTAACCTGTAAAGTGAAATTTTGCATGAACATTCACGCCGTCATTTCTCTACAAAGTACTAGATTTCAATGCGATCGGATCGTTTTTTTTATGTTGGCATAACCGAACCGGCTCCACAAATACCGAGTCCCTAAGTGGATCCTCATTGTGTTTACGACTGACCGTTAGGCCGACCATAAACACACAAACTTTTGAAAAAAAAAACGACATAGAGACTCTGTATTTTGGAACATGTTTGGAGTTTACTTACGAAGGTCAAATTCGTGAATGGGTAAAATCCACTCAATGATTTCGTAGATATATCTATTCGAAATTTTATTTTCACGATATTTGGTTGAAAAATTACTACGTGAAGGTTCATGCAAAGTTCTGTGAGGAAAGTGCTTTTATAGAATTTTTATTTTCAAATTTAAATTCACTTGATGCCCAATGCAATTTTCTATATTTATGTTCATTCCCCTTTGATGCTTACTGAACTTGTAAAAAATAAAAATAATTTTGTATCGTTATGTCTTCTGGATAATGTTGGCAGGGAAAACTTCTGAAAGAAATCAATCACCTAGCGAGACTTAAATTTGATGTTGCACATCAAAATTCGACAGTTAGGTTCGTTAATAAATGTGAAAATTGGGTGGTTTTCCCCCATGTCTCAAGAAGTTTGATTTGACCGATTGAAACTTGATAATTATTTTGAAAATAACGCCGCGCAACTCGATGCAAAATTTCGTGACGATCATATTGTGAGAAACTGTATCACAAATGTTCTCAATTTGGTTAGATCCTAAAGCTCAATATTTAACAACTATGTACCAATTTTGATCTCGACCAGACAAGCAACTCAATACAAAATTTCGTGTCGATAATATTGTGAGGAACTATATCACTAATGTTCTGAATTTTATTAAATCCTAGGGCTCAATATTTAACAACTATGTACCAATTTTCATCTCTACCAGATATGTATTTTTTTATAATAATGAAAAAATACTATTTATATTTTACCCATTATGAACTCAAACTGTGTTATCACGCGACAAACATCTTATACAAATTTTGAGTCTATAAGTTAATAATTTTTGAGAAATAGAAAGACAATTTTTGTATAGTAACTTGGGGCTTGATAACAAAGATAGTATTCATGAATGGCTCCAAGCCGCCTGATGAATCCGTAGATATGATTCCCCGAAATTTTGTATAAGACTTCACGCTGTCATTTTTCTCGACCAAGTACTACATTTGTATTTGTATTGCATTGTTTCCGATTCTCCTAGGTTCCGCGGTGGCTTATACTTGTGCGAGTTAGGTGACCGAGTGTGTTTTGTGTAGGTTGTTACTGATTCCTCACGCCACTTCAGAAACAGACCTGTTAATTGTTTACCGTATCTTTATAAAAATTATTTCCAAAAATCCATATTAGATTGAATTGAGATCTATGGTCATGCAAAATTTCATGAGGAAATGGCTTCGAATTTGCAAAAACGCGTAACAAAACCTACTGACGCCACGTCAGCGTTTTTACAGGTTTTTTTTTCTACTTGAATAGTGCCAAAGTTATTCACTTTGATAATAGTTTTTGAAGATTTTCATAATTATCTAATTTGAATCAAGTAAATTAAGTTTTCCGCACTCGAAGGTTAGAGTTCGTGGGTGCTCCTGAGATGGCGCTGTATAACTTTTAATAAGTATCTAGAACCCCATCTGAGTTTCCAGGATAAGTCGTTCTGATGATCGGTAAAACCGTGCAACTGCAGTTAACGAATTTCTTGGACAGCGCTTCTTCAGTGTAGAAGCTTTGGTTTATTGGATGTTTAGCTTGGATCAAGGGGGAATATTTGTTGATTTATCAATAGATATTCGCCTTTTTGCCACGTTAGTTTATGTAATTATTTATGATAAACAGTAAAAGGATTTATGACAACATTTTTTACAGACTGATCTATTGGGCTTGGGTTATACACTATGGCAAAAGGATATTGGAAACTATATTTGTGCATAGATTCTCCCATAGCACAATGCCAATCAGGAACCTTTTCAAAAACTGTACATACTATTGGGGTTTCGCATTTTATGTTGCGTATCATGTCAATCATCCTTTATGGACCGAGCCAACTGCCATCATTTCCTATCTTGGATTTGCCATCTGGACTGTAAGTAACTTGAGAGGAAAAAAATTAATGCTTTTTGTTCCTATTCTCTGGGCCTTATTTCGAGTTGAATATGTCTTAGTTTATCCGGCGCGGTTATTAATATCTGGGAGGTGTGGAAAGATGTTTCTCCTCGCACGCCTTCTGACGAGTGTTGTGGAATTAAAGGGAATGGAACTAAATTCACAGAAAAAAAGCAATATTAACTTGAAATGGACGTCACTATTTTTACGTATAACAGACTACTTTTCACCCAGGTATATTATTTGTATTAAAACTAGTAAGCGCCCAGATCTCGCTTGGGGATAATTTAAACTATCTTGTTGTGCCGACTGTATCACTTCTGTTGTGTTTCTTTGAAATTTCATCTTTTGCTTTTATTTGTAACGATTATTAGCGAGCGCTTGTCCGAGATTTCATTGCGAATGGAAAATTTCGTGCACTTCGTCCGCGAAGTCATTCTGAATGTAGGTTGAGCATGGAATTTTATTTTAATATTTAATTCCGTAGTGTTATTGAAATTATGTCCGCATGTGTGAGATGAAATGTTATACGATGATAACTCTTTCATTTCCACCACAGAATAGAGAAGTATTACAGAAGCGACTTGTTTCCGATGTAGGCAAATTTCGTGACCTTAAAAACCGTCTGAAAATTGTTAATAGAACCTGATTACAGAAATCATATCATTATCGCAGAATAGTAAGTACTATATGTTACCTACTTCTCTATTCTATATATATTATAATACAACGAATTAAACAACCCAATGGAAACAGTTACTGTATAAAGAACCAAAAGTACAATGAAATCATACACTTGGAAATAAGTAAACAAGCGCACGTTGACAGAATAGAGAAGTTTCAATTCTATTCTCAGTCTGTGTGTTGACAAAATAAACAACATTGAATTTCCCACTAAGGGTCGGTATTATAAAATTTAACTTTAACTGACAGTTTTGACAGATATGTCCTAACATAACTGTCAAAATTTCAGTTAAAGTTAAAGTTAAGTTTTATAATACCGGCCCTTAATCAGAGAAACAGAGTGGCCGTCATTTTTTGGGGGCGTGGCGGGAAAAAAGGCATCGGTTCGAATATTCGTGCAGGTACCTTTATACATTTTAAATATTGGAATTCATATTCATTCATTCTGTAAATCATAAATCAAACAAACATATTATTTGAAAATTTTTTAGGTCAAATAGATCTCATATATTAAGTACTTTGATGGGTTAATTTGTTGTAGGATTATCATTGATCCAAAATATATTACTTTGCTTTAATGAACAGTGATCATACAGTTCATGAATATACGGAAATCTTACTACAATAACTATTGATATTTGGAATACATTTTACGTGAGAATGAAACTGGAAAATTGAAACATTTAAATGTCCATTTATCACAAAACTTATTTATCGCATTTCTGAATTCCCAACTAGAACAGGCCAGTAATCCGACATGTTTTGAAATTACTGATTCCTTCTGCTTGAGAACATTTTAAATGTTTCCTGATGCTATGAAATTTTAGAGTTCTCTAACACAAATAATTTCAATCCAATTAAATCTTGTTTGTTTACAAAGATTCGTGGAATATGCAAATGAAAATTGGTCTCTACATACGTCAAAGATTTCTAGTCGAATTATTCAAGTCCAATCATTATCGAATAGGGCTTCCAAACAATAAATGGAATTTGATTTGTGGCAACTTAGTCCACTGGATCCGATCCCAATCTGAATAAGCCACTGACTTGCTTATAATATGAAATTTAACAGAACAATTAATGCTTGGAGTGAATTCACTTAATAAAACAGTGCACGTCAAAATTATGGAACAAATTCATTTTCTCAGAAGAAAAATATTTGGCAACAAAATCCTGAAACAAGTCACTTTTTGTACTGTTACCAAATTTTTATGCATCTTTGAATAGGGAAAGTAGGTCATGTGGTACTTTTTTGGCAAGGTCTTTGTATATTCTTTACAGGCGTGCAGAAATTTTCAAGAAATGAAAAATTAGTTACTTCAAAGAGGTTTTCAGTATGTGCACTTTGTCATGGCTCATTTACTTTGAGACGATAATACCTGATGAACTTTGTCACCGAATGCAAGTCGACCATTACAGTTTTGTTCATGTACAACTTTCAACCCCTTTACACCCCTTCACGTGAAATTTTTTACCCTAACCCTTAACCTTACACTTACCCTCACCCTTACCCTTACCCTTACACAACCTCAATACTCCATATTATTTGATAGATATTGTAAAAAGCTTTTTGGAAAACAGGCAACACTGTGAAAATCAATGAGACATCTACCGAATTCTAACCACAACAGGGCACATCACAAGGTTCTCCTACTTTCCTCTTGAATATTTTCTGCTGCGACATAAACAAAAAACAATAACAAGGGACAGTACCTCCTGCTATAGCGGATGACAACATTTTAATATCGCACGGAAAAACCAAAGCCAAGCGCATAAAGGAACTACATCTGTACATGGACAAATTGATAACTTGGTTCTATAAATGGCCATTACGTCCCCTGAAAAATCAAAGTTCATAATTTTTAACCACAAGATAAGACCGGATTTACCTATGATCCAAGTAGATAGCAGAAATGCAACACCATCTCCCTCAATAAAATACCTTGGCATACAAATTGACAACAAAGCAAACATGAAACTTCAATCCAGACTCACAAAGAGAGAAACAATTGCAAGAACAAAACACATCAAATGTCTTTCCTACAGGAACGAAGGAATCAGTTTTGAAAACGCCACATACAAAATGATCTGCAGGCCAATTCTTGAGAGTATGGACATCCACTGTATTCAAATTCTACGAATTCGGTAGTACGAAACCTAGGTAGGAGAGAGAACATCAATGAGAGCAATAACACGGTTGAGACACCCCCTCAATAGATTGCATAACCCACCAAATGAATTGCTATACAGAAAGACCAACCAATATCAGATACAATGAAAATCCTAATGTAAGATTCTTGAAACGGCTAAAAGAACTGTATGACATATATGGAATGTTCCGCAGAGATACGGTGACTAATCTACCCAAAAAGTTTTCCAAACTAGACTGTCATGGTCGGCCCTCAGTTCCTACTAGAAATACTATATATTTTTAACTCAATTTTTACACATAATAGAATTTTTTTTACTATTAATGAAATTAAACCCACAGGGCTGAGGGACTTCAGTCGTTGGCCTTTGACTGTGGTCAATAAAGAAGTTATTTTTATTATTTCAATTATATAGGTTCCAAGATTAGCACAGAAGTTTCACCCCCTGAGAATCAATAAATGGCTGAATTGGGACATTGGAAAAGGGAGAGTCGCTTCTGTAATATCTCTCTATTCTGTGTCTCAACTTCTATTCTTCTATTTTTTATGCAAAACATCAAGTATACTTCATTTGGAATGAGTTCAAAATTAGAACCTGAATAAGCTAGAGTGTGGTGAAACAATTGTTGTAATACCCTTAAGTTCATTATTTTTATCAAAACATTTTTTCTTGCTCTTCTTGAAATTATAAAATTTTTGCAGGTTTGTGAACTTGGCAACTTGAGCGTGCATCTACTTTTAAGAGATCTCAGACCAGCTGGTAGTTCAGTAAGAAAAATTCCACACCCTAATGGGAACCCCTTAACGAATTTATTCGATCTTGTTTCTTGTCCTAATTATACCTATGAAGTAGGAGCTTGGTTAGGATATTCTTTAATGAGTGGATGTTTACCAGGTTGGTTGGAAATGTTATCAGAAGGATGTTCGTTTTGAATAACGTGTATTTGTTTCAGCTTTATTATTCACTCTAGCTGGTTTCTACCAAATGGCTGTGTGGGCTCTTGGAAAACACAGGAATTATAAGATAGAGTTTCAAGACTATCCAAAGAAGAGGAAAGCAATCATTCCATTTGTTCTTTGATTTTTTGTTGATGATTGGTAAGGGTTGACAGTTCAACAATTTTGTTACTTTGTTCCAGTTTATTTAAATAAAAATTTCCTTTACGATTGCAAATGCTTAGTTTATACTTCACGTCACTTCAAAGTTCTACAATATAAAGATACAATACTTCTCGAATTAACTTTTGTATATTCATCTTGAACATTCCCATATTTACAGTGGGTTTGTTGAGTATGTATCATATTATTAACCTTATGTGATGGTAAAGTTTGTTGTTATGTGAAATCATATAAGAGTCTCAAAATACCCTCGAATGCTTGAATTTAGCGCTTTATTTTATACACTTTTGTGTGAGACATGAAAGGCAACAATCATGCGTGTAGAAGCTCCTGACTTCAGGCCAGTGCTCTTTTGAAATTATGTGTAGTCCTAAAAACCTCACAAATTTACATTTGTGATTTTACAATATCATCAACGAAAATAATGAAGGATCTACAAACGAAAACTTTTTAGTTCCTACATTAAATGGCTTTAAGTAGTATTTGAATTATTTATTTCATTTATAATCGTTCAACAATCTAAACTAAATCTTTTGAGCTTTCAAATTATCACTTTGAAGTTTTCTTATTGTTTTGATACGATGGCCACAATATATTCTCAATAATACACTGAAAAATACGAAACTCAATCCAAAAATACCCAAAGCTTTGACGTCGTGATGGTATATGGTACAGCTCAACAATACTGAAAAACCCTGTCTTATCGTGGTAATGATTGCAAAAACCAATGGGCCAAATGCGGATAAAGTACTGTAAATAAATAACTGTCCACTAGCAGAACATATTGAGAGAATAATACAATCAATTAAAAATGGAGGATGTTTCATCATAAAGCCGCTAGATAAAAAGAAATTACCTTGTTGAAATAACGATACTGCTGTGAATATACAAGAGAAGAAATTAACAAAACACATCATTTGGACCGGCTTCATTGAATATTTCTTAAAAAGAACTCCTTGCCAATTAGAAGTAAAACTATCAAAGGCTATATAGGAACATAGAAGAACCACTCCAGAAAATGTTGTTACAGTCGATTCTGAAAAACAAAAATTGAGTTATAATGAACATCCTCTTTAAGTACAAGTCATACGGGCTTTATCATTTCCAGTATCAAGCATGAAGAAAAGCATTCCTATTGAGAGCATTACAGCTGTAACATATTCATAAAATTCGTATTTCGTTTTAGACACAATCTTGCCCATAATCATCACTGGTATAACCTTTGCTGCCTTAGCCAAAACCTTTAAATTAGAGAAATATAAGCTAGAAAATATAATTTTGAAAAAACTTACCTGATGAGGAAAAGATACATATTTCAGTGCTTCATATTGACACCATGAACTCATTATGTTGGAGAAGGAACAGAAACTGTACTTGTAGAGAGGACATTTATGCCTTGGCTGCCTTTTGCATAAAAGCAAAATTCCAGATATAGTGAATGCTAATACTCTATTCACAAAAACTAAAAATTGTGAATCTTTGAAGTACTCAACCTCCCCTGTGGAGCTTATATATTCCTGAAAATTATAGCATGAAAAAAACAAGTAGTTTTTCAACTTGTTTGGTAATATTGTGTGCATACTACTGTCAGATGATTCTATTCTGGGTTAGCCTTATGAGGGATGTTTGCATAGGCGTAGCATTTGATGACTGAAAAGCCTCAGAATAAAAGATTATATACATAATCAGATAAGAAAACCAGAATACACCCAAGTACAACTAATTCAGAAAGACTGGTCTTCTTACTTCAATGGTTTCATGCTTGGCATTTATAAAAAGTGTTTTAGGAATATCGTATTCATTGCTTTTACCTGAGTCATGACTTTTTCTTGAAGAACTCCCCATGACAAATATGATATTTGAAGACCAAAAAAATAGAATACTAAAAGAAATGTTTCTTCCAGTGCTGTGTACTGAGCAGCAGAACTATTGGAGCTGGGAGTAATTGTTGGATCTTCATCGAAACATAGGCAAATTATTCTTGGTAAAATGCCATTACCTAGAAAGATGATTGAAGTTGTCAATGATTTAAGAAACTAAGATATTTATTCACCGTTTCTGTTGAGGTAGTTTATTGTTCTTATATATGTAAATACTAAGTAACCAGGAATAAATAGCGTAGAGTATCCAAGGATATTTGTAATCCCATTTTTGATCCAACTGTATTCCTTGAAATCCTGATTCAGAAGTATGGAGGAGTTTATAAATTCGTTAACCAAGTATAAAACAGTAAATGTGCTAACTAATATAAAACTGAAAAGAAATGTAGGAATGAAAACATTCTTTGAACAACGAAAATTGTAATACCATATAATAAAATCAACATAATTGTTTGTCATCTTCAGGAGCTTAGACAAAGTCAAAGTTCACGATGCATGGAAACCTATGATCATAGTAACATTACACGAAAAAATTTATAGTGAATAAATTAAGAATATTCATCATCTAACACCTTCCATCATTTATGAAAATATAAAAACAAAAAACAATGTCTTTTGCTTTTTGTATGATGAAAACACCCACAGAACATCAAATTATAACATAACCTTTAACCACAGAATACAAGCACAGAACACATAAGAGATTGTACTTCTTCTTCTCTCTTTAACCAGCAGACCCCCAAAGTGAAATGAATATTGAACAGCCTTTCGGCACAGACTGTGCTTTCGGCTATGCAATCAATCTCTACGTATTTGACGTAGTCCAACTGTCTCATTCCAAGGGATGCAGGAGTCTAGACGAAAGTCTATACCAGACTGCGATGAATCCGAACCTATTTTACCGATTTTACCCATTAACGAACATAACCAAGATATTTGGACTACAAACCTTATCTGGCAATTTGAGTCGCTAGGTCATTTCCTTCGAAAGTTAAAGCCCATACGGACGGACAGAATTGAATTTGACCATGGCATCCTCTACAGGGAATCCAACCTAATAGTTTAAGACCATTTTTGGCCCAAAATTCGAAAATTACAGCCATTGTGACGGGATGATAACGCCCTGTTCCCCAGAACAAGCGCGTAAAAAGCATTGTGACAATAAAAAAATTTAATGAATATAGCCTCAAGTAGCCAGTTAAATAGAACCAACTAAAGTTTTGTCATTGCTTCCAAATGATTGGAGAATTAAATTTTTTCAGTTGTATCGATCAAACTTTCTCTGATTATAGTTATTTCTTCATTAAAAATAATTCGGTTTAGTTAAACTCACACGAATAGTCTAATTATGATGAAAACTTCTGGTTTGCAACAAAGAACCCATTTAATCATCACAATAAAACTCTGTATTTGCCCTAATGCGATTATTTTGGTTGTATCAATTAAACTTTTTCTGAAAAAAAAACAGTTTTTATTTAATTTTTAATAATTCTGTGTCAGATATTACTAGTGAAAAACCAGAAAAAAGATTCGAAATCCACCCAAAATATGCTTTAATCGATACTTAAAGTTTCTCTGAGTATAATTATCACTTCTATTTCTCATTACAACTTATTCAGTTAAGTTGAACTTGAATAGTTTGATTATAATAACTTCTAATTTGCATCCAAGAACCTATTTTTTGATTGTCACAAACAAGCAATTTGAAATATACAATAATAATCAGATGGTTGAGATTTTTGTGATGTCATTGTAGATGTATTCATTTCTGTAGAATTGTAGATCATTTGGGTATAATTTACCCAAATTAAAAAGTACAAAGGTTAGAGAGTTCACTGCTTTCGAAAAAAAAATACAATTCAAACCATAGATATTTTCATCCTAATTCTGAATTGGCACTGCTGCCATTTATATCTCCTATTGGTGTGTAATAGCACAAATGGTCTGTGTTAATAGCCTTATATAAATAAAATTTCAAAAAGCACTGCCGTGAAGGCAGCAACTTTTGCGCGCATGTTCAATGTAGATGACCGCTTCAGCAACGAATTTGAACGTGCGCGCAAAAGCTGCTGCCTTCACGGCAGTGCTTTTTGAAATTTTTTTCTGATAAATTACTGGATTTCAATTCGATCTGATCTGTATTTTTGGAAATATTGGAAAATAAAATTTTGATTGGGTATATCTACGGAATCATTGGGTGGATTTTACCCATTCACGAATTCGACCCTCGTAATTAAGCCCCAAACCTACTCTACAAATATCGAGTTTCTAAGTAGTTTCTTCCGGAAGTTATTGTGTTTACGGTCAGCCTAACGGCCGACTGCGTAAACACAATAACTTCCGAAAGAAACAACTTAGAAACTCGATATTTGTAGAGAAGGTTTGGACCTTAATTACGAAGGCCGAATTCATGAATGGGTAAAATCCACCCAATGATTCCGTAGATATACCCAATCAAAATTTTATTTTTCCAATATTTCCAAAAATACAGATCAGATCGAATTGAAATCCAGTACTTCATCTAAAATAACAGTTCGAAGTTTCATACAGAATTTAATGAGGATGATATGATGAGAAAATCATAGAAATTTTTTTTTTCAAATTGTTCTAATAACACGATTATCACGAAATTTTGCATAATGTTGTCTTTCAGCATCTTAAAACTAGCTGTGAAGTTTAATCAGGACTGAATCAGTATTTCTCGAGTTATACCGAAAAAATCAACGATATCGAGAAGAAAACCTCGAAATTTGACATATTTTTTCCCCATATCTCCAAAACTTATGATCGTATCGATCTGAAATTTGGTACACTGCTGTGAAATTAGAAGGTCAAAGTGTGAGTATATTTTTTTTTGGATATGATAAATGGTTTCCGAAAAAAAAATTTTTTTGGAAAAAAATTTTTTTCAAAAATTACTGACAATATGATCCTGACGAAATTTGGCTCAAAGTTGCGCGTCGTTGTACTCCACCTAACTGCCAAAATTGAATCCAATCGCTCAGGTAGTTTCTGAAATAAAAAATAAATAACTTCAAATGCCTATAACTCTGAAACTATTCGATCGATTTGGCCCATTAACGAACTTAACCGCGGCATTCCGATGCGCAACCTATGCTGAAAGTTTTAAGTTGCTAGCTTGCTTCTGTCGACAGTTATCGTGTCTACGGCCGGCCGGACAGAATCAATTTTGACACCGGATTCGTCATCAGTGAGTCCAACCTAGTCGATTGAGACCATTTTCGGCTCAATCATCAAAAATTACAGACATTTGGACAAAACGATAGCACGCTGTTCCCCTAGAACATGCGCGCAAAAAGTGATGCAAGGAAATCGAAGTCGGAACTCCGATCAACAAAAATTGATTTAATTGATCTTTGAGAGATTGGATCCTGATGGATAGTACTTAATTTGAACAAATGACAAAACACAGCAAACATGAGTGGGAATTGAAATTAGTGTTAATTCTCGACGTTTATTTACAATATACTTGGAATTTTCATGAAGTACAAAAAAACAAAGACCCATTTAACTTCAGAAACATTTTTAATGTTCATACCCTGAATTCTTGAAAACCGTTCTAATGAGTACACTTAGGCGTTAAGGAAGAAAAAACCCATTTATATACACTTCTCATAAACCATACCTCTAATACTAACACTTATAACAATTAGAAAATACATCAAAATAGATACATGTATATATATCACAAAATTATGTTTTTCAATTTAACTTAACATCAATAACCGATTCAATCTGCATTCAAGTGGCTCAACTACGAATGAGAATTGAAAGGAAAAACAAAGATACCTCGAAAATAACAGAAATCACAGATAGAATTTGTTCAAATAAGATAGACTTAAAAACAATTTTCGTAATTTAATTCAACTCGTCTTGGATAGAGCTCAAAAATGAAATTTCCCATTGAAATTTTCAAACAAGGTAAAATGCAGTCTATATTACTGCCTTCAATTTTAATAATTTCCTGAAACACATAAGAGAGGATTATCATACATTTCTTGGAAAATATATCTGAAAGTTACGCCACACATGCTACTCGACTTATTTTGGGCACGATGTTTGGTCAGTGTATCAAAATTATGAGAAGAAAATCCAAACAAACATAAATTGCTGGCGTTACTTTCAGGCTGTTTCAAAAACATTAAAATTCAGCGATAGATACGTCGAGTTATGTACTATGTAGAAAACTACATTCATGCTATAAGTATATCAATACAGAATATATATATATTTATATACATTTAACATTTAGATGAAGATATACACAGGTACATTTTTAACAAAGTGTCGATTCAGATCATAAGGTAAGTATTGTTTTTTCAGTAGAAATGAAAGCATTAATCGAAAATTCAATTACCAATATAATTAAATTCACTGATTAATTCTTTATTCAACAAATCATCAAATCTACACTATTTTTCACTACAGTTAGAGTGGAAACAAAGTGTTCTCATATTTTGTAACATTGAATGTGACTGCAAACATAAAATTCCGGATACTCTTGCTTATGACCTGAAAGATTGATTCTGAACCAGCAAAACGATTCTCTGTTGTTAAAAAATTTAGATGAGTATTCCTGATTCTTTTCAATATTATCCTGTAGAATATAAACAAATGGAATATGAGGAGATCTGAGTTTCAAGCCGCTATGTTCAAACAAAATATCTTCAAGAGACTCTGCACTTTAATGTGGAAAAACTTATTCAAATTAACAGTTCCACAAAATATACAGTGGCGAAATTATTGAGCCACAATAAATGGTACACAATCATCAGGATTTGTTTGGAAAATAGTTATTATAATGCAGGCATTAAGTACATATCAGTGAATGAAATAAATCACAGGATAGAGCAGTTTTGATGCATAATTACTTAGTCAATATAATTAAACAATGGAGACATGAGGCTTTTGACTAGTATTCTCTGAACTTATAGATCTACACGCAAAGTTTAAAATTCTTGATGAATTAAAATATGGTCAATAAAATCATTTTGCCTCGAGAAGTCGTAAGAATTACATACAAAAAAGGAAATTGCATCAAGGTCCTTGGAAGAATGTACAATAGGTAATAGTTTTCTTATAGTATCCCTTAAACATTGAAACTTACGAAATTTTGAACCAAGTATATTACTCACAATTACATTTCCAAAATTACGATTTGGAGTTTCCGATTCAATATTAGAATTTCACCTAAAAATAATAAATTAACTTACAATCTACAAATATATTACTATTTGTTTTATGTTGAAACATTAAATATATTTTCCATTTGAAGACCCCTAAGAGGGAAACTTAATTCACTTGACAATCTGGAAAGCAATTTAGGTAAACCCGCAAGATTTCCCGCCGCGAAGCTATAAGTAAGATATTCACATCATTGTAAGCAGTGTGAGTTCCTGAACAAAAAATGTGAAGGCCAACATAGGCGGTCTCTCTTTGTTTGGAAGATATGGGCCCTCAAAGTTTCAAATTGTTGCATTTTCAGATCCTTTTTTCCGCCATATAAATGATCTCTCACTTCTCAACTATATTTCATAAATCATCTTTGAACCTTCAACCAACGAATAGCGACACTTTCTTTCAAGAAAATTCATTATTTAAAGGAAGAAAAGTGAAAATATTAGACAACCACTTAACCTATATTTCTACGAAATACTTCTCAATGTTAAAGCGGAGCTTGGCAACAGCGTCATTTCATCGCTGGCCAACGTATTATGACCGAAGAGTAGTTGCTGGCGGGAAATATGAAATGATGGGCAGTTGAAGGATATGATTGTAAGGAAAATGCTTCTGTAACTGAAGAAGAGGTGGTTATTCTAACATCAAAACAAAATCATTGAGAATATTTCTTTAAGGTTTCACTCTCAATATTTTCGTTTGAACTTTCTTTCTATCCCCTTCAAAATAGGGAGGTTTTTATCTACTTCGTTTTTTGTTGTGTCTTCGAGATGGTCCCAGTTTAGAATGAGATTCAGGGTATTCCAATGAAATGGGTTATATAATAACCTCGATTTCATAGGAAATCTGGAAAGGGCGCGACCTATTACATATGAAAAAAATGAACGTTGAAATATATGTCAGGGTGTATTCTCATTCCATTACTATGTGTGTCAACCTTGTAGATTTCATTAGAAACGAATTCTCCTATTGGAAGATTTAGAGTTTCGCAGTAAACAGTAAGAACTAAGAACATATTTCATTTTTCTCGCTAGCAATATCCTGTCATTCACGGATACGCACGATGGCACGATTCCGACCGATGAAATTTGCGCCATTGCCAAACTTCACTTTTAGTCTGAGTCGAAATCAGAAGGAATAGAGGTTAAGTGGTTGTCCAGTAATTTCATTATTTTTTCATTAAATATGGATTATTCTTGAAAAAAAGTGTTGCTTATTGTTGGTTGAAGGTTCAAAAGTGGTTTGTGAACTATACAGAAGAAGTGAGAGATCGTTTTTATGGTGGAAAAAGGGACCTGAAAACGACTCATTTTGGAACTTTGGGGGCCCATATCTTCCAAATTAAGGGAGACCGCCTATGTTCGATTTCACATTTTTTATTCAGAAAATCACACTGCATACAATTGATGTAAATATCTTTTCAATATCTCGGCGACGGGAAATCTTGCGGGTTTACCGCAATTTACAACAAAAATAATTAAATAGCATTTTCTAAAATATAACAAATAAAAAATATTAACAGAAATATCATTTACAAATCAATAAATTATTTAAATTAATTTTACTACCCAAAAGCATAATTTCATCCAACGAACAAAAATAATAGGAATAAATAAATAATTTTAATATTCATGAATACTACTGAATTTAGAGTGCAACCGTTACGTTTGAAATTTAGTATTCATTCATGAAAAAGATCGGCACAAATCTATCGGCTACTGATTTGATCAGTCTCGTCACGAAAAATCACAGATTTACAAGTAATGTTTACCCGACGGAAGCTAAGGTGTCTATTTACAATCGCCGGGGGTAAGCCTGAAACTATAAAAAACGATTCCTTGGCGATAAATAAGGCTGCGTTTCAGATCTCAAATGGGGATAAGTAGATGGTTGATATCGTCTATAAGAAGCGCTGGCCATTGGTTGCAGATGAGAAGCTCCATCGCCAAGATCAAGTTGCATTTCCTGCTGATCTTGTATTTGCATTTGTCCCATGGTTGATGTCGCCATTGCTATATCTGGCATAATATCCGATAAATGTCCATCACTACATGAACTAGACTCTGGCTCTCCTGGGAATCTGAATTCCCCCTCTGCAACAACTGCTGGGAGTTCATGTCTTTGGCTGAAATTGGACCTTGGAAAAGTCATGTGACCTTGGCATAACAAATTGGATTTTTCGGGAGATTGAATGGGCCCTTCGTATGTACGTTCTTCGTCAGGTTGATCTAACGACAAATGATGATAGTTTTCCAACATGTCAGCTACCGGATCAGGTAGATTGAACTCTCGAACTACCCTCAAACGGATTTGTCGGTTTATTTCTTGTCTAGATGAAAGTGGCATGTTAATAGCTCTTTGGCAGCCAGGGGACGAGCGCAGCTTCTGTTCACGTTTCAACATGGCGCTCATGATAGCTGGATCAGGTACAGGTAAAACAGTAGCTAAAACATCCACACCTACTGGTCCCCTGTAAAAAGATGAACAAAATTAGAAAAGATTGATTGTAAAACTCACACACTTAGAATTGATTAAAGGATATTTTGGTAGTATTTTGCATTATATTTCAGTTATTTTCTGATATTGGGAGCAGAAGGAAATAAAATGGTAGGGACCTGGAATATTCTATATATCTAAACGAACAAGCAAAAATCATCGAACCACGAAATTCGAAACTTTGACAGTTCGAAGGTCTCGAGCCACCGAGAGAGGGAACTCGCCGAAGGCGATTTCCCGATCTGAAACAAGAAAGAACGCTCTTTCCGTCGATACCGCGTTCGAAAATATCAAAGAATTCCAAGATACTTAAAAAAATTCCTAAAGTTGACGAATTTGCTCGATTTCGTCAAATGGACCGTCAGGAAAAAGCCATCTCCTCCAAAGGCGAGGCATTTCGGCCGAGACCGATGGTGACAAACGAAACTACAAAGACCGTATTCCAATATAGGCCTTTTTCGTTCCTAGAAAACGAACGGAAGTGTATTAAAAATGCATAAGAAGTTTGTTTATTTCGTGACGTTTCTTTTTTGTCGGAAAAATTCTGACAGACCATCGAGTCCGATCTTTGTTTACATTCGTATCAGACAGCCCGGCTCATGGCTGTCAGGTAGAAAATGAATAACCTTGGCCGAAAAACGCCAAAATACTGTATGAAATGGCAAAAACTAAGCACGGGGCTTCGATTCCAAGCAAAAGAATGAAGCGATTGGTGATAATTACAAAGGAAATTCCATAAATCTACCCTATGAACGAGAGTTCCTTATAAGGAATTTTAACATGAAATTCGACTAAATCGACTGCAATATGGGATATATTATATTGAAATGGATCGATTAGAGGTTGGTACTGAATCCAATTAAGTGTTTTACCACCAACTTTGAGTTTTTTCCAAAATTTCAGCATAATTTGTGCCGGTTCGGAACGATATTTCTTACTGGAATCATACCGTTGTGTACGAGCTAGGTTACTTTTGCTGGTAAGTTTTTGAAGATTAAATATCCTTTTATTCGTTTTCGATCCCCTTTCAACGATATTCATTTCCGTTTCTCTAGAAAATGTATCTGAAAGTTTATAATTCCGAAGTAACCTTGACCTATGTTTTGACAAGTCATAGAGAGCGTTTTTTTGCGAGGATACAGAGCATTTTTTTGCGAGTTCACAAAATTTTTTCGATGACGTCATATAAGTGCATATTCATTTGACTACATGAAAGGCGTATCTTAACGAAAGGTAGATCTGGGCGCAAGGTAGATCCACATCCCAAACTAGTTGAAACTAAAACTAAATACTCAGAAGCAATATGAACAATTTCCGAGAATTTCTGGTCGTTTTGAATCCTAACAATTGGAGTTTGGACATCATCTAGATCTAGTTGAAAACTTACCATCTGATACCCAATCAATTTGGGTTACGTTGAATGTAATTTTCATCAGAAAATAATATTAATAATTAATAACATTCAACCTATAGATGAAAAACCAAAATGAGTTATTTCTTTAAGACTGGATACTCACCTACGTGGTTGTTCTTCTACCATATAAAGTGTATCAGGTATATCTTGCATATATCGGGCCCTTCTCATTCTCATCATTTCAACTTCTTGAACAAGTTGGTCTTCCACTAACACCTTGACTTCATCATAGTAAGGCATGAAAAGACGTGGTTGAATAAAGAGACCATTATTTTTTCCAGATCGGATCCAAGCATTGACACGGAGATTTTCCCTCTCTCCGCCTATCATATGACTGGGAGGGGTACTTACTAAGCCTCTTCTAATTGCTTGGTTTAAGATATCACTATTAGGTGGCAGGATATGGTCCATACGAACTAAAGGCAGTAAATCACAGAGTATCTCCCTCAGTTCCACATCACTTAGATCACGCTTTTTGATTCCTTTTCTTGCCACAGAGTGAGCGGTGTGACTTACTATGTTTGGCTCTAAAAAAATAATAATTTTGTAAATATTCTTGAAGAACTCGTGAATAACAGAGATTTGATGTGTTCTGAAAAAGCAACCTCGTGACGAAGTAATTCGTATTCACAAGGTGATTTCTCATAGGTGAATCTTCGATTCAACCGTACATATAACTAATGATGTTGGTGGAACTCATCCAAACACCCACAACAAGGTATACCCCAAGTCTATCCACTCTCATCAGTGTTATTTAATATCTATGAATGATATATGCAAGATAACAGAGGAACTTGAGAGTTATATCCTTCAGCACGCTGATGACACAGTGGTCATGACACACAACAAAAATCTGAAAGACGCCATGGACAAACTGCAACCCTCTTCGACAAAATTATGGATGAGTTAGTGAAGATTCTCACCGAACCCCAACAAATCCGGGCTCATTTTATTATATTTAGCCACAAATTATCGGAAACTTCACCTTCAATAAAGATGCTGCAACACAAAATTAAACCAGTTCAAAATGCAAAATAGCTGCGCAACCAGCAAAGTTGTCGTATAATTCTGATTATTCTCGACCTTTTCATTTTATAAGTATTATATTAAACTCTCTTGAATATCAATTCATTATATTGATGCTAAATAAATTTCAATCTGTTGTGGACATCTCAAGTATTTTATAAATTTATCACGAAAACGTTTATATGGCCGAATTATAAAATATCTTATGAATCTGTTTCTATACTATTTCTTAAGGGATCTATAACTAACTTATAAAACATAAATATTTATACAATTGAATTGTTTTTTAGTGGGTTTATAACATTTTCCTGCAATATTCCTGCCTTCAGTATAAATTCATTAAAAAAATGTTTCAAATTTACTTCGTATGAACATTATGTACATTATAGTTTTATAAAATAACTTTCACCAACAGTATGCTTTTATAAGAAAATTAATTTTTTCGTGATCACATATTTTATAGTATTGTATTTCACGACGATAATCGAATATGAAATGCATTTTGATTTAATATTCGATATCTTTAAAATCTAAAAATAAATTTGAAAATTATTCCCGATTTCGTTGGCCATGTCCACTTACTTAATGGAGAAAAAAAATCTAACCCCACTTTTCCTGTAACAGCTGCGTTTGTTATTATTATTTTATTTTCCATGACGATAATGAAATATTATCTGAATTGCATTTTGAGTAAGGTTATATCGAAAAAATGAACATCTTAAAATATTTCATGAAAATCTATATCTGAAATTGAAAGTTATAGGTATTTGATTTCGTCGAGCATGTCCATTCACTAGCGTTGAGAAAAAAAATATGAGTGGTGGTACTTCTAAGCAATCTAACCACACTTTTCCGACAACAGTTGGGTTCGTCATCATTAATTTTATATTGATGACGTGACGATAATAAAATATTATCTGTATCGAATTTTGAGTGAGGTTACGACGAAAGAATCAACATGTTTGAAATTTTCGTGAGAATATATTAATGGAATTGGAACTCAATCTTGATTTTGTAAGATATATCCATTCTCTGGAGTTTGGGAAATATATGAAAATGAGAAGTCAGAGCGTGCTTCTGATTCTAACCACTCTTTTTCTATATCAAATCAGCTGCGGTTTTCGCCAAAGCGAAATTGAGAAATATGTCACAGAGGTTATAGCTGCGATTTGGGGACCCTGTGTATGTTTCCATTAGTCACCAAGGCTATAGTGTTAAATATGTTTTATAGCAGTTGTATAGTAGCTAAATTATAACAGAATGCTCTATAAAGATTCAAACTATTTTATAAGATGACGCCATTAAAGATGGCAGTATTTATGATGATCAAAAATGAGGAATTCTGAAAGTACTGAAATTTGCATCCGTGTTGATATTTGAATCACCTAAGAAAAAAATTGGCTTGATAATGATGTTTCGCAAACATTGGTTCATATTTCGATGAAAAAAAATTTTAATGTAATAAAATAAAATAAGGTCTTAGGAAGGAAATTGCTAAACAAATCCAAACAACCTTAAAATACTACAGCCAGTTCTCCCATAAAGTCCCGTTCAAGAACACAAGAGGAAATATCCAACCAAACCCTTTTGAAACATCATCATTTTGTAGGTTTTTTCTGCGAAATAATGCAAAATCCTCCCAAAATAAGCTTCAATCGAAATTAAAATGACAATAACTGTAATCTTTCTTGTATACTATCTACAATGTATAACTATATTAATTTCAAAATGAATTTCAATACACAATGTAATGTACATAATACTGGCAGTAAGACGCAAGTCGTTGGCCATTTGCTAAAGCAACAATTTTTTTTTCTCTGTCTTTCTCTCTCTTATCGGAATAAACAACATATGAAAGTGCACATTGGTTATTTTGTTAGATATTGAACTTTCAACATTAATTGTTCTCGTGGGGGTGAGAGCGATGACTCAGTATTTGGGTTTTAAAAAAATTATAATTCTTTTAATAATACACATCTTAATATATTTATGAAGAGGCATTTTTTTGATGAAAGGTTCGACTGGTAGGTCTTAAATCAGAAAGAATCAAAATAAAACAAAAAACATCATATAGAGGTGTTGAGAAGTAACCAAACTTTCATCTTGAATTTATTATTTTCTTGCCACAGAATAAGCTCTGTATCTCACTATGCAGGTTGTCTCTGAAATAATGAAACACCTTCACTTTATTCATAAAAAGTGATAAATATTTCTGTTTGTTTTAGTTTAAGCCTACTAATGAAATGGAGGCCTAGGTGGGCACCTATCTTTAAAAAGATACATGTTTAATACAGATCCCAAATTGGTATAATACATCATCATAACTCAAGAGCAAACAGTACCTAGAATATAACGGGTTGGCGTTTGGAGGCATAGTTCGTTTGTTCAAAAAAAATTCTTGGGTGCAAATATAGGAAAAATGCGCAATTTTGTCGATTTTTTACATTCAAGAGTTTTCGGGAAGATAAAAACTGATATGGAGTGAAAAATGGAAGAATGAATAACATTGCGCATTCTCACAAAAGAATTAAGTATATCTAAAAAAAAAAAATCTAAAATTGATCTCTGAAGCCTGCAGAACGACACCCAGTTTTCATCCATTAACGTTGAAATTTCACGTATTCTCATAGTTCTCGCGGCTATTGGCAACTTAAAGCATGCAGACTGTGGGCATGTGCTTGACCTTGAGATATTAACGAGGTTTTTAAAAACTTGAATGTGGCTGTGTTGCCGAATTCCACGAAGCCATAATTTATCAGCCGGCGGTACTGTTTGCTCTCAAGTGGATATGAGATTTGAAGGCAGGATCTTTGGCGCGATGGTTCAAATACATACACATAGCGGTCACAAGGCCCACGCTCGGTACCCACCGATCGCTGTTCTGCTCTTTAAGGTGCTATTTTACTACAGAAATCTATATTTCAACTAACGCCATGTTTTAACGTGTTTGGGAATTTAAGATAAAATCCTACCTCTATCTTCCATTCTTCTTATTAGTTCACTTTCTCCCCATTTGAGAACAGCAGTCAGAATTTCCAATTCACTGGCTTGCAGGAATGGACTCCTTAATACCTCGATAAGATGCGTTTTATCCAACTGCTGCAATACTGGCGACTGTGTAATTGTTTGAAATTCTTCACGAAGAAAATGAAGAGCCTGCAATGGAAAATATTTTTCTTGGAAAAAGTGTCCTTTTTAAATATTTTGAGTGTCTCAGTATATGCTTAGTTCCTTATAAAGAGTGTTTTTTTAGAGGCATAGAACTTTGAAATGGAATAAAACAAGGATGAATTTTTAAAATTGACATGAAAATGACTTTATTCAAAAGATAATCTTTTGGCATTATAATTGAAATATAATTTCTGGCATATGATCGCCACGGCTGGCTCGGACGTAATCTAATCTGGAGGTCCATTTTTCAATCACTTTTTCCAACATTTGTGGCCGTATATCGGCAATAACGCGGCGAATGTTGTCCCCCAAGTGGTCGACTTTTCGGGCTCATCGGCGTAGAGTAGCGACTTCACATGTTCCCACAGAAAATGGTTTAGCGGCGTTAAATCGCACGATTTGGGAGGCCAATTCACGTGAAATTATGCGGTTATCAAACGTTTCCTTCAGTAAACCAATTGTGGCACGAGCTGTGTGACATGTTCCGCCGTCTTGTTGCAACCACAGCTGCTGCATATGATGGTTGTTCGATGCAAATTCGATTAAAAAAAGAAACGAAAAAGTCAGTAATCATGGCTCTACAGGGTCTTTCACGAGGAACCTCACCCATATTTATACGGGAAACTACTGAACGTATTTTCATGAAATTCAGCACTTATAAGTATTTCACGATGCTGATGAAATCTAAAATGTTTTCAAGGCATGAGCACCTCCGGTTTTTCCGGAAATGACGTCAACTTCCGTTTTTAAAATTAGAACACCATTTTTTTATTGCAGAAATAGATTCCCTAGAAAATTTCAATTTATTTTGATATAACATTTTTCAGTTTTGGTTGGAAAATTCTCTCTGAGCGGGAAAATTCGAAAAAAAAATCGAAAATAGAGCTCTGCTGAAACAAGAATAACTTCGAGGTTTTTGGATGGAAAATTTTCATTTTTGGGATTTTTCAAGATGTAAGATTGATGTATCCACTTTGAAAATCGAAATCGCGATTCATGATACAGGGGGTGAAAAAATCGCTTTCAAAGTTAGGGATGACAAAATCGTGAAAAATAAATTTTTTCAAATTAGAACCCCATATTTTTATGGCAGATATTGAATCTACGTTAAAAAATAATGTGAGTGTATGCATCACACCCTTGCCCTAAAGTGGATATTTTCTGAGTTATTCACAAAAAACTGTTTTTCGTCTTGAATTTTCAGCTATTTCTTTTCCCGTCACGCCAAAAAGATGACATTTTCAGGAACTGTTACTTAAACCATGTTTTAGATTTTACTACCCTAATATGCAAGAGAAAAAAGTTACAGGTTGTTCCTAAATAGATGGCGAATTTGGATTCCAATTTGTATCGGAAACCTCTTTATTTCAACTAATCGGCCATCGGTTTTCTCTCCAGTGATAAATAAATAATTCCTTATGAACCATATGCAAAAACTTACCATGTTTTACATTATTTTTTTTTAATGATAGATATCATTAATTACATCTGCCAAATTCCTCTTTATTCAGTAGCATTTTGTGTTTACTATTAATTTGGTGATAATTCGTATTAAGTTATAAAATCGATCACTATGCCTAATTTTACCAATGAAGATTATTTAAATCTCATTCTACTTCATGGAGAATGTAATAAAGTTGTAGATAGAACGATTCGACTGTTCATTGAGAGGTTTCCTGACCGACCCAGACCAACGAGAGATACCATTAACAGAACCATGACAAACTTGAGAAATGTCGGATCTTTCGTTAAGAAAACTACACACAGAGAAAAAAGTGTAGTAGAAGATGAGAACAACGAAATTACAGTTCTTGCATATTTTCGTGTGAATCCTCAAAATTCTCTCAAAGATGCCGAGATTGATCTGGGATTATCTCAATCGAGTGTTTGGAGAATATTAAAAAAACATAAAATGCACCCATATAAATTCAATAGGGTACAGCATTTGAAGGAAACTGATTTCGTCAGGAGAACAGAGTTTTGCGAAGCCATGATGATTCGATTTCAAGAGAATGAAAACTTTTTGGACTGTATAATTTGGACAGATGAATCTAAATTCACAAAGAATGGTTCTTTCAATAGGCATAACAGTCATTATTGGGATGAAGAGAACAACCACCACTTCAGACAATGGAACTTTCAAGAGACCTGGAGTTTCAATGTTTTTTGCGCCATCAAAAATAATGCAATTCTCGATGTTCACATTTATGATGGGACTTTAACTGGTAAGATAGAACACTACACATGTTTGCATTATTTAAAGAATGTTCTCCCTTAGGAGATAGATATTCTGACATATTGACTCAAATAATTGAGCCGCTAGTACAGAACCATAATGACTTATGGTATCAACAAGATGGCGCGCCTCCACACAATTCACTCAATGTGTCAAATATCCTCTACAGGCTATTTGAAGATCGATGGTTGGCGAACAATGGTCCACATCTTTGGCCACCACGTTCTCCCGATTTAACTCCTTTAGACTATTATGTTTGGGGTAGGATAAAAAATATTGTCTACTCAACTCCCCTGACTGATAAAGAGGACTGCATAGAACGAGTCAGAAATGCGTTCAGGTTTGTTTAGATTTTTAGATTCATAGTTTTGAAACTCAATTTGGTTTTTAAACACTTTTGCAGATCTCTTCCTCCCGATGAAATAAGAAGAGCAACGCACGAAGCATTCCTGAGACGTATAAATAAATGTCTAGAAATTAACGGTCAAAACTTTGAGCATCTTCTCTAGTTATAACTGCGAGAGTTTGCCATGGTTCTCCTAATAGTAACTTGAAGTCGGTTTCAAGAAGGGATGAAAAATCTACAGCATGGTTCAAATAACAGTTCCTGAAAGTTTCATCTTTTTGGCGTGAAGGGAAAAGAAATAGCTAAAAATTCAAGACGAAAAACAGTTTTTTGTGAATAACTCAGAAAATATCCATTTTAAGGTAAGGGTGTGATGCATACACTCACATTATTTTTTAACGTAGATTCAATATCTGCCATAAAAAAATGGGGTTCTAATTTGAAAAAATTGATTTTTCACGATTTTGTCATCCCTAACTTTGAAAGCGATTTTTTCACCCCCTGCATCATGAATCGCGATTTCGATTTTCAAAGTGGATACATCAATCTTACATCTTGAAAAATCCCAAAAATGAAAATTTTCCATTCAAAAACCTCGAAGTTATTCTTGCTTCAGCGGAGCTCTATTTTCGATTTTTTTTTCGAATTTTCCCGCTCAGAGAGAATTTTCCAACCAAAACTGAAAAATGTTACATCAAAATAAATTGAAATTTTCTAAGGAATCTATTTCTGCAATAAAAAAATGGTGTTCTAATTTGAAAAACGGAAGTTGACGTCATTTCCGGAAAAACCGGAGGTGCTCATGCCTTGAAAATATTTTAGATTTCATCAGCATCGTGAAATACATATAAGTGCTGAATTTCATGAAAATACGTTCAGTAGTTTCCCGTATAAATATGGGTAAGGTTCCTCGTGAAAGACCCTGTATAGCAGTCACCATTGACTGTACCGTTCTGGCCAGCATCGTCTTCAAAGAAGTACGGACCAATGATTCCACCAGCTCATAGAGGCATAGAGCACACCAAATGACGTCTCTGAGGATGCGTATTATCAGTTAGAGTAAACGTGGTGCGAAAACGGTCCATAGTTAGTCGAATTGATTGCTCTGATGGACGATTATGTTGACCGTAAAATGGACGTAGAGCGCGATACGTATTTCGAACAGAACCATTATTTTCAAAATAAATTTGCACAATTCGGAAGCGTTGTTCAGGCGTCAGTCTATTCCTGTTGAAATGCCAGGCCAGACCAAACTAAACACAAATCACTTGACAGCTGACAAAATGGCCGCCGGTTAAAACAGTGTTGTCAACTTAGTTCTATGCCTCCAAAAAAAGACCCTTCATTTGTCCTCCAATTATTCACATCTGAAACGTGTTTTGATGCCTGTAAATTCAAATAGTGCTTATATGACGTCACTGGGTTAGCATATAACAAAAAGAACTAAACTCAGAAAAAAAATTCTGTTATCTAGAATGGGGGGAAATGATACTTCAGATGGCAAGTGATCTGTGAATAGAACATTCATGTTCTATTCACAAATAGCTTCATTTAACATAACAATGTCTACTATGGGCGAGAAGGCGAGTTATCTGGGTATAATAAATGAGTTCAGACGAGTAATGTAGGTTAGATAAAAATTAAGATGTTTTAGGGAACGGCGTGCTATCCTTTGGTCCAAACATAGGTAATGTTCGCATTTTGAGCGGAAAATGGTCTCAAACGACTAGATAGGACACACTGATGACGAATTCGTTCTGTACAGCTGACCGTAGGCACGATTATGGACAATCCTATCGAGTTGAAACTTGCAGGTAACGTAGGGTACTTAAGACGCAAGAGATGGTACTGCGCGCGCGACTTAAGAAAGAGCTGAGAGAGAGCGCTCGCTACAGGACTCCCCTTCCAGTGAAAGCGATACCAGAAAGATGCGTCTGGAGGAATGTGACCGAGACCGAAAAGGTGTTCTCCTCTAAATCGCGGCTGTGAGCGAGCCGTTGTGCCATTGCTGCGCTGTTGAGCACCAGTGTACGGCGTTTGATGCACGGTTGACCAAACCGTTTGTGTGGAGCCGTGTAGACTGTGTGCTAGAGCGCTCTGCCTCGTCGTTCGAGGAGTGTGACCGATTTAGAGGAGGTCAGCTTTAGACGGAATGTAGTCATGGCCGTATTGACCAGAAGATTTTCCACAAGTGCGGCCGTGATGCGGAGCAGTTGTGAGCCTTTTAAATGTGAGAAACCCGGATTCAGAAACGCTGCGCCACTTGTGAGTTCCTATACCACTCGATATCGTGCAGTGAGCTGGGTGCTTTAGTGAGCACATCTTTGAGCAGCGAGTTGCAGCACGAGAGCGAAGTGGCGAATGTGGAACCTCCTCAGGATGGTTGCCGAACCATCGCCGAGAGAGGAACGGATAGGTTCACACAGTGACAAGTGAGGTTCTCACTGGAAGCGAAGATGATAGCGAAGGGACAGAAACTGTGACACCGTCGTTGAAATAAATCACGTCGGAAAGTCACCACTAAAGCTTTTGAAGGTTTGCGAGGTAGCTTCAACCTCTTTGGGGAAGTGTCACGTTTCGTCCCGGCTTAGTTTGGGGGAACTCGTCAGGACATGCACCAAACTAAGCCGTTTACATGCCTACGTGAGTGGACACCCCTTGTGAGGAACACAAGGGAGTGTACCAAACCGTTGGGGATGAGCGTATATCCGAGATCTTGAGAGGATCCAACCGGGACAGCGTGCGCGCTAGCGCCCCCTACACGTTGACCGATGATGTGGCCAAGCGTTACAAGCAGGTAACGTAGGGTACTTAAGACGCAAGAGATGGTACTGCGCGCGCGACTTAAGAAAGAGCTGAGAGAGGGCGCTCGCTACAATATAAGGAAAATAAAATTTTGAATGGGTAATATCTACAAACTCATTAGACGGATTTTACCCACTGTACAAATATCAGTTGTGTAAATCCCTGGAACTGATCATTGATAATAATAATCAAGCACTCACTTGTCTATGCACCCAGGCTGAACCGTACGGCTGCCTTGCCCACTGAAGTACAGCCGGTAAAGTTTCTTGTGATAGCCATTCTAGAATCAAATCTTCACAGCCTTGTGACAGGATATCCAGTTCTAGAAACCGACCAATTTGGAATAATTCCATGGCTTCTTCTATGGGAGATAACCTTGCCCTGCCAGTATGGGCTAATGCTTGGGCTTCTCCTAGACCTCCCCCACACCCATTTCGAGATATCAGATTGAGATCAACTTGATCCAAATATATGGCATGCAGAAGAACTCTCGCATACCTACAAAGGCGATAAAATGAGCATGAAACAACATGAATCATCTAGAGGTATTTGAAAGTCTTCCAGATTGAGAGAAATTCCAGAAATTCGATGAAACAAAACCAAAAGTTTGGAAATAATTACTTGGAATTTTTAAATCTGCAGATTATGTTGATGAGTATTGAAAATCTGCACATTCAACACGAAAATACAAAACTCTTTTTTCAATAGAATACATTAGAGAGATATTGCAGTGTCAAATTTGGGTGACGTTATTAGCGCAAACGTTATTTTTGACATCTAAGCATGCGCAGATTCAGTTTCAGAATAACGCGACGCTAATAGCGTTAGCGTCTGACGTTATTTACGGAAAATTGCGAGCCGCAATTTACCTTGCGCTATTCTATATCGGAAGAAATCGTTAAGCTTCGGGCTCTTCCGGCTCCGATCACTGTCATAGAAAAGCTGTTTGTTAATATGTTTTTCGGAATTAATTACACAACTTCCTCAGATTTTTCAAAACCTCTTACACACAACTGATATTAGACATTAAGATTTATTAGTGCTACCTAAGCAAATTTTTTTCATAAATAGGTATTTGTTACATTTTCACGAATTAAGAAATACTTTTGGAAGCAACATGAGGGGTTGGAAATTAGAAATAGTTTGAACCATGCCAATTATATTGTGTAATATAACTATTTCCACTTCTTCTGCATAAGCACCACGTGAAATTAGCGCTTCCGATTCCATTTTCATTTTGTCCAGAATCAAAAAACTAATGCAGAAATGCAAATTATCAAGCTTTAGGAGTTTAAACGTGAGTTTGTAACACAAAAATCTGACGTCTCACATAACCTAACCAAACAAACTGATAACTAACGTAACGGTAACAAAAACGTGTAGCAATACGTCTAATTCTGAAACGACCGTTAAATTCACGTTAACCACCAAAACGTTATATATAGCGCACCGTAATAACATAACGCTTGCGCTATTCAAACGTTGCAATATCTCTCTATTATAATAATAATTATGTTTATTCCACGTATATGGATAGAAAGATTTCTGAAATGTTGTTATAAAAATTTATCTTTGTTTTTCGTAACATTATTCATTAGAATTTTCAAAGGTGATCATTTCATTTTCCACTAGGGTTAAAGTTGTAACGGATGAGTTTTTAACTTTCTTTTGAGTGGAGCTATGATAGTCTTTATTTGAAAGGCCCAAAGATTAATTCCTAGGGTGAAGACTCCATTGGAACCTTTATATGAATTATATTTGATCATCAAATCCATATGGAGATTAGTTAGGAAACAGTGGAAATCATGCGAATACAAATGTTTTGATGAAAAATGAAATTGAGTCAACAATATCAACAAATATGAAGTACAAATACTTCCATTTCAATACATAGTATTGACTGTTAGAAACTAGAAGTTGTGGACACAATAAAAAGTTACATTTTCATTTCTGAATGTTATTCAAAATCCTAAAGTTTTCTTTGTGAAGTGCCGTAATTCATTGACTTTCGAGGGACAATTCAAAATGTGAAGTTTCTCGAGACTTACCTTTTTGGTATTACACTTTCATCGAGAACTATCCTGGTAGGAATGTGTAATGCTCTTTCTGTATGTTCTTCTCCGCTACGAGATCTTCGTTGCAATAAATTCCTGAAGAACTGGGATCTTGCAGAAAGTATCGATTTATGGCAAGGTAACTCAAGTTTTGGTCTAGAAATTTACGAGATAAGTAACCAGATTGTCTAAAAAATATTTCGTCTTCTACCTGAAACCATATTCAGAGCTACCCGAATCAGGTCTTTGGCAGTCTGATCCATCGGATGTGAAAACCAGAGCTGCATCCGCGTAGTCTCCAGTCTCTAATAAATAACGTAAATCAGCTTCTAAAGCGTTTGGAGTACCGAATTCTTCTCTTAATCTCCTTAACAAATTAATATCTATATTTGTATCGTGAGGGCAAATATCGCCTGTATATAAGTAACGAAGTAACGCTGAGAACAATTGCACGTCCACAGTTGCAGTGCGCAATTCTAAACATATGCGGGCACCATATCCTGGACAACCTGAAAATGGCAACATCAAATATGCAGTTCTCCACAGATAAGTTCGAATTAGGATTGATCACAAAATGACAACTTCCATGGATAACATTAATTCTTACAGTCTACAAACATTGCGTTTTCATGATACATTGTAATGAAGTTTGGTTTTTCCTCAAAGCTCTAAATTTCTCAGGAGCAATACCACACATCGCACGTTCAGGCGGACCTTGCACCCTCCGGCTGACTCTATAGAGATAATTTTTTTGCAAGTCGAAATGCACCCCAGACAAGACTTCATACAAACAGGGTGCAAGGTCTGATATCAGGACCAAAAGGACGTGCGACGCTTATAGGCTTTGAGATATTCAGCTGAAATTTGGCACAGATATTACACTTCAAGTTCAATTTACTGTGAAAATCTACAGAGTGATATTTTTTCACTTGCAGTTTGAAAATATAAAAAAGAATCTTCGAATCTGAAAACAATTCAATGTCTTGCAGTCATTTTACATCTGCTGCAGTTTTCGAAAAAACAGTTGCACAATTCCCGTTTCTTCAGAATTTTAATCACTAGTTTTCACAATCAACACATATAAACTTGTTTTTGAATTTGCATCATTTCATTGACTTTGAGAGAATTGTGCAATATATTTTTTGGAAAACGGTAGCAAATACCAAAAATCGCACTGCATGTTCAAACTTGTGGGTGGGAAAAAAAAAGTTTATATTTTTGTTGATTGATCTAATATCACGATAATTTTACGAACAAATTACGCACCAGCATTAACTAGAAGTTAGTCAATCAATATCATTCATTTTCAAATCAAATGATAATATGATCTCAAAAAATTTTGCAAGCAGTTGCGCTTTGGTACTCTACAACAAGTTACCAATTTTCAAACCGATCGCATACGGAGAGAAATTGAGTATAACCTCAAAAATTCAAATGATTTTCACCCCATAACTGGTCGATTCGGGCGGTAAACTCAACCGGTGCATGTTAATACGGAACTAACTCTGAAAGTTTCAAGGCCCTAGCCTTTTCCGTTCTCAAGTTATCGCGGCAATCACCGGACGCCCAACCGGACAGGATTCTTCCTCAGCGAGTGCAACCTACTCCTTTAAGACCAATTTCGGGAAAAAATCGACAATTACGGACATTTGGGCGCAAAAATAGATTACTGTTCGCTGGAACATACCACTGGCGCACAATAAAAACAGTCTGTGTAAAAAAAGGGGAAATATCGCCCTGTATATTCTAATGGGCAATTGCCATGTCAAATGATGTGAACCTTAAATTGTAATCTTTGCTAAATCCAGTTGAACATCTCGCAAATTGCTGATAATATCAGGAAAAAACTTCGAAAGAATTCAAATTTCAACACCCTGTATCTCGAAAGCGCAGAATTGGAAAATCGATGTTTATGATACCTTTATTCCCAATATCATCTACTTCACTCCCTATTTAGGAATACTCAGTAGGCTATTCCAAATATTTCAGCCAAATTCACCGACCCTAAAGGGGCCTTTTGTGCGAGGGAGATTCGGGTATTTAATGGATAATCTGAGATTCACCCTATTGGACGAGAGATTCAACCTATTGGCTGTAGAAGATCACGTGATCGTCGTCGGTCAATAGGGAAGAATCTCCGATTACCCAAATCTCCCTCGCCAAAAGGTAGCTTAAGAGTTGGAATTCTTTCTATCAGACTTTTTCTATGAATTCCAAAAACATCAATTCAAAACCCTATTTTCTAAGGGGAAAAAAATTTGGAGGTTCTGTAATATATACATAATATATAAATTATTCTATCACAAAAAATTATTAACTGTGCTCAGCGAAATATTTTTTAATATAACCTAAATAATCAGTACCTGCGAAAAGATCTCTGAAGTACGGGCAGCGTGCCGAAAGCAAAGCCCTATGAATTGGAAAGCAAGCGCCTCTGTACACTAAGTCCGCATCTGTACAATATTTGAAGTCGTATAAAGCCGACAAGTCTTGCTTGAATGTAGCAGCTGGTGGCCTCGCTAATTCGGCCTGAACACATAGGTCTTTCAGAGCAGCAAGTGCTTCATACTCTTCAAGAAGGGCAGCTATTTCTAAGGCGCTCCAATCACCAACCAATTCCCTGAGCATTCGACCATGATCACAGGCCTTAGATGACCTTCTACGTCGAATCAGTTTCTTCTTCAACGTTGCAAAACCAGTCACCTTCTTTTTCTTTTCTCTGTTGAATTGTTCATTCAAATTAATAAGACTATTTTACAAGAAGAAATAAAAGCACCAATATTATAAGAATGGGCTTCAATTCAAATAAAGTAGATATTTTATCCATAATGTCAATTTGTAGGTACAAAATATGGGAAAATTTTGAGAATGCAAAAATTTCACACATTTAGCACTAAACTTTCAAATCGAATATTCTGCCTCAAAGAACTGTTAATACCTTAATAGACTCAAGAGTATCCATTTCCGAAACATTTGAATGGTCTCCTCTGACCCTAATAAATATTAATAATACAGACTGGCATAATGAATCTTGGCAACAATCCAAAAAAAATTCAGTGTCCTAAATTTCTAGGAATTTTGTTGAAATTGATTCTTCTGGCTTTGTTTCAATTCAACTGAATATTATCGGCGACACAGACGCGATCGGAATTTACTATGTCTTTTACTGAATAATAAGTTCGTTCCAAATTCTGTAAAAATGTAATATTTTCAGATTAGTTTCGGCAAATTTGTATATTTCATTCTTAACAGGATATCCTCTCGCTTAATGAGGTAGACACTCATATATGGGAATTTTTTGAGTTATTTTACTTTATATCTCTTGATATTAAACTCAAGAATGGACATTTCAATTATGTCCTCGAAAAATTGCATAAGAATTAATGATGCACTCATAGTTGAACTCAATTTCGTCCTTATGTGTATATTTCCTAAAATTATTGAGGAAAATAATTTAGAGACTTGGAGGTTTGTTTTCGAATTAAATGGAAAGATAATAAGTTATGGTACCCAATACAAATCCAATCAGGTACATGAGAAGAACAAATCGAATATTCCAGTAATTTAAATAACTTTCTTTCAATTAAAAGTTAAACATAGAAAAATATTTTGAGCCTAGGACATTATTCCTCCTACTCATTTGATGTGATCTTTAAGATCAAATCAATTCTATTTAACATTGAGGCCGTAACAAGCAAATTAAATAATCTGCAAAATGCTGCCAAATATATGATGAAGAATATTGAGAGTTATTACGCCAAGAACTAATTGTTTACCCAACAGGGAAATGTTGGCAGTCCCCTGGTATCCAGAAAAATTCTTTCATGGACTGGGACTGAGGCCAGACCCTAACCATTGGAGCAGGTAGTAGCACAGATCAACCAGATAAACCACTCGCGTCATTTACTTAGGAAATCTATGTCAACGCAGATATGACCCTGAATCGAGCTAATCAGAATTTTAGCAGGCGTTTGGGGTGCCAATCAGATTGCAGGAATAGAATTACGTCACTCTCGCCGTTTTCGGACTCGCTTGAAGAGGTTATAAACATGTAAACAAACTGAAATGAATTTTTCATCCTATTAATTGATGAATAATTTCGTATCTGTTCCATTTAAGAATATAATCCAAACAGTTTTTTACAACCAAATGAATTGTTTAGTCATCTTTGAGGTTCTATTTCATGATGACAGTCCTCGTTATATGTTTTAATTATACAACAAGAATTGGAATCGAACTGGACTCATTCACAATGTTCATTTTATATAATATAAAGGAATCGCAACTGAAGTAAAAGCATTACAACCTCCATTATTCAATTAAAACGATGGGATGTCTAATAAAATTGTATATGATTGTACAAACACTAGGATTGGAATCGAACAAAGTTGGTCTATTCATAATTTGATTATATATTGAAATGAATCTCATTTGATGTGAAACTACAAAGATTCTCTGATTAAGGTAAACGGGTTTTCCATAACATTTTTCCAAAATTTTCATTTACTCCAACCGAGTTCTTCTACAGGAGTTTAAGGTGTGACAAAACACTCGCTTTGGTGTTGGAAATTTGCTTTTCAAATGGTTTCATCGAAAAATCTTAGTCTGATTTTGATTTCGTGATTCCTGAATCCCGACGAATCCGTTTTTACATTTCGATTTTAGATATTTCAAAATCAAGTATTCAATTTGACAGCTGTTTCGAGGAAGAAGAAAGTGTGGTTATGTCTGTTATATTTCTCAAGGTCGGAGAGACGCGATTCCCGCAAACGATGAAGTGATTTGTCTTGTTGGTCTGTGGTAGTAGTATGAATTTAATCAACCAAAAAGAATATCTTAGATCCAGCTGAACGTTGTTCATACTCATAAGAAATTCCAAGACTTCGGAAGGATAAGAGCAAAAATCGGTGTGGGCAAAAAGCTGACCCTTGTTTGGTTATTGAGCCACAGATTTACAGGTAATCAGTACGCATATCGGAGATCGGCATGCGTACAATGGTACAACTCACCCTCCTGCATGTTTGGAAGCAGTTTTGGAGATCACACATTAAATCATAGAGAGAGCAATCAAGGACAACATGAAAGAAAAATTATACCCATCCTGGTTGAGCCTCCTTGGTTTGGAATATTCCAAACAATTCATTGAAGGCTTTACGAACCCAACCCTGACAGGACAATGTAGGCTGAAGGTTCGTAAGCATAAAATCAGTCCAAGTGATGATGACGAATATCGAATGGCTCAAAAGAAAGCGAAATTACCATGTAAATTATCCCAGGATTCTCAACAGTTAATAGAATCTGGTTGGAGGTCTTCAGAAGCATTAACCTAGGAAAAAACGAACTGAGAAATCGATTTTTCTGAAACCTTATAGGCTTTATTCAAAGGCTGAACCTGCTGAAGAAACTTCCAAGGTGTAAAACAATGAACCCTAGCTGTTGTTGAGTTGTTGTCAGATTACATTTAGGGTAATTGTAGTTTTGATTTCTTGTGCTATATGAAGGTTTATTTTTGAATTGTTCAAACATATTTTTATTTTTATGGAGAAAACGCAAGCATTCCTGCACATACATGTCAAAAACTGTCAGTATACCATTCTGAAAAAACCCTTACAGGACTGTTTAATGTTCAGTTATTAAATATTAAAGCCCTTGATTGATATTCGAAATTATTCATAATATGGGCTACATTTGAGTCCGTTGTGACAATTCACCTCCAGGAAGATCTGCTAAGAATGCATCTTTATTGTTTCGGGGTAATTTCAGGTTTACGCTAACAATTTCTACAGAAGATCTATTGAAATCATTATTCATAGAAATTGCCCTGGTGGATGGAGGTATTAAAACAATTTGTCAAGGGTAGTTTAAATCCCTCAATTGGCAAGGGCGATTTCTGAAAATAATGAATTTCATTAGTTTCTTCTTTAAGTTTTGCGGGCAAAAACCTAAAATAATCTAGAAAAATAATGCAAAATTCTCCCAAAATATCCTCTAATCGATAACCAAAAAGTTCTACAGAGCTGACGACACACAACATCGCAGCGGAGAAATAGCTTGTTATAAAGCTACCTTGAATTTAAGAAACGATATCATATCCGTGTCTTCAAATCAAGGTGTACTGTCACAATACAAAAAAATATATGGGATAGAATGAACATAAAACACGTTACAGACCGCGGACGGTTTCAATAGGAAAAAAATCTAGAAAAGCACTGCCGTGAAGGCAGCAGCGCGCATGTTCAATGTAGATGACAGCTTCGCAACGAATTTGAACATGCGCGCAAAAGCTGCTGCCTTCACGGCTGGATTTCAATTCGATCTAATCTGTATTTCTGGAAATATTGGACAAATAAAATTTTGAATGGGTATATCTACGGAATCATTGGGCAGATCAGAGAAGAGTAAAAGTTTATGGTAGAAAGGTGGTGAAAGTTTTGCTCCTCGAAATTCGATAATTTGATGGTCAAAATTGTCAGATATAAAGTAATAATAATAATTATAATAAAGTTTAATTAATTCTCATGAAGTACATCGATATTCACAATTAGGAATAGGTCATATATAAGGCACAGAATGAAAGTTCAGAGCATTAGGCCTAGGCAAAGCCTGTCTTGCCATGCTCTACCCTATTATATCTGCAAATTTGTACAATAAACTTTGAGAGCGAGTAAAAACTGTTCGAAAAAAGCTATCTTTCACCAAAAATGACCACAAAAAAAAAATCAACAAGGACAAAGAAATATACATACACAATCATGCCGTCACCCAGAACACGCGGCAGGTAGACTATTGGGTCAAAATCATAAGGAATTGTTCCGAACTTTCATATATATTGGAAAGATATATAGGGAAAACAGTAATTTGGAGAACTATTGTGTGTGAATTTTTCCGCAAATTGGGCTGAGATTTTGAAAATATTGGACTTAAGAGACTAAAAATCGACTGAAAATACGTAAAAATCTCGTATCAACACGTTTACATCTGTTAAATCTTATGATAAGATAATCGACGGTAAAAACTATGTCGAATAATAAATTATGTGCAGTATGTGATAAGCATATTGGAAAGGCCGGATACAAACTGAAATGTGCTGGAACATGTGGAAGATGGGCACACTTAATTTGCACCAAAATAGATAAAAATGACGTGTTGAAGGGAAAATCCATTAATTGGAAATGTCCAATTAATGCCTAACGGCCGGACCGTAAACACAATAACATGCGCATAAAAATGAGAAGGCAAAATCATCTTTCGAATTGCATGATAAAAATTCTTGAACAGCACTGATTTGAAGTCAGCAGCTTCTGCGCGCATATTCCATTTCGTTACCAAAGCGGTCATCTTTTCACATATTGACCCCGCCAAACGCAGCTTGGCGTTCTTCTAATCATAATATTCTCACGAAATTCTGCATTAACCGTCGGGCTGTCATTTTTCAATCGAGTATAGAAATTCTATTCGATCCCATGTGTATTGGTTTATTATTTGATAAAATCAAATGATAAACTTTAGTGATCATTCAAAAAAAAAAATACTCCCCCTGAGAATTTCAGTTTACATTTTGAAGTATGTGGATTTGAATGAACTAATAAGAAAAACCGAAATCCGTGAAACTTGGTAGAAAAATCGTGTGTCGCTCGAGATTGATCTTACAAGCTTTTCAGCAGGATCGGTGTACCTAAAGGGCTCAAAACTGGGGGTAGGAGGGAAAAAAATTATTTCTCGGAAACTTGCCACCGAATTTTCATGAAACTCTCAAAATAAACTCACTTCTGGAAGAAACTGAATGGTCATTTCTCATCTTCAGATTTACACGATCCTCACGAAATTTTGTAATAGGTTTTTCACAACCAATTCTGTAGATTTTGAATGATTGAAAATTAATTTTAGTTAGCCATAAGTTCGAGAACCATTGACCAATGTTGCCATTAGAAAACTCAACAAGTCAATTTGGACCTCAAACTTGATTTGAAAAATTTTAGACTTTGAGTATTTTCTTACAGAACCTGAGCATTTACTGCTGTACAGAATTTTATTTGACTATGGATTTTTCATCAGCAAGTCCAGCATAATAATTCAAAACCATTTAACTTATAATTTGGAAATTGAAGACATTTCGACGAACTAAATAATGATTATCTGACCACGGTTCATTCTGTAAACAATCAGTTTACACTGACCTTATGAGAACTCCTATCGATGTGGCTGATGTCTCATTCAATCCCATTGCTGGATCTACACCTGCAGCTGTGGAAGCATTTACACCCATCCTGAGCACAAACTCTTCAGTCATACACTGTTCGTTTTCTATACCCCACCAGCTGTGCTGCAGTGCACAAGGGAACAAGCAACTGAATAAGTTCATTGCTTCCCCAGACCTTGGCCTGGTGAACAGACATTGTCTGAAAGAATGCCAATACATAATAACATAAGAGTTTGAAATGATCTATTAGTAATTAAAAATTGTTCAAAGAACCATTTGCCTCATTTTTTGCGACTTTGGTCAAGTCTCACAAAACGAAAAATCAAAAGAAAATAATATCTGATCTGATGAAAGTGTCAGATTTGTACTCTATTTCCCTAGAAACTGCCCCTGACAAATAGTTCAATCCTGCAATCTGCAAAAGCGTTTTTCATACAACAATTTTTATTCAACTATTAATAGTTCTATTTCAGACATTGGAAATGAAAACCCAGAAAAAACCTTAAAACTTGTTTTCCAGTCATTTCCAAATGGTATAGTATTATCTTACCGACTCATATCACATTCTAAATCTGAAGAATATGTTTCATGAAAGTATGAGGGACTATACAGCAACTAGAAATCAACTTCAGGAGAATTTTAAATTTCATGAATATCAGTCAACTGGTCAACCCATCAGAATTTAAAAAAATGTATTGATCATGTGATATAAATTCAGGAAATTCCTCCATAACTTTTCAGATATTCCCAAATACCAAGAAAAATTTTGTTAAGAGCTTTCCTTCCAAAAGGGAGTCTCGTCAGTCCTCTCATATCAGCAATTCGATATTGCAACTCTGAATTCATCAAATACGGTTACTCCTTTTTGTGCCAATATCAAATATGGATAATCCTTTAATTTGCACCATAAATTGATTCATTTACTTGGGGTTTATATTTATTGTAAACAAAATATTGACATTTCCAGAGGAGGTTAGCCAGTTCCAGAATCCCTATATTTACCTGGGCGTCGAAAACTCGTTATCATTTCCAAGAGAATTGGGGCTCCCTCACAGATTTTTACGCATCCAGGGGAAATATAGTCTTTAATATACATCATAACAAAGTAGCCATGTTTATAGTCCGAATGGCAAATAACAATTACCCACTCACTGCCACATGAGTTTTTGAAACAAATTTTAATCAGTTACGAACTACATTTTATTATTACTATCCAACATTGTTCGAAATTATGTTTTGATTCCTCAGTAGATATACAAGAAAGTTTGTATAAATGCCAACAACTCCTGGCTTTTTCCCATTGCTCTTTACACTTTACAACTTTTACAGATTTTGCAACATCGCAACTTCATTTCACCTATATTGGCATTTATCGTCCATTTCAATCGAAAGTAGGTCGAACCACGCACAAAGAACCACAGAAATAAGATTAATACAGCAGAGGATTGTTTATACCGTAAATATTTAAAACAAATTTTTCATTTTTACAGATTTCGATCTATACAATAGTTAATTTATTGTGAAAATGCTCACCAAATTATGGACTATCACTGTTCGAAATGTGGCAATGAATTATCGAATGTATCTTCATCATATTGACTATTGACTTGAATGGCCAAAACCAAAAAGAACTCTGTGTATATAATCGTAGTTCGAATGAAAGATACTTGACAGTTAAATTTAGGTTAGCTAGTTTGTGGCAATTTTCACCTGTAAAAATTAATCTGTGCATGTAAATCAATAAGAAAACAATTAAACAGACAAATCAGGATTTCTTCAAACACTCATGGTTGTATTGGTTGACATATGGGATAAAACGACTGATTCAGTTGTAAATTTTGAAATTTTAATTAATTTGAGTCTACTGGCCTTCAATAAAGATTGCGTTGTCTGGCAATAAAAAAAATTTCATACAGTAGAAGTATATTGTTTTTGTAATTACGTATTCAACCAACTTTATGTAAAAAATATGTCTGATACTATAGAAATTAAAGCTATTGTAGGAAATAAAACAACAATATCTGACTGTCCAGTAACGGACCCAGCTTCTACTGTAAAGGTAAGACAATGTCAAAGTAGGCTACATCTGTTACTTCTTTCAATCTTATGAGTACTGTGTTTTGAAATGAAAATTTCAATCTGTAGTCTTTTCAATCAGTTTCATATTACTTAGAAATTGTTTAGATTGATAATATGTAATTGTGTTTTGGTTGTAAAGGTAAAAAATTTATATTGTTTTTTATGAATAAAAATTTCTTTTTGAAACCAATAATTGAAGGAATACCCCACTTCTTTCCACATTGTTACTCTTAATATGATCCATATTTGAATGAATGTATGTTTTAGGGTTTAGAAGAATCAAATGCGTTCATCTCCAGGTCTAAGTTGGTAAGATATACATGCATTTGGAAATTATGTGTATGCTTCATCTTCCTTAGGTCTATTGATTGAATATGAAATTTAATATACTGTGTTAGATCTTATTTCAATGGAACACTATTGGAAAATCGAATTCAGGAGATTAATACAGTTACATACGTGAAAGTTCACTGTATGTATAAAATTCAAGTAATTCCATTGAATTAGGGATCTTTTGAAATTGCATGGCAAAGAAAATGCTTTGAATGGCCTTAATTATTTCTTTAGGCTACTTTATGAGAAAGTAATTTATTTCACTATCTCGGTTAATAAAAACTTTTTCTCCTATTAACTTTTGATGATGGTTGCTGGATGTATTCTAAATCTGTTGGATTCATAATATAAACACTAAATTGTTGATTCAACTTATTCCTAATTTGAAATTTATCTTTTCTTCATTCATTGAGGTTTTTGATTTCTGGCTCACCTAAATTACCTAATATGAGAACTAATTTTGAAATTTCAAGAAACAATATTACCAAAAATTCTATTACTGCTTCCAGAATGATCTATCGTCATTCAGAAATATATGTAAATAAATTGAGCTTATTTCTATCATATAGTTATAGAATCTCAGAAGAACCAATTTGCTATGGTGATTATTTGCCCACTTTTTTATAAGAATTAATTCATGTTTATTTCTGGGAGAACTTTATCTTCATTGATTTATTTTTCAACTGCAGCTCAATATGCAGAAAAGATTAATCACTAGCACCTAATTCGAAGAAATGCTTCAGATTAAAGATTTAAAAATCACACACATTGTTTCTTAACATCCATACATTATGTAGCTCATTTTAAGTATTTTTTCACCTTATATGTGTAGAGTTGAATCACATGAACAATTGATTCACGATGCCAGTTGATACATTTTTTTCTCTTTCGTGATAATGCTACTCTTCTTAAATTTGGAACGTAATATATATCCAATGTTCTAAATTATAGGAAAATAGTTGGAGGAGAAAAAGTAGGTGTACCATAATTCATTAAAAAAATCCCCTATATCATGTAAATTATGTCTCTTTTATTATTTGGTGAAAGGAAATATTTATCTGTCTAAAATTATTTATATATAGATTGTAGAATATATTCTAGTTTTAAATTTGAACTTTGATCTTCACATCGATCTGAAATATTCTTTAGTAAAATGACACCCATTTTAATTCATCCAGTGGTATCAATTTTAGGATGTAAAAACTTCCAGCGCTTTGAAAAAATCAAGCCGATACAGAAGCCGATCCTTATCAGCATCCTCTACAGACTCTTACAGTTCAGGTATTGTAGTGTAACTAACATTTCCTTTCGTTCCATATAACATGATTTATTTTTCACTTATGTCTTCTGTGATCAAATGTTTGTGATAACTTGAAAGTACTCAAATGATGATTAATTTTTTTTTTCATGATACTGCTCTATTAATCAAGAAGGTTTCATGTCCGCATATTCTTTTTTTTTTTGAGAACTCAGTTTCACCTTGTTATCATTTGCAACCCCCTTGCTTAGAGGGGCAGTATGTCTTATACAGAAAATATAGCAATTGTTAATATTTTCAGCATCTTGCACAGGAAGTAGTTCAGATGAGGATGATATTTCACCCAGAGAAAAAGTTCAAAAAAATTCTAGCGGCAATTTTGATTTTTGCGTTCGTAATATTAATCAACACGCCTTTGGAAGAAGAGAAATTGAGATAGCAGAACAAGGTAAATTAACAGTTCCCTGAAATCACATTTTTGAGCTTATGAAAATTCAACTATATGTTAGTTGATAGGTAGATAGTTGACCAAGTTAAGATACAATTGCAGGCTTAACAATTGATAGTCATGAATGAGGGTTCATTGTTGCTTTGTATAAACGTACAAATGTAGTAAATATGGTGCTACATTTATACCCAATTTAAACACAAAACGCTGAATGGAATAAGAAAATTGATAGAAAGTCATATTAAAACTAAAACATCATTTCTATCTAGTGCTGACAGATGTGATTTGATCTTAATTTTTGAAATTTTTGGTTGTGATAAATTTTGTGGTACTTCAAGAAATGCCTGGAATAATGGCACTCAGGCGGAGAGCAGCAGATGATAAACCTCTGAAAAATGCTAAAATTGTTGGATGTACTCATATAAACGCTCAGACAGCGGTTCTTATAGAAACTCTGGCAGCTTTGGGAGCCAATTTAAGATGGGCAGCGTGTAATATTTATTCAACCCAGGTAAATTATATTGAATTTTTAATCTGAAAAATCCTTGTGTTCATTTTTGATTGTTTATCTACAGAATGAAGTAGCAGCAGCTTTAGCAGAAGCAGGTTTTTCCATATTTGCTTGGAGGGGAGAGACAGAGGAAGATTTTTGGTGGTGTATAGACAAATGCGTGAATGCAGAAAATTGGCAGCCTAATATGATTTTAGATGATGGAGGTGATGCGACCCATCTTATGCTCAAAAAATATCCTGCTATGTTCAAAATGATAAAAGGTTAGTGAAATTATTATACCAATTTATATATGAGCATATTTTTTCATCTGATATTCAGAGAAATAATATTACATAAAGCAACAGAAAAATAATTGCATTTGTCACTATATTTCATTATTGGGCCAAACGTTAATAGTGTGGTGTTTTAGTATCCTGGCAGGATCGCCATGTGGTGTACCCTGGTTGGGGGGTTGGTTCGTCCAGTTGGTTTGTACAGGGGTGCGTTCACAATTGTCAACCCGAGTTGTTCGTCTCACCTCGGTTAATGTAACGGACGACGCACGGTAAATCATCCTCGTTCACGATTCGGTTGTCAAACTTTCGTTTGTTATCATAACATAACCTAAAAAACTGTTTTAATTTTGACTAACAAAATTTAATTCGATTTTATTTTGAAATGGATCCTGCAGTTGCATGTTGCATTTTTTTCTTTGGAAGATTCGTCCTCAGATAGCGAGGTAGAAGATGATTCTGTTGTGGGGATGGTGGCATTAAGAGAAGCTTTCCGCAGTACCGATTGTCCATCCTCTGAAATAATGGGTAACTTAGTATTTTCGTCAACTACCAGATTGTGGGAGTTCGTTGAAATAGCCTCCATAATGATGTATTATCAAATAATAAAATAATGACTGACTCAAACTGTTGTGATTTTGAATTGACTGCGCAGCCGCGACAAATTTTCACCAACTATTTTCTGGGTTAAAAAGTTGATCGCTCGGTGAGTTTCTACCCGAATCGTGGACGAAGATAAATTTCAACCGACAACAATTGTGAACAGTCGGATGACCTCAGGGCGTCGTCGTGCGATCGTTCGACGATAATTATGAACGCACCCCTGGAGAGGTTTGGAAATAACACTCGAAGAACTCGTTAGAGGGCTTAATTACTATGGGTGATTACTACGGCGACACATCAATGAACTCTCCGCTTCATCGTTCTTACTCACTGTTTTCATAATAAAATAACAAAATATTAAATATGTTTTGGCAAGGTGTTTACAAGCATATTATGATAACAGACGTGGGAATTCAATATCAGTAGGTAATCCATCTGAACACGTTTTATGGATGACGCGAGGTTCTATGGACCTTGCTCGTCTTCAAGTAATAATTATACAGAGTGTTTAGTCTGAAATACGTTACACCTTCCCTCTTTGAGAAAAAAATTTTTCTACGTAAGCTAAAAAATTTTTTGATTGACGTCAATCTTACTAATTACATAATTACATCAGTCTCAAGTTATCTTACATCTAAAGTTACGATTTATCGAATATTTATCTAATTTAACCTAATTCTAATCAAAGATATTACGGTTTCACTCTGTTCTTGTGTACCTCTTTGAGTTTGTTTTTATCCATCTTCACAATAATGTTCGGGTTTCGCACCACTATTTCGTAGGGGCCGTTTAATAAGGGGTCAAGTTTATTCTCAATGTTCTTGTTATTCAAGAGCACCTTATCTCCTACATTATAGCTTATTTCAGTACAATTTTTGTTGAAACTTTCTTTCCTTTTCAATTTTGTCTTCACCAAGTTTTCTCTAGCATCTTTCCAAGCCGTTTGCAACCTATATTTTAGTTCAAGGGGGTAGTTGTCAAAATTGTAGATTGGATCTACCTGGCTTTTTAAATTTTGTGGAATTCTACTAGATTTTCCAAAAACTAATTCGTAAGGAGTATAGAGAGTTGAAGAGTTCACGGTGTTATTATATGAAAAGCACCAATACAGAACCCAGTTACTCCAGTTGTTACTTTCCTTGGCTGCATGCATACGAAGGAAAGCTCCTAAGTGTTTATGCGAATTTTCAAGTGCACCTAGTGTTTCGTGCTGATACACTGTTGAATTGAATTGCTTAATTTTGAGCAAATCACACGATTCACTAAATATTCTTGATAAGAATTCTGTGCCTTGGTCTGTAACAACTTCAGCAGGTATACCATACCTTAAAACAAAGTTTTGAATAAAAGATTTTGATACTGTTTCTGCTTCTTTGTTTGGTAGTAGATAATCCTCTACAAACTTGGTTAAGTCGAAGTTTTGAAATCTTTCTATTTATTGGTTTTCATTTTAGGTATTGTTGAGGAAAGTGTTACAGGTGTTCATCGACTGTACCAGTTATCTAAAGCAGGCAAACTAACCGTCCCAGCAATGAATGTCAATGACTCAGTAACCAAAACTAAATATGATAATTTATATAGCTGCAGGGAATCCATTATCGATAGGTAATGGCAATTTTTAACTGAATATTTTCAGTCCAGTGATCTTAGGCAAGACACAATAGTACTATTCAAAAAATTACTGAACATTGATTGCTAGCATATGAGTAAATATAGTATTGAATTACAATGAATCAAATACTCTGCTTGAAAATATTCATGAGGATGTTTATTTTTTCATTACATGCAGTTTGAAGAGGTCCACAGATTTAATGTTTGGTGGTAAACAAGTGGTCATCTGTGGATTTGGAGAGGTTGGAAAAGGCTGTTCCCAAGCCTTGAAAGGTTTAGGTTGTGTCGTTTATGTTACAGAAATAGATCCAATTTGTGCACTTCAAGCTAGGTAAGTTTTTTTTCAAGATGCGAGTTCGCCTGGAATACTAACAAAGTTACAAAGTGATTAATGTATAAAATATTTTTAGTATGGATGGAAATAGAGTTGTTAAGTTGAATGAAGTGATTAGAAACGTAGACATTGTTATAACTGCTACTGGAAATAAAAACGTTGTAACAAGAGAACACATGGATAAAATGAAGAATGGATGTATTGTGTGTAATATGGGCCATTCCAATACGGAAATTGATGTTGTAAGTAACTGAAGGCTTATATCTCATAAATAAGGAACATTTAAAAAAAATAAAATAGGTTAAATCAGAATCTTCTGTTTCAAAATTATATGAAAATACTTTTTCAATGAAACTGAATAAAAATTCAGCTCATTATACTATATTAATAGTTTTCATGATGCATTATTATCAGTTCCAGTTGTTGGATTTTCCCTTTCTATAATTGTGATTATGTTCTTCTTCCTATCTGAGATTTGGACTTCTCATAAAATGATTACAGATATAATTGGGTTGTACTTTATGTGGGTTTAACCTTCAAGATTTTGTGTACCCCATGAAAATGTTTTATCGTACATTCTGTTGAGAAAGTGTTCAGTACACAAGTACATATACAAGATATCCAAGACCCCAAGTTACTTTGTTTCATGAAATGTCATTGAACATCATTCTCTTACACTTGCCATAACATTCATTTCACTGTTTGAATCAATATAAAATATTGAGAGGTAAAATAAAGTTTGAGTTATCAATAAACTTTCTGGATTTAATGATGAAAAAGCAAAATAAAGTTTTATTTAACTTAACACGTAAATATTGAAGAATCTCATTACAGAATAGTCTAAGAACTCCTGATTTGACATGGGAAAAGGTTCGGTCACAAGTTGATCATGTTATTTGGCCCGATGGTAAAAGGATAATATTGTTGGCTGAAGGTCGGCTGGTCAACTTGAGTTGCTCGAGTCTTCCGTCTTTTGTTGTTTCTATCACTTCAGCTACACAGGCACTAGCGCTCATTGAACTTTTTAATGCTCCAGTGGGCAGATACAAATCCGATGTTTATCTGCTACCAAAGAAAATGGGTAATTCCTTTAAGTGACTGTTCTCATTAGTTAATGGTGGTGTATGGCTAGCATGATTTCCTATATTTGCACAGTATTCGCACTTAACTTGCTGGTAGCTTTAATTTGACCACGGGTATGATTATTTTCTTTTGAAATGTGTGTAAAAATCTTTATTTTCTAATGTGGAATTATATCTTTCTAATAACATTTTTCCAATGTAGTAAAATGATTTAATGTTTGCGGAAGAATTTCGAATGTAGGCTATTGATTAAGCTTAATAATATTCTTTCTTGCTATATTAAAACATAATGATCTTGCAATGTTGAAATATTCAGAAGTGCACTCACAGCTAATAGCAACAATTCCTTCGATATTAAGGAACAACTCATTTAAAATTGAATATTGAAATTCTTGAGGAGGCATAACTATCATCTGCCCACAGGTAAAGTCTTCTTATTGGTTTGTGATTTGAAAGATAAATTTACACATTGTGAACTATACTTTCTTCTCCTTAGTAATGATTTATTTTGTCTTCAAAATGTAAAAGTTTTTTTATTGGATTTGATTCCAGATGAGTATGTAGCAAGTTTGCATTTACCTACATTTGATGCCCATTTAACTGAATTGACCGATGAGCAGGCAAAGTACATGGGACTGAACAAAGCCGGACCTTTCAAGCCTAATTACTACAGGTAAATAATTCTTATGAACAAATGTAAGATGGTATATAAAATTAACAACATTTTTAGTCTAACGGTACTTACGATTTTATTTTTTATTGATACAGTACAGAAGGATATCATTCTTTCACTCTTTCTTTCTGTACAATTGGGAACTAAAACAGGGTAAACCCCATATTTTGTATCCACTAGTTATCAAAGATAGAACCTTCAATATAACCTAAGTTAAATGTAAAACGTCATTATTATATTTAAAAATGAAATCCCCCTGCATGAATCATTCAGGAAAATTCTTTCTCAAAATTCAGTTTGCTGCTATAGATTTTATTGCTGAAAGATCAAAAAGGTATGATAACCTCTAAGGAATATCATAGAAACTCGGAATTTCCAGGGTAAGGTAAAATAATAATCATTTGATAAAGCAACAAATGCAGAGTTCTGAAATATAGTGAGGCACGAACATTATTCTTCGTTCTTCCAGATTATGAAATTCAACCGAATTTTATTGGCGGAATACGTAAAGCCTACGCTCACTTATCGGCAACAGCCCAGCCCACGGCACACCGGAATTTGATCCCTTCTATATAATTGAATGGGACAGCGCTCATTTGACCGGAACACGGCAAATTAGTAGGGAAATAAGTTTCCGTTTTACCGTTGTCCGGGCTGTTGCCGATAAGTGAGCGTTGACCTTTATTCATTAGTATTATCTACATTAAATTACATATCGCGTGATTCTTCTTGAATTCTTTTACAGGTATTAAGGATGCTGAAGAATGACGAGAAAGGATAAAAATTTAAGTCAATGTTAGAGGCAATCGAATAGATGATGAAAAACATTTTGCAGTATTATGTTATAGGATGTTGACAACTCGAATTTCTTATAATCAATTCAACTTGACGCTATTGTTATTAGTTATTGTTAATAATTGGAGTCTTACTTTGATCAATCACATGTTTGATTTGTTTTCCCTCTCAACTGTCCTAATGCTTAAAAAGTACGGATTAAAACTACTAAAAAAAATTTTTATCTATGCAACAATAGATCAGTGGAGAGACGGCTTTCGGACACCCATAACAATCTAGGAATTTCAAAAGCCTTAAAAGATTTAAATGTAGATGACAAATGGCACGTTGGGCACTCACCAGGTTACTAACCGCACAGCACATTCTAATTAGGTCATCTCCATAAAATTTGCGAGGGTGATGACACATGCGGACTGTGCATGGCTCACAGTCAGAATGACCAGCAGTGAATATTATAAGGTTCTAGATTCTTGGGAACCTAACACTAAAAAAGCTAATTTAAATAACCATCGTATCCAAACACCAACCTACTGAAGTTTAGTTAATCAATGAGTCACACTTATTAGCAAGGACATATCTGGAAAAGTGAGTGAGAAGGACTCGGCCCATAAACGGTTGATGTTAGAATAAAAGTCTTTTTTTTAAATTCCCAATTCAAATATACTACTCGATATGAAATAGGTTTCACCTACACAATTGTAAACGACTTCTGACTGATATAAAGTTCATACTTTAAAATCACATTATATGTTAAATAGGTGCCAACAGTCAAAAGCAACTATGAGACTATGGTACATCAAAAACAAATTTGAAACTATACGAGGGTAAATTAAAACTTGCAGACATTTGAATATGTGATCCCTATTTCGTGTTGAGTATTCATACAGAATTATATAAGGATAATATGATAAGATCACATAATATTTGAAAAAAAAATTGAAATTTTTTTTCAAATTCTAATTACACGGTCATCACGAAATTTCGCGCAAAGTTGTCTATCAGCATGTTCGAACTAGTTACCAAGTTTCATTATGATTGAATAAGCATTTTTCGAGTTTTTTTTTTCCAACATCTCCAAAAATAATGACCGTATCAAATTGAAATTAGGTACACTGCAGTGAAATATGCTCCCGAAATTTTTTCCAAATGGAATGAATAGTCCCGAGAAAAAAAAATGTATTCGAAATAAATTTTTGATTTACTGACAGCACGATCTCAAAAAATTCTGCGAAAAGTTGCGAGTCCTTATGTTTCAAATCACTGCCAAGTTTCAATTCAATCGCTACAGTAGTTCTGGAAATATCAGAGAAAGAACCTCAAAACTTCAAATAGCTGTAACTCCGAAACCATTTGACCGATTTTGCCCATTCAAGAACTTAGCCTTCGCATCTCGAAATGCAACTAACCCTGAAATTTTCAAGTCTATAGAGGATTCCCCGTTCGCCAGTAATCGTGCCAACGGACGGACAGAATCGATTTTGACACCGGATTCGTCATCAGTGAGTCCAAACTAGTCGTGCTATAGTTTTGTCCAAATGTCTGTAATTTTCGAATTTTGAGCCGAAAATGTTTCCGTAGAACATACGCGCAAAAAAAGAATCAGAAAGTTATTTATGCCCAGAGATATTTTGGAATGTGTTGTGAAGAATATTTTTTTCATATCATCAACCGTTGAGAAAGTTCGTGACATTTCAAACCTGAAATCAGCTGTCTGCAGTGGGTATCCAGTGAAAATATTGCAAAAATCCAGAAACTTACAAGAACGGAACCGAAATTGAGTAAAATAGATTTCTGGAAATAATTGCAGAGCTTGAAGCTGAAATTTCCTACAAGAAGGAAATACTGCATCATTGGGAGATTCTGAGTTGAATTGAATGGAATTCTAGACACGCACTGTGGAGAAGTCAGCGGTCTTCGCGCGCATATTCAACTTTGTGAGCGAAAAAATGTTGAAATTTTTATTGTTCCCCAGAAAGTGTGCTCAAAAATATCAATCTTGAAAATTAAACCCAGAGTTCGGAAAGAATTCCGACGGAATGAAAGATGCTCCAATGAGGATTAAACGTGATATGACGAGCTTGTGCACGCATCTTCACATTTCATATCCATTGCAGTCACCCATCCAGCTATCAAATTCGCCTTACGCCTTTTGACTTCCCAGAAACTGTATTCTTTTTGGTACCTACTCATGAAATTGTGCATCAACAACCATCATTTTCAACCAGGAACTAGATTTTGAAGTATGCCGCTAAGTTCGAGCTGATGGAAGAATATGTATGTATATTTCCCCCATGAGCCGAATATGGTCTCAAACGATCTTCCAATGTATAAAGATCACAATCGCATCTATACAATAGTTCAAGCTCAAAAAAACTTTTGCGAAATTCACGTATTTGCCCAAAGAGTTTTACACACGGAGGAAGAATTTGAGATCAAATGAAATTACTGTGTCCGACTGACCGTTGCCACTTTCGATCGAACTGAGCTGGACTTTGTTTTCAGAATAGATTATGCATCCGAATGCGACAGCTAAGTTAGGTAAATGGGCAATAAATATCGCTCGGAGTTATTGACATCTGAACTTACCTGCGCTTACGTGTGCAGCAATTACTTTGAACGGAATTGTCAAAGATATTTGAAATTTTTCGGCTTTGTAGAGCAACTGAGTCAGTTGATGGTCAATGTCTCCGAATAATTTTCTGGACGTCTTCATGGCAATTACACTTGACAGATTGCGATGCGAAGTAATACGGTTCTTACACTGAACAAAGTTTGTAAACGCAACATTTTGCTTCGATATTTTCATGCGAGGAGTTAATACCCATTTGAAATGTTAGCAAAATCTCCCGAGACTTTACGCCAGTGTTTTTCTCTAGTTATATTCCGGATTTCCTCGAATATGGTGATTTCCCATCAAATGATTTCATTCTCAGTTCGGGAAAATGTTTATGGCGATCAAACGAGCTGCACTGAAAATTTTCTTGGATATTTTCTATTTAAAATTCAAAATGATATAAAATTAATTTTCTGTGTTATATTCACGATTTTCTAGAAACGGTATGATTTTGACCTTAGACAAAGTTCTGTAGGCCCATTTTTGCTGAAACTTCAAGGTGATATTTTTCATTGCAGGGCGATTCGATCTATGTTTCTGGAAATATCGGGAAACCGAAATTTTGAAAGAGTATAGTATATCTGCGGAATCATTCGATAGTTTTTACTAATTCGCCTTTCGTAATTAAATTCCAAACTTACTCTAGAATTATCAAGCTACTGAGTAGTTCTTCCGGAAGTTATTTTGTTCACTATCAGTGGTAAGGCCGGCCGTAAACACATTAACTTTAGGGGAAGAATCGACATAGGGAATATATTTGTAGGGAAGGTTTTCAATTTAATTAAGAAGGTCGAATGCTTGAATGGGTTGAATTCGCCAATTATTCTTTAGATAGTTATACCCATTCAACAATTTGAATCTCGTACTTGACCGAAAATCACAGCTTGAGGTTTATGCAGAATTTCGTGAGGACCATATGAAAAAAAAATCTGCATTTGGCAGTTGTATAGATGACCACTTTGGCAACGGAACAAGCGCTTTAAAGCTCCTGACCTCACGTCAGTGCTTTTCTAGGTTTTTTTCCCCTCTTTATTCCATAAATTTAGCCTTCTAGAACTCAGTTTTCAATCATATTATGCAAAGTGATTCAAAACGAAAGGGAAATTCAGCAAATAGAGATACTAAACACGAATTGTGATAAGGTCAAAGTGTGGCTTATACAAATATTACTAGCGTACGAGATACAGGGGGTGGGAGATTTTCACCACAAGAATTGCTTGTTTATATTTATTTCTGAAGAACATTAAAGTACCTATAGGTTCCCGATGATCCTGTTCCAATGGATTGAGATTGTCCAAGACAATATCTTGAACAGTTAGTACCATTAATTTGAATAATCGATCCTGCGATATATCAAGTGAGTAATGATGTTTGACAGGACTCTATATGCTGTTTATAAAAACTACAAAAGTATTCTTGGCCAACCCAGTATTTCAATATGCACAGCGCGGTACCACTGAGCACAAAGTCTGTAAGTTTTGATTTTTTGCCGAAAATGGTCTTCAACCAGTAGATTCTACTCACTTTGAATGCGATGACACAAATATTTGAGTTGTCAGATGCTCTCCCGCCAAAATAACGCGATTCTTTTTTTTGTAGTTGAATAATTACAACCATTGTATAAATTGTATTTATACTATATTTCAAATTCAAGAAAATGGCGGGATATACAAAACACTCAAGAAATTGTTCATACTCGTCTGTCATGATTAGAGGCACTTGTTAACGAAACCATTACTCAGTCATATGAGGTCGATTCCAATGGATGAGGAATTATAGGTAGGTATATTGAAGAGTATTTTTCAACTATTATTGTCTTAGAGGAATTATGTATTTATATCATTGTATAAAGAGGGATAGTAAGCCAGTCCCTACGTTAAACTGATTTGAGGCGATTTCGAGAGCCATCTGGTTGTCACGTTGTGGTACTGCAATAAAAATGGTCTGTGAAGTGGCGACCTCCGCAAAAAATGCAGGTATTTTTAGGAACTATTTTATTTCTCTCGGCTATAGAAGAAAGGAATGAAGTTTTCTATATTCGTCTATCTAGAGAACTGTAATCAACCCGAAAAGACTAAGTGCAAGATTTAAAAATATGAAAGAAGACAGAGGCAGTGGCGTGTATGGTCCTCGTTATTATTTCTTGATAAATAACGCTGAAGCTTTTTATTCAGAATCCTTTTACAGTGACTGTAGCGAATAGTCAATTCGAACGTCCCTTTCAGAGTATTTCGTTGATTGCATAAAGAGATAAGGTTTTTTCACTCAGGTTATTGTGCATTTCTGAGGAAACATCGAATTTTTAGTGTGTTTTGCTTGCACATTAAAAAAATTCGAGAAAAAGCTTTTTGGAACTCGGAAAATACCTCAGCCAGGTTGGTGAGCCGAGCTTATGCAGCTACTAAAAATTGGAAACATAGCCTATTTTGTGGAGCTTAATAATTTATTTGATTATTGAATTCATTCATCCCAACTGTGCAAACTATGGACTTATAAAACTATATGGACATGGCTTAGAGAGAGAAGAACTGCGGAGTGCGGACACAAGGATGGAACAACTTGTTCGGCCAAAATCATAGAATACGGAAAAAATAAGACAGATCATTTTGAAACCACATATTAAACTCTATTAGTCATTGTTTGAAATATATTTTTTCAAAAGTTTTGAAAGGAATATTTGTGGTTTCGGAAAAATTTCAAAGCTTATTCAATGTAATTCCATTCTGAATTAGATTATAGATAGCGTATAGAAGATATAATTTCCGTATTGTTTGTGTTCTCGTAGGCTTTTCGAATAAAATTTGAGTTCTTTCATTTTAAATCGGATTAATTGCTAGGTGAAATATGGCAAATCCGTATTGTGCCATTAATTGTAGGGGGAGATAATTGATAATTATCGTTTTTTTGTTAAGTAGAAATCCAGTCTTGAAGTGGAGTTGCTAATATAGCGGGTTAGAAGAACGGGAAGATTTTTCTCCACAAATGAAAATGCCAATCTTTTAATCATCTTTATATACCCGATCGTACGGTGAGGATATGTGGCAGTTTGAAATATGCATGTAATGTAATGTCTTTTCAACATCGGCGCGAAAATAAAATGTGCTTTTTTCACTTATGATGAATAATTATATTGAATCCACTATCTACCTCAAAAAATCATTCCAGCAGAACAAAGTGATTCTAGCAAAAACAAGTTTTTCGATAGCTATGTGCATGTCTAAGGAATCAAAAGCTTCAATCCGTTGAAAAATATAGGAATAAAAACAATTACTTTACTAGTTGAAGAACCTGATCCACACGTGGATATAAATTCATTCAATTTGAAATGCGACATTTCATGAACAATAGCGCGTTTTCATAATGAAAGATGTCAGCCACAAATTACTGACATCGGGCAAAAAATCGCGCGATTTTATTTTTTGACGCGTCCATGACTACGAGCCTCAAATATTTTGCGATTTTCTAATCATATGTTCCTCACGAATCCTACATGAACCGTCAAGCTGTCATTTTTCAATCAAGTACTGGATTACAATTCGATCAAATCTTAATTCATCGAAATTTTGTTTTTTTTTTCAGATATTTCTAGAAATAAAGATCCGATTTGTGCAAGCATTATATAATAGCAGGCAATTTCTTTTTTCATTTCGAATCACCCTGTATAAGTTTGCTTCACTAAACACACGAAAAATGGAATTCAATATTCACCTAGATCTCTTTTTTTTTTGTTGCACCAAAATAGAGTAACCATTAGGAATTCACAGGATAGAAATTAAAATCATTTCTTATATTTATTATTATAATTGTGGATAATGAAAATTAAAATGAATTCCTTGAACACAAATAAATAAAAAACATTATTTAAAGACAATCGGTAATTTGAAACTTTGAGAAAATGGCCAGTTTATTGGTAATTATTGTAATAAAAACTTCCAGCCCAATAATAATACATAGCATTCATGTATCCATACGAAGATCCGCCATGGCTGAAACAGTCAAAATAATCAGTTTTTTGGAAAATTAAAAGCATAACCCTTGGAAGAACATGCGATTTTCATGCAATAAAAAAGTAATAATACACAATTAACATTTGATTTACTGAGAATTGACTCCGTGTTGAAAAAATAAAGTCATAGTTTCTGATGGGAATCAATTCAGTAATACCAAGGTTACTGTTGGACAAACATACATGTGAAAACTCATGCTTCGCATAAGGAAATTAAAAGTTTCAAGATATTCAAGGGAAATTACATTCTAGAAGTACCAATATAACCTTTGCTCCGATATGGGTGGGTACTTACCCCCAATTCCAAACATAAATAACATTAAGGTAGGTAATAGATTGACTCAGAACACGAAATCGTCAGAAAAAAGTGAAAAAATAAACTGAAGTTATTTTTCTGAACTAAAAAGATAAAACCCAGAAAAGCAGTTTGAAGAATATTCAACAACAAAAATTAATCCTCTGGGTCAAACAGAACCCATTAACACGCAAGAAAAATAAATAAGAAAAGCAACACAAAATGCAAACACCAATTTTGTTACTTGAGTTGACAATATAAACGGAATAGGATAGAAAAAGCAAGTTGGGGTTTTGACTTGAACTCAATATGAACGTAGCTTTTATACTTTATTGTTATCGAGTTTTCAACATGGAAAAGTACAAATATTGCATTACATCGACTTTTAGCCTGGAATACACAACAGTATCTTGTTTATTCGTTCTATGTTTTTGCAACAATATCATAAGTTATTGTTGCATTTAAAAATTGGCTAGTATCCAGGGTTATCTTTCTTGGCAGAGCCAAGATAATAACCACTAGAGCTTAACTGGTAACCATCCACAGTAAACTCCAACGTTCAACTACCATCATTTGAAAAAATTCAATTGATTTCATTGCAAAAAAAATCTCACAATGTTCCACGATTTAAATTTCAAATTTTCCTAACTTTATTGATCATTTTTTTCCACAAACTGTTTTCAGGAAGCAAAAGTTTTATTTTTACGCTAATAATAATATACAACACTTAAATCCACAGTTACCACGATATAATTAATAAAATTAAATATGCTGATGTATATTTAGTTCTTGCCATAAGAGAAATAAGATTTTGTTTGAAAAATACTTGGTTTTCAGACTTTCTCAAATACGTATATCAAACGTTTTTGTTATGTACATCTTTGTTCGATAGAGTACTTTAATGCTGCCTTTTAAAATAAATTAGACAAAGAACTTTGGGGTCTACTTGAACAGGTGATTAACACCAGTAAATACCAGTTTCTAGCTTCTAGATTAAATGAACTCATTAACAGAACAATTACTGATCTTCACTATCCAACAAGCTGATATCCAGCTTACACAGCCATCCCAAACTAGAGCAGACATCTTTCACATCAAACTCATGAATCTGAACTAAACAATATATGGATGATCAGTCTACAATGAGCTACATACTAGTAAGCCGCACTACACCCGTAACTTTAAAAATTGATGAACAGTTCAATATAATATCATTTACAATTCTGGATTTCAGTGATTGATTATTGAAAAAAATTTTACTCAGATAATATTCTACACAGCAATTGGAGTATTGAGTTTCGTACATTTTCTTATAAGTGATATCTAGCGTTTATAAGTGAACGTTGTGCAAACATGTATTTCACAAATAAAACCTTGGTGTTTCTTATGATGGTAGGAAATTGAACTCAGCTTCAAGTATGTTGAACTGCAATTTCTTGATCACACAGTCTGTTTAACCTGACATATGTGTATGATATATTGACAATCGGTGGAAAAATGTTGTTGCAACAAAACTTCTCACATTATTATTCAGTTCAGTTTCCTCGATTGAATAAACCACTCGCGCTTTGAACATCGCCTAAGAAGCCTAAGCTGATATGGTAACTGCTTTTAGCGGTTCAAAACACGAGCACGATGCGGAGATATGTGCAACTGTCTACTTCGACTTTTTTATAGTAACTGCCATAAAATGTAGGAATTCTCATTTCGAATTGAACGGCTAAAAGAAGTTATGGGTTCCCCAACAACACGAAGATAACGCGATATGCTTTAAACATTTATACAATGTTTTGGATAAACATAACTAGGGATGGCAACATCAATTAACACCCATATACTTAGAGAAATTTTTATCTTCAGGGGTGCGTTCAGATGCTACGCCGGGCGCTTCCCAAAGCGTTCAGATGATTACGTCTGGCCAATGGTTAGGTCGTTCAGATGCTTGGGAGAAACTTTACCGGGCGTCCAACCGTCCAACCCAGCCCGTACATGGGTAGAAATTGACCCGCATGCGCTTTGTAGTTAAAAATGACAGGAGTGAGAAGTTTGGGTTATGTTTACAATTTCAAAATCAGATTTAATAGTTGTTAACTCTCGAACTGGTTGTATCTCAGAGGAAGAAATATATATTTCTTCCTCTGAGACTTGTATATGCATTTTTGCCTGGCCAAAAAGGAGGATATCAAAAATATTATTTTTTTGGGGTTAAGTAAGATAAGATGATATTTGACATTTATACCACATCGTTCAGATGAATCTTCTAGTCAACGGCTACAACCAAGCACAACCAAGAAAAATCCTGCCGTGCGATTTTTGTCTACCGGCTAAAGCATCTGAACGCACTCCAGATGTTAATCGCAAATAAATAACCATGGTGGTGAGATCACTCTTGAGTTAGCATCTTGTATGAATGTACCATAGCATACAAATATTTGTCCAACTAATGTTGCTTAAGACTGATAGAAAAAAACAGGCCGAAATGAGATATCCAACGCAGTTCCATGGAAGTTGAAGTAAAGCTGGCATTGAACTCAATGGAATTCTTCTCCCTACAAGGTACTGTCAGAGGTCGTCACTGTACAAACCTTGCTCTCAAGTTTTTTCAATTATTCTAAAGCTAGGAATTTTGTTAATAAGAAATTTCTTATAATAAGTTATTGCATGAATTACAGTTGAGATACTGTACTTCCTAATATATAACCTCTGTACATATACATTTTGTATTTGTATCAATAAGTTAAAAGTATAATAACCACGGTGCATTATCCAATGAAACGTTCTGTCCAAAATTTAGAATTCCACTTGAAAACATGACAAATCCACCTAGATAATGAAGAATTAAGAATTTAGCATTATTGCCTTCTCTTATTTCTTTGGTCACAGCCGCAGGCAGATGAGTTTTATGGAAACAAAGTCTCGACAAAAAAAATCGTTAATTGTAATGGTGCATATTGATTTAAATGAACTGAGATATGAATCTGTGATCAATAAAGAAACAAAAAACGCAATAATGCTGCAATAAACAAGTGAAACTTTCACGTGGATACTGACAATTTTGGCCAGTACGATCTTCAAGTAGTTGGCATATATATGTATACAATATCGCCACTGATTGTTTTCCTTAAATAATGGAATGCATATCTCGTCACAACAATATTTGAGCTATGGGCCTCTTTGGGCACCAGGAGTGGACTGAGCTGAATAGCACCGTCCAAAGCAGGAGAACCGAAGATGCTTCCTGAGAGTATCAGTTCCCTTGCTTGCAACACAACAGCTACACACATGTAGAAAGTATTTAACCGAAGAAAATATATATGTTTGTAATGTAACATAGGTACTGAACTATCTTACATTTACGCTATAGATCTACACAATACACAAAGAGATATTCCTTATGTCGAAAAATACGTAATACTTGTACGTAATCATTATAATACATCTGAATTATATCAATTAATATCATATACATATCAAAAGAGACAAAAGCATTTATCTGAAAGCGTAATAACGGCTAGTAATTAGTTTAAATAGAAGCCTAGATGTTAAAACAAGCAATGTAGTGATGCCCACATATTTGATATTTAATAATTATCATTTTTAAAGATCGTTGTTCTGTAAAATGGAGTTACACTATATTTTTACCATTAGGCCAGTTTAACCTTTCCACCATTAATAATAAACAATTAATAAATTGTTACCTAACAAATAAATGCCAAACAGCAAAAAATGACGATGTTCATAGAGGTGACTTCCGCTTAATTGAGAAAATATTACCTCTCATGTCTCTCGTTTATCTGTATTCTTGAGTCTTTTTTTTGTAAATCCAATAATATCTTTGCTATCACATTATAATTTCGAAAATGGATAAACTATTCGAATTGCGTGATTTTTGAAGAATAAATAATCAAAAAGCAATTCACCTGATATCCCCCTTTTAATTCAAACCACTGGACACGTTTCGATTTGAGTCTTTGTTATGCTTTCCATTTCCTCTTCGATTCTACATCATAATAACTGCATTTGACTTTCATGTATATACCTTCAATAAAGGTAATCTGAACATCTAAATATCACTGAAGATGAAATCAAAACAATTCGAATTTAATGACAGAGTGAATATGATCTGAGAAATATAATGAGAGAATACCAAAAGTTTACAAGTTTTTGGTTCAGTTCATCACAGAAGTTCCCCATGCAGCAGAAATTCATCTAAAAATTTCAAGTTTTCACAACTGAGAAGTGAAAACTACTAATCCAATTATGCAGAAATTGGACAGTCGTTCTAATCTTCAGATAAAAGGATTATGTATGTAAATCACTTTTGTTCCGATCTGCTCGGTTCACATTTGAAATTGAGCTAAAACGACGAATGGAAATCGTGGGGAGGTCTTTTTCCAGTTCATTCAGTATCAAAGCAAACCACTAATCCTATATGAAAATTCCCAACTGATTCTTACACATTTCAAAGAATATTTGAATCTTGAATATATTCCTTGTAACTACTATTCACAATATAAGGTCTCTGGAATGATTCTGTGCAAAAAGATTTCGATTGTAAATCAATTTTGGAGAAGAGAAATGTGCGTATCACTTGTGCATGCATTATAGCCGATATTTAACTAATAAATCGTGAGTCAACATCTGGAAAATACTTTCGCTAAAGGTAAAACTGAAAAAAACAAGTGAAATCAAATCATAAAAAACTTTAATTATGAGTTGAAACGAATAAACCAAACAGTTCTCTTCAAATCAAATAAATAAATAATTGAAAAAATACAATTCTGCAAACCAAACCTAAAAAAAATTGCGGTGTGACTGAGGATCGAAATAAAAGAAAATTGGAATCAAAATAAAATAATAAATAACGATGACCATTTTTGTATCATGTTTGATAAAAAATAATGTACTTTTCAGCTGATCACATATGAATTTGAAAAGTACAGTATTTGCCTTGGACTCATTGCAGCTCTGTAGTTTAATATTCCATGGCATATATCAAACAAAACCGCAGTTATAAGCAAGTGAAACCAAGAAAAATCACAAACACACTAAGGAGATAATAGAACCACGATTCATTGTAACAAAAGGATTAATTTGATAGTTTTTTTATAAAATAGATTTTCAACGGCGACTCATTTATTTTGTTTTCAAAATGGTTACTGAAAATGCTTCAGAGATCCTGGTTATTACTAGTGATATCCAGTAGTAGTTAGGGATCGATAGAGAAGCATTCTCAATTTCAAGTATAAATATATATATATAGATATCTTCTTTCATTATGGACTATAATCTTTGGTTGTTTGAAATATTGGTGATCACATTTGACGATTCAATTACAATAAATCAATATTCAAATTGGATTAAAAGTAAGTTGAAATAAATCATTTTAAAATATTCAAAATCCACCTGAGTATTCTTTCTTGAAATTCTATTGGTGCATAACAAGAATGGAAATCCATTGTGTTACAATGTCCGTCCACAAAGCGAACACAATAAGACTTGAGTGACAACATGGTTCAGCCCATCAAGCTTGATAAAGAACAGAACATTTGAGGGTTCAGCATGAAGTCACACTACGACTAGCTCATTTTGTAAATACTCGTTAAATTCCACAATTCACTACATATAAATACATAAATTATACTAAACTGATTATAAGTAATACACCATGATCTTACACAGAGTGCAGATATAATAATAAATACTATACGAATAATTAAATGTTATAGGTATATAATAATACTTAGATTTCTTTGGGTAGTTTTCAAAATAATGACAAAATCGAATGGTGATGGCACAATGATTACAAATCAGATCTAATAACGTTTGCTATAGGAAATGCGAATGCACTTTTGACTAGTTTCGTAGGTAAGTACTTAAGAGAGTAGAGATGCGTTGCAGATCGTCGCGCTTTCTCGTTTCTAAACATTTGCTATTTATATGACATTTCATTTTCTGTGCTGATCTGTTAGGCTGGATTTAAGATTGAATATGTTCGCTAAACTGTACACATTAAACTCTAGTTGAGATTATGACAATGCTAAAAGATATGAGAATGCTTTAGACCCAAAAATGTCAACCCAGGTTCTAATTGGAAACCTGAAAAATTTGCAATAACATTCTAGCTGCAACAGTAAAACATGCTAGGATATCAATAAATATCAGAGCCATATTTCCGCATAAATTTTAGCATCAACCACTAACTTGTGTTAAATTTTTTTCGAGAATACGCAACGATAAAAAACGCATTGGAGACGGCCTGACATCCTTTTTTTGGCCAATCTATGTTGTTTTGGTCTTGTTCGTTTTGAAGCTAACTTGTAACACACGGTTACCAAGCGTGTATCCATTCAACGATTGAATGGCGACTACTGCTTCATCGTAGTTTGTCATCGTAACAAAGCCAAATCCCTTACATTTGTTGGTTTGTAAATCGCGGATCACTTTTACGCTTTGTACGGCACCAAATGGGCCAAACAATTGCCAAAGGACGTTCTCCTCAGTTTCCGGAGCTAAATTATATACGAAAATACACCACCCTGAGCCGTTCATAGCATTACCAGGCAACATTGAATTGGTTAAGAGATCACCCGCCAAAGGAGAATATCTGCAATGGAAAAACAAAATAAATATCACCAACCCACCACGGCTAACACAGTAGACAAATGTAGCTCCTATGACAACATCCTGGCAGATACGACCTCAGAAACTACCAAAACCTACTACTTGGCAACCATCATTGAATTCACAACCAAAAGTACTCGCCTAGGTAAAAAAGATTCGCCAAAGAAGCCCTAGTTCAATCAATTCAAATCGTCATATTTCGTCCAGCTCTTCATATTTATGATATTGTCTATGAATGTAGAAGTACAAATTTATCGGAAGGAATGAATTAATCAAAGTAGTAAAAAGATGAAATTTCCACTTCAAATACATCAACAAACTGAATCAGAACCTCCTTCATTGGAGTTAGTTAACAACTTAGGCCGACATTTAGAATAGGTAAGTCTCAAAGCGAGAAAAAAGCACTTTATATATAAGACACTATAATTGCATCGCGTCATGGCACGTTCAAGATTTTATAGCAAGATGCAACTCTAGTTCCAGCCTGTTTAGATTCGAATTGAATAGAACGATATACATAACCATACGGCGAGAATGTATCTAAATGAAGACTAAACAAAATCAACTTCAAAATTGTCAATTTCAATTTAATTTTTCTATGTGTTAATATCCTCAGTAATAACGGAATATTGAAATATGCCATCGGTTTTCCACATGATATCGAATTTCGTCCATTTTTGTGAAAGCGTAAAATTAAATATATAGTCTTGCCAATTGCCAGTTTTCGATTCTCATGCATAAAAAAAAAATAATTAAATTTACCTGAATCGTCCAGTAGGATGGTGGATTGGTCCAGCAAATCGTCTGGTGGTTTGAGGAGTGAGATATGCCGCTAGTGGTGGGATTGATTTGTTGTTGTTGCTAGGATTATTTGCAAATTTAACAGTTATCGGTTCGGTGGAACCTTTCGGTATTGTACCATTCAGTTCTTGGATTGCACGTTCTGCTTCCAGGCGTTGATCGAATCTAATGAAGCCAACTCCTTTAGAAAGACCTGAATGAAAATACTAATAAGAATTCTTACTTCCAGTGGCCCTTAACCACTGCTTCCTTATGCTCCTATATCAAGGATCATATTCTGATAATTTCTAAAAAAAATCTGGATGTTTCTCCATACAGGTTGAGAGAATATTTTTGAACAGCCTGTACATATATGTAAAATGATGTTACAGCTTGATCATAAGCAGTAGAGCATTTAAGCATGTGGTTATACAAGTGCCAAATTTGATTTTTTTTAAGGAAGTCATATTGTTTCTGTCTTGTGAATATAACTGGATCAAGGTAATTATTTCTAACAACTGAGAATTAATAAGTTCTCAACTATCAAAATATTAAATAACAAATATATATTAATTTTATATTGGATAACTAACAATTTTCTAGCCAAGATAACTCCCAATCAAAAATGAATTCACTTGTGAACTGTTGTTCTCAACTGAGTCGACAGGGCATTAAATAATTGATATGAACCTTGAATAGCGCTGTATGTGTAGGATTGTGAAGTGATTGCTCTGCTCTTTTAACTGAAAACAATAAAGTAGCAACTGAAAAGGACATGCTATGATGCAGAATCACAGATCGTGTATCAAATTAATAAAAGAAAGCCAATGTAAAACTGAACGAAATAAATAAAAAGACATAAAACTATACAAATTCAATAAGAAACAATAAATTTTCACGAGAATAAAATTTTCGTCACTTTATTATTGGGGGTAGAGGAGTGCATATTTCAGTGTGAAATGCTCGTTCCAAAATATTTGTAACTCAAATAACAGGGTTTTTTACACTGAACAACGATTATGCACTGGATTTTGCGTTCAGCCTTAACACTTCCTTTTATTAATTTTCGAAATATAAATTCTTTTGTCCGGCTCTCTAAAATATCTCAACCAATTTTCCTAATGAGATCTACATCATAAAGAAATCCTATGGTGACACGCTAATTTCATCATTTAAAAATTTTCTGTCGAAAAACGGTAGAGAAAATTTTTCCAAAACTTATTATGAAATCTATTAATATTCTGAATGAAAAATGAAGAGATGTTTCATATAAACACCAATTTGAACGGCAATATTTTTGTTTATTTTTCAAGGTGTCACCATTTGATTATCTTTTCAGTAACTTGATTGTTTTGTCTGTTTTTTCAAGAAGTTTTGATAAACACTTAACTGGCCTTATGAATTTAAATTCCAAAACAGAACAACCAGATAGTGATTGGTGAAAATGAGTGGTGTTGAATTTGAAGTAAATGTGTTAATTAAATTGTAGAATTATGGGTACGTACCAGGCAAATTTTCTCCGTCCCCCATGACAAACTGACGTACTAGGAAAAAGAAGAGAAAACGAAAAATATAGGTAACAGTTGACAAAAAAATTAAACGACCCAGAACACCTTGGCGATCGATCTAAATCACCTTGGTGATGTGAGTCGCTATAGAAAATTGCAACAATAACTATAACATTAAATCAAAACTATGCATTAAAAAAATATAAAACTTGAAATAAATGTTTTTTGATGTGACAAACAAACTGCAAAATGTTATGTTTACTGTATGTATATGATGTTTTTTGGAAGTTAAAAAGTAAGCTAAAATTTTGTGTAATAACTACATGAAATTCTGTTAATTCTGGATAACTTTTTTGCGAAAGAGTTATTACCCAAAAGTTTCGCCTAGAAAAATTATTTTAGTGGTATCATGTCAATTCTTACCAGTAATATTATCGCACAATATACGGGAAGTGATTATACGACCATAAGGGCTGAACAAAGTTTCTAGATCTTGCTGCGTCATATTCTTTGGGAGACCTGATACATACAAATTTGCACCTTTGATTGCCTCTGAACTTGGTCTTGCAAATGAAACCTAGAAGCGAAACTTAAGTTAGCAAAAAGAGCTATCTCAATTGAAAAAAGAAAAATATTTCTTATTTCAAACCGAATAAAAGAAACGAACAATTGTCATGTTCTGTTCCGAAACAAGGTAAATCCATTACTGTTATCTGTAATATAAAACTTTATGCTAGTATTTAGCTCATAAAAATGTTATGGAAATGAATGAAATACATATATCGCATATCAATTTTCCACATCTATTTGGGTTTGGATATATACTTGGACTATGCATTGAAAACTGAATTAGTAACTATATAATGAAACTTCTATAATCGAAGGGGTTAATACTAGTTTGGCGTCTCAAGGACACATGTTTGTGTCCAGTTTCATTGAATTATAAATACAGGTTGTTATTTATCTCTACTTTCATACAACCCTTGAACACATAAGATAAATTTCTATTTTTCTGAAGAAAGAACTCAAATATAAATTTTCACATGTTACACATCAATTCTTACAACTTTTTGAAAAAATAATTGGAATATGGTCGAGTGGAAATATTCCCCGTAGGGGACATATAGGATAAATATTCCACAACTATCCAAAATGATAGTTAATATGTTAGTATCAAAGACTTCGACCATTGTTTTTATGAGCTATGAACTCAATGTTTTCATAATACCTAAGCCTCCTACTCCTGGTCGGTTTGTGTTGGTTTGTGACTCTAAGCATTGAAAATTACATGCAATTTGAGGGTTCATACATTTTTTGGCGAGATCCGAAAAGAAGTGTGTTCTAAGAAGTATGCTATAGGCTATTTGATACTTGAAATGCGAGCACAATCAGTTTTTTATTACGAACTCAACTTCTTAGGGCCGGTATTATAAAACTTAACTTTAACTGCCAATTTTGACATATATGTCCTACTAAAACTGTCAAAACTGTCAGTTAAAGTTAAAGTTAAGTTTTATAATACCGGCCCTTAGTCTTTTCCATAAGAACCGCTGAAGGGAGACTGATACAATTTTAATATTATCAAATCAGATTAACCAATGTAATTTTATTTTTGAAAGCATTTTATTGGAGAAATTTGATATTCCTTCGTTACAGAAGAAGATTTTGTACCGAAAATTTATACGGGAATTAGTTTATTCAATTAAAATCTCCTTCCATCTTGTGAACCCATTGTACCTGGCATTACCAGAGTGAAGTGCAGGGAAATTACAGGAAATTAAATGAGTCTTTCTTGGAAACATCTTGTCGTATTTTCGATATTCCGAAAATAAACAATGACTAGAATATTACTACCCAAATAGTTTTCATGAAGTAGATGTGCATAAAAGGAATAAACAATACAATTTTTGAAAGAGAAATAAGATATTTTTTTACTACTTCAATCCTTGATGCAACTTCTACGCCTTTCGTTTATTCAGGAACATATATCAATAGGAAAAGTATTCAAGATGGCTCAGTTGACCGCCATTTTGTCAAAATAACATAATAATAACCAACCGAAGAAATATGTAACTGATATAACAATAATAATAAAATACTCAATATTCAAATGATACATAAATGTAAAAGATTGAGAAGAAACAGATAAAGAGTCCTGTGAAAAATAATACAATAATAAATAACAATAAAATTGAAGCCTATTCAAAGTATAATTTGTTTTTTATAAACTTTGAATAAGCGTCAGGAAATAATGAAAACAAAATATGGCGGTACTTGCCTTGATGGTTTTGTTTTGCAATCTCAAACCATTCAGGGTATTGATAGCTTTTTCTGCATCTTCGGGTCTGTGATAGTTCACAAATCCATAACCAAGTGATTGTCCTGCAAAGTACAGGTCGCAACATTCAGAAAATCAGTTACGGCAACCAATGGAAATTATGACAAGTGGATCAAGAATATCAGTTAGTATGAAAACGGTACATTCAAAAATTTATAATAATAAGGTATTTGTGTCTCAGAAAGTTTGGACAGGTAGAAACATGGGAGTAGAGTACTTGCAGAAGTATGGTATGCGACTTATCCAGTTTTTAATATTGGTGATTTTTTTCTTTGACTATAACGAAACGATTTATGGCCGAATATTGAATCCATTTAAAATGCAGCTTCGAAAATACAGAGTAACTGATTGTTATCTGCCCATTAACGCTACAAATATCTGAGTTAACCCATCTACATAAGGATCCTGTCAACACTGTTGGTTTCCAGGTAAAGATTTCAATCATTTTGCATTAACCCTCAAGTTGATTTTTTGACAACTAACTATGGGTGCGAATAAGGATTTTTCGGATCTCCGATAACATTGGGGAGGTTCTGCCCATTTAAGAACTCGACCGGCGCATTTAGACTTCGAACGTATCCTGCACTCTAAGGCTAAAAGTAATTTTCCTCTAACGAGTTTCAACGACCAGAAAGAATATCGTAGAGAAATTTCAATGAAAAACAATATACTTTGGCTTAAAAGCGTGATATACTTCCAAATTTTCATAAAAATTTTTGGTTTGAGTTTCAACCCCTAGGATGAACTGATCTGGCCGAACATTTTGATGAATCCATACTGGCTCTGTTTGATGAATTCTACTCCAGTAGTCTCGACCAAAAGCTGTATGAACTTCAGACAAATGAGTATTTTTCACAGAAAGCTACGTAATTCAAAACTTCAAGAACAGGAATATTTTTATCGACCAACCAATAAGGTTAACTTAAATAAAATACCGAAAATTAAGTCGATATGCTTCAGACATGCGTTCTATAAATTATTTATAATCCGACAGTTTTCATAGAATGAGTATAATCGATCTCAAAACCACTTCTTTAAGTTTAAATATGAACAATTCGTGGACGTGGTGTCATGAAGTTTTACACCAGAGTAGTCCCACCGTAGGAGGTATTCACCCTGCTCAATGGTGCTCGACTTTCAAGAAAAAAAGCAAGCCAACACAGCGCGGATAAACGGAGGAAAATCTCATTTTTGCGGGCATGTTCTGGGGATCAGCGTGCCATCGTTTGGACCAAATGTCTGTTATTTTCGAATTTTGGGCCGAAAATGGTCTCGAACAAGTAGGTTGGACTCACTGATGACGAATCCGGTGTGAAAATAGATTCTGTGCGGCCTTCCGGAGACACGATAACTGTCGAAGGGAGCAAGCTAGCGACTCAAACTTTCAGGGTAGGTCCCATATCGGAATGCGGCGGTTAAGTTCGTTAACGGGCCAAATCGGATAAACGGGTTCGGAGTTATAGCCATTTGAAATTTAGAGATTATTTCCCTGATATTTCAGAAATTTTTATTACATTTTTTTGAGAACTTTCTATCACATTCGGAAAAAAATTTGCGTGTACCTTGAGTTCCATACTTCATAGCAGTGAACCAAATTTCAGTTCGATACGGTTTTAGTTTCCGAAGATATTGGAAAGAAATTATCTTGAATTTGTTTTTTTTCCAAGGTATCGTTGTTTCTCTTCCGGAACAACTTAAAAAATACTTATTCAATGATGAAACTTAGTAACTAGTTCGAAAATGCCGATCAGAACCATTTAAAAAAATATTTCAATTTTTTTTTCGAATATTCAATATTCGGCGATCTTCTGATCACATTATATTATCTTCAAAATTCTTTATGAACCTCCAAGGTCTCAATCTTCAATCGAGAACTGGATTTTGATTTGCTCTCATCTGTATTTTCGGAAATATTGGGAAAATAAAATTTTAATGTCCGAACGTAGACACAATAATTTCCGGGAGAAACAACTTAGAAACTCGATATTTGTACAGTAGTTTTGGATCTCGATTACGAAGGAATTCTATATTCCGATTGAATTATTGTGCTTAATTGAAAAATAACAGCTTGAAGGTTCATGCAGAAGTTCGTGAGGATAATATGATCAGAAGATCAAAGACCAAAGAAAATTGCTTTGACAACGAATTTCAACATGCGCGCAAAAGCTGCTGACTTCACGTCAGTGCTTTTCCAGTTTCTAATGATACAGTTCCAATCGAATTATAATCTATTAAACGGGTCCAGATGAGTGTAATGCGAACGGCGAATGCAATAAATCACAGGGAGTTTAATGGTTCGAGGCAGCGCTCTTTCTGCTCCGTCAGGACTCGGTTTTCGACTCGAACGATGCATTTGAATTTATTATTCGAGGCTGAGATCGAGTGCCACCCACACTATTCGCCGAATCTTTTATCAAATTTTATTGCATTCACTGTTCGGATTACACTCATCTAGACCCAGCGCTATTTGCTTTGGCTTGAAAGTTTATGACTGCTTCGTATTATTTTTACATGGATACGATTTTCACGTCAGGATTTCACAACAAGTTTGACTTCGATCGGATCAGTATTTCTTGAGTTATTGAGAAAATAATATCGAAATATCAGATGGGTATAGCTCTGAATCCATCCAGTCGATTATTCCTTGAAACGAACTCGACCGATCCCAAACCTTCCCTCAATTTTTAAGACTTAAGGTACCTAGTTTCCTCCGGAAGTTTGAACGCATGTGGCCAGGTGAGGTATTTGAGGAAAGCACATGAATAAACTAAATTATAAAAAATACAAAAACCTGACAACTGTGAAAATACTCAAAAAAAAAACGAAACAAGCTCTTAAAAATTTTGGTTGGGTAATAGAGATTTCATCAAATATTTTGGTATATCGGTAAAACGGGACAAACTTATAACCAACTGTTTGGTGGTGACCCAAAAGAAATCTTTTTGAAATTTAACATTGAATACATGTATTTCGTGACAGACGTTCGTTTCCGCCTGCAATATTTCAAAATATTCGATGCATTCTACATTAATCGAAAAAAATTCTTTTGAGGTTGTGTCGTCCCTTTTAGTGCATGTTTTACCTGCCGTCTTTTTTTTTACTCAATAATTGGTATTTTTGCGAAGCATTATTGTTCATATAGTGTGTCAGTTTGTAAAGGTATCACCCTTAATATCTCGACACCCAAGCAAGATCAGAAAAATGCAAACAGAAGTAAACTTTAGTTCGTAGGGGGGCATTTTATACGGTTAGTTCCAATAAATTTGTATCAAGCTTAAAAGCTTGATGACAGCAACCCTAAAAACTTAAATTGAAAGGGAGGTTGAGTGACACCTTGTTTTGAATATATTTCGATGTCCCTTTCAAATATACAGCACACTTGACCTTCTCTGTTAGTATTTCTTCATTTAATATTCTATATTAAGGTGAAGAAAATAACTGAAGACTGCAACAACAAATTCAGTAATATTTTGGAAAAAATTTCCATCATGGCAATTGCTTATTCTGTTTTTTTCCCACACGAAGGATTCACTGATATTCTAGGGAATGCTGTTATTGGATATATAAGAGGAAAAATTGTCATAGTTTTCATGTTTCAGTGCAACTTTTGCTATCGTAACTATTCTACCATTTTTTAATTTTTGAAAAGGCAATCGAATAACCTTTGGCACATTGTCAACCCCCCTTCCATTTGAGATTTTAGGGGTTGCTGTCATCGCGCTCACAGGGTTGATACAAATATTGGAAACCAACAGTATCGAAAGACTTCATGCGAACCAAAGTTCAACTTAAGTATCGATTGAAGCTTATTTTGAGAGGATTTCGCATCATTTTTAAGGTTTTTAATGGTATTTCACTCCCAATATCTGAAACTGAAATATTAAAAATTAAATAAAAAGTGGTTTCTCAAAACTGTCAATTTGACAAAAGTCTCAAATCGAAACGAAAAATCGAAAGAAAATAATTTTTGAAAATTTTCTGCTTTGATGAAAGAGTCAGATTTGTACTCTGAAACGTTACAGTTCGTTTTCTTCATCGTTTGTATTGTTCCTGACGTATTGTTCATTAGGCAATCTGTTTTGCAAAAAACTGCCCTTGACAAATAGTTTGATACTGCAATCCGCAAGGGCGTTTTTTCATGAAAAAACCCAATTTTTATTTAGTTTTTAATAGTTCTGTTTCAGACATTGGGATTGAATACCCATAAAAAACCTAAAAAAAAAATAAAGTTCAACTTCTTTTTTATTATTTATGATTTTGCATTGGGACCGAGATATTAAAGATGGTAACATTTCAAATTGAAACACTGTATTTAAGAATCGTGTTTTACCTCAAACTTGATATTTGGCGGAGAACGTCATGGTATTTTTTTTTTATTGGATATTAACGAAGAGATATCAATAATGATGTTTTGATATACGGCATCTGTAAATGAAGCCGAAATTGCGGCAACATTTGGAAAAAATATTTTTTCCTATTCCAAATGTAAAGATAAAGAAATTTGCATATTGATCCTAATTTTTCGAAGAAAAATTTTTCGCAAACTAGATATCTACTCATCGTGACAAATCTAGGATAACCATCAGCCTTTCGAAGTGGAAAATTACAGGGAAAATTATATTTCCATGGCAACCCATACAAGATGTTATTCTTTCATTGCAAGACAGAAACAAGAAATATTAATTTTTTGACAAATATTTTGCGAGCCACAACCGTACAGGCGAATCGAAGAGTAGAAAGAACGTATTCTTGCCTGTAATTTCAGTCAAAATTGAATGCAATTCATTTTAAAACGGATTGTTCTAACAATTTCCACCTCGAACGAAATAAGAGCAGATTTTTCAAAAGTCTAATATTTTCAATTAGTCGAAATTCGATTGAACGGAAATCCCAGACTTCTAGGATAAGAAGTAGAAAATGGCACCTTCAAACATTCAACAAGCATTTCATATCATCCTAGTTCACATTTCTCCTAGACTGCTGTTCCTGAAGCTAATAAATCCAAACATTTTATTTATAGACATTATAATGTATACTGATCGTTTGCCAAAAATATTTTCCCTACGGATTTTGCGATTTTCAGAAACCGATGTGCTATTTCCTACTGAGAGTGAACTTGATTCCTTTAAACTTCTAACGACCCACAGATAAATTAATGGTATGAAAAATCTTTTTACTAGATCCTTGAAAACCTGAAATTGGCCTTATACGAAATAATTATTCATTATCAATCCCAACATTTATTTGTTCCAATATTTTATAGATTTATATTTCATTTTCTATAAATCTGCAAGTTGTTTTTTTGGAAGGTTCATTCATGTATTATTACAGAGCGATCGTCCATCCAGATAATAATCTCGACGATGCGTTTCGGTTTCAATCATATGATCTTTACGACATTTTGCAAGGATTTTCGTAATTTCACAACCATTAATTAATAAATATCAATTCCATCGGCTTGTCATTTTTATGTTTTTAGTTTCGAAAGGTTCAGTATTCAGATATCAATAGAACTACGAGAATAACAGAAGCTATTGCGCGCTCGTTTCAAATTATATACAGATAGGTTACCCATTCACATATTGAGCCTGACCAACGCAGCTCGACTTCTATCTATATAATCACTAAGCGGATTTCAGCCATTCACGAATTGAACCTTCCTTGTGGATCTCCGAGCCTGCTGAATAAATTTCGAGTTTTTCTGTCGAAAAATAACTTGTTTACAACCGGCCGATATCAGCAGGTATGTCCATTTACATTTAATTTTCCCAGTATTTCCGAAAATACGAATCTGGTCGTATTAAAGTGTAGTTCTTGATGTTCGAGAAAAAGTTTTCGCGGAATCTGAAGAACTATTTTCCAAATGTACGATATAACATTTTTGAATCTCACATCAGTCTTCTTCATCAGTGAATTAAACCTGATATTTACATCACTATCCGAAGATAGGAAATTTAGGCAAAATTATAAGCGAAAAAAGCTGCCCCTTCCGATCGAAGGATTCATTTTTTTCACTGAAAATATGCTAATGAGATGATCATTAAAAATACAGATTTTTCTGTAATGCCTTCACATAATATCATTCGATATTGATATAATAGTATATCTTACGATATACTTTTATTGTCTTCAACGTACTGTAAATTTAATAATCAATAATTAAATTTTTCATTCATACGTATTACGTTGAAAACAATAAAATATCGTAAGACAACCTTTATCAAGTAGACTCGTCTTAATTTTATGTTATTATGTTTGAAACATAAAAGAATTACTTCAAATAATTTTATTGACAGGCTCTAGATAAATTCAATATCCTATTTTCAGAAGCAACATTTTCAAAATCGTTGTATCATGATTATGGTAAATGAGATTCATAATGAGGCGAGGAGAGGGGTAACACCTCTCCAAGTCGATTCTTTGTACATATATCGTGATTAAGAAGGGACGTTAGAACATGATTGAATTTAACCACGAATTCTAATATCTAATATTAGAGAAGAGCAAATACTAGAGAATATGAAATTTACCTGTTAAATTAATTATCCTGAATATCGTAACAAATGGATTTCGGTTGGTTCAATCAGATTCTTAACAAATATGATTTCTCCTTAATACAAGACATCCATGGCGGACAATCATTTTGATCAAAGTTAAGGTCAATCCACACATATCCACGAAAAGATCTCACGTTGCCTAACGTAGAGTAAAAATTATCGGTAGAAGTCAATGTAAACGTAAGAGCTGCTCAGGCTTGTCCTACCACAGCAGGCTTCAATGAAGATGTAGTCCTACATAGTGATGTTTCGAAGTTCCTACTCATCTCACGGAAAACATGATCTTTTCTCACGAACGTGACCGAATGCTGTTCGAATTTACGAACAGTTTTTCCTGTGTTCTGAGTTCTATAGGTACACTTTGAGTGGAGTGACGAATGTAGAGCTTTTGGTTGAGCTTGTTCGGCCAGTCAGTACTCAATTATATGCAAGCTGAATGCTGACTTAATGGTTAAAATTTGACAGACAACGTGTCTTCTCTTGTGATGTTCTTCTCGAATTCTTTTTGCAATCGAAAAGTGCGATCTTGTTCATTCGAAAATATAACATCAAATTCACATTCGTCACCCACATCCCTCGATACTAAAAACAGATGGGATGAACCCAATATCTTTTCTTCTTTCATGTCCAAAAGGAAGCTATTGTAGCGAGTTCTTGCGGACTAAAATCCATTATGAACGAGGAAAACATTGGTGCATTCCACATCTAAACTGAGACAGTCTTCGATCAGAGATCGACTTTACCTCCTGGATGACCGAAAAATATTCCTAACGTATGTCTCTTCCAGGTTATCGAACACGGAAGGCAACGGTGACGTTCCGTCACGGATTTGTGTATTGACCTCAGAAGATGGCGATACACGCCCGACTCAGCCAATTTTTTCTCTTTTAGAATACCTTTTATACACAACTGATATTAGACATAAAGATTTATTAGTGCTACCACAGCGAATTCATTTCATATATAGGTCTTTGTTACTTTTTCACGAATTAAGAAATACTTTTGGAAGCAACATGAGGGGTTTGAAATTAGGAATAGTTTGAACCGTGCCAATTATAACTATATAACTAGTTCCACTTCCTCTGCATTAGCACCAGCTGAAATTACCGCTTCCGATCCTTTTTTAATTTTGTCCAGAATCAAAAAAACTAATGCAGAAATGCAAATAATTAAACTTTAGGAGTTTAAAGGTGAGTTTGTAACACAAAAATCTGACGTCTCACATAGCCTAACCAAACAAACTAACGCAACGGTAACAAAACAATAGTAGCAATAAGTCTACTTTTGGAACGAACGTTAAATCCAGAACGTAATATTTAGCGTAACAGTAATACCATAACGTTTGCGCTATTCAAAAGTTGCAATATCTCTCTAAAGACTACCAGAACCCTTCCCCGAATTTTTAAGAAGAGTGATTCTAGAGAACTTGTTGCTGTTCAATCAGCTTAATGCGTTACTCTCTTTCATTCTCAAAATCCCTGAATAACTCAAAATTTAACTACCGATTAGTGAATTCCACCGCCATATTTGTATTGTCATTTTTTAGGCATCATCCGAACAGCATAACAAAAGGGAGTTGAAATGTTCACAGCACTTAATCGTACTGTAGGCTTCTTGACATCAAATGAATTCGGAGCGCCGTCCACACCATTCACAGAATCATTCGCCACATTTATTGTTCGCCTCACACATCTATCTGAACGCGGCTTGTATCGCGAACATTCGAAACGTCGCTTACAAACGCAATGGTTTGAACCCACACTCAGAACCGGTATTATAAAACTGTTTTGACAGATAAATAGAAGTTAACTTGTGAAATCTGATTCAAAAATGAGACTTAATTACCTTCTGTGATCAAACTAGTTTTATAATACCGGCGAATTAAGGTGGATTCATTCTAGATTGGAAGCCACGAACAGATGTACGAACCGACAAGCGCATGCAATTTATGATTGCTCGAATCCCTTTGATGAGAGTCAAGAAACCGACTCTAGTCGGATCCGATCGGATAGCTTTTGTGGCGCTAATCCAATTTACGCAGTCATACATCACATTCGCTGTTCGTTTCGTACATCTGAGACGGTGTAATGGTCTTACATCATTAAGTTTCATCAATGTATGCAAAGAAAAGTCGGCATGTGCAATACTCACCGTGAATATTTTATTCCGAAATGAGTAAAGGACGCAGAGAGTATAAGAATCACAGCAAGTTTCACGAAGCTCTCATTGTGGCGATTGTCATGAGCCCGATAATTTCATGTTCAATTTCAGTTAATTTTTGGCGACACCACAGAATACGGACGAATTGACCGAACGATCAAGCATCGTGAAACCCACTGAGAATCTGTCGTTTGAAAAAAAATTCCAATATAAGTATCGTGCCAAGTATAAAATAAGTTCGACTCACCAGTAACTTTGTCCCTAATCAATTTACAGCTCTCCACTTCTCCTATACTTGCGAATAATGATCTGATCTCTTCTTGTGTCATGGTTTGTGGAAGGTAGTTTACTATGAGATTGGTTTTAGATTCCTCCTGGCTTCCAACCTGGTTAACATTTCCGCCATTTTGTTGACCAACCACGCTGGAGTCTAAGCCGTTTGACATCATTTTGCACTAATTTATTTAAACAGTCGCACTTTTTTTAAGTCCCTCGTTAAAGGCTGCCTTTGTTCTTTTATTAAAACCCCCTTCTTTATATCCAATGAAGAGAGCTTTCTGTGTATACTTCTTTCAAAATTCTATAGTAATGGTTCTTCCTTTTTTCTTCGTTTGTATATAAAAATCAGGTTTTTTTAAAGCTTTCGTTTCTCTTGTTTAATTTAATCACGACTTGTTCGCTTTGATTACAAAAAATAACCTGCAACAAAGAGAAACATAATCAAAATAGGTAACATTGATAATAAATATAACAACAATTAGGGAATTTTTGGGATTTTGACAGGAACCTGGACAGATTTAACAGTTAACGAAAATGTTTGTTTATTCAAATTCGAGAATAACAGAAACATAGGTTTCCGACATTGAAATTCTTATTGAGTTTATATTTGTGTTTACTAGGATCTAGTATTATCATTTTATAAAAAATAAATGCCATGATGGTATTATCTTGGTCCTTGTAATTTCCAAAAATGACTATAATGTTAAAGCCAATCGAAACTTTAAACCGAGAGATCATTGTTTTTGAATTATTACGCAATGAAAAAGTACCAGAACTTTTCTACACAAACAATTAAATTATTGAGGTGAACTGCACTGTTTCCTCTATGTTAACTTCCGAATAGAAGCCGCATCGAGTTTAGAAACAAAATTCGAAAAATTCTTTTTGCGCGCTCGTCCATATCATTGTATAAATACAATACTTTATACAATGTCCATATCGATATTTTTTTCAAATCTATAAACCACATTTAAATGCTTCGTTTCATCTCGATCGAATCTGTTTTTTGAAAAATATTGATTTAAGTATTTTGGAACTATTGGATGGATTTTGGACACTTGAACGTAATCTGTGTATTTTAACTTTAACGCTTCACTAAAAATTTCGAGTTGGTAACTTGGTTGTTTTTTCGGAATTCGAAGTATTTTTGGATGAAATGGAATTATCCTTAAACAAGCGTGGAAAGTTATAGAGTGGAAAAAGAACTGCTTAAACTGAAAATGAGGTTTACTTTGTAAATGAAAAAAAGTTCCATATACTCAATGTATCATAACAATAATTATCATAGGATCATTATAGTTCAGACTTGAACCTCAAACAAGTAGTGACAAACGTTATTTCCGTCAAAAACAAATTCGTTAACCTTGAATTCAATCAACAGTTCCTTCCTTCGATGTACACGAGTACCTTTTACCCATTCTAAAGTTTTAGAAATGTCGCATATTTGAAATCACACATTATAGTTTTGTCAAATTAGCAGTCAAATTCATTGTTGACCGTGATTTGAATTTTGGAATATAATTTCTTGAGTTCCCAAGGGATTGCAACCAAAAATGAATAGTTTTCGCAGGTAAGGTTAAAGTAAAAAATATAATTGAATGGATTTTCTGAATCTAATCCACGTACCACATAAATGCTGGAAAACTGCGATGTGCTCAGTGCTTTATAATTTGTTTTCTCAAATCTTAACTTAAATGCACTTTTTCACAGACAACTCTTGATATTATTGAGTTTCTTAATAAAAATTTGAAATATTCTTTGAAAATAATATCCTAAAACTATCTATCAGTGTATATCGATGCCACTGAGAAACTTCTCGTTGAAAAATACTTTTATTTTCCATTTTCAGATATTTTGAAGGCGTAGTTTCCAATGTGAAAATTTCAAGAGAATTTGATTATCTCAAGTAATAAATTAGAAGGAGTATTTCAAAAATGGCATTCAGCAATGTGTTTCAATATCGAAACAAAAGGTTCAACAAAAGTATGTAACACTCCATCGATCAATTTGCCAACCTGAAGGCTTGCAGCTGGCAGGGTTCCAACTTGTGAGGTGCAAAATCACATATCCAAAAGTTCTCCCAAAGTGGGATTTTTAAAAGCACCAATTTTTATTTCATGTACATAATGTCAAATTACGTTTTCTATATTCTAAACGAATATCGATACTTGGCATATTTAAAGGGGAGATTAAATCTTAAATGCATCTCCGTATTATCTGTTCGTCGGAGGCTCAACACTTTCAGTAGACATATGACTGAAAATATATGAAAATCACTGATGTGTAGTGACAGGAACTTTGGTTCGCTATTTTGAATTCATAGCCATAGCAGTCACCCATTCAGGTATTGACTCCACCCAACGAAGCTCATCTTTCACATAAAGATAATTTTTCTATTTTCTGATCGTGTAATCCTCACGAAATTTTACATAAACCAATATGCCTTAGAGCCATTGTTTTTCAACTACCAATTAGCAGATTTCGAGTCAAACCCAATTGTTCGAGAGCTTTGATTTCTTTAATTTAGGACCATTAAGCACATTGATAAAACTTTTTTTCCTTGGAGCAAGCGCGAAGAAAGAATTTTATGAGCTTATAATTTCTCCCAAATACCTATAATTTCCGATGTTTTCCCCTGAAAATGGTCTACGCCGTCCGTTGCCACGATAACTTTCGAACGGTATGAGCTAAGGATTTGAAACTTTCATGGAAGGTTGAGTTTCCAAATGCGATGGTCAACTTTGTTAATGGACAAATCGGTCGAACGGTTTTGGAATTATGCCCATTTGATATTTTGAAATTATTTCCTCAATATCTAGAGAAGTACCAATGTGATCAGATTGAAACTCCGTGCTTAGTTGTAGAATACCGCAACTCGACGCAAAATTTCGTGAGGATCGTATCGTTAGAAAATTAACCAGATTTTTTCAACAAGTTCTAATTTTTTATTTCCAAACTACTCATCAGATTTGTATCAAATTTGATATAGATCTTTGAAGACAATATTTTCAAATAGTTTATAGTTTTATACTCCTATTAGACCATGACAACGAATTTGAACAAGTGCGTAAAAACTCCTAACCACGCGTCAGTGCTTTTCCTTGTTTTTTCTTTGAAATGCAGATGGGCATTCACGAGCGGTATCATGGTTTTGTACGCAGATAGGTGTCAGTTCATTTGTCAGGTTTTTAAAAGTGAAGATGATAAGGGTTTGGTCACTTATCAAGAGCGATAAAATGCTGAAAATGCTTTCAAAATAAGCTAATTTATTCCAAGTGTTTGAATACACAGGCCACGTCCAACAATAACTAAGCTGCAAGATTAATTATAATTACTCCAGATGAATTTGCGATAATGTTTATAGCATCGCACGAGAATGAACTAAATCCATGCCAATATTGCTCGTGAGGTGAATTTCACTACAACCATACTGATGGGATCAGCAGTACGAAAAATTAATTGGGTGCACTCCGTACAAACTCATAAGTTTTTCATTTGTAAAAATTAGTGAACTATAATATTGAATTGGAATGCAACCTAATATGAAGAAAATACCCAATTATGCACGGTAATAGGAATATCAATGAACAGAATTTTCATTGAAAATAAGCCGAAAGTAAAATTTTTGTTTTCTCTTTCCATGTTCGATTTCGATAATTCCTTCAGTGGAAAAATTCAAATTGATCTGAATTATTTTCAGTAACTGAGGAAATGGTTAGTTAGAAAAGAATCTCATCTTCATTTAGAGGAAATCACACATCCTTAAAATGATATTGAATCTTTCACACTCCTTTCCAATAGGCAAAATATCTGAAAGCTTCACAGAAAAAAATTGTAAACAAGGCAACAAATTAATAAATCTTCGTCTCTGAATGAGAATAGTGTACAAGCATATTTTTTGTACAATTTGGCTAAATATTTATGATTAACATACCCAAAATACGCGTCGTTCTGTTATAACTCTCATAAATAAACATATAACTAAGGGCCGGTATTATAAAACTTAATGGGAAGTTAACTCTAACTTTAACCGACAGTTAAAGTTATGCTCAAAAATGTCGGAATTATAAAAGTCTCATTTCTATCATAGATAAGAAATACTGTGATGAATTCTATGAAAAAGAGAATGAAATAGTTTGAGATTCTGTAATAAATCTAACCACCAATTTCTGGGTTGGAAAAGCTGGACTTTGGAAAAATACTCCCTTTCAAAATATGATAGGAATAAACAAATCCTTTATTGACAAATATTCGCACTATGTATCAGGGAGCTTAATGGATTGTGGTTTCCATAAAAATAGATTTATTGATTTGAGGGAGAGTTGCAATGATCAATTTTGAATTCTTATACTTTTTACAATATGGAAGGGGTGTTTGGGTATTTATTCGGTCACCTAACTAAAAAAACTACTTCCACTAATGAATATATTGGAAATGAAAGCTTAGAAGGAAAAACTTTGACAGTAATGAGATACATTCAATTCAGGAATTATATAACAATTACAATAAAATTTGTCCAAATCCAATTAGGTACAGAATATTTTACAAATACTTCACTCTTCACCAACGGGCAAGCACTTTCAACTGACACTGGAAGTGGTAATAATCTCTACACTAAATTTGCAAAAATTGTCATTCAATTAAAAAATATGGCTCAGAGTTATCGAGCCCTGATATCTAGAATTTGTACAGCTACCAGCTTGACCATTACCATAAGAAAAGTATCCATTGCAATTGTGATGATTTCCTTTAATCTTGAAAGTTAAATAATGTGTATAAATTATTATGCTTCATTACGCATTTATAACTTTTATCTGTTATATTAGACACCGGAAAGAATAAATGCCAATGATTTTTTTTTCATTTACATCTTATAATAGTTGAACAGAAAGAGTAACTGATATTTTCATTACAATAATATGCCATGAGGAACTCTCGAGATTGGATTATTACTTGAGTGAGGTTCATAGCAGGCATTTTGATGTAAATAGATAATAAGTATGCAATTTTCCATGAGACATTTCTGATAATACAGCCAGTATAGTTGATTTGTGAAAACCCCTAAAATCTCCAGCAACTATCAAGAAAGAACAAGCTGCATAAACTCTGCGTGTAATCGACACATTTGCATCACTAGCGTCACAGCACGATTTCTAAGAATATGTATTCCATTACAGGCGTGCAGAGTGTCCAGACAAGCGAAATCGGTTTTTGAATTCCGTTTCTTCCCATAAGTTCAAATGGTTCAGCCGATTTCTAAATATCCTTTCTCAACAAGGATATTCAACAATTTTCATGGCATCATCGTCATAGTCAGTTAAAAGTTCTTCAAAAATGAAGTGAATATCTCTCAACGAGGATGTTCAACAATATTCATGTCATCTTCGTCATCGTGAATTAAAAGTCCTTTAAAAATGAAGTGAATTATATCTTGCTAACATGTTTCCGAAAATATCATAACAAACAAATCGAGGTTATATTCCCCTTATGTCAGCCGAAAAGACAGAGAATCTGTGGAAAATAACGATTTAACTTTAATTTTAACTATAATTTATACCCAAACCACCTGATAAAGATAACCCTGCAAATCTAACTTTAACTGGAAATTACTGCTTAATTTTCAGTTAAAGTTAAAGTTAACTTCCCGTTAAGTTTTATAATACCGGCCCTAAAAAGGTTAGGAGCAGAAGGAATGTGAGGTTATTTTCTCAGAAGCCGTTAAAACATATTGACACACAAATATCCACCATTCTTTGTTTAAATGCTACATGGTTTCTTTGGTTATTGGTCTACAGCTGACCCAAAAAGAATTATTCTAGTTTTCTGTGGAGCGCATAGAAATTCCTGAGTAAATATGAAAATATTAATTAAAACTCCCGAAAATCTCGAACCAATCTAGTTGAAAAATCAGTTAAAACCGACGCGATATTATTTTCTATCATTCATCTCCTGAAAATGATAAACTACTCAAGCATTTAACACATGAACCTTCAGTTTAATTCATGTTCTAGTAGCATTTCTCTAAGAATGAGAAACTTTACGATGCGTTCACAGTTCCACCAAAAGTCAACCCATTAAATTTTCCTAATTATTTCCTTAAATTCTTATCGAATACAGAAACTGAAAATGTGTTAAATCTTCAAGCTCTTTGTACCTATCAATTGAATGAAAAATTGTTTTGGGCAATTATCTCAACATGGCGTAGAATTTGTTTGAATAGGAAATAAATTCATGCAGGAACTATCCACTTTCAACGAACTAAAGTTTTTACACAATAAGTAGCAATTCCATGGAATAACATATAAACAACTGCCGATTTATTTATCAACAATATATCCAGATAGGTATAGATAAAACAATGGGGTGTGATATACCGAGACTTCATACGATTAAAAAGAGTGCTCATGGTTTTTTAAAAAAGGGATATTTTCTATGGTTTAACAAGTCTTCTACATGTTTCCGATAAGGTTTCACTGACAGCTTTGAAATTGGAAACAATTCACATAGATTCAAAGCTGATCGCACCAAATACGGTTCGACTGTCACACCCTAAATTTTATATTGAATGGAGGGGTAGCGAGGAATTCGAACGAAAGCTGACAACCGAGGGAGCTATTCCTTCTTAATTGTGGGGAGGTACACGAGTAAGCTTTTATTTCTCCCTTCTGCACGAGGACATTGACATTTGTCTACATAGTAGAGGAGTAAAAACACAGACGTCTGTGATGAAAAGACGTCTATAAATTCAAGAAAAATAATTGTTGGGTTATGAACTCTTCTACTATCCAACTCAAATACACATACTCTATTTTCGAAGAAATCATCTAAACAGGCATCGAACTGCCCTATATAGTCTAAAAATATACAGCTCAACTTATGTATAGGCAGATCAGGAAGTCGGTTTCGAATGTTTACAACACAAAAATAAAACTACCTATTGGTGCAGGTTTACATTTTCTATGAGTACATTATCTACTATTACGTTTATTCAAAGGTTAAATATGGAAGTGCATTCAGTAGTTGCGGAAAATACCATTCGATACCTTGAATGCTGTTTTTGGATTAATTCTACGAAATTATTGTTTTTTTCTATGCGGATAACGACAAGCTTTTTTGTTGATTCACGATAAGGTAAGTACTACACTTTGTTGTTCATTTACAATTGCGGTTTACGAGCGAAATATGCGATAAGTCGGCTTTTTTGAGGCTTAACACCAGTTTTCATGCATAATTCACAGGAAGTAGAGGGTATGAATTGAAGGATAGTGGGTAATAACACTTACCAAAATTAGACATAAATCAACCATATGATTACAACACAAGGAATGAAGTAATACTAAGAACGAACTGAAAAAATAAAACTAAACAAAATGAAAAATAAAAAGAAAAAGAAAAAAACACCGCCACGCACCGTCAGCAGTAACTTCTAGCTCTCTACTGACACTACATACTTGGTGAAACTATTAATTTACGTCTGTATTGTAGCTGGTCGGGTCGACGTAAATACGCGAGTACGGTCGCGAGCCGGCGAATTTCCACATCAGTTATCTGTCGGGTATTTGTGATGGGGCTCGTGCGCAGGACCGTTACCAATAAAATTTGTTTTAGCTATTCCAGGAATTTCCAAGGGAAATATTATCTTGGGGTGAACCCCTTTCGAGGGTTTTATTTTATGTTTCAGCTCACAAGTTAAAGAGCCAATTCCGATGAGTACGAAAGCTAGCAATGTTTTTGGAAGGTGATTTTGGGTCTTCAGGCTTTTTGGTATTTGCTTCATCAGTTGATGAGTAAAACAAAGCGGTACTTCTCACACCTGGGAGCTGCTGCGGTTACCCGCGTGCATCCCCAAAAGTAGGTGAGAAGTGTGTATGAAATGTGCATTTTGAATCGATATTAAGCATTCTTATGTAGCATAATACTTGACACAAAATGATGGAACATGAAAATAGTCGCCTAGGCTTTCCTCTGAATCGGTCAATGACATGAATGTTTGTTAGTGGAATTTAATTGTTTTCCTAGTTTGTTTTATATTTTTCTTCGGATTTTTTTTGATTTTCTCTCCCAATACATGAGAGCGAACTATCAAAAATTCAATAAAAATGATTATTTATAGCAATACATAAATATTGTGAAAAAGTAATTCGGACGATTTCCAATTTGTTGTCTGATGAAGGAGTCAGATAAAGACTCCAAAACGTCACCGTTCTGTTCGTTAATCGTTCGTATCGTTCTGATATTTTTCATAAGAAAACATTATTTCAAAGAACTGCAAAAAATAATGCAAAATCCTTCCAAATTCTCCTTTCGATCGATGTTCGTTTTATAGTATAAGGTTATATGAAATAATATGCGTTCTTTGGATTTTCCAACTACTCTCAGTTACTGTTTCAACGCAAGGGAATTATTTTCATATTTTTCAGATGCTGCTATTGCGATATGAAAAGTTCTTGAACTCCACGAGGTTGAACCAAATGATCGAATTTTGCGATTCTTCCATAGCGGACTATAAGCAACGAAAAATAAATCGAATTTTTTTATATTTCACTAACTAATGAGTGGAGATCATAACGTTGAAGAAATTTCATTGGGGATTTACAAGATTGATACTTTTTGCAAAGTTCATGATCCGATAAATATTCCTTTTCATTCAATCTGCCATTTTCATACCCTGACGTGAAATGATATTAGTAGAGAAAGCTGGAAGAGCCATTATTATACAACATATGATTTTGCATTCGATTATGGTTCACAAAAATCAATTCCTTCAGTAGTTTCAACTGAAAAAAATTATATGAAAACGGAAAAATTCACCCGCATATAAAAGTTGTATACAGCTGAAGGAGCAGTTCACAGAAGTCAAATGTATAAAATTTCAAACTAACTCCAAAAGGTATAAATTATCAAAATCCACCGGTACTGAGATCTGGTTGTCTGAGACGTCGCAAATTTTCATACTGAGATTGAAAGAACACAATGATGAAGAAATCATTATGGTTAGACTTATTGAGTTCGTTCCTCCGAAAATGAATTCAATTTCGATAGGGAAAAAATTATGTATCATATTTTTCTTGTGATCCCAATAAGAAACATATTCATCACATATATTCCTTTTAAAAGAACAGAAAAATTCGATAGAGGCGACGTTTATTCAGTCTGGAACAAAGCGATCATCTATCCAGGTTCTAAGCATGTCAAACGCTACTCGACTTCCAGATAAAATATATTCGCGATCTTTCGATCACATGGTACTCACATAATTTTGCATGAAGCTTCAAACCATCGTCATTTCCAACGAGAATGATTCATTGGACGACTTTTACATTTTACCTAAGTTAGACATATCCGCTCCTAATTATATGTAAAAAACAAGTTTTTTCCGAGAAAACATACGTGACAGGGCTGAAATCTGGTATAACCATACAGTTGCAAAATAACGGATTGAAGATTGATACGGAGTTGTGGGGAAATCTGTAGGATAGTTTTATACTAAATATGTAATTAATTAAAAATCCAGAAAAGCACTGACTTGAGGTCAGGAGCTTTTACTATTAGATCAACACGAAATTTTGCGGCTAGTTGCGTGTTCGTAATCTCCACCAGATTACGAAGTTCGAATCTGATTGCATTTGTTCTTCTTGAGATATTGCGGAAATAACTTCAAAGTTCCGATAAAAAACCAATTACACTTTCTGCTTCTAACGCACGTTTCTATCGTCCAGAGATATATCGATACTGTTTTGTTATCAGTATTCTATCCACAGTGAACTCAAATAGTTATAGTAAAAATTCCGAATAACAATGAAATTTGGCACATTTTTTTCTTATACTGACTCCATGATTTGTGCCGAATTCCATTTAAATCTAATCAATGTTCTCAGAGAAAAAAATTTTCATCAAAAATTTTCGAATATTTTTTTTTTCAATTTTCTAACTACTGGATCCATCCTAAATTTAGGACTAAGTTGGGCGTTGGTATTCCAAAAATATCCACGAAGTTTCAGTTTGATCGAAACAATACTTCATGAGATATCGAGGAACTAACCTCAAAATTTCAAATGGGCCTAACTCCGAAACTGTCCAACCGATTCCACGGACTTAACCGAAATATTGGGACTCCAAACCTAATCTGACAATTTCAAGTCGCTAAGTCTTACACATACGGACGGACGGACAGACTTGACTTTGACCACGAATTCTTCTTCAGGGAGTTCAACCCAATCGGTAAAGACCATTTTCGGCTCAAAATTCGAAAATTACAGACATCGTGACGAAATGATAACGCGATATTCCCTAGAACAAGCGCCTAAAAAGGGATTTTCACAGAAACAAGACTTCAAGTCTAAATTACTGGACGAAATTTCGATTATTCCAGGGCAAAATGAAGAAATCGAAGTAACTAAAACTCCTAAGCATATGGCTGTGTCCTAAGTTTCTGAGTATTTTTGAAAAACTTCCAAAATCGGCGCCAGTTCTTTCATCATTTTGCAATTCTCAAAAGCAGTATGTGTCTATTTTAGGGCCTAAACCAATTCTATACTATACTAATTGAATAAGAAGTGGATTGCGCAGAGCTTCACTTCGAAGTCAAACCAATCCGAGAAAATTTCGTCTGTTCTGTGGGAAAATAAATATATCCAAGAAACTAATGAGATGTAACATTTTCATTTCTGAAGTCTCTGAGTATTTTCAAAAAAGTCTTAAAATCAAGCAGGTAGGAGAACTGGCCCGGCTCCTTTGCCATTTTGTAACCCACAAAAAATAGGCCTACTATAGTTTTTACTTTTAAAGATGAAAAAGGGTACAAAAATGTTAATCTTTCTGTAGTATTCAGAGTGACTGAGAATAGGAAAGAAAGTCAGTACGAATATGTCTCTTGATTAAAATTACTTGTTTCCGAAGCGTAGATCCACTATAAACCCTCTAGATTTTTATATGATCGTCAGTATGTTCGCTTACTTCCAGACTTTCAATTCAGAAAAAAGAAGACTATTATAAACTTAGCTGTCGAAAAAATAGAAGGACCAAATAATTCCGCGAAGAAGTATTCAACAATAAAAAAACTTACAGAACTTCAGGTCGATTCTGTTTGCGTTTTGCTGTTAACCTTGCTATTCTAGTCATATTGCAATCTTTCTATGCAGTATGCTTTCTAGCAATATGGTCATGATGTTACTTATTCTCTTCTGAGTGTTATAGCAATGTTTGTTATGAATTTTGTCATAGCAATATTGCTATCATGGACTTTCATAATTGGTGATTTGAGAGCTGACAACACTGTATTTTGTGACTTTAGAGCTACAAGGAAGAAGAAAATAACCCTACTTCGTGAGTTTTTTATGATTTCGCATGCATAACCTCTATCTATGGCTATCATCATTCATGTAAACATAGGCGTGAAAAATTTTAGAAAACATAAAGAGTCAAATTGACCAATAGCCAATTTCCTGGATACCCATATAATGTTGGTTACCAGAAATCAAATGCAGCAATTTTGTTCAGGCGTTATTAATTCGAAATTCGGTAAACTTTTTCGTTGGCACCTCAAAGGGACTGCTGTTGAGATGATTAGAATAATCAGACACAGAAAAACCAATTAAAGTCAAATTGACCAATGTCGTGGATACCAATAGAATATTGGTTTCCAGCAGTCGAATGCAGCAATTTTATGCAGGCGTTGATGATTCGGAATTCGATAAACTTTTCTGTTGGCAATTCAAAGGGATGGCTGTTGTTGAGATCATTAGAATAATCATCTCAGCCTACTATGCCGGTATTTTAGTTTAAGGATTTTCCTTAAAATTAAATATTCTTGATAACCTTGAACGAATTTCTATTAGCACACACTTTCCTATCTTCGATATTTTCAAATTCTTGGAAGAAATAATACTGAAACAAATGGATCTCTGTAAGATTCCCTTTCTAACCTATCTTGTTATCAAGCATAGCAAGTACTATTTTGAGGTTGCTAGGATAGCAATATTGAAAGCAAGATTCTTGTTGAAGTGAGATCATATTGCTCAGAATCATTGATCAGAATACCAATAATTCCAATCTTGCTATGATGGCAATATCGTTTTCCTAGCAATATTGCTATTTTCAAATAGAATCGACCTGATTGTCCATCAACATTAAAAATCTTTGAAACAGTTGAAATTTTCTCCGCGACTACATAAGACTAATCTTTCATTTTCTTTTTTTATATTCAAATTTCCCCTAAGCTAAAGCCACCCTTATCACTAGTTTGAACCCTAAAAAACTAGAACCAGTACTCGAGTCAGAAACCACTGCTGTTTATTATGAAATCTCCTTCCTCCTTTGTAGAAGAGCAGCTGATTCCTCTTTCATCACAATGGTATCCTTTTTGCAGTGGCGCGTGTCCTTTCCATGGAGCAGTGTAATTCTACGTTTGCATTCAAATTTATACCTTCTGAATGGAATGGTCAGAAAGGAGCAATAAACAGTAGCATTTGCTCAAACAATGCATGTCTGGTTGAACCCTTAAAATAAAGGGTCGAATTGTAATGGAAGAAAATGCTAAAACGAATTGGAATTAAGGGAATTTTCTGATATTCTTTCGCAAATTAATATGTTCTATTTAACGTCTCCTTTTTCGAATTTTAATTGGAGAAATATCAATCTTAAATGTTGATTTCTCTAGAATTATTTTTTTTAAATTGACACCCCACTACATTCGACATTCATTTCCTCAAATAATGAACTCAAAGGTTCCTCAAAAATTTTTGAAGGCAACCTCCCTGGCATTGTCCAGTTCAAGCCTAGGAGTTCAGATTCTCAAAACGATTTAAAAATCCACGCGTCCTATGTTGAGATTTTACTCGAATATAATACCATCCAAGAGAAGGAAAATTCATTGAATTCAAATGAAGTCCTAATTGATTTCTATGAAATGCGAATATTTAATACATTTCAAATTTGCTTAATATTTATTTAACATACAAGTTGCAATTGGGATATGAAAAAATACGTCGGAATCGCGACAATGTTGGAGATGATATTGTATTCAAATGAATCTGTGGAGTTTGAATATAAATAATAATAAATTTAAGTGTGAGAATTGCATCGTTTCTATTCTATTATTAACCCTACATCCTAAACTTACTGGGTTTCTCTCTATTCGATGATATATTTGTATTTTCATGTCTCCATGTACAATGCACAGTTAACGAGTTAAAAAGATTATTTTTGTATCGCAGGATAAATTTCATGAATTCAACTAGCCGTTTCCTATTATTGTTTTTGAAATAGTGTGATCGCAACAAGAAAAATTTCTAGAAAAGCATTGACCTGAAGTAAGCAGCTTTTTTTCGCACGTTTAAATTCTTCGCCAAAGCGGTCATCTTTTTACGTATTGACCCCCCTTGACTGTTGATCGTAAACACAATAACTTACGAAAAAAAAACTTAGAAACTCGATATTTGTAGGAAAGTTTCGAAACTTGATAACGAAGGCCGAATTCGTGAATGGGCCCCAATGATTCCGCAGATTTACCCATTAAAATTTTTATTTTCCCATCATTTCCGAATATACATTTTTCATCGAATCGAAATCCAGTATTTGGTAGAGAATGACAACTCGAAAGTTCATGGAGAAATTCGTGAGGAAAATTATTATAATGATACTATGTCACATTTTTTTTTCAAATCGAAATCATGACACGATCATCACAGAATTCAGCAAAGAGTTGGATCATTATTTTTTGAGTTATTCCGGAAATATCAACGATATCGAGAAAAAATCCACGAAATCTGGTAAACTATTGTCGAATACAGGGTTTAAGGTATGTTTGAAATTCCTTCGAATTCTGATCAACAGTTTTTGAAAAAAAATATTTCTTGAAGTTTATTCTCAAAGTCATCGAACAGTTATGAACTGTCCCCAGCTCAAATTAATATGAAATTCCTTAATTCAATTCTATTTCTGTCTGGCAACAAAAAACTATGATGTACATTTGCATTCAAGGTCCGAGTACTTTTTTCAGAAGGGGGATGTTAGCACGTGATAAAATTCGGCAACACCGCTGATATAGGAGAGGGTGAATATCTAATTTAGCCAACTGCTGGTTAAATAGAAACGTAGGGACTAGGACCAACTGACACCTGGACAATTTCTAGCCAGATGTAGTACAGGCCATTCACCCTGTGTTCTGTTCGGGGTATTTCTCTGTTTTGAAATAGGACCGTCTAGGTCTAGTCTAATAAAACACTTGTTCGATGCACAAACCAGTATCACTTCCACTTTTTCCCTATGACTTTTCTGTAATATTGAAATTTAAGTCTCAGTGAAATGTTAGCTAGTTTTTCATAGACAGAGATTGAATTTCTTCAAATTTTTATCTTGTTCATTCCTGAATCAACAATTTGAGTAGCCTTTGATGATGTTATTTTAGTTTCTGTTCCACTGAATCGATTTTGGTTATTGATTCTATTCTGTGTGAAAAGCATGCATTTATCTAGGAATCATAGTTGTCAGTTGTATCATCGTTCCAATATTGAATACAATTTTGGGCTCAATAGAGATTCAGAAAGAGACAGAAATATAATTCTGGACATGTTGGGACAAAAGAGCCATAATTTTCCATTGGTTCCAGAATAAAATATAGATTTACGCTATATTCGTCACTCTACCAAAGGTGTCTCCCATAGAAACAACATCCAATACATAATAATCCGTCTTTTCTAGTCCCAAAGTGATTCATAAGGAGACAAGGATATAAACCCGAACATTTTGGGACGATGGGGTCAAAATTTCCATTAGGTACTAAAATAAAGCGGTGACGTACGACCTTATTCGTCACTCAACCATAAACATCCCTCGCCCTAAAAACACAAGAGGAATGATAACCCAACATACGAAATTTAGAGAGTGGTGAGATCTGATATCATTAAATCTAACAAAGGGATATAAAATTACAAAAATGAAGTATGAACATAATGGAAAGGATATAGATTTCAAACGGAAGCCAGGTGAATATTCGTTACGCTACTGCATTCTCACCCTCCAGTGGCGTGTGGAGTAAATACGTCAAAGAACATAAATCTAGATACACGTCTGGGGTTCCATATTATACTGTCATGATTTTTGCCGGGACGAAAAATAAATCAGAAATAGCGGATAAAAAACATATTCTAGATATGATCCAGGTTGAATAATCAAACTAATAAAAAGCAATGAACAATTCACAGGGTTCATCAGTTCATAGAAGTGCAACTTAAATATTCTGTGGATGCAAAATGGTCAGCCCGAAATATGTATCACCTACATAATTGTCAATATCTTTTGATTGACAAAATGATCCTTTCTTCATTCAAATCATCACTTTGTAAGCTCATTCTGGGTTTTCACTCCAATTTCAGAAACAGAACTATTAAAAATTAAATAAAAAATTGTTTTTTCATGGAAAACTTCCTTGCGGATTGCAGGATTCAACTATTTGTCAAGAACAGTTTCTTGGAGAACAGGTTGCCTAATGAACAATACTGGAACAATACTGAAACGTCACTGTTCGTTTTGTTCATCGTTTGTATTGTTCCAGTATTATTCATTAGGTAACCTGTTTTCCGAGAAACTGCTCTTGACAACTAGTTCAATCCTGCAATCAACAAGAGCGATTTCCTTGAAAAAACAATTCCAATTAATTTTAATAGTTCCAAATCCTTCCAGAATAAGCTTTGATAAATAACTGAAAAACCCCCCAGTACCCTAAAAACAAATCTCAACATATACGAGGGCATATTGAAAATTATAAGAGTTGCAGAAACTCGAGTATGTGATACCGATTTCGTGTTCAATTTTATAGATCCTCTTCACTAAGACCAAAAGTTCATAAGAATAGGTATATCTTGGAAATGAAAAATTCGAATTGTCAAACTTGTTTTTTTAGAAAATCCATTGAACAGATACTCTGAACTATAAATAGTGATAACGTACTAATTGTTTTCAGGAATTAAATATTCATGAAAAAATCGGTCTATTTACAGCAATATTTCGCAGTTGCTTGCTCTCAAATAAAAACAATTTGTTCAGTTCTTTCCTATAAGGCTAACACAAATATGAGCTCAAAACAAATAAAAATATATGAATAAAATGAGGTGAAATACCTATATCTAACATAAGTTGCATCTTATATTTTTAATCTATTTCATCAATTTTTTTTTCGAAAATAGTCCTTGAACTACTTCAAATTTTGATGAAACAAAATTATATAGTTCCAGTTACTAGTGAATTTTCATTGCGGAATATTCTTTTATGTAATATCAGCTAGATTTTGATTTTCGAATAGTACTAGTTACTACACTCTCACTGAATTTTCCTTTGTTCGCGCAATATAATGAAGTTTTTTTTTCAATCCTTGGAGTAATTTGTGTAATTTTGAAAATTATACTTTACAAATTACAGAAGAAGATTTTTGAATATTTCATATTTTGTGATTTTCCCATCATAAAGTCGAGCTGTCATTTTTTCAATCAAGAACTCGATTTCAATTAGATTCGAGCTGTATTTTTGGAAATATTGAGAAAATATAATTTTTATACAAGCGGAATCATTGGGTTAATTTCATCCATTCACGAATTTGGCCTGCGTAATTAAGGTTCAACCCAAATCTACAAATATCGAGCCGTTAGATCAACTGTAAACACAATAACTTCCGAAAGAAACCACTTAAAAGCTTGATTTTTGTACAGTAGGTCTGGGGCTTAATTACAGAGGTCGAATTCGTGAATGGGTGAAATCCGCCCAAGGATTCCGTAGATAAACCTATTCAAAATGGATGAGGTGGAATTAAAATCTAGTGCTTGATTGAGAAATGATCTCCATATTTTTCCGCCTGGAAGTAAGATTTGGTTTCTGGTAGTGGCAACACGTGAATAGGTGATCACTTTGACAACGAATTTGAAGAAGTACATAAACATCAAAGCCCCTACCCTCACGTCCGTGCTTTATTAGAATTTTTATTTTCCATTTCCGAAAGAACTTGTGAAATTGCTTGCTGCTCGATTTCAACTTCATATATTCATAGATAAATTTGATTGATTGAATTCGGATAATCAAGAACTTATATTTCAACCATGCTCAAAATAATTTCGTCTCAACCGTACTACTTCGAAATTGGAAAAAATAAAATTGAAATATGCACAGAAGTTGTACGAAACCATACCGACAAATTTTCGATGAGAAAAGTACAGCTCAGGAATATGAAACAAGAAAATTATATAGATATAATCACGCTGAATTTTAAATCTGTTCTCGATACTAGCCGGGTTATATTATTTTCATATTTCATGAATCGTCTATTGGTTTTTTTTTCAGTTTTGATTCAACTGTGGGCCTCAAAGTGTTCATTATCCACAGGTAACATTTTTGAAGCAAACAACCAAATCGGGTATTTCTGAGAAAAACGGAAATTATCAGTTTTGTGTAAGGATTACTAGGAAGTCTGACAGCTCTTCCATTTGGGATAGCGTAGTGAAAATTGTTCATTCATTGTCTGACAAATCGATAACACTGAATGAGTGTCTTCTTGTACAGATATTTCCCGGGAAATCTGAAAAAACCGCCCATATTTCCCCGGATTTTTTGTTCGTCCATTTACTTCATTGATGACGAATGGCTCTTGCAGCTCCATTGTTAAAATAGAGGCATGAAGCAAGCAAGAACGAACTAGGTTGCTACGCATCCTTGTACCCGGACGATGAAAGTATTGATCCACTATCCACTGGAGCTAACTCCCACCACAATTTTCAACCCTCGCTGCTATAACTCCTCGTGTTGTGAATTTAAAATCCCGAAATCTCATCTAAACAATGAACCCTTTTCAGGATGTTCTACTCGATTGTCACCGAAATCATCTTCATCTTGTTGAACCTTCAATAGCATACTTATGAAAAAAAAATCATTCAGCAGTCCTGCTTGAATGAAAGACGTGAATTGTACACATTGTACAACCTCTACATTGTGATTGAACTATGAAAAATCTTCAGATGGATGCAGAATGTTGAATGATTGATACTTCGAGAAGTCCGGAATAAAATGGGGGTGAAATATATATCACGGAGAGCAGCGGATTTGTTTAGAATCAAAATGGCGATGATATTTCAGGTCAAAATGTAGGGGTTGGTTAAATGTAGTCAAGTTTATGATTTGGATATGCTCTTACATTTTATGCTTATATACTTTATCGAAGGATGAATATAATTTGGAGTGAAGAATAGGAGTGATTGTCAGAGGAAATATGGCATAGGTGGTAGTCAATAGTAGAAGTATTGTATATGGAAAAGGTCACAGGGTTGATATTGGTGATGGGTGGAGCATATTTAAAGAGGTAGAATCCTGAATTGTACTTACCAAAGCAAAACTGAATCCAAACCTGAGTTAACTGAGTTAAAGAACGAGTAATGAAACTGCACGTACCACAATAAGTGCAAGACGAAAAATTCGAAAAACCCGAAAAAGTACTCAAGCAAGATTGCACTTAGTTTTAAATATCGTATTCAAGTAATATAACGTTCTAACAATGCAGGATTATCAAGCAAACCTAAATTACGATGAACGAAAACAGAAAATCTGTTAATGAATTTGAAAATTATTTCGATATTATAGTACTGGATTAAATACAGTAGCAAGAATTATTAGTAATAAGTAATTATGCAAGGAATGATATTATTACATAACGTACACTACCAAACGTAACACAAGTGTTATTCAGAGAGTGCAATAACTAAATGGCGTTTTGAGGCGCTGGATCAGAGGGTGTAGGCTGGCTAGGGGTTGCTTGGTGTTGCTATCGGTCGATAAACGCTGCGCAAGGTCCACCCTGCTCTGTTACGACGCTTCCACACACGCTGCCAGTGGTCGCTCACCCCGTATTTTAATTCATGGCTTTCGTTCAGGAAAACCCTCACCTCGAAAAACTAGAACCATATTCCACGTTATAAATGGACACGAAACTTAATCGTAATTCTAGATTTAATATTTATATTTGAGCTCGAGTATATTTTCTCTAGTTTTCAAGTTTCCCAGTTTTTTTGCAGGCGTGTCCTCGGAGGGAGGGGGTGAATCGCCCTGATTTCAATGTTTAGGAAGCGAAGTTTTGGGTGCCCTATAATCCGGCACATTCCAGGCCGCCGAATCCGCAACAAGGAATTGGAAATACTTCACATTCACATTAAATAAATTTAATAAATATTGAATACTAACCTACAAGTTTTTCTAATTATAATGTCTGTTCATGTATGAAAGAAAGGAATGTTTCGCCTCCTCAATGTACTTATATTTGTAGGTTTTATCAATTTCAATCTTCCATACACAAAACTTGGTAGTTATAATGTTCTTATATTAACATTACATGAATTTGTGGAATTTATGGAATATCTTATGGCTGATTCTGATAACATGTAGTATATCTTCAATAATTTTTCAGGTTTCTTTCTGGGGTTGCGCTTTAGGCATTTTCTTCATAAAAATAGTTTTCATTAATAATGCGTGAACGATCAACGAAGTGCACTGTAACGTTTCAGAGTCATTATTCAACTCTTTCTCCAGACAATAGAGCGAAAATTTTCAATATTATTTTCTGCAATTCTTTAGCGAATTGGAATTTCCGAAAATCACAGCAACGCAGTAAATTCAGTCGAATTTCTTTAGAACAATGAGCTTAATTATTTCGTCCATTCAGAAAAATACTGAAAGACTTTTTAATTTTTTTAAATTTTCTGGGTCCGTCTCTCTGTAATATCCTCAACATTAAAGATGCGCTATTTCAGATCTTTGCAGGTCTCTATTCTTCAGATTGAATGGAACTATACAAAGATATCAACTAGCGAGTCACGTATGTTAGACCATTGGGAATCACATAGTAGATTGATACTGATGACGAAACTAGGGAATTCAAAACAAACAAAAATTTGAGAGTCCTCCCATATTATGATGGAGTCCAAATTTGGCTAAAAAAGGTGAATCTCTGTTGCTGTGTTTTTCGAAAATGTAAATTTGACAAAGGGTCTTGAAATGCGAAAGTATTGCAAGTAGTGACGTCAACAAATTTTTTTAGATTCCTCACACCTGGGGGTATCCAAAGATATCCCATGAATGCCATACAATTTTCGTAGTTTTCGAGTTATAATTTTGTTTGAGTTTTTTCGAATTATTATGCCAGCTAGGTTTCATAAATTTATATCTTTTTATGTAGTAGATATTTTGCAGATTTTTTTCTTTAACATGATCTTTCTGGATGTTGTCCTGATGAAACAATTAACTAAGCTCCCTGAAATCACTCAAAATTACTCAAAAAAGGCTTGAAAGTTAGAACTTCAGTTTTCAGTAGGATTCACTCAAACATTCAATATCAATTTAAAAATAAGAAAAGGAGTTTTATAGTTTCTTGCGGAGTTTGAAACTTCGCACGGTCCTAAGCTACCAAAATAATAAGAAAAAAAACAGTACTTTATTGGCCGTTTTTTGCTGTAATTGGCCACCGATGTGGATAGGCTCAAAATCATTGAAGCACGAGTAAAGTTATTTTTCTACTTTTTATCATTCTTATGGCAAATTAACCTTGTAAATGTGACTTCAGAGTAATTTTAATTGAAATTCCTGTAAATTGTAGTTCGTGTTAGTTTTACGTTAAGATGAATTGGGCGTGCAGGGCCGATCGAATGGCCCACGCGTCCGCCAGACCTGAACCCCATCGATTTTTTTTATTTGGGGATTTTACGGAGAGCTGGTGTAAGCGACGAAAATCAACAACAAAGCAGAATTATTCAAAACTTTTAGAAGCAGAAAGAAAAATAAAACAAAAAACGTTGAGGATTATGTATTCGAAACGGAGGAAGGGATTTTGAAGATTCATTGTAGTAAATGGTACTTTTTCAGTAATTTGTGCTTTTATTTCTCATCCAAAAGCAAGTAATATCAGAACTACCTATTTTGAAATATGCTCACATTTTCAATCAGTGGTGAGACCAAAATTATTGTAAAAATTAAACGAGCAACAGTTAGTTCACAGGAATTTCAATTAAAATCACATTTACATTTAGATAATTAAAAAAAAACTCAAGAGTTCTCCAATATTTTGATGAATGGAGAGCAAATTTGGCTAAAAAAGGTGAATCTCTGCTGCTGTGTTTTTCGAAAATGTAAATTTGACAAGGGGTCTTGAAATGCGAAAGTATTGCAAGAAAATAATTCTGCAAATATTAGCTCTATTGTCCGATGAAAGAGTAGTGACGTCAACATTTTTTTTTGAGATTCCTCACACCTGGGGGTATCCAAAGATAGCCCATGTATGTCATACGATTTTTTGTAGTTTTAGAGTTATAATTTTTTTTGTGTTTTTTCGAATCATTATTCCAGCGAGGTTTCACAAATTCATATCTTTTTTTGTAGTATATATTTTGTAGATTTTTTTTTTTTTACATGATTTCTCTGGATGTTGTTACGGATGAAAAAAATAACCCAGCTTCCTGAAATCACTCAAAGTTACTAGTTGATTGCATAAATTATTCCGAAATGTTTTCAATAAACTGGCCTTGACTTAGTTAGAATTCCTCAATTCAAAAGGGTGATCATTATGAATAATAATTCTCATTTAATTTTTGATAGTTCTTTTTTATATATCTCGAGGGGTGAAATCCTAAAAAAACGGAAAAATAATGCAAAATCCTTCCAAAATATCCTCGGATCGATAAAGATATACCATATCTTCTCATAATCAGCAATGAGATGATTCAAAGTCTGTCGCTGTCCAGGAAATTTCAAATTCATGTTATGTTAATAAGATAATTATAGCTGCCAAGTCACGTGTATGAAATATTGAAATCGTGATATTGATATTGTATGTGTTTTTCAAAAATGTAAATTTGACAAGGGGTCTTGAAATGCGAAAGTATTGCGAGAAAATAATTCTGCAAATATTCGCTTTATTGTCCGATGAAAGAGTAGTGACGTCAACATTTTTTTTTGAGATTCCTCACACCTGGGGGTATCCAAAGATAGACCATGTATGTCATACGATTTTTTGTAGTTTTAGAGTTATAATTTTTTTGTGTTTTTTCGAATCATTATGCCAGCGAGGTTTCACAAATTCATATCTTTTTATGTAGTATATATTTTGTAGATTTTTTTTCTTTTACATGATTTCTCTGGATGTTGTTACGGATGAAAAAAATAACCCAGCTTCCTGAAATCACTCAAAGTTACTAGTTGATTGCATAAATTATTCCGAAATGTTTTCAATAAACTGGCCTTGACTTAGTTAGAATTCCTCAATTCAAAAGGGTGATCATTATGAATAATAATTCTCATTTAATTTTTGATAGTTCTTTTTTATATATCTCGAGGGGTGAAATCCTAAAAATATCCTCGGATCGATAAAGATATACCACATCTTCTCATAATCAGCAATGAGATGAATCAAAGTCTGTCGCTGTCCAGGAAATTTCAAATTCATGTGATAATAAGATAATTATAGGTGCCAAGTCACGTGTACAAAATATTGAAATTCACAAAATAGTTTTATGTTAACCTCTTTCTAAAATTTCAAACGAATTAGTAGGGCTCACTGATAAAGACTCCGTAGAATGTCTAATTCTGCTCGTCCGTTTCCTCAACATCTTTCGAATGAAGAGACCTAGAGATTTGAAATTTCAAGGGGAGAAGTAACTCAATTAGTTTCGAAATGGGCAAAATCCGACCAACGGTTTCGGGGTTATAGCCATCTGATTTTTTTATTGATTTGATCGAGTTGAAATATGCCAACTAGTTGGGAAATACAGATAAGCAAATTTTACGAGGATTCGTCAGAATTGTGTAGCGAAAAAAATTAGAAAAAATTTTTTAGAAAATTTTATTTTATATAGTATATTCTGGCAAATATTTGTCAGATTCCGCTGACATTCAGCATCAATCGAGGATAAAAACTCCATTTAAGCGATGCTGTTTCAATTCCCTGTCGAATGTTCGAAAATTACGCAACCTTCATTAATACGTTCGTTAGTGGGCAAATCGGCCAAACGTTATGATTGTTTGTAATTTTGTAATTGGTTCCCTGATATTTCAAGAACTGTTCAAGCAATTCAATTGAAACTTGGCAGTTGGTTGTAACACAAAGACGCGCAACTTAATGCACAATTTTTTCGAGATCATACTGTTAGTGAATTGACAAAATAAGTTAAAAATTTTTTTCTAAATCCTCGGATTCGAATAAACTCCTGCTCATAACTTGAACACTATATTTCACAGCGGCTCACCAAATTTCAGTTTGATACGATCATAATTTTCCGAGATATTGGGAGAAAATATGACAAATTTCGTGGTTTTTCCCTCGATATCGTTCTTTTTTCTGAAATGACTCAAAAAATACTGAACCAATAATGATGAAACATGGTTACTTGTTTGAAAATGGAGATGGAGAATATCACGCAAAATTTTGTTGAGATCACACAGTTAGTAAATTTGACAGAACATTTTTTCGAATTTTTTTTTGAAAATTTTGCTCAGCCTTTGAATTGTTTATTTCATGGTGTACCAAATTTCAACTCGATACAATTTTGAATTTTGTGGGTATTGGAATAGAATTTGTCAAATTCCATATTTTTTTCCTCGGTATCGTTGTTTTTTCTGGAATAACTCGGAAAAGATACTGAAACGATCATAAAGAAACTTGGTAACTAGTTTGAGAATGCCGATGAATAACTTTGTGCAAAATTTCGTAATGATTGTGTCATTAGAACAATTTGAAACAACAAATTCAGTTATAATGTGGTCAAAATATTCATAATGACATCTGGAAGTTCTGTTTTTTTTTACGCGTGGAAACGAACGATCGTCAACAAAATGATCCCGAAAGGGACCGTAATCGCACCTCAAGGGTATAATCCACCCAATTTTTCCGCAGATGTATCCATTCGAAATATCATTTTCCGAATATTTTCAAAAATACAGATCTGATCGAATTAAAATCTTGTACTTCCTCGAAAAATGGAGCCGTGAAGGTTCACGCAAAATTTCATAAGAATTATATCTATGGAATTATAGGGAGGATTCAAAGGAATCTGTAGTTCTCATTTGGTGGATTCACGTCTCTCGATTTCAACTCATTCTTACAAGGGACATCAGTTATCATATGGATATGCGAGGCAGGTAAACACTGTGATCCAATATCTGCACCCAGAATTCACTGAAGAACACATAACTTTTAATCAGTCTCATTCGAAATTTCGAAGTTGGAAATTTTTTAATCAATACCTACCTAATTTCAAGGTTATAGATCGATTAAACCAATTAATTCACTTCTTCAATTTACAAATCACGTCAACCAGACTGTCAGTTTGAATTATATATGTGCAGGAATGACAGTCTGATTCACTCTTACCGTCATTCATGATTGACCGTGTAGGGGTCCCTTTAAAATGTGTATTTGTTGAAATCAAAGATCAATCTTTGCTGAAAACGAAATCGATTCTTATAGAATGCATATATAGAATACTATGGCTGAAATGGTCATAAAAATTATTTGGCGATAAAGAGTATAAACACGTCTCCCAGTAAAATATATTTTATTGCTTGCAAAAGAGCCGCCTTCAATAGAAGCCGCATGGAAAATTATAAACACGTGTTGTGCAAGCAACTTGTCTAGTGTGCACGAGGGTGTCTGCTCGTCTACTGTCTGGTTTTTTGTTTTCATTGCATTCGATTACTGACCGTACTATTGGGAACTTCTGCGAAGATGCCAGCGCCTTGACGGATAAATTTGGAACCTGTCCAAGCTAGTAGTTTTATGTAAACAAACCTTAGAAATGTGGTGGAGAACGAATATTTATTAAGCAGAGCTTGAATATTTAAAGAAATTATTATAATTGTATGTAAGATTTCTTGAGAAGGAACTTTTCGTATGGATCACGATATAAAATCGTACTTTAAATCGTTCCTGGAGGATAATTTCGGTGTTATTTTAGTGTATGTTGCTTGGTGGATCAAAATGAACCAATATCTAAGTTTACTTGCATTTCTGGAAAAATAGGCACCTCATTAAGTAATTTAAGGACTCTTATTTATGTGAAGAAGTGCTGAATGCAGGCTATATTATGTGGTAAATCTACAATCAGTCCAAATGATATGACTTGTTCTTTGTTTACAAACGAGTGAATCAATAAAATGAAAATAGATTTTCTGCTTTAGTTCTTTTGCATCGTATTACTGAAGAAAAGGAAACAGATAGACATATAATTGATTTCATTTTCATATTACAGCAGCTCAAGATACACATACAAAATGAAAAATGTCACAGCTGGTTCAACCTACCTTTATATAGAAATGAAAAGTATTAATGTATTTTTATGAATAACTTCAGCTATTATCTACTCTAACAGTATATCTAGTTTTTGTCAGGTTTTCAACCAGATCACTCTTTTAGAATATGATTTTGTGTAGTATTTGAATTAGGTAGCTGCAGAAGTGCTCGGTAGTTTCTCTGCAGCATTTTTCTTCAAAACTCCCTTATTTTCATATACACCTGAAAACATCATGACATGAAGTTGTTTCGAAATGTATACATTGTAGGTCATTTATCTTTATGAAAATAAACATCTTCAGAGAAATGCAGTGAACATACTTTTATGTATTTCGTGACCTGTTTTCCATTCTTCAATTTCTAAAGCTAGGCCTTTCTTCTCATTGAGTTCCCTGCCAAATGCTGTTTCTAAATTAACTTTACTTTCATTTGGCTTTGGAAAAAATGAAAACTGGAAGCACTAGATGATCCTTTCTTCCTTGACCATGAATAACATTGAGTTGAGGTACACAACAATAGTCTTTCGGGAGGATGCCATTTCGAATTAATACAATCGAAAATTTTAATCGGAAAGAAAAGAAACGATTGATGAATATTCCAAACACTTTCGGTATACCAAAATTTCAAATCTGAGAACAACACAAAAGCTCGAAAATGAACTCCAAAAGTAAGCAAATTACATTAGAGTAGCAGGCAGGTCGAAAAACTACTAGCTTGGAAGTGTTCGAATTTCTATCGCCAGAGGGCGTATCGCTTAGCAGTAGTTGCGAATATAGGAAGATTTTCCTTACGATAGCATTAAGTCTTCAAATATTTTTGAGAACTCAATGACGATAGGAAACAAGGGAGATATTATATTATCTTACCCAGTGGTCTGTAATTTTCGAATTCCAAGCTGAAAATGGTCCAAAACGATTTGGTTGGATTCACAGAAGAATTCGTGAGCAAATTCAATGCTGTCTTGTAACTTTCGGAAGAAAACCTAGAATATTGAAAGTTTCAGGACAGATTTGAAGGTTGAATAGCTCAGTTGGGATTGTTAACGAGCAGAATTCGCCTAACGGTTTTGCAGTTATAACCGACTAAAATTTCTCAATAACTAGAAGACTATCCATCTGATTGATTTGAAATTTGGTTTATGGGCGGAAAGATAATATTATCCTTATGCGCATCGAGTTCGATATTTGACAAAATCGGTCGGACAGTTCCGGAGATACTCATTTGAATTTATCTCAAGAAGTACATAAGTACTTCTTGAGCATAAGCATAAGCGCGCTAGGATTGCACCTTTGCAATTAGTAGTTGAATATAGAAGCGCTAGAATAGTATGGTTGGAATTCAAGAACAGAATTTTCCAAGTTTTTGTGCGCATGTTCAAGGGAAACAGCGTGCTATCGTTTTGTCCGAATGTCTGAAATTTTCGAAGTTTGAGCCGTAAATGGTCTCAAACGACTAGGTTGGACTCACTGATGACGAATCCGGTGTAGAATTCGATACTGTCCGGCCGGCCCTCCGTTACCACGATTATGGACGTAAGGAGAATCCTATGGACTTGAAAATTTCAGGGTTGGTTGCATTTCAGAATGAGAAGGTTAAGTTCGTTAATGGGCAAAATCGGTAGAACGATTTCGGAGTTATAGCCATTCGAAGTTTTGAGGTTATTTCCCTGATATTCCGAAACTACTGAATTGAATTGAAACTTGGCGGTTAGTTGGATCATGAGGGTATACAACTCTTTGCAGAATTTTGTTAGGGTCGTGCTGTCAGTAAATTCAGAAAAAAAATTTTTTCGAACATTTTTTTCCCGGAAACTCTTCATTACAATTGAAAAAATTGTTGGTCATACCTACAACTCTATATTTCACAGCAGTGTACCAAATTTCAGTCCGATACGATCATAGGTTTTGAAGATATTGTGCGAAGATATGTAAAGTTTCGTGTTTTTTCCTCGATATCGTTGTTTTTTTCGGAATAACTCCAAAAATACTAATTCAATCACGATGAAACTTGGCAGCTAGTTGATGATGGCAACTTTGTGCGGAATTTCGTAATGATTGTGTCATTAGAACCATTTGAAAAAAAAACTCGAAGTTTCAGCCATCATGATTTTTTCAGTCATTCCAGAAATATCAACGAAACCGAGTAAAAAATCGTGAAATTTGATATATTTCATTCCCCAATATCTCCAGAAATGTTTCCAACAAAAATTCTGAACATTTCGAAATTTTTTCTTTAAATTCAACATCTATACGTTCCAGCTGAAATTTGGCGAGCAGTTACGAGTCAGTATTCTTCAACTAGGCGTAGATGTTGAGGAAATATACTGAAAACTTTTAATGGGTATAACCATAGCATAAACAAGTGATATTCTATATATTTCACGAAAATTCGTAGAACATTCTATTTGAATATTCTGAATAAGTATGAACGTTTAGAACCTAGATATCACATTCTATGAATGTTATGTGCTGTCCGAGATATAATTTGAAAAATAAAATTCTGGTAGGGTTGCATACAAGGGGTTGAACGGAAATAATTATTTTTATTGTGAAAAACTGAAGAAATTAAAAATTAATTGACGGGGTTCAGCGTTTTTATTCTGTTATTGGATGAAGAAATAAGTATTTCACCGCCCATTCAAGTATACATGCGTATAAATAAACGAATTTCTCGTTCACAAATAAATTAGATACACAAAGTAATATACTTTCGATTAAAATGATTACGGATTCCATTTATTCCTCATTCAATGATTCATGCTTGGTAAACCTTCACTACTTTTATTTCAGCCTTGAAACTATTGTTGTTATGTGTTATCTGTCGAAAATAGAGCCAGGGAAAACAATAAATCATTAATTTATCGAGATGATCACGTTCGGAAAAAAAAACTTCAGACCAAGTGATTTGAATTCACCCAGCTTCAATACCCGCCACTGGTTTTTATCCCAGGAAAGCTATGAAATACAGCGACATCTATTACGATTGAGTCAGCACCACTGATATATTTATCATTGTTTAACAATGATATTATTAATGTTCTTGAGGTAAGTCGGGTCCCAAACCTAAAGATGCGTACAGACACGCGAGCTGAGCGGCTTTCGAGGCAGATAAATTGGGCTGCCTCGCGAGTGTGTACGGTGTTCTGAGCGGCTCGCGAGCCATTTCGACAACGCGAGGCTGCCTCACAAGTGCCTCGCAACTGCCTCGAAAGCAGCTCAGCTCTCCTGTCTGTACGTGGCTTAAGAATATAACAGAATCAAGCTGCGACATACCTCAACCTGAAGTAAAATAAGACGTGCCGCCTGCGCCGAGGATATCAACTACCATGATGTAAAAAACATGGTGCGTGCTCATCTGAAAAAAAAGTGACGCCAGCAAGATTAAAATACAAGGAAATATATATTCTGAGCTTTGAATTTGAATGAAAAAATAACGTCATCTTTTGTAAATACGATCACAGATGAACAAATGAACACACCATGTTTTACTTACATCATGCCAACAACCCACCGACATCTACTGATGAAATCCACTCAGTCAAATGTTAACCCAGTATGATTGGATTTATATACTTTGGGTATAACCCCAAAACTTTTTGGCTGATTCAGCCATTAAAAAACTTTGCCGGCGAATTCTGATAAGCACCCTTCCCTAGAAGTCATTATTGGCTACCTCTTTTCGTTTTCAAGAAATCCTGGCATCGGACGATCGGTCGGTCAACCGAACAGATTTGATTTTGACGTCGGATTCTTCTTCTTCTTCGAAGGAACCTAGCAACTTGAAATTCTCAGGTTAAGTTTGGAGCCTTAATATCTAATTATATTTGTATTCTGTGCTTAATATCTCGGTTTGATTTTGGTCAAAACGGTTTCAGAGTTATGCCCATTTTGAATTTTCGGTTAGTTCATCAATATCTCAATAAGTACAGATACGATCAGTTTGTAGCTTCGGAAATAGTTGAAGAATACCAGGGCGAAATTTCGTGCAGACTACCCGCTAGGTAATTGAAAAAACTCCGATAGCGAGGATAAACCACAAAATTTGACATATTTTTTCAGAATATCTCCAAAAATTATTATCATGTCAAACTTAAATTTGGAACACTGCTGTGAAATGATGAGCTGGAAGTATGACCGAAGTTCCTTCCAAATGTAATGAATGGTTTACGAAAAAAAAATGTTTGAAAAAATGTTCAAAAAATTTTTTTTCATTTTACTTACTGCACGATCTCCGCAAAATTTCTTGAAAAGTTGCAATTCCTTATGCTTCAACTAGTTGCCAAGTTTCAATGTAATCGCTTCAGTAGTTCTCGAAAAATCAGGGAAATAACCTCAAAAGCTTAAATGGCTATAACTCCGAAACCTTTGGGCCAAAATTCCAATTTTTTTTTCAAATATTCGATAATCTGCGATCTTCTGATCATATTATCCTCATGAAATTCTGTTTGAACCTTCAAGCTATCATTTTTCGATTAAGTACTGGATTTCGATTTGATCCAATTGGTATTTTGGAAATATTGAAAAAACAAAATTTTGGATGGGTATTTATACACAATAACTTCCGGAAGAAACGTCTTAGAAACTCGATATCTGTAGATATACCCATTCAAAATTTTAGTTTTCCAATATTTCCAAAAATACAGATTGGACCGAATTGATATCCAGTTCTTGAACAGCGTGAAGGCTCATGCAGAATTTGGTGACGATGATATTAGGAAATCATCAAAAGTGCTTTTGGTGGGATCAATACGTGAAAAGATGACCGCTTTGGGAACGAATTTGAACATGCTGATGACTTTCACGTCAGTACGTTTCAAGATTCTTCTAATTCATTTTCGACAGTTATAAATAAAATGATGTATTTTCAGTTATTTTTGAAATGTTTACGTATAATTGTACTTTCAACAAATCACAGTTGAAGAGAAACGTTGTGCAGTGTACCTACTTTTATTTGTCATTGCAGCATTGTATAACGATTGCGGTCACAGAACGAAGGTTCATTGATTTTTCATATTCATGTATTTACATGTGTGACTACTCGTTCAATAATAATTTTGTGATGATAGTACTTGCACAATCTTGAATTGAGAGGTGAAATCCACTTTCACAATAATATAAGGAAATGATAACATTTTTCTTGATTACCCACATGCATTTGTAGAAATCAACTATAATTAGTATAATTCATATCATAAGGAATATATTTCTTATTTGACGTGGAAATAAAAACTATATCATCAGTTATCACTAGTCATTTGTCCCGTAGAGCATCTGGGATGATGAGAGCCATCTAGTCGTGAAACTCTCAACTAAATATTCTAGTATATCGGTTTGGCAGATTTCCAAATATTCGATATTTATAAAAATGGTTTTTAATACTTCTTTCCCTAAGATATATTATATATGATATAAACATGACACATGAATTATTAGTTTTTTAAGGTTTATGATAGAATAAAGTTAGATAAAAATCTCAGAGAATGTATATAGAATCATACCAGTTCTCCAAAAGTCAGTTAAAATGGCGATTAACCTTTAATAAATATAAAGTACATATAACACTTAGGAGTTACTATGATTAAAATTATTACATATTTGGGTTTATGTCCCATCAATGCCTCGTCGTTTGATCTCCATCAAATGGCGGTACATTGTAGCCATATTTCCTCTTGACATCAGAATAAATTCTCTTCTCTGGATTTTTCTTAATTTCTCTCACATTAATATCAGTTGAAACCTTCATTGGTGGCATATCTCCATTTCTCTGATCTCGGTAAAAACCTCTTTGATATGGGTATCTGTCCTCAAATGAATCTCGGTATCTCCCCATTTCTCTGAATCTGGGTGAAATTCTTGGTATCTCTGGAAGGTTAGCATAATAAATAATTCTTCTGTCCCTATTTCTTGGATAGAAGTCTAGTGATCTCGAATCGGGTCTTCTATTGTCCATCAAATCTCTCTCGAAATATCTGCCTCTAGAGTAGGGAAATGTTGAATAATCTGGTGGCCCTTCAAAGTTCCTGCTGAATCTAGGCGTGAAGAGTTCTGGACCCTTTCTTGATTCCATTTCCACCCTTGGTTCCCTTGGTTGATCCCTAGATTGTCTTGGTTGGTCCACAACTCTGCCTTGTCTTGAATTGGATGACAGCGATGGGCTTTCAACCTCGAACTGCTTTTGAGTTATGAAATGTACTCTTCTGGGCTTACTGAATTCACTCGGAGACGCATATGAGTCTTCAGATTTTTTTGTTCTTTGGACTTGGTATGGGAATTTTACCCATTCTTCTGTACTCAAACCACGTGTTTCTCGGTTATTCTGCACATCAAGATTTTCATTTTCCAAAATGAAATGTTGGCCTTCATTCATGCTGTAAAAGTTATGCTCATTATTTAAGCAATGAAAAACGGAGGAAGAAATAATTTTCAGTCATTTAAGACTTATTTTATGAGAACAATATTTAACACTGGATTAAAGGATGCTAGAAACTGTTCATTATCATTAGTATCAGGATATACTATGTTGACATTACCCAGTAATAAGAAATGAACTGAATGAGTGCCACTAATGAGAGCGAAATATTGCTGTGAATTCAATAGAATCAAATGCAATCTTGATTCCCGAAACTTATAAGACCTAAAGTAAATTTAAAACAAGCGCGTCAAAATCTAGAAAACATAGACGTGACGTCAGCAGGTTTTGTGCGCATGACCAAATTCATTGCCAGGGCGAGTAATTTATGGAACAATGACAATGATGGGGAAATAATATCGACATTTGACATACGTATTTTTTCCAATATTTTCGAAAATGAATATCCAATCGAGCTGAAATTTGGAGCTCTGTTGGAACGTACTAACTTGAAGGTTCTTGTTGAATTTCATTGAAATCATATAAGTAGTTCCAGAAAACAATGTTTTCAAAAAAACTTTCGATATTGTTTTTTAAACTCTAACGGTACAAACCTGAATGAGATTGCGCGTCAATATTTTTCAACTAACTTCCAAGTTTCAGTCCGATATCTCCAGTAATTTCCTAGATATTGATATTGAGTTTTCAGAGTATTTGAAAACTCAATGATATTGAGCTCAAAAATTCTACTGAGCAAACTCGGATTTGGAACAATTAACAACTCAGACCTCACATTATAAGGCGTAATCTATCCGTAAAGTTTCAATACGCTATGGTTCACTATTTTTCGAGTTATCGAGGAAACGACCGGACGGTTGAACATAAATGAATTTGACATCGGATTCTTCATTAGTGAGTCCAACCTAGCCGTTTAAACCATTTCGAAAATAAAAACGAAAATGACAGACCTTGGGCAAAACGATAACATGCTGTTCCTTTGAACATGCGCGCAAAATGGTGAAATCGCTTGGCGCGTATTTAAAATTTCAACCAGCGCATCCAGCAGATCTATTTATAGGGTTCGTTCATTTTTCTGATTTAGTATCATATTCGTAAAATATCACCTATCAGATCCGCTGTTACTTTGAACAGTTTCTCCCTTGGTTCCGTGAGTTAACCCTCTGCGAAATCTGATGAAATCATTTATTGGTATGAAATTATTTTTCGAGTCATTTTCTTCTAGTCTTATCTCAGTTGTTGGAGGAGCAGTCTCAGTAGATATTTGCATAGTGTCTGGAGTTTCGAGATCTTGATGTTGAGTACTAAATTCATCCCCAATATCGCCATTTATTTCAACTGTGCCTGTGTCCACAAGCTGATCATCTGCTTGCCTCTTGCGTCTATTTTCAATTGTTTCCTTTTCCAAATCAAAAATGTTAGAATCACCTAGAAAACACTTATGAGAAACGATATTTTGCCATTTCATTGTATTTACCTGATTCTGGCGAATTTTTCTCGTCCGATTCCAGTCTGAGAAAAAATATATTTTTGGGGTCATTTGGTTTTTCGTATCCAACAGTTCTCCAAGATAATCCTTGAAGGGTTTGATGGTCTACGAAATCATTATTGAAATTATGGAGTCGAGGGTTTCTGATCTGCTCAGAAGAAACGTAATTTCCATTCAGCATCAACAGAATACACAACGAAGATGTGATCATTTTATCTGAAATCGCAAGATTTTCCATTTATGTACTATTTGGCAACCGTGTATTAGATACAACAGGGTGCACGGGTGCAATGTAAAGAGCAAGTCGAACGAAAGTGGATTAACCTCGCATCGTTGGAATTAAAAAAAATCTTTCAAAAATTTTTTTCAGGAACTATCAATTGAATTATCAAGAAATTCCGCACAGACTCAACAATTCGAATCATTTTGATGAATTGTGAGAAGTTTCATTATGGAAGCTCAGCTGTACCTACATACTAAATGTTTCTATTGATATAAACCTCATGAATGAATCAATCTTCAGGCTGATTTTTAACAACTGCAAACCAAGTTTCAATTTGATCGTATCTGTATTGTTCGATTCATTCAGAAAACGAAATTTCCGATGGCTTCAACTCCCAAACCGTTAGGTAGATCTAGCCTTTCTCATCACAATGGGGACCTTCCTACACAATGAAGGAGGTGGACATTTCGGAGACGTGCAAGACAGTTGTATGTTATAACAATGGGGATTTTTCCTGAATTTGGATTATTACTGCAAATGCAAATTTGAACATAATTATTATGGGTTTGATTCATCATTTTCCCAAATTACCTTCAGAAAGTATTCAAAATCAGATTTCAAAGTTGGGGTTTGGGATTTGTCAGGTGTGCACGACGTGACAACGCTGTTTAGTAGAATAGCTTTTTCTGCTATAGAATAATGAAATATTTATTCCTATTCTGTGGTACACACGTGTTTTTTGTCAATGTCATATAACCAAAAAATTTCTGTTTGCGATTTGTCAGTTATATGACAGTATGACAGTCTGTGCTCTTCTTTTTCTATTCCTTGGTTGTTGTCTTCTACTGTAACCAGATCGAAGTATAGCTATCTCTGTTTTCCTAAGCAAAGTACCACATTTTGACGTTCTTTTCTTTGCGAGAAAGCTGAATTCGACGTTGCCATATCGTGCACTCATGACAAATCCCTTTAAATGCAAATCCCCATTTTTATTTGTCAGTTTTAGGTGATCAAACATTTTTTTAAAAATATAATATTGAAATTATATGTTTGAAATGTGATGTTCTAAAGGTTTTTCATGAAAATTACTGCTTTTTCGTTTGAAGGAAAAACCCCCATTTCAATAAGTTCTATTTCTTCGAAAGTTAGAGCACCTATAGATGGCTAGGATTCTTCTTCAAGGAGTCCAACCTAATCGTTTGGGACCATTTTCAGCTAAAAATTCGAAAATTACAGACAAGTGGGTCGAATGATATATATATTCCCCTTCTCTATCGTAAAGAAATAATTCCTATTTTCGGTTCGAAATTCGAAATTACAGCTTTTTGGGCCAAACGTTAACACGCTGTTTCCTAGAACACTTGCGTGAAAACGAATATCCAAAAATGGCAAAATTTTTATATGAAAGATTATTTAGAAACAGCTACAGTATACTATTTTTATCTCCAAGGGCCTTTCGTTTAACGCACTTTTCACGGCACACCTCTATACTGTATGTGTAAAAATAAAAATCCCATTCGATCTTGCAAAATGGAATAATTCGTATATTTACAGAAGGAAATAACTAGAAAGAAACCAAAATAACTTCCAAACAATAAATATTTCGAATTGGACAACAAAAATAATTTACAACCCTGCCTAAAATAAAAGTGTATTCGAAATATAGGTATTCAAAATGCTTTTCATACCGATGAATCTGGGGGATTTCAAGGATTACAAGTATACTAAAGTGAATAACGAAGTGAAGTTTGTGAGTTAAGAATCGACAATTTCTAAAAATTAACAGTAATAACTGTAATGTTCGCAAAAAACCGAAGATTAGAAAGAATTGTTTCATTTTGCAGAGAAATTATCACCTGTCATTCGACATCCCTCTTTTTTCATGAAGTTATCACGTTGTATTATATTTGAACTATGAAAATTAATGAAAAAAACTGAATACTCCTCCTAATGAGAAAAGGAAAACTATGGAAAAATATCAGAGTTGAAAAATACATATTTCCATCCCTTTCAGTAAATCGATATCTTTAATACACCAAAAACATCAGGGCGAAATTTTTCTCAGAATGATACCCATATTATTTATGCACACTCCTTCCAATATTATTGAGAAGGAAAAATCAGATCTACAAGGGTTGAAAACATTCCCTTTGAATTTCGTGTTATTTCGAAACTCACCATTTTTTTCAGACATCACTCTAGGACATGTAGAAAACAATACTGATGATGTTGGGTCACTGATCTGATCTGAATTGTGTATTGAACTCCCAGAAGTCAACCTACCTTTATTTAATACATTTCCACGGTGGGGTGAGTTAGCACAAAGAAACGGATGAATGAGGTCGTACAGCGTTTGTACCAGAATAATTGATTTTTCATGAGATATTCAACTAGTACGCCATGTTTTTTCTTCTATGTTGGAGTGGACTAGATTGGCTGTAAATAATTTTTAATGAGTAATTCATTGTGTTAAAATGTGTTGCAATTCAAGATAAGGTGAAATTATTTTTGTCGGAAATTCATCATTTTGAAAATTCAATTTGAAACTCTGTTTTGAACTGAAAGTTTGAATGGGATAGTTTGAACATTTCCACTAAAATTGATTATGTAGTCTCAGATGATTGCAGGCTTTATTGAGGAATTACTGTTCGTCAAAAAAACCTTCGAATATAAACACAGGGAAAGTTTTTGGAAAAACTGATATGTGCATAATTTACGTTTTTGAATACACAAAGATTCAACCGAAAAGCTGTATGCACGCTGTTCAGAAATTTCTCTGAAATTACTGGAGTAAAATACTCGTAACCTATTAAAGAAATTATATATAGTGTGGCCAAGTGAGGACAAAACGAAGTCATTGTTTCTGGTATTTTTAACTCCGGCACTCTCATCACCAACTGAATATCACCCTAGAATTTGTATATTTTGAAATTATTAAAAATGGCATTGGGGGAGTGAGATTTCTCTTCAAATAAAAGATAAAATTGACTTTCTATGAGATATTGAACTAGTACGCTATGTATTTTCTTCCCTGTTGGACTGGACCCGATTGGCTGGAAATAATTTTCATTGAGGAATTCATTTGAAATCTGCCCATGGACCTATTGAAGGATGAACTGAATAACAGGAGTTCTTTTATTGATTAAACTGGATAAATCTGTTGAAATTTAGGATAGAGTGAAATTAGTTTTGTCAGATTGTCAGCGATTGAAGAATATTTGGGGAGGAATTTGCATTATTTTTCAGGTTTGTTCCAATTTTTCGCTCTCAATATATAAAAAAACTATATGAATGAAATAAAATTATTATTCACTGAAATGGCCTTCATGGATTGCAGGATTTAAATCTTGGCCAGAGGAAGCTCCTCGAAGAAATATTGCCTGAAAAAAATATCGGAATAATTTAGACGATCTACAAGGTGAACTGTAACGTTTTAAAGTCCCTGGGTTTGTTTTGGTCCTGAATTGGTCCTGAACTCGGAACCAAAACAAAGCGCATATCTGACAATAATAATACTAATATAAAGATAATAATAATGATAATAATAATAACAATGAAGCGACTATTTGCAGAATTATTTTTTTCACAATACTATCGTTTTTCAACAACTTTTGTCAAATTGACATTGTCGAAGATCACAGCAACAATAGGCGAAATTTTCTCCATTCAGCAAAATACAGGAGGATTCTTTCATAGTTTTTTTTTCAGATATCATGAGCGAAAACCTATAAATAACCTAAAAAATGACGGAAATTTATCAATTTTGAATTTCAATTCGAAAGCTTGGTTTGAACTGAAAGTTTGATTACTGGGTCTCAAAATAATGACGCTAGAGTTATTCTCATTCCATTCAGAAATCACTGTTCGCTTCAATAATAATCCATCGGATTGAAACGCGTCGAAAAATTTTTAGAACCACTGATTTGTGCACAATTTATGTTTTTGGATACTCACACAGATTCGATCGAAAAGTTATATGCCCGCTGCACAGAGATTTCTCCGAAATGACTGGAGTAAAACACTAGAAACTCATTTAAGAAATTATATACAGGGTGGTCAAGTGAAAATGAAACGAGGCCATATTTGGAAACTTCTCGAAGATAAGGACCTAGCGACTTGAAATTTTCAGGTAAGCTTTGGAGCCTAAGTATTTAGGTTGAGTTCATTCATTTGAAATTTTGCGGTTACTTCCTTATTTTATCAAGAAGTACTAAGAATTACTGATGCGGTCAGTTTGAAGCTTCGAAACTTATCGACAAATATAAACGAGCAACTTCATGCAATATTTTGTCTGGATCTACCAGTTAGTAAATTCAAAAATGAAATTCGAAAATATTCCTTATTTTTGTTGGAAAAGCGATTTTCCGGAGACTATGTCATCAATAGTCAAACTTTGACATATACCTTGGAGTCAATATTAAAAATGGTATTTCAAATTTCAATTCGATCCGATATCCGGAGATATTGGGAAAACATGTGGAATTTCGTTGTTTTTTCGAAGTGAACATTTTCAAACTTCGCTACTGTAGAATACGAACGTGCACCATATTGTAAAACTTCGTGAGTGCGGTGAAAAAATATTTTTTTTTTTCAGGTAAAAATTATTCATTTCTTTTCGATGACATTCAGCACAGGTATTAGAGTCGAAATTTAACAATCGTGCTCCAAATTTCAGTTCAACCCCCTATCTATTTTCAAAGATATTGGAAAATATAAAATTTCGAAATTATTTCCTGAATATGTCGAGAAGAACGAACGCTATCAAAATTAAACTTTATTGTTGGTTGTAGAACACCAACGCATAATTTCGAGCAGAACTCCTTGGGTAGGTGGAAATTTCAGAAAAATTGTTCTTCAATAATTTTTCCAAATTTTATAGAAAAAAATAGTTTCTTCGAGAAACTGCCATCAATTTGCCATGCAGTTGAGCACAGACTTTGACTATTCAACAACAGTATTCGAAATTTCAGTAGGATCGCATTTGCATGTTCGGAATCCTTACAAAAAAATATGTCAAATTTCTTATTAATTTCCTCGATAGTATTGTTACTTCCGATTTGATCATGACGAAATTTCTTGATGATCGTTCTGTTACAGAAAAATTGAAAAATAATCAACTTTTTTGTTTTGCTATATTTTATATGGTTCTCACAAAATTCTGCATGAACCTTCAAGCTGTCAAATCGAGTACTGGATTCCAATTCGATCCAATCTGTGTTTTTGGGAATGTTAGAAAAATAATATATTGAATCCTACTTGACCCATTAAAATTTTGATATTTTGGGGATGATTTTCACCGTTGACTGGGTTTGAACGTGGTGGAATTAAAAAACACGAAAAACATTATTATGTAGGGATTTTCTGGGTTTTCACTTTCATTATCCGAAATAGAGCTATTAAATATTAAATTAAATTTGTTTTTTTTCACGGAGAACGCACTTGTGGATTGCATCATTTGACAATTCGTCAAGGGCAGTTTCTAGAAGAAAGACTGCCTATTGAACAATACTAAATCATCACAGTTCGCTTTATTTATTTTTTGTATTGATCCAGTATTGTTCATTAGGAAACCTTTTTCCTAGAAACTGCCCTCGACGAATAGTTCAATGCTGCAATCCCCAAGCGCGTTTGCCATGAAAAAAATAACAAACTTAATTTAATATTTAATAGCTCAGTTCAGATACTGGGAGTGAACACCCAGGAAACCTCTATATGATAATGTTTTCCGTGTTTTTTAATTCCACTACTTTCAAACCGTAGGTGTTACATGGGTTTTCACTCCCAAAATCTACAACAGAACTATTAAAGGTTGAATAAAATTGTTTTTTGTTGAAAAACGAACTTGCGGATTGCAGGATTGAACTAATTGTCACGGTCAGTTTCTAGGAAAAAATGAATAATACTGAAACAATTCGAACGATCAGCAAAGTGAAATGTAACGTTTCAGATTCCCAACTTGAAATTGACATTTTCAAAAAACCACAGGAACACATATTCACTTGGTATGAAATTTTTCAATTCCACATCTTTTTTTTAGCAAATTCATCCAAATATAGTCCATTTTTACCGAACAATGGGCAAAATTATTTCCTCTATTCAGCAAAATGCAGGAGAGCTCTTTAATTGTATTTTTCAGATATTATTCAGATCTTATTTCAGCATCAGAACTTTTGTGTTGCCCCAATCTATCGTGTGATTTCCAATGGTCGAACATACATTTGAAATGTCATGATAGATTGGGACAATACAAAGATACGGATGTAGGAATCAGAGAAGCTGGAAAGAAAAATTGAAGAGCCCCCCTGCATTTCGCTAAATGGAGAGAGTAATTCCACCCATTGTTCTTTAAAAATGGAACGATTTACAAACAGAGAGGTGGAATTTGAAAACTGTGTTCCTGTGGTTTTCTGAAAGGGTCAATTTGAACACGACTTTCAAAGAACGAAAGAATCAATAGAAAATAATTCTGCAAATTTTCTCGGTTGTCTGATGAAGGAGTCAGATTTGTACTCTGAAACGTTACACTTCGCTTTGTTGATTGTTTGTATTGCTCCGGTAATATTGATTAGGCACCCTTTTTTTCCTAGAAACTGCCCGTGACAAATAGTTTAATCCTGCAATCCGCAAATCCGTTTTTTAAGAAAAAACAATGTCATCAAATTTTTAATAGTTCTGTTTCAGATATTGGGAGTGAAAACTCAGAAAACACCTACGCAATAATGCAACATCCTCCAAAAATAAGCTTCAATCGATACAAAAATCATTGTTCCAATTGTATCAGAAATCGAAATTTCAGAGAAATTTCTGAAATATTACGCTTTTACAACTTATGTAATCAATGTAATCATATATCATGCTGTAAGGAGTAGTATAGTAAATCTTGTCCATGACAGTAACCTTTTGAATATAGTCGTTCTTGCGTTATAAGGGCAATATAATATAGTTTCCTCTTCAAATGGAATTCGATCGAAAGTCAAAGGTGCGAGTGCGGAGAAGAAGAGGAAACAATAGAACATTTAGTTAATAGTTGTCCGATATATAAATTTGACGATGGTTTCGAGGCGATTCATTCGGTGTCTGTTTCTTTTTTGAGATGGATCGTGAACTTCAAGTTAATTTAATGAGTACTAAATCATTTACTAGTTCATATTGGTTTTTTCGTCTCCTTTCTTGTTTTCAGGTGTGATTCCAAGATGTCAACCTGCATCGAATGGAAAAGAAGAAATTCTGTCGATGAAAAAGAAGCCCTTCAAAAACAAACAACAATTTTATTACACTTATACGGGGAGACAGAGTTTTTCCTGAGGTTTTAATCTCTGCTCTTGTATCATACGTAAAAATGTAAGATACCCCGTTTACATTTCCTCTGCGTATACTGTTACGACACATATGGTTTGATATAAAAAAATGTACCGCTCATCTCGACAGAATATATATAAGGGCTATATGTTGGTGAGAAAGTAGGGAAATAAGGAAATGCAGACAAAAAAATGTCAAAAAGCACTGCCGTGAAGGCAGCAACTTTTGCGCGCATGTTCAATGTAGATGACCGCTTCAGCAACGAATTTGAACGTGCGCGCAGAAGCTGCTGCCTTCACGGCAGTGCTTTTTGAATTTTTTTCTGATAAATTACTGGATTTCAATTCGATCATATCTGTATTCTTGGACATATTGTAAAAATAAAATTTTGAATGGGTATATCTACGGAATCATTGGGCGGATTTTACCCATTCACGAATTCGACCTTCGTAATTAAGCCCCAAACCTACTCTACAAATATCGAGTTTCTAAGTCGTTTCTTCCGGAAGTTATTGTATTTACGGTCAGCCTGACGGCCGACTGCGTAAACACAATAACTTCCGAAAGAAACAACTTAGAAACTCGATATTTGTAGAGAAGGTTTGGACCTTAATTACGAAGGCCGAATTCGTGAATGGGTAAAATCCACCCAATGATTCCGTAGATACACCCAATCAAAATTTTATTTTTCCAATATTTCCAAAAATACAGATTAGATCGAATTGAAATCCAGTACTTCATCGAAAATAACAGTTCGAAGTTTCATACAGAATTTAATGAGGATGATATGATGAGAAAATCATAGAAATTTTTTTTTTCAAATTGTTCTAATAACACGATTATCACGAAATTTTGCATGAAGTTGTCTTTCAGCATCTCAAAACTAGCTGTGAAGTTTAATCAGGACTGAATCAGTATTTCTCGAGTAATACCGAAAAAATCAACGATATCGAGAAGAAAACCTCGAAATTTGACATATTTTTTCCCGATATATCCAAAAGTTATGATCGTATCGAACTGAAATTTAGTACACTACTGTGAAATTAGAAGGTCAGAGTGTGAGTATAATTTTTTTTTGGTATGATTAATGGTTTCCGAAAAAAAAATTTTTTTGTAAAAAAATTTCGAAAAAATTTTTTTTTTTAATTCACTGACAATATGATCTTGACGAAATTTGGCTCAAAGTTTCGCGTCGTTATACTTCACCAAACTGCGAAGTTTGAATCCAATCGCTCGGGTAGTTTCTGAAATAAAAAATAAATAACTTCAAAACTTCAAGTGCCTATAACTCCGAAACTATTCGACCGATTTAGCCCATTAACGAACTTAACCGCGGCATTCTGATGCGCAACCTATCCTGAAAGTTTCAAGTAGCTAGCTTGCTTCTGTCGACAGTTATCGTGTCTACGGACGGCCGGCCGGCCGGCCGGCCGGACAGAATCAATTTTGACACCGGATTCGTCATCAGTGAGTCCAACCTAGTCGATTGAGACCATTTTCGGCTCAATCATCCAAAATTACAGACATTTGGACAAAACGATAGCACGCTGTTCCCCTAGAACATGCGCGCAAAAAGAAATTTTGCTGAGTAATTGATACGAATTTCGTTTCAAGTGACCTCCATTTTTTCGAACCCAGAAGGTAAAGATTGATTGTTGCTTTCCTCTTCATAAATCCGAATTTTCAAGTGTTCGATTTGAAGATTTATTTATTACCCGAGTTGAAAATTCAAGATAGACAAAAGAATAATTCTCTTTTTCTCATTATGATTTTTTCGATGTATATTTCATGTTGACAATGATGCAAATAATTATGGCAAGGAAATTGAGTACATATCAAGTACCTCTCTGGTTGGTTTAGCAGCCGCTAATAGGGTCTGCTTGTTGAATGGAATGGTTGATCGTCATTTCGATAGATATTAATGGTAGTATCATCGATAACACTTCTTATTATCTGCACTGACGTACTTAAATTTCAACATAGGATATAGATTTATCTTTTCATTCAGTGAGCAATATTGAAATCACAAAGATCTATACAAAAATATCTCTGGTCAAAATGAAAACAACCTCATATCTCATCTATATCCAAACCAATTTGGTCATCTGGCAGAATGGTTCAAAATGGAGGGAAAACATTATTGGGAAGAAATAAAATTCTGCAAAAGCACTGACGTGAAGAAAGCAGTTTTTGCGCGCATGCTCGAAACCGTTTACCAAGCAGTCATGTTTTCACGAATCGATTGACCCCGCCAAATTTAGCTTCACTTCCTGATGGAAGGTTTTGATATTCTTCTTTTCATATGGTCCTCATGAAATTCTGCATGAACCTTTATGCAATCATTTTTCAATCAAGTTCCAACTAGATTTCATTTGGAACTTATCTGTAATTGTTGGAAAATAATTGGGAAAATAAAATTTTGAATGATTGTGCGGTTTTTACCCATTCACGAATTCGGTGATCGTTTTGAGGTCCAAACACATATATGATAAAAGGGTAAGTTGCAGAGAATATTCGAAGAAACAAATTTTTCTAAATTGTTCTGATGACACGACCATCAAGAAAATTTGCTGAAAGTTGTATAAGTATTTTTTTCGGAAATAAAAACGATACCGTGAAGGAATATGACATATTGGTTCATATTTGATAAAATCAATTAATAAAATAAACCTTACTGTAAAAAAACCCGTCCGTCCGCCGTCCGTTGTCCGGGGCTTTTCTCTGGAAGTACTGAACCGAAATCCGTGAAGTTTGCTAAAAAAATCGTGTGTTGCTCAAAATAAGGGTTTGAAGGAAAAAAAAATATTTTTCAAAAACTAACCACCAAATTTTCATGAAACTTCCAATGTTGATTACTGATGCATAACTCAACCTTGAAATTTTCACCCGGGTGATTTCCGACCAGTGGTTCCTAAGGTATAAAGAAAAACATTGCAAATTTTGCAGTGAAAAACTAATGAGTTATGAATAGTATACAGCGTGCCAAATAAGTAACGTAACTCATCAATAATTTTTTAACGAAGAAATAGAATTATTAAGGAAAATCTTCGCACCCGGCGATTTTAAATTTCGAAAGCAATTTAACCTGTGTTTTTTTGAATTAGATACTCCTAACCCCCTACGCCACGCACCCCACCACATTATTTTTTCAGAAGGGAATATATGGGTTGTGATACATCAAATGAAAGGTAATTCGATTTCCTACTCAGCGATATGACTAAAAAAAGAATTTGTTGTGCCGTTTTTTTTTTTAAAATTAAGATATAATTTACAATTTGTGATTGGAGAGTACTGCAATCAAACCATTATTCGTTTACTTATTATAATTAAGGGAAATCCACGAAACCATGAATTTGTAATTCCGAAAGCAGGTCTCCCTATGCTTTTTTGAATTTGAAATCCCCCACCCTTTACCTTCTACACCCCTATACTGTTTTTTTTAAATAGTATCATATGGATTGTGATATATCAAATGAAAGGACACTTGATTGCATATATTGAGCGGTATGACTGAAAAAAGAAATGGTTAAGCTATTTTTTCATTACAAAATTAACAATTTGTGATTGGTGTCAGGTTCTTATTCTTGAAATAATAATAATTGAAAAATATCCTCCTACTCGCCGATTTCTGTTTTCGAATTTTGAGAAATGCATGCAGTTTTGAAGTTGGGGATGTATACCCTCAAACCTCAACAGTTTTTTTTTGTGAAAATATTGCATGTGATATATCGCATCAAAGGTTATTCGATGACAAATTCAGTTATGTGAACGAAATTGAAAGTTAATTATTACTTCGAATTGAATTACAAATCAATGGGTTCGAGGATTTCCCTCAATAATAATTTATTAAAGAATATAATGGTCTGATAACAGTACTCTCCAATAACAAATTGTAGGTTATTTCCTAATTTTTCAATAAAAAAACGGCACAATCAATTCTAGTTTTAGCCACATCGCTGAAGAGGTAATCAAATTACCTTTCATTTGATGTATCACAATCCATATATTTCCATTTGAAAAAAAAGTAGTGGGGTGACAAATGTCAAATTCGAAAAAACACAGGATAAATTGGTTTTAGAATCAAAAATCGACGGATGCAAGGATATTCCTTAATTATTCTTTGTACAAGAATTATTGACAAGTTACGTTACTTCTTTGGCACACTGTATAAGTTTTATTTAAGATATCAATGGTATTGGGTTATTCAACTGAGAAAATATAAACCCTTGTGTAAAATTTGCAGCGTTTTTTTCTTGGTATCTCCGAAAATTTTAATGGAATCGAACTGAAATTTGGTACACTGTTGAGAAATATAGGGTTCAATTCAAGATATGTACAAAACTTCTGCGGAATCTGTTAAATAGTTTCCGAAAAACACTTTTTTCAAGAAAGTTTTGAAAATTTTTCCTCAATTCATTAACAATACGATTCCACCGAAAATTTGCAAGTAGTGGCACGTCGGTATGCTTCAATTATAACTACCAAGTTTTAATCTGTTCGCTCAACGAGTTTCTGACATTTCGAGGAAATTACCTGAGAACTTGACTAAAACTCCGAAATTGTTCGGCCTATTCGGTCCACTAACGAACTCAACTGTCACATTCTGCTATGCAACACTCCCTGAAAGTTTCAAGCCGCTATCTCGTTCTTTTCGACAGTTATTCTGTCTTCGGTCTTTAGACGGCTGGACGTTTGAATCCATTTTCAGAAAAAAAAACTCGAAAATTACAGACATTTGGACAAAACGATAGCACGCTGTTCCCAAGAACATGCGCACAAAAGTGTTGCCTTTCCAATCTCAAGTAAGTAACCTTTTGTTTTCAAACAAATATAAAGTTCGAAAATAAAAATATGCAAAATGAATATAATACAGAGGAAGCCTCGAATGAAATTCAATAGGGTAAAATAGGGTGGAGCTGTTGATGATGCTTGTCATATGTTTAACTATGCGTATAATAGTTTACTTGGGTCCTAAAAATCACATCAGACCATTACGGATAGAATAGCAATGATCCTGACATAATTTCGAAATTGCTGGATGTCAAAGCCTCAAGTTATATCGTTCGATACATGATTTTCTACATATACGAATCTGCCGGTATTTCTTGAAAATGTTCATAGAAAATGAAAGTTTTATTCATACTTACCACCTGATATTTCTAGAAAATGTTTGGCTTGTAGCCATCTTAGTGCGTCTGTTCTGCAGAACAGCTCCGGAATATCTAAGAAGTTGATTTTCAAAACTTTATTTTTTTTCAAAACTATGAAGTAGCAAAGAGCTTGAAGTCAATATTTAAAAATAATGTACTGGATATAAGCTCGGTCCGATATTTATTTACGGAGATATCATAAAAAAATATGTAAAATTTTCTGGTATTTTTGGGATATTCAAATATACTTAGAATTTGCGTATAGAATATCTCGAGAGTATAGTTTTTGGGTGCTTGTTCTAGTGAACAAGAGCATTTCGCATTGTCAATAATTTTCGATTTTTCACCCAAAAAACGTTTCGAAACACCTTTTGGTTAGAATCTCTGATCAACAATTCTGTTCTGTTCGTCCGTCAGGCTGGCCGGCTGATGGGGAAAATTCTTAGAGACCTGAATGGGCCGGTCACCAAATTTGGTCCAAATAACACCTTAGTTGAATAAAAAAATAAATATCTCAGAAGTTGTCTGTTAAATTTCGCTGCAGGAGGGAAATAAAATTGCGGATAGATACAATCTACGGAATAATTTGTTGGATTCCACCCACATTTGTGAAGAGTAGTTGAGTAGATAAACGCATTTGAAAATCCCTCATAGAAATATTTATAAAAGAACAGACACGATAGTCTCGGAATTCAGCACGTGGATAAACGATTGCGATGAGGTCTCATTCAAACACCAAATCTATGGCTCATATAAAAACACTAAGTACTAAATCCAAACCCCAATTTTATATATTCCCAGTTTCGCAGAATATCGAGAATTCATCATCCCAATATCTTAAAAATTTTGAATATTTTAGAGAAAACATACGATCGAGTTGAAATTCATCAGCTGATATGATATTTTCTTCAGAACTCAAAATGGATGTTCTCAATTATTAATTCAAAAAAAATCTCGATTTTTTTCAAGTGTTCTAATGACACGATTATCACGAAATTTTGCACCAAATTGTGCATCAGCATTTGTCAACTAGTTACCAAGTTTATCTCTATGGGATCAGTATTTCTTGAGTTATTCCAGAAATATCAACGCTACCAAGAAGGAAAACACGAAATTCGACAGAGTTTTTTCCCCAATGTCTAATGGAATAAAAATCAGATCGAACTGAAATTCGATTCACTGTTGTAGAATAGTGACCCGAAGGTCTTTGCAGATTATCATCGAAATCGGATTCATAATTAAAAAATTCTAACAGGAATATTGGAAATTTTCTCTTTGCGCCTATTCTACAACTAGATTCCAAAGTTCCATTCGATCGCATAGGTAGTTCATGAGTATCGAAGAAATAACCTCGCAAATTGGAATGAGTATAACTCTAAAACTATTTGGCCGAAGCGTATTTTGATACCTCGAGAGTTTCAAGTTGCGAGCTCTTTTCGTTCCCAGGTTATCGTAGCGAGAGACGGCCGGCCGACCGGACAGAATCGATTTTGACGCGGATTTTTCATCAGCGAGTCCAAACATTCCGTTTAAGATCATTTTCGGCTCAAAATTCGAAAATTACAGACTTTGGGCAGATCGATAGTACAGTGTTCTCTTGAACATGGGCACAATAATTATCTTATATAAAATTTTATTTGCTCGTGTATTGAACGAAAGAAAGTTCAAAATGGTGCACACATATGACGGTTTCGCTTATACAACAACTCAAAGAACGATCAAAAACGGAAAGTGGATTTCGTTCTGATAAATTCCTATCTTCATTTATTACGCCTTTTGTTCATCCAAATTTCAAAGAAACTTTACGGAATATTTTTTCGCATGACTGAATGACCATCATTGAAACATACGTTTTAGAACCCCTGATTATTGAGATTCTCTCTGAAAAGCCAAAATTATTCTCGAGGGACGAAACATTATATCGAATATACAGAAAACAAACTTGTGCTAAGCAGTAAGTGACACGACCAATGTTAAATCATACAATTCCAGAAAAGGTCCCTAGTGTATTGGTCCTAACGTTATAAATGGAGCCTAGGCGAAGTATTCAAGTATTATCAGTTAATTGAGCGACTTGTTGACTTCGATTCTACCATGTGCTGGTGGTGCTTTGTAGAAGGTTGAATGAAACAGTTTTTATTGGTGATAATCGACGTAAGTTTCATCAGAATATTTTTGTAATGATTTTCTCCTAAGAATATCCATAAAGCTTTGAAAATTGGAATGGTACATTCTTGTTCATATTTAAAATCTTCTGATTGATTAGATCGAAAAGTAAAACGCTTTAAAGGCAGATTTATTTCTCTCTTCAGAATGCTACAAGTTTATCTTAGTTTTCAATGATGTTTGAGTATTTTACCAAGTTTCCTCCTTCACTTTTTTCAAAACTCGTACTGATAGTAGGATAATGTAGCAGAAAACTTCTTGGTTGGGAAATATGACTTATTATATTATACCCTCGAGCTTTTTGAATAATACATTTTCCTGGATTTTTTCACCAAATTCAATCCCCTAAAATGAATGAATTCAGTTTTCTATTTTATGAAGTTAGTTTTAGTTTCAGAAAAAAGTTCTGAACTGTTTACACTGCAATACTCCAATAGATTTTTGAGTCGAAGTAGGTCAATCAATTTTTATGATTAATTCTCAGGAAATGAGGAATGATCAGAACTTGAGGTATACATATGATTCTTGGTAGAAATTTGTTTATCAAGCATTTCATCCAGATCCATTTTTCCGTAAAATGGAAATGTGAAGGGTTGCAACCCATTAATAAACCGAGATTTAACTCAGAGTATAAATCAGTTTTGTTTCGCTAAATTCATATTTACATAAAAAAGTTTTTTAACAGTATATACTGGCAGTTAATTTTGCAAACAAGGTGAAACAATCTATAAATTGATAATCTAAGTGGTGTTCAGATATTTGTGATATCAGATAGAATTTCATAAATTCGAATTAATAGATGATTGGAATAATTTGGGACAGAATGTTGATTTTTAAAACCAAAAAGAAGCTGAATGGATAATATTCTCTTTAATCTATCCGCCTACGTCTTCCTGCAGGAAACAATGTGAATCTATTCCTCTCAATTCGATCGTGTAGTGGATTTATCTTACATGTTAATCTCATATCTCCCATGCCATTGACATTGTTATTCAATGAATAATATTTGGAAAAAATCATTTCTCCGACAGTTTTGTGTGATAAATTTCTCTTTCAAGTACATTGACAACAACATACTGGATTTTACCTAGAACGGATCTGTTTTATTTGAAATCTTCGGAAAATAAGTTTTGAATGAGTATAACCACTGACTCATCAGGCGGAATTGAGCTATTCACGAATTCCAGCTTCGGAATTAAGCCCCAAACTTCAAATATCAACTCTCTAAGTTGAAAGAGTGATACATTTCTCACAATGCTTTCCTAGATACAGCCAGTCGCAATTAATATCATTTCAAAAATACAAATATGATGGAATTGAAATGAAATATTGAAATAACTGTATGACGGTTCTTGCAAAATTTCGGCGGATTCTGGCTGAAAGTTTCTGCAGAATTTCAAAAAAAAGTTAGAAAATTTGTCTCGGCGATTTACTCGAAAGTTTGTCTTTGTACCTTACAACAACTACTACAATCCTCACTGAGCCTGAACCGCATTTAATCAGCATTTTCTGAAAAATTGAGAGAAATATTGTGATGTTAATTTTTGCCTAGTAACTATAAGGTAGGCTCATCTGAACCCGAGACCCACTATGAAGATTCAAAGTCTCTATTTCTTTTCTTCGGAAAGTTACAGTATTTACAGCAGACCGGAAAGAAGGCCTAACAGAATTTAATTCGACTTAAAATGATTCCTAGTTATTTCACATCACTTTACCTAATTATTTCACAACATTTTCAATTCAATATTCCAAAATATTAGACATGTCCCCAAGAACAAGCGCGCGAAGAGATTAGGAGTTTTTACATTTGTTCGAAATCTGAATAATTTCCTTACGAAATTTTGCATGGACCTTCACGCCCACATTTTTTCAATAAAATAATAGATTTCAATTCGATCAGATTTTTGTTTTAGAGAAAATTTGTAGAATTAAATGTTGAATACATTTATCCTCGAATTTTAACCATTCACAAATCGGACCTTCGTAATTAACCTATACCTTTATAATAGCTTAAGTAATAACCTCTACAGTTTGAACTCACGAAGGCTGAATTCGTCAATGGGTGAAATCCGCAGAATGATTCCGCAGACATATTCATTCAAAATTTTATTTCGCTTATATTCCTGAAATACTATCCGAAAAAATATGAATTTCTACAAATATCATTTCTAAATGGGCCAATTCAAAGAAATTGGAAAGGTTGATTAAATTTCATTAGTTTTGCGATTTGCGAGTTCGAATTACAAGAACTCCGAAAGGAGGCCATGTAGGAAAACAAAATGAACTTTTATTTATCGAATAAAGGATATTTTGGGTAGATTTGGCATTATTTTCCAGGATTTTTCAGGTTTTCGCTCTTGATATCTGAAAGAGAACAATTAGAAATTGAATAAAATTATTATTTGTACAAGTTTCCCTTGCAGATTGCGAGATTCGAACTATTTGTCAAAGGGCAGTTTTTTGAAGAAATGTTGCCTTATGAAGAATATTGGAACAACGCAAACGATTAAAGAAAGCTACTGTAACGATTCACTATCTAACTCCTTCATCAATTCTGATGAAGAAGTCCGAAACGTTACAGTTCTATTTTCTAATCGTTTGCATTTTTTCGATTCGCTCATTATAGGGACCATTACTGTGAAATTGTGAAATTTCATCGAGAATTCATTCGCATTCCGAGTACTATATGAAGCTTTGGTTCAGGAAACTGAATCAACTTTTATTTAGCTTTTAGCTCTCAACTTCTGAAAAAGAATTATTAGAAATGAAATAATAATATTATTTAAATAATGAGATTCGAACTTGCTGCTAAGGGTAGTCTTTGTCTATTAAACAATATCGGAAAAAAGCATACGATTAACGAATAATACTGCTACGTTTCAGAGTCTATATCTGACTCCTTCATCAGGCAATGAATGAAAATCTTCAGAATTATTTCCAGATCAAGGTAGAATATTTGTTGAATTATCGACAGCTATTCGTCATTGTGATTTTTAATTATTCAACCATATGAAGTTATTGCTGACAACCTTTACTATATTTCCGAAAGTTTCTCAAATACGAATGTATTTCAAGCGAATAATTCTTTCAATTCAGTTTCTAGTTTTTCGATGAGTTCATGAATTCAAAAAAATACCTTAATTGGTCCCGACATATTTGCAGCAATCTAAATTTTTTGTCTTGCTTCTGTCAATCCACATTTTCTCATTCGTCCTATCCTCTTCGAAATATCATCCTTAATGTATTTAAGTATCGATTAGAGCTTATTTTGGGAGGATTTTGCATCATTTTTTGTTTTTTCTGGGTGTTCACTCCCAATATCTAGAAATAATAAAAAAATTTTCCTTTGATGAAAGAGTCAGAATTGTACTCTGAAACGTCACATTTCGCTTTGTTTATCGTTTTTATTGTTCCTGTATTGTTCATAAGGCAATCTATTTGCCAAAAAACTGCTCTTGATAAATAGCTTAATCCTGCAATCCGCAAGGGTGTTTTCTATGAAAAAACAATTTAATTTAATTTTTAATAGTTCTGTTTCAGATATTGGGAGTGAAAACCCAAAAAATTATAATGTATTTACCAAAAACACCTTGTCCTTCTGTATTCAAGAGGCTTATCAAATATTAACTTAATTTTCCTTTGAAACCGAGTTTTTCATTGATTTCTGTAATGTAGATACGAAATTTCAGCAGCAAGTGGCAAATAATTTCCGAGATATCGTAGATTTGGAAATATTCTTCTCAAAACTTTTTAGTGATATTATCCTCACGAAATTCTTCATGCGTCTTTCATGTTGATATACTTCATCAGTGCAAAAAATTTTCAAATCAATCAGATCGTCCGACAGGACAGAATAGAATTCGACCAAGGAAAAAGTCTCTGGAACGTTACAGTTCATTTCGTTGATCGTTAGGATTATTCTGGTATTGTTCATTGGGTAATACTTTCTTTGAAAACTACCCTGGACATAATAATACACTCTGAATCCCGAAATCCGCAAGGATGATTTCTAAAATTTAAAATTTGATTGAATTTCAAATATTAATTTCCCAGTAATTCGAAGCGGGAACCATTGAAAATAACTGAAAATCAATGCAAAATCCTCTCAAGTTATCCTTCAACTGATACATTTTTTGATTTCATTAATAATTGCAGGTATGAAATGTCTCCAGCAGAATTCAAGGAAGTAAGTTATGAAAATGTCGAACTTTTCACCATACCTGGATGTGTTTCTTCCGGAGATTACACCACAGATACAAAGGACATCTACAATAATTTTGAGGGTGATTCTCTGAGTGAATTCATCATTCTGGAAAATGCATGCACACTCAGATCACAATACGAAGAAATCAGTGACAACAATTTTTCTTTGGAAAACTTAATACAGATAATCGATTCCCAAAACGATGCTTTCCTACCAAATTTCAACGAAGTTCCCGATAATAAACTTGAAAAATGTTCAACCACCTCTACAACCTCATCAGAATATACAGATGATAACTCAAATTTCTTCAATGGCAACTTTTCCGTTCTTGGGGTTGATTTGAATTTGTACAATGATTGTCAAGATTCTGGAAATATTCTTAGTCCCGACCTCGATAACTTAATAAATCAAACAGTTATCGATTTGGGACTAAAAGATTTCAACTCGAGGGTGGAAGACCTATTCGAAAATAACAGCCTAGGGTTGTTAGAAAGTGATGTACCAGACGAATCTTTGCCGAATTCATCGGTAGAAACAGATACATCCAACTCAATGGCTATATTCGAGATGTTCCCTCATATAAAGGACGAAAAAAACAGAAGAAGAAGATCGCTGCTGTACGAGAGCTGCTATAGACCAGATACTTCCAGCCTGAAAAAAACCAAGACTGAAGAAGAAAAGACTTTCTCGAAGAAAAGCTCAGCTTTACTCAATCACGATTATGCTCAGATGAATTCTGAAGACACTAATTGCTTTCCATGTCCCATAAGCAACTGTAACAAATTCTACACTAAGCTCTCACATTTGAAGGCTCATTTGAGAAGACATTCTGGAGAAAAACCCTTTGCGTGCAACTGGATGAACTGCAAATGGAGGTTTTCCAGATCTGATGAGCTAGCCAGGCATAAGAGATCACATTCCGGCATAAAACCGTACAAATGTGATCTTTGCGAGAAAGCCTTTGCAAGATCAGATCATTTGGCTAAACACAGGAAGGTACACAAGAAGAAAATGGCCTTATATGGAAGTCATAACATCAAGAGAAGAGTTAAGTACAGCTGAAAGAGGTCCACCGCTCATATTGGAAACGGACATAGCCCAGCTCAAACAAAACTCATTGGGATATAAGGTTTTCATCTGCAGAACTTATGAAAATACGACAGAATTGTCAATTAGGGATTACAGAACAGTGTATACATTTTATTTTAATAAATATAAGATTGACGATGATATTTTTTCAGATTCTTTAATTTGAGTTTAAATTTCAACAACATTTTTCTGATTAAAAATTCCTAAGCATCCTGAATCCAAAATATTGACTGAATAATATTTTGGGAGAAGAGTGTTATAGGTTTTTTTAGGTTTTCCCTATTATGATTGGAAATGGAAGTTATAAAAGTGAAATTAATTTATATACAGAAATTGTAACTCAATGGGTAATATAGTTTTTGAAAAGACTAATTTTATAAGGAAATGTTTCCTTATAAATAATACTGAAACAATATAAACGATTATAGAATGTAAAGGTAACGTTTGTATTCTATATAAAAATCATTCTTCAAATAATTAAGGAAAAATCATCAAGATTAATTACTTGAACCTTTTCTCATTCAGAAACTTCGTTAGAAAATCATTTGTAATTATGTTCAAGAAAAAAGTCCAACGGATAAATTCTTAACTGGATGAGGAAGGAGTCTGATCTAGCCCCCGTTACATGTGTACACTGAAATCGTTCAGTCTTTTTCAATATTTTTCATAAGGACACATTTTCTCAAGGAATTGCTTTTGTCAAATAGAGTATAATATAATATAAACCATTAAATATAAATTATTTATTACTTATCATGCGAGGGAAATCTTATATGAAGTTAGGAGAAGAAACAAATGAGAATCATTTATATACCCAATTTATGGCCATATGACAATATGGACTAGCTTACATTATCATGAAGTGGAAATCATACCCGACATGAGAAAAAATATTGACTAAATATAATTATGCTGCATGTTTCATTGACATCTTGGGATCATAAGCAAATGTTGGAAATTGAAAAATTGGAATCTATGATCATGCCAAACTTCCAACAAATACCTAAGAGTTTCCTGAAAATCGAGTTTATCTCGATTGGTTATCAAAAATATTTCTCTATTTTATCTGCAAATTGGAATCTATGATCTTGCCAATCTTTGAACCAATACCTAAGAGTTTCCTGAAAATCGAGTTTTATCTCGATCGGTTATCAAAAATATTTTTTTATTTTGATTTGCAAGAAATTAGTTTTTCAAACAGTCCTTGAAATATCAGGAATTTTCATGAATTGCTTGAACGTTATACTCAAACAACATCAATGAAAAAATATTGGAACAATCTTATTGCGAAAAATTTTTTGGTCCTTCACACCCATTCCCGAAATATTCCACAATAAGATGGAGATTTGGCAGGAATTGTTTACCACACAATACTTACTACTACGAGCTGTTTCCTGATGAAACGTGAATGACTACCCACATCTTACAACATTTTCGGACCTCTTCCTCGGATATTTCATTCAAGGATAACCATTATTTAAAAAATCAATGAATCATATGCAATGGCGAATACTTTACCCACATGATACGCCTATGTGCTCATTTCAACTGTATACACCGTTGTAACACCTTTCATTCCCTTTCCACTGCGCATACTCAAATAAGTATATCTCACTCAGATACAGGTTTCAGACAGGTAAAATAGGTATTATCCACTATCTATTAGTTTTGGTTCAGTTCAACCAACTCGACTCAGTTTACAATACTGTTGTGTACTTTAATATTCATTTGTAGCGTTGGAAGTGTTTTCAAAAACAAGAATTCCGCATCGTAGGGACTTTGAGTGTTGAGTGATCTGCATTGAGTGGTCTTAAGGAAAATAGGTGAGTCGATTTTTTATTTTTCTGTGCAGAAGATATTGACCGGCTGAAGTACTGATGGTATGGTAGATACCAAATGGTGATGGCCACGGTGGCTCTACCTTGAGGCTCACCTACTGTTAAAGCTTTTCAGGAATTGTTTCTTCTGAGATTACTGAGATTATTTGGATTGATGAAAGTATTTCTGTTTTTTCCCTGTGGTAAAGTTCAAAAAGGCATTGTTCCTCTTTACCTGAACTACACTCGAATTGTAACCCCTAAGCTTCCTGAATTCTTTGAGACTGAACAAACTTGAGGTTTTATACCTATCAATTTTTGGGGGTGAATGAATATTTTTTAACTTTCTTTTATTGCCTATATTTAATTTTCATTCGATAACATTCCTTCTTGAGCTCGTAAAGACCTAACTGGATATAATCACGTATTTATCATATGGTAATGATTTCAAAAAAAAAATTGGCAAGGTCGAATACCCTCAAATAAAAAAACAAAGAAGGGATACCGAGCTGTCTGAAATGTTACATTCCATGCATTCCAACACATAGAGTAAGGTGTGGCTAACCATGCATTATCATTAGCAAACTCAGAATTTATAATTAACAATAAACATCTATGGTCAGAAAAATAATGACTACAATGAAGTGAATCTTGTGGAATACTTATTGAGCTTTGCTTTATTCAGAAACTGTTGTGTTACTCATTCGTAACGCAATTTTGTACGAGTCCTAGAATTCTTCTCTTATTTGTCATCATTTGATTACACTTGGAGATTCGAATTTCTCAGAATATATGTGGGAAAAACAAGTTATTAGTTTATATTTTCCTGAAATAGATTGAAAATTCCATGTTTATCAGATTTCATTTCATTATTTTATATGTTGTCATTTTAAATTGCTGTGGGAGTTAATGAGATTAACTCAAAGGGAGGTAGCTATGCAGAATCTCAAAGTATACCTATTTTTAGCGTAAAAACAATTTGATCGATATAGATAGATAGGCACGTTGGAATTTTTTAAACAATTTTTATGTAGTGCTTGTTCCGCATTCTAGCTATGTTTCCTTCACATCCCAAGAGATGTTGATCGCTGAATATCTTGGAAAAATATTTAGTCTAAATCGTTACTTTCTATTATTTATAAGTGGTAAATGATATATAAAATAGAACCAGTAAAATGGAAAATCAGAGAAGCAGTCGTTTGAGACAACTTGATATATTCTCGTGAACGTGCTGGGGGATTTCTGCGAAATAGTCTTGATTTTCGAATAGAGATTAATGCTTTCCTGACAAATTTCGAAGGAATACGAAATATTGGAGAAACATGTAACCCTCATGATATTACCTCGAAAATAAAAATTTAGCATTATATGATAAGTTATCGTTTGAGGTTAGAAGGGCTTATAAATATTTTATTTGAACGCAACATTTTGATTGGGCTCAGTCTTGAAAGTAGGAGAAAAATCAACGATAAAATCTTGCACAATTGAATTTGTCAATCATTCGATTCCTCTATGTAGAATTCTACTAGTTGATGATGACCTCATGAATGGAATTTATGTTTTCCACCATAGTTTGAGAGAAGCCCCAAAATAAAGACGGTTTTTGGAACGAGAATTAACCCTTGATTTAGTATAATTCTGCGATATCGATTGAAAACTGTTCTTTTCCTACTTCTAGTGTAGTTTCTAGTTGAAATGTCTTGATCTTGGGAACAGCGCGTTATCATTTCGTCACGAAAATGGTCTCTTAAACGATTGGGTTCAACTCCCTGAAGAAGTATCCGTGGTCAAATTCATTTCCGTCCTCCTGTCCTTCCGTATATGCTCTAACTTTCGAAGGAGAAGACTTAGCGACTTGGAATTGTTGGATTAGGTTTGGGGTCCAAATATCTCGGTTGAGTTCGTTAATGGGTGGAATCGGTTAGATAGTTTTGGAGCTACGCCCATTTGAAAGTTTTATCTTAATTCCTCGATATTTCATGAAGTATTGAATCGATTGAATTGAAATTTCGTGGGTGGTTTTGAAATATCAATGCGTAACTTCGAGCCAAATTTCGTGTGGATCCAGTTGTTAGAAATTCTAGAAAAAATTCTAGAAATTCTAGTAATTTTTAAAATTTTTGATGAAAACTTTTTTTCTCTGAAACATTGATTAGATTTCAATGGAATTTGGCACGAACCTTAGAGTCAGTATTTAATAACAATGTTCCAAATTTTATTCGATCCGATATATACTTTCGGAGATATTAGGAAAAAAAATGTGTCAAATTTCGTTGTTACTTGGAATTTTAACGTATGCAACTAGGTGCGAAATTTCGTGTTGATCTAATAGTAAGAATTTGAACAAGCGCGTAAAAGCTCATGACCTCACGTCAGTGCTTTTCTAGATTTTTTCTTGTGAACACTGCTTTTGATTATTCTTGCGCACCTTTTCACTTCTTGTGAATAAATATGTAAATGATATCATTAAGGTTATATAAACAATATATTTCATCATCCTTGAGAGGAATTTCTAGGGATATTTTTCTAATGTGACAAGCAGTCCTCTCGATCAGGAAATGCTAAAAAGAAATTGTACATAAGTATTCTGATTAATTTGTCGTGAAATTTTCACTCTTCAACTTTATAAGCAGAAATCATTCAATGAAACACTGCTTCAAGTATCCCCTGACCGTGTAACGTATTTTTCTGAAAGTGGTAGGTTCACGAATAACTCTGTATAGTCTGTGTCTAGTTGAATATTTATCCATTCACCCAAAAACATATTTAGTCACGTTGCAAGGAATACCAAGCCTTTCAAAATCCCAACACACCTGTGCATTACAAAGTAACAAAAGCCGCTTAGAACTTTTGTTATCTCCGAAAACCTTTTCTTTCACTTACCTTTTTTCGTCCTCCCTTCATTTATGATTTGTTTACGGCTTGTTCATAATGGAGAATGGAGTCATATTTCTAAAATTCGACTTTGGGAAACGGGCTTATAAAATTTGAAAAGATTTCCTAATACTCGAGGTAATGGTATCCGTATAATAATTCTAAAAATATTCGATATTTGTGGTGATCATTTGCTGTGATTTTATTTCATGTTTTCACTTTCTACCGTGAGAATAGAGATCGGAACTCCTGTAAATCGTAGAAATGTCATAAAGTGATCGAGTTAATCAGGAGAACCAGAAGATCGTGGCTAATTCAAGAAAAATGCCGATTTTCGTCAAACTGATAAATAATGAGTGTATAAATTTGCGTTATAATTGATATGGAAATATGGAATTCTATGAAAAATATCTGCAATCATTGGTGCGACATCTTCTCCCATTCTCTGGAGTGGTCTACAAAATATTCAAGTTCGGTTATTCTTGCTTTCTTTGGAGTAAAAATTCCATGCGAGTTTTTGACTCGCCTATACTTCTTGCTTATCAGAAGAGAATAATTAACTATAAATGAACTGGTTTCCCTATTATGTATTATAATGAATTGTTGAATAATTACTGAAAAAACCTCATCATTAGTAAGCATAAGTGAAATTATAATTGATAGCAACTTTCTTCATCTATTTATTTTTTTCCTGTTTTTTGGGAGGAGTTGAGACTAGGATTGAGTCGAAGTGATAATATCCGACATTTCAAGTCGTGAATCCTTTCTAATAATGAACAGTTTACTGTTTTTGTCACCAGTTCTTTCATATCTGGTTATGTTTTGAGTTTTTTGGGATAAGTGAGCTAAATGTTAAATTTTGTTTGTTTGCCATGTACATTTCATGAAAGTTATTGCCCACTACGCATTGTGGATAGCCGAAACAATAACCTCCCAATAGTGAGAAACACCTGCATATGGCAGATAGTGTTATCAGGCCATGTATTCGAATATAAACGTTTATCAGGAAATTATCGGGGGAATTTACCTATTTCCTCACAGTTTATGGTCTCCGATTCAACAGACTCATGAAAAATTTCAGTGAAATCAGCTAGTAAGCTCCGGTAGGGAAGATCTCTTTCGATTTCCCTGTTCCTAACCTTTTTGGAAAATGTGCTTTTTTACTGAATGTTCGTATGAACGAAAAACAAACTTAATTTTTTTATTTATAATAACGAAAAAAACTAAATCACAATAAGGATTTCGTGAATGCAAAGTTTGATATATTACATTTTATATGTATTTGCTAATTTCTACTAAATTAAATAACCGATAAACAAAATTCGAGAACAGTTTTATGACAGCACCGTATTGCGACTCAATATTTCAATTAAATTCCTTATATTTTTTGTCATACTCAAGTATCTGATAAATATCATTACTAAACATTGGTTAAGGTTATTTATATTGATTTTCCTTATGCCATTCTTTAGGAGAAACAATCTGATCCTTCGATATTAATCATTATAAGCACCTGCTAGGAGAACACAAAGGCGAGATAAATGATATCGGCTAATAACTTTGGCTATAAATTCCTGCTTATCGGCAAGTTATCACCATTTGAATAGTTATCAATTTAGGGCAAGATAAAGTAACTATGGGAAGTTTTGCTTTGAAAGGAATATCGCCTTTAATTGAAATAAGTAAGAAATTGTTGACAATGGTTGGGATTTCTCGAAAAATATTCAATAAACTTCACCCCCATATCATTAAGTCCTTGGTGTTTGATATTTAAAACGAAAAGTATAGGGGTTTTCGCCATAATTTGCAAATAAATATTTTCTGAATGCAAGGTTCAAGATTTTCCCTGAAGTTATTCCCAAATTAAAAGTAACGAGGTCGTTGAAAAAATTATTTCCCCTTGAAATCATTTTATCGAATGAATATATTTTCTTTTGGAATATATAACATTGTTGATTCGTGGATTTCAAGTTCCTTGTTTAATTTCAAATGATGAAGTTAAGTTATATTTAGGTATAATTAACATGAAATACAAGAAATCTAATGAATTTCTAGCATCATTTTATAGGTTTTTTCTGGGATTTCACTCCCAATATCTGGAACAGAAATATTGAAATAAAATAAAAATTGTTTTTGTAAAAAAACGCCCATGCGGATTGCAGGATTAAACTATTTGTCAAGGGCAGTTTCTTGGAAAACAGATTGCCTAATGAACAATACAGAAACAATATAACAATAAAACAATATAATTGTGACGGTAGCTCAGTGGTTAGAGCGCTAGCCTCATGATCGAAAGGTCTGGGGTTCAAGCCCTTGGCCGGGAAAGAATTTTTCTGGTTTTCAGGGGACCGTCTAACCATTCGCTGTTGGGTAAACAATTAACAGTGCTATTCCTAACGTGGCGCAAGGAATTAGTAACAAAGCCTACACAGAACACACCTGGTCTCCTAACTCGCACAAGCATTAGCTTCTGAGGGGTTCCGCAGCGGAACCTAGGAGAATCAGCAACAATACAATACAATACAATACAAATATAAACGATAAACAAAGTGAACTGTCACGTTTCAGAGTACAATACAAATCTGACTCTTTCATAAAACAAAGGAGAAAATTTTTAAGAATTATTTTCAAAACAAAAAACCGAAAGAAAAAAATTCTTAAAATGGTCTCCTTTGTCTGATGAAAGAGTGAGATTATCGTTTATATTGTTCCTGTATTGTTCATTAGGCAATTTGTGTTCGAAGATACTGCATTTGTTAAATAGTTTAATCCTGCAATCCGCAAGGGCGTTTTTTCATGAAAAAACAATTTTATTTAATTTTTAATAGTTCTATTTCAGATATTGGGAGTGAAAACCCAGAAAAATCCTAAAAATGATGCGAAATCCTCCCAAAATAAGCTCTAATCGATACTTGAATTTCTAGCTATTTTCGTAGATATTGGGAGAATTGGGGACATTTACGGAATAATTAGGTGGATTTTACATTTTATATTCTCGAATTCGAAATTCGTAACTCAGGTCCAAACCTACTCTGCAAATATCAAGTTTCTTAGCTGTTTGCTTCGTTTACGATCGGCAAAACGGCTTACTGCTAACAAATAACTTCCGAAAGAAACTTAGACTTAGAAATTCCATATTTTCAAAGTAGGTTTGGGGCTGAGTTACGAAGATCGAATACGTGAATGGGTTAAATCCGCTCAATGATTCTGTAGATATATCCATTCACAATTTCATTTTCCCAATATTTCTAAAAATACAGATTGTATAGAATCGAAATCTTATACTAGGTCGAACAATTATTGCGTCTATATTCATGCAAAATTCGTTATCATATTTACGGAATCATCAGGCGGATTGAACACATGCCTGAATTTCACCCTCGCAATTGAGCCAAAAATTAATGGGTATACAAATATCGAGATTCCATGTTATTCTTTCCAGAACTTATTCCGTTTACGGTCGGTCAATCCAGCGGTCGATTATGATCACAATAACAACTACCAAATCGTACACTCTATCTGTATTTTTAGATATAAAATTTCGAATCGGTATATCTACGGAATAATTGAGTGGATTCTTGAATCTCAGAATTGCCAGAAATGTAGAAATCTAGTGCTTGGTACAAAACGTTGACATGAAGGTTGATGAGGAATCTTGTCATAAGAAATGACTACGAATTCGAACAAGCGGGTAAACGCGTTTCTGACTTCATGTCAGTGCTTTTGTAGATTTTCTTTCTTTCTTAACAAATGAAAATTTCTGAGTGGTAGGCAAACTGTACGGAAAACATCTTTACTCTTTATTCGAACGTTAAAAATAAGAAAAAACACCTACAATTTGATGAAAGTTTCCAAGTTAACAATTTCATGAAAATTATTCCATTCATGGAATCCATATATGGTGTATGGTATGAATGCCTGATATATTTTTTTCAAGCATTTCATTATCATTGAAATGGCATCATTAAACCATGAAGTTCCATAATCATTAATTTATCTTCTTGTTATCAAAGAATATTAATTGATGATTATGGAATTTCTGGTTCAATTGATCGATATGTAAATCAAACTAAAATTACAAATTGTGATATCGAATTTTCCTAGAGGGGGTCTTCAATGTCGAAATGCTACATCTCTTTTCCAAAGTACATGTACAAAATGTGTACCGAAATTCGGTATACATTTTGATCATTTTCTGAGTGAAATTAATTCACAAAATTTATTTTAATTTATGAATATTTCAAGAAAATATCCTGTACCCAATAATAAAGTTCAATTCATTCGAAGGAAAAATTCTATGCATTCAGTGTAATCAGGATGTTTACTTAGTATTTATTTTTCAATGTAACTATAGTCACATCGCAATATGTTCATGTCAACGCTAATCATATATTACATAATATCAGGATTAGTAGATGATTAAATGATTTTTCGATAGCTACATCTTCATGGTGAATCTAGAATACAAAATTCACATATGTGTTTCCTCTTGAGCGGAGTCCTTCTCTCCAAAAAATGTTGGACCAGTTCAAATGGCCACTCTGTGAATTGGACTGAATCTGATCACTTTGACAGCAGCTTAATTTCAAAAATAATATAAGACTATAAGTTCAATTGATTTCAGAGTAACTAAACCGGAAAGAAGATTGAGATGTGGCGAATTGTTTCATCATACTGAAAAATATTGGCGACATTCAATTCTAGTGCCTACGACGTAGATAATTTCAATGTTGCTTTTTTTGCGCCCATGCTATGGGTAATGGCGTGCTAGCGTTCTGCCCACATGTCTGTAATTATCGAATTCAAAGCCGAAAAGGGCATCAAAATGGTGTCAGGCACGATTACGGGAGAACGGCAAACCCTTTCAACTCAAAAGCTTAGGGTGAATTTCAAAATGCGACGGCCAAGTTCGTTTTTGGGTCAAGCGACCAAACGGTTACGAAGTTTTAGTCATTTGAAGCTTTAAAGTTAATTCCCTGATATTTCGGGAATTACTAGAGCAACTGGATCGAAACGTGGTCGTAAATTGGAGCAAAATGACGCGTTAATTTTTGCGAAAGTTTTTTGAAATTGTAGTGTTGGAATATACGGAAGTGAAATTTTAGAAATTTTTTCGGAAAAAATTTATATTATATTTGGGTTTATTATTTTTTTATGTATAATTCATTGCAATCGTAACTTTTTACGCGCTTGTTCTGGGAAACAGCGCGTTCTCGTTTAGTAACAATGTCTGTAATTTTCGAATTTTGAGCTAAATCGGTCTCAAATGACTAGGATGGACTCACCGATGAAGAATCCGTGGTCAAATTTGATTCTGTCCGGCCGTCTAGCCTTGTGATCCTGAATATCTCGGTTGAGTTCGTAAATGGGCCAAATCTGTCGAATGGTTTTTATGTTACAGCCATTTGAAATTTTCATTTTTCAATGACTCGAAAACTATTTATCTGATCGAAATGAAATTTGGTTGGAGGACGAACGGTGTCAATAAGAAGAATTATCCATGGAAAAATTTGAAAAAAAATTTCTTGTATTTGAAAATGATCATATTTCATTTAAATTTCACTGAAGTCTATAAGTCGCCATTTCACAATGTGAACAAGCGCGTAAAAGCTGCTGACTTCACGTCATTGCTTTTCTAGTTTTTTTCAGGAATGAATCTGAAAAAATCTGATGCACCAATGTTTTTTTCAGTTCGTTCGTGACGATGGAGACACAACATCGATAATGACGAGTACTGACTAGTGCACTAAGATATCAATCAAATTTTTCAATAATGGCATACCGTTCAGAATTTTCTGACGATATGGATCGAGAGGACAGGAGTGCAGAGGGAGGCGAGAAACCCACCCATATAATGGAACATCTAGCAACCTTCACAGTAACCAAAGAAACCGGAATTATATACCCAGCAGATGGAATGAGGAGATTACTTCAACTAGAGAAAACCAACGGAATTTGGTCGCAGAAAATGCAACTTTGCCTGGACCGTTCGTGGGTCCTCATTATGGACTATGAAACAGGGGTGAGTGAACTTTATGCAGAATGGTACAGCAAAGATCCCATCGACTGATTGTGGTCCGATGTAACAATTCGCTTAAAGGGATAAACCCGGTTTTAGAGCAGACAAAAGTTTTTTTTTTCGAGATTTTTTCTGATTCGTATTACACCAAAGAGTATTCATCAAACAACGGATCTTCCCGAGAGCAATTTCTTTCATTCTCGTGAAAAATTGAACTGCTTCGTTCGATATAGAATCAGAAAATCGAAAATTCCACTGAATCAGTGTGATATTGGATTTGTTTGAAAAATGAGTCGACATATTCTTCATTGAGCATACAGTACCTAGAATATAATAGGGAAAGTATGGAGGCCATAGTTAGTTTTTTTCGAAAAAGCTTCTAGGTGCAAATGTTTGGAAAAAACGTTGCAACTTTACAGAAGGGTTTATTCATTTCTCAGTTAAATAACCCAAATCTATTGATATCTTAAATAAAACTCATATTTTATTCATAACTCATTGGTTTTTCACAACACAATTTCCAGCGTTTCTCTTTATAATTCAGGGACCACTGGTCAGAAATCATCCGGGTGAAAATTTTTAGGTTGAGTTATGCAACAGTAATCAATCTTGAGAGTTCTATGAAAATTCGATAGTAAGTTTTCCAGAAATGATTTTTTTTCCGCCTACCCCCAGTTTTGATCCGATAGGGTACATCGATCCTGCTGAAAAGGATCAATCTCGAGCGACATACGGTTTTTCCACCAAATTTCTCGGATTTCGGTTCAGTACTTTCAGAGAAAATCCCCGGACAACGGACGGCGGACGGACGGATTTTTTCTCATAAGTTCATTCAAATCTACCTTCTCCGAAATGTAAACTGTGAAATTTTCAGGTGGGGTATTTAGATTTGAATGAACTAATAAAAAAATTCGTCCGCCCGCCGTCCGCCGTACGTTGTCTGCCGTCCGTTGTCCGAAGCTTTCCTCTGAAAGTACTGAATCGAAATAATGCGTGAAACTTTGTAGAAAAATCGTGTGTCGCTCCAGAATGATCCTCCAAGCTTTTCAGCAGAATCGGTGTACCCTAAGGGCTCAAAATCGGGAGTTGGAGGAAAAATGTTTTCTCGAAAACCACTGAATTTTCGCAACATTGATTACTGTTGCATAACTCAACCTAAAAATTTTCATCGGGACGATTTCCGACCAGTGGTTCCTGAATTTCAAACAAAAACCCTGCTAATTTTGGGGTGAAAAATCAATGAGTTATGAATAGTATATAAGTTTTATTTAAGATATCAATGGTATTGGGTTATTTAACTGAGAAAATGATAAACCCCGGTGTGAAATTTGTAGCGTTTTTTTTATTAGTTCATTCAAATCTACATACTTCGAAATTTTAACTGTGAAATTTTCAGGGAGGTTAATTTTTTTAGTCGATCACTAAGGTTTATTATTTGATTTAATCAAATAATAAACCAAAATAGTAAGAGTGCGCAATGTTGCCCCTTTTCTATTTTCAAGTATTTTCAGGAAAGTAAAACTGGAATGGAGTAAAATGGAAAAATAAATAACATTGCGCATTCCTACGAAAGGATTGAGTATAAATCGAAAAAAAACATTCAAAAAATAATCACTGAATCCTGTACATCGATACCCCGTTTTCTCCTACTTACGTCAAGATTCATAAAATTTCACGAATTCGAATATTTCTCGCTGCTATTGGCATCGTTGAACCATGCAAACCGTTGGCGGGTGCCTGTACTTGAGATGTCTATGACTAATGAACTATCTACCTTGAATTTGGCTGGGTTTGTTGAAAGTTAACTTCAATGTTAAATATCCTTGTTGATTATTCACATGGAAACAATAATCCCCTGTATTTTTCAGAATTTCTAAATTTATACTTGAAAAAGTTGCAGTGACACCAGAAAAATCTAAAACTGATCCTTGTGGACGTCGAATATTCTGTTCTGACGCTAATACGTACATTATCAATAAGTAGTCCGACGAAGAGCCCAATCAGAACCATTTCTATTTCTACTAAAGCTCCAATAAGAACTCTGCAAAGAACTGAATTTTTTCGAAATGGAGTCCTTTTAATCTGGATCTGATTGAGGAATTTCATTAAGTTTTAGATTTGCTAAAGCTTTTGCCTAACGAATTCAGTTGGAATAATTGAAAATATTCAATTCATATTATTGAGATAACGACCAAGTTCATATGAAAAAATGAAAGAGAGGAAAGATGAGAACGATGGATTCCTAAGGGTTCTCTCCAATTCTAATTTTTTTTATTGAACAAAATAAACGAAGCACGGTTTCGACCGTCCCATGGGTGGAATCATTATCGGTGGAATTCAAAACACTGCCATTTCAACGTTTTTATAATTATTCTGTTTGAAATCACACAGTAGGAACCTATAGTTATAAGTAATATTCCTATTATCATAAACCCGAAATTTTATATGCAGAAAAACAACATATCAAACCGAATTCACTATTTGACAAGGTTTTCGTGAAGGGATGGACTGAATACCCTCTTATAACTACCGAAAAAAAGTTTTTTCCCTTCATTAACTACTTCTATTGCATATTAGATGTGGAAATTTAACCGAAGCCTACATCTTCATGAGGTTCTCATAGTGCATCTATCAGATTCCTTTAACAACCAATATTTTCCAGACCATCATGGAGAGATTTCCTGTGAATTCCATCCAAGAACCAACAGCATTCACGAGTCATGATCCTATGGAGATGTACAACAACATATTGGTGTTCATAGTGGCGGACTCAAATCAGTCACATCCACCAGAAATGCACATATTTCAGGTGAGCCATTTCCTTTATTTAATCCGCTCAGCTTGAAAATTCACTTCTTTACAGTGTCAGAGCATTTCGGCTCAGGACCTGGTAGAGGATTTGAAACAAATCCGACTCGGCAAGTCCATATCCAAAAGTAGAAGATCAAATATTCCTCCTCCTTCACACAAAAGTCCCCCTAATATAGTGAACCCCAATCGTGATCACCAAAGGGAGTATGTCGGCTCAGATTCAGAACAAGTGAATGACGATGCAAGCTCTACAGCTAGCGAAAAATACGAGAGGGATGTAACTATACTGAATCATTGTTTTGACGATATTGAAAAATTCATAGCGAGGCTTCAACATGCTGCTGCAGCTGCTAGGGAACTGGAAAGAAGGAGGAGGAACAGGAAATCTAAAAAGAGGGACATGGGTGATGGCATGCTGACTATGCGTACGAAACCGCCTCCAGAAAGAGAATTCATAGACATTTTCCAGAAGTTCAAGCTCTCCTTCAACCTTCTGGCGAAATTGAAGGCTCACATACATGATCCTAACGCACCAGAGCTGGTTCATTTCCTATTCACACCTTTAGCACTCATAGTAGAAGCTGCCCACGATACCTACTTCGAAGCACATCTTCCGCATAAAGTTGTTTCTCCACTCTTGACGAGAGAAGCTATAAACCTTCTCATGAACTGTGTCACTAGTAAAGAAACTGAATTGTGGCATTCTCTAGGAAATGCTTGGTTGATACCTAGAGACCAATGGAAGAGTCATGTGCCTCCTTACCATCCAGTTTTCATGGACAAATGGTCTCCAGAATATCCTGTAAGTGATGAAATCGAAGAAAAACATTACAGGGAATCCCACAGTGAGCCACAGTACAGCACTGAATACAACGAATATGACCAGGAAAACATGTTTGATAGAGGCTATGAACCACCCCATGAAAGAGAAAGAGAAACTAAAAGAGAGCCACCAAGAGAAGTTCCGGCCATTCGGGACACAAGAAGCGAAATATCTGTTGATTCCATCGAGAGAAGTGGAGAAGAGCTTAGTTTTACAAGGAGTCAAGAACTTTTTCTGGATGAGCTCCAAGCAAAAGGATCTCACATTGTTCAGGTGACCTACCCAAGAACTGCCAACAATGACAAAGAGATGACTGTTGTTCGCGGTGAATTTTTAGAGGTATGTTGGAATTATTTATTTCTAATAAGATTTGATCCTGTCAAATGGAACGTCGTGAACACTCTTTCTTCCTATACTAGCTTCCAGTTCTTGAAACATTAGGAATTACGATAATGAAGATGTTAATTTAGAATAGTGGGTCAATATTTGTTTTATTTTTCAGATACTAGACGATAGTAGGAAGTGGTGGCGTGCAAGAAACAGTAGAGGACAGGTTGCGTATGTGCCTCATACCATAGTCAGCCGTTATCAAGGCACAAATGATGTTTTCAGCAATCCGTTGTACACACATAATAGTAGTTTCAGTAAAAACTCCACAAGAGCTGTAAGTATGGGAGATCATACTTATAAAATGTTTTCACGTCATCCTTAAAGTCCCTATCCTCGTACTCTCCTTGATCTGACATATTTCTTTAGGATTCACCTTCAGATCAGTTCACAATGAGCAAGGTTACCAATCACAGTGCAGCACCTTCAATATCAACGTCTGCTGATTGGGTCAGAAACGAAAGAATTGGTAAAAAGGGAGAGTTCCGCTACTTCTGAATGTTGTTGCTCTGTTTGTGATTGCTTTTCGTTGTTTGATATTTGTTGTGTTTGTTGATGTTTTATCTTCATAACAACAACTATAAGAATAATCTAGTGACCCACAAAGGAGTATTGAAGTCTAGAAACTGTGACTTTTTGATGTACGTTTTTCTATTTATTGAATATGCAGAGTGAATATAAAGAATCATTTATGAGATATAGTATTTTCATGGAAATATATTTATACAGATTCAATGTAATAATGAAGAAGTATTCGCTAAGGTGCTGTAAAAGGAATATTTGAATGGGTTAATCGAGATTCAACATTCAAATAATTTGGAAAAAATTGGAATTATTTACAAAGTGAGTAATTCTAATTTTCCGACACAGAACTATGACTTAATGAATCTTTTTTTTAACATTTTGTATCAAATATAATTTTGTTTATCTATGTTTTGTTTCATTTATGTTAGTGTGGTGAAATGGTTGAGGTGCTTCCATACCTTATGCCAGCCACATACGTTACGGTCTACCGGAAAGGTTGACCTTCGCAGTTCTACCTGCACGGGTCAACCGGTGAGTGTATTGGAACAGACCTGCGCAGGTTTTCCGGTCTGCACAGGCGACCGGAGAAGAAACGAAATTCGATTATTTCTCGAAGCACCCTACGGTGAACCTGAGCATGTGTGCGAGACCTGCGACCATCCCATACATGTAACGGCGTCAGGCCTGAAACCTGTACAGGTCAACCTCTCCGGTAGACCGGAGCGGAGTGTATGTGGCCGGCATTAAAAATTGAATATGTTGGCGTAATCAAGTGAATATTTTTAAGGTTGTGTTGGTACTGGAGCGATGTATGCTTTGGGTAGAAACTGACTTCAGTTGTTGGGTTTGATCTCGTTATTAAGTTATAATACTAGTGACCCATAGTCAACAGGTTGGTTGTAGTTAGGAGAGCTCTATTTTGACCCTTGGTTTCCGAGTTAAAGGATGAGTTCTGGGAATGCTCTTTATATAACTCTCGAAACGCTAAAGCGGATGGGTTTAATTTTTAGGTTTCTTTGTGTAAAGTCTCAAATAGAAACGAAAAATTGAAAGGAAATAATTCTTGAAATTTTCTGCTTTGTCTGATGAAAGACTCAGATTTGTACTCTGAAACATCACAGTTCGCTTTCTTTATCGTTTGTATTGTTCCTAGATTGTTCATTAGTCTGTTTCGCAAGAAACTGCCCTTGACAAATAGTTTAATACTGAAATTCGCAAGGGCGTTTTTCACGGAAAAAACAATTTTTATTGAATTTTTTAATAGTACTGTTTCTGTTTCAGATATAGGGAGTGGAAACCCAGAAAAAACCTAAAAAATGATGCGAAATCCTCGGAAAATACGCTTTAATCGATACTTACTGGAAAAAGAGTTGTGAAAAATGTGTTTTCCAGCTTTTCACTCCCAATATCTGAAAAAAACTATAACACTCAATAACATGGGTATTTATAGGAAACGGTTGAAATTTCGAGATTATTTCCTGAATGTCTCTAGAAAAACTGATTCTATCAAGACGACACTTTACTTAAGGTTAGAGAATTTCCAATGAAAAAGATGCCATCCATCTTCTGTAAACAAATAACTACACTTATACGGGGAGACAGAATTTTTCCTGAGGTTTTTATCTGTGCTCTTGTATCATACGCAAATATGTATGGTACCCCGTTTACATTTTCCTCTGCTAACACTGTGATATATCTTAGAATGTAATGCTCATTCTCAAACGAAAATATATATATATATATATATATAGAGAATTTCCACATATTACTTTGAGCAGAATTTCGTGACGCTTGTACCGATGGCAAATAAAAAAAAATGAATTCCGAGAATTTTCCAGATTCTTTTAGAAAATATTTATTTTTCCAAAAACTTTTCATCAGCCTGCAATAATGTGTGGCACAGATCTTGGGGTCACTATTTAAAATGTTTTTTTTTTATCCAATATTCATCTCCAGTGAAATTGGAAAGAAAATATATCGAATTTCCTGCTTATTTCCTCGGTATCATAGTTCTTACCGCCTACCGGAATAACTCCAAAATGCTAACCTGATCATGATAAACTTGTTAAGTAAATGGCAAATGCTGATATGCAAACTTCTGCAAAATGACTTGATCATCTTAATAGTAAAACTACTCAAGAAATTTCTGAATTTTATTTTTAAATATTTTATACTACGCCATCTTTCGTGCTTTACTTTTTCAATGAAGTTTGTACTGGATTTCGATTTGATCTAAACAATATATTTTTGGAAATATTGGAAAAACCAAATTCAGAAAGGATATTTCTATTTCTGCGGAATCATTAAGTGATTTTACCAACTCGCGAATGCGATCTTCGTTAAACTCCAAACCTGCTCTACAACTATGGAGTCCCTAGGCAGACTGTTTTGGTGGTTATTGTGTTTAATATAAGCGTTTAGGAAAGCCATAAACACCATAATTTTCAAAAGGGGCGACTTAAAGGCTCGATATTGATAGAGTAGGTTTAGGGCTTAATCACGAAGCTCGGATCCTTGAATGGGTAAAATCTGCCCAATAATTCGTAGATATACGTATTCAAATTTATATTTCCTCAGTATTTCCAAAAATACACAAAGGGTCAAAATGAAATCTAGTATATTTTATTGAAAAAAAATAGCTTGAAGGTTAATACAGACTTACGCTAGGACCATATGAAAAAAGATTGCCAAATCTTTCAGGAAGTAAAGTAGCGTTTGGCAGGAATAATACGTGAATGGGTGACCAATTTGGAAACGAATTTGAACAAATGCGTAAAAACTCCTGACTTCGCGACAGTGATTTCATACAATTTGTTTTGAGATATTGTTTCAGTATTTTTTTTAATGGATCAATGTGCATAGTATTCTTGAAATTGGGTATTATTTTTCAGGTGTTTTCTAGGTTTTCACTTCCAATATCTGAAAGGAAACTATTAATAATTAAATACAATTGTTATTTATAGAAAACTGCCTCGTGGAACTCAGGATTGACTGTATTTACAATTGCAGTCTCTAGGAAGAAATCCGCCTGGACAATATTGAAACAATGCAAACGATCAACAAAGTGTAACGTTTCAGTGTCCAAATGTGACTCCTTATCACTAGGCAAACCGAAAATTAGCAGAATTATTTTCGTTTTCTGAGGCTTTTGTGAAAATTGACACAGCCATGCTGTTCTGGAGACTTTTTATCGGAAAATGAAAAAACCCGGAAAAAATAATTCTGCAAAATTTTCTTGTGTGTCTGATGTCTGATTTAGACTGACTGACTGATTGGACTTTCAGGCGAGCAAACCTAATTGGGGTGATCTAGATAATTCTGCTGGTCATTGAGTAAATTTCTAGTATTCCTCAACTGATTTATTTCTACACTTTATAAGTGTTCAGCTTATCGTGATCCTTCATTATCAAGTGTTCTGCATACGTGGAGTCTAGCTTCTTATTAAGAAAATATGTTCTCTGATTCTAATATTCTAATCCCCAGAAATTCTGTCGATTACGGTTTGTAACTAATTCTTTAAACAGTTGACTCAAAGCATCTGAAGAAGCTATACAACCTAGCGAGGCGCGTCATCTTTCAACTCAAAATAAATAGAAATCAACACATTTGTGTTTTATTTAAGTAATATACAATGGATTTATATCCAGTACCACTCAACACAACTCGTTATTCCTTCAATATTCAGTATAACTTATAGGAAAAGGCTTGCATGGTGCATTAGGGCGAATTAACACGTAAGTTTAAGCCGTTTTGGAGTTAAAGAACTCTAAAACTACCGCATAATTCGGAAACACCCGATTCTTGCGGAAACGTTTGTTTGCCTGTTTCGACTAAGTCTCCTAACTTCAACCAACCTTCGGTCTATGGGTCACCAGTCAACCTGTATTCTTCAGAAAATTCGTACTTATTTTCATAACTTTTCTAGATGCATGTTCTAATATCCCTCCCCCACCGCCACCACCATGTTTCAATAACCCAAAAATACAACAAACTGCTCCAAATCGGATAAGTGCTCATGAAAATGACAGAGATAAAATTCGTGACGAACTTTTCAAAAAGCTAAACTCACAAAATACAAATAAGAAAAAAATTGGTATTAGAAAAACAGCAGAATCTTATATCAGTCAAAATAGTAGTCCATTAGATGTACAGGAGTGGTTGAAAACGAAATGCTTCGACCCCGTAATTTGTGAAAGATTGGACGGTATAAATGGACATTCATTATTTACTGCCTCCAAAATGGACTTGGAGAGTATTTGTGGCGAGAAAGAAGGAAGAAGGCTTTTTTCACAGCTGAATCTACAGAAAAGTTTTAGTGGAGTGAGTTCAATGGATATTTCTTATTCGATTCACTATGTTTATTTTTATTTCAGTACAAAACTGTACGCTCAACAGAACTGCAGAGTATACTAGCTAGAGTGCGGCAGAAGGTTGACAGTGACGCCCAAGAAAACTAAAACATTGAAATATCATTTCACCTAGGCGACAACAAATATAATTTTGTTCTCCACGTTCGAGACAATAATTACAATGATGTTAAAATATTTTTGAATGAATTTAATTTTTATGTAACCACTCCTAAAAGGAAAAATATATATTTCGAAAGCTAAAACATTGAAATATCATTTGACCTAGGCGACAACAAATATAAGTTCGTTCTCCACGGTCGAGATAATGATTAAAATGATGTTAAAATATTTTTAAATGAATTAAATATTTATGTAACCACTCCTAAAAGGAAAAATATATTTCGAAAGCTAAAACATTGAAATATCATTTCACCTAGGCGACAACAAATATAATTTTGTTCTTCACGTTCGAGATAATGATTACAATGATGTTGAAATATTTTTTTATAAATTTCATTTTTATGTAACTACTCCTGAGAAAGGAAAAAATGTATTTCGAAAGCTTGCGAAAAAGACTACAGTTGTATATGAATTGACTGCATTCTGAACTAGAGACTTTTTGTGTATATTCAATGTGAAGTTGTTAAATATAAACTCCTTGTGTGAATTTTTCACAAATATCAATTTCAAGCGTTATTTTGGCTACGTTTCAAGATTTTACTAGATTGGTTTTGCTAGTTTGGCTCAAAGACAGCCTTTCCGCACGGTGGCCAATAAGATGGTTTTTATATTCAAAGACGCAAGGTCACATCTCCCAGAAGAATGAGCCAAATATAACAAAGAAATCATCTGTAATCTGTGAGAATTAGTATTTTCTTTGCCAGTGACTTATGAGGATTTTGCATTTTTTTCAGGTGGTTTCTAGATTTTCACCCCCAATTTCTGAAAAAGACCTATGAAAGATTAAAACCTACGAAAGATCTGAAAATTATTAAACGAATCAATGATTTGAATGTTTAAAGTTTGCGTTCGATGGTTTTGTCATCGTTTCACATAACATAAAGGGCCTTTTCTTCAGCAATTAGCTCTTGGTTAGTTGTTCTTGAGTGTAAATTCAGTGATATAATTTCTTTCTGTCTAACCATCAATCGAGCTCCGCTCTGCATAGCATGATCGATTTCCAGCATAAGGAAGAGGAATCACACTTGACCAGCATTTGTAAGATTCAAATTCAAAGAATAAGATAATCAATAAAATGATTTATTTTTAATTTTTTTACATTTTAAGGATGCTCGTTGAAATAATATCTAAAACGGAATATATTTATCTAAGAAGATTTACAGGTCTGAGGTACTTGTAGCTCGACATATTTGGTGACGGGTTTCTGGCTGAAGTCTGGACTTGCTCCATTGTCTATTTGTGTTTTCCACAAAGAGGCCACATTTCTATTCTGCACGCAGTGAACTTCGATGTTTTTGCCAACGGAACCCTGTTGTCTACAATGAGGCTTGCAAACGGTCAGTGGCCTGATGGTGAAGCAGATTTGTCCATTTTCAACCACGTAGCGAGTTTGGAATCTCGTACAAGAAGAACTGGCCAGTTTATGGGATCCGGAGTCTTCAGATTCGTGGACGTAATTTACGTACATGGGGACTTTCTTGTGACTGCAATGGTTTTTCTGTGCACGATTCTTGAGATCCATGATATGGGAGTCTTGTTGTCCTTCTTTCAATGCAGTGTAGCTAGCAATGAACTCTTCTGGATCACGAACCACGCAGTTGTTTGGGGTGGTGAAATCGTCAGATTTTTGGCCATCGAAAGTTCCACAAAGACCACGAACTCTGTTGCGCAATTTCATGCTGAGGGCAGTGATCTTGACACGAGTTCCATCATAAATTACGTAGAAAGCATTGTGGACCTTGACGTATACTTCTCTATTGGGAAGACCAAGCACGGTGACTTGATTCGAGTAAGTTTCGGAATCCCCATCTTGTTTGAGGGTGATTTGTTCATTATTCACGGATACTTGAGGGTAGCTACTGCCCTTTGGTGGTTTCATCGTGACTTCAACACTTTGTCCTTGAGTTTCTGGTGTGGACACAACAATTTTCACATCCTTTGTGTTATCCCCATGGCTGCTTTTACGTGCAATTATCACGTAGTTTTCGAGTTCTTGTTTCAATTGTTCTTCAACAGAAGAGAATGAGTCATCAGATGACCTGAGTGGGATGTACTGCAATAGAACAGTCCAGAAATTGTTCAAAGTCAGAGGGTATTCAGTTCCATCGAAAGCATATGCTTCAGTCTTGTCCATAGTACAGATTGCTGTAACAATAAATGTACAATAATTAAATGATTATTATGTAATGCTTGAAGAACTCACGTTTGTATGTCTGCTGGCCGTACAATTTACCTTGCAAGCGATCCACTACATCGAATTCTGGGTGGATAACGAGTGCACGTTGAAGCCAATCGTTGATTTCTGTGTTTCTCAAATTGAGACTTACGTCTTTGTTGGAAACTGTGGCATTCACATATTGCAGATCAGGAGAGAAACGTACTTTAGCATTGAATTCTCCTTGTGGAAGACTAGATTGTTTAGAGTAATCAACGTCGATGCTTCGTATATATTTCTGAGCAAGACTCAAAGCAATATGTAGATCCTGAGAGTTCATTTTTGGATAGTTGACCTTGATGTCAATTGAATCAAGAAGACCTGCCATTTGGGTAGCATTGGCACATGCGATAAGTTGTTTGTTACCTTTTTGCATTTCACTTTTGCATTGATTGTAGGAAGCTTGTTCCATCAGGTAAGCTTTGCGTGCTTCGCTTCGTTTCGATACAGCATGGAATTCCATCTGGTTTTCAGTTTGGGCGCTTTCACCAAATGCAACATCGACATAAGCATGAGACGTAACATCAGAGTCCATGACGTATTTCCTATCAAGTCCAGAGAGTCTTGCTTTATCGTATTGACCACATGCTGCAGCTTGGAAGGGCTTGCTTCCAGATAATCCAGTCTGTTTGTTGACGTAAGCCAAACCACGAGTCTTTGAATGTTCTTGGTTTCTTGCATATGCCAAAGATACAATATATTCAACGGTTTGACTTCCTCTGAATTCAATTCTGGAATCAATGGCATGAACATCGGCATTACTGATACCAAACGAAGCATATTTCATGAGTTGGGTTGTACGGGAATTGTCATCCTTTGGCAATTGTGCTAATCTGTTTAGGACGGTCTTTCTGTCAACAGATTGGTACTCCTTCTGATTTCCGTTCATGTAAGTGAATGTTCCTTGCATTTTTTTGTTTCTGGAGAGTTCAGAGACATATTCGACGTCGATGAGTTCATGTTGAGTTTTGTCTTCGACCAATCCTTGGATCATTGATTGTATATTTGGCTGTGAGCCATCATACTCGTATTTCACACGGAAAGCCATTCCTACACTTTTGTCACCGAAAACAGCTTCGAATTTGTTTTGGGTTGATTTACGTACCTGATAAATATTTTTCCTTTGGGTTGCAGATTTTATATCGAGGATATCATATTGAGTAATATGTGGCCAAGAGCTATAGTGCAAGATTTTAACATTTTCTTCAGTATCCAAGGGTTGAACTTCGTACTTGACGTTCTTGTTCTTCAGATTTACTTTCACTTGAACTTTTATTGGAAGGTGGATCTGGATATTCTTATCGTATCCTGCACAGTACTGCTTGTGGTTGAACGGAGCAAAGAAACCAAGTTCCTCACGTTGCTTAGCAGAAATTGTTATTTTCAAGTCTGCTGCCATTTGAGCGGATTCAGGAACGACCAATTTATTTCCGAAAGTTAGTTTTGGTTGGGATGAAGCCTGTATCGTTCCTTCAACATTCATGAGAATGGGCACATCATATGCTGCAATGAATGGAACACCAATTTCCGTTGGGAAAGCAATTGTCGCATCACCATTGTTAATTAGAGTTGTGTATTTTATGTCCTTGTTATTCTCGATAGATCTCATAGCTTGCTCCAACATTTTTGGTAGTCTTTCGATTGAACGATTGTTGAAGATCAAGTGTTTTTTCAGTTCCCCCAATTGTACAAATAGACCTCCTTCGAGTTGTTCCAGTTCGGGAGCTTGGAAGTTCAATAAACGAGCAATTTTGTAACTGCTCCAGGCAGATTTATCTATCTGTTGAGAGGATTCCTGTTGACTCTGTTGCTGTTCGTACCAAGTTGTTTGTTTTTGCAAGACGTAGTAAAGATTGCGAATATCAGAAACAACGGATTGAAGACTGAATGAGTTATATTTCAATCCATTTTCTTTTTGACTGAAGCTGTAATAGAATGAAGATGGAATTCCAGATTCTTCGGACACAACAGTTTGAAGAACATGTTTGTAGTAGGATTCCCAGCTGTGGAAAGCTTGTGTGTAAGAGAACTCCTGGGAATCTTGAACTCCAAAGTTTTTCTTGGTGAGGAAGTGACTGGCAGATTCAGCTGCAGATCTCCTAAAAGAGGAAAGCTCGTTAGAAAGCGAATGAAATTTACAAAAAAATACTTACAGGTGAGCATATTCGGTTCCTTTTAGATGTGCGACAGAAAGTATAGCTGATTTAACAGCGGCAGATACTCTGTGGTTTGATTCAATATTTGTGTATTTAGCAATGCGTTGAAGCATATCTGCAGGAGGTGCTGTATACAACAACATGTAGACTGATGCAACCCGAATCTCAGTGGTTTCTCCAATATTTTGGTAAATACGATATAAAATATTTCTTGCCAACTTAGGTTCTATTGCAGCAACTTTGTATAGTGATAATACCATCAACAACCTTTGGAATTGAGAGCAGGGAGCTTTTCCTTCAAGATAGGGTTCGAAAGAGTTGAGAATTTGTGGATGACCAATTTCTCCCAATGCACGGATATAAGCGTAAATTTTTTGTGAATCTCCATCATTGATAGCCTCACGTAACGAATAATTAAGGTATGGTATTACTTCATCCCTAACGAATGCCTTGCCTGACTGAGTGTAGAACCTTCCAAAGCTATGAGTTGGGTACTCTCTGTGTGAGAATTTCGAATCTACATATACTTTATGGATGAGCCTCGAAATGGAGAAGAGCATAGTCTCTTTCAATGTGGAGGAATCTTTCTTGTTGGTCATTTGATTCTTCATTAATTCAAAGAATTTCCTTATGTATGCTTCGGTGGGTACTCTAATTGATTCAGTCATACTGGAAATAACCATGGCAGCTTCTTCTCCTTGGATTTTGTTAGATTCAATGAAGTATTTGATTACCAAGAAAGCTGGCCCAGTGCCTGTTTCAGCAATAGAATCTCTGAACACAATCCAAGTGTTGTATTTAGGCCCACGAGTTTCTTGTGTGTATAATCTTTGAGCAACTTGTTTGAGTTCATCCTCACTCATTGTGCGGAGTACTGCAGTCAGTATGGTATATTTGGAGAGGGTCTGCTTTTTAGGTAGTTCTTGGGGATGTTCAATATCTTCTCCAATTTCTTGAGCCATAGTGCAAACGTCTTCTACGATATGTACTTCTGAAGACTCCTTGATGGATTGTCCTTTGTTTCCAACGAAGAAAGTTAATAGAGGAAATCTTGGAGCTTCGCTCAATTGGGATTTAGGTTCAGTCCAGTGCTCTTGAGATTCGATGGAGTTTTCAATAGATTCTTGACGATTCAAAGATCTTGGATGTCTTTTATGTAGGTTGCTCGACAACTGTTCAATAGATTCATCAGAGCTTTTCAACATCTGGTACTCTGAGGCATCAAAAAGTTCTCCTTTCGTAATCCTGTTCCCGCTTTGTTGTTTTTCGTATGCGTATACTAAACTTCCAACATGTACAGGAGATGAAATTCTTGGCAACTGAGAGTTTTGTTGTTCAGCATTTTCCAATTTAATACTCATCATGCTGTTGACGGACGCACGTTTAACTCCTTTCACGGATAAAACAACTTCGTTGACAGTTTCGGAGTATTGAATAGTGTATCTTTGTAATGTTCCAGTTATGACGGTACGACCCATGGAATTCCTGTGTGACAGTTGTCCCATATGATTGCTTTGAGGTTCAGAGTCTCCAGATTTTCCGAGGCGGAAATAGTATGATGGTAAATCATGCCCTTCAGAGAAATTTTTGTTCTTGATAATTTCGATTATTGCACCATCTCCTTTGAGATGTGGAAAAGGAGCCAAGTAGGGTTTGGATTGGAGCATATATTCTGGCATTGGATGGATGTCGTATGTTGTTTCAGAAATTCCTGTAACTGTATCCTCGATAACTTTGAATACAGCGTTGTTAGATCCTTCTCTGGGGAGTATGTTGTAATGGGAAGGTTTTACATTTTCAGCTTGGGTATCTAGTTGAAGTTGACTGATGAAACTCTTGATTATATTTGCTTCCCATTGCTGGACATCCTGTTCCATAACGATATCTTTTATCACTCCGTTCTTCAGAATGACATCGAATGGTTTTTGAGATATATCAAGGGGTTCATAGATAACTTTACTGTCGGAAATATTGTACATCCATCCTTCTGGAAGAAGATCCTGGAAGTCAGCGTATTCGGGATTGGATACCTTGCATCTCAAATTGCCGTTTGCCTGAGGCTGAACAATGAATTTCGCCCTTAACAGAATTCCAGTGTATTCGTCAGAAATCCTCAAGCTTGATAGGGAGCGTCCTCGTACGTCGTAAGTATATTCTGTGTTTTCTTTCCATGCCGGGCTGTTTTGACTGGCAAATGAGATCCCCACTGAAATGGATGATATATTATTTTTTCACCTTTCAATTAACATATAAATAGTTTTTTTTTGAATATTTTATTTTCGTCCCAAGACTTCAACCCATCTCTCCGAAAATATCGACTGGAAATAACAGAACATCGATTTATAAAACTGTTCAAATGGATTTCTAGATTTCGAATAGGAATTTTGATGACGACCATCCGAAATTCAAGCGGTTTTTTTGGTAAATTGAAGAAATGACAATGACACTAGGGAAGCAAGAACGAAATTAAATTTTGTTCGTCCTCAATATTGTTAAATATGACTTGAACAACTGTACTGAATTTCAAAAAAATCTGGGAAATTTTCGATTTTTTATTTCCGACGATATGGCCCTTACTCGATTTTGCACATTTGCGCATTTGTATTCTACAACGCACTACGAAGTTTTGCGTGGAATATGCACTTATCGAGAAAATAAATTCTAAATTTTTATTAGCATAATTCCGGAACCGTTTGGCCGATTTTTCCTATGAATATCCCAAAGATTCAGCTTCTACGTTTTCCCTGGGAATCTTTCAATACCCTTATTCCTACCTTTTCGAAAGTTCAGCACAAATGGCCATAATTAAATTTGAATAAGGGTACCTCCTCAGGAATTCCAATCCCATCGAACATATTCGGCTCATAATTTGAATATTACAGACATCCGGGAAAAATTAATAATAAAAAGTCAGATTGTACATTTCGGCATTAATTTCGATAATCTATGGTAACTAATTCTTTAAAACCTTCATTTATATACTGGCAAATGGGTCCTATACCAGTAAGGGATATTTTGAAATTTTTCGCAAGAATTCACTAAAATGTGCGGCGAACGAAGTTATATCAGTAGTTCACAAATTTGAAATGACTTTTGCGAATAATGCATTACAATAGTATTATAAACATAGTAAATCTATCAATTTTCGTTGAAAAAGATTTGTGATTTCTTACCTAGGAGACACAACAGAAACTTCCTCAACATTTTGAAGCCGATTACTAACTCAATCGGTTCGACAAGTGTGAAGATCCTTTGAGACGTCGAGTATATATATCCCAAATTTCACATCTCAGCAAAAAAATCGATAACTATATTAGAAGACTATCGAGAGGTTATCTATTTTCCTGAATTGCATTTACAATGAAGGAAGTGGTACGATCATTCTATATCCGCATAATTTTTCTCGAAATTTGATTAACGAATTAGTTGAGTTGGGCAATAGGTACAGTTTGATATTGCCGGTTGGTAACCAGAGGAATTTGATTAATTTGTTTCATTTATATGCTGAGCCGGATATTCCCGAAAAAGACTTGCAAAAATATTAAACCGGTGTCACTTATACGAAAATTTTGTCGTAAAATTCCGACTGATATATTTTCAATTCTGAAATTATGCGGAAAATGAATTTATTATTCTCAGGAATTTCTTATTAAGCAGGTATCCATTCAACACTCGCATCATTGAGTTTATATTCTCAGGTTGGAATTTTTTCCAACATTCCCATTTTTGGGGATCTTTGCTTAAAATATAATATTCTTTCTGGGACTCTACGCTCGTTCAACGGAAGACGAGCAATATCAATTCGTTACAATGTTTGTTGATTTTGGAATTCTGAGTAAAAATTTAGGTATATATATATTCTTTTGAGAAAGAGCATTACATTCCTTGGTATATCAAAGTGTTAGCAGAGGAAATGTAAACGGGGTGCCATACATTTTTTCCGTATGATATAAGAGCACAGATAAAAACCTCAGCAAAAACTCTGTCTCCCCGTATAAGTGTTGTAATTTGTTTGAAGAACATGGATGGCATCTTTTTCATTGGAAAATAATTTTTGCGTCATCTTGAATTTATTTTGACAAAATATCTTGACATAGTATCTGAAACAGAAAGGGGGACAGAAAACCAGCAGGAAGCAGTAAATAAAATTACCTACGTTTGCTCTCTGACCGGGAGAGTCTTTCGACCAGGTCCGGTCGTCCTAATGATTTTCAGATCCTCAGATAAACGAAGAACGCTACAGGCTCCTTATATTGGGGAATCATCTCCCATAGATCCATAATTGGATATTCTACACCAGGAATCTAACAAAATATCGGGAATAAATTGAAAAACTTGTGACATATATTATGTCAGGATGACATATAAATTTAGGTGAAACGATAGGATATATGTATATCTAAAAAATTTTATTCTATAACTCGGAGACAATCTCACAGATTTCGCTGAAATTTCGCATTAACCTTCAAGTCAATTTTTGCCAACTAAATATCAAATTTCAATTCGATCTGATTTGTTTTTGGAAATATCGAAAAAATAAATTTTCAAACAGCTAATAAAGAAAATACAGAACTCAAAATCGTTCCTTCAGGGAATAACTTTGGTTCAAGTAGGTATTACGGTCGATTATTAAATAGTTTCGTGGCTTAATTACGAAGCTTTATTTGGAAGATGTCTATAATTTGCATATATCCATTCGAAATTTCATTGTTTGAATATTCGATGGATCCAATCAAATTGGAATTTACAGGTTCATAGGAAATTTCCTGAGAACTCTACCATCAGAAGTTGGCTGAATTCTTCCTATCCAGAAGCCAAACTGCGTTGGGCGGGTTCGATACCGGTATTGGTTCCCGCGCTGCAAATGAATTTTAACAAGCGAGAAAAATCTCCTCAGTTCACTTATGTTATTTTATTGATTTCACAAAAAACTGAACTACAGTAAAATTGACCTGTTTAGCTCAAGATATTTCATTTCCATCACAAAAAAAACCTTTTTCAACTTGTGGATTAAAATATAGCATTTCTCCAAGATATTCGACTTTCAATCAAAAGGCGAAATACTGGCAAATGAAAGCTTCACTTCCAGAAAGATTTTGAGTAGGTTTGGAGTTCAATTATGACACCAAATTTGAGAATGAATATTTCCAGAAATACAGGTTTTACCGAATTGAAATCCAGTACTTGATTGAAAAATGATAACTTGAACTTACATGCAGAATTTCGTGAGGCTAATATGATAAGATCGCAGAATATAGAATATTCGAAAGAGAACGGCTTGAGTTTATTTTAAGATATGCACAAAGTTGTGCATCAGGTTTTCCCAACTGGTTAGGTATCAAGTTTCATCTAGATCGAATGATCTTCTGACAGGACTCGAAGACTATAACTTTCTTATCGATATAACTGATTCGATAAAACTGAAATGTTGAGTAAAAATAGGAAGAATTATAAGGAAAAAAATGTACTGCTCAATTCTCAAAAGAATATACAGGGAGATTCAGAAGTGCTTTGACAAACTTCAGGAGGTGATTGCCCACAATATTCTAATATGAATTGTTCGAAAAAATTCATGTCAGAAAACTCTCCATTTCCAAGATATAAGGTGTTTCAGTTTTATTTTTATTTTCGTATTTTGCGCGCATGTTCTAGGGGAACAGCGTGCTATAGTTTTCTCCAAATGTATGTAATTCTCGAACTATCAGCTGAAAATGGTCTCAAACGACTAGGTTGGACTCACTGATGACGAATCCGGCGTCAAAATCGATTCTGTCCGTCCGGATGTCCATGGGCACGATAACTATCGAACGGAGCAAGCTATCGACTTGAAACTTTTGAAGTAGTTCGCACATTGGAATGCCGCGGTTAAGTTCGTTAATGGGCCGAATCGGCTAGATGGTTCCGGAGTTATAGCCATTCGAAATTTTTATGTTATTATGTCCCTGATATATCAGGAACTACTGGAGCGGTTGGATGGAAACTTGGCATTTAGTTGGAGCATTATGACGCGCAAATTTGGGCGAAATTTTAATGATATCGTATAATCATTTAATTGAAAAAAAAAGGTTTCAAAATTTTCTCAAAAAAACAATTTTTTCCAAGAACCATCTAAGACATTCGGTGAAAAAATTTTGCTCATTCCTTGGGCTCTATATTTCACAGCCGTGTATCAAATTTCAATTTGATACGTATAATAGTTCCGGAGATATTGGGAAAACATATGTGAAATTTCGTGTTTTTTTCTCGATATCGTTGTGTTTTTCGATATAACTCCAGAAATACTGATTCAATCATGATGAAACTCCGCAACTAGTTTGATCAAGTCCCGAATTCGGCCTTCGTCATTAAACTCCAAACCTTCTCTACAATTATCAGGTCTCTTAGTGGATTATTTCGTTAATGTGTTTATGACCTTTCAACCAGGAAGTAAGGCTGGTTTTTTCAAATATATTCATCTGATTGAAGCGGAATTTTTCGAAAACTTCAAACCCTGTATTTCACAGTAGTGGACCAAATTTCACATTGATGGGATTATTACCATATACTGGAAAACAATATGTCAAATTTCTTAGTTTTTCGTCGGTATTGTTGCTATTTCCTGAATAATTCGAAAAATATTGAATAATTATTATGACAGTTCGTAACTGATTTGGTGATGCAGATCCACAACTTCGTGCGAAATTTCGTGATGATCGTGTCATTAGAACAATTTGAAAACGATCTTCCAATTTTTTTCAAACATTCTGTCTTTTGGCCTCGGCTGTGGAATGGTGTATGTATTGAATGAATAAATGAAATATGCCGCGATTTTCTAATTCTTTTATACTCACGAAATTCTGCATTACTCTTCTGGCTAACATTCTTCAATAAAGAAATGGATTTCTATTCGATCCAAACAGTAGTTTTGAATCATAGGACGGATTTTACCCATTCAAGAATTCAAACTTAGTGATTACTACCAAAACTCACTCTACCAATATCAAATTTCAAATGACTATATCTCCATATCCGTTCGACCGATTTTTTCTATTAACGAACCGTCGCACTTTGAAATGCAACCTGTCCTGAAAGTTTCAATTCTATAGGATCCCCTTTACGATCCCCATCGTGCCTACGACCTGCCGGCCGGACATAATCGATTTCGACACCTGATCGTCTTCAGTAAGTCCAATCTAGCCGTTTTAGACCATTTTCGTGGAATTATTCGAAAACTACAGACATTTGGACAACACGATAAGCACGTTGTTCCTCTGAACATGCCAGCAAATATACGTGTTATATGTCCTTGAAATGTTTTTTTCATTTGTGATAGTTGGCGCTAAATGACAAATACATGTTTGTTTTTCTGCTTTTCCTTAAATCCCTTTATTGAGCAAATAAACAACAATTTTACGAACACATCATACCTAACCGCTTATCGTAAACACAATAAATTTCGAAAGAAACAACTTGGAAACTTGATATTTGTGAAGTAGGTTTGGACCTTTATTACGGATTGTTGATTCGATCTTCCGAAAAATCTCGATATTGGTAGAGTGAGTTTTGGTCTTATTTACGAAGTTTGAATTCTTGGATGGGTAAAATCCGGTCAATGATTCAAAATTTCGGTTTCCAAGAAATTTGCAAAAAAAAAACAGATTGGATCGAACTGAAATCCAGTACTTGATTGAAAAATGTAAGCCAGAAGGGTAATGCAGAATTTCGTGAGGATAATGGAATTAGAAAATCGCAGAATATTGCATTTATATATTTAATACATACACCATTGCACAGCCGAGGCCAAAAGATAATATAGAATGTTAGAAAGAAAATTGGAATTTTTTTTCAAATTGTTCTAATGACACGATCATCACGAAATTCTGCACAACGTTGTGCATCAGCATCTTCAAATCAGTTACGAACTGTCATAATAATTGATCCCTATTTCTCGAATTATTCAGGAAATAGAACGGTATCGAGGAAAAACTAAAAAAATTAACCTATTGTTTTCCAATATATAAAAATAATCTGATTAATGTGAAATTTGGTTCTCTATTGTGAAGTACAAGGTTTGAAGTTGATGAATATATTTCGAAAAAACTGGCTTCTTTCTTTCAGGGCCGTATATAGGTACTAAGGCGCCTGTGGCAAATTATGAGATAGCGCCCCCCATTCGCGCAGATTTTTTGAATCAATTATATTTTCTTATAGTATTTTTATTCATAATTTAGTCATATATTTTCGTTAATGTTTTGGAATAATACTCAATAGTATAGATATCCACTCATATCAATCGAAATACACATTTCATATACATATATCATAAAAATAAAAAAAAATGAAAAAAAAAAACGAAAGATTCATATTCACATAGTAAATACGTATATCTAAAGAAAATAAGAAAATTTTTGGTGAAAAAATTATAATTTCTGATGGCATAAATAATTGAATACAAAAATCAACCCATAATATTGGTTTACTCTTTTATTGAGGTTGATCTATCTCAAAATGAAAACCATGAAATGGAACAGGAAACAAACTGTTATGCCGATTTTGCTAGCCGAGGATATATTTGATTTATATTTGAAAATAAATTTTTTTCCAGGGAAACTTTTCTATAACTTACCCGAAATACCACAATTTCCTTTGATGGAATTCCCAATATATATAAACCAATTGAAGTTATGGTTAGAAACTCGAAAACACACTGAGCACTCAAAGTAGTATGAAATATACTTTTTTCGCCAGAACAGAAATGTGGGAATATTCAGTTTGTCTCGTATTTATATATTATTTTCCTTTTTTGGGGTTCAAAAGTATGATTGATACTGGTAATTGAAAATAAAAACAATTTCTGGAATATCACAGAATTGTATCAAAGAAGCCGCACTTCACACAAAAATAGATGGTACCGTTTGTAGAAGAGATACAGACAAGCTTGATGAAGCGCAAGAAATAGGGGTAGGCACAAATGCTGACGCGCTACAGTATATTATTTTATGACCTGGAGGCGGCATCTTTGAATATGCCGACGCCCGACAGAAATATTTATGACTCAATTGCGGCACGCTTGAACATAGCCATATTTATATTTTTTTTACCCTAAATTAAAGTTTTGCTGATCTTGTGATTCTTCAAAGCCGGGTCCAGATGAGTGTTGCAAATGCAAATGCTAAAAGCGAATGCAATAAATCATACGGAATTTCATGGTTCGCGGCAGCGCTCTTTCTGCCCCGTCAGGACTCGGTTTTCAACTCGAAAGATGCATTTGAAATTTGAATGAATTATTCGAGGCTGAGCTCGAGTGCCCTCCACACTTTCCGCCGAGTCGTTAATCAAATCGAATTTTATTGCATTCGTTGTTCGGATTACACGTGTCCTCGTCCGAACGGAATCGATTTTGACACCGATTTTGTCATCAGTGAGTCCAACCTGGTCGTTTGAGACCATTTTCGGTTCGAAATTCGAAAATTACAAACATTCCCTAGAACATGCGCGCAAAAATACCAATTTCGGAACTTCAAAGGAAATCTATTCTGCAATCATATAATCATATCATAGTCATGCATGAAACTTAAAGGTGTTACTTCTTAAGTAACTATCAAGATCCAGTCTGTATCTCTGGAAGTATTGGGAATATTAAATTCTGAATGAACATATCTGCGGAATCATTGAGTGGAGTTTATCCATTCTCGAATACGGTCATCGTACAAACTTTCTCTAAAAATATCGAGTTTGTAAGTTGTTCTTGTCGGAAGTTATTGTGTTGTTGACGATCAGCTGTGAGAACGTCCGTGAACACTGGCGGATTAGCCGGTACGCTTGAGAGTAGGGTACCGTGGTCCAGAGGGGCCCCGATCGAATTAATTTTTTTTTCAGAATGAAAAATGCAAGTGAAAATGTAGAATAACGTGGAAATTGTCAGTCACGTGGGACGCAACCAGATGAAGAGTAAAATTTAGCTGTCTGTAAAAGAAAAACTCATTTTCTCCATAATTCTTATCAGCCTGCAATGAACTTCCGAAAGGGTGCAGTAAAGTTGTCGGCATCCTTCTGAAATCTAGGTACATGCCACCGTCTCTATTGTGAGGAGGGAGGAGTGCAAAGTGCATGACACTTGTTTGGCATGCATATTTCAGAAAACGCTATTCCAACAGTTATTTGGGAAACAATTCTAGAGCGCTTTGAGAGTTTTTCTTCCAAATTTCAAACACCTAATTGCTCCTATTTTCTGCAGAACTGCGTGTTATTTTTTTGTATCAATGTCCTGTAATTTTCGACTCTTTTTCCCGAAAATGGCTAAAACGACTAGGCAGGTGATTAAAACGACTTCAGGATCACATTTTCCTCGTGAAATTCTGTATGAACCTTCAGCTGTAATTTTTCAATCAGATAGATTTGAATTCGATCTAATCATTATTTTCGGAAATATTGTGAAAATAAAATTTGGAATGGGCATATCTGCGGAATCATTGGGTGGATGCAACTTGTTCCGAGGAACAGCGCGTTATCATTTCGTCATGATGTCTGAAATTTTCGAAGTTTGAGCCGAAATTGGTCTCAAACTACTAGGTTGGACGCACTGATGAAGAATCCGTGGTCCGGCCGGCCGTGTGCGCTGTAACTTGAAATTTTCAGGTTAGGTTAAGATCCTAAATATCTCGGTTGAGTTCATTAATGGGCCAAATCTGCCGAGTGGTTTTTATGCTACAGCCATTTGAAATTTTGATTTTTCAATACCTCGAAAAATGTTTATCTGATCGAAATGAAACTAGGTTGGAAGATGAACATTGTCAATAAGAAGAATTTTTCATGGAAAAATTGAAAAAAGATTTTTTTTTTCTGAAAATTTTTATATTTCATTGAAATTTCACTGTAATTTCCAAGTCACCACTTCGCAATGTGAACAAGCGCGTAAAAGCTGCTGACTACATGTCAGTGCTTTTCTAGATTTTTCATAGAAAGGAATATACATTTGTATATTTTACTTGGTATACTCCTGTTAAGTTTTTCACAATTGTGTTGGTTGTAAATCATTTGTAATATTTGAATTGATGCCACTAAGTCTGATCAATAAATTTTCTATTTGCGTTGAAACAAACCAAGTTATGATTGAAAGAATGTCTTGAAAGAAATTTAAAAGGGACCCCGAAAGTTTCCAATCGTAGTGCCCGAAAATCGTCCATCCGCCACTGACCGTAAACACAATAACAGCCGCTGAATTCTGATGTGCGACCTACCCTGAAAGTTTCAAGTCTCTAGCTGGTTTCTCTCGACAGATATCATGTACTTGGTCGGACGGCCGGCTGGCAGAATCGAGTTCAACAAGGGATTCGTCATCAGTAAGTCAAACCTAGTCATTTGAAACCATTTTGTGCTGGAAATTCAGCAAATTACAGACATTCAGATAAAACGAGAGCACGACGTTCTCCAGAACATGCGCGTGAAAATACTTTTCTGAGATCTTCAAAGGAAATCTTTCGAGCATTGATTTTAAGGTTTCGCAATAGCTTTTCTTTTCTCACAATGTTTTTAATTCTTTCGAAAGGAAGTTTTGTTTGAATTTGTGCAGGGTGATAGTTTATATTTCACTCCATAGCTATCTCAGTCTCAGTCTTACGAATACCTTTGAATGGGCAGATATGAAGTATTTTTTAAGGGTATTTGAATTCACCACTAAGAAATTCAAAACGGTATCGTTAATCTGAAAATTCCAGTTCATTTGTTTTTTTTGAAGGAACACTTGTATTTTATTCACCTCATCGGTAGAGCGCTTTCTTCTGATTTCAAATATATACTTTATTGCTTTTATCTATTTCATTTTTCGAAATATTTATTTTTTTCCATATAAGACAGCTGTAGAACGCTACACGACAATGCTTAAAATTTCAATGTGGCCGTGTATAATAAGAACAGGTGATATTTATTTCGTTTTTTCATTAATAGAAATTTGAATTTAGTGTTCTTAATGGCCCACATTTACTTCCACACACAATCGATATCTTTTCATTAAGTTTTCGAACCGAATAGGGAAAACAATTGATAATTCATAACAACCAGAAATATTTAGAAGAGGCCCTCAAAACCTTGATAAAAAGATATCGACTGTGCGTAGAAGTAAATGAGGGCCATTTCACTCATATTGAATTTTTGTTTATATATAAATGAAACAAAAATTAGTCGTTTCTTCATCCACGGCTACTTTGATATAAAAATGTTTTGGCATTGTTGTGTGGCCTTAGATTTACGAAAAAATCTATTCTTTTCGTCAACTAACTTCAAAAGAGAATATATATTCGAAATCAGGAGGAAGAGCTCTACCGATTTGGAAAAAAATGAAAAAAATACAGAGTGTTCGTTAAAAAAACTTCTTACATATTCACAATTTTTAGGTTAACTTTTTTTTGCATTTCCTAGCACTGAATTTTGAATACCCATAAAAATACTTCATATTTGCCCATTCAAACGTTTTGTAAGTCCAATATCAACTGAGACAGCTATTGAGTAAACATAAACAACCACTCTCTTTCTTCGTTTCAAAAATGAAAGCGGTGGTTTATAGGCTAGATTTTTATTATTTCATATTTTTTACATTTTTGGGATGCTCGTCAAAATTATCTAAATATAATCAGAAAGTTTAAGAAGATCTGCTGCAGGTCTGGGGTACTTGAAGGTGAACAGATTTGGTAACAGGTTTCTGGCTGAAGTCTGGACTTCCACCATTGTCTATTTGAGTTTTCCACAAAGAGGCCACGTTACTGTTTTGAACGCAGTGAACTTCAACGTTCTTGTCAACGGAACCCTGTTGTCTACAATGAGGCTTGCAAACTGTCAATGGTCTGATGGTGAAGCAGATTTGTCCATTCCAATCTACCACATAGCGAGTTTGGATTCTCGTACAGGAAGAACTGGGTTTGGGATGTTCATGAGAACCAGAGTCTTCAGAATCGTGGATGTAGTTCACATACATGGGGACTTTCTTGTGACTGCAATGGTTCTTCTGTGCACGACTCTTGAGATCCATGATGTGGGAGTCTTGTTGTCCTTCTTTCAATGCAGTGTAGCTAGCAATAAACTCTTCTGGATCACGAACCACGCAGTTGTTTGGGGTGGTGAAATCGTCAGATTTTTGGCCATCGAAAGTTCCACAAAGACCACGAACTCTGTTGCGCAATTTCATGCTGAGGGCAGTGATCTTAACACGAGTTCCATCATAAATTACGTAGAAAGCATTGTGGACCTTGACGAATACTTCTCTATTGGGAAGACCAAGCACGGTGACTTGATTCGAGTAAGTTTCGGAATCCCCATCTTGTTTGAGGGTGATTTGTTCATTATTCACGGATACTTGAGGGTAGCTACTGCCCTTTGGTGGTTTCATCGTGACTTCAATACTTTGTCCTTTGGTTTCTGGTGTGGACACAACAATTTTCACATCCTTAGTGTCATCTCCATGACTGCTCTTACGTGCAATTACCACGTAGTTTTCGAGTTCTTGTTTCAATTGTTCTTCAACAGAGGAGAATGAGTCATCAGATGACCTGAGTGGGATGTACTGCAACAGAACAGTCCAGAAATTGTTCAAAGTCAGAGGGTATTCAGTTCCATCGAAAGCGTATGCTTCAGTCTTGTCCATAGTACAGATTGCTGTAACAATAAATGTACAATAATTAAATGATAATTAAACAAGGCTTAAAGAACTCACGTTTGTATGTCTTCTGGCCGTACAGTCTTCCTTGCAAACGATCTACTACATCGAATACTGGATGGATAACCAGTACGCGTTGAAGCCAATCGTTGATTTCTGTGTTCCTCAAACGGAGTTTCACATCTTTGCTGGAAACTGAGGCATTCATATATTGCAGATCAGGAGAGAAACGTACTTTAGCATTGAATTCTCCTTGTGGAAGTTTAGATTGTTCAGAGTAACTCACATCAACGCTGTGGATATATTTCTGAATAAGACTCAGAGCAACATGTAGATCCGGGGTTTTCATTTGGGGATAGTTGACTTTGATGTCCATTGAGTCAAGAAGACCTGCCATTTGGGTAGCATTAGCACAGGCGATAAGTTGTTTGTTACCTTTTTGCATTTCACTCTTGCATTTGAGGTAGGAAGCTTGCTCCATCAAGTAAGCTTTGCGCTCTTCGCTTCGTTTCGATACAGCATGGAATTCGATCTGGTTTTCAGTTTGACTGCTTTCACCAAATGCAACATCGACATAAGCATGAGACGTTACATCAGAGTCCATGACGTATTTCATATCAAGTCCAGAGTATCTTGCTTTATCGTACTGACCAGATGCTGCAGCTTGGAAGGGCTTGCTGCCAGATAATCCAGTCTGTTTTTTGATGTAAGCCAAACCACGAGTCTTTGAATGTTCTTGGTTTCTTGCATATGCCAAAGATAAGATATATTCAACGCTTTGGCTTCCACTGAATTCGATTCTAGAATCCATGACATGAACATCAGCATTACGGATACCAAATGGAGCATATTTCATGATTTGGATTACACGAGAACTGTCATCCTTGGGCAATTGTGCTAAGCTTTTCAGTACTGTCTTTCTGTCAACAGCTTGGGACTCTTTCTGTTGTCCATTCATGTAAGTGAATGTTCCTCGAATCATCTTATTCCTAGAAAGTTCAGGGACATATTCAACGTCAAGGTATTCATGTTGAATTTTGTCTTCGAATAGTCCTTGAACCATTGATTGAATATTTGTTTGTGTGCCATCATTTTCGTACTTGACACGGAAAGCCATTCCTACGGATTTATCACCAAGAACAACATCGAATTTACTGTGGGTAGCTCTACGAACTTGATAGAGGTTTTTCCTTAGGGTTGTAGATTTCATATCGAGGAGATCGTATTGAGTAATGTGAGGCCAGGAGCTGAAGTGCAAGATTTTAACTCTTTCTTCAGTGTCCAATGGTTCAACTTCGTACTTTACATTGCGATTTTTCAGATCCATTTTTACTTGGACCCTTATTGGCAAGTGTACCTGCATGTTCTTATCGTATCCTGCAGAGTACTGCTTATGGTTGAATGGAGTGAAAAATCCAAATTCATCACGTTGCTTAGCAGAAATGGTGATTTTCAAGTTAGCTTCCATTTTGACGGATTCAGGAACGACTAATTTGTTTCCGAAAGTAATTTTGGGTTGTGATGAAGCCTGTACAGTTCCCTCGACGTTAATAAGAATTGGTAAATCATGGGCTGCAATGAATGGGACACCAATCTCAGTAGGGAAAGCGAGTGCTGAGTCACCATTGTTGATAACAGTTGTGTATTTGATGTTCTTGTTGTTTTCGACAGATCGGAGTGCCTTTTCGAGAATTTTCGGTAATCTTTCGATTGAACGATTGTTGAAGATCAAATGTTTCCTCAATTCACCAAGCTGTACAAACAAACCTCCTTCGAGTTGTTCCAGTTCTGGAGATTGGAAGTTCAATAAACGAGCAACTTTGTAACTGGTCCAGGCAGATTTATCTATCTGTTGAGAGGATTCTTGTTGACTCTGTTGCTGTTCGTACCAAGTTGTTTGTTTTTGCAAGACGTGGTACAGATTGCGAATGTCAGAAACTACGGATTGAAGACTGAAAGGAGTGTATTTCAAACCATTTCCTTTTCCACTGAAACTATAATAAAATGAAGCTGGGATGCCAGATTCTTCAGACACAACAGTTTGAAGAACATGTTTGTAGTAAGATTCCCAGCTGTGGAATGCTTGGGTATATAAGAATTCCTGAGAATCTTGAACTCCAAAGTTTTTCTGGGTGAGGAAGTGACTGGCAGATTCAGCTGCGGATCTCCTGAAAAAACAGCGTTATTAAAATGTGGGAGCTGTCTATAAAAAAAACTTACAAGCTAGCGTAATCGTTTCCTTCTAGACGAGCAGCAGAGAGAATAGTTGCTTTAACAGCGGCACATACTCTATGGTTTGATTCAATCTTTGTATATTTAGCAATGCGTTGAAGCATATCTGCAGGTGGTGATGTATACATTAACATGTAGACTGATGCAACACGAATCTCAGTGGTTTCTCCAATATTTTGGTAAATACGATATAAGATATTTCTTGCAAGTTTGGGTTCAACAGCAGCAACTCTGTATAATGATAAGACCATCAACAATCTCTGGAATTGAGAGCAAGGAACTCTTCCTTCCAGGTAGGGTTCGAAAGAGTCAAGAATTTGGGGATGACCAATTTCTCCCAATGCACGGATAAAGGCATAGATGTTTTGTGAATCTCCTTTATTTATAGCTTCTTTCAAATTATTGGTCAGGTATGGTATAACTTCATCCTTAACGAATGCCTTTCCTGATTTGGTATCGAATTTTCCAAAGCTGTGTACTGGGTACTCTCTGTGAGAGAATCTTGAATTGACATATACTTTATGGATAAGACTCGAAAGGGAAAAGAGCATGGCCTCCTTTACTGTAGAGGATTCTTGCTTGTTACTCATTTGAGTCTTGACTAATTCATAGAATTGTCTAACGTATTCTTCAGTGGGTACTCTGACTGATTCAGCCATACTGGAAATAACCATGGCAGCTTCTTCTCCTTGGATTTTGTTAGATTCAATGAAGTATTTGATTACCAAGAATGCTGGTCCAGTGCCTGTTTCAGCGACAGAATCTCTGAACACAACCCAAGTGTTGTATTTGGGTCCATCAGTTTCCTGAGAGTATAGTCTTTGGGCAACTCGTTTGAGTTCATCCTCACTCATTGTGCGGAGTACTGCAGTCAATATGGTATATTTGGAGAGGGTCTGTTTTTTAGGTAGTTCTTGGGGATGTTCAATATCTTCTCCAATTTCTTGAGCCATAGTGCAAACGTCTTCTACGATATGTATTTCTGAAGACTCCTTAATGGATTGTCCTTTGTTTCCGACGAAGAAAGTTAATAGAGGAAATCTTGGAGCTTCGCTCAATTGAGATTTAGGTTCAGTCCAGTGCTCTTGAGATTCGATGGAGTTTTCAATAGATTCTTGACGATTCAAAGATCTTGGATGTCTTTTATGTAGGTTGCTCGACAACTGTTCAGTAGATTCATCAGAGCTTTTCAACATTTGATACTCTGAGGCTTGGAAAGCTTTGCCCTTCGTTACTCTGTTACCGCTCTGTTGTTTTCCGTATGAGTAGACTAAACTTCCAACATGCACAGGAGATGATAGTTCTGGCAACTGGGAGTTTTGCTGTTCAGCATTTTCTAACTTAATACTCATCATGCTGTTAACAGACCCACGTTTAACTCCTTTGATGGATAGAACAACTTCATTGACAGTTTCAGAGTATTGAATAGTGTATCTTTGTAATGTTCCAGTTATGACGGTACGACCCATAGAATTTCTGTGTGATAGCTGACCCATATGATTGCTTTGAGGTTCAGAGTCTCCAGATTTTCCAAATCGGAAATAGTATGATGGTAGATCATGCCCTTTAGAGAAATTCTTGTTCTTGATAATTTCGATTATAGCACCATCTCCTTTGAGATGTGGGAAAGGAGCCAAATAAGGTTTGGACTGAAGCATATATTCTGGCATTGGATGGATATCGTATGTTGTTTCAGTAATTCCTGTAACTGTATCCTCGATAACTTTGAATACAGCGTTGTTAGATCCTTCTCTGGGGAGTATGTTGTAATGGGAAGGTTTCACATTTTCAGCTTGAGTATCTAGTTGGAGTTGACTGACAAAACTCTTAATGATATTTGCTTCCCATTGCTGGACATCCTGCTCCATAACGATATCTCTTATCACTCCGTTCCTCAGAATTACATCGAATGGCTTCTGAGAAATCTTAAGGGGTTGGTAGGTAACTTTACTGTCAGAAATATTGTGCATCCATCCTTCTGGAAGAAGAGCCTGGAAGTCTGTGTATTCGGGATTGGATACCTTGCATCTCAAATTGCCGTTTGCCTGAGGCTGAACAATGAATTTCGCTCTCAACAGAATTCCAGTGTATTCGTCAGAAATCTTCAAGCTTGATAGGGATCGTCCTCGTACGTCATAAGTATATTCAGTGTTTTCTTTCCATGCTGGGCTGTTTAGACGGGCGAATGAAAGTCCCACTGTAAAATATTTAATATTTTTTTATATCGATCTAAAAACTATGAACCTGTATTTTATCCATTTGAAAAAATCATTATTCATCACAACTATGAACAGTACTTCAATATCAATAAAATGCTGTTGGAATCAATCCTCAATAATCTGATTCCGAATAACATGACGATTGACATGAATTATGCGGTTTATTTTTTGGTTTGAAGATGCAATGTTTCGAATTGAAAAAAAACCGGGAATTGAACTAAAAGGGTTCCAATTTGAAAATCATTCAGCCTTGAAATCGGAGTTATTGTTCAAATTAAATTTCGAAGCTGATGGAAGGAATATCCGATGAAAATAAGGAAACATCCGAATATAACCTCATTAAATTTCAATAAATATCTTCCATACATACCGTAAATGTAATTGAATATTGGAATAAATTTGATTAGATTTGATTTGTACCTCGTCATAATAATAATAATAATAATAATAATAACGTTTATTTGCATATAAACTGCCAAAATTGTATAAACATTGCGACCAATAGCACAATTAAACTATAGAATAGAGCAGTAAAATAATGATGGAAAGATTCGAAGAATCATTTTCCATATTGAACATTGGTGTTACTTTCGAAAGAATTTACTAAAATATGCGAGTTCATAATGTATTTCACACATTTCAAATAAATAAAGAATTACAATACCCTCATAAATATTGTGTGAATAATAATTTTCACTGTGAAAATTTAAGTGACTTACCTAGGGCACACAGCAGAAACTTCCTCAACATTCTGAAACCGATCACTACCACAATCGGTTGGACAAGTGTGAAGATCCTCTGGGATTTCGAGCTTATATATACAAAATTTCACATCTCAGCAGAAAAATTGATAACTATACAGAGGACTATCGAGAGGTTATCTATTTCCCTATATTGTATTCATCATGCAGAAAGTTGAAATTTATTTCAGCGGTCCCCTAATCTTGATGGATAAATTGTTCACTGGCAATAGGTACAGTTGGGATAATTATTTTCTGGTTGTAATTAGTAAATCTATATCTGAAATATTTAGTTCTGGTTGAGCCATCTATACGTAAAAGGAAATAGTTCATATCAATAATATTTTGCTGAAAGAATTTCCATTTTACGTATCGATTAAAGCCTATTTTGAGAGAAATTTGCATCTTTTTGTAGGTTTTCACTGGGTTGTCGCTCCCAATATCTGAAATTAAACTATTAAAATTAAATAAACATTGTTTTCTCATGGAATGCGCCCTTGCATATTGCTGGATTACACTGTTCGTGAAGGGCAGGTTCTAGTGAAAGTTTGCCTAATTAACTATACCGCAACAATGCAAACAATCAACGAACCGAACTGTAAGGTTTCAGATTACAAATCTGAATCCTTCATCATACAATCGAGAAAACTTCCAGAAGTACTTTCTTTTGTTTTTTTTATTTTTGGAGACTTTCTTTAAAATTAAAATTTTCAGAAAACCACAGCAAGAAGATTCACTGGGTGCGAAATTTTTTTAATTCTTCCTCTTTTATAATGATAATCTGAAAAAAAAATCGAGGTGTCCTCCGTGTTGTTCAATGGAGAGAGTGATTCCACTAATTTTTCTGTTGAAATGGACCATGTTCGGCTGAGTTTACTAAGAAAAGAAGTAGAATTGAAAAAATTCCATACCAAGTAAATTTGTGCATTACTGTGGTTTTTTGAAATGTCAATTTGGCAGAAGTTTCAAAAAACGAGAAATCAGAAGGAAATAATTCTGCAACTTTTCTCGTTTTGCTAGAAATAAAACGAATTTTTATTACTAAGTTTCACTACCAACAATTATGAGATGTTTCACAATATGTAGGGTTTACATTTTTGTGACTTGTTTCAAACTTCAGACAAGTAAAAAAAAAAGTTTTAATTATGATCAACTACCAAATAGTAACGGCTGAAACCTTTTCATATTTTTCCTAGAAACTATCCATGACAAATATTTTAATCCTGCAGTCCGCAATTCGCGAGAAACAATTTTATTCAATTCCCAATAGTTCTGTTTCAGATATTGGTAGTAACATCTCAAAAAAAAAAAAAAAAATGAAAATCGTTTATATCTGAGGGTTGTGTATTTCCAATGAAAATTCGATTGCACTCTTTTCTTCTGTGTACAAGCTGTAGGATCACATGGAAAAAATCTTTCACTTATTGCATGATGTTCATTGATTGTAAACTACGTATTTAGTTTTCAGTGGAGATTTTTGTAATTTTTCTATGATTTAATATAAATTTGCAAAATTTTCCACAGCTTTTTATATATCCAGATAAAGTTCTGTTCGATTTGACATAATTGAATATGTCATTCCGAAAATTCTCAGAAATATTCAAGAAAATACTGAATCATGCAAATTCCAACTGGCTCTTTTCAAAATATATCGAAGGTGTCAAAGGAAAACTTTTATGGGAATCATCACCGCAAACTTACTCGTAGATTACATTTTTACACCAATGTTTCTGAGTTATTATTTATTACAACTGTGGAAGGCTCAGAGGTCTGTGCCGAGTTTCGTCGAAGTCTGGTCAATACATTCAGAAAAAATAATTTTTTTTTCGATAAAGATGGGGATACTATTAAAAAAAACCATTTTTTGATTTTTTTTTTAATATTTTAATTCTGTTTTATTCTTATAATCCATACGAAACTCTGACGAAGACTATCTTCGTATTGAAGATCCAAACCCAATCTACAAATACCAGCCAGTAAGTCGTTTCTTTAGGCAGCTGTTAGGTTTACGCTAGGCTTAAGGGACGATCGGTTAGCTATTTACCTAAACTGCATCCATCAGGTAAAAATTAAATATCATTTGAGCGTTTCTCTAACCCTGAAGAAGCAGTAATTGTTTGGGTTGAGCAATTGGCACCGTTGATAGTTGATAGTTGATAGTTGGTAAGGGGTTACGTTCCACTGCGACCTTAAGGTCTATTGTGCCCCCTTGTCAGAGCTGTTTTCGCAACCTACAGCTCGCCCTCCAGCTCAAGAGCTCTGATGAATTCTAATATCTGTGAGGACTTCAAGGAGGCTAAGTTCTCATTCCTCCTATAATGCTCCTGTCCAAGGTATCTTTTGCGCAGGCTCACAATGGCGAGGCATTTTGTGATCAGGTGAACAGGGGTTTCCTCCTCCTCCCCACAAAATCTGCACTCGTCAGTTTCTGATAAGCCCATTCTCATCATGTGCTTCCTTAGGCGACAGTGTCCTGTGAGGAAACCAGTGAGGAGGCGTAACTTATTCTTACTGAGATCCAGATGATTTTTGGATCTAGCAATTTCAAAGTTCCGAAGGAACTTTTTAGAGTGTTCCATTCCTGGAGAATTCCTCCACAGTGCCCCTCTTTCATTTTCTTCTTTCTCCGAAAACTCTTTCTTATAGGTACATTTGCCTATACCACAGAAAGGTTCTGGGCCAGTAGGTAGCGTTTGTGCTCCCTTTCTGGCTAGAGTGTTGGCCTCTTCATTTCCTTTGATTCCTGAGTGCCCAGGAACCCAGACTAAGGAGACCTTGTTATTCTTGCCTACTTCATTGAGTTTCCTTCGGCACTCCCATATCAGCTTTGAGTCGATGACATAGGAGTTCAGTGCTTTAATAGCAGCCTGACTATCAGAATGGATCACTATGTCACACCCTTGATAGTTTCTTTCCAGGTTTATGTCTATGCATCTTTCGATAGCAAGTATTTCTGCCTGAAAAACACTCGAGTAGGAGCCTAGCGGTAGTGTACATTTGGTTCTAGGCCCGTATACTCCAGCGCCGGCCCCCGTCGTGGTTTTAGAACCATCTGTATACCATTTAACGGTATAATTGGCACCGTTAGATTCTTCTAACTCAATAATCAATAATAACTCTTTATTGCCCAGTAAGTTATTGGTTCATCAATTCCCAGAAAAAAAATTTGTGAGCAATCTCGTTTTTGCGTGCATGTTCTAGGGAAGGGCGTGCTATCATTTTGAACAAATGGCTGTAATTTTCGAATTTTTTCCCGAAAATGGTCTCAAACGACTAGTAAAAATATATTGAATCCGGTGGGTCGTCCGTTGCCCCAATAACTTGAGAACGTAAAGTAAAGAAAATTTTTGTTGAATTCTTTCACACATTTTGGAGTCAATGTTTCACAACAGTGCACCAAGTTCTAGTTTTATTCTGATTTCCGGAAATATCAATGAAAAAAATATGTTAAATGTTGTGGTTTTTTACTCAGCATCATTGGAATTTCGGTCATAATTCAAGAAATATTGATACAATCATGATGAAACTGATGAATTAACCTATAAATGCTGATGCCCATTTCAAGCTGAATTTTGTGATAATCGTATCAATTTTTATTTGTCTACGATTTGAACATGCGCGCAAAGGCTGCTGACATCATGTCAGTCCTATAGAATTTTTATTAGATTCTCTCCAACATTGCGACCAACTGAACCAGGATAAGATCTCTTATAAATTACAGCCAATAAAAATATTTGAGGAATCCGTATCGAGAAAGAATTTATACGATTACTTCAAGCAACCAGTAATATCGTGTTACTGTAAGATGCCCTAATGTCATCGAACATATGCTTATCTCCTCATTTTTCGGACTCTTTCTGATATTTCAAATAAATCTCAAATTCAAAATAAATTTTGAATCACACCACAAAGAAATATTTGAATTTTCTCAAGAATTGAAGTATTGAATTCTTCAATTTTCGATTTAAGATAATTCCATCAAACTAATCCACAATTTGTATTTTCCATTGAATCAGCATTCCGGATTAATGCTCATGTATGAATATAGAATAATTGATAATAATTGGTTTGCGCAAACGAAAGGATGCACTATGAGGAATGTTGATACAATTCTGTGTAGATTAAACTAATTATAATCCAAATTCATATCAAACTCAATTTTGAAAAAATCTGGATTCATCAAGAAGGATCCTTAAATTCATTATATTAGAAATGAAGAATAAAAGTTCAATTTTTTTGTTCTAGGCGGACGTGGTGGAAAACAGAAATGTATACTCTTACTCTTTTTACGCGCTAGTACTGGGGAACAGCACTTAACATTTTGCCCAATTGTCTGTAACTTATGAATTGTTTTCTGAAAATATTCTCAAACTACTAGGTTATATAATATTCAAAAAATATTATTCCACATAGTGGATGTTTCTCCCAAAGCATAAAACTAAAGCCTCGTCTAGAGAGGTGTGGGTATCTCATTTTTACGCGCTTGTTCTGGGGAACAGCGCGTTATCGTTCGGTCACAACGTCTGTAATTTTCGAATTTTGAGCCGAAACTGCTCTTAAACGATTTGGTTGAACTCCCTGAAGAATAATCCGCGGTCAAATTCAATTCTGTCCGTCCTTCCGTCCGTATGTGCTCTAATTTTCGAAGGAAAGACCGTTGCAATTTGAAATTGACAAATTAGATTTGGAGTCCAAATATCTCGGTTAAGTTCGTAAATGGGTTGAATCGGTCGAATAGTTTCGGAGTTAGGCTCATTTGAAACTTCGAGGTTAATTCCTCAATATCTCATGACGTACTGATTCGATCAGATTAAAACTCTGTAAATAGTTCGAGAATACCAACGCGCAACTAAGTGCAAAATTTCGTATGAATTCGGTACTTAGAAAATTTTTAAAAAAATGTTTATTCGAAAACTTTTGTTGACAAATCTTTTTTTCTCGGAAACTGTGGATCAGATTTCAACGAAGTATGGCGTAGACCTCAGAATCAGTATCCAACAACTATAATCAAGTTTCCAATTCGATTGGATATTTACTTCCGTAGATATAGGACAAAATTATGCCAAATTTCGATGGTCTTTGCAATTTTAACGTTATTTCCGAATATCTCAAGAAGTACTCGTACAAACAGATTGAAACTCCGTTATCAATTGTAGAATACCAACGCGAAACTAATTACTTCGATCTAGTTGTTAGAAAATAAAAAAAAATATCCCATAATTTTCCACCTTCTGTTGAAAAAATTTTTTCTCGGGGTCTATCGAACAGATTTCCATGAAATTTAGCATATACTTTGAACAACAATATTTCGAATTTTAATGTGATCCTCTATTTATTATCGGAGATATAAAAAAAAAAATGTCAAATTTCGGTGTAAATTGAAATATCGAGGTTATTTCCTCAATATCGCAAGATATATAGATGCCATAAGATTGAAACTTTGTAGTCAGTTGAAAAGTTCATACATGCTCCGTGATACAAAATTTCGCATAGATATGGTTTTTTCAGAATTATATATCTATATAATTGTATAGAATTATTATTCAGAAATGTTCGTCATTTTTGTTGAAGAAATTTGTCTTTCGGGACCATTGATAATATTTCAATGGAATATGGTACAGACCTTAAAGTCGTTATTGACCAACAATATTTCTAATTTTAATTTTTAATTTTATCTGATATCCATTCAGGGAAAAAATATGTTAAATTTTGTTGTTATTCGAAATGTTGAGCTTATTTCCTCAATATCTCAAGAAGTACTGACGCGATCAGACTGACATTTCTTAACTAGTTGTAGAAAACTGCTGCTCAACATTACGGGAAATGTCGTGAGAATCATAATTGTGAAAAACGTGAAAAACAAAAATTGGTTTTCGGAAACCATTAATCCGACTGCAATAAAATTCAGCACAATCTTTCAAGTTATTATTCAGCAAGAGTGCTTCAAGTTTCAGTTGGATAAGATATTCATTTTTGGAGATATGGGAGGAGAAATATGTAAAATTTCATCGTTGTTTGGAATTTTGGAGTAATTTCGTCAATAACTCAAGAACAACTAACGCAATTAGATTCAAAGTCCTTAGATAGTTGTAGAGTACCAATGCGCAATTTTTAGCGAAATTTTCCAAGGATCGTACTTCGGAAAAATCTGAAAGAAATTGTTAAATTTCTTTGTTATTTTCTAAATATTGTTGTTATTTCCGAAATACCTCAAGAAATTCTGATCTGATGATAATGAAACTTGGTAACTAGTTGTCAATTGCTGATCAATAAATTTGTGCGAAATTATTTCCTGATGATTGTTCAATTAGATCAATAAAAAAACGTTTCACCATTTTTTAAAATTATTTTGTAGAAGGCGGTCTAATAATCATATGGTCCTAACGAAATTCCGCATGAATCTGCAAGCTGCCATTTAAATTGAAGTAGGTACGTATTTCGATACGATTTGTAGTTCAGGAAATATTGGACTGATTAAATTTTGAATGCGTAATCATTGGGTGGATTTTACCAATTTGCAAATTCGGCCTCCGTATTTAAACTTCAAACCTACAATGCAAGTATCAAGTCTCCAAGTAGATTCTTCCGGAAGATATTTTATTTACTTTTGGCGGTTAGGGCGGTCGTTAACAAAATAAATTCCTAAAGAAACGACTTAGAGACTCGATATTCGTAGAGTAGGTTTTCTGTTTAATTACGAAGTTCGAATTCGTGGATTGCAAAATTCGCGTAATGATTCCGTAGATTAAGGTACCCATTCAAAATTGAATTTTTTCAATATTTTCAAAAATACGTGCGTTTGGCCGGGTCAATACGTGAATAGGTGATAGGTGCTTCGACAACGAATTTGAACAAGCGCGTAAATGCTCCTAACCTCAAGTCGGTGCCTTTCTAATTTTTCATTTTATGAGTCACACGTAATCTGTATTCTCGGAAATATTGGGGAATATAAAATTCCGAATGGATGTAAACGCAAGATTATTGAGTAGATTTGGATTCATCATAAACACAATAACTCCCGAAAAAAAGACTCAGAGAGCAGTTTTGGAGTTAATTTAAAAATATCGAATACGTGAAATTCGCCCAATGGTTCCGTAGATTGATCCACTCGAAATTTCATTTGTAAAATAGTTTCAGAATACAGAACTTCTTCAAATCTGTTGCCTGCTTAGTGGAAAAGTGACGGCAGGACGGTTTATGCAATTATACTCGAAAAAAACCTAGAAAAGCACTGACGTGAAGTCAGCAGTTTTTGTGCGCATGTTCATTTTTGGCGATATCTTTTGAACATGAGCGCTTTCGAGTCAGTGCTTTTTTAGTTTTTTTCGATAAATTACTGGATTTCATTCCGATCTAATCTGTATTATTGAAAATATTGGGAAAATGAAACTTTGAATGGGTAAATCTACGGAATCATTGGGCGGATTTTACCCTTCCACGAATTTGACCTTTGCAATTAAATCCCAGACCTACTCTACAAATATCGAGTTTCTAAGTTGTTTCTTCCGGAAGTTATTGTGTTTACGGTCTGTAAACACAACAATTCCGAAAGAAACAACTCAGAAACTTGATATTTGTAGAGTAGGTTTGGACCTTAATTACGAGGGCCGAATTCGTGAATGCGTAAATCCACCCAATGATTGCTCAGATATACCCATTAAAATTTTTAGTGATCTCAAAAACCAATAGCCGTATCGAATCGAAATTTGGTACACTGCTGTGGAAGATGAAGCTTAAGATACGAACCGAATTGTTTCCGAATACTATCAATAGTTTCTGAAAAAAAATTTGTTTTCTACAAAAAATTTCGAACAACAATTTTTTTAACATTAAGTGACCAAACGATCCCAACAAAATTTTGTGTAAAGTTGTGCATCGTTATGCTCCAACTCACTGCCAAGTTTCAATTCAATCGCTCTTGTACTTCCTGAAATATCAGGAAAATAACCTCAAAACTTCAAATGGCTATCACTCCGAAACCATTCGGTCGATTTGTCCCATTAACGAACTCAGTCGGCGCATTTCAATGCGCAATCTCATCTGAAAGTTTCAAGTCGCCAGCTGGCTTCGTTCGACAGTTCTCGTGTCATCGGTCGGAATGACAGCCGGAAATAATAAATTTCGACACCGGATTCTCCATCAGTGAGTCCAACCTAGTCGCTTGAGACCATTTTCGGCTCAAAATTCAAAAATAACAGACATTTTGACAAAACGATAGCACGCTGGTCCCCTAGTACATGAGCGCAAAAAGCGTAAAAGATCCTTCTTCCACGTCAGTGCTGTTACAGTATTTTCTGTGTTTCAAATTATTCAAATCATTCATATCATCTTCGTATGAAGACGAAAGGATTGCAATATAAAATTATCCCTTGTCAAATTGAAGCTTCGTGTAATTGCTGAGCTGAAAAAAACATTGAAAGCCTGATGAACAGAAAGATATATCAATTCGAAATTTTATATTCCAATTATTCCAATAATGCAGATGTGTTCGAATAGGAATTTTGCACTAGGTTAATAAATAACGGCGTGAAAATTCATGCAAAATGTCTTGAGGAAATGGCTTCGAATGTTAAGAAGCGCGTCAACGCTCCTGACCTCACGTCAGAGCTTTTCTAGATTCTAATCTAGATCTATTTTTTCTGGTCGATCACTAAGGTTTATTATTCGATTCCATCGAATAATAAACCAAAAGATCCAGTGTATGGCACTCGAGCTTTTCTGTTTACACTTGTTTAATTCATTATTTTGAAGAAACCAAATAAATAACTGAATAATGCCCTAACAAAGTCAGTAATATTTTCAGAAAAATGTTCATTTGGAAATTCTGTTTTTTTACACGTGGAATTCACTAGTATTCTGGGACATGCTGATATTGGACCTTTAAAAAAAACTTTCATAATTATCTTCTTTCATAGCAACTCTAGTTATCGTAACTTTTTTTTTATTTTTTGGAACTACCTACTAATCTCGAGTGTATGGCATTTTTGAGAAGGCACTCAAAGAACCTTTGAAACAAGGTGTCACTCAACCCCCCTCCCCCCCTTAAGATTTCAGGGGTTGTTGTCATCACACTCACCGGGTTGATTCAAATCAATTGGAACCAACTGTTTGCATTATTCCGATATTGTTCATTAGACAATATTTTTTCTAGTTTTCTTGACAAAACGTTTGGATCCCGCAATCCGCAAGGGTGTTTTCTATGAATAACAATTTTTATTTGATTTTTTATAGTTTTTCAGATATTGGGAGTGAAACCCCAAAGAACTTTAAAATTTCTTAACTGATAATGGGGATAATAATGGAATGCATTATGTTAAATTCGAAAATTTTTTGTTAGATTTCTCATTGTTTCATATCCTAAATTCTGAAATGAAAAATCCACTTTCTAAATCGAAGTGATGAAATAACATTCTGGAAAATCTCTCTCTCTTGTTTTATTCCATTATCTGTTCAGATTGAGGAAACATGTAATCCCGAAGATTTGAATAAATTCTTCTTTTATTTGAATGAAGTGACAGAGCAAATCGGAAAAATGTTATTTCTGACATTTTTCTCGATGTATAAACTAATAAAAATTGTAATAAAGATAGACATATGCCTATAATAAAATGCTTTATTTACATTTTTTTTTTGTACATTTTTGGGATGTTCGTTGATTTTCTAAAGGGGTCATCATAATTACGAAGATTTGCAGACGTTAGGTACCTGGAGCTCAACAGTCTTAGTAACAGTCTTTTGACTGAAGTCAGGGCTTGCTCCCTTGTCTATTTGAGTTTTCCATAAAGAAGCAACATTTTTATTTTGAACACAATGTACCTCAACACTCTTAGAGACGTTCCTTTCCCCGGAACACTCTTGACTGCAAACGTTCAAAGGTCTAATGGTGAAACAAATTTGATTGTTTTCTTCAATATAGCGGGTTTGGTATTTCATGCAAGAAGAGTTCGATTGTTGGGTGTGTTGGCCTATTTCCTGTTCACTTCTGACGTAGTTTACGTAAATAGGAAGTTTCTTGTGGACACACTTGTTCTTCTGCGCATTCTTATACTGATTCAGTTCAGGGCTGTTTTCTTCTTCTTTCAAAACAGTGTAGCTGGAAATAAAATCTTTCAGATCCCGAGCAATACAGTTGCTAGAAGTCGTGAAATCATCAGAATTGTAGCTGTTGAAGTTTCCACATAGTCCACGAATTCTGTTACGCAATTTGAGACCAAGGGAAGTTATTTTAACCCTTGTTCCGTCATAGATAACATAGAAATCATCATGGATCCTCACGTAGACTTCTTTATTTGGAAGGCCAAGAATTGTAACTTGGTTGTTATAGGTTTCAGATTCTCCATTCTGCTTCACGGTTACCTCTTTGTCACCAACGAATACTTGAGGAGATTTACCATTGGTGTCAGGTTTCAGAGTAATATCAACAATTTTTCCTTCAGTATTAGGAGTAGACACTACTATTTTAACATCTTTTTCATCAGAACCAAGGCTACTGCGTTTGGCGAGTATAACATAGTTCTCTATTTCGTGTTTCAATTGTTCTTCCACTGTAGAATAGGAGTCTCCAGATGAGCGAAGTGGAACGTACTGCATTAGGACAGTCCAATGATCATTCAGGGTAAGCGGATATCCAGAACCATCGAAAGTGTATGCCTCAGTCTTATCCATAGAACAGATTGCTGTGAAAATATAAATGAAATATTGCTACAACTGAATTTGTTTGATTCAATATTAACTTACGTTTATATGTTCCAAGATTATATAATTTTCCAGCAACACGGTCGACAACGTTGAAGATTGGGTGAGGAATAATGATTGGTTTAGCCCATGACCAGATTTTCTCATGTTTCATGTGCGCCTGGATATCTCTGCTTGATACGAACACACTGACCTTCTGCAAATCGGGGGAGTATAAAACTTCAAGGTTCACTTCTCCTTGTTTATGTTTGTGTTGTTTATGTTCAATTTCGAATGGATGCTGCGGTAAGAACGAGTTGAATGCCCTCAAAACTTCATTCAAGTCCTTGGAGCTCAGTTTGGGATATTTCATCTTGATATCAATAGAATTTAGGAGGCCAGCCAGTTGTGTCATATTGGCGCAAGCCAATAACTGTTTGTTTCCTTGTTGGATTTCTTGCTGGCATCTGTAGTAGAAGGGCTGTTTCATCAAATAATGTTTGCGAGCTTCACTCCTTTTCAATTTAGCCTGAATTTCGAAATGATTATCGGTGGGAAGTGTTTCAGAGAAGGCTCCATCAATATGTACGAATGATTGCAGGTCTGTATTCATGATATAATCCATGTCAAGACCAGTTACACGTGCCATATCGAATTTGACAGATAAAGCTCCAGCAAATGGCCTGCTATGAGAATTGGTGCTTTGTTTCCTCACATACGCAAGCATACGGGATTTGGAATCTTCCTGATTTCTGGCATATGACATTGTCAGAATATATTCAATGCTTCTTTCTCCAGAGAAATTAATTCTAGTATCCAAGACTTGCATTCTAGCGTTCTGAATACCCGCAGAAGCGTATTCGATAATTTCAGAAATACGTTGATCCTGGTGACTTGAAAGCTTGGACAGTTTGCCAACCATAGATTTTCCATTCTCATCAGCAGAATCCTTGTGGTGTTCTTTTTTATAAACCATATCAGCTACCATTTTTTTGGTTTTAGACAATTCAGGAACATACTCGATCTTGACTTCTTTGTAAAGTACACCTATTTCAAAGAACTCCTTGAGTAGATCTTGCACGGATGTCAACTCGTCATCATTCTCGTAGGTGACACGGAACGCCATACCGGTTGATTTGTCACCAATAACTCTCTCCCATTTCTTGGGATCATTCTTGCGTATGACATGGAAATTCTTTCTTTCTGTCGCAGCATCGAAGTCCAGAATATTTTGTTTCAATGTGTATGGAGTTGAGATCAGTTGGAAAATATTCGTATTTCTTTCTGTTTCCATGGGTTCAATTTCATAATGGAATTTATCATTCTTGAAATCAATATAGGCTTCAAGTTTGACAGGTAAGTAAACTTGCACATCATCATCCCGACCAACTTGATATAGGTGATGACTGAATGGAGCAAGAAAGCCATATTTCATTTGTTGTTTGGTTAAAAGAGTGAGTGTGAATTCACCACTCATTTCGATTTTGTCTGGGTGGACGAATTCGTTGTTGTAGACAATGTGGGGATGGGCCTTAGCTTTCATTTTACCTTCGAAACGGACAAGAATTGGTACATCGTATGTCATAACGAAAGGTAATCCAATTTCTGTTGGGTAAGCTACTGTGCCATCATGGTTATTGTAAATCTTAGTGTATTCGAATTTCTTTCCGTTTTCCCAGTTCAATAATAGCTGTTGGACATATTGAGGTAAGCTTTCAATAGTATGATTGTCGAATATGAAAGTATTTCTCAACTCCCCTAAGTGTAACGAAATAATACCTTCGAGTTGTTCGAGTTCTTGGGTTTGTAAGTTCAACATACGTGCAATTTTAGAACTGCTCCAGTTTGCTGGTTCTGAATCCTGAGAAGTTTGCTGTTTGTGCTGCTCTTGTCCATACCATTGAGTTTTTTTCTGCAAAACATGGAGGAAGTTCCGGATGTCAGACATAACTGATTCGAAACTGAAAGTCTTAGTTCTGAAACCATGCCCTTGCCCTTCGAAAGCAAGGTAAAAAGAGCTAGGAATGGAAGATTCTTCTGAAACAATAGTTTGTAGAACATATTTGTAGTAAGATTCCCAATTGTGGAAAGCATAGCTCTTCAATAGATCCTGTGAATCGAGCACACCAAAGTCCTTCTTGATCAAGAAATAGCTTGCAGATTCCGCAGCGGATCTCCTGAAAACATTAATAAGAATTTAGAAGTAGTTTCATGAGGAAGAACAAAAAACTTACAATTCAGCAAAACGTTGCCCTTCGAGTTTGGCAGCTGATTGGATGGCAGATTTAACAGCAGCACACACCCTGTGGTTGGATTCATAGTTGGTATATACAGCCATGCGTTGAAGCAGCTCAGCAGAAGGTGAAGTGTGCATCAACATGTAAACAGCAGCTACCCTTATTTCAGTAATTTCACCAATATTTTGATACATTCTGTATAAAACTGCACGTACTCTCTTGGGGTCAACTTCAGTAACTTTTCTCAACGAAAGAACCATAGACAATCTCTGGAATTGCGAGCATGATTTTTTTCCCTCCAAATAAGGCTTGAAAGAGTTCATGATTTTTGAATCTCCAATTTCTCCTAAACTACGAATATAAGCATGGATCTTGCGAGAATCTCCATTAGTGACTGCTTGCTCTAGTTGTTCAGTGAAGTAGGGAATTACCTCATCTTGAAGGAAAGTTTCTCCAGCAGATGTATAGAATTTGCCATAAGCATGTGTTGGGTATTCCCTGTGGGAGTATTTCCTGTTCACATAAACATTGTGGGCAAGTTCGGAGAAACTCAAAAGCATTGTTTCATTAAGGGACGATGTATCTTTTTCGTTGTCTATCTGATTTTTAACTAATTTGAACAATTCTTTCATGTATTCGACAGTGGGTTGTCTGACAGCCCCAGTCATAGTTGAAATAACACTACTGGCTTCATAACCTTGAATTTTTTCAGTTTCTATGAAGAATTTAACTGTCATGAGAGCAGGTCCAGTTCCAGTTTCAGCGACCGTGTCACGGAATACAACCCAGGAGTTGTATCTATGTCCATTCTTTTCTGGAGTGTACAATCGGTTGGCAGCTTGTTTCAATTCTTGTTCGTTCATTAAGCGGAGGATTGATGTTAAAGTGATAAATCTGGCCAAAGTATGTTTCTTTATCATCTCCTGTGGTTTATCGAAATCTGAAGCAATTTTTTGAGCAAAGCTGCAGACTTTGTCAATGAATTCAATTCCAGGTGCATTTCTGATGGAAAGTCCTTCGTAACCCATTGTCAATGGAAGCATGGGAGCTTGATTAGATTGACTCAGTTTTGCTTTGGGTTCAGTCCATTCTTCCTGCGATTCCAAAGAATTTTCAGACCAATCCCTGTGACTTGAAATAGATCTAGGATGTCTCTTTTGGGAATTGATAGTATATTCCAGAATGTCCTCATCAGAAAGATCGCCTTTTCCCTTGTATGTGTCGAAATTTCTTCCTTTGCTGACGCGACCTTCATTTTCCCTTTTCTGGTATGTATACACCAGACTTCCAGTATGGACTGCAGATGACAAAGTAGGTAATTTCTTACTAACCTGTTCAACATTCAGCAATTTTATCCTCATAAAACAGTTAACAGTTCCTTCACTAGATTTTTTCGAACTAATGACAATCGTATTTGAAGTTTCAGAATATTGAATTGTGTATCTTCGGAGAGTTCCCGTAACCACAGCACGACAAAGTGAGTTTCTGTGTAGAATGGATCCCATCCTGTTGGCACTTGGTCTCCATTTTCCAAATTTTCCAAGATTTGACCAATAGGCAGGAAGATCGTGTGAGCCAGTATAATTCTTATTCTTAAGTATTTCGATTATTGAACCCTCTCCTTTAAGATGGGGTAAAGGTGCAAGATGAGGTTCAGACAACAAAATGAACTCTGGTAGAGGATGAATGTCATAAATAGTAGTAGAGATTCCTGTTACAGTATCTTCGGTAGTTTTGAACACAGCATTGTTAGATCCTTCTTCGGGGAGAACGTTGAGTCCGGAGGGTATAACATTTTCAGCTGTGGTATCTAGCTGGAATTGACTAACCAAACTTTTTATGATGTTAGCCTCCCATTGGGATACTTCTTGCTCCATCAAGAGATCTTTAACAACTCCGTTTTTCAAGATCACTTCGAATGGTTTGTCTGTCATTTTTAAAGGCCTATACTTGAGTTTATCTTCAGGAAGCTTTGACCTCCAACCTTCTGGAAGTATAGTTTGAATTTCGGCATATTCAGGCTGGTTAACTTGGCACCTGAGACTGTCTCCACCGAGGGATTGAACTACGAGTTTGGCACGTAACACTATTCCGGTGAATTCATTAGAGATTCCGCTAATACTGGCCAATGACCTTCCCTGAACTTCGTAGGTATATTCCGTGTTACTCTTCCATGCTGGGTTGTTCTGATGGGCAAAAGCTAGACCCACTGAAAGTGATTGAAAATTATAAATAATCAGAAAGATATCCAACGTTTTTAAATTCTGTAGAGTGAAATTATATGGCAAACAATATGAATTTCCCAACTTACCCAAAAAACAGATCAAAAAATGTGACCGCATATTCAGACCGACCATCCCAATCGGTGAAGTGTGGTTTCAAAGCTGAGTTTCAGCTTATATAAAGTTGAAATAAGGATATTCAGCAAAAAAGTAAACGTATTCATATTGAAAGGGGTTATCGTATCGGCAGTCACCTCGAGAAATCTGTACTGGTTTAAAATTACACTATCAATTTTTGTAATTGTCTGAGATGAAACTCGAAACGTTGCAAGTTTTTCGCGTACTTCAAAATATGAATAACCTTGGATTTATTTCGAAAATGTTTGCTGCTTTTCAAATGCTCAAAAGAAATTCATTGAAATTGAAATAAAAAATGATTCATATTTCTCCTGTGAAACGTGCTAAAAATTCCAAAGAACAATTGGTTGCAAATAGAAGGAAATATTCAATTATCCTGGAGAATAATGAACTTCGATATATTTTTCCGATATGGATCATGACACAGAGGAGAGATGAATCTCAAAATATTGGAGTGAAATTCCTGCTGAGATCTGCCACGCTTGTTCAGAATTTTTCCTTCCACGTCGAGTGTTACCGAGAAAATTTCTGTTCTGAAAAGTTTTTCCCCAGAATGAGAATAAACCTTATTTCGCAAATATAATATATGCTGTATATGCTGGATTTTTTAAATAATCATTGTGATAAACAAATTCTTGAAAAGCAATGACGTGAGGTTAGAAGCTTTTACGCACTTTTCAAGTTCGTTGCTAAAGCGGTCACCTATTCACGAATTGACAACGCCAAAAACAGGTTCATATCTTGATGGAAAGATTTTTGTCTTTTCTTATGGTCCTCACGGAATTATGCATGAACTTCAATCATTTTCAATTTAGTAGTAGATTTCACTTCAATCCGATCTGTGTTTTTGGAAATGGAAAAATAAAATTATTTACTTCATCTAAGGAATCATTCGGCGAATTTAAGCCATTCACGAATTCGACCTTCTTAGTTGAACAAATATCACGTTCTTGTAGTTTTCATTATCTCCAAAATTACAGGTAGGATCGAATTGACATCCAGAACAACAATGGAAAATGACACCTTGAGACTCATGGGGAAATTCGTGAGGTACTCATGATGAGGAGATCGTCAAATAAAAAGTGTTGATATTTTTGTTGTTGATTGATTAAATTGAACGATCATCACGAAATTCCGCACAAAATTGCTCAGCAACATTTTCCAACAAATAATTGAGTTTCATAATAATCGGATTAGTATTTTCTGAGGTATTCCGGAAATAACAGAAAACCATCGGAAATAAGCAAGAAATTTTAAATATTTTTCTCCCTTATCTCCAAAAATACATATTTCTTGGAATACAATTGGAAAGTTCCCGAAAACAGTTTCTATATACTTGTGCGATCCTCATGAAATTTTGCAAAAAGTTGCACATCAGTATTCCATAACTGAAGACAAGGTTCAAATCTGATCGCGTAGAATATTCTTGAGATATCGTGCAAATAACCCAAAAACTAGCTATGAAAATTGACATAATTCTATTCCAATAACTCCTCGAATAAATGTTGGATCGAACTTAAGTTTGAAGCACTCTTTTTGCCCGCATGTTCTGGGAAAAAGCGCTCTACCGTTTCGTCACAATGTCTGTAATTTTCGAATTTCAACCAGAATTGAGCTGAACACCCTGAAGAAGAATCCGTGGTTGAATTCAATTCTTTCCGTCCGTCCATCTGTATGTTCTCCAACTTTCGAAGGAAATGACCTAGCGACTTGAAATTGCCAGATAAGGTTGGGAAACCAAATATCTCGATTGGTTTCTTGAATGGGTGAAATTGGTCGAATAGATTCGGCATTAGGTCCAATCTAACGTTATTTCTGCAATATCTCAAGAAGAACAGACGTTTGAAACTTTTAGGTTATTTCCTCAATATCTGAAGGAGTACAGAAGCGATCATATCGAAATTCCATTATTATTTGAAGAATATCAACGCGCAACTTACCGCAAAGTTTCGTGCGTGTGCGCAATAGTTAAAATTTCGAAAAAATGTTTTTTTGGAAATTATACACATCGAAAAAGGAAAAAAAAATTCCTTCTGAATTCTTGACCAGGTTTCGATGAAACTCGGAACAGACCTGGGAGTTAGTCTTCTTAAACAGTTTTCCACATTTCAATTTAATCTGATGTTTATTGCCGGAGATATTAGGAAAATTATGCCAAATCTCGTTGTTATTTGAAATTTTGAGAAAATTTCCCCAATATCTCGATGACCATTGATGCGGTCGGATTGAAACTTGGTATATACCTCAAAGTCAAAATTCAACTTACAGTTTTTCATACTTTAGTTTGATCCGATATTCATTTTCGGAGATTTTGAAAGATTAAGGATATTTCCTTCAAGATATTGAAAGATTTAGGATATTTCCTCCAATACACACGCCATCAAATTTAAACTATGCAGTAAGTTGAAGAATATCAACGCAGGACATCATAAAAATTTTGTGGGGATCTTATATGGGGGTGGAAAATTGTCAAAAAGTATTAGAACATTTCGGAAAATTTTTTATCGCAAACTATTCATAAGAACTAAGAGTCAGTATTTCACAACAGTGTTTCAAAGTTCAGTTTGATCCGATATTTATCTTCGGAAATAGTGCGGAAAAATGTGTAAAATTTTTTGTGTATGTTTTCGGTATTGTTGTTATTTACAGAGTTACTCAAAAAATACTGAAATAATAAATAAATGGATTTATATGCGGAATCATTGAATGATTTTAGCAATTCGCGAATCAGGCTTTCGTTATTGAACCGGTTCAACAAATATCAAGTCTTCTTTTACAGTCGGAAATTTGGCTGAACTCAACTACAATGACATCCGAAAAAAACGACTTAGACAGTCGATATCTTATAGCAGGTTGGGGGGTTATTTAAGAAGGTCGAATTCGTGAAATATTGAAACCCCCTATTGATTTCAAAGATATATCCATTCGAAATTTTATTTTTCCATCATTCCAATAATGCAGATGTGTTCGAATAGGAATTCTGTACTTGGTTGAAAAATGACGGCGTGAAGGCTCATGCAAAATGTCTCGAGAAAATGGCTTCTAATATGGAGTAGCGCGTTAACGCTCCTGACCTAACGTCAGGGCTTTTCTAGATTTTTTGGTACTCAATTTATTATTCTGAAAAAGTGAAGAACATTAATGAAGAATGCAACAACAAATTCAGTTATATTGTGGAAAGAACGTTTATCGTTGCACCTGAAAGTTTTTTTTTTGCAATGGTAATTTAGAAAGGTCGAACTCCTGAAAACTTGAAAGGCCCCCAAATAATTTCGAAAATATATCCATTCGAAATTTAATTTTCCCATTATTAATAATAATGCAGATGTGTTTGAAACGAAATTCTGCACACGTCAGTGCTTTTCTAGATTTTTTGAATATGGACTTTGGGTTCACGCCAAATTTCATTCAAACCTGAATAATGGTTTGGGAAGGAATTTTTTTCAATAAAGTTTTGGGAAATTTCCGAATTTTTTCACATTTCTCACCACAACAATCCTCGAGATATTTGTAATAGGTTTTTTCAGATTGAGGTAGTGAAAACCTAGAAAAATGATGCAACGTATTATTTAATCGACACTATAATGTAGTTGAAAAAATTAAATACATCCTCCCGGTTCAGTAATTATAATTTATCAAGAACACCATTTACCATGAATAGCTGTCAGTTCGTATTGATTGAAATTCTAGAAGAGCACACACGTGAAGTCGAGAGCTTTCGCATAGCCAAAGCGGCCATCTTTTAAAGTATTTACCACAACAAATGCAGCTTTCCTTTTCGATAGAGAGGTTATTTTCATATGACCCGCATTAAATTCTGATGCTGATGAAAAAAGCGGATTCAACTTATTTGCGCTAATTTCGTTATGTTTGTGGAGTTAGAAACATTAAGTAGAAAAAAAATAAAATTTTTGGATCTTCTTATCATATTATCCTCACAAAATTCTACAGAAACCTTCAAGCTATCATTTTTCAATCAAGTACTAGATTCTAATTCGATCCATTCTATATTTTGTTTGGTAAATATTGAACAAATGAAAGTTTGAATGGGTACGTTTTTGGAATCAGATTTCACCAATTCATGAATTTGATCTTGGTAACTAAGCGCCAAACCTACTCTACGAAGATCGAGTTTCTAAATCGTTTCTTATGTTTATGGTGGACCTTATTAACGGAGGCTGAATTCATAAATGTGTAAAATCTACCCAATAATACCGCTGAGGTATCCATCCAATCGAAACTTATTTTCTCAATATTTCCAAAAATGCAGATTGGATCGAACTGAAATCCAGTACTTGATTGGAAAATGACAGCTTGAAGGTTCATACCAAATTTTGTGAGGATAATGTGATGAGAAGCCGCAGAATACAGAATATTTTAAAAAAATTGACTTTTTTTCAAAATGTTCTAATAACACGATCATTACGAAATTTAGCTCAAAGTTGTGAATAAGTATTTTTCATCTTGCTACCAAGTTTCTTCATTACTGGGTCAGTATTTTTTGAGTTATTCCGAAAATAACAACGATACCGAGGAATGAACCCTGACATCTCCAAAAATGAACTTGATCAAAATTGAATTTGGTTGACGGATGTGAAATATAGCATTCAAGATATGTGAGGAAATTCTCAGGATCCAATGAACAGTTCCCAAAAAAAACATTTTTTCCAAGTAAATTCCGAAAAAAAGTCAGTTGAACTCACTTACTATCTGACCCTTACAAAATTTTGCTAGCAGTTGTGCGTCGGTGAGCTATAGCTACCAAGTTTGAGCCCCATCGCTAGAGTAGTCATGATATATTGAGAAAATAACCTCAAAAATTCAAATGAGTATAACGAAGAAATCGTTTGGCCTATTCAGCCCATTAAAGAACTCAACCGTAGCTGGCTCGTTCCGTTTGTCAGTCATCGTGTCTTTGACCGGACGGCCGTCATCAGTGAGTCCAACCTATTTGTTCAAAACCATTTTCGTGAGATCTACAGACAATTGTACAAAATAATAGCACGCTGTTCCTTAGTACATGCGCGCGCCAATATCATTTTTACATAATAATAACAATAATAATAGTAATAATATACATTATTTCATAAATAGTATGAAAACATATAAAGAGCAGTTACATAAAGGAAAAAGTGTCAATAGAAATAATCATTCAACGAATATGGTTCTAACTCTAATATACAATCTCTCACCTTTTTCTTGAAAGGTTTCAAATTATTCAGCCTCTGATGAAGATAATTGATTTATCGCATAATGTAAATTGAGTGATCTCAGAGGGTACTTGTTCACACTAGTATGAACAGAAAACCTATCTTTATTCTTGAAAAAGTAACATATATTGTTAGTAAGTTGTTCTTCTCAAACATATCCTCACATGACTGATTGAATTTCATCTTGAATTTATATCTTGAAACTCTTTTTTGTATGACAAACAACCTTGTCACATCACTTCTTGACCCCCAAAAAAAGATGCCATACTTCTTAAATTTTGAAGGTTCGATTACTCTGAAAGAGTCCTTATACCGAATCCAGCCTGGCATTCCTTTGTAGCTAGATAGTCTATATGATAAGACCACTTAAGGAAACCATTCATATATATCCCTAGAGCTTAACTGCTTTTTCGATTCTAACTTCGGAGCCATACTAACGCAATACATTTTCCCTGGTTTTATTTGATCTGCTGGTCCTTAAAAGAACAGCAGAAGTCTTGCCCTCATTAATCACTAGTCTATTCTTTGCAAACCAAAATTTAATATGACCAAACACCCACTGTTTTTTCTTTTTAATTTCAGCATATTGTACCCCACTAACAGAAACGTTTGTATCATCGACCAATGAAGTCAAACATTCTAGAATTTCTCCATCCAAATCACAAATATCCAGTGAAAAATTACGAACAATATGGGATCTAAGACACTGCCCTGAGAAACCGCATTATCTGAATGAACAATATCTGACCTAACCTGTCTACCCTACCCCACAATTGACACCCTTTGTGAACGTTGAATTATAAGAAGTGATCCACTTCTCCGCACTACCCCTGATACCCAGTTTCTCAAGCTTTTCCGGTGGAAATAGCCTGAAAAGACAACCAAAGGCACTTGCTAAATCTATAAATAAGCCTAGTACAATCTTATCATCCTCTAGAAGGTTTACAACCCTTCCTGTAAATTGATATAAATCAGTTTGCACTGAGCATCCCATCAAATACCCATGTTGGCAACTGTTAAAAAGATTGCATTCATTCATGAAATTCAGCAGTCTCTTCAAATGACAAATTCTCAAAAACTAGACAAAATACTCACTGGCCTATAACCCTCGAATAAATCCCTATCACTTTTTTTGTATATGAGCTTTATTAATGCTAACTTTAATTGTTTAGGAAAAATACTAGTGTAGGCCATCGGATCTCCTTAGCGATAGATTCACCTATTTCTGAATGTCAGAGACAGCATTGTAAAAGACCTAGCTGTTAGATTGTCTACTGTTGCCAAATGGCGAATGCACTCCTTATTCAATTAGTATAGTATATAAATATAATAACAACCATCAGAACGTCAGATTATAGGGTGAGTTTAAACTAGTCAAGACAGTTTCGAAACAATGTTCGGTTTATGGTTTGGGGTCTCTATTGAGACTATACAGAGTGATTTTTCCGATTCGACCGATTTTACTTTTATTAATTTGGTGTGGCTCATCCGATTTTGATGAAATTTTCATGGTAGCACAATATGAATGAGCAAATTCGAAAATCCTCAATATTTTTTCAAAATACGTGGTTGTTGTTGTGGTAATTTCAGATTGTTTGTGTAGATGATTAAAAAGTAAAATAACTTATTTCCGCTTTATAAATAAATAAAAATAAGTCATTTTCTTTTTAATCATCAAGATGAATTTCCGACAAGTAAAGACTGAGACAATCAAGTATTTGTTTGTGTAGGTTGAGAACAAACCCTGTACATTGCGTCTCCAAAACTTCGCTATCTGTTCCAGATTCCACCATTATGAGTCATTATTCAGGTGTATTCAATTTTTTTAATTTCGAAATTTCCCTCCAACCGCTTCTACTTTCTCTGATAACTTTGGTATGGCTCATTCAATGTTGATGAAATTTTCAGTTCAGTGTAGTGCAATATGAATGAGTACATTATATAGTTCCAACATTTTTCCAAAATGCTGGTATGTTATTGTGATAATGTGAAATTAATTGTACAGGTTAAAAACCACACTGTCCAAATTGGTTTCATTCGTTAGAGATTCTACAATATTGAGTCATTATTCAGGTGTTTTTAATTTTTTTGGCACACTTTGGGGTTTCCGAGAAAGAGTTTTCAGAGAAGAATTTCGTTCAAAAGCAGTTAGAATATTCTGCACTGGGTAGTGATGCTGTATAGTCCAAGGATGCAGAGCTGTTCGTCAGTTCGAAAAATATTCTTCACAAATTCAAAATTCATATTGAATTGCTCTTATTCTGTTTAGAATCATTCAATTCAGAAAGTTGATTAATTAAATTTTTTGCACACCTCCGTTTTTCTCTTATAGGATTATTTCTATGCAGAAGCGTTCGTTATGTGATTTCGTTCAATAATGAACTCATTTGCGAATATGAAGTCATATTCCAAATTAAATGATTTCATACAGAATATGAGCAATTTAATATAAATTACGAATATAAAAGACGTTTCTCGGAAAACCGGAAGTGTGCCAAAAAATCAGAAACACCTGTATAATGACTCATAATTGTAGAATCTGTGACGGATGCAGAAGTTTTTGAAACACAATGTACAGGGTGTTTTTTTAACATGCACCATTAATTTCAAATCATTACAATAACATACCGGCAGTTTGAGAAAATATTGAAACTTTCGAATGTACTCATTCAAATTGTTCTACACTGAAAATTTCATCAAAATTTAATGAGCCATACCAAAGTTATCAAACTAGGTAGAATCGGTAGGAGTGAAATTTCGAAATTTTTCCTCCTTGAAAATTTTTTTTCGGAAAACTGGAGTTGTGCCCAAAAAGTCAAATACACCTGAATAATGACTCATAATAACAGAATCTGAAACGGATAACGAAGTTTTAGGAACGCAATGTTCAGGGTGTTTCTTCAACCTGCACAACCAATCTGTAATCATTACAGTAACAAATGCGTATTTTGAAAAAAATGTGAGAATTTGCATATCCATATTGTGCTACGTTGAAAATATTTCAAAATCCGATAAGCCTCACCAAAGTTATTAATAAAAGTAAAATCGGTCGAATCAGATGAATCACCCTATATAGTCTAAATAGGGACTCCCAACTATGAAACACACATTCTTTCGAAACTGTCTTGACTAGTGTAAACTTATCCTAAAATCTGACGGTCTCCTCCGGAATCACCCTGTATATGAAATTACTATTCTTAACTCATTAGCACATCTCTTCATCAATTTAACAGGTACGCTATCATCTCCACTGCAATTTATTCTTGATTTTAGTTACTATTATTTCCTCTATTTCATCAGGATTCGATGGATTCAAATTAATAGTTACAGAGTGGTCTAATTAAACGAATAAGGTTCATCATTCAACATAGTTGGGACCTTCTCACCTACAAAATTATTATATTCATCAGCCACTGTATCACGATGTTTATCGATAAAATAACCAATTCCCTTTGTTGTATTCCCTCTCATATCTCTACATTTTGACCACATAGTTTTATTTTTGTTATCGGGAGACTGAATTAACTGATTTCAGTAATCAGACCTAGCTACTTTGCGGAGGTTATCATAATTACGTTTTTCAATTTTATATGAGGTGTTATAAGATATATCAATGATTACAAAGTTTCAAGTTAGCCTTACTCTCTCGGACTTCATAAGTGTCATGATAAATTGTATTTAGTTAATGACTTTCGATGTCTCCTAATGTCAGAAAACAGCTTGTGGTTTCTGAAATTCATTATTGTGAACCTGATCCTCGGATGCATTCTTGCATGAACTGATGACCTGCAAAGCAATTATTGATTCTAATGCGGATATCTCATTTTGCAATTTTAACACATAGACATTGTTGCGGTCATGTGTTTTCAACGATTACAAATATCCAAATTCTTTCGCTGTGTCGGCTTTGCCTAGATAATCCAGAATAAAATTCAATTTTTAATGATAATTTTGTCATAGATAAGCAGAATGGTAATTAATTGGCAGAAGGCCAGTTTTCGTTTTCGACATTGAAAAAATATTTTGAAAAACTACAGTCGGGCATGAATCATTGAATAATTCAAAGAAAAATTTAGAAAAGCACTGACGTGAATACAGCAGCTTTTTCGCTGTACAAATTCGTTGCCAAAGCGGTCATCTTTTCACGCATTCACACCGCCAAACACACCTTTTCCCCATGATGGAAAGATTTGTCGATATTTTTTTTTCATATGGTCGTCGTGGGAAAGTCTGCATGAACCTTCAAGTACTAGTTTTCGATTGGATCTAATTTGTATTTTTGGAAATATTGGGAAAATAAACTTTTGAATAGGCGTATCTACGGAATCATCCCCACTTTGGCAACGAATTTGAATGACACGATGATCCCGAAATTCGGCACAAAGATGTGCTTCAGCATTTTTCAACTAGTTACCAAGTCTCATCATGACTGGATCAGTATGTTAAGATTTATTCTGGAATTACAACGACACCGAGAATAAAACACGAATATGCCCCTGATATCTCCAAAATTCATCATTGGATCAAACTGAAATTTGGTATCCTATTGTGAAATATGCGGTTCAAGGTCTGTGCGAATTTTATTCGAAATCTGATAATTAGTTTCGAATATTTCGATTTTTTCATTATGATGACACGGTCATCAACAACACCATCAAGTGTTCAAGTATCGATTTAAGCTTATTTTGGGCGGATTTTGCATTATTTTTTAGGCTATTTATGGAAAACGCCCTTACGAATTGCAGGATTTAACTATCTGACAATAATGAATGAACAATAAATTTGGATAGAAACAACTTGGAAACCAGATATATGTGGAGTAGGTGTGGACCTAAAATACGAAGATTGAATTCGTGAATGTGGGTATTTCACGCAAAGGTTCCGTAGATATACCCATTTAAAATTTTATTTTCCTAATATTTTGAAAAATCCGATAAGATTGAATTGAAATTCAGTACTTGATTGACAAATTAGAGCTCGAAGGTTCATTCAGAATTTCATAAGAATCATATGAGAAGTAGGTCTCCAAATATTTTCATCAAAAGGTAGAGGTGCGATTGACAGGGGCAATATGTGATGAGATTACCGCTTGGCAACAAAATTGAATGACAACATCATCATGATATTTCGTTAAAAGTTGTGCATCTGCATTTTCCCAACTTCTTACCAAGTTTTATCATGATTGGGATTTTATGAGTTGTTTCGAAAATTACAACGAGTACGAGGGAAAAACCCCGAAATTAGACATATTCTTTTCTAATATCTCCGAAAATTATAATCGGATGAAACTCAAATTTGGTACACTGTTGTGAAATATAAGACACAAGATCAGTGTGAATCCTTTTTGGAATCTGATGATCACCTTCCGAAAAAAAATTTGCAGAAAAATTTCTAAAAAATTTCAAACTGTTCTAATGACAAGATAACCACGAAATTGCGCACAGAGTTGTCAATTATAATTTTTCAACTAGCTGTCAACTTTCACCATGAGTGGATCAGTATTTTTCGGAAATAACAACATTGTTCTGAAGAAATGGACCATATTTGGCTGATTTTACTGAATAGTGAGGTAGAATTTATAATCTTTCATACCAAGTGAATCTGTGTTCCTATGGTTTTTTGAAAATTTCAATTTGACAACAGTCTCAAAAAACGAAACATCGAAGATTTGTACTCCGAAAGGTTACAGATTGCTTTGTTGATCGTTTGCATTGTTCCGGTATTGTGCATCAGGCAATCTATTCTTGTAGAAATTGCCCGTGACCAATATTTCAATCCTGCAATTCGCAAGGGCGTGCTCCATAAAAAAAATTTTATTTAACTTTTAATTGATCTGTTTCAGATATAAGGCGTGAAAACCCGGAAAAAATAATAAAATGATCATTCTAGGTGATAAAAAGCCACTGTGCTATGAACTAGGTCACAAATTTTCAATGACGTGGCAATGATATTCTGTCAAGTTGACGAAAAGTGACATGTGCCTTCAAGCTGTTTAGTTCTGAAGTTATTGTGGTTACGATCGAAAATTTATCATTCAATTATTAAGCAAAGAGTAATCTCCTGGATAATAGATTTGAAAATTACAAAATCTATTGGAAGTAATGTCTTAGAGCCAATTCTCTGTAATCGTACCGATTAATTGAATTGAATTTACCTGAAAATTATTTCTCCTTAGAATGGTAATAATAACATTATCTACATATTGCATTGAGTCATGTTATATTCTTCAAAATGCTATAGGACAGTTTGCACAAATAAATTACAACATCTATCATTACTAATTATCATTTTGAATTAATGCACTTTGTTTTATCATTCAACCTTTCAACCATCTCACGATACAATTCATTCATCAATTTTGGTCAATGAAAGATTTCTATCTATCAAATTTGCTCGATTGCAACAATTTACTGGTTATGTTGCATATTAGCATCTTATCTTCGTGAGAAATTATTCAACCGTTGCTAAATCTTCAAATAATATGCAATTCATAACTGCATCTAAAGTCCAAGTGAAACATTATCGAACATTTTTCATCAATTACTTCGGTGAAACTAACAATAATATAAATCTCATTTTTCTTTAAAATGTTATAGATCTAGGATCTAGACTTCAATATTGGGATTGTTTCAAAATTCTCGATTGCTTTGAGCACAGTGTTATGATGTGCGAATCCATGAGGGCAAGTGTGGTTTAAACGTTGGAGGAATTCATTAAAATGATAAAAAATTTGAGAGAAGCATCGACGTTAACTTAAGAACTGCAGGGCGCTTGTTCAAGTTCATTGAGAGAGCGGTCGCTTATTTCTGCATAACTATGCTCTACTTCTGGATAAAAAAATTTCCGTTCCACTAATTCTCCCGAAATTTTGCTTGAATCATGATACTTATATACCTGCTAGGAAATATGAAAATGAAATTTTGTAAATCTGCGGAATGTGGCAGATTTGACCGAGTTGAAAATTCGACCTCCGTAATAAGGCACAATAAATTTCGAAATGAGCGATTAAGAGACACAATGTTTCGAATACGCCCGAATATGACTATTCGAAATTTTGTTTTCACAATATTTTAAAGAATACGAATCAAGTTGAAATCAAGTAAGTATTTGGTTCAGAAATTACTGCTTTGAGTATTGAATTTTCAGATTGATTATATTATTGTGACTGTTAGTATTAGAACCGATTATTTACATTCACCGACCGAAGTTCCATTCGATCGAATTAACATTTTTTGGGTTATTAAGGAAATGAAATTTCAGATGAGTTCAATTACGAAACCACCATTTGGACCTATAATTTACCCCGAATATTTCAAGTCTCTAAGTGTCTTCTTCCGGAAGTTACAGTTCAAATTTGATAACGATTTCTTCATCAGTGAGTACATCCTAGTCTTAGATCTTTTTCGGACCAAAAGTCGAAAGTTACCAACATTAAGACGGAATTATTTAGAGCGCAATGAAAATATCAATGATAGCTATGGAGCGCCTCCGAAATTTAAGGCTCAACTCAGATGTATGAGATAGATACAGATAGACAGTTTCAAATAGTTCAATTTATTTTTGTTGTATCAAATAATCGTTCGCGATCATTTTCGGCTGAAAATTCGAAGGTTATAGAAAAATTCGAGATATCATCATCCTAGTTTTCTCTAAAAGCTAGCATGCAAGAATTCGAAATCGAAGTAATCGATAAAGGATATTTTGGAAGCATTCAGGATATTTTGAAAGGATTTCGAATTTTTTTTCAGCTTTTTTTTCTAGGTTTCTGCTCCCAATATTTCAAAAAGAATTGTCGAGAATTAAGTAAGAATTATTATTCATAGAAATCAACCTTGCTGATTGCGAGATTCGAAACTATTGAGCAAGGATGGCTTTTTCAAAAAAATTGACAAATATTCTTGAGAGAAAAAGTTTTGCTCTTCAGTGTCTGATGAACGAGTCAGGTATAGATTTTTCAAAAACACGAACATGTAGTTTGAATTCTGCAATCCGTCAGGGCGATTTCTATAGAAATAACTTCATCGAATTTTTAATACTATTTTTTCAGATATTAGGGGTGAAAACCTAGAGAATCACCTGAAAAATAAAATTTTCTTCTTGTTACAATCAAACCATTTAAACATAATTCGATAATGAATTTGACACCAACAAATTTGTTGGCCATTAAATCTGTATCAAGGTCCTGATAGCACTTTTCGTGGGCCTTACACTGTGTAAATCACAGACAAGAGACTCGAACTAGACAGATAATTTAGCAAAGATATGAACACCCACACAAAAGATTAAATCCTATTCCTAATATTCGCTGTGGTTTTTATTGTATAATATTAATAGAAGAAGTACATAGACGTCAACATGAATCTTCGTCTAGTAACATTCGTTATTTTTGCTTGTGTTCATAGTACTATCGGCATTTCAATCAAGTCAGGTGAGACTGTTTTCTATTACGAACATCTTATAATGATATTTTTAATACAATACAATTACGTCGACTGTCCTTATCTGCTACAGAGGAAAAATTTGAATGTTTCTCATGCGAATTTCTGAACTTGGGAAAAATTCAAGCATTTCGGGCTGCTGGTTCGGTGGCGATAGATCTTTTCACCAGCTCAATCTTTCAATTGAGGAATTCTTTCAGAGTGCTTGAGAAGTTTCATTGATTTTTATTTTCTCGTTTCTTTTTTCTACTCGCTTGTTAACAGCGCGTTATCATTTCGCACAATGTCTGTAATTTTCTAATTTGGAGCCAAAAATGGTCTTAAACGATTTGGTTGAACTCCCTGAAAAAGAATCCGTGGTCAAATTCAATTCTTTCCGTCCGTCCGTCCGTATGTGCTATAACTTTCGAAGAAAAAGACTAAGCGACTTCAAACTGTCAGATTAGGTTTGGAGTCCAAATATCTCGGCTAAGTTCGTTAATGGGTGGAATAGGTTGGATATATTCGAAGTTAGGCCCATTTGAAATTATCAGGTGAATTCTTCGATATCTCATGATTGACTCGATCAAATCAAAACTTCGTGGACTGTTTTGGGAGACCAACGCGCAACTTAGTGCAGAATTTCGTGTGGATCCAGCTCATTCGAAAATTATTAAAATTTTTTAGGAAAAATTTTTTTCTCTTGAAATACTGATTGGATTTCAATGGAATTCGGTACAAACCTTAGATTCAGTATTGAACAACAATGTTCCAAATTTTAATTCGATCCGATATTTACTTTCGTTGACATAAGGAAAAAAAATGTGTTTCGTTGTTATTTGGAATTTTAATATCTCAAGAAGTACGAATGCAATCAGGTCGAAACTTCGGAAACAGGTGGAGGTTACTAACACGCAACTAGGTGCGGAATTCCGTGTTGATGTAATCTTTAGAATTTGAACACGCTTTTCCAGACTATGGTTTCATGTATCGATATGCGAAATGGCTTTTCATTACATGACTAAATAAATAAATAAATGAATAAATTCAAGCTTCGAGCTTCTGAGTGTTACCTCGGAAACTAAAATAATCAGCAAATACAAATTAATCTGTTCATTCTGAAAGAAACAATTCATGTAGTACATGGTATTTCAAATTACCAATTGAATCAATTCAATGAGAGTTGAAAATAAAATTATATGACCTATTCGGAGGTAGTCACGATGTCATCATAACTTCAAGACTTAAATTATACGATAATAAGTTCAGAATGCTAAGAGCAAAGATCAAATATTAAGTCAGCAGTTATTCCGCTTACATTTACCATATTCCTCACGAAATAAGACATATCTAGGGATAATTCTTCAATATCATTCCAAATGACCTGAAAAAGTGTAGTAGAATGAGTTACTTTAAGTCGGAGATCAGACGGTATATATTGGAAAATCCTGAGAGATTTGATTTCTGATGCACATGTTAGTTGGTAGTTCGGGAGTAGTTTTTTCTCCCAATCGGCCGTTATCGTTTCCTCCAGACTGGACATCGTATAGCACTGCCATTTTTCTTTATTTGTTTACATTTCACAAAGCACCAGGGAATGTGCGGGGGTACAAACAGACGACTGTCTAGGTACATTTGTGCGTTCTTGTGGTGTATCATATATAATTTATAATGAGAATGTATGTGCTATTATTATCGAAATAAATTTGATTTGATTTGATTTGATATCTATGAGAGGCCTCTAGGTATCATTATCATCCAGTTAGAATGATTTTTATGATAAACAATATGTAATGTTAATAACGCGTCGAATATAAGTGGAATGAACCTACAGCGAAAGGTACTGTACCTGTAATGGAAAATCCCTCCTATAAAAGTCTCACTGTTAATGAAGTATTCATTTCATTTTGAAAACATTGAATGTTTACTGCTTTTAGTAATGGTTTTTTTTTGGAAGTGTTATAACTATGAACTCTTCCAATGAATTTTTTCATAGAAATATTGTTGAATAATTGTTTCAATTTCACATCAAAAATATTCAAATATTCTACAAGAATTCAATATGGGATCTAAAAATATCCTAAACAAGTACTTTAATTTCTTCAATAAAGTTTAGCACCTGAAAATTATGTACTAGACCACTGTTGCAGGTAGCTTTATCCAACTCATAACTTTAATTTGTATTATTGCGTTATCTTTCAATACAAACAGCAATATATATTTGGAGGAAAACATTTTCGAGGTTCAACTTTGAAATCGCTATGAATTGGACATGTTATTGAATGAATAGACAGCAGTAGCTCGGAACATTTTTCTATTACAAAGGACCTAACTTTATGGAAAGAAGGTACATCCAAATCTTCCGATTAGAATATTTTCTACACCCCCAAAATGATCAGGCAAATGTTTTTCTTGAAAAATTGAAAAAAAAAATATTCCATAATATTTTGTTGAGAGAAAGTGCCAAAATCCGAGTGGAAAGATACGCGATGTTTTTGTCAACTAAAGAATTTGTCGAAAACGGTTGGAGATTAAGGAAACGAATTGCTCTATAACTTTTAGAAAACCCATCGAAGAACATTTCCCTTAAGTTTGACGTGGTATTTATGGAGAAGCTTGTATGGAATCACCAAATTTATTTATAACTCATACTATGAAGAATTTGTGTCAATTGCGCACATTTTTCCTTTCAATGCTCCTCCGAATAAAACCAAGAGATGAAAAGTCGCATTTGCTCTGAAAATGCCACTATAGGTGGCAGAATTTCAAACATTCAACCTTATGTTTTTAACGAGGTATCATTTCAACAGGTTCAAAACTAGATGAGGGACGTATCCTCATAAACAGGCCTAAGTTGACATTGAACGATGAGGAAATTATCAACAGAGATCACATCAGGAGAAAGAGATATTTGGGATTGAGTCGAACATATAAGGTATATTTCACTTTATCTCATGTAACGAAAAATGTGAAACATTCCTATTTCAGCTCAATAGAAGATATCAGGAGTGTGTAGCTGTTGGTGATATTAAAGGACATTGTAAACATATAGATTTCTGCCCAATGAAAGTTTTGAGTAAGGCTCCAAATGTGCTGAATTATCTTTGTGTTATAGAAAAAACGTGAGTACAATGAATAACGTTCTTTTCTGAATGATCAACAGACTGCAAATTGTAAACAGGATGAGTTATTATTTTTCAGGTTTTTTTCTAGGATTCCACACCCAATATCTGAAAAAAAACTGTTAAAAATTAAATTAATTTATTCTCTATAGAGGATACATTCGATAGTGTTGAAAGAAATTGATTCTTGCAAATTTTCTCTCAATTGTCTGATGAATCAGACACATCGTTTGAATCCGCGAGAGCGTTTTCTATAAATATCGATTCAGATATTGGAAGTGAAAAATAATGCGAAATCCTCCCAAAATATCCTTCAATCGATTCAGTATACCTTCATGAAATAAAAATATTTTTGTTTCTTGTGGTAAATCAAACTATTCTCTAATCTCTTGATGATGATTGGACTCACTAATCACGCCGTCCGTAGGCACGATTAGACAGCCGTACGGATAATCGAATCGACTTGAAACTTTCAGGGTCTGTTGCATTTCAAAATGTTGACGGTTAGTCAGATGGTTCCGGAGATATTGCCATTTGAAATTTTGAGATTATTTCTCTAATACTTATTTCAGGAACCACGTGAGCGATTGGGTTGAAACTTGACAGTTGGTTAGAGCGTAACGACACACAATTTTTTGCGGAATTTTGTTAAAATCCTACTGTCAGTAAATTGAACCAAAAGTTTTCAGAATTTTCTCCTGACAAATATTTTTCTCTGAAACTATTCATCATATTCGAAAAAAAATTTGCTCACACCTTGAACTTAATATTTAATAACAGTGTATCCAATCTTAGTACCATACAATGGGGGTTTTTCCTGAATATGGTTTATTACTGCAAATGCAAATTTGAACATAATCATTATGGGTTTGATTAATCATTTTTCCAAACAAACCTTCAGAAAGAATTCAAAATCAGATTTCAAAACTGGGGTTTGGGATTTGCCAGGCAAATCCCTTTGAATGCAAATCCCCATTTTTATTATTCAGTCTAGGTGATCAAACATTTTTTCAAAAATATAAGATTGAAATTATATGTTTGAAATGTGACGTTCTGAAGGTTTTTCATGAAAATGACTGCATTTTCGTTTGAAGGAAAAACCCCCATTTAACAGTTTTTGGAGATATTGTGGAAAAATATATAAAATTTCTTGTTTTTCTGCTCAGTATCGTTATTTTTTGCGGGATAACTCAAAAAGTGCAGATTCAATCTTGATGAAATTTGTTAACTAGTTTGGGGATGCTGATAAAAAACTTTGTGCTCTATTTCGTGATGATCGTGTCAATAGAACAATTTGAAAAAAATTCAATTTGTTTTTCAAATATTCACTATTCTACGATCTTCTGATTATATCGACACATTTTTGCCGAATTATCGTAAGACGCAACGTACTACGTTGCAGCTCACGATAGGTTGGCAAAAAAGTATCGCCATTATCCTCACGAAATTCTGTATGAACCTTCAAGCTGTCATTTTTCAATCAAGTAGAAGATAGGATCTCATCTGTATTTTTGGAAATATTGGTAAATGAAATTTTGTTTCGGTATATCTACAGAATCGTTTGGTGGATCTTACCAATTAAGGAATTCGGCCTACGTACTTAAGGTAATTAAGGTACAAAACAGCTCTACAAATATCGAGTTTATGAGTCCCTGCGTTTGAAAGTTATTGTGTCCACGATCTAACGCAAAAGAACTTCAGAAATGGTGGTTGTATAAGTTATTTCTTTCTCTTATTGTTATCATTGGCTAACCACAGATCATATAAAGACAATAATTTCCGGAAGAAACAACCAAGAGACTCTTAATTTATAGAGTATATTTGGACCTTAATAACGAAGGCCGAATACGTGAAAGAGTAAAATCAGCCGAATGATTCCATATATATACAGGAACATAGGAAATAGGTTGTCAATATTTCCAAAAACATATTGGAACGAAGTGAAGTACAGTACTGGATAGAAAAAATAATAACTTGAAGGTTTATGTACAATTTCATGAGGAGCATATGAAGACAAGATTGTCAAATCTTTCCATCAGGAAGTAGAGTTGCGTTTGGCAGTGTCAATTCGTGACAGATAATAGACTCGACATTAATGGAGTAGGTTTAGTTCTAAATTATGGAAGCTGAATTCGTGAATGGGAAAAGATACAGATTGGATCGAATGGAAATCTAGTATTTGATTGAAAAGTTATAGCTTGAAGGTTCACGCAGATTTTCGAGAGGACCATATATGGTATGAAGATCACCAAATCATAAAGTAAAGTTGCATTTGGAGGGGTCTATACATGAATAGGTTCCCGCTTTAACAATTGATTGGAGCAGGCGTGTAAGAGCTTCTGACCTCACCTCAGTGCTTTCCAAGAAGTCTTCAATCAATTTCACTTAATTGTAGTTTTAATAAGAAGAATTATTGTATTAAATTTTTATAATCGTTATTCAAGATCAATCAATTATTTTGGAAATGGTTGTATATAGTCCAATTTTAAAAACCACGGATGCTCTCGAACAATCAAATCCTGCTCATTAATGCAGCAACACCCTATACTGGAAATGAAGACAAATGATTTGGTGGCTAAACAGAGTAGTTGTTAATTTTTTTCAATTTTAGGCATGTTGGAGTTTGTTGTCCTGATGACATAGCTCTTAGAGGATATGAAGGCTCCCAAATCATACAAGATTTGCCGGGAGGAGGGGAAGATTATGAGAACGAAAATACCACAGGTAAACGAAACTTTCTCATTCGAGATTCTTGTAACGTGAATTCGAAAAGAATATGCAATAAATTTCACTGAATTCTTCGATTGGAAACAATATTTTAAATTCCAATTTTGCAGACCTATACACAGAATAATAGAGTTCTTCATTTCAGTACACTATATATTTTTTGCGTGCTTTGTATTTTTGTTTTTTTTTATTTGTATTTTCCGACTATCCTTATTCCTTCAACGAAACCCCTCAGAAGCTTGAAGCTTGTGCGAGTTAGGATACTGGGTGTGTTCTGTGTAGGCATTGTTACTAATTCCTAGCGCCACGTTAGGAACAACACTGTTAATTGTTCACCCAACAGCGAATGGTTAGACGGTCCCCTTAAGCCTGGTCCAGATGAGTGTAATCCGAGCAAGGAATGCAACAACGATTCGGCGAATAGTGTGGACGGCACTCGAGCTCAGCCTCGAATAATACATTTAAATGCATCGTTCGAGTTGAAAACCGAGTCCCGAAGGAGCAGAAAGAACGCTGCCTAGAACCATAAAACTTCCTGTGATTTATTGCATTCGCTGTTCGCATTAAGCCGGGTCCAGATGAGTGTAATCCGAGCAAGGAATGCAACAACGATTCGGCGAATAGTGTGGACGGCACTAGAGCTCAGCCTCGAATAATACATTCAAATGCATCGTTCGAGCTGAAAACCGAGTCACGACGGAGCAGAAAGAGCGCTGCCACGAACCATCAAACTCTGTGATTTATTGCATTGTGGTGTTCGCATTACATTCATCTGGGCCGGCTTCAAAACCGGAAAAGTTATATCCCGGCCAAGGGCTTGAACCCCAGACCCTACTCATGAGGTATGAGCTCTTACCACTGAGCTACCGCCGCTTGCTGTGAAACAATTTATATTTATTATAATTTCAAACAAGTTTCTGTAATTCTCGTTTTTCGAGCAGAGAATGTTCTCAATCGATTACATTCTGTACGTCCGCGAACTTTACGAAGAAAAAGACCTGCGGATTTGAAATTATAGGACAGCTCCAGTTGCCCCAATTACGATCGTTAATGGTCAAAATCCGCAGAGTTCTGCTGGAGTTATAGACATCTGAAATTCATCTCACTCGATGAATCTAATACCACCGATCCGATTGAATTGAAACTATGTAAGTGGTATGCAATTCGTGAATGGGTGGGTATGATTCCGCAGATACACATTCAAAATTCCATTTTCCCAAAATATATATCGGCTCGAACTGAAATCTAGTATTTGATTTGAACTGATAGCTTGAAGGAATTTTCAAAGAAAATTTTGTTTTCGAATATTTCTATTCTTCTCATTGATACAGTTCATTGATCAACCAAGTTTCATTTCGATCAGATGAATATTTTTCGAGTTATTAAAAAATTAAAGTTTCGAATGGCCCTAACACAAAAACCATTCGGCAGAATTTGTCCATCCAAGAACTCAACAGAGATATTGAGGATCGAAAGCTAACCTAAGAATTTCAAGACACTAGGTCTTTTGTTTCGAAAGTAAGAGCACGGCCGGCCGGACATAATCAAATTTGAACACGGATTCTTCATCAGTGAGTCCTACCTAGTCGTTCAAGACCAATTTCAGCTCGAGATTCCCCAGAATAAGTGCGTAAAAAAGAAGAGTGTATAGCAAAAAACAACCCCCATTCTCATTTCCCCTATGGTGTCATCATGCTAACAAGGTTGATATAAATTGATTTGAACCAACCTTATAAAATGTGCCTCTACGAACCAGAGTTTTGCATTTGCGAGATATTAAGAACCTATGGTACCTTTTTAAATGGACACAATTTATAAAGAATTATAAAGAGCTTTGTACCTACAAAGGCCAAAACCATACTACAGAGGTCTTATGTGAAGAAATAATCCACCACGTATATGTATGAGCATTTGCCTGGTGCGTATTTGAGCATTCTAGGACAGTTCTGGTCAATGCCATAGCCAGAGATGAATTTGAAGTAGTACAATGGAGTTTGAACGTAGGGCAGTGAAATTTTTCATCCATTCAAATAATTTTCCGAATATTTTTTGCTTTTGTAAGGTAGGGCAACGGTGATTCAATATAGGGTAGTGCCCTACCAAGCCCAACCATAGCTGCAGCCCTTGTTCCGGTTTGCATAGTTGCGTATATTAATATATTGATTTTCTTGGAGAGAATGATAGCATTAAACGGCGTCTTTTTAAGGTTGTGGTATTCCTGGCGATAGGAGGGTAGTTGGAGAGCACCCAGTTCAGCATGCTTCAGTGCCAGAATGGCCTTGGCTGGCTGCCATCTACATGCCAGGAGATCCTAGTGGGCAACAAATCTGTGGAGGATCTCTCATCACAGATCAACATATTCTTACTGCATCACATTGTACTGACGGGTAAGATTAACTCTTCAACATTGATCTCATTGTACTGTAACTTTTCTTCATTCCCGTTGTCTCAGATGAGGTCTTATTCCTCATTAAAAGTTTGAAGATGGTGGTGGTACAGGACCAGATATGATCTCTGCCAGGATACTCATATCCTTTCGCTCCTTTAGTATCTGACCAGTTTATCCTATCTCATCAATACATCTGTCAGTTCTGGATGTTTTCCATCCATATTGAAACCTGTTATAGGTCAAACAAAAAAGATTAGAAATATAGAATATCAACTGGATATCTATATCCATAAAACAGCTGATTCATAAACGGGCCAATCAGTGCTGAAGGAATCTTTATGATAGACATCAAGATCAGTTGTTCTAGAATAAAGAGTTCTATTGCTTGATTCATTTTCTATTCTTAATGCACCCTTGTAGATCGGGATAAAACTGAAAATGTCCTTTATATCTCTATGGCATCTGAAAGGAGGAATTATCTATTATTATTATCATTATCCATAAATGATTCGAAATGATTTTTTTTCAGGCTGAAAGAACATGAGATTAGGGTACGCCTTGGCGAGTATAATTTCAGGACTAGAAACGAGACAAGAACTGCAGATTTCGCTGTGAAAAAGATTATAATGCATGAAGAATTTGTACTAGCTAGTTACACCAATGACATAGCTATACTGAAATTGGATAGAGCAACAAGTTTCAACACATATATTTGGCCAATTTGCCTTCCTCCAAGAGGTATGGTTTATGAGGGGAAGAATGCTGTTGTAGCAGGTTGGGGGAGACAGGCTTACGAAGGAGAACTTAGTCCTGTTCTGCTGGAGGTAACTGTACCACTGTGGACCCATAAAGAATGCGTTGATGCTTTCTTGGAAGCTGTAACTGAGAATAATATCTGTGCTGCTGCTTACGAAGGTGGCAAAGATTCGTGCACTGTAAGTCACAATTTTCAACAGTGATTCGCCATTAGCTCGACAATTCAAATCGGATTATTATATTATGTGTCATCATAGAAATCTCTATCTATCTCACTTTTTCGATTATCTCTTTAAAAACCAATATCACATTTTGTCTGGTTTTGGTTTTTTCAGCTCATGAATGAATACAGTTCCGATTATAGACAGCATATCGATTTGTTCTGGATTAAATTACATATATCTTTGGAACTTGCAGACCATGGTCGGTTTTGTGCCGATGTTCTGGGGAACCGCGTGCTTTCGTTTTGTCCAACTGTTTGTTATTTCCGAAAATTATCTCAAACGAACAGGTTGAACTCACCGATGACGAATCTGGTGCTAAAATCGCTAATGGGTAGAATTGGAATAACAGTTTTGGAGTTAGTTATAGTTTGGTAAGGGGTTATATTACACTGCGACCTTAAGGTCTATTGTGACCCCCCCCCCCTACGTCAGAGCTGTTTTCGCACTGCGCTCCTACAGCTCACCCTCCAGCTCTAGAGCTCTAATGAATTCTAATATCTGTGAGGGCTTCAAGGAGGATCAGTTCGCATTCCTCCTATGATTCTCCTGTCCAGGATATTTCTTGCGCAGGCTCACAATGGCGAGGCATTTTGTGATCAGGGGAACAGGAGTTTCCTCCTCTGCCCCACAGAATCTGCACTCGTCAGTTTCTGATAAGTCCATTCCTATCATGTGCTTCCTCAGGCGACAGTGTCCTGTGAGGAAACCAGTGAGGAGGCGTAACTTGTTCTTACTGAGATCCAAAAGATTTTTGGACCTTGCAATTTCAAAGTTCTCAAGGAACTTTTAAGAGTGTTCCATTCCTGGAGAATTCCTCCAGAGTCCTCCTCTTTCATTTTCTTCCTTCTCCAAAAACTCTTTCTTATAAGTGCATTTGCCTGTACCACAGAAAGGTTCTGGGCCAGTAGGTAGCATTCGTGCTCCCTTTCTGGCTAGAGTGTTAGACTCCCCATTTCCTTTGACTCCTGAGTGCCCAGGAAGCCAGACTAAGGAGACCTTGTTTTGAAGTTACAAGGCATTTGAAATTTAGAGGGTATTTTTCTGATATTTCAGGAACTACTTGAGTGATTAGATTTGAACTTGGTAGTAAGTTGAAGCATAACGCTCAACTTTTGGTGGAGTTCTGTTGAGATCCTACTTTGAGTATATTCGAATGAGCAGTTTTTCCGATTTTTTCAGAAATCTCTTTTTTTCGGAAACTTTCCATAATATTCGAAAAAGGCTTAGACGTTGCACTTCATATTTCACAGCAGTATATCAAATTTCAGTTCGACACGATCATAATTTCGTATTTCATTTTTCGGAACCGTTGTTTTCTCCAGAATAACTAGAAAAATATTGACTCGATGCTGATGAAACTTGGCAGCCAGTTTGGAAATGCTGATGAACAACTTCGTGCAAAACTTCGTGTCTCATTTGAACAATTTGAAAAAAAAATCCAATTTCTTTTCTCGAATATTCAATCTTCTGACCATATCATTCTCACGAAATTCTGTATGTACTTTTAAGCTATAACTTTCAATTAAGTGCGGGGGTTCAATGCAATCGTATATTTGTTTTTGAAAATAATGGGAAAATAAAATTCTGAATGGGTGGATTTCATTCATTGACGAATTCGGCCTTCTCAATTAAGTTCCGAACCTACTCCACAAATATCGAGTTTGTTTCTTTCGGTTATGTTTAAGATTGACCGTGACGACGATTCCGTAGATTTACAAATACTGATTTGATTGAATTGAAATTGTGTACTTGTTTGAAAAATGACAACTCAAAGGTTCCTGCAGAATTTCGTGAAGTTAATATGATTGAAAGAACACCAAATCTTTCCATCAAGAGGAAGTGAAGTTTCTTTTGGCAAGGTCAATACGTGAATAGATGACCGCTTTGGCCACGAATTTGAACATAAGCGCAAAACCTCCCTACTTCATGTCGGTGCTCTTCTAGAATTTCTCGCAGTAAGTTTCACGGTTTTCCCTCAATTAGATGATTTCGACCGTAAACTTAGGAAAAAGAATTGGGAAACTACTAATAAACCTAATATTTAATTTTGGAAGGTACAGCTGAACTATATAGAATATGGGTAGAATAAAAACACAGTAGATTCCTTGTCTGATTTTAGAAATATTCATATTTCATAGGGTGATTCTGGTGGACCCTTGAACTTCCGTTTGGAGAATGGCAGATGGGTCATAATTGGCATCGTCTCTTGGGGTGTAGGATGTGCAGCTAAGGGAAGTCCAGGAGTATACACCAAAGTGGAGAATTTCCTTCCATGGATCATCAAAAATACCATTGCAGAATGAGTAAATGTAGTTCGTATATCTTTATTAGTCTTTGAAGTTACATTCTTTGAAATAAAATGATTTATATCTACCAACATATCATAAAATTTATAATAAAATTAAAAAAATAACAAACAACGAATTCAATATTTATTAATAAATGTTAATACCAAAGGACTCAATAAATAGCTTTCTCATCCAATATTTTCAAATAATTTGCAATCCTCAGCCATAGTATATTCTCTTACTGTAATCACATTTTCAAGAAAATTGAGAATCATTTAAATTTTATATTCTCTCAACATAATGAGATAACTCATCATAGCCAAAACAAGGGTAATGTTTCTCCGAGAGGGTTAATAGATACATTACAGAAAAAATTATATCTACCTCATTCTTGGTATGTACTACTTTCAATATATAATATACTCCTATGTTAGATTATTTGGACAGAGTTCTCAATTAAATGAGAGAGTAGATTATGGCGAATCAATTTCTTTGTGACAAGGACTCGAGAATTTCTTCTTGAAAAAGTGAAACAAATTGAACAGATCACCACTGCAATATTTTTTACGTATCAAAAAATTCATCAAGCGTGAATATTTTATTATGTGTAACCTACAAAGTAAAGAAAGACTTATAAAAATGGTCCATCAAGGGTTTCAACACTTTACTCAACTACTCAGATTTCGAGGAAAAGATTGAGGTCTCCAATTGTTTAAACATCCAAATGACCTCAGCTAATAATCTCAAGATCGAGATGTATTGATTCTCCTTGAAATCGTATGATAATCAAAGAAGTATTGCGGGTGAACTATGAATACTGTTGTTTCCATCGATTTTTAGGTGACAAGTATCAGCTTTATTAACACACATAACAGCAGGTTTGATAAGATCATACATCTGGAAGAAAATGATAAGGTTTATTACACATTGAATAACATCAAAAAAGCTCTAGGCCAATCGAAATTCTCCAGAGCGTATTAATGAATTTTACCAGGATTGCATCTTCCGCAACTTGAAACATTAATTTTAGTTCTTATCATTCATTTAATATCACTTTCAGGAATATAATAGAAATTACTTTGTTTCTATCAGTATTTTGTATTGAAAATTTTAGGGTGATCCGAGTTTCATTGTACAACTTTATTTCTAAACTGGTGAATAACAAGTTGAGCTGCGTGGCTTTTAAATTTTTCTGAAGACCTTCTTCTTGCGAATTGCGAAAAGTGGGTGATTCCATAGGTCCTCTTTCTTATTTAGATTTTTTGAGTTTAACTGCGGGGTTATTAAGGTGATAGTGGATTTCTATCGATTCCAGAATGTCCAGTACATTGCTTTTCGGTAACAGGTTTAGAATTTAGAGATTATTCGAGTCAAGGAAGGTATGATTTTCGTAGATATGGGTCGCGAAATGTCTTCTGGTGCTTGTATGATTTCTGGAGCCTTTTGAACCTTTTTTGATGGTTCTACCTGTTTGGCCAACATAAACTGCATTCTTGATAGCTTATCAATTTATAAACTCTTGCATAATCGAATTTGTTGTTTTGATCTCTAGCATTAAAAATTAATTTGAATTTTTGAATGATGATGTGAGGGCAAGTTTGGCCCGGAAATGAGTTGTGGTTCTCTACCAACAACCCATTTTCAAAGAGATCAAAAATGAAGAATTTGCGAAACTAAAAAATTTTGGATCAATTTCACAGAACATAGCTCGGATGGTTTCAAAAAATAACATAAAAGTGTCTTCACAACGTTGTCAAAAATTGGAATAATTTTTTTTATGCTAAAGTTGAAAACAACAAATTCGATAATCCAGGAGTTTCTAAATGAGGTTGTGAAGAATCGAATAGCGTTCATGTAGGCCAAAGAAATAGAACCTTCTAAAAAAGGTTCATATAGCACCAGTAATCATACAAGCACCGAAGAGATAACTCCAATTTAGCGAACCATATCTTCCCAAACGTGAATTACCTCGAAATTCTTCCCTTGGTATGGAAAACTAACAAACTGGACATTCAGGAATCGATGAAATTCTACCTTAATAACACGGTAGTGAAACTTATGAACGAACAGGCGGACCTGAAAATTTCCTCACATTTCGAAATTCTCAAAAAATAAGCCTGCAAAAAAGATTTTGAAGTCTTTCTGATCAACAAGTAGGTAAAGGGTTTTTCAACAAGAACTTTGTTTTTCAATGTGGTAACACCGGCACCACATGACAGTTTTGACATTTAGTTTTTTGACGTATTCGCAGTATATGCTTTGGCAATTGTTACAATGAATTCAATTTCGCTCGAAAATCGCATTAAAATAATTCAAATCCACTATGAAAATGGTCGTTCTGTTAAAGTTACATTTCGTAAAATTTGTGATATTTTCGGACAACATAAACGTCCTTCTGAGACCGCTATCAAGAATGAAAATCCTAAAGCAATTATTGAGAAGCCTTTGCATGCTCAACGTGTCACTGTGTGGTGTGCTATGTGGTCTGGAGGTGTGATTGGGCCGTTTTTTTTTCGAAGATGAGGCTGGAATGCGGTAACAGTCAATGGATCACGCTTTCGCGAGATATTAACCACTGAATTTTGGCCTATTATTGATGACATGGATGTCACTAAAATGTGGTTTCAACAAGACGGTGCCACATGTCACACAGCCAATGAAACGATCAATTTATCGCAAACCAAATTTTCCGATCGCATAATTTCACGAAATTCAGCTGTTAAGTGGCCGGCCAGATCGTGTGATTTAACACCACTGGATTATTTTTTGTGGGGCTATGTTAAAGACAGAGTTTATACGGAGCCAATCGAATCGATTGCAGCCTTAAAACTCAAAATCCATGATGTCATTAACGAAATAGACCCTCCATCTTGCCAAAAAGTGATTAAAAAGTTTGATGAAAGAATCACCGTCTGTCAGCGTGGTCGTGGTGGACATTTGTCAGATATCATTTTTCATTCATAATTGCCGAACATTTCACTTTGTAATACAATAAAAATTTTATTCATTTTCCACTAAATTCTTTGTTTTATTTTGTTTTAAAAAACAAAGTTCTTGTTGAAAACCCCTTTATAACACCAGTTTGAAAATGTAGTTGTTCTACGGAACTCGGGCCACTGTGAAACCTTCAATAAAACAGAGTGATAGGAGACGAAGTAATTCTTTATTTTATTTCAAATGAACTATCACGAAGTACCTAATAGGTTTATCCATTAATCTTAGGTATGTTGAAAGAAAAGAATGTTATTTTGGGGGGTGGTAATAAAACCCATGTAGGTCTCCATGATATAGTCATTCCTACCTGGTGCCAGTTGAATTTTGAAAAGTATATAGAACAATTTGAAAATTGAGGTAATAATGAGACACCGTTTTGTGGAAAAAAATCGTTCTCACCAAAATCTTGTAGGTTGTTGGTTACGGAGTTTCTGCTAAACAATCAAACATGGGCACCATCTAGTGAATCATGACTGGATAGTAGAGGTACTCTTGGTCCAATATCGAGTACTTCCATGTCAGACATGTTTTGGATGTTACCGTCTATAATACTGTTAGATCGATTCATTGAATCAGACGTTGATTGCTTCAACTCAGGTTGTTGCGCCCTCGTTGTGGTCTCAGGTTTCTCTCCCATTAACCAGTATGTGAGCATTGTGCCTTTTCCCTGTAACGAGAAATTTGATTGTGGTTAAGCAATCCATTCATAGATTCAAATGGGCGATGGGAATCATCAAATCTATGTACAAAAGGCGAATTTTCCAAAATTAATTTTTGATAGGTGGATTGTTTGAGAGGACAATCAGTAATCGTGCAGTTTTGAATACCTACAGCAATGGGAGTTTTAGGGTTAAAATGAACTGATAGTATCAAACCTGATCCGTAGGACTATAAACTGCATTGAGACAACGAACAATTGGACTATTCCACCCGACTTTGTTTAGATTTGATTATGTCCCAAAAAGACGGAAAAAATATTCTGATATTTTACCACGTTTTTTGACTAAAGCTTGCATTATTTTTTGATTTCCTTTACTCAAATGGAGTCACCAATATTCGGCGAATCAGAAAACATCTTAATATTTGAAATGGAAAAATATCACAATAAAAACCTAGAAAAGCACTGCCGTGAAGGCAAAAGTTTTTGCGCTCATGCTCAACGGAGATGACCGCTTTAGCAACGAATTTGAACATGCGCGCAAAAGCTTCTACCTTCACAGCAGTCCTTTTCTAGGTATTTTTCGATTGAGTACTGGATTTCAATTCGATCTAATCTGTATTTTTGGAAATATTGAGAAAATAAAATTTTTAATTGGTATATCTACGGAATCATTGGGCGAATTTTACCCATTCACGAATTCGACCTCGGTAATTAAGCCCCAAATCTACTCTACAAATATCGAGTTTCTAAGATGTTTCTTCCGGTTATTATTGCCTAACTGCTGACCGTAAACACAATAACGTGAATGGGTGAAATCCGCCCAATGATCCCGGCCCATTCAAAACTTTATTTCCCTAATATTTCCAAGAAACAGATTAGATCGAATTGAAATTCAGTACTTTATCGAAAAATGACAGTTCGAAGGTTTACACAAAATAAAATGTAGCGAATTCATCCACTTCAACAAAAACGGCAAAAAGGGCGGAGTCGAAACACGAAATTCAAATCTCCGAAAAAATCGCATAAATATATTTCGCTCCGCTCTCAAAAATCACTTTACACTCTCCAATCCATCTGCATCCACCGATTACGCCACCGCCAAGAAGATATTCGATACGCTGCATTCCTGACCCAACATCTGGGTTTTTACCACCCTCGAAGACGGAAACGCAGTACCGACCGGCGCCTAAGCATCCCTTGGCTCCACGATCGACCAGTCCCGTCACCAGCGAAGAAACTACCTGTCAGCACCCAAGAAGATTTACAACAAGAATTGTTAGCCTGAGCCTCCCAACAAAAAGAATTTTATTGCCTTTCGAATTCACTTTTGTTGTAACACTCGACAGAAAAATAAACAGGCTAATCCCTTTTCTTTATTGCGTGTTTGATTTCACAGGACACACGACCCCACAAAAATGAGGATCATATAATAAGAAGATCACAGAATATTGAAGATTTAAAAAAAATTTGGTAAATTTTTTTTCAAATTGGTCTAATGACACGATCAGCACGAAATTTCGCATGAAGTTGTCTTTCAGCATATTCGAACTAGCTGCGAAGTTTCATCCTTACTGAATCCGTTTTCTCGAGTTATACCGAAAAAAACAACGATATCGAGAAGAAAACCACGAAATTTTACTATTGTTTCCCAATATCTCAGAACTAATAGCCGTATCGAATTGAAATTTGGCAAACTGCTATGAAATATGGGGCTCAAAGTATGCGCTGAGTTTTTTCTTGAATGTTATAGACAGTTCACGAAAAAAAAATGTTTTCGAAAAAAACTTCGAAAAAAAATGTTTTCAAAATTTACTAATAGTATGATCTTAACAAAATATCGCGAAAAGTTCCGCGTTGCTATACTCCAACTAACTAAGTTTCAATCCAATCGTTCCAGTAGTTCGCGAATTATCGCCAAAATAACGTCAAAACTTTAAAAGGCTCTAACTCCGAAACCATTTGGCGGATTTTGCCCATTAACGAACTCAACAGTCGCATTTTGAAATGCAACCACCCTGAAAGTTTCAGGTCGATAGTACGACCGTAATCGTGACACGGACTGTCGGCCGGCCGGACAGAATCGTTTTTGACACTGGATTCTAACCTAGTCGTTTGAGATCATTTTCGGCCCGAAATTCGAAGATTACAGACATGATTGCACGCCGTTTCCTAGAACATGCGCGAAAAAATCCACATAATTGAAAAAAACATTGCATTTCTAGGATTTTTATTTTTCAATATCAGAGGCTGTTTGGATTGATTAATTTCAGACTATCTTTTAGTGCCGTAGAAGGAATAGAGGCCATAACAGAGAAAAAATTCTTCAAACTCAAACAGCTTTCTTACTAGATAGCAAATTGAAACTGCAAGGCATTCTTCAACACTGATCTTCAATTGAAATAATACTTGAAACCACGAGTATTTTTCAGCTGAATTACTAAATGAATCTTAAACATCTTCGTTCATGACTATATAATGAATTGTGGACTCCTTCAAATCGATGGCGAAATGTTTCAGAATATTCTCATGATGTTGAATTCATCATAACAGGGTAAGTTTTAAATGATATTCGCAATCGAAAGCTAATCGTGTAAGGAGTTTTTTTTTCAGTTATGTGAAACAATAAACTAGCAAGAGCTGGCTACAATCAATAATTGGAAGTTTCATTCAGTCCAGACTACGTCCCGATCAAATCAAAGAAGCATCAGCAATAACATAGAGAAATATAATCTTTGAAATCAATCAGCTTTGTCATCATAATACCGACTGCTGTATTCGAAACGTCTTGTGAGAAACTCCTCGAACATCGGAGTTTCTCGAGTAAAACAATATCCCCAAAAAGTCAATATGAAATACTAGGTAAAGGAACGTCTCGATAAGATCACTAAATCAAATTTCGACATCATTACTGTATAATGAGTAGTTCGTTTGTTTTGTGAATTGGGGGTGAAGAGCTTCAATTCACGCTCATAACCTTGGCAATACTGACAATCCTATCCTTATTCTTATACTTTGAAAAAGGCTCTAGATACTAGATATGTTACTTTTTGATAGAGAATCCGAAGTTACTTTGAGTATCTAGATACTCTTCGAAAAAGGAACTTAGATACGTATCTTAAAGTTCCGTTTTGAAAAAGATAAGATACTTTTTAAGTTCCTTTATTTAGGTTGGAGTTACTAAACATTTTAGATGAAGTAATGTATTTCTTGTTTTGTTGACTTAATAAGTTTTGAGAATCGAAGGATTGGTATGCTCAAATTCCATTGATGCCAAAATTTGAGATAAAAGCAACCTCCTTAAAAAACAACAACCCCAACCAATGAATGATTTATAGAGTAATAGATAATAGTTCATTTACTTATTCAAAACAAAATTGATTTTATTCTAATTCTCTCAATTTGAAGGAAAAGTGGAAAGTTTTTTCTGAAAATCTGACCGGCATAAGTCAGTATAAATGTAGCATAACTATATTCAACAATTTTTAATACATAAGAATTATAGTGCTGGGCTAAATTTCTTCCGAAATCTTTTTTTTTTAAATTAGCAGGATTTTTGTGAAAAAATCAACGACAAGAATCATCTTACGTATATTTCAAGTTTTGGCATATCTATTTTAATCACGGATAAAAATTCAAAAAGCACTGCCGTGAAGGCAGCAACTTTTGCGCGCATGTTCAATGTAGATGACCGCTTCAGCAACGAATTTGTACATGCACGCAAAAGCTGCTGCCTTCACGGCAGTGCTTTTTGAAATATTTCACTGATAAATTACTGGATTTCGATTCGATCTAATCTGTATTTTTGGAAATATTGGAAAATAAAATTTTGAATGGGTATATCTGCGGAATCTTTGAGCGGATTTTATCCATTCACGAATTCGACCTTCGTAATTAAGCCCCAAAACTATTCTACAAATATTGAGTTTCTAAGTCGTTTCTTCCGGAAGTTATTGTGTTTACGGTCAGCCTAACGGCCGACTGCGTAAAAACAATAACTTCCGAAAGAAACAACTTAGAACCTCTATATTTGTAGAGAAGGTGTGGACCTTAATTACGAAGGCCGAATTCGTGAATGGTAAAATCCACCCAATGATTCCGTAGATATACCCAATCAAAATTTTATTTTTCCAATATTCCCAAAAATACAGATCAGATCGAATTGAAATCCAGTACTTCATCGAAAAATAACAGTTCGAAGTTTCATACAGAATTTGATGAGGATGATATGATGAGAAAAATCATACAATTTTTTTTTTCAAATTGTTCTAATGACACGATTATCACGAAATTTCGTATGAAGTTGTCTTTCAGCATCTCAAAACTAGCTGTGAAGTTTCATCAGGACTGAATCAGTATTTCTCGAGTTATACCGAAAAAATAAACGATATCGAGAAGAAAACCTCGAAATTTGACACATTTTTTCCCGATATCTCCGAAACTTGTGATCGTATCGAACTGAAATTTGGTACACTGCTGTTAAATATGAAGTTCGAAGTGTTGGTGGACTTGTTTTTCGGATATGATGAATGGTTTCCAAAAAAAAAAATTTTTTGGAAAAAAATTTCGAAAAAAATTTTTTTTAAAATTAAATGACAATCTGATCCTGACGAAATTTAGCTTAAAGTTGCGCGTCGTTATACTCCACCCAACTGCCAAGTTTGAATCCAATCTCTCAAGTAGTTTCTGAAATAAAAAATAAATAACTTCAAAACTTCAACTGCCTATAACTCCGAAACTATTCGACCGATTTGGCCCATTAACGAACTTAACCGCGGCATTCTGATGCGCAACCTATCCTGAAAGTTTCAAGTTGCTAGCTTGCTTCTGTCGACAGTTAGCGTGTCTACGGCCGGCCGGCCGGCGGGCCGGCCGGACAGAATCGATTTTGACACCGGATTCGTCATCAGTGAGTCCAACCTAGTCGATTGAGACCATTTTCGGCTCAATCATCCAAAATTACAGACATTTGATCAAAACGATAGCACGCTGTTCCCCTAGAACATGCGCGCAAAAAACGAAATAGGCGGGCTAACTTTAGTTTCATTTTCGCGATTTCCCGAGAAACCCGACGAAATTTCGTGAATATATTCACGTACAATTCAGCACAAATGTAACACAAACTTTGTGACTCTTTGAGAAGAAAATTCTGCATTTATGATTTCTGTAGAAATCAGAGGGACTTTCAGAAAAATTCGAACGATACAACTCATATATAAATATATAACACAATCTATTTCAGCTGTTTGCATACCAGTGTTTCGAAAAGAGCTGGGCTAGCCTATTTTGAACATTTTGTGGAATATCTTGAGGATCGGAATAAAGAAAAATTTCAACGGCTCAAAGCAGCACAAACCAAGATCAATTCAGCAGAAAGATTTTTTTCGAAAACCGCAAAGCGCTGGGCCATCTTCACACACATCCGTCTAAATGAACTTTTTTTTTAAGTTACAAGATTCAGTTTCTTCTGAAAAGTATCTAAGATACTAGTTACTTTTCGCCAACAAAAAAAGGAACTAACATAACGTAACTAAGATACATTAAAGTATCTAAGTTGATATAAAGTAGCTAAGATCCTTTTTTCTGACAGCTCTGTTTATAAGCATGAATTATGAATTTGGAGTGACGCTCGAAATCAGAAGCCATTCGTTTGAGTAGTGATGCCCATGAGACCAACGAGACGAGACTCTCCTAAAGTCTCGTCTCGTCTCGTTTCTAGGAGTGTAGTCTCGTCTCGAGTCTCGTCTCGTACCCCTCAGTGTCGTCTCGTCTCGAGTCTCGTACGAGAGTCTCGAAAAAGCCTCGCAGTCTCGTGCCACTGTATCTTATTTCTGAGGTACTCACCTGCTTCCTTCAATAATAGTAAAAAAAAGTAAAATCCGCTCAATGATTCCGTAGATATACCCATTCAAAATTTTATTTTCCCAATATTTCCAAAAATGCAGATCAGATCGAATTGAAATCCAGTACTTTAACGAAAAACGACAGTTCGAAGGTTGATATAGAATTTAATGAGGATATTATGATAAGAAGATCACAGAATATTGAATATTTGAAAAAAAAAAAATTAAATTTCCCCATTCAAAATTTTATTTTCCCAATATTTTCGAAAATACAGATTAAATCGAATTGAAATCCAGGACTTTATCGAAAAAAACAAGGAAAGCACTGCCGTGAAGGCAGCAGCTTTTGCGCGCTTGTTCAAATTCGTTACCAAAGCGGTCATCTCCATTGAAGATTTGCGCAAAAGCTGCTGCCTTCACGGCAGTGCTTTTCTAGGTTTTTTAAATTTATGTTGAATATGGCATTAAATAACTTGAAACACAATTTTCGAAATTTTGGTCATAACGATACAGCTAGCGACATCTATTGTCACTAACAAATAACTAATTTTCGAATTTCATACTAAGAATGGCATCAAACGATTGGAAAACCAATTTTCGACATTTTTGCCAAAACGATACAGCTAACGACATTTATTGTCACTACATCGAACCATGGAAATGTCCATAATTTCTTAAAATTATGCTAAAAATGGCATTAAATGACTGGAAAAACAATTTTCGAAATTTTGGCCAAAACAATACAGCTAGCGACATCTATTGTCACCACATAGAACTATGAAAATATCCATAATTTTTTCAATTTATGCTGAAAATGGCATTAAATGACTGGAAAAACGATATTCGAAACTTTGGCCGAAACGAAACAGCTGGCGACATCTATTGTCACCATATCGAACTATGAAAATGTCCATAATTTCTTAAATTTATGCTGAAGATGGCTTTAAATGACTGGAAAACAATTTTCGAAATTTTGGCCGAAACGATACACCTAGCGACATCTATTTCACTACGTCGAACTATGAAAATGTCCATAATTTTACAAATTCATGCTGAGAATGGCTTGAAATGACTGTAAAAACAATTTTCGGAATTTAAGCTAAAATAACAGAGCTAGCGACATCTATTGTCAGCACATCGAACTATGAAAATATCCATAATTTTTTCAATTTATGCTGAAAAGGGCATTAAATGACTGGAAAAACGATATTCGAAACTTTGGCCGAAACGAAACAGCTGGCGACATCTATTGTCACCATATCGAACTATGAAAATGTCCATAATTTCTTAAATTTATTCTGAAGATGGCTTTAAATGACTGGAAAACAATTTTCGAAATTTTGGCCGAAACGGTACACCTAGCGACATCTATTTTACTACGTCGAACTATGAAAATGTCCATAATTTCACAAATTCATGCTGAGAATGGCTTGAAATGACTGTAAAAACAATTTTCGGAATTTAAGCCAAAATAATACAGCTAGCGATATCTATTGTCAATACTTCGAACTATGAAATGTCTGAGTTTCGGATTTCATGCTGAAAATGGCATTAAACGACTGCAAAAACAATTTTCGAACTTTTCGCCGAAACGATACAGCTAGCGACCTCTATTGTCACTATGTCGAACTTTTTAATTCGATTTTTATAGTTCGACGTAGTGACAAGATATGTCGCTAGCTGTATCGTTTTAGCCAAAATATTGCGAATTGTTTTTTCAGTCCTTTCATGTCATTTTCAGTATAAATTTCAAAACTTATGGACATGTTCATAGTTCGATGTACTGACAATAGATGTCGCTAGCTGTATCGTTTTGGCAAAAATTTCAAAAATTGTTTTTGCAGCCGTGTGATGCCATTTTCAGCATCAAATTCGAAAACTAGACATGTTATAGTTCAAGGTGGCGGCAATAGATGTCGCTAGCTGTACTGTTGGGGGCAAAATTTCGAAAATTGTTTATCCAGTCCTTCAATGCCATTTCCAGCATTAATTTCGAAAATTATTGACATGTTCATAGTTTTTGCAGTCGTTTGATGCCATTTTCAGCATGCTGTTCAAAAATTAGACCTTTTATAGTTCGAGGTAGTGACAATAGATGTCGCTAGCTGTATCGTTTTAGCCAAAATTTCGAAAATTGTTTTTTCAGTCATTTAATGCAATTTTCAGCATAAATTTCATAAACCTAGAAAAGCACTTACGTGAAGTCAGCAACTTTTGCGCTTGTGTTCACTTTCGGTGATACCCTTCGAACATGCGCGCAAAAGCTGCTGACTTCACGTCAGTGCTTCTCTTGGTTTTTCTATTTATTGCTTTCGTTATGCTGATATCAATTATTTATGCAATATTGAAGTTTTTGACAATTTTGAAAATTATGGTATCATGAAAATGAAAAATATGAATATAATAATTATATCGAAACGTTAATTATCCCATTTCATCTCATTAGCACAGCCAAGATCGAGATGCTTATTCCAAAAACAATTCTGTCGTCAAGAAAAGGATTCAGGGATAGATGAACATGATTGACTTGGAACACGACTTTTTCATGTGCTTTTCGAATTGAGAATATTTAGAATAAAGAAAATTACTCGAAATGGAATACAGTCCTGATAATAGTAGAAATATTATATCTTATCGGTTCTATCGACCTCAAAGTAAGTTTAATTCAATTAATATTTGGAATTTCATCGATACAACGTTGTTGAAAATGAGAATCAATCATCATTTAGCTGATTGAGATAAAAGAGATGGATATATTTACGATCCATTAAAATGATATGACGAGATTTTCGAGACTCACGAGACTCTCGTACGAGACTCGAGACGAGACTTACAAAAGTCTCGTCTCGTCTTGTTTGAATAATTTGCGGTCTCGTCTCGAGTCTGGTCTCGTTTTCGAGACGAGACGAGACAAGAGTCTCGAAAACGAGACTCTCGTGGGCATCACTACATATGGGGGATATTTTTTTCACTCTGAACAAAGTGAAGAAATAAACGATTAACAGATAGCTACGATATGATCAACAGAATGTTCAAATGAAATCATCCTAGAATACCTTCAGAACAGACTGAATCAGCTGGAGCAATAACTTAGGAAAATAAGTAATCTGAATTCAATCAGCCTTGCTATCATAATGCCAGCTGCGGTGTTCGAAACGTCTTGTGAGGAACTCCGCAAATAGTGAAACTTTTCAGAAAAACAATATCCCGGACACATCAACTTGAAGACACTAGGTAAGGTTATATGAATTTTTATTGTCTTCAACGTACCACGTTTTGAATGACGAATTCAGTTATTCTCAATACCACAGATATTACAGAAAAATCTATATTGTTAAAAATTGTATTAATAGCCTGTATCAAGTAGACTTGTTTGAATTCAATATTTGAAATGAAACAAAAGTTTTATTGAGTCAGTATCAATTGTCATAAAATTTTGGAAGTTATAAATATTTTTGAGTGTGTTCTTTACTGTATTTCATTTATTAAAGGAACAAGAGGGTGTAGAACTTATGACGCTACTCGCATTTGACAAGCTTGCCAGTGTTCCTCTACCAACTGAGTGCGTTCAAGTGTTGGTGGAAACACGTGGTAAGATTCTGACAAATAATATAAAATAGATGCTACTGATGATTCGAAAGATAAAACACCGTGTCTAGTATTATTTTAGTATTTTATTTTATTATGTGACCGTTTTCTCAATCTCAATCATATATGCCGTTTCATATAATAATTGAATTTGTCATTCAAAACTAGGTAAGAGTATGTTTTAACAAGACTACTATACCAAATTCCAACTTCGTATAATAAGTTGTCCATTTGTTCTGCGAATGGATGGTAAAGGTCCCAATATTTTATCACGACCTTGAGAAAAAAACGTGGGAAGTTCTAAGTGAAACAACACACTCTAAAAGTCAAATTGAAAACACGAGGTAATGGCATAGTTTCACAATACGAGTAAATTCAATTTCAACATCATCACCCTGCGACAAGTTGTCCATATTTCTGCAAATTGACGGAGAAGATTTTCGATATTTCCTCAAGGCCTTGAGAATACTCACAACTTCCCTACATTCGTAAACATGAAGGATAAATTTCAAATAACGCTTGAATAGTTAATCTGAAAACACGAGCTTCTAATGGTTTGTTTTCACCATCCATTTATATTATCCCCATAACAGATAGAGGAGGAAGCAGCAATTACAGGAGAAAACATCTATTTGACTTTATACTTGAATGAATTCACATTTGTATTGTTTCCATTTATTTTGAATTGAAACATAACGCTAGTGTACAATGGGTATCTACAAGTAACTGCCAAAAGAATTCAAGATCTTTGAATTCAATCACCTCGCTATATACATTGAAAATTTGCTGAGGCAGACTACAGCGTCAGAAACGTCTCGTGATGAACTCTTCAAACATTGGAACTTCTTAAGGTGAGTTTTCAAAGGACTAGCTGAGTAAATTTCATCATCATCGATAGTGGAAAGCTGCAAAATATTCTCACGGCCTTGAGACTACAACCATCTTCCCTTCTATCGTAAACATGGATATTAAATTTCAAATTAGGCTCGAAAGTAGAAGATATTTGTGAGAGGAATATTTCTTACTTTGGACTTTTTACAAATCAGGAACACAAACAAGTGACTTGCACACCCAAAACTAAATACGTAAAGACCAAAACCCACAACAGATAGTTACAATTACCAAGAAAAGAAAGTTTGGATAGATTTATTCAACGGGACCCAACAGAAGGGGTGAGAGCTATAAGGAAATGATTCTCTTGAATTCAGTAAGCTTTACTATTGAATAATTGCTGAGGCAACATTAAGCGGTTAGTATCGTCTTGTGAGAAATTCAGTAAATATTGAAATTTTACTGGTGGAGAAGCGCTCCTGACTTAAGTGAGGGTCGAGAGAGGGCGCTTGGTACAATACTGTGTATTATATTTATTGTGTGGTCGTACATTTGAATTCCTTCAATGCATTGCTAGGGAAACTTTATCGATTAACATATTGAATGAAAACCTAGACAAGCACTGTCGTGAAGTCGGCAGCTTTAGCGCGCATGTTCACTTTTGGTGATAACCTTTGAACATGCGCGCAAAAGCTGCTGACTTCACGTCAGAGCTTTTCTAGGTTATTTGCGATAAACTACTGGATTTCAATTCGATCTAATCTGTATTTTTGGAAATATCGGAAACAACGCATAGAAACTCGATATTTGTAAAGTAGGTTTGGACCTTAATCGCGATGACCGAATTCGTGAATCGGTAAAATCCACCCAATGGTTCCGGAGATAAACCCATTCAAATTTTTATTTTTCCGAACTTTATCGAAAAATGACAGTACCAAGGTTCATACGGAATTTCATGAGGATAATATGATCAGGAGATCAGAGAATATTGAATATTCGAAAAAAAATGAAATTTATTTTTCAAATTGTTCTAATGACACGATCATCACGAAATTCCGCACAAAGCTGCCCATCAGCAAACTAGCTTCTAAGTATCATCATGATTGAATAAGTATTCTTCGAGTTATTTCGGAAAAAAGAACGATGTCGAGAAAAAAACCACGAAATTTCACATATTTGATCCAAATATCTCCAGAAATTATGGTCGTATCGAAAGGAAATTCGGTACAATGCGGTAAAATATACTGTTCAAGGTATGAGCCGGAGTGTTTTCTACATTTAATAGACAGTTCCCGAAGAAAAAAAAAATTATCGAAAAAAAATGTTTCCAAAATTTACTGACAGTTTTATCTCAAGGAAATCTTGTTGTTGTTATCCTTCAACTAACTGTCGAATGACTATAACTCCGAAACTATTCAACCAATTTGTCTCATTAACGAACTTAACCGCCGCATTCCAATGCGCGACCTAATCCGAAAGTTTCAAGTTGCTAGCTCGCTTCGTTTGACAGTTATCGTGATGTCGGCGGGCTGGAGTCGATTTTAACACCAGATGTCATCAGTGAGTCCAACCTTGTCTTTTGAGGCCATTTTCGGGAAAAAATTACAGACATTTAGATAAAATTTTAGCATGCTGTTCCCCAGAACATGCGCGCAAAAAATGATATACACTTGTCTTTCTATATGAACTTTAAAATGAACTATACAGATTGAATGCGTGAACTTGTAGCAGACAACGGAGATCATTTCTTCAGAGTTCATTGCAATTGACACAATGCATTCATTATTGATTCTCTGTTTGAACAATATTAGTTGATGTGTCAGATTATTAAAAGTTTTCATCCACATCGAATCCTGCCAGACAATGCTAGGCTAATTCAAAGCATTAACGGACATGCATGAAACCCGAAACTCCACTCTCACCTCATTTTACGAACAGAACCTTCGAATAACGATAGTGAACAAACGATATAGCATTTCGGAGATCTCGCAAAATCATTGTAAAGAACCAATAATGAATTATCTTTTAGTTATGAATATGATAAAAGTATGCCAGATTCGTATCAGGTATGCCATGGAATTTTATAATAAATTATAATTTGAGAACTCCATTGGACCCACAACTCAATATTTCAAGCCCTTGATTGCATTTCATTCTTCAGATATTCGCAGGACAGAATCTTTATGCCTAATTTTTCAACTCAGCCATTTTTTTTCATTTCAGTGATATCGTCCAACAAAATTTTCCGTTGAAACACAACTCTACATTCAAGCCTTTCTTCGATTTGTATTCTGCAGATATAGACCCAATGTTTACTCTATAAGCGATTTCAAGCTTTGGACCAAAAGGTACGGTTAAAGTTACGGTTATCCAAATTGACAGATTATCCTTTGCCTATATGTCATTTTGGATAACCGTAACTATAACCAGAGCTTTTGGTCCATCCCTTGACATTGATTAATATGTATGACGAATTCACGAAGAATTAACGTTTACAACCAACCATATTTCTTCATGAATTTCAAAATTCCTTCATGGAATATTGCTGTGCTAAAAAATGAAGAAGCCATTCTGCTTCAAACATAATGAAAGTAAAGTTATACTCTGATATCATGTGAGCATCTTAAATTTCCACTTGAATGTATAGTAAATGATTTCCATCGTGGGAATCTTAAATTTATTTTCTTCATAACGAAGAACCGTCGATAAGTTCGTGAGATATAAATTTTTCCAATTGCAGCAAATCACTCTTAAGCCCTAGGGATCCTGCTGAAGATCTCGGAGGATCATCCTCAGATAATAACAGATTTTTCTACAAGCTCTCATGAATTTCCTTTAGGTACTCACGCAGAAAAGCTTTGATAGGCGGATGGCGTAAGGCAGACGGATGGATTATTTTGATGCAGTGCGCGTCAAAATCATGGAACAAATTAATTTTCTCAGAAGAAAAATATTTGGCAACAAAATCCTGAAGCAGGTCAATTTTTGTTTCACATTTACCGAATTTATATGCATTTTTGAAGGATTTTTGTTGCACGCTGTGCCATCCCCATCAACCCTCTAAATTTTTTGAATAGGAAAAGTAGGTCATGTGGTACTTTTTTGGCAAGGTCTTTATATCTTCTTTACAGGCGGGCAGAAATTTTCAAGAAAAAAATTAGTTTTTTTGAAAAATTTGTTAGTTCAAAGAGGTTTTCAGTATGTGCACTTTGTCATGGCTCCTTTACTTTGAGACGATGGTACCGGATGAAATTTGTCACCGAATGAAAGTCGGCCATTACAGTTTTGTTCATGCATAACTTTCAACCCCTACGAGCCCTTTAATGGAGAAAAAAAAAATTTTCACGTGAGGGGGTTGAAAGGGGTTGAAAGTTGTGCATGAACAAAACTGTAATGGTCAACTTTCATTCGGTGACAAATTTCATCAGGTACCATCGTCTCAAAGTAAATGAGCCATGACAAAGTGCACATACTGAAAATCTCTTTGAACTAACTAATTTTTCAAAAAAAAATTTTTCTTGAAAATTTCTGCACGCCTGTAAATAAGATACAAAGACCTTGCCAAAAAAGTACCACATGACCTACTTTCCCTATTCAAAAAATTTAGAGGATTGATGGGAATGGCACAGGGTGCAACAAAAATCCTTCAAAAATGCATGAAAATTTGGTGAAAGTGAGACAAAAATTGACATGTTTCAGGATTTTGTTGCCAAATATATTTCTTGTGAGAAAATGAAATTGTTCCATAATTTTGACGCGCACTGTATAACTTTGAAATATAAACTGTTAATTTTTTTTCGGAGCGATAACTAGAGTTTATTATTCGATTAAATAGTAAACCAATAAAACAACAATAGATAGCTACAATCCTAAAGAAGTGGAAGTTTGATGGATTCATTATAAAAGTAGCTCCAGACCTGATAGCCGGAGAGAAAGCAATAACATAGAGAAGTAATCTCATCGGATGCAATCAGTTTCACAATCAAATAATGCCTGCGACAACGTAAAGCGACAGAAACATCTTGTGAGGAGCTCCTCAAACATTGGAACTCCTTCAAGTGGAACAAAATCTCCCAAAAAGTCAATTTGAGAACACGAGGTAATGGTATGTTTTCACAAGACTTCTAAATGAAACGTCAACATCATTACCGCATAATGAGTTGCCCACTTCTGCAAATGGATGGCAAGTGCTTTAAAATTTTCTCACGACCATGAGAAGGCTTTCCAACCTCCCTGCTTCCCTAAATATGGGGAGTAAATGTCAAGTGACGCTCGAAATACAAAAGCTATTCGTGTTAGGGATATCTTCCGCTCCAGTGTTTTTTTTTCGTTTGCTCTTGCAATTTATCCCGAAGTGAAATTAACGTATTGACATTTTTTACAGTCGGCAGGAAATTCAGTCGGGATTTTGGAAGGGAGGAAAGGGATTGAATCATGTCAGGAATTCATTATTGTTGCCATCCCATTTCAGGCCGTTCAGGAAGTAAACAGCGAGAGATTTCGAACCCTGGAAGATCTTGCCGAAACTGAGGAACGAATACCAATAATAGAATACCAGAATTTTTACCTGGTTTATAAGTTTAGCAATTGAATAGGAAATGTGTCAGTTGAAGCTTCCCCATTGTTGAGAATTCTACATCAGAAGGTAAGTCTAGATTATTTTCGCCTCGATCTTCCAAATAATTCGATTAGCAAGATAGAGCTCCCATGAAATTGTTAAACGTCTTCCAAGTTATTGTATACCATGCGGGACTCACAAACCATAAGTGAGTTGAGTTGAGTTGAGTTGAGAAGAGTTAAGTTAAGTTAAGTTAAGTTAAGTTGAGTTGAGTTGAGTTGAGTTGAGTTGAGTTGAGTTGAGTTGAGTTAATTGATAGGGGGTGTCGGCTTTAATTACAGAAACTTTGAGAAGATGGTAAGTTGTATATAAAATGTGGACCATTTTCACGTGCTTGTTCTGTGGAACATTGCGTTATCTTTGCGTCACAATGTCTCTAATTTTCGAATTATGAGCCGAAAATGTACTCGAACGAATGGGTTGAACTCCCTGAAGTACAATCCGTTGTCGAACTCAATTCTGTTTGTCCGTTTGTGCTCTAACTCTCGAAGGAAAAGACTAAGCGACTTGAAATTGACAGATTAGATTTGGGGTCGAAATACCTCGGTTGGATTTCGTAATAAGTGAAATAGGTTGAATAGTTTCGGACAGAGGCCAATTTGAAATTTTGAGATTAATTCCTCGATATTTCATGAGGTACTGATTCGATCAGATCTAAACTTCGCAGATAGTTTAAAAATACCAATACACAACATATTGCGAAATTTCGTGAGGTTTCGGAAAATAAAAATTTTAAAAATGTTTATTCGAAAATTCTTTCAATTTTTGTTGAAATTTTTTTTTCTCGAAAACTGTTGATGAGATTTCAACGAAATTCGGCAAAAACTTTATAATCAATATACAACAACTATGTCTAAGATTTCAATTCGATCCGATATTTCCTTTCGGAGATAAAAGGAAAAAAAACATTCCAAATTTCGAGTTATTTGAAATTGCAACGTTATTTCCGCAATATCTCAAGAAATACAGATGCAAACAGATTGAAACTCGGTAATCAGTTGAAGAACACCAACGCGCAATCAAGTGCGAAATTTTTTGATTTCGTAGTTAGCAAATAAAAAATATGTTCTACATTTTCTTGAAAAATTTGGCATATTGAGGTCAATATTGAACCAGAATTTTATGCTTTTGTCGGTTTTTTCCTTTTCTTATATATTTCGGTGGATTTGGTGGGGACCTTGATAGATTTAGAATATGTTTCGTCATGAAGAGTATTCAAATATTTGTATTTTGACTGAGGAATATGAAATAAGAAGAAACCAAATTTATTTATAGTATTTTTTCGAAACAAACCAGTCCTGAATCTCGAAATTTTACATCTGGTGCCAAAAAGCAAGAAATTGGGCATTTTGGAATGCGCTGTTGCCCAGAACAAGCGCGTAAAAAGGTGAGGGTACCCCGGTTGTACTCGAAGTACATTAAAACCAAAATCATATTCATATGCATCCCCTTGCATTCATCTATTAAATATTAACACTTGTTTTCACATTTCATCGAAACCCTGCTGAAAAAAAATTGTGTACATTCGATTGAATACATTCCCTATTTTTCTTCCCTATTTTTGTTGTGAAAAATGAAAATAATTCCCCATAATTGAAAAATAGGATAAGAGCTTTGCCCTCATCAGGAAAACTAATCTTCAGCCGTAAGTCAAGGGAATAACGAACGCATTAACAAACATGTCAATTACACAGTGACTTAATTGTTTTCATCTCCTCGTCGCAGTGTTTTAATCTTCCTAATATATTTCGACGTCGTACTATGGCAGTTCGGTAAGGAACATTTATCCTAAATGAAGATTATTGGATATGTCGTAAGCAGAGCGAATTTTGTCCGCTCACTCGAGATTAAACATGGAGGGCATTATTGTCCCTTTGTTGCTTTCAGTACTATGTCTGTTGATATGTCATTATGCATACGTTCTTCCTTCGTGTACGTGATTCGTGCGTTGAACATGGTATTCGATTCCATTAGTATAAACGATCATTTATCCTTATCGAGTTGAGGATTTCTGTCGATGGATTTCATTGAATTCCCGGATTTCCAATCGTCCTTACGGTGCAAGATTTATAAAATAAACACGACTGAATTCGAAAAAAGTATATAACTACCTTTCTCAAGACTCCACTGAAACCCAGTTGTTTTTGTAGTCGTGCTGGCAGTACTTGGAAGCATCGCACAAGTAGACTGGTCGCCTAGTCATTGGTCAAGCTTACAGATTACAAAGAGTAACCTCTGTAATCTGTGGTCGAGCTTCACGTTATGCATAGACTACATATTCATTTATTTATTTATTAACGGTACTACCATGATACCAAGAGGAAAAAATAATCGGATGCAAAAAAAAACAAATAAAATATTTCAATAATTACAATTGTAAGGCACACAAACTCAGAGCCGGATCTAGGGCGTGGCGAGGGAGGCATTTTCCACCGGCGCCAACCAACTAGGGGCGCAAAATTATGATTTTTTTTTCTTGAAATTATGTTTTTTCACTTCAAAGTCCATTCATATTTTAGAGCGGTGCTATAGTGCATGCACCTGTTGTACAATATACGGCGACAAGTAGTTACCAATAAATTAACAGATGATAAATTTACACTTCTCGGTCGCCCAATGATTCCCGATCGCGTCCAGATGTTTGTTATTCGAACACTGAAGACCTCAATTAGCGGCAAGTTCAGAGGGAGTTTAACGTTCGAGCTAGCGGCATGACAAAGAGATTCAGACCGTCCACATTATTCGCCGAATCGTTCATCACACCGGCTTTGATAAGGTTAATGTATTTCGAAGACGTTTACGACCGATAGGCTTGATGAAATCATCCCAGTATTATTAATACTACTTTTTTTCTCGCATGTGGGGTACTTCCATGCAGCGGCGCAGTTGATGGCATCAATAAGAAAAATAGGAACCAGGAACTTATCATAATATTTTATATTATGTGCAATACCGCAAATAACGTGAACGTGCAAGCGGGCCGGGAAATTATTCGTCCTGGGAAAAGTTTAAAAATTTCAATCAGGTATGTTATTTGAATAATTCAATTTTGAGTTGGGGATTATATTCTGTCCGTGCACAGGAGAGTCAATCATTTTCGAAAGATACTGCAAAATTTATAAGGTTATGTTTGGGTTGGGAATATGTCGGCGATATTATCGTTCGAATTTTATTTGCGAGCTCCCAAATTATACCGATTCAATTAAAATTGCGTTGTACCATAATTACACGAGTTTTCATATGTATAAGAAGAAGTTCAAAATGTTGAGAAGAATACGATGAATTTATCGTGTCTCTAGTATTTTATTGATCAGCTTCTTAGCTATGGGTACTACAGAAAGAGGATCAAATGTCGATCAAATGAATAGTATGATTCTTGAGTTTCACAGAAACATGAACCATTTTTCTGTCCTTTTGACATTTGTCTAGCATTGAGACAATTCAGATATGAATATAAACGAGCGCGCAAAACATTACGATTCGACGTCCATGCATTTTCAGAATCTTATATAATTTTAGGTTGATACCAACTGAAATGCCGCGCAAGAAACTATCAGGATTGCAATCTCGGAAGATCAGGGATAAAAATTATTAGACCAAAAAAAAAATACTAGTAATATCTCAAGTTACTTCAAGAACGATCCGGGTATTGTGTCGACAAAAAATGGTTCCACTGGCGAAGCCCATCATGTAGCGGAATTTCCTTCTACTTCTTCAAGTACCGAGCCTATCGTAAGAAAGTATTCCATTTCTGATAATTCGGACAAGGAAAATTCTTTTGACGAGGAATCAGGACTTCCAGAGGTTAAACCTGAACCAGTTGATTTTAATGACCCTACATCATGGCGAATTACATAAAGTAATATTAAAATGTTCGTTATGATCTTTGCTGGTATGTGTGTTCTTTAATGTATTTCAGTTTTTCATTTACACTTTCATTCATTTTTTTTTGAAGCTTTGAATGCTTATATATTTTTTTGAGAATAAATTATTCTATTCGCTTCTTTTTTGTTTTCTTTATACCCTCATTATCGTATATTAATACGTTCGTGAGTTCTCTTCACTACCTTATAAGATACATGGGATATTACAGTAATTTCTCTGCACATATTGTTTGTTATACCTAAGAATCTGATGCTCATTCTCAAAAGAATATAATAATAGTAAAATATCTTAGGAATAGAATAAATACTATAACTCATGAAAAGTATGTAGTCATTGAAAAAAAAAATTGAAAAGGGCGCATTTCGATAACTTGCCACGGGCGCTGAAATCCTAGATCCGGCTCTGCACAAACTCAAAAATATCATCAAAATGAGACAAAAGAAAACTACAAATTAATCAAAGTAGATACATCCCTCCTTAACCTTGACGACGCGCCACTGAATATATCAACCCCGAGAACATTCACTATATTAGTATTCCTCATCATCCTCGGCAGTCGAGAATGAAAACTCTAATTAGTTCTTGATAAACCGGGCCTAAACAGATCAGTTCGCTCAAGAGGTCTTGAAGGAATAATCAGGCTGAACCGAGACAGCAACTCTGGAAAGTAGAGAAGTCCCCTATAGATTTGTGCTACAAAAAGCACGTCAGCCGAGAACCTTCTCGATCTTGAAGAAGGCAGCCCTAGACGGTCACGCATATGACTCTCAGAGAAATTTTTTCTGGACCCTCTCAAAAAAGAGTCCACCAAGAAAAGTATATGGGGACTAAACAATAATCGAAAATTCAAGAGTTGGTCTCACAAGTGCTACATACAGGTATCGAAGTGTCTCAACGCTCCTTAGATCTCTCGTGTTTTTGATAATAAAACCTAGAGTCTTGAGTGCTCTGGAAGAAATTGCCCGAAAGTGCGACTTGAACGATAATTCACTAAATAGGAAACGCCAAGATCTCTCACAACACCTATACGTTCTGAGGGACAACCCTCAATAAAAAAGTTGAAAACAATGGACTCTGAACTCTCGAAATTGACAACGACTCACACTTACTTATGTTCAAAGACAAGCAATTCTCAGCACACCATCTCTCCAATGCCTCCAAATCGGACTGCAAACAAATAATATCTGAAATGGACTTAACTGACATGGAAAGTTTCAGGTCATCGGCGAATAAATGGAAATTTAATGAATCGGATTACGGAACCAATATAATTAATAAATATAAGGAATAATATCGGTCTCAGATGACTACCCTGAGGTACTCCTGATTTGGCAATTAAAGGGAAGGAGAGCGTTCCATTTATTTTCACGGACTGAACCCTGTTAGTGAGATAAGAGACCAACCATCGATGGAGCCTACAGTGAAAACCAAAGTTTCTGAGCTTTTTTGCCAGAATGGGATGGGAAACAATGTCGAACGACTTAAAAAAATCTGTGTAGAAAACCTCTACCTATTGACGACAATCCAAAGCCTGAATAACAAATTGAGCAAAATTCAGGAAATTTGTGTTAACACTTCTACCCTCATAAAATCCATATGGTTGTGGAATTATTCTACCATACACTTGAGATTTAATCTGACTGAAAACAATAGATTCGAACTTTTTCGGGATGACACTCAAAATAGTTATTGGTCGATAATTAGTGATATTTTCCCTGGGACCAGATTTGTGAATAGGCTTCACAAAACCAGACTTCCCAGTAGGAAACAGTCCATCATTCAGTGATTTGTTGAAAATTATTTGAAGTGGTAATGCGATGTCTTTACACAGAAACATTGTCTGGGCCAGGGGGTCAATTCTTGAATCTTGATCAAGAATTGGAGAGTATGACAATTGTCTTATGTTAATGTCGATTTTTCTTGAGTATCTGTAGAATTTGTGAGAGTTCTATTCGCCATTTCTACTATGTTCTTAAGCAAATATTCAAGAAATAAACTGAATTCAAGATATCAAGAAATTTCTCAAGTTTTCACGAGTTTGACCTTCTTCATCAATCCCCTAACCTGTTTGTTGAATCGGTCCAATTACGAAAGCCGAATTCGCGAACTGGTGAAATCATCCAATGATTTAGCAAACATATCCATTCGAAATTTCATTATTTTGGTAATTTTTGAGTTATTCTGTGAAAAACAACGATACCGTGGAAATAACCAAGAAATTTAACACATTTTTCCCAATATCTTAGTATATAAAAAAGATAAATATCGAATCAAACTGAAATTTGAAACTGTATGTTGTGAAGTACTGACGAGTTTTTTGCCAATTTGGTTGAAATCTGATGAATAGTTCCAGGTAAAAATTTTTCAACAAAAATTTCTGATCATTTTTAACAATTCCCTACCGCTTTATACGATGCTCACGAAAATTTTGCATTAAGTCGTGCGTTGGTATTCTTCAACTCACTACAGAGTTCAAATCTGATCGCGTCTGTTCTTGAGATATTAAGGAAATAACCTTCATCTTTCAATATCTCCGAAAATGAATAGCAGATCCAATTGAAATTTGAGGAACTGTTTTTGAATATTGACTTCAAGGTTTACTCCAAGTTCAATCTGATCGCGTCAATAGTTACCGAGAAATTGAGAAAATATTCTAAAATTTCAAATAACAACGAAATTTGACAATATTTTTCCTGATATCTCCGAAAATGAACATAAGATCAACTTGAAGTTCGAAAAACTACCTTCAAGGTCTGTGCCTAGTTTCCCAAAATCTAGTTAATAAAATCCGAATAAAATATTTTATTTCGATAAAAATGTGGATAATTTTAGAAAATCCATTTTTGCAAAATTTTTCAACGATTGAAGACGCAAGAAACTTTGCGGTAAGTTGCACGTTGATATTCTACAAATAATCATTCTCGATGTGGCCTACAGAAGTCACCCCGTTAGATTCGAGGTATTGTTTGCTCTTAAGAGAGGCAATATTGCCACTTTTCATTTTCAGGAATTTTCGAGAAAATAAAAACTGAAATGGAGAGAAAAATGGAGAAATAACTAACATTGCGCATTCTCACAAAAGAATTAGGTACATAAAAAAAAATCAAAAAATACGCACTGACGCCTGCAGAACAACGTGTTCTCGACCTCGAAATTTCTCCGAATTCTAAGATTTCACACGGCTATTGGCAACATTGAAGCATGTACACCACGATGCAGGTGCCTGAACTTGAGATATTGACGAGGTTAAATGAAACATGAATGTGGATGTGTTGCCTAGTCGTAATTCAACACCACTTGGAATTGTTCGCTTCTAATTCACCAGTATGCATAAACTGGAAAGTCGCGTAAAACGTATACGATGCGTACCTCGAAAGATTTCCATCAAGAAAATATTCCTTATGTAATGAGTTTGAAACCTGAAACTAACTTATTGAGCATGCAAGAATTTCCCATCCTCAATCCACTCGGGAAGAATTCGTTCGAATAATTTGCGTGTGAATTTCCATCGAAATATGTCGTGTTAGTTCATGCGTTCAAAGACGTTCCAACGCAAGGGCTTCACAAATTCACCTGCCGAAATTAATTGGTTTATTAACGCATTCTGAACGCAGTCCCACTCGGATCCGTTGATCAAACATACATTCAAGATTTATCCAAGTTCGGAGATTTCGGCGACAGTGAAAAGTTTGAAGGAACTCGTTAAAATACCAGGGAAGTCCGTGGTCGAGTTCAAAGTTGAACATCAATACCGGAGAGTTCGATGGTAGAGTTTGCCGGCCGCGTGAAGTTAGCGAAAAGTTGATAAAACAAATTCCGAAACTAAGTTCAATATTTAGTTTCGAATTTGTTTCAATTTGTTCTGTATGAAACTTTTCATGCACCATCATGGTTTTTCAATAAATCGCATTTCTATGATTTGGTGCTGACTTCACACTCCGCACCAACATTTTCCAGTTTTCAAAAAAATTTGATGCCAATAATTAGTCAGCAATTTGTTTCAATTTGTCTTGTTGAAAAAATCTCAATATCTTCAGTAGATGTTTTTATATTCGCATTAATAACATTTAGTGCCAACTTCATGCTCAACATCAAAACTTTTTGGTTTTGAAAAAATTTCAATGTCAATACTCGGTAACCAATTTGTTTCAATTTGTTTTGTTAGAATTACTTCAATATCTGTTTGAGTTTTCGAGTAATTCACGCTTGTTTTTAATGAAGCGTGAAGTTAGCGAAAAGTGTTCACTTCTTTTACTTTTTTTCACTTTTTTTTGCGCCAATAATTTGTAGTCAATTTGTCCTAATTTGTCACGTTGGAATGAGTTCCAGAACATCGGTAACTTTTGAGTTATTAACAATTTTGTGTTTTACACACAACGCCATCTATGAAAACCAATCCGTAATTGAGTTTTCAACCCCTCATGGCAGTGTTCAGAGCGGCTCTTTCAAAGATAGGATGACTATGTCGTAAACATAGTTTTGGGATAATGGGAATATGGTCGTAACTCAGATGTGACAAGTGTGCGTTGCTTTTATGAAATAGGAAGCAAGTCGAGAAAGGTGTTTTCCTTATGATATATTCGCAGATTGAGATTCGGTTTCGTCAGAATTAATTTGTTTTATTTCTTCCATTAACCTGTATTTGCAATCATCTAAAAAGCAGAATTGAATCACATTTTTGACTTTTTTGCCACTTCAATGAATTTTCTGCGTAAAAACCTCATTTATTCGTATTTGTTTATCGATCTAAAAACTGGCTATTATTACTTAATACCAGTACCTGCTTATGTTATCGCGATTAAATTGGAATTCGAATAATAAAAATGAATAAATCATAATATAAAATATTTCATTAGCTCCTAAATAATTATGTTTTTGCTCTTGGAAAACCACTTTTTCAAAAATACTGAGAGAAGTTTATTCAGAAAATGTTATGTACGTTCCACACAACTGATATGTATCGACTTCTATGTATTTGATTAGAATATTGTCTTATATTGTAAATTCTGAGTCAGTAGTACGATAGCGGTCGATGCCTTGTCGATGCTGTCGAGCAATATTATGTATTTCTATATTTTAACGTAAGTGTGGGATCGGCTCACATATCAATATATTAAGGTCTCTTTTTCTATATAAAATTAGTGACCCACCGAAATTTGATTTGGAGGTAACTGAACCGTATTTATGCTTCTCTTATGGGTTAGGCCATAACCGAAACTATAGTACGTTTTTGAAATTTCAAAATTAGCCGACCTATTTTCTTGACTTGAATTAAAAAAAAAACTATAGTGTAACTAACGACAAACCAAACACTCCTTCGAACAAAATAATATTAGCATGAAAATATTCGGAAGATGTGGGGAATGTAATGCAACATTAGGAGCGGTGAATTCTGATGGAATAGGTATTCACGTACCTCCCATTCTCATTCGTAAACTATCTTCTCTTAACGGTGATTCTAACTTTTTTATTTCTCTAAGGTCGAAATACAATTTTTCGAGCTGGAAGAATAGAAAATAGGAGCCTTCAATGAAATTCAATATTTTTTTCGTTCTACTGACTTAAGGTGCCACCTCAAGAATTAAAGGTAGACATTACTATTTGTATTTTATTATTCAAAATCAACTAAAATTCTGGAAAACAACATAAACAAAATATAATAAAAATATAACTACTTATTTGATTTGAATGAACTAATAAGAAAAATCCGTCCGTCCGCTGTTCGGAATCTTTCTCTGAAAGTACTGAACCGAGATTCGTGAAACTTGGTAGAAAAATCGTGTGTTGTTCGGTAGACTAAGGTAGGAGCCGATGATCCACCTGATTCAGTTCTATGATTCAATATTGGAAAGCTTCCATTTTTCCAGCCAGGTAGGAATTTGAAATAATACATGAAATTAAACAGTTTAAGAGATTTCTCGCCAATATCGCAGTTTTCTGAATGAATATTCCGGAATGCAAGAGGCTTGATACGATATTGGCGGAAAATCTTAAAAAATGTTTTATTCCACTGTCAAATTCTCAGTTGTGGTATTCGCGACGATGAAAGTGTGATAAGTATCGCTGAAGAATTTGCACATTAAGCTGGGAAAATAATGAACCTTTGTGTAAAATTTGCAGCCTTTTTTTCATTTAGAGTCTACCTAGATAGTTTAAAAAGAAATGGATTTAATCGCCTGCAAGAATGCATCCATTTTGATCCCCCATCACATTCAACTTGCAAAAAATGTACAATAGTTGAAAGATAATATTCTGAATATTTATTGATTGATTGTGATGTAGGAGGATCGATCATTCTTAGGCAATTACCATTAGAACTGATTGTTCAGGTTAAACTTACTTCCTTAGAGGAGTTGCCAATTTCATAAGTCCGACGGCAGGAGTAGGGTTCGGCCATTATACTTCTTTTTGTCGTCGAAATGATGGACAGTGGGAAGAGTACAATGATAATAATTATTATTATTAAGTAATAATAGCCAGTTTTTAGATCGATAAACAAATTTGGTGATTTGAAAAATTCGAATAAATGACGTTTTTACGCGGGAAATTCATTGAAGTGGCAAAACAGTCAAAATTGTGATTCAATTCTGCTTTTTAGATAATTACATATACAGGTTAATGGAAGAAATAAAACAAATTCGATACACTGCTTCAGAGCTTAACTGCTGCTTATTGCGGCAGTGCAAGGTTCAGTGAATTTTCAAACATTTCCAGTGCCGGATGTGTTTTTTTTTTAATTTTATAGATGTTTTTTTGGGAAAAGGGAGTCAGCGTCTTGTATATAAACAAAGGTGCACAATTCTGAAGCAATTCGACATATTTGAAGAACGTACAATGGTGAATGGTGATGAAGTGATTGATGCCAATTGTAATATAACATTTGTTACATCGCGAATCTTCAGAGACTTCCAAGCGCAGTGGGGACATCGAGATGCGATGTATGTCTGACCACTGTGAATACTAGGGATATATTTTTCATTGCCGTGTACCGAGATAATTTGAAAACAATGGGGATTTAATCGCCTGCAAGAATGCATCGATTTTGATCACCCATCACATTCAACTTGCAAGAGATGTGCAATGGAATTAAGCTTTGAAAGAAAATATACGGAATATTTATTGATTGATTGTGATGTGGGAGGATCGATCATTCTTGAGCAATCTCCATTAGAACTGATTGTTCAGTCTAAAACTTACATCCTTAGAGGAGTTGCCAATTTCATAAGTCCGACGGCAGGAGTAGGGATCGGCCATTATATATTTCCTTTTGTCGTCAAAATGATGGACAGTGGGAAGAGTACAATGATTTGGTGAAAGAATTAAAAAATGTGAGGAATGATATTTTAGTCAACCCTCATTTACTGGTTTACACGATTTAATTATAAGTAGTGAAATTTTTGTTATATTTTGTTTATGTGGTTTTCTAGAATCTTAGTTGATTTTGAATAATAAAATACAAACAGCAATGTCAACCTTTAATTCTTAAGGTGGCACCTTAAGTCAGTAAAACGAAAAAAATATTGAATTTCATTGAAGGCTCCCATTTTCTATTCTTCCAGCTCGAAAAATTGTATTTCGACCTTAAAGAAATAAAAAAGTGAGAATCACCGTTAAGAGAAGATAGTTTACGAATGAGAATGGGAGGTACGTGAATACCTATTCCATCAGAATTCACCGCTCCTAATGTTGCATTACATTCCCCACATCTTCCGAATATTTTCATGCTAATATTATTTTGTTCGAATAAGTATTTGGTTTGTCGTTAGTTACACTATAGTTTTTTTTTAATTCAAGTCAAGAAAATAGGTCGGCTAATTTTGAAATTTCAACAACCTACTAGAGTTTCGGTTATGGCCTAACCCATAAGAGAAGCATAAATAAGGTTCAGTTACCTCCAAATCAAATTTCGGTGGGTCACTAATTTTATATAGAAAAAGAGACCTTAATATATTGATATGTGAGCCGATCCCACACTTACGTCAAAATATAGAAATACATAATATTGCTCGACAGCATCGACAAGGCATCGACCGCTATCGTACTACTGACTCAGAATTTACAATATAAGACAATATTCTAATCAAATACATAGAAGTCGATACATATCAGTTGTGTGGAACGTATATAACATTTTCTGAATAAACTTCTCTTAGTATTTTTTAAAAAGTGGTTTTCCAAGAGCAAAAACATAATTATTTAGGAACTAATGAAATATTTTATATTGTGATTTATTCATTTTTAATTCCAATTCAATCGCGATAACATAAGCAGGTACTGGTATTAAGTAATAATAGCCAGTTTTTAGATCGATAAACAAATACGAATAAATGAGGTTTTTACGCAGAAAATTCATTGAAGTGGCAAAAAAGTCAAAAATGTGATTCAATTCTGCTTTTTAGATGATTGTAAATACAGGTTAATGGAAGAAATGAAACAAATGAATTTCGACGAAACCGAATCTCAATCTGCGAATATATCATAAGGAAAACACCTTTCTCGACTTGCTTCCTATTTCATAAAAGCAACGCACACTTGTCACATCTGATTTACGACCATATTCCCATTATCCCAAAACTATGTTTACGACATAGTCATCCTATCTTTGAAAGAGCCGCTCTGAACACTGCCATGAGGGGTTGAAAACTCAATTACGGATTGGTTTTCATAGATGGCGTTGTGTGTAAAACACAAAATTGTTAATAACTCAAAAGTAACCGATGTTCTGGAACTCATTCCAACGTGACAAATTGAAACAAATTGACTACAAATTATTGGCGCAAAAAAAAGTGAAAAAAAGTAAAAGAAGTGAACACTTTTCGCTAACTTCACGCTTCATTAAAAACAAGCGTGAATTACTCGAAAACTCAAACAGATATTGAAGTTATTCTAACAAAACAAATTGAAACAAATTGGTTACCGAGTATTGACATTGAAATTTTTTCGTAACCAAAAAGTTTTGATGTTGAGCGTGAAGTTGGCACTAAATGTTATTAATGCGAATATAAAAACATCTACTGAAGATATTGAGATTTTTTCAACAAGACAAATTGAAACAAATTGCTGACTAATTATTGGCATCAAATTTTTTGGAAAACTGGAAAATGTTGGTGCGGAGTGTGAAGTCAGCACCAAATCATAGAAATGCGATGTATTGAAAAACCATGATGCTGCATGAAAAGTTTCATACAAAACAAATTGAAACAAATTCGAAACTAAATATTGAACTTAGTTTCGGAATTTGTTTTATCAACTTTTCGCTAACTCCACGCGGCCGGGTTGGCCCGATAACACTCCAGATTTCACGGACAAATTGAATTTCGGCAGCAGAAAATTTCTACTTTTTGCTAGTTCTGAGTGGGGGGAAGGATTATTATAGGGATAAATTGCATGAAATGTAGCTAGTTGGAAAGGAAGTCTCATCACTTTTAAGGGATGAATGTGAAAACTTTCGACTTTCGGAAAGTATTCATCGCACCAGATTGAGGGAGAATTTCGAGAATAGAAATCAGATATTCAATTTTTCATGCAACCAATTCCATACGAAATGTATTATTAGATGATGAGAATTTAGGTAGGTAATTTTCATTTCATTGGAAAATTTTTCACCTTGGATTCCGAGTATTCTTTGCGCTGAAAAAATATACAATAATTGCAGCAAACAGCTTTTCCTAGGGTATCAAATTGCCCAAATTCATTTATTTGGCGGATTTCGACTCAAAAATGGTGCAAATGATTAGAAAGGGCTCATTGATAAAGATTTCGTGATCGAATTCAATTATATCGATTGAAGCTTATTTCGAAAGGATTTTGCATCATTTTGTATGTTTTTTCTGTGTTTTCACTCCCAATATCTGAAACGAAACTATTAAAACTCAAATATTTTTTAAATGAAAAACGCCCTTGCGGATTGCAGAATTAAACTTTTTGTCAAGGGCTGCAGTTTCTAGAAAAAAAGTTGCTTAATGAACAAAACAAATGATCATCTGCAGCAAGGGCGTTTTCCATAACAAAACAACTATTTTTTCGATTATAATAGTTCTGTTTCGGATATTAGGAGGGAAAACCCAGTAAAAAACTAGGAAATGACAGTTTCAAAAAACCACTGCAACAAAGATTTGCTTGTTATGGAAGTTTTTCAATTCTAACAAGTGAATCTGTGTTGATGTGGTTCTTTGAAAATGTAAATTTTGGCAACAGTCAATTCGCTTCGTTGATCGTTTGCATTGTTCTGGTATTGTTCATTAAGCAACCTTTTTCCTAGAAACTGCCCCTGACAGAAAGTATAATCCTGCAATCTGCAAGGGCGTTTTCCATAAAAAACATTTTTGTTTAATGTTTCATTGTTCTGTTTCAGATATTGGGAGTGAATACCCAAAAAAAACCTTCAAAAAAGAATTGAATTTGACCACGGATTAGTCATCAGCGGATTATAACCTATTCCTGTAGAACTATTTCCCGCGAAAAATTCAAACATTTCAGACCTTTGGGGAAATTTGTTAACGCACTCTATTCCAGATCAAACATCAAAAAGGGTTCAAAGAAGTGTCGATCATAATCATCTGTAAGAGTCAAGTTCAGCAACGGTCTCATCGAAAACTAAAATGCTGGCAAAGGGTCTCTAAGGGACAAGAAAATGTCTGCACCTCTGATTGAGTTGAATGGTTACCGCCTCTACATCAGTCAACTTTCAAATAAAAAGTTGTGTCGAAATTTTGATTATACAGCTCATACACTCCTTTGATCTAATCTCAGAACAGAACTTTCAACCAGGAAGTAACTAAGCTGGCATCTAAATTCCCGTTGTTGGAATCGCATTCATTAAAATTTCACCTGGGAAATCTTCCCTCGTTCTGCCAGAATTCGTGATGCTGAAACGTATTCCATGATGATATGCGAGAAGGTCCTGTTCCTTCCTCTGTGAACACGATCCCAGAGAAAACCCTTCAACAAACCGCTCTGCTTAAACTTTACTTTCCCTACCGGAAAATTTCAACCAATCGATAAAACTTTCAGAGCATAATTTGGTTGATAAGAAAACTTCCAACTACTGAAACTAGACTGTGGTTAGTTCACATTGTTACCTGTTACACCGCGGTTTCAGGGGAAAACTCAGTCTCTGTGAAACATAAAATCCAATGCCAGAATAATAAATTACAAATAAATCAATATGTCTTTCCAAATTGGACGGTGATACCAGTCGAAGTTGGCATAAGTTATCGAATTGAATTTTGAGTTACTTGACTTTAATAATCAGAAAGAATACCTCTGAATTCTCAAGTATTGGAGTCTGATATGAGTACAAGATCCAAGGAATTTCCGAGGAAATGATTTCCAATTTTGTGTTGGACAATAGTTTATCGACTATTGGTAAATTTGCTATAAAGCATCAAAAGAAGTGTATGTAATTTGTATTCGAGAAGGTCTTATTGGAAACTGTCTCTTGATTGAATTTGAATCATTTACATGGAACGAGTAAGGGTAAACGCATGCGTAACAATCTTATAGAAATAATATTAAATCAATTGAGATCTCATATATCATGACATCTACCTTTTCATAACAAATACATGTTTTAATATCACCCCTAATCTCCCTTTCCAACAAGATTATCAGAATCCCTAATGATCTGAAAAATATTTTTTTTTATCACTATAGAAAATCATACAATGTCATTCTTAAAAACAATAAATTTAAATAAAGAAAACTTTCAGAAATATAATATTCTATTAGTTTAAGGTTTAAAGCTGTTTGGGGGCTTAGATACCCCTCCAAACTTTTTGATGTAGAGCGAATTCCCATTTTGTGAATTTGGATTTGTGTTCACAAATGTTGAATCGCTAATAACAGGTTCAATTTGAAGCCGATTCTTAGTTATGAATTCATCAAAGTTACCAAATCTAATACTTTATCTTCTATTGTGTTTATCAGTATTCGTAATTGTTCCTGGTAAAATATACAATCCATTATTCTTGATGAGTACTTGCTAATTAAGCTCAAGTTTAGGAGAAATTTTTGCGATTCTGTCAAAATAATATTCATTAATTTTTTGTTTTTTGAGAAAGTAGTTTCTGCGATATTTGTTATTTATTATTTCAGGTTCAAGATATTTTCATGTTAAAGGTAACATACTCTTTTAATTGATCAATATTTTTTTTATCAAATGTAGAAATCACCCAAATATAAGGTCCTGGAAGCAATGTTTTTACGAAGTTCTTCTGGAACGCGTTATCATTTCGCAAAATCTTATACTCACACATTGTTTGCCGATCATGGTCTTAAATGACTAGGTTGGACTAAATTCAATCCAGCCCGTCGGCTTCATGGCGCAGTTGCCACACGTTAAACTTTCTGACCGAGCAAGCTAGTGACTTGAGCTACCAGGAAAGGTTGCGTATCAAAATTTGACGATTGAATTCATTAACAGGCAAAATCCATGTAACAGTTTTGGAGTTATAGTCATTTAATAGTTTAGGGTTATTTCTTCAATGTTTCAAGAAAGTGAACAGATTAAGACTTGGTTAGCCAACACGCAACTTTATGCAAAATTTCGTCAGAGCCGTATCGTGAGAGAATTTTTCTCGGAAACTCTTTTATGAAATTTGGCATTCACCTATAAGTTTATAGTTAACGATAATGTACCACATTCTAGCATGGTCATATATTCATATTTGGTATTAAGAAGAAATAATATGTGAAATCCAGTTGAAATTTCCTCGGTATCGTTCTTATTTCCTGAAGAACTCAAAAAATACGAATGCGATCAGGAAACTTATCAATTAGTTGTAAAATGCTTGTGTGGAAACTTGTGCAGCATTTCGTTTTATTAAAAAAATTGAGAACGTTTTTATTTCCAAACAGTTCATATTATAAAGTGAACTGGTCCGATCTAACTGACAGTTGGTTATAAGTTAGGGAATACTTACTTATGCAGAACATCGTAAGGATTCTATTTTTCGAGAACTAAGAAAAATCTCGAGTTGTTTCCTAAAAAATATCATATTTCTGAAAATAATCGAATTCAAACTTTATGAGTTGGATTTGTGCATATATTAGGTTTATATTTTATCGGACTGTTTTTCATTGATTGCTAAATTATTGTGTTAGATGATATAATTATTATTATTTTTTTTTATAAATTATTTATTTCTAGGTTGTTGAATTATAATCTTGTTTTTTTTATGTGAATTGAAATATTTGATTATTTGAGCTGAAATATTTGATTATATATATATTGTTTTTCGTTTTGTTCAATGGATCTAAGGTTAGATTGAACAGTACACTCTCGTAGTGTACTGGATCTTGCCTTTTTCACAGTGGAATTGTAACCATTTATTTTGATTGTAATCGTTTTGGGTGAATAAAGACCTTTATTATTATTATATTTAATACGTGTTGAATTTCGTGAGACAAGAAAAAAATATTTCCAAAATTCCATATTCCCAAAGTAGTTAAACTTCCTGATTCCGCAATCTCCCGATATAGTCTCGACGGCATTCTGTGTTTTTGGAACTATTGTGAAAATAAATTTTGAATGAGTTGAATTTTAACCACCTACGAAGTTGGCCTTCCTGATTGGACTCTGAATCTGGTTTGCCAATAAGTATCGAGTCTTTATTTTATGTATTCCGAAAATTATTGTATTCACGATCGTGACAACAATTGAAACAATAACTTCCGAAGAAAACGACTTACCGCTTCGATATTCCTAAGCATGTCTGGGGTTTAATTACGAAGGCCGAATTTGTGAATGGATTAAATCCGCTCATTGGTTTTGTAAATATACCCATTCAAAATTTGATTATCCCAATATTTTCTGAATTATAGACCATATACAATTGGAATTTAGTATTTGGGTTGAAAATGATGTCTTAAATATTGATGCAGAATTTCGTTAGAAACATAAGATATGAACATAGCAAAAAAGAGCTGTGTTGGGTGATGAGATGACCGCTCTGGGAACGAATTTGAACGAGCGCGTATATCTTCAATGTTTTATCGAGTCGAAAAAGTGTGAACTAACCTTCATTTCAACTTTGCCCCTGCAAACCAGCTCAAATGTTCCGAAATAATCCAGGATTGCCTTTGTGACGTGACTAACGTGAATTCTCGAGGGCTCCCCAGTCGATTCCATCCTTGATGCCGTGCAAACCGTGTCACCGAACAGACAATATCTCGGCATCTTAAGCCCCACCACCCCTGCTGCACAAGGTCCAGAATGTAGACCTATCCTAAGCCTCAGCTGATCGTTCGGACGATGCTTTATCTTGAACCTGCGGACTTCCTCCAGCATAGCCAGTGACATCCTTGCTATTTCACGCGCGTGGTTATTGTCGTTTCGCTCTGGTAAACCGGAAACGACCATGTATGCATCTCCTATAGTCTCAACCTGGGGAAATGATAACAATAATTGCCACAGGATTGTAACGAGTGGTCCGTTTATCGTTTCGAAACTTGATTCTGCTATAAAGGAACCTTTTTCGATGAAGTTTGCTCATTGGAAAGTACAGGGTTTCCAAGAAGGGTATCGGAGTTCTGTTTTTGTGATAACGATGTTAAGGGTTTTTGCAGCGTTGCAGGGTATGAACTGCATATTTACTACTTCGTGTGGAGCTATGAACGTTTATCTGGAATTAAATCGCGCTTTTTGCTTTTATGTCTATTACCAAAACGGTGATTCTATTAAGCTCCCAGCATTGAACGGAATGTAATTTTCGCATTGCAAAAAGCGATGAAACCATTAGAAGAAGTAATATTTCGTCTTGCCAAAATCCGTCATTATCCATTCTCGAAAGAAATCAACCACTGTATATTAAAAATTAAAGATAAAAGATACCTGAGAGTTTAAGGAATCTGATGCAATTGAAGCCCAATATAAGACAAAAAACTACGGGAGTCGCGCGCTGGTAGCAATCCTCGTTCGCGGTTAGGGCACAGATTACAGACGTTATGACTTTGTAATCTGTGCTCAGAATTGTGCTAGAATGGTTAGAGTTGACATCTAGTCAGTTATATTTTATCTGAATTACCGACCTGTGAGCATTTTCAGTAATTTTGCCAAACTGTTTGAAAAATGTGTAAAAGTGAGGCTGATTGGTTTTCTAAAAGATAGTGGTGTTTTATCCCCAAACCAATTCGGATTTATTCAGGGCTGCTCTACTGAGGATGCCATGCATAGGTTAATCACTGAAGTAGTCAACAATTTGAATTCTAATAAAAAATGTTTAGCTGTATTTTTAGACCTTGCTAAGGCGTTTGATTCCGTACCTCATAATGAGCTCATTAATGTTCTGGAAAGATGTGGTATCAGGAGGGTGGCTTTACAGCTGTTCAAAAATTATTTGACGGAACGATTTCAGATGGTGAAGCTTAATAAAACATTAAGTGAAAAACTAAAGATAAAAATCGGCATACCACAGGGAACGGTCTTGGGACCAATGTTATTCATAATATATGTCAATTCTATGCTGAGATTACGTGTCAATGGTCTAACTATATCGTACGCAGATGACACTGCCCTGGTTATATCTGGAAATTCCTGGGAAAGCGTAAAATATCAAACAGTGAGTAGCTTAAGGAAAATAATAGCATGGCTTCAAACGTATAGGCTTACATTGAATTTGGAGAAAACAAATTATATAGCCTTCTCACTCAATGGTGCCAATAGACCACCATATAATACCATTGTTGTCGATAAACATTCAATAAACGAAACTCATTCCACAAAATATCTTGGAATAGTGGTTGATAGATATCTTAAATGGCGGCCTCACATAGATTATCTATCGGATAAGATTCGAAAACTTATTCATAAATTCTACTTATTGAGAGAGTTCTTGAACAAAAAAACTCTGATTACAATGTATAAAGCATTTGTGGAATCTATTTTAAAATATGGAATATTGGTGTGGGGTGGACTATATAATAACAGCCTGTATAAATTGAATATAATACAAAAATATATACTGAAAATTATTCATAAAAGAAATAGATTGTACCCTACACATTTGCTTTTTGATGAACAAATTGTTAACATCAGATCCATGTATGTATTCACTGTGTGCACATTTGTACACACTAAAACTGGTTTGAAATCTCTCGTAGATCATGTATATGAAACAAGAACCAGACACAACAGACAAATTAAATTACCAATCAGTACAAATAGCCTTAACCTCAGATATATTAATTATTTTGGTCCTAGACTGTACAATTTGATACCATTGGAAGTGAGGAATTACACTAGGATTAAACGATTTAAATTAGCACTTAAAAAAGTAATTTTTGAAGATTATACATTATTTGATGGATTTTTCGGGTGATGTTGTCTCTGATGGATTTGGTGGTTTGCTCTTGGGCTTGGAAATGTTTATTGTCCGACCTAGTGGTTGGTTTTGTTTTGAGTTTTTAAGAGTATCTGATTTAATTTAGTTATAAAATAGGAAAGAATTATAATATAGCACATACAGGTGTTTCACATCTAGGTGCTTAAAATACATTAAATAGGATAGGTAGTATAGATATGTTTGAGTTGTTCATTTGGTATTTTGTGTTATCATTTTGAAAATTCATTGAATAAAATTTATTATTATTATTAATAATTTTGACGGCCTGTAAATAAATCTTCATCTAACTTCTTGATCAATCATTTCATTCAATATCAAACACTCGACAACCTTTTTGGACATCATAGGAATCTTTGCAGTTAATTATCAACACTATTTCATTCATGCTGAGTGTTTTGTCAGGAGCTAGGATAGGTGGTGAAGAACAAGACTAAGTTGAACTAAATGCCGACGTTTCGTCCGTATATTCGAACTTTTTCAAGGCTATATAAAAGAACGATACAAAAATTCATCAGTACAATCCAATAAAACAATCAGAATGACAATGTCGAAATCCTAGACTATGAAAGTAATTGGAGGAAAAGGAACATCAGCGAAATGATTTACATTAAACTAAACGAAACTGTAAACCACAGAACTGACACCCAAGATCTGAGTCAAATTTACACAAATTTATTGTTACTGTATCGCGATTCCCGTATTCCGGCATAAATGTCATTCATATGTCTTCATTGTTTACATGAGATAACAGCTTCTCTCGATAATTAATTCAACAAGTTTCAATGGTAGTAGAGATTTCAGAGTTTAAATTGAAAATTGACAAAGTCTTGACTTGGTTGCAATTTTTCCGACTATCAGTAGAAATAACATCTTTTATGTCAGACTGAAGGAACTTTGTAAGTTTGTATACCACAGTTTTACCCAATTTAATTTATTATCGTTGTATATTATGTGTGCTATTGTCTATTTATCAGGTTTGTTCATTGATACTTGTTCTATACAATAATTTGTCTAGATTGCATCATTTTGTATGTTTGCATTTTATAGTTGTTATTTGCTGTCATTCTGATTGTTTTATTGGATTGTACTGATGATTTTTTGTATCTTTCTTGTATATAGCCTTGAAAAAGTTCGAATATACGGACGAAACGTCGGCATTTAGTTCAACTTAGTCTTGTTCTTCACCACCTGTCCTAGCTCCTGTCAAAACACTCAGCATGAATAACCAAGGACGTGATTCTCACTTCAACTATTTCATTCATTCGACTGTCCTCTGTAGTCTAACAGTAAGTGCCTTGAATAACTTCATTGAATTCGTGCCTGTATTCGACCAAAGGCTTCAACAATGTCCTCCTGGAGATCAAACAAACTATTAAACTTTCAAGTTTTTTTTTGGGATTGTTTTCATCTGTCTACACTACTGTTGAAAATAGAGTTTACAGAATATAATTCAACAAGGCTACCCAAGGCAGTGATTTGAGTGAAGCAGTATTCCATAACTAACCGCAAGAATTGAACGCGAATAACATCAAAAAGAATCATTGTTTTTAATCACAGCAGAGTCTAATTCCATACTGAAGTCTGATCTATTTTCCTGTGATTCCTGTGTTCAAATTTTTGTTCGAAAAATTAAGTCATAAATAAGATAACGACTATGACAACGATGATAAAGCTAGTTCATTCTTGATTTTTTCCAATATGAATCATTTTATAAGAGCTTCGATGGAAATAAAAATTATTAACCTTTCTCCTATAGCTATTCACAATTTTTATATTCTATTGAGGAGAATTCTTGACAAAATAAGGCAAACATTTTTGGAATTTTTTGGAGTTTCATGTCGAAATAGTTAACATTCAAAATGAATTGCTTTTCAATTAATTTCAAACAATAATCACCCAATTTAAATTAGGCAGAATGTGAATGAAATTGTTTTCGATAAATACAATTAGTGAATGGAAAGTACAAATGTTCGAACTGGGATACACAAACTTACATTCAGTGGAAATTTCTTGCATTCTGCATTTTTTTATTTCAAATTATCCCTCGAAAGAATTGCAAATTTGCAGGAACCAGAGATTCCACACCTCTAAAAGATTGATATCTGTCCAGAAAATATTAATCAAGATGAAAAGAGAATACCGCAAATTTTTTATTTGGTTGTTCACCTTCGAACTATACATTAATATAACAAAATAACACTTGGATGTGCTCAATATGGTTTGTCAATTTGTATGCTTTGTATCGCGTTTTGACATCAAAGCAACTTCATCAGACTACATGAAACACAATAATATATTCAAATTCAGATCAGTTACTATTCGATTCCCAATGACTGAGACGGCATGACATAGATTCCTTTTCTTGTTGTTCATCATCTCAGGATTTAGACATATTTGTGAAATTCACCTCTTTTTCGCTGAAATATGCCGGAAAACATTCGTGGAAAAATTTTAAAATGGGCAAACTCGACGAAACTAAATTGATATGATTCATTCCTACCGCTATAACCTATCATAATAAAGAATGATTCTAGTGAATTCTTCGGAATAGGTTGCAGAATCTTCCAAAAGGAGCCATAATAATGAAGCTCGATTTGTCGAATTGGCTGTTTATTGAGTGTGTTTTGCAAAAACATCATGGCTAGATATATCGTTTTAAAACACGTCCAAATTACAAAATGGTTTTATCAACCTGAGTGAGTCCACTAGTTCAGTAAACAATGAATGAACACTTTTACGACGACGAAACGCAAGATCGGCCAAATACATCACCGCTGTCCGTGTGAGTGTGCAGATGGGTCCGGAGCAGACGATCATCGAAAACTTATCATGTCCATAAAGTTAGCAGAGCCACTTGCACGGAAGTCAATGAAAACCATCTCATTAATTGTCGTATATTTGTCGAGAATTTGTCGTGAAATAAAAAAAATTGTCGCGCTTCTAGTTTTTTTTTTAGGGGTGGCTCTGCTAATTTAATATTAAGTTAGCAGAGCCATTCTCAAATATGCATCGAATTCGATCAGAAATGTTATGTATAATTGTCGAGTATTTGTCGTAGACCATCTAATCTGAAAAAACCAGAAAAAATAATTTTTTACAGCTTTTTTATAGGTTTTAATGAAATGTTCTGGTTTCTCAGGAAATTTGCCAGGTTCGGCAACACTGCATTGGTAAATTGATATTTCAGGTATATTTTTCGTATCATTATTGACTGATATTGGGTTTTATATGTTAAATCTTCTATTTCCCGAGAGGAACAATTTTTGTTTCAATGCTGAATAATGGAAATATTCCATTCCCACGGATATACATCGACGTAACATTGTGATATAAGACAGTTAATTAGGTGACCATTTTCTCTTCTGGAAATGAGCGGAATGATTGAAGGACGACCAACACATATTTGTCGTGAAAGAAAAAAATTTGTCGCACTCTTCGTTTTTTTTTCGCACTCTTTGTTTTTTAATATTAAGTTAGCAGAGCCATTCTGAAATATGCATCGAATTCGATCAAAAATGTTATGAGAAATTGTCGAGTATTTGTCGTAGACCATCTATCCTGAAAAAACCAGAAAAAATAATTTTTTTATAGCTTTTTTACAGGTTTAAAAGAAATGTTCTGGTTTCTTAGGAAATTTGTCATATTCGGCAACACTGCATTGGTAAATTGATATTTCAGGTATGTTTTCCGTATCATTATTGACTGATATTGGGTTGTATATGTTAAATCTTCAATTTCCCGAGATGAACAATTTTCGTTTCAATGCTGAATAATGGAAATATTCCATTCTCACGGATAACCATCGACGTAACTTTGTGATACAAGAAAGTTAATTAGATGACGGTTTTTTCTTCCGGAAATGAGCAGAACGATTGAAGGACGACCAAAACATATTTGTCGTGAAAGAAAAAAATTTGTCACACTCTTCGTTTTTTTTTAGAGGGGTGGCTCTGCTAACTTAATATTAAGTAAGCAGAGCCATTCTAAAATATGAGAATGGAATATTTTCATTATTCAGCATTGAAAAAAAATTGTTCATCTCGGAAAATTGAAGATTAAACATATAATACCCAATATCAGTCAATAATGATACGGAAAACATACCTGAAATATCAATTTACCAATGCAGTGTTGCCAAATATGACAAATTTCCTAAGAAACCAGAACATTTCATTGAAACCTATAAAAAAGCTATGAAAAAAATTATTTTTTCTGTTTTTTTCAGGCTAGATGGTCTACGACAAATGCTCGACCAATACTCATAACATTTTTGATCGAATTCGATGCATATTTAGGAATGGATCCGCTAACTTAATAGTAAGTTAGCAGAGCCACCCCTCCAAAAAAAAACAAAGAGTGCGACAAATTTTTTTCTTTCACGACAAATATGTTTTAGTCGTCCTTCCATCATTCCGCTCATTTCCAGAAGAGAAAATGGTCATCTAATGAACTTTCTTGTATCACAAAATTACGTCGATGTATATCCGTGAGAATGGAATATTTCTATTATTCAGCATTGAAACGAAAATTGTTCGGGAAATAGAAGATTTAACATATACAACCCAATATCAGTCAATAATGATACGAAAAACATACCTGAAATATCAATTAACCAATGCAGTGTTGCCGAATCTGACAAATTTCCAGAGAAACCAGAACATTTCATTAGAACCTCTAAAAAAGCTATAAAAAAATTATTTTTTCTGGTTTTTTCAGGTTAGATTGTCTACGACAAATACTCGACAATTATTCATTACATTTCTGATCGAATTCGATGCATATTTAAGAATGGCTCTGCTAACTTAATATTAAGTTAGCAGAGCCACATTTTTTTCTTTCACGACAAATTCTCGACAAATATACGACAATTAATGAGATGGTTTTCATTGACTTCCGTGCAAGTGGCTCTGCTAACTTTATGGACATAAACTTATCTTCAGTAATGTGGCCCATCAAAGATGCATAGATATGTCAACGAACAAATTTGGAACGATACCAATTCCCATGAGAAACAAGAGCATAAAATACATCCCAAAATGTTTAGTGTAGATTTTAGGCTGTCGGCGTCATCAGTCCATTTTCCGAGAACGACATTGGCAAGAAAATACAGGTGGATGAAAACCATTTGAAGAACATTTTTGCGAAATTTGATATTCCATATGTACTAGACCTTTACAACGAATGAAAAATTTCGATGATGTCTCACACCCATTGTTTTATTTCAAATTTAAGGCCGATAGCTTTCAAGCTGTACAAAATGGCCCACATTTATTTAGTTTCATGTACCCTTGTGATCATATTAGTTTTCAATTGGATTGTCAAGTAGTTCAAAAGAAGAAGAATTATATAAGGAAAGTTCTGCGTATGTCTTCACCCTAAGAAGAAGAGCAAAAACAACAAGAATAACTTCAGTCGCACCATCTCAGACATGGACAACGGTACCTATAGTGACAAGTTGCAATTTTGTTACTCTTATGGGATTCAGTATTGTGTAATATACATAGTATGACGTCACTGTAACGATGAAATGCTAAAGCTTGAACACCTTTTTTGGAAAATAAGATATATTCCCAATTCAATCAAAATCAAAAAAAAATATGAATTGTTAATGAACATGTATAATTAGGTCAATCTGGGGACTAAACGAAAAGTGAAGAATTTTTAATGTTCACTTTTTAATGAGCAATCTCTATGAGGAAATTTGTCATGGAAGGGTTAGACCACCGCGATTATTAAGGACAGCTGCAGATCACTTTTGTTTGCTTCTTTTCTGGTTATCAATCAGGATTTGATCAATTTATTGCCACTGATCTCGCGAGTAATTCATCTGACGTTTGAAACTCCTCCACAAAAGATGCTTCGGCAATTTATACCATACGTGTTCAATGGTATTGAGTTCAGAAGATTTTGCCGGCCACGGCAAAACCGCAATTTCCTCTTCACGTTAGAAACTACTGAATGTGTGCGTTATATCAGGACGAGCATTGTCGTGCTTTGAATCGGAATCTGCAGTCTACCAGAACATATTACATAAGTGCTTTCAGTATTGCCTTGACGTCATGAAATCTTCTACAGAAACAAGATTGGTTTTGCGTCCTATTGCAATGCTACCCCGAACCATCACTTCCCCCTGGGTATCTTTCCCCCGCAGGTACAGTTTCTGAATGAGCGACATTATCAAGGCGTCTCCATATTCTTTATCTTCTAGAATCTGGTCTCGAACCAAATCTGGCTTCATCTGTAAGCAATACTCTTCCCCATTCTCGTTCACCCCAGTTTGAATATTTCAAACCCCAATCTTTTCTTCTAGCGCGATTTCTACAGATAAGAACATGAACACTAAGTGGACTTCTAGCATGAATACCAACGATAGTAAATGATTTTATCGCCAATATTCATGTTATGAACATTTTGCAGTTCAGTTATTGATTGATTAGCTGTCAGGTTTGGTTTTCTTCGTGCTTGTTACTGTATAAATCTGGTAGGGAGCTGAGTAGCTCTCGAAAGACCAGCGCGTCTTTCTCAGACATCTCCTGTTCCTTGAATACGTTTCCGCATACGACTTATCGCATCTTCCTAAGGAGTTTACCATTTCAGCAATATTTCACTATGTCACCCTGTATGAGATCAAGTGCTATGTTAACTCTGTGTCACGATTCAAATAATGTATATCCACAACTGTTTAAAAAAACACCCAATTCAAACAAAATTATGCGTATAACTCCATTTTTGAATTGATGAAACCCGAAATCAGTCGAAGTGACCCAACATCTATTTCAATCAATTCAAGTATCAGAAAAAAAAAGATTTCGACAAAAACTTGTTCTACATCTCGAAAACAAGAATGAACATCTGTGCCACATTCTCATCCTCTGATACATTTTCTTTAAGAACCGTAGAGCGGTGTTACTTTGCACTTGCGGGTTGCGGGATACTTTGCCATTATATGGCAACAATCGCAAAAATGAGTTTCATTCTGGAAAACGATATCGCTGCTTCCGTCGAGTGTCAAATCGCCAATCGGAAGCTTGTAAGAGAGATACAGGGCCAGTTGTGTACACACGCTGACTGCGTGAGGTGGGTCACATCATTTTCAAGGTTTTTTTCTTCAATGAACGAAAGAAATTGGGCTCAATCGAGACTCTGAAAACTAAGCTTCACTACGAATAAGTCAAATGCATCACATGAATGTCATTATTACCATAGAGTATTAAAAATGTAATGCGGTTTTTTTGATGGTTACTTTGCCATACGTCTATTTGTAATTTTTGTTATACTTTAGCTCTCATTTTCGAAAAAATATGAAATGAATCTCAAAAAAAAATTGACTTCCTTCTACCAAATTCTACACAAATCACTCAACCACTTGATGTCATCAGACAAACGAGAAAATTAGCAGAATTATTTTCTTTCGATTTTCGTTTCCTGGGACTTTTGAAAAACCGCAGCAACGCAGATTCACTTGGCTTAAAGTTTTAATTCTAACTCTTTTCGGCTGGATTAACTTAAAAAAAGGTGGAATTGAAAACTTTCAAAGCAAGTAATTCTGTGTTGCTGTGGTTTTTAAAAATGTCAATTTGACAAGAGTCTCAAAAAACGAAAAATCGAAAGAAAATGATTCTGGCAATTTTCTCGTTCGTCTGATGAGAGAGTCAGATTTGTACCCTGACACGTCACAGTTCGCTTTGTTCATCGTTTGTATGGTTCAGGTATTGTTCATTAGGAAAACTATTAGAAACTACCCTTGAAAAACAGTTCAATCTACAAAAGCGTTTTCCATGAAAAAAATTTTAATACTGGTGTTTCAGATATTGGGAGTGAAAACCCGGGAATTCCTACAAAATTATACATTAGGAGAATTGAATTTTATGCTAAAAAGTGCAGGTTACTTTATATGTGATGAAAATGGCTGATGAGTTTATATTGTATAAGAATATATTTTGTTTTCACATCTCATTATTGAGAAGTATTTTTCTGTATTCTGTTTTTCATTTGTCCTGAATAGAAAACAGTAGGTTGATTATAATATTCTTAAATATTCTCATTTGGCAGAGTTACATTCAAATCCGCTATAATTTTGCTTGAACCTCATTTTACAAGCAACGGCAAAGTTACACTAATTTGAGGGTTACTTTGACACGATTTCGGCATAATAAAAACATATAAGTATTCAAAGTTCTTGATTCGTATACGAAAATATCGGCGACACATACATACAAAAAGAAGATATCATGAGTCTTCAGAATTCAAAGTATAATTTTCAAAATTATTCAGGAAATGAGCAAAGTAACATCACTCTACGGAACATATCATAACCAGGTGTCTCTATGACCATTTCGATGTCTTTAGTTGATGAACCACAAGATGTAAATTTTTCCGTCCTTTGGAAATTGTTTTGACTCAGTTCGAACATTTTTTGAATTAAACATTCAGCAATTTTTTAGAGGGATACTCTCTCCATATCACCAGAGCATGAATATGAGTGAAATTCTTTCCAAAATAAATGAACCATTCAAATTCAAACACAAGGAATCGTTTCATCAGACGTTTTGAAGCTGAACCAATTATTTTTCTTACCTTGTATACGTCGAAATTCTCAATGATAGAATCAAAGCAAGTATATAGATCGTTCAGGAATTCCACAAGTTCAAAAGGAGTACTCTGAGCAGCCAGAGTAGTGAAACCGACGATGTCACTGAAGTAGATGGTAACACTGTCGAAATTTTCGGCCTGTACCTCATGGCCGGTTATCAGCTGTTGCGCCACACTCTTGGGCAACAGCTGATAAAGGACTTCTTCGCATCTTCGTTTTTCCTCCATATAATCCACAGTACGTTCTTCCACGAGTACCTCCAAGTTGTTGGCATACTGTTCCATACGTTGCAGCAGATTATTGACGAAGTTGCCGTCACAATCCCTGAAACAAAAATTCAGTGATGAAAGATAAATTCGTCGAGTGGTTTAATCGCATTAGAAAATTGACTCCATTGTATACAGGATACTAGATAGAGAAGGATATACGAGATAATCCATTTATGTGAGATGGTCCTCTTTCATTACGGAGAACTATTGAAGCCATCTACCAGTTTTCATTGGTTATTCATTGGAATGGTATGGAGTCAGAGGTGTGGTGTGGAGCCTGTTTGCAAACTATGTTGACAGCAGAACACAAAGGGTGAAGTTGGCTGGCGTGTTGAGCGACGAATAAGTGGTTAAAATGGGTATACCCCAGGGAACCGTACTTGGACCAATTCTCTTTCTCCTGTTTATCAATGACCTACCTAAAATTGAGAATTTGGGTGGACATGTGGTTTGTTATGCGTATGACACTGTGGCTCTATTTACGGATAAATCTTGGGAGGGAGTTCATGTATTGGCGGAGGGTGAATTTGCTAAGATTCACTTATGGTTGTGTAAAAACTCACTTTCTCTAAATATCAGAAAAACTAAGTACACGAGTTTCGCATCTAATATCATCCATCAGCCCATCTCAAGTCGGTTACGTCTGCATCTCCAACTCTGCAAGAATAATTCTTGCTTATGCCATGAGATAGAAAGAGTTTCTTCCACTAAGTACCAAGGGGTCATTGTTGGCCGGCGTTTGCGATGGCATGAGCATATTCTGCATCTAAATCGTCGTTTGATAATGCTTATCCACAAATTATACTATCTAAGAGGAATACTATCGAGGAAAACGCTGATGATGGTGTATAGTTCTCAAGCAGAATCTCTCATAAGATACTGTATTTCGGCTTGGGGTGGAGCTTTCTGTACAACCATACAGGTGACACAGAATACTCTACTAAAATAATATCCAAGAAAGGTAGACGATTTTCAACTGATTCACTATTTAAAGAAGCGAATGTTCTTTCGGTAAAGATTCACCTATCAATGCTGGATCAGGGTACAATAAAGTTGTCGAGTTGGGGATATGAGAGTTGGTTTTTTTTGTGCTCATTTTTGGAGAAAGATTTCTGGCATCTGGGCGAAAATACTCGCTCTCAAAGTGTATTGTACAATTCCGCAGATATGATCGAATAGAGCATGGCAAGACAGGTTTTGTCTAGGCCTAATGCTCTGAACTTTCATTCTGTGCCTAATATATGAACTATTTCTAATTGTGAATATCGATGTACTTCAAGAGGATTAATTAAATTTATCATTATTATCATTATTAAACGTAGTACCAAATACCCACTCGCAACAGTTGATCCTGATGATGTTAGTAGTGACAACAAAATATCAGAATTACGTAAGTTTTAAGGAAAGTTTCACTCAAAAATAATATAATTTGATACTTCTATATGTAGGATTGTATTCAAATCTGTGGGTTCTATGCTTTGGAAATGAAAATGTCTCAGAGTTCCTATAGTCTCATAATTGTGATGATCTGATAATATTAACCATTTATAATAATTTTCTTTAGCATAGAGCAAACATTCAAAATATATATACTAGGTAATGTCAAGATTTTCCTTTCAATAAAACCTGGCCTACAAGAGTCCAGTGGATGGAGGTTGAATATTGTACGAGTAGCACGCTTCTGTGCTATGAACACTCTGGAGATATCAGAACAACTTCCCCATAGCAAGATGTTATAGGATAAGTAGCTATCTACAAGGCTATAGTATACATACAACAGACAATTTAAGGGCGAAATATTTTTGATTCTGTTGATCGCAAAAAAGGAACTGTTCAGTTTCTTACATTACGCACCGATGTGGGCCATCCACCTTTAATTTTATCTAGATAGAGACCAAGAAACTTAGTTGTCTCAGATGTCCTGGTTGAATAATTATCCGCGTAATTAACTGTGAAGCTTGTTATTTCATTATTCTTCAAACGCAGACCAAATGCAGATCGAACTGAAATTTGGTACGTTATTGTGAAATGTAGAGTTCGAGGTACGCTAATGAGTCCGTCTGAATTTTAGAATGGTTTTCGAAAAAATGGAAATTTCGAAAAAAATTTGGAAATATTGTTTTCTTTGAATTAACCAACAAATACAAATATTAGTTAAGCGTCAGAAGGATTCAACCTACTACCCAGGTTCAATCCAATCGCTCTGGTAGTTCTCGAGATATCCCCCTGATAATTCCAAAAATTCAAATTACTCTAATTCCGAAATCATTTGGCCGATTTGATCCTTTACCTAATCATGTCCTCGGCCGACCGGCCAGGTGGACAGAATTGATTTCGACATCGGATTCGTCATTAGTTAGTCCATACTAGACAATTGAGACCAGTCATGAAAAAAATCGAGAATTACAGACCTTTGGACGAAACGATAGCACGCCGTTTCACAGAACATAAGCGCAAAAACGAATTACGGTGTCTGGTATTATATTTGTAATGTTATCTGTTTTTCAAATTCTGGATTCCAATTATTGAATACCAATTGATGTAATTCATAGGTAAATGACGTATGTTGTAGATCAATATAGTAAGATATAATGAAATAGGATAATCTGCACAAATCACATTCAAAAATTTCATAATATCTATGACGGAGGCCTCATTTCAGATTTGAATTTCATATAAACTGACGAAAAGTTCTCTGCCATATCATCCATTTCCGACTGAAAACACTCAGTTCATGACGTGTCCATAACACCATAATAGTAATGTTAAAGGAATTGATCAGCCATGTGGAATGTGAGAGGTTCAAATATTCCCAGAAAAAGGGCGAACAGATTCTCTAGGACATTCCTCACATACAGCCCAAAAACTTGGATTCCACTCTCATAGAAAAGAATTATATTTCATGAAGTCAGTGCAACAATCTTTCCAGAATGTTATACTCTGGAAAGTTATACAGCAGAGAAAGATGAATGTCTATCTTATAGAATCCATTTATCATCTGGGAGTTGTGAAAAGCTCGACCAGAAGAGGAAATAAATGAAAACAAAAGGCAGGAGCACCCCTGCAGAGAGCTGATTTACTGCTATCCTTTTATTTACTGAAACTACAAAGCTGGAAAAGGTCAACATAGCCTGAAATAACTCTATATGCATGTACCAGTCGGAACTCTGCTAATTGATTGAGTTTTGATATAAGGTTTATATATCAATGAGCTCATATTGGCGATTATTGGCATGGTTGACATCATTTAGGAGGGTACTGTTCAGGAAATTCCCATTGTGGAATCAAGAATACAAAATAATTTCCAAGAGAAATTTTTGGATACTAATTTCATAATTTTCGTAAATATTCAATTGATACCTGATAAAGGTTTCCAGTAAAAATTATTGAATAATAAATACAAATTCAATCAATAAATATTAATCATGAAATATTTCGAAACATTAAACACACAAAACTAAATATGAATTGGGAATCAGAAGTGCGCTTTGTTTATACCTACCATAATTGTCATCCCATCAAGATTGACTTTACAGCTTCATTTCATGCAGATACAACTAATGAACTTGATCTTGAATACAAATATTATGATATGCCAGTTTATATATTTTCAATTTCGAAATTTATGAAATAATGTCTGTAGGAAGAAGAGATATATGGAAAAATATTATTTGTATATATGTATCTCGTAATATTTTTAATGCATTCCAATTACAATATCAATGACTGACAGTTTTTAATTTCCCGAAAATTTTTGAATATAAAAAAGTAGCAACATTGCGCCTCCTTACAATTTTTTTCAACCATTTGCACCCAAGAAATTTTCAAAAAAACCCTGGCCCCCAAAAGTCAGCCCGTTATATTCGAGGTATTGTTTGCTCTGAACGTTCTCCCAAATTTTCGACTTCAATCATTGTATACCAGTTTATATAATTCCAATTTCTTCATTCAGGACGTAGTATCTGTATGAGTATATCAATTTCGAAAGATAGTATCTTAAGTTATTACAGAATTCTGTATAATTTAATGATTGTATCGAAAACCTTTTTCATCAAGAAGAGTCATTTGAATTTGATGATTTTGTGTAGTTGATACCTTTTATGTTGCGATGATTATCATTGCCCGAAGTCCTTAATCATTATATAACGATAAAACACTCTGCAGTTATCTTGATTTTCAACAGGTCGAAGTTTTTAGAAGAAAAATTGAACATTTAACACACAAAACTAAATATGAATTGGGAATCAGAAGTGTGCTTTGTTTATACCTATATACCTTATAATTGTCATCCCATCAAGATTGACTTTACAGTTTCATTTCATGCAGATACAACTAATGAACTTGATCTTGAATACAAATTTTATGATATGCCAGTTTATATATTTCCAATTTCGAAATTTATGAAATAATGTTTGTAGGAAGAAGAGATATATGGAAAAATATTATTTGTATATATCTTGTAATATTTTTAATGCATTCCAATTACAATATCAATGACTGACAGTTTTTAATTTCCCGAAAATTCTTGAATATAAAAAGCGGCAACATTGCGCATTCTTACAATTTTTTTCAACCATTTCCACCCAAGAAATTTTTAAAAAAACCCTGGCCTCCAAAAGTCATTCGAGGTATTGTTTGCTCTGAACGTTCTCTCAAATTTTCGACTTCAATCATTGTATACCAGTTTATATAATCCCAATTTCTTCATTCAGGACGTAGTACCTATATGAGTATATCAATTTCGAAAGATAGTATCTAAAGTTATTACAGAATTCTGTATAGGTAATTTTATGATTGTATCGAAAACCTTTTTCATCAAGAAGAGTCATTAGAATTTAATGATTTCGTGCAGTTGATACCTTTTATGTTGCGATGATCATCATTGCACGAAGTCCTTAATCATTATATAATGATAATGCACTCTGCAGTTATCTTGATTTTCAACAGGTCGAAGTTTTTAGAAGAAAAATTAAGTTGCCGCCTTCAAAGAACAAGGAAAAATATTTTCTACTTACTTGTTCATTGTTTTCAGTCTGTTCTTGATATTAGTGAAGTTTGGTCTATCTCCAGGGTCTTCATTCCAACATTTCCTCATCAGTTGGGCAATTTCGTCGTCGCATTGTGCGCTCTCTAGGGAAGGTCTTAAAAGATCTCCGTTATTGTTGCTACTTGAACCTTTGCGCACATTCTCGACGATTTCTGTAACAAAAAAAAAACATTTGTGAGTTATGGATAGAAATGGAAAGTTATTAGAAATCGTATGATTTCACAATCAGCATACTCATAAACCTATAATGGATCTTCTTGAACATATTCATATATATACCGACATGTGTCCCGTAAAAAGAAGTTGATCGGACGGCAAATAAAGACAAATGGGAATGTTCAAACATTTTGAAGGGTTGCTGTATTTTTTTCTGGAACCTTGAAAGTATATTATTATATTTTGAATTAGTTGAGTCCCTCGTTGTGAAAAAAACAATATTTTACTGAAATATCAAGGTGGTGTTTCTTGTTGTGAAAAATAGGTTGAGAATATAAACTATTCCTTCCTGCAACTAGAAACTTCCGGATAAATCTTGTTTCTCGTGTTCGAAAGATAAATATTAAATTATGCAGTCTTTTGTGAACATATTTCACGTACGGGAATGTCAGTTGCACAATTATTAACCTAAATAATTGAAATTGTTTCCTGAATTGCGAGAAGCTATTACAGCACACATGTTTGTGACAGTTTGAGGCTGATATTTAAGATCAGAAATGAAATGCAGAAAGCAGTCTTCCTGCGAAAACTTTCGGTTTCAGTCGTACGTTTCGAAATTATTTTTTCTCCTCATCAGGGGCCATATCACTTCTGGGCTTTTTTTGTTCCACTTTCACCAAATTTTTATGCATTTTTGAAGGGTTTTTGTTGCATCCTGTGCCATCCCTATAAACCCTCTAAATTTTTTGAAAGTGGGTCATGTGGTACTTTTTTGGCAATGTCTTTGTATCTTCTTTACAGGCGTGCAGAAATTTTCAAGAAAAATTTTTTTTTTTTTGAAAAATTAGTTACTCCAAAGAGGTTTTCATTATGTGCACTGTGTCATGGCTCATTTACTTTGAGACGATGGTACCTGATGAAATTTGTCACCGAAGGAAAGTCGACCATAACAGTTTTGTTCATGCACAACTTTCAACCCCTACGAACCCTTTAATGGAGAAAAAAAAATTTTTTTCACGTGAGGGGGTTGAAAGGGGTTGAAAGTCGTGCATGAACAAAACTGTAATGGTCGACTTTCATTCGGTGACAAATTTCATCAGGTACCATCGTCTCAAAGTCAATGAGCCATGACAAAGTGCACAAACCTCTTTGAACTATCTGATTTTTCAAAAAAAAAAAATTTTTCTTGAAAATTTCTACACGCCTGTGAAGAAAGACAAAGACCTTGCCGCAAAAGTACCACATGACCTACTTTCCCTATTCAAAAACTTTAGAGGGTTGATGGGGATGGCACAGGGTGCAACAAAAACCCTTCAAAAATGCATACAAATTTGGTAAATGGGAAATAAAAGTTGAGGATTTTATGTCAAATATTTGTCTTCTGAGAAAATTAATTCGTTCCATAATTTTGACGCGCAATGTATACCTCCTCATCCTTTGGGATTCCGAAATGAGCACGCTACAGAGTATGCTTCAAAATGAATACTTATAGTATGGAAATAGCACCAACCGAATGTACCTATTTAACGTGTAGAACATAGTGTAATGGTCCAGATTTACAAGCCTATAAAACTACACATCACTATTCACAGCCGTTCGGTAAATGTTCGGCGCCAGGATATTCTTTCTAGCAACGAATACTCACACTATCTCTCATTTTATCCATCATGATGTTCATTTCGGCTATTAGCTCATCCACTTTTCCTACATAGCTTTCCACTCGCAGTCAATAACATCCGAACAGACCTCGAAACGAGCTTCTAGTTCGATAGGTTTGTCTCGCAAAAGGACGCAGGTAGAATCAAACCAAACCTCAACAAGAGAAATTAAGAGAAATTGTATGTTGTCATCGGTTGGTTGTGATTTACGGGTTCAACCCGTTTTCGTTAGAAATTCGGCGGTAAAATTCGGCTTCGTGAATTTCATACAGTTGTTTCTGTCCTATCTCAATTCGTAGTGCATATTGATGAAATTTTGGGTGTAAGGCTGCATTTTGCAAACCATAGTAGATGAATATCGATTAAATTATTTCAGAATTCTTTTTTTCTGGAATCATTTCATTTTTTGTGTGGAATTTAGAGTGAGTATCAGGATGAGTGGAAAGATGAAATAACTAGAAAAGCACTGACGTGAGGTCAAGAGCTTTTACGCGCTTGTTCAAATTCAAACTATTGGATCAACACGAAATTTTGCACCTAGTTGCGTGTTGGTAATTTTCACTTGATTACGAAGTTTCAATCTGGTTGCATCTGTACTTCTTGATATATTTCGGATATCACGTTAAAATTCTAAATAACAACGAAATTTGGCCCATTTTTCTTCCTTATATCTCAGAAAGTGGATATTGAATCGAATTGAAATTTGGAACATTGTTGTTAAATATTGACTATGAGGTTTGTGCCAAGGTCCATTGAATTCTAATCAATATTTTCAGAGAAAAAATAATTTTCATCAAAAATTTTGAAAATTTTCAAATAAAATTTTTAACAACTGGATCCACACGAAATTCTGCTCTAAGTTACTCGTTGGTATTTCAAAACTGTCGACGAAGTTTCGATTTGATCGAGTCAGAAGTTCATGATATATCGAGGAATTAACCTCAAAATTTCAAATGGGTCTAACTCAGAAACTCTGCAACCGATTCCTTCCTATTCATTCACGGAAATTATTATTCACTACATTCTTTATTACTCAACCAACTTTGAAACCACTGAGAATAGAATTATTGTATTCTATTCTTCCTGGTTGAAACTTATCACCCACATCATTTTCAGATGAAGACCAGAGTTCCGCAACAGATTGCAGCAGTTATGAATGCATTTCGATAAGCTGGTCACGAGTATGATGTGGGGTTCCACACATCGTATCTTTGAAACCTCCAAAGAAATCAGTCTAGAAAAGCACTGACGTGAGGTCAGGAGCTAACGTTAAAATTCCAAATAACAACGAAATTTGGCACATTTTTTTCCTTGTATCTCCGAAAGTAAATATCGGATCGAATTGAAATTTGGAGCATTGTTGTCAAATGCTGACTTTAAGCTTTGCGTCAAATTCCATTGAAATCTAGTCAGAATTTCCAGAGAAAAAAACTTTCATCAAAAATTTCAAAAATGTTTGAATAATTTTTTTTTTAAATTTTTTAACAACTGAATCCACACGAAATTCTGCACCAAGTTGCGCGTTGGTATTCTAAAAATGTCCACGAAGTTTCAATTCGATCGAGTCAATATTTCATGAGATATGGAGGAATTAATCTCAAAATTTCAAATGGGCATAACTCCGAAACTATCCAACCGATTCTACCCATTAACGAACTTTACCGAGATATTTGGACTCCAAACCTCCTCCGACAATTTCAAGTCGCTAAGTCTTTTCCTTCAAAAGTTAGAGCACATACGAACGGACGGACAGAATTGAATTTGACCACGGATTATTCTTCAGGGAGTTCAACCCAATGGTTTAAGACCTCAATTTCGAAAATTACAGACATCCTGACGAAATGATAACGCGCTGTCTCTTAGAAAGCGCGTAAAAAATGTTAATATGCGCAGGCGTTCTGACCTGAGTTTCTGAATTGAAAAAGAGGAAATGAAAATCACAGAAAACTTTTGAGACCTAGAACTGTTTATTGCCCGTAAGACAAGAACATCCAATGAAGCAGACAGATTAAAACTCTGACGTCAGCTGTTCAGTTGTTGTGTGAAATGAAGATAAGTAATTCTGATGAAGGCAATCAAGTAATTCTAGTGATAGATAACCAATTTTGAACCAATCAAAACTTTGTAAAAGACGTCGGCACCAGAGCAATTTTCAATGGTTGCAGAATGGCGAACGAGTCGGGATATCGCTTCCTGTGTCGATTTTAAATTTTTTTTCAACACACCCGAAATTTCTGAAATATCACCTTCTCTGGTTCACTAGTTAACTTCATCCCGCAAGTTTCTCCCAAGGAAGTCGAAATATCTCTGAATTTTTCTATCTCAAGTTTGAGCTCTTCACGATTCAGACCTTAGTCGACTAGTATAATCTAGAACGAGTAGGTGTAGAAATATATAATGTTCATACTCGCAGGCTTTTTGACGAGTGTTGTGGAATGAATAAAAACGGAACGAAAATCACAGACAAAATTTTGAGACCCAGAACTGTTCAGTTCCCCGAAGAGAAGAATGTAGTATGTAACAGGCTTATCAAATATTCACTTGTGGGAAATCTACATAAGGCATATGAGGAAGTGTGAAAAGATATAGGGTTCATTCTCGCAGGCCCTGACGAGAGTTGTGGAATGGACAGGAATAGAACGAAAATGAGAGAAAAAAATTTGGGACCTGGGATTATTCAATTTCCCAAAGAAAAAACATCCCAGGTAGCAGACTGACCCAAAATGACGCCTTCAGTTTAATTGCAGTGAGAAATTTCGATAGAGAATACGAGGATATGTCTAAAAATCAAATGAAAATAACAGAACAGAATTTGCGACCAAGATTGTTCAAATCTTGTAAGAAGATAACATTCCAGGTAGCAGACTGACCAAAAATGACGCATTCAGTTCAAGTTTTGTGAGGAATTCAGATAAGAAATACGGGGAGGTGTGAACAGATCTGATATTCAAACTCGCAGAGCTTCTGACGAGAGTTGTGGAAAAAACAGGAAAAACGACAATCAGAGGCCAACTTCTGAGAACTGAGATTGTCCGATTTCCTGAAGAGAAAACATCCAGGGTAGCAGAGTACCCAAAATGACGTTATTAGTTCAGTTGTTGCGACAAATTTAGATTAGGAATTCGAGGAGTTGTGGGCGGATATAATGTTCATACTCGCAGGCTTTTTGACCAGAGTTGTGTAATTAACAGAAATGAAACGAAAGTCACTGTGTAACGTTACAAAACGCTCCACTGTCGATTTCAGTTTCCATCGCGGAAATACGTCATACTAATAATTTCAATTCCAATCGCAAGAAAAAACGCCTTACTGAAATTATATGATCGGTCGCTAAAGAACGCTCTCCGCTTTGACGGTTGAGTGTGTGTTTCGCATGCGCGACCCTTCCAACTCCGTCCAGCCGATGGAAAATTCTTTCTTTTGGTGCGTAAGAAGTTGAAGATTCAACACCTTGCTAGAGTTTAACGAATAAACGAACTTCGTAATCCATTAACATCGTGGAATTTTGAAGTTTTATTGTTTCTTATAAGACGTCTATTCAAAAGGCGGTAAGTACTACGTATATCCCGACCAATATTTTTTGCTTTTGTGAATGCCAAATTGTGATTTCCGATTTATTTCATTCCACGCAGGTTACACAAGTTAACATTTTCCTTTGTATGATATTGTGCATTTGATTTCTTATCTCATTCTTATTATCGAATAACGTGCTCTTATTCCTGAGTTCTAGATATTCCATCTCATATTTATTAACTTATAAATTGTTTCAATAACGTCTAGAGTCGCTGGGAATGAGATCACGTGTTACAAGCACTATCTTATAGTTTTTAAATTTGCAGTCTTTGTACCGGGGCTACCGCTCACTGCATCATCTTTGTGCCGGGGCTATCGTCCACTGAATCATCTTTGTACCGGGGCTATCGCCCACTGAACCATCTTTTCACCGAGCTGCCGACTACTGGATTATAATTTTACTGGGGCTAACGCCCATTTGAATATTCTACTACCGGACCCAGAGTTTGACTGGATCATCTTAGTACTAGAGGCAATCATTACTGGATTATCTTAATACTGGAGCTGATTATGACTGGAATACCTTTATTCCGAAGTTAATTATTACTGGAATATCTTAATTCTGGACTTTATTCTGGATGGAATCTCTTGAAACTGGACTACCTGCATAATACCTGTATTTTGAAGGATCATACCACCGGATCCTTACTTTTAAGATAAGTGCTTCTTCGAATCCCGGATCTCAGATTCACTGTACCTAAATTTGTGTTTGTAAATAGCAATTTTAATTGTAAAGTGGAAATGAATAGATAGGGAGTAAGAGGTTGCATCATTACCACTAGATTAACGATTAGGGATACATTCAGGAGTTAATTTAATTTCAACAGAAAAGAATTCAAAACCAAGAATTGTTCAATTTTCCGAAGAAAAGAACATCCCAGGTATCAGACTGAATTCGCGAAGTTGTGGAATCCACCTGAAGATTCTGCAGATATATCATGCATGAACGTTCATCAAATATAATAATGATCGCCAGCTTCGTTGGGCTGAAAGCTCAGCTGAATGGGTGACCGCTTTTTCGAATATGTGCCACCACTTTCAATAATGTTTGAACCTCATTTTGTCAGTTTACACTTCATGACACATACAAAAACGACGATGAAAATTTGATCAAATTAATATATATGTTTTTAATATTGTGAAAACCTGATGATTATTCCCAGTCATGATGACCCTTTGCTATAGGAATATTAAATTCCTTCCATGATATTACCGACTAAGTAGCTTTTTTCATAGAACCTTTGCTTTTACGTATAATAGGGGAATTTTGAGGATCACCTTGATATTGAGACAGAGGAAATTCTCTTCATTATAATGAGAGTGAAGCACCTCTATAATTGAACGTTTTTAGGTGCCTTACTCCAGGCATTGATTAATGATCCAAAATATCTACTTCCTGTAAAGGCATTAGGAGTTGAGTATTTGGTATTTATAATATTAATTATATAAAGGAAGGTTTCGTATCACTTTTCCATCAGATATTCTGATTTAATTTTGTACAAGATAATTAATTCTGCAATTTCTCTCTTTATTGTTTAATTGAGCAGTCCGAAATAGGCTCTTAAACGTTACAGATAACTTCGTTGATCCGGTATTGATCATTAGGCAAAATTTTTTCTAGAAACTGCCCTTGACCAATAGTTTGAATCACACAATCCGCAAGGGCGATTTTCATGAATAATAATTTTCATTTCATTTTTTTCAGATACTAGGTGAGAAAACAAAGAAAAAACCTGAAAAATTATAAATGACAGTACATGTCGAATAATTGAATCACGTTTTTAATATTTCCGAATTTCTTTTTGTTTCTCCAGAATTATTGTTTGGGAATTGCGAAAAAATTATGTTCGTTAGGAAATTTTGATTTTTCGTTTAAATCTGTGATTTAAGATGATGACCTCCCTATGCTGTTCGTCAGTTAATGTTTGATCACTGCATCGTTCGCGGGAATGATCACTTCTTTACGACATTTAGTAAAAATAACTGGAATACCCCTTCTTTCTTCATTCTCCGAACTGAAGTATATAATTACTTGAATTTCAAATAAATCTTAGATCCGAGACTGTCTCTATTGAAATTTAAAAACTTATTTCTTGGATATCAAGTGATTAAAATCAAAATTAAATGCGATTCACTGAAATCCTTAAATCCTCAACCGAGAAATCACAGAGTAAAAATGTTTATGACATACAAATGAGATTAGAATCAGACTAAAAACATGTTTGAAGAATTGACTTCGAAAGACATGAGTTCATCGGAGAAAATTTTCAGACGCCTTCGAAATGTACACGAGGAATTGAATTCCATCAAGCTGAATGGGTCGAATCCGTGCTATGATTCCAAAGATATGAAATTTTCAAAAGTACTAGATTTCAATTCTTTGGGATTTGCATTGTTGAAAAAATTGGAAAAAATTTGGAAAAGATATACTCACGGAATCATCTGGTGCGAATTTACCATCAGATCTTCATACTGGAGCTCCCAATCTGCTATTCAATTGTCTGTAGGTTTTTCCTTTTGATAGTAATTGTGTTAACCATAGACCGTAAAGCAAAAACGACCTGGCTACTCGGTAGTTGTGGGTGAAATCTGTCTCGCTCGCTTGGAAAAATGAGAAGGTGAACTTAATTGCAAAATTTTGTGAGGAATGGCTTCAAAATGAAACAAGCGCATAGAAGCATCTGATATCAAGTTAGTACATTTCTACATTCATAATTGCTTATCTTTGGTGGAATTTTATCATTTCGTTGTAGAAGTGCAGAAATTATGAAGAAAATTCCCCATTCGGTTAATGGGAATGGAGAGGAAGGCAACCTCAATATACGCTATCTCCAATAGAATTCCGATGAGATCGGGAAGCCCATGAATGACACGAAAGAAATTACTTTTATAAATTATTTGTGTAATTTAGAATTCATTTCTTGATTTCCTCAAGATATCAGCCAATATGAAAGAACATAGGACTGTTCAAATGAAAGATCGAGAAATGCACCGACGGAAAATTAGGTTTTTTTGCGTACCCAACCATGTACCGAATCCACCCTACACTACTTGGCTTAGCAATAAGAACAATTAATTTTACTTCTAAATTTCAATTTTTGAATGGGAACATAGGAAAACTCTCCAAATAACTATTCTCCAAGACTTAAGGTAGTCAGGTACCTTTTTGAAAGTTAACAACGATTGGTGCAAACTTTCAGATCTCCCGGTCACAGGAATAAGGTTCACCCCCGAAAAATCTTCATTTTACAAGATATAGAATTGAAATTTCGGAAATTGATGCTACGTATCGTTTCACATGCTACGTATCGTTCACAGCTTCCGGTTTAACCGGAAATAGATAAAACTTTCAATTTTCTAGTATGAACTTCTGCACAGTTTTGCATATTTGAACTAAACGTTGAATTCTGAGTGGAATTTACTCAAAATAAAAATAAAATATAGACAGAAAAATTCGAATGAAATTTTTTTTCTTTTGACATCGGCACGATTGGAATTGATAGATACTTATATTTATCATCATCGTTATTTTAAACCATATTACACTCAAAATTGACCATTTGGCCAGAAGTTACAGGTATTTTGTTTCAGTTTCCTGCGAGGGGTGAACCTTCTGTTCTCACTAATTGTACTGCGACTAGGTTTATGAAATTTTTTTCTCATCCGGTTATGGGATAGAAAAATAATTTGAGTAAATTTCGAATTATATATGAAAAGGGGTAACAAATCGAATGCTCTTTCAAAATGTGGAAAGATGTCCCCTTTAATATAGATGTAAGGTCGGAAAATAAATAAGATTATTCTTCTATTCGGACACTGTATGATCAGAGAATATTCAATTTCAATTTAATTCAATTTAATTTATTCAACCATATGTCTCTACATTATTTACATCCATATTATATTTACATTATATAGTTAAGAACTTCTCTTGTAAGATAGGAAATAGCTAGGCAACTTAATACCTGTTTTTACCTCCCACCTTCCAAAAGAAAATATTACTAGTGAAGGATATAAACAACATACACAGAAGGTATAGAACAAATAACATTGTCATATTTCCTAGTAGATGATGAGTAGCAACAGCAGAAACAGAGGGAAAGAGCAGAGCAAGCAAACAAGTTCATTGATATCATTTTCTTTTATGTTGTTATCATAATAATATAAATATGAATATACAGTTAGCATGTTTTAGGCTTCGAAAAAGTTCATGTTGTTTATAATAAAATTCTTAATTTCTGCTTTACATTTCCTGAAATTAACGATGTCCTTAAGATTTGAGGGAAGTAAGTTGTAAAACTTGGGACCGATAAAAAGTATTGATTTTTGAGTCAAAGTTTTGTGCATCATTGGAGCAAGGATCTGAGAGTTTGTTGCACCTCTAGTTGGTCTAGACTTTTGTGAATTTAGCTTGTTACGGTTTATATGTGTCCAAATTAAGCACTTATATGTGAAGATAGATCTTATGTTGAGTATTTTTGATTCTTCATACAGTTGGCAAGAGGAATACAATCTACTTTTTTTAAAAATGATCTTTAATATTGTATTTTGAGCAGCTTGGAGGGTATTCAGGGTAGTGGTTAATATGCCTTCCCAAGGTAGTATGCAATATCCAATAATTGACTCTACAAGAGAAGTATATAGAATTTTTAAATTCTTCCGCGTCAAAATATCTCTCAATATGTAAAATCTATTAATGAAAGATCTTACTCTCTTTGTTACACAAGCAATATGTTCATGCCATCTCAAATGACGATCGATAATCACTCCGAGGTATTTAATAGAGTCAGTTTGTAGTATATGAGGACAGGCGCATAGTACTAAATTCGAACAGGTAGGTTGGTGCAACTTCAGTTTGCTGTCATTTGGCTGATCAATTGTAGTAGGTGAAAATGTAATGTACCTAGTTTTAGATAAGTTTATATTTAAAAGATTATTATTAAACCATATCTTTACTTTTCTAATATTATCTTCGGCAACTCTATGTACCGCTTGCCATGTCTTGTCTGTGAAAATTATTGCTGTGTCATCAGCATAGCAAATAATGAGACCTGTAAAATCACTTATGAATGATAGGCTATTAATGTAAACCAGAAACAGAATTGGCCCCAATACTGTTCCCTGTGGTATGCCAGCAGATACATGAAGCTCCGAGCTTAAAAGATCTCCCACCCTTACTTTTTGAGTTCTTAGGTATAAATAATTAGAAATGAGCTCTAATGGTTTCCCCCTTACACCATAATTTCTAAGTTTTTCCAAAAGTATATCATGAGATACGGTGTCAAAAGCTTTGGCAATATCTAAAAAGACGGCCAAGCATTTTGTTGACTGATTCATTCCATTAATAATACTGCTCGTGAAGTCATTGATAGCGTTTTCAGTGCTAGAACTTTTTATGAATCCAAACTGTCGGCTAGTTATGACTTTGTGTTTATCCAAGAAGGAAACCAATCGTTTCTTCAGGGATTTTTCAAATATCTTGGCAAAATTATTTATTAATGATATTGGTCGATAGTTATTCAATAAGCTCGGATTTCCTGACTTGAATACAGGAGTAACAATGGAGTCCTTCCATTGTCGTGGAATGCAACCTGTCGTGAAGCATAAGTTTATTATATGTACTAGTGGAGCTATTACATGTTCTTGAATGTTTTTTATTAATTTTGACGATAATAGGTCTGGTCCAGGTGAACAATTATTTTTTAAGCTTGCTATCAAGTTAAATATTTCAGCTTCATCCACAGGCTCAAGAAATAGAGAAGATTTAACGGAAGATTCTTTTAGAAAATTCTCGGGTAAGATTGTCTGATTAATTTCGCTTCTCATTTTATCACCAACACTCACGAAATATTCGTTGAATATATTCGCTTTTGTATAATTATCAGCTACTGTACTATCATTTTCAGTAGTAAGTATAGTATTCTCAACCTGTCTTTTTTTAGCTTTATTTTCAGTTATGTCATTAACAATTTTCCATATTTGTTTGTAATTTCCTCCAGCATTTTCTAATTTACTTTTATAAAAATCATTTTTAGTTTTCCTTATTAGGTCATTTAATTTATTTTTGTATTTTTTATATTGCTGTTCCAATTCAGACGAGTGGTGCCGCAATAACCTCTCTCTCAAAAGATTTCTGTAATTTATTGAGGTGACAAGGCCTATCGTGATCCAAGGTTTTAACCTACTTTTGCTTTTATTTTTACATGCAGTTATGACCGTGCAGTCTGTGATATATGTACTTAATTTCTCAATGAAACTATCATACAATGTTTGGGTATCGTTGTTAGAGAGTGTATCAAGCCAATATTCGTTTGATAATTTATTTTTGAGTTTCCTGTAATTTATAATTTTTATTGATTTATGGGATAATAATATGCATGCAAACTTTCTTAAACCTAAACTCAGAATAATCAGAGTCCTTTAACTTCTCTTCAACTGGTCGACCTTGAGTAGAAAAATGTTGCAATGATTTGCAATAACGATGAAAATGGATATATTCAGAATTCCAATTGATCCAATGTCAAAAACAAACAATATTTTTTCATTGAAAAATGTTTTCATTTCATATTTGTTTGACGACATTTCACTCAAAATTCATAATTCGAATATGCAAAACTGGGCATCAGTTCAAACGAGGAATGCTAAATTTCCATCCATTAATCGACGCACATTACATACTTCAGTCGATGGGAAACAATATTTAGTATCAATCTGAAAAACTTCAATCCGATATCGTGAAAAAAGGTCATTTTTTGAGAGGTGATTTCTGGGACACCCGCTAAATTGGGGTAAATATTTTATGAGATACAAATCTTCATTTATTTCTACTGATTTCATCCTCACAAAATTTGCTTGAATATAGGTGCCGTACAAATACTCAACTTAGATCAAATTTATATAGATAGAAAAAAAAACAGACGTCCTGAACTCCGAAACCACTGGCTTCTGCCATTGATGATTTTTTTTGAAATTTGCAATGTTCAACGCCGCTCGGCTTCCTGTGTTAAAAGAATGTAATTTCATCACTAATGCTCCATCAGAGTGTACTGCCTAATCGTCAAAGGAAATGTCCTCCTCAAATTTTGGAAATAACATCAGACGTTGTGACGAATTGAGAATGCTCAAAAATGCTTATTCCTACGGTATTGGTGGAGATGGTATGCATGGATCAGATGAACTGTAGAAACACAAGTTACATAAAATAAATTAAAATAAGAATCCAATGTTACTTAGGAATAAATGGACACCAAATTGAAACTGAAACTTTTATTTCCTTTACGATCAACTGTCAGGTTTTAAATTTTAAGCTGTTGTTTTCAGGAGTTTGAGAAATGGGTATTTGAGTAGTACAAGGGGAACAATTATCACCGAAGTACCTCATGCGGGGGTGAATGTTTAATGATGTGATCAAACAACAAGGATGAGATAACATGGGGGAGAATATGCTCAGATTTCTTGGGTCAATTTGTTATACATTTCGATACTGAGACTTCAGGTTACAGGTTTATTGATACATTCATCAATTATTATTAATGATTATGTTGAACCTGATTCTATAGGAAATTTAATCCTGAACATATTATGTATGTTTCATTCCTAACCCAATTTTCCTCAGACCACTTGGAATGAGTACAAATCGCGTAATATCGTTGATACAAATATTTTCATCGGGGAAAAGTATCATATTATTTCAAGTTCGAACGTTCACACGATGATTGATTAATGATCACATTCTCTAAATTATTACTTTCAATTCATAATTATATCAATTTCATTTTGTTATTCCACCCCCTCAATGTGAAATTACTACTTTTCGTTAATTTGGAGGTCTGCTTCAATATTCAAGAATAATAACTCTATCCGATAATATCACGTTATAATGATAATAGTAATTGCAATGATGGTAGATTTCGGGAAATTGGTCTGTACGTTTTAAAAAAACTCAGTGTTTTCCCTGCATTTCTCAATATTTCGTCAATCAATTGTCGACAACATCAGGAGACACAAACTACAAATAATCCACAGTATAGACTATTACACATCATTTAACGATTCAAGAGTATCAGAGTTTCTTCTCAAACATAACATGAAATCCAAAAAATATAGGTGAATGTTTCTAAAACTCATTTCATGATGGTATTGAAGAATCTTAAATCATTATTGAATATAAAACGATATGCTCGAACTGCAATTGGATATACACGGTGATACATAAGTGAGGAAGATAGACATATAAGGTAAGAAGAAGATACAATCTCACAAATCTAAAAATCAAATTTGTCAAAATACAGTGTTGAGACATTTGTACGCAGTATCATTATAATTTATCAAGAATAATGTAATAAACATTATTCAAACCATCAGTATCAGACTTAGAATGAATGGCATGAATATTCTTTTGTGTGGATTAGTTTTAGTTTGTGTCGCCTGATGATGTCAAAAATTGATTGATGGAGTTTCTTTTTAACCGTACAGAGCAATTTCCCGAAATCTACCATTATTGTAATTAAGTCTGGTCGAAAATAACACAATTTCATATGATAATAGTTTTTGGATTACATCTGAGATAATTTCATACCCTTCACAATAGGAAAAATCCCCGGTTGGCGTATGCATGTAGCAGGTATATTTTTTGACCTCTCGCGAGCATTCGATAGACTTTCGTTTGAGTTTATAATTGACAAGTGTTACAATTTGGGTTTTCGGGGTGTATTTTTGGATTGGCTGCGGAGCTATCTCGAGGGTAGATCCATTTTTGTAAAGGTTGAAGGCTGTCTATCTGACGAGCATGATATGAGTCTGGGAGTACCACAAGGATCCGTCCTTGGACCTCTTCTATTTTTGCTATTCATCAATGATCTTCCCGTTAATTTAAGAGCGATGTTCCTGAATCTGGTCACACGTAGTCGCTTTTCGTCACTGATACGTAAGTTTTTGTTGAGTCTCTTCGCTGATGATGCTTCGGTAGTGCTTTCGGCCCCAACGTTCGAAGAACTTCAGGCGCTGTGTGAGCTTCTATTACAGAGCTTTGTTAACTGGTGTCACCAAAATAACTTAATGATCAACATTTATAAAACCGAATTTATTTATTTTACAATTGTGCATAGTGACCGTAAGCTGGTGATTCGCCATTTGGATAGTGTTATTCTATCTAAGAATGGTACTAAATTTCTTGGCATTCACCTTGACAATAATTTGAAATGGGGTATGCACGTTGATTCTGTGTGCAAAAAACTGAACAGTTCTTATTATGCTCTAAATAGGGTGAGAACCTTAATTCCTATAGAATCACTCATAAACATATATTACAGTTTGGTCTATAGCCACTTATCATACAATATTCTGCTATGGGGAAACTCTTCGGATGTTGGAAGGGCTTTCATAATACAAAAACGTATTTTACGCATGCTGTTCAATATACCTCCACGTTCGTCTTGTAGACCTATATTTGTAGAAAACAATATACTTACATTATCATCAATTTTTATTTTAAAAGCTCTTTTATATGTGAAGGAAAATGAGAAAAGTATTGTTCAGTTGTCTAGTTTTCATAACTATGGTACCAGAAGTGAGAGAACATTATATGTCCCCAAACACAGAACAACTAAGTTTGAGATGTCTCCTATGTATCAATGTGTTAAACTTTTTAACCATTTGCCCCATAATGTTAGATCTCTAGATTCAAACAAATTCAAAAAAACTGTTAAGAAGTTAATGTTAAGTGGATGTTATTATACGGTAAACGATTACCTCAATGATGTTATAGTGATTTAGCTAATTTATATTTTTCTTTATCTGTATGACTTATCCTATACATTAATTTGTCTCAGAGGATCAATAAACTATTATTATTATTATTATTATTATAATTCCACTGAAAGCGGAATATTCCATAGTTAATGATATCACGTATGCCATAGATAGCTCATTGTTCTTACGGAAAAATTCTTAGGTTTGATATGAATTTATTAGAATATAAGAACGTCCAAACATCTCTACGGCCGCAATGAACGTTAAATTGCTGAAGAATAAAATACGATTTTTGCGCAGTCCTCCTAGATGCCTGTATTCGGGAATTATTGCGAGATATATCTACAGGGTTGCCTATCAAAATGTGGCCGCAAGTATTCTTGAATACAAAGTTATTGAGTGATTTCGGTTTATTATTTGATGAAATCAAATAATAAACCTTAGTAACGAAAAAAAAAATTACCCCGCTTGAAAATTCCAGGGTAAACATTTTGATTGGATGATTAGCTCTGATCAAGGAGGAATATTTGTTGATTTATCGACAGATATTTGTCCATGTGATTATGTTAATTTTGAAGTATGTAGATTTGAATGAACTAATAAAACAAAATCCGGCCGTCATCCGTCCGTCCGTCGTCCGGGGCTTTTCTCTGAAAGTACTGAACCGAAATCCGTGAAACTTGGTAAAAAAATCGTGTTTTGCTCGGCATTGATCCTCCAAGCTTTTCAGCAGGATCAGTGTAGACTGAGGGCCCAAAATTGGAGTGTTGGAGGGAAATGAATATTTTACGTAAACTTTCCTCCGAATTTTCATGAAATTTTCAAAGTTATTGCTGTTGCATAACTCAACCTAAAAATTTTCACCCGGATGTATTCCGATCAGTGGTTCCTGAGGTATAAAGAGAAACGCTGCAAATTTTGGGGTGAAAAACCAATGAGTTATGAATAGTATACAGCGTGTCAAGAAAGTAAATTAACTCGTCAATAATTTTTGAATGAAGAATTATTGAGGAAAATCCTCGCACCTGGCGATTTTGAATTTCGAAAGCAATTTATCCTGTGTTTTTTTTTTGATATTTCTCACCCCCTACGCCCCGCACCCCACTACTTTGTTTTTTCAAATGGGAATATATGGGTTGCGATACATCAAATGAAAGGTTATTTGATTACCTACTCAGCGATATTACTAAAAAAAAAGTTGGCTGTGCCGTTCTTCAATAAAAAATTAGGAAATAATTTACAATTTGTGATTGAAGCGTACTGCAATCACACCATTATTCTTTTACTATTCTTTTATTATAAACGGAAATCCACGAATCCATGGATCTGTAATTCCGAAAGCAGGTTCCCCTAAACTTTTTTGAATTTGAAATCTCCTACCCTTCACGTTCCACACCCCTATACTGTTTTTCAAATTATAATATATGGATTGTGATATATCAAATGAAAGGACATTCGATTGCATATTGAGCGGTGTGACTGAAAAAAGAATTTGTAAAGCTAGTTTTTTACTACAAAATAACAATTTGTTATTGGTGTCAGGCTCTTATTTTTGAAATAATAAACATTAAAAATTATCCTCCTTTATCGTTTGTATTCTTTCGGTTTTGATCGTTAGGCAACCTGTTTTCCAAGAAACTGCCCTTGATAAATAGTTCAATCCTGCAAGCCGCAAGGGAGTTTTCCATGAAAGAACAAATTTTTATATAAATTTTCTTAGTTCTGTTTCAGAGATTGGGAGCAAAGACCAAGGAAAAACCTACAAAATAATGAAGATTGGTAGGTAGTTGACGCCTACTAATTTGCAACTTCTGTTGAGATTTTGTTCGTATTGTATGATTAGTAAGTTTAAATAAAACCTAGAAAAGCACTGACAGGAAGTCGGCAGCTTTTGCGCGCATGTTCACTTTTGGTGATATCCTTTGAACATGCGCGCAAAATCTGCTAACTGCACGTCAGTGCTTTTCTAGTTTTTTTCGATGAATTACTGGATTCTGTATTTTTGGAAATATTGGGATAATAAAATATTGAAAAGGAATATCTATGGAATCATTGGGTGGATTTTACCCATTCACGAATTCGTAAATTGAGCCCCAAACCTAACCTAACGGCCGACCATAAACACAATATTTGTAGAGTAGGTTTGGAACTTGATTACGTAGGCCGAATGCGTGAATGGATAAAAATTCACCTAATGATTCAACGAATTTCAACTCGATCCGGATTCAACTTTCACTTAAAATTTATGGATTTCAGTATCGCTGTTATTTCTAGAATGATCCTGAAAATAATTATCCATTCACAACAAACTTGTTCGGCTGTTGAAGAATTCTCATGCATAACTTTGTGAGGAAATTCGTGATGATCGTGTCATTGAAACACATAAAAAAAGTTTGTCGAAGTTTTTGGGAAAAGTAATTTCGACGAGAATTTTCAACAACGTTCAACCCTCCATAATACATAACAATGTACCAAATTTCGGTTCGATATTGAGAGAAAATCTGTAAAATTTCGTGTATTTTCTTTGTTATCACTGTTACTTCTGGAATAACTGAAAAAATACAAATCCAATTATAATAAACATGATTACTTGTTAAAAATTGCTCATGAAAAATATAGCGCAAAATTCCGTTATGGTCATGTCATAAGGAATTTTTTTGAAAAAAAAGTTTTTTTTCAGAAAAAGTTCATCAGATTTCAAGTAAATTATGCACAGAATGTATGTGAAATCAAAGTATCCTCTTTGTTATAGTTGTTATTTCCGGAATATAACAAAAAGTACTCATCAGATCATAATGAAAGTTCGTAACTGATTGAAAAATGCCGATGCAAAACTTTGTGCCAAATTTCGTGATAATCTTGTCATTCAACTCAGCTGTCTAAGCGGACATCTTGTTTTCATTATTCCTCATGAAACCTTCATACTATTAAGTACCAGATTTAAAATCAATTTTTCGGAAATATTGGGAGAATAAAATTTTGAAATGTTATATCATTAATTATCATTAGGTGGATAAGGTCCAAATCTACTCAATAAATATTGAGTTTCTCAGTTGTTATTCTATATTCTGCGACCTTCCTTACATTTCATCCTCATAAAATTCTGCATGAAACTCTGAGCTGTATTTTTCAATGTAGTAACGTATCTTAATTCTTTCTTTCAGGTAGTAAAACTGCATTTGGCTGGGTGCTTTCCAAGATTTTTTTTTTGAACCCCAGTTATATTAGAACTCCAAAATCTAATGTTCTGTTTCTGACACTTCGCTATTGAATTTTTTTATCAGAAATCACTGAAATATAAATATGAATAAGCTCATTCAAGATCCTGACTCCGAGTCACTGTCCTCGAATTATCATTGACAATTATCCTCGTTCCATTCGCTACAAAAAAGCCTTTAACATCATTTTGATCCGAATGATTTCGATAGCATAAAAGTCTGGCTGTGAAGATGGATAAGAATATAAGGATAATAGATTTAATATTGAATAGCGGTATGAATAATGCATGAAAAGTATCCGCTGTATATACGAAATTAGAATTTCCTTTGACCACTGATATCACAGGGCCCTTGAAAACAGTCTGCACAAAGCGAAGTTTGAAGTGGACGCATCCCGATGCCTTACTGAGAACAAAAATTATCGGGAATCTTTGCGTAGATTGCTTCTAGTTAATATTGCTTTGCCTTTCGGGCCTTTCTCCAAAACCATCGGACAGATGTTCATCGAACGTGCGATGCTACTAGGTCGGTTTTATAAGAGTTGTGAATAAGAAAAATTACCAAACTTTCAGAACATAAAACAGTTTTGCACATAAAGATATGATGAGTCGGGAACCAAATATTGGAAGAGGAAAAAAATTATAAACACTTTTATATGAAGTATCTCTATGAGGAATGTGAACATTATTCTTTAGTTTTATTTTTGTATTACTACCAATATCGATTGAAGCTAATTTTTTTTTGTTAATTTAACAAAAGTCAGCAGGTGTTCAGCACTTAATTTCTTAGAAAAAAGATGTAGTGAACTTATTATTATACAACACAACACTTGACTGAATAAATATGAATTCAAATGTGAAATTTAAAAGGATTACTTGTTTTTATGGTTGAGTGAACGAACCGGTTTGAAATCGAAAACTTTTATAGCGCTCCAGGCATTATTTATGTCTGAACAAGAAAAATCAAGAAACTACATGTTCTCGCAACATAGGAATCGGCTGTGACTGGATGATATAAAAATACAATTTTGTATTTATACCTAATCTTATTTAATTTGTCAACTCTTATTTTGAAATAAATTCTTGTTTTCTGTTTTTTTGCAAATTCTTTTGCAATTTTTTTGGACCCTGCGTATAGGAAATAAACAAACCAAGTTGTGCGCGGAAGCAGATCAGTTACGGGTAGTCCCGAACGTCCCGACATAGTACCCTGGCTTCGACCGCGCCACGTTGCCATATGACCCCCGTCGACGAAATCCATCGGTAGAATCCATCGGTAGCTTCACACTTGTGTTTTGGCGCCCCTAGACGGTGGCGCCCGTGTGCATTGCACACTCTGCACATATGATAGCGGGGGCGCTGGCAACAGGAGTTCAAAACTCATCACAACGTGTGTATTTTCTCGAATAATAAAAATGAAATAAAATTCTAAAAGAACACGACTTAGATTTATTCACCAATTTTCCTGATGACTACTATGACTCAGCCCGTTACCTGATTCCGGCTTGACGTCGACTTCCGGAACACCCTGTATATTACAGGTGACTTCATCTAATTTCATCGCAGCGAAAAATGAATGCGGTTCAGTTCTTTTGTTCATGTAATCACAAACTATCCAACAGATTGCTGAATTTGCCAAGGAAATTCGGAGATAATTAGCGCTCCGAAATGGGGTGAACTACCTATTGCAGTGGAGGTAGCCAATTATTCAGTTCAACTGTAAATAAATTATCAAATCTGTTCAAAAAATTATCTCTAGACACGGATCAAAACAGACATTGACATTTGCTTGGTGCTGTGTCAACCTCATTCTTCCGATATAGCCTAGATTCCGATTTGTTGCTTACAACCTTGATGAAATAAGGACGAACCATTGTATTATGTGTGAATATAGCTCGCTTCAAGAAGCATCGTAATTGGCTGAGTTTTCCTAGGAAATTGACATCATTATCAAAGCAAGGTTCGGCACATCTGAAAATAACCATCCCAGCTCTACAGTTATTGTTCCTCTGAATTTGAAACAAACGCGAAATGAGCTACTCGATGGACTGATATTTTTTCATGAAAAGAACTATTCTTGAAAATCACACGGACAAGTCAAATATTTGGAATTAGACAGGAATTTCTGAGCCATATTCAAGTTTTTTTCACGAGTTTCTCTTCATACATTTTAGGTTATTGTCATTTTCAACAAACTTGCCAGAATTTGAACAGTAGGATGATATAGAATAAATATAAAAATAAGAGTATAGCTGTTCAGGTTTGTCACAGAAAAACATCGACTTCTTCTCATGCGAAATAGACGTATAGCTAATAATTTCTTTCATCAGCTCATTTTGGAGAAACTCTCATAATATGAAAAACGACAAAATCAATCAACTTGAAACTTTAAGCGTAGGTTGCATTTTAAAATGGAACGGTTCGTTTTCAAGCTGAATCAACCAAATGGAGTTATATTGATTTAAAATTTTGAGGCTGTTTCCCTGATATTTCAGGGATCACTTGAGTGATTAGGGTGAAACTTGGCATTTAATTGGTGCATAGCGACGCCTATATTTTTACACAATTTTGTTGGCATCATATATTTGGTGAATTGAAAAAATAATTTTGTCAAGAAAAATTATTTCCGGAAACTATTTATCAGATTAAAAAAAAATTCCTGCACCTGAACTTCCATATTTCAACATAAGCGTACCAATTTCGTCTTGAAGCCTTTTTAAGTTTTCAATATATTCGGAAAGTTGTGTCAGATATCAAGAATTTTTCCTATGAATCGTTCTTATTTCCGAAATATCCTATACTGATTTGAAAATTTGTTTCGGATATTCTTATCATATCCTTATGAAATTCCGCATGTACCTTCAAACTATCATTTTCCAATCAAATACTGAATTTCAATTTGATCGAATCTATAATTTTAGAAATATCAGTGCTTTGCTAGGATTTTTTTCCGATAAATCGGGATAATAATCAATGAATACGACCTTCGTAATCAAGCTCTACAAATATCGTGTCTTTGAATTCTTTCATTGTGTTCACTGTCGGTCAAAAGCATACCAATCTGATTCTTCATTATAGAGCCCAACCTAATAGTGAAAAACCTTTTTGGATTTCAAATAACAAATCTACAAAAATATTTTTTGGTTTATTATTTGATGAAATCAAATAATGAACCTTAGTGATTGACCAAAAAAAAAAAAATTACCCCCCCTGAAAATTTCCCAATTTACATTTAAGGGTATGTAGATTTGAATGAACTAATAAAAAAAAATCCGTCCGTCCACCGTCCGTTGTCCGGGGTTTTTCTCTGAAAGTACTGGACCGACATCCCTGAAACTTGTTAGAAAAATCTTGTGTCGCTCGGCATTGATCCTCCAAGCTTTTCAGCAGGATCGGGTTTCTACCCTCAAACCTCAACAGTTTTTTTTTCGGAAAAATATTGCATGTGATATATCGCATCAAAGGTCATTCGATGACAAATTCAGTTATGTGAACGATAATGAAAGTTAATCATTAATTCAATTCAAATTACAAATCCATGAGTTCGAGGATTTCCCTTAGTAATAATGAAAGTGTTTCTGCAATTGCTGACTGTGAACCATTTTCTTTGAGTGTATTTTATTTTGAACAAGTGAATTGTTTTGAGTTATGTATTCTGTTTTGATGAAACCAACCTAATTGTATTTCAATAAGCTTTTGATTGAATAAATATATTATTATTATTTTTATTACAGAGCGATAAATTATCGACTATACGTTAAACTTCAAAAATTAACTATCGGGAACACAGTTACTGATGATAATGTCAACAAGAAACAAGATACCAACAAATTAAATAATATATATTCATATGGTTTACAGTACATCAAAAACGAAGCCAACATAAATAGAAGGAAAGAAATATAAAGAATTCTCTGTGCACCTGAAAGTTGAGGAGTGCATCGTTTAAAAAGAGTTTTCGGATTGCCCTTGACCAGACTGTGTCCCCGATAGTTTATTTTTGAAATATTATTATTACTATCAATTAATAAAAGAATAATGGTCTGATTGCAGTTCACACCTGACTCCAATTCTCAATTATTTCCTAATTTTTCAATGAAAAACGGCACAAGCAATTGTACTTTAAGCCACATCGCTGAATGGGTATTCAAATCACCTTTTATTTGATTTATCACAACCAATATATTTCCATTTGAAAAAATAAAGTAGTTGAGTGAGAAATATCAAATTCAAAAGAGCACAGGATAAATTGGTTTTGAAAGCAAAAATCGACGGGTTCGAGGATATTCCCTAATATTTTTCGTACAAGCATTATTGACGGGTAACATTATTTTTTTCGCACGCTATATAAGTTTTATTTAAGATATCAATGGAATTGGGTTACTTAACTGAGTAAATAAGAAACCCTTGTGTAAAATTTGCAGTTTTTTAAGAAATGTTCATTTTTCCACACCATGTATACAAAAAGAGTAGAAAGAATATGAGGAAATATGAGAAAATTAAATGCAGGCAAAAATAGAAAATCTTCGTAATAGTTTAATGAGGGAATAATGAACAACCAACACGCTTCCCACATCGAGATATCAAATAGGAAAGACGGATTCCGCTTCATCTCAGATGGAGATCGAAACATCTACCCAAAACTAATGAGGACATATCACTGAGGTACGAAATTCTTGTTCACAACAAGATGAAAAGAAATATATCGCGAAAAACATAAAATATTCCTTTATTCGAATAATTTTATCAGTGTTGAACTTCAGTGGAGCGAATTTTCAACCCTAAATAATATGTCTACTTTCTCTTTTTGTTCAGGAGATGGAAGATGATTTTTCTCTCAGATTTGTTTACGTTATGGCAACAGACTCATTCAAAGTGATGGAGGAGATGAAAGATATCAGATGGCGAGGTTTATATTCGCTTTCATTATTTCGGATTATAATTGTAGTATTCAATAGGATATTCCATGAGACTAGAAGAAAATGTCATGGATTGAGATTTATCAGAACAATATGGGAGCCGAAAAACATACAACCACAAGGACGAGATGAAGTGCAACCAATTAAAATCAAGGTATTTTCCATATATTCCTTGTAATTCTTTCCTTCAGAAATTGGCAGAACTATACTTTAGGGACGGTGCTCGATTTTGATCCTGATTTTTTTATATATGCGGTTTTTCGTAGCAAATCGATTGATACCAGTCTCGACCCCGTCAAACTCTTAGTTTCGAAGATATTAATTATTGAAATCACATTTTTTTGGTACTGAATTTGACGTATTTGTTACATAAAGACAATATTTTCTATGGTTAGCGTATATTTGTCGAGCAGGACCATGAAATATTCGGAGATAAATCATAGAAGAATATTCTGAGCATTAGGGTGGCCACCCACTTGTGGATTTTCCGAAATCACAGATTACAAAGTCTGAAATCTCCTGGAGCCTGCAGTTTCATGTCAATATTGAAATCCGCATACTTAGTAATTAGTCTCATATAATAATGTAATGAGATTATGAGAACTATAAGGTATCAATCTCGGAAAACTCACAATTGCGAGGCCGCTCAAATTTCCGTTTCTGATTCAAACTGGCACTGTCCTAAATTAAACTAACCTAACCTAACCAGACAACAAAATTAAACTTAACCATACTCTATTTTATGGACGCTGTTCGATTTTTGATCGGTTTTTAAATATATTCAGTTTTTCTAGGCATACCGATCGGTATCAGTCTCGAATCCGGTAGAATCGTAGTTAAGGAGATATTTTTTGGAAATTGATTTTTTGTACTGAATTTGACATAAAACATCTAATTATTGAGAGGATTCATCGAAATCTCATCATGCTGCTATCGTATTTAAGCATAAACTTTGGTCAATATCCTCATCTTTTAAAACGCCAATAAAGAGCATAACTCTACCTTCCTCCGTAAACAAATACATTAAGCTGTAGTTAATTGAATATTTCATTATTTTTATCATACAATATCGAAATTCGACGAGAAAAACGAATCTGAAGAGGTCTGTTGCATGTTTTTGTGTACTAATTGCACATAGTCTCACCACTGGAACAAATTCATTTTCTCAGAAGAAAAATATTTGGCAACAAACTCCTGAAACAGGTCAATTTTGTTTCACTTTTACCAAACTTTTATGCATTTTTGAAGGATTTTTGTTGCACCCTGTGCCATCTCCATCAACCCCTGAATTTTTTGAATAGGGAAATTAGGTCATGTGGTACTTTTTTGGCAAGGTCTTTGTATCTTCTTTACAGGCGTGCAGAAATTCTCAAGAAAAAAATTATTTTTTTTTCGAAAAATTAGTTAGTGATTCTCCGGGCGGTACTTCAATGCCGAAATGAATTTCCAATGTCACTCCACTTTTTTTCTCCATTAAAGAGTTCGTAGGGGTATAAAGTTGTGCATGAACAAAACTGTAATGGTCGACTTTCATTCGGTGACAAATTTCATCACGTACCATCGTCTCAAAGTAAATGAGCCATGACAAGGTGCACATACTGAAAACCTCTTTAAACTAAGTAATTTTCGAAAAAAAAATTTTTTCTTGAAAATTTCTGCACGCCTGTAAAGAAGATACAAAGACCTTGCCAAAAAAGCACCACAAGACCTACTTTCCCTATTAAAAAAATTCAGAGGAATGATGGGAATGGCACAGGGTGCAACAAAAGTCCTTCAAAAATGCATATAAATTTGGTAAAAGTGAAACAAAATTTGACCTGTTTCAGGATTTTGTTGCCAAATATTTTTCTTCTGAGAAAATGAATTTGTTCCATCATTTTGACGCGCACTGTATATAATAATATATCATTTCGATCCATCTAATACCGTGAACAGATTACGAGTCAAAGCAGCTCTATCGTTTCCAACATTTTCAAATTCAAAGTTTGAAGTCACCTTAAAATTTTGATAATTTTGGTGGATTTTATCAATTAATGAATACGACCTTCGTAACTTACCTCTGAACAAGCCCTAAAAATATCGTGTCTATGCTTGGTTTCACTGTGTTCACGGTCGACTTAACAATTCTTATCCGGTTTTTCATCAGATAGTCCAACCCAATCGTAAAAATCATTTGGGGTTCAAAATAACTAAAAACAATTTTTGGAGAAATGTCAATTTTCTCACACCAAATTCCCAGAAAAGAAGGGTCCCATTTAAAAGAAAAATTATGGGGATATTGGAGAAACTAAGATGAAGGCAGAAATTGAAAAAAGTTGTAATAGTTTAATGAGTGAATAATGAACCACTTCGGTGTGATTTGCGTTTATTCATGAAATAACCAACTTTCTTCCCATGCTGGGAACTCGAATAGAACAGATGGATTTCGCTCTATCTCAGATATAGATAAAACAAATCTACTCAAGACTGATGAAAACATATCAAGGAGGTACGAAATTCTTGTTCGCAACAAGATGCAAAAAAATATATCGCGGAAAACATGAAATATTCATTCATTCGAATGATTTTATCAGTCTTAAACTTCAGTGGAGCGAATTTTCAACCAAAAATAAGATGTAATACTACTTTCTCTTTTCGTTAAGAAGATGGAAGATCATTTTTCTTTCAGATTTGTTTATGGCAACGGAATTATTCAAAGTGATGAAGGAGATGAAAAATATCAGACCCGAGGTTTAATATTCTCTTTCATTATTTCGGATTAGAATTGTAGTATTCAATAGGATTTTCCATAAGACGGGAATAAAATGGCATGGATAGAGATTTATCAGAACAATATGGGAGCCGAAAATCAAACAAACACAAAGACGACATAAATGACAACCACTTGAAATTTTCTACATATCTTTTGTGATTTTTTCCCCTAATTTTTTGTCTGTTTACTGATCGAGAAGGGAGAAATTCACAATGGCCTCTTCGGAAATTCATTCAAGACCAAATTTTTTATTTTATAAATTATTATTATTTTTATTCCATGAACGTTCATTTTATTTCGAACCAGATTGGTGTTTGAGGTACTGTTTGCGACAAAATAGTGTTTGGAAATATATATATATTTTCTGATCCCTATATTTATGAGTTGCAGCAATATATTTGAAAGTTGTAGCAATATATTTATTTTGTAGGTGTTTTTCGGGTATTCATTACCAATATCCGGGATAGAACTATTGGAAGTTAAACAAAATTGTTTTTTCTCATGAAAACGTTTACGGATTACACTATTCTTCAAAGGCAGTATCTTGGAAAATCTGTTACATTTCAGAGTCAAAATCTAACTTCTCCATCAGACAAATGAGAAAATTTGGCTATTGATTTTCATTATTTTTCATTATTCTCTAATTTTTCAATAGTTCTATTTCAGATATGGGGATGAATTCCCAGAAAACACCTACAAAATAATGCCTTATCCTTCACAAGTGAGCATTTATCTATACTCAAGCAATATATTTATCTTTCGTTCAGATATATTTATTTTCTACCACGATATATAAACGAGTTAAGAGTTTCAAATGAATAACAATGTGAAATGTGATGGAAAATGCAGGTTTCTGACGCACTATCTCCCCACGATTTTGAGAAGATGGTACTATAATAAATATATTGTATCTCACATATTCATTCACTTGAAACTGCCAATTAGTAAAAATATTGTGTTTGGTAGGGAATTAATGTATCGAGTCGAAAAATGAATAAATCGTCACACATAATAAATATAAATCTTCAACTGATGAATATGTTGACTAAAAAATTAAATATATTTTCGAGGTCACTTATGTCTCCAACGGCTTCTCAAATTGAAGTCACTTTATAAGAATTCGCGATTACACTCAATTTGTCCGTCCGACCGGTTGCTGAAATACGAAGATAACTCCGAAAATAGCGATTGAACTTGGCAGGTAGTTGTAGAGTACCGATATGAAGACTCATTTGATTCTCACTAAAATATCTTCGAGTTTATCTCTTCTCATTTCCGATTTATCCGTCACATACCACTGAAAATTTGCACGAAGTTTCAAGGCATCATTTTCCAACCAAGTCATCATAATTCAATTCAGTTTAGGAAAAACGCAAATATCCAGCCCATTAGTTGATTGTTGTTTCATTCGGAAATTTTTGTGTTACCGATCCTACATTAAGGGCAGGGGGTGAAAGTTATGTGCTAATCTTGGAAACAGCTTTTAGGGAGAGATGTAAGATGCTTGCCTCTCTTTTTCTATGAAATATTCGAAAGGCATCTTTACATCCTTAACCTATAAAATTTTATTCTGTGCTATAATTGAAAACTGTACAGAAATACCGAAATGTGGAAAAACTAGTTTCGCTAAACGAAACCAAAATTTCTGTTCAATGATGGCTTATGAAGAAGGTGAATATATTATGAAGTGAATTCACTTCGAGTATTAATTATCCTATTAAATTTCAGATCAGAAGCAAGTCAGTGGCTCATTCAATTTGTATGGATCCATTGGACTAAGTTGCGAAAAATCAGTTTCCATTTTCTGTTTGAAAGCTCTGTCCGATAATGATTGAACTTAAAAAGTTCAACTAGAAATCTTTGACGTATGTTGAGACCAATTATATTATCATTTACATATTTCACTAACCTTTGTAAACGAACAAGATTTAATTGGATTGGAATTATTTATGTTAGAGGGCTAGCTTTTTTGAAATTTCATAGCATCAAGAGATTTTTATAATGTTTCCTTGAAGAACAAAATCAGTAATTTCAGAACGGGTCGAATTGCTGGCCGGTTCTAGTTGCGAATTTCGAAACGCAACAAATATGTTTTGTTATAACTCGACGTTTCAATTTTTCCGTTTCATTCTCACATTCCTCTTCATTGATCATTGAAGTTAATTATTATATTTTGGATAAATGAGAATCCTACAACTAATTAATCCATCTGAGAAGTTTTTTTCTGGATTCAATCATAATAAATAAAAATCATTCTTAAGCAAATATGTGAGATATATTTGACTTATTATTTATTATTTATAGCAGACAAGGAAATTCCACTATTTCAAATGTATAAAGGTACCTGCGCGAATATTTTAATCGCTGTCATTTTTCCCGCCAGGACCCCAAAAGATGGCGGTTTCTCCGATTCAGTAAGGAGTTAGCATTTTAGGATATTTTTATTCTATGGTTAAGGGTAACAGCCTGGCTCAGAATTTGAAAAAGGTACAAGAGCTGCTCACATCACTTCACTGATTCATAAATTCTAAATTTTTTTTCAATTTAAATGTTTGATTTCGACAGCAACCTCGAAATTATCCCTAATTCTGACTCAAAATACGAAATTGGCCTTAAATTCGACTTCAAATACGAAATAAGTCTTGATTTCCACTTCAAACTGAGAGTTATACATAATTTCGACTTCAAATTCAGAATTATCGATACTCAATACTTACTTACGGAATTATCCGTGATTAAAACTTCAGATTCGGAATTATACTAGATTTCTGATCCACAAGGTCGGAATTATCCTCAATTCTGATTCCATATACGAAATTAGCCATAATTTCTACTTCAAACTAGGAGTTATATATAATTCCGACTTCGAACTGAGAATTATTCATTATTCCAACTTCAAATTTAGGAATATCGATACATATTGATTTCAACTACACATTATAAGCTAGAATTCCGATTCCTTACCCAGAATTGTCCTGATTTTCGACAATCTTGAAATTATGTTTGATTCCGACCTCAAACTCGAAATTGTTCTCAATTATAACTTCAAACTCGCAATTATACATGATTCCGACCTCAAAATCAGAATTTCCGATACATTATACACATTGAGTTGGAAGACAGAATTTTTTTCATATTCCTTGATTCCAACTTCAGAGAATCGGAATTATCCATAATTCCGACTACGGACTCAGGGATCTTTCCGTCTTTGAAGTTGGAATCCAGAATAATACAAGTTCAAAGTCAAAATTACATACCTACGTATAAATTCGACTTTGAAGTCTGAATCAAGTATGATTCCGAGTTCAAAGTTGGAAGTGTAGCCTTTCTACGTCTTTGTAAAGTACACTCCGAGAGGAATTTGATCCCAAATACCAGTGACCTGTACCTCTCCTCTAAGTTATTCATACGATGGGAATAACCTTCAACTTCTTTTCTTTCCACGCATATATATTTCAGAATTCAAGATAAAGCTCCGACATACATATTTATAATAATTAACTATTATTAAACCGTATCGCGCTAGAAGAATTGAACATAAAAACAGAAAATACTTTCTACCTTGGAATATTTCCTGAGGAAATCCGAATGATATCCAGGAGTTATTCTATTCGAACTATCATATGGAGAAGATGTATGTATCAAAGTTCAAAAAGGGCAAAACCTGGGGGGAATTCAATTCGCTTGTCACGATGCCTACTTCAGGAATGTGATTGGCCAGAAAAATTTAGGCATTCAGTTGGAAGACAACTACTAATATATTTTCTTTATTTCGGGTTAATACAGTCTATCGGGACAGACAGCATCTGACTCGGCTCTATTTAATCTCATTAGCCTCATTCCCAAACCAGTCGAGCTTTTACAAGTCAACAGACAGAATTGTTCAAGAAGCCTGTTGACCCATATTCAATTGTCTGACTTTTCAGGAAACGAGAAATTCCCGAAACATCACTAACTTTTGTCCAGAAAGGAAAACTTAATTATTTCTATTTTCACTTATTCGAATGTGGAGGCTGATCCGCATGGTAGAATTTATAGGGGAAAACTATATCTAGAATAGAGCAACGTTTCAGTTCGAAACTATTATTTCCAGAAAATAAAGTTTCATCCGATATTTATCTTCGGGATTATTTCTTATTCTTATTTCTTCTTTATTGTTGATAATTAATGAAATTTTGTATGGATATTCATATGCGGTATCATATTACGGTTGACAGTTAGGCAGACCTTAACCAGAATAATATCCGGAAAAAATGACTTAGAGACTCAATATTTTTATAGCAGGTTTGGAGGTCAATTGAGAAGGTCTTTTTCGTGAAAACTTGAAATGATTTCGTAGATATATCCATTCGAAATTTCAGTTTTCCTATACCACCAATAATGCAGAAATGATGGAATCGAAATTCTGCACTTAAAAATGACGGCGTGAGGTTCATGCAAAATGTCTCGAGGAAATGGCTTCGAATGTGAACAAGCGCGTAAAAGCTCCTGACCTCACGTCATTGCTTTTCTAGGTTTTACTGCGATTTTTCTTGGGAACAGCGCGTTATCATTTCGTCACGATGTCTGTAATTTTCGAATTTTGGGCCGAGAATGGTCTTAAACGATTGGGTTGAACCCCCTGAAGAAGAATTCGTGGTCAAATTCAATTCTGTCCGTCCGTCCAGTTGTATGTGCTCTAACTTTCGAAGGTGAAGACTTAGCGACTCGAAATTGTCAGATAAGGTTTGGAGTCTAAATTTCTCGGTTAAATTCGTTAATTGGTGGAATCGGTTGGATAGTTTCGGAGTTAGGTCCATTTGAAATTTTGAGATTAATTCCTCCATATCTCATGAAGTATTGACTCGATCAAATTGAAACTTCGTGGACATTTTAAGAATACCAACGCGCAACTTAGAGCGTGTGGATCCAGTTGTTGGAAAATTTTTAAAAAAAATGTTTCAAAAATTTTTCAAATTTTTGATGAAAGTTTTTTTTCTCTGGAAATATTGACTAGATTTCAATGGAATTTGGCACAAAGCTTAAAGTCAGTATTTGACAACAATGATCCAAATTTCAATTCGATATTTACTTTTGGAGATATAAGGAAAAAAATGTTAAAAATTGTTATTTGGAATTATAAGGTTAGCTCCTGACCTCACGTCAGTGCTTTTCTAGATTTATTTCTTCGGAGATTTGAAAGATACGATGTGTGGAACCCCACAACATACTCGTGACCAGCTTATCGAAATGAATTCATAACTGCTGCAATCTGTTGCGGGACTCTGGTCTTCATCCGGAATTATGTGGGTGAAAAGTTTCAACCAGGAAGAATAGAATACAATAATTCTATTCTCAGTGGTTTCAACGTTGGTTGAGTAATAAAGAATGTAGTGAATAATAATTTCCGTGAACGAATAGGAAGATTCAATAACCTTGTTGATATAAATGAGGCAGTTTTTGAATATAATCTTCATCTGGGGTTACGGAACAGTATTCAGAGTAAACAGTGATCAAAGATTGTTTCTGAAGGAAATTTAAGAGTCTTTGTACGCGCTTGTTCTGGGGAACACCGCGTTATCGTTCCGTCACAATGTCTGTGGTTCTCGAATTTTGAGCCGAAAATTGTCTTAAAAGATGTGGTTGAACACCCTGAAGGAGAATTCGTACTCAAATTCAATTCTGTCCGTCCGTCCGTCCTTCCGTATAAGCTATAACTTTCGAATAAAAAATATAGCGACTTTAAATTGTCTGATTGGGTTGAGAGTTCGAATATCTCGGTTGAGTTCGTTAGTGGGTGCCATCGGTCGAATAGTTTCGGAGTTAGGCCCATTTGGAATTTTGAGGTTAGTTCTTCGATATCTCATGAAGAAATGATTCGATCAGATTGAAACTTTGCATGTAGTTTTGAAATACCAACGCGCAACCTAACAAAATTTTGTGTGGATCCGAATGTTATAAAATAAAAAAAAAATATTCATTCGAAAATTTCTCGAATTTTGGTTAAATTTTTCCTACATGAATATTGAATAGATTTTGCCGAAATTCGGCGGTGTAGCGTGAGCGCTAGCTTCCCCTGCACGAGGCGGCCATATGTAGGGTACTTCCGACGCAAGTGATGAAGTAGAGCGCGCGCGTCTTAAGTGAGGGCTGAGAGATGGCGTTCGCTACAGAGCAGTATTTCTTGAGGTTGCAAATGTTGATAAAAAAATATTTTACGAAATGTTGCCTGAACAGATTGTTTTCTTCGGAGACTATTGGTGACATTTCCATGAAATTACTTACAGATCTTTCGGTCAATATTCAACAATAGTATTCAACTTTCAATTCGATCCGATGTTCATTTTTCGATATATTGAGAAAAACAATACGTCAAATTTTGGTCTTATTTGCTTCATATTTCGATGAGTACTGAAGCGATCAGATTGAAACTAGTTGAATAATACGAACAGGCCACTCTATATAAAATTCTTGAGGAGTCCGTTTTGATTAATGAACGTGAAAAAAATATTCCTTAGAAAAAATAGTTTTTTCAGGAATTATAAATCAGATTTCAAAGAGATTTAGCAGTGCTTCAAATCAGAGAGTTCGATCCGACATTTTTTCCATTCGTGGTTTTTGAAATTTTGAGGTTATTTTTCCAAATACTAACGCGATTATAAATGAACTTCCTAGTTAGTTAAATAATACCGACTAGCACCTATATGCAAAATTTCGTGGGGATGGTACGGGTAAAAAATTGGAATCAAAGATGATTAGAAAATTCTCCAACTTTCCAAGAACAATTAATTTGGAAAATGTTCATCTGTTTTCAATAGAAAATCTCACACAGTCTGAAGTCAGTGTTTACCAACGGTGTTCAATTTCAGTTTAATCGGATACTTATCTTCGGAAATATTGGGAAAAACTATGTCCAATATTTCGATTTTTTCCTCTTAATCGCTCTTATTAATGGATGAACTCAAAAAATACTGATCATAATGAAACTGAGTTACTAATTGGAAACTGCTGATGTTTCATAATTTACGATTTGAAGAAAAACATTTTCAAATAATTTATATTTTGCGATCTCCAAATCATATGTTCCTCGCGAAATTCTTCATAGGACTCTTTTTTTCATTCAATTATCAATATCAATGCGATCCGATTTTCATTTTTGAAATAGGTATATCTGGGGAAGCATTGGGTAGATTTTAGCAATTCGCGAATTCGGCTATCGAAATCGAACTCCGAACGTGCTCAACAATTATCTCTCCTATCGGTATATTCCTTCAGTTATTGTGCTAACGATCTCTGGTTAGACCGACCGCAAAAAAATTTACTTCCGAAAAAAATTACTCAGAGACTCGATATTTGTAGAGAAGGTTCGGGGCTTGATTACGGAAGTCGAATTTCTTAGATATACATTCACAATTCTATTTTTTCAAAAATACAGATTAGATGATGGAAAAATAATAGCTTGTAGGTTCATTTATTTGGGACTCAAATACGGAGACCGAATTCGTGAATGGGTAAAAGCCACCAAAGGATTCATAGATGTACACATTCAAATATTTCCAAATATACTGATTGGATATAATTCAAATCTATCACTTGATTGAGATATGATACCTTGGAGGTTCATCCAGAAGTTCGTAGAACTTTATGAAAAGAAGATCTCCCAATCATTCTATTAGAAAGAAAAACTGCGTTTGGAGGAATCAATAAGCAGATGACTCCATTGGGAACGAATTTAAACAAGCGCTTAAAAGCTCCTGACCTCGCGTCAGTGCTTTTCTAGATTTTTTTTCCATCAGCATGCTAAAAGGCTTAGTGTAGTGTAGTAGAGACATGGAATTTTCCATTCTTTTCAACTGTTAACAATGATTCACGTTTAAGGTGAAGGAATAAAAATTAAGAACAGGCATTAGGTTGAATGTGCGAAAAACGTCTTCAAACATCTCATCATACCGAACTAACAAGTTGCCTTTGACTGATTTATCCATTATAATTGCTTGTCAATTAGAAGCGAAGTATTTTGTCATGATTTCTGGCATTATTTGACGAATATTTGTTGTGAAGCTCTGTTCTTCATTGTGTTATGCGTCATTAAAAAGCTCGAAAAATAAGATAGCTTTTGCAAATAAATTGGATTGGTCCATTATGAGATATTTAAGGTGAATTTGTCCACGAAACCACCCTAGACTAGGAAAAATTTCCGCTCTTCCTGATAGTGAGCAATTAATTTAGATTAAGATGATAAGTTTTAAGATATGCTATGTTTTCAGTGCAAAAATGGTGAAATATCCCGAAAAATTAGAAAAACGACAGATGATTGGACCATACTCTATAGCAGCTTTCTTTTTGGGAATTAACTGTGGAACCACTATGTGAAATGGCTTGCACTTCCTGAAAAATCCATTAAAGTAGTAAAGATATGTCCCATCGTTCCCGAAACGTGCATCAGATACCGAAATTATTCGTAGATTGGTCAGCAGTTACCCAATGTCCAGTATTGGACACGATTCGTCATATCCATATAAAACTTTCAGAACTTCAGTGGTGGTATTAAATAGCAGCATCAACGAATATGCATGATAAATCTAGATTCAGTACGTAGATAAATGATTTAAATCGATTCATAAACTCTATGTTTGTCGTTGAGTGAACATTTTCAATTAGCGAAAACAATTTTTACGCGGGACGATTTCCCTATATTTTTATTTATTATGAAACATCAAAGGTAAATCGATTTCACTAGATAGAAATCAGGTTTTTAACAGCATTGATATATTCAGTTTTACGTTAATTAAAATTCAGGGGCAAAAATATTGAAATATCAATAATTCTGCTATTTCAATTTAGAGTCATGGAACACGGAATATTCATAGTACGATAATTATAGCTCGCGAATAATACGCATGTTGTTAATTATTCTAGCTAATCAACAATAACATATTTTAATAAGCTAATGAAGAATGAAGGAGAATTATAACCATGCAAGGATTTCATTCTACGTCTCTCGAAATGCGAACACATTACATAATTGTTGTTGCATCTACATGTCTTCTCCTGTTTGCGTATCTCTGAGACTCCTGGGATAATGAGTTTTTTTGGTTCTCGTGAATATATGAGCAGTCATTTCATCCTATGTCTGTATTTTTCGAGTTTTGAGCAGAAAAGTCGGAAGAGTCATGTCATACAATTAATTTGGGCATTATTTCACATATTTCAAAAAGACTGCAATGGATCGATTTCGAATTAAAAGCATACTTCATCTTTTAGGCTTTTCTGGGTTTTCACTCTCAATATCTGAAACAGAACTATCGAAAATTAAATGAAATTATCCTGGCGTATTGCAGGATTGAACTATTTGTCAAGGGCAGTTTCTTGGAGAACAGATTGCCTAATGAACAATACCGGAACAATACAAACGATAAAAAAAGCGAACTGTGAGTACAAATCTGACTCTTGAAAAACTTTCAAACCAAGTGAATCCTTGTTGCTGGGATTTCTTAAAAATGTCTATTTGACAAAAGTCTCAAAACGAAAAATAGAAAGAAAAAGATTCTGAAAATTTTCTCGTTTGTCCAACGAAAGAGTCAGATTTGTACCCTGAAACGTCACAGTTCACGTTGCCTATCATTTGTATTATTCCGATATTGTTCATTAGGCACTTTGTTTTCCAAGAAACTGCGACTCGACAAATAGTTCAAGCCTGAAATCCACAAACGAGTTTTCCATGAAAAAAAAATATTTAATTTTAATAGTTCTGTGATTGGCACTGATAACCCAGAAAATCCCCAAAAAATGATGCAAAATCCTCCCTGAATAAGCTTTAATCGATAAAAGCATACTTCTCAAAATGTTCGAGAATACACAGAGAGATCCATGTCATATTTGAACAAATGGCTTATATGAAAACACGAAGCACTCTGAAAATGGTCACAACACCTAATAGACATAGAATAACTCAAAAATGAACATTTCAACCATGTATATCGTTGAAATTACTTCTAGATTTCTGTCAAGCACCACGTGCATTCATAGTGTCTGTAATGAAATAGTCAATTGGCTCCAGTAAGCTGGAATGTTTACTGGCTCCGTGAGAATACACCAGTGAAGTATCGAATGAGGAATTTTTCAATTCGAGTATAATCACAGAAACGTTCGACCCATTTGGCCCATCAACCAACTCAACTGTTGAATTCTGATGCGCAAACTACCCCGAAAATTTCCTGCCGATAGCTCTTTTCGTTCTCAACCAATCGGAGCAACAGCTGGACGGACAGCGAGTTGGACATAAATTTATCATGAAAATCATTTACCAAGAAAAAACAACACGAATGAAGGTGACTGTCCAACTGGTTTGAGCGCCATAGAACTAGCTTGAACACCACTGGCGTCATTTGACCGTTCCAGTTCAGTGGAGAAAAATCGGCCTAGTGCACTGGCCTGATGAATCAACTGGTTTCATTCAGCAGGACTGTTTAGTGGCTCCGTGAAAATGCTCCATAAGACTTTCGAATAGAGAGTTTTTTAAAACGAATACATTGCATCTGTTCGTCTACTTCCACCTTCCGATTGATGTGCTCTTTATATAGCTACGAATGTGTTCACGTCAGTGCTTCAGAGGCATTCCTGAACATCGATCATGTTGATCCTACAGGCACTTCTTCATATGATTCTTTTCAACACGAATCGGAGAAAAAGTCAATGTTATTATTTTTTTATTAGATAAGAGTTAAGAAAATTCTATGAACTCACAAATGAAGTAAAATATTCATAGCTACATGTCACAAACAGAAAATAGAAACAGAATAAAAACAACACTGAATGAAATAAGATACAAAGAATGGTTTTATAAGAAAATAAAAGTAACAGAATCATTCCATCTACAACTCGTCGTACCGGTTCTTGAACACATTAAACCGAACCAGCACCCACCACAGCAAAAGGGAGGCGATTCCAATAGGCAAATATTCCGTTGGATGGGAAATGCACTCTTTGAGCGGTCCTAAATTTATCCCTCCGTAGCGTGCATCCATGGCCACGAAGACGAGCATCAGTATTGGGTGTGAAGAGCGTACCCAAGTCGGAGATAAAGAGATCTTTCAGTGCTCTGTATGATGAGGTCACCACGAAGCCGTCTCTCAGAGAATATAGGGAGATTCATGAGAGCCAGCCTTTCTTCATAGCTGGGCGCTGGCGCTCACACCGGCCTCGCATACTCCAAAATAGGGCGAACATATGTCACGTACAAAATTCTGCAGGTAGCAGGATCGCAACGCGAAAAGGACCCACGCAGCATGTGAAGTATTCGCTTTGCCTTGTTGACGGTGTGCAAGATATGATTTGTCCATGACAAATCCACTCCAAGATCACAATGGGAGCAATGGTGTGAATCACCTGACCATTCAAATAATACCTCAGTCTGGGATTTTTTCTGCCCATATGGACAACCACACATTTGAGAAGGTTAAGCGGCAAGCACCAGTCCTCTGACAATCCATAAAGAGCATCAAGGTTACGTTGTATGTCACCAGCATCACCGATAGGACCACAAAAGACCTTAGCATCATCAGCAAAAAGTGAACACTAGGATCGGACGATACTAGACAAATCTGAGGTGTAGAGTAGGAATAGAATCGGACCCTGCACGGATCCCTGCGGAACTCCACCATGAACCCGCCTAGAAGACGACAGGGAATCCCCAACCCGCACGCGAAAGCTGCGATCGGACAGAAACGACTCAATCCACAGAAGGAGGTTCCAAAATTCTCAAGCTGGAGGATTGAGGAGCAGGCGCCTTTGTGGAACACAATCGAACGCACGTGAAAACTCTAGACAAACTATCATCATCACGAGTGAAGAGGTTAGTTATGACAGAGCGTCCAGGTAAGAGACCATGTTGGATACTGGGTATTATATCATTCTCAAGCGAACATTTAATCATCCATTCCAATATAATTCTCTCGCACTGACTGATAGGGCAGTAATTCTTGGCGTCCAGTTTGTCACCCGATTCGAAAATAGCAGTTACCTATCAGCGCCTCCTTCCAACATGCAGGAAGTGAATGAGAGGAAAAAGATTCATTGAACAAATTCGACAAGGGCTCAGCAAATGAAGATGAGCAGTGCTCAAGGACTCTTGCCGAAATACCATCAGCTCATTTTTGTTGAAAAATCTTTTTTTCCCGGAAACTGTCGATCAGATTTCAACAAAATATGGCAGAGACCTTAGAGTCAGTATCCAACAACTATGTTCAAGATTTCAATTCGATCCTTCATTTACTTTCGGAGCTTTAAGGAAAAAAAATATGCCAAATTTCGATGGTCTTTCGAATTTTAACGTTATTTCCGCAATATCTCGAGAATTACTGATGCAAACAGATCGATACTTCTTAATCATTTGAAGAATACCAACGTGCAACTGAGTGCTCTGGTTTAGTAGTTGGAAAATTTTAAAAAAAGATTCTAAAATTTTTCGCATTCCGTTGAAACATTTTTTTTCTCGGGGACTATGGATCATATTTCTATGAAATTTGGCATATACTTTGAGGTCAATATCGAACAACAATATTTCAAATTTCAATGTGATCTGCTATTTATTATCGAATATATGGGAGAAAATGTCAAATTTCGGTGTTAATTGAAATGTCGAGGTTATGTATTTCCTCAATATCGCAGGATATATATCAGATTGAAACTTTGTAGTTGTTAGTTGAAAAATTTCTAAATGCTACATGCTACAAAATTGTGTATGGATATAGTCGCAAGAATTTTTTTTTTGAATCATTATTCGAATATTTTCGTCATTTTTGTTGGAAAATTTTTCGGAGACTATTGATAATATTTAATATTATTTGATTTAAAGTTGATTTACTATTGATAATATTTCAATGAAATTTGATACAGACCTTGAAGCCGATGTTGACCAACAATATTCCTAATTTATCCGATATCCATTCACGGAAAAAAGTGTGTTAAATTTTGTTGTTATTCGAAATGTTGGGGTTATTTCCTCAATATCTCAAGAAGTACTGACGCGATCAGATTGACATTTCGTATCTTGTTGTAAAATACTGCCGCTCAACATTACGAAAAATGTCTTGAGAATGATAATGGTGAAAATGAGAAAAAGTTTTTATTGACAAAAATTGGTTTCCGGAATTTTGGGGTAACTTCGTCAATACTCAATAATAACTAACACGATTAGATTCAAACTCCGTAGATAGTTGTAGAATACCAATGCGCAATTTTAGCGAAAATTTCCAAGGATCGTACAAGCAGGAAATTTTCCACGAACTATTCATCAGATTTCAGAGTGATTTAGTGCATACATATTTTATTTACTATCAGCGGTTAGAGCGGACGTAAACACAGTCATTTCCTAAAGGAACGACTTAGAGATTCGATATTTGCAGAGTAGGTTTTCTGTTTAATTACGGAGGTCCACTTCGGGAATTGTAAAATTCGCCTAATGATACCTTAGATTAAGGTACTCACCCATTGAAATTTTCTTTCCTACAATATTTTCAAAAATACTTGAGTTTGGCGGAGTCAATACGTGAACAGGCAACGAATTTGAACGAGCACGAAACAGCTCCTGACCACACGTCAGTACTTTTCTAATTTTCATATGTTCATTCATTCTTAATCGAAGTATCGAATGAAAAAAACAATTAATATTGGTGATTAAGACAATTACCTTCCGCAACTTTCCGATCAGAGTTATTTAATTGAAATATCTTTCTAACTTATTCAGGGGATATTTTCAATCACAAACTGTTTTGCTCAAAGTTTAAGCGAAAAGCTGTCGTATGTTAGTCAAATATTTTCCTGTAATTTTTTCCTCGATTCCATCAAGAGATTCACATGTTGAAACTCAGGTTATATAGTACAGTTTCTATACAATCGTCAACAAAGTATACTTTTTGTTCTGTCTGTGTTCTGAAATCGGATGATTTCTTTCACAAAGCTACCTCATCATTTTGCGGAGAAGTTTGAAGATAATGGAATATTCTCTAACCGATATTGCGTGGCAACGGAGAATATGATGCAAAATAATAAATCCGGATCACCTATATTCATTCCAAGATAGTTCATATTTTCTTTCATCTTCAGTTGTGAATAAATCTGTATCGATGAGTGTTCAGTCAATACTTATGTCATTAAACTTTTGTAGCATGTCAATTTAACATGTACCTCATTTTCTTCATATAAAAACTGAAGAATATAATGCCGTGACCACATATAAATTAAATATAAATGGAATCAGTTACGCTTTCAGAACATAAATATATATTGAAGAATACTGATTGACCAAAAATATATACTGGGAGATTCTGTGGAACCGCAAACGTTTCGTTTCTGGGATATAGGGTGTTGAAGTTTGAAGTTTTTTTTCCATGGTATCTGCACCCCAAGAGATGATTGATTATACGAGTTTATTGAATCTTTATGAATTTGTGCTACAGCTCCAGAAAATATCCATAAATACTTACTAAGCTCACTTACTGAATTATCACGAGAATTTGGATTATTCTGAGGATTTCGACCGAATAGTTGAAATTTTTTCTCGAACTCAAATATACGATAAGTTGTGATATATCTAAGATATGAACTTCCATTGAAACGAATACAATATATCAAATCACCTTCGAAATGATGAATTTACGACATCCATACCCACATTTATCCAATTTCATTCCAACAACGAAACACAAAAAACAGGCAGATAAAAAACAGGAGAGGTATAATCCCGGAAACAATAAACTGAAGTTATATTTGTTTTGATTGTTTCAGCATCGAAACGCTCGTAGCACGCATCATGATTGGCTGCTGAATCGTGCTACAATGCAGCATATCGCATCAAAGCACGTGCTACAGTTTTATCTATAACCTCAAAATAATATACAAGAAATTGAAAAAGAAAACTCATGCAATCGAATAATAATTGTTCTTTACTCAAGTGCTTGAATCTTTCCTCCAAAATTGCATTACAGTTGTCGCAATTCAGGGTACAGTGAGGTCTTCGAACTTCCAATAGGGGACTGACTGCTCTTCTAGGGGATGCTGAAGTTGCTACTTCCTTTCCCCCCGATGTCTCGGAAGGAAGACACAAGGATATGGGGCTAACCGAAGACATGACACGACAGACTCAGAGCATTGCTCCCGAAACAGAGCGGATGAGGGAAAACCACCCTGACGCACAGGAGGGTGAACGCAGACTGAACGGTAGAGTGGACTCGAAGCGAATTTGTTTCCAATGTTGCCATAATACTGCTCAAATATTCGTCGACTTCCACATACGCGTACCAATCGCCATACACTTCATTATGGAAAATGAGGGATAGATTTCTTTTATACGTTTCGGCCGAAAACCAATCTGAAACTCGTTTAATTCCGTCTTCCTATATTACAATCGGCTTGAAAATTTTAAGAAAGCAACAACTAGGTTTTTCACGCTAGAACAGCAATTTTCGAAAGATTTTTACAGGTTTGTGAAATATTAATTTCAGACAATTGATCTGAGGTCATTTTTCGGAGAACGTTCATTCAGTTTTTTTCAGTAACATTAAGCCGGGTCCAGATGAGTGTAATCGGAACCGCGACTGCAATAAAATTTGATAAACGATTCGGCGAATAGTGTGGACGGCACTCGAGCTCAGCCTCGAATAATACATTTAAATGCATCGTTCGAGTTGAAAACCGAGTCCCGAAGGAGCAGAAAGAACGCTGCCTAGAACCATAATACTTCCCTTGATCTATTGCATTCGCTGTTCGCATTAAGCCGGGTCCAGATGAGTGTAATCCGAACAGCGTATCATCTGGACCCGGCTTTACACTCATCTGGACCTGGCTTCAGAAGTGTTACCCAGAAAGAATTATCTTCGTGAACATTTTTTGGCAACATGGTAGTCTTACATCAAGAATGAAACTTTTTCAGGAAATTTTATTGAATAATTTAGGAAATAAAAATTAATATTATGTTGCACCCCTTAGCTGAAAACATCTCGTACACATTTAGGAATCCATGAAATAAGATGGCCGATGTCTGCTTGTGGAATGTCGTTCCGAAGCAACTTAAACTTGAATTATCTGTGCAAGAGTCTGTGGAAATGAAAAAACTACAAAAAATCGCGTAACATGGGGTATTTATGGATATCCCCAGGTATGAGGAATCTCAAAAACATTTATTGACGTCACTACTTGAACCACCCTATATAAGAGTGAAATTCCGAGGATGGATTTCACAGAATTTCAGTGACTTTTGAAAAAAAATTCCGAATAAGTTCACTCTACATGAATATATGGCAATGGGGGTTTTTCCTGAATTTGGGATAATACTGCGAATGCAAATTTGAACATAATTATTATGGGTTTGATTCATCATTTTTCCAAATTACCTTCAGAAAGTATTCAAAATCAGGTTTCAAAATTGGGGTTTGGGATTTGTCATGCATGCACGAAGTGACAACGTTGTTTAGTAGAATTGCTTTTTCTGCTATAGAATAACGAAATATTTATTCCTATTCTGTGGTACACACGTGTTCTTTGTCAATACAACCAAACAATTTCCGTTTGCGATTTGTCAGTAATATGATAGTATGACAGTCTGTGCTCTTCATTTTCTATTCCTTTGGTCGTTGTCTTCTACTCTAACCAGATCGAAGTATAGCTATCTCTGTTTTCTCAAGCAAAGTAACACATTTGACGTCCTTATCTTTCCGAGAAAGCTGAATTCGACGTTGCCATATCGTGCGCTCATTACAAATCCCTTTAAATGCAAATTCCCATTTTTATTTTTCAGTTTTAGGTGATCTAACATTTTTTTAAAAATATAATATTGAAATTATATGTTTGAAATGTGATGTTCTGAAGGTTTTTCATGAAAATAACTGCATTTTCGTTTAAAGGAAAAACCCCCATTGTCATTCTCGACAACTCTTGATCGGGGTACAAGAAATGACCCCCTGGTCTAATTTTCTCTCATGGAAATCTTAATCTTCAATGTCACATCGTGAATGATGCTGCAGCTCAATTTTGTCATCATCCCACAATTTTTTCTTAATTAAGAGTTAAATTATTGTTCCATATGATTTCAATTTGTAAATTCGTAAGATTTCTCATGTCATCCTGCTCTGAATAAATGGGAGCACGGTTAATCGATTCTCTTCGAAAACAAGATAAGAATGAATTTTTTCTTCATTATTGATTCGAGTTTCTCTCTGTTGAATGTTTTTTTTTCACACGATTGTTCTAGAGAAGAGGAGCTTCATCTTTTTGCTTCATTGTATCTTTGATATCTTTAAAAAAAATGAATGAAACGTACTGGCGTGAGGAGTTTTTCGTTTTAATTTGTTGCCATAGCGGTAACTCAGAGACTCGATATTTGTAGAGGAGGTTGAGCGCATAATTAAAAGATCGAATTCGTTGATTGTAATTAAACTCTTCAGAGTATTGTAATAAAAATATTTGCAAACCCTTCTAGAAGTGCACCATTTCAAAATACCTGTAGTATAGTTACTCTTATGAAAAACATCAATTCCGCTGATTGAAAACGATGTGTTAATCGAATTCGAGTATACCAATAGGGCTGTTGTTTGCGTATCAATAGGCCTCTGTATAATCACAAATGTTTCTCAAGCTATCAGATATTCCATTACCAGAATTCAATTACATTGAGACGGACAATTGTCCAATTAGTTAAATCAGCATAACACAACAATGGCTGTAATCCAACTAATTGTTTTGGAACTGACCAACAGCAGAATTACTAGAGAACGTAATAGAGGACTATGAGTCGAAGATTGCAAAGCAAAATCTAGTATAGTTGAAATGTTATATGATGTTTGAATCAGTACAACCTCAAACTCGAAAATGGAAACTTTGGAAGACATTTCGACTTTTTGGGGAGAAATTTGAATGAATGAGTTGACAGTTAAATTGAAAAACGTGATTTTTCTAAAATTCCAAGTTTTTTTGGGGTGCTCTCGGAATCGACAATGCAAGCTATTCTGTGCACTAAAACCTCAATTATTTCTTCCGAGAGGCAAATCTATCGCTAGGATGGTGAAGGTTAACTATGAGAAATTTGAAAAACAAAGTGACGTGGTGTCAGGAGTATTCATGTGCTCATACCTAGTTCTAATAATGGTTTCACGTCTCAATCTCGAGAGGAGATCTAGACGAGAGAACTTTTTTCGTGGCGAGATCAGAAAAAATTTTTTTCGAGATTCAGAAGTTATTTCGAAATTTCTTCATCTCGAAAAAATATATGTGCTAAAATAACTCACAGCTCTAAATACGCCAGGAAGGAGAAAATGAAAACTCTAGAAAAGCACTGACGTGAGGTCAGGAGCTTTCACGCGCTTTTTCAACTAACTATAAGATCAACACGAAATTTTGCATCTAATTACGCGTTGCTATACTTCTCCTGATAACGAAGTTTCAATCTGATTGCATTCGTACTTCTTGAGATATTGCAGAAATAACGTTAAAATACCAAATAACAACGAGACGAGATTTTTCGTCTGGATGAGACCCTAAAACTGATTGGAAAAAGGGGACAATCGCTGCGAGCTTCAACTCTGAATAGAGAAATTCGGACGGAATTCCGACTTGATTGGGGGAAAGTTGAGAGAAAGACCTAACAAGTGAACTAAGGAACGTGATCTTCACAAAATCGAAACAGCAAAGGGTCGAACCCGGCTCCTTCGCCATTATGTAGCTCCACAGAAAATGGATACGGTGTCGATGTCTTCCACTAAGATTTTCAGGAGAACATCTCAATTGATCGGTCCAGAAAGATGTATCTGTCACTAGGACTCCTTGACTGGTTGAAACTATAAGTAATTGCATATGGTGTGAATTGTGGCGGGCATAAACTCGAAATGAAAAAATTTAGACGATGTTTCGATTCCTTTGAGAAAAAGTTCCGAGATAGAAGTCACAAGTAAATTGAGGAACATGATCCCCGTCGATTCCGAGTATTTTCGAAAAATTCTCAGAATACAACACTGTTAAGGGTCGGTCCTGCATCCTTCGCCCTCTAGGCTCTGATGTCGATGTCTTTGAGTTAGATATTTCCACTAACATTTAAATTGATGGGTTAAAAAGGTTTCACCTATCGCTGGGATTTTTGGTGGCTAGTTGTTTCTAAATAATTTTCAGTTGTCACTAGGTTTGTTCGTTGTACCTAGATGAACTACACTAACTTCACTGACTCCACTGATACCGTTCTATTGTGTGTTTTGTTGTAAGCTTGCACTCTGTTCGTTGCAGAAATATTGGAATTTAGTGTAGTCACCGATGACGGGTGCATTGAATACAGTGAGGTTACCTTCTGTGATAGTTATGCGTAATGGTAGTGCGTTATGAGTAAATCATGATCATATAATTATGTTTACTCTGGTGCTATTTTATTATCTAGGTAGCAATCATGGGCTTGAAATTGTCTTCTTGTTTCCTACGTTCATCTGCTCCATTTAAACGATTATAACTTTTGGTTTATTATTTGATGAAATCAAATAATAAACCTTAGTGATCGACCAACAAAAAAAAAAAATTTAACCCCTCCTGAAAATTTCACAGTTTACGTTTTGGAGTATGTAGATTTGAATGAACGAATAAAAAAAAATCCGTCCGTCCGCCGTCCGTTGTCCAGAGCTTTTCTCGGAAAGTACTAAACCGAAATCCGTGAAACTTGGTAGAAAAATCATGTGTCGCTCGGGATTGATCCTCCAAGCTTTTCAGCAGGATTGGTGTACCGTAAGGGCTTAAAATTGGGGGTTGGAGGGAAAAAAAAATTATTTCTCGGAAACTTACCACCAAATTTTTGTGAAATTCTCAACGTTGATTACTGTTGCATAACTCAACCTAAAAATGTTCACCCGGATGATATCCGACCAGTAGTCTCTGAGTTATAAAGAAAAATGCTGCAAATTTCCAATAATCCCGAGAATGAATCATCGCATTCGGTTCTAAGATTGGAATTCAGTGAAATAATCGGTTAACTTTTCATCCAGAATTATATATCTGAAAGTAGATGAAAAGATTGTCACCAAATTATCAACATATATTGAGAAATTTCGAACGGATTCGTTAGTTATTTTATAAACACAATGTGCAAATGCCCTATCGATGTTCTCGACAATTTCATAATCGTTAGTAGTTCAAATTAAATATTTTTGGGGTTTCTCTCCTAATATCTGAAACATAACTACAAAAACTCGGATAACAATTATTATTTATAGATATCACCCTGCGAATTACGGGATGAAACATTAAATTTCTTCATGGAGCTCAATTATATCTTAAATAAAACTTATATATTATTCATAAATCATTGGTTTTTCACAACCCGAAAACTGATTCCATGAAAAAATTCATTTGAAACATTGAAATCTCAATAAATGCTCTTGTGTAACTGAATAACCCATTCACATGCAGAACGCGAATTAAGAAGCGTTATTTAAAATAATGAATATTTCCAAAATATTCGGTCGATCGGAGGTTTCCATCAATTTTGGATTGCTTAGTACAATTATCGTCAACATGTGGATATCGGCTACTGGTTTCAATCGAAATCCAATATTTTTCGTACTGAGACTTTGAAATAGGGGTCAATATAAAAGATAATGAGCATGTATATGATAAAACAAATTGGAGGATATATGCAAACAAATCAATTAACAAACCGGAAATCTCATCAGTTGTCGAGAATCTAATACTAAGGGTACTGGGGACCGTAGACAAGAATACTCCGCATGTTTCAACATCTGGTGGTCCGCAAACTACTTGTTTGAATTGAAGGTTTTTACATTAAACAGACGTTGGGATTTGACACCCTCTTAGTTGAGTGTATCTGACAACTATACGGAACGAAATTTCTCTTTTAGAATTATTCAGTCGAATTCAACCTTGAGAGGTTCACGATATATTTGATTTTTACAGAAAAGTTATTGAAAATAACTTTAGGTCTTCAGTTTGTGTATTGGATATTTTGTGAATCAAGTGAACTCTTATCGGATATATGCACTGTGGAAAAATTTTTTTCAGATAAGTTGCACAGGACGGGTGAGTTTTTTTTCATTTCATTGATATTTTTCAGAACAAAGTTGAATCCTAGTAGGAATCACATCCACACATTTAATATTAGCGGAAAATCTTGAATTTTGTTTTACGTATTTGTTGTTAATTTGAGAGTTTAAGCTAATTTTCCCGAAAGTTTCTCAAGAAATACTAACGCGATCAAATTGAAACATCATAACTAGTTGTGAATTCAATGCATGATTTCGTGAGAATTGTATTGGAAAAAAATTGAATTTTTTCTAAACATTTTTTTCGGAAGCTATTCATTAAAGTTCAATATAATTTGGTACAGGTCTTAGTCAACATTTTGAAACCATATTTATTTGCAGAGATATTGGCGAAAAATTTTGTGGCCATTTTAAATTTTGAGGTTATTTCCCTTATATGTCAAAAGGCGCAAACGCTTTCTGATTTGAATTTCATTTCTATTTGTGTAATACCGACACGCAATTTAATAAGTAATATCGTGAAGATCGTACTGGCAAAATATTAGTAAAAAATATTTTTCGGAAATTTAACTTAACTTTAACGAAAGAAACAACATAGTGACTTGACCTTTGTAAAGTAGTTTTTTAAGAAACTCAACACCAAGATAATTTTTTCTTCAACTCCAACATTTCATAGGAAATGTGATTTGGAATGAAAAATGTTTAAGATTTTTATGAATAACATCCTCTAGGCTTAATTATAAAGTGATTCTTTCAATTCTTTCCAGCAAAATTTTCGTTATATGTTGATACCTCAGTGAATAGGTTTATCTACCATATTTCGGGAATATATTTAGATGAGACAGACAACATGGATACGGTCATTGATTATATCGGTGACAGGACTGATAATTCTGATGATCAGTCGGACATAAAAACTCTATCTCATTGTCGTAACTCGACAGATTTGTCCCCAGATAATTAGGGAATACGGCCCTGTGCGGCCACCTGCATTGGTCTCACTTTTCGAGCGAGCTAAGGCGGTTCGCCCTTCAAGTGGTTTTGTGCGTTATTATAAACATAGACATATTTAGGCATGTAAGATTTATCCTTGGGGATATTTGAAAATTCCAGACATAAGTCAGTCGGGATCGGAATTGGAAGCGATAAGCTTGAGGTCGAAAACGCCGAGGCTCGGCTCAAATATTTAAAATAGGTTTTTTACGTTTTTGTTCATATTTTCACACGATCGATTATTTCGTATCGGCACTAGTCTAGTATATTCATTTTACAACTAGGAATCGAATTAAAGTGTGTTTTTTTTAACCGTTTAGTTTGATTTTGAAAACTTTCGAACCTCCTAGACGCCAGATCCTAACGGTGTGTAGGACTTCGGCGGGGAATTGACAATACTCATAGTAATACTACGGAATCACAAAAAACACGAAGAAAGTTGCTAAAAATCTTCTTCAGGTATCTACATTTTTCTGACTGATGGTATGTAGTACAACAAGGTTTAAATATGGTCCGGAACGTGCCTAAATAATTATACAATAGCGTAAATACCTAAATTGGGGTTTGCCACAGAGTTTTTAGGTTACAGAAAAATATTCAGTAGTGGAGAGCTATTCACATCTGTTTGTTCATTCAATAGGATTTTGCGGGTGTTGTACCTATTGATTTCTAACGACTCTAGGAGTTATGTAGGTACTTTTGGTTTCGACGTGGATAATTTTGTAGTTACTATTGAATTTAAATATTTCACATGAATTTCTTCATGAAATTGATTTTCGTTTGGTGAAAAATCAATGAGTTATAAATAATATATACGATTGATTTGAGATATCAATGGTATTGGGTTATTAAACTGAGAAAATAATAAACCCTTGTGTAAAATTTGCAGCTTTTTTTCCTTAGCAACTCCAGAAAAACTTAGCGTAAAGTCATCTATCATATACCTATTCGTATTCTGTGAAAATCATAGAACATATTTGTCAGCGCTTGAATAGGGAATAGCAATATTTAGTAGAATGTATGAAAATTGAAAATGGCTAACACTGAAAATGCTCCACAACTCTTAGATGACACTTACCCTCGGTAATGGTTATCCTGTACTTGTTTCATGTGGACCCGCTTTTGCCAGGAACTCCACCAAAACGTATGAAAGTATTTTAAAGAAAATTGGACTTATCGCATAAAATCACGAGAAAGAAAAATACAGCGACCTCTCGATCGATCATCCCGATTGATTCCAGAAGAGGATCATCATCATCCTCGCATGCGTATAGGGCCCCTCCAAGACCCGTGGTGCATATGCGCGTAAATTATAAACCAAAAATTAATTACTTGCACCGACAATATCAAACTATACTAACTACAAGCATTTTGTTATCTATGACTATACTCAACTTCACTCAGCTGCACTGAGAATCTGAAATCAGTCGAATTAGTGTTCTAAGTGTAGTTCAGGCAGGTACAACGAACAGACCAAATGAAATATTCCACTTGAGCTAAGTATAATCACTCTAATACAATGACGTTTAATGAAAAGGGAATAGAAATAAATCATAGCTAAGACCCAATATCGGACGTTCGCCCTGCGCGCGTCGTCATGTAATCGTTTTTCATAGTTTATGGAGTATACAGTACACCTCTAATAAATAGAATAGCATTAGCCATTGAGATCAAGTAAATGGTGAGAGACGTGGAGTCAGTTGAATTAGGAACATTCTACAGAAGCACTGACGCAATGTAACGAGCTTTTTTCGTACTTGTGCAAATTCTAAGCCATTTCCTCACGAAATTTTATAGGAACCTCCAAGCCATCCTTTTTCGACAGAAGTCTAGATTTGAATTCGATCTGATCAATATTTTTGTAAATACTCTCAAAATATAATTCCGAATATATATCTACGGAATAATGCTGTAAAAACATCGAGACTCTAAGTCGTGAATCGATCGGTAACACGTTTACTTCTGAAGGACAACTTAGAGACTCGATATTTGTAGAGAAGATTTGGAGCTCAAATACGAATGCCCCAGTTCATGAGAAGGTAAAATTAACCAAATAATTTCGTCGATCCATTCATTCGATTTTCCCAATTAAAACGAACTATTGCAAAGTTCTCTTTAGAGCTCCGACAAATAAATTGGCAAAACTAATGACTTTAATTTGAGTGAAAAAGTGAGAGGGAATTGGGGAAGAGAACTGAATTATCATTCAAAGTAATTAATAAACCTATATACACACTTCGCAGTCAAACACGTTCAACATCTTAGCATTCATAACTTGAAAAAAACAAGGAATTTTAGCGGCAAATTCATCAGCAAATATTCATGATCACATGGAACTGCGATCCTATTCGATATTCAATTATACCGAAGTGGCTTTTTCCAATTCCGAATAAACAAGCTTGTTTCATTCTGCCTCTGGAACTGAAAGGTATCGAGCTCCATCATAATATAGCCTCAAATTCTCAGGAGGTATTTTTTCGTTTCCTCAATTTTCCTGATACGGCATACCCAACCACTAGACTGGCTAGACAGCAATCCCCTTTTCATTAGACATGAGAGGGGACAGAAAGCAATCGAAAAAACCATTTACTGAAATCAATTCGTAAGAAATAACTGGTAAATTAAAAACCTTCCCGAAGAAATAGTAGATATAGTTTCGAAAATCCTAAACAGTATAGTCAAGATCAGTGAACTTCGTTTTCTGCTGAGGTCAGGGCTGCTAGGGGTTATTTCTAGACTAAATGTATTTTTTTGCCAAACAACCGATCAACACACAGGGTGGAACGCGAAGAGCACCTTAATGTGAATCATTAAGGAAAAATTATTCATCAAAAAGTCTTAACCGTTTCGATATATTTGTTTTAACACGCTTATTCTAGGAAAAAAGAGCGTCATCATTTTTCCCAATTGTTCGTAGCTTTCGATTTTTTTGCCAAGAGTCGTCTCGAACTATCGAGTTGGGCTCACTGATACGGGTTAAAACCAGAGAGAATAGATCAGTTGATTCTAAAACCCAATGCTGTCCAACAGACTGTCCGTGTTTCGTTTAACTTTGGCAGAAAGAGAACGTGACGTTAGTAGTTCTGTCAGAAAAAATGCATTTTTTTTGTATTTTTGAAATTTTCGTTGAGAAAATTAGTTTGTAATTCTCTGAATTTCAGCATAAACCTTGGAGTCGACATTAAACAGCCGTGTTTCTTCAAATAGAAGAAACGAAGAATTTGTCCAATCGGTTCGAGGATTCTTCAATTATGATCGAATTATCGGAAGCATTAAGGAGATACAGCGCGCGTCAAAATTATGGAACAAATTCAATTTCTCAGAAGAAAAATAATTGGCAACAAAATCCTGAAACAGGTCAATTTTTGTTTCACTTTCACCAAATTTATATGAATTTTTGAAGGATTTTTCTTGCACCCTGTGCCACCCCCATCAACCCTCTAAATTTTCTGAATAGGGAAAGTAGGTCATGTGGTACTTTATTGGCAAGGTTTTTGTATCTTCTTTACCGGCGTGCAGAAATTTTCAAGAAAAAAAATATTTTTTTCGAAAAATTAGTTAGTTCAAAGAGGTTTTCAGTATGTGCACTTTGTCATGGCTCATTTACTTTGAGACGATGGTACTTGATGAAATTTGTCACCGAAGGAAAGTCGACCATTACAGTTTTGTTCATGCACAACTTTCAACCCTTTCACGTGGAAAATTTTTTTCTCCATTAAAGGGTTCGTAGGGGTTGAAAGTTGTGCATGAACAACCCTGTAATGGTCGACTTTCATTCGGTGACAAATTTCATCAGGTACCATCGTCTCAAAGTAAATGAGTCATGACAAAGTGCACATAATGAAAAACTCTTCGAACTAAGTCATTAAAAAAAAAAAAAAAAATTTCCCGAAAACTTCTTCACGCCTGTGAAGAAGATACGAAGACCTTGCCAAAAAAGTACCACATGACCTATTTCCCTATTCAAAAAATTTAGAGGGTTGATAGGGATGGCATAGGGTGCAACAAATATCCTTCAAAAAGCATACAAATTTGGTAAAAGTTAAACAAAAATTGACCTGTTTCAGGGCTTTGTTGCTAAATATTTTTCTTCTGATAAAATGAATTTGTTCCATAATTTTGACGCACACTGTATATTTTGAATGAATGTATCTGCTGAATCCAAAATACCTGCTCTACAAAAATCGAGTCTCTAAGTTGTTCCCATCAGGATTAACTATTCGATAGATTGGCAGTATTTCTTATAAAAATGAAAATCATTTTTTTTTAAAGACGTTTTAATCAACGGCACATCTCATTTCTGTAGTAGATATTTTCCACAATTCTTCTTCTTTCTCGAAAGATTTCACCAGAGCTATGAATACTAGAAATAGAAGAAACGTTACCAGTGTTTAAAGTTGAGATGATCATTCAACATTTTTCAGAAAATTGTTATGGAAAAAACAAATAAGTATCTGAAAACGGTAAGGCTGGCACAAGAAGATTTTTTGTATAACCGGTGAAGTACACTTGTTCGTTCAACATTCCCAAGGAATCGGACATTCATTGTTGCACGTATGTTCTAGAGGAACAGCGTGCTATTATTTCGTCCAAATGCCTGAAATTCTAGATTTTTTTTCCGTCATTTACCTCTAACGACTAGGTTGAACTCACTGATGACGAATACAATATTAAGCGATCATGTCCGTCCTGCCGTGGACACGATAAATGTCCAACGGAGCAAGCTAGTGACTTGAAAATTTTAGGGTAGGTCGTGCATCATAATGCCGCAGTGTAGTTCGTTAATGGGTCAAACCGGCCAAACGGTTTCGGAGTTATAGCCATTAGAAATTTTATGGAAATATTCCCGATATTTTAGGAAATACTGAAGCTACTGGATTGAAACTTGGCAGTTGGCTGGAACATAATGACACGCAACTTCTAGCGAAACTTTGTTGAGATCGTATTGTCACTAAATTGAAAAGAAATTTTTTTTCAATATTTTTTTAGAAATTTTTTTTTCGGAAACTATTCATCATATTCAAAAGAAGATAGCTTTAACATTGAGCTCAATATTTCCCAGCAGTGTAGCAAATTTCAGTTTGATACGATTATAATTCATGGAGATATTGTCGAATTTCGAGGATTTTTCCTCGGTATCGTTTTTTTCCAGAAAAACTCGAAAACTACGGATTAATTTATTATGAAACTTGGTAATTGGTTCGGAAACGCTGATAAATACTCGTGCGCAAAATTTGGTGATGATCGTGTCATGAAAACGATTTGAAAAAAACTCATTTTTTTTCACATATTCGATTTTCTGCGATCTTTTGATCATATTATCCTCACAAAATTGTGTATGAACCTACAGCAGTCAGCTTTCAATGAATTCCTGAATTTAAATTCGATCTTCTCTATATTTTTGGAAATGTTGGGAAAATAAAATTTTGCGTAGGTGTACCTGAGGAATCATTGGGTGGATTTCACCTATTCATGAATTCGGCCTTTGTCATTCAGGTCCAAACCTACTCTACAAATATCGAGTTTCTAAGTTGTAAGAAGTTTCGGTAGAAACGACTTAGAAACTTTATATTTGTTGAGTAGGTTTGGGACTTGATCAAGAAGGTCGAATTATCCGTGAATGGGTAAAATCCGCCCCATGATTCTGTATTAGATATACCCATTCAAAATTTTATTTTCCCAATATTTCCAAATATACAGATAATATCGAATGGAAATCCAGTATTGGACAGAAAAATTACATCTTTAACGTTCGTACAGATTTTCGGGAGGATAATATGATTAAAAGATAGCCAAATATTTCCAAAGGGAAGTAAAGCTGCGTTTGGTGGGATCAATACGTGAAAAGATGACAGTTTTGGCAACGAATTTGAACATGCTTGCGAAAGTTGCTGGCTTCACATCAGTGCTTGTCTATATTTCATTCACGTCCAATTCATGTCTATATACTCATAATATATGGAATATGCATGAGGATATTCAATTTACTGAATTGTCTGTAAATTCAGCAACATCGCGAATAAAGCAGCGAATTTCCGATTGGACATAGGACATGCTACCATGTGCTACGTATTCAGTATCAAACCGAGGCATTAAGATCCGCTAAAAATTAATCAGCAATCCTTTGTTGTGAAAACTTTCGTCATTAAATTTTAAAATCCGTGAATTTCGCTCTACTTCGTCAGTACCTACCGTATGTCTATGTGACATATATATTTCTCAACTTGATATGAAGTAACTCGTGATTGCTGTGTTCAGCTCATTTTGGTTATGTTTCTGATGGTTTCATATACAAAACAGAATTTTTCAACAAATTATATCATTCCGGTGAATTCGTATGGGATATATTCAATTTGTTTGCAGCTAATGCAATTTCAGGAAAAAGGTCATAATTTTTTTTGGAAAAAATTACTGATGCAGAATAATTTGGGGATTGAATTTTTCATCCCTCCGGGATATCATTTAGGAATCACAAAAACTATCAAAAAATGATTTAATTAGCGTCAGCCATCTACAAAATTTCATTGTTCTATGTATAGTTGCATAGAGGCGATATTCAATAGTAATAAAATTTTATACATAATTTCGAAAAACAGTAGCTCCGAGTGGACGGGGCTTAAAACAAAAATCATATGAAAACCCCTATATAATTCGTGCTAAAGAATCACCCTTGAATCCCCTCACATCAATTTAGAATTTAGAAGCATTCTTTATAATGAATAAATATATTTTATTGCCAAAGCTTTCATATCGTGATGATAATGAAATATCAGATCCATCTGAATAAATGGTTTCTTATTTAGAAATATATTACACATTCTAAACAGTGGAAGAGAATGTGCATTAACTGATTACTACTTCTACACAAATTAGTAATTTATTCCAAGTGAAGAAATATTATTTTCTCTTCCGAAGAAATATCATTTTTGGTAAAATAAATACCAACTTTTGAATAAATAAATATATATTATAGTCAAAGTTACCATATTCTCACGATGATGTAGAATCAGTTGTATTTCAATAAATGGTTTCTTACTTGTAAAGATATGATGAATAATTCACAAAGTAACATGATGGACACAAACTAATTGCAGCTTGAACGCAAATCAATAATTTATTCGACATGAAGAAATAATTGCTTCACGTAAATGTGAGATATTTCTTAATATCTAAGCAGGTTTCTTTGTAATATGGCAAGAAATAATATCTTTGTATCTACAACGATATTTCTTCTAATTGTTCTCTTGGTGTGGGTGCATGAGATTCATTCAACAGTTTCTCACAGCCTATAAGCTAAGGAATCCTTCTCTGGAAGAGCATTCTGTTCTTCAAGCGTTTTCAAACAGTACTTCATCGACTGTGCAACACGTGGTCGAGCATTGATGAATTCCAGAGTTACTCTATCGTGTCTTTGCTCAATTTTTGGTGGCTAATAACTCAAATAATACCGATATGATCGCACTATCGCATACGATGTATTTATGTGAAATTTCGTGAGGATAGGTTACTATGAATAGAAGATTTTAAAACAAATTTTATCGGGAAGCCAACAACATCGACCGAGGTCAGTATCTGAAAGGGTGACCACTCTTTGAATTACTAAGATATGTACTTCAAGGAGTGAATAGAACCATGAACAATACCTGAATAAGACCGAATTTAATTATTTCTGTCAACTCCAATATTTCGAGAAAAAATCATTAAACGAGTCATCCAAAAAATCTGCTTTTTGATATTCTTAGAGGTAAACTGTCTGAATATCATGGGATCGAATGAATCATATTTTCTTTGATAACAGAATCGTGTAGGACCATTGAAGTTTTTCGCTATAAATCATTCCTTGATATTGAAATCTGAATATCAACAAAACGCAACAATGGTCCTGATTTCGATGAATTCCGTTTATCACTTTCTACACTCAGATCTTATCACCAAATTTTTTCAGGAAAGCACTGTCGTGGAGTCAGAAGGTTTAATGCACATTTTCGATATCTCCAGAAATAATAATAAGGACGGAATCGGATCAGACTTGAATACACTGTTGTAAAATATTTAATTCAAAGTCTGTGCGAAATGTCATTGAAATCCAATATATAGTTTCCATGAACAAATTTTTCAGCAGAACAGAAATATGGAAAATTTTCGAGAAAAAGTTTCCTTGTAAATTCACTAATGATACGATTTCCTGAAAAACTGCGCTTGGGTATTCCACAACTCATTACCAAGTTTCAATCCGATCGCATAAGTTATCCTGAGATATTGGAAAATAACCTGGAATATTCACATCAGTATAACTCCAGATCCGTCCGGCCCATCTTACCCATTATAAAACTCTGCTGGCGCATTCTGATGCGAAACCTACCCTGAAAGTTCCAAGTCACTAGCTGTTTCCGTTCTCCCGTTATCGTGGCAACGGCCAGCCGGTCGACAACGGATTATTTCAATGAGTTCAACCTAGTCGTTCAAGAGCTCGATTATAACAGACATTTAGTCGAAACGATAGCACGCTGTAACTCTGTAGAACATGCGCGTAATAATTCATTATTTTATTGGTGCGTTTCGGTATATCTGATTAGAAAATCTGTCATCGAATGACATTTTCCAATGTTCACTGTAAGGTTCGAATATCAGAGTATCTCATTTACCACTAGAATCTTTAATGGAAAGAGTAAGTTAATTGGGCCTATTAATGACCACGTAAATAGACTTGACGGATATTAAAACAGTAATTACATTCTCTGATAATATAGTGAATTTTCTAACCTAGTCATTCCGCACTTCCACTGAAAACGATTTAATTCCACAGGAATAATCAATTTTCTCTACAACGACAATCATCTTTTACTTGGGTTAACATTAAACGCTTGAGGAATCAGTTGGTCAGGTGAATTACAAGGGTTGAGAATTTCGAGTTATATTCCCGAATGATGAATAGAACAACTGTCGGACTCGAATATTAGCAAAGAACTGATATTTCCGCGCTTGTTTCATGAGAAAGGGGCGCTACCGTTTCGCCCAAATGTCTATAAATTTCTGGTTTTGAGGCAAAAATGGTCTAATCAATAAGGTTGGACACCCTGAAAAAAGAAAAGTGGAAGAATTAATTTGTGACTGACCGTATACGCGGCATCAGACCATTGAGTTTTCAAATACGTATTAATAAGCATTCAAAAACTCAATGATCAGACTGAGGGTAGTTTTGAACGCTGTATAGGTTTGATTTCTCAATGGGCAGAATCAGCCTAAAGGTTTCGTAGTTATAGCCATCTGAAGTTTTGTTTTCCCAATAACTCGAAAAGTACCCATCCGATCGATTCGAAACTTGGTTTGCAGTTGTTTCTCGATAAATTCCGCATGATCATTCGAACTGTCATTTGTCAATCCATTTCTTGATTTCAATTCGATCCCATTTCTATTATTGGAAATATTGAAATGACATTTTGAATGGGTAAATCTACGGAATCATTTTGCGGATTCGATCCATTCACGTTCTCGAAAATACAAATTAACTTCAATTGAATTCCAGTACCTGATTGAAAAATTACAATTTGCAGGTTCATGCAGAATTTTGAGAGGATATCTTATATGATTAGAATATCGCAGAATATAGAATAGTTTTTTATGATTTATGATTATATATTTCTACGTAATACATCACTAAATAAAATAGTACTAAAGGATCTTCATGAAACTACGCTTTTTCATTCCAAATATGTATTCGATTTCATTCTGCTATTCGCTCTTGGAAATGAATAAGCATATCATTGTAACTTTATCATTTCAAATAGTTGAAGGCTTATAAGAAATACCATTGAGTTTTCGAACTCAATGGAAATACTGATGTTAATTCTTCATGCTTTAAAAGATAAGAATCAATGCCTACTGATGTCATTATCTCTCTATATCATTTTTCATGAATATTATCTGAAATTCAATAACTTACAATCAAAATTTGATTATCAAATCCATTAACTCGTACGAGTTCTTCGTGAATGTCCAATGTAAACAAAAAAAATGTAAAAAAACTGGAGGTTACGTCCAGAAAAAGTAAAAGTTTCAAGTTGCTAGATTGCTCCGTTCGACAGTTATCGTGTCCACGACCAGCCCGCGGACGGACAGAATATATTTTGACACTGGATTCGTCATCAGTGAGTCGTTTGAGACCATTTTCGGCTCAAAATTCGAAAATGTCTGTAACATTTGGACGAAACGATAGCACGCTGTTTCCCTGGAACATGCACGCAAAAATAAAAGGAGAACGGAAAATTACAAATAGGAACCGATAAACTTACTGAATTTACCGCTGATGCTGCGAACTCATTCGAAAAAGTAATTCCAAGAATTTGTGAGCAGCAAAATTACAGTGCAGGATCGGAAATAAAGAAGAAACTGATGAGGAAACAGAAGAACTTCGAAAGTAAGGCATAACAATTTCAGACGAAAATATTAGCAGAGTTCAATTCATAGAGAACTGAGGTGTTTGGTTTCCTTAATGTATTTGCTGAAAATCACTTTTCTATATTACTATAAAAACGGGAAAAACCATATTTCATTCTGAGAAAATACAGAAAGGATAATTCGAAGGGCCGTAATTGCCTCCGAGCAAATGGGACAAAGTTGGAAATGTGAAAGCCAAGAAACTATGAATTCTGAGCTTTGCACGCCTGATCGACCTCCTCGAATTCCAAAGTCGTTCGGCACCAATTGGCTCATTAGTTCTTCATCTCGATCACAAGAATAAGAAGAAGTAATATACCTAGTGGAGACATTCAACACTCTGTGAAAAAGATGTTACCGGTGGAATGAAAGGGCATCCGAGAAAAGCGCTGACTAACAGCTAGGAACCTTTGAGTCTTGGTTCATATTCCTATTTCAAAAATTATTGCTTATTTGGGTTTTCTTTCGCTTTTTCTGTTCGTCAATCTAAATTAAAAGGTAAAAAGACATTTTGTTTCTTCGAAAAGGATGTCCTTCATTATAAATACATTAGTTAATTCTTTAAACAAACACCAATTTCAAAACCATTACATGGGGAGGCAGGGTTCTTCTGAAGCTTTCATCTGTGCTCTTGTATCATACGTAAAAATGTACATTTCCTCTGCTAATACTGCGATTTATTCACTCACGCTATATTGTTCGATATACCAAAAAATGCAATGCTCGTTTTCAAAACAATACATAAACAGGGTGTCCGATAAACCTTGAACAATATTTGAATTGGCGATGGACTAGGTCATGGAGAGTCAGCATATCGAAAAATTTCGGGTAAGATTTTCACCGTTTTCGAGAAAATGAGCATTTTGGAAATTCGCGAAAAATCGTTACTTCTCATTGATGTTTCGGATACTAGGACTCTAAATTGGTACTGAACATTGCTTATGAGTGCTGCTTTTCGGATTTATGAATACTTTTTTCGTGAAAATTGTGAAAGCTGATGATAGACTAGAATATCTCCGCATTCTCTTGCAACGGAAATATCACCCCTTGCAGGAACAGTTAGATTATGTTTCATAATCTTTTGAAGACTGGACTAAGTGCGCATATTTTGTGTTGAATGTTCACATTCAGGTGGTTCAAGTTTTTTCAGAAAATCGGGTCAAAGTTACGGGAATAAAATTAGGCAGAATTTAAATCTGTTATTTCATCACCAGTTTTCTCAGAATTTTATCAATTTTTGCGCACATTTTCTAGGAGAACAGCATGCTATCATTTTGTCCAAATGTCTGGTATTTTCTAATTCTGAGCCGAAGATGGTCCCTAACGATTAGGTTGGACTTACTGATGACGAATCCGGTGTCAAAATCGATTCTGTCCGGCCGGCCGTCACCACGACTACGGGCGTATAGAGGATTCTATCGACTTGAAAATTTTAGGGTAGGTTGGATTTCTAAATGCGAAGGTCAAGTTCGTGGGCGATATCGGTCCAATGGTTGCGGAGTTATAGCCATTTGAAGTTTTGAGGTTATTTCCCGGATATTTCGAGAACTACTGGAGCTATGGGAACTAGTTAGGGCATAAGGATATGCAACTCTTCGCGAAATTTTGTCGAGATCGTGCTATCAGTAAATTCAAAGAGGAATATTTTTTCAACATTTTTTTCGAAAAGAATTTTTTTTCGAAAACTGTTCATTATATTTGTGAACAATTTTGACAATTTCTTGAGTTAATATTTCACAGCAGTGTTAAAAATTTCAGTTTGAAACGATAATGAGTTTCAGGGATATTGTCAAAAGTCAAAAATATGACGAATTTTGTTGTTTTTTCCTGGTTATCAAATCTTTTCTCAGAATAACTAAAAAAAATAGAACACGACTGCCGTGAAGGCAGCAGCTTTTGAGCGTTTGTTCAAATTCGTTGCCAAAGCGATAATCTCTATTGAACATGCGCTCAAAAGCTTAACGGCAGTGCTTTTCTAGGTTTGTCAAAATTGATTCATACATCCAGAAAGCAGCACTAATCAGCAATTTTCACTGAAAAAAGTTCCTGAACAAGCAACCTATTCACAGACATGGTATCCAAAACATCAAGTTAAGGTAGCGATCTTTCACGAATTTCCAAAATGCCTTTCATCTCGAAAACGGTGAAAATTTTACAGGAAAATTTTTCGATATTCATGGCCAAGTTTATCTCCATCTCAAGTATTGTTTAGTGTCTTCAGAAAAGACTATATATTAGGGAACAAACATGGCGAACATTTTCGAATTCGTAACCAAAGTGGTCATCTTTTCACGCTTTTCATTTTTCAATCAAGTACTAGATTTCAATTCAATCTAATCTGTATTTTTGGGAATATTGGGCGAATAAAATTTTAAATAGGAACCGTTGGGCGGATTAAGTTGGGCGGATGCACGATTTCGACCTTTGTTATTAAGCCGGAATTTATTGTGTCCACTATCCGCTGTCAGGACAACTCAGAAACAAAATATTTGTAGAGTAGATTTGCACCTTAATGTCGGAGGCCGAATTCGTGAATCGGTAAGATCCACCAAATGATTCCGCAGATACACCCATTCTAGATTTTATTTCTCCAATATTTCCCAAATACAGACTGGATTAAATGGAAATTCAGTACTCGATTGAAATGATAGCTTGAAAGTTCATGCAGAGTTTCATAGGGACCATATGAAAAAAAGAACGTCAAATATTTCCATCGGGAGGGTAAAGGTGCGTTTTGCGGGATCAATACGTGAAAAGATGACCGCTTTGTCAACGAATTAGAATGAAGGAAATTGATTTTCAAATAAGTGCTTCCAAGCGTACATTAATTTCCTGATATCTTTTTATCCACTCCCCTAGTACCTACTTCTGGGAACGCCCCTTCCAAGAGTTATAGCAAAGGACGGAATGACAGAATTGAATTTGACATTGGAATCTTCAGCTTCTTCATTTAAGATCATTTTCGACAATAAATTCGAAAAATCAGAAAACATTTATCCGCAGAATGATAATGTTGTGCCCTAGAACTATCGCGAAAAAACAAATCGTTCATAAACAGGACTCGGTAGCATTGTTGCGATGTTTTCAAGTAAAACAAGTCAGTACTGAGAACTCATATAATTGAATCATGATTTCTATAGTCCTCTCTAAAAAATGAAACCAACCGAATTCATTTTACTCATTCATTTATTCAGACCCTGAAGTTCTGGACCTTCAACACCGCTATATATTGTTTTCCATATTTCTGGAGCACAAACCTCCAACAGGGTTTAATTCAAGAGACCCTTTGTTTTCCCAACTTTCAATTAGTTAGAGAACAAACTTCTGCAAAATCCAGAATACGGACTCATTTGAATGGCAACTATGCGAAAGTTCAAATTGGAGAATCGGTTTTTCCAACCTGTTATGGTGCTTTTGTGACGAATAATTAGAGGCGGACCTGAGCCTGATTGTCGACAACAACTCAGAAATTACGTCAGGAACTCAAATAATTGTCGTTAATAGTTGAATGGATTTTACTGTTTTGTGACAAAGATCCCCAGTTGATTTTGAATTTATCAGAAATGTTTTTCCATCAAATTCATAAGTAGAGATCTCTACATCGAAATAAGATAAGAGAACTAAAAGAACAGGGTTCAAATCAAAAACCAATTCTTTAAATAATGCTGACTAGTTTCAACTCTATTCTAAAGTCTGCCAGGGCTCTGGAAAAGGAACAGTGACTCATAATATACAGTTTTCGGTTGTTACAAATATAAAAAATTCAAATGAAACACAAAGAATTCAATGCAGCAAACAATGACACCTTAAAATATTGTTAACCTTTTCCTTCTTCAATTAGCCTTCTTAAGACATAATTGCATAATGTAAAAAGAAAATAGAGGCATTCAGAAAAAATATCATTATTTTTGCGCGCATGTTCTAGGGGAACAGCGTGCTATCGTTTTGTCCAAATGTCTGTAATTTTCGATGATTGAGCCGAAAATGATCTCAAACGCCTAGATTGGACTCACTGATGACGAATCCGGTGTCAAAATCGATTCTGTCCGGCCGTCCGGCCAGCCGTGGACACGATAACTGTCGAACGAAGTGAGCTAGCAACTTGAAACTTTCAGGGTAGGTCGCGCATTGGAATGCCGTGGTTAAGTTCGTTAATGGGCCAAATCGGTCGAATGGTTTCGCAGTTATAGTCACTTGAAAATTTGAAGTTATTTATTTTTTATTTCAGAAACTAGTTGAGTGATTGGATTCAAACTTGGCAATTAGGTGGAGTATAACAACACGCAACTTTGAACTGAATTTTGATAGGATCATATTGTCGGTAAATTCAAAAACATTTTTTTTCGAAATTTTTTTCCGAAAAATTTTTTTTTCCGAAAACCATTCATCATAACCAAAAAATCCACTCATACTTTGAGCTTCATATTTCCCAGCAGTGTACCAAATTTCAATTCGATACGATCATAAGTTCTGGAGATATCAGGAAAAAATATGTCAAATTTCGAGGTTTTCTTCTCGATATCGTTGTTTTTTTCGGTAGAACTCGAGAAATACTGATTCAATCCTGATAAAACTTCGCAGATAGGTTGAAGATGCTGAAAGACTACTTTATGCAAAATTTCTTGATGATCGTGTCATTAGAACAATTTGAAAAAAAAAATTCTGTGATTTTCCTATCATATCATCCTCATTAAATTCGGTATGAATCTTCGAACTGAAATTTTTCGATGAAGTACTGGATTTCAATTCGATCTGATCTGTATTTTTGGAAATATTGGAAAAATAAAATTTTTAATGGGTATATCTACGGAATCATTGGGCGGATTTTACCCATTAACGAATTCGACCTTCGTAATTAAGCCCCAAACCTACTCTACAAATATCGAGTTTCTAAGTCGTGTCTTCCGGAAGTTATTGTGTTTACGCAGTCGGCCGGAAGACACGACTTAGAAACTCGATATTTGTAGAGTAGGTTTGGGGCTTAATTACGAAGGTCGAATTCGTGAATGTGTAAAATCCGCCCAATGATTCCGTAGATATACCCATTCAAAATTTTATTTTTCCAATATTTCCAAAAATACAGATTAGATCGAATTGAAATCCAGTACTGCCGTGAAGGCAGCAGCTTTTGCGTGCATGTTCAAATTTGTTGTCGAAGCGGTCATCTACATTGAACATGCGCGCAAAAGCTGCTGCCTTCACGGCAGTGCTTTTCTAGATTGTTATTTTTTATATTTTACAATTATTGCTTTGTGTCTACAGGAGTAAAAATGGTAACAATATTTTAATGGGTCATTGTTTGCTGTATTGAATTTATTGTGTTTCATTTCAATTTTATATATTTGTGACAACCGAAAACTATATATTATGAGCTACTGTTTCTTTTTCAGGGATCTGAATAGGTTGAAACTAGCCGGCATCATTTGAAGAATTGGTGTTTTATTTCAATCCTGTTCATCATACAAATATATGCCACCAAGCACTGGCGAAGTAGTGCTCGACTGTCAAGTACCCAATATGGGCGCGTCGACGTTCTCAAGTACGGAGTATCGACTATACAGGGTCTTTCACGAGGAACCTCACCCATATTTATACGGGAAACTACTGAACGTATTTTCATGAAATTCAGCACTTATAAGTATTTCACGATGCTGATGAAATCTGAAATATTTTCAAGGCATGAGCACCTCCGGTTTTTCCGGAAATGACCTCAACTTCCGTTTTTCAAATTAGAACACCATTTTTATATTGCAGAAATAGATTCCTTAAAAAATTTCAATTTATTTTGATGTAACATTTTTCAGTTTTGGTTGGAAAATTCTCTCTGAGCGGGAAAATTCGAAAAAAAAATCGAAAATAGAGCTCTGCTGAAACAAGAATAACTTCGAGGTTTTTGGATGGAAAATTTTCATTTTTGGGATTTTTCAAGATGTAAGATTGATGTATCCACTTTAAAAATCGAAATCGCGATTCATGATACAGGGGGTGAAAAAATCGCTTTCAAAGTTAGGGATGACAAAATCGTGAAAAATCAATTTTTTCAAATTTGAACCCCATTTTTTTATGGCAGATATTGAATCTACGTTAAAAAATAATGTGAGTGTATGCATCACACCCTTGCCCTAAAATGGATATTTTCTGAGTTATTCACAAAAAACTGTTTTTCGTCTTGAATTTTCAGCTATTTCTTTTCCCTTCACGCCAAAAAGATGAAATTTTCAGGAACTGTTATTTGAACCATGCTGTAGATTTTTCACCCCTTCTTGAAACCGACTTCAAGTTACTATTAGGAGAACCATGGCCAACTCTCGCAGTTATAACTAGAGAAGATGCTCAAAGTTTTGACCGTTAATTTCTAGACATTTATTTATACGTCTCAGGAATGCTTCGTGCGTTGCTCTTCTAATTTCATCGGGAGGAAGAGATCTGCAAAAGTGTTTAAAAACCAAATTGAGTTTCAAAACTATGAATCTAAAAATCTAAACAAACCTGAACGCATTTCTGACTCGTTCTATGCAGTCCTCTTTATCAGTCAGGGGAGTTGAGTAGACAATATTTTTTATCCTACCCCAAACATAATAGTCTAAAGGAGTTAAATCGGGAAAACGTGGTGGCCAAAGATGTGGACCATTGTTCGCCAACCATCAATCTTCAAATAGCCTGTAGAGGATATTTGACACATTGAGTGAATTGTGTGGAGGCGCGCCATCTTGTTGATACCATAAGTCATTATGGTTCTGTACTAGCGGCTCAATTATTTGAGTCAATATGTCAGAATATCTATCTCCTAAGGGAGAACATTCTTTAAATAATGCAAACATGTGTAGTGTTCTATCTTACCAGTTAAAGTCCCATCATAAATGTGAACATCGAGAATTGCATTATTTTTGATGGCGCAAAAAACATTGAAACTCCAGGTCTCTTGAAATCTCCATTGTCTGAAGTGGTGGTTGTTCTCTTCATCCCAATAATGACTGTTATGCCTATAGAAAGAACCATTCTTTGTGAATTTAGATTCATCTGTCCAAATTATACAGTCCAAAAAGTTTTCATTCTCTTGAAATCGAATCATCATAGCTTCGCAAAACTCTGTTCTCCTGACGAAATCAGTTTCCTTCAAATGCTGTACCCTATTGAATTTATATGGGTGCATTTTATGTTTTTTTAATATTCTCCAAACACTCGATTGAGATAATCCCAGATCAATCTCGGCATCTTTGAGAGAATTTTGAGGATTCACACGAAAATATGCAAGAACTGTAATTTCGTTGTTCTCATCTTCTACTACACTTTTTTCTCTGTGTGTAGTTTTCTTAACGAAAGATCCGGCATTTCTCAAGTTTGTCATGGTTCTGTTAATGGTATCTCTCGTTGGTCTGGGTCGGTCAGGAAACCTCTCAATGAACAGTCGAATCGTTCTATCTACAACTTTATTACATTCTCCATGAAGTAGAATGAGATTTAAATAATCTTCCTTGGTAAAATTAGGCATAGTGATCGATTTTATAACTTAATACGAATTATCACCAAATTAATAGTAAACACAAAATGCTACTGAATAAAGAGGAATTTGGCGGATGTAATTAATGATATCTATCATTAAAAAAAAATAATGTAAAACATGGTAAGTTTTTGCATATGGTTCATAAGGAATTATTTATTTATCACTGGAGAGAAAACCGATGGCCGATTAGTTGAAATAAAGAGGTTTCCGATACAAATTCGAATCCAAATTCGCCATCTATTTAGGAACAACCTGTAACTTTTTTCTCTTGCATATTAGGGTAGTAAAATCTAAAACATGGTTTAAGTAACAGTTCCTGAAAATGTCATCTTTTTGGCGTGAAGGGAAAAGAAATAGCTGAAAATTCAAGACGAAAAACAGTTTTTTGTGAATAACTCAGAAAATATCCACTTTAGGGCAAGGGTGTGATGCATACACCAGCATTATTTTTCAACGTAGATTCAATATCTGCCATAAAAAAATGGGGTTCTAATTCGAAAAAATTGATTTTTCACGATTTTGTCATCCCTAACTTTGAAAGCGATTTTTTCACCCCCTGTATCATGAATCGCGATTTCGATTTTTGAAGTGGATACATCAATCTTACATCTTGAAAAATCCCAAAAATGAAAATTTTCCATCCAAAAACCCCGAAGTTATTCTTGTTTCAGCGGAGCTCTATTTTCGATTTTTTTTTCGAATTTTCCCGCTCAGAGAGAATTTTCCAACCAAAACTGAAAAATGTTACATCAAAATGAATTGAAATTTTCTAAGGAATCTATTTCTACAATAAAAAAATGGTGTTCTAATTTGAAAAACGGAAGTTGACGTCATTTCCGGAAAAACCGGAGGTGCTCATGCCTTGAAAATATTTTAGATTTCATCAGCATCGTGTAATACTTATAAGTGCTGAATTTCATGAAAATACGTTCAGTAGTTTCCCGTATAAATATGGGTGAGGTTCCTCGTGAAAGACCCTGTATAGTAGGGGCAGTATCAAAATGTACTGGTGAATTATGGACAAAATCCGCAAAACGGTTTCGAGTCATAGCAGCCTGAAATATTGTTATATAAATAACTCAAAGAATACGGATCTGTCAATGTATAATTTCATTCGGAATTTCGCGAAGCTGGTTCTATAGAAAAAAAAATCAAAAAAATTTTAGATTTCTCTCCAAGAACGATATTTCCATTTGATCAGATATGTATTTTGGGAATTATTGGTAAAATTATTTCAATCCTTATTATTTCAATTTTGACGAAACTAGCAGAGAGTGTTCTATTAGTCAAAAGATTTTTGCCTAGATGAATTCAACAAAAAGTGCATTTGAGAATATTTGGGAATATACAAATCGATGTGTCGTCAGTACTTAATGAATGATGATTTCAAGTAGGAATCCTTGAATAAATCTATAATATTTTATGCTTTTTGAGGTTAGGATTTCTTCGGCTTTTATTTCGCACCATGCTGGGTGATGCATCTAACTGCCCTGCGTGTAATAATTTTTCATTCAATTTTTGATGAATATATTATCGATGAAATATGTGAATGACATAATTTATTGTAGCGAATTACATCAAATTGATTGTTGAGAATGCCCTAACCTGTAACTGCAGAAATAAAATCCTTTGAATTCAGCTTTTCGGGTAGCTTTCAACATTATCGCTCTTACAGGGTTTTTCATTTAGAAAATGTTTCATTCAATTAATTATATAATTCTGGCGTCACTGCGAATCAAGGTCGAACTCTTTTTGCATTTCTCTGACATACAGAGTCGACCACGGTCGATTACATCCTGGAATAATCTGGAGAACGGTACATACGATTTTATTTGCATAATGGGTTCTTGGTTAGAAACCTTTAAATATATAATATTTTCAGTGCTAGAATTTTGCTACTCAGATAAAATATCAGTAACAACTTTGTTATTTCAGAAGAAACACTATGTATATCACTGACTTTTTCGATTAGCTTATTATTTCTTTGTCAACTTCTTCTTTATACCTATCTCAGAGGCTCTTCAGTAAAAGGTATCTCGCAAGTCACTCGAAATATCAAATTTTTATGTTTTTCTTAATCTATTTCTATATAAGATTATAATTTGTGGTATCGCACATACTTTCACGAATTTTGAATAATTCGTTATTAAGAATAGTACCATCGAGACGCAAGTTGCTTGGAACCTGGTAGATCGTCTCCTACGCCACGCGACACATCAGGATTCTACGATAGGTACAGCCGACGCGACCTATTGGCTTGGTGGAATGGAAGGTACACAAGAAGAGGGATAATGTAGGTACGACACGTTACGTGACAGAACGCTTGCGAAGTTTTGATCGTTCCAACAGCCAATATGTTGAACCAACTTCAGAAGATCGATTTCGCATTATAAATCGAAATTAGATTATTCAGTATTCTTAGGGATGGAATAATAGATTCCAATAAGAAAAAGAATATATGCAAGAGATCAATTGGTTGATTAACTTCTTACCATCTTGCTTTCTATTCTAAAATGTTACAATGTAGATATCTGAACATGTTAAATCATTTTAAAAGAAGTTTCATTCTCTTTCAACAAAAGTTATGTTTTAGAGTTAATTCCATTTGAAAAAATGCATTTTCATCGTTTTAATATGTCTCGAAAAAGCCGCGGATTTTAAATAATCCTATACGATTTGGAACGTATTTCATAACATATAAATTATATACGGGATATTGGTAATCTATTCCCGATGGAATTCACGTTTAGAAGAATAAAATACTCGAAAACGATTAGGGATGAGTATGGTGCAGTTGACACCGAACTAATAAGGAATCGAAGAAACAATGATATACAGGTTGTTGCATTTGAAATATCAAAGTTGTTTGTACTTTTGATATGAGTGGCAATACAGCACTGAAAATGTTCAAGATCGATCAAGTGGTGGTTCTTATACAAAGAATCAAATATTCAATAGAGTCGTACGTCCATTACTCTGTAGAAGTCAAGGATTTTATCGATCATGACCCACCTTGTAAAAATAAGAAACAGAAACAGTTCCATTCGAAGGTGGTTCCTACATCGTTTGAAACTGATCAGCAGAATTCAGGCATAATTCTACGTCTAAGTTTCCAATTTCAAGTCATCCTGATATGAATTTCTCTTTGATAGTCAAATTCAACTAATTCGAGAAATCTCTCTAAAATTTCAAATTATTTCAACGGTGTCATGGACTCACAAGCTATGAAAATTTTATTCTGACTCATCTGACATTATCATTCAAGGACGACTCATGTCAATGTCACAAAATGCATACATTTTGACGAACTAATAGCGTCGGGGTACGAGCGCGCAAAATTGAAAGGAAAACTGATATGAATATAGAGGTGTGAAACAAACCTTGCGCAAGAACATCGATTTTCCGGAGCACTGATGACAGACTGTTGGATTTTTCTTCGTGCATATCAGCCTGTACCAAGAAGAGTAGATGTTATTTTATTCAGATAAGCGGAAAAAAGTGAGCGAACCACTCTGGAGACATCAGAATAGGAACATCCTTCCCCTATTTTATTATGGTCCAAGTGGGTGGTTCAGTTCTTCCGGCGCTTCACTCAGTAAGGCAGACAGGACGTGATTGAAATTATAAATGAATTCATTGGAGATGCAATTTCTATGCAGGAAACCAGTGTATGGAAGAAAAATTATAAAACAAAGATTTGGATTAGGCACGCTGTCAGCGTCAGGGTCGATTATAATTTACAGTTTTGCAACACACACCAAGTGTTCAGAATTGTTTTCAATCATACAGTTATATATTTAAAAGGAAACAACAAACAACAACAAACCGTCAATTTTGTCGTTGAAGGGGCTATTTCCTTCAAAAAATTTGGTATCATATAATGCGAGAGTGAAATAATTGTTCAGAAAAACGAGATAAGTTTCTTGAATAATTCAATCTAACAAATGCTCGAATTGATCCCGTACAACTTCCAAACAATCGAATGAATTTTGTTCAAGTTTTGGCTCCATACTCTGAAGTATTTCCAGGATAATTCGGCTACATTCATCGAATATTCGCAGGCTTAATTTGTCAATCTGTTGCAATAATTTTAAATATGAATTTACCCTGCCATTAGTCGGAGAGGTCCAAATAATGGACAGCTAAATCTCCAGAATTTTCCCCTCTAGAATTCTTCTAGTGGGGTCACTTAAAATCGGAAATGCATGCCAAATTTACCTCTGTGGAAGAATTACTTCAGTTATTGACGAATGTGAACGAATCACTTCCGAAATGCTCTAGAATGTGAGGCGAAGTTTGAGTAAAGCTCATACCATTTTATGGAAGTTGGAGGGGCATTTGTTAGATTAAACTACATAGTACACTTCCTCCGTTTTATTGCGCTTGTCCTGAAGGAATTTTTCCTCCTCTATTGTCTTGAAGTTGGTGAGCATCTTATGCTTCTGTTCGATTGATTCAAAATAATATTTATATTTATAATAATAATTTTATGAATTCCTCAACAGTAAAGAAAAATTTACTTATTTATAAGGACTCAACCACTTTCTTGAATCGACTAACCGACTAAGTGACACTTTGATATGGTGGAGACATTTCAAACTTTGAAGTTTGAGGCATTCGGATTATTTTGGCTACTAAATTATTTAGTTCAAAAACAGTTTCCTCGAATTAGTTGGGAGGACGTTAATAAACAACAGAAACATGAGCGGACCCAGAACAGAGCCTTGCATTACACCCAAACTCAGCATAAGCCCGCTAGAACAAGAGTCGTGAATTCTTACGGACGCGACCATACCCTTTAAATAATATCCAACCCATTTTGTAGGTTTTTTTCTGGGTTTTCCATCCTAATATCCAATCCGGTCCAAACACACGCCCCTAAATCATAAATCATACAATTTTTTCAAGATAAACTGATGAACGAGACTGTCAAATGTTCGTGATAAGTCAAAAAACAATCCCCCAACATGTGACGTCCAAGCATTCATAGACCAACTCGACAAAATGTATGGCTTCAGTTTGGGTTGAGCAGCCTGATCTGAAGCCATATTGTGCTGTATCAAGAATTTGAAATTCATCCAGTCGAACAATATTCGCATAAAAATTGGAATCAACTCCAGGATTTCATTATTTCTCAGTGATCAAATATCAACCACCTCATGCTCCAGAAAAGGAACAGAAAAACAATTATAATGAAAGTTGATGGCATTCTCAGCAACCAGAAGGAAATGATCAGCAAATTTTATTTTCAGAGTCCAATATTGCCTAAACCAATGATCAAATGTCAAGAAAAAGTCAACTGTCATATTCAGGAGGAAAATTCTTACCCAACAACATATCACATGACCCATCTTTCTTTCAAATTGGAGATGTTGAGATTGTCCCGCAGAGGAATAGAATGATGTAATGATAATGATTTTATGTAAAGAAAAATCCCTCTCAAGAATAAAGTTTACGGCTCCTAGAGGTCTTTCAAAACCTTGGTTTATTTACCAGAAAAGATATCTATTTCCTTTTCAACGTGACACCCGGTTTAAATCAATGGAATAAATAGTTAATTAGGCAGAGCTCAATATCGAAGTAGGGAACTTCCCATGCAATTCCAAAGTTTCTGGTTGAAATGTTAAGCACTGAACTTATTATCGGGCTATAGAACTTATTTTCCCGACATTTAGTAAAAACTGGATCTTGCTCAATCACCAATTTGCAATATTCAAAATCAAACCAATACCGTTGTCTCAGAAGTTGCTCTATGTACTCTTCCCAAAGGAAGAGTAGAATTGGTGAGTATGGATTGATTACGAAAAATAAATTTTTGGCTTTCTCCAGAAATCTGCAAGGTGATTGTTCAATTTCATGGAAATACTCAATCCAGCAGTACGCATCGACGAAATGTATGGAAACCTAAAACGTTATTGACACATGTTGAGGAGGAGAGAATGAGATATTAATTCTTTCAGTTATAGTATCTGTTATCAATCAGGTTAATCACTCAAAATACATTTCTATGAATTGTCGAATTTCGAAAAAGCTCGAAAAATTCAATTGACAATGAATATCTCGCGAATGACAAAATTGAGAAGTGCAATCCTACATGAAAAACCTAAAAAAGCACTGACGTGAAGCCAGCAGCTTTCACGCGCGTAAAAACTTGGAAAATGACCGAGGTACTCTTAGGAAGGTACCTACTATGTTGTTTCCGACAATCATTTACATAATCGACAAGACTCCAGATCTTCAATTATCCCATTTACCAACACAATAACAACAAGATACAAAACGGAGAAGTGAAAAACAGAATAGAAAAAAGATAAATCAATTCCCCGCAGAAAATAGTCTAGAGGGGGGTCTGGAGATCAAGGAGGACACGAAACAGAACTTCCTAGACCTGTCCGTCTATTTGGGTATCAGTATCCTTCCATCAGTTTCGACAGTTTTGGAAAGAATCACCGCGTGAGAGCGGGGGGTGCCTTCCTTTCCATGTAGATAACTCTATCCTGAGGTGTTCCTCAGGGTTCAGTTCTATGACAGATTCTGTTTCTTTTGTACACTGCTGATATTTCCCCACTCCTCAACTATGTCCTACCTTGCCCCTGCTTTATGAACACATCCTCCAGGAGGACCTGGACATCCTTTCCAGATGGTGTATTGACTGACTGCTACCACTTAACTTTCAAAGTGTTGCGTACTTCTCATTGGCAGAAACAACCCAAAGCTGTCTTGTTGTTGTAGTCGGTAGGATGCCATGTCTATGCTGGCGTTACTGTGAAACAGCACATTTACTTGCTAATTCTTTCAACAGGTCCGAATGAAACTTGGAGGTTTCTTCACATTATTACATCCAGCAAATTATGGAATATGCTATACAGTTGTAGTGGCCATCAACCAGTACGATGGGAATTTTTTGGAATTTGTTAAATGTTGGATCACACGACTGACCTACTCATACCAATGCCTCTTCTACGAAGACCTATTTCTATTCTTTGGCTTGTGCAGTTTCGACGAGCGTTGGATCAGGAGGAACTCATATTCACATTTCGTGCAATAAACATCCTTATGGAAGGAAGCTTTTGGGTCAACATCACGTTCTATGTCACTTTCCAAAAGAGTGTTAAACGCATGGAATCAGTTACCTACATCCGTTGGGAAGGCTCCTTCTTAGATAGAACGCTTTCAAGGGCCGACTAGACGAATGACGACTAAGCAAATTCTGCGGCTTTATTCATTATTCACGCAAAATATTTAATTTTACAGTTTGTTCACGCCTTCAAATGTGATTTTTCTCAACTCTTATCATTGATTATATAAACAACTTAGAGGCTACAGTTTGTTGTTTTTTTTCAGTCACATAATCTACAATTTGCTGATATTTATGTTTTCGTTCCTATAATTTTTTACTGGTGAATTATCAAGCAGAAAAACACTCGGAATGCGTCATTATACTATTTGCCTTCATCAATTTATCGAGATAATAGTATATTATTCAAGGGACGGTAATATAGATCATAACTCACGCAAGTCTGCAGCACTAGCCGTATGTGAGTTCTGTAATTCATCAAGTGAGTTATGACCATTATCGCAAGTTGTATACTATACTTTATTTACGACTCTACCAGTAAATACTAAGATACAAGTACAGAGAAAGAAGTACAGTGACAAATCACAACAGAATTTTCGATAGCTATCATAATTCTTTATGAAATTCGAGAAATGTCAAAATAATAATAATACGTATTTTTCGTACCTTTTGGTTCATTTACGACGAATTAAAATACGTTCTTTAAACCCTTCCATCTCGGTCGGGTTTCTGCCCACCCTCGATCCGAGCCAAGGACCCTAGTCTTAGGCTATTTTCCTGTTTCTTAGCCTATTTAGTGTAGTTAATTATAAAAGTGAGTTATTTCAACTCACATTATAATAATGATAATAATAATAATAATAATAATAATAATAATAATAATAATAATAATAATAATAATAATTATAATAATAATAATAATAATGATGATGATGATAATAATAATAATAATAATAATGATAATAATAATGAGAGAGCTTTATTTCAGAGTAAGCTGCTACAAGTTCAGAACATTGGCAACATAGAATGAAAGTCAAGTGTCAAGAAAGATATATATACGAATATATTACATGCTGAGCAATTCAGACAAACTATATGGTTCCAGATCTATGAGGAGTTTCTTGATTTCTCGTTTAAAAATGCTTATTTTTTTCATTAATTTCAATCCAGGCCGAAGATATTTGAAAAACTTTATTGGCATGTAGTGAGCACCTTTTTCTGTTACAGTCAATCGATGCTTGGGGTAAAAGAACTCTTTGGTTCTTGTTGGGTATCTGTGTGAAAGAGTATTTTCTTTAAAGATTTCTGGATGTTCAAAGATGAACATCAGGCATTCCTAAATACGTAAATATACAGAGCATAGATTGTCATAAGGTTAGATGTTTTGAATACTGTTCTACAGGATTGATTATATCTCATGTTGTTCATCAGTCTAATCGTTCTTTTTTGGATGGTGAATATTTTTTTGATGTTGCTATTTCCACCCCAAAAGGTTATTCAGTATCTAGCTACCGATTCAAATGTTGCCAGGTAAAGGACCCTAGTGTCGTTGCCGTGGAGATATTGTTTGTTCATAGATACAATCAATTATTCGATACCAGTTGAATTATGAATATATTATTCAATAGGAGTAACTAAAATTACTTGAAATACCGAATTGAGCCATCGAAGGCATCGATTCATTCAAGATCATGGCTCTTATATTTACCAGTGATTTTGATGCTGGAACATCGTAATTTCCTACCGCTTGTAAAGAAATTCCTCGGGGTAACAAAAAGTTAACTATGTACTAACCTCTAACCGGAATATTGTTCTCTTCTTCAAGGTAGAAAGGTTCTTTTCCAGTGACTATTTCATGCATTATAATGGCGAAGGAGTAAATGTCGCCCTGTTGAGTGCCTCGTTCTTTAGGGACTCTGAGCAGCTCGGGAGCAGTCCACAGTAAACCTGGAATTAATCATTTATGTGGTTTATGAATTATTTCGAAGCGTTACGACGCTTGCAAGTTCAGGGTGTAGTATCCGATATTGGGATCAGGTGGTTGGGATACATACGACTGGATGGAATATCGGTACGAATGTTATGAGGTAGCCGCCATAAAATGGATACCTGGGGTATACATAATTCCTTAGCGTACATTTTCATTATATAATCAAGAGAATATTCAATTAGAATTATTGTTTACTGGTTCAACACAATCACGTTTCAGTTCTTGCTCGTGCAAGTTATACTGGGGGCAAATTCTATGGAATCGAAACTTTCAGTGTAGGCTGTATTCCAAAATGCGACGGCAAAGTTCGTTAATGTGCAAAGTCGGCCAAATGGTTTCGGAATTAGAGCCATTTGAAATTTTTCGATTACTACCCCGATATTTCGAGAACTACCTGAGCAATTGGATTGAAACTTGGCAGTTAGTTGAAGCACAATGACACGCAATTTTTTGCGCAGTTTTGTTGAAATCGAACTGTCGGTAAAAAAAAAGGTCTAAATTTATGTCGAAAAAAATGTTTATTATTCACCATATCTGAAAAGAATTCTGCTCATACCTTCAGATTCAGCAGTAGTGTACCAAATGTCAGTTTGATATGATAATAATTGCTAGAGATATTGGGAAAAGGATATCAAATTTCGTGATTTTTCCCTTCGTATCTTTGTTTTCTGGAATAACAGAAAATATACTGATACAATCATGATGACATTTTACACAAGGGTTCATTATTTTCTCAGTTGAGTAACTCAATACCATTGATGTTTTAAACAAAACTGAAATATTATTCATAACTTATTGGTTTTTCACAACACAAAAACCAATTCCATGAAAAAATTCATGTGAAACATAAAAATATCACCAAATACTCTTGTATAATTGATTAAAATGACCACATGCAGAACGCCAATTGAGTAGCATAATTTAAAATAATACTTTGAACGAGAAGAGACGCTCCACAATCGTTTCAACTCTATAAAAATCTTAATCTTTTCCACGCCACCGAATAGGTAGAGTGAAAGGCGCGTTTTTTTTGGGGTGGTTTTTCCTGTAGGCCTAATCCACATCACTGTCTCGTATTAAAATGAAAGTTTTCAGGAAATTCGGTTGATCGGGGGGTTTCCCAGAATTTGGGTTTGCGTAGTACATCAATCGTCAAAATGCGAATATCCTTTACTGGAATTAATTGATATCCTATATTTTTCTTACAGAGACTTTGAAATAATGGATATAAAATAATGGTCAGGGATGATAAAATATGACGCTATAAATACCAACAATTGATGAGTTTTCCAGTTTGTTATTGATTTTTTTTGCATATATACTCCAATTTGTTTAATCATAAACATGCTCATTATCTCTTGTATTCACCCTTATTCCAAACTCTCAGTACGAAAAATATTGGATTTCGATTGAAATCAGTAATGGATATCCACGATTATTGTACTACGCAAACCAAAATTGATGGTAACCTCCAATCAATCGAATTTTTTGGAAAACTTCATTATTTTAAATTACGCTACTTAATTCGCGTTCTGTATGTAAAAGTGGTATTCAGTTAAACAAGAGTATTTATTGAGATTTCAATGTTTCAAATGAATTTTTTCATGGAGTTGGTTTTTTTGTGTTGTGAGAAACCAATGATTTATGAATAATGCATAAGTTTTATTTGGGATATGAATGAGCTTCATGGGGAAATTTAATCTTAAATCCCGTAATCCGCAGGGTGATTTCTATAAATAATAATTTTATCCGAGTTTTAGTAGTTATATTTCAGATATTGGGAGAGAAAACCCAAAAATATTCAATTTGAACTACTTACTATTATGAAATAGTCAAGAGTATCGATGGGGCATTTGCACATTGTACTAATAAAACAATAAACGAATCCATTAAAAATTTCTCGATATGTGTGAAGATTTGGTAATCAATATTTTCATCTACTTTTAGATATATGATTCTAGATGAAAAGTTTACCGATTATTCCACTGAAATCCAATCTTAGAACTTAATGCGATATGCGATGATTAATTTTCGGGACTATTGGAAATTTGCAGCGTTTTTCTTTATAACTCAGAGACCACTAGTCAGAAATCATCCGGGTAAAAATGTTTTGGTTGACTTATGCAACAGTAATCTACGAAGGCGTAGAAGGGCCACTCTTTGTCGACAAAAATTTTTCCACCTAATTCCTAAATATTATAGACTATAATGGAATTATAGACTATAATTCCGAGTTTAAAGTCGGAATTAGTCTATAATTCCGACTTCAAACTCGGAATTACTATAGTTCCGAGTTCAAAGTCGGAATTATGTATAATTCCGAGTTTGAAGTCGGAATTAGTCTATAATTCCGAGTTCAAAGTCGGAATTACTCTAATTCCGAGATTAAAGTCGGAATTAGGTGGAAAATTTTTTGTCGACAAAGAGTGGCCCTTCTACGCCTTCGTAGTAATCAAAGTTCAGAATTTCATGAAATTTCAGTGGTATGTTTTCGAGAAATAAACCCCAACTTTGAGCCTTTAGGGCACACCGATCCTGCTGAAAGTCTTGGAGGATCAATATCGAGGGATTTTTCCAACAAGTTTCACGGATTTCGGTTTAGTACTGTCAGAGAAAAGCCCCGGACAACCTACGGCGGACAGCGGACGTACGGATTTTTTTTATTAGTTTATTAAATTTTGCATACTTCGGAATGAAAACTGTGAAATTTTCAGGAGGGGCATTTTTTTTGGTCGATCACTAAGTGTATTATTTGATTTTATTAAATAATAAACCAAAACGTTATTTCTCATCAAATGGAATACTTACTTACATTTCCAGTATGAATGGTGGGTATCATCTTGTGAATTGTTATCCTCAGCATACCTTTCCAGACTTCTGAGACCATAATCAGATATTTTAACACTGAATCTATTATCTACAAGACAATGGGTCGAACTCAACGTTCCGTGCGATTTGAGCCAAGAAGAATGTAGATAGAGCATCCCTCTGACGATATCCATCAGGAGAGAAAGTCGAAAGGATAAGTCATTCAGACCGATATTCTCGTCATGGATGACATCGTATAAGGTTCCCTTAGAGCAGTATTCGTAGAGAAGGCAATTATGTCTGGGATCTTCGAATGAGCCTCCATAAAATTTTACTACGTTTTCATTCGACAAATCGTGCATAGCTTTCAACTCCTTCAAATGCCATTTATTCAGTTCCATCTTGATATTCTTGTAGCGTTTCATGTAGGCCTTTTGCGACTTGTAAATTACGAAACCCTCTTTTCCGTATAGCTCGCCCGCTATGCTTATGCCCTCCAGGGCCTGAAATATAAAAAATCATTTATCATAGAGCAATAGCGGGAGATATTTATTCATATATGAATTTTCCGGACGGTACATGTATTTCACGATGGTAGCAGTTCATTATATTCTAAAAATAAACCTTAAAATCGTGAAGCAAAAAATATTTTGGAACACCTTGCTATAATTTCAATAGCTTACGTTCTTAGAATGATCATCTCTAATTTATGGGAGCTTCAATTCTATTATATCCAGTTAACTATTTTTTAAATTATAATTTTAGCGCGCATGTTCTCGAGAACAGCGTGATATCGTTTTGTCACATATCAGTAGGTGATTTTCGAAATTTTTGTTGCCCCAAATGATCTGAAATGACTTTGGTTGGACTCACTGATGAAGAATCCGATGACAAATTCGATTATGGCCGGCCGTTGCCACTATACTATGAGAATGAATGAAACTAGATGCTTAAAACGTTAAGGTAAGGTTGCGCACCAAAATTCGAAGGTTATACTGATTTGAATTTTTGAGGTTATTTACTGGATATCTCAGGAACTACTGATGAGATCGGATCGAAATTTGGTGGTTAGTTCTAGGATACCAACAAATTTCAAATTTTTTTCTGGAACTATCCTACAGATTTCAATGAAATTTGCCACAAACCTCGAAGTTTGTACGTTACAACAGTGTGCTGAATTTCAGCTTGATTTGATGTTCAATTTCGGAAAAAATTTTATCAAATATCATTGTTACTTCCTCATGATCGATTTAATTTCCTCAATAATAAATATTGCCTTGGCATCCAATTCGAATATACGGACGAAAGCTACTGACTGCACGTAAGTGCTCATTTTGACAAATGTCCGTGATTCTCGAATTCTGAGCCGATAACGGTCTCAAACGATTAGGACGGACTCACTGAAGAAAAATTCCTGGTCAAATTAAATTATGTCTGGCTTGCCGTCTGTCCGGAACCGTATGTGCTCTGATTTACGAAGGAGTTTCTTGAAATTTTCAGGGTAGGATTGGAACCGAAATCTCTTGGTTCGTTAATGGGTAAAATCTGCTGAAATGTACTGCCCTAATCTGATTTTTCTTCTGACTCTTTTACTGGAGAAATATAGATCCCATCAATATTATTTGCAGTCGTAAGTCTCTTAGTTGATTTTGGATTTACGATCGGCGAATACACCAGCCGCAAACACAATAAATTTCGAAAAAAACGACTCAGAACAACTATATCTGTACAGCAGGTATAGGGCGTCATTGCGAAGGTCGAATTCGTGAATGGGTAGAATCCGCCTTATGATTCTATAGACATATCCATTCGAAATCTCTATTTTCCAATATTTTCGAAAAAAAGCAGATCCAATTGATCCGAATGGCAATGCACAACTCGGTTGAAAAATGACGGAATGAATAGTGATTTGGGGGAAATTCAGCAAATACATATAACCGAGGGAATAGCAGCAAAAATAAACATGAACGAAAGCATAGTGTAAAAAGTATTTTATGATTTATAAATTAAATTCTCATGAATCCATTCGAATAATGCATTCGACTAGAGTAAGTCCTACGCAATAATTGACAGAATGAAAGATGAAAGCATTACAGCCCACTTTGAGCATAAAAAAATTAATGTTTCAATTCATTGAACAATCTGCGCTAGACGTATCAGAGTGAATATAATTCTGATGAGAATGATCGTGGGTTCAACCGATATTTAACTGTCTATAAGGCTCGTTTGGAACAAAAGTGTGTTCGCAATATATTCATTAGTAACAGCAATATATTCTGTGTGGAGATATATTTATTTTCCGTTCCAATATATTTATTTTCTGCCAAACACTATATAGTTACGAGTTGGGAGTCTCAAATATAGAAACATGTGAGATCCAGATGGGGTGCGAAAGCGAGTTGATAGTAACCAGATCAAACTTTGAAAGAGCTTCTCAAGTAACACAAACTTCCCGGCGAGTTATCTGAGAGGTTCTTATCAGGCTTTCATGCGAACTTCTATTGTAATTTCTCAGAGGGTCACAAACATAACAAGATTTAGGAATCTCCAATGCGAGCTCCTGAAGTCATCGCAGACGTAGCCAGAATTGGATATTCACATTGAGAGTTTCTAAAGTCATCCCCAATGTAACTATGATGGGAGATTCACAATGCGAGTTTTCGATTTTTTTTGTATTATCATTGTTTAAGGATTCTAGTATCGCCTAGCTCTAGCATCAACACGATAGACGATTCCTATATACTATATATTTTTTTTTGGAGAACGAGCGTTACATTCTTCAGTATATCACAGTGTAAGCAGAAGAAATGTTAACGGGGTACCATTCACTTTTAAGTATGATACAAGAGCACAGATAAAACCTCAGCAAAAACTCTGTCTCCCCGTATATGTGTACTATTTTGTTCAAAGATACACTGCTCATACGCTAGTGGGAATTACTGATCGAACTTCCACGGAATCACCTCATGTAGCATAGAGTGTGAACAGACAACTATAATACGTCGATTGACGATCTATTGACGCCACTGTCCTGTATATAGTCACTGTAGGATCCAGTAAATGCTTCGACTAGTCACCAGTAAATGTCGTGAATGATTGATGCACAAGAATATTCTAAACTCTAGGTCTTATGTTTAGGATCATTCAAGGAATAAATATGTGAATAGACTGAAAAAGAGTCTCCGGTGTCGATATGAGTAAAAACTCAACGAAATCGGAGATATGGTTCATGAAATATATAAATTTCTGAAATAAATTTTCTGAAGTTTTCGATGGATTTGTTCCCCAGGAAATTCTGCATAACTTCGATTCGATCAGATATATTAAATTTTTTGAGTTATCGAACAAATAAAACTGCAGAAGGCTGCAACATAAAAACTGTCTGTCAGATTCGTCTCATTAACGAACTTCAGATATTCAGGATCGAAACCTAACCTGAAAATTTCAAGACTCTATATAGGTCCTTTCTTTCGAAAGTTACAGCGCATACGGCCGGACGGACAGAATCAAATTTGACCACGGATTCTTCATCAGTGAGTCTAATCTATTCGTTAAAGACAAATTTCGGCTGAAAATTTGACAATTACAGACGAAATAATGATGCGCTGTGAAAACATTTCAAGATCAATTTCCAACCAGACTGTGATAAAACCTACTCAATTCCAACCACAAATAGGAAATTATAGGATGACACATTAGACGGAATATACGTCTGTAAGGACAGCAAATGAGAGCTATTCATACTATTTTGTTGCTTTTCTTCGAGTATAATGAATCTAGTTATGTCGTATATACACTTAATTTGAGTTTCCATCAATAATTCAAACGAAAAAAAGTATTCCGAGATGCTAGGAAAAAGAACTAACTATTCGATCATTATAAGGAAAATTTTTCCTTGAATATCGACTATAGAAAAATGCAGGGGTTGGATTCTTCAATCTCGGTCAAGAATTGAAGAGTATGACAATTATATGATCGCGTCGATTTTCTTGATTAAATATGAACAATAAGCACAGAATAAAGAAGTTATGATGAAACATATAATAATAATTAATACCTACTTCTCTATTATGTGCAATAAGTAGACATGACCTGCGCATGGAACCGAATGTCAATCTCCTGTTATATCTCCTGTACTCCGTACCACTCGTTGCTAAGTCGAGCGAAACGGTGATAAGATTATGTTTATATTCGGATTCGAAATTTCTTGATATCTTGCATTCAGTTTATTTCTTGAATATTTGCTTGAAAACATAGTAGGAATGACGAATAGAACTCTAACAAATTTTGCAGATGCTCGAGAAAACTTAGAAAATCGACATAAACATATGACAATTGTACTACTCTTCAATTCTCAATCGAGATTCAAGAATTGACCCCTTGGTGTGCAGCATATCGATTTCAAGAGCTTTTCAATAATTTTATCTAGTCGCAAAATTTATAGTCGTTTTGTTATGCTCAATACAAAGTATGTTAATCTTTGGGTTTCGACAAGTGGATTTTAAGACAAGATGTGCGCATGCTCCAACAGTGTCATTTAGGGAGCATCGTTGCCAGACTGTGAAATAAATCCGATGCCACAAGAATGAAATGTCATTAAAAATTCTGCTTCTTCCATAAGCTGAATAACATATAAGACGAGGACATTGAATATGAAAGGAATATGTTTTAATATGAGCAATTCTGCACTGTTTTTATTTGAAACAGAGATATAGGTAGTATGTTTCTCATTAGTTTTCAATTACGGGATATTTTGCATTTTCGGATTTGGATTGATACTGTCCTAAATCAAACGAACCTAACCTACCACCCAAGCAAATCAGAAGACGAAATTTAAGTTCACCATCCCGAATTGAATTTCTTCTGATTTGGACTGGCAATGTCCTCAAACTGAACCAACCTAACCCCCGGCAGAGTTCATTACATTACTCTATTATTATTTCATGTACTTCATTTTCAAGTCAGAATTAACCATCTCGGATGAATCAAGATACCATCACCATTGTTACCTTAAACAAGGCTACCCAATGATCTAATAATATATTATTATTATTGTATTATTAGATCATTGATACTGTCACACAATTCAAATATTAGGCTTCCGCACAATCGGGCAACGATGATCCCTAAATGACACTATTGGTGTATGTGCACATGTTGTTTTGATTTCCACTTGCCGGAACCAAAGATTACCCAAAGTATATTCTTGAAACGAAGAATCAAAATTATATACATTGTGTCAATTTGAAAAGGTAGGTACCACTCTTATTATCTCGGTTCCCATGCAGAGTCAGAAAAAATGCAAAAAAAGTAAACTTTAGTACACGGTTGGCAGAAAAATCGTGTGTCACTCGAGATTGATCCTTCAAGCGTTTAAGCAGGATGGGTGTACCCTAAGGGCTCAAAACTGGGGGGATGAAAAATCAATGAGCTATGAATGGTATATGAGATTAATTTGAGATATCAATGGTATTGTGTTGTGAAAAACCAATGAGTAATGAGTAATATATAAACTTGTGTAAAATTTGCAGCGTTTTCCTTTTAAAATTGACACAATGTATAAATTTAAAAATAATAAATTGAGACTCACCAATAAGCTTGCCTTCCTCATTGAGAAAACTGACTGAAAACTAGTCATTTTTGGTATAGCTATATCGTCATAATTTATTTTCCAAGCCATGGAATGAATTTCTTTTTTGAATTTGAAATGTCTGTAAATTTTCAACTTCAGAAATAGTTTTTGGGTAGTTTCGAATTGCTTACCTGTAAGCTATCCCTCCAACAAGGACAATTCCGAGGCATAGAACGGAAACCAAGCTCAGCGCAAGGACACTGACAGGATCTACCTCTGAAGAAAATAAGATATTTCAAACGCAATAAATTGAAAGATATTTACATTATCACAAGGACGAATATCTGTCGATAATTCAACAAATATTCTCCCTTGATCAGAGCTAATAATCCAATCAACCGAAACATCTACACCGAAAAAGCGGATCCAAGGAGAATGACTACAGCTGTTTCACAGTTATTACTGATCGTCAGGTCAACTTACCTTGGATAAAACCGCAGAGGGAATCTCGATACTTATCACCTTTCAGATGGACCGCTACAGTATAACACCGTACAACGCGCCATCTTCTGGGAGCATTTCGCAAATCCCACCCTTGAGTGCAAAATACCTTGATCGATGTGCATGACGTTCATCCTTTAGTCGCATCAGGTCGCTGTATCTGCGATATTGCAGATTTACAAACGCTCGGTTCATGTGGATTCACACAAGACGAAAACGTCCAACATCTTACAAAGATAGGAATTGGTATAATGGAGAAGAAAGAGCTACAGTAATAATATTATTCCTATCTTTAAAAAAAGATATTGGTACAGGATACGATAGCAGCGAGGCGAGGTGGTCCATATCTTCTTTATGATGTTACCCTATTGCCTGATCTCGAAATAAAATTATTGCTGCTCATACAGCGTGTCCTAATTTTGCCTGGTGGATCTAGACCATAATTTATTGTATGGCAATTGATGGTTTACATCTCTTTTTCAGGTTCTATGTGAACATGAAGGTCACTTTGTGTGTATCTTTCTTTCGCCACTGATGCTGCACCTTGTATGAAGATATTCATGCCATCAACTCATTACACACATTCCTTTTGTTTCAACAAAAAATTGGCAAGAAGTTGCAAGTCTCAATGCTTCAGCCGAATTGAAATCCAGTTCCTGATTGAAAAATGACAGCTTGAAGGTTTTTGCAAAATTTTGTGACAGTATTATGTTTAGAAGACCGCTTTGGCAACGAATTTGAACATGAGCGCAAAATCTGCTGACTTCACGTCTGTGCTTTTCTAGTTTGTTTATGTTATCTATTTTCTGTCGATGGCACATAGGAAATATATGTAGTATATTGTTCATGAATATTCAACGGAATATATGAACATACTTATCGAGGTATACTCACGTGGGCATAATGACATGTCATATCCACACCTTGGGCCATCAACCGGTACCTCGTCCCCAGAGGGCCATCTAACACTCCAATTCGATATAGTTTTTGTTGACGCATCGTATATTGCTACTGTTTCATACTGTCCAGTTTCATTTACGTTCAACAGGGCGAAATGATTAATCCTTTGACCATTACAGTTCGTTCTTTCCGTTCCATGCCTTCCTGGAAACATAGTGATTACGAACTCCAATTCTCCAACATTCTTTGCAATAATAAACTACCAAAGAGCCTCATTCGGAGTACGTTAGGATCACATAATGAAAATCGTGTTGTGCAGATAGAACATTTCATTAATTTATAGTGCGCTGAATAACTGGAAAAAATATTTTTGTAGTGTCCTCAATTCTTGGAGTCTTATGAATTGTTTTTCTAAAAGCCCTTTCTTTTTTCATAGTGTTGAAAAAATTGCACAAATAATCCCTATCGAGTGTTTAGGTCTATTAATAGTACAAATTCAGTTTTGCGAGACTAATGAAGAGAAAACTCGAATATAGGTTGGATGTCGGATGTTGCTCCAAGCTGAAAATCTAGTGATTTTGTATGATTTTTAGCCTGCCTGTCCAAGAAGTGCTCTGTAGATACAGATGGCCACAGCACAGTTGAAGATTATAGCTGAAAATCAAAGAATTCTGGAAACTATGAAAGATCATTCGTTAAACTGGCGAAGTACGAACGAGTATTTCTGATTCGAATATTTGCCAGAGCAGCTGAGGCATCCAACAGATGTCAATTTCTAATCACAGAACTCCGGTGGAGACGTCATGGAATGATCTCTGAAAGAAAAATGTATACGAGGCTTCATCCAAAGATAAAAGTTAATCGCTTAAACGCTTCAGATCATGACAGAACACTGACACAGAAAGGTTCGCTACTGTCTGGAATGGTAAAGGATGTCACTGAAAGGTTACGGAACTCGGACGGACACATTCCATTAGGAATATGTATGAATTGACCTCAAGGCCGGGTTCACAAATCCAGTTTTTTCAGCTCCGGCACCGTTTGGGCCGGATATATTTTATGCACTGGCCGTTGCTGTGCCAGATCAACTGAATTGTTCTTAAAACACCGCTAATGTGCTTCCGTCACTGCCATGATATGTAAAAGGCTCGATATACAATAGAGAAGTAAGAGAGCATAGTACCATTTGCGGCGACTTTACGGCCTAGAGGAGACAGCTAGGTGAAATCGACCGTTGTGTTCACTTTGTAACCTGTCAAAACAATGGGCATTCATTTGGCCAACGTGAAAAATTAACGGGATCAACGCAATGGTTCTAGACGATAACAGAGCTCCAGTTGGATGAACCAACATAAACACAATGTCAAACCGCGTGATGTGCGCAACGTACTGAAAAATGTGCCGTTATCTCAAATTTCACCAAAAAAACCAGCAGGGAAGTTGCTTATTTAAGTTATTAAGAACACCGTTTTTGTTTCTTGTTGTTGTTTTCTTTTGTGAAATTTATTACTTGTGAATTTATAGGTTCCGTTAACAGCACTGTTGCTGATTTTGGGTCAGAAAATTAAAAAAAATAGGAGAAAACTTACCTGAATAGGACACCCCAATCATATTTTCGAATATTTCATATCCTTTCACTCCGTTTTCTATGTTGCCAAAACGAAATTTATTGGAGAGCGACCTGTTTAGAGCTTGGGCGTACAACATCATTCCATCGTATAGACCATCAATATAGATTGATCCTCTGTTCGACTGATTCTTAACCATATCGAAATCAGTATGCCTCAGAGGGGTGAAGGTGAACATCGATCTGTAAGCAGCTTTAGCAATCTCGTTGTTCTCTGCTGTATCGTAGGGCTCGAACCAGGGTTCCATTGGATATTCTGCACTAAAACAAATATGACTGAGCGCAACTGTGCAAGTTTCAAACTCAAAGTGACTTAGTTCTCGAGTGTATAGAAGGGCTCAAAATATAAAACTTCTGGAATTGGTCCTTAGATTACAATTAAAATTTGAAATCCAATTTTTCGCGCTTGTATTAGGGAACGAGATCATTATTATTGCGTCAAAACGTTTGTGATTTTCGGAGTCTCGAGCGGAAAATTGCCTTAAAACATAATGTTGCACTGCGGAATTTCCGATCGAATTCAATACTTTTCATCAGGACTGAAACACAATAAATTCTGGAAGAAACAACATAGAAACTCGATATTTGTGAAGTTGGTTTGGACTTCAATTACGAAAGCCAAATGTGTGAATGGATGAAATCCACCCAATGATTCCGCAGATATACTTATTCATAATTTTATATTCCAAATTTTTCCAAAACTACAGACAGGATCGGATCGAAATTCAGTACTTGATTGGACCATTACAGCTATAAGGTTCATACAGAATTTCGTGAAGATCACATGATGGGAAGATACTAGAATATTGAATATTTCAAAAAAATTCGAATTGTTTTCCAAATTGTTTCAGTAACGATCATCACGAAATTTCGCACAAAGTAGTTCATTAGCATGTTCAAAGTAGTTACAAATTTTCATCATGATTAAATCAGTATAGTATTTTCCCGGTTATGCCTGAAAACTTACCGAAAAAAAATCGACATATGTATTTTGTTACGGTATCTCCAAAATATGATAGTAGCAAACCGACGTTTGGTATATTGCTGTGAAATATAGAGCTCAAGGTGAGAGCAAATGAAACTGATGAAAAGTTCCCGAAAAAAAAGTTTTTTCGGAAGAAATTGACCATTTTTTTATTATACTGACAGAGGACGATCTCAACAAAATATGCGCGTCGTTGTGCTCCAACTAAATGCCTAACTTCAATCCAATCACTCGAGAAGTTCCTAATATAAAAGGAAAATAACCTCAAAATTTCAAATGACCATAACTCCGAAGCCGTTGGGCCGATTTCGCCCATTAACGACCCTAGCCATCGCACTCTGGAATAAAACCTACCCTGAAAGTTCTGAGTCGATGGGATTTTCCGTACGTCCGTTATCGTGCCATCAAACACAAGAAAGCGATTTTATTCTTCAAGAAAATGACGTCCATCCCCTACAATAGCGGCAAAAACGATCAAATTATCAGTCTCAGGAAGTATTGCATTTCACCAGAGGCGGGTTAACCGGGACGCTCAGTACGCCTAATCGTAGGGCTCTGACGCCTGCGATCCGATCTTGTCAATATTTTTCACTCCATAAGTTGAAATAAAAAAAAAACTCGTTGCCTTCTTATTCTATATTTTTTTAAGCAGTGCTAGCACGTAAATTGTCATAGTCACACTAAATGCGATTGAATAACAAACACAAGACCTAGAGCAAATTCCAGCTATCAGTATTGAAAAAATAGCATCATAGGTTCCGCACACTTTTCCTCTTAATCTTTCTGAATGAACGGTTTTCGAATCGAAAAATGCTTTGACATCCATACCAACTGGAACCAAACCAATTAACGAGAAACAAAATCAAAAAATTGTGTTTATAAAATCACGTGTATTCGTGAAAAGAAATATGAAGGGGAAACATCTCGACCGTTAGATATCAGAAAACGAGAACACAAAAATAACCTAGGAAATAGAGACATACAAAAATCCCAAATAGCGAACCTTGTATGTTCGACCATTGGGAATCACATGATAGATTGGGACAATAAAACAATACTGATGTCAGAACCAAATTATTTGAACAGAAAAATTAAAGAGTCCTCCTGCATTCTGTTAAATAGAGAGAGTGATTTTGCTCATTGTTCTGTAGAAATGGAACATATTTGGCTGAATTAACTAGAGAAAAAGAAAAAATTCAAGAACTTTCGAAACCAAGTGAATCTATGTAGCTGTGGTCTTTTAAAAATATCAATTTGACATACCTAAGCCTCAATAACGAAAAGTCGAAACAAAAAAAATCAGCAAATTTTCTCGTTTGTCTGATGAAAGAGTCAGATTTTCACTCTGAAACGTCACAGTTCCCTTCCTTTATCGTTTGTATCGTTCCACTGTTGTCAATTAGGTAACCTGTTTTCCAAGAAACTGCCCTTGACAAATAGTTCAATCCCGTAATCCGCAAGGGCATTTTTCATAAAACAATTTTATTTAATTTTAAATGGTTCTGTTTCAGATATTGGGAGTGAAATCCCAGAAAAAACCTACCTAAAACAAAGAAAGATTGAATGTAACGGACGAGTACAATTCGTTCCTCGTTCTATTTGCATTTCATGTAAGGTATTATTGTCGAGCACTCAAAAGTGTTGGTGTCCTTGAAATCCGACATAGTGCCATTCGATGATAAAACGTAAACTGAATGGATAATGTATTTTAGTCCATTGTTCTGTAGAAATCGGAATTAAAAAACTTCCATACCAAGTGGATCTGTATTGCTGTGGTTTTTGGAAAATGTCAATTTTGACAAAGTCTAAAACAATCAATATAATTGAAAGAAAATATTTTGGTGAATTTTCTCGTTTGTCTGATGAAGAAGTCATATTTAGACTCTGAAACATTACAGTTCACTTTGTTGGTCGTTTGCATTGATACCATATTGTTCATAAGGCAACTTTTTATCTATAGAAGCTGCCCTTGACGAATAGTTTAATTCGACAATCCGCAAGGAGGTTTCAATAAACAACAATTTTATTCAATTTTTAGAAAAAATTAAATTAAAAAAAAAAGAAAACTTAGAAAACTCCTAGAATATACGTAATGCAACATCATCCAGGAATAAGCTTCAATCTATACTTTACAGTTTAAGTTTCATAAAAGTTTATCAATGGATTCTAGCGATAAATTCGCCTCTTTTCATGGTAAAAAAAAATGTGAAGAAACGACACCAGTCATTTTCTATGGCTGCGAATTGGCGCATGCGGCGGGATCGATCGCTTACCTTGACGCTTTTCAAAAATACTCGGTATCGTCGAATCATCATGTTTTTAGGTTCATTTCTATTTATCAACTTTCGCCCAGAGAAGCCGAAATGTCGTTCGAATTTTCTTCTCTCTTTAAGCTCTGCCTGATTCATTCCTTATTCAATTAGTATATTATAGAACTACATAGTTCAATTTTTCCGGCATTGAGTTATGAAATAACCCTAAGGAATACTAAATGATTCATAATGTTTGCTGGAAGGACGTAATCCAAGGTTGATTCAGAGAGCGTCTGTCCTATTTGGGGTTAATATAAATTGAGTGACAATGAATGACTGAGAGCCGCAACAAATTATGTCGGGTCAGCAATAACGTTGATTAAGTTTAGATATTTGATGTTATCATAGAAGCATTTCCGAATAAATGATAAATATCACTCTAAGATTGTTTTCAACTTCACTTACGACTTGCGAGCCGAGGCGCTCATTTTCTTCACTGTTCGCCCTGAAAAACGAATACAGGGTGTCCCAATGAGAAGTAGCCACCCCTGATATTTCTGATAAAATAATGAATAGCGGAATTAACATGAATACTTCACTAATGTTTGTAAGAGGACACATGATGCTGTACAGTAGATGCTTTAGAACACACAGGAATTATTTGAATATAGAACAGGTTCCTTTGTGGGAACGGCCGCATTCATATTCCTTGGGATTTTGCGCCCCCTCATTGGGGGTTGCGTTTTCAAGCATCCACGGTACAGTAACATGTGTCCCCTACGAGCATTAGTTAAATCTAGTTACTGTAAATTTCGCTATTTTATATTATGAGAATTATCAGCAGTGACTCCTCTTCATTTTGGCACCCTGTATAGAAATTTCATGAAGCAAAGTAGACTGCAGTTCTTAGGAATACTTTCAACCGGAACTGATATATCGAACAGTATGAATTATGATGCTGCAGTAAAAGAGTGTGCAGACTTGAAAATAACAGAGGAACTATTTCTCTCGCATCAGTTTCTATGTATTTTTTTTTCGATTTTCCAAAAACTTACATATTATTTTATCCTCATTATTGAATTTTTCATTTCGTAAAACGGAATTTTCATTCGTATTTTGTACCTTATTCGCCTTTTTTGAGATATTTTACACTATGTTATTGATTTTCATTCATTTCTTTAGGTTCTGGATGAAGGTACCTCATTTTGTTCTGAAAAATCCGAGTTTCTATTGAATATTTGTTTCGAAATAAATTGGAAACTAGGAGGAAACTCCCTCAAAATTTTTCAGCATATTGCCCTGGAAATTGTGAATACGCCACTGCCTTTTACTGATGAATTCTCAACTTACTCATTATACATCTCGAAATTGAAGAAAATATATTCGCCCAATTCCATCATTTTCAACTTATAAGCCTCCATTATTATCCTTCTTGCCTTCTTTTGATTGGTGCAAATGAGTATTACTGTAAAAAAAGAAAACAAAATATAAATATTGCGGCGACTTCCTGAATTCAATTTCTGAAAATGGTTCAAGTCTGCCGTGGACTTTTCCGCTAGGTATAAGCAAGCGCTCCATTCAAAAAAACATTACGTAATAATGGAATGTCTATTCAGACGACAACGTTATTACTTATTCATGTATTCGGGAAGAATATGAATTCAGTTTTCTTCTCCTTTTAATATGCACTGAAAATTCTATATTTCGTTATTCTGGTTCAGGTTGCATAATTTATTCATTGCGATAGAGAAGGATTTCATCCAATTCTCAACTATTCTTTGGGTGAACTAAGCAGAAAGTTACGTATCAGCACTTTGCTGAAGCTCATTCGGAATTTATTTAATGAGTGTTCGTGAGCCACACTAGCGATGTGTCTCGACAGAAATAAAAGGAAATGCGTCTCATTCTTCTTTTGTGTGCTGACTTCAAGGAATAATTGCTTCGCCACATTTCCAAATTTTGACAAAAATGGTTGATTAAGTTGACCCCTCAGTTCAATGCAAATTCTAGAAGAGCACTGGAGTGAATTAAGCAGCTTTTGTGAGTCAAAAACAGCTTGACTTCCTGATAGAACAATTCGGTGATCTTCTTTTCGAATAGTCTCTATGAAATTCTGCACGAATAATTTTCAAATATTGGGAAAATAAAATTTTTCATGGGTACATCTACGAACTGGTTGGGCGGATTTCACCCATTCACGAATCCGACCTTCGTTTTTAGGTATGATGGGGATTCAGCAGTCACAAGGAACAATGTTAAAACATATTATTTCATTCTATTAGCGACTTCTCGGCGAATTTTGGGTCTTTTTCAAGCTGAAAATATAAAACAGAATGGACATCTTAACTGATTTTCGAAAATTATGTAACGATACGAAATATATATAAGTGGAAATTATACAACAATTAAAAGCTTCAAATTAACAGATTAAAAACAAGAACATAACATACAAGATCACAAAAATCAAACATTCTAAAATATGATTTCATCGATAATTTGAGTACACAGCTACCATCCCATTCTAAAATATGTCAAGCTGCAAACCTTTACAAGTATCGAGTCTCCTAACGGCCGAACGTAAATACAATAATTTCCGGAAGGAAAAAGCTTAGGAAATCGATATTAGGTTCTCAATTACGAGGGCCGAATTCGTGAATGATTCCGCAGATATACCCATTCAGAATTTCATTTTTCCAATATTTCCAAGAATACAGGTTGGATGGAATTGATATCCAGTACTTGATTGAAAAAAAAATGTTTATGCAGAATTTCGTGAGTATAATCTGATTAAAAGATAACAGAATATAAAATGATTGAAAAAAAATTTTCAAATTGTTCTAATGACACGATCATCATGAAAGTTCGCACAAAATTGTGCATCAGCATTTTCCAACTAGTTATCAAGTTTTATTCTGCTTGTTAGTTCCGAGTTATTCCAGAAATAACAGCGATACCGGGAAAAAACCACTGAAGTCAACCTATTGTTTGTTCCAATATCTCTGGGAATTGATATTGGATCGAATTGAAATTCGGTGCAATGTTGTGAAATATTGACTCTACAGTTTTTGCAGAATATCATCGAAATCTGACGAATGGTTTTCGAAAACAAAGATTTTTGAAGAAAAAATTTTCAATTTACCAACCGTATCATGTCAATGATATCTTTCTTCGAAGTAGATGTGCGTCGGAATTTTATAACTAAATACCTAGTTCCAATCTGTTTCCTCAAGTAGTTACTGCGATATTGAGAAAGTAACCTCAACAATTCAACCATTCGGCCAATTTGTCCGATTAACGAATTTTTGCTGCTTTTTGAAATGCATTGAGAATTTCAACTAGATAGGGTTGTCCGATCTGACGAAATTGTGCCTACGACTTCGGATTCCTCCTCAGTGAGTCCAACCTAGTCGTTTGAGACCATTTTCGGCTCGAATTTCGAAAATCACAGACGATTGGGCAAAACGATAGCATTCTTCAGAACATGCGAGCAAAAAATTTGTACTCAGAAATCTGTCAGATTCCTATGGAATTTCAAATGAGCCTTCAAGCCACCATTGTGACACCAATGAACGCAGTTTCCTGATAAAACTATTTTCCGATCTTCATATCGCATCATTCAGATAAAATTTCAACCGAGTAGTTAATTTCAATTTGGGTCACTTCTGTATTTTGGCAATACTGGGAAAATCTCGGGAAAAATACATGTTAAAAACAGTTACATTTGGCGGATATGCGCAAGAGCTAATGACTTCACACGTCTGTACTCTTCTTATATTGTTATGTGAAAGTTGGTTTATTATGAAAACAAACCCCATTATGCATCATCTAGATGCCTGACCCAAAGCACTAACGAAAATTAACCTTTCGAAGCGGCACTGAAAACTGTAAAAGTACTTTTATTATATCAATTCCGAGAGTTAGACAATTAAAGGAACATATCAGAGGGCACATATGGACTTCTATTTTTATCCATCCTACAAATTGCATTGACCAAGTTGAATGCATGCTGTAGGACTGTTGTTATTATTCATAGAGGAAAGGATTTCACTGGCATGCTGAGAACATTGAGAATTCAATTCGTTTTCTCTACTGTCGTCCTGAAAAATTTGAGAAAAGCTCTAACGTTGAATCGAGAGCATTTGTGAGTTCGTTTATATTCATTTGATTTTATGTTTTCCACTGTAGCTGATATTTGAACTTATATTAGAAATATTACCTCATAAGTTAATATATATTAACAGAGTAAAAGCTCACGTAATTGTCGCTTTTTTGCTTGAATAATCAAAATAATGCGATATTCAATGCTTGATTTGAGTATAGTGGGATTTTTGCGAGCATGTTATAGGGAACAGCGTGCTTTCGTTTGCCCAAATATCTTTTATTTTCGAATTAGTTGGCAAGAGCTGATGACCGATCTCGTGCGGAATTTCGTGATGATATTGTCATTAGAACAGTTTTAAAACAAATCAAAATTTTTTTTGTTCACAAATTCGAGCATGCAGGCAAAAGATGCTGACCTCACGTCATTGCTTTTCTAGAATTAATTTCGTATTGTAAAAACTAATTCAATTAGAAATATTTCAGAAAGCTCATGGGGCGAGTTTAACACATTCACGATCTCAATCATAAAAAAAATAGATATCTAATTTTTTTTCCGGAAAGTAAAACGAACAGACGAGCGAATATTTTTGGCGGCATCATATTTCAGGAATATCATCGAAAAAACTCAAAGATTTACTTACTTCCATATTTCACTCCTACGATATTCTGAAAGAATTCCGTGTAGTTCATTTGAGTCAGATCTAGATCTCCATCGTAGAAATCGAGTTGCGGGGTTTCTCTTAGTTCGATGATGATGGATTTCATAAGTAGCTGGCAACCATCGTCCCCTGACAGCTCGTTTTGCTCAGTTTTCTCGTACATCAAAGCTATTTTACCCCATTTGTATCTGTAATGAAGATCTACACAACTATTGCGAATTTTAAACCTCATATGAGTTCAATATAAACGTCAATGAATTGTTTTTATGAAATGCGTATGTTTTCGTGGTCAGTTTCGATTCATAGTCGAAATTGAAACATATTGGGGCATTCTGAGAGGAAAATGAATTAATTCGATAAGCTATACCTTTTCGTTCGTTTATTCACAAAGGTAATAACTCAGCAGTAAATGGGGGTTTTTCCTGAATTGGGGTTATTACTGCAAATGCAAATTTGAACATAATTATTTAGTCATGATTAAGGGCAACCCCGTTGTTTTGTATGTGAATATTGAACAATAAATGTGCGAAACGTCGACGAAATTCAATTGGGTTTGATTCATCTTCCCCAAAAATAAGTCCAATATTGCCAAGATTCTACTACTTATAATTATTTTGGGTTTGATTCATCATTTTCCCAAATTACCTTCAGAAAGTATTCAAAATCAGGTTTCAAAATAGGGGTTTGGGATTTGCCAGGCATGCACGAAGTGACAACGGTGTTTAGTAGAATAGCTTTTTCTGCTATAGAATAATGGAATATTTATTCCTATTCTGTGGTGCACACGTGTTCTTTGTCAATATAACCAAACAATTTCCGTTTGCGATTCGTCAGTAATGACGACAGACAGTATGACAGTATGTGCTCTTCTTTTTCTATTCCTTGGTCGTTGTCTTCTACTCTAACCTGATCGAAGTATAGCTATCTCTGTTTTCCTTAGCAAAGCAACACATTTGACATCCTTTTCTTTCCAAGAAAGCTGAATTCAACATTGCCATATCGTGCACTCATGACAAATTCCTTCAAATGCAAATCCCCATTTTTGCGCGCATGTTCTAGGGGAACAGCGTGCTATCGTTTTGTCCAAATGTCTGTAATTTTGGATGATTTAGCCGAAAATGGTCTCAATCGACGAGGTTGGACTCACTGATGACGAATCCGGTGTCAAAATCGAAAAATTTTTCGAAATTTTTTTCCAAAAAAATTTTTTTTTCGGAAACCATTCATCATATCCAAAAACAATCATACTCACTCTTTGACCTTCTAATTTCACAGCAGTGTACCAAATTTCAGTTCGATACGATCATAAGTTTTGGAGATATCGGGAAAAAATATGTCAAATTTCGAGGTTTTCTTCTCGATATCGTTGATTTTTTCGGTATTACTCGAGAAATACTGATTCAGTCCTGATTAAACTTCACAGCTAGTTTTAAGATGCTGAAAGACAACTTTATGCAAAATTTCGTGATAATCGTGTTATTAGAACAATTTGAAAAAAAAAATTTCCATGATTTTCTCATCATATCATCCTCATTAAATTCTGTATGAAACTTCGAACTGTTATTTTCGATGAAGTACTGGAAATTGGAAATATTGAAAAAATAAAATTTTGATTGGGTATATCTACGGAATCATTGGGTGGATTTTACCCATTCACGAATTCGGCCTTTGTAATTAAGGTCCAAACCTTCTCTACAAATATCGAGTTTCTAAGTTGTTTCTTTCGGAAGTTATTGTGTTTACGCAGTCGGCCGTTAGGCTGACCGTAAACACAATAACTTCCGGAAGAAACGACTTAGAAACTCGATATTTGTAGAGTAGGTTTGGGGCTTAATTACGAAGGTCGAATTCGTGAATGGGTAAAATCCGGCCAATGATTCCGTAGATATACCCATTCAAAATTTTATTTTTACAATATGTCCAAGAATACAGATATGATAGAATTGAAATCCAGTAATTTATCAGAAAAAAATTTCAAAAAGCACTGCCGTGAAGGCAGCAGCTTTTGCGCGCACGTTCAAATTCGTTGCTGAAGCGGTCATCTACATCGAACATGCGCGCAAAAGTGGCTGCCTTCACGGCAGTGCTTTTTGAAATTTTTATTTTTCAGTTTTAGGTGAACAAATTTTTTTTTTTTAAATATAATATTGAAAATATATGTTTGAAATGTGATGTTCTGAAGGATTTTCATGAGAATTACTGCATTTTCGTTTAAAGGAAAAACCCCAATTAGACCTTCAACCTGATGAAAAATCAGAGAATGGTAATGAGAGAATACTCACTGCCTGCCAAAAATCCATGACAATTCCCCATCGAAAGGTACCAAATAAAGTTTTAAAATCTTTTAAGTACGAAGCTGCATCATCCTTAGTGCCGGTGTACATATCCGGTTTTTAAGATCCAGCGCCATTGCGGGACCGTACTTGCGGTCTGAAATACACAGTATGAGATGAGGGAATGCACACTTCGGAGCCACAATGGCTCCTACCACTTTAATTACGACGCAAGGGGGTGGTCGGATGAGTGCATTCTCCAACCTTGAAACGCAAGTGCGGTACCGCAACGGCACCGGAACGTGAAAAATCTGATGTGTGCGCTAATGAAGAAGGTTCTAGCCAAAAAAAACGTTGTGGCACCTCGACGGGCTGGGTGGATGTGTGCATTCTCCCATTTGATATTTTTTTACTTCAAATTGCAAAAACGGCTCCACAACAGCGCCGGAACGTGAAAAACCGGATTTATATACCAGGCTTTAGGCGTCAAGAGCCAAACAGGGTCCCGCAATAGTGGCGCGGTGTTCCATATCACTTATTAGGATTCAGATAGAAATCTGGTTTTCTATGATTATTGCTCGAACTATACCAACTAAAGATGTTTTTGGTCACACAGGGTGTTCCATTTCTTCTGGGCGGGCCCCAACTTGGTTTTTTTGAACGGCAACCTGTATTTTTCACTACATTTCCGGTTTCTGCGAGATAAATAAAATACACTTCATACATATCTTTACCACAAAAAAAGCAACGATTTTCGAGATATTCGAGACGGTAACTCCGAAACCATCTGCCCGATTTTTCCCGTTGACGAACTTAACCGTCGCATTCTGAAATGCAACCTACCATGAGAGTTTCAAATCGATAGGATTCTCCGTATGCCCGTAATCATGCATACGGTCGGCCGGACATAATTGATTTTGACACCGGATTCGTCATCAGTGAGTCAAACCTAGTCGTTTGAGACCATTTTCGGCTCAAAATTCAAAAATAACATTTGTACAAAACGATAGCACGCTGTTCCCCAAAACATGCGCGCAAAAATGGCTTCAAGAGCGAACATTAGCACGTGTTGGTAAATTACGGCTCAGCAACACAGCCACATGCAACCTCGTTAATATCTCAAGGTCAATATACCTTCTCGCTGTCTGCCTAATTTAACGTTGCCAATAGCCGTGAGAAAGATTGGATATGCGTGAAATCTAGGAGAAATCGAGTTGCCATTCTGTAGGCTTCAGTGATTATTTTTTGAACATTTTTTTTTGGGATGTACCTAATTCTTCAATGAGAATGCGCAATTTTAGTTATTTTTCCATTTTTCACTGCATTTCAGTTTTATATTCCCGAAAATTCTTGAATATAAAAAAGTGGCAACATTGCACATTCACACAATTTTTTTCAACCATTTGCATCCAACATTTTTTCGAAAAATACGAACTCTGGCCTCCAATGGTCACCCCGTTTCATTCAAGGAATTGATCTAAGCATGAGATACAGGCGAATGTGCGGGGGTGTTTTTCGGGTTAATAATGTTCATGCTTTTACGGGAGTTTATGTTTATGAGTGTATAATATTTCTCAATCAACACCACGAGTTATTTGCTGAGTTTAAAAATAAAAATATCAAAACTAGGCAGGTGGATCAATATCTATATCCTACACAGGGGCTCTCACTCACAGAGAATAATGCAATCTATATGTGCATTAAATTATTTGATGCTCTACCAAAGCAATTTAATTCAATAACTGATGAGAGTGTTTTCATTAAAAAATTGTGTTCATTCATCATAAATGTGAACTGTATAATGTGCCGGAAAATCTTCACCACTGCAAATGCAATGAAGTTGTACAGGGAAAAATTCATGTTTCGTTCCTGATTTTTGCTGTGTGTTTCCGATATAAGCTTTCATTGGATATGTTTACACACCTGATTCCTCATGCTTTCCCTTTGTCCTCCTTTGATTTTGTGGTTTTATTTTGTTAAGCCACATTTTTGTTTTGTAAATTTATCATTTATTTTTGTATTTGTTAGTTGATTTTTACCGTGTGAATCATGGCCCAACAGCACCTGAGTTCGACTTGGGAGGATGAATGTTATGGCCCTTCAATCCCATATATCAATCTTTTTTTCGAATTGTAAAATATATTTGTATTATATTGGGATTAATAAACCTTAATAATAATAATAATGTTCTTTGATTCTATAAGTTTTCGGGCTGGTTCCACATGATAGTTTTGTTTATCTAGTTTGGGTTTAGAGTTATTCAAAATCTTAACTAAATGGTTATTGGTTCTGAAGGATGTATTTATGTTATTTTTGTTCAGAAATTCCTTTATTTAGAATTCTGTCTGTCCAAACCATTGTGTCACAGACCTTCAAGAAGACTTCTCAGCTTGAAATCAATCGATCATCTCGTTCCAAAGAGCACCGTGTTATGCTAGAACTCTTCCTCTGATTTATGTGCCCATATCTTAGCATCTTCCGTGAAGTCTTTAGACAGCAGACTAACCATTGTGCTGTCCATGAGCTACTTCACGTTGAGTCTGGCCTCGTAACAACTTTAGTAGCTTTTCCATCAGTTCGATGTTTTATCCACTTTCAGTTATATACTCTTGTTTGGAGATTGCGACGAGTTCTATTCAATGACGTTCCCCATCTAACTTAGGATGTTGGAACTGCTATGTTCATCCTTATGTTCCGATGTTGCCAACTTGAATAATACATTTTTTGACTGGGTCCATTTGAATGGCAGATTATTAAATGTGTTTGGTATTGTTGATTATTCTCCTTATATTGGAATTTGAGTCATAATTTGACACCTGATGCGTTTCACATTCAGAAGCCATACTGAAAATTCCAAGTCCCCTTTCACTTGGGAAAATATTGTTCCCACTTATGAACGAATGACCGTATAAAATATTTTTACTAATTTGTCCTGAAAACAGCACATTCTAGTTTCGTCAAAATTAATGTCGTTTATCTCCTAATTTTGAGCCAAAAATGGTCTTTAACGTTCAGGTTGCACTCCCTGAGTAAGAATAGTGTTCAAATTTGATTATGTCGACCATCAAGCCGTCCGGCGTCTGTATGTTCTGTAACTTTCAAAGAAAAGCACCCAACTACCTGGAATTCTAAGATAGGATTTGGTGTCCGAATATCTCGGTTGATTAAGTTAATGGGTAGAATCAGCCTAACGGTTTCGTAGTTATGCCCATTTGTAATTTTTAGGTTAGTTCTTCAATATCTCAAGAAGTACTGATGCGATCAGTTTCAAACTTCGGAATTAATTGGAGAATATCGGCGCGCAACTTTGTGCAGAATTTTGCGGATATTATTTGGGGAATTTTTCAGAGTTTTCCCGGATTTTGTTGAAAAAACTCGGGTAATCGGAAACTTTTCGTCAGATTACGATGAAATTTGACTCACACCTTGAGGTTCATATTTAACAACTATGATTGAAATTTCTAGTTGATCCGATGTTCATTCTTAAATTCTGAAAGACAATTTTCAATGTTGCTTCGTCGATTAGAAATTTTGAGATTATTTCCTCGATATCTCGAGTAATACTTGAACGATCAGAATGAAACTTTGTAGGTATCTGTTTGTAGAATATTGACGTGCAAAGAATCTGTAAAATCATAAATGAAATTACTTTCGAAAATTTTGAAAATTTTCTCGAAAAACATTTTATCGGACATATATTCCTCAGATTTCAATTCGATTGAATGTAATGAGGTACGCTTCGTTTGGCGGGGAAATATGTGGCCTCAGGTCAGTGGAGTGTTCAATAAATTGTGAAACCCTTGAAATAACTCGCAACTGCTTTTCGCTCAACTCTTGAGGAATTTGGGTTCATACAGTGTTTTTTCACAGCTGTTGTTTTTACAGGGATGGATATCGAACTCCTCAGGAATGATTCAAGTTCGTTTGCTTTCTTGACCTTTTCCAAGCCTGATCAATCTTCATTTCAATAAAAGTTATCAAAACTTTCCCTTTGCCACCGAGGATAGAAGTAATTGAGAATTCATCGATTCAGCTTGAAGGAAGAAGTTTGACAATTTATCAACCAATTTGTGGAAGTTTGTGAGTGCTATAACGGAATTATTTCTTATTTTCCTTTCGTTTTGTTGGGGGGCAATGGACTAGGAATAAACTGGAGATTTGCTCATAAAATCCAGTGAAAACATAACTGAAGCATTTGTGTGAATATTGTGTTGTTTAGCCATAGGTTGATGAAAGATATGTATGGTATTTACCTATCCAGTATAAGGTGGAAAAATTCTGCAAAGGATGCGAAATCTGCTGGGCCCGAATTGACCAGCATGTAAAATTCATCCTTGCAAGTTGTTTTCTTCTTTGTAAAGTCGAAACTGAAGCCACCAGGTGTTATAACGGGTGTGCCATAATTTCCAATATATTTTGCCACCCTTCCGACACTGGCTGAAACATTGGAATTGAAATTGAGTACCCCGAATCAAAAAACTAATATACGAACATGAGAAGTATAATCACCAATTCACCAAATCACTAATCACCAAATTTGAGGAATTTTTCACAAAAAATGAGATATTTTCGTGTATTGAACTCCAGAGGCACTTAGCTCTCAGTTCAACATTATCAAAACTATGACACCACTTCTATCAGTTTGCCAGAATACGATAGTCATATCATTTTGTCAAAATACTTAACTATCGATCAGTTCTTCATAATTAATGTTATATCGTTAAGTTGTGACGATACTTATTTTTCATGAATAAAATAGCACGTTATTTTTTTCGGATCTAATTAACAAGAAAATTCCATGTGAACAAACCGTGCATTCCACTTTTCCTTATTAACATATGCGCATTCACATGCGAAGTCTGAGAGATGGCAACTTTTCGATTTTATATACAGGGGTCTTAAACGTACACTACGTAACAATTAGCAACTTCAATTATTCAATTAATTGAATTTAATTATTTAATTCTCAATATTATGACTTGCTGGAGTTTCCAAGTTCATTATTAAACTAAAAAATATTGATTTACTGATAAAATAAGAGCATATATAGAATCTAATGGTGCTCTTATGAACAAAGATAAGATAAATCATCTTACGTTTCCAAGATTTTCAGGAATTGAATATGTGAGGTAGTTCGGATTTGTTTTTATTCGGCGATTAAAGTTTATCAGCCCCTACTAAAATAAATATTTGTCATGTCATGAGTACCTAGAAAAGCATGTTCCTTCAAACATAGTAATCGTGTATTGAATCAACTACACGTGCTCACTCAAAACCTATTGATAATCAATATACTCACTCTCATTATACAGGGTGGTCCAATTAGTGACGTCAATAATTTTTTTTTAGATTCCTCACACCGGGGTTATCCAAAAATCCCCCATGTATAATATGCGATTTTTTGTAGCTTACGAGTTATAATTATTTTGTGTTTTTTCGATTTATTATGCCAGTGAGATTTCAAAAATTCATATCTTTCTATGTTCCTATTTTTTCTCTGTAACATGACCTTCCTGAATATTTTTTTAATAACAAAAATAATTCAGCTTCTTCCTGAAATCACTCAAAATTACTCAAAAGAGTCTTGAAAGTAAGAACGTCAGTTTTCAGTAGGATTCACTCAAACATTCAATTTAAAAATACAAAAAGGAGTTTTCATAGCCTCTGGCTGAGTTTGAAAACTAAGATCATTGAAACACGAGTAGAGTTATTTTTCTACTTTTTATCATTTTATGGTGAACTGAACTCGAAAATGTGTACCTAAAGTGATTTTAATTAATAATAATTAATAACTGTAAACGTAAACAAAGTGTAGCTCGTGAAATTTTTACAATAATTTTGGTCTAACCTCTGATTGAAAATGTGAGCATATTTCAAAATTGGTAGTTGTAAACTCACTTGCTTTTGAGTGAGAAATAAAAGCACAAATTACTGAAAAATTACCATTCACTACAATAAATCTTCAAAATCCCTTCCTCCCTTTTGAACATATAATCGTCAACGTTTTTTGTTCCATTTTTCTTTCCGCTTCTTAAAGTTTTTGTCTCAATTCTGCTTTGTTGTTGATTTTTGTCGCTTACACCAGCTCTTTGTAAAATCTCCAATAAAAAAATCGATGGAGTTCAGGTCTGGCGAACGCGCAGGCCATTCGATCGGAACTGCACGCCCAATCCATCTTAATGTAAAAATAACACGAGCTACAATTATTTACAGGAATTGCAATTAAAATTACTCTAAAGTCACATTTTCAAGGTAAATTTGCCATAAGAATGATAAAAAGTAAAAAAGTAACTTTACTCTTTTTTCAATAATTTTTAGCCTATCCGCCTTCGAAGGCCGATTACAGCAAAAAGTGGCCAATAAAGTACTATTTTTTTCTTATGATTTTGGTAGTTTAGGACCGTGCGACGTTTACAAACTCAGCCAGAAGCAATGAAAACTCCTTTTTATATTTTTGACCTGATATCGAATGTTCGAGTGAATCCTACTGAAAACTAAATTTCTAACTTTCAAGCCTTTCTTTAGTAGATTTGAGTGATTTCTAGATGCTGAGTTATTTTTGTCATTGAAAAAACATTCAGGGTGTTCCAGAAGAAAATTCGCAGTATACCCACTACATAAAAAGATATGAATATTTGAAAATAAATAAATTGATAAAACAATGTGTTTGATGACCCTGTAGATGTAGCTGAAAAAACTTTTTTGAACATCTAGGCATCGTTAAAATAAGATGGTCGATGCTTATAACAACTCGTTCTAAGCACATCGAACTCTACGAATTAACTATGTCAGAGTCTGATGTGGAGGTACAAATTGGACAGTTTCCTCCCTATCCTATCCCACAAATGTTAAACTGTATTTAAATCTAATGAACAGGGTGGTCACAGCAAACCGTCAACTACAGCACCTACGGTGTCTTCCTGCAAAAGTACTTATGGACGGCAATTCAGATGAGGCAGTAATGTCGTTTGTAGGACTTCGTCAACATACGCGCTGCTGTCATACTGTCAAAAATAAACGTAAGTAGCAATCGGCTTCCATAACCAATAGCAGTTTTGTTTATTGACGTAGCCATTCAACCAAAAGTGAGATTCATCGCTAAACAAAATTCTCTTACGAAAATCGGTATCAACGCAAAATCATTCATGAAGTGGTTGGACACATATCCAATTTCTTTGCACGATGGCGGATAGACTGATTCGGGTCTTCCTCTACGCTACGCTCTACAGCATCAATGGCTTTTTCTGTTCTCACTGTAGGACGTCTCTGTGGATGCGTATTATCAGTTAGGGTAAACGTGTTTAGGAAACGGTCCATAGTTAGTCGAATTAATTGCTCTGATGGACGATTATGTTGACCGTAAAATGAACGTAGAGCCCGATACGTATTTCGAACAGAACCATTATTTTCAAGATGAATATGACCAATTTGGAAGCGTTGTTCAGGCGTCAGTCTATTCATGTTGAAATGCCAGAGAAAACTGAACACAAATCACTTGGCAGCTGACAAAAAGGCCACCAGTTAAAACAGTGTTGCCAACTTGAAGTTCTATACCTCTAAAAAAACACCCTTTATGTCCTGAGTATATAATGTAAACTAGCATAAGAGTCACCATTACTTTAGAAGGGGTCACTAAGAGATATTTTGTTTTTAATTGCCTCGCCCATTTGGCCAAATGCAAAACTCCCTATGTAATGTAGATTACTTACTGGTTAGTCACTCGCACTTGGGTGACCACCAAAGACGAGTAGAGCTACTGGCATACGAGAACAAAGGTGTCATGCTGTACACTGTTCGGTTAGCCACTCGTACCAAGGCCATCATGCGTTGATGGTAATGGGTATTCTTCAAAATGTAGAATTGAGTGGAGGAAGATTATACGAACGAATATTCATAATCATATCTCGAAATGAATACGAATACGAAAATACGAATGTATTTTTGATATGCGTGAATTAGAATAAATCATTGAGTGTCAAACAAGGACTGTATCGTTTGAGCTGATGTTTGATAGCTTGCGTCGAAAGGAAGAATGATTTATCTTCTGCTATTGGTGAAAGTGTATAAACCACTCAGAATTGTCGGTTTTACCTTAGTTCAATGGAACTAACGGAATTCTGGCGAAATGTCAATTTACAGTTATTCCGCTAACTAATGCGTCTAAGTGCTGGGTGCGCGAACTGTTGGATTTGGCTTGTCTTGAGAGACCCTTACAGACGATTGTTCATTCATTCAATCACTCCTTCAATGTCCTCGGCTACTTTTGCCATTTTGACAAGCTTTCAAATTTATATTATATTTTTGTCCCAACATTCATTAAGATTCATTGCAAACAAGGGACATTTTTTATTTGTAGACACACAAACATAAACCAACACCACAAAATTACACAACATCCATGACCTCACCGGGATTCGAACCCAGTACCACTGGTTTTACAAGCAGGTTACTAACCCACTGCATCACCGAGGTAGTCTACAGGATTCTTCGGATTCAGCCCTGACATTACAGCGAATTTTGGACGACCTTTACAAAATGCGTGCTATCGAAGAAACATAGTGGACCAAAATGATGGTTCATCGAAGCGAGTTGTTCAGCTCACTGATTTCATTCATTTAATTATCTTCATAGTGGTCGCATATAACCATGTGCACAGATTGAAAGTTTTATATCATTGTATTTTTATTTTCAGCACCACAAACATTCATTACCACAGCAGGATTCGAACCCGCCATCACCGAATTCACAGACAGGCGCCCTAGCTGCTGTTCTCTCCAGCAAGTAGCTCACTGATATTTTTTACTTCACCTTCAAAGTCACAGAAAACCGTCGAACGTAAATATTCATGATTTTATTCCATTGTTCGATCAATTAACCTTTCAAGTATCTACAAACACCACATACAGCACTTTTATGGTAACATCGTTCTGTGGAGGTACGTTACCCATTAAAAATGTGGAAGTGTATGATGACAATTACGGATCTGACAGATTCACATCAGTGTTGCCATATCTCAAAACTGAAGTTGAAGAAAAACAAGGATGGCAGAATTCAACCTACCTAGACAATAGTCACATACTGGCCCGAAAATAACGTGAGCACAAAAAACTGCAGCAGCTTGGAATACTTTGATTGTAGCATATTCTTGAGTACAGTTATCATCGAATGTTTTGTAAATCACGCTGACTGCATTGTTCAAAATGTTTTGCTTCCTTGCATCTTGCTCTGCTGTCTTCAGTACACTAACAGCCTGTAAAATATTTTCGATTGATTTCGGTTATTATGAGCATTCACGATGAGAAAAACCCTAGGGTAGCACTGAAGTTAGGTGAGTAGCTTCTGCACGCTTGCTAAGATTTGTTGCTAAGGCCAAATTTGACGTGTTTTTCCAGAAGAATGCCATCGGAATCTGAAGGATACCTAATTTTGCTTTTATTTTCAACAATACGGCCCTCACGAAATTTTACTCGGGTTTGGGCGTCGGTATTCTTCAACTAACTCCTACTTCTATGACCGCATCAGTACTCCCTGAAATATTGATGATACAACCTCAATTTTTGAAATGGGCACAACTCCGAAAAATTTTCGCCACTTTTGCCGATTAGCGAAAGAAACGAGGTTTTCAGGCAATTAACCCACCTTGAAAATTTCAAGACTCAGGTTTTCTCCTTCGAAAGTTTCGGAGCACATGAGTCCGGACGGCCAGCCTGACAGGAATGAATTAGACATCAGAATCTTTATCAGTGAATTTAACTTAGGGCATTGTCGACAGGAAAATCTAAAATTACAGAGATGTGGGCAAAATGATAATGTACGTGCTCTTTACTGGAATGTATCTGCTAGCAAATATCGAGTCAAATGGAAAATTGGGAGAATCTTCTTCCATTGTTGAATACTAAGAATTTCACAAAGTTGGCCCTGCTGAGACTTGAGAGCATCACACAAAATGATATAAAAGCAGAATGTTTTCAAATTTGACCTTTTTATGCGGTTTTTCCAGTGTACGAAATCATTCTGCCGAAAAGTCTGTGAATGTCAATTTTTTTTTCGTAAATGACTAGAACCACTGAAGATGAATCCAATGGCAAATTCTGTAGCTTTTGAAAGATAGTTTTAATATTAAGTGTGGGTTTGGAGCCCAACTATCTTGGCTAAGCTGTTTAACAAGCAAAATCGTTCGAACAGTTTGAGAGTTATAATTATTTGAAATTTTAGGATTTTTTTCTCAATATCTGGAGATGTATATTTGCGATAGGATGAATTGAACAATATTAAAGCGCAACTTTGGCAGAATGAGATGAGTATCATATCTTCAGAAAAAATAAAAAAAAATGTTCTAACCTTTTCAATTTTTTTTAAGAAACCATCCATCAGATTCCCATGGAATCTAGCACAAACCTTCAAGTCAAAATTTAACATTAGTGTAGCAAAAGTGAGCACGATACTTATTTCAGGAAATATTGAGGAGAATAGTAGGTAAAAATTAATTGTTATTTCCTGAGGACCGTTGCTTTCTTTTAAATACCGCTTTGGTTGCGAATTCGAACAAGCGCGCAAAAGCTTCTGACCTCAAGTCAGTGCTTTTCTGGATTCTTTGATACGAGATGTGTGAGAAATGATAGTTATATCATTCGGTGAACTATTTATTTTCCTCAGATAATATTGTTTTCTTCTTAGTATTTTCTTTACACATTAGACGTTTTCGTCGCTTGTTTAAGTAGAAGTCCTCGGCCGAAAATTATACGAGCCAGCAAAATCCTTGTGCGGTGAGTAAAGAATGTTTCTCATTTGCCAAGCCTAATGCAACTCTTCAGAGGATATGCACACTCGTGGATTACAAGAGTTGTACCTAAAACGTGTTATTACACCGTTTTTCTACATTGGCTGTCTGTACCACAGGACAAAAACACAACGGATACTTCTCTTGAAATGACTTGAATATTATACGGAGCTGAAACTCGAACTAAGCAAATGCAAGGGATGAACCCACCGATCTCAGAGCAGTAAAACAACACAACGTTACAAGAAGAAATAATAAGAAAAAAAGAATCAATAAAAGTAGGCGTTTGTTTCTATTCCACATCTTGAATTGCCCATTCCAGTAGTATTACACACCTACAAATCAAGGTATGAAGAAAGCTAAAAAAGAAACTTACTAACTTACTAAGTTCTTCTTTCCCGATATCTGAAACGAGACAATCAAAAATGAAATGAAAATTATGATTCATTGAAATCCCCTCTGCTCATTATGGGATATAAACTATTTGCCAGGGGCAATTTTTTGAACACTGTTTACTAATGAACAATATAAAAACAATACAAGGTCATTCCGGAATCCCAATCCGACTGCATCAAGTAATCAACTGAAAATCTTCAGAATTGTCATCCTCGATTATTTTCGTATCTGAAGAGTTTTGGTCGAAAAATATATTTGAAATACAGATATAACTCTGATAATTTTCAGTTGACTTAATGATGAATGAGTCAGATATAGTCTCAGAAAATGACTTTTGAATTCTTTGACCGCATGTACTGTTTCAATATTATCTATTAGGCAACATTGTTTGAAAAAGTTGCTCTTGACGAATTGTTCATATTGCATAAAATACAGGGACAATTTGTATAAATAATGATTTTATTTCATTTTTGATAGTTCTGTTTCAGATATTCGAAAAGAAAACCTATTGAACCCATTGCAATTCCTCTAGGTCTAGGATAATATCTTACGGAATTTTGAATAACTACTACTGAGATAGAAGTTGAATAAAATGTGCAAGTCAAACGGGATTTCAATCAATGTACTGAATATTTTATATCAAAAAAACATCCCGGTGCTTTTTTCCATGTGGCACTATGAATACGATACCAACCTCGTTTAAATTCACGATATAATTCGAAGATTTGGGTAGAATGACAGCCACTTTGACTGTGCAGTTCAATTTGTCTGAACACATCAGTTCGCAGTAATCTTCCTTTTCATCCTTACAAACTTCACTTTTGTATTCGCAATGGTCCGTTTCGAAGCTGGGTGTGTTAAGAACGCTCAAGTTCCACTGAAAACCATCGTAACATCTCACTATACCGAAATACAGAAACAGGATCTTCACTAACATGATAAGAAGTAGGGGGTTGGAGCTTTATTCCAAAGCATTCATTTTCTAGGCGTTTACTGAGTATACTCGAAGCGAACTAATTCTATATCTCGCCCTTGGAGATAAGACCATTATTACTAATCATTGTGAAAAATAGATATAGGTATATGACATCGAATTAACCATGTCTGATGAGAACAGATAAGTGACTGGGATGAGGACGATCAAATGCACTAATCGTACTTACTCTGCACCAGATGCTCACAACGGGTTACCTGCACGTAACACGATATTTTACATTTACATTACATATTTACGCGCTTGTTCTACGGAACAGTGTGTTATCAGTTCATCACGATGGCTGTAATTTTCGAAAATGGTTTTAAACGATTGGGTTGAACTCCCTGAAAAGAACCCGTAGTCAAATTCAATTCTGTCCGTCCGTCCTTTTGTGCTCTAACTTGCGGAAGAAAAGACTAAGTGACTTGAAATTGTCAGATAAGGTTTGGAGTCCAAATATCTCGGTTGACTTCGTTTATGGGTGGAATCCGTTGGATAGTTTCGGAGTTAGGCCCATTTGAAATTTTCAGGTTAATTCCTCGATATAGCATGAAATATTGACTCGATCAAATTGAAACTTTGTGAACAGTTTTGGAATACCAACTCGAAATTCAGAGCGAAATTTAGGGTGGATCCAGTTGCCAGTTGTCGATTTCCGGCCGAACTACAAGTCCTATGGAAAAAAGTTAAACGGCAAAGTTGTAGGCAATGAACAGATCTACAACTTTCGTTGTTACACTTCTTTCACATAGCCTCGAAATTTATGTGAAAAAATTTAAATAACCAAGTTTTTGGTTTTGTGTTTTATCATTTACATTCACTCGGAATTCGGTTAAAACTAACCTTTTTATATTCCAAATGCACTGTTTTTATTCATGATTTAAAATATTCATTTTTTCGCCTCATTTCGACTGAATATCGAAAAAGCAACCTTATTTTCAATCGGAAGTTGTGAAATCTTCTCTGAGTTATATGCGCCGATGTCTATTCATTTGTGAGTGACCCACGAAAAATGTTATCCCATCAAAAAGTATTTCATAGGTGAGTAGGGAAGGGGCAAGGAGGGTCAGGGCCTTACTATACTAATGTTTTTTACAGCATCAGGAAGTAGATATTTCAACGAACAAAAAGCCCACCAACTTTTTCATAAAAGTTGATATTTCGAGGTGAGGCTTTTCGATTGAAAATTAGGGTACTTTTTGATTTTCAATCAAAATAGAAAGAAAAAATAAATAATTCAAATCAAAAAATGTATTTGAATTTTTCACATGAATTTATAGGCTATGTGGAAAAATTGTTGGTTCAAAAGTTGTAGCTTTTTATTACTTATAACTATAACCTTTTCTCATAGGACTTGTAGTTTTGCCGGAAATTGAGATAAACCATGTTTTACCCTTGAAAACTCAGTCCCTTTCAATTCCGGACCTCAGATCGCCTCTAAGTTATTTTTCCTTTCGTTTTTGTTGAATTATCTTCCTTTTCCATTGATTTTCATCCCACTTTTATTTTCTTTGGTTTCAAAATTATCGACCCTGGTCTAAGGGGATACCTGAATATTTGATAAGCTCTGGAAGAAAACATATAGAATGGGGTGGGTAGGAAAGGTGCTTGAAATACAGCAAGAATTTGAATTTTAGAAGTCATATTTATTTGTAGACTGAATACCAAAATGGCGCAAACAGAATAAAATCATAACAAAATAAATTAAAATAAATTATTGTTCACACCCACTTAAAAGATTTCACTTAAGAAATGGGGTACATACTTTAACAAATACCTGGGTTACTCCGTTGAACAATCAAAGATGATAGCTGGGTAAAATATAAAATGAAAAATAACTATTTTAGTAGCGATATTTTACGAGACTTTGCTGTTGCAAATTCATTAATTACATCGCTTAAATTCATACCATCGAAATTTTTTTCTTCAACTGCTAATATTGCTAGCCCAGACAATCTTTTTTGAAGCATTGTCGATTTTAAATAAATTTTTATCGTTTGGGATAAGAAATAATTATAACCAGTATCTTTCCCATAAAAGGTATTATATATGTATATGTACAGATAAAGTAATAACTATTTGAGTTCACTTCCTTTGACAAAGGAAACTTGGTTTCGGAAACCTGCGTTAGACGCAGAAAGTGTAAGTGGATTGAAGAGTAGTTACACACTGTTTTGTTATCAGTATTCTATCCACAGTGAACTCAAATAGTTATTACTTTATCTCGCTTCTCGTGTATCATTCACTCTACCCTACCAAGCCTATGGACAGCGCCGGCTATATTGATCTGGGGGGAGGTGAAGCTTTCGATCAGAATCTTGGCAACAGACGAATCATTGGGTATTTCAAATAAATCGCAAGTTGATATTGAACAGAAATATGTAAGTCCCGATAAAATAAATGATTACTTTATGGGTTTTGCGAATAGCGGTAGTGACCCTTCAGTTGTAAATTTTTACAAAAACAATCCTATATGTTCAGATAAGTTTTGTTTTCGGCTGATAGATGAGGCAACTGTGTTTAATCTTCTGAAAAAAATCAAGAACAGTGCTCCAGGTTGCGATAGTATTTCAATTTCCTTCATAAAGATTTGCTGTCCTTATATCCTTCCTTTCGTCACTAACATTTTCAACTCCATTCTACTATCTCCTAAGTTTCCCAAGTCGTGGAAGTGTGCACAGGTTATTCCAATTCCTAAGACCAGTAATCCCAAAGAGCTATTCGATCTTAGACCTATTAGTATTTTGTCAGCATTGTCCAAAATAATGGAGAAGATAATGGCTGTTCAACTTGAGGAGTATCTCAACTCTAATAAGATTCTTCCTGACGTACAATCCGGTTTTAGATCGGGCTACAATACCACTAGTACTCTCCTTGATGTCACTGATGATATTTTGCAGTCAGTTGATGAATCTAAATGCTCAGCTTTACTTTTACTCGATTTCAGTAAAGCTTTTGATACGATCAGGCATGATACTCTTCTTGCTATTTTAAGTTCTTGTGGGATATGTGGGGAGGCACTAAAACTATTCGAGTCTTATCTCAGTGGCCGTTCTCAGGTCGTTAAATTGGGTGATAAATTTTCTGCTGCCAGACTGGTATTGAGTGGAGTACCTGAAGGGTCGGTTCTTGCGCCAATACTCTTCATTCTATAGACCAGCCAATTCCCAAAGTTCATACATCACTGCAAAGTGCACATGTATACTGATGATTTCCAACTCTTCCTAGACTTCTTCATTGAGGACTTGAATGTTGCAGCCCTCAAGCTGAACGAGGACTTGTATCGGCTATGGGATATTGCAGTGAAACATGGTTTGAAATTAAATGACAACAAATCATTTGCTCTCGCTTTTGGCTCCAAGAAAAATAAGAAAATGGTTCAAGACTGTCTCAAACTGCATATTTCAAATGATGTCATTGGTTTTGTAGATAATGCTCGGGATTTGGGCTTAATTTTGGATTATTCGATGAGGTTTGAGAACATGTAGTAAGCGTGATTGGTAAAGCTTGTGGATCTTTGAGAATGTTGTTTCCCCATAGATCATACCTGTCTATCTTCACGAAGCGGCTATTATGTGAGGCTTTGGTCTTGTCTGAATTCAATTATTGCTCTTCTGTTTATAGTTTTTGCTTGGACCAAGACTCGCTCAATCGAATCCAACGTGTTCAGCTGTATAAGGTTTACTTTGGGATCAGAAAATTTGAGCATGTATCTCACAAACTTAAAGAGTTGAGTTGGCTCCCAATGAGGCTTCGTTTTGACTATTTTGCCCTTTGCACTTTTCATAATATAATTTTAAAGAGAAGTCCACCTTATCTTTTCAATAAGCTGAAGTACAGATCTGATGTTCACGACGCCAACATAAGATATAGAAATTTATTATGTTATTATGTCCTCACCACAGAACTTCAACATTTGAGAGAAGTTTCAGATATAACATCTATAGATTGTATAACGTTGTTCCTCATGAATTCAAGCAGCTCAAAATTGATAAATTTAGTATAAAGATCAAGGATTTCCTTCTCAGTTCCTGCTAACCTGATTGTTTGATAGTCTCCGAATATTATAATATATTATACTAATTTTTTTTTTCTCTTTCTGTATGCACTGTTGTATATGATGATTGAGCTTTTTTTTGCTTTTTTATTCACTTCACGGCAATTGTTTTTTTTGTAACAAGGGTTAAGTGGTAGAACACCTCCAGGTGAACTTCCCCTTGAGATTTCTGTGGAAATAAAGAAATTATTATTACTATTAAGAGGTCCCGCCATCCAAAAACTGAAACGGAAGATATTCGTTTAGCCAATCAACGTCAGAGTGCTTCTGTCATCTCAACTAGAAGTGAATCGACGTATCACTCGTTGACAAATGTCATATAACTGATATGAGAAGATATTTTTGTTCCTTGTGATGGAATAAAATGAAATGATTATAGAGAGATTACATTCATTTGGGAGGTTATATTCGTTGTATATTGCCAATTTCTATTCACTCCAGGTTTGAAATTTCTATTTCAGAGTCCACCAGCGACCAGCCCCAACTAACGTGAAAAGAAAGCATTCATCTCCAACGTTTCCAGGTGATGCATCATGGAGAAAATTATTCCTGTATAGAACATTTCAAGTCATATTTCAAAGGGTAATATTAATATTCGAAAATAAAATACAATTTCAATGTTACGAGTGTTGAAGAAGAATGTTTCCAGAGTTCCCTGATGGCTATGAATAGGATTTTTCACGAGGAAAAGTTCCAAGGAAATAAAATAAACACATTCAGTAATACTTGCTTTCTCAAACAATTTAATGAATTATCCAAGGTGCAAACCAGCACCTTCAATACAACTCTACAATCGGCATCAATCAATACACTAATTGCCATAAAATTTCACTTATCCACAAATCGCAATTGCAATTTCACAAAAATACTGGGAGAAGTATAAAAATGTTTTGCGAAGAAATCTAACGAAGCCAAAACTTCGCTTCAATTCCGTCCATGATTTTATTAAAGTTTTCACGGAATTCCATATCAGCCTTCAAAATGGAGAGTTCCAAATTTATAACATCCAATTCCGCAATAAAAACTTCTGAAAATAAAATCATAAAACACGATTTCAGCGTACTATTCGATTTTAGACTTCATCCCCAGCTATCACAGCTTCGTTTACGTAACCCTGGCATGATACTGGAGAGCCAGAATTCAATTCAATTGTCTTCCGTCGGCCTAACTTTTTGTGCAATCTCTTTCTCAGCAAATACATAAGGAAGAAGATTATTTGAAGAATGATGATGAATATCGCAACTCCGGCACATACTAGAATGGTTCTGAACGGCAACTCCCACTTCAGTATAGGATAAATATAATCGGTTCCTTCCCTAAAAAATATAGATGCTTAGTTAGTCATTGATTAGAATTACTTTCGAAAAACAAAACTATGTATATGTTATCATTTTTTAGGTTTTTTCTGGGTTTTTAATCCCGATACCTGAAACAGAATTATCAAAAATTAGATGAAATCCTTTTTATTCAATTCTTAATAGTACTGGTTCAGATATTGGGGGTGAAAACCCAGAAAAAATCTAAAAAATTAGGCAAAACCATCCCAAAATAAGTTTTTATCGATATCTATTTTTTGGTTGTATGTATCTTATTGGATGAAGGTTTTCAGTTTATTAAACATTGAAAAATACAGTTCAGAATGAAGGATCTTCCAAATAATGACTCAATAATTGATATCTTTCGACACTGACAAATTATCTACCAGCTACCACGCGGTTGAAAAATCGAGATTCCTATTGAATATTCAAAAACGAAAATGTGAAGCAATCCTTCGATATAAATTAGGAACACTGTTTAGTGAATGACCAAATTGGTATTGTATATACTTTTATATATTAAGTGAAATTAAAGTAGAGATACTAAACACAACAAAGATAGTAGATACCGATTCAATACAATACGTTCGTTTAGCTTTTATTTGACAAGCACAACCTGCTGCCAATTTTTGTTTATTTTTTATTTACCTTATTGTCCCAAACGGAATGAAACGTACGTTCGGTATTAAATTCATACTGCTAACTGTATTTTTTCTTTTTGATTCTGAATATAATATTCCATTTTATGCTATTTTTATTTTCAAGAATATGGAGAGATATCATTATCGAGAGGTATTATTCCAAAGGTTTGACGAAATAATGTGTATAATCTATAATATTCTAATGCTCAACCAAGTTAATCTTCGATTCATACAAAGACCCATATAATTTTAATATCCCAAGGTGAAACGAAACATCCGCCCCAGTCAAAATATAATCTGAATTTTTGAAAAAGGAAAATTATTGAAGATGATTTTGTCCCTCATAGTGCTGATCGGCGAAAAAAGGTGTGATAATGATACAATCTGTAATTTTCAGATGTACGAAGATAATTTGTTGCATTAAATTCCAGAATGGACCTTTCTAGTTAATTGACATTTACTGCTGGTGGCAGAACCGAACCAAATATGCAGAATAATGAAAGTATACCTACCTACTCGTTCCCCCTGATAAATAATAGATGACAGAAAATACAGCGTAGACAAGAAGAAACATTATGGGAAAAATACAATGTGCCACTCTTGTAGGATGGGAAATCACCCAGAAATCTAGTAACATCATAACGGTGTTCATACCGTGTAGAAGAAAATTCATGGCATCAAAAGTGTTTTTGGCAGCTGGAAAAATATTCACATCAGAAACTTCAAAAAAATAAATTTCTAAAAATTGAGGAAAAATTATACTATAGGGTCTTTCAATAAGGACGGGTCGATTTTGACATGAAATAAATCGAATGTCTGTAATTTTGGATGATTGAGCCGAAAATGGTCTCAATCGACTAGGTTGGACTCACTGATGACGAATCCGGTGTCAAAATCGATTCTGTCCGGCCGGCCGTAGACACGATAACTGTCGAACGAAGTGAGCTAGCAACTTGAAACTTTCAGGGTAGGTCGCGCATTGGAATGCCGCGGTTAAGTTCGTTAATGGGCCAAATCGATCAAATAGTTTCGGAGTTATAGGCATTTGAAGTTTTGAAGTTATTTATTTTTTATTTCAGAAACTACCTGAGCGATTGGATTCAAACTTGGCGGTTAGGTGATTGCCATGGTGATTTGGCATTACTAACTGAATAAAAAAATATAGGTTAGAAAGACGACGTTAAAACAACATGGCCGCCACAGGCTGCCAACATCGACCCGTCCCTATTGAAAGACCCTATATATGTGAAAGTTTAGATGAGTACCATTCATTTACAGCCCTGATTTCCAAAGGACCATGTTTATTTTTATGTTTCATTACGAAACTTGCACACCAAAATATTTCCAAAATACAGTGCGAAAAAATATACTACTCAACACTAAATAGGTAAGTGATACTATCACCTACATAATTGTAAATAAATTTTGATTTATTGAACGTATTTAATTCAAAATCACAATGTATGCCAAAAATTTAGAGCGATTAAGAAACACTATAGTACCTTGAAAATTAATTTTAAAACTATACGAGGATATGATATAATATGTGATACCTACTTCGTGTTGGGTAGTATATTTTCAACGAAATTTTTTGTTGTGTTTCATAAGGCCATTACTCATTTAAACTTACAGCTCTTTTCAATTGACTCCGTTAAAGTTATAGTGGTCACTCTTTGATCTACCAATACAATATCAAAATTATAAATATGGTCGAAATCAATCATTATTCTGATTGAAACTGGATTGTCAGTAATTTCAATACAAATTAATGATCCAATTCATAGAACTAAACGGAAAATGTGCCAACTAAAAGTTATTCAGGGTTCCGATGGAATGGACACAAGAAACTATGAAATTTGAGAGAACTTATTCATAAAAATACTTACGATTGTATATTAATGACCAGTAAACAATGGTTATAAGACATGCTAACACAGTAGCAATAGTGTTGAGGGCCCAGTAAATCTTATAAAATCTGAACGCTCCATCTTTAAGAGATATGTAGTGCTTCTTTCTATATGCTAATATAGAGGAAGTTAGCATAAGTGCAGCCAATAGGGCCTGGAATGTACAAGTAGTGTAGCCCCAATTGGTCAAATATATCAGCCATTTCACTTGGTAACCATCAGTCTTAGTTTTCACAATTAATATTGATAAAAGCCATGTTGTTATAAAATATAGTACCACCAGCCATCTGTAAATGAAGTACCATATGCTTGGACCGCTCTTTTGTTGCCACTAAAACAAAAAAACTAGATAAGGTGGGCACTCAGATCATCAATAATGTTAAAATGCACTAAATAAATAACATTGATCTCATTATGTGAATGGAAGTAATATAGAGTAGACAATTTCTGCATTTTTCAAGCCGATACTGCACCCATATCGTATAAAGCTATCGTTATGAAATAGCTCGAAGCTAAAAACTCGCTGAATGTTAATGAACAAGCACATGAATCAACAGAAAGGATTTTGGGCAACATAATTTTGTAAAAAAAGGCGTTTCAGGCCAATGGAAGACACCATAAAACTGTTCGTCATATCGCCTACCGTATGGAAAATGCACGGACGAATGTGACAATTCCTGGGCTAGCTCTATGGAAAGCAAATGGATCTCCTATGAATGTAACAATCCTGGGATCATGCAACCAGGTCACTGAAGTTTGTGACAGATCCTGGTTACAAGGAGCCAGTTCACAGCGCAGCTGCATTGAGCCAATCACTAAAACTAAGCAACACTGCCGTTCTTGACCATTCTATTTCAATGAAAAGTGGTCAGTCCAGTGCACAAGCGTGATGTATCAGGTAGCTGGACTATCTACTGGCTTCATGAAAATGTATCTTTAGTGATGGAAATATGAAGAGATTTGGCTTTGAAAGGTGCATCACCATATTATAAGGAGAGAAGAGCATTGGTGAAGTCCACCGTCTTTCAAAGAAAATAATTTGAGTATCTCATACTGGTGGTTTGAAAACACCCTTTGTACAAGAGTTGGACTTTTCGGACCAAGAAGGAATCAATTAAAGTTATAGGTCCAACCAATATTTATACGAAGAGATTTGTATCTTTATCCTAAAAGCAGAATAGATCTACTGAAGCATTTGTTCGAATTGTCACGTTGAAGCATTAACAACACCAAATTGATGAATATAATGTGCAGCAAAATGAATGTATTACATTTATTGTTTCAGCAGACATCTTTTCAACTTCCTCGATAAATAGTTTATTAAATAATTGGTACTAATATATTTACGCTATACAACAATCTACAAATCAATATATCTCACTGTTGGATTCAGCACTTCAGTGGAGAATAATGATTGAGCAAAATTTGAAAGACAAGGATCCGTTTAATTGAATATTTTTCTTAAATATGCTAGGTTGACTCTTGACTGAAAAATCACCGCCTGGAGGACCGTACTTGGTCTAAAGAACCTACCAGCCAGAGAGCCGATGTAGGTTTTATTATTGGTTCCTTTTGCTTTCCTGTTGCTCTTTTGTCGCAGATACGATTTCAAGATATTTCGTCGATCTTAATTCGACAGAAAGAAGAAATTTGATTCTAATGCTCCCAATGATTCACTACATTTATATTGGAAGAAGAAGTATTTATGCTGAGGTTTTCATATCTGTGCTTTTGAATCATCTGTGAAAATGTATGGTGCTTAGTTTACATTTACTCGGCAAATACAGTGATTTCTTTATACATATACATGCTGAACTATTTGATGTACTCAAGAATATAATGTAAGGCTCGGTCTCAAAAGAATATACATACTCAGACTTAAAACATATTGGAGGCCGTCTGAAATTTGATCATCGAAACATGAATGTTTCTTGGAACTATAACATTAATCCGACTGCCCTGAAATGCTTCCATAGTCTCATATTATGTCGAATCGCGTTATAAATTTCTAATATTCACGGTAAGTTTAAGTTTTGAGACCACACAAACTTATAAAACAATCGCGACTTGGTAGAATCATGCATGTAGTTCTTGGGTTTTGTTTACTCCAGAGTTAAATTGACTCAAACTCAACAGCCAGGCAAGATGACGGAGAATCCTTGGTCCAAATCAGAGCATTAAATAGAAAAACTTTACTCTGAAGAAACAGAACCTTTTCAAGAATCAGGACAACACATATAAATAGGAATCCTGAAAAGATTTCCACAGACAGAGTTGTGAGTTTAGAGTATTCGTTTCGTTGTACCTACACCCCGAACTAATAGGAAATCCTTAGTTTCAACGAACGAATCCAGATACTGCGTCAACTGGAAATATTTGGTAAATTATTTCTTTCGTTACCAAAAACTCATTATCACTTTCTAACTGACAAATTGAGCCTTCCCAGGACCTCTGTGAGCATTTGCACCTCAATGAAGGATCATTACTGGACACAAAATATATGAGTCTAGGTCAAATATTATTATATTCGGTATTTTCCTCGAATATGCTAGGATGAGTCTAGCCTGAAAACCTTATCAAGGTCTGCTGAAATTTGTTCGTTGGAAATTAAGTGTTTCTCATGACTATTACATTGATATAACTGCCTCTTAGCCTCGTATTGATCCAAATAGTGTTATAAATAGTTCCGAATGTTTACGACTAACTCAAGGCTCGAGTGAACAAAAATATTGTAGGACAATATGCGACATAGTAGGTCCATGCAGTTTTATTTATTGCTTATTCAATATCGAGAAAGCAGAAATAGAATTATGGTCTCCTAGTCTCTGTGTATGTTTTTAATAATAGATTATAAAAAGACATGAAGTCCTTTTCATAGGTAACTCCAAAAACTGTATCTGGGATAATTCTTCAGTCAAGACTCTCGAATTCTAAAATATATGTGAGAGAAATTATTTTGGAACCAAGCTAAACAAGATCTCAATGTGACTGTGTATGAATGAATTATATTATCGAAGCTCGCGGAAAAATCACATACTCACTTGGCATATCACAAATATCTCGGGATCATCTTGTGTTAATCCAAATTCTTTGGAGTTCAGTTTATTCTTCCATTTCTTCAGCATACCGCCAGTCTATTTTCTCAAGATCTATCTTGCCGATCAATCGTTTGGTCCTTATCCTAATACTGTAAATGTAATAGAACCTTTTAAACGATATTGCACACAAACGTAGCATCCGAATCATAAGGTCCTCATTGAGATATTAGCAAAAATTTTATAACCTATCAAATTATTCTCGAATGCTATGAAGTTATATTTTTAGTACCCGCGACAAATGAAATCCAGCGCAACAGTATGAACACATGTGATTTACATCCCGAAAAATATACCTACTTGCTTGTCAGACCAACTGGCGAGACAGGATCTAAAGGTGCATTTACACATTACACGTGCATTAGTATGAACGAATTCCATCAATTTATTTTGTGGAAGAAATATAATTTCACACTCAAAATAATGATAACACTGTTCACTTCATGAATTATGCTGTTATACTCACATGCGAGCATAATCCCTTTAAAAACATTCTCGATACTCTAACCATAAAAATATATTTTTGCGTATATTCTTATTGAAAACTGATTACTGTTCCTTCACACAACCTATTCCCTATTTCACAGATGTAAGTTTAAATTCAATGCTATATAAGTTATTAAAAATTAAGTCATTCCTGTGAAAAAAATCTTATCGATATTGATTCTTTCAGTTAGATTGCGATATAGATCGCATTGTTTTCAACCCACGTTCGACTTATTTATTACTGGTTATTAAGCGACTCATGTTTTATCGAGTGTTTGTGTCAACAAATATTTGATAATACTTTCACATACGTAGGTGGCATCTGGTAGGGGCAAACATTTCCACAAAATTAAATGGTCGAAGAACACCAGCAGGTTACAGAGATATATTCTCGAATATACATAATAATAATAATGAAATACCAAGTCTCGGAAAATATATCCAACTGTATTTAAAAACATACAAAGTTTATATTTTGATGAAATAAGTAACCAGAAATTTCTAGAAAGCATTGACGAGAAGTGAGAAGCTTTTATAGGTTGGTTCAAATCTGTTGCCAAAGCGATCGCCTATTTTAGTATTGGCCCCGCCAAACGCAGCTTCACTTCTTGAAGGAAAGATTTGAAGATCTTTCATATGGCCCAGACGTAATTCTGCATGAACCTCAAGCTGTCATTTTTCTTCGAAGTACTATATTTCAATTGAATTCGATATGTATTTTAGGAAATATTGGAAGAATAAAATTATGAATGGTATGTTTATATACGAAATCATTGGGCGGATTTTATCCATTCACAAATTTAACTTTCGTAAATTAGCCCACAAACCTACTCTATGAATATCGAGTCCCTCATTCGTTTCTTTCGGAAGTTATCGTGTTTACGGCCGGCCTAGCCACCGATCGTGAACACAAAACTTCCGAAAGAATCTACTTACAGAGTGGATATAAGTAAGCTAGGTTTGTTGTTCAATTACGAAGACCGAATTCGCAAAATGGTTAAATCTGCCCAAATTATTCAAAATTTCAGTTACCCAATATTTCCGAAAATAAAGATGGGATCGAATTGGAATTTAGTGCTCTGTTGAACAAGCGCGTAAAAATTACTTCTCCAAAGTTCATGCAGAATTCCGTGAGCACCATATAATTAGTAGATCGTCAAATATAAAATATTTGAAAAAATATTTTTTTCAATTGATCTAAAGAAACGATGATCAGGAAATTTGGCACAAATTTTCGTATCAGCTCAGTATTTTTTGAGGTATTTCGGAAATATCAACGATACCTATGAAATAATCAGGAAATGAATTTGACACATTATTTCCGATATGTATGTAAAATATTGATATACAATCATACTGAAATTCGGGAGACTGTAGCTAAACAGTGAATCCAAGGTCTGTGTCAAATTCAATTGCAATCTGATGGATTTTTCCCGAAAAAACGATTTGTTTTCGTGAAGAATTAGAAAAATATTTTCAAATTTTTTTCTACTTTCTTCACCATTATCAATAATAATAATAATAATAAGAGAGCTTTATTTCAGAGTAAGCTGTTACAAGTTCAGAACATTGTCAACATAGAATGAAATAGTGTCAAAAAAAATATATATACGAATATATTACATGCTAAGAAATTCAGACAAACCATATGGTTCCAGTTCTATAAGGAATTTCTTGATTTCTCGTTTAAAAATGCTTATTTTGTTTATTGATTTCAATCCAGGTCGAAGATTGTTGAAAAACTTTATCGACATGTAGTGAGCACCTTTTTCTGTTGCAGTCAATCGATGCTGGGGGTTCTTGTTGGGTATCTGTGTGAAAGAGTTTTTTTTTCAAAGATTTCTGGATGTTTGAAGATGAACATCAGTCATTCGTAAATATACAGAGCATAGATTGTCATAAGGTTAGATGGTTTGAATACTGTTCTGCAGAATTGATTATATGTCATATTGTGCATCAGTCTAATCGTTCTTTTTTGGATGGTGAATATTTTTTCAATTTTGCTATTTCCACAATTTTGGAGAAAGTTGCACGTTGGTATTCCACAACGAGTTACGAAGTCAATCTGATTTCCTCAGTAATTATTCAGATTTCGAGGAATAACCTGAAATTTCCTTCCTAAAAGCCCATTAAACGAACCGATATATTGGGTTCCAAAAAAAATCAGACATAATTTAATTTGACCATGAATTCTTCATCAGTGAATCCAACCGAGCTGTTCAAGGCCATTTTTGGCTCAAAATTCGACAGACATTTTGGAAAAACCATAAGGTGCTTTTCCCGAGAACATTCTCACTGGAATCAAACGATTTATCTGAAATCAACTTGAAAAGTAGCCTGCCACGTACCTATGGTAGAAAAAAGTTGCAGGATCTTCCTTTTTCCAAATAAAACAAGGTTTTATCGATCCATGAGAATCTTCAAGGACGGCTCTACAAATTTCGTTTAGTATTCCTCACGTTCAAGTTAAATAGTTTCACATTTGAAATCAGGAAGAATCTGCAAATTTTAATTTAATTCAATTGTTAAATTCACGGATTATTTGTGATTATCTGTCGTTATAATATTTTTGTTGTCCTTTGATTATCTTAATAAACATCATTATTATTATTCTGAGGATTCCACTAATGCCATCTAATTTTCCTTATGAATTTAAGCGTGTCCAGTTTCCAGTGCGACTTCCATTTGCAATGACAATAAATAAATCACAAAGTTAATCGTTACAAGTTTGTGGAATAAACCATTTTTTTGCATGGGCAGTTTTATATCCCTGCTCGAGAGTTGGTAATCCATCTGCTCTATTTGTTTCCTGTCAAGAAGGAAAAACCAAAAATATTGTACATTATGGGGCATTGCAATAAAGTATAATTTAGAGATTTGGGTGTTTTTTTTACTACATAATATATTTTGTCTTGGTGTTTTTCTTTAGTTACACCTCCCGTGCGAAGCCGGGCCGGGCAGCTAGTTTGTTTATATTTTTTGAGTGAAGCTCTGCATAAAGTATGTTTAATGTTTCATGGCAGAAACAAAAAAAAGTTATAAAAAATACAGGTTCGCTTTCGGAAATTCGAAGGTAGGGTCCGCCCAGAAAAAATTGAATGCCCTGAGTAAACGAAAATATTTCATTTTGTCGAGCTCTAGCAACAAAGAATAATGGATAATAGAAAAACAGATTCCTTTCTGTTTCCTAAATAAAAATCTGGAATACTGTGCTATAGTATTACGAGACCTTATATTTTATAACACCTCAACCTAGGTTGAGAAAACATCTGAATAATTCTTGGTAATTTGATTTCATTGATATTCGTAGATAATTTTCATCTCACTTTCTTCCTGGCAAGAATTCCGAACATATCTGCTATATCAAATATTTGCACAATAATTCTCAGTCAGCTAATCTCTATAACCATTCTAACTTTTATCCAGAATGAAGTTGGAATTCCAGTTTGAAAGCATGACTAATAAAATCATATATTCACATTTTTACGGTTTTTTCTGGGTTTTCACTTCCAATATCTGAAGCAAAACAATTGAAAATTAAGTAAAAATGGTTTTCCATGAAATACGCCCTTGCGGATTGCAGGATTAAACTATTTTATATGCACAACCCAATCTCGATTACAATGAAGTAGAGATGAATTGCAGCATTTCAGATTGAATTCGAAGAATAAGTTTATGCGACTTTCTTTCTTGAAACGCCCCCAAACATTTCAGAAGCATCAACATATTTATTTTAATTTTCAAAACATAATAGTAAATAAATGAATAGATCCGTCAGTAAGAGCTCTAACTTTCGAACAAATTGTCAGTTCATTTTAGGAGCCCAAATATCTCGGTTGAGTTCGTTAATGGGCAAAATCAGCGAAACGTTTTCGGAGTTATATCCATATAAAATTTTGAGGTTCGTTCCTATCTCAAGAAGTACTGGTACTGGTACTGATGCGATCAGAGTGAAACTTCGAAATAAGTCGAAGAATACCAACGACCTGCTCCATGCATTTTGTGAAGACCTACTAGTTGAGAATCGGTTTTTGAAATTACGAAAATTCTCTCAATTTTAATAATGAAATTATTCTGAATAATTTATCAGATTTCAATAAAATTTAGCACAGGCCATGTAGTTATTATTTAATGACCGTGCTCTGAATTTCAATTTGATCCAATGTTCACTTCCGGAGATATATTGGGACACAGATATGTATAATTCCGTTATTAATTTGAAATTTTCAGATTATTTTTTTCGGAAATCTATGCTTCAGATTGAGGTCGACTACCTTGATTTTGAAATTTAACAATGATGCTACAAATTTCAATTTTTTTATATATTTATTTCCAGTGATATTGGAAAAAAATGTAAGAAAATTGTTCTGCGACAATTTTAGAGGTTTTGTTGAAAATAATGTTCTGTGGAAAATCATTTATCATCTTGTAATGCAATTTGGCACAGACCTTAAAGTTATTATTCAATAATAGAGCTTAGTCTGTAAGTATATTCTTTAGGTGGTTATTCTTTTTACGATGGCGGTTAGGCAAGCTATAAACACAATAACTTTGAAAACGAACGACTTAGAGACTTGATATTTATTGACAAGGTTTGGAGCTTCATAACAACGGCCGAATACTTGAATGGGAAACATTCGTCCAATGGTTTGTAGATAAACCAGGTAAAATTTTATTTTCACAATAATCCCAAAAATGCAGATAGGCGTGAATTGAAATCTAGTATTTGCTTGAATGTCCATGCATACTTTCGTGAGGAGCATGTGGAAAGAATTTGCCAACTATTTCCATCAGAAAGTAAAGCTGAGTTTAGCCAAGTTAATATTTGAATAGGTGATTGCTTTGGTACCGTGACTGAATAAGCACCAAAAAATTCCTGAACTCACGTCAGTGGTTTCCTAGAATGAAGGTTATATTATTTACTGCTTCCTGCTGGTTTTCTGTCCCTACTTCTCTTTCAGATATTTTAGTCAAAATGAATTCAAAACGATATAAATTATGTTTCAATGAAAAGGCTGCCATCATGTTCTTCAAAGAAATTCCAATTTCACTACACCTATACAGGGAGACAGAGTTTTTGCTGAGGATTTTCTCTGTTCTCTTGTATCATACGTAAAAATGTATGGTACTCCATTATCATATCCTCTGCTAACACTGTGATATACCAAAGAATATATTCATTTTTTTTGTTTGAAAAGCTGTCATAATAATACTGGGAAACCAATGTCGAATTCTTGAAAGGATATAAAATCCGCCAATCCATTATTCCACGCAAAAGAGACATTTAGGCGAAATCTCGTAACAATGAATAAAAAATTACTAGAAGAGCAGTTTAAGTTAGGAGCAGGAGCGCATCGAAAGGAATACTAGGGGTAGTTCTCTTCCCAATATGTTCGAGAATAAATGCCGGATCGAGATGAAATTGGGTACACTATTGTTGAAGGAGTGTGAATTTTATTAAATTTCTGATGAATAATTTGAAATAAAAATTTTCGAAAAAATTTGGAAAATTTACAAATTTCTTCCTTCAATTCTAATGATACGAACATGACGAAACCGTTGGATCTATTTCCATAACAAGGCTTTCACATCTTGACACACAACCAATTTCGAATATTTCAAGTCGCTAGTTCATTCCGTTAAGAAGTTGACAACGGACAGACAAAATGGAATTTGACATCGAATTCTTCATCAGTGTCATCTGAGATCATTCTCAGCAGAAAAACGAAAATGACAGATATTTGGGGAAAGTGATTATACGCTATTTCCCAGAACAAGCGCGTTAAAATGCGAAAATAGTATCCTTGTTCTCTGAAGAAGTAACTAATTTATTCTATTCATTGGATAATTGCATAAATGATTAAAAGTTTCATATAACAAGCTGAATCTACGTATTAAACAATAAAATAACTTATCATTTCTGTGCTAAAGCTGAATTAAAACCAATATAGGAACATTTATTGTTTCAAGTAGCAGAACAATTTTGAGTGATTGAAACACGAAAACATAATTGTTGCAATGGCATAGCTGCTGTTCCTTTCAAATTCCAATTCACCTACTCTGTAATTAACAGAGTTAATTTTTATTTCATCAATAGGATATTTTCATTTCGTTCTTCTGGTATCCATGTTACATAAACATGAGGAAGTGTGAAACATTTTTAATTCAAATAGATATTAGTTTCAATAACTGTCAGTTACGATGAATACTTGAATATGTGTCACGCCGAATGCTGTTTACTACTTTCATTAACGCTTGAAATAATTACGTAAATCTGTACGGAAATCGCAAAATGCAAGCTGGGATTCAAAACATTTCGTAATCGAAAATTCCTAATGATTGAAATATAGCATCGTGCTTTTCATGAATGAATGAATGAGCATTAAAAAATCCGCATAATTGGGCATTTTCAGATTTTGATGAATACGAGGTGTGTGGGACTGATTTTGTTGTATAATTAAGCTTTCTACTTCTTCGAACAACAATATCGTTGGTCCTTTTGGGCAGCCATGTAGAGTAGTTTTTCGCAGTCTTGTGAGCTATGCTGAAAGGCTACAACTGCCCTCAAGCAATAAAGGTCAGAATTAATTCTCTCCCATAATGATATATTTCTCCTGAGACATCTTTCAATTTCGGAAAAAAGTCACATTGACTCAGGTCAGGTGAATAGGTAAGCTGGAAACAACAAGAATGAAAGGTGACGAGTATCGAGATTCCTTTTGCGGTTTTATCCAAGGTAAGTTGACCTGACGATCAGTTATAACTGTGAAACAGCTGTAGTCATTCTCCTTGGAGCCGCTTCTTCGGTGTAGATGTTTTGGCTGATCAAGGTGGAATATTTGTTGATTTATCGACAGATATTCGTCCTTGTGATTATGTTAATTCATTATCACTGGAGCTCTTTCTTCTCCATTCGACCAATTCCTAACAAGAATATATCTTGTTGAAGATGGTCCGGTGTCAGGAGGCGTTTTCATCATATCTGCTATGCCCGGTACAAAAACCATTTCACAAAAGCCTTCACAAGATCTATGTTTTCTTTGGTTTTTGAAGTTGAAGGTCTCCCTGAGCAGGGTGCTCTTAACCATTCAGAACTGATTTGCTCTTGGTAAAAGGCCTATTACACTCCCCAATATCTAGGGCCCAGCAGGCAGGGACCGGGTAGTGTAATAAGGAATCGGCAGCAAGGGTTCTGATCTAGGGCAGTGGACCCGATCTAAGCAACTGGCAGGTATTAACACACATGTCTAAACAAGTAAGAGAACACAGCGTTGACAGATCACTTCCAGTGTTTTAGTCTCATAACTCTCCTCACATATAACGTATAAAAATGTCGTCTTTAAGTTTCAAGTCATCAGATGATTCGTGGCTTGAGCTGGAATTATCAATCAGTTTCTACCAGTCCTGTGAACCTCAAACCTCAAACGGATGACAGGTTGAGTGATACCTTGTCCCAAAGGTAAACCTATGGCCTTTTGAAAAATGCCATACACTTGACGTTTTTTGTTAATACTGCCGACAAATTAAAAGCACTGACGGAGATCAAGAACTTTTATGCCCTCGTTCAAATTCTAACCATTAGATCCACACGAAATTTTGCACCTAGTTGCGTGTTGGTGTAATCTCCACCTGATTACAAAGTTTCAATCTGATTGCATTCGTACTTCTTGAGGTGATAGGGAAATAAAGTTTAAATTGCAAATAACAACGAAATTTTGCACATTTTTTTCCTTATTTTCCGAAAGTTGATATCGGATCGAATTAAAATTTGGAACATTGTTGTTCAATACTGACTCCAAGGTTTGTGCCAAATTCCATTGGAATATAATCAATATTTTCAGAGAAAAAAATTTTTTCATCAAAAATATCAAAAATGTTTCAATAATTTTTTTTTTAATTTGCTGACAACTGGATTCACACGAAATTTTGATCTGAGTTGCGCGTTGGTATTCCAAAACTATTCGTGAAGTTTCAATTCTATTGAGTCGATACTTCATGCGATACGGAGGAATTAACCTAAAAATTTTAAATGGGCCCAACTCCGAAACTATCCAACCGATTCCACCCATTAACGAATATAAACGAGATATTTGGACTCCAAACCTAACCTAATTTCCAGTCGCTAAGTCTTTTTCTCCGAAAGTTAGAGCACATACGGACGGACAAAATTGAATTTGACCACAGATTCTTCTTCATGGTGTTCAATCTAATCGTTTAATACCATTTTCGGCTCCAACTTCGAAAATTACAGACATCGTGACGAAATGATAACGCGCTGTTTCTTAGAACACGCGCGTAAAAAGATGAAGAGCTAGAATGAAACATGAAAATGATGAAAACTTTGTACTAACAGGTCCAGTAACAGCTTTTCATGAAACAACACGTGTGTTAAAAACACAGAAATTTCAGATGTCATGATACAACATTTTTCGAATTTGAATCCTTGCTTAACACTACGCTCGCCATTTTTCTTTTCATGTTATTGTGGTAAATTTAGGGGGTATTCGTTATTTAGGTATTTATTCAATAAATTCTGGAACTCGACTGTTCTTTATTTCCATATGTTTTCATACATGAAATTATTCCGTCATGTGCGCTGGAGCACCTGCGCCATATAATATAACTATATCAGTAATGTACAGTCTGCTCCTAAACAATATCACACCTTCACCCTTATTTAATATACATATCATTTATATTGAACAAGTATATATATACAGTTTATATACAGAACTTATCTATTTTATTTACAAGTAGGCCGAGGCCTCAAATTATAAGTTTTGATATTTTCAACATTTGGTGTCGATTCAATTTGTATATTTGAATCTTTATCATATTCATAATCGATTTTTGAATCTGAAGTAAGTTCTTCATTTGAATCCATATAATATAATATAACTATATCAGTAATGTACAGTCTGCTCCTAAACAATATCACAGTTATGAACTCCATGTTGCAATTTTACAAAAGCACATTCATCTACTTGAGTTAATGAAATAATCTCAAAGCCATTAGGATAAATCAACATGAACACCTATAGAGTTTGTTCAATTAATTTGTGGATACGAGTAACAACTCATTCAACAATGATTTTGACAATCCATTTGAAAATTATCTGATGCAGAATTGAAAGATTGTATCAACGAAAATTGTTCACTAAAATGTCATGAGTATCTCAGGAATTTTTGGTTGTATTTCGCTGAAATTTGTTATGTACTAGGTCAATCCAAAAAAATTTTTTTTTTAATAGGGAGGATTTTATACCCATTCATTAATCCGCCCCTAGTAATTGACCTCCGAACCTGCTCTAATAATCTGGAGTTTCTGAGTTATATCCCCAATTTTGGTTAATTATTTGATAAAAACAAATAATAAACCTTAGTGATCGACCAAAAATAAAAATTACACCCCCTGAAAATTTCACAGTGCACATTTTGAAGTATGTAGATTTGAATGAAGTAATAAAAAAAATCCGTCCGTCCGCCTTCCGCTGTCCGGGGCTTTTCTCTGAAAGGACTGAACCGAAATCAGTGTGAAACTTGGTAGAAAAATAGTGTGTCGCTAGAGATTGATCCTCCAAGCTTTTCAGCAGGATCGGTGTACCCTAAGGGCTCAAAATTGGGAGTTCGAGGAAAAAAAAATATTTCTCGAAAACTTGCTACCGACTTTTCATGAAACTCTCAACGTTGATTACTGTTGCATAACTCAACCAAAAAATTTTTACCCGGATGATTTCCGACCAGTGCTCCCTGAGTTATAAAGAAAAACGCTGCAAATTTTGGGGTGAAAAACTAATGAGTTATGAATATTATATAAGTTTTATTTGAGAAATCAATGTTATTGGGTTATTTAACTGAGAAAATAGTATATATATAGTAGTAGTAGTAGTTAACCTTTGTGTGAAATTTGCAGCGTTTTTCATGTTTACTTGCGTGTCTACGAGACTTTGGCAATGAAGGTTGGAGGCTGCCATTTTGATGCATAATCGATGGGGTGATATCTCTTATCTTTTCAACCTGTGAAAACGTTAAACTGAATATAAAATCGGAGGATTGGAGTTTATGCTTTTGCGCGCTTGTTCTGGGCAACAGCGTGCAATCGTTTCGTCCACTTGTCTGTAATTTTCGAATTTTTTCCCGAACATGTGACAAAATGGATTCTGTCTGTCCGATCAGCCGAACGTATGCGCCATAATGGTCGTACCATAGACCTAAAATAGTTCTATGGTTCGTACGTAGAATCCTATCGACTTTCAGTGTAGGTTGCATTCCTGAATGCGACAGTTGAATTCGTAAATGGGCAAAATCCGACTGCCGGAGCGATTGGATTTAAACTTGTCAGTTAGTTTAGTTTGTCGAGATCGTACAGTTGTTGAATTGGAAAAAAAATTTGAGACATTTTCCTCTACAACATTTTTTTTTCGGAAACGTATTTAACATATTCGAAAAAAATTCTGCTTCGACTTCGGACTTTTTATTTCACAGCAGTTTATCAAATTTCAGTTAATAACGATTATTATTTTCGATATAATGCGAAAAAATATGTCAAATATAATCGGTATCGTTGTTTTTTCCGAAAAAACTAAAAAAATATGAATTCAATCATGATGGAACTCAGTAACTAGTTTTTCTATAACTTTGTGATGATCGTGTCATTAGAACAATTTTGAAGTTCGAACTCGTGAATGGGTAAAATCGTCCAATTAATCCGTAGATATACCCATATACAACTACTACAAATACAGATTGTATCGAATTAAAATCCAGTGCTCGCCTGAAAAATGACAGCTTGAAGGTTCATGCAGAATTTCGCGGTGATAATATGATGAGATCACCAAACCTTTCTTAAGGAAGTAAAGGTGCGTTTGGCGGGGTCAATACAGAAAATATAGCCGCTTTGGCAATGAATTTGAACATGCGCGCAAAAGCTGCTGACTTCAGCTCAGTTCTTTTCTATAATTTTCATTTTTATTGAATCCACCACTTTCAGGTGAAAAGGGGAATGCACTTCCCAGACCATATTCTGGAGCACTTATAATTTCATTGGAAAGGATCTCCATAGATTTGGATACCCCCACCAAGAGTTTACGTCGAGACGGGCTGGGTGATGCGATCTTGAATATTATGAATCAGACTCAATTCCATTATTTATTATTCGAGTAATTTCCTTTGTTACATCGTTGTCCTAGACCTTGCGCGACGTACCGAGTTGGAACGAGAGAAAGAGATTTAACAGCAATACTTATAATTAGTTATAATAGGAATTTTTCCACCATAAAAGCCAAATAATGTGAGCAAGTTCAGAGTATAATTCAATAAAGATCAATTAATTGAGTATAAATTGTCAATAAACAAGAAAGGAAAAACACAATTACAATATTTCACACCACAAAAGATCCATTGTTAGGTCTTCACAATGAATACCAGTAACACTGATGCTTACACGAGTTCAACAAAAATTATATCGATTGTGAATACAAAATAAATATTTTCAAGGTACCTAGTTCAAAGTCTTCTATTATAACTGGACTGATTTCTCTTCATTTAAAAATTATCGATTTATAGCAAAATCATCAAAAATTCCTTCCTCCCCAACTACTAGTCTCGCTATTATTATAAGCCTAACAACACAAATTCTGAAACTAAAAATCCTTCAGTTATATAATATATACTCCATTCACTTTTTTAAACTATCCCGGATGGCCATGACATTCTGACACATTTCACCGTGTATATTTTGAAAATGTTAGGTTATAGTTATTTTCCTGTCAAATAACTACACAACGTTGTCCTCTCTACATAGATGCCGTAGTAATTAAGTATTATATTTTTCAAAATGTTTATTTACTTTGGTAAAATATTATGTAAATTCAATTATTCCAAAGACCTGGCGAATGTTGAAGAAACTTTTTTCTCTGTTGATACTGGAAATGTTTCACGTATATAAACATCGTTGAAAGATTCAGTTCTGCTATTTTCTTGTACGGAAATCAAGAATCGAATGTTGAAATTTTACTGAAAAATAATGGATAGAGTAGTCCTTCACTTTGTTATAGTTCATTCGAATAAAAAAAAAGTACTCGAATAACCTGGCAGTAAAAATTCTAAACAGACCTATGGAATTACCTGCTTTTCGAAATTCTCAAGAAATGACCCTACCGAAGACGTTTAAATACCTTGTTGCACAACCTGAAATACTCCAGGATGAAAATGTTGGATAGCTAGTGATAAATTATGGATTCCAAATTATCAGGGAAACTATCAGAAAAAGCATATTTTAATTATACATAGCTCTTCTCTGCTTCTTCAAAACTACCTTCGGCATTTTCAGTTTCCAAGCGTGATGATTATGTTGAGATTGAGAGAAAAATTGGCATTGGCATTTGGCAACGTCGCTGAGAATTATTTTGACATTGATGATATTTAACGAGTGCCAACCTGCATCAGTGTTAAGTGAAAAAACCTGATAGACCTAAATCATGGCCAACTGGGATAGTTTGAAAAAGTTAACGGAGTATACAGTAATGAATTATTTCAATTCCACCCTCTTTTTTGAACTTCTTGGATGAATCGAGTGGGCTTAAAAATTAAGAGAATTAACGCCTGATACTCCATGTGTGTTCTAAATTGAAATGAAAAATTCCTAGAGAATACTAGCTGACATAAGATCAGGAGCTTCATGAAATTCATTGCCGAAGCGGTCATTCACGTACTGACCACGTAAAAACGAATTTCGTGAGTACCATATAATAAGAAGATGGCAAAATTTAGAAGATTTAATTTTTTCAAATCGTTTGAAGCGTTTATCATGAAATTTCTCACGAATTTGCGCATCATTTGCCATCCAGTTCCCAGGTTTCATCAAGATTGCATTATTATTTCCGGGATTAAAAGGTTGACAAATATTCTTTGCAATATACTGAAATTAAGAAGCTTGTTTTTAAATAGTGACTTCGAAGTCGATGCCAGCTTATATAGAGATCTGATCAATAGTTTTCTAAAAAAAATTCTTCAATGAATGTTCGGAGAATGTCCAAGAAAATTTTTTTTGTTTTTGTCGATAGGATACTCACTTCAGTACATATCTATATATTCAAGGAATAACCTCCAATTTCAAAAAGCCACTAATTTGACATATTTTTTCCTTATGTCCCCGAACTGAAATTTCGAGGACAGTTGTTCTGACTTTGAGTTATGTACAAAATTTTTCAATCGTTTACGAAGGCAAAAGTCAATAAAAATTTGGGAAATTTACGAAAAAATCCAACTTTCTTCAGTTTCTACCTATACGACTCCCACGGAATTTTTGGATGGAATTGCGCTTCGGTAGGGTTCATCTGGATGAAAAGTTTTAATTTGATTGTGTCAATTTATTCTGAGATACTAAGGAAATAACCTCGAAGTTTCCAATAGCAACGAAATTTTACATTTTCTTCCCCAATATCTTATTGACTTCAAGGTCTGTGTCAAATTTTATTGAATCTTGGTGGAAGGTTTCCGAAAAATGGAAAAATTCCAACAAAATTTGGGAAAATTTTTCAAAACAAATTTCGAGGCACTTGGTCCTTTGCGCCGAAAGTTAGAGCTTATGTGGACGGCTGGACGGAATGCCGGGTAGAATCAAATTTGATCACGAAGTCCATCTAATCATTTACGACCATTTTCGGCTAAATTGAGAAAATTTCCATTTGGGCAAAATTATAAGGTGCTGTTCCAAAGGACAAGCGCGTGAAAAAAACATTATCGAAAGATTTTCGACGAATCTTCATGGAATCACTGCTAAGTTTTTATTTTCATTGAATTTGCGAAATTTTACAGGAATATACATAATTCGAAATTTGTTAAACCTTGACAATAGCAAGGGTGGTTTTTATTATTCCAAAGTATAATACATGAATGAAACTATAAAATATTGAATAGATATAATTCCAATCCGAGTTCAGTGGTTCTCATTCAAGGTTGAATTTCTTTCGGAGAAATGCATTACGAAATATTTGCTCCGATAATATCGAAGACCGCAATATTTAATGATAAGAAATTTCGAATAAATTTCCGATAGCAAAAGAACAGCTTTATTCTTCATCAGAATGCCTCTGGAAGCAAGGTTTCTTTCATTTGTGAAACTATTTTGCTACAACCGTTACAAATTCAAGTTTTGATTGAGTTTTGGAAACATTGCAACCCTACTTGTAATTCTTCAATTTTTTTCAATATTATATTATCTAAATAACTCAAATCCTGAATTATACGACATTTCAGGGAATGTTAATTTTTTGTTTCTAGGTCGAAAAAAAAATCACAGAAAATGATCTTTGAATGCTGGTGCTGTAAAATCTTCAGGCCAATAAATAAAAGTAAAATCAGTGAACATCTGAGAGAAAAGATGAAGGGGATCTGCACCTACATGATTGTGAAACTGTGCAGTGATGAATGCACTGATAAAATAATGAAAATTACACATTTCCAATTTCCCATCGAATATTCATTCTCTGATTCTGGAAATATATTTTTTCAATTTCATCCTTAATTTCTGCCCGATGAAAGAATCAAATAAAAAGTATCTCCGTAAACTGGAAGTTCAGAAAATACCCTCTACGAAAATTATTGTTTCTATTATATGAAATATCATATTAAAATCGAAATTTAGTTGACAAACTATATCTTTTACTGCTGTGTATTTGATATTTGGGGGTTAAACTTGAACATTTTTTTTTCAGTAACCGAAGAATCAATAAAACGATAAAACTTTCTTAGAATGATTATAGATGTAGAAAAACAACAAAGAAAAGGAGAATTCTTCATAAAGAAATAAAAGAGTTCATCAATATTCCACAAATATCTAAATTAAATCTGATGAAGTGAAATATCAATTAAATCGAAAAAAATCAATTGAATCACTCATAATTTTGATTTTTGAATATTTTCAACCTGTCACAGTGAAACTCACCTTCTTGAAAAAACGCATACAACATCTGTCACTAACGCTTTTGGAAATAGCAATATCCAGGTCGTTCGAAATGTATCACATTGAACGCACATAAATATACACACACAATAATTATCAATACCGGTAACTTGAGCCCGCGTTAACTTATATAATTCAAACGAAAGTGGCTATTTAAAATTCTTTCACCATCATCGTTCAGAAAGTGCGATGTCCCTGTATTATATGAATGTCTTGTCTAATCTGATTCTTGTCGTCCGATTGAATGGAGACCCAGGTTAGGAACTAAGTTTAAATTCGCGGCAAATAAATTACACAGGCTGGCCTGTTGTTATTTGTGGTAGGGCTTATATGTGTCCATGAAACAAGTTCATATTTTATACACGGACGTGGAAAGCAGAGCGAAATCATTGCAGATCAGATGTAGGGAATGCGAGCTAGTTAGTTATCTTAGGGATAGCAGCTTCGACGTACCTTCGAAATTATAGGCTTCTTTTGTAGCCCCAAGGTAGTAGTTGCTTTTTTATCATATTATCTTCAGGAAATTCTGCATGAACCTTCAAGCTGTCATCTTTCAATCAAGTTCTGCATTTCAATTCGATCCGATATATATTTTTGAAAATATTGGGAAACTGAAATTCTGATCTACGGAATCATTCGGTGGATTTTACCCGTTGTAAAATGGGCTCTATGATTCGGTATTTAAATACTTTAACTTCCTAAAGTAACGACTCAGAGACTCGATATTTATAAAGTGGGTTTGTGTCGTCATTACTGAAATTCGAATTCGTGGAAGGGTAAAATCCGCCAAATTATTTCGTTGATAATCTTTATTTTCCCAATATTAAAAAAATACTGATTGCATCCAATTGAAATGCACTACCTAATTGAAAAACTACAGCTTGAAGGTTCATGCAGAGTTCCGTGAGGATAATATGATAAGAAGATCACAAAATATGGAATATTCGAAAAAAATATTTAATTTTTTCCTTTAAATTGTTCCAATGGCATGATGATCACGAAATTATGCGAAAAGTTGAGCATCAGCATTCTCAAACTAGTTACAAAATTTCATCATGATTGAATCCGTATTTTTCAAATTTTTTCGGAAATAACAGCGATACCGGGTAAAAATCCACGAAACATGACATACTTTTTCCAATATCTCCGAAAGTTGAAAACAAATCAAGATGGAATTTGATGTTTCAGGCGTGAACAATTTTTTTCAGCACCTGATGAATGATTTCCAAAAAAATTTTTTCACAAAAAATATCGAAATAGTTGTTTGTCTGAATGTTTAAACTTATTTATCCTATATGACACCAACAAAATCTAGCAAGAAGTGGCGCCTTATCGTGCTTTAACTCGCAACCAAAGTCAAATGACTCCGAAACCGTTTGGCCGATTTGCCCCATTAAGGATCATAACCATCGCATTTTGAAATAAAACCTACCCTGAATGTTTCGAGCTGATTGAATTATGAATACTCACATAATCGTGCCTACAGCCTGCCGGACAGAATCGATTTCGACAACAGATCTTTCATCAGTGAGTCCAACCTAGTCGATCGAGATTTTCGGCAAAAAATTTAAAATTAAAGTCGTTTAGACAAAACTATGTCATGCTATTCCCGAGAATATGCGCGCGAAAATTGATAGAAGCACTCGAATAAAATCGGAGGTTTTTAACGAAATTTTCGCGCCCTCTTTCTTTTTTCCAAATGTCTGTTATTTTCCAATTTCGTACCGAAAATGGTCTTTAATTACCTCACTCATGAAGATTCAGATGTCAAATTCAACTCTGTTCGGACGGACGTAGGTGCTCTCTTACTTTTAAAGAAGACCTAGATGCTTCGAATTTTCAGGGTATAGGTTGGTGTAAGAAATTCCCGGTTGAAACTGTTGGGCTAAATGTATCGAATGGACTAAGAGTTATACCTATTTGAAATTAAGGCTATTTTCTCAATATTTCAAGAAGTATCGGAGCGATCAGGTTGAAACTTCCTAATTGTTGGAAAATATACCGAACCGCAACTTTTTGAGAAATCTCGTTGGGATCGCCGAGTTCACAATTGCACACTAATCATCAGATGAAATTACGCACAGACCTTGAAGTCAATATTTGACGGGAGTGTAAAGAAGTTGTGGTGAATATTCAAAACGAGTGCGTCTTATTTCAGCTCTGCCTACAGACACCTACTTAGGGCTTTCCAAATGATGAACCTGCTCAACGTTTTCTGGCTTTCAGGTGAGAGATTTTTAATCGTTTGATAATCTTCATTGCACCCCACAGCTGAATATGGGCAGAGTTGTACTTCGATATGGAAGCAATACTTGTGGAGTAGATTTGAAACCTAATCAGAAAAATCAAAGTCATAAATGGGTTCAATCCGACCAATTATCCCGTAGATATACTTAACAACTCGAAATTTCATTTCCATGATAATTTCAATAGTTTTGTCTTACAGAAATGAAAATTTATTATTATACAGGGTGGGTAAAATTGGTGGTTCCTGAATCCTAAGAGGTAGAGGAAAATGAATGGCATATTTTGGTAATGTGCTATCCCTGAAGATTGGTTACACCGATTTCTAAAATTGGTGATAGTTGTCCTCACAGAACTATAGACCAATCAGCGTAATTTCAGCTTCATCTAGGGTTTTGGAAAGGAATATTTGCGATCAGGTCATTGAATTCTCCACACAACACAACATGGAATGGAGCGTTGGAAATGGTGTCCTGCATGGATCGGTTCTTGGACCAATACTTTTTCTGTTAGACTCTGTTAGACACTGCTGATCTACCCAGATGTTTCCGTTCTACATGTTCAATGTACGAATATGACACAAGCTGTGTAACTTTCCTCTCATGAAAGCAGCAATTCTTCAACAAGATATGAAAAGATTGGCTGCCTGGTGTTACTTCCACTGAATCTTGAAAATTTTCACGTTCTGCACATCAGAAAGAATTATCCTCGAATTTTATATTTTGTAGAGGGCCATCGTATTTCTCCAGTCACTTCTCAATGTGATCTGGGAATCACAATATCGAGTGACCTCCCTTGGACCACCCATACAGCTACTGTGACTGCCAAACTCGCCAACTAACATACATGCTGCAAAAGAATTTCTGTCAAATTGGTCTGCAAACTTCTTTACAAGTCTTTCTTAAGCTCAGCTATTGAATACGTGGAGCCAGTTTGGTGGACTGCACTCTCGAGAGAGCTGAATTCGCTGGACTCTGTCCACAAAAATTCCCTAAGGAGCCATGCGACCAGATTATGAGACCCACCTCAAGCTCCTCAATATGACTTCATTATCGGTCGTGTCATGGGTGATCCCATATTCACAATGCGATAAACGAGATTTTGTGGCCAAAGGTACAATCGATATTTCGGAAGAATACCAACAATCTTCGTGGTCACAGACAGCTTCAAGCTGATCAAGGAGAATTTCAGATCCACTCGAAGACAGTTGTACAGATTCAATAGGTCTCTTGCATTTAACACGAATTATCATATTTTTATGTTTTTCTCATTCTATATCGATACAAAATCATAATGTATGTTATCGCACACTTCAACAATTCGCGAATTTTGAATAACTCGGTATTGAAAATGGTCAAATCGGGACGAAATGTCGAAGCGGGTGAAACGCGTCAGATCGCCTTCTACGGTTTTACGTCACTCGTTATTGCAAGATTCACCGATCGATAATTCGATACAGCCGACGCTGTCTATTGGCATGCTAGAGAGAAAAGTACACGAGAAGAGAGAGAGAGAGAGTAGATATTTCCCGGTAAGCCACAGAAGGCTAGAAGTTTCGTCCGTTTGAACAGCCAATATGTGGAACCAAATTTAAAAGACCGTTTTCTCGTTGGAAACTGAAATTTTTGACGGTCTTACGGATAGAATATTTGATTCCAATGATAAAAGAAATTCATGCAAGAGACCTATTGTGTAATCGAGTGTTCGATGCACGGAACGGGCTTCCAGCGGTTGTTGTTGATAGCATGTCTACGAATTCGTTCAAGAATACCCTGGACAATTTGACAAGGACTCAATATCTGTGCAGTTGACAGTGTGAGATTAGATATATTTTTGGTTCCATTGATAAAGAATTTATTCTTTATTTAACCCTTCTTTGTGTCTGTTAACGTATGTACATTGGATTACAATTTATTTTTTTTTGTATTTCTTGTAAAGTTTATGGGCATATGCCTCAACTCTAATTTGTTATTCAAATAAATGATTAAACTCATCTCATATAATTAGAAGAGATGTTTTCAGGGTTCGCATGACTCATATTGGGAATGTTATTATCTTCTGAGCCTCTATCTCTCTTTGCCTCCGACCAGAAACACAAGAAGCGCAGTTTCGCCTTCGATTGAAGTTTGAAAAACTGTATAAATCATTCAAGGCTTAAACACTGTTCAGGAATCAATGACTAAGACAGACTGCATGTCACGTTGTGCTTGGGTTCTGCGAGAATCGAGCAGATGTGGGTCAACAAACGATTATCAATAATTCTTGGAATTAAGTTCATATGTTATACGTAATAAAAAAATTGAAATATACAGGAGGCAGGGCCGTATCTAGGGCGTGGCAAAGGTGGCACTTGTCACGGACACAAGCTCCGCAGAGATGCCAAAAAATATCGAAAGATAAAAGAATAAAAGCGCCAGGCGAAATAAATCGAAAGATCACAACACGGTTTTCATGTATACGCCTCGCAACAAGGGATGCCGCACCATAGTACCTAGATACGGCCCTGACAGGAGGGCCCGCGAGTAACAGTACATCCTTTGATGGTACCATTTAAAGCCAGAAAACAACAATTGAATATGGGCTAAGGTTATTCGTTTCTGAGATACAGGGTGATTTGCTGATTTTGGTAGAACCTTAAGATGACTAAACTCGTGAACCATATGGACCATACCGAAATACCACATACCAGGACTAGGAAATTCAGATTTCTGATTGCAGGTCTCTGTACATCATCTGATTCTGCATAGATTTTTCTTTCGAATACTCCTTTCCACGTGAACAGCACACCAACTGTTCATTTTTTTCATCGAAAATTATTTACCGCTTATGAATTTTGAGAGCTATTACGGCCCTGCATAATGTAAAGAGATGTCCCTGATATTAAATTTATTTTACACTTTTGGAAGTTCAAATTAAGTTGCAATAGTCAGCCAACAATTGCATTCTTATAACCTACTCTTATTTATGGAATACATGATGACGACTTCAAACGTTTTCAATTTCTCCAGGTTGATTGTGTGTAGATTTTAATGTTGTATCTTCTGTAATTTTTTTTTTTGTTTTGTTTAGTTCATAGTGGAATTAATGTAATTGATTGAGGTTTTATTTGTAATTTAGTGAACACCTTCTCTGGGACTTTGTCCTGTTGGTGTCCTGTGTAAATAAATAAATAAATAAAATAAATAAAATAAATAAATAAATAAACATGTCCGAAAAGCAGTAACCACTGAAATACTTTATTTCACATTTCTTGTCAATTGAATTTTTTGCTGGGTATTACATTCTGAGATTTATCTTTTGAGTTATGCCTCGTTTTTTGAACGTTTTGTATTACGATATGGTACTTGTTCATGGTTTCTGCAATTCGAATAGACGAACAACGGAATATTGTGAAACGTATCCTATCCTGATAAAGCAGTTCCAAACCAACTTATAGGATATCGCCCGTTCTCTGTTCTCAAAATTGTTAGCGTTAAATTATTTTCCAGAGAATAAAAAATGGATGGTGTGCCGTTCACGAGGAAAACAGTATTCGAAAGAAAAATTCATGCAGAATCGGATAATCTTAATAACAAATTGATATTCCTTGTATACAAGGTGTTTCATAAGACCTGGAGTTAAAAATCAAAACTTCCGAGTCCTGGTCGGTACTTATTCGGTATGGTTCATATGAACAATTGGATGGTCTGAGACGACAATACACAGCAAATTTGGAGCGAATTAGTTGAACGGTTCCGAAGTTATAACCATCCAAAAGTTGTGCAAAAATCAATAAATCTCAAAAATCTTTAGCATTCAATTATGTTCGATTGGAAGGAAAAACGATTGTTGAGCCGTTCACGTGGAAAAAAGTATTCGAAAAAAATTCTATGGAGAATCAGATGATGGTAAGAACAAATTAAGTTTCCATGTAGAGAGTGTTTTATTATAAGTACCTGGAATCAGAAATCGAAATGTCTTAGTCCTGGTCTGTACTATTGCGGTATGTTTCATATGAACAGTTCGATGACCTGAGATGACGACACCTGCCAAATTTGAAGAGAATACCTAGAATGGTTCCCGAGGTTTTGCTAGAATAAATAAATCACCCTGTATCTCCATATGATATCATCTATTTACCATCAACCTTTGTAGGTACAGTTACTCGCGAACCACCCTGTATGTCTGAAAATATCCAAGAATGATGGCAACTTAGGAAAGAGTTTCATTTCCACGAACATTTTATCCATAAAATAAGCAATTTCTAAAAACGCTCGAATGAATGAGTACGCCAAGTTTTTATAGCATGGAGATAAGGTGTTCTGGAAAATTCATTGCAAAAATTATTTATTAATCATTCCTTACCAACAAAAGCTTCTAGAACTACATAAAAAATTCTAGAAGAGCACTAACATGAATTCACCAGCTTTTGCGTACATGTTCGAATTCGTTGCCAAAGCGATCATCTTTTCACATATTGACCCGGCCAAACTCTCCTATACTTCTTGATGGAAAAAAATTACGAAGTTCTGCACAAAGTTGTTCATCAGTATATTTTCAAACAAGTTACCACCAAGTTTCATCATTCTCGAGTCATTTCGGAAAAAAACAAGGATACCGAGGAAAAAACTTGACAGACATTTTCCCAATATCTCCGAAAACTTTGACCATATCAAACCAAAATTTTTCACAATCCTGTGAAATGTCCAGCCTAAATTTGATTTCGGATGGGGTTCAGGGGTTGAACTTTGAAACCTGAACTTCTGGGTCCATTTTCGATGGGAAAACGTGATACCTTCATCACTGAATTCACACGAAAAATTCTTCAGGGTTTTATTGAGAATTATCGAAAACAAAATTTTACTTCGGATGGGTTCAGAGGTTGAACTTACAACCCATAACATCTGGGTCCATTTTCGATGTGAAAACGTTATACCTTCACCACTGAATTCACACTGAATATTCTCCAGTTTATTATTGAGAATTATCGAGAACAAAATTTTACTTCGGATGGGGACTGGGGTTGAACTTTCAACCCTTAACTTCTGGGTCCGTTTTCGCTGGGAAAACTCGACAACTTCATAATAAATTCACATGAAATATCTTTCAGTATATTAATGAGAAATACCGAGGAAAAAACTTGGCAGACATTTTCCCAATATCTCCGAAAACTATGACCATCAAACCGAAATGTTCACACTCCTGTGAAATGTCCAGCCCAAATTATGAACAAAATTTTTTTCAAATGCAAGGAATATTTTCCGAAAAAAAATTATAATATAACCGCCGCAATCTGATGCGCGACCTACCTGGTCAGAATAGGTTGTGACCAGCGGCCTTATCTCGGAAACCGTTGATCCTATAACTAAAATTTTTGACAGCGTCCGTCGCTAAAAAATGATTAAAAATATTTTCGAGTGCGCAGTTCTCCACTGGATTTTTTCCGGAAGTTATAAGAATGTATAAGCCTTCTTGTCAATACTAACTGAAAATTTGAGCAAAATCTGAATGGCATTTTCTGGGATAACAAAAATCATCGAAAATTTTTTTTCTAATTACGCTTTGGTTCTGGGGAAACTGCGAGCGCTTGTCGTTAAGCTCAGAAGTCTATTATTTTCCAAATTTTTGCTGAATTTGATATTGACGACTAGATTGGCTAAATGGAGAAGAATCCATATCCATATTTGATGCAAAAATTTTCAACGCATAACTTGGATTTGCATTCCAAAAACAATTGCACAATATAGGGCACATCTGAGATCCCTTTTATTCCAGAGACAGGTTCATTAATATTTATTTTATCATTTTATTATTTGATTCTCTTTAGTGCAGAATTTCCCTTCAGATGTTTCAGTTTGTGATTTTTCTTCTTGCCTTTTTGCTGATCATATTTTTGTATTTAGGTTGGAACAGTGTACATGTACATTTTTTGGGACATTCTGGAGTTGAGTGTAAAAGTAGTCCTAGACTAAACTTCGCTTCAGTTTGGTACCTAACACCTCAAGAATTATTGTATCATTTTCAATAAAGGCGACATTATTAGATTATTATTATTATTCCAGATGGTAATTATTCAAGATATTACTATGGGACACGATACATTCGAAAAAAAATCTGCACAGAATAAGAATCCTGACCATGGCTCATTTATCCGAATTGGCATAGAATGAATTATTGGTTTAACTTTAGCCATCCTCAATTATCACAAAATATTTTTCTCTGATCCTTTATTTCATCAATGCAATTGTTTTGAATCTATTGTAGTAAATGATACAGTACAAATGAACGCTTAATGGATTGTGATGACAATTTATAATCAATAAATTATTATTGACGTTTGACACGGCATCGATGAAAGGCACAGCGAAAACGATGAAAATTTAATACAATAACGTTTCATAACTTCGTCGTATGTCTTTATATTGAGCCAGATTTTGTGATACTGACGCATACGCTTCTACGAACAAAACTCAGAATAACAATTAAAATTCCAGAATAGTACGGATGTCGAGTCTCTGACCATTTATTACGCCACAAACCTAACCTGAATTGAAAAAAAAATACGTATCTGGTGGTTATAAAACTTGGTAATTAGATGTTATACATCAATAAACTTATGCAAAGTGTGTGAAAATCGAATCATAGGAAAAAGTATTCAATTTACCACTGAACTGCAGCTCGTTTGCATCCGTAGGTATTTTCGGAATTATGGCGAAAATAAAGTCATGACACTGTCATCACCAATTTTGCACAAGTTTTCGCGACCGCTCTTGCCAATTAAATAAGGAATTTCATCATGATCAGATCAGTTTTTGCGCGCATTTTCTAGGGGAACAGCGTGCTATCGTTTTGTCCAAATGTCTGTAATTCTCGATTTTTTGCCGAAATTGGTCTCAAACGACTAGATTGAACTCCCTGATGACGAATCCAGTGTCAAAATCGATTCGATAACTGTCGAACGGAGTGAGCTAGTGGCTTGAAACTCTCAGGGTAGGTCGCGCATTGGAATACCTCGATTGAGTTCGTTAATGGGCCAAATCGGTCGAACAGTTTCGAAGTTATAGCCATTTGAAATTTTGCGCAACTTTTAACGTAATTTTGTCGAAATCATACCGTCAGTGAATTCAGAAAAAATTTGTTTTCAAAATTTTTTTCGAAAAAAATTTTTTTTGGAAACCGTTTATCATATTCAAAACAAAGTTCCACTAAGACTTCGAACTTCATATTTCACAGCGGTGTACCAAATTTCATTTCGCTACGATCATAATTTTCGGAGATATTGGGAAAAAATATGTCGAATTTCGTAATTTTCTCCTCGATATCGTTGTTTTTTCGGTATAACTCAAGAAATACTGATTCAATCAGCAGCAGGTTTGATAATGCTGAAAGACAACCGTGTGCGAAATTTCGTGATGAACATTTCATCAGAACAATATTAAAAAAAAATTCAAATTTGTTTTCAAATATTCAATATTCTGAGATCTTCTTATCATATTTTCCTCATTAAATTCAGTATGAACGTTCGAACTGTTATTTTTCGATAAAGTACTGGATTTCAATTCGATCTGATCTGTATTTTTAGAAATATTGGGAAAATAAAATTTTGAATGGGTATATCTGCGGAACTATTGGGTGGATTTCAATATATATCAAGTTTCTAAGTTGTTTCTTCCGGAAGTTGTTGTGTTTATGGTAGGCCATTAGTTATAAAACGTGAAATAACATGAAGTAAAGTTGTCATTTTGACAGCTTATATGAAAAAAAAAGTCGTAGTTAGGTATTTCCAGCAAGAACTAATCAAACCACGTAATTTTGACGCACAATGACTCAAAAATGGTATGAGAGGGGGGTGACATGTGAAAATTTCGAATTCACGAGAGGAAAGTCATTCAAAAATTCAATAATATACCTACATCAGAGTATCCATCCCATTAAAAAAATGTTTGTATCTTATGAAATCTTTTTTTGCGTGCATGTTCTAGGGAACGTCGTGCTATCGTTTGGTCAATGTCTCTAATTCTAAAATTTTTTTCCGAAATTGGTCTCAAATGACACGGCACTTATGATGAATCCGGTGTCATAATCGACTCTGTTCGTCAGATTCATCAGATGTTCAGAAGAATTTGCACATACTTTGAATTCTACAATTGATATCAATTCGATCCGATTTCAAGATATTGGGGAAAATTTCGTGAAATGTCGTAGCTTTATTTCATCAGAATATACCCGTGAAATTATGTTTGAATAACCTTCAACCTGTAATTTTTGAATAAAGTACTGGATTTGAATTCGATTTGATCTGTATTTTTGAAAATATTGAAAAAAAAATTATGAATGGGTATATCTGCGAAGCATTGGGTGGATTTTATCCATTCACGAATTCGGCCTTCGTAATCAAGGTCCAAACCTACTCTAGAAACATCGGGATACTAAGTTGTTCCTTAAAGTGGTTATTGCGTTTATGATCAGCTGTGAGGCCGACGGTAAACACAATAACTTCTAAGGTACAGCGACCTATCGGTTTGTCCAAATCTCTGTAATTTCCGAATCTTGAGCAGTACAATGGTCTCGAAAGACTAAGTTTGATCCAATGGTGATGAACCCGGTTTCAAAATCGATTGTCAGGCCGGCCGTCCGAGGACATAATAACTGTCGAAAGGAACAAGCTAACGACTAGAATCTTTCATAGTATGTCGCCCCCACGGCCGATCCTAATCACAATAAATTCTGAAAGAAACAACTTATAAACTCGATATTTGTAGAGTAAGTTTGAACCTTTATTACGAAGGCCGGATTCGTGAATGGGTAAAACCCTTCCAATGATTCCACAGGTGTCACCATTTAAAATTTTCGTTTCCTAATATTTACACAAAAAATATTTTCGGATTAAAATCCAGTATTTGGTTCATTCAGAATTCCAGGAGGACCATATTAAAAGAAGATAAAAATCCAGAAACGCACTGACGTTAAGTCAGCAGCTCTTGCGCGCATATGTTCAAATTTGTCGCCAAAGCAGTCATCTTTGGTGATATTCTAATCATATTATCCTCACAAACTTCTGCATGAACCTTCATCATTTTTTCAGTCAGCACTGGATTTCAATTCGATCTTATCCGTATTTTTGGAAAAATTGGGAAAATTCTATATTCATAGACAGGACGTCTGTCGGGTCAACTAGTTATAATAGAAAAATTCATCATCCCTTCAAGATGACAATACACAATTAGTCGCGCATATACTGATGGAATTTAAAGGTAATAGGTCCCTTGCATGAAATTTTTTCATAATCGGAATCAAATAAACTATCTGTAAAACTACTGAAAAACTTTAGCCGCCGTCTAAAATTTACATTTTCAACGAGAAAACTATCTTTTAAATTTGGCTCCACATATCGGCTGTTCAAACGGACAAAACTTCGCGCCTTCCGTGATATATCCACTCTCCCTCTCTCTTCTCGTGTACCTTATTTCTCTCTAGCAAGCCGACGGACAGCGTCGGCTTTATCGAATTATCGATCGGTGAATCTTGCAGTATCGAGTGACGTAGAAGGCGATCTGACGCGTTTCTCCCGCTTCGACCTTGAGTACCGATTCGACCATTTTTAATACCGAATTATTCAAAATTCACGAATTGTTTAAGTGTGTGATAGCATACATTATGATTTGTATCGATATAGAATGAGAAAAACATAAAAAGATGATAATTTGTGTTACATGCAAGGGACCTTTTCAACTCTGATTGGGTCAAGTTCCAATGACCCAATAATTGAATCCCTTGTGCAAACAAGAAAGTGTCTGTCAATTCCGTAGTTACTGAAAATATAAAAACAAAATGATCCTCAATAATTTATTTTAAAAGCGGTTTCTAACAATCGCACGGCTATAAGAAAAATTATTCCATATAAATAATGATCTATTGCACAAAAAATCAATAATAAAAGTCATATAAGACATGCTCATTCTGAGCATATGAAATTTTGAAAACCACAAGAAATGTTAAAATTTCGTATTGTTTCAACACTTTCAATAAACAGTAAAAATGGAATGGTATACAATTATCCCCACAACACTTCAAAAAATTGTTCTTGGTAAAAATGGTTCAACATATAAGATAATCAAGAAAAATGCACAAATACTCGTTATATCAAAAACCTAGAATACATATTGTTCGAACAATTTATATCCTTTCAATTATTACTAACCGTCTCATCATATAAGCTATTTATCACCTAATTTATTACAATCATCTACTCGTATAAAAAATTGGTTATTTATTGAGTTCTCTGTAAACAGTGAGAACATGATTGATTATATAAACATGAATGTTATGTTACATTCACTTAAGTTGTCCAGATGAAAATAAGGAATAAATAAAGGTCGAAACAAAAACTATAGGATTAACCCTTCAAAGATATATACAATAATACTATAGGAATCCCATAAATAAAAAAAAAGTGTTCTATATAGGTATCAAGTAAGGACACTGGTATCCACAACATTGTTCCAAAATAAAACTGCAACTTGGATCCTAGTTGAAATCCATAATAATTAATAACATACAAGAGTTGCTGAAATGATTGCTTAGTTGACTGGAGATGACTAAAGAATTCAAAGGAGATCTTTGTATTTTGTTGGATATAGGTTCTTAAATGTCAGCGTAACTTTCATTTTCAATAAACCGCAACTACTTTCATTTCTTCATCCCGATTCTATGAAGATAATGAGGGGAATCGAATTGAATATTTCATGCACTAAAAAGAGATAGAGATTTTCACAAATTTGTATAATCGATTTTCACCATATACCCGCCAATCCAATATTTCACATAATACAGATAAGTAAAAAATTCATATTCCAGGTATTGTTCGATTTGTCAATGTGTAATTTATTGAGAGATTGTTATTTAATCTAAACTAATAATTTCAATGAAGCCTGTTCATTATTGTAACGAGTTGAAAATGAACAGGCCCAGGTCAAATAAATCTTGATTCGTACACCCAAAATATATATAAAATAACATTTCAAATGATACAAAAATGTGCATATTCCTCAACTTCAATGTGAAAATATAAAACCATTTAAAAAGATTATCATTTCAATGAATCGAAAAAAGACTTCTTGGGTGAATTTGAATGTTCATTTAGATACCCAAATATAAATAAATATGGGATCTGTTGATGAAAAATATTTCATCCAACAGGGGAATATAAGAAGTTCATATTTTGTAAGTATTCTATGTGAAAATTATTATTACATTGTTGTTCGATTCCAGTCCATCATTTCAATGATTGTTGACTGGAACATGTCACACAGAATATTTATCGAAATATCCAATAATATACTTATAAAATAAATATATCTCAAATTGATCAGTTATGAGAAAAAGTGTTTAAAAACACTCCTTCAATCTGAAAACCCTTATATGATCAATATTATAGAAATAAATCAGTGAAATTTGTGAAATAAAAATAAGAAAATATAATATATGTTCCCCTTAAAATTATCATCCCAAATAAAATTATATTTTCCCCAAATCATTCCCATGGATACATGGGACATACCTCCAAGCCTGTTTTTTGTGTTTAGTGTCCATTTTACCAAAAACTATTTTCCAAGGATATCTCGAGGTCACCCAGTCATTATCAATATACAGTCGTCATTACATAACTTGAAGACTTTGGCTTGCCTCAAAAGCGGTACCTGGCTGAAGTACTATAGGATGGGTCACCCTGCCTGCCTCAACGCACAGCATGTTTGGCCACTCTTCTGGTCCAAAATCAGGCAGTTCTTTTGCCTTTTCCGCCCATGGATTCCAAACAACTGTGTCTGGAAAATTGTACTTCTGTATGCGCATTTTTCTTCCTGATACAACATTCGTTATAATATGCTCTTGAGAGGTGTTCCTATAAATTTTGTCCGTTTGCTCTGTAACAACCACCGCATCGCGGTTCTCATGGTAGATGTTGCAATCGCGAAGCTTATCCACATAGGTGCAACCTGAAAGGCCTGTTATTTGGCAACGACGAACGTCAGGAACTTTGAAGTAAGTATGCAGCAAAAGAGTGAAGTAGAACGAAGCCTCTTTGTTGGTGTTGTATACGTTCACGTTGAAATGAAGCTCCTTCTCTCGTAGTATCAATCTATAGGTCAGTCTGAACCTAGAAACATATCAATTCTAAATATTTTGCGCTGAAATATTTTCATTCATCATTCTAGTCCATATTTAATTCTTGAAAATCACAGATGTGAAGTCCGCATGTGCGAGTTCAACTAAAATTCCAAAATTGTTGAAATCTTTTACGTGAATTCGATAACGACACGAACGCAACCAAATTTCGTTGACAGTAACGAGTCGGTATTCTGAAACTGATTACAAATTTGCATTCCAACCCCATGATTAATTCATTATATATTGAGGAAATAACCTCAAACATTCAAATGGTACGATTCGGAAACTTGCCGATTTGACACATTGACGAACTCCACCATCGTATTTTGATAGGCAACATACTCTGAAAGATTCAACGCACATTCAAATCGAATTTGACATGGCTTTCTTCATCAGTGAGGGAATTCAACCGTCAACCTAGTCATTCAAGATCTTTTTCGCGAAGAAAATTTGGACAAAATTATAGCACGCCGTTCCCTAGAACATGCACGCAAAAAAGTCTGAGTAATTATCAGTGATCACTGATAGTTTAAGAAAATAACATTTCAAATAAAAGAACCCTTTCAAATGATACTCCTAAAGCCGGGTGCAGATTGTAATGCGAACAGTGAATACAATATCTCACAGGGAGTTTTATGGTTTGAGGCAGCGCACTTTCTGCTCCGTCGGGACTCGGTTTTCAACTCGAACGCTGCATTAGAGTTTATTATTCGTGGCTGAGCTCGAGTGCCGTCCCCACTTTTCTCCGAATCGTTTATCAAATTTTATTGCATTCGCTGTTCGGATTACAATCATCTGGATTCGGCTTAAGGCATAAAGGAAGAAAATCACCATAAAGGGGAATGGCCTTTACAAAGTAATAACAGCAGATTGGATATGAAAATATGAATATAGAATTATGCTTCTTAGCCACTGCAAACCCACATAATATAGAAAGTTTTTTAGATATAAAATTGATACTTTATTAAGATTCGATTCAACCCAGATTGATCTTTATTACATATTGTTTCAAACTGATTTCCTGAAAAACATCACTCCAAATACAGACTGGGCCGTTTCAAACGAAACAGCGGCTCTGTAGGAAGGCAGAACCGAATTAAATAAAAACATTCGAACATGTAAACTACATTTTCGAGGTGGATATCGTTGGCGATGAATTTCAGCCGAAATACATTGATCGCTAGGAGCTGTGACCGCCAACCCACCTCGTTTCCGAGGTGTAGAACTTAAATTTGGGAAATAACTTTTCATTCACGCAATCAATAAAAATAATATCTGATGAAACAACTGTCGCCATAATTATGATTATCAATGAAAACTAAATATTCAAACTGCATAACACCTATTTCCATACAATAATACAAGTTCTGTTCAAAGTGAGAACTCACATTTTGTAGCATTCTTCAATAATTGTACGTCATGAATCTTCCATAGATTCTGGTTCGTTTGCTTAACTTTTGTTTTCCAAGTGACCCCCACAAGTCGATTGAGCTTAAATCTAGAGATCTGGCTCTGAAGAGCCCTATTCCAATCCAACTCCCACGAAACATTCTATCCCAAAACTCCCTAAGAGGCTATGCATAATGGGGAGGTGTCCTGTCTTGTTCAAATAACAAATGTTCTTCATGGTACTGATCGTCATTATCAATGATGACTACTTATTGTGAAAAAACAAATTCATTCAATAATTCCAAATAAGTTTCTCCTGTCAGGTTACCGGTCTAATCAAACGTTCCCCAAAGATTCCAACCCAGATATTGAGTTTTTGGGAGACAATTCTGATGATTCACAGTCGAATTCAAAAAGAATGTAGACTCATCAGAGAAGTAGATAGATGTTGAAAGGGAAATTCTCATCTAGTCTTGTAGCCATGATTTCAGAAGATTCCTGTCGCCTGTCAAAATCATCTTCATTAAATTGGTCTGACTTATGTGGTGGAATTTATGATGTTTCCGGATTCTGCAGATACTGGTTCTACTGATATTGGTAACACTAGCCAATTTCCTTGTGCTCAATGTTGGGTCTGCATGAACTCGTCCTGAAAGTGCAACTTCAACACGTTCATATCTCAAGGAAAATTTACGTTCTGGGTCTCATTCCTTGTTGGCTACTGATGCAGTTTGTCGAAATTTTAGCATTCATCCGAGAACGTATTTTCAAGGAACAAGTTTATCTGGATGCGTTTGAACACATTAACTGTAAAGTTACCGCACTCATTATTCTTAAAAAAAAACTCTTTCAGCGATCGTACGCACACCATTATTGAGGAAGGATATTCAGCAGCTTTAATATACTTATTTCCCCAAATCAATTAAGTTCAGTCGGGAGACGTGTTACTTCGGATACTATGTAACAGAAATTATTAACAACTAAAATTCAGATGACTAATGTCTTTCTGTGTTTTTAGACTTGGCCAAACCATTCGACACTGTACCACATAATAAGCTCCTTCAGAATCGCAAAAACTAAGGTATAAGGGGGATAACTCTTAGCAACCTTGAAATATTTTCGATCGAGAACTTCCAATTCCTATAATCTTTGAAACAAATAGATAGAATCAATTCATTGCTGTTGTCATTAAGAAGAAAAATACCTTCGAATTGAGGCATCACTTGCCATATGTTGCCATTTAAAAATTTTTGGATGGCGATCACAACTCCACAAAATTGAATGTATTTTGGGTGTATTTCATCGCAAACGATTTCCCCCTCGAAGATGAAGTTGCCGTTTCAAACCGTTTTCGTACAACTCAATGGCTCAGTCTGTATATATGGCCATAGTGGTCAATTTCGATTTCCACCTTGAAATCTATCATCCAGTGCATAATCCACAAAGTAAACATTCTAGTGGAAACAATCCATGAGTAATCTCATGAAGCCCATACATTGATTATTCTATCGATGACAATAGATTTTTTTGTTCTTTATTCTAGAAACGTAGCTCAGTCTGTATCATACAGCTGATAAATATTTGGAGATATACCAAACCAAAAAATCAAATTATTACTGCTTCAATATAGGTGATTTAGGATACCTTTTGATGAGTTCTACCCACTGATTAAAAAATAACTATATTCGAAGACATTCTGTTTATTGATTTTATTCAGAATTATCTCTGAGATATTCAGCACCTAAAATGGCATACCAGAGAAGATTTAAAATCTGCTCGAAAAATATTCCACTACTATATAGTGAAATACCCCACAGCAATTGGATATGGAATGAACAGATTTAATGGAATGGAGAAATCAATATGATAAGTTATAAAAAGTTAGCAGAAATGCAGTAGAAAGCAAATCTCACACACTAACAGACACATCTGTGAGTCGCAAGTTTCAAAAGAAACCTTGAGTTTCATTTCGACTGCTCCCAGATTTTTGAGAAAATTGACAACACTCACTGATAATTCCACATGTTGCGTGTGAAGGGACTATCTGATAGTGAAAATACTACTTCTATGTCTCCGCTAGCCATTCTCTCTGGAGCTTTCTCCAAATTCCATCTCATGATTCTCCCAAAGCCATGTTGCGGACCTAATGGCCATTCTCCAAATTGTGCTGCATGTCAAAAGAAAATATACGTAATAGGGGCAATTGTATGAACTGATCAATATATATCTTCTATTGTTAAATGCAATATTTCATTAGATACTCACGGAAAACAAATGGTATTCCACCTCTAATAGCTTTCTTGCCGTCAAAGATGGCTTCCTTACTGGAAATGGAAAACAATAGATATATTGGTCATTGGTTTCCTTATCTGTAAGACTTAAACTACCAATCTGCAATACTGTGCAAATCATGTGAATATACTGAAGTTCGGAGAATATGAAAACTACTCCAATATCAAATTACTTCAAGAAAAATTGAGAAAGCCTGTATCATATAGCTAAAGGATTTATTAACTCCGAAATATAACTTTTACTTTCTGATCATTAATTACAGATCGGAAGATTGTGGCAAAACCATCTGAGATAAGTACATGGGACACAGATTAATAATGCATTCCATAATTTGCATATCTCAGATAAGGCAGAAAAGCGAAGAACCGAATTATATAACAATTTTTTTAATTAAAGAGAAATATAGTTGAATATTTCGCGGAATCTACTCTAATTCTCTGTAATGTTTTCCTTCATTATTTCAAACCGACATTTAGTAGCAAAGTTTTAATTTTAGGGTCATTTCAATAACATACAGAAGGCACAATTTCTTTGACAGGTCAAATTCCACGCTTCAAGAAGGCCTGCAAACAGAGTGGACTCACCTCACAAAAAGTTGTTCCTGATTGTTCACTCTCCAAGAGACGACAGTGGCACCTGTAAATAAAAACGTAAACAAAAAAGATAGGTTATGTAATTTTTTTTTAGGTTATACTTTTTCAAACTCTTCTTTCAACTCTATTAAGAAGGATTGATTTGTCTCCAACTCACCATGTAAATTTATCGTACACGTAGTATTATTACCCCTATCCATCAAAACGCAGCTAGTAGCCGCCATCGCGTATATTTCGGTCTTCGACCGGTTTGTTTATCTTTGGAGAACAAAATGTTTTCTTCCCGAGCTTGAAATCGATCTACTGTACCCTCACTTTACCTGCGCGGTGAACCGCAGGTGCAAATCTCTTCTGGTACAAGGTTCAATTGCACAAACCTATAGATAACTACTCGATTATTATCTTATCTTTATTTGAAAAATCTGCTTCAACAAAGAGGCGCACTAACGACGAAGAAACAGGCAAGCAGGTTACGGTTACGAGCGTAGCAAAGCCATGGATTGGATTCTGAATTTTATAAAAAAATTGAAATATGCCATGGCAGCTGCCATCTACCCAGCAACAACGGAAGCTAGAGTTTTCCTTGAACAACTCCTGCTAGATACCTACCATACCTACGTTGAGATTTCCATTGGAATTTTCAAATATTGCAAGAATAAAAGTGACCATTGTGAAACACAAGAATACAATTTTTCGCGAAATTTTACAGATACTCCTAGTGTATTCGAATTAAAATTTTGTTTTAGAATTTCTATATATATATAAATATATCAGTGTTTGTTTACAGTCTTCTCTAATATGTAGGGTTTGTTCAGGGAAATTAGACTGGGTTTCAGAGTAATGTAGATTTTTTTTTTTTCTTGACCGAGCTTTCGAACAATTATTTTCCTGACTGAAAAAGAGTAAAATTCCATTTGAAAACTTAAAATGTAGTATGAAGTTAATTTCTATTACCTTCTATGTGACACCTAGCTCTAGCAGTTAATTCAAATATTCCCAACAAAATACTTTCAACTCAAATTAGTTCCCCATGTGGCCGTTGGTGTCGCTAGTGAATGGCCATCTAAGATGGCCGCCACTTTGTTTCCACAGATTAGTGGAAAGTTTACACTTCTTATATATTTGTATTCTGTGGTACGAAGGATAGAGTTCTATCATAGACGTAGCTACGCATAGACAAGATATATTATATTATGGTTCTATCACAGACCAACTGTGGTCGTGGTTCTATGATATTGTATATCTTGTCTATGATTGTTTCATGAAATAAATTTTGTTATTTGGATATTTGTGTTTATTTAATCACAGATTTCAATCCAAATACCACATTCATTATTTGTTCAATAGCAACAACAGAGACTCTGGCTCTGGAAGCAATACCGTATAATAAAATAAGAGTGACAGACTCACTTAATTTTTCTACCCGATAAAGGACTGTATAATAAGATGTAAAACTTCTCAACGAAATGATTGCTAAAGGTTGTCCCAAATGTGACCAGCAGGTAATATCCTTTGGTAATTTCGAGATGAAATATATTTATTCTTGTCACTTCAGGTGCCAGTAGCATGTAAGGCTTGTCCTTGTGGTCATTCATTTTTTAATGCTAGGAAAACTGCAAGGGTTTTGTCCCCTGGAGCTGATATGAGGAGAAGGACCCAGCGGGTAAGAAGGGAAAAACCGAACTATTATGATGCCCTCGAGTTTGATAAGCGTGTTAGAAAGGTGACAATTTCGATTGTATCACTATGCAAATATTTAATTGAAATAACATGATTTCAGACGAAACAACGTCATAGTGAATGTGAGGATGAGGATGGCAACAAAAAGGAGGGAAAAAGGAAAAAGAAGGTTAAAAAAGAAGAGGAAGAAGATGATGAGATAATTAATAATTTACCTTTGGAAAAGCAAAAGCAGTGTGCTATAATCTTAGATGAATTGAATAGAAAACTACAAATGGTTACCTGGAAACCAACATGACTTATATAAGACCAGTTGTGTTTTGTTAGTATATTGAAATTTATAATAAATTGTTGATATCCTTTTCACATTATAAAGTGCTGTATTTGAAGAACTCTAGTTTCATATTTCACATAACTATTCATCTATTTAGTAGCTTTTTTGGAGATTCAGAACTACCAAAAAAGGAAAGTAAAATCTATTTTTGAAACATTTATTTGTCATTATAAAAAGTTAAGATTATTTTTTTATAGTTGATAATATTCATTCTCTAGAATATTTTTGGCTCAAATTATAGTACAAAAATATTTACATCTGTATACTTCCAGCTTATGCATTTCCTTAATCATCTTTCACCAGAACATTATTTCGTGAAACAATATCCCAAACTACTGATAGATTTGTAACAACAACCTATTGAGTGGAGTATGGGATTTTTGTCATTTTTCTTTCCGAATTTAATAAACCTTAAATTCTCATACTGTAAAATTCAATCAATTTTGGCTCCTGGCAAGAAACTATATTATGAAGATGAAAATTAAATCATTTTGAAAATTCAAACCATTTAATTATCTTGTAATAGTTCATCACTGTTGCTCAACATCTTTTCAATCCACTCAGAATTATAATAGTATTTTGTATAAAGAGAGCAAAAAATTGAGTTTCAGAAATGTAATTGTTTCGAAATTAAAAACATGACGCTTCCTAGGTTTGAAGCAGATGAAATCCGTTTAAAATCTTATCAGTATATCATGATTGGAAATATAATTGACATATCTAAATAAAATTCATCTAATTATTTTTATTGCTACTTTAAGTATATAAGGTTTTTGGTATTTGGCCTCCTAAGATGTTCTTTCATATGGCACGTTAGTGTGGGAAACATTTTCTATATATAATAACCGAAATTTACATCTATGTTTTCTGTATGGTACAGAACAATAACATTCAACTTATGAAAAATCAGTAATTAAGAAATTATAGTATATAATTTTGTTTTTCATTTTTGTGCTTTTTTGAATCTGGTATACAAGGCATGAGAAGCCATAATGATGCTGCACAAACTAATAAAATACCCAATACAATGAATAACATAACATATGTTGAAGGTCCATCAAGAACTGCTCCACAAATAGGTGGACTAATTAACTGCAAGATACCATTGAAAAACAATGATATACCATATGTTGACTGAAGTCTGTCTTCTCCTAACATATCTGTCATAATGACAGCAGTGACTCCAGTATATGCTCCGGATGATATACCGAATATTACACAACAACATGAAACAAATACAAAACTTGGGTACACAGGTAAAAAAGCTAAAGCTAACCCAGATATAAGAAGACCTCCAATATAATAACCCAGTTTTGGGCAGCATTGAAGGTCTGATAGAGCAGATCCACCAATCCTACCAATCAAATCGAAGGTTGATACAATTGACAGAAGGAGAGCACCATTGGTTTTGCCATAATTTTGCATTAGTGCATATTGTGGTAAGATTATCAAAAAGTTTGTATAGCTCACTGCATTTATTCCACTCGATATCATTATTATAAGGTAAATAGGATCTTTGAGTAATGCTAAATCGATAAATTTCTTCTTAGGTGGTTCATTGAGTTTGCCTTGTGAACCTCGAAGGCTGAACGAGCTGGCAAAAACCTCTGGCTGTAAAGTCAAAGCACTTCCGTGGTAGGGCGTAGTTATATACTGAAATGAACTAGTAGAGGGGCTTCTTCTTGGTGGCATGGAATGTTTGGGGATTCTCAATCTCTGAATAGTCCCATCTTGCCTATCAGTTAGCTGTGTAGAATTAGACGTACCTGCAGGAACACTTATCTTCCTTTCCACAGTACCCTGAGATCTCATAGTTTGCATAGCTGCACTGGACGCGCTCCTATTGAATTTCCGGGATGCTTCTGAAAAAACTGTATCACTGAGCATGCTGTCTGCAGGAACTGACAGAGATTCATCAATCTGATTAACGGATTTCAGCGTACTCGTGGCTATTATTTCTTCTGGTTTATCATCTATTTCCTCTGATTGAACTATTACAGTTTTCATGTGCTTTTCGACAGGATCATAGAAGAGGGCAGCTACCCAAACATTCAAAATTAAACCACCAATTATCAGGCAAGTCCCTCGATAACCATAAATTTCTAAAATTGTTCTCAATAGTGGAGGCAAAATTATAGAGCCAAGGGCTGACCCAGAAATACATATACCATTAGCTACACCACGTAATCTGTTGAAATAACTTGTTACAATATATACAGTTGGGGGGAATGCTAGACCTGCTCCAGTACCAACAAAAACTCCTACAGTAATATATACATATATTATATTCTGGGCAAATGTTGTACAAATCATTCCCATTGCTGCAAAGGTGCCTCCTATCAATGTAACTGTTCTGTAGGAATATTTCAATGATAAGATACTTGACACAGGACCTGAAATAAGATAAAACTTTTTATTATTTTTGGAGAACAAAGCGTGCTGCCAAGGTTTCTTCAGAAAAGAAAACTTGACATTGACTCCTGAATCTGTTTAGAGGGAATGACACCAATGGTTCAGTACTTTCTTACCTAAGGAACTATATAAAAAGTAACATAGAGATGGTATCCACATAGCAGTTGCTGGGCTTGTTCTGAACACTTCCAAAAATTCAACCAGGAGTATACCAAAAGATTTTATTGTTCCTGGTATTAGGACATTTACTAATGTGGCTCCCAATAGAACCAACCATCCCCAACCCCCATCTGGTGGGACTTTTTTTGTTTTTTTCTTAACATCTTCCTCTTCAATTATAGCAACACCTATAACAAGGAAGGGGAAGATATGAGTATAGCAGAAACATACATATATCTTAGGTGCAATCAAGTTTTTCCCAGGAAAATGTTATTCTACAATAAAAAATAATATTCAAATACCTATGTTTCCTACTGAACTGGATTGGTATAAAATCCGAATACTATTCCAACATTTAACACAAAATATGATCGGATTGAGAACATAATTGGTGAATTTCATCAAACTGATAAGTCCATGATTTTGGATGTCTAATTGAGGTTAATCTATTGAAAAGATACAAATAAAAGAAAAAACATTGGTCATAACCTCTAAGTATTTTTGTTCTCATTACTACAGGAGGTTGCCACTATGGTGGATGGATAAATTCATACCTTCATACCAAAGCATCCACTAAGGCTTCATTGAGCCATGCTTAAATTATAAATACCAACAGAACTAGGGAATACTACTTTAAATCCGTCAGTTTCATGGCTCTCTGTTGAGAGGAAATCGATAAAGCAAAAAAGGACTTTATATAGGTACAGGTTCATTCTGGGAAATGAAAGGAACTTATGATATCTCAAGGATGAATATTTCTGTTTTTTTCTTAAAGTTCAATGCGCACAAACTAAAAATTTTTATTCTTCGGAAAATATAATGAGGAAAACCAACGTCCATGAAAATTCATGCGACAGAATCAGAATAGAATAGAAAAGTTTGATACCTATATAACTAGACCAGAACTAAACTTTATGCCAATAGCATTGACGTAATACTCTCATAAAGTATATGTAAAAATGATACGCGAGAAGCTTCTCTGTTTTAGGAAATTTTATTTTGGAATAAACACTAAGAATAAATGCAGATGAAAATGTTTTTGCCATTAAACTACTTCCTAAAGTAGCATTGTTTAAACAATGATAGTATTACAAATCAGGGGAAAAATATTAGAAAGGTGTATGGTTTATATTTTGATTGAGAAACTTACTTGACATCGTATAAAAACGCCTCAAAATAATTCCTGGAATATTGCCAAAACGTTCTGTTGACTATGACGTAATAGGAAGAATACAAAATTTCCAATTTCATATAAATAATTTTTTCAAAGTTTCCTTCTTGTTTCTGGTGAATTTCTACTTGAATTCATCTTTATTTTGATTGATTAATCGCTTATAACGATTTTTGAAGTTATTATTGTCCCAAGTTGTGACCAAAAAGTGATTAAGTGATGCGCATGCTCTATGCTCATGCGCAGTTGCTCCTCTATGCCTGAGCGTGGGTACGCTGTTTCACCGCCCCCTATCCTCATTCCACCCGCTTAAGTGCTTCAGTTCGCTTGTTTTAAGCTTCTTCAACCAAATTTGTTAGTTTGTGAATTCTTCCAAGAAAATGGCAGGCCATCAACCTCCGAGGCTACCTAGGAGCTCCCAGGGAACTGATATGATGGAATTTCTACGTTTTCCAGACGCAATCGCTTTCGAGGAAGTTATAAAGAATTGCAACATTTTGGCGAGACCTCTGGCAAACAGAACTTTGACGAACAAGTGCTACATTCTACTATGGAAAGGTGAAAAATGCTTTATTTAATATAATAATTGTGAAAATTCAATCCCTCTTCAAATTACGTTATCATTTTTAACTTTTCTTTCTGAATGTTCGCTATGAGTCGGATCGTCACTTTTAAATATTTTTGGAGATAAAAATGGGGGCGCGTGCATTTAGCTCCGCAGGGGACGCCTTCGGAATTATGCGGTATCATCGATTCATATTACTGCTGTAGGTATTTCTCGAGAAAATCTCACAATAATTTCCGACGGCATATGATGGGAATTGACTCGTAAATGTTCTCTTCGTAAAACACCATTTATTGGATTCTAGAGCCGTTTATAGGTAGCGTCCCTAGCGCCATTTTTTAAATTTTCAACTGTTATATCGTAAGTTCATCATAATGTCCAAATTTTAGGTAAATATTGTATACATGTAAGTCTCAATTCTTGTCTCTCAATTTAATCAATTTGTCTGAGCAGTATTTACTTCGAAATACTTATTTTAAAGATTGAAATGGCGTTCTTTCAACTTGCTAAAGGACGCCTTCGAATTATTACAGTTTACATTATCAATATTAATTTATCTTTCGAGTTTTTTCAACGAAGAGAAGTATTTCCCTAACACCATGTGTTATGAAAGGAATTGAATCTCAAAATTGAGTTTACAAAATCACTGTTGAGTTTTTCTGCGAATCGGTTCAAAGTGGCGCCCATGAAATTTGTCTTCAGCACCGATTTTTCATTTTACGGGACGTATCTGTTTCAACCCTGTGTCTTTCAATAGTGGATTCTTGTATTGATTGAAATATTCTTGGTTGGAATAACTTTGATGAATAATTTATTCAGAACAGATTTTGCATGCTCTTGTTCTTCCCAGGGGTAGTATTGTCTATTTGGCGTAATTGTTATTTCAGACAAAATGTATGGTACGTACTGTGGTTTCTTAAAAATGAATAATAAATCAGCGAATTACTTGTCCATTTGGAGTAACTTGAAACTGGGTAGTAATCAAATTTTCATTCAATTCCAAGTGAGCACGTCTTTTGAAAAATCTATAATTAAAACTTGAAATTTAAATTATTATACAATTTTTGTTGTCAGATATAATTTTCCTACGAATTGAATGAAGGGTGCTTTTTGCGCGCATGTTTTAGGGGAACAGCAGCGTGCTATCGTTTTGTCCAAATGTCTGCAATTTTCGAATTTTGAGCTGAAAATGGTTTCGAACGACTAGGTTGGACTCACTGATGACGAATCCGATGTCAAAATCGATTCTGTCCGGCCGGCCGTCACCACGATTACAGGCGTACGGAGGATTCTATCAACTTGAAATTTTCAGGAAGGGTTGCATTTCAAAATACGAAGGTTGTAATCGATAGGGAGCAAAAACGGTCAAACGGTTTCGGAGTTATAGCCATTTGAAATTGCGAGATGAATTTCCAGATATTTCAGGAACTACTCACAAGATTGGATTGAAACTTGACAGTTAGTTGGAGCATAACAACGCACAAGTTTTCACGAAATTTCGTTGAAATCACACGGTCTATCTATTGAATACGGAAGAAATTGGGTGGATTTTACCCATTCACGAATTTGGCCTTCTTAATTAAGGTCCAAACCTACCCTACAAATATCGAGTTTACGGTCAGCCTGACGGCCGGACCGTAAACACAATAACTTCAGAAAGAAACAACTTAGAAAATCGATATGTAGAGAAGGTTTGGGGCTTAATTACGAAGGTCGAATTCGTGAATTGGTAAAATCTGCCCAATGATTTCGTGGAGATACTCATTCAGAATTTTATTTTCCCAATATTTCCAAAAATACAGATTAGATCGAATTGAAATCGAGTACTTTATAGAAAAATAATAGTTCGAAGGTTCATACAGAATTTAATGGGGATAATTTATCGAAAAAAATCTAGAAAAGCATTGCCGTGAAGGCAGCAGCTTTTTGGCGCATGTTCAAATTCGTTGTCGGGGCGGTCATCTACATTGAACATGCGCGCAAAAGCTGCGCTGCCTTCACGGCAGTGCTTTTCTAGATTTTTTTTCTACTTTTTATCATTCTTATGGCAGGTTCACCTTAGAAATGTGACTTCAGAGTTATTTCAATTGAAATTCCTGTAAAATAATTGTTGCTCGGTTATTTTTACATTTACATATTTTTTAAGAGGGAATGGGCATGCAGGGCCGATCGAATGGCCTGCGCGTCCGCCAGACCTGAACCATATCAATTTTTTTATTTGGGGATTTCACAAGGAGCTGGTTTAAGCGACAACAAAGCAAAATTATGACAAAAACTTTAAGAAACGGAAAGTAAAAATAAAACAAAAACGTTGTCGATTATGTATTCAAAATGACGGAAGGGATTTTGAAGATTTTTTGAAGTAGGTAATTTTTCAGTAATTTGTGCTTTAATTCTCATCCAAAAGTAAGTACCTACATAATTTCAAATCTACCAACTTTAAAATATGCTCACATTTTCAATACAATTAAAATTACTTTAGAAACACATTTTTGAGTTGAATCCACCATAAGAATGATAAAAAGTAGAACAATAACATTAATCGTGTATCAATGATTTTTACCCTATCCGCCTTTGAAGACCGATAACAGTAAAAAAGGCCCATAAAGTGCTATTTTTTTTCTTATGATTTTGGTAGTTGAGGACCCTCCAAAATGTTTAAACCCAGCCAGAAGCTATGAAAACTCCTTTTTATATTTTTTAATTGATGTTGAATTTTTGAGTGAATCCTAGTGAAACCTGAAGTTCTAACTTTTAAACCTCTTTGAGTAACTTTGAGTGATTTCAGGAAGCTGCGTTTTTCTTATTAAAACAACATTCAGGGAGATCATGTTACAGAAAAAAAATCTGCAAAATACCAACTACATAGAAAGATATGAATTTTTGAAACCTCGCTGGCATAATGGATCGAAAAAACACAAAAAAAATTGTAACTCGAAAACTCAAAAAATCGCGTAACATACATAGGGTATTTTTGGATACCCCTAGGTGTGAGAAATCTTAAAACAAAATAATTGGGAAAGTCGTTTTTGCCTTATGACATATACCCCGTTTTCAAAGCATAAGCGAGATACAGGGTGTTTCATGTCAACTTTGAGCAATTCTGATAACTGTGGTGATTTGTACTTGACCTTTGAAATAACGGTTTTTGGTAACATCTTATTATCTCTCGGTGGCCAATTCAATTTATCTGTAGAATTCTGGAAAAAATATTTGAAAGTTGAAAATTTTTATTTTCGATTGCCAAATTGGATAGCATTATTTCAATGTACTCAATTTTCTAAGATGTTTCTAAGATGAAAATTTTTTCCAAAATTCAAACTCAACTTTTTTTTACATGTCTACAGTGAAAAAAAAATTTCATCCAAAATTATTGAAATCTTTCAAACTCGAACTCACCTTTGTTCGGAACACAGGGGCGAAAACAGAATGAGAAAATATCGATTGGTTTTCATTTTATAGCCTTCCAAAGATTCCGCTCGGAGTACTTAAATAATTTTTATTTAAGAAACTGGTGGCCCTAACGAGGCTGAAATTGTGCTAATGCGCCCCCAGAATGACCTGAATAGGAATATGAATTTATCAAAAAAAAAAATTTTCAAAAAAACTTTGATGGGATTCGAACTTGCTTCACTTACGGACAATAGGGTCGCGTATAAATTGGATTTATTCTGATTATAATGACGTCCGTTGCCAAGCAACAGTAGTTCATCGAAATTTGTCCTATTTTCCTACCAAAGTTTTTTAGAAAAAATTTTTTTCTTGATAAATTAATATTTCTATCTAGGTCACTCCGGAGGCCTATTAGCATAAATTTGGCATCCGTAGGGCCACCAGTTTCTTAAATAAAAATTGTTTATGTACTCCGAGCGGAGTCGTTGGAACGCTATAAAATAAAAATCAATGGATATTTTTTCATTCTGTTTTCACCCCAATGTTCAGAATGAAGATGAAAGATTTCAACAATTTTGAGTGAAATTTTTTTTTCACTGCAGACTTGTAAAAAAAAAAGTTGAGTTTGAATTTTGGAAAAATTTTTGAAATATTTTTTCCAGAATTCTACAGAACAATTGAATGGACCACCGAAAGATACTAAGATGTGATCAGGGCTGGGCAAAATACATGCTTGGCTTAATTGAAATACAAATTACAAAATACTTTCTCGCAGGTATTTGAAATACAAAATACTTTCAGGTCGGGTATTTGAAATATAAAATACAAAATACAGTATTTTAACTATTTGTATTTGAAATACAAATTACAAAATACATTCAGGTGTTCCGTGAAATGTGAAAAGAGTACAACTAATTCAACTCAGCTATTTTATCGCTAAATAAAGAATTTCCTTTCAGAAACACAAGATTTTTGAATGTAGTATCAGACAAACAGCCTCTTGTTTGGGAACGAATAAAACCTGCTAAAGAAAACAATCTTTCTACAGGTCCTGATGGGCAGAAACTTGTGTTATATTGTTTGAACACATTTTTACGCGCTTGTTCTGGGGAACACCGCTTTATCATTTCATCACAATGTCTGTAATTTTCGAATTTTGAGCCGAAATTGGTCTCAAACGACTAGGTTGGACTCACTGATGAAGAATCCGTGGTCAAAATTGATTCTGTCCGTCCGACCGTGTGCGCTGTAACTTTCGAAAGGAAGGACCTAGAGTCTTGAAATTTTCAGGTTAGGTTAAGATCCTGAATATCTCGTTTGGGTTCGTTAATGGGCCAAATCTGCCGAATGGTTTTTGTGCTACAGCCATTTGAAATTTCGATTTTTCAATAACTCGAAAAATATTCATCTGATCGAAATGAAACTTGGTTGGAATATGGACAGTGTCAATAAGAAGAATTATCCATGGAAAAATTCGAAAAAAAATAATTTTTTTCTGAAAATTTATTTTTAAAATTTTCCTATTTCATTGTAATTTCCAAGTCACCATTTCGCAATGTGAACAAGCGCGTAAAAGCTGCTGACTTCACGTCAGTGCTTTTCTAGATTTTTATGTTAGGATAATGTTGAAGGATGGTAAGCTCTTTGCTCTTATCGTTTTTAGAAGTTGACTAACTCTAGCTCCATAATGAAAAGACCATTGCGCAGGACCTTTTCTTCCTTTCCATTTGCCGAAAATATGATTGCTAGCAAAAGAACTAGTTGAAGTAGATGAACTTCGCGCCATCTGAAGGGAGATTAAGGGACTATTTTCTGTAGAGCGCTCAGCGCTAGATGTATTTGTTCGGAAGTATTTCGAAGACAAAAGTATCGAAATACAAAATACTTCAGCGTCAGGTATTTGAAATACCAATTACAAAATACATTTTCAAGAAGTAATTGAAATACAAATACAAAATACGTATTTGTATTTCAAATACGTATTTCAATTACAAGTAATTGAAATACTGCCCAGCCCTGGATGTGATCAAAAACCGTTATTTCAAAGGTCACGTACAAATCACCACAGTTATCAGAATATCGCTCAGAGTTGATATGAAACACCCTGTATCTCGCTTATGCTTCGAAAACAGGGTATATGTCATAAGGCAAAAATGACTTTCCCAATGTCATCCATACGGCTATATACGTTTGACCAGTTTATGGTGAAACACCCTGTATAATTTGCTGGACTTTTGAGCATCGTCACTAGAGATAATAATTAAATTCCTTTTTTTCTATTCCAGAAACTATCTGCTGAATTTTACATGAACCATCAAAACGTCGGTTCTCAACCGAGTATATACTACAGATTTCATGCTATCAGATCGTTTTTTTGCGCGGCTGTTCTATCGTTTTGCTCAAATGTCTGTAGTTTTCGCATTTCGATCGGAAAATGACCTCGACTGACATAGTTGAACTCGCTGATGACGAATCCGATGTCGAAATCTATTCTGTCCGTTGCAATGATAACTTTCGAACGGAATGAACTAGTGACTCAAAATTGTCAGGCTACGTGATTTTATATGGAATCCGCAGGCCATGAAGTAATTCATATTCACCAAATTTCAGCTTGATCCGATATTATAAATAATGTGTCAAATTTCGTTGCTTCATATGCTCGGTATCGTTGATGGTTCCTGAATAACTCGAAACATACGAATTCTACCGAAATAAAATTTGGTAGTTTGTTCACGAATATTTTATATTTTGCGATATTCTTTTTGTAGGATTCTCCTTAAATTTCATGTTTCAACCAAGTACCTACTGAATTTTCATTCGATCCCATATGTATTTTCGAAGATATTGGTAGTGTCACATTTCGGATGGTTAACACTGAACACTGCGGAATCATCGGGTGAATTTCAGCCATTCACGAATTCGGCCTTCGTTATTCAGGTCCAAACCTACTATACAAATATCGAGTATCAAAGTGGTTTATTTCGGAAGTTATTGTGATTTCCATATGTCGTTAGGCAGAACACAAAAACTCCGGAAAGAAACAAGTTGGAAACTCGATATTTGTGGAGTAGGTTTGTGACCTAATTACGAAGGTCGAATTCATGAATCATCATTCATCAATGTGCAAAAAGTGCAATATTTTTTCTGCCAGATATCATTATCGCTGTAAAACAAAAACATATCAGATTTAACCCTGAATACGAATCGGTTATTTTTATTCAATTTTCTAATACTTATATACAAAACTAAAAAATTTAGAAAAGCACTGCCGTGAAGGCAGCAGCTTTTGCGCGCATGTTCAATGTAGATGGCCGCTTTGGTCACGAATTCGAACATGCGCCGAAAAGCTTCTGCCTTCACGGCAGTGCATTTCTAGATTTTGGATCTAAGAATTCGACCATCGTAATTAAGCCCCAAACCTACTCTACAAATATCTTGTTTCTAAGTCGTTGCTTCCGGAAGTTATTGAGTTTAAGGTCCGGCCGTTAGGCCGAAAGAAACAACTCACAAACTCGATATTTGTATAAAAGGTTAGGACCCTAATTACGAAGGCCGAATTCGTGAATGGGTTAAATCCACCCAATAATTCCTCAGATAAACCCATTCAAAATTTTATACCGATAAGATGGAATTGAAATCCAGTACTTTATCGAAAAATAACAGTTCGAAAGTTCGTACAGAATTTAATGAGGACAATATGATAAGATCACAGAATATTGAATATCTGGAAAAAAAATTTGAAATTTTTTTAAAATTGTTCTAATGACATGATCATCACGAAATATCGCACAAAGTTGTCTTTCAGCATCTTCGAACTAGCAGCGAAGTCTCATTTTTATTGAATCAGTATTTCTTGAGTTATACTGAAAAAAACATCGATATCGGAAAGAAAACCACGAAATTTCATATATTTTTTCCCCAATATCTCCAAAAGTAATAACCGTATCGAATTGAAATTTGGGACACTGCTGTGGAATATGGAGCTTAGAGTTCGCTTTGAATTTTTTTCGAATGTGATGAACAGTTCGCGAAAAAAAAATTCTTTCGAAAATTTTTTTTTCAAAATTTACTGATAGTATGATCCCAACAAAATTTCGCGAGAAGTTTCGCGTTGCTGTACTCCAATTAACTGTCAAGTTTCGATCCAATCATTTCAGTAGTTTTTGAATTTTCGTCAAAATAACGTCAAAACTTCGAAAGGCTCTAACTCCGAAACCGTTTGTCCGATTTTGCCCTCTAACGAACTTAACCGTCGCATTTTGAAATGCAACTCACCCTGAAAGTTTCAGGTCGATAGGATTTTCTGTACGCCCGTAATCGTGCATACGGACGGCCGGACAGAATCGATTTTGACACCGGATTCGTCATCAGTGAGTCCAACCTGGTCGTTTAAGACCAATTTTGGCTCAAGCATCGAGAATTACAGACATTTGGACAAACGCGCAATTTTCCCAATATCTCGAGGAGCACTGATGGGATCAAATTGGAACTTGGTAACTTGTTACAGAATCTCTGCGTGTAAGTGTATGCAATGAAAGGAATATATTTTTTTCAAGTCCATACTCAACAAAAGTTCACCAAATTTAAGCTTGATCGGATATTTATCTTTGGAAATATTATAGAAAAATATGTGAAATTTAGTTGTTATTTCTTCATCATCGTTGTTATTATCTCGATAACTGACAAAATACTGATTCGATCAACATTAAATTTGGTAATTAGTTAACCAAAGCTCATGCGCAAACAAATTTTCTTGAAGGTCCTCACGGAATTCCGCGTGAACCTTCAAACTGGTATTTTTCAACCAATCACTGGAATTCCATCCGATCTGAATTGTTGGAAAGACATTAGGAAAAAGAAATTTTGAATGGGTTTATCTGCGGCCTCATTGGATTCTACCCACTCACGAATTGGGCCTACGTAATCAAGCTCCAAACCTACTCTACAAATATCTAGTAAACACAATATCTTCGGGACTCGATATTTGTACCGCAGGTTCGCGACTCGATTTCAAGTTCTAATAAGTGAATTTGTAAAAAAAATTTCAAAAAGCACTGCCGTGAACGCAGCAACTTTTGCGCGCATGTTCAATGTAGATGACCGCTTCAGCAACGAATTTGAACATGCACGGAAAAGCTGCTGCCTTCACGGCAGTGCTTTTTGAAATTTTTTCTGATGAATAACTGGATTGCAATTCTATCAAATCTGTATTTTTGGAAATATTGGAAAAATAAAATTTTGAATGGGTATATCTACGGAATCATTGGGCGGATTTTACCCATTCACGAATTCGACCTTCGTAATTAAGCCCCAAACCTACTCTACAAATATCGAGTTTCTAAGTCGTTTCTTCCGGAAGTTATTGTGCTTACGGTCAGCCTAACGGCCGGCTGCGTAAACACAATAACTTCCGAAAGAAACAACTTAGAAACTCGATATTTGTAGAGAAGGTTTGGACCTTAATTACGAAGGCCGAATTCGTGAATGGGTAAAATCCACCCAATGATTCCGTAGATATACCCAATCAAAATTTTATTTTTTCAATATTTCCAAAAATACAGATCAGATCGAATTGAAATCCAGTACTTCATCGAAAAATAACAGTTCGAAATTTCATACAGAATTTGATGAGGATGATATGATAAGAAAAATCATAGAAACTTTTTTTTTCAAATTGTTCTGATGACACGATTATCACGAACTTTCGCATGAAGTTGTCTTTCAGCATCTCAAAACTAGCTGTGAAATTTCATCAGGACTGAATCAGTATTTCTCGAGTTATACCGAAAAAATAAACGATATCGAGAAGAAAATCTCGAAATTTGACACATTTTTTCCGGATATCTCCGAAACTTATGATCGTATCGAACTGAAACTTGATACACTGCTGTGAAATATGAAGCTCAAAGTGTGAGTTGACTTTTTTTTTGAATATGATAAATGGTTTCCGGAAAAAAAAATTTTTTGGAAAAAAATTTCGAAAAAATTTTTTTTTTAAATTCACTGAAGATCTGATCCTGACGAAATTTGGCTCAAAGTTGCGCGTCGTTATACTCCACCCAACTGCCAAGTTTGAATCTAATCTCTCAAGTAGTTTCTGAAATAAAAAATAAATAACGTCAAAACTTCAACTGCCTATAACTCCGAAACTGTTCGACCGATTTGGCCCATTAACGAACTTAAGCGCGGCATTCTGATGCGCAACCTATCCTGAAAGTTTCAAGTTGCTAGCTTGCTTCTGTCGACAGTTAGCGTGTCTACGGCCGGCCGGACAGAATCGATTTTGACACCGGAATCGTCATCAGTGAGTCCAACATAGTCGATTGAGACCATTTTCGGCTCAATCATCCAAAATTACAGACATTTGGACAAAACGATAGCACGCTGTTCCCCTAGAACATGCGCGCAAAAACCGACCAATAACTCCGTGGAGATTTTACCCATTCGATATTTTTATTATTTCCATTATACACTAAAATAGTAGTGAGTAGTAGAAGTAAAGCTGCGTTGCGCGAGATCAATTACTGAAAAGGTGACCGCTTGCGCTACTTTGAACCAGCACGGAAAGGCTCCTGGAACACGTCAGCGCTCCTCTAGAATTTTTCATTTTAATATTTGGGAAACTTGGCTCACGAATCGGTTTTATTTATTCATTTTCCTTTCGAATACTCACCAAAGAAAAATTTTACTAAATGTACGGTAAGATTTCCGATTGAATTGAAATTTTGTATTCGGGAATTGGACTTTCATTGTCAAGCACCTAACCACTCTACAAAATTCGATCTTTCAAGTGCTAGTATTTAACTCGTTTTGCTCAAAGGCCCATCTTGAACACAACACCAGAATCGAACAACTAGGTATAAGAGCAGGCGTGGAGCTTAATTACGAAGAAAGATTCATTAATGGATGAAATCCACCCAATGATTCCGCAGATATTCCAATTTTTGCGCGATTCTGTCCGGCCGGCCGTACGTAGGCAAGATTACGGGATTACGGGGAATTCTATCGATTTGAAACTTTCAGGGTAGGTTGCATTTTAAAATGCGACAGTTCAGTCAGTTAGTTGGCAAAATCGTCCGAACTGAGTTATAGCCATTTGAAATTTTAAGGTTTTCTCCCTGATATTTCAGAAACTTCTCAAAAGATTGGATTTTAACTTGGTAGTAAGTTGGAGCCTAACGAGGCGCGATTTTATAAAAATTCGAAAAAAAAACCTCATTATATTTGACAAAAAATTGCTCAGACCTAATGCTCCATATCTCACCAAACTAAGAATATAGTAATTATAGTTTATAATGAAATATTTAGGGATATTGGAAAAAATATGTCAAATTTCAATGTTTTTTTTTCGATATAGTTATTTTTCCCGGAATTACTCAAAAAATACTGATGCAATCATGATGATCATGGTAACTATATCAAAAATGCTGATGAACAACTCTGTGCGAATCAATTTGAAACGAGAAAATTAAAAAAAAATTAAATATTCAATATTCTGCAATCTCCTGATCATATTATTCTCACAAAATTGTATATATGATTCTTCAAGCTGTAATTTGTCGATGAAGTACCGAATTTCAATTTGACCTTACCTATAATTCTGGAAATATTGGGAAAATAAAATTTTTAATGGGTATACCTGCGAAATGGGTGGTTGGATTCTACCGATTCATGAATTCGGCCTTCGTAATTAAGGTCCAAACCTAATCTACGAACAAAGAACTTCTATTTTCGAATTGAAATTGAGTACTTGATTGTAAAATGACAGCTTGAATGTTCATGCAGAATTTCGTGAGCATATTTTGATCAGAAGATCACCAAATTTTCATTTCGTTCATTTTATGTTATTTAGAAAAACTCATATAAAAGGATGTTTCCATTTTCAACTTTGCAATTCTAGATTCCGAATGTCAAAAAGTTACATGAAAAATCATTCGTACTAAGGTTGTTGATTCTCTTTTCAGCCACCTACTTTTCTTCATCAGTCTACATTGGTGTAAGACATGTGCAAGATACTCTTAAAGCGATGAAAGAGGAGCAGGTACCTTGTTTAGTCATTATGGCAGGCGACACCTTTATAACCGACGGAATGACCGATATCATTAGTACTTGTAAGTCGAGAGATATACCCTACATCTTTATACCGAACAAGGGCTCAATGAAAGACGCTCTGAGTGTGGATAACGACGTAATAGCAGTATTGATTGCTTTTAAAGATGACCCAGGAATGAGGAGGGAGTTTGAAGACTGCTATGTTAGCATGAAATCCCAATGTTTTAAAGCCAGAAAGAAGCGTAAAGTAGAGCACAGCTGCCGGGCTTCATCCACTCGTACAGCACCACCAGAGGTTGGTCCCAGGGGTGAGATGCCCCAACGAGTAACCACTCAAGTATCGACGGAACCATCAAGCGTGTCAATATCTCCGAGGCTCGAGGAACCAGGCACCAGCTCTAGTGCTGACTGGATAACAGTAGATTCAGATTCTGACTTAAGTGATGACCGGTCATCCTCGAAAGACTTCAGTGTAAATGTTCCTGATGAAAGTGGAAGTAGTTTCATGGAGTATGTACGCATACCGTCACCTACACCCGCGCCATCACCATCAAAGATGGCTGCTCACCAAAATTTAGAGGATCCGGTTGGCGATACGACAGGAGCTTGCTCAAGTGAAGAATCCTTGGTAGCAGGCCCCAGTAGGGAGTTCAATGTACCAGCTTCATGTACACGTGCGCCACATACTGTACATAGGCAATCAACCTGGCCTATTCCATTGCCGTATGCCCCAAAAGAAGATTTTGACGACGAAAACGTCAAAATATATCTACAAACGCTCTGCAAAAAAAAAAAATTACGACTCAGAAGCAAAACATCTGTGCCACCCATGTGTTGCACCCCGCAATCTCCACTGGGTCAAGACTACAGCCAGGTTGTTAAACATCCTCAACCATTCACAACAACTCAAGAATCTGTAGTTTCTCAGTCTCCGGAACAAGTGCCATCAGTAGATGATTCGGACGATATTTCGTTTTGGTATACCATGGATGACTTGTCCTCAACCTCCGATGAAACAATAGACAGGTCAACACGTCGTCTATCAACAGACTCAAGAACACTGCACGCAGTGTGTAGCACGGAGGAAGTTGAGGTAATGTTAGATGAACCTACACCGAGTATGTTGCAAAACGAAGGAGCTTCTGGGGACGGAAATGTGTGCCCCATGGATACATCCCAATCCTCGTCTCCAGTGTCGACCCAGGACATTCTAACCGGGGAACAAGCAAATTCGTCTGAACGAACATCACGTGCGTTGGGGGATGCTCGCTTTCGTGGTCTGAACGACCTTCCTCCTATTCCATCATTTCTTGGAGTGACAGAAACTTCATCTGCCCAATCTCTGCTTGGCTTGGAATATGCTCCTTCGAACACATCATCTGGTGAATTGAGTAACGTTAGTTCTAACCCATCATCTCTTCTATTTGGAGATGAGCCCTCGATCCCATCGTCAGGTGGGTTAGGTGATTCACGTTCTGCACAATCATTCAATGCAACATCTGAAATACCACCATTCCGTGGCTTGGGAGACGCACTTCCTGACTCGTCATTCCATGGATTAAGGGATACCCCTTCATGCCGAGGATCAATCGGAATTCCTCCTATCCCACCCTTTCACGGAGCCTCTTCTCAAACGCAATTCCAAAGATTAAGTTATACCCCATCTGCAGCAATAGTTAGAGAAATAGGTGAAATTCCTTCTATTCCACCTTATCGCGGACCAAGAGCTGATGCACAAGGTGAAGTTTGCTGTATTCCGTCGTCCGGAGGATCATCACTAGGGTTAGGTGATTTTCAAGCAGGTCCGTCACGGAGAATGGGTAATGTCCACGCTTCCACCTCTACATCAGGTGGATTGGGTGATGCGCCTCCTATGCCTGCTCCGTCAAGCACAGCGGGTGATGTGCCTGCCGTACCTTCTACATCTGGTGAAGTAGGCGACGCTGCTGTTGTTCCTGCCAGACCTAGAGATGTCAATGCTGCAGGGGAGGGATCTAGTCAAATGAGCATGACAGTACCAACAGCTTTTGGTGATGCTTGGCCCATAGGTGTGCGTAACCCTAATGTTTTTCGTCACAGAGTAACTGGAACTGGGGAAGGGCACCAACCCGCTTTCATGCCAACCAACTTCAGTTATGTTTTTGCGCCGCGAATAGTTTATACTGCTGCTTCTACCGAAGATGGTAGAAGAAGGATGTGGAATACTCCTCCTGATGGTATGCCCAGGGAAGAGGATATTCTGGCAATTCCTTTCCCAGGAGAAGAAGATAATCGTCGTGTTGCAGAGGAAGACACATATGGGAATAACAATACGTCGTCACGATCTAGTTCTATGGACTTTTATGAGTCGGATACTTCCTCAGACGAATCTGAGCTTTCCTCGGATGATAGCGTTGATCCGCCTAGTCCATTTGAATTCAATGATCAGGAATGAGAGGTTTCCTTAGTCCAGAAAGAAGTAGCAAAGCAAAATTCAAAGTGTTGAAAATTAAAAAAAATTCAATTGGTATTGTTCCTATTTATTTCAGCCAAAATCATTCTATGTTCCTATATTCAGAATGTACCTAGTGTAATCCATCCGACCCGAAATTTATAGTTTGTTATATTGTTGGTTATCTTAGTTTAAAATGTTCAATGTCTTGAGAGTCCGAATTTAAAGAATATTATATTATATAGGATAAGCGAGGAACATCGATAACAAATTCATATGAATATTTGAGTAAATACTAATTTGACCATCGTGAACACAGTAAAGAATTTGTATTTTGATAATGGTATATCAATTTGCAGTTCTGAGAATATTCACTATGAGGAATGTAATAGATTTTCTATTTTTTTAAAACTTATTGATGCGATTTCATTTCATAGCTAGAATGTCACCTTTTTCATCAGATAAATGTGCCTTATATTATTTCGCATTCTGGTTGTTGATTATAGAAAATATAAATGTAATTCCAATCAATCTATCTTGAACTTTTTTTGGCTCAACATGTTTGTATCATTCTTCGAATTGTCTCTTTTATTATTGAATATTTAGGTATTTCATTGTGTTTTTTGTTTACAATTGAACCTATAACGACGATATTACAGATTTTCAGTGTTATGTGAGTGAATAAAAAATTCCAGGTTCGTATCTCAAAGGCATTAAAAAAACTACGAATTACAAAGATTATTCATTCCAGATTGGATATTTTTTTAAAATTAATTGATGCGATTTCATTTCACAGCTTGAATGTCACCTTTTTCATCAGATAAGTGTGCCTTCATATTATTTCGCATTCTGGTTGTTGATTATAGAAAATATGAATGTAATTTCAATCAATCTATCCTAAACTTTTTTTGGCTAAACATGTTTGTATCATTCTTCGAATTGGCTCTCTAATTATTGAATATTTAAATATTTCATTGTGTTGTTTGTTCACAATTGAACCTCTTACGACGATATTACAGATTTTCAGTGTTATGGTGTACATTAAAATATCTCGAATTAATAAAAAATTCGAAGTTGTATCTCAAAGGCATTAATAAAACTACGAATCACAAAGATTATTCGTTCGAGATTTGATATTTTTTTAAAACTAATTGATGCGATTTCATTTCATAGCTAGAATGTCACCTTTTTCATCAGATAAATGTGCCTTCATTTTATTTCGCATTCTGGTTGTTGATTATAGAAAATATAAATGTAATTTCAATCAATCTATCTTACATTTTTTGTGGCTAAACATGCTTGTATCATTCTTCGAATTGGCTCTCTTATTATTGAATATTTAAGTATTTCATTGTATTGTTTGTTTACAATTGAACCTCTTACGACAATATTGATATTTTAAATGTTCGTTTAATTTTTTGTAATGTTTTTACTGTTCTATATTTTCAATAAATATTCACCTGCTGTATCTCGTGTTTACTGTTTGTGATGAAAATTTATCAAAAATACAAATTCGAAAGTAAATATAAAATTTTTGTTCACATATCAATTTCCTTCTAATAAATCAACATTTTTCCTGATTCAAATTCAATATTTCCAAGCATTGTTGGGAATGTCAAAACATAAGTTTATATTCAATTATATAGACCGTTGTCAATTTCAAGTGAAAGTTGTTACATGTTATCCATATGGGTGTATACCAGTGTTGAATCCAGGGGAGGGCACGGGAGGGTCATACCCTCCCTAAGCGTGGCCGATACACCCCCTGAGCAAAAGACTTTCCCTGATTATAAAATTTTTGAAAATCGTAAGAATGCGAAATGTTGCCACTCTCCTATATTCAAGAGTTTTCGGGAAAAGAAAAACTGAAATGGAGTGAAAAATGGAAAAAAAACTACATTGCACATCCTCACAAAAGAATTAAAAACATCGAAAAATCACTGACGCCTGCAGAACAACACCCCGTTATCTAGTATAAACGTCGAAACATTTCAAGGAACTATGTATTTTCTTTCGGAAGTTACGAACGAAAGGACAGAATTGAATTTGACCAGGAATTCCTCAGCAACAAATCAACCTAATAGTACAAGACAATGTTCGGCACAAAATTGTGAAATTACAGATATCTGGGCGAAAAAAATTGCTCCGGCCTGTATTCCATATCAACACTCGCCAAGTTTTTTGTTTGTAGTGTTGGTAAAAATAGATTAGAACAAACTGAAGTTTAATCCTAGAAAGAGAACTGTTCAAAACCCTTTCACCATTCCGAACAAAAATACGACACGTTACAAAAAATAATTGTAGTTTTCTGATCATGTGAGAAGGCAATATTATTATCAATCAATTCGATTTCATTTTGAACATCAGAAGCTTGCATTTCTGACATGCAATCAAGATTTCAGTTCATCAATTTTCCTAAACGAAAATATTTATACCTACTCATCTGTAGTATGTTTTATTGTGTCGGTGAAAGCTAAACAAGGGAGAATAAAAATATGAGTAAATCATATCTTTATTTATTCTGAATATGTAGCCAGAGATGCCATCAAATAAAATAAGATCTTGATTGGAAATGCGAGCGTGAAATTGAAACAAATGGATAATACCCTATTGATACGCCAATGCAACGTCAAGTTTCTTTAAATAACGATATGAGACATGAGTGTCATGAATACATTTGTCGAGTCGGTTCAGCTGGATAACCATGAAAATTAGCGTAAATAATATAAGCGTGATAATTAAAATGATTACATTTCGTCTTAGGGAAAAACCAAAGCACTAACTCACTTTTGTTATTTCTTATGTTGACCCTGGCTTTTTGCACATTTTCCACTGTGGCATGGTTTTTAAGAGGTGGGTGTTCTTCTGGGGTTTCAAGTAGGGGCTCAATCACCTCTAGCTCCCTCGAAAACCTTCGGCCATCTGACATTTCTTCTCACTATACCACGAACTTTTCGACTTGTTTTGTTGTTTACTAGCAACCAGACCAGCTGATGCTTCCTGAATACAGCATGGAGTGAGAAGGCATCTGGGCGATATCTGATTTATCGAACAAATGCGGTCGATCAAACTTCCCATAGAAATGATTTGTTGAGGAAATGACAGTCACATGTTTTCAATGTCTGTTGAGTTCGCCCGCGAGCCACGCGCTTGTAGTGAAATTATCATTTTCAATATATGCTTAACTGTTCAAGTAGGAATCGATTGTAGTTGTTCCAAAACAAATATTCTTATTAGCATACCTGGAATCATGTAGGTACACCCATTCATTAAAAAAAGCGAAGGAATTTCAGTATAGTTGTGATTCCTCATCATATATTTATACCCCGACCCCAGCAAATAAGATCCGCCCCTGTAATTGTATTCACACGCAACCGTTTCGCGGTGATCAAAGTAGAAAAAAAAACGATGTTAGTTCTTGATCGTGTAAATTCATTCATCTAATTCCGTTATATTCATACTCATCGTTAATCTAGTGAACTAATTTTATAAATGATATTTGGATCAGAAACATTCTGAAATGCATAAATTATTAATATAATTCGAATTCATTGCATTTATTTCATTCAGAACATTCTTTTATGTTCAATTTTCAGAAATGTACGGCAATGCTTGAAAATTTTTCATTATACCAATCACGTTTTATTCAGAACTAAGATTTTAAAGAAAAAAAACAGGAACACTCACCACAAGATCAAAACGAATTACGGCATCACATAAAAGAAGGATGTCGTGAAATCAGTATCAATCCGTTCAGTCGTTTCTAAACCTGTTCACATTTTATAGTATTTGAGGAATGGACTATCGAGAATAGGATAATGCTCTGTAACACACACGTGCACTGAGTTTCCATTCATGAATGTTTTGGTTCTATTCCTAAACCTTTCCACTACTGTTGCATCTTTTGACCAAACTAGCGAACTATTCAGGCTTATGCAAATGTGTGCATACGTGTTAACAATAATTGTAAGAATATCTGAATCATGAAATTCCTTGTATACACATCGTCAGAATATTTATTTCACATCTACGCTTTTTGATATATGTAAACAAATGTGAATTTTATTTCACAAATGGGTGTTAATACTTTTGTTGTTTCAAATTTCGAGAATACAAGTAAAATTTTTCGTTTAACTTTAAATTGTGTCTTATCTGATTGAAAACTCATTGTGTTGAAAGTTACATGTGGTAATAAGTTGAAGCTGATTCATAATAGCCATCTCTATAACGGACAGTCGGATTAAATTAATCATAAATAATGGTTATAATAAATCTCATTTGGCGTATATCTTGTTTATGATGTATGAGTTCGATCCTGACTCACGATGTATTATTTTGCTGATTTTACTTATTGGATCATATCACATGCATGAGTACCAATGACATTATGATATCCAATAAGTTTTGTATTATGATCATTTCTACTTTCAAAAGGTAGATTTAATATTTTGTTGGATCTTTTTCACCATTGTAGGTTTTTTCGGGATTTTCACTCCCAATATCTGAAACAAAATTAAAAATTAAGTTGCCTAATGAACCATACCGGAACAATACAATCGATAAACAAAGCGAACGTTTCAGAGTATAAATCTGATTCTTCCTACTGATAATTGAGAAAATTTGCAGAATTATTATCTTTTGATTTTGTGAGCCTTTTGCCAAATAAGCTTCAATCGATATTTTTTCCTGTCACAATTTGTTATCTGAAATAACAGAACAAGAAGACGTTATGGGCTTCCTTTATATTTAGATATAAAGTCTCAATTATTCTGTTTTAGGGAATCATAAGCATGAGAAAATTATATCCCATCTGGTTATGGTGTTTAAAATTAAAAATCACTGATGTATGAATGAATATGAAATTATTTTGAAGAAATATCTATGGTTAAGAAAGCTCTCAATTGGTACTGTAGAAATTTTCCTTTGAATTCATATTACCTTTAAAATAGATATACTCAAAACACCATAACACTAGTTTCAATTCCTTATGGGAAAAAAAACAAGAAATGATATATGTGAATTAAAAGACAATTCTCTTGGGTCATATGAAACATAAAATGGAAAGGTGAAAAAATAAATGGCAAATTTAAAAATAAATTGTTTAATAAAATTCAACAATCAATCCATCCAAAAAATTAAATAGAATTCTCTTTCTGTATCCAAAAGAATGAGAAATTGTGAATGAGCAATGTTGTCTTTTCTATTGCTTATTACATAGACGAGGTGAATGGTTGCCAGAAATTCTCTAGAAAATGTTCAGTCGGTTTTCTTGAGTCCCTTTGCTTTCCACGCTTGTAAAAGATTCCAGGCGAAATAAATAGAAAATACATGAACCTGTAGTGCAAGGAATATGAAAGCATACCATAGAAGACCATATGGGTAACCCTGAAACATTGCATCATCCATTATTATTGGGAAGTTATAAAGATTTATCCAGCAAGAAAGTAGTATCAGTATATACAATCAATTGAATCGACTAGGAAATCTTCTATATTGTGTTGTGCACTAACAAATAGTCGTAGGTATGATGTTTTTGAAAATAGTCCATCCATCAAAATTATAAGAAATGTAGATTACACCTTCTTGCTGAGCACTAACGCATAAATCTCATACCTGCCAGAACTGTACGTCTTCAAGATCTTCCTCATCCTTAGATGTCAAATAGACAAGTACATCTTTGAAGTAGTAAATAAAAGCATAAATCAGTGGAATGAAACCAAAAACAACTAGACCCGCAATGTACTGGTTCATTTGTTTTACTCGGTTCCTTTTGATGGCAGCTAGACATAGGAAGGAGAGCAGTAAACTTACACACCAGGCATATTCCCACCATAACGGCTAGAACAAAATTTTAGTGCACTCCTAAAAAATAAAAATTGTAATGCCTTCTTACCTGAGGAATTCTCAATTCCTCAATTTCTAGAATAAATATATCTAATCTGTCTAAAATATCTGAAGACAATTTTCCCAACATTGCAAAGAATAATAGATAATGGAAAAATATACAGTATTTGAGTCTTGATTTATTCAAAGCACTGAAACAATGAACAGACAATTAATTGAACAATTATTGGCATTAATTCAACTATGTAAGACATATTTTTGAAACAAAGAATTACCTTATTTGATATTGAGCGGCAATACGTTGCCTATAGGCATGGTCCGTCCCATCTGTACCCAATGGGGTATAATGTAAGCCTTTTGTAGCCATTATGTTTCAAAATTTCAGTTTTATGTTGGATATTTCTCAACATTCAGAACCATTTATTCAGATAACCTCAACCTTATCCACATAACAGCAGATCAAAAGCTCTACTCAACTCTTACTGTCAAACACAAATGTCATTTTTCCTCGGCTTACATCAAATCCAATCCGAGAGAAACTGATTTTCAGTGATTTTGCGCATGTTGTTAAGTTGTTATAGTGAAAAACTGAAAAGTGGAAATATATTTTCCCTTTGGAATATATTTGTATTCTTCTGTGGTTCTATAGACCATGTTTCAAACAATATACAATGCTCAAATCTCTCATGAAAAGGGAAATTCACATTATTCATTTGTAATTGAATTAATTGATTTTCAGAACAGAAAAATGGTATAGAAATTATTACAGGCCACATCAAAAAGTAAGTACTGTTCTTCTCATATGAAAAATGGCAGAAACGTCTCGAGAATCAGTAAGAATTTTTACTTCGTTTCCGAAAGTAAAAGAAAATATCCAAAATATCACTGACGGAAATATCAAAAGAGTATTTGAGGAACCAAAGACTAGTAAGGAAACTCACTATAGAAGTAGGTATAAGGTATATATTTACTTTTCTGATTCACATTGAAGATATGAGGAAGAGCTAAATAAATTATGGATTGAGAGTAGAAGTAGATTTTAAGGGGATGTTAGTTTTTCTTCCATAACATTAATGCCTTATATAATCTTACGAGAAAATTAAACCTGTACATTTCAATCTTAGTGTTTATGAGACGATTCAGACAGAAGCATAAAATATATTATGACTAGCTTGATACTGTGGTGTGACTGTTGCCATAATAATGTTGACTAATTTTCATCAGCATTTGTTAATTTTTGGTTTGTTTGCCACGCTGAATTCATAAAGCAAATGTATCCCTTGTATCAAGTTTGATTGTCTTAAATGTTACTTGACTCATGAAAAATTTTTGTGAATCAATGTTTTCTGGCTTCAATTAAAATCCAACAATTTTATTACATATCAACCTGTTGTGTTTCCATGGAATGATAAGATTTGAACTCATTCTACAGTGTATTTATCTGTTGATTCGTTATTAAATTTACATTAAAAGTGAATTCCTGAAAAAATCAAAGGTTTACAAATTTCCTGTAGTGAAGTATATTATCGAAAGTAAGAACTTACAACTCGAAACTTTCCATTGAGTTGAAAAGTTCTATAAAAATGCTTAATTAAACACTTAATTAAATTATTTCATGAAGTGAATAAAATCTTGCAAATTATTAACATCATCAATAATTTTTGTTTGCTGGATGATTGCAAATATTTATCATGATATATTCACCTTTTTGAAAATTTAGCTTCCTAGGGATCTGTATTTTTGGAAATATTGGCAAATTGAAATTCCAAATTGTTATATCTATTGAGCAATTGGGCGGATTCAATCAATCCATTCAGGAATTCGACGTTTGTGAAGTCTATTAGGCGTCTTTTTGGGGACCAGTTGATTTGCAAATACATTTATTTTTTGTTGCGATATATTCATTTTTCGTTGTGAAATATTTATTTTTTACCAAACACAAATTATTTTCGAATTGGCAGTTTCAAATATATAAAAATCTAGAAAAGTACTGACTCGAAGTCAGCAGCTTTAGCGCTTATGTTCAAATTCGTTGCCGAAGCGGTCACCTTTTCACGTATTGACCCCGCCAGGAACACCTCTACTTCCTGATGGAAAGATTTGGTGACCTTCCAATCATATTATCCTCACCAAATTCTGGATGAACCTCCAAGCTGTCATTTTTCAATCAAGTAATGGATTTCAATTCAATGTTATCTGTATTTTTTAAATTATTGGTAAATATATCTGCAAATATCGGCCGATCGTAAACACACTAACTTCCGAAAGGAACAACTTAGAAACTCGATATTTGTAGAATTCTTGAATGGTTATAAAATCCACCTAATAATTGCGCAGGTATACCCATTCAAAACTCGATTTTCCCAATCTTTCCGAAAATACAGATCAGATCGAATTGAAACCCAGTACTTGATTGAAAGTTGTTCTTCAGCAAACCAGTAACCAAGTTTAATCATGTTTGAATCAGTATTTTTTGAGATATTCCTGAATGAACAACGATGCCGATGAAAAATATTTCCGGAGATTATAAATGTATCGAACTCGAATTTCGTACACTGCTGTGAAATTTGGAGCCCAAGGTATGAGCAGAATTGTTTTCGAATATAATCGTTTTTCGGAAAAACTTCTGAACAAATTTTTTTTCTCGAATTTACTGATGGTTCAGTCCCAACAAAATTCTGCAATATTGCGTGTCATCATGCTTCAACTAACTGCTAAGTTTCAATCCAATCCATAGACGTATCAAAATAGTAGAATAATAGATCTATGATCCAATCGCTACAGTAGTTCCTGAAATATCATGGAAAGAACCTAAAAATTTCAAACGGCTATAACTCCGAAACCGTTGGGCCGATTTTGCCCATTAACAAACTCAAACCGCGACATTCTGATGCGCGACCGATTCTGAAAAGTTTCAAGTCGCTAATTTGCTCCGTTCGACAGTTATCGTGTCCTCGGCCGGCCGGCAGGACAGAATCGATTTTGACACCGGATTCGTCATCAGTACGAGTCCAACCTAGACAGACATTTTGACAAAAAGCTAGCACGCTCTTTCCCAGAACACGCGCGCAAAAATGTGAGATTAAATATATGTATGAATTCGATCTATCTAACATCGTCAAGAGATGGCGCCCTGAATGCATATACTTCCCAGCAGTTTGGATTGAAATCACTTGAAATATTGGAGGAATAACATGAAATATTCACAACCCATGACTGATTATCAGTATTTTTAACTTTTCAAAGTTGGATTGTCAGAAATTGTATAAGCTTGCTTTCGACGCATCATTTATTGACGATCTTTGATAGATCGAATTAGTTAGAATATATTATATATAAGATCGAATTGAAATCCAGTGCTTGATTAGAAAATGACAGGTTGAAGGTTCATAAAGAATTTCGTGAGGATAATATGATCAGAAGATCGCTGAATATTAGTTATCAAGTTTCATCATGATTGACTCAGAGTTTTCTGGGTTATTCTGGAAAAAATAACAATACTGGTGAAAAAACCACGACATATTTTTCCTCAATATGTTGATGTGAAGTTCAAAGTCTGAGCAATTTTTTTTTCAAAAATGAAAAATAGTTTCTTAGGAGAAAATTGTTTTCGAAAAAAATCTTATATTTTCTTAAATTTACTGACAGTACGATCTCAATGAAGTTCTGCGAAAAGTTGTACGGCGTTATGCTTCATTCCAAAATCGTTCCAATAGTTTCTGAAATATCAGGGAAATAAGCTTCTACTCAACTGTCGCATTTTGAAGTACAACCTACCCTGAAAGTTTCTACGTACGCCCATAATCGAGCCTACAGACGGCCGGCTGGCCGAACACAATCGATTTTAATACCGAATTCATCATCAGTGAGTTCAACTTAATCGTTTGAGACCGTTTCCGGGAAACATTTGAAAATTTTAAACAGTTGGACAAAACGAAAGCATGCTGTTTCCTAGGATATGCTCGCAAAAAAGCGCAATATAAATTACAAAATGACTTGTCCGAGTATACCTTCAAGAAAAGAACAATCTTTGATTCACTGAATGTATTTCAGGTTGGAGACTCGCACTGCATTTGAAACTCACGATACGTAAATATATTGAGTTTGGGTGAAAAAAATCAGAACAAAAAATTAATTTATATCATCACACAAAATGAAAGGTTGCGTTTTTATTTTTATCGAACTGATTAATCGGTGTATCTCCCTCTGTCTCCTTTCGTTCTCCACCAAAAAAGAGAGGGATGGAGCTTAATCGATTGATCATTTCGATGAAAATAAAAACGCACCTAATATGTTTTTGCAACTTACGAATATATTGACTCGAAAATATTTTTGCAAACACTATGTCCAAACGACGCCACGCAGAAATCCAGGAAGGTTCCTTCAATATGCGCCCATTCGAAATTTTATTTTTCGTTTATTTCCGAAAATAATAATGCTATCGAACTGAAATCTTGAGCAGGAATCTTACGACAAGGACACAGTTAAGTAGTGAAATCGTTTTTGTCAGACAGCGAATCTGCGTTGGGCCACCGCCCGAGCAATACCTTGATTGATGAAGCTTTGGCTGCGAGTTTCAACAATCGCGCAGAAGTGTCTAATTCAAATTTGAGTATACATACTATCGTCAAAACTTGTCGACAACGTCTTCAATGTAGTAACCTAAAATGGTGGATGCGCTATAGTTTTCCAAGTTCTGCATGCAAATATGACTGCAGAACCACATGTCGACCAACTGTTGAGTGAAGTACAGGAATAATATATACAGGGTCTTTCACGAGGAACCTCACCCATATTTATACGGGAAACTACTGAACGTATTTTCATGAAATTCAGCACTTATAAGTATTTCACGATGCTGATGAAATCTAAAATATTTTCAAGGCATGAGCACCTCCGGTTTTTCCGGAAATGACGTCAACTTCCGTTTTTCAGATTAGAACACCATTTTTTTATTGCAGAAATAGATTCCTTAGAAAATTTCAATTTATTTTGATGTAACTTTTTTCAGTTTTGGTTGGAAAATTCCCTCTGAGCGGGAAAATTCTAAAAAAAAATCGAAAATAGAGCTCCGCTGAAACAAGAATAACTTCGAGGTTTTTGGATGGAAAATTTTCATTTTTGGGATTTTTCAAGATGTAAGATTGATGTATCCACTTTAAAAATCGAAATCGCGATTCATGATACAGGGGGTGAAAAAATCGCTTTCAAAGTTAGGGATGACAAAATCGTGAAAAATCCATTTTTTCAAATTAGAACCCCATTTTTTTATGGCAGATATTGAATCTACGTTAAAAAATAATGTGAGTGTATGCATCACACCCTTGCCCTAAAGTGGATATTTCCTGAGTTATTCACAAAAAACTGTTTTTCGTCTTGAATTTTCAGCTATTTCTTTTCCCTTCACGCCAAAAAGATGACATTTTCAGGAACTGTTACTTAAACCATGTTTTAGATTTTACTACCCTAATATGCAAGAGAAAAAAGTTACAGGTTGTTCCTAAATAGATGGCGAATTTGTATCGGAAACCTCTTTATTTCAACTAATCGGCCATCGGTTTTCTCTCCAGTGATAAATAAATAATTCCTTATGAACCATATGCAAAAACTTACCATGTTTTACATTATTTTTTTTTAATGATAGATATCATTAATTACATCTGCCAAATTCCTCTTTATTCAGTAGCATTTTGTGTTTACTATTAATTTGGTGATAATTCGTATTAAGTTATAAAATCGATCACTATGCCTAATTTTACCAATGAAGATTATTTAAATCTCATTCTACTTCATGGAGAATGTAATAAAGTTGTAGATAGAACGATTCGACTGTTCATTGAGAGGTTTCCTGACCGACCCAGACCAACGAGCGATACCATTAACAGAACCATGACAAACTTGAGAAATGTCGGATCTTTCGTTAAGAAAACTACACACAGAGAAAAAAGTGTAGTAGAAGATGAGAACAACGAAATTACAGTTCTTGCATATTTTCGTGTGAATCCTCAAAATTCTCTCAAAGATGCCTAGATTGATCTGGGATTATCTCAATCGAGTGTTTGGAGAATATTAAAAAAACATAAAATGCACCCATATAAATTCAATAGGGTACAGCATTTTGAAGGAAACTGATTTCGTCAGGAGAACAGAGTTTTGCGAAGCTATGATGATTCGATTTCAAGAGAATGAAAACTTTTTGGACTGTATAATTTGGACAGATGAATCTAAATTTACAAAGAATGGTTCTTTCAATAGGCATAACAGTCATTATTGGGATGAAGAGAACAACCACCACTTCAGACAATGGAACTTTCAAGAGACCTGGAGTTTCAATGTTTTTTGCGCCATCAAAAATAATGCAATTCTCGATGTTCACATTTATGATGGGACTTACTGGTAAGATAGAACACTACACATGTTTGCATTATTTAAAGAATGTTCTCCCTTAGGAGATAGATATTCTGACATATTGACTCAAATAATTGAGCCGCTAGTACAGAACCATAATGACAAGATGGCGCGCCTCCACACAATTCACTCAATGTGTCAAATATCCTCTACAGGCTATTTGAAGATCGATGGTTGGCGAACAATGGTCCACATCTTTGGCCACCACGTTCTCCCGATTTAACTCCTTTAGACTATTATGTTTGGGGTAGGATAAAAAATATTGTCTACTCAACTCCCCTGACTGATAAAGAGGACTGCATAGAACGAGTCAGAAATGCGTTCAGGTTTGTTTAGATTTTTAGATTCATAGTTTTGAAACTCAATTTGGTTTTTAAACACTTTTGCAGATCTCTTCCTCCCGATGAAATATGAAGAGCAACGCACGAAGCATTCCTGAGACGTATAAATAAATGTCTAGAAATTAACGGTCAAAACTTCGAGCATCTTCTCTAGTTATAACTGCGAGAGTTTGCCATGGTTCTCCTAATAGTAACTTGAAGTCGGTTTCAAGAAGGGGTGAAAAATCTACAGCATGGTTCAAATAACAGTTCCTGAAAATTTCATCTTTTTGGCGTGAAGGGAAAAGAAATAGCTGAAAATTCAAGACGAAAAACAGTTTTTTGTGAATAACTCAGAAAATATTCATTTTAGGGCAAGGGTGTGATGCATACACTCACATTATTTTTTAACGTAGATTCAATATCTGCCATAAAAAAATGGGGTTCTAATTTGAAAAAATTGATTTTTCACGATTTTGTCATCCCTAACTTTGAAAGCAATTTTTTCACCCCCTGTATCATGAATCGCGATTTCGATTTTCAAAGTGGATACATCAATCTTACATCTTGAAAAATCCCAAAAATGAAAATTTTCCATCCAAAAACCTCAAAGTTATTCTTGTTTCAGCGGAGCTCTATTTTCGATTTTTTTTTCGAATTTTCCCGCTCAGAGAGAATTTTCCAACCAAAACTGAAAAATGTTACATCAAAATAAATTAAAATTTTCTAAGGAATCTATTTCTGCAATAAAAAAATGGTGTTCTAATTTGAAAAACGGAAGTTGACGTCATTTCCGGAAAAACCGGAGGTGCTCATGCCTTGAAAATATTTTAGATTTCATCAGCATCGTGAAATACTTATAAGTGCTGAATTTCATGAAAATACGTTCAGTAGTTTCCCGTATAAATATGGGTGAGGTTCCTCGTGAAAGACCCTGTATATATAAGAATACAATCATAAAAATAACTAGAGCTCCTTCCAGCTTCGCTGATATACCCCCACCTAAAAATGGATACCATGCTTCCGGGGTCAAGTAGCTTCCTCGTATTTTCAAACTTAAATGCGAAATATCAATTATGGGATGAATTCCAACAATAATGTTTAGAACTGAGAATATCCAATATTAATTTTTGATATAGCAAATTCTTTTTCTTCCACACAGTTCATAAAATGGACATTGTCCAACTGAATATTCAAAATGTCCCATTGAATAGTATCAAACGAATCTCAAAAGATAGATCACCCGTAGAGCTACCCCAGTCACTCCATGTGTAGATTGCGGATTTGTTTAATTGGTAGTTAGTAGTGGTAGTAGGTTGGACTCCCTGGAGAAGAATCCCTGGTCAAATTTACTTGTGTCCTTCTGGCCGTCCGTATAATGTGCCCTTACTTCTGAAGGAAAATACCTAGCGACTTTTAAGTTTTTTCGGAGCCTATTGATTAGATTACAATAAAATTCGGCACAGACCTTGTTCAATCTGCCTGATGATTTCATATATATGTACTTATTATATGAAATCATCAGGCAAAATCATTATTGTGAGAAGTCAAGCTGCATATGCTGTCTATATACAATAAATAGTATTAACTCCGCCCGATGCAGCTTGACTTCTCACAAAAATGATTTTGCCATCTTTTAGCTGTAGGATTCCAAACAAATTTTGCACGAACCTTCCTGCCGCCTTTTCGAAACAAATAAGTAGATTTCAATTGAATCCTGCCTTAATTTCCATGAATTAAAAAAAAGGACTTGCGCATTGGTTAAATGAATCTTTAGGCGGATTTAATCCTAAGTTGATATTTTTTGTAGAGTAGCTTGAGAAATCCGTAAATCACAGGGAGAAATACGCCTGATGATTCCGTTGATAGGATTCTACCGTAATTCTGCCTGAACCTTCACACCAGCATTTATCCGACTTAGTAGTAGATTTCAATTCTATATGATGTGTATTTTTGAAAATATGGGGAGAATAAAATCACTCGGTGGATTTTACACATGCACGTTATTCGTAATGAATATCCAAACGTGATCTATGAATATCTAGTCTCGGCCCATAGGCCGACTGTAAACACAATAACTTCTGTAAGAAATCATTTGGGAACTCGATACTTTTTCAGGTCCAACACTTAATTACGAAGGACGAATTCGTGAAAGGGCAAAATCAGCTCAATGATTTCGTTGATATATTATTTCTGAATTTTATTTCCCGAAATAAGGTTCCGATCGAAATGAAATCTAGTTCTTGGCTCTTTATCCAAATTGTACTGATATACTGAATGAATTTAGGTTTATCATCATAATATGTTGAATGTAAAAATCCATAGTTTTCATATTGCTCCTTCAGTTGGTTAAACATTTCACAAATTATTCAAGTTAGAATAGAACCATGATTAAATGACATGATATTCGAAAAAGCGCAATTTTCATTTTACCCTGTTAACATTCAATGAAATGAAGAAATGTTGGGAATCCTTACCGGGCCTGTCAGTTAGATTCCAAGCGTTATGTAAGCGAATGGGATCTCCCCTGTGAAAATAGAGCTGTCGACGCCCATGATTCTACCCCAAGAATCTTTCAAAAATAGCGAAGCCATTAACAGCTGATAGAACATCTGCACCAAGCACATCTGCTATTGAATAGAAGTAAAATTAGCAAAAAAAGGTCGGTAATAAATTTTGTCATTGCTTTTCAAGCAAATTTTGCCAAGACTGTCATCTTTCACGTATCTGAGGATATTTTATTTAGATTTAAAAGCACCAAATATGAAAGTATTTATAAGTGTTAATTAATATAGTATTATACTATGGTATTAATAAATACTTCTCTATTCTGTGCTAGTACGTTAGTGTTAGAAATTTAATATTCTGGGATTTATGACCAGAATGCAGTGAAAGATGTTCTCAAATAAAAATGAGTTATTTTCAATGATGATACTCACGAAAATTTGCATGAACGTACGATTAGAGAAAAGTATATTTGAAAAAAAAATTCCAATCCCCATATGAAATATCGATTGAAGAATATTTTGGGAGGATTTTGCAATATTTTTCAAGTCTCTTCTATGTTTTCACTCCCACTATCTGATAGGAAACTATTGAAAATTCGATGTAAATTATTATTTTCAGGAAACGCTCTTGCGGGAGTCAACATTTTCTCGAAAAAATTTTGCCTAAATGAACAATATGGAAATGATGTAAACGATCCACGAGATGTACTAAAACTTTTGATAGTCTATATCTGATTCCTTAATCAGACAATATGAGAACATTTGCAGAATTATTTTCTTGCAATTCTTTCGTATTGTGAGACATTTGTCAAATTGACTTTTTCTGAATTCACAGCCAATAAATATTAAAATTGAATTCTCAAAAAATTGTGTTATCCACCAAAACGTTCAATTCCGATTTTATGTTCTCTGCCTTATTTTTAAACATAAAGTGGATTGCTACGAAAATTTTGAACTGAATTCCATAAATTTTCGTTCTGAAGTGAATTTTCATTCGCTTTCTGAATTCTCTATCTTGAAATACGTAATGGTTATGATTCATTAAGTAAAAACCTAATCAACGGCCATCAATTGATTTTAATCATACACTTGCATTCATCTTCGACATAAGCTCTCAATAACCATCAAAAATCAATTATTATTATGAAAATTATTACTAATTTAATACCGAATTACGTATTGTTAATATTTGATGTCCCTCTCAAGAGAAGGACAAAGTTGAATACTAATACCATTGTTTTATGACCATCCTGAAATGGTAGTCTTTATTCAATGGTGATATTCCAACATATGTACTGGATTATTCTATCTATTTTTTCGTTTTGGTTCGTATCATCGGTTTTTTTCTAACTGTGTTGATGGTTTCATTGATGTTTGATTGAGTTATTTTCTTAGAAAACAGCACCGTATTCGTGATAAATTAGTTCGCAGTCCTACTAGAGGATTTCACGCTTTCTGTCTGTTGTACGAAGGAGATTTACATATTATAAATAAATAACATTCCCTACAATCTGTCTTCAATAGTTTTATGTATAAATATGGCGTTTCCATGTGTTGATTTTTGAAGCTTTGTTCTGTCAGTCGAATTATCATAAAAATCGGTCCTATGCCTGGTCCAGATGAGTGTAAAACCGACCAGCGAATGCAATAAAATTTGATCGACGATTCGGCGAATAGTCCTCAGCCTCGAATAATATATTCAAATGCATTGTTCGAGTCGAAAACCTAGTCCTGACGTAGCAGAAAGAGCGCTGCCTCGGATCATGAAACTCCCTCTTATTTATTGCATTCGCTGTTCGCATTACACTGATCTGGACCCGGCTTAATGCGAACAGAGAATGCAATAAATCACAGGAAGTTTTATGGTTCGAGGCAGTGTTCTTTCTGCTCTGTCAGGACTCGGTTTTCAACTCGAACGATGCATGTGAATGTATTATTCGAGGCTGAGCTCGAGTGCCGTTCAAACTATTCGCCGAATCGTTCATCAAATTTTATTGCATTGGCTGTTCGGATTATATACCGGTGAAATGAGTTTTCCAAAAAACTGAAACGTTCAAGGTAGCCTTTTGATCGCTAAAATGATGAATGAGCTAAATCGATATTATGTTTGGAGAAACATTAATTTGATATTCTGGGACATTTTCTAGAGATTCTGAACCAAACGAATTGGAATCTTGTAGTGTATGCAATACGAATACCTTATCGTACATAGTAGTTTTAGTGCGCATCAGTATCCGAAGTCGAAAACGTTTTATTTTCATTCGAGAAAATATTTCACTATTTCTGGTCATAATTCACTGAATATAAAATCCACCGATGTATCGGACATACATGCATATGTCATATACAGCTTCAATTCAAACTAATGAGTTTGAAAAGATAGTAATAATAATTTCCATTAGTTTCATTCTTTTATTACATCTAAATCTTGATTTACAAACAGAACATGTAATTGCCGACAAAAGATCACAGACTTGGCGAAATGATTGCGCTTTTTACGATTTTTGTATAATATGTCCCAAAATATCTCCGAAATGTTACATTTTCAACGTGAAAACACTACAATATCAAATTTGCATATTCACACCACACACGTAACTTTCAAGTATCTACAAATCGGGGAGAGAGATTGAAGCAAGAGAAGGTTATTTCAATAAGTCCGATTCCCTTCTATACTAATTATCAGGTGCGTATCACGGAGGAGGGGAACTGGGGTGTAAGTTGGTGAATAGGCCAAATCCACCCAACGGTTTCGGTTAAAGCCGGCTGAAAATTTGTTTCCCCTAATAACTCGAAAAATATATTCTGTTTGCATGGAAGCTTGGTAGGCAGTCGTGAAGTACCAACACGGAGACAGCTACAAAATTTTGTGGGGATAATATCACTATAAAAATTTAAAAAAAATATTTTATGTCGACTTTGCGACGATATTTCTGAAGAAACGAAAAAGAATAAGGAATGAATGAAGAACTTTGAAGAAGTATTTTGAACTATATATTTTAATTTTCAACCGAAGCTCATATTTTGCGATGAATCCAGGTTGTTTTGGAAATAGATTCTGCTGTTTTTCGCGGTATGTTCGTCAAAAAACAAAATTTTCTTCATTCCTTTCTATCCATTCACATTTTCGTGATACTCCGATCCTTTTCGAAATATTAGAAATGGACCCCCCTTGAAACAACACCTCCAAAATTTTTCTTGGTTTCATTCTGTGGTTCAGAGACTTAACAAAAATCAGAAAAATTCAATTTTCTTTTCAGTTGAAACAGCTGTGAAGCTGAGTGTTCATATAACTCTTTTCATAAATGCTCGTAATGAAGTTAGACTCTCACCTAATCGACTCGAAATTCGAAAATTACGGACATATGGGCAGAACAATAACGATCTGTTCTCCAAAACAAGCGCATATAAAAAAAGGAAGTAGGTAATTCATATAGAGTTTAATGAGCAGTGCGTAATATTTTCATAATCCCTGTCAGCATTTTTCTAGATTTTTTAAATCGCTTGAAAAGCAGTTGGGATCTTTTGAGGTTTATATTTCATTAAGTTGAAATCACCTTAAATTAGAGATCGCATAAAATACCTTCCCAATCTAGAATAACTGAGAGGCTAGATGTGACGTCAGAACGAGATGCGGCAGATGTTCGAACAAAATTGTAGAAACTTTTGAGGTCAAATCCTTGTACCGAATACAGTTTCAATGCCGGTCCTGATAGAAATGCTGAATTTATCCAGTATGTCGATTGTTCTATACTCATCAAGCTTCCGCTTATATCATCTTGATATGACGGCATACATTCCACTTGAATCGCAAGAGGAAGAGAAAAAAGTTCTAGACGAAGGGTTCCAGTCCATTAGGTGGGTACAGCATCTCAATTTTCTCTTCTCAGTAGCATCTCACGATTGAAGAAACTGAACAGTGCACTGTTGTCGAATGTTCGAGGAAATGTTTGATATAAAATTTTCGATAATTCTTTTTTGTTACACAGTGCGCGTCAAAATTATGGAACGAATTCATTTTCTCAGAAGAAAAATATTTGGCAACAAAATCCTGAAACAGGTTAATTTTTGTTTCACTTTTACCAAATTTGTATCCATTTTTGGAGGATTTTTGTTGCACCCTGTGCCATCCCCATCAACCCTCTAAATTTTTTGAATAGGGAAAGTTGGTCATGTGGTACATTTTTGGCAAGGTCTTTGTATCTTTTTTACAGGCGTGCGGAAATTTTCAAGAAAAATTTTTCTTTTTAAAATTAGTTAGTTCAAAGAGGTTTTCAATATGTGCACTTTGTCATGGCTCATTTACTTTGAGACAATGGTACCTGATGAAATTTGTCACCGAATGAAAGTCGACCATTACAATTTTGTTCATGCACAACTTTCAACCCCCTCACGTGTTTTTTTTCTCCATTAGAGGGTTCGTAGGGGTCTCAAAGTAAATCAGCCATGACAAAGTGCACATACTGAAAACCTCTTTGAAGTAACTAATTTTTCGAAAAAAAATTTTTTCCTTGAAACTTTCTGCACGCCCGTGAAAAAGATACAAAGACCTGGCCAAAAAGTACCACATGACCCACTTTCCCTATTCAAAAAATTTAGAAGGTTGATGAGGATGGCACAGGCTGCAACAAAAATCCTTCAAAATTGCATAAAATGTGGTAAAAGTGGAACAAAAATTGACCTGTTTCAAGATTTTGTTGCCAAATATTTTTCTTCTGAGAAAATGAATTTGTTCCATAAATTGGACGCGCACTGTATATTGTTGCTGATCCGCCCCGGCCGTGTCGAATATTTAGATAAGTTTAATTAAGTTAGTGAGAGCCAGCATGGTTTTTAAGACGCGGATGTTCAACCAAAACAGCAGCCTTTGTTTTCATCCAAATTCCTGAGTGTCCATTCTTCGTTGTACGAGAAGTAGGTTGTTGCTGGCATATTCTTCGATTTATCGCGAGCTTTCGACACCATCGCTTTTAGTTTTGTTGAGAGTATACCTTGTACAACCGGGTTTCAAATTTTTTTTTCAAATATTCAATATTCTGTGATCTTCTGATCATATTACCCTCATGATATTACGTATGAACCTTCGAACTGCCATTTTCCGATAAAATACTGGATTTCAATTCGATCTAATCTTTATTTTAGGAAATATTGGAAAATTAAAATTTTGAATGGGTATATCTGCGAAATCATTGGGTGGATTTTAACCATGCACGAATTCGGCCTTCGTAATTAAGGCTCAAAACAAAAAGTACTATGGAAACCACCAATGAAACGACATCCAGAAACCTAGAAAAGCACTGACGTGAAATCAGCAGCTTTCGCGCGCTTGTTCACTTTTGGTGATATTCTTTGAATATGTGCGCAAAAGTTGCTGACTTCACGTCAGTGCTCTTCTAGGTTCTTTTCAATAAAGAACTGGATTTTTTTCGGAGATAATCTATGAAATTTGATACAGACTTTGACGTCAATATTCAACAATGGTTTACCAGATTTCAGCTCGATTCGACATTTATTTTCGAAAATATCGGGAAAAAATCTATCAATTTTCGCTTTGAGGAGGTAAAAACACCTTACCTCACGTCAATGCTTCTCTAGAATTTTTTTTACTTGTACATAATAGATGATCAGTTAATTTATTTTCCAATCTGAAATAGTAGATTTGAGAACAGTTAATTATATAACGAGTGGGTAATCTATTTAATTACTAATCCCTTTTTCTTTGTTAGAAAAAAAAAAACTCTTCCTAGGCACAAGTCGTAAAATTGAAGATAAAGTTCCTGGCCGACAACACCGGGTGTTGTTGATACCGACCCAAGTAAATAAATAGTCGTTTTAAGCCCCCCAACAGGCACTGCGGTTGCATAGGGCTAGGCTTATGGTCCAGGCAGACTCCCATGTCTCCCATTGTACAGTATATCGAATAAAGTACACGACATGAATGGAACGATTGACGAAGAGGACGTACGAAAGCTGAAAGGAATATTGCCTCAAATGCATCCACATTCACTACAGATGCAGCATGCAGTTGCAATTCACAACTGAGAGCAATAATATCTTCAGATCGTCCACAAATGAGCGATTTCTTTCGATGAGTTTTTCATGTGCGTATTATTCGAAGAATATAACAGGTCACATTTAAGTATTTATTAACGTAGAGTACTGACTCATCGCGAGATAGGTGCATTTAGTCACTTTATTTACTAAATGATTTTGTTTTGATCAAGACTTATCATGAGAATCGTCTTCAACGTGACTGTCATGAATGAAAACTGTAACCGTCAAGTTGGAAGTGAATTTTTTAACCACGTTCGAAAATGATGAAGTGATTACAAAAAAAAACAGTATGTTTAATGTAACTGACGATGACATAACCGTCATTAAGTACCCCAAAATTGCCACAGTGGTTGCTTCAGTTTGTTCGATCGTTTTTTGTGTGGTTGGTGTTATAGGTGAGTTTGTTTATTTCATTTTTCTTATTAATTGTTTTTCAAGAGTAAACATCGTTCAACTTTTTTCAAGTTAAAATTGAAATTTCCGACTGACAATCTCGACGATCATAGATTTAGATTAGTGTGAAACAGAAAAGACAAACACAAACATAAGTATCTGAATGTCAATCGTCGATTAATTGATTTAATCAACAAACTTTTTATCTTCACCCCAAAAAGTATATGCCTCTTTATTTTTCGTCTTGAATATAGCCTTTATTTTTCTTCCCGGAGTACTACTCGTAGAACATTTGAAATCAAAAAACGTTTCATGGAGTTTCTGGAAGAGTTTTTTTTATATCTATAAAAGGAAAAAGCAAGGGAAAATATATATAGCAGACTCTCGTTGAAGAAGAAGAAGAATATATTGCATTTTTTGAGCCTAGCTCATTAAATTGATGAACTTATTCAGAATTGTACCGAGCGCACCCATATGTTTTATTCATAATTTTTCGTTATAATTATGGTTGGCAGGTTGGCACGACGTTGCAGGGGAAAAAACCCAAGATACAAATCGATCAAACTTGTAAATCAAATCATACCAGTTAAGCCCTGAGCTAACTAAATAAATAAATAAATAATTAAAAAACTAAAAATGTTACTTGGGGTATGGTGAGATTCCATTTTTTGCTAGGGGAACAGCGTGCTATAGTTTTGTCCAAATGTCTGTAATTTTGAGCCGAAAATGGTCTCAAACGACTAGGTTGGACTCACTGATGACGAAATCCGGTGTCAAAATCGATTCTGTCTGTCCGGCCGGTCGGCCGTCACTACGAATATAGGCGTACGGAGGATTATATCGACTTGAGAATTTGAGAGTTGGTTGCATTTCGAAATGCGAAGGTTAGGTTCGTTAATGGGCAAAATCGATCGAACGATTCGGAGCCATTTGAAGTTTTTAGGTTATTTCCCTCATATTTCGAGAATTACTGAAGCGATCGAATTGAAAACTGGTAGTTGGTTGGAGCATAAGGACATACAACTTTCCGCAGAATTTAGTTGAGATCGTACTGTCAGTTAAGTCACGAAATATTTTTTCCAAATATTTTTTCGGAATTTTTTTTTCTTGGAAACTGTTTATTAAATTAACTGAGCTATATATTCCACAGCAGTGCACCAAATTTCAGTTTGGTTCGATCAAAATCTGAAGATATTGTGGAAAGTTATGTGTTCGTGTTTTTTTTCGATATCGTTGTTTTTTCGAAATAACTCAAAAAATACAGATTCAATCATGATGAAACTTGGCAGCTAGTTTGAAAATGCTGATGGACAACTTCGTGCGAAATTTCGTGATGATCGTATCAGTGAAACAATTTGAAAAAATATTAAAATTTTTTTTTCAAATATTCCATATTCCGTGATCTTCTGGTCATATTATCTTCACAAATTTCTGTATGAATCTTCGAATTGTTATTTTCAGATAGAGTATTGGATTTCAATTCGATCAAATCTGTATTTTTGGAAATATTGGTAAAATAAAATTCTGAATGGGCTGACTGTAAACACAATAACTTCCGAAAGAAACATCTTAGAAACTCGATATTTGTAGAGTAGGTTTGGACCTAAATTACGAAGGCCGAATTTGTGAGTGGGTAAAATCCGCCCAATGATTCCGTAGATATACACATTCAAAATTTAATTTTCTCAATATTTCCAAAAATACAGATTAGATCGAATTGAAATCCAGCTTTTGCGCTCATGTTCAACTTCGTTGCCAAAGTGGTCATCTCAATTGAACATGCGCGCAAAAGCTTCTGCCTTAAAGGCAGTGCTCTTCTTTTTTATTAACTTTCCAACCCCCTCACACATAACGTATTTTTGAATTTGTAAAACGAAAGTTGGGTGATAGTTGAAGGAAAACAATCCATTTTATCCTCACAACATGGGGACCATTTGAAATCAATTAATGGGTTTCAGCGTCTTTATTCTAAATTTTATTGGATGGAATAGTAACAATTTTTTGAGACTCTCGTCCAACCGTGTTCTTCTTTCGAACATAAACCACTGAGTTTCGTTCATTATTCAACAATAGTCCAAGTTCGGAGGTGTATGTACCTCGGAAGCAAGCTTCCGAGATGATGGAATTTTCTCTATTCTGCTGAATTACTTTCAAATCAAGTAGAAGCGGACATTCAAGAAGATTATCCGTAAATGATCCTGCTTTTACATTATAATCATCTTGAACGATGAAGATGCAAAAATGTATGAGTTATGATAAGTCGAAGAATATCAAGCTGAATATTTGCAGTTTTTATAAATTCGACGTTCTTTGTTTACGACTTCATAGCCTTATTTTATTTAAGAATTATCTTATCAAATCAAGACTAGTATTTTCCAAACAATTATGCTTCTCTGACATTCTTCAAAACATTTCTGAAACAAAGGGACATTTTCTTTGTCCGGCATATTATAAGATATGTTCAGTGCAATCGAAGAATTGTGAAATTCTTTATGAATATACGTACTGTTTCAAGGAAGATATACCTACTTCCGATTTCTGATCATTGATCATTTGCCCGCTGGTTTCTTAATTGTCCGATGATAAGGAGTACATTGACTCAGTCTCTCTTAAAATAGAAGCTTGTGAGGATGAAATCGAATTGAATCAATGGATTTCAGATCGAACATATTCGATTTGCATCCCTATAAACGGGAATATTGCGTTTGATGTTTATTCATAATTGTAAATGCTAAAACCTCATTTTTCATTTACTTATTACGCATGTTTTTATTGAAGGAAAATTTGCAGAGAATTTTAATTATAATATTGATCTCAATTATATTTGCGTGCATGCTCTAAGGAATAGCGTGCTATCATTTTGTCCAAATGCCTATAATTATCTAATTTGTACCCGAAAATGATCTCAAACGACTAGGTTGGATTCACTTATGACGAAATCGATGAAATCGATTATGTCCTTTTGGCTGAGCTCACGAACTGCCGAAAGGAAAGAACTTAGCGACTTGAAACTATTAGGGTAAGTCGCGCATCAGAATACGACGGCTGACTTCGTTAATGGGCCAAATCAACGCAACAATTTCGGCGTTAAAATCATTTGAACCTCAAAGGTAATTTCCGTAACTACTCAAGCGATCTTTAACGCTATATTTGACAGCATTGAATTTAATTTCAGTTAGACCCGATTTTCATTTTCAGAGATATTGGAAAAAAAATGGCAAATTTACTGATTTTTTTCTCGGTAACGCTATAATTTCCTGAATAACTCAAAAATACTGATCCAATCATGATGAAACTTGGTAAAAATTTTGATGCACAACTTGCGAACGTGCGAAATTTCGTGATGATATTTTATTTTCTAAAGTATTTCAGATTATAATCATATTATCCATACAAAGCTCTGCGTGAACCATCAAACTGTCGTTTTCCCAATTAAGTAGTCCGCAAACATGAAGAACCGCTTGTTCAGCTCCAATGGGGGTTATTCCTTTAAACGAAAATGCAGTAATTTTCATGAAAAACCTTCAGAACATCACATTTCAAACATATAATTTCAATATTATATTTTTAAAAAAATGTTTGATCACCTAAAACTGAAAAATAAAAATGGGGATCTGCATTTGAAGGGATTTGTCATGAGTGCACAATATGGCAACGTCGAATTCAGCTTTCTCGTAAAGAAAAGGACGTCAAATGTGTTGCTTTCCTTAGGAAAACAGAGATAGCTATAGTTCGATCTGGTTAGAGTAGAAGACAACGACCAAGGAATAGAAATAGAAGAGCACAGACTGTCATACTGTCATATTACTGACAAATCGCAAACGAAAATTGTTTGGTTACATTGACAAAGAACACGTGTGTACCACAGAGTAGGAATAAATATTTCATTATTCTATAGCAGAAAAGTCTATTCTACTAAACACCGTTGTCACTTCGTGCATGCCTGACAAATCCCAAACCCCAATTTTGAAACCTGATTTTCAATACTTTCTGAAGGTAATTTGGGAAAATGATGAATCAAACCCATAATAATTATGTTCAAATTTGCATTTCCAGTAATAACCCAAATTCAGGAAAAACCCCCATTGCGAGATAGCCTCTACATATAATGAATGAGTACAGTATTGGTCCGAGGACTGACCCTTATGGAACACCAAACTTCACAATTTTGTCTCAGTTTCTTCACCATTTACATATGTATACTAATATCTACCCTCCAGATAGGATTTTATGAGATTGAATACTGGTCCTCATGTACCCAGAAAAGTCTCTCCAACGATGTTTGATGGTCAACTGACTAGAATGCCCTCTGTAAATCAGTTATATTCAATCCAGGAATTGTTGTACAATCACAATAAAGTTGGAACATTGTTGGACAATTGACCCAGCATTACGAAAAATGAAAAATTCAGACAATGAATATTTTCACATCATTTTATTATTGTTGATTATATTTATGTAAAAGTTTTTCTGCATAAGTTTCTGAACTCAAAGAGATCCTGTAAAAGCACTGACGTGAAATAGGCAGTATTTACGTCTTACAGATTCTTAGCCAGATCCTTACGGTCGATTGAAAATAATTTTCAGGAGAAACAACTTGGAGACTCGATATTTGCAGAAAAGGTTTGGACATATTGGACTAAGGTCTAATTCATGAATGGGTGAAACCTATCCAATAATTCCGCAGATACAAAGAATCGAAATTTCATTTTACCGATATTCACAAATATGCAGTTCCTGTCGAATTGAAATCTGATACGTGATTGAAAATAACAGCTGGAAAATTCATATAAAATTTTACTTAATCTAACCGATCATTTTTGGGATATAACATATTCAAAATCGTATTGATATATTATTTATTATTTATATATATTCTCACAAAATTATGCATGGATCTTCGTCTCGGTATATATTTTACAATGAACTGCTAAGTTTAGTTTCGATCGGATCCCTTTATTTCGATTAAGTATCTAGCTTAATTGGGATGATTTCGTATCATTTTTTAGGCTTTTTCTAGGTTTTCACTCCCAATATCCGAAACAGAGTCAAAACCTAGAAAAAGCCTGAAAAATGCTTTATTTCTAGTTACCAAAGACAGTTTCATATATCTTACAGAAGACTCAAACCTGGGTCATATACTCAATCGATATATTATTTCCACAGTGGGGGTTTTTCCTTTAAGGAAAATGCAGTGATTTTCATGAAAAACCTTCAGAACATCACATTTCAAACATTTAATTTCAATATTATATTTTTGAAAAAATGTTTGATCACCTAAAACTGAAAAATAAAATAGGGATTTGCATTTAAAGGGATTTTTCATGAGTGCACGATATGGCAACGTCGAATTCAGCTTTCTCGGAAAGAAAAGGACGTCAAATGTGTTACTTTGCTTAGGAAAACAGAGATAGCTATACTTCGATCTGGTTAGAGTAGAAGACAACGACCAAGGAAGAGAAAAAGAAGAGCACATACTGTCATATTATTGACGAATCGCTAACTGAAATTGTTTGGTTATATTGACAAAAATTTCAAAAAGCACCGCCGTGAGGGCACCAACTTTTGCACGCATGTTCAATGTAGATGACCGCTTCAGCAACGAATTTGAACATGCACACAAAAGCTGCTGCCTTCACGGCAGTGCTTTTTGAAATTTTTCACTGATAAATTACTGGATTTCAATTCGATCAGATCTGTATTTTTGGAAATATTGGAAAAATAAAATTTTGAATGGGTATATCTACGGAATCATTGGGCGGATTTTACCCATTCACGAATTCGACCTTCGTAATTAAGCCCCAAACCTACTCTACAAATATCGAGTTTTTAAGTCGTTTCTTCCGGAAGTTATTGTGTTTACGGTCAGCCTAACGGCCGACTGCGTAAACACAATAACTTCCGAAAGAAATAATTTAGAAACTCGATATTTGTAGAGAAGGTTTGGACCTTAATAACGAAGGCCGAATTCGTGAATGGGTAAAATCCACCCAATGATTCCGTAGATATACCCAATCAAAATTTTATTTTTCCAATATTTCCAAAAATACAGATCATATCGAATTGAAATCCAGTACTTCATCGAAAAATAACAGTTCGAAGTTTCTTACAGAATTTAATGAGGATGATATGATAAGAAAATCATGGAAATTTTTTTTTTCAAATTGTTCTAATGTCACGATTATCACGAAATTTCGCAAAAAGTTGTCTTTCAGCATCTCGAAACTAGCTGTGAAGTTTTATCAGGACTGAATCAGTATTTCTCGAGTTATACCGAAAAAATCAACGATATCGAGAAGAAAACCTCGAAATTTGACATATTTTTTCCCGATATCTCCAAAACTTATAATCGTATCGAACTGAAATTTGGAACGCTGCTGTGAAATATAAAGCTCAAAGTGTGAGTGTAATTTTTTTTGGATATGATGAATGGTTTCCGGAAAAAAAAATTTCCAAAAAAAAATTTTTTTAAATTCACTGACAACATGATCCTGACGAAATTTGGCCCAAAGTTGCGCGTCGATATACTCCACCGAATTGCCAAGTTTGAATCCAATCGCTCAAGTAGTTTCTGAAATAAAAAATAAATAACTTCAAAACTTCGAGTGCTTATAACTCCGAAACGATTCGACCGATTTGGCCCATTAACGAACTTAACCGCGGCATTCTGATGCGCAACCTATCCTGAAAGTTCAAAGTTGCTTGCCTGCTCCTGTCGAGAGTTACCGTATCTACGGCCGGACGGACGGCCGGCCGGCCGGACAGAATCGATTTTGACACCGGATTCGTCATCAGTGAGTCCAACCTAGTCGATTGAGACCATTTTCGGCTCAATCATCCAAAATTACAGACATTTGGACAAAACGATAGCACGCTGTTCCCCTAGAACATGCGCGCAAAAACACGTGTGTACCGCAGAATATGAATAAATATTTCATTATTTTACAGCAGAAAAAGCTATTTTACTACATTACTTCATGCATGCCTGGCAAATCCCAAACCCCAATTTTGAAACCTGATTTTGAATACTTCCTGACGGTAATTTGGGAAAATGATGAATCAAACCCATAATAATTATGATCAAATTTGCATTTCCAGTAATAACCCAAATTCAGGAAAAACCCCCATTATTCCAAAAAAACAACTCGGATCAAACTGAAATCTTGTACTCGCTTCTAAAAATTACAACTACTTGTACAAAATTTCAGCGGTATCTGAAGTTCAGATTTTGAAATATAAAATTCTTCAATAAATTTTTTAAATTCTTTCAATGATATGATCCTAACGAGGTTCGTCATAACTTTTTGCGATATAATTGGACATCTAATCTGCAAGTTTCAATTGGTCTAGATCAGTCTGTTTGGAGTTATTGAGGAAGCAATATTTCAGATGGGTATTACTCCGAAACAGTTTGGCGCATTTGACCACCTCTTCTGTAGGTTTTAACGTAATATAGAGGCCATTTCGGCTCGAAATAAGCAAGTTTCAGACATTGTGGCGAAATGATAGCACTCTTTGCCACATTTCTGGTTTATTATTCGAAAAAAAAATAAACCGGAAGTGGATCAGCGAAATAACTTGATTGCTGAGCCTATGTAGAAAATTGAAAAAAAGCAGATTGACAACAGATTAAAATTGTTGCAGCAGAATAATCTTCAAGATACTCGAAATTTCATCTAAGTCATATATTTTTATCTATTCGTGAGATAGATAATAATCCTCTGCCTAAACAAACTGTATATGAAGGAAATGTATGATACTTTTATCACCTGTTTCTACAAAGATAACTGTGTCAATACTTATGGATGATCTGACTGCCAGCTGATTGAAATAAGTTCTCGCAAACTGATAGCGATAATTTTTATTTGCTGTCGAATTCATTCAGATGATAAATTATTTTGAAAGCAACCTATCAGTTGTATAGTAAAAAAGTTTCAGTATATCCTCGAAAGTTTGAGATTGAAAAGATTTCCAGAAAACGTAGGTTGGTATCTATACACGCCCCACACTGTCCGAATATTTCAAGCACGGTAAAGAAAAGCGTGGTTGAAAAATTTAATTGTCAAAGCTCCGGAACCCTTCGACCGAACTTTGGTTTTCAATAGGTTCGCTCAAACATTCAACTCCAATTACAATACAATTCAATACAAAATGGAGCTTTCACTACTTCTGGCTGAGTTGAAAAAATTCGCATTCTTAGGTGTAATCTGCCTTCGAGGCAGGTGGATAGGCTCAAAATCGTTGAAACACGATTTAAGTTGTTTCTCTACTTTTTATCATTCTAATGATAAATGGAACTTGAAAATGTAATTTCAGAGTTTTCTGATTTAAATTCTTGTAAAATAATTGTAGCTCGTGTTATTTTTACTCTAAGATGGATTGGGCGTGCAGGGCCGATCGAATGGCCTGCGCTTTCGCCAGACCTATACCCCATTGATTTTTTATTTGTGGATTTTACAGAGAGCTGGTGTAAGCGACGAAAAAAACGAAATAGAATTAAGACAAAAACTATCAGTAGCGGAAAGAAAAATAAAACAAAAGTATTCGAGTAGTTTCAGCATTGAATAATAACTTTTTAAAACGTTGACGATTATGTGTTTAAGTTGGAGGAAGGGATTTTGAAGATTTATTGTAGTGAATAGTAATTTTTCAACAATTTGTGTTCTTTATTTCTTTTCCAAAATAAGTAATTTCACAACCACCTATTGTGAAATATGCTCACATATTTAATTAGTGATGAGAATAAGATTATTGTAAAAATACAGTTAGTTCAGTTATTTCAATTAAAAATACTTTGAAATCACATTTTTGTTTTTAATTCAGCATAGGAATGATATAAAGTGTAAAAATAACTTCAATCTCGTTTCATTGATTTTTAGCCTATCCGCCTTCGAAGGCCGATTACAACAAAAAAGGCTAATAAGGTACTATTTTCTTCTTATTATATTGTTAGTTTAGTACCGTGCAAAGTTTTGAACTCAGCTAGAAGCTGTGTTTACCCCTTTTTGTATTTTTAAATTGAAGCTGAATGTTTGAGTAACTACAACTGAAAACTAAAGTTCTAAATTTCAAGCCTTTTTTAGGGAACTCAAGGTAATTTCAGAAAGCTGATTTATTTCGTTATTGAAACAACATTTAGGGAGATCATTTCACAAAAAAAAATCTGCAAAATACTAACTACATGAAGAGATATGAATTTTTGAAACCTCGCTGGCTACTAAATTGAAAAAACACAAAAAAAATATTACTTGAAAATAGCAAAGAATCGTATGAGATACAAGGGGTATTTTTGGATACACCTACCCCCCACGAAATTTCTCGAAAAGTTGCGCGTCGTTATATTCAACTAACTACCAAGTTTCGATTCAATCATTCAAGTTGTTTCCGAATTATAACGGAAATAACCTCAAAACTTCAAAAGACTCTAACCCATTTGGCCAATTTTGATCGTTAACGAATTTAACGGACGCATTTTGAAATGCAACCAACCCTGAAGGTTTCAGGTCGATAGGATTCCCCGTGCGACCGTAATCGTGCATACGGACGGCCGGCCGGCCGGACAGAATCGATTTTGACACCTTATTCGTCATCAGTGAGTCCAACCTAGTCGTTTGAGACCATTTTCGGTAAACATTTGAAACTTACAGACATTTTGACAAAACGATAGCATGATGTTCCCTAGAACATGCCCATAAAAACAAAATCGATTTGATATTTGATTCGAGAGTTTCACCTTCGACGAGTTTTCGGCCTCTCAAAAATTATTTGTGCTAGCGAAGAAAATTTGCTTTCGATAGAGACGGTTCCCCATTGGTCTTTTTTCACATTTCATAGATCAGACTTTCAATTTTAACACAAAAGGTTGTGAGATTGTATTACTGTTATTCACTTTATTGTCATCTATAGTTATTTCATTTAAATTTCAGGCAATTCGGTAACTATATTGGCTTTATGTAGATGCCCTAAACTTAGAGCCCATGCAACAACAGCATTCGTATTATCCTTATGCATATCGGACTTACTCTTTTGTTCTGTGAACCTTCCACTCACCTCTGTCAGGTACATAAATGAAGAATGGACCCTTGGGGATGCTCTCTGCAAACTGTTTCCAGTTTTATTTTATGGAAACGTGGCTGTTTCACTTCTCAATATGGTTGCTATTACTTTGAGCAGGTGAGACAAAGTCCCGAATGGAAACTTCGGAAATATTCGATTCATGAGAATAAAATTTATTTTGTTTATCTGCAGATACGTCCTCATTGCTTATAGCAAGTATTATGAGCAACTGTATTCGATTACTGGAATATGGCTACAGATTATTGCTGCCTGGGGCATTGCTGTTCTTATTATGGTGAGTATTTCCGGTTTTCGTAAACAGTTATTTTTCAAAATTAGAACAAAGAGTAGAGAGTTCGAGAAACTCACTAGCTCCAATTTGTGTCATTATAAATTCTCATCATTAATTTCAATATTGACCACTTCAGACTATAAAGCCGGGTCCAGATGAGTGTAATCCGAACACCGAATGCAATAAAATTCGATAATCGATTCGGCGAATAGTGTGGACGGCACTCGAGCTCAGCCTCGAATAATAAATTCGAATGCATCCATCGTTCGAGTTGAAAACCTAGTCCCGATGAAGCAGAAAGAGCGCTGCTTCGAACCATAAAACTCCATGTGATTTAATGTGTTCGTTGTTCGTATTAAGCTGGGCCCAGATGGGTGTAATCCGAACAGCGAATGCAATTAAATTTGATAAACGATTCGGCGAATAGTGTGGACGGCACTCGAGCTCAGCCTCGAAAAATACATTCAAACGCATCCATCGTTCGAGTTGAAAACCTAGTCCTGATGAAGCAGAAAGAGCGCTGCTTCGAACCATAAAACTCCATGTGATTTAATGTGTTCGTTGTTCGTATTAAGCCGGGTCCAGATGAGTGTAATCCGAACAGCGAATGCAATAAAATTTGATAAACGATTCGGCGAATAGTGTGGATGGCACTCGAGCTCAGCCTCGAAAAATACATTCAAATGCATCCATCGTTCGAGTTGAAAACCTAGTCCCGATGAAGCAGAAAGAGCGCTGCTTCGAACCATAAAACTCCATGTGATTTAATGTGTTTGTTGTTCGTATCAAGCCGGGTCCAGATGAATGTAATCCGAACAGCGAATGCAATTAAATTTGATAGACGATTCGGCGAATAGCGTGGAGGGCACTCGAGCTCAGCCTCGAATGGAACATTCAAATGCATCATTCGAGTTGAAAACCGATTCCTGACGGAGCAGAAGGAACGCTGCCTGGAACCATAAAACTCCCTCTGTGATCGATGACATTCGCTGTTCGCATAACACTCATCTGGACCCGGCCTTAGCCTAGTCCATATGAGAGTAAATAAAATGGGCAGATCCAATATATTTATTAATTCAATCTAACATCTTCAAGAGATGGAGCTGAAACCAAAACTTCTGGCAGTTTGGAATAAAATCAGAGTCTACGACGATAATCACTACGAACATTTGAGGAATAACACCAACTATTAAAAAATTAAATCAAAATCATGACAATGAACTTGACTAATTATAATTTTTTTGGGAGGCTTCCAATCTTGGATTCCCGATCTGCAGAAAACTGTACGCGTGCTCTCGACGCGTCATCTTTTGACGATGTTAGATAATTTTTCCCAAACGGCGTCTGATACACGTCGCATAGCACTAATAAATTTATCGGCCAATTTTCTGAATAGTTTGAAATCCCACATTCCTAAATTTGGCGGTTATGAGTAGATTTTTATTCTTTTCAATAAATCAATCTCTGAAAAAGCGCATATTTTGAACCGAATTCACAGATTATTCAATCTGTGTCACTTATAAGGCAACGTTTTTTTTGGTCCACTACGAGATAGATTACTCTTATTTTTGTCGAATCAGAATTTTGATCATTTATGGGGCAAATGTCAAAAAAGATGAAAAATATCCCAGACTATTTTTTATTCTACATTGCGTACTTTTTTTGCAGTTGCCACCTTTATTGGAAATTTGGGGGAGGCTAGGATTGAACCCTTCCACTTTCTCTTGTACAATTCTAGAGAAAAATGGGAGTTCACCAAAAAAAGTACTATTCCTCATTGGTTTCGTTCTGCCCTGTGTAGTAATAATAATATCATATTCTTGTATTTACTGGAAAGTGAGGAAGTCTAGACTGAACATGATGAAGCACCAGTAAGTATCAGCATGCGCATTGAATTATCTTCTTCACAAAAAGTTATGGTCACATCAGAATTTCGAGAAAAGCATTAGGTTGAGTTAGGCCGCACGCCGAACATACATTTGTCGCACCACTTACTTGCGACTTACATGTTATGAAAAATATGAGCATCTTCAAACTATTATAATAGTAAAATAACACACAACAATTTCGGCGAGAAAAATGAAAACCTTTTATGCTGTACAAGAATGGAAAGGACCTCTATGTTATTTGTGCAACCCCAACCTAACAAATGAAGCATTCATGATTCAGTTCATATTTCACTAAATTTCGCTATTTTCTGACACAAATTATATCTGAGGTGATTTTGCCAAAATTAATTGAATAAGGGGTTTAAACGATGAGTTCCACCTTAAACGAAATGACCTGTCTTATCTGATGATCGCATGTTCTAGGGGAACAGCGTGCTATCGTTTTGTCCAAAAGTCTGTAATTTTCAAGTTTTGAGCCGAAAATGGTCTCAAACGACAAGGCTGGATTCACTGATGAAGAATCGGGTGTGAAAATCGATTCTGTCCGTTCGTTCAGCCGTGGACACGATAACTGTCGAACCGAGCAAGCTAGCAACTTGAAACTTCTAGGGTTGTTTGCGCATCGGAATGCCGCGGTTAATTTCGTTAATGGGCCAAATGGTTCCGGAGTTACAGCCATTTCAAATTTTGAGGTTATTTCCCTGATATTTCAGGAAGTACTGAAACGATTGTATTTAAACTTAGCAGTTAGTTGAAGCATAACGACGCGCAACTTCAGGAAAAATTTTGATGAAATCGTATGGTAATTTTTTCGAAAAAAAATTTTTTTTCAGATACAATTACTCATATTCAAAAAACAATTCTGGTCATACCTTGAGCTTCATATTCCACAGCAGTGTACAAAATTTCAGTTTAATACGATTATAATTTTCGGGGGTTTCGGAAAAAATATGTCAAATTTCGTGTTTTTTTCTCGATATCGTTGGTTTTTTCTGAAATATCACGAAAAATACTGCTTCAATCATAATGAAACTTTAGTATCTAGTTCGAAAATGCTGTTATACAACTCTAGGCAAATTTTCGTGATGATAATGTGATAAGAACAGCCTAAAAAAATCCAATTTTTTTGGCAAATATTCAATTTTCTGTCATCTTCTGATGATATTATCCTCATGTCAGTTTTGGAGATATTGGGGAAAAATATGTAAAATTTCGTGGTTTTCTTCTCGATATCGTTGTTTTTTTCGGTATAACTCAAGAAATACTGATTCAATCCTGAAGAAACTTTGCAGCTAGTTTGAAGATGCTGAAGGGCATTAGAACTACGGCCGACCGTAAACTTCCGAAAGAAACGACTTAGAATCTCGATATTTGTAAAGTAGGTTTGGGGCTTAGTTACGAAGGTCGAATTTGTGAATGGGTAAAATCCGCCTAATGATTCCGTAGATATACTGATCCAATTTTTATTTTCTCAATATTTCCAAAAACACGGATTATTGAATTTTAAATCCAGTACTCTATCGAGAAAACCCTAGAAAGCACTGCAGTGAAGGTAGCCGCTTTTGTGCGCATGTTCAAATTCGTTGTCAAATCGGTCAACTCCATTTATATGCTCGCAAAAGCTGCTGCCTTCACGGCAGTGCTTTTCTAGGTTTTTAGATTTTGTCATGTGAACGTAATCGCTTGTTCGTCTTCCTTTGAACAAATTGAATTTGTTTGTAATCTACGTGTTCCTCTGCTGTTCAAGATAAACATATTTAATCTGTGTAAGTGAACCGTCAAAATTTTGCGCGAATACTTTCGCATTGGTACACACGTAATAACTCAGGATCCTGAGAACAGGTCGAAGTAGGAGATGAACAATCCTAATATACAAGTTTCCAGAGTTTTAGAGTTCAACTTTATCGTTTCTGCTCTATTGTAAATTTTCTGAAAATGAACATTCGAATGGGTATATAGCGCACAAAATCAGCAGCTGTTAACACACCCAAGTACCTATTATTTTTTTGGGCTTGTGGGTGGCATCACAGCTGTTCCACCTCGTGAATCACTAGCAATTGATAACTTGACTTTTTGATAATTTAGTTGGGGCTTGTTAGTATTTATTCCTCTGAAGCTTGGACCCACAAAGCCAGAAGAAAGAACGTTCTAACTTTTAAAAATTGTATGTATCCACCGCATGTCTAACTCAACACTATTTTCAGGCCAACAAATAAGAAAGATAGGCTGAACCAAAAGAGAGAAAAAGATGATAACCGACTGACGAAGCTGATGCTGATAATATTTGTCTGTTTCTTGTGCTGTTTTTTACCACTAATGATGATGAACGTCTTCGATGATGACGTTGCCTACCCTTCACTACACGTCGTAGCCTCAATTTTGGCATGGGCCTCCAGTGTTATCAATCCCTTCATTTATGCAGCGAGCAATCGACAATATCGATCTGCTTATTCGAAACTTTTTCGTATATTCCAGTCTACCGTAGCAGTTTCCAAACCAGGGTCTGGATCTACCGAATTTAGACCGATGGAAAAGAATGGACCGCCATTCACTTCGAAAGTTAACCTGGACCTCACTTGAATCTTTCTAAATATGTTGAATCATCATCTTTCCAACTCAGATCAGTTTGAACTCGCTGAGAGAGTTGTGAGATGGTGAGATCCAACACTGGGTTGAGGACATAACACCGAATGCTTATTTAGTTGAGTTCAATACATTTTGTACAATAGGCATTCGTTGTTGAGCCTCAATAAGGTGATTGATTTTGATTCCAAGTAACCACTTTAAGTTTATAGACATGATGTAACCAAGTTGTTCTTGATCTGGACAAAAAATAGCCCAATTTTACCAGTGTAAAAATGTGTTGAACCTTTCTCAAGAATCAGCGAAAGAGTTTGATTCGAAAATATTGTATTGTTACCAGGAAACTACATTAATTATTATGAAGAAAAAAGATTTATTTATATTTATATATTTTAGGTTTTTAGTGAGCTTTGTTGAAATAAAATAACTTTTCAAAGCATCATTTCATTCGCAACCTTCACTAATAATCTAAATTTCATGAATTGACAATATACTCTCTATACTTATTCTGAAACAACGAGAAATAATCCATTCAAAGGAGTTCCCACATCTTATATATAGTTAACCAATATGAAACAAATAACAATCATCGTTAATTCAACACATATTTATCATATTCATCTGAAAAGTTTCGAACGAAATCTCACGGTCTCTCGAGTAACTGTTTGCTCTTATAAGCTCAACACGATCTCACCTTATTCATTTAGTGTATGGTATAAAATAAGGGACGACGATTTACCCGTACAAAAGGTACAGAAGGAAATAATTTCATGAAAAATAGCTGTTTGCTTAGTGGAAAATACTTGGGGGCGTCCTATTTTCTACTCGTGGAAGCTATTGAAAAATATAAAAATACCATTCGCGCAAAGCTCAAGTATTTGGGTAGGCATCTTTTAAGGATTAAGATTGTTTGTCTTTCGAATTTTTGAACCAGTAAATTCATTTCAAACAACTCGAAAACGTTTGAGATGATAATTAATTCATGAGCAGAGGGTGCATATCAAAAATTATTCACAGAATTTCGTCTGTTTCACGCAAGCAATTTGCAATTAAAACAAAAATATACCCCAGGATAAATCTTCGTCTTGGTTCTTCTACATTTTGCTCTCATAACAAAGATGTTTCCCAAATGCTTATTTCTGCCGATTTAGACAGTGTTATAATAATTGTATCATTAGATCCTTGAATTTGGAATTGATTATCCATCCGCCATCTATCGAAAAAACCTCTTAAATTCGATGAGGCTGTAGAATTCTGTAAAAAACAGATTTACCTCTCACGACAGCAGCCGAAACAATTTTCGATTTCCAGAATACTGCAGTATATTAGAAAGATCATTTCATAGATGTCATCCACTAAATGTAAACAAATTCATTCTATTATGAAATAGAAATATTCGCAGGCCTACTAATTGAATTGAGCTCCGCAAAAATGAGTGAATTAATCCTCATAACTCGTTAGACCTAGCCTGTGCGGTCCGTTTAGTTGATGGTTTGAGATCTTCTAAGTTTCCCTGCAATACACAACTCGTCAACAAATTATAAGGTAACAAATAACCATGGTTATTTTCCTGTTAGTTCCAGTCCTTATATATTTGCTTGTGCGAAATTTCTTTACCAAAAAACAAACCAAAGATATTTCAAACAAACATATAGTTGTCATTGGAGGCTCAAGTGGAATTGGGAAATCATTAGCAGAATTGGCTGCTAGAAGAAATGCTCATGTGACCATAATTGCAAGAAATATTGATAAACTAGCCCAGGCAATCGAAGATATACGAAAATGTTCTGTAAATTTGTCAGAGCAAAGGATAAGCTATGTATCGGTGGATGTTACCAACTTCGAAGATGTTGAAAACAATTTGTGTGAGATCGAGGAGACCATAGGTCCTATTTATATGCTTGTCAATTGTGCTGGATTTGCTGTCTGCGGTGAAATGGAAAATTTCTCAGTTAACGAAATTAAATCTTTGATTAACATAAATATCTTAGGGAGTATATATCCTGTTAAAGCAATCATTCCCAAATTCAAGCAAAGAAAAGAAGGTATTATTGTGCTTACTGGATCATTGGTATCTCTCTTTGGAATGTACGGATATTCAATTTACTCAAGCTGCAAATTCGCTCTGAGGGGGCTAGCTGAATCTATACATATGGAATTGAAACCGTATGGGGTAACTGTAACATTGGCTTTACCTCCTGATACTGACACTCCTGGTTTCCATGAAGAAAATAAATCTAAGCCAATCGAGACTTCAAAGATTTCAAACATGGGAACTCTTTATAATCCTGATGAGGTGGCAGAAAAAATTCTACAGGATGCTTTGGTAATTTTCTTTAATATTCATTCAATTCTTTCATTATACATCAAATAATTCAAATTGATTTGTATGATTAGGTTGGTATTTTTTAAATAGGTTCATTCAATCTTTGGAAAAAGAAACTCAAATCTCATTCATCAATTCATAAAATGATGAAAGTTTTTAAAGACTCGCAGTTTCAATATTGCATTTAATGTCTTGAGTCAAATGAAACCTCCTGAGCTAATTCATAAACTTGTGGAAAAAATTAAAAGATCCAAATTTTAAGGTTTATTTCTACAAGCTTCAAGCAGAAGAAAAATGGTCATACATATTCAATTTTTCAAAGATATCTTGAAAAAACTTCTCGCAAAGAAATTTTCAAGATTTTGCTTTTCGGCGGAAAAAACGTTTTTGAACTTGACCTTCATGTTCCATTAAAGTTCTTGAATCATCTTCGATTGGGTTTTTACAGACATAAACGCGACCTCTTTTGTCTGAGATATTGGACTTCGAATGAAAAAGTATAATTTGATCTTTGATTTTCATTATCTGAACAACCTAATGGTCTTAAAGAAGGTTAATCATGGGTTTTGGAAACTTAAATAAATTCTCTATGAGGAAGACAATTGTTTCTTCGGAAAATGCTTCCTTTCAATCTGGAGATGGATTTGAAAAAGCACCTAAAAATATGCAACGATACAACTCTTGAAAATTCTAGAAAAGCACTGACTTGAAGTCAGCAGCTTTTGCGCGCATGTTCAAATTCGTTACCAAAGCGGTCGTCTTTTCACTCATAGACCCCACCAAACGCACTTTTGGTGATCTCCTAATCATATCATCTTCAAGCAATTCTGTATGAACCTTCAAGCTGTCATTTTTCAATCATGTACTGGATTTCAATTCAACCCAATCTGTATTTTTTATTGAAATATTGGGAAAATAAAATTTCGAATGGGTATATCTACGGAATCATTGAGCGGATTTCATGAGGATAATATCATCAGAAGATGGCAGAATATTGAATATTTGGCAAAAAAAAGTTGGATTTTTTTAGACTGTTCTGATCACACTATCACTACGAAATTTTGCACAAAGTTGTATAACAGCATTTTCGAAGTAGCTACTCAGTTTCATCATGACTGAAGCAGTATTTTCTGTGTTATTTCAGAAAAAAACAACGATATAGAGAACACGAAAACACGATATTTGACATATTTTTTCCCAATATCTCCAAAAATTATAATCGTATTAAACTGAAATTTGGTACACTGCTGTGGAATATGGAGTTCAAGGTACCAGAAAATAGCACCCTGTTTGCTAGAACATGCGCGCAAAAAGGACACTGAAAGTATTGGTGGATTAGAGAGTAGTTAGTTAACTTTACTTGGTTATGGAAACAATTGGCGATCTTCTTTTCATATTTCATACATTTCCTCACGAAATACTGCTGGAACCGTCAAGCTATAATTTTTCCATCAAGTACCCCAAACCCATCGTAAACACCATAACTTTGATATTTGTAGAGTAGGTTTACACCTTGATTATAAGGCCAAATTTGTGAATAGGTAAAATTAAACACCAGTTTCCGCAGGTACTCCAATTCGAAATTTTATTTTCATAAATAGTTTCCAAGAAAAAAAATTTTCAGGAGAAATTTTGACATTTTTACGCGCTTGTTCTGGGAAACAGCGCGTTATCATTTCGTCACGATGTCTGTAATTTTCGGATTTTGAGCCGAAATTGGTCTCAAACGACTAGGTTGGACTCACTTATGAAAAATCCTGGGTCAAAATTGATTCTGTCCGTCCGGACGGCCTTGTGCGCTGTAACTTTCGAAAGGAAGGAGCTAGAGTCTTGAAATTTTCAGGTTAGGTTAAGATCCTGAAAATCTCGGTTAGGTTCGTTAATGGGCCAAATCTGGCGAATGGTTTTTGTGCTACATCCATTTGAAATTTTGATTTTTCAATATCTTGAAAAATATTCATCTGATCGAAATGAAACTCGGTTGGAAGATGAACAGTGTCAATAAGAAAAATTATCCATGGAAAAATTTAAAAAAGAAGTTTTTTTCTTTGAAAATTTTTATATTTCATTGAAATTTCACTGAAATTTCCAAGTCACCATTTCGCAATGTGAACAAGCGCGTGAAAGCTGCTGACTTCACGTCAGTGCTTTTCTAGATTTTTTTGAATTATTCCATTTGAACATCGTGTTATTAACACGATCATCACAAAATGTTTCAATTCGTTATTAAGTTTCATCATGATTGGATTGGCGATTTTAGAGTTATTCCGGAAAAGAACGTACCGAGTGGGATGTAAAATTACGTGATGATTAGGAGCATAGAATAACAATATCCTAAAAGTACTAGCTCCCTACTATATCAGAGAAAAAGAGTGGTCGCCATATTTTGGAGTCGTGGTAGGAAAAATGACTGCTATTCAAATATACATTTATTTATACATTTGAAATATTGGAATTTTTATTATCTGCTGTAAATCATAAATCACACAAACACTGCATTTCTCGATCTTGTTTTCGAGTTGAGTATCTATATCAGGGAAGCATCAGAAGAAATGTGAATTCAATAAAATCGAGCTCTCTGGGAGTTTTCCCGCTCTTCTTTGAATTCGTTACCAATGTAGGTAGATTTTGCGAGCTTCTTTTCCCACATGAAATTCTGAGCGAACCTTGAAGCTATCACTTTTTATTTGAGTACTAGATTCCAATTCGATCTGATTCGTGTTTTAGAGAAATAAAATTTTGGAAGGGTAGATCCTTGAAATCCAATGAGATAGATAATAGAGCTCCGAACATACTCCAGCCGAATTCGTAAATCGGTAAAATCCACCCAATGATCCGGCAGATATACCCATTCAAATTCGAATTTTCCCAGTATTTTCAGAAATAAATCATGTTCAGTTCAGTTTTTTAAGGTTATTTCGGAAATAACAGCGATACCGAGTAAATAACAACGACATTTTAATTTCATCCCTATATCTCCGAAAAGAAACATCGGATCAAATTGAAATTTTGTCAACTGTTAAAAATCGAAATCAAGGTCTATTTCATTGAATTTGATGAAAATTTTCCGAAAAAAACCTTTTTCTCAACGAATATTCAAAAAGTTGCGAAATTGTTCCGCTTTCTAACACTATCCTTACTAGATTCTGCATAACTTTGCTCAGTAGTTTCAACAAACTACCGAGACCCATTCTGATTGGGAACTTCTGCGAAGATGCCAGCGCCCTAACGGATAAATTTGGAACCTGTCCAAGCTAGTAGTTTTATGTAAACCAAACCTCAGAAATGTGGTGGAGAACGAATATTTGTTAAGCAGAACTTGAATATTTAAAGAAATTATTATAATTTTGTGTAAGATTTCTTGAGAAGGAACTTTTCGTTTGGATCACGATATAAAATCGTACTTTAAATCGTTCCTGGAGGATAATTTCGGTGTTATTTTAGTGTATATTGCTAGGTGGATCAAAATGAACCAATATCTAAGTTTACTTGAATCTCTGGAAAAATAGGCACCTCAATAAGTAATTTAAGGACTCTTATTTATTTGAAGAAGTGCTGAATGCAGGCTATATTATGTGGTAAATATAGAATCAGTCCAAATGATATGACTCGTTCTTTGTTTACAAACTAGTGAATCAATAAAATGAAAACAGATTTTCTGCTTTAGTTCTTTTGCATCGTATTTCTAAAGAAAAAAAACAGAATAACAGATAGATATATGATTGATTTCATTTTCATATTACAGCAGCTCAAGATACACATACAAAATGAAAAATGTCACAGCTGGTTCAACCTACCTATATATAGAAATGAAAAGTATTAATGTATTCGTATGAATAACTTCAGCTATTATCAACTTTAACAGTATAAGTTTTTGTCAGGTTTTCAACCAGATCACTCTTTCAGAATAAGATTTTGTGTAGTATGTGAATTAGGTAGCTGCAGAAGTGCTCGGTAGTTTCTCTGCAGCATTTTTCTTCAAAATCCTCTTATTTTATTTACACCTGAAAACATCATGACATGAAGTTGTTTCGAAATGAATACATTGTAGGTAATTTACCTTTATGAAAATAAACATCCTCAGAGAAATGCAGTGAACATACTTTCATGTATTTCTTGACCTGTTTTCCAATCTTCAATTTCTAAATCTAGGCCTTTCTTCTATCATTGAGTTCCCTGTCGAATGCTGTTTCCAAATTAACTTTACTTCCATTTGGCTTTGGAAAAAATGAAAACTAGAGGCGCTAGATGATCCTTTCTTCTTTGACCATGAATGACATTGAGTTGAGGCACACAACAATAGTCATTTCGGGAGGATGCCATTTCCAATTAATACAATCGAAAATTTTAATCGGAAAGAAAGGAATCGATTCATGAATATTACAAACACTTCCGGTATACCAAAATTTCAACTCTGAGAACAACACAAAAGCTCGAAAATGAACTCCAAAAGTAAGCAAATTACGTTAGAATAACAGGCACGTCGAAAAACTACTAGCTTGGAAGTGTTCGAATTTCTATCGCCAGAGGGCGTATCGCTTAGCAGTAGTTGCGAATAGCTTAATTTCTTGAGGAAATAACCTCAAAATTTCAAATAGATATTACTCCGAATTCATTCTGCCGATTTTGTCCAACTTGATAGTCGAATTTTGATATGCAACTCGCCCTGAAAATTTCAAGATGCTAGCTCGTTCCGATAGAAGACTCGTAATTTGTAGAGCTGTTTTAATTTCGGTTTTAAGTCGAATCAGTAAAATCCATACAATGATTCCTCAAATCTATCCATTCGAATTTCATTTTCCAATATTCCCAAAAAAACAGATCCGATTGCATTGTTATGTTGTACTTTGTGGAAAAATGGCGCCAATATTAAATTAATCAATAAATGCATCCATAAAGGACTCGATTCTTTCCATTCGGGAAGGTAACGTTATATATTGGCAGCGAATCGTGGTTGAAAAGTTTTCAGAGCTATATTTCAACTTTTTCCACTGAAGCTCACATTTTTCGAATTCACCATATTATTGGGCAGAAACTAAAATTTTCATTTTCCTCTATCTATCCACATCTTCGCGTCCTGCCCGAAAAAAAAACATATAAAAAACTAATTAATCAATATATATATCCGGGTTCATAGCGTTAGTCGCCTTCCGGTTCCTAGTTTCCATCTTCGTCTATCCAACCAATCTCCAGGTCTCAAGTTTCTCTCTGACATAGCTTTTTGTATTCCCTGCATCCAAGTGGTCTTCGGTCTTCCTCGCTTAAGTCTTTCGGGGGGTGTTCAGTCCAGCATTCTCTTTGGAATTCTATCATCTATCATCCTCTGCACATGTCCATACCAGCTGAGTTGTGCTTTTTTAATGTCCGCTATTATTGTTGTTTCTATACCCATAATTTCTCTTATTTCTTCGTTTCTCACTTTTTGCAATCTTGAGATTCCTGCTGATCTACGCCAGAAGTCCATCTCCAACGCCCAAAAGACGGTTTTGTTGAACCTTGTTCAACTGCCAAGATTCTCACCCATACAAGACAACACTCCTTAAAGTAACGTTGTAGATATCTCGTTTGTGTTCTCTTGAGATTTCCCTAGACCACAATACTGAATTGTAATTAATCAAGAAAACTTAATATTCCTTTTTCACGTGAAGCAGCTGTGAAGCTGAGTTCTCATATAAATTAGAATAGTTTCAGAGATATCGAAATGTTTGAAATTATTTTTTTGAGTTACTTTACGAGCAAACCTAAACAAAATTTGAGCTGGCTTTAACTCCGAAACGGATGGGTGGATTTGGCCAATCAACTTATTTAACGTAGATATTTGGGCTCCAAACCTACCCTGAAAATTTCTGTAAGTTTTTTCTTTCGGAAGTTAGAGCACATACGGCTGGACAGATTTTGATTTGACACGGACTCTTCTTCAGGAAGCTAATCGTTTGAGACCATTTTCGGCTCAAAATTCGAGAACTACAGACATTTCGCCTGAACGATAACGCGCTATTTCCCAGAACAAGCGTACAGATTGCAATCTATCATTTGATTTCTGCCGAGGCTCCCTTAGATATTAGTTCTTTCCCTACAATTTCTATTTGCAAATTGGCTATCTGAAAGTGCATAATTTCAATTCAAAACTTAATTTTTTTATCTTCTCAGTTTTGAAATCAATTCATTCATTATCAGAATAACACAAGTGTTATCTTTCATTTGAAACAATAGGTGAGAACTACCATTAATATTTATTCACGCTTATTCATCGAATTGACAGTGTCACAAAGGATGTTATCTAATATAACCCAAATATAATTCATTCATTGTTGCGTAATAATAATTATCATTTTGTTTTTTCCAGGATGGTAACTTTTTCAGCTATATTGGATTCAATGGGTTCGTTTTGACCACATTGTGCAAGGGATTCAGTCCATTCAAGTCTTTCTTTGAGGTTGTTACAGAGTCTCCTTTGATTGGTTTAATTCGTTTCATTTCTTCATTTTATGTTGTCCAGATGCAGAGAATTGTACAACTCTGTTTTGATGAAAAAGAACGAAAAAACATAGGCCCACGAAAAAATAAAAACTCTTAATTTTTTCTAACATTCGCTCATAACTTATACAAGTATCATCATTTTTTCGAGTATTATCTTGAATGAGCAAAAATCGTGTTTGCTATTCATTATTTTCTAATCTATTATTCAAGTGGGTTACACCATAATAATTTTTTTTTTAGATGTTACAGTTTTCATATATGTTTTTCGTGTGATCTCTTACAACTTGTGGAATTGAAAATTTATTCAGATTCTCTGCATGTGCTGACCTTGTTATCTTACCCCATAAGATACTCTAATATATTTTTATCTATTGTTTTGATATACCTTTGGTCAGTATTTTGTGCACCCTCATATCAGAAAATATAATATTGTTGATAAGATACATTGAACTGTAATAGACGAGTGCCTTTATGTGGGTCAACTTTCTATGCATTAATTCAACTCTTACCTGAAAGCTTGAACCCTAATGATTATATCCTGAAAATATTAGATATCACAACGGTCTCAAACGACAGTCACCATTTCATTAAACAGTTTTTTTGCTACGTTTTCATCCAAGAAAATTCGTCCCTTTCAGTGCTTTCAAAATGTAAATAACATCTCTTTAATTCTTTAGATTTCCACGAAGAAACAAATTACAATAAGACCTTTGTGACATATAATATTTTCAGGATATATTCACTAGAACTAAGAGTTGAATTAATTCGAAAAAATGTAAGTGATTTTAAGGTATATTTCAAACAGATGACCAGCATGCAGGCACTCACATGTTGAATGTTGCACTGTTCTCCTAAGCTTCAGATTTTAGTTTTGTTTACTCCAAAATATGTTTTTCTTCAGTGATTGACTTATTAATATTCCCATAATTTTAGTTTTCAGGTATTCGGATATTTTTTTTTCTGCTTCTTCATTTATTATCATTCAAGTGGTGCCATTATTAAGAAAAGTCTGAAATGTTAACATTCGAATATGAAATTAGAATTAAGTGCCTGGACTGCGCGGCCAAGTTACTAATTTATTCTTGCAAATACCTATGTATTTTGAAAAATTGTTGTTTATTACTTCAACGTCTAAAAAGTTATTTTTATCCTTGTTAAGACTAACAGAAAAAGTCTGATTTGTCGAATTAAAAAGTTATTTTGAGTTTCGGGTTATTTGGAGATTACATGGGTTTTAAATGCTGACAAGTATATTTTATTGTTTGTTATTTTTAAAGTTGGGGTGTTTTTTATTTGAAACTTTGAGCCTTAAAAATCGCAATATTTCTATAGTCTTCATGAAAGGAACAATTTAATCTTTGATTTCAGACGAAACTCTTTCATTTTAGAAAGTTGCTTTGTAGCTCAGAAATGCAATGGAGCATAACTGCTTGAATGATGAGAGAGCATTTATAGCTGAAACAAGCTGCTAAAATCAGGAAAAATTCCTGTTATGGGTTTTGGTCCATTGTGATAACAAAAGTTAAAAAACCATCTAATGCCTTTCATCTATTGTATTAAACAAATCTCTTTCTCACAGCCACTCCTTAGATGAATATTTATCAATTAGTTCAGACCAGAACTTGCCATTGACAGAAATAGTTTTTCAAAATGTACAACTTTTTGAAAAACATTTGTTACTAATGCTCGTACTTTGCTTGATCTTACAAAGGAATACATAAGCAAACGCTAAGTTGTCGCCTGGAACTTCTACAAAGCCACTGTTTGTTCAATTCTAGCAGAAATGAGACGTATATTACAATTAAATAAATAATATTTCAAAACTCTTGTAACCTGTAAAATAACAGATCGATAATATATCTTGTCTATGTGACTGAAGGAGAAATATTTCCGTATATATTTGAAGAATTCTTCGAATACAAGAGCTCCATCCAATCTACAGAAGGCATGTTTCAATGCGGATATACATATATATTTTCGGCTTTGATCTACTTGTTGAAGAATATGTCTGTGTGTAAAGTTAAAGAATAATACAGAAGTCGTTATTTTCCTAGTTGTTCCTACCTCTTTATATTCTATTGTTTAGATAAATTTAGAAGACTTGTCTTCATTCTTCTCAATAAATATATTGTTTGAAATAGGCTGATGTTTATTTCTTACTTAAATGGTTTTTGATATATAAAAGATACTCTTCAATGAAATAATTTATTATCACTGTACTTTCATCAAATCAAAACTCGAAAACGTTGAAGATACAGGACTAGCAATGAATATGAAATATGACTCAATTAATCCATTAGGGAGCGATCATTATTTAAATGCATGTTATTTAAAACCTGGTTGCTGATTGAATCAAACAACTTAACAGCATGATGAATTTAATAGTGGGTTTCTCAAAAACAATCAAGAAACCTTCGTACTATATTAACAAGATCATGTTTATAACATTTTCATTTCTGTAAATTGATTAGAAAACGATAGCACGCTGTTCCCCTAGAACATGCGCGCAAAAATGAAGCTCATTAACAGATAACATTTTCAAATAATCAATATTACAACTGAAAGTTGTCTATACTAAACATGTTCAATCAAAATTTCACGATTTGAATTTGTCTAGAAGCTGAAAGGGTTTGTTTTACCCAGCACCTACCAATAGAAAGTCTGACCTAATTTCTACCTAGCCAGAATATAGAAACTGTCAAGAAATACAAACCAGTAGCATTGGACATACAGAGTGTAACAGCCAAATGGAATAAATTCGATAACGAATGAATGAGGGCGTGTTGGGAAAAACGCTCGGATACGTCAATTTGTAATTTTGAATGCGCATAGTTTTCAAGAAAATAAAATTATATAGGGTGTTCCATGCGACCGTGGCCAATACCAACTTTCTTATTTCAAATGTAACCCCCTGTATATTATTTATTTTTTGGATTCTTCAGAAAATTCTAGACATAATTCATGTACAATGTCCTATACCTATCTTCAACTTTTTCGGAAATATTAAGTGTTTTCAGATTGTTTACAAAAATTAACATTTTAAATGAAAATTATTTTATTTCACAAATTCGATACATTACACTCAAAACTTATTTCCCATTTATCGCTTGATATGAAGAAAGTAAGCAAAAACCATTACTGAGAAGAAATTAAAAAAAAAACCTTAAACTTAGATGACCTAAAAAACCGAATCACGCTTGCGATTATATCAGTCACGCCTGAAATGTTGGGTAACGTTAGAAGACAATTCTACACCAGATTAGCATGTTACCAAGACGTTCGCGGCGAGCATTTTTAACATTTCCTACATTGACATTAATGTTTTTTTTTTTTTTTTTTAATTATTAAGAAATAATCAGTATTACTTATTAGGTTTTAAGTGTAATGTACCGAATTTGTGAAATAAAATAATTTTTATTTAAAACGTTGATTTTCGCACTAAATCTGAAAACACTCAATATTTCCGAAATAGTTAAAGATAGGTATAGGACATTGTGCATGAATTGTGTCTAGAATTCTCTGAAGAATCCAAAAAATAAATAATATACAGGGGGTTGCATTTGAAATAAGAAAGTTGGTATTGGCCACGGTCACAAGGAACACCCTATATAATATTATTTTCTTGAGAAATATGCGCATTTAAAATTACATATCGACGTGTCTGAGCGTTTTTCCTAACACCCCCTCATTTATTCGTTATCGAATTTATTCCATTTAGCTGTTACACTCTGTATAAAACCAAAGTTTGCATTACATTATTTTCAGACTGTCTTTATGTGAAAAGTTTATTCACTTGGTTGAAATGCCAACACCCTCCCCACCAAAAAATACGCCTTTCTGATTCCAGTTATCAATTCCTGTTAGATAATAATTCTTGTGATCTAAATCTTGAATATATGATTGAACAAGCCCAGATTCATTTATGTATTCAACCAGAATCACTAAAATAATTTGTATAATTACTTATTCTACTTTGTTCTTCAAAAGAACCCTAAGTTTCAATATTTTATATGAAACTAGAAACATTTTTTTTAATTGGTGTTTGTTGCAAACAGTGTGACCTTGGTCAACTTTCTCAGAAATGCTTTCCAACTGATTTCAAATATGGAAAACTCAATAGTAAGTAAACATATTAAACAAAAAGTGAAAAAGTCCTAAAAACCAGTCATTTTTCAGTATTTAACATAAACAATACATAGAATACAATATTAATACAAAAGTCAATAAAAATCAATTGCTGCTGGGGCAGAATAAAATTTTGATACAACTGTTTTCTAAAGTGAATATTTGGCTATGAGTTCCAAGCCAAACATAATGTATATATAAATATATATAATATATAAAACTATTGACTGGACAAAGATTCAATATTGCACTTCCAAAGAAGATTTCTTGAATGGAACATTAGTGAGAAGTTTAATTAAATATTGTGTACTATAACACTGATTCTTCAATTCAGCATTATTGAAACAAGAACTATTGATCAGTAGGATTGTTAACTGTTGACCTCTTACGGCGCTTATTCAATAGGGGGTTGCTTGAATCCTCAATGGACTTAATATGAACTTGATCATAGTCAACCCTCATTGTTGCCAAGGAACGAGTCATTTCTTCTTGAACTTCAGGCCACATCTCTTCTCCCTCTTTAAGCATTTTGTTAGTGTGGAGTGGCGTTTGTGGTACAGTTGTATATTGCTGAAATAAATCGATGCATGTTTATTATGCCAAAGAAGTTAGAAATAGAAAACGAGAAAACACATACTGCTATCCACCAATTGCTCATCACTTGTGAAATTGTGAGACGACTGGTCGGTTCAATGTTCAACATGCCCTTGATAAGGTCTTTTGCATCTTGGCTCACATTCTGCCACTCAGGATCGGGAAAAGTGAACTGTCCCATTCTGATTCTTTTTTTCATGCCAGGAGATATTGCCATTCCGTGATTACTGTAGAATGGTGGGAAACCACACAATCTGAAATTATGTAGACCATCATTGAATAAACTGTAGTACAGGTGATGGATGCCCATTTCTTAGGAAAAGTATTGTATGAATGAATTGTTCCAGATCAAAACCATGCCAATTAATTCAGTATATATAAATTACTTACAATATATACATTATGACACCAAGAGACCAGATATCACAGCTTTTGTCATATTTATCAGAGCCTAGCACTTCAGGAGCTGAAAATTCATCGAAATGTTCTAAACATACTACATATTTTATCAATACATTTTCAAAAATGGTCTTGCTTCAAAAATCGAATGATATAATTGAATCAAGTTTCCTTTACCCAGGTACTGTTACTTACCAACATAATATGGGGTATAGCATGGAGTTTGAAGGGTATCTTGACTGAGGGTTTCTTTAGCAAATCCAAAATCTGTCAATTTAAGTATACCATAAGTACCTTTTTTAGAGTAGAGGAGGTTCTCAGGTTTTAAGTCTCTGTGGGCAATATTATTTTCATGAAGATATTTCACAGCAATACATATTTCATGCATGATCTGAGCAGCCTCTGCAAATGATTATTTTTTTATATTCTTGATCTAGCTCACTAATAATTCGATTCATTCATAGTCAAATATCTACCTCTTTCGGTAAAAGCACCGTCAGTTCTATCTTGGATCCTTTGAAACAGTTCCCCTCCTTCCATACTGAAAATGCAAATGATTATCTGAAAGACTATATTCGATACAAACTTACCACTCCATGACCATGAGCAAACAGGTAGTGTTTTTATGTTTATTCTCATAAACATCAATAACATTCACAATGTGTTTACATCCACTTGCTTTCCAATGCAGTTCAACTTCTCTCCTTGCTTTCACATTGTCGTTCAAAATCTGGAAATTTCAAATAGCAAAAATTTCTAAATTGCTTTATTGTACTTTAAGCGCAATAAGTAATACAAATTGAACTGAGGATATGTAAAGCTAGGAATATCACCTTGAGTGCATATTTTTCTCTAGTCATTTTAGAATAACACTCGACTACTTTTCCATTAATACCGAGTCCCAAGACACTTTTTGTAATTTCATAATCATCTGTAATAGGTGTCTTCTTTGGAATGCGAGCAATTGGTGGTATCACAACTTTACTCATGTTATTGTTACTAGTTATAACCAAGTAATAAACAAATAACTCAACATAAATTTTAGGGAAATTCGTCAAATACTCTCAAATTAAGGTCTTAAGTAAAATTTGGACATATAAAATTACAATAAATAACAAAACTGAAAAGCATAGAATAATGAAATATGTAAAACTATGAGCAATAAGCCGGATTCCGGAAAGAGCAGGGTTGCCGATTTTGACAGTTTCTCGGTCATTCATTCTCTCTTAAATGAGCTCAGCACTAACCATGTACAGGGTGATTCATTAAGGTTGGCCACCGGCCGTATCTCGGAAACCGTTTATCCTATAACTTCCGGAAAAAAATTCTAATGACAAAATCGGCCCCTAGAAAATGATTAAAAATATTTTCAAGTTCGTAGTTCCCCACTAGAGGGCGCAATCTATCACTTGTAAAATATAATCTCATTTTATACGGAATATTGTCCAGCTAACAGTGGTAAAGAATAATAAAATAAGAAAATACTCTTCCTATTCAACAACTTTTGTTTGAGTAATTTTTCTATATTTCCTTTTTTTTAGTGATGGGATGAAAAAACTTTTCTTCACAAAAAAAACACTCTCACTTCTGTATGCGTGAACCGATTTTCATGTAATTTAATTTTATTCGAAGGCCATTAAACTCAGATTACAGAAAAATATGACAACAACATACCGGGTGATCCAATTAAAAACTACAGGCTGTTTTATGTCACTTCACCCTATTTGCGCGTTTTACTGGAGAATTTCAAATGCAATGCTATGATTCTAACCGACTGAGAATAAGCTAAGCATTATCACCTATTGACTTGTTGAAACCGCAGACAGATATCTCCGGTCATTCCGAAGATATTAACATTTTTGCAGATTTCGATAAGTGTTGATCAACCCTGTGAAATTCAGGAGGAATTGAGTTATTTCATCATCTAAACAATCAAATGAAAAAAAAAAAACTTATCAAAAATGTATCACACTCACAAAACAAGCTGATCTAGATCCAGTAAGCTTTGGCGTTACTGTTCATTCTCGGTTTCTATAGCTGTAAAACTTATTTAGGTCGATTGCAAACTACTAGTTTATGAGGCCTCATTATTCAAACGGAGAAGCATATGATATGCTTAATGTTCATGCTGAATGTTTAGAAAATGCAGTAGCTGAAAGGGAATACCCGATACGATATCCTGAAAGGCGTCGTCTTTCCAGAAAAGTATTCAAAATATTGACACGAAGACTGCGACAAACTTGGAAGGTTCAATATGTTGGAAGAACAAATGGAAAACGTCGAAGCCGTAATGAGGATAATATCATAAAAGTTTTGGCTTATGTTTATGCTGAATAACATTTAAGCATCCGAAAAATTGCAAGTGATTTGGGATCGAATTATTCGCTACTTCAAAGTATACTAAAGGACCATAAACTGCATCCGTATCATGTTGTCTTGCACCAAGAATTGAAAGAGACGACAGGACTTTTGCAATTGGTTGAAACGAATGCTTAACGGCGAACCTGACGTCCTTCATAGAATATTATGGACTGACGAGGCTACTTTTTCCAGCAATGGTAAAGTAAATTTTCACAACCTCCACTACTGATCATCTAACAATCCATATTGGCAAAGATATGTCAATAATCAGAATCGCTGGAGTGTTTACGTGTGGTGCGGAATTTTTGATGGAACAGTTTTCGGACCATTTTTCTTCGATAGTATCTTAACGGGACAAAGGTGCTTGAAATTTTAACGGAAAATTTTCGAAATTTTTTAGAAGATATTGCTATTCAAATCTGGTTAGATATGCGGTATCAACAAGATGGTTGCCCGGCGCATTATGCTGCTAATGTTAGGGAATAAGATACCGTCTTCTCAAAGAGGTGGATTGGACGAGACAGTATTTTTCCAGTAAGATCACTCGACCTCACAGTATTAGATTTTATTTTTGGGGGAGAATGAAGACTTTTAGTTTTCCGAACACCCCCAGCTACAAGTGAGGATATAAAAAATTGGTTTCGACAGGCAGCTGAAACTGTGACCAGTATCAACTAAAGAAAGACTTAATTTATGTATAGAAAAAAATGGTAGACATTTTGAATATTTGAAATGATTATGTATGAGGGTTGTTTTTTGTTCAAATATTTTCGTTGTTGCTTATTTTTGTTTCATTTTATCGTATTATTGTTATTTCATGTGTGTTTAGTATTTTTCTGCGTTGTCATGACGACTAAAGTCACTTTCTTGTTGTTTCAAGCTCACAGAGTCGAACACCACTTATCAAAATTCACAAAAATGTTAATATCTTCGGAATGACTGGAGGTATCTGTCTGAGGTTTTAACAAGTCGATAGGTGATAATGCTCAGCTTATTCTTAGTCGGTTAGAATCATAGCATTGCATTTGAAATTCTTCAGTAAAACGCGCAAATAGGGTGAAGTGACATAAAACAGCCTGTAGTTTTTAATTGGATCACCCGGTATATTGTTGTCATATTTTTCTGTGATCTGCTTTTAATGGCCTTCGAATAAAATCAAATAACGTGAAAATCGGTTCACGCATACAGAAGTACGAGTGTTTTTTTTGTGAAGAAAAGTTTTTCCATTCCATCACTAAAAAAAAGGAAATATGGAAAAATTACTCAAACAAAAGTTGTTGAATAGGAAGAGTATTTTCTTATTTCATTATTCCCCACCACTATTAGCTGGAGAATATTTCGTAAAAAATGAGATTATATTTTACAAGTGATAGATTGCGCCCTCTAGTGGGGAACTACGAACTTGAAAATATTTTTAATCATTTTCTAGGGGCCGATTTTGTCATTAGAATTTTTTTCCGGAAGTTATACGATGAACGGTTTCCGAGATACGGCCGGTGGCCACCCTTAATGAATCACCCTGTACAAGGACCACGTACAGGTGAGTCTTTAAGTTGTAGCTAAAAAATCCCTCTTATTATGCTTTGTAGCACATATGTATGAGCTTTTCTCGTGAAACCTGATTAAATAATGATATACACGGTGAGTCTTTGAGTTGTAAATTAATTGTAACCATTGATTCCTCTCATAAAATGAAACGCTTTTTATATACCATTTGTCCAGATTCGGCTCCGTTGAAAAGAGACAGGCTGATTAAATTTTCAAAAAAAATCAGGCTTTCTTCTGTACCTTTAATATATGGGTTGTATATATGACCCATATATTATTCAGTTACCACTTTTACTCTACTTGAAACGGTTTCCTAGTTATAGACTTGCCGGTTCATAAAACTATAAGAAATTATAGCAGGAAGAATGTCGATTTAGTTCATCCTAAATCATTATAAGAATCTTCAATCATTTTAGAATACTTAATTATTCTGTATTACGCAATATTATGTCCGTCCGGTCATATGTGCTCTAACTTTCAGAGGAAATGACCTAGCAACTTGAAATTGCCAGTTAATTTCCAACTTGAAATTCCAGATTTCAACAAAATTCGGACCAAACCTTCAAGTCAGTATTTAACAACAACAGTCCAAATTTCAATCAAATATGCTATTTACCTTCGGAGATATAAGGAAAAAATATGTCAAATTTCGTTGTTTTAACGTTATTTCCGCAATATCTAGAGAAGACTAGATGCAATCAGATCGAAAATTCGTTATCAGTTGAAGAATACAAACGCCCAATTAAGTGATACGATATTTAATTTCGGAGATACAATATGGAAAAAAAAATATTTCCTCAATATCTCTCTTGTTTTTGCGCGCATGTTCTAGGGGAACAGCGTGCTATCGTTTTGATCAAATGTCTGTAATTTTGGATGATTGAGCCGAAAATGGTCTCAATCGACGAGGTTGGACTCACTGATGACGAATCCGGTGTCAAAATCGATTCTGTCCGGCCGGCCGGCCGGTTGGCCGGCCGTAGACACGATAACTGTCGAACGAAGTGAGCTAGCAACTTGAAACTTTCAGGGTAGGTCGCGCATTGGAATGCCGCGGTTAAGTTCGTTAATGGGCCAAATCGATCGAATAGTTTCGGAGTTATAGGCATTTGAAGTTTTGAAGTTATTTATTTTTTATTTCAGAAACTACCTGAGCGATTGGATTCAAACTTGGCGGTTAGGTGAAGTACAACGACGCGCAACTTTGAGCAAAATTTCGTCAGGATTATATTGTTGGTTATTTTTAAAAAAAAATTTTTTCGAAATTTTTGTTCCAAAAAAATTTTTTTTTCGGAAACCATTTATCATATCCAAGAAAAATTATACTCACGCTTTGACCTTCTAATTTCACAGCAATGCACCAAATTTCAGTTCGATACGATCATAAGTTTTGGAGATATCGGGAAAAAATATGTCAAATTTCGAGGTTTTCTTCTCGATATCGTTGATTTTTTCGGTATAACTCGAGAAATACTGATTCAAGCCTGATTAAACTTCACAGCTAGTTTTAAGACGCTGAAAGACAACTTTATGCAAAATTTCGTAATAATCGGGTAATTAGAACAATTTGAAAAAAAAATTTATATGATTTTCTCATCATATCATCCTCATTAAATTCTGTATGAAACTTCGAACTGTTATTTTCGATGAAGTACTGGATTTCAATTCGATCTGATCTGTATTTTTGGAAATATTGGAAAAATAAAATTTTGATTGGGTATATCTACGGAATCATTGGGTGGATTTTACCCATTCACGAATTCGGCCTTCGTAATTAAGGTCCAAACCTTCTCTACAAATATCGAGTTTCTAAGTTGTTTCTTTCGGAAGTTATTGTGTTTACGCAGTCGGCCGTTAGGCTGACCGTAAACACAATAACTTCCGGAAGAAACGACTTAGAAACTCGATATTTGTAGAGTAGGTTTGGGGCTTAATTACGAAGGTCGAATTCGTGAATGGGTAAAATCCGCCCAATGATTCCGTAGATATACCCATTCAAAATTTTATTTTTACAATATTTCCAAAAATAGAGATCAGATCGAATTGAAATCCAGTACTTCATCGAAAATAACAGTTCGAAGTTTCATACAGAATTTAATTAGGATGATATGATGAGAAAATCATATAAATTTTTTTTTTCAAATTGTTCTAATAACACGATTATCACGAAATTTTGCATAAAGTTGTCTTTCAGCATCTTAAAACTAGCTGTGAAGTTTAATCAGGACTGAATCAGTATTTCTCGAGTAATACCGAAAAAATCAACGATATCGAGAAGAAAACATCGAAATTTGACATATTTTTTCCCGATATCTCCAGAACTTATGATCGTATCGAACTGAAATTTGGTACGCGCGCACGTTCAAATTCGTTGCTGAAGCGGTCATCTACATTGAACATGCGCGCAAAAGTTGCTGCCTTCACGGCAGTGCTTTTTGAAATTTTTTATGTAATATCTTTATACAATGGTAATATCCCCTTGCGGATTGCAAGATTGAACTATTTGTCAAAGGCAGTTTTTAGGAAAACATGTTGCCTAATGAATAATACCGAAACAATACAAACGATAAACAATGCGAACTGTGACATTTCAGAGCACAAATCTGACTATTTTTTATAAGATAAACGAGAAAATTTGCAGAATTATTTTCTTTCGATTTGTCGTTTGGTGAGACTTTTGGCAAAGGACCTAAAAAAAACTATGATATAAGTTGGATTGCTGGGAACTGTAAGCTTGTTTTCGACGCGCCACCTGTAGGCGATCTTTGATAGATTGCATAAATAAACTGAAAAAATCCAACATTTTAAATATATGAAACGTACAACTCGCGAATATATCGTGTTTGGTAGAATATAAATATATCGGAATGATAAATGTATCGTCACACAAAATATTTTAAGTCTATATTGCTAAAGCTAATAAATATATTAACTCGAAAATAAATTTATTTGCAAACACACACTTTTCTTCCAAATGACCCCTCAAACCATTGTATAAAGAGGGATTTATCTTTATACAATGCTCAAACTCTAGAAGGATATTCCTTGAAATTTTCTTCAGAAATTAAGGTTTGAAATTTCCTTGAGAATCTATTGGAATAAAGTAATCTTTAAGTGAGCACCAAGATATGCCGAATTGACAGTGGAAGAATGCGATATCCACACGAGTTCTAAGAAAATTATTATGCGCTTTGATTAAGTTTGTTGAAGATAATTGTTACAACAGAAGTTGCACCATATGTGTACATTAGGCTAGTTTGTGGTATCATTGTTTAAGCTCTCCTTAAACAATGGTGGTATCATCTTCTTTCATCAATATACAATAAATAAATTTTGGTGAATGGGCTCGGTATACATTTTTGAATATTTTATGTATGCAAGGTGTGGCCATCTATAGTTTTTATTTTCAAGTGAACATTTATAGATTTCTGTATAATACATTGGTTACAGTGTAGCACTTTGTAAGCACCGTGTTTAAACCATAGATCCATTCCATATGTTTTGGCTCTGCGCCCCTCCACTCATAATTCGAGTACATGCGTATTCTTCGAGATGTACTTTGTTGTCATACAGCAGCTGAATTTCCAGGATAAGTTGTGCGATTTATCTCTCGAAAAGTTTAAGAAGCCATATTGCTCGTGAGTGATTTAAAACGTGATATCAATAAAGACAATAAATCGATTTTCTTGAATTTATGAAATTTGGAAAATGTCCTCTCCGAGAGCAGGCAAGAGACGTTTGGACACAGATGTTATCAAGCTGTATCCTTTGTGTTATTATTGTGTATGGTGTTTCTTTGTATCAGCTGATTCGCGATTGGCATTTCACAGATGATTCCGTCTTAATTATAGTATATGACATTGTAGCACAATGATACATTCCTCTTTTAATGAGACATATTATTTGTTCTCTTCAATGACAATCATAAATGATACTAATTCATTCATTAGAAATTATATTATCCGAATCAAATTGAGCCTATGTTCAAACTTTCTAATTTCGTGTCATCATCAACTAGTGCACTGTTGTATGAATATAATGCATGTTATTCTTTTATATATAAGGAATTTTTTGATTGTCAAGATGTGAAAAATGCGTATCGTTCCAAGGTTTCACATTTTAATTATCTGCTTTTTATCCCCCCTCCTTGTTTTCATCCATGATTTTCTTCGCAATTGCGTCAAATATTTCACCTATTTCTAGAAATAGCATGGGGAATTAAGTTGATATTTCGATTATACAATATTTATCGCTCTCCTTTTCATTCAATAATCCAAAATACTCAAAATAGGCTGGAGTATGTTGTTCCAATCTATAATTGTGAATCACTATTGTTGACATCTGATTCTGAGAAAACAAGGTCATTAACTTCGCATGAAATGGATCATCCATACCTTGAATTGTGAATTATTTTTCAAACTTACAATATTTCCAAGGAAGTTTAAGTCCATGTTTTCAGAGAAATTCACACATTTTCCACTGGATGAATATTTATTGTTCATGAAAAAAATTACTCTTTTTCTTGGAAATTGTGCCAATCGAAAGAGCCCAATTAATTTCAGAAAAAATTGTCCAATCAAAATCTGCAAAATTTGGAGATTTTTTTATTGACTTTCTGATTTGATACATTAGTTTCGGTAATGATCAATTGAAGGTCATCCTGAATTTTTCATTCAGGTGTCATTGTTTTCATTTACTTATTGATCTGGAATCTCAATAGAACAATTCAAATTGTGGTCACATCCTCTTCGATTGTCCACCTAATTTGTTCTTCAGACCCACATTCTCATTTCATACAAATGAGTAGAGCAATCAAGACTTTTGCTTTAGTTTAAGAAGTTGAATAACTCATTTTAGAGTGCCTATATGGTTTCATTCTTTTTTTGAATATCAAATTCAATTGTTCTCAACATATTAACTCCTATCTTGATGCTTACAAATTAATTTCTCACGATGACCATTGTCTACTGTAATGCAAAAATGTGAGTCAATTGTATTTTTGCCACAATTCTCCAGTGACATAAGTTAAAAATGTGGCGGTTCTACAATTTTATGTAATGAAAATGGCTGTAATTAAAACAAGAATTTTGGTTAAAGGAACAGTTGACAAATTTGGGTTCTCCAGGAATAGGAAGCCCAGGTTATATCATTGTCATCTTTATATTTTTTCAGAACTGTTACCTACTCTACATTTTTTTTCTGCGCATTATAAATATTTTTATGTGGATATCTTCATTCTGAATATTTCCTGTAATTTTGTTGAAAATCTATGCATCAGTAAAGACCATAGAGGGATAAAATATCACCGAAAGGATAGTCTCGATATCACTGAATTAACAAAGAGTTCATAATCTAGTTTTCTCATTTTTCTGATTCTCCGTAGCTGAAATGTGTAATTACAGATACCAGATGATAGTTTACTTAAGGAAAATATATTGATCATATTGCAGAATTTCGTTAACTTGGTAATGTTTTTCCTTAATAATGAAATAGTATCGAGAGTAAACACGAAGTAACAATTTTGGGAGGATTGAATGAATTTTGTGTCAAGTTTCATGGACCCAGAGGAAGTAAGCAAATAAAAAATATTTTAGTTCCCTAACTAATTTTTATCTTCAGCACCATATGAAGGGGGTGTTTGGAAAGTAAGGGTTCATTTGCCAGAGCATTACCCTTTCAAATCACCAAGCATAGGGTTCATGAATCGAGTATATCATCCAAATATAGATGAAGTGTCTGGCACAGTCTGCTTAGATGTCATTAATCAGGCATGGACTGCTTTATATGGTGAGTTTGTGTCTAATTTTTGCCAATTAATTGGTAATTTTCTTTTTCGTTTCTATTTTCGAATATTTGGAGGAATAACAGATCATTCTTGAATTTTCAAAGTTAATTTTGAAGTACGCTTATTTACATAGAAAATACAAAAGTGCTCGGAATTCCACAATATCATTCAATAACATTTTTTAGGATTTTTCCGGTTTTTCACTCCCAATATCTGAAAAAGAACTATTTGAAATCAAGTAAAATTGTTTTTTTTATGGAAAACTCCCTTGCGGATGCAGGATTGAACTGTTTGTCAAGGGCAGTTTCTTGGAGAACAGATTCCCTAATGGACAATAACGAAACAATACAAACGATCAACAAAGCGAACTGTGACGTTTCAGAGTACAAATCTGACTCTTTCATCAGACAAACGAGACCCTGAAACGTCACAGTTCGCATTGTTAATCGTTTTTATTGTTTCGTTATTGTCCATTAGGCAATCTGTTCTCCAAGAAACTGCCCTTGACAAACAGTTCAATCCTGCACCCGCAAGGGAGTTTTCCATAAAAAAAACAATTTTACTTGAAACTGCCCTTGATAAATAGTTCAATCCGCAAGGGCGTTTTCCATGAAAAAAATAATTTCATTTAATTTTTAATAGTTTCGTTTCATGAAAATGATGCGAAATCATCCCAAAATAAGCTTTAATCAATATGTATGTATTGCATACTATATTATTTATTATGTCCTATTTTAAATCCGCCAACTTTCTGTACTTCTTTTCTTCAAAGGACAGAAAGAGGTATAATCCTATCCATAGTGTTTTATATTATTTTTCATGATTATCATATATGAATTTCACGGATATTATGAAATGTGATGCTTCCTTCTGCATGCACGTTCTGAAGAACATAGTGCTTTCATTCGGCTCAAATGTCTGCAATTTTGAAGCTTTGAACCGTAAATAGACTGCAACTCGATAATGAAGAATTCAAATTCGATTTTGTGCGACCGGCTGTCTGGTCGTCCATTGTAATGATACATTTCAATAAGTATTGACATTTGAAATTACCCTGCCTTTCTCGAATATCTCCACAATAAACTGTCAAGAATGTTTTTGAAATTTTCTTGTGGTGCTTAAGTAGATACGTCATTGTTTTTCCAGAATTTTTACACCAGAATCACAAGTCACAAAATATAAAAATATAACAGTGTAAGCGATTGTTCTTGGGAACATAGCGTTATCAATTGTTGTAGGTTTTTTTCTGGGTTTTCACTACCAATATTTGAAACAGAACTATTAAATATTAAATAATAATTGTTTTGTTATATAAAGCGCCCTTGCGGACTGCAGGATCAAACTATTTATCAAGGGAAGTTTCTTAGAAAAAACAATACATACAACAGAACAATACATAGGATCACCAAAGCGAACTGTAACAATTCAGACTACAAATCTGTCTCCTTCATCAGACAACCAAGAAAATTTGTAGAATTGGTATCAACACTGTGAGCGTGATGACAGCGATCCCTAAAATCTTAAATGTGAAGGAAGTTGAATGACCCCTTCTTTCAAATGTAAATCGATTGTCATTTTATAAATTCCATACATTTGACCTATTTTGTTTATACATCTGAAAAATAAAAAAGGGTATAATTGTTACTATATCAAGTGTTGCAATGAAACATAAGAATGATGAAATTTTTTTTTACTATTATGCATACAGCATTCTCTAGAATACAAGCGAATCTCACGTGTTGAAATATCAGTTCTTCCAGCCGCCTTGATCAAATATTTTCCACAATATTATTGAATTTGTTGTTGCATTCAGTTATTTTCTTTGCTTTGGATTAATAATTTAAAGAAGTACTAACAAAAAGGGTCAAGTGTACGGCATTTTTGAGAAGGCCATCGAATTACTTTTAAAACAAGGTGTCGCTCGACCCCTCTTCCAATTTAGGATTTAATAAGGAGTGGCTGTCATCACGATCACATGGTTGATACAAATTGAATGGAACCAACCGTATAATATTTCCCCCTACGAACCGAAATTCACCACTTTTTGCATTTCTTCTGATTGTGCATGGGGGCCATTCAGAGTGGTACCTTTTCAAACTGACTCACTGTATACTAATTAGACATGAGATATTGGGAGAACCAAACAAATGAAAAAAAATGTGTCACTACTCGCAGCACTATTCTAAGATCGAGTAATATCTGAGTATTGGTCCAATCAAAACTTTTCTCCATTTATAGACCTTTGACCTTATTGTACTAGTCTGTTGATATTGACTTTTGTGTTGCGAGGGCATCCTTTTTATGTCGTAAAATACCCTGGTGAGCTGTATTCAATCCAATAATAATTTACAATTTGTGAGTCTTGCGAGTTGGTTTCCACACCTCCAAATGACCCTGTCTAGGTCGCTATTGAAAATCTGGGAATTCTCCCTATTATAAGGTAGAAGAATATACCAAGATAACATACTTTCAAGAAGGACTTTTTTGAACATGCTTGCACGTCGCACGTGGCAAACGATACTCTGGATACACCAACTCAATTATTGTTCCACGTCAGTTGAATTAACTGTACCGTTACACTGTCAAATAGCCCAAGTGAAATAAATCACATAATTGCAAGATTGGTTTAGAGTCTCCAATCCATTATAATGTTGAGTAAATTAGACCCAAATATTATCGAACTTGTGGTTCAACAGTGACTTCTGATTTTGTAATTGGAACTGATCCATCTTTGAGGAAGGTAGGCAGAGTACTTCTGGCCCGTGTGTTCGACAATGTTTGGGTTTAATGTACCTCGTACAATGAATAAGACCCTAGGGCCCCCAGATCAATGAACTAAAATCTTTTGATAAACTTCACTTGGGCTTCAGTATAGAACAAGTTTAAGCAACAACTACGACTGACATGAGACAACTACGACGGTGTATCAACATGCTATCAGAAAACCGTTATAAAGGGGGAAAAACAATATATATTAAAATTTTTTTTTTGAAATATGATCATATTTGCGTCAGAAAGGATAGAGAAATATTAAATTTTTTCCTATAAATACTCGTTGGTGAAATTTGTTGCTTAAAACTCGGGTTTGAAAGATAGTAATTAATAGGGGATTTGAAATTGTTTTTTTTTTATTTTTCTAAAAACTCAAGCAATGAATTTATCACTACTTACCATTATTCCAGCATTTTATTTCGAAAAATTCGCAACAGAAGACTTTTTTCTTCAAAATTGGGGATAGACCTGAATATCTCCCCATCCTCTTGTAACGGAAATATCACTCCTAGGAATAATCAGAGTATTTTTCATACAATTTTGGAAAGTGGACGAACTGCGCATATTTTTGTAGTGAATGTTCATATTCACGTTGTAATAAGTTTTTACAGGAAATCGGTTCAAAGTTACGAGAATAATAATAGGTAGAATTCAAATTTGTCATTTTATCCCCATTTTTCGCTGAACTATATCAATTTCCGAAAAAACATCGAGGAAAGGTAGCGATTTTTCACGAATTTTCAAAATGCCCATTATCTCGAAAACGGTGAAAATTTTACCTACAAAATTTTCGATATTCTGAGTGGTCCTGACTCAGTCTATCACCTGTGGAAATATTGTTTTAGGTTTACTGGACACACTGTATATACTCTCATAAAATGAATATATTGCTACAACTGATAAATATATCGACTAGAAAATAAATATCCTCGTCAACACACTGTTTGTCGCGAACGCCCCGTAATTATTGATCGGAAACTCTGTACCAATTGAATAATCGTGGAAATATTTCTAAAAATGATAATTTTAATTACAGATCTATCAAATATCTTTGAATCATTTCTTCCTCAATTATTAACCTATCCTAACCCAATAGATCCTTTAAATGGAGATGCTGCTGCCATGTACCTACACAAGCCTGAGGATTACAAGAAAAAGGTTTCAGGTGGGTAAAGGAAAATGTATTCTGATAAACGTAAGGCTTGAAACATGGGATAAATAAGAGAAAATATATATTTTGGAGTATATATACAGTTTGGCTATCTGTTCTGTGTAAGTTTCATTTCCCAAAATAAATATTCTTTATCTGTTAGTACAAGAGCTGGCAACGTCGCATAAGAATGCTTATTGTCGGCAATATTGGAGGAAAAATATGCCAATTTATACACTATTTGAGTTCACTGTGGGTAGAATACTGATAAAAAACATTCCATAACTACACTCTAATCCACTGGTACTTTCTGAGTATAACGCACGCTTCGGTAACAACGATTCCTTCGTCAATAGATATCGTTCCACAATAGTCTTTGGCAACGAATTTGAACGAGCGCGTAGAAGATCCTGACCTTTACGTCAGTGATTTTCTAGTATCGATCGATTACTGTGTCGATTTTGGGAATTTTTCAAAAATACTCAGAATCGTCGGAAATTTAGTTTATTTGTGAGTTCCATCTTTCAGTTTTCCCCCTGAAAAGTGGAAATTTCATCCGAGTTTTTTCTATTTCCATTTAAAGACCAACGCTCACTTATCTGCAACGGGTCGGGCCACGACGAAACGGAAATTTATTCTCCTACTAATCTGTTAAGTCAGAGGGATTGAATTCGCCTCTCTAAAAAATTGCCAGCACTTGTACTAGGTTTTTCGTGGGATATGGGGAGTAGTTTGTTGACGTTGTTTGTTTGCATATTCAATATACATTTATATTCTCTGAATAAAAACAAATGCAGACTTGACCTTTTCATTAGCACATAGAATACGTAAGTTTCTCATTTTCATCTTGTTTACGTTCTTCATTTCAACTTTATTCATGCAACTGTGACTATTCCACTAATTAATTGCAATATTTCAGAATATGTGAGGAAATATGCAACAGAGGAAGCATTGAGGGGACAAGAGAATGTGAGTTCAGACAGTGAATCAAGTATGTCAGATTTTTCTGAAAACGAAGCTGAAGATATGGAGTTATAACGTATGCTCTTCAGGAGAAAACTGTTCGCTCAATATCTCCACATAGATATATATTTTCTGATTACATGTGATGTGCTTATGAGGGTGTTTTTTGGATGTTTATATTCTTTTGCATTTTTAGAGTTTATTTAAATGATATTAGTATTGATTTCAGAACATATTCATATATTTACACATTCAGTTATTTACGAATTTTTCCGATTTTACTTATAATTTAACTAATTCGGATACTTTGTTTTCATTTGTTGAAACCAAGTGAATCCCAATGATAATTTTAGATCAAAACATATATTCAAGGACAGAAGTGTTGTTTTAAAAATGTGGATGTATGTTTGTATGTTTTGTTTTCAATTTTAGTCGATATAGTTTTTCGAGACCACTGAGAGATCTCACTGCACTGTTGTATTCACCTAGGTACCTTGCGCAAGTATTCATCATTTTTAACATTTGCAGTTATTTCAGGAAATATCTTCAGGGATGTTGAAATCTTATTCACTATTTGAATTTTTCATACTCTGTTCGATTTTGATCTTCCTTAAAATGATAACTGAGAAGTAACCAGATATAAACTATCCTGAAAAATCACAATTGATCGAATACAAGACGGCAGAAAACGTTTTTCAAGTACAATATTGGTGTAAAATTTTCTGTTTAGTTTTTTGTTTATTTATTTGATTGTGTAGTTTTAGATGGGGTCTTGAATATAAGAGGTTATACTTAATTTTCTCGGGTTGGACAATTATCGATATTTTCGAACATATTTCTGAAAATTACCATAAATCCTAAAGTTTGTTTAAAGACGGAAATACATATTTTTAAGTTTTAACTAAGGTAGTATCTCATTATTCTAAGTCACTAGGAGTAAAAACGCTTTATTCTTCCTAGAATTCAACAAATGTGCAGTAAGGCATTTTTAAGTCTTGACTACTATTTTATGCTGATTCAGTCTTTCTTCATATGAGAAATGGAAGAACTAACAGGTTCGAAACAAAATTCCACTCGTGTTTGTTTTTTTAATCGCTGCATCATGTGTTTATTCGCGGAAGAATAAAAAATAAGATGCAATTTACATTTATTCAGTCAGAACTATAACTTATAAAGGAAAATGTATGATCTTTCTGTATATCTAATATTTATTTACTGTTGGAAAGACGAATATACATTGGGAAAATAGTTTTCCTTTGAGCATGATGTAATTTTTTTAACCTGTTAAAGTAGATTATATTTTATTTTATTGATCTATTTTCTGTGATTGATATTTTGTGTATTGAAGTCGAAGCACACAGTTTTACATTTTCGAAATCAAGTTAGGGTAAAATCTATTGAAATGATTTCAAAGATGTACAAATATCAGATTTCGAATTATTTGTTGAATACCTTTTCACAATTCTGTTTCGATATCGGTTCTCTCACATATTTTGAGCGTTGATTCGCTTGTATATCAGCATTTTATATTTTTCACTTTTATCTAATGATGATTTGGCACAACGTTAGCAATTTAAGCAGCGTTACCTCAGCAAATAAAACAAGCAGTTTTCATGAAACAATCAAATTAGATAATGTTAATCTGAATCTGATTCGATTGCTATTTACTAGTTTTGTGTTTTACTTACTTGCTGTATGCTCTCGATATTGAGCACTGTACATATTTTCAGGGTTTGATATTTTGAAGATTAAATTTTTAGCTGTTAAATCGGATTGTTCTACTAACTAAAATGAATCATGCTGATTCTCATGAACTTTTGCATCACAGATTATGCTTATGCTATTTTTGTGTCGTTTGTTAGACTTGTCCGAGTAATGTATAAGTATGTTCATCGTCTTCAGACGTTGAAAAAAAATGAAGTGGATATTCTGCGTAGTTTTTTGTTTGGTCTTTCATATTTCGTTTCAGCAACAGGTAGAATTATGAGGTTTATTTTTAATGATTAGAAATTTGTACAAAGTAATTTAACAGTTTATACAATTAACGTTACATTAAGTAAAGAATAGTCATGTAGTTTTCAATCATCCTTTCACATCCAACCCTACCAATAATTCCAGTTAAACCAAACTGTCATCTGGTATTCGATATTTCTCACTAGTTTCTTTGGACTAGTCCTTGACACATTTTTAAATTTTATGAACCCTATTAGAAGTGAAATTGTAAAAGCAATTGAGTGCAATCGGAGCGTAAGCTTATTAAAAATCATATACAGAGCATTCACCCATCTAGGTACTGACTCCGCCTTATCTGTTTTCTTACCAGATTATTATTTTTCCAATATTCTCATGTGATTCTTACCCATGCAAAATTCTGTATGCTTTCCGTGTCGTAATTTTTTAACTAAATACTTAGTTTGAATTAGCCCGGAAAGGTATTCGTTGGATAATCGAAAGGTACAATTTCAGAGGCTTCATCTCTCAAACATTAAGGTGGATTTTATCCATCCACAAACATTGTACTCACGGACGCGTCGAAAAAAATAAAAATCGGCGATTTTTTTGCCCAATGTCTCAGTACTTTGTGGCTGCCATCTGTCATTATAAAAACGCTAGATTATTCATAAAATGTCATATTTCAAACTATAAATTTATTTCCACGTGGGTCTGGTCCTTTAACAATTATTTTTCAACATTCGTTTCAATGGATTGATTTAATAGACGCTTATGGTTCCTTAGACATGCACATCGCTATGGAAAAAAATATTTTTGCTGAAATTTGTTTGTTCGCAGAAATGAACATTTGAGTTAATAGATCAATCAAAACAATAATTATCATACTTGAAAAATAACATTTTATTTTTGCCTTATGCTAGTTTATAGTTGGTAAGGGGTTACGTTCCACTGCGCCCTTAAGGTCTATTGTGCCCCCTTGTCAGAGCTGTTTTCGCACGGAACCTACAGCTCGCCCTCCAGCTCTAGAGCTCTGATGAATTCTAATAACTGCGAGGGGTTCAAGGAGGCTAAGTTCTCATTCCTCCTATAATGCTCCTGTCCAAGGTATCTTTTGCGCAGGCTCACAATGGCGAGGCATTCTGTGAGCAGGGGTTTCCTCCTCCCCACAAAATCTGCACTCGTCAGTTTCTGATAAGCCTATTCTCATCATATGCTTCCTTAGGCGACAGTGTCCTGTGAGGAAACCAGTGAGGAGGCGTAACTTATTCTTACTGAGATCCAGATAATTTTTGGATCTAGCAATTTCAAAGTTCCGAAGGAACTTTTCAGAGTGTTCCATTCCTGGAGAATTCCTCCAGAGTGCCCCTCTTTCATTTTCTTCTTTCTCCAAAAACTCTTTCTTATAGGTACATTTGCCTATACCACAGAAAGGTTCTGGGACAGTAGGTAGCGTTTGTGCTCCCTTTCTGGCTAGAGTGTTGGCCTCTTCATTTCCTTTGATTCCTAAGTGCCCAGGAACCCAGACTAAGGAGACCTTGTTATTCTTGCCTACTTCATTGAGTTTCCTTCGGCACTCCCATATCAGCTTTGAGTCGATGACATAGGAGTTCAGTGCTTTAATAGCAGCCTGACTATCAGAATGGATCACTATGTCACACCCTTGATAGTTTCTTTCCAGGTTTATGTCTATGCATCTTTCGATAGCAAGTATTTCTGCCTGAAAAACACTCGAGTAGGAGCCTAGCGATAGTGTACATTTAGTTCTAGGCCCGTATACTCCAGCGCCGGCCCCCGTCGTGGTTTTAGAACCATCTGTATACCATTTAACGGTATTTGCTTTGAAGTTTTGGGTAGTGTATTCCTTTTCCCATTCTTCCCTTTTACATAGCATTGAGTCAAAGTTTTTCTCGATGCTTACTTTTTTAATCATAACATCACTAGGTAGGTTCGCTAATAAGATGTACTTGTTCAGGGACGACCAAGCTCCCTGACTTTTGATTCTCTCATTCCCTGTACCTTCCCTAGAGATTCTAAGGATAGCTTCATGGGCTACCCTTTTGATCACTAGATGTAGAGGACTGAGATCTATGATGACCTCAAGTGCTCTAGTCGGGCATGTTCTCATAGCCCCAGTGATGCAAATACAGGCAAGCCTTTGTACCTTGTCGAGTATTTTCCTCGTGCTTGTCTGCCCTGCTTTAGCAAACCAAACTACTGCCCCGTATGTTATTATCGGTCTTACAATCATGATGTACACCCATCTCAGTATTTTAGGGTTACACCCCCAAGTTTTGCCGGATAGTCTTTTGCACACCATTAAAGCCCTTATCGCTTTACTAGCAGTAATTTTAACATGCTCATTCCACAGAAGCTTACTATCTAGGGTGATTCCCAGATATTTGACTTCAGACTTCCATCCTACAACAACTCATTTACCGAAATGGACTTAATAGCTGGAAGGTTTCTCTTCCGAGTAAAGGGAATTACTGTGGTCTTTGCTGGGTTGATTTTGAGACCCACTGATAAGCACCACTGCTCAATAATTCTGAGGCCCCTCTGCAACAACTCACAGAGGACATCCTCGAATTTGCCTCTTACTATTAGGACTATGTCATCGGCATATCCTATGCATTCGAAGCCAAGCTCCGTAAGCCTGCGCAATAGTTCATCCACTACCAGGCTCCATAGGAGGGGGGATAATACTCCTCCTTGAGGTGTTCCGCGAGTAGTTTTAACAGAGGTGGTCTGACTGCCCACCGATGTCTCAGCTGTCCTCGTCGAGAGCACCTTACACAACCATTTTATAATGGTATCGTTTACTCCTCGCCTTACAAGTGCCTCTCTGACAGACACATGTGTTGTGTTGTCAAAGGCCCCAGATATATCTAGGAAAGCGCACAATGCGATTTCTTTATTGTTCAGAGACTTCTGGATGCCTTCAGTCAGCCCATACAGAGCAGTTTCCGTAGAACGTCCTGCCCTGTACGCATGCTGACAGTTGTGAAGTGGCTTCTTCTCCAGATTTTCCGTTCTTATGTAGTTATCTACTACCTTCTCCATCGTTTTGAGCAAAAACGAAGTTCGGCAAATGGGCCTAAAGGATCTGGGATCAGTCCAGTCTTTTTTTTCCTGTTTTTGGGATAAAGGTTACTTTTGCCCTTTTCCAATTATCAGGTATTTGGCCCAGGGCTATGCTGCTTCTTGTGATTTGCAGCAGATGGGGAAGAATTTCTTCCGCTTCCTTTTGCAGGAGGACAGGAAACACACAATCTACTCCTGGTGATTTATACGGCTGAAAAGTACTAATTGCCCATTCCAGTCGTTGTCTTGTAAATATCTTTCTAGCAATATCCCAATCATCCTTGCCGGATTTTTTGGTGAACTCGGTTGCTGTTTCAATACTGCTTATCGGTTCACTACCTGGAAAATGTGTTTTGAGAAGAAGAATCGATCGTTCCTCTTCTCCCTCAGTGTATGACCCGTCTGGCTTTTTAAGTGACAGTATGGGGTTGGTGCCCCCCTTTGCCATGACTTTTTGAAGTCTGGCTGCGATGGGAGTGGAAGTGATATTTTCACAAAAAGCTTGGAAGTTAAGCCTTTTGGCCTTCCTTATTTCTTTATTATACTGTGTAAGTTTCTCGGTGTACTCCTGCCAAATGTTATTCCGTCTTGCCCTATTAAAGAGCCGACGGACCTCCTTTCGGAGGTTTGACAGGTTCTCGTTCCACCAAGGTGCATCCTTACTGGGTTTAGCTTTGGTGAGCGGACAGCTGGAGTCGAACGCCTCCATTATTGCCCTACTAACCTGCTCTACCCTCGAGTTCAAATCGAAATGACGGTCGTCCGCATCGATTTGTTCTAGATTTTCTTTTAGATGGTTTTTGTAAAGGAACCAATCTGTCTTTCTAGGATTTCGAGTCGAAGGGGAATAGATGTTATCTCCCTCCACCCTGAACTCAATGATCCTATGATCAGAGAGTGATGGTTCGTCCATCACCCTCCAATAAGTAATGTTTTTCCTGGCCGCAGAATTCACTATTGTTACGTCCAGGACCTCTTTCCTTGCTCTCGTGACGAATGTTGGAGTAGTCCCAACATAAATGGTCTCGAGGTCATTAGCTAGAAGATATTCAAGTAGGTACTCACCTCTAGGTTATTGTTGGTGCTTCCTCAGACAGTATTATGCGCGTTTGCATCACAACCAATTATAATTGGAAGGCGTTTGCTTTTGCAGTAACGTACTAGTTCCTGTACCTCCTCTGGCGGTGTTATTGGCCCGTCTCCAGCGATGTATGCGGATGCAATGATGATGTCTCGGTCAACGCCCCCAACATTGAGGTGAACCATGATTGGTATTAAATCCCGAGACATATATTCTGAAACACAAATATATTTGATATTTTTGTTTATGACAATACAAGCACGTGGAGCTTCTTGCCTCATATCATAGATCAATGATGATTCCTTTGTTGCCAAACCTTTGATTTGGCCTTCTTTGTTGATCCAGGGTTCCTGGATCAGAGCAATGCCTAATTGCAGCCTCACAAACAACCTTGCAATCACGGCTGAGGAACCCCTCGCATGATGCAGGTTCACTTGTGCAACCTTAGTGAAGAGGAAGGCTTGTTTTATGGGGTGCTTGACCCCTCCTTCTTCTCCACCCGTTCTTCCTCGAGTTCCATCTGAGAGGTACTCGAGGAAGTCTCATTCAAATCTATGGCCACCGAACAACCCCGCTCAGCCTCCCGAGATGCAGAGGAAGTCTCTGTCTCCTCAGGAGCCCCAGCAGCGCCGCTGCAGCCAGGTTTCTGGGATGTGGAGGTCGTCTCCACAATCTCCGACCCTTCCACAGGGTCACTTTTCTGTCCAAGTCCTGAGACAGGGATGTGCCCAAACCTGAAGTTAAGGTGGCATCCCTCTTTCCTCAGGACTTCCTCAGATTGGGGATCGATCCCAATCGAGAGGATGGTTCCTTTGCCCTCCTTCTTCGAGTTCAGCACTCTCCACGCTCCAGTGTTAATGTTGGAGTTCTGAAAATCGACAAGTCGGAGGATCTTCTCCGGTGCCATGTCAAGGCTTCTTGGGAAGAATACTGTTATTTTTGTGGGACTTGGGATGTCGTCTCCACTAAGTGCCACCAACTCTGGTCCTTCCCAAGATTTCAACTGCGGTACCGACTTCATGAGCTAGTCCGCCGACTGTTCAGATCCACACTCCAATAGCATCATTCCACTACGGAAATGGACGCCAGAGAAGTGTATACCTTTTCCTTTGCCTTGGCGCATTTCCTCTACCAGGGCGTCTTCCAAAGTGGAGAGTTGCTCAGCACTCAGGATAACCCTAGGGTATTCCTTAGGGACTATTCCTACCCTGAATGCTGACATCCCTGATTTGACAGCTGCTGCATAACCAGTGGCTTGCCCGGTTTTAGCTGCAGCCGTCTTCTGCTTTTTCGGCGGAGGCCGCGAAGGAGGTGTGATATGCTCCGGACCTCTTTTGCCTTATGCTAAAAAGATATTATTAAATTACATGCATATTTCAAACTACCACATATCGTCACTACATGATTGCAGTTGAGTACGTAAATATATTATTCCTCTAAAACAACATAGTTGTAAAATACTCTTCAATATACTTATCAATTCCTCGTGTTCATTGTACTCGGAACTCCATAATGACTGATTACTGATGGTTGTGTTAACGCATTTCCACCTCAAACCTATAGTTTGAATTACAAATCAAGGTCTTTCATAATACATTATGTTTACGACGGACTTAATTGAATTTTCATACGATTTCTTCATAACAGACTGCCACATTATCGTTTTCAACAAGCTTCTGCTTAAAACATGCTAAATTATCCTATTCATATGGCTTGAAAAAAATCTAATCGACGGTGGAAATTTTCCTAATTACGATAAATTCGATAAATAAACTGCATATCCACCTGAAAAAGTCCTGATAGCTGCTTTTGAAATACACAAATGAGCCACGCATATGAATAGATCTATAGGTTGTCCCACCTAGAATAACTGTTAATAGAATAATAGCTATTGGGAACTTCTGCGAAGATGCCAGCGCCCTAACGGATAAATTTGGAACCTGTCCAAGCTAGTAGTTTTATGAAAACAAACCGTAGAAATGTGGTGGAGAACGAATATTTATTAAGCAGAGCTAGAATATTTATAGAAATTATTACAATTTTGTGTAAGATTTCTTGAGGAGGGACGTTTCTTCTAGATGACTATATAAAATCGTGCTTCAAATCGTTCCTGGAGGATAATTTCGATGTTATTTTAGTGTCTGTTGCTTGGTGGATCAAAATGAACCACTATCTAAGTTTACTTGCATTTCTGGAAAGATAGGCACCTCAATAAGTGATTCAAGGACTCTCATCAATGTGAAGTGAAGTACTGGTGAATGCAAGCCATATTATGTGGTAAATCTAGAATCAGTCTTGATACGACTCCTCTTCAATCACAAACGAGTGAATCAATAAAATGAAAAGACAGCTTGTCTGCTTTAGTTCTTCTGCATCGTATTTCGAAAGAAAAGATAGTAAACAGGTAGACTTATAATTGATTTTATTTTCATATTACAGCAGCTCAAGATACACATACAAAATGAAAAATGTCACAGCTGGTTCAACCTACCTATATAGAAATGAAAAATATCGATGTGTTCATATGAATAACTTTAGCTATTATCAACTATAACAGTTATATATAATATAATTGTTTTTTTGTCAGGTTTTCAACCAGATGACTCTCCTTGAATATGATTTTGTGAAATATGTGAATTAGGTAGCTGCAGAAGTGCTCGATAGTTTCTGTGTAGCATTTTTCATCAAAATTCTCTTTTTTTCATTTACACCTAAAAACATCTGGACATAATGTTGTTTCGAAATGAATATATTGTAATTTACATTTATGAAAATAAACATCTTCAGAGAAATGCAGAGGACATACTTTCATGTATTTCGTAACCTGTTTTCCAATCTTTCTTTTCCTAGGACTTTCTTCTATCATTTAGTTCCCTGCCAAATGCTGTTTCCAGGTTAACTTTACTTCCATTTGGCTTTGGAGAAAATGAAAACTTTAGGCAGTAGATGATCCTTTCTCCTTTGACTAAGAATAACATTGAGTTGAGGCACACAACAAGAGTCATCTCGGGAGGATGTCATTTCGAATTAATACAGTCGAAAATTTTAATCGGAAAGAAAGGAATCGATTGATGAATATTACATATATTTTCGGTATACCAAAATTTCAACGCTGAGAACAACACAAAAGCTCGAAAATGAACTCTCAAAGTGAGCAAAATACGTTAGAATAACGGGCACGTCGAAAAACTACTAGCTTGGAAGTGTCCGAATTTCTATCGCCAGAGGGCGTATCGCTTATCAGTAGTTGCGAATATAAAACGATGAACGATGCAAATAAAATGAGAAACCCATTTCGTATGTTGAAATGGGAATCTAAAAAACCTAATTTTGATTAAACAAGGGTAATGGTTGACGGAGATGAAGGATCTCCAATTTAATAAAAATAGACTTAAACACAAGAACGAATACTCTTCATTAAATAGATAAATATTTCCCTTTGAGCTAATCAGCGAAAGCCTCTTCTCTGAAAAAGCATTCACTGAGGAATTAGTTTCCCCCACTTTCACTGTTTTACCTGGAACCCTTTTGACATTCAACAAGGTGTGTCGTTCTGATGATCCGTGTAACTGCAGTAAACGCATCTCTTAGGACGATGCTTCTTCGGTGTAGAGAAGGGATTACCAACCTTTCAAACCCGGCCTATGCGTCTCACCCTTTATTCAGAGGTCTCACCCAACCATATGCTTCAAAAACTACGCCCTCTAGGGGCCGAAATGGAGAAGAGAAATTTCGGTAAACAATATAAATTGTGCAATTTTAATATATATTTTTAGATGGAAAGTTGATTAGTACTACTATAATTAGGGGTAATTATTCGATTATGGAGATCAAGTTATACCTCGATTACACCAATCATTCGTAATCGCACACCTCTTGTTTAAATAAGAAGCCGCTCCGTCGCACCCCCCTCTGGATCACTTATACGTCCCCCAAATGGAGTGCGTCCTATCTGGTTGGGAATCCCTGGTGTAGAGGCTCTGGATGATTATTTCAGAGTGCAGGTGAATGTCATTAATTGATTCTAGAGTTGGATTTGTTTTTAGTGATGCTAATTGAGATGATGGTATAAAAACCTAATAAGAGTCATCATGATCAGATATATTTTCCGTTGCAATATGGCGAAGGAGCCAGCATGATCGATTACTATGTCGATTTTGAGAATTCATTGAAAATAGGTACTCGGAATCGACTGAATATCTCGACATGTGATTTATTCGTTAGCATTATCTCTCAAAATCCGACCGGTTGAAATGTCGTCCGAGTGTTTCCTTTTCGAGTTAAAGGTCTCCTCGATTCACACCTTATTCAATTTATAGTCATCGAGTATCAAACACAATGATACTTAATGGTATAGTATAGAAACAATAAGGTGGACTATTTATTGATGCATCAATAAGTATTCCTCCTTGGGCATATGTCAGTTAATAATTTTATTCTTTTTCTAAAATCATCGATGAAATTACTATTCATGTAGGTACGCAGTTACCGTTGCACGCGTTTGGATCAGGGTTTCCTCAATGAAATGAGATTAGGGTGAGTTGAGAAGCATGATATCTGTCATCATCGCCAGTTTTCGGTTGGAAACCTTGTATGAACTAGGAGTTCATACTGAAGAAAATAATTTCTATCCAAGTTTTGTCTGGAGATTCCAATGGCCATCAAAAGAGTACAACTTTATTGGACTTTTTGATGGTTATATTTTTTTGAATTTCATTCAGATGTCATCGAAATATTAGGTTTGAGGTGTATGTGATTAATGACAGTCATACGAATTTCACATCATGTTTATATGGAGTTATTTATTTTCCACGTTAGTTACCTAATAATTGATGTAAGGTACGTATGGTCCGATACAACTTTGGTTATCTGTGGTAATTAACCACTCAAGCGCATAGGAGCTAATGTGTTGTGTGACGAGATTTTATTCAAGTATTAAAAATTTTAGACATTTACCTTCGTCATTTGGTTCACCATTATCTGCTTTTTTTGCACGGATCGTCATACTTTCATTCTTCTCAAATGCCTGTAATTTTCAATTTTTTCCCGAAGATGGTCTGGAAAACTACTTTGGACTCACGGATGAAGAATTCGATGTTTTATTGCCACGATAACTTGAAAACGCAAAGAGCTAGAGACTTGAAACTTTCAGCAAAACTGTTTCGGAGTTATACTCATTGTATTCGTTGAGGGCATTTCCTCAATTTTTCAAGAACTGTTAGTCGCCGTATTCATCAAGAAATTGAATTATCTATTGAATATTTTCATTTCAGTTTGGGGAAAAATCTAGGAGAGCACTAACTTGAGGTCAGGAGCTTTTACACGCTCGTTAAAATTGCTTGCCAAAGCGATCTCCTATTCTTGTATTGGCCTCGTCAAACGCAGCTTTACGTCCCCGTGTAATTCTGCATAAACCTTCAAGTTATCATTTTTCAAGCAAGTTGAATCGTTCAATTTGAACCAATCTGCATTTTTGGAAATCAGGGAAAATCAATATTTTGCTTTGTGATTCACTTGCCATATTTTTGTTCGACCACTGTGATGTTTTTTCTTATATGGAAATTGTAATTGTGTTACTGGTTCAGATAAAAGTAGAATTCAACTTGTTCAAAACTTCAGCTTCAGAGTCCTGTCTCCCTAAATTTAAGCGCATATATAACTACGTACATAATTTGAACACTTGATTCTGAGAGAATACCATACCACCATAGCATAGGACTGCTATGTTCAAGCGTAGCTTCTGTTTTAACATAGTCCGACTTTTCAATGCACTTCCCGAATGTTTTCAGTCAGTTTCAAGGTCTGCTTTCAGGATTGAATACAGGAAATATATTTCAGTTGATAGGGTTCGTTTCACTTTTTCATATGTTGAGGCTTAATTTTTCTATTTCTTCATGGGATTTTATAAATTTGTTGTATATAGCTGTCGAATCTCAGTTCGTTGAACCATTTTTTTGAAAGATGTTTCTACTTTTATTTCAATTTTGAGACACTTACGGTTGGGTAGATTAGGGAGATACTTTCGAATTTCTCATCTGGACTTCATTTTTTGAACGTTTCAAACTTGTGGTATTGTAAGGTTCAAACTAAAACTGTACCTATCATTGTTCGAAATTGAAGACATTTCAATATTCATCATTACAACCTCTCTTCCATGTCAACTCGCTGCAGTCTACTTGTGAAGTATTTTTATTCGAGAAACGCACTCGCATTTTCCATACTTAGGGGATTGAAAATAGGCATCAACCAGTCTTTTGTCGGAGCTGCAAAATGGCGCAGGAACATGTCTGATGTGTCGGTTTTGGTAACTTTCCAAAAACACTTGGAATCTTTGAAATGTCACTTTACTTACTTTGCTTGGTAGTTAAATCCCGCCAAATTCTCCCAAAGAAGTCGAAATGTTGTCCGAACATTTTATTTCGAGTTTCACATCTTATTCAATTAGTATAGAACAAATATTGATGCACGAGTTTGTTGGGTAATATATTGATTTTTTTTATTTTACTGTTTTCTACTGATCAAGCCTTTCATTTGATACCCATATTGACTTGATTATAATATCTTTTCTGCCTTTTTGTGGCGATGGTATCTTGGAATTACCATGTTAATGAATAGATATATTGAATTAAATTTCATCGAAATTAAAGGTGTATATAAATCTATCCTCCAACAGGAAGAGGGTAGAATTACTGAATTCCACCCAAAAAAGTAGAGCACCGTAAATAAAACCTTTTGGTAATTTAACTGATGCGTATGTTGTGAACAGATTGCTATTTTTGCTTGCATGCTCTAGGGAACGGCGTGCTATCGTTTTATCTAAATGTATGTAGTTTTCGAATTTTGAGCAGAAAATAGTCTCAAAGAACGCATCTTAACTCCATAATTAAAAGATTTTACGATCTTCTTTTCATGTGGTCTTCATGAAATTCTACTTAAACCACGAAGCTATTATTTCAACTCAAGTACTAAATGTCAATTCGATTCCATTTTCTTTTTTGTAAATTATGAATTGCTATGGCTACGGAATCTTTGGGAGGATTTTACTCATTCACGAATACGACCTACGTAACTAAGGTCCAAGTCTACACTATACCCTTTCAAAATTTTATTTTCTCAATATTTCCAAAAATACAGATTGGATCGAATTGTTATCCTGTACTTGATTGAAAAATGACACTTTGAAGGTTCATTCGAATTAAGGGAGACTAATAGGATCAGAAGATTGCAGAATATAGAATATTATTTGAATTTTTTCCCAACTTGTTCTAACGCCACGATTATCACAATATCCGGCACAAAGTTTAAAATGTTAACACTTGATATAATTTACGCTGTTGTTCTGGGTAATTTAGCTTTATGTCTGTTATTTTAGAATTTTGTGCCAGAAATGGTCTACAATGATTAGTTTTAGTTCCCCGAAGGAGAATCTCACCTTGTAATTTTCAGGGAGGGATTGGACAGTAAATATCCCGGTTGAGTTCGCTAATGGGCAAAATCAGCCAGACGGTTTCCGAGTTTTGAGTATGAAGTTTCAAGCGTATTTCCTCATGATTTAAAGAGGTGATGATACGGCCGGATTGGAGCTCCGTTATAAGTTGTAGAAACTGACGTGTAACTTCAGTTGTTGTTTCCTCAGTATCGTTGTGATTTCTTCATTTATTCAAGGAATACTGTTTGGTTTCCTCACAGGACACTGTCGCCTAAGGAAGCACAGGATGAGAATGGGCTTATCAGAAACTGACGAGTGCAGATTTTGTGGGGAGGAGGAGGAAACCCCTGTTCACCTGATCACAGAATGCCTCGCCATTGTGAGCCGGCGCAAAAGATACCTTGGACAGGAGCATTATAGGAGGAATGAGAACTTAGCCTCCTTGAAGCCCTCACAGATATTAGAATTCATCAGAGCTCTTGAGCTGGAGGACGAGCTGTAGGTTGCGAAAACAGCTCTGACAAGGGGGCACAATAGACCTTAAGGTCGCAGTGGAACGTAACCCCTTACCAACTATCAACTATCAAGCATTGACCTGAGGTCAGTGCTATTTTGGAATATTTGTCATTGATAGTCCATTTAGGTTTTTTTGGAGCATTTTTATGCTTTGCAACCTTATAATTGTGGAAAATAATAAATGAAGTTTCTTGTAAAAAATGTACGATTACACACAAGAATCTGTGAGTTCATATTTTGGAATCTTTGTTATTGATAGTCCATTTAGGTTTTTTGGGGCATTTTTATGCTTTGCAGAGTTATAATTGTGGAAAATAATGAATGAAGTTTCTTGTGAAAAATGTACGATTACACACAACAATCTGCGAGTTCATATTCGAATCATAGAGGGATAAAACTATTCTTCAATTGTTCAGCTTGCGAATTCAGAGAGGGCAGTTTCGACAAACATACCTTCGTGTTGCGTTGCGAATTGGCGAATGCGCACACATTTATCGGAATAAATGATAATAACGATATATGGGTTTGGTAATGCAATTTATGAGGTTTATGTACTTTGAAGTTCTGAATTGAAGTTAAAGGAACTGAGAGAAGTTATTCAGGTTCATTACTCCCAGATAAACGATTGTGGAAATCGAAGAGCGAACTATTCACCTTGGGATTATGTTGCCAGGAATGAGTAACCAAATAGCATTGAAAATCTATAATTTGGTATAGTGAAGCGATACAATGGCTTATATTGATAGGAGAGCATAATAGTTTATTCGGTATGATGAGCAGTAAGCACATTTTACTGGCCGAAGACAGTTTCATTCCGAAGACATCGGTGAGTAATTAGGGTGTCGAATTTTTTGGCACAACAACTAATCAATCTACCGCTTCAACAGAAGGTACTGGAAGTTATCAAGCGAGCTGAAAAGTGTAGAATCCTTCCATACATATTCATGTTAGCGATCAGCAGCTATATTAAGAGAATTAATCAGAATATTTTTCCTTTCAATTCGAAAAAATGAAATGGAGCAACATTGCGATATGAAGATGTTGATTCAGAGAAAAGGAATTGATATTCTGAATATTATTTTTCAGGTATTTTCTAGGTTTTCACTCCATTATCTGAAAAAATCCATTAAAATCAAATGAAATTTATATTCATAGAAAACATTGTGGTTTGCGGGATTCGAACAGTTTGTCAAGAATAGTTTCTCGAAAACTTGTTACCTTTATTAAATTCGAAGAAGTCTACTTGCTAAAGGCCATCAATACAACAGTTAAAATATAGATTTCTCTGTAGTACCTTTACATAATATCTTTTGATATTGATTTGATATCTTACGATATACTTTTATTGTCCTCGACGTACTACGTCTTCAATGACAAAATTATTATATCAACTGGCAAAAAATGATTGATGTCAAAAACTTGAGAAAAGGGTAGCAAAATGAAATACAATCTAAAAATAATACTAGACGCACTGTTTCATCTTCTATATTAGAATCATCAGTAGCATTTTTTCTGTATTATATGTCAAAAACTCACCACATGTTTTTAACGTACACTTCACTTCAACGCAATTTAGTAGATAGAAGTCCATGCGTAAGCTTTTGTGCATAGAAACAATTTTGCCACAGACTTCACTCACACCTTCTTTTCCTTGACAAATGAAACGCGGTGAAAAACATTTTCAAAAACCTTCATAACTTGAAAAAAGATTTTTGAAAATGGTTTTTAACGCATTTCATTTGTCAAGGAAAGGAGAAGGTGTAAGTGAAATATGTGGCAAGATTGTTTCTATGCACAAAAACTTACGCATGGACTTATATCTACTAAATTCCGTTGAAGTGAAGTGTATCTGCGTTAAAAACACGTGGTGCATTTTTGACATATAATATAGAATAAATGCTACTGATGATTCTAAATCGAAATATAGAAGATGAAACACTGTGTATAGCATTATTTTCAGAATGTATTTCATTTTGTTACCCTTTTCTCAAGTTTTTTACTTCAATCATTATTATTATAATTTCAATTAGAGTAGAGGTATAAAACCTATAAACGCAAACTAAAATAACATTCAAACGAAATATATGCTTCAGCTTTGAAAAAAATTATGGAAAACAATATGAAATAAAATGTGGCAAATGCGTCGTTCAATCACCGTCGAGCAAGCCAGGAGTCGTAACCATTCTCGAAGGCATTAGTAGAAGAAACATTGACCAGGTCTCCAGGCAGACTGTTCCAAAGATAAAAAGCTCCATTTGTTATAAATTGCTGCTTCTGGTTTGTTCGGAAATCTTTTGTTCGGAGTTTTAATAGATGGCCTCTGAGATTATTTACATTTAAGAAGTATATGCCAGTTGGTATATGCCAGTTGATATATAATAAGTTGAAGAAGTAGTACGCCGAAGACAAAAAAAGTATATCGTAAGATATCAAATCAATATTGAAATATATTATGTAAAGGTACTACAAAGAAATCTGTATGTTTTAGTTGTCGGAAACTTATTACCTAATGAACAATATAGAAATAATGTGAACAATAAGAGAAGTGTTCTGTTACTTATAAGAGTCTATATCTGACTCATTCGGCAGACCATTCCTTTCAACACTTTCGTTATTCAAGAGTTGTCAAGGTGACATTTTTTTAATTGACATTCTGAATATTACCTATATCAGCAAATGATTCGCTTCTGAGACTTGATTTTGTTTTCGACTGAACCCTCAATAATGCTATAAAATGCACAATTCTCACTTTCCTTTTTGGTTTGGCAATTTTTCAATTATTCGATTCAAAAAAATAATTAAACCTCCCAGAAACATTCAGTATCCATTTCAAAACATGGAGTTCTCTTTCAATGAACGGTTGAAAAATCTCCATATGCTGTCCAAAGTTTTTTTCGAAAATGGAAAAACACATGGAATTTGAGGAGATGATACAAAAAAGATATTTCGTAACGGATATGCATAAAACTTAAAATTTTTACAATTGTTGTGGTCTCATTTTCTCCCGAAATGTCCGCGGGTGATGAACATTTGAAATACGAAAGAGCACAACCTTAAATTGAAATATGGAAAAAGCCTGACTGACTATCTGACGTTATTGTAAAATGTGGCTCCATCAATAAATATTATTTCTATGATGTACAGTCCAGATATTGTACGCACAGTTAGATGCCAGTACAATTTATGGTAATAAGGTTTTTATTTCCGAGTCCAGGTTTCGGTCAATGTTTGTAAAATATCATTCTTTTTAACTTTAGTATATCCATCTGAGTTTCCAATGCTTGGTGCCGAATCTTTTAGTTTTGATATCCTTACTATGACGTATTATTATCATTTTGGTGCACGTTTTGATCTTCAGAACGCCGACGCCACTATACGGAAGACGTCGTCAACCGAAGTGACACATGAGTCCTTTTCCTGCATCCGTCGTATTTGAGCGCCAGTTTCAGCACGCCGTAAGGAACGTCGAAGAATAGAATATTAGTGTCGAATTCGCCGTGGTTATGGAAAGAGTGCTTAAACGAGTGGGCCTCTCGAGAAGAACAGAATCGGATGTTAAATCGCATAACACAAATGTTTCAGAGGAAAGCACAAAAGTTCGACGTCGTCGAAGGAGCATTTCACGCCGACGTTCATCGCAGGACATCAAGAAAACACGAGGTTTATTTAATATTGATTGGGAATCCGTGAAGGATTGTAAGTCCTGTAAATCTCGAGCCATAACCAAAAAATTTTGCAGCAAAAGGAGTGATAACGAACTGTACAGATCTAACAGTTTTAAATTTGAAAGGTTCATTAGAGGCAATGAGGAATCCTCAACGCTGAGTAAAAAGGTGAGTCATAGTCAGCTGACCCACCTCAAATATGAAATACCTTCGAAATAGAACAGGAAATCCCCGTTCTCACCCTTTTATACATGACAACATCAAGCCCTACAGGTGGATTGACCTGGATTATTCTTATGTATGTCATCATTAAGATAAATACTTCTTTTGAGCATGATTGTACATGTTGATTTCCAGTTGTTTACTAGATTTAGAGGCCCAAAATCATCTTGGAAACATATCGATTGAGCCTCTACTCTCCTGTCGACATGATGCTGCTTCACTGTCCTATATTCGCTGAATTATTTTGCGGGAACCCTCTGCGAAAAGTAGGTCTCGGAATTTCCCGAGGAAAACCAATTCGTCTTAATCCAGGAGGAAGGAAACATGATTCCTTTCTCAATAAAATGATAGGAACATCTTCCGGTCATTGATGGAATGAACCAAGGATTTGATTGAAATACAACATTTGTTCGGTGAAATAACCCAATTTACCATATTTTTCTGAATGAAAATTGAAAATGATTGAGATTGAGTCAGAAATACTTTTTGTTGGTTTAGCGTTTCTGATTTTTCCATAAGTATGTGATTTCTTATAATTTATGATTCCTTTCGACTATGTTCGTTTGATTTCTATAATGAAAACAATCACACGAAACCACATGCATAAATTTCTCTTGAGAGGATGTTTTTATCGAGTAAATAAAGCTTACGACAAAATAAAATATACGGTTGTGAACCATCCAGTGGGTTATCCGAAAAAATTTTCTAATCCATGAGTGGAACATTATATAAACATTGTTTTTATATATTTTTCCAACAAGAAGTCGAACCCATCAAATCTTTATGATAATGATATTGTTCAAAAACTCACATATACAATTGATGATAATATAGCCCTGGTATAATAACCAGGGACAGTTCTCATTTACCACATACTGTTGATTATTTTTTATAGTAAATTTTACCAAGGATATTTATAATTCATCATAGTAAAAAATCAACGCTCAAGAATAATGTTCCACCAAATATGGAAGATAAAGGAAACTCATTATCATATTATCTAGAGTAGAGTAGGTTTTACCGGAAACTAATAGTACTTGCTCATATCAATTGGAAGAATCTATTTTATTGCATTCCTTAAATCTCGTAATTTCGAAATGAACAAGATACCTATGTCCATCACTTTTTGAGTTATTATCGGAATTTACGAAGGAAGGGATTACGTATACGAAATGTTAATGGAATTTCAGAACCTGTCATCTTTGATCTATTGAGAAAGACTCCCAAAATGGACAGAAATAAACGCCTTTAATCGATGGCCGATGAAGCTGGAAGAATTCAATGATCTTTCTGAAACCTGAAAGCCAGAGAAAATTCAAAGATTTACAGAATTCAGACTCTTTTGATATATTTCGAAAATCATAACATTTAGGAAAAGGGAAAATTGGAATTCCCTAATTTTCGGCACTCTATCCAAACCGAATGAATATAATAGTACTTTTCATCTAAAAATCCTGGATTTTGAGCTCTCTTGAGTTACTTTGTTGGAAAGAAATTTTAGACAACCTTTCAAATTTATGGGTTGTGTTATAGATGGTCAGCTTGGTATTCATTGAAGATTCTACAAATGCGGAAAAATACAAGATGATATATTTGAAACAAAATTTCTGATTTTGACTAAAAGTGTTACTTTAATCTTGTAATTTCTTCGTTGAATTCACTCAATGGAAATGCGATCATACTCAATGTTCTGGAAAATCTATATTTTCATACCAAACGCGACAATATCCCCGTTATCTCGAGAAATTCGAATTAAGAAATTTACATCGCACAAAAAATTATTCATTGAACATATTCACTTTTATTCACACACAGTTCATTGAATTACGTCGTAAAATGCAATTAATTTCTCAAAAGAATGTAATGCTCCGTTTCTATGTATCTTCGAATTTCGTCGTTGTCTTCCGGGAAAATACACTTGTTTCTACCGTGAATGATAACTTGTAGTTATCAGAGATCGATAAAATTGACAAAAAAAAAATGATTCGTTACTGAAATGAACCTTATAAATGTACAGGCCAACAAAATGAGATGAAAGAGTCAGATTTGTACTCTGAAAGGTCACAGTTTCACTCTTTCTTTATCGTTTGTATTGTTGCTGTATAGTTCATTAGGCAATCTGTTTTGCAAGAAACTGCCCTTGACAAATAGTTCGATACTGCAATCCGAAAGGGCGTTTTTCATGGAAAAAACAATTTTTATATAATATTTAGTAGTTCTGTTTCAGATATTGGGAGTGAAAACCCATAAAAAACCTAAAATATGATGCTAAATCCTCCCAAAATAAGCTTTAATCGATACTCAAAGGCATTTTTTAACTTTCGAGTTTCTTTAGAAGAGCTGCACGACAAAAAGATTTAGAAATAAGCGAAAAACAGATTCCATAATTTTATTTCACGAGTTAAAGCAAGATACAAACTGACGTTCCACTTCCTCTGGTTTCCTCGAAAAAAAAATTATACAATGCTGCGTTTTTAAGATTATCTCGAATTACTCATCAATTGATGAAAACATAAAAAAGTGTCGATTGAAATGAGAATGAGTAGATATCAAAACTATAAGCATGGATAATATCCAATGTAATTTTTTCAAGCATGTATGAATGAAAAATCTTAGAAAGAAATGGCACAGACTCCATCAATTTTCATTACTTTCCGAGAAGTTTTTAGCAGGATGCTATATATCGAGCGAGAAAGGTGTGAGATGCGATTCGCGTATAGTTTTCTAAGGGATGCTGTAATAGTTCAATCATCCACCGAAAGATGTCTATAGCGGTTCGCAAGAGGGAAAGTTTTTGATAGAACGATATTAATCCGATTTTGGTTTGTTATTTTCTCGAATAAAAACCGTTTGAATAGAACAGTGAGCCAATGTTACGAATCACACTGAAATTTAAATTATTTGTAGTAGTTGAATTCAGAAATTGAAGGAAAAAATGTTTCGTTCATACTTTTTTTGTGGACTACTGCACAGGTACTCATTGCAATTTCAGTATAGCCAAAAGATCCCAAAACGCAGATTGGGAATTGAATTTGAAAACTGTTTTTGCAGATTTGGCTGTGATTGTGAGAATAATTCCACAGAGTTATATAGCGGTGAAAAGTGGTAAAAATTAGGGCATGTACACCAAGAAACAGAGAATTTGACGACTCCAACATCATGTTCACATACGTAAGAACGGTGAAAATACGATTACTTTTGAAACATACGAAGCAAATATTTTATTCGAGTAGAGTCCATAGTATGGCTTAGATGCAAAAATCCTGTTCACGAACTGGCTAAATCTACCCAGTCATTCCAGAGATGCACAAATTTGTAATTTGAATTCTCAACCTCATTTTAACCAACTTGAGGACGTCTGAATAATTTTGAGAAGTTCACTTGTAGTTGAAACGTATGACTATACAATGATTTAAAACTTTGTTCTATTTTCGGACCAGAATCTCTAGCCTTGAAATTTAGAAGTAGCATATTGGCGAATGCGACGACACCAATGTTTCATTGTACGTTGGATGTTACTGCCGGCTTAATTGATTTATTGAGAAATATAAAGTTTAAAGAAACTATCAAACCGCATTCAATAAGCTTGAAAGTGTAAACTAGAGCTTCTGACGTTCAATATTACATGAATGCACTTGAACAAGCGTGTGGAGCTGTGGTAATAGGTCTCTTGCATGTAACACGAATTATCATATTTTCATGTTTTTCCCATTACATATCGATACAAAATGATAATGTATGCTTTTACACACTTCGTCACTCGTTATTCTACGATTCACTGACCGATACAGCCGACGCTGTCTATTGGCTTGCTAGAGAGAAGAGTACACGAGGAGAGGGAGAGAGTAGATATATCCCGGTACGTCACGGAAGCCGCGAATTTTCGTCCGTTTAAACAGCTGACATGCGGAGCCAAATTTAAAAGATCATTTTCTCGTTTAAAGTTGAAATTCTTGACTGCGGTTAAAGTTTTTCAGTAGTCTTAAGGATAGAATATTCGATTCCAATGATAAAAAAATTCATGCAAGAGACCCATTATAGTACTCGATTGAGAATTAAACGTTACCAAGAAGCACACCACGCTTTATGGTGAAATAAGGGAACTTCATAGCTTATATTTCGTTTTATTTCAATTTTGTTCACCTTTTTCTTCCAATATCTGAAGAATCGAGTAATTTCAGTTTTCAGAATAATGGAAAGGAGCGAGTGTCTCTCGAATTCACCCTTGTGTGTTCAATATCCAAAAACAAAGTGAAATTCATTTACATTTAGATTCGAGCAGTTCGAACACGCAAACTCGAAAGATTGATATTCTTTGAGTTGAAAGGTTTCTGGGACCTAAATGATGAAAATATTCGAGAGTAACATCGACGTGAAGTCAGGATATTTTGCTTGCTAGTTCATTTTCGTAGCCAGGGCCATCCATCCATTTACTGACCTCGCCAAACGAAGGTTAACTTCCTTATGAAATCGATTTGTAAACCTAAAGATCTTCATCATATTTTCTATGAACCTTCGAGTCATTATTTTTCAACAAAGTATTCGATTTAATCTACATCAGATTTGCGTTTCTGGAAATATTGAAAAAGATGTCCATAAAGTTAGCAGAGCCACTTGCACGGAAGTCAATGAAAACCATCTCAATAATTGTCGAATATTTGTAGAGAATTTGTCGTGAAAGAAAAAAATTTGTCCCGCTTTCAGGGGTGGCTCTGCCAACTCAATATTAAGTAAGCAGTGCCATTCTACAATATGCATAGCATTGGATCGAAAAGGTTACATATAATTGTCGAGTATTTGTCGTAAGCCATCTAACGTGAAATTATAGAAAAAATAATTTTTTAATAGCTTTTTTTAGTTTTTAATAGAATGTTTTGTTTTCTGAGGATATTCCGCAAAATCGACAACACTGCATTGGTATATTGAGATTTCACGTTTATTTTCCGTATCATTATCGACTTATACTGGGTTGTATATTAAATAATGGAAATATTCCATTCTCACGGATATACAACCCAATATCAGTCAATAATGATACGAAAAACGAACCTGAAATATCAATGTACCAATGCAGTGTTGCTGACTTTGCGAAATATCCTCAGAAACCAGAACTTTCTATTAAAAACTAAAAAAAAGCTATGAAATTTTTTTTCTGTTTGTTTCAGGTTACATGGTTCACGACAAATACCCGGCAATTATTTATAACCTTTTTGATCGAATAAGATGCATAATGTAGAATGGCTCTGCTGTAACTTAATATTAAGTTAGCAGAGCCACCCCTTTGAAAAAAAAAAACTAAAAGAGCGACAAATTTTTTTATTTCACGACAAATTTTCGACAAATATTCGACAATTACTGAGGTGGTTTTCATTGACTTTCGTGCAAGTGGCTCTGCTAACTTTATGGACATGAAAAAAAGAAATTTCAAATCCATGAAATTATCAGGTGGAAGTTACCATAGGCGAACAAATTTCTGGTATCCAGGTGCTTTGTTTCGGAAGTTATGAGCAGCTTTGAGGAATAATTAAGAACGTCTAATTCATCAATGGGTGAAACTTAACCAATGAGCCCGCACAACGCGAGATTTTATTTCCTTGATATACCAATTCTGATCGAATTGAAATCCAAAATTTGATAAGAAAACTATGGATTAGCACTGACGTGATGTGATTAGCTCTCTGACAAATATTCGAATTCGTGAGTGGAAAAAAGACTTAACAGATATTTTTTCGAATTTGCCAACTAGTTCACAAGTTATTCTGGAACTAACAACGGTATCGAGTTGGTTAACCTGCTTTTATCTCTATTTATTGTGGGGTAGTTCGTGCATTGAGTAAATCACCTCCATAAATCCGACCTTGACGTAACTACCCACTTGGTTTCAATTCGATCAGATTAGTATTTTCGAGTTTCTAATCAAACAATAATTGGAGGATAACTCCGAAACTGTTGGGCCCATCAACTAACTCAACTGGCAGAATTTCACTTACCTAAGACAGAATTAAATTTCACAACGAATTGTCCATTAGTGAATTTTAAATACCTAATCAGAAAAATACTCAGACTCAACGATGGGGATTTTGTTTTCCAGAACAGTGGCGCGAAAACGTAAAAATACTTAAGTAAAACAATTTTCAGGAATATGGAAATATATTTTTGCTCTCAACTTTAATCGATATGCCGAAGTTTCGGAGATGAAATTTTGACTCCTTTTTCAGGGCTAAAAAGACGAATGCATGCATAAGTGAACATTCTGCAATCACAAAGAACAAGATACCAACCTCAAGATTACAATTAGTTGGAGAGTATACATGTATGGTGAATTAATAATATCGAATATTGCATGATATCAATTTTGGAAACAACATCGCCACAAAGACGTTAACAGGAATGTCAAACATAACACATAAACATGGAAACATATCGTAAGCGTCAAAATGATATTTTACATAGATAATTGACAGATCATATTCTTCTTTTCAAAATTTGTTTGACCGTTTTTTATTTTTCCCATATATCACGTGATGTCGAGTAAGATATCATAAAAATAGCTAAGATTTTTCACGTCTTCTCTTAAATTGACCGCGTTATTTCTCCTGATGGAAATCATTTCACTTATGTTTCTTTTGTAACCGTTACTCCCCACATCAAGTATTTCAACATCCTCAAAATCGAAAACATGTCCTTCACTGAACACGTGATAGGTAAGAGCAGTCTTTTCTTTGTTGTTAATGTTCCTCGTATCGTATCTGTGTTGTTTTATTATATCCCTTAAATATTGTCGGATCTGCCCTAAAAATAATAATAAGGTCATACCGCAATAAGAACTATAAAAAAATTTTGCTCCTGATTTTCAATCTTAACGACCATGCCAAAAAAAATGAGAGTGTATCGAAATTAACCTTTAAGTACCTAGGTCCCATTTTTGTACCATAAGTACCGACGGGTTAGATCACCATTGCTTCAACAGAAAAAACTTTTTATTTTATCTTATTCTTGAAAAATAAAATATTGTTACTTTTATTTCATAGCTAGTTATGATAAGTGTTGAATTAAATTTGCCAATTTTCACTTCTGGCAGTAAATATAAAATTAAAATACTGCAGTCCGAATTCAATTCGGCAATAAATCACACATTTATCTTGATGGTTGGCATTTTTCAAAACAAATATATTTCCTCGGTACATTTTTGTTACTGCAACACAAAGTATTTTTCTGTTAATTGTATTCTTTGTTTTCAATATTTCGGTTTATTCCTGACCATTTCTACGGATTCGAAACGAACGTTTAATCAGGGTAGTTTCAATTCATTATTTATCTGTATTTATTTCTTGTCGCGTTAAATGTGTTGGAACTTTTCCCACGGCTGTCAGCATACGGATGACGTAGTCAGTCGCTCGAAAGATTTCGTACCAAGCGTATCTCTCGATTAGGCATTTTCGTTCGTTATTTTCACTGTTCAACGAGTTTTCACCAAAAAAGAAGATCTTCATTGGAACATCAAGCCACCCTTCTGGAGGAATGATCTACCAAGGTAGGCTTCCGAGTGCTTCCAACATATCTTTATTTTCTGGTTCAAATTATTCATTTTATTTTCTGACACAATTCTCCCTTTTTGAGGATGAATAACTGAGGAAACCGAAAAATGAAAAATATAATATGAGATCAATCGTTTTCTTGAAGATCGCAGGCAACAAAATATAGTAAATATCGATATTCACAAACATTCATTGCAAACAGGTTTGCTGCATTGTAGGCACATATATTCCTCATGAGTGGCATATTTTTGCAGTATTACGCGCTAATTTTGGAAGACAGATATAAAAGAAATAGTTATCCGATTTGATATTTTGAGCTTCATTTCCTCCAATCATCCTTTTTTGATGCGTCTGATCCGAGAACCCTATTCATCTATTTTTTTTTCAACAAAAAGATCTTTCGTTCGCATTTTTGCTTATCCTATCTTATCTCAAAAAGATAATAACTCAATACTGAATACCAAAACTTAGTAGTTTTGGTATTCAGTGTAAGCTAGTGCTTACACTGCCACTCTCCATGGACGCTGCCGAGAGACTTTCCGAGGGATAGGAAGAAACACGGAAACATACAACTTCGCTATCATACGTAACTAGACTTTTTGAACCCTCAGAGTGTCTGTCAGACCACACGTCGGTACTTAAAGGTTAACAAGTAAGTGCCTATTTAAGGAACCTAACCAAAAAGCATGCCTTTTGGTATAGTCATTGAGTATTGGACATCAGGAACGTCATTTTGTTCTAGGGAACAGCGTGCTTCTGTTCTGCCCAAATGTCTGTAATTCCCGAATGAAAATCTTCTCAAACGACTAGGTGGGGGCCAATGATGACGAATCCGATGTCAATCCGACCTTGCGTCCGTTACCATGATAACTTGAGAACGGACAAAACTAGCGACTTGAATCTTTCAGGGTGTATATTGCATATCAAAAGGCGACTAATAAACTCGTTAGTTGGCCAAATCGATCATAAGTTCTCGGAGGTGTCTTGAATTTTTTGTTTTTTCCTCAATATATCAGATTGAAACTAGGTAATCAGTTGCAGAATATAGACGCGTGAGTTTTCAATTTTAAAGAGGATCAAAATCACATCAATCGATGTAATCCAACTCAAATTAGATACATGCTCTGCTCTGGTAATCTCTGATATGCAGGAGAATAACAATTAAATACAGATTTTTCTGTATAACCTTTACATAATATCTTTCGATATTGATTTGATATCTTACGATATACTTTTATGTCTTCGACGTACTACGTCTTCAATGACAAATGCGGTTTTTTACCGCATTTCATTTGTCAAGGAAAGAAGAAGGTGTAAGTAAAATCTGTGGCATTATTGTTTCTATGCACAATTCTAACAAGCATGCGTATGGACTTAAACCTGCTTCTTTCCGTTATTGGAGTGAAGTGTACGTCGTAACAAAACACGTGGTGAGTTTTTGATCTATAATATAGAATAAATGCTACTGATGATTCTAAATCGAAAGATAGAAGATGAAACACTGTGTCCAGTATTGTTTTTAGGTTGTATTTCATTTTTTCACACTTTTCTCAAGTTTTTTACTTTGATCATTATATGCCAGTTGATATAATAATTTTGTCATTGAAGACGTAGTACGTCGAAGACATAAAAGTATATCGTAAGATATCAAATCAATATCGAAAGATATTATGTAAAGGTTATACAGAAAAATCTGTATTTAATTGTTGTTTCAATAGCCTTTAACAAGTAGACTTTTTTGAATTTAATGCAGGAGAATATTTTGATATTGGAATCGAAACCACTTACAATCCCATAATAGATACTCAATAGATATAGACTCATTCAACGCCTTCTAGTTATGGTTATAGTTTGGTGAGGGGATTCCATTCCACTACGACTTTAAGATCTATTGTGCCCCCCATGAGAACTGTTTTTGTAACTGCGCTACCTACAGCTCTCCCATCAACTCTAGACCTCTGGTGAATTCAAGAATCTGAGACGGCTTCAAGAAAGCTGAGGCATCATTCCTCCTATGATTCTCCTCTCCAAGACATTTTTTGAGAATGCTTGCAACGTAGAGGCATTCTGTAACCAGGTGAAAAGGACTTTTTTCCTCTGCCCCTCAAAATCTGTACTGGTCAGGTTCTGATGAGCCAATTCTCATCATATGCTTCCTCAGGTGACAATGACCTGTGAGGAAGCCAGTGAGGAGGCGTTACTCATTCTTACTGAGATTCAAATACTTTTTAGACCTTCTCAAAGTTCCGAAGGAACTTTTTGAAATGATCCATTCCTGGAAGATTCGTTCAGGGTGCTCCTCTTCCAGATTCTTCTTTTTCCAAACATTCTTTCTCCTAGGTGCATTTGCCTATGCCACAGAAAGGTCAAGGGGCAGTAGGTGGCGTTTGTGTTTCCTTTCTGGCTTGTGTGTTAGTCTCTTCGTTTCCTTTGACTCCTGAGTGACCAGGAACCCAGACTAAGGAGACCTCATTGTTCTTACCTACCTACTTCTCATATCAGCTTTGAGTCAATGACATAAGAGTTCAGTACTTTGATAGCAGCTTGACTATCAGAATGGATCACTATGTCACACCCTTGATAGTTTTTTCCCGGTTTATGCCTACATTTTTTTATGCCTGAAAAACACTCGAGTAGGAGCTTAACGTTAGTGCACACTTGGTTCTTGGACTTTATACCATTTTACAGTATTTACTTCGAAATTCTGGGTGGTGTATTCCTTTCCCTATTCTCCCTTTTTGCATGTCATTGAGTTGAAGTTCTTTTCGACGCTCACTTATTTAATCGAAACATCACAATAAGCTTAAAGACAAGGACACATTGGGGGATAGGATCAATGTCGTTTATAACATCAAATATGGCACCTACGAAGGAGAATACATCGGGCAAACTGGCAGAAACCTCAGAACAAGAAAATTCGAGCATGAAAGAGACTGCAAATTTATGAAATCAAACACACCGTGGAAACCGGACACAAATTCAATTTCGAAACATGCAAGATATTAAGATCTTGCTCCAACCAAGAGAAAAGATGTTTGCTATCCAACATAACGATAAGAATATTAACATTTTCAATAACTCAGGAAACATCAGTCTGACTTACTGCAATTTAGTCCACCTCATCAAATGCACCAAGCCTACCCCCTTTCGACGACACTGACCACCACATTACACCTACTCTTTGAATAAAGAACAACAGGAAGAAGCATTACGTTTTTCTACTTCGTATATCAGTGGGACATAGGCGCCCATATTGAACCTCCAAGTATGACCCATATTAGTTAGTTTCTTCAGACAAAGAAGTCTCGGAACAAGTTGTTCTCTCTTCAAAGTGAAAGGGAAGTCGGCCATATGAAACATCCATCCCGGACCCACTTTGTGAGGCATTATGCTCCTTCCTGTTGTTCTTTATTCAGAGCACCTACTACACGACCTGCGTTTGCGCACCATTATGCTGCGATATTTGTATTGTTTGTTCTATCTACCTATTTATTAATTCATCTTCCTAAAATGGGCAACTAATTTCGTGGAATTTTATTAGCATTTAATTAACCAAGAGAATATTGTCGTCGTCATCTTTATGTTACCTCATTTGTACGAAGGATGTGGAACTCTGTTTTAATCCGAACCTCACATTGAGTAAGTCCACAACCATAACTTATAATAACAAATCCTTACAACACATAATTCTGTTTTAAGACCTCCGATGGAGCGACACATTGATCGCGAAAGCTAAGGTAATTCAATAAGGACTACAACTTAATAGGTACTTCCAGTTTACCGACTCCATATAACCCGATATTCCGAAAGTATTTCACACAAGAGTCGATAATTCTTCCATCAATTCATCACTAGTTGGGTTCGCTGATCAGATGTACTTGTTCAGAGAGGACCAGACCCTCTGAATTTTAATTCTCTCATTACCTGTACCTTCTGTAAATCTCCAAAACAGTGAAGTACCGACGCAATCGCGATTTTGGAGCCGTTTGCGAATATTCAAGTTAATATAAAAAAAGAAGAGGGCTCTGCAGTCCATCTGAAACAACGTCCCTTACGGAGGTATCCAGACATTTCAGAATCAATCGGAATTCTTGCGAAATTAATTGGAAACACTGCAGCCGTTCGTGATAGAGGAGTCCACAGGAGATAACCGCAGTCTTAAGCTGATAGGGATACAACTTTCTGTGCTCAGTGAAATTGTCTCCTCTTCCTCCCGGGAACTAACGAGCTGGATGCAACATGCAATAAGATGTGAAACCTTTTTTTTTTCTTAATCAGTTGAGTTGAATTCTGACGACGCCGACATGACATAAAAAAATAAATAACAATGTCACAATCACTATCTGGATTTAGTACTAGATTGAAATTGATAGATCGATAGTTCATAAAGAATTTCATGAGGACTATATGAAGTAAAGATCACCAGATCTTCTCATTAGGAAGTAAAGCTGCATTTGTCGGGGTCAACACGTGAAACGATGATCGATTTGTCAACAAATTTTAACGTGCGCGCAGTAGCTTCAGGGTGACTTCACGTCAGTACTTTTCTGGAATTCTTATTCTTTCAGTGTATTCAAATCGTAATTTTTATTTTTCTCATTTTGAATTCAAGAAAGTACAGTATATAGTACCTGCAAATTCTCTATTTTGCACCATCAAAAATTCTTATTCTTCATACTAACGATCCTGGTGGGACAATAGGAAAATCATTAACTTTGAATCGATTGAATACTTTTGCAAATTTTCAAGCTTATATAAAACGATTAGAGAGCAAGTCTCTCGAATCCACTGCAAGTATCTCACAAAAAGGCCTTTTCTGTTTGCAAATATAGCAATGTTGCCAGAAAAAAGATATTAGAAATATTGGTATTCTGATCATCGATTCTGAGCCATATGATCTTCCAATTTAACAAAAATCCTGCTATCAATTTTGCTATATTAGCAACCTCAAAATAGTATTTCCTTTGCTTGATACCAAGATTAGTAAGAAACGGAATATAGCAGAAAAACCATTTGTTTCATTATATTTTGCGCTCATGTTCTAAGGAACAGCTGCTATCGTTTTGTCCAAATTTCTGTAATTCTCGAATTTGAGGCAAATCGTAGACACAATACCTCCCGAAAGAAACGACTTAGAAACTTGATATTTATAGTGTAGGTTTGGGGCTTAGTTAAAAAGATCGAATTCGTGAATAGGTGAAATCCGCCTAATGATTCAAAATTTTAATTTTCCCAATATTTCCAAAATACAGATTAGATCGAATTGAAATCCAGTAATGTATTGAAAAAAGACTGCTCGGAGGTTCATATAAAATTTCATGGAGAAAATCTGATAAGGAGATCACAAAAAGTGGGTTTGTTGCAGTGTAGGTTCGAATTTAATTACGAAGGCCGAATTCGCACATTTATAAAATCCGTGCAATGATTCCGCAGATATACCAAGTCGAAAGTTCATTTTACCAATATTTTCAAGAATACAGATCGTGTGGAATTAAAATTTAGTCCTTCAATAAACAAATCTAGGAAAGCACTGCCGTAAAGTCAGCAGCTTTTTCGCGCATGTTCAAAGGAGATGACCACTTTGACTTTTCTAGTTTCTTGTTTCAAGAATTTGATAATATTGAAAATAGGGAAGTGCGTGATCATGGAAATGTGTTGAAGGTTCTCTAGAATATTTAATTCGAAGAAAAATTCTTAGACTTAAATACCGGCATAATAGAAAACAGCAATAACTTTGAGATACCAACACAAAAGTTCATAGAATTATCGTGCCTGAATGAAATTGCTACGTTGGATCTCTGGTTACCAATATTCTATTTGTGTCAAGGAAATTGGCCATTGGTCAATTTGACGTTTATTGCTCTTCTGTTTCTTAGCATTTTTGAATTAGTGACATTAATCAATGTTCGATTAAATGATGAAAACCGTTGAAAGAGGATATGTACCGACGTGAAGTCATGGAAAATGAGACAAAATATTTATGAAGTAGGGTAATTTTCTTCTTCTTGGTCGCTCTTAAGTTATGAAATGGGCTACCTCGGTAGCCTAGTCGGCTGAAGAGGTGGACTAGAATGCTGAAGGTACTGGGTTCGAATCCCGGCGAGGTCATGTATGTTTGTGGTGTTGTAAAAATAAAAATTGTTCATAGTTGGGTATGAATGATAAGTATGGAACAAAAACTTGTAACGATTATCACATGGTTAATTCCAAGCACATTGAAGAGAACACGAATGAATGAAAGTCATGAAATAACTTGTTTCCAGCTCTTAAATCACCGATTGTGTATTGCTTTGACGAAACTCATAACGCACATTGCTATCACATTTGGAACAGAATACCTAATATCATGGCCATGTTACTATTAATTAGAAAGATAGCAATATGTCTTGAATAGCAAGGTTTACAGAATAGATCCTTCAGATGCTCTGCAGTCCATCTGAAACAACGTCCATTATCGAGGTATCCAGACATTTCAGAATCCGTTTAATCAATCGGGATTCCTGCGAAATTAATTGGAAAGACTGCAGTCATTCGTGACAAAGTGGTCCGCAGAATACAACCGCAGTCTTTAGCTGATAGGGATACAACTTCTAAAGTTCTGTGAAATTGTCCTTTCTTCCTCCAGGGAACGGACGAGCTGGATGCAACGTGCAATAAGAAGTGACACCTTCCGTTTTCCTAAATCAGTTACGTTGAATTCTGACGAAGCGGACATGACATAACAATGTCACAATCAATTTCTGGATTATCCGCATCGATAGCGTTCGTTCTTCTTCATGCTTCCTAAGGAATAACTCTCATAGGAATTGGAGGGAACATTGAAAAGTTACGCGAACAACACGAACGTTCGATGTTTGCTCTGAAAAAATCGAGAAATTCATTGAAGTGAAGTCAGGGGATTTCGTGCTCTCGTTAAAATTAAATCAGTCAACTATTCAGTTACTGAACTCGCCCAAAGCAGCTTACCTTCTTGATGATCAAACTTTCGCGTAATCATAAAACCTTCACGGGTTTTCTCGCCAAAAATGGTCTTAAACAATTAAGTCGGAGTAACTGATAAAGAAATCGATGTCAAATCTGCCGAAGTAACTTCCGAACGGAACTACTAAGCGACTTTCAGGGTAGGTTGCGACTCAAAGTGCGATGGTTCAGTTTGCAAACGATCGAAATTCGCCAAACAGTTTGGGAGTAATATTTATTTGAAGTTTTGAGGTTATTTCGTCAATATCTCGAAAATAATAATGCGATCAGATTGAAATTTTTATTGAGTTTGAGAATACTAACGCGCACCCTTATGCGAAATCTACTCAGAAATTTTCCCTTTATTCTTCGGAATTTTTTTCTGGAAACTATCCCTCCAATTTTCGTGGAGTTCGCCATAAAGCTAGTCATATTGAAAAACAGTGTACCAAATTATGTAGAGCTCAATCCGATATTCCTTTTCAGAGATATCAGGAATAAAAGGGGCGCATTTCGTTGATATATTTTTTTCCGAAAACTATTCATCAGATTTCAACAAAATTGGCAAAGAGTATCATACAACAATGCTTCAAAGTTCAATTTGATCCGATATTTATCTTTTTATATAATTGGATATTAGGAAAAAATGTGTCCACTTTCTTTGTTATTTCCTCGGTATTGTTGTTATATTTACAGAGAGACTCAAAAAACACTGAAGTAATAAAATTTCGAATGGATATACAGGGCGAGTCTTTAAGTTGTACATTAATTTCAACCATAGATTCTTCTTCTCATCAAACGAAACACTTTTTTCATTTATCATTTTTCCAGATTCGGCTCCAGCAAAAAGATACAGGGTGTTTAAATTACCGAATAAAATCAGTTTTTCTTTCTCAGCTTTGATATGGTAACTCCGGAAGAGATGAATTTTGATGTGAAGTTTTCTATAACTACGACACATATTCTTCATCCTACTTCAAACAGTTTCCGAGTTATAGACTCGCCAATTCATGAAACTATACAAAATTAGCATGATGCATGCAGATGAAGTTCATCTTATGTCATCATAAGAATCTCAAATCATTTTAAAATATTTGATTATTCCTTATAATTCCTCCTTAAACGCACCGTTTCGCAGATATTCAACGTTGAATATTATAAAATCGGATAATAATTCCAAAAATGTCCTTATATTTATGGATCCGCCCCTGATCTAGTAAAGGAAGTAAATGAAGCTGGGTCCGCGTTTATCCGGACCATAGAATCCACAGAAATATTTCGCAACTAATATTAGGTATATGCATAGATATAACATTCAGATAGACTTCCCATAACCATAACATTCTAGAGAATGTTTTTTTTAATTGAATTCATTTATAAATTTCGTGAAAAAACTATTATTATGGAGTTTTCAATATGATGAGAATGGGCGAGGATGGAATCTTATAGTGGAATGAAATTGGATATTGCATGAACATGAAGTTGAAAATCAGTGTTTCAAGTCCAGTGTAGTAAAATATTTTCCTTGCGATAATATCGAAAAAAGCACCAAATCATAAGAATTGAGTGAGTAAATGTGTTTTCTCAATCTTGTTTCTTTGAATTTCAAACAATATTTCAGGTCTCTTTATTGAATCTTATGCAGAATTAAGAGGTTCCTGTATTCGTATTGTTCATGAGACTTTCATGAGATCCGACAATTGAACCATAGACAGTACCCATCAAAACCTCAGAAAATTATCCGAACAATACTTAACTAACGTGCAAAAGTTTTGTAAGTCACATTCGTGCTTTCTCCAAATTTCACCTTGGAATCCAACTTTCCATTCAATGATGAAGCTGGAAGTTCTGACATTATTTATTTCCTTCAGTTCGAGATTTCATACTTAAACGTAATAAATCCAACTTGGGTGTTCTAATATACGGAAGTGGTTGGGTAATTTCTCAATTAACTGTCCGGACTGTGAAAAATATGGGAGATGGTGGCAATAAAAACCACCTGGGGCATTAAATCTGTACAACCGATACTCTGATAGATATCGATTCCGAGAGGAGAGCAACGAAATGTTTCTCAAGATGAAAGAGGACGGGTAATAAGGGTTCCACGCCAGAACTTAATCGCTAGAAACTTCCTTCGGTGGAAACTAGATCAAAAACCTGATTGAAGATCAATCTTAATCTCTTTCCGAGAAAATATTTTTCTTCGAAGAAGCAATATACTGAAAACTCAAAATGGCTTATAGAAATGTTTATGTGCAATAATCCTTTTATCTATCTCTGACTAACTTCGTTGATATTTAATAAGATTCAATGAACAGGACTAGAACGAACTGAGACTTTAACACATAATAAATACATCACTTTACATTTCTCTGGAAAAACCTCATTCTTGTTGGAAAAAGCTGAGTATATGTGTGTACGTACACTCTACATGGTGTCCGATAAAGAGCTCGTCAAACGAGAGGGGGGGGTTCATCAAAGGTTTCTCTAGACGTTGTGCAAAAATGCCTCACATAAGATGTTCCCAAGATATTAATTTTTTTCATAAGAATACTGAATATGTTTTCTGCACTGTTTGTACCGTTTAACTTTGTTCCAATTTATATGTAGGCTCTCGATTTGTGGAGCAGCTTGTTTCATTTCGTCCAAATGTCTGTTGACGTTAAGTTTCACTGATGAAGAATCTGCGGTCAAATCCAATTATGTTCGGTCTATCTTTGCTACGATAATTTTCAAACGGAAAGAATGAGCGACATAAATGTGACGTTCTGGTCTTTAAGCAGGCCAGATCTATCCAACAGTTTCGGGGCTACACTTATTAAAAATGTTGAGGTCCTCAATATCTCTAGAAATATTGATGCGATTAGACTGAAACTTGCTTATAAATTTTCAAATGCCGATACGCAAACTTATCGGTTGGAAAATTGAAAAACCGAAGAATTTCCCGAATATTCGTGGGAGTTTTTTTGCGGAAACTGTCAGATTTCGATATGATTTATATGAACTTTTAGGATATTTGACAACTGTGTTTGGTACACAGTTGTCAACTGTATACCAAGCTTCAGACCTGTCTGAAGTATTTCTTCAGAAATATTGGAAAATGAAATCAAGAATAAATCTGTGGTGTCACATCTGTAGAGCAAATTTGGTGCTTAGCTACGAACATGGAATTATTCAATCAAAATGTGAGAAAAGGGCTGGAATAATTATTGAAATTGTTAGCAGTGAAAGTTTTGGAAAGGTTAATTTGCTCGAATTTATCGGAAATTTTCCTAATTTATTTGAATTGAGCCGATTTTGATTTTCGGAGATAATCAAATTGCGTGTTCTTTACTTCGGTATCGTTGTTTTATCAGGAATAACTGAAAAAATACTGATCCTGTCATGATGAAACTTGGAAACTAGATGGCTAAAAAGTTATGTGCAGTTTTGTGCAAAATTCCTTGATGAATAGTATCATTCGAACAATAAAGAGATCTTGACTAGTACTGAAGTGAAGTCAGCAGCCTTTTCGCGCATGTTCAAATTCGTATCCGAAACGGTGAGTTTTTCACGTATTGACCCCGCTAAACGCACCTTTACTTAGTGATGAAAAGATCTGGCAATCTTCTAATTATATTATCCTCTCTAGATTCTGCATAAACTTTCAAACTGTCAATTTTCAATCAAGTAGTGGATTACAATTCGAACTTATCCGTATTTTTGGAAATATTGGGAAACTTAAATTTTGAGAGTGTATATCTACGGAATCATAGGGCGGATTTTTCCCGTTCATAAGTTCGACCTTCGCAATTAAGCCCCAAATCTACTCTATAAATATCGAGTTTTTGAAGTTGTTTCTTTCGGAAGTTATTGTGTTACGGGTTATTCGGGAATACAAATTGGATATTCGAAAAATTATTAAATTTTTCTCTCGAATTGTTGTAATGACACGATCGTCATGAAATTTCGCAAAACTTCGTTCATTGGCATTTTCAAACTAGTTTATCCTTATTGAATCAGTATATTTCGAGTTATCACGGAAAAAACATGGATGAAGAGGAAAAAACCTCGAAATTTGACATATTTTTTTTTAATATCTCCGAAAATTAAAACTGCATAAAACAGAAATTTGGTATACTGCTGTGAAATATTGAGCTCAGAATATGAGCGAAATATTCGCCACATTTCCAAAAAAAAAATTTCGATGACTATTCTCAAAAGTTTTTCTTCAATTCACTGACAGCATGATCCTTTCCAAAATTCGCAAAAACTTGCGTGCTGTTATACTCCAACTAACTGTCAAGTATCAATCACTTCACCAGTTCCTGAATTATCAGGGAAATAACCTAAAAATGTCAAATGGCCATAACTCCGCAACCGTTCAGCCGATCAAGCACATTAACGAAATCAACCTTCGCATTTTGAGATAAAACCTACCATGATACTTTCAGGTCAATAATATTCTCTGTACGCCCGTAATCGTGCGTCTGGTCGAACAGATTCGTCATCAGTGAGTTCAACCTAGTCGTTTCAGACCATTTACGGCTAAAAACACAAAAATTACCGGCATTTGGACAAAACGATAGCACTCTGTTTCCCAGAACATGTGTGCAAAAACTCCAATTTTTTTATTCGCCCACGAATTAGAAAATGCGCGCAATGCCGACTCAAGCTCAGTGCTTTTCTGGAACTGTTTCATTCAATTATCAATTTTGATTCCAAAGATTGATCTGCGATACGAATGATAACATTGAGTTCCATAAATAGTATTCTGTAGTTTCAGAAAAATGGTCTAGGTAAATCATTCGAATCATTACATATACTCCATTCACTTTTATAAAGTATCCCATGTTGGCCATGATTTAGGTCTATCATGTTTTTGTAACTAAAACCAAGGCAGGTTGGCGCTCCTGAAATATCGACAATGTCAAAATAATTCGACGCGAGGTTGCCAATTTCTACTCTCTTTCAAAAACAATTCAGCTTCAGCCATAATAAACTAATAAATTTACATTTCGCTTTGATTGTATTGTATTGAGCCTTAAGTAGGTATTATGTTTGAATTGAATAAATTCCTTAACGAATAGTTTCAAAAGTTATATATTTCGTGGAATTGTTTCGATAGGAAGTAGTATATTGAAAATGAACTTGGTATATCCTATGTTGGCAGAACATTGAATTTTTATGCACGAAAATAACATGAATTATACAATATCTCATTCACTGCTATTTTTTCTAATATTTTAGGAATTGCTTTTTCTGGGAATTGAATATTTGAGTTGACTTCAAAGTATGTCCATAAAACATAATTCCATATCTTGCTTTTGACTCGAGTACTGTGTGATAGGTAGTTTTCATGGAGAATTTATCCAGATATCTTGTCATTACACCCAAAGATAACAGACTGAAGCTAAGCTGTATCCCAGTTTAGAAATATGTTGATCCCAATCCAGTGTATGTATCATTCACGTAGATTCCCAAGACCTTTGTGAATGGAGTTCTTTTGAGGTTAACTGTGACACAGGTTTCGAAGTACTACTACATTTTCATACTGGAATATTTCAAGTTGTGCAACAAGGTATTTAAATGACTTCTTTAGGCTTATTTCTTGAGAATTTAGAAAAGTAGGGAATTCGAAGTAATGGACTACTCTATGCATCATTTTTCAGTAAAATTTCAAAACACTCGATTCTTGATTTCCGTACAAGAAAAAAGCATTACTGAATCTTCCAACCATGTTTACATACGTGAAATATTTCCAATATTAACAGAGAAAAATGTTTCTTCAACGTTCGCCAGGTCTTTGGAATTATTGAATTCACATAATATTTTCTCAAATTCATTATTTTCCCAAAGTAAATTCACATTTTGAAAAATACGTAATTACTACGACCTCTTTGTAGAAAGGACAACGTTGTGTAGTTATCTGACAGGAAAATGACTATAACCTAACATTTTCAAAATATACACGGTGAAATCTGTCAGGATGTCATGGCAAACCGGGATACTTTATAAAAGTGAATGGAGTATACACATAGGAAATGCGGAAGGGTAACTGCGACAGTTTATTTAACCATAAGTTACCCCCACAAAATCTTAAGCCCACTCCAATAGCGAAGAAAATATTAAAAAGGAGCCGTAGTAAAATGACCTTTTTTGTGATATTGCCAACTTCAATATATTGAAGAACTTTTGTCCTCTTTCCGCTTCACACCACGACCCACGAGACATTATTCCCGTTATTCTTCCTAGACTGTTACTAACATATCGTCCCTCCCACAAAAGAATTCAATCATCCTTATCGTATTAGAAACAGATCTATCCCCAAATGTTACAAAAGTGACGAAACTTTTCTATATACGATGGTCATTAAAAGCTCATTACCAATCGTTTCATCAGCATGACCACAATGCTTACAGCTTCCTCGCGATCAAGTGGGATAACAGTATGATGAAAAAACTTGGGAATCCAACATATGGCATTCTTTGTTGAAAAAAACAGTTAAGGAGGGGATACCTCTCGTTATTGAAATGTTTATTGTGGCTTGATGAATTGTGTACATTCCATAGATACACTGAAGTTGTTGCTTCGAAATTATTCATGAAAGGACAGGAAGGTCATCAAATTTGTATTTAATCCAACATTCAGATGTGATGTCCTTCGTAACCCTGGGTATACAGGATGATTTACAACGGAAAACAATATGTTGTTCACTGAGATGAATGATTCATTAGTAGAGGAAAATATTTAACACCAGGTTTACCTCATTAATATGAGTGTAGAATTAGGAATAGTCAATCAAAAAATCTGATGTTAACAATTACTGAATGGTTTTGAATTTTAAAAGAATACCATATTCCATCTGCAACAATTTATGCCAATACCGATTAAGGGATACTTTTGGAAAATTTAATTTTTTTTTAGGTTTTTTCTAGGTTTTCTTTCTCAATATGTGAAAATAATTTATTATTACTCGAATAGAAATTATTAATAATGGAAATTGACCCCACTGGATTCGAACTTTGTGTTGAGGAAAGTTTCTTGAAAAAATGAATAATTTTGGAATAATTTTACCCATCAATGGATTGAAAATAAGGAGAATTATAATCGTTCAATACTCGTTTATCAAGAACTTTTGTCGAATTGACATTTGCAAGAAATTAATTCTGCAAATTTTCTTCATAGTGTCTCATGGAGTAAGTTCACAGTTTTCGTTTGCATTACTTCGAAATTGTTCATCGAGCAACATTTTTTTCAAGAAAATGCCCTTGACAAATAGTTCGAATCCTGAAATCCACAAGGGTGATATCCATGAAGAATAATTCTATTTAATTGTTCATTTCTGGAAAATAAATCATGCCCAATAATGCCAACTACATGAGTTTTCTAAAACTTATTCATTCATATGGGTTCCAAATCTTTATTGGGATATTTCGGCTCGATAAAACATGGTTGACTTCATTTAACATAGGACATCAAATAAAGATTTGAAAAAAATCTACTACTAAAAAACCAACGAAAGAACACAGATTCATGTTATGTTCGTCCATCATGAGTGCTATCGATAACAATAGAAGTATCCCGAAATTCTGAAGCAGCTGAATAAAACTCCACACTACTTTTATAAGGAATCTCTGAAGGTATTTCAAGTTGGCGGTGAAAATGGTTTCAGAAGAATACGTGAAAGCTCTTAAACATTTCTCGAAAAGGGAAAATGAGGTTTCAATTATATATATATATATATATTCTTTTGAGATGAGCATTTACATTTTTTTATATCAAACAATTTGTGTCATAACAGTATTAGCTGAGGAAATGTCAACGGGGTACCATACATTTTTACGTATGATACAAGAGCACAGATAAAAACCTCAGGAAAAACTCTGTCTCCCCGTATTAGTGTAATGAAATTGTTGTTTTTTATTGAAGGGCTTCTTTTTCATTGACAAAATTTCCTCCTTCCTATGCGATGCAGATCGAAATCTTGAAAACATACCTGAAAACAAAAAAGGAGACGAAAGAACTAATATGAACTAGTAAATGATTTAGTACTCATTAAATTAATTTGAAGTTCGCAATCCATCTCAAAAAAGAATCAGACACCGAATGAATTGCCTCGAAACCATCGTCAAATTTATATATTGGACAAGTATTTACTAAATGTTCTATTGTTTCCTCTTCTTCTCCGCACTCGCACCTTGGACTTTCGACCGAATTCCATTTGAAGAGGAAACTATTACAGCGACCATGACCGGTTCTAAGTCGATTCAAAATGCACCAAATTTTCCTAGGAAGATTGAAACCATGAACTTTTTCTGAAGGATCGCTGATCAAACCTTTGTTAAAAACATTACACGAATTCCATTCCGAACGCCAAATTTCTTTGTCACTTTTATTGGTGTAAAGAAAATCGTTGATCCATAAAGGTTTACGAGATTTCAATCTAGCAATTTTAGAATCCGGAATATAAGACATGATTGGGAATAAATTCGGAAAGGAACGATATTTATCCCAAGACTTTATCACTGCAACCTGTCTACGAATATGGGGCGGTACAATATTTGAGAGAACTGGTAACCACTGTAAAGGAGTAGATCTTATGGTCCCACTAATAATTCTCATAGCAACATTAAGCTGTACATCTATTTTACTCACATGAGCGCTATTAAACCAAACCGAACAACAATATTCAGCAGCAGAAAAAACCAAAGCTAAAGCTGCGGTACGGAGAGTTGTAGGGTCAGCCCCCCATGAAGAACCAGCTAGTTTTTGAAGAATATTATTCCTAGATTTCAACTTCATGCGTAAGTTTTCCAAATGGGCCTTGAAATTTAAAGAGGTATCCAATTTCACTCCAAGATATTTAGGAGTGAAATTATGTTTCAGAACGGCATTATTGAAAGTAACATTCAAAGTTTTAAGCTTCTGTTGATTATTCAAATGAAAACAAGAAACTTCTGTTTTACTAGAATTTGGACATAAACGCCACTCAACAAAATAATTCTTCAGAATTTCTAAATCAGTATTTAGAGTGTTTTCAATGACTTTGAAATCAGAGTGAGGAAAAGCCAGAGCAATATCATCTGCATAGATGAATTTCTCTGAAGAAGTTGCTGGAATATCACATAAATATAAATTAAATAGAAGGGGAGCTAAAATTATTATGATGATTTAGAAAATGTCTATAAATCGAGTATATCAAAGATGATTATGTTTTCTCTATATGACAGTTTGTTGTTCTGAAGCAAGGCTGAACAATCCCAGGCCCGAGGGTCAAAATGTGGCCCACGTGAACAGGTTAGATAATCCTTGCTAACTTGATGTGGATACTGTGAATAAATACGAAAACGACAAAATTCGAACGAGAAATATTGTGTATTTGATGCTTGTAAATTTTGTCTGTTTTGTCGGAGTTAGATTGTTTCGAGCTGCTGATTTATCCGCTAAATACGAATATGCGCACGACACCTCATCAACGATTGTTATTTTGATTTTGAATAACTGAACTGAACATTTGAAAAGGGTCATTTATTTTTCAAAATATAGGCAACAAATTTCTCAAGTTTTTGACCCCTATTATTTTATCGATTGAAGTTCATATTGGGAGGATTCTGAGTCATTTTGTAGGTTTTTCACTCCCAATATCTGAAACAGAACTATAAAATTAAATTAAATTGTTCTCTGATGGAAAACTCCCTTGCGGGTTGCAGGATTAAATTATTTGTCAAGGGCAGTTTCTAGGAATAGTTGCCCAATGAACAATACTGGAACAATTCAAACGATCAACAAAGCGATCTGTAACCTTTCAGAGCACAAATCCGACTCCTCCATCAGGCAAACGAGAAATTATGTATTTTATGTACTTTTTATTTTTGCAATCCGCAAGAGCGTTCACCATGAAAAAACAATTTTATTTAATTTAAGTAGTTCAGTTTCAGATATTCAGAGTTAAAACGCAGAAAAAATCTTTTATTTTATGCCAGTTAATGTAATTTTAATTTTCTTATTCAAGACGTATTACGTTCGAGGACAATAAAGTATATCGTAAAATATCGATATCGAAAGATATTACGAAAATGAGAATAGGAATTTAAGGACATATCCCTCAGGTAGAATAACCGTAGATACGTATTTCTGGCTAAAGGCCTTCATCAGTACGGCGAGAAAAGTGTGGAAGATGAGCAACACTTGGTGGAAAAATTCATATTATGAAAATGTTTCACAGGGAAATCGGTTTCAACTAATAATTGATACCCATCCAAACAACAGGTTCATTTTCTACTGTCACAAAATGGCGAATGATCCTTCATTTAATTTGTATATAGTTCTCAAAAGGAATCGTAAGTGGCCCGCAAAAGATTTATGTATCGGCAATTTGGCCCTTCCTTGAAAAGATTGAACAACCTCGTTTTATAGGGTTATGTTTGTATTAGTTTTCAGTATCTGATATCCATATGACCTTTGGAATTCTGCCATATCTTCAACAAACAACCGAATAGAACAGCCGAACTCTTTTCGCTCAGCCAATCTAGTTGGCGATGATATTTTCGCAAAATTATATTTGACATTCCAACATATTAGTTCACAAGTTTGGATATTGACACTTGTGATACTTGATTGTTTGTAAGTTCAGTAATTGATGCAAATGAACAAGGGACATTACCAGGCTGTGGGTTCATACAAAAAGAATTTTTCAACGAAAAATTTTGGAATCAACATTTTTCAAAATTCAACTAGATTCATACGAAATTTTGCAATAAGTTCCGCGTTGGTATTCTTTATATTATAACGAATATCAGTTTTGATCAGACTGCATCTTTACTGCTTGAGATATTGAGGAAATAACGTCAAAATATCAAACAACGAAATTTGATATATTTTTTTTCCATATTTCTCCAAAACTGAATACGGTATAGAATTGAAATTTGGAACACTGTTGTTCAGTACTACTGAGTCTAAAGATTGTGTCAAATTTCTCCGAAATCTGTTCAACAGTTTCCGAGAAAAAAATTCTTTTTTTTTAAATTTCAAGAATTTTCGAATAATTTTTTTGAAAATTTTCCAAATACTACTAGATCAATACGAAATTTTTTTGGTATTCTTTTACTGATAACGAATTTTTGATCCGATTGTATCAATATTTCTTGAGATATTGTGGTACCAACGTTAAAATTTCAAATAACATAATTTGGCATATTTTTAATATCTGAGGTAAATGGCATATCGAATTGAAATTTTGTCGTTATTAAATACTGACTCAAAGGTTTCGGCTCAACTCCGTTGAAGTCTGATCAATATTTCCCAAAAAATAAAATTTTCAACAAGAATTTCAAAATATTCGAATAAAAACTTTTTCAGAATTTTCCATCAACTGGATCCAGACGGAATTTTGCACTTAGTTACGAGTTGGTATTCTTGAATTTCACCCATTAACAAACTTAACCGAGATATTTGGCAATTTCAAGTCGCTAAGTCATTTCCTTCGAAAGTTAGAGCTCAAAATTCGAAAATGACAGATCTTGTGATGGAACGATAACGCGCTATTCCCCAGAAAAAGCACTTGAAAAGTTCGAAATTTTTGTTGAAGAATTCTTTTCTCAAAGCAGCCATTATTTTATAACAGTGTACTAAATTCCAATTTGATCCAATATTTCATGTTGTTTTCCTCGGTGTCGTTATTATTTCCGGAATGATTCAACATACACTGCTCTAATCAGTACACTACAGCGGGAAAATTCGAGATATTTGCAGGAAGAGGTTACGCTTATGCAACTATTGACTGTGGACGAGAATATTCTGAAATACTATCAATGAACAATTTTTTTGATGAACCGCTGTGAAGCCTAAGCAGAAAGAGAATAGCCTCCGTAATAACGAAGTAATGGTCAGAAGAAATTCACATTCAAAGAATCGAACGAGTACAGAATAAATTGCTCAAGTATTTGAGTATTAGAGGCAATTTTTCTATTTTGAATGAAAATGTCAATTTTTATTATATAGCCAGAAAACATTTCAATTTGATCTCTCTTGAAAATAGACGTAGTATAGGCGATGTAGTTATATTGAGGAAGATTGTTAGTGGTGAGTTGCAGGTACCGGATTTATTGCAGGAAATACACATCAATGTCCCGGATTTCAATCTTAGATCTTTTGAAATTTCTCATGTTCCTTTTAGAAGGACAAATGCATCCAGAAACTCTCCGTTAGTAAGTTTGTTCCGAACCTGCAATGAGCTACGAGTTGTCGATGTATTTCATTGTGCTAACATCAAGTGCAACTCAAAAAACATTTTTTGATGCAGTAAGGTTTTCACTTTCGGTTTGATTTGGTGTAAAGGTTTTCGTTGATTTTTACTTTGATTTTCATCTTAATGTAATTTGTGGATACTGCTCATTGTTCTTTGACCTGTTTGTGTCCCTAATATTGAATGAATAAATTAAAAAGATCTCGAGATATTCGAGACTGAAATGTCCGCTAACGATTGGTGGATTACCTACATCAGTGGTATATTTGCAATGGGTATAAAACTTTCTAGGGGATAAATATTTCCCGTGATTTCGAATGTCACGTATATGGGTTCGGAAATGAATCTGCAATCAAACTCTTCAGTTGGCGCAACTGTAGCACGTTTCAATAAATTGAATTTAGACACGTGCATTGGGTTAGTTCGAAATCACGAACACCTTCTGTAAATATCAGATATTTAGTGGGAAAGTTCATAAACGAGAGAAACGTAGCTGGCTGATTATATCGTTTTCTACTCCTATTTCTCTGAGTTTGGTTCAGGGTATAATCGAAATCAAATAATCGAAATGTTTCCAACTTGGGGAGTTTTGGTGAAAATGATAATGAACGGCCACAAAAGACTCACCAATAAAAAATCGTGCTGAAATTGTGCCGATCCTCCAGGCCGTAACCATATTTTTATAAAGGGTCTTTCAATAGGGACGGGTCGATGTTGGCAGCCTGTGGCGGCCATGTTGTTTTAACGTCGTCTTTCTTACCTATATTTTTTTATTCAGTTAGTAATGCCAAATCACCATGGCAAGTTACACGGTTGAGCAACACGTCCAAATGTTAAAAATGTATTACCAAAATGAGTGTTCGTTAGTGCAAACGTTACGTGCATTGCGCCCATTTTACGGCAGACGAGGTGGTCCTTCAAAGTCGACTCTCCAACGTTTGGTGGCCAAATTCGAATCGACCGGTTCAATAAACAATCTGCCAACACCCGTACGTGCAAAGACCGCCAGATCGGCCGAGAACATCGCTGCTGTCCGTGATAGTGTGCAGGAGAACCCGAGGCAGTCAATTCATCGACGTTCACAAGAACTCGGTCTTTCACAAACATCAACGTGGCGCATTTTGCGTCAGGACTTAGGGCTGCACCCGTACAAGATTCAACTCACTCAGGAGCTCAAAGTTACTGACCATAGGCAACGCCGTTCGTTCGCTGATTGGGCTACAGTGTGTTTGGCAGAGGACCCCAACTTTGGCAGAAAAATCATTTTTTCCGACGAAGCGCATTTCTGGATGAATGGCTATGTGAACAAGCAGAATTGCCGTATATGGGATGACAACAACCCACACGAAGTTCACCAAGTAGCCATGCATCCACAAAAAGTGACCGTATGGTGCGGATTTTGGGCCGGCGGTGTTATTGGTCCGTACTTTTTTGAAAACGATGTTGGTGAGGCCATTACCGTCACAGGTGAACGGTACAGAAGGATGATCACCGATTTCTTTTGGCCCAAATTGGACGATCTACACTTAGACGACATGTGGTTCCAGCAGGATGGCGCTACGAGCCATACAGCGGATGCCACCATGGATCTTCTGCATGAACGCTTTGAGGGCATGGTTATCTCTCGCAGAGGTGACGTGAATTGGCCACCGAGATCCTGCGACTTATCACCTTTAGACTTTTTTTTGTGGGGTTTTCTTAAGTCGCAGGTCTATACCAATAAGCCACAATCGACCGATGCCCTTAAAGTCAACATAGCTCAGGCTATCGCTGAAATTCAACCCGAACTATGCGGCAGAGTTGTTGAACATTGGACAACTCGAATTCGTGCCACCGTGAGAAGCCGCGGCGGACATTTAAACGATGTGATTTTCCACACATAATGGCATATATAGCTCTTTCAAATAAAAAAAAAAAATCGTTAAAATCTCACACACGGCCTTTTTTATTTCATGTCAAAATCGACCCGTCCTTATTGAAAGACCCTTTATATTGGCTGAGTTCCTTAATGGTTGAAATCGGTTGAATAGTTTCGGAGTTAGGTTCATTCGAAATTTTGAGGTTAACCAGTCGATATCTCATGAAGAACTTATTTGATCAGATTGAAGCTTTGTATTTAGTTTCTGAATACAAACACGCAATTCGATGCAAAATATCGTGTTAATCCAGTAGTCAGAAAATTAAAAAAATTTCATTTCAGAAATGTTTAAAAATTTTTTCCCCGAAAATATTTATGAGATTTCAAGGAAGTTCGGCACGGACCTTAGAATTAGTATTCAACAACAATGTTTCAAATTTCAATTCGATCGGATTTTACTTTCGGAGATACAAAGGAAAAAATATGTCAAATTTCGTTGTTATTTGAAATTATGACATTTTTTCCTCACTTTGTGGTGAAAAGTCTTGGCGATCTTCATTTCACATGGTCCTCAAGAAATTCTGCATGAACCTTCAAGCTTTAATCATTTACCAATCTTGTACAAGATCTCAATCCGATCCAACTGTACTTTTTGAAATATTGGAAAATAAAATTCTGAAAAGATATATCTACGGTTATTCCGTAGAAAGTTGAACACATTCACGAATTTTTCAGATTTCCAAAATCACAGATTGGAGTGAAATTAACCCTAGTACTCGACTGAAAAATAAAAGCTTGAAATTTTAAGCAGAATTTCATATGAAAAGAAGAACGCCAAATTTTTCCCTCACGAAATGAAGATGCTTTTCGTGGGATCAATACGTGAGAAGAAGAACGCTTTGGCAACAAAAGTGTGCATCAGCATTTTTCAGCTCCTTATAGTTATACCGGAAATACTAACGATACCGAATTTCACAATTTTTTTCAATATCTCCAAAATGAGTGAAATCGTTCGAATAGTTTCCGAGTTAGGCCCATTCAAAATTTTTAGGTTAATTAGTCGATATTCCATGAAAAACTGATTCGATCAGATTCAAACTTTGTAGTTAGGTTTGGAATACCAACGCGCAACTCAGTGCGAAATTTCGTGTGGATTCGATTGTAAGAAAATAAAAAAAATATTTATTCAAACCTATTTGAAATTTTTGTTGGAAACTTTCATTTCCTAGATTTCGACGAAATTTGGCACAAACCGCAGAGTCAGTATTTAACACCAATGTTCCAAATTTCAATCCGATCCGATATTTACTTTCGGAAATATAAGGAAAAAATATATCAAATTTCGTTGTTATTTGGAATTGTGACGTTATCTCTGCATTATCTCAAGAAGTACAAAAACGACACGATCATCACGGAATTTGCACTACTGTCAAGCTTCATCATGATTGAATGAGTTGATTTGAGTTACACCGGAAAAAAACGCCTTCGACGAAAAACACACGAAATTTGAAATTTTTCCCAAACATCTGCAAAAATTATAGTCTTATCAAACTGACATTTGATACACTGCTGCGAAATATAATTAGTTCAGGGTATGACAATTTTTTCTTATTGACAGTACGATCTCAATAGAATTCTGCAAAAAGTAGTTAAGCTCCCACTACAAGCCAATTTCCAGTAGCTCCTAAAATATCAGGCAAATAATCTCAAAAGTTCAAATGACCACATTCCGATGCGCGAACAACCCTGAATGTTTGAAGTCGCTACCCTTCTCCGTTCGATAGTTATCGTGTCGTCCAGTTGGCCGACCAGCTGGACAAAATCGATTTTGACAACGGATTCGTCATTAGTTTCGTTTGAGACTATTTTCGGAAATTTTCGAAATTTGCTCTATTTTTTCCCCATATCTCTAATAATTTAAACCTGATCGAACTGAAATTTGGTGAACTATTATGGAAAATAGTGATTATGTTAGTTTACTATGACTGAAGCTCTCTTTTCTCCATGAACCAATTCTTATCTTTGTCAGATGATGGACGTAATTATCTTGTGGGAAACCACATGAACAAAGTAGTCACGGACGTTGTAAAACTGCAAAATCGCCAATGCATCGACCTGATATACGACAAAAAGATGAACGTCATGCACATCGATCAGAGTTTTCTGCACTTCTGAAACGCGCTGTACGTAGTTATACTGCAGCGATCCATCTGAAAGGTGACAAGTATCGAGATTCCTTCTGCGGTTTTATACTTTTATCCAAGGTAAGTTGACCTGACGATCAGTAATAACTGTGAAATAGCTGTAGTCATTCTTCTTGGGCCCGCTTCATCGGTGTAGATGATTTGGTTGATTGGATGATTGGTTCTGATCAAGGTGGAATATATGTTGATTTATCGACAGATATTCGTCCTTGCGGTTATGTTAGTATATAGAGTTCAAGGTTCGTGCAAATTCTCTTTGGAAGCTGATATATCGTTTACGACAAAAAAGTAACAGAAATGTCAAGTGTATGGCATTTTTGAGAAGAAAATCGAATTATCTTCGAAACAAGGTATCACTCAACCTCTCTTTCTATTTGATATTTTAGGGGTTGCAGTCATCACGCACACAAGGTGGATACAAGTTGTTTGAAACCAACCGTACAAAATGTCCTACTATACGAACCAAAGTTTACCTTTTGTATCAATTTTTATGATTTTGCATGGGTCGGAGATATAAAGGGCTGTACCTTCTTGAATTGACACACTGCTACCCATATCTTTTCACAAAATTATCTAAAAGCTTGTTGTTACTCCGAGAAATTCATTCGCTCTAATGCGTAAAATGAAGGGACACATTTCTTCAGAACGATACAACTATCTGTCACGAAAGTTCATTCTTTTGTGACTGCTGAGGTGAAAATAGTTACAGTAATCTCTGCGATGAATGCTTCGAGAATTATAACACAAGTAAGGTGGAAATGTGAAGAAACAACTCTGACAGATAAAACTCCGGATATTTCATATAAATGAGTTGTCGCTAGATGAGAGTTTCAGTAGATTACGTGAATGTGTCAGGTTCAAATCCTGTCTACAAATACCACTCTCCTTTTAGATTGGTTTTCGGAATCTTGTATGATATTTCCGAATTCTGTGGAATTTAACAGTAGTACTATATTATTGGGGAGTATTTTCGAAATGATTATGTAACACACCGCAGTCCCACGAATACTTGCTTTTTCGGGGGGAAAGCGTGTTAAGGTTTTGCCAAGATGTCTGTAATTTTCCAATTTCGAGCCGAAAATGGCCCTAAAAGATTATGTTGGACTTTCTGAAGAAGAATCCATGGCCAAATTCTATTCTGACCATTTTGATTGGACTCAAATTTGATTTTGAGTTGTGAAGTACCAATGTGAAGGTGAAGGCAAAATTTAATTTTTCTGATTTGACTCTCCAACCCACAGAACAACACCTCAAAAATACTGGAGGATGTGCTCTTTCAAAGCGGTTCATTTCGGATATTTGGGACATAATAGCGAAGATGTGGGTAGATAGAGGAGATACGAAAATTTTGATTTCCGCTGAACCTATCGCGAAAAAGGGTAAGTATATTTTTGAATAAGTCGTGAATTTTCGAACAATGTGAGCTACGGTTAGAAATGTAAAAATATAGTTACCCTGATCCACTGAAAAACCCACTCAAATTCTCGAAACCTATCTAAAGCCATCAACACATTTGTAATACTGATCTTGACATATTCTTTCGGCATAGTTTAATAGTCAAACACAGATTTGGATGTCTTGGAACGTAAAATCCGAACATTTCTGACCAAATATGGCAAACACCACCAGAGATCGGCAAAAGAGCGCATTTCCATACCTCGAGATCAAGGAGGAAGAGGTATTATAGCAATCCAAGGTCTACATAGCAAACAGTTATATAACCTCCACAACTACTTTCGAGATAAGTCAGCGACATCAGACCTGCATCAAGCCATCAGAGAAAGTGATGAGAATTTCACACCGTGCCAACTTAACCGTCCCACAGAAAGACCTGAAAGAGAGGACCGAACAGTGCGCTGGCAAGCGAAACCCTTGCATGGCAAATACCCTCTACTCCTTAAAGATAGCAATATTAATAGAGACCAGTCACTACAATGGTTGAAAAAAGGTTACCCCTTTCCAGAAACAGAGGCCTTTATTATTTCTATGCAAGACGGAGTAACACCGACAAGATATTATCGTAAGACAATCCTAAAAGAGGCTGTAGAATTGGATAAATGCCGTCGATGCCATCAAACATTAGAACACATTATAGGCGGATGCGCAGAACTAGCACCAACAGAGGCATGATAACATGGAAAAAATCATTCACCGAGAGATTGCTCTCAAATATCAACTAATAGCAAAAGACACTACACCAGACTACCAGTACGAGCTGCAAGCAATCCTACAAGATCAGGAAAACAGATACATTTCATACTGGGACCGTGCCGTCCTAACGGAATTGACGACACTAAGGAATGGACCAGATGTCATCCTCTGAAAGAAGAGAAAAGCCAAAGCATACCTTGCTGATTTTGCTGTCGTGACTGTCAACAATCTGGAAAAAAGTAGAAACCAAACGATCTCGGAATACCAACAATTAGCATTTGAATTGAAACCTCTGTGGAATGTTCGAGAAGTAGTTATTGTACCCGTTATCATCTCTACCCTAGGATTGGTACCCGAGTTTCTCCTGGACTCATTGAAAAAGCTAAACACTCACAGTAGCGTGATCAGCAAACTCCAACACACCGTACTCCTATCTACAGCGAACATCACTCGGAGATTTCTGGTCCTGAAATTGGAAGCTTCCTAGCTGCACTTGATTGGTAACAATCCACTGCTAGGAATACACCAACCGAAAGGTTGTGAGACCGGAACGAATAATAATAATAATAATGATAATAATAATAATAATAATAATAATAATAATAATAATAATAATAATAATAATAATAAGAATAATTATAATAGTAATAATAATAAAAATAATAATAATAATAACAATTATAATTATAATAATTGCAAATTTTATTGAGATCTGATGAATAGTTTCCAGTAAAAAAATTTTCAACATAAATTCCGAAAATTTTCGAATACTTTTTCATAATTTTCTACCCCTACTAACCTCACAAAATATTGCATTGAGTCTTGCGTTGGTATTCTTTTACTAACTACGTAGTTTAAATCTGATCGCGTCTGTTCTTCTTGAGATATTGAGGAAATGACCTCAATCTTTCAATGTTTCCGGAAATCAATCTTCGATTGAACTGAAACTCACTGCACTGTTCTCATTCAAATATTGACTTCAAGGCATATTCCGAATTTCAATCTGATCGTGTCAATAGTCATGGAGGTATTGAGGAAATATTCTCAACATAGAATAACAACGAAATTTGACATAATTTTCTCCTAATATCCCCAGAAATAAATATACCAATAAATTCAATTCAGGAAAAAAAGTTTTCGATAAAGATATGAATAATTTTCGAGAAACATTGTTATGAAATTTCTTTAAAGATTGGATCCGACACTTAACAGTAAGTTGCGCTTTGATATCCTTTAAATGATTACGAAGTTTTCATGTTATTGCATCCGTAGTTCTTGAGATCTTGAGGAAATAACTGCAAAATTTCAAACAACAACGAAACTCGACATATTTTTCCATATATCTCCGAAAGTGAATAGTGTATCGAATTGAAATTTGGAATTTTGTTGCTGAATACTGATTCTAAGGTAGGTTCCAAAGTTGGTTGAAATCTGAACAACATTTTTTGAGAAAAAAATTTTTAAATGTTTCAGAATAAACGTCTTTTAAAAATGTTCTAAACAGTGGTTCCTTGCGAAGATTTGCAATAAGTTTTGCGTTGGTATTTTCAAATAAACACAAAGTTTCGATCTGATCGCATCTGCACTTTTTGAGATATTGAGGAAATAACGTCGAAATTTCAAACAACAACGAAATTGGACATTTGGATTCTTTCCATATATCTCCGAAAGTAAATATTGTACCCAATTGAAATTTTAAAGATTGTTAATGAATACTGATTCTGGGGTAGTTGATCAAGATTTGCATCACCTTTCAGACTTTTTTTGCTCTGTTATAGAAAGTTTGTCCATATTTGGCGTAGTGTAGTAGGAAGAAGATTAAATTGAAAAATTTCATATGAAGTGAATCTGCGTTGCTGTGGTATTTTGAAAATGACAATTTGACAAAAGTTTTGAAATACAGTAGTATTGCAAGAAAATAATCCTGCAAACTTTCGCTTCATTGTCTGATGAAGGAGTCAGATATAGACTCTGAAACGTACGATTTAATTTATGTGATCGTTTACATTATTCCGATATTGTTCATTAGGCACCATTTATTTCAAGAAACTGGCGTTGACAAAAATTGAATCCCGTAATCCGCAAGGACGATTAGTAAAAACAATAATTTCTATTCAACTTTCAATAGCTATTTTCAGGCATTGGGAGCGAAAACCTAGAAAAAATCCTGAAAAATACTGAAAATACCAAAGCATTCTAACATCAAACATTCAATAACGGTCGGGGAGAAAATGAATTCTAAAATTCGGGTTTCCCGCCAAGTGATTCGAAATGCCGGTCTCTACTGGAAACCGTTGTGAAATACTCCCATTTATACATGTTTTAACCGAACAAGCAATTTTTCCATCCATACTGTTAAAATTGTCAGCAGTCATAGTCATAATTCCATCAACTTCAGATCCATTTGAGAAACAACGCTAAAAAGTAGCGTAATTATCGCATTTCTCAGTGTATTTAAATGCGCAAGATCTAAATCGATTTCGGGAGCTTTGAAATATTTCAGCTCGCATGCCCAAACGTTGGAGCTTCCATTGGAGCTTTCTGATGTCAGAATCCCTTTGATACTATATATAACCCGATGAGTCATCCGCTGTACAGTATTCCCCCTGAGCCGTTAAGGGGTATCACGTTGCGGGTTTATTTTCTTCTCGTGATTAAGGTTAGGTTTGTTGCATTGACAACACCAGTTCAAGGTGAGATTTTGCATGGCTGGAACAACACAGACATTGCGAAACTTTGAATCAATTGAACTGGAAAGTTAACGTAAGTCATAAACATCCACAAACATTGAGTATTATATCATTAACAGTAGAATAACAATGTGGGAATTCCTGCTGGGAGTTGTTCATGTTCATTTCTCATTTGTGGCCTCCATGGAAAATGATGTCAACCACTTTTTATATACTCGAGAAATTTGAATGATTTATTAGCGAATGAAAATATCTTTATATATTCGACCAATATTTCCTGATGTATGTGTACCTTGATGGTATGTGTCGATTTTGGAATACGAAATGAATCCTTGAAAAGTCTCAGTGGGGATTTGTTTTCCATCGAAAATTTAATTGAAAAATGTAGCACATTTCCACGATGAAAAAATGATAGCTTATCACCTGTGACCTATAATTCGAATACATTTCTCCTAGAAAATGATGTCAACTACTTTTCATATACTGGAGAAATTTGAATGACTTTTTATCGAATGAAAATATCTTTATATATTTTACCAATATTTCCTGATGTATGTGTACGTTGATGGTATGTGTAGATTTTGGAATATAAAATGAATGATCAAAAAGTCTTAGTGGGGCTTTGTTTTCCATCGAACATTGAATTGAAAAATGTAGCAAATTTCTACGATTTTAGGAAAATGATATAGCTTATTACCTATAATTCGGACACAAGTCGAATTCTCCAGTGAATCTCGTTCGTGTTCGGTTTCATGATATTTTATCAAACTAAAGAACACTAGGAGATTCAACTCTGACAAGACATATAAACATCAAAATAAATAGAACGCTATATATCTTCATATTTTCCATGGAACTACTTCGAAATACTTTCCTGCATGTTTACAAAAATATTTTATTGAACACGTGTATACCTCAATGGCATCACCCTAAAAAATATCACTTTTTTCATCATAGTTGAAAAATGTTGATCATTTTCACGATTTTAGGAAAATTACAGCATTATCACCCTGACCTATTACGATTTGAATGTCGAATTCTCCAGTGAATCCTTCGTGCACGATTTCATGATATGTTTTCAAACTAGGAGAACTAGGAGACTCAACTATGACAAGACGAAACGTAATTCATTTTATGGACCTTATGGCTTACTAAACTGAAGGAAGCGACATATCCTTTTATTCCTCATCGAACTATTTCTTAATGCCTTCATATACGCAAGAATTTGTAAAAATTTACCTACCTCAATTAACTCTTAAAACTCTTTTATTGAACACGTGTGTACCTCAATGGAATTAGTATTATCAATCTTGAAAATACGTAGGTACTGTATTCAAAGTTCCAATGGATTAGTGAGAATGCTCACATTTCGATTATTGTTTTTCATGAAAATACACTTTTAATTTGATGGTACTATGTTTTTTCGAAAATCAAATGAGATTTTGTCTTTGAATGAGAGACTAGAAATGAAACTTTATTTAATAGATGCAAAATTGCAAAATGTTCCTTGATAGTTCTCGCAAAATTGATGCATGAAGTTGAGATAAGAGCTCAAGCGTTTAATATTGTCATATTATACGATATTTATATAAAAGAACATTTCTTGAATTGAATAAAAATATTTTCCAACAGTCGAAATTTTCTTTTAAATTTTGTTTGATAGAGAGGATCCCATTTCATCAACTGCGCTAAAATGAAGGGGATCCTAAGAAATGATTCCTTGAGGAAAATGGATATCCTACAGAAAGTATAAATAGAATTATAACAATTAAAATTCTGAAACAAATCATCAAGCACAGTAATAACAAAACAAAATGATTAGAGATGATTAAAATCGAAACGATTAACGGAAAAATTCTTTAAAAGGCTAACATGAAGTCAACAGATTTTGCGGGCACTTTCGAACCTGTAGTCAAAGCAGTTACCCAAGTTTTGGAAAATGTTGAAATTTTCGTCCGCATGTTCTGATCACAGGATTATCATTTTTGTTTTGCAATATCTCTAAAAATAAAATCGAATCGAAGTGAAATATAATACACTGTTGAAAGATATCGATTTCAAGTCGACGCAAGAGAAATAATTTCTTTCCAGCAAATAAATGGAGAATTCTCGAAAAAGTGTGTTTAAACTTCGTAAAAATTACGATCCAGATGAACTATCGCAAAAGGGTGCACGTCGGTATTTTACAACTATTTACCAAGTTTCAATCCAATCGCTCGAATAGTTCTTGAGAACCTACCTTAAAAGTAGAATCCGATGTTTCATTTCCTACTAAGTTCATCATTAAATTAGATTTTCACAGGATGAAGGAAAGTGGTTTTTTGAAAAAACTCTATTCAACTAATGCCGACGTTTCGCGGATATATTTCCACTTCTTCAGGGCTATAACAGAGAAAATCGAAAATAAACTTAACTACTTATGATGGTACAATCGAAAATTACAATAATTTTTTTTTTTCCTTGAAGAATAACAAATAAAATAATGTCCATCTATATCGAGTATTATCGAAAAACCATGCATAGAGTTCACTTAATCATACTACATATAATTATAACTATTCTCGTTCAAAATTGATGAGCTAAAAAACGAATAACAATTACATATTACACTTACCAAAGTTAAAATTATGTTTTTCCCATAACAGGTCTAAAAATCAGTATAGTGAACAAAAACAACCAGAAATAGGCGAGAACTAGAAACACCTTGTCAGAAATTTCCATTAAAACAACTTTCAGAATAATATTACATATATCACTTTCAATGACCGAGCCAAACTGATGTGTTTCTATCATCTTAGCTAGTTGGACACAGGTGGAATCTTCAATATGTTCACGAATTGTTCGGAATTGATTTTCTTTTTTACCTAATTATTAGACATTACATATTCAAGTATTTGTTTTTGAAGAGGTCCAAAACGTTATTGTATACTAGGCTTAGATTTTGAGTATCTGCCCGACAATTTACGGTGTTATTCAGCTTGATTTGAATCATCTCGCTAACATTTCTTTTCATCCAGCTGCTCTCAAAATCCAAAACAGACACTGCCTGAAATTGTGATATTCACCAAAATGGTGGTTTGCAAGGGCCGTTTTATTTTCTTTGGACTTTGAACTTTCGTTGCAATCGTACTTATGTTGTTTGATTCTGTTTTTTAAGAGTTGTTTTGTTTGACCCACATAACATTTCGAACAATTCATACACGGTATTTTGAGAATTAATCCGCTACTATCTAAAATAGGTGTAATATCTTTCAACTTTGAGAATAAAGAACCACAACTGGAAAGATTATATGTTACGAATTTTACGTTGTTGGAAAAAGTATTTATCAGTTTATTAATTTTTTTGGTGAGGCCGGGGAAGTATGGAAATTTCAAAATTTTTTTTTGGATCGTTCTATCAACAGTAATGGAACCCAAAGATCCATCGATGGAGCCGTAGCTGGAAATGATTTTATTACTGAGTGACTTTGGATAGTTATTTATTTTTAATATCTCTCTTATTATCTTCAGATTTTCTTCGTGGAATGAGAAGTCACTTAAATTAATCGATCTATATATCAAGTTTTTAGCAGCGGAAATCTTATATGTAAAACTACAGCTTGAATTATAGTTTAAAATCCGTCCCGAACTAGTTGGTTTTCTATACCAGTTAGTGATTAACGACCCATCTTCTCTTCTGTTCACAAGTACATCCAAAAATGGTAAAGAATTATCTTTTTCAATCTCTAGGGTGAACTGAAGGCGAGGATGAAATTGATTGAACACAGTCAAAAGTTCTCCACATTTGTTCTTAGGAATGACCAAAAACGTATCATCAACGTATAATTTCACAAATGGAACAACAAATGATAGTTTGCTTAAACACTCTTTTATGAGTTCCGTCATAATTAAATTTGCCAAAGATGGACTAGCCGGATTTCCCATTGCCATTCCATCAATTTGTTCGTAATATTCGTTATTAAATTGGAAGTAACTGGACGTAAAAATGAAATCAACCAATTTTAGGAAAAGTTCTTTGGATATATCTGTAAACCTTAAAAGTTTCTGTTCTCAAGATATCGTGGAAATGGACGGTCGGACTGGATCGGATTCTCCATCAATAGGTTCAGCCGTATCGTTCAAGGACATTTTCGGGAATAAATTCAAAAATAACAGACATTCAGGCACAATATTAGCACGCTGTTTTCTAGAACATGCGTGCTAAAGCAGAAATCCAAAACAGTATAAAGAATATACCCCGGAAAACCTGTGGAGTTGTCGCAAAACCTATACAGAGGAAACGTCATGAAAATTGGAAAACCAGAACGATTTGAAGAATAGAGAAAAACATTGATGTCAAATAGCAGATTAGGCATGTATAACTATTGGAAATCCCATAATAGATTGGAATAATACAGGGACCCTGCTGACGGAGCGCGATAATTAAAAAAAATAAGAAGTATTACACTGAATAGAGAAAGTGATTCGCCCACTTCGCAATAGAACTGGAATGTGCAAGGATGACCTTTTCAGGAGAGGAAGTAGAATTCGGAATTTTAAATTTGTAGCAAATCTGGTTTTCTGTGTTTTTCGAAAATGTCAATTTGACGAGAGTTCAAGAGAATAATTTTGCAGATTTTCTTCTGATTGTTTGATTTTGATTACATAATATCACATTTGCATTTTCGAACGTTCATATTGTTTCAAAATTATTTTTTTGGGTGAAATCCTTCGGTAAAATTGCCCTGAATGATGGAATGTGAATAACTGCTAACAACAGTGATTTAATTTTCATTACTACAAATTCAAATATTGTGAAGGAAAATCTATAAAGCGTTGAAAATATAGAATATACTCATAAAGTATCCTGTAATCGATGAATGATTGAAATTCAATACATACACAGTGCCTCAAAATTTTTCGGACTTAAATCCATTTGAAATTTGGAGATTATTTCACCAATATTTCAAGAAGTACTGATGAGATCAGATTGAAACTTGGTAACTATTTTATTATAACTGACGCGCAACTTTGTGTGGGATTTGTAAGGGATTTTAAAAATCGAAAAAAATTTCCAAAATTTTTGAATTATTTTTAAATAATTTTTTTTCGATAATTTGCATCATATTTCTAGGATTCTGGGTATAGGCCTCGATGTCAATACTTCACAGCAGTGCAAGAAATTTCAGCACGATTCGATATCTAATTTCAGAAATATTGGGAGAACATATGACTGCCATAAACCAGACAGAGCTATTATATCATATAAATATACTTTCATCTACTAGAAAATATAATTGAGTAGATTTGAATTATATCATTGTTGTGTCTGAAGAATTTTTGTCAATTTGTAGCTCGAGGAATGTGGAGAATGAAATCTACGTCACGGAGTATATGAAAATGTATTGTATCGGAACTTTATATATTCATCATCCACAATTAATTGGAAAACAAATTTGAGCATCAAAATTATCGAATATCCTCTAACTCTTTAACACAACTTATTTCAGAAAATTTTAGAAAAGCACTGCCGTGAAGTCAGCAGCTCTTACGCGCATGTTCGAATTCGTTGCCAAAGCGGTCATTTATTAACGCACCTTTACGTTACTCCCTTAATTCTACATGAATCTTCAAGATGTCATTTTAAATCAATTATCGGATTTCAATTCAATCCAATCTGTATTTTTGGAAATATTGGAAAAATGAAAGTTTGAATGGGTATATCAGCGGAACGATTTGGTGGATTTCACCCATTCTCGAATTTGCCCTTCGTAATGAAAGTCCAAACCTACTCTACAAAAATCGATCGACTTTGAGGACGACCGCAACCTCATGAAGAAACCACTCAGAAACTCAATATTTATAGAGTTAGTTTGGGGATAAATGATTCCGTAGATTTACCCATTCAAAATTTTATTTCACCAATATTTCCGAAAATAAGATTGGATTGAATTGAAATCCAGTACTTGTTTGAAAAATGACAGCTTGAAGGTTTATGTAGAATTTCGTGAGGAAAATATGATCAGAAGATCACAGAATATGGAAATGGTTCTTATTACACTTTTGTCACAAATTTCAAACTATTTACCTAGTTTATTATAATTGGATCAGCATTTCTCGAGTTTTTCAATAAATAATAACGATACTGGGGAAAAAACACGAAATTTGATATATGTTTTCTCTATATCTCCGAAGTTTATATTTAAAGTATAGCGTTCAAGGTCGATGCGGATTTTTTTCCAAATGTGATGTACCGAAAAAATGTTTTTGAAATTTTTTTTTGAACTTCATTAACAATATGATCTCAACAAAATCTAACGGAAAGTTCTGCGTTGTTGTGCCAAAGTTGCCGCCAAGTTCGGCTTATTTGGACCATGAAAGAAATTAACGGTTGGTATTTGAAATGAAATTTACTCTGAAAGTCTCAAGAGATAGGGTTTTCGTTCTCTTTACGGCCGGCCGGACTGAATCGATTTTGACACCGGATTCGTCATCAGTTGGTTTAACCCAGACCTTTGAGGCCAATTAGGCCCTATATTTAAAAATTGTTGACATTTGGACAAAACAATAGAACGCAGTTGCCCACAACCTGCACGCAATAATAATCGGAAGACAAGCAGAAAAATAGCCCGAAATAGCCTAGGGATGAATATAAAATTTATCTGCCCCGATAGTCTAAACACGGTTCATTTTGGGAAGTTCCATTTTATATTAGGACATGTTTATGTCAGTTCCAATAATTTCGATTATATAAACTGAGACAAGGCAATAAACCCGCTAGCTCAAAAGGCGGCAAACCCGTTGTGCAATCAGAGTTATACAGCACCAGATTATACGTCATGTAAAAAAGTTCTCAATGTCTTAGTCACCCTTCTCGTATTGGGGGCAACAAGATGTAGTAGCAACCCCTCGCCCGGATCAACAAAATCCTCCCTTACCTATGACGCATCGAGGACTATTCCTTTAGCGTTCAGATTAGAAAGAGAGGTAACGGGAGAAAATATCATCAGCTACTAAACGAAGGGACACACAGAGAAATCCTTTCAATAGAGATTTCATCAAGGATCCCGACCCTAATTGAAAATCTGGTTCTTAGTAAGTCTAACCTATAATACCTATAGAGGTCCTTTGAATTCGATAATTAAGTTTCTTTCTTTGTCGGATTTATTTTTTTCACTGCACATATTCGATTCTAGTTCTTTGAGACAGTAGCTTTGTTTTGGTTCCGAAATTCAGAACTGTCCTGGGACAGTTGTAGAACTGAGCAGAATCGATGCGCTGTTGAAACCCCATTCTGAACTATCCTAGATCAATTCTAAAAGCGATGAAATCAAAACACGAATTGAGTTCGGATTCTCATCAGGATCGTAGAGGAAGAAGAGCTTCCGTTGGTATTCAATGGCAGAAAAGAGGAATGTTAATCATGTCTTATGGCCTGTGGTAAAATTGAAAATTATGCGAATGCCCCTGTCGCACTTTATATTTAATATATATATTTTTTGGAGACGCTTGTAAAGAGTCATTTTTCTGGATTTTTCTTTATAACTTCAATTGAACTTCAACATGAACCAACAATCTGAAAGTTATACAAAAAAATAATTGATATTAAAAACAATTTACTGATGAATGTATTTCAGATATGTGAATTTCAGAATCATTGGGTGTACTTTACCCACTCACAAATTCTGCCTTCGTAATTAAGGTCTAAACCTACTCTACAAATATCGAGTTTCTAAGTTGTTGCTTTCGGAAGTTATTGTGTTTACGGTCAGCCGTTAAATTTGTTTGTTAAAATAAAACAGCTAACCGAAAAAGTCAGGTTAACTCAGCATACTGTTCGAGCATGCTTGATTGCGATTTTATGTTTTGGTTTGTTTCAGAACCGGTTCAGGATTCGGGTAATCCTGTTTTGGTTATTTTCAGAATCTATTCCGATCTGTTCTAGAACTGTGAGAGGAGTTCGGACGTTTGAGTTCGAACTGATACAGAATCGCATAGTTCGCACAAGTGTAGAGTGGCTGTCAGCGATTTAAATGGTAAACCTGACCTTTTCGGTTAGCTGTTTTATTTTAACAAAGAAATTTAACGGCCTACCGTAAACACAATAACTTCCGAAAGCAACAACTTAGAAACTCGATATTTGAAGAGTAGGTTTGGACCTTAATTACGAAGGCCGAATTTGTGAATGGGTAAAATCCACCCAATGATATACCCATTCAAAATTCTATTTTTCCAATATTTCCAAAAATACAGATTGGATATAATTGAAATCCAATATTTCATCGAAAATTGACCGTTCGAAGGTTCATACATAATATCATGAGGATAATATTATCAGAAGATCATAGAATATTGAATATTTGAAAAATTTTTTTTTAAATTGTTCTAAAGATACGATCATTACGAAACTTTGCACAAAGTTGCGTAACAGCATTTCCAAACGAGCTGCCAAGTTTCATATCGATTGAATCAGTATTTTCTGAGGTATTCCGAAAAAAAAAAAATATCGAGAAGAAAACCACGAAACTTAATTTATTTTTTCTCGATATCTCCAGAAGTTATGGTCGTACCGAAATGAAGTTTGGTTAGTTGCTGTAGAAAATGATGCTCAAGGTATAACAAAAAAGTTTTTGCCGAATTCAATGAACAGTTTCTGAAAAAAAATTTGTTTCGACAAAAATTCCATAAAAATTTCGAAAAAATGTACTGACAGTGTGATCTTAACGAAATTTTGTGGAAAGTTGTGCGTTGTTATGCTCCAACTAAATGTCAAGTAACAATTCATTCGTATAAGTAGTTCCTGAAATATCAGGAAATTAATCTCAAAATTTCAAATGATCATAACTCTGAAACTATTCGACCGATTCGACCCATTAACGAACTTAACCGGCGCATTCTAATGCGCGACCTAATCTGAAAGTTTCAAGTCGCTAGCTTGCTTCTTTCGACAGTTACGGTGTCGTCGGACCGAATCGATTTTGACAACGGATTCGTCATCAGTGAGTCCAACCTAGTCGTTTCCTTAATTATTCAATGTATCTATCATAGAACAATTTTAGAATTATTATTGATTAAATATTGCGCAATCTTTATAATATTATTATAAACCTCAGCAATGTTATCAGTTTGTTTGGCAAAATAAACTTTCCTCTTCTTCTTCTTGTAGACAACGACAAAACAACCTAGGTTCAATACGGAACGTATCAGATAATCCCAATCAATCAGAATTTCTATTAGTATAATCGACGAGGGTTGTTATTCTCGAATAATTACGAAGGGAACTGACGAGGAATTCTATATTCTGCATCGATACCTCACTATCCATGCGAAAGAGTGCGGTTAAACTTTTACCCTAATCGTTTTCCTTCTTGTCCACTGCAACGTGTGTCCTGCATCCCCAATATGTGTGTAATTTTCCTTGATGCATTCGTGTTTAATAGTTAATAGGGAAAAGGGAGAGGGATATAGCCTATCGCCTTCAGTCGTTTTATAGTCGATAAAAGTGTTGATAATCCCCACATAGCAAGGTTGCTGAGAACCATCGCGATAAAACGGCAAATACGAATCTCATTCTCACTTATCCATTATTTAGATCTGTCGAAGGAACGTTTATACTGAAGCTATCATTCATGGATATTCGAGTTTGTAACTCTAAATGTTGAATAGGGCCATTCCTGCAAATCAGACTTTGATCGATTTTCCGAAATACATTTCATAAATTACATTTGATTAAAAGTGAAATAAGTTTGATAATCATGAAATTCTTTGAACAGTTTACGATAAAAACCTTGTTTAAAAAATCTAGAAAAGCACTGACGTGAGGTCAGAAGCTTTAACGCGCTTGTTCAAATTCTATCTATAAGATCAACACGAAATTTTGCACCTAGTTGCGTGTTGGTAATCTCCACCTGATTGAGAAGTTTCTATCTGACTGCATTTGTACTTCTTGAGACATTGCAGAAATAACGTTGAAATTCCAAATAACAACGAAATTTGGCACTTTTTTTTTCTTATACCTTCGGAAGTGGATATCTGATCGAATTGGAATTTGAAACATTGTTGTTAAATATTGACTATGAGCTTTGTGCCAAATTCCATTGAAATCTCATCAAGTTTTTCAGAGTAAAAAAATGTTTCAGATAAAAATTCAATAAACTCTCGAATTCATTTTTTTTTAAATTCATAACGACTGGATCCACACGAAATTTTTCTCTAAGCTGCGCGTTGTTATTTCAAAACTGTCAACGAATTTTCAATTTGATCGAGTCAATACTTCATGAGATATCAACCTCAACATCAAAATTTCAAATGGGCCTAACTCGGAAACTATCTAACCGATTCCAACCATTAACGAACTTAGCCAAGATATGTGGATTCCAAAACCAATATGACAATTTCAAGTCGCTAAGTCTTTTCCTTCGCAAGTTAGAGCACATACGGCCGGACAGAATTGAATTCGACTATGGATTCTTCTGCAGGAAGTTCAACCAATCGTTTAAGATCATTTTCGGCTCAAAATTCGAAAATGACAGACATCGAGACGAAATGATAACGCGCTGTTCCCTAGAACAAGCGCGTAAAAATCTTGAAAAGCACTGACTTGAAGTTTGGGGCTTTTGCGCGCTTATGCCAATTCTTTGTCGAATCGATCACTTGTTTAACCCGATTAACTTGGCTTTACTTCATTCTGAAACGGTTTAGCGATTTTCTTATCATTAGATCCTCGAGCAATCCTGCATAAACCAGTCGTTATTTCTCAACCAAGTCTAGACTTCATTTAAGTATCCCTTAAAGCTTATTTTTGGAGGATTGATCATTAATGATTGTATGTACCTTTATTAAGTAGATGCGTTTGAATTAAAAATTTTAAATGAAACAAAAGTTTTATAAAGTCAGTAACAACCGTGATTCCATTTTTGAAGTTATAGAGATTTTTGAAATGTTTTTTAACGCATTCCATTCATGAAAGAATAAAGATGGTGTAGAACTTGTTGACAATATGGTTCTATGCACAATTTAACAAGCTTGCCAGAAGGTATATACCACCTTAGTTCGTTCTTGATCGAGTGTTCGTGAATACACGTGGTAAGATTTTAACATATAATATAATATAGAATAGATGCTACTAAGGATTCTAAATCGGAAGAAAAAAGATGAAACAACGTGTCAAGTATTATTTTTGTATTGTATATATATTGTATATATATTATACCGTTTTATTGAGTTTTTGACAAACATTATATTCCAGTGGATATAATAATTAAATTGGTCATTTAAGACGTTGTATGTCGAAGACAATAAAAGTATATCTTGAGATTTCGATATTGAACGAAGTTATGTGAAGGTATTACAGAAAAATCTGTATTTTTAATGATTCAAAAACTACTAACTCTCAGCTCACAGCTCGAAAGTCCGGAAATGGACCAAGTGAGGCCTCCATTGAAGAAATTATATCAGAAATATAGAGTATTCAAAAATAAAAGGTGATACGCTGGTAGATGCATTTTACCCATTCATGAATTCGACCTTTAAAATTGAGCTCCAGAGTGAAACGACTTATAGAGACTAGATATTCATATTATTCAGATGTTCATTTGAAATTTTTTGAGGAATATACGATAAGAGTATCGTTAGGGAGGATTTATAATTATTTTTCAGGTATCTTTTGAGTTTTCACCTCAAAACCTGAATCATAACTATTGAAAATTAATTACGATTTTAAAAAACGTCCTTGCTAATTGCGGAATTTAAACTATTTGTCAAGGGCAGTTTCTTGAAAAAATGTTGCCTAATCAGTAATTTCGGAATAAGTCCAACGAACTGCAATGTTTCAGAGTTTATATCTAACTCCTTCATCAGAGAATAAAGAGGAAATTTGCAGAATAACTTAATTCAATAATTTCGTATTTCAACACTTTTGTCAAATTGACATTTTGAAAATACCACAGAAACTCGATATGGAAATTTTTCAATTCTACTTATTTTTTCCGAAATTCAACTGAATATGTTCCATCTCTATAGAACAATAGGCGAAATTAATTATTTCCATTCGACAGAATACATGGGCACTCTTTTTTTTTGGATTATCTGGTTCCGTCATCATTATATTATCCCAATTTGTCATGTGATTTCCAATAATTAAACCAATATTATTTTCAATTTGGGACCTTTGTATGTCTTTTTTCTTTAGTTTGTGTTCTTGCTTTTTGATATCACTCCCGTGATGTTTCTCCTATTTTTGTTTTTCAACAAATACAAGGAATATTTTGACAATGTTTTGATTTCTGTGTCTCGTTAATTGGTTTGGTTTTGGTAAATATAGATCTAAAATCATTTTCAGATTTGGAAACTGTTTTTATATAAAACTCCGCGTTAATTCTCCTAATTTTTCTCTAAATGATCTGGACATGGAGAATATTCAATATTCAATAAATTGTGTCGTTCATGAAGGTTTGTTCGTTGTTGTTCTTGTCGATTGATGAGAAGTTTTCTGTTTAAATTTGAAATGGTTCTATTTATAGAATCTCTTGGATATTCATATTCTTCAAGAAATGGTGCTATCTGAATACCGCGAAATATTTCTTATCGGGTGTTCGAAATTTCTCACGTTTGTATCACAAAAATTATCATTTAATTCGTCCCTTCAGGGTTTATTCTCAACTGATGAATTATTATTGATAAATGCGAAAAACACTCTGGACAGACGGAAGATCAACGACGATATGGAATCAAACTTGTATTTCCTCGGTTTGTGCACTGTGTAATCAGAAGATCTATATTAAATGCTATAAAGGGAGTTCAGCCCTTTGTTTCATACCTGCTGAATTCTCCACGAGAATTAGAACCTCCTGAATGCATGAAAGACATAATTGAATCGATTGTCTAATCGTCTTTGAGTTATTTTGCATTTGAATTAGGTGTCAGATTTCCAGATTACAATGATACTCCCCATGCTTGTACACATAGAAGAAAGGGCTCTTCAAGGATAATTCAATTATGTAGAGTTCGAATTTGATATACCGCTCAAGATGTAAATCAGCAAACGCGAAGAGGGCGGTGAAATCAGATACTAGGATCTCGGAAATATTGAACCAGGGAAATGTCCATCAGCTCCGAATATTATCCTCGCACTTTCGAGTATTTCAGTGATAATTTTGTCTCATCCATCAAATATTGAGCAGTTCAAGCCTCATTAATGAGAAGTTAATAATATCAAAACAAGTTTTATAATCACTATACTGAACAACAAGCATCGAGAAATATTAAATTTTTGTGATACCTCCATAAATGGATATTTAGACTGACATTATTTCCTAAGAAACTCTGTTTCATGACAGACAGAAGTGGAAAATATATCAACTGTCACAAAATCATCGGGATCGACAATAAGAGAATCAGCTGACAACGAATATAACACCATACGTAGTGTTCGCTTTTCAATTTGAAACTCATCATGGGTAACAAAACAGTGTGTAACTACTCTATTCTCTATTCCACTAACACTTTCTGCGTTTAACGGACGTTACGAAAACGAAGTTTCCTTTGTCAAAGATATATCGTTACTCGTTATTTTAATCATCATCAATGAACTTGAAGTAAACATTATAATAAAGGAAATCTATAGAAATGGAAAGGTCCACACGCGTGTAGACATAGACTGAACTTGAACGAGGATAATAATAATAATAACTGTTCTTTATTGCTACGCGAATGGTCATCGACCATGGGTCCTTCAGTCTATTACATTTCTTACATATATACATTGATATATGAATAATAATTTCCAATTGTGCAAAAAAAAATTTCAAAACGCACTGCCGTGAAGGCAGCAACTTTTGCGCGCATGTTCAATGTAGATGACCGCTTCAGCAACGAATTTGAACATGCGCGTAAAAGCTGCTGCCTTCACGGCAGTGCTTTTTGAAATTTTTTTCTGATAAATTACTGGATTTCAATTCGATAATATCTGTATTTTGTAGAGAAGGTTTGGACCTCAATTACGAAGGCCGAATTCGTGAATGGGTAAAATCCACCCAATGATTCCGTAGATATACCCAATCAAAATTTTATTTTTCCAATATTTCCAAAAATACAGATCAGATCGAATTGAAATCCAGTACTTCAACGAAAATAACAGTTCGAAGTTTCATACAGAATTCAATGAGGATGATATGATGAGAAAATCATAGAAATTTTTTTTTTCAAATTGTTCTAATAACACGATTATCACGAAATTTTGCATACAGTTGTCTTTCAGTATCTTAAAACTAGCTGTGAAGTTTAATCAGGACTGAATCAGTATTTCTCGAGTAATACCGAAAAAATCAACGATATCGAGAAGAAAACCTCGAAATTTGACATATTTTTTCCCGATATCTCCAAAACTTATGATCGTATCGAACTGAAATTTGGTACACTGCTGTGAAACTAGAAGGTCGAAGTGTGAGTATAATTTTTTTTGGATATGATTGATGGTTTCCGAAAAAAAAAATTTTTTGTGAAAAAATTTAAAAAAAAATTTTTTTTTAAATTTACTGACAATATGATCTTGACGAAATTTGGCTCAAAGTTGTGCGTCGTTATACTCCACCAAACTGCCAAGTTTGAATCCAATCGCTTGAGTAGTTTCTGAAATAAAAAATAAATAACTTCAAAACTTCAAGTGCCTATAACTCCGAAACTATTCGACCGATTTGGCCCATTAACGAACTCAACCGCGGCATTCTGATGCGCAACCTATCCTGAAAGTTTCAAGTAGCTAGCTTGCTTCTGTCGACAGTTATCGTGTCTACGGACGGCCGGCCGGACAGAATCAATTTTGACACCGGATTCGTCATCAGTGAGTCCAACCTAGTCGATTGAGACCATTTTCGGCTCAATCATCCAAAATTACAGACATTTGGACAAAACGATAGCACGCTGTTCCCCTAGAACATGCGCGCAAAAACAACAATATCTATTTACTTTCAAGTATTCTAAATAGAGTTTGGGTTGGGTGTTTTCTTTTTGAGTTGTAGTTGTCATCGTTGTGATAAAGGGGTAATATGTCATACATTTCCTTGAGTTTTTTGAAAAATCTATGGTTGAGGGTATTCAGTCTTATTCTTATCGGTTCGACCTTAGTTCTGTCGTATAGAAGTTGATTAGAAGGGTTGTGTAAGATGTTATTGGGGTGCCTCATTCTTGTTATTATTCGTAGTGCCGATGTCTCTGCTACTTCTGTATTCCTCAATGCTGGTTCCTTACAATTAGCGTATATTGGGTGGGCATATTTTAACAGTGGGCGGCATATGGTCTTATAAATTTTTTCTGCATTTTTAATATTCATTCCTTGCGTATTGTATGTCAGTTTGTTGAAGTGTTTTGTTCTTGAAATTACCTTTTTCTTCATAGTCTTTGTATGGAGGTTGAAGTTCAGTTTATTATCGATGTGTATTCCAAGGTATTTCATTGAATGTGTTGGCTTTACGGTTTTTCCATTAATGTGTAATGTAGGTGATGTAGTGGAAATTCTGTGGTCAATTATTACATATTGGGATTTATCTGGATTAATTCTCATTCTCCACTTGCTGAACCATTCGGAAACATCCTCTAGAAGCGACTGCAGTTTTTGAATGCAATTTTTGAGTAATCTGTCATGTGCTACTAGTGTTGTGTCGTCAGCAAACTGTAGAATGTATAGGTTGTTTGTGATCTCTGTAACAATGTAATGGCAGAAAAAGTTAAAAAGTAGGGTTGAAAGTAGAGATCCTTGAGGCGTGGCTTGTTTCGGACAAAAATTTCAGATATAGTTTCTCGTACTTTTATTGCCAATTTTCTGTTTTCTAAGAATCGCCTGATGAGTCTGATGAGCTGGTAAGGGACTCCCATTTTGTCCAATTTATATAGCAGTCCTCTATGCCATATGCAGTCAAAGGCCTTTTGGATGTCTAGATTCAACAATGCAGACTTGAATTTTTTTAGTCTTGCATTCTGAATATTAGAGATTAAAATTGTAAGGGGGTGAGTTGTTGATTTTTTGTTCTTGAAGCCGAATTGGAAATGAGGGATATATTTTTCAATATGGGTTGCCAGATTTTTCCTAATTATTTTTTCATATAATTTTCCCAGTATTGGTAATAATGTAATTGGTCAGTAATTCTGTACTTTTTGTCCATTCAAATTGGGTTTTGCTATATTTATAATATGACCAGTTTTCCATATTACCGGAAATATCCCCTTATTCAAGCATAGTTCATAAATTTTAATCAGGTGTGTATGTATTGATTCGTCTAACTTTTTCAGAATAATCCAAGGAATATTGTCCCCACCAGGGGTGCTGTTTTTTGTGTTATTCAGTAATTCATAGTAATCTGCCTCATCGATTGTCAATCTTTCTGAAGGGTCAACGTGTTTGTTGAAATATTCATTATACCATGCGTTTACATCTTCCATTGTATTTTTGTCGAAATTTTGGTCTTCGCTGAAATTATACCTTTTTTGTTAATGTTCATGACACAGTTTGGCTTTTTCTTGGTCTGTTACATATTGTTTGTCATTCTCTATCAAGGTTGGCAATTGTGGGAATTGTTTGTATTTGGATAATTTGTTCACTTCTTGATAGAATTTGGGGATAATAATTATTTTTGTAGCGCATTCTAATGAGTATCTCTTGAACTAATGTTATGTTCTTACCTCGCTTTCATCTTGCTTCACGATTTGTGCCTCATATTCCACATATTCTATAATCTATATTGGTTCATTCTATTTCAAGTGAGGCAAATCCTCAAGTTTGAATTCTGAAGGTTTTCATAAGCCTTCTGTTAGCTTCTATTTCTCGATTCTCGGTTTTCAGGTTCACTAAATGAAAACTTGTTTCTCTGTTTAAACATAAATTGAAAGTAGTCATTGGCCCCTTTAAAGAAATATATAGATTAAATACAAAAAAATTATTTTCCTCTCGTGAACTGAATGGGAGGCTTATACACCTTCAAGATAATTTCCATAATTCGTAATACTATTTGAAATCTAATATTTATCATTTTGAGAACTGACCCGATTTGCTGGACTTGAACTTTTTAAATATTGAATAGTATCGCCTTCCGTTCTTGTAGAACATAAGACAGAAAAAGGGGTCAATATCTACAACTAGCTCCAAGGGAGAAGAGGGCCACAATTTCGAAGAGAAATATTAATAAAGGGATTTAGCCTCAGGGGTTTAGGAGAAATAGAGCCCGCAATTCTCGGTAACAAGTCTACCGTTTTAAAAGGCAGAATTTAATACGGAAAAAATAGATAGTAAGAGAATAACAAAAACAGAATCAAGGGAAAGAATTAGGTAGAGCTATATGGTCCAACTCACACAAAATAAATTGCATACAGGAAGGAAATACAAATATAATCCTACAATCTACAATTCGAATGAACCTATTTCAAGCCCCTAGTGAATTGTAGAAATGAACAATGACTCGATAGTACACTTAAATAGGTGACTGAATGTGTTCGTTAGTTAAAAAGTGGTAAATGGTATAGAAGTACACTACTCTGGGTACCGTAAGGTCTTGCAATGGTTATTTAGTTTAAACTGTCATCTATACATGCTGCTTCCATTATAGGACTCTATGGATGATACAAAGACTATCTCCTTACTTGTGGATCAGGCAACTCAAAATGAACTCAAGGATATCTACGTGTACCATCAGGATAAGATGGTACTTTCAAAGTTCTTATAACAGGAACCATCTCTTTTCTCCACGGGAGTTTCCGTCTAATGAACGAATTCTCGCATTGCAATTTCCAAAGGATGGGAATACAATAGCAATGATCTTCGAAAGAAAAACGTTCCATAAAAAACGCTGCAATGTTATGAATCTGAATTTGGGTCCTGCGACGTAATGCTTGAAATATTCGCAAGTTCAAATATCTGCCTAAGCTTTTGCGGTGCCCAAGCAACAAACCACAATAGCTAAATCTACGATTTTTCTGACTTGAAGATATTGGGGTTCGTTTCGTTCGAAGCGTTCAAATGGTCCCAATTTTGAGCAACGTCAGAATCGCCCACAAAATGTTATGATTTTCGAGGAAGGAAATGACGTTGAAACAGAACACTGAAAACAAAGCATTAAATCTGACTTTACTGAAACCATAGACAGACAACTGGAAGATAAATCTTCCATCCAACCCGCCTACCGTTCAAGCGTTTTGTTGTGTCTTAAAGGATCAATAAATAATTATTATTTTCAGTGTGAAAAAGGAGATTTTTCTGTAATACTTTTATATGGTATCTTTCGTTATTGATATCTTACGATACAATTTTATTTTCTTCTACGTACTACGTATGAATGACAAATTTTATTATTATATCAACTGACATATAATGAATGGAGTAATATTTCGATTCAGAATCCTAAGTAGCATCCATTCTATATAATATGTCGAAATTTTACCACATGTTTTCACTAGCACCTGATTATAAACGGACTCAGCTGATTTAGAAACTCTGGCAATCTTGTAGAATGCGAATATTTGTGCACAGAACAATTTTGACTACAATTTCCACACAATTTTTTTCCTTTGATAAATGAAATGTAAACACACGTCCGAAATCTTTGAAACTTCAAAAATTATATGACAGTTGATACAAACTCTATAAAACTATCCGTTTGATTTCAAACATTATATCAAGACGAGTCTACTTGGTTATTAATACCATGATAATAATAATGAATACATTTACTGCATTTCATTAATCAAAGGAAGAAGATATTGTGGAAATTGTTGTAAGATTGTTTTATGCACGAATATTCGCATTTGACAAGCTTGCCAGAGGTCCTAAATCAGCTGAGTCCGTTTATAATGAGGTGTTAGCGAATACATGCAGTAAGATTTTGACATATAATAAGAATATATGCTACTCAGGATTCTTAATCAGAAGATAGAAGAAAAACTGCCTCTATAATTATTTTAGTATTGTAATTTATCATCTTACCGTTAGACAATAAAAGTATATCGTAAGATATCAATAGTGGAAGATATTATGTAAATGTATTGCAGGAAAATCTTTATTGCTTGATGATTGCACTAATAACCTTTATCAAGTAGATTCGTCTTAATTTGATTCTTGAAATGAAACAAACAGTTTTATAGAGTCATTATCAACTGTCATATAATTTTCGATGTTTTTAAGGTTGTTGAAAGTGTTGTTTACAACATTTTAGATATCAAAGAAGGATGGTGTTGAAACTATTGTCAAAATCTTTTTTATGCATTCGACAAGCTTGCCAGAGGTTTTAAATCAGCTGAGTCAGTTTGTAATCAGGTGTAGGTGAATGAAAGAGTGATAAGATTTTGACATATAATATAGAAACGATGCTACTGAGGGTTCTGAATCGGAAGATAGGGAATGAAACCCCATGACTAGTATTATTTTTGTATTGTATTACATCATATTAATATTCAAGAAAATAGTGTGGAAATTTTGGTCCAAATTGTTCTGTTCACAAATATTCGCATTTGACAAGTTCATCAGAGGTTCTAAATCAGCTGAGTCCGTTTGTAATCCTGTGTAAGTGAATGCACGTGGTAAGATTTTGACATATAATATAGAATAGATTCTACTTAGGATTCTAAATCGAAATATCGAAGATGAAACACTGAGTCTAGTATTATTTTTGTATTTTCTGGTGTAACCGTTTTCTCAAGTCTTTTACTTCAATCATTATATGTCAGTTGATATCATGATTGAATTCCTCATTCATACTTAGTACATTGAAGACAATAAAAGTATGTCGTATATCTGTATTTTTTCAATGATTTTTTTATCAACCTTCATCGAGTAGACTCGTCTCAATTTGATTTTATTATTTCATTATTCTTATGAAAGATAATTCGATTTCCCACTTCATAATTGATTCGCCATGAAATCTGAAAATTGACTGTAATATTAATTGGAAAACTCAAATATCCAGATATTGAGGAGGAAAAGAAAATCGGAAACATCTGTGTATATCTTGATGCGTTTTTACGTCGGAAACGGTATCGATTCAGACCTCTTCATTTTCGAAACCCTAATGTTGGCATTCCAGTATCGCTTCGTGGGATTTCATATTTACTATTGTGAGAGCAATCTTCGTTCCCGTTATTACGCCTTCACTTTTGTCCTCCCCTTGGATTGTCATTGCATACTTCGAGATATTTTCACGCCTTTTGCCTTCTAGAGAATTGAACGGAACCCTGGTGATCTTTCTCCAAGCCATAAAGCTGCCACCCCACCTCGAATATAAAACGAACCTTTATTGAATGCTCTCCTGCATGCCTGCAAACATTTTCTTTTTTTATTTCGAATACAAACATTTTTGTTCATGGACTGTTTTCGCCAAATATAATGAATTTTCATTTTATGATCTTCGACTCAATAAATCATACATAAAGTTCTTATAATCAGTATCCTTTCTTTCGAGTACATTTTATTCCTGTAATATGAAGTCTCTCTCAAGAATTACCACAGTTTATAGTACTTCATAGTCGTTTTCGTTAAAAAAAATGTTGTAAATTATAAAAAATTTCAAAAAGCACTGCCGTGAAGGCAGCAACTTTTGCGTGCATGTTCAATGTACATAGATGACCGCTTCAGCAACGAATTTGAACGTGCGCGCAAAAGCTGCTGCCTTCACGGCAGTGCTTTTTGAAATTTTTTTCTGATAAATTACTGGATTTCAATTCGATCATATCTGTATTTTTGGACATATTGTAAAAATAAAATTTTGAATGGGTATATCTACGGAATCATTGGGCGGATTTTACCCATTCACGAATTCGACCTTCGTAATTAAGCCCCAAACCTACTCTACAAATATCGAGTTTCTAAGTCGTTTCTTCCGGAAGTTATTGTGTTTACGGTCAGCCTAACGGCCGACTGCGTAAACACAATAACTTCCGAAAGAAACAACTTAGAAACTCGATATTTGTAGAGAAGGTTTGGACCTCAATTACGAATGCCGAATTCGTGAATGGGTAAAATCCACCCAATGATTCCGTAGATATACCCAATCAAAATTTTATTTTTTCAATATTTCCAAAAATACAGATCAGATCGAATTGAAATCCAGTACTTCATCGAAAATAACAGTTCGAAGTTTCATACAGAATTTAATGAGGCTGATATGATGAGAAAATCAGAAATTTTTTTTTAAAAATTGTTCTGATAACACGATTATCACGAAATTTTGCATAAAGTTGTCTTTCAGCATCCTAAAACTAGCTGTGAAGTTTAATCAGGACTGAATCAGTATTTCTCGAGTAATACCGAAAAAATCAACGATATCGAGAAGAAAACCTCGAAATTTGACATATTTTTTCCCGATATCTCCGAAACTTATGATCGTATCGAACTGAAATTTGGTACACTACTGTGAAATTAGAAGGTCAAAGTGTGAGTATAATTTTTTTTGGATATGATGAATGGTTTCCGAAAAAAAATTTTTTTTTTAGAATTACTGACAATATGATCCTGACGAAATTCAGCTCAAAGTTGCGCGTCGTTGTACTCCACTCAACTGCCAAGTTTGAATCCAATCGCTCAAGTAGTTTCTGAAATAAAAAATAAATAACTTCAAAACTTCAAATGCCTATAACTTCGAAACTATTCGATCGATTTGGCCCATTAACGAACTTAACCGCGGCATTCTGATGCGCAACCTATCCTGAAAGTTTCAAGTTGTTAGCTTGCTTCTGTCGACAGTTATCGTGTCTACGGCCGGCCGGCCGGCCGGCTGGACAGAATCGATTTTGACACCGGATTCGTCATCAGTGAGTCCAACCTAGTCGATTGAGACCATTTTCGGCTCAATCATCCAAAATTACAGACATTTGGACAAAACGATAGCACGCTGTTCCCCTAGAACATGCGCGCAAAAAAACGCGTTTCTGTCGACATCGAACAATAACTGTTATCTGAAATCTCTCAGAGTCAAATTATTTTTTTTATCGAAATTTCCTTCTACAGGGTGAACAGTTAAGGATTTGAAAAAAGTGAATTCATTCCAGGAAACTGGATCCAATATGTATAGTTTTTCTATTTTCAGACTTCCATATGGCGAACAAGGAACTAGCTCTAGTACAAAAAATTGAAATATCATTAGGTTTTATTTTTTAAATCCTGACTTTATTTTATTCATATATATTAATATTCAGTGTTCACAATACAAACAGTCGCTCACTAAAAATATCATTCACATATTGAATATCTGAACTTAGGCCTAGAGAAGGAAATAAACACATTACACGTAATATTGGCAGCTTGTACGCGCCTGTTCAAACTCGTTGGGGAAAAAGATGTTGATAAATTTTTTCAATTGTTCTTATTACACGATCTTCACGTTATTTTGAACAAAAGAGCGCTTATATGTATATTCGCCAACTATAGATACGAAGTTTCATCAGGATCAGAGCAGTACTTCATAAGTTAATTCGGAGTTAATATCGATACCGAGGAGAAAAACCACAAAATTTTACTTGTTTTTTCCAATATCTTCATGAACTGGGATCATACCAAACTGAAATTTGGTACACTATCGTAGAATATTGACTTCAAAGTCTTCACGAAATTTCATTGGAATCTGATGAATGGTTTTTGTCAAAAAAAAGTTCTAAAATTTACTAACTCTACGATCTCAACGGATTTCTGCAAGAAGTTGCACGTTGGTTCCATGCAACTTATCTACATTCAATCTGATGATATCGTGGCAATGGCCGATCCTCATCAGTGAGTCAACCTGGTTATTCGATACTAATTTTGGGCAAAATTAGAAATTACAGAACATTGGGCAAAATGGTAGTACGCTGTCCGATTTGAATTTAACCAATTCTTATTCACACAACTTAGACATTATTATTTGAATAAGATTTTACCCTTGTATATGTCAACATTCATTACAAAAAATGCTTCGCCTGATCTTCGAAATGGTGTGAAACGTTTACTTATTATTTTTGGGAGGGGCGATATTCTCATTGAATAGGAGTGAATTTATATTCTGGTTAACTAAACATTTTCGTGCTCATATCGAATTAAGTATTTTTTTTGAATTCCTTGGATTGAAATGATGACCATGATTCCGGAGGAGAACATCAGATTTTATTCTTTCAATGTTTGGTTTATAGTTGGGGGTCCCTATTGAGACTATACCCTGTCTCAATGGGGACCCCCAACCATGAACCAAACATTGTTTCGAAACTGTCTCCACTAGTGTGAACTTACCTTAAAACCTGAAGGTCTCCGAAACCATTAGACGTATTTCGCCATACACAAACTTCATATTACCATTTATATAATGATATTTCTATATCTGCATTGATCCTGCAGTATCTTTTGAGTTTATTCTTGCGAAAGTCATCGCTATTTCAATAGAAACTGTATATCAGTATCAGTGATCGTTCAGTCTATTTATGCATTGAAATTCACAAGATATTTAAATCCTGCTGGAAAGATAATTTAATATGAGGTCAATTATTGCCTTCCTCAAGGATTATTCGATTCACCATTCCCAGGAAATAGGAGCTAATAAATTCTTCCAAAGCATTGAAACGATTCAAACGCTCCATATGTTTTTACGCTCCCCAATGACTTTCGAGAGGTTAACCCAGTTATTGATTATCCTTTGTCTCAACATTGAGTTGCGTTAGCGGCACTTTCCCATTTTCCACGCTCTTCGTGGAATATGAGTGAGTCATCGTTTCGACTCGATTTATTCTTAGGATTGATATCAATCACATGACGCACTGTACCCAGAATAGTTGAAAAGATGGACAGAATTGCTCATCATGAAATTTCATTCACTAAATATGTGCTAATTATCCAGTCTATTGACTCGACGGTGAGTGTTTTCCTTTAATCACTATGCAAAATACGAGGGACATTCTTATTTCCATGAACCTAGTAAACATTGTTTATCTAGAAAAAAGTTTCGAAGGCGAAATAGGTCTGAAGCACTGGGTTGGACCCAGTGGTGACGAATCCGGTGTCAAAATCGATTCTTGGTAACTAGTTTGAAAATTTGGATGAAAAACGTTGTTCAAATTTCATGGTGATCGTGTCATTAGAAAAATGATTCTTATTCCCCAAGTATTCTATACTCTTTGATTTTGATCATATTATTCCCACGAAATTCTGTATGATCCTTCAAGCTGTCTTTTTTCGATCGAGTACTGGATTGGAACTCGATCTTATTACCTTTTTTCTGAGAATATTGGGAAAATAAAATTTCGAGTTGTTATATCTGCGGAATTATTGAGTGGATTTAAACATTGCATGAAGTCAGCCTTGGTCATCAAGGCCCAAACCTACTCTTCAAACATCTGAGTTCCTAAGTTGTTCATTCCGGAAGTTATTGTGTTACGATTAGTAGTTAGGATTAACGCTCTTTCATTTTGCCTTAATATCTGTAGGTTTTTAATTTTTTGCCGGAAATGGTCTCAAAGGACCAGATCGGACTCACTATTGAAGGATACGACGTCATATCTTATAGTGCCCGGTCATTGCCAACTTAAATGTTACAAACCTGTGTAAAATGTTGAAATATACCTCAGAATCTATTTGCCAGATTTCGGACTAATGTTGCACAAACTTTGCAGCCGACATATGACGACAGCTTGCTAAATTCCAGCTCGATAGGTTGTCCATTTCCGGAAACATTGGAAAAGTAATATGTGAAACTGCGAAACATACTGATCCCATCGAGTTCAAACTCAGTTATCGAGGGGCAGGGGGTTGGTCGTGTATTTGGGATAACAAAAAAAATTGAAATATTTCATGGTCCAAAAAATCCTGAAAAATCTGAAGACTCCTTCCTGATAATCACGTATTTCAGAATACAATAACATGATTGAATTGAAACTTCGGGATGAGTTGGAGAATGCCAATGCAGAAACTTGTGTAGAATTTCATCAACAAAACACAAACAGGAAGAGATTTATTTTCAAATTTAATAAACAGACTGAGTACCTACCTCCTGACTTTCTGATGAGAGGATTCTGCGATCTAATGAAATTATGCATGAACAAGCTGTAAATTTTCAACCAAGTACTTGATTTCAATTCGATACGTTCTGTATTATTGGAAAACTTGAGAAATATGATTTTGAAAATATGTGCAATCATTGGGTGGATATAACTCATTCAGGAATTTGGCCTAATAAATTATGGCCTAAGCCTGCTCTACAAATATCAGGCCTCTGACTTGCTTCTTTCGGACGTTGTTCTCTTCTCAATCAGACTGTAGGCGGAATGCCGAATTCGATTCAATTGAAAGTTTTTGCTGGCTTCTTTATCTCTCCAGTCATTTTAATGATTATATTGAATAATTATGGGAACAACTGAGGTTGGTCATCATCATTATAATGTGGAAATATCATGACTAAAAAGTTAAACATTTCAGGTGTGTTTGTTATTATTCTTCCGTTGAATGATGGATCAGCGAATTTGTACAACACAGACATTCACGATAAAATTACATTTTTTGGTTTGGTAATACGTTGAACATTCTATTACTTGTGCAGGAGGGCTATATCAGTGATAAACCTCCAAAAACGAAAGAATAACATGATTTCGATATAAAGAAGTAATACAAAACGCTATCAACCTTGCAGATAGTTGACTGCAAATTTTTACTAACAATAATGTGGCAGGATCTTTCACATACTTTGTATATCACAGGTTGATTTCAGGTATACCTTTCGGAAGAGTGGCCAATGAAAAATTTTTGACTAAGAATAAATTCTAATACGACTTTGCACAAATATTCTGAGTGACAAAAAGTCATGTCTAGTAAAATATTTCGGAAATTGTCAATATTTCCCAAGTGAAGATAAGCATAAAGTCTCTTTCATCATGTAGAAACCAAAAAAATGCGACATAAGATACAGTTTGACCTTTCAAAGAATAAAGTTAGGAATCGCCCTGATAAAATGGAATAAATACCTCTGTGATCGCAAATATCTTTATTTTGTCGAGCTGGAGCATTGAGGTGACATTATAGAAAAATAGATTCCCATGTGTTTCCTAAAGAGAAACATGCTACACCACGCCACCGCTACGAGAAAATGTCATGTAAAATTTCAACTTGAATCGAATTAGGGTTTCGAAATTCGAAATTTCTAGTCTCGTCTCGAGACGATCCAATTTTTTTTTTCTCGAGACGAGATCGGGAAAACACTTCGAGATTTCAAAATATATGTGCTACAATAACTCACAGCTCGAAAAAGACGTCAGAAATGAGCAAATAAGGGCTTTAGAAAAACACTGACGTGAGGTCAGGAGCATTTACACGCTTGTTCGAATTCTAATTATTATATCGATACGAAGCTTTGTACCTAGTGGCGCGTTGGTTTTGTTCTCATTACGAAGTTACAATCTGACTACATTTATACTTCTTATTGCGGAAATAACGTTAAAATTCGAAATAGCAACGAAATTGGCATAGTTTCTTCGGATCGAATTGAAATTTGAAAATTGTTGAATACTGAGTTTAAGGTTGGTACAAAACTTCAACAACCTAATACATATTTTCGGGGAAAGGAGTTTTTCGACAATAATTTTAAAAATTTTCGAATGAACGTTTTCAAATTTTCTTACAACTGAATCTACACGAAATTTTGCAGTAAGTTGCGCGTTGACATTCCAAAACTGTTTAAGAGTTTCGATTCGATCGATTCAGTACTTATGAGATATCGAGGAATTAACCTCAAAGATCGAGAAATTGTCTTCGAGAAACACATCGAGACGAGAGTTTGCTTATTTCTCGACTCGATGATCGAGACCAGACGAGAAAGTGTCTTCGAGACGAGATTTCTCGTCTCGATGGAACCTCAAATCGAACACTTCAGGAATTATCAGTCCTGAGTGAAGAAGCTCCAGAGATCAGGGCTCTCTTTTTGTTCTTTTTCGAAATAAATCGCTATAGCATTAGCAAACGTATGTGAAAGTATTACCCTCCCTATAATAATCGTTTATTGTAACAGCTCATTAGCGCGGATCTGCTTCCCTATCTCTCACATTGCAATAAATTTTAGTGGAAAATTGAATCGTTGAAATTATTCGAATGAATAAACGACCACATGCATACCAGTGCTAGTAGCTTCACTATTTTCCAACATTACTGCATTATTATTCGAACAATATATTCTTTCTGTTCGTTCGATATAGACATTGGAATTCAGGAATTTGTTTCTCTGATGTGGCCCAATCATGAAATTTATTGATTCAGTAATGTTATCGACTAACAAACTCGATTATATTTTCTCCAGAAGTTCATATACTCACCTTGTACATACACTGAAAATTTAAAGTTTATGAGCTATCCTTCTGGAATATTTAATTCTTCTTACAGAAATTATTATTAATTATATCGAATCCATTGTTTGAGAGTTTTCAAACAAAAAAATTAATTTTTGTTTTCAGAGAAAAAATTCCGTTAGTTATTCTGCAATAGCTTCATCGAGAAGATTGACATTATAAAACAACATTCAGCGTTAGTTATTCAATATATTCTACAATTTAAACTGAATATTTCTTTGAATATACAATTTCAATTGTTTTGATGTCATTTTAACGCGCTTGTTCTGGGGAACAGCGCGTTATCATTTCGTCACAATGTCTGTAATTTTCGAATTTTGAACCGAAATTGGTCTCAACTGACTAGGTTGCATTCACTGATGAAGAATCCGTGGGCAAAATTGATTATGTCCGTCCGGCCGGCCGTGTGTGCTGTATCTCTCGAAAGAAAAGACCTAGAGTCTTGAGATTTCCTGGTTAGGTTAAGATCCTGAATATCTCGGTTAAGTTCGTTAATGGGCCAAAACTGCCGAATGGTTTTTGTGCTACAGCCATTTGAAATTTTGATTTTTCAATAACTCGAAAAATATTTATCTGATCGAAATGAAACTTGGTTGGAAGATGTGTCATTCTGTGTGACGATATATTTATTTTTCTTTCCGATAAAGTATTTGTTTTTCGGTCCGATGATTTATGGTATATTTATTAATTCAATCTAACGAACAACGTTGAGAAGCGCTGGAAGCATGCAGTTTACACTGATAATCACTTCAAATATCGGAGGAATAATACCGAATATTCAAAAATCATATCGAAATCAGGACTGATTATCAATAAATATGAGCTATTTCAAACTTGGATTGCTGGATTGAGGGAAACTGTAAGCGTGCTCTCAACCTTTTGACGTTTTGAAATTTATCCATATTGTGTTCGGTGAAAAACATATATATTGAAACGAAAAATAAATACATATATCATCAGAGGAAATGAATATAGTGCTGTAAATAATAAATATATTGACTCGAAAATAAATATACTTGCAAACAAACTTTTGTCCCAAAGAGTGCGTTATACTTACGTCCGATCGTAATAGCAATTCCGAAAGGAATAACTGAACGACTCGATATTTGAAGAGTATGTTTTGACCTTAATTGCAGACGCCGATTTCCTGAATAGGTCGAATCCACGAAATGATTTCTCAGATGAACCCATTAAAATGTTATTAGAAAATAGCGAAAAATTGAAATATTCGAAAAAAATTCCGAATAGGAATAAAAATTATACAATCATCACGAAATTCAGTTTGCGCATAAACATTCGGCAACATGTTTATGTTTCAGATCAGTATTTTTTCAGTAAGTTCAAAAAATATAACGATACCGTTGAAATAACCACAAAAGTTGACTTTTTTCTCCATATCTCCGGAAACATGTAATTGAACTGGAATTTGGTACAAGCATTTTAAATGGAGGCTGAGATATAAAGGGTGGTACCATTTCGAATGGACACATTGGATACACCATCATATAAAATTTCAGCTTAATTCAAACACTTCATGAAACATGTGTCACGAGCTTTGGGACCACTAAGTGCCAACGAGCAACTTTTTCTATATATCTCCTCACATCGACCCCAAGGTCTGTTTCGAATTTCATTGGATCCTGTTGAATAGTTTCTAGAAAATATATTTTCAGCGAAAACTCTAGGAAAAATTTCGAAAAATATTCTTCCTTTTTCGATTATAAGATGCAAAAAGTTACGCGTCAGTATTCTTGAACGACTTACAAAGTTTCAATCTGATCACGTCGGTTCTTGAGATATCGAGGAGATAACATCGAAATTGAATTTTTTTCACTTCAAAATCTTTCAGTCGATTTTATCCATTTAAAAACTCAACCGTCGCATTTTGATGCTCATTAGCCTCACTTCAAAGTTTCGAGTCACTGCGGATAGTTCCGTTCGCAAGTTATCATGGCAAGGATTGGATATGCGGCCGCCTGGCTGGAAAAAATATATTTTGACATCGGGTTCTTCATCAGTAGTGATCGTTTAACACCATTTTCAGAAAATTTTACAAATTAGAGATATTTGGACGAAGTGATAGTCCTTGCCTAAGACATGTTCAAAAAAAATTTCCAGATCTTTAACTATGTAAAATTGAACCATTTAAACTAATTTATTTTCACTACAGGACGAATTCCTGAACAAATATTCATGCAATGCAATATTTCTATTTCTAAATCTACCAAAATATTCGCGCCCTTCTTCAACATTTTGACATTCGACAGTGCGCGTCAAAATTATGGAACAAATTCATTTTCTCAGAAGAAAAATATTTGGCAACAAAATCCTGAAACAGGTCGATTTTTGTTTCACTTTTACCAAATTTATATGTATTTTTGAAGGATTTTTTTTGCAGCCTGTGCCATCCCCATTCAACCCTCTAAATTTTTTGAATAGGGAAAGTAGGTCATGTGGTACTTTTTTGGCAAGTTCTTTGTAAAGGGTTTTTCAACAAGAACTTTGTTTTTCAATGTGGTAACACCGGCACCACATGACAGTTTTGACATTTAGTTTTTTGACGTATTCGCAGTATATGCTCTGGCAATTGTTACAATGAATTCAATTTCGTTCGAAAATCGCATTAAAATAATTCAAATCCACTATGAAAATGGTCGTTCTGTTAAAGTTACATTTCGTAAAAATCGTGATATTTTCGGACAACATAAACGTCCTTCTGAGACCGCTATCAAGAATTTGGTCTTCTGAAAATCCTAAAGCAATTATTGAGAAGCCTTTGCATGCTCAACGTGTCACTGTGTGGTGTGCTATATGGTCTGGAGGTCCATTGGTTGATTGGGACGTTTTTTTTCGAAGATGAGGCTAGAAATGCGGTAACAATCAATGGATCACGCTATCGCGAGATGTTAACAACTGAATTTTGGCCTATTATTGATGACATGGATGTCACTGAAATGTGGTTTCAACAAGACGGTGCCACATGTCACACAGCCAATGAAACGATCAATTTATTGCAAACCAAATTTCCCGATCGCATAATTTCGCGAAATTCAGCTGTTAAGTGGCCGGCCAGATCGTGTGATTTAACACCACTGGATTATTTTTTTTTGGGCTATGTTAAAGACAGAGTTTATACGGAGCCAATCGAATCGATTGCAGCCTTAAAACTCAAAATCCGTGATGTCATTAACGAAATAGACCCCCCATCTTGCCAAAAAGTGATTAAAAAATTTGATGAAAGAATCAAAGTCTGTCAGCGTGGTCGTGGTGAACATTTGTCAGATATCATTTTTCATTCATAATTGCCGAACTTTTCTCTTTGTAATACAATAAAAATTTTATTCATTTTCCACTAAATTCTTTGTTTTATTTTGTTTTAAAAAACAAAGTTCTTGTTGAAAAACCCTTTATCTCCTTTACAGGCGTGCAGAAATTTTCAAGAAAAAATTTTTTTTTGAAAAATTAGTTAGTTCAAAGAGGTTTTCAGTATGTGCACTTTGTCATGGCTCATTTACTTTGAGACGATGGTAGCTGATGAAATTTGTCACCGAATGAAAGTCGACCATTACAATTTTGTTCATGCACAACTTTCAACCCCTTTCAACCCTCTCCATTTTCTTCTCCATTGAAGCGTTCGTAGGGGTTGAAAGTTATGCATGAACAAAACTGTAATGGTCGACTTTCATTCGGTGACAAATTTCATCAGGTACCATCGTCTCAAAGTAAATGAGCCATGACAAAGTGCACATACTGAAAACCTCTTTGAACTAACTAATTTTTCAAAAAAAAATTTTTCTTGAAAATTTCTGCACGCCTGTGAAGAAGATACAAAGACCTTGCCAAGAAAGTACTACATGATCTACTTTCCCTCTTCAAAAAATTTAGAGGGTTGATGGGGATGGCACAAGGTGCAACAAAAATCCTTCAAAACTGCATATAAATTTGGTAAAAGTGAAACAAAAATTGACCTGCTTCAGGATTTTGTTGCCAAATACTTTTTTCCGAGAAAATAAATTTTTTCTATAATTATGACGCGCACCGTATAATTATCAACAATTTATATTTTGGTCATGGTTTTTTTATATGATTTCTGAAATTGCCATTACTGATAAAAAGCGGTCGATTAGAATCATTATCGATAATTTTATTATTCTGTATTGAATTTGGAGATTAATATTCACAACAATCACTGCATTCAATTTGATCCTAGGATGCTTCATTTTCATTGCATTCAAATTCGTCACCTACACTCGACGTTTGTGTTGTGTATGATCGAAGTTTCCAGGTTCAAATCTACAGTGTGCAATAAATGACCTTTGTTTTGCGGATTCGATCACAAAATTCACCAATATGATCGGTAACCATAGTCAAATTCTAATTTTAAAGTATAAATCTTTTGACTACACGTGAGGTAGAAAGTATAAAATTTCTGCGGTGAAATGAAATTGAAAAATATCCTAATGCAATTGCAAATTTAACAACAGCATTTGTATGTTTAGTTGTGTCTGAGATAACACCGCAGTTTATTTCCTTTAATCCTTCAAATCCACAGGGAGCGTGTTAATACCCTATAACCATGATTCATTACCTATGACATAAATCAACTCAAAGCCCCTTATTTTGTATTCTGAACGAATATAACTTACTAAAAACCGGAGGGTAGTCGCCCCTCAAAATTCATCCGAACTTTAAGATTCATCGAATCTTATTGGACGACACTCGTTAAATATTCAATTATTTTGAAATTCTGGAGTAGACCAAACAGCTGCAAGTAGCAGGATGTAAAATAAAACCCGATCCTTGGTAAAGTTTAATTCCGTACAAATTAAATCCACTCGAAGGACTTATCTGGAGTTAATTATTCAGCAAACAGGCCAATTCGACAGCTTGGGGTTGCAACTAATCTCCATTCACCCTATCTGGGGATGGACTACTAGCAATATTAACTATATTGGTTCAAGCCTCAATTTCCGAAGGTATACATGTACTGGAGCACTACAGACCAAATGATTCAACGTTGAGGTAATGCTGCGTATATTATTCAGAGCTTCATTTTCTGAGAAAAATCCATCGATTAATTCATCCTCTTATAATTTCATACTTATTATACTGCTAATACTGCTTCTTCCTGGCTAGATATGATACGAATCCATTTTCAAAATATCGAAACATACCTATCAATTAATATAACCACAAGGACAAATATCTGTCGATAAATCAACAAATATTGCACCTTGATCAGAGCTAATTATCCAATCGACCAAAACATTTACACCGAAGGAGTCCGAGGAGAACGGTCACAGCTGTTTCACAGCTTTTAATGATCTTCAGATCAACTTACCTTGGTAGAATCGCAGAATAAGAATGTAGTTACTTATCACCTGTCAGATGAAACACTGCAGTATAACCCAGGAGTATGACATTAATCCTTTTATTGTATCAGGTTGCTGTATCTGCGATATTGCAATGCACAGCCTCCATCACAGCTCTGATCAAGGTCGGATATTTGCTGATTTATGGACAGATATTCGTCCTTGTGGTTATGGTAGTTATTACTTGAGCTCTTCTTTCTCCATGAAACAACTCCTATCTTTGTTAGTTGTTGTACGATACCGTTTTGTGGAAAACCACATGAATCGAGTGTTTTGAAGTCGCGACGGAGGTTGTAAACTGCAATATCGCAGATACAGCGACCTGGCGACCTGATACGACAAAAGGATGAACGTCATGTATATCGATCGAAGTATTCTGCACTCGAAGGTTAGGATTCGCAGGATGATCCTAGCAGATGGCGCGCTGTATGTAGTTATACTGCAGTGTTCCATCTGACAGGTGAAAAGTATCTAGATTCTTATTCTGCGGTTTAACGAAGGTAAGTTGAAGATCATTCAAAACTGTGAAACAGCTGTAACCATTCTCCTTGGAGGTCGCTTCTTCGGTGTGAATGTTTTGGTTGATTGGATGATTAGCTCTGATCAAGGTAGAATATTTGTTGATTTATCGACAGATATTCGTTCCTGTGGTTATGCTAGATTTTTAATGATTATGGGAAAAATTGTTTATTGAATTAGTCCACTGATTACATGATATTTAGTACGCGGCATTCTTATGGGCATTCCAAACTGAATTTATCGATGATGAGTTGTGTCTTCTGGATGACATTACAAGTAAGCTTTAAGAGACTGTGGAACAGCTACAACGTTTCGTTTCACGGTCTATGTCTTTTTAGACTGGAATACCCTTTCTTCCTTAACATGCTCGATCAGTTCCGGAGGTGCTTCTCTAGAAAACGGTTGCTTTTACCGAGTTGACTGAACTATGCGTTTTCAAGCAGAAATATAGAAAAATAATATTTTCCATTCAGAAATAACATTCACTTCTGAAAAAATATTCACCTCGGTACAAAAATGTAAAGGTTTGATAGTGTCCTTATGGTCGCTCGAGCCATCCTGTGAAATATAACTGAATATTCTATGATTCAGAATTTCTTTCTCTTATTTTTATTCTTATTAGCTTACCCTACCTCTACTGAAGCCATTGCAAAGACATTCCAACCCCATCGTTTATAATATTACAGAGGATAGCTTCTAACGTGTAATTAACTGGACGAGAAACTCCTAGAAAGTAGGAACGTGAATTTGTTAAACATATGTCCAAAATATGTTGAATAGTTCAAGCACGAACTAGATGGAACTAATTGATGAAATCTGCAAACTGCAAATACAGAAAATATTATATTAGATGCATTTTGAGTGAAATGTATAAATCAACCAAAAAATGCGGAGACATATTTGTCTCCTATCGAAAATCGAAAGAAGTTCGCACAGTTGAGGAAATATGGAACTGAATATGTGTAAATAAATGATCTTCCTGAAATTATTTATTAGGTGGACTCAATTTAGTTTTGCTTTTTTGAGGTGATCTTCTCGAATCAAGTCCTTGAGAGTAACACAAAAACAACTTCGATGGCAGCTGAACGATAGGCATGGACAATAGTATTGAGATGAATCATGTTAACAACCATTTGATAAATTCCCCAACAACAATATATGGAGAGGAATCTGCAAAATGAGCCTATACCATTGAGTTTCTCACTGAATCATGTCTTTCGGCCCGGAACGCAAAAGACATTCGTTCTGCGGAAATATCTTGTCCAAACGGTCCAACAGCTGTAGGCAACTATTCAGACACGAAAATATCTTTTCATTCACACCTCTCTTGATACTCACCTGAATCGAATATTTCAATAAGCATGAAGATGATCTTCTCCAGAATAACTTGGATCATGTATATAATGCCAGAAATACTCAAAAACCCCATGCATTCTTCGTGCATATATGTCTGCATGACTGATGGCTGAAATTCAGAAATATACGAATGCTTTCGTGCCTGTTTCGTCGATTCATGACGACACATGACATGGCATTTGAAAGGACTGGTTTCCAATAACACTACCAGGCGGTGAAGATATACAAGCAGGTACCCAAGGAATTTGAAGACTGCACCAACGAACACATCCACAGAATACTCGAGGAGCAATTGGTATCTTGAAGAATATTTCACAGACTCAATATGTTGGTTTGTTTCCAATGTGAGCCTGACTTCCGCAGAGAACATAGCACTAAGACAACACTGACCAAAAAATCCGCACATAAAGCGACGCGATGAAGATGAAATTACTCAGGGTGTCCTCACACTCCAGCAAAGCATACAATGCTGTGGCCTCTAACCTATTGGTGCTACGATTGGAAACTGAGGTTTCTCTTCAATCTTTTGACTTTTCTTGGAATATTTTCTGAGATATTCATAGGTATGACTCAGACGATAATATCCCGGATTGGGTACTAACGAATATCGGTGTATCACAGGGTTGTTTTTAGGACCTGCTTCTGTTTTAGTAGATAGGCTAAAACAATTCTAGCACAATTTTGATCATTTTTACACGTAAATTTCCATAAGGAATTCTAAGGTTCATTTTACAAAATTTGATACCTTTTTGAAACATTCTAAGTCCCGCTCAAGGTCATTCAGATTTCATAAATTTTCTGTCCTGAGGGGGTTAATGCTGAGGGTGAAATGTAGAAGATGATAGGGAGGGAATTACAGGTAAAGGGGTGATAGGTAGGGATGACGAATAGGCGAATGTCTAGGGCGAATTTTGGTTTGTGTGTGGAATTGATTGAAAGTCAAAATTTTCTCTTCAGGATTCGTACCTGAACTGCCATATTATGAGTCCATTGTCATTAACCTTTAGGCTATTCGAGTAGTTGATACCTAGTGCTGTTATAGTGTTGCTCTAATGCGATTCAGTGATGTCATCAACTTTCTGAAATTTTTAATCGAGGATTCGAACCATCAACTTTTCCAAAGGTTAATCAAGGTTGTCATGTGAGGTTACATCAACCTTTGAACATACAACTTTTCCAATATTTCCAAGAGGTATCAAAATTTTCAAAATGAACCTTAGAATTCCTTATGGGAATTTACATGTAAAAATGATCAACATTGTGCCAGAACTGTCATAGCGTATCTGCTTGTTTTTCATTTATGTCTTTCTTCTTACGACAAACATTTGATGAAAGTACCGTCTCTTTGCCTATGATTTTCAAATTTATTCACACACTTCTATGGGCGCTTTTGTGAGTTGTGTACTAACAATCAACCAGGATTTAGTTCTTATGTCTTCAATGATGAACAATTTCACTAAAACTCAATCAAAAATAATCAGCACTCATTGATCTCGGATCAAAGATGATCCTTGGTGGCCAGAACTTATTGTCAATGGACATAATATTCCAAAATACGGAAGTGTAAAAGATTTAGGTTTGATGATATATCATTCTCTTGTTGGGACTATCATATCGCTTTGCTTGTTGGGGAGTTCTGTCGTACCATACATCACCTTACGCATCTTTCCATATTGCTTATCAAACTGTGGCCCCCATCTTCAAGAAACTGACGTTAACGTTTTACCTTAGTCACTCCGTTCACCGGATTTAAATCCCATCGAATAGGCGTTAGATATGATGTGGAAGAGACCGTCATATATGTACCAACCTCCATATAGACTTTGGCACGGTTTATTTACAAAGTAAAAGTGGCTTGGAACGATTTGTCACATGCAGATATCGACCATCTTATTCCATTCATGCCTAGACGTGTACAAGAGTGTATTCGGATACGGGGTTTACCGATTATAAATTGTTCTGATTGAATGTTAATGAAATTTATGTAAACGTAATCGTTTCACTCTTGATGTAAACTGGAACTTTGCCAGAAAATAATGATATTCTTTCCGGTTGTTGAACTTCTAATGTCCGAGTATATATTTGCATTTTTGTCCAATTAATGCCAATCATCTGGTATGTCTGGACCAAAACATTCACCCCTAGTGAACGAATCGAAAAACACTCGATGTGTTGAAATGATTACGGTATTCAAATGGTCAGCTCTGTACCGGCACGACTAATTTTCCCAATTATGAAAGTTCCAATGATTTGGCCTAACGATGCAAACGAGCGCTTCCTGATTTGTGCCCCAAGCACCCCATACGTGACAGTGGTCATACATGGATAAAATATAAAATATTTATAGGCGCATCACGTTCAGTAACCGGTGTTCCACACCCGGTACACGGCTACTAGATCACATTACAGCTCGTAATTTAGTCCCTTACGGGCGATACACACTCGCCCTGCCATTTGCGACCCCCTTGTGCTCACCCCCGACTTCGACAGGGGGTGGTTGGCTCACAGAAATTACATCTACCGACAAAACACCCACTCTTAATCTATGACCACACTCCGGATGGAATGCATCGCATACCGTTGCAAGGGTGGTAACTGGGGAGGTTATCCACCCTTTATCGCTTTGTTGCATTCGTATTACTTTGAATACTCGCCTTGCATTCTTGGAGTACTTTTTACTTTGTTACTGCGAAAAGGTAGATTCACTGAATTTTATAGTGCAGTCCTATCTGTAACTGGAAAGTGTTGTTAGTTTCAACTAGCAACATTTGTTGAATATTAATATAGGGCAAAGTTTGCTCAGATGTTTTATAATTAAGTGTAGTATCTGCAGTTTATGGATTTAGTTTTCGTTTGAATCACTCTATTTATGTAGTGCCAATAAGAAATGAAGATAAAAACTCATAGTCCGCCATCGAAACCACGCTCGAGGGATCCATCACGAAAATTTAAACCCAAATATTCATAATGAAGACATTATTGCACAATATGGATCGAGAGAATTTTGGTAAAATTTTCCATTATTTTTCCGGTGTTTTCTAGACTTTCACTCCCAGTATATGAAAAAGAACCATTCAAAACTAAACGAAGATTGATAATTATAGAAAACGTCCTCGCGGATTGCGGGATTCCAACTATTTATCGAGGGCAATTGCTAGGAATAATTTTGGCTAGTGAACAATATGATGCAGTCAGGTAGATATTGTCTTTGAACCGTTACAGTTCAATTCGTATTATGTATTATGTCATCCTGACATAATACATGTCACAAGTTTTTCACTTTATTCCCGATATTTTATTAGATTTCTAGTTCGAAATGAACAATTATGGATCTATGGGAGATGATTCCCCAATAAAGGGGCCTGAAGCGTTCTTCGTTTATCTGAGGATCTGAAAATCATCGCTTGGAGGACTGAACCTGGTCGAAAGACCCTCTCGGTCATGAGCAAATGTAGGTAATATAATTTACTGCTTCCTTCTGGTTTTCTGTCCCTCTTTCTGTTTCAGATATTATGTCAAGATATTTTGTCGAAATGAATTCAAGATGACGAAAAAATTATTCTCAAATGAAAAAGATGCCATCCATCTTCTATAAACAAATTACTACACTTATGCGGGGAGACAGAATTTTTCCTGAGGTTTTTATCTGTGCTCTTGTATCATACGCAAATATGTATGGTACCCCGTTTACATTTCCTCTGCTAACACTGTGATATATCTTAGAATTGTAATGCTCGTTCTCAAAAGAATATATATATCATAAGAATCCCGCAATCCATAAGGGCATTTCCTATAAAGATCTATCTATTTCGTTTGAATGAAATAAAATATCTGGAATTTTGGACTAATTTTTTCATTGTTCTCAAAAAAACGCCGACTTTTCGAAACGGATATTTTAAAAAAGGCTAAAATTCAAAAATGAAAAACATTATTACAAAGGTGACATCAAACTTTAAATTACAAACCTAGTTTTCAAACAATATCGTCAATTCATTCATAAAATGCAACATCTATCAAATAGATCAAATTTGTCTGTTTACGATGTGAACATGTGACAGTGGAATCACAACAATTGATTGTCGCGTCGCGTTCATTTGTTATTTGAATTGCATTGAATTGGAACGGGCGTTTCTATATTACAATTGACCAGTTTTTCTGAAAACAAGGAGCAACCGACAAAACGATGAAAATGGCACAAACTTTGGCAAACATTGTTTTTCCTTCTAAATTCTTTCCTCTTCATTGACTAAACGTTAATCAAGTTGCTATAAATGATGCTGAGGTGCTGTACATCTTCTCCGTGGTTGACTGTAATATTTCGTTCAATTCGACTCATTTCCCTTTTGTTCCTTTTACAACCATATTGCTCTCTATCCAAGATCTTCGTATTTTCGAGTTCGAACCTATGGTCTGTGATCATTTGATGTAGCGTTAGGGCTGCTCAAAATTTTCAAAAAATTTGAAAGAAAACATTCCCTTTATTGATACTGTTGATCTACCAACCGAATTTCACTTCGATCAGATAAATATTTTTCGAATAAATAGATAACAAAAAATTTAATAACACAACCATTAACAGAAATTATTGCATTCTGAAAGGTAACCTATTTCCAGATTTATATTTGTTTCGATACTGATTAAAATCCTGTTCACTGGTTGAAAGGAACCAAGCTCATGCACCGATTTCACCGATATTCAAAAATCACCGGATTGCCGGACTTTCTCGATGAAAACTGTTTGGCTGTCTTCTGATTGTAAGAATTCCGCAAAATCACCCCCTTTCAGACTGTAATTCTACAAAAGAGTGCTGGTTTTCAACTCCATCGTATTTTGAATGTTTGGAAATACTGTGGAAATGAAATTTCGAATAGATTCATCTTCAGAACAGTGTGCTATCGTTTCGTCTTAATATCTGACAAGTAAGGTTGCATTTCAGAATGCGACGGTTGAGTACCTCAATGGGCCAAATCGGGCCAACGGTTTCGAAGTTATAGTTTTTGAGGTTTCCAGGTTATTTCCCCAATATTTAAGAATTTATTTGAAGGATCGGATTTTCACGTGGTAGTCACTCGGAGCACAACAATGTCCAATTAACTGTAAATTTTTGTTGGGATCGTATAGATAGTGAATTAAAAAAAAATATCCCAAAATTTTTTGTTTAGAAAAATTCATCAGATTTGGAGGAAAACTGGCACACATCTGGAACCTTATATTTTACAGTACTGTACCAAATTTCATATTGATCCGATTCTAATTCTCGAAAATATTAGGAAAAAATTGGTCGTATCTCGTGGATTTTTACTTGGTTTTGTGTTTTTTCCGGAATAATTCTGAAGACCCTGATACAATCATGGTGAATAATAGTAATTAGTTCGAGAATGCTGATTCACAACTTTGAAATTTCGTGAATTTCCTGTGTACCTTCATTTTTCAACTATGTGCTGGATTCTAATTTGATCCAATCCAGAAAATAATATTTTGAATATTGTGTGTGCGGAATAATTGGGTGGATTTTATACATTCATGAATTCGGCCTTCGTAATTAAGGTCCAAACCTACTCTACAAATATCGAGTTTCTGAGTTTTCCTTTCGGAAGTTATTGTGGTTACAATCTGCCGCGATGTACCATTTTAGTGTTGTCCTTCATGAAACATTTTTTCTAGGAAGATTAGAGTATATTCAGAAGATACTAATGTTAATGTATTACGGAATAGTCTGTTTTATTTAGTAATTCAAATTCTGTATTTTTGTTTCAGGTATATCCCGTCCGAAACTGAAAAGATTGATTAGAGTAGAAAATCACAACAGGTAGGATACTAATAAGATCATAAAACTACTTCGACTTCGTCGAAATTTTTGAATAATTACGATTGAAAAAACTTTTCGTAGAGATATTGGAGAACGATTGAATCAAGGACCATGTATCTCTCAAAAGGCTTAAAGATAATTCTTGACGATCAGTTATATAATAAAAATTGAATCGTGGTCTTTCAATTCAACTGAAGAGATTCAGCTTGCGTCGATAATTCAAGACACTAAGTTGTCAATCAGTAGTATCATAATTATGATGAAAAGCCATGCTATTATATGGAACTTTTTTAACTATTCATACTTGAAAATTAATATATAATGGTACTCAGATGCTGAAGAAATTCTGATCCAACTTTAAGTCGATATAACTTTCAAATAGTTGATAATTCAAGGAAAGCGCTATATTGAGGTAGTAAGTCTATCGAAGTATCAACGAAATGTAGTAAATAACACTTTCAAAAATCTTCAAAACTTCAAAAACCATATGACAGTTGATACTAACTCTATAAAACTGTGAGTTTATTTCGAGCATTAAATTCAAAGGAATCCAGTCGATAAAGGTTAATTAATACAATCACTAAAAATACATATGTTTTTCTAATTCCCTAACATAATATCTTTCGATATTATATCTTACGATTCATTTCTATTGTACTTTGCTCGACTGGAGATTCTAATTATTATATCAACTGACATATAATCATGGATATGAAGACTTGAGGAAAGGGTAACATAATATATTACGATACAGTGTTTCATCTTCTATCTTTCGATCAAGAATCCTGAGTAGCTTCTATTCTATATAACTAGTAGGATTGTTCATGTCCATTTCTAATAATCAGTAGTAGAATCTTGGCAATTTTGGACTTATTTTTGGGGAAGATGAATCAAACCCAATTGAATTTCGTCGACGTTTCGTTTCATCTTCCCCAAAAATAAGTCCAAAATTGCCAAGATTCTACTACTGATTCTATATAACATGTCAAAATTTTATACCCACTTGTATTCACTGACACCTGATTGCAAACGTATTCAGCTGATTTAGAACCCCTGGCAAGCATACCAAATGTAAGTATTTGTGCAGGGAACAATTCTGCCACAAGTTCCTTACTATCTTCTTCTTTGATAAATGAAATGTAGTCACATATGGACACATCTGATTCATTACCACTGGCAAGTTTGTCAAACGCGAGTATTTGTCTGAATCAAAAGATTGGACATGAACCACTGTCTGCAGTACTATTTTTGAATTGTATTATATTACTTTACGGATTTCTCAAGTTTTACTTCATTCCTTGTATGCCAGTTGACATAATAATCAAATTTGTCATTCAAACGTAGGTCCTTGAAGACAATAAACGTATTTCGTAAGATATCAATATCTAAATATAATATGAGAAGCTATTTCTATAGAATCCGCATTTTATAATGATGGTATTAATAACTATCATCGGGTAGTATCGTTTGAATATAATGCAAATAGTTTTAGTTCACGTTAACCTCGAAATTCCAAAATTAAAGACATTTGTTCAGAATGATAACGCATTTTGTTCTCATATAGAAATAAGTGCATTAAATATAAATGAATATTTACCAATGAATGAGGATTTTCAAAAGTGAATTATTCGCAATAAGAGCGTTCTCTTAACTTCTTCCCACAAAGCCACTGAGAAATCCAAAGGAAGTGGTTTCGAGCATCATGTGCATCCAACCGTAAAACGATTAAAAAAGCACAAATAAACTTTTACTTCAACTCAGATCGAAACCTATTAATTTCCTAAGGATTAACCGGAATTACATAAAGAAGGAACTAAAAGCAGAAATTTTGAGACTCAAATGCTTCAGTTCCTATATTGGGTACTTGAAATTAATGTAGCGTCGCGGAAAGTTTCATTCCGGAATACCGTCTTGAGATTCGAGTAAGCACCGGAAATATTTTTAAAGCCACAACCTTATGACGAGAATTCTCTGATCTGACGCTGAATACTCATGAATGAATAAAGAACACGAAAACTCTGAAAGCGTTTCATTGCAATATTGATGCTGGGAATGTTATAGAAATAACAAACCCACCCTGTATTTCGCGATTAGCCGATTGCGTTTTCCTGGCTTACTAATTTGAGGACACTCAATCGAAAACATTAATTCGTGAACAGAGGAAATCAATCTTTCAACCTTTCATCATGAATAGATTTCATCAATGAATGGCCTTTCACAACAAATATTCGTTCACACGTTTAAACACGTTTCCGAAATTATCGGTTGTGATGATTCATTCGTTGTCTGTTTTTATTTATTTCATGTTCAAAGGCAGCTTATTGACCATTCCCATATGAAAGAGTATCAATATGGATTTGTTATATTCTGAAATTGCCTAACTTAAGATTCTTTTTTGATTACTTATCATATCAGAAAACAGCTCCCAGAACGGGTTCACGGTTTTATTATCTTACGAGTTTTGATAACACTGAGTAAGAAAGCTCTACATATTGTGAGGCATTGATTTTTTCATCCCTTCTGCTTCATCAGCAGGAAAGGAAATACCAACTTCCATCTGAATTTCTTGCAGTACTTTTTTTGCCGAGGATATTCGCGAGAAGTGCTAACTCATGATTCCAAATATCGACAGTCACTACTTATTTCACTGAAATAATTTTTGCAAAACATACAATGGTGTAATTTTTAACCCATAATAGTGAGGTCGACGGGTTGTGAAGATTATGCGATGTATTACTACATAGTGCTTCCCATTTGTACAGAGTTCTTCGCGAAACCACCTGGAAAAATATTTAGAACTGTTAACTAGTCAACCCCTTATAGCGTTGTATCTTGGTGAAGTGGATTATTTCGAAAAACTGTATACAATATACCGCTACGAATTCACATCGAGGAATGTCCCAAGGTCCTTGGAATTTATTTGAAAAAACCCTGAATAGTATAGATTGAACGATAATTTTTGATGGGAAAGGATCACAGCACGTCAGTTCAGAAAATTTATGCTCATTCAAGAGAATCCATGAGAATGGATACTTACACATTCCCAACGTTTTTGAGTTCGTTCTACTGAGGGTCAGTAATTAATTTTAGTGATTTTCGTAACGATCATTTCAGATGTTGGTGCAAAATATCGCCACCAGATCCATTTCTATAGTTGCAAAATGGTGCATGACAAGGGTCGATCTCCTGCTGTGTCAATTCTGGGAATTCTTTGAAAATAATAGGAATTGTCGAAAGATTACGTTCTTTAGTTTACTTTTCAGCTTTATTTCGCTATATTTTCTAGAAGAACCCGTATGCTCGTCTGAATTCCTGTATTTCGAGTTCAAACTCACCACGATTCGATTAGTACAGAACTTGTAATTGATTAGGCATTATTTTTCTAGGTTTTTACTCCTAATATCGGAAAAAAAAAACTATTGAAAATCAAATGATTCATTATTTATAGGAAATGCCCTTGCGGATTGTGGGATTCAAACAATCATCGAAGTGACGTTTCAAAGTCTATATCTGACTCCTTTATCAGACAATTGAGAACAAATTTGCATGGATACATTTTTTCAACACTTTCGTAATTCGCGACTCTTGTCAAATTGACAAAAGTCTGATGAGAGAAACAGACGTAGATATTTTTTCTAGAAATTGTTCTCGACAAAAAGTTCGAATCCCGAATTCAATTTCATTTATAGTTTTTTTCAGATTTTGAAAATGAAAACTTTCAAGAAAAACTCAATGAATAATGCAAAACCCTTTCAAATATACTTAAATCGATATTTGAGTACGGTGTTCCTTCGCCATTTTGCAACTTCAGGAGTTGAATATTTAGACTTCGACAAAAACCACCTGGTAATTATACATGCACTCATATTCCTTTCGAATGTTCCTGGTAGATTCATTCACGTAGAAAAACGTTCTATCCCTCCAAATGTACGAAAGGTCATGCGTGAATGCTCATGTGGTTCCATCGTTTCTACACCCGAGTAACTCCAATATAAACGGTCCTATATAAATAAAAATCTTCTTCATGGAGCATTCTGCTACAGACAAGATAAAAAATGTGTAAGACAAAATTGCTGCTGTTTGCCCATCAGCTCAGACTCGGGGAGACAAATTACTTAGAGCTTCCATAAGGGCGTTTGCGGAGTAGCAACTAAAATAAAAGACTGTTACTGGCTTCACAACGCCAAGGAAGAGGAAAAACGTGGTGTGAAGTAACGATGAAAATTTTCACTACAGCTTCTCATTTCCATTTCGATTATCTTCTATTCGTGAATTGAATGAACGCTAGTTAAACGTCATATTTCTTTCGTTATAGGGTGGCATTATTCTGTTTGTTGTGTTATCGTTCCCAGGTTCTGGGAAATGATATGCTATAATTTAGCTCAAATGTCTGTTATTTTCCAATTATTTCTCTAAAATGGTCCTTTTGGACTAGGTTGGACTCACTGATGAAAATTCTGATGGCCAATTCAGTTCTGTCCGGCCGACCGTTGCCACGATACATTTCGAACGGAATGATGTAATAAATTAAAATTTTAGGATAGGTTGAGTATCAGAATGCACTGACATGCAACTTTCTCCATTATTTCCTGAGGATCGTGTAAATCCTTTTTTCATAGACTATTCATCAGATTTCAATGAAATTCGGCACAGAACTTGAAATCGATGTAATACAGCAGTGTGCAAAATTCCACTTTGATCCGATGTTTATTTCTTCAGATATAAAAGAATGCCAAATAGTGGTAATTTCATCTTTATCACTGTTATTTCCGTTAGGTCCGAAACTACCGATCCAATCATAATTGCACTTGGTAATAAGCTGGTTATTATTGAAATGCAAACTTGTGCAAACTTTGGTGACGATCGAGTCATCAGAGTTATTTGGAATTCATATTTTTTTTTCAAATATTTTATATTCTGCTATCGCCTAATCATATGATACTCACGAAATTGAATCATTGAACTTTCATTTTGCGATCAAGTATTGAATTTCAATTCGATCCTATCTTTGTTTTTGGAAAAACAGAATGAGGAATGGATATACAGCGTGTTCCCCCTTCAACGAGACAAACATATTTAGCATTTAGCATGACATTGGGAGATGCGCGGAGATATCCCTCCCTTTTCTTTCTAAAGAATTCGATTCATAATGAGCCTCAGCTCATTTTTGTTTCAATTCAAATTCGAATTCGTTTCGAAAACTTGGGAAATAATATTCAGTAAGTTTCGAATCAACTGTCGAGTTTGATGAACTACCACTGTTTTAATAATATTAGAATTACCCCAATTTACACTGGAGAGGTAACGTGAACCCAATGTCCGATAGTGGAGAGAGTTCAATTCCCACCAAAGTTTTTTGAAATTTTTTTTTCGGTTGATAACTTCATATTTCTATTCAGGTCATTCTGAAGGCTAATCAGCATGATTGTGACCTCCGTGAGGTCACCAGTTTTTCAAATGAAAATGATGTATGTACTTCGGGAGGAATCTTTGGAAGGCTATAAAATGAAAACCAATGAATTTTTTTATTCTGTTTCACACCAGTGTTCGAAATGAAGGATATATCTTCGAAAGATTCCAATGATTTTGGGTGAAATTATTTTTCACTGTAGACATGTAAAAAAATCGAGTTTGAAATTCGAAAAAATTTTTTCACGGAAAATCATACGAAATCGGGTACATTGAAATAATGTTATCCAATTTGGCAATTGAAGATAGAAACTTGAGACTCTCCGCAATTATGAATTTTTTATTCAGAATTCTACATCACAATTTAACTGATCATTATTTTAAACATCACGCACAACTTAATACAGTTATCAGAGTATTGCTCTGAGTTAACATTGAACTCCCTGTATCTCGCTTATGCTTCGGAAACGGGGTATATGTAATAAGGAAAAGATGGCTCTCCTAATGTCATCTACACGGCTACATATGTTTGTCCGGTTTATGGAAAAACACCCTGTATGAAATTTAAAAAAAAAATTGTTCTAATGACACAAACATCACGAAATTTGGCACGAAGTTGTTTTTCAGCGTCTTCAAACTAGCTGCGAAGTTTTAACATGATTGAATGAGTATTTCTTGAGTTATACCGAAAAAACAACGATATCGAGAAGAAATTGCACATATTTTTTCCCAATATCTCCAAAACTAATTGACGTATCAAATTGAAATTTGGTACACAACTGTGAAATATGAAGCTGAAGGTATGAGCAAAATTTTTCTCAGAATGATGAATCGTTTCTGAAGCATTTTTTTTTTAATTAAGTGACCATACGATCCCGACGGAATTTTGCTTGAAATTGGGAGTTGTAATGCTTCGAATAACTGCCTAGTTTCAAACCAATCACTCCAAAGGTTCCTGAAATATCAGGGGACCGACCTCCAATTTTCTAATGGCTATAACTCCGAAACCATTTGGCCGAACTCAACCGCAGCATTTCGATGCGCGAACTACCCTAAAAGTTTCAGGTCGCTAGCTTGCTTCGTTCGACAGTTATCGTCGGCCAGACGGACAGAATCGATTTTGAAACTGGTTTCGTCATCAGTGATTCCAACCTAGGCGCTTGAGACTATTTTTGGCGCAAAATTCAAAAATTACAGACATTTGGACAAAACGATAGCACGCTGTTCTCCGAGAACATGCGCACAAAAATGTATGTGGGCTTAACTAAAGCTATAATCTGAAATATTATGTGTGAATAATATTGAAGCTGAAATTTTGTCACAAAATCCTCGGAAAAATCTGAAAAACTGTTGACAATATTTGTGGCCATACAACGAAATGGATTTGCGATCCACTGAGAATATTTAACACTTTATATCATCGTGAATGTTTTAGTTCTGTAGAGCTAATACAATGTGATGCTATTTCAAAAATCACAAATGCATTACGTGATGCATCTGGATACCAAAAACGCCTAAACAAAAATTCAGAAAAATATATCTTTAGAACCATCAAGCGAATTTAGTTCCTCTACAAAAATCTCTCACACGGAATATGCGAAAAAATTGGAGACTGAGTTCATGAATGAGCAAGATCCATTTTTTGGGTCTGAAATAGAAAGTAGTTGGATGTCGAATAACGAATGAAACATTGTCGCTCAGCCAGAGATATCTGTCTTTTCCATCGTTGGAAAAGGCCTTAAGTGAATTCAAATTGACATTCTGCCTTCAGGTCTCGCGATCTGAATATTCAGCCTGCCGATTACAATTTGAGAACAGATTCATCTTCGTGGAAAAAATGGCCTAAGGCGATGTAAAAACCAATTTGATATCGAATTTTCAAATGAAAATGTTGACACTGATATATAGGACCGTATTTTGATTTATGCCCGAGTCCTATATGATAGGATAGACCCAGTGATTCCCGGATATTCACCCGATATAAACGCTCGAAAACACTTATCATTTGTAAACAGGAAAATTGTAGATGGGGAGAGGTTTCCCATCTGCTCCGATGCCAGTATCTAACCGAAAAGTTGTACGGTGCTTCGCTTATTCAGTTTGTCAATATTGAATCTGGTTCAACATAGGAGATGCTTGGAAAGGGAAATGTGGGAAAATTGTGAGGAAATATTATTCAAAAACACGACATAATGACTTTTCGCTCATTCCATTCATTTCCAATGATACTACAAATACAGATGCGATTATGGTTTTGGAAACACATTGTTTTTGGGAGAACGACTCTTTTCAATCGTTTCCGTGGCCTCTTTGAGATATCATGAAATCTATGGAATGATTTCTGATGCTTCAAATCAATCATTACTAGTATAACTCATCTCTTTTTTCTGAAATGCTCATCCCTCAAAAACATGTCGCGTGAAATTTTTCACAAACCTCCTACAAAATATGCAGTAGCTGCTTTTCAGACCTACGGATTGCAAATATTCAATATTGAAAAATGGAAAAATCATTATGGTTATAAGGTAACAAAACAGTGTGTAGCTACTCTCTATTCCACTTACACTTTCTGCGTCTAACGCACGTTTCGGAAACCGAGTTTCCTTTGTCAAAGACATATCGTTACTAACTACAGTTACAAGTGTACATGTTGAACAAGTGAGAGGATGGTATGAAGGACCAATGGGAAAGGGTTGTTGAAGGCCATTAGGGTAGTGCTGGACTATCATGGGTGAGTCAGGTAAATATTTGGAATAATGGGTTACTAATGGGGGTGAGTTCATTGTTTAGCAATCTGTCTTTCCTCTTGAACATATGTATACCTTCAAGAGTATTTGAGTCATTTTTGCCCGAGTTTTTCAATAGCCTCACGGATTTTTCTGAAATTAAATGACCGGTTGTTAAAACGTGATCAGCGACCGCCGTTTTGTCAGGATGGTTGTTACGAATATGGCTCATGTGTTCCTTGAATCTCGTGTTGATGTTCCCTGCTGTTTGCCCGATGTAAGATTCATCGCAGTCTGGATATTTTATTTTGTATATGTCCGATTTTAATTAAGTTATAAGGCATTGTTGCAAAATGGCGAATGCGCCTGCTTCGTCGTACAATATAAATTCGAATGAACTGATTGAAAAAGAGCATTTTCAAATATCTTAGGTTTTTGATGAGTGAATAACAAGAGGGATGGACGAAGCTATAAAATAGTTGAATTGAAGTCAAGAGGTTAATCGCGTACCTCAATTCCACAATTTCATTGTTCCATGGTGAAAACGATATTCATGGAAGTTCTACTTATAACGGTATAACAGGAAATATATTTTTCATTTGAATAGGACACTGCGTTTAATTTTCCAGATTTTGATAGACATACCCACTACACAAATATCTACTGAGTGCGATTCGATTGAAATATTTTTTGAGTTATTGAGAGATCAAAATTGCAGATGTCCTAAACTGGACAATCTTTGAGCGGATTTTTTCATTTACCCACCTGGCTGTTCTCTACGCGCGCGTGAAATTAAAAATATATGATATAATTGGGAATAATTCTGTTAATAATTATGAACAATGGGCCAATTGGCCTTTAGATTCATGGAAAATGCTATAACCTTTTGAAGAAACGACAAAGAATTTAATATTCAACGAGCAGATTCGGAGCTCAATATTCAGACAGAATTCTAGAGTCAGCAGCTTTTGCGTGCATGTTTGAATTATTTGCCAACGTGCTCATCTTTACACGTGTTGACCCTGACAAACGTAACTTCACTTTCTGATGGAAACGGCCGATGGTTAACACATCATCTTCAGAAAGAACAGTTGAAAAACTTGCCATTCATATAGAAATAAATTGGACTCAATCCAATTAATTTAGTAAGAAGTCAGAATTCGTGAAATGCAGCGAATGATTTTGCAGATATACTTCTCCAAAAGTTTAATTCCGCAATATTGTCAAAAAAGCCATATTGAATCGAATTGAAATCTATCACATAATTTTGATCGGAGGTTTTCGAAGAATTTCGTGAGGATGATTTGCTTAAAATATCGCAATATATAAAATATTTGAAAACAAATTGGAATTTTCAAATGGTTTCGATGACACTATCAGCATATCGGAATTGCGCATCAGTGCAATTGCGATACTGGCCGACTGCCAGTATTTGATTTGACATAGGATTTTTCATCAGTGAGTTCGACCTAGTGGCTCAAGACCATTTTCGGGGAATAATTTTGAAAATACAGACACTTGATCGAATGATAGCTCACCTTTCCCAAAAATATGCGCGCAAAAAGTAATCCAATCGAAATGAATACTCATACTTAGTCGTAAAATGATGGTTCGATGGTTTCTGTATAATATCGAGTTGATATGATCAGAAGATGACAAAATCATTTTGTTAATGAGTGAGGCTGCGTTGAGCTGGGTCAATATAAGGATGGATGACCACTTAGTTTTTTCAAACTCCTGTTTCAATTAAAACTGAATATCCACTGTAGTTTCTGGATGCATTGTTTGTGATGAGACCATTCTTTTGATGTATGTTTTCTATCACGGGTAAATTAATTCTGCAATCAATGATGTGATGTAATATATCGTAGTCTCTGATTGAATCATGCCTTTTAGTGAACCATTGTATTTCCGATATTCAGGGGGCATTTCCAAAGGCGTCATTTATTAAACTGTGCGTTTCCGGAGGCCTGCAGGATAACAGCTATATTCATTATGGAACGTGCTGTTGACTGTCACCACAAGTGATATATAACTTGAAAATTTACATCTTCCATATACGATCATCCTTTAGTTTTTAGCAACCCCTACGGCCCTACGTCGATTAAGGGTATTGAGATTTATTCGTTCAGAGTTGACTGAAAATTCAATAGCAGTATCAGGCCACCAAGGAAGGGGATTTGTTATAGAACTGGTCCTACAACTGTTCTTGACAAATTGATTGAAGGTGAATTTTGAGCGTTCTAATGTCTTCCATTTACGCATGAAATGAATTAACAGGGATGAAAGTTTGAGAATGAATATATATTGCATGTAAACGTTCATCCAAAACTTGAAAGTATGTCATATAAAAAGGTGTTAGGCCACAACAAAATGTGAATAGATAGAAGAGAATATTCTATAATATTATTCCTCATTGAAAAAAATTGTGTGAGTCTTGCTCCTAAAAGTTTGTTCTGTTTACTTTGAATGCATCTTTTATCAAGGAATACGCATTTTAAATTACAAATTATCAGTAGAGTTGAAGTGTTATTAGAGTTAATTTCAACTTTCACCTATTATTCGAAAATATAAATGAGATGGTTTTATCTTCCATTTATCTTGTCTCAGAAAAAGGAAGAATTGCTCTAACGATCACGAGTAACCAACAGATATTGACTTCGCTGAACGCAGCTTCACTTCGTGACAATTCGATTTTCCATCGATTACATGATCCTCGCGGAATTCTCCATGTACCACCAGGCCGTAATTCATCACGAAGATGGTTGTGCATACAGAACAATGAAAAATGAAAGGGAATCAGTGTGGAATTTTATTGTATGTAGGAACCGAGCACTTTCGACACAGAGTCATCATCAGGGTTCCCTGAAAGTGTAAATAATACGGTTATTACGAAAAAACGGTAAACCCGCAAGATTTCCCGTCGCCGAGATATTAAAAAGATTTTCACATCATTATGCGCAGTGTGTTTTTCTGAATAAAAAATGTGAAATCGAACATAGGCGGTCTCCCTTAATTCGGAAGATATGGGCCCCCAAATTTCCAAAATGATTCGTTTTCAGGTCCCTTTTTCCACCATAAAAACGATCTCTCACTTCATCTGTATAGTTCACAAACCACATTTGAACCTTCAACCAACAATAAGCAACACTTTTTCTCAAGAATAATCAATATTTAATGAAAAAACAATGAAATTACTGGATAACCACTTAACCTCTATTCCTTCTGATTTCGACTCAGTCTAAAAGTGAAGTTTGGCAATGGCGCGAATTCCATCGGTCGGAATCGTGCCATCGTGCGTATTCGTGAATGAGATTATTGCTGGCGAGAAAAATGAAATATGTTCTTAGTTCTTACTGTGTTTACTGCTATACTCTAAATCTTCCAATAGGAGAATTCGTTTCTAATGAAATCCACAAGGTTGAAACACATAGTAATAGAATGAGAATACACCCTGATATATATTTCAACGTACATTTTTTTCATATGTGATAGGTCGCGCCCTTCCCAGATTTCCAATGAAATCGAGGTTATTATATAACCCATTTTATTGGAATACCCTGAATCTCATTCTAAACTGGGACCATCTCGAAGACAACAAAAAACGAAGTAGGTAAAAACCTCCCTATTTTGAAGGGGAAAGAAAGTTCAAACGAAAATATTGAGAGTGAAACCTTAAACAAATAATTAGTAGTAGAATCTTGGAAATGGACATGAACAATCCTACTACTTAAACAAATATTCTCAATGATTTTGTTTTGATTTTAGAATAACCACCCCTTCTTCAGTGACAGAAGCATTTTCCTTACAATCATATCCTTCAACTGCCCATCATTTCATATTTCCCGCCAGCAACTACTCTTCGGTCATAATACGTTGGTCAGCGATGAAAAGACGCTGTTGCCAAGCTCAGCTTTAACATTGAGAAGGATTTCGTAGAAATAAAGGTTAGGTGGTTGTCTAATATTTTCACTTTTCTTCCTTTAAATAATGAATATTCTTGAAAGAAAGTGTCGCTTTTCGTTGGTTGAAGGTTCAAAGATCATTTATGAACTAGATTTGAGATGTGAGAGATCCTTTTTATGGCGGAAAAAAGGATCTGAATGTGCAACAATTTGGAACTTTGGGGGCCCATATCTTCCAAACAAAGAGAGACCGCCTATGTTGGCCTTCATATTTTTTGTTCAGGAACTCACACTGTGCATAATGATGTGAATATCTTTTTAATATCTCGGCGACGGGAAATCTTGCGGGTTTACCGAAAAAACTAATTTAAAAATAATAATATCCTCTCCAGGAATGATACCACAAGTGGCATATGTGAAACAGTCACGAATCAATAAAACAGCTATCCCGAAGGGAAGTAAAGCTAACAAATCCAAAAACTCACGAAATGAACCAAAACTACGTTCGTCCGCCACCCACTGTCGAAACGAGGCAAGAAGAATGTAGTGGAGTTTCAAACCCCACAATATTTGATGGTAACACAAAGAATATAGCCAACGGATGACCAGCAGACAAACGGACAGCGCCTTCTTTCTAGTGCCAGAGGCTTAACGTGCATGCTGGAATTGTCAAATGATTTTACAACCTAAAACTTAAAGGTATAGGAAACAGCGATAACCAAACATACTATGAACAGAATAACCTTCAACAAATGAAACTGCAACTTCCAAACCCGCGATAAAGAACACGAAGATCAGGAATGTAGTCTCTTGAACAAAGGGGTGAAAGTACAATTGAGTTTGACTTGAGTATTCTCATGAACAATTTCAAGATCTTCGAACAAGTTCATCTTAATATCGTAGTATTTGTTGGTTGTCATGGTGGCAATATTTTGGAAGCTGATTTGGACTGAATGGGTGTTTAGAAAATTTCAGATGATTCCCAAATGCCGATGTTTGAGATCTGCTTGAATGTTGCTTGATTGATGAGTTTTCTTCTGGTTTGACCCACGCAGGGGGTGCCACAACTAGCGCAGCTGAGATTATAAAAATTCAGCTTCGGTCAAGTTTCTTGACTGATTCTTTCGAGTTCAACAAAAAAAAGAGCCCAAGATGGGCTCCAATTTCGAGTTTGTGAGTTATTTTATTCAGGTAGTATTGTGTTTACGGTTCCCCTAAATAGTAAACGCTTCCCAAAGAAACAGATCAGAGATTTAATATCTATAGAACAGTTTTGGAACCTAATAACAAAGACTAGAGTCGTGAATGGGTAAAATCTATTCCAATCGATCACGATCACTTAACCTTAAAATCTAAAATACAATCATGTGGAGTACATCACGGTATGTGATATTTTATTCGTATAATGTTGGTCTTTTCATACTTTTCAAGAATTTTTTATTTCAATGAACATACGCTAATTGGTTTAAAATCTTTTTTGACATTCTTGAATATTGTATCTGTATCAATATGAAAAGATATTATATATCTGCTCAAAAGTGTACTGTCATTGGTTGGATACTATATAATACTATTCATTTGAAATAGAATAAAACAAATTATAAACATATATTTATTTTGGGAGTATAAAAAGATAATAGAAACTCATTCTTTCCATATTATCAACAACAAACATGTACAGTACCCAATTCTAAAAGTTTTTTTTTCACGGAAGAATAAGTTTTTCTACCTTTGCAATAATTTTATAATTTTTTTCTGAGTTTCCACTCGCAATAACTGAAACAGAACTATCAAAGATTCCATACTTTGCAAGAACATTTTGCGTTGTTCGGTATGGTTCGAGAATCAATGTTCGATAGAAAATTACATGAGTCTGGTATGTTCCTCACGGCTTCCCATCCTTATATTATCGATGATAAATCAAAATTTATCTCGCTAATAACTGTCATTTCACTGCTATCATTCTACTGAATTACACGAGAATCAGCTTTATGTCTGCTTGACCAGAAGTGAAATACGGATTTACTGGAAAACCTTAGCTATGGATCGAATAATGAGAAAAATGAATATTCTTGTTTTCAACTTATGATATAGTTAAAAAAATACAGCTCATAGAACCTACCTTATGAATTTTGGTTCTTTTATTCTTCCAACACTCAATCATAGATTCGAAAATATAGATATTAGTATATGTACATTATAATCGAACATTGGAAAGTATGGAGTTTGTTTCACAGGAATGAGACAATAATTATTGTTGGAAAAGCTTATTTAATTATGCCGACGTTTCGTTGGATTTTTCCAACATTTTCAAGGCTGTAACAACATAAAGCTATTTGACACAAATGTGCATTGTAAAGACGAACAATAGAGATGACTTACCTAAATTAGCAGCTTTTAAATTAACATAGATGTAAGAATAAAAACTGGAGAACGAATCACCACTACAGAGACGAAACAAAATTCACAATCAGTTAAAAGCATAAAAATCCACTCGTATATACAATTAAAACCATAAATTAATAAATAAACATGATACGTCATTGACGACGACAAACACTAGACTTAACAAATCGAGTTACAATTCCTGTATAAATTCAACAAATTATTATAGATCATACTCAAATTTTGAGTATCAGCTCTTGTATTTACAGTATCTTGTAACCTTATATGAACCATTTCACTCACATTTCGTCTAGGCCAATTCTCCTCCCAATCCAAAATTTCAACGTCACCGAAAGCGAAGCGGTGACCCTCCTCAAAGTGGTGGAGTGATAAAGATGTCTTTTGCTCTTTATTGCGGAAACTTTCATTACAATCATATTTGTGTTGATTGATTCTTGTTTTTAATAACTGTCTAGTTTGGCCCACATAACACTTCTCACAATTTTCGCAAGAAATTTTGTATACTAGATTTGAACAGTTTAAAACTGGGGTATGATCCTTTAATGGAGAATAAACCATCTTAATTTTTCTCACACTATAAAAAGCCAATCTTATCCTAATATTACATTGTGCGTTGAGCAAGCGAGCGATTTTGAAAGATATATTAGGTATATACGGAAACCTGAAATATTGAAGATCACCTATTGTGGACCCTGTTCTATTCAATTGTGCCTGATCGGGTGATCTATATTCGTTCAGTATTTTATTAACAAGAGCTGTAGGGTAGTCGTTATTTTTCAAAAGGTCTTTAATTTTTTTGATGATCTCTTGATGGAAATTCGCACTGCTTAGACTGATAGATCGATAGATCAAGTTTTTAACGACAGCAAGTTGCTGTGGTCTCGGACTATGAGATCTGAAACTTAATAAGCGTCCTGAACTCGAAGGCTTCATATACCACCTCGTAGTGAGGGCACCATCATCTCGACGTACCACTGTGGTGTCCAAGAATGCCAATTCTCCATTCACTTCTTGTTCTATTGTGAATTTAATACGTTCATGAAAACTATTGAAAGTATCCAACAGTTCACTGGACTTGTAATCAGGAATTGCTAGGAAGGTATCGTCAACATAGATTTTTACGAAAGGAACATAAAACGAGAGACTGTGGATAAATTTTTCAACAACCTTGTTGAAAAATGTATCCAACAATAATTATTGTCTCATTCCTGTGGAACAAACTCCGTATAATCTAAAGAGACGTGAAAATCATGATTGGAAAGTATTTCACTGTTACTGGAAAAGCAGGCAAACGGCCTTTACGTCACTTCATTTCTTCTTCCTAATTCTATGAAAGAAGGGATCGAAGAACCATTTACAAATAAGGGTGGTTGAAAGAATAAAATAGTGTCCAAGTTCAAAAGTCAATTCGGAAGTCGTTTTCTAGAGTAAATCTTGCATACTGTACCACAAATCACGATAGAGCTAGATAAAAAGTAGTATTCTCGAGGGAAGCCGTTCCAACAATATAAGGGTAGCGGAAAGACTAGGGTGAATTCGATGTCTCAAGGCTATAAACCACTAACATAAAATTATAACTTGCGAAATGGAGATTTCAATCAGAAGTTTTAGAGTTGTTTTGCTCATGAATCCACTCGGTTTTGTGCATCGTTCTTTGGAATTTGGAATTATTGTCATTACGAGCCTTTTCTTGCTTTTTGATGGCAAGGGTGTTTGCGTATCATCACAAGGTTTGTTATTTTCGAACTTTTAGCCGATAATAGAATGCGATTAGGTTGGACTCAGTGATGAAGATTATTGTGGTAAAATTCAACTCTATCACGGGCATAAATATTCATGAACACCTTAAAAGTGCCTGGACACTCCAAATTTTAAGGGTGAGAGGCGGACCCGAATGATATATGATAGATGTAAATATATTTTTTTTGTATTTACATAATAAATGTTGCATCAACCATTCAGGATATTAGAAACACCGATGATATACACTATATGTAATTATAAAGATTAGTGTTCTTGAGGTATTGTACAATATTGCATGCTTGATTGACACTTTACATATCTGACATTGAGGCACTTGAAAATATAGGTCTATGGTTCGTTTGGGCACTCTATAACACATTTTTGAATGTCCATAAAGTTAGCAGAGCCACTTGCACGGAAGTCAATGAAAACCATCTCATTAATTGTCGTATATTTGTCGAGAATTTGTCGTGAAAGAAAAAAATTTGTCGCGCTTCTAGTTTTTTTTTTAAGGGGTGGCTCTGCTAACTTAATATTAAGTTAGCAGAGCCATTCTAGAATATGCATCGAATTGGATCAAAAATGTTATCAGTAATTGTCGAGTATTTGTATTATGTCATCCTGACATAATACATGTCACAAGTTTTTCACTTTATTCCCGATATTTTATTAGATTTCTAGTTCGAAATGAACAATTATGGATCTATGGGAGATGATTCCCCAATAAAGGGGCCTGTAGCGTTCTTCGTTTATCTGAGGATCTGAAAATCATCGCTTGGAGGACTGAACCTGGTCGAAAGACCCTCTCGGTCATGAGCAAATGTAGGTGATATTATTTACTGCTTCCTTCTGGTTTTCTGTCCCTCTTTCTGTTTCAGATATTATGTCAAGATATTTTGTCGAAATGAATTCAAGATGACGAAAAAATTATTTTCAAATGAAAAAGATGCCATCCATCTTCTATAAACAAATTACTACACTTATACGGGGAGACAGAATTTTTCCTGAGGTTTTTATCTGTGCTCTTGTATCATACGCAAATATGTATGGTACCCCGTTTACATTTCCTCTGCTAACACTGTGATATATCTTAGAATTGTAATGCTCGTTCTCAAAAGAATATATATATATTTGTCGTAGACCATCTAGCCTGAAAAAACCAGAAAAAATATTTTTTTTATACCTTTTTTATAGGTTTTAATGAAATGTTCTGGTTTCTCAGGAAATTTTTCATATTCGGCAACACTTCATCGGTAAATTGATATTTCAGGTATATTTTCCGTATCATTATTGACTGATATTGGGTTGTATATGTTAAATCTTTCATTTCCCGAGATGAACAATTTTCGTTTCAATGCTGAATAATGGAAATATTCCATTCTCACGGATATACACCGACGTAACTTTGTGATACAAGAAAGTTAATTAGATGACCCTTTTTTCTTCCGGAAATTAGCTGAACGATTGGAGGACGACCAAGACATATTTGTCGTGAAAGAAAAAAATTTGTCGCGCTTCTAGTTTTTTTTCTTTCACGACAAATATGTTTTGGTCATCCTCCAATCGTTCAGCTCATTTCCGGAAGAAAAAACGGTCATCTAATTAACTTTCTTTTATCACAAATTTACGTCGATGTATATCCGTGAGAATGGAATATTTCCATTATTCAGCATTGAAACGAAAATTGTTCATCTCGGAAAATAAAAGATTTAACATATACAACCCAATATCAGTCAATAATGATACGGAAAACATACCTGAAATATCAATTTACCGGTGCAGTGTTGCCGAATATGACAAATTTCCTGAGAAACCAGAACATTTCATTAAAACCTATAAAAAAGGTATAAAAAAAATATTTTTTCTGGTTTTTTCAGGCTAGATGGTCTACGACAAATACTCGACAATTACTCATAACATTTTTGATCGAATTCGATGCATATTTCAGAATGGCTCTGCTAACTAAATATTAAGTTAGCAGAGCCACCCCTTAAAAAAAAACTAGAAGCGCGACAAATTTTTTTCTATCACGACAAATTTGTTTTGGTCGTCCTCCAATCGTTCAGCTCATTTCCGGAAGAAAAAACGGTCATCTAATCAACTTTCTCGTATCACAAAGTTACGTCGATGTATATCCGTGAGAATGAAATATTTCCATTATTCAGCATTGAAACGAAAATTGTTCATCTCAGGAAATAGAAGATTTAATATATACAACCCAATATCAGTCAATAATGATACGAAAAACATACCTGAAATATAAATTAACCAATGCAGTGTTGCCGAATCTGACAAATTTCCTGAGAAACCAGAAAATTTCATTAAAACCTATAAAAAAGCTAAAAAAAAAATGTTTTTTTCTGTTTTATTCAGGTTAGATCGTCTGCGACAAATACTCATAACATTTTTGATCGAATTCGATGCATATTTTAGAATGGCTCTGCTAACTTAATATTTAGTTAGCAGAGCCACCCCTTAAAAAAAAACTAGAAGCGCGACAAATGTTTTTCTTTCACGACAAATTCTGGACAAATATACGACAATTAATGAGATGGTTTTCATTGACTTCCGTGCATGTGGCTCTGCTAATTTTATGGACATCAATTTTGACGGTGATTGTGGTACGGCATAGTTCGCATCTTGAAGGTGATTCATGCTTCAGAAGATAACTGAGTGTAAGGTTCGTATGATCAGGGCGTAGACGAGTAACTTTAGTTCTGTGCTGGCGACGAAAACATTGCCATTTTGCTCACTGAGACCATCCGGATTGCCACGAAGTTATTAACGTTTGTTTGATATAGTTTTTATGCACGGGGAGAACTGCAAAATTTTAGGAGGGTCGTATGACTAACAAAAACCAATTCTTTTCCGAAATACAATTTTATTTCGGAAAGTATCCGTTAGATTCGATTGAAATCTGGTTTGAAATTTCAAGTTATCACTCGGTATAAATTCGAACAGGGCTGCATTTTCGGGAATATTGGGAAAATAAAATCTTTAATATGTATAGCTACAAAATCATGGGGTGGATTTTACCGTCAATAATTCGACATGAGTAATTAATAGTCCAAAGCAACTCAACAAATATCGAGGTCCTAAGTGGTTTGTTTTGGAGGTTGTTGTTCTCAATCATGAAACGTGAGGAAAGAATATCCCATATTGAACATATTTTAAATTGAGATGAACAACTTGAGATACTCGTCATTGTTTTAAATTGACACATGTCTGCTTTTCGGTGTGAGGGGAACCTAGGAGATTCAGCATCAAAACAATACAAAATTTCGAAATCTAAGTTTCAAATGTCAAATTCACCTCTAATTCAAGTGTGGAATGTTGTATATAAACTCGTGAAGTACATCAAATCTTCTTTTTGATATATCATCTCTTTTCAATGAACCAATTGTGAGGACAGAACCCTAATACGGTTGAATCATTTCCATGTTGCAAAATGGTGTATTCTCTGAATGAAATAATTACTGGGAAGAAGAAGTGTTATATGAATATTCCAATAATTGGTTCTGCACAAAAATATTTTCAGGAGACCTATGCAATTCAATATTAATTGACCTCGCTCAGCATTTCTCCAGTCTAGAAATGAAGATCGGTAATTTCGGTTTAAGTCTGAGCAAATACTGAATAATGAATATTCATATTGATTTATTTTTTGAGCTTTTGTGTTGGTGCTGAAAGTTGTCTCTGACAATCATCTCGAACAGTTTTTTTTCTGAGAAAGGGCTTCGTAGACTTGGAAGTTACAGTGTTGACTCAATCCTCAAATGAACCGGTCATCATACCTCAATGATTGCTCGAGTGCTAATCCGATCGAACTTTCAACATGATCGGAACTGGCATTCAGATGAAAAATAACCACTTGAATGTTCATGCAAATTTCTCAGAGATCGATATGTTCAAGAGTGACTCTGGGGAAGGTTTCAATATTTCAAGTGGTACTTACTGAATTTCATTTATAATTCATATAACCGTACTATAAATGACATATTTCTAAAGAATCTGACCATGTGTCAGAATTTTTCGTTTGTATTTTTGTATTTTGTATTGTATTTGTATTTTTTCCGAATATCCTAGGCTTCAACGAAACCCCTCAGAAGCTTAAAGCTTGTGCGAGTTAGGATACCGGGTGTGTTCTATGTAGGCTTTGTTACTAATTCCTTGCGCCACGTTAGGAACAGCACTGTTAATTGTTTACCCAACAACGAATGGTTGGACGGTCCCCTAAAAACCGGAAAAGTTATTTCCCGGCCAAGGGCTTGAACCCCAGACCTTACGATCATGGGGCTTGCGCTCTTACCACTGAGCTACCGTCGTTATCCTTCGAATTTGGATGGTGTAGTAGTATATGTGATATTTCTTTTGAAAATTAATAGAATGAATAAATTTGCTTTTTTTCGCTATGTTTCATGAAATGTTTCACAATGACTCTTATTTCGTAGTACTACTAGCCTGCAGGCTTATTTCTTGAAAATTTCGAGAAGTTGGTTATTCCATAGGTCCTTCTGTTCGTTCAGAAGTTTTACTGGCAGTTTATTGAGGTATTTGTAGAATTCCAACGATTTCAGAATGTCCAATTCCTCGACTTTTAGTATATTTTTTCATTGCAATCATCAGGAGAGAATACCTGAATTAAGTTTCCAGATGCCAGGTTGAGATTGTATGCAAATTGATGAATGCGCCGAGATCATTTCTTGATACTCGTATCGTATTTCACTTATCGCCTTTCGAATAAGGGTATGGTCCGTATATATTCTCGGTTACTAATGGTTAGTATCATGTGACAGATAATGAACTGAAGTATCAGAAATTTGGCACCACAGGCACTAACCATTAGTGACCAAGAATATAGACGGACCTCAACCTAAGTATGAATCATTTCGGAAGTTATTGGTACCTTAAAATGGAGAGACATATTCCAATTCAATTTATTGGTAGATTCATTTCGGAATCGAAAAAATTACGCAATATTTTGATGGTATACGCAGTATAGATACACCTAAATTCGTCTTGGAACGTCGCTGAATTAAATCTCGTCTGGTGATTATTCTACGTCATTCTATATTCAATTATCTCTGCCTCTGCCATGTAGGGGCCGCTCCATATCATCGGAATTTGGACTGTACGCGAATCCCGAAATGGAACAAGGAAGCCTTGAGGAAGACGAAGCGGACTGATTAAATTGTACTGGTTTCGGGAAGATGGATTTTCATCCAATATTCAGAGCTCCCGGCACCGTAAGTGAATCAGTTTCGGATATGGAAACGCAGCAACTGTATGCGAAACCCGTTTTGTGCATCATGTAACTTATATCGGTGTGTATTATGTGGAAGATTTGCAGGGTTGCCATGACTTAACTCGTAACATCCTCACGAATCATTCACTTGTGTACACATCACCGATTCATTTATTCAAACAGGCAGAGTCCACTGTACTAATTAATTTCTAACCGGAGGTGTTCTGGCAAACACCCATTCGAAATTCAATTTCATCAAGGAAATATAATTCAGCTGAAACTTTTGTTGATACACTCGCCAGTAAAAGAATTGACTCATCTATTCGAAAGAATGTCGCATTTAAACTCAGTATGTAGGATATTTGCGTTTACTGTGAAAAGAATACATATCGGTACTGTGTCATATACAGGTTTGGAAAAGACAGTCGGTAAGATGCGAAACTCAGTGGTAATCTAGCGAGAGTCAGAATAAAATGGGCCAGTGGAAGAATCAAAATTACACCGTGATGCTATATCGAATAAACGACTGTTCTATTGTATTGGCAGGTTGAAAATATCTGGTGGGGGCTGCAGTTCACGATCTGCGATCGAAGGAAGCGCTTGCAAGTGGGCAGTAGCTCTCTAAACAGGAGGTGCGTCAGACCGTATTGGTCGGAAATAAATACGAGAATTGTATTCCAACCGATATGGTCTAACGAACCTACCGTTTGCAGTGTTACTGTCTACTGGCAAGCGCTTCCTTCGATCGCATTAATCGCGTATCGTGAACTGCAGCCCCACCATTGCCACTGCAAGAGAACAGTCGTTCATTCGATATGGCATCACGGTGTGATTTTGATTTTTCCACTGTTCTATTTTTTTCTAACCCCCGTAAGATTCACACTGGGTTTCGCATCTTATCGAGTGTCTTTTCTAAACCTGCATATAGTCACGATATATCTTCAGAGGAAGAAAACGTTGTTGCTGAAACGTGAGCTGAGGTACGAACAGAACAAGTGGATCTCGGTCGAAGAGGAGGTCGAGGTAGCGGTCGATGTCGACATCCATATAAATCGAATACGTTGATGTGGATAAATAATAACAGAATATATAAGTTGACAGGATGTTTAGAGCCATGCCATTCAGGAGAGGTTAGCGTCGATGCTTTCTAGAATCAAATAATTTGTTCCACATGCACGCCTACTGCGCGTTCAATGCCTATAGTTGCCATCTGCCTTCATAGCAACTTGCATTAAATGGTAGAATGATATATTTTGTGGGCAATTCGAGATAATGATAGCTCCCCAACAAACACAACATACAGCAATTGTACAGTAACTGCATTACCGGAATGCAGTACATAAAATGTTGTATTGAAACTGCAGAGTCTCTGCGTTGGTGATACTGTTTTTGTAAAAATACAGCTGCTGTTAATCTTTTGTACAACAAAATCGAAACGCTGTATGAGACAACGCCGTCTCTGTCTTTGATGCTATATTGCGTCTAATATTCAGCCATCGATGTCCGGTACCACAGACCAACTGTGACGGTAGCCGGTACGTTAGAGAAGCGTTGTCAATCGTCGTTGACGGCCATGCTGATTTGTAACGCAAATTTGTTTGTGTTTTTTTTGTGAAAAATTCTAAGTCCATCGCGCTATTTGAACTGACTGTTTGTTCCGAGTTGACTGTGCTGCAAGTGTGAAAAACTAGAGTATCGCCATGATGAATTCCCGAAAAAACGAAATAAGGCAAATAAGACTGATCTGTGAGGTTAAGGTAAATATTAAGATGATTTCGTTTCTTTCGGAACTGGAATAAGTAGACAATAATATGAATCATTTGGGTCTCTACCTGAGCTGGACAGGGCCAACAGAAAACAGAATTTCGAATTACATCAACATCAATGAAGGAATTTTAGGTATTATACTCACACAAAGTGAAACTATTTTTGGAGGTTATACCCGAAACCACGGAATAGGAGTGAAGTAAATAGTTCACGATAGATTAGTGGTGTAAGGATCAAAAGTGCAGGAAAACGATACTCTGTCAGTTCGCCGATGTTTCGGAAAAATTTATTTCCATCCTCAGGGCTCTACAAAATTTACGCAAAACATGATTCGTAACAGTGATGAAGTTGTTCACAATAATAGAGGAAAAACGAGCAATACTATAAGTTATTGACTAGAAAAATATCTCAGAAAAAGTGGTTTTTGAATAATTTTGACATACAAAAAAAAGTTACACAATTCAAAAGACAGCTTAGGATAAAAGAAAAGTTAACATACATATAAATATACAGATATACATATACATAGATAGAGTACTTACAGACTGAACAAGTGTATCTTCCCAAAATCATTTTGTTGAGAACCAAATCAATTCTCCAGTATTTCTCGTAAAAAGAAATCATAACCGATTGAAAAGCGGGGAAAAACAAAACACAAATAGTGACTAATACACCGTGGGTGAGAACTGAAAGGACATTATAAGATTTCATATTTGTTTGGTTAGTTAGTTCATTATTTAAATTAATTTTATAATAAATCTTTCCATTAAAATTATTATTCCAAATTCAACAAACATTACTCATTTTAAGATCATAGAATCCAACTTGGGAAAGAGAGAGAGAGTCACGGAGAAGTTTTTTTGTCATTGGATCCTGATACGAATTTAAAATTTTCGGAATCATTTCAGAATTAGATACAACAGAGATTCATAACAATATAAGAGGACAACTACTGATTCAACCCAAAAATTTCTAATAAGATTCCCGAAATATGCGATCAAGAATTATAACTGAAACATTTGCTGAAGATGTTGCGCTGTTGAAAGAGTGTCAGAGTCAACGTGAAGTCGATCATGTTGTGCACCTAAGTTTTTCAGCGGTTTCGTGAATTCGCCAAGAATACCAAAAGAATGGTTGCATTATTTGGAGATGAGTGTCATCAGAAAAAGGCGTTCTTCAAAGCAAGATGATGGGCCTATTGTCATTACCTTGCTCGTACATATCTCTCTGATCTATATGTTTTAGACCTCGAAGAAACTCGGAGATGACTCAAGATAACTAATTATCTTATGCCCCATACCATCGACTAGCCAGTTCTCTTTTCGCAAAAGATTATGATAGTGAGGCAAACCGGAAATGTTGGTCGAAACCTATTCAGGTTCATATAAAATTTTGCTCTAACCTTGAAGCAATTATACAACGATAGTGTACAAAATTTAAGCTCAATCCGATATTCATTTTCAGGAATATTGGGAAAAATTTCCAATTCTGTTGTTCACGTCAGGACTCCTTCAGAAGTTTTTCTTGATTGAAAATGAAACAAAATACTCGAATGAAAATATGAACAAATTGAAACGTTAGTTCATATTTCTCCATGATTTGAGAGAGCTCAAATATAAAGCTTGAAAGATGTAAGTATCGATTAAAGCTTATTTTGGGAGGATTTTGCATCATTTTCAAGGTTTTTTCACTCCCAATATCATGAAAAACGCTCTTGCGGATTGCAGGATCAAAATATTTGTCAAGGGCAGTTTGCCTAATGAACAATACCGGTACAGTGCAAACAATCAACAAAGCGAACTGTAACGTTTCAGACTACAAATCTAACTCTTTCATCAGAAAAAGGAGAGTATTTTTAGAATTATTTTCTTTTGATTTTTCGTTTTGAGTTGAAACTTTTGTCAAATTGACATTCTTGGGAAAACACAGCAACACAGATTCATTTGGTTTGAATGTTTTTAATTTTACCCCTTTTTTGAGTAAATTCAGCCAAATAAGGACTATTTCTACAGAACAATGAGCAAAATTACTCTCTTCATTTAACAAAACGCAAGAGGGACTCTTCAATGTCAATTCGACAGAAGTCTCAACTCAAAACGAAAAATCGAAAAGAAAAAATTCTTAAAATTTTATCCTTTGCCTGATGAAAGAGTCAGATTTTTACTCTGAAACGTCACAGTTCGCTTTGTCTATTGTTTATATTGTTTCTGTATTCTTCATTAGGCAATCTGTCCTCCAAGAAACTGCCCTTGACAAATAGTTCAATCATGCAATCCGCAAGAGCGTTTTTCATGAAAAAACAATTTTATTCAATTTCAATAGCTCTGTTTGATATTGGAAGTGAAAAACCCAGAAAAAACCTAAAAAATGATTGAGAGATGTAAACCTACATCACGAGAGCATCACGGATGACCACAGCTTAAGAAGTATAATTTTTTGTACTGGCATTATATGAAGCTTCTCACGTTACATTCATTTTGTTCCTTCTTCTTTCCTTCTTAAATTCAATAAACTTCAGAGTAAAAGTAATTCAGGCGCATTTCTTGTAGCAGAGCATAAAATATCACACATTCCAAACAATTTCCCGAGAAAATGTGTGAGTGTTGGAATAGATTTGAAATATGGTGGAAATCACGGAGTACGGAGGATGAGGAACCTGTGTGTGAATAATTCAGAATGCCAATTTGTTGGATTGAGGGAGAAAATTAAATTTCTGAATTAAACATTCAGAAGTTTTCCTTCATTCACCTCATCCTTCCTCTACTCGAGAATGTCATGAATAATCCAGAAGGTCGTCCACAACAACCGTCAAATTAATTGGTCAGATTTGTCGAAATTCGCTCAATTTTTCTATGACGAAAATTAGCAATTTAATCCTTTCAAAAAAATATATGGGGTGTCGAGTTAACCTTACATATTCTCGGCCAAATGCTGATTCGGAATGCAAACATTCTCAATATGATTTTTTTCTATGTGAAATTCCCCTATTTTCAACATAACATGCAATTCTCGGAATTCTGAAAATTTTCACGTGACATGTCTACAATAACCAATCGAACTGATAGAATTCAGTGTGGCCACGTATCCTCCATTGTTTTCTCTACTGTCTTCATTTGGAACTTTTCTCGCTCAAAATCCCTGCGAAATAAACCTTTCGAGGTTAGAATTTATCCCAAGAAACATTACTTCTGGTTCAGACTCGATAATGGAATTGATTGTACCACAAATATGTTTTGACATATCGGATATTTCTATGAAATAAGAGTATGCTAATATTATGGGGAAATATATCCACTATTAACCGCAGTCAGCATCTTTTTGCGAGCATGTTCAAATTCTTCGCCAAAGCCGTGATCTCTTCATGAATGCCAAATGAAGCTTCGTGGTCTCCTAGTCATATCATACTCACGATATTCTTCAAGAATCTTCAAGCTGTCATTTTTCAGTCGAGTACTGGATTTCAATTCGATCCAATCTGAAAATAAAATTTTAAAAGGTTGAAAGAAATCGTTGGGCCGCCGATCGTGAACGCAATTCCCCAGGAAACAAAGTGAGAACCTTTATTTGTAAAGTAGGTTTAGACCCTATTTACGAAGGCCAAATTCGTTAATCGGTATAATCAACCCAATGATTCTTCAGATATGCCCATTCAAACTTTCATCCCCCCGATATTTCCAAAAATGCATGTTAGATCGAAATGCGCTCAATTACTCGATTGGAAAATGACAGCTCGAAGGTTCGCGCAGAACTTCGTGAAGATTGCAAGCGAATATTTGAAAAATTAATTTCAAATTTCTATCAAATTGTTCCAATGAAATGATCATGATAATATTCTGCACAGAGATGAACATCAGCATTCTCAAACCAGTGTATCATGATTGGATCAGTATTATTTGGACAAAAACCAACGAAATTCAATTCATTTTTCACAATATCTCGGCAATTTTGAATTTGATCTAACTGAAATCCCGTGAACTATTGTGAAATATAGATTTCTAGGTGTACGCAAATTTTTTCGACATATGATAGAGATCTTCCCAAAAATTGATTTTTTTCGTTAAAAAATTTGAAAAACTGTCAATCTACTACAATGAAGTTGCGCGTTATCGTGCGTCAACTAACTACCAAGTTTCAATTCGATCGCTCGAATAGTTTCTGAAATTCCATAGCTTCACGTCCTTGAGTAAACATAATTGATAGTGTTCACAGGGATAGGAACGTACAACCAACTTGAACTAAGCCGACGTTTCGTCCATATATTCAGACTTTATCAAGGCTACAGAGAAACAAAAATAGGTATAAAAACAAGTACTATATACATGTATAAAAACAACATTGGAATTAAAGTAAAATAAATTATAATAATATCCGTACAATTCCTTACCAAGTCCACTCAGTTGACAAAAGATGATATTAAGGGACACATAGGATTAAAATTTTATACTTGAACGGAGCAAAACATCGAATGAATCCACAACAACAAGGGTGATTATTTCATATGTCAATAAAATTCCAACAACCTGTCGCATGATTAATATTATTTCTATGTGCGGCGATTTTACATATTTATGGGATGTGGAATTCTCGGTATCTGGCCAGCAAATTTGAATACACCTGACTTAGATCTTCCGCGTCCGTCCTGTAATTGACTGTATCATTCAGTTTTATATGTATCATTTCACTTAGGTTTCTTTTCCTTCTATTAGTCTCATAATCCACAATTGTAGTGCTGTCAAAATCGAAAATATGACCCTTTGCAAAACGATGTGCCGCAAGAGCAGTGGTATTTTCCTTGTCCCTAAATCTCTCGTCACAATCATATTTATGTTGTTTGATTCTGATTTTTAGAAGTTGTTTTGTCTGTCCAATGTAACAACTTGAACATCCTAAACACGGTATTTTATAGATAACATTAGACCTATTGTTTAGAGGAGTCAGATCTTTTGAACCAGAAAATAATGAACGTACAGTCTTGAGGTTGTAAAAGACCAATTTATAGTTCGGTAATTTCTCTTTGATTGTGTTCGCAACGTTGTAGCTGAGAGATGGGATATAAGGGAATCTAAAATATCTTTTTGTTTGTTCTTCTTCACGATATGAATCACTAGTGTTAACCTGGCTATACTCATTAATTATTTTGTTCACTAGTGTTCTTGGATAGCTGTTCATATCCAACAAATCTCTGATCTTATTGAGATTCTCTTCGTGGAATTGAGGCGCACTCAGATTTATAACCGTATGAAGTAAATTTTTAATTGTACTCACTTTGTAGGATCTTGATGTTTCAGATTTGAAATTCATAACCCGTCTAGAGTTTGATGGTTTCATGTACCAACATGTTGACAAAGAGCCACTTTCGTCTCGTATAACCTTAAGATCAAGAAAGGCCAACGCACTATCCTCTTCTTCTTCAATCGTAAATTGGATGCGTGGATGGAAATCGTTGAAAGTGGACAATAGTTCATTTGCATTCTGTGGTCGAATCGCCAATATGAGATCATCTACATATAGTTTTATGAATTCTACCATGAACCTAAGTTTCTTCAAACTTTGGTGGATGAGCTCGGTCATAACGAAGTTCGCTAACGATGGACTAGCAGGGTTGCCCATAGCAGTACCATCTACTTGTTGGTAAAATTCAGTATTAAATTGGAAGTAACTCGAGTCATGTATGAATGCTATAATTTCCAAGAATAGTTCTTTTGGCATGTCCGTATAAGCCGCTATAAAACACTGTAGCCTTGATAAAGTCTGAAAATATGGACGAAACGTCGGCTTAGTTCAAGTTGGTTGTACGTTATTTGGTTCCTATCCCTGTGAACACTATCAATTAAGTTTCTGAAATATTGAGGAAATAACCTTAAAAATTCAAATGTCCATAACTCCGAACCCGTTCGAACGATTTGGCACGTCAACAAACTCAACCCTCGCATTTTGGAATGCAACCCTTCCTAAGAGATCCTATTCGATTGGTTTATCCGCACCTACGTAATCGTGCCTACAGACAGCAGCATCTACATCGGATCCGTCATCAGTGAGTGCAACCAGTCGTTTGATACCATTTTCAGCTCAGAATTCGAAAATTCTAGACGTTTGGACGAAACGATAGCACATGCGCGCAAAAATATGCATTTTCCTAGCGCACCGTATCAGTGTCATCCGGTCGAAAAATGCGTAAACCTTTCAAAATCGATATTATCGTTCGAACCCTACCGGTGATCAGAGCTTAATCCAACAATCGTATAACCCTTGTAATAAATTACTCCCCTAAAATTGATGGTATAATATCAACACTTATATAAACCATTTTCGTGACTGGAATATGCGGATTTTAACGTTGGGGACCATAACGGTATTCGGAAACGCAGCTTCCAGATGATATTAATGCTCCGATCCCTCGTTGAAACGTTAATTTCTTCTGTGCTTTGTCCAATTTGTTCTAGATTTTCCCATCAAGCTCCATTCTGCTGGCCGGTCTTATGAAGGTGGACCGAACCACCATTAATATATCGAATATACAGTGGGCGTCAAAATTATGGAACAAATTCATTTTCTCAGAAGAAAAATATTTGGCAACAAAATCCTGAAACAGGTCAATTTTTGTTTCACTTTTACCAAATTTATATGCAGTTTTGAAGGATTTTTGTTGCAAGTTGTGCCATCCCCATCAACCCTCTAAATTTTTCGAATAGGGAAAGTAGGTCATGTGGTACTTTTCTGGCAAGGTCTTTCTATTTTCTTTACAGGCGTGCAGAAATTTTCAAGAAAAAAATGTATCTTTTTGAAAAATTAGTTAGTTCAAAGAGGTTTTCAGTATGTGCACTTTGTCGTGGCTCATTTACTTTGAGACGATGGTACCTGATGAAATTTGTCACCGAATGGAAGTCGACCATTACAGTTTTGTTCGTGCACAACTTTCAACCCCTTCGAACCCTTTAATGGAGTAAAAAAATGGAGATGGTTGAAAGTTGTGCATGAACAAAACTGTAATGGTCGACTTTCATTCGGTGACAAATTTTATCAGGTACCATCGTCTCAGAGTAAATAAGCCATGACAAGGTGGACACACTGAAAACCTCTTTGAACTAACTAATTTTTCAAAGAGAAACATTTTTTTCTTGAAAATTTCTGCATGTCAGTAAAGAAGATACAAAGAATCGCCAAAAAAGTACCACATGACCCACTTTTCCTATTTAAAAAATTTAGAGGGTTTATGGGGATGGCACAGGGTGCAAAAAAAATCCTTCAAAAATGCATATAAATTTGGTAAAAGTGAAACAAAATTGACCTGTTTCAGGATTTTGTTGCCAAATACTTTTCTTCTGAGAAAATGAATTTGTTCCATAATTTTGACGCGCACTGTATATCTTTCCATGGAAATTTTTCGTCTATTATAAAGTTTTGAAAGTATTCTAGACATCACGTCGATTTTGAACAGTGAAGTACATTGATTTCATTACACATTTCGTGTTTGCAAACCCTTCGTAAATCAAGAAATCAATTTTGCAAATTCAAATGGCATAATAGGGTAGTGCTTGAACGATATTCTGATATGGATGTTGACACTGTCCAAAACTGAGAAATTAATATCCATTTCCACACAATCGATAAGGATTCGTTGCCTTCGACCCAATTCAATAAATTTTCGAGTGAAAGTCGAAGATATATGGAATCTTTGTACGGATTAACCATTTCAGGAATTCGACCTCCGTAAGTCATATCTTCCGGAAGTAATTTTGTTTACCGTTCGGCCAATCGTGAAGATTCTGCAGCTCAACCAGTTTGATGGCAATTTTAAGTTTGATTTTCTTCTTGTGATTCGTGAGGAATCACTTTCCAACTTGCAACCTAGACAGAATTCGACCTCAGTTTGAGTTATTCTGAATTCGGGCAGTCTATCTGTATTATTCAATCAAGGTCGGAAACACGTGATTCTCACCATCGATTAAATATTTGTCTTTTTCTTCTATAATCAATCTCCAAATGACAAACAGCATCCGGTAGACATATAAACTGATTTTCCAACAATCGCTATCTTGCAATTTTGAAAAAGCATGTCTGAAACAACAATAAAGAAGCAGGAATAAGAAATGCATGCGAAAAACACCAGTTTCTCTAACACTTTTCATTGATCCTTTCGGGAGCTTCAGATTTTTCTCAATAGAAAAACTTCTTTTCACGTGAAAAATCTTTGTAAATAAACAAACGGGAGAGTGGGGTAGAGATATTCCCTAGACGAATCCTAAAATCCTATTTATGATAGATCTTATCAATAACATAACCAAGATACGGGTGATTTTTGTATTCACCAATATTTTCAGATTATCATAATTTTTGAAGCATCCAGTATAGTTTGTTCAAGTTCGTAACTTAAGACTTAAAAGATTGATCGTTTCATATTTGAATAATTAAAAGAGTCTAGGTCTGTATCAGGAAAATATGCGACTGTCAAGCTCACCCTGTATATATAAATTTTGGAATTTGATTAAAATATTCGACCAGAAAATTACCAATTTCCATCAAAAATTTCAAGCAAATATCTGATTCAATAGTGAAATTCCTCTAAATTCTCAGACAAATGGTACTTTTTGGCTGAATTGAAAACATTCTCGGTTCACTAACTGGATATTGGTACTTCTGGATATTTCGATGAATTATTTCGAGCAGTGGCAAACATTTTTTGAGATATCGAAGTTTTTGAAAATTTTCAATGATATGAGCCAAATAACTTTTACGTAAATCTTTACGTCGATACTTTTTAACTGCAAACCTGCTCTTAATTCTAGAGGATTGGTATTTTTCGAATTGAGAAAAAAAATATCAGATGGCTGTTACGCCAAAACCGTTGGGTGGTTTTCCCCCATTAACGAACTGAACCTACATATTGAAGCAGTAAATCTATCTACAAAATATGAAGTCTATTATTAACCTGTTCTTACGAAAGCTTGCACGTACGACTGACCGAAAGGCCAGACATAATTGAATTTGACAAACTTCTCCAGAGAGTTCATGCTAATCGTTTCAAATCATTTTCGGCTAAAAATAAAAACATTATAGACATCCGAGCAAAATGATAACTTTCTTGTACTCTAGATTAAGCGTGTAATAAGCAAAAAAAAAATAATAGTAAAATATCGTTCGGCGGTGATGAATGTTAACAAACTCTTCTGTGATTTCAGATGCGCAGCCTAACCTGAAAATTTCAAGTCGCTCGCTTATTCCGTTCAGAACTTATCGTGACAAAAGTCTTCGGGCAGAATTGAGTTTGTTGTCGAATTTTTCATCAGTAAATTGAACCCAACCGTTAGAGTCCATTATCGAATGAAAATTGGAAAATTACTGTCATTCCGGAAAAAATGATTCTACGGTTTCCTTGGAAATATGCCACGACCCAAACGTCTTTGTTGAGAATGAAGTACATATATCCAAGCGTCTATTAAACGCAAAAACTTCAACAACTTCGATGAAGATTCCAACAGTGACTCGACTTCAGAATGAGAGCATAATTCGTCGATAAAAAACTGATTTTCGGAAATGAGAATTTGTAGGATCAGTGTTGTTCTTCTATATCTATACCATATGGATGAGGCAATAAATATCGATCATGTGATAACATAAAATCCAGACAACAGACGGTAAAGGAGCGTAGACACCTCATATTTCATAGAATTGTTTCGTATGCACCCTAACAGGCATACCATAAATAAGACATTTTGAAATATCCTCTAAAAACAGGGCTGGTGGAATGGAATCGCAGGATTAGTTGGATAAACAGGAATAAACCTGTGGCACGCAGACGCTAAGCTATATTTATGTACTGGCAATGCAGATTCGGTGTTTTTTATAGTCTACAGAAAACTACAGTACAAACCGGATCGAGAATTCAGAGTTATTCCCATTTTTGCGATTTTAGATCTCTCGTTTCGTATCTGTTCGATATTCTGCGTTTTGGGCTAGTTTCGGTCTCAAACAAATAGTTAGACTCAACATTTATAGCCGAAATCTAATCATGTGTCAAGAAATATATATCATTATATCATGACCACAAACTTACAACATAGATTGAGTTACAGATGATACATAACCACCCGACACTTAGGAAGTAAAAACATTTTTGAATGGGTAGAATTCACCGAATAATTCCGTAGATATATAAATTCGGAAATTAATTTTTCCAATATTTCCAAAAATACGGATCCTATTGAACTGAAATCTAAAGCTTGTTTGTATAAAGACTACCTGAAGGTTTATGCAAAATTTTTGTTCTTAACTACCATGATCAAGTCCCGAGTCCTTCCAGAAACTATTGTGCCCACGGAAACCTAGTGGCCGATTTCGAATATATCTGAAAGAATCATTCAATCAAAATCAGTGAAACACGCTTGGAACTTGATAACGGTAATCTGAGTACTAAACGGAAATCTGTGAAACTTGGTAGAAAAATCGTGTCGCTCGAGATTCATCCTCCAAGCTTTTCAGCAGGATCGGTGTACCCTAAAGGATCAAATCTGGGGTAGGAGGACAAAAAAATTTATGTCTCGAAAACTTACCACCGAATTTTCATGAAACTCTGAAAGTTGATTACTGTTGTATAACTCAACCTAAAAATTTTCACCCGGTTGATTTCCGACCAGTGATCCCTGAGTTATAAAGTATAACGCTGCAAATTGTGTTGGGAAAAACCAATGAGTTATGAATAATATATAAGTTTTATTATAGATATCAATGGTATTGGGTTATTTAACTGATAAAATGATAAATTTGAAATTTGCAGCGTTTTCTCTAGAAACTATCTTTGACAAACAGTTTGAATCCCGCAATCCGCAAGGACGAATTCTATATCTCATTTAATTTTGAATAATGAAAATATCCCGCCTTGGTCTGAGATAGTTATAACAATTAAATACAGATTTTTCTGTATAACCTTTACATAATATCTTTCGATATTGATTTGATATCTTACGATATACTTTTATGTCTTCGACGTACTACGTCTTCAATGACAAAATTATTATATCAACTGGCATATAATGATCAAAGTAAAAAACTTGAGAAAAGTGTAAAAAAATGAAATACAACCTAAAAACAATACTAGACAACAGTGTTTCATCTTCTATCTTTTGATTTAGAATCATCAGTAGCATTTATTCTATATTATACATCAAAAACTTACCACGTGTTTTGTTACGCACAGTTCACCTCAATAACGGAAATAAGCAGGTTTAAGTCCATACGCATGCTTGTTAGAACTGTGCATAGAAACAATAATGCCACAGATTTTACTTACACCTTCTTCTTCCCCTGACAAATGAAATGCGGTAAATTTTGAATTTAATATGAGATAGTTATAGTTATAGTTCATAGTCTGCGGCAACTATCAGCGCAGTTCAGGCTTGAATGAAAGTGTTGGAGCTAAAGGAACTGAAGATTGATTTCAGAGTTCTCTTTCTCAAAGAAGGCATCTGGATCAGGTCCGATTTCAGAATTGTGCTGAAAAGCTGCAGAACCACCAATTTCTCATAGAGGAAAGAGTAAAATTTAACTGGCTTGATATTGTTGGAATAAATTCGAAATCACCGCAAATTCTTTTTATGAATACATATGTCGTGCAAAGCTGAAAAAATAGAGAAGCAGGTCCAGTGAACCAATACGTTATTCAATGTATTGTAACCCTGAGATTTCGCCAACTTGTGTGACAATCTACCAGATAACTTCTACGAATTATTATGGTCAGGAGTAGTATTTTTTCGTTTTTAGGAACAGAAGCAAATTAATTCACCGGTGAGTTTTTCTGTTCTTTTTCCTGTTCAGTTATCATTCTTCTGTTCGAATTCGTAATAATCGTAATAATAGAAAATCTCTATAAACAGCACATCTTCAGCAGTCGCCTTCTCGATCATGAAGATTATGAAAAAAAACTGTCAACTGTCAATTGTCAACGCTCAATATCTGCTTACTGACAAAACTTTCTCTTTTATACTGGATCGGGACCTTGAGTTTTTAAGAAAATTCTTCGAAAGTCACACCTAATTGCATGGGATAACTGAACATTCTAAAATCAATTTGGAATAAAATGAAAAGTGAAATACCAAGTCGATGCTTGGACGCACAACAAATTTCTATCGTGATGTTTCTCCCTCAATAAAAGTATATAATCCTTTAATTCGTGCTGGAACGAACGAAGCAATTCGGAAAAAATACGTTCGGCGTTAATCGGACAGGAAAAACTACAAGTTTTCATTTGTTAAGTTGCAACAACATCGCGTGTACGGAGAACGAGCTGAACGTCGGAGTTGACTGCGTTACCGAGGTACAAAATTTAATATAACCTCAATTAGAGCTAACATGCTGAAAGTGTACTCTGCCAGGTCCCAACTTGGATTAGTAAATGGAAACCGGCAAGGGGTGACTGCGAACACTTAATCTTCACGTCAGAATCTCCAAAACCTCCAGACATTTTTCGGTTTCGGCAATTCGCTTTCTTAGCTCAAGCAATTAGAGTCGTTGCATTTTTTATATGGATAAAACGGCTGCTAAAAATAGATGTCTGTTCTATTTTTACTCGATCGTTATTTTTTTTGTATATCACTGTATAGTTATTCAGTCGAAGTTGATCTCCTGCGCTAACACTCATCGATATAGCCGATGACAATTAGTGAATATAAAAATTATTTATTTTTGCGTACATGTTCTGGGGAACAGCGTGCTATCGTTCTGTTCAAATGTCCGTAGTTTTCGAATGTTGTCCCGAAAATTTTCTCAAACGAATGAGCTGAGCTCACGGCTGAAGTCTCCGGTGTCCAAATCAATTACTTCCGACTGACCAACCCTAGGCACTATTGCATAGGTACGGAGGATCATCCTATCGATATGAAACTTTCAGGATAGGTTTTTTCAAAATTCGATGGATAAGTTCGTTAATGCGCAAAATTGGTCGAACTTTTTCGGAGTTATAGTCATTTTAAAGTTACCTGAGCGATAGGACTAACTTGGCAGTTAGTTGGAGCATAATAACGCGCAACTTTTGTCAAGTTCTGTTAATAAATTTGAAAAAGATTTCGAAATATGTTTTGTTGTCGGAAACACCATATTTGAAAAAAATTTCTGCACAAACATTGAACCTTAATATTTCACAGCAGGTTATCAAATGTCAGTTTGAAACGTTGATAGGTTTTTGAGATATTGGAAAAAAATATGTGAAATTTCGTGGTTTTTTCCTAGGTATCTTTTCTTTCCCCGATATCTTTTTTTCCCGAAATTACTGACGAAATTCTGTATGAACCTCCTAGCAGTGAATTTTCAATTTCCTTGGTAAGGAAGAAACAATTTAGAAACTCGAGATCTGTCGAATTCGTGAATGAGTTAAATCCTCTCAATAATTCCGTAGATATGCCCATTCAAAATTTCATTTTCCAATATTTCGCCTGGATAATATAATTAGAAGGTCATAAATCTTTCCATCAGGAAGTATTTGGCAACGAATTTGAATTCATGTCACTACGTATCTAGAATTGTTTCAGTTTTTAACGGTTAAAAGAGCACAAAACATTACGGACTCCCTCACCAATTTGTAAATTACTCGTACCGTTAAATTCGGGGAAGTATACCTGAAACAGTTTTGAATTGAAGATTCTCAATTGCTTATTTTAAGACAAACACAGCTTAAATTATTGTCTTAGACTTCGATGTTCAGGTTGTTTCAGCTTCAAAGAATTCGGAGTCGAGAGAATTCTTTTTGACCGTAAGCTCGATGTATTTTGAATTTTAATTATTGAGAATGTCAACTGAAGGAAAATTTGGAAGGGCTTGGCGTCATTGTGCGGTTTTTTCTAGATTTTTCCTACCGATATCTGAAAAAGAATTTTTGAAAATTGGATACAAATTCGTATTCATAGAATTCGCCCTTGGGTATTGCCGATTCATCTTTAGCAGTTTCTTTGAAAATATCGCCTAATGAACAATGATGGAATGATTTAATCGAGAAGAACTGTGTCGTTTCAGTGTGTATATCTGGCTCATTCATCAGACAATGAAGCGAACATGTGCAAAGGTAAATTTTTTCCACAAAAAAATGGTCGAAAGAAATTATTTTTCCGTTCGGCCACACACAAAAGGACTGTTTAAGTTTTCCTTTCACATTATCTGATTTCGTCATCAGAATCTTTGTAATCATCTGAATCTATCATGTGATATCCAGACGAACATACATCCTGTGAACGTCAAAAATGTCGATATGAAAAAAGTTCTTGTAATACAAAAATATAGCGAGAAAAAGATTGAAGTTATGTTCTGAAGTGTTTCAATTTATTGTCTAATGGAAAAGTTAGATGAAAACCCTGAAAGGTTATAGTTCCATTGGTTAATCGTTTGCATCGTTCACAATAGTTCAAATTTCTGCAAAGAAAAGTTTTCATTTAATTTTTCTGCAGATATTGGGAGCGAACATTAAGAAAACTCCTGAAAAATAATAAGCTACAGTTTTGTCAATAGAGCAATAAGAGGGTGTCGACGATGAATTTTCTTGACAGATGTATCTCTCGATGAAAGCTGGCAACAATCATTCAATTAAAAAAAAATGGAGTGATCATGAACGAATATCACGAAAACAATATATTACAGAGTACTCCACGAGAAGAATTATGAAGAAATATATGATATTTGTGGTTGGAAGAATTGAGAAACTGAAACAATATGCATAAATCAATTACACGAAACGGATAGAAAATGGGAGAATAATTTCAGAGTACTCTCTTAGATTCGATGCAGTTTCATATCGGTGAAAATGAGAGAATAATTCCAGAGTACTCTCTTAGATTTGATGCGGTGTCATATCAGTGGCTCAGAGCTCAGAACCCGAACCAGTATTCAAAAAAATAACAATCTTATCGAACAGACAAGTAATGAAAGAATAATTTCAGAGTACTCTCTTAGATTCGATGCAGTTTTATATCCGTGTTATTCTTGGTCTGGAGAACTCAAAAACTGACACAACATGTCTAAGAATGATCATTCAAAATAGATAGGAAATAAGAGAATAATTCCAGACTACTCTCTTATATTCGATGCAGTTTCATATCGGTGTTATGCTTGACCGGAAAAGCTCAGAAACTGAAACAATATGCCTAAGAATAATCATCCAAAACGGATAGGAAAGGAGAGAATATTTCTAGAGTACTCTCTCAGACTCGATGCAGTTTCATATCGGGGGTATTCTTGGCTGGAAGAGCTAAGAAACCAAAACAGCATTCATGAAAAAAATCATCTGGAACTGACAGGAAATGACAGAAGAATTTCAGATTACTATCTTAGATTCGCTGCAGTTTCATATCGGTGATAGTCTTGGTTGAAAGAACTCTTAAACTGAAACAACATGCCAAAGAATGATAATACGAAATGGATAGGAAATGAGAGAATAATTCCAGAGTACTCTTTTAGATTCGATGGAGTTTCATATTGGTGGTATTTCTGGCCGAAAGAGCTACAAAACCGAGACCACCCTCATAAAAACAGTCATTCGCAACAGATTGGAAATGTCAGAGTAATTTCAGAGTACCTAAGAATGATCATCTGAAACGAATAGTTAATGAGAGAATATTTCCAGAGTACTCTCTTAGACTCGATGCAGTTTCATATCGGTGGTATTCTTGGCTTGAAGAGCTGCGAAACCAAAATAACATTCATGAAAACATATGGAACAGACAAGAAATGAGAGAATAATTCCAGAATACTCTCTTAGATTTAATGCAGTTTCATATCGGTGTTATTCTTGGCCGAAAGAGCTACAAAACCGAAATAACTCTCATAAAAACAATCATCTAAAACATAAGAGAAATTACAAAATAATTCCAGAGTACTCTATTATAATCGGTACAGTTTCATATCGGTGTCATTCTTGGTCGAAAGGAACCAGAAACTGAAACAACATGCCTAAAAATGATCATTCGAAACAGATAAGAAATGAGAGAATTTTTCCAGAGTACTTTCTTGGATTCCATGCAGTTTCAAAAACAACCATCCGAAACAGATCATAAATAACAGATTCCATGCAGTTCGGATTTTCTCTCTGAGAGAATCTTATTTTATTAAAACGATCAAAGTGTCCATAGACACTTGAAATTTGTCAACCTGTCGAAATCCCTCGAGTCTGATGGAGGAGCCTTAATGAAATGGGGCGTTACTCGCATGTTTTTTCTGCCATTTGATGAAACGCAATCGAGGGGGCGGAGAGAAACGAATTGCCTGCTCTCAACAAAATTGTTGAACAAACGAATGGAACCTTTTTCATTCCCGAAAGACTAAGGTAACCTAACAAATTTCACCCTATTACTGCAATTCTGCCAAAGATGAGCATGAGATAAATGGCATTCCCATAAATGAAAGGTAAAAAGTACAGTTAGCAATAAAGTCGATTGGCTTTTTCCACTAGGGTGCTTCACCCCACATGTTGAAAGCCCTGCTACGACTTGGCGCAAAACGTTGGAATATAACTTTGATTGAAGATCTCGTTTTAATTGGGGACTTTCAGGGGAAGGTGAGTGTTTGTACAGGTTCCCTTCTGAAAACATCAATGTTCGAGTCTTCGATTTAATGAAACATTCGAGGTGAATTCCTTTCTAAAGTTCAGTTTCTGTATCGAAGTAATTGACTGATGACTAAGGAAATGATGCCATCTACACAAAGATTCATTATTTCTCCATCAAGATAACATTGATCTTTCGAACAAGTATCTATTTAACTTATGAACTTCTGAATGGTGAATACGGGAGATTGCTTTTTATACAGAGTGATTATAAGACGTTCATGAAAAACTTATCAAAATTTTGTGCTGAAAATTTGCATGTGGCTGATCTCGACAAGAAACTTTATTCCTTAAATATTTTACCATACTTCTTCGAATATATCTGCAGATGAAAAAAAACCTGTTTTATTTTCAATTTTGCCAATATGTACAGGGTTTTCATGAGAGGATCATTTACTTGAACAAATCCATCTCATCAAAACTCAATATTTTCAAAAGACCACCTATTTTTTGATGGAAAATGAGAATTAGCAATTTCGAACAGAGTGAGTTCTTAGTCTGTGATGTCCGGCAACCACAGAGAGAAATTTGAATTCGATATTCGGATGAATATCTATGACATTGCAATAACTGTTATCAATTTCTGTAAGTTATGATTGTTGGAAATCATCTCTGCACTTTTTTTACGTAGAATTGACTGAAAAGCATAAGCGGCAATTAAATTATTCCTTCCGCAACTATAGTGCAACGCCTAACGTCTGTGTCGAACTTACAAAGGATTCCTTTTTCTTAATTTTTCAGATATCCCTTCAATTGATCAGCTTGTGGATATTTTCTCGCATTTCTCTCTTCTCCATGTGAACGAACAATCGCAAATTAAGAAAATACTCAAAACATCCCTTGACTTCAACCAGAAACTGTAGGGAGAATAGCTCAATTAAGTGAGACACAACTCATAACTTTAACTGCCCCATCATATTCCATCTATAGCGCAGGCGATTACTCAGAACATGCCTAGTTTAAAGTGTTTCAAACAAGCTATGAACTTCGGGAACATCCATTCGAAGAGCTTTCAAATTTGTATTTGCACTTAGCAGCTTTTACTGTCGAGGGAAAGCTCAGGTGTTGGTAAATTCCCCTCATCGAAACCGGAGTATTATTTTAATGTAAGCGTGTAATCCATACCCTCCTTTAAAAAGGCTATAAATTATTTCTTTCCCTCCTATGAAATGAGTTGAAAGTATTCACAATTTTAAAATGGGGATTTGTCTTTTTCGAGCGAATGCGTATGAACATTGTTTTCACTTCTTCCTCATGAATTCTTATCAGGGTGTCACACCAACAATTAATAATTTGTTTTTTATGCTCTGTTTCTTTTTGCATGTTTCCGTTTTCACCCAGATAAGCTTCAGAACTTCCGAAATAGAATAATATATTATTTCTGTAATACTTCTACATTATTATCCTAGTAAAACTGAACCGCAAAAGGAAAGAAAATCCTTAAATATTTGTATTATGTCATCTTGTAAATACAGGGTCTTTCACGAGGAACCTCACCCATATTTATACGGGAAACTACGTATTTTCAGGAAATTCAGCACTTATAAGTATTTCACGATGTTGATGAAATCTAAAATATTTTCAAGGCATGAGCACCTCCGGTTTTTCCGGAAATGACGTCAACTTCCGTTTTTCAAATTAGAACACCATTTTTTTATTGCAGAAATAGGTTCCTTAGAAAATTTCAATTTATTTTGATGTAACATTTTATTATCTGATTATCTGATTCAAATGCCTGATATCTTGTACTTGTTTAGTTGAAGTCAGGAACAAAACGGAATTCTGCAATGTTCTGATTGTGTGATTATCAAGCAAATTCGTAAGAATTTTTGAAGAGTCATTTTTCAGCCAAGCATAGAATTTCAGTTCGATCGGATTTAGACTTTTATTTATTGAGAAAATAAAACTGTGAATATTGATCATTGCGTGGACGTTTCTGTTTCAGGAACTAGACCTTCGTAATTTAATTCTGAATCTACTTTTCAAATATTGTTTCTCTAAGTTGTTTCGTACTTATTATGTTGAAAATCGGCTGTTGAAAGAAATGAAATTTGTAGATTGAGTTTGAAGCTTAATTAGGGAGATCGAATTCATAAACGTGTGAAGTTCTCCCAATGATTTCCAAATATATATTCTCAAAAGTACATATCAAATCGAAATTGTTGAGAAATGATGGCTTAGGGTTCAAACAACAATGAGCGTTTCTTCATGTTGGTACATTATAAAAACTGCCAACTTTTTTCGATCGGGTTTCTATGTTTTACGCGCTTGTTCTGGGGAACAGTGAATTTCTATTTTTTGCCTACAAGGCAGTAAATTGAAAAAATATTTCTTTTCTTTCTTGCTAAGATCTTGAATCATAATAATTTTATCTCATCCCTTGAGACACTATACAGGGTCTTTCACGAGGAACCTCACCCATATTTATACAGGAAACTACTGAACGTATTTTCATGAAATTCAGCACTTATAAGTATTTCACGATGCTGATGAAATCTAAAATATTTTCAAGGCATGAGCACCTCCGGTTTTTCCGGAAATAACGTCAACTTCCGTTTTTCAAATTAGAACACCATTTTTTTATTGCAGAAATAGATTCCTTAGAAAATTTCAATTTATTTTGATGTAACATTTTTCAGTTTTGGTTGGAAAATTCTCTCTGAGCGGGAAAATTCGAAAAAAAAATCTGAAATAGAGCTCCGCTGAAACAAGAATAACTTCGAGGTTTTTGGATGGAAAATTTTCATTTTTGGGATTTTTCAAGATGTAAAATTGATGTATCCACTTTGAAAATCGAAATCGCGATTCATGATACAGGGGGTGAAAAAATCGCTTTCAAAGTTAGGGATGACAAAATCGTGAAAAATCAATTTTTTCAAATTGGAACCCCATTTTTTTATGGCAGATATTGAATCTACGTTAAAAAATAATGTGAGTGTATGTATCACAACCTTGCCCTAAAGTGGATATTTTCTGAGTTATTCACAAAAAACTGTTTTTCGTCTTGAATTTTCAGCTATTTCTTTTCCCTTCACGCCAAAAAGATGAAATTTTCAGGAACTGTTATTTGAACCATGCTGTAGATTTTTCACCCCTTCTTGAAACCGACTTCAAGTTACTATTAGGAGAACCATGGCAAACTCTCGCAGTTATAACTAGAGAAGATGCTCAAAGTTTTGACCGTTAATTTCTAGACATTTATTTATACGTCTCAGGAATGCTTCGTGCGTTGCTCTTCTTATTTCATCGGGAGGAAGAGATCTGCAAAACTGTTTAAAAACCAAATTGAGTTTCAAAACTATGAATCTAAAAATCTAAACAAACCTGAACGCATTTCTGACTCGTTCTATGCAGTCCTCTTTATCAGTCAGGGGAGTTGAGTAGACAATATTTTTTATCCTACCCCAAACATAATAGTCTAAAGGAGTTAAATCGGGAGAACGTGGTGTTGGTTTTATATACTCAATTTGTTCTTTGAACATAAACCTACAGTCGAAACTCGGTCTATCTTAATTTCAATGATGTGGAGCCCTAAAGTTCATTTTCTGATCATTTTTCCAAATCAGTTGCTCACTACTTTTAGTCATCCATCAACTTCTTCACAATGATTCGCGATGTTCTCGTTGAAATAAATTCAATTTCTGATCGAAAAACATAAATCTAAGCAAAATACATTGCACCTGTAATTTTAGGAAATATTACTTCTATCACGAGTGATGTTTGGCATGAACGCCAATTCATTCTGCTTATAAATGCCAGTGGTTTGAATGAGAATATGGAAGTCTGATCAATCAATCCAGATAAATGAGCTTACCTCCTGCGTGAGTTTAGGTTAGTTTAATTTAAGACAGTACCAATGAATTTCAACTCCTTAAGTGAGCAAGATCCTCAATTACATGCTTGAAATGGTGCATCAACGCAAAATTTTACTAGTAATCAAGATCAATCTTATAGGAACGATAGGGTGAAATGGTTGTTCGGAAAAACGAGGCTTTCCAATTAAACATCAAATATATTCGAGACAGAACACTGCGTATCATTGTGAAAAGGATGATTTGTGAATTCACTGAAAGTAGTCATTGCTTTAATACTAACAAACGTGATATACAATTTGGGTTATTCAGGAATTTGGGGGCCCATTTTTGAGGATATGAAACCGAAAAACTTATTACTGTTTGCCAAATGACAAAACTTCAACTTTTACTGAGAATTCATCTCAACTGACACAAAAAATATTATCTTTTTGTTTTTCAATTGTTTTCACTTTAACCTGTCATTTCCATTATGTTGGTATTTTATAGCTTGCCCTGGTTCATTCAGGTTTTTAGGATAGTCACTTAAGTCAACCCTTCTATCACATTTCAAGTTTTTCTTCATTCATAAACAAGAACCATCTCTATAAGTATACGTACTATTTGGAGTCGTCCCATTTGTATCCCAAAAATTGTATAAATGAAAAATAAAATAAAGAGGAGATTCTAGGACAATTATTATTATTTTGGTAGATATATTGCAGCAATGTAAGATGCCTGAATTCTGGTAGTTAAAACAGGTATTCTGAAAACTTGTTTCCATAAATTCTATACTATATTGAATGAGGTGCGAAGATTAAACTCGAAAAAAAATTATTGACGATTCGACATTTTGGAAGAAAGTTGAATTCAAACGAATCTCAAATTTTTGTATTGTATTTCATTATGTTACCGTTTCTCTAAGTTTTTGGCTTCAATCAGTATATGCATGTTGATTTAATGATAAAATTCGTCGTTCAAGACGTTGTACGTCGAAGACAATAAAAGTTTATCATAAAATATCAATATCGAAAGATATTATGCATTACAGAAAAATCTGTATTTTTACTAATTCTAATGCTGATGTCATTCACTTGGTTTTTAGCAGTACTTTTTAACTCCAACTGTTCAGAGAAGTTTGTCTATGGCTAGGATTAATTGATTGGCTTCTCTAGTCAAATTCTACCAACGAAGGCTCACTTTGCACTTTGCAATAATTTGCACTATTATCTGTTACAAGTCACCGTATACCATAAGTTAAGTGTTGAAAAGCAAATACCAAATCTAATTCCATTTACACCTGGTATCTGATAGTAAATTAGATTCATAATAGCTGTGTGAACCTTTATTAAACATCAGATATCACGGTGCTATTTTCATTTAAAATCATACTGGAAGGATTGAAAAATCTATGTCCATTCAGGATCCCCCAGCAGAATGTAAAATTAATATTCATAGTTATATAAGACCTATACAGGGTCTTTCACGAGGAACCTCACCCATATTTATACGGGAAACTACTGAACGTATTTTCCTGAAATTCAGCACTTATAAGTATTTCACGATGCTGATGAAATCTAAAATATTTTCAAGGCATGAGCACCTCTGGTTTTTCCGGAAATGACGTCAACTTCCGTTTTTCAAATTAGAACACCATTTTTTTATTGCAGAAATAGATTCCTTAGAAACTTTCAATTTATTTTGATGTAACATTTTTCAGTTTTGGTTGGAAAATTCTCTCTGAGCGGGAAAATTCGAAAAAAAAATCTAAAATAGAGCTCCGCTGAAACAAGAATAACTTCGAGGTTTTTGGATGGAAAATTTTCATTTTTGGGATTTTTCAAGATGTAAGATTGATGTATCCACTTTTAAAATCGAAATCGCGATTCATGATACAGGGGGTGAAAAAATCGCTTTCAAAGTTAGGGATGACAAAATCGTGAAAAATCAAGTTTTTCAAATTAGAACCCCATTTTTTATGGCAGATATTGAATCTACGTTGAAAAATAATGTGAGTGTATGCATCACACCCTTGCCCTAAAGTGGATATTTTCTGAGTTATTCACAAAAAACTGTTTTTCGTCTTGAATTTTCAGCTATTTCTTTTCCCTTCACGCCAAAAAGATGACATTTTCAGGAACTGTTACTTAAACCATGTTTTAGATTTTACTACCCTAATATGCAAGAGAAAAAAGTTACAGGTTGTTCCTAAATAGATGGCGAATTTGGATTCGAATTTGTATCGGAAACCTCTTTATTTCAACTAATCGGCCATCGGTTTTCTCTCCAGTGATAAATAAATAATTCCTTATGAACCATATGCAAAAACTTACCATGTTTTACATTTTTTTTTTTTAATGATAGATATCTTTAATTACATCTGCCAAATTCCTCTTTATTCAGTAGCATTTTGTGTTTACTATTAATTTGGTGATAATTCGTATTAAGTTATAAAATCGATCACTATGCCTAATTTTACCAATGAAGATTATTTAAATCTCATTCTACTTCATGGAGAATGTAATAAAGTTGTAGATAGAACGATTCGACTGTTCATTGAGAGGTTTCCTGACCGACCCAGACCAACGAGAGATACCATTAACAGAACCATGACAAACTTGAGAAATGTCGGATCTTTCGTTAAGAAAACTACACACAGAGAAAAAAGTGTAGTAGAAGATGAGAACAACGAAATTACAGTTCTTGCATATTTTCGTGTGAATCCTCAAAATTCTCTCAAAGATGCCGAGATTGATCTGGGATTATCTCAATCGAGTGTTTGGAGAATATTAAAAAAACATAAAATGCACCCATATAAATTCAATAGGGTACAGCATTTGAAGGACACTGATTTCGTCAGGAGAACAGAGTTTTGCGAAGTTATAATGATTCGCTTTCAAGAGAATGAAAACTTTTTGGACTGTATAATTTGGACAGATGAATCTAAATTCACAAAGAATGGTTCTTTCAATAGGCATAACAGTAATTATTGGGATGAAGAGAACAACCACCACTTCAGACAATGGAACTTTCAAGAGACCTGGAGTTTCAATGTTTTTTGCGCCATCAAAAATAATGCAATTCTCGATGTTCACATTTATGATGGGACTTTAACTGGTAAGATAGAACACTACACATGTTTGCATTATTTAAAGAATGTTCTCCCTTAGGAGATAGATATTCTGACATATTGACTCAAATAATTGAGCCGCTAGTACAGAACCATAATGACTTATGGTATCAACAAGATGGCGCGCCTCCACACAATTCACTCAATGTGTCAAATATCCTCTACAGGCTATTTGAAGATCGATGGTTGGCGAACAATGGTCCACATCTTTGGCCACCACGTTCTTCCGATTTAACTCCTTTAGACTATTATGTTTGGGGTAGGATAAAAAATATTGTCTACTCAACTCCCCTGACTGATAAAGAGGACTGCATAGAACGAGTCAGAAATGCGTTCAGGTTTGTTTAGATTTTTAGATTCATAGTTTTGAAACTCAATTTGGTTTTTAAACACTTTTGCAGATCTCTTCCTCCCGATGAAATAAGAAGAGCAACGCACGAAGCATTCCTGAGACGTATAAATAAATGTCTAGAAATTAACGGTAAACTTTGAGCATCTTCTCTAGTTATAACTGCGAGAGTTTGCCATGGTTCTCCTAAAAGTAACTTGAAGTCGGTTTCAAGAAGGGGTGAAAAATCTACAGCATGGTTCAAATAACAGTTCCTGAAAATTTCATCTTTTTGGCGTGAAGGGAAAAGAAATAGCTGAAAATTCAAGACGAAAAACAGTTTTTTGTGAATAACTCAGAAAATATCCACTTTAGGGCAAGGGTGTGATGCATACACTCACATTATTTTTTAACGTAGATTCAATATCTGCCATGAAAAAATGGGGTTCTAATTTGAAAAAATTGATTTTTCACGATTTTGTTATCCCTAACTTTGAAAGCGATTTTTTCACCCCCTGTATCATGAATCGCGATTTCGATTTTTAAAGTGGATACATCAATCTTACATCTTGAAAAATCCCAAAAATGAAAATTTTCCATCCAAAAACTTCGAAGTTATTCTTGTTTCAGCGGAGCTCTATTTTCGATTTTTTTTTCGAATTTTCCCGCTCAGAGAGAATTTTCCAACCAAAACTGAAAAATGTTACATCAAAATAAATTAGAATTTTCTAAGGAATCTATTTCTGCAATAAAAAAATGGTGTTCTAATTTGAAAAACGGAAGTTGACGTCATTTCCGGAAAAACCGGAGGTGCTCATGCTTTGAAAATATTTTAGATTTCATCAGCATCGTGAAATACTTATAAATGCTGAATTTCATGAAAATACGTTCAGTAGTTTCCCGTATAAATATGGGTGAGGTTCCTCGTGAAAGACCCTGTATAGCGAATATTCGGTGTAGTCGCATAAATAATCGGCATTTACTTCCTGCTATAGTCATAATATTCGGTATCATCTGAAAATTGGCTCCCATCGAAGCTCAGCTATTCAAATGTTCATTCCAAGAGGTAGTTTACTTCAAAGTGGCCGATATCAGCATTGGTCGAGCTTTCAGTATGCGGCGAACTGATCCCCTAAGCTTTTGTACTTCAAATGATGTATAGCGTTCATTTCGAGGCTCCTTGCTTCCCACTGAGACGTTATAGCGACGTTGTTCATGAGGAAATCTCATACTTGGGGACAGAGCTGTACTGAGGGGCAATTTCATCCAAATCGTTATGGCTGGAGTTATGTTGAATTTTGGTTGGAATTCTTGGGATTCTATTACACAAACTTTTTCGACTGAGAACTTATTCGTTTATTGGTCAGGTGGAACCTACGTCAAAAAATTGGGTAAACCCGCAAGATTTCCCGTCGCGAAGCTATAAGTAAGATATTCACATCATTGTAAGCAGTGTGAGTTCCTGAACAAAAAATGTGAAGGCCAACATAGGCGGTCTCTCTTTGTTTGGAAGATATGGGCCCCCAAAGTTTCAAATTGTTGCATTTTCAGATCCTTTTTTCCGCCATAAAAATGATGTCTCACTTCTCAAATCTACTTCATAAATCATCTTTGAACCTTCAACCAACGAATAGCGACACTTTCTTCCAAGAATATTCATTATTTAAAGAAAGAAAAGTGAAAATATTAGACAACCACTCAACCTATATTTCTACGAAATACTTCTCAATGTTAAAGCGGAGCTTGGCAACAGCGTATTTTCATCGCTGGCCAACGTATTATGACCGAAGAGTAGTTGCTGGCGGGAAATATGAAATGATTTACAGTTGAAGGATATGATTGTAAGGAAAATGCTTCTGTCACTGAAGAAGAGGTGGTTATTCTAACATCAAAACAAAATCATTGAGAATATTCGTTTGAGGTTTCACTCTCAATATTTTCGTTTGATCTTTCTTTCTATCCCCTTCAAAATAGGGAGGTTGTTAGCTACTTCGTATTTTGTTGTCTTCGAGATGGTCCCAATTCAGAATGAGATTCAGGGTATTCCAATAAAATGGGTTATATAATAACCTCGATTTCATTGGAAATCAGGGAAGGGCACGACCTATCACATATGAAAAAATGTACGTTGAAATATATATCAGTGTGTATTCCCATTCCAATACTATGTGTTTCAACCTTGTAGATTTCATTAGAAACGAATTCTCCTATTGGAAGATTTAGAGTGTCGCAGTAAACAGTAAGAACTAAGAATAAGAACATATTTCATTTTTCTCGCCAGCAATAATTTCATTCACGAATACGCACGATGGCACGATTCCAACCGATAGAATTCGCGCCATTGCCAAACTTCACTTTTAGACTGAGTCGAAATCAGAAGGAATAGAGGTTAAGTGGTTGTCCAGTAATTTCATTGATTTTTCATTAAATATTGATTATTCTTGAAAAAAAGTGTTGCTTATTGTTTGTTGAACGTTCAAGGGTGGTTTGTGAACTATACAGATGAAGTGAGAGATCGTTTTTATGGTGGAAAAAGGGACCTGAATACGACTCATTTTGGAACTTTGGGGGCCCATATCTTCCAAACTAAGGGAGACCGCCTATGTTCGTTTTCACATTTTTTATTCAGAAGAACACACTGCGTACAATGATGTAAATATCTTTTCAGTAACTCGGCGACGGGAAATCTTGCGGGTTTACCAAAAATTGTGTATAAGTGTCAAACTTACTACGGCACTAACATGCATATTTCGGTAGATTTAGGGAAATCTCAATTTCTTCTGAATAATGGTCTGATTCTGGATTACATTACTGAAGTTTCATCCATTCTTCAAAATTTTGTTATTATTATTATGTTTTTAATCTTGAGTTCCATATGGCCACCGTTTTCTTCGCCTGACGAATTTCGGCAGAAATAATATGCCAAAACGAAGGTATTATTTTTCAATTATATCTCAGTTTCTTTCTTGGCTTTCATTTCCAATATCCGAAAAAAAATTGAAAACAAAATTAAAATTAGGTATCGATTAAAGCTTATTCTGGGAGAATTTCGCATCATTTTTCAGGTTTCTTCGGGTTCTTTGGGTCCCAATATCTGAAACAGAACTATTAAAAATTACGTGAAATTTTTTTTCATGTAAAAAGCCTTTGCGGATTGCAGTATTTAACTATTTATCAAGGGCAGTTTCTTGGAAAACAGGTTGCCTAATGAACAATACAAAAACAATACAAACGATAAACAAAGCGAACTGTGACATTTCAGAGTACAAATCTTTCTATTTCATCAGACAAAGTAGAAAATTCCGAGAATTATAATCTTTCGATTTTTCTTTTCGATTTGAGACTTATGTCAAATCGACATTTTTATTAAAATTATCATTTATAGAAGACGACCTCACCGATTGCGGCATTCAAACTATTGTCGAGGGTGTTTTCTGTGAGTTTTAATTTTAAATATTTCATTTCTAGATATTGGGAGCCTAGAAAATAAATGAAAAATAAACAAGAAATATGCTTAAGTCGATATTTAACTTCGATTACAAGAAATTCTCAACATATTGGACATTCACTTTATCTCTCAGGCGTACCTCAGCAATTTTTGGCCAATGCTGTTCATATATTATTTTCATTGAGAAGTTCAGAATTATTTTTCGTAAGGAAACGTTTTTCGAATTATCTTGTTTTTTTCACTTCGACTTCTGAAGAATGGATGAAACTTCAAAAATGCAAACCAGTATCAGACCATTCTCAAGAAGAAAATGAGATTCTGTCCTATACCTCAGCAAATAAGTATTTTCACCTGAGCAAAAAAAAATTAGTTCTCATTTGAAAGAAATGAGTTTGAGGTTTTCGTCATGGTTGACTTTGACATTGAAATCGAAGCACTCTGTATGTTCAATTGAGTTTTCAATAAACTGGGGAAAATCATCGGTATGTCTCCTGAACGAAATTAAAAAATTATAAATTTTCTTGAACGACTAGGTGGACTCAATGCGATCAATCTGTGATCAAACTCAATAATGTCCCTCCGTCTGACCATCCTCATGTTTTTAAAGTCATAGACATAGAGCCTTTAAATTTCAGGTTGAGTTTGGAACTTGCATACATACCTCGGTTGAGTTTGTCGATGGGCAAAATTCGCTCAACGCTTCCGGAATTTCCATTTCATAGTTACTCAGAATATATCGTTTCGATCGACTATGAACTTGAAATCAAATTTACTCCTAAATGAATCCCTAGTCGTTAATCTGGTATCAATGATGCAACCTCTTACTCCCTATCTATTTATTTCAACTTTACAATTGAAACTGCTATTTACAAACACAAATTTAGGTATAGTGAATCTGAGATCCGGGATTCGAAGAAGCACTCATCTTAATGGTAAAGGATCCGGTGCTATGATTCTTCAAAATACAGGTATTAACCAGGTAGTCCAGTTTTTAGAGATTTAATCCAGAGCAAAGTCCAGAATTAAGATATTCCAGTAATAATTAGCTTCGGTATAAAGGTATTCCAGCAATAATCAGCTCCAGTACTAAGATAATCCAGTAATAATTGTCTCCGGTACTAAGATAATCCAATAGGCGGTAGCCCCGGTACAAAGATAATCCAGTGAGCGTTAGCCCCGGTAAAAAGATAATCAAGATAGTGCTTGCAACACGTGATCTCATTCCCAGTGATCCTAGACGTTATTGAAATAATTTACAAGTTAATAAATATCTAGAACTCAGGAATAAGAGTTCGTTATTCGATAGTAAGAATGAGACAAGAAATCAAATGCACAATATTATACAAAGGAATGTTGACCTGTGTAACCTGCATGGAATGAAATAAATCGGAAATAACAATTTGGCATTTACAAAAGCAAAAAATATAAGTCGGGATATACGTAGTACTTACCGCCTTTTGAATAGACGTCTTATAAGAAACAATAAAACTTCAAAATTCTACGATGTTAATGGATACGAGGTACGTTAATTCGCTAAACTCTAGCAAGGTGTTGAATCTTCAACTTCTCCGCACCAAAAAGAAGAATTTTCCATCAGTTGGACCGAGTTTGAAGGGTCGCGCATGCGAAACACACTCAACCATCAAAGCGAAAAGCGTTCTTTAGCGATTGATCATATAATTGCAGTAAGGCGTTTTCTTGCGATTGGAATTGAAATTATAAGTATAGCGTATTTTCGCGATGGAAACTGAAATCGACAGTGGAACGTTTTGTAACGTTAGAAACTTTGTAGGGAGTTGTAAAGCACTGATTTCCAGACTCAAGCTTGAATCATCCTAATCGGGAATTTGTAATTTTGTCATTCGGATATTGCAAGAATTTAGAAGAGCACTGACGTGAAGTGGAGTCAGGAGGTTTAACGCGCTTGTTCAAATTCATTGCTAAAGCACCTATCACATTTTCACATATTGACACCGCCAAACGCATTAACCCCAAAGCTTTACCGTTTTCCGGCCAAATCATTCAAAAATTTTGCATGGGTACCTATATCTACGGAATCATTAGGCGAGTGTTATCCATTCACTAAGTCGACCTTCTAAATTCAACAGAAATTCTACTCCATATTTATCGAGCCTCTAAGTTGTTTCTTTCAGAAATTATTCTGTTCACTATCAGCGGTTATGGTGAATCAACTTAGAGACTTGATATTTGCATTTTAGGCTTCTTGAAAGCAGGAATCTTCTGCTCATGAAATGTTTCTATACTCTGGAAGGGTATTCATGTGACTCCTTAGTTTCTCAGCTTGACTATTGACATGTCCTATACGTTATGTAGTGTCTCAAGGGATGAAATAAAATTATTATTATTCAAGGTCTTGGCAAAATCGAAAAATCTCCGAAAAGAAATATTTTTTCAATTTACTGCCTTGTAGGCTAAAAATAGAAACTCACTGTTCCCCAGAACAAGCGCGTAAAACATAGAAACCCGATCGAAAAAAGTTGGCACTTTTTATAATGTACCAACATGAAGAAACGCTGATTGTTGTTTGAACCCTAAGCCATCATTTCTCAACAATTTCGATTTGATATGTACTTTTGAGAATATATATTTGGAAATCATTGGGAGAACTTCACACGTTTATGAATTCGATCTCCCTAATTAAGCTTCAAACTCAATCTACAAATTTCATTTCTTTCAACAGCCGATTTTCAACATAATAAGTCCGAAACAACTTAGAGAAACAACATTTGAAAGGTAGATTCAGAATTAAATTCCTGAAACAGAAACGTCCACGCAATCATCAATATTCACAGTTTTATTTTCTCAATGAATGAATAAAAAATAAATAATGAATAAAATGAATAAAAATGAATGAATGAATAAAATGAATAAAAGTCTAAATCCGATCGAACTGAAATTCTATGCTTGGCTGAAAAATGACTCTTCAAAAATTCTTACGAATTTGCTTGAGAATCACACAATCAGAACATTGCAGAATTCCGATTTTGTTCCTGACTTCAACTAAACAAGTACAAGATATCAGGCATTTAAATCAGATAATTGAAATCCGTGTTACTCTTGCTTGATGTTCCAAGCTTTCGACTGCTATTTCAGTCTTCTTCAGAAATCCAAAAACTTACTGGCTAATTTTACAAACTTTATTATCTACCTATAACTCTTATACTTATAAATAAATAATATTAATTATTCTTTTCACTTTACAGACCATTGTTTACAATTACATAAACATAAATACATCAATCATACAGGTTGCAACTGTTAACCATTTAAAATATTCCAGTGTGTATTTTGGTTTCATCCCAATATGATGTTTCGCATGTATATTAAGCTATGGTCCGCGTGGAACCTAAAAAACAAGAAAGAAATCGAGCACAGCGCATAGTTACAGAGAAATTTGATACATCGATAACCTAACTTATCTTGCGCTACCACGTGCTTATCAAACCAAGAAATGAGAAAGGAATCCAGAAAATCACTGCAAGATATTTAACAATTCTACCACTCATTTTAAGGTACGACCAATATACAAGTTAGAATATTTCGTAGTCTCAAAACAGTTGCAACCTGTGTGGTTCATGTATTTATGTTTATATAAATCCTTGTCTGCAATGTCAAAAGAAATCCTTGATTTTATTTATTTATATAAGAGTGATAGATAGTTAATGAATATCTGTAAAATTAGCCAATATGTTTTCAGATACCTGAAGAAGACTGAAATAGCAGTCAAAAGCTTGGAACATCAATTAAGAGTAACAACGATTCCGTTATCTGACTTAAATGTCCGATATCTTAACTTTATCTTTATCTTAACTTTATATTTTTAATTGCAAAATTGTTGTTATCAAGACAACTCAACTGCGTTGGGCGGGGGTCAATGTCTGGTTCTGTGACTGCTCTGGCTAAGAATTTGAAGCTCGTAAAATCTTTTGTCACCAGTTCTCTCCTAGATTCTTTGTTAGAAATCGCAATTTCCTCCACATAAATCATTACTTTCTGTTATGACTGCATACCGTTACAACATTATTACGTTTCTGCCTCTATATCCATGATAATACTCTTCTTGAATTCCCAGATAGGTATTCAACGCTCGCTGTTATTAATATTTGGATTGTGGTTTCTCGACATTCGATTAATCTAAATGCTCGTAGTCCACCATCGGGTCAGGCTTGCCAACATTGGAGTCAAATAAGCCAGCTATGATGAAAACATCCATTTTCTGAATCGAGAATGAAATAAATTCGGAGGCTTAGAAAAGGACTTTATGTTTATGAATATGTATCTATACACGAGAAAATTTACGAATACGTTTCAAATGATTTTTTTTTGCGGAAGTCAAATCAAAATCTTATCATGCTTTTCAAATAGTTTTTATGTTTTATGTTATGTTTTTAGTTGTTTGTTGAATATATTCTTTCTGAGTTCTTTTTAGCCCTGTCATTTATTTATTAGATCATCACTTGCGTTTAACATTGTTGAAGACAACTTATTTTGTTTCATTTCGTAGGTTTTCACTCTCAATATCTGAAACAGAAATATTAAAATTAAATGAAATTGTTTTTATTATGAAAAACGCGTGGATTTCAGGATTGAACTTTTTGTCAAGGGCAGTTTCTAGGAAAACCGGTTCTCTAATGAGCAATTCTGGAACTATACGAACGATAAACAAAACGAACTGTGACCTTTAATTGATACTTATTATTCCTTCCCAGTGATAGTGCGATTCAAAAATTATTTTCTCAACGTTTGAGAAGCAAACAACAAATATCGACACGGCGGCACAAATTCATCTCTGAGAGAACCTGAGCAATCTCCATGTCGAGGAATGAAATTGACATAAGACCAAAACCAAACGACGATGAACGTAGGTACATTTTCGTTATTGAAAAATTTGGAAGGGTAGCAACCACTAAATACTCACAGTTGAAATAAATCTATCTCTTTGGAAAAAATCATAAATACTTATTAGAGAAGGTCATCAATTAGTTTTAGCCATAGTTAACCTTTTTTGGACCAATTGATTGGATGTTGATTCGAAAACCTTGAAATAGCACCGGATCCATTTCCTAGAGTTGCAATATGGCGCATGATAAGGGAAAGATCACGTTCTTTATCTTACTTGCTAGCTTTGTATAACAACTTTTCCCAAATGCGTCAAAATAACTAATTCAATTAGTATTTTATAGAACTAGCCGAAAATCTTGAAAATTGTTTTATTCCACTGCCAAACAATGAATGTGTGATAAATATCGCTGAAGAATTTGCAGGGAAAATGATAAACCTTTCTGTAAAATTGGCAGTGTTTCGAGCTGCAAAATGGCGAAGGCTGCGATCGATCCCTTACTGTGTCAATCCTGAAATTTTTTTAGAAATACTCACTTATCACTTCTCAGCTCAATCTCGCAACTTTCTCCCAGATAGGTCGGAATATTTTTCGAATCTTTCTAGCCACAACTCAAGCCTTATTCAATTAGTATAATACAGAACTATTGTAGGTCGTCGCATCTGCTGGGCAATCGATTCGCCTTTTTCAACAGTTCTATTGAGCCAGCAGTGTAAAAGATCCGAAGGTTAGATTTTCTGGTGTGCTGAATGTACTTCCCATTGAATTAGTTTATAGTATTAATGACTATTCGGAATAAATATGAAGGTAGTCCTTTTCTGATTGTTGACGATGAGATAATTCCTATGATTGAGAAAAAGATACTTGAGTAGAATGCTGAATATTTCTGCTGCATTGATAGAATAGATCCTTCTTTCATTCAACTTCACTTCAACCCTAAAATGTCGTATGCACTAGGGATAAATCGGAGATTCAGCGAAATTCGCACATTCAATTCAATTAGAAGGATCGAATAAGACATCAAAATTCTAGTCAGGACTTCAATGTCTACGATTGGCTTGATTAGAAGGATGCAGGTAGACAGACGTCTCATCCTGAATGTGCGAATGAATGGTTTTCAAAGATTTGCTTCGCAAGGGAGATAAAAGTCTCAGTTTTCTATATTGGGAACACTGTGGATTAGACAGCTGCCAACTACGGCACTTCCCTCATAGGTTATATGTTAATTTGACATTACTTCGCTCTGGAAGTTCCAGCACCTTGCTTGTTCAATATTCTTCAGGAAACTATCAAATTTCTGTTCTGTTTCAGATATTGGCAATGAAAACCCCGAAAAAACTTATTAAAATGATGCAAAATCCTCCCAAACTAAGCTTTAATCGATTTTCCAATAGTATTCAACTTTCATAATAATCATTATCTTACCTCGTGATTTCTAATGAAAGAATCTGACATGACTACATATTCAAAAAAGGTTACAGAATTTTGGGAATTGCAAATCGTTATCGTTATTGAAATATGCAGATTCCCATGAATATTACTTCTGAAACTATATTCCGGGAAAATTGAATAGACTGAATCCAAATAGAAAAATTATAAGTCTTATTCAGGAAAGAAGTCTGCTTAATTTATAGAAGAGATTTATGTTCGTTTTTTCAACATAAAACCCGCTATTTCAAACTTTTTCTTTTTTTTTTTCACTTTTTCATCCCTGCAGTTTCTTGTTCGCATCTAAAAAGAGAAAAATACACAGGTTGTCGCAATGGAACGAATTGAACTTCTGCCTTAGTTCTACCAGGACGATTTTTAAAACATGTAAATGATTATTCACTTCAGAAAGGGGAGAAAAACCATTGTTTCTTCCCACAGCGGGTTTATGGCGTCTAGAGTGTAAAATAAAGATTCTACTATGCTTTCATCACGGACTAAAGACATTTTTCTTTTCACCTCAAGTCTTTTGTGTATTATTCAAACGAATTTCCCCATTGTGGTGTAGCAGAAGCGCTTCATTGCCGTTGAAATCTACATCGAGAAGGATCACCACCCTTGATAAGCCCATAAATCTGAGGTTTTCCGCACATAGAGGGGAATTCGAAACATAATGTTGGAAGATTTGCCGTGAATTTTTCAATGTTTCAGGAATATATGAATTTTAATTGAATAAGAGCAATTTCGAATTGTTGATCGATTGAAGGAATAAGGTGATCCTTATAGTCGGAGAGCTGATTATACATGTTTCATGAAGTGTTTGATTCAAGTTCAAGTCCTTCTGACGTACCTCTGGGTACACCAGGTACAGCGAATACAAAGAAGAAACGAAAAATTTTAGACAGAAAAGTGTTCAACTCAGGACCAAACAAGAATAATTCGACAATTTGATATTCATGGAGTGAAAAAATCAATGAGGCGGAATACTATGGAGGGAAGGACATCGAAAAAAATTACCAAAAAATTGCATTTTTTTGGGTGACCGAAATGAAAGCACGATTCAGGACCTAACAAAATTGATTGAACAATTAAGTTGCCATGGAGTAGAAAAATCAGGGGAGACGATCATTTTGGAGGGGTAACATTAGACAAAATGTCAAGTATTACTACCTCCAAAGAACTTGCCATTTTTTAGCCTGTTCAATAATTATTAAACTCCGAAGAAAGTGTCCGTTTTGTAGTAAATGCTTGAATTAATATGTATATGATTATGACGTTCTGAATATTTCACCTACAATGAATTTTGTTTTCTCTTATTCACAAAATTCAATTTTGAGGTGATTTTGTTCAATGTTGCTCACCCCAAACTATCCTGTAAAATTGAACTCGAATCTAACACTTCATATTAAAACATGTGACGTTATTATTAGGAATAAATTGGCTGAATTTACTTTCTTTACAAGATGCGGGATTGGAAATGTGAAAAAGTAATAAATCAGTTCCGTAAGTCAAGTGACATTACTGGAAAATCAGGGACATTCAAATTGAAAATAGTATAGAAGAAATCACTTTGTTTCATTAACTATGCTCCATGGACGGTTTTACAGTGATCCGAGTTTCGCAGTATACTACTGACAATATTTGCCAACTAGTGTATAACAGGCTGTGTACCGGGTTGTTTAAATGGTTCCTGAAGGCTTGTTTAGTAAGAATTTTGAAAAGTTGGGTTTTCCATAGGTCCGTCTCTTCGTTCAGAAGATTTACTGTCAGGTCATCTCAAATTTCTTGTTTTTCGGTACCATGTGTAGAATTTTGAGATTATCCAAATCTGTGAAACTTCTATGAAATGATTCGTGAAATCGGAGTTATCTTTCAGGTGTTTGTATGATGCTTGGTGCTCTTTGAATATTTTTTTGAAGGTTCTACCCTATCGGTTCGGCCTATATAAACGCTATTGCAATTGAATTCTCGACACTAACTTATCATGTGGAATTGGTACAAAATATGTCAGTTTCCCAAATTTCTGTTTTGGCTGGTGATGTATATTCACTCTGGAAATAAGTGGTTTTTGCGCGCATGTTCTGGGGAACAGAGTGCTATAGTTTTGTCCAAATGTCTGTAATGACACTGATGACGTCTGTATGCATGATTACGGGTATACGGAGTATCCTATCGACTTGTAACTTCAGGGAAGTTTGTATTTCAAGATGAGATGGTTAAGTTCATTAATGGGCAAAATCAGACGGAAGGTATTGAAATTATAGCCATTAATTTTGAAGTTATTTCCCTGGTATTTCAGGAAATTCTGTAGCAATCGGATTGAAACTTGGCTTTCATTTCAAACATAATGACACGCGACTTCTTGCAAGGTTTTGTTGAGATCGTATGGTCAGTAAATTCCAAAAAAAAATCAATATTTTTTTCGGAAACTATTTAACCTATTGGAGAAAAAATTGCTTTTACCTTGAGCTTTATGTTTCATAGTGATTTTCAGTTCGATACGTTTATAATTTTCGGAGATACCAGGAAAAAATATGTCAAATTTCGTTGTTTTTTTCTCGGTATCATTTTTTTTCCGGAATAACTAAAAAATGCTGATTCAATCATGATGAATAATATGGATATGTCATTAAAAACTCACCAAATATTTCCATCAGTTTGTAAAGGTGCGTTTCGCAGGGTCAATACGTGAAAAGGAGACCGCTTCAGAAACGAATTCAAACACGAAAGCTGCCGACTTCTCGCCACTGCTTTTCTATTTGCATTTATGCCTGAAATTATGGTTTCCTTCCTGCATACGATTATTTTTGGCTATTTGAATGATGCTTTTCAATTCCCTCGTTTTAGCGATATTGTCGAAGGAAATTGGAAAAGACCCATGAATCATTGATCTATACGCAGCTTGTTCATTAGTATATTTTCGACTAATTCAAGAGAATTTCAAAACATAACATGATAATTACTTTCACACCTGCATTCAAAAACTCAAACTTTACTTTCAATGCTAAATATAAAAACAACAAATTCGAAAAAACACTGCTAAATGTGCTATAAAGTTGCGCGTCAAGTTTCAATCTGATCGCATCAGTTCTTTTTGAGATATCGTGGAAATAACATCGAAATTTCAAATTTTTATAAATACTTATATGTATGCTTAATTCCGGAACTGTTCGATGGATTTCATCCTTCAACGAACTCAGCCGTGACATTTCGATGTGCACAACTTTAAAGTTTCATGTCGCTAGCTAGTTTCGTTCGAATTTGATATCGGATTTTAAATCAGTAGATATAACCAACTTTTAAAACCATTTACAGAAATATGGATGAATCTATAGCACGCTTTTCCCCAGAACAAGCTAGTGAAAATGGATCCTCTAGAAAAATAATTTTCCTTTATAGAGCATTAGTCGTGATAGATATGAGTTCAGATAGCGTTGCGAGATTTATAGGAAAAGAGCTTCAAAGAACTTGCCACCCGAAGATGAAGAGACAACGAAGGGCAAGAAGAATTACGGGTATAATCAAACAGTATTACTTTTTTCTCTAAGAGCTCATCGTTCCAAATTGAGGAAACTATCTTTTCCAATCAAGGCGTAGACAAACAGAAGAATGTTATTCATTACTAGAACACGCTGCGGTGCGTTATACGATGTCCAACTAACATATTGTTTGTACAGGGTTCGTCCATACGCAGATTCTATACATCTATTGAGAAGGGACATAAGATCTGAACATCAAAGACAAGTTAAGCCCCAAATCCTTACTGCCTCGAAATGGAATCGAATCTATCCAGTCAACGAAATCGTTTGGAAAATTGAAACTCATCGCTGAAAACCTGCTACGAAGATTAATCGAAAAATTATAAAATAAAAATGTATAAACAGCAATATTTGACCACCAGAAGATGTGTCTTCAAAAGCAGCTCGAAGGCCGATCGAAAACCCAAAAACAAGAATAGAGTAACAACCTCTGATGGTGTCTAAACTAAAGAAAAAAAAAATGATATGACAAACTATTCATTTCATTTAATATTTATACAGTGAGTGTCAAATTCATGGAACAAATTCATTTTCTCAGAAGAAAAATATTTGGCAACAAAATCCTGAAACAGGTCAATTTTGGTTCACTTTTACCGAGTTTTTGAAGGATTTTTGTATCACCCTGTGCCATCCCCATCAACCCTCTAAATTTTTTGAATAGGGAAAGTAGGTCATGTGGTACTTTTTTGGCAAGGTCTTTGTATCTTCTTTACAGGCGTGCAGAAATTAGTTTGTTCAAAGAGGTTTTCAGTATGTGCATTTTGTCATGGCACATTCACTTTGAGACGATGGTACCTGATGAAATTTTTCACCGAATGAAAGTCGACCATTACAGTTGTGCAAGAACAAAACTGTAATGGTCGACTTTCATTCGGTGACAAATTTCATCAGGTACCATCGTCTCAAAGTAAATGAGCCATGACAAAGTGCACATACTGAAAAATTCTTCGAACCAACTAATTTTTGGAAAAAAAAATTTTTCTTGAAAATTTCTACACGCCTGTAAGAAGATACAAAGACCTTGCCAAAAAAGTACCACATGACCCAATTTCACTATTCAAAAATTTGGAGGGTTGATGAGGATGGCACAGGGTGCAACAAAAATCCTTCAAAAATGCTATAAATTTGGTAAAAGTGGAACAAAAATTGATCTGTTTCAGGATTTTGTTGCCAAATATTAAATGAATTTGTTCCATATTTTTGACGCGCACTGTGTATAGTTCATTTTCAGTTCATAAAGTGAGTATCGTAACAAGGTATCTATTACTTCAACAATCAAGAACATTATTAACTATTCTAGACGGCTATGAATTCACGAATGAAGAATACGATTTCGAATTCAATTTGTCTTATAACCCTATAAGACAAATTGAATTCGAAATCGTATTCTTCATTCGTGAATTCATAGCCGTCTAGAATAAGTACCCAACGTACCCACGTTTCTCAGTGAAAGAAGTAGGCAGTGTACGATGTCTGTAATTTTCGAATTTTGAGCCAAATATGGGGTCGATTGGGTCGAACTCCCTGAAGAAGAATCCGTGGTCAAATTCAATTCTGTCCGTCCGTGCCACAGTCAAGCCTCCCGTCCGTATGTGCTCTAACTTTGAGAGATGAGAAGACATAACGATACATACACATACATTTACATACCTTTATTGATCCATTTCAAATTTGAGCTAATATTTAAACGTGGGTATTCAGAGAGTTCTTATCAACTTTCATATAATCGTTGAAGTTTTTGAGATTTTTTAAGTTAGTTTTTGCGCGCATGTTCTGGGGAATGGCATGCTACCATTCTGTCCAAATATCTGTAATTTTCGATGACAAACCCAGTGTCAAAATCCATTATGTCCTGCTGACCGTCCGTTGGCACGATTAAGGGCGTACAGAGAATCCTATCGACTTGAGACTATCAGGGTAGTTGCATTTCGAAATGCGACGGTTAAGTTCGTTAATGGGTCGTAGTTATAGCCATTTGAAATGTTGTGGTTACTTTCCTGATGTTTCAGGAACTACCTGAGCGATTGAACTACCTGAGCAGTTAGTTGGAGTACAATAATGGGCAACATTCTGCAGAATTTTGTTGAGCTCGTACTGTAGATAATTTCAAATTTTTTCCAACAAAATTATTTTTTTCAGAAACTATTTATCATATTGAATGAGAATTTTACTCACACCTTAAAAAGTATGTCTGATTTCATGTTTTTTCCTCGGTATTATTGTTTTTTCCGGAAAAACTCAAAAACTACTGATTCAATCATGATGAAACTCGATAACTGATTGGATAATGCTGAAGAACAACTCAATGCAAAGCTGTATTTTTCGAAATATTGAAAAAATAAAATTTTGACTGAGTATATACAGAGTGTAACAGCCAAATGGAATAAATTCGATAACCAATAAGTGAGGGCGTGTTGGGAAAAACGCTCGGACACGTCGATTTGTAATTTTAAATGCGCATATTTTTCAAGAAAATAATATTATATAGGGTGTTCCATGTGACCGTGGCCAATACCAACTATCTTATTTCAAATGCAACCCCCTGTATATTATTTATTTTTTGGATTCTTCAGAGAATTCTACACACAATTCATGCACAATGTCCTATACCTATTTCTTCCCAGTAATGGTATTAGCTTACTTTCTTCATATCAAGAGATAAATGTGAAGGTTTGCGAGGTAGCTTCAACCTCTTTGGGAGAGTGTCACGTTTCGTCCCAGCTTAGTTTGGGGAACTCGTCAGGGCATGGCACCAAACTTAGCCGTTTCCATGCCTACGTGAGTGGACAACCCTTTGTGAGGAACACAAGGGAGTGTACCAGACCGTTGGGGATAAGCGTACTTCCGAGATTTTGATAGGATCTACCAGGGACAGCGTGCGCGCTAGCGCCCCCTGTACGTGGACCGATGATGTGGCCAAGCGTTACAGTAAGAGCTGAGAGAGGGCGCTCGCTACAAATGGAAAATAAGTATTGAGTGTAATGTATCGAATTTTTGAAATAAAATAATTTTCATTTAAAACGTTGATTTTTGTAAAAAATCTGGAAACACTTAATATTTCCGAAAAAGTTGAAGATAGGTATAATATACAGGGGGTTGCATTTGAAATAAGAAAGTTGGTATTGGCCACGGTCGCATGGAACACCCTATATAATTTTATTTTCTTGAAAACTATGCGCATTTAAAATTACAAATCGACGTGTCCGAGAGTTTTTCCTAACACCCCCTCATTTATTCGTTATCGAATTTATTCCATTTGGCTGTTACACTCTGTATGTGGAATCATTGGATGGATTTTATCCATTGACGAATTCGGTCTTTCGGAAGTTACTGTTTTATGATCGGCAGTGACAACGACCGTAAACACAATAATTTCCGGAAGAATCGATTTTGAAACTCGATATTCGTAAAGGTTAAAGGTTCGTATACGAAGGTCGGATGACTGAGTGAAATCCGGCCAACAATTCCGTGTATATACTTATTCAAAATTGAATTTGCCTTTCATTTAAAAAAATATAGATTGTATCAAATTCAAATCCAGTACTGGATTGAAAAATGACAGCTTGAAGTTCTATACAGAACTTCGTGAAGATACTGTCATTAGGAAATTACCGAATGGTTCCATCCCATGTTGGTGAATTCGAACCTGTGTGAGAAATAGTTACCTTCTTTTGTTCAAAAATTTTTCCTGTATTCTTCTGCTCTGCATGTGCATTTGATATACGAGTCAGGGGTGGCAAATGTTTAAGAGCACTCTCATTACTCGGTAGGCATATTACCGCCAGTAAATTTTTGCTCCCTACCGTAAAATGCAAATTTTGAATTACCTAAAGCAATAGAGTCACTCAACAAGGCCCATTTAATTAATTCTAAAGCCTCTAAGGAAATCCATCATGGCCCATTGGGGAATTTACTTGAAATTCCTCATTATTCCTCTTTCAACACTTGGTATGCAGCCCATTCAAATGTGCAATATTAATTTTAATATGCTTAGCCTGTAAGTGGTCTTGGCTGCCTGTCGTCAAACCATAATTATCTCCGAAATTGTCTCGCACATAAACCTAAGTATGAATTATGCCAGCCCTAGTTTGGTGATTTAACTTCACGGCACGTTCGCTAAATAGAATCTGTAAGTGAAAACAGTTTAATACTCTTATCACCAAGTTGGAACATTATGAGAAATTGTTTTAGTCTTGTCCGGTGGAATGATTCCTCTCGAATAACTTCATCAACTTTACCTTAACTGGTTCAGACATTCGGATACAGGCTAGATGATAGTATCTAGAAATTGGTAAAACTCTATACTTACTTATCCATTATTATTTTTGAGGTTTTTTTCAGGTTCTCACTCCATATACCTGAAAAACAGAACTATTAAAATTAAATAAAAATTATAATTCAGAGGAAACTCCTTTGCGGATTGTGGGATTCAAACTATTTTTCGAGAGTGGTTTCTATATAAAATAATGTCTACTGAACAATATCGTCATGCAATTGATGAACGAAGTAAAGAAAATTTAAATATACAGCGTTAGGATGAAGTATGGAACCAAGTGAATATCTTTTGAACAAAAAAGGCAATATTCATGAAATTTTTCAGTTAAGTGCAATGGCTCGAAATGAAATTGATTGACAATTTTTTGTTGATAATGAACTTTCGGTTGAAAGGAAAATACTCTCAACCTTTTAAATTTATATGGGACCTCCTGTATATCTTTGCAGATATTGTAAGAGCTTGGGATTTCGAATGCGTACATTTTGAGTTTAGTGTAAAAAATCTAAAAAAGCGAGGAATTATTGCATGTTAATCAACTTCTTTTGAGTTTTTAATATTACCGTAAAAAAACGTTCAGATAAACAAATTGATGTCGTGTGTATGCATAGTATTAGTAATAAACGAGTACGAGTCATCTTTAAAATTAAAGATTTTTTGTAATACTTTTATATTATATCTTTCGATATTGATATCTTACTATATACTTCATTGTCTTCAAACGACTTACGTCTTGAATGACAAATTTAATTATTATATCAACCGGCATAAAATGATTGCAGTAAAAAATTTGAGAAAATGGTAACATAATTTAATACAATACAAAAATGATACTAGATACATGTCAAAATCTTACCACTTGCTTTCTCCAAAATTTGATTACGAACAAACTGAGGTGATACAGACCTACTGCCAAGCTTGTCAAATTGTGCATAGAACAATATTGCCACAAGTCCACACTATCTCCTTTGTTTGATAAATGAAATGCAGTAAAAACACTTTCAAATATCTTCATTGCTTTAAAAATTAAATGGCAGTTGATACTGATTACAAACCGGTTGCTTCCAAATATTGAATTCCAATGAATTTACTTGATGAAGGCAAATAATACATCATTAAAACCACGGTTTTTTTTAACTACTTCCACAAGAATATAATAATAAAATTTGTCTTCCAACACGTAGTACGTTGAAGACAATAAAAGTATATCGTAAGATATCAATACCGAAAGATATTATGTGAAAGTGTTACAAAAAAGTCTGTATTTTAATGTTTCATTAATTGCCTTTATTAAGTAGACTCAATTGAATTCAATAAATTACTCATCATTTTCAGATCTTACTGAGAGAAATTAATGTTCATTTGGGATTAACTTTAGTAAATAATTCGAAGGTTACAAAAATGTACGAAAATACACCAAAACTTCTTTTTTGAACAATAATTGTTTCCGAAAGTGAAAACTCTATGTTTTGTGCCAATTTTTCTCTTCTTCGTTCAGTGGACTCAAAATCAACAACGTGAAATACCTACCTACTCTTGGGGTGAAATCATCCATTTGAGAAAAGTGAAATATAAACTGGTGCTATGAGATATCACCGAATAGAAAGTTAGTCCGTAGGGGTTCAGAACCCCTTGTTCACAAACTTGTTCACCGCAGTGTTCTTAGAATGATAAAGTGTTATGAGTTACCATTTATTCTCAGTGTATTATGAAAAGTTAGGACCAGACCGACTGGTCATCTGACAATCCCTTTTCTTGGTCGGTGTTATTTTACATGCTTTACTGACCAGGAAGTTTGTCACTTTGATTGAGGATCTTGAACCGAATTAAATTTGAAATATAAAGCTTTCCTGAAGTAACTCAATCACGGTCCATGTTAAACAATCCTTTCATCTCGGCACTGTAGATGACAACATTCATTAATCTAAATTAAAACTTTAAAATTAAATGAACCCTTTAAAATCGGGAATGGCTGGAGTGAAAAAGCCATAATGTAACCTAACTGAATTGTTTTTAGAAATATTCTATACGAAGATTAATATTCATATGATTCTTTGAGGTTATTCGTTAGAGAAATAACATTTTCGAGTTGGAAACTGAAACTTCGATTGACCCAGCAATTCCTTAATTGGGTATGAAATTTTATGGAGAGTCCCGAAATGAAGTGTAATTAAAAACATGATGACTATAATGAAAGATCCAATTTATAATCTTAACTAAGACTAGCTGAAAAAAAAACAAAATGTTGAAGCCGCAAACGACATCAATATCATTCAATACAAGAACGTGACAGAAAATAATCATTTTCACTGAGATCACAGAAGACTTGATAATGCGCAGGTTTAATTTGGAGTCCCAAAGTTGGTAGTTCCGTCAAGATTTCGAGCAGGTTAAGTGCTAGTTAAATTCTTCATCATTAGGATCAATTTCGAAGGCGAAAATATCTGTTCATCAAGTTTGTTATGAGATCGTTCGAGACAAAAGATCAAAACTATGTTTCCTCGAATAATTTGTGAATTCAAATCGAAAAAGCATGAAAAGCTTGATAGCATAGTTTGAAACCTTCATCTCTTACTATTTGCAGAAAGTGAAGTCATGAAGAAACAAGTAACAAGAAAAATCCCACGTTTTAGTGAGATTGTTGAGATAAAAATTTTACTTTTTCATTATTATATGTTTGTTTTCGTGAATATTGGAAGGAAATATGTCAAATTTCGTTGATATTTGCTCATTATCTTTATTTCTTTCCAAACTACTCAAGGAATATCGCCCTTGCAATCAATTTGCCTTGCGCGCGAAAACTGCTGTGTTCACCACAACATTATCGAATCTAATCGTTTGGGGTCACTTTTGACTCAATGTTCGGAAAATATACACATTCGAGAACTTACACGAAAAAAGGAAACGGATCTTTCACAATGGGCGGTTTGGATCCAACATTTGAGAAATATTTGTGAATATGATTTTGGATAACATTTTAATTTCCACCATTTGTTAGGTTTCCTCCAAATATCTGAAACATAACAATTAAAAATCAAATAAAAATTGTCTTTTATGAAAAATGCCCTTGCGGATTGCAGGATTGAACTATTTGTCATGGGCAGTTTCTTGGAAAACAGATTGCCTAATGAACAATACCGATACAATACAAACGATGAACAAAGTGAATCGTGACGTTTTGGAGAACAAATCTGACTCTTTCATCAGATAAACGAGAAAAATTTGAGAATTTTTTTCTTTCTATTTTTCATTTCGAGACATTTGTCAATCTGTTTTCCAAGGAACTGTCCTTGACAAGTAGTTCAATCGTGTAATCACAATTAATATACATTCGAGACAGAACTATACTTACATAGATGGATAAACCCGTATATTTTTCCCATTAGACAAATTTTTTCCAATGAAATTCGATCCATTCCATACTAGTTCTTGGAAATGGCCAAAAATAATTTTATTCTACTAGTCTTTTCCAAATTTTTCGAATTAATAGAAGATTCTATTGGTCCCAGTTTCATTATCCGAAACATTTTCCATCTGACTGAGATTTAGGGTGATCACTCAATTTTATCCAACGTTGAGCAGTCAGATTTTCAGGTCCATAAAAGTATCCCGCATCGAATTCTTCGTTGATCGTATGTAAAGCCCCTTAGCGATCAGAAAAGCCCCCTGTCCTTTTCCAGATGGGAAAGTAAAACATAGGTCCGCCTGGAAATACTAAGTGAATTCTGAAGTGCCGAACTTCACCCTGCGAAAATCTTAATTGCTTTGTCAAAGGCAGCCTGTCAGGGAAGCAACCCTTCGTTAGTTTGGTGCCTTTTTGTTAAATACGCCCAATAGCTTCCGTATCCCCATTAGGATTGGAGTTCCAGATTCCAGATCTTTTGAAGGAAACAAACTGCCGTGTAACTGCATAATGAATAGAGCTTTATTACCTTCTTTTGCTTGGATGTACGGAATTATGAAAATTTACACAAATGAATTCAGAACTGCGGGTTCGTTTTAAGAATGGATGAACACGAATAGAGAAATAAGCATAAGGATTGATTCGGAAAATGTTTTATTGAGTTTAGGAGTATACAGGGTGATTCCGGAGGAGACTGTCAGATTTTAAGGTAAGTTTACACTAGTCGAGACAGTTTCGAAACAATGTTTTGTTTATGGTTGGGGGTCTTTACAGATACCGTACAGGGTGATTTGTCTGATTCGACCGATTTTAAAAAAACTTTGGTGTGGTTCATTCAATTCTGGTGAAATTTTCATCGTAGCACAATATAAATGAGCAAATTCGGAAATTCTTAAAAATGTTTCAGAATACGCTGTCGTTATTGTGGTAAATTCAGATTGGTTGTGCAGGTTGTAAAAACACCCTGTACATTGCGTTTCCAAAACATCGCTATCCGTTTCAGATTTACCATTATGAGTCATTATTCAGGTGTATTCAATTTTTTGGCACAACCCCAGTTTTCCGAAAAAATTCTTCGAAAATGAAAATTTCAAAATTTCACTCTAACCGATTCTACTTTTTCTGATTACTTTGGTATGGCTCATTCAATTTGGCTGAAATTTTCAGTGTAGTGAAATATGAATGATTACATTCAATAGTTCCAACATTATCCCTAAATACAGGTATGTTACTGTGATAATTCGAGATGATTTGTGCAGGTTGAAAAAACACCCTGTACATTGCGTTTCCAAATCTTCTCCATCCGTTTGAAATTCTACATTAATGAGTCATTTTTCAGGTGTTTCTAATTTTTTTGACACACCTGGGGTTTTCTGAGGAAAAATTTTCAAGGAAGAACATCATCGAAATTTCGCTCAAAAGCAGTGAAAATATTGTGCACTGGGTAGTGATGCTGTATCGTCCAAGGATGCAAAGTTCGTCAGTTCGAAAAATATTCTTTACAAATTCAAAATTCATATCAAATTGATCTGATGATTATTTTCTGTATAAAATCATTCAAATCAGAGAATTGCTTGGTTTAATTTTTCGCACACCTCCGCTTTTTCATAGGATTATTTCTATGAAACTACGTTCGTTGAGTTATTTCGTTCAATGATGCACTTATCTGCGCATATAAAGTCATTGTCTCAACTAAATGATTTCATACGGAATATGAGCAATTAAATATGAATTACGAATTTGAAATTGAAATTTAGGAATAAGAAGCTGCTTTGCATTCTTGGAATATACTGCTTTACTACCTAGTGCAATATTCTCACTGCTTTGAAGCAAAATTTCGATATTGCTTCATTTGAAAAGTGTGCAGAAAAAATAGGAACACTCAAATAATGACTCATCATTGAAGAATCTGAAACGGACGAAGAAGTTTGGGAAACGCAATGCACAGGGTTTTTTTCAACCTGCACAATCAATTACAAATTGGAGTGAAATCTGGAAATTTTCCCTTTTTCAAAAATTTAGAATCTGAAACGGACAGCGAAGTTTTGGAAACGCAATATTCAGGGTTTTTTTTTTCAACCTGTACAACCAATCTGAAATCAACGAAATAACAAACGCGTATTTCGAAAAATTTTTGAGAGTTCTTGAATTCGATTATGCATATTGTGCTACGATGAAAATTTCATCAAAATCGAATGATTCACACCGAATTCATTGATAAAAGTAAAACCGGACAATCACCCTTTGTAGTCTCAATAGGTACCGCCAACCATGAATCAAACACAGTTTTGAAGCTGTCTTGACTAGTGTGAACTTATCCGAAAATCTGATGGTCTCCTCCGGAATCACCCTTTATATTATCCTCGTAATCACATTTCTATTTAAAAACTCATTCAGAAATTTCCAATTTTATTTTTGTGATTTCTGTTCTCTTATATCTCCGTATTTGATTCCAGATTGAACTGAAATTAGACTCGAAGGTCTGTGTTAAATCTCATTGAAATCGTGTGACTAGTTTCCTAAAAAAATCTTTTTTTCCACAAGGTTGTGAAATTTCGGAAAAAGTTCGATTCACTCATGATATGATTTGAACAACTTCCGAAGAAGATTTCGCGTTGGAATTCTTAAACTTATTAACAAATAAAAGTTCAATATCGATCGCAATACGTAGTTCCTGAGATGTTGAGGAAATAACCTAGAAAATTCAAATGAGTCTAACCCCAAAAATCTTTGGCTGATTTGTTCCCTAAACGAACATAGTTGGCATATTCTGATACACAGCCTACCCTTGAAGTTTAAAGACGCTAGCTCATTCCGTTTCCGAGTCATCGGGGCAACGGGCTGGCCGGATTGATTTTGACGTCTCATTCTTAATCAGTGAGTCCAACCTAATCAGCACGAAATTACATTTCAGCAAAACGATAACTCGCTATAATAACCCATAACTATCGCGTAAAAATAGGAGGTAGTTATCTGTAGTACCAAATAATTGAACAATTCGCAAATTTGCAGTGCTAAGAAATCCAACTGTTGGGTCTTGGCTCAATTGTTCTCGTCAAGAATGCGTATCTTTCTCTAAATAATCGATCAATATGGACTTTCAATATTTATATAGTCGAAATTTTTGCCTGACCCACTTCTATAATACTATGTTCCGAACTACAAATATATCGTCAACATTTTGCCACCAAGCCTTCAGTTTTAGCGAATATGTATCTATTAATTTGTATTTCCATGAATACGTGAATCATGGCAACAATTTATTTGATAAAATTATATCTCCATTCAACATACATCTAGCATTTCCATAATATCATCGATATTGAATTTTGAATATTTAATCAGTGCGTTTCATGCCATTATTTTGGGAATAGATGAACAACATCAAAACTCACTAAAATATCATTCCGTTTCCAATTTGAATTTTGTGACCTATCGAAAAAGTAGTGGTTCTTTGAAATACTGACTTTTTTCTTGTTGATGCCTTCAAAATTGTGACAGATACAATATCATGAAAAGACCTCACTTTGAATTCATAATTCTTCTTTGAAGACCTTCGATAACCAAAGCAACGAGCAAGTGTGTAAAACTTTGATGATAGATACATCGTAAATTCGTTCATGTGAAAACTAATATCACTGATTTGGTTTCAATGCTAATTATGTTTTCACAGAAGTAATTGTGTTTTGTTACACATGACTCAAAATATTTCTAGTTTTTTTCAATGAATTCGCGAAAATTCATACATTTTTCAACCTCGTTCAATTCGTTTTTTTCAGCTTCCCTCTATAAAGCTTCATCAAAGACGTTATTTCCGAAAATAAACAAGTTGTCTGTGATGAATCGTAGGCTATTTATTTGTACCCTGAAACTGATAAGACACAACAGGGGAAATTCGTCTAAACTATCATCATTTCTCATTATTACTCCATCAATTCTAATCTATCCTAGAAAAAATACGATTATTTTCCTCTTTTGAGACTCAACCCCGAACGTTGTTTTGATTCGATCTTATCAACATTTTCCAGCGAGGAAACTCTATAACGTGCCTTCTCTCAACTACGAGTATTTCAATGTGAAGGGTAGATAAGACTATTTGGAGGATTTGTAATGAACATTTCACGGCATGTCTTGATTCGTCTGGATTTGGTTCGTAATTCACAATGGAAAGGGTTGTTTTCATTCAGTTCTTCAAATACTAGGAAATGAATTTCCTGTCGAGTAATTATTCGCAATAGATATTGAATGGTTTCAGTCTTTCCTTTTTGATGATGGAGTATAATAAAAACTAGCTTTTGATTACTTCGTTTCAGTCCCAAAATATTTTGATATTCTTATGACTTCATTTTGTTACTGGAGTTTCAAACTTCTGTTCATCTTCAAACAACTGATGGTGCAGAGTATTGAATGCGGGTTCAGGTATTAAACAATGATATCAGATAAGGATACAAATTTGGTTCCAGATATATTCCTTTTATTTATTATTTATTTATGTTTCTGTCAGTAATATTTTCAAATTATCGATTCATATAAATAATGAATATCAATCATTGAATAATACAGATTTTTCTGTTATACATTCAAATTATATCTTTCGATATTGATATCTTACGATATACCTTTCCTCGAACGTACTACGTCTCGAATGACAAAATTGAAAAATTATATCAACTGGCATGAAATGAAGTCGGAAACATGAGAAAATGCTAACACACAAAAATCTAATACATAAATAATGCTAGGCACTACTCGTTTCATCTTTTTTTCCGATTCAGAATTATCGTTAGCGTCCATTCTCTATTATGATATCATTATTATCAAAATCGAACTTAATTAAATTTCAAAGGGATCTTGACAGATTCTCTGCTTTCTGTTCGAGTCGATACTTGTTTTGGAATGTGGAGAAATGTAGACATATAACTTTCACGAAGAACATCAATGCTCTGATACTTTCTCTCTCTGTCAGTGGATTCGTTCTGGGTAGAGTTAAAGGAATTAAAGACCTTGGGACACTGCTCGATTCGAAACTCAAAAAGTTGCTAATAGTTTCAAAATGCGGGGTTTCATACTTAGAATTTCGAAGCAGTTCAAAAATCCCGAAACTCTCAAATTGTTATACTTTACATGGGTACGTAGTACTCCAGAATACGCCACACCTGTGTGGAGTCCCTTTTATTATACAGGGTCTTTCACGAGGAACCTCACCCATATTTATACGGGAAACTACTGAACGTATTTTCATGAAATTCAGCACTTATAAGTATTTCACGATGCTGATGAAATCTAAAATATTTTCAAGGCATGAGCACCTCCGGTTTTTTCGGAAATGACGTCAACTTCCGTTTTTCAAATTAGAACACCATTTTTTTATTGCAGAAATAGATTCCTTAGAAAATTTCAATTTATTTTGATGTAACATTTTTCAGTTTTGAAAATAGAGCTCCGCTGAAACAAGAATAACTTCGAGGTTTTTGGATGGAAATATTTAATTTTTGGGATTTTTTAAGATGTAAGATTGATGTATCCACTTTGAAAATCGAAATCGCGATTCATGATAAAGGGGGTGAAAAAATCGCTTTCAAAGTTAGGGTTGACAAAATCGTGAAAAATCTATTTTTTCAAATTAGAACCCCATTTTTTTATGGCAGATATTGAATCTACGTTAAAAAATAATGTGAGTGTATGCATCACACCCTTGCCCTAAAATGGATATTTTCTGAGTTATTCACAAAAAACTGTTTTTCGTCTTGAATTTTCAGCTATTTCTTTTCCCTTCACGCCAAAAAGATGAAATTTTCAGGAACTGTTATTTGAACCATGCTGTAGATTTTTCACCCCTTCTTGAAACCGACTTCAAGTTACTATTAGGAGAACCATGGCAAACTCTCGCAGTTATAACTAGAGAAGATGCTCAAAGTTGTGACCGTTAATTTCTAGACATTTATTTATACGTCTCAGGAATGCTTCGTGCGTTGCTCTTCTTATTTCATCGGGAGGAAGAGATCTGCAAAAGTGTTTAAAAACCAAATTGAGTTTCAAAACTATGAATCTAAAAATCTAAACAAACCTGAACGCATTTCTGACTCGTTCTATGCAGTCCTCTTTATCAGTCAGGGGAGTTGAGTAGACAATATTTTTTATCCTACCCCAAACATAATAGTCTAAAGGAGTTAAATCGGGAGAACGTGGTGGCCAAAGATGTGGACCATTGTTCGCCAACCATCGATCTTCAAATAGCCTGTAGAGGATATTTGACACATTGAGTGAATTGTGTGAAGGCGCGCCATCTTGTTGATACCATAAGTCATTATGGTTCTGTACCAGCGGCTCAATTATTTGAGTCAATATGTCAGAATATCTATCTCCTAAGGGAGAACATTCTTTAAATAATGCAAACATGTGTGGTAACATTTTTCAGTTTTGGTTGGAAAATTCTCTCTGAGCGGGAAAATTCGAAAAAAAATTCGAAAATAGAGCTCCGCTGAAACAAGAATAACTTCGAGGTTTTTGGATGGAAAATTTTCATTTTTGGGATTTTTCAAGATGTAAGATTGATGTATCCACTTTAAAAATCGAAATTGCGATTCATGATACAGGGGGTGAAAAAATCGCTTTCAAAGTTAGGGATGACAAAATCGTGAAAAATCAATTTTTTCAAATTAGAACCCCATTTTTTTATGGCAGATATTGAATCTACGTTAAAAAATAATGTGAGTGTATGCATCACACCCTTGCCCTAAAGTGGATATTTTCTGAGTTATTCACAAAAAACTGTTTTTCGTCTTGAATTTTTAGCTATTTCTTTTCCCTTCGCGCCAAAAAGATGACATTTTCAGGAACTGTTACTTAAACCATGTTTCAGATTTTACTACCCTAATATGCAAGAGAAAAAAGTTACAGGTTGTTCCTAAATAGATGGTGTGATGCATACACTCACATTATTTTTTAAAGTAGATTCAATATCTGCCATAAAAAAATGGGGTTCTAATTTGAAAAAATTGATTTTTCACGATTTTGTCATCCCTAACTTTGAAAGCGATTTTTTCACCTACTGTATCATGAATCGCGATTTCGATTTTCAAAGTGGATACATCAATCTTACATCTTGAAAAATCCCAAAAATGAAAATTTTCCATCCAAAAACCTCGAAGTTATTCTTGTTTCAGCGGAGCTCTATTTTCGATTTTTTTTCGAATTTTCCCGCTCAGAGAGAATTTTCCAACCAAAACTGAAAAATGTTACATCAAAATAAATTGAAATTTTCTAAGGAATCTATTTCTGCAATAAAAAAATGGAGTTCTAATTTGAAAAACGGAAGTTGACGTCATTTCCGGAAAAACCGGAGGTGCTCATGCCTTGAAAATATTTTAGATTTCATCAGCATCGTGAAATACTTATAAGTGCTGAATTTCATGAAAATACGTTCAGTAGTTTCCCGTATAAATATGGGTGAGGTTCCTCGTGAAAGACCCTGTATATGCGTTGACAGAATAGAGGGGACTCAGAGAAGGTTTATAAGGAATATGCATTATAGGTTCGGTGATCATCGACTGAAATTGTTTAAAATGTCAAGCTTGGAGCAGAGAGGAGTTATGTTCGACGAAGTGTTTTTATACCGTATAGTAAACGATAATTTCAATTTTCCAATGATTGATGATGTTAATTTTAACGTTAATTTTGTCGGTAATCATCGGAGGGGGCTTTTCCACAGGCAAGGACATCACTTTATTTTAACTCTGTGTTTTTGAGAATAACTCGATTTCATAACTACCATATCAATTATGTCATTGGCAGCATTCAGGAGGAAGGTTACTTCTTACTTATATAGAAACCATTCATAGCCCACAGTTTGTTTTTCATGGCCATCCGATTTTAGACAGTTTGCTTCTTTTTTACATTACTTTTACATTACTTACATTTTTTTTTTGAACTCGCAAGTGTGTTAATTTTTTTCTACTTCATAATTTGTTGTGGGCCCCTCTAAGTGGATGTATTACTGTTGGGATTCCTATTTGAATAAATAAATGAATAAAATCTCACACGTAGTCCCAGCAACACTTGATCACAAACGAACGACATCGACATGAAACTAACGACAAGCTTATCAAATGCTTGTGCATAGAACAACATTGCCATCAGAGCCATTCCTCTTCCTTGGATAAATGAAATGACGTGAAAAATACTCAAATACAGAAACCTTCGAGAATCGGATGACAGTGAAAATGACTTTATGAAACAATTTCAAATATTGAATTGAAACGACTCTACTTGATGAAGGCTATTAATACAAACATCAAAGTACCTTCACATAATATCTCTCGATATTTATATCTTACGATATATTTCATTGTTGTTGAAGGCCCTACGTCTTGAATGACAAAATTAATCTCGTTTGTTTGTTATTGAGTGTTGTTGCGACCACATGTAAAGGTGGGTAATCATTTGAGCGAATGTGCGCGAACGATATTCGTGCACGCACGGGTAGCGTGCGCAAATACATCAACATGCAGTTGAAGGTTAAGGTTCGTAGTATACTCCAGAGATGGCGCTGTACGATTCTATACTGCAGGGTGTCATCCAACAAGTATTAAGTATCTGGAATCCTCTCTACGTTTCCAAGGTGAGATGTTCTGATTATCGGTTATATATTGAAACTGCAGAAACCGAATTCCCTAAACATCGCTTCTTCAGTGCAAAGGCTTTGGTTGATTGGATGATTGCTCAGATCAGGGTGAAAAATTTGTTAGTTTGTCGGCATATATTTGTCCTCATTTACATGTTAAAATTTCTAATACTTTTTAATTTCTTGCAGATATCCCTTTGTGACGAGTACAGCCTGCCAGCAGACTATTTACACAAAAAACGACCTAATAGCATAGCAATTCCAAGTTTATCTGAATGGAATCCATCTAGTCCCAACGAAGAGAAGGTAAATACAGCTCTCAATTTGAAATTCTTGCACAGTCAATATGGAATTGACAGATAAATAATATCCCTTAATATCTCGACCCCATGCAAAATCAGAAAAAATCAAGAAAACCACTGACGTGGGAATTGAAATTCGGAATATTGGATACTAACTTGAGGTCTGTAGCAAATTCCGTTGAAATTTCTGGCCACTGAATTAACACGAATTTCACACTGAGTTGCACATTGGTATATGCAAACTCTATTCTAAGTTTTAATATAATCAAATCAGTACTCCATGAGATATCGAGGAGTTAACCTCAAAATTTCAAATCGGCCTAACTCTGAAACTATTCGACCAATTTCACCCATTAACAAACTCAACTGAGATATTTAGGTTCTTAACCTTATCTGACAATTTCAAGTCTCTAGGTCCTTTTCTTCGAAAGTTAGAGCACATAAGGTCAGATAGGCGGACATAATTCAATTTGATCACGGATTCTCCTTCAGGGTGTTCAACCTAATCTTTCAAGACCAATTTCGGCTCAAAATTCGAAAATAACAAACATTGTGGAGAAAAGATAACGCACTGTTCCCCAAAACAAGCCCGTTAAAAAGAGTTAAATAGTTACGATAACAAGAGTTGCAATGAAACATGAAAATGATGAAAAATTTTTCATTGATAGGTTGAAAAATATATACTAATGAACCTATTGTTGCATTCCTTGAATAATTCCTTAATTTTCTTTAGAATCATGAATTCTTTATGAAGTTGTCACTAAAACATTTAAAATTTCAGGAATAGATGTCCCCTTATGAACCAAAGATCACCCCTTTTTGCATTTTTCTGATTTAACTGGAGGCCAATGTTTTCTTCAAATTGAAACACTGTATATGCATGACACCAGTATATCTCAGTTTTTCTCCATGCAAATATTTTATCATCGATTTATCATATTATTTCAGTTCAAAATGGATACATTCTTGTTTTGATGAACATTATACATAATCAAATTCTTCACAATAATCAACAGAAAGTAATAAACGAACAACAGATGCCTTTAGAAGCATAATGAGATTATGATTCAGCTTGCATAGGGGCGATTCGCCTGACGAGTTTTAATTGAAATACAAGCATTTGCAGAATCCCATTGTTATGGCTTCTTTGATCTTCCATTAGGGATGCCAAAACTATGGAATTTCAGTCCATTTCATTTTAATCATATTCTTCCGATTGAGCCGAATGCTTTAATTATAACATCCGTTAGTGAATCTCGAAACGAAACTTCTTATTCCAGGGAATATTATTAGCTCATAATTTCTTCCCTTGTTTCCTACCGAAGCGAAATGAATCTTCACGAAAGACTGATATACGTAATGATTTGAGTGTTCATTTCTTTTGAACAGCTCACTGTCCACGAAAAACTAAATTGTTTATCTCTTGATAAGAGCCTCGAATTCTCCCTGTCAGTTTCAAACCTTCGTTTATTCATTTAAGATTCATTTATTCTATGGAGCAGACAGTAACGCGACATCGGCTCGAGTTAAATTAACTAATTGAGTTCCAGCTAATTTGAAATTGGGCCTTGTATTGGACCTCAGCAATATTTTGGGTTATAGAAATATGAATGCGAGGAAAAAAGCTAAATATTTAATGATATGAATAAGATGCTTTGTTTTTTTTTGGTAGTTCAAGAACTTTTTTTCAGCTAAGACGCAAATTTCTATATTTAGTGAATTCGCATCGTAGAAAAACAGTTATTTTTCAATGAGCATCTGAGATATAAGGAATTATTAGGGAATCATAAGGAATCTCATCGGGTTTTCAAAAATTATTTAATATACGATATTTTTTCTCTGAAATATCAAATAAGGTAGCTATTACTTTTTGATAGTAGCCGCAACAATGTATTGATGAATACAGAGCTTCAAAATTATGAAAGAAATTCATTTTCTAAGAAGAAAAATAATTGGCAACAAAATCCTGAATCAGATCAATTTTTTTTTCACTTTTACTAAATTTATATGCATTTTTGAAGGATTTTTGTTGCACCCTGTGCCATCCCCATCAACCCTATACATTTTTTGAACAGGGTAAGTAGGTCATGTGGTAATTTTTTGGCAAGGTCTTTGTATCTTCTTTATAGGCGTGCAGAAATGTTCAAGAAAAAAATTATTTTTTTCGAAAAATTAGTTAGTTCAAAGAAGTTTTCAGTATGTGCACTTTGTCATGGCTCATTTACTTTGAGACAATGGTACCTGATGAAATTTGTCACCGAATGAAAGTCGACTATTTCAGTTTTGTTCATGCACAACTTTCAACCCCTTTCAACCCTGTCTGAAAAATTGTTTTTTCTCCATTAAAGGGTACGTAGGGGTTGAAAAATGTACATGAACAAAACTATAATGGTCGACTTTCATTCAGTGACAAATTTCCTCAGGTACCATCGTCTCAAAGTAAATGAGCCATGACAAATTGCACACACTGAAAACCTCTCTGAGGTAACTAATTTTTCAAAAAAATTTTTTCTTGAAAATTTCTGCACGCCTGTAAAGAAGATACGAAGACCTTGCCAAAAAAGTACCACATGACCCACTTTCCCTATTCAAAAAATTTAGAGGGTTGATGAGGATGGCATAAAAATTTGGTAAAAGTGAAACAAAAATTGACCTGTTTCAGGATTTTGTTGCCAAATATTTTTCTTCTGAGAAAATGAATTTGTTCCATAATTTTGACGCGCACTGTGTATTTCAAAAAGATGGAGCATGTTTGCTTATCATTCCTACAATATTTCGAAATGATTTGTCAGATACTTTCATTTGCCAACCACCGTGAAAGACTCTGTATATGTATTTCCATAGTACACGAGAATCATTCACTACTTAAGGGCACCGTGCTGGTCTACGAATCATTAATGTTGCATTATTCTATACATGCAGTAGGGGTCCCTTCTTATCCCCTGTCTAATTTATTGCTGCTACTTGACCAGAATGGGAAGCAATCGTATTTAATTTGAATGTCTTAAATTACCGAAAATTACTTGAATCTTTCAAATCACCGAAGGAACTTGTGGAGAATTTCGCATTGTTATCTGATGCTGTTCGTGGAATTCTTTCGCTGTGTTGAATATACAGTGCGCGGCAAAATTATGGAACAAATTCATTTTTTCATTTCTGTTATGGCAACAAAATCCTGAAACAGCTCAATTTTTGTTCCACTTTTACCAAATCTTTATGCATTTTTGAAGGATTTTTGTTACACCTTGTGCCATCCCCATCAACCTCCTAAATATTTTGAATAGGGAAAGTAGGTATTGTGGTACTTTTTTGGTAAGGTCTTTGTATCTTCTTTACAGGCGTGCAGACATTTTGGAGAAAATTTTTTTTTCCCAAAAATTAGTTAGTTCAAAGGGGTTTTCAGTATGTGTACTTCTTCATGGCTCATTTACTTTGAGACCTTATGGTACCTTATGAAATGTGTCACTGAATGAAAATCGACCATTACAGTTTTGTTCATGCGAAACATTCAACCCCTAAGAACACTTTAATGGAGAAGAAAAAATGGAGGGGGTTGAAAGGGGTTGAAAGTTGTCACTGAACAAAGCTGTAATGGTCGACTTTCATTCGGTGACAAATTTCATCAGGTACAATCGTCTCAAAATAAATGCGCCATGACAAAGTGCACATACTGAAAACCTCTTTGAACTAACTGATTTTCCAAATAAAAATAATTTTTTCTTGAAAATTTCTGCACTCCTGTGAAGAAGATACAAAGGACCTTGCCAAAAAAAGTACCAAATAACCTACTTTCCCTATTCAAAAAATTTATAGGGTTGATGGGGATGGCACAGGGTGCAACAAAAATCTTTGAAGAATGTATATAAATTTGGTTAATGTGAAACAAAAATTGACCTGTTTCAGGATTTTGTTGCCAAATATTTTCTTCTGAGAAAATAAATTCGTTCCATAATTTTGACGCACACTGTATATTGTTGAAGTAATAGGGTATCTCCATATCAACACCCTATGGAATGGAGAATATTTCTCCACAACATTCGAAAGAATAATTTCATGTTATTATTGAAACTTTGCTAAGTATTATTTTTTTGATCTCCTTATAAATATCTTATTGATAGGGATTTGAAATAATAGATTCAGATTAAGCAGACAATTATTTCAAAATTATCGATTGAAGCTTATTTCGGGAGGATTTTCCATCTTTTTCAGTTTTTTTTCTAGGTATTCACTGCCAATATCTGAAACAGAACTATTGAAAATCAAATAAAATTGTTTCTTTCATGAAAAACGCCCTTGCGGAGTGCTGGATTAAACTGTTTGTCAAGGGCACTTTATTGGAAAACAGATTACCTAATGAACAATACAGGGACAATACAAACGATAAACAAAGCGAACTGTGACGTTTCATATTACAAATCTGACTCTTTCATCAGACAAAGGAGAAAAGTTCAAAAATTATTTTCTTTTGATTTTTCGTTTCAATTTGAGACTGTTATCAAATTGACATTTCTTTATCATCGACAGAAGTCTCAAATCGAAACGAAAAATCGAAGGAAAATAATTTTTGAACTTTTCTTCTTTGTCTGATGAAAGAGTAAGATTTTCTCCTTATTTTATGTTTCGCCGGAATTTCGCAAAAAATTTGGACCTCATTTTTTCAATTGATTATGAAATTTCAATTCAATCGAGTTTTGTTTTTCAAATACAAGGAAAAGGCAAATTCCTGGCATTTGAAGGCGCTTTCCAGAACCATGAACATATTTTTTGTCAACATTACTTTTTATTATTCACTAAAATAAATAAGTTTGACTTCTAGTAAACTGACTCGAATCTTCGTTCCTTGCTGTTGGACAATTCTGATTTTCTAAAGGAGTGTAATCACAATCTTTCGAGAACCAAACTAGAATACTAAAGAGACATGAATAAAATCTTCTGTTTTTCACCTCTTTATTATTCAAGAAGGAAATATTCATTGCTGAAAAAATCCTTTCAATTTAGAAAAATTACGTGGAAGGAATCGTAATAGGCATCCCCGAATCGATCATACGACCTAAAATGAATTCATTCGTCTTCCTGAACGACAGTAGATGAAATGAAGAAGGGGTGAAATTCAAGCTTAAAACTCACCCCCAATATTTCCTCCAACAAATGATACTTAGGTATCGTTCCAATCATTTGTACGCTGTTGTTGAGATAATTTAACAGAGTTTCAACCGGGAGTTTAGATGAAATGTTTCCGACAGTTGCCTGAAGAGTATGTTCATGAAAACTGTATATCCCGAGTTCTGTTTATTTCATGGTCCCCCTTTATCGAGGCTAAATCCATTTGATTGTGGTGTCGGGAAATAGGGGTTAGGTGGGAGTTAAATCCCTTCGGGATTAGGGTTGTTGACGACTCCTATAGAAAAGATCGAAATATGTATTTTGAGAGATCATAGAGCACTACAAGATTGGATCTCAGCTTGACTTACATTTCGATTAATGGTTCTGGGCAGCGTAGAACTAGAGCAATATACGGTAAAGTAACAGATACATTCAATAATGCCTGGATTAGATAACACTATACAAGATATCCCATCAAGAAAAAGAAGATACGGGTTCGTCAAATGAAGACGAAATAGTTATTTTCAGAAATTTCGTCAACATTTCGGGAAAACGCTAGGATCCTTCGATTTCCATTAAAAAAGGGAAGTATTTATAGATATATTTTGAAACCACTTGCATCACCAAGCTGAGGTGAGAAAAGTCACTGAATTTTTGAACATTGAGGACTGAAGTAGATTTCCTTTATTCACGACTGGCGCTGCCCTGTTTTATCTATGAATATTGACAAGGAATTGTATAATTTTAACGAAAAATAATCACTCCGAATACATTTTGTTTATTATTTTATTGCCTCAAGATATACAAAATTGGGAATCATATTTTCTGGCGCTTATATGTATAGTTCTTCTTGCGGTACAAAAACATACTTAATACTGCTTACTATGTGAATAATATAGTATTTCAAGATTGATGCCTCAAACATTCAGTGTGTGCTCTCATTTCTTCATTCCACCACCTCCAATTATCAATTTATTAATATTGCCTTTATTTTTTGTGAAAATTCCTCCCCTCAGAGGCGATACGCTCTTCAACTCGTTCACTTCAGTCAGTTTCATCTTCAAATGTTGACATGGCAAGCTTGAATTTCCAGACGAATAAATGTTGAAATTTCGATTTGAAATCTAAAATCATCAGAAAATGTTGAGGATAAACCTTTATCACTCTTTGTAATGAAAATTGACTTGTTTCAACATTTCACCAAATTTCTGAGCCTCGAAAAATATTGTTTCAAATCAACACAAATTAACCTGGAATCTGAATACCTCTAAGTTGATGATATGGGGTTTAATAAGGTACCGTACCAACATATAGTCGATACATTTCAAAGTATGTCAACCCATTATTCAGGTGAATTTCCTAACTATACCACCATTCATCCTACGAATTGAAATAATCCATTTCTCTATTCTACTGATCGAATAAAAAACGACTCATGCTTATCTCTTTCAAATTCTGCATTAATCTGACGATTTGAAAATATTCTTCTAACTTTTAAGTAATTTCAAACCAAATCCACATTGGTCGTCATAAATTTTCGGAGAATTTGAGAAACGTCAAAAATCTACCAATTTTATCCTTCTACATTTCGGCTTATTTGCGAAAAATTAAAATTTACCTATAGAAGGGCTCTGTCCTTGGGGTCTTTGGGTCTGAAGGAGGCTGCAATCAAAAGAGAGATCATCTTAACCTGGTGAAATCTCGTAAAATTCGTCAAATTTTGGATTTTTTCCGCGTTCGGTTTCCTTCTAACCCAACGAATAAGGTATCATAGGTGTCAAAAGCAATTTTACATATTTCAATTATCTGCGTATTTTTTTTCCTTTTCATAAGAACATCCTCCTGAAAAAAGCGAACACAACAAAAACATAATCAGCGGAATTGATACCGTGACCAAAGGAACAAGGGATTTATTTTTATATATCTAGTTGTGAAACTTATCTCCAAACAAGCAATTAATAAGTTAGCTACCAAAAATAACAAAGATTCTGAAGGATGAAAATATACTTGGATTCCACTGCAATTAATTAATTATGTATTTGAGGTGATTTTTCCCCTTCCTATATGAACGAAATAAGCAAAATAGAAAATAGCGAAAGAATGTGTACCCCGTTCATTAAAAAATCAATAAATCGGAGTATTCTTCTGAAATGATTTGTATTTAAACAAACCTGTAAAAATTCGATTCGAACTTCGATGATGAAAAGTTTGTATTCATTTCAGAAACTTGAGATATTTCTTCATAATTTTCATATCTGAAAATATCGATGTCATCAAAAAGCAAGTTTGAAACAAAACACATTTAAGAATCCATTTGAATTAAAATTTCAATTTTCATTGAACTCATCCGGTACTTACTGTTAAAAAATAAATGCTTTTCAGATTTCCACTTCTGCTATTTTCTCCATACAGGAAGGAGTTCCGATACAGATAGGAAAGACGCTCAATATGCATAACATCTTTTGATGAATATTATTATAAATGATTTTTTCACATATTAGGAAAATAGCCCCGAAACTCGAACGAAAAATACAGGATAAAGTAATCGAATTTGATCTCATCCTATATTTAGATATTTTAGGGAATAAGGTGTGCGTATTCTGCGAATTCGAATGCACAATAACTGGATAAATTGTTCTCTGAAGAATAATCCCAAGTATTTACGAAACCTACGTCGGTATAATCAAAAAGGGGGTAAAGCATATCAACATATATTTCCATGTTCTATTGTTAATATAACTCACTAATTCATTTCATCTTTATAGATCGAAATTTTGGAAACTTATTCGAATCCTCGAGATTCCAGACAACAGCTCAGTCAAGAAGACGATACCAAATGTCTAACAAGTCCAGATAGGGAGTATTCTCAACCCTACACTACAGGTAAGTGGATTCAACATTGAAAGTACGAAATGGAAAAAGATTTAAATCAGAGTAACAACAGAGATGAAATGCAGTTATACATTCAGAATGTATCATTGGAACAATACCAGAATGTCAAATTGTTTTCCACGAAAAATATCTCCATTTTCGAGATAATAAGTATTCAAGAAATTCCTGGAAAATCACTGCCTCATTTCGTTGTTTTAGATGTCACGTTTTCATAATGTAATTGATTCGAACATCTTTCAAACTATAATGCATCTAGATGTGTGAGAAATATCGAAAATCATTCAAGGAGTTTGGATACAACACTCAATGTTAAATCTACCTATTCTCATCCGGTCCAACTTGACACGATTTTGAAATAAATTATAGCCACGCAGATGTGAACTTACTTTACAGAAATATGCTTAGTTTTTATTCTTCAAAATCGTGTGAAACATCTGCTATTCAAAAAACAATTTTTGAATAGCTGATGTTGAATGCTGACATTGAATCAGTACAGTGTCGTTTAATTGATACTCGGGTTCGAATTTTATGTTGATCCAAACAAGAGAATTGATTTCTTGTTGTTCTGAATTTTAATTCCTCAGCAGTGGATAGGTAACTGTGATTTTATAGTTCATCATTTTGTTCTCGATAAATTCGGATGAAAATCCTTTTTGGAGCGGAATGATGAAATAATATGATCGATTAGAATAAAACCACATTGAACAATGGTAATACCATTTCTTCCAAAATAGTATTCAGAAATTCTTTTATACTATTTTGGGTATTGGACGAAAGTTCAATAAAACCATGCTATATCAAGAAAGTGTATTAATATTGTGTTAAAAAATGAGTGGAATTGAGATTTGACATCTCCATATTTTTCGAAATATTGTATTAACTTTTGAACTGTTTTGTATGTTTTAAATAATCTCTAACCAAACATGAACATGAAAGGTTTTTGATTGACTCCCAATCCATAAAATGGAGCCCTATATACCGAGGTGAGGTAGCGAATTTCCTGGGATATTTATTGTCTCAAAAATTTTCGGATTCGGAGTTCGGACATCGTTCATCGGATTACCTGTATATTCAATATCATTTATACTTCATGTCAATAGTAACACAACACTTGTAATCTGAATTCAATTATTCATTCCCCTTTGAGGTACTTCAATTATCTGTTCACTTTTTCAACTATTTATCACATTTTGAATATTTCATGGGTCTAAAGATATTTTAATTGTTGAAATATTGGATTCCGAATGAAAACACTGAAACGTATTCTGAGAATTATGTCAAGCTATCGATTCATATCAATATGAACATTAGCTTCCACCCACAGAGTGAATCTGTCCGGTTGAAATTTCCAGAGAATCATCAATAGAAAATACAAATTTTTGAATTCATGAATTCATCTCCAGTTGTTGATGACAAATAGTCCTAGCTTTCTGTGGTCTCAGGAATTATGCATTCGGTATATGTTTGAGTTCCACTTCTAACATTTTTAAATTTCAAGTTGGACGATCTGTTTCACCCTTCCATACCAGAGGTTTATATTCAGGAAAATATGGAAATAAAATTTGTTATCGAATGTCAATCAATGTTCTGTAATAAAACAAAAAAGATAGTTTCAAAGCTTCATATTGCAATATGCAGAAATCAGTTGTCACAATGAGTGAATTTCGAGAATCTGAATATTTCTATGAGCTTTTCAGCGATTCTTGTGAAGTGAAATATTGCAATGAGACTTTTTCATCATGGCATTTTTGGGGAATGAGTCAGAGAGAGAGACGCCATTCCTTCTGCACGCATCCATTCATTTTTTCTCTCGCTTCGTATTTCCGTACGCCTGCGACATGTGTATAGGGGTGAACCTGACATTCGCGAAGTCTGAAGCTGAGCGCTGGCCGCTGAAGGCTGAAGTCAGTATCAAAATCACTGCCGCATGAGCAGGACGTGCTTCGATGCATTTGCGGTAAAAATGTGTACTTCACTGTCGTGGAAGTTGTGAAACTTATATTATAGCAAAGTTTGGTTTGTGGGAGAAGTTCTAAATTTCATTGAAATGATCTCTGACATCAACATAGAAAACTTCACAGGAAAAAAAACTACACTTCCTGAACAGTTGAGTATAGATTCATTCATAATTAATCTAATGGTAGAAATTATTTAGAACTATTTTTATTCGATATTAAAACTTTTCGGGTATGTAGATCAAAATTTTCTGCCTAAATCTTTTCGATCATATTGTTGGTATAAATTCAAAATCGAAAAAAAGTTTTCTTTACTGAAGGATATAAAACATTCAGAGTAAATAGTATGGAACTTTCTGTAGAAGAAATAAACATTATATCTTTTTACATACTTCCAAGTCTCAGAAAAACTGAATGAATGGAAATTTCGAATTCAAATTTTCCTCGAATTATTTTTTCGTACATCAACAATTTTTCTTGGAGAATCATATATTAGTCAAACGGTTTCACAGAATTGTCTGAATCATACATTTTTGAAATTTAGTTGCTGAATATTTTTCTGGAACTGGGGAGAAGTGGAACCTCAAGTTTGAATAATGATATTTGATGATTAGATATCAAAAAGAGCTGTGTTTGTAAAGCTCATACCCTCACATAATAATTTTTATCAGAATTAGTTTTCAACTATTCTCCATAATATCATCAATTATTCACTACCTTATTCACAGGAAATATCCTAATTTGAGAAATACAGTGAGTTGCGCCAAAATTCAAATTTATTCGTTAAACGCAGAACTGTGACGGGAAATCCACATACTTGAATTAGTCTTATCCTTGTTTGGGACTTAACGGTTGGAATGTTAGATGCATATTTATGAGAAAAGAAGGAGGCTCCTCTACAGAAAAAGTTCTTCAAGCCAGTTCAGGTGCCAGCTTCAATCAAAGGTTGTATCGAAATAATATCTGTTTAGGGAAATATAAAGTGTTCTGAAAACAATCTCGGATGAAAAGAAATTAGTAGAAAAGTATCGTGATGATGCAGTAACTCCATTCACATTTTCATATATTCATTCTCTGATATCATTATTTAAACGACCTGTTCCGTTATAATTGTCAATCAATTCATTATTTTATTATCTATATCTCATTTTGTATTCATTATCTTATAAATGATTTTCATCACAAAAAAGTTAGGTAGCATATATTTCTATGCACCCCCTTTCCTCAGAAATGAGTTGCATTTCAAAAAACATAGAACCACTTAGACTGAGCAAGATAAATCAGTATTTTGGTATAATTTGAAGCATTAACTGAGATTTTCTGAATATAGTCAATCACATTACATTAGATATCCAAATTTCTGTGTGAAACGAGAAAATAAATAGAGGGAAAATTACTGGGGATGTTAAATATATTCTTCAATAAAAATTGAGGAGAAATGCTTTCACTCATATTCAAAGAGATAACGAAAAACTCTGATCTAAAAATACTGAACAACCCTGCATAGACCTCAGACTTACGAAAATGTCAGATCGGTATTATTATAGAAATAGTAAAATGATTCTCTACAATTATGAGAAAAGTTTTGAATTCGTAGTTCAGCACTTTCTATGGAACAAAAAGTTATCGTTTCATTCAAGTGAAATTTAAATGGACAATGAACGTTGAAACACAATTTGAGCCTCAAATTGATACATTAAAACCTATAACTAACGTTATGTTCAAGTTGAGTATTCTTCATAAATAAACCTTAGAACATTGTTGATACGTAACGGTACTGAAAAACGGGAATTCAAGGTTTCTTATGGTTAAATTTCACACTTCACTGAAGAATGAAACTCCTTATAAATTCTGTGTTTATTGAGTAGAATCTTAGTTATGATAGTCTATGAAGCAATCCCTCAATCTATCCTATCCTATACTTAATGAATATGGGGCTCCTCCGCCAAATTGCATCCTACTGCAATTGCTGGTACTTGACTTAACTGAAGTTTTAAAAGGACGCTAAGAACAATCGAGCCCTAGACTAGTTCTTTCACTTATTTAAGTAGTAACTTATATTTCTCGTAAATAATTTGACCATTAATTGAAAAATCCATCCATAGAAAAGCTGACAGGCCCGTTCATTCGCCATTTTGCACATATTGGTTTGGGTTGTTGCTACCAAAATGAAGCAATGCTAATATCCTCCTCAGGGAGTGTGAGTTCCTATCAGATGATTTGCTTATGGATATAATATTTTCTGTGAGATTAGTTAGAACATACAAATCAGGATGTAAATTCAGTTCATGTCTTAATATAGATTCCATATAGGAGATAGACAACACTATTAAAAATTGCCTTCTATTTGCAACAATAGTTGTTCTCCGATGAATTAGCTCCACTTCGGCCCTTGCCGTGCAAATTCAAGAATACTAAGAATTTGGTCGGCATATATTGATAGAACAAAATTAATTCTGTGATTTTCACTCCCGAAAAAACTTTTCAACCATTCTTTTTGATCTCCACGAAGAAATTTCGTCATGGCCTAGATAGATAAAATTTAAAAGTACGAAATCGAGTTTGAACGATGGGTAGAGTTGGGTCTCAGGCAAGATTCAATAGCTTTTGTAGAGTCGGAGATAAATGGGCTACGCATTGTTCTCGCGAAACACGACGCGGTTCGGTCTTGCTAGTTCTGAAACTTTTTGTTCCATTGCTGCTTTCAATTCGTCTAATGGTGGGGAATACTTTCTTAAGTTTCCAACTCGTTGTATAGTACATGCACACAATGCTGTGTTCTTGCACACTCCCTTCAGGAGAAAAACATGAATTCCTTCATGATATTACCGTCTTTGGAAATTCGAAATGATTCATTTTCGTTTATAGTGTTTCATTACAGTTATTTACGATGTGATTTGACTTATCCATGATAGCAAATCTTCGAGGTGATAATGTAACTCTTTGAAACTTTTTTAATGATTATAGTGATCCAACCTCCTCACTTCATCTTGTAGGGTGTTTTCTGTATGGAAAATGGATCGTACAAAATTTATAATTCGGAAAAATATATTTTACAAGCAATAACGCATGAATGAATGTCGAAAATATGAGAATTCCTTTCATATCGTGAAGTTCCTTGAAAGATACCAATGTTTAAAAATCAATTAAAGAGAACACAGATAACGTGCTTGAGCTCGCGCTTATTCAAATTTGAAGACAGGGCAGTAACTGATCCCAGAACCTTTCAATCGTCATTGTTCTTCAACTAACAGATTTCAACATGGTCCGCTTCCAATAAATTCATCTGGGAATGGACTCATTCGTGAATGAAACCTTCGTTTTCAATGCTCCGAACCTACTTAATGAATATTGAATCTTTAAGTTTTTTCTTACATAGTGTGTCATATGGATACAATAGCTTCCGAAAAAACCAACTTAATGTTTGTAGAGGAGGTTTTGAGCATCAGAGCAAAGGTTGAATTCATGTATGGGTTACATCCACACAATTATCTTGTAGTACAACCTATTCCATATTCGAGTCCAGAAATATTTCCAGATCGAATAATTTAGTATTCGGTTAACTAATGACGGATTGAAGGTTAACTCAGAATTTCAGGAACTTCTGACTGATATGAAATTTCGAAAAAAAAAACTCACAGAATTTTGCATAAGTCTTCTTGTTGATCCTGAAAATACTTTATTTCTAGTTTATCGGATGGTTGTTTCTTGTGGTAATCAAAAACAAGATTAAATATTGCTCTAACTTCGGAACTGTCTAAATATGTCCGCTGCAGAACTTCCGAACTACAGTTCTAAATGCAACGGTAATTGTATTTGGGTCCCAAATGCTTAAACTTTTTTCTCTGAAGGTGCAAGTAATTTACCACCTATTCTTTATCAATGAGATCCAACACCTTCGGAAAAATGTTTGCAAAATTATGACATCATTGTTCCTCGAACCAATGCCAAAAATCAAGAAGAAAGGAACAGAAAACAAAATATAATAGTTGTGATTCTACCATTTTGTTTCAGCATTCGCAGTGTGCAAACATCTAGACAAAGGGTTCTGTTAGCATCGAAATGTAGGACTGTGTATTCGCCAATTTGTTACCACTATTCAAAAAGCAGTAGTGTTTCTTTATTTCTTTTCGTTCGTTGGGACACATTGTTGACGTTACAGTGTAACACATTCATCTTGAACTTTGTGTATCACATCCATTGTTGTAAATGATAGGTTTTACTATAGTTATCGCATTCACTATGTCGTGAATATTATTTTCAAAAACCTTCAATTTAGCTGTGTCATCATTTTAATAATAATAATAATCATACTAATAATTTTAGTCGATCTCTCAAGACATGATATACATATATATGAGAAGTCACATACAAAAGACAATTCAAGTGTAAGAAGAAATTCGGATTCAAAACACCTGATTTTTTTCAAATTATTTGAGTACTCAAGAGCTTATTAACTAAATTTTGAAACTTGAATACTCAAAAATCTTCAGTTTCACATTAGGATGATTGAAGAAATTAATGCCACAAAATGTTGGTAAGTTCTCAAATTTTATATCCTGCGAGACAGTATAATTATTGTCGCTGTGCACTTTCTGAGAGACCGAATATTCTTCTGAGTGTACAACAAACAATTTAAAACATAAATAGACGAAAAGTCTGAGATCCTATACCTCTTGAGTATCATTTAAAAATTTCAAAAAGCACTGCCGTGAAGGCAGCAACTTTTGCGCGCATGTTCAATGTAGATGACCGCTTCAGCAACGAATTTGAACGTGCGCGCGTACCAAATTTCAGTTCGATACGATCATAAGTTCTGGAGATATCGGGAAAAAATATGTCAAATTTCGATGTTTTCTTCTCGATATCGTTGATTTTTTCGGTATTACTCGAGAAATACTGATTCAGTCCTGATTAAACTTCACAGCTAGTTTTAAGATGCTGAAAGACAACTTTATGCAAAATTTCGTGATAATCGTGTTATTGGAACAATTTGAAAAAAAAAATTTATATGATTTTCTCATCATATCATCCTCATTAAATTCTGTATGAAACTTCGAACTGTTATTTTCGATGAAGTACTGGATTTCAATTCGATCTGATCTCTATTTTTGGAAATATTGTAAAAATAAAATTTTGAATGGGTATATCTACGGAATCAACGTCAACGTGTTAAGCCCCAAACCTTCTCTACAAATATCGAGTTTCTAAGTCGTTTCTTCCGGAAGTTATTGTGTTTACGGTCAGCCTAACGGCCGACTGCGTAAACACAATAACTTCCGAAAGAAACAACTTAGGAACTCGATATTTGTAGAGAAGGTTTGGACCTAAATAACAAAGGCCGAATTCGTGAATGGGTAAAATCCACCCAATGATTCCGTAGATATACCCAATCAAAATTTTATTTTTCCAATATTTCCAAAAATACAGATCAGATCGAATTGAAATCCAGTACTTCATCGAAAATAACAGTTCGAAGTTTCATACAGAATTTAATGAGGATGATATGATGAGAAAATCATATAAATTTTTTTCAAATTGTTCTAATTACCCGATTATTACGAAATTTTGCATAAAGTTGTCTTTCAGCGTCTTAAAACTAGCTGTGAAGTTTAATCAGGAATGAATCAGTATTTCTCGAGTTATACCGAAAAAATCAACGATATCGAGAAGAAAACCTCGAAATTTGACATATTTTTTCCCGATATCTCCAAAACTTATGATCGTATCGAACTGAAATTTGGTGCATTGCTGTGAAATTAGAAGGTCAAAGCGTGAGTATAATTTTTCTTGGATATGATAAATGGTTTCCGAAAAAAAATTTTTTTTGGAAAAAAATTTCGAAAAAAATTTTTTTTAAAAATAACCTATATACTCCTGACGAAATTAGGCTCAAAGTTGCGCGTCGTTGTACTCCACCTAACCGCCAAGTTTGAATCCAATCGCTCAGGTAGTTTCTGAAATAAAAAATAAATAACTTCAAAACTTCAAATGCCTATAACTCCGAAACTATTCGATCGATTTGGCCCATTAACGAACTTAACCGCGGCATTCCAATGCGCGACCTACCCTGAAAGTTTCAAGTTGCTAGCTCACTTCGTTCGACAGTTATCGTGTCTACGGCCGGCCGGCCGGCCGGACAGAATCGATTTTGACACCGGATTCGTCATCAGTGAGTCCAACCTAGTCGATTGAGACCATTTTCGGCTCAATCATCCAAAATTACAGACATTTGATCAAAACGATAGCACGCTGTTCCCCTAGAACATGCGCGCAAAAAGGCAACAGCAGTTTCCCCTTATAAATCGAATGAAATTTAGACAGAAACGCTTATCACCTTCGTTTTAGGAACCAATTAAGTGACATCACATTCAGATATCAAAACATTGCATTGGTACACCATTTCCGCACTAAATTCGGCTAGGGGAGAAATGAAATTGATGTGGACGTTCTTAGGTCAGTAGAAGCATCCGGTATATTATAACTTGGATGAGAACCTTGCGGAATTCTTATCCAGGCATAATGAAGAGGTCATATAACTCATGAGTCACTGGAACATGGTGATGACAGGTAATTCAGATAGCTACCAGACTAACCAACTGTTTAATGGGAACTCAGCATCAAAGACAACCTCAATTTATTTTGCATACCAGTAAAATATTAGGCTAACTTAGTATCAGTAAGCACCACTAATTCCGGCTGTCCCAATACCTTCAAATTATAGCCCACCACTTCTTTGAATTGCTCATGCAGTCCAGGGGTCTTCAATTTACATATCTATGAGGAAGATAATACAATCAGCCATGCTCTGTGTTTCCCCTCATATAGGACTCGAGTGGGTAGCAGCATAAAGGATATCTTGGTTTCACAAGAAACAGAATGTAATTGAAGGGATCGAGTAGCCACTTGTAAGATATACAACAGCTTTTGTGTTCTATGGAGAGGAAGGAGATTTAATCCTTCGCTCACTTGGCCGCTGCTGAAACGATCAGCACGTATTCCTGGTAACGCCAATCGATATCCATTGGCGTCATTTTTGAGTAACCATTTTTTCTAGCAGCACTAGAAAAAATTGGTGAATCATACTTCGGAACTATCCAGAAAGAATCCGATTTATTGAATATGATTCTCTATGTACATGGCTTTCCAGAAAATTTGGTACAGAATTCAATATTAAAAAATCGCAGCAACGCAGATTTACTCGATATGGAAGTGTTTTATACTCTACTTCTTATTTTAGTAAATTCAACCAGGCGGATGGTCCATTTCTATTCAAATCATCATTTCATTGTCAAGAAGGGTATCATTAAGACCCTTTTTGAAAGGGCTAATCTAATCTATCAAGCTCATGAGATTCGTCAAAATGAATTGAATTGCATTCTAGCATTTCTTGAAGAAAATGGATATCCAAGAGGATTCAATTTATAAACAGAACCATTTCTGCTTTTAAAAACTTCTTCTAGTTCACAGACAAATCAGTAGGAACAATAACAATCCAACCATCATAAACAACTCAATGTATTGAGTGTGATTCCTTATGTCTTTCAGAAAAATCAGAAGAATTGGTGCTGAATTCAATATAAGAATAGTTTTCTAATAGAAAAATCAAAAGAGATCTATACTCACTAAAACGAAACCAATAACTGAGTAACAAAAAATTTCAAAAAGCACTGCCGTGAAGGCAGCAACTTTTGCGCGCATGTTCAATGTAGATGACCGCTTCAGCAACGAATTTGAACGTGCGCGCGTACCAAATTTCAGTTCGATACGATCATAAGTTCTGGAGATATCGGGAAAAAATATGTCAAATTTCGAGGTTTTCTTCTCGATATCGTTGATTTTTTCGGTATTACTCGAGAAATACTGATTCAGTCCTGATTAAACTTCACAGCTAGTTTTAAGATGCTAAAAGACAACTTTATGCAAAATTTCGTGATAATCGTGTTATTAGAACAATTTGAAAAAAAAAAATTTATATGATTTTCTCATCATATCATCCTCATTAAATTCTGTATGAAACTTCGAACTGTTATTTTCGATGAAGTACTGAATTTCAATTCGATCTGATCTTTATTTTTGGAAACATTGGAAAAATAAAATTTTGATTGGGTATATCTACGGAATCATTGGGCGGATTTTACCCATTCACGAATTCGACCTTCGTAATTAAGCCCCAAACCTACTCTACAAATATCGAGTTTCTAAGTCGTTTCTTCCGGAAGTTATTGTGTTTACGGTCAGCCTAACGGCCGACTGCGTAAACACAATAACTTCCGAAAGAAACAACTTAGAAACTCGATATTTGTAGAGAAGGTTTGGACCTTAATTACGAAGGCCGAATTCGTGAATGGGTAAAATCCACCCAATGATTCCGTAGATATACCCATTCAAAATGTTATTTTCCCAATATTTCCAACAATACAGACTAGATCGAATTGAAATCCAACAATTTATCGAAAAATGATAGTTCGATGGTTTTAAACAGAAATTCATGAGGATAATATTTGTTCAGAAGATCACAGAATATTGAAGATTTGAAGAAAACAAATTTTTTTTTTCAAATTGTTCTATTGACACGATCATCACGAAATTTTGCACAAAGTTGTCAATCAGCATTTTCAAACCAGCTGCCAGGTTCCATTATAATTGAATCAGTCATTTTTGAGTTATTCCATAAGAAACAACGATATCCAGGAAAAAATCACGAAATTTGACATATTTTTTCGGAACATTTCCAAGTTTTCGAGTTATCACGGAAATAACTACAATATTTAAAAGGGCCCTAACTCCAAAACTTTTTGGCTGATTTCAGCCAACTTAACTGTCGCATTTTGAAATGCAACCCACTCTAAAAGTTTCAGGTAGATAGGATTTTTCGTATGCTCTTAATCGGACGGCTGGCTGGACAGAATTGGTTTTGACAACGGATTCGTCATCAGTGAGTCTAACCTAGTCCTACATTTGTACAGAACGATAGCACGCTGTTCTCCTAGAACATGTACACAAAAATTGAAATTTAACACACAATTCTCCTGATATATTCGAAGCTCTGACTGTATAGGGTCCCGCATAGCGCTGTTCTAAATCTCTATTTGGGAAATAGATAGAAAAGATACTTTATTAATATCTTCACTCCGAAAATATTAACGGTTTCCGGGATATTCTGCTTTGCATATTTCTTTCTCCAATATTCGTCACTCCGAATATTGAAACTCTAGAGTTGTGCCAAGTCCCATCATTTATATTTCGTCGTATTGTAACATTGGTTATTCTCCCGAATAGTATATATCTGAAACCGACCTGTGATAAAAAAGGTGTGAAAAACAGCTTGCCAAATATTGTAAATTAAAATGGGAAGACACTACCTGATTTCAAATGGAATACTAGATAAATTTGTGGAGCCTTCGCTTCTTATGGAACGATAAAATACAGGGTGTTGCATTCGAAATAGGAAAGATTCTGCAAATTTTCATTTACAATATGCGACAGGGATGTGTTTCGTACCTTGTATATTACAAGTCGATTTCAGACAAAACGTTTGCAAGAGAAATCAATTATGTATATAATGTATGAAATCCAGTACTTCATCGAAAATAACAGTTCGAAGTTTCATACAGAATTTAATGAGGATGATATGATGAAAAAATCATATAAATTTTTTTTTTCAAATTGTTCTAATAACCCGATTATCACGAAATTTTGCACAAAGTTGTCTTTCAGCATCTTAAAACTAGCTGTGAAGTTTAATCAGGACTGAATCAGTATTTCCCGAGTAATACCAAAAAAATCAACGATATCGAGAAGAAAACCTCGAAATTTGACATATTTTTTCCCGATATCTCCAAAACTTATGATCGTATCGAGCTGAAATTTGGTACACTGCTGTGAAATTAGAAGGTCAAAGTGTGAGTATAATTTTTTTTGGATATGATGAATGGTTTCCGAAAATTTTTTTGTAAAAAAATTTCGAAAAAAATTTTTTTTTAAATTTATTGACAATATGATCTTGACGAAATTTGGCTCAAAGTTGCGCGTCGCTATACTCCACCAAACTGTCAAGTTTGAATCCAATCGCTCGAGTAGTTTCTGAAATAAAAAATAAATAACTTCAAAACTTCAAATGCCTATAACTCCGAAACTATTCGATCGATTTGGCCCATTAACGAACTTAACCGCGGCATTCCAATGCGCGACCTACCCTGAAAGTTTCAAGTCGCTAGCTCACTTCGTTCGACAGTTATCGTGTCTACGGCCGGCCGGCCGGCCGGACAGAATCGATTTTGACACCGGATTCGTCATCAATGAGTCCAACCTAGTCGATTGAGACCATTTTCGGCTCAATCATCCAAAATTACAGACATTTGGACAAAACGATAGCACGCTGTTCCCCTAGAACATGCGCGCAAAAATTAAATAATTTATTTGTTTGATTCCTTGTGGAAAGACCAATGAAGGATAAATACGGCCGTCAGATATCAGAAAGCGAGAATATTAAGACAACCTAAAAATAAAAAGCACGCAAAGATGTCGAATAGCAAATCCTGTATGTTTGACCATTAGAAATCACATAATGGATATGATATTGATAATAAATTCATTGACTGAAATAGTTATTAATAATTCAGGTGGTCTACAGAAAAAATACACCTATATACCTATACTACAGCGAATAGACAATATCGCGTTAGTAAGTTTGTATGCGAGAAAATCCACACTCAAAAACTAACAGTACTATAAGCTATTACAGAATAATAATCAATAATAGAGCAGTCAATAAGACAAGGGTGAATTCGACAAAAGTCTTGAATTACAAAAGTGCTTAAAGAAATTGATTCTTGCAAATTTTCTCTTTTCTGAGGAAAGAGTCAGAAGAAGACTCAGAGACGTTACAGTTCACTTCGTTTATCGTTCACATTATTCCGTAATTGTTCAATGGGTAATACTATTTCTAGATACTGCCCTAATCAAATATTCTGAATCCCGCTTAACTCAAAGGCGTTCTTTAGAAATGATAATTTTAATTAAATTTTTGAATGATTCATCTACAGATATTCTGAGTGAAAACCCAGAAAAAACCAAATCTCCCGAAATAAAAATAATCCTCAAATCGATAACCATAAAAGCATTGACGTGATCAGGAGGTCTTTCGCGCTTGTTTGAATTCATAACAAGATCGGTCACCCATCTATAAACAGAACCTGTTCAACGATGCTGGAACTTCAGAACTTTTTTACCCTATAATCAACACGAAATTCCGCATGGATCTCTAAACATTCAAGCATAATAGACCTTTGTAATTAAACCTACCGAAGGAACATAGTTTCGATTAATCGTTCCTTCCAATCTGGTAGCTGATAAACAGCTCTACAGAAATTAAACAAAATATATCTCCTTATGATTTCCATGAAATTTTTTACAATCATTGATTCGGTTTTAATCTTGGATCTTGGATTTCCGATATGAATAAAATGCACCAGTTCGGTTCGGCAGAAAAGAGGTACTATCCACTGAATGATCTCAGGGTTGAATCCACCTCAAATAATAATTTCTCAATCACACTAAACTTGAAACTGGGTGAGCAGTTGTTTAATATCGACGCAAAATTTGGTGAGAATTTCAAATATTTCATATCGCAGAAATTATCTGTCAGATTTCGCTGAAATCTTGCATGAAACTTCGCAGCGCTATTTTTCAATCAAGTACCAGATCTCCTTTGGATCAGATCTGCATTTTTGGAAATATTTTGCTAGAATGAAATTTCTAATGGAAAGCATTGTTCGAGGCGCCACCTGGGATGAATGTGTGTTCGCAGATTTATCTATTTTGAGTCAATATATTGATTAGTGTTGCAGCGATATATCCATTTCTCATCCCGATATATTTATCTTCTACCAAACATGGTATATTCACGAGTTGGGAGCTTCAAACTTGAAAAAACTCATAAATATTTTTAAGTCCTGATTTTGATATACTCTATGAATACATAGTGTGATTCCTCAAATATTTTAGTGATCATCATCACAAACTCCGATTTTTATCAAAACTTAAAACTCTATACTGAAAACTGTATTCTTACAGTGCGCCATCTCTTAACGTTGTTCGAGAGATCAAATCAGTATATATATATTGGATCATATTACATATTACATTCTTATATGCTCAAAACTCTAAACTCGTGAACATATTGTGTTTGGTGAAAAACAAATAGGTATATCGCTACGAAAAATAAATATATCGTCACATAATAAGAAAATATATTGCTGGAACTATTAAATATATTTGTAAGCTCACTTTTATCCCAAATGATGTTTCATAGCATTGTATGAATATTAGCCATTCACGAATTTGACCTCCATGATTATTATATAATATATGATATTTCAAACGTTTTTTCTTTCGAAAATTATTGCTTTCAGAAACGCGCTGTTCCCCAGAGCAAGCGTGTAAAAATAATAAAAAAACGAATTATTCTCATACATGTATCTAATAGAACCGTCAATCTTACAGCCGCTCCCTTCCTTAAATGCTTGGTTCAAGAATGAAATTTAATTTCCTCAGCTATACAAGAATCAATATGTCGTTCACGATTGAGTTCCAGTCGCTCAAATCAAATTTCTGCTCAATAAAAAATCTGACATTCAGACGATATATTGATTCAATACGAAATAGGGTTTCTGTCTATTCTCCAATGCAACCCAAAAAATTCATGAAAATAAAGAACAACTCTTAAATGTGAGTACTTTTTAATCTATGCTTGCTTATTTGCGAATCAACCCAGGTCTTTCTGAATTCTTCCACTTCGATATACAGGATTCCGCAACAGTAGCGCGAAATAAAATATCTCTATGTAGGAAAAAAATTCACCTTGTTGCTCAAAGTCGACAAAATTAAAATATTTTCCGTAATACAGGGTATGTTTTGCCAAGACCCATTGGAATTTAGTTTCGGTCTTATATACATAATTGATTTCTCTTGCAAACGTTTTGTCTGAAATCGACTTGTAATATACAAGGTACGAAACACATCCCTGTCGCATATTGTAAATGAAAATTTGCAGAATCTTTCCTATTTCGAATGCAACACCCTGTATTTTATCGTTCCATAAGAAGCGAAGGCTCCACAAATTTATCTAGTATTCCATTTGAAATCAGGTAGTGTCTTCCCATTTTAATTTACAATATTTGGCAAGCTGTTTTTCACACCTTTTTTATCACAGGTCGGTTTCAGATATATACTATTCGGGAGAATAACCAATGTTACAATACGACGAAATATAAATGATGGGACTTGGCACAACTCTAGAGTTTCAATATTCGGAGTGACGAATATTGGAGAAAGAAATATGCAAAGCAGAATATCCCGGAAACCGTTAATATTTTCGGAGTGAAGATATTAATAAAGTATCTTTTCTATCTATTTCCCAAATAGAGATTTAGAACAGCGCTATGCGGGACCCTATACAGTCAGAGCTTCGAATATATCAGGAGAATTGTGTGTTAAATTTCAATTTTTGTGTACATGTTCTAGGAGAACAGCGTGCTATCGTTCTGTACAAATGTAGGACTAGGTTAGACTCACTGATGACGAATCCGTTGTCAAAACCAATTCTGTCCAGCCAGCCGTCCGATTAAGAGCATACGAAAAATCCTATCTACCTGAAACTTTTAGAGTGGGTTGCATTTCAAAATGCGACAGTTAAGTTGGCTGAAATCAGCCAAAAAGTTTTGGAGTTAGGGCCCTTTTAAATATTGTAGTTATTTCCGTGATAACTCGAAAACTTGGAAATGTTCCGAAAAAATATGTCAAATTTCGTGATTTTTTCCTGGATATCGTTGTTTCTTATGGAATAACTCAAAAATGACTGATTCAATTATAATGGAACCTGGCAGCTGGTTTGAAAATGCTGATTGACAACTTTGTGCAAAATTTCGTGATGATCGTGTCAATAGAACAATTTGAAAAAAAAAATTTGTTTTCTTCAAATCTTCAATATTCTGTGATCTTCTGAACAAATATTATCCTCATGAATTTCTGTTTAAAACCATCGAACTATCATTTTTCGATAAATTGTTGGATTTCAATTCGATCTAGTCTGTATTGTTGGAAATATTGGGAAAATAACATTTTGAATGGGTATATCTGCGGACTCATTGGGTGAGTTGAAGCCATTCAGGAATTCGGCCTTCGTAATTGAAATCCAAACCTACTTTACAAATATCGAGGTTTTAAGTTATCTCTTTCGGAAGTTGTTTTGTTAACAGTCGGCCGTTAGGCCGTTTGTGATTTTATGTTTTTTCTCGAAAACACAGCATAACGGCTGACCGTAAACACAATTACTTCTGGAAGAAACGATTTAGAAACTCTATATTTGTAGAGTAGATTAAAGGCTTAATAACGAAGGTCGAATTCGTGAATGGCTAAAATCCGCCCAATGATTCCGTAGATATACCCATTCAATATTTCAATTTTCCAATATTCCGAAAAATATAGATTAGATCGAATTTAAATCCAAAAAACCTAGAAAAGCACTGACGTGAAGTGCGCGCATGTACAAAGCATAGGACCAAAAGTAAACATGAGCTCAAAAGCTGCTGACTTCAATCAGAGCTTTTCTGAGTTGTTTGTAATACTTTTATGACTATCTTACGATATAATTTTATTGTCGTCAACGTACTAAGTATAAATGACAAATGTTTTATCAACAGTAGCATCTATCCCATATTATATGTCAAAATCTTACCACGTGTACTCACTAAGACCTGATTACGAACAGACTCGGCTGATGAACAACCCCTGGCAAGCTTGTCAAATGCGAATATTTTTACATAGAACAATTTTTAAATCATCTCCTTCCTTTGATAAATGAAATATAGTAAACAACACTCTCAAAAATCTTTAAAAATCATGTGACAGGTTATTAATAACCTTCATCAAGTAGACTCGCCTCAATTTAATGTTTGAATTTTTACCATCAGATCATCAAATTTGGACAATGATCGATTGTAGCTGGGCGTTAACTAAACATTTCGATTTTAACTATACGGATTTAATTCCAGCCAGATTCTCAACATTGTGAGACGCAGTTGAAGAAAAGTTTGGAGTTACTGGGCCCCCCACACTTAATTCAAAATAGGGATTTGAAACGTGAAGATGAAGTGGAAGTAACTAAGCTCCTCACTTCCCATTTCAAATCAGGGTTCAGGGGCGAAGTTTAATAAATATGCATGCTTCCTACGAAGCTTATGTAGAGACATATTGAATAATGTACTTAGCAAAGAGACTTATGGTTCACTGAGTGTCAAGCTAGGTAATCCATAGTTCATCGCTTAAATGACCGCTAATTCAAAATTTGGAATGGAACTGCCATATCTACTTATGTTTAGTAGATAATTTAATCGGAGTTCATTTCAAAAAACATCTCATTTATATTTATGAGAAGGGCTTTGAAGTAGAACTAGTCAGTCGAAACCTGTGTCTCGAAGATTTCCTCCTTTTTGCGCAAATGTTCTAGAGAACGGCGTCAAAATTACTGTAATTTACCAACTCTGAGCCGAAGATATTCTCAGATGACTTCTTGATTCTTGAGATATTTCCTCAATATCTCAAGAACAACTTGAGCTATTGGATTGGAACTTGAGAGTTAGTTAGAGCAAAGAAACGCGCAGCTGTTCACAAAATGATTGTTGAGATTTCGATCTCAACAATCATTTTTCTCTTCAAAATTTACTAACACTTCGGTGTTAGTAAATTTTGAAGAGAAAAATTCCGGTTCAATCTAATGATTCAATGACGCAACTCGGTAACTAGTTTGATAATGCTGCTACACAACTTTGTGTAGAATTTTTTGATGATCGAGTCCTCAGAACAATTCGAAATAAAAATTCAAAATTTTATTTTCAAGCATTCTATATTCGGCGATTTCTGACCATATCTTCATTACAAAATTCTGCATGAATCCTCATGCTGATTTCCATTTTTTGGAGACCAACTCGATTCTATCTGTAATTTTAGAAATACTGGAAAATAAAGTGTTCAATGGGTATATCTGTTTAATCATTGCGTGGATTCAGTTTTTTCTTTCCGAAGATATCGTGTGCACGATCGGCCGTGAGGAAAAAAAAATAACTTCCGAAAGAACCAACTCAGAAACTCGATATTCGTTGCTTAGATTTGGTGCTCAACAACGAAGGTCGAATTCGTGAATGGGTAAAATCCACCCAATTCCGTAGTTATTTCGATTCAAAATTTTATTGTGCCAATAATTCCTTAGATACAGATTGAATTGAATTGAAATCCAATACTTAATTGAATTTACAGCTTAAAGTTTCATGCAGAATTTCGTGAGGATAATATGATTGGAATATGGCCAAATCTTCTCATCAGGAAGTAAAAGTGTATTTTGCCAGTATCTGGAAAGATGACCGCTTTCGCGACGAATTTAAACATGCGCAGAAAAGCTGCGGTCAGTTCTTTTCTCGAAATCAATATGAGGAACTAGTTCCTATAAAAGATTCAAAACTTTGAACTGAACAGCAAATGATCCTATAAAGGTCTTTCTTCTGTAGGAAACATAAATTATCCGTTAAGGGCTACCCACTTTCGTTGAAATAGAAACTATCAGTGCCAAGGTCCTCCATTTTTAATGAACAAGAATCGTGCCCCAACAGAGGGTCCAGATTTTCGATGTATCACAAATTATTCCTTGTAAGGTTCAATTCTCTCCAGTAATAAGAGGTGAAATCTTAAAAGCTGCCCACTTTCGTCCAATCAGAAATTTTCCCTGTAAAAGTGCTTCTCTTTCGGCGAAGATTCTGATGAATATAATTTTCTTGAGAAGTGAGGGGACAAGTTTGAAATCAAAAACCAATTGCTTAGATAATGCCAACTAGTTTCAACTTTATTCTAAAGTCTTCTTTAGGGCTCTTGAAAAGGAACAGTTACCCATAAAATGAATTTTTTGGCTGTTACAATTGTATAAAATCAAAGAAAATACAAAAAATTCCAACACAGCAATCAATGACACATTGAAATATAGTTGACTTTCCTCTTTCCCCTTTTTCAATTAACTTTCTCATGACACAAAACAATCTCAAAAAAACAAAAATGGAAACAAGTTAACTCAGAAAAAATACCAACACTTTATGGTATTTGGTATTTTACGTCGTTTAAGTTGCGGAAATTATGCAAGGCTTTCATTACTCGGACAAAGATCGATCAAGACTGAGTGGAACCAGTTGTTGAAATATGAATTGTGCAGTCGTATGTTATTCCGAGAGATGTCGCGGGTGTGGGAAAACTTTTCAATTTCAATTCGTAGTCCACTGAAAAATATACTTTTGATATTTTTTTGATTATTACATTTTTTTCTTTTTTTTTGAAATTAAGTAATAGTATAACGTGTTCAGGTTTTCATTCCCACGCGACATCTCTCGGAATAACATACGACTGCACAATTCATTATTCAACTTTCCTTTCTTTATTCCTTTTTTTGTTTTTTTGCGATTGCTTTCTTTGTGTCTTGAGAAAGTGAATTAAAGAGGAGGAAAAAAGTCAATAATATTTTAATGTGTCATTGTTTGCTGTGTTGGAATTTTTTGAATTTTGTTTGATTTTATATAATTGTAACAGCCAAAAATCGTATTTTTCGAGCAACTATTCCTTTTTCAAGGCCCTGAAAAAAAATAGAGTTGAAACTAGTCGGCATTATTCAAATAATTGGTTTTTGTCCCCTAACATTTACTTCTCAAGAAAATCATCATACAAATACAGGACTTAACTGAAATACAATTGTTATAAATTCGGATGTTCATTATGTCCCAAAACTTAGATACATCGAAAACTGACCCTTCAAAAGCTGACCTACGGATGGGTATCGATTAATGCTTATTTTGGAAGAAAATTTTCAGAATAATTGTCTTTTGATTTTTCGTTTTGTGAGAATTTTGTCAAACTGATATTTTTGAGAGAAAAAAAGCTACATTTCCTTTATCTCAATTCTGCGAAGGCGAGATTTTTTTCTATACGAGTTTGCTTTGGAAGTAGCCTGTAAATATTTTGCTTGAATGTATGCAATTTTCAATTTTTTTAATGGTCTTGGACGACTAGATTGGATTCACTGATGAAGAATCCTATGTCAAATTCAGCTCTGTTCGACCTGCTGACCATTGCCATGATAACTTTTGAATGGAACGAGCTAGCTACTTGAAACTATTAGGGTATGTATATTGACATTGTCAAGAGGCAAAATTCACATTTCTTGAAAGTTACTTAACTAGTGTGAGCCATCAAATCTTCTTATCGATAGATGCGTCTTTTTCAACAGATCAATTGTGTAAAGATCCAACAAATATATTTTATAGTGACAAAAAATGGCAGTGCTAACAAAATCCAACTTTTTGGGAGAAAATGGAGTAATTGAACTAAGTAAAAGGCCGTCTTTTCAATTTCATGGATTCTGAAATCTACCTAGGTATGAATTTGTCCGGCTCCTGCGCTAATTTGTAACATTACAAAAAGTCATCTTGGGCCTCATGTATAAAGACTCTTATAATAGTAATGATTCTGATTTACAATTCCTGATCCACACTCGTTTTACTGTACTAAGAATGTTCAAAACACTAATCATCGTTCTGAGATGTTCTCTCCCCGATACTATGAAAAAACTTTCCGGATTAATATTCCCACGAACTCAATAAGTGCCATCGAAGCTAAAGTCTTCAAGCTTGGAATTCAATAAGCAAAATGTCACGATCTCTCCAGTGAAAGGTGAGGAAGCTTTTAATCACATAAAAATCGTTCAGATAGGAAAAGTCGAAGATATAATTGAAGAGCTGTTAGCGCGGCAGCAGTTCCCTGGAGAAAGTGAGAAAACTCGAATGTCCTCGAGGAGTTTGGTGTATTATGTAAATGGAATCTGCAAAATAATCGAGTAATTAGACCGAGGTCCTCATCAAGTGTTAAGTGCAGGAATTGCAGACTGTGTTGTGCCCTACGAGTCTATTCTGCCTCGGGATACCGACGCTATCTGAAATATAATTAGTGTGTAATGATGTTGGGGGAAAACGTGTACCATATACCGGGCGCACATGGCGCGTGCGGTAAAGCTCGATAAACGCATTTTAGAAATGTAATTACGCGACTTAAACACAAATCGAAATCTTTGGAATCAACATAGCAAGAATGGTTATTTTTCTTGAACCCCCTGTACACAGTTTTTTTTTGCCACTTCGTGAGGCTGAACGACGGCGGTTGAAATTCACAAAAAATACACATGCGATCAAGCATATTTAGTCGATGATACTTTGAAAGGATTTTGTATTTTTCCTCAGAAAATGGGTTTTCATGGATTTTCTCTCCCAATATCTGAAACAAAACCACTAAAAATAAAATTTAAATTATTATGTATCGAAATTAAATCTGAGCAATATAGGATACATTCTAGTTGTAAGTAATAGTTTCTTGAAATAATGTTGCCCTATGAATAACTCTCGAGTAATACATTCTGATTAAAGGATATTTACTACAAGTATTTGAAGAAGAACCATTTAAAATTAAATAAAATTACTTTAAAAGAAAATGCCCTTGTGAATTGCGGGATTCAAACTATCTTTCAAGGGCAGTTTCTGAAGAAATGTAGCCTAATAAACAATATTGAAATTTTGGAAACGATCAACGGAGTGAACTTTAACGTTTCAGAGTTCAGGCAGAGTCATTATGTATTACTCATTCATTAATCATAAAAGAGAAAATTTACAGAATAATTTTCTTTCAATAATTTTGTATTTCAGAACTTTTGTCAAATTGACTCTTTCAGAAAACCACATTCCACTTCTTTTAGTAAACTCAGCCCCAAAAAGGGATATAATTGAAGAATTTCCATATCAATCGAATCTGCGTTGCTGTGGTTTTTTGAAAACAAACAAGCGTATTGAGAGCCCATATCTACCCAGAAAAGTGAAAAAATTCTCTAGTGTCTAGCTTCGCAGATTCGAATGTATCTACGGATGTTCCGAATTGAATTTGACTAATTCTTCATTGGTCTGTCCAACCCAATGGTTTAAGACCATATTGTCAGGTCGGAATACAAAGATTACAGATATTTAGGCGGAAGGGCGACATTATAGAGGTATAACCTTAAAACGGTGCGCAACAGTGTTCACACAGGAAGTTCAAGTAGTAAAACAAAATCCAGTTTTTGAAATGATCGATTTTGGGAGGATTTTGCATTTTTTTTCAGGGTGTTTTCTAGGTTTTCACTCCCAATATCTGAAAAAGAATCACTAATAATTAAATAAAATTGATATCTATAGAAAACGCCCTTGCGGATTGGTGAATTCAAAAAGTCTTCATATCGAAATTTTCGAAAGAAAACAATTCAGCAAATTTTCTCGTTATTGTCTAATTAAAGAGCCAGATTACATTCATTTGTATTTTTTCGATATTGTTCATTGGGTAAAATTTTTCTAGAGACTGCCTTTGGAAAATAAATTAAATCCCGCAATCCGCAAGGGTGTTTCCTATAAATAACAATCTTATTTAATTTTAAATAGGTTTTCTTTCTGATATTATGAGTGAAAACCTAGAAAACACCAAAACATTTTTTGGGTTTGTTTGAACGACTTGCACGAAAAAGTCACTCATTGAATTGAAAATAGGATGATGATGAAGTATCGATGAAAGCTTATTTTGGGAGGATTAAGCTGAAGTAATAGGTTTATTTCTGAGTTTTCACTCCCAATAACTGAAATAGAACTATTGAAAATTAAATAGAAATTGTTTTTGCATGAAAAATGTCCTCACGGATGGCTGATTCAAACTATTTATCAAGGGCGTTTTCTTGGAAAACAGATTGCTTAATGAAGAATACAGGAACAATATAAACGATAAACAAAGCGAACTGTGACGTTTCAGAATACAAATCTGACTCTTTCATCAGACAAACGAAAAAATTTCAAGAATTATTTCCTTTCGATTTTTTGTTTTGAGTTGAGACTTTTGTCAAATTGATATTCTTGAGAAAACACAGCAATATAGATCCATTTGGTTCGAAAGTTTTTCAATTCTCCCCCTTTTTAAGTAAATTAAGCCAAATAGGGTCTTTTTCTACAGAACAATGAGCGAAATTAATCTATTTAACAAAATGCAAGAGGACTTTTGAATTTTCCTTTTCAAATTATCTGATTCTAACATCAGTTTTTTTTATTTTCCCAATCTTTCATGTGATTCCCAATGGTCGAACAAACATGGTTCGCTATTTGGGACTTTTTTATGTTTCTATTCCTTAGGTTGTTCTTGTGCTCTCGTTTTCTGATATCTAACGGCCGATATATTTCCGCTTTCCACAAATAGAGGAAATACTATAAACACAATTTCGTGATTTTTGTTTCTCGTTAATTGGTTTGTTTTTAGTTAGTATGGATCTCAAATCATTTTCTGAATTATAAGCCGTTCTTATATTGAATTTAGCACCAATTCTTCCAATTTTTTTGGAAAGTCCATGTACATAAGGAATAATAATAATAATAATAATAATAATAATAATAATTTTATTAATCCTTTCAGACATAACATTTATGTATAGGACAGGTCAAAAAAGAAAGAAAGAAATAATCAAACATTCAATAATTTTGGATATTATCACAGAGATACTCATTAACACTGTAGAAAGACTTACTCAGTAATAAGGACTTAACTACTTTCTTAAACCGACTTATATTAAGTGACTGTATACTTCGTGGAAGGTGATTAAAAAGTTTGACACTTTGATATAACGGAGACATTTCAAACTTAGACGTTTTGTGTATAGGAAACTCCAATATATCCTTATTTCTTGTGTTGTGAGAATGATAACTTGAGAGTTTCACAATACTGCCCTCATTCTCCTTAACATACACAAGGCATCTCAAAATAAATATAGAGGCCAGTGTTAGGATATTATTTCCTACGAAAAGAGGTCGACAGGAAGACCGCGGAGTGGCGTTGAATATCATGCGGAGAATTCTTTTTTGAATGATAAAAACTCTGCCGACGTCAGAGGAATTCCCCCATAATAGAACATTATATGACAAATGACTATACACCAAACTATAGTAGACGTTAACAAGAGACTTCAAAGGAAGTGTACCTTTAACTCTACTTAATGCGTAGTAAGAACTATTTAGCTTCTTACAAACAGCGTCAATATGTGAATTCCATCTCAGATGTCTATCGATGTGGATACCAAGAAACTTAGTGCAGTGTTTGGTAGGAATGATGAAATCCAGATGCCGAATAATCAACTCATTCTGACCATCACTGGAGAGTGAGAAGTGAATGCACTCCGTTTTTTTGACGTTCATTAAAATTTTGTTTGAACGGCACCACTTCATAAAACTCTGCACCAACAGTTCACACAACTTCTGTAGCTCCTCCAGGGTGTCTGCAATAACCGCTATTGAGGCATCATCAGCAAACAGGAGTATGCGGATTATTTGGGTTAACAAATTATTTTGTAATAACTTGAAGAAAATTTTTTTCAAATTTGTAGGGAGGTCGTTAATGAATAACAAGAACAAGAGTGGACCCAGAACAGAGCCTTGAGGCACTCCTAGCCTAAGTTTATGCTCACTAGAAAAGGAGTCATGAATTCTAACGGACGCGACCCTACCCTCTAAATAACTTCTAATCCAGTTCAGAAACACGCGCCTGAATCCTAAATTATACAACTTGTCCAATATAAACTCGTACGCGAGACTGTCAAATGCTCGTGACAAGTCAAAAAACAGTCCGGCGACATATGACCCATTGTCCAGGCTTTCATAAACAAACTCAACAAAATAACATTCAATAAATTGGGTGGTTCATGATGGTTGTTCTGCTGATCTGATGATCTCTCTGAAATATGAAACTGTAGTCAGGATAATAGTTGGGATAAATAATAACGCTCTTATTTTATGGAACTGGAAACAACTAACATAAACTCACATTACTACAAGGAGGAATATCTGTCGATAAGCCAACTTAATCAGAGCTAATTATCCAATCAACCAGAACATACGCCGACTTTTGATATGACAAAAGGAAGAATACGCACATCGATCAGACTGTTCGGCACTCGAAGTTTGGGATTTGCAAGATGCTCCTGGGAGTATGTAGTAATTAGTAATACTGCAATGTTCCATCTAACAGGTGATGAGTATCTGGAGTCTTGTTTTGTGATTCACAAAGGTAAGGTGGTCTGAAGATCGGTAAAAACCGTGAAACAGCTGTTACCATTCCCTTGGATACCGCTTCTTCGGTGTAGATGTTTTGGTAGATTGAATGATCAGCTCTGATCAAGGTAGAATATTTGTTGACTTAACGACAGATATTCGTCCTTGTGGTTATGTTAGTTCATTATTACTGGAGCTCTTTTTCTCCATGAACCATTTTCTATCGAAACTACGACCAACTTTAACACCCATATCCGATAGTACGATCCTTTGGATTATGATACATTGAGTTGTATCAATCTGGTTTGGTCAGAAGAAGCTTTTCCTGAATTTTCTCCAATTCTCCACTCAACAGCATGTATAATCTGAAAACGAAATGAAAAAATATATCCAAAAAGACATTATGTTTTCACTGCTTGTGAATGCCTCGTAGTATTCCTGGTACAAATTCTCCCGAGAACAAGAGTTGAAAGTTTTCATTGCTTCAAGTACGGTCGCTAAAAACGAGATGATGAAGAATGAAACTTTCAACTTCGCGAAACTTCACGGAATTCACGGCGTGTTACGTTGAACGAAACTGAGATCATAAAAACTAATAAATCGAGGAGGAAGGAACATTCTTCATACCTGCTATAAAGTGACGTATATTCACTTCAGAATTCAGCAATATCATTCTATATTAAAACCTGAAAAATTCAAATGATGTGGAGATGAATCCCTCTTAAACAGTTCCTGAAGTGGTTGATAAGTGGGGGTATAACAGCATAAGAAATTAAATTTTTCGCTGAATATTTAATGGCGTATTAGAATTCGAGTATCACTTCAGAAATCGTAGTATCTCTATTGAATTTCATGCACGATTTCTTTCGCAAAGGATTAAACCCCCTTTGTTTCCTTGATCAAAGGAACTGAACGACTCGCGATAAAGAGATTCAGATGAATATGTCGACTACCACAGATTTGTTTTTACATTTGTGTTCTGGGGAAATGAGAGAGTTATCGTTTTATCGCATTGCCTCTAATTTCGAGCCGAAAATGGTCTTAAACGATTAGGCTAGAGTGGCTAGAGTCACTGTTGAAGAGTTCGCGTTCGAATTACATTTTGTCCGTCTATCTGAACGACCGTCCGTGAACAGTCAGTCACTGAAATTTTCAGTGTGTGCCCATTTATTTGGAATACCACCCAATAGTTTCAAAGTTGTAGTAATCTAGAATAATATTTTCTCAATATCTGATAATATGGATTTTTTAAATCTTTTTTTTATTTAAATTCGGCCAGATAGAACGAAGTAGTAGAATTTAAAAATTTCTATGTCAAATGTCAATTTGACGAAAGTCTTTAAATATGAAATTATCGAAAAAAAAAATAATTATGCAAATTTGCCCTCTATCGTCTGATGAAAGAGTCAGATATAGAATCTGAGACATTACAGTTAACTTTATTTATCGTTTGCATTACTCCGATATTGTTCATTAATCAACATTTTTTCTTGAAACTGTCCGTGACAATCAGCAAGGGCGTTTTCGATAAATAAAATGTCATTGCATTCTCTATAGTTTTTCTTCGGATATTGAGATTGAAATTCCAGAAAAAACCTGAAAAATAAAGTATCCTCCTGCCGATAAGCAACAAAATTAGCTTGATGGATATTTAAAGGATACTTTGGAAGGATCTTGCGTTTTTCTCAATTTTTTCATGGGTTTTCTCTCCCAATATCTGAAACAGAAGTACTAAAAATGCAGATAAATGAGATGCAGATATGTCGACTACCACAGATTTGTTTTTGCGCCTCTGTTCTAGGGAAACAAGGGAGTTATCATTTCATCGCATTGTCTTTAATTTTGTGATTTTGAGCCGAAAATGGTATCGAACAATGAGGCTAGTGATGGAGACTTCTTGTTCAATTCAATTTTATCCGTTTGTTCGAACGAACGCCTCTTAATACCATAATTTTAATTTTCAAATATCGAATAGAGGAGATTTTGAGAGGAGTTTGCATTATTCTTCGGGTTTTTTTCAGTTTGACAAAAGTTTCGAAATTTCTGTTAATTGTTCGAAGCCTTACAGTTTACTTCGTTGATTGCTTACATTATTCCGTCATCGTTCATTACGCAACATTTCTTCTATAAACTGGCCCCGAATCCAGCAATTCGTAAATTTCAATATAATTTTCAATAGTTCTTTTTAAGATATTGTGAGTAAAACCTAAAAAAACCTTATGAATAATTGAAATTTTCAGTATGCCCAAATGAGCGGCTTTTGCCCGTTCATTGGCAAATCACCCAACAGTTTCGAAGGAAATTCTGTTCTTTCAATTTCGAAAATATGGGGATTCGAAAAGTTTCAATCCAAAACAGTGAAAATTTAGGAATTTCTGACAGGAAAAATTTCGAATTTATATATCTACAGAATTATCGAAAGGATTTTACCCAATCATTAATTCAACTTTGCAATTAGGCGCTGAAGTCTAGTCCACAAATATCGAATCTCTGAATGTTTTCTTCTGAAAGTTACTTTTTTCGACTTACAGGCTCGACATTTGCAAAGTTGGTTTGGGGTTCAATATCAAAGGTCACATTTCATTGAGCCTACCAGATTTTTCCGTATCCGAGGTATCCTTTTTCTAATACTTCTCTCTATTGTCAATATTCCTCATTTTTACTCATATTAGGAAGGTTTCTATATTTGATTTTAAATCTAATTGCTCATTTTCAGTTCACGAAGAGGAACTGATCCTTATATAATTTATGCTTATGAAATAACGAACTAAACTAGGTGAATTATTATTATAAAATGCCGAACAAATGAGTTCTGTTCAAAACGAGTGAGTATCTCGTATCTAACTGAGTGATAATTCCGTTTTAGAGAGAACTGGTGCCTTCGCCAATTTGTATGTGTTCTAAGTCATGTATTTATGGTATGAAATTTGATTCGTGGATTGTGATATCAATTATATTCATGAAAATGGAACGCAAATGGATGAATACTCAAGAATCCGTTCTGAAGTAACCAAATATCGAATTATCGTATAAGCTTGATATGTTGATAAAATCACAATATTTTGGTATCAGAATTATCATAAGCGTTTTGGAGAAATTTTCGAATTATCAGCTTTTTTCAACAAATATTTCGTATTTACAAAAAAAAAATTATTTTGGAAATAATAAATAATATTTCAAAATCGGTAGTCAGACCTACTTTAAATACGCCAAATTGAAGACATCTGAGCGGAAAATCGCTATTTCATAAATAATTTAAGCCGTTTTTTTTTTAAGCTTCAGATGTCGGAGATTTGTTTCTTCAAATGGAAGAACCAATATTTCTATTTATCAAACACTGATAAATTGATAATTTGGAAAGTGGATATTTAAATTTGTTACCCCATATAAATTTGAAACTTAGGCTTCGAAGAATGCGTGACTCATGGAGAACACTATGCGTTCACTTGCGGTTTCTTTAGATGAAATAATATCCAAATGATCATTTCTATTGAAAATATCTGATTTATTTATCAATGAATCTTGGTTGTCGAATTTTTATGATTTTAATTTGAATAATAGTTTTAATAGCAATTTCAACAACATCATTTCATCTGCGTGTTATAGCCACGAGCCTGTAAATATTTGTTTTCTAACATCATCCGAAGCTTTCGAGTGTATACAAGTTTCAAAAGTTGAAATCTCTTCGTTTCAAAGATAATTTCATCAAAATATCAGTGTGCCATAAGAATGAAACACAATTTCAAGCTCTATTGAATTCTAAAGATATATGGGATGTTCTATTTGAAACATATACTTTTCTATGAAGATCCACCGAAGTGTAAGCTTATATGGGAAATATTGTTAGTACTATCGAATTTTTCATGAGAGGTGGCTCTGGAATATTTTCACAGAAAAACAAATGCTACTAGTAAAAGTTTAAGCAATTTTCCAGAATGAAACTTTGTCACAAATACCCTATAACTCTTGAACAATAGAAGATTGCAGTATTAAGTTTTCACCCTTGAGTTCATAATAAAAATTAAAATCCAAACACCAACTTTTTTCCATTATACCTACCTGCACGTATATGAATTTCTAGGAAATTGAATGTAAGGTTATGGTTTGAGATAATTTTAATCCAAAAAGATCCCCTCTTATTGTGGATGTGATAATTCAGGAATAGAAACATTAAATCGAGAAACCACCGGATCCTTCGCCATTTGGTATATATTGTGAATTTCCCATTTATATTTCTTGGTTTTTTCTTCGATTTATAATGAATTATTTGGAGATATATGATTGAATAGTAAGGAATCAGAACTTCTCATTATAATGGTCATGGAATTATAAATTGGGCAATTCAAAAAGCGAAAAATTTTCATATTCGCCTCGGTTTTGGTACATAAAATATGAGAGTCAATTTTTCTGCATCATGCTTCCACATCCCTTTCATACCTACTACGCATTCGCCGCCAAACGATCTCTTATGAGACCGTGCGATACGTGTGTCGAATAAGAATGATCCAAATTTATCAAATTCTTTCAATCTTATGCGTTCCTCGAATCTTACAAATTCCCATCATTCGAATTCCCCCACCGAATCTATGCATACATATCTCATTATGAATGTATATTCACCACCGATTTACATCACACAAGGAATCACCATCTTTACTACTTCTCAATGAATTGATCTTTCAATCGATTCGCGTATATTTCATTGCGCGTAATGAGTTTCGAAGACCTTCGTCCGGATCTTGAACTGTTTCGGCCGTTACTTTTTGGTAGTTGATATTAATTATAACAAATTCTTATTATTATGTTTCACAACCAACAATTATGAGATGTTTCACAATATGCAAAGTCTGCATATTTATGACTAGTTTCGAACTTTCGTTCATCTTCAGACAACTGACCTCTGAGCACATGGTACCAGGTATTTAGGCAGATTCAAGTGAAACAAAGTGATACTGAAAATAAAAGTTGAGGAATCTTGTTTGCAACAGATGTTAGATAAAATACATTTTTTGGGAATTATTAGGATGCAGGTATCATTTGAAACCATTGAAAATTTGGGAAATAGGGTCCGATATTTTCAATTATTTTTAACTATGTATTTCATTCATTTATTAACAATTTACAGCTGACATGAATCCTTTTGATCGCTCATTATTCCAAGAATTCTTCTCTGCACTAATTTATAAATTTCAATGGACTTCAGATAGTTGAGTTTCATTCCTTTTGATTGTTCATGTAATATTTTCATCATTGTTGGAAATGAGTGGCCATTCTCAATACAATGGGTTGTGAAGGTGGACTTGCTTTCGTTTTTGTTGAGATCCATTCGATGTTCATAGAATTTTGTCTTAAATAAGTGTCCTGTCTGACCTATACATATCTTTTTTGTTGAAAGTTGAACATTTCAACTCATATACTACTGATTTAAGTAATTTTGGGGTTGAATCTTTGACATTGAACAGCCCCAGGAATAATTGATTCAAGAGTTAATGAGTTAACAAGTTCAACTTGCAACAAGAAATATATAGGTCAGAAAGGACGCTCATTCAAGGAAATAAAAGCAAGTCAACCGTCGTACGTCATTGCATTGATAATGGCCACTCATTTTCATCAATTATGAAAATATTACATATTCAATCGAAAGGAAGGAAACTCAACTATCTGGAGTCCATTGAAAATCATAAATTAGTGCAGAGAAGTATTCTTTGAATAATAAACGAACAAACGGATTCGTGGAATTGCCAAATTTTCAATGCTCTTTAATGATACCTACATCCTAATAATTCCCGAAATATGTATTTTTCTAACATCTGTTGCAGACAAAATTCCTCAACTATCACTTTCATTATCACTTCATTTTACCTAAATCTGCATAAATACCCTGTATGATGAACGTGAAAGTTTGAAACTAGACACAAATATGCAAACCTTGCATATTGTACAACATTTCATAATTGTTGATAGCAAAAGATAGTAATAAAAAATCAGTTTATTCAACTTTGTAAATTTCATCACTTTCGGTTCTCAATTCAAACTCTTTCGTGAACTATATCGATAATCACTTCGACTATTCCAACTACATGATTATCTTATTAATCATGATTACAACGACTCACGTTTCTTAAAGTATACTACGGAATCTGACGTTTCAATTTCAATAATTTCAATGCGAGTATTATTGTCGGTTGTTAACGAACTCCAGAAACAATCAGGTGATGAATAATTATTTAAAATCATGAATCGAAATTTCCTACTGATTCTTGACATGTATTCGACATCGATACTGGAAATTACCCTGTAAAAAAACAAAATATATTTCAAAAGAATGTTCACAGCAGGTTACCGAATTGGGACCCTCTCATCTTGATGAAAGCAGCTTATTGTATAAGTTTTAGGAATCCATGCTAAGTGTCCTCGAGAACTATAAATGGGCGAGATGAGGCTCTTATTAAAGCCCCTCTGATATTGTTAAAGGTGTACTTAATAATATCCTGATTTAATAACCAGGAAACAGGGCTTTCGCGTACAACGATCAACGAAATGAATTTATTCCTGTTGCAATAAACTCGAAATGATTCGCTATGAAATCTGCATAATGGGTTTAATTAGGCGGGCAGCGTAGGTGCGACGAAAAAACAGGCAGCAAAAACAGTTGAAAAATAGGACCTTTTTGTATCGAGCTGATGGATGGGACGAATAAATGACGCCTTGAGCTGTTCCGGGGCGTAAAACAAGCAACCCTGATGAAACCACCCTCAGTGACGTCAGTTGAACGCTAAACTTCACGGTCGGATGTGGAACCCTGTACTGCGGCATATTCGATGAAGGATTATTCGAAGCGCAGAGGTTGGTTTCAGTGGAATTAGAAAGGACTGTGAGATATTTCGAGATTTAAATAGAAATTTAGAGGGATAATTATCGTATTACCTGAAGCTGGAGATTCCTTGATTACCTATTATTTGCGTGCCGTCATGTGGTCATATAGTTCATCAGCAGTTCGGTATTTGTTATGGTGTTGAGAAATTTGCAATATTTTTCATTTTTCAAACATTTCGTTTAGTGTATATCTTGTCAATTTTTCAGATATTTTTATGTTTTCACTCCCTATATTGGAAAAGTAAATACTGATAATCAAGTAGAAATAATTATTCATCGAAAACGATCTTGTGGATTGCGAGATTCGAACTTTTTGTCTAGCGTAGTTTCTAGAAAACAATGTTGGCTAATGAACTATATCGGAATAATGCATACGTTCAACGAAGTGAATGGTGACGTTTCAGAGTGTATATCTGTATCTTAATCAGATAATAAAGAGATAATTTGCAGGATCTTTCAATGATTTCGTATTTCAAGACTTTCTTCAAATTGACAATTTCAGAAACCCCATCATCATGTAGATATCTACATGAAATTATGAAAAATTTCGTGTTTTTCTTTAGCTCCCGTTATTTCCGGAGAATAAATAATGATTAAAAACATTATCCATATCAATTGATCAATTTCAAATCGGTCGTATCTGTTGTTTCAGAAATATCTGATATTTTGGATATATTGCGATGATGATTTCTCGTGATTTTGCGAAATTAGGAATACATAAGATTGGAGTTTCGATTTCAGGTAGTGATATTTTTACGAACTACTTAGTATTTACGCGCTTGTTCTAGGAAACAGCGCCTTATCGTTCCGTTATAATATCGGTAATTTTCGAATTCTGAGCCGAACATGGTCTTGAAAGATTGGGTTGAACACCCTGAAGAAGAATCCGTCCATAGGTACTGTAACTTTAGGTTTAAGTCCAAATATCTCGGTTGAATTCGTTACTGGGTCAAATCGGTGAAATAGTTTCTTGGAATTTTGAGCTTTATTCCTCGATATCCCGTGAAGTAATGACTGGTTCAGATTGAAACTCTGCGGACGATATTGAAACATCAATGCGCAACTAAGTTCAAAAGTTCGTGTGGATTCAATTGGTAAAAAATTTAAAAAAATGTTTATTCGACAATGTTTCAAATTTTGGTTAAAAAACTTTCATCTCCGAAAATATCGATTGGATTTCAACGAAATTTGCCACAAACCTTAGAGTCGGTATTTAACAAACATGTTCCAAATTTCAAATTGATCCGATATTTAGTTTCGGAGATATGAGGAAAAAATATATCAAACTTCGTTGTCGTTTGGAATATTAACGTTTTTTCCGCAATATCACAAGAAGTATGAATGCAATCAGACTGAAACTTCGTAATCAGGTGGGGAACTCCAATGCGCAACTAGGTGCAAAATTTTATGTTGATCTTATAGTAAGAATTTGAACAAGCGCGTAAAAGCTCCTGACGTCACATCAGTGTATTTCAAGATTTTTTTACATGAGCCATAGATTTACTATTCGAATTTGAATTCTACACGATCGTCTCTGTGTTTAGATAAATATAGGGATGACGGTATTTCTGGTAAACCGAAATTTTCGAAGGTTGAGTTCGGAATGGAAAGGATCCACCTAGCAGATGCAGATGGCAGATGAAGGCACTATGTATTCCGTCATTCCACTATTCCCAAGAATGTAGGCATGATCAGAACAAAGTTCAGCACGTGTATATACGATGACGATATGCTCTTATTCAATCATGCTCGCAAAAGCTGATGACTTCACGTCAGTGCTTTTCTAAAATTTTTGTCTTTATTTTTTGAGTATTTTCCTCGTGATGGAATTACTATAATGGAAGGAAAGATGGAAAAACCGTAATTTGTTCAAGTCAAAGATAAACGGCTTTACTCGATCTCAGCTGATTTCTAGGATGTTTTATATCTTATCACTTTATCAGTTTCAACATGAAAAATAAAATAAACTTCATACATATCTTTCCTTCTAAAGTATCAACGGTTTTCGAAATATTCTGCTTTACATGTCTTTTTTTCCAATATTCATCACTCGAAGTATTCAAAATTGTGCTAAGCCTCATTGGAATTTATTCTAATATTGTACATAAAAATTCTAGAAAAGCATTGACGTGAGGTGAGGAGCTTTTACGCTCTTATTCAGATTCTAGCTCTTAGACCAACATGAAATTTGCACCTAGTTGCACCTTGGTATTCTTCAACTGATTACAAAGTTTCAATCTGATTGCAGTTATACTTCTTGAGATATTGCGGAGGTAAATTCCAAATAACAACGAAATTTGATATACTTTTTCCTCATAGCTCTGAAAGTAAATATCGGATCGAACTGAAATTTGAAACATTGTTTTTAAATACTGACTCTGAGGTTTTTGCCAAATTTCGTAGAAATCTAGTTGATAATCCCGGAGAAAAAAAAAATTCAACAAAAATTTTAAAAATTTTCGAATAGATATATTTTTTTAATTTACTAACAACTGGGTCTACACAAAGTTTCGCACTGAGTTGCGCGTTGATATTTCAAAACCAACTAAACAGTTTGAATATGATTGGATCAGGTTTTCATGGAATATCGAAGAATCAACCTCAAAATTTCAAATGTGCCTAACTCATAAACTATTCGACCGGATTTCAACCAACGGTTAACGAACTTAACTAAGGTATATGGGCTCCAAACGTAATCTGGCAATTTCAAGTCACTAGGTACTTTCCTCTCGAAAGTTCGAGCACATACGGACGGAAGGCAGTCAGGTCGGACAGAATTCAATTTGACCTCGGATTTTCCTTCAGGGAGTCCAACCTAATCGTTTAAGACCATTTTCGAAAATTAGAGACATTGAGACGAAATGATAACGCTCTATTCCCCACAACGAGCGCGTCAGAAAGAGCAAAAGAGGAGGATTTTTTTTTCCTGAGGAAATAGCTTTTCAAATGAACGATGCTGCCTTTCCTCATAATAAACTCTCTAGAAAATCATTTTTCATTCCATTACATGCGAAATTCACCGAAATGGAGGTGCTGGCATCGTTTGTACTTATATATTCATTTCATTCTAATTGGACGGCTTACTTGATGCTGTCATAACTTTCAAGTTCATATAGTTTTCCAGACGTTTTATACGGCCCACTGACCAATAGATTTTCTTGAAGAAAACGAGATCTCCATATCTCTTCAGTTTATCTACTAACGTCACTCCAATTTTCTTGTGATTTATAGTCCAGATAAGAGATTCACGTTATCCGATAAATTTCTTCAGATTTATGGAAGGAATAAAGCATAACGGAGAAAAAAGTCTCTTCCCTCTTTTCCAGAAATTAATTAAAAAACACTATTGGCGAATGAAGATAAGCGCTACTCCCTCTGGTGGCTATCTGAGTAACCCGAGGTACAGACATTATCATTGACAAGTTAAAAGAAATGTTAAGAAAATGAGAATGTTTATGCATTTTTCTTGGCGTTTGTGTGAATTTACAAGTGCTTCTACTGAGGAAAAGCGAACTCAAATGTCCCTTCCCATAGATTTCTACAGACCGGTAAAAAATTTGGACTTAGGGTGAAAGAAACTTGCTTTAACAAGTCGGGCCTGAAAGTGTTGAAGAATCGATAAAACCAACAAACAAGATTTATGATAGTCTGTTACCTGCATTTTACCGATGATCATCATTTTTATAGAGGTAAGCATGAATTGCTCATGAAATATGAGATCACCTTCATGAAGACAATTTTTTCCAGGCCCATAATCCAAGCAGAAAAATTTACTTAAGAGGAATGCTATGCCTTTCAGAAATCTGCCTGTTGAACTGATCATTAAGAAACAACGTAAATGTTCTAGTGATAAAACTGACTATTGAAAAAGAGTCTCAACAAGGAAATATCTGGTGATGAATACTCGTCGGTCAAAGTGCTTCTGCCGATGAAAGCAAAGTTGAACAAGGTTTATTCATTACAGCTTTTTCAAGACCAATGATATGAGTGTTGGAAAATTCATTTGTCAATCCATAATGAATAAGGCTCACGGTACAAGTAGCATAAGTTTCATGTGAATGTATTCATTCTATCACAATATATTGAGTATTTAGTTCTTCCCTATAAAAATGGTAAAGTTATGAGTATTTTTCTGTTATTCAAAAAGTATGTTTTACAATACTATCTGTTTTTCAACTTTCAAGACAGCCTAAGAAATCCACCAAAGTCAATCTTGCCATTTGGATCTGAAAATAAATAATATTAAAAAACTGTCTAACCTTGGAGATATCCTCGTAATTTCAGAGTTGCTACACTCAATAAGATTGAAGAATGATACATACCTACTTTATAAGAATGGAATTTGTACTCCCAGTACTACTCTCGTAAACTTTAAAAGTCTAAAAAGTCTTCGAATAAATCGTGAAATCAAAAATTATTATGCATTACTCTCCAGCTTTTTCTCAAGGTATTTACTCCCAATATCTGAAAAAGAACTATTAAAAATCGAATGAAAATTATTATTATTTGAAAAAGACCTTGAGGATTGCGGAATTCAAACTTTTTGTCATCGGCAACCTTTTGCCCATTGAACTATATCGGAATAATGTAAACGATCAACGGAGTGAACTGTAACATTTCATAGTCCATATCTGACTCCTCCATCAGACAATACAGACAAAATTTGAAAAAAAATTTTTCTTTCAAAACGAATGTCCAGATATCTGAAACGATGTCTAGAATAAACCTGAAAAGTTTTTTTTCTACATTTCAGAGTCTATATCTGACTCCTTCATAAGGCAATGAATACAAAATTCGCAAAATTACTTTCTTCCAAAACTTTCGTATTCCAGTGCTTTCTCCAGATATCTGGGGTGAAAACCTACAAGAAAACCTGAAAAATAATTTAATGTTAAGGTTTACTCTCCAGAATGCGATATTGGATGTAATTTCCGAAATTTTGCCAACAATTCTCTTGAACAACTTGGTTGGACTAAATGATAAAGAATACGATGTCGAATTCAATTCAGTTCTTTAATAGGCAAAATAATCCTATTCGGAGTTATTCCCATTTTAATTTTTGAGGGTATTTCCTCATATTTCAAGTTCCCACTGGGCGATTGGATTAGAGCCTCGTCAGTAGTTGTTAAAAAATTTGAAAAAAAACAAGTTTTTCTCGAAAAATGTTGTTGCATCTCCGAAACTATCTCTTTGTTTTCCAATAAATTTGACATAGAACTTGAAGTCAATATTTAACAACAATGCGATAAACTTCAGCTCGATACGATATTAATTTTAGGAAATGTTGGTATAGATTATGTCAAATTTTGTTGTTTTTTTTAGTGTCGTAAATATGACCAGAATTTAAAAAAATATAGATTCGATCAATATGAACCTTGAATGGGTAAAATCCAGCTAATGATTCCATGGATATGAACCGCACGAATTCGGTTCTCGTAAATAGGGTTCAAACATACCTACTCTAAGTTACTTCTTTTCGAAGTTATAAGTTCCCGATCGGCCGTTAGGCAATGAATCCACTTTAATCGAAATTAATTGTCATTCAGTGCCTGAATCTGTTTCTAAGCCAATCCAATCGTAATTCATACGAAGTAATCTAGGGAGGGTACATTATTTGAAGGAATAATAGAGCAAGAATGTTGCCTGAAGCAATAATTTGCAGATAACATTAATATTCTTCGAAAACTCATTAGAGAAATGACCTACAGCTTTCTGTTTTCAACATCCTTTCTACTTTTCCCCTCTTAGAGCCCTTATGTACAATGGTTCCAGTATTTCATCAGGAATTCTGCAGATGACTCACCGACTCCTTACTTCGTCCTAACGAAAGCAGCTTCTGGATAGGAGAAATATTAGCTCCTTTAGAAGGCTGAATTTGAAGTCAAGATTTTAAGGGTTGATTTTTATTACAGACTTTTTTGAAATATATCAACGATCCTTTCGTATTCTTTTCAGAAAACATTCGCACACACATGACTGATTGCTTTAACATCAATTTCAATTAGTTCAAATATCGATTAAAGTATACAGGGTGATTCATGAGTGACCTTACATACCTCAATGGCGGATTGAGGACTTCAGAGCGAGTCAAGATCCACCGAAAAAAAATTTTTGTTCATTGCTTACGAAGATACAGGGTGTGTTTTATGATGGGTATAAAACTTTGATTAGCGATATTTCTGAAAAGCTTGAAGTAATGTTGTTGAAATTTGCTAGTAATATTACTGTGTTGGAACTTGTCAATATGGAATTCCGGATAAATTCAAATCCAGGGCCGGGCTGGAAAAACTGTGATCTACAGTTATTTGTTAAAAAGTTCATTTTCTGACCGCTTCATCGAAAAGATATTATTGGATTCGAAAATCCAAGAAAAAATTGGAGGTGTTAATAAGGAACAAAAGAAGCACATTTTCTTGTGTCCTATTTATTAAAATGACACTCGTGGCTATACAAAATTATAAAATTTATTATAACAAACAGTCAACAATTGACAAAAAATCAACAATACTTACCTTCTCTGGCTATGCAAACACTGACATCGATTCACTCACAGTCACACTTTTATGTCAAAAATCCCAGAAACAAATGAGTAACGTTTCGTTTTTGGCATTCGTATTTATAGTTATATAGATTGCAATCACAGCCGAAGTCGCAATTCATCCAATTGCAGGTCTAAAAAAATTGCATCCCGGACGAGCGGGCGCATGGGCGGCACTTTGCAAGACTCGACATGTGGTGTTCACTTGTACTATCATCTATTGTTCTATTAAATTCTGTGTTTGAACTGAGTCTCGAATATTTTTGAGTACCTACCTAGTGAATGATGCTACCTGCCTACTTTAATAGGTAAATCCCAGCCAAAATTTTTCGAGAACTCCCACTTACAACTTGTGAACCCCTGTTTTCTTTTCACGTCTACCTGGACTTGCACACCTGGGAGTCCACCTGAACCACTTTGGAAAGCTACGATTTAGCGTATGGCATTGACAAACAATATCAAACTATTACAAAAAAAAACATTCAAAGAAATAAAGTAAGTTATTGCTTCTGGCGTCGCTCCCAGGAAATCTTCGGGTGTCCCTTTATATACTGTTATAGGACAGTCTTCTATAATGTGTTTAATGGTTTGATTTTCACCACATTCGCAGAGAGTCGTCACTTTCCTGCCCCACCAATACAGGATGTAGGCACATCTACCATGCTGGGTTCTTGTGCGGTTCAAAGTTGCCCATGCTTTGCGTGGTAGTTCAAAGCCTGGTGGCTGTGGGTAATGAATTGCATTTGGTCGTTATGTTTTGTAGCCCATTTTTCGTACCAAGCGTTATTCGGGCTGAAACCATCTTTGATGGCAGTCTATTGTTCTTATGGGCGGCTTTCTAGAACGAAGACGGTTGTGGCTAGCGTCCAAAATATCTTCGTGTATGGGCAGATTTTGGTGGTCCATTGTCTTTTCACACTCTCTCTTGTAAGCGCGTTTATTTGTCAAAGGTTTGCAGATGGTATGTGACTAAGTACAGCCACCTGTCATCACCCGCTATCATTCTCATTGCGTTGTTGAGTTGAGCATCAATTGTATGGATTTGAGAGCTGTTGACCCACACTGGCGCACAATATTCAGCACCTGAGAAGACGAGGCTCAGGGCTGAACAGCGTAGAATGGAAACCGACGTTTTCTCTGCTGTTTTTGTCGATTGCCCCTTGAATGAAAGTGTTCTATCAAGTGTTACGCCTAAATATTTTGATTTTTTGTTGTGACTGAGCCACATGTTTTCAAATTTGAATTTAATCTCCCTCTTAACAGATCTGTTGTTCAGGTGGAAGCATGTCACTTATTCTGTTTTGCTGGCATTTGGTGTAAGGTGCCACCTTCGAAACTATCTTCCCAGTTTGTCCAAGTCGGCTGTCAGAGTCTCCTGTAACCCCCCAAATGATCTGCATCTTGCCTGCGATAAAGAGGCTTAAAGGAAGGGGATCAAATACTGACCCTTAAGGAAGGCCGTTCTTGACCATGAATGTCTTTTCACAAATACAGGGAATATTATAAATACAATTTCTGTTTATCGTAACTTCGTTTCGTTTTAGTGAATTTAGATCTGAAATTATTTTTCGATTCGAAGACTTCTGATTTTTTCTGAAGGGCCATGAATCATATTCAATAAATAAGGTTGTTCAAGTTTGCGTTGCTGTGTTTTCTTTTCAGGAAATGTCAATTCGACATGAATTACGAAGGTGTGGAAATGAATTGATTATCGAAAATATTTATTATATAAATAATAATTTTTCGTTAATTTTAATTAGTTCTTTTCTAGATAGTGAGAGTAAAACCCCAGAAATGATATGAAAATAATTCAATTAGTTCAACCGAATGAAATTTCCAGTGAAATAGAACTCAGGTTCATGAATTTCAAATGGAATCAGCAATTATGGTTGTGCTCACGCAGCAGTGGAATTTGTTGTGTCGAATCCTCTAGAACTAAACGATGTGCAATTCAGACGCCATCAGACATTAACGTTGAAAAGCTAATTTTTAATTTTCGTTCTATTCATGGCTGTACCCCCCACACGATCTGTCACAAGCAAGGGGAATAACAGAATTCATTACTCACAATAAAAACCTGGCCGTTTCAGGTTTAAAATAACCAGAATTTCTATGATCACTCGGTGAATGTATCTGTTATTCTCTTTGAGTTTTTCACCTTTATGCATTACATTACTTTGGATAGCCTTCATTTGCATATCCTTTTTTTAAATTCAATTAATTAATAACTGAAAAAAAATTAAATGAGACTAAAAATTAATTTCCTCAAGTTTCTACAAATTGAGTAGTAAATATATTTCTGCAGAAATATGGATGAAATGAATTTCTTCTTCATTCAATGTGCATGTTTTATGGAGCGTTATCATTTTTCCCAAATGTCTATAATTTCCAAATTCTGGCTCGAAAATGGTATTTAACGTTTAGGTTGGGATCAGTGATTAAGAATCAGATGTCGAATTCACTTCTGTTCGGCCGGTCGTGATATAACTTCCGAAGGGAAGGTACCTAGAGTCTCGAAATTTCAAAGTTAGAAGCTTTGTAGCGTAAATACCTCGGTAGATAACGTTAATGTCCAAATCCAGTCTAACGGTTTTAGGAATACGAACTCGAAATTTGTTGGTGATTTTCTCAATATCTCAAGAAGTACTAATGCAGTCTGATTGATATTTCCAGGTCAGTTGTCAACAACTGACGCGCAACATTAAGCGGAATTTCGTGAGGATCGATTCTCCTAAACTTTTCATCGGATCTTTGTGAAATTCAGCACATATCTTGAAGTCAATATTGTACAACAGTGTACCAACTTCTTTTCAGCTAGGTATATTTGTAGTTCGTTTCCGGAAATATTGAGAAAAACTCTGACATGATTGAAATAAGTTTATCCTCGTGGATGTCAACATTTAACACATGAATATGCGCATTGGTTTCAGTCACCGTAATGATATAAAAAAGTGTCTATTTATGTTTGGAAGGGTTGATTTTTCCATTGTTCAGATATTCTTGTCTGACAGAAACTTTCAGGATTGGTTTTCCCGAAAAAATAACTTCGTTTCGAATTTATTGAGAATCATTATTTACAATACCGAATCAATTGCTTCACTACATTCAGTGAAACCGATATAAAACATAATCCCAACTTTGCTTTCAAGAAAAATAATGCAAACATAGAATCTGTTTTTCACATTCGGACTATTCGAAAGAACAAGTTTGCGCGACGGCTTCAATTGAAATGGGTGTAGTGAGAAGCATTATTCATTCTGCTTTTCAGAATATCATCTATCCTTGAAGCATAACATGCATAAAAGGTCCTTGAAAAGATGTCGTTCAGCGGATAGAAAAAAATTAAATTTTTTCGATTAATCAGGGCAGTGTTAAATATTGAATTTCTACTGTACAGTTTGAATTTGAATTACATTTCGATGAAGAACGATAATTTCATCATTCAGAATTTTCACAAAAATAGAACAATGTTCTCAAGCAATGGGTTCGATACTAATGACAATAATTACATCGTTTCATCTTCGAGACAAAATACTTTATCGGAAAAAAGTATGTGAGCTAATCTTTGACCAGAATCGAAATACATTATTCTATTGTAATATCACGTACTTCCCAAATCAATACAATAAATAATATAGTTTGCATTCGATCAGATGAGTATGCTTTTTGAGTTATTGAGAAGAAAACAACAAAGTTTCAATCATATGGATATAACTCCTGAACTTTTGAGCGTATTTTGCACCTTAACGAACTCAGACGACTGAAGCAAGCTTCAAATCTATACCCCAAAGATTCAAGGTCTCCACCTCCAGATAATATGATTAGAAGATCACAGAATATTTAATATTTGAAAAAAAAATTATTGTTCCAATAACACGATCATCACGAAATTTTGCGCAAAGTTGTCCATCAGCGTTTTCGAACTAGCTGCCAAGTTTCATCATGTTTGAATTAGAAAACATTAACACAAAAACAACCTACGAAATAGAATCGATTAAAGTTTATTTCGGGAGGATTTCGCATCATTTTTTAGGTTTTTATGGGTTTTCACTCCCAATATCTGAAACAGAACTATCAAGAATTTTTTTTTTCGTGAAAAACGCCCTTGCGGATTGCAGTATCAAACTATTTGTCAAGGGCAGTTTCTTGCCAAATAGATTGCCTAATGAACAATACAGGAACAATACAAACGATAAAGAAAACGAACTGTGACGTTTCACAGTAAAAATCTGACTCTTTCATCAGACAAAGCAGAAAATTTCCAAGAATAATTTTTTTTCGATTTTTCGTTTCGATTTGAGACTTTTGTCGAATTTTATTTAACTTTTAGTTCTGTTTCAGATATTGGGAGTGAAAACTCATAAAAAACCTACGGAATAGAGACATACAAAAATCCCAAATAGTGAACCATGTATGTTCGACCATTGGGAATCACATGAAAGATTGGGACAATACAAAGTACTGATGTCGAGACCAGAAACGAAATGTTAAAGAGTCCTCCTGCATTTTGTTGAATGGAGAGGGCCATTTTTCTCATTGTTCTGTAGAAATGGACCCTATTCAGCTGAATTTAAAAAAAGGAGGTAGAATTAGAATCTGTATTGCTGTGATTTCATAAAAATGTCAATTTGACAAAATTCTAACAAAACGAAAAATCGAAAGAAAATAATTCAGAAAATTTTCTTGTTTGTCTAATGAAAAAGTCAAATTTATACTCTGAAACATCACAATTCACTTTGTTAATCTTTTTTTTTGTTCCGGTATGGTTCATTAGGCAATCTGTTTCCGAAGAAACTGCCCTTGACAAATGGTTCAATCCTTAATCCGCTAGGGCGTTGTCCATATAAAACACAATTTTATTCAATTTTTAATAGTTCTGTTTCAGATATTGGGAGTGAAAACCCAGAAAAACCTTGAAATAAAAAATTTGAAACAATGAATTATTTCGGAGATAAAATCTACTCAAAAAAAGTTCCTTGCGGATTGTGTTCGAATAAACGTTCAAATTGCGGCGTCACAAGCCTGACGCTATCATATCTTTCTTTCAGTATTCATTGGTAGTCTTGAATAACGGAGAACGAAATCAATTCTTTCATCAACTCCTATTCAACGATTCCGATTGGAATCGTTTAATTGGATTTCATCCGTCCGTTCGTCTTTTTCACCTCCCTCTCAGATCTTGGATCACCGGTCCATATGAAAATTTAATTAATAATGAAACTGTCATCGGGAAACTGGGGTTCAGCTGAACGTGGTTTACATAGCAATTATATCCGCTTGCTTTTCATTATTCCCGAGGGGAAAAATCCAACAGACATTTTTTCTTCGGAGAACATATCAATCTAGAAATGTCATTTACATTTTGAAGTGGAGGGAAATCAAAATCCCGCCTCAGTACTCGACCTAAAGCTTTTCTCCGAAGGAACCAGAGAGGAATCCATGGAAATCCGGCATTAATCTCCTAAACTCTATGCGAGGGTGAGCGTTCGAAGAAGCAAGTAATTTTTGAAGAACCTGTTCACATTCAGACATACAATTCCGTAAAAACCACACTGCAAAATTATTCCTTTTGAGTATCGATGAAAGCTTATTTGGGAAAGATTTTGCATCAGTTTTTCAGGTTTTTTCCTGGGTTTTCACTCCCAATATCTGAAACAGAACTATGAGGAATTTAATAGAAATTGTTTTGTTATGGCAAACGCCCTTGCGGATTGCAGGATAGAACTATTTGTCAAGTTCGGTTTCTTGGAAAACAGGAATAATATAAACGATGAACAAAGCGAACTGTGACGTTTCAGAGTACAAATCTGACTGTCATCAGACAAACGAGAAAATTTTCAGAATTATTTTCTTTCGATATTTAGTTTTGAGACTTTTGACAAATTGACATTTTTATGAAATCACAGCAATACAGATTCACTTGGTATTATTCTACCTCTTTTTTAGGTCATTTCAGCCAAATAGGGTCCTTTTCTACAGAACATTGAGCAGAATTGCTCTCTCCAGTTAACAAAATGCAAGAGGACTCTTTAATTTTTCTCTTCAAATCATCTAATTCTGACATCAGTATGTTTGTATTGTTCCAATCTATCATGTGATTCCCAATGGTTTAACATACATGGTTCGCAATTGGGATTTTTGTATGTCTCTATTCCTTAGTTTGTTTTTGTGCTCTCGTTTTTTGATATTTAACAGTCGATATATTTCCTCTTGTATATGTCAGGGAATACTTTGAACAGAATTTCAGATTTTTATTCTTCATTAATTGGTTTGGTTAGTATGAATCTCAAATCATTTTTCGATTTGAAATCCGTTCTTTTATCGAATTTAGCACCAATTCTTCTATAGGTGCGCAACTAAGTTCTCGCTGTTTTTTCGATGAAAATATAACTTTATTATAAAAAAATGGTTACAAATGAATCATTCAAAGTATTGCCCACCGCTAGACACAACTTTTTCCCATCTTTCTGGTAAAGCTCCAATACCTTGACGCCAGAAGTGTTCGTCTTTTGAGGCTATCCACGAATCAAGCCATTTTTTGATGTCTTCATATGAGTGGAACTGTTGATCAGCCAGGCCATGTGCCATCGAACGGAACAAGTAAAAATCGGACGGCGCAATATCTGGGGAATATGGCGGGTGGGGTAGAACTTCCCATTTGAGCGTGCCCAAGTAGGTTTTAACAGGTTTGGCAACGTGAGGCCGAGCGTTGTCATGCAGTAAAATCACTTTTTCGTGCCTTTGCTCGTATTGTGGCCGTTTTTCGCGCAGTGCTCGGCTCAATCTCATCAATTGAGTTCGATAACGTTCCCCAGTGATGGTTTCGCTCGGTTTCAACAGCTCATAATAAATAACACCGACCTGGTCCCACCAAATGCACAGCATAACCTTCGCAGCGTGAATGTTCGGCCGAGCCGACGACGTAGAAGCATGCCCGGGTAGTCCCCAAGATTTTCTCCTCTTTGGGTTGCTGTAATGAATCCATTTTTCATCACCCGTCACGATGCGATGAAGAAAACCCTTCCTTTCTTGCCGCTGGAGCAGTTGTTCACAGGCGAAAAAACGACGCTCAACGTCTCTTGGCTTCAACTCATAAGGAACCCAAGTTCCTTGCTTCTGAATCATCCCCAATGCATGCAATCGCTTGGAAATGGCTTGACGGGTAACTCCTAATTCTGCAGCAAGCTCTTCTTGAGTTTGGCACGAATCCTCATCGAGCAATGCCTCCAATTCAGCGTCTTCGAAGGTTTTGGGTCTTCCTTCACGTGGACGGTCGTCAACATCGAAATCACCGTCTTTGAAGCGACGGAACCAATCACGGCATGTTGTTTCGCTTAGAGCAGCGTTTCCGTACACTTTTTGGAGCTCTCGATGCGCTTGAGCTGCCGTTTTTTTCGAATGAAAAAAGAAAATCAACACTTCCCGCAAATGACGATTGTTTGGCACGAAATTCGACATTTTCACTTAACCAGAAGTATATAATGCGAAAACAAAATCACTTATGTGTCGCGGCGGTTTGTTTACCATATGTCTAAGCTTGGTTCATGACGTTTTGGATATGTCAAAATCGACTAGCTCTTACTGCTAGAGCCATCTACTGACAAACAGCGAGAACTTAGTTGCGCACCTAATTTTTTTCGAAAGTCCATGAACATAATGATTAACATTAAATAAATTGGGTTGTTCATGATGGTTGTTCTGGTGATTCGGTTGATAATTAGCAGGAGATTTGTTGTTTCGCATTTAAATACAATTTCATTTAATTTTTAATAGTTCTGTATCAGATATTGGGATTAAAAACCCAGAAATCAGGTTCGATAAATTGGTTGTTCATGATGGTTGTTCTGTTGATTCGGTTGATAATTTGAACAAGATTCTTCGTCTGCATTTGAAAAAGTTTTATTTATTCTCTAGGATATTCATTTACTTCAAGAAACGATTAGATGTAATTCAGTTCACGTTGACGAATATAATGGGTTGATGAGATTACATCAGCTCTATCATAAAGGGTTTTGAGGATACCTCTTTTTACACTGAGTTGAATGGAATAAAAATTTAGATATCAGTTTGTATCTTTTTTAAAGACGCATGCATGATCTTGATATTTTTCAACTGAAACATCTTAAAATGGAAGTTTATTATTCTTTTCGAATTCCATTGTGAATTTTGTTGTGGGTTCTTTACAATTAATGTAACTGCGTATATGTACAAAATACATGAATAGTTTTTTTTCATTTTGTTTGTGGAGAAAGCAGTCATTTTCAGTTGTGCTAAGCAGTCAGCTTGTATTAAGCCATATCATTCAGTCTTCAAATACTAGTTGAATACTCGATGGCCATGGCGTAACAAAATGCCTAGACTTCGAAGTCATCACTGTGTTAGAGACGTTGAAAGGGGTAGAACTGTTACCTTTCGGGATGATGGCTAGTCCTTACGCGAAAGTAGCAGACGTTTTTATTTTACTTCAATGCTTGTATGTCGTACATGGACAAATGAAAGTAGAGAAACACGGGGAAGATCAACTGGTCAACCGAGACTCACCACAGATGTTGGAGATAGGCGCTTCAGACATCTGGTTCTTCGAGACCGCTTTGCTACTACGCGTCAAATCTCTGATCAAAGGTAGACCTATTACTATTCGTACGTTATATCGCCGTATTCAAGCCTTTGGACTATTCTCATACCATCCAGAATTAGTGCTGCCTTTAACTGCACACCACTGTCTCGTCAACGTTTGAACTGGTGCAGAGAACGGAAGCAGTGGAAGCAGAATGGCACAATGTCGTATTCAGCGATTAATCTTGATTCTGTCTAGGTATGGACTGAAAGGGTTAGACGATGCCGTGAAGAGCGACTTGCTTTTGAGTTTGCTTTTGAGAGGCATGTACAAAATACTTCTGGAGTTATAGTTTGGGGAGATATTGCTTCTGGAAGCCTGTCACGACTTCTGTTCATTCGAGGTAGTATGACAGCTGCGCGTTATATTGACGATGTCCTACAAATCACTATATTGCTTGTCTGAATGGTCGTCCAGACGTCCTGTTTCAGCAAGACAACACACGTTACCATATTGCTCGTCGAACTACGGACTTTTTTCTGGAAGTGTTTTGCCGTGGCCAGCCCATTCACCGGATATGAATCCCATCGAACATGTGCGGTATATTTTATTTATTTATTTCCACGTCGACATCCAGGTCATTAGCGGTTTCAGTTTGATGTACATTCTGTTTAGTAATAAAACATATTTGCTGTTATGGTGCAGTATTTTATATAATTCAAATTTTGAGATTAATTTCTTTGATGAAAGCTAATGTATTGGTACAAGATGGTGAACTGATGTTGTGTGGTACATGATTTGCATCAACCTCTTCAGACTCTGGCATAGAAAATTCACAAAGTTCGAATGGTTTGAAACGTGTTATCACAAGCAAACTTCGACCATCTTTTTTCGTCGATTCCTGGACGTGTTTTCAATTACGGGGCCAAACAAGTTGTTGATTATTTTTCTTTTCATTCTTGATATAAGGTTACCCTATCGCCAAAAAAAAAGTTCGCGAAGTTATTTCTTCGGGGTGTTTTTTTGCCACTTCCTATACAATTTCGATTCAAAGCAGTTGAAACATTCATTCGCAGTGATGTGTGGGAAGTCTCATGCCGAAGAACTGAGTATTCACGAAAAGATCTGACAATCCGAATCACTTAAAATTTTTAATTTCGCTGGCACCGAGTTTCTGATGAAAAATGCAACTTATCGATACGTTTTTGTTGGAAAGATCGAATTCGTGAATGGGAAAAGTCCGCCTGAAAGATTTTCCAAATGCATACTCCTATTTCAAATTATTTTTTTAAAAATGCAGAGCTGATCATTTCCTTGCTTCGGATTGAGGACGTGGGAGTTTCATTGTTATTTCGTTGTGATGATACAATTGGAAGATAGCGAAATCATTGTCATCAAGACCAATCAAGCTGCTTTTTGCAAGGTCAATACGTAGTTGGTGGTGCGCTCTGACTACCAATTTGGAAAAGCGCGTATATGCTTTTGACTTAATGTTCGTACCTCTCTAGATTTCATATTTGTAGAGATATTTTTTAATAGAAATTTATTTCATTCCGACAGATATATTTAGATTCTTCGAACACGTAAGCGAAATCCAAACCGACATTTTTTGAAAAAAATCCGTACCACCGGCTGATAAATTACAGCTTTGTAGATTTCGGAAACACAGCGACATTCAAGTTTCGAAAAACCTCGTTAATATCTGAAGGTCATGCACCTGCCCACAGTCTGCATTCTTTAACGTTGCCAATAGCTGCGAGAAATATTAGAATGCGTGAAATGTCGACGTTAATAGGAGGAAACGAGGTGTCGTCCTGCAGGCTTCAGTGATCATTTTTTGAAATTTTTTTGGGATGTACTCAATTCTTTTGTTAGATTGCGCAGTTTCATTCATTTTCACTCTATATCAGTTTTTCTTCTTTTCTTGAATAGAACAAATTGACAACATTGCGCATCTATTTTTTTCAGCTATTTGCACCCAAAAATGTTTTGAAAAAAAACTCTGGCCTTCAAAAGTCACCTCGTTATATTCGAGGTATTGTTTGCTCTTAAGCTAAACCATTCAGTAGTTCAGCGTATTCAACTTGTAGTAGTTGAATACTCAATGGCAATTTTTTTTTAACTTTGGGAATAATACTTCAATTATTATATGATATATTCTCATTAATGAAAGAAAAGGTTGATTTTCTGAAAATAACAATAGGCACGTCCGCCTTCACTAAATTCCCTCATAAATTAGCTTTTTTATTATTAGAAAACTCATTTCAAGAAGGATAATTCTCATTTGAAAATATTATCCACTGAAAAAATTATCTTCCTGGTAATAAAGGATTCATCTAATGATCATAATTCCTAGGGAATATAATAAATATATAATAATATATAAAAATTAATAATTTGAATTTATTGGGTAAAATATACAGTGTAGGTTATTAGTACGTTTCTACTGAAGTTGAAACGTACTAATAACATACCTACTTAAGATCATAACTGAAGCGCAGTGTTCCACACATTCTAATTTTTCACGTGAGGGGCTTGAAAAGGGTTGAAAATTGTGCATGATCAAAACTATTATAGTCGACTTTCATTCGGTGACAAATTTCATCATGTACCATCGTCTCAAAGTAAATGAGTCATGACAAAGTGCACGCACTGAAAACCTCTTTGAACTAACTATTTTTTTTTCTTTGAAATTTCTGCACGCCTGCAAAGACGATACAAAGACCTTGCCAAAAAAACTACCACATGACCTACTTTCCCTATTCGAAAAAATTGGAGGGTTGATGGGGAAGGCACAGAGTGCCACAAAAATCCTTCAAAAATGCATATAAATTTGGTAAAGGTGAAACAAAATTGACCTGTTTCAGGATTTTGTTGCCAAATATTTTTTTTCTGAGAAAAAGAATTTGTTCCATAATTTTGACTCGCACAGTATATACAATGAATTTATAAAATAATATTCAGTAGCTTAATTCTATGAACATTATGTTTCACCCCATTGTAATATTAGTTTTTTTGGGGTGGCTTTGCATTTCGATTATCATACTCACTTCGAATAACTCGGATTTTTTTTTCAGAGGGATCATCGGAACCTTCTTCAGATGAGGAATTTTTCGGACACCAAATCACTATCACAAAAAACCTAGACTTAAATTCCCCTGATAGCATACCTGAAGGTATATTCCCCCAGCTTGGAATCAAATCACCACTCAAAGTAGAAGTTGAAGCTAAGCGTCACCCCTCTCCTTACTACTACGGAGATCTCTTCAAAAACAGATCTGAATCGCCCAACAAACCTGAGCTCAAAACAACAAAAAGCCTAGAAAAACATTTCAATCAGAAGGAAACAACCAAATATCCAAAAGATGTACTAACAACCAAATCGCACAACAATCAAAAGAGTAAATCATCTCAGAAAAAATACCGAAGGTGCGCCAGTTTACAAAATCCTAGTTCGAAACAGCTTCGTGCTAGATCTCGCAGCCATAAGAAATATCAGAAAAGTTCCAGTGTTGATACACAGAGCACCGATTCGAGGGATGTTCCGCACGAATTGGTTATGCCACCTAATAGATATATATCACCATGTGACTGTCTGACCACCGAATATGGACTAGATGACGAGATGACTCGCCAAAGACATGTTTACGAAACAGCATTCGACTGTCGTATCAACAAGTCCGACGATGATCTGGACCTGATAGATCAAGTCTCGAATCATCCAGTTCTCATTCAGCTTAGCTCAGTAAAAGAGTTAAGAACCAGCAATTCCGTCGATAAGAATACACCTAACAATAGACGAAATGTGTCCATGCATTGCCCTAAACCGAGCCAAGTTGACAATAATATCAACAATCTCTCCCAAGACTTACAAGTGAGTACAAACTGCTTTCACTCCCAGCTACCGCAAGACCATCATGTAAATTATTCTTTGGGGACTTTTCTAACATTATTTTTTTAATTGACTGTCCCAGACAAATAGTTAAAAACCCGTTATGAGCAGATGCGATTTCTATGAATAATGAAGTTTCATTTAATTTTCGACAGTTCTTTCATAGATACCCATTGGAAGGAATAACCAAACTAGAAAAGCACTGACGTGAGGTCAGGAGCTTTCACGCGCTTGTTCAAATTCCAACAATTAGTTCAACACGAAATTTCGCACCTAGTTGCATGTGTGTAATCTCCACCTGATAACGAAGTTTCAATCTGATTGCATTTGTACTTCTTGAGATATTGCGGAGATGACGTTAAAATTCCAAATAACAACGAAATTTGGCACTTTTTTTTCCTTATATCTCCGTAAAAGAATATCGTATCTAATTGAGATTTGAAACATTGTTGTTAAATACTGATTCTAAGGTTTGTGCCAAATTCCATTCAGAGAAATAACAAATTCTTGTCTAAAATTTCAAATGTTTTCGAATAAATTTTTTTTAATTTTCCAACATCTAGATCCACACGAAATTTTGCTCTTAGTTGCCCGTGGGTATTCCAAAACTGTCGACGAAGTTTCAATTTGATCGAGTCAATACTTCATGAGATATCGAGGAATTAACCTCAAAATTTCAAATGGGTCTAATTCCGAAATTATTCAACCGATTCCACCCATTAAGGAACATAGCCGAGATATTCGCACTCCAAACCTAATCTGACAATTTCAAGTCGTCAAGCCTTTTCCTTCAAAAGTTAGAGCACATACGGACGAACAACAGGCGGACAGAATTGAATTTGACCACGGATTCTTCTTCAGGGAGTTCAACCCAATCGTTTAATACCATTTTTAGCTCAAAATTAGAAAATTACAGACATCGTGACGAAATTATAACGCTCTGTTCCCTAGGACGCAAGCGCGTAAAACTCAGAAAAATGAATTCAAAATCCTCCCAAAAAATCCTCAAATCGATACTTCACAGATTTTTTAATGAATGTCTCACATTCATGCTCCAGATTTCAGTCTTGAAGTGATTACACCTCGCATTGACTTCACCACAATGCAGAATAGGCTTCTTGAGTTTAAATTTTTCATTTCTACGGAGAGTCCAGAATATCACAAATCGAAGCCTTTGTTCGTTCAGCATATCTTAAAGTACATAATGAACAACATTTGCTACATCTGAAATCTCTTGATGTATTGAAATAATCAAAAACTTCATCTGATAAACTGCATGTTTTTCCGAAAATTACTTTTAAAAGTATCATCAGACATTCGGAATACTGTTTTCCCCACATCATTTACTGTTCTGCGGATGATATTTTGTCCCGCGCGATTTCCAGAAACATATATGAGATCTTCATCATTCTCAAAGTCATCATCGGAAGATTCCAATAAATGTTTGACTGCACCAGTTATTGCAGTTGCAATTATTCGTATTCCAGTCGTAATTTTTTTCAGTTAAATAAAAACACGTTGGAAGTTCACTTTTACCGTACATAACCTCCTTTGAATAATTCAAATTTCACAGCACTGAGAGCACCTTACCACGAAATCGCCAGTACTCACAGTACAAAAATGGCGAAGATCAATAAAAGTCATTAACGGAACGAATTTCTCTGCAGTGAGAGCACTGGGCAGTGCTCGCAGTGTATATCGGAACATTGAAGCAGTGCGGCCGACATCCGTGATATCGCAAGGTCGTGCGTGTTGTTAATTAGGACAGTGGAGCTGTTCTGATTAACAGTGTGCTGTGTTTGATTTGTCGGTCGGTCGGGCGATAAATGTTGTATTGCACTGCGGCAGCTACTTAGGACATAGCTAACGGTTCTATTTTTTAGAGTTCTCCAATGAAAGTATATATGCCGCAAAGGAATGAAAATGTAGTTGCTAGTCTACAGAAAATATTCAGCTTCTCCATTTTCCGTTTCTCTGTATGGGAGTTTCCGTAATGAAAAACTAAATCTTCTTTGCAGAATATTCACATACCCGAAGAAGGAATATCTGGAACCTCTGGAATCCTTTCTCTACCACTCAGAGGTTTTACACCTTCACCTCCGTCCACTGCTCCTTTACCAACGAAGTTCCATGGCAAAGAGCTAGTCATGAATAGCATCCGTAGTGCTCCAAATCTCCCATCGCATCCAAAAGCGCGTTTAAAGGACCTACATCTACCTGTGAAATCCCTCAGGGGTAGAACCAATACAAGCAGTAGCGGTAGTTTACAAATATCCGGTAGTGCTTTTGAAATAGAATTAGGTAAAACAAATATTATTTCTGAATTCAAAGGTCGGCCAGGCCACTCCAAAGAAAATAAACAAGAAAGAATAATGGAAATCAAAGACCGACCGAAAAAAGAATCTTTATTGCTGAAGAGAGGAAAAGAAAATGGCAAAAGTCTCTTGGACTTCAGAGGCAGAAGGCCCAAATATTCTAGTACAGAAAGTATGACAACAAGTAGCAGTGGTGGAAGTATGGAAAGTATCAAGAGCAGTACAAGCGAGGGAAATAGAAGTACCACAAGCTCTGAAAGCCGCCATTCCTCCTCTCTGAGTTCTCATAGCTCAGATTCTGCCGGCAACCCTAAATATCCAATCATTCAAACTTCCACTTTTTTATCACAAGCGAATAAACTCCATATCTTGAGTCCCATTTCTGACAAATCCTCTCAAGAACCAATCTCAGAAACCTCAGATAACAACAGAAACAACAACTCCCAGAAATGCTCACCGGAAGAAATGGGGACGCCGGAAGTTATGAAAAACAAGCGACGACTTCCACAGAATAAAAATCTCCTAAATCTGGGGTTCCGGATAGGTGATCCTGAAATCCAAGGATCAGACAGCGGGATTTCCATACAATCTCGAGAGGGTGAGTATAGGTTTTCGATTTTTATTAGCTGATTGAATCAACAGATGATACATTCAGTCTCTGATTGTAACATAATTGTAAAATACTATCAAATAAGTGATCGTGAAACTTTCAACGAAAATGTTCTTCAATCTTTTTCTTTCATATTTGGGAACCATAATATAACTGTTTCACCAAAAAAATTCAAAATGCTGTAAATGAATAATGAATTAATTCGAAATGAAAAGACAAATCATAATAACCGACTAATACGAAGATACTTCAGATACTTATTTTCAATAATCTGCAGGTATCAAATCACGATTCGGCTTCACAACTGCAGAAATCAACGTTCCAAGTCAACCTGATTTGTCCGATTTACCATTTGATATGCCCAAACTGAGAAGAAGAAGAATGGTCCCAGCACAAGACGCTTGTACTTCTGGTAGCGCAACATCCGTGGATCTTCGTGATTTACCCTTTGATATGCCCAAGTTGAGGCGCAGGTTAAGGATACAACAATCCAATAATGAATCCGTGTCGCAGGCATCCTCAAGTCAGAGCGTCGTGGAAGCCGACAGAGATGGTAAGATAAACGAATATACAAAAAGTTAAAGAATACAACACAAAATCACAATTCTAGAATGTAAAGGGCGTTTTTTTAGAGGTATAGAACTTTAAGTTGGTAACACTGTTTTAACTGGCTGCCAATTGGTCAGATGTCAGGTGATTTGTGTTCAGTTTGGTCTGGCATTTAACATGAATAGACTGACGCCTGAACAACGCTCCCAAATTGTGCAAATTTAGTTTGAAAATAATGGTTCTGTTCGAACTACGTATCGCGCTCTACGTCAACATAATCGTCCATCAGAGCAATTAATTCGACTAACTATGGACCGTTCGTAATTCTTGAGATATTGTGGAAATAACGTTAAAATTCCAAATAACAACGAAATTTGGCACATTTTTTTCCTTATATCTCCGAAAGTAGATATCGGATAGAATTGAAATTTGGAACATTGTTGTTGAAAACTGACTTCAAGGTTTGTGCCAAATTCCATTGAAATCTAAACCCATTATTTCAGGAAAACAAAATTTTTCATCAAAAATTCAAAAATTTTCGAATAAATCTTTTTTTTTAATTCTCTAACAACTGGATCCACGAAATTTTGCTCTAGGTTGCGCGTTGGTATTCCAAAACAGCCCACGAAGATTTAATTTGATCGAGTCAATACTTCATGGGGTATCGAGGAATCGACCTCAAAATTTCAAATGGATCTTATTCCGAAACTATCTAACCGATTCCACTCATTAACGAACTCAACCGAGATGTTTGGACTCCAGACCTAATCTGACAATTTCAAGTCGCTAAGTCTTTTCCTTCGAATGTTAAAGCACATTCGGAAGGACGGACGGACATAATTGAATTTGACCACGGATTCTTCTTCAGGGAGTTCAACCCAACCGTTTAAGACCATTTTCGGCTCAAAACTCGAAAATTACAGACATCGTGACGAAATGATATCGCACTGTTCCCTAGAAAAAGCGCGTGAAAAGACCCAAGCATTGACCTGGAGATCGAGGATTTTGCATGTTAGTTCATCCACCCAGTTACGCCCAAAACCTACTGTAACAATTTCAAGACTCAGAATCAATGCTAATATTTGTTCGTTCGCGAGAGGTTTCTTCGTGGTGAATGCTTGTTGTGCTTGTTGAATGTATGCATCTTTAACTACCTACAATTCAATGTCTCTCATTTCAAGCATCAGCATTCAGACCAGCACTAACATTGAACTTAGGAGATTTCGGCAATCGTCAAAGGCCAGGACTGGGATTGGCACTTATGGGACTAAGATTGGACCTTAATAACCCGCCTCCTTCACAAAATACAGACCTCATAGATATAAATTTGCCTTTAGAGAAACAAGGGTAAGTTGAAATTGAGTGTTTTGAGAAAACGAGTTGAAATAGGTGCAGAATATTTCAAATTGCATGCTTTTTTTAACTATAAAATCGAAGTAATTCAAAAAATTGTAAATTAAGCAGGAAAAACTAACTTGCTGCTCTGGGGGGCGCTCTTTAAGCTGCTTCAGTATAGAATGATCCTACTGTTTTTCCTTTTCAAATATTCTTATTGATTGTAGGTGGTTCCACGGTGCTATAACCAGAGTTGAAGCAGAAAATGTACTTCGCATGTTGGATGAGGGAAGTTTCCTAGTAAGAAATAGCGAATCTACAAAGCAAGATTACTCCTTATCTCTCAAGTAAGTAACGAGCAACATTAATGAATCATCGTTTGAATAATTCATAGCCAACAATTTTCATTTCGATTTACAAATCATGTTGTTTTTGAATCATTAATCAAGGCAAAATATTAATAGCGTCTACCAAGACATCGTACTTTTCAATACCTCTTGAATGAAAGCAATACATATCTCTACAAATTACTGCATGTAGGTGCAGGTGCATCCAGCACCTAATAATGGTGATATTTTTGAAGTTTCTTTAACAATTGATTGTACTTTTGTGTCATCAAGTCCTAAAATAACGAAAAAATGCAGAAAATCTCTTAATGTCAGAAACTTTTTCGCACTTCTTTAATGAATTCGAAGCCAGAGCAAAATTTTGACATTCTTCATCGATTGGGGCTCAAATTGGTCACACTGTTGTTAAATATTATTGATTTCAAGATCTGTGTTTAATGGAAATATGATGAATAGTTTCTGAAAAAATAATGTTTTCATATGTTTATTTTTATTTTCTAACAATACGATTCCGACGAAAGTTTGCATGATGTTGCGAATCGGAATTTGACAACCAGTTACCAAGTTCCAATCAAAATTTCCAATGAATATATCTTCACAACGGTTTGGCCGATTTTGCCGAATAACGAACTCAACCTCGTCGCATTTTGAAACGAAACTCACCTTGAAAGTGTCAAGCTCGTTTCGACCGGAACTTATAGTGCCAATAAACGGATGGCTGATCGACCGAACATAACTGAATTTGTATTCTGTCGTATTCTTCATCAGTGAGTCCAATAGGGTTGTTTAAAACTATTGTAGGCCAAAAATCTATACCCACTTACAGGCATTTGGACAAACTAATAACGAGCTGTTCCCGAGAACTGGTGCATAATCAACCCAAATATACTATAGTATACTAATTGAATAAGATGTGAATCTGTGCGAAATTGAACTCGAAATCAGAGCCAGATCTAGGATTTAAGCGCCTGTGGTAAATTGGCAAAATGCGACCTTGTCCTCAGCCTAAATGATTTGATAGCCCCTGGATGAGCGTCAAGCGTGCAAAAATTCTCATGAATATTACGGCTTGGCGCATAAAACTGGCTGGTACTTTTGCCTAGATACAAATTCAATAAGTTCAGTATACATAATTGAAATTTGAAAACTCTTTTTCAGCTTAAATCATTTCCAGTTCTTGGATAACCCTATTGGACATAATATATTCCTATTTGTTAAATTGTTGCGATATAAACTGTGATGCACTTTCCAGAATACCCGAGATGCGAGAAAAAAGAAGTTTTCAAACAAGAGTGGGTTCATCTAGCCCCTCGGCCTCGGTCGTAAACGTCTTCGTATTTTATGATCTTTGAGCGGATCCCAGTTCGTGGATCGAGAATCGTAGGGGTACCGAAAAGTGTAAAACTATTATCTGGGATTTTGTTTGGAAATTGCTTGTCGTCTCACAGTGTACAACATATTCATGCGCCACAACACCGCATTTAAATATCAATAAAGCTTGAAATAAAAAGTCATTATTTTCACGAAAAACATTAGAATTTTGCGCAACTGTTAGCTTGCTCCCGTGGCAAATGCCGCCTTCGCCACGATCTAGATCCGGCTCTGCTCGAAATGGAAACATAAAGGATTCGGATGACACCTCTGGGTGGAAGTTGAAAGGTAGGACTAAAGAATGAAGTGAATGCCTTAATCTTTCGACGATTCCGAGTATATTTTTTTTCAAGAATCTCAAAATCGACACCTAAGCAGTCGATCCTGGCTCATGCGCCATTTTGGTAACTTTAGAACATTGCTCTTGTGTCGATGTTTTTCTTTTTTGGCACTACCATCCCAATTGATCTGTCCAAAAAAGCAAATATATCACTAGAATTGTTTTGTAACCTCCACTGGTTCTAAAACACTGTTGTTTTTTCCAGGAGTGCAAAAGGATTCATGCATATGAGGATCCAGAAAAACGGCATTGATGGTTGCTACATCCTAGGACAATTCAGCAAACCGTTTGCTTCAATACCGGAGATGATTCGTCATTTCTCTATTAATAGACTGCCAATCAGAGGAGCTGAGCATATGTGTTTGTTGCAACCGGTGATTGCGCAGCTGTTATGATAAATTTTGAAGGTCTAAAAGTTTCTTGTTCCAATATTTTCCACATCTATCTGGTCATTGGTAATGTTCTCAATTATAATGATAACTCAATATGATTAGATTTGAAAATGTTATGATATTAAGGAAACCTACAGGTTCTTTTCGGATTCAAAATTTCGCGTAGATGGTAAATAGTATTCTCAGGAGGGTACCTCTAGTTCTTCCCGCTGCGACACCATTATATTGGCCATCAAACCGTATTGTTCTATTGTATTTAGTTGAAACTGATATTTAATACATTTCGAAACGAGGAAAGTTTTCTTGTTCATTAAAATTTGTTTACATATCATATGGTTAGCATTTTGTTCCTTGAAGCAGTGCAATATTTTGAATACAAGTAGATTTATAAATTGGATAGTGTTATTTTGTGGTTAAGTTTTTGTTTTTATGTTCTTTCTTCATTAATACGTGGTATTCTGAGGAGCTACAAACTGAATTGCCAAAAGAAAATGACTGTGAATAATAATTTATACATACCTATTACCTATATAATTATATTATATACATCTCTTTGTTCTGTTATAGTAAATAGAAGATGTAGTGCTTAGATAAGTGTTCTAGATTTAGTATTTTATGAAAAGGGTCATAGCAAATATAAATAATAATTTGTCACATTTCACTCTTATTCAAGCTCATAATATACCGATATATTCAAATTATTTTTAATAACATATTAATTATATTTCCCGAAATATTATCTGTAGATCAACTTCGTACTCAGATGATTTGTATAGTCTAGAAATTTGTGATGAACGTGTTAATATGGGACTGAATAAAAATCTACAACATAAAATACTGGATAAATGAATATTTATGAACCTTCCAAACAAAAATTTTCTACTCTTGCGGAATTGATTCTTCATCTGTAAACTCTCTTGTCCGGAAATTGACCTCCGGTCTCTTTCGTTGCATTTGAATCTAACATGAGCTTTTATAACTTATGATTGAAATTCCTGAATTCCCATACACTCTCTTAAGATTCTGTACCATTTTGCTCACTTTACGTAAGTTGAAAATCTGTTATTTTCGAATTCTGGGCCCTGATCGGGCTTAAACGATAAGGTTGGATTATCTGAAGATGAATCGGTCGTCTAGTTCGATTCTAACGCAGTATTACTTCGTGATAGAACGATTTTGTGATCTCCTCATCATATGACCCTCACGAAATGTTAATGAACCCGATACTAGATTCCAATTCGATTGAATCTGTATTTTTGCAAACATGGCAAAATGAAATTTTGAATGGATATACATCTGCGGGATCATTGGGTCGACTACACCCATTCATGATTTCGGCCTTCATTATTATTAAACTTCAAATGTGCACCAGTATCTGAGTTGTTTCTTTCGTGAATTGTGTTTAAGATCGGCCGTTAGGCCATAGGAACATTTTCGCGACTAATTTCGCGTCAATCGTATATAGGCCTTGAGAGTGATGTGGCGAAAGTAACATGAGGACAATGGAGCCAACACAAAAATAAAGTACTGTGAAGAAGTGAAGTCAGCAGCTTTTGCGCACAAATTCAAATTCATGGGCGAAGAAAAAAATTGATTGTTTGTTTCATTGTTTTATTGACAAGATCATCTCGAAATTTTTCGCAGAATTGTGCATCGGCAGTATTTTTTGAGTGATTCCGGAAATATCAACGATGACCAGGAAAATTAACGTTTTTTCCTAATATCTCCGAAAACAAGAATCAGATCAAACTGAAATTTGGTACACTAGTGAAATATTGACTTCGTGCGTGCAAATTTCATGTTTTTCAACAAAAATTCTGAAGCTTTTCGAAAAGTTCTTTCATTTACTGATCATATCGCATACGATCCCAACAAAATTGAAGTTACTTGTTGGTATTCTTCAATCAATTACCAAGATTCAATCCGATAGCATAAGTAGGTAGTTCTTGAGATATTGAGAAAATAACTTAAAAAATTGGAACTAGTACCGTTTGGCCGATTCGGCCCTTCGCATTTTAAAACGCTACCCTGAAAGTTTCAAGTCACTAGGTTTTTCTATAATCAAGTTTTTGGAAACAATTAGAGAATTACAGCAATTTGGGCAAAACGATAGCACGCTTTTCACTAGAAAATGCGCCCGAAAACTTTAACTCATGACATAGGAAAAAACTCATTTGTAGCCTAGCTAATCTACATAGATTACGTAGGCTATGGGGCTATGGCTCATTCAATAGATCCAATGATATACCGAGATTACCGAGTATCGCATATTTGAAAAAAAAAATGTATTTATGTACTTATTAAGTGTTATCATATAGTGACTATATGTGGTAGTTCGAAATATACATGTAATGTCTTTTCAACATTGGGACGAAAATAAAATGTTTTTTTTTTCACTTACGATAAATTATTATATTGATTTAGCTATATCTACCCCCAACTAATCATTCCTGCAGAACAAACTGATGATTCCAGCAAAAACAACGTTTTCGATAGCTATGTGCATGTCCAAGGAATCGAAAGCGTCTATTAATTCAACCCCTTGAAAATATAGGTATAAAAACAATAATTACTTTACTTGTTGGAGAACCAGATCTACGTGGAGAAAAAAATCAATACGATTTGAAATGTGACATTTCATGAACAATCACGCGTTCTCGTAATGACAGATGTTTGTCACAAATTACTGACATTGGGCAAAAACATCGCTCGACTTTTATTTTTTGACTCGTCCATGAGCACGAGCCTGTAAACAATGGTTGTTAAATACCGACGAGAAACTTTATGATAAACTTGTCACGGTCGTAGTGCAAGAAACTAAAAAAAATATATAAATTTTTTTTTTGGACTATGCATCAATAAAATTCGGGATAACTGCTGTTGCAAGAACAGAGACAGGAGAACACGACGAATCGTATTTGGGAGGTGGTCTGTTGGAAGCTTTGTTGATTCAATTTTAAGATGAACGTTGAGTGTTTGTGGAGGTGAGTTCTGGATTATTTTCGATAAATAATTATGAAACAAATCGCAAATAAATGAAATTCTTTACGACTATTCCACAAATGATTCTTAGTGATATTATTAATGAAAAAATTCCAAAATAACATCGTAGGAAGTGACAACAATATCGGAGCCCAATCTGCTGTTGTCCCTTTTCATGGCCCTCTCTTAGCAACGACGGCAACGTCTAACCTTCCGGTCTGTTAGTTTACGTAGGCTACGGACGAACACGTTTTCTCTTCTCTGCTTAGAGTGCGTAGCCGCTCATTCTATATTATTCTATGACCGCTTATTGAACATTCGAATGACATGACTCATGCAAATGTCATGTTAACGATAATAAATCAAAATATTGTTTCGTTATGATTTGAACCATCCAGTAATATATTGATATTTATATTTTTTCATATTTAATTTTATGATTCAGGTAAGAATCTTTTATCTCGAGAAAATTTATCTTTTACTTGCTTCCTGGAATCTCAGATTAATGAAAATATCATTTAATAGCCACTCCCAATGCAATTGAGATATTACGTTTAATTACTCATATTCATTATTCTCTAAGAAAGTTTAACTCTGGTACTTTTTTAGGAATGTGGCTGTTATTACTGTTGGGATGTTCATCCCTCATCAACGCGCAGAACAACTTGCAACCAGGACCACAATATGACTATGCTGGCAGTCCCAATTATATGAGTAACGAAATATTTTATGATTTCAAATGTCCAGAATACTGGGTACAACATTATCAGTCTTGTTATAGATTTGTGAAATCTCCTTTGAAGAACTACCATGATGCACGTCGACTCTGTCAGGTAAATTTCCTTAAGATTTTTTCGAACCTATACTGACAGAAAAATTTCAGACTTACTCCGTAGATGTAGGAGGTTCTGACTTAGTTTCGATTAGTAGTTCAGAGGAGCATGGGTTCTTAGTTCACCAACTGAATCTAATTGATCTTCAACATAGAAGGTGGTATATTGGAGCCCACCAACAACAACAAAATTACTGGGCAAACCCAGATGGTAGTCAGTTAACGAATATGGAAAGTGCCTTTTTACCTGAAAATGACCTTTATGGAAAAGATTATTTAGTTTACAATTTCACCAGAGAAGCCATGCATTGGAGTTTCCAGTTAGTACGAGGTGATGAGCCTCTGTTATTCATTTGTGAAGCAAACATTGCAGCTGTTCAGAGATTAGTATCAGATGATAGAGATTATACGTTTGGTGTTGACATTGAGGATCGGAAAACAATTCCAAGAGGTCCATTTTTTATCAAGCAGCCCAAAGATATAACTTTTGACACCTCTATGAGTTCACTTTACAATGTTACTAGTTTAAGGTTGGTCTCAGATTTCAGTATTAGATCAGAATAATATTTTGTGAACCTTCAAATTTCAGAGGTTTGCAGATCTTGATCAGATTTTTGTTAAATGTGTCAAGAATTGATACTCTCTCTCGGTTTTGCAGTTATGAGCCCCCGAAAAGGGTACATTTTCAACTCAGTTTTTCTACTCTATCAATCATACATCACGTCGATTTTTTGGGATAGAAATCACCTCATGATGGATGATATTATAGATGTATTTCCTATTTTCCGCTGTCATATATGCTAAAATGAAATTGCGCTGATGTCAAATTCAACTTCACAGCTGGTCGGAGCTCAACATATTTCGAGGTTAATGGTTGTCCGATATTGGGTGCGTTTTTATTTTCATCGAACTGATTAATCGATGTATCTCCTTCTCTCATTTATGTTTTCCACCAAGGGAGAGAGAGATGGAGGTTAATCAATTAATCGTTTTGATGGAAAAAAAACATTTTCTATTTTTTTCATTAAACATTCTTTTAAGAATAAGCTTCTCATGATAGGCCAAAGGTTCAAAGGTAATTTTTGAGATCTTTTAAATAGGCGGGATAGATGATTTTTATGGTAGCAAAATTCACCTGCAAATGCACTTTTTCGGAACTTTGAAGGCCGTATATTCAAAACTAAGAGAGAACGCTAAGTTTAGACCTTAGATTTGTTTTCAGGAGACCGAAGTCAGTATAATGGAGCAAAAATCAAATCATTATCTGCAAACCTATGAAATTTTAAGGTTAACATAATTTTTAATTTTGTGAAATTAATTTCAGTTGCTTGGCTGGTGGCTATCCAGAACCGACCTATGAGTGGTTCAGAGAATATTATCATAATGACAGATTAGTAGCAAGAAAAATTGACCCACTTCAAGATAGCAGGTACACCATTAGCGGTGGAGTCCTCATTATTAATAATCCTGAACAGAAACAGGATTATGCTACATACCACTGCAAAGCATCGAACAAATTTGGCACAATCATATCAGAAAGTGTACAGCTGAACTTTGGATTCATTCTTGAATTCGTCCTCAAGCGTTCACCAGAATCTGGTGATCAAAATTGGGGCAAAGCCATTTATTGTGATCCTCCAGCTTATTTTCCAGCAGTCAAGTTTTCTTGGTCACGTGACTATTTCCCGAACTTTGTTGAAGAAGATAAGCGAGTGTTTGTATCGTATGATGGTGCTTTGTATTTTTCCGCATTAGAAACTATCGATAGGGCTATATACAGCTGCAGTGTGAAGTCCGAGTTTTCTGATTCTGGGAGAAATGGACCTTTCTTTCCTGTGATGGTGAACCCACATTGTAAGTAAAAAATGAAATTGCTTTTTTTTATATGCCATTGTTGGGGTTCCCAAAATTTTCTGGGGCTCCTCAGCACACAGTTTGTGAACCATAAAGTTAGCACGGAATTCAATGAAAACTATCTCAGCAATTGTTGAATATTGGTCCAGAGTTTGTCGCAATTTAAGTTTTTTTAAAAGGGGAGGCTCTGCTGATTTAACCTTAAGTAATTGTATTTATTGATTTCAATGATTACACCATAGTACCACAGATCAACCAGATAAACCACTCGCTTCATTTACTTAGGAAATCTATGTCAACGCAGATATGACCCTGAATCGGGCTAATCAGAATTTTAGTAGGCGTTTGGGGTGCCAATCAGATTGCAGGAATAAGATTACGTCACTCTCGCCGTTTTCGGACTCGCTTGAAGAGGTTATAAACATGTAAACAAACTGAAATGAATTTCTCATCCTATTAATTGATGAATAATTTCGTATCTGTTCCATTTAAGAATATAATCCAAACAGTTTTTTACAACCAAATCAATTGTTTAGTCATCTTTGAGGTTCTATTTTATGATGACAGTCCTCATTATATGTTTTAATTATACAACAAGAATTGGAATCGAACTTAGGTGGACTCATTCATAATGTTCATTTTATATAATATAGAGGAATCACAACTGAAGTAAAAGCATTACAACCTCCATTATTCAATTAAAACGATGGGATGTCTAATAAAATTGTACATATATGATTGCACAAACACTAGGATTGGAATCGAACAAAGTTGGTCTATTCATAATTTGATTTTATATTGAAATGAATCTCATTTGATGTGAAACTACAGAGATTCTCTGATTAAGGTATACGGGTTTTCCATAACATTTTTCCAACATTTTCATTTACTCCAACCGAGTTCTTCTACAGAAGTAAGGTGTGACAAAACACTCGCTTTGGTGTTGGAAATTTGCTTATCAAATGGTTTCATCGAAAAATCTTAGTCTGATTTTGATTTTGTGATTCCTGAATCCCGACAAATCCGTTTCTGCATTTCGATTTTAGATATTCCAAAATCAAGTATTCAATTTGACAGCTGTTTCGAGGAAGAAGAAAGTGTGGTTATGTCTGTTATATTTCTCAAGGTCGGAGAGACGCGATTCCCGCAAACGATGAAGTGATTTGTCTTGTTGGTCTGTGATAGTACATTCTATGACAAAAAAAGGGAAAGAAGTCTAAACTCTTATTCTGCCCTGTTCCAACATATCCAGCAATATCCATTGTCCACTGAGTCAAGTTAGCATTGCTATTCTAGAATATGCACGATTTGGATCTCATTGGTTTTAAATTGGTATAACTTTTGATCACTAGGATAGATTTTGGGTAACAATTTTGCACATACAGATGTTACACATCTAGGTGTGAAAAAAATAACTAAGCACTTTGAAGCCTCTTGCATTATTTGGATTATAATGAGTGAATATTTTGTAGATGTCAAAACTTATTGGGAAATATATTATTATTATTATTAAAATAATTGTCGAGTATTTGTCAAAGTCCATCTAATGTAAATCCAATATCAGTCAGCAATGATACGAAAAATTAACCTGAAATATCAATCAATATGCAGTGTTGCCGGTTCGGCAAAATATTGTAGAAAGTAGACGTGAAAAAATCCTACAAATAATCATTGTTTTCTTTTTCTCCTCGTTAGACGGACTTCCACAATTATTTACAACTATTGTGATTGAATTCGTTGCATATTCTAGAATGAATGCTAACTTAATAATAAGTTAACAGAGCAACCCCGTTCGAAAAACGCTGCAAATTTTCTCAGTTAAATAACCCAATACTTTCGATATTTTAAATGAAACTTATATATTATTCTTAACTCATTGGTTTTTGACAACACAATTTGCAGTGTTTTTCTTTATAACTTGGGGACCACTGGTCGGAAATCATCTGGGTAAAAATTTTTAGGTTGAGTTATGCAACAGTAATCGACATTAAGAGTTTCATGAAAATTCGTTGGTAAGTTTTCGAGAAATAATATCTTTCCTTCCTAGCCCCAGTTTTGAGCCCTTAGGGTACACCGATCCTGCTCAAAAGCTTGGAGGATCAATCTTGAGCGACACACGATTTTTCTTCCAAGTTTCACGGATTTCGGTTCAGGAGGAAAGCCCTGGACAACGGACGGATTTTTTTATAAGTTCATCCAAATCTACATACTTTGAAATGTAATCTGTGTAATTTTTAGGGGGCGTAATTTTTTTTTGGTCGATCACTAAACTGAAAGCTCAACAAGTACTGGGGTAGTTCTCATTGACTTCCATGTAAGTGGGTCTGCTGACTTCATGGACATTTATTGTGTTAGTATACCATCACTAGTGTAAGCTTTTGAATCTTCGTAGGAGTAGATTCGCTTCTCTTGACAGATCAGTTTATTAAAAACTCAACAGTTAGATTGTTCTATTGGTGCAAAATGGCGAATTCGCTCCTTATGGATTGGTATACAGAGTGTAACAGCCAAATTGAATAAATTCGATAACGAATAAATGAGGGCGTGGTGGGAAATACGCTCGGACACGTCGATTTGTAATTTTAAATGCGCATATTTTTCAAGAAAATAATATTATATAGGGTGTTCCATGTGACCGTGGCCAATACCAACTTTCTTATTTCAAATGCAACCCCCTATATATTATTTATTTTTTGGATTCTTCAGAGAATTCTAGACACAATTCATGCATAATGTCCTATACCTATTTTTAAATATTTCGGAAATATTGAGTGTTTTCAGATTTAGTGCAAAATTCAACGTCTTAAATAAAAATTATTTTATTTCACAAATTCGGTACATTACACTTAAAACCTAATAAGTAATACTGATTATTTCTTAATAATTAAAAAAAAACGAAAAAAAACATTAATGTCAATGTAAGAAATGTTCAAAATGCTCGCTGCGAACGTCTTGGCAACATGCTAATCTGGTGTAGAATTATCTTCTTACGTTACTCAACATTTCTGAAAACACTTAATATTTCCGAAAAAGTTGAAGATAAGTATAGGACATTGTACATGAATTATGTCTAGAATTTTCTGAAGAATCCAAAAAATAAATAATATACAGAGGATTACATTTGAAATAAGAGAGTTGGTATTGGCCACGGTCGCTTGGAACACCCTATATAATTTTATTTTCTTGAAAACTATGCGCATTTAAAATTACAAATCGACGTGTCCGAGCGTTTTTCCTAACACCCCCTCATTTATTCGTTATCGAAATTATTCCATTTGGCTGTTACACTCTGTATAATATAAATTATGACACATACATAGTGTGAACTGTAAACATATTCCCAATAATTTTCTTTTCAGCCAATTACCAGCAACTCAAGTTCCCCAACAGCTTTCCTAAGGCTTTTCCAGAAGCTCCAGTAGCTGGAAAAGAAGTCCGGCTAGAATGTATTGCCTTCGGATAGTAAGTAGGCTAAAATAACTTTTATGGACAGCTTTAAACAATCAATTTGTTTCAGTCCTGTTCCAAGTTATAATTGGACAAGAACAGGATCTCCATTGCCTAAAAACTCTTATTTGACAAGTTACAACAGAGTACTTGTTATTCCTCATGTGGAAGTGGACGACCAAGGAGAATATACATGTAGAGCCTATAATGACAGAGCTAGTATTTTTAACAGTGTTATTTTAGATATTCAAGGTATGATCTTCTTCTTGATTCTTTTTCTTTAATGTCCAATGATTGTAAGAGCCTTATTTTCTTACCATGCTCAACAAGAAACTGTTGAAGCATGATTGATATTGGTGTCCAAACAAAACTCATTACTTTCAAAAAGCAGACTTGGTTGTTTTGAATTCTTGGTTCGTATTAATTTATCTTTTTTAACGGAGATATCTTCGTTAAAATAATAATATTGTCGTTGGAAACGACAATATTAGTGACCAGAATGAGTTATCAGAAAAAATATTTGAAAACTGAATGACTGATTTTTACACTTATTCACCAAATCAAGATTTATATTTTCAAAGATTTCTTACATACAAGAAGTATTCAATTAAAAAATACATCTCTTATTGTGACAAGAACTATGCATTTCCAAATTCATATTTGTTCAAAATCGGGTGTTCAGATTTTGTCAAATTAAATAGCAGTGGACTGTGACAGATGATTGAGTTGGATAAAATTGTTTAAAAACGATTTATTTACATATATACATTGTATAGAACAATTTAGAGGCATAATCATACATAAATTATAATTTGGAGTCAAATTAGTCACCAAACAACACGACATTTACAGTGATGGATTATAAGTGGGGCAAATTCCACCAGAAAAATAGAAGGTTTCAGTGATGACCTTAAAAGAAAATGCTAAGATAGTGAGAGTACGGTTTAAAAATGACTATGTATAATTATGTGAGTAGACAATGAGAATGCAGCAAAAATGAGTCTTTATAAAATTACAAATAATTGGAGTTTTCAAAAATGAATACACATTTCAAATATAAAGGGAGATCTACTATACAAGATAAATATGAAAGTACATTTTCATAAACTGAGAGGAGAAATTACTGCATTCCGCCATCTTGAGATATGAGTTGCTGATAATGAATTCACAAATATCAATTTTCAGAACATAATTGGAGCAGGAAAAATGAATGATAATGATTAACAATTAAAGCAATCAATAATTTAACTATCACCATCAAAAGTGAGACGTTCTGAATAATATTATGAGAATTACACAAAATGAAATCAGTCATCAGATATTAAATATGAGAAGTCTAATTGAGTAGGAATTCAAGAAAACTGAATTAATTAATTTAGGGAGATCATTATTGAGTGAAAAACCGTCAGTGCAATCAGTGGTGAATTATTCAGGTATTTATTGGATTAGAAAATAGTATAATTCATTGAGATCAGGCCAAACTTAAATTGATTCCGATTAATAGAGAAATATGCATTGCTACTATTTGAATTAATCAATTTATTTAACATTACAATGGAGACGAACATGTGTGAGCGGCCATTTATCACTATTCGATCAGAGCAAAATTACTACATTAATTCTACTCATACTAGAAAGAATCGAACAATGATCAACATTAATTTCGAGGGAGAATTATCAACAGCGAATGGAACTAACTAGCTCCAATCGATATAAAATCGATCCTACTAATGATCGATAGCATTTCAGCACGTGTCCCATATTCAATGTGAACGTGAATAAGAAATTAATACGAGTAGTTGGAGCAGAATTAAATAACATGAATTGTTTACCTGGTTATCACACTAATTGCACTAACTTAACAAGATTTAACAATGATACTTGATAATCTGAAGTGAGTAGATCAATTTTAGTTTGGAGAACAAAGCAAGCGAATTGATAGTCTTAACAAAAGCTAATCGGAATCGGGAATGAATTCTTACGCACTATATTCGACTTGGAGAGGCTGTTGACGGAAGCAGGTGTTTTAACAACTGATCAGCTGCGCATCGAGTTTCTTGACCTCTGGTTGGTAGAAGAGCATAAGCTGCTGGTGGGTCCAATAAAATCGACTGAATTTGCGGAAATGTTCAGTGCGCAGATTTAGGAGGCATATTCAAAAGTTCAATTTTGAACAATATTGGAAGTAGCATTCAATGTATTATTCATTTTCAGCTGAACCTAATTTCACAATTCCATTAAAAGACAAACATATTGACAGAAGAGGTGAATTAGTTTGGACCTGTGAAGCGTTTGGGATTCCAGATGTGAATTATACATGGTGGAAAGATGGGCGCCAGTTAGGTTACTAATTTATATTCCAATCTCACTTCGGTTATCTAATATATGAATAATAGTTTTAGGTTATTTGCCACCAGAAGATCGTGGTAGAATAAATATTCAAGATAATGTCCTGACAATCAGTCCTGTAGACGAAGATCGAGATCCAGGGATGTACCAGTGCCGTGCTGCGAATACGCTCAAAACAAAATATTCATCAGCACAATTGAGAGTATTATGTATGTAAAAATATTAATAGCTGATTAAGCTATATTTGTAAAATTCGAATTATACAAATTTCCATTCTTGTAGCTTTCAAACCATCTTTCAAGAAACATCCAGTAGAATCTGAAACCTATGCAGCCGACCATGGAAATGTAACAATAAAATGTAACCCAGAGGCTGCTCCTAAACCAAAATTTGTATGGAAAAAAGATGGAAATGTTATAGGTATTGACATTGACTTTTTGATGATTATTGTGCACTCACTTGTTCAATGAAACATCCACTTAAGGCCTTCACTGCCTACCGACCTTGAATCGCGTAATCCCATAGCTGCAATAGGATTGGCACCCCCAAAGCACCCTAAATGCTTCTAAAATACGCTAGACTCCACTTGTAGTTTTCCTCAGTGAACTAAAAGCCAAGAAATTTTGGTCATGTTTAGTACGTGTATCGTAGTCTGCTCTGCGGTGGATATGAAATTCTTACGAAAGCTATTTCTTAAATTCTTCGAGTTGATTGGTTTATTTAGGAATGGGGTGGTAAATTGCAGCTTCGTGGATTTGAGCAAAACAGCCACCTCCAAGGATTCGTTAGGGAGTTCATTCATTAGTCATGAACATCTCAAGTCCAGGCACCCGCCTACTGTCTGCATGCCACAAGGATGCCAATAGTAGCGAGAAATATTCAAATTTTATGAATCTCGACGTGAGTAGAAAAAAACGGGGTGTCGACTTGCAGGCTTCAGTGATTATTTTATGAAAACAATTTTTTTGGAGTTAACTTTAATCTGTTGAAAGAAAGCACAATTTCATTTATTTTTCCATTTTGCAGTCCATTTCAGTTTTTATTTTCCCAAAAATTCGTGAAAATAAAAAGTGGCAACATTGCGCATTCTTACTATTTTTCCAACCATTTGCATCCAAAATATTTTTCGAAGAAAAAAACGAACTGTTGCCTCTAAATGTTTCTCTGTTATATTCGAGGTTCTGTATGCTCTTAACCTTCAAACTTTCGGGTTAGATTAAAGCGATATGGATAGATGAACAAGCTTGTGAAAGCTCCTAACTTCTCATTATTGTTCAATACTATTTTAATTGTGTGATATACAAATTTGATTCAAGTCTTCGTGTCGATAATTTTTCACTTATTGCCATAAAAATTCGATAATATATAAGTATTTTTCGAATAATCCAGGAAAAGAAATGTTTTCATCTGCCTTGAGCCCTCGACCATTGTGCAGATTTTTCCTTTTTCCCCTTAAAGATCTCAACGGACGCAGTTGTGCCTTTCTCTCCTGAAAACTTCGAGTCTCTAGGTCTTCTCACTAGGAAGGACAAGCGATTGAAAAGTCTCCAAGAACTTTTTGAATCGACAACCAATTCGAAATGATAGAAACATATTTCAAATTATTGAACAAATTTAATATAACTTTACATTTTCGAAATATTTCAGGGTAGATCTTGAATATAAAAAAGTCCAAAAAGCACTGCCGTGAAGGCAGCAACTTTTGCGCGCATGTTCAATGAAGATGACCGCTTCAGCAACGAATTTGAACGTGCGCGCAAAAGCTGCTGCCTTCACGGCAGTGCTTTTTGAATTTTTTTTCTGATAAATAACTGGATTTTAATTCGATCATATCTGTATTTTTGGACATATTGTAAAAATAAAATTTTGAATGGGTATATCTACGGAATCATTGGGCGGATTTTACCCATTCACGAATTCGACCTTCGTAATAAAGCCCCAAACCTACTCTACAAATATCGAGTTTCTAAGTCGTTTCTTCCGGAAGTTATTGTGTTTACGGTCAGCCTGACGGCCGACTGCGTAAACACAATAACTTCCGAAAGAAACAACTTAGAAACTCGATATTTGTAGAGAAGGTTTGGACCTTAATTACGAAGGCCGAATTCGTGAATGGGTAAAATCCACCCAATGATTCCGTAGATATACCCAATCAAAATTTTATTTTTCCAATATTTCCAAAAATACAGATCAGATCGAATTGAAATCCAGTACTTCATCGAAAATAACAGTTCGAAGTTCCATACAGAATTCAATGAGGATGATATGATGAGAAAATCATAGAAATTTTTTTTTTCAAATTGTTCTAATAACACGATTATCACGAAATTTTGCATAAAGTTGTCTTTCAGCATCTTAAACCTAGCTGTGAAGTTTAATCAGGACTGAATCAGTATTTCTCGAGTAATACCGAAAAAATCAACGATATCGGGAAGAAAACCTCGAAATTTTACATATTTTTTCCCGATATCTCTAAAACTTATGATCGTATCGAACTGAAATTTAGTACACTGCTGTGAAATCAGAAGGTCAAAGTGTGAGTATAATTTTTTTTTGGATATGATTAATAGTTTCCAAAAAAAAAAATTTTTTGTAAAAAAATTTCGAAAAAAATTTTTTTTCAAATTTACTGACAATATGATCTTGACGAAATTTGGCTCAAAGTTGCGCGTCGTTTTACTCCACCAAACTGCCAAGTTTGAATCCAATCGTTCGAGTAGTTGCTGAAATAAAAAATAAATAACTTCAAAACTTCAAGTGCCTATAACTCCGAAACTATTCGACCGATTTGGCCCATTAACGAACTTAACCGCGGCATTCTGATGCGCAACCTATCCTGAAAGTTTCAAGTAGCTAGCTTGCTTCTGTCGACGGTTATCGTGTCTACGGACGGCCGGCCGGCCGGACAGAATCAATTTTGACACCGGATTCGTCATCAGTGAGTCCAACCTAGTCGATTGAGACTATTTTCGGCTCAATCATCCAAAATTACAGACATTTGGACAAAACGATAGCACGCTGTTCCCCTAGAACATGCGCGCAAAAAGGAGAAGAAAAAAATACTTAAACTACTTGTTGCTTTTCTCTAATTCTATATTATACTAATTGAATAATTCTTCATGCATTATATTTTAAGGTTCGGGAGGCCACCGAAGAATTTTGGAGAATGGAAATTTAGTTATAAGTCCCGTATCACGAGACGACGAAGGAATATATACCTGTATGGCTAGTAATCATCTTGGCGTGGACGAATCTAAAGGAAGACTCATTGTTCTACGTAAGAATAAATTTGTAATGTATTTCTTTTATTTCAAGGTTTACATTTTTTGAAAGTGTTACATGATACATGTCCCAAACATTTTAAATGGAAAACAATGAACCATCTTCTTAACTAATCAACAGAATCTTTGTTTCAGGAGGACCACAGTTGGTTAGATCCTTGGAACCAAGAACTGTTTCTGCCCGTGGTAGATCTTTCTCCCTGAATTGCCAAGCGTACACCGAAGAAATGTTGGATATGGCGTACATCTGGAACCACAGGCAAATGAGAATTAGGGATATAGACATTAAGAATTCTGGAAATAGAATTGTAAATTTTTACCACCATAATTATATACGTTCTTCTTACAATACTTTTGTTTCAGTTTATTGATGGGGGATATCTCAGTGTTGTTAATGCAACATTCCGTGATGCAGGAGAATATGAATGCGTCATCAAGTCTGCTGTCGGTCAAATCTCTTCCAAAACATATGTGGTTATCGAAGGACCACCTGGTCCACCAGGTGGATTGCAAGTTGTATCGATACAAAAAAATTCGGCTGTGTTACAATGGACAGATGGTGGTTCACATGGAGCACCAATAGTTTCATATACCATTAGTGGAAAAACGAATTGGAATTCAACTTGGGTTAATATTAGTCATAATGTGTATGCTGAGGAAGTTGAGCGTTATTCAGGTAGGAAATCATATTTAAAATCAATGTCATTCCTTCCTCAGAAAGTCCAATGAAATGATTGAATTTTGAAACCATTGATCTTAGGCTCATATAATAATAATAATAACAATGTACTTTATTTCAGGTAAAGTATACACCTGCAATGCAGTGAACACTTGACATGAAACAGGGTCATAAGAAACAATTTTATTTTGAGATATCAGATCGTGTGGGTTAAGAAGTCTTCTACGTTGTATGGTTCGATGTTAAGTAGCAACTTGAAGATGTATTTCTTATATTGTTGCAGGGTCAATTCTGTTCTTAATTTATGTGCTATCTTATTGTAGTACCGAATACATCTATATTGAGGTCCTTTCTCAGTCAGGCTTAGTCTGTGTTGCGGATATTTTATTGTTGTTCTTGTATTGTAACTACTTGGTGTTTTTTCTTCGAAGTACTACTTGTTTTTATAAATGAAGATCAGGCACTCCTGAATATGTATGGCAGGTGCAGTTAATAAACTTTTTTTTCTGAATATTCCCCTACATGACTCCGTTCTCTTCATCTTCCAAATCATACGTATTGATCTTTTCTGCATCTTCAGCACTCTCTCCAAGTTATATGAGCTGCCATAGAACATGATTCCATACCTCATCTTCGATTCAAACACTGCTTGGTAAATGGTTCTCATTGATGTAGCATCTAGGTATTTACTGAGTACCCCCAGCGTGTAGCAGATGGAACTTAATTGACCACAAAGGTTATTAATGTGTCCGCTCCAATCGAGAGTTTCTTCTAGTTTAAGGCCCAGGAAGTTACATGTCTTAATCAGATCCAGAGTAGAGTCGCATAGCTGAATATTGGCTGGTGTTTGGAAACCCGAATGTGCTGTTTTGAATAGTACAGCATTCGTTTTTTCGGAGTTCATGCATAGACCATTCGCTGTGAACCATTCACTCGCTTGTTTTAGGGTTGATTTTACCAATTCACACGTTTCTGGAAATGTCTTGGCTATCACGGTGAAATTTGTGTCATCAGCATAATTTAACATTCTGATAATTGTTTCGTCAAATATGGAATACAGGTCATTTAGAAATATGATAAAGATGATGGGGCCTAAAATGCTTCCTTGTGGTACTCCAAGTTCTGTGAATTCCTCTTCTAATATTGTTTGTTTTCCATTCTGAGAGATCACTACTCTTTGCTTACGGTTTGTTAGGTACGATTCGAACAACTTCAGTTCGTTTTCTCTTATTCCATAGGCTTGTAGTTTTTGAAGATTGTCTATTTCCTTCAGCAGTTGTTCCAAGGTTTTGGAAATAAAATTTTTCAAGAGATTGTTATCTTAATAATTTTTTTGTGATCTGAAATTATTTTTCAGAATTTGTTTGGCAATATTTTTTCAAGAAATTGCCCTTGACGAAGGGTTTAAATCTCGCAACCCATAAGGGAAATTTCTATAAATAAGATTGTTTCCTAATTTTCAATAGTTGGGAAATCCTCCCAAAATACATATCCTTCAGTCGATATTCGATTTAAAATTAGTTAAGTCTTTTTTTTGCCTCAAAAAAATTCTCTCTGGTTATTATGTGATAGAGAAAGTGTACTCTATTCCATAGAACTCTATATTACTACCTGGAAAGGACCCGACCCTTCTTCAACTAAGCTTAAAGCGTAACAAGGGGCAACGAAACAGAGATAGCGCTAATTACGGTAACCTCTCCCTGTCACACCCATTGAAGTAAATGGTGTTGAACGGCTCAAATTTGGTTTTACTTGAAAATTCAGGTAATTTGGGTATTACATCGTTTAGAAAGTGCAATATTTTTGAAAATGAATATCTATTTTTCTCTGATATGCCATTACTTTCTCTGCCTTCACCGCGTATGGTTCAATAAGTGAAGAATTATGTTGGTGTCAGCTGTGCATTGACGATTGACGATAGTTTTATCATTATTACAATAAATTTAAATAATAGGAACATAGGAAAATACTTCTCGAAAAGCACTGACTTGAAGTCAGGAAAATATAAGCGCTGGTTAAAATTCATTGCCATTGCGAAATATGACATACTTCTTTCCCATATTTTTGAAAATGTGTGTCGAATCGAGCTGAAATTTCGAACATTGCTGTTCAGATTCGACTTCAAGGTCTGCGCCAAGTTTCATTGAAATCTCATTGATAGTTTTCGAAAAAAATATTTTTTTAACGATTCTTCGTGCAATCATCAGTTAGCAAGTTTCAATCTGATAGCATCAGTACTTCTTGAGATATAGAGGAAATAAAATAATATATTTGAAATGGATGTAACTTCGAAACTGTAAGGTAAATTTTGCCCATTAACGAACTTATTTTGAATTTTTGAAGTCGCTTTAGCTTTTCTCGGTAGTAAGTTATCGTGGCAACGGGTGGCTGAATAGAATTCAATTTGACATTAAACTCTTCATCAGTGAGTCCAACCTGGTCGCTTGGAATCGTTTTCGGCAAAAAAACGCAAATTTACGGAGGATGATAACGCGCTGTTCCCCAGAAAAACCGCTCACTAAGTTGAAATTTCACTTGAACATGTGCGATCTTCTTCAATCCTGCCTTATTCACGAATTAGTCGGAAAAACATTTAGGTTCTCCTAATTTGAAACGAAAAATTAAAAATATTTAGAATAAATGCGACAGAGTTCCCTTCACTGCAATGAGAAAGAAAGAGATAGATACCCGTCCACTTCGCGGGTTGCATAAGCAACGAATTGGCTTCACTTGTCGCTCAAAACGGGTCCCTTCCAAGTATATAATATAGAGTTCATTGCTCTATTCTAATAACCTAGAAATCAATAATTTCAATAGGTTTTTATTGATATCTTTTTTATTTACTTCTCAGGGAGAAAAGAAGCAACAATCGAAAATGTGTTGACACCATGGTCAGTTTATGAATTCCGAGTTGCTGCATGGAATGCTATTGGTATGGGAACTCCTTCGGCACCAAGTCCGAAACATTCAACACCTTCAGATAGACCATACATATATCCACAAAATATAGCTGGTGGTGGGGGAAAAAGAGGAGATTTAACTATTACCTGGGATCCGTTGAGGAATGACCAACAAAATGGTCCAGGTAGATATCTGATGAAATCTTGTTTGAAGGTTATTCCAGAGATCTATCATTGCATTCCAATGTTTGTGTGACAAAAACTATCAAATTAATGGGCAAAACCCACCCATTAGATTTAGAAATGGACTAATTTGAGATTTCATAAATTCTCAAGATTCATATCTGATCAGATTGAATTTTCGTTGTTGCATACTAATTAAGCATAAAAATATTTTGAGAAAATTCCGAGGTCGCTTAAACAATTCAACTTATTCTCAAAAGTTGCGTATAAATATAAAGTACCGCATAAAAAATATTTTAAGAAAATTCCGAGGGACGCTTAAACGATTTAACTTATGCTCGAAAGTTGCATAGAAATATATGAAGTACCGATTTAAAAAGTTAAAGAGATATGTCAGCAGAAGAGAAAAAGAAATTATATAAATTGGGTACTTGTTGTTTGAAAACATAAAAAATTCTTCAGTAGATCCGTCTCATTACTTTTCTTACACAAGCATTTGTGCTTGAAGGATGATTAATTAATAAATTGATGTCAAGCAAAAAAATCCTGAATAATGAAATTAACAAATAATTCATTTTGTTCCATAATAGGGTATCATGTTTTACAGGTATTCATTACAAGGTGTTCTGGAAGAAAATGTATGAAGAACCAGAATTTCAAAGTTTGGAACTCAAGGAGTTTGGTAACACCGGTCAGGCAGTTGTGAGCATCTCTTTGGATGATTATTACACTGAATATATTGTGAAAGTACAAGCCATGAATGATATTGGTGCTGGGCCCATCAGTAATGAACGTGTAATCTACTCTGCAGAAGATATGCCCCAAGCATCACCTCAACTTGTGTCTGCATTAAGTTTCAACTCGACAGCTTTAAATGTAACTTGGCAACCCATTGCCCTAGATAGGGAGACTGTGAGGGGAAAACTTATAGGTTACAGGGTGAGTTCAAACGGTATAAGACTAAGTAGTCTAAATTTGTAAATTAATTTTCCTTTTCAGATCAAATATTGGAAGATGGAAACGAACGAATCAAATAGTGTTTATTATTTGTCTAGGAACACTAGACCATGGGCTCTAATTGTTGGTCTCCAACCAGATACCCAATATTATGTCAAAGTTATGGCTTACAATAGTGCAGGAGAGGGGCCTGAAAGTGAAAGATTTATCGGTAATTTTTTTATTACTTTCAATTATGTCTCTTTTTGAAAACCTTTTATCTATCAAGTTATAATTTTTTCTATTGTCTGCTTTTTTGCGCGCATGTTTTAGGGAACAGTGTGGTATCGTTTAGTGGAAAAGTCTGATAGGTTCGAATTTTTTTTTTCGGAGATATTGGAAGTAAATATGTCAAATTTCATGGTCTTTTCTTAGTTATAGTTGTTAGGTCTGGAATTACCAATAAAATATAATGCTCCAACAATGTTAGAAAAATGCTGATGCAAAAATGTGTACGAAATCTCGTGATGATCTGATTATTAGAACAATTTGAAAAAAAATTAACATTGTTTCACATATCAAAATCTCCAATCGTATTAGTCTCTCGAAATTCTGTATAGACCTACAAGATGTATTTTTTTCTAAATCAAGTAGTGAATAACAATTCGATCCAATGTGTATCTGTACAGTAGGTTTTGGGCTCAATTACGAAATTCGAATTCGTGAATCGGTAAAATCTACCCAATGATTCTGTAGATATCTTACTTGTGAAAATTTGATTTTCCCAATATTGTCGAAAATACCGATTGGGTCGAATTTAAATCTAGTATTTGATTGTATTTTGATAGCTGGAAAGTTCATACAGAATTTCATGTGGACCATATGAATAGAAGATCTCCAATTTCATCAGGAAGTAAAGCTGCTTTTGGCGGGGTCGATACGTGAAAAGATGACCGTTTTTGTAACGAATTTGGATATGCGCTCATTCACGTCAATGCTATTCTAGAATGTTTGATTTTCCTATGCAATCATATTATTTACAGAAAGAACATACAGAAAAGCTCCTCAGCAACCACCTTCTTCCGTTCATATCAAAGGACTCAACCCTTCAACCATTAAAGTCGATTGGCGTTACGTACAACCTTCGCCTCAAGAAGAACCGCTTCAAGGTTATAAGGTAACAATAATATTTCCTGCTGTGTTGTATTGAATTTTAACACCGTGTGATATTTTTGTTCTTCCAGGTACGCGTTTGGGAAATCGACCAACCCATGAGTTCTGCTAATGATACCATTGTTTATGCTGGAGAAAAACTCGAGGGTTATGTTACTGGTCTGTCACCTGGAAAGGCTTACAGAATGCGTGTCTTGGCATATTCTAACGGTGGGGATGGTAGAATGAGCTCCCCTGAGATACGCTTCCAGATGGGTAATGTTTCAAAGTTAATTTTTTCAATAGTTTTTGGTTCTTGTCTTTGAGAGATACTTTTGCAGATGGGCTGAAAAGCGATACATTTTACAACAAGATGATGAACTTGTCGAAATGAACCATTTATTCATATTACATACCTACTCTCTTGAATATGTTGAACATAGGTTGTTCAATACATATGTTTGCAAAATCGTTTTCGATGTGTCATGACGACATACTACCTTGAAAGTCCAAATATGTCTGTAACTCTCGAATTTTTTCAAAGTGGTCTCAGAAGACTAGATTTGACTCACTGATGTCGAATCCGATGACAAAATCGATTCCGCCCGGACGAAGTTTCGATAAGTGTTGAAAGAAACAAGCTAGTGAATTGAAACTTTCGTTAGGTCGCGCCGCAGAATGAGAGTTAAGTTCGTTAATGGGCCAGATCGTCCGATAGGGTTCAGAGGTATAGTCATTTGATCTTTTGAGATTATTTCCTGAGTATCTCAGTAGCAAAATATTGTTGGGATTGTAACTACGGTCAGTCAATAAAAAAAAAATTTCGATATTTTTGTTGGAAAATTTTTTTCTCAAAAATGATGAGGTTTCGACGAAATTCTGCACATACCTCAAAATCCAGTGTATCAAATTTCAGTTCGATCCGGATTCAACTTTCCTTAATAGTGGAAAAAATTAGTCATCATTACAAATCAAAACAACAGCTAAAAAGATTACATTATTGTCCATTTATTCAACCCCCGGTGAAACTAAAACATTTCTAAAAAAACTTGAAGAAGTACTAGACAAGATATCTTGGACAAAAAACATAGTGATAATAGCGGGAGATTTCAACATCAACATACTGGACAGACAAAACAAATATACAAACGATTTCCTTGAGCTTCTTAATTCATATGGTTTAACACCGACTATAACTGAGCCAACAAGGATAACTTCCACCAGCAAGACATGTATTGACAATATACTTACAAACCATGAAGATTACTCAGCAAGAACACTGCCAACCGACATCTCTGATCACAACACAGCCCAAATTATCACTGCAAAACTCCAAGAGCAAGAAGACAAGCAGCCACACAAAAGGATCATGACTCAAGAAAACATACAAGATTTCAAACAGAGATTGGAAAATATAGATTGGAAAATATTAGAGGACATTCCAGAGTATGAAGTCAACATTCTGTGGACAAAGTTTGTGAATATTTTCAATACAGAATTAAACTTTTCGTGTCCCATAAGAAAAATCCAAAAAAAAAACCTCAAAAAGCCAAAATCGAGGAGCGAGAGATTGGAAAACTGTAAGGCCAGACTTGACATTCTACATACCTGTAAAATATACAATCCTGCGTTTAATGAAATTTACAAAGAAACAAAAAGAGAGTATGATAGCGTTCTTCAACAAGAGAAAAGTGAACATTATAAACGGGAAATATTGGAATCAGACAATAGAAGTAAGACTCTATGGAAAACAGTCAAGAAAATCAAGGGTACCACAAATCAAAACACTGAAATACCAGGAAACCCGGAAAAAATAGCTAATTTATTCAATAGCTATTATTCATCGGTGGCGAAAGATAAAGCAAATAGCAACCAAATGTCACAACTCAAAATCAACATAACGGAAACTAACTCGATCCTTAAACTGCACCTAGTCTCGGAAGAAGAAACAATGAAAACAATCTCCATGTTGAAAAATAAAGACAGCTACGGATGCGATGAAATCCCGATGAGATTAGTAAAAGATTGTGCAGAACAAATAGTGAAACCCCTAACTTTTCTAATCAACATGTCCATAAAATACGGTGTCTTCCCTGATCTGCTAAAGGAAGCATTGATAAAGCCAGTATATAAGAAGGGCGAGCCAGACAAACCACAGAGCTATAGACCAATAAGCCTCCTACCAACGTTCTCTAAAATACTGGAGCTAACAATTTCAACTCAACTGGTATCATACCTCGTAAAAGAAAAAATCTTATCACCTTCACAACACGGCTATGTCAAAGGGAAATCAACCCAGACCGCAATCTACGAGTTCATCTCAGGAATCTTGGATGCTTTGGAGGATTCAAATGTAACGGTTGGGCTGATGCTGGACCTATCGAAAGCATTTGATACCCTACCCCACGACCTCATCCTTCAAAAACTACAAGCCTATGGAATAAGAGAAAACGAACTGAAGTTGTTCAAATCGTACCTAACAAACGGTAAGCAAAGAGTAGTGATCTCTCAGAATGGGAAACAAACAATATCAGAAGAGGAATTCACAGAACCTGGAGTACTACAAGAAAGCATATTAGGCCCCATCATCTTTATTATATTTCTAAATGACCTGTATTCCATATTTGATGAAACAATTATCAGAATGTTAAATTATGCTGATGACACAAATTTCACCGTGATAGCCAAGACATTTCCAGAAACGTGTGAATTGGTAAAATCAACCCTAAAACAAGCGAGTGAATGGTTCACAGCGAATGGTCTATGCATGAACTCCGAAAAAACGAATGCTGTACTATTCAAAACAGCACATTCGGGTTTCCAAACACCAGCCAATATTCAGCTATGCGACTCTACTCTGGATCTGATTAAGACATGTAACTTCCTGGGCCTTAAACTAGAAGAAACTCTCGATTGTGGTCAATTAAGTTCCATCTGCTACATGCTGGGGGTACTCAGTAAATACCTAGATGCTACATCAATGAGAACCATTTACTAAGCAGTGTTTGAATCGAAGATGAGGTATGGAATCATGTTCTATGGCAGCTCATATAACTTGGAAAGAGTGCTGAAGATGCAGAAAAGATCAATACGTATGATTTGGAAGATGAAGAGAACGGAGTCATGTAGGGGAATATTCAGAAAAAACGGTTTATTAACTGCACCTGCCATACATATTCAGGAGTGCCTGATCTTCATTTATAAAAACAAGCAGTACTTTGAAGAAAAAACACCAAGTAGTTACAATACAAGGACAACAACAATAAAATATCCGCAACACAGACTAAGCCTGACTGAGAAAGGACCTGAATATAGGTGTATTCGATACTATAATAAGATAGCACATAGATTAAGAACAGAATTGACCCTGCAACAATATAAGAAATACATCTTCAAGTTGCTACTTAACATCGAACCATACAACGTAGAAGACTTCTTAACCCACACTATCTGATATCTCAGAATAAAATTGTTTCTTATTGACCCTGTTTCATCTCAAGTGTTCACTGCATTGCAGGTGTATACTTTACCTGAAATAAAGTACATTATTATTATTATTAGTCGGTTTTGCCATTTTTCCTCGGTATAGTTATTTCCGGAATAACTCAAAAAGTAGTATTCCAATCACAATGGAACTCGGCAGCTGGTTGAAAAATGTTGATGTACAACTTCGTGCAAAATTTCATGTTGATCGTCCTATTCAAACAAAATGTCGAAATTATTCTTGAAAAAAATTTGTTTGTTGGAAAATATTCATCAGATTCCGAATAAACTCTGCAGACCATGAACCCTGTATTTGAAAACTGTAACAAATATCAGTGTAATAGGATTTTGATTTTGGTAGATATCGGGAAATAATACCTGTATAAAATTTCATGGTTATTTTCCCCAGTATCATTCTTATTTCCGGAATAACTCAAAAAATACTGATCCAATCATGATGAAGCTTGGTCACTATCCGAAAAATGCCGATACAAAATTTTGTGATGATCGATCAAAAAGATCAAATTCATTGCCAAGCGGTCATCTTTTCATGTATTAAATGAACCCTCATCTTCATAAAAAGATTTGGCGAACTTATTTTTATATTTTCCTTAGAAAATTCTGCATTCACCTTCAATCTAGTACTAGAGTTCATTTCAATAGTATCTGTATTTTTGGGAATGTTGGGCAAAAACACTCCGAAAATATGATAAAATGATAGATTGTTGGTTCATGAAGTTAAGTTGCATTCAGCGGGGTCAATACGTGAAAACATGACCATTGGCACGAATTCAAACGTACGCACTAAAGCTGCTGAGTTCACGTCAATATCTTTAGGCTGTTTCGTGTTTTATTTTAATGATTTTATGACCTGTTAAAAAGACTCACTCTGTAAAATAATCATTTGATGATCTGAAATTCCTTAGTTAATATTGAATTTTTTTGATAGGTAATGCTGAAGCTTTGGGGTTGAAGAGGAATTCATCTCAACAAATTTGTCCGACATCTCTTGTTGCCTTAACAATAGCCTACCTTTTTATTACCATACAGAGGTTTTTGTAGTAGCCAAAGATATGAAGGTTTTGCATTCTGTACAAAAAACCATAATCTATTTTTGACTTTTGCTCGAATATTTCAAAGCCTTTGTTATATCTTTAAAGTATAAGTTGAATGTCAAAACTGTAAATTACAGTTGTTTTTTAGTGAACTGCTTCAAAGAATCAAAAATATACGTGGAAGAATGGACAAAATTATCATTATAAATGAAATAACCGAAAAATGTTAATACGTAATTAACCAAATTATCAGTTTTCATGAAATTAATTCTGAAAACTCTCCACAAATGATTTTTTGTTCATATTTGCATTTGCAAACATATATTTTTGCTTTTTGAAGCTGTTGTCATAGAAAGTATTGAAAATACTTGACTGGCAGGTATTAAATTTAGCATTTAATTTTTTTATAAAATGAAGCAATTTCAATCCGTCCTCATTTTTATTGTGTATAAATTTTATTACATATAGAGAGATATTTTTTGTGAACTCTAATTTTATAAATGAAAATATAATTTTATTACTGACGAATTTTTACCAATACGATATTGTATAGAGACTGAATCTCATTTTTATACTTTGATGAATCTTTTCATTAGTGCATCTGAAGTGAAATAAAGTCTACTTTTGTAAACACAAGTTTCGCTATTATTGCAGCATTCATAACAGAATAAACTCCCATCACAACTTTAGTATAACTGTAGCGAATTATTCACACGAGACGAGACTTTTGTAAGTCTCGTAGGGTGTCAAATCGTTTTAATGGATCGTAAATATATCCATCTATTTTATCGCAATCAGCTAAATGATGATGAATTGATTTTTATTTTCAACAAGGTTGTATCGATGAAATTCCTGATATTAATTGAATTAAACGTACTTTGAGGTCGATAGAACCGATAAGATAAAATATTTCAACTATTATCAGGACTGTATCCCATTTCGTGTAATTTTCTGTATTCTATATATTCTCAATTCGAAAAGGACATACAAAGCCGTGTTCAAATTCAATTATGTTCATCTATCGGTGAGTCCTTTTCTTGACGACAGAATTGTTTTTGAAATGAGCATCTCAATCTTTGCTGTGCTAATGAGATGAAATGGGATCATTAACACTTCGATATAATTATTATATTCATATTTTTCATTTTCATGATAACATCTGAATTCTAAAAAATTTCAATATTGCATAAATAACTGATATCAGCATATCGATAGCAATAAATAGAAAAACCTAGAAAAGCACTAACGTGAAGTCAGCAGCATTACGCGCTTGTTCAAAGGATATGAAATTTTGGCCAAAACGATACAGCTAGCGACATCCATTGTCATTACCTCGAACTAAAAAATGTCGTATTTTCGAATTTCATTCTGAAAATGGCATCAAACGACTGCAAAAACAATTTTCGAAATTTTGCCAAAATGCTGCTGCTAGCGACATCTATTATCACTACATCGAACTATGAACATGTCCATAATTTTTGAAATTTATGCTGAAAATGGCATTCTAGAACTGGAAAAATAATTTTCGAAATTTTGGCCAAACCTATACAGCTAGCGACATCTATTGTCACTACGTCGAACTATAAAAATGCTGGAAATGCCATAAATGGAAAAATAATTTTCGTAATTTTAGCCAAAATGATATGATGACATTTTCCAGCAATTTAATGCCATTTTCAGAATGAAATTCGAACATTAGATATTTGATAGTTCGACATAGTGACAATAGATGTCGCTAGCTGTATCGTTTCGGCAAAATTTCGAAAATTGTTTTCCCAGTCATTTAATGCCATTTTCAGCATAAATTTAAAAAATGGTGGACATTTTCATAGTTCGACGCAGTGACAATAGATGTCGCTAGGTGTATCGTTTTGGCCAAAATTTCGAAAATTGTTCTCCAGTCATTTGAAGCCATTTTCAGCATAATTTTAAAAAATTAGAGACCTTTTTATAGATTGATGTAGTGACAAAAGATGTCGCCAGTTGGCCAAAATTTCGAAAAATGTTTTTCCAGTCAATTAATGCCATTTTCAGCATGAATTTCAAAAATTATGGACATTTCCCTAGTTCGATGTAGTGACAATAGATGTCGCTAGCTGTATCGTTTTGGCCAAAATTTCGAAAATCGGTTTTCCAGTCGTTTGATGCCATTCTCAGCATGAAATTCGAAAATAAGACATTTGTTGGTGACAATAGATGTCGCTAGCTGTATCGTTATGGCAAAATTTCGAAATTTGTGTTTCAAGTCATTTAATTCCATTTTCATCATAAATTTAAAAAACCTAGAAAAGCACTGCAGTGAAGGCAGCAGCTTTTGCGCGCATGTTTGATGGAGATGACCACTCTTTGGTAATGAATTTGAACAAGCGCGCAGAAGCTGCTGCCTTCATGGCAGTGCTTTTCTAGGTTTTTTCGATAAAGTATTGGATTTCAATTCGATCTAATCTGTATTTTTGGAAATATTGGGTAAAATCCGCACAAGGATTCCGTAGATATACCTATTCAAATTTTTTTTTCCAATATTTCCAAAAATACAGATCAGATAGAATTGAAATCCAGTACTTTATCGAAAAATGACAGTTCGAAGGTAGATACAGATTTTAATGAGGATAATATGATAAGGAGATCAGAGAATATTGAATATTTGCAAAAAAAAATTTAAATTTTTTTTTAAAATTGTTCTAATGATACGATCATCACGAAATTTCGCACATGGTTGTCTTTCAGCATCTTCAAACTAGCAGCGGGGTTCTATCATGATTGAATCAGTATTTCTTATGTTATACCAAAGAAACAACGGTATCGAGAAGAAAACTACGAAATTTGACATATTATTTCTCAATATCTCCGAAAAAAAATTTTTTTCGGAAAAAACGAACGGACGGAAAGAATCGATTTGGACACTGGTTTGAGACCAATTTCGGAAAAAAATTCGAGAATTTCAGACATTTGGACAAAACAATAGCACGGTGTTCCGCTAGAACATGCGCGCAAAAAGGTCAAGATTCAATAATCAGATACACCCTGAAGAAATTGGGCAATCTGAAAAATTTTCATTCTTCTACATCAACTTTTTTCAGAACTAGGTGAAAATTCATTATCAAATCGCCCCCTTTGAGGGGCGGTTCATCCCTATCCCATTCTTGGACTAGATAGTTAATAAAACTTGCAATATTGTGGAACGTAGAATCTCCCATTGAAATTCTACCCCAAAATTTCGGGACAATCCCATTCAAAAAATGTAACAGAACATAACTAATAATCCTGATTATGCTTCCTTCGTTCCTTCTGAGTTTGCCAACGAAAGCTATAAATGAGGGTGGATCCCTGAAATCAAAGGACCCGACCCAAAATGAAACGTATTCTTTCATCTGTTCATGTTTATATTTTACTAACAGTAGAAATAATCAGGGCTTCTACTGATTATCTCCTTTCGAGAGTATTTCGACAGTTTTTCTATAGAGGCACCCAAAACCGGTCATATGGCTTCAAAATGGTCCTATTATTTTACGCAAATCTATACAAAAAAATCGGTGGATCGATGGTTAAAACATATGTTTCAATACTTGCGCCCTTTTTTGGAGCGAAGCGGAACTCACTTTCTAGAACAAGCACGTGTTCATTTCAAGCTTCCCAAAATTCTTGGGAATAAAAGTTCTGGAACTTCTTATAGCAGGTACTATAGGAATTTTGGATATTGATACTACATAATATTGTTTTCCATCTACTGAGGTAAACAAGGTGTGTCCAAGTCTGCCAAAAAAACTAGATACACTCTAATAATGACTTATAATGGTAGAATCTGAAACGCGTAGCGAAATTTCGGAAATGCAATGTACAGGGTGTTTTCTCAACCTGCACGATCGATCCGAAATTATCACAATAACATCCGCTTATTTGGAAAAAGAATTACAATTTTTGAATGTGCTCATTCATCATTTTTTAGGTTTTTTCTGGGTTTTCCCTCCCAATATCTGAAACAGAACTTTTAAAAATTAAATAAAATTGTTTTTTATGGAAAAACAACCTTTCAGATTGCAGGATTGATCTTTTTGTCAATGGCAGTCTCTTGAAAAAGACAGGTTGATGAACAATACTGGAACAATACGAACGATAAACAAAGCGAACTGTGGGTACAAATCTGACTCTTTCATCAGACAAACAAGAAAATTAGCAGAACTATTTTCTTTCTATTTTTCGTTTTGTGAGACTTTGCCAAATTGAATTTGACAAAAGTCTGGGCGAAAATCCAGAAAAAACCTAAAAAATGTTGCAAAATCCTCCCAAAATAAGCTTTAGTCGGTGCTCATTCATATTTTACAGCACTGAAAATTTTATCCAAATCGAATAAGTCATACCAAAGTTATTAATACGAGTGAAATTGGTCAAATCGGACAAATCACCCAGTATAGTCTCAATAGAGGCCGTCAACCATAAACCAAACATTTTTTCGAAACTGTCCCTAATAGTGTATTATCGCATGACTATTATTGAAGGAAGTGGGTAAGTACCTCGAAAAGAAATAAGATACAGTGGCACGAGACTGCGAGACTTTTTCGAGGCTCTCGTACGAGACTCGAGACGAGACTACACTTCTGAAAATGAGATGAGACGATACTTTAGGAGAGTCTCGTCTCGTTGGTCTCGTGGGCATCACTAAGCACCACTGGTCCTGATGAAACTTTTTGATTGTTCCTAAATGATAACATCTCTTTACATTAGCAGACAGTTCATTGAATAATTTTGTACACATATAGTATGGACCCTTCTCTGTTACACTCAATCTATGTTGTTGGATAAAAATATACAAATTTTTGGTAGTATGACTATGCTCTCTGTTGATCTCTATCTGTTAGAAGCTTTCTTGAGAATAACCTACAATTCTGAATATTGGAGCATGCATCACGGGTCACTCATCCCGAAAAGCCGATTAAAAATGATGGAAATCGGTTTTGTATGCTTATCAAGCCTGGTTTGTTCTATTGTTTCTTCGGAGCTTTTGAATTTACATTAAAGTCTAGACCTACAATTCCCTGATCCTCTAATCTTGTGTTCTAGGCCTTGACCTTGGATACCAAGTCTTGGTGCCCCGTTTTTGTGCCTTTAATTCAACCCAATTTCCTTAGCGAACCCTCTGTAAACAGATGGATCTTTTGACTGAGCTATGCTGCCTCTGGTTGGCCATCGCATTCCTGGGCCTAGACCTAGATGAGTTTTTCTAGGAGGTAGTGTGATCTTGGTTGGGGATATTCATCAATTCTGTTGCGATCTTGACTCAAAATACACTTCACTATTTTGATAGAGGTTTTGGTCCATGGATGCGGTCAAAATAAAAATGCACGTGAACAGCACAATTACGCTGTGCTGTGCAATCGTAATGATTTGTACACTTTGATACCAATATTGAAATCTAGCTAGCTGTACCTTCGCGTGATCTTTAAGCGATCTCATCACAGATATGCATCCACCCTCCGTTAAGTTTACTAAAAATAAAGGAAGATACAATTTGGTACTCGCTCTTGGGTCCACTAGCTATTTCATCCCAAAGGGAAGGTCTAGTTAATGGAGCACCTGTGATCGTAGTTTCTAGACCAATTTAGTGAGGTATCCTCAGGTCTGCTCTGTCAGAAAATATGGGGTGGCGTGTCTTACAGGTGAGCACCATTAAGACATATGTGATTGCAAGTTGATGGCCATCTGGAGCTGTAAAAAGTCACTTGCACAACTGACAGAGAGCAACAAAAGATTATTGTTTCGGGTAGAATCTAACCATGATAGAATGACAGGAGCAAATATCACCTTCACCAGATCTGAACCCACTTGTTGTGTATCAAGCACGCTGATAAGGAGATCGACGAATGAAAAAAGGGCTACCTCTCACTGGACTAAAAACCTCTCTAGGATTTCGGCAAGCAAGAGACAGGGAGCTTATTGAACATCCATTAAAAATACCTGCACTATCGTTATCAAGAAATGAACTCAATATGTCGACAGGACTACTCTCCACTGCATCTTGATATACCATTTATCCAACATCCAGGATCGCCAAAGAAAGTGCAATATCATTTGTAGATCCTCAGTGGGTTGCATAAAGCATGATTATCCCATCAACACGTTGATATTCTGTGGTGTCGCTAAAAAGGGTCTGAAATAGAACTTATAATTATCTTGATCATTACAATCATCACAATATGAAAATTTGTGGAACTCGCTGTATCTTGGCAACAAAAACCATAAAACATATATATCTTTACTATGACCTTGATAAAAGCTGATTGTCAGTTTGCACATAAAGCGCTTATAATAAGGTTCGAATGCCCATGCATACAGACGAAGCATGTCGATGCTGGCTGCAAAATTGGCAGCCGTAACGCAGCTTGGCAGTGAAATATTGCCGGAATAAACTTTCGATTCTAAAGCACTGGTTATCTGCGTCGAAACTTTCAAATTGACCGAACACTGACGTTCATTTTTCACTACCGAGATGATTCTTTAGCACCAAAAATCGGCAATTAAGGCGCAACTTGCACGTACCACATTCCGACCACAAATTTGCGTTAACCTGTAGCACAGTGTCAGTATGTGCTCGTTGTACCTAAGTATAGTATAGCGAATAAGTAGGGGTAGGCATCATATCGTGCACACGGCTGACTTTTTGCGATTCTCTCGACAATAGACGCAACGCGTGGTCGGAGCAAAAAACACTGCAGTACTGTCTCTTCGAAAATCCATCGTGAAACTATTTCGTGATTTGTGGCATGTCTACTCACACGTGCCACTGCCTGACGGCAATGTTGTCGCACATTTGTGGTTGGCAAGTGGTCGATACCAGCGACAGACGATGTGGTACGGAGTTGAGAAGAATCAGAGTTCTTTGTGTTAACAACAGATGCCTAGACACCGACCATCGCATCAACCATCACAAATACAAAAATTGTACTATACGAGATGGTATACTATATTTGCTTAAAGATATTCTACGGTCAGTGACAGTCAGTGTGAAAGATGATGACTCGAACCGAGGTTGTTTGCATTTAACAACTATTTGGTGCGATTTTTTGGATGTCTTCCTACCACAGGTCCAAGAAAGACTTATTCCGTTGGGGGATGTAACACTCACATCCACAGAGGTTTAAAAAGACCCATAAGAATTATCAACTCTTTGGAGGAGATACCAACTTTTATTATTATTATTATTAAATATTGATCAGACTGTTAGTGAAAAAAAAACGTCTTCACACAAGCACTTCACATTAGTCTATCGAATGAGTTCTTGAACCCGGTCACCGCACTCACGTTTACCACCTCAACAGGGAGGCGATTCCAAGCCTCGAAGACTCGATTGGACAGGAAGTTCATTCGGCAGGAAGTAAGAAATGGCTCCTTGGCAAGTTTGAACTTATGGCCACGAAGGTTATTTCGGTTCAGAACGAACAGCTGTCCGAGGTCCACACCGAAGAAACTATGCATCGCTCGGAATGCCACGATCAAGTCTCCCCTGGCACGCCGGTCCTCGAAGCTGGTCAGCCCAAACAGTCTCAATCTAGCAGGGTAGTCCGGTCGAGAAGTGGTCGGTAATGGAATACTGGTGCGCCATCTCTGCACGGACTCAAGAAGATGGGAGTCGGATCTCGAGGCGACCCACCAAGCTAAGCCCGCGTATTCCAGAATTGGCCTCCATAAGTTGTATGAAACAACTTGGCGGTCTGGATATAACAGCCACTGAATGAGCGCTCAATGAGATAGGTATTCCTCCTGGCCCTGTTGCAGATTGTCGAGATGTGCTCCGACCAATCTAGATCGGAATTCACCACTACGCCAGGGTCACAATGGCTCCTGACAACGACAAGAGGTCGCCCCATGAGCACGTTCGACAGTTCGGGATTGTTCCTACCAATGTGTAGCACGCAACACCTCTCCAGGTCCAGGTTGAGGGGCAACATCAGACCAACGAGCAATCGCGTCCAAACCAGAGTGCAGCTTGTTTATAGTCAGAGATGGAATGTCGTACAACTTAGCATGGTTAGAAACTAGTAGAATGATAACTCAAGATTCAATTGGTTGAAGAGTGAAGCCACAGTTGGGATGAAGTTGATTTTTGGTCCATAGATCTTAGTTTAAAATTATGATTGTTAACATTTCCTCGAAAATTAGGGATTATCAACTTGAGTTTAAGAGCGCACCTCTGAAGAACCCTGTATGTCTCTAGAAGAAATGGCAGGTCCATCGAACCCACCATACCCCTGATTATCGAAAAAATTCGGATGTTTAATTCAGGGGTATATATCTGATGACTGCATGCTTATGAAACACCAACAATAAAGAGTCGTGATTATTGCCGGGAAGATCTTCGAAGAAAAAAATAAAAAAAATATTTCTCCCCGAAAGTGATTACCATATTATAAGAGCGAGTCGAAACGTTGAACTTGATTGAACCATGCGATTAGTCGATCCTTCACCCGGTCGAACCACCACCCACTGTTACACTTCTTCATTACAAGGTAGGAAGAATTTTTACGCCCTTGTTCTGGGAAACGACTCGTTATCATTATGCCCAATTGTCTGTTATCTTCGGATTATTTCAGAAAAGGGTCTCGAACGACTAGGTTTGACTCAGTGTTAATGAGTCCGATGTGAAATTCAATTTTGTCCGGGCGGCTCTCCGTCTTTGCGATCTTTCGTAGGTGCTCTTCCGTTCGAAGGAACATACCTAGAGTTTTGAAGGGAGATTTGAGCCTAAATATTTCGATTAATTTCTTTAATAGGCAAAATCTGTGAGTCGCTTTTAAGAGTTATGCCTACTCGTTAGGAATTCTGAAAAAAAACTGATACACATTTTTCGAGAAAAAAATGATACAATCTGCTTACCCCGATGTTGAAGTCAGCGGACAAACTATTTACAATATTTTGTTCACTTGTAAAGTAGATCATGTTTTAACACTGACACTGTTCTTTATTCAAAGACTGTTCACTATTAGAATCAACCTATAAATTGTCGTCTTTCCGTCCTTCCTTATGTCATCGTCTTTATACAATGCTTAGGTGCTGTAACTTTCTGAGTAACACATACCTACAGTCTTGATGTCTGTGGTTTCAAAACATAAATATTTCAGTTCTCTTCGTTGATCGGTTGATCTTGTTTGACATATTGGTGTTCTTTCCTCAATATCTCTAGAAGTACATACTCATGCGATCAGATTAAAACTTCCTGGTTGATTGTACAAATCTGCATGCAAATTGTTGCAAAATTTCATGAGAGTCGTCACATAAAATAAAAAAAAATATATTTCAAATTTTTTTTCTGCAAAATTGTTTCAATTCTCAGCAATCGTTCAAAGCTTTGCACTTGAAATTATCGTGTAATGTGTGTTATGTCCTCGCAAAGGGACTCGACTTCACTTCAGTATTTTTCTCGAATTCCTATAAAATCATGGTTCTATGAAATTGATGTTAATGAAGAACCATAGCAACGTTTCCGAATTAATTTAGTTTAGAAAAAACTGTCAACGTTTTCAAAAATATATTTTTATTATGTCTTGGAATCGGATGTAGGTTGTTTCCAACTTGGTGGCAATTTTTTTCACTGGAAAAATTTTTTTTAGCGAATGAGCCATCATCACACTTCTATGAACTCGGGCACAAAGCATTAAGCCAATATTCAACATGATACTGAACTAAATTTCAACTCAGTCCGATATTTAGTTCCGGTAATATTGGGAACAAAATTTGTACAATTCCGTTGTTTTTGTGCGCATGTTCAAGGAGAACAGGAATACGAAGGTTGAGTCCGTTAGGGAGCGAAATCGGTCGAACGGTTTCGGAGTTATAGCCATTTGAAATCTTGAGATTAATTTCCTGATCTTTCAGGAACTACAGATACGATTGGATTGAAACTTGACAGGTAGTTGGAGCATAACAACACACAACTTTTCACGAAGTTTCGTTGAGATCACACTGTCAGTAAATTTTGAGAAAAATTTTTTTCGACATTTTTTTCGAAAAATTTTTTTCCTAGAAACTATTTATTGAATCCGAATAAACTTTGCTTATTCATTCAAAATCCTACTCTTCAGCAGTGTATCAAATTTATACAACCATGATTTCTGGAGATATTGGGAAAAAACTAGAAAAGCACTGCCGTGAAGGCAGCAGCTTTTGCGCGCATGTTCAAATTCGTTGCCAAAGCGGTAAAATCCATTGAACACGCGCTCAAAAGCTGCTGCCTTCACGGCAGTGCTTTTCTAGGTTTTCTTCTGTGTATTGTAGTTATTTCCTCAATAACCCAAGAAATACTGTTTAATCAACGAATTTGAACAATCACGCAAAAGCTCCTGATCTCACGTCGGTGGTTCTCTAGAATTTTTTCATCAATTATACAATTACATATCGCTTACTGTAAACCGTTCGGATAAAATGTATGTTTGTAGGAGTGCCCTGATTATTTCCCGTTAGTTTTCGTACTGACAACTATGGAATTGTCAAGCCAGTAAGTATAGAGGATAATTACGTTGGAGTGTTCGTTCTTGTCCGAAAAATGCGGTCCAAACAGACTCCCTTCGGGGGCCGATCGAACGTCCTGATAAAAATTCCGCTACTTGATATTCCAATACAGTTTGTTTACCTGTAATGGTAGGTTTGCCAGGGTCTTCGACATTGTTGCAAATAAATGCAAACGCCAAGCTCAACTCTGTGATATTAAACCTACACGGATTTTATTTTAGACACACAAATCGAAAAGGAATAATTTGCTGTGCGTACGATAACTTTCCAAATAAATTATATTATATCGTCGGAACTTGACACGGTAGATTTTTAGCTCGAATGGAATAGGTCTCTAGCATGTATTTTTTTGCGCATGTTCTAGCGGAACTGCGTGCTATCCTTTTGTCTGATATTTTCGAATTTCGAACCGAAATTGGTCTCAAACGACTAGGTTGGACTCACTGATGACTAATCCGGTGTCAAAATCGATTCTGTCCGTCCGTATGTGATCAAACTTCCGAAAGGAAGGACCTAGAGTCTTGAAATTTTCATGCGCGCAAAAACAATAGCTCTAAGTTTCTCGGTATCGTTTTTATGTCCGGAAATACTCGAAAAATACTGATTCTATGATGATGAATCTCTTGAGTGGGTGGCAACAGCTGATGCTTAATGAGGTGCAAAAGTTCTCGATGATCGTGTTATTCGAACAATTCAAAAAAAACTTAAAACTTAGCGGACAAAAGGGGATGATCTCACGTCAGTGCTTCTCTAGTTCTATAGTTCGACGCTAATTCTAGTAGTCGATATGTTAAGGAGATAATCAAAAGAAAAATATTTTCTGACTTATCGCTCCAGAGTAATTGGATTACCTTACAAGATCTCATAACATCCTAAAAGGCTGCAATGTAGCGAAACGCGTTATACAGGGTCTTTCACGAGGAACCTCACCCATATTTATACGGGAAACTACTGAACGTATTTTCATGAAATTCAGCACTTATAAGTATTTCACGATGCTGATGAAATCTAAAATATTTTCAAGGCATGAGCACCTCCGGGTTTTCCGGAAATGACACCATTTTTTTATTGCAGAAATAGATTCCTTAGAAAATTTCAATTTATTTTGATGTAACATTTTTCAGTTTTGGTTGGAAAATTCTCTCTCAGCGGGAAAATTCGAAAAAAAAATCGAAAATAGAGCTCCGTTGAAACAAGAATAACTTCGAGGTTTTTGGATGGAAAATTTTCATTTTTGAGATTTTTCAAGATGTAAGATTGATGTATCCACTTTAAAAATCGAAATCGCGATTCATGATACAGGGGGTGAAAAAATCGCTTTCAAAGTTAGGGATGACAAAATCGTGAAAAATCTATTTTTTCAAATTAGAACCCCATTTTTTTATGGCAGATATTGAATCTACGTTAAAAAATAATGTGAGTGTATGCATCACACCCTTGCCCTAAAGTGGATAAAGTGGATATATTCACAAAAACCTGTTTTGAATTCTTGAATTTTCAGCTATTTATTTTCCCTTCACGCCAAAAAGATGACATTTTCAGGAACTGTTACTTAAACCATGTTTTAGATTTTACTACCCTAATATGCAAGAGAAAAAAGTTACAGGTTGTTCCTAAATAGATGGCGAATTTGGATTCGAATTTGTATCGGAAACCTCTTTATTTCAACTAATCGGCCATCGGTTTTCTCTCCAGTGATAAATAAATAATTCCTTATGAACCATATGCAAAAACTTACCATGTTTTACATTATTTTTTTTTAATGATAGATATCATTAATTACAGCTGCCAAATTCCTCTTTATTCAGTAGCATTTTGTGTTTACTATTAATTTGGTGATAATTCGTATTAAGTTATAAAATCGATCACTATGCCTAATTTTACCAATGAAGATTATTTAAATCTCATTCTACTTCATGGAGAATGTAATAAAGTTGTAGATAGAACGATTCGACTGTTCATTGAGAGGTTTCCTGACCGACCCAGACCAACGAGAGATACCATTAACAGAACCATGACAAACTTGAGAAATGTCGGATCTTTCGTTAAGAAAACTACACACAGAGAAAAAAGTGTAGTAGAAGATGAGAACAACGAAATTACAGTTCTTGCATATTTTCGTGTGAATCCTCAAAATTCTCTCAAAGATGCCGAGATTGATCTGGGATTATCTCAATCGAGTGTTTGGAGAATATTAAAAAAACATAAAATGCACCCATATAAATTCAATAGGGTACAGCATTTGAAGGAAACTGATTTCGTCAGGAGAACAGAGTTTTGCGAAGCTATGATGATTCGATTTCAAGAGAATGAAAACTTTTTGGACTGTATAATTTGGACAGATGAATCTAAATTCACAAAGAATGGTTCTTTCAATAGGCATAACAGTCATTATTGGGATGAAGAGAACAACCACCACTTCAGACAATGGAACTTTCAAGAGACCTGGAGTTTCAATGTTTTTTGCGCCATCAAAAATAATGCAATTCTCGATGTTCACATTTATGATGGGACTTTAACTGGTAAGATAGAACACTACACATGTTTGCATTATTTAAAGAATGTTCTCCCTTAGGAGATAGATATTCTGACATATTGACTCAAATAATTGAGCCGCTAGTACAGAACCATAATGACTTATGGTATCAACAAGATGGCGCGCCTCCACACAATTCACTCAATGTGTCAAATATCCTCTACAGGCTATTTGAAGATCGATGGTTGGCGAACAATGGTCCACATCTTTGGCCACCACGTTCTCCCGATTTAATTCCTTTAGACTATTATGTTTGGGGTAGGATAAAAAATATTGTCTACTCAACTCCCCTGACTGATAAAGAGGACTGCATAGAACGAGTCAGAAATGCGTTCAGGTTTGTTTAGATTTTTAGATTCATAGTTTTGAAACTCAATTTGGTTTTTAAACACTTTTGCAGATCTCTTCCTCCCGATGAAATAAGAAGAGCAACGCACGAAGCATTCCTGAGACGTATAAATAAATGTCTAGAAATTAACGGTCAAAACTTTGAGCATCTTCTCTAGTTATAACTGCGAGAGTTTGCCATGGTTCTCCTAATAGTAACTTGAAGTCGGTTTCAAGAAGGGGTGAAAAATCTACAGCATGGTTCAAATAACAGTTCCTGAAAATTTCATCTTTTTGGCGTGAAGGGAAAAGAAATAGCTGAAAATTCAAGACGAAAAACAGTTTTTTGTGAATAACTCAGAAAATATCCATTTTAGGGCAAGGGTGTGATGCATACACTCACATTATTTTTTAACGTAGATTCAATATCTGCCATAAAAAAATGGGGTTCTAATTTGAAAAAATTGATTTTTCACGATTTTGTCATCCCTAACTTTGAAAGTGATTTTTTCACCCCCTGTATCATGAATCGCGATTTCGATTTTTAAAGTGGATACATCAATCTTACATCTTGAAAAATCTCAAAAATGAAAATTTTCCATCCAAAATCCTCGAAGTTATTCTTGTTTCAGCGGAGCTCTATTTTCGATTTTTTTTTCGAATTTTCCCGCTCAGAGAGAATTTTCCAACCAAAACTGAAAAATGTTACATCAAAATAAATTGAAATTTTCTAAGGAATCTATTTCTGCAATAAAAAATGGTGTTCTAATTTGAAAAACGGAAGTTGACGTCATTTCCGGAAAAACCGGAGGTGCTCATGCCTTGAAAATATTTTAGATTTCATCAGCATCGTGAAATACTTATAAGTGCTGAATTTCATGAAAATACGTTCAGTAGTTTCCCGTATAAATATGGGTGAGGTTCCTCGTGAAAGACCCTGTATTTCAATTCCAAGTGAATAGAAATCCACAAATATGTTCGTATGTTTTATTCAAATTATGATTAGATCAATTTTAAGGCTAATAGACAGAAATGCAGCGTCATATTATGTTTGCAAAAAATCAAACAAGTATAATCAAAGAGCTGCAATATGAATTCACTCAGGTTGATTAAAGTCAAAATATTGACCAGCTTTTGTCGAACAGGACAAATCTCAGGAAATTCGACTGACCATCCAGATAATAAAGAATTATCAGAATATCCGATATTTTTCGAAAAACAGGAACAGCAAAACAAACTTTCACTGTAAATAAACGCCAAAAATTGGCAGAGGTCAACATCAACGATCCTCCTCCTAATCATATTTTATATCCACTGCCTAATTACAGTCGTCGAATAAATTTCTTCATTCATATGTAAATTTCCAGAACGAATATCATTTGTTTTTTAAGTTAATCAAGATGGTGCTTGTTAAAATGACACTCTTCGTAGAGTTAGTAGGTACCGTTTTTCTGAGATTCATAATATTCAAGCAGATAAACGAGTCCTTTCATCTTATGGTCTGAAAGAGGATACTGGTCTGGGAATTAACTGTGAACTGTTAATCTTGAAGACGGAAAAATATATTAGTTCAAACTTATATGAATAATGCAATCGAATGTCGGATAGGACATTAACCGTTAATACACTATGTGGACTCTAGTACGAAATGCAAAACATCAATATTATGAACGGAGAAAAACCAGTTAGGTCCTCAGTTATTTTTGTTTTTCGAGTCGATGATCTTCTTTCATTCGAATCTGGGTGAATTTCGTGATTGAATTCAATTTCGGGAACTTCTCAATGCACTGAAGGATGGAATGGAAATAATAATAATTTAGACCAATTGAGCGATTAATTTAAAGAATATAGAAATAATAAGGAAAGGTATTTGGTGGTTTCAGTTCAAAGAGTGAAAACTATTGATAGAAGGTAAAAGTTGTGGCGAATAGAAATAGTTCCAATAGAGTGGCTTTGGTAAGAAGTTTCAGGTTGAACGCTCACTTCAATCTTACTTTTATTCTTCTGAATTCGCGAAATTCCAGATCTATTAATGCGACAGTACAATTATAAAATGTTTTTCGAAATTTTTCACGGGTTACATTTTGTTACTATCTGTGTTTCAAATATTAGTAAAGAAGGCCCTAATGAGAAAGATTGTTTCCAATCCAATATATAATATGTCAAAATACCCAAATAATGACAATAATATTTCGAGGGCATCTGCCCAGGTTACATTGTGCTAATTAGTTTTTAGGTTCCTTCTGGGTTTTCACTTCCAATATCTGAAAAAAAAACTATTAAAATTAAATAAAATCATTATTCATAGCGGATTGCGGGATTCAAACCATTTTTCAGGGGCACATTTTTGAAGAAATATTGCCTAATGAACAATACCGGAATAATAATAAACGATCAACGAAGTGAACTGTTACGTTTCAGAGTCTATATCTGAGATCTTCATCAGACAATAAAAGGAAAGTTTGCAGAATTATTTTCTTTCAATAATTTCGTATTTTGAGACTTTTGTCCATGGCTGAACTCATTTTAGATTTTTTGGCTTTCATCACTTTGAAAATGTAGTTTGATTTGACTGAACTTAGTTTATAAACTATATTTTCAGAGTGATGAAAGCCAAAAAATCTAAAATAAGTTCAGCCATGGACGAAAGTCTTGAAATACGAAATTATTGAAAGAAAATAATTCTGCAAACTTTCCCTTTATTGTCTGTTGAAGGAGTCAGTATAGTAGTTGACAAAAAATCATTGAAACATGAAGTTATTTTTCTATTTTTCATCATTCTTATGTTAAATTAAACTCAAAATGTGATTTTAAAGTCATTTTAATTGAAATTCCTGTAAACTAACTGTAACTGTGGCTCGTGTAATTTTACAATACCTCACCACTGATTAAAAATGTGAGCATATTAAAAAATTGGTAGTTGTGAAATTACTTGCTTTTGGATGAGAAATGAAAAGCACAAATAACTGAAAAATTACTATTTACTACAATAAATCTTCAAAATTTCTTCCTCCAACTTGAATACATAATCGTCAACGATTTTTGCTCTATTTTTTTCCGCTTCTAAAAGTTTTTGTCCTAATTCTGTTGCGTCGTTGCTTTCCGTTGCTTACACCAGCTCTCTGTAAAATCCCCAAATGAAAAATCGATGAGGTTTAGGTCTGGCGAACGCACAGGCCATTCGATTTTCCCTGCACGCCCAATCCATCTTGATGTAAAAATTACACGAGCTACAAATATTTCACTGGAAATTCAATCAAAATAACTCTAAAATCATATTTTCAAGTTCAATTCACCATAAGAATGATAAATAGTAGAGAAATAAGTCTCCGCCTTCGAAGGCCGATTACAGCAGAAAAGTTTCATGAAGTACTATTTTTTTCTTATATTTTGGTAGTTTAGGACCGTGCGAAGTTTTCAAACTCAGTCAGAAGCTATGGAAACTGCTTTTCGTATTTTTAAATTGAAGTTGAATGTTTGAATGAATCATAGTGGAAACTAAAGTTCTAAATTTGAAGTCTTTTTTGAGTAACTTTCAGTAAATTCAGGGAGCTGAGTTATTTTTGTTATTGAACCAACATTCAGGGAGATCATGTTATAAACAAATTTGCAAAATACCTACTACATAAAAATATATGAATTTTTGAAACCTCGCAGGCGTAACAAATTTAAAAAACACAAAAAAAAATCATAACTCTCGAACAACAAAAAAATCGCATAACAAACATGGGGTATTATTGGATACCCCCAGGTGTGAGGAATCTAAAAAAAATTCATTGACGTCACTAGTTGGACCACCCTGTAGAGTGCTCGGCCGATTCTAACCATTCAGATTAGAATAATATCAACAGTCAAACCTAAACATTTGCGGCATTAAATTCGAAAATTACTGACATCGCGACGAAATCATCACGTTCTAGTTACCTAGGACAGGCGCGTAAACACTAGGGGATAATGCAGAAAATTGAAAAGTAACAAGGAAATGATAAACATGTTTGTAAACGTAGCAGGAAATACCAACCTATTATTTTGCGAAGATAGTAAAATGTGACCTCTGCTTAAGTAAACGACAATGCTCTCCACATAATGAATAATATGGTAGAAATAAGAAGACATTGTTCTGCATTATGAAAACTTTCAAAGGAAGATTTTTCATCAGCAGGTTCTTACTTAGTATTCCTGCCACATCTAGCCACAGGTGAGGTGAATACCACCTTCATAGATTGTTGTCAAGCCAATGTTTGTTTTGTTGGAGTATATTGACGCACGTCAATTACTGAAGGTATCTGAAATATTGATGATATTCTGTTACTTCCCAAATATTTATGAAAAATTTTCTCATCGCGGTGAGTGGTCGGCTATATCAAGATATTTTATTTCAATAAACCTTCGATATTGGGGCAAGCTAATCGAGTTCTAATAAAAAGTTTCACCTTAGATGAATGCTATATGAAATTGGTTTAACCCAATTGAGGGTAATTTTTCAGGTTTAATTTAGGTTTTCGCTCCCGAAATCTGAAAAAAACTATTTTAAAACTCATTTGAAATTATTATTTTGTTGGTTCCTTGAAAAAATGTTGCTTAACGAGCAATATCGGAACAATGCGAACGATTAACCAATGGAACAATAACGATTAAGAGCTTCATCTGACTCCTCCATAAAAAAATGAATAGGAAATCTTCAGAATTATTTTGTATTTCAAGAACTATAGTTAAACTGACATTTTCTAATATTACAGAAACGCCTATTTCCTGGATACACGAATTTGCAAATTCTACTTCTTTTTTTGGTAAATCTTGCCAAATATATTAATTTTCACAGAACAAATGGACGGAATTCAAAACAAAATAACCTCAGAAAACAATGCAAAATCCTTAAATCGAAATTTTATCTATGTGTTACATTGTGAATGAAAATATTTAGCTGATTCTGGTGAATTGTCCTCGAAATTTCGACATATAACGGTATAATCTATGTATCTCCAGAAATATGGGGTAAAATTTTCCTAATCAAACCTGTCTGAAATCTGTACTACAAAGTTCAAGTCGTACGTTATTCTTTTGAATATTTGCTTTTGAGATTTTTCTCGGCTTATTATTGTAAATTATTGCAATAAGAACTGACGTTAAGTCAGGTGCTTTTCTGCGCTTTTTCAAATTTAAAGAAAGAGCGGCCGCCCATTCAGGTATATTGACCCAGATGAGAATAATTTCATGGTCTCCCAATGGTATACCGGGTGTCCCACGAATACCGTTCGTTGAAAAATTTTTGGGATGAGAAGTATAAAATTCGAAATATATTTGATCGCGTACATTGTTTTTTAAGAATATCTCCACGAAAAACGAAAGTTGTTGTCACTTCCGGCGAAACCGGAAGTCCCACGAATCACGAAAATTTGCAGGCAGTCATCTCTCTATTCAGAGTTCAAGTCCGAAATTGCAAACGTGAATTTCGATTCCTTCCCAAAAATATTCTTATGAACGGTATTCGTGGGACACCCAGTATATTATACCAAATCCAAACTCCGCATCTGCATACAGCTCTTCTTTTTTTCGAATTCGAGCTTCATAGAAATTGAGCCTCAAACTTAATCTTGAAATGTCGAGTCTCTTAGTTATTTCTTTCTGAAGATTCTTTAACACAATTTGGGTTTCCGAAGATACACCCATTAAAATTGTATTTTTCCAATGTTACCGAAAATAAGGATCCAGTTGAAATTTATTACTCAATTGAACAATAACGGCTTCAAGATTAATGCGAAATTTCAGCGAAATCTGAGATATTTTTCCGGATTAATTGCATTTAAAAAATATGTAATCCGTCTGATCCGACCTCAATTAAATTTTTCATGATTTTTCGAAAACACAAATTTCGGATCGATGTAACTTCGAAACCATTGTGCGAATTTTGCTCTTTTACGAACTTGAGCGTTGTATCCAAATGTGCAACCTACCCTAAAATTTTCTCATCTGCATATTATAGGTAACGAAGTAATAATTCCTTAAGTTTAATAAGTGTTTTTAAGTTTGTAATCTGTGGTTTTTCTTTGTTTCTAAATGACCAAGTGGACAGAATTTCATTCGACCACGAATTGTCCAACCCTACCGATTAAAAGCGTTTTCTCCTCAGAATTCGGATATTACATATTAAATACGAAATGCATGAGTCTCCATTTGGGACCAAAGTGTGTTTGCAAATATATTTGTTTCGAGTCAATATATTTATTAGTTGCAGCAATATATTTATTTTGTTCGACGATATATTTATTTTTCTTTGCAGTATATTATTTTTTCCAAATATTTTTAGCAGTTGGGTAAATAAGAATGTACTTGTTAATTCGTCAAGAGATGGCGTGTCGAACGCCAAGGTTGAAACTGCCTGAAAATATTGAAAATCAGTCACGATTTGGGTTAAAGATGTGAATATTCAGTGTTATTCCTCAAGTATTTTTAATAATCATCGTCGTAAACTCTGATTTAAATCCAAAATGCTGGAGACTGTGTAGGTACTTCCGGAATGCCATCTCTTGGCAATGTTAGATAGATCGAATAAATAAATATATTGAATCTCACATTTATATATTAATATATATTAGAAATTATCAACTCGTGATTTAGTTTGGTGGTAAAAAAATATATGGTCACACAAAAGGAATATATTTTTACAAATAATTAATATATATTGACTCAGAGATAAATACATTCCCAACATACTTTTGTTTTAAACGACACCCCATAGAAATGTCTCTTAATACCTGAGTTTTATTGACTTTTTTTTGTACAAATTCATTTGGGTACTAAGAACAGAATCTAACTATCTATATAAACAAGAGTGCCAAAGGGAGCATTTATAGATGTAGCTACTCATAATTACTTTTCAGACTGATATTTGCAAGAACTTAAAGCCCCCGTGAAACAAATATTAGAAACAAAACTCGTAAAACTATTGCTTATCAATAGCGTTCAGTGAATATTCAACTTAATGGTGGGAGGACTGAATAGAATCCAATGGAAACACAAAGAAAATGTTGGAATTGAATAAGTACACTGGCTGAAGGAATCCTCTTTTTCCTCGCTTTATCGATACAAGATTTCAGTGACTGGATGGTCGCGGATATTGAGCGTGATCGACTATATAAATCGACGGATCATTGGTCACTTCTACCCATTAGCTCCTGAAAAGTGAACAGCTTCGGAGGTGTCTTCACTGAACTGCCACCGGTAATTTCATCAAATTATTTTAGGCCATCGAAATATTTCGATTTTTTTCATTTTCGCATGTGAAGTTGAAGATTTTTGAATCCAAAGTGTTAAAAGTAATCAATTTTTTTTACAGAAAATGAAATTGGCGGTATTCCTTTTCCTTCTGTGCACTACTGCAAGTTTAGCAGGTGAGGATTTTTTGTTTACTTTATGTAAATTGCATGAAGTCAATAATATAATTTTTTCTCACTATTATTGAATCATCTGAATGAAGAAAATTGTTTATCGAATTAATTCAGCTCTCATCAGTTGAACAAAAGATTTCCACGAAAAAAAGAAATACTTTTCATTCATTATGATTAATTAAAGATTTATTTCCAATGATATCTTCTCATCGTGATAACCAGGGAAGAATTAATTTTCTGTTGTTAGTGAAGATGGCAATCAACAGGAGACTTAAGAGAATTTTGTCACCCGAGCACTTGTTTCTTCAATGAATTTTCTCAGTTTTTATTAGTCGTATAAACTTACATTAGTTAGAAAATTTCAAAACTTAAGGTTCTTCAGATATTTTGAATATTCAAGGACGATAAATAGTTTTTTCTAATAAATATGCAATTATCTTGAAATGTAAAGAAAAATATATAAGTCAAAAGTTGAAAAATATTGGGTTTACTTATATTTCATTTTATTATATACCTATTTATTCTTTTATTGTAAACCAATTTTGGAAATTTTGAATTGAACGAGGATTCCTATTATTTTTTATTTTATTTATTTATGGAATATAACAGAAAAAAAAACATAGGATATCGTATTTATAATGCGTATTTCTAAAATATTCGAGAAATGAGTCGAATGTAATAGAGGATGTGCGCAATGCCACAGTTTATCTTGTTTCTTTGATGTCTTCAATTTCTCTCAAACGTGTTCAACAAATTTCAAATAATTATTTCGTTGGAATCATCCTATCGATATGTCCGAGTATTATCATCTAATTATGGAGCACCCCGTATAAGAGTGGAATCAAAGTGAATATACAGTACGTGTCAAAATTATGGAACGAATTCATTTTCTCAGAAGAAAAATATTTGGCAACAAAATCCTGAAACAGGTCAATTTTTGTTTCACTTTTACTAAATTTTTATGCATTTTCGAAGGATTTTGCTGTGCCATCCCCATCAACCCTCTAAATTTTTTGAATAGGGAAATTAAGTCACGTAGTTCTTTTTTGGCAAGGTCTTGGTATCTTCTTCACAGGCGTGCGGAAATTTACAAGGAAAAATTTTTTTTTTTTGAAAAATTAGTTGTTCAAAGAGGTTTTCAGTATGTGCACTTTGTCATGGCTCATTTACTTTGAGTCGATGGTACCTGATGAAATTTGTCACCGAATGAAAGTCGATCATTACAATTTTTATGCATTTTTGAAGGATTTTTGTTGCACCCTGTGCCATCCCCATCAACCCTCTGAATTTTTTCAATAGGAAAAGTGGGTCATGTGGTACTTTTTTAGCAAATTATTTGTATCTTCTTTACAGCATGCAGACATTTTCAAGAAAAAAATTATTTTTTTTATAAATTAGTTAGTTGAAAGAGATTTTCAGTATGTGCACTTTGTCATGGCTCATTTACTTTGAGACGATGGTACCTGATGAAATTTGTCATCGAATGAAAGTCGACCATTACAGTTTTGTTCATACACAACTTTCAACCCCTACGAACCCTTTCATGGGGAAAACAAATTTTCACGTGAGGGGGTTGAAAGTTGTGCATGAACAAAACTGTAATGGTCGACTTTCATTCGATGACAAATTTCATCAGGTACCATCGTCTCAAAGTAAATGAGCCATGACAAAGTGCACATACTGAAAATCTCTTTCAACTAACTAATTTATAAAAAAAATAATTTTTTTCTCGAAAATTTCTGCATGCTGTAAAGAAGATACAAAGAATTTGCTAAAAAAGTACCACATGACCCACTGTCCCTATTGAAAAAATTCAGAGGGTTGATGGGGATGGCACAGGGTGCAACAAAAATCCTTCAAAAATGCATAAAAATTTGGTAAAAGTGAAACAAAAATTGACCTGCTTCAGAATTTTGTTGCCAAATATTTTTTCTTTTGAGAAAACGAATTTGTTCCATAATTTTGACTGTATATTTCATTATCATGAGGAACTGAGGGTGAATAACTGAATGTTTTTCAGATCAACCTGCTAAAGTGGTGTGTTACTTCAGTAATTGGGCAATATACAGACCTGGTCTTGGAAAATATGGACAGGAGGATTTACCAATTGATTTATGTACACACATCATCTATTCCTTCATAGGCGTGGAAGATAAAGATTGGAGTGTTCTCATTATAGATCCAGAGGTGAGAAAATCTGAAACCTCCTTTGAAACTTCAAATGAATCGAGAAAAAACACAGGCGTGACGGCATGCCTTCATGGCTGGAGCTTTTAGGCACTGATCATAATTCTTACCCAGAGCGGTCACCCGTCCCTGCATTGACCCTTCCCGGAGCAGTGTGACTACTTGATAGACACAATTTCGCGATCTGTCAATCGTATCATCATGCACCTTTAAACTATCTTCTCACTATCAGAATACGATTTCAACTCTATCAGATAGCCGTTCGAAAATGATGTATTTCCCTAATATCTCGAAAAATACAGGTCCAGTTGAAGAATAAAGGTTGGAAGGTCAATGCTTCATTTCAGCGAAATCTGACGGATAGTTGCTGAGATATGGAATTACAAAGAAATGTATTAATCTCTAGTGATACGAGCCTAACGAAATGTAGCTGTAGTTTTCGTGCAGTTACTTCACAACTCATCAATACCGTTAAATCTAATAGTAATCAATATTTTCCAATCGGTAAGAAATCAGAATTTCAAATGGCCATAATTCTAGAAGATTTTGGTCTCATAACTGCCCTGAAAATTTCAAGTCTAGTTTTTTTTGCGGGAGTTAAAGTTGATAGAGTCGGCCAAATGAGTCCAACCTAGTCGTTTGAAACCATTTCCTGCTCTGAATTTGCAAATACGCATTCGGGCAAAATATTAACGAACTCGTCCCCAAACCAACGACACGCAAGAAAAGGCATTTGTTGTTTTGTAGTTTATTATTTTTCTTTTTGTGCTGGGGTATAGCATGCTATCGTTTTGTCCAAATGCCTATAGTTTTCGATTGGACTCACTGTAGACGAATCCGATGTAGTATTCAATTAGAAACCGTATGATTAATATCATTGCACCAAATTTCAATTCGATCTGAATTCAACTTTCGTAGACATCGGGGAAAAAATACCAAATTTTGGGTTCTTTTTCGACGGTATCGTTCTTATTTCCAAAATAACTCAAAAATTGCTGATCGAATCGTGATAAAACTTGGTGGCTAATTGACAAATGCTGATGCCCAACTTTTTACACAATTTCGTTATGATCGTTTTATAGGAAATTTGAAAAAATATATTCCAAATTTTGATTCGGGCACCATTAATCAGTTTTCGGATTAATTTTGGACATTAATTTCCCAACAGTGTACCAAATTTCAGTTTGACCCGATTTGGGTAGTTGATATCGGAAAAAATGCCAAATTTCGTGGTTAGTTGAAAAATACTTAGGAAAACTTTGTGCGAAATGTTGTCAAGATCAATTAATTCAAATTGTTTGACAAAGCGGTCATCTTTTCACGTATTGACCCCGCTAAACGCACCTTCATCACCTGATGGAAAGATTTGGCGATATTATTTCCATATGGTCCTCATGAAATTCCGCATCAACCTACAAGCAATCATTTGGCGATGAAGTACTGCTTCAATTCGATCCCTCCTTTTTTTGAAATATTAGGGAAATAAAATTTTGAATGGGTGTATCTGCGTAATCATTGAGTTGATTTCACCCATTTTCACGACTTCGGCTTCCTTAATTAAAGTCCAAACCTTTTTTTCAAATGTCGAGTTTCTAAATTGTTCATTTCGGAAGTTAATGTGTTTACGGTCGGCCGTTGTAGATAAGGTTTGGGGACTAATCACGAAGGTCGAATTCGTGAATGGGTAGAGTTCGAAAACTACCGACTTAGTCAGTGCTTCTCTAGAAATTCACACATGTTTCATTCCAAATCATGGCCTTTAAGGTAACGAAAAAAGAATGTTAAGATGCGTGTTATTATTTTTAGCACCTAGTCCGGAACTTATTTCAACTAGAAGGAGTTATTCATCCATATTTCGTTACTTTACTAATCGAATAAGATGTAAATCGTCGCGAGCTTGAACTTGAAATATAATATATACATTTTCAGCTGGACGTTGATATGAACGGATTCAATAATTTCACCAGCCTGAAGAAAAGCCACCCCAAAACTAAATTCATGGTCGCTGTAGGAGGTTGGGCAGAGGGTGGCTCAAAATACTCCGCGATGGTGGCAGAAAAATCCCGAAGAGACATTTTCATCAGAAATGTTATTGGTGGGTAGTTACACATATTAGTAGGTTTTTTCTGGTTTTCACTCCCAATACTTGAAACAAAACCATTTAAAATAGTCGTACAAAACGGCATCAAAAGAAAATAATTCTGCAAATTTTTTCGTTTGTCTGATGAAGGGGTAAGATTTGTCCTCTGAAACGTAACAGTTTGCTTTTTTGATCGTTTGTATTGTTTCGGTATTATTCATTAGAAACCTTTTCTCCTAGAAACTGCCCTTGACAAATAGTTTATTCCTGCAATCCGCAAGAGCGTTTTCCTTAGAAAAACAATTTTCATTTAATTTTTAATAGTTCCTTTTCGGATATTGGAAGTGAAAACCCAGAAAAAACTTACATTGTGATGCAAAATCCTCCCCAAATAAGCTTTAATCGAAAGTCACACATATCCTCCTGTGTATAAGCCATTTCATGAATCCTGTTTCGTTTCCAGATTTCATGAACAAATACAACTTTGATGGTTTCGATCTTGATTGGGAATATCCTGGAGCTGCAGACAGGGGTGGTAGCTTTTCCGACAAAGATAAGTTCTTTTATTTCGTCGAAGAGTTGAGACGTGCCTTCAATAAAGAAGGAAAAGGTTGGGAAATAACCATGGCGGTTCCTGTAGCCAAATTCAGATTGAATGAAGGTTATCACGTGCCAGAATTATGCGAGTAAGTATCCCAACACTACAGTCTAAAATATGTCAGGCATTCGATTGATTCGTCAATATGTTTGTCCGTTGTTAGATAACGCATGGGACACTTCAATATCTGTAAACCGTTTTGAAACGTGATGACAGTATTAATGTGTGTTAATTTTTGGTTGGTCACCTACACGGACTTGAGCGTACTTCGTTGATATCAACGGTTCATATAAACCCACTTATTTCTAGCTTGATTTGAAAAAAAAATATCATCAACCCAAGAAATGAAATCAGTAATCATGATATATTGCATATTATTGGTTGAAACAATTTGATCTTCACTTTATTAACAATAACAAAAACAAACTACTGTAGAAATCAACTCCTTAAAATATAACTGATGTGGCAACTGAATACAGAAATCCCTTATATAGGAATATAATTAATTGGTATGGTATAGAACTGAAGAAGGCCATCACTTGATTTCAGGGATGGATAACCTTTTTTTGTGCCGATCGATTGAAATATTACTGCAAAATACCTTGTAAAATATAGCAGCATCGGAGCTATTTCTTAGAGTTGCAAAATGGCGCAGGAGCGGGTCGCTATGGCGAATTGGAGAATTTTCAAAAATTCTCCGAATAGTCGAAGGATCAAGATATTTAGTTTACTTGTTGACTTTCTCTCGCAAATTTTCTCCAAGGAAGTCGAAATATCTTCCGACTTTTTCTATTTCGACTCGCCACGATAGACACATACAATTAGCTTGACATAGAACATCTTTCTGATACGGTTGAATTCCCAATGGAGTACCAAATTCTAATGAAGTGTTCATCGAATTATCATTTTAGACTTGTGGACGCTATCCATGCTATGACATATGATCTGAGAGGTAACTGGGCAGGATTTGCTGACACACATAGTCCTTTATACAAAAGACCACATGACCAGTGGGCTTACGAAACACTCAACGTGGTAAGAATATCGCAGAAGCCAATTATTCCATTAAAAATAATTTTAATAACGGGTTTTTCCAGAATGATGGACTGCAGCTATGGGTTAACTATGGATGTTCGCCAAAGAAGCTTGTTGTAGGAGTTCCCTTGTATGGAAGAAGTTTCACGTTGAGCAACAGTAATAATAACTATAATTTGGGAACTTACATTAATAAAGAAGCTGGAGGTGGAAACCCAGGACCTTACACTAATGCATCTGGTACCTTGGCTTACTATGAGGTAAGTTTACTTTTACACATCAATATTGAGTACTAATTGGAACTATAGAATTCAAGAATTATATCTTTGAAGATATCTTAAGGATATTATTCAAACAATTCCTGGTATATTTCTCGTTTCTAGATATGTGAAATGCTGAAGGACAAATCTGAAGGATGGACAAGAAAATGGGACGAGTATGGAAAGGTTCCATATGCCTACAAAGGTATTTTTGAATCATATGCTATAATTCCATGAATGTTGCTTCAACTGATTTAATTTTGAAACTCATTCAAGGAAATCAATGGGTTGGTTATGAGGACCCTGAAAGTGTTAAAATAAAAATGGATTTCATCAAAGAAAAGGGTTATGGTGGTGCTATGGTATGGGCTATAGATATGGATGATTTCCATGGAATCTGTGGTCCCAAGAATGAACTTATGACTATACTCGCAGGAAGCATGATGTCCTATGTAGTTCCAGAGCCTACTATTACTACAACTCCTAGAGTAAGATTTAATCGTCCATTTGTCTGATATACATCTATGCGAAATTTTTAATGAAAATCTAGAGTGTCTTCGAGATAGGGTTTCATGGTGCAAAAACGTACTTCTTAGAATTCGTGGATAGGTCCTGCCTCAACAGTATCTTGTCACATTTTTTTGCGTGTATGTTCATGGGAACAGTGTGCTATCGTTTCGACCAAATGAAATTTTCAAATTTCTCCCCTAATGGACTCCAAAGATTAGATCGTCCGAATGAGGAAACGATAACTGTCTAAAGGAACAAGCTAACTACTTCTCACTTTCAGGTTAGGTCGCGCATCAGAATTTGACAGTTATGTTCGTTGATGGGCCAAATCAGCCAAACGGAATCTTTAATACCTCATCAACTACACTGCGCAAAAAAATTAACGCACATTATGGAAATCTCAAATTTATTCTACAACTGAAGAGGTTGAAGTCTCTCGAATGGAATGGCCAGCAAGAGGTCCAGATCTCAATCCGATTGAGCAGGTTTGGGACAACCTCAATAGAAGGCTGAGAAGTTCAGAAAATCATCCAGCTACTCTTAATGACTTAGGAATCCAACTCGGAGAAATCTGGGAAGGATTAGATCAGAACATTTTAAGATCACTCATTTTGAGTATGAACCGTCGTTGCCGAGCTGTAATTAACGCAAGGGGTGAAAATACCAAGTATTAAATCACTTATCAGCATTTCAGTATTTTGAAAATTGTTCATTTCTCTTCTTTCACATAAGATTCGGTGAAATCCTGAATTTTTCTTCCATTTAATGTGTCTTGTTTCGTTCAAAACCTTCCCGAGAGAACATAAAATATAAGTTATAAGGTCAATGTAGAGTTAACTTTCATTAAAATTGAAATTTTCAGAATGTGCGTTAATTTTTTTGCGCAGTGTACTTGAGCGATCGGATTGAAACTTGGTTGTCAGTTGAAGCATACCGACGCGTTAATGAATTTCAAAGACATTTTTTTTTTCAAAATTATTCTTGATAAAATTTTCTGCTCCGACCTTGAAACATATATTTTACAACGGTGTACAAAATTTCGGTTTTATTCAATATATCTGTTTGAAGATATTGGGAAAAATATGTTTTCTTCGGTATCGTTGTTATTTTTCGGAATATTTTGAAAAATACCATTTCTATCATGATGAAACTTGGTGACAAGTTGGAAAATGCTGATTCACAACTTTGTGTGAATTTTCGTAATCATTGTGTCATTCAAATAATTTTTCAAAAATCAAATTCTTCGAAATTTTGTTGAAATTTTTTTTTCTGAAACTATCCATCATATTTCAGAGATATTCTGCACAGACTTCGAATCCTTTATTTCCTACATCGCACCAAATTTCAGTTCGATCCGATTTCAACTAGATATATTGGAAAAAAATATGTCAAATTTCGTAATGGTCGTGTTTTGAATAGTTTCAAAAAAAATTCAAACACTACTCATCAAATTTCGACGGGATTTTGCACAGGGAAATTTCAGTTTGATCCGATTTTTATTTTCGCAGATATTGAGAAAAAATATATGTCCACATAATTTCGTGGTTTTTCTCCTCGGATTTGCTATTTCCGAAATAACTCAAAAATCCTGATCCAATCCTGATGAACCTTTATAACTAGTTGAAAAACGCGAATGAACAACTTTGTGCGAAATTTCGTTACGGTCGTGTCATTAAATTATTTCAAAAAAATTTTTTTCATATATTCTATATTCTGCGATCTTCTGCCACATGATCCTCATAAAATTTTGCATGCATCCTAAAGCTATCGTTTTCCGATCAAGTACTGGATCTCATTTCGATCCAATTTGTATTATGTATCTGAAAGAAACGACTTAGAATTTTGGTATTTGTAGAGTAGATTTTGGGATCAATTGCGAAGGTCGAATTCGTGAATTGGTAACATCCACCTAATGCTGAATTTCATAATAGGGAACATATGAAAGGAAAATCGCCAAATTTTTCCATCAATAAGTAAAGCTGCGTTTGGTGGAGTCAATACGTGAAAAGATCACCGCTTTGAAATTGTAACCTGCGCGCAAAACCTGCTGAATTCACATCAGCAGCACATAATTTCTTCTTCATTTCATCAACATATGCAAATCTGAAAAATTCTTGAAGACATCCTAGAGGAATGAATGTGTAATATCTCATATATTTTTCTCAACACATTTTTAATCATTGAAGGCTGAGTGGGCCAGACCACCAAGCACTCCATCTGCAGATGGATCAGGTCCAGCAGTCACTGTGACGAAGCCTGGCCAATGGAACCCCTCACACACGCAAACTACAAGTACCTACAAACCTTCTAGCTCTTCTAGACCATCAACATCATACCAAAGCAGCTCCAGCCCCAAACCAACAACCTCAAACCCTATTTCCTCCCCTACCAACGATATTGATGAGGGATGCACTGAGGATTATTTACCCCATATTGACTGTACTAAGGTAATGTATCATATTCACAAAAAATAATTTAACAAAAGATAGAATGTTATATTAACGGATTCTTTTCAGTACTATCGATGTGTCCATGGCAAGAAAATGCAATTTGATTGCAAACCAGGAACTGTTTATCATACAGTGAGTCATATCTGTGATTGGCCTGCAAACGCCGATAGGGATGAATGCAGGAAAGTGTAATTTTTCCGAACTGATTCTTTTAATTTATATATTTAATATATGTAGTTGCATCACTCTGTATGGAACAGTTTGTGATTATTTAATGTAATCAAAATATAATTTATGAAATTATCTCGTACTTTCATTCAAAATGTACTCTCCTTTCAATATATCCAATATTAATTTTTATACCATTTGACGAGGAACGTACCAATCAATCAACTTTCAAAAACCTCTTATATTTTTGCTTTCAAGAATCGAATCCAAAATATCGAAAACATCCAGAACAATTTGTAGGAACCTCGCACGCATACAGATCGAAGTGTTGAAAAACCTAGAAAAACACTGACGCTTGTTCACATTGCGAAATAGCGACTTGGAAATTTCAGTGAAATTTAAATGAAATATAAAAATCTCCGAAAAAATTTTTTTTTCAAATTTCTCCATGGATAATTCTTCCTATTAACACTGTTCATCTTCCAACATAGTTTCATTTCGATCAGATAAATATTTTTTCGGAGTTATCGAAAAACCGAAATTTCAAATGGCTGTAACACAAAAACCATTCGGCAGATTTGGCCCATTAACGAACTCAACCGAGATATTCAGGATCAAAACCTGACCTGAAAATTTCAAGACTCTAGGTCCTTCCTTTCGGAAGTTTGATCACATACGGCCGGACAGAATCAAATTCGACCACGGATTCTTCATCAGTGAGTCCACCTAGACGTTTGAGACCGATTTCAGGTCAAAATTCGAAAATGACACATTATGACAAAACGGTAACGCGCTGTTTCCCAGAACAAGTGCGAAAAGTACCTACCTACCTATTTTCATGGCGAAAACTGTTGTTTCTGTTTAAAATTGCATTTTAACAATAATATACAAAATGCATGAATTTTGAAAGCATCAAATCATAGTCGTTAGAGCATTTCTCAAGATGAGCAAAATATATGAAATTGTATCAATTAATAAATAATGCAGAGTTCTATGAATTTTCGAAGTGAGTAAACGTGTCTAAATGAGCTCTTTTCTGCTTTATATTGAGTTTAACTCTATGCTCTTGTCATAACATTAATATAGTTGGATAGCATAGACTAAGACTACATAAGAAGTCTATGTTGAATAGTTTGTTTGTTGTGTTATAAGGTCGCTTTGTAAACAAAAAAAATGGCATTGATACAGAAAGATATGCAGGAGTTAATGAAGGAGGCAACGAAAGCAATCTTATCCGACCAAAACTTCCTGGATTCACTGATAGATGAAAATAGATGAAGTACTCGCTAGACAGCGGAAAAAATTCGAGGACTATGAGCAGAAAATAACGTCGTTGGAGGGCGAAAACGAAAATCTCAATCGTAAAATTGCGATGCTGGACCTAAACGTCCAAACCAAAGAAAAAAACGCATTAGGATATTTGATGTGTTGAATGTGAAGAAGAGAACACCGAAGATACACTTCGAAATCTTTTCAATAAAACGATGAGTCAAAATTATTGTCGCTATAAACGCACTGACTCATACGAAGGTGTAAAAGGGCCACTCTTTGTCGACAAAAATTTTTCCACCTAATTCCGACTTTAATCTCGCAATTTGACTAATTCCGACTTTGAACTCGGAATTTTAGACTAATTCCGACTTTAAACTCGGAATTAGACTAATTCCGACTTTGAACTCAGAATTATAGACTAATTCCGACTTCAAACTCGGAATTATACATAATTCCGACTTTGAACTCGGAATTAGACTAATTCCGAGTTTGAAGTCGGAATTATAGACTAATTCCGACTTTGAACTCGGAATTAGTCTATAATTCCGAGTTCAAATCGGAATTAGTCTTATTCCGAGTTTAAAGTCGGAATTAGTCTACAATTCCGAGTTCAAAGTCGGAATTAGTCTAAATCCGAGTTTAAACTCGGAATTAGGTAGAAAAATTTTTGTCTACGCCTTCGTAGACTCATGTTTCCGTGTGGGACGACAAAAAAACATCGAGAAAACCGCAAGAAATGATGCCAACAAACAGCATCCCGTGTCATACTGGTACGTTTCTGTAATTACAAAGACAAGCAGAAAATCCTGGAAAATCGCAAGCTATCGAAATCCAGTGGCGTCGTCATTAAGGAAGTCCTAACAAAATTCAAATTGGATTTAAAGAAAATGGCAGAATGATATGGTGTAGAAGTGGATATCGAACAATACTGAACGATGATACGTGTATTATTTTCATTCTATATTTTTCCTTAATTGTTCCCTTTTTTATGCTGCTTATAATATATACTTGTATAGATTTTTTTTAGGCGACTTTGTCGGAATGGATGCAAAGGAATAATTTTAAATGTTACCATCAAAATTTTAGACGTTTGATGACAAAACTGAATGAATTAAAACTGATTATTGAGGAGGAAGATTATGATATGTGATTACTGGAACAGAATCTTGAATATCAAATTTATAGATCAGACAGGAATTTGAAGTTAACCATAAAAGGTGAGAGGTGGAGGGGTATTGATAGTAGTGAATAAAAAGTTCAAGATACTGGAGATTAATCGTATTGTGATGTTTTCTTCGTTTATCAGAACGTTCAGAATAATTAAACTATTTATTTACACTAATAATAAATAACTCAACCACTAATTATATCAAAGTCTGTGCATAATTTATTTTCACTGATCACTTTCCGTTTCGAATAACTCCGCTGAATGAACCCCTGTGCTGATCCTCGCCCGTCCTTATATAACTCGTGGAAGTTCTCGCGATTGCGAGAAGGTTCTAGTCATCAGGCGGATGACGCATAGAAATCCGGAGTTTTCTAGAAGACTCTCGCACTGACAGGGCTGTACTCGTCACACTGTCCCTGCCTTATAAGCCTGTTCGGTCCCAGAACAGATTCCAGGAATTCCTCGAAGGACCGTGGCGAAATTTGCAATCGCCGCCAACTCTACAGAAGCCCTTCTGATGGAAGTAACAGTCTACGGTGTCGCTAGGCTTTTCGATTTTCTTTGGATTGAAATTGCATACCAATATCTGCAAACCTGTCTTCTGAAAGACTACTTCAAGCAATGCTGCGCACAACCTGCCAATTATGTTGATCCAGCCCACAACCTAGCTTGTGAACAGCTAATTTCCTAATCCCAAAGCACTGAAGATCTTTTTCAAGCCATGCAGCGCTGTCCATAAATTCTGGTAGGTGGGCTTCTGAAATAAATCCTGCTTGGTGACTATGTAATAAACGAACCGACCCTCTGACTCCAATCTAAGGCATTTTCCGATTCGAGGCTGCTGTCTCATTAGTTCCAAATTCATTTCCGAATACTCTTGCTATTCTCCTACTCATTCTTTGATCGGCTCCTACACAATGAGCAAGAGAGTATTCCTTGGGAACTGTAAACAGGTCTTGATAAACTTTCTGTGTGACGCCAAACCATGCAACGCGTGTTCCCTCATAGTTATTCCTGAATTTCTAGAAATCGTCATTTTCCTTCGCCGGAACCTCGATGAGGTGTATTTCTTCTTCGTCACCTTGTGTTGACGTGTACGGAGCCAATCGGTTGAAATGGGCGACCTTCGGTTTTCCTCTGGGGAGCTTCCGTATCCGGTAAACTACATAATTTATCCTTTTCATAACTTCATACGGTCCTTCCCACTGTCTCTGTGGTGATAATCCTCCTCTTCCTTGCGGGTTAAACAACCACACTAGATCTCCTGCGGTGAACCCTCCTTCAATGGCCTTGATGCCATAGCGCATTTTCATCTGATCACTTGCTTGCTGCATTTGATTGCGCACCTTGGCATGAATGTAATCTAGCTTGCTCCTCAATTTGCTGACGTAGTCCTCCCCGGCTATATCTTCTCCAGGATAACACCCAAACTCAAGGTCACAAGGTAGTCTATATTTCTCTGCCGAATATTATATTGGCTGGAGTTTCCTTTGTAGATTCTTGCAAATATCATCCCAGTCCCGCTGGTGATCGGAGACTACTTTGGCTCGATGTTTTTCCATGGTCCTATTCATTCTTTCGATCATGCCATCTGATTGGGGATGTTGAGGTGACGTTCTTATTTTATTGATCCCCAATTTTCTACAAACTTCTTAGAATAACGTCGACTCGAAATTTCGGCCTTGAGTACAATGCAGCCCTGGGGTATTCCAAATCTGCAGGAACGTTCTTTGACCAACTTATCCGCAACCGCACTTGCTTCTCGATCAGGAATACCGTACGCTTCCACCCATTTGGTAAAATAGTCCATCGCTACCAAAATGTACTTGTTTCCATGGTCTGTTTCGGGAAAAGGGCCTGCTCTGTCGATAGCTACTCGTTCCACGGGAGATCCGACGTTATATTGCTTCATTGGAGCATTTCCTTTGCCATAAGCGCCATTAGCTGCAGCAGAAGCCTTACAAGTTCTACGCCAGTCTTTAAAGTCTTTCTCGCAGTTAATCCAATAAAACCGTTGCCTGATTTTCTCCGGCGTCTTAGTAATCCCAAAATGTCCTCCAGAAGTCCCATTATGTAGTCTGGTCAAAACGTTCGTCACTCGACTCTTCGGCACGATCAACTGAAGCCTTTGCTCAGATCCATCTTCATTTTCCAAGCAACGTATTCAGAAGAATTTTTTCGTCAAAATTGTGAATGTCTCATTCTATTGGAACATAAATAATCAGAGTATGTTTCATACAATTTTGTAGAGTGGACATATTGCGTATATTTTGTAGTGAATGTTCACTTCACGTGGTAATAAGTTTTTTCAGAAAATCGGGTCAATGTTACGAGATTTATAATGGGTAGAATTAAACTATGTCATTTCATCACCATTTTGCTGAGAATTATATCAAGTTTTGAAAATTATTTCATACATCCGAAAAGCAGCAGTCATCATCAGCTACGTTCAGCGAAAAAAATATTTCGAATCAGGACCAATTTAGAGACATATGGTGACCGAAAAAATCGAGAAAAGGTTGCGATTTTTCACGAATTTCCAAAATGCCCAAATTTTTTGATAATCTGAGTAGTCATGACCTAGTCTGTTACCACTACAAATATTGTTTAAGGTTTATCGGACACCCTGTATACTGTATAACATATTGGTTTAGTGGACCTGATTTCCTAAGCACGCGCGACAACTAAAGATTATGAAATTACCACGTGGCTAAAGTTGTCCCCATATAGAAGTGATTTACAGACGACTTCGAATTTTCTCCTACAAAAATAATTGGTGTGCTTCTACAGCATAAGGGAGAAGAAAGAATGAACCGCCCTTGATATACCTTGTCTTTATACAATGGTCTTACTGTGAAATTACGTGTATACAAGACATACAACTGAGCGTAGCTTAACGCAGAAAACAAAATCCTATCTGGAAACAAAAATTTCACGAAATCGTTGAAACCCTTTTTCGAGATACGCAAAATATATTTATATGGGGTATATATACAAGCAGTGTAACCAATGGTACGAGATTGATTGTTTGTATATTATAGATATATACCCGTATTTTTCTTATACAGATTCTAAATTAATGTAGGTACTAGTCTATAGCGATGATAATGAAAAGCAGAAATAATTAGTCGTGATAAGCCAAAAAATTCCCGTAAAAAAACCTAGAAAAGCTACAGCCTTCACGGCAGTGATTTTCTAGGATTTTCGATAAAATACTGGATTTCAATTCTATCTTATCTGTTTTTTTGAAAATATCGAGAAAATAAAATCAAAAAAAATATTTGTAGGGAAGGTTTGGACCTTAATTACAAAGGCCGAATTCGTGAAAGGGTTAAGTCCGCCCAATGATTCCGTAGATATACCGGCCCATTCAAAATTTTATTTTCCCAATATTTCCAAAAATACAGATTAGATCGAATTGAATTACAGTATACTTAATCGAAAAATGACAGTTTATTTGAAGTATCATACAGAATTTAATAAGAATAATATGATGAGAAGATCACAGAATATTGAATATTTGAAAAAAAATTTGAAATTTTTTTTTTCAGATATCAAGAAGAAAACCAAGAAATTTTATATATTTTTTCCCAATATCTCCAAAACTAATAGCCTTATCGAATTGAAATTTGGGACATTGCTGTGAAAAACGAAGCTCAAGGTATGAGCAAAATTGTTTTCGAATATGATCAATAGTTTCTGAAAAAAACAATTTTTTTCTAAAGAAATTTGGAAATTTTTTTTTTTTTCAAATTTAGTGTCGATACGATCTCGACGAAATATTGCTCAAAGTTGCGCGTCGTTATGCTCCAACTAACTGCCACGTTTCAATTCAATCACTCCAGTAGTTCCTGAAATATGAAGTAAACCTCAAAACTTCAAATGGCTATAACTCCGAAACCATTCAGCCGATTGGCCCATTAACGAACTTAACCGCGGCATCGGATTCGTTACAGTGAGTTCAACCTAGTCGTTTGAGACCATTTTCGGCTCAAAATTCGAAAATTACAGATATTTGGACAAAAGGATAGCATGCTGTTTCCCTATAGAACATGCGCGCAAAAAGTATAGTAGATAACTCAGAGAAATGATCATTTCTCACTTCAGTAAGGGTGTACAGATTAGGGTTTCATATCTACACGTAGTGCCACCACGATTTTCCTCGCTTTGGCTTTATTTCGTATTATTTATTAGGTACACAGTATTCATTATTAGACTTGTGGACGCTATCCATGCTATGACATATGATCTGAGAGGTAACTGGGCAGGATTTGCTGACACACATAGTCCTTTATACAAAAGACCACATGATCAGTGGGCTTACTAAACACTCAACGTGGTAAGAATATCGCAGAAGCCAATTATTCCATTAAAAATAATTTCAATAACGGATTTTTCTAGAATGATGGACTACAGCTATGGGTTAACTATGGATGTTCGCCAAAGAAGCTTGTTGTAGGAGTTCCCTTGTATGGAAGAAGTTTCACGTTGAGCAACAGTAATAATAACTATAATTTGGGAACTTACATTAATAAAGAAGCTGGAGGTGGTAACCCAGGACCTTACACTAATGCATCTGGTACCTTGGCTTACTATGAGGTAAGTTTACTTTACCACATCAATATTGAGTACTAATTGGCCCTATAGAATTCAAGAATTATATCTTTAAAGATATCTTAAGGATATTATTTGAACATTTCCTGGTATATTTCTCGTTTCTAGATATGTGAAATGCTGAAGGACAAATCGGAAGGATGGACAAGAAAATGGGACGAGTATGGAAAGGTTCCATATGCCTACAAAGGTATTTTTGAATCATATGCTATAATTTCATGAAGGTTGCTTCAACTGATTTAATTTTGAAACTCATTCAAGGAAACCAATGGGTTGGTTATGAGGACCCTGAAAGTGTTAAAATAAAAATGGATTTCATCAAAGAAAAGGGTTATGGTGGTGCTATGGTATGGGCTATAGATATGGATGATTTCCATGGAATCTGTGGTCCCAAGAATGAACTTATGACTATACTCGCAGGAAGCATGATGTCCTATGTAGTTCCAGAGCCTACTATTACTACAACTCCTAGAGTAAGATTCAATCGACCATTTGTCTGATATACATCTATGCGAAATTCTGAATGAAAAATCTAGAGTGTCTTCGAGATAGGGTTTCATGGTGCAACAACGTATTTCTTAGAATTCGATGATAGGTCCTGCCTCAACAGTATCTTGTTACATTTTTTTGCGCGTATGTTCAAGGGAACAGCGTGCTATCGTTTCGACCAAAGGAAACTTTCAAATTTCTCCCCTAATGGACTCCAAAGATTAGCTCTTCCGAATGAGGAAACGATAACTGTCTAAAGGAATAAGCTAACGACTTCGCACTTTCAGGTTAGGTCGCGCATCAGAATGTGACAGTTATGTTCGTTGATGGGCCAAATCAGACAAACAGATTCTTTGATACCTCATCAACTACTTCAGCGATCGGATTGAAACTTGGTTGTCAGTTGAAGCATACCAACGCGTTTATGAATTTCAAAGACATTTTTTTTTTCAAAATTATTCTTGAAAAAATTTTCTGCTCCGACCTTGAAACATATATTTCATAACGGTGTACAAAATTTCGGTTTTATTCAATATATGTGTTTGAAGATATTGGGAAAAAATATGTTTTCTTCGATATCGTTGTTATTTTCCGGAATATCTTGAAAAATACCATTTCTATCATGATGAAACTTGGTGACAAGTTGGAAAATGCTGATTCACAACTTTGTGTGAAATTTCGTAATCATTGTGTCATTCAAATAATTTTTCAAAAATCAAATTCTTCCAAATTTGTTGAAATTTTTTTTTCAGAAACTATCCATCATATTTCAGAGAAATTCTGCACAGACTTCGAATCCTTTATTTCCTACTTCGCACCAAATTTCAGCTCGATCCGATTTCAACTAGAGATATTGGAAAAAAATATGTCAAATTTCGTAATGGTCGTGTTTAGAATAGTTTCCAAAAAAAATTCAAAAATTTCTCATCAAATTTCGACGGAATTTTGCACAAGGAAATTTCAGTTTGATCCGATTTTTATTTTCGCAGATATTGAGAAAAAATAATGTCCACATAATTTCGTGGTTTTTCTCCTCGGATGTGCTATTTCCGAAATAACTCAAAAATCCTGATCCAATCCTGATGAATCTTTATAACTAGTTGAAAAACGCGAATGAACAACTTTGTGCGAAATTTCGTTACGGTCGTGTCATTAAATTATTTCAAAAAATTTTTTTTCATATATTCTATATTTTGCGATCTTCTGCCACATGATCCTCATGAAATTTTGCATGAACCCTAAAGCTATCGTTTTCCGATCAAGTACTGGATCTGATTTCGATCCAATTTGTATTATGTATCTGAAAGAAACGACTTAGAATTTTGGTATTTGTAGAGTAGATTCTGGGATCAATTGCGAAGGTCGAATTCGTGAATTGGTAAAATCCACCTGATGCTGAATTTCATAATAAGGAACATGTGAAAAGAAAATCGCCAAATATTTCCATCAGGAAGTAAAGCTGCGTTTGGCGGCGTCAATACGTGAAAAGATGACCGCTCTGGAATTTTAACCTGCGCGCAAAACCAGCTGACTTCACATTATAGCAGCACAGAATTTTTTCTACATTTCATCAACATATTCAAATCTGAGAATTCTTGAAGACATCCTAGAGGAATGAATGTGTAATATCTCATATATTTTTCTCAACACATTTTTAAATCATTGAAGGCTGAGTGGGCCAGACCACCAAGCACTCCATCTGCAGATGGATCAGGTCCAGCAGTCACTGTGACGAAGCCTGGCCAATGGAACCCCTCACACACGCAAACTACAAGTACCTACAAACCTTCTAGCTCTTCTAGACCATCAACATCATACCAAAGCAGCTCCAGCCCCAAACCAACAACCTCAAAACCTATTTCCTCCCCTACCAACGATATTGATGAGGGATGCACTGAGGATTATTTACCCCATATTGACTGTACTAAGGTAATGTATCATATTCACAAAAAATAATATAACAAAAGATAGAATGTTATATTAACGGATTCTTTTCAGTACTATCGATGTGTCCATGGCAAGAAAATGCAATTTGATTGCAAACCAGGCACTGTTTATCATACAGTGAGTCATATCTGTGATTGGCCTGCAAACGCCGATAGGGATGAATGCAGGAAAGTGTAATTTTTCCGAACTGATTCTTTTAATTTATATATTTAATATATGTAGTTGCATCACTCTGTATGGAACAGTTGGTGATTATTTAATCAAAATATAATTTATGAAAATATCTTCTACTCTCATTCAAAGCGTACTCTCCTTTCAATATATCCAATATTAATTTTTATGCCATTTGACGAGGAACATACCTTTAATCAATCAACTTTCAAAAACCTCTTGTATTTTTGCTGTCAAGAATCGAATCCCAAATATCGAAAACGTCCAGAACAATTTGTAGGAACCTCACACGCATACAGATCGAAGTGTTGAAAAACCTAGGAAAGCACTGACACTTGTTCACATTGCGAAATGGCGACTTGGAAATTTCAGTGAAATTTAAATGAAATATAAAAATTTCCAAAAAAAAAATTTGTTTCAAATTTCTCCATGGATAATTCTTCCTATTAACACTGTTCATCTACCAACTAAGTTTCATTTCGATCAGATAAATATTTTTTTCAGAGTTATCGAAAAACCGAAATTTCAAATGGCTGTAACACAAAAACCATTCGGCAGATTTGGCCCATTAACGAACTCAACCGAGATATTCAGGATCAAAACCTGACCTGAAAATTTCAAGACTCTAGGTCCTTCCTTTCGGAAGTTTGATCACATACGGCCGGACAGAATCAAATTCGACCACGGATTCTTCATCAGTGAGTCCACCTAGACGTTTGAGACCGATTTCAGGTCAAAATTCGAAAATTACACATTATGACAAAACGGTAACGCGCTGTTTCCCAGAACAAGTGCGAAAAGTACCTACCTACCTATTTTCATGGCGAAAACTGTTGTTTCTGTTTAAAATTGCATTTTAACAATAATATACAAAATGCATGAATTTTGAAAGCATCAAATCATAGTCGTTAGAGCATTTCTCAAGATGAGCAAAATATATGAAATTGTATCAATTAATAAATAATGCAGAGTTCTATGAATTTTCGAAGTGAGTAAACGTGTCTAAATGAGCTCTTTTCTGCTTTATATTGAGTTTAACTCTATGCTCTTGTCATAACATTAATATAGTTGGATAGCATAGACTAAGACTACATAAGAAGTCTATGTTGAATAGTTTGTTTGTTGTGTTATAAGGTCGCTTTGTAAACAAAAAAAATGGCATTGATACAGAAAGATATGCAGGAGTTAATGAAGGAGGCAACGAAAGCAATCTTATCCGACCAAAACTTCCTGGATTCACTGATAGATGAAAATAGATGAAGTACTCGCTAGACAGCGGAAAAAATTCGAGGACTATGAGCAGAAAATAACGTCGTTGGAGGGCGAAAACGAAAATCTCAATCGTAAAATTGCGATGCTGGACCTAAACGTCCAAACCAAAGAAAAAAACGCATTAGGATATTTGATGTGTTGAATGTGAAGAAGAGAACACCGAAGATACACTTCGAAATCTTTTCAATAAAACGATGAGTCAAAATTATTGTCGCTATAAACGCACTGACTCATACGAAGGTGTAAAAGGGCCACTCTTTGTCGACAAAAATTTTTCCACCTAATTCCGACTTTAATCTCGCAATTTGACTAATTCCGACTTTGAACTCGGAATTTCAGACTAATTCCGACTTTAAACTCGGAATTAGACTAATTCCGACTTTGAACTCAGAATTATAGACTAATTCCGACTTCAAACTCGGAATTATACATAATTCCGACTTTGAACTCGGAATTAGACTAATTCCGAGTTTGAAGTCGGAATTATAGACTAATTCCGACTTTGAACTCGGAATTAGTCTATAATTCCGAGTTCAAATCGGAATTAGTCTTATTCCGAGTTTAAAGTCGGAATTAGTCTACAATTCCGAGTTCAAAGTCGGAATTAGTCTAAATCCGAGTTTAAACTCGGAATTAGGTAGAAAAATTTTTGTCTACGCCTTCGTAGACTCATGTTTCCGTGTGGGACGACAAAAAAACATCGAGAAAACCGCAAGAAATGATGCCAACAAACAGCATCCCGTGTCATACTGGTACGTTTCTGTAATTACAAAGACAAGCAGAAAATCCTGGAAAATCGCAAGCTATCGAAATCCAGTGGCGTCGTCATTAAGGAAGTCCTAACAAAATTCAAATTGGATTTAAAGAAAATGGCAGAATGATATGGTGTAGAAGTGGATATCGAACAATACTGAACGATGATACGTGTATTATTTTCATTCTATATTTTTCCTTAATTGTTCCCTTTTTTATGCTGCTTATAATATATACTTGTATGGATTTTTTTTAGGCGACTTTGTCGGAATGGATGCAAAGGAATAATTTTAAATGTTACCATCAAAATTTTAGACGTTTGATGACAAAACTGAATGAATTAAAACTGATTATTGAGGAGGAAGATTATGATATGTGATTACTGGAACAGAATCTTGAATATCAAATTTATAGATCAGACAGGAATTTGAAGTTAACCATAAAAGGTGAGAGGTGGAGGGGTATTGATAGTAGTGAATAAAAAGTTCAAGATACTGGAGATTAATCGTATTGTGATGTTTTCTTCGTTTATCAGAACGTTCAGAATAATTAAACTATTTATTTACACTAATAATAAATAACTCAACCACTAATTATATCAAAGTCTGTGCATAATTTATTTTCACTGATCACTTTCCGTTTCGAATAACTCCGCTGAATGAACCCCTGTGCTGATCCTCGCCCGTCCTTATATAACTCGTGGAAGTTCTCGCGATTGCGAGAAGGTTCTAGTCATCAGGCGGATGACGCATAGAAATCCGGAGTTTTCTAGAAGACTCTCGCACTGACAGGGCTGTACTCGTCACACTGTCCCTGCCTTATAAGCCTGTTCGGTCCCAGAACAGATTCCAGGAATTCCTCGAAGGACCGTGGCGAAATTTGCAATCGCCGCCAACTCTACAGAAGCCCTTCTGATGGAAGTAACAGTCTACGGTGTCGCTAGGCTTTTCGATTTTCTTTGGATTGAAATTGCATACCAATATCTGCAAACCTGTCTTCTGAAAGACTACTTCAAGCAATGCTGCGCACAACCTGCCAATTATGTTGATCCAGCCCACAACCTAGCTTGTGAACAGCTAATTTCCTAATCCCAAAGCACTGAAGATCTTTTTCAAGCCATGCAGCGCTGTCCATAAATTCTGGTAGGTGGGCTTCTGAAATAAATCCTGCTTGGTGACTATGTAATAAACGAACCGACCCTCTGACTCCAATCTAAGGCATTTTCCGATTCGAGGCTGCTGTCTCATTAGTTCCAAATTCATTTCCGAATACTCTTGCTATTCTCCTACTCATTCTTTGATCGGCTCCTACACAATGAGCAAGAGAGTATTCCTTGGGAACTGTAAACAGGTCTTGATAAACTTTCTGTGTGACGCCAAACCATGCAACGCGTGTTCCCTCATAGTTATTCCTGAATTTCTAGAAATCGTCATTTTCCTTCGCCGGAACCTCGATGAGGTGTATTTCTTCTTCGTCACCTTGTGTTGACGTGTACGGAGCCAATCGGTTGAAATGGGCGACCTTCGGTTTTCCTCTGGGGAGCTTCCGTATCCGGTAAACTACATAATTTATCCTTTTCATAACTTCATACGGTCCTTCCCACTGTCTCTGTGGTGATAATCCTCCTCTTCCTTGCGGGTTAAACAACCACACTAGATCTCCTGCGGTGAACCCTCCTTCAATGGCCTTGATGCCATAGCGCATTTTCATCTGATCACTTGCTTGCTGCATTTGATTGCGCACCTTGGCATGAATGTAATCTAGCTTGCTCCTCAATTTGCTGACGTAGTCCTCCCCGGCTATATCTTCTCCAGGATAACACCCAAACTCAAGGTCACAAGGTAGTCTATATTTCTCTGCCGAATATTATATTGGCTGGAGTTTCCTTTGTAGATTCTTGCAAATATCATCCCAGTCCCGCTGGTGATCGGAGACTACTTTGGCTCGATGTTTTTCCATGGTCCTATTCATTCTTTCGATCATGCCATCTGATTGGGGATGTTGAGGTGACGTTCTTATTTTATTGATCCCCAATTTTCTACAAACTTCTTAGAATAACGTCGACTCGAAATTTCGGCCTTGAGTACAATGCAGCCCTGGGGTATTCCAAATCTGCAGGAACGTTCTTTGACCAACTTATCCGCAACCGCACTTGCTTCTCGATCAGGAATACCGTACGCTTCCACCCATTTGGTAAAATAGTCCATCGCTACCAAAATGTACTTGTTTCCATGGTCTGTTTCGGGAAAAGGGCCTGCTCTGTCGATAGCTACTCGTTCCACGGGAGATCCGACGTTATATTGCTTCATTGGAGCATTTCCTTTGCCATAAGCGCCATTAGCTGCAGCAGAAGCCTTACAAGTTCTACGCCAGTCTTTAAAGTCTTTCTCGCAGTTAATCCAATAAAACCGTTGCCTGATTTTCTCCGGCGTCTTAGTAATCCCAAAATGTCCTCCAGAAGTCCCATTATGTAGTCTGGTCAAAACGTTCGTCACTCGACTCTTCGGCACGATCAACTGAAGCCTTTGCTCAGATCCATCTTCATTTTCCAAGCAACGTATTCAGAAGAATTTTTTCGTCAAAATTGTGAATGTCTCATTCTATTGGAACATAAATAATCAGAGTATGTTTCATACAATTTTGTAGAGTGGACATATTGCGTATATTTTGTAGTGAATGTTCACTTCACGCGGTAATAAGTTTTTTCAGAAAATCGGGTCAATGTTACGAGATTTATAATGGGTAGAATTAAACTATGTCATTTCATCACCATTTTGCTGAGAATTATATCAAGTTTTGAAAATTATTTCATACATCCGAAAAGCAGCAGTCATCATCAGCTACGTTCAGCGAAAAAAATATTTCGAATCAGGACCAATTTAGAGACATATGGTGACCGAAAAAATCGAGAAAAGGTTGCGATTTTTCACGAATTTCCAAAATGCCCAAATTTTTTGATAATCTGAGTAGTCATGACCTAGTCTGTTACCACTACAAATATTGTTTAAGGTTTATCGGACACCCTGTATACTGTATAACATATTGGTTTAGTGGACCTGATTTCCTAAGCACGCGCGACAACTAAAGATTATGAAATTACCACGTGGCTAAAGTTGTCCCCATATAGAAGTGATTTACAGACGACTTCGAATTTTCTCCTACAAAAATAATTGGTGTGCTTCTACAGCATAAGGGAGAAGAAAGAATGAACCGCCCTTGATATACCTTGTCTTTATACAATGGTCTTACTGTGAAATTACGTGTATACAAGACATACAACTGAGCGTTAGCTTAACGCAGAAAACAAAATCCTATCTGGAAACAAAAATTTCACGAAATCGTTGAAACCCTTTTTCGAGATACGCAAAATATATTTATATGGGGTATATATACAAGCAGTGTAACCAATGGTACGAGATTGATTGTTTGTATATTATAGATATATACCCGTATTTTTCTTATACAGATTCTAAATTAATGTAGGTACTAGTCTATAGCGATGATAATGAAAAGCAGAAATAATTAGTCGTGATAAGCCAAAAAATTCCCGTAAAAAAACCTAGAAAAGCTACAGCCTTCACGGCAGTGATTTTCTAGGATTTTCGATAAAATACTGGATTTCAATTCTATCTTATCTGTTTTTTTGAAAATATCGAGAAAATAAAATCAAAAAAAATATTTGTAGGGAAGGTTTGGACCTTAATTACAAAGGCCGAATTCGTGAAAGGGTTAAGTCCGCCCAATGATTCCGTAGATATACCGGCCCATTCAAAATTTTATTTTCCCAATATTTCCAAAAATACAGATTAGATCGAATTGAATTACAGTATACTTAATCGAAAAATGACAGTTTATTTGAAGTATCATACAGAATTTAATAAGAATAATATGATGAGAAGATCACAGAATATTGAATATTTGAAAAAAAATTTGAAATTTTTTTTTTCAGATATCAAGAAGAAAACCAAGAAATTTTATATATTTTTTCCCAATATCTCCAAAACTAATAGCCTTATCGAATTGAAATTTGGGACATTGCTGTGAAAAACGAAGCTCAAGGTATGAGCAAAATTGTTTTCGAATATGATCAATAGTTTCTGAAAAAAACAATTTTTTTCTAAAGAAATTTGGAAATTTTTTTTTTTTTTCAAATTTAGTGTCGATACGATCTCGACGAAATATTGCTCAAAGTTGCGCGTCGTTATGCTCCAACTAACTGCCACGTTTCAATTCAATCACTCCAGTAGTTCCTGAAATATGAAGTAAACCTCAAAACTTCAAATGGCTATAACTCCGAAACCATTCAGCCGATTGGCCCATTAACGAACTTAACCGCGGCATCGGATTCGTTACAGTGAGTTCAACCTAGTCGTTTGAGACCATTTTCGGCTCAAAATTCGAAAATTACAGATATTTGGACAAAAGGATAGCATGCTGTTTCCCTATAGAACATGCGCGCAAAAAGTATAGTAGATAACTCAGAGAAATGATCATTTCTCACTTCAGTAAGGGTGTACAGATTAGGGTTTCATATCTACACGTAGTGCCACCACGATTTTCCTCGCTTTGGCTTTATTTCGTATTATTTATTAGGTACACAGTATTCATTATTAGACTTGTGGACGCTATCCATGCTATGACATATGATCTGAGAGGTAACTGGGCAGGATTTGCTGACACACATAGTCCTTTATACAAAAGACCACATGATCAGTGGGCTTACGAAACACTCAACGTGGTAAGAATATCGCAGAAGCCAATTATTCCATTAAAAATAATTTCAATAACGGATTTTTCTAGAATGATGGACTACAGCTATGGGTTAACTATGGATGTTCGCCAAAGAAGCTTGTTGTAGGAGTTCCCTTGTATGGAAGAAGTTTCACGTTGAGCAACAGTAATAATTTGGGAACTTACATTAATAAAGAAGCTGGAGGTGGTAACCCAGGACCTTACACTAATGCATCTGGTACCTTGGCTTACTATGAGGTAAGTTTACTTTACCACATCAATATTGAGTACTAATTGGCCCTATAGAATTCAAGAATTATATCTTTAAAGATATCTTAAGGATATTATTTGAACATTTCCTGGTATATTTCTCGTTTCTAGATATGTGAAATGCTGAAGGACAAATCGGAAGGATGGACAAGAAAATGGGACGAGTATGGAAAGGTTCCATATGCCTACAAAGGTATTTTTGAATCATATGCTATAATTTCATGAAGGTTGCTTCAACTGATTTAATTTTGAAACTCATTCAAGGAAACCAATGGGTTGGTTATGAGGACCCTGAAAGTGTTAAAATAAAAATGGATTTCATCAAAGAAAAGGGTTATGGTGGTGCTATGGTATGGGCTATAGATATGGATGATTTCCATGGAATCTGTGTTCCTGTTCCTGAAATATGAAGTAAACCTCAAAACTTCAAATGGCTATAACTCCGAAACCATTCAGCCGATTGGCCCATTAACGAACTTAACCGCGGCATTCCGATGCGCGAACTACCCTACAAGTTTCAAGTCGCTAGCTTCTTGCTGGTTCGACAGATATCGTGTCGTCGGCCGTCCGGACAGAATCGATTTTGACATCGGATTCGTTACAGTGAGTTCAACCTAGTCGTTTGAGACCATTTTCGGCTCTAAATTCGAAAATTACAGATATTTGGACAAAAGGATAGCATGTTTCCCTATAGAACATGCGCGCAAAAAGTATAGTAGATAACTCAGAGAAATGATCATTTCTCACTTCAGTAAGGGTGTACAGATTAGGGTTTCATATCTACACGTAGTGCCACCACGATTTTCCTCGCTTTGGCTTTATTTCGTATTATTTATTAGGTACACAGTATTCATTATTAGTGTCCATTAATGGTGGCCTAAGCTTGATGCTCAGCTTTGAAAGCTCACTTAAAAGATTATTCTGAGCGAGTAAATCCTAGAACCGATAGGGAGGTAAATTTACCTTGGGGCAATGTGTTGGTGTTGAAGGATTTCTAGAGGCCAAGAGTCAACACCAGTTTTGAGTACACTCAGCGCAGCAACAGAATAAAAAGAGATTGGAGTAAGTGTAATGGAAAAAGTGCAGCCCATCACTGTAGTGGTGAGCCCAAATTGATGTGTTAGTAGTTGGTTTTCTTCTCGTTGAAGTTGTCTCGGACGCTCAAAAAATCAGCGTACATTAATTGACGCAGAATATTAGCCAATCGAAGACATGTGGGTGTAGCGTCTTTGAAGCCGATTCGAATTGAAATTAAGTTTGAAACTATGGCGCGGATTTGAATTGAATTACTGCTTGAAACTTCGAAGTTCAAATAAATTGTCACCATCTCACGTTGTACATGCACAAGAAGTTAATGTAAATGTGATGTTTATTATTACTGTAAATTCTACTGAATCCCTGTTTGTTTTCCAAACAATTCATTATAGATTTTATAGTAATAAACATAATATTACATTAATTTTGTTTATTGAAGTGAATCACCATCACCACTTGGAGTGTATTGTGAAAGCATTGTATAAAGACTTGTGTGTGTGTCTTTATACAATGGAAAAAGCATTTTTTTAACAATGGTAGAAGATTGATACATGATTTCATTAAATTGTGCTGTAGTTTGTCCAATTTGTTTTCCTGAAAGGAGATCAGTACTTAGTTCTCTGTGGTAATCATTTTGAAATTACCTCTTATATGCAATCGTTACAATAGACTAAATGTGTAGGTTATAGTGGATAAAGTTTATAGGGACGTCCTTTATTGAAAGTGTTGAATTCAGGACAATCGCACAAGAAGTACATTGTGTTTCAGATTAGTATTTCTTCAAGTTATTCATTCAGTACATGGACCAAAATCATTAAAATATTTTGGCCTTGCTGAGTATCAATTACCATTTTATTAATAAGTTTAGGGAACGACCTAGGAATATCACTATGAATTGTCATTTATGTCAATTATTATATTGCATGATAAATTCCGAGTCATCAGGATATCTTAAAAATGATATTATTCAAGTACTCAATAATTTCTTGGATAAATAACTTTTTTCTAATATCCTTTAGTTTTGCCTCAGCAACTCTAACTTAAAGAAACAAAAGTTGTTAAAATTATTCAATTTTGGAGTTAATCCATTTATTGTCATATAAAATCTCGAGTTGAAATAAAGTATATATATGGTTGAAAAATGTCTTCACGGTCTTTATTGTAGTGTTCAAATCTGACAAGTACTTTCTGACCTAACAAATCTCTGAATTTTTTCTATTCTACCAAAGACAAGTCCTCATAATGAATTCCGCATAAGTTTGAGCGTTGAAATTTAATTACTTAGTTTACACTCGATCTAATCGATAAGTTTTAAGTTATGAGGGGAACAATATTTCAATTAAGTATACAACTCCGAGATATTCAAATCTGAAAGCCAAATCCTTCGAAAAAATTGCGGGTTAAAATTCCGAAATTGCAGACATTCAGGCAAAATAATGACGTTCTGGTCCCGTGGAACAAGCGCGTGTATTATAAATCCATGTAATCTCCGATAAAATTATCCTGGATTTATTGTAGAATTTAGAAAAACATGTGTTCGTGTTAACCACCGGAAAAGAATGCATTCATTTCAACAGAGAAACAAGAGATTCAACAAATTCTCTTTATTTTCAGTCATATTTCTTTTAGGATATTTCAACATGAGTAGACGATCCGGTTTGAGCACATATATGCTTCATTTCATCCATTTATAAACTATAATTTTTCAAACTAATGATCAAAACAGAGTGTTCAATACCAGGTATCCTACTCATCTTGGACCCTTATCAATAAATAAAATAAATTATGAACAATTAATTATCAACAACAAACGAAACAATAGATGAGACCACTTATATAATTCAATATCTTGATTTGGTGGTCTCACTGTCAACAACAAACAAACGAACACAAATACAGTTGGTATCACTCAAACTGCTCCTCTTTTCGTGGCCCCATCTTATCAAGAACACCCTGGAATTAAAAGTCATAATAACTATAAGCCTAGGAAAATATTTGTATTCCTCACCCTCAGGTGATTAAGAAGTGAAGAGTTTTCTTCTAGTATACACGATTTTGTTGGAAGGGGTATCTGAAACATAAATATGTATCAGTTGGTTGCCACAAAAATATTTTCGATCTTTACATTATCAGTCAGGGTTTCTCCTTCTGGGGTGGTATACTGAATAGGAGGTAATAAAATTGTTAATTAAAAAGTTTATTGTTCAAAATTATCTTGATGGATTTACTTACAGTGGAAGAACTAGAATCATCTTTCGATGGTGGTAAAGAATCGCGCTGAAATAAAGATGACAGTGAGGAACAAATTTCATAGATAAAATTGAATCATTGACAGAGCTAATGAGTTTTAACACTTACCAAAATTTCAGATATTTCTCTAGAAGATAATACAGCACTTGGTATTGGCGGTGGTGGGGGAATCGTCAAGGTTATCTGAAAGAATGCTGGTATTGATATTGCAATTCACGAAATTTATGAACTTTTTCACTGCTGTAGTTTCTAGTATATCTGATATTTTTTATATCATATTTGAGTTATTTGTATCAACAAAGTGCTAGTTTCCTGGTTCCGTCTTCAGATATTTCATTGGAACACACTCATTAATTTTTCTCAATATTGAGGTGAAAAAGGAAAAACAAGATGAAAAGAAATGAAACGTGAAATATTGGGGGACAAAACTGGAGAAGAAATCATATCCACTAGAACTCCTCTTTATAAAATTTATTTATGTAAATTACTCACGTATTCTCCAGAAGATGCTGCGGTATCCAGAGAAATAGCCTAAAAATATTTCAAATATTTTAATATAAATCTGACTCAATAAGATCATGAAAAAACAAAATTTGAAATACTCCAATATAAACGGGAAGGTTCAAAAGAAATTGATGCTTTAAAGCTTTCATTCAGTATTCAGATAGTCTGGATGTTGTGCGAGTATCAGATGTACTAGGTACATAAAAAAGTCCATAAAACATCAGCGAAATTTTGTATTTCTTTACATATTCTCTACTTTCGATTCAGGATGTACTTGAGAGAATTGATGAATTACTCAGAACAATCTTCAACTGGAGATCTATTCTTGATTTGTTTTATTTGAAAACAGGATTTTACTTGAAAGGAACTAAATCAAGGGCTTGGCACGCATTTTTTTGTAACATTGATTCATTTTGCCCTAGTCATTATTCTCAAACAATAACTGCCATTTATATGATAGCTTCAGTACTATTGGTGTGTTCTGAATAATCATCCTATAACATCCATTCAATAAATAGTTAGTTGTTTCCGAAAAATTTATTGAATTGTAGGAATAATATGACACAGCAGAAGTTGAAAAACTGAATGGCTAAAGTATAGAAGTGATACTCACACTTTCTGCTATGCCCATGGTAGAAAATAATGGTTCTAGTGGAGTTGATGTAACAGGTTTACCCTTGAAAAATTAGAAATTATAGGATAAAACTCTAAGAGACCAGCAGTTTACCCAGTAAAACCTACAGTATGGAATTTATTCTGCCTCCTTTGGAATTCTTCAGATTGTCTAAGTTCTGCCAGCCAGTCTGCACTACTGTTGATGTGCTTCTTATAGAAGCGAACAGCATTCAGTTCATTGTCATCCTCAGAATCTAAAAATAAAAATCAGTCATGCTGAAACATTTTGTTAATGAATAAGAAGTAGAAAGTCCAAGGTGTTTGAGAATTTTACCGCTCATGCAATCCCCAAAAATTTGGTAATCTGAATCGATTCCAATTTCATCTTTTTCTTCTAAGTTTTCACCAGTGGAAGTGGTAGCACAGTCTTCTCCACGCATTTCTACAATGGTTGATAGATCTAATTCTCTATTGTTCTGATTGCGGCTGACTAACTGTATAAGTTTTTCAAGGTCTGTAGAGGATCGGCAACATCTAAGCAATTCCTGAGTGACATTAGCCAATGTCTCTTGTAGCAAGATCATTTGAGACCCAGATTCAACCTTTAAAAAATAATTGTTTGAAAAACTTTGTTTAAATTATTCTATTATTAAATTACATTCTCCAATGTTTCTAGTAGAGTTCTCAGTTTCATCAATGTGCAACAAATGTTATCATTAATTTTGATAATATGCCTCCTCATTCTTGGTACAGACACATATTTGCGCTGCTCCATGATGTTTTCCAATTTGGATAGGCTCATTAAAGTTGGTTGCTTAGCAGGAAATCGAATATCATTCAATTTGTGCTTGACTTTTTCAATTCCTTCCTTCATTATAAACAGCAATGGAGGTATAAATTCATCTAATACCTTCCCCAAAATTGCTGGGTCGCCTTTTGAAGTTGATGACAATACCAAACTTGTCAACAAGTGTGATCTGAGAAGAACTACTTGACCTTCTATGAACTGAAAGATTTTGTGGATGTAATTATTAGGAGAAAATAATCATAAAGTTAACCTTTCATTACTCACATTGATATTACAAAGACAATCTGATAGACTGTCATGACTCAAAAAAACTGCTGTGGGTTGTTCAAACCCTGATAAATCAAGAGATATATCTTTCAGTCCAACATGAGTCTCCTTAATAACCTTTAGCATCTCAAATGTTATCATACTTTCAACCTCACAGGTATACTCAGAGAGATCCTGTATTGTTCCTTCGGATTGCTTCAAGAGGTGATCACTTGATGTCTCCCTGCAATGAAATATTCAGTAGTGTCATTACGATTTTAAATAGAACCACATTTGTGAAAGCATATTCCTGTTATCAAGTTGAAAAATTATAGAAATATTAATATAACATATGAACATTTCAAGAAAATACTTACACCATACAATTGAATTGTTTGACGAAATCATTAACTTCTGTATGAATGTGAGAAAGGTTCCTGAATTCTGTAAGTAGTTGAAAAATTGTGTCCTTCTGGTTCTTCGCCTTTCTAGCACAATACAAAGAGATAAAGAGTGAAGATGCAGCGGGGAGGCTGAAAAGTAATCCAATTCTCACACTTTCTTTAGGATCCCCGTTTTTCACTGCATGAAGAGCAGCCCCTATAGCTGTTCCTAGTAAAACAGTTCCATGGATAACTGAGTAATTAACAGCTTTCTCCCTGCTACACTCTATTGGATGCAGAAGAACTATATCTTCATCCAGTACAAGACCGCTTTCTATGATTTCCTTCTGGCAGACTAAAATCACCTAAGAAAAGATTTGATTTATCATTTCTTCTACAAGTGCCCCGTTGTGGACTCCCCCCAGAATCCAACTTTCAAGATAATCAAGTTAATTTTTGTTAACTAATATATAAACTCAAATTAAGTAGAGAGAGTTAAAAATTGATAAGAATTTACCCCAGGATCAATCGACATGGTTATATTTTCTTGTACACACAAATGTAGAGTCAAAATTTAATTCAAACTTGGAATGTTTACCAACAAATGACGTTTATGCTGTTGTTGTGGTTACCAAACAATATGCATAGAATTCAAAGGTCATAGAAGTAGATCTATAGTTCTTTGCAATGATCCACGGTACAAATACCCGATATGCATTTTCGCTTGGGAAGGGAGATGGAGAATGATCTCACTCACACAATTTGCTCTCTCGTCTCGAGTTTACATCATATTGTGGGAGTGAAATTATTTTCCATCTCTCTTCGCGTGTCCAATTGTCGTCTGAATTTAAGATTGTAGCGCCACGGTGGCCAGTTTTAGAACCTTAGATACAGACATAGATTTTGATTTGATAGTCGATTTTGTACTGTTTGTTAGTATTTGGTTTGATAATTTTCACTCTAAAATTACGAGGATATCTCCAAGGTTAGACAGTTTTTTAATATTATTTATTTTCAGATCCAAATATGGCAAGATTGATATTGGTGGATTTCTTAGGCTGTCTTGAAAGTTGAAAAACAGATAGTATTGTAAAACATACTTCTTGGAATAATAGACAAATAGTCATAACTTCACTATTTTTATAGCGAAGAACTAAATACTCAATATATTGTGAATAAAATGGATACATTCACATAAAACTAATGCTACTAGTACCATTGTATACAATGCTAGTACCATGAGCCTTGTTCATTATGGATTGACAGATAAATTTTCCAACTCATATAATTGGTCTTGAAAAAGCTGTAAAAAATAAGCCTTGTACAACTTTGCTTTCATCGGCAGAAGCATTTTGAGTGAACAGTATTCATCACCAGATGAATATATAATTCATATATATAATATATATACTGTATAAAGACAACAATGTTGTCTTTATACAATGGTATTACTACGTCATACTCGAGATGCGCGAAGCCGACGTCTTGTCTTGTACAATGGTTATATCAAAACAACATCTATCTATCTATATCCGGTTTCATAGCGTGCTACGCCTTCCGGTTCCCAATCTCCAGCCCCTCCTATCTACCCAGTCCCCTGGGTTTAGATTTCGTTCAGACATAGCCTTTTTTATTCCATCGAACCATGTTTTTTTGGGTCTTCCTCTCTTTCTTCTTTCTGGAGGCGTCTGGAGGCGTCAAAACAACATACTATGGTTATTTTTCCACCATGGTCATCTTTCCCAGGAGCATTGTTTAAAGAACTCTATTCGCAACTACAACTAAGTGATATGCCCTCTGGCGATAGTAATTCGAACTCTTCCAAGCTATTAGTTTTTCGACGTACCCGTACTGCCCGTTGCTGCTTGTTTTGCTTGCACAGGTTCTAAATTCAACCGTAAGAGCGCTGGCATCTTCGCAGAAGTTCCCAATAAATATTACTACTTTGGCATTACCGATTTCTATTCTAGTGCAGTGAATTTAATTAACACTTTGATTTCTAGGAGCAGATGCCGCTACCTGTATTTTTCTTCACTGACTGAAGGTTAGAAGGTTGTGAAATGAAAAAAAAAGAAACATCATAACCTAACAAAACAACCTCCAACCAACTCTGAAGAAGCCAACCAAAGATAACCTAACCTACCGTTTTTGTTATGTACTTAGACTTTTGCATAATTTTAAATTGAAATCCCTATCTCTTTGGATTATTTGACAGTAGCAAAATGTCTTCAGTTTGTTCAGAAACACCACCAGAAGTAAGTCTTCTGTACTAATGTTTCAGTATTTTCGAATTAGTTTGATTTTAGCATCTCCATTCGAAGACGATTATAGTTATTCATCCAGGATCTTTAAATTTGAGGATTGGACGTGCATCTGATCTAAATCCATTAACTTTACTTCATGCCATTGCCAGAAGAGCTCGACCTAATGGTCAGATATACAGAGATTCTTTTTTACCTGAACGGATTGACCTGGTCTGAATTCGATTTTCCAGTATTCTTGAAATTCATGCTAATTACATAGGTTTTAGAGTCAGCCACAGGAATTCGAAGAAGCTCGACTTGCTGTGTCTCACACACTTCAATCATGCCTGCAATCAGATGGTCAGAGGCGATATGCTACGCCCCCTCAGCAAATTGCAGCTTTCAACCGAAGATCAGAGCCAGAAATTTTAGCTCCTAATGGAGGTGAATGGTTGAAAACTGATGGCGATATCATCGTGGGAAATGATGTATGTGAATTCATATCACAATTTATGTTTTATTCCTTACATATATACTTTAGATTTTAGGCATAAACCCTGCCGAAGCTTTTAATATAAGTTTTCCATTTAAACGAGGGGATTTCAATATTCATAGTGGGCCAGGTGGTTCGATGACTGCAGTTTTAGCTGATTTAGAGACGATATGGACATATGTTATTGAAACTCATTTTCAAATCAATAGGAAAGATTTCAAATATCACAAGGCTGTATTAGTTGTTCCTGATGTTTATAACCGTACATACCTTCGAGAACTTATGTATTTATTATTGAGTAAAATGGATTTTGGCAGTTGTTTTTTGGTTCAGGTATAGTAAGCTCTGACAAGCAAGTACTTGCCCAGATTAATATCAAAACTATGATTTATATAGGAAATTTAAAATGTTTAGGTTGTAGAACAAGTCTGGCTTAAATGCCATAGCTACCTGTTACTTCCATTGGTCTCAGTATGAGCTTTTTTTAGGATCATGTTGCAGCAACTTTTGGATCAGGCTTGAGTTATGCCTGTGTTATTGATGTTGGTGACCAGAAAACCTCTGTCTCTTGTGTTGAAGACGGTATTTGTCATCCACACACAAGGGTAGGTAAATTACATTTCCAATTGAATAAAGAATTATAATCATGCAGAGTCTAATAACCCTAAGGCTTAGAGCCTTGAAGTGATATAATTTAGAGTCTTTCGTATTGTATCTCACTTATGTAACCTTGTAGGTAAGACTGAATTATGGTGGTGGAGACATTACTCAAATATTTTACTGGTTGCTACAGAAGTGTGCTTTTCCTTACAAAGATTGTAAAGACCAGAATAAGTTAGATGCAATGTTACTGAGGAAGTTGAAAGAGGAATTCTGCCATGTAAATTTAGTAGGTGAATATAAAATTCTGCTGAGAAAATTTGTTGTAATTCATTATTTGTTTTTCATGCAGGATATATGTGGATCTCAGGAAAAAACTTTTATACTAAAGCAACCAGGAAAGCCTGTTATGCAGTATACCATACAAGTTGGTGATGAATGCATTGTTGCACCTTTGAGTCTTTTCAGTCCTGAACTGTTTGGAATTACAGGTTCCAAATCTATACATACTCAAAAACCGTCAACAGGAGACCCTGAAGATCCTCATGATGAGAATTATTTGAGAGATATAAGGGTAAGTGGGTTCGAAAGAATTTTACTATATGTAAATGAAATAACACGAGCAAACAAACAGTGTTAAAGAATAACTAATTCAAGTTTATTCATAATATGTATAAAGAATATTGCTTCATCTCAATATTCCAACAGAAAATGCATCCAAATTCAATTCGATCGTTCATTAGATAGAGTGAGAAACAATAGGAACATGCACAAACAATTTGAAATTGACATGTATAAAAATAATTCTCTACAATGAATTGAGTAGAAAATTCTCTCATAGTCCTCTGTAATCTTTATCCATGAAGAAAAAGACTGATTTTTCTTAGAGGTAACCCTGAGATTCGCAAATTTTGGGTTGGAATTGCAGAGAAAATTTTTCAACACATGGAAAAGAACGGTGTATTCCTGTTGTAATGCTCAATCTAGAATCTTCACTGAAATGTTCTACAACTCGGAGTTTGCATGTTCCAAAGGGAAGTACATTCAAAGCTATAATTCCTACTGAGGTGCGGTTTGAATGAAGAAAAAAGTTCATGTGAAGCTTGATTCTTTTGCAAGAATGGAAAAAGTAAATCATTGCAGATTTTTCACGTTTAGAGGCAATATGAGAAAACTCACCTAGGCAGGCATACAGCAGTTAACTCTCATTTTGAACCTCATGCCAAGAGTTAATTGCTGATTTTCTGTCAAATTATATAGTGTTTCAATACCGGTAGTGCATTTAATCAATTGACTTCCATTTTCTGGAGACACAAAAACCTTCTTAGAGAATTGAGATAATAACTTGAAAACTTATCTCCATAATTTAATAATTCTAGAAAAGCAATGACGCAAAAGGTAGCTTTTCTTTGACTATCTTTTATATGGTACTCACAAAGATCTGCATGAACTTTCAAGCTATCATTTTGCGCGAATGGCTGTGATTTTCGTAATTTTGCAGAAAAGGGCCTAAAACGACTAGGTTGTACTGACTGATGAATATTCCATGTAAAAATCTATTCTGTCTTAAATTGAGATAAATTGTGAATGGAAAGCGACTTAGAGGGAACAGGGAAGATCGCGCCAGTTGAGTTTGTCAATGGGCCATTTGGTCTAACGGTTTTTGATTGTAGTCATTTCAATTTTTAAGGTTATTTCCTGAACATCTTAGAAACTACTGATGTGATCAGATTGAAACTCTAGCTGAAGAGTGCCAACATGCAACTGCTTGCAAAATGTTGTTGGAAGCCTTTTGTGAGTAAATTTATAAAAAATATTTTTTTCGAAAATTTCTCAGATTTTGGTTTTTTCGAAAACTATTTTGATTTTTGATTTTGATGAAATTCTGCACAGACCGTGTAGTCAAGATTCCACTGAAGTGCACTAAATTTTAGTTCGATCCGATTTTTATTTTCGGAGATATCGGGAAAAGAATATTACCCCGCCCAATGAATCTGTAGATACCCATTTAATATCCTTATTTTCCAAGATTCCAAAAAATTCATGTCGGATCCAATTGGAATATTTTTTGAAATTTCTGGAAAAGCACCTAGGAGACATATCACTTCAAATTCCTGGGTTTTCCTCGATATCGATGTTATTGCCGGAATAAATGAAAAACTACTGATCCAAAGATGATGTAACTTGACTAGAAAAAAGCTGCTGTCCAGTTCTGTGCAAGCTTTCGTTGTGCATCTACGTGTCATTATTACAATCAATTTCGCCCACGAATTTGAACATGCACTCAAAAACTGATGACTTCACCTTAGTGCCTTTCTAGAAATTCTAATTGAGTAGTAGATCCCAACTTGATCTGACCTGTATTTTTGGAAATATTGGATTTTCAATCGTTATCAACGGAATCATTGAGCGGATTGTACCCATTCACCAAGTAGTTTATTTCGGGAATCATTATGTTAACGATCGCCCGTTGGGAACAACTTGGAGGTTCGACATTTGTAGAATAAGTTTGGACCTTTATTACGAAGGTCGAATTTGTGAATGGGTTAGGTCCACCCAATGATTCCGCAAATACATCCATTCGAAGTTTCATTTCTTCATTATTTCCAAAAATACAGATCGGATTAATTGAAATCCAGTACCTGATTGAAAAATGAGAGAGGAGATTCATGCAAAATTTCGTGATGATTATATCGTAAGAAGATCGCTAAATATTTTTTGTGGTTGTCGAATTACACAAGCATAATAAAATTCAGCTCAAACTTGGGCATCAACATTTGCCAACTAGTAAACAAGTTTTTTCATGATTGAATCAGTGTTTTTTGGTTATTCTGGAATATCCATGAAATTGGACATAGTTTTCTCATATCTCCGGATCAGACTGAATTTGGCATATTTGTTAATTGTTGACGTCAAGTTCTGTGCCCAATTCCATTGAAATCAGATTAATAGTTCTTCTTGAGATATTGAGGAAATAACCCCTTATTTTCAAATAGGTATGACTCCGAAACTGTTTTGTGGATTTTTCCCATCAAAGAACCTACCCATATTTTCGATACAAAACCTAAACTAAAAGTTTCAAGCCTCTAGCTCATTCTATTCGAAAGTTATCGTGTTAACAGCGTGCTGGGCCGAATTGAATTTGGCATCAGATTTGAAAATTTCAAGAGACTAGACTTTGAGCACGTACAGACTGCCGGAAAACTCGAAAATTGCAGACATTTGGGCGAAATAATGGCATGCCAACATGCGCGCAAAAAACAACTCAGCAATATCAGCTGAACATTACTTTTCGCAGCTTTTATAATTTTTCTGTCAGATTGAATTTTTATAAACCTAAACAGTTCAATTTCGTATTCAGAGAAGGGGTATAAAGGAAAATTTAGATCAATCAGCATCGGATATTACTGAAACCTTTTTGGAGCAATCTGGTCAACATAACAATTTAACAGAAGACGACATCGTTGTTGATGCAATTGATAATGCCCCTATTGGAAATGATAGAGAATTTGTAATAAATCCAGGACAAATTCTAGGTTTGGATCAGGCTGTTCTTCAAAGTATTGACAGATGCCGTGAGTATACATGCATAATATTTTCATTAGTATTAAATGAGATTTGTGCATCTCTTAGTTTTAACAAGCAATTATTTGGCAATCATTTTGCTGTTCAAATGGTTAAACGTGAATTCTTTGAATTTTCAGCTAATGAAGACTTGAAGAGGAAGATGTACGGCTGCATTTTAGTTGTTGGTGGTGGCATGAAATTTTCAGGTATTGGTACTTGGCTTCAGAATAGGATATCATTACAAATTCCCTATCTTTACAGGGCTGGTAAGTTTTCACAAATTCTATGGCCATATCTAATTCAATGGAATTCTATGTTTTAGAGCAATTAGACATCATAACCAATCCTAGAGATATGGATTCATCAATGATAGCGTGGAAAGGAGCTTCTATTTTATCTTGTTTAGAAACTGCCCATGAGCTATGGATCACAAGAGGAGAGTGGGAGAAGTATGGTGTAAGAATATTGAGGGAAAGAGCACCTTTCACTTGGTAGTCTTGAGTAATTATATGTTTGTTTTTACGACTTTAAGCTATATTAGCTATTTTCTGTTTTTTAATAAACATTTTTGACAATCAAAAAATTCATTTTATAATTTTCATCTGCAGCTTTTGGGAACTCATGCAGCTTACTTGAATCAAAACAACTGTCCGCTATAAGTTTCAATCATGAATCTCTTGTATGATATCTGATTGTTTTTTCATAAAATTATTTCTCTATGAGAAATCATGTTGTCTGTTTGGTGCAGAGGTTATTAATTTTGACTCAACTGTTCTTACAACTGCGTTGAAAGTAGCAAGCCAATATTTTTCTATCCTGGATAAAGAAGAAGAAGATTGCATAAGGTAGACTACCTAGGAGGGTCAAACCCCATCTGAATCTTTATTGGGTTCCTTCTATCTAATATCATGCTAATATCTATAGCAAGTGTGGTTGGTACTTCTGATACCACCATTTTATTTTAGAGAGACTGATTGACTTGAATAATTGTCTACAATATTTTATCTTAGTAATATGATTGTGATACTCAGGTTTGATGGTGAAATGCATTTATTTGAGTGAATTTCTGACAATCATGAATATCTGGGGGTCCTGTGTATCGGTATCTTACATGAGTATTTTGTACTTATTCTGAGTATTGATCACATCTAAATTCATTTATATAATTTTATAGTTTGTCTCATTTATTGTTTAAAGGATGATACTATTTTGCAAGGAATTGAAACAATGTTTTTGTATTTGTGGTTTTTCAAGTAATTTATTTTAGAACAATGTCAATAAGTCGGTGATGTTCAAAACGGATTTTACAAACGTCGAAAGCAACATAATAAATAGTGAATAATAAATTACCTGTCAGATTTTTACATTTTGAAAAGATTGAGGTAGAAATTTGGAATATGCTGAAAAGTAAAAGATTAATTAAGTATATTCGCTATATATACATAAAAAATGTGTGACAATCTTACTCCTTAATCTCATCAAAATGAAAATAATACAGAAATAACATACTAATGCCAATATAATAGATAGATGATACATGATTTTAAATGAAATTCAAATTAAGTATATATTGCACATACATATGTATGCTACATATCCATGAAGCTGTAGTTCACTTATTAAATTTGTACTGCACACTATGTGACAACATAACACAACTAATTCTAATATCTGGAACAAGTAAAGTAACAAATTAAAGAAAATATCACATTTCTACATTGTCAGCACCTTTTACGATCGTACAGTCGAGCATGGATCTAATAGTCCTGAACTGATTTCTGAAAAATCTTTGGAGTAAACGAAACACAAGAAGCCTTTTGAAAAGGTTTCTGGGTATTGATAAGCTTGGTGGATATTTTCATTGAATATTACTCGTTTTTCAAAATAATGGTTCTTGAATTGGACTCCACTCCATTCGCTCTATTTTAGGTTTAAAATTCCAAATAAAATCTTTCTTTCACTGTCACCTATGCCCAACAAAAGGAATAACATACATACATTCAATTATTTACATTTCATATTCTAGCCGGTATGTTGCTCTAATAGCATTTCAGTATTGATAAAAAATTAAATCATAAAATTTATTAGTGGAGGCTCACTTAAGCATAATGTTGAAGTGTACAATGATGATAGTAACTCTTCGCAGTGCAAGTGAAATCGTATATTTTGGAATGTTCAATGTAGTGGTTGCACTGCGTTTCGATTTTGTTGAAGTGTCCTCAACATGTACAATTAAAAATATGTAGAAGAAATGCCTCCTGTATATAATACACTATTTTTTCCACCTTATTTTACAATTGATAATGATGTGAATATCGAACAATCCTGAGAAATATGAAAGCATTATTTTTTTTCAATTTGATATGCAACAGCATTTATTGTGATAATAATGTATCTAACAGAATGCAGTCTTATATCTCAGAATTGCATTATCTTTGGTTTAGGAGTAGTTGAACGAGCATTTTCGTTATTTGCCGACTACATTTTGCTTTAAAAAATATAATAACAGAATACCAACATTACACTAGCAGTAAAGTGATACCGGAATATCAACAATTAGAAATCGTTCACAAAAAGTTTATAAGGAACGTGGTCAGATTCACTCTGCTCAATTGAATTATTTACACTATGAGGGAGAATACCAATTCGCTGGAGCTGCTGGTGTGTTTTTACTAGGATGATACAGGTGGAAGCCTGGCCCTGTGGCACCATGGTGGTAAAATTGTGGTTGATCAACGTAAGAATACACCTGTGGTTTGAGAGGAAGTGGACTATCTGGGTACTGATGCCTCAAGACATCTTGATATGGCATTGCTGTGTCAAAAGGCACAGTACTGTGCAATTGTTGATGCTTATCTCTGGGAGACACACTGGACGGAGGGGTCATTGCGGAATGATAATCCATAGAATATCCACCTGGGTAGTTCTGGTGTTGAGATAATAAAAATTGGTGTTCGCTATAAGAAGATGATCCTTCACTTGGAGGAGTTGGAAGAGGTCCAACGCCCACTTGTCCATCGGATGAATAATAATTTGTTGAAGAACTGTTCGAACGTCCAGTTGAACTTGTGATTCCGTGAACATTCGCACGTATTACACTTTCCCTGTTTGCATAGAGCTGTCTTAAAAGAGCTGATGCTGGAAGAGGACTTTGTTGTTGAAGCTGTTGATGATGAGTACCAATCCACTGGATTGTTGTCTTCTGCTGCTTCAACAGAGCGTCTGTACTGAAATCTGTCGGTTGATGAGAAGGTGATTTGCAGACAGGTAGATGCTTCGACATGGCATGCTCCAAGTCCTTAACAGAAGTACCGCTGTTGGCTGGTTCCTCTGGATTTTTGGGACTCGTACCTGTTGATTCACTGATGGGAAGATTGCCACCCACAGAATGGCATGAAGATGATGCAGGACTTATCACGTTATTCCTCAGGGATGGTGAGTGGTGACCTTCCATTTCATCTTCGTCCGAGGATACATTCTTTCGCTTTGTGCCTCTTTGGGGTCCGATCTGCTTCCTCTGGTCTGGGGTGGTGTTCTGAAGTTGAGTGACTTGGATCTGTTCTAATCGTCTTGTAAGGAGCTCTCCATTTTCATCTGTGTTCCCTGCAGATCCTGGAGTTGGACCTGTGCTGCTGTCTTCCAGGTTGGCTGGCTGCTTGGGGTCCTGGGGTGGGTTGGGTGGTCCTCCGCTGTTCCGGCCATCTTACCACAGAATCAGATTAGCACTATATATGCAAAAGTAATAAAAAAAACTAGCATTGGTGGTACGTCAACGTACCTCCACGATCAGCATCAGGTGAGCCATTCTCCGGGTCATTGCTGTTTGCCTCCTCCCGTTTCACGTGGTGGTTGTTCTCCTCCATCTGGCAGCAGTCCATGACCATGTTCTCGTACTCTCGACCACTACAATATAAAACATATTCTTTAATCGAAACATAATAAATAATTCATTCATTTTCTGGTGAAAGTTTCCAAGATCCTTACCTGAGAACATAATTGACGCAGATGATATTTTGCTCTTCTGCATTCTTTGAGTTGCAAACAACAGTGGCGCAGGTTTGAATCCATGTGTATCCTCCATTCTTATTCATTATGCGATAATAATGTGTTAGGACCTGACCTTTATTTATCACTGAAATAAATTTTTTTATTAATTCTAGAATTATTGAATGATAATTTTGTTATTGTACTCGTGAAAAGATTTGTATTCAGATGAATTGCATGTAGGAATGTTTCTTGAGATTAATTATCTTACAATCTATGTGACATTTTCTTAATTTATTGGCATCTTCTCCATGGCACAAGGCATACAAGTTCTTCCCAGTCAGTTCCTCAGGTGTATAGTCCAACAGTTCTGACACTTTTGGTTCACAGTGGGCTATTCGAAAATCGAAGTTGATTCTGGTTACGAACATGTCTGATTCTAGTCGTATTTCATGAACACTTGGTGGAGGCAGAGCTATAGCTACTGCTACCATTCCAAGAAGAGGTGGTTGAGATTTTCTTGAATGTGAAAATGTGTACTGTGGCCTCAGTCTACATAGCATCAGTACAACCTGAAAAAATAGGTGTTGAACCTTCACATACATATTTCTATAACTTCACACTTACCCTGTAACCTGAAGATTTGAAATGACAGCCTCTTTTGGTTAACGTTGATTTCATCCTGATACAAAAAGCTCTATCGTACCCTTTGTACGTTGTATTACTTCCCAAGCTCATGATGGTCGAAACTGAAATGGGAAAAAATATATGTGGTATTTTTTTAGGTGTAACTGTTTGGATCTTAATATAATCACTTTTATCCTCATGAAATTCTCTAGTATTCTCTAGATTATAAACATAAGAATATTTGTGATAATTGCCTTTACCGTCGGGATTGTTCGTTCCAGCTGTGGACGAACTCTCTTCTGATCCACTACCTGGTGACGGTAAGTTTTGTCCCTGCGTAAGTCCTAATCCTAGCTGTTCGGCCAGTTCATTGTGGTCTTGATGATGAATATAATCGAAAACACTGCTGCCTGTCATTTCCACCTAGTCATAAAAAGAATATTAATTTGAAGTTAAAAGAGGGAGAGATTTACAGTGAGACTTTTCTAAGCCAAACGGGGGCTGTAGTAAAGAAGTTAGGCCTGCTGAATAATCCGTCATGCATGTGTGCCTTCAACGACCTACAGAGGCCCTGTTGACAGAAATGGTTCAACTGAACCATATCTGTATGAATAATACTCCTAAATAATATGAGAATTTCTTGTTGATTAAGCATTGCCTAGGCATAAAGAGCAATATGAACACCTAAGTGTATCTCAATCAGGGTAGATTATACTTCCAACTGTAACTACTTTTGTCTTTTAGGAGTTGGTATTGAGCATAGTCAAATTCGTAAGCTAACATTATGAAAGCATAGTATACAATCATAAAAGATATTGTCTTCATAATCTTCCCTATACAATCAGGTGTTCCCCAGGGAAGTGTTATTGAACCGTTTTTGTATATCCTCTACACAGCAGATCTACCTACAAGCGATGATACTATGATGGGACGTTTGTAGATGATACAGCCATCCTAGCTATTTACGAAGACCCAGGAAATGCCCCCAGTAAGTTGCAAAGTCACCTTGATATCATTCAAAATTGGCTCCAAAAATGGAGAATAAAAATTAATGAAACAAAACCTGTACAAGTCAATTTTACCTTACGCAGAGAACAATGCTCTTCTATACAGGGTGTTCTTTCGAGGTTGAAGTGACCTTTCATTATGAACACCGGTGTGAAAACAGAATGAAAAAATATCCATTGGTTTTCATTTTATAGCCTTCCAAAGATTCCGTTCGGAGTAATGAATAATTTTTATTCAAGAAACTGGTGGCCCTACGTATGCCAAAATTATGCTAATAGGCGTCCAGAATGACCTGGATAGAAATATGAATTCATCAAGAAAAAAATTTTTTCTGAATAACTTTGGTGGGAATCGAACTCACTCCGCATTAGGAAAATAGGGTCAAATTCGAAAAACTACCGTTGCTTGGTAACGGACATCATTATAATCAGAATAAATCCAATTTATACTCGGATTATTGTCCGTAAGTGGAGCGAGTTCGATTCCCATCAAAGATTTTTCGATTTTTTTTTTTTATAAATTCATATTTCTATCCAGATGATTCTAGGGGCCCATTAGCACAATTTTGGCCTCCGTAGGGTCACCAGTTTCTAAAATAAAAATAATTCAGTACTCCGAACGGAATCTTTGGAAGGCTATAAAATGAAAACCAATGGATATTTTTTCATTCTGTTTTCACAACAGTGTTTAGAATGAAGGTTATTTCAACCTCGTAAGATTTCAACAATTTTGGGTGAAATTTTTTTTTTCACTGTAGACATAAAAAAAATTGAGTTCGAATTTTCAAAACATTTTTTCACGGAAAATCTTAGAAAATTGAGTACATTGAAATAATGCTATCTAATTCGGCAATCGAAAACAAAAAATTTCAACTTTGTAGGTTTTCCGCCATTTTGAAATAATTTTTTCAGAATTCTACACCACAGTTGAAGAAACCACCAAAAAATACTAAGATGTGACCAAAAACTGTAATTTCGAAGGTCACGCATAACTCAACACAGTTATTAGAATATTGCTCAAAGTTGACATTGAACACGATGTATCTCTCTTATGCTTCGAAAACGGGGTATATGTCATAAGGCAAAAATGACTTTCCCAATGTCATCTATACGGCCATATATGTTTGAGCAGTTTATGATGAAACACCCTGTATATATCAATGATATACGAATACCAGAGACCCCAAGTATAACATATTTGGGAATGCATTTGGATAAAAGACTCACATGGAAAGAACACGTAGTTAAAAAAAGGAAACATCTGAAAATCCGAGAATTGTATTGGCTCATAGGAAGAAAATCTAAATTGTTCCTAGAGAACAAGAGACAGTTATAAAGCATATATGGGTTTATGGTGTTGAACTCTGGGGATGCACCAGCAAATCAAACGCAGCTATAATATAGAGGAGCCAATCAAAGGTACTGCGAACATTGTATGTCTTTATACAATGCTGCGAATAATAACAGACACTCCACGAAGACCTGGAAATTCCTTATGGGATGTCATAGGAGAAAAGAGTACGACTCATTATAACAAACTGGAAAGCCATTCCAACAATAAACTACAACTATTGTTACAACCACAGTATAAGAAGACTCAAGAGGAACTGGCCAGCCGACCTTAGATACAGTTACAAAGGTCTTTTCACTCGAAAAGACCTTATAATGAAATGTTAGAGCCCAAGCTCCGTAGTCAACAAATTAGCTCATAGGATTCTGTATTCTGGTTGCTCATAAACGTATTATCATTGTATAAAGACAACAATGTTGTTAAGAAAATAAGACCACAGACTATCTTGAAAATTTTAAATATTTGACCAGATTTCAATGAAATTTTGAACAGACCTTCCAGTCAATATTTCACAATGTTGTACCAACTTCTAGTTCATTTCGTGGGGTTTTCCTCGATAATTTTCGGAATAACTCAAAAAATTCAGATCCGATCATAATGAAACTTGGTAACTAGTTGGCAAATGCTAATGCACAAGTTTGTGCTAAATTCCGTGATAATCTTGTCAGAACAATTTGAAAAAAAAATTGCAACCTCAAGTTTGATCATGGGCGCAAACGCTGCTGACTCTTCTAGAATATCCTTTGAATAAGAAAGTGGTTCTTTATTCAAAGAGAATATCATTAATGAGAAGATGAATTTATTTCTCGGGATGTCATATAGATGTCCCTGTTTAATGATGAAGTAATACCTCTCCACTTGTATCAATAAACATATGTTGTTTCTAATGTAAAATTCATTCGTTACTAGAATTTGAAGGGGTTCAGCTGCCTCTAATAATTATTTTGGGATGTTTTGACATTGTATATTGTCTTTATACGTTATTGATCGAGTGAAGGAATGGGGAGAACACTGTAGTGAAAGAAATGTCACAGTTTCAATTCACACCGGCAGAGGGCGCCAGCATGTCTGTTTCGATACAGTGACTAGTATCATTGAGTTTTCAAATATCAAATTCAAATTTGAAAACTCAATGCTAGTATAGTTCTAGAGTCAATTGGAGTATGTTTCGAGATGCATTTCAGAGTATGAACGGTGTGAGTTAGGTTCTGTTAATTCAGCGATGAAAAAATAAAAAATCATACGTGTTAGAATTCGCTCTGTCCTACGCAGCTCGAAATCCTGATCAGATTAATTGTACGATCTTGCAAGAAGCTTCAAGCATTGTACAAATGCTTCAAGCCATAATTTTTTGGAAGTATTGGGAAAATGAAATAACTAAATGATTATAAAAAGGATCTTAAATATTCACACATTTGAACTTCATAATTAAATCTAGAACCTGCTTTACAAATATCTGCGATAATTAATAGAATAACTCAGGAAAAGAACAACTTAGAAACTAGATTCTTGTGGAGAAGGTTTGGGCCTTAGTTACTAAAGACGAATTCATGAATGAGTGGAATCCAATGGAATTCTAACTTTATTTTCATAATATTTCCAGAAATACAGATCTGATCTCGGTTGATAATTGAAGGCTTGAAGGTTCATGTGGAATTTCGGCGATATATAACAGATAGTTTCCAAGATATGACTAACTAATATTTTTTATTTCATAGTGCTATACGATCCTCACGACTAATTACCAAGGTTCAATTCGATCGCATTCAGACCCTACATGTACGCTGAAAGTCTACATAGTTTTTTTCCAATCTAATCGTTAAAGGGCATTTTCTGCTCAAAATAAGAAAATTACAGACGCAAAGAAGCAAGTACTCAAAAATCAAATTTCCTTTATTTTTTTTTTATTTTAGATAGACTTCAATTTCATCACCGAAATTTAGAATATAACTGTGATAGTGTGAAAATGGGAGAAACTTTAAGTAACAAAAGAATTATGAAGCATTTCGAGCAATATCCTACATTTTTCAGTTTTAAAACGTAAAACATGAAAACTAGTTTCGCTGCTTCATTCCGAAGGCAAGAAATCATGGAAATCACCCCAGTTAGGAACTCCAAATTAATTTATTTCAAGTCTTCTATTTTCGTTTTACAAAGTTTGAAGTTCTGTTTCTTATCAGATAATTAGGAAATTGTGTCGATAATTTTTCTGGATTAGCGACTGTTTGATGCTGACCGAGTTTAATCTCATCATTTTTATGCTACCTACTTTTTGTTTGTTAGTTAAGCGAAGTTTGGAAAAGACATTTGAAGCTACACCTCTAAGACACCGCAAAGATTGGGGTGTTCCTTCGTTTTTTCTCAATTGCTCGAAAAATGCTGATCTGATCGAATTTTGAGTCACTGAGTAGTTGTGAAGTACCGACTCGAATCCTTGGGTGGATTTTTATGAATCCGTCATTCGATGTTACACGAATATTGCGAACAATCACAACATTTTCGGACAATCACCGGATGACGGAAATATAGAAATCCATGCTGTAAAAACAGGGTGTGCTCATCTGAAAAAAAAGTGACGTCAGCAAGATTAAAATACAAAGAAATATATATTCTGTGCTTCGAACTTGAATGAAAAAAGTGACGTCATCATTGGTGAATACGATCACAGATGAGCAGATGAGCACACCGGTTTGACTTACATCATGATAGAAATCTACTTTTATGCGAAACTTATTGAGGCTTGATAACGAAAATAAGGAAAACAAAATTATAATATTCGATACATATCCAAAATAAAAACTATATCAGCCATATAACGATGAAACTTTACATGAGCCTTGAAGCCGTCATTCTACAAGCGAGCACCAGCTTTCAATTGGATAGATATATTTCGAGAAAATATCCTGAAAATGAAATTTAGAATTGATTTATTTACGGGCACTTGGATTACCCATTCATACATTCGAGCCTCGTAATTGAACTGTCTACCTGTATTAACACCGACCAACTTGTCTGTGGTATTAATATCGAGTCCTTAACTTATTCCCTTCAGGAGTTATTGTGTTTGTGGTTGGCGGTCAGATTTTTCTCAATTTTTTTCAGATTTTCCCATGATGGTTATGTTGAATTTTTCGTATGTTTGCATTTTTGATTTTTTACGCGCTTGTTCTAGGGATCAGCGTGTTATCATTTCTTCACGATGTTTGTTATTTTCGAATTTTGATCTGAAAATGGTCTTAAACGATTGGGTTAAACTCCCTGAAGAAGAATCCGTGGTCAAATTCATTTCTGTCCGTCTGTTCGTCCGTATATGCTCTAACTTTCGAAGGAAATTGTCAGATTATATCTCGTTTAAGTTCGTTAATGGGTGGAGTAGGTTGGACAGTTTCGGAGTTAGGCACATTTGAAATTTTGAGTTTAATTTAATTCGTGGAAATCTCATGAAGTTATTGTGTTTACCTAACGACCGGACCGTAAACACAATATCTTCCGAAATAAACAACTTTGAAACTCGATATTTGTAGAGAAGGTTTGGACCTTAATTACGAAGGCCGAATTCGGGAATGGGTAAAATCCACCCAATTATTCCGCAGATATACCCATTCAAAATTTCATTTTCCCAATATTTCCAAAAATACAGATTAGATCGAATTGAAATCCAGTACTTTATCGAAAAATGACAGTTTGAAGGTTCATACAGAATTTAATGAGGATAACATGATGAGAAGATCACAGAATATTGAATATTTGAAAAAAAATTTGAAATTTCATCACGAAATTTTGCACACTGTTGTGCCTCAATCTTCAAACAAGCTGCGAAATTTCATCACAATAGAATCAGTATTTTTTGAGTTATATCGAAAAAAAACGATATCGAGAAGAAAACCACGAAATTCTACATATTTTTTCCCAATATCTCCATAACTAATAGCCGTATCGAGTTGAAATTTGGTACACTGTTGGGAAATATGAAACTCAAGGTATAACTGGAATTGTTCTCGAATTTGAACAATGGTTTCAGAAAAAAAAAATTTTTTTCGGAGAAAATTTGGAAAAAATTTTTTTTTACAATTGAGTGACTATAGGATTTCAACGAAATTTTGGTCAAAGTTGCGGTCGTTATGATCCAACGAACTGCCAAGTTTCAATTCAATCGCTCCAGTAGTTTCTGAAATATGAGGGAAATGACCTCAAAATTTCAAATGGCTATAACTCCGAAACTATTTGGCCGATTTGGCTCATTAACGAACTTAACCGTGGCATTCCGATGCGCGAACTACTCTGCAAGTTTCTAGTCGCTGTTTGACCGATTTTGCTGCTTATCGAACTCAACCTTCGTATTTCGAAATGCAACCCTCCTGAAATGTTCCAGTTGATAGAATCCTCCGTACGCCTGTAATCGTGGTGACGGCCGGCCGGATAGAATCGATTTTGACATCGGATTAGTCATCACTGAGTCCAACCTAGTCGTTTGAGAACATTTTCGGTTCAATCATCGAAAATTACAGACATTTGGACAAAACGATAGCACGCTGTTCCCCTAGAACATGCGCTTGTAAGGAATATTTTATGTATCGATTAAAGTGTATTTTGGAAAGAAAGGATTTTGCATTATTTTTCAAGCCCCAATATCTGAGGAAGAACTATCAAAAATATTGAATTTATTATTTATAGAAAATGACCTTGCGGATTGTTGGATTAAAACTATCTGCCAATTGCAGTTTCTCGAAAAAATGTTGACTGATGAACAGTATCGAAATAATGTAAACGGTCAACGAATAGGGGTTTTTCCTGAATTTGGGTTATTACTGCAAATACAAATTTGAACATAATTATTATGGGTTTGATTCATCATTTTCCCAAATTACCTTCAGAAAGTATTCAAAATCAGATTTCAAAATTGGGGTTTGGGATTTGCCAGGCATGCAAGAAGTGACAACGGTGTTTAGTAGAATAGCTTTTTCTGCTATAGAATAATGAAATATTTATTCCTATTCTGTGGTACACACCTGTTCTTTGTCAATATAACCAAACAATTTCCGTTTGCGATTTGTCAGTAATATGACAGTATGACAGTCTGTGCTCTTCTTTTTCTATTCCTTATTCCTTATTATTTTTCAGTTTTAGGGGATCCAACATTATTTTAAAAATATAATATTGAAATTATATTGTTGAAATGTGATGTTCTTATGTTTTTTCATTAAAATTACTGCATTTTCGTTTGAAGGAAAAACCCCCATAATACTGCAGAGAAATTTGCAGAATAATTATCTTTCAATACTTTCGTAATTCAAGACTTTTGTCAAATGGATATTTTACTGAACTATTAACGCTCGATAAAACAAGAAAAACAAATTTTATTGATTTGAAACTTAGTTGATGGTTGTAAAGTATACTGACATGAAAACTCCAGCCGTATTAAGTGATATAATTTTTTTTGGAAATTCCAAAAAAAATCTACCCAGAAACTTCGAAATCTCAAGAACACATTTCATTGATATGTTGTGTTTACATATTTTACATATGAGGTATTCATCAAAAATTAGTTATATAAAGAGCTTCAACATTTTTGTGCGCATGTTCTAGGGGAACAGTTTTGTCCAATTGTCTGTAATTTTCGAACTTTGAGCCGAAAATGGTCTCAAATGACTAAGTTGGACTCACTGATGACGAATCCGGAGTCAAAATCGATTGTGTCCGGCCGGCCGTATGAACGATTACGGTCGTATGCAGAATTTTATCGACTTGAAACTTTCAGGGTAGGATGCATTTCAGAATGCGAAGGCTAAGTTCGTTAATAGGCAAAATCGGTCGAACGATTTCGGAGTTATACCAGTTGAAGTTTTGAGGTTATTTCCCTGATATTTCGAGAAATACGAGAGCGATTGAATTGAAACTCAGCAGTTAATTGGAGCATAAGGACCTGCAACGAAATTTCGTTGAGATCGTGCAGTCAGTAAATTTTGAAAAACATTTTTTCAGTTTTTTTTGAAAAAATTTTTTTTCTCGGTAACTGTCCATTACATTCGAAATTAATTCTGATCGTTCTATCGGCTTCATATTTCACAGCAGTGCACCAAATTTCAGTTGGATACAAATATAATTTTCGGAGATATGGTGAAAAAATATGTGAAAATTTGTGGTTTTTCTCGATATATTTTTTTTTTCGGAATAACTCAAAAAATACTGATTCAATCGTGATGAAACTTGACGGCTAAATTGAAAATGCCGATGTACAACTTTGCGCGAAATTTCGTGATGATCGTGTCATTACAACAAAGTGAAAAAAAATTCAAATTTCTGTGATCTTCTGATCATATTATCCTCGTTACATTCTGTATGAACCTTTGAACTGTCATTTTTCGATAAAGTACTGGCTGACCGTAAACACAATGACTTCCGAAAGAAAAAAAACTCAGAAACTCTATATTTGTAAAGTGGGTTCGGACCTTCATTACGAAGGTCGAATTCGTGAATGGGTAATATCCGCCAATAATTCCGTAGATATACCCTTTCAAAATTTAATTTTTCCAATATTTTTAAAAATACAGATTCGATCGAATTGAAATCCAGTACTTCATCAAAAAAAAATCTAGAAAAGCACTGATGTGAGGTCAGCAGATTTTGCGCGCATGTTCAAAGAATATCACCAAAAGAGAACTATTTGAAATTGTATAAAATTGTTTTTATGGAAAACGCCTTTGCGGGATACAGAATTAAACTATTTGTCAAGGGCAGTTTGTTGAAAAACCGATTGCCTAATGAACAATACAAGAACAATACAAACGATAAACAAAGCGAAATGTGACTTTTCAGAGTACAAATCTGACTCTTTCATCAGACAAAATACTTCTGAAAATTTTCTCGTTTGTCCGATGAAAGAGTCAGATTTGTACTCTGGAACGTCACAGTTCTCTTTGTTTATCGTTTGAATTGTTCCTGTATTGTTCATTAAGCAATCTGTTTTCCAAGAAACTGCCATTGATAAAAAGTTTGCAATGCGAAAGGGCATTTTCCATGAAAAAACAATTCTATGTGATTTTAAGAGTTCTGTTTCAGATACTGGGAGTGAAAACCCAGAAAAAAAATCTGATAAATGATGCAAATTCCTGCCAAAATAAGCTTTAAGCCTTTAACCTATTCCACATGAGATGAGTTTTTTTGATAAGTTAATAAGTGTAAAAACCAAAGCTTTTGTCCAAAAAAATGTTTTGAAATACGAAGTATTGAATTTCCTGAACTTCATTGTGTGATAAAGGAGTCAGATATCTCTGAAACGTTACAGTTCAATTAGTTGATTGTTCACATCATTACGATATTGTTCATTAGGCAGCATTTTTTCGAGAAACTGCCCTTGGAAAAATAGTTTGAATCCCGCAGTCTGCAAAGGCGTTTTCTATAAATGATAATTTCGATTTATTTTTAATAATATAAGTTCTTTTTCAGATATAGGAAGTGATAATCTGAAAGAAACCTGAATGATATAATTTCATATCACTAGAATATCCTCTGGAAAGAATGACCCATGCAGTGTTGACCCAGAAGATGACGTTACCGTCCCTAATTGATATATTTTCAGCAGAGTAATTCGAACCTGGTGAACCGGGTGCAAACGGGCATGAGATAAAAATTTAAGATTGTAGATTGGCGGGATGGGTGGTGATAACATGGATGTTCGGCTGCCATGTTCCGCAGTTGGAAATACCCTATTGATTGTGGGCCCCGCCAGCGTCATTATGGATGGCGGGCACGCCGCTGCAGAGCACTACGTGAGGAGCATTTTCAGCCGTCTGGGGCGTCGAGACCAGCATCCCCGTCAGCCTTTGCTGGATACCAACTCAAACCCGCTAAAACTTATAAACACTCACCTGCGAAAGTCCTAGATATATCGACACAGTCTCCGAAATGTACAGGAAACGCCCGTCTGCTGCCAAAGCAAGTGCAAACCCGTCCAAGGCCTGTGAACATAAAAACAATGGGCATTATGGCCAAATCAAAAATCGATTAAATAAGATATGCATCCATGTGATAAACTTATCTATTTGAGAAATAAATATGATTTGCAACTATGAAAAAGCACCGATGTGAAGTCAGCAGCTTTTGCGCGTATGTTGAATTGTTTTGGTGGAGAAGTGATCTTTTCACTTATTAACTGCGTCAAATTCAGCTTAACTTCCTGATGAAAAGATTTGGCGAACTTCTTTTCATTCAAAACAGAAAATATAACTGCGCATTATCGTTTGCCTTAATGTCTGAAAATGTATGTCGATTTTGAGCCAAAATTGATCTTAAACGACTATAGGTAGGAAGTAGGAGGATATATAGGGATGAAGAATCCGTGGTCAAATGTGATAATTTTCGGTTGTCTGTGTGTGTTCTAACTTTCCAAGGAAATGATCTAGTGTCCTGAAAATTTCGGGTTTGGTTTGGAGCCTAAATATCTTGGTTGAATTCTTTAGTGGGTAAAATCGGCCGAATGGCTTCGGAGTTGTACCACTTTCAAATTTGGACGTTAGTTCCTCGATATCCAAAGATGTATTGATGATACCTATATCTGCGGAATCATTGGGTTGATATTACTAATTCACGAACGTCCAGTTCGCGAAATATTTAAATCATCGTTTAAATACAATGGTAAAATCCTCCCAATGATTCCGCAGATATAGGTACTTGATTTCCCCAATAGAAAAACTCGGAACCAACTCTACAATTTTCAAGTCTTTCAGTAGATTCTTCGGGAAATTATTTTATTCACTATGGACATTAAGGTCGAAAGAAAAGACTCAGAGAGACTCGATATTTGTAAAGTGTGTTTTAGCTTTGACTACGAAGATCAAATTTGTGAATGGGTTGAATTCGCCGAATGATTCCGTAGATAAAGTAAATTTTATGTTTCCAATATTTCCGAAAATACTATTCAGATCGAATTGGAATCGAGTACTTCGGAAAATGCTACTGATACTCAAGCATATTGAATATTGAAAGAAGATCGCCAAATCTTTCCATCAAGTAGTAAGGCTGAGTTTGACGGAGTCGATAGGTTAATAGGTGACCGCTTTGAAAAATAATTTGGACACGCCTGTGGAAGCTCTTGACGTCACTTCAGTTTTTTTTTAGACTTTCCTGAACAAGGATTTGTAAAGTCTTGCCTTTCACGGATGTAGGCAGAGGCCCTTGGGTACCTATTTAATATTCAAATAGGTTGATTCAATGAAATCTTTCTTTATTACAGGGATTCGATATTTCTAGGAAGAAGTAGACACGACAAAACATTATCGATAAAAGCTGACTTTGGGAGCATTTTTCATCATTTTTAGGTTCTTTTGGATTTTCATTCCCAATATCTAAAACAGAACTATTAAAATCATATAAAATTGTCTTTCATGGAAAATGCCTTTGCTTATTGCAGGATCGAAATATTTGCAGTTTCTTCGAAAACAGATTGCCTTATGAGCAATACAGGAATAATATAAACGATAAACAAAGCGAACTGTGAGGGTACAAATTTGACTCTTTCATCAGACAAACGAGAAAATTTTTAGAAACTTTGGAATTACTTCATCATTACCGCATCTGCACATGAAAGTAAGGCTGTTTTCCTTCAGAAAATTGGGAGCATTATATAAGAAACTATCACACACAGAAAACAGCCTCACTTTCATGTGCAGTTGTAGAAATAGAAAAGTCATTCTAAAGTTTCTTGGAATTTTCTCGTTTGTCTTAGGTATGAAAGAGTCAGATTTGAACTCTGAAACGTCACTGTTTGCTTTGTTTATCGTTCATATTATTTCTGTATTGTTCATACGGCAATCGGTTTTCTAAGAAACTGCAAATAGTTCAATCCTGCAATCCGCAAGGGTGCTTTCCATAAAAAAACAACTTATTTTAATTTTAATAGCTCTGTTTCAGATATTGGGGGTGAAAACCCAGAAAAAACCAAAAAAATGATACAAAATCCTCCCAAAATGAGCTTTAATCGATATTCAAAAGAAGGGTATAGGCCCTTGTCGTTCGTTTGTTTCAGAAAATTGAAAAAATTACATAAGAAACTATCACACACCTAAAACAGCCACACTTTTATGTGCAGATGCACAACTAATAATGTAGTTATGAAGTTTCAAAAAATTTTCTCGTTTGTCTGATGAAAGAGTCAGATTTGTACTCTGAAACGTCAAATTTCGCTTTGTTTATTGTTAATATTATTCTTGTATTGTTCATTAGGCAATCTGTTTCCCAAGAACCTTTTCCATAAAGAACAATTTTCATTTTAATGTTAATATTCTCTTTCTGATATTGGAAGTGAAAACCCACAAAAAACCTAAAAAACGACGACAAAACATTATTGTAGTTTAAGGAATCACGAAAGTCTGAACAGATAAATTTCAGAGTTCGGTGTGCCGCTTCTTCATTCTCTTAATGATTAAAAATTTATCAGAACTTAGTTTCAGGTTTTCATTTCCATTCACCACCGTAGTGCCAAGTCTGCTTTGCTCTAGTTCAGATTTTTTAATATCCGTGATACGTATGACATGATGTGGGCTAATGTTTCTACCCTCCAAGCCGTTCTCTTTCTTCCAGCCAATTTTATTCGACTGACGGTTGATCCCTTAGGTATATAAAGAATGACCGTCAAGACCTGATACGAATAAGTAAGGTAAATCGTCTCAGACGATGTCGGGCTTTATGTCGTTTGGAAGATACCTACTCTGACAAATGTATGTATGAATAACTGCGACTAGAATAATAAAACATAATCCGATTTACGGTTATTGTATTGAATTAAGCGAGATGGTATAAAATAGAGTTGATATTTTGTGATGGGGCAGTGTGAATGTCAACTTATAACCCAGATGACCCAGAATTTATTGACCCAGATGGGTCATTTAGTTTGTAGATTGCAGGTTGAAATCCCGGTTGTACAGAATTGTTCAGTGTGTCCGAATTTTCGAAGAAAAAAAAAGTAGGATCAGAAAAGGTATAACCAGAAGTGTATCCAGGATAGACTCAAACTTCTTAATTCTTCTACCGAAATTTTCTTCAGAATCGAAAATAACTCGTTTATATCAAATTATTATTTTTATTTTAGCTTGTTATTTATTTTCGATTAAAGCTTATTTTGGGACGATTTTCATCATTTTATTAGGTTGTTTCCTGGGTTCTCACTCCCAATATCTGAAACAGAACTATTAAAAATTAAATAGAAACTGTTGTTTCATGGAAAACACCCTTGCGGATTGCAGGATAAAACTATAAAGAAAATAAGTTCCTTTGTTGTTTGTTATTTGTATTTTTCCTGTATTTTTCATTAGTTTTCAAAGAAACTGCCCTTGACAAATAGTTTAGTCCCGCAATCCGCAAGGGAGTTTTGCATGAAAAAACAATTTTATTTATTATTTAATAGCTCTGTTTTAGATATTGGGAATAAAAACCCAGAAAAAACCTAATGAACATGTCATTTATTAACATTTTATTTAAACTAGGAAATAAACAAACGCCGAATAAATAACAATGTAGGTAGATATTCCTACCTTATGTTTATTTCCTGTGTATTTTTCTGCCTGAAAAGGGAGGGAGTTAAGAAAAAACCTACAGTCAATTTTCGTACGTATGTTCAAATTGGTGGCCAAGGTGGTTTTTGCTGAGCAATTTAGGGAATAATAACGATAATGAAGAAATAAAAACGAATCGGAAATAGTTTTTTTCAAATATTCCCGAAAATTAATGTTAGCTCGAGTTGCACACTGTTGTTACATATTAACCCCAATAATAGTTAGTTGTTAGATAAAATGAAATTTTCAGCTTAGGTTTTGATCCTAAATATATCGGTTGAGTTCGTTAATGGGCCAAATATACCGAATGGTTTTTGTGTTACAGCCATTTGAAATTTTGATATTTCAATAACTCGAAAAATATTTACCGATCGGAATGAAACTTGGTTGGAAGATCGACAGTATCAATGAAAAGAATTATACATGGAAAAATTTGAAAAAAAAATTTTTTTTTTTAAATTTTCATATTTCATTTAAATTTCATGGAAATTTCCAAGCTGCCATTTTGCAACGTGAACAAGCGCGTAAAAGCTGCTGACTTCACACTAGGTTTTTCGATTAACCACTATGTTTCAATTCGATACTATCAGTAGTTCCTGATATACTGATGTACAGTCAACCATGAACTCAGAATTTCAGAAAGAATTTCCGATATAACCTTAATTTTTTTTGAAATCATTAATGAACTTCTTGAACTTTAGAAAAACTTATAGGTTATGTATCTGTAGTTTTCATGGGAAATAGGTTGAAAAGCTGCGTGAAAGACTGTTTCCTAGCGCTAGGTTCGCCAATTCGAAAATGATTCGATGCGTTTTTCGGAACAACAGCCTTACCTGTAAAAGAGGGCTCACCTGTAAAATGTGTGTTCCCTGGTATTGTTCGAATGAGTTTTCCAAAGTAGTGGCCGCTCGACTCCTGGAAGCTGAAAACAAGATGAGTCATGAGACAGTGCCACATGAGTATTAAAGGGTGAGAATAGTCTATGAATATCATCAGCAACAATGGGATTTCCCATAGTATAGGGATCAAACGTGGCTTTGGGGCGAAGCTTCGTTTTTCTCGTTAAAGGGTTCTTAATACATAGCGGTATAGGGTGGCGGATATGTCGAAATCACAATTTCGTGGATATTATTTGGGGGAAAGGAATCACAATAATTTTGCGGGTTTTAACACATGTTCTATTATAGCTTCCGTAGTTGGCCAATCGATTCTCCGTTTATTTGTCTATGAATTTTACCCTTCGACTCGAGTATTTCATACTGATTCATTGACAGAAACAGAAAATTCGAAATTTCGACATGGAATCAGAATCTTTGCATACTCATCCAAATAAGTAGCCAGAGCAGTAGCCCTTCAAGGTGCTAGATTTCCTGATAAAAATATTGTGATTTTTTAATGCTGCGATCTTGAAGTTTTGCACTAGATTTCAACTCGATAGGTTCTGTACATCCATGAGTTCGACCTAATCCACAAAAATATCAAGTATATGATTTTTTGAACATTCAAGTCGTCATCTCATACCTCTGAGAGATTTAACTTTTACTTTGTATTTTCGGAAATTCTGATAAAACTGTTCAGATGAGTAAAAAGTTGTATGAATGATAAAGTTTATTAGCAAAAAAAGTTCCCACGTAGGCTTTATATTTTCTACGATATACATTAAAAATAGATGCACGATGAACGGAGTATTGAGAATACTTCTTGTATGAGGTATCACTCCGAAACTTTTGGTCATTTACTACCAATGTTCGAATTGCCCACAGATATTTTATATATATATATATATATATATATATATATATAATGTATTAGATAATGATCGCTGGTAATATTATAGTATTAGGTTAAGGGATGTCGATCAATAATAAACAAGATATGTTTACTCTTTATTCATGTAGCCAAGCTTTCGAAACCGATTAGTTTCTTCCTCGGAGCAACTGTAAAACAACATCACATTTAAAATTAGGAACATAAACAATCTACATTTACTCACTGAATGCGAGGTTAATCTTTAAGTCATCTACACTAAACAATTTCAAAATAAAATACATATAAGTGGCAATTCAGTCATCTAGGATAAAAATTTTTCTACAATTCAATCAAAAATTATTATGTTATTTACGGTAACTGTCAAAGTCACCCATCTACTGGACCATCGAAAAGCGGTTTATTCGAATACTCTAGAAGATATGAATATATTGGGCTTAGATTTTGTGTATCTGTTTTTTTGTTGATTTTACTATTTTGTTTTTTTATATGGATCATCTCCAAAATACATCTTTGACAGTTACCGTAAATAACATAATAATTTTTGATTGAATTGTAGAAAAATTTTTATCCTAGATGACTGAATTGCCACTTATATGTATTTTATTTTGAAATTGTTTAGTGTAGATGACTTAAAGATTAACCTCGCATTCAGTGAGTAAATGTAGATTGTTTATGTTCCTAATTTTAAATGTGATGTTGTTTTACAGTTGCCCCGAGGAAGAAACTAATCGGTTTCGAAAGCTTGGCTACATGAATAAAGAGTAAACATATCTTGTTTATTATTGATCGACATCCCTTAACCTAATACTATATATATATATATATAATGTATTAGATAATGATCGCTGGTAATATTATATTATATAGTATTATATAGTATTAGGTTAAGGGATGTCGATCAATAATAAATAAGAATTGTTTACTCTTTATTCATGTAGCCAAGCTTTCGAAACCGATTAGTTTCTTCCTCGGGGCAACTGTAAAACAACATCACATTTAAAATGTTTATTATTGATCGACATCCCTTAACCTAATACTATATATATATATATATATATATATATATTTATTTCATTAGATATTTATTCGTTCTAAATTAATTTCGGCTAAAACTTTGGATATGGCCGATAACTTAACGAAACATCATGTATAAATATGGTTTTTGCGCGCATGTTCTAGGTAACACCGTGCTGTCATTTTGTTAGAATCTCTGTTATTTTCGAAACCACTACTTCAGAGTAGCTGATGAAGAAATATATTCTGTCTGGCCGTCTGTCTGTCCGTCCGTCAATATTTAAAAACCGTGTACCAAATCTCAGTTCGATACGGAGATTCAGGAAAATCTATGAAAATTTTCATGGTATAATCATCATTTCCGGAATAATTAAAAGATGAGACACGGTAACTAGTCGGCAAATGCCGATAGGCAAATTTGTGAAATATTTCGTGATGATCGGTCTTTAGAACAATGAAAAAATCCCAATTTTTTTCATCAGGAAAGTGAGTAGATTACCGCATTGGCATCGAATTTGAACATGCAAGTAAAAGATGCTCCAACGTCAATGTTTCCCGAGAAATTTTCTTCAAAAACGTTCAGTATTTCATTCCTAGTTTTCAGGAAGGTTACTCATAATGAGATTGAAACTCCCATCCTGATTTCATATTCACCAGTATGAAATTCTTCAGCGATGAACTTGAATGAATCCCAAAATGAATCTTGGTATCACTGGCAGTGTTTGCGAAATATAGCTTTACAAATTAATTAATTGAATTAGTGGTATAAAGGTTGAATTTGCATTTTTAATGAAACCTTCAAACAGGGGGAGAATATCGGATTATTCCACTGAAATCATGGTAATCAATTAAGGGAACAAGGTTTGCTCATGTAATCAAAGTTCTTGTATTCTATTCGGAATAGGATGAGTTCTTCTACCCTTATTACATATATTCATAGTTTTCAACCGAGTAATATAATAGTTGAAATTTCCCAAGAAAGGCATTTTTCCGAAGAAATATGAAATTTTCAGCGTGAAATCATGTGAAAAATTTGAATAGGTGAAATCCGTCCAACGGTTTCGGATATATTTCAATCAGAATGACTTGAGGTTCATGTGAGGTTTCCTACAGTTCACATGGCTAGAATCAGGAAATTTCAGAAAAATTTCATATCTCGAGGACAATTCAAAAAACTCTCTGTTTCTCTCGTTTGGAACGCACTTGTTATGAAAGCTTCAGCGTTTTGAAAAAACGTAATTTTCGAGCAAAAATGGATGAAATATTCGTTGTTAATTGTCAATTGAAGGATATCCAAGGAGAATATCTGAAAAAGAACTATTAAAAGTTGAATGAAATTATTATTTATAGATTGCCTCTGCGGATTGCGGGATTGAATCTATTTGTCAGGGGCAGTTTTAAACAAAAATGTTGTGCAATAAATATTATTGAAACAATACAAACGATTTACGAATGAAACTGCGACGTTTCGGATAATTAATCTGAAATTATCGGAATTATTTTCTTGCAAAAATTTCCTACTATTTTCAGATTGGAACTTGATGGTTTTTCTTTTCATGGAACAGGTATAAAGCTGAATATTTACATAATTTATATTTTTATTATTGCCTCGTATGTGAACACAACTTCAAGCCAAAAAATGGACTCAACCTACCCTGAATCTTCCTTGAAAGTCTCGAGTATTTAGATATTTTTTTTTCCAAAGTTGAAGTGTTTATTATCGGCCGAAGGACATTATTGAATTTGACGACGAATTCTTAATTAGACTGTCTATTCTCATCATTGAAAAGCATTTTTCGACTCAAAATTAGTACATTTTGACCAGATGATATCGCTCCCGCTCTAAGATTTCAAACAGATTTTGCATTGAAAATTCTCTTTACATCGGTTATCCCAAAGTTTATTCACAGGTGTCCGGAATTTTCTCCTTTCTGGTCTCCCCTACAAAAGTTTCTTTATTAATTAACATCGTTTGTTTGACTCCTACTCTAACAGCACTTGTCGTTTAGATAAAATCGACTAAATGTTTGCTTCTAAAGATTACACGCTCCTAAAACCCAACAATGTCATTTATAACTCCGTTTATATTTAGCCTCAGATGATGGCAAGAAAAATAGGACTATATGTGTAGTCTCGATATATTAATTTTTGTCGTGATTTATATGGTAGTATATTGGAATTTTCACAGGCGTCTGGTGTAACATATGATCCTTCTGGAAAATAGACACCATCCCCCCTCTGATAAACAAGAGCGTTCCCTTTGCCGCGAACAAATTGGTTATAATGTCATCTATGAAATATTGGTTTCAGATCCGGAAATTTATTGGATCGTGTATTTCACTTCCTATCAGTCCTTTTACGTTCGAAATATCTCAATTTTTCCTCGAAGATGACACGAGGGGGCAAATGAGTTTATTTCTCATAGAAAGGAGAAATGGGACATGAACCCATTTTTTGAATAGAGATTTTTTCAAGGTCCAGCGGCTGTTATATTTTCTGTCTATGGAAGATATATTTTCTTCAGATGGAAATTATTGCGAATGACTTGTTGCAGTTTTTTGAAATTTTTGAGTATCACAAAATGAAAAATTTGTTGTCATGATTTGAAAACTAGTAGAGGAGTATGACAAAATTTTGAACGAGTTATTTCACCTAGGAGCCACCGATCGATATCTCGACAATAAAGAGTCGAACATACCTGACATTCTGTATAAGTGCACAGCCCTCTGAAATATGGAGAATGAAATAGATTCTTCTGGTTTAACCAGAATCGAATACCTACTCATTCCAAATGGAGCACCCTGTATATTTCCACTCTTTAGAATCCCAAATGTTATTCGAGCCTATTGATCGAGTTCGGCAAAATGAAATTATTTTCGACCTCACAGGGTGTTCTGTTTTCTCTGGTCGGATATAAACGTGATTTTTCAAACGGCAAGCTGTCTGTCCACTTTTTCAATTTCTAATCAAAAAATAAAACTTCTATATGCATAAATTAAAATAAAAGGAATTTCGAATATATTGTTGTAATTTACTGATCATAAGTCTTAACAAAACGAGAAGTTTCTTGTTATCATACTACAACTAACTACCGAGTTTCAATCAGATCGCTTCAGTACTTTCTGAATTATTGAGGTAATAACCTGAAAAATTCAAATGGAGATCTTCAGGTCAATTGGATTCTCTGTACTCATGTAATCGTATCTACAGTCGGCCGACTGGACATCGGATTCGTCTTCGGTGAGTCGAACCAAGTCGTTTGAGATTATTGAAAATCCAAAAACCAGTGACATTTAGACAAAACGATAGTATGCGGTTCTCTAGAGTATGCGCGCAAAAATTGTTCTGAATTTACTTTTAAAGTTAGTGACTCTCACTGTGAATTATTTTCAGTGAGTAGCTTATGTGAAAAATTTCATGCCTAACTGAAATTTGTGGTACAAAACGGAACCTAGGGACTTTGGGAATTGCAACTAGGGCATATTATATTGGTGAATACGAAAGAAGTGGCAGCCATGTCTGTAAGACAAACGGGAAAAATTAATTCGATTCCTGCTGGGATGGGGGATGTGTCCATCAACGGCAAAACCACCAAACGACCAGTTGCCGTTGACGAGCAGGATGTTATTGAATTAAGGCCACTGCAGGGAATAGTGACCGAAGGCCGGCTTGGCTAAATTTTCCGGAAAAGGGCAGCAATTGCAGAACTGACAGGAGAGAGCCAGTGGAAAAGTCCCTGGAGACCTCTACTCGACCACCTTCTCAATATTGTTTTTATGAAAGATGCTTTGTTTGCAGCTGCCTGCCCATTCTCGGTCTTCCTATTAATGCCTTTTATCGCTGTCGATATATCATGAAGACATTCGCTTCCCTCTATCGGTACGTTTCAAAGCAGTATCGACTTTACACATGCAATATCGATTTTTCGCCCTTATTGGAGAAGAGTTCTGAAAACGCTGCTAATTCATGCGGTTTACTCATGGAGAATTCATTTTGGCTCCTTTCTGATGCTACCTCTTTCACCGAGAATCAATAAATTCAAGTTTTCAAGAGATTGGGGAATATTTCGAGTTGAAATCTTGAAAATTACTCATACTTGTCGGTTCTGTTGTCAATGGAACATATTTCAGACTAAAAATCAGCATTTCAGTATTGTAATCCTCTGCACAGTTACCGAAACCTAACATCGTATTCAAACTATACGATGTTGGGTGACATCAAATAGATTCCACAACGAAAGAAGAAACTTTTTCGCGCTCCTTCCACGGATCGAGACAGTTATCATTTTGCCCAGAGGTCTGTATATTTCAAATTTTAGATGAAAGTGGTTGAACATGGTAAGGAGGGACGCACTGATGAAGAATCCGTGGCCAAATTGAATTCTTTCCCGCCGGTTGAACTTCCGTGTTCTTACAAATATAAAATAGGAACTATGTGGCGAACGACTCACGAAATATTTCAATTCCACGATTGAATATTTCGAAAACTAATCAAACCTCCCACAATTTTTATGACATGATTGTCGATGAAATCCATTTTGAATATTTCTAGACTTAAGTGCGAAGTGGCACTTTCCAAATTTTTTCACTGCCATTCTGCCTTGGAATAGATCGTATGTTTCGAACAACTCAAGATATATTTCAATTCCACATTTGAATATTTCCGAAATTCTGCTGCCAGAATTCTAATGGCATGAATGTCGATGAAACCGATTTTGAATATTTCTAGACTTGAGTGCGAACTGGAACTTTCAGAATTTTTTCAATTCCATTCTGCCTTGGAATATATCGTATGTTTCGAATGAGATATTTCAATTACACAGTTGAATATTTCGAAAACCGATCAAGCCTTCCGCAATATTTATGACATGAATGTCAAGGAAACCAATTTTGAATATTTCCAGTTTGAAGTGCAAACTGTCAGTTTTTAAATTTTATCAGTTGAAAATTTCGATAACAACGAATATAATTGTAAAATTATTCCTCTCCTATATTTGAAAATAAAAAGCTAACCTCTATCGTGATACTAGACTGAAAATTGCTGCGCTAGGTCTTTCCGTTTGAAATATTTTCTATACCTCTTTCACGCATTGCCTTATGGAACCATAAAGTACCGATCCTATTGGGTGGGCTTCGAAATCAGAATCAAATCAATCCTCTAACAATTTTTATGACATGAACATCGTTGCGAATATTTCTATATTACAGTGCGATCTGGCACTTTTCCAATATTTTCAATTCCATTTTGCCTTGAAATAGCTTCTATGTTTCAAACGACTCGAAATATATTTATTTGAATTCCAGAGTTGAATACTTCCAGTAGAACGAAGATAATTGTAAATTCATTCCTCTGCTATATTTGAAAATAAAAAGCTAACTTCTGTCGTGATACTAGACTGGAAATTGCTGCGCTAGGGCGTCTTTCCGTTTGACATATTTTCTATACCTTTTTCACACATTGCCTTATGGAACCATAAAGTACCGATCCTATTGGGTGGGCTTCGAAATCAGAATCAAATCAATCCTCTAACAATTTTTATGACATGAATATCGTTGCGAATATTTCTATATTACAGTGCAATCTGGCACTTCTCCAATACTTTCAATTCCATTTCGCCTTGAAATAGGTTCTACGTTTCAAACGACTCGAAATATATTTATTTAAATTCCAGAGTTGAATACTTCGAGTAGAACGAAGATAATTGTGAAATTATTCCTCTGCTAAATTCGAAAATAAAAAGCAAACCTCTATCGTGATACTAGACTAAAAATTGCTGCGCTAGGGCGTCTTTCCGTTTGAAATATTTTCTATACCTCTTTCAGGGCCTGCCTGATGGAACCATAAAGTATCCTAACGAGTGGGCGTCGAAATCAAAATCAAATCAAACCTCCCACAATTCGTATGACATGAATGTCGACTTCACCATCGACAACGACGGGACTAGCACACCGTGCAGAGCTGAACAACCCTAACTACAGCATGCAAATCTAATCATGAACCCTCCCTGTTAAACTCGCAAATCCAATTCTACCCCCGACCATGGATGATAAAATTAGGTGGTGCTTATTGTAAACCAAACTCGGAAAATTTACAACCGTAATTCGTGTACTTGTGGAGGAGAGGGCCCTAAGTGAAATAATTATTGAGAATTAGTCCCTTTTCGTAATTCTTACTTACCAGCGTCTCTTAATGAATTGACATTGATATGGCGGGGAGGCCCAGTTTTGTTTCAGTTTTAAAATTGGATTTGCGACGCTCAAATCAACAAACCGCGGATTATATCAACGTTGCGTTATGCTTTATTGTATTTGCATAACTCCGATGCCTCAAACGATGCCTCGAAATCTGTTTTGGGACGCTCGGAGTGTTGATTGAGTCGACGGATTTTGCCAACTTTTCGAGATTTTGATCGCGCTTTAAGGGAGCGTACCAAAAAAAGCTTAATGGGAAATTTGAAAGGAAATCGAAGTTTCTCAGATGGAAATTCTATTGTTTAATTATTTTCAAATCATGAATGCACATCTTTTTAGTAGAAAAACTACTGCGAATCGAACTCGAATAGTGTTAGTTCTGACAGTTTCTTTGCCTTTCATCAGGAGTAAAATTTTACCATTCTCACTTTTGCTAATTTGCGTCGAGTGAGCAGTAATTTTTCTTGAGATCGATATTCCATATTATATTACCGGTTTTTGACAGTTGAATAGCTCTGAAAATTATTGATTTTGCCACCCCGGGTTTTTGAATAATATTTGATATTTAGGGTGAATTGGACGAAGTTTTTGAGTCCACTGCAAGAATTCATCATTGAAGTAATTAAAATTTGGTCTGTAATGAAAAAAATTAGCCAAATTTTTGTGCCTGATCATCTCATTGTCGTGAAAAGGAAAGTGTCTCTCTTATAGGATCCGCAGTTTAAAAGTTCAAATTTTTCTTGCACGGGGTACCATTCGTTATTTTCAAAAAAGTAATGAAAAAAAACACCCAAATTTTGTGCCTGGTCATTTAATTTTCAAAACAAGAAAAGTGTCTTTTTATAGGATCTGCAGTTTAAAAGTTCGAATTTTTCTTGCACTGGGCACCATACGTTATTTTCAAAAAAGAAATGCAAACCATCTCCAAATTTTAATTTTTGAAGGAGGAAAAGCGTCTTTCTTATAGGATCTGCAGTTTGAAAGTTCAAAATTTTCTTTCATGGGCACCATTCGTTATTTTCAAGAAAGTAATGAACAAAATTGCCCAAAGTTTGTGCCTGATCATTTAACTTTTAAAATAAAAAAAGTATCTTTCTTATAGGATCTGCAGTTTAAAAGTTCGAATTTTTCTTTCACGGGGCACCATTCGTTAGTTTCAAAAGAGTTATGAAAAAACTCACCCAAATTTTGTGCCTGATCATTTAATTTTCAAAAGAAGAAAACTGTCTTTCTTATAGGATCTGCAGTTTATAAGTTCGAATTTTTCGAGGTCAATGTCGTCCTTGATGCATGTGCAGTCGTTTTTGTGAGAATTATGTATGAAAATAATATTGTCGATTAAGAGTAAGTACCTTGAACATAGCTGGGTGACTTTTGGAGGCAACAGTTCAAATTTTTTGGTGGGAATGGTTGAAAAAAATTATGAAAATACTGAATGTTGTCACTTCTTTCTATTCAGGAATTTTCGGGAAATTAAATACTGGAATGGAGTGAAAAATGGAAAAATAACTAACATTGAGCCTTCTTATAGATAAATCAAGTACATCCCAAAAAATTTGAAATGAATTTCTATTTCATGACATGGTAGCTTTACTGAGAGCAGAGTTGATATTGAATATGTATACAACTTATGCTGAAATGTTCAGATCTGCAACGAAATCGACAAGGAACCAGAGGAAGACAGTTTATACGATATCCTTTATTTAGTTTTTTTTGAAGAAATACTAATCTCCAAATTGAATCAGACAAGGAATTTATTTTCTAAAACCATTTTGAAATTCGTGTAAAGAAAAATTCACCCAGTTTTCACCCCGCGATCTTCTTGAACCCTTAACAGAATTCCATTTGGAACTCATACCAATAAAATAACCAGAGATCTGTATAAGGATACCAATTATTTTTCTAAAAAGATTAAAATCAGGTTTATTTTTTGAAAAAACACTTTTTTTTAGAATATATGAACTAGATTATCCGAAAAGGCTAATGAGGCCTCAATCTGGCAGGGCAATGATTATGCAAAGAAATGGAATTTATCTCAATGCTTGATGACACTGCAACCTGTCTATGAATATAAATAGTGTGCAAAGAACTGGTAGCCAATGAAAGCGTAGATCTTATAGACTCTCCATTAACTTTATGAAAATGGACCCTTTTGAGCCATTCAGAACAACAGTATTCAGTTGTATGAAAAACCGTGACCAAAGGTGTCGTACGAAAGATGGTGGGTGGTGTTCCACCATCTGGTTATAAAAACCAGCTCAGTATTTTGGCCTTATTGTGCGATTTCTGCAGATAATTCTGATATAACGCGTAAAAGATCTTATGAGTCGCTTCCTCAAAAGCAAACAATACCACGTGGTCTTGAATTACGACTAGACAACACAGCCACATTCATTACATTTCATTGAACCTCGTTAATATATTAGGGTCAGGCAACTGCAATGCGGTGTACATGCTTTAACGTTGCCAATAGCCACGTGAAATCTTAGAATTCGGAGAAATTTCACCGTTTCTAGGAGGAATTGGGGTGTCGTTCTGCATGCGTCAGTTAGTATTTTTGGAATTTTTTTTTGGTATGTATTCTTTCAGTGTTCATCTTGGGGAACCGTATGATTGCAGATAGCGAGAAATTTGTAGAAGTCATTCCATATTCCCCAGACTCGAGCAACGTCTTAATGGGCTGCAGCCTCTGACGAGTAGAAAATTGATCAGCATTTGATGAGCGCGCCGTGATAGTCCATATCTTCGTTAGGAAAGGAGGACTGCGCATATATACACTTTCAGCATAGAAAACGAGAGACCTCTTCTAGGGAAGGAATGAATTTCGTTTTCATGACGTGGAAGTTTCGCTGAGAGGAGGTTTAATATTAGAAAATGTTTAAAATTCCGTGTGCAGCGTCATTTCACTAGAAATTCGAAATTTATGAGCGGGTGGAGTAACAGAAGTTTCCGGAGTAAAAACGAATGAATTTAAAAGTATAATTCAGGAGCCATAAAAGTACCAAAATGAAATAATTGTATGACCATCGTATGGAGATTACAAAATGATTTCCTGCATTTGTCGATGAAGATACCTGGATGTGTTGGTCGTCTGCATAAACATTAGGCACAATATGGTATTACTATTCACAATCACGTACAGATGAAGCGAATGGTTTAAAATACTAAACAAAAACAAAATGGCCGCCGGACTCTTTATTATTCGCTAGACTCGAGTTTATATTCAGGGCAGTGTCATAACCCCCAAGTATACTAAAGTAGAAAGCATGTTAAGTTCATTAATGCTCAACTATTCTTAGAAGATTCCTCGTAAAATACGAATGGTCGCGTCCCCATTGCAATACTTATGCTAATCAGTAGGTGTTGGCTTTCTAATTTGTTTCACACCAGGGCCAAATACCAATTTCTCAATAGAAACAATCGAATTATTGGAATAGTCTTGCGTGGCTCTACGAATTATGCCATCGCAATTGGTCTACTTGTCATTTTGCCAATGAGCCATTGTTATCAATAATATTTAGATCCGAATGGAGTGGTTCTTAGTACATTTGAATATTCTCTAACCTTTGAACGCAAAAATTGCGTTAACGAAATTTGCTCTAGTGCAAAGCCACTGATCTATCTTTAAGGACTTGTGTACAGCTTTCGCTCTGGAAACTAATACACCTCCTGATGGCTATTGGTTGCAATTCGAAGACCATCTCAAGCTGTGAAAATTAACAAGCACATAAGGCGTAGGGTAAAAAACTACAATTGTGGTTGGAAATCCAGCTTATCAGGGTAATAAGGGGAATAAGAAGGAAATTTTTTGAAGACTTGAACTAACCTATGCAGATGCATACAGTTTGCCGGGGTCAGTTGATGGGGACAAACATGTGGTTATGATTCCCAGCATTCCGGAATATTTCGTGTACAGATAGCAGTATTGTCAATATAAAGATATTGCTTCTACAAATCTAGATTCGAAATACTGTCATTCTGATCAACGGATTTGAACAATATAACGTATAATTTTCAAAGGAACTTTGCTATCTTCAATACTGCTATCTCTGCGATCTCAAAATAGTACTTTTTTCGGATTCTGCTGTGGAAGCAATATAATTTTTTGGACAATATTTCCTCAGACTTGACATGATATAGTTAGAATGCCTGGCGTTTTTCTTGAGTGATCGAGGAACTATTTCGCTTTTAGGAAAATCCGTGTGGATATTGAGGTTGCCTGATCGGGATCATAGACATATTAAACTCTCTGGACACGGCGTGCGAATCCATTTCTGAAGAGTCGAATGGGGATAATGAACCAAGTGAGAGGTCCGAGAGAGAGATGAAACTGGATCGGGCAGACCATAGACAAGATACACGATTAAAATAACATGCGACTAGTGACAGGGACATGAAGGAAATCGGCCAATCAGAGAAAACACGGAATGGCGGTAATTTTGAACTTCACAACGTGAATGATGTTTGTTCTATGTAGTGTGTCTTTGGTTCCGTGCAGTATTTTATCTCGAACTGATATTCCTCATTAATTTTGATCATCAGAGTGTAGCTTTCGAGTAATTATGGAAAAACAGATGATCAGCCGGCCATAACTCCGAAATCTTAAGGGAGCATGATATATATGTATAATGATTAACGAAACTTCGGACCAGTATTATAAAAATTATTTTGACCCCAAGAAGCAGTTGAGTCCCATTTTTCAACCACAATCAAAATAGTTCTTCGGGGATTTAGTTCGTTAACGAACATAAAACCAAGACCGCAGACCTGCCAGGCGTACGGACAGAATCCAGTTTGATCACAAATTTTTCATCAGTAAGAAAATTTTTTGCTCAAAAAATGCTGACATTGTAACGGAAGGATATCGCGCTCTTCTTTCCAACAAAAAGCGCGCAAAAAATTAACAAATTCACAGTTATTCATGCAAGGTAAACTCACCTATGGAATTTCACGTTTTCCCCTTTTTTATATCTCCTCGTACAATTAATGGCACAACAAGAATTCACAATTATTCGTTTGCCAGTGAATCCGGTTTGAAGTGAAAAGTCTCAAACTCTATTCAAAAACTTACGAAAACACAAAAAACGAAAACAACACGAAAATTATATCTTACATACAGTCTTTATAATATAATTCAAAATGAAATAATACAAAATCTGCTTTGAAATACTTTGGAAAAAACAAATGTGACTTTCAAAACTTTCGAAAAAAATTTATTTCAAACATAGATTCATAATTATAGTCTATGGCTTCAAACTGATCTGTCTTATTTTTGCCGTATTCTATGATGGTTTGCCCGCCCTAGTTCCCTCTTTGTCGGCCCGCTTGCTCTCTCTTTAAGCCATGTCCATATAGTATTATAGGTCTATGATCGGGATAGATCAAGGTGTTCCTCAAGGGCCTATACCGGGTCCGACTGTATTTATACTTTTCACTGATGAACGGATTTTATTCGCCCAAAAGTGCTGGCGATTTTTGCTGAACACTTTTCTCAGTTTGTTTTGGCGATTTTCTTGTAAGAAATTCGTAAATTGGTTGAATAACGATGATTCCATCGTGTCCTTACATCCGAATTAAAAATGTTTCTTATGTCATTGAAGAGCATCCGTTCCAAAACTAAGATATATGTAGGAGATTTATCAAGTTTTTTGAGTATTCACACGGATCAGTTTCTCAATTCGGCTTATCAAACAGCTTTCTTGTGCGAGAAAATAACTATATCCTATTATACTCTATTCTGCATTAAGGATATCATCTCGATGTGTTCAGTTTTAAATGTCAATTACAGATTACTATACTGTCTTTTATCTTATATCGAAATCATTTTGAGTGGGATGTAGAAAATCACAGAATTTATACTGCTCAAATATCTTATGTTGCTTCAATCTGGATTTATGAAAGTTGGTGTACTTACTCTTCAGTGTCTTATTTGGTGTGGGGCTGTCTCTGTTCCATGGTGGATCCCCATGTCCAGAAAAATCTCTGAGTTTCAAGTAAGATATCGTCAAACGTATAATACTGGCTTTATCTAATTGTGAGGTTATAGCTTGTGGAAGTGGAAGCATTTTGGCTAGCTCATAGAATTCGTAGTTTTCCTTTCCTCTTCTTGTACGGGCAGCATCTCTACTCTTTTCTTTTCTTAGCTCCAAAATACTGTAACAAAAATGAATATTGTAAATATAAACGCTGTTCAATAAATTCACTATGAAATTGAAGAATATGATAAGTCATATAATACATTGTATTGGTAGTAGTTAAAGGTAGCACGAACATCATATGTTCTATGAGGGAACGAAATAGTTAATGAACCAATCTATGACTAATTGAACAAATAATTCTGTGGTTAGTTTCATTCAAGGCCCCAATATTGAATTTTTCACGAATTGGTTGTCATATATACCGTTCGAATTTCAGTATTGCAGATTAAAAGATTGTTACATGAATTCTTTCAATTAGTAATTTTTATGATGTCAGCCAGAAGCCTATAGTAGAGAGAAAATAAAGATTTCCTTTGTTTCCAATTCGAATTCTATCTTTTATCCAACCATTCGCCTTCTTTCAGTATTAATTCAGCCACCCTAGTGATAGAATTTCACCTTTGACCAATTTCAGCTAATCATCGAAGTAAGCAGGATCGGAGATCAAGTGATGAGGCCAGTTTCTCTGCCGATCGGACTCATCCCGTGATTGCATTTGGTGTACGTGTTCGCTCAGTTCTTCGATTGTTAAATTGACCCCATTCTCCTTTCTTCTTTGAGCAATTTCTCTTTTGACTTACAAATTTTCCGAACGAACCTTTCATCGAACCGTCTCGAGGTCAGTTTTGCCCACTAAATATTGTAGAAAAGCACTGACGTGAAGTAAGGAACTTTTGCGCGCTCATTTTGATTCGATGCTAGAGCGGTCACTCATCCAGATATCAACCCCGCCCATCGCAACTTGACTTTTGGATAGTGATTTTGAGATCTTCCAATAGTATAATCCTCACGAGTTTCTGCAGTTATTGTACAACTTATTACTGGATTACAATTCTATCGTATTCGAATTTCCGGAAATAGGAGGAAACGAAGAATTCTATTTATATTTGTGTATAATTTTCTATATTCACGAATTCGACCTTCGAACCAGATCCATAAGAATATCACTTTAAGTCCTGGTTTCTATTTTTCAAGGAAGTTAAGCATTGTAAATAAGCAGTAAGTTTAGCATTGGCCGATTAGATTAGAATCCGCCCAATGATTCTGCAAATACGGTGTGAGCCTCCAACTCCGAAAAATTTCAGTATATTTAATGTTATTTCTCTTTTGAAAGATCCTCGGACAGGTCGATTTGTATTTTAAATTGCGCTTTCAAATTGTGTCCCAAATTAGAGATATGACGTCAACTAATTTTTTTTCAATGGTAATCCCACTCTCTCATGACTTTTTTTGAAGGTTATGTCAAATTACACATCCTGACCACATATAAAATTTTCATCCAATTCGACAAGAAAGAAATTTGATCAATGTGAAGGATATCGTCAGTCGAAGAATGAAAAACATTTTGAATATTTATTTTATCGGGGTAATATCAGATATTGAAGTTGACTAGTGTAAGCTATTGAATATTGTTAGCGATTGGCTCCAGTTGATCGATTGAGCCAAAACCCTAATGGTTATCTAGTTGCCAAATGGCGAAGGAGCCGCTTTAAAGTTCATTTTTATGGATCAAACTTCTACCTTCTCAAATTAAATGAGATTTGATATTTGGTACCCATGTGTAACTTGATTTAGCCTTTGGAAATAGTAATAAAAAGTCGATGACGTTATTTCTCAAATTACGGTAACATTTTCTCACATCTAAAAGGGCGCAATTTTAAATACTTATCAACCTGTTCGTGCGTATTTTCACCAAAACAACTGTTTTTGATTTACTGAATTTATTCCAAAACGAATATCTATGCGAAATTTCATTTTTCCAATATTTTTAAAAATACATATTTTATCGAACTGAACTTTACTACTTTATCGACAAGTGAAGGTCATGCAAAAATTTGTCGGAATCATTTCTACGACTGAACGGACATATTGAATATTCTTCATCAGTCCAACCTAGTCCATTTTCTGCTCAGAATTCGAAGATTACGGCCTTAAGGACAAACCTATCATGTTTCCTGGAATAAGCGCCTGAAAAATGAATATCTCAGAGCAAAACGTTATTTTATTATTGAGTGTCAAATTCATCTCGATCTGATATGTATTTTGTACATTTTGTGACAATGGAATTTAATAACGACTGAAGGCTATTTTGGAAGGATTTCGCCTTATTTGTCAGGTGTTTACTCCCAATATCTGAAGAAAACGTAATTATCGAAAAAAAATGATTCTGCAAAATTGTTTTCTGAAAATAACATTTTTATTCAATTTTCAATAGTTCTTTTTCAGATAATATAAGTGAAAGCCTAGAAAACAACCGAAAAATAAAAAAAAAATTGTCGGGTGTGCCACAACCCAATTATAAACAAGATAACCTCCGAAAGAAATCAATTAGATTCATTATTCGTCATGAAGGATTTCGGCTCAATAACCGCCAAATTTTCATTCCACAATATTTCCTGGAATACATCAACTCGAGTTGAAATCTAGTACTCTGCTGTGAAAGAATGGCTTGAAGGTTCATGCGAAATTTCGTTAGGATGATTTTACGATCAAAACTATTTTTTTCAAGTTCCGCAGCGGTAGACAGGTTTCGTCGTCTGTGATCTCTTCATTTATAAGTAGTGAATGAATTGCTAGTGAAAAATAAATTGAATAATTATTACCAAGAGCTGAGTTAACAGTTTTTCTGTCTTCGTCCCTCTCCCGATCGCTCTTCCGGTGACCGGTAGAGCTTCCGCTCCTGACGCGTTAGTTTTCACTTTTATACTTCCTAAGGGAACGCTGTCCGGCACCCCGTACACCGATTTCCGTCTTTTTCACCCCGCCGTCGTCCATCGGGAATTCAGATTTCAATACCGCCACCTATCTGTGAATTCCCGGTAAACTGCTGGGGGATTTTCGGAAATTATTGACCTTTTGCTTGAAAATTTACTGAGACGGCTTCTGCTTTGTTGTTCATTATCGCTCCCTGATATCTGCTGTAACGCGATGTTGTTTATTGTCATAGTCGTAGTCTTAAATCCAATGCTTTCAACAATCGGCCAATATCATTGTGCAATATATATTGCACAATATTTTGATCGTTGGTCCTAGATGTTTTTAAAATATATATTGGAAAATGGAAAAAATCAGGAGTAAATGAAGGAAATGGGCCTAATCGGGAGAAGTACACTCACGAAAGTTACTAAATGAACTAAAAATCATCAATTGACTTCTGCAACCTTTTTCGGACGTACGGAGAATAATTCGATGAACTCCTCGCTTTCGTCACGGTTCTTTCGAAAAAATTGATACTACGATGCTACCATGTGATGAAAGATATCGTTTCTCCATAAATCTCGTGACCGTTAATAGTGTTGAAGATCCTAAGGTATTAACTGCTATTTCATCGCGGTCAAATAGCTATGGGGGTATTTCTTGCGGTATTTCTCTACCAATAGGTCATATTGCACCCCCTTTTTCAAACGGTTTGTGTACTTCTTGCACGTGAGATCGCACTGCCGGGAAGCTATGGAAGAAGTCAATAAATTCTGATATGAATTCTATTTCCCAACACTTATCGCCCATGATGACGTAATCTGGACCATTTGCTGATACAAACTGGGGAAGATTGTGCAATTCTGCCCAAAAGATCGCACAATATTTTTCAGATGGCATAATTTCCGAATTTTCGGAAATTACGAAACCTATTTCACAACCTTTCAATATCGTCCACACAGATCAACTAAATGTAATCGCAACAATCCAAATTAGGTTTGGACACTGGTGAAGGCCATCAATTAGTCCTAGCGATAAATCCACCTCTCGGACAGATCAATTGAGATGATAGTGCAAAAAACCAAATAAAAGAGATTTGCATCAAAAAAGGACCAAAATGACGCAGGAACTGGCATCGCCCGCTTTAACTTCACTTGTTAGCTTTATCATTTAGCTTTCGCCCATCAGAGAAGCCGAAAGTCGTCGAATTTTTGCGCGCATTTTTTAGGGGAAATGTCTGTGATTGTCAAATTTTTTCCCGAAAATGGTCTGAAACGACTAGGGTGGACTCACTGGTGTACAAAGAATTCTATCTCTTGAAAATTACAGACTTCGTTGCATTTCATAATGCTGAGGTCAAGTTCGTTAATGGGCAAAATCTACCGAACTATAGCAATTTGAAATTTTGAGGTTATTTCCCTGATATTTCGAGAACTACAGAAGCGATTAGATTGAAACTAAGCAATTATTTGGAGTATAAGTATTCGCAACTTTATGCAAAATTTTGTTGAGATCGTGGTGCCAGTAGGTTGAAAAAAATTGTATCAGAATGTTTTTCGAAAAATTTTTTTCGGTAACAGTTCAATATATTTGAAAAAAATTTTGTTCAAACCTTGACCCTTATATTTCACAACAGTGTAACAAAGTTGTAGCGAACTTTCTTTTCCAGAATAACCCAAAAATTCGTGAAAATCAACACTTTATTCTTTAAGTATAGTAAGAATTACAGTGAAACCGGATTTCGAACTGAATTTGTTTCTTTTTTATTTTTTTATAATAAAAGATGAATCGGTCTTAATGTGTCATATTTTTTCTTCAAAAAAAAGTAATTCATAGATTCAGTGGGTATTTCCTAGTCCACACCTTCCCCCCAAACTTGCCTCCCTCCCAAAAAAAAGCAATCCCGCAATCATAGCATCTCTACAAAATTTCTCATGAATCTTTGTGACGTTATTCCACAAATTGCATTTTGATTGGGCCAGTACATTTAGAATTATTGTACAAATATTATGATCTTCGGTTCCATTATGAGATACCTCCCGCTCATTCATGAAAATATCCAATGCTTGTAAATTTAGAACCCCATCTGAAAATTTTATGTCTTCAAGTCCTTTCTTTCGGAAGTTATTGAGTTTACGGCTGGACAGATTCGGATTGGACCCCAGTAAATCTAACATTATCGTTTGAGGCCATATTTGGTTTAAAATTCACAAAAAACTGACATGTTGACAGTAAATGAGCACCTCGTTCCCTGGAAGAAACGCGCAATACCTTGTGCGAACTAGCCCTGCTCTTCTTATTCTCCTAATCCCAGAACAGGTTAGCTACCGAGTTAACTGAAGACGCGAGGTTTTCATCTGGATTCGTTCTTTCCTTCATCTTCAAATAATCCACAAAGGAACCCTCGGTATGTTCCATAAAGAGCAAGAGAGTCTTCTTTCAGTTGAGAGCCGTCATTCAGTGTTCCCTTGGGATACTCTGGTGATTAGCGTGACACGCGGACTCACGTACGTTGACCATAAACTGGACCATCCGCGGTTGCCAGTCAGCACTCCTGACTCCCAGCCATTCGGCGTTTTCAAGACGTGGGTCATTCTGGAAGTCAATCACCACATCGAGGGACACTGTCGGCACTCACACGATACGGATCCGCTGCCTGTAAAGATAAAAGGCATCCCCGGCTCCCTGAGGAGTTGGAGGTGTCGCCAGGTATGTGGGGCGCCTCGATAGATAACCTAATAATCTGAACGAAGGGACAAGTCTCTCAGGGGCCGGAATGACGGTTGAAGTAACATAGGCCAATTCCTACCAATTTCACCCGAGTTCGCCTTAATTTTGTTTTCACACGCTGGCCCCTCTCTCAAGAGTGCTGCTGCAAATTGAGCAAGAGGAGATGCCGACAAAACAAGTCTTTTTTGTGCAATTATGTACCGCTCGCAAGATAACGAGAGGGCATTATAATCCGATTTCTCGCAGGCAGGACATGGTGCTGCCAAATTCGAACAGATCGATGAATTGATTATGCCATGGGTAGTCTTAGGGCAGGCGAGATGAAAATCCTATAGAACGAGATCATGGATTATTGATGTAAGCGATTCATGCCGCCTCCGCTTAAAAGGTCCTATCTTTAGAATCGTAATATTTAACTCCGATTCTGAAAAGTGACGCCAGGTTATAATTTTTTCGGTTGGTATGAAGATCCTTCAGATGGAAATTATTTTTGTGAGTTAAATCAATTGCCTCGGACCTAAACGGTTCTCTCTTCGGAACTGTCAAATTTCTTTCGCTTGATGGAATTATGGATTATCTTTAGGGGGGATTTATGATGAAAAGTGGCGATAGTTTAATTTTTTGGGCGGAGTGAAGCTCCTACAGATAGAGATTATGGATTATTTACGGGGGTGAAATTCCACAGATTTAAAAGGTCTATTCAGAATTTATCCATACGATGAAAAGTGACTTAAAAAGTCACTTCATATTCAAATCGTATGATGAAAAGTGGCACCTGGTAAACCAACCAACCTGACAGGATCTCTCATTAGGTTTTATGGACGCTAACAGAGCGAGATTATGGATTATTTAAGGTGGTCCCCAGACTAAACATTTTTTTAGATTTAATCCGAATGATGACAAGTGGCAACCGATTAAATCGTTTTTGTGCAGTATGAAACTAAATAAGTGAAGACAAAACACTATTTAGGTGGTGATTCAAACTGCCCCAGACTCAAAAGGCTCTCTCCTTAGAACTAATCTGTATGACGATAAGTGGCGCTCGGCTGAGATTTATATAACTCCCCTAATGTAGATCATCTATTATATACGGTGCTGATTTTCCATAGAACTAAAAGACCTAACTCTTTAAAATCAACTCGTATGATGAAAAGTGGAGCTCGTTTTTGGTCGGTATGAACTCTTACAGATGGAGATCATGAATTATTTTATGTTGGTCATTTTCGGAGGACCTGAAAGGCTCACTCTTTAGAATTATAATCCGTTTTATGAAAAGTGGCGCCCGGTTAAGGGGTAGTTTGAGCAGTAGGAAAATCCTATGGATGGAGATCATGGATTATTTATGCAGGAGATTTAAACTGCAGTAGACTTATAAAGCTCTTCCTTTAAAGTTTGTTCGTGGTATGAAAAGTGGCAGCCAATTCAAAGTTTTTCAGGCCGTATACAATTCCTTTGAAGAAAATCTTATATTATTTATTAGATTCATATTTTTCGCCGCAGATATCGAAGGATCTCTCTTCGGAATTATGAAATTCGACTCTCCATGTGCATGATGAAACGTGTCCTTTTTGGACACTATTTTATCGAACACGAATAAATTTCGAACCAAAATAGATCTCCTCATCTTACATGTAGGATTAAGATTTTGTTCTCGATCCTCCACATGCATGTTTTCAAATTCTACCCTCAAAGATCGAATCCGTGACATGAATTCGAAAAATTCCGAGGAAAAAAACTTATGTGTAGGTATAAAGTATTGTTTGTCGAACCTTCTTATGGCTTGAATCAACCCAGGCGATTTTGAATCTTGGAGTTACTTTTTTCCTTATACACTTATAACAGTGTGGTCACTTTTCCAGGTGCTGACCTCGTCTTAATCTACACAAAATTTACATGAACCTTGCATATTTCTCACCTTTAACCCCTCGTCAAGAATCGATTGTTGGTTCATATCAATCTCTCATCGATTCCTCATACGTCGCTCTCCTTATATTTGTCTCCAAGACGCCGTTTCGAGTAGAAATAACCAGTGTTTAATATACCATTCATGTGAGTCATGGGGTATATCCTCCTTTGATTTCCTCTCGTATACACGCTCGCTTGTGTCCCTTGCAAATGTCGCAAATTGGGCAGGAAGCAATGCTGACAGAACGAATCTTTTGGTCCAGTTAATACGAATAATGCACAGGGGATGCTGTTAATCGAATTTGGTTTTGTTTTCTCGACAATAGGGATACCGACACTGACAAAAATTGGAGATGTAGAAAATGATGAAGAAAAAGAAACATGTTGGGCGAAATATAGACTGTGTCGAAATTAGAAACCTCTACGTAAAATTATGCAGGAAGTTCATATTAGTATAATTTCTCGAATGGAACCATAGGAAGATACTTCCTTTCAAAGAGGGCGATTTGAAGTAATTTTTCGTCTATGAATTTGAAATGTATTGATCTGAACCAATGGGAATTTTCAGATTGTTCAAACTTTTGAGGTGTATCAAATTGCCCTTCTGACAAATCGAGAGTGGGATAACACGATATAAATGATTGAAAAAATCATCTCAAAGTTCTTTCACTTTATCCTAGAAAGTCGTGAGATTCCAAATGTTTCTTCATGAAAAATATATTGATATTGTTACTCGAAAAAATATTTTGATTTTATGGCGCAATTATAATATCCGTTTATTTCGGAACACCTGTATATATGAGAAGAAACAAGATTTCTTATGTTACAATTCCTCAAGAATTCTTCACAACGAATTTCGTGATGATAGTGACATAAAAACAATTATTTGAAAAAAAATTTCAAATTTTTCTTTGAAATATCCAATATTCTGCGATCTTCTGATGATATTATCTTCATGAAATTTCGTATAAACCTTCAAGCTATTTTCCAATATAGTATTGGATTACAATTCGATCTAATCGGCCTTTGTTATTATGGTGCAAACCCACTTTACCAGCAAAAAGTTTTAAGTCACTTTTTCAGAAGTTTTCGTGTTCACGGTCGTCCTTACGGCCGGTCGTAAACACAAAAACTTCCGTGAAAAACTACTGAAAAACTCGATATTTGTAGGGTAGGTTTGGGGCATCATTGAGATGGTCAAGTCGGAGAATGGGTAAAATCTGCCCAATGATTTCGTAGATATACCCATTCAGAATTTCATCCTCCCAATATTTCCAAAAATGCAAATTGGATCCAATTGAAATCCAGTACTTGATTGAAAAGTGACAGTTCGAAGGTTCAAACAGAATCTCGCGAGGATAATAAAATAATAGGATCACTAAAAGTGCGTTTGGTGGGGTCAATACGCGAAAACATAATCGCTTTGGCAACAAATTTTTTGACTTCCACAGTGCTGCAAATATCATGGACGCCAATAATGTTCCACATTTGTTTCAGACTTCGTGTCGGACCACATTTCAAGCCAATCCAGGAGGCGACAAAAACTTTTCTTTCACGGAATCTGATGAAAGGTATGTTATATGGAAGAAATGTACTGAAAATGTCGAAATTCCTTCGATGTATAATAATAAAATTGCTCTGAAATCCATATGGCATAAGAGTTCATAAATGATACTTATTTGTATCCCATATTTTCACTGAAGATGTCACGTCTCAAATATTGACAGTAATATTCCGAACAAATAGTTTTTATGAGCGATAACCGAAATAATAAGCGACATAGGAAATTGCTATCACATTTTTCCGATAATTGTGCAGATCCTTAATGATGCACCCTTTACGAGTAATCAAATTTTGATTTGCGAAAAAGGGGTTTTAATTTGATGGCTCCATAAAATGTGATTCATCCGTCTATGTAATGTAGCATAATAAACTTCTTTTTATTGAGTTACGATTATGTCGAATGTATTTTTGATTCATTTTCTCGTGGCTGAGATATAGAGATTTTCATTCACTGTTGTAAGTATCTTTTTGCGCGTTTCTTCTAGACGACAGGATGGTATCTTTTAGCCACAATGTCCGCATGATGTTTGGAGTTAACTTCTGAATTTTCAAATATATTCGATTGAATTTTCTATCATTTCGATCTTTATTCGACAGAAATTCATCTAAATGTTGATAAGAATAAAACACCTTGTTTCCGCTATTATTAAATAATGACAAAAATAACAACTGTTTCGTCACTTGAATTTTGACTTCATCGGGTGAGTATGGTAACTGATATTCGATTTAAATCACAAAAATACAATCCATAACATAGTGCGCAAGGTTTAAAGTAATTAATTCCCAAAATAATTTACAGTATCCTCCTTTCTTCGAAGTCAAGTTTGGTTGAACTCTTCACTCTGCCGCCACTGACAGATTGAACTCTGAAAGGACCCTGCGAATAATTTGTGCAAAGAATTTTTTGTATCATCTGAATGAATTGAAACTACCCGATATGAATCGATTATTGACGGAAATGTCGACATCAACTTCGGCAAATCTTTAAAAAAGCCAATTTCAATGTTGGTATTTCTTAAATGAATTATTTTTATGCATATTATTTGAACTTTTTATCTTGAACTCTTTCGAAACTCACCTTCTTAAGTTCGTCTTGAATTGACACTGTATTTTAATTGAACAGCTAATCAATATCGTACGGAATTTGGCTGCAGAATTAATGCGCTCATCGAGTATTTACTTGAAAGCAAGTTTTTACATAAATTTTTTAATATGAGAATATATATCTACAGGTTTCCTATCGAAATGTGGTCGCAAGTATTTATGAATAAATAATTATTAAGTGATTTTTTGGAAGAAATTGCATTCACTTACTTTTCTAAATAAGATATCCACTTCATAGCAATACATGTGAAGGAACAGTTTCGGTTTAGTTACTTTTTACGTTCATAACGTACATCTATTATTTATATATGAAATTAAGGCTAATTATTTTTCTGTGTACGATGACGTAGGGTTGCCTCAGTAAATATAGTCGAAAATAAGGGTTGCTGCCTGTTGAATATGATACGGCCACATTTTGATGAGCCACCCTGTAGATATATATTCTCCTATTGAAGAATGTTGGTGAAAATTAGTTCCAATCAAATTCTTGATGAGCGCCCTAACTCTGCTGCGGGATCTTAGACTAATAGAAATATTCATATTCATATTTATTTGTGAGTAGAATCGATCCATGAAGAATTCCATCGGATTTCTGCACACTAAAATTTCTACAAATTGTAGATGGATGTAATATCTTATAGTCTCATAAGTGAAAGATAAATGGAAAGAAGGCATCATCGGGCTATGAAGAATGACATGGCACTTTCTGGTAGTTTCTTGAGGATGAAAAAAAAACGATGAATCATCAGTATTTGTGGAAATCTGAACATCTGATTGAAATAGCCTCCAGAGACAGGGAAATAGCGGTGGAAATCAACAAATCCAAACAGTGGTTGATGCGATATATCGGCTTTGTTTCCGTTTCATTTCGCCGTATTCCCTCAAAGGGCATTACCGATGGCATAATAGTATTATCGAAACGGTCCCCCTTTTTTGAGTGGCACCATAAAAAAGAACGTGCGAAACACCGATAAATCCAATAAACGTTTTCAGATTTCTACATGCGAATTTGACAGTTATTGGGTTTGATTGGAGAGGCCATTGTTTGTCCAGTGGCTTCCCCTCTCTCCAACTATCTTCTATGATTGCCCTGTCTGTGTAAATCAGACTTGAACGGGGGTTATGTTTATTAGAATTCTGAAAAAAGTCCAGTGTTTTCTATACTTCAGTTTAAGAATGTGTACCCACTTATGTTTTTCGAATGTTGGGACTGAATTTGTCTCATAATGTTGACATATGAAATGAATTGAAAATAATAGATTATTTTGTGACTCCCAGAAACACTTTTTTATTAATGAAAGTACTAATAGTAAGAGGTCGTATGAAAGACAAAATCGGTATCTCGAGAAACTGTAAGACGACTAAATATCATCTAAAATGCCAAAGTAAAGACTTTTCATTTTATACTGAGAATATGATGATAATGGTAATTTTACAAGCATAACAAAATTTATATACGTCTATCATTATCATCTTTGTTGTGGAAATTATCTCTTAATTTATCTTATTTATTATATTTCTGGGACATTACCATCCATCCTAGATTATCGAATTCAAGGTTTTATAGATTTTCATTATTTTATTAATTTGAAATGTGGAGACCCCTATAACAACTTAGATTGTAATAACTCATGAGAAGGAATATTGAAAAATGGGGTAGGGTTTTTGACCACCCCTTTTTAACGTTAATATTGTTTTTAAAGTTTCTTTATGACTTCATTTCGATAAACTACAATGAGAAACAAAGACGACAGATGTTGCAAGATGAAATAATAGCTAAAAGGCCCTGCATATTGTTGAATTTTGAAATGATCTTCTTCCCTGATTTCAGAAATATTCATATGTTAGCTTTATTTCATAGCGTTATTCCTCATTGACCAGGGAATAATTCAACTGCAGTTTCCCGAAAAATTTAAAATTTCTTGGTAGCTATTTTCAGCAAAGTGTAGTTATGAATATGTTCAACAATTTCAAGCAACTCAAAAATAGAACAAGATATATTTTGTTTTTGAAATCGAAGGAAAAGATCTTTTCGCTTTTTGTATTTCCTGAAATCTGGCATATTGGTTATTCTGTGATCGAAATTCTGTGATTTCTTAAATTTTTTCATGTTACTTCCTTTATCTAAGGGCGATAATATCGATAACTATAGAATTTTCATGAATATGTTGTCAGAGAATCTGTCATACCTTCATAAAAATGTTGGATAATGTTCACAAATTTTGAACATAATAATTCTTTTAAAGCATGTATACCTAGAGGGATATTCACTAGAAAACACCCTGTATGTAAATGATGGAAAAATTTGTGGACAAACTTCTCCATATTCGTGGAGTTATGACTATTTCTGACAAGATGCTCCTGCAATTTCTTATTATTTTTAATTCGGATATAGGCATTTTCATGCGAATTTTTTATGAAAAGAGAAATGATCTTCATCTTTAATTCCTACGAAAACTATGAATAACATATCAAAAGTAAAGTGAAAAGCAACAAATTTGTGAGTTGAATTAGAAGATTATTTCACCTGAAAACGCAAAAACTATTTCAGAAAAGATTAGCTTTCCATAGCAACGAAATGGCGGAGGCATAGGGTGAAAAATTTAGATACAACTGCATATAAATTGTTAGGCAGCTTCTATTATGGCTAACAGTCTTCAAAATTTGGTGACAGTAACAAATATTCAGTTAGTATGACATATGAACATGGTAGCCATGGCGTGGTGGAATGCGAATATTAGTTATAATTGATTGAAAATATTTCATAGATAACCAAAACTTTTTGATTGAATTTTGTTCTTCTTTGTGGAAGTAATGAGAAATTTGAGGAAAACGATATTGTTGTCCTAGGTACTTTTTGGTTTTCCAGTGTGGTAACTATGTTTTCCAAATTTAACAACGGGACTCGTTGATATAGACTAATCTACTATTTGTTTTTATGAATGAACAAATGAGTGTCAAATACAACAAAGCATGTTGTATACTTTGGTCAGAATTTATTCTGAATACAGGCCATAGGCAGTAAAAGAAATTGCTAGGTTCTACGAGTTTCTGCTCGAGATAAAAGAGGTGACCTCTAATGTTATAGCACTCTCATTTCATGACACACTAAAATATCGAGATAATTGTATTTCTTTCGGATGGTGTATGTTGAACCTACATAGCTGGCCAATGTTGCAATTTTCAGCTATATATATCTGATTTGTTTGTCAATTTACTCGTTGATTTTTCACAATAAGTAACTAAACTTAAATGAGTTAGTATTTTGTACAAAAGGATAACGTTAATAATAGGATATTTTGGAATTAGTAGATGGAAAAATGGTTGGTGATGATTGATTTCAGGCCAGTTTAGACTAAAAGCAGATAATACAAGTAAACATGCCCTGTTTCGAGGAGAGGAGTCTGTTTGTAGGGGACACACAGATCCGCTGGTACGAACCAGGAGTGCGTGAAGGCCGGATTGATGTTCACCCCCAAACCAATTGGGGGCTGATGTCTCTGGAAGCCCGGAGATACGGCATAGTCCATTGCGACGGCCTGGTACGGCAACATGGCTGGTAGGCTGAGACTGTCACACACTGTATATCATAGAAGCACTGTCACCAGTGTCACACACGACGCGATCAGATTTTTTGACGAGCAACGGTGGCGCGCTTGCCGCTTCCAACGACTAGTGACTAATGAAAGGTGAGAGGCGCGTTGAAAGAGCTCCCGGTGGGCGTTCTTTCCGAGTGCACCGAACGATCCGGGTAGGCTGGTTGGTCGTGTGCACGCAACTCCGGTGAGCGCATCCGCCGCTCGCTCCGGGCCGTTGTTGAGCGATTCGTTGTTCGGGCTTCCTCCACGCCTTCGCCACGCTATCTTCGACGTAGTATCAACAAGTAGCCAATACACCAGCGCGTCATCGTTTGCCGTTTATCCCTTCAAGTGGCCCGCGCAACCTGCTCTCGGTCTGGACCAGACGACCCCGCAGGACCGTACGGGGTTGAAAACATACAGAAATTTTTTTTTCGTAGCCCCCAACATATGGAACAGAACTATTGAAAATTACATAAAAATAATTCTTCCATAGAAAACGCCCTTGCTGATTGCAGGATTGAACTATTCATCAAGGGCAGTTTCTAGGAAAAAGGTTGCCTAATTAACAATATCGGAACAACACAAACGATGAACAAGGCGAACTGTAACGTTTCAGAGTACAAATCTGACTCTTTCATCAGAGAAACGAGAAAATTTGCAGAATTATTATCTTTTGATTTCTCGTTTTGTGGGACTTTTGTCAGGAAAAAAATTATGCCAATTTAACGGAAGTCACATAAAACGAAAAATCAAAAGAAAATAATTCTGAAAATTTTCTAGTTTGTCTGATGAAAGAGTCAGAATTGTTCTCTGAAACGTTGCAGTTCGCTTTGTTCATAAAAAAATGCGCGTCGTTATGCTTCAACAGTCTGCGAAGATTCGAAAATAAAATTTTGAATGGGTATATCTACGGAATTATTGGGCGGCTTTTACCCATTCACGAATTCGACCTTCGTAATTAAGCCCCAAACCTACTCTACAAATATCGAGTTTCCAAGTCGTTTCTTCCGGATGTTATTGTGTTTACGGTCAGCCGAATTCGTGAATGGGTAAAATCCACCCAATGATTCCGCAGATATACATTCAAAATTTTATTTTTCCAATATTTCCGAAAATACAGATCCGATCGAATTGAAATCCAGTACTTCATCGAAAAATTACAGTTCGAAGGTTCATAGAGAATCTAATGAGGATGATATGATAAGAAAATCACAGAAATTTTTTTTTCAAATTGTTCTAATGACACGATTATCACGAAATTTTGCATAAAGTTGTCTTTCATCATGTTCAAACTAGTTGCGAAGTTTTATCAGGTTTGAATCAGTATTTCCCGAGTTATACCGAAAAAAACAACGATATAGAGAAGAAAACCTCGAAATTTGACATATTTTTTCCCGATATCTCCGAAACTCATGAACGTATCGAATTGAAATTTTGTACACTGCTGTGAAATATGAAGCTCAAAGTGCGAGTGGAATTTTTTTTTTGGATTTGATGAATGGTTTCCGGAAAACAAAATTTTTTGGAAATTTTTTTTTTTTTTAATTTACGGACAGAAAAATCCTGACGAAGTTTGGCTCAAAGTTGCGCGTCGTTGTACTCTACCTAACTGCCAAGTTTGAATCTAATCGCTCAGGTAGTTTCTGAAATAAAAAATAAATAACTTCAAAATTTCAAGTACCTATAACTCCGAAACTATTCGACCGATGCCGGACAGAATCAATTTTGACACCGGATTCGTCATCAGTGAGTCCAACCTAGTCGGTTGAGACCATTTTCGGCTCAATCATCCAAAATTACAGACATTTGGACAAAACGATAGCACGCTGTTTCCCTAGAACATGCGCGCAAAAATGCGCGTCGTTATGCTTCAACTGTCTGCGAAGATTCGAACCAATTAATCATATGCCAATTTGACGGAAGTCACATAAAACGGAAAACCAAAAGATAATAATTCTGAAAATTTTCTAGTTTGTCTGATGAAAGAGTCAGAATTGTACTCTGAAACGTTGCAGTTCGCTTTGTTCATAAAAAAATGCGCGTTGTTATGCTTCAACTGTCTTCGAAGATTCGAACCAATTAATCATATGCCAATTTGACGGAAGTCACATAAAACGGAAAACCAAAAGATAATAATTCTGAAAATTTTCTAGTTTGTCTGATGAAAGAGTCAGAATTGTACTCTGAAACGTTGCAGTTCGCTTTGTTCATAAAAAAATGCGCGTTGTTATGCTTCAACTGTCTTCGAAGATTCGAACCAATTAATCATATGCCAATTTGACGGAAGTCACATAAAACGGAAAACCAAAAGATAATAATTCTGAAAATTTTCTAGTTTGTCTGATGAAAGAGTCAGAATTGTACTCTGAAACGTTGCAGTTCGCTTTGTTCATAAAAAAATGCGCGTTGTTATGCTTCAACTGTCTTCGAAGATTCGAACCAATTAATCATATGCCAATTTGACGGAAGTCACATAAAACGGAAAACCAAAAGATAATAATTCTGAAAATTTTCTAGTTTGTCTGATGAAAGAGTCAGAATTGTACTCTGAAACGTTGCAGTTCGCTTTGTTCATAAAAAAATGCGCGTTGTTATGCTTCAACTGTCTTCGGAGATTCGAACCAATTAATCATATGCCAATTTGACGGAAGTCACATAAAACGGAAAACCAAAAGATAATAATTCTGAAAATTTTCTAGTTTGTCTGATGAAAGAGTCAGAATTGTACTCTGAAACGTTGCAGTTCGCTTTGTTCATAAAAAAATGCGCGTTGTTATGCTTCAACTGTCTTCGAAGATTCGAACCAATTAATCATATGCCAATTTGACGGAAGTCACATAAAACGGAAAACCAAAAGATAATAATTCTGAAAATTTTCTAGTTTGTCTGATGAAAGAGTCAGAATTGTACTCTGAAACGTTGCAGTTCGCTTTGTTCAGTATGGTTTCAGTATTGTTCATTAGGCAACATGTTTTCCTTGAAACTGCCCTGGACAAATAGTTTAATTCTGCAATCGGCAAGGGCGTTCTACATATAACAAATTTTGTTTAATTTTGATACTTCTGTTTCAGATATTGGGAGCGAAAACCCAGTGCAATACAAATACAATACAAAATAACTTCATTTCAGAGGACCTTCATACATATACATATACATATACAAAGAGCAAATGAAAATTTCGACAATAATTCATTCTAATTTAACAGCATTAAAAAACTCTATTATGGAATATGGTTCCATATTTGTGAGCATGGTTCTCAATTTGTTCTTAAATTTCTTTACATCTAACCTACAAACCTACAAAATCCTCCAAAATAAGCTTCAAATGATACTTAAACAGAAACATAATTTGACCATTCAGAAATAATTATGATGAAATGAAAACATTCTAAGTAAATGTAGGAAAGCACCGACGTGAATTCAAAAGATTTCTCGCACATGTTCGAATACGTTGCCATAGCGGTGATCATTTCACCCCCGGCCAAACATATTTTCTAATCCATGACAAAGATTTGCCGATCTTCTTTCAATAAGGTCCTCAAGAAATTCTGCAGGAATCTTCAAGCTTCCATTTTTCAATGAAGTACCTACTAGATTACAATCCGATTCAAACTGAATTTTTTGGAATCATTAGGTGGATTTTACCCATTCACGAAATAGACGTCCTCACGGCCGATCATGAAACAATAATTCCCGAAAGAAACAACTTAACTCAAACTCGATATTTTAGAGTTGGTTTTGGACCTCAATTACGCACACACTTCAAAAATTCGCGAATTTTGGATAATTCAGTATTAAAAAGGATCAAACCGGGACTCAATGTCGAAGCCGGAGAAACGCGTCAGATCGCCTTCTACGTCACTCGTTATTGTACGATACACCGATCGATGCAGCCGACGCTGTCTATTGGCTTGCTAGAGAGAAAAGTACACGAGAAGAGGGAGAGAGTGTATATATCCCGGTACGTCACGGAAGCCGCGAAGTTTCGTCCGTTTGAACAGTCAATATGCGGAGCCAAATTTAAAAGATCATTTTCTCGTTAAAAATTGAAATTTTTGACGGTGGTCGAAGTTTTTTAGTAGTCTTACGGATAGGATATTTGATTCCAATAAAAAAAATCATGCAAGAGGCCAATTGATTTTTGCCGAATTTTTTTCAAAATTGTTGAATATATTTAAAAAAAACTCGTCTTAAGGAAAATGTCTACATTTTTCTTCGATTTACTAATGGCGAGATCCCAAATATCTACTACCAGTTGCGCGTTTGTATGCTTCAAACTGCTTCCAAGTTTCGATCCGACCGCATGGGTAGATGTCGAGATATTGGGGAAAGATATCAAAAATGATATATAACTTTGGAACTGTTCGGCTGATTTGACCCACTAACGAACTCAACCGTCGCATTTTGGAATGCAACCTATGTTGAAAGTTTCAACTCGATAGGAGTCATCGTGCTTACGTTGCTGGACATAATCGATTTCGACATCGGATTTGAAATCAGTAAGTCTAACCTAGTAGTTTGAGACCACTTTCGGAAAAAAAATCGAAAATTAAAAACATTTGAACAAATCAACATTCCAGATTCATTGGAATCGATTACTTTTTTGGTTTTTGGGTTGAGCCAGCCCTGTGCACGATTCTTGCACCGTCCGTACCACCGATATCACTCAATGCCGAATATTTCGTAAATTCAACCCCCGTAAAAGATGTACCTTTAGATCCAACGATGCCATACAGACCTTGATTCTTGTGCATGACCTATCGCATGTCTTAAAATATTCACATCATCACCCCGATGTGCGAAATTTTTCTGCTTTCCACCCTGTCCTGCATGGTCTGAGAGGTCAGTTCAGGCATTGAAATGTGAGACGTTTTGCAAAGGTCTTTTTGTGGTCGAGTTGAGAAGCTTTTACGACTTGGATCGATATTGTGTTCCATTTATTAGGAGTTATTTTCAACGTAGAAATTGTCATACAAGGCATATCCTTGAAACCTCAAAGAAGTTACGAATTTGGCACATGCACACAAAGAAAGTTACAGAGATATGAGTTTTCATACTTGATTGATTTTTATTTTGAAATTATATTTGTATAGTGATAGGAAATGGAAAATGAAATAAATAATATCTTTATTTATAATTTAATTCCTGGTTGAGTGAGTGAACTGATTATAAGAAACTCACCTCACCGCGAGTAAATGAGAAATTTTTTCAAAGTTGAAATTCCCAAGTCCAAAGAAATTATCTCGGGAATTTTCAGTATGTGTTGCTATGAAATTCATATGATTATTTATAGTAATGAAAGTAAGCTTATACGTATTTGTAGAATAAGGTATCCTTGAAACCATAAAGATGAGATTATTTCCTAGGTCGTAGTTCAGTTGAAGAGGAAAATTAGCATTCCACACGACAAACGTGCATTGAATTCCAACTGATTCATATTTTCAATTATTGAATGTTTTTTTGATATACCTATTAAAACATTTGAAAAAAATGCATATTGCAGTGATAGAAACGAATGGAATAGAATTATTTGTATGAGATATGGAAGGGAAGAGGAATATATTTTCTTTTTTTTGCATGTTCCTCGATACCTTAGACTAGCATGGACCTTCCAAATGAAATGTAAAAATTTCAAAAAGCACTGCCGTGAAGGCAGCAACTTTTGCGCGCATGTTCAATGTAGATGACCGCTTCAGCAACGAATTTGAACGTGCGCGCAAAAGCTGCTGTCTTCACGGCAGTGCTTTTTGAAATTTTTTTCTGATAAATTACTGGATTTCAATCCGATCAAATCTGTATTTTTGGAAATATTGGAAAAATAAAATTTTGAAAGGGTAAATCTACGGAATCATTTGGCGGATTTTACCCATTCACGAATTCGACCTTCGTAATTAAGCCCCAAACCTTCTCTACAAATATCGAGTTTCTAAGTCGTTTCTTCCGGAAGTTATTGTGTTTACGGTCAGCCTAACGGCCGACTGCGTAAACACAATAACTTCCGAAAGAAACAACTTAGGAACTCGATATTTGTAGAGAAGGTTTGGACCTAAATTACGAATGCCGAATTCGTGAATGGGTAAAATCCACCCAATGATTCCGTAGATATACCCAATCAAAATTTTATTTTTTCAATATTTCCAAAAATACAGATCAGATCGAATTGAAATCCAGTACTTCATTGAAAAATAACAGTTCGAATTTTCATACAGAATTTGGTGAGGATGATATGATAAGAAAAATTATAGAAATTTTTTTTTTCAAATTGTTCTAATGACACGATTATCACGAAATTTCGCATGAAGTTGTCTTTCAGCATTTCAAAACTAGCTGTGAAGTTTCATCAGGACTGAATCAGTTTTTCTCGAGTTTTACCGAAAAAATAAACGATATCGAGAAGAAAACCTCGAAATTTGACACATTTTTTCCCGATATCTCCGAAACTCATGATCGTATCGAACTGAAATTTGGTACACTGCTGTGAAATATGAAGTTCAAAGTGTGAGGAAAAATTTTTTTTAAATTCACTGAGAATCTGATCCTGACGAAATTTGGCTCAAAGTTTGAATCTAATCTCTCAAGTAGTTTCTGAAATAAAAAATAAATAACTTCAAAACTTCAACTGCCTATAACTCCGAAACTATTTGACCGATTTGGCCCATTAACGAACTTAACCGCGGCATTCTGATGCGCAACCTATCCTGAAAGTTTCAAGTTGCTAGCTTGCTTCTGTCGACAGTTAGCGTGTCTACGGTCGGCCGGACAGAATCGATTTTGACACCGGATTCGTCATCAGTGAGTCCAACCTAGTCGATTGAGACCATTTTCGGCTCAATCATCCAAAATTACAGGCATTTGGACAAAACGATAGCACGCTGTTCCCCTAGAACATGCGCGCAAAAATTGATGAAAATTAGAGATGAGTTTTTAGGTTTTTTCTGGGATTTCACTCCTGATATCTGATACAGAACTATTTAAAATTAAATTAAAACTGTTTTTTTCACGAAAAACGTCCTTGCGGATTGCAGTATTAAACTATTTGTCAAGGGCATTTTCTTAAAGATTGCCTAATGAGCAGTACAGGAACAATACAAACGATAAAGGAAGCGAACTGTTGTGACGTTTCAGAGAACAAATCTGACTCTTTCATCAGACAAAGCAGAAAATTTCAAGAATAATTTTTTTCGATTTTTCGTTTCGATTTGAGACTTTTGTCGAATTGACATTTTCTCTAAAAGATGTCAAACTCTGAAACGTCTCAACAGTTTGCATTATTTATCGTTCGTATTGTTCCTGTACTGTTCATTAGGCAATCTGTTCTGCAAGAAACTGTCCTGGACAAATAGTTTGATACTGCAATCCTCAAGGGCGTTTTGCATGAAAAAATATTTTCATTTAATTTTTAATAGTTCTGTTTCAGATATTGGGAGTGAAAACCCAGGAAAAACCTGAAAAATGATGCGAAATCCTCCCAAAATAAGCATTAATCGATAAATTAGAGATATTCGACTGTTTTCCGAATTTTCTTTCGAATGTTATTATTCTTTTTGATCGATTCCACATGATATTAAGGTTAATAACTGCAATCCAAAATTTTCTAATTTATAAACTCAACGCCTCCGAAATTACTAGACGAAAATTTATTCATTCAAAGTCGATTGTTTGTGACCAGTTATTCTCAACTACATCGATAACCGGATACTTTAGGAGTATTCTGCATTATTTTTCAGAGGTTTTCAGGTTTTCTCATCCAATATCTGAAAAAGGACTATCGAAAATTGAATAAAAATTATTATTCGTAGAAATCGCTTTCGGCATTGCGTGATTTGAATAACTACATATTTCTCAAGAGCAGTTCCTTAAATAGATGTCGCTCAAAGAACAATATCGGTTGCTATTTATGATAATTTTCAATAGTTATTTGTCATTAATTGGTAGCGAAAACCTGAAAAATTCCCAAGCTTTTCTGTGGAATTGCGTAATCATGAATGTTGAAAATTAATACATTTTTTGATGAATCGGGATGAAATTACATTTTTGAATTCTTCGTATTCCTTTTCACATATCTCTGACCCGATTTTCCTAAAAAATTATGTCTTCCAAAATTATACAAACGTAATCTAATTATTTTTGGGGGCCTTGAAATTTCCCTTCAATAAAAGTGCGGATATTTCTTGGTCTATTCTACACCTTCACGATTTTGAAGAGAAAATATATGTTTTCGGATTTACCGAGATGAAATGTTGAAGTATTGACAAATTTTAATAAATCTGTAACTAAGCAGTATTCAGAAAAATGAAGAAGAATGAAATTTCAGTTTTTTTTTCAACTAATATATTCTATAGGATAATAAAAATTCATCTCTTTTAAAAATAATTACAGAAATTTTTACTCAACTTTGGGGACTGAACAAAGTGCGCATATTTCGTAGGGAATTTCCACATTTACGTGGTTAAAATTATTTTGGGAATAAGGTGAAATTCGTGTTAATAAAAATAGGTAGAATTCAAATCTGTTTCTTCCTCACTATTTCTCGAAAATTAAGTCCATATCTGAAAGCTGCTTCAACCGTCCGCAAAGCAACACTCATAGGCAATGTTCGGCGGAAAAAGTTTCCGAATAATTCCAAATTTATAGACGTTGTAACCCAAACATCGAAAGAATGTATCAATTTCATAGGAATTACGAAAGTACCAAGTATCTCGAAAACGGTGAAATCTTCAACTAGGAAATTTTCGATATTCCACATCGTCATGACGTATTCGATCAACAATTCAAACATTGTTTGAGGTGAACTTGACATCTTGTTCAGAAAAGAATGGAATCGAATCCTTTATCCATGCATTTATTAAATTCTGATTAATTTGAATTTTTTCAGAAATACCGTTATTTCTGAGATATTACAGACTGAAATTCGATATTATGCATTGAAAAAAATCTAGAAAAGCACTAACGTGAGGTCAGGAGCTTTTACGCGCTTGTTCGAATTCTAACTATTAGATCAATACGAAATTTTGCACCTAGTTGCGTGTTGGTAATCTCCACCTGATTACGAAGTTTCAATCTGATTGCATTTGTACTTCTTGAGATATTGCGGAAATAACGATAAAATTCCAAATAACAACGAAATTTGGCACATTTTTCCCTTATATCTCTGGAAGTAAGAGGTTCGTGCCAAATTATATTGAATTCCAATCAATATTTTCAGAGAAAAAAAATTCCATCAAAAATTTCAAGATATATTTTTTTTTAATTTCTAAAAACTAAATCCACACGAAATTTTGTTCTGAGTTGCGCGTTGGTAATCCAAAATGACCACGAAGTTTCAATTCGATCGAGTCAATACTCCATGAGATATCGAGCAATTAACCTCAAAATTTCAAATGGGCCTTACTCTGCAAGTATCCATTCGATTCCATCCATTAACGAACTCAACCGAGATATTTGGACTCCAAAGCTAATCTGAAAATTTCAAGTTGCTAAGTCTCTTCCTTCGAAAGTTAGAGCACATACGGACAGCCATATTGATTGAATTCAACCGCGGATTCTCTTTCAGAAAGTTCAACCCAATCGTTAAGAGCATTTTCGGCTCAAAATTCGAAAGTTACTGACATCGTGACGAAATAATAACGCTGTTCCCTAGAACAAGCGCGTAAAAAGATGAATAGGCCTATGTATCCATTTATTTTTATCATCTTCCGGACTCAAAATCACAAATCAAGAGATCTAGTTCGAAACAAATTCTCTTCCTATTTGATTCAATTCTTTCGCGAGACGCATCAGAATGGTCACTTTAACCCTCCTCCCCAGAATTAATTTTGCTGTGATGCCGTTGCCAACGAACGTATCTTTCAGATTAGCAGCATCTATTGCGGCTCCATATCATCCCTGAAGAAGAGCAATGAGGGAGAATGGGAAATGTGTTCGTGTTCTTGTTAGGCGCCCCATTAGAATATCTTAATTTGTATCTCAGCTATCAGCTTGACCCTCCGATTTAATGTATTCTACTACTTTTAATTCATTTAGTTGTTATTGCGACGTTTGTACCCGCCGAAGGCCTTCTGCTGTATTTCCATACTAATTAATTGAAGAACGCCTAACCCTCATCACTTTGAGCGAAAAAGAGGCCCTTTCGTTTCTGTTGCGTACTTTGAACCCGAATTGTGTCATGGGGCATGCTTATATGTTGTGTTGTTTTGGTTTAGGAAAAGGAAATTTCTCTTTTTGCTTGCTTGTTCTAGGAATGAGGCGCTTCAGTTCTGCCCAAATGTTTGTGGTTTCCCAGATTGGTCTCAAAGCATCGGATAAAAAATGCTGACTTGAATTTCTAGTGTATGCCCGACGATAAATGCGTTATTGGATTTAATCCGATTTCGGAGTTTTGGAAATTGTATTTTTCCTGGATAACTGGGAAAAACTGATTTGGTTGAATTGATATTAAGTAATTGAAGGGAATATACCGACGAGAAGACATATGCCAAAAAATTCAAAATGGTTGGATATTTTAGGAGCTATCTGTCAGAATTTGCTGAAATGTAGCACGCATCTACACTTCAACAACTAAAGTGCTGGATCCAAATTTGATTGAATCCATCTTTCTGGAAATATTCGGCAACAAATTAATTGAGTGAAACGCCTAAACCTCATCACTCACAGCGAAAAATTTCAAAAAGCACTGCCGTGAAGGCAGCAACTTTTGCGCGCATGTTCAATGTAGATGACCGCTTCAGCAACGAATTTGAACATGCACGCAAAAGCTGCTGCCTTCACGGCAGTGCTTTTTGAAATTTTTACTGATAAATTACTGAATTTCAATTCGATCAAATCTGTATTTTTGGAAATATTGGAAAAATAAAATTTTGAATGGGTATATCTACGAAATCATTGGGCGGATTTTACCCATTCACGAATTCGACCTTCGTAATTAAGCCCCAAACCTTCTCTACAAATATCGAGTTTCTAAGTCGTTTCTTCCGGAAGTTATTGTGTTTACGGTCAGCCTAACGGCCGACTGCGTAAACACAATAACTTCCGAAAGAAACAACTTAGGAACTCGATATTTGTAGAGAAGGTTTGGACCTAAATTACGAATGCCGAATTCGTGAATGGGTAAAATCCACCCAATGATTCCGTAGATATACCCAATCAAAATTTTATTTTTTCAATATTTCCAAAAATACAGATCAGATCGAATTGAAATCCAGTACTTCATCGAAAAATAACAGTTCGAAGTTTCATACAGAATTTGATGAGGATGATATGATGAGAAAAATTATACAAATTTTTTTTTTCAAATTGTTCTAATGACACGATTATCACGAAATTTCGCATGAAGTTGTCTTTCAGCATCTCAAAACTAGTTGTGAAGTTTCATCAGGACTGAATCAGTATTTCTCGAGTTATACCGAAAAAATAAACGATATCGAGAAGAAAACCTCGAAATTTGACACATTTTTTCCCGATATCTCCGAAACTTGTGATCGTATCGAACTGAAATTTGGTACACTGCTGTTAAATATGAAGTTCAAAGTGTTGATGGACTTGTTTTTCGGATATGATAAATGGTTTCCGAAAAAAAAAATTTTTCGGAAAAAAAATTTCGAAAAAAATTTTTTTTTAAATTAAATGACAATCTGATCCTGACGAAATTTGGCTCAAAGTTGCGCGTCGTTATACTCCACCCAACTGCCAAGTTTGAATCCAATCTCTCAAGTAGTTTCTGAAATAAAAAATAAATAACTTCAAAACTTCAACTGCCTATAACTCCGAAACTATTCGACCGATTTGGTCCATTAACGAACTTAACCGCGGCATTCTGATGCGCAACAGTTAGCGTGTCTACGGCCGGCCGGCCGGCCGGACAGAATCGATTTTGACACCGGATTCGTCATCAGTGAGTCCAACCTAGTCGATCGAGACCATTTTCGGCTCAATCATCCGAAATTACAGACATTTGATCAAAACGATAGCACGCTGTTCCCCTAGAACATGCGCGCAAAAAGGGCCTCTCTGTTTTCGTTGCGTACTTCGAACCTGAATTATGTCATGAAGCGTTTTTGCGCGCATGTTCTTGGCGTGCTATCGTTTTGTCCAAATGTCTGTAATTTCCGAATTTTGAGCCGAAAATGGTCCCAAACAACTAGGTTGGACTCACTGATGACGAATCTCGTGTCAAAATCGATTCTGTCCGGCCGGCCGTCCGTAAGTACGATTACGGGCGTAAGGAAAATCCTATAGTCCTGAAACTTTTAAGGTAGGTTGCATTTCAAAATGCAAATGTTGAATTCGTTATAGGGCGAAATCGGCAAAAAGGTTTCGGAGTTAGATCCCTTTGAAATTTTATGGTGATTTCCGTGATAGCTCTGAAACTACTGAAACTATTAGATTGAAACTTGGCATTTAGTTGGAGTACAACAAGGCGCAACTTCGCGGGATTTTGTCGAGATCGTTCCGTCAGTGAAATCTTTTCAAAATTTTTGTCGAAAACAGTTTTTTTCGAAAACTGTGCATGATATTCGAAAAAAAAATTCTGCTTAGGCCTTGAGCTTGAGTAGTACACCAAATTTCAGTTCTATCTAAAAGTTAGTTTCCAAGATATTGCGGAAAAATATGTCAACTTCCTTGGTTTTTCCTGAATATCGTTGTTTTTGCGCGCATGTTCTAGGGGAACAGCGTGCTATCGTTTTGATCAAATGTCTGTAATTTTGGATGATTGAGCCGAAAATGGTCTCAATCGACTAGGTTGGACTCACTGATGACGAATCCGGTGTCAAAATCGATTCTGTCCGGCCGGCCGGCCGGCCGTAGACACGATAACTGTCGAACGAAGTGAGCTAGCAACTTGAAACTTTCAGGGTAGGTCGCGCATTGGAATGCCGCGGTTAAGTTCGTTAATGGGCCAAATCGATCGAATAGTTTCGGAGTTATAGGCATTTGAAGTTTTGAAGTTATTTATTTTTTATTTCAGAAACTACCTGAGCGATTGGATTCAAACTTGGCGGTTAGGTGAAGTACAACGACGCGCAACTTTGAGCCAAATTTCGTCAGGATTATATTGTTGGTTATTTTGAAAAAAAAATTTTTTCGAAATTTTTTTCCAAAAAAATTTTTTTTTCGGAAACCATTCATCATATCCAAGAAAAATTATACTCACGCTTTGACCTTCTAATTTCACAGCAATGCACCAAATTTCAGTTCGATACGATCATAAGTTTTGGAGATATCGGGAAAAAATATGTCAAATTTCGAGGTTTTCTTCTCGATATCGTTGATTTTTTCGGTATAACTCGAGAAATACTGATTCAAGCCTGATTAAACTTCACAGCTAGTTTTAAGACGCTGAAAGACAACTTTATGCAAAATTTCGTAATAATCGGGTAATTAGAACAATTTGAAAAAAAAATTTATATGATTTTCTCATCATATCATCCTCATTAAATTCTGTATGAAACTTCGAACTGTTATTTTCGATGAAGTACTGGATTTCAATTCGATCTGATCTGTATTTTTGGAAATATTGGAAAAATAAAATTTTGATTGGGTATATCTACGGAATCATTGGGTGGATTTTACCCATTCACGAATTCGGCCTTCGTAATTAAGGTCCAAACCTTCTCTACAAATATCGAGTTTCTAAGTTGTTTCTTTCGGAAGTTATTGTGTTTACGCAGTCGGCCGTTAGGCTGACCGTAAACACAATAACTTCCGGAAGAAACGACTTAGAAACTCGATATTTGTAGAGTAGGTTTGGGGCTTAATTACGAAGGTCGAATTCGTGAATGGGTAAAATCCGCCCAATGATTCCGTAGATATACCCATTCAAAATTTTATTTTTACAATATTTCCAAAAATATATTATAGATCAGATCGAATTGAAATCCAGTACTTCATCGAAAATAACAGTTCGAAGTTTCATACAGAATTTAATGAGGATGATATGATGAGAAAATCATATAAATTTTTTTTTTCAAATTGTTCTAATAACACGATTATCACGAAATTTTGCATAAAGTTGTCTTTCAGCATCTTAAAACTAGCTGTGAAGTTTAATCAGGACTGAATCAGTATTTCTCGAGTAATACCGAAAAAATCAACGATATCGAGAAGAAAACATCGAAATTTGACATATTTTTTCCCGATATCTCCAGAACTTATGATCGTATCGAACTGAAATTTGGTACGCGCGCACGTTCAAATTCGTTGCTGAAGCGGTCATCTACATTGAACATGCGCGCAAAAGTTGCTGCCTTCACGGCAGTGCTTTTTGAAATTTTTTATGAAATGAATCAAAAAATACTTTAAATCATGATGAAACTTGGCGCTAGTTTGAAAATGCCGATTAACAACTTTGTACAAAATTTCGTGATGATCCTATCATCAGACCATTTTGAAAAAAAGAATTAAAATTTGTTTTTTTCAAATTTTAAATATTCTTTGATCGTTTGATCATATTATCCCCATGAAATTCTGTAAGAAACCTTTCTCGATAAGTATTGGATATCAGTTCGATCCAATCTGTATTTTTGGAAATATTTAGATAATAAAATTTTGAATGGGTGGATTTTAGTCATTCACGAATTCGGCCTTCGTAATTAAGGTCCAAACCTTCTCTACAAATATCGAGTTTCTAAGTTGTTTCTTTGTTAGTCGTTGGACTTTCGGAGGAATAGGAAGAAATCATTTAGGGACATGATATTTGTGGAGAAGGTTTGGAGCTCAATAACAAAGTCGATTTCGTGAATAGGTGAATTCCACCCAATGCTTTCGCAGATATATCCATTCGCAATTTTATTTGACCGTTATTGAAAATACAGCTCTGATCGAAATGCAATCGAGAACTTGGTTGGAAAATGATGACTTGGTGATTCACGTTGAATTTTAGCAAAAATTTACTGATTGCAAATTTTGCGATCGTGGTATTATATGATTTTTAGGAACTTCAGCATGAACCTTCAAGACATCAGAATATCAATTCGATCTTTATTTTTAGAAATATTCGGAAAAATCTTCCCTTTCACGAATCCGACCTCGCTCAATATTTCTGACAGATCGAATTTAAATCCTGATTTTCATTGCAAAAAGACCTCTTGAGCGCAAAATCGACTATAAGTAGAATTTTGCTGATAATTAACATGAATCTCCGAGCCGTCATTTTTCAACCAGATTGTATTTCGATCAGATCTGTATTTTTGATATCATGATTTTAAGCGAATAAAATTATGAATGGATATATCTTCGGAACCAATGGGTGAAGTTCTGGAATTCGAACTTCGAAATATCATGTTTCTCAGTTGGTTCTTTCGATTTATCGCCCAGTTCTTAGACACGCGTATACCCATTCAAATTCTACCAATATTTTCAAACATACAGATCTGCTCGAAATAAAATCTTCAAATCTGACTCCTCCTCGGTTCAATATTCAATAGAGACCAGCTGTCAGATTTCACTCAAATTTCACATAAACCCTGAACCCGTCTATTCTTTAAAAGAGTGTGGCGTGAATAGACAAAAAACATCCACGAATGAACCCCATTGTATGAGGACGTACTCGAGAAATGTTTAAAGCGAACTCAATCGTAGATGAACTGACAGATGTTCTGGTCGAAACAGCCTGTATCATCGTTATCTTCAAAATATTTCTCGGGGTAACGTCGTATCTATCATTGATCATGTTTCATTATAAACTTTCTCTGTTAAAATTGTTTATCAGGGGTAGCTTAATGGTCACGTACATTAAGTTCTTCGCGTCGGTGGTGCAGTAAATCCGGCCGAAGTAAAATTTACTGCAAAAACAGGTAATTTGTGAAACAGTTAAATCTTCAGACAATTGGATCGCGGTTGGTGGCTCGGGCTCGTAACTAGCAGTTTATCATGGCCTGGGGGCGAAGTTGCGCCACACACGGCTAACAAATCTGCATTACGCCTGCGGCCTAAGGTTCGTTCTCTCCCAAACTGCTCGAGTAGACCAATTAGCTTTCAATTAGCGGGAACGAGATAACACCTTATCTCCTCTTTATGGCTTAATACTGCACCTTCGTGTGACTAGCTGATCGCCGGCTATGCATTTTGCAACCCCCGATGTGTGACGTCTCCCGGCCGAAGTCGTCTGAGATTCCACCGCAGTTTGTATGCCAGAGTGTATGTTCTTTTATTATTTGGCTTGATTGGGAGGCTGATAATTATCAGGATACGTGAGATAAGACGGGTCGGCAAGTTTGCATTCTACATGTGCCAGGCGCTCCTCTACGCCCGGGAACGTCCTCTAATCTGCTTCCTGGATTTGTTTAACCGGAATTGAGATTTGACGAGCTCTGGAAGGACGTAGATGCGACAGTTTCAACTTCGCATCCATGGTATGTACGAATTTGTAAAGTTTAGAGTTTTTAGGACAAGCTTCAGATAATGATTCCATTTCCAGAAAATATTATGAGCGATATACAACATTCAAAATTCGGAAAGAACGCTGATGTTAAGACAGGAGGTTTCACGAGCTTGCTAGAAAATCTATTCAGAGCGGCCACACTCAGTCAGATATTGTGTCCTCCTAACACAGCTCAACTTCCTGAGAAAACGACGTGATGCTATCGAAATTTTGTGGAAATTCTAAAAACGCACTGACTTGAAGTCAGCAGTTGTGCGCATATTCAAATCCGATGCCAAAGCGGTAATATTTTCACGTATTGAACAGGCAAAACGCACCTTCACTTCCTGATGGCAGCGGAACGAGAGAACACCTCATTTCCTTTCTATGGCTCAATACAACAGGTCGGAGAGTTTGCATTTTGCATATGCCAGGCGCTTCTTGACGCCCTGTAACTTGGTCTAATCTTCCATGGATTTGCTAAGCCCGAATTGAGATTTGGTGAGCTCTAGCAGGATGGAGGTGGGACAGTATCAACTTTGCATCGTGATATGTACGTTTGTAACCTCTAGCGTTTTTAGTGAAAGCTTCAGGTAGTGATTCCTCGCATCATCTCACGAAGACATCATGAGCGATATCTAAGACTCAATATTCGGAATGATGACGGACGTGAAGTCAGGAGGTTTCACGCGCTGACTAGAAATTTGTAACAGAGTCAGTCAGATATTGAGTCCGCCTAACAAACCTCAACTTCCTGAGCAACGATTTGGCCTTGAGGTTATCGAAATGTTCTAAAACAATTCTTGAAGTCAGCAGCTTATCAATTATTAAATCCACAAAACGCAACTTCACCTCGTGATTGTAGCGAAACGAGATATCAGCCTATCTCCTCTTTTTGGTTTCATAATGTAACTTCCTGTGACTAGCTGCTCGTCTGCTATGCATTTTGCAACCCCCGATGAATGACTTCTCTCGGCCGAAGAGTTTACAACGTAGGTTGTATGCTAGAGTGTTTGTTATTTTATTATTTGGCTTGATTGGGAGGGCGATAATCTTCGGGATACGTGAGATTAGAAGAGTTGGCAAGTTCGCATTCTCCACACCCAGGAACTTGCTCTTATCTACTTCCTGGATTGGCCTAACCGGAACTGAGATTTGATGAGCTCTGGCAGGACGAAGATGAGATAGTATCATCCTTACATCATGATACGTACGAGTTTGTATCTCCAGCGTTTTTAATTCCAGCTTCAGGTATTTTTTCCTAGCATCATCTCTCAAAGACATTATGAACGATGTCCAACATTCAATATTCGGAAAGATTACTGATGTGAAGGAGGTTTCTCGCGCAAAATGCAGCTACACAGCCTGATGGTAGCAGAAGATGTAAAACCTTATCTCTTCCTAATGGCTTTGTAATGCCCTTCATGTGACTAGCTGATCGTCTGCAATGCATTTTGCAACCCCTTATGTGTCATGTCTCTCGGCCGAAGTCGTCTGAACTTCCAACGTAGTTTGTATGCCAGGGTGTATGCTATTATATCATTTGACTTGATTGGAGACTGACAATTATTATCGAGATACGTGAGATAAGACGGGTTGGCCAGTTTGCATTCTACATGTGATCAGCGTTCTTCCACACCTGGGAACACGCTCTACTCTGCTTCCTGGATATGCTTAGCAGGAATTGAGATGGGGGCAGGACGGCAATGGGATAGTATCAACCTCGCATCCTGATATGTACGAATTTATTATCTTTAACTTTTTTAGTTCAAGCTTCAGGTAGTGTTTCCTAGCATCATCTCCCAAAGACATGTACCAATGAAGTGAACATCATGAGGTACTTTATGGGCAATATCTAACGTTGAAAATTCAGGAAGATCGCTGATGTGAAGACACACGCTTGGAATGAATTCGCAACAGAGTGATCACTCATTCTATAGATATACCCTTTCCAAATTTTAATTCCACAATATTTCCAGATAAACAAATCCGATAGAGTTGAAATTAAGCACAATGCTAGAAAATGACGCCAAATAATTTCCTCAGAAAGTTTAGTCTCGTTGGGAGGACTCCATACCTGAATGAATGACCGCTCTGTCACGAATCATTAGCGGACCTGATTGAAGAAAGACAGCTTGGAGGTTGCAGCAAAATTTCACGAGGATCATAGGAAAATATGTTCGCCAAAGTTTTTCATCAGAAGGTGAAGGTGTGTTCGGCGAGGTCAATATGTGAAAAGATGACCACTTCGGCAAAGAATTTGAATGAGACGATCACCGCAAAATTCCGCATAAACTGGGAATCGGCATTTTTCAACTAGTTACGAAGTTTCACCAAGATTGGACTTTTGGTATTTTTTGAGTTATTTAGGAAATAACAATGATGCAGAGGAGAAAAACACGAAATTAGTCATATTTTTCCCAAATATCCCCAAAATTTTAATTCCACCAAATCTAAGTTTCGTACACTGGTATGAAATTCGAGATAAGAAAATTTTTCCTTATTACTTCTGATATACGATCATCACGCATCTCCAGTTTCCAACTAGCTTGCAAGTTCGTCTTAATTGGATTAGTATTTTTGGAGTTATCCCGGAAATAACAACAACAAACCATACAATTTTAATAGATTTTTAATATATCCGACAGAAAAATTCCAATCGAACTGAACTCAGGTACACTGCTGTAAAATTTGGAGTCATGGTCTATACGAAATTCCGTCAAAATCTGAAAATAGTTGTCGAAAAAAATGTCGATTTTTTTTTAAATAAACCGACCATAAGGTTCCGAAAGAATATTTTTGAGCAATTGCGTATCGGTTTGCTTCAACTTAGTTTCAATGGGATCGCTCAAGTAGTTCCTGAGATATTGAGGAAGAAAACTCAAAAGTTGACATGACCACACCCCTAAGACCATCTGGTCGATTTGACCCATTAGTGAACATAACTACCGCATCCTGATGCGCGATCTACCATAAATTGGTGCAACCAGCTTGTTTGAAATCATCTTCGGAAACAACAGCATTTGGTCGAAATAAAACGCTCCCGTTCCTCGAAACAAATGCGTTTATCTCAACTTTATTCTCGGGTGTGTAATTTTTGCGCGCATGTTCTTTATTATAATTTTGAATGTGTGATAGAATCTTCATTTCTATTTTTCGGATTAAACAGTGCGCGTCAAAATTATGGAAAAAATTCATTTTCTCAGAAAAAAAATATTTGGCAACAAAATCCTGAAACAGGTCAATTTTTGTTTCACTTTTACCAAATTTTTATGCATTTTTGAAGGATTATTGTTGCACCCTGTGCCCTCCCCATCAACCCTCTAAATTTTTTTAATAGGGAAAGTGGCTCATGTGGTACTTTTTAAGCAAGGTCTTTGTATCTTCTTTACAGGCGTGCAGAAATTTTCAAGAAAAAAATTTTGAAAAATTAGTTATTTCAAAGAGGTTTTCAGTATGTGCACTTTGTCATGGCTCATTTACTTTGAGACGATGGTACCTGATGAAATTTGTCACCGAATGAAAGTCGACAATTACAGTTTTGTTCATGCACAACTTTCAACCCCTAAGAACCCTTTAATGAAGAAAAAAATTTTTTTCACGTGAGGGGGTTGAAAGTTGTGCATGAACAAAACTGTAATGGTCGACTTCCATTCGGTGACAAATTTCATCAGGTACCATCGTCTCAAAGTAAATGAGCCATGACGAAGTGCACATACTGAAAACCTCTTTGAACTAACTGATTTTCCAAAAAAAAATTTTTTTTCTTCAAAATTTTTGCACTCTTGTAAGAAGATACAAAGACCTTGGCAAAAAAGTACCACATGACCTACTATCCCTATTCAAAAAATTTATGATGGGGATGGCACAGGGTGCAACAAAAATCCTTCAAAATGCATATAAATTTGGTAAAAGTGAAACAAAAATTGACCTTTTTCAGGATTTTGTTGCAAAATATTTTTCTCCTGAGAAAATGAATTTGTTCCATAATTTGGACGCGCAAAAGATGGAAATTTGCCTCCGCCAAAGATCTTGGAAGTTCGAGCAAAATGCCAAAAGAATCGAATGGCACGTGTGGGGTGAACTGTGGGTCCGTATTGATCAGTGCTTTCTATACGTATCGAATATATTCAATGAGATTCGTTAGGGCCAATTTAAGGTCACTATTTTCCTTGCACATAATAGCGTGAAAGGCGTGTTTCTTGCTAAAGAATTCGTTCTCTGGGTTTTCACGCAGTCCGATAAAATCGAAGGTCTTAAATGTTATTTTGTTGCGTCGTCGAGGTTCATTTTGATATTGTGCGATGATTTCATACGTGATTTATAATTACGCGAGTTGAATATTATTTGTTTCTGATGACACATTGTTGATTACTTCTTCACCTGCCCACCACGTGGTTGGGAAATATTTATGGGTTGAACATTCCAAATAAAAGCGTCTAAGTGTCCTAAGAACGGCTTGGCGACATTTTCAAACATTCAACTTGACTTTCTAATGAGCCATCGAAAATCGAAAGTATTTAAAATTCGCTAGTAACTCTAAAAGAAAATCGATCTGATTGCAAATTTCACACAAGGATTAATTTTTTTATTAACGTAATGCATGAATTATTTGAGATTCTCTTGAATCCAATCCTTAGAATTGAAAAATCCGGCTTGAACCATCTTTCAGACATACCTACGGAATATTTGCACCAACTTCCTTGTGTTTTTCTCCGACACCTTCAAAAAAAAGCTAGAAAGGTGGAAAAGAGAATTTTTTATTCGTTCATTGATTCTTCATGGAAGGTTGATTTTTTTACAGATACTATGAATTATTCTATGATGCAGTGATAAACACCTATCTGAGTATTTTAACTGCATGATATCTAAAAACTTTCATCCTCAAATTCTTGGAAAATACTGAAGAAATTTTACCCCTTGTGAATTCCTTACAGTTCATAAGATCTTGTGAATTTCATAGGATTCCAGTGAGAACTTAATGAACTCGGTCTATACACCATAAAAAGCTTTTTCAGAGCTGAATGGAAATACAAGCCAAACATTCGAGTGTCTTTATTCCGGGAATATTCACGTTCATTGTTAGAAATTGAATCTAGTGCCAAAATTCTAAAAATCATTAAATATTTAGTGTGGAATGCTGAACGTTTGCACAGTTTTTCGTGTACTGCAAAATATGAGCAGTAACATCTACAGATAAAATAATATGTTATGAATGACATCACTACCAACTTTACCCAATAAAATACCTATGCAAAATTAATCGATTGACTGTTTTCGTTCACAATGAAAATTGTTTTGCGTTTGATTATTTTTATTTGAGAGGAATAATATTTCCTCATACTCCAAGAGATATATTTGGATAATTTAATTTTCAATTTTGATGATGAGTATATTTTTGATAGGGTAAAATTCATGAAACATCATATGACAATACAAGCGAACATTTATAAAAAATTGCAATACGTACTTGCCAGTTCCCGTAAAGAAGTCACCTTTCCATGATCTGTGGAAAAGGTACAATGAAATTAAAATATCCTTTCAAAATGATGTGGAGAAAATTCTCCAAAACGCAAATATCAATAAGTCTGGTGTATCGTGATTTTTTTATGAAGGAAGAATAAGTGGTTAAAAATCGGTTGATATCAGCCGAATAGGATTAACTGTATACTGTAAACTGTATTTAGTCATACAGGGTTGAGATAAAGTATGTAACCAAGTAAATATCTTTTGAAAGAAAGGGACAATATTTATGAAAGTTTGCAGGTAAGTGCAAGGGCGTGAAATGCATCTGATGTACAATTTTATGTTGATAATATACTTCCGGTTTAACCAGAAATTTCCCTCAAATTTTTCAATTAATGTGGGACTTCCTGTATATCTTTGCCGATCTTGAAAGAGCTTGGGATTCCGAATGCTTACATACTGGGTTCGATTTCTTTCAAAATCTGCAAAAATATACAGGAGGTTCCATATAAATTAAAAAAGTGGCGGGTAATTCCAGTTGAATCGGAAGTATATTATGGACAGAAAATTGTACATCAGATGCATTTTGCGCCATAGCTCTTACCTGAAAAATTTCATAATTATTGTCCTTTTCGTTCTAAAGATATTTACTTGGTTCCATTATTTATCGCAACCCTGTAATTGCATGCTTTCAGATTCAGCAGGATGCTTTACATTGTCAACCAAGTGCTTCTTTGAATCTTACAAATTTTATGATTTTATCCCAAATAATCTAAGGTTACATCAGTCCTGATACTATTCTACAGATATCTTAAATTATAATCGATAAATATCAATTTTACTCAGTTAAATAAGAAGCATTTTGTCCGAAAAGAATTACCTTTCGAGATTGATTTTGAAGCTTGATCTAGGGGAACAGCGCGTTATCATTTCGTCACGATGTCAGTAATTTTCGAATTTTGGGTCGAAAATGGTCTTGAACGATTGGGTTGAACTCCCTGAAGAAAATCCGTGGTCAAATTCAATTCTGTCCGTCCGTCCGGCTGTCTGGCTGTCCTTCCGTATGTGCTCTAACTTTCGAAGGAAAAGACTTAGCGACTTGAAATTGTCAGATTAGGTTTGGAGTCCAAATACCTCGGTTGAGTTTGTTAATGGGTGAAATCGGTTGGACAGTTTCGGAGTTAGGCCCATTTGAAATTTGAAGGTTAATTCCTTGATATCTCATCTCATATCATATCAATTTTGTGTGGATTCAGTTGTTGAAAATTTCAAGAGATTTTTATTCGATGATGAAGATTTTTTTTTCTCCGAAAATATTAATTAGATTTCAATGGAATGGCACAAACCTTAGCGTCAGTATTTAACAACAATATTCTGAATTTCAATTCGATCCAATATTTACTTTCGGAGATATAATGTGCCAAATTTGGTTGTTATTTGGAATTTTAACGTTATTTCCGCAATATCTCAAGAAGTACAAATGCAATCGAATTGAAACTTCATAATCAGGTAGGGATTACCAACACGCAACCAGGTGTATTGTCAGTGCTTTTCTAGATTTTCGTCAACAGAATGACCATATTTGAAGCATGTTATGCTAAGGATATCAACAGTTTAAACTGTCGCATAAACTGAGTTGTTTTGTCATTTTCTTTGTGAGGAAAGTGGTTCATGAAACCTGAATGGTACCGTTAGTTTTAGTTGTCGCCCGGCAGTCGACTTGTGTTAAGCCATATCATTGAGTTTTCAAATACCAAATAATATTTGAAAACTCAATGGCCATATTCAAGCGTAACTAAATGCCTCGGGCTCGATAGAGTCAAAACTATCACCATTTTATCACATTTGAGAGGAGTAGAATTGTAATATCGCGTTATGTTGACGATATCCGGGAAACCACTGTAATGGCTCATCTGAATGGCCGTACAGACGCCTTTTTTCAGCAAGACAACGCACGCCCTCATATTTCTCGTCGAACTAGGGACTTTCTTCAAGGAGCATTTTGTCGTGGCCACCCCGTTCACCGGATTCAAATCCCATTGAACATGTGTGGAATATGATGGCGGTGACACCCCACAGACTTTGTTACAGTTATAACTGGAAGTTCGAGTTGGTTGGAACGAGTTGTCATAGGAAGACACCAAACCTATTTCGTCGATGCCTAGACGTGTACAAGTGAATTCAGCTACTTTATCGTCAAATAAATTACAATTTATTTGCTTGATTGGTAACTTTTTCTAGAAATTTTCTCGTTTTATTCTCGATAAGAGACTGCCACATTGCCAAAAAATGAAGTACATCAGTAGTTACTCTTTCCTGGTATGACACTTCTAATATCACTTAGTTTATATTCTCACTTTGCTCTTCCATAGAGTCTTTGGATGTTTATCAAACAACATTTTCTTTTCTTATGGTGGACAAATACTACCGAGGCAAAAATTGCCCGGGTCGGCAAGAATCATCTCGAAAATCCTACCCTAACCTCAATCAAATATTCCGATGTACTTTATTTTGTTCCTCACATATCTTAGGGGAAAACCGGTCAAAGTAAACTGTGGAATCCGCATTTGGGGGTTGCATAGATGACGATCCCCCTCGATATATAGCCAGTTGATTGCTCATGTCTCCGACCCCTGTGTCAACGCATGTAAGTAGGTAAATAGAGAGTAATCATAAAGTTCATTAGATCTATCCCTGTCTCGAACAAGGCCTAATCATAGCATAGGCCCATATAGACTGTTATTTTCGGTCTTTATCAATTGGCGAAGATAATCAATCAGACTGACTCTGCTTTCTATTTATTGACCCGAGGTACTTCATTGTGAAGTGGATCGTATTTTTCGAAAAATCGGACCTGAAGATGAAAAATTTTCATTATAGATTTGAATGTGAGTGGGTTTATGTAGTTTATAATTGCGGTGAATTCACTGAAAAGTTTTGTGTTTCTGATTCAATTCAGTGCCTGATGAGTTAGCACTCAGAAGTGCCACCTTTAAGGGGGAAAATTATTATTAATGATCGATACAGGTTAGCACCTGAAAAAAACAATAATCGGTTAGCAAAAGAACTTTTCTATAATAATTTGGCTACTTATAAGATATTGAAAAATACTTCGAATGTTCTCGGTTTGGAGGAGTATACGATGTTCTGCTGAGATGACGTAAACTTTCCAGAGCAGCCGTAATCATTTCTTTCGGAAACAACTGATCTATATTTTGAGCTATTCTGCCGTTAATTGATTTTGCAAAAAATGTATTCAACCACACTTGTTTTCAATTAATATTTATAGTTTTTCCAGCCCGTAATGAAGAAGTTGTTGGAGTTACTAGAGAAAATATATTTTTTTTTGCGTTGCTCCGCTTACTTGATTTTAAATCAGTAGAATAATTCAGCAATATCAGTTATTGTTCAGGGCTCATTTGCAGCAACGTATGAACCATCCTTCCCAAAAATAATGATTTTGAAGAGTTAGTTGAAGCATAACCACGCGCAACTTCTTGCATGAATTGGTTCAGATCGTGCTGTTGGTGAATTGGAAAAAAATCAGGAAGGTCTAAACTGTGAATGGGTAACATTTGCCCAATGATTCCGTAGATATACCCATTTAAAATTCCATTATCCCAATATTTACAAAACTATGTATAAGATTGTATTGAAATTCAGAACTTGATGAATGAAAGCTTCGAGGTTCATGCATAATTCAGTGAGGATAATATGGTTACAAGATCACTAAACTTCCCATCAGGGAGTAAAGCTGCGTTGACATGGTCAATACGTTAAAAGATGACCGCTTTGGAAACGAATTTGAACAGGAGCGCAAAATCTGCTGACTTTACGTCTGCTTTTTTTGATTTTTTTCTTCACCACCCTATAACAAGTTAGGGCTACATGAAATGTTCACGGAATTACCCCAGTTAAGAAAGAATTTTCCGCTCTTTTGGTGTAAAGTGAATTCAGAATAAGATGATAATTAAAAAGTATGCTATTTTTTCAGTGACAAAATGATGATACGTTACTAAACATCAGAATGTTTAATACATTTTCAACTGAAGATAATTGAACCATACTCTATAGCAACTTTTTTGTGGCGAATTGTCCTTAGGGTCCGTTTGAGAAATTTGGCCAGAGATAACTTGCACAAGTATCGATTAAAGCTTATTTTGGGAGGATTTCGCATCATGTTTTAGGCTTTTTTTGGGACGGTTTTCACTCCCAACATCAGAAACAGAACTATTAAAATTGTGATTTTCTTGAGAAATGAAAATTTTACTAGAATAAATTCACCCTAGGGGTTGAAATAAAAAAATGTAATAATTTGCACCTCATGACGAAAAATGATTTATCCTAGGCCAATATTTGTAGCGTTTTCTTGGAATCCATGTTATTCCACTAAATGTTTTTTTGTAACAAAACATTAGTGAGCCAACTTATTCTAGCCATATAGAAAGAAGATTCAAGTACCTATTAAAGCTTGTTTAGAGAGGATTTTGCATCATTTTCTTAGGTTTTTTCTGGATTTTCACTACCAATATCTAGAACAGAACTATTAAAAATTGAATGAAAATTGTTTTTTCATGAAAAACGCCCTTGCGGATTGCAGGATCAAACTATTTGTCAAGGAAAGTTTCTTGGGAACAGATTGCCTAATGAACAATGCAAGAACAATATAAATGATAAACAAAGCGAACTGTGACGGTTCAGACTACAAAACTGACTCTTTCATCAGACAAAGGAGAAAATTTTGAGAATTACTCTCTTCCGATTTTTCGTATTGAGTTAAGACTTGTCAAATTGACATTTTTGAGAAAACACAGCAACACAGATTCATTTGGTTTGGAAGTTTTTTAATTTTACCTCTCTTTCAAGTAAATTTAGCCAAATAGGGTCTATTTCTGCAGAACAATGAGCAAAGTTACTCCCCCTATTTAAAAGAATGCATGAGGACTTTTAATTTGCCTTCTCAAATTAGGTCATTCCAACATCAGTATTTTTGTATTGTCCCAAACTATCATGGGATTCCCAAATAGTTCAATCCATGCAATTCGCAAGGGCGTTTTTCATGAAGATAAATTTTATTTAATTTTTAGTAGTTCTGTTTCAGATATTGGGATTGAAAACCCAAATAAAAGAAAGCCTAAAAAATAACTCGCACACCCAGTTTCATATTTTCCTTCAATTTAGAGTTGAATTTTCATAAATCCCCAGTTTACAGAGACAACCTGTATTTTCATTGAAAGCTGAATGTTTACAGAATTAAGGATACTCTTCTTGATAGAAGAAGATGATCCGAACCTATATGACTACCTTGGTGTAGAAAATAAAGTAAACATCGGGATAATCCAACAATCCCAACATCAGCAGAGGGATGAAAAAGTTATTAAAAAGCTATAAGTAGCAATCCAAGCAACTCAATTAAGCGTGAGGCAAGGTTATCATCTTTCCAATTTTCTCAAGTGGCGTCGGGGTTCCCCAGTCTCATTAAACGATTATAATTACATTTGTCTTTCCAATTATGCATGTCAACGAAACTACAACGTTGACAAGGGGGATGGAGAAGGAAATAAAACGACCCCTCCTGAAAACATAAGTTGGGTAAATCTCTTATTTTCTTCGTCATTACCATCCGATGACGGTTAGCGTTTTCGAACACGATCGGTATTTTCGATTTAATTGTCTGGGGTGCTTCATTGCGTTAATTAACGGTGAAATTAGGGCGAATTTGACACTCATTGGTGTTGCAATGGTAATTCATTTACCGGAACGATATTTCGAGCGCAAGTTCGATTAGGTTGGACTGACTAATGAAGAATCCGATGTCAAAATCGAGTCTGTCCAGCTGACCGACCTTTACCACTATAACTTGGGAATGGGAAGAGCTAGCGACTTGAAACTTTCAGGGTTGAATGCGCATCGGAATGCGACGGCTGTGTTCTCTAATGAGCCAAATCGCCCGAATTGTTTTGGAGAATTGATTTGAATTTTTGGGGTTATTTCCCCATTATCATTAACATTAACTTTATCGAATTGAGACTTGGTAATTAATTGTAGAATATTGACTATCGTTGAATTATCGATCGAAAGATATTTTGGGAGGATTTTGCTTTTTTTTTCAGGTATTTTTTCGGTTTTCACCAACAGTATCTGGAAGTTAACTATCAGAAATTGTTACTTAAAAAATCTAGAAAAGCACTGACATGAGTTCAGGAGCTTTTACGCGCTTGCTCGAATTCTAACTTTTAGAACAACACGAAATTTGGCACCTAGTTGCGTGTTGGTAATCTCCACATGATTACGAAGTTTCAATCTGATTGCATCTGTACTTCTTGAGATATTGCGGAAATAACGTTGAAATTCCAAATTTCACATGGCACATTTTTTTTCCTTATGTCTCCGAAAGTAAATATCGGATCGAATTGAAATTTGGAATATTGTTGTTAAATACTGATCCTAAGGTTTGTGCCAAATTCTATTGAAATATAATCAATATTTTCAAAGGAAAAAAAAATTTCATCAAAAATTTTAAAAATTTTCGAAAAAGAATTTTTTGAAATTTTCTAACAACTGAATCTGAACGGAATTCTACTTCAAGTTGTGCGTTGATATTCCAAAACTATCGACGACGTTTCAATTTGATCGAGTCAATACTTCATGAGATATCGAGGAATTAACCTCAAAATTTCAAATGGGCCTAGCTCCGAAACTATCCATCCAATTCCACTCATGAACGAGCTTAACCGAGATATTGAGACTCCAAACCTAATGTAACAATTTCAAGTCGCTAAGTCTTTTCCTTCTAAATTTAGAGCACATACGGACAGAATTGCATTTGAGCACGGATTCTTCTTCAGGGAGTTAAACCCAATCGTTTAAGACCATTTTCGGCTCAAAATTCGAAAATTACAGACATCGTGACGAAATGATAACGCGCTGTTCCCTAGAACAAGCGCGTATAAAGGCACTTGCGGATTTCAAACTATTCATCAGGGGCTCTTTATAGAAATAATGTTGCGTTATGGACAATATCGGAATATTGCAAATGATCAACGAAGTGAACTGTTACGTTTCGGACTCTATATCTGAAACCTTCATCAGACAATAAAGAGAGGATTTGTGGAATTATTTTCTTTGAGAAATTTCGTATTTCGAGATTTTTGAAAGTTTGTCTTCAAATACTAGGAGCGAGAAAACATCTGAAAAATGATCGTATCTTCAGTATATTGTGGTGCTAGTAATTCCTATTTCTTCGGATAATATTCATCAGATTTCAATTAAATATTGTATAGATCTTGAAGTCATTATTCTTGGACAGTGTATCAAATTTCAGTTTTTCGATTCTAAATGGCGGAGATATTGCGGAAAATTATGTTTAATATCTTGGTATCGTTGCTACTTTCGGAAAAACTCAAAAAATAATGATCCCATCATGATAAAACCGCTAACCCAGACGCACAATTTAAAACGAGACTTTGCGATGATGGTGTCATAAGCACAACTTCTAAGAAAAATTTTTTCCAGGTCATAATTGAAAATAACCAATTTAAGTTCAACACTATGGTATATTTTGTTTCGTACTTCTTGGAGATTTATGATCATAAGTTATCGTGATTTTCCGAAATTATCTCTACGATCGACCGTAGGACGATCCTGAGCGCGTTGTGAGAAAAATTCTGATGTACAAATTTTTGCGTAATTTCGCGATGATCGGGTCATTAGAACAGATTGAACAAATATTTAGCGTTGTTGTTTCACATATCAAAATATTTAATCATAATATCCTCACCAAATTCTGCATAATCCTTCAAGAATTTTCATAACCAAGTACTGAATAACATTTCGATCCAATGTCTATCTTTGGAAGTATCTTGAAAATAAAATTTTGAATGGGGATGTATATCTGCGGAATCATTGGGTGGATGTTACCCATTTATCTATTCGGCCTTCGTAATTAATGTTCAAACCTACTCTACAAATATCGAATTTTAAGTTGTTTCCTTCTCTATTGGTAGATAAGGTTTGGGGCTTTATAAGGAAGGTCGAATTCGTGAATGGGTAAAATCCGCTCGATGATTCCGTAGATGTATTCATTCAAAATTTTATTTCGCCAATAATTCCAATTAAGAACAGATTATATCGAATTCAAATCCTGTACTTGATGACAACTGGAAGCATCGTGCAGAATTTCGTGAGGATTCTATGATTATAATATCACGAAATCTTTCAATCAGGAATTAAGGTGCGTTTGTCGGGGTTCATATGTGAAAAGATGACCGCTTTGACACCGAATTTGAATATTCGCCCAAAAAGTGATGATTATATCGGAATTCATTCATAACTGAACCAGTTTTATGTGAAAGTTTTTAATGGTTTATGATGACCATGATAATCGGTGGGTAATTTTCAGACCTATGCTATTCCGGAAGAATTCTACTTTGAAGATACTGTAAATTTGCGTTCCATGGTACATTTAAAAATTCATTCGATTCTTAATACTTCCAAACCAATTTCATTCCTAAATCGAAAAGTCGGAGATAACATTCCATAGAATGAGTTTCCACATGCCACAATTGACTTTCTCCTTCTGTTCCAACCCTACGACCGCCCGCCAGCATTTGATTGATGGTTGTATTTCACGTGGAAAAACTAATATACTCCATTTGACGCACGTCTGGAATGATTGGGTTGTGAGTGACCCATGATGAATTCCCAATGCCATCCAGTTAATTCTAACTGATCGACAAAATTCGACGATACGATATTTTCTCTGACCAAGAGGAGAAACATCTGAATCGATACATAATACACACTGCATTAAGCGATACACTACACGCAGTAGCTCTCTTGCATGTAACAGGAATTATCATATTTGCATGTTTTCTCATTCTATTTCGATACAAAATCATAATGTATGCTATCACACACTTCAACAATTCGCGAATTTTGAATAATTCGCAATTAAAAATGGCCAAATCGGGACTCAAAGTCGAAGCGGGAGAAACGCGTCAGATCGCCTCTACGTCACTAGTTATTGTACGATTCACCGATCGATACAGCCCGACGCTGTCTATTGGCTTGCTAGAGAGAAAAGTATACGAGAAGAGGGAGAGAATGGATATATCTCCGTACGTCACGGAAACCTCGAAATTTCGTCCGTTTAAGCAACCGACGTGCGGAACCAAATTCAAAGGAGCATTTTCTCGTTGAAAATTGAAATTTTTGAGCGCGATTAAAGTTTTTCTGTGGTCTTGCCGATAGAAAATTTGATTCAAATGTTAAAAAAAATAAATGCAAGAGACCTATTACCGTTGAGTTCGTGTTAATTTGCAGGACCAATAAGGTTTATTCATTCATTATACAGTGAGCAGTTTGAAGAACTACCACCCTTAATATCTCGGTCCCCATCTTCTTTATGACAGAATGACCTTATTCAGAATAAAATTAGTGAGAGTCTAAATAATACTTAAAATCCAGGTAAAATAAATCAAAAGATTCGAATTCTGACTCAGACCGGGTCAGGTCCGGCACTTTACCCTTTAAATCATGTGTGGCAAATACAAAAAAAATTTTCGTTAATTTATTAGTTAATTTCAAATCTACAAAACCAGATGTGCATAAGTATGAAGATCTCAAGTTGTTCAAATGATTCAAATATTAAATAAGTTAGATATTTCTAAGAATGGTACATTTACTAAGACTTCTCCCATAATTGCCAGAATCTCATTGAATTGAAAATGTTGAAAATAAATTGAAAGTGAATGTTGTGAAATAGAAAACTAAAATATCGAATATGAAATAAGAAATTGAAAAAATTTCACTGATGAAAAATATTTCCAAGTTATAAAAAAAATATTATACCGAAGAATTCAACTTGGAGTGAATGATCTTCTGGTGCGATAATAGGTATGTTTCTATTGCTCTTCCTGGTTTGTACACTTATGATGTTCCTGATTTTGGTGAAGCTCGTCAATGCGTTGATTGTTATTACCATTAGCTCTGGTCCAGTAAATTGAAGTTAATATCCAAAATATATTTATGTCCAGAATCCATAAAAAGTAATTTAAGACTACCCGAATTTAATCGTTTCCCAATAATTCCTTTACAGCTAAATTTATGAGCCAAACGAAATTTCCAATATACAAAATATGACTTCAACAACTCGACTGCAATTTACTATCAGTATAAATCGGTTCTCAAGGAAGTCTTGGAAGAGAATCCTCCGGATTCGAAATTTTCATTTATCGAAAACCCAGATTTCAGAAGATATAAAATTTTGATTGTGAAACTACAAAAAAATCCACAATGATACAAAGAATCAATGTTGAAGAATAACAAATCAGTTGATCAACAATGACATATATCCATGCATTTGAGAATTTCCCATTCACAGAAAACAATATATACGCAATGTGAAATGTGAAAATGAAAATTATAATGATTAAATGACAATTGAGACATGAAATTGAGAACTACAATTAGATAATTATAATTTGAATTTAACTGCATACAATGCTAACATAAATTTAAAAATCAAACCTGGAAAGAATTATTATCAAATGACATCATTGAGAATTTGAATCCTGAAATGAACAAATTAACCAACGAACGATATTTTACATAAAATGAAAACAATTGAACTGTAAAAAACAGAGCAGATGCATAAAGAGGTAAACTTTGGTTCGAAGGGGAGCATTTCATACGCCTTATTCATGGAGAATTTTTGCCGAATTGTTCTGATATCACGATCACCACGAAATTCCTCACAAGGTTGTGTATCAATTTTTTTTTTGTTATCTCGAAAATAATAACGATACCGAGAAAAAGAACATTTCCCAATACCGCTGAAATTAAAAATAAATATATAAAAGTGATTTTTGGTGCACTATTGCGTTTGAGGTCTGTGCAAAAATTTACCGAAATCTGATGAATAGTTTTTCAAGGAAAATCCTGTTGCCTGTTGGCTACATCGAACTCCCAAGTTTTAATCCGATCGCTCAAGTACTTTTTGAGATATTGCGGAAGTAACCTCCAAAATTCAAACGACTTTAAGTACAAAATATGAACATGCACGAAAAAAAAACATAACCTATTTATGTTGCTGAATGTTGATGAAAAATTTCCATGATTTATTCGTGCCAGTGGTCAGCTGGTGAGAATCTTTGAGTTGATCTAATAAAGTCTCCATCCGATTTCCGAATCTATTCAAATCAGCGGTTCTATTTGACCGAAATTAGCGGGATGATCTACAAATTTAAACCTTATGCCACATTAGAGATGTAGGGAAGCCCGTTCCGAATAAAGTTAGGGCCAAATATCTACAAAATAAAAAACGGATCAAACTGAAATTAGGTACAAAATGGTGAAATATAGGCTTAAGGTCTGTGCAAAATTCCAACGAATCCGATGAATAGTTTCGCTGAAAAAATCTACCGGGAATTTTTTTTTAATTAAGAAACCACATGATCCCAACGAAATTTCGCTATATGACAGATCTAACTACCACGTTTCAATCCGTCAGCTCAAGTGGTTCCTGAGATATTCAGGAAATAACCTCAAAAATTCAGATGACTAAAACTCGGAAATCGATTGTCCTATTCGACCCATAAACGAAGTTAACGTTCGAAAATTACAGACATTCGGACAAAACAATACGGTGTTCCCTAGAATCTGCTGAATGTTAATGAAAAATTTCCATGATTCATCCATGCCAGTGTTCAGCTGTTGAGAATCTTTGAGTGGATTTGAAGTCTCCATCCAATTTCCTAATCTATTCAAATCAGCGGTTCTATTAGACAGAAATTAGCGGGAAGAGCTACAAATCCAGCCCCAACGCCACCATTAGCGATGTAAGGAAGCTCGTTCCGAATCAAGACTGTGAGCAGGGGCCCTTTGTCTCTCAACCCTTTCCTCGCAGGAAATTGCAAGGAGACATTATCATATGTATTAAGACACTTGCTCCTCAGGATTGAGTTCACCCCTTATTTCGATATTAAATTATTTGCAATCCACTGATACTGTCTTAAACAACTCCTTCGGAATTACTATTAAATATACCATCTAGCTTTCTTGTTAAGCTTGGTACGTTGCCTGAATATGAAATGACGATGGACAATAAATTCCATGCTCTAGACAATAATATTGATTTTGGGGGGCCTAATGAAATTGTTTGGATCTTCCAATCTTGGAATGACGAAAGCTGAAGCACAATTTACTGTATGCCAGCCATAGGTAGAAAATAATTATTGTCATTCCTGTCACTTTAGATGAAGTTTCACTACGGGGACAGGAAGAATGAATATTTGTTTTACTCTTTCTGATGTTGAAATAACGAAATTATTGAAGTATAATATAAAATAATTTGCTTATTTTGTTCGAATTATTATTCTTCGCATTATAATATAGTTGGTAGGAAATGATGATTCTAAGTACTAGATCAACACGAAATTTTGCACCTAGTTATTTCGGAAATAACGTTTAAATTCCAAATTACGAAGTTTGGCATATTTTTTTTCTTATATTTCCGAAAGTAAACCTATTATCTAGTTGAAATTTGAAACATTGTTGTTGAATACTGACTCCAAGGTTTGTGCCAAATAGGACTTTAGTCACGAAGACCAAATTCGTGTATGTGTATAATATTTACAAACAACATATCGGATCAGAGCAGAATTTTGTGAGGATCATATCCACCCAATAATTTTGCAGATATGCTATATCTGAAATTTTAATTTTCAAATTGTTCCGAGTTTGAATGATATAATCATCACGACATTCTACTCAAAGTTGTCAACTCATAACTTAGGTTCATCCATATCGAATCAGTAGTTTTAGAGTTATCGAAGAAAAAATAATGATACTGAAGAAATACCATCGATATAATATTGTATATTTTCTTCCTGATATTTCCTTGAATAAATATCGAATCAAGCTGAAATAGGATACAAGGTTGTTAAATATTTATTTCCAGCTTCCATGTCTAATGGATAGTTACCAAAAAATAAAAAATCCCACCAAAATTTTGAAGAATTTCTCTTACAATTATCTGAAGAATGGATCTCACCAAATTGTGCATTGCGTTGAGTGTCAGCAGTTCTTGGAGTAATGAGTGACTGCGAAACCGTTTGTCCAATTTTGCCCGAAGGTATCGTGGCACAACGGCCGGTGGGCAAGAAAGAACCGAATTTGCCATCGGAATCTGCATCAGTCAGTCAAACCTAGTCGATTGAGACCAACTTCATAAATACCGATATTTGGGCAAAATGATGACGAGCTGTTTTCCAGAACAAAAGCGTGAAATATTGATTGAGTATCAAAATTCAACTAGACAATAATTTTCAATAAAGATGCGTTGCACGGTGGCATCCAAACAATATCGAAGTTTATTTATTACCTGAAGATTTTAATCAAGTAGACTATGGAGGTAGTCGTTTTAACTTCAAAATTTATTTTCATGGGGGACCCATAATTATCAGAGCGTTCATTAGTTGAGGCAGATGTACCTTCATAAGTCAGGAGCCCGTTCAATGGATTTCAAAGCTTTAATAAGAACGACACGCTAGGGATAAAAACTGTTCGAAATATTTCGCTCTCATTTTGGTCACGATTTTCAAGAATTTTCTATCATATATATACATATTCAGATAATATTCAGTCTCAACATTAACACGATTTTGTTGAGGGTTTAAAATGAAGATGACATTTTTTGTATAGCATTGCTATACAGTATGTCAATTTGAAAATCTATCACCCTCAGTATCTCCTCCCCCGTCAACGCAACCCGTAAAATCTTAGAAGTGAAGTAGGTAGAGTCATACCCTGTTTAGAAGCTAATTCGATTACTTTTTCAAAAATGTCAAGTGTGTGGCATGTTTGAAAAGGCCTTCAAATTTACTTCAAAATGAGATGTCACTCAACCCCCCTCTCGATTCGAGATTTCAGGGGTTGCTGTCATCCCTCTCACAGGGCTGCTACAAATTGATCTGAACCAACCCAATAAAATGTCCCTCCACGAACGGAAGTACACTTATGTTCAAACTTTTTTCTGATTTTGCATCGGGGCCGCGACATTAAGGCTGGTATCTTTTCAAATTGACACACTGTATAAAATATACTCTAGGTGAAATAATAGCCGTTGAATATTCCTTTTCATTTGCTATTTGGCTGTGAAAAATTTTACACACATGGTTTGAGCAAGAACTTCCACGAGAATAATTTTCGAAAAAACTGGCATATCTCTTGCAGCTGATTTGATAATATCAAAATATGCACCAAGATTTTTAGAAAAAAATACTAATTTACAATCAGCTGGAGTTATCCTACTTTATTTTACCATTTTACGTGTCCAAGAAGAGAAAGACTATATTGAAATGTTAAAAGAGAGAGATATTCGTACGAATTGAGCAGCAGATAGCACAAATAGCAAAATAAGTATGTTTAGTAACACCTAATCAAATCCTGCTCGATGAAAAATAAGAGATGAAAGGATTTCAGATGAAAATCATTCAAGCATTCTTCTTAATTCGAAGAGGAATAATGAACCGTCTCTAGTTTCAAAACTTTTCAGGTATTCCCGATGAAATGATGTCTGAAAAAATCAAATTTTTATTATACCTAAAGTGAAAAATTCTGTGAGTATTTTGTTGGAAAAACTTTCTGATTGCTTCGGGGTAAAGTTAAAGTAAATCATTTTGCGAAATATCCCTCTAGGCGTAAACGAAACTCTCCAATAATTATACCGAGCAATTGAATCGATGGAACCCTCTGGCAGAATGTATCTTATTGAAGGAACCACCGGAAAAGCCATATATTAATTCCATATATATAAGTTCGCACTCTCAATGGTGCCTGATTAGGTTTCCTGGATGAAGGCATAGTATTGAATGTCCGATCCCTAGAGGCTCTTTCAGGCCCCAGGCAAAATCGAGGGTCAACTACGCTTTCGAACGGTTGCAGAGATGTATTAGCCCTTCGGTAGTTGACCAGATTACGTTAACGGTGGTGAAAAAGCTATCTGACCCTGAATAAAGAACAAGCCTACAGAAGAAACGAATTTTCTAGTAAAATACAAAACAATTGGCAATAATATTAGTATCTCTAAAAATAGTCGATTCAGCTAAGATTTTCCAGCGATGTTCAGAAGCTTCGATGTCCGAGGTATGTACTCAGAATGACATACAATCATAAACTCTAATATAGATTATCTTTCACCACTTCTAACTTGAAAATGAAAAATACTTCCTGGTCATTGTCTCTGGTCATTATAATTAACAACGTGTGAATTGGTGGTTGTTTTTTTGCATTCAAATGGTGTTTGTTTTTGGGACAATTCCCGCAAATCAAACTCGCCACAGTATGAACTTTTTCGTTATTTGAAAGGGATAATAAGCCTTGAAAAAAATTATACTGCTGCTTTTGTTGAGAAAAAATTGTCTGGTTGGTAACTTGACGTCAGATCAGCGGTGCAACTTCTCCAGAAATCATTTTTATCCAAAACAAGTCTGTATTGTACCCGTTTTCGGCGTGAGTCGCCTTCAAAAACTTCTATTTTACGGATCTTTTTTTTTGGTAGAAACTTGAAATTTAGAGGAAACTGAAGCAATTTTTGAAAAAGTTTTAATAAATATTCGAACCAGTATTACGTACTTTAACCGATGAAACACTGTTGTTCTCATGAAAATGGAATGTTAAGCTACAGAAACTTTATAGGGGAATAATTATTCCAATTAATTTCTGACCAGAATGCGTTTTCTTGGTGATGAATGAAACTGGATCAAAATTCTCGTCCTCTAAATCCTAAACATAAACTATATAATCCGAAGAAAAAGGAAAGTAAATTATGTAATGCCAAAAAAAGGGAGAATTAAAAACGAGCTCTCTTTCGAAAAGATGATGTCCAGAAAATTATTTCCCGGAAAAAAAACAGAAAATATTTTTTTTTCGGAAACAACGGTGGACATTACCGGATATCCTTTTCTTTTTTGGCGCTTGTCCTCGGGAACAGCGCGTTGCCGTTCGTCACAATGTCTTCGAATTTTATGCCAGAAATTATCTTACAAGATTGGGTTGAAGACCCTGAAGAAGAATCCGTAGTCAAATTCAATTCTGTACTCCCGTCCGTCCGTATGTGCTCTAACCTTCGAAAGAAGAAACCTAGCAACTTGAAATTGTCAGATTAGGTTTGGAGTCCAAATATCTCGGTTGAGTTCGTTAATGGCTAAAATAGGTCGCATAGTTTCGGTGTTAGGTACATTCGAATTTTTGAGGTTGATTCTTCGATATCTCATGGAGTACTGAATCGATCAGATTGAAACTTTGTAGACAGTTTTGGATAACCAACGCGCAACTTTGTGCGAAATTTCGTGTGGGGTCCAGTTGTCAAAAATGAAAAAAAAAATTATTCGGGAATTTTTCGAATTTTTGTTGACAATTTTTTTTCTCCGAAACTATTGGTTAGATTGTAACGAAAGTTGGTACAAGTCTCAGCGTCAGTATTCAACAATAATATTCCAAACTTCAATTCGATTCGATATTCAATTTCGGGGATATAAGGAAAAAATATGGCAAATTTCGTTATTATTTGGAATCAACGTTATTTCCGCAATATATCAAGAAGTACAAAATGCAATCAGATTAAAACTTCGTCTTCAGGTGAAGAATACAAACGCGAAACTAGGTGCAAAATTTCGTGTTGATCTGATAGTTAGTATTTGAACAAGCGCCTAAATGCTCCTTGCCCTCACGTCAGTGCTTTTCTAGAATTTTCTCATTGTTATCGCAGTATATCACTATTTTGATCTGAGGAATTTCCTGGAATGAAAATCAGAAAATTCGTCTGAAATGGGAACAAGAATTTCGGACATTGCTGAAAATAATAGAAATATTGTCAGGAAGCACCACTACAGGTAATTGCAAAACAATATACAATATTTTTCAGGGTGTTTGAGGTTTTGCTCTCAATATCTGAAAAAAATATTTGTGAATTGAATGATTATTATTACTTTTCAAGATAACCCTTGCGGATTGCAAGACTTAAGCTATTTGTCAATGGTTATAGTTTCTTGAAAAAATGTTGCCTAATGAACACTATCGAAACAATGCAAACCATTAACGAATTATACTGTAATTTTTCAGTTTCCATATCTGACTCCTTCATTGAACAATAAACTGAAAAAGTTCAGAATTAATTTTTTGTCATACATCTGAATTCCAAGAACTTTTGACGAATGGAAGTAGTCAGATATAGACTCTGAAACTTCACAGTACCATTCGTTGATCGTTTGCATTGTGCCGATATTATTCATTAGGCAGCATAATCTCAAGAAACTTTCCTTGACAAATAGTTTGAATCTCGCAATCCGCAGAAGCGATTTCCATGTATAATAATTCAGAATCAATTTTCAACGATTATTTCAGAAATAAAACTTATTTGCTAAGTGTTCCGTGAACATATCATGGACAGAAAAACTGATCGAATCACTCCAGCAGTTATACCTACTGCCCATTTTCAAGCGGCTGGTCCGCATCTGCACTGACCCTACATCAGCTGATGCACACACCCCTGAACACCCCAGAAATACCCTTCACTTACTTACATTCCTTTCGGGAATTATTCGCAATCTGCATTACAAACGTAAGATGACCGTAAGTGATAAATTGACTTACATGACGTCTTATAAATGAACCGGCGTTTCTTCCGAAACATTATATAGCCAGGGGACGAAGAATGTCCATCAGAACGCTTCTTGTCAAGAGAAGACAGATAGTCATGGAGAAGTTCGCGAGATCAGACTTTAAAATCTTGGACCAATTCTAGGCACTTTATGTTCGACGATCGAATGAGCCCATAAGGGCGCACAACTTTTTTTTTCCATATGTCTGGAGTATGTTGGTCGTTCTATGATGTTACCGAATAAAAATTCTTCATTTCTACAAGTTCCTTCTTTATTAATATAATTTTGGGGAGAGATATTTCGCCTAAGCTGTGAACATCTTGTATGTTCAATTTTTTTTTACCGAAACACAAATTGGCAACTACAATGCACAAATGCTCCCAATATCTGAGAAAAGTCTATTGTGAACTATGATTCGCAAAAATCACTCCTCAAACTATTTGTCATGCATGGGCAGTTGCTTGAAGAAAATGTTGCCTTACGAGCAATATCTGAATAATGTGAACGATCAACAATGTGAAATGAAACTTGCCTATATCTGACTCCTCCATCAGACAATAAAGCGGAAATGTGCAAAATCACTTTCTTGCAAATTTTTTCTATTTCAAGGACTTTTGACCAAACTCAACGTTTCATATATGAGTGATTCATCAGACAATAAAGTGGATATTTGCAGAATAACTTTCCAGCAATACTTTCGACAGAAGTTTTTTAAATATGAAGCTTTGCATGAAAATCAATCTGCTAATTATCGCTTTCTTGTCTGATGAAGGAGTCCGATATAGACTAAACCGTTTCAGAGCACATCGTTGGTGGTTTACATTATTCCGATATTTTTCATTACGCAACATTTTTTCAAGAAACTTCTCTTCGCAAATAGTGTCAATTCTAAAGGGCAATTTCTTTAAATAATCATATTCACTATTTGATTTTAATGGTTGTTTTTTAGATATAGGGAGAAAAAACCTAGAAGAAGAACTGAAAAATACTGCAAAATGCTTCTAATATATCCTATAATCGATAAAAATATACTGAATACTAAATACTGAAAACCCCGATGAAACTAAGCAGAGAACAGAGACTCATATTCTGGACTTTTTCCGATGAAAAGTTTGACTCCCTTTTAAAATATTTTTTCCTTATTTATCAATTAATAGAGCGCTAAGATATTGATCATTTTCGATGTTGAATAGCGTTGACAATAGATAGAATGCATAGAGACTAATTTCGATTTCCATTCAAGTTTGAGCTTGTTAAAAATGAATGTGAAAAGGAAAGATATACATGTGTTAGGTCTTCAAAGAGTATAATAGACTGAACGAAACATACCTACGATTTCCTCAAGATAAATAAATAGTTCTGTTTCAGATATTGGGAGTGAAAACCCAAACAAAACCTAAAAAATGATAAAAAATAAATAAATTGAGATTGAAGTATTATTCAAAAGTTGAGAATAAAAGGCCTGCAAGTTATATAACGTTGACAATACACACTGAATACCATCGACTGTAAATATCTTCTAGTGTTCAATTTCTAGTGAAAATGGATTTTGATAATTCGTTATGACGTCAAAAATAGATCTTTTCGGAATTCGAACCGAACTTTAAAACGAAAATAATATTTTTCTCTATTTAATTTTTATTGACGGCATTCCACTGAAAATTGAAAATGAAATTCGATTATGCAAAAATATATATCAGTTCATATGAGAAAATGGAAACTTGTTCGCTTGGTTAAGAGTGTAATTGAATGTCTCTATTTCGCGAACTTCAGAACGGAATTGTTTACAAATGATAGATCTCGAACAAAATGTATGGACAAATTTACTGGTCAGGTTTAAAGTTTAAATGTAAATATTAAGTTTGCGAATATGTTATTCAAAAAGTTATTGAATATCTAATTCAAAAATTCTGGTACGGTATTTTCGAAAAAAATAGATTCGAATCAATCGAAATCAGGTCCCTGAGCAAAAGTAGCAATACGGAGATTCATGCAAAATTTCTTGATGATCTGGAAAACTTTAGATCCACCGTTTTTGCTGAGAATTCATTTCAACATTGAAGATATCGATGAAAGGCATAATCTAGAAAAAAAATTGTTTCACCACCCTTGTTTATCGGGAAATATTCGAGGTTAAGAATGAGAAGGAAAAGGTTTTTAACCGTCTCATCATCGAGCATCGATACAAAAAATAATTCTTTTAGATTTGTTGCAACATAACCCTTAATTTCCACGAATATTTCCCTCGTACATAGAACTTCTTATGATAAGAATTCAAGTATCGAAAAACTACAGCGGTAATTGTACTGCAGACCGAAACTTAAAACGCGAAAACATCCCGCTGCATTGACAAAGTGTCAAAAATGTCGCGTTTCCGCGAATGCTCAATAAAGTTCAGTTAAAAAGCGTGATTGTATTCGAAGTGCTTGTCAGAACCATGATTTTTCTCGCACAATATTTCTTTATTTATGAAATACTCCAAGGAATTACACTCTAATCGATATTCTCAGAGAAAAAAAAAATTTCAAAAAAATTTGAAAAATGTTCGATTTTTGAAAAAATTTTTTAACAACTGAAACTCCACGAAATTTTGCATAAAGTTGCGCGTTGGTGTTAAAAAGCTGTTCACAAAGTTTCAATCTTCGATTCAGTACTTCATGAAATATCGAGGAATCAACCTAAAAATTTCAAATGGGCCAAACTCCGGAACCAGTCGACCGATTCTGCCCATTAACGAACTCAACCGAGATATTGGGACTACAAAGTTAATCTAACAATTTCAACTCGCTAGGTCCTTTTCTTCGAAAGTTAGAGCACATACGGAGGGACGGACGGACATAATTGAATTTGACCACGGATTCTTCTTCAAGGTGTTCAACCCAATCTTTCGAGACCATTTTCGGCACAAAATTCGAAAATTACAGACATTGTGACGAACGACAAAGCGCTTTTTCCTAGAACAAGCTCTTAAAAATAGACTTCACTCGTCAGGCTCTATTGAACGAGTAAAGTGCAAATCTGTCACTATGAAAATAAAATGTTGAGGGACAAAACGTCTAGGAGAAAAATCCGTTCAATTCATTTCCGATTGAACTGTGTTTGCCCGTAGCATGTTATCGAAAAAATCGCATTTCCATAGAAATAAATAGGGAACATCAATCATCGTTGAATGGCATTAATCAAGCTAATTCGCAGACGAAAAAAAAAAAATCGGAAATGCTCCACAATCGAATCGTGAAAGCCATTCGAATGCAAAATGGTATCAACCCCAAATTTTTATGCGAGCATAAAGAACTCTTTTGATAAATCCATCATAAATAGTTTTATAGAGCTTCCCGCAAAGGAGCAGTTAAAATCTGATGTGGAATAAAAATACTTCTTGTTCTACCACGGTCGAATGAATACGTAATGTAATTCACATTTGTTTTTGTCACCCCCTATTCCTTCTTTCTGCTAGGGTGGTTCTCGCTCGTATTATCTGGCGAAATTGCATTTTAAAAGATGTTACACCATATGTTTTTGATAAAGGAATATTCTTTGCTATCATATCTTAATAAGAATATATCGGCTGTAATATATCTTGTATCTTCACGTCTCGCCAGAAGTGGTATCTATCGGATGATGAATGTTGTACTTTGGAGGTTGAAAACACCCAGCAACAAACATTATTCATTTCTCATCTTCGTGTAGCACCCTCCTACATAGAATTCGAAATAAATCCTCAATTAGTCCTACTCGAAAATTTTAAATAATAATAACTGTTCTTTATTGCTACGCAAATGGCCATCGACCATGGGTCCTTCAGCCTATTACATTTCTCACATATATACACTGATATATCAATAATAATTTCCAATTGTGCAAAAAAAAAAATTTCAAAAAGCACTGCCGTGAAGGCAGCAACTTTTGCGCGCATGTTCAATGTAGATGACCGCTTCAGCAACGAATTTGAACGTGCGCGCGTACCAAATTTCAGTTCGATACGATCATAAGTTCTGGAGATATCGGGAAAAAATATGTCAAATTTCGAGGTTTTCTTCTCGATATCGTTGATTTTTTCGGTATTACTCGAGAAATACTGATTCAGTCCTGATTAAACTTCACAGCTAGTTTTAAGATGCTAAAAGACAACTTTATGCAAAATTTCGTGATAATCGTGTTATTAGAACAATTTGAAAAAAAAAATTTATATGATTTTCTCATCATATCATCCTCATTAAATTCTGTATGAAACTTCGAACTGTTATTTTCGATGAAGTACTGAATTTCAATTCGATCTGATCTGTATTTTTGGAAACATTGGAAAAATAAAATTTTGATTGGGTATATCTACGGAATCATTGGGCGGATTTTACCCATTCACGAATTCGACCTTCGTAATTAAGCCCCAAACCTACTCTACAAATATCGAGTTTCTAAGTCGTTTCTTCCGGAAGTTATTGTGTTTACGGTCAGCCTAACGGCCGACTGCGTAAACACAATAACTTCCGAAAGAAACAACTTAGAAACTCGATATTTGTAGAGAAGGTTTGGACCTTAATTACGAAGGCCGAATTCGTGAATGGGTAAAATCCACCCAATGATTCCGTAGATATACCCAATCAAAATTTTATTTTTCCAATATTTCCAAAAATACAGACCAGATCGAATTGAAATCCAGTACTTCATCGAAAATAACAGTTCGAAGTTTCATACAGAATTTAATGAGGATGATATGATGAAAAAATCATATAAATTTTTTTTTTCAAATTGTTCTAATAACCCGATTATCACGAAATTTTGCACAAAGTTGTCTTTCAGCATCTTAAAACTAGCTGTGAAGTTTAATCAGGACTGAATCAGTATTTCTCGAGTAATACCAAAAAAATCAACGATATCGAGAAGAAAACCTCGAAATTTGACATATTTTTTCCCGATATCTCCAAAACTTATGATCGTATCGAGCTGAAATTTAGTATACTGCTGTGAAATTAGAAGGTCAAAGTGTGAGTATAATTTTTTTTGGATATGATGAATGGTTTCCGAAAAAAAAATTTTTTTGTAAAAAAATTTCGAAAAAAATTTTTTTTTAAATTTATTGACAATATGATCTTGACGAAATTTGGCTCAAAGTTGCGCGTCGCTATACTCCACCAAACTGCCAAGTTTGAATCCAATCGCTCAAGTAGTTTCTGAAATAAAAAAAAAATAACTTCAAAACTTCAAATGCCTATAACTCCGAAACTATTTGATCGATTTGGCCCATTAACGAACTTAACCGCGGCATTCCAATGCGCGACCTACCCTGAAAGTTTCAAGTCGCTAGCTCACTTCGTTCGACAGTTATCGTGTCTACGGCCGGCCAACCGGCCGGACAGAATCGATTTTGACACCGGATTCGTCATCAGTGAGTCCAACCTAGTCGATTGAGACCATTTTCGGCTCAATCATCCAAAATTACAGACATTTGGACAAAACGATAGCACGCTGTTCCCCTAGAACATGCGCGCAAAAAAGAACAAATCTATTTACTTTCGAGTATTCTAAATAGGGTTTGGGTTGGGTATTTTCTTTTTGAGTTGTAGTTGTCATCGTTGTGATAAAGGGGTAATATGTCATGCATTTCCTTGAGTTTTTTGGAAAATCTATGGTTGAGGGTATTCAGTCTTGTTCTTATCGGTTCGACCTTAGTTCTGTCGTATAGAAGTTGATTAGGAGGGTTGTGTAAGATGTTATTGGGGTGCCTCATTCTTGTTATTATTCGTAGTGCCGATGTCTCTGCTATTTCCATATTCCTCAATGCTGGTTCCTTACAATTAGCGTATATTGGGTGGGCATATTCTAACAGTGGGCGGCATATGGTCTTATAAATTTTCGCTGCATTTTTAATATTCATTCCTTGCTTATTGTATGTCAGTTTGTTGAAGTGTTTTGATCTTGAAATTACCTTTTTCTTCATAGTCTTTGTATGGAGGTTGAAGTTCAGTTTATTATCGATGTGTATTCCAAGGTATTTCATTGAATGTGTTGGCTTTACGGTTTTTCCATTAATGTGTTATGTAGGTGATGTAGTGGAAATTCTGTGGTCAATTATTACATATTGGGATTTATCTGGATTAATTCTCATTCTCCACTTGCCGAAAATTTTATATTTCGAGGAAAAAACACTGCAAATAATACAAGAGAGTGCATTATTATGAATTGATATTGTAACCCCAATTTTCTGTGAAAAACTATATTCAACTCATTATTTTGCCGAAGTATTAATTTTGAATATCGAAATACAATTTTAAACATGAAAGTTCAATAATTCAAATTCTGAAAAATAAAAGGTTTTAGAAACGATTCCTTTTTCAAGAAGTACAAGATTTCGATTAAAATTCTCCAATTTTTCCATGAACTTTCACCGAGTACTCCAGTCCCCAACTCATTTTCTCTCAAAGTTTGTTGATTATGTGTTTGTGTTTCAGGATTTTGCATTTCGCATAGGTTTCGGATTTTATCGAAATTTTCAGTTTTATTTTTTTTTGATTTGCAGGAATTAGTGGTTAAATTTCAATAAAGAAAATCTCGAGTTTCAGTTTTTATTCGATTTCTAGAAGCCCATATCGAAAAAAAGAGTTTATCAAAATCGATTCGAAAGCTCTAAAACTGTAATGGTCTACTTTCATTCGGTGACAAATTTCATCAGGCACCATCGTCTCAAAGTAAATGAGCCATGACAAAGTGCACATACTGAAAGCCTCTTGGAAGTAGCTAAATTTTCAAAAAAAAATTTTTTTCTTGAAAATTTCTGCACTGTGAAGAAGATACAAAGACCTCGCCGAAAAAGTACCACATGACCCACTTTCCCTATTCAAAAAATTTAGAGGGTTGATGGGGATGGCACAGGGTGTAGCAAAAATTCTTCAAAAATGCATAAAAATTTGGTAAGAGTGAAACAAAATGACCTGTTTCAGGATTTTGTTGCAAATATTTTTCTTCTGAGAAAATGAATTCGTTCCATAATTTTGACGCGCACTGTATTGAAAGAGTTATATAAAATATATTTCCGAAATTCACATTTTTCGATTAATTCACGAAATTTCCAGCATTTTTCACGACTGTGTTTTGTTTCGCTACCGCGCACGCAAGCACGCTGAACATGAAACCTTAACAGCGTGGCAATAAACAAGAAACTTCATCTGGAGCTCGTTCATCATCAACTTCCCGACGCTGTTCAAGATTATAATTCATAATGATTTTTTAATTAAAATCCCGATAAGGCCAAGTGAAAAATGTGTTACAAGATGTGGAATGAATGATACAGATAGAGCGCCAAACGGGAAAGGAAGGGAAGGAAAACTGTGCCCAAGCAAGGACCGAGTTTTCCGGTTCCAGAGTTCATTAACAATACAGTATACAGTTCGTTAAGATAAAATACCCGCATAAATGCAATTTGCTATTTTTGCCGAACGGGGGAGAGGGAAAGATTTTGATACGGACTTTCTTTCTGGACTTCATCTTTTTCAACGTTTCAGTCTCGTTATTATCCATTCTTCTATTGATTCATTTTTCCGCTCATGTTCTGGGGAACAGCGTGCTATCGTTTTGTCCAAATGCCTGCAATTTTCGAATTTTTTTCCGAGAATGGTCTCAAACGACTAGGTTGGACTCACTGAAGACGAATCTGGTGTCAAAATCGATTCTGTCCGGCCGGCCGTATGCACGAGTACGGGCGTACGCAGAATCCTATCGACTTGAAACTTTTAGGTTAAGTTGGTTTTCAAAATGTGACGGTTAAGTTCGTTAACGGGCAATATCGGCCGAATGGTTTCGGAGTTACAGAGCCATTTGAAATTTTGAGGTTATTTTCTGATATTTCAGGAACTACTGGAGTGATTGAATTGAAATTTGGTGATTAACTACAACGAGACGCAGCCTCTCTATAACATTTTTTTGTGATCATGCAGTCAGTAAATTAAAAAAATATTTTTTCAAATTTTTCGGAAAATTTTTTCTATTCGAAATCATCATCATATTCGAAAAACAATTTGCTCACAATTTGAGCTCTAAGTATCGATTGAAGCTTATTTTGGCAGGATTTTGCATTATTTCTTAGGTTTTTATGGGTTTTCACTCCCAATATCTGAAACAGAACTATTAAAAATTAAATAAAAATTGTTTTCTCCATGAAAAACGCCCTGCGGATTGCAGTATCAACTTTTTGTCAAGGGCAGTTTCTTGCAGAAAAGATTGCCTATTGAACAACACAGGAACAATACAAACGATGAAGAAAACGAACTGTGCCGTTTCAGAGTACAAATCTAACTCTTTCATCAGACAAAGCAGAAAATTTCAAGAATTATTTTCTGCTTTGTCTGATGAAAGACTCAGATTTGTACGCTGAAACGTCACAGTTCGTTTTCTTAATCGTTTTTATTGTTCTTGTGTTATTCATTAGTTGTTCATTAATTTCATGATTTGGCTAAGATATTAAGGGTTCTACGTTTTCGGATTGACACACTGTATACAATTCTGTTTGTGTTACTCACATTTCGACAATTTTTGCTTCTGAATTAATTCCGAACTAGGATAAGATTTGAGAAGAATCTTTTTAACTTATATGTTCCTAATGAAGATTTGAAAGATCTCTATATGGTCGATTCAAGGTTTCGTCAGTTCAAATCGGGACTTCGATCAACTTAGATTCTTCTTTACCCAAATAACCCTCCATCTTCTACACAGGTTGTCTTCTAAGCCAGTGATTGCCACACGTGAAAATTGAGAAGTCTCCTAAATCAGATAAGCGATTTCCGAGATACAAGAGCTTCTAGGTATATTTGAATGAATGAAGGAAAAAAGGGCGGGTATACCCTTATTTGAATTTTTAGGCAATTACCGTACGTTATAGACTTGTTTATGACAGCACCGGAAACTTGTTTATACATTCGTCAAGATTACAGGAGATGATTTAATATAAAGTTGGTAGCGGCCTGTCGTTGGCTCAGATAACGATATAACACATAAAGTCGATCCTACGACATTTCTTCTTCTTTATCTTTGTGGTATCTTGAAGGGTGAGAAGGAAAGTTGCCTCGGATGGCATATTTTTGCGAGTTATATACGATTCATCCCTGGGGTGGTGTTAGAGGGAAAACAAATTCATTATAAGTGCAAGGCATTAATATCAGACTTTTGTTAATTCATTTTTATTATCATCGGAGGGTTGCCCGTGGTAGTCATGGCGCGAAACTCCGTTGAGAAATATATTATTCTTGTCGTGTCGCGATAACCTTAGCGCAGTAACGTTCATATTGCAGTAGATAGTCGTAAACCGTCTCACACCTTTTTTATATCGTACAAGATACAAGGTGTTCGAAAGGCAATTTGCAAGGCTTCAGATTTGAATGCAACTGTTTTAAGTATCGAAAATTAAACTGTTGATTTTTTTCAGTTTGTCAATTTAAAAAGGTTCCACACTTGATATCTCGGCCCCCGGTAAAACCAGAAGAAAAAAAGATGTGAACTTAAGTTCTTTGGGGGAAATTTTATACGGTTGGTCTGATCAACAATCTGTATCAACTCTTATAAATGGGATGTTTTCTACAATCATAGTGTGTTACAATGAGAAGAAATATATTTGAGCATCTATTTTCATTCAACTATTTATCTACTGTCCCATCGAACGACCAGGTTTGGAAGATCGTTTTCTTCCTGTGCTGCAAGAGTTTTCAATGTAGTGAACTTGAATTTGCATTCAACACTATTTGCACAATATTGAGGTTCCTATTATTCCAGAGACAAATTCAGTAAAGTTAATTCAATTAATTTTATTGTTCGATTCTTTGAAGTGCAGATTTTGTTTTTAAATGTTTCAGTTTGTTCATTTTTTCTCTTTTCTTTTGCCATTAATGTTTTATATTTAGATTGAAGCAGTTTCCTGTAAAAAGAAATATATTTGAAGATCTATTTTAATTCAACTATTTTTACTGCCAGGTTGACAACCCTCCTCCTCAATATCGCCGTATGTATTGATAAACACTCATTCACCCCCGTCCCCCTTTTTTGCGCGCATGTTCTGGGGAACAGCGTGCTATCGTTTTGTCCAAATGTCTGTAATTTTCGAATTTTTTCCCGAAAATTGTCTGGAACGACTCACTGATGACGAATCCGGTGTCAAAATCGATTCTGTCCGGCCAGCTGGCCGGCCGACGACACGATAACTGTCGAAAGAAGCAAGCTGGCGACTTGAATCTTTCAGGTTGGGTCGCGCATTGGAATGGGCCGGTTAAGTTCGTTAATGGAACAAATCGGTCGAACGTTTTCGGAGTTATGATGGTTTGAAATTTAAAGATTAATTTCCTGATATTGCAGGAACTACTCATGCTATTGAATTGAAACTTGACAGTAAGTTGAAACATAACAACGCGCAACTTTTCCTTTGAGATTACACTGTCAGCAAATTTTGAAGAAACTTTTTTTCGAAATGTTTTTCGAAAAATTTTTTTTTTCGGAAACTGTTTATTCAATCCGAGAGAAACTTCTGCTTATACTTTGAACATCATATTTTACTGAAGTGTACCAAATCTCATTTCGATAAGACTATCATTTTCCGAGATATGGAGAAAAAATATAAAAGTATCGTGGATTTCTTCTCGATATCGTTGTTCCTTCCGGAATAACTCAAAAAATTCTTATTCAATCGGAATGAAAGTTGGCAGCAAGTTGGCTCATGGCCAACTTTGTGCCGAATTTCGTGACGATCGTGTCATTAGAACCATTTGAAAAAAAATTTTTTTTTCAAATATTCAATATTCTGTGATCCCCTAACCATATTATCCTCATGATATTGTGTACGAACCTTCGAACTGTTACTTTCCGATGAAATACTAGATTTCAGTTCGATATAATCTGTAGTTTTGAAAATATTGGAAAAATCAAATTTTGAATGGGTATATCTGCGGAATCATCGGCTGGATTTTACCCATTTACGAATTCGGCCTCCGTAATTAAGCCTTAAATATACTCTACTAATATCGCCCAATGATTCCGTAGACATAACCGTTCAAAATGTTTTTTTTCCAATATTTCCAAAAATACAGATTAGATCGAATCAAAATCAAGTAGATTATCGAAAAAACCTAGAAAACCACCGAAGTACTTTTTAATGAATGTCGAATCTACAGTGAGTTCAGATTCTCAAAACGAAGTACTTACTATGAATAGCATTGCGAGTTTAAAAAAAATTGTATCTGCAAATCTGTCGTACTCTTTTTCTCAATATAATATTTGTATTTTACGAATATTGAGTGTACGTCCATAAAGAAGATAATACGATTATCTGGGCCAACTTCTTCTCAGGGGCTGATAATCTGGTAAGGTTTAACTACATGTATTGCGTGATTTAATATTGGTATAGTTTGTTCTATTCCTTGCATTCTTCATGTCAAGTTCTGTATACCCATAAATCCCCCCTTGATTTGATCAGGTATTATTAATTTGTACCTCAAAGTTTAAAGATTTGAAGACCTGCAACTTCTTCAAAAAGTGATATTTAATCGATAAATCAATTTTCGATTCAATTCGTGTTACTCCAAATTTCCCAGGCATCCTATTTATTATTTCTGAGAGTAGAGAAATTTTGGGCGAGGAGGGGACTTTTTGAATTATTTCGATTTTTCTACTTTCTGAAACTGAAGAATGAAAGTCTTGAATATCTGAGTTGCCGTGTGCCGTCCTTCGAATTTAGAATTGAGATTTTGTCTGTTTCCTGAAGAATGTGGAGAGGCTTGATTAAGCCATTATTCAAACTTGGGACAAGAAAAATTTGAGGGACCCGCCTATAAACAAGAGTGTTAACATTTGGAGGGTGCCTCTAAGCATGTCTTCCTGGTAAAGAAATAAAATATTAGGGTTGTGTAATTCGGAGGCAAGTCGTTATCATACTGAAATATGATTTTTTTCAGAGAAAGGGTCGTTTCCAGAAATATCATGTTCGGAGGGTCCGTCAGACTACCAAGAATTGCGCTTTCACTTATCTGATAACACAGTTTTGACAGATATAATGCCTCGAGCAGACCGCAAGGCATCAGGTAACAACAGGGTAGTGTTCTTTCACCCTTCTAAATTTCTATATAACACAACACCGTTACTTTCTGGTTTAAACGACCGATCCTTATCACCTATTTGCCCATTTAAATGGAAACATACTCTTGTCCCTTAGCTCCAGTATAAACTGTATTAAATTGTTCCGGTTAGATTTACTCGACTGATATTAGCTATTTTATTAGCGTAATTATTGCACTGATATAATGCACCTCGAAATTGCTTCGTGATTTACTTAATAACTATGCTAATTCCGCACCAAGTTTCTGGGTTTTATCAAGCGGTTGAAAATGAATATATCAGAGATTTTATAGTTTCTTTAAAGGGGTGCTAAGATAAAATTAGGGATTTCACTCTGGTGAGATAATCAGAGTTTATTATGATTGCAAATAGCTTATTGTCAGCAAAAAGATAATTCTTTCGCACGTCAGGGTTTGATCATTAATTTGATCGCAAGGGTTATCGAAATCCTGTCTGATTTTTTTTGAAGTTTTTGGAGTAGCTCTGCGGTCGGTCGTAAACACAATAACTTAAGAAAAAATATATCCCTGGGAATTCTATATTTGTCGAAAAATAACGAAGATTCAATTGGTGAATTGGTAAGATCCACCCAATGACTTCGCAGAACCATTCAAAATTCTATTTCACCAATATTTCCAAATATATCTTAAGATAGAATTGAATCCAGTACTTTGAAAAATCACAGCATGAAGTTCCATGCACAATTCCGTGAAAACCATTTGATTGATCATCTGATCGCGAAAAATATATATGGAAAAAATATTCGAATATTTTTGGAATTTACTTATGAACACAAAACCACGAAATTTTGCACAAATTTGCGCATCAGCATTCAACAACTGATAACCTCATTTAATCTTGATCGGATCAGTATTTTTCAAGTTACTGAGGAAATAACAACGATAGGTATTGAGAAAATAACAAAATTGGGCATATTTTTTTCGGATATTACATAAATCCAGCATTAATTGTGTACACTACCTTCAATTATTTTCAATTAGTTTCAAGTCGATAGGGTTTTCCTTTCTCACGTAATCGTGTCTATACGGCCGGCTGGACTGAACCGTAAGGACCATTTTTGGAAAGACATTGGAAAAAAACACAAATGTTGGCAAAATGACAAGGCACTATCCCTCAGTAACAAAGACAGCGAATACACAACATTCTAGAGAATCACTGGCGGGAAATCATATAATAGCTTTTACTCGTATGTTCAAATTGGTTGCCAAGAAATAATTTAGGAAACAAAGACAATAATGAGGAAGCAACAACGAAAATTTACATATTTCTCCGTGAAATTTCCGAAAAGAAATACCGGATCGATTAGCATACTATTGTAGCGTGATAACCTCAAGGTTCATCGAAATCTGATAGATAGATCAAGCAAGAACAAAATTTCACAAAAAATAATGATATTCACTTTTATTTCTATGATTTCTGACATTCTCTAAATAATCAAATTAGTGTTACTACGAAACTGTTCGGCGAATTTGGCCCATCGTGGCAACAGGCCAGTGGGCTTCACAGAATCGAATTTTACATTGGATTCTTCATTAGTGAGTCCGATCTACTCGTTCGTGACTATTATCGGGAAAAATTCTAAAACATTTGAGTGAAATCCTAGCACGAATGTTCCTTGGAACATACGAGCAAAAACTTGAGTGAAATCACTGTTTGTCTCACCTACAGAGTTGTACCTAGTTAAATGAAGATAAATAAACGCGTGAAGTGTTAATCAGTTAGCTGAGAATGAGCAGCATTAATTGCTTATTGGCATTTACAATAACCAAGCGATACGTTCAACTTTTTGACACGGAATGACTCTTTATTACACTATATCTATTGATGATGAATTTATAGTTTTTGATTCCGTTAAATCAATTGCTCAACTTTTCAACTCCAGCAACAAATGTTCAATATTATTGCACCATCTCCGATATTGAGCAAAAAAATTTAGCGTGTAGAGGACGTTTTATGATCCGAACATCAAAGTGATTCATAATTTTGCGTATATCATTGTTCGTTGACCATTCTACAGACTATTCATCTCGATAACTTGAAATGTTCGAAAGTCAGATGCTCAATAAATTCCTCTCGCATCAATCTAAGAATTTTCAGGGCGAAGTTTTCAATTTTCAGGGTTTATGGTCCAGAATGAAGATCGTTCCGATAAGCTTAAACTCCACAATGAAGATAAGATGTTAGTTAACAACTCCTCTATTAGGTGTATCCTCTATATTCTCGTAGAAGCATTAAATTGTTACCATATACGGAGCAAGACCCTTGAAATTATGATTTGCAGAGATAATTTCGAATTTGCCAGGCGCGATATACAGTTGTAATCTCTTAAACGGAATATGAAATTTACCCAAATGCAAATCATTTAATAAAAGGTGTCGGTTAAGGCAGTCACCTACTTATTTTACGACCCACTTTGCCGTGCCCCTTTATGATGTTATTACAACACGATTAGAATTTCATTTGCCTGTTTAAACTTCCCCTGATATGTGGGATCTTAATGGGTCGTATGTTGGGGAGAGTTCAACTAGAGTCCTGAAGCATGCCATCGGGTTTGAATTTTTTACGCGCTTGTTCTCAGAAATGTGGACATTATTTTTCAGGTTTTTTATAGGGTTTCACTCCCAATATCGAAAAAAGAACTATTTAAAATTAAATCGAATTCATTAGTTGAAGAAAACCCCCTTGCGGATTGCAGGATTCAAATTTCCTTGGGCAGTTTCTAGAAAAAATGTTTCCTACTGAACAATGATGGAACAATTAGAACGATGAACGAAATGAACTGTAACGTTCCAGAGTATATATCTGACTCCTGACAAATCAATTTCTTTCAACACCTTTGTAATTCGAGACTTTTTTCAATTTTTTCAGATATAAGGGTTGAAAACCTAAAAAAAAAACAGAAAAATACAACGAAATCCTCTCAAAGTAGCCTTTAATCCACATTTGAACAGCAAATTTGTTTTCCTCGAATGTCTGTTTCGAGTTATGAGCCAAATATGGCGTCAAGAGGCAAGATAAGGTGGAGAATCTGTTGTAAAATTCAATGCCGTATGTGCTCTAACATTAAAATGAACAGTCTTGAAATTTTCATAGTACCCAGCTTTGAGGTGAAGGTGTCGAAGGGAACTAACTTTCATGAATATTTCCGCAGTAGAAGTATTCTTCGAAAATTTTTTTTTCATTTTCAATTTGCGATATTATTTTAGCTATTCGGAACGAGTAGCATTCTTCAACGGATCTATCTGATAGACCATCTCTGAGAAACCGAGATTTTTCAACAAAAATGTTAAACACTTTCAAAGTTTTTTTTTAAAATTCGATAACGACTGAATCCCCAGAAAATTCTGCGAAAAGTTGTACATTAGTATTTCTCAGCTGATTTCGAAGTTGCAAAGTGATAGCATTAGTAGATACTCGAGATTTTGAAGAACTATAACCGCAAATTTTCAAATGGGCATATCTCCGAAACCGAAATATTCAGATTCTAAACCTAACGATTTCTTGGTTCTTCCTCCGAATGTTTGAGAATTTGACCAGGTTCTTGTTCGGGTAGGCCAACCTAATCGTTCAAGACCATTTTCGGCCCAAAATACGAGAATTCCACAGAACGAGAGCGTAAAAATAGCGGGGTACTCCCCATACCTAGAACGAAAACTTTTCTAGTTATGAAGGAAAAATTTGAACAAACGCGTAAAATCTCCTGACCACATGTCGATCAATGCTTTCCTGGAATCCAACAGACATTTGGACAAAATAATAACGCAGTGTTTCCCCATAAAAAGCGCATGAACACGCATTTCAAAATGGTCCAGCTTTCAACCTCTGAAGTAAAGATATATTTTTCTATGGTCGATTCAATCCCCACCCATAATGTTCATTGTCTCTTCAATAAAAAAAGGAAGACATCAACCGGTATACATTCGTGAAACGTGGGAAAGTGACAGGTACAATTTCCTGTCGGCGTACTTAGTTTTTCATTCATAAAAAGGCAACGTCCAGCAAATAGTATTCGTTACAAAATTTGAGACCCAAGTCAAGTAGCACGATTGCATCTGTGTGCTGGGCATAGGCGATAAGGTAAAATGACATTTTTAATACATTAGGAATGCGACATTCGTGTCTGGCAGGAAGTGGAGTAGTGATATATCACGGTTGAAAATCTGAAAGCGGTACCTCGTCTGTCTCTATTCTTGAGGTTTTTCCATGCTCGATTTCCCCTGTAATGGAGCTAACGATTTAAGGGCCCCCAGGGCAATACTACCGTGATAATTTAAATACTATAATTTTGAGAATGAAATTTTACAGTACATATTTCCTGTCAGATGCTTCTTACACTTTATTATTACAAAGTGGTTATTTTTATATGCAAATGCGAATTACGTTTCTATTCCTTCTACGCCCCATGTAGTTATAACGGGGTGGAACAGATTCTTTTATTTTGTTGGAAGTTGGTCGTCTTTTACCTACGTGGAATTGGAAAGAACTAAGAATCAATCGAATTCCATATTTGTTGAAGAAAATGTGATTAATGGATTATGAAGAACGCGCTTTATATTGTGAAGATGAAAAAGAAATGATATTTCAAGTAAAATTAAATAACATAGTACAGCAATCCGCTGTGATAGATTTGCCGCTCATCAAGCACGTCAAAGTTTGTGAAAGTTTCTTTCATGCGTAACTTTCGGTTGGAATCAATAAATCTTTTATTCCTAGTTATAAGATTTTAAACATGCTGCCCTACTTCCATTTCTTAGTTTTCCAAATTGAATTTTTTTTCCTAGGTTTTCCACCTGAAAATTTATCTGATAATGCTGGGAGGATTTCTCGTATCGAACACTGATATTTCTTCATCAAATCTTAGAAATGTGAAACTTCGCATAGAGTTTTTCAAAAATTCTAGAAGAATATATTAATTATACAGTCAAACCAATGATATCTGTTTTTCATATAGACTTGGAGCTTAGATAAGACTGCAAAACTGATTAAATTTCTATTACATAAAAATTTTTGTCGAAGTGATAGTTGTGAAAATCAAGTTCCGAATTTGCAGATATTTCAGTGTAGATTAGATAGCATTGTTATATTATGTGAATTGCAAAAAATTAGCCTTGAAATTTTTCTCTTGATGTGGCATTAAGTATCATGATATACAGAAAAACTGTGACGTCGAAATACAAGAATAAGATATTTTGGAATTGAAAATGCATATTTTTTCGAACGAACCTGTTTTTAGAGAAAGGGGTGAGTTTGGTTATGTTTGGGATATCCGTAATCAGTTTCTCTACTTATATGACAAATATAATTTTTCTTTGTTAGGATTTTTCATAAATAAAGGTGTAAGTAAGATAGAGTTAATTAGAGTAAGTAAGAGGTTTAATGTCAAAAAAAGTAGGATACAAGGTTAATATATGATATATTTAGGTCGGGAATAGTTCATTCTAACAATTACATAATATATCACGTATCTCCTGTTTTGTATCTAGTCTGAGGTCGGATGCATTGGAAAATTACTCCATTCTTTTTAGTTTTCTTTGAGTACGCGAAAACGTCTGCAAAAGTTCTTTAGTTCTTTCCTGAATATTCTTGTTTTGCATCAATTTCACTATTCCAGTAGTAATTTGTTCAAGTTATTTTTGGAGGATTACGGATCCATTTTTAGGTTTTTTCATTCTGGGTTTTCACTACCAATATCTGAAACGGAACTTTTAAAAATTAAATAAAAATTGTTTTTCATGAAAAACGCCCTTGTGGATTGCAGGATTAAACTATTTGTCAAGGGCAGTTTTTTGGAAAACAGATTGCCTAATGAACAATACAGAAACAATATGAACGATAAACATAGGGAACTTGACGATCCAGGGTACAAATCTGACTCTTTCATCAGACAAGGGAGAAAATTCAAAGAATTATTTTCTTTCGATTTCACGTATTGGGTCAAGACTATTATCAAATTAAAAAGCGGGAAATCGAAAGAAAATAATTCCTAAAAATAGTTTAATCCTGCCATCTGCAAGGGCATTTTCATGAAAAAACACTTTTATTTAATTTCTAATAGTTCTGTTTCAGATATTGGGAGTAAAAACCCAGAAAAAAACCTAAAAAAAAGCATTTTCATCTGTTTTGGAGAAGCAGATTTAGTTTCATTTACTAACCTCCCAATTTGAAGAAAATAACTGCAGACTTAAAATACGTGAAAATTCGAATCGTGTATTATTCATGAGATCTGAAGTGTTCGTCTGGTCACCAAAATGAGAGAGTTCAAAATTTAAAGCAGAAGTAGATTTGAGCAGAAGTTCCCAGAAGGAAAAGTTGGAGTGTTTCCCTGGCGTCTCGTACTGTACATATTTTAGATGACGGGATGTCTTAAAACAGCAGGTTAATTCCAAATTGCTTCCCTGAATTGTTCATCGGAGGAATATAAAAGATTCCCTTTTATATTTCTTACATTTAGGGGTTATTGTGTGTGAAATTAAAACGCTAATTCAACCCTTTAAAATTCGAACAAGTGTAGTCGTTTAGACTCAATTCAGTCTTGTCTGGGGTGACAAAACCGACTTGTCGCAAAGGGGTGGCTCTGTTTCGAGGCACTATTTATGAGAGTGACGGGGCTCATTCTAATTGCTGTTTTGAAACCTTGTTTCGAGACTTTCGTTTATGATCTCTTATATTATACACCGACAATAAAAACGGATAACGAGATTTGCCAACCGCCCGACAATTTCCTTCTTGTTTCTGTTTCGAGCACTTCATTATTACAGTCGTAATTTTTTGTGGCATTTCAGATTTTAATACTTCAAGAGGAGTGTTGCATATTCTTGTGGATTCATTCAAGCGTCGACCTTGTGTTGGGTCTTCCAGCCTGCAGAACAAAACAATTTTATTGACTTGTTTTAAGTAGCCATATCTGAATGGAGGAGATGTCATCAAGTTGAGTGAGTACCCTGAACTGTGCTAGAATTGGCAAAAAACATTTTGACGCGGTTGTACGTACGAGAGATGCTCTCTTTTCTGCTGAGCCAAGTGAGCTAAAACATTGATGATTCACAACATTTTTCGAAGTATTTTTTTGCCATCAATCAGTGAAAACAATTTTTCTTCATTAAATTTATTCATATATTTATTTATTTTTCGAAACAGGGATACAAACGGGAAATATTCCCAACAATAATCCACTTATCGTCTAATTAATAAGCTTATTCGAATAAATGGTGCTCACAAATACAGCAAAAAAACAAAGAGAAGCATAAAATGTAAAGACTTGTAATTTACAGATATTCACATATCAACACTCCATCTGAACTGAAACATGGCCGCCATAGTGAATAGTGAACAATTGCTTTTGTGTTTTTGATGGTGCATTATGAATTTGGTGTAAATGGAGAACTATTTATCAACATCAAGGGAGTTTTTTGGGAACAGAGTTTCGAAAGTCAAGAAGAAAAGGTTGGTTTTAAGAATAAGTTTGATTACTCGAGAACAAAGTTTGAATTGAAATATGTGGGTACATGCCTACATGCATATGTGTTATGCACAAACATGGTCACATGTATACCTACATTCGTCCAGACTTCACAATTGGTTCAAAAGACTTCTGCCTTTTGATCTTCGAAATCCTGTCCCCAAAAAACTTTCTTGTAAGGAGGAGATCCTCCATTTGCACCTCATTAATGATTCAAGCATGATTATGAAAGGCTTCTTAAGATACATATTTAGTATTTGAGAGAAGTGAACATATTATATTCTCTTGGTGGAAGAAATTGAAATCTTCTAGAAAAATAATTCAAATACAAAAATGAGAAATCTTACATTCGTATCAAAGCCATAGTATTTCCGAGTGAAAATATGAAACATATTCAGTAATTGTTGTAAGATTTCTCATTCGGACCAAACGTGATTTCGCTTGAATCAAGAGTATCTATCATTGTTCACATGGGTCAAGAGTATTTCATCGAAAAATCAAACTTATATTTGGTTGGACCTATTCAAGAATACCATTTTCTTGAACGAATGTTACAAATTGATTTAAGAGAACCTGTTTCTCTGTGCAAAATGTTATTATATAGACTATAGAGTATACGCGAACATAAACCACTAAATATTCTTTTGGGTCGGTATTTTCGAATCATTGCGTAGAATAGACTAAAAATTTTCGAAGAGCAACTGACTGACCTCACGTCAGTTGGGAGACAAAAACTGAAAGCTCAAGGAAAAATATCCTTTAATGGATATTCAAATAAAAATCAGATGTTTACATCTCCCAAACTGTTAGATGGATTTTGCTCATTCACGAATTTCTCTGGTGGATTTATACCTATAAGAAATACTCTCTGAGAGTTTAGTGTTGTGTAAAGCGAACAGAAACGGAAAATCTCCATTCGCTGAATTTCTTGAAGGTATCAAGTTCACTGCGTCTCCAAACTGTACAAAAGAAATAACCTTCGAATCCAGAATAAGCTACTCTACTTCCTTCCGATGTTCGACATTGTAAAAACCAAGGAATCAAATCCCACATCATGTCATGGATGTCTCGAGAAGTTTTCGCCATTCTGACAGAGCAAGGGAAGAAGCCGAAAGTGGTGTTTTATTTTTCAGTCTTGTGCCTGAGGGGGTTGATTCAGCATTCCTTAGATGTCTCCAGGTAAATAGGCTGCTTTAAGAACCGATTCCTCCCTTACTTTATGACATACGGTTGCGCGGCAATCCCTCAAGAGGGTAACGCATAATGCCAGTTCGTTTATTTCGACAATTCCGGATCATTCCAGATCCAGTCTATTTTATTTTTATTGCCTCATTTACATTTTCACAGCCGCATATCATTTCCTCATTTTTCCAGTTCGCATTTCAAGCAGAAGGGATCGACTTCACGGCAGCGTGACCAATTTTGGTAGAAATCTACTTTTTTGGTAGATTTTCGTTATAATTTCATCATTGTTGGTAGGCAGTAATTGAGCAGTAGATTTTGGTAGTATTTCGAGCTATCTTAGTAGAATTCTACTTTCAATTGTTGAAGCAGTAGAACGCTTCTGTCTGAGTTGAGAAGTGGCACAACCTAACCTAACCTAACTATAATCGCATGAATTATGTGAAAAAATAGCACAACTCGTATAGATGGCTCTGACTGACATTGGGGTAATTCTTTAATCCCGTCACACTCAATAAGTATATCGTATTTCCCATCATGGGTGCGTGTGTGCCCTACATTTTCCCGCATTTTCATCGTTTCCATCCATAAAGCAAGAGTCATCATTTAGGTGAATATATAAGAATATTTGCGGAATCATTGGGTGGATTTTACCCATTGACGAATTCGGCCTTTGTAATTAAGGTCCAAATCTTCTATACAAATTTCGAATTTTTAAGTTGTTTTACTTAAAAAACTCGATATTTGTAGAGAAGATTTAGGGCTTAATTGCGAAGGTTGAATTCGTGATTGGGTGAAATCCGCCCAATGATTCCGTAGATATATCAGTTCAAAATTTTATTTTCTCAATATTTTCAAATATGTACAGAGATTAGATCGAATTGAAATCCAGTACTTTATCGAAAAAAAAAAACATAGAAAAGCGCTGCCGTGAATTAAGGCAGCAGCTTTTGCGCGCATGTTCAAATTCGTTGCCAAAGCGGCAAAGCTGCTGCCTTCACGGCAGTGCTTCTCTGACTCTTTTTGCTCAGCAAATGTTAATTACTGGGATATTTTTTTCAATTACACGAAACATCAAAGTTTTCCACTTTCCTTCCAACATAAAGTGCTAAAGACTGCAGCTCTTAGGTAGCAGTAAATTTTTAGTAGATTTCTGTAATTGACTTTGGTAGAAAAAAGTAGATATCTACAGCAGGTTTGGTAGATTCTGAAAAAAATTATTGGTCACACTGCTTCACGGGCTCTGCAGGACTCACTGCGAGGAACTGTCGGAATAAAATGCTTTCGAAGAAACACGTCAAATGTCAAAAAAAATCACCACAATTTCGTATTCAAAATGCACCTATTTCTCCTGATTGTTGTTCGGAACAAGTGATCGAAAAACTTTCTGGTGAAAACAAAAGTATCTCTCTTCTACTCTCGATAATGATCAAGTGTAATAATTCTGAATTGCTAGATGTTCAGGAAAAAAACCTAGAAAAGCACTGCCATGAAGGCAGAAGCTTTTGCGCGCATGTTCAATGGAGATGCTTTTTAGGCAACGAATTTGAACATACGCGCAAAAGCTGCTGCCTTCACAGCAGTGCTTTTCTAGGATTTTTTCGATAAAGTACTGAATTTCAATTCGATCTTATCTGTTTTTTTGGAAATATTGGGAAAATATAATTTTGAATGGGTATATCTATTATCGGAATCATTGGGTGGATTTTACCCATTTACGAAGTCGTCCTTCGTAATTAAGCCCCAAACCTACTCTACAAATAAGTCATTCCTTGCCGAAGTTATTTACAGAATAACTTCCGAAAAAAACAACTTAGAAACTCGATATTTGAAGAGTAGGTTTGGACCTCAATTACGAAGGCCGAATTCGTGAATGGCTAAAATCCACCCAATGATCGATTGGGTCGTTTGAGACCGTTTTCGGTTCAAAATTATGAAGTTACAGACATTTGGACAAATTGATAAATTGAATCTAAATGGATTTTGGTAACCAAATATTATTTCGGGTATGAAGAAATGTATCGAAAGAATGGATATTTGGACGAGACAGCACAATATACTTGTTGTGATGGTAAAATAAGAAATAAAAATTTTTTCTTTGAAAATTTCTATATTTCATTCAAATTTCCAAGTCGCCATTTCGCAATGTGAACAAGCGCGTAAAAGCTGCTGACTTCACGTCAGCGCTTTTCTAGGTTTTTTAAGTACTTGTTCCAGGAAACAAGGGAATCATCGTTCACCCGAATGATCGTGAGAATCCTATCTTTATTTTTTTTCTTCGGAAACTATCCACCAAATTTCTATGACACTCGGCACGAGTTCATATTTGATAACGAATTTGTACGACAGCGTAAAAGCTCCCGATCTTCTTGAATTTTTTCGCTATTTCTTGGCAAATGTTCTTATTTACATGTATGAATTTTGAGTTTTTTTTGAATCTTTGTGAATCGTTTTCCGTGAAAACCATCGAAAACAAAGAAACAGTTATTATCCATCAGTATCGCTATCATTTTGAATCTTCTGATCAAACAATTATTTCGAAAATTATTCGATTTATTACGTGCCTTCAGCATTCAAATATTAAAAATTCGAAAATAATTCCCTCCTCTGAATAATGCTTACGAACGAATAATGCTCAATCGAACGAAATAAAAATTAATAGTCCATACAGATTCCATTTTCATGAATGTTTTTTTACATAAATCAAATTTACAGTGGGAATATCACTATCACGGTTATTCGCAACCAACATACATAGTTCCGCCCTCCTCATTCTTCTCTGGGTCAGTTTCAACAATCCGCGTCAGCGCAAATCCTATGTGTAAGACCATTATCGCATCCTTGCAGCAGGCGCCACCTACACGTTGTTGGTTGAAGTTTCAGTTGGAGCGGTTGTCGCTGTGGGTCGCCACTATATTTGCGCCGGCAACTGATTTACAGATTTCAAAAGTTTTTCCATAGGAAGTAATAATATTGTGAATAAACGAATTGTGAATTATGTATATTCACCTCATTCTAGAGTTATTTTGATAGAACTGAAAGCGTCTCATCACTACTGTGAAGTTGAAGGCCTGAGTGTAGGTATTTTTCTTTCGAGTAATTTTTAAAATAATTGTGTCGTGAAGAAACTGTATAAAATAGGTATTCAGGTTAAATTATGTGTCTGCGAGTATATCATGTTGTGTTTTATTGGGTTAGGTCAGGATAAGTTCGAAAATATTGAAATATAGAGCCAGAAAACAATCTTTGAAGTTTTAAATAAATTTAAATACTTGCGGTTTTTCGATGTCATAGAAGGTACTGCCTTCTTCTCTACATTATTCACAGTTTTCAATCGTGAAATTCTTTGAATGAGCATTTTTACTCACCGAACTTCACATACAGTGGTGTCAAGAAAAAAAATCGAAAGAAAATAATTCTGCTAATTTTCCCTTTGTCTGATGAAAGAGTCAGATTTGAACTCTGAAAGGTTGATACTTCATAACAACCTACCATATTTCTATGCAATCAAAGGTGTTCTCTTGAAGATATTGGGGGAATAAAAATGAGCTAAATCTGACGCATAGATTCGGAGATGCTGTGTTTCATCACGACTTACTACCAAGTTTCTATTCGATAGGTGTTCGGGATGTGGATAACAATGCCGCGGAATCTGGCATGCAATTATTGAAAACAAGTTTTCAATTCTTTGCGCACATGTTCCGGGAAACATATGCGTGCTATCGTTTTATCCAAATGTCTGTCATTTTCGAATTTTTTTCCCGAAGATGATCTCAAACGACTAGGTGGACTTACTGATGACGAATCCAGTGTCGAAATATATTCTGTCCGTCCAATCGACCGAACGGCCGGTTGTGGACAGGATAAAACTGTCGAACGGAGCAAGCTAGTGATTCGAAACTTGTAGGGTAGTTCGCGCATCGGGACGCCGCGTCTAAGTTCGTTAATGGGACGAATCGGTCGAAAGGTTTCGGAGTTATGGCCATTTGAAATTTTGAGATTATTTTCCGGATATTTCAGGAACTAGTCATGCGATTGAATTGAAACTTGACAGTTAGTTGGAGCACAGCAACGTTCAACTTCTCACAAAATTTCGCTTAGATCACACCGTCAGTAAATTTTGAAAAAAAATATTTTTTTTCGAGAACTCTTTATTGAATCCAAAGAAAACTTCCGCTCATACCTTGAAAATCATATTTCACAGCAGTGTACTAAATTTCATCCTGATACAACCATAATTTCTGGAGATATTGGGAAAAATATATATGAAATTTCGTGGTTTTTTCTCGATTTCGTTGTTTTTTCCAGAATAACTAAAAAAATACTGATTTAATCAAGATGAAACTTGGCAGCTAGTTCGGAAAATCTGATGGGCAACTTTGTGCGAAATTCCGTGATGGATCCTGTCATTAGAACAATTTGAAAAAAAAACAAACATTTTAGTTTCAAATATTCAATATTCTCGGATCTTCTGATCATATTATCTTCATTATATTCTGTAGGAACCTTCACATTGTCAATTTTCTATAAAATACTGCATTTCAATTCGATCTAATCTGTAGATTTGGAAATATTGGAAAAATAAAATTTTGAATGGTTATATCTACGGAATCATTGGGCGGATTTTACCCATTCACGAATTCGACCTTTCGGAATAAACTACTAAGAAGCTCGATATTTGTAGAGTAGGTTTCGGGATTAATTACGAAGGCCGAATTCGTGAATGGGTAAAACCCGCCCAATGATTCCGTAGATATGCCCATTCGAAATTTCATTTTTCCAATATTTCCAAAAATACAGATTGGATCGAATTGAAATCCAGTAGTTTGTCGAAAAAAAGCTAGAAAAGCACTGACGTGAACTCAGCAGCTTTTGCGCGCATGTTCTAAGGATATAACCAAAAGTGAACATGCGCGCAAAAGCTGCTGACTTCACGTCAGTGCTTTTCCAAGTTTTTTACTGTTACGAACCTGGCACATTTTGCATAAGTTTTTGAGTTGAAACTTTACGAATAACAACCAATTTTTTATTCGATAGGAACGGTCCTCTTTAGGATGTCGAGAAAAATATTGCATCGAAATCTGGCATGAAACTATCGAAAACAAATTTTTGATTTTTCCAGTGTTGAAATCCTGGCGGTATTTCGTGAGATTCGTGTAGATTTTAATTCGATTATTACACATTTTTTGAGAAATAATCAGGCTCTTTCTCGTCAGAAGAAGTACGCAAAAATATAACACTAGTAGCTCTGCAACCAAAATTATGATGGTACGTCATAAATATGAATTTCCAAGGTGAAACAACCTGTTCTCGTCAATTTAAACGCTTCCCCGCTCTCGAACAGGAACATTTAACATGGAAATTGGTACGTTCAAAGCGAGGTGCGAAATGAAGGGGTGAGAATGTAAATATGTGACATATCATTAAATCCTGAACGCGACCATTTATTTTCGAGTTGTAAGCGAACAAGCTCCATTTGTTACATTTAAGCGATAACCTAAATGGATGCATATGAAAACATTCAACCAGGCCTAATTTGCATTTAGCGCCCTATAGCTGTCAGCGCCCATCGGCTGACATTCAACAGGGAGAGCGCCCCCTTCCTTGAGCCTTGACGGGACCTCTGCGTTCCGTCAAATTGGCCGATGGAGCTGTGACAATTAGTAATATGTTGGCAATTATTCATCCGCTCCCCTGGAACGTCCTACTTATTCCTGCATACGGGGATAAGGAATAAATTATAATCGGTTGATGTATGACTCCTTCGGTAAATGCCTGGGGCGACAAGCTGCCTCTTTCCTGCTTGAAATACGGTTGTCAGATAAGAATCAGCACTGGAATATGTTTATAGGTATCGAAATATTTCGTGTAAGTATTGTTTATTTCAGAAGAATATTCAAAACACATAATTTGGGAATTATGATTAATTGGTATTCTTGCAGATTTTAAATGTGAACGAGTCTAGTTGATGAAGGTCATTAATGCAATCATTAAATAATGCAGATTTTTCTGCAATACATTATACCTTTCGATATTGATATACACTTCATTGTCCTGGAACGTCCTGAATGACACAATTTAAATCATAATTATATCATTATTAATTTACTGGAGAAGTGAAAGGACAGGATTGAAATCAAGAAACAAATTTTTCAAATGATGCCGACTAGTTCAACTTTATTCTGAAGTCTTCCTGGAATAAAGAACAGCTCATTATCGACCGATCTTTCCAAACGTCATATATACCTAAAGGATGGCTCACCGCATCAGTTACACCAGTCTTCAAGAAAATTTCCAAGACATCTGCATCTAATTATGGACCAATAAGCCTAGATTCCGTCTTTGCCAAGGTATGCGAGAGGATGCTAGTATCGGAGATTCCCAAATTTGCCATTGAGAATCATAACATCCTAGATAACCAACATGTCTTTTACCAGGGAGATCCGTCATCAAGAACTTCCTCGAGTGTTTGGATGATTGGACGAAAGCGCTGAATTCGGGCATACCTTCTTTTCGCACGAGCCTTTGATAAAGTTCCACATAGACGTCTAATTGCCAAGCAGGACAACCTAGGAATTCGAGAATTTACTTCTTAGATTGAGACTTTAATGTTTCGACGTCAGTTTTATGTCCGTGTCGGTAGTTCTCACTCCACCTAGAGACCAGTTACGGGTGGTGTACCCCAGGGGTCAGTATTAGGACCGATTATATTCCTCCTATATACATCTATCTACCTGGTGGCTCTCGTCATTTGTTTCTATGTACCCTGACAATACGAAAATTTATGGAACTGACAAAGACTCTTCCCAACGAGATCTTTCCATCATCCACCAATCATGTTGCCAATTAATCCGGAAAAATGTGTTGTCTTACATATGGAAGTAACTAATATTCAGGAGCAATACAAGATAGATGACGTGACTATTTCTGATAGCACGAGTCATACTGATTTAGGGGTCACCATAACAGAGAATCTCAGTTGGTCGGATCATATTCGAAATACCTGTGCCAAGACTTCAAGGGTCTGCTATCTCCTAGAAAGAGTATTTGGAAAATGGAACATCAGTACATGTCGCTCCCTGTATACAACATACATTCGACCGATAATTGGGTATGCTGATCCGGTTTGGGATACAAGATTGGTTGGTGACAGGACTTCCTTGGAGAATATACAAAGGGGAGCCACTAGGATGGCTTTTGGTTACCATGGACCAAGTTATGATGACGGGCTCGGTATGATGAACTTGACCAATTTCTTAGATCGACATTTACGCGGAGACCTCATTATAACTTATAGAGCGCTAAGAGGATTGTTTGTAGCTGATCTCTCTGATATTTATGAACTTAACAATAATCAGCGTCTACGTGGTCACGAATTCAAATTGTTCTGAGAAAGTTTTCATCATGCGGAAAAGGAAAATGTTCTTTCCAAGGGGAGTTTCTAGAATTAATGTTGCCTAGTGAACAATATCGGAAAAATTCAAACTATGAAAGATGTGAACTCTTACGTTCCGGAGTCTATATATGAGCCACTCATTAGACTATAACGAGAAAATTTGCAGAATTCAAAAGTTGAATAGATAAGTCTTGAAATACGAAAGTTTCGAAAGAAATTGATTCTTGCAAATTTAAACCTTAATTGTCCGATGAAGAAGTCAGATATAGACTCTGAAACGATACAGTTCACTTCGTTGATCGTTTGCATTAGGCAACATTTCTTCTAGAAACTGCCCCTGACCAACAGTTTAAATCCCGCAAAGCGTCCTTTATAAAAAACAATTTTGATTTCATTTAAATTATTTATTTTATTAATTAAAATGCGGACAGTTACAGGATGGCCTTGTTCTCTTAACCACTCATCAGCCAAAGATCGAGTTGTCGTAAATCGGTCTCTAATGGCCATAAGTCTTAGACGTCGATCTTGAACTTCATTTGTGCCCCTTCGACGTCCGATGCCTACTCTTTTTCCATTTTGAGCATTATCAAACCACGCTTAACAACATCTCATAACAGTAGTTGGATTTCGGTTCGTACGGTTAGCGATTTCTCGAAATGACAGCCCCGTCTCCCGTAGACCAATAATTCGACCTCTTTCAAATTCCGCATACACGTGCTCTAGGCATTTTCACAACAACTAAACATCGATTTTGGATATCCTCGAACAGCTGGTATGTTAAAAAATTTAAAAATTTTGCAAAAAATGACTACTACATTTAAGTAACAAAAAATGTTTACCTGAAAAAACCTTCACGATTTTTTTCTCCAAATTTCAATAATTTACTCCTTGCTGTACTATCTATGTTTTACCAGAAAAAATTTAGAATTTAAACAGCTCCTTCTGGGTGTTGCAGCTTCTTTGTCAGTAAGTATAATACACCGGAGCGGTACATTGAACCAGACGACTAACAGCAGTTTCTTACGTATAAATGTCTACGTTTTCATGGTCTCAATCAGAAATTTCTTGACGGACGGTGCACGTCAAACCTCTATCTTATTATTACGAATGTCACTACTTTGAAACGAATCGATAATCGGAGCAAAATCAAAAACAGAGAGGCAACCATCCTCGAAATAATGGCTTGAAAGCACCAAGCCACCGTACTCTTTCCTAGCGGTACTGAACATTGTAATCAAGCCTAAATTACACCCGCTTACCGTATAATTTGGAGCCATAAACTAAATAAATCTTTATTCGAATGAAAATTGGATTTATGCTTGATGAACAGGTGACAGCCTAGTAATTTATCACGGATTGACCGCTTCGATGTATTCTGTTTCCTTGAGAGGACACCCCGGCCGACTTTAGGGTAGCCGGGTTCCTCCCCCAAGTTGACCAATCTCGATATGACACTTTTTAACTCGACTATAATATCTCATCCGAAACTCCAATATGTATGGAAATAGCGGAGTGATTCTTCACAAACACCATACGGAGTTACTTAGGGTTATTAATCTTCTGTAAAGAACTTATCTCGAGAAGAATCTGACTGTCCACAGAATGAGGAGGATTTCTCCTTGACAGGGCATTTAAACGGAGTTCCTACGTGCTTTGGAAGATACAATATACTCATGCCAACAGAAGCTTTCAGGGAACTTCAAGAATTATGAGTATTTTTATACATAGGGGCCAACCGAAAAAAACTGCGTAAAAATTTGAGGGAAATAGTAAACTCGACTCTCAATGGAAGGGGGCACTCTTTTTTGATATTTTTGGTTTCACCCCTTTCACTCCCAAGCAATGATGAAAATTACACCAAAATATTCAAATTGCAGTAAAATTTTGAGAGCTCTTACATAATATGTCTTTACATTAGTCTTCAATTTTAGAACTCGGTCCAGAAAAAAAGAAATATTTTTAAAATTAAACGCTGCAAATTTTACAAGAATTTATTATTTTTTCAGTTAAAAAACACAATACTATTGATATCTTAAATAAAACTTATATATTATTCATAACTCATTGGTTTTTCACTCAAAAATTTTCAGCGTTTATCTTTTTTTTTCGCTCAAACTCCAATTTTGAGCCCTTAGTGTACACCGATACTGCTGAAAAGCTTAAAGGATCAATCTCGCGCGACAAACGATTCTTCTACCAAGTTTCACGCGTTTCGGTTCCGTACTTTCAGAGAAAAGCCCCGGACAACGGACGGCGGACGGATGGGTTTTTTTATTAGTTCATTCAAATCTACACACTTCAAAACGTGAACTGTGAAATTTTCGGGGGGGGGTTATTTTTTTTTTGGTTGATCACTAAGATTTATTATTTGAATTTTTCAAATAATAAACCGAAAGAATATTTTTGAAATTGAAATTATGATGATTTGTTCACTCAATAAGCTGATCATTTATAGATGAATTTAGAATCTGAAATCAAAATTGTGGATAAGTAATCGGCAGAATTCAGAAGAAAATTTGAAATATTTCTTTCAAATTGTTCTAATGACATGATCATCACGAAATTTTGAAAAAAGTTGACCATCAGCATTTCCAGAGTAGCTGCCTGGTTTCATTTCGATTGACTTATTCCGGAAAGAAACAACGATATCTAGAAAAAAACCACGAAATTTTACATATTTTTTTACAATATCTCCAGAAATTATAGTCGTATCGAGATGGAACTTGGTAAGCTGCTGTAATGATGTTCGAGGTGTAAACTGAAGTTTTTTCGGATGCAATGAACAGTTTCCGAAAAAAAATTTTTTCGAAAAAAATTTCTCAAATTTCGTGCAAAATTGTGCGTTGTTATGCTTCAACTAACTGTCAAGTTTCAATTCAATCGCATAAGTGGTCCCTGAAATATCAGGAAATTAATTTCAACAGACCCTAACCCCGAAACCATTCGACCGATTTGTTACATTGACGAACTTAACCTTCGCATTTTGAAATGCAACCAACCCTAAAATTTTCGATAGAAAATCCTCCGTACGCCCGTAATCGTGCGTAAGGCCGGCCGGCCGGAAATAATCGATTTGGCACCGGATTCGTCATCAGTGTCCAACCTAGTCGTTCGAGACCATTTTCGGGAAAAAATTCGAAAATTACAGACTTTGGACAAAGCGATAGCGATCCCCCCGTGTGGAAAAACAGTACGTCTATTGCATGATAAACAGTTTTTTCCACAATCTTCCTGAATTTGTTGTTGCATTCTTCAGAATAATAAATTAAAGAAGTACTAACGAAAATTGTCAAGTGTTCGGCATTTCGAGAATGCCATAGAATAACATTCAAAATTAGGTGTAACTAAACCACCTTCCCATTCAAGATCTAAGGGTTTGCTTTCATAACGCAAATTGATTGGAACCAACCGTACAAAGAGGCCTTCCTACGAACAAAGTACTTTTGCATTTTTCTTGATTTTTCAAGTCTGCTGAGATATTAAGGGTTTTCCCCTTTCAAATCGACACACTGTATAGTGAAAACTCGAAATTCGTACAAATAACTCAGTATTTTTAATCGATAAAAGACAACAGTGAAATATGGACCATGGAACGTTGGTTTCCTCTACAGACAGAAGAGGTCAATTTATATCATTCTTCCTTGTACAGTTTGTTCGATTTCTCTTGAATTCTCTGATATGGCTTCATTCGATTATACAGAAATCACGACAAAACGACCCGTGCAGAAAACACGCGCCAACATCATCTATTATTAGATATCATTCCTACATCAAAACTAATTGATTTCACAAAGAAACAGACAGGTGGTGCTGTTCCATCTGATTATATTTTCAAGGAATCGCCTTTTGGTCATGAATACAGAATCAGTGTAATGCGATTCGAGATTCAATATGCATTATGCCGATGTTGTTCTTTGTGGTTATGTATATGATTATCTTGTTTAGGCTTGAACATCAGGGCCACGCTTGTCAAGATGCCGACGCGTTGCCCCTCTGTCTTCATGTAAACTCCCGCTCCTGTCGATATTTGAAAATGTTATCTAGTTAATATGCAAATTGCAATATGCTCTCAAGCTTTGGAATACATCAGGAAGAAGCCTGCTACGTCGTTATCCATCTCCTGTTTTTCCAGTATCGCAGATTTTTACCTTTCCATTAATATCCTTCAATCTGTTCTATCTTGAAAACTCAAAGGCTGATAGAGATTCTTTTAACGATAGATTATTCCTTGGGGGAGGAGACGATCGAAATCAGAAGTAATCTCTTTCTTTCGAGATATAATAATGATAATTACATTTATTCATCCTTTTGGGCCTATTCTCAATGTTTGGGGTAGGTCAATGAATAATAATTAATCAAAAGCTCTAGAACTGAAGACCAATTTAGCTATGTTATAATGGAATGCTCTGGAATGTTGGAAAGAATGCAGTGAAAAGCATATAACAGCAGGATTAAAAAAGATCATAATTGATTTATATCGAACCTCACAAATGAGAACCATTAAGAGAAATGAGTTATAATGAAATGAGCTAGGTAGTATTCACTACCAATACGATTCTAACAAGCATTCGAATTCTCATGAAAAAAATGGTGCCGACGGGAACTCGCAATTCTTGATTATTTCTGCAGAACTGTTTTTCCAGAAAAAATTGTTTCATTCTCAATCCTGCCAATATATAACGTTTGCTATTTAGGCCGAAAATGAGAGGATCATATTCTTATACGAATCGAATTCATCGAAATTCAAGATTTTCGAATAAGATTCTAAAACTTCAAATCGACTCCAGAAAAGCACCGAAGTGAGGTAAGAAGCTTTTAAATTCGTTGCAAAAGTGGCGACCTTCTTATGTTATATTATCCACACTAACTTCTGTATTCCCGATTAAGTACTGGATTTCAATTTGATATAATCATCATTTTTGGAAATATTGGGAAAATAAAGGGTTTTTCAACAAGAACTTTGTTTTTGAAAACAAAATAAAACAAAGAATTTAGTGGAAAATGAATAAAAATTTTATTGTATTACAAAGAGAAAAGTTCGGCAATTATGAATGAAAAATGATATCTGACAAATGTCCACCACGACCACGCTGACAGACGTTGATTCTTTCATAAAAATTTTTAATCACTTTTTGGCAAGATGAAGGGTCTATTTCGTTAATGACATCACGGATTTCGAGTTTTAAGGCTGCAATCGATTCGATTGGCTCCGTATAAACTCTGTCTTTAACATAGCCCCACAAAAAATTATCCAGTGGTGTTAAATCACACGATCTGGCCGGCCACTTAACAGCTGAATTTCGCGAAATTATGCGATCGGGAAATTTGGTTTGCAATAAATTGATCGTTTCATTGGCTGTGTGACATGTGGCACCGTCTTGTTGAAACCACATTTCAGTGACATCCATGTCATCAATAATAGGCCAAAATTCAGCGGTCTCAGAAGGACGTTTATGTTGTCCGAAAATATCACGAATTTTACGAAATGTAACTTTAACAGAACGACCATTTTCATAATGGATTTGAATTATTTTAATGCGATTTTCGAGCGAAATTGAATTCATTGTAACAATTGCCAAAGCATATACTGCGAATACGTCAAAGAACTAAATGTCAAAACTGTCATGTGGTGCCGGTGTTACCACATTGAAAAACAAAGTTCTTGTTGAAAAACCCTGTACAATTTTGAATGGGTTTATGCCGACGGTTAATAACTTCCGGAAGAAACTACTTAGAAACTCGATATTTGTAGGGTAGGTTTGGACCTTAATAAAATAACAAAAACCGAATTCGTGAATGGGTATGATCCACCCAATGATTCAGTAGATATACCACACCAAAATTTTATTTCCCTAAAATTTCCAAGAATACAGATAAGATCGAATTGAAATTAAGTACTCGACTGAAAAATGATAGCAGATTAATACAGAATTTCGTGAGGATACTATGATCAAAAAATCGCAGAATATCGAGAAAAAAAATTGAATTTTTTTCCTTATTGTTCTACCGAAGAAAAAAACACGAAATTATAAACCGTATGTAACTAAAATTCGGTACAGTGCTGTGAAATATGGAACTCAAAGTGGGAGGGAATTTTTTTCCGAAGATGATGAAAAGTTGTTTTCAGAGTTACACAAAACAATACGATCTCAATAACATGTAGCAAGAAGGTGCGCGTAATCATGCTTCAACTAACTGAAAAGTTTCAATCCAATCGCTCGATTAGTTCTTGAAATATCCAAGAACTAACCTCAAAATTCCAAATGGCTATAATTCCCAAACCGATCGGCTGATTTGGCCCATTAACGAACTTACCGCCGCATTCTGATGCGCGACCTATCTTGAAAGTTTCCAATGGCTAGCTTGCTCCGTTTGACAGTTATCTTGAGCACGGCCGGCCGAACAGAATCGATTTTGACACAGTGAATCCAAGCTAGTCGTGTTTGACTTGTTTCGCGGAAAATCAGAGAATTACAGTTTTTGGACAAAACGATAGCACGCTGCTGCGATGAAAGTGCATTACTGAAGCAAATCCAATGCCTAAAATGAAAACTTTGCGAGTTATCAAAAAAAAACTCATTCATGATTTTCAACAATTACAACTGACAATAATTTACTATAATTTATGGAGTGTCATAACAATTCATCAGAAAATCGAATTTGAGTATCTCTCTGTATTGTCCGGTCACAGGCTCACTCTGTTCCACTGCAGAAATTTTCAAAAAGTATGAGTTCGACACCATTTTTTTCATAAGATTTGAAATAACTCAGAAATCCTTGAGTTTTCATCCAACGCATTGCATATTATTGTAAATGTCACCAAACAAGTTGACTTATGATGCAATTGAGGATTGGTTTCAAAAAAATATTTTACTATAAACGCTAACAATACAAATGTTGCTATATTTGGAGCAAGTAATTTCAAAGAAAAGCCATCTGATGTTTGTCTTAGCAACCAGCATATTGAAACAGTTGAGAGCACCAAGTGAGGAGTGATAATAGATGAATTCTTAAAGTGGAATACACATATTAATTATCTTTCAAACAAATTCAGCAAACTCATCTATGCCCTCAGAATTAAGAATCAGTATGTTGATGAAGATATAGAAAAAGTACTGTATTATGCTAACTTTGAATCACTTCTGAGATATGGAATAATATTCTGGGGAGCAAGTACATCTGTGCAATCTATATTTGTCAGTCAAAAGCGTATACTAAATTTTTTTAAATGTGGTGTTCAGGGACTCCTGCAGGGGTAGATTCAAAATACTGAGGGTGCTTACGGTTTACGGTATGTACCTGCACGAGTGCCTTCTGTACCTTCATAGAAATAAAAAGGAATTCCTCAAAAATATTACTTATTTTACATATAATACAAGGACATCCACAATATAAGCTATCTCTAACTGAAAGAAGAATCCATCGTATATGTGCATTAGAATTTTCAACAAATTATCTTATGGTATGAAAACAATAGAAAATAATAGGATATTCAAGGCGAAAACTAAGAAATTTTTGATTACTATGGAACCCTATCGTTTAGGAGATTGTCTTTTGTAATTCGATAATAATTTGAAACTATTCCATTTTGCAATCTTCTGTAGTATATTACGGTAAAAGTTTTAAAAATTTGAGATAAAGAACATATCTGTCTATCTATCCATTAATAATATCCTGGGTGTGCCATTTGAAATAAATGGTGGGCGGTTCCCGGTATAACCGGAAGCTACAGAAGTATTAAAATATTTAAGAGAGACAACCTTCTCATGCAAATTTCAAGCACAAAATTACGAATAGTTTTCCATAAAAGCCGATAAGGCCATCTCGATGAATCACACTGAATAAACCAAAGTCAGGAACAATGCCGAACAGGAGCGTTGAAAAGTTTCTGTACATTCCGGAATAGGGACTTCGTCCTACTTTTCCACAAGGCTCGGAAGGACGAGAGGGCTCGCAATATGTTAGCCTTCATAAATCATTGTTAGGATGACTAACAGCCAAGGAGGACGGGTCCCTCCTCTCCAGAAATATGATGTAATTTATATGGAAATGCATCGAAATCTTTGTCATTTAAAGATATGAATGAAAAATGCATTGTCCTAGTGCTGCCGATTGGAGCATGTGTTGCGTAGATAGTGGTCCTCCGCATCGTCATCTCCGTGAATTATCCTTCCTTGTTGTTGATGTCCCCTTCACGCACTCCAATATTTATTGCATCAGCGCGATTTATGTTTCCATGATTCGAATTGAAGAAAATGTTATCGATGCGGCTGGGGTTGAAAGATGATTGATAACTTCAACATAAAAATGTAAGTATAAGGAAGGTATGAGGGATGTTTATGCTTCATAGATGCGGAAACAATTGTTTTTTCCGTATTGTAAGGTTTACCCTTGATGTATAGCTGACTGTTTTAGTTCAGGAAGAATAGCTGTATTCTTTCAGCTGAGCCAAGCTCTGTTAAACATGGCTTCATTTTGGAAAATATTCTTCTCCATTTTTGTATCCACAAACACCATTCATGGGCGTAATGACAGCCTCAGGATACATTCCAATTTTCCATTGTTTCCCCAGCTACATTTCTGGAATTTTGGGTCTCGTTTCTAGAAACGCACCAAAAACATACCTTCTTAAGATCATAACTGAAGCGCAGTGTTTCACACATTCTAATTTTTCCCGTGAGGGGGTTGAAAGTTGTGCATGAACAAAACAGTAATGGTCGACTTTCATTCGATGACAAATTTTATCAGGTACCATCGTCTCAAAGTAAATGAGCCATGACAAAGTGCACATACTGAAAACCTCTTTGAACCAACCAATTTTTCAAGGAAAAAAAATTTTTTTCTTGAAAATTTCTGCCCGCCTGTAAAGAAGATACAAAGACCTTGCCAAAAAAGTACCACATGACCTACTCTTCCTATTCAAAAAATTTAGAGGGTTGATGGGGATGGCACAGGCTGCAACAAAAATGCATATAAATTTGGTGAAAGTGAAACAAAAATTGACCTGTTTCAAGATTTTGTTGCCAAATATTTTCCTTCTGAGAAAATGAATTTGTTCCATGATTTTGACGCGCACTGTATAAGATATTGGCGAAAAAATATGTCGAATCACGTTGTTTGAGGATATAATCAATATCTGCAGAAAAGCTCTCACGATCTGATTATCTTTCGAAAACTGTTCATCATATTTCGAAGATGTTGGCCACAGACATTGAAGTCAATATCCTATAACAATGTCTCAAAAGTCATGGCTTTTTGAAATTTGCAAATTATTGCCTTAAGATTACCAACGTGCAAATTTTTGGGAAATTCGAGAGGATCGAACTGGTAGAATGAAAAAAAATCGTATATTCTCCAAATTTTGTTGAATTTTTTTTCGAGGAAACTATTCGTTAGTTTTCAAATTTGGCCCCAACCTTGAAGTCACTATTTGCTAAGGTGTTCCAAATTTCAGTTTGATCTGCTATTATTTATCTTCGGAGATATACATATATAGTTTGTAGTTTTTTCCAAAAAACTCACAAAATTCTGATCCAATCACAATATCGAAAATTGGTAATCAGTTGGTAAATGCTCCTCTTTTTCTATTATTTTGAATGGGTACTTCTGTGGATTTTACCGATTCACCAATTAGGCCTTCGTTATCAAATTCCCAACCTGCTCTTCAATTATGAAGTTTCTAAGTGGATCTTTTCGGAAGTTATTGTGTTTAGTATCGGCCGTCAGGCTGGCTGTGAACGCAAAACTGAGACTCGATATTTGCAGAGAGAGTTTGAGTTTCATTTACGAAGTTTGAAATCGTGAATAAATACCTACCTATTCAAATTTTCATTTTTCCAATGGTTCCAAAAATACAGAACGAATCAAACTAATATCTAATACTTGATTAGAAAGTTTTGAAGGTCCTTGAAGAATGTCGTGAGGGCACTACGAAAAGTAGGGTCAAGTCATTTCATCATGAAGTAACGTTGGTTATAGGCAGGTTTGATACGTGAATAGGTGATCGCTTTGGCAGAGAGTTCCAATAAACGGGTAAAAGCTCCTGATGTCACGTCAGCACTTTTCCAGATTTTTTCAGGGAAAACTTTTGTTGGAGCCGAATCATTCTGGAAGACCCCAAGATAAAGATTTGTTTTTCAGGTTGTTAGCAGTTTATATCGATTATAATATCGTTTTATTTTTGATGATTTTTGACTTCCATCCTCGATTTGTCACATCGAAGCTAAAGCTGAAATAGTCCTTCTCTTACAAAATTTTTGGACTCGGATAATTCAACAACTGAGAAAAACTTTTAATATTTTTCTTCCGTTGTTATCGATACTGAATTACATGTTATGAAAAATGTAATAATAATAAAATAATAATAATAATGTTTATTTATTCCATGAATCCATAATTCATCTGGTCATGCAGTAGTGTTGGGGAAAAAAGAAAATTCAAATTATTCTCTCATAAATATCTCTCATTACCAATACAGAATCGAAGGAATATTTTCCCTTATCTTTTCGTTCTAACCCACCCCAAAATGTCAGAAAGATAATCTCAAATTCTTGCGTTGTTAGGCTAATTTTCTCCCCACGACAACTTCAAATGTATGTATACATCCGTAATGGAAAAGCTTTATGAGATTCAAGTTTCAAATAGGTTAAACAATAATGGGCGACGTAATGGTCTAACACCTTAACAAACTGCTTAAGTAAGCATTAAGAGTTTATAAGCTGCGAAAGTCAAGAAGGAAAATGACTACCGGGAGACACGAGTAAGACTCCCTTTTCTGAGAAATGGCTCTCGTAAAAAGCCACTAACTGTCCCTCAGCTTGGCTTTTCGGCAACTGAAACTCTCAACTAGAATGTATCAGGATAATAGGGTGTCATCTAGGAGGAGTGCAATTTCTACACAAAAGGTTTATTATCTCCTTTTGAAGGGTACCCTCTCTTCTAATTCACTGTTTTCACATCTTTCGAACATCCTAAGTCATGAATAAGCAATTTAATGAGGAAGTATTTCAAAGATTTGCGTTGTTTGAATCCGGGGTGATCCAAATGGCAAACTATTAATCGAAAGTTCTATTTATATGACCTGGATAGATGAAGAGTGATTTCGAATTTTTAGATGCAATATTTATAAAAATCTCAATAGTGAGAACCGCATATCGATACCTTTCATTGTTTCATTGATAAAGGTTGTTTTCCACGAGGTTCCGTTCTGGAAAAATTGCCAAAAAGTTTTTTCAGTCAACACAAAAACAGTGTGCTATCCTTTCGTTGAAATATCTGTAATTTTTGAATTTCGAGCCGAAAATAGTCTCGAACGACTAGGTTGGACTCACTTGAAGTTGAAAATCAATGAAATCAATAAAAGTATGAATATGAACAAAAGCTCAATGAAGCGAAAATGAGTATGTTTTTCCTGTTTTCTGTCTGAATGTGTGGAAATCAAGAAGCGTTGTTACAGAAATCGGGGAAAATCCTTCGGAAGGTCCATGGCTATCACATTTGGTAATGACACACGGGCAGACCGCAGTCTTAAAAAGTTATTAGCACGAATCCCGAAGGGAAGCTGATTTGATTAGTAGACCACCGTCCCCCAAGAGTTTAGGCACCCCGATCTAGGCCTTTTTCATATGCACACACACGACCGTCCTGGGACCTAAACCGACACGATTCCGGATTTATTGTGGCACTTCCGGTATTTATGAATACTTCCGGAATTGCAATGATGCATGGGGATGCGTACGATCTGGGAAAAACGTCAAACGAAGGTATCTGAGCTTTCCTTTGCTGGATTTCGCTTTCACTCCCGTATCAAGGAAATAACTCCATAGGAGGAAGGAGCAATTTTTGCACAAACGTTTTGAAGTTAAACGACGAGATTGCTGAATAAATCATTTCTAGATCTATCGTTTTTCTGCATTGAAAATTGAAGCACTGATGTGAAGTCAACAGCTTTGGCGTGCATGTCTAGAAAATACTAACAATGAGAAAATAATAACGAAATTTGATATTTCTTTCCAATATTACCGAAACTATCAAGTTGAAATTTGAAGAACTTTTGAACCGTATCAACCTCAAAGGTTATCCCTAATTTTATAGAAATCTGTTGAATACTTCCAGAAAAAATGTCGATAAAAATTTTCGATAAAATTTTTTTCTTCAATGTCTAACTGCAGGATTTTGGCAAATTTCGCTTAGAGTTTCGAGTCGATATTCAACTGAAGTAAAGAAAAGAGAAAATGATAAACTATTATTTATCAAGAATTTTCAATCTCACGGTTACATTCCAAATAAAATAATGAAGCTGTAATCCATGCTGATCTACTGTGAATGAACTCGATTTGACTATCTATCAGAGATAGAAAAAACAGCTTGCCAGTAAAAAAAATGTTAATAGTATCGATACTCACTTGTTGATAAGGAATGAAATTAGCAAAAAATTCGATTAAATAACCACAAACCATATTTATATTCCCAACGGAATGATAGAAATGTAGTAGAATACTAATCTGGATTTTTTCCCCCAATTTCGTTTACAACACTCGATCTGGATTTGATTGTTGAATTCCATACCTGTTGTAATATCGATAGGTATCGATGAAAAAATATCATTAACTATTGAAGAAAGTTCTTTTCATATTGGATGCAATTAGTCATGCACAAATCACTGAATCACAATAGACCTTGGTCATAGCGGACTTTATATACTGTTTTTATTGTCTTGTTACACAATAGCTCATTGGATTTATAAGTCTTGTTTTACTGGAAGAAATGTTCATGTTGATTTTTGACTGGGTTCATTAATGTATTTCGTTTTCTTCGTAGGAAATTCTATGTAAGCTTTTTGGGTTGAAATTCTTCAACCAAGTACTAGATCAATTCGATCGGATATTTGTGATTCGGCCCCAAACCTGTTCCACAAATATCGAGTCTCTTAGTCCTTTGTTTCGAAAGTTATTGTGCTTACAATTAACCGTTACGTCAAAAATGAAGACAGAACTCACGAAAGAAACGACTTGGAAAATTCAATATATATTCCGAAAAATAGTCTTAAACGAAAAGGTGAGACTTACTGTTAAAGAATGTGATGTCAAAATAGATTTTATAGGCGTTTGTTTTGTGGAACAGCGCGTTATCGTCTCGTCACAATGTCTGTAATTTTCGAATTTTCAGCCGAAAATTGTGTTGAACACCCTGAACAAGAATCATTGGTCGAATTTCAATTCTGTCCGTCCGTCTGATTGTATGTGATCTAACTTTCGAAGGAAAGAACCTAGCGACTTGAAATTGACAGATTAGGTTCGGAGTCCAAATATCTCCATTTTAAGTTCCTTAATGGATGGAATAGGTCGCTTAGTTTTGGAGTTAGCCCCATTTGAAATTTAGAGGTTAATTCCTCGATATCTAATGAAGTACATTCAGAATAAAACTTTGTAGATATTTTTGAAATACCAACGCGTAACTTGGCGTGTGGATCTATTCGTTGGAAAATTTTTGAACAATGTTAATTCGAAAATTTTTCGAATTTTTGTTGAGAAATGTTTTCTTCTGAAAAAAGTTTTATTCGATTTGAATTCCCAGAGATATTGGAAGAAGCTGTCAAATTCCATGTTTTTTCCTCAGCGTTCTCGATATTTCTGGAATAACTGAAAAAATAGTGATCCGATCAGGTTGATATTTGGTAACTTGTTGGCAAATGCTGATGCACAATTAAGTGCATAGTGACATTAAAACATTTAAAAAATCTAAATCTTTTTTGCTCAATAATTTGAACATGCGCTCAGAAACTGCTGATATTACGTCTGTGCTTCTATCGAATTTTTCTTAAACTTATAAGCTATATTTAGAACTCTTTTTGCAAGCGGAATTATCATAAAAGTCCTTCAATTACCAGATTTCTGTTCGACTGGATGAGCTTTTTCGAAATAAATGATAGTCCACTGCAGTGTTAGTCATCTTATGCCTGTTTTATGTTATTGGTCGTTTATTTATTCCTTATGTCATAATAGGCCCTCAGCTGATCGAGTGACGATGTGTCAATGCTGCGGAACTTGATGAAAAAAAGTTAACGAAAAGTAATTGTCTGCTAAATCGGTGTTAGCACATCATGTTACGTGAAATTTCAATTGAAGCTCTAGCGTGAAGTTTGGATAGTTAGTTTGCATATTCTTCTGTTTGTTCACGCACCCTGAAATTTTTATTTCAAGCGGGTTAAGAAATGTCCTGCTTCCTATTCCAGCATTCTCTGTAACATAGAAACAGCACAGTCTGAAGCAAATTCTCTAGCTTTTCCACTGAGTAAGAAGCTTCAAAAATAAGGAAAGATCACATTCAAATTATCAACACGCAAGTGGGATTCTCTCAATGAGTTTAATCCTCAAATAAGATAACCCAAGTGAGTTTTGAACTTCAGCAAATCTCCGAAGTGCGTGTATGTGCGTCGGAATGATTCACATGTACAACCGTACATAAGATGTCCTATAAATCAGCTGAAATCTGGCATAGCGTCAACCGAAATACTGGATTAGCAAGTTAACCCATTGGGATATGATATAACCCCGTAAGGTTATAGAACTGCACCTCAACTTCCCCCCAGGTTGGATTATAACTCTTGATCTTTACAAGAGTTTGCACTCAACAAAATCTTGGAGAGTCAACGGTGCGGGGCAACTCAGGATATTATAGACATGGGATTAGCTCCACTGGAACTCAGATATATGACCGCTTTTCAACAATTCAGTCATCTTGAATTATTGCGACCAGTTTGAATGTGTGTCCATTCGTCTGGAAGATTATGATATGCATGTAATCACCATCATATTAGGGTGACATCTTCCTCATCCTGGAATTTGGTCCCTTCGGGGGGTCCTTCAAGTCTTGAATATATTAATTATGCGTGTATTGTTTCGCGCTTGCTCTAGAAAACAAGAGCAGGATCATTTGGCTATAATTGTCGAAATTTGAAACGAAAATGGTTCCGAACGGTCAAGTTTCTGTCTGCTTGTCCGACAGCCAGTGGGTAAAACTTGCAATTTTCAGGATTGGAACACGAGCGGTGGAGTTCATAAACGGCAAAATCCGCGGCACGGGTTCGGAGTTATAGCCATCTGAAATGTTTCCCCGATAACTCGAGAAATAGAGAACTATACAGTTGAAACTTTGAAATAATTTGTACAATGCCTATACTCAGCTGGCGCTCATTGTCGTGAGAATGACTGGAAGATTGAAAGATAAGCTTCAAAACTCTTTTATTCAAGAATTCATTAGTTGTCGCAAAAATTTCGCATGTGCCTCGAAGACACTATGTTAGACTAGACGCCAGACTTCAGCTGGATCGGCTGTGTATTCCTGGAATTATTGAGACAATAATATATCGATTGAGTAAGGGGTGTTTTTGGTTTATTATTTGATAAAATCAAATAATAAACGTTAGTGATCGACCAAAAAACAAAAAATTTTTAACCCCCCCTGAAAATTTCACAGTTTACGTTTTGGAGTATGTAGATTTGAATAAACTAATAAAAAAAAATCCGTCCGTCCGCCGTCCGCCGTCCGTTGTCCGGGGCTTTTCTCAGAAAGTACTGAACCGAAATCAGTGAAACTTGGTAGAAAAATCGTGTGTCGCTCGGGATTGATCCTCCAAGCTTTTCAGCAGAATCGGTGTACCCTAAGGGCTCAAAATGGGGGGTTGGGGGGAAAAAAAAATTATTTCTCGAAAACTTACTACCGAATTTTCATGAAACTCTGAACGTTGATTACTGTTGCAAATCTAAACCAAAAAAGTTTCATCCGGATCATTTCCAACCAGTGGTTCCTGAGTTATAAAGAAAAACGCTTCAAATTTCCAATAATGTCGAAAATGACATCATCGCATTCGGTTCTAAGATTGGATTTCGCTGAAATAATCGGTTTACTTTTCATCTAGAGTAATACATCTTAAAGTAGATGAAAATATTGATTACCAAATTTTCAACACATATCGAGAAATTTTTAATGGATGCGTTATTATTTCATAAACACAATTTGCAAATGCCCCATCGGTGTTCTTGACAATTTCATAATCGTAAGTAGTTCAGATTAAATATTTTCGGGTTTTCTCTTCCAATAGTTTAAACATAACTACTGAAAATCGGGTAAAATTATTATTTATAGAAATCACCCTGCGGATTACGGGATTTAAGATTAAATTTCTTCGAGAAGCTCATTCATATCTTGAATAAAACTTTAATTTTATTCATAAATCATTGGTTTTTCAGAACACAAAAACCAATTCGATGAAAAAATTCATTTGAAACATTAGAATCTCAATAAATACTCTTTTATAACTGATTAACACTTTTGCATGCAGAACGCGAATTAAGTAGCGTAATTTAAAATAATGCAGATTTCCAAAAAATTCGGTTGATCGGAGGTTTCCATCAATTTCGGTTTGCGTAGTACGATTATCGTCAACATGTGGATATCCGTTACTGGTTTCAATCGAAATCCAAAATCTTTCATACTGATAGTTTGAAATAAGCGTGAATATAAAAAATAATGCGTTTTTATATGATAAATCAAATTGGAGGATATAATATGCAAAAAAATCAATAACAAACCGCAAATCTCATCAATTGTCGATTGTCGAGAATCTAATACTGAGGGTTGGAGCCTTAGACTGAAGTTAGGAGCCGATCATCTGTCTACCTGTTGTGAATGGGGACTGTGCCGGGTCTAGACCTAAGACAAGGGATATAGCGTAGACAAAAATATACCGCATGTATCATCATCTGGTTGTCGGCAAACTACTTGTTTGAATTTCACGTCTTTACATCAAACAGACTTTTCGATTTGACACCCTCTTGGTTGAGTGTATCTGACAACGATAACAACGAACGAAATTTATAATCTAGAATTATTCTTTCGAATTCAACCTGATGAGGTTCACGATATATTTAATTGTTACAGAAATGTTATACAAAAATTTTAGTTTTTCAGTTTGTGTGGTGAATACTTTGTGAATCAAGTGAATCGGATATCTGCTGTGGAAAAATTTTTTTTCAGATCAATTGCACAGGAAGGTTGAGTTTCTTTTCATTTCATTAATATTTTTTAGAACAAAGTTGAATCCTAGTAGAAATCACATCTACACATTTGATATTAGCGAAAAGTCTTGAATTTTGTTTTACGTATTGGTGTTAGTTTGAAAGATTGAGTTTATTTCCTCAGTGTCAAGAAAAACGAACGCGTTCGGATTGAAACATCATGACTGATTGTGAAATATCGACACTCGATTTTATGCAAAATTTCGTGAGAATTGTATAGTGGAAAAATCGAATTTTTTCAAACATTTTTTTTTCGAATACATATTCATCAAAGTTCAATGAAATTTGGTACAGGTTTCAGAGTCAACATTTAGAAACAGTGTTTTAAATTTCAGTTTTGACCGATATTCATTTGTGCAGATATTGGCAAAAAATTTCGTGACCATTTTGAATATTGAGGTTATTTCCCTAATATCTCAAAAAGGGCAAACCCTAACTGATTTGAACTTCATTTTCAGTTGTAGAATACCGACACGAAATTTAATAATTGTGGAAAATAGTTAGATTTTCAAAGAGGTGAAACGACTGTGGAACTTCTCTTCTCATTCAAAATATTATTTTAAATTTTGCTACTCAGTTAGCGTTCTGCATGTGGAAATGTTATTCAATTATACTAGTGTATTTATTGAGATTTCTATGTTCGCATGAATTATTTCATGGAATTGGTTTCTGTGTTGTGAGAAACCAATGATTTATGCATAATATATAAGTTTTTTAGGATATCAATGGTATATTGGGTTATTTAACTGAGAAAATAATAAACCCTTGTGTAAAATTTGCAGCGTTTTTTAAGAGGTATAGAACTTTAAGTTGGCAATACTGTTTGAACTGGCGGCCTTTTTGTCAGCTGTCAAATGATATGTGTTTAGTTTGGTCTGGCATTTCAACATGAATAGAAAGAGGCCTGAACAACGCTTTCAAATTGTGCAAAGTTATTTTGAAAACAATAGTTCTGTTCGAAATACGTATCGCGCTCTGCGTCCATTTTTTTTACGGTCAACATAATCATCCATCAGAGCACTTAATTCCACTGACTATGGACCGTTTTCACATGGCTTTATGGGCTGGTGGAATCATTGGTCCGTACTTCTTAAAAGACGATGCTGGCCAGAACGTTACAGTGAATGGTGGCCGCTTCAGAGCCATGATTATTGACTTTTTCATTCCTCAATTGAACAACCATGACGTGCAGCAGCTGTGATTTCAACAAGACGGCGCTACATGTCACACAGCTCGTGCCACAATTGATTTACTGAAGGAAACGTTGGATAACCGCATAATTTCACGTTTCAGGCCCGTCAATTGGCCTCCAAGATAGTGCGATTTAACGCCGCTTGACTATATTCTGTGGGGATATGTGAAGTCGCTGGTCTACGCCGATAAGCCCGAAACGATCGACCACTTGGAGGACAACATTCGCTGCGTTATTGCCGATATAGGGCCACAAATGTTGGAAAAATTGATTTGAAATTGGACCCCCAGATCAGATCACGTCCGAGCCAGCCGTGGCGGTCATATGCAAGAAATTATATTTAAATTATAATGCCAACAGATTATCTTTTGAATGAAGTCAATTTCATGTCAAGTTTAAAAAAAAATCATCCTTGTTTTATTCCATCTCAAAGTTCTATACCTCTGAAAAAAACACCCTTTATATCGGCGAGACAGATCCAGGTTCGAATCTCTCTTCGAGATGACAGAATTCTGTTTTGTTGGTCGAAAAGTATCGATACGATTGAATTGATACTTTGACCTTGACATAGTTTTATCTGAATAACCAACGTGAAGACTTGGGTAAATTTTCTTGAAAAATTGTCAGGAAAACATTTGTCTGAATTTTCTTCAATTTTTTTTGAACTTTCATGCATTCATTTTCAACCGAATACCATATGTCAATTCGTGAAAATCTTCGTTTTTAAAATATTTGGATAATAACATTTGGTATGAATATATCTGAATCATTTACCTCATTTGGTCCATTCATGGAAATCAGTATCTTAACCCCCGAGTTACTCCACAAATATACAATTCTCAAATAATTAGAACCCAGTACTAGGTTGAAAAAAGCACGTCGTAAGTTCATACACAATTTCAGCGAGATTTGACTGGTAGCTCCCCTACGCAGCTTTAGTTACTGAAGAAGTGATGTGAAGACATTCTCACGAATCGAAATTTTTCAACACCCTGAAATTCGATACACTGCGAATAAAATTTAAGAATCTATTATTTCCATCATTTGTATACATGCTTGAAACAGTAGGAAAAAAACTATAAAAGCATTCTTGATCGCTTGGTCAAATTCCTTGCCAAATCGGAATTGGAATCCCCTTTTCCGAATATTTCCCACTATGATTACTGGATCGAGCTGAAATTTGAAACACGTTTTTTGAATAACGACATCAAGGTATGTGCCAAATTTCGTAGAAATCCGAACTACCAAATTAAAAATTTGAATAATCATTATTTTTTTTCGAGTTTGTAACGATATAATCATCACCCTTAAATTGCGCGTCGGTATGCTTCAAGTAATCACAAAGTTTCAATCTGATCTTCTTACTACTTCTGCGAACTAGCCGTCGTATTTTGATGTGCAACCATCCTGAAAATTTCAAGTCGCTAGCTCGTCCTGCTCCCAAGTTATCCCATAAGAAGCGCGAAATAATATTCGATTTCTCTGCTAATTCCGCTACTAACTCTTTCAAGAGCGTAAGAGACCAATATTCGATCAATTTCACAAAATATTTTTGCAGGTCGTATTGAATTCAACAAACATTGGATATATTTTTGAAATATCATACTTCTCGTAAATAGCGTTTCTTCGAATCCGTTAAATGGTTAATTTTCCTTAGGAACGATCAAATTTCATTTTACTGATTTCAAAATTTCACGTCAACCTTTATAGAAATCAAAATATCCTTTGGCCTTCGCATATCTTATGAACAAGAATCAGAAGGAAAATATTCAAGAGCAAACAGTAACGCGGTCCAGTAAACCACGGCTTGGTATATATATATATATATATTCTTTTGAGAACGAGCATTACATTCTAAGATATATCACAGTGTTAGCAGAGGAAATGTAAACGGGGTACCATACTTATTTGCGTATGATACAAGAGCACAGATAAAAACCTCAGGAAAAATTCTGTCTCCCCGTATAAGTGTAGTTATTTGTTTATAGAAGATGGATGGCATCTTTTTCATTGGAAAATAATTTTTTCGTCATCTTGAATTCATTTCGACAAAATATCTTGACATAATATCTGAAACAGAAAGAGGGACAGAAAACCAGAAGGAAGCAGTAAATAATATCACCTACATTTGCTCATGACCGAGAGGGTCTTTCGACCAGGTTCAGTCCTCCAAGCGATGATATTTCAGAACTTCAGGTTTACGAACAACGCTACAGGCCCCTTTATTGGGGAATCATCTCCCATAGATCCATAATTGTTCATTTTGAACTAGAAATCTAATAAAATACGGCTTGGTGGACTTCGGCAACACAGCCACTTTCAAGTTTCATAAAACCTCGTTGACATCTCAAGGTCAGGCAACCGCCCACGGTTCACTTGTTGAAACGAAGCCAATAGTAGCGAGAAATATTACAATGCGTTAAATCTCGACGTTTGTATGAGAAACGGGGGTGTCGTTCTGCAGGCTCCAGTGATTATGTTTAGTTGAAAGTTTTTTTGCTATGTACCTTCCTAATTATTTTGTGAGAATGCGCAATATTCAGCATTTTCATTCCATTTCATTTCCATTTCCCCGAAAATTCTTGATTATAAGAAAGTGGCTACATTGCGCATTCCTACTACTTTTTCCAACCATTTGAACCTAAAAAGTTTTGTGAGAATGCGCAATGTTCAGCATTTTCATTCCATTTCAGTTTTATTTTCCCGAAAATTCTTGATTATAAAAGTGGCAACATCCGCTATATTCGTATATAAGTATTGTATGCTCTTAAAAGGAAACAATACCACGTGGTAGTATATTACAGCTAGGCAACACAGCCGCATTTATATGTCATCAATCCTCGCTTATATCTCAAGGTCAGGCCGCTGGACCCGGTCTACATACTCAAACGTTGACTATAGTCGTTCTGCAGGGTATTAGTTATTTTTCCATTTTTCACTCCATTTCAGTTTTATTTTCCCGAAAATTCTCGAATATAAAAAGTGGCAACATTGCCCATTCCTAATTTTTTTCCAACCGTTTGCACCAAAAAATTTCTTTGAAAAAAACCAACTCTGGTATTGTTTGCTCTTAAGAAAGTGAGCTTTATAATTGAGGTCAAGCATGAAGTAAATTAGTGCATTCTGATTATAACTTTTCTTACATTCCTACTTCTTCCAAAAACTGCGTCAAGGCAATTACTTAATCTCGTCACTCCCTGGAATAAATATAGAGGATCCCAAATTCAGACGATATCTACTTATCCTATTATTCTAATTCTACACAAGGCCCCGCTCATATGCATACATTATTCAAATCGCCATAACTGCTAAAAGCGTCATCCAGAAAATATGGTCTACTCCTAAGAACTCTGCCTCGAATTGGAGTCTCTAAACGTCACAACATTTCGCTGTTCAGCTCTGTCGTGCATTGAATTCATCGACGACCTCGTCGATTAAAAATTAATTTCATCGCGGAACTCTCACACCGGAAAATTGGAAGATTAGAAGAACATCACTGTATTGAAACTCTATGAATTGAACAGAAATTGAAATGCTAAAGAATTATGGTCAGATTTGGTTCTGTTTAGGATAATAACTTTGGAAAATAATAACTTACAGGGTAACTTCGCAGAATTCAGCGTATGACTCTGGAGATAATCCCTCTTAATTCTTTACGGGGTGTCACATAAATCAGGTTCATGCCACAAAACCCTTCATTTTTACGCGCTTATTCTAGGGAGCGTTATCGTTTCGTCACAATATCTGTTATTATCGGATTTTGAGCTGAAAATGGTCTAGGAAGATTGCGTTTAACACCCTGAAGAAGAATCTGTGGTCAAATTCAATTCTGTCCGTCCATATGTGCTCTTACTTTCAAAGGAAAGGACTAGCAATTGTCAGATTAGGTTTGGAGTAACAATATCTCGGTTGGATTCGTTAACGGGTAAAATCGGCCGAACAGTTTCGGAGTTAGGGCCCATTTGAAATTTTTAGGTTAATTCCTCGATATATCATGAAGCACAGAAACGATCAGAGTGAAACTTTGTTTTGAAGTACTAACACGCAACTCAGTGCAAAATTTTGTATGAATCCAGTTAGAAAATTTAAAAAAATTTATTCGAAAATTTTTAAAATTTTCGATAAGAAAGCTTTTTCTCCGAAAATATTGATTAGATTTCAACGGAATTCGGCACAAACCTCATAGTTAGTATTAAACAACAATGATTCGAATCTCAATTCGATCCAATATTTACTTTCGGAGATTTAAGGAAAAAAATTTATCGTTATTTCGCCAATATCTCAAGAAGTACAAATGCAATCAGATTGGAACTTCGTAGTCAGGTGAAGATTACAAACGCGCAACTAGGAGCAAAATTTAGTAATGTTAGAATTTGAACAAGCGCGTAAAAGCTCCAGACCACACGTCAGTGCTTTTCTGGATTTTTCAAGATATCGGATTGGAAGTTTTGTCATTGATACCACGAATTATTTTCCATCCATCAATAAATGATTCAACACCTCTGTTTCTTCAACAGTATTCTGATTTCTATCTGAGTACTGACCTATGCGCAGCGTTGAAAATCGATTCCTTCAAAAAATTATTTAGCAATCTGTTAACCTTTGTATCTATCAATCGCTAGTCATACTGCTCTTACGAAACTCTTATTTCGTTTCTATTATCGTATACCGATTGTGTGATTCGCACCACCCTTTTTTATTATGCATATGATTATTACTAGACCAGTCCATGAGCTCTGAAGCCATTTAATTTTTTGGAATAATTCAAATATTTAATAGTGTGTAATTGAATGTTGAAAACGAAATGGACACTGTTGTTTTTGTTCGGCTTTTATGCATTAAATATCCATGAAATGAAGTGCTTTATTAGGTTGAGCTCTATCTCGGTTCTGGTTTTTTATCCTCATAATCATTGCGTCTCCCGGATTTTTTGTATTTACCTTGATCTAAAACCGAGACTTCGATTACTTAGCTGTTGACTCAGCTGGTTTTGAGGGGTCCATGACAAACTAATACAGACTCTGGTGCACAAAAAGGAGTCTCCTTAATTATTTCTCAGTTCAAAATCATTCAGATGACCCATCAGTTTTCGAGAGACTGGGGGTTTCAATTAAATGACGAAATTTGAAAGAAACACCGTGTAATTGAAGTACTACACTGGGACGCTTAACTACTGGAATCGAAGGATCTTTTATAGATGTAAAATCCGATCAACCGACACTAATACTGACTATTGATAATCTGAAAATACTCAGTTTCATGGAAACTTAATCCTTCTCATTATCACCCTGATATTTTACCACTTTGACTCCAAATTTGAGGTTAACCTTGAAGAAGGTTTTAGTATGACTCATTTGAGCCATACTTGTTGCTAACCGAAAATCAACAGTTTCCAGGATATTTGAATTCTCTTGATTTTTAAACGGTTTCTCACCATGGTTCATTTTTGTTGAATTTTTTTATTCTAACTATAATTTTTGGTTATGTTTATCAGACAAAGAGCTAGATGATTTGAAAAAAGTGAAACCATGCTGAATTAGATATTAAAAACAATAAGTATGATTGCACTCAGTATCTCGATCCCTCTTGATTATACATGCATTTTATTCATTATACCAGACTCAAACGGTTTCGATTGGAGGTTATTTTGGAGGGACTTTGCCTCATTTTGTGAGTTTTTTCTGGGTTCTCACTTCCAATATCCGAGGAGGGACTATTAAAAATTAAATGAAAATTGTTTTTGTATGGAAAACGCCCTTGCGGTTTGAACAATTTGTCAAGGCCTGTTTCTAGGAAAACAGGTTGCCCAATGGACACTACCGGAAAAATGCAAACGATCAACAAAGCGAACTGTAATGTTTCAGAGTACAAATCTGATTATTTCATAGGACAAACTAGAAAATTTTGATTTTTCATTCTGTCAGATTTTTGTCACATTTTAAAGAAATCACAGCAACAAAGATTCACTTGGTTTGAAGGTTTTTTGATTCTCCTCTCTTTTTTTAGTGAATTCAGCCAAATATTGTTCATGTCTACCGAACAATGAGCCAAATTACTCTTTCTCTTAAACTTGGAGGCTGAAACCATGTGAATCTGTGCCACTGTGTTTCTTGAAAATGTCAATTTTATTTATTTATTTATCGTTGTACAAGGAATACAAACAGGATTATCCCATAAATAGTATTCACAGAATAATATAGTTAGCGAAAAAAAAACAGTGACAAATTAATTAACTAAGTTCTACACAGAACAACAAACAACAACAACAAAAGGAAATCTACATCGAGAGAAAGTGTTTCAAGAGCACTTTCGAATTCAAAACATTACCATGGAAGATGTCTACAACTTCTTGGAGTTCGTTACAGGCGCGAAGCATTCGAATAAGAGGTTGATTTTTCGAGGCATTGGTTCTCCTCAAAGAGATGAAAAAAGTCTCGAAGGTTCTGGCACTAAATGTTGGTACATTTAGGCCAGCCACCCGCAACAAACTCGGCACCTGCAACTCACCACTTACAATTTTCTTCATCATAAGGAGATCGTTCATTTTACGCCTGTCCTGAAGGGATAAAAGATAGAAATGTTTACGAGCTAGGCAATAAAAATCTTGATTCTCATGAACGGTAAAATTTCATTTGAAACTTAAAAATTTGAGCATTTTGTTTTGAATATTGGCAAAAGTCCCACAAAAAAATAATCAAAAGATAATAATTCTGCGAATTTTCTCGTTTGTCTGATGGAACAGTCAGAGTACTCTGAAATGTAAAGCAGGGTCAAGATGAAGGTAATCCGAACAGCGAATGCAATAAAACTTGTTATCAGGGAGTCCAACCTAATAGTTTGAGACCATTTTCGGCTCAAAATTCGAAAATAACACACATTCGGACAAAACGATAGCACGCTGTTCCCCTAGAACATGCGTGCAAAAAATAACATCAAGACTATAAACTATGTCAACAAACGATACAGCGTCCTCCATATTCAATAAGGCACAAATTGGTAGCAGGAAATAGGACATAAATACAAATGAAGATGTTAAAAGTTTATTACATAACGTGGCGACGTTTCGCAAAAGCGTCCCTTTGCTTCTTCAGGCCTGCAATTTATTAAAATAGTTACAGATTACAGGTTTGCTCTTCTTTTGCCCTTATAATGATTTCTGACATAGACTCCTAGAAAAAATTCTTTCAAATGAAACCTTAAATGTTACGACTTCTAATACAACTATAACTGCTAATAATAACAATAAGATTTTTTACAAAATTCCATTCATACCTAATCTATCAGAAAAGATCAGAAGGTGCTTGTACAATGAAAATGTAAAAATAGTATTTTATAATTTGAAAACAATTGGTAGGTTCGTTTACAGTAACTTGAATGATAGAATTGAAAAGGGACAGCTTTCCAGTTTAATATATAGTATTCCTTGTTCCAACTATAAAAAAGAATATATTGGACAAACAAAACAATATTTAAATAATCGAATAAAACAACACAGATATGATTTGAGGGACATCAAAAATAAAGATAAAACAGCTCTTTGCTCCCACTACTTCAATAAAGATCATATAATCAATTTTGATGAAGTTAGAATTTGTGAGAGAGAAAAAAAATTATAAAAAGAGGAATATTTTAGAGATGGTTTATATTAGCTTATTTGACTCAATGAATTATAGAACGGATACTGAGCATTTAGCTAAACATTACAATTCTATAATTTCAAGGTATAAAGAAATGAAAATGATAAAATAGAAATAATCGTAAATTGTATTCATGTTGAGGTTGTGGATAGTCAATTGTTTGTACTCTGTGTAAGAATGATTCAATCCATGAATGTTTATATGTGTCATATGCGTGTTCGATGAGATCTGTCATTTTATCTCCTGAATAATAATACCTGTCTGAAGTTTTAAGTGATAATTTGAGTTTAGTATGTTGCATTTTCCTTCTTTTTGAAGAATTCCGTGTTCAATAATTGTTTTAATTTTCACTGTGTTCTTGCGTGCTATGTGCCCGGATATGTGCAATTACTGTTGAGTTTTACATTATTTGGTAAGTCAGAAAACATTATAAAGGGAAAGAAGAGCAAACCTGTAATCTGTACATACTTTAATAAATTGCAGGCCTGAAGAAGCAAAGGGACACTTTTGCGAAACGTCGCCACGTTATGTAATAAACTTTTAACATCTTCATTTGTATTTATGTCCTATTTCCTGCTACCAATTTGTGCCTTATTATAAACTATGTTTTCTGTTGATACAAAAACTTGCGTTAATTTCAGTACACTCTCTATGGGTCACTTGTCGATCATCATCCAACTGAAAGGTCAAAATTGAGCAGGTAAATTGAGTAATCCCTAATTAGGCATACGCTTTATATTTCTACCAACACCATAAAAAAGACCCGACTATTGAACACCTGAATTTATAGACCGAGAAATAATAAACCTGACTGCTAATCATAGTGTAGACTCTAGTTCTTCGGATATTAGAATCGCACAAAATAGACTTGGATTGTAACATGGAATTATCGAGATCTGTAACACTGTTCTGAATGAGAATAATTATTGTTCACGCAAGTGACACACCTTCATTTTCGGTTCTTCGAAAAGTTTTTGTATAACTGTTCATCTTCTAGTATAGCTATATTTTGAGGTCGCGAAATTATTGTTTGAGATTCTCGGATATCACATATGAGATGTGGATATATTCACGCGATTTGTTAGGGTACTTCACCGCAATTATGAATTTTATTTAACTTATGAACAGAATAAGAAATAAAGGAATTAATATCTGACTGAGAAAGAATTGTGGTTAGCGATTCAACCACTACGACCATTGGAAGCAGTCAACCTGCGAAGAAAAATGATGAGAATATACCTACATTCCATCGAAAAAATGTGGTTTGAAGTCATGGAAATATCTAGACGGCGAGTTCGAAAAAATTTAAGTTCTATGAAGAATATGTCTATACAGAGTGTACCTAAAGATGGATTTCAATTCGATCTCCCCAAACCTACTCTTTAAATATCGAGTTCTTAAGTCGTTTTTTCCGGAAGTTACTTTGTTCACGGTCGTACGGCCGATCGCAATGGGGGTTTTTCCTTTAAACGAAAATGCAGTAATTTTCATGAAGAACCTTTAGAACATCACATTTCAAAGACATAATTTCAATATATTTTAAAAAAAATGTTTGATCACCTAAAACTGAAAAATAAAAATGGGGATTGGCATTTAAAGGGATTTGTCTTGAGTGCACGATATGGCAACGTCGAATTCAGCTTTCTTGGAAAGAAAAGGACGTCAAATGTGTTACTTTGCTGAGGCTAACAGAGATAGCTATACTTCGATATGGTTAGAGTAAAAGACAACGACCAAGGAATAGAAAGAGATGAGCACAGACTGTCATACTGTCATATTACTGACAAATCGCAAACGGAAATTAAATTATATTGACGTAGATCACGTGTGTACCACTGAATAGGAATAAATATTTCATTATTCTATAGCAGAAAAAGCTATTCTACTAAACATCGTTGTCACTTCGTGCATACCTGGCAAATCCCAAACCCCAATTTTGAAATCTGATTTTTAATACTTTCTGAAGGTAATTTGGGAAAATGATAAATCAATAATAATATGATATGATAATGATAATAATTATGTTCAAATTTGCATTTGCAGTAATAATCCAAATACAGGATAAACCCCCATTTTCACCGAATATATAATTGAGCTCGCTCATAATTTACAAGTGGACAAGATTTGTCGCAACACATAAATCACATTTCATTATACAGTACGCGAACAGATTATGAAACAAATTCATTTTCTCAGAAGAAAAGTATTTGCAAAAAATCCTTAAACCGATCAATTTTTGTTTCAGTTTTTACAAATTTATATGCATTTTTGAAGGATTTTTGTTGCACCCTGTGCCATCCCCATCAACCCTCTAAATTTTTTGAATAGGGAAAGAAGGTCATGTGGTACGTTTTGACAAGGTCTAAGTATCTTCTTTACAGGCGTTCAGAAATTTTCAAGAAAAAATTTTTAAATGAGCCATGACAAAGTGCACCTACTGAAAACCTCTTTGAAGTAACTGATTTTTCCAAAAAAAATTTTTTCTAGAAAATTTCTACACGCCTGTGAAAAAGATACAACGACCTTGCCAAAGAAGAACCACATGACCCACTTTTCCTTTTCAAAAAATTCAGAGGGTTGCTGGGGATGGCACAGGGAGGAACAAAAATCCTTTAAAAATGCATAAAATTTGGTAATGTGAAACAAAAATCGACCTGTTTCAGGATATTGTTGCCAAATATTTTTCTTCTAAGAAAATGAATTTGTTCCATAATTTTGACGCGCACTGTATAAATAAAGAATTTGATCGATTTTTCCTTACTGTCATCATGCCCATTGAAACATAGTAAAGCCTCACGTTGTTAAAGATTCTCTCTGTTTCTCGAATCATACCTGCATCGTCAGTTATGTCCATCAAAGTGCGAATGTCCCATTTCAACTTCCATAACCTTAAACGAATAGCGTCATTTCAATTTCCAATTGCGTTGCCTGATCCCCTATTTCGATATATTCAGTGGCCGACTGCTTTCTTTTATGGTCGCTTTCAAACAACTCCTGATCTTCAGTTATTGTTTACTTTTATAACTTTCTATAACCGGCTACCCTCGCAAGTCCATTGACATAATTTTTACATAAGGCCACGTCAATAGCCTCGGAAAAAGCAGGCTACTGAAATTATCATCTCTATCGTTCGTAATAAAATTTTCTACCGATTTCCAATCATTTCCATTCCGATGCGATCAGGGAAGGATTTTGTTCCGATAAGAATGGAAAACTCTGAGGGTGAGGTCCATTGATGGCCAACAAAGAAGTGAAAAATTCAAGCGAGATAGTAACAATGGAATGGGAATCTAATCGGAACTGATCCGATGAGTTTTCATCTGCAGGATCCAGTCGTTTTCCGATTGCCATTTTAACACTTCTCATTATACAAGGTGTTCCCGAACTGAGCTTCTTTTCGTTAGGTTGTAGGTTGTGGAAAATGTCTGGATAAATGATGAAAACATTCCGTTTTTTTCAAGTTTGTCGATGCTCATGTCCACAATGACCGAAAGATATTTATGCGTAATGATTTCCGAACTCTGTGAAAAAATCCAGAATGTCAAAACAAAAATTATCTTTTATATTTATTCGAATTATTTTCACTCTCTTCTGCTGTGTATATGTCTATGATTAAATTTAGGAATATTTGTCACAGAACAAACGTCACAAATGGTCGGCTATAAAGTCCCAAAAAATACAGAATTAATACGTCAAGTGTCACCGAACCGCTGTTCGTGCTGCGTCCATGTTGATTCCCATTTCCCAAATCAGAACCTAATCTTCTTGAGAGGAAGCTGCTTAGAATAAAAAGCACGGACGAGAATGTGTCGTAGAGAATGTCTTTAATTTCTCCACTTTCATACAAATAATTCCAAACTTTTATGCTTATTGGTATATTTTCCTGGTTGTTGAAAGATTGTAAATGACTCATTATTAGACATTATTCCTGTAAGTGTTTTAATTACGTTAAAGCTAAGACTTGTATTGGAACATGTTCTTTTAGGTTAATAAATTGTTTTAATAAACCCATAAATCATTCTACTTACCTATTGACTTACTCTTTTTTGACATGACCATAAAGAGAACAGGTGCATTTATCACTGAAAGTATTTATCAATTCGATAAATTTTTTTGGTCATGAAAGATGAACATCGTCTCAATACAGTTTGATGATATGATCCGAAATTTAAAATATTATTTAGTGAACATTCCAACCAATCAATATTTTCTTGAATAATAATAAATTCTTCTGGCACATCTTCGTTGCTCACCATAAATAAAAATCATTTCAATTCTTTGCCTAAGCGTGTATACACAGTTACTAACAATAACACACATATTATCACACTAAATTTTAACTGATTTAAATACCTTGTGATATGGACGGGTAGGAAAGTTCACTAAATAAAATTTTAAATTTCGGATCATATCAACAAACTGTATTGAGACGTGTTTCATTGCTAACGAAAATAAAAGAAAAAGGAAAAAAATTTGAATATTTTTTTATGACCAAAAGAATTTATCGAATCGATAAACAGTTTCAATGATAAATGCACCTGTTCTCTTTATGGTCATGTCAAAAAACAGTAAGTCAATAGGTTAGTAAAATGATTTATGGGTGTATTAAAACAATTTACTTACCTAAAAAATATGTTCCAATAAAAGTCTTAGCTCTAACGCAATTAAAACAGTCACAGGAATAATGTCTAATAATGAGTAATTGGCAATCTTTAAATAACCCTTACTTGGCAACGCAGCACCCAAATTTGAAAAAATTAGTGCCAAAATGTAGAGAATAAAAAGTTGTTTCAAATGACGTATCACTCAACCCCTATTGTCATTTAAGATTTTCGGGAGAGAGGTTCTGGGGGGTAGGGGGTTGAAAGAGGCAAAGTGATTTCTACATAAAAATTGTTCTCCCTCGAAAATAAAATTGACGTGTCCTAGCGATTTTATAAAAACCTAACCCGTTTCGAGATCATAGGGGTGGGAGGTTTTCGAATTGACACCCTGTATATATTACGCACACGACAGATGATCGGAGGATGATTTTTTTGTCTGGTGTCAAAGCACGCGGACGACAGTCTACCAAGTCCTGTTTTTCTGAACCCGCATTTCCACCGACAAAATAGTAGTTATGTCTAAATGAGTTACTCCATTACCTTGTTGGACAATTTCAATATTGCCGTTTCAATATCAAAGTCACTGTTATGTTATAGAGATGATCTCTTCGCTCCTTTGAATAAAGAACACCAGGAAGGAGCATAACACTTTTCTACTTCGTATAAAAGTGGAACATAGGCGCCCATATTGAACCTCCAAGTATGACTCATGTTAGTTCGTTTCTTCAGACAAAGAAGTCTCGGAACAAGTCGTTCTCTCTTCAAAGTAAAAGGAAAAGTCGGCCATATGCAACATCCATCCCGGACCCACTTTGTGTGGCATTATGCTCCTTCTCATGTTCTTTATTCAGAGCTTCGCTCTGAGTCAATTGCTCAATATGTTCGAGTAAAATACCACATGACAAGACAATAAAATTTTATGTCATTTCTGATATAATTTCCATTTACGAAAACAATAATTGATGTCGGAACTTTGTCGTTTCAAGTGGATTCCTATCGAATGGACCTTCAGTTTTTTAAGCATTGCCTTTGGCTCTACATAGATTGTTTTTGAATTATTCGACGTTTAGTTAGGTTCCCAGTCTCAGAGCCCTGAGTTTGAAGCGAGCAGTATTTTGATTGGGTAGAGATCAGTAATTCTGCAGAAGAGCTCAGTTGCCTCTTACTGCTCTATTTTCGATCAACTGGAAATCCTTAGGGTGAGAAACAAAGACTTGCCTAAGTGCATAAACAAATTTGGAAGTGCGCTCAAGAACTTTCTGAACGAAAGGAAAGTCTAAACATACTTTATTTCTCTGAAACAAGTGGAGCTTTTAGGTTATGATAATCGTTTGTTTCTTTTGGATGTCAGTGCTCCACGAAAAATGTTTTTGAATTGTCAAAAATTATACATAAGAACTAAGACTAAAAAATGAACTACAGAATTATTCAGTCTAAATTACCCAACCCTAATCATTGTTAGTATTTCCCATAGAAGATAACTTTCATGAAAAAGTTGATGAATCATGACAGGATTCCGATTAATTGTAACCAACAAAACAGTGGTGGCAGGATTTCAGGAGATACAAGGAAATGTTTTTTCAATTGGAATAATCTGTATATCATTGAATTTTGGCATGATCATCCTTGTGCGGTTTCAAAAATATATAATATTAACGTTTTCTGATATTGAAATTCGAAATAACTGTGGACTGTAGTTGTTCTCGGAAATATCTAACTAGTATGTTGAACATTTTTCAAATGAGTGGGGGAAATCACAACTCTATTATAGTATTCAAAAGCTTGTAACTCGAAAACTGTAAAGGATTGAGGTATTTTATGTTGGGCTGAAAATGAACTGAAATCGAGCACAGAATTTACTGTTGATTGAAAATCAGGCACTTGATCGGGCAATCAAAGTTTGTGAAACTGAGCGAAAATATAAAAAAACCGCCTCACAAAACAAAACAACACATAAATAATACTAGACACGGTGTTCCTTCTTCTATCTTTGGACTGAGAATAGTGTCTATTTTATATATGTCGAAATTTTACACTTGCCCTCAACAACCCTTGATTACGAACGAACCGACAAGCTTGTCAAAAGCTTGTGCATAATACAATATTACCATCAGTTCCACATCTACTTTCCTCGATAAATGAATTGCGGTGGAAAGCACTTTCGAATCAAGTAGACCCGTTCGAATGTAGTATTATACAGAGTGTAACAGCCAAATGGAATAAATTCAATAACTTATAAATGAGGGGGTGTTAGGAAAAACGCTCGGACACGTCGATTTGTAATTTTAAATGCGCATACTTTTCAAGAAAATAAAATTATATAGGGTGTTCCATGCGACCGTGGCCAATACCACTCTCTTATTTCAAATGTAACCCCCTGTATATTATTTATTTTTTGGATTCTTCAGAAAATTCTAGACATAATTCATGTACAATATCCTATACCTATCTTCAACTTTTTCGGAAATATTAAGTGTTTTCAGAAATGTTGAGTAACTTTAGAAGACAATTCTACACCAGATTAGCATGTTGCCAAGACGTTCGCGGCGAGCATTTTGAACATTTCCTACATTGACATTAATATTTTTTTTTTGTTTTTTTTTTAAATTAAGAAATAATCAGTATTACTTATAAGGTTTTAAGTGTAATGTACCGAATTTGTGAAATAAAATAATTTTTATTTAAAACGTTGATTTTTGCGCTAAATCTGAAAACACTTAATATTTCCGAAATAGTTAAAAACAGAAATAGGACATTGTGCATGAATTGTGTCTAGAAATCTCTGAAGAATCCAAAAAATAAATAATATACAGGGGGTTGCATTTGAAATAAGAAAGTTGGTATTGGCCACGGTCACATGGAACACCCTATATAATATTATTTTCTTGAAAAATATGCGCATTTAAAATTACAAATCAATGTGTCCGAGCGTTTTTCCCAACACGCCCTCATTTATTCGTTATCGAATTTATTCCATTTGGCTGTTACACTCTGTATGTGATATTTTTGGACTCATGAAAGACTATTATAATTCCAAAATGTTCCTTGACATCTCATCGAAGTTCAGGCATAACCAAACATTTTTCTGCGGTAATAACGATGATAAAGGACGGGTAATTTACAGTGACCAACACTGTACAAGAAATAAAATGCAAAAACAGAGTGTTCGGTTTACCTTTATTTTATTTTGATAAATTCAAACATGTGTCGCCATGTGTGCGCCGCTAAAAGATGGGAGTTTAGAGAGTAGGATGAAAGTATTAAGTTATGTTGTAATAGATTCACGGCGGTTAATTTCATTAGACTTGGGTTAATTTACAGTTCATTGAAGACGTTTGCATTGTGTAATTCCTTTCTTTCCCAATTCCCATCATCCCTCCTTAGAGTGACGAGAAACTGGACTATCGGTAAGTCCTTATCTTACTTCTTATCCTTTTACATGTCACAAGTTTTTCACTTTATTCCCGATATTTTATGAGATTTCTAGTTCGAAATGAATAATTATGGATCTATGGGAGATGATTCCCCAATAAAGGGGCCTGTAGCGTTCTTCGTTCATCTGAGGATCTGAAAATCATCGCTTGGAGGACTGAACCTGGTCGAAAGACCCTCTCGGTCATGAGCAAATGTAGGTAATATTATTTACTGCTTCCTTCTGGTTTTCTGTCCCTCTTTCTGTTTCAGATATTATGTCAAGATATTTTGTCGAAATGAATTCAAGATGACGAAAAAATTATTTTCAAATGAAAAAGATGCCATCCATCTTCTATAAACAAATTACTACACTTATGCGGGGAGACAGAATTTTTCCTGAGGTTTTTATCTGTGCTCTTGTATCATACGCAAATATGTATGGTACCCCGTTTACATTTCCTCTGCTAACACTGTGGTATATCTTAGAATTGTAATGCTCGTTCTCAAAAGAATATATATATCTGAGTAGTTTTTGGCTTTTGAGGGGTAAATGGAAATGAGTGAAAATGGACAATATCATCTGTCGATAAGAACCACAACTATTGACTTTGATGAGGTTTACAATAAAATTTTCATAAATGGATACAAACTTATCCATTGAAGGATATTGCATTATTTTTCACGTTTTTTCTAGGTTGTTACTCCCATTATCCCAGAAAGAGCTATAAAATTGAATGAAAATTGTGATATATAGAAGAAGCTCTTGCTGATTGCAGGATTCAAACTATTTCTTGAGAGCAGTTTTTATGAAGAATGTTGCCTAATGAACAATATCGGCATAATGCGAACGATGAACGAACTGTAACGTTATAGATTTCATACTTGACTCCCTCATTAGACAATAAAGGGAAGATTTGTAGAAATATTTTTTTTCTGAAGAAATCGGCCATATTTGTCCGAATTCACTGAAAATAATTGGAAATGAGAAATTTTCATATCAAGTGGATCTGCCTCGCTGTGTTTTTTTGAATATTGTCAATTCAACAGAAATATGGAATTATTGAAATACAATATTTCTACAATTTTTCTCTTTATTGTCTGATGAAAATATAGACGTTATAGTTCCTTTCCTTAATCGTTTAAATTATTCCGATATTGTTTATTAGGCAACATTTTTTCTATAGGAGCTTTCCTTGACAAATAGTTTGAATAACGCAATCCACAAGGGCGTTTTCTATGTATTACCATTTTCATTCAATTTTTAATACTTTTTTCTCATATTGGAAGAGAAAACCCAGAGAACAAGTGAGAAATAACGGAAAATTTCCTGAAAGCTAATTCAGGCTTATTCGATCAGAATTTTCATCATACTTCGTTATTGTACAGCTTTTTTTCACGCCGGTTAGTAGTATCAGTATGATTTAATAAAGCAAGAGGCGTCCAGTGTGCCTTATGTCGCTTATTTATGTATACACAACAGGCCGGACATATAGGACGGGAACTGGACATTATTGAAGAATCGATTACAGCTTTGGGACACTTATATGGTGAAATAAAAGGGGCATAGGGCGCGGTTCGGCTAAACGACGGTCATTATGTAAACAAGAAGGAGCTGGGGGGCCAAAATGTCCAAAGGTCGCCTTGAGGTGGACTTATTGAATCCGACTCCGGTCTAAGGAAGCAGAAGATAGAACAACGAAAATATTCCCGATGATAAAATAAATAGTGCATTTGTTCTACGGTTTTGTTCAATTTTATTTTATGAATTTAACGGCAGATGTTCGGATTTTATAATCTCTATGAAAAGGTACTATTTTAAGAATATTTAAAAAAAGCTTAGTAAATTACTTTAGTTTGGTAAACAAAAACTTCAGTATAGTTATTGCAACAGGAAAATATCCTTCAAATTATAAAATTTGAACATTTCGAAGTATACATAAAACCTATTCAAATGTGCATGAAATTGAACTACTGAAACAATTTGAAATTGAAGTTAGGACTTTAGTTATACAGTGCCCGTCAAAATAATGGAACAAATTCATTTTCTCAGAAGAAAAATATTTGGCAACAAAATCCTGAGACAGGTCGATGTTTGTTTCACTTTTACCAAATTTTTATGCATTTTTGAAGGATTTTTGTTGCACCCTGTGCCATCTCCATCAACCCTCTAAATTTTTTGAATTGGGAAAGTGGGTGATGCGGTACTTTTTAGGCAAGGTCTTTGCATTTTCTTCACAGGCGTGCAGAAATTTCCAAGAAAAAAATTTTTTTTTTAAAAATTTGTTACTTCAAAGAGTTTTTCATTATGTGCACTTTGTCATGGCTCATTTACTTTGAGACGAGGGTACCTGATGAAATTTGTTACCGAATGAAAGTCGACCATTACAGTTTTGTTCATGCACAACTTTCAACCCCTGCGAACCCTTTAATGGAAAAAAAATTTTTTCACGTGAGGGGGTTGAAAGGGGTTGAAAGTTGTGCATGAGCAAAATTGTAATGGTCGACTTTCATTCGGTGACAAATTTCATCAGATACCCTCGTCTCAAAGTAAATGAGCCGTGACAAAGTGCACATACTGAAAACCTCTTTGACCTAACTAATTTTTCAAAAAAAATTTTTTCTTGAAAATTTCTGCTCGCCTGTAAATAAGATATAAAGACCTTGCCAAAAAAGTACCACATGACCTACTTTCCCCATTCAAAAAATTTGGAGGGTTGATGGGGATGGCACAGAGTGCAACGAAAATCCTTCAAAATTGCATATAAATTTGGTAAAAGTGAAACAAAAATTGACCTGTTTCAGGATTTTGTTGACAAATATTTTTCTTCTGAGAAAATGACTTTGTTCCATAATTTTGACGCTCACTGTATAGCATCCACACTTATCATCACATTTCACGAGTTCAAATTATTAAATTCATATGATCAACCCTTACAAATACATGAAAATCTCATAGCAAATTCATAAATTCACATTTTGAATCATTATTCACATTAAATTCAATATGAAGTATTACAAATTCAACAATTCAATCATAACAGTTCCTATACTATATTAAATTTTATGCAGTCAGTCGGCAGGCCATGAAAGTTTGACATATTACCCTCATTATAACTGTCAGATAACTGCGTGAGGTTGCCTGATCCACACCAAGGTCGCAGTAATTACGTATGTAACTAAATCATAGAGCGTCCCGCTGAATTATTTCTACCTTGACGGTATTTCACGAGTGCCAACCTGGCTCAGTTCTAGTAACAAAAACTTGATGGAACTATTCCAAGGCCTGCCGACTGACTTCATAAATGTGAATGGTATATACGTCCTTCAGAATATAAAGTTTCAAAATTTCCTTCGAGGTAAAATTTAAGTTTCTAGGAGATATTTATACAGTTTTTGAATAGAAAAACCCTCGCTCACTAACTTTAAGTCAATAAGAAGTTTCACCTGCTTCCTAAAATACATCTTCTAATCAGATGAACCCCACTAAATCCTACATGAACCTCCTGAACATTAATTTCGATTTATGTAAGTTCTGAATTAAAACGCAATCAGATCTGTTTTCTCGGAAATATTGGGAAAATACAATTTGATGTATCTATGGAATTGCTGAACATATTTCGCACCCATTCACAAACTTCACAAAGTCGTTTCTTCTGGAAGTGATTCTGTTTACAGGACTATAAACACATTGACTCCGAAGGAAGAAGGTTGGATCGAGCAATATTGAAAAATAAAAGGCATGATGTATAGCCTATTCTTTTTCGGACAAACAATTTGTAATGGTACTGCACTTACATGGTTCACAGTGTATAGTCCCAAATAATCTCAAAAGGCATACCTTCACAAGGAAAATAGAAATATATTTAAATTTTTGAATTATGTAGAAATATCTGTTCACACTCAAGGTCTCGGTTGAGCTTTTATGGAAAAATCGATTCTCAGAAAACGTTCAATAGGTATGTAATTGGTATACTTTCATTATAATGTCACATGTATCAATTACTGTTTGGATGTGAAATTCATGAGAAATCAAATTCTTTCATTCCACAAGTAGCTTTCCCAATTTTGGATAATGTTCGTCTGGCTTGGTCACTTATCATAAGGGAACTTGGCCGTCTACATAAACGGTTTTGCCAAGAGTAGAATGATTTATGGGAACTGCTTACAATTTTCTGAGTGCCTACTATTTCGTCAGCTGAAAACCACTTTTTATGTTAGACATAGAAGAATATCTTCCACCTTTTTGGAAATTAATATTACTTTATCATCCCTAGGATTCTCCTCATCTGAGGAATAATATGAATATGAAGTTTTGATTAATGCACAGAACTCGAAGTCAATGTTTCACAACAGTGCACCGAATTTTCGATCCGAGTTTATACCTGGAAATAATGTGAATATATGTAAAATTCCGTTGGTATCGTTGATATCTCTGCAATAACTCAAAAAATATTATTCCGATGATGATGAAACTAGGTAACTCTTCAAAAAAAATTCACCTAAAAATGTAACTCCTGTTAATGTGTAACCATACGAATCTAAGTAGCGATTAAAGCTTGTTTTGGGAGGACTGCTCATCATTTTTAGGTTTTTTATGGGTTTTCACTCGCAATATCTTAAACATAACTATTAAAAATTAAATAAAATTGTTTTTTTCATGAAAAACGCCCTTGCGTATTGCAGTATCAAACTATTTGTAAAGGGGGGTTTCTTGCGAAACAGATTTCCTAATGAACAATACAGAAACAATACAAACGATAAAGAAAACGAACTGTAACGTTCCATAGTAAAAATCTGACACTTGCATCAGACAGAGCAGAAAATTTTCAAGAATTATTTTCTTTCAATTTTTCGTTTCGATTTGAGACTTTCGTCAGTATCTACCAGTAGATTCTCATTAAAATGATGGCAGGCTCAATCTGAGTCATGTTACGGGCGCCGTTTTCCTCCACGATGCGAGATTTCGTAATTTTTCCTGCGAAAATTCTCTCCAATGGAATTTTAATGAACAAGCCCAGAATCAATTTGTTGGAGAGAATCGTGACTCGCGAAGATGTACCCGACAGTTATTATATAATCAATTTAGCTCAAACCGAATTGGTTTTGTTTGAACGTCTCTAATGAAAATGATCGATAGTCGCCTTTCTGTGGCGAAATTCGCTGGAGTAATTAGCAGTATGAACGTTTTATCAGACCGAGCCACTCGAAGTGAGACTGAAGGTGGTTAATGAATCATTCTTGATTCGCGTAAAAATCTTTTGATGTTATTAATGAGTGGCATCATTGAAGCAGTCGGTTTTCAGTGTCGTACAACGGGTGAGGGTGAAATCAAATTTCCTAACGTCAATTCGCATTGAACTGAGACTGGAAAGTAACTTGCGAATTTTTCCGAGCTGGTGAAGTCAGCAGCTTCTATACTCCATTCACTTTTATAATGTAGCCCGGTTGGCCATGATTTAGGTTTATCAAGTTTTTTCCCTTAAAACTGACGCAGGTTGGCACTCATGAAATATCGGCAATGTCAAAAGACGTTGCCAAATTTCAATTTCTACTATTATCAATATCAATCGATTCTAGATTTCTAAATCTCAGCATAATAACGCTTGCAAACTAATAAAAATGCCGAAGGTAGTTTTGAAGAAGCAGAGGCAAAGTATCAGGAAGTGCTATGTAGAATTGAAATCGGCTTTTTCTGATAGTAACCCTGATAATTCGGAATCAATAATTCAACACAAGCTATGCAACATTTTCGACGTATGTAAGTGAAAACCAAGGAATTATATTTTATATGAATAGATATTTATTTTTTAGCTGCACATCAACACAATAAGGAAGATTTTAAGTGAAAGAGACGACAAAGAATATCCTTCTATTGGTGCACCCAAAAAGACTGAACTGAAAACTTTATTTTGAAAAACCCGATTCTTGATTTCCTTACAAGAAAATAGCATAACTAAATCTTTCAACCATGTTTATATACGTGAAATATTTCCAGTATTAACAGAGACAAAAGTTTCTTCAACATTCGCCAGGTCTTTGGAATTATCGAATTCAAATAATATTTTCTCAAATTCATTACTTTATCAATGTAGATTGACATTTGAAAAATAAGTAATTACTACGACCTCTATGTAGAGAGGACAACGTTGCATAGTTATCTGACAGGAAAATGACCATAACCTAACAATTTCAAAATATACACGGTGAAATCTGTCAGGATGTCATGGCCAACCGGGCTACATTATAAAAGTGAATGGAGTATACTAGCATAGTCAAATTCTTTGCCGAAGCAGTCATTTCCTTCCTCCCCGCCAAACGCACCTTAACTTTTTGATGTAAAGATCTGGTGATCATCTTATCGTGTTATCCTAACGCAATTCTGCATGACCTTCAAGCTGTCATTTTTAATCAAGTACTTGATTTCAGTTCGATATATTCTGTATTTTTAAATTGTTATTAAAATTGTTACGATAGTCCTTACGACCGATCGTATACACAGCAACTTCGGAAAGAAATAACTTAGAAATTCGATATTTGTAGAGTAGGTTCGGACCTCAATTACGAAGGCGGAATTCGTGAATGGGTTTAATTACCCAATAATTCCCCAGACATTAAAAATGTATTTGCCGAATATTTATTATATCGAATTGAAATCCAAACCTTTCATCATACAAGGGAGAAAGTTTTTAGAATTATTTTCTTTCGATTTTTCGTTTTGAGTTGAGATTTTTGTCAAATTGAAATTTCTGAGAAAACACAGCAACACAGATTCATAAGGTTTTAAAGGTTTTTAATTCTACCTCTTTTTTGTAAATGCAGTCAAATAGGGTCAACTTCTGAAGAACAATGAGCAAAATCACTCTCTCCATTTAACAACAGAATGCAAGAGAACTCTTTAATTTTTTTTTCAAATTATCAATGAATGGATATCCGGGAGAATTCATGAATCGAACCTTTTCAAATCTAGACGAAAAATCTTCTTCTAATCCTCAACCAAAGCAACAGAACAACCATCAAATCATAAAATGATTGGAGATCCATACTCACTAAAACCGAACCAATTAACGAGAAACAAAAATCGAAAAATTATGTTTATCGTAGTCCCTGTATTTGTGGAAATAAATATACAGGGGAAACGTCTTGACCGTTAGAAATCAGAAAACGAGAGCACAAAAACAACCTAAGGAATAGAGACATACAAAAATCCCAAATAGCGAACTATGTATTTTCGACCATTGCATTGGAAATCACATGATAGATTGGGACAATACAAAAATAATGATGATCAGATAATTTGAAGAGAAAAATAAGAGTCCTCTTGCATTTTGTTGAATGGAGAGAGTAATTTTGCTCCTTGTTCTGTAGACCCTATTTGACTAAATTGTCTTGAAGAAGAGGTACAATTGAAAAACTTTTAAACCAAATGAATCTGTATTGCTGTGTTTTCTCGAGAATGTCAATTTGACAAAAGTCTCAACTCAGAACGAAAACCGAAAGAAAATATGTAATTCTAAAAATTTTCTCGTTTGTCTTATGAAAAAGTCAGATTTGTACTCTGAAATGTCACAGTTTGCTTTGTTTATCGTTTGTATGGTTCCTGTACTGTTTACTACGCAATCTGTTTTCCAAGAAACTGCCCTCGACAAAAAGTTCAATCCTGCAACCCGCTAGGGCGTTTTTCATGAAAAAACAATATTTGTTTAATTTTGAATAGTTCTGTTCCAGATATAGGTAGTGAAAGCCCAGAAAAAACCTTAAAAATGATAGGAAGAAAATGTGACAGATGTTGTGAAACATCACAAAAGGTCATATATCGCTCTCACAAGGTTTCAATTGAATTCGAACGAGACTAGGAACTCCCATATCTCGAATGAATTTTTGAGTCGCATATCCCTCTCGGATATCATGTACATGCTCCAATTTGAAGATGCATGTATATCGTACGGCATTTGTTGAATAAAATATATGGTTTCGCATGCGGACATTTTTGGCGACGGATACGTGATTTTAATAATGTAAAAGCAGCAAGGGGGTGACTTCTGCCCAAGTCGCGCTCGGCTCAGACTGATCAACCATTCACAGCTCTTTAAGGGAAACCATTAGAACGTGAAATATTCTTTATGGCACCCACACCCCCTAATGTACTTTTAGTGTCCATTTGTGGGTCACCGAACGACTTATAATGCAATTTTATTGGGCGATTTTATTGCCTCCAACATGAAATATTGAATGCTCATATTTCAGATGGTATACAAGACTTGGTCAGGGTGTGTGGCTCATATTCGTTCTGAGGACAAAACATTTTCACAATTGTGCAAAGTATAGTTTGATTAAAACTGTTTATACTCCAAAGAATATAGGATGCAAACATTCGTGAAAATAAAAATGTTAATTCGAGACAATATCAATAACCCCAAAATATTTTCCTTTACGGAGTTTGCTTCACAGGAATGAGACACTTAATAATGTTGGAAAAGCTAATTTAATTATGCCGACGTTCGTTAGATTTTTCAAGGTTGTAACAACAGCAATTTGACATAAACGTGCATTGAAAAGACGAACAATATAGATGACTCACCTATATTAGCAGCTTTTAAATTAACATAGATGTAATAAATAAACTTGAAGAACGATTCATCACTACAGAGACAAATCAAAAATTCACAATTAGTTAAAAGCATAAAATTCATTCATATATGCAATTGAAACCGTGAAATTAATAAATTAACATAATCTGTCATCGACGACGACAAACACTAGACTGAACAATTCAAGTTACAATTACTGTGTACTTTTATATCTATATAATATTTGGGACATATTGCAGATAATTGTTTCTACTGCCCTGCGTTAGTTACCATCATTGTTGTTTATTCTTGTATTAATGACTTTCCCATTGCCATCTACACGACCTTATAGGTTTAACCAATTTATGGTGAAACACCCTGTGTATGGAATCATATTGAAGCATAAAAAAAAGGTCATTTATATGACAGTAGCGTCAAACTGGACACGCTTGTTCAAATCATTGACAAAGCAGTCATTAACTATTTTTCAGAACGGCAATTCCTAGTTTTCTATTGTATTTCTATTGTGTTTCATTATTCCAATATTGTACATTAGGCAATATTTTTTTCAGGAACTACCCCTGACGAATAATTTGAATTCCGAAATCTGCAAGAGCATAATTTATATTCAGTTTCAATAGTTCTTTTTCAGGCATTGGGAGTGAAACATAGAAAAAACTATCTATCTATCTATCTGTCTTCTCGAAATATCCTTCAATCGATATTATTTTTATCGATCGCCCTTCGTTCAGCAATAAATAAAGTTATTATTATTATTTGTTGTCTATTAAATAACTGAAAATATCCTACACGTTGATCAGATTTCTTCCCCTTCGAATTAAATGAAAATTTGTTATTTTGTACGCATGTGTGACTTGATTATATATCTTGAGAATATTCATCAAAATTTAAAGAATCATCGATGACATCATATCTCAAACTTGGGTCACGATATATATCATTTTGTTACATGAAAAAAGCGCAATTGACCATACTAATCAACCTGGAGCATATATATATAAAAAGTGTTTCTGATTTAATAGTTATTCCAAATTAAAGTTCAGGGGGTCAATACTTGAATCTCAATCAAGAATTGAAGAGTACAATGGTCGTATGTTCGCGTCGATTTTCCAAGTTAAATATAAACAATAAGTAGACATGACCTGCGCAAGAGACTGATTGTCACTCGACAATAGAATGTTATACCTCCTATATACTCCATACCACTCGTTGCTAAGTCGAAAGAAACGGTGATGAGGTTATGTTTATATTCGGATTCGAAATTTCTAGATATCTTTCTTTCAGTTTATTTCTTGAATGTTTGCTTGAAAACATAGTCGAAATGGCGATTACAACTCTCACAAATTTTTCAGATGATCGAGAAAATTTAGGAAATCGACATAAACATATTACAATTGTCATACTCTTCAATTCTTGATCGAGATTCAAGAATTGACCCCAGGAATGATAACTTAAACACAGAATGAAAATTCGTTTTCCCTATAGAAGATGAACCTCCATGAAAGTTGAATATTTTCTCAAAATCGACAACCTGTGAAATTCCCTTGAAGGAAAGGAAGAATAAATTACTGAACTTTGAAAATGAATAGTTTAACTTATGTAGGGATGGAGGAGTAGATTCGCATTTGCAACTGCATGATGAGAATTTTTAAGTAGCCGGTTCGAATAATAATGTCACACATTTTCCGATGAAAAATGGAACTTTTCTGTGAGTGCCCCTCCGAAATAATGAGTGGGTGAAAGTCGCATTCAAACGCCCCCGCATTCCAGTCCAATTGTGTTAAATGTCTCAGAAATATATTCGAATAAAAACGGAACCGTAGCAAGCCTTCAAGAAATGTAAAATACGACGCAGAATAACAGAGAAGAGGTCGATCGTCACGAATTCGTCCGTAGCACTCTTTGATTATCTTTAGCCCCGCTATTGTCCCTTCTTATTTCCTGAACTCGCGAGCGCCATTTATATAAATAGTATATTTGATAGGAAGATTTCCATGTTCGCCTAATTGAGACAGGCCTCCAAGGAATTCAGTCATTTCTTGAGTTTCGACTGCGTGTTCGAAACGTCCAATCAAAGTTTCTCGGGAACGAGTTTTTCGAACTCGGAAAAAACTCATTTTAAATTGAAAATACTATTGGCTCTTCGATGAGGCAGGTGATTGTGATAATGTTCGCCAGTACATGTGCGTTTGTTCTTTTTCTTCATTGACAGTTTGCATCATAACGAACTGCAGAGTCTCCACATTGTTTTGAATGGCTCAATAATACAGTAATGTACGTTGATAACGAACTTCAAGGGACCGACAAAATCGGTTCGCTATAAGCGAAGTTCGTTATGAAGAATAAATGATCATATCGATAATTCCCAATATTTCCAAAAATACAGATGAGGTCGGATTGAAATTCAGTACTGTATCGAAAAATGATAAAATGTGTTTCAAATCGCATAATTTGCATTTATTTTCAAAAACTTTTTATTAGTTATTGAAGTGACAGTTAGGACATTCATATACGAAAAATAATATCTGTCAAATGGCCTCCTCTTGCAGCTCTACAGACGTCCACTTTTTTGTTAAAATTTTCAATGACATTTTGACATAATTGAGGCTCTATCTCACTAACGACACGAATCATATCATCCTTTAGTTCAGGAATCGTTTGTGAATTATTCTTATAGACCTGGTTATTCACATAACCGCGAAGAAAATAGTCCATCGGTGTCAAATCACATGATCTTTGTGGCCAATTGACATCTCTGTTTATGGAGATTATTCGTCCAGGAAATTTTGTCTCAATAAATCAATTTTGTCAAAGTGAGGTGTAGCGTCATTCTGTTGAACCCAAATTTCCTCTAGATCAATATCCATTAATTCAGGTCACAAAAAATTCGATTATCATCCGACTCTATCGATCACCATTGACAGTTACAGCTTCACCAGCAGCATTTTCAAAGAAGTAAGGTCCAATTACTCCAGTTGACCATAATGCACACCAAACAGGGACTCGTTTAGGATGCATAGGTTTCTCATGAATAATTCGTGGATTTTCCTCACCCCAGATACGACAATTTTGTTTATTAACAAAGCCACCAAGTTGAAAATGTGCCTCATCTGAAAACATGATTCCTTGAGAAAAATGAGCTGGTTGTTCGTTGATGAAATTGACTAATGAACGATGTTTTAAATGATCTAATTGCTTTAGTTCCTGTGTTATTTGAACCTTATATGCCTTCAGAGCTGAATTCTTGTGTAAAATACGCCATGTTGTGAGCCCACTTAGTCCAACTTGTTGTGAACGTCTTCCAATGGACATTCCAGGCAGGGTTTTCAGCAACACTTTCACGAACCAAATCAATATTTTCTTTTGAATTTTTTTAATAATTCGGCCAAAAGTGCTTTGAGATGGACGATTATGTAAACCATAAAATTCACGTCATTTTCTAAAAACATTTTTCACAGAACGCTAATTTTCATGAAATAATTCAACAATTTGAACGCGTAGTTGTATCGTATACGAAGCCATTTTCACTTCTTAAATGTCAAAATACCCAGACGAATTCAGTGCGTCATCTATATTTTATTTATTCTATCAGAAATCCGCACAATTTGAAACACCCTGCAGTTTGAAGGTTCATACAGAATTTAATGAGGATAATATGATGAGAAGATCACATAATATTGAATATCTGAAAAAAAAGTTTGAATTTTTTTTTCGAATTGTTCTAATGACACGACCATCACGAAGTTGCCTTTCAGCATCTTCAAACTAGCTGCGGAGTTTCATCATGATTGAATCAGTATTTCTTGAGTTATACCGAAAAAAACAACTATATCGAGAAGAAAACCATTAAATTTTGCATTTTTTTTTTCCCAATATCTCCAAAGCTAATAGCCGTATCGAATTGAAATTTGCTAAATGCTAAGATGTGACCAGAAACCGCTATTTCAAAGGTCACGCATAACTTACCACAGTTATATGAATATTGTTCAAAGCTAACATTAACATCCCTATCTCGCTTATGCTTCGAAAACGGGGCGACAAGTCATAAGGCAAAAATGACTTTCCCCGCGTCATCTACACAGCCATCTATGTTTTGTCCAGTTTATAGGGAAACGTTCTGAATAAGCATAATCAATGAGGAGTAATGAATACTGGTTGTAAATTTGCAGCTTTATTCATATTTTAACGACAAACTTCTTGCTCTCAAACACCACAATGGATCGAATCTGAAGGTTCAGTGTCAAATGGTACCTGATTTCTTTGTCAAGAAGGAATTATCACATATCGACAAATGAACATTCCTGAACAGAATGAGATCTTTAGCTGATGGTAATTTAGCTCTGAATCAATGAGATTGGACTCATCTGAATGAATACAGTGCGCGTCAAAATTATGGAACAAATTCATTTTCTCAGAAGAGAAATATTTGGCAACAAAATCCTGAAATAGGTCAATTTTTGTTTCACTTTTACCAAATTTTCATGCTTTTTTGAAGGATTTTTGTTCCACCCTGTGCCATCCCCATCAACCCTCTAAATATTTCGAATAGGGAAAGTGGCTCATGTGGAACTTTTGGGCAAGGTCTTTGTATCTTCTTCACAGGCGTACAGAAATTTTCGAAAAATTTTTTTTTTTTCAAAATTAGTTAGTTCAAAGAGGTTTTCAGTATGTGCACTTTGTCATGGCTCATTTACTTTGGGACGATGGTACCTGATGAAATTTTTCACCGAATGAAAGTCGACCATTACAGTTTTTTTCATGCACAACTTTCAACCCCTTTCAACCCCCTCACGTGAAAAAAATTTTTTTCCATTAAAGTGTTCGTAGGGGTTGAAAGTTGTGCATGGACAAAACTGTACTGGTCAACTTTCATTCGGTGCCAAATTTCATCAGGTACCATCGTCTCAAAGTAAATGAGCCATGACAAGGTGCACATACTGAAAACCTCTTTGAACTAGCTAATTTTCAAAAAAAAAATTTTTTTCTTGAAAATTTCTGCACGCCTGCGAAAAAGATACAAAGACCTTGCCAAAAAAGTACCACATGAGCTACTTTTCCTGTTCAAAAAATTTAGAGGGTTGATGGGGATGGCACAGGGTATTTGTTGCCAAATATTTTTCTTCTAAGAAAATGAATTTGTTCCATAATTCTGACGCACACTTTATAATACGATATAATCGTGAAAACAAAATAATCCTCAACTGGTAGGTTTCCTTCGGTGAACAGTAATAGTAAACAAAAACCAGAAATACCTTCAATTATTTATCGACAAATATAGAAAACATTATAACACACACCTTACATAAATATCTCGTGTAATTGTGCGAAAAAAATTCTTTCGACTGACCATTCCGGTCGTTTAGTGAAGACATTATGTGATCTATCGTGTTCAGCTTTAATAAAGCTAAAGTTCTGACGATTTCTTTTTGCTATTACTATGCGAAATAAATTGTTGCACATAAAGGCCGACAAAGTACGTTTTTCTCGACAAAAAGTTTATAAATAAAATAGTGTGGCGTTTCGGTGAGCTTGATAGTGGAGGTGACTACATAAAATTATTCTTGAGCTCTAAAATGGATACAATCGTTCATGGACATCTGATAAATGATTCAACGTCTGGCCAGGTCACGGGTCCAGGAGGAAAGCCGAAATTTCAGACGGCCAGTTTTACGACAGTTGCTGATGCTGCCATTACTGGCTCGATAAGACCAAGGATGACCTCAGTCCACCCCACAAAACATCATAATCACACCGGACTGAATTCACTTCGGCTTTGCAATAGCCAAAATAGCGTTTTTACAACTTCTTGGGGATTACCACGCACCAGCGCTCGTCTCTAATGACTAATACTCATCCTGTTCGATCCTACTGTTAATATTTATACATTTACTGAACATAGAAGTCTTTTTAGGATCATATCGTGTGTTTTCACTCGTATTTTGAGCGACTATAAAGCTTTTTCTGAACGGTAGTTTATTATTTAGCATAAATTTATAGACACTTTTTTTCGGTTAAATCGACGACTATACGACGAAATGAACACTGCAATGCGCTCCATTTTTGCCCGCATGTTTTGGGGAAAAGCGTGATATCGTTTGCCGAGATGTCTGTAATTTCGATTTTTTGCCCAAAATGGTCTTAAACAATAACTTGATAACGGAGAATTAAAGCTACTTGCACGTTCAGGGTAGCTTGCGTACCAAAATGCGATGGTTGAGTTCATCAGTTGACCAAATAGTTTCGGAGACATACTTATTCGAGATTTTGAGGTAATTTAATCAGTATCTCCAGAACTACTAATGCGGTGTAATTTAAACTTGGCAATTGGAATACTGACACGCAACTGCTCGCGAATTTTTGTGAGGATTATATCGTTAGTAAATTTGAAAGAAAAAATTTCGAAATTTTCACAAATTTGTGTTGGAGAAATTTTTCGGTTACAATTGATTAGATTTCTCAAAGACTTCGAGCCAAATGTTTCGCAACAGTGTAACAAATTTCAGTTCGGTCCGATTCTAATTTTTGATATATACAGTGCGCGTCAAACTTATGGAACAAATTCATTTTCTCAGAAGAAAAATATTTGGCAACAAAATCCTGAAACAGGTCAATTTTTGTTTCACTTTCACCAAATTTATATACATTTTTGAAGGATTTTTGTTGAACCTGTGCCATCCCCATCAACCCTCTAAATTTTTTGAATAGGGAAAGTAGGTTATGTAGTATTTTTTTGGCAAGGTCTGTATCTTCTTTACAGGAATGCAGCAAGTCTCAAGATAAAAATTTTGTTTTTTGAAAAATTAGTTCAAAGGGGTTTTCAGTAGGTGCAGTTTGTCATGGCTCATTTACTTTGAGACGATGGTACCTAATGAAATTTGTCACCGAATGAAAGTCGACCATTACAGTTTTGTTCATGCACAACGTTCAACCCCTACGAACCCTTTAATGGAGAAAAAAAATGGAGTGATATTGGACATTTATTTCGGCATTGAGAATCATTGTGCATTAAAAGATAAGTTGAATTCAATGTTCAAAATGACCCCAACCGTTCTGAATGCAATAATCAAAGCGCTTGTTATTGGAGTAATTCCAAAAAAAATTTCAAAATTGTTTTTTACCCACAACTTAGAACATGCGCGCAAAAGCTGTTGAATTCACATAATATGTGCTTGCATAGTATTTTCATGGCTACTGAATTGGTAATCGTATAATAATGCGATAGAAAATATTCGATTCAAATAACAAAGTTAATAAACAGGATGTCTCAAACCAGATAACCTGTTAGAACTTTTTGGAAAGCTGTAGGACCCATGATTCGGTTCCTTGGGTATTTGCTCCTGCTCTTATATGTTTTAATATATTTTGAATACTGTGGCATTGATGCTTTTATTGGAAAGTGACATCAACTCTGTTATTTTGAAAAAGGAACTTATACAGGTTACCCATCAGGGTCACCCCTAATCATACCTCAGGTATGACTGTCGCCAAAGTTCAAAGATAATATTAAATAAACTTAAATTGAATTGATTGAAATTTTGTATTAGAAGGATATCACAAAACTAGTTTGTTATTACCTTGTGTTCTCAGTAACTTTGAGGATATTTGCTATAGTCTTGTCTACGCTATTTTCAGACTTCAAAGGAACGGTTTTTTTATGAATATGATTGATGAGGATTAATGAATAAAAATATTCTTCGGCAGAACTTAAAGCGTCTGAAAATCTGCAGATATCAGTTCGATCTAGAAAGGTATATTGAATTTTTAGTATTCTTTAAATAATTTATTTCGGGATTGTGAAATGTCGTTAACGGGGTATGGTATTCATATCATCTTGAAATTATTATTATTTACATTTAAATTTTTGGACGTGTGCACTACAATGAACTTTGTAAAGAAGCACCAATACATATTCTATATATCTATCTATCTATAAGAACACATATTGAGATTAAAGAAACTGAATTAAAAAAAAGCGCTGAACAAAAGGCAGGAGATTTCACGCAGTAGATTTCAATTCATCTTGAAATTATTATTCAAATTTGAATTTTGGGACATGTGCAATACAATGAACTTTGTAGAGAAGCACCAATAAATTATCTATCTATGATAACTATCTATCTATCTAACAGATTGAGATTGAACAAACTAAATTAAAGTTCTTTGAAAAGCGCTGAACTGAAGTCAAGAGATTTCACGCAGTAGAATTCAATCCCATCGGACCTATATTGTTGAGAATATTTTGGAAAAATTTATTTTTGATATGAATATATCCTTGGAATCATTGAACAATGTTTAGCCATTAATATATTATATATTAAGTTTTGTATCCTAACTTTGTAAAGAAGCACCAATAAATTATCTATCTATAAGAACACATATTAAGATTAAGGAAACTAGGTTGAAGTTTTTTGAAGAGTCAGGAGATTGCACGCAGCAGATTTCAATTCGATCGGATCTCTATTTTTGAGAATATTGGGAAAAATTTATTTTTGATACAAATATAGTCCTGGAATCATTGAACAATTTTTAGCCATTCACGAATTCAACACGGCTCCCTGGGTACTCTTCGATACCTCAAACCTAAAAAAGTTGTTCCTTTTCTAGTCAACACAAATAATCTCCAACTTATCACCAATTTGTTAGTGCGGATGTCTAATGATCCGAAAGAATCATAACCGAAATAAATCCCAATTCCCCTAATTGCTAGATGAAAACATAACCTCATCCGCAGACCGTGTCTGTTTTTACGACCGCAAATTAGAAGTTATATTAGTAAGGTATTAACCGAATGAGATCTAGAAGGTCTCATAGACCACAACGGATGTGGTATAGGCTAGCTGTTGCTGCAATTGTTCTCCCGATCTGTATTATATATTAGGGTCGTGTTCAATCTGTCGTAGACATTAAGACAATAAGTCTGCCCTTTATCACTGCTACTGGCCATCCAAATTTACTACGCTCCCTGTAATGTTTCACTTTTGAGCCTACAACGAAACGTAGGGAAATCAAATGGAGGTTTAAGCCGAAATCACACTTCCGAGAATCGTTCGAACTTTGCAAATGATCCTATGAAAACCGTATCGGTAATTCATCTGAATTTCATTTGAAAAATACTCCTCTATGTTTTAAGTTTGAGAAAAGTTATTTTTATGAAAAGGCTGTTTCTGGTGATGAATAATAAAAAGATAATGTATTTGCTTTATGATTACTGTTTGTCAATTTTTACGCGCTTGTTCTAGGGAACAGCGCGTTATCATTTCGTCACGATGTCTGTAATTTTTGAATTTTGAGCCGATACTGGTCTTAAACGATTAGGTTGAACTCCATGACGAAGAATCCGTGGTCAAATTCAATTATGTCCGTCCGTCCGTCCGTATGTGCACTTTACTTTCGAAGGAAAAGACTTAGCGACTTGAAATTGTCAGATTAGGTTTGGAGTCAAAATATCTCGCCCAAGTTCGTTAATAGGTGGAATCGGTTTGATAGTTCCTTAGCTAGACACACTTGAAATTTTGAGGTTTATTCCTCGATATCTCATGAAGTATTGACTAGATCAAATTGATACTTCGTGAACAGTTTCGGAATACCAACGAGCAACTTTGAGCGAAATTATGTATGGGTCCAGTTGTTAGAGAATTGAAAAAAAATTTTTTTCGAAAATTTTCGAAATTTTCGGTGGAAAATTTTATCTAAAAATATTGATTGAATTTCAATGTAATTTGGCACAAACCTTAGAGTCAGTATTCAACAACAACGTTTCAAATTTCAATTCGATCCGGTAATTACTTTCGGAGATATAAGGAAAAAAATGTTCCAAATTTCCTTCTTATTTGGAATTTTAACGTTATTTCCGCAATATCTCAAGAAGTACAGATGCAATCAGATTGAAACTTCGTAATCAGGTGGAGATCGCCAACACGCAATAAGGTGCAAAATTTCGTTTCCAACTTTTAGTTAGAATTTGAACAAGCGCGCAAAAGCTCCTTAATCCTAAATATTCAACCAGAATATCCATAAAGATACCAGCCGTATTTCGGAAACCGTTTATTTTATAACGCCAGGAAAAAAATCTAGAGCAACAAGGAAGTATTTTCATACATTTTTCAGGGGCCAATTTTGTCAGAAGTTTGTTTTTCAGAAAACTATTGATCATATTCGAAGAACAATTTGGCTCATACCTAGAGCTTTATATTTCACAGTAGTATACCAAATTTTAATTCGATACAGCTTTCTGTTTTGGAGATATTGTGGAAAAATAGGTTAAATTTCGTGGTTTTCTTCTCGATATCTTTGTTTTATAACTCAAGGAATACTGAATCAATCATGGTGAAACTTCGCAGCTAGTTTGAAGATGCTAAAGGACAGCTTTGTGATGGTCTTGTCATCAGAACAATTTGAAAAAAAAAATTCGAATTTTTTTTTCGATAATTCAATATTCTGTGATTTTCTTATCATACTATCCTCATTTAATTCTGTACGAACCTTCAAAGTGTCGATGAAGTACTGGATTTCAATTCGATCTTTTCTGTATTTTTGAAAATATTGGGAAAATCAAAATTTGAATGGGTATATCTCCGGAATCATTGGGTGGATTTTTCCTATTCTCGAATTCGGCCTTCGTAATTGAGGTCCAAAACTTCTATACAAATATCGAGTTTCTAGGTTGTTTCTATCGGAAGCTATTGTGTTTATGGTCGGCCAGATGTTTTTCACTCCCAATATCTGTCAATTTTGACAAAAGTCTCAAAAACGGAAATAATCGAAAGAAAGTAATTCTGCAAAGATTGCTCGTTAGAACTAATACAAATACAAGTAAAGCTGTTCTTCCACTTCCACTTCAACTTTGAACTAAGATTGATCAAAATGCTACAGACATTTTGAGAACCTTGGGACTGATTGACATCCTTCCTGAAATTGAAACCAATTCTTTCATTAGATGGACGATGACCTTTCCACCCGGTGGATCACTCGGTATATTTTGTGACCCTCCTTCCATTTTATACAAGGGAAGGCTGATAAGAGCATGTACGAATCGAGAGCAGACGAGATCGATTTCCCTGATTAATGGACTACGTTGTCCTAGGTTAGTTTGTCGTGTATGGGATAATTTTGCTCCATTCACAGGCGGGCCACGGTTCGACGGTCCTTAACGTTAACTCTTAGCCGCAAACGTAGAAAGAGAAGGCGGCTTCTGTGAAGTGAACTCTCGTTTCCCACGAGGCAACGCGTCATGGGGTCCCAGTCAACGTGACCTCACTCCCAATTCGGTGATGCAAGTCTTCGATGACCCTTCCGATTGTATAAATCTAATTGATAATATCTATCCGTTCCTGAATGAGAAAATACTAGCAAGTCGGTCTGCTGAAAATCAAGTCTTATTTGTTTTAGCGAATCTACACTGTTGTAATGATGCAGCAAAAGAGATAAGACGATCGAAGTTACTTTCACACCATAACAAGCTATACTTTCCAAATTATGAGAGAAAAAATCGAGAGGAGCATTTTTACGGTGGCGACAGTTTTTCATATCCAAGATCGAATTCTTATCTTAAATACTTGCATTGTTCTCCAGTACCAGATAAAATGAGGCTTGCAATGGCATTCGGAAGGCTACAGAATTATAGGACTCCGGCGTTCAATGTGAATGAATATGAGCGACAGACACCTGGGGGCCGATCCTTGAATCTCGATCAAGAATTAAAGAGTATGACAATTGCCATATGTCCGCGTCTATTTTCTAAGTTAAATATGAACAACAAGTAGACATGACCTGCGCATGGAACCAAATATCACTGGACAATCGAATGTTATATCTCCTATAGTCCGTACCACTCGTTGCTAATTGCTCGTTGAATATTTGCTTGAAAACATAGTCGAAATGGCGAATAGAACTCACAAATTTTGTAGATGCTCGAGAAAATGTAGAAAATTGACATAGACATATGACAGTTGTCATACTCTTCAATTTTTGCTCGAGATTCAAGAATCGGCCCTCAGAACTCTTGTCCGTAAATACTTTTAGCGCCTGAGGCGTCTTTTGGAGATTATTCTAGCACTATTAACTAGGATCTTTTTTCCCTTTGAAAGAACATACCTTCGACGGTACCAGGATACCGAGCGTCCCACGAATACTGCGCGTTAAAATATCTTCGGGAGGGAATCGAAATCCACGCATGCGATTTTAGGCTTAAGCTTTGACCAGCGAGATGACTCCCTGTAATTTTTTTAGATTCGTGGGACTTCCGGTTTCGCCGGAAGTGACAGCAACTTCCGTTTTTCAGATGGGAAGCCCCATATTCAATAATGAGAGTAGATTCCTCATGAAATTCTGAGTTGTTTCAGTGTCAAATTTCTGAATCGAAATTCAAATTGTTAAAAAAAATTTAAAATGGCGCTCTGCTGAAACATGGATATCTTCGAGGTTTTTCATTCGAAAAATGCCGTTTTTAGGCTTCCAATAGAAGTAAAACTAATGCTGCTCTCACAATAGTCAGAATTGAAAATCCCATACAGAAGGTCACAAGAGCGTTGTTAAAGTTTCGAAAACGTAAAAACTCAATTTTTTCAATTTTGAACATCATTTTTTGATAACCATAATGAAATCTACGTTGAAAAATAATGTAGGTGTGGGAATACCCTAAAATTAATATTTTCTGGGATCTACAGTAGCGATTATATTTCTAATATCAATTTCCCCCTGAATACAAACAAAACTAAAAATTAAGCATTTCTAAAATATTCTTAAATAAATGTTCCTTCGGTACAATAATTTCTTTCTGAGAATTAAATTCGGAAAATAATCGCGTACATTGCTTTTCACGAATACCTCAGAAAATATGAATTATGGGGCATTGGTGTTATTACCACACTTACAGTATTTTTCGAATTAGATTCCAGTACGCTTCCACAAAACTGAGGTTCTAATTTGAAAAAATTGAGTTTTCACTTTTTTGAAATAACAATAGTGATCGTGATGAAACTTGATTTAAAAATATCGAAAATAAAAACTCGAACTTCATTTTCAACTATTTTATGTTTTGCGATCTTCACGAAATTCTGCATGAATCCTCGAGTTGTCTTTTTCAATCCATATGAACATGCGCGCGAAAGCTGCTGGCTTAATAACTTTTCCCTAAAATTTTTTATACTATCGATAGAAATTATTCACATACAATTTTCGATGCTCAAGAAAAGAATATTTTGGAATTAAATTTTAAGGTACATTTTAACCATGAGTAAACTTCTCACCAAAGCGCAATTGATTTGTGTTGAATAGTCGAACAAAAGACAATTGCTGTTTTCCCCTGAAATTTTGTTGTCGATTGACGCTGATCTCACGATGGAAATTTTATGATGTCTGAAATTAGAGGTCTTAGAAAGGGGGCATTATAAATTCTAGAGGGGCGCCCCAAATTCGGCCGTAAAAATGATGGGGAAATGCATCGGAACAAGTACAGGTCGGGTCGAAAAAATGCAATCATTTCTAACCCGCCAGTACTTTTAATTATAAACCGTGGACGTCGAGTTTTATCATCTGTAAATTTCGTTAATGAAAGTGTTTTTCTCGCGCAGTCCCGATTGGCGTTGTATGTAAATTATGGAAGGTGAAGACAGTATTCTGAATACAGGGGCGTGTTAGAAACTGTAGATTTGAAGTGGAGGATTTTGGATGGTTCTCGAACGGCTTCAACGGTAAAAAACCATATACGAAGTCCATCATAATAAATACTCTATAGAAAGTGTTATTCGGTCATGGATGATCATAAAAATAAAATTCCGATTTCTGCTGATCAAAATGGAATGAAATTTGTATTTTGACAGCTCAGTAGTCATTATAATATTTTCTTCATAAATACAGTGCGCATCAATATTATGGAACAAATTCATTTTCAGAAGAAGAATATTCGGCAACAAAATCGTGAAACAGGTCAATTTTGTTTCACTTTTACCAAATTTTCATGCATTTTTGAAGGGTTTTTGTTGCACCCTGTGCCATCCCCATCAACCCTCTAAATTTTTTAATAGGGAAAGTAGGTCATGTGGTATTTTTTTTGGCAAGGGCTTTGTATCTCCTTTACAGGCGTGCAGAAATTTTCAACAAAAAACTTTTTTTTTTGAAAAATTAGTTAGTTCAAAGAGGTTTCAGTATGTGCACTTTGTCATGGCTTATTTACTTTGAGACGATGGTACCTGTTGAAAATTGTCACCGAATTAAAGTCGACCATTACAGTTTTGTTCATGCACAACTTTCAACCCCTACGAACCCTTTAAAGGAGAATGAAATTTTTCACGTGAGTGGGTTGTGCATGAACAGAACTGTAATGATCGACTTTCATTCGGTGACAAATTCCATTAGGTACCATCGTCCCAAAGTGAATGAGCCATGACAAAGTGCACATACTGAAAACGTCTTTGAATTAATTAATTTTTCAAAAAAAAAATTCTGCACGCCTATAAAGAAGATACAAAGACCATGCCAAAAAAGTACCACATGATGTACTCTCCCTATTCAAAAAATTTACAGGGTTGATTGGGATGGCACATGGTGCAACAAAAGTCTTTCAAAAATGCATATAAATTTGGTAAAAGTGAAACAAAATTGACCTGTTTAAGGATTTTGTTGCCAAATATTTTTCTTCTGAGAGAATGAATTTGTCAGGTATACCCATTCAAAATATTATTTTCCCAATATTTCCAAAAATACAGATTAGATTGAATTCAAATTCCGTACTTGAGTGGGAAATGGCAGCTTCAAGGTTCATGCATAATTTCTTGGGAAAAAATGTGATCAGGAGATCGCAAAATATGGAATATCTGGAAAAAGTTGATTTATTTTTCAGATTGTTCTTATGGCAATTCCATTACAAAATTTTGCATGGACTTGTTCATCAGTATTCCCAAACAAGAACTAAGTTTCATCATTATTGAATTAGCATTTTTGAGTTATGTTAGAAATAAGAAATTAGAGCGATAACGAGGAAAATAACACGAAATTTGACATATTTCTTCCCAAGTCACTGGAATTTGCTACAATAATGTGAAATAGAGGTTCCAAGGTATGTGTGAATTTTATTCGGAATCTGATGAATAGCGCCTGAAAAAAATTTTTCGAAAAAATTTTGAAAAAATAAAAAAAAATTATTCGTCATTTATTTACTAGCAATACGAAATTGCTCAAGAATTCGTACGTCAACTAAACTAACTGCCAATTTGCAACTCAATCAATAGAGTAGATTCTGAAATATTAGGAAAATTAACTGTTTCAAATGACTGTAACTCCGAAACCGTTCAGTTGATTTTGCCCATTAACGAACATAACCGTCTTATTTTACAACCAACGTGAAGTCGATATGTTTTTTTTCGTTTTCACGTAAATTTCCCTACAGCCAGACAGAATCGATTTTGACTTTGAATAAAGAATACATTCCTTATTTGAAGGATTTTGATGGAGAATTCGTCATAGGCCGGACAGTCGGTCCAACCTTTTCGTTGAGACCAATTTTAGCACAAAGCTGAACAATTACATATATTTGAATATAAAAATAGCACGCTGTTCCTTAGAACATTTGATATTGCGATTGTTTCATATAACTTCAAATTTTGCTCTACCGCCCTAGTTCGAGCTCAAGGAAAATTCGTCCAAATTCTATAATAGAACTCATTTCGCCCATTTTCATTTCAAGATAAAAATTTCTATCTTCCAATCACATTCGAAATTTGAGCGAAATCATGGTTAGCCTTTCCTCAGAACAAGAGAGCTCATATGGCTTTGTTATCACGATTGATCGAATATTTAAAGTTTAGTTCAGTTTTTTTAATTTATTCTACAACCGGTGTAAGTGATTAAAATAACTCGAATAATTTGCACGAGCTGTCATTTCTTCACAAGATTAAAAAATCTGATACGGGCCTGGGTGGATTAGAGGAGGTGAAGACAAGTGCCTTTCCCGGCCAACCGGCTGGAGCAGCACTAATTAAAAAAACTTATGGGTTGTTTTATAGACGGAAGGGTATTTGCAATTTGTTTTCCCATTTGCTATTCCTGCAACGTAGGGACCATTTGTTTTTTTGCTCGTTATTTTCAACCGACACATTTCTTTTCATTTATTTCATCCAGGTTCCCGAATAATTCGACTTTACTCAACCGGAAATAACAGATTTCCCAGAAATAGACCCTTGCGATATCCCAGAAAATAAATAAGGGCTAGCAATTACAAATAGATTGTGGTTCTTGCTTGGAAAATAATGATATAACAACTATATGACTTTTTTAGGGTTTCCAAATCTTTTCTGACAATTTCAAGTCGCTGAGCCTTTTCCTTCGAAAGTTAGAGCACATACGGACGGACGGACGGCCGGCCGGACGAACATAATTGAATTTGACCACGAATTCTTCTTCAGGGAGTTCAACCCAATCGTTTGAAACCACTTTCTGCTCAAACCTCGAAAATTATAGACGTCGTAACGAAATGATAACGTGCTGTTCCCTAGAACGAGCGCGTAAAATAAACCTAGTAAAGCACTGACGTGAAGTCAGCAGCTTTTACGCGCTTGTTCACATCGCGAACTGGCGACTTGGAAATTTCAGTGGAATTTGAATGAAATATGAAAATTTACAAATTTTCCCATGGATGATTCTTCTTATTGACAAGGTTCATCTTCCAACCAAGTTTCATTTCGATCAGATGAATATTTTTCGAGCTATTGAAAAATCAAAATTTCAAATGGCTGTAACACAAAAACCATTCGGCAGATTTGGCCCAACTTGAAAATTTCAAGACTCTAGGTCTTTCCTTTCAAAAGTTAGTACATACAGCACAAACGGCTGGATGTTGCCCGTCCTGAAATAATTTACTTATGGCAAATGAGTAATCATAACATTTCATGCGCACGTTCTAGGAAACAGAAGCAATCATTCCACCTTATATCTATTGTTTCAACTTTTTTAGTCGAAAATGCTCTCGAACGACTATGGACTCACTGGTGAAGAATCTGGGGCTAAATAAAATTCTGTTCGTCTAGCCATCCAGCCGTGTGGTGCTTTCACATTCGAAGGAAGATGTCTCCAATTATAGGCCATACAATATTTTGCTTCCTCAGTTTGTTCAAAAACACCACATCGATCGTATTGAAACTTGGTCATTAATTGAAGAATCCAAACTCGCAAACTTTCGCAAGATTTCCTGATGATCAAACTACTAAAAAAATCAACTCATGAGCTCATTCCTCATGATCGTAAGGTCTGGGGTTCAAGCTCTTGACCGGGAAAGAATTTTTCCGGTTTTCAGGGAACTATTCGCTGTTGGCTAAACAATTAACAGTACTATTCCTAACGCGCAAATAATTAGTGACAAAGTGACAAGAATTGAAGAGTATAACAATTGTCATATGTTTATGTCAATTTTCTAAGTTTTCCCGAGCATCTGCAAAATTTGTGGGAATTCTATTCGCCATTTTGACAAGGTTTCAAGCAAATATTCAAGAAATAAAATGAATGCAAGATATCGAGAAGTTTCAAAACGGAATATAAACATAACCTTATAACCGTTTCCCTCGACTTAGCAATAATTAAGTGGTACGGAGTATAGGAGATCTAACATTCGATTGTCGAGTGACCTTCGGTTCCATGCGCAGGTCATGTTCTACTCTTGTTGATTATATATTTTTTTTTTTCCTTTATATGTGCCGGGATACTATGTCCATCTACACATTCTCAAGTATTTACTTAGATTCTTACTAAATCACCACCACCTATACACTTTACAACATCCATGACCTCGCCGGGATTCGAACCCGGTACCTTCAGCATCCTAGAACATGTTTCCACCCTCTAGTCTACCGAGGTAGTCTTGATTATATTTAACTTAGAAAATCGACGCAGACATATGGCAATTGTCATATGTTCATGTCAATTTTCTAAGTTTTCTCCAGCATCTGCAAAATTTGTGAGAATTCTATTCGCCATTTCGCCTATGTTTCCAAGCAAATATTCAAGAAATGAACTGAATGCAAGATATCGAGAAATTTCAAATCGGACTATGAACATAACCTTATAACCGTTTCCTTCGACTTAGCAACGAGTGGTACGGAGTATAGGAGATATAACATTCGATTGTCGAGTGACATTCGGTTGCATGCTTAGGTCATGTCTACTTGTTGTTTATATTTAACTTAGAAAATCGACGCGGACATTTGGCAATTGTCATTCTCTTCAATTCTTGATCGAGATTCAAGAATCGGCCCCCTGGTCTCGTATCTCTCACAAGCATTAGCTTCTGAGGGGTTTCTCAGCGGAACCCAGGAGAATCAGCAACAATACAACAATACAATACAAATAAAGTTTTCAGAAACTGATTTTCATGTTTCACCTAAATTAGGCGGATCCACTATAAAATTTCAACATATTTCACACGCCAACGTATTCTATCTGATGAAGTATCATTTTCATCCAGCAAGCAGATGGGTGAATGTCGACCATACTTGGGATCCTCCACAAACACAAAGGACAAAAAACCAAAACATGAATTATTTAGACGTATGTAGAAAGCGGCATACGGCATAAAAATTGCATCGGAAATAGCCAATTGTTGAACGTGACGGTTTCACATTCTCTGAGGAATATTGAAAATTGATAGATGGTGGAAATAAGGAATAAATCAAAAGGATAATATGTATATTGGGAAACGGGAGAATAGAAGCGAAAACCACTAAGAGGGTGCCCTCTGTTGTGTTGAGGAAATAACGTGTGGCTCTGGAATACAAAATGTTAAATCTGAATGCTTATCAATTATTCAGGCAAGTCTCAGTGGGACCGTTTCTCATACTACATATCTACAGAACATATCTGGTTACAACACGAAAAATTACCTTGCTTCCTCTGATATATCTTCAGCATACACGCATTATTTTTTCTGCGTTTTGTTAATTTCCTCGTTTGAATAAGTTATAATGACACTTTTCTAGCTACAATGTATCGTTAAGAAGAACGCTACTTGTGGATATTGGCGGCTAATTGAATTCAACTAATCTTGATAGTAACTTTACTAAGAATATTCTGCAGTATTCATACAGGGTGTCTTTAAACATGCTTCATGCTGTTTGGTTCAGGACTCTATTATTCTTCCTAAACTTTTCATTCTTACGTTAGGCAAAAATCGTTGGAAATGATTGCGTTACATGTAATAAAAATGAATTCGACATCGAATTCAAATATATCTGTTTATCGATTAATGCTTATTTTGGGGAGGATTTTGCATCATTTGAAGCACATTAATGAACTTAACCTTGAGCTCCACTTATCTGATATTTGAATCATATTGTATGTTTTTCAGTGATGTCACGTCCAATATCTGAAATATAAATTAAATATAATTTTTTTTTAAATGGAAAACACATTTGCGGATTGCAGGATTGAACTATTGGCCGAGGGCAGTTTTTTGGAAAACAGGTTGCCTAATGAACAATACAGGAACAATACAAACGATAAACAAAGCGAACTGTGACGTTTCAGTGTACACACGTCACAATTCGCTTTTTCTATCGTTTGTGTTGTTCCAGTATCGTTTATCAGGCAACCTGTTTTCCGAAAACTGCCTTTGACAAAAAGTTCAATTCTGCAATCCGCAAATGTTTTTTCCATTAAAAAAAAGTTATATTTAAGGGTGTTTTTCATAAAACACGATTGATATTTAATATCTGTTTCAGATATTTGGAGTGGAATCTCAGAAAAACCTACAAAATGATTCAAACATATCTGTCCATCCATCCAGTTGAGATAAGGTATGGAATATCGTGAATATCTTTGAAATGAATGTTTTCAGATAAGTGAAATGAGGAGATTAAGGTTGTGTTCATTAATACGCCAAATAGTTTCGGAGTATTAGTCTTTCGAACTTTCGAGTTTGATTCCTCGATATCTCAAGAACTATTTATGCGATCGGATCGGAAACTGGTAGTTAGCTGTAGATATACTGTCCCGCAACTAAACTGCTCCACAAGAGTTAGGGATATCGTATTCAATCGTTTTTAAAAGTATGTAATCTTCGAGAAAATCGCTGTAAAATCATTTAAAACTCAATAACAACTTGAATCGATCCAATTGAAATCAGTATGAGATATTTCGTCAATCTGCTCGCCTTTTTTCTGAAGTTTGGTTCTTTGCATATGATTCATGAATGTTCTTATTTTGAAATGAAGTCAGTTTATCAACGGCTTCGATTTGAAACGAGTTTTCTGAAAATGCCAAGACGTAAATTAACAAACGCTGAGGCTAATAGGGCTATCGGAATGCTACAGGGTGGCCTAACTCATGTTGTTGTAGCGGAAAGGCTCCAGAGTCAGCCAAAGTGTGATATTTCGACTTTGGAATAGGTTCAGGGAGACAGGTTCCGTGTTGGAAAGATCAAGGCTTGGTGGGCGACGAAAAGCAACACTTGCTCAGGATCGTTTCATCACCGTTTCGGCGAGAAGAAACCCTACATCTACGTGTAGAATGCTACGGAATACTCTTCAAAATGCAGATGGGGTCCAAGTTTCCATCGAAACCACCAGACGACGTTTGAGAGAGGTTAATCTAGGTTCTAGACGTCCATTAAGAGGAGTTCCATTAACACCATAACCATAAGCGTCAAAGACTGAAATGGGCAAGGCAACATATCAATTGAAACGATCAATGGCGTAGTGGCCTTTTCACTGATGAATCCAGATATGGCCGATTTTCAGGTTCTCGAAGAATAAGGGTATGGACAATCCCACGCATAGCCCGTAATCTTCGCTATGTCCAAGAAGTCCATCCATTCCGAGGGGGTAGTGTTATGGTATGGGTCGGTATATGTTTCAACGGGCTCACAGATCTACACATTTGTCCTGGGAATATGACCGCCTAACACTATAGGGAGCATGTCATTGACAATGTTGTGCCAAATTTTCACTCTGCTATTGGTGAAACTTTTCAATTTCTAGACGATAACGCTAGACCGCACCGTGCAGCCATAGTTGAGAATGCGCGCAAGGAGCTTGGTATTCCACATTTACCAATACCTCTGCACTCATCAGATTTGAATTGCATAGAACATGCATGGGATATGCTCCAAAGAAGATTAGATAATCATCAACCTACCCCAGAATCCTTAAATGACCTGAGAGAGCTTCTGCCCCGTTTATGGAACCAAATTCCTCAAGAAATGTTGAACAACCTCGTGTGTAGTATGCAAAAAAGATGTCAAGCTGTTATTGATGCCCGTGGAGGCCATACATTGCATTGATAGTCTTAAAATTCTCTGGAAATAAAATTTCGTTATTTTACTCGATTTTTCTTAACCACCCTGTATACGCTGCAGACTTACAGGCTTAAATTAATTTTCAACTTGAAATCATATTAATATGAAATTTCATCAAAAAATCTTATTTTAACTATATTTTTTTGGAATTTAAGTCAATATCCCTAACTCATTTGGAGCAGTTTACTTTCACGCATAATGGTGTATCAAATATCCCTTGTATCCGAATTCAACCAGTGGAGATATTCGGAGACAATATGTCAAATTTTGTTGTTATTTCTCGGTATAGTAGTTATCTCCCGAAAAAGTCAAAAAATAAGATCAATCATTCAACTTGTTGCCAGCAGAAAAATGCTGATCCATGACTTAGTGCAAAATTTCGTGATGATCGTGTCATCATCGAGTGTCATAACTCGAAAATAACTTCAATCATGATTATGAAACTTGTTCTAAATTTCATGATGATCATGCAGTTTAAATTATTCATCCAAGCGATAATCTTTTCACGTATTGAACCCGCCAGACGCCCCTTTACCTTACTTTTGCCACCTTTTTTACGTGCTTGTTCTAGGAAACTTCGCGTTATCATTTCGTCACGATGTGTATAATTTTCGAATTATGACCCGAAAATGGTCTTATAAACGATTGGGTTGAACTCACTGAAGAAGAATCCGTGGTCAAATTCAATTCTGTCCATCGTGCCGTCCAGCCGTATGTGCTCTAACTCTCGAAGAAAAGACTTAGCGACTTGAAATTGTCAGATTAGACTGAGAGTCCAAATATTTTGGTTAAGTTCGCTAATGGGTGGAATCAGTTGGATAGTTCCGCAGTTAAGCCCATTCGAAATTTCGTGTGGATCCTCACGTCAATGCTTTTTCTCATATCGTGCTCATGATCATCCTCACGACCGATCGTAAACACAATACACAATAACAAAAAATCACAGTATAATGTCCCAGTTGAATTATATATGTAAACTTTCTCAAATTTCTTTTTTTTTATTTCAAATATATTCACTTGCTCCCGAATCGTATTTTCATTGAATAAAAAAATTTCTAATTTTTTTTTCAGAAACTTTTCATCAGATTTCTATACAATTTTATGCAGACCTTGAAATCTATGTTCCACAATATAATACCAAATTTTAGTTTCATTCGATTCCAATTTGCGGACATATTGGGAAAAAAGATGCCAATTATTAAGAAAAAATATTTTTTTTTCGCCCAACAATTTGAACATGCTTTCGAAGCCGCTGACTCCACGCCATGGCTTTTATATAATTTTTCACTTGAAAGAATCGCAATCTTATAAAGAATAACACTATCCATAGTTAAAGAACTGTAAGAGAATATGGAAGTCTATGCCCAAAGCTTCTTATCACAAGATCCACGATTGAAGTGTTAATCTACCCCTAAATACATGACTCACTGTCGTGTACCGTTTGTCACCGCCCTAATTCAAAGCGGCACCTTCAGACTTTTCAAACCAAAATGAAAAATCAGACCGATCCAGTAGGAGAGGAAAAAATCACCCAGATAAATCATGACTCGCGTTTTATTGAATGTATCGGCACTGAAGTGTCGCAGAAACAAATGTCCTGTCAAGAATAAGCTTTATTGCCTTTGCGATACAAGCTGTACAGAATCCGGGATTAGGTGTTTGATAGGATGCAGAGTCCCGGGCCCTTGGGGGCCCAATTTTAATGACTAACTTGTCTCATGCCCTGCCAATAATTAAGACAAACACTCGTGGGAGCTTGACTCCTCCGCCAGTTACCTCGGAAGACACAAGTGCCGATTAATTCTTGCAGATTGCTCACTTCATCGGCTTCATTCATCAAACTACTCCCGTTTTATGAATATTAAGTAGGCCGACATTGAGAAGAGGATTGGCACCCTTCGTTCATAAACTTCAATCGAGGGGGAGACTGAAGAAGCTGGTTTTGAGTGTTGTCGGAACATATCCGAAGGTTGATTCGATATCCTTGGGAGGCAGGGAATTTGAATGAGATTATGACACTGGTTGCGTTGTTTGAAGTTCCATGTGAGAAATTCATTTGGATGAACAACGGGAATTTAAAGTTCATTTCAACGATATTGTTCGAAACATAATTCCACCCATTGATACAGTGCGCGTCAAAATTATGGAACAAATTCATTTTCTCAGAAGAAAAATGTTTGGCAACAAAATCCTGAAACAGGTCAATTTTTGTTTCACTTTCAACAAATTTAATATGCATTTTTGAAGGATTTTTGTTGCACCCTGTGCCATCCCCATCAACCCTCTAAATTTTTTGAATAGGGAAAGTAGGTCATTGGTATTTTTTTGGCAAGGTCTTTGGTTCTTTTTTACAGGCATGCAGAAGTTTTCAAGAAAATTTTTTTTTTTAAAAATTACTTTGTTCAAAGAGATTTTCAGCATGTGTACTTTGTCATGGCTCATTTACTTTGAGACGATGGTACCTGATGAAATTTGTCACCGAATGAAAGTCGACCATGACAGTTTTGTTCATGCACAACTTTCAACCCCCTCACGTGAAAAACTAGAATGTGTGAATCACTGCGCTTCAGTTATGATCTTAAGTAGGTATGTTATTAGTACGTTTCTACTGAAGTTGAAGCTTTTCGATGAAATGTTTCAATTCTTAGAAAGATTTCTGACAACGCAATGTCATCAATGTTATTAATGTGTAACCAGGTACATTTATGTAGAGATTTGAAATTAGAATCAATAAAATTGTTTTCCATGCTCATGGCTGAAAAAAAAACGTGAGAATTGATGACATTGCGTTGTCAGAAATCTTTCTTTGAATTGAAAAATTTTATTGAAAAGTTTCAACTTCAGTAGAAACGTACAGATAACATACCTACTTAAGATCATAACTGAAGCGCAGTGTTTCACACATTTTAATTTTTCACGTGAGGGGGTTGAAAGGAGTTGAAAGTTATGCAGGAACAAAACTGTAATGGTCGACTTCCATTCGGTGACAAATTTCATCAGGTACCATCGTCTCAAAGTAAATGAGCCATGACAAAGTGCACATACTGAAAACCTCTTTGAACTAACTGATTTTTCAAAAAAAAAAAAATTTTCTTGAAAATTTCTGCACGCCTGTAAAGAAGATACAAAGACCTCGCCAAAAAAGTACCACGTGACCTACTTTCCCTATTCAAAAAATTTGGGGGTTGATGGGGATGGCACAGGGTGCAATAAAAATCCTTCAAAAATGCATATAAATTTGGTAAAAGTGATACTAAAGGGAGTTTTAATAGCTTCTGGCTGAGTTTAAAAACTTTGTATGGTCCTGAACAACCAAAATCCTAAGAGAAACTACTTTATTAGCCTTTTTTGCTGTAATCGGCCTTCGAAGTCGGATAGGCTAAAAATCATTAAAACACGATTAAAGTTATTTTTCTAGTTTTTATCATTCTTATGTGATTTTACAGTATGTAATTCAATTGAAACTCCTGTGAACTAACTGTAGCTCCTGTTAGTTTTATAATAATTTCGGTCTCACCATTGATCATAAATTAAAGCATATTTCAAAATTGCTAGTTGTGAAATTTCTTGCTTTTGGATGAGAAATAAAAGCACAAATAACTGAAAAATTACCATTCACTACAATAAATCCTCAAAATCCCTTCCTCCAACTTGAATACATTATCGTCAACGTTTTTTTCTTCTATTTTTCTTTTCACTTCTCAAACTTTTGTCTTAATTCTGTTTCGTTGTTGCTTACTGTCGCATACACTAGCTCTTTCTAAAATACCCGAATAAAAAAATCGATGGGGTTTAAGGTCTGGCGAAGGCGCAGGCCATTCGATCGGACCTCCATCTAAATGTAAAAATAGCACGAGCTACAATTATTTTACAGGAATTATAATTGAAAGTATTTTAAGATACACCCAGGTGTGAGGAATAACCCAAGCAATTGAGCGCTTACAAACATTTAACATCTTATTCTCCGATGAAGCTCATTTTCATCTCGAAGGGCACGTAAACAGGCAGAACCTTTCACTATTGGAGTGCAAGCAACCCCAAATGTAAGCATCAGAAACCCCTTCATCCGCCAAAAGTGACCGTATGGGCTGCAATGATATCGCGAGGAATTATCGGTCCATACTTTTTTGAAGATGAAAATGGACGTGCTCTGCCACGAGTTCGTGAAATTTTTCCAGGCACATTAATTTCGAGGAGAGGTGACATAAATTGGCCGCCACGGAGTCCTGATTTGACTCCTATGGACTTTTCCTGTGGGGTTCCTCAAGTTTAAAGTCAACATTAATGAACCAACTTCTCTGGACCAGTAAAAACAAAATATTCACCACGAAATTGGAGCCATCACGGAGCCTACCTGCCAATCCGTCATCAAAAATTTTAATGCAAGATTGAATGAATGTCCCGAACGCGAAGAAAAACATTTAGTAGACATTATTTTTAAGAAATAAATTCCCAAAGAGTGTATTATAATAATAAAAAATAGTTTTTTGATGAACGGCTCAATTAATTTTTATCGATATTTGAAATATAATACTTCTTTCGAGGCATCTTGTAGATTCAAATGTTGGAAGTTCATGGAGTTCGGTACAAATAGTGGTTCACTCAAAAAAAATGTGATATTATCTGAAAAAGGGCTTATTATGACTTCGAACATTTGGCCGATCCTCCATATCTTTCTCTTGGCATGCCAGTAAGAAAATGCAGTTATTCAATGAATAAAAGTCTAATGTAACCGAGGATGAAGCCCCTTTCACATAAATCCCCATAGGATATCCGTGCTTCCCTTATTTCCTATTAACCCCATCTGAAGATGGTGCTCTAGGATCCTTCGTGCCCTGATCTCGTTCTTAATCCGATCGACACGATGTTGCGATACGATCAGTGATTCTGAGGGCCCTCACACACGCACCTCTATCGGCCACTTATCTTAATTTACTTCCGGTTTTGATGCCAGGAAAATGTAAACAAGCCGAGAACCCTCTCGTCTTGGAAGGTTTTTTAAAGTGATAGAGAGTTCGTAATGGTGAAATTTTACGAGCTAATCCTTGCGTACGTCATTGCACTCGGTCGTATGGAGTTCGCTAGATTGTGGACTGACTGTATTAGATTGAACTCCTTGCATGAGTGAAAAAACTGTTGAGAAATAAAAAAAAATCTGATCATTTTGCCCATCAACCAACTAAACCGAGATACTAGGTCTCCAAACCTAACAAGAATCTAGATATCTTCCTTCAAAAGTGAGAGCACGTACGGCCAAGCAGATTTGAACCGGACCACGGATTCTACTTCAGTGATACCAACCTAATAATTTCAGGCAATTCTTGACTCGAAATGATATCGCTGTTTTACCTCGAACAAACGCGTAAAAAATCCAATTTGAATACTACGTAATAACTGAAGACTTTATAAATTGTTTCGTTGTTTTATTCAGAAACATCCATCATCCGTAACACGAAGGATCAAAACGGGTTATATTGATTTTTCGAATCCGAGCTTACCATATTGCATGGGAGCAATCGACCCAAATTTTCAGACACTTCGAGCAAGCACTGACGTGAATTCAGGCCTTTTTACCTTCAAACCTACCCTCACATGAAAGTTGTTTGGTTATGACTGAATTTCAAAAGAGCCTGGTTAAAAAAATCTAGAAGAGCACTGCCGTGACGTCTTTAACGCTCATGTCCAAATTTGTTGCCAAATAAGTTTTCCAAGTCGTTTCTTCCGAAAGTTATCGTGTTTACGATCGGCCGTTTCTGAAAGCAATAACTTAGAAACTCGATATTTGTAGAGTTAGTTTGGGGCTCAATTACGAAGGTCGAATTCGTGAATGGGTAAAATTCGCCCAATGATTACATAGGTATACCCATTCAAATTTATTTTCCCAATATTTCTAAAAATACGATCGGATTGAAATTCTCAATTGATCTTAATTATGAAGGCCAAAGTCGTGAAAATTAAATCCACCCAATGATTCCGCAGATATACCAATTCAAATTTTTACTTTCCTAGTAATTCAAAAGATACGAATGAGATGGAATTGAAATCCAGTATTCGATTGAAAAAATGACAGAGTAATTGTTTATACAGAATTTCGTGGGGAAAATATGATCAGAAGATTGCAGAACATCTATTAAATATTTGAAAAATTGAATTTTTTCTTTGAAATTGTTCTAACAGCATTTTCTAACTAGTCACTAAGTTTAATCATGATTGAATCAGTATTTTTTGAGTTATTCCGGAAAGAACGATACCGAGGAAATGAACATGAAATTTTACATTTTTTTTTCAATATCTCCGAAAATAATGATCGAATCGATCTGAAATTTCAACGAACTATGACGTTTCCTAGTACAAATCTGACTCTTTCATCATACAAAGGGGAAAATCTTAAGAATTATTTTCTTTCGATTTTTCGTTTTGAGTTAAGACTTGTGTCAAATTGATATTTTTGACAAAAAACAGCAACACAAATTCATGTGTTTCGAATTTTTTTTTAATTCTACATCTTTTTTAAGGAAATTCAGCCAAATAGGGTCTATTTCTACAGAACAATTAGCAAAATTACTCTCTCCATTTAACAAAATGCAAGAGGACTCTTTAATTTTTTTTTTCAAATTATCTGATTCCAACATCAGATTTTTTTTGTATTGTCCCAATCTATCATGTGATTCCCAATGGTCAAACATACATGGTTTGTTATTTGGGATTTTTGTATGTCTCTATTTCTTAGGTTGTTTTTGTACTCTAGTTTTCTGATATCTAATGGTCTTGACGTTTCCCCTGTATATGCCTTTCCACAAATACATTTTTTTGATTTTTGTGTCTCGTTAATTGTTTTAGTTCTGTTGATTTGAAAACCGTTCTTATATTGAATTTAGCACCAATTCTTCTGATCAAAAATTGTGTTCATAGTATTCCCTGTATTTCTGGAGAGACATATACAGGGGAAACGTCAAGACCATAAGAATTTTGTATTGTCCCAATCTATCATGTGATTCCTAATGGTAGAACATACGTGGGATTTTTGTATGTCTCTATTCCTTAGGTTGTTTTTGTGCTCTCGTTTTCTGATATCTATACATTCCACTGTATGTGTTTCTACTAATACAGGAAATACTATAAGCACAATTTTTTGATTTTTCTTCCTTGTTAATTGCTTTGGTTTTATTTAGTATGGATCTCAATACATTTACCGGAGTCAATATTTTCAGCCGATTAATAGCAAAACATGAGATCCTTTCCATTTCAATCGTCAGAATTGAAGGATTCCTCGAGGGATAATCCCTATTCGCGACACGAAAAGGAAGCATTTCAGTCGCCACTTAAGAAGTTATAATGTTAGCTGCGAGGTGCTCTTTCGACCCTGATGGTAGGACGTGAGAAGCTCTGTAGGGTTCACACACGTTGCAAGTATTCCTGCTGCATTTCAAGATGGCTTGTACGCGTTATGACGGTTAGACATGTACGTTGGACGCATCCCTGACCTACCCTTGGCGATTGGTCACGTGTGGCGAATATAGATGGCAAATCTGCAAGCGAACATTTCTACCATTTCGATTTTCGTGTTAAATTAGGATGTCTACGTGACAACATACTTGTATTGGTCTGCTTTTCACCCTTGCTTCAGAATTTTCAGAGGAAGTTGGTACTCTCATTGTTATCTTCGTCTTTCCAATGAAGGATAAATGGATGTGAATGTATGAAGATGCTTATGATCTTATCTGTAATGATGTTGTGAAATCCACGGAAATGTGTACTCTGTGTCGTTAGAAAAATAGGAAAGACATGTGCGACTATTATCAGTATGTAAGAAGCCATAGGGTTGCTGTATAGCTCTTTTGGATGTTGACGCTTTGAACTATCTTCTCCAACGAAAAACCTGGAAGATATACGTGTTTCAGCAGAGCGTCATTTTAAATTTTTTTTAATTGGAATGAGGGTTTTTCCTTTGAACCAAAATGCAGTAATTTTCATGAAAAACCTTAAGAACATCACATATCAAACACATAATTTCAATATAATATTTTAAAAAAAATGTTTGATCACCTAAAACTGAAAAATTAAAATGGGGATTTGCATTTAAAGGGATTTGTCTTGAGTGCACGATATGGCAACGTCGAATTCAGCTTTCTTGGAAAGGAAAGGACGTCAAACGTGTTACTTTGCTTAGGAAAACAGAGATAGCTATACTTCGATCTGGTTAGAGTAGAAGACAACGACCAAGGAATAGGAAAAGAAGAGCACATAATGTCATATAACTGACAAATCGCATACGGAAACTGTTTGGTTGTATTGACAAAGTACACGTGTGTACCATAGAATAGGAATAAATATTTCATTATTCCATAGCAGACTTTCTGAAGGTTATTTGATAAAATGATGAATCAAACCCATAATAATTATGTTCAAATTTGCATTTGCAGTAATAACCGAAATTCAGGAAAACCCCCATTTCACGAATTAAAGGAATTTTTCGATAGAAATTAAAAAATTTCACATCAAGACAACTCAGAATTTCATAAGGAATCTATTTTCTTTAAAAAATGTGGTGCTTTCCATTTGGAAAACGAAAGTTGGTGACACGAATCTCAAAAAACTTAAATTCAGTCATCTCCACAGTAAAACCTCAAGTCGAAAATTGCAAAAGTGAATTCCGATTCCTTCCCCAAAATATTCTAACGAACGGTATTCGTGGGACACCCGGTATATGGTGCTTTAATTTTTTGGAAAATTGTATTCCTCCCCAAAATTGATCGCTTTGATGCATTACTGCAAACCGATTTCCTTTTCGTTATTTATGAAGTTATCCAGATTTCTATAGGTGCAAGAAATGAATGCAAACCCGAAGGGGCTACAACTGCACACCCTCGAAATGTTAGCGGTTCAGTGCTGCGCTAGACAAATGATTATTCTTATGACCGACATCAGTCTTTATAAATGTATGCTGCTAGCCGGGACTGCGTCCACATTTGGAATGCATGAAAATGTCATCATGGGGGACTTCAGTTATATGTCATGATTGACTTACAATATCCCATAATAAGTGGTCAAAACGATACCGCAGATAGATGATTCTTCAGATGGAGTTGATGGAGTTCACATTGATTTTATTGATGGGAATCTTTCGAATAGGGATCTGGAATTATTGCTATCACCGATGATAAAACGAACAAAATCGAGAAAGCACCGACGTAGGGAGCTATTACTCACTTGTACGTATTTAATGTTGAGTACTGTCCCCTTCCACAGAAAAACAGATTCTATTGAAGTATTGGAACAGTTTTTCAACAGCCCCGAATTTATTTTTCAAGTTGAAGAAGAACTTTCACCCAAGTAATTTATTAAAAACCTTTAAAAGTACTGCCGTGAGGGCCGCAGCTTTTGCGCGCATATTCAATGGAAATTACCGCTTTGGCAACGAGTTCGAACGTGCACCCAAAAGCTGCTGCCTTAAAGGCAGTGCTTTTTAGGTTTTTTTCGATGGAGTACTACAGTTCAATTAGATCTAATCTGTATTTTGGAAATATTGGGAAAATAGAATTTTGAATGGGTATATCTACGGAATCATTGGCCGTTAGGCCGACCGTTAACACAATAACTTTAGAAAGAAAAGACTTAGAAACTCGATATTTGAGGAGTGGGTTTGGGGCTTAATTACGCAGGTCGAATTGATGAATGGGTGAAATCCACCTAATGATTCCGCAGATATACCCATTCAACATTTCATTTCCCCAATATTTACAAAAATACAGATTATATTAAATTGAAATCCAGATTTTCATCGAAATGTGGCAGTTCGAAGGTCCATACAGAATTTCATGAGGAAAGTATGATCAGAAGATCCCAGAATATTGAATATTTGAGAAAAAGATTGAAATTTATAACACCTACTAGATTTCCAAAAATAAAAGCATCTTAAATGATCCCGAGAACTCTGCTGAAATATTTGAAAGTCATAAGTCCTTCATTTTCCAAACAACTTCTTGATTTCAATTTTTGAAAATATTGAAAAAATGATTATTTTTATTAATTTTGAGTAGGAAAATGAAAATGGTGAGTAGTTGTTATAGTAAAAAACATTAATATTATTGGAATTGGTTCGTGGAGAAAAGAGTGCTCCAGTAATAATGTTTTATGTTAATATATCAGTTTGTTATTATTATTATGTTCGTTTATTATTATTATTATTGAATGAAATTTTGAATATATATCGGCGAAACCATTGGGCTAATTTACCCATCCCCAAATTGCGCCTTCATTATTTAGGTCCAAACCTACTCTTTGAATATCGAGTATCTTACTAATTAATTAATTGTATTAACCTTCGTCAGCCGTTAGGCCTAGTATGTCACTAACTGACTAACTAAATTTGAGTTTTTAATGTCGATTAGGGAATTTCCAGAAGGAGCAGGCAATTTTTCAAAATCTTCGGTTCTTTAAAGATATCTGAAAACGAGAAGTAAAATAAAATGATCGTTCATGCAAATTGTTCCTGTGTTAGGCCTTATACACTACTCCTCAGGTAAAATATAGTCAATTCTTTTTTAGTATTTTCACCAAATAATTCATGAGAATAAGAAATCAGTCCAATAAAAAATGTTCGAAGAATTCCTTCCAATTATATGATGAAAGGGCCTGATATAGACACCGAAACGCATTTGCATTGTCTAATCCTTCATATTATTTCAATATCATTATAAAGCATTAATGTCCATAACATACAAAAAAGGAGCAATTTCTATAAAGAATAATACAAATTACAAACATGAAAAGTTCTCAAATAAAATTGAGTACATTATTTAAGACGAAAATGAAATATCGAATATGATTCAGTATCACATTGATTACTCAGACTACCTACTCTAAGTTTTAGCATACAATATTTGAAAAAGAAGTACCGAAAATCACATGCGGATTGCGGGATTTGAAGTGTTTGCTAAGGTCAGGGGCAGTTTAAAAAAAAATTGGTACCTAACAATCATCGAACTGAAATGTGAGATAAAATTAGCAAGAATAACTTTCTTTCAACACTTTCGTAATTCAAAACTTGTCAACAGGAGGATTGAAAGAATTTTTTTGTCTTGATTTGGATTCTCAATTCATATATCGATTTCAGGTTTTTTTGGACGGATTTTGCATTATTTTTCAGGTCTTTTCTAGGTTTCCAATGTTTCTTTCAAGAATTCAAGGAAATTGTAATATACAGAAAACGCCCTTGCGGATTGAGGGATTGAAACTATTTGTCAAAGTCAATTGATTCCTGCAAATATTCCCTTAATTGTCGGATGAAGGAGTCAGATATAGTTAGAATTTTGCAATTCTTTCAGATATTGGCAGTGAAAACCTCGAAAAAGAAACTGAAAAGTAATTATTACTTAGAGTAAAGCATTATAAATTTCAGTACGTATTATGTTAGACCTTTTTGCGCGCATGTTCTGGGGAACAGCGTGCTATCGTTTTGTCTCAATGTCTGTGATTTTCGATGATTGAGCCGAAAATGGTCTCAAACGACTAGGTTGGACTCACTGATGACGAATCCGGTGTCAAAATCGATTCTGTCCGGCCGTCCGTAGACCCGATTACGGTCGTACGGAAAATCTTATCGACTAGGGTAGGAGGCATTTCAAAATGCGACGGTTGAGTTCGTTCATGGGCGAAATCGACCAAACGGTTTCGGAGTTAGAGCCCTATGAAGTTTTGACTTTATTTTGGCGATAATTCAAAAACTACTGGAACGATTGGATCGAAACTTGTCAGTTAGCTGGAGTATAGCAACTTCTCGCGAAATTTTGTTGAGATCATACTATCCGTGAATAAAAAAAAAAATTGTTTTCATAATTTTTTTCGAAATTTTTTTTTTTTGCGACCTGTTGATGACATTCGGAAAAAATTCAGCGCGAACTCTAATCTCCATATTCCACAGCAGTGTGTCAACTTTCAATCCGATACGGCTATTAGTTTTGGAGATATTGGGACAAAAATTTGAAATTTCGTAGTTTTCTTTCCGATATCTTTGTTTTTTTTCGGTATTACTCAAGAAATACTGATTAAATCACGATGAAACTTCGCACCTAGTTCGAAGATGCTGAAAAACAAGTTTGTACAGAATTTCGTGATGATCGTGTTATTAGAACAATTTGAAAAAAATTTAAAATTTTTTCTTTCAAATACATATTCAATATTCTGTGATCTTCTTGTCATATAATACTCATTAAATTTTGTATGAACCTTCGAACTGTTATTCTTCCGCAGATATATCCATTCAAAATGTTATTTTCCCAATATTTCAAAATTACAGATTAGATATAATTGAAATCCAGTACTTTATCGGAAAATAACAGTTCGAAGGTTCATACAGAATTTAATGAGGATAATTCATCGAAAAAAAATCTGGAAGAGCACTGCTGTGAAGGCAGGAGCTTTTGGGCGCATGTTCAAATTCGTTGTCGAGGCGGTCATCTACATTGAACATGCGCGCAAAAGCTGCTGCCTTCACGACAGTGCTTTTCTAGATTTTTTGTTTCTTAAATTTTGTTGAGCATTTTTCTCTTCAACTTTAAGCAGATTTTCATTATTTCTAGTAGTAACCAATTTTTTATAGTCGGTTGAATAATGACCTGACATCAGAAATGCCAGTGATGGTTTATGATTTAGTTGGAATTATAACCGAAGGAGGAAATGGAATGCAACAACTGACCCTAGTCCGTGAGTCTGAGGGCTTACGCTCCCTTGGTCTCACTTAAATCAAACCGGATTTCATAACAATGTGCGAGGAAATGCCCAAGCAGCGGGCACACGCAAACACAAAACATATTATTCCACATTAATCCCACCATTGGTCACGGGACTTAGGACGAGATTTACTTTTTAATGTTCTATTGCGGTTTCCAATCAGAACGGGCTTAGTGGGGTGGACTCGCGGTATACAGGGTGGATCTTTCTCTCCGATCCTGTAATTAGATATCTACATGTTTGCTCCCGGTTTCGACAGCCATAATCTCTTCAGATAAGTTTGGTATTTTGTAGCGTTCGATTGGATAAGACCGCGAATTCTTAATTTTTGTTGAGAACCGCTGTGAAGCTTGAAGACAATTGATTCTTATTTCGAAAATGTTGCATATGCCACCGTTTTTCCTCACCTTCATATTGTTCACTGATTAAAGTCGTTTGCTTTCGTGCGCATGTTCAATTCTGGTGATATACTGAACGCGCGATTTCTTAGATTTTTTTCGATAAACTACTGGATTTCAATTCGATCTACATGTAATCTGTATGTTTGGAGATATTGGAAAATAAAATGTTGAATGGGTATATCTACGGAATCATTAGGCGGATTTTAACCATTCACGAATTCGGCATTCCTAATTAAGCCCCAAACCTACTCTACAAATATCGAGTTCTTAAGTAAGGAATTGTGTTTACTATCGGCCGTGAGGTGAATTCCACCCGATGATTCCGTAGATATACCCATTCAAAATCTTATTTTTCCAATATTTCCACAAATACACATTGATCGAATTGATATCCAGTATTTTATCGAAAAATTACAGTTCGAAGGTTTACACAGAACATCAAGAGGATAATATGACAAATGATCCTTAAAAAAAATTTCTCAACAAAGTTTAGTGGAAAGTTGTGCGATAATTTGCTTCAACTTACTTTCAAGTTTCAATTCAATCGCATGAGTAGTTCCGGAAATATCAGGGAATGAATCTCAAAATTTCAAATGACTATCACTCCGAAACCATTTGACCGATTTGTCCCATTAACAAACTTAACCGCCGCATTAAAAAGCGCGATCTAATCTGAGAGTCTCAAGTCGCTAGCTCGCTTTTTTCGACAGTTATCGGGTCGTCGGCCGGCCGGCCGGACAGGATCTATTTTGACACTGGATTCGTCATCGGTGGGTACAACCTAGTCGTTTGAGACCAATTTCGGGAAAATTACCGACATTTGGACAGAACGATAGCATGCTGTTCCCCAGAACTTGCGCTCAAAAAATAGACACCACCATATGATGCAAGTAAACGTGTGTCCATAACTCTTCGGTATCTATCGTAGTCTGGATGAAGTCTGTCAGGTGGACGTTATGTTTGCTGATTTTCAGAAGACTTTTGATAAGGTCAGTCATTAAATCCTTCTTGAAAAACTCAGATGTAAGTACGGCTCCTCAGATGCATTACGGAGGAGTATGTTTCAACGTCCGGTATACCTCAGGGATCTAATCTTGGCCCACTCTTAAGTATACTATTTATAGATGATATATCATTGATGTGATGAAGGATGTTGAGCTGGTTTTTGCCGATGCCTTGAAAATGTTTCGCAGGATCATGGGTTCAAATGACGGCAGGGGTATAGAACGCGTATATCAGTAGTGTATCGTTAACAGGCCTTAATATTTCTAAATGTAATGTTATGTCTTTCACGAGGAGTGAGCAACCTGTTAGGTTTCCATACACAGTTTACGGCGAGCCTTTGCCGAGGGTAACAGAGGTGAGAGATCTGGGTATAGTTTTTGATAGTGGTCTCACTTGCATTCCACACGTCAATCAGTTGGAGCTTGCAGTTTCGAAGATCTATGGTTTTATTATACGCAATTGCAGATATTTCACCGATTCATCAACGTATGTGTGCCTGTTCAATGCATTGATACGGATCAGGTTGGACTATAACTCGATGATATGGAATCCAATTTACGCTTGTCATAAACAGCGCATTGAGTCAATTCAGAAGCGCCTTTTGAAATATCTCACTTATGGGGAGGATGGTGTGTATTCCGGAAGAGGCTCCGATTATAGCTTGATTTCGAGTAGATTTGGTTTGTCTTCTCTGGAGGTTAGAAGAAACATATTGGCAGTGTGTATGGCGTTTTGAATAACATAATTGATTGTCCCTCCATACTGGCTATGCTCAATTTCATAGAAAGAAGACAGAATTCGAGATCACGAGAACTTTTTTATTTTGCACCAGCACATCATATCGCTCCCCGTTTCGGACACAATTAGTGTACTCCTTGTATCTGAGATACTTTAGAGCCGGTAGACCATAGTAGATGTCAATAAATTCTGATTTAAATTGTTCGTCTGAACACTTATCGCCCATGACGACGTGATCTGGACCACTTGTTGATATAAATTGAGGGATAAGGCAATACTGCCTTCAGGCGGTATAATATTTTCCAGATTGCACGCCTAATTTTCAACTTTTTGAAAATCACGGAATAATTGCACAACCTCTTAATATCGTTAAAGAACGGTTAATCCAAATACTGTGCAATAATATTGATTGTCCGTAGACCGTAGGAGTAAAAATCAACACATTTCCATTATGTGAACTATTTACTTGGTGCACCCCGATAAAAAGGATCCAGTGCAGGGCAACAGGGGTTTATTGATGGCAGAATATTTCGATTCGATAAAATGTCGGGCATCTAATAAATTCAAAACGTGAAAAAATTTATGGCAGTGACCACTCGATGACTGGGTACATATAAGTAGTGGTTTTATGGGCTTCTCTTTCGCTGGCCGGCCACCTTTACGTTGCGTTCCTCAACTTGTAATGTCCATTGTTGTCCACTAACTGCTACATTCCGTTGATTTGATCTCGAACCGGATAGACCAACAAAAACTAATTTGCTAAACAAAAATTCGAGATAATGATTGCCCGGTCTGGTCCACGGATGCCGTTCGCTCACGGCGATCGGAAGTGACATTGGCCACGAGCGCGGTTGTCAACAGCGCCGGCTCTTGGACTACCCGGCCCCTGTCTGTCTGCCAATTCAGGTAAGCAGACCTGACTGCCGATCTCCAACTCTTCATGGGGCAGACGACTGTGACTGCTGAAGGCATTCCCCTATTGGAATCGATTATTTTCAATAATTCTTCTTTTTACGCGCTTGTTCTAGAGAACCCGTTATCATTTCGTCACGATGTCTGTAATTTTCGAATTTTGAGCCGAAGATAGTCTCAAACGATTGGGTTGAACTCCCTGAAGAAGAATTCGTGGTGAAATTGAATTTTGTCCGTCCGTCCGTTCGTCCATCCGTATGTGCTCTAACCTTCTAAGAAGAAGACTTAGCGACTTGAAAGTCGTCAGATTAGGTTTGGAGTCCGAATTTCTCGCTTAATTTCGTTAATGGGTGGAATCGGTTGGATAGTTTCGGAGCCCATTTGAAATTTTGAGGTTAATTCCTCGATATCTCATGTAGCATCGACTCGATAAAATTGAAACTTCTTGGACAGTTTTGGAATACCAACGCGCAACTTAGAGCAAATTTCGTGTGAATCCAGTTGTTAGAAAATTAAAAAAAATATTATTGGAAAATTTTTGAAATTTTTGATGAAATTTTTTTTTTCTCTGAAAATATTGATTAGATTTCAATGCAATTTGGCACAAATTTAGAGTCAGTATTTAACAACAATCTTTCAAATTTTAATTCGATCCAATGTTCACTTTCAGAGATATAATGTGCCAAATTTCGTTGTTATTTGGAAATTTAACATTTTTTCCGCAGTCACTCAAGAAGTACAAATGCAATCAGATTGAAACTTCGTAATCAGGTGGAGATTACCCACACGCAACTAGGTGCGAAGTTTCGTATTGTTCTAATGGTTAGAATTTGAACAAGCGCGTAAAAACTCCAGAACTCACGTCAGTGCTTATCTAGATTTTTTTTCTTCTTCTAACGTTTCCTAAGCGCTTTGGATGTGAGCAACTTGTTTGCTTGTGCCTAAAACGGTTCGATTCTTAAATCTTGCTTAGTTTTAATATTCTTGCGCGCATGCCGTGGATCAGAGTGCTATAGTTTTGCCTGATGAATATCTGTTATTATCGAATGTTGAGCCGAAAATGGTCTCAAAAACTATAAGGGCTAGTATTATCAATCCGCAGAAAAGTTAACTACAACAGCCATTCTCAACTTGATAAGTGCTCAATTTACCAGTGAACAGTGAACTGCTGGTTGACTGTCAAAATGGTTTTAGAACATCTGCCTTAAATTGGACTCACTGATTGAGAATCTGATGTAAAAATCGATTCTGTCTGTTGCCAATATAACTTGAGAACGACAAGAGATAACGATTTGCTACTATTAGGGTAGTTGGAGACTCAAAATGTAACAGTTGAGCTTGTTTATGAGCCAGATCAGCCAAATAGTTTTGGAGTTATGCTCATTTGAATTTTTGAGTTTATTTCCTCAATATCTACCTATGCGATGGGATCGACACTTGGTACTGAGCTGTAGAATATTGCCTCGCAAATTTTTTTGAGATGGTATCGTTAATAAATGTCAAAAAAATTTCCGGAAGTTTCTCTTGAAAAATTTAATTTTCGGTAACAATTCATCTCATTCCAAAGGAATGTTCATATTATATGAAACTGTGTCAAAGTTCAATTTCTCCCGATTGTATTGTAGTGTTCGAAAATATTGCGAAAACAATTATGTGAAGTTTCGTGGTGGTTTTGATACATTGAATTAGGGTTTCAATAGTGATAATTTTACTTCAAGTATATAATAATAATATATATCATTTTTTAAATTAATCGATATTAAAAGGCACTGAAAGTTAACAAAAAATCTTCTGAAACTATTTGGAACAATTATCTACATACAAGAGGAACAAAAGCTGAATATAATTTAAAAAGCCATTACATACTCATTGATAATAGTTCTTTTTTCTTCTTTAATGATAGGTATAGACAGAGATTTTAAATATTTCATGCTGGATTTATTAGTTTCGAAGTAATTTCTATTGTTCATTTCTTTAGTTACTTTTTTGGGCCATAGGATTCTTGTTGTTCTTTAGGTCATTGGCCAATGGATTTTATGTTTGAATGAGAGCTCATCGTCAACATATATCCACCAGCTGAATTTCGAATTTCGTGGCTGTATTTTTGTACATGTTGGGCTGACGGCATTTCAAATGTATTTATCTGCTGAAACTTCAGGTGGATTTTGTGCATTCTAAACTTGTCGCGATAACTTCGCCAAGGGATGACTAGAATACTTAGGTTTTCAGGACAAGTTTAAAGCTTAAATACGAATTCAGAATGGACAAGATAGTTCAGAAAATGTTTTTTTTTCGGAATTTCGTCATTCCAATATTAACAAAAACACAGATACGATAGGCGGGCTGAAATTTAGCTCGTACATATACGATGAAGATAAGCTCTAATTCAAACTCAAGATCTTGTACTCATTTGAAAACACTTAGTACATACTTCGTGAAAATATTACTAGGTACCCAAAATTTAAAAAACGGCAATTTATTGATGTTCTTGTCAGCAGTTACTACCTCAACACAGTGACTTCTGATGATATTTGACCTGAATAGAGACACAAACCAAATGAGAATAACAATGATAAGGGGCGGATAATTTTAAGTAAACAACGCTGTACGATCAGACGTAGGAGCTACACACACAATAGCTTCCGAAATAAACGATTTAAGAACTCGATATTTGTATGGTAGACTTGAGCCTGCTTCACGAAGATCGAAGTCGTAAATGGGGCAATCCATCCAATGATTCTGCAAGGAATGGACATCCATTCGAAAAGTTATCTTTCCAATATTTCCCGAAACACAGCTATGATAGAGTTGAAATATTTTAGCTCGCTAAAATAGAACGGAAACAGGTGCTGTACCTACAACATTTATCTGCGAATTCGAACAAGGCGGTAAAAATTCCGTATTTCAAGTCTCTATATATATATAATATCAACATCATTTCTTCAATGCAACCGATATTGTGGTCGCGATCAAAAAAGACCATTAAAATGATCACTTCTCGTCAATACCTCACTGATTCACCATGATTCGTTCAAGATATTCATTCAATTTCGTGGAGCTTTTTCGATAACAATCACCTTTCTCATTGAAACGAAATTCTCGACGTATATTCAATTATGTCTGTTCTTCCGATCGGCTGTTGTATCGACGCAAAGGCATCTTCATTCTTCTTTCCTTGTTTCGCTCTTCATTCATTGTCCTTGAAGTTCACCGATCAAACTTGTAGGTGTTGTCGGTTCGGCCGTATCCCGTCCTCAGACCTTATTGTTTTTTTTTTTATAATCTGCACTTTAAAATCATCAACATTTCGCTGTCATTGTTGTTATTTATTTATAACCCACCAAAAACTCACCGCTTTCTTTACATTCGGTTGTATACCATCCTTATTTCCTTTGAATGGAGGTTAATTCATCTTGTCAACGTAAACCGATTGATGTCAATTCAAGAACGGATATACCAAATTCTGCGTCTGATGTAAGCTTGCTTTTTTCTTAAATTTGCTGAATTCGGATCCCTCTAGGCTGTGTCGCCTCGTCCGCATTTAACCACTTCTTTTGGTTCATATGGAAAACTTTAAAAACTCCCTGGAGACGTACAGCCATAGGTGTATATCGAGAAGGCAGAACTGCTCCTTCAAATCGAAAAAATTTTGCCGTCGGTCAGTCATGAAAAAATTGATTTTTCCGTTCATGTTTTTTGAGACTATTTGATATTTTTCACAGTCGACGTCACTTCAATATAAGAACTATTCCAGAAGACACTTTTTCCGGAAGAAACGTTTCTTTATTGTATCGATTTACGGATATTTTTGGAGGGTTTTTCATTATTTTACAGGTGTTTTCTAGGTTATACATTCAATATCTGAAAAAGAGTGTGAAAAAAATTATTTGTCAGGGGTAGTTTCTAGAAAAAATGTTGCCTAATGAAAAACGTGGGAATAATGTAAACGATCAACGGAGTGAACTGTGACGTTTCAGAGTCTATAATCTAACTCTTTCATCAGACAGTGAAGTAGAAATTTGCAAAATCATTTTCTTCAGTCATTATATATTTGAAGACTTTCGTCAAATTGAAATTTTGAAAAGACCACAGGAACGCCGATTCACTCGATATGAAAATTTTTATTTTTCTTTATTGTATCGATTTACGGATATTTTTGGAGGGTTTTTCATTATTTTACAGGTATTTTCTAGGTTATACATTCAATATCTGAAAAAGAGTGTGAAAAAAACTATTTGTCAGGGGAAGTTTCTAGAAAAAATGTTGCCTAATGAAAAACGTGGGAATAATGTAAACGATCAACGGAGTGAACTGTGACGTTTCAGAGTCTATAATCTAACTCTTTCATCAGACAATGAAGTAGAAATTTGCAAAATCATTTTCTTCAGTCATTATATATTTGAAGACTTTCGTCAAATTGAAATTTTGAAAAGACCACAGGAACGCCGATTCACTCGATATGAAAATTTTTCTTTTTCTTTATTGTATCGATTAACGGATATTTTTGGAGGGTTTTTCATTATTTTACAGGTGTTTTCTAGGTTATACATTCAATATCTGAAAAAGAGTGTGAAAAAAATTATTTGTCAGGGGTAGTTTCTAGAAAAAATGTTGCCTAATGAAAAACGTCGGAATAATGTAAACGATCAACGGAGTGAACTGTGACGTTGCAGAGTCTATAATCTAACTCTTTCATCAGACAATGAAGTAGAAATTTGCAAAATTATTTTCTTCAGTCATTATCTATTTGAAGACTTTCGTCAAATTGAAATTTTGAAAAGACCACAGGAACGCCGATTCACTCGATATGAAAATTTTTATTTTTCTTTATTGTATCGATTTACAGATATTTTTGGAGGGTTTTTCATTATTTTACAGGTGTTTTCTAGGTTATACATTCAATATCTGAAAAAGAGTGTGAAAAAAATTATTTGTCAGGGGCAGTTTCTAGAAAAAATGTTGCCTAATGAAAAACGTCGGAATAATGTAAACGATCAACGGAGTGAACTGTGACGTTTCAGAGTCTATAATCTAACTCTTTCATCAGACAATGAAGTAGAAATTTGCAGAATCATTTTCTTCAGTCATTATATATTTGAAGACTTTCGTCAAATTGAAATTTTGAAAAGACCCCAGTAACGCCGATTCACTCGATATGAAAATTTTTAATTCTACTTCTGCTTTTCTGTAAATTTTCTTCATTGTCTGATAGAGGATAGAAACTCTGAATTGTTTAAGAGTTTAAGTTCACTTCGTTGACCGTTTGCATTATTCTGATATCGTTCATTATGCAACATTTTTCTAGAAACTGCGCTTGACGGATAGTTTTATGTCTGCAAGCCGAAAGGGCATTTTCCATAATTAAAGGTTATTGCCTTTCGATTTTAAACATTTTTTTTTTTCGTATATTGAGGCTGAAAACCTGGTCACTTATTGTGAGATTTTCATGCATTCAATTAGCCTTGAAATAACTTATTAATTTGCTGTTTCCGTTATATGTGGTACAGAATTGTGCGCAGAGTATTTTATTTGATGAAGTTCTGATTTCAATGAGAGAGAATTCGGATGAACTCAATTCATCAAGGTGAACCGATTGGTATTAATTCAACATTAATACTGCCTCATTTTTTAGTTCTTTTTGGGTTTTCACTCCCAATATCTGAAACAGAACTATAGAAAATTAAAAAATGATTGTCTTATCATGGAAAACGCCCTTGCGGATTGCGGGATTGAACCTTTTGTCAAGGGTAGTTCCTTGCAAAACAGATTGCCTAATGAACAATAAAGGAACAATACGAACGATAGACAAAGCGAACAGTGACGTTTCAGAGTACAAATCTGACTTTTTCATCAGACAAAGGAGATAATTTCAAGAATAATTTCCTTTCTAAAAATTGATGTCTACTGCATATTAACACTCTTGCTGCTTATAACACTTGAATATTCTTCGGAACAATCTATTCCACCTGTCCAGAGTACGGGATATACAGGGTCCCGCAACAGTGGCGCGGTGTTCCACACAACAGATAGGAATCTAGTTTTCTATGATGTTTAATTTTTGCTCGAACTCGACAAATTGAAAATGTTTTCGGTCACACAGGCTGTTCCATTTTGTCTGGGCGGGTCCCAATTTGGTTTTTTAAATGGCAACCTGTTTTTTATTACTTTTTCGGTTTCTACATGAAAAATAGAATACAGTTTATACAATCTTTACCACAAAAATTTCAAAGGTTTTCGAGATATTCTGCCTTTCTGCCTGACATGTCTTTTTTTCTAATATTCGTCTCTCAGAGTATTTGCCATTATCAAGTTGTGCCAAGTCCCATTAGAAATTATTTCTGATCAAATATTGAACATTGGTTACTCTCTCAAACGGTATATCTGAAATCGAACTGGGATATACAGGGTATGAAAAACACCCTGCGACATATTGGGAATGAAAATTAGCAGAATCTTCCTTATTTCAAATGGAACACCCTATATTTCATCGATCCATAAGAAGCACCAAAGAAAGCTCTACAAATTTTGTCTAGTAATCCTTATAGTAAATTTCACTAGTTTTTCTCGAAACCGTTCATTTTTCTGAAGAATATTCCTATACCATACCATTTAAATGGGATGTGAATCGTGGAGAGTTTGAACTCGAAAGAGGACAATTTCGACGACATTTCGACTTCTATGAAAGAGAGTTGCGAGAAAAAGCTAACCAGTAGAGTCAAAATCGTGAGGGTTTGAGTTTGCCGTGTATTTTTAAAAAAAATCTCAAAATCGACGAAACAAGCAATCGATCCCTGCTCCTGCTCCTTTTTGCTACTAGAAAATCTCTTTTCCTAGGTTTTTTGCACCTATATCTCAAATGATCGGTCCAAAAAAGGTTATCTATCGCTAAAAGTATATAAGTTAAATGAAAGTTGATATTGAAACCTTCAGAGTGAATGAATAACTTCGATAACGAATAAATGAGGGGGTGTTAGGAAAAACGCTCGGACACGTCGATTTGTAATTTTAAATGCGCATAGTTTTCAAGAAAATAAAATTATATAGGGTGTTTCATGCGACCGTGGCCAATACCAATTTTCTTATTTCAAATGTAACCCCCTGTATATTATTTATTTTTTGGACATAATTCATGTACAATGTCCTATACCTATCTTCAACTTTTTCGGAAACATTAAGTGTTTTCAGAAATGTTGAGTAACGTTAGAAGACAATTCTACACCAGATTAGCATGTTGCCAAGACGTTCGTGGCGAGCATTTTGAACATTTCCTACATTGACATTAATGTTTTTTTTTAATTATTAAGAAATAATCAGTATTACTTATTAGGTTTTGAGTGTAATGTACCGAATTTGTGAAATAAAATAATTTTCATTTAAAACGTTGATTTTTGCACTAAATCTGAAAACACTTAATATTTCTGAAATAGTTGAAGACAGGTATAGGACATTGTGCATGAATTCTGTCTATAATTCTCTGAAGAATCTGAAAAATAAATAATGTACAGGTGGTACAGGGCGTTGCATTTGAAATAAGAAAGTTGGTATTGGCCACGGTCACATGGAACACCCTATATAATATTATTTTCTTGAAAGATATGCGCACTTAAAATTACAAATTGACGTGTCCGAGCGTTTTTCCCAACACGCCCTCATTTATTCGTTATCGAATTTATTCCATTTAGCTGTTACACTCTGTATGTTTAACATGTGTTCCATTTTCTTGAATGAAGTCTATGTCCGAAAAACTGTTCTAGCCTGTGCAAGATAGCTAGTGTAATCTGCGAAGACTATCCGTTATTCTATGCCCCCTATCTTTTCGGAAGAAGTTGGTGGCTCGACGTGAACCATATTTTATGCATCCCCATAAGTAAAATTAGTTTCGTTAAATCAGGTGATCTAGCGGGCCACCACGGTTGAAACTATCATATCAATATCAAGTCGTTGAATGGAATCATAGCAGAGAAAAATGATTAATTGCCAATTTCCTTGAAATGAGCTGTTTAAAGTGAAATTAGTGAACTTAACCATAAGGACTACTGGACGAAATTTGTAGAGCTTTTTTGGTGCTTCTTATGGATCGATAAAATTTAGGGTGTTCCATTTGAAATAAGAAAGATTCTGCTAATTTTTATTTCCAATATGTGGTAGGCTTTTTTCCATACCCTGTATATTTCAGTTCTATTTCAGATATACCGTTTGAGAGAATAACCAATGTACAATATTTGACTGGAAACCAAATTTCAGTGGAACTTGGCACAAATCAACAATTTCAAATACTCTGAGTGACGAATATTGGAAAGAAGACATGCCAGGCAGAATATCTCGAAAACCGTTGATATTTTCGGGGTAAAGATACGTATGAAGTGTATTTTATTTTTCATGTAGAAACCGAAAAAGTAGTAAAATATACAGGTTGCCATTTAAAAAAACGAAATTGCGACCCGCCCAGAAAAAATGTAACACCCTGTGCTGCCGAAACCCTGTTTAATTTATCGAGTTCGAGCAATAAGGTAACATCATAGAAAACCAGATTTCCATATGTTTCCTAGCCAGAGATATGGAACACCGCGCCACTGAATTGCGACACCCTGTATATTGAATTGAATATCTACTTCATTTCGGTGAAATCCAAATCAACCATGTGATGGTTGAGTTGGTGAACCTCAGTAAAAAACATTTATTGGATATTATTGTCTTAAATTCTCAGCAAACGACGAAACCGTACCTATAAAAAAAAGATTCTTCTTGTCACTTTTATAACATGAAACCCCTATATTTGATTCAGGTATAGTGGAACCACTTCAATCAGGTTAGGATATCGATTAATAATTGATAAAAGGATTCTCAATTCCTCTCGATTACTACATGGAGAAAAAGAATAAACAAGAGTTCAGTCAATAAAATTATGTATTCCATATATACCTAACCTATAAAACATACCTAATAGGTTCTTGGTTTTATTTTGGGATTACATCACCGAAACAATGAAAAAAACCGAAATTACCAAACAGGTTTACCCACCTGTCGCCCTCTTACCTCAGGTACCCTCTGGTCTGAAAACCTCACCTATCTCGCAACCCCTCTATCTATGAACCCTGGTCGACTGATTCGCCGTTTTCTGGTTTCTATGAATGAGACTTAAAATGAACTTTTATCAGTTCCTTTGGCTTATAGATCAATCGGAAACGTAAGATTTATACGATCCTTTCACTTATCCACTCTGCCATTCATCTAGCGCGGTCGAAAAGATCATCTAATCGCCGTACGTGCGGGGATCGCAATAAATAAAGGCAAATTCGTGGTGCCTCCGAAGACTGGAAATTAGGGCCTTATGATCTGGGGGTCTGCTGAACCGAAAGGCGTTAATATGAGACCAGTAGAACCCCAAACACGTATGCCGACGTGACACAGCTGTACCCGCAATATCTGGAAGTTCTGGAACTGAAGACCTAAAGACTGACGTCAGGCAGAGGAAGATCACGTGACTGGCGTGAAAGGATGCTCACGTCCAGCCTCTATGTGCCGACACTGCTGATGCTCTATTCGGTTGTTTCGACGGTCAGATAGGCCGGCAGAATGTTTTGAGGAAAGACGAATAGATGAGGGCTTGGAACTGGGTTACAACGGAGAAATGCACTGACCTCAAAGCGATAATGCTGTGAACAAAAAAAACGAAATTGATAGACTTTTGCTTGCGCATGTTTGAGGCAGTTTTTCCATCCTGACTGTGGTACCTACGAAATGTAAATGAAGCAGCCTTTATATCTCGGCCCCCATGCAAATTCAGAAAAAACCTAGAAAAGCACTGCATGCTGAAGGCAGCATGTTCAATGGAGATGACCGCTTTATCAACGAATTTGAACATGCGCGCAAAAACTGCTGCCTTCACGACAGTGCTTTTCTAGGTTTTCTCTTGATTAAGAACTGGATTTCAATTCGATCTAATCTGTATTTCTGAAAATATTGAGAAAATGAAATATATATATATCTACAGAATTATTGGGCAGATTTTACCCATTCACGAATTCAACCTTCGTAATTAAGCCCCAAACCTACCAAACCTAACGGCTGACCGTAAACACAACAAGTTCCGAAAGAAAGAACTTAAAACTAAATAAATATATATTTGTATATTTGTAGTGTAGGTTTGGACTTTGATTACGAAGGTGGAATTCGTGAAGGGGTAAAATCCACCCAATGATTCCACAGATTTACCCATTCGAAGTTTTATTTTCCCAATATTTAAAAAAATACAGACCTCCAAAACATGTTATTCGAACCTATCAGCCGCAATACAGTCATCGAGAAATGTTGTCCTCGTAATTTATTTTGATCTGCGTGATTGAGAAGAAATCGTTGGGTGCCAAACAAGAACTTTACTGAAAAGGTATGAACCTCAAAGCAGTGTTTTTTTTCAACCAAGTACTGGATTTCAATTCGATTTGATCTGTATTTTCGGCTATATTGGGAAAATAGAATTTTGAATGGAAATGTCTGCGGATTCATTGGATGAATATTAACCATTCACGAATTCGGCCTTTTTATAGGTCGAACCTTATCTACAAATATTGAGTTTTTGAGTCGTTTTCTTCGGAGGTTATTGTGTTTATGATCGGCCGTGAGGACGACCGTAAACCCCCATAGTTCCGAAAATGTCATGAGGATAATATGATTAGAAAATCACCAAATATTTCCAACAGGAAGTCAAGGTGCGTTTGGTGAGGCCACACGTGAAAAGATAATCGCATTGCCTTCTAAACATGCTCGCAAGAGCTGCCGACTTCACGTATGTGCTTTTATGAAATATTTCATAAAACTCGTTATGTTTCATTTGAGTCTCAGTTCAGTATCTTTTTGTACATTTCCATACGAACATTACGAATCCCTGTGAATACGCCACTGATTATGTCGATTTAAGGTTAACAAAACGATTTCAGGCTGATTTTCCAGGTTCACACGTCCTCGCTTCTATGCGATTCCAAGTCCGTTCGTCTTTGATGTTCAACTGTGAACTCTCCAACCTTCGTTATTCGATCTTTTGAAGCACCCGTTAGATTATATCGAAAGGATTCCTTCAATCATGCTACGCTATAGATGTTTTCATAGGACACGTGATGAATTTCTATTTGGAATACGAGAGATATTTCAAAGTATTGATCTTCTCTATGAGACGCCGTTTGGGATGAAATAATTCTAAAAATGTTCTCCCTTGTCTGAATGAAGAGGCAGATTTGTATTCTGAAACGTCACAATTCGCTTTTTTATCGTTTTTATTGTGCCTATTGTTCATTAGGCAATCTGTTTTCCAGGAAACTGCCTTGACAAATAGTTCAATACTGCAATCGGCAAGGGCATTTTCTATGAAAAAACAATTTTATTCATTTTTTAATAGTTCTGTTTCTGGTATTGGGTATCCCAAAATAAGCTTTAATCGGAATTCATCGAAAGTTTCTTATTTCAGAAGAATCGACACATAAAGGTATTCCATTCGAAAAAAAATTTCCTGGCATAAATATGGCACCTACTACAATATTCAAAATATGGAAGACTCTCTTTACGCGCTGGGGAACAGTAAGTTATCATTTGGTCACGATGTCTGTAATTTCGAATTTTTGAGCCGAAATTGGTCTTAAACGACTAGGTTGTACTCACTGATGAAGAATCCATGGTCAAATTCGACTCTGTCCGTCCAGCCGTGTGCGCTCTAACTTTCGAAGGAAAGTACCTAGAGGCTTGAAATTTTCGGGTTAGGTTTGGAGCCCGCATATCTAGGTTGAGTTCATTAGTGGGAAAAATCGGCCGAACAGTTTCGGAGTTTTATCTATATAAAATTTTGGAGTTAATTCCTCGATATCTCATGAAGTACTGATTGGATCGGATTGAAACTTTTCAATTAGATCTTGAATACCAGCTTGCACCATTGTGCAAACTCTCGTATGGATCTAGTGGTTAGAAAATTTTAAAAAAATGTTTATTTGAAAATTTCTGAAATTTTTGTTGAAAAGTTTTTTTTCTCGGGAAGTGTTGATCAGATTTCAATGAAATTTGACACAGACCTCAAAATCAGTATTCAACAACAAAGATTCAAATATCAATTCGATACGATGTTAGCTTTCATAGATATATGGAAAAAATATGTCAAATTCCGTTGTTGTTCGAAATTTTTAGGTTATTTCCTCAATATCTCAAGAAGTACAGATGCGATTACATCGAAACTTTTTAGTTAGTTGGAGAGTATCAACACGCAACTTATTGCAAAGTTTCGTTCGAATACAATAGTTAAAACATTTTGAAAAATTGTTTTTCGAAAATTATCCACATCCTTATCGAAAAAAATAACTATTAACGCGATCAAATTGAAACTTTGGATGTACCTTGGAGTCAGTATTTAGGAAAGAGTGCTTTTGATTTCATTTCAAGCCGATATTCATTTTTGGAGAAGTTGAAAGATTGAGGTTATTTCTTCAATATCTCAAGAAAAACAGACGCGATCAGATTTAAACTATGTAGTTAGTTGAGGAATATCATTGCACGAATTAATGCACAAATTTGTGAAGATCGTAGAGGTAGAAAAATGTAAAAAAGTATTCGAAAATTTTGTAAATTTTGTTGAAACATTTTTCCACCGGAAACTATTCATCAGATCAGAATGAAATTGGTAAAAAAATCGAGTCAATATTTTACAACAGTGTTTCAAAGTTCAGTTTGATCCGATATTTATCTTCGGAGATGTTCGGAAAAAAATGTGTCAAATTTCATGATTATTTCAACTCAAAAACACTGCAACAATGCAATTTCGAATGGATATTTATATGCGGAATCATAGGTTGATTTCACCATTTCGCGAATTCGGCTTTTGTTATCGAACAGTTTCAACAAATATTCTGTCTCTAAATGGGTTTTCATTTTATGGTTGACAGTTAGGCCGACCTTAACCGCAGTGACATCCGAAAAAAACAACTTAGAGACTCGATTTATTTTAGCAGGTTTGGGGGTTAATTAAGAAGGTCGTTTTCGTGGGAAATTGAAACGATTTCGTAGAAATATCCATTCAAAATCTTATTTTCCCAATATCGCCAATAATGCAGATGTGATCGAATCAAAATTCTGCACTTAAAATGACGGCGTGAAGGTTCATGCAAAATGCCTGGAGGAAATGGCTTCCAATGTGAATAAGCGCGTAAAAGCTCCTGACCTCACGCCAGTGCTTTTCTAGGTTTTTTTGATTTTAATAAACTTGCACCATTGTTTCCCTGAAATATATTAAGTCCTGCTATACCTTATTTTTTCTAAGTCCAGACTGATATAGCAATACCAAAGTATAGTTCTGAACCATTAAAATATTCATCAGATCTGTGTATCCTACAAAACGGTTGATTGGAATAAAATTGAGCATGAAATGGATACACCTGTTTCAGAAGCGATTTTTTTCGTCAACGAATTTTATGTCCTCTCACTTCATGACTCGTATGGTCTTTGTTGTAGCTGTCGTGAGAACTGAAGAAACAAAGATACCACTGAAAGACGGCCGAGATACGCTTGATACTCGTGTTATTGGATCAGGATTATATTCGTAAAAAACTTATTTCCTTAGGGGAGTGATCAGACCCATCAAATTATAGGTGTAGGTAGCTATTGCTGGGCCATGAGAAGATTTACGGTGCAATCTACCAAAATTGCATTAACCACCGATGATTACAGTCCATCATCTTCGCCGCTTATACAAAAGTTAATGATAAAAAACATAATCATACTTGTTGATTTTGGGGACTGATGAATTTTCGATACGAAACAATACGTCGGATTAGTTCGGGTTTCGTCTATACGAATTGTTGTAGTGATTATTCATTATCAATTCTTCACTTTATATTGAATATTTATTCATTTCAATTTTTGACCTTGAAGGCGAAATGCAAATCAGAAAGTCAATGAAATGATTTTCAGTAATATTCCCAAATGAGTCATGAAGGAAAAAAATTGTCTCGAAACTTTTTTACGCGCTTTTGTCGTCACGATGTCTGTAATTTTCGAATTTTGAGCGGAAAATGATCTTAGACGATTGGGTTGAACTCCGTTCCGCCGTCCGTATGTGCTCTATCATTCCAAGGAAAAGACTTAGCGACTTGAAATTGTCAGATTATGCTCGAAGTTGAAATATATCGGTTAAGTTCGTTAATGGGTGAAATTGGTTGAATACTTTCGGAGTCAGGCCTATTTGAAATTTTGAGGTTAATTCCTTGATATCTCATGAAGTATAGACTCGATCAAATTGAAACTTCGTGGACAGTTTTGGAATACTGACGCGCAATTCTGAGCGAAATTTCGTATGGATCTAGTAGGTAGAACATTTTTAAACGATTTTTGAAATTTTTGATGAAAACTTTCTTTTCCTCTGGAAGTATTGATTAGATTTCAATGAAATTTGGCACTAACCTTGAAGTCAGTGTTTAAAAACGATGTTCCGAATTTCATCATTCGATTCGATATTTACTTTCGGAGATATAAGGAGAAACATCTGCCAAATTATTTGTTATTTGGAATTTTATCGTTATTTCTGCAATATCTCGAGAAGTACAAATGCAATCAGATTTAAACTTCGTAATCAGGTGGAGATTACGAACCTGCAACTAGGTGTTGATCTTATAGTTAGAATTTGAACAAGCCCGTGAAAGCTCCTGACCTCACGTCAGTGCTTTTCTAGATCTTTGATGGGATGGCTTCGATAATAGGTAAAACCTGTCTCATTGAAATAGCACGAACTCATCGATGTACCTTTAGTTGAATTGAATTGAATATATTTAAAAGAAGTTTCTACAGATGTGCAGAGTAGAATAACGGGGGATGTTGAAATTCATTTTGAGGAGAGCAAGAACATTTTCTAATCGAAATCGAGACCATTTTGAGCAAGGTAAAGTTTCATTAAGTTTCTGTTTTGTTGCTAATTTGTATGTTTCTGATTTGAGTTTTGAGGCTTATATTCCGAAAGGCTGTTATTGACGTTAAAAGAGTATTATTAATTGCATCGGTCTGATATATAAGGTATACATTTTTGGGCGAATGATTCCAGATGATTCTTCCTCTTTGTATTGAATTCATAACTTGGTCAATAACTACACACAATAGGGAATCAGAATTTCATCTTTTCATATTCCACAGAATGATGATGTTGGAAATACTTGTGGAAAAGTTGAGAGTCCGAACTCCGAAAAATTTTTTTACCTTATTTGAGGAACAGTGGATATTTCCAATAAAGGATATTTTGGGAGGATTTGTAAATATTTTTCAGGTTTTTTCAAGGTTTTCAATACCAAAATCTGAAGAAGAACCAACAAAATTAAATGAAAATTTTTATTTATAGAAAACGTCCTAGCGGATTGCTGGATTTCAAAAAAAGCTTTGAAACACGAAATTTATGAAAGAAAATAATTTAGCAAAATTTCTCCCTATTTTCTGGTTGAGGATTTATGAATAGACTCTGAAACGTTACAGTTCACTACGTTGATCATTTGCATTATTCCGATATTGTTCTTTGAGGAACTTTTTTTTTAGTAATTGCCCTTGACAAATAGTTTGGATGTCACAATCAGCGAAGGCGTTTTTTTTTAAATATCGATTAAAGCTTATTTTGGCAGGACTTTGCATCATTTTGTAGTTTTTTTCTGGGTTTCCACTCCCAATATTTGAAACATAACTATTGAAAATTAATCAAAAATTGTTTTTTTAATGGAAAACGTCCTTGAACTATTCGTCGAGGGCAGTGTATTATAAAACAGGTTGCCTAATGAACAATACCGGAACAATACTAACGATGAACACAGCAAACTGTGACGTTTCTGAGTACTCATCTGACTCTTTCATCAAACAAACGAGAATATTTTCATGATAACTTTTGATTTTTCGTTTTGTCTTTCAAAAAAAGCTGTAATCAACAATTTTCATTCAATATTTAATAGTTTTTTATTTCAGATATAGGGAGTGAATACCTTGAAAACACTTTGAAAATAAATATTTCTGTTTGACCCCTCTGAATTTACTAAACTGCCGATATAAATACTTTCGAAAATATGAAGGAAATTAAACGCGAAAAAATGAATTTACACTTTTTGTCTCATCGTTCGATGCTGTTCTCGAATATGTGAACGTCAATGAGAAATTGAAACACACAATGTGTTTTATTCCAAGTTTGTTAATCCTGGCCTGGATTTTGGAGATCCTCAATGGCAGAATATCGAGAGAAAAAGCAGAATAATATTTTTACCAAATGTCAAGGAATATGTTGAGTGATTTGTAAGTAATGACATCAAAAAGATATGATTTATATTTTTGAAACACCCTATATCGCGATAATCAGAACCACATAAATCGATTATTCAAAACTGTAGAAGGGTCCCCTTTTCCTGAATACCCATTATAAGGCCCTTCAAGAAGCGTGAAGATTTGAAAGAGACCCCACGATACTCAATTGTGGTCCATTCATATAATCAATCAGAAGTCAGAAAAGCTGTTCTTCTTAAGGAAGGCATGGAATAACTGCTAATAGTATTAATTAGCACTACCGGTTGATGAGTTCTGTTTACTTCAATAGAAGAATCAATTATTCTTTCACCAAGTCTTTGTATACATATACATAAATTAAATAGGCGCAATTAAAATTAATTAAACACCGAATAGCCTGAGTATTTACATGAAGTACTGAATGAAGCAAAATCATTCGTAAGAATGTCACTTCTTGTGGAGATATGAATGGGAACAGAGGATAATATCAAATAAATAATTTAGTCACCCGCGATCACGAACAGTTTTGGTTGCATTTTAATAGCCGAAACAGTATTTTAACTGATGTCAGTCAAAAGAATTGTCTTCGTTATGATTCGGTGATATCTCAGTTCAATGAAAAACCATAGAGGGACGCCCGTTAGGTTAAATGTCACAATTATCGTTTCCTACTCCAGTTGTCAATTCGTTTAAAAGAAGGTAAAATTTTGGTATCAATAACGTAATGCGTCGTTTTTTTGGTTCATATGGTCTAAAGCACTGTTCAAATGCCTGTAGTTTGCGAATTTTTCCCGAAAATGGTATCGACTCTAGGTAGGACTCACTCACTGATGAAGAATTTGATTTCTGAATCGATTTTGTTCGTGTTTGGACAATTGAACGGCCTCGATAACTTGCGAACGGATAGAGCTAGCGAATTTCAACTTTAAGCCGACAAGGTTCGTTGATGGGCTATAATAATTTGAATTATTTGAATTATTTCAGCAAAACCGCAGAAAATACTCATCGGATTCGAATGGAACACCATGAAATTCTGAGAGGCAACTGCTCACAAAATTTCGTTGGGATCACATATTCAGAAAATTCGAAAACAAAATTCTGGATTTTTTTATACCTATTTTTTCCTCTTTTTTTTCGGGAAGTCTTTAACCGATTTCAATGACATTCTGTACGGATCTTGCAGTCGATATTTTACAACAAAGTACCAAGTTTCAATGAGATCCGGTTTTAATTTCCGGTGATATTGTGAAAAAAATATGTCGAATTCCGTAGATCGTCGTAGTTATTTCCGGAATATCTCGAAAAATACAGATCCGATCACAATGAACCTTGGTCACCTGGTTGGCAAATCCTGATGCTTGTGCTCGTGCACAATTTCGTTATGATCGTGCCATGAAAACAATTTTCAAAGAAATCAAAACTTTTCTTGCCCATGAATTTGAATATGCGTACAAAGGCTTATGACTTCACGTCAATGCTTTTCTTGAAATTTCACTCATATCCATTGTTTTTGAAAAATATCAATTTCCAAATCGGTGGAAAATATCCTTCTAGGACTAAGATATAATGTTACAAAAAAGAAGGTGTTCGAAAAATTGTAAACAATTACAGTAATTTATTCCACCTGTGGCGAAACCGCTACGCTGACGGCGAACTCCATATTGGGGTTTTGCTTTGGTCGAGGAGTAAACAAACCACAGTTTCCTGCAGTTAGCGTCGCTTCAAATAATTGCTTGTTTACTTGGTCCATACCTATGGTTTTTCATTGATGTGATGGTTAGATATAAAAATTGATATACCATACTTTCCGTTTCAACCTTCCACATATGAAAAGAAGTTTAGAGTTATGAAATGAAAAGTGTGCGCTGTGAGTCGGAAAATATCTTTGTTTTCCTATCTCATATTATTTTACTTCTTCATATTTTTCTTTCGTGGGAGGAACTGAACAAAATAGAAAAGTTAAGGTTTTGTATGTTCTTGTATATATTGTTACTCGGGTTTTGTTGATTTTATTCGTTACTTCGGTTGAGACAGTTCTTTGAACAATAAATAAATTTTTTGGAATAGTAGTGGAGTGAGGGTAATATTCAGATCATGAGTCCTTTCAATATTCTTTTCCATTCTTCTTTCTGGTTTTTCACAAAATTCACAGACATTTTTGTTTTCGAATTCTTTATATTCTAGTTTGTTGCCTTATCAAAATTTGAATTATATACTGTTGATTTTTTCATCATCAAGTGCATGTACGCTTGATATGATTAATGAATGAATGAAATTCGATTTTCACCTAGTTTTCCAGTATTCAGCAGTCAAGTCTATTCGACAAATGTTTTTTCGCAACAGGAAGTTACGTGGTATGAAATGACAGTATTTCAAGAAATATCAAATTGTCCTAACAATTTTTATTTCTTGACAGTTTTTTCTTATTCTTTTTTTCACAGGGAAGATCAATGATTATCCCAACATAATTTGTTCGTCTACAGTTTCAAAATAACCAATATTGTCGATCACAAAAATCGTTTCCTCAAATTACAATATCTCAACACAAAACTAATCGCAACGTCAAATTAATATTTTTAAGACCTGAATATTCCTTTCAATCAAATACACTTTCCACAATTTCAATTTTAAAATTACATAACTGTAGGCACTACCTCGAAAAATAAGTAATATATTAGAGCATGGAATAGCAGATAATTCAGTCTAAAGTGGGCTATCTTTGTCACCTATTTATCTCTGCGTACGAACCAGAAGAACTTTCGTAAATATTGACAACTACGAAAAATAATGCACGTAAAAAAGCTGCTAATTGATGAACACGGAAATGGTCGTACGTTTATGTGCACTCTCAGTATTTATACATAAACATCATCAGGTGGTGTATCAACAGGTATGAGCAAACACTTACCGTGCATTGACCGAAGAAGGGTTGCCCACATCGTCGGCGGAAGGTTTCCTGGAAAAAAAATTCTGATATGGATAACTGATTCCGCACAACATTTCGTCACAGAAGAGCTCGCGAAACGCGTAACTTGACACGTCAAGACCGGTGAAGTCAGGGGGTAGTTGACGATGTTGAGTGCAAGTGCACACTATAATCTGAAACGGCCCCGCTGAGTCTTCATCCCCTACCACATTTTCGTTTACTCTACCCTAAATGACTCCTAATATCACTCCCACCCTTATTTCGTCTAATACAGATCTGATAAGACCATTTATTACATCCCAGTTACGTTTAATGTTCTACAGAGATACATACATTAATACATATTTGTAATGACTTATTTCGATGCCTGAACGAATAACAAGGGGGTTGAATTATTTTCAGCGGGTTGCATTGTATTATGAGTGGATTTCTTGGTGGTGAAGAACAGGGGTAACTTGAGATATGGAGAACTGTTATTTCCAGGAGGAATCTTCAATTAGTTTCATATTTTGAATATTTCCAATCTGAGAAAGTTTACCCTGGATAGAGAACATTTGCTTGAACCTAAGCTCTTGACATTGTATCTGGTTCAACTAAAAAAACGCTGCAAATTTTACACAGGGATTTATTATTTTCTCAGCTCTATAACCCAATACCATTGATATCTTAATTAAAACTTATATACTATTCATAACTCATTGGTTTTTCACCTCAAAATTTGCAGCGTCAGGGACAACTGGTCGGAAATAATCCGGGTGAAAATTTTAAGGTTGAGTTATGCAACAGTTATCACGTAGAGAGTTTCATGAAAATTCGGTGGTAAGTTTTCCAAGAAATATTTTTTTTCCCTCGAACCCCCAATTTTGAGCCTTCATGTTACACCGATCCTGCTGAAAAGCTTGGAGGGTCAATCTCGATTTTTCTACCAAGTTTCACGGATTTCGGTTCAGTACTTCCAGAGAAAAGCCCCGGACAACGGACGGCAGACGGCGGACGGACGGAATTTTGGTTTATTATTCAATAAAATCAAATAATAGATCTTAGTGATCGAGCAAAAAAATTACCCCCCTGAAAATTCCACAGTTTACATTTCGAAGTATGTAGATTTGAATGAACTAATGAAAAAAAATCCGCCCGTCCGCCGTCCGTTGTCCGGGGCTTTCCTCTGAAAGTACTGAACCGAAATCCTTGAAACTTGGTACAAAAATCGTGTGTCGCTCGAGATTGATTCTCCAAGCTTGTCAGCAGGATCGGTTACCCTAAGGGTGCAAAATTGGGAGTTGGATGAAAAAAAAATATTTCTCGAAAACTTACCACCGAATTTTCATGAAACTCTCAACTTTGATTACTGTTGCATAACTCAACCTGAAAATTTTCACCCGGATGATTTCGAACCAGTGCAGTGGTTCCTGGGTTATAAAGAAAAACGCTACAAATTTTTGGGTGAAAAATCAATGAGTTATGAATAATATATAAGTTTTATTCAAGATATCAATGGTATTGGGTTATTTAACTGAGAAAATAATAAACCCTTGTGTACAATTTGCACCGTTTTTTATTTGTTCATTCAAATCTACATACTTCAAAATTATTTGATTTTATCAAATAATAAACCAAAATTGAAATATTGTGTTTCCGTATCAAGCCGGGGCTTGATACTGAAGCTCATATTTGTCCACCGATTAATGGAACAAATGTTGAGAGATGTCGGAAGTCAACTTCATGTTTACAAACATCAGGTAGACACGACGGTGCATCGAGTTTCTGTCAACTTAAAATTACCAAGTCATTATTTGTAACATCTACTTCTCTAATCTACATGATACAAGGCCGTAAACACTATAACTACCGAAAGGAACAACTGTGGCATTCCATATTTGAAGAGCCGATGTTGTGTTTAATTACCGAGGCCAAATTCGTAAATGAATGTTATCCACCTAATGATTCCTATTCAAAATTTTAGTTCTTAATATTTCTAGAAATACAGATTTCATCGAAATGGAATATATTCCTATTTCATTGGAAAATTCTAGAAATGCACTGACTAGAAATCAGCAGATTTTACGCGCATGTTCAAGTTTCATGCCAAAGCAGATATCACTTCACGTATTGACCCCGCAAAACGCACCTTTACCCCCTGATGAAATGATTTGGCATTCTTCTTTTCATATATGGTCCTCATGAACCTTCAAGCTATCCTTTTTCGATCAAGTACTTGAGTTCAACGCGATTCGATATGTATTTTGGAAATTTGAGAATATAAAATTTTGAATGTGTATATCTTCGGAATCATCAGGCGGATTTATCCTTTGCCCGGATTCGACCTTCTTAATTGAGCTCCAAATCTAGTCCTCGACCGGTCGGACAGACAGAATTAATTTTGACACCGAATTCGTCATCAGCGAGTCCAATGTAGTCGTTTAAGGCCATCTTCGGCCCAAACTCTAAAATCACAGACATTTCGATGAATTACTAGCTCGCCGTTTCCCAGAACTTGCGCGCAAAAAAGAAAGCGTAAAGGATGATTCAAAATTGCGTGAGTAACATATGTACGGAGTCATAGAGTGGATTCGACAGATTCATATATTCACCTTGGTAATCAAGCCCCAACTAAAAATATAGAGTCTCTTTGTAATATCTTTCAGGAGTTATTGTATTCATCGACAACCTAAGGACCTATTACAAACACAAAACTCTCTGAAAACAAGCAGGTTCGAAGATTAATACTGAATTTTGAATTAATGAATTCGTAAATTTCAAACGAATACTCGGAACTTTCACCGATTACCTCAAGTTATTATACTTTGAATTTATTATTAATTTAAAATTCGAGCGGTCGATTTTAATCGACAATTGGTCCCTGTGTTTGGGATGAAGAAGGTTGGACATCCCTGTCATTTTCACGCAAGGTCGAAAAGACTTGATAACTGATATTAGTCTGTGTTTAAATTCTAAATGACTCACAGGAGCAGGAGTCTTATAGTCTATTTAGACGGAATATCAAATATTTTTGCAATTTCGAAACAATATTCCAAAATAAGTAGCGTTCTTCGTTCATCTGAAGATCTGAAATATCATCGATGGGCGGTCCATACCTAGTCGAAAAAACCCTCCCGGTCAGACAGCAAATGTAGTTGATATTATTTACTGGTTCCTGCTGGTTTTCTGCCCCCCTTCCTGTTTCAGACATTATGTCAAGATATTTTGTCAAAATAAATTCAAAATGACGAAAAAATTATGTTCCAATGAAAAAGATGCCATCCATGTTCTTCAAGCAAATCACAATTCCACTATACTTGACTGGGAGACAGAGTTTCTGTTGAGGTTTTAGTATGTGCTCTTGTATCATACGTAAAAATGTATGATATCCCGTTTACATTGCCTCTGCTAACATCAGTGTCATATACCAAAGAATTTAATGCTCGTTCTCAAAATACAATATACATATATATTCCGAAATAAGTGAGTTTTTGAAAACATGATAGAAATGATTACAATACCTACGATGACGAAAATGAAACGATAATATTCGGATCCGATCATACAGGGTGGTCCAAGAAGTGACGTCAATATTTTTTTTCGAATTCTTCACACCTGGGGGTATCCCAAATACCCCATGTATGTTATGCGATTTTTTGTAGTTTTCGAGTTATAATTTTCTTTGTGTTATTCTGATTCATTGTGCCAGCGCGGTTTCAAAAATTCATATCTTTATGTAGTAGGTATTTTGCAGATTTTTTTTGTAACATGACCTTCCTGAATGTTGTTTTGATAACAAAATAAATCAGCTTCCTGAAATCACTTCAAGTAAATCAAAAAAGTTTGAAAGTTAAAACTTCAGTTTTCAGTAGACTTCACTCAAATATTCAACAAACAACAACAAATACAAAAAGCATTTTTCATAATTTCTGGATGAGTTTGAAAACTTTGCAGGGTACTACTACCAAAATCATAAGAAAAAAATAGTAGTTTATGGGCCTTTTTCTGCTGTAATTGGCCTTTGAAGGCGGATAGGCTAAAAATCATTGAAACACGATTGAGATTATTTTTTCACTTCTTTTCATTCTTATGAGTAATTAAATTCGAAAATTTGTTTCTGAAGTAGTTTTAATTGAAATTCCCGTAAACTAACTGTAGTTCCTGTAATTTTGCAATAATTTTGGTCCCACCACTGACCGAAAATGTGAGCATATTTCAAAATTGGTAGGAGTGAAATTACTTGCTTTGGAATGAGAAATAACAGACTTACTGAAAAATCATCATTAACTGAAATAAATCTTCAAAATCCCTTCCCCCATAATCGTCAACGTTTTTCAATTTATTTTTCTTTCCGCTTCTAAAAGTTTTTGTCTCAATTCTGCTTTGTCGTTGCTTTTCGTCGCTTACATCAGATCGTTCTAAAATCCCTAAATGAAAAAAACCCGATGGGGCTCAGGTCTGGCGGACGCGCAGGCCATTCGATCATCCCCGCACGCCCAAGCTATCTTAATGTGAAAATAACCATTATTTTATAGGAATTTCGATTGAAATTAGTTTAAAGTTACATTTTCAAGGTTAATTTGCCATAAGAATGATAAAAAGTAGAAAAATATCTTTACTCGTGTTTCAATGATTTTGAGACTATCCGCCTTCGATGGCCGATTACAGCAAGAATTGGCCAATAAAGTACTATTTTTTTCTTATGATTTTGGTAGTTCAGGACCGTGCGAAGTTTTTAAACTCAGTCAGAAACTATGAAAACTCCTTTTTGTATTTTCAAATTGATGTTGAATGTTTGAAGTGAATCCTACTGAAAACTGAAGTTCTAACTTTCGAACATTTTTTGAAAGCTTTGAGTAATTTCAGGAAGCCGAGTTTTTTTTCCATTAAAACAACATTCAGGAAGACCATGCTAGAGAAAAATCTGCAAAATACCTACTACATAAGAAGATATGAATTTTTGAAACTTCGTTGGTATAATAAATTGAAAAAACACAAAAAATCATTACTCGAAAACTACAAAAATCTCTTAACATACATGGGGAATTTCTGGATACCCCCAGGTGTGAGAATTCGAAAAAAAATTATTGACGTCACTAATTGGACCACCCTGTATACAGCAAGCGCGAAAAAATCAGCAATAATATGTAGCACGAGGCTGTATAGCAGCAGGCATATGATTAATCTAAAAGTAATGTTGACGCCGGCATCTTCGTTTTTAGACGATTAGTATCCTACGTGCAACGCTTGCTTAAGCGAAAAAAGGTGTCGGGCGGTAGTTACGCACCCTCTTAAATTTATACGACTCATGAAACCGTGCTTTCCCTTCAAAAAAGTTTACTTTGTTGCACTTTTATAATTTCAGGAAATTGGTTCGCCACTTTAATTACATAAGCAATTTGGGAAAATGAGATCTCGAAGCGGGACCGATTTCCAATCAGGGTTTTTATCCTGTTCCACCTAGCTCGATGAGGGGGATGACCCCATTCGAAGAAGACTTGCTCATGAAAGAACATTCTGTGTTTCTCCTATGCGGTTTCTATGAACGTGAATATCTTGATGATGTGCGGGTAATTCGCATAATGATTTCAATTTACACAATGTTTTTTTTCTACACGACTGTTCTGACGAAAAGCGCTGTGTAATTATACCATGATAACTTTGGAACGGAACGAGCTAGCGACTTGAAAATATCAGAGTAAGTTGTGTGTCAATATGCGACGGTTAGGCTCGTTCATGAGCAGAATCGGCGGAATGGTTTCCGAGTAATACCTACTTTAAAATTTGATGTTATTTCCTCAATATTTCGCGAAATCTTATGCGATCGGATTCGAACTTCATAATTGGTTGAAGAATGCAGATTTTCGAATCAATGAAAAATTTCACGAAGATCGTATAATTCCGAGTGCAAAACAAAATGTCTTCAAAAATTTATGAAATTCCGAACATTTTCCATCAGATTTCTTCGAAATTGAGCGCAGAGTTGGTAATCATCAACGCAGAGTTCATATCGTTATTCCCTCAAGTCAAGATAAATGTGTCCATTTAAAAAGGTACTACCATCAATATGTTGGCCCACATGCAAAATCAGAAATTGTGGAAAAATAGGTGAAATTTTGGTTCGTAGAGGAACAATTTATATAGTTAATACCAATCAATTCGCATTAACACTGTTAGCGTGATGACTGCAACCCCTGAAATCTTGAATAGGAAGGGGGTTGAGGGACTCTGGCCGATGGACAACTTTCTGCGAAATTTCGTGATGATCGTGTCTTAAACTTTCTGGAAAAAATTCGAATATTCAATATTTCCTCACGGAATTATGTAAGAACTTCCAAGATGTCATTTTCAATCGAGTACTGGATTCGAATTCTATCTCATCTGTGTATCTGCGAAATGAGTGGATGCATTTTAACCAATCGGAGATTCCTATCGACTTACAGCAATCAGGGTAGGTTGCATTTCGAAGTGCCACGGCTGAGTTCGTTAAGGGGCAAAATCGGCCAAATGGTTTCGCAATCATTTGAAATTTTGAGTTATAATAATTTTCCTGATATTGCAGAAACTTCACAGTTAGTTGGAACATAATGCGCATTTTTTTGCGGAAAAATAATGCTCGAACTTTATATTTCACACCAGTTTACCAAATTTTAGTTTTATACGATAGTAATTTTCGAAGATCTGAGAAAAAATATGTCAAATTTCGTTATTTTTTTGCTTGGTATCGTTATTTCTTGCGGAAAGACACACAATATACTACTGAATTCAATCATAAAAAACTTGGACACTAGCTTTGAAATGCCGATGGACAACTTTCTGGGAAATTTCGTGATGATCGTGTGTTAAACTTTCTGGAAAAAATTCGTTTATTCAATATTTCCTCACGGAATTCCTTATGTACTTCCAAGCTTTCATTTTCAATCGAGTTCTGGATTCGAATTCGATCTTATCTGTATTTTGGAAATACCGGGGAAATAAAATTTTGAATGAGTATATCTGCGGAATCATTGGGTGGATTTTAACCAATCACGAATTGGGCTTTCGTTATTGAGGTCTAAGCCTACACTACATTTATTGAGTTTCTTTCGGAAATCTTTGTAATTACGATCTGTCGTGAGGACCGACTAGCCTAACCTAGGAAGGAAGGAAAAGGAATAGTGACCTTCTACAGATCGAACTTTTGTTCACTTCCTCTCGTATTGTATCAATTACTCTCAGCAGTTATAAGGAATTCAATACATAAATTTGAGAAATGGCGAGAATAAAGAGAGTAGACCTTCCAGATGGGAAAAGAAAAAAAAATTTATTGTGAAAATATATCTGCAATGGTGAAATAAGTTATCGAAGCGATCTGGTTGTCTCCAACAGTGGAATCCTGATGAAGAATTCGTAAATAAAGAGTTCGAAGTGACTTCAATTTAGGCATCAGCGATCAGAGAGAGGAGATTGCCAGTATAGGAGATCTCGATAATATCTGATGATTCAGGATAAAACTACAGCCATTTTTCAATCGAGGCATTTATTTACAAGTCTTCAGTAGCCGAGACAATCCAAAGAATTAGCAAACATAAAATTAATTCAACTCGCAATCGATACATGGTATCTTCAAATAGTAATTGAATTTATTGTAGCGGTATCAAGACTGAAATAAAATTGTTTATTTCATTGTGTTGTCACAAATAAGGCTGCATTTAAGGCTCATGCCAATTAATCGCATATCACATAAAGTAATGTAGATCTAAGATACAGGTAACATCCATACAATGGTCTAAGAAGTTGCTTCCAAAGCCGCATCTCCACTGAAACTATTTTAATCCAACAATCAATGTCAACTTAAACAGCATTCGATTATAAAAACCAGTGAATTTAAAGCCCTATCATTTAAAACATACAATTTGCTGCTCGTTTACTTTCAACCTTCCGAATTTTTTCGCTTTTGCTCTAGTTATGTTGCACTACCATTCAAGTATTTGATTTAATATGAGACATATGTATTCTATTCAATTACTGGCTCACCCGGCGACTTCTTTACGGCTGATTCGGTGCATTCTTCACAGAAATCCAATGAGAATTTTCAGGAAATGCTGATTAAATGCATCGGCTGAATTCAATGGATCCTCGGTATTGTCACGCGACTATCCACATCATCCATTCTATTTAAATTTTTGACAGCTAAAAACGTATATTTGTTTAAGAAATCACAATTTTGAGGCACATCTTTGTGCATTATCGTGTCATCAGAATAAATTGACAACAAAATGTTTTTTTCAAATATTCTATATTCTGCAATCTTCTAATCGAATTATCCTTGCGAAATTTTGCATTAACCTTCAAGCTGTTATTATTCCAGGAAGTGTGGGATTTCAATCCGAGATAGTGATTTAGGAAATATTGAGAAAATTACATTTCCAATGACTCTTCGAAATTGAGGTCCCAACCTACTCTACAAATATATAGTTTCTAATTTGTTTCTGTCGTAAGTAATTCTGTTGATAATCCAATTGTTTCTCTGAGGTCCATTGATGAAAACGAGGTCTTGCACTGTCTAAATAACTGAAACCAAATTTCACGAGTGGCTCCGACGGAATTCCAGCTTTTATTTTGAAGGATTCTGCTCATGTATTGTCCAAGCCACTAAAAACAATTGACAACCTGGTCTTAAAAAATAGCTGCTTCCCTGATCTTTGGAAAATATCGGTCATATGTCCTGTTTTCAAAGCTGGTGAAATGGATGAAATATCAAACTAACAGGCCTATAACGCTTCTGTCCAACTTTGCTAAAATCTTCGAAATGTGTTTGTATAATAGAATCTTTCCATTCATCAGAAATCTTGTAGCCGATAGTCAACAGGGTTTCATCAACAAGAGATCCACAACCACTAATTTAGCAACCTTTTCACAGATTGTTTGTGAGACTATGGATAGTCGGCTACAAGTTGACACAATTTACACCGACTTCTCAAAGGCCTTCGACAGAATGGATCACACACTCTTGTAGTAAAAATTGGACAATTTCGGCTTTGATCGTCGGTTGCTCGCACTCTTCCTCTCATATCTTGCTAATCGCACTCTTTTCGTTGAATTCAGAGGCCACAGATCCTATGCCTTCTCAGCATCTAGTGGCGTTTCCCAAGGTAGTAATTTGGCACCACTTCTGTTCTTGATTTTCATCAATGATATGGGGATAATCTGCTCTGCTTTTCTTGCTCTTTGCTGATGATCTGTTCAGGATCATATTAACCCTACAAAACTGTGAGTCGCTCCACCGGGATTTGGATAGGCTGAATGAGTGGTGTACTGCAAACAAGCTTCCTCTCAATATCCAAAAGTACAAGACTATAGCATACGCACAGAAAAACACCTGCATCGAGCACAACTATATGCGTTTAATAATGTGAGGTTGGAAAAGACACGGCAAATATGGGACTTAAGTGTTGAATTTCACCATAAGTTAACGTTTACACCACATATTAACAAAACTACTGCTGCTGCAAAGAGAATGCTTGCTTCAGGGTATGCAAAGATTTCGAGGACTCCAGTTGTTTCACTACCCTCTTCAACGCTTTCGTTCGATCTAAGCTTGAGTATGGCTGCCTTGCCTGGAGTCCATTATACAGTGTTCACATCAAACGAATCAAATCTGTACAGAGGCAATTTTCGGATTATTCAGCTTTCAAATTTAATGGTGTCTACCCAGCTCGGGGATGCGACTATAATAATCTGCTGAGCAGGTTCTCTTTTATGTCGTTGGAAAGCAGAAGAATCTATGGCATGTGCCTAATTCTGTATAAACTTATTCATTTCCTTTTGGACTGTCCTGATTTGTTGGCCAGGTTTAGTGTCCGCGTCCCTGGTCTCGGTAGCAGACTTAGGCAATTTCTGTACCTTCCTAAGCCCAGGACTTGTGAAGTCACCAGTTCCTGCTATGTGTCGACAATTCAATAACATACAATAATGTTTGTGATTCTGATGAGGGTGTTAGGTCTTTCAAGGTAAAGCTCAGAAAGTTTCTGCATCTCCAGCAGGGTCACCATTAGCAACTATTCGTGTTTTTCTGGATGTTCTATTTTGGTTTTACTTAGAGTTATATAAAATATTGATTTCATATCGACTTTGTACTATAATTATGTCTCGTAATTGGGAGTACTTCCTGTGAAGACAAATAAACATTTACTACTCTCGTAGTTTCAGAGATTCTTGATTACCGAAATACATAACTCCCCCTGTCAATGTTGAAAAATTCATCGTGGTCTTGCGGTGCACTGAACGGATAATATAAATAATGATTCAAATGAATAATGGACAACTCGGTATAACCACGTCTAGCCTCTCCATTGACAAAGATGACACATAATCAGGTTATTCGCTACGAACAAGGCCACAAAACGTATATTGAGATATTGTTACATTATTAAAGTCCATAGGGGAAGTCGACCGATGTTCGCTCATTCTAATTTTCTTTAGTGCATTTACCTCGGAGATCCAGCGCTCATATATATCTTTCTACCGGTTTATTGTCGCTTGAAATACGGACGACTTTCACGGAATACGACTTTGCTCGGATATTTTTGAAAATAATATTTTTTTCATTCCGGCTTTTATGTGTTGGATGTGCAGGGGATGCATCATTATTTTACAAGGAGGTAGATTTAGGATGACGACATAGGTTCAAGTAGGAATTATTGATGGTACTATACGATCTCTCGAAAAAACATTTATTATGGGAAATAAAGTTTATTTTTTTATAAGTCTATCTCTTGAACAATTATTTCAACGTTCTTCTTTAGAGCAGAGCATCTGTTTTCCCGGACCGAAAATTCGGGAATTTTGGTTGTTCTTGTCCTGAACGAATATTTGAAGATGGAACCCTGGACAAGAAGTTCGGAACACTCGGTTGGTTTTGAAAATCACATTTTTTTCGTTTCGGCCGTCACGTGTTGGAAGTGTACAACAAGGATCCTTATTTCAAAAAGAGGGTTCAGGACAGGATGACGACATAGGTGCAAGTAGAAGAGTGTGGATGCTGTGGGGAAAAGGAAGAAATTCCTGTTAACCTGGTGCAAGGATGCCTCTCCATTGCAAGCCGTGCAAAGAATGTCTTGGACAGGATCATTATAGGAGCAATGAGGACTTTGCCTTCTTGAAGCCCTCACAGATACTGGAGTTCATTGCATCCCTAGACTTGGAGGGGGCAAGCTGTAGGTAGCACCGTTGTAAAAACATCTTAGGGGCGCAGTGGAATGAACTCCCTGACGAACTATAACATTTATCAGATTTGTGAAAAAATGTTCACAGAATTTGAAATTTAAGTTCTTTCCGATTATAATTTTCGGAGATATTCTGGAAAAAATGGCAAATTTGAAAAAAAAAGGTTCACATGAAACAAGGCCCTCGACTCATCGTGATGAGAATTCATTTTGTATGAAATGCTGGAAACACAGTGTATTACACCATTTCGGAATATCAATGAAACAGACATGTTTTCTCCTAAGTTGGCACTCAGAAGTTGAACTTTGGAAAAAAGTGAGCGAAACATAAAATTTGAGCTAGACCTCCCTTCGAAAAAGAATAAGCGTGCGCCTCAAAAATCCTACTTTACAATCGCGCACATTATCTAGGAATATCATCCAATTTCATTAATTTGCGACAGCCAGATTGGGAAAATTACTCTATTTACAGTCTTGCCATCAAACATAGCGGCAAGCTGGTTGTGTAATTCTTTTTAATTTTCGAAAATGTCAAATATTTCAAAAACCGAGGAAATTTGACTATACATTAATCATATTTTCCTGAACCGCCACAACCTCATTTACCATATCAACCCTTCATCATCAAGCCATACCCTGTTGTTGAAGTTAAATCTAATGAATAACGGTTTGAAGGTTCATGGAAAACTTTAGATTGGATAAGTATTTCTCGAATTATTGGGAAAAAGCATCAGAACAGAATAACTCCGATCAAATTCGGCTGATTTTGTCTATTAAGGAACTGAACCAGTGCATTTGAACCCCACACCTAACCTTAAAATGCCATGTATCATGTCGTTACAGATACTGGTACGAAATAATAAAGCTTTTGTTGTCTTACGACAGTTGAAGACTGAGACGATTCTCTCTTTTATCCAACCAACCTTCACCGCTAAATACTAATTCCCCAAAAAATGCAAAAGATCCTCTTCAATCCGATATGCCGAGAGTAAGCCGGCAGCTATGCGACGCGGTTACGAAGAATGCGCGATGGTTCCATCAAATATGACATCGGGCATTCCAGCGGACCCATGTGCTGTTTATGAGATCTTTAACTGCTCTATAAATCAACACCCCCAGCGAAAACGTGTGTAATTAAAGGGCTCCTTCAATCCGATGGATATCGACGGAACGTGGCTGAGGGACCACACCGCGTCTTTTCCTACAACTAATTAACCGGTATGAACGTATTTAGCCACCCTGAATCATGTACATGGGGATGATTCGGAATTTATTTCGCTTTCAGAAACCACTGTCCGAAAATCGCCGATATAAATATCTCATGGTGATACAGTATAGTTTAGTGAAACCCTCGTACAAGTCTGGAGACAGGACGAACCTAAGCAATTCCTATTGGGTAAATACATTTATCAGTTGTAGCAGAATATATTTATTTTGTTTGATTACATATTAATTTATGTTTCGTTTTGATAATGTTAACTTGTTTACTAGATATCATAAGGGGGCACGTCGGCAGTATGCGGTATAGTTTTCAGCAGCTTGGATTGAAATTACAGTTCACGACGATAATCCGTACGAATAAATACATCTTCCGCCACCACTTATAAACAGGTTCCGGCAGAGGATTCGGACGTTTTGAAACGGCTCGTATTCCCTCCCCCCTATCGGGTCGACAGATGCGGGGCTACGTTGTATTCGGTAGGTCTTAGCATTTTTTCACCAAATGAAATCATGGACCTGTGGACGGTAGAGCACCGCGTTTTTGCTTACTTCAGTTACATCCGTAATAACTAGTCGCCATTTCAATACCCACCGAAATCGGGCTGTTCTCTCTCGAGAATACCATTCTTCGTTGGGTTGGGGCACTTCACACACGAAGTGAATTGATGAGGAAAATACCACCAGGAGCTCAATGAACACCTGAGAACGTTTAAGGAGTGCGACAAGCAATTCTTCGCAGTAAGAGTCGATCTGCTCGCTAGCAAGCTGCTGAATTTCGCCTCAGTGATAGTTCGGTAAGGCGTATATTGCGTTCACCCCTTAAAATTGGCCGTTGTGCATCAGATACAGCCAGGAGATTATGCACTACGAATAATGAACGTTATTCGTTGTCTCTTTCCTTTCCGCCTTATTTCCAGGTTTGGTGACGTTCATTGGCCTCCTTGGTCCCAAGATTTGGCCATCTGCGACTTTTTTCTGTGGGGACATCTCTAAGCATGAGTTTACAAACACAAGCTTCGTATATTGGAGGAATTGAAGGAAGCAATTCGCGTGGAAGTCGTCGCAGTTGGGGGAGCAACATTGGAAATAGATTTCGGAAACTTCCAAGAAAGACTGCAAGATTTTATCGCGAAACAAGGGCTCCACCAGACTTATGTGATTTTCCACATATGAAATTCCAAAATTCTTTGAGATTCTGAACCCAAATTGTTTAATAACATTTTTTCGAGTAATAATTACCGAGGTTATGATTTTTTCAGAAACTTTGGAGTCCTCTACCGGACTCTTTTTATTAAGTCAAAAATGAATATTTCTGCACACCATACTTCTGTTTCGAACGGCGAATCATATATTTATATACTTATTAGCATTAGTTGTACAGCAATTCGGGTTCTAGCCCAATTTTTGTAATTTTCACAGTATATGAAAACACAAAGTCGATGCTGTGATAACGGTTACCCTTTTAATTTTGTTATGTCCGAAATACTTGAAAATAGCTCTGGCACAAGCCGGTCTGTATGGCCAGACTAGATTCTCCCATTGAGATTGAAAGTAATTATGGCGAAAATTTTGGGATAGAACCCGTGCCTAGTACTAGTATTATTATAAGTAGTTAGTGTCATACCGAAGATTTCCGAATTTTCAATTCAGAGTTATCACAAAGAGATATACTTTCCAAACTATTTGAACAGCAGCATTGTTTCATTGGTGGCGTTAAATCTAATCTTTTTATACTTGTTCAATTGTTACAGATTTGTTTTGAGAGAGAAAAACTGCTTGATATCATTCATACAAATTTCTCCAAGGCTTTTCATACAGCGAATTTATAATACTGTGAGGAGAAAGCTTTTATCCTTTGACATCACTGGCATATTGCTTGATCGGTTCATTTCTTTTTCACATATTCGTTTCCAGAGAATTGAAGTTCGAGTTTCCTATTCCTCACCATATGTGATCCCGTTGGGTGTTCCTCAGGGCAGTCACATTGGCCCTTTTTTGTTCTTTGTATAGATAGATTACATTGCGTCTTGCTTCGAGTTCACGATAATTCTCTTATGTGCCGATGACTCAGCAGCTTTCGAGAGATGTTGAATCTTCAGTCAAATCTGGAGAGGCTGAAATAGTGGAGGAGGTGCAACCTGTCTTTCTGTGAATGTCGGCTGTGTTCAGGCCATTTCTGTTCAAAAAATTTTTTGAATGAACAGAGCATAAGAATAGTGACATCTTCATTTTCCACTAGAAAATCCAGCATTATCTCCTTGAACTCACTGTGGGACATCGTTCAATTACAAAATTAGAACGACTACAAGGTTATTAGAACAAACACGTTAATCGCTATTAACAATTCGAGATGATTGCATAGGACTAGATAGCTCTCTGTCCTACTCACCGAGTATTGTCTATTCCAAAGCTGTTATCTCTGGCGAGTATAGAGTGAGTGAAGGAAGTGACTCAGCATAAGGTAGAGCTTAGTTTGAAGGGTTGGCCAACGATTGGAAAAGGCATCCAAGTCAGAGGGAGTTTCATCAACATTAAGAATGATGGCATATTCATTCTTCTCTAGTGGATTTAGGATAGTCTCCAAGAATGAGGTGTGGATAATGTTTTTTTTGATATTCAAGCGAGGGTGAAAGGTTTTAGAGCTCACCTGCGACTCTTTTCAAAATATGCCTTACTGTTCTTGGAATCTGTAGATTTCGATATTATTCAGGAGTTGATCAGCCTAGATTTGTTCTGTCTTCCTCAGTGTATCTACGCATTTCTGGGTGATAGAAGTTTCAGTTTGTTACTAAAAACAGATTCTCCATTACGCACACAACGTAAGCAAAACCTCAGTGTACCATCCGCAAATGGACCAAAATGAATATGGTGAATATTGACCCGCAGAGAGCTTTGAAATGCGACCTGCGACAGTTTCCAAGCCCTCTTCTTGCTGAGTGTTGTCTATCATAAAAACGTCTGGTGCCCGTAGCCCTTTCTGAAATTCTGAAGCTCATCATCGAACAATCAATTCAGAGCCTTGATGAAGTGCGTGTTTTCCTCTTGATATCCAGAAAATATATCTTGAAAAGATGACTTCCTGCCTCGTCGTATGCAACATTTCCTTCAAAAAACCATTTTGTCTACTATACACCTAGTTCAATTTGTTTTTGCTTGCGAAAGGATTCTCTTTCTTCAGATCTTTATAACTTTTTAGTTTTATTTTTTTCTTCCATCCCGAATATATTCTTTTGTAATTTTCATCGGCCATTTTTCATAGCGTTTTATCAGTCGAATTTCACAACCATACCTTGAAATTTGCCGTAGAATAACTCACCCAAAAATTTATATTTTTTTGCATGATGTTTTTATCTAATTATTGTATCCTCAATATGTATGTCATTTTGGTACTTTTATACACTCCATGAAAAGATCGCCCTACTTGTTTCTGTATTGGGACTCGTCTGTAACTTCATCTTTTCAGAAATGTTGTTTGCTTGTCTTAGGCCCATTTAATATCTTAGTTGTTCACTATGGTGTTTTGATATTGGACTTCTAGAAATAACCTATAGAGAACAATCTTTTTCAGTGATATTTTATCAAAAGATGAGGCTGCAGAGTAGGTATAATTGATATATCGTCGATTTGGACAGTATGAATAACTGTGGATATTTCCAGAAATCAAAAGATTTTAGAATAATGAAATTTTGGAGGCAATAATGATTTTCAATTGGAATTATTTTCATGAGGCATCAAATCTTGAAGTAGTGAATCCATGCGCTCAGTATAGAGGAATGTTGAGACCTTCAGGGATTCTGCGACGGCATTTGTTACCGTGATCCGTCATCCAGGATTGGATTAAACAACGACAATGTCGTTCAAAGTAGAAACATCTTCAGAAAAAAAATGTCGGAACATTCAAGGTCACATATGCATGCAGTCTTGGGGTTGCAGTGAACTGGTATCATCAAGTATTTAATTTTCAAAAGGCAAACGATAAATCCATTCTTTAACGAATTCCGAAATGGTCTGAACAGTCTGCTAAAATACTATCTGATATTTTTTTCAACTTTATTTCGAATCGAATACGGTTCTCGGTCCGGCAAAAACGAACTTATCCACTTATTGTTCGAAGAATTATGGTAGTCCCTATATTTGGTCGCGAACCTTGTAAATCGAATTAAATTAGTTTTTAGAGCCCTCTTCTCCACTTTAGGGTTAAATAGTGTTATTGAGCACGAGTTGTGATGTAAGTTGGTTTGGATCAGTTTACGGTAACGGCATAACGGCATGCATTATTCACATGGTAGATTAATGGGCACCATCTAGTTGTATCGCTTTGTGTACAGAACGCTCGCTAGCTGTGCAGTCGTCTGATCAAAACGAAGATGAAGTATGCCTTCTGCAACCGATAATCTCAAACTACACATAATCAACGAAGAAATCGACCATGTCATTAAAGCTACCAGGTCAGCTCCGAAAGTTGTCAACTGACTCGAGTATTGGTGCAGTTATGAACAGCATTAACTCATCTACATTAAACTACGGTTGTGGCGAAATAATTCGATGATTTGCTCAAAAATTAGTCTGTAGTCTCTACGGTTGGAATTTCTTGATTCGAAGCTTTCAATTTTTTGATAGCAGAAGATTTCCGCCTAACGCAAATTCTCTAGAAGGCTTTTTGAAAGCAAGAATGATATTGATATTGGCGAGAAAACACTATTCGAATAACTATGATTCAAAACAACCTTGGATCTCTTTTTCTCAGTCGGATGTTCAATTGTCCAACAAAATCCAATCAACGAAGAATTTAATTAGAGCTTTTAGGTTGGCTCCAATCCTTTTTAAATGTCATGGTTATTAGTGCAAAGAAACCACATTGTCCCATCTATTTACATATGCAGAAATTCTCTAATATTTTGAAGGCAAAATGAGTCAAAAGGGTTGCAATTATTAACAGTAGAAAGTAGGTCTTCAAATCTGTTGGATATACGATTAGATGTTAGAGTATTACTTACTTTATTTCTCCTAGACGGTTTTGCGGAGCAAGTATTGTTTGGATGCTTCCGGAAAAATATTCTGATATTTAACCTAAAAATTGCTTCGAAAGTGCATACAAATATTCTTCCATGTCATCAATACTGAAAACGATTCAATAAAGATACTGCACTTCTTTAATCTTTTAATTCGGTGCTCTGCAATTGAAGCATAGATCAATGATGTGAGATGTATAAAAATTATCTTCCAACGCCACAAAAAGTATTGTTTCATATTTTTTCAGGCCTTTTCGAAGCTGGTCCTAGCGTGGTGAAATAGTCTATATGGCTGGACTGAAAATTGCAAGACTAACCTGGAATCTGAATTAAAGACAACCAATTTCTGTCGGGTATAAGAGGCCTCATATCTGTGAAAATTTTCCGTCTAGGGAGAACGTAAGTGCGAAGTATTTTTTCTTCAAAACCTTACTAAAGCAAGAATCAACCCATTGTTTGTGGCGAGATACTCCGAGAAAAGCTCTAGAACTAATCCATTTCATATCTTTAAAGCAGATGTTGCCTCTGAGAGAGAGTGTGGGGAGATATATTTATATCATAGTTCCTAAGATCATTCTTCTTTGTTGGTGGTTGTATACGTCTTGAAGGTTTTTTTAACAATAAATTTAGTAATAATGCTGGAAAAGTCATTATATAGGTTGTTTGCACATGCCTACAAGTGCCTGCCAGGTTCTCTAAGTCTGATGACTCCATTCAAAGATTTGTCTTCAGCGTTAATATAGAGAAGGTTAGTTATATATCAGGTAGGTCCCCACTGAAGAGAAGATATTATACGCTGAGTATTCTCGGTTTCATCATTCTGACAATTCTTCTAGAGCAAATATTTCCTTCATAATTGTGGAGAATACTCTCAAATTATACAAATGACTTCAAGCTATCATGCGAAACCAGGGTTGCCGACAAAGGGGCAAAGTGGGCAAATGTTCAGGGAACCGAGTTGACAGGGGGCCGGCTTCTGCAAAAATGGAAAAGTGGGTGCAGTGTACCCAAAGTCATAATGCCAGAGTTGAAGGCATTAGTGTGCCCGGTTCGAATCTCTTACTTATTCAGGGGCCCGAGAATCCTGTCGCCGGACCTGTGAGATTGTCTGCCATATTCAACCCAAACTTTTTTGGTCCACACAGCTGCAGCATAAGGATGGGTGTGCAAACTTGTTCAGTATCAGATCCTATTCATCGGCTGGGTATCAGTGGCTTCATTGCCCCTTGAAGCATTCCTTTGACACTTGTAGAGGAATATGAGCAAGCTGTAAATGCTTGCAACTGAAATATTCGTCCATTTTGAAGCATTTTTGTAGCTTAGTGTTAGATTTGTTATGTTGTATGAATTTTACTGCATTTAAATCTTGTCCGTTGCGTTAATATGTCATGGTTTTAAGCAGCCATATTTGAGTAGGTCGAGACCTTGCCACAGAGGATGTTTGTTTAAACAGAGGTTCCACAAAAATTCAAAATCCTGATACTCATCAGATAATTTCGAACTGACCCAAAGCCATCCATACTGAAGGTGAATAAATTTCAGTTTACGATATGAATATTTCCAAGAATGCGTGGAAACCGGTATCAGAACAATAGTGTGTGGTCGTAGTTACTTCAAAATCGGTTCGTGATCGGCGTTGGTCAATAGGATTCTTGGTTGCAGGAAGCTCTGATTCCATCAGATATCGAAGACTAGACCAGGTTTTCGATTAGCGCGTGCCGCTCAGGCCATCTCTGTCCAACAGCCCGATAATATCATATCGACCACCGTTTAATCGTTTCTTGAAACAAATACAACTCCTTATATGTCACCAGCCTCCGACAATCCGCTGCCTTCCAATTATGGTTTAATTGGTTTTCTTAGACAACATTGATTTTCTGAACTCTTGTAACAAACGTTAAATGAATAATGGGCCTCCCATCAGTATTGAATTGTTAAAAATGTGAGTTTCATTTGGGTAGTATCATTCATTATTCTCTTGAATAATGATCCCATATATTCCTGGAATGTACTCAGATTTTTTGACAGTGTATATCCAATTTGAAAATCGAAAGGAAACTTCAGGAATGAACGAGTTTGAATTGTAATTCAATTATTCTTTTTGAAATTTCATTTCTCTACTATCAAGTATAGACATTGATGAACCTTGCACACTGTGTCAATTTGAAAAGGTTTTACCTTTAAAATCTCGGCCCCCATGCAAAAACAGGTAAACTTTGGCCCTAAGGGAGACATTTTATACAGTTGGTTCCATCAACGTGCGTCAACCCTGTGAGGGGCATGACAGCAACCCCTAAAATCTTACATGAAAAGGACGTTTAGTGACACATTGTTACTCGATGGCCTTCTGAAGAGTGGTGTACACTTGGCCTTTTTTTGTAGGTACTTTTTAATTTATTATTCTGGACAATCGAAGGAAATAACTGGATAATGCAACAACAAATTCAGTACTCGGTATGTGCATTCTCTGGGCCCACACCAGATTAACACAAAGGAAAAAACCCATGATTCAGATAATAGCTAGTGGGATCTTCAGACTGAATTGCGATGCTACTTACGTCGGTAGAACTTTTAAACAGTTAAAAACAAGAACACTTGAACACCTGAGATATCCTGACAAATCAGTTTTTGGACATCATATCATAATCAACAATTACGCGTTCCGTCCACAGAAGAACTCGAAGATATATCCTGAGGACAGACACCAGGAATTTAACGAGACTGGACTGTTTGGAAAATATTCATATAGAAAATAAAATTATGAAAAATGACAATTGCTTGAATATTCAAACAAATCTGAACTTGAATAAGTTTCCTACATCACACTGTTCAAGAGGTTTTAAAAACCTCAAACTTCTTGCTTTATCTGTTTGTGTGTGTGTTTCTATGTTCCTGATTGATTAATATTGTCTCGGTGGTTTGATTGTTCTCATTTTAGTTTGTAAGGTTAGGTCCACACGTTTGCCCGCTACTTGAATTGTTTACCATTCAGAGAAATTTTACCATCCTGATGTTGATGTTGATTATTTTTGAATGCTCTTTGTTCACTTGATATATGTAAGTTTTGGGCTGACCCAGATTGTTTTTGTGACTTAGTTATTTAAATGTGTTTCAGTGGTATTGAGTATGGTTACCCTATAGTAAGCGAAAACGTTTTACCAGAAGAAATGAAGAATACTTGAAGATATACACCCTTTCCTGATCTTCAAATTCAGTAATATTGTGAAAAAAATGTTTATCATGGTGTCTGAAAGTTATATTTTTTTCACTCGTGAGATTCGCTGGTATTCTAGAAAATAATGTTATTGGATTAGTACATCATTTTTTTCAATTTCATGTTTCATTGTAACCCACGGTATCGTACCTATTCTACTCTTCATTTTTAGTTTTCGTAAGTACACACAAAAAGGTCAAAATGGCAATTTCATTGCATTTGTCAAGGCAATCGAATCAACTGGGAAGAAGATGCCACTCAACCCCCCCTTTAAATATTTAAGGTTTTAAGGGTTAATTGCTGTCATCACTTTTAAAGGGTTGATACAGATCGATTGCACTCAAGTGTATAAAATGTCTCTCTACGATCCAAAATTCGCCCTTTTTTGCGTTTTTTTCTGATTTTCCATGTGGGCCGAGATATTAAAAAGGTGATAACTTTTCAAACTGAGACACTTTATAATCCTGATGATATTCTGCATAGAAACTTTCATCTGGTAGCTTCAGATTTCAGTTCGTTATTATCCATATTTTGGAAATGTTGGAGTAATAACATAGATCCTTTCAAATGCCTCACTGTATGAATTTTTGCATGTGTCGTTACCCTTTGGGGTCCCTGTGGGACAGTCTCATCGCCACAGGCAAATTACCTGACGATAATCATGTTCCGTAATTTCATAACAGGTTTCGATTTAAGGTCGATCGTTCTGGCCTAATCGACCGGAGTGTAATTTATAACAGAGCCCTCTTGGTTTATTTGCCACTCTTATTAGACGGTGCAGCGATTTCAAAAACCTCCGACCTATCGATGCCTGCCTATAATAATGGCTATGACAAAACAAAAACCCGCCGGACTACTCGCATCGGGTAAATTGATTGAAAATTCGGACCCGAGTGAACCTTTCGATCAAGTAGATCGCCACAAGATGGACAGATTGACTACTTGAGTAGTTCCACAGCCCAAGGCGGCCTCCAGGCATTTTTGCTACTAGTCTTATACGACAGAATTCATTTGGATGAGAATGCGTTTTATATTGGTGGAATTATACTTGTGAACCTTTTGCTGGCGAGTTTTGTCGTCACAGTGACTTCATCAGTTTACTGTACCTACTGTAATGGAATCGAATTCACTGAACAGGAGCTTCATCGTTTCGCCCAGATGTCCGTTATTTGAGCCGAAAATGGCCTTAAACCATCTGGTTGGACTCACTGACTAACTTTCGAAGGAAAACTTCGACTCGAAATTTTCAGTGTAGGTCTGGACTCTAAATATCTCTGTTGAGTTCGTTGATAAGCAGAATGCCGAGGCGCAAACAAATGCACATATTCGTGAGAATTGTTCGGTTGAAAGAATTTTCAAATATTTGAAACAAATTTGCCAAACTTTTTTTTCTCTGAATCTGTGAGGCACATTCTAATGGAATTTTGCACAAACCTTTGAGTCGACATTCAAGAACAGTACACCACTTTTAAGCTCGGTCGGATATGTATTTTCGAAAATCTCGAAAAAATAAAAACTTGAGTGGCGAATGATTTTGCTGGATTACACTCATTCATGAACGCGTACGTTGATATTGAGCTCCGAAAGATCAGGACTTTTCGGAACCAAAACAAATCTCATGTGTTCACAATCGACCACTATTTCGACCGTGAAACGAAAAAGTACTGGACGAAATTACAAAATCTCGGTATTTGTAGAGTAACTTGATTATCCATTTCTGAGGTGGAATGAGTCGAATCCGTTAGATGATTCCGAAAATATGAGTCTTACTAATTCTGCATGAACCTTCATGCCGTCATTTTTCCACGAAATATAGATTTCAATTCGATTGGATCTTCATTTCTGGAAATGCAGGGTAAATAAAATTTCGAATGATATATATCTACGGAATCATTGCGACGATTTAACCTAATTCACAAACCACCTCAAATAGTTAAGCTCTAAATCTGCTCTATAAATATCGAGTGTTCAATTTGTTTTTTTAGGAAGGCCATAAGAAAGCATATAGGGTGTCCCACAATGGATGGCTGTTTGGACGTTCACTGAGTACGAATAATAATTTTTTGCTGACAATTTGGGTTTCGGGATTCTCAACAAAATGAACCTTCTCTCGAAATATCTATTTTCCTACTACTTCAACTTATATCGACAACAAGCTACTACTTCCTCAGTCCAAATGGCTTAGCTAGTATATTATAGCTTCATTATTTAGCTTTTTCGGTGAACTTCCAATAGTATGTCTTTCTTTGGGTGGAAGGTCAACAATTTCTGAGATATTCTAATTCTTATGAAAAAGCTTTAATAAACGGGGTCTCACTTTCTTGAATATTTTTGTAGTTCCCAAAAAAAAATTTTCATTTTCAATTTTGTCGATAAGTAATATTATAACAAGATTAATTATTTAAAACAAAAATTTCAAAAAGCACTGCCGTGAAGGCAGCAACTTTTGCGCGCATGTTCAATGTAGATGACCGCTTCAGCAACGAATTTGAACGTGCGCGCGTACCAAATTTCAGTTCGATACGATCATAAGTTCTGGAGATATCGGGAAAAAATATGTCAAATTTCGATGTTTTCTTCTCGATATCGTTGATTTTTACGGTCAGCCTAACGGCCGAGTGCGTAAACACAATAACTTCCGAAAGAAACAACTTAGAAACTCGATATTTGTAGAGAAGGTTTGGACCTTAATTACGAAGGCCGAATTCGTGAATGGGTAAAATCCACCCAATGATTCCGTAGATATACCCAATCAAAATTTTATTTTTCCAATATTTCCAAAAATACAGATCAGATCGAATTGAAATCCAGTACTTCATCGAAAATAACAGTTCGAAGTTTCATACAGAATTTAATGAGGATGATATGATGAGAAAATCATATAAATTTTTTTTTCAAATTGTTCTAATTACCCGATTATTACGAAATTTTGCATAAAGTTGTCTTTTAGCGTCTTGAAACTAGCTGTGAAGTTTAATCAGGCTTGAATCAGTATTTCTCGAGCTATACCGAAAAAATCAACGATATCGAAAAGAAAACCTCAAAATTTGACATATTTTTTCCCGATATCTCCAAAACTTATGATCGTATCGAACTGAAATTTGGTGCATTGCTGTGAAATTAGAAGGTCAAAGCGTGAGTATAATTTTTCTTGGATATGATAAATGGTTTCCGAAAAAAAAATTTTTTTGGAAAAAAATTTCGAAAAAAATTTTTTTTAAAAATAACCAACAATATAATCCTGACGAAATTTGGCTCAAAGTTGCGCGTCGTTGTACTTCACCTAACCGCCAAGCTTGAATCCAATCGCTCGGGTAGTTTCTGAAATAAAAAATAAGTAACTTCAAAACTTCAAATGCCTATAACTCCGAAACTATTCGATCGATTTGGCCCATTAACGAACTTAACCGCGGCATTCCAATGCGCGACCTACCCTAAAAGTTTCAAGTTGCTAGCTCACTTCGTTCGACAGTTATCGTGTCTACGGCCGGCCGGCCGGCCGGCCGGCCGGACAGAATCGATTTTGACACCGGATTCGTCATCAGTGAGTCCAACCTAGTCGATTGAGACCATTTTCGGCTCAATCATCCAAAATTACAGACATTTGATCAAAACGATAGCACGCTGTTCCCCTAGAACATGCGCGCAAAAATGACAAGGTGTTCATCAGAGAATCAACAACTTGGACATAAAGACTCAGGGGTGACCTTATATTCGGTTATAGAGTTGTCAATAATTGGAGTGAACCTGTCAGCTTTATTCACACTTTATTCATATTAATCTTGATAACTTGCGAGGACACACGTTCAAACTGAAGAAAGAAAACTTTAGGACTGCCCAAAGGCAGACTTTCCTCCCGAACAGAATTTTCGCAGTCTGTAACAGCTTGCCTGCTGATGTTGTGTACTCGTCTAGTGTGAACTGCTTCAAGAACAGATATGATGCTTATCGATTTCCTCCAATCGTCGTCTGATCTTGTGTGTCGATGTGGTATACTGACATTTCATTTTGTTTGCTTTCTTTATGCTTCTTCCTTTATTTCCTTTATTTCTAAATTCTGTGTACTCTCGATTTTTTTTTCTTGTGTATAACTAATGTACTGCCTATATTTTTGTATTGGCATTCTGAGTTTTAAAGGCGTAGCCTCAGATCTTACTAAATAAATAATAATAATAATATCAAATCCACCGAACTTTGAGTTCAAACTTTCTGAGTTAATAATTGAAAAATAGTCAATACTCATAACTTCGAAACTTATGGGTCGATTTCGTTCATCTACGAACCCAGCCGGCGCCTTTAGACTTGCATCATATCTGGAGGAGTTCGTGTGTATAGATATATTTCTACAGACGTACAAGACTGAATTTGATCACGCATTTTTCATCGGCAATTCCAATAATTCAATAATAGACATTTCAGTTATATGATAGCAACCTGTTCCCTATAATGAGCGCATAAAACAAAGATTAATGATTAAAAAGTAAATTAACTTATTTCCGCATTATATATTTATTTTCACAACAATTGTTTCGTCATGATGACATGACTTCATCAGGTGAGTATGGTAAGGAAACAATTGTTGTGAAAATAAATATATAATGCGGAAATAAGTTAATTTAATTTTAATTCATCAAGATGAATTTCCGACAAGTAAAGACTGAGACAATCAAGTATTTGAAACAAAGATTGGTTCACTTTTCTGTCTGTTGATTCATTCGAAACGGTTTCATTACTTACAGCGAAAACCTATATTTTTAATATTACAGATTAAACAGAGGAGTGGTTGCTCAGTCAAACCGTATACCTCGAGTTCAAACTTTCTGCGTTAATTACTGAAAAAAAGTCAGTACCCATAACTTCGAAATCTTTGGGTCTATTTCAATCATCTACGAACTCAGCTGGCACATTTAGACTTGCTCCCTTATCTGGAAAAGTTCGAGTGAATAGATATATTTCTTCAGACTTACAAGACTGAATTTGATAACGCATTTTTCATCGGCATTTCATAAATAGACATTTAAGTTATATGATAGCAACCTGTTCCCTATAACTTTCTGAGTTAATTATTGAAAAAAAGCCAATACCCATAACTTCGAAATCTTTGGGTCGATTCCATTCATTTAAGAACTCAACTGGCGCATTTAGACTAGCTTCGTTATCTGGAAAAGTTCGAGTGTATAGTTATATTTCCTCAGACTTACAAGACTGAATTTGATCCCTCATTTTTCATCGGCATTTCATAAATAGACATTTTAGTTATATGATAGCAACCCGTTCCCTATAATGAGTGCATAAAACCAAGATTGGTTCACTTCCATTTCTTGATTCATTTGAAACTGTTTCATTACTTACAGCGAAAACCCTTCTTCCTCTGAATCAGAGATCCAATTCTTTGATCACGGCAGTTCTGATCCGCGTTCGATTGATCTTTTTTTGCAAAATTTGGTCTCGAATCTCGACCGGCGAGGGTCTATTTTAGCAACGATAAATATTGATTTAGTGCTAAAAAAGGCATTTAGGCAGTGGACATTAGGCAACGCAGTCTGGTGGACGTCAAAGCGAAGAACCAAAGAAGGCCGCTGTCGCTCATTGATACAAAAAGCCAGGAGTGCGTTAGGGGAACACAACACTGCTAGTGGGATTGCTCATTAAAACCCATGTATGTCGAGAATGTGGAAAAGCAACTCGGCTGGTTGCCGTCGCGTTCTGCCATCCTGCTGGACACAATAAATATTGCATCTATCTAGTCAACAATACAACTGCACTTTCGCACAAAAAATCATCTTTGACGGAGATTTATTCTGTCAGATATCGGGCAGGTACATCAGTTCGTTACAGAAGCCGCTATTGTGACGGGACCCTTTTCGTTAATTTATGCAACGTCCTAATAAGGAAGAATAACAGTTTATCCAACCGAACAATGGTCAGCTTTTTGAAGATTGGCCAATGTGTGTCGTTACCCTCGATGGAGCAATTGCCTCGCTCCGTGAAAAGATCGCTTCTCCTTTCAATCACAAGGAATAGCCCTATGAATGAAATTCTGAAAATTTCATATATCTGAGTTTTATGAAATTGTCCCATATTTTACATCATTTTTCGCGTATGTTCTAGGGGAACAGCGTGCTTTCGTTTTCTCTAAATGTCTGTAATTTTTTAATTTTGAGTCGGTCTCAAACGACTAGGTTGGACTCACTGATGACGAATCCGGTGTCAAAATCGAATCTGTCCGGCCTGCCGTACGCACAATTACGGCCGTACGGAGAATCCTATCGACCTGAAACTGTAAGGGTAGTTTGCATGTCAAGATGCGAATGTTCGTTAATGGGCGAAATCGGCCAAGAGGTTTCGGAGTTTGAAATTTTGTGGTTATTTTCACGATAACTCGAAACTTGGCAATTAGTTGGAGTTCAACAGCGCGCAACTTTTTGTAGAATTGCGTCGAAATCATACTGCCAGTGAATTAAAAAAAAAAATTTTTTTTCGGAAACTATTCCTTATATTCGAAAGAATATAAGGCTCCGGCCTTGAGCTTTATATTTCGCAGTAGTGTACCAAATTTCAGTTCGATTCGATAATGAGTTTCGGAGATATTTCGAAAATATGTGAAATTTCGTGTTTCTTTCCTGGATATCGTTATTTTTTCTGATCAACTCAAAAATTACTGATTCAATCATGATGAAACTTGGCGGCTTGTTTGAAAAAGCTGATTGACAACTTCATGAAAAATTTCGTTGTGATTATTGGAACATTTTGGGAAAAAAATTCAATATTCTGTGATCTTTTGATCATTTTATCCTCATGAAATTCTGTATAAACCTTCGAACTGTCATTTTTCGATCAAGTATTGAATTTCAAGTCGATCTGATCTGTATTTCTGATTGGGTACATCTGCAGAATCATTGGGTGGATTTTACCCACGAATTTAGCCTTCGTAATTAATAACTTCCGAAGGAAACAACTCAGAAACTCGATATTTGTGGAGTAGGTTTGGGGCTTGATTACGAAGATCGAATTCGTGAATGAGTAAAATCCACCCAATGATTCCGTAGATATACCCATTCAAAATTTTATTTTCCCAATATTTCCCAAAATACAGATTAGATCGAATTGAGATCCAGTACTTTATCGAAAACAACTTAAAAAAGCAGATGAGAAATTCTAGATAGGAACTGACGTGAAGTCAGTATATATTGCGCGCATGTTCAAATTCGTTGCCAAAGGCATCTTTACGTCGTGATGGAAATATTTGGCGATAATCTTCTCAATGGCCTTCACAATATTCTAAATGAAACTACAAGCTATAATCTCTCAATCGAGTACTGGATTTCAGTTCGATCGACTCTGTATTTTTAGAAATATTGGGAAAAAAACTTGAGACCCAAATATAGTAGGTTCAAGGCACAATTACATCATTTCAAATATGGAGTTTCTAAGTCGATTCTTCTGGGAGTAATTGTGTTTACCACAAATTTTTCCATCATGAGGTAAAGGCTGGGTCATTCCGTGATGAGAACAAAGTTGTCCATCAGCATTTTTCCAATTTTATCATGATTATTTCGGAAATAGAAGCAATTTGATACACTGTTAAAATATGCAAAATAGTTTCTCAATATTTTACTTTAATTGTTCGTATTACAAGCTCATCACGAAATTCTGCACAAGCCTATGCATCAGCATTTTTTCATCAAGTTACCAAGTTTCATCATGTTCTCATAAGTAATTGGATTATTTTGAAAAAACAACGATACCGAGATAAAACCATAAAATTTTACATATTTTATCTCCGTAAGTTGTACCCAGATCATTTTGAAATTCGGTACATTAATTTGAAATATTATAGAATCTGAAGCATGTTCGAAATTTCGTTGGACTCTGATGAATATTAAAAAAAAATATTTTTGATAAATATTTGAGAAAAATTCGTTTTTCAGTTTACTGACCATAACACGTCAATGAAATTCCGCTATTGTTGGCGCGTAAGGTCACTACAACTTACTACAAAGTTTCAATAGGATCGGACCAGCTATTCCTGAGATATCCAGGAAATGATCTCAAAAGAACAAATGACTGCAACTACGAAACCCTGAGGCACGATCTACCCTGAAAGTTTCACGTTGCTTGCTTGCTCCGTTCGACATTTATCGTGTCATCGACCGCACGGCCGACCAGACAGATTAGATTTTGACATCGGGTTCGTCATCAGTGAGTCCAACCTAATCATTCGAGACCAATTTCGCTCGAAATTCGAAAATCTGGGCATTTGGACAAAACGACAGCACGCTTTTCCACAGAACAGGCGTGCAAAAATTCAAAACTGAAGGTTGTAACTGATTGCGCATTTATTTGTGCAGTAAAAAAAAATAAATTCTGCTTATTCCGCGGATACACTCAGTTGCTATTTTATTCTTACAATACTAAACGAAATACAAATTCGATCTAAATGAACTTTAGGACTCAAAAAGTTTAGGTAATTCTTTCAATTCTTTTTTCGAAATCTACCTGCGAGACGATGACAAAATCATTCCCAGAATATAACTCTGATGAATGAATTAAACAACTTTAACAAGGGTGTAATAAGTATGGAAATAAACATTGTAATTTTTTCGGAGCGTTTATTATTGTTATGAAAATTCTTTCGAGTCTACGTCTTCACACTGACCCCGTAATAAAAGTTAAATAGCGCCCACTGTGTCCGACGCCCACTTAAATTAGATTAGATTACTTACCGCTCAGGCCAACACAGGGCGTCCTCTCTATACCTGTAACAAAGGAATTCGTCAATCTCTTCATAACTACTTTGCGTTAATGAAATGCGTTTGAATATCAGTTGCTATCGCTTCGGTTTCTTTCTACGAGATTCATTTTATCCGTTAAAGTGATACCATTGCAGGCTATTGACAGGTTTGCTAGTCAATAGATTTTCTCGAATAGGTGTGATATTTCATGACTCTCTTGAAATACTGTGAAATGTTTACGTTATGGAATGGGAAGAAGTCAAATTTTCATAATGAAATATTAAAATATTGCGAATATGGAATGGGGTAAATTTTGGGTGGAACCTGCATTTTACTGGATATATTTTATGGTTACAGCTCGCAATATATGATATTATTGGATATCAAACTCCGATAGGAACTGCTCTTGCTCTAGGACGGTTAGGAGCAATTTCCCCCAATGCATTAAAATAATATATAATTATAATATATCAACGTTGAAACAATGCAAGTGCGAAGTTTTGTAGTCTAGATCAGTGCCCTCCCCTCAATCAGATTCTGAATGGTTTTTGGTCACATCTTAGTATATTTTGGTGGTCAATTCAATGGTGGCGTAGAATTCTGAAAAAAATTCGGAAAACCTGCTAAGTTAGATTTTTTTTATTTTCGATTGCCAAATTGGATAGCATTCTTTCGATGTACTCGATTTCCTGAGATTTTTCGTGAAAAATTTTTCCAAACTTTAAACTCAACTTTTTTTTCACGTCTACAGAGGAAACAGAATTTCACTCGAAATTGTTGAAATCTCTCAAAGTTTCTGAACACTGGTGTAAGAACAGAATGAAAAAAACTATCCATTGGTTTTTAATTTGTAGCCTTCGAAAGATTCCACTCGGACTACTTAAACTACCAACTACCAAAAACTTCTCAATTTTTCATATTTTATGGCGATAAAATCGATAATCCATTCTCTCTCGAACCCCTGGGATGCATTCCTACTCAACTATAATTTTTCAAATGTACACATATGTCACAATGTATGGGCTCTTTTTGAGGCTTTTCAGAAATGAAATTTTACCGTACGCTCAGTTTTTTAATTCTTAAATAACCTCAACAAACTTATGCTAAAAAAAACTCAACATACCGTTCCCCTTCCTAAATTACATAATCAAATGAGTAAAGGGAATGGTTATATTACATTTTTCATAAGCTTTCCAACGAGTCCACATATGACATATTCACCGTTGAAAAATTGAAGTAGGGTAAGGTTGCAGCTGAGAGGTTTGAGAGAATTATTTAATTTAATCGCGAAAACATTGGGAAAATTAAAAACCAATTGAAGTGGTACCCTGATATTGGTTTGAAAATAATCAACTGCTTTCCAGGCTATCGTGCAGTCCAGTCTGAAAGGCTGAAAGATAGGAGAAGAAAGGGAATAAAAAATAAAATGAATTCGCTATATGTATTTGGGAAATGCTAACTTCATAGAGTTCAGGGCGTTTAAATTTAATTATAAAGATTAACTTCATAGACACTTGCTAAACGGCTAGTATTATTTGAAAGAAATTGTACAGGACTCAATTTATAGCATCTTAGCTAATTCTGTGATGGAACCTATTTTTGTCCCAACAGTGGCGTCCGTACTAGCACGTGGTTGGAGTTTTTCACGGAATAAATTGTTCAATTTTGAAATCTTTTTTCAATTTATGAGAAAAAAACTCCTTCAATGTTTCTCAACCAAGAACCATCTTTTCGAAAAGAGTGAATATTCAGAATTAATATACAAAATCAAATTGTAAAGGTATGATGGAAGAAGTATCAATGAAAAACTCATTTTTTTATGATTTTGAAATAATACGCCTAACTTAATAATCGAGCGAGGCATATATATTTAAATAATTGAGTGTATTCTCACAAATTGTTTTTGAAATTGATGTTTATTTCCATGAAAATCAGTAACGTCACAATGCATGATATGGTTTATAAAGAAAATTCATTTTATTTTCCGATTCTCTTTAGTCTCCAAGATCACCAGGGCAGTAAGAAGCTTGAAAACGTGAACACAAAAACAACAATAGACATATACATATAAACCCCAAATAGTAGATTGTATATTTCCAATCAAATGAAATCACATGATATCTTGGAATAAATATGACACCCTGATAACAGAGCCAAATAATTCCAATAAAACTATTGCGATGTCAACTTATTTTTACCAAATAGAAAAAATGATTTCCATGTCGTCAGGAAAAGGCGTAGAATTTGAAAATTTCCATAGGAGGTGAATTTGCGTTTCTGTAGCTTTTAAAAATGTCAACTGAACGAGAAACTTTTGATGAGAAAAGGTCTCAAAAAAAAGAATAATCTAGGCTCCGAATCATTCCATCATACCTATTGATAGAATATTATAAATCAGGTAACTCTGTTTCAAGAAAGTGAATCCGACAATTAGTGTATAGTTCCTGTGAAGCACTTTCGTTAAACTATCATTTCCATCACCTCTGGTTCAAATGTTGTTAGTGAAAACCTATAAAGACTAAAATGTTCCTATTTTACATAACCTAGATTGTGCTTTAGTTTCGATGTGATGTAAAATTGTTTCAGAAGATTGCGCAGTCATCGAGAGGAATTCCAGAGCCTAGCTGATCCAACTCGGGATCTCAATTGAATTCTAAATTGAGGTGAGTCAATGCAATTGATGTACATTTTTCTGTCTGCCTAACTTCTAAGTTGTATCACCTCTCAAATGAAAAGCATCACATTTTATTTCTGAAAATTCATTGTTTCACTTTTGCTATTCAATTCATCAGTTAAGCTACGAGAAGACTAGTTCACGAAAATTTCGGTTTCTATTTTTCCGAAAAAGTATTTATCTCTGGGTAGTGTAAAGATCATTTCAGTCATGCATCGGTTCGAAGGTATTTTGGGAGCGTTTTGGTTTTTCTTGAAACTTTTATGGATTTTTTCTCTCAATATCTGAACCAGGAATGATAAAGTAAAAAAATTGATTCTGTGTTAGGCGTGTACAGTATTTTCAGAAACAATTTGTCAAAATATTGTGTGTATTGATAATATTCTGAAGAATTTGAAAATGTTCACTCAATCACTAAATTTCAATAGTATATTTTTCCTGAAATGAAGCAAACATATAAAGAGTTCCAAGATATACCTTCACTTATCGATGGTTGGGAGCCCTTTTAAAGTGTCATTACAATTGCTGGTCAAATAAACTTCGTACTATAAAACATTTAGAGTAGCTCCAAGCCGCCTGCTGATCTCATAGTAAACACCCCTCTGCTATCGGAGATTCTGAACAATGTACCTACTGACCCAATAATGAGGCTCTATCAGAAAGAGAAAAGATTAGGTCCCCTTCGGTTCTATAAAAACGTATTATCTTATCTTAAGAGGGTTCTGAAATCCTTTTCTCTAGACATAACGGCAGTAATTATGCAATCACTTATTTTGAAGTATCTTCGATAAAGGGGAATATCGAAACAGTTAGTTTAATTAATTAACACAGTTCGTGGAATAGTAGGAGTGTATATCTGGAGCCACTAAGGGCATTTAAATATCCACATTATTGTTAACACTTTTATTAGGAAGAAGCTCCATGTTCGAGTTTTCTTCAATACATGTTACCAATATTTGGAAATATAATAGTAGATGCTGTTTATTCAAAGATGTATTTAAACCCATATTTTCTATGCCTTCTTTGTGCTTCTTTGTCTATCTTTGTCCGACTTCGTTTTGCGTTTTGTTAGATCATCAAACAGCTCCTCTGGATAAAACAAAACTATTCGTTGAATTGAACTATATGAGTATTATTTAAGCCGAATCAAAACAAGATAACTTAGCAGAGGAATAACCAATAGACTCAAAATTTTCAGGGCAGGTTGTTCAAATCTTGAATACGAAGGGCAAGTTCAGAATGCATAAGATCGGCCTTGCGGCTTAGTACTTCAAGGCATTTGAAATTCCTTCATCCCAATAATCAATATTGACCAAAATATAGACACAATCGGATCGAAATTCAACACGTGGATACAGGAAGGCAATGAACTCATTCAAACATCAAATCCGTGGCTCATATGTAAACACGGAGAACCGCGTAGAATATCAATTCCTGAAATCGAAACTCAAATTTTATGTATTTTCAATTTCTAAAATCACTAGAACTCATCATCGCAATAACTACAAAATAATAGATATTTCCCAAACAAGAGCTATTTGTCAAGGGCAGTTTAATGGAAAACAGATTGCCTAATGAACAATACCGGAACAGTACAAACGATAAAGAAAGCGAACTGTGACCTTACAGAGTACAAATCTGACTTTCATTAGGCAAACGAGAAAATTTTCAGAATTATTTTTTTTCGTTTTTTCGTTTGGAGAGACATTTTTGAAGTTTATTGATTGATGTAAAATGAATTTTCTTTATGACTTGAAATGGAAATTTCCAATTATTGCTTCGAAGGAAAAATGGAAACGATCATCACAAAATTTTGCACCAGATTGTGCAACAGCATTAACCAACGAGTTATCAAGTTTCAACATGATCGTATCAGTATACTTCGGGTTAATTCGGTATTGTCAATTACGCCGAGAAAAAAACAGGAAAATATCCCACGAAATTGAGATATCGGTACATGAAATTCGGTAAACTGTTGTAAATTACTGTTTTGAAGGTGAGTGCAAAATCTTGTGGATATCTAATGAATACTCTCTGAAAAATATTGTTTTTTTTTCAATGAAAAAATTAGGAAAATTTTCCTAAATCGCGATAATAACTCAACAAAATTTTGCTGGCAGTTGCGCGTTAGGATCGAGATATTGAGGAAAAAACTTCAAAAATTCAAATCAATATATAGCCGAAACCGTTCGGCCGATTAGGCCCATTAATGAACTCAACCATCGCATTCTGACAACAACCCACCTTGGATGTTTCAAGCTGCTAGTTCTTTTCCTTTTCAGCTTCAGTGAGTCCAATATAGACGTTTAAGACCATTTTCGTCTCGAAATAAGAAAATTACAAACATTGGACAAAAAAATAGTTTTCCGTTCACCAGAACATGCACGTAAGAAGACAACAGATAGGCTTGGTCCATTTTATCGATGACGCGATTCAAATTATATAAACTGGCATTCAATGATCAAAATCAGTACTTTCGGAATCAGATATTATAACAAATATAAATATAATAATGTTGCTTCTGCAACGCGGGAGTTTGAATTCTTTTCGTTCCCAGGAATATATCGAAATTCAATATTTTTGGTTTAAATCAATTGGCACCGGCTTTGAGAGCATTTTATCTTAGGCCAACAATAAAGTATAATTATGTATGACAGAAAACACCCAGATAGAATTCAAGCTCTTAGCATTCCAGGAATCTAAGCGTGATGGGTGGTACTCAAAGAATCCAGACATCACATATGACATTTTATAGAATTGATCGTCCCAGACCATTAGGGAAATTTCCTTTACACTTTTATGCTTTCTCTTTCGCACCAGCCAATCCGAGGTGTTTTTTCGGATCTCAGGAGGGCGTCGCTTAATTCAAAAAACCAATCAAAATTTCTATTCTCCCTCTATAATGTGAAGAAGGGAATTTTCTTAATTTGGGTTTTAGTTAGTTTTAAACACTATTCATTTGACCGTTGTACAGTAAACAACAATTCGCTTTCGAATTTACAAACAAGATTATACGTTAATTCTTGTGTTGTAAAAATCGTAACTTCTCATTTGAATGTCGCTTCAACCTTGCTATCGTAAGATATAGAAGGAAGATTCTATTGTATAAATTGTATACCATTTCGGTCTTGTTATCTAATACAGATACAAGCAAATACATTTTTGTTACGTGTTAAAAGTGCGTTTTTTAATACACCTCAACACCAGTTTCGGCTCATCAGTGCAACGATATTGAACAACTGGTCAATAAGTTCTTCAATTATCTGCTAATTTTAGAAACATCAACATTTCTGATAAAGATCAGAAAATATTCGTCGGTCGTGTCTTCATTTTGATGAAGACTGAATTAATCGAGTGCGATTAATTCAACCAAGCGGGGTCTCTACTATTGAAACCCCCCAAACACCTGAATAAACCAATTCAGGTCAAAACAAATAATATGTCTGGTCTTATATTTGATATACCTTATTCCCAAATTTGTATTTCATTAAATATATGCCAGTTTATATGAATTGTAATTTGGTAACAAAGAACAATGTTCCGGGGAAATTAAGTTAATATATCAAAAGCGAATAGATCATGCAACATCATCAGGATCTGTTGTCATCTCGGCATTGTATTTCTGAAAGAATGGAGCTCAGCAATCTCAAATATTTTCATTACAACTAATTATGACACATATTTTGCAAATGAGAAATGAATAGGTGAAGCGAGAAATCGATCCAGTTTGGAAAAAAAAATACTGAAATTTTCTGTCTGCAGTGTTCATTCAATTCAATAGACTATAAACTCAGAGCAGAAAGAATCAAGACTGAGGTTTTTCATCCGTGTACACCTTTTCATCTTCTTCTGGTTTCACCTGACTAAATCGAAAATCCACTGATAAAACCGATTTAATTCCCCAAGAGAAATTAATTGGAATTAAGTGTTTTGATTCGCTGTCGAAGTAAATGGTGAAAAAAAGCATTGCTTTCCCTGTTGTTAAACGATCGGAACAGATTACTTCGTGGAAGAAAAGCTGTGCCCAGTCAAGGGTGTCGTATTGTGATGCAAGTATTTTAGGCGCGAATAAGTAGGTGATATATTGAAAGGCCCTTTCAAATGCAACAGACCTTTGGATCGGGCGTTTGAAGTGAGCTTTCTATCATGAGCGGATTCCGCCCTGGCACAAATGATGGAAATGCCGCCTCATTGATGTCGACTTTTCTCATGTTCCACCCCAGTGACTTGTACTACAACACAGGACGGTTGACGAATTCTTTTCCTATTCAAATTCCCTCTTTTTTCCGTTCAGAGAACGAATTTGGAAAATTAAATTCCGAGAAGAATAATTTTGCATATGGAATAGGCTTTCTGAAACCATTTCAGAAGGTCCTCGATGGTTGTGGAAAATCTGCATTTTCTACAGGAAATTCGTGAAATATTTCACCTATCATACTCATTTTCTGGAAGCAATCTAAAACCACTGACCTCTTTCGAAGACTTTCGTGCTGTATGATTTTGATTTTTCGGATGAATTTGGGTCAAATTCAATTGAAGAATCATGAATATTTTAAAAATTTTCGAATCAACTATATTTGAACTGAAGTGACAATAATTACCAAGAAATTTACTTTCAGAAGCATACATGTTCAGAATTTCATTGGAAAACTCGAGAGAAGCACTGACGTTAGGTTGGAATGCTCTGCATACTCGTTCGAATTCATTGGTAGAGCGATCAATTGTCCAGGTAGTTAGCCTGTCGAACAATGCTTAATTCCGAAATATAATGGTTCTATAATAATTTTAGCCCAACTGAATTTCGCATGAACCATCAATCTTAGATTTTAAAAGCTCGAGTGCCATATTTTAGGTATTATATATTATGGAAATAAATTGCAAATACATAGGCGAAGTTTAGAGTGACTTCTATATGTGCTTAGCATGCATAAAATCCAAACCTGCAACCTTTCTAAAATGAAAAATGGTCATTATATTCCCAATATCCCAATAATAATAATAATAATAATAATAATAATAATAATATTTATGAGGAACCTAGACAAGTTTTTCTGAGATTCAAAATGTCTTATTATTTTCCACCATTTTTCTGGTTGTGCGATCATCTTGTTGGTACTTCACACTGTTCATTAAATAATGATCCGATACTCACCTAATATGCGCATATTGAGCTTCAACCTACCCTGAAATGTATGAGTGTTTAGGTGTTTTCGTAGAGAAATAAGTGTTCACGTACGACAGAACGAAAATGTGTAACGCAGAGCGAAAGACATTTGAACTGACAATAACGGTCTTATTGTTCCTTACAATCTATGGTTAAGACATCGTTTGTTCTAGAAACAGCATTTTATTTTGTCCATAGTTCTGTCATTCTCAAATTCTTGCAGAATATGGTCTCTTTAACTGGGAAAGAATCCGGGGTCAAACTTAATTATCCCCAAAAATCGCTCAAAGATATTTGCAGGATTTTTGAGGTTTTTACATCCAATATCCGAAAAAAACAAGAAAAAATGAAATAACAATTATTGTTGATAGAAATAGCCCTCGCGGATTGCGATTGTCAAGATGTTGCATAAGGAACAATATCGGAAGAATGCAAAAAACTAACAACGACTCTACCATATGACTCGTTCATGAGACAATTAATTGAAACTTATGAAAACAGAAGTATTGTCAGATGAGGGAGTAGGTCTGAAACTTTAAAATACCATTCGTTAATCTTTTGCATGATTCATTTTCGGCTAAAACACAAAAATGACGATTTCCAGAGATCTAATCGAAAACATTTGAGATAATTGAATGAAAGCTACCCCAAAATTAGCAGGTTAATTCTTTCAATTTACACATTCTGTCAATTGGCAAATAATTTTTTTTGAAGGGGCACTAATACGCTCTCGTTAAGACTGAGGGTTTGAAATTGAGGAGATGAGTTGAAAAAAAATCTAGAGAAGCGCCAGCCTGAAGTCAGCAGATTCTGCACGCATGTTCAAACTGCCGCTGGCAAAGACAATAACTTCCGAAGAAACCACTTAAAAACTCGATATTTGTAGAGCCGAAAGCCGACTTCGTGAATGGGTGAAAGATCCACACAATGATTGTGAACTATAAGCATTAAAAATTTTCAAATTCCCATTATTTCCAGAGATACAGATAATATTCAATTGAAATTCAGTACTTGATTGAAAAATGACAACTTGAAGGTTCATACAGGTTTTCGAGACGATAATATCATCGGAAGATCGCAGATTATAGAATATTTGAAAAAAAAAATTTATTTCAGATTGTTTCAATGACAAGGTCATCACGAAATTTCTCACAAAGTTGTGTATTAGTATTTTCGAACTAGTAACCAAGTTTCATCATGATTTAATCAGGATTTCTTTGGTTATTCCGGAGAAAATAACAAAAGCGCGAAAGAAACACGAAATTTGACAAAAATTTTCTCCAATATCTCCGAGAATTATAATCGCATCAACTGAAATTGGAAACAATTCCGTGGAATATAGACTTCCAATTCCGAGCAGGTTTTTTCAGAAATATGATGAATAAACAAAAAATTTTCGAAAAACTTATTTTCTAGATTTTTTTATTCAATTTGCTGACGGCACGATCTCAACAAAATTCACTGAAAAAGTTGCGCGTCCTTATGTTCCAAGTTTTAATCCAATCGCTCTATTAGTTTTTGAAATATCAGGTAAATAACCTCAAAACTTCAAATGGCTATTTCTCCGAAACCGTTCGACTGATTTCGCCATCAGTGATAATTTTCGGCTCCAAATTCGAAAATTACTGACGTTTGGACGAAACGATAGCATGCTGTTCCCCAGAACATGCGCACAATAAATGTGGAATAATCTGCACATTCATCTGAAAAAATTATGAACCTTCGTGTTACATTCGTAACGTTTTTGCTTGGAAGCTTGAAAATCTATCAATCCATCTATCGAATCCCATCAACGACCATCTAATTCATTCATCATCCTCTGAGTAGCTTCGCTAGTTGAACAACTGGTAGGCAATAGTTGAAGAACGCTGACATTTATGGATGGTAATTTGTAATACTCAATAATTCGATCGTTAATAACTACGATGGCAATTACGCATGGAAAATGATGAAATGCATTCGATGCATGATTGATACAAGCGTATAGTTGCAGGAAATATTAAGGATGCTCTACACAGGACTTCAATTGATTTCGTATTGTGATTCGAAGAGTTGGAATCGAGATTAGTTGATTGTTTCTCATCTGTTGAAACTTGATTGATAGATGGATTTATTTTTGTACTTGAGATCAACAAATCGGACCCTTCAGAACACAGGTATCATTTTTAAGGCAGGTTCTATAGGGATCAGCTTGTTATCGTTTGCACAAATGTGTGTTATTTTCTCACTTTTTCCATGAAATGGTTTCAAACGACTAGGTTGGATTGACCCACTGGTGAAGAACCCGATGTGATAATCGATTCTGTCCGACCTAACGGCCGACCGTAAACACAATAACTTCCAGAAGAAACAACTTTGAAACTCGATATTTGTAGATTAGGTTCGGAATCAGTAGGTTTGGACCTTAATTACGAAGGCCGAATATGGATGGGTAAAATCCATCCAATGATTTCGTAGATATACCCATTAAAATTTTATTTTCCCAGTATTTCCAAAAATACAGATTAGATCGAATTGAAATACAGTACTGCATCGAATAATGACAGATCGAAGTTCATACAGAATTTAATGAGGATAATATGATAACAAGATCACAGAATATTGAATATTTGAAAAAAAAAATTCAATTATTTTCAAATCATTCCAAAGGCACGATTATCACGAAATTTCGCACTAAATTATCCTTCAGCATCTTCAAACTAGCTAACTTCATGATTGAATCAGTATTTCTCGAGTTATACCGAAAAAATCAACGATATCAAGAAAAAAAACACGAAATTTTACATATTTTTTTCAATATCTCCGAAAACATTATTTTTATCGAGTTGAAATTTGGAACACTGCTGTAAAATATAGAGCTTAAGGTATAAGCAACGTTTTTTCGAATATGATCAATAGTATGAAAAAATATTTTTCGAAAAAAAAATTTTTTTTGAATTGGGTTACCATACAATCCCAACGAAACTTCGCTTAAAGTTGTGCGTCGTTATGCTCCAACTAACCAACGTCAAGTTTCAATCCAACCGCTCTAGTAGTTCCTGCAATATAAAGGAAATAACCTCAAAATTTCAATTGGCTCTAACTCCGAAACCATTTGGACGGTTGGGTCCATTAACGAACTTAACCAAGGCATTCCGATGCGCGAACTACGCTGGAAGTGTCAAGTTGCTAGCTTGCTCAGTTCGACAGTTATCGTGCCCATGGCCGGCTGGACGGACATAATTGATTTTGACACCGGATTCGTCATTAGTGAGTCCAGCTTAGTCGTTTTAGACCATATTCGGCTCGAAAATACCAGACATTTGGACAACGGTAGCATGCTGTTTCCCTAGAACATGCGCGCAAAAATATATAATTCCAAAAACTCAATGAAATAGTGGATATTCCTCTAAAAAAATACTTTTTGTATCTTCTGAAACATGCACATCACTGTTTTTTAATAACAATAAAAAAACAATCATTTCCAAACAAATTCGATATAAACATTTATCTATGGGAACTAATAACGTTAATGAGGGGTGTGTAATTTATAGTGAATATCCCTGTATAACTTCATCGAACTATCGGATCTGCCAGTTTACCTTTATTGAGGAATTATCAAACAAGCCAAAATGCAAATTGAAAACTAAGAAGTGAATTCAACCTTTTGAAAAGCTAAAAATTCAAGAATTCCAACTGGAAACCTCCTTCCTTCAAATCACTTTTGATAAAGCCCAAAAAAGGCTTTTTTCTGGGTATCTCGGTATATGTACTCATTGTCGAAGATTTATAGTTATTTCATTGTCTTTATCATGCCATGTAAACCTTGAACCAAGCTCAACACTGCATTACTTTTAAGATGTAAATCACTGTCCTCTGTTCAACTGTAACTATATAGATACTCAGCTTTAATTTGATCAAGTATTTCCCGGCATAAAAAATCAATTCAGAAGGCTGCAGCTACGAAACCTACAAGTGAACATTGCCCATTGTCGGAGTATTCCAAATCGCCTATTTTTCCTGAATGTATCGTTACAATCAACCGGACGGGGGACTTTGAATTTGGAAAGTAGAGAACTGTTCCCTAGAACAATAACGAATAAAATGAAATTTGACTTAGCCGATGGAAATGCCCGCTTTCCACATCAATCGACTGCAAATGTGTATACCTATCGGAGTAAGTCAGCTATCCATCGAGAAGGCAACTTATCTCCAACTTGGAGAAACTACTTTTTACTCGACTCAAAACCGACTAAAACGAGCGTGCAGCTGCGTTCAGGAAAAAGTTCGTCTCTGTGAAGCCGACAATCGGGGGTAAGTTCATAGAGCGACCGGGCCGGCTCAGAACCAGACATGTCCATGTTGGGCTCAAGGTGAGTCCCGGCACACTCGATTTTACCTCAACCTCTCAGTGTATGCCATTGCCACTGCCGGTTGACGGACAACGGACATTTTTATAAGCGGCAGATTATCGTTCGTCCTAGGCTACTCGAAAAAACGAGAAATTTATATCGATCACAGAAATGTACGCTATCTGTTTTTATATGGCATTAACGCAGTGGCTGAATTCTTTCTTGATTCTTTGGAATCGTTGAAAAAATACCGCAAATTTCACGCAGGGTTAATTTATTGTTTCCTGTTTCACGTGTTACAGAAGGCATGATAACAGTAACAAAAGTCCATGAAGTTACATATTTGCGGAATGAAATATTGGAAATGGATTGTGTAGAAGATATTCAGTTTCACTTTGTGGGCTGGAAAGATAATTATCGAACGATACAGATTTTTCTATAGAATAATACTGTGACGGGTCACTCCCAATATCTGGATAAGAACAATTAAAAATTAAAAGAAAATTATTATTCATAGAAAACGCCCTTGCGAAATAGTTTAAATCTCGCAATCCGCAAGGCCTCGTTTTAAATAGTTCTTTCTCAGATAGTCCCAGTGGAAATAGGCAATAACCTGATAAATGATTCAGAATCCTTCGAAAATCGATACATTATTTTGTATTTCAAACAAAAATATATAGACCAAATATCTAAATATTTTTGTATTGTTGATGTCTACTTGTTATTGTTAACTTTCACATCTGACATCTGAAGAAAAATTCACTCGAAAAAATCATAAAGTTGGCAAGAAATAATTAGCTTCGATAGCTCTGGTAACGAACCAACGTTAAGGGTTATCACAGGACCCTTCAATAAATTCAGGACTGTATTTGAGTTCCGATAAATCTTTATTGATATCCTAGGATATATCATAGCTAGGATATCAATAAAGAGTTATATATGACAATAATGTATACATTATTGTCATCGAACGTTCTAATCCTTGAATGACAAAAATTAAATTATATCAAGTGATATCTAATAATTGAATTAAAATTTTAAATTAGCGGAAATTGAAAATTGTTCAATTTCTTAATTCAATATGAATTTCCGTCTAGTAGAGACCGAAACAATCAAATATATAATATTTGAAATCGAAAACTTGAGAAATAGGTAAAAAATAAAAACAATACGATTATAAGATCAGAATCTGTGTTTAGTTTTTCTACCTCAGATTCTTTCGTAATGTCTAATCCATATCTAAACCAACTCAATATCTCATCACATGGACAGTCTTGTCCATACTATCGTTTGAATAATTATATTTCGTTGGAACTAAATGTATATGTGGGTCCACGTGGTGAGTTTTCATTTATGATATGGATTGAAAATTAATTAAATAACTGTAGAATCCAAGTCATAAAAGATGAAACACATTGTCTTATGTTAGTTTCGTATTCATTACTCACCAATTTCGTGAATTCTTCATTTCAACTAAAAAATATTTTGAAATATTTATTCAGATAGCTGACGATGTCATCTTCACGAAACTCAGCATATGTAACTATTAATGAAGTTTCAATCCGATTGAATAAGTACTGCTTACAAATGAGCATAACTTCGAAATCTTATGACTTCTCTCACCCATCAACAACCTTTACCGAGATAGTTAGGCTCCAAACCTATAAACTGAAAATTTCCAGGCTCCATACACGGTGGTCAAGTGGTGAAGTCAATATTTTTTTTTCAGATTCCTCACACCTGGCGGTATCCAAAAATACCCCATGCATGTTATGAGATTTTATTATTTTTGGGGTTATAATTTTTCAGGAATGTTCAACTTATTATGCCAGCGGGGTTTCACAAATTCATATCTTTTTATGTAGTAGCTTTTTTGCAGATTTTTTTTTTGTAACATGATCTCCCTAAATGTTTTTTCGATAACAAGAATAACTCAAAGTCACTGAAAAAAGGCTTGAAAGTTATAACTTTAGTTTTCAGTAGGATTCACTTAAACTTTCAACTTCAATTTAAAAACACAAAAAAAGGTTTCATAGCTTCTGGCTGATTTAAAAAAACTTTGCACGGACCTACACCACCAAATTCATAAAGAAAAAAATAGTACTTCATCAGCCTTTTTTCGCTGTAATCGGACTTCGAAGGCATATAGGCTAAAATAATTGAAACGGGATTTAAGTTATTTTACTACTTTTTATCATTCTTAAAGTAAATTGAACTTGAAAATTTAGAATAATTTTGAGTGAAATTCCTGTAAAACAATTGTAGCTCGTTTAATTCTTACATTAAGATGGATTGGGCGTGCGTGCAGGGCAGATCAAGTGGCCTGTGCGTTCGCCAGACCTAAACCCCATCGATTTTTTCGTTTGTGGATTTTACAAAGAGCTGGTGTAAGCGACGGGACGCAAAAACGAAACAGAATCAAGAAGAAACCTTTTCAAAGCGGAAAGAAAATAATACAAATAACGTTGACGGTTTTGTATTCAAGGAAGGGATTTTGAAGATTTATTGTGGTGAATAGTAATTTTTATGTAATTTGTGTTTTATTTCTCATCCAAAAGCAAATTATTTCACAACTACCCATTTCGAAATATGCTCACATTTTCAATCAATGTTGAGACCAAAATTATTGTCAAATTTTCAGGAGCTACAGTAAGTTCACAAGAATTTCAATTGAAATCAGTTCAAAATCTCATTTTTGTGTTTAATTAACCATAAGAGTAATAAAAGTAGATAAATAACTTTGATCGTGTTTCAATGATTTTTGCTTTCGAAGGCTTATGACGTTCAAAGAAGGCTAATAAACTACTATTTTTTTCTTATGATTTTGGTAGTTTAGGACCGTACAAAGTTTTTCAACTAAGCCAGAAGCTATGAAAACTCCTTTTTATATTTTTTAATTGAAGTAGAATGTTTGAGTGAATCCTACTTAAAATTAAAGTTCTAACTCTAAAGTCTTTTTTGAGTTACCTTGAATAAGTTCAGGAAGCTGAGTTATTTTTGTTACTTAAACAACATTCAGGGCGATCATGTCACCAAAAAATCTGCAAAATACCTACTACATAAAAAGATATGAATTTTTGAAACCTAGCTGGCACAATAAATCAAAAAAATCATTACTCCAGAACTACATAAAATCGCATGACATACATGGGATATATTTGGGTATCTCCAGGTGGGAGAAATCTGAAAAAAATTTATTAACGTCACCACTCGGACCACCCTGTATGTACCAAGGTACGAGCACATACAGACGGACCGAATTGCAGTAGACATCTGATTCGTCAGTATGTCCAACATAGTCCTATTATTTTCGTGGAATTGTGACTTGTTCTTGTTAGGAAAAAAGTTGTAATTGACGCGTATGTTCATTATGATCATTAACAATAATTTTGTGAGAATCACATTCATGGTTATCTACATAGATGATGCTTACGTTGAAATAAATAGATATTTGAATTGGAACCTATTTTTTTTCCTCATGAAATAGCTCTGTATACTGAGGTAATTTTTCAAGAAAGTATTACTAGATTTCAACGAGACAGTGGAAATGTGAAGGCATTCGGAAAAAAAAATATAAAATTTTTGCACTAATCAGTTGTGAATGTTCTCTTAAAATATCGTCAGCGGAATTTTCCACCAACTTGGAAGCATATTGTTGAAAATAAATATTATTCAGAACACGGATGTGATACAAACATATCGAAGAAAATAAAATTAATGTGTACTGTTATTGGAATCCATTGTAACCCTGCAGTAGCATCAGACCTGTGATTACAGATTTTCATAGGGGATGTATGAATGGAAACTACCCCTATAATGGGCTGTAACATCAGTTTTCGTGTGAAGAGTGTCTGAAATGACAGTCGTTGCTGATCACCTTCTACTTTGTGAAATTTCGACATAAAATTTTTCACAAGGGTGCGATAAGGGCAATAAAATGAAATAATGTTTGCCATACCGTATGCGGAGCGTGAAAATACAGGGGTGATATTAAAACTTTTGTAATGTTTCCAAGCGAGTTCGTGAATCGAGATCTCGATGAATTTTTGGGCAGTTTATGGTTGAATTTAGGATGATTCAGCTGATATTTGCTTCTGTCGAATTGGTGTCAGGTTCATATTCCAAAATATGTAAGTATTTGAAGTATTTTTGATGGAACATGATTTTTGAGTTCGTTGTCATTCTCTCATTTTGGGATTTTCAGTGAAAATTTTTGACAAATGGGTCTATGCGAAATTTTTCATTGGAAAAAAATTAAAAAATAGGATTCTACATGAATCCCTTGAGATAAATGGTCATTCACTAAAAATTCATTATTTTTTACCTCAGCTCAGATAACACCTGTTTGTTGTTGAAATCCATATTATTGATGTTTGCTATGAATAACCATTGTTTCCTTACATTATTTGCTCTGTATAGAATAATGAATAATGGAAATTCTCCTTTTGGAATTGCTGTGAATAATAGAATATGGAACAAGAAAACTTCAGAATAAACGACAAAGCCACTCACTCAAATGTGAAACATTCTTCTGGAAATATACAAGTGAAGATTATTAGACAATATATATTTGAGTCCATCTATTAGGAAAAATAATTCAACCATTCTTCCTTTCGATATCGATATAAGTATAAAGATAAAAATACCAGTAATTATGAACTTTTTTTATTTTCTCATGAATATTTTCGGATATATCCGGTGTCAAAATTGATTCTGTCCGGCCGGCCGGCCGTCCGTAGACACGATAACTGTCGACAGAAGCAAGCTAGCTACTTGAAACTTTCAGGATAGGTTGCGCGTCAGAATGCCGCGGTTAAGTTCGTTAATGGGCCAAATCGGTCGAATAGTTTCGGAGTTATAGGCACTTAAAATTTTGAAGTTATTTATTTTTTATTTCAGAAACTACTGAAGCGATTGGATTCAAACTTGGCAGTTTGGTGGACTATAACGACGCGCAACTTTGAGCCAAATTTCGTCAAGATCATATTGTCGGTAAATTTGAAAAAACAATTTTTTCGAAATTTTTTCACAAAAAAATTTTTTTTTCGGAAACCATTCATCATATCCAAAAAAAATTATACTCACACTTTGACCTTCTAATTTCACAGCAGTGTACTAAATTTCAGTTCGATACGATCATAAGTTTTGGAGATATCGGGAAAAAATATGCCAAATTTCGAGGTTTTCTTCTCGATATCGTTGATTTTTTCGGTATTACTCGAGAAATACTGATTCAGTCCTGATTAAACTTCACAGCTAGTTTTAAGATGCTGAAAGACAACTTTATGCAAAATTTCGTGATAATCGTGTTATTAGAACAATTTGAAAAAAAAAATTTCTATGATTTTCTCATCATATCATCCTCATTAAATTCTGTATGAAACTTCGAACTGTTATTTTCGATGAAGTACTGGATTTCAATTCGATCTGATCTGTATTTTTGGAAATATTGGAAAAATAAAATTTTGATTGGGTATATCTACGGAATCATTGGGTGGATTTTACCCATTCACGAATTCGGCCTTCGTAATTAAGGTCCAAACCTTCTTTGGGGCTTAATTACGAAGGTCGAATTCGTGAATGGGTAAAATCCGCCCAATGATTCCGTAGATATACCCATTCAAAATTTTATTTTTACAATATGTCCAAAAAATACAGATATGATCGAATTGAAATCCAGTATTTTATCAGAAAAAAATTTCAAAAAGCACTGCCGTGAAGGCAGCAGCTTTTGTGCGCACGTTCAAATTCGTTGCTGAAGCGGTCATCTACATTGAACATGCGCGCAAAAGTTGCTGCCTTCACGGCAGTGCTTTTTGGAATTTTTGAATTGCAAGCTTGACAATATTCAATATTGCCCGGTATTCACAGCCCTATAATCTGGGCAGAAATTTTCGTTCATCGAATTTTTACCTGACGTTCCCTAAGAGTGTAATCCGAACAACCCCTTCGAGTTTTGCATCCCCGTATATGTGCGAATGTAGATGTCGCGGAACCCCGTGCCTTACGGCTGTCCCAATATGCAATGATGGCCTAACAGGGGTGTCATGTAGCGGACATAAACCAACAGCCCAAAGTGTAACATGTGGTTTGAAGTGGTGCTCCTCGTAAAGTTGTCAGTGGGCATGTGGTGGTAACGGCTTTACTCGTGCCGCATTTCAAATGAGGAACTTCCGAACGCTTAATGACGATGTGATGAGCCCAACCGGTCTCAACAATCGACTATCGAGATATCGATACGGCTTAGCGGCTGCAGCCGTAGCTGAAGAGGGTTCCTCGAGATCTTTCTAATTCGAAACTCTACGATCTAGCCCTTCCCTTGAGCTCGTAATCTTCGTTCTTTAATTTCGCGTTTCGCGTGATAGTGTGATTCGATAAAAGCATGTGAAGTCAGGAGCTGTTAAAGGGTTGTTCGAATTAAAAGATAGGTTGTTATTCCAGCCAGGTATTGAACATATCCGATGCATCTGTACTTCCCTATTAAGGGCTAGTATTATAAAACTATTTTGACAGATAACTAGAAGTTAACTGGTTTAAAAATAAAGGAAAACAGCTTTCTGTGGTAGAAATGAATTTAATAAAACGGACCCTAAATAGATTCATTTATCGACATGTTTATTCGTGAAAGATCATGATATTTCTGTAACTGTACTCAACCAATTTTCACCATTAATTTAGTCCTCAAATTCTTGTTCAGTTTCTCTAACTCATTATCCTTATCCCACATAGAAATTCTTCCATTTCAATGGTATACCTACATTTTTAATGAGATCTTTTCTGATTGTGATATTTGGTTACTGGATTTTCATAATCTTGCCTCTATCAAAATGAAACTCTTTATGACAAACTACATCCTCAGGAATTATACGAAACATCTAACTTTTTCAACAAATGTCATCTTCCAGCAAGATTGAAGCAATATTTCTGTGAAAACGAATAAGAATCGAGAAATGCTGAATGCATTCATAGAATTATACGGAATATTTAATGTTTCCAAGAAATTCAATCTGCTTGCAATGTTGGATCAATACTGTTGAAAAAACGAAAATTAGGAAATTCAAAATACATGCATAAAGGATTGAACTCTTTCCCTTTCGATATGTACCGTCATATATTGGCAGCGAATGTTGTTTGAGGAGTATTCTGTACTGTATTTTTCGATTTGCACCGTCCACTTTGATGAATTCCCAAAATTTTAACTAAAAGACTACGTTTTGTAGTGTGATAATTTCCAGCCCCCGAAATTGTTGTCTTGCCCCTTTCAACCTACATCTCCGCATCTCTACAATCCGATCCGAAATATACGAAATAAACCCTTACAAAACCTTGCATTTTCCAAAAGAATATTGTAACGCCCTTCAGAAATTTGGAGACATTATCAAATCGGAAAGACTTTATTTATTTACACTTGGAACAGCTTCTCAAGTATTTATAACTTATTTTATAGATGTATACCCTGTATTCAGCACAAACATTAAGCAGCATGCGGTAAATGTCAAAGTTTTTGAGAATATTTCTTTGAATTTTTTTTGCGATTTGATCCCCAAAAATTCTGCATGAATCTTAAAGTTTCTACTTCACTACTGCGAACTGAGTTTCATTTTGATCATATTGATATTTATTTTACAACTCCGAAATTGCTGGGCGGATTTTGCCCATTAACGATAGTCTGATCTAATCGTTCGAGACTAATTTCGGGTCGAATCTCGGAAATTACAGATATTTTGACTAAAAAATCATTCATCAGCTCACATATGCTTCAAACCTTCATTTAAACGTTGGAATCCCTGAAGTATTCCTTTCACTAATTCAGGTACTGACCGCGTCCAAAGTTGCTTGGGTTTCTGCTTTAGCTGAAACTTGTGTTTTAACACCAGTTCCAAACTTCTAATCATGAGATCTTCACCAAATATTTACATATTGAGTTATTTTTGTCAACATACAGTGAGTTGCGGTTTTTTTACTTCGAATATGGCAGCCTTTGTTGGCACATTATTGGTCGAATTTTTGTCCGGAATAGGAATTTTGTCACGGGAATATCAGGGATTTTGCTGATGACCTTTTGTCATAGAAATATATCAAAGAAAATATGTAAGAAGGACCAGTGAAGCTGGCTGAAAATTTTACGTCATATTGACAGATATCTTCAATTGAAGCAGTGTCAAGCGTCATAAATTTCTGCAACAGGCCAAACTGTCGACAAGGAGTATTATCCGAATATTATGTATTATAATTGGCGTGAAGCTATTCGCCACAGAGGCCTTAATAATGAGACACAGTTCTTGGTATTCGTACCTCGAAATTGCAACTTCTCACGCAGCATTGGCTATTCGAGAACCATATCGTTCCACAGCCACCTTATTAGCCTGATTTAGCTTTAGCATCACGATGAATACAAACTATTCAGGGATAACCGTTTTGAATAGATTGGCGAAATGAAAGAAATCTGAAAAAGCACTGACATGAAGTCAGCAGCTTTTACGCACATGTTCAAATTGGTTGCCAAAGTGGTAGTTCTTGAGTCATTGAGGAAATAATAGCGACGGTGAAAAAAAACCTAGAAATTTGATTATTTTTCCAAATACTTCCACTGATGAAATTTTAAGGTTTTAGCTTATGTGCTGATTAATAGTTCACCAAATTAAGGAAAATTTTGGAAATTTTAGAGGCAGTTAACTTATTCTGCAGCTCATTACCGAGTTTCGATCCGATCGCTCAAGAAGTTGATGAGGTGTTAATCTCATAGTTCATGTGAGTTCAACACTAAAACCATTAGGCCGATTTGGCAGAACAACGGAGTTAACCGTCGCACTTCGATACGTTACCTACCCTGAATGTTTCAAGTCGCTAAGTTCTCAAGTTATCGTGTCTAAGGCTAGCCGGATAGAATCGATTTTGACATAATTCATCATTCAGTCCAACCTAGACGTCTGACACCATTTCCTGGAAAATATTAAGAATGACAGGCATTTGGGCCGAACGGATAGAATGATTTTCACTAGATGTGCGCTCAAACAGAATAGAAGAAAATATTATAAACGTCGACGCGAGTACAGATTAAGGAAATGATTATACAAATTTTCCCTATGTTCGATGAAGGAGTCCGATTTGTACTCTGAAACGTTCAGTCGCTTCGTTGATTGTTTGCATTGTTTCGGTATTGTTCATTAGGCAACCTTTTCTCTAGAAACTACCCTTGACAAAGGTTTAATCCTGCAATTTGCTAGGGTGTATTTTTTATTAAAAACAGTTTTATTTAATTCTTATTACTTATGTTTCAAATATTGAGAGTGAAACCCCCAGAAAAAACTTAAAAAATGTTAACATGAGTGTGCGAAGGGATTCTGATTTTAAAATTGAGAATGGATTTGTGTGAATGATTCTAATGCCAGTTCTGTTTTCTCAATCGAATATTTGAAATCGTTCAGTCCACAATCGATAGATTCGAGGAGATCTTCCTCCAAACAAAAATAAACAAATTTTGGATCTTCATTATAAAATTTTTGAGATTGTGTCGAAAATCATCGCTGTTATTGAAACTGAGACCTGTACTTAAACTTTAAAAACTGTGCATGAAGGAGGTTAACTTTATTCTCAATACGAATTTTTTACTTCGAAATATAGAAAACTAAATATGAAAATGTGAAAACAGTGGATGAAAAACATTTCTGCAGGTTTGTTGTGAGGAACGTCGCTATCATTCAGTCCAAATCTCAAATTTTGTGTCGAGAATGTCCACAAAGGAATATTACAATTCACTGATAAAGACTTCATTCGACATTTCGAGAGAACTGTGGGAACAGACATTAAGAACGAAAATGCGTGCAAATTTTGATCACTTCAAGTTAATACTGTTCTGAAGTTATGTTGTGTATTTATAACCATGATATACTATATTCTCCAGAGACTAGAGTTCAATATTTGAAAGTATATATTCGGAACTAAATATGAAATTCCACTTTAAGCCATGGATTCTCACACCCAGAAAGAATCAAGTTCAAATGATTCTTCTTGGAAATGGTCGAGGCAACTTTGAAATATAATCCATTACTTGGGCAAACTGCTGTTCATTATGCATACATCCGAATGGAACTCATGTTCTCACAGAAACCGAATGTACAATTTATGCAAGAATATGTGGCTACGATAACGTCGATAATTTTCGATTATCGTGTAAGCGGACAGATGGATATTGAATTAGACAACTTCATCATAGTCTGCCTGAAGTTATCGTTCAATAAAATTTTTGGGTGAGAATAATGAATTTAATCGACCATGAATTATCGAATGTATTCGTAATCACAACCAGAAAACGAAATTTATTTTGACAAGCCATGGTATCATCAGAAAACGCTTTCAGTCAATTGAAGACGAATATAGGTTGGCCAAATTTATATAATATATACTGACGGCTCTGAAACTATTAAAGGCACAATTCTGAAACTTTTCTCCTTTGTCTGATTAAAGAGTCAAATTCGTACTCTGAAACGTCACAGCTCGCTTTGTTCATCTTTAGTATTGTTCCTATATTGTTCATTAGGCAATCTATATTCCAAGAAACTGCCCTTGACAAATAGTTCAATCCTGCAATCCGTAGGGGGGTTTTCACGAAAAAACAATTTTTATTTAATTTTTAATAGTTCTATTTCAGATATTTGGAGTGAAAACCCAGAAAAAAAGCTGAAAAATTATGCGAAATCCTCCAAAAATAAGCTTTGATCAATACTTAAAGGTATTGCAAGGTTTCTCTGCCCCCTGAAGGCGATGTGAGTTTATCGGTTTCATAACCATCAGGGTGTGACGAATTCTCAGGTCCTCTGATGTGTTATAAACACACATACCTGAGGATTCCTCGAAGAAATAAGAACAGATTAAGTGATTTATGAAGATTGTTCTTAAGTGGCCTAATTATTTCCTCATCACACATTGAGTTATCCTCAGAGAAAATAAGTGAATTCTCGACTTTCTTCATTTACACACTAAAGAATGCGATTACGGACACGTAAATAATTATTTAACTTCTTCCAAGATAACTGTCAGTTTTTGCGACTCCTTTCAGAAAGAGATAACTATGTATCTTGAGTCTACTGGACTGGACTGAGCAGTTTCTGTAATTTATTTGATATCCAGTTTCTTCACTTAAAGTTGGTTAATTTTATTCGCGAAATCGGCCAATAAATCAACGACGAGAAATGCATCTAGGCAGGTCTATTGGACTCCGGGAATTTTATCAACTGCTGTTACAAGAACTATAATTCATGGATTTCGTCGAAAAAGACGTTTCTGTGACGCTTTGTCCCGAAGAAATGGGGCAATTTCTATGTGGAATTCCTACGTTAGCATGTACTATGATGTCAATACATTACTGGGAATTTATCGAAAAAAATTAAATCTTTCATATATCGTTATGTTGAATAAAATATGATAAACAAGAAAGTGATGTTACATGAAAAATATCCATAATCATGACCAACTCCTGAAGGGCGATCGTAAGCACAATAGCTTCCGAAAGAAATATTAGTTTAGAGACTCGATATTTTATGGGCGAGTTGGGAAATTAATATTGAGGGCCGAATTCGTGAATGGGTAAAATCCACATCCGCTAATTTCATACTTTTTTGCATGCATGTTGTTAGGAACAACGTACTATCGTTTCGTCCAAATGTCTGTAACTTTCGAGTTTTTTCTGGAAATCTCGGTTAAGTTGGAAACGAATCGAATTTCACATTCGATTCTGTCCGACTGAGGACACTAAAACTATGGAAATGTAGAGTAGGTTTTATGTTTAATTAAGAAGGTCGAATGCTCAAATGGGATGAATTCGCCAATTATTCTTTAGATACTTATACCCAATTCTGGATCGAATCGCAATCTAGTACTTGATCGAAAATTATAGCTCGAGGTTCATGCAGAATTTTGTGAGGACCATATGGAAAAAAATCTGAGTCTGGCAGGGTCAATACTTGTATAGATAACCGCTTTGGCAACGGAACAAGCGCGTGCTTTTCTAGGTTTTTAACAATCAGATCATCTCCAAATTGTGAACAGGTTGCGAGTTGATCTTCTTCAACTTGTTACGAAGCACTAATCTTATCTCATCAATTAATTTTGGAAAAACCCCTAAAAATTTCAAATTTTTTATAACTCCGAAACCTTTCGGCCAATTTCGCCAATTAACGAACTCAACCGAGATTTTCAGACTAAAAATTTCAATACTCGAGGTCTTTTCCTTGGAAAGTTAAAGCACACACGGTCGGCAAAACAGAATTGAATTTGATGACGGATTCTTCCTCTGGAAATCCAACTTAATCGTTTAAGGCCAATTTCGTTTTAAAATTCGACAATAATGGACATTGGGATGGAACGATATCCCAGAACCATATGATTAGAAGATATAAGATATTTATGAACTAAATCTTTGAATTGCACTAATTGGCGCCTCAAGTTCCAATGTTTAGTCATGATCTGAACGTCCCTGTCTCTAATTCACTCGACAATATAACTGATCTAGTCTCAACACGAAAATTTATCTTATCGCTTCGGCTGAATCGGACAACTGCTTCGGCCAAAACCGAATGAAGAAAAGTAGGCTGAAGCGACTGGATACCGAAGCAGGTACGATGGTTGTACGTAACCTCTTTTTAAATCGTGATCTTTCATTCTCACAATGATACTACGAACTTCACGAGTGCGATAAACGTAACAGAAATTAATCCCGATATAAATCATAAAATTGGAATTTTTCATTATCCTCCGACATACGAACGAGTCAATGCATAATTCATGAAGGATTTGCAGTTTTGCCAAGACAACGTTTGAATAGCTGGCAGTTGAATCATGCATGTTAACTCGCTTTCATTAAAGTCGTCTTGGCAATGACTCAATGTAGGCCATATAGTACCTTAAAACTTGAAGGAGCCCCTTCGGCTTATTATGATAATAGCGACTCATAGATGTCTGCTTACGTTCTACCGTATTACGCGAATGATTTATTGAGCTGTTCAACTTGCTACAAGTTTAGGAAACCTTTATACCTGTGTATGTCAGAAGGAAAAACATCTTAATGAATATTAACTCTCAACTCTGAAGAGGTATTAAATTATCCTCTCTGTTATATTTCATGGAGTGGAAATTGTCCTTGTGTAAGGAAGTTATACAGACGGTCTCCGACCAACTGTAAACACTATAACTCTGCAAAGGAATAACTGAGAGTATGGAAATTATCAGGACAGGTTGAAAGCTTAGGAGCAAACAATAACACGTGGTGCTGAATTACGGCTAGGCAACACAGCCACATTCAAGTTTCATTTAACCTCGTTAATATCTCAAGGTCACTTAATTTTTATTTTCCCGAAAATTCTTGAATATAAAAAGTGTCTACATTGCGCATCCTTACAATTTTTTCAACCATTTGTACCAAAACAAATTTTTTGAAAAACAATGAAGTGTGGCCCCCAGAAGCCATCCCGTTATATTCGAGGTATTGTTCGCTCTTAAATACGAAGGTCAGGTTGAGGATGCATAAACCGGCCCAACAGTTTAGTAGATAAACACATTTGAAAGTCCGTCATCCCAATATTTACTCATATTTAATAGGAAAAAAATTATATATTCTTTATTCGAATTTATGGTTTTGGGGTTGTCGCGCATGAACATGAAATGATTTGATAATGGATTTCATGTGAGAAAATGTCACCCTAAAGAACAAAATTGACGGATCAGAGCAATTTTCCAAAATCTTGATTCTTCGACAGAAAAAGACTTGTTTCCTTTCATTGCTGCTCTCCTCATAATTCATCTCTCGGTGAACAAAATTATCCTGTCAAGATTTGAGAAGAAATATGAAAAAACTCGGCAACTAAAAAGAATCGCACACATGAAGGTGATTTGTTTGCTATTTGAGGTGCACTTTCTCTGAAATCCCGCTTGACATTGTTTGGGACACCCTGTATGCAGTCTTTATCGATTTAAAAGCTTGTCAGATCGTTACGTGGACATCTCTTTTGTTTGTATATCGACAAAATTAAGATATTTCTATGATGACTGCTTCGAGGAAATTTAACCATAATATGAATAAGTAATGAAACCATAAGTGAAGCGACATAATATTACACCGCAAATTTCACAGTTAAGTCGGATAATTGGATTGCTCATATTATCTGCGTAGGATGGAAAGTATATTGTTGGTTCTCCTTGGTACTTGGTATTTAAATGATATGACCGTGTCTTTGTTGACAATGAAATGGTTTTCGCTACTAATCACTCAAAATTGTTTGTAACTGATTTTTTCGGGAGCCCAAAAAAAATTATCTAATTACTTAAATTGATTCAGTGGAATTCAGTAAAAATACTGAATACTCAAACTATGTATTAAAATGGGGAACAAAAGGAGGCTATCCAGCGAAACTCATTCATATGCTAGGGTCTTGGAAACCACTAGTGAATTCTTCGAGAGATTTCATGAAGTGAGTTCCAAACTATTTTACGATAAGGATTCCACAAATTACGAAAAAAATGTTCCACGTTCCACGCGAAAACCAATACATCAATTGATGGGTTGTCGTGAACGGATATACAAAAGCAGAACATTAAGTGATAAGTTAGCATGATTATTTCTTCATCACCCCAAACGCACTGTTTATTGTTAATAACTTAATTGAAATCATATCAATATTTAGCGTTAATATGAAAGTTCGAGTCTGTCGCTATTGGCCATGAACACAGTAACTTCTGAAGGAAGCAGTCAACAGAAGGTTTGAAACGAAATAGCGAAGGACGAACTCATGAGGGAGACCAAATCTTCTTCTATTGAATGATATTTTGGTAAGATTTTACAATATTTTCAGCATTTTTTAGGTTCTCGCTTTTTGAAACATAACTATCGAAAATTAAATAAAATGATTTTTTTTTAAATAGCCCGCGGATAATGCAAACGTTTAACCAATGGAACTGTAACGTTCCATCAGAGTCTGGATCTGACCCCTTCATCAGAGAATAGATAGAAAATCTTAAGAATTATTTTCTTGCAATAATTTCGTATTTCAGAAACTTGGGTCAAATGACGTTCGGAAATCCCAGCAACGCAGATTCACTTGATTTAAAAATATATCAATTCTATTTCTTGTTTAATTAAATTCATTCTAGTATGCAATATTTCTACAGATCAATCTTTGCGCGCATGTTCTGGGAAACAGCGTGCTATCGTTTCGTCCAAATGTTTGTAGTTTTCGAATAAAATTACGAATTGCAGGATTGAACTATTTGTCAGGGGCAGTTTCTTGAAAAACAGGGCGCCTAATGAACAATACCGGAACAAAACAAACGATAAAGAAAGCGAACTGTGAGTTTTCAGAGATCAAATGTGACTTTTTCATCAGAGTAACGAGAAAATTTGATTTCGATTTTTCGTTTTGTGAGACTTTTGTCAAATTCACAGATCGCTTTGTTTATCGTTTGTATCGTTCCAGAATTGTTTATTAGGCAACTTGGTTCCCAAGAAACAAATAGTTCAATCCGCAAGGGAGATTTCGATAAAAAACAATTTTCATTTAATTATTAATAGTTTTGTTTCAGATATTGGAAGTGAAAACTCAGAAAAAACCTACAAAATGACACATCTTACTCGAATTCTTCACTTTCCCCTTACTCATAATGAGTTTCTAAAGGAAAGAATGGTTTTTCAAACGAGTCTCTCAGACAGGTTTACGATGTAATGCAAAAATATTTTAACAAGCAATTAATTTATCTTGTGGTGCTGTGTCAGTTTGGATTTTATATTGGACTTTTGGCACACGATTCAACCATTCCGCGAATATTCCAAGCGAAATTGTCAAATAAGTCTCGTGGTATTTCGAAACAGACCTCAATTATAAAAACTTGACCAGGTTTGCAAGTTTTTGAGATGGGAATGATGAATTGTCTGTTTGTGCGGCTGAGAATGAATGGAAAAGAAGATTATGCGGCTTACTTCTCCTATTGTGAATTTTTTGCTGAGGGGATGACCTTATACCTGCGAATATTTTGCAGGATATTCAAGAACGAGTCATCTGTAAATAAATCTCAGCGGTAAATAGTTCATTTTCTTCAGGGATATTATTACTAGTTTTTTCTCTCCCAATATCTGAAACAGAAGTTATGAAAATAACAATTTATTATTTATGTATTGAAATTTCCCCTACTTAATGCGTTATAAACTATTTCTACTCGCTTGTTCTGGTAACAGTACGTTAAATTTTCGTCACCACAGGTTTTTTCCTTGAACTTGCATGGATTGCACTGAATACACTAACTTCAAAATCAATTCAGCAAAGTGTGAAAAAATTTCTATTAGAAAAGACAATGTATAGCCTTGAAGGATTTTTAACATGTCCTGTTTGTTTTGAATGTAGATATGTGATGTTTTATACTTATATTTTTTCCATTTTTTGGTATTTCATACTTATGACGAGTCGTGTAGCACTTGACGGCAACTTCATCATGTGCAATTTCTGTTACTTTTCATTCTTGAGTGTACATGGGTAAATAAGTGAATAAATAAAATAAATAAATAAAATATATAGAGCAGATTGAACTACACTCATCTAGTGGAATTAATGTAGTTAGTGTAGTTCATGCAGGTACAACGAACAAACCAATTGTCTGTAATTTTTAATTTTTAAGTCAGTCTTAAACGGTTAGGTTGGACTGCCTGTAGAAGAAGCCATAGCCAAATATAATTCTGTCCAACCGAGCGTCTGTCACTCCTTCCAACCGTGCGTCCGTACGTCTGTATGAGCTTTTAAATCAGAAGAGAGACCTAGAGCAACATGAAATTTTCAGATTAGGTTTGGAGTCGAAATATCTCGGTTAATTTTATTAATGTGCCAAATTAGCCCTATTTGAAATTTCGAGGTTAGTTCCTCAACACCTCAAGAAGTATTAATGCGATGAGTTGTAAACTTGGTAAATACTTGAAGAATTCGAACGCGCAACTTCGTACATAATTTTGTTAGGGTTCATCGGTTGTAAAATTCAAAAATACATTTTTTCGAAAATTTTTTGCTGAAAACGCCTTGTTTCATTCAGGGCTATCGATCAGATTATAATATAATTTGGTACAAACCTTGGAGTTAATATTCGACAACATTTTTTCTAATTTCAATTCGATCCGACATTAAGTCCTTCTCGGATTTATTTCGAGAAAATATGTGAAATTTTGTTGTTGATTTGAATTTTTGAGGTCGTTCACTTTAATCTCAAAAAGTACTGATGCGTTCAGGTTGAAACTCCGAAATAAATTGAAAAATAATTATGAACAACTCCGTGCTGAATGTTTTGGAAATTTTTCGATTAAGAAATTAAATTGAATCAAAATTGGAATTAAAATTTTTTTTAAATTTTTCTGGTTTTGTTGGAAAAATTAGTTTTTTTTCAGAGACTTTTGACCATATTTCTAGGAAATTCGGCACAGACCTCATATATCCAACCGATAGGAATTTTCGGAATATCTCAAGAAGTACAAGTTTAATTTTCGAAAATAATGAAAAAATACCTTCATGCAACTTCGTGCTTAATTTTATGAGAATTTGTCCGATAGGAAATTGAAAAAACCTGTTGTTAAAAAAATTCATTTCTTTTCAGACTCTTGATAGAATTACCATGATATTTGGCAATGACCTTGGATCTAATATTTAGCTACAGCTTTTCAAATTCCAGTTTGATTCGATATTTATTTCGTTGTTAATTCAAAATTTTGAGATAATTTCTCCAATATCTTGAGAAAGACTGCAGCGATTATATTAACATATCAGGTGACTGGTAGTAGAATACTTTCGCAAAATAAAGTGCAATATGCGACATTCGATTTCAGAAATATTAGAAAAACCTATGCCAAATTTCGAGGCCGTTTGAAATTTCGAGATTATTTCCTTGATATCTCTTTAAATCTAGTAATAATGTACTGTCTGCTAGTTTTGCGTAGAATGAATATACAATACGCGGATATGAAGTTTTTTTCCAAAATTATATGCTCTTTTTTATACTAATGGGTAAAATTTTTCTATTTTGAAGTTTTTACTCTTGTCTTCTATGTTTCTATCGCCTTTAGACTAAGTTTCTTCGACAAGAAATATAAATTCATGACAATGAATCCTTCAAAACAAACGCGCAAAAACATCAACAGTCAAGTACTAAATTATGGTTCAAAAGCTAAAGCGAAAAAATGTTACCCCATTGCAATATGAACATTTCACGGATGGCGAAAACTAATATGGTTAGCCTTTTAGATGGAAACCTTCAGTCAAGAGTCTGAAGGACCTGTAGTTTGGCAATCGAAAACAGCTTTATTGAGTCAGTCAAGTCTTTCATGTGATATCTTATCGCAAGGGCGCTACAGGATTGGCAGCAATTTCCTGAAACATGTCACTTCGAGGAAATTGCACAATGCAAACAATTGGCATTATTTCTATTCATCAGTTCAGTGGTTTCGCACTTGGCACGTGTATGATATTCTCTTCTCGGACTGAACAGCATAGGAAATAAATCATTGTGTTCGTATTAAGATCATTCAATCCGAATACTTTTATCGACAAAAACTCAATATAGATGGGGATATGGGTAATCATATCCGAAAGAAAACATGTTTTGTAGATCCGAGAAACTGCCGATTCTAAACACAATAACTTCCGAATGAAAGATTTTGATAATAGTAAAGTAAGTTTGGACCTTGATTACGAAGGCCGAATTAGGAAATGGGTGAAATTTACCCTATTACGCAGATATACCTGCTAATGCAAATAGACACTTCAGACGAATTGACATCCATATGATCAAAAATCCCAGAGTAGTTTATTCGAAAAAAAAATATTTTTTTTTGTAAGACCATTTCTGAGAAGAAACATATCAAATAATAAACCCCTCGAATTTTGCGAGTAGTGTATATACATGATTTGATTTGATCTCAACAAGTTCAGAAGGAGCAAATATTGAGTTCAGTCAATACCTAGCTATAAATAATACTCACATAGGAATCTTCAATCAGATTTTTTCAGTCTTGTCCCGTGTAATCATTCAGACCATTTCCGTTGATAATGGTAATTTTCTGGTAATAGATTCTTGTGATTAGGGTTGGAAAAAAGAATGTCTTTATAAAACCAACGATAAACTAACCACTGGTCATACCGCTTCATAATATATCAACTCGTGAATGAGATCACGTTTAGCGATAGAAATCTTAATTGATGTAAATTTTAAAGCAGCAATTTACATTTTCTTCAAATACATTATGGGGCTTCTGGTCGATCATTCCATGAGGTTGTCCATGATAATAATGTATTCATTAGTGGGCCTCGTGCCCACGAAATGCATGGTAGTAGTTTAAGGATGTTCCCTTTGTAACCTGACGTTTTTGTTCAAATCCAAAAGGAATCGTTTCCTCGAATATATTCGTGAATAGGTGAAATCCAATCCTTGATTCTCTAGATATTCCTGTTGAAATCTTGTACGCGGATTCGAAAAGACACTGATTTAAGGTCCAAGTTTAACTCCGTGTAAATAGTTTCCGATAAGATAGTCATATTGTATAGTTTTCCTCAAAATTTCTCGTGATACAATCCTATTAAGTTTTAATTCGATGGAAATAATATTTTCGTGTTATTGAGACAACAAAGTTTCAGATGTTAATAACTCCTCAACCATTAGGCGGATTTTGCCATCACCTTACCTAACCGACGCATTTGAATAATGATTTTACTTCGAAAATTGAATGCCTTTGGATCAATTTTTTTACCATATTTTGGTAAGGATTTTGGTGGTTATCTCAGGATTGTAGAGAAAATATTTTTATGGTTGCAATGTTTAATCTTATAGTACTCATTAAATTCAAACCAGTCTACTTGATGAAGGCTATCAGGTAGATTCGTCTGAATGTGGTATTGTAAATAAAACAATGGTTTTGTAGAGTCATCATAAATTTTTGGAAGTGTTTTTTCACAGCACTTATAGTACTATGTACAAGCATTCGATAAGCTTACCGGTAGTTTCATGTCGATATAATAACTAAATTTTTACTGGGGAACAGTGCGTTATCATTTCGTCACGACATCTGTAATTTTCTAATTTTCAGCCAAAATTGGTCTCAAACGACTAGCTTGGACTCCCTGGTCAAAATTGATTCTGTCCGTCCAGCCGTGTGCTCTGTAACTTTCGAAAGAAAGATCCTAGAGTCTTCAAATTCTCAGGTAAGGTTGAGATCCTGAATATCTCAGTTAAGTTCGTAAATGGGCCAAATCTGCCTCATAATAAGTTCGAAATAATTGTTCGCATCGACCTCTCACGGCATCTACTGGTGAATAGTCGAAGCATTTACTGGATCCTACAGTGACAATATGCAGGACAGCAGCGTGAATAGATCGTCAATCGACGTATTGCAGTAGTCTGTTAACACTCTACACCTCATGAGGTGATTCCCTGGAAGTTTTGTCGGTACTTCCCCGTAGCGCATGAGCAGTGTATCGAAATCGCCACTACTTAACAACAGTGTTTCAAATTTCAGCTTGCTCGGATATTCGTCTTGGGAGATATTGGAAAGAAACCTAGAAAAGCACTGACGTGAGGTCAGGAGCTTTCGCGCATGTTCCGTTGCCAAATCGGTCATCTATATAAGTATCGACCCTGCCAAACTCAATTTTTTTTCATATGGTCCTCACGAAATTCCGAACCTCAAGCTATAATTTTCGATCAAGTACTAGATTGCAATTCGATCCAGAATTTCGAATAGGTATAACTATCTTAAGAATAATTGGTGAATTCAATCCATTTGAGCATTTTTCCTTTTTAATTAAACTGAAAACCTACTCTATAAATATATTCCCTATGTCGATTATTTCTAAAGTTAATGTGATTACAGCCGACCTAACCACTGATAGTGAACGAAATAACTTCCGGAAGAATCTACTCAGTAGTTTGATACGAATAAGTATGGAGTTTAATTACGAAGGCCGGATTGGCAAATTAGTAAAAACTATCGAATGATTCCGCAGATATACCCTTTCAAAATTTCAGTTTTCCGATATTTCCAAAAACATAGATCGAATCGCCCTTCAATGAAAAATGCCACCTTCAAGTTTCAGCCTAATACGGTCTACAGAACAACCAGCAAAACAAATTGACAAGTCCTCCTGCATTTGGTTAAATGGAGAGAGTTATTTTGCTCATTGTTCTGTAGACCCTATTTGGCTGAAACTTCAAGGTGGCATTTTTCATTGAAGGACGATTCGATCTATGTTTTTGGAAATATCGGAAAACTGAAATTTTGAAAGAGTATATCTGCGGAATCATTCGATAGTTTTTACTGATTCGCCAATTCGGCCTTCGTAATTAAACTCCAAACTTACTCTACAATTATCAAGCTACTGAGTAGATTCTTCCGGAAGTTATTTTGTTCACTCATCATCAGTGCTCAGGCCGGCCGTGAACACATTAACTTAAGAAAGAATCGACATGGGGAATATATTTGTAGAGTAGGTTTTCAGTTTAATTAAGAAGGTCGAATGCTCAAATGGGTTGAATTCGCCAATTATTCTCGAGATAGTTAAACCCATTCAAAATTTTGGATCGAATTGCAATCTAGTACTTGATCGAAAATTATAGCTTGAGGTTCATGCAGAATTTCGTGAGTGCCATATGAAAAAATCTGCGTTTGGCAGGGTCAATACTTGTATAGATGACCGCTTTGGCAACGGAACAAGCGCGTAAAAGTTCCTGACCTCACGTCAGTGCTTTTCAGTTTTTTTCATTCAAGAAGTGGTACGTTGAAGACAGTAGAAGTATATCGTGAGATATCACTATCAAAATATGTTATGGGAAGGTATTACAGAAAAATATTTATTATTGAATGATTATCGAACTGAAGGTCCAAATAGTAGTTCCATACAATCGACCTATTAATCGAGGGCAAAACCGAAAATTAAAAAACATAAACCTCATCTTTCTTTATTGTTTGATATGGGAAGACTATTCATTCTGAAGTTTCATTACTACAATAATCCATCGTGAATTTTCACCAAGTTGGTTTATGTGGAACCTGAATACAATAAATCTATTTCACGACGATGATCTATAGCAGACATGGTGAAGTTCATGAAACACCATACATATTCACGACATGGCGTTGTCAGAAGAATTTAATTAATGAGAGCAATGTTAATTATTGGAAAGAAAATAGATTGATGCACTCGTGTCAAGGGTTCAAAATGAGGAAAAATTCCGGGCAGTTACCCTTGAACTCTTCGTGAATTTCAAGTGAATCCCATCTTGCGTAATTAATCATCACTTATCACTATTAGTTATTGAATATCAATTTGACTGAAAAAATAAACATTTTTGCAGAGAATTTTTCAGGTTTTTCTAGGTTTTCAGTCGCAATATCTGCGAAAGAGCTAGAATAATTGAATGAATTGTATTATTTATAGAAGAAGCTCTCACAGATTGCGGGATTCAAACTATTTGTTAAGGAAAGTTCCTAAAAAAATGTTGCCTTATAAACAATATCGGAATAATGCAAACCCTCAACGAAGTTAACTGTAACGTTTTCAGATTCTATATCTGATTACTTCATCAGACAATAAAGAATAAATTTGCAGAATTATTACTTTTCAATAATTTCGTATGTCAAGAGTTATTTCGATAAATAATGCAAAATCCTCCCGAAAAAGTGGAAAAGAGCCCAATTGTCTCCTTCGATTCTCCATTTATCTATATTTATATGGATTTTGAAACTTTAAGATCATTTCAATGGTTTGGAATAGTTTGAAGAATTTCAAGGCTCTTTAAAATCGTGGTTTTGGTAGCTTTCATGTCAACCATATGGTATCATAGGATTCACATGCTAACGAAGATTTCCAGATATGATGTAATACTGGGTGTCCAATTTGAAAAAAGAAAGTAAATATCGTTTCCGGAAAGACCTGACCTTAATATATTTTCGCAAATGGAGATTTATTATAATCAGAATCAAAGCTATCTGTATTCCTCATTTTACTAGACAACCTGTATAAGGAGTCTTCACTGCCTTTATGTTCGACTTGAAATCGAAAATAAAAACCAGTTAATTCTGAAGGTTGTTGAAGAGTGAAACCACAGACAATTGTGGCTTCGCTTCTTGTAATGGCACTTATATAATGGCAGAGATACCTCATGAAATCTGTGGATGTGGCGAGATAAAACAATGAATGACATATAAAAAAAATCGAGCTGCCGTTTCCCAGTTCGATGGTCTCAGAAATACTATATTCACAACGTTGGTTGGGAACCTCCGCAGATTGAGATGGCGGGGAGTTTTTTGTATAATTACTCTATCTATTTTTGCATTAAAAAAACCTATTCTGAGAAGATATAACATTGATGTTGATCGCAAGAAATTTATTTATTTCCTTAAAAGGCTCTGAGCATGATAATTTGGAATTTATTTTGGGTCGTAACAGAAATTATACGACGGAAAATTATTCGTTTTTTGAATATTTCAACAGTTTGTCAGCTCTGATTGAATGAGATATGATCTGGAAAAACTGTGGATTGAAAAATGCTATTTTAATTCGAGAACTTCTTAGAGGGATTGCCTAAATTTTTCGTCGCTAAGTTCAAACATCTGCCCTCTACACTGATTATAGGTTTGTTCGTTGTACCTGCATGAACTATACTAATTGCACTAACTCCACTGATACTGTACAGTGTTCTTCGTTGTAAACTTGCACTCTGTTCGTTGCGCGAATATTGGGAGTTAGTGTAGTCACAGATTACGTGTGCAGTGCATAGAGTGAGGTTATCTTTTGTGATGGTTATGCGTAAATATAATTCATAATCATAGACATCCGCTATTGTCTATGGTTCATGGTTGGACGTGTTTTGTTCGGTATGTGTGGTTATTTATGGTAGAAACAACAAAAAAGCATAGAATTTCGTCATCTTGGATTTGCGTAAAATCGTATATCATATATTTGTGTTCTGTGTAGTTAGTTAGTGTAGTTCATGCAGGTACAACGAACAAACCTATTGTTCGCAACGCATATGTTCGTTCACCTCAAGTCAATGGATGAAATAATGAAAAAAAACATCTGAATTCAATTGAGAACAGAATTTCGTCTATGGATGTGATGAAAATGTTGAGTGCGTTTGGGTGGAGCTTCATTAAGAAGGATGCATTCGTGAATGAGTAAAATCCACCCAGTGATTTCGCAGATATCTCAATTTTTTTCCCAATTTTTCCGAAAAATACAAACTTTATTGAAGTGAAATCTAGTTCTAGTTTGGAGAAGGATGATGTATAAGTTGGTGCTAAATTTCGTGAGAATCGAATTTACCATCGGGCAGATTCAGATGTTTTTAGGTTCACGGTTATCCTAGTGGCTAATTGGAAAAAATCAACTCATATAGACTCAAGATTTATAGAACTGGATTGGAAAGGAATCGGCTTCTTCATCCAGTTGAACCTATTCTTTCAGAATATTTTCGGGGTAAAATTCGAGAAACTTGGGAAGTGTGCTCATGAGAAATTATAAGGAACATAATTCTTGGTAATTAGTCAATGGATGACACAAGACCTCAGGACATTACAATGAAAAATTCTTCACATCATACTGTCGCTCAGGTTCACATATCTTAAGGAGCGTTTTTGTTTTCTGTAAACAGTACCTTCAAATTATCCAGTTATTTGTCACGATTTCATGCCAACATCAAAATGGTTACAATATGTGAAAAAGTCAGATTAAAACAAGCATTTCCAAATTGGATTAAGATCATTCTACTCGTATGTTATTGTTCCCAAAATCCTATTCTAGTCAAAATTGTATGATTAATGGACCTTACTTATTGTAATGAAGTCAACTTTGAGATTTTATCCGAGATTAAGCTTGTTGTACAATCAAAATTGATGAATAAAATATAATCACATTTAGGATTAGCTTCGATTTTCCCATTCAGTTGTAAGTATGCTCAAACCAGTTTTAAGTAATTCGACCACACATGAAAGATATTTATCGGATCATATCTCGTCAATACTTCATACCCGCTACAACTAGGCGAAGAATTTTGTCATGAAGTGCCCGAGACCGCTTTATACATCATTAATGACTTCTGTAGCCTTATTCGATTGCATCATTCCACAAAAATCCGCAAGAAATGTCACCAACTCTTCGTGAGCTAATTTGCCTCTGAAATATTTCCAAAACGCCAATACGTGAATGAACTTTTAATTATTAAGAATGATTCATGTGATTTGTATATGGTTTTTCAATTTCGGCTGAATTGATTTGGGTTTTATTTTTATCAGTCTCTTTTTCATCCATTAATATAGATTGAAATGAAACACTTTTCTGGAAGTTCATTAAACTGTCATATTCTGCTGCAAACTGACTATGCCTATTATTTTTTTTTGTAATATAGTTTTTGTTCTACCGTTTTCTCAAGTTTTTTACTTCAATCATTATATGCTAGTTGATGTTATTTTTAATATCTCATTTAATATTTGATCATAAGTAAAAATAAGGTGAGTGCTTTGTCATGACCTTCGCCTTATAAAAATATCAATAGAGATTTGTTTTCTGTCCCCATAGCCTTGATAAAGGAGTAATGGTCTCCGAAACGTTGGCGAGTTTTATATAAATGGTTTCGACTTGAGAATAATTCAATGCTGTCCAAATTCCTGCAACCATTATTGATTATGATTTTTAATTTTGTCATTTTAGTCTTTCCAAGACAATGAAGTTATCTCGTAATGTATTAATATCTAAAGATATTATGTCATGAAGTTATATAGTTTTTGAAAGTATTTTTCACGCCAAGTGAATGCTCTTTAAATTTTGTCAATCTTAATTTCGGTTTTAATCGTGTTCATGTATCAAAGTTGAAATACACCCGTTTTATTTATTTATTTATTTATTTAACTACAAGGAACACAAACAGGTGACACAGTCACCCACAAAAAGCATTCACATATTAATTATTATGGCTAGAAAAAATTACAATACAATAACAGAATCATCTACCATCATAAAAACTTTCCCTCTCCTATTTACTCTTATTTCCTATTTACTATTATGTTTTTTGTTTTTGTTTATTTCTGCAAATTCGAACAGCTGTGATATTTGTTGCTTCTCGCTCGCACATATGTTCCATTCAGTATTAATCTTTACGTGCTATAGGAAAGATCGGTTATTCAAATATGCATCCATAATTATTATTACGCATTCAATTATTTTCAAGAGTTTTGAAAGTTTCATATTTTTCAACTCGGATTTCACTAGAAGTGAAATTGGGTCCAAAATATCATTAGTGTTCATTTTCGAAGAACTAATTAAAAGGTTCCGTTGTGAGAAATTCACGTTCAGTGTTCAGTGGCGTGCTCTTTGCCACTCAAAAGGATAAGTGGGGTCGAAGTGATAACTTCCAGCTTTTCAATCAAAAGGGGATCTACTACCTCTGGATCAATTGTTGAGCTCAATCAATCTGTTTCTGGAATGTGAGAACTGCTCCAAGATCCATTCCATCGAATTCACCCACCTCAAGGTAAAAAGTTTAAGTTGTTAGTTTTGGTTTCATTCATCCTGTTTCGTAAAGTGTTAGGAATTCAATTATTTTTTTACAGTTACAGTCCACGGTTTTCTCAACTTCTTTTTCGCATTTCCAGCAAAATTTCCCAACAAGTATTTTTCACGCCATTTTATTTATCAAAGAAAGTAGAAGGTATCGAACCGATTACAATATCGCACAAGCATTCGAAAAGCTTGTTGGTAGTTTCAAGTCGATATTTTCAAGTTGGTGCTATCATGTGTAAGATTTTTCCATATAATATGGATCTGTTGCTATTGATAATTCTGAATCGATATATGAAACAGTGCTTTTGGTAATATCCTTGTATCATATGTTTTTGTATTACCGTTCTCTCGGATTTTTGACTTCAGTCATTCTATGCCAGTTGATAACAGTTTTAATTTTGTCGTTCAAGATTTAATACCTTCGAGGACAACAATTAAGTAAATCGTAAAAAATCGATATCGAGAGGTATTATATAAGGGTATCGCAGAAAAAACTGTATCATCCAATAATCAAACATTAATAACCTCTATCCAGTTGAAGAATTTTATTTTAGGACCGTTCTGTTATCAATGTGAAAGTTCAAGTTTGTGATTTAATTCACCAGGTGAGTGAACAGGAACGCGTTCTCAGTCCGAGTGAAATTGATGATTGAGCGCAATTCGTTCAGAAATTTCGTCGTAAATTTAGCCATTTATGGACAACCTAGTATTATTTTGGATAATGGAATGTTGGAATTGAATGAAAATTCAAGGAAAACGCAAAGAATCAAGGTGAAATTTGGGGGCAATGGATTGATTTCTCTGCATTTTTCTGAATGATCCATTTTGCATGTAAGAATTCTTGATGTTGACTTTTTAATCCATTCAAATTATTTTCTCCAGAAAATCATCAAGGCAAAAAATAATGGTCAAAATTGCCCGTTTTCACTGAAACTTTGAATCATTCGAAGGAAAATAAAATGAAAAAATCAAATTGTAATCTACAAACGGAAACCGGTGCTTCTCAGGGTATTATATGCTTTTAAAATAAAATATTCGAAATTGTTTCGGTGCTTCATTACATATAAATAAGATCAAAAGTAACCACAAGGAAATGAATAGTTGAAGAGTGTTGCGTGATAGGCAATGTATTCGTGCTGGCATATTTATCGGCAAAGACAATAAATCCGGGCCTTCATTATAGAACGTGTCGTTTTAATTGAAATCTCATGTTTTCTTAGGCAAAGCGGCAACACTCGACTCCCTATATTTCTTCCACACGCCCTCTTAAAGGCATCGTAGAGTGGCGCCTTTCTCACTGTTTTTTACAGCGTGTCACAACAAAACATTCCTTCTGCCGCCGGTGCATTCGTTAAACGATATTTATATGGAACACGACTTTGTGTCCTCCTGTAAAGAGGAACGGTAGCCGTTTTCCACTATCTCCGGCTTGTCCGAAATGAGATATCTTTCCACTTTTATTAATGGAAAGGTATCTGGTATAACTGCACGACGATATCTGAAATCGGTTGTAGCGACCGAGTGTTCTCTGGACACCTGCCAAAAATAATGTGTTCTTCGATTCACGAAATTATTCTGTCAGTGCAGGAGACCATCGCGAAATTTGGCCGCAATTTATTTTATATTGTAGTCGATTTGTTGAGGAAACAAACAAGGCAGAATTCTCAATACGGGTTCTTTGAACGTATTGACCCCACTAGACGCACCTTTGGTGATCTCCTAATCATAATACCTTCATTAAATTCTGTATGAACCTTTTAAGCTGTAATATTTAGATAAAGTACTGGATTTCAATTCGATCTTATCTGTATTTATGGAAATATTGGTAAATTCGACAGAATCATTGGGCGGATTTTACCCATTCACGAATTCTTGCTTGCTTCGTTCGACAGTTTTCGTGCCGTCGGCTCCACGGCCGGACAGAATGGATTCTGACAGCGAATTCGTCATTAGTGAGTCCGAACCAAGTCGTTTGATACCTTTTTCAGGAAAAAAATCGAAAATTATAGACATTTGGACGAAACGATTCACGAATCTCAAGATGAATATCAGAATAAAATTTTTGATAAAACTATTTCAAATAGTGGTTTTCGAGTTCTTTTCCCGATAATGGTAATGAACGACTTGGTTAGACTCTCTGATGAAGAATTTGAAGTCAAATTCTATTATATTCGGCCAGCCGTTCGTTCAATAATGGGGCCAAATCGCCCAAACGGTTTCGAAGCTATATGTACATGTTTGAATGTTCGAGGTTATTTCCTCAGAATCTCGGGTCCTTCTCATCAGATCGAATTGTAACTTGGTAGTTAGTTGTAGAATACGACGCCCAACTCCACGAAGAATTTTGTGTCGATCAGAAGTATTCAGAAAAAATGTCATGGAAAATTTTTCAAATATTTGTATGTTGAACTATCCATCAGATTTCAATGAATTTGGTACAAACCTTAGTTCATATTTTGAAAACGTGAGCCAAGTTTTAGCCTGATCTGATATTTGTATTCGGAAATACTTCAAATTTCATTGCTATTGTCAAAATTATTCAAAGAATACCGCCCTTTGGTTACCAATTTGAGAAACCGCGCAAAAGCTATTTAGCCCACGCCAGAGCTTCAACTCGATCAGACAATCATTTTCGGAAACTCTGAAGCATTTTCGAATTCTTTGTTAATTCCTAAATTCAAAAATCCGCTGACTGGATGTCAGTGCTTCCTGTTTTTTTTTTACTGATGTTGCCAGATAAAATTAATGATAATTTTACAGAATAATCACGCAATATTCCGTAGTTTGAACATGAATATTATACAATATTAGTTTCAGTCTCAATTGATGTATATAGCGGCGGTAGCTCAGTGGTTAGAGCACAAGCCCCATGATCGTAAGGTCTGGGGTTCAAGCCCTTGGCCGGGAAATAACTTTTCCGGTTTTTAGGGGACCGTCCAACCATTCGCTGTTGGGTAAACAATTAACAGTGCTGTTCCTAACGTGGCGCAAGGAATTAGTAACAAAGCCTACACAGAACACACCCGGTATCCTAACTCGCACAAGCTTTAAGCTTCTGAGGGGTGTCGTTGAAGCCTAGGATATTCGGAAAAAATACAAAAAAAAATATGCAGTTTTTAGTATTATTATTAGTAGTTCCCTTCTGAATTTCAGGTTTGAAAACTTTCGGAATCGCGTGAAATGTATTGAGTATGGTTGGCTCAAACTTGACAGTTTGCTTCACCTACTTGCTCAGACCCATAAAATTCGGGATACCGATGTTCCATCTTACTTGCGGAATCGAATGACTCTATATTGTACCTTCAGTCGGGTTTATACACGGAAGAAGATCTTGTTAGGGACTCCTAGGCACCGCACGGCAGTATTCAAGCGCAGTTTCTCGTTCTGCTGTTAAACTTTACAACAAGTTTCCAGCTCAGTTTTGGAACTAATCATTGTATAATTTCAAAAGAAGATTGAAGGATATGCTCTGCTCTCTTTTAGCTGATGATTTTTACTTGACTTGTTTTGTTTCTTGGATTTTTGTCCCAAGTTTTGATAGGATTATTTTGTATAGGTGTTTAATATTTAGGTTAAGTTTGAAATCAGCTCAGCTGTAACTTCGCCATTTCGTCATACTTTTTTTCTGCTATGAATGTATTGTTTTCAATTTTCACAAATACAAACCATCATTTTCATTATAAACAATTTCATGATATCACAGTCAGTTCTTCATTTCTCTACAATTATATAGCAGGAAATGATTTCGTTGAAAATGTGCAGAATGACTCTCAAAAAACCGTAAAAGAAAATTCTCTTAATATAAGGAATTTCCAGGAAGCATAGCATGCTTCTTAATGATATGCAATTTCAGGAAAAAATACTTCATACGAACGTATGTCGTAAAAGTGCAAACTTTTAAGATGCAGGAGGGTAAAATTCCCAGAAAAATTTTTTTTGACGACCACAATGAATGATTGATTTAGTGAAAATGTGTAACAAATTCCATAGAAAAATCTGCAATTACATCATTGTGGTTATGAAAAACTCTACCACCCTGTATCTCAAAGGTTAGCACGTTTAAGACATATATGCATACGAAGTTTTTTCCTTAGAATGGCTCCATGAATCGCCGCCTTTAATATTAGTGTATCATTAAGAAACACCCTGTATAAGATGTAGGAATAAATTGTGCCATTTCGAAAAATGTATCCTGATTAGATTATCGAACGTTTCCGATCAAACGTACATGATATTCGGCAGAGTGGAAGAATTCCGTTGTGCCGATCTCATCTCTTGCAGGGGAAGGAACCGATATCTCGAGTGCTAAAACCTAGACATCAATTTATATGCATTAGACCTTTGCTCCTGCAGATCATCCCTGTTGCTCTCTAGCGATATCAGTAGTCGGTTCAATGATCATATTGTCGAACTCTGGCTTTTTCTATCTTGTGAAAATGTTATTTACTGAAAATAATGCTCCATTGGAATCCTTTTACGATGGACCTTTTCTTTTTTACATTCGCTGCTATAGCTAAAATATAGAAATGGATGAACTGTATTATTTCCTGTGGTGAATCGGAAGAGGGTTGAATTTTGGATTTATCCTGCAATTTTATGCCAAAAGGAATACGGTTCGAAAGTAACACCGAAGAACAATACCTGACAAATGCAAACCATAAACAAAGCGAACTGTTACGTTTCTGGGTACAAATCTGACTCTTTCATCAAAAAACGGGAAAATTCCCAGAATTATTATTTTTCGATTTCTCTTGTTGTGAGACAAATTGACATTTTTTAGAAATCCCAGCAACACAGATTCACTTGGTTCGGAATTTTTTAAATTATATTTCTTTTAGTGAATTCAGACAAATATGGTAAATTTCTTTAGGACCATGAGCCAAATTACTCTCTCTATTCAACAAAATGCAGACAATATGAAAATAAAGATTAAAGAGACCTCCTGCGTTTTGTTGAATGGAGAGAGTAATTTTGCTCATTGTTTTGTAGAAATGGACCGTATTTGGTTGAATCAAATTAAAAGATAAGGCATTAAAACTTCCAATACGAGTAAATCTGTGTTGTTGTGGTTTCTAAAAATGTCAATTTGACAAAAGTCTCACAAAACGGGAAATCAAAAGATAATAATTCTTCAAATTTTCTCATTCGTCTGATTAAAGAGTCAGATTTGTACAGTGAAAGGTAACTGTTCGCTTTATTCATCGTTTGTATTGTTTCTGTATTGTTCCTTAGGCAACCTGTTTTACTAGAAACTGCATTGACAAACAGTTCGATTCTGCAATAGGCTGGGGTTTTCCCTGAAAAAACTAATTTTATTCCATTTCTAATAGTTCTGTTTCAGATATTGGGAGCGAAAACCAAGAAAAAACCTACAAAATGATGTAAAATCCTTTCGAAATGAGATTTAATCGATACATAAAATGTTTCTCGTTTATTGTATGGATTTTCTGCATTTTCCCTCCACGAACAAACGAACGTTTCCATTCTTACGTAAATGATTCAGCTGCTGCCCATAATTCCACATATATTCGCGCCCTAAAGTGTGCCTTCCGCTTTTGTCATTAATTTCCGTCATAAAAATATCAGTGGATGCTGGAACTGCGAAAAAATTATCGTGAACGAGAGGAAAAGCACTTGCGAACAACTGTTTCTATAATTCCTTTAAAATAATTTTTGAGAGTCGTATTTTAAGAGGGGTGTCTCAGTGTAAATGTAAGAGGCTAATGTCTTTACGGACTGTGAAGGGTGCAATCAAAATTTGCAAGTCTGATTTTTTTTCGGCAGGGGCTCGCCCGATCCGATTATTCTTTAAAACACTGGAGATCTTCTCGCCCCCTCGCTCAACTCAGTTAATGTCACGGGAAAAGTCATTGAGTCAAAAGTATTTACATTAATTCGAGACTGTCGCAACAGCTTGTAACAAGAATTTATATTTTTCTGCCCTCGAAACGAATTTTTACACCCATTTTAATTAAAAAAGTATTTGTCTTGAACGAATTATTAATGATACTTCTCACGTTAGCGAAGAAGGGAGAGAATTGCCCCTTACGTTAGTGTAAACATGAAGTGTCCATATCCGCTATGAAAAATTATTGGCTGCTTATTTACGGTTTCCTTGGCTTCATTGCACCCTCCCTAGGGCCGATTTTTAGCATACTAGGTTCATTTGTAAGGTTTTTCTGTGACAGTTTCTCTGGTGTCATACGTGAAACGAATAAAGAATGCTATTTCAGGGATTGCTTGCCCGAAATAATTCCGAATGTAAGCTGGTAACATTACTCAACTTATTATGATACAGATTAAATTTACTGAGATACTGTCGATCCATTAATGTATACCGATCCATTATTTCCAATGTTGTATCGTTTCCAATAATTATACACTGTCATGTTCGATAAAATAATAAACTATAAAATATTGATACGGAAATCCTATAATTATTAATGATTGAGCACACTTTTTTAATATGTTTCGCGAAGTCTTTTCCGAAAGGAACATTTCCATTTTCAATTTTTCCAGCATAGAGGAAAACAACGATTTCGAGTAGTCTGTGACACCCGTACTACAGAAAGAAAAAAACGATGTTCCGATAAATATTTACGACATTTAATGAATTTTAAGGAATTATTGTTGGTTGGGATAGTTGAAAATCATGAATGACCGTTTCCTTGCTAACTCCGGAAGTTTTCATTTTAGGTACGGGGCTAATGAATAACCTCCCCTTTTTACGCGCTTAATCTAGGGAACAGCGCGTTATCATTTCGTCACGATGTCTGTTATTTTCGAATTTTTAACCGAAAATGGTCTTAATCGATTGGTTTCAACTCCCAGAAGAAGAATCTAGGGTCAAATTCAATTCTGTCCGTCCGTCCGCCCTGCCGTCCGTCCGTATGTGCTCTAACTTTCGAAGGAGAAGAGAAGACTTAGCGACTTGAAATTGTCAGATTATGTTTGGACTGCAAATATCTCGTTGAGTTCGTTAATGGGTGGAATCGGTTGAATAATGCCGGAGTTAACCCCATTTGAAATGTTGAGGTTAATTTCTCGATATCTCATGAATTTTTGACTCGATCGTATTGAAACTTCGTGGACAGTTTCAGAATACCAACGCGCAACTCAGAGCAGAGCTCGTGTGGATCCAATTGTTTGAAAATTTAAAAAATTTCATTCCAAAATTTTGAAAATTTTTGATAAACATTTTTTTTTCTCTGAAAATATTGATTAGATTTCAATGGAATTTGGCAGTCAGTATTTAACAACAATGTACCAAATTTCAATTCGATCCGATATTTACTTCCTGAGATATAAGGAAAAAAAATGTGTGTTGTTGTTTGGAATTATAACGTTATTTCCGCATATATCTCAAGAAGTACGAATGCAATAAAATTGAAACTTCGTAGTCAGTTGGAAATTACCAACACGCAACTAGGTGCAACTAGGTTCGTCTTGATCTGATAGTTATTATAGAATTTGAACAAGCGCGTAGAAGCTCCTGACCTCACGTCAGTGTTTTTCTAGATTTTTTCACGTAAAATTGACTGAAAGATTGAAAAATTTAGGTTATATTTTAAAAACTTGTGTTCTGATGAATATAATTTGCCTGAATTGATTATCAGGATTTTCAGTTATCCCAACTAACAATTATTTGCAACAATTCATTGAATGTCACAGTTTTGGTTCGGAATATCGAATTCAAGTCACAGACAGTTGTTTTTCTTCATACCGAGTTTTTCCTTGATAACTTGGAAACTTTTCATTTAAGGAATAGAGATTGATCGAGTTATTTCCCCCCTATTTTTTACGTCCAATCGACTGAAGGATTAATAAATATAGGTCATTTTTGAAATCCTTGAGTTTTGATAAATTTGGTCTGTCCAATTCGATGATTCTCATCAAATTGAAAATGAAAAATATTTTTTAGAAAAACACTTCTATTCCGAAAAGTGTCCCCTTACACACCTTTTTCCCCATGGGAATTCGAATATTTCGGAAATGGTTGAGTTTTCTTACAAGGTATGGAATATTATTGTAAATGTCACCAAAGAAGCTTCACAATGGTGCAATAATAAACTGAGTGCTCCATTTTAAACCAATAGGTCTCTGGTATAACTGCAAGTTACAGAGGTCTCAAATTATTTTTGGGAAAAAGCTAATTGCCGAAATACCCCACATGCAAATTTTCAGTACGAAATTATGATAAGTTTTCCATCATAATGGCCCATCGCGGTGAGTCACCCTGTATCACCCTGTTTCACTCCTCCATTGATTCTTGCTCAAAGAATGGAGACAATCTTAAAATTGGTGCGATATGCATAGAAGGATAAAATTCAAATATTTCAGAACTTACGACTCCCACCGAATATATTATCGAAGAGAGAAAGTTTCACATTAATTTCTCCTTATTTGCTTTTAGCAAGAACGCCAAAAGCATAGGCTATGCATTTTGATTAGTTCAACCCCGTTTCATCGTTATCATATTCATATTATATTCGAGGGTAAAAATCAAAGTGGTGTTCTCATCTTCCGGATTCCGCTCATGAATATCTTAGAACCTCTCTTATAAAACCCTTAAAAATATGGCCGCCAAAGAGCAACCGTACGGGTGGCACCTCACCCCGTGATTTTTTATTTAGTTTCGTGAGTAACCGAAACCGCTGAATAGATTTGAATTCTAATCAGGCGAGACCGAGGAGTGAGAAGTTTTTTGTGTGTTTCATTTGAAGTTGTTTTATTAATCAGATTATTCAAATTGGGGAGGTGAGAAAAATTTCTACTCGAAAACATTGAGCTCACGTAATAACAGAAAAAGAAAAACATTACAGCTCTAGAATTATTGATATTCTTAAAAAACATATCGATAATTTATGTGATCTCTAAGGTTATTCAGAAGAATTATCTTCCAAAAATACAGATCTGGTCAAATTAAAATATTATCATTTTTAGTTGAGAAATGTGTGTAGTATATGAATTGCAAGCAAACCCGCAAAAAAACTAGTCAGAATGCACAATTTCTAATAAGTATTTTTCAGTTTTCAACCGATATAATTTTTTTCTCTTGAAAATCATTGTTGTGAAAAACGGTCAGATTGAGGTATTTTCATCATTTTGAATCCTTCGACCGAAATAAAATCCAAAAAAACACAAACTAAATTGAAATTCGGGGTATTGTGCATGTCTTTATATTATCGAAGTTCGTGTTCGCGAATGAGTGAAATACACCAAAACATTGCGCTGATATCTGACTGAGTTGAAATATGGTGTTTTTGAATATCATCAGAGATTTGTGTCAAATTTCAGATTTGACGAAAATTTCGGAAAATATTTTTTTTATTTCAAACGATACGATCCTCACGATATTTCGCAAGGGTAAGAGGCGTTGACATAATCTACAACTAACTAACATGGTTGAATCTAATCTCACTAGTATTTCTTCAGATATTGGGGGAATAATCAAAAAATCTGAAACGGGTATAATTTTTTTCCATTAACGAACTGAAGTTGAATATCTATAATTCAAATTTGCAAATTTTCCACGTCGTTTGCTTCGAGAATAAGAGCACATACTGATGGACGACCGACTGGTCAGAAGTAAATAGAACACAGATTGTTTTCAATGAGTCCAACCTAATCGTTTGATATCACTTGCGGCACAAAATTCGAAAATTACGCTTATTTGGGCCAAATACTAACGCTGTGGAACCCTAGATGAAACCCGTTAAAACGAATATCTCTAAAGCCTCTTACTCATCACCTCGATGAAAAAACTTTGGTCTGATTATATTGTTTCATCATGAACCTAATAAAATCGCGATCGTTGTGTTTCTAACGACATTTCATTGAAGTTGAAACTTTTCAACCAAAAATGGAACATTGGCAGAGCCGGATCTGGGATTTTAGCGTCTGTGACAAATAGTCTAAATGCGCCTCTGTTCTAAGGTCTGAATGATATGATAGCGACCCAAACGAGAGTCGAGCGTGCAAAAATTATCATGGATATTATGCCCAGGCGCTGATAATTAGCTGGTATTATGACCCAGAGATGCAATAAGTTGAATATCTCTTTTTTCTCTTCCAGTACGAATTATTTATACGATAACCGTATTGCATTCAATACAGGGTCTTTCACGAGGAACCTCACCCATATTTATACGGGAAACTACTGAACGTATTTTCATGAAATTCAGCACTTATAAGTATTTCACGATGCTGATGAAATCTAAAATATTTTCAAGGCATGAGCACCTCCGGTTTTTCCGGAAATGACGTCAACTTCCGTTTTTCAAATTAGAACACCATTTTTTTATTGCAGAAATAGATTCCTTAGAAAATTTCAATTTATTTTGATGTAACATTTTTCAGTTTTGGTTGGAAAATTCTCTCTGAGCGGGAAAATTCGAAAAAAAAATCGAAAATAGAGCTCCGCTGAAACAAGAATAACTTCGAGGTTTTTGCATGGAAAATTTTCATTTTTGGGATTTTTCAAGATGTAAGATTGATGTATCCACTTTCAAAATCGAAATCGCGATTCATGATACAGGGGGTGAAAAAATCGCTTTCAAAGTTAGGGATGACAAAATCGTGAAAAATAAATTTTTTCAAATTAGAACCCCATTTTTTTATGGCAGATATTGAATCTACGTTAAAAAATAATGTGAGTGTATGCATCACACCCTTGCCCTAAAATGGATATTTTCTGAGTTATTCACAAAAAACTGTTTTTCGTCTTGAATTTTTAGCTATTTCTTTTCCCTTCATGCCAAAAAGATGAAACTTTCAGGAACTGTTATTTGAACCACTGTAGATTTTTCACCCCTTCTTGAAACCGACTTCAAGTTACTATTAGGAGAACCATGGCAAACTCTCGCAGTTATAACTAGAGAAGATGCTCAAAGTTTTGACCGTTAATTTCTAGACATTTATTTATACGTCTCAGGAATGCTTCGTGCGTTGCTCTTCTTATTTCATCGGGAGGAAGAGATCTGCAAAAGTGTTTAAAAACCAAATTGAGTTTCAAAACTATGAATCTAAAAATCTAAACAAACCTGAACGCATTTCTGACTCGTTCTATGCAGTCCTCTTTATCAGTCAGGGGAGTTGAGTAGACAATATTTTTTATCCTACCCCAAACATAATAGTCTAAAGGAGTTAAATCGGGAGAACGTGGTGGCCAAAGATGTGGACCATTGTTCGCCAACCATCGATCTTCAAATAGCCTGTAGAGGATATTTGACACATTGAGTGAATTGTGTGGAGGCGCGCCATCTTGTTGATACCATAAGTCATTATGGTTCTGTACTAGCGGCTCAATTATTTGAGTCAATATGTCAGAATATCTATCTCCTAAGGGAGAACATTCTTTAAATAATGCAAACATGTGTAGTGTTCTATCTTACCAGTTAAAGTCCCATCATAAATGTGAACATCGAGAATTGCATTATTTTTGATGGCGCAAAAAACATTGAAGCTCCAGGTCTCTTGAAAGTTCCATTGTCTGAAGTGGTGGTTGTTCTCTTCATCCCAATAATGACTGTTATGCCTATTGAAAGAACCATTCTTTGTGAATTTAGATTCATCTGTCCAAATTATACAGTCCAAAAAGTTTTCATTCTCTTGAAATCGAATCATCATAGCTTCGCAAAACTCTGTTCTCCTGACGAAATCAGTTTCCTTCAAATGCTGTACCCTATTGAATTTATATGGGTGCATTTTATGTTTTTTTAATATTCTCCAAACACTCGATTGAGATAATCCCAGATCAATCTCGGCATCTTTGAGAGAATTTTGAGGATTCACACGAAAATATGCAAGAACTGTAATTTCGTTGTTCTCATCTTCTACTACACTTTTTTCTCTGTGTGTAGTTTTCTTAACGAAAGATCCGACATTTCTCAAGTTTGTCATGGTTCTGTTAATGGTATCTCTCGTTGGTCTGGGTCGGTCAGGAAACCTCTCAATGAACAGTCGAATCGTTCTATCTACAACTTTATTACATTCTCCATGAAGTAGAATGAGATTTAAATAATCTTCATTGGTAAAATTAGGCATAGTGATCGATTTTATAACTTAATACGAATTATCACCAAATTAATAGTAAACACAAAATGCTACTGAATAAAGAGGAATTTGGCAGATGTAATTAATGATATCTATCATTAAAAAAAAATAATGTAAAACATGGTAAGTTTTTGCATATGGTTCATAAGGAATTATTTATTTATCACTGGAGAGAAAACCGATGGCCGATTAGTTGAAATAAAGAGGTTTCCGATACAAATTCGAATCCAAATTCGCCATCTATTTAGGAACAACCTGTAACTTTTTTCTCTTGCATATTAGGGTAGTAAAATCTAAAACATGGTTTAAGTAACAGTTCCTGAAAATGTCATCTTTTTGGCGTGAAGGGAAAAGAAATAGCTGAAAATTCAAGACGAAAAACAGTTTTTTGTGAATAACTCAGAAAATATCCACTTTAGGGCAAGGGTGCGATGCATACAGTCACATTATTCTTTAACGTAGATTCAATATCTGCCATAAAAAAATGGGGTTCTGTATCATGAATCGCGATTTCGATTTTTAAAATGGATACATCAATCTTACATCTTGAAAAATCCCAAAAATGAAAATTTTCCATCCAAAAACCTCGAAGTTATTCTTGTTTCAGCGGAGCTCTATTTTCGATTTTTTTTTCGAATTTTCCCGCTCAGAGAGAATTTTCCAACCAAAACTGAAAAATGTTACATCAAAATAAATTGAAATTTTCTAAGGAATCTATTTCTGCAATAAAAAAATGGTATTCTAATTTGAAAAACGGAAGTTGACGTCATTTCCGGAAAAACCGGAGGTGCTCATGCCTTGAAAATATTTTATATTTCATTGGCATCGTGATATTCTTATAAGTGCTGAATTTCATGAAAATACGTTCAGTAGTTTCCCGTATGAATATGGGTGAGGTTCCTCGTGAAAGACCCTGTATATAATAAGTTTCTATTTTCAACTTGATGCGGTATAATCTGTGATGCACTTCCGGCCGTAGAGAATTTCGCCAGATTCGAGAAAAGAGAAGTATTCAGCCTAGAGCGGGTTCATTCAGCCCCTCGGCCTCGATCGAAAACATTTTGTAATTTATGATTTTTCAGTGAATCCCAGATAGTGGATCGGAAATCGTAGGGCGACCGACATGTGTAAAAATTATTAGCTGGTTTTTTTTTGGTACCTACTTGTCCCACATAGTACAACAGGTTCGTGCACAATAGCACCGCTCTGAAATATGTATGAAGCTTGAAGCGAAAAAGTCATAACTTAAAAAAAAATTCATAATTATGCGATTGTGACAAACGCTCTAGGCCCGGCGCTGAACATTCGCACGAATAATTTCGCGTACATCGGTATCGAGGCTTTACATATAGAGTATCACTTGATCTACATTCACATTGCATTTTACGTGTCCTTAGAGGATCACTATGTATGTAAATACAAATTCTCAGCGTAATCCAATGAATTTTCCCGAAATTAAAGATCCCAACCATTCAACCAGTAGATACAAGATGGGAAATTATTCAAAAAATATCCTCTCAGTTTGTATGCGAAATATATTGTTGAAAACTAATATTGTTCCATAAATATCCGATTTCAAAACAAGACCTAAGTGCGAAATCCGAAAAGCAAAGTAAGGAATTCTTTGTGGAAGACGAGATGTTCTACAAAACAAGTGGTCGTTTAACGGAGTGTTCTGTTAAATAAACATTATCTCGGCCAACTAGATATATTCTTCTTTATCTCTTCCGCGAACACTGAGTTGGAACAGGTGCTCTGGTGTCCAATATTTGATGTTGGTAAATAAACGGTTTGCCTGTGCTATTTGCTCGTAGAACGTCGACTGCTTCATATCTTTCTTGTCATCTCAAGCAGCCTCCGAGGTTGTCTCAAGGTAAAAACGATGTTGCCATAAATGACTAGGTGTTGAAAATTCAATTCTTCCTTCAGCAGTATCATAGAACTGTTGGATTACTTCTGAAAACGTTGAATAAGGAATTGATATGGAATTTGTATTTATCTTCCTGGTTCCCTGTATACAGTGTCAGTTTGAAAAGAAACCATCCTTAATATCTCAGCCAGGTGGTTGGTGCCTAACAATTTTTTACCAAACTCATGTGACCGTAATGGCAGCAACCCCTTCGATCTTGAATGGGAAGGGAGGTTGGGTTATACTTTGTTTCGAAGGTATTTTGATGGCCTTTTCAAAAGTCGTAGGTACACTTGACCGTTTTTGTTAGTACTCATTCAATTTAGTATTTGAAGAAGTGAAGAAAATAACTGAAGAATGGGTCAGCAAAATCAGGAATATTGTGGAAAAAATGTTTATCATGGTACCTGGAATTTTTTTCTCTACACTTGGTATTCGCTGGTATTCTAGGAATGGCTTTCATTGGACCTATCAGTGAAACATTTTTCGTCATGTTCATGTTTCTTTGCAACTCTTGCTATCGTTACTATTCTAGTCTTTTTCTTATTTTCAGGACATATTAAGAAAAGAAGGTATGGCATTTTTGAGAACGCGATCGAATTCCTTCTGAAACAAAGTGTTATTAAACACCCCTCTCAATTTTAGAGGTTGCTGTCATCACGCTCACAGGGTTGATGCAAAATGATTAGAACCATCCGTATAAAATGTTTCCCGATGGGGAAAACATTGTTTCTAATTTTGCTTGGGGCTCAGATATTGAGAGCACTCAAGTGCACAAAAACACACTTCTCACAGTTGGGAGACAACTTCCACTCCCCTCACAAACGGTTCAATTCCAGGTCTTCTTATATCAGATGAGGTGCCACTTTTGTGCTACTGAATAGTTTGGTATGTCGTCAAATTGGAAACACCGAGAATTAAAGATCTTGGGTTGTAATGTAATGTAGAAGAGAAAAAGTAGTGATTCAAAACAGAATCCCGTGGAACACCACTTCCAACAGGCCTTGCCGAAGAGAAGGATCCATTGACCTGAACCTGGAAGTTTTGATTATTTAATCTAAGAAAGCAGGCGGCCACGAATACCAAAGGGCTCGAGTTGCAGAAGAAGATCATGTTTTACACGGTCGAATGATCGAGGAAAATCCAGATAAACAACGTGAACAGGACAGGCCTTATGTAGAGACTTAGACCAGAAACTTTTGTATTCAAGGAGGTTATTAATGATTGCCAACCAAAAAAGGAAGCCGTGTTGACATCAGGAAATGAGGTTTCTACTAAATAAAAATTCAAGGACACTATTCAAGATAATATTTTCGCATACTTCGTTCATAATCGGAACCAGACTAATTGGACGATAATTATCTGTTACGTTCATCTCCCTTTTTGTGAATTGGCGTTACAAGTGCATTACGCCAAGCAGAGCGTAGGCAAGATGTTTGTGGTGATCGTGCTTACATAATAGAAGGATAGGAAAGATGTCGGGCACATTATTTAAGTATTTCTGGCAGAGATACTTTCGGCACCAGGAGAGAACTCAACATTGAGTGCAGAAAGGTGGGCTTCGACGACTGCGAGGCTGAAAGTAGACTCGGTTATTTCCGAAGAATTCCTCTCGACATTCAATTGTGGAGGTTGGTAGACCTAAGGGTTGATATTGTTCAATTTTGGGAAAAAGGTCAGTATCGTTCGTTTACAACTATATCCTGAAGAGAAAGACTCTGCAAATTACGGAAGCGTGCAGGGAAGTCCACCAGCTGGAAGAGGTTGCACTCACGGATAGTGTACAATAACGTTAGGTGCCGAATTACACATCTTAGATGTCATAGGCCATTCAACATCAGGCATGTTGAAATCCCTAGCTACATATAGGTTGCGCTGGGTTGCAGATAGACTACTACTGTCCTGCCTGAAAATTAAGTAACCGGGTGTTGAAACCAGTGAGTCTGAAACACCAGGATGAAGCCAGAATTCAGCAATCAAGAAGAAAGTCGGATGATGGGCGTCGACATAAGCTAACAATTAAAGTGCTTGGAGGAAAGATACTGTGGGGTGGTTTAGAGGAAGGTCCATTTATGAAGAGAGTTTAGTTTTTTGCGCTTTCAGAAGTGGAGGTATTTTTGATAGTGGCTATACCAAAGATATATGTTTTGATGTCGATGTTAAACTCACCCGCGTGGATCTGTGCTTAAGTTCGAAACGGATATCATAGAGTTCTTTTACTTGTGAAGGTGTTTTATCATCAGTATTGCTGTATCTACGCCAGTCGCGTATGCTGACAATGATTCGCCTGTCTTTGAGGATTCTTATGACTATCAGTGGATTGTTGAAAGATACTTCAAGAATTCTTGGACGGTTGTTGATCTGAACTCCTATTCTAGAAATGGAGGTACGTTGTGAATTAGCATCTGGATTCATGTGGTCGAGAACTTGAGAAACTCTAGTTTCATCATCCCCGGGACCAGCTTTGAGAATTCCGCGGAACAGTATATTGTGGCACCTACGTAAGCGTTCCAACATTTCGGCAGGTTGAATTACAGAATTTACTTTGAATATGACCAGGTTTGGAGACTCAATCTTGGATATCTCTTTGGCATTTTCTTTTGGCCGACTCATAGTACAACTTTAAAAGTTGGATTTAATGGAGTTGTATATGGATCATAAATAATCGACTTATGTCAATTCAATTACAGTTTGAAAATAATGAACATCTTTATTCCTTAATCATTCATTAACTTTTCACGCTATGGTACCAGGAAATGAACACTTTTATCTCTCGTTGCAATGTTGGTTTTTTTGCCAATCCTGCGCCAACGATAGATCTGAAAAAGGATTAAAACCACGATGATAACCTGGTTAAACTTGATTCCTTCTATCTGTCAGCCCTTGATAATCTTCCGAACAAAGATTTGAAGCCTTGATAGGTATTGCGGCGCACAAAAAATATTATGAACGGGCAGAATCCATCCCATGGCTTTGAAGATATAACTATTTGAATGCCATTACTTAGGAGCTTAGGAATATCGAAAATATTCAATTGTAAATCATTTTTTTGTTGAAGAATAACAACGAGTAAGTTAGCATTGCTTTTTATGGTATATATAAAAGTCTAAATGCTTCCATTCGTGTTCCTTCATGGGGTATTTGAAGTTATTCCTGGGAAACATAAGTCCGATCGAATTGAAATCTAGGAATTGCTCTAAAGTTACGACATGTATGTTTCAGTAACATTCGGGAGAACCAAACCAACGGAATCATCAGATGGATTCGACCCATTCATGGATTCCGCCTTCGTGATCAAGGGCCAAGTTCACGGTCAAGCTGATGGTGAACACAATAACTCCATTCCGTCATTCGAATTACTGTTTTTTTTTTCAATATTTTCGAGAATACAAATACGATCTCCCTGAAATTCGAAGTACTATATTTGAATATTGATTCAAAAATGTGTCCAATCAACGAATTCGGCCGAGCTATTCAGGATCCAAACCTACTCTGAAAGTTTTTATGGGAATTTTCCGTCAGAATTCAGATCACATATACGGACAACGGAACGACATACCTAATTGAATTTGACCACGGATTCTTCAGCATAGTTCAACCTAATCGATTGAAAAAAATTGCGGCAAAAAAATGGTAACGTGCTGTTCCTCAGAACAAGCGCTACAAAATAATAATAACAATAATATTTGTTAAGATAAGCAAAAAAAATATGCTATAATAACGAATAATTACAAATATTTCATGAATTCGATAAACAAAGATATGACAACAAGAGTGCCAGACACTTGTGCGTGATAAATATAAATTTATCAAACATTAACATATAGGTGTGTACCATGTTTTCAAGAACACGATGCAAAAATCCGAAAGAATCTACAACAAAACATGTGAATGTGAGTTGCTACTTTGATTTAAAGGCAAAATACGAAACTCTAATGTTACAATACTTGCTATCTGATTTGTTATATCGCGAAGAACTTGTCACCTTGCTCTTCCCATAACAATTTCCTACACCAACAAGGATTTCTCGCGATAATAAATGATCTTCATCAATATGTATGTTTATACCATAATTTTCTCAGTTGTCTGAGTAAGTTATGTTTATTAAACAGAATATAGTTGCTGCATATTTTTATCGTCAATCTTAATGCGCTTTTAAGAGCTATTAATATTTTCACCACGTGTGGATTCGCGTTGAAAATAATTTCATTAGACTCTTGCAACAACAGTTGGTTGATTAGATGTGTAGCAAAGTTGAAATTCAGAACGAATGGTAGTTAGATAGATTGTTCAGCTATCGATTTGAGAAAATGTTTTTAGTTATACTAAGACAATTATCAATCATTACCACGGATTGAAATACTATATGGGTTCTGCTATCAGATATACAGGGTCTTTCACGAGGAACCTCACCCATATTTATACGGGAAACCACTGAACGTATTTTCATGAAATTCAGCACTTATAAGTATTTCACGATGCTGATGAAATCTAAAATATTTTCAAGGCATGAGCACCTCCGGTTTTTCCGGAAATGACGTCAACTTCCGTTTTTCAAATTAGAACACCATTTTTTTATTGCAGAAATAGATTCCTTAGAAAATTTCAATTTATTTTGATGTAACATTTTTCAGTTTTGGTTGGAAAATTCTCTCTGAGCGGGAAAATTCGAAAAAAAAATCGAAAATAGAGCTCCGCTGAAACAAGAATAACTTCGAGGTTTTTGGATGGAAAATTTTCATTTTTGGGATTTTTCAAGATGTAAGATTGTTGTATCCACTTTGAAAATCAAAATCGCGATTCATGATACAGGGGGTGAAAAAATCGCTTTCAAAGTTGGGGATGACAAAATCGTGAAAAATCAATTTTTTCAAATTAGAACCCCATTTTTTTATGGCAGATATTGAATCTACGTTAAAAAATAATGTGAGTGTATGCATCACACCCTTGCCCTAAAATGGATATTTTCTGAGTTATTCACAAAAAAATGTTTTTCGTCTTGAATTTTCAGCTATTTCTTTTCCCTTCACGCCAAAAAGATGACATTTTCAGGAACTGTTATTTGAACCATGCTGTAGATTTTTCACCCCTTTTTGAAACCGACTTCAAGTTACTATTAGGAGAACCATGGTAAACTCTCGCAGTTATAACTAGAGAAGATGCTCAAAGTTTTGACCGTTAATTTCTAGACATTTATTTATACGTCTCAGGAATGCTTCGTGCGTTGCTCTTCTTATTTCATCGGGAGGAAGAGATCTGCAAAAGTGTTTAAAAACCAAATTGAGTTTCAAAACTATGAATCTAAAAATCTAAACAAACCTGAACGCATTTCTGACTCGTTCTATGCAGTCCTCTTTATCAGTCAGGGGAGTTGAGTAGACAATATTTTTTATCCTACCCCAAACATTATAGTCTAAAGGAGTTAAATCGAGAGAACGTGGTGGCCAAAGATGTGGACCATTGTTCGCCAACCATCGATCTTCAAATAGCCTGTAGAGGATATTTGACACATTGAGTGAATTGTGTGGAGGCGCGCCATCTTGTTGATACCATAAGTCATTATGGTTCTGTACTAGCGGCTCAATTATTTGAGTCAATATGTCAGAATATCTATCTCCTAAGGGAGAACATTCTTTAAATAATGCAAACATGTGTAGTGTTCTATCTTACCAGTTAAAGACCCATCATAAATGTGAACATCGAGAATTGCATTATTTTTGATGGCGCAAAAAACATTGAAACTCCAGGTCCCTTGAAAGTTCCATTGTCTGAAGTGGTGGTTGTTCTCTTCATCCCAATAATGACTGTTATGCCTATTGAAAAAACCATTCTTTGTGAATTTAGATTCATCTGTCCAAATTATACAGTCCAAAAAGTTTTCATTCTCTTGAAATCGAATCATCATAGCTTCGCAAAACTCTGTTCTCCTGACGAAATCAGTTTCCTTCAAATGCTGTACCCTATTGAATTTATATGGGTGCATTTTATGTTTTTTTAATATTCTCCAAACACTCGATTGAGATAATCCCAGATCAATCTCGGCATCTTTGAGAGAATTTTGAGGATTCACACGAAAATATGCAAGAACTGTAATTTCGTTGTTCTCATCTTCTACTACACTTTTTTCTCTGTGTGTAGTTTTCTTAACGAAAGATCCGACATTTCTCAAGTTTGTCATGGTTCTGTTAATGGTATCTCTCGTTGGTCTGGGTCGGTCAGGAAACCTCTCAATGAACAGTCGAATCGTTCTATCTACAACTTTATTACATTCTCCATGAAGTAGAATGAGATTTAAATAATCTTCATTGGTAAAATTAGGCATAGTAATCGATTTTATAACTCAATACGAATTATCACCAAATTAATAGTAAACACAAAATGCTACTGAATAAAGAGGAATTTGGCAGATGTAATTAATGATATCTATCATTAAAAAAAAATAATGTAAAACATGGTAAGTTTTTGCATATGGTTCATAAGGAATTATTTATTTATCACTGGAGAGAAAACCGATGGCCGATTAGTTGAAATAAAGAGGTTTCCGATACAAATTCGAATCCAAATTCGCCATCTATTTAGGAACTACCTGTAACTTTTTTCTCTTGCATATTAGGGTAGTAAAATCTAAAACATGGTTTAAGTAACAGTTCCTGAAAATGTCATCTTTTTGGCGTGAAGGGAAAAGAAATAGCTGAAAATTCAAGACGAAAAACAGTTTTTTGTGAATAACTCAGAAAATATCCATTTTAGGGCAAGGGTGTGATGCATACACTCTCATTATTTTTTAACGTAGATTCAATATCTGCCATAAAAAAATGGGGTTCTTATTTGAAAAAATTGATTTTTCACGATTTTGTCATCCCTAACTTTGAAAGCGATTTTTTCACCCCCTGTATCATGAATCGCGATTTTGATTTTTAAAGTGGATACATCAATCTTACATCTTGAAAAATCCCAAAAATGAAAATTTTCCATCCAAAAACCTCGAAGTTATTCTTGTTTCAGCGGAGCTCTATTTTCGATTTTTTTTTCGAATTTTCCCGCTCAGAGAGAATTTTCCAACCAAAACTGAAAAATGTTACATCAAAATAAATTTAAATTTTCTAAGGAATCTATTTCTGCAATAAAAAAATGGTGTTCTAATCTGAAAAACGGAAGTTGACGTCATTTCCGGAAAAACCGGAGGTGCTCATGCCTTGAAAATATTTTAGATTTCATCAGCATCGTGAAATACTTATAAGTGCTGAATTTCATGAAAATACGTTCAGTAGTTTCCAGTATAAATATGGGTGAGGTTCCTCGTGAAAGACCCTGTAGAAGAAAACTTTCAAAGAATGGATTAATTCGGTGCAGGTACCATAGGGGTGAAATATCAACGTTCGCGTTCACTTCCATATAAACTGAGAACTTTAAAGAAAAATAATAATTGAATTAAACATTTTATGATTCATACTTCTTCGAACACAATTATCCCAAATTCTAAGAGAATTTTGACCAGTTCGCTTGAGATATTTTTTTGGTTCTGGTAACATTTCAGGGAAATAAGGGCACGATGTTTTTTTGAACATTGCGGGCAAAGATGTAAACGTCCTCAAAAGATCTAGCAACAATGGGAAATTGTTAATTTTCTGAAAAAATTTTTCTTTGTTATTCCCAATTTTCCCTGAAAATTTTAAAGCAAAACTTCAACTAATTTATATGGAAATTTTCTGATAATACTATGGATCACAAGTAGTACCAAGAAGCATCCACTATTTCGAAATTAGGGGACTTTCTCCCTCTCGTTCTGTGGAGCAACGCGTTTCTATTTCGACCAAATTTCTTTAATTTTCGAATTCTTCGTCGAAAATGACCTAAGACGTTTAAGTTGGATTCACTGATGAAGTATCGAATTCGATTCTGTCCTGCCGTCTGGCCGTAGACACGATAAATTGGCAAAGGAGAGAGCTAGCGGCTTGAAATTTTCAGGATAGGTTATCTATCAAAATGCGATGGTTAAGTTTGTTAGTGGGTCGAAATGGCCAAACTTGTTTCGGACTCATTTCCAATTCTGAGGCTATTTCAACAATATCCCAAAAATAAGCGAATGTGATTGAGACCTTGTAATAAGTTGTGCAATACTGTAGCGGAACTTGCTAACAAGTTTCGTTAGATCTTGTTATCAGAAATTCGAAAAAAAGATCCGAAAATATTTCAATTTTAAAACAAAAAAAAATTTGGATTCTTGACATCGAGTTCCAAGCTAATTGTGGTGCAAGTTCGGCAACACTGGCCAGTCTTCAACGCTAGTTCAATTCCAGCTTGTCTCTGGCAATTGTCATTTACATGATCATAACAGATCACGATTCTGCCTTTATGAGGACAGAAATTCATGTGGGAATTTGATTTACATCATTTTTGTCTGAATCACCTTGATCGTTCCGTTTAGAAACGATCTCTGAGGTATAAAAACATAAATTTCGGTAGGATGAATTTATAATGAGGTGTATTACTCGTTCATGATTCTGACGAGCTACTCAACGAGGACACTCCTTTGATGAGCCGACAACGTTCATGAGAAATATGAGAATTCAAGAAAGAGGAAGAAGATTGTTCAGTCTAGAAAGGTTAAAAGGTAATAAAATGAATTTGTCCCGTCGATTGAATCTCGTTCACAAGAACCTAAGCAGGATGCAGAGTTAAAAGTACCAAATAATATTAAATCTATTTTGCGATCTTCCGATAATACAAACCTCACGAAATTTTGCATAACCTTCACGCTGTCATATGAACGAAGAACCAGATATAAATCCGATCGAATTTTTATTTCTGGAAATATTGGGAATTGAATCCACATAATTATTGGGCGGATTTCACCCATTCAAGAACTGAACCTACGTTATTAAGCCTGGTAAGTTTTAATCCGATCGCTTAAATAGTTCGGGATATATTGAGGAAATAAATCTCAAGAATTCAAATGACTGTAGCACCGAAACTATTCGATCGATTTGGCCTTCTAACTGCTCAACCGTGGCATTTTGAAATGCAATCTATACCCTGAATATTTCGAGTCCATAGGGTTATTCTTTCTCACGTTATCGTGCCTACGGCCGGAAGGACAGAATCGATTTGTCATCAGTGGTCCAGCCGAGTCGAAAATTACAGACATTTTGACATAACGATAGCAAACCGTTTCCTACAACATGCTAGTGAAATTCGAACATGTTTTGATGGATTTTTTCGAACTCCGGGGTCCGTTGGTATATACGAGTGATTTAATGCCACATCTCAATTTTTTATGGAAATGTTCTGCGATCAAAAGTTCCCGAATGAGACAAAATTAATATTTAAATTTCGAGAAATTCGAATTAAAAATGAACCTTCGCATAAAATCTGCAAAGTTTCGAGTATATCAGAAGCACTTCTGCTCGTTGTGAGAAAGATCAAGTTGGGATGATTAACTAAGTACTTTGTTGTTACTGAATAATATTCAGAAGACTGGTCTAGACAAGAACAACAATTCATAGAACGAGACAGCCTTCTGAAAGATGGCTATATTTGTTGTGATATTGACTCGAGGATAAAGTGAAAAATACCTGATCTTGGATAACGACAACAGTCGGAACTATCAGAGAAAGACTGATTTCACCCATAAAGGCCACAGGCAGGAGGCAACTATGACGAATAACAGCAAGCAAGGTGTATTCCATAGCTGCAATTAGGAATATTAATCCATTAGACTAAGATTAAGTGGCAAAAGGCAAGAAGTCCAAGGGTTAACAAATTGAGTTAAGTTCCTGCAGTGCGCACATATGGGTGAATAATCTGGTGTGAATATGACTGACATGCTGGGAAGATTAGGAGACGTCCCTCTGCGACAAGAAGCCGCTTAAAAATATGCGCTCATGGTGGACGGAATCGCTAGCCGCAGGGGTTTTACCCCCTGAGGGGCTGGATTCAATACGTTGGACTGGAAGTGATTTCAATTAATATGACAATATTCAATTTTGTCCAAGGGGTCATCAATTCATTTCCAGATATGCAAGTCCCATGTGTAGACACAACCAGAGGCGATATTTCTTACGGGAACTTGTATTGAAGTCATGTTTGATCAAGATCATAGTCGAGTAGTCAACCCTTTGATTTTTTAACATCTTCTGGGACTGAAAAATTACTCTTAAGTGATGTTCTATCACCTCCGTCTTCGAGAAGCCATGAAAAAATTTAAGAAATGAGCCATATTAATTTGACAGTTGTCCTAAGTCTTCAAAAATGAAATTGGAGGTGGGTGTTGTTAGTGACAGTAGGGAATTTACTTTCAGAATATTTTCAAGTAGTCTGACATGAAAATTCTTTCAAAAAGTATTGACACCTCCATGTATGCATAGTTTGGATAGATAAAGTCTAGAAATCAAGACAATGATTAGTGGATCTATTGTATGAATTATCGCACAACGCGTGGCGCTAAACTTATTAAATAACTAGATCATTTATTTTATTGTACTGAAATCGAAACCCGGAATGAAACAACAGTCGAGAGGGAGGAGATTCAAGAAATGAAAGCATTTTTTGGCGACAAATAAAAAACTTAGAAAATAAACTGAAAGAGAAATCAGCAAGAGTTTTTTCAGACGGAATATAAAGAGATAAGTAATGAGAATAGAAGAAAATATAGTTTATACAGTGCGCGTCAAAATTATGGAACAAACTCATTTTCTCAGAAGAAAAATATTTGGCAACAAAATCCTGAAACATGTCAATTTTTGTTTCACTTTTACCAAATTTATATGCATCTTTGAAGGATTTTTGTTGCACCCTGTGCCATCCTCATCAACCCTCTTAACTTCTTGAATAGGAAAAGTGAGTCATGTGGTACTTTTTTGGGAAGGTCTTTGTATTTTCTTTACAGACGTGCAGAAATTTTCAAGAAACAAATTTTTTTTTGGAAAAATTAGTAAGTTGAAAAAGGTTTTCAGTATGTGCACTTTGTCGTGGCTCATTTACTTTGAGAGGATGGTACCTGATGAAACTTGTCACCGAATGAAAGTCGACCATTACAGTTTAGTTCATGCACAACTTTCAACCCATACGAATCCTTTAATGGAGAAAAAAAAATTCCACGTGAGTGGGTTGAGAGTTGTGCATGAACAAAACTGTGATGGTCGACTTCCATTCGGTGACAAGTTTCATCAGGTACCATCGTCTCAAAGAAAATGAGCCACGACAAAGTGCACATACTGAAAACCTTTTTTAACTTACTAATTTTTCAACAACAAAAATTTGTTTCTTGAAATTTTCTGCACCCCTGTGAAGAAGATACAAAAACCTTGCCAAAAAAGTACCAGATGACCTACTTTCCCTACTCAAAAAATGTAAAAGGTGGATGGGGAAGGCACAGGGTGCAACAAAAATCCTTCAAAAATGTATATAAATTTGGTTAAAGTGAAACAAAAATTGATCTGTTCGAGGATTCTGTTGCCAAGTATTTTTATCCTGAGAAAATGAATTTGTTCCATAATTTTGACGCACACTGTATATGAGACGCAGTTGGAGATGATGGCAACATAAGGAAAGATTCCAATGAAAATTCGGGGTTAAATCCGAATCGACTATTCAAATTCATAGGAGAGAAGATGCGAATATACGGTACAGAATCAAGAGTAGCACAAACAGAGGAGATACTACGAATGAGAATTGGAAAGATAGTTAATAGCAAAAAACTTGTGAGGCATGTATTGATTCAATTGAATAACAAGCAAAGAGTTATGCTGAAAATGTATTCGCATATGAATTATTCAATGTGCAAGCTGCTTAATTTACACAAACTGATTAGGATCTGTGACCTGAGAGATCAGAGTTTCTGGTTGTTACGGTTGATATGAAAATATGATGAAAGAAAATCATGGTTTTTCCGAAGAAAAATAAATCATAGAAGAAGAAAAGAAAATATGAGATATTCGGAAAGATCTGAAGGAAGTTATAAACGCAATTTGAAAAAATTACATCAATCGTCAAATAATTACTGAAGAGTGAGAAATAACGCAGAAATGGAAGGAGGAGGGAGACTGTAAGACTTCAGAAATTAATTAATGTAGTAGATTAGAGATGATATTTTGTTGGATTATATTAGTGATGATAATTTGGCAACTGTCATGGATCTCGGAAAAATCATTGAGATTGAGGTGGTGGGTCACAAGGATTCCCGAGTTTCAGAACATTCTGGAAAAATTATGAATATCATATAATTATTCCATTATTCAAATATCAAACCAAAATCTCTCAGTCAAATGAGTACATTTCTTGAACCAATCGCATACAAAATGAATAGGGTATTGAAGTTTAAAATGTATCTATTTCATTAATCATTGCAGATGATAAATAGGGTATATAGAAGATGGAAGCAAAAAAAATCGGCGATAAAGTTTACCCTAAGACGGTTCTATTGCACTTTGAAGGATGGCCCTATAGACAGTTTCATCAATTCGAAAATATTATTCCGATATTTGTATCGCACGGTCAAAGAGCCTTTGAAGTTTTAAAAAAACTGTGAAGAAACTACAAAGAATTTTGGAGAAATTATTCCTCATCTCTCAACTTCTCTCGGAGAAATTCTCTGTTAAAAACTCGAATTTTTGATAAAAGGAGGAATTCCTTTTCCGATATTTTTGACTCAGTCACTTCCACCGCAAAGCGAGGAAAGAATCACTAGAAAATTTCAAATTGGCATCGGCTTATTACGATTATTTCTCAATTAGTCACTAAATTTCAAAGTTATTACGCTTGAAAATTTAGGAATTAAGATTTCGAATATCGGGTGGTATTATTTAACTAAATTGAACGGTCATCGTGCATAAGCAAAGTAGTAAAATTTAAATTTTAAAATGTTTTCAGAATCGAAAGAGCTGGTAGATTTTCTGGAATATTGACGATATGAAGATTTGAGTTAACTATGTCTAGGGTAGTGATACAAAACAGTAGGTTACCACATCTTTCTCTGCGTATTTTTTGGGCGTCCAACACAAAAACCGATACACCTTTGCTATCTAACTGTAGGTCACTTGTTCTTTCTTCTGTATATTTTCAATTTTCAGAGGGCGGGGCGGGTTAGAATTTGGCGTCTAGTGCCAATGTGTTTTATTCCGGGGGGAGTACAATGAGGAAAGTGGTTGCTCCTCCGCCATTTTGTGAGAGCATTTAATAAGAATAACTGAGACATGTTGATGCATTTTTAAGGATCTCAGAGAGGTGTGGACTCGTAAAATAACTCATTTGTTCGAGAGATTCCATTTAACTTCTCATCACCTCTCGGATCGTTTCTGTTCATTAGATGGTGAAAAATGAGATGATTATTTCTGCGACGTAAGATGCGATCGTTCATCTTTACATGCAAAAAAGTACAAGTGCACCCTGATAAAATTTTTTGATCGGTTCTTGGTCTTCGTTGGTCGCTTTTATTACTAAGGAATGAACGAAAATTACAGACGAAATACGTTATTCATCAATATGCCAGGGTCTTGCAAGTGAACTCTATCAGTGAAGTTTCAGGAAATTCATCTAGGTTCCTCCAAACCTGTATACTGTGCCATACAAGAGTAGGTAATGATGATGTAGGAGTTGGACTGATTTTTTTGATGAATACTGCCGCCAGTAAGGGTAACCTTTGAAATACTCGGATAGTTTTCTTCAGGTCAGAGGAATATGTGATTTTTTGTTTATAGAGATGGTATTGAAATGTTGCTCTTATTTTCTGCTAGGCCTTTGAAGGTCTTGTTCAGAGGTTGGTAATAAAGGGTACATTATCTGGGTACGCGTGCATAATGATACCTGTATAAATATGGATTATTCTTGAGGAACGACATAGGTATTGAGGTTTTTACCAGAAGATATCAATGCAAAAGCTTGACCTGCTCTCTATGTCTGAATTCAATAGATACAATGGGAAAGGTTGGTGATTACTGTTGCTAAAACGAGTGAACCCATACATGAATATTTTGCTATAGGGTTTTCGAATAGTTGAATAGCAATATTCCTAAAAGTATTCGGGAGAGATAGATAAATTTCGGATCTTAGAGGTTTTATTTCGAACGTGAGAGGTGAGTGAAAAATTATCTAGGATCCTGGTAGCAATATAGGGCTTGATTTAATTGAACACGACATGTATCGTTGTACTTGGTAGATGATAAATTAATTACTTGTTCTGCTTCAATTCGAAAGTGATCTTTGGTTCGAGGTAGCTGATGTCATATTGAAAGTAAGTGATCACCAGAGGTCTACAGTGAACAATTTTCTCCGTCATTAATGGAGATGGTGATATAATGATGCTCTTATAGTCTCATGGAAGTTCTGTTTCAGAAGTTGGTTTCATGAATGATACATTGCCTGATGGGCAAGCGTGCATAATGATCCCTACATCAACATGGGCTGCTCTCGGGAAATAATATGGAGTTTGAATTCTTTACTAGAAGATATCCATGCAAAAATTTTACTTGCTCTACCTTCTCTGGGTTCATTATTCACTGTAACGAACGGTTGGTTATTACTGTTGCTGAAACGAGTGAAAAAATAGATGAAGCGTTTGCTAAAGGGTTGCTGAATAGAAGATTTTCAATATTGCCACGACGAAAAAACCTTCGATCTTTGAGGTTCTATTTCGGATGTTATAAGTGAGTGAAAAATTATCTAGGATCTTGGTTACCGTTTGGAGCCTTGGTTTTAAAGAACACTTTACATTTATCATTTTACTTTCTAGATCTCACAACGACAATAAATTGATCGTTTTTTTACATCAATCCTATAGTGAACTTTGTTTTTAGTTGGCTGATTTCACATTAAAGATAAACTGGGTGATCACCACAGCAATAACGACTTGCCATAGAAATACCCATTCGTTCAAGGGCTGGTACACTGGGCACCCTTTTTTTCACATGTGTAAGGGTTCTTAGGATGGAGAAAACCACTAGTCCTTTTACGTTGCCGTCGCTGCCTAGTGCTTCAAAGGTCTACATGAAACATGCGAAAAACTAAAGCATTCAGTGTCAATTTAAAGAGGTGTAAAAGAAGCCGAGGACAATACACGTGCCCAGCTGAACATATCACGTGGCCGCCCCATTGCCGGGAATGCAACAAGTGTGCAATAAAATAACTCACCGATAGTAGGGAAAAGCTTGGGGCATATGGAGGTCCATGGGACCTGGTGGAGTATGGTGCGAGGCCCCGTAGCCGTGGTGGTCGCCGGTCTGCATCATGGTGCCAGCGGCGGCCGCCGCCGCTGCTGCGGCCGCCGAATGGTGCCCTAAGACGGCCGCCCAGGGCGAAGATGCGAAGCCCCCGGGATGATCCAGCTCGAAGGTTGTGCACCTGTTCACAGTCACACTTGAGTGCATACAGCCTGTCACTGCACACTAACACTGCATGCCACTGTCACTATTGACGGCACTACTGACTACTGTTCGCACGTGTGAAGGCGAGCACGGACACTCGGCCATTGATCGCGCAACGGCTGAATGAGAGGAAGAGTTGGAGAAGGCGGAGTTGCGGAGTCGCGTGCGTGGCCTACCGTCACGTGACGTGCCAGGCGGCCCCTTTGCCCTTCCTTCGCTGCTGACGTATCCCGCCTTTCGGACTCCCACTCGACGCCGACAGATTCTCACCTGTGTGCGACGCTCGGCGTCATCCTACCTTCTTACCAGGAGCGTTCGAAAAATACTCGATATTCTAGAATCTCTAGATCCTCTAGGATGTGGTAATAATAACTTCGTTCGTGGGGGAAAGCCTGACCCATTTCGGAATTCTTCCCAAAGTAGTTAGTATATTATTGAATCGTGTATATTTGTTTCCGAACTTATCTGGAATCTGAGTAACCTGTGAGCGCTTTTCAGAGCTAAATCGCCTTTATTTGCGCTTCAAGTATAATTTTTTGGCTCCACTTTACGGACGGTGCTCGATTTTTATCCTGATTTTTATAGATGCAGTTCTTCTTGAAAAATCGATTCGTTTCAGTCTCAACTCCGACTAACTGGTAGTTTAGGAGATATTAATTCTTGAAAATTGCATTTTTCGCTCATATTTTGACAATACAGATGCATTTTTTCATGAAAATCCAAATTGTGGAAATATAAATTGTGATTTTTTCTATGGTTGGTATCAGTCCCACTACAGAGTACAATTATGAACCCTTCCAAAATATCTAAAATTATATGAATCTAAATCCTTCTCGACACGACTTGCGTTTAGATCCTGTCATAATTTATTGATTGAATTTCTGGGTTTACGTTGATTTACAAACTGTCAAATCTTCAACTCGGAAGCATTATTACGGCATTGTGAGCTTGTCCCGATTCATATTATATATGAGATATGACGAAATGTCACGAATGTACGAGCGGTGAAAATGTGCAATTAGTACCTAACAATGCAAAAAATCTCTTTTGATTGTCTTTTCTCGTCGAATTTCGATATTGTATGATAAAAATGATCAAGTATTTAAATGATTATCATAACTTAATGTATTTCTTTACGGAAGGTGGTGTAGAGTGATGCATTTTATTGGCGTCTTGAAAAATGATGATATTGACCAACGTTCATGGTGAGATGGTAAGATTTCGATGGATCCTTTCAATAATTTCATGTTTTTATATCAAATTCAGTACAAAAATTCAATTTCCAAAAAATATCTCCTGAACTACAATTTTGCCGGATTCGAAACTGATACCGATAGAGATGTCTAGAAAAACTGAATACATATATTTGAAATCCTGGGTCAGAATCGAACACTGTCCATATAATAGAGTATGGTTCAGCTCAATTTTGTTGTCTGGTTAGGTGAGGTCGGGTTAATTCAATTCAGGACAGTGCCAGCTCGAATCAGAAGCGGAAATTTAATTCAGTATTATGCCTTGAATTTCTGTGCATTGTCAAGGAACTTAGTAAGGTTAGGTGGTTAGGTTACATACAAAAATTTTAAATATTTTTAGAAAATGTATCTACCATTCGAAAGAAAATCGATAATGAAAATTTCGATTCCAAGCTTCACTAGTCTGGTATGGGTAAGTGACTTATACCATGCTTATACATAGTGATTTTTTTACTCAATCAAATATTCTGTTGACTCAACGTTCTGGAGTTACAGGATGTTTTCTGTAAAACACGAAAACGCTGAAGCTTTATTTCTTTTGAACCACTGAAGCTCTTATGATCTTCTGGGTCGTAATGTATGTCGACCTCTATCTGTAAGTTATGATGACTAAAGATGCAATCAATCTATAGCGTAGATAAAAATACCCTTTGTCTGTAACATAGTATACCATTATTTTTTAGGTGTTTTCTGAGTTTTCATTCCCCATATCTGAAACAGAACTATTAATATTAAATAAATAAATATTTTAAATTATTTTTTTCATTGAAAACGCCCTTGCGGATTTCTGGATTAAACTATTTATCGAGGGCAGTTTCTTGGGAAACAGATTGGCTAATGGATAATACCGGAACAATACCAACGAGGAATAGACCGAATAATTCTCATTCGATTTTTCGTTTTGAGATTTTGTCAAATTGACATTTTCAAGAAATCACAGCAACACAGATTCACTTGGCTTGAAAGTTGTTTAATTCTACCTTTTTTTTCAAGTAAAGTCAGCCAAATATGGCCCATTTCTACACGAAATGGGAAAAATCACTAACTCCAATTAAAAAAATGCAGGATGACTCATCAATTTCTCTTTTCAAATAATCTGGTTCTGACATCAGTATTTTTGTATTGTCCCAATCCGTCATGTGATTACCCATGGTCCAACATGCTTGGTTCGCTATTTGGGATTTTTTCATCTCTCTATTCCTCAGGTTGTTTTCCTGTTCTAGTTTCCCGATATCTAAACGTTGATATGTTTTCCCTGTATGTCTTTCCACAAATACAGGGAATACTATGAACACAATTTTCTGTTTTTTGTTTCTCTTTGATTGGTTTAGTTTTAGTCAGTAGGGATCTCAAATCATTTTTCGATTTGGAAATGGTTCGTATATTGAATTCAGCACCAATTCTTCTGATTTTTCCTGAAGGGTCATGAACATAAAGAATCATATTCAATAAATGATGGTTCTTCTGGTGTTCTTGATTTGGTTGAGAAGTGTTTTAGTCTGAACTTGAAAAGGTTTTATTTTTTATTTATAAATTCTATAGGATATCCATTTACCTCCAGAAACGATTTGATGTAATTCATTTCACTTTGACGAATCTCATGGCTTGATGAAATTACATTAGCTCTATAATGAAGGGTTTTAATGATACTTGATGAGTTGATGATTGTCGAAAAAATTAAGATATCTGTTTATATGTGTATCTTTTCTAAAGACCCTCGATATATTTTCAACTGAAATATCCAAAAATGAAAGTTTATCATTCTTTTCTAATTCCGCTATGAATGTTATAACATATTTTATGTGGGGAGAAATATTTTCATCCACTGTTCTTGATGAGTCGACAAAGTGTTGCCAATAATATTATATATTTCATTTCGAGTTCATCATATTCGTCCATGAATCTTCGATTTCCGTACACGCACTCAACCGAATCTTTCCATCTTCCATATTTATTGAACTTTATACTGCCAGAAGTTTCGGAATCCTCTTGTAATTTTCCATAAAAAGTTCACAAATGGAGAGACAGGTTTCATTACTCACAGAATACGTTCAAACAAGGGGTTATTAAAATCAAGTGTCTACCAAAACCTGACTTTGTAAGATAGTATACACACAAATTAATTATTGAAAATTCAGGACTGGATCTTTTGCGGGCATCTTCGAATTCGTATCCAGAGCATTCACCCATTCGGGTATTGACTCCACCCAACCACCTTGATTTTAATGAAAAAAAAATTGTGATCTTCTGTTTGAATTAATTATGCATGAACTCTTCAGCCATCATTTTTCAAACAAGAATGGATTTCACTGCAATTCGATAGGACCTCTGTATTTCCGGAGAAATAGGCCCAACTCTTGATATGCCGGGTCCCGCAACAGAGGCGCCTATTTCGGAAACAGATAGTGATCTAGTTTCTATGATGTTTAATAATTGCTCGAGCTCGACAAATCAAAAATGTTTTCAGTTACACAGGGTGTTCCATTTTTTCTGGGCGGGTCCAACTTTATTTTTTTAAATAGCAACCTCTATTTTTATTATTATACTTTTTCGGTTTCTACATGGAAAATGAACTACACTTCATACGTATTTTCACCACAAAAATATCAACAGTTTTCGATATATTGTGTGAAGTTGTATTCATATAAGATGAGAATTTATCGATTCCTATGACTCAACTGATAAAAATAAAATCTCTCAGATCTGAGCTATTGAACTAATTTGTATGTTCTGTGTACCTATTTTCATTTTAACCTCTTGACTAGATATATCATGATTTTTACCATATGACTTAGAAACCCAAATAGTCAAACCTTGGTTTGATAATGGCAATGCACCGAAACATGTAACCGGATGATTTAAAATAAAAAATTTCACGAACAGAAGTGTTTCAACACATTTTCCTTCAGTTCATACTCAACGCTTCAAAATGGGATTGTATGAGATTATATTGACTCGAGAATGAAAATAATTGCGAACACACCTTTGTCCCAAATGGCACCTCTCAACTCTTTAGTAATAATTGTCAGAAAAAATTGTTCACATTAGGTCACTTTCGTACAGAGTCATAAGATGAATATTTAAACCATGCTACCGACTGAGTTCTTGAATATTCATTATCACTTGAGGATAGAGGTTGTCGGAGGATAATGATACTGAAAACCAAACTATAAACTACAGCGGTTCGAAAGTTCTAGTATCGATTAAATCTTACTTTGGGAGGAGTTTGCATTATTTGGCTTCGAAATTTCCGTATTTTCTGGAAAAAGCCTCTATCTTTGAAACGAAGAGATAAAAAATGGCGATGGTCCATTTTTGAATCAAATTTGTCTCCTGACTACAACAAACTCTTAGGGTCGGTATTATAGAACTCATCTGAACCACAGAGAACAGTAAACTCTCATTTTTGAACCAGATTTTACGAGTTAAGTTTTAGTTTTCGGTCAAACTGTTTTATAATACCCGTCCGTAGACTGGATCGCCAGTCACCCTGTTTTAACCTTTGCGGTATATCTCCTCACCACTAACACCAATACGTTATTGAATTCCCCTCGTATTCGAAATGTTAACGGCACTGCCCTAGATCGACACCCCGTTCAGTCACGACCACCTCGGTCTGCTTTACTGCCCTCTCTAATACAACATTTCAAGACTTACCAACTCACTTAATAATGCTGAACCGCTCCAACACGTAAGAACAACTGATAGCACGTTTCTCACACCCTCAGCATAACTGACTCAGTTTTCATGCTTGAAATTCCTGCGACGTAAATCCCTTACTTCTTTTACCCCATCTAAGACACGTCGAAGAGTAGTCTCACCTTTTACTACACATGTGTTGAAGACCATTTTTAATTGATTTTTTCGTTTTGTATTTCGATATTTATCGTATCCAGGAATCGGGGAAACCTACCAGGAGCGTTTGGCTTGTGGGAGGTAAGGCATGCAAAATTCTAGAAAAGCACTTTTCGAAGCCATTTCGTCAGGGAATTTTGCACAAACCTTCCAACCTACACTAGATTTCAATTCAATCGAATCTGTATTATTGGAAATATTGGGAAAATGATATTTTGGATGGATACACCTATCTTAAGAATCATGAGGGGAATTGTACCCATTCAGGAATCCGAACTTCATAGTTAAGCTCCTAACCTGCTCTACAAATATCTAGTCTTTGAGAGCCGGTATTATAGTGCGCGTCAAAATTATGGAACATATTCATTTTCTCAGAAGAAAAATATTTGGCAACAAAATCCTGACACAGGTCAATTTTTGTTTCACTTTTACAACATTTGTATGCATCTTTAAAGGATTTTTGTTCCACCCTGTGCCATACCCATCAACCCTCGAAATTTTTTGAATAGGGAAAGTAGGTCATGTGGTACTTTTTTGGCAAGGTCTTCTTTACAGGCTTGCAGAAATTTTCAAGAAAAAAAAATTTTTTTTTGAAAAATTAGTTCAGAGAGGTTTTCAGTATGTGTACTTTGTCATGGCTCATTTAATTTAAGACGATGGTACCTGATGAAATTTGTCACCGAATGAAAGTCGACCATTACAGTTTTGTTCAACCCCTACGCACCTCTTCAATGGAGAAAAAAAAATTTCACGTGAGGGGGTTGAAAGGGGTTGAAAGTTGTGCATGAACAAAACTGTAATAGTCGACTTTTATTCGGTGACAAATTTTATCAGGTACCATCCTCTCGAAGTAAATGAGCCATGACAAAGTGCACATACTGAAAACCTCTTCGAACTGACAAATTTTCCAAAAAAAAAAAAATTTTCTTGAAAATTTCTGCATGTGAAGAAGATACAAAGACCTTGCCAAAAAAGTACCACATGACCTACTTTTCCTATTCAAAAAATTTAGAGGGTTGATGGGGAGAGCACAGGGTCCTTCAAAAATGCATATAAATTTGGTAAAAGTGAAACAAAAATTGACCTGTTTCAGTATTTTGTTGCCATTGTTTTTCTTCTTAGAAAATTAATTTGTTCCATAATTTTGACGCGCACTGTATTTCTCCAATATTTGTGTTTACATTAACCTTGTTCCTCCATTTGTTTTTTCTCTGAGGTTGTAAAGTAAAAACCATTTCATATCAGTTTGTGTTTCAGGATTTATGAACTCAACTAGATTTTTAGTTTAATTTCCATCTCGTGATTCGCGAAAAATAAGATTTTGAATTTCAGAAGAGACAGTATCTGGTTTAAGAGTATGAAATTCAGCTGTTGGTTCTTTTGTTTTTTCGGAGGATGAAAAAGTAAATATATCTCTGTCATTTTCCTCAATGTCGGAAGTGATTCATATCGTCTGTCCGTGATGAAACTCTGAATTACAAACAGCACCGTAGAGTTATTATATGGAATCGAAGAGTAATCCGAAATATCCAATTTTTCAAAAAATATCTTTTTTTGTAATTAAGAAACAGCCTTTCAAGAGAAACGGAACAGAACCAGGAAAAAGTAAATACGTTCATGTAGGATTCGATTCTTTTCCTTTGGAAATGTTCCTGCCGTCATATATAATGGGGCGGCGTTTGGGACGAAAGAGTATTTGCAGATATTAAATATATTTTAGTCATTATATTCAGACGTTGCAGAAATATATTTATTTAGTTTGACGATATGTTCAGTTTTCGTTCCGATATTTTTTCCACCAAACACAATGACAGTTACGAAAGTTTACGACCAAAATCAGTATAGATATTTGAGGGATAATACTAAATATTCACAAACCAGAGCGAAATCATTACTGATTATTATTCTTCTACAAACTTGAATTTCTGAACTGCTCGAAACTTTAATTGTGCTATCGACGCCCATCTCTTGACGGTGACGATAGATCGAATCGATAAATATATACCCTTCTATATTTGAAACTTCCAACTCGTTAAAAATATATTATATCGAAATTAATTGTGTTTGATGAAAAATATATATCGTCAAACGAAATATATTGTTGAAACTAACGAATATCCTGACTCGAAAATAAATATATTCACAAGCAAAGTTTTGCCCATAAGACACCTCATAATATATTGGCAGAACATGGTGTTCAGAGAGAAATCTGATCTATTTATTACATTTTCCACCGAAGTCCACATTTTTCGATAATTTCGATCTAATTAGACAAAACTTTTTCTGAATTTTCGTCTTGCCTCTATTTTTCATTTCTTCGTATTATGCCGATTCTGGAAGATTTTTTCAAAGAACACATTTTATATAGAGATGACGCGTTTGGAGACACACAATATCAGCATCATATGTGCAAAGTAGGTATGACTTTCCGAAAATATTTCTTTAAATTTCTTACGGAAGAAACCTTCAGGTTAAATTTCAAATGGCTATAACTTCGAAACCGTTCGGAGGATTTTGTCCTTCAATCAGCTTGGCCGAGAGAGTCCAGGTTTAAACTTAAAAGTTTGAGTACTCTTCTCCTTTAAAATTCACAGCACATACGGACAAGCGGCTGGACGGACAGAATTGAGTTTGACTACAACTCCTTCTCCAGGGAGTCCACCCTACTCGTTAAAGACCATTTTAGGCTTTAAATCCAACAGTCTCAGACTTTGGGCCAAATTATCACGATCCAGTTCCTTATATAATGATCAACAATCGCGTTAAAAGGAAAATGTTAATCAGAATGAAAATTTTTCGAAATCGATTTACTTCTGAATGGATACTTTTGGTTACACTTGTGGAGGTTTACATAGGGTGCTACATTAAATGCCGCCCGTTTGTTGTTCGCCGGAAAATGCCGTAACAAGTCAATTTTTGTTGGGAGAGGGTCATCCTGCAGCTCCAAATTCGTGAATCAATTTTCTCAGGAATCTTGATCGGCAATAGGCGTCAATTCAAGCATTAGTTTGAATTTCTTGCAATCCTATTCATGAAAAAGCTGAAAAATTTTCAGTATGAGGTTCGTATCGGTAAAGAAACTCGTTGGGAGTCCATTTGTAGTCGAGTTTCTGAACGATTCGGGGCTTGATTACAGATGTCGAATGCGTGAATGGGTACAATCCAATCAATGACCCTTTCGAAACTTGATTTTCCTGGTTTTTCCGTAAATACAGATCCGGATGATTTGAAAACTAGTACTCAGTTGAAAATATCGACGTGGAGGTTCATACAAAATATCGTGAGAATCAGAAAATTCGAAGATCGCAAAATTGTTCAATCGTGAAATAAAAATGCGTGTAGTAAATACCTGAATGGTTGACCGCTATGGCTTCTGATTGCAATAAGCGCATATAATCTCCGGACTTCTCGTCGGTGCTTTAAAAGAGTTGTCAAGTAATTAAAATGAACAACATCTCATAATCTAAGGATAATAGAGAGTTTTTAAGCCATCTGAATTTTTCCTTATCGTTATTCTGAGCATGCGCAGATGATTATATCCTATCCGTTAACTTTATTTACCATAACCGATTCTGTAATTTACGGATGAATAACGTTGTGGTTATGGGTATTGTTATCCTTATAGTAAATTAGTTGATTCTAAAACCTTAGATGAAATTGGTTACTGAAATATTTAACGTTCAGCTTAAAATATAAACCCATTTTCACCCTAAACCGACTGAGAATTAGTTGTAGTTTTTGTATTTCATAGTATTGTTGTTCGAAAAATTCAAATACCAGGTCTAAATATTCTGAATCCTCATAACTATGAAACTCAAACTAAGAATCTGACAACGTTAAAAGTGATGGTTACAAAACAACAAACTCATTTCAAATAATGATATGATATATGGTTATGGTTCTACTCAACAAATAAAACCATTATATATTATCTATACACTGATAGAATCCTGCCAATTCGAACACACATAGGTACTACAAAATTTATATAGTATGATATGTCTGATTAAATCTCCATCAGGGTCTCTCCTGTTTATAAAATTTCCGAAATCATCCTCAATTTCATCTAAATAATTATTCAATGAAAGCTTGAGTAACATTTTCCAAGATACACCAGAAATTCTGAGATGAGATACAAAACAAAATGAGAGTCACCTGTCAATTTACGAAGTGCAAAGTTATGGTTTAAAAGTCTTATTTTTATCGCTGTGCTTCTCGTTAATGTAAGGAAAAATAGCCATAACCACGCAAAATATCGAGAATTTTAGTCGGCTTAAAATCTCTCTAATGTGAACATTCGTGAAAGATTATCTGAGTCACGTCAAATGCTTCATGAACTTCTTAACTAACAATAAAACTACCATTATCATGCCATTTCAGACTCCGTTAACTCTAGTCAACATTCAAATTAGCCAAAAATTCATAACAATCTACCAAAATACCTTAGGTATGTATTCTGAAACTTGCAAGAAATTTCCGATTGATTCAGCTGGCTTTCTTTTTCCACGTACCTTCTGGAGATATGAATCACCTTCATGATTTATGTGCGACTCGCAGTGCTAGGACGTCTAGTGCTACAATGTTATGACGGAAATTTGTTCCTGAATTAATTTTATGAATGAATTCGTGGACAACCACTTCACGACGAGTGTGAGAGAGTATGGGTCTGGTTGTTACCAAAATAAAGATATCATCTCGAAAAACTTAAAATAACAAGCATGTTAGCTTGGATTACGCACGGACTTCCATTCACGGAGAAATTATAGTTCCAAGTCATTGTCTAATGTGCAGTCCAAGCTTTGCTGTAGATTGTCTGCTTGGTTACCGATTTCAGTTGAATAATGAGTCCGATCTGCTTCAGAATCGGGTAGTTCGCACAAACGTAAAGTGGCGGTCAACGATTTAAATGGTTAACCTGATCTTTTCGGCGTCGTGTGTTGATTTCGTTTTTGATTGTTGTATAAGGAAATGGTTGGCTGTTAAATTTGAACTTCTGTTATTGGGGATAACTCCTCCGCGACGACCTCCCATAATAATCTCAAAGATTTTACTTTCATTGTTCACACACCTACTTCTCAAATAAATCTCCTATCCCTATTCAATTATAATAATTCGAATGAATTTTTTTCCGATAAGCACATATTCAAGATACGTTCATCATTAAATACATTGTTATATGAATCAATCTTTTTTGTATTGCTCTCAGATTGTTGGTTCATTTTGTTATATAATTAAATAAAGAAAATTCGAAAAAATCATTTTTCAGAGGAAAAAGTTGAAGTTTACGCAATATGTATCCCCAAAAATATATAAAGTACATATAAAACTTTCTCATACTCATTAATTATACCACAGACAATGAGGCGTGAATTAAATTCCCCTCTTCTGCCAAAACAAACGGAAGATTTTCTTCCTTCACGATTCTGATGAGAACCCGAAGTTATTTCGTGTTTTGGTTTTATAGCTTTCAACACTGTTCTAGGATAGTTCAGAATCGGGCTTCAGCAGCACATCGATTTTGCGCAATTCTAGAACCGTCCTAGGACAGTTCTGAATTTCGGAACCATAACAAAGCTTTAATCTACAAAACTTTCGCTAATGGGTAACGAGAAGTTTTGACAGTTGAGAGAGGCCCATATTAACCTAATATGCATTGTTTACTGTGCAAAGCGAATTGGCTTGCGATTTTGTATTTATTCGGATATTTCAGACTGTTATATCCCTATACAGGACCAACATCTCTTATTGACTGACAGCTTCACTCTATTAATGCTTACAAACCATTCAAAGACTCATTCCTTCTCCTTCGTTTTTCCACCCATATTCCTGAAATTTTAATTATTAAATATGCCTTCTAATCCGCATTCATTTGCATGCTACAGAAAATTACAATTATATTTTCCAGAAATGACATCAACTTTCGAATCTAAAGTTGAACACAACTCTATATAAGGGTAGTTTTGGAACTTTCCTAATTTTTTGCATCTAATGATGCCTCGTAGTCGGCACCAGTTTCATTTTTCAATCTAGAAAACCAGAATCATCAAAATAAGGATTTCCACTTTAATATTTAGCATTGAAATAAGGCCGTGGTCAGAAAGAAATATACACCAAAAATAAAAATGAAAGAAATTATTTCTCCATTTTCCAAAATGCTACTTGTACGTCATTTGAAAGTACCATCGTTTGGGTTCACATCCCTATCAACTCTTTTTGTAGTCAATACTAATGAGCATAAGTATTGTTTGGACTTTCACTAATGGAACTGAAGGAAGAACGAAATCAAGAGGGATGTATTTTATCCTTTCACTCGAAATAACTAGAAATGAAATTCGATAGCTCCGATATTTTTCACCCATCTATGAATTTTCATTGGTTTCATCCATTTCTCTTTCGAAGCACTGATATATATTTTCTCTGAATTTCTCAAACTGCTTGGATAGTTACACAAAATGTCTTACTTTTATAATCATTTCTTAATCGAACTCCCTGAAGAAGAATCCTTAGTCAAATTCAATTTTGTCCGTCCGTGCTCTAACTTTCGAAGGAAAAGACTTAGCGACTTGAAATTGTCAGATTTGGTTTGGAATCCTAATATCTCGGTTAAGTTCGTTAATGGGTGGAATCGGTTGGATTGTTTCGGAGTTAGGCTCATTTGAAATTTTGAGGTTAATTCCTCGATATCTCATGAAGTATTTACTCTATCAAATTGAAACTTCGTGTACCGTTTTGGAATGCCAACGCGTAACTTAGAGCAAGTGGATTCGGTTGTTTGAAAATTTAAAAAAAATGTATTCGAAAATTTTTAAAATTTCTGATGCAAAACAACGATATCGAGAAGAAAACCTCGAAATTTGATATATTTTTTTCCGATACCTATCTCTAAAATTTATGATCGTATCAAACTGAAATTTGGTACACCGCTGTGAAATATGAAGCTCGAAGTGTGAGTGAATTTTTTTTTGGATATCATAAATGATTTCCGAAAAAAAAATTTTTTGGAAAAAAATTCTGAAAAACTTTTTTTTTCAATTTACTGACAATATGATCCTGACAAAATTTGGCTCAAACTTGCGCGTCGTTATACCCCATCTAATTGCTGTGAAATTAGAAGGTCAAAGTGTGAGTATAATTTTTCTTGGATATGATGAATGGTTTCCGAAAAAAAAATTTCTTTTTAAATTTACTGACAATATGATCTTGACGAAATTTGGCTCAAAGTTGCGCGTCGTTATACTCCACCAAACTGCCAAGTTTGAATCCAATCGCTCAAGTAGTTTCTGAAATAAAAAACGAATAACCTCAAAATTTCAAGTGGCCATAACTCCGAAACTATTCGACTGATTTGGCCCATTAACGAACTCAACAGCGGCATTCCAATGCGCGACCTACCCTGAAAGTTTCAAGTTGCTAGCTCACTTCGTTCGACAGTTATCGTGTCCACGGCCAGCCGAACAGAATCGATTTTGACACCGGATTCGTCATCAGTGAGTCCAATCTAGGCGTTTGAGACCATTTTCGGCTCAATCATCGAAAATTACATTTGGACAAAACGATAGCACGCTGTTCCCTTAGAACATTTGCGCGAAAATGTTTCAAATTTCGTTGTTATTTGGAATTTTAACGTTATTTCCGCAATTTCTCAAAAAGTACAAATGCAATCAGATCACCACGTCGTAATCAGGTGGAGATTACCAACACTCAACTACGTCCAAAATGTCGTGTTGATCTTATAGTTAGAATTCGAACAAGCGCGTAAAAGTTCCTGTCCTCACTTACGTGCTTTTCTAGATTTTTTTTACTATTCCCGCACTCGATGAAGTTCCTTTTATGACTTTAACTCCAGATTATCCAATGTATTGTTCACATCAAGATTTTTCCCAGGGGTCATTATGAAGGAAACTATTTATAATAAAGGTAGATACATATAGGTCGTTTAATGAAACTTGATTATAGTGGATTATGAGAAGAAGTAATCCCAAAAAAAACGCTCCATGTACAAATTCAATTAAAATTTTTGAAGAATGGATAATTGGTAAAATATCCTATTAATTTTCTCCAAAACTTTTCGAAAGTTTATTTGGCATAAACTTGTGTTGAGTGGACTTTTTCATACTGTGTCAATTTGTAAAACTACCACCCTTAACATCTCAGCCCCATGCAAAAGTAGGAGAGATGCAAAACGAAGTAAATTCTGGTTCTAAAGGAGACATTTTATACAGTTCGTGCCAATCAATATGTATTTACCCTGTGATAACAGCAACCTATAGATTCTCAATTGAGTGTCACCTTATTTCAAAGGTAATTCGGTTGTGTATTCAAAAATACAATACATTCGAAGTTTTTTGTGAGAGTTGCAATGAAACCTGAAAATGAAGAATTTTTTTTTTAAAGGGGTCCACTAAAAAATTTCTTAGAAAACCAGCCAATTCCACGTGTAGAAAAAAAAACAGAACTCCGAAAAGCCAATGATGAAAATTTTCTCCACAATATTGCTGAATGTATTGTTGTATTTTGCATTTATTTCCTTCACTTTATCAGAATAATGAATTAGAAAAGTACTTACAGAAAAAGTTAAGTATACATCATTTTTGAAAAGGCCATCGAATTAACTTCGAAACAAGGTGTCATTTCACTTATCTCCCCATTCAAGATTTTGGGGTATGCTGTCATCACGCTCAATCATCCCTCTACGAACCAAAGCTTATTACTTTTTGCATTTTTTTCTGAATTCGCATGGGGACCGAGATATTAGGGGTGATACATTTTGTACTATGTTTATCCTTTCAAGGAAGCTATTTTTCCACAGAGTAAATTCCTTCAAATCTAATATATCTGAAGAGTACTGGTTGATATTCATTGCACATTTATCACCCATTCCTTATGTCCAAGACTGAAATGAATCAAATGACCATAAAACTAAACAACTCTAGAAAACGAGGCATTCAATCGTTCGAATTCGGTAGTTGTCTCTACACCAATTATTCTTATCAGAAACCTTTTCAGGACCACTGGAATATGGAGGATATACATAGCCAACCATATAGGACGAATTATTGTAACGGTCTTCTTAGGGACATCTTTATCATGTCATCTCTGACTTACGACATACTAACAAGCTGCCATATCCCACTGCTACTGCCTTTTCTTAGGACCATGACTTACCTGAAACAACTCGTCACGTAGGAGAGACACAGTCCCAAAGTTGTGCTTTGTCCGGTAAGACTTTTATCATGTTAAGTATTTTGCTTCCAGTTGAGTGGCTTATTCGACATTCGTAACATTTGATATATATCGAAATTCAACTGCGAAATTATAGTGAATGTTGAAGTAATTAAACCATCTGGTGGAAATATTCGGGCACATTCTGCGGAACAGCATGCTACCGTCTCGTCTTAATGTCTGTATTTTTCGAATTTTCTCTCTAAAATGGTCTCTGATGACGAATCAGGTGTCACAATCGATCTGTCCGATCGGCTGTAGTCACTATTATGGACGTAAGGAGAATTACATCGGCTTGAAACTTTCTCGAATATTGCATTTTGAACTGCGACAGTTGAGATCGCTAATGGGCGAAATCGGCCAAATTGAGATCGTATTGTTGGCACTTCAAAAAAAAATCGAAATCTTCAAAAACATTGTTTTGCAGAAAGCACCAATCAGATTTTAATAATTTCTTTCTCATACCGTGACCCCTTTCATTTTGCACTATTATGATCTTAATTTTCGGAGATATGGGGAAATTATATGTCGAATTTCGTGGTTTTCTCCTCGGTATAGTTGTTTTTTCCGGAATAACTCAACTATCTAACTAATTTTGTGTGAAATTTCGTGATGATAGTGTCATAAGAACTATTCGAAAACAAAAATTTGTTTCTTTTTCAAATATTCTTTATACTGCGATCTTCTGATCATATCATCCTCACGGAATTCTGTACAACCTTCAGGCTGTGATTTTTCAGTCAAGTACTGGGTTTCAATTCAATCTAACCTTTATTTCAGGAAATATCGGGAATTTTAAATTCTGAATTAGGATATCTGCGGATCATAGGGTGGATTTCCTCCCCATTCTCAAATTCAGCCTTCGTTTTGAAGGTCCAAATCTATTCTACAAATATCGAATTTCTGAGGGATGGGAAAAATGGTTCATCGGTAATGAAGAATAAGGGAGTATTGAAAAATAGAACATAATTGGCATTTTATGGGTATTTTTCCTCATAACTTCAAATAAAGATTTCGAATGATGTTACAATTCATCAGTAATACATTGTTATAGTTGTTTAAATCATCATGAACCCTTATAACTATCATCATCATATGCAAACAATAGCATTGTAGAAAGGCGTGGTTCACATGGAAAAATTTTTTTTTCAATCATTTTGAATCGACTTATATTGATGATCATGAAACCACCATACTGTTCAATTTTGCCTAAGGGTTGCTACAGGGTGGAGTGAAGAGCAAAAATGAGAGAGTAAATCACGATTTGCTCGTGGTTCTTTGTTCTCTCATCTTTGCTCTCCACTCTACGATGTAGCGACCCTAAAACAAAATTGAACAGAGTGGTTAGAGAATATAACGATGAGAGAGCGAAGAACTACTCTTCTGTAACGATTTGCTTGTAGTTCTTTGCTCAGTCATCGTTATGTTCTCTGCTCCACTCTTTTCAATTTTGCCTTACCATCGGTACAGAGTGGAGTGAAGAGCAAAGATGAGAGAGCAAAGAACTACGAGCAAATAGTGACAGAAGAGTAGGTCTTTGCTCTCTCATCGACATGTTCTCTACTCCACTCCATTCGATTTTGCGTTAGGGTCGCTACATAGTGGAGTGGAGAGCAAATATGAGAGAGCAAAGAACTACTCTTCTGTAACTATTTGCTCGTAGTTTTTTGTACTCTCATCTTTGCTCTCCACTCCACTCTGTAGCGACCCGAAGACGAAATTGAGCAGAGTGGAGCGGAGAACATAACGATTAGAGAGTAAAGAACTACGAGCAAATCGTAACAGAAGAGGAGTTATTTGCTCTCTCATCGTTATATTCTCCACTCTGTTTGATTTTGCCTTAGGGTCGCTACAGAGTGGAGTGGAGATCAAAGATGAGAGAGCAAACAACTACTCTTCTGTCACCATTTGCTCGTAGTTCATTGCTCTCCACTCCACTCTGGATCAAAATTGAACAGATTGGAGCGAAGAACATAACGATGAGAGAGCAAAGAACTACGAGCAAATCGTAATAGAAGAGGAGTTCTTTGCTCTCTCATCGTTATGTTCTCCGCTCCACTCTGTTCAATTTTGCCTTAGGGTCGCTACAGAGTGGAGTGGAGAGCAAATATGAGAGAGCAAAGAACTACTCTTCTGTAACTATTTGCTCGTAGTTCTTTGTACTCTCATCTTTGCTCTCCACTCCACTCTGTAGCGACCCGAAGACGAAATTGAGCAGAGTGGAGCGGAGAACATAACGATTAGAGAGTAAAGAACTACGAGCAAATCGTAACAGAAGAGGAGTTATTTGCTCTCTCATCGTTATATTCTCCACTCTGTTTGATTTTGCCTTAGGGTCGCTACAGAGTGGAGTGGAGATCAAAGATGAGAGAGCAAACAACTACTCTTCTGTCACCATTTGCTCGTAGTTCATTGCTCTCCACTCCACTCTGGATCAAAATTGAACAGATTGGAGCGGAGAACATAACGATGAGAGAGCAAAGAACTACGAGCAAATCGTAACAGAAGAGGAGTTCTGTGCTCTCTCATCGTTATGTTCTCCGCTCCACTCTGTTCAATTTTGCCTTAGGGTCGCTACAGAGTGGACTGGAGAGCAAAGATGAGAGAGCAAAGAACTACTCTTCTGTCACTATTTGCTCGTAGTTCTTTGTACTCTCATCTTTGCTCTCCACTCCACTCTGTAGCGACCACAAGGCGAAATTGAGCAGAGTGGAGCGGAGAACATAACGATTAGAGAGTAAAGAACTACGAGCAAATCGTAACAGAAGAGGAGTTATTTACTCTCTCATCGTTATATTCTCCGCTCCACTCTGTTTGATTTTGCCTTAGGGTCGCTACAGAGTGGAGTGGAGATCAAAGATGAGAGAGCAAACAACTACTCTTCTGTCACCATTTGCTCGTAGTTCATTGCTCTCCACTCCACTCTGGATCAAAATTGAACAGATTGGAGCGGAGAACATAACGATGAGAGAGCAAAGAACTACGAGCAAATCGTAACAGAAGAGGAGTTCTGTGCTCTCTCATCGTTATGTTCTCCTCTCCACTCTGTTCAATTTTGCCTTAGGGTCGCTACAGAGTGGACTGGAGAGCAAAGATGAGAGAGCAAAGAACTACTCTTCTGTCACTATTTGCTCGTAGTTCATTGCTCTCCACTACACTCTGTAGCAAAATTGAACAGAGTGGGGCGGAGAACATAACGATGAGAGAGCAAAGAACTACTCTTTGTCACGATTCGCTCGTAGTTCTTTGCTCTCCACTCCACAAGAAGCAACTAGAATGTTCTTGTTCTAGCTCTTGATCTTTGTTCGTTTGGTCTAAACCCACCTTTACATTTTGTTCAACATCTCATAATTGTTCGTAGTAAAACATAGTAATGAGAAATTTTCATTTTGGATGGACTTCCTCAGCATGATGAGGGCGGATTGAGGTTAAAATGCATCGGGAAAGATACTTATTCAGATCAGATCAACATTAATACCAAATCATCATATTTCAAATAGGTACGGAAAACTTTTCGGAACTTTGTAACGATAATGTTCAATTTACAGCATATATGTAAAACAAGACATACTCTATATATTATGTAATAATACTCTTCCTTCCATGGAGAACATTCCAAGTAAAAAAATACATAAGTTTTCCAGTGGTACCGTTATATATAGTGACCAAATTAACCAAACTTGTAACATTTGCTAATGTTTGTGTGTAAAACAGCAGGAATGAATTATTCAATAATTCTCTTTCTTTTATGAACAACCCCAAAATTTATTTATCAAATCTATTCCTATACCATACATCTGACATGAAATACTTGAGGCTTTCGTGGCTTGGCGGTAAAGCATTTAACCATTGGCCAGGAAATAAAGGTCAAAGCCAAATATCCACAATTGATTCGATTGATTCTCAGACATATATGTGAAACTTTCCGAATAAAAATAGTGGCTCAGTGGTAGGGTTTCGGTTTAGCCGGGTACGAATCCCGGAGAAAATTTAGTTTTTAGGACAGGACAGGACACACGGTCGGACACACCGACATATCGACACATAGCTATGCGAAAAAGACTATATTAAACTCATGCCGCAATTCTCCTTATTTAGACCTAACGCAAACGACAGACAATTGGTGGACGACTATTTTGTCTGGTGTCAACGAACACGGACGACAGTCTACCAATTCCTGTTTTTCTGAACCCGCATACGTGTTCTGCATTTCTACCGACTGAATAGTCGTTCACCGATTTTCTATCGTGTGCGTTAGACCAAATTCGATATCATTCTGTTACAAATGAGTGAAGTGCCTATTTTTAAATTTTCTGTACATAGGTGACTTTTTGTTGATTAACGTCTATGACACTTCGATGATCCTCTCACTAGCAATAATAAGAACAGCAAAGGCAGATGAAATAGAATTATATTTAGGTACATAAGTGGGTGTTATGTAATGGTGCTATAATGGGAAACGTGAAGGTTAAGAAGTTATGATAGATAATTCACAAAAAAAATATAGCAGAATGAAGCACTTGTTGTACCTCCCTGCTGTCCAATACATTGGCTAGCCAGATTATGATTCCATTTGCTGTCTTCGCATTGAAGATATATGCTTGTTTGATACAAATTGACTGTTAAAATTGAACAACACATTCACAAACCCGTAATGAAAACACTTTTAGGGTTTTTCGAAAACTGATCGGATCACTTAGCTGAATCACTTTCAGCAACTTGAATGGAAACATGGATGACTGCATCCGTATAACTAGGCTGGTCCAGATTAATTTCGGAAAGTAGAAAAAGAGGAATTGTACAACTCGAAATCACAGCAGCAGGGTCCATAGTACAAGGTTCAGGGAAATCGAAAATAACAGACATTTATGCTGAATATTCAGACGAGCATTAAGCAGAACAAAAAAGTGCTACACATAGATAATAATAATAATAATGTTTAGTGAGATTATCAAAGAACAACAATAACATACAGAGTGTAACAGCCAAATGGAATAAATTCGATAACGAATAAATGAGGGCGTGTTGGGAAAAACTCTCGGACACGTCGATTTGTAATTTTAAATGCGCATATTTTTCAAGAAAATAATATTATATAGGGTGTTCCATGTGACCGTGGCCAATACCAACTTTCTTATTTCAAATGCAACCCCCTGTATATTATTTATTTTTTGGATTCTTCAGAGAATTCTAGATACAATTCATGCACAATGTCCTATACCTATCTTTAACTATTTCGGAAATATTAAGTGTTTTAAGATTTACTGCAAAAATCAACGTTTTAAATAAAAATTATTTTATTTCACAAATTCGGTACATTACACTTAAAATCTGATAAGTAATACTGATTATTTCCTAATAATTAAAAAAAAAAACAAAAAAAACCTTAATGTCAATGTAGGAAATGTGCAAAATGCTTGCCGCGAACGTCTTGGCAACATGCTAATCTGGTGTATAATTGTCTTCTAACGTTACTCAACATTTCTGAAAACACTTAATATTTCCGAAAAAGTTGAAGATAGGTATAGGATATTGTACATGAATTATGTCTAGAATTTTCTGAAGAATCCAAAAAATAAATAATATACAGGGGGTTACATTTAAAATAAGAAAGTTGGTATTGACCACGGTCGCATGGAACACCCTATATAATTTTATTTTCTTGAAAACTATGCGCATTTAAAATTACAAATCGACGTGTCCGAGCGTTTTTCCTAACACTCCCTCATTTATTAGTTATCGAATTTATTCCATTTGTTTGTTACACTCTGTATAATTACAAATAATTACAAATAATTCATGAATTCAATAAACAAAGAAATTAGCACGAAACTGCCAGGCACATGTGTGGAAGGAAATCCAAGTGGATTATCATCATCCAGATTCAATTACCGAAATCGTGTAAAACCACTGCCGTCCAATGACCATCCAAGTTCAGTGGAAAAAAGTAGGTCCAATGCATTGGCTTGATGAAGAGGTCAGCCGGACCATCTACTGGCGCCGTGAAAATGCACCAGAACTCACTAAAATGGGTACCTAGTAGTCCAGCCGATAATTCAGATGGATTTTATTTCATGAGGTGCAAATTGATAATGTAACAAACAATGTATATAACGTGCTCGGTCGATTGGAAAGGACAATTCTAAAAATCATCAACATGTAGTAAGCAAATTTTGCACACATGTTCGAAGTGGTTACGAAGGCGGTGTTTAAAGAGTATTTAAGGAAATAATAATGAGGAAAATAACGTCGATGTTCGACACATTTCCCCTAATTTCCATAAAATAAATATTAGATCGAGCTGAGATTTGGCACACCGTTATGGCGCTCCATCATCAAGGTTTGTGCCAAATTTCATAGAAACTAAAGGAATAGTTCCTGAAAAATAATCAAAACAATCTTTCGATAAGTATCGATTGAAGCTCATTTTGAGAGGATTTTGCATCATTTTGTAGGTTTGTCTGGGTTTTCACTCCCAATATCTGAGACAGAGCTGTTTTGAATCAAATAAAATTGTTTTTCCCAAGGAAAACGCCCTTGCAGATTGCGCAAGATCGAACAATTTGTCAAGGACAGTTTTTAGGAAAAAAAGGTTACCTAATGAACAAAACTAAAACAATACAAACGATCAATAGAGCGTACTGTAATGTTTCCGAGAAAAAATCCTTGTTTTTTCATCGAGAAAATTTCCAGAAACTAAACAGTCCTCTTGCATTTCGTTGAATGGAGAGAGATCATTGTTCTGTAGAAATGGATCATATTCGGCTGAATTTACTACAAAAAGAAGTAGGATTGAAAGACTTCTATATCAAGTGAATGTGTGTTGCTATGGCTTCTTGAAAATTTCAATTCGACAAATGTCCAACAAAATATTTTTTCGACCGAAGAGCTCATAGTGGGATAACACAAAAAGATACTAATGACGGAAACAGATCATCTAGAAAGAAAAACTGGAATGTTCTCCAGTATTTTGCTGAATGCGGAAAATAATATCGCACATTGTAATGTATAGTCTAGATTTACTGGAAAAATTAAGTACACTGAAGGAAAAAGGTACGTGAATACAGTGAAAAGGTATGTTGAGACAATGAATTTGTACATCAAAATTGGTCCAATGAACCCATTAATTGGCATCAGAAATATTGAACTCTCAATTCCAATCCAGTTTTTATTCACCCGAAAAATGAGAAGTTGGATTAACTTTCTCATTTTTCGAATGCTCGAAAACTGGAGTAACCAAACATAGTTTCAACCTATTTATTATGGATTTCTCTGAACAGTAAAATATACATCATATTATATAAAATAAATTTTTCCATAAAAAATATTAACAGTCATGAATTTCTCAAAACTATCATCAAAATCCTATAGAATATTTATACTTATTACTCACTCTATACAGATATTATTTCTGAAGATGATGATGATGAATATGTATATGTATTAATTATTTTAGGTTCAGTCTATTTCAGCTTCTAGAAAACTGACATCGGCATACCTGTTTGTACCTGGCAACCCAGTAGTTCGTCCAGGTAAATAATAGACAACCCTACGACTGCACATTCTTATGTTTTATACTCGAAGTCCAGTATACAATTTTTTCATCATGTTGATGTTGAAACATTTAATGAAGAAGAATTTTTCAAAAAATAATTGAAAATATTCTGTCCAAGATTTTTATTTGGCAACGCATCTTCAATAAATTTTCTAATATGCGAATTCATTATAAAATACGTTTCATTCTATTATCAGCTCTCACTTATGCTGTTGAACTTCTTCAATCAGTTTTCCAATAAGAATGAATGATTTCTGGGATTTTCTTTCGACCTTTTACTTCACTGTTCGAATCCTTTTCTATCAAGAGGTTCGTGGGCACCACAATGGCACATTTGTTTGCTTCAAACGATTGCAGCATCCCTATTTTCTATGAGCAAATAGAAATATGAATTTTCGAATTTAATTTCGATAGCAAAAGTGATTTGATGAACAAAAACTTACCCTCTGTGATATTTCCTACATTAACTATTCTCGAAAGATTTATCACAGTTTTGATTTTGAATAGATAGATGTACTTTCATATTAGGTGAATCTGCGTTGCTGTGATATTCGAAAATTCAATTTGATAAAAGTTCTTGAAATACGAAAGTATTGCAATGAAATATTTTGACTGATTCTCTATTCCATTGTTCAATGAAGGAGTCAGATATCTGCTTTGAAATGTTACGGTTTACATCGTTGATCGTTTATATTATTCCGATATGGTTCATTATGCAAAAATTTTTTACAACATATAGTTTGAATCCAAGGTCAATTTCATTAAATAATAATTTTCAAATATTTTAGAATAGTTTTTGCGCGCATGTTCAAGGGGAACAGCGTGCTATCGTTTTGATCAAATGTCTGTAATTTTGGATGATTGAGCCGAAAATGGTCTCAATCGACTAGGTTGGACTCACTGATGACGAATCCGGTGTCAAAATCGATTCTGTCCGGCCAGCCGGCCGGCCGGCCGGCCGTAGACACGATAACTGTCGAACGAAGTGAGCTAGCAACTTGAAACTTTCAGGGTAGGTCGCGCATTGGAATGCCGCGGTTAAGTTCGTTAATGGGCCAAATCGATCGAATAGTTTCGGAGTTATAGGCATTTGAAGTTTTGAAGTTATTTATTTTTTATTTCAGAAACTACCTGAGCGATTGGATTCAAACTTGGCTGTTAGGTGAAGTACAACGACGCGCAACTTTGAGTCAAATTTCGTCAGGATTATATTGTTGGTTATTTTAAAAAAAAATTTTTTTCGAAATTTTTTTCCAAAAAAATTTTTTTTTCGGAAACCATTCATCATATCCAAGAAAAATTATACTCACGCTTTGACCTTCTAATTTCACAGCAATGCACCAAATTTCAGTTCGATACGATCATAAGTTTTGGAGATATCGGGAAAAAATATGTCAAATTTCGAGGTTTTCTTCTCGATATCGTTGATTTTTTCGGTATAACTCGAGAAATACTGATTCAAGCCTGATTAAACTTCACAGCTAGTTTTAAGACGCTGAAAGACAACTTTATGCAAAATTTCGTAATAATCGGGTAATTAGAACAATTTGAAAAAAAAATTTATATGATTTTCTCATCATATCATCCTCATTAAATTCTGTATGAAACTTCGAACTGTTATTTTCGATGAAGTACTGGATTTCAATTCGATCTGATCTGTATTTTTGGAAATATTGGAAAAATAAAATTTTGATTGGGTATATCTACGGAATCATTGGGTGGATTTTACCCATTCACGAATTCGGCCTTCGTAATTAAGGTCCAAACCTTCTCTACGAGAGTTTCTAGTTGTTTCTTTCGGAAGTTATTGTGTTTACGCAGTCGGCCGTTAGGCTGACCGTGAACACAATAACTTCCGGAAGAAACGACTTAGAAACTCGATATTTGTTGAGTAGGTTTGGGGCTTAATTACGAAGGTCGAATTCGTGAATGGGTAAAATCCGCCCAATGATTCCGTAGATATACCCATTGAAAATTTTATTTTTACAATATTTCCAAAAATAGAGATCAGATCGAATTGAAATCCAGTACTTCATCGAAAATAACAGTTCGAAGTTTCATACAGAATTTAATGAGGATGATATGATGAGAAAATCATATAAATTTTTTTTTTCAAATTGTTCTAATAACACGATTATCACGAAATTTTGCATAAAGTTGTCTTTCAGCATCTTAAAACTAGCTGTGAAGTTTAATCAGGACTGAATCAGTATTTCTCGAGTAATACCGAAAAAATCAACGATATCGAGAAGAAAACATCGAAATTTGACATATTTTTTCCCGATATCTCCAGAACTTATGATCGTATCGAACTGAAATTTGGTACGCGCGCACGTTCAAATTCGTTGCTGAAGCGGTCATCTACATTGAACATGCGCGCAAAAGTTGCTGCCTTCACGGCAGTGCTTTTTGAAATTTTTTTATGGATATTGCGGGAGCCAAAATTTTGAAGAATCCAGAAAAATAATGAAAAATCCTCTCGAACTCTCCTTTATTGATAAATAAAATTTCATTTCATTTTCAACATCGTTATAATGAAATCTTCAATACGATATCAATGATTCGTCCATTTTTCAATAACAGTGGATTCGATATATTCAATATTGATCAGAATAACGCCTGTAGATTGAAAAAATGCTCTTCCTCCAATTTCCCTCTTCAATTAGATCAACACTAATCTCAGTTCACGATTCAAGTTCAAACCATGACCGCATATCATGAAAACATTGTTACCCAGTGACATACGCACAGCACAACACTGCGATCGGTGTGTCCCTCATTCTTCGTAATGAATGCTGACCTGTAGAAAATGCGCACCATACCATCTCATCAACAATAGTGAATATATTGGTCTCCAGCACTTATCTTCACCTTAGGTTGCGATTAAAGCTATTTTTCCGTGTCTTCTTTTTAGAATCGTGCGGTTCAGAGATCGGGCCGCGCTATGGACTTGTCCCCGTATCCGACACCGGTACCTTTCAACATTTCTTTTGATTATAGTGCCAGCCAATACTCATAAGTATACCATACGGGCAGACATTCATTTCTTCGCCTCAACAATCCAACTATAATCATAAACCATGGCCTATCTACTTTACAGGATTATTATTCAAGTAATATGCCGATGGAAATAACTTTGTATCGGCGCTATCTACTCAAAAAGCAATATTAACCCAGAATTATGAGTATTACTCGAAATCATCATTACCTTTCCTTTTGTTCTTGAAATAACAATCAGATGAGTTCTTATTAATCGCAAGATAACCTATCGCTTCGCTTGCACCTGTTCTCGATAACGTTTGACAAAACCGTAAACATACAGGTTATATCCTTATGAAGGATATTTTGAGAGGAATTTGCATTTTCTCCAAATGTATATTATTATCGAATTATGAGTCAAAAGTGGCCTCAATCAACAATTAGATTCACTGATAACGAGTACGGTGTCAAAAAACAGATTCTGTCAGGCCAGACAAGGTTAGGGTAGACTTTCAGAGTAGGTCTCACATCATAATGCGGCTGTCGAGTTCGATTAGGGGCCAAATGCGTAGAATGGTTTCAGAGTTATATTCATTTCAATTTTTCAGATACTTTGATGGGTGAACAGATTGAAATTTGGTAGTAAGTTGAAGCATGATAACAAGCAACTTCTTGCAAACTTTTATTGTAATCATATGGTTGAAAAATTTTTTTTCGAATTTTTTTTGGAACTATTCTTCAGATTGGAGATAAAATAACCACACATTGGAAACTCTTTTTGCGCGCATGTTCTAGGGGAACAGCGTGCTATCGTTTTGTCCAAATGTCTGTAATTTTGGATGATTGAGCCGAAAATGGTCTCAATCGACTAGGTTGGACTCACTGATGACGAATCCGGTGTCAAAATTGATTCTGTCCAACCGGCCGGCCGGTTGGCCGGCCGTAGACACGATAACTGTCGACAGAAGCAAGCTAGCTACTTGAAACTTTCAGGATAGGTTGCGCATCAGAATGCCGCGGTTAAGTTCGTTAATGGGCCAAATCGGTCGAATAGTTTCGGAGTAAAAGGCACTTGAAGTTTTGAAGTTATTTATTTTTTATTTCAGAAACTACTCAAGCGATTGGATTCAAACTTGGCAGTTTGGTGGAGTATAACGACGCGCAACTTTGAGCCAAATTTCGTCCAAATCATATTGTCAGTAAATTTAAAAAAAAAATTTTTTCGAAATTTTTTTACAAAAAAATTTTTTTTTCGGAAACCATTCATCATATCCAAAAAAAATTATACTCACACTTTGTCCTTCTAATTTCACAGCAGTGTACTAAATTTCAGTTCGATACGATCATAAGTTTTGGAGATATCGGGAAAAAATATGTCAAATTTCGAGGTTTTCTTCTCGATATCGTTGATTTTTTCGGTATTACTCGAGAAATACTGATTCAGTCCTGATTAAACTTCACAGCTAGTTTTAAGATGCTGAAAGACAACTTTATGCAAAATTTCGTTATAATCGTGTTATTAGAACAATTTGAAAAAAAAAAATTTCTATGATTTTCTCATCATATCATCCTCATTAAATTCTGTATGAAACTTCGAACTGTTATATTCGATGAAGTACCCATTCACGAATTCGGCCTTCGTAATTAAGGTCCAAACCTTCTCTACAAATATCGAGTTTCTATGTTGTTTCTTTCGGAAGTTATTGTGTTTACGCAGTCGGCCGTCAGGCTGACCGTAAACACAATAACTTCCGGAAGAAACGACTTAGAAACTCGATATTTGTAGAGTAGGTTTGGGGCTTAATTACGAAGGTCGAAGTCGTGAATGGGTAAAATCCGCCCAATGATTCCGTAGATATACCCATTCAAAATTTTATTTTTACAATATGTCCAAAAATACAGATATGATCGAATTGAAATCCAGTAATTTATCAGAAAAAAATTTCAAAAAGCACTGCCGTGAAGGCAGCAGCTTTTACGCGCACGTTCAAATTCGTTGCATAAGCGGTCATCTACATTGAACATGCGCGCAAAAGTTGCTGCCTTCACGGCAGTGCTTTTTGAAATTTTTTCACTAATGTAGTAAATTCCACTTCGAACCGATTTCAACTTTTGGAGATATTGGGGAAAAACATGAAATTTCGTGGATGTTTGTGGATAACGTTTTTGTTTCCGAAATAATTCAAAAATACTGATCTAATCATGCTGAATCCTGGATTCTAGTTTGAAGATACCTATCACAACTTTGTATGATCTTGCCATTAGAACAAATTTAAAAAAAATTCAAAATTTTCTCCACAAACATTATCTGTTATCCTCACGAAAATCCTCGTGAACCTTCGAGCTGTCATTTTTGAATCAAAATCTGGATTTCAAGTCGATATCTGCAAAACAAATAGATGGACTTTCACCCAGTCCCGGATTCTGAGTTGCTAATAAAGATCCAAACCTACTTTATAAGTGGTTCCATTTGGAACCTCGCTAAAGAAACAACTTTGACACTCGATATTTGTAGAGTTTTTGTGTTTACTTTTCTGGAGGAAACATCTTACAAAATCGATATTCGTAGAGTAGCTTTGGATTTTAATTACAAAGCCCCAAATACTGAATTTTGAATTGGTAAAATCCAAATTTTCCAATATCCAAAATATTATTTTCCTATTATATTTCCGAAAATATGGTGTAGATCAAATTGAAATCCAGTTTATTTTAGGAGAAAAAAAATTTCGAGTTTCCTGGAAATGTCATTGGTATCGTTATTTACGGAATAACTCAAAAACTACCTAATTCGTTTGAATTAAATGGGAACATGGAAGAGACATGAAAAGGTGACGGAAAGTATATCGATTGAAGCTTATTTTGGGAGGATTTTGCATAATTTTTGAGGATTTTTTTTATTCGGAGTGAAAACCCAGACAGACAAAACATAAACCATGACGGAACTTTGAGTAAGAATCCACCTTTCTACCTACACATTTCGGATCATTCATTTCATGCTCATGAATATGATTGAAACACTCATCAGTAATTCTGACCACAACTTAAACATTTAGTGTCATCCTGAGAAACAGCCTGTATTTAGCGATTACAACCTCTTCCGTAGCGTATTTTAAAACATCGAATTTTCTGTTCCGCTTCTCGCAGTCTCTTCCTGCTTCCAAGATAAACTATTGTTTGCGCGATTTCGAATAAATCGCTTTCCGGATTGATATATGATAATGCAGGGGATAAAGAGAAGTATTCGACAACAAATTCAATATTTTCGGAAGCAGGGGCTCAGGCTCATAATACATTCTTCTACATGTTGCGAGAGCGGCGTATGTAAAATACGAATTTACAACGACATGTTTGCGTCCCATGGGTGCAATTCCTCTATTTTATGAAGTTTTCCGACGGTTGTGGCTTGAAATTGAACTTATTTGTCTCTTATAACAGTCGATTACAAAGAAGGTGTATTGGAAGTTATATTCTACTGAGTTAATTTGACGGTTGAGTGGATACTACGATTCAAGTTTTTTTCAGGCGAGATACGATGGTTAAATGATTCTTCTCTTCTGTTGGTCTGAGTTTGTTTGGGCTTCAATTTTACCCACGGTAATTATCATATTTAGTGGTATGGAAAAGCTGACAGTGAAATAGTTTGACGGCAATTTCTACTTCGTGTCACTCCAATTGTTTTTATATAGATCATTCGTTGGGTTTCCAGAGAAAATAGATTTTGAGGAAGTTTGATATCTCGAGAACAATTGCGTTGAATTTTATGAAATTTTTAGTATACATACAGGTTGATTCACTGCGAAGGCCTTTATGGAGAACTTTCTTGATTGTCTGATGAAAGAGTCAGATTTGTACTCTGAAACGTCACAGTTCTCTCAGTTCATCGTTTGTATTAATCCAGTATTGTTCAGTAGGCTACCTGTTCTCCAAGAAACTGCCCTCGACAAAAAGTTAAATCCTGGAATCCGCAAGGGAGTTTTCGTTAAAATACAATTTTATTTTATTTTTAAAAGTTCTGTTTCAGATATTGGGAGTGAAAAACCCAGAAAAAAACAACAAAATGATGCAAAATCCTCCCAAAACAAGATTTAATCGATACTGAAAATATTGGTGTTGATTCAAACTTCTTTGAATATTTCTGTAGAAGTGTTCTCAAATAAACTATTTTTTCTTTTTAATTCTGCCAATAAGTAGTTTTATAAGAATATGGAAATTTGGCCTATAAATCTTGACTTTTGATACATTTGATTTGATGATCTTCCCATGTAGACCTTGTAGATTCGGTCCGAATTGTAGACATTGTCCTAATATTACATGATGACAAAAAAAATGCAATTTTTTTTGAAAAACACCTCTGTAGAAATATCCAAGAAACTGTGAGTCCCCGTGGACATCACTAAAAAAGAGATCTAGTGATGCAATTATATTCTTGGTGTGCCGTTTGAAATAATAATGTAGAAGGCTGTTTCTGGTGTAACCGGAAGCTGAAGAGGTCTGAAAATATTTCAGGGAGAGATAAGAAAAACCCCCACATGCTTATTTCGGCAAAATATTACGATTAGGTTGGCAAGAAAGCCTAATAGTTCATCGAAGGGAATCATCCGAAAGGAGGCCCCTGTGAAACTCTTCACCCGTATCTTTCATTCAATATGAAAACATTCGAGAAATACACTTACGTGAAGAAGTTGGAGAAATGTCATTTTCTCAGTGTTACGGGAAATATAGATCCGATAGAATTTTAATCTAATATCTGCTGTGCTGAAAAATGACTTCTCGAAGTACATTAAAACCACGTGAATGTAAACATTCACTATAAATTATGCGCACTTCGTTTAGTCTCCAAAATTTTATAAAACGTACACTTATTATTTTTCGAAGGGGTGATATTTCCATTGAATAAGAATGCAGAGATCTTCTGGTCTATCGCCAACTTTCACGACTTCAACGAAAAACGTATTCTGCTGCGAATTTTTCGAGATGAAATGATGGAATAATGATGAAATACAATGAATTTATTGCTTAGGAATATTCAGAAAAATGGAATGAATGCAATTTCAATTAATAACTTCAAACCAGAGTTTCGAGCAATGAATAGCACTAACGAATATTCAGAAAAAAACCTAGTTGTTTTCTATCTTTTCCGATGCAGGGATGACATTCTCTCCAGAAGGACCTTTCAAATAGTTTGGGCCCCGTTTACAACGATTCTCTGGGTATAGCACGTGGATACACCGTCTCAGTTGTTCCAGGTCAGTTGTAGTTGCTGCCTCAACTTGTTCTATCAAATATTTTTAAAGGATATTCGTTCATTGATCTGGGGGGGCCGTAGAGTTGATCTAGGATGTTTCGACCATCGTATTGAGTGCATTAGATCCAAACGTTGTAGAACTCACGGGCCAGTAGTACTATGACCCCTACTAGATGGGTCAGTTCTTATTGCAAAATCAATATTTAGTGTCCACCAAGCTCGACAATATTTGGGTCTAGTAGATAAGACATCCTAGACCAATTACACGGCCCCCCAGATGAATGAACTAAAATCCTTTGATTTATTCCACTTGGGCTAATTGATAGAACAAGTTTAAACAACCACTGCAACAGACTTCGAACAACGGAAGGTATCCACATGACATGGCCAGAGAATCGTTTTTAAGGGCATAACACTATTTCGAAGGTTCTTCTTGAAAGAATGTCATCTCTGCATCAAAAAACATAGAGCACATAATATTTTGTTCTAAAGATTCGTTAGTGCAATTTATTACTTGAAACTGTTATTTGAAGACATTAATTGAAAGAAGGTTTGAAATTGCCTCATTTCAGTTTTTCTGAATATTCCTAAGCAATGGACCCATTACTTTTAATCATTATTTCCCATTTTATTCCGATAAATTCGTAAAAGAATGAGAATGACAATAAGTACCTGAGTTCCATTTTGGAAAGAGTGACTAGATACCTAAAGTAACTTCAGATACTCTATAAAAAGTAACTTATTGCATCAGATCCTTTTCCACGGTATCTCTGAGAGCTCTGATCTTATCAAAAACCCAAAATCATTCAGTAGGTTTGTATTGAATATGGGTGCATTTCTTATAATGTGTGATATACCTGAATGAATTCTTCGTTCTGAATGGACTGCAAGATCCCGACGTAACCTGTTCTAGTCGAAAGTGAAGCAGTTTCAGTAATTGTACCCAAACGGAAAGATATACCACAACTTAATATGCACACAGACAGCCCAATTAGGGAAAGTGGAGGATTGAATACTTGATGCTGTGAAGTTGTTCTGATATGAATTGTATATGCATGTCTAGTTATGGTCGAGTACTACACAACTGAAACAATGAACGTTTATTACAGGGGTTCTCAACCATTAAATTTCTTCAACAATAAAACGCTTTGGGACTATTTGATGTTCATTAGTTTAATGACGAAAATCGAAAAAAGCGTGCAGTCATGGAAATAACTCTTTATGTACCTCCAATTCGTTATTCAACAATCAGTTACTAGATCGCATATCAACCATTTTCGACAATTTTCAGCTGATAATTCGGAAATAACAGACATTTTGGCCGGATGATAACAAACTTTTATCTAGAAACAAATGCGCAATAATTTAACTCCATTAGAGAATAATGATCCTTCCTAGCTTTCAAGAAAATCCTTCAGAAAAAGCTTGATTTAATTTCACATAATATCTTTCAATATTGGTATCTTATACCAGGTGTCCCACGAATACCGTACGTTAGAATATTTATGGGAAGGAATCGAAATTCACGTTTGCAATTTCTGACTCAAGCTTTTACTAGAGAGATGACTGTAAATTTTTTCAGATTCGTGGGACTTCCGGTTTCATCGGAAGTGACACCAACTTTGATTTTTCCAATGGAAAGCCCCATAATTTATAATGAAAATAGATTCCTTATGAAATTCTGACTTGTCTCAATGTGAAATTTTTGGATTTCTGTCAAAAAAATTTTTTTTACGTGAAATTTCCATACAAAAATCGAAAATAGCGTTCTGCTGAAACATGGATATCTTCCAGGTGTTTCATTGGAAAAATGCCCTTTTTAGGATTTCTAGAGGATTAAGAATAATGTGTCTGTCGAAATAATCAGAATTGAAACTCATGATACAGGAGGTACCAAAAGCGTTGACGATGTTCTAATCATATAAACCCCAAAAAATTCTGCATGAATATTCAAACTGCAATTTTTAAATCAGGTATCTGTATTTTTTTCGTGATTAAGGTTCAAACCTTCTCGAAAATCATCGAGTTTCTAAGTCGTTTCTTTCGGAAATTATTGTGTGAAAAGCCTCCGAACGGCTGATCGGAGTTATCCGTTATAACAATTCGAATATTTTCTCCCAATATTTTCCATAAAACAACTTGGATCGGTTATAAATCCAGTAGTTTCATTTCATCCTCATATTTATATATGAGAATAAAATGATTATCAGATCGCATACAAACAGAGCAATTGCGCATTGCCATGATTCAGCTAGCCAACAAGTTTCAATCCGATCGCTCGAGTAGTTGATTTATCGAGTAAATAACCTCAAACATTCAAATGAGCTTAACTCCTGAACCAATTCGGCTCATTAACGAACTCAAACATTGCATTGTGATACCCGACCTACCCTGAAAGTTTACGGTCGCTAGCTCGTTCCATTCGACAGATTTCGTGTCCTCGTCTGGACAGAATTGATCTGGTAATCGTATTCGTCATAAGCCCAACTTAGTCCGTCAGGACCATTCTCGAGAAAAAATTCGAATAATTACACACATTTGAACAGAACGTGCTCCTAACGGTTCACCGGCCCTGTTCGTTGGGATGCGTCTTTTCATTCTATATTAAACTAATTGAATAGGAAGTGAATCGCACAGACCTCAACCTCAACCTCGAAGTCTGAATAGAGGACCCGAAAAATTTTGACCTTTTTATGGAAAACAAGAATTCGAATTGATGAGAAAGAAATAAGCTGAAATATGCCCATTACTGAAATTTTCGAGTATATTCAAGAATTCCCAAAATCGGCCTGGTAAGAAATCGAGCCCGAATCATTCGCCATTTTGTACCCCACAAAAATTGGCCTTCTAATAATTGAGACATATTTTCCGTATTTCGTTTCGAACCTTTTTGAGCCATATATATATATATATATATATATTCTTTTGAGATGAGCATTACATTTTTTTTTTTATATCAAACAATTTGTGTCATAACAGTATTAGCAGAGGAAATGTCAACGGGGTACCATACATTTTTACGTATGATACAAGAGCACAGATAAAAACCTCAGGAAAAACTCTGTCTCCCCGTATAAGAGTAATGAAATTGTTGTTTTTTATTGAAGGGCTTCTTTTTCATCGACAAAATTTCCTCCTTCCTATGCGATGCAGTCTTGAGCCATGAAACGCATGTAGAGTGGAATAAATATATGCTACCACTTGCAATCGAAAAATGCATAGATATTAACCTGGAAACGAACTATCAAGGATGTGACATAGTGATCCATTCTGATAGTCAAGCTGCTATCAGAGCACTCAACTCCTATAGCAGCGATTCGAAGCTGATATGGGAATGCCGAAGGAAACTCAATGGGTTCCTGGGCACTCAGGTAACAAAGGAAATGAAGAGGCTAACACTATCCAGAAAGGGAGCGCAATCGCCACCTACTGGCCCAGAACCTTTCTGTGCTATAAGCAAATACACCTATTAGAAAGAGTTTTTGGAGAAGGAAGAAAATGAAAGGGAAACACTATGGAGGAATCTTCCAGGAATGGATCATTCCTTCGGAACTTCGAAATTGTGAGGTCCAAAAATTATCTGGATCTCAGCAAGAACAAGTTACGCCTCCTCACCAGCTTCCTCACAGGACGCTATCGCCTAAGAGAATTGGCTTATCAGAAACTGACGAGTGAAGATTCTGTGGGGAGGAGTCCACCTGATTTCAGAATGCCTCGCTGTTGCAAGCCTGCGAAAGGAATGTCTTGGACAGGATAACTATAGGAGGAATGAGAACCTAGCCTTCTAGAAGCCCTCACAGATATTGGAGTTTATTCGAGCTCTAGAGCAAGCTGTAGGTAGCGCGGTGCAAAAAACAGCTCTGGTGGGGCACAGTAGACCTGAAGGTCGCAGTGGAATGTAACCCCTTACCAACTATCAACTATCAACCAGGCTAGCACGAAAGCCCCAAATCCTTAAAAAACAAGCAAATGTCATGTTGTAGGTTGAAAAGATATAATTCGGCAAAAACTTTTATCTCTGCCGATCTCAAAACGAAGTAAACGAAAAAAATGATTCAGGACGAGAACAATCCGGTTCCAAAACTTCTCATGAGGAACATTTTCCGCAGCCACTTTCCAGAATTTTACGACAATTTTTCTCGAGTAGAGGTTACGTTATACATTCGCGATTTTTCACTGAAAAACATAGAAAAGTTCAGCAGCTTCCGCGCGCAGTTTCAAATTCGTTGCCAAAGCTATTATATTTTCACAATTTGACCCCACCAAACGCACCTTTACTTTCTGATGAGAAGATTTGGTGATCTTCTGATTATATTATATAATAATCATGCAATTCTATATGGATCTTCAAAATGTCATTTTTCAATCCAGTACTGAATTTCGATATTTTCTGTATTTCTAGAAATTCGAAAAAAGTTAAATTTTGAACGGGTATATCTGCGGAATCATTGGGTGGATTATACATATTGTAGAATTTGACCTTGGTAATTGAGCCCCCAACTCACTCTACAAAACTCAAATTTCTGAGTCGTGGACAGTGAGTCCAACCTAGTCGTTTGAAACCAGTTTTGGGAAAAAATTCGAAAGTTAAAGAAACATGGACAAAACGATATCATGCTGTTACAGAACATGCGCGCAAAAATTAATTATATTCATTCCAATACCCGAGATGAAATTACTGAAACGGACAAACAAGTATTTTTGCGCGAATGTTCTGGGGAACAGCGTGCTACCGTTCTATCCAACTGTCTCTAATTCTCGATTTTTTCCCGAAAATGGTCTCAACAACTAGGTTGGACTCACTGATGACGACTCCAGTGTCGAAATCGATTCTGTCCGTCCCGCCGTGGAGAAAATAACTGTGGAAGGGAGCAAGCTTTCAACTTGAAACTTTCAGGGTAGGTCGCACATCGGAATGTATTGAAAATTTTGAGGTTATTTGCCTGATATTTCAGAAACTACTGAAGTGATTGGACTGAAACTTTGCAGCTAGTTGAAGCATAACGATGAGCAACTTTTCGCAAGATATTGATCAGACCGTGCTGTCAGTGAATTTTTTACGGAAACTATTCATATCATATTTAAAAAAATATCTACTTTGACCTTGAACTTCAAATTTCACATCTGTGTACCAAATTTCAGTTTGAGACGATAATAGTTGTTGAAGATATGGGAAAAAAATATTTACTTACTTTTTTTCGGTCAAGTTTTCTTGGGTAGAAGTTACGATATACTCTCGCAATATTTCACTGAAAAAAATAAATTCTCTTAGTTGAATTCATTCCTATACCCGTGATAAAACGACTGAAACGGACAAACAATTGTTTTCATGAAAAAGAGGATATACCCTAAATGATGAGACTTTCATAGGAAATATCCTTTTAGTACGGGTAGCTTGCTATTGGATCTACATTGCCCATTTGTTCGACGTTCAGTTTTTATTGAATGAAAAAGTTCATTGAAAAGAAAAACTCACGAATGATACATACATTTTCATTATCAGAAAGCCTCATTGAGTGCATAAGCATACACAAACACGGAAACATGCAGAAATCCAAAAATATCCTTCCCAAAAAAAACAGGGAAATATCATTTTCGGTGAGTCAAAAAACAAATTATAATTGGGCAACAACCTTTATCTCTGCCGAAATCAAAACAACGTAAACGACAAAATGATGTGGGAAAGGTGGTCGGTTTGTAGTGAAATAGGAAATCGAGTTGTGAATTTGAAGTGGGCAGCAAGATTCAACATCCGGTTGCGCCATGCACACAGCGCCGCCACAGTCCGGCGGTGGCACGTATGAAAATTATTTAGAATGCTGCCAGCGTGCGGCTCGAACCCGAACGTTCATTGTGCGTTTTCGCCGCCCCTCGTCCCTATCCGCCCTCATGGCTACTACGGCTACGTAGGCCGCATGTTAATACGCAATTGCTGCACAGACGCACCCTAATCATGTGTGACCTGTTGCTGTCTATGAATTATACCCTTCCACCTCTACCTTCGGAAGTCTGTTGATAAATCGGGCCAAATCGACGATTTTTTTCGATACCACCCCAAACATTCATTTGGGAAACTTACACATGGAAGTTGTAGTCTAGAATTAATATTCTTAGTTAGTTCATTCATTCCTTAATATCTTTGGCTACTTTGACCATTTAGACAAGCTTTCAAATCATTATATTTTATGCATTAACATTTATTCAGATACATACCGAACTAGAGACATTTTATTTATAGACACATAGACATTTACCTACACCCTAAACTTCACACACCATCCATGACATTCACCCACTTCCAATCTGATCACCTATATATTATTTTTCCTTTCATTTCTGATATATTCTCTTCCTTTCGGTTTATTATTTGATTAGATCAAATACTGAACCTTAGTGATCGACCAAAAAAATAAAAACTTACCCCCTGAAAATTTCACATTTTACATTCCTCTGAAAGTACTGAACCGAAATCCGTGGAACTTGGTAGAAAAATCGTGTGTCACTCGAGATTGATCCTCCAAGCTTTTCAGCAGGATCGGTGTGGCCTAAGGGCTCAAAACTGGGGGTGGGAGGAAAAAAAAATATTACTTGAAAACTCCCTGAGTTATAAAGAAAAACGCTGCAAATTGTGTTGTGAAAAATTTAACTGAGAAAGTAATAAACCCTCAAAATTTGTAGCGTTTTTCAAATGAGTTTCATCCTACTATTGTGTTTTTTCCAGTTTTCACCATTTTTTAAGGCTACAGCACTGGTCTTTTATTCCAATAAAAGTGACGAAGGAATTTGGTGGTGGGTATGAAATTTGTGTAATATTTTCAACACAAAATGAATTAGTTATCCTTCTGAAAAAGTTCCAGGTTTTAATTTGCCTAGGAAAACTTGGTGGATTCTGAAACGACTTAGAACAGGTCATATATCCAAGGTGTGAAGAAGAGGAAGCAATGGAACACTTCGTTAATAGTTCTCCCATATACAGGGTGATTACGGAGGAGACCGTCATATTTTAGTGTAAGTTTACACTAGTCGATACAGTTTCGAAACAATGTTTGGTTTATGGTTGGAGATCTCTATTGAGACTATACAGGGTGATTTGTTTGATTCGACCGATTTTACTTTTATTAGTAACTTCGGTGTGCCTCATCCGATTTTGATGAAATTTTCATCGTAGCACGAAATGAATGAGCAAATTTGAACCTTTTTATAATTTTTAGGAAATACACTGTTGTTATTTTGGTAATTGGTTGTTCAGGTTGAAAAAACACCCTATACTTTGCGTTTCCAAAACTTCGCTATCCGTTTCACCATTATGAGTCATAATTCAGCTGTATTAAATTTTTTTGTCACAACTCCATTTTTCCGAGAAACATTTTTCAAAAAGGGAAAATTTCGAAATTTCACCCCAACCGATTCTACTTTAATTTTGATGAAACTCTCAGTATAGTGCCATTCAATAGTTTCAACATTTTCCTGAAATGCAGGTATGTTATGAGTAATTCGAAATTACTTGTGCAGGTTGAAAAAACACCCTGTACATTGCGTTTCCAATTCTTCTTCATCCGTCTGAGATTCAACAATGAAGAGTCATTATTCAGATATTTCCAATTTTTTTGGCACACTTCGCGTTTTCCAAGAAAAAAATTTCAAAGAAGAACATTATCGAAATTTCGCTCAAAAGCAGTTAGAATATTCTGCACTGTGTGATGCTGTATCGTCCAAGGATGCAAAGCTGTTCGTCAGTTCGAAAAATATTCTTTACAAATTCAAAATTCATATTGAATTGTTCTTATTCTGTATAGAATTCAATTCAGAAAATTGCTCAATTAAATCTTTTGCACACCTCTGCTTTTCTATAAAAGGATTATTTCTATGATTTCGTTATTTAATGTACTCATTTGCGCATGCGGAGTCATTGTGTAGATTGAATGATTTGCTACAGAATATGAGCAATTAAACATAAATCGAATTTGAAAAGACTATTTTGAAAATTGTGAGCCGCTTTGCAATCTTGGAATATACCGCTTCACTACCTAGTGCAATATTCTCACTGCTTTGAAGCAAAATTTCGATAATGTTCAATGTAGAATCTCGAAGGGATGAACAAGATTTGGAAACGCAATGTACAGGGTGTTTTTTCAACCTGCACAAGTAATTTGGAATTATCACAACATACATGCATTATGGGAAAAGGTTGAAACTATTGAATGTGAGTACATTCATATTGCACTACACTTAAAATTTCATCGAAATCTCGTTTACATTTACTCTGCTGATAACATGATTTTGAAAAACGTATAGCAATGTATAATACATTGTGTGTACATCATATAACTGGAAAATAAATGAAATATTGAAAATTGACTGTAGCTGTGTTGCCGAAATCCAAGAAACCGTAATTTAGCAGATCGCGTTACTGTTTCCTCTTAATTAGAATAGTTTGTGAGAACCTGGAATATATACCAGAATATTCTCAGAAAGTTCTAGAATATTCTGAGGTATGTTCATAGCACCTCTACATCTCATAGTTCATAGAAAGTTCTTAGAATATGACATGCCTCGTGTGAGAATGTTCTTATGATAGAAGAACATTCGGTTGATACTTTCTATGAACGTTCTAAAAATGTGTATGTGCTATCTAGGTATGATAACAAAAAAATTCATACCAACAATATTTTTGTCCAGGTATTATTATAAAATCTCATGCTCATAAAAACACCCTTCAAAATACTGGAGAAAATATCCATGAATTAAATGCTGTTCACACTACTTGTGCAAACCAACTAAACCTAAAGAAAAATACTTCAATAGCTTCGAATTTCAAGAATACCATGCTCATCCGGTAAGTGATTGAAACGCTGTGAGAATTTTAATAGAGGTGATATCGTAACCATTACGCCTTTCTTTCTTCGATTGTCATCCTGAATACGGCCATAAATAATCAACAACATTAGCATACAACACTGTTTAAAAAAAACAACAAATAGAATACAGTAACTCAAATATGTGTGTAAGAAGTGTGTATGATCATCCGCAGCTGAAATCTGAAATATTCAATCCTAAAATTCAATTCATTTCAACTTGGAATTGGATACAATTTATGCACTGTGCAGTATCAATTTGTTAATCTGTGAATAACTCATCCATTTATAAACTATAAAATTGCCCAATTGATAATATTGTTGATTGCGTTTATAGTTTACTTTACTACACAAAGCTTTTATCTGTTTGTCGAGATTCCTGACAGTTCGAAAAATACTTATGCTATTCTGTACTTGTCGTTGATTTTTCGTCTGTGGTACGTATCCACCATGGTCAGTCTAAATTTACATAGTAGATGTTCGAGCAATTATGTCCTGAATGTTCATGGAAAATAAGATTAGTTTCCCGAAATGAAAAAATTTTTGAAATTTTGTTTAGTTCTTCAATTTTCTTTTTTAATTTTCCTTACATAATGATCTTTTGACGATGAGAATTTCACAACAAATAACCAAGTTCGAATCAGATCGCATAAGTTTTATATGAGAAGGTATAATTCCGAAATCGGAAGACGTATTTAACCCATTAATCCTGAAAATTTCAAGTCACCAGCTCATTTCGTTTGAAAGGTATCGTATCAATGCTGACAGGACATAATTGAGTATGACCTGGCGCTCATCAGTGAGTCCAACCTAGTCGTTTAGACCATTGTCTATTGAATGATGTTTTGGGGGTATTCTGCATTATTTTTCGGGTGTTCTCCAGATTTTTACTTTCGAAATTCGAAAAAGAACCAGTAAAATTGAATAAAATAATTATTTATAGAAAACGCCCTTACGGATTGGTGGATTTAAACTATTTGTCAAGGACAGTTTCTATAGAAAAAAGTTACCTAATGAACGATATCGAAACCATACAAACGATCAACGAGGTGAACGGTAACGTTCCAGAGTCTATATCTGATAGAAAGCCTTGAAATACGAAATTATTAAGAAGAAATGATACTGCAAATTTTCTCTTTATTGTCTGATGAAGGAGTCTGATCTATATCTGAAATTTTACAGTTCACTTTGTTGATCAATTGAACTTTTCCGATATTGTTCATCGGGCAACATTTTTTCTAGGAACTGCCCTTGAAAAATTGTTTGAATCCGGCATCCGTAGTTTCATTTAATTTTAAATTGTTCTAGCTCGAATGATGGAAGTGAAATCCTAGAATAAACGTGAAAAATATTACCATTTTCGGCAGAATGCTTCCAATCATCCAAGATTTTGAATTGCGTCACTAAACAAGGGGACAATTCTTAGCAACATAGATTTCGTCAAAGTCAAAATCATAATTACCACTTTGTTTACTTTCATTCACCAGAATAGAATATTGGTACACAGACGAACTCAGGAGCGAACTAGAGCACGTTGAAATTAAACTGTTAGTTTTCGAATGAAATTCGAAGATAATAAACATAACTGCCAAACCTATAGTTAAAAATTTCATAGAAATAGAAGAGGAAATGCCAGAAATGGAAGTTTCCTTCATTCATCTCCACAATTTTCCAATCGGAAAAAATAATGTATGTATAAGTAGTGGCGTCAATGAATTCTTTTTAGATTCCTCACACCTGGGGGTATCCAAAAATACCCCATGTATGTTACGCGATTTTTTCAAGTTTTCGAGTTATAATTTTTTGTGATTTTTCGATTTATCATGCCGGCAAGGTTTTACAAATTTATATCTTTTTATGAAGTAGGTATTTTGCAGATTGATTTTGTAACATGATCCCCCTAAATGTTGTTTCAAGAACCAAAATAACTCAGTTCTCCGAAATCACTCATAGTTGCTCAATTTAAAAACACAAAAAAGGGTTCTCACAGCTTCTGGCTGAGTTCAAGAACTTTGCACGATCTTACACTACCAAAATCATTAGAAAAAACAGTACTTTATTAGCCTTTTTTCGTAATCGGCCTTCGAAGGCTTTAAGGCTAAAAATCATTGAAACAGGAAAAGTTATTAAACTACTTTTTAAAATTCTGATGGTTAATTGAGCTTGAAAATGTGACTAGAGTAATTTTAATTAAAATTCTGTAAAATAATTGTAGCTCGTGTAATTTTTACATTATTATGGATTAGGCGTGCAGGGCCGATCAAATGGCCAGCGCGTTCGCCAGACCTAAGCCCCATCAATTTTTTATTTCTGGATTTTACAGAGAGCTGGTGCAAGGAACGGAACGCAACAACGAAACAGAATTAAGACAAAACTTTTAGAAGCGGAAAGAGAAAAATTATTATTATGTATTAAAGTTGGAGGGAGGCATTGTGAAGATTATGTATTAAAGTTGGAAGGGGGCATTGTGAAGATTTATTGTAGTAAATAGTAATCTTGTAGTAATTTGTAGTTTTCATTTCTCATCCAAAAGAAAGTAATTTCACAACTACCAATTTTCAAATATTTATTGTAAAAATTACACGAGGAATTTCGCAGGAATTTCAATTAGAATTACTTTAGAATCACACTTTGGAGTTTTTGAGGGGAAGAAATCGGTATCGTTGATGTTTCTGAAATTACTCAAAAAATACTAATCCGATTATGATGAATCTTGGTGACAAATGCCGATGCAAAATTTTGTGTGAAATTTCGTTATCATTAAAGCAATTCAAAAAATATAAAAATTCAATTCAAAATTTAGGTACTGTTTTATGATGGTTCATAAATTTGAGGTTTGAATGAGAGCTCATCGTCTTCGTATATCCAGGTGCTGAATTTCCAACCGATCGTGTTTGCATTTTTGATTATTGAATGACGGAACTCCAAATGCGTTCACCTACGGCAGGTGTCCCACGAAAACCATTCCTAAGAATATTTTTAGGAAAGAATCGAAATCCACGTTTGCAACTTCGGACTTAAGAGATCATTGTCTGTAGATCTCGCGGGAACCTAAAAACGGCATTTTTCCAATGAAAACCTGGAAGATATTCATGTTTCAGCAGAGCGCCATTTTAATTTTTTTATTGGAAATTCACGTTATGAGAGAAATTTCTGACAGAAATTTTTCATTAGGATTACTAAAAATTTCATGAGGAATCTGTTTTCATCGTAAAATAAGGGGCTTCCCCATTTGAACAACGAAAGTCTCACTTCCGGTGAAACCGGAAATCCCAGAATCTAAAAGAATGTACAGACAATCATCTCTTCCGAAAGTCCGAAATTGCAAATGTAAATTTCGATTCCTCCCCGAAAATATTCTAACGAACGGTATTCGTGGGACACCCGGTATATGTAGCAAAACCACTAACAGATCCATATTAGTCATATATTATGGGATATTGAATCACTCGAAGCATCGGCAACGAATTTGAATATGCGCGCAAAAGCTCCAATTTTCACCTGAGTGCTCTTCTAAAGTTTCAATATATATATTATATTTTAAATAAATTTGAAAGATAAGGGATCTCGACCAAATCTTCCAAATTTATTTAAATCAAAAAGCGACCATTTACTAAAAATTTTCATTATTTTATATATATTTTTTTCTAGTGACAATATCCTCACTATATTTCGCAGATTTCCATATCGACACTCGCTGAAATTAAATTTAATCCGGTCGGTACTTTCAAGTCATTGAGAAAATAATATTTCTGATGGCTCAAACTCTATTGAGCGGATTTCGCCCATCAGCCCACTTCACGAAACTTTTCTGTTTTGTTTACATCAATCGATTGGTGCTGTACCACAGAATAGATATATATAGTCTCTTTATAAGGTTCAACGACAAAGAACGAATCTGTTTTTTTCTGGTCGACAATTCTCACCTTTGATTTCATATTTGTCGATTTTTCATTTTCATATAGCGAGGTCAGTACTTCAAGAACCAAATAAGATTCAAAGAGACTGTCCAATAAACAAACGCGTAGTCACGTGTTTTTTACAGATACCACCATCGAATCTTCAAACATTTCAGAGGTTAATCAAAACTGAATGTCAAAAGGAAGGACTAGGAAAAGGGATATTTTCATTACATAAAAAACATCTCTTCGATCAAACTTTATTGAAAAAGATTAAATATACTGTACCTAAATGGTACGGTAAGGAATAATCAATAACATTGGGGCACTTGAACTCGTCGAAGAACAAATACTTAAATCCAATTTGCACCGAAAAAAAAAGAATATAGTAAATGCATAAAATGATCCGTCAATTGTAAAGACAACATCAATCTCAACGATTTATGAATGAGATAATTAAGGAACTTACATTAACAACCACGAGATATCAGGGAAGTTCAAAACAGAAAGATGTTTTCTTTCATGGGAAATGTTTCATGCAATCTCAAAAATTTCCTCAATATCTCGAAGTTTTTCAAATACGCATGTACCATAAGGACGATAAAATATTGAAAAGAAAACAACAATATAACATTAAAATGAACACGAAATCAAACTACACTTAATCCGAATCATAAAATTACTTGGATTTCTTACTCAAGATCAATCATGTTCTTTGTAGAATTTTAATAAAAATAATGGTTGATATTTTCCTCAAAATCGAATGAGCCACGTGAATTAGGATATACTTTTTGTTGAAAGCCGTCAATTTTTTTCGAGTGGATCGTGTCCTTCTTGCCGGGGATATTGCGAATGTTTCTTGTCTGCACGATGTAGGTTGTGAAATTCATTCGAGCTTCATACCTACATTGCCAACAGTGAATGAAATTGAATACTCGAGATTTTATATATATGGCACGTTCATATTACGAAATAAAGCCACAGTTTTATTTTTTTCCCCAGGTCATTTTAGATTATTGAGGAAAATATCAATAATTTAAAATCATCAACAAACATAAATTATAATACTTGAAACACTGATACACAAAATATAGCGTCTTCCCGTTACCAAACAAGAAGAACAAATAACAACGTCGACGCTTTTTCAAAAAAATTAGTATGAAATTATCTCAGGAACTTCTAACTTACTCTATACTGACCAAAAAATGTTGAACGAAGCTTACGCGAAACGGCGACGTTGCCATATCGTCATGAGTATCAAACACATGCAGGACCTAGTTAAATACTAAACATGCAATAGTTTAATATACTTATTCATAATTTTATTTCGAAATGAACGGTGTATTATCCGTACAAAAATAATATTTATGAATCTAACACCCTTAGAAGTTAATTCAGAATGAGCCACATAACATGGCAGTGAACAAAGTGAGTGCTCTTCACCTCAGGGTTGGGGAAATACATATTTTTCATGTCAAACGTCTCGTTCACATGGTCAACGTTAACATAAGTCAGCGGTGATATCTCTTGTATCACTTCAACTAGTCATTGGTCTTGTAAAAAATCGAATATAAAAATATATCCTATCGAATTATAAGAGTCATTGTTATATCTCATCAGAGAAACTATAAACTCAGAAACAGGAGATCTGGATTGCGATCAAGAATCTCCATAACTTCATAAAGCTTTTTAGCAAATGGCACAGTTCGTATATTTTCGATAATAATTTCATACAACTGTGCCGTAATGGTAACTACTTCCTAACTATATCTATTTACAACGAAACACATGCGACTACGAACAGTACGGACAAGTCGGGTAATAAAAATGTGTACGAAAAATCGAAATCAGGATCAAAAAACTGAGAAAACTAAATTTAGTTTACCAACATCTTCAAAATCGAAAATTTTGCGCAATTTCCATTTGCTCCTAGCAAATTCACAGAATTCTTATCATTTTATATTATAAAATTCTATATACACAATAACAATATGCTATATGAAATTAAATAAATACTTGGTTATTTTTGTACAGGATAAAAAGGCAGAGACCTGTCGGAAGGCACATTGAAAATATCGCGATTATTTGATTAAACTATGAGCAATCGCATTTTGATTTGAAACGTATAAATTAAAAATGCTATATAATATAAATTCTAAGTACAAAATTGGTACGTAATTCTGTTGTAACGAGACTTAAGTACCTATATTGGCGGTGGACCGTTTATGTAACGTAATTTGGGACTGAGTGACCATGCGTAATTGTTCATATTATCGCAACACTGGGGTTCTAAGAGCCAAGCAATGCACAATATCGTGACTAATACTAATTGGAAAGGAACAGAGGCCCTAACTGCCCGCTTGAACCAGGATGGCTTCACAGAATCATCGTCATCTGGATCTCCTCCCCCATCCTTACCTTTAGTTACCTTTATTTCCGTTGCAAGTTTGTCTCTGAAACAAAGAAAGAATCTATTAATGGAAAAAAGTTCTGAGGTTTCCTAGTTATTGTGAGAGACGAAGAAAAATTTGACTAATTCCATATTACTACTATAGTACTATTTTTTCTTATGTTTTGGTAGTTTAGGACCGTGCAAAGTTTTTAAACTCCGCCAGAAGCTATGAAAACTGCTTCCCGTATTTTTTAATTGATGTTGAATGTTTGGGTGAATCCTTCTGAAAACAAAAGTTGTAACTTCTAAGCCTTTTTTGAGTAACTTCGAGTGATTGAGAAGCTGAGTTATTTTTGTTATTAAAACAACATTCAGGGATATCATGTTACAGAAAAAAAATCTGCAAAATATGTACTACATAAAAAGATATGAATTTTTAAATCCTCGCTGGCACAATAAATCGGAAAACACACAAAAAAGCTATAACTCGAAAACTTCAAAAAATCGCATTACATATATGGCGTATTTTTGGATACCCCCAGGTGTCAGGAATCTAAAAAAAAATATTGACGTCACTACTTGGACCACCCTGTATAAAAATCTGATCGCATTGGAATTTGATACACTGCCTGAATTCCATCCAAATCTGAAGAATATTCCACAAAATGTGTGTTGTTATTCTATAAAGATACGGCATTCTTCAATTTATTACCAAGTTTCTATCTGAAATCAACCTCTGAAGATTTCGAAATAATAACGTCGAAATTTCAAATGAGTATAACTCCGAAAACGTTCAGCTGATTTTGCCCATTAACGAACTCAACTGGAGTTCTCATTATGACAATATTCGCACGAAACTGAATTCTGTTTGTTTTTTGTTGAGAAATTAAGGAGAAGTCGTAACACTTGAGCAATTGCTTTTAGTGTATAATCTTCTAGACTTAGTAGGTATGGTGTTATGTTTTGGGGTGCATCTTCTTTCGCTGAGGATGTATTCCTCATGCAGAAAAGACTAATAAGGTGCATTGCTGGAGTATCTCAGAGAACATCTTATATACCATATTTCGGAAAGTTCAAATTGCTCACTTTGTCATCAATACTAATACTTGAGTTGGCATCAGCTGTTTTTGTTCATAAGAATTCTTTTCGAAAAAGTTGCTATAATCACAATTATAATACCCGAAATTGCTCAAATTTAGTAATTTCAAAACTACAAGTATAGAATTGGTAGGCAATCACCATTCTTCCTTGGATTAAAAATTTTCAACAACCTTATTGAGGATTTAAAAAATTGTCGAAATATAGAAGTTTTCAAAAATAAATTAAAACAGTTTCTACTGGAAAGATGTTACTATAAAGTTGAAGAATTTTTTTGTAACTATTTTATGTTTGTATTTTTTTGTAACTGATTTATTTATCTGTGTATTTCTTTTTGACTTTTTCCATAATGTTGTATCATTCGTGTGGAAATAAAGTATTGTATTGTATTGTATAACGAACCTAGTAGAAGGTTTCCAGTCGTTCGCTAGCTTCGTTCTAAAGTTATATGCGAATCCAATCTAGTCGTCCATTTTCCACGAAACATTCGAAAGTTATAGACATTTATCATGCGAAATGATAACTGGGTGTTCCCTAGAATGAGTGCTTTAAAAAGCAAACCATAGCTTCTACACAACACGATTTTATGATGTTTCGTCTGGAAATTTCCATATTCAAAATAATGTAGTGTTGGCAAAATCCTCAAATTCATCGATTAATGATTGAACTTCTAAATGAGCTCAATCTATCAATTCCAATCAAACTAATGACATAATACTCGGTCTCGCAACTCATACAAGCGTATATCTTATTCTGAGTGGTTTTCTATAAAAAACTATTAGAATCGGCAACAATATCAATATGAACTTCAATCATGTCACTGGCAAATTTATATTACAGCTTCTTAATTCTATCTACACCCTGTAGAGAAACTATTCACCAGGTAACGAGTTAGAAATTTGACGAAATCATTCAAATAATATCACTAGACGAAAACCGGCATTTTCTAAGGAGCAGGGGGTCACGAGTTTTCTGTAGTTTTTAGATCATTTTCCGAAAATGGTCTCAACTACTAGGTTGGAATGTCTTATGACAAATCCGATGTCAAAATCGATTCTGTCTAGCCGGCTCAGTCGTAGTCTCGATAATTTGAGAACGAAAAGAGTTATCGACTTGAAACTTTCAGGATAGGCTGCGATGGTTAAGTATTTCAATGGTCCGGATCGACCAAACAGTTCCAGAGGTTTACTCAATTGAATTTTTGAGGTTATTATTTCCTCTATATCTCAAGAACTGCTGAAGCAAACTCCCAAATTTCTGTTTCATTGAAATTTGGCACAAACCTTGAAGTCGATATTTCACTGTGATCCAATCTACATTTTCATAGATATTGCGAAGAAAGTATATAAAATTTGGTGTTTTTTCCTAGATTTCCATTCCCGGAATATCTCAAAAAATACTCAAACGGTCACTCAGTGACTAGTTGGGAAATGCTCATGCACAAGCCTGTATAAATTTCTTGATCATAGTGTCATTAGAACAATTCAAAAAATTTTTAGTAAACATGCGGTTTACGGGGTCAATACGTGAATAGGTGACCGCTTTGGCAATTGATTTGATAATGCGTGCAAAAGCTGCTGACTACTCTTTTCTAGAATTGTTCGATTTTTTGTCTTATCCCAGAGTTACATATTTGGAAAATTCATATTTTTCAATACGAAAACAACCCCGGTGCGCTCGCCAGATAAACAGGACATTCATATGCGAGAAGAGTCGCGACGTCGTGGGCGGCCATTACCGCCTATTTAGCTGTGAAGCGCAAAGGCGCTGCCAAGATATTGTCACCATTAGCCCTGTGCAAAATCCGAAGATAGACATTTTTCATTTTTCGCGTCTCAAAGATTAAAACTCAACAAGACATTATCACTCCATTCGCCCCTTGTTTCATGAAAGTGGACGAATTTGAACTGGGGCGTGTCTGAAAGTACACATCTGAATTGATTGCAAGAGATTCCGCAACAGTTTTTCTTTACTTGATAACACTTATGGAAAAATTCGATTCATCGCGAGAATTATAAAAGAATTTCATGAACGTTTCACGTCTTCCTTCCAGGAAACAAGAGCGGTATCATTTTGCCGAAATGTATCTTATTTTAGAATTGTAAACCGTAAACAATTAAATTTTACTCGCTGAAGAAGAATCCGAGATCATATTAAATTCCGTCCAACAAGACATTCGTTTGTCCCCAAATTCTCAAAGGAAATTGGAAATTTCAAGTTTGGAGCCTGAATATCTCGGTTGAGTTCGTAACGAGAAAAATCCGTATGACGGTTTAGAAGTCATTTCTATTCTGAATTTCGTGAGGATCTCGAAAGAGATAATTCCCGGGAATTTATGATTTTTAGGTGAAAAATTTTTATATTGGAAAATTTTCCTCTGGTTTCACCGAAATTTCTTGTGAACCTTGACGTCGACTTTCTGAAACACAAAATTTTTGGAAACCCATTCATGAATTCGAAGGTCGTCAACAGTTGGAGTAATTGAGCTCAATCGATCTAGAAAATCTGTTGTGAATTGAACCAGTTAAGTGTTTCAACAGTCTAGCATTATTTAGAATATATGTGAAATAAATGAATATTGAAGCGAAAGAGCTAACGGTCCTTTTTTTTCGGTTTTTCCATTCAGAAATTTTATCTCCTTAAACCATCGAATAAAGAAAAACAGTCAACCATCTTACCTACTGATATTTTGAATCATTCGAGCTCAAATAATGCTATTCCCTAGAGCAAGCGCGTAAAAATTGACGGAGAAAAACAACTCTACATAAGCTCTAGAAATTTTCCGAATTTAGCTTTGTTTGAAGTTGCAAATGGTTCATTTCGAAAAAAATTGATCAAATTATTCGGAGTTATGAAAAGAATTGCGATTTTGCTTTGTAAGTTTTCCACGATTGAAAAATGGAGAAAAAACTTTTTAGATGATTCAAAAAAAAGGAACGAACTGTAGCCACAAAATTTCATCATGTTATTTTCCATATCGGAATAAATACCGAAAAAACCTAGAAAAGCACTGCCGTGAAGGCAGCAGCTTTAGCGCGCATGTTCAATAGAGATGAACGCTTTGGCAACGAATTTGAACATGCGCGCAAAAGCTGCTGCCTTCACGGCGGTGCTTTTCTGGGTTTTTTTCGATGAAGTACTGGATTTTGATTCGATCTAATCTGTATTTTTGGCAATATTGGGAAAATATAGTTTTGAATGGGTATATCTACGGAATCATTGGGCGGATTTTACCCATTCGCGAATTCGGCCTTAATTAAGGTAATTAAGGTCCAAACCTTCTGTACAAATATCGAGTTTCTAAGTTGTTTCTTTCGGAAGTTATTGTGTTTACGTTAGGACGTAAGGCCCACTCAATGATTCCGCAGATATACCCATTCAAAATTTTATTTTCTCAATATTTCCAAAAACACAGATTGGATCGAATTGTAATCCATTACTTCATCGATAAACGACAGTTCGAAGATTCATACAGAATTTAATAAGGATAATATGATAAGAAGATCACAGAATATCCAACAGTTGAAAAACATTTTTTTTTCAAATTGTTCTTATGACATGATCATCACGAAATTTAGCACAAAGTTGTACTTTAGAATCTTTGAACTAGCTGCAAAGTTTCATTATGATTTAATCAGTTTTTCTTGAGTAATAACGAAAAAAACAACGATATTGAGAATAAAACCACGAAATTTTACATATTTTTTCGCAATATCTCCTAAACTAATAGCCGTATCGAATTGAAATATAAAGCTCAAGGTATGAGCGAAATTAATTTCCGATAGTTTTCCGATCTTTTCGAAAAAAATTTTTTTTTTAATTTCTTTTAAAATTGAGTGACCTTGGAATCCCAACAAAATTTTGCACAAAGTTACGCGTAGTTATGTTTCAACTAACTGCCAAGTTTAAACCCAATCGGTCCAGTAGTTTCTGAAATATCAGGGAAATCCCCTCAAAATTTCAAATGTCTATAATTCCGAAACCATTCGGCCGATTGGACGAAACGTTAGCACGCTGTTCCCCTGGAACATGCGACCGAAAATCATACATGGTTTATTCACGACTCTCTTTGCGAATTGTAAACATAAAAACTTCCGCAAGCCAATAGAAATTGGAATTGACCACGAATCTTTCTTCAATGCGTCCAACCTAATCATTTGAGACCATTTCCGTCTTGAAGTTGAAAATTGAAGTTATAAGGGCGAAATGCCAACGCTCCAGGTGCTTATTTAAAACCGCTTAAGAATATAAGAATAGGAGATGAATGATTCCTCAGTGTCCCATTCAACTATTTCGTCTGAGAACGAATGGAAGAAAATGTGAAATTCTCCAATGATGCTTTTTCTGGTAAGAGTTTCTTCAAAGGTGTTTCGTCTATTTCTTCAAAATTTCATTAGATACTCGTAAAACTATATAGGTGCATTAGTTGTTAATTCATTCCAAAAAATTAAAGACGTACAACTTCAACTCTGTCTGTCATAAAATTCTCCACAAAACCAATCCATTCTGAGCAGTCCCCGATAGGTATTTAATTAACTCTCAAGATACACCAGCAAGAAATCAATGACCGCATTGAAAGTCAGCACACAAGCCAGTAAATATTCTCTAGGTGCGAAATACTGGGGATACAAAAAACATAACCATACAGTAAAAGCGGTGTCAGAAATATTTGTATGTAATTTATAAGCATGCAATGGATGAGATACAGCAGTTGTATTCATTAAGTCGTAAAAAGTGAGCGAAATACTCGAGTTGTTCGCATGAGAATTTGACTGATCTAACTTCAAGAATTGGTCTGAAAAAATCCAATAACATATGCTCATGGTCGGCAGAATGAAAGGTGTCCCAAAATAAACACAGGATTTCAATTAGATATCAATGATAACCTAACATAATTACTGGAGCTCTCTTCTCTCCGCGAACTAATTCCTATATCAATAATAAAGTTCATAGGATAGGGATGTTTATGGAATAGTAGTAGTACAGGGTGCGAATGGCCACACGGCTTCATTGCCACATGCGTATTCTTTAGTCGAAATTCTTCATGACTATTTCGCACAAATAATGTTGCTGAATTTAATTCAATTTCCTCCCACTGGCAGTTGTTGGAAATCAAAAAGTATTGAAACACACGATCCTGGCGGCCAACAAAGAGGACACGACGAGAAAATGCATCAGTGATAAAATTGATCTACGGGCTGTATGGCATGTGTCGCCATCTTTTTGAAATATCATATTTGCCACATCAATATCCTACAACTTCTGCAGAACTAATTGCGTTATCATGTCGCGATATGGAGCATTAGTAATATGTCAGTATATAAGTATGGTCGATAACTGCTTGTGACATCATTCCAAGCAACACTAACTTCGTGAATCAACTGTGCCACAGGCTTTCGAGCTTGGTGCAAAATGACAGTTATTCCCGCCATCATCCACACATATTCAATGGGATTAACTTCTGATGAACTAGGTTGCCGCGGCAAAGCTTTAACGTCACCTTCTTCGAGAACGTCCATAGAGCAACGAACAATATGGAAACGTGCGTTGTCTTGCTGAAAATGGAAGTCAACAGCAAACGCAATATCACGTCGCTCTACCTTGACTCTATGGCGATTCGTCGTTAAATACGACATTATGCTATTCTGCCACCCACTGCTGCCGTTTTCTGCACCAGTTCAAACGTTGACGACAGTGGTCCGCAGTTTAAGGCAGCACTAATCGTGAACGGTGTGGAAAGACTCCAAAGGCTCAAATACAGCGATATAACGTACGTATAGTAACAAGTCTACCTCTTTCTGCGAACCATTGATCAGTGGTTTGAATCTTATTGACGAAAAGGTCTAGCAGCGTCAGTTATCCGATGACGTTCTGTGGTACCTCTCGGTTGACCAGATGGTCTTCTCTGTGTTCCTCTATCTTCATTTGTCCATATACGAAACGCACGAATTACCGTCATTTGCAATACAATAAACACGATGGATATTTTCGCGAAAAGACAAACCAAATTCTTGATAGGCAACAATTCTACCCCTGTCAGAATCACTTAGGTTGTGATAATATTGACATCTACTTCGAACTCGTGACATTTCGTTACGAAACACTTTTGCATAGTCTTCTGCAGGTCAACTATAATAACTTACCGTATTATTCAGCTTTCATGAACCGCAGAATGACCAAAAAACCTTTTTCAAATGCAAACTAAAACGTTGAAATAGTTATAATAGCAAGCTTTGAATATAGTCATTCTGTTGACAATAAAAGGGAGTTCGCAAATGGTGATGTCTTCATCTTCAGCCCAAAATCCGCACCATACAAAGACACGTGGTGGATGCATTTGCTCTTCGGCAATCACATTGAGTTTGAAACGTGGTTCATAATAGATGATTTTGCTGAATATATCAGCATCCACTTGTTGATTTCAAAATTCCTGTACATTATAAGGATTCAATTGTTGTTCAGATTTTTTAATTTTCAAGCATGGATCTACTGAATATTTTCATCTTTGGTCGAAATACGCAATTCTTGCCCAAGACGCCGAGTTTCAATAACACTTTCACGCATCGTTTCCATATTAACATTCGCATGAGCTTTTCCAGCCTATACAATCTCCTTGAAATGTTCAATTGATCACTTCACAGCTGATGAACTATTCCGCCAATATCTTGTATGGAATTTGAACTGCGATAGCCACACTCTATGTTTTGAAATACTTCTCATTAATGAAAACAGAATGTTCTATCGTGTTAACCTTAATTTTTATCAGCGCTGTCAAGGTGGTATCTTTTCAAAGTTACTGTAAGAACACTTGAATACACCAGTGGTGGCAATTTCAAATCTTGAATTAATTTTTGGACACCTTTGAGGTAACAAAATATCATATTTCAAAATTACTCACTCTGAACTTGCTGCTGCACTGGGCAGGGTACATACTGCTGAACGAACAATGAGAGATCTACATTGCTTCTGAAGTTCCCTCAGTTCTTCCTCAGCAGATGTCAGTCTACTGGCCATGTGCACCCTAGCATCGCTATCAGGAGAGAGAACTACTTCTAACTGCCTGACCAATCGCCTGATAGCAGCCAACCTTCGTTCTCTCTCGCCAACGTCATGCTCTGACCCTTCGTCAGATATACCACTATCTGACCAGGAACCTTCTGTGAAGAGTTCGGGTATCGTGCAACCCTGCAACAAAAAAATATCATTAAATCCACGAGTCATTCTCATTGTGGTGGATTTCTGATAAACAGAAAATTTATTATTTCGCAATACTTGGTTCTCAGTGGAAACGAAAACATGTGATTTCGGAAAAAAGTGTGTGAGTAGTTCTGTATAGTGGGATATTTACTCGTGCTTGCAAAAAAATACTTTTTAATGATGCAACAGAAGAAATTTCCATAAAAGCACAGAGCGGAAGTCAGCAGCTTTGGCGCGCATATTCAACTTCGTATGTCTGGACAGTTCCATTGAGTTATTTCGGGAATAGCAAGGATACCGGGGAAACCTCGGGAAAATAGGATCAGATCAAACTGAAACTTGGTCCGCTGTTTTTGAATATTGACTTCAAGGTCTGTGCAAACGTCCAGCGAAAGTGACGAATGGTTTCCAATTTTCGTTCCCCACTGAACTAATCTTAGTAGTTCCTGAGATAGTGAGAAAATAACCTCAAAACTTCGCTTGACTATAACTCCGAACCGTTAGGCTAGTTTCAATCTTTCTCAAGTTATCCTTGCAACGTCTAGCCAGGATTCAATTCGACATCGGATTTCGTCATCAGTGATCGAACCTAGTTGTGGAAGAACAATTTGGGGAAAAAATCGAGAATCATCTCTTAACTCAAAGGAAACAAAAGTTTATGAGGTCCAGAATTGTGCCGGCTTGATTACAGATTAGAATTGATGGTTTTGAAAGCTCTAATAGAAGTGCAGGTTCGCCATAGTGAATTTATCTAATTGAGAAGAGAGTATATTGAGCTTCTTTAGATATTGAGAAAATAACAACCAACTTTGACATATTTTTTGCCCATATTTCAGAAAAAAAATATCGGATCGAGCTGAGATTTGACGATCTTTCGTTAAATATTCACATTTAGGTATGCACCAAAAAAAATTCGAGATTACAAGAAAATAACCTCGAAACTTATATCATTAAAAGATACAGATTTCTCTGTAATACATTCACATAATTTCTTTCGATATTGATATTTTACGATATACTTTCTTTATTAATATTTTATCAACTGGCATACAATTATTGAAGTCAATAATTTGGGAAAACTTTAAAATAATATAAAACAGTACAGAAATAATACTAGACATACAGTGTTTCATATTCCATTTTTCGATTTAGAATCCGAAAGCAACAATTTTTCACTATATGTTAAAACCTTACACGTGCTTTCACGAACATTTGATCACAAACGAAACAAGAATGACGTAAAATTACCGACAAGCTCATCAAATGCTTCTGTGCATAAAACATTTTTTTAACAAACTAACATAAATATCTGTTGATAAGTCAGCAAATATTCCAATCTAATCAGACCAAATCAGCCAATCAACTAAAACATCTACACCGAAGAAGCGGTCTCCAAGATACATGGTTTTTACCGATCATCATAAAACCTCACCTTGTAAGCCGCAGAATAGGACTCTAGATACTGATGACCTGTTAGTCGGAACACTGCAGATTGTGTCTAGCAAACTCAACCGTTACACTCTCATACGCAACCTACCAAGTCGCTAGCTCTATCGGTTCGAAAGTGATCGTGGCAGAAGTTGTACGGCCGACCGGACATAATTGAATTTGATATCATATTGTTCATCAGGCAGGATAACTATCACCATGGGTTGACGAAGCGACGAAATTGAAATTTTTCACTTCAACAGAAAAATTTTCTGGCTCTTGAATCAATTCCACATTCAAAGCAATACATGGTTCTGTTTTTGAAATGGAACAATGTGAGACGCAGGAAGTTCAGTTACAGATCCCGTAGCCTGCTTCCGAAGATTTTCGCCATGTACTGGCAGATGCTCTCGCTTTGTCCATCACCCCCTGGAAATCTATTTAGTATGCGGTACGGCACTTTTCATTACCGGAGCCGAGCGTTGAGCGGTTCATTTCTATATAGAAGTGCCGAACTGGCAATGCGTTCAACTGTCGAAGTTATGCCGCTATACGACTAGGGCCCTGTTCAGGACGTTAGTCCACTAGGCTGCTTCACGAATGCCTATTTTCACTTTTATTAGTTTTTTCGTAGAAAACTCTCCGAGGCAGTTCTAATTGTCTCTTCCTTCAGTATAAGGAACTTTTCCATACTGCGAGGTAACTGAGCTGCCGTTTTTTTCTATTCTCATGGTAGGTTTTTGCGGATAGATTCACGAATTTTCTTTGATATGCTCAATATCAATTTGTGTGACTGACAATGTGCTCGGGTCTTTCTATTCATAGAATTCGAACGAATAAAGATGAATAGTACACAAATACGAAATGACATGGAATAAAATGTTCGAATTGAAAATGATGATTCTTTTTACCAACGCTTCGTACTTTCGCTTTGGCTTTGGTTTTTTCTGCTGCTGAATATTGTTGTTCGGTTTGGTCAAACAGTGGTCAGGTTAGTAAAATTAATGCACAACTTAATGTTGCCATGAGAATCATTAGTGGGACCATAAGATCTACACCTCGACAGTGGTTACCAGTTCTTTCAAAGATTGTACCGCCCCATATTCGTAGACAGGCTGCAGTGAAAAAGTCTTGGGATAAATATCATTCTTTTCCCAATTTATTCCCAAACATGTCTTATATTCCGGATTCTAAAATTGCTAGATTCTTTATTCGAATAAAAGTGACAAAAAAATGAGTTCGGAATGAAATTCGTGTAATATTTTCAACGAAGGCTTGATAAGCGATCCTTCAGACTTAGAACCGGTCCAAGGTGCGAATGCGGAGAAGAATAAAAAACAATAGAACGTTTAGTTGATAGTTGTCCAATATATAAATTTGACGATGGTTTTTCGAGGCAATTCATTCGGTGTCTAATTTTTTTTTGAGGTAGATCGTGAACTTCGAATTAATTTAATGAATAATAAAACATTCACTTGTTCATCGAAACCTGCATCCAAAGGAAAGAAAAAAATTTGTTTCATTGATGAAAAAGAAGCCCTTTAATAACAAACAATAATTTAACTACACTTAAAAGGGATGACAGAATTTTTCCTGGGGTTTTTTATCTATGCTCTTGTATCATACGTAAAAATGTATGGTACCCCGTTTACATTTCCTGTGCTAATAAGGTGATAACACATATTGTTTGATATAAAAAACTGTACTGCTCATTCTCAAAAAGTATATATACCGCATCACGCATCAGCTCCCAAAGAAATTGTTTTTCAAGATGGAAAAAATCTAGAAAAGTATTGACTTGAAGCGCATGTTTTAATCCGTTGCCAAAGAGCCTTTACTTTCAGATGAATAAAAAACTTTTTGAATTGTTGTAATGACATGATTATCATGAAATTTCGCAAAATTCGCCTATCAGCATTTCCAACTAGTTACCGAGTGTGACCATGTACGGATCAGTAGTTTTTGAGTTAGTCCCGAAATTGAAACGATACCTGGGAAAAACCAGGAAATTTTTTGAATTTTTTGTCACATTTCCAGAAAAAATATTGCCTTCAATATGTTCTTAACTAATCTAACAAAGTTCTAAATTTTTCGAAAATAAAATGTTTTCACGTTCATTAATACTTTTCCAACAGAACATATCGGAAAGTATCGCTTATTAAGAGCAAACAATACCTCGAATATAACGGGATGACTTGTGGAGGCCAGAGTTCGTTGTTTTCTCAAAATTTATTATTATTAATGAAACTTAAATGTGGCTGTGTTGCCTGGCCGTAATGGAAGTCAAAACCCAGAAAAAAACTAGAAAATTAAGGGTGGTACCTCTACCAATTTACTTATTATAAAATTCCTTACAATTTTTCGAGTATGAGTCAAACTTTGACAGATGACCAAAGATCGCCGATATGCGGTGGATAAAGCTTTTCATCACCCCAGGACACCACCAGATTCGTCTCCGAACAACATAAAAAATAAACGACCTTGTGACCCAGGCTGGCGTTATGAAAATATTTAATAAGCAAACAAGAGGTCTGGCAAACCTCCCCGTTTTTATTATAAACAGATAGGGAACTTGACGCCGCTAGCCAGCCGGAAGGAAATAGCCGGTAATAATCTGACTATCCTGTAGTCGAGGAGCAAAGCTTGACCTCTGGGCCTGAGTTAAGCTCTCAGATCCGATATTAAATTTGTATTTTTACGCTGATTCTGTGGAACATTCGGGCTACGTGACCGGAAAGCAAACCTGGACACGATTAACGATCCAGCGAAGCATTACGTTGGTCAGATCAATTCGGATGCCGGCCATCGCAGGGGAGTCTATTCACTTATGTTTCTCCACCCCGTGATCAGGCCGAAATATGATTTTGCTCAACGTTGACGTTGATTCATTGAGTTGCACCGAATTTGAATACAATGAAAACCCTCGTTTCAGACGAAATGACGAGTGTTCCGGACTTTTATACATGGCGTAGGTGCAGGCGTGCTTGGAATATCGTCATTTCCTGCTCGAAAATTAATCATTGCATAGGAACAGAAGATGTAAGAAGTTCGACCAAAAGGGTTCTTAACCATTAGAATCATAATATGCAATTGGGCTGCAATATGTGCATCTGGCAACAGAGCGTCCTATTCTTCTCATTCTAGTTGACATAAGAATTTTAGTCGACGTTCGATAGACAGTGATGAGTTTCAACCTGACGTGAAGTCAGAAGCTTTTGGAAGCTCATTCAAATTTATTGGCGAAGCAATCAACTTTTTTGGTAGTGATCACGGCCAATACTGATTGACTTTTGGATAATACAATTTTGGACACGATTAACGATCAACCCCGTGATCAAGCCGAAATATAATTTTTGCTGAACGTTGATGTTGATTTAATTCAATTGCACTGAATTTGAATACAATTAAAACTCTCTTTTCAGGAGAAATGAAGAGTTTTCCGGACTCTTATACACTGCGCAGGTGCAGAAGTGCTTCGAATATCATCATATCTTGCTCGAAAATTAATCCTTGCGTAGGAATATATGAAGAGCAGTACCCAATCACGAGAGAACATCTGACGGTAGAGCGCCCAATTCTTCTAATTCTATTTGACATAATGATTTTACAATCATTAATTGATATACAGTAATTGTACACTCCACACAAAAATAACACTTTATTATAGATTCGAACGAGATCGACACGAAATTGTTGACAAGCCTGTCTAATGCTTGTGCATAGAACAATATTGTCCAGAGTTCCACACTTTCCTCTTCATCTGTCAAATGAACTGTTGTGAAATTCAATCTTTATAACTTCAAGAATTATGACGGATGATCATTGTCTCTAACTTTTCTTTCATTTCATTTAAATAATGATTTTAGTAAATGTCCCATTACCAACGGTGAGTTTCAACTCAGAAAACCCGATGGAATATGACTTGAAATCAGCTCCTTGAATTGAAATTTATTGGCAGAGCGGTCAAACATCCATGTAATGATCATGACCAATGCTCCTTGACTTTCGGATAAAAATAACCGAATAGAAGTCTCCAAATCGTTTATTGTGAGATTCGATATTTGTACAGCAGTTTTGGAGTTCAATCACACATTCGAATTCATGAATGTGAAAAATCCAGCAAATAATTCCGTAGATATGTCCAGGCAAGTTTAAATCTGGTGCTCGGTTGTAAAATCTAGGGTTGAAAGTTCAAGCAAAATTCAAACAAGTTTTGGCAAACGAAAAAAATCGCTGGTACGAAACGTTAAGTATGTATGGTATTTATTATACGTTGTATTATATTTGTTTTGCTAACTGTTTCTCCACATTTTCATTCTGATTGTTAAAGACTGGTTGAAAGAGTAATTTGTAGATTGCAATATCGGAAGAAGGCATAAATGCATACTTATTTTATTATTCAACATGTTGGAATCACAGTTTCCAACAAGCTTTTCATCTTTGTTTGATCGATCAGCCCCTTTAAAGTATGCACGAGATATCCAAGGTCCTATCCTCTTTTCTTCGATAGCTTCATAGTTTCCTTCTTTTGCAAGGTAAAGATATTGACTCTGTTCCGAATATTACCACGACGCTTGAAATAATTTCAGCGTTTCTTTCCAAGTTTATTTTTACAAAGTGCATTGTCTGTTTTGAACCCAGAAGTAAGTGACTTCATACAAAGTTGAGAAGCAATTCGCCAACCCTAGCTTCACCTGTTTTTTGTGCAACTATTCTGTATACAGTGCTTTCGTGATGAAAGGAACAAATTCATTTAAAAATAAGGTTTCTATTTCATGTTAAAATCATCGGACACTACGATTAGTATATTTATTTGGACATTTTTCGCAAAGAAAATTTTGTATGCAGGGTATCTCATTTGAGCTATGACTTTGTCATTATTTTTTTTAAATGTAATACCCTGTATATCATTTCACTTTACAATTCTACGATAAATGCGTATTACTTATATCAGTCCAGAAGTATTTGAAAATGTGCAACGGGAATTCAGAAATGCCTCGAAGTAAACGGACAACCGATTCAACATCAATAATTAAATAGGAATTACATTAGTGTGTTTTCATATCGTATCTTTCATTATCCACTATCTCCGTTATATCTGGGAATCCATCGAGTGTAGGCATATGGTATGTTCACAAAAAGTAATAAGAATTTATCGTATTAAATTTAAAAATAGTAATGACAAAGTTATAGCTCCCAAATGAGACACCCTGTATACAAAATTTTTATTGCAAAAAATGCCCAAATAAATATAATAATCGATGTGTCCGTGGATTTTAACATGAAGTAGAAACTTAATTTTCAAATGAATTTGTTCCTTTCATCATGAAAGCACTGTATAGTCTCCGTTCTGTACTACAAAATATACCCTGTTGACGAAGAAGTTCAGCGTTGATTCAATCTAATCCTAGCGACCAACGATCATTTCGGTCCACTATACCGAAATGAGTGAATTTCCCCGTGTGCGGACTAGGTGCGATACCACACAACGTTTTCCAAATATGATGAACTTCCTGTAGAATTGATTGAGTTAAATTTAACCATGTGAGTGGTTAGCTACACTGTTTCTAATGAGTGTCATAGTTGCATTATTCAGTGCTTTCATGAGGTAAGGAACAAATTCATTTGAAAATTAGGTTTCTATTTCATGTTGAAATCCATGGACTCGTCGATTATTATATTTAATGAGCATTTTTGCAATAAAAATTTTGTATACAGGGTGTCTCATTTGAGAGCTATGACTTCGTCATTACTTTTTTTAAACGTAATACCCTGTATATTATTTCACTTCACAATTCTACGATAAGTGTGAACATACCATATGCCTAAACTCGATGGATTCCCAGATATAACAGAGATAGTGGATAATGAAAGATACGATATGAAAACACACAAATGTAATTCCTATTTAATTATTGATGTTCAATCTGTTGTCCGTTTACTTCGAGGCATTTCTGAATTCGATACAATGTTTCCCGATGCACATTTTCAATTACTTCTGGACTGATAAGTAATAAGAATTTATCGTAGAATTGTAAAGTGAAATAATATACAGGGTATTACATTCAAAAAAGTAATGACAAAGTCATAGCTCTCAAATGAGACACTCTGTATACAAAAATTTTTATTGCGAAAAATGTCCGAATAAATATACTGATCGACGTGTCCGAAGATTTTAACATGAAATAGAAACCTAATTTTTAAATGAATTTGTTCCTTTCATCATGAAAGCACTGTATTTATTGTGTTTTCTGTTTCTTAGATTTTCTATTTCAATTATTATGGTCATTGGTAAAAACTGTATTTTAATGAATTAAGTATATCGAAAGATGCTAATATCGAAGGATTTAATGAGAAGGTTTTGCAGAGTTTTCTGAATTTTTCACCACTAAGTATGATTCGTTTGAGAGTTATTTCAAGATTCAAATCATCATCAATCGTCAAATTTTTTGGAGGTATATTTATAATCCATTTTTTGTCTCAAATAATAGGAAGATATGCATGTAAAATCAATATTATTTTTTTAAAGCTTTTCCATTTTCTATGTGAGATAATTCGAGCTGAATATTTGTGTGATCCCACGAAGACAATCATGACGATGAAAGTTGAATAGTGCTGATGAATTTTCGATTAAGGACGAAGCACTTTGTCTAGTATCGTTTTTCAGATTTTCATTCGAATTATTGTATGCCAGTTGATAAAATTTCGACTTAGTCATTCATGAACCTTGTTTCTGAGAAAATAAAGTACATCGAAACATATTATGTGAAGGGTTCACAGAATGTATTTACAACCGCCACCTAAATGATTCATTGTAAATTTATTTTGATACGAATATGAGTATGAAAACATTGGACAATCTGAATATAAGGATATTTCGTTGTTACTTCTATTTAATATCGAACATCAAATATAATCCGAGCACTTCATCGAAGCTATGGACATAAAATTTGTTCAGAAAAAAATGGCTGACTCACCTTGACCACATTAGTTTCGGACAGCAGCTTGGCAACATCGCGAACATATACTGCTGTTTGTTCCGAAAGAGTTCCTCCTTTCAGAGCAGAATCTAATAATCGTAGAGTTTTCTCGTCACTCCTCAAATCCCCATGAAGTTGATCTAGTCTACTTTCCAAAGTCTTCCACGTCTCCAGCAACGGCTGAAGTTGACTCAATCGATCTGAAGTTCTGGAATGAACAGAACCGACGTTAGAAGATTTGAGGATATAATTCCAGCATTTTGCAGATTTATGAGGTTTTTCTATGCCTTTCTTGTATAAAACTATAATTTATTTATATATACAGGGTCCCGCAACAGTGGCGCGGTGTTCCATATCTCTGATTAGGAAACAGATGGGAATCTGGTTTTCTATGACGGGACCTTATTGCTCGAACTCGACAAATCAAAAAGTTTTTCGGTAACACAGGGTGTTTCATTTTTTCTGGGGGGCCACAACTTTGTTTTTTAAATGAGAACCTGTATTTTTAATTACTTTTTTCCTAGTCAAATATTGTACATTTGTTACTCTCCCAAACGGTATATCTGAAATCGAATTGGGATATACAGGAGATAAAAAACAGCCTGCCACATATTGGAAATAAAAATTACCAGAATCTTTCTTATTTCAAATGGAACACCCTATATATTATTGATCCATAAGGAGCACCAAGAAAAACTCTACAAATTTCGTCCAGTGGTCCTCATGGTTAAAGAAAGTGCAAGTTTTCATATTTCTTCGCTATGATTTCGTTGAACGACTTGATATTGATATAATAGTTTCAACTATGGTGGCTCGCTAGATCACTTGATTTAACAAAACTAATTTTTACTTATGGGGATACATAAAATATGATTCACGTCGAGCCACCAACTTCATTCGAAAATTTGCGACATGGAATAACGGATACTACACCTTTCTTGGTAGAACAGTATTTCGAACATAGACTTTATTCAAGAAAATGGAACACATGTGAAAAACATAGGTTTCAATATCAACTTTCATTAAACTTCTGTACTCTTAGCGATAGATAACCTTTTGAGGCCGATCATTTGAGTGCAAAAAACCAACTAAAAGAGATTTTTGATTTGCAAAAAAGAGCAGGAGCCGGGATCGATCGCTTGATTCGTCGATTTTGAGAATTTTTTTTCACTCGGCAAAGTCGAAACCTCACATTTTTCAGTCTACTGGTTGGCTTTTTCGTGCAAATTTCCTCCGAAGAAGCCGAAATGTCGTCTGAATTGTTCTCTTTCGAGTTTTAGCTCTCCACGATTCACATATCATTTAAATATTATGGTATAGAAATATTTTTCAGAAAAAAGAGCTGTTCTGAGGGAAACTAGTGAAATTAACCATAAGGATTACCAGACGAAATTTGTACAGCTTTTTTTGGTGCTTCTTATGTATCGATGAATAAAGGGTATTCCATTTGAAATAAGCAAGATTCGACTAATTTTCATTTCCAATATTTGGCAGGCTGTTTTTAGTAGCCAGTATATCCCAGTTCGAATTTAGATAAAACGTTTGATGAAAACGATGAAATTTGTCACCGAATGAAAGTCGACCATTACAGTTTTGTTCATGCACAACCTACAACCCCTACGAACCCTTTAATGGAGAAAAAAAATGGAGGGGGTTGAAAGGGGTTGAAAGTTGTGCATGAGCAAAACTGTCATGGTCGACTTTCATTCGGTGACGAATTCCATCAGGTACCATCGACTCAAAGAAAATGAGCCATGACAGAGTGCACATACTGGAAACCTCTTTGAACTAACTAACTTTTTCAAAAAAAATTATTTTTTTCTTGAAAATTTCTGCACGCCTGTAAAGAAGATACAAAGACCTTGCCAAAAAAGTACCACATGACCCACTTTCCCTATTCAAAAAATTTAGAGGGTTGACTGGGATGGATTTTTGTTGCACCCTGCATCAAAAATCCTGTATATTGACTCAAAAATAAATATTTTATGGTATGGATGGTGAATGTAAGTTGCTTTTTGGTTTTGATGATTTCCAGATAAAATATTCGTGGATATGGAACAAGTTACAAAAATCCATAAATGGCTCGATTCACTACCGAATTGAGCTCAATTTATCAATTTCGCTCGAAATCAAGATGCGCGACCGTTCAATCTCAAGAGCAAACAGTACCGCAAAGATTCATTAAATAAATCACCTTTCAAATTGCTATTCCATACACACAAAAATTTCATGAGAAATCCTCATATTAAAATTCGAAGAAAATGTTAATGTCCCTTTCAGTATCCTGTTTTGTGAATGGAAATGACAATTCCTATTGATTCTTTCCTCTCTTTAATGTTCAACTATTAAATAAATCACGGATGACGTACAACCCAAAGCTGTATAAATATATAGGTATATGTAAAATGTAACCGAAAGTACTTGCAAACCAAAGCACGTGATATGTGGGTGCAGCTGTCATTATGCATCAACGATGTACAAAAGGAGAGAGGGTTGTCGTCAAGTTTTGAATACTAATTGATACTACCAAGTACTGGCAGCTACTTAGTTTTCCACACTACACTTATCGCCGCAAACTCCGAATGCCCTATCTATCACGTATGAAGTCGTGAGAAAACGCTACTACTAGAATAATTCATTCTGTAAAATGTATTCGATAATGTTAACAGTTAAATCTGTTTATATCGATTTAACGACGACGATTCCGAGTATTAGATGTGAATGCGACCTTCCGTCAGTTGGGCGTTGAAATATACAGCTTACTTCGCGGAAATGTCACCGCCCTCGGCAAGCAAGTTGAGTGAAATGACCACTCCCTCGAATTTTCTCCTTCCAAAAGTGCATATGATGAACTTCTAGCATGTTGAGCCTAGTTGAGGCTCATTTTCGTGTTCACTATGTAACAACTCGCTACCGATTATTTGATCGGGGTCGTGTGGCTTGAATCGGCCTTAAAACTTCAACCGATACGATTTTCCTTTCTTTCATCCTGCTTATTCATTCGTAAGGAAATCGCTGATGATGTTCATTATTCTTTTAAATTCATTAGAAGCCTTGGCTGTCACGTCGTGGGGATTTAGAACTTGGTCACTCATATGTAAAGTTCTTGAGCTTACCAGCTTTGAACATTTGGGTGCCATGTTCGGCTCTTAGATTCTGCATATCTCATCTGCTGACTTGTCCATGCGGTACAAGAGATGCTTGTACAGACAGTGCCCTGTCAGCAGTCCCACCATGACACGAAGCTCAGGTAGTGGTAGCTGCACAAGCTTTCTTGCATATGATGGGGAGAATTCAACAGATCTTTTTGCTTTTAAGAGTCTGGAGTACTTCTCCATATGGCTATTCTGTTATTCAGGTCCCATTTAGGTCGGAACGCTGACCTTTAGCGGTCTTTTCCAAGTTCATAAAAGGTTTCTGGTCCGTCAGGTGCTACACCTGAGCTCTTCTTTGCTAGCTCATTGGTCTTATTATCTCCTTCAATACCCTAGTACCCTTAGCACTCATAGAGGAGTCACTACGTTACCCCCGGCACGTCAACACACAAAACTGACAAACATGTACGATACCAATCCAAATAGAATCCTAGAACGTCCCATGCATACTAAAAGAGTCATCATTTGGTGTGGATTTTGGAGTAGCGGCGTTACCAGTCCATACTTTTCTGAGAACGATGTTGGACAGGCCACCATAATCAACGGCGAGCGCTATAGGTCGATAACTACATACTTCTGTTGGCTGCAATTGATGTGATTTCATGAAGAAGGCACTGTGTGCCACACAGGAGGAGATTACAATGAACAGAATTACCACAAACTTGCAATTCATAGGAGACGTAAATAGGTGTTTCATTCAGGACCTAACAAAATGAATCCGACAATATACTATATATGAATTGACTAATTAACAAGGCTTCCTTGATTTTCCTACTCCATGGCAACTAAACTGTCGAATGGTTTCTGTTTGGTCCTGAATCAAACACATATTTTGTCTCCTCATAAACGCAACCTTGGGGTGATTCTATCCATTGTGACCTCAAAAATGGTCTTCCTCGTTCATTATTCTACTCTACGGAAATTGAGTTGTCGAATAATTCTTTGATTTGCAGTACTAAGTGTACCCAGAAACTCGATTATAGACTCATCTAGCCTATATATACCGTCATGTGAAATTTCAACTTGAATAAAACACTTCATGAAACATCTGTCATCAGCTTTCCGACTTTTACGTACAAGTAGTTTACTAAGCTAGACCATCTAACACATCAATGAATTTCACTTCTTGCAAATTTTACCATTTCTTTCTTGATGTGAGACTACCCACATGGCCAAAACTCAAGCTGAAGAAACCATTCCTTCAGCAGATAAAACTTCTTATGTCACTGAGTCTGAGTATATAAAACTTCATGATTCTCTCCTATCCAGGATTTCGAGAAAAGCCATCGTTTCTTCATCACCAAGTTTATTCTCATAACAAACTTTTACCCCAAATAAAGTTTCATTAGTGTGCACTGAATCCCTCTACAACTAATCATTATTGGCGTAGTGGGTACGGATTCCCCTAATACCAGATCTACTATATCGTATTCCTTGTGCGAATAATGACTCGTTCAACCTCTGTAAGGGAACTTCATCATTGGTAGATTGAGCTACTTCTTACCGGAAATCAGATGAACTACGCTAGTAATTGAATTACTTTTTTTCAGTTCGAAGAAACACACAAATATACGGTAGGTATTGGCAGATCCAAATGTGGAGATTTTGAAATGATTCTATTCTTGGCAAAAGAGAACCTCATAGTTATATAAAAAATGTGAGATGGGAATGGGGACCACTTACTTCTGATGTAAATTTTCCCACAAGCTGTATAGATGCGAGATATCGTTCTTCAAGGAGGAAGCGTTGTATTCTTTATTCTCGACAACAAAATGATGAACTAGCAAGTTCAATTCGAAAAGTTTCTTCTTTTTCTCTTGTATATCAGCCAATAATTTCTGGAACAAAAAAATGTATTATTTTTCTGGAAGGAAAATTGGCCTTAATTGATGAATAATTTAATCATATAGTCGTAATGTAGCGATGTTCAATGTTCTCAAATAATCAGGTAATGTATGAATATTTTTTCCATAGAGTAAGGGAAAGAGGCACATGTTGTCTAGAGAAAGATATAGCAAAGAGTGGCAAGAAGCCCGCCAAGTTGCATTGATTAGAAGTGTCGAGCGTCTTATGTTATGCTTTTTGTGAGATTTAACAAAAAAATTTTTTTTTAGTGTGTTCAATCTTGTTCAGCCTTAAACTCTACAGGCAGGTTCCAAAAGGGCCAAAATATCAAATTTCAGATGGCATTTTTCTCATATGGGTTTTTGTTTAATTGAAACTAATTTGTTTTATTTTTTCCTTATTTATGGATAGGACATCCATAATCGTATAATATAGATTTCCAAAGGACAAAGTCCCAAGGAAAAAATGGTAAGTGGTGGTACCAAGAAAAAATTTTGTTCTTACGACATCCATTTGAAGTTTATTAATTTGTGTTGTAATATTTTATTTGAAGATTTCGATCTCATAACAATAAGTTGACATGAGTGAGTAGTAATAAAACTTCAAATATCTTTCTGACTAGGTTGATTTCGTATTCCGTTTTGTTTCAATATATCTTTTGAAATGAGGGTTAAATCTGAGAGATTGATTTCATTTTCGATTTCCGATTGTGAAATAATTTTAAGTTGAGGATGATAATTATCAAATTCAAATATTTGTTGTTTATTTTTGAAATGATAATCGACATTGGTCAATTGAATGAAATATTTTATAGATCAAGTTATTAAACCTCAAATGTTAATAAATAATAAATAAATAATTCTACAAATATTGAATTTTCATTGATTGAAAATGTTTTGAACAAAACATTATAGCGATCTCAATCGGCATTTGTATTTTTCTTTCCGCGAATAACCTTGAAATTTTAAGTAACTGCTTTGTTTATATCAATTTTTGTAATATCACAGAGAAAACCAATCTATAATATAATATATAATCTATTTGGAAAAAGATTTTAAAAAAATTCCTGAAATGAGTGGAATTGCACAATATCAATTCCGTAAGGTTTTCATAAAATAATTTTACACTTTAATGCTCCTATTCGAGAGCTTGCGCCAAGAGAAAAGCACATAAATCATTTATACCTAATTGTTACTATTTCCAATAGTTCATTTTCGTAGCTATGAAACCGAGTAATGCTTCAGCCAATGTGAGTGTTCATTATTTTAATGTTTGCTCCGAAAATTCTCAGGAAAAACGCATAAAAACAGAATTTTCATACGCTTTCAATGTCTTCTGAATGGAATTCGCGGGCTTTCTGTCATAACTAGCTCTATCTCTATCGGGCAACACTTTCTCCCACAGTGCAAACTGGCATGCCTCATCTATGGTAGGATATATCTATGACTTTCTCAATATGGTTCATAGACACCAACTACATAATGCAGATATTAAGTTATTGAAGTTGATCACTTTCACGACAGGATGTGAAAATATTCGAAATCCCGTATTTTTTCTTATTTTAGTTGATGAATGTTTTGACAGGAACCTGCATTTTTAAATTTTTTTTTTTTGTACATCTGAAATCTAATATTTCTGAAAAACGGATCCAATTGGATTGAAACCCAGTACCTGATTAAAAATGAGAACTTGAAGGTTCTTGTAGTTTCGTGAGGAATTTATGATTAGGATATCGCAAAATATAAAATATTCAAAAAAGAAATATCGAATATTTTTTTGAATTATCGGTGGATGACATCACCACGAAATCTCGCACATGTTTGCCCATCAGCATTTCTTCACCTACTACCAAGTTTCATCATAATCGGCGATATTTTCGTAGTTATTTCGGAAATAACAACGATACGAGGAAATAACTACGAAGTTTGACATGTTTTGTCGATATCTGCGAAAAAAGTGAGCAGATCGAATTTAAATTTAATACACAATTGTTTCACATAGACTTAGAGGTATGTGCTAGATCTCGTTTAGTAAGTTCCAAGTAGCTAGCTCGTTCCTTTTTAAAATTATCGTGGCAACGGCCAGTCGGACATAATTGAATTTGAGCCCCGATTCTTTTGCAGTATAACCAGGTCATTGAAAACAATTCCCGGCAAAAAATTCGAAAATTACAGAAATTAGTGCGCCATTCCCGAAAATTCTAGAAAAGCACCAAAGTGAAGTCAGGACGTTTAAATTCGAAGCTATGTCCACATGATTTTTGCATGGATCTTCAAGCCGTCAATTTTGTAAGTACTATATTTTCCAACAGAGGCGAAAAAATTTGTTAACTGTCGGATAGAACTAGAGCATATTCGGCTAACTTTTTCAGAAAAGGAAGAAGAGTTTGGATAATTACCTAACCTTCAGAAATACATTTGGACAAAAATTCTCGAATGAGAACACACGTCAAATCAACTGATTTTGAAGATTTTCACCTCTTTGTCACATGGACCGTTTATTGTTTCAATATTATTCATAATGCAACATTGTTTCAAGAAATTCCTCTTGACAAGAAGTATTGTATAGCTCGTAACTCAGGGCCGATTTCTAAATCAATAATTGCGCGCATGTTCTAGGGGAACAGCGTGCTATCGTTTTGATCAAATGTCTGTAATTTTGGATGATTGAGCCGAAAATGGTCTCAATCGACTAGGTTGGACTCACTGATGACGAATCCGGTGTCAAAATCGATTCTGTCCGGCCGGCCGGCCGGCCGGCTGGCCGGCCGGCCGGCCGGCCGTAGACACGATAACTGTCGAACGAAGTGAGCTAGCAACTTGAAACTTTCAGGGTAGTTCGCGCATTGAAATGCCGCGGTTAAGTTCGTTAATGGGCCAAATCGATCGAATAGTTTCGGAGTTATAGGCATTTGAAGTTTTGAAGTTATTTATTTTTTATTTCAGAAACTACCTGAGCGATTGGATTTAAACTTAGCGGTTAGGTGAAGTACAACGACGCGCAACTTTGAGCCAAATTTGGTCAGGATCATATTGTTGGTTATTTTTAAAAAAAATTTTTTTCGAAATTTTTTTCCAAAAAAATTTGTTTTTCGGAAACCATTTATCATATCCAAGAAAAATTATACTCACGCTTTGACCTTCTAATTTCACAGCAATGCACCAAATTTCAGTTCGATACGATCATAAGTTTTGGAGATATCGGGAAAAAATATGTCAAATTTCGAGGTTTTCTTCTCGATATCGTTGATTTTTTCGGTATAACTCGAGAAATACTGATTCAGTCCTGATTAAACTTCACAGCTAGTTTTAAGACGCTGAAAGACAACTTTATGCAAAATTTCGTAATTATAGGGTAATTAGAACAATTTGAAAAAAAAATTTATATGATTTTCTCATCATATCATCCTCATTAAATTCTGTATGAAACTTCGAACTGTTATTTTCGATGAAGTACTGGATTTCCATTCGATCTGATCTGTATTTTTGGAAATATTGGAAAAATAAAATTTTGATTGGGTATATCTACGGAATCATTGGGTGGATTTTACCCATTCACGAATTCGGCCTTCGTAATTAAGGTCCAAACCTTCTCTACAAATATCGAGTTTCTAAGTTGTTTCTTTCGGAAGTTATTGTGTTTACGCAGTCGGCCGTTAGGCTGACCGTAAACACAATAACTTCCGGAAGAAACGACTTAGAAACTCGATATTTGTAGAGTAGGTTTGGGGCTTAATTACGAAGGTCGAATTCGTGAATGGGTAAAATCCGCCCAATGATTCCGTAGATATACCCATTCAAAATTTTATTTTTACAAAATTTCCAAAAATAGAGATCAGATCGAATTGAAATCCAGTTCTTCATCGAAAATAACAGTTCGAAGTTTCATACAGAATTTAATGAGGATGATATGATGAGAAAATCATATAAATTTTTTTTTTTCAAATTGTTCTAATAACACGATTATCACGAAATTTTGCATAAGGTTGTCTTTCAGCATCTTAAAACTAGCTGTGAAGTTTAATCAGGACTGAATCAGTATTTCTCGAGTAATACCGAAAAAATCAACGATATCGAGAAGAAAACATCGAAATTTGACATATTTTTTCCCGATATCTCCAGAACTTATGATCGTATCGAACTGAAATTTGGTACGCGCGTACGTTCAAATTCGTTGCTGAAGCGGTCATCTACATTGAACATGCGCGCAAAAGTTGCTGCCCTCACGGCAGTGCTTTTTGAAATTTTTTTTTATTCCTTTCACTTGTGTTTCAACTCTTGGGAGAGAAACCCCATAAAAAGTTTCCCGAAAAATTAAGAATTTTTTATTTATCGGTGGAAAACTAACATTGCGAAGTGCCTCGATTCACCGACCAGCGGGCAGTATATCTGGACTGCACCGAATAAATTTCTCTATAACGGCAGAGCATTAAATAATTGATTTTATGGCCGGATTCAGATCTTTAATGGCGTTTTAACAATGAAATGTGGCTATGTTTCCTCTGAATCTTTAAAGAAAATTATATTTTCTTGACATGAAAGTTGTCTGTCGTACTGACCGCGCCAGATTGATTGGGCTATAATTTTGTAACTGCTTCAGACGCTTGTACTCTGCGGGAAAAAAGCAAGTTGCAATATTCTACAATGTGAATACAGTGTATAGCAAGGGCCAGTGAAAATGAAAATTGAAAAAATGTGTGCGCGCACGTTTGAATTGTTTTGTCCTAATTGCGTTCACAAATCTTACTCAAAATTCGAACCAAATTTCATTGAAATCTGATGGATAGTTCCAGACAAAAAATTATATTTTTTAATTTCTAACAGAACGATTCTAATAAAAACTTACACAAAGTCGATATTATAAAACTAACTTCCAGGATTCAATCCGATCCAACTGAGTATACACTGAAGCCGTTTGGCTGATTTGGCTTATCAACGAACTCAACTGATGCGCATCCTACCCTGAAAGATTCAAGTCGCTAACTCGTTCTGTTCGACAGTTGTCATGTCCTCGGCCGGAAGTTTGGACAGGAAATAATTTGTCATCGGATTCATCATCAGTGTGTCCAACCTAATTGTTTAAGACCATTTTTGGAAAAATAAATCTCGAAAATTACAGACATGTAGGCGAAAACTCTAGCTCGTTGATCCCTAGAAAATGCGTACAAAAAAATAATAAAGTGATACTTGTTCTTTCAAACAATTAATCTTCTTGAGCGTGATGTCGGGAGCTTTAACGAGTTCCTTTCAACTCGTTGTCAGAGCGATTGCCCATCCAGGTCTTGACCAAGCCAAACTCAGCTCTTCTCCCAGATAAAACAATTTTACCAGCTTTTGATCTCTTTATATTTTGGATGGATAGTCACGCCGTCATTTATTAATCAACTACTAGAAATCAATTCTATCAGATTTGTATTTTTATGAATATAGGAAAAATAAAATATCGAATGGGTATATCTGTGAAATCAGTGGACTGTTTTTACTAGACCTTTGTTATTCAGCCGAAAATTCCCCCTTCAAATATCGAGTATCTAACCAAGTTGATTTTTCCGGAAGTTATTATACTTATCAGAATTGAGAGCTTGCACTAAGCCTCTCGCTTTAACCGTTTTTATTCTCTTGTTTAATTCTATTTGTTTCATAATAATATAGCCTTATGGTTGATTTACAATAAACGTTAAGCGGTACGTATAGGTAATACTTACGTAGTTTTACGATCTCCACAATGTACGTAACAGAACATGTGAATTTCCTACTTTATCTTGCTTATGCTTCGTACCAACTGTCAAAATTTTGACAACTACCAAATTTTATTTTATTTTCCAACTTGTTTTAAAGAGTTCAATTTGATTAAAAGTCATCTTGGTTAATTCTTCACAATGCTAGAGGTGAAGTTTTGGTTTTAACAAGAACTTGAAAAGGTTCTTGCAAAGGAAGACGATCGTAAAAGCTTAAAATTGCGTTGTATTCTGTAGTTTGAATCATAAAACAGATATATTGACGAGCAAAACTCTAGAATAATTGAAAGAACTGTTCAACTAGATATACACACTTTTAAATACGTTTGGTTGGCGTAAGCTATCCATAAGACTCACGTGAACGTGAATATTACTTTCATGTAAAGCCTTTGTTCCAACTTTCCGTTTCACGTATGAATTGCAATCGAGTTACGTATTACGTTCATTGTATATCAGCCATGAGGTGCCCAAAATCATAAAACATTTTCTTCTTCAAGTTTTTCTGTTATTTGTAGCTAGCTGATTCTTATCAAACGTTAAGCCGTTGTCAAGAACTACCAATTATTTTCTGAACTGAACGATCGTTGGCCGAAATCGTTCATTTGAATTTTTCATGGGCGTAAAGCAACCGAGGGGCTAAATAAAGTACGCAATGAATTATTCGAGAAATTGAAGTTTTCAAAGATTAAAGAACGGAATTGAAGGGTCCGGTTTAGGTCACTCAATGGGGCAACGTTGAGCCGAGTCCCTCGGGGACATTCAAAAGTCCTTTCGTCCAAGAAGGGCTGGTATCTCGATGCCTATATATTCCGTATTGCTGGACGGTTGACACTGCTGTTTCTGTGTTTATAAATTACGTAGGGACTGGCGATCATCTGAACTTTCTTCATGAAATGAGTTTGTCCCTCAAGATCCGGCAATAAATTTGAGTTACTTTTAGAACAGCTCATGTACAGGGTGTCGGGACAATCCGAAGTAATTTGAGTTTTTTTTATTTGAGAACATTCTTTCAGCATGGGATATTCGAGTTCTCTGTGTACAAAATACTGATGATAATATTTTTGGCGTCCGACGCACGTTTCAGGAACAATGTTCAATTCGTCAAGAAGTACGAAAGAAACAAGAAATTGTTTTCATCTTGAATCCTTACTCATCTGTTCCTCAGATTGAAAACTCTCTTTTATATGGGGATTATTCAAATGAAAGTATGAGAAATATAAAAAATATTTCGAAGCTTATTCGGTACACTTTTCTGGATTTGTAGGATCAAAAGGAAACTAATATATTCACACAGAAATATCGACAAAGGTAAACTTCGATTTTTACTAGAACACTTTTTTGCCGATCAGCCCCTCAGAGAGTTTATTTCAATAAGAAATATGGGTCGGAGCTCACCATTTTGTGAAAAGCTTCATTATGTTGCTACAGGGTTTCTCAAAAAATTGGCCCAAACGTACGCGAAACAGAATGTTTGTGATTGGAGCTTTTCGACTAGTTTCAATCCAAAGCAACCTGTATACGGTAACGATAAGATAGAGAATCCAGAAACTCGCACATGTATAAAAATAATATACCGGGTGTCCCATGGATACCGTTCGTTAGAATATTTTTGTGAACAAATCAAAATTTATGTTTGCAGTTTCGGACTTGAGCTCTCACTAGAGAGATGACTGAACGTAAATATTTTGAGATTCGTGGGATTCCTCATGAAATTCTCAATGTAAAATTTTTGAATTTCTGTAAGAAAATTCTTTTTGAACGTGAAATTCTTATGAAAAAATTGAAAATGGCGCCCCATGCTGAAACATGGTAACTTGCAGTTTTTTTATTAGAAAAATGCCGTTTTTAGGCTTCCACTTGAAGCTTCTGTCGCAATGGTCAGAATTGAAACCCATGATATAGGAGGTCACAAAAGCGCTGTCAAAGTTGGCAATTTCGATAACGTGAAAACTTAATTTTTTCGAATAAGAACCTAATTTTTCATAACCATAAGGAAATCTTAATTGAAAAATGATATAGATGTGGAAATATCAATGCCCTGAAATTTTGTATTTTCTGAGATATGCAGTCGCGATTACATTTCTAATACCAATCCTCTCAAAAATACAAATATCGATGAATATATGATATTGGTATATGAAAAATATGACTTTTAGGGCATTGGTGTTATTTTCTCGCCTACATGATTTTTCAAGAATTCTCAAAAAATTTACAGGCAGTCATCTCTTTGATCAAGGCTTGAATCTGGAATAGCAAATTTCGATTCCTTCCCAGAAGTATCCTAACGAACGGTATCCCAGGGACACCCCGTATACAAGTTCTTTTTGTAAATTGCAAAATGGCGGAGGAGTCCGGATCGGTTTCTTAGCTTGTTACTTCCTTCCATTTCTCAATTCTCTCCTAGCAAGTTCGAAATTTCTTTGGGTATTTTAGACTTCGAAGTTAAGCTCCATTAAATTCACTTCTTACTCAATAAGTATAATGTAGAACAAATACATGTCCATATTTTTACGTTGAAAAATTTATCTCGACGTTCTTGTTATTGGAAAATACTGCGAATTAAAGTGAGCCAAGTAAATGTTTCACAAATCATTCTTGTTTGGATACGTTAATAGGAGTTATATTCCACCGCTACGAATTTCATTTCCTGCACCTGGTATCGGAGAAATACTCTGTTCTGTTAACTTGAGAGGTGTTACGAGCACTAACGTGTAGTCAAATGTTCAAATTCGTTGCCAAAGCAATCTTTTCACGTATCGACCCAGTCCTCACCGCCGATCGTAAACACAAAAACTTCCGACTAACTTAGAAACTCGATATTTGTAAAGTAACTTTGGACCTTAATTAAGAAGGCCGAATACGTGAATTACACCCAATGAATTCGCAGATATACATATTCGAAATCTTATTGTTCTAATATTCCGGGAAGTACAGATGAGATCGACTCGAAACACAGAACTTGATTGAAAAACACTTTGTAGGTTCATACAGAATTTCATGAGAATAATATGATCAGAATATTCGAAAAAAATATTTGAATTTTTTTTGCAAATTGTTCTGATGACACAATGATTACGAAATTTTGAATGAAGTTGTTCATTATTGCTTTTAAAATAGTTTCAGAGTTTCTTCATGATTGAATCAGTATTTTTCGAGTAATCTCCGAGTAAAAAACCACGAAATGTTACCGATTTTCTTCCGAAAATTCGAATGGCATCGAACCTAAGTTCTGTACAGTGCTGTGAAATATGTGGCTCATGGTCTGAGCGATATTTTTTCAAATCTGATGAATATTTTTGGAAAAAAAAATTTTTCGAAGTAGTTTTTTTTTCAATTCACCAACAGTACGATCTCCACAAAACTTTTTGGACAGTTGCACGTATGCTTCAACTAACGGCCAAGTGTCGATCCCATCGCTCAGGTAGTTCCTGAAATACAGGGAACTAACCAAAAAATTTCAAATGAATAACTCCAAAACCATTCGTTTGATTTTAAATCGCGGCATATTGCAAAGCAACCTACCCTGAAAGGTTCAAGCCGAAAGTATATTCCGTACGCCCCCTAATAGTGCATACGGCCGGCCGTCGGCCGGACAGAATCGATTTTGACACCGAATTCGTCAGCAGTGAGTACAACCAAGTCGATGGAGACCATATCTGCGAAAAAATTCGAAAATTTTAGCCATATCCATACCAGCAAAAATTATAACCCGGTTCGTGGATCTGAGTCATCGTGCATGTCTAAGACAACTCAACCAAATCTCACCCTTCGAAAGGGTGGTGAAGGAATCATCCCTGTTACACAGAAAATGTACTGAATTCGAATCAATTGATTGGCTGTTGATTGTAAATTGAATTACATTGGAATGCTTGCTGCATCGAGTATAACAGCCGGCATACCAATGTGGTTGTGCTCTGCTACGTGTGTTTACACAGCCCCTGCACCAAATTGCGGTTATCGAATCTGCAAATTCACATACGGCCTGATGAGTTATTGCTCTCGACAAACTGTGATTTAGGGATGGGAATTTCACGTGAGATATGAAGGGAGTGCTATAATTTTCTACAATTATTTCTCTTGAGGTGCACGCAGAGTCAGTTCATTCGGAAGCAAAAATTCGTAAAAATTACAGGTATGAACTCTTAAAATGTAATCTTATCAAAACTTCGCGTTATTCGATTCAAATTATTACGTTTTAATTCGATTTTTCAATTACTCAACCAGAAGAAGTCAGACAGCTATATCCTCCGAATAATTGGTCCGATTTTGCTCATTTATTAATTCAACTGGCACATAATAAGAAAACATACTAAAGGGTTTTTCAAACTGCGCGGTTTTTTTTAAGAATAAATATAGATGGCGCACTGAATTTGTACTTTGACATTTAAGAAGTGTGATGTATGACATTTATAAAAATGGCTTCGTACACGATACAACAAAGCGTTCAAATTGTTGAATTATTTCATGAAAATCAGCGTTCTGTGAAAAGTGTTTTTAGAAAATTACGTGAATTTTATGGTTCACATAATCGTCCATCTCAAAGCACTATTGGTCGAATTATTAAAAAATTTCAACAGACCGGTTCGGTGGAAGATCAAAAAAGTGAAATATACAGTCGTAGCGGTCGTTCACAAAAAAATATTGATTTGGTTCGTGAAAGTGTTGCTGAAGACCCTGGAATGTCCATTAGCTACGTTCACAACAAGTTGGACTTAGTGGGTCCACAACATGGCGTATTTTACACAAGGATTCAGCTCTGAAGGCATATGAGGTTCGAATAACACAGGAACTAAAACCATTAGATCATTTAAAACATCGTTCACCTGTCAATTTCATCAATAAACAACCTGGACGAATAATCCCCAGAAACGGTGGTTTCAATTAGCCACCAAGATCATGTGATTTGACACCGATGGACTATTTTCTTTGAGGTTATGTGAAAAGCCAGGTCTATAAGAATAATCCACAATTGATTCCTGAACTAAAGGATGAAATTATTCGTGTCATTAGTGAGACACTCGTTGCTAAGTCGAAGGAAACGGTGATAAGGTTATGTTTATATTCGGATTTGAAATTTCTCGGTATCTTGCACTCAGTTTATTTCTTGAATATTTGCTTGAAAACATAGTCGAAATGGCGAATAGAACTCTCACGAATTTTGCAGATGCTCGAGAAAACTTAAAAATCGACTTAAATATATGACAATTTTCATACTCTTCAATTCTCGTTCGAGATTCAAGAATTGACCCCCAGAGAGCACATGGTCCTGGGAGCGAAATGGGGTATTCAAATGACCTGTTAGTCTAACATATATCCTGACACTTTTCCCAATTTCGACATTGGCGATTCAAACAGTGATCTGGTAAAGCTTCCTATCATCTCGTTTCTCTTCGTTTAACCATTCTACTTACACAACAAGGTTAATATTCAGATAGAATAACTAAGCGAGTTATTAACAGAAATGTTAATGCTATGTTGGTATGCATGATAAGAAGCCACCAGAAACAACCCAATTTGTGAATAGAAATCGTAGTGTTCCAATAGATCACGGGAGGAATAGTAAAATCGGACAGATCAAAGATCTTCACCCAAATGGGCACGCTCAAGTGCATTCCCGGCCGAACTAAAGCAGTTAACAATTGAAATACCTGAGTTGAGTAATTAAAAGGAATTGTTCGTCTTTTTTAGGTTTCCGAAAAGTCCGAATTGGGCGTCACACAGAGACGACTGTCACCACCGGCCATTAGTTAATTTTTTAGACCAGGAATCGGTGGTATGCGCCTTTTGTACGATAGCTGGAAGAGACCGTTTTTACAAGAGGTTGAATTAAACGATACTCGAAACTAAAAACTGGTGGTGTGTGATATTTTCAGTTTGAAATGACGATAAAAGCGTACCCGTGTCGCGCTACTGCTACGGCGTAATACGTGACGTGACTCGCAAAGATGCTGCCTCCATCACGGCTCTCTTGCAGACACGTCCAAGTCTTAATCTTGCACCACTACGGCGGCGTACAAATGTTGCGGCCTATCCCAGAACCGGACCAGCCCCTTCTTTAACCTGAATTTCGTTTTCTCGGCAAAAAAACAATAACATGGAAGATCACATCTATTCACATTGGGAAAGTATGATTTCACCCTAAGGCTGAATAACATCGATGTTTTTCAGGTTGCCAGAAGAACTCCTGAGAATTTAATACGAAAAATGTTCCTATATGCCATTTTTCGATAAATTTGAAATTGATTATTTCGTGAAATATTCGATATCCTGCTTACTTGATGTCAGGAAGGCAGAGAAACTTCTCCAAAAATTGAATAATTTTGTACGTCTCTAATTTTTGCGTTGTATTCTTTCGTCTGGAGGAAATAATTTCGCCCATTTTCATAGGAGTAATTTGGCCAAATTTACATGAAAAGAAGTAGAAGAAAAATTTTTAGATCAAGTGGATCTGCGCTGCTATTATTTTCGAAAATGTCAATTTGACAAATGTTCTTGAAGTACGAATGTATTGCAAGGAAATCATTCTGCTAATTTTCCATGAATTTTCTGATGAAAGAGTCAGATAAAGACTCTGAAACGATCCGGTTCACTTCGTTGATCGTTTACATTATTCCGATATTGTTCATAAGGCAGAATTTTCTCAGAAACTTCTCTCGACATGCGAAAGTTTTCCGCAATCCGAAAGGTACATTTCTATAATGAAAATTATAGAAATCAATTTGAAAAAATATTCGGCCTTCGTAATTAAGGTCCAAACCTACTCTACAAATATCGAGTTTTTAAGTCGTTTCTTTCGTAAGTTATTGTGTTTACGGTCGGCCTAAATTACGAAGGTCGAATTCGTGAATGGGTAAAATCCACCCAATGATTCCGTAGTATACCCATTCAAAATTTTATTTTTCCAATATGTCAAAAAATACAGATTAGATCGGATTGAAATCCAGTACTTCATAGAAAAAACCTAGAAAAGCACTGTCGTGAAGGCGCCTGCTTTTGCGCGCATGTTCAAATTCCTCGTCAAAGCGATCATCTCCATTGAACATGAGCGCAAAAGCTGCTGCCTTCACGGCAATGCATTTCTAGGTTTTTTCTATGAAATATTAGAATGGCATCATAACATTCTTAACCTTTAATTGGAAACTGTACTAGAATAACGGTAATACTGGAAAAACTAGTTTCGCTTAAAGGAAACCGAAATTTATGTTCAATGGTGACCTATAAAAAAGGTGAATATATTATGAAGTTAATTAATTCACTTCAAGCGTTAACTGTCCTATTAAATTTCAGATTTAAAGCAAGACGGTGGTTTATTCAGATTGTGATCGGGTCCAATGGACTGAGTTGCCGAAAATCAGTTTGAATTTACTGTATGGAATCTCTGTTCGATAATGATTGAACTTGAATAGTTCGACTAGAAATCTTTGACGTATGTTGAGACCAATTATCATTTGCATATTTCACTAATCTTTCTAAACGCGAAAGATTCAATTGCATTGAAATTGTTTGTGTAAGAGGGCTAGCTCCTTCAAAGTTTCATAGCATCAAGAAATGTTTATAATCTTTCTTGAAGAAAAATCAGTAATTTCAGAACAAGTTCAATTACTGGCCATTTCTGGTTGGAAATTTTGAAACGCAAAAAATATGGTTGTGATAACTGGACGTTTCAATTTTTCAGTTTCATCCCTACGTAAAATGTGTTCTTAATATCAATAGTTATTGTAGTGAGATTTCCGTATATTCGTGCCCCGTGTGATCACAGTTCATTGTTCATTATATTTTGGATCAATGAGAATCCTACAACAAATTAACCCATCTCTGGATCCAATCATAATAAATAATCATTGTGTAGCGAATATGTGAGATATATTTGACATAATAAATTTTCACATAATATGTTTGTATGATTTATTATTTATAGCAGACAATAAAAATTCCAATATTTCAAATGTATAAAGGTACCCGCACGAATATTTCAATCGCTCTCATTTTTCCCGCCACGACCCCAAAAGATGGCGGCCACTCTGTTTCTCTGATTAAGTAAAGAGTTATTCTATGATGATATTTGATTAGGCCATCGAATCTTCCGAGCCATAGATTCGCCGATTTCAAACGATCGATTTAGTCGGCAGTGCAAAAAACCCAGCAATTATATCTAAATTGTTGCAAAGTGCTTAATTCACTCATTCTTCAATTATTAGATAGCATAGTCTAGATTTTGTTGAAAATATTTCATAATTCATGTGTACTGCTGTGATTTCCGATATAAGATTCTGTATCCGTTCCATAGAACTCGTTTTGACTATCAAATCAATGATTCTTTCTGAATTCAATGGACAAACGAATTCATCGTTAGAATCGAAGCACCATAGCGCTGTTAGATTTATGTGATTCAATTTTGAAATCTGAATCGAATCCAATCAGAATAAAAGGTAATAAATAATTTTATAAATAACCGGCGTTTTGGAAATTGCTGGAGAAATGCTACTTCACTACCTTTTCACTCGATTTTTCTTTAGAGCGTCATCATTTTGTTCAAATGTCTACAATTATCGAATTTTGAGCTGAAATCGATTTGGTCTCACTGTCTGAAGAAGAATCGTTAAATATAAATATAGGTCCATCTAACGGATTAATGTATCAAGCACACTTCATATTGGAGTCTTACAGAGTAAGAATGCCTTTCGCGCTTTTAAATGCCTTAAGCACCATCTAACGGAAGAATTTGGTACAGCTTGCTACTTCTCGCTGAGTAACAAGAAATCCATACGAACTGCACCAGTATTCAATGTACAAGAAGTTTCCTTCCTGTAAGCTTGCATTGATAGAGTTCTCAGCGCCATCCTGCGTACACAGGCACAACCTACAGGACATGGATCTTTCGTTGTAAGATATCTAGTTTTCACAGCACAGGTAATTTCACCTCCACAAATTGGGAAGTTGTGAACAGAGGATCCTCAATTCAAAGATTTGAAGAAAAAATCGATTCCTACTTCAGGATCACCAGCAACAATGCAACAATATTCCCTTACCGGGATGTTCACTGTGAATATCAATTCAGTTTGTCAATAATGAAGCGGCCTCGTGAAAATCAATATCAAAACCTTTATCCAAGACGATTCTAATGATGAAAATTGAGTAATAATTGATTTTGATTGAAGTTTCATCTAGACAGATTTCGACGTAAAAATAAGGTTGCGCTCAGATGAACAGATTGAAAGTATAGTGATCCATTAAAAAAAAAATACCTGCCAAATCAGCAGACAGCTTCATGATAATTTACACAAGTTGTTTTTATGATTAAATATTCGAATTTCAAACCATTAACTGTGAAAATTCCAGGGAGAACTATTCTTAGTGTTTATTAGACCACAAAAATTAAAATAGGATGAACCCCATTAGAAAAGGAAGAGAATATAACAAAAATCAAAGGAAATATATATTAAGGGCGATCTGAGTTCGGAAAGTGAAAGGGGGGTGAGTGTTCAAGGGTAAGACACGGTTTATCTCGATTTCCGGCAAAACTACAAGTCTAGTGGAAAAAAGTTGAATGATAAAATTGTAGGTAATAAAAAGATTAAGACCTTTTGTAGCCATTCTTTTTTCACATAACCTCTATAAATTCATGTGAAAAATTCAAATAATCAAGTTTCTGGTTTTCAGTTTTATCTCACACAAAAAAAAAATCCACAAGTTTACCTTTTTATGTTCAAAATACAGTGTAATTCTTTCAATTCAAAAAATATATTTGTTCGCCTTATTTTGACTGAATATCGAAAAAGCATCCCAATTTTCAATCGAAAAGTCCCATTTTTTCGAAAAAGTTGGTGAGCTATTTGTTCGTTGAAATATCTTTTCTTGATGATGCCAAAAAAATTTACATTACTATAGTAAATCTTCTTGAAAATATCATGTAGACCAGACCTTCCATGGTAATGGTCATTAGCATCAGAACGAAGTGATTTCAAGGAACACAAATTTTTCGAAAAAGTAGATATTTTGACATGAGACTTTTCGATTGGAAATCAGGGTGCTTTTTCGATATTAAGTCGATATATAGTGAATAAATGAATATTTCAAATAAAAATTTCAGTGAATTAGGAACATAAAAAGATAAGTTTTCAATAGAATTTCGTGAAAAAATTTGTCATTGTGTAAAATAAAAACGAAAAACTGAGTTATTTGAATTTTTCACATATCCAGTATATTTTACACAACATGCGAAAACAATGAATCAAGTAAATCGACATTTGTTGCCCCCACTTTCTTTGAATTAGGTGGACATGGAAAATTTTTTACTTCGAAATATCGAAGACATACGTTTTTGGATTAAAGAGAAAATTTTGTGTTAGATGCGTTCGAGGAATTACCAGTTTGATATTCCTCCAATAATCTGCCAGAAGAATCTGAAATATTTAAAAATTCTAGGGAAGCATTGACGTGAGGTCAGAAGCGTTTACGCGTTTGTTGAAATTCGATGCCAAAGTGGTCACCTATTCACTTATGGATCCCCCCAAACGCAGCTACACTTTCTGCATTCCTGATGGGCGATTTGGCGATCTTCTTTGAATGCTTAAGATTCTTCTCAAATTCTGAATGATCTTCAAGTCATCATTTCCAAAGAAACTTCTATCGTTATCATCCATTGTAAATCAACAAAAACAAGGTATCAGGAGTCAGACTTTATTTTACCTTTTTGATGACTTCTGTTACCGAAAAGTCTGATTTCTGATATATTGTTTCTGTTCCACTAGATTTATATTGGGTACGATCTGGATTTTAGGAAATATTGGAAAATTTAGTTTTAAATGAGTATCAGCATCAAGAAGATAATGATAACCATGGCGTATACATCATGACTTTGTCGATATATGCCGGTTATCAAGGTCACTCAGGTTGTTGTAGTAGTTGTTGGTGCTAACCGAAGGTTAGGGGCAAGCACCCAGTTATCTCTTATTAATTGGAAAGAGTGAGATAACCTACGAAGTCAGTACGAGTATGAACCTCGATGAGTTCACATTTGATCGCTCCTACAGCCTAGATACTAATAGTCAACCATATACTCCAAAAGACTCTGTACGCTATACAAAATATTTAGATCGTATTGGATTACGAAATAGATTTAAGGGTTATAATCCATTGGCAGTAGAGGAATAAACATCTTTTAGTGAGAACATACAAGACAGTACAAGCGCAGTCAGTGATATTAGTGAATCAGAGCTGAACTTAGTTCGACTACTGCTATTGGCGAAGTTAGTAGTGCAAGTGCTGGAGCTAGTACCACTGGGGTTTCTATTGGTACTGCTGTTTTAGCCGGTGGAGCTGTTGTAGCTGTAGGAGAAGTAGCTTCTGCAGTATCAAGTTTATTCTCATCTTCAAATAATAAAGAAGAAAAAGACGGCGTCGTCCTACCCTTTAGTAATGATATCGGGCCAGGAAATAGTATCAAACCACCCAGAACCCACGCAGACGCAATCGCAGTCGATCACGACTGGGCATGCTCTGTGTCAACGAATAATAAGGATATTTACACAGCCGATAAGAAGGCTATTGGCGACTTTGCGTACGAGACAATCTACGGAAGTAACCATATATCTCAGTTGCAGGCAGGTATCGGATCAATTGGACTCGCCACCCAACACAGAGTTGAAAAAGCAACAGGAGGATTAATATACGGTAAATATGACATCATATAATAAGCCACCTCCCTATGAAAGACCTAACTGGAGTAGCATGAATGAGGGTCAAAAGCGATATGCCATGGAACGACCTAGTGTGCCATCCTGGAATATGGCTAAAGATATCGAGGAAGCTAATGACGGGGCCGGATCAAGTAATAATCAACCAGCTAATCAAGAGATGGTGGAAGAACTATCACCACTGGTCAATAGGATCTATGACAGGCTAAGAAAAACTGACTGGCAAGACGGTCGCGTATACTACTCAGCTGTCTTCGCTAGCAATGAAAGAAAACGAGCTGGTAGATTGGCTGACGAATTGGCTGCAAATGCAAGACGATCTTACCGAGGAAAGTTTATGGCAGTATGTCAACATGGAGATCACGTCCATGTTATCCATGACTGCTCCTATTCAACACGCTCCTGTAGATGTGCATTCAAGAAGTTCAAGGAAGCGCAAGAAGACGTTAGACGACTTCTTCGAAAACCTAGACTCCTCCAAACGTTTGGCAGCACCGATTGGAAAGATATTGCAAGGTATCACTTTGCTCCAGAACGGAGAATCGCGTTATGTATCATCGCTCGATCCGGGGTCAGCTAACGGCAAGCGAAAAATCGGAAATATTTCAGAAAATTCTGGATATTCTAGATCTAGGAAAATAAGAAATATTGAAATACCAAGAGGAAGATTCGGAGTAGTAAATGGTATCTACAACCTATTGTCAAGGATATCTATATGTCCACTGTCTGATATAGTATATACAAAGGAATATTTAGTTGATATAGAAATTAATACATATAGATTAGATTCTAAGGAGTTTAAAAATGCTATGGATTTACGGGCCGGCATTATAAATACATGGTCTCTCGATAACTTCAGAGACTTCTATAGTAATACTAATACCCTAAAATTTGGTCTGCAAGAAGTTTAGATAATTTTAATACATTTTTTTTACATGCGAGGAATCAATTCCTATACTGCACTCCTTTCTAGAATATCAATTAGATGATCAAGTTGATAAGTTCAAAAGGGAATTAGTTTGTATATTAGATTGTAGTGTTCCAAAATTGAATGCAATCATAGTTATAAGTCCTCCATCAGCTGGAAAGAATTGGTTTTTTGCTGGTGGAAGAGACTACTTTCTAAACTGTGGGCAGATGAACAATCCTAACCGAAATAACTCGTTTGCATATCAGGATTGTCATAATAAAAATTAATATTCTGGAATGAACCTAATTATGAGAGTAGTGAGATAGAAAATCTAAAGATGTTATTTGCTGGACACAATTTATCTGCTGATGTTAAATGTAAACCTCAAGCTGATGTGAAGAGAACTCCAATTATTATATTATCCAATTCTGAACCATCATTTGTTAGACACTATGCATTCAAGGATAGACTATGTGTATGGAAATGAAAGAGTGCTCAATTTTTAAAGGATTATACTAAAAAACCACATCCATGTGCAATAATTGATTTATTATATAATTAAATATAAAATGTGTTTTATTTAGTGCCTGCTGTTCTAGTAGTAGTGTTTACTAATCTAGTAGCCATGTTTTTTTGTTGACTCTCTAACACCTCAATACGCTCTTGAAGTGATCGAATATCGTATAAATTTTTATTGGCATTGTCAATAACATTTTTCAATTTTCTCTCAGTGTCTGTAGGATCCTCTGCAGCTCGTGTGACCGGATTCTCGGTTGCTGTTGATAAATTTGGTTTACCACATACAAATGGATAATCCAATGACTGCACTATTTGCTTATATGATATATTACCAGAAGTGTCAGTAGTTTTATGTACCATGCCATACCTTACATCAGCATATGCGTCGTATGGTTTATTATGTATGTACGTAAATGGTTGTTTCTGTTCTAATACCATACTGGCATTCACAGTCCAATATATCTGTGTATCTGCCCATTCACTAGGAGCAATTTGATTTGCTGTCGTGGTCAATTGAGGTACTGCACGTACACCAAAATGTACAGATTTCTGTACGTTATGACCAGCAATATTACCTGGTAGCATAGAATATATACCACACTGTTCCATGGGAAATTTAGAATACATTGAATCTGTATCGAATACATCCTTTGTGCAGGTCCCTGTAGAACTATTTAATATATACCTCATATTTCCGCGGCCTGATAGGGATTTTCACCTATTAGATCCTTTCCATGTTTAAATATCCTTGGAATTGCTCCTAATGATCCAGTACCGTTTCCTACTAGTTTTCCATCAGCTTCATATAAATTAGAGTCGTGAATTACATCATGTCCTGGGGTAAGCAATGCATCACCAAATACATGTTCTTCTTCTAACACTACTGTAGCTATTGTATCTAATGCGTTACGTTCTTCAACAAAGTTAGTGTACGGTGGAAATCCACACTCTCCTTTAAGAGGCGCATATATAGTCAGATATCGTTGCAAGGCTAATTCGTGTCCTGTGGCATATGCAGGAACATGATTTATTACATCTTCTCCACCTGATGGTTTTTTACCGTAGTAATGATCTATCAGACTTTGTCTACTAGTATAAGCTGTAGTAGTATCAAACCCGGATGGTTTCATTGGTTGCTTAGAATCATATAAATAATCTCTATCTGAACAGTACATACTACTATTCTGCCTAAGTCCCTTAGCTATTCTTACAAATTTATTTTGATTCAGTGTAGCCAGACTTGAAGTAGATGCATTTGTTTCGAATGCCACTCTGGGATTAAACTGGGATATCTCAATCTTACATGATATCGCGTGCATTCCATCATATTTTTAATAGTATTCCATTCTGCTGGACTCGTATAAAAAAAGCATATTCCCACTGTATATTGGCAAGACTAGTTGTTAGTGTATAGCGAGACGATGTTCCAGCACTATCCATCAATATTTGATCAGCAACAGCATAGGACAGTAATTTCCAGGTTTTATTAAATATAAAGGTATGATTTAGAATTGTGATACCACGAATTCGCCTTCGTAACTGAGCCCTAAAACTACTCCACAAATATCGAGTCACTTAGTCGTTTCCCTCAAGAGATTTTTTTATATTTCCAATATTTCCTGAAATACCGATCCGGTCCACAGTGTCAGAAGATGTCAAAATATAAAAATTTGAAAAAAAAAGGATTTTTTTATTGTTCTAATGACGCGATCATCACAAATTTCGCACGAGGTTGCGCATGAGCATTTCCCAACTATAGTTACCAAGATTCATCATGATCAAATCAGTAATATTTTGTTATTAAGAAATAACAACGATACCGAAAGCCAACACGAAATTTGACATACTTTTTCCCAATATCTCCGAAAATAAATTTCGGATCGACTTGAAATGTTGCAAATAAATACATATTGATTTTGACCTCTGTACTCAATTCAATATAGAAATGATCAATTTTTTCCAGGAAAAAAATTACAATAACAATAAGGAAGAATTTTCCATACAAATGATTTCTCGAATTCACTTTGTGCTGTGATTCTCACGAAATTTCGCGTCGCTAAAACTGATTGAACAGTTTCAGTTTGATAGAATCAGCACTTCTCAAGATTTTAAGGATCTAACCTAAAAATCTTCGATTCGTTTTAATCCTAAACCGTTTGCCTGCTTCGGTTCATTAATGAACGGAACCGTCGAACTACGATACGCAACCCACCCTGAATGTTTCAAGTTGCTAGGTTGTTCCGTTTTGAAATTATCGTGGCAACAGCCGGCCGGACGGCAATTCCGAGTGGAAATAAGATTTAATAATTTGTAATATCAGCAAAAATGGATATATCCTGAATCACAATCGAACCGATGTGAAACCAAATTTTTTTGCTTAAATTTTTTCTGCTTCATTTTATTCTTCTTTCGGTAGTATTCCACTTAAAATCCGGCTGAGAATTCGGATATGTACATCAGTTGATTTGAGAAAATCGAAAGTTACGTCCACATTAAAAAATTTGAACACCCAGTACTTAATCCCATCAATGGGACTAATTCGATCGATAAAAGTTTCAAGCTTCATACTCCAATATGACAATGATGAAAACATTGGTTGAAGAAATACGTCCATTTCCAGTTAAACACAAACACCCATTATTTTCCTCAGTAGATGTCAAACAATCTATAGTATCACTTTCCAAAATTTGAACAACCGGTACTTGATCCCATCAATGGGGCTAATTCGATAAATAAAAGATTCAAGCCACAAAAACGACAATGATGAAAACATTGGTTAGAGTAATAATAAATTTTGAACCCACCTCATACTTAACAACCTCCTTCTCAAGGTCATCTACGTAGCCCAAATCTAGGATGCTTTCGTCATCAGGAACCACTATCGAACTCAGCGAATGTTTCAACAGCAAGATGTCCTTCTGAAGGTTGCGGTAATCTTGCATGATCAGAACACTATGCTTCAGCTCGATCCACAAGTCTAGTAATTCTGAAAGAGAGAAGATATGTTAGGTTTTCAGTGCGTGTTTTTTGTGTTGATATTAGACGACGTTGGTGTCGGCAGGAAATTTAGAAATTAACTATCAATTATCGACGTAATTGTTATGAATTGAATCCGAACCGGTCCTATATATATGATTATCATAACAGGTTAGAATACATAAGGTAAAAGTTTTTAAGAATCCTCATTGAGTCTAAGAAAATAATCATTGCAATGAACGAGCTAGAGTTCAATGTCATTGCAATAATATATTGATGCAATTTTTCTCCCTAATTGGTACCTTTCACTTTCACCAATCGAGATCGTCATATGTTTTGACGAAGACTGAGAACTCGATGATTTTTTTTGATAAATTTGCAATGAGTAATTCATAATTTTTCGCAGAAGAGCATATTCGAATGAAATGGGTTCGAAAAACATCTAGCTGGATGCTTGAAATGAAGAGTGAAGAAAAGAAAAAAAAATCCATGGTTCAGAAGAAAAACATACAAAATTTACTCGATCGAAAGGAGTTTTAGAAAAAACTCAGTAGTAGATAGCCATTTTGGAAAACTTATTCCATCTGTACGTACACAGAAAAATTTCCCTCATGAACTTCTGCATTCATGTCATCATTTTAAAGCTGAATAGGTAACAGAGTACAACTCGGATCGGCCCATAAAATGTCGGAAGTACTGGGTAGATTTTGAAATTTGATTTGTCCTTTCAAGCCTAAAAGCTAACCTTAAAAAGCCCCTACTGACGGCCGGCTGGACAAATCATAATTTATCATTAAAAATACAAATTTTTTTTCATGCCTTCACATAATATCTTTCGTTATTGATATCTTACGATATAGCTTTGATGTCTTCAACGTACCACGTATGAATGATAAATTTAATTATTCAACGACTTACATACAATGATCAAAGTGAAAAACTTGAGAACACGGTAGTATAATAAAATACAATACAAAAAAAATATAATTTGACGCGATATTCGAAAAATACATGCAAATGTCCTCGCTCCCAATGAATGAGAGCAAATGATTTATAAACAGTAGTAATGCTCAAAAATAGGTCTGATTCATAGATGATATAATCATTCCGAAACGACCTTTCCCCTTATAAACAAAGTTAATGTTAATTAGCTGCGAATTATCGGTTTGGTAGCCATGACTATCTGGCACTCATTCAAAATATTTTTTTATGCTATCTTACATTTTCACGGATACCTTACCCCCTTTTCTGATAAAATTTACTCGTACACAGTCACACTGAGAATGATAAGTGAAACTAGTGAACAGGTGTGTTGTATTTCTTGAGTGGTAATGTCTTATAAGTTATGTGGGAGTCGAACACGAAAGAGCTGCATCTGTCGCATTTCATTTGAAGGTTAATACCTAAATATATCACGTAGGTATCAATTTAGATTATCTCATTAGAAACAATGTTGAAGTTCATTCATGACTGTTCAACTTGAGCTAAATACTTCGACTGAAGTAATGTTGTTTCATTCGCCGTTCGTATGAAAACAAGTGCATGGTTGCAATTCATTTCGTGAATAGCTTTCCTTTAATACTGATATATTTCACAGATCGGACCGAGAATTTTTGAAATCTCAACAACCACCGGATGAAATATCTCCGTATGAGACCAGCCTACAGAAACTTTTTCTTCGGGACGAAATGAAGATAGATCAAGGGATTCTAATTTTTGCGCAGTTCTTCAATAATAATAAAGAAGTTCAAATGGATATTCGAGTTTACATGTACACAAACTTCTCATGAAAATTCTTTGATAATACGTATTTCCATTTGATGAAAGGAATTGCTGTATTCTTTCAACCACTATATTTGTTTCTAGAGGGAATGTAACCATTAAATACTTAATTTCGTAAGATGAAGAACGTAATGCACTCCAGTATTTTGATATTATTATAATACAAAAATTTATGACGATGTCCTCGGAATTTACGACCAACTTTATGGTGAATTCAATAAAAGATCAGTAAAATCCTCGGCCCATTAACACATTGAATCCATACAGAAAAATTCGAATATCTAATTATCCTTTCAGAACCCACATCTACATGACTTCTGATCATATGACTCTATGACCTGAAACTTTACAGGAACACTCGTGTCTTACTTCACAACCGAGTATTAATTCTTTTTTGAATTATGGTAAAAAAATAGAGAAGTCAGAAAGCTTTATTCCGAAAACCAGTATAGTTTCATTTTAATCGTAAATATATTAGTTTATTGTTTCACCCAAAAAATTTCGATCAATTTCCGATTGTGAATCGAATTAACAGTGCACGGCGGTTGATTTATGGAATGCTTCTACTTCTGTGGGAATTTTTTTCATTACTAACATTTTGTTGAAGAATAAATAGTTGGTTATTGGCTTCAAATATATAAATTGGCTGGGCAAATAAACTGATCAAACATTTTGTTGAATTCAATAAGAAGCATGTGTAAGTAAGTTTGTTCACGGACAGACGAATAGAATTGTATTCTGCAAGAAATTCGTCATTAAGAAGTCCAATCTTATCGTTAGAAACTATGTTCAGCTCAGTGGTACAAAATAACAGGCATTCTGTAAAAATGAAAACTCTCTCTTTCCTAGGAATAAGCTTCCAGAAATTATATAAATATATAATAAATAAGAAGCTGCAATTTTCACCAAAATAATTTCTTTGCATAATCAAGGTTTCTCAATAACTAACCAACTATGAATTTGACGTCTGCAGAGCAGACGGACGGATTAGTCAACGAATTTTTCATCAGTGGGTCCAACCATAACGAGAATATTTATTTTTTAGGTTTTTTCGATTATCATTAGTGACTTATGGCGATATTATCGATCGAGTAAGGTAGCTTAATGACATGTAGGCTACCTAAGGCCATTTCACTCATTACATATTATGGGTGTGTTCAAGTAGAAGCGTAAAAATTGAGTTTGGTTTTATGCTCAAATGCCGAGGTTCTTCCGATATTTATTTTCTAAAATGAAATTGTCACAACTTCCACCGTCACCTCAACTTACCAGTAGGTACCAACACATGACACTGACAGGAATCCAAAGAGGAACATTTTGGTCATTACACAATTCACCTAGATTATATTATTCCCAAATAGTTGAAAAGAATATTTCTCTATGGTCAATTTTGCAGTTAGTGAATGGGAAGAACACCATAATGTCACAATGGCCTGGGTCATACTTCAAAAACATTAATATAAGAACTGCAACATTTTTATCTAAGGCTCAAGGATGTAACGCAATGGCTAAAATTTCATACGAACTATTCCTACAGAATTTTTTGATGTCCAACATGAACAATTCTAGTTTGAAACTCAGCTTTTAGAGCTGTTTTAGCAGTTTTGAATCGTTTTCCTGACATCTATAACATGAACCAATAATCATGATAATATATGTAAATGGAGAAGAAAACTCCCTATATATCGGGAAAATTTTCAATTTTGTTCTGATAAAGATTCATTTTCTCTCACTACCCCCTCTATTTTCTATACTGACATCTGATTCAACTAATGAAAATTACTAAAAATGAAGGAAAATAAGAAGCTTATATTATGCCTATACTACACAATTTTTGATCTATCAGCCAATATTTCATTCAAACCGTGAGCTATCTATTAATTATTCAATTCTTATTTATAAATAATTTTCTCACTTTTTCTAGCATACTTAAACATAGGAAGCATAATGAAACTGAACGGACTAAGCAACTGTTCAAAACTTTAGCTCTAAGTTAGTTGAAATCACTCTCAAACCTGGAAATATGTGTTAAGGGACTGAAGGTATAAATAACATAAAGGCCAAATACTTAAGAAAGTTTTAATTACTTTCATGCAGTTATAAAAGAAAAAAGGCAAAATATTACATTTCAAATAAATTTACAAATAAATACACCTAGTAATAAGACCAAAGCAAAAAGACACCAAAAATGGTGTTTCAAAAAAATTAGAACAAAATCACAAGCCACTCAATCTCTTCATGCTGTTATTTTAATAAAAAAAATAAGCCAAAGATGCCTTAATAAACATTTCCAGTCTCAAAATCATCACATCATCATCTACAATAACATAGATACGGGAGATTTCAAGTGGATTTTTCTTTTCTGGATGAAATTAATTTGAAAATAATATAAAATATAAGTTTGATAATCTTTTTCAGTAAGAAAATCAAGGAGGTCCAAGAGAATGATAAAATAGTAGCAAACCAACTCCTACCTGTTGCTGCTTTTTTGTCATCTCTTGATACATAATCGCCTGATCGGTCGATGTGTTTCAGCAGATCTATATGGCGTTCACAGGTTGATAACATCTCACTCTGAAAATAATGAAATATATTTAAGACACAGCCACACCTTAATTTTTTATTATATTTTGATGGGAAATATGAACTAAGATTAAATATATTACTCAAATGAGATATAAATTCAGATTCACAAAGTAACCGTTATTATTGAGAAGGGCTATGCTCTTTCTTCTAAGATTGATGTCCAGTAAATAATCATACGTTCAATACGTTCAATCTAGTTGGCCATAGAATTGAGAATTGAATGAGTCGACTCCAACGAATGTCCGTGAAAAAAGCAGAAATAAAAAAAGAGAGAATGGAACCTTCGTTGTATGGAACGCATCTGCGTCAGTATTGTGGACTTGTCCAGAATACTGGCCCTGGCTTCTTCCATTTTAATTTTTTGTGGACGAAAGACAACTTACAGGATTAACGTTTTACATCAGCCGGGGAAGTGGTTATTTCAATTGAAAATAAAATAAAACAAATTGGAGAAACTGTTTTCACAAGTAGTTTTCTTGTATACTCAAATGCATTAATTGACTGTTAATGAGATGAAGGAATGTTTTTTGATAAAATGAACTTCGTTTCTTTAAGCTCAACAGAAAGAAAACAACCCTAAGGACTGTATCTTCGTAATTAGGCTCACATTATTTCCCCCAAATTGAAAACTTTGTTAATTATCAAGAAATCCAACATGAATAATGTGACCGATTATATGAAAACTTTTAGATTATCTAAAATTATTATTTGGAACCATTTTAGGCTAACAATTCGACAAATTTATTTGGATCAGACTTTAACAATCTATTTCAAATCACAAGCAGTAAGCTTTTCCAAAATTGATTTACGTTGCGCTTACGATGCCTAGGACTGGTTTGAACATGTCGAAATTAACTTCTGGAACAAGTACTGCCCGTGCACAAGTGTTACTTATGTGAAAAATCAATATTTCATATTTTTTTCAGTTGGATACTATGTAGCGAATGCTGACTTATACAAGATATATTATGATTAGGTAAGCCAGCTGATTATTCTGTCGCGAAGATATTGATTAGATATTTGCATCAATGTAAGCAGTGTATTCCCCTGAGCAAAAATTCTGCAAAACTAAGCAGTCTCTCATAGTTTGGAAGATATAAGCCCCCAAAGTTTTACGAAGATGCATCTTCAGGTAACTCATCATAAAAACAATCTTTCACTGCTTCTAACAAATTCCAAAATCGTTTTTCAACTTTAACAAAAGGATTACAGGCGATTTTTTTCATAAAAATATGGAACACCAGACAACCATTTGACTTCTATTTCAACACATTAATAATCAATCTTGGAGTGAAGTCTGGCAACAACGTCCATCATCGCTGGCGAACTTTAATATGACTGATAAGTATTTCCCACGAACTGTCGTAGACGAATAGACAGAATTCCGATAGGTCAAATTGCACCAATGCCAAACAAGTGATCGTTTTCATGGTAGAAAAAGTCCAAAAAGCACTGCCGTGAAGGCAGCAACTTTTGCGCGCATGTTCAATGTAGATGACCGCTTCAGCAACGAATTTGAACGTGCGCGCAAAAGCTGCTGCCTTCACGGCAGTGCTTTTTGAAATTTTTTTCTGATAAATTACTGGATTTCAATTCGATCATATCTGTATTTTTGGACATATTGTAAAAATAAAATTTTGAATGGGTATATCTACGGAATCATTGGCCGGATTTTACCCATTCACGAATTCGACCTTCGTAATTAAGCTCCAAACCTTCTTTACAAATATCGAGTTTCTAAGTCGTTTCTTCCGGAAGTTATTGTGTTTACGGTCAGCCTGACGGCCGACTGCGTTAACACAACAACTTCCGAAAGAAACAACTTAGAAACTCGGTATTTGTAGAGAAGGTTTGGACCTTAATTACGAAGGCCGAATTCGTGAATGGGTAAAATCCACCCAATGATTCCGTAGATATACCCAATCAAAATTTTATTTTTCCGATATTTCCAAAAATACAGATCAGATCGAATTGAAATCCAGTACTTCATCGAAAATAACAGTTCGAAGTTTCATACAGAATTTAATGAGGATGATATGATGAGAAAATCATAGAAAATTTTTTTTTCAAATTGTTCTAATAACACGATTATCACGAAATTTTGCATAAAGTTGTCTTTCAGCATCTTAAAACTAACTGTGAAGTTTAATCAGGACTGAATCAGTATTTCTCGAGTAATACCGAAAAAATCAACGATATCGAGAAGAAAACCTCGAAATTTGACATATTTTTTCCCGATATCTCCAAAGCTTATGATCGTATCGAACTGAAATTTAGTACACTGCTGTGAAATTAGAAGGTCAAAGTGTGAGTATAATTTTTTTTGGATATGATTAATGGTTTCCGAAAAAAAAAAATTTTTGTAAAAAAATTTCGACAAAATTTTTTTTTTTAATTTACTGACGATATGATCTTGACGAAATTTGGCTCAAAGTTGCGCGTCTTTATACTCCACCAAACTGCCAAGTTTGAATCCAATCGCTTGAGTAGTTTCTGAAATAAAAAATAAAGAACTTCAAAACTTCAAGTGCCTATAACTCCGAAACTATTCGACCGATTTGGCCCATTAACGAACATAACCGCGGCATTCTGATGCGCAACCTATCCTGAAAGTTTCAAAAAGCTAGCTTGCTTCTGTCGACAGTTATCGTGTCTACGTACGGCCGGCAGAATCAATTTTGACACCGGATTCGTCATCAGTGAGTCCAACCTAGTCGATTGAGACCATTTTCGGCTCAATCATCCAAAATTACAGACATTTGGACAAAACGATAGCACGCTGTTCCCCTAGAACATGCGCGCAAAAAATGACCTGAGAATGCATCAATTCAGAACTTTGGGGTCCCATATCTTCTAAACAATGAGCACCTATTTTCTACAGCAGATTTATCGTTGAGGTGAACACATTGCGTAGACTGATGCAAAACTAATAAATATCTTCGCTGCGGGAAAATTTTTGGGTATTTCTATTATTATAATTACATCGAAAAAATTTGGTGAAATTCACCAATCTCTAATGTTCCAGGGAAATCTACTAAACGACTAGCATTCTGAGACTAATACTTACAATTTCATTGGACTCCAAATACTGCCCAAGCCCCAGCTGGACCTGCTGTTGGTGAATTTCTTTCGTGTAATTCAGCTGATCTCTGGAAGAATTGATGAATTTCCTAAGGGACTCGGTATCGCTATCGGTATCGCATTGTTCTATATGATGACTAATTAAAGGTAACGTTCGTCTTCTGAAAGTTGGCGAAAAGTCTGGATTTGTCGACCAGTCCGATTGGCTGTCGATAAAGTTGCGATAGTCTTCTCCAAACTCCAGAAGTCGTCTAGCTGCATCTGAATCGTGGGCCTCACTGTACGCCTCCGAGAGGTACTTCTCCTGAAGAAATAAACATAATGAAGAATTTGAGAGGAGCATTATAGAAGCATGCGATATATATCAGTTTGAATCAAAAGTTGGCACCAACATTTTCGAAACTCAGATCAAGCTAAATGCTATGCTCCGATAGTGGTACGAACAGGTGTGGAACCTAAACACATGCGCATTTTGTATAGTCTAGTAAGGTATGACATTAATTGATTTGGTAAACCCGCAAGATTTCCCGTCGCCGAGATATTGAAAAGATATTTTCATCATTGTACACAGTGTGTTTTTCTGAATAAAAAATGTGAAATCGAACATAGGCGGTCTCCCTTAATTTGGAAGATATGGGCCCCCAAAGTTCCAAAATGAGTCGTTTTCAGGTCCCTTTTTCCACCATAAAAACGATCACTCACTTCATCTGTATAGTTCACAAACCACCTTTGAACCTTCAACCAACAATAAGCAACACTTTTTTCCAAGAGTAATCAATATTTAATGAAAAAACAATGAAATAACTGGACAACCACTTAAACTCTTTTCCTTCTGATTTCGACTCAGTCTAAAAGTGAAGTTTGGCAATGGCGCGAATTTCATCGGTCGGAATCGTGCCATCGTGCGTATTCGTGAATAACAGATTATTGCTGGCGAGAAAAATTAAATACCATGAAATATGTTCTTAGTTCTTACTGTTTACTGCGACACTCTAAATCTTCCAATAGGAGAATTCGTTTCTAATGAAATCTACAAGGTTGAAACATATAGAAATGGAATGAGAATACACCCTGATATATATATATATATTTCAACGTAAATTTTTTTCGTATGTGCTAGGTCGTGCCCTTCCCAGATATCCAATGAAATCGAGGTTATTATATAACCCATTTTATTGGAATACCCTGAATCTCATTCTAAACTGGGACCATCTCGAAGACACAACAAAAAACGAAGATAACAACCTCCCTATTTTGAAGGGGATAGAAAGAAAGTTCAAACGAAAATATTGAGAGTGAAACCTTAAACAAATATTCTCAATGATTTTGTTTTGATGTTAGAAAAATCACCTCTTCTTCAGTGACAGAAGCATTTTCCCTACAATCATATCCTTCGACTGTCCATCATTTCATATTTTCCGCCAGCAACTACTCTTCGGTCATAATACGTTGGCCAGCGATGAAAAGACGCTGTTGCCAAGCTTCGCTTTAACATTGAGAAGTATTCCGTAGAAATATAGGTTAAGTGGTTGTCTAATATTTTCACTTTTCTTCCTTTAAATAATGAATTTTCTTGAAAGAAAGTGTCGCTATTCGTTGGTTGAAGGTTCAAAGATGATTTATGAACTAGATTTGGGAAGTGAGAGATCATTTTTATGGCAGAAAAAAGGATCTGAAAATGCATCAATTTGGAACTTTGGGGGCTCGTATCTTCCAAACAAAGAGAGACCGCCTATGTTGGCCCTCGTATTTTTTGTTCAGGAACACACACTGCTTACAATGATGTGAATATCTTACTTGTAGCTTCGCGAAGGGAAATCTTGCGGGTTTACCATTGATTTATTTCTATAATTAAGAATCTCAACAGGAAATACCAAATAACAGAGATTCACAAACTTATTAGATTTTAAGTATTTTTGTCTCCCAAAAAGTATTGAAAAAAAAAATTTGATCGTGATTGCAATCTATGATGTAATCTTCATTATGGCATGTCAACAGTCAGCAGAAAATGGTGAAAAACAACAGGAAAAGAATCACAGATCACAGTAGTTTCGAAAGCAGGTCTTGAACACATCAAGGGATACACTGAAAAAAGCATCTCTAGATAAGTGCTTTTGTGAAATCTCATAGTACGCAAAAATATAGAATTATAATAGTGAATAGTTCTAGCTCAACAAATATGAAAAACGAATTTGTGGCGACTGTAAAACTGAAGAATTTCGAATGAAATGATATTGTGAAGAATATAATAGTACTGTACAGTGTAGTATACATGTACAAGTTTACCTAACCAATAAGACATATCGTTATATAGTTGTTATATTCTGTAAGATGAGCAGTTGGCAACAGGTTCGTACAACTTTTGAAACAGAGACAATGGAATAATTTTTTCTTTAATATTAGAATTAATAACCGAGCAATACTCACTTGATAACTATCCCAAGCTTGCTCAGACAATGAACTCGATTGCTCTTCGGCTGTATTCAAGCTGCTCTTTCCAGGACTAGAATCTCTGACATCAGAAGTGAGATAATTCGTTTTCAGGCCGACTTTAAACGCTGGCAGTCTATAAAAAATGTCGATCGTTAATATCCAATAGATCTTCAAATTGCACAATTTTTTACCTTTTATTTATAGAGTCATCTGTTTCGGCTCCACTTGTGGTAGTTGTATCGTATTTGCCGAAGCTGTGCAGACTCATAGAAGGGGGATCGCTTGATGTTTGACGCTCACTGTGATTGTTCATCGCATTCGAACATCCTGAATAAGACGAAGACTTGAAGAGCCTATTGTTTAAACATCTTTCGTCCGATTTGCCGCACTGGTACTTGTGCTAAAATTAAATGAAGGAAATGTATTATTATAGAAATAGCTACGATTAATTATCATAACATGTAGATTAATCAGTAATCTCACATCAACTTTTAGTTTATTATTTGATAAAATCAAATAATAGACCTTAGTGATCGATCATAAAAAAAAATTACCCCTCCAAAAAATTTCACAGTTTACATTTTGAAGTATGTAGATTTGAATAAACTAATAAAAAACAATCCGTTCGTCCGCCGTCCGTGGCTTTTCTCTGAAAGTACTGAGCCGAAATCGGTGAAACTTCCGACCAGTGGTTCCTGAGTTATAAAGAAAAACGGGCTTTTTACTGTACCTCTTTGGTGGAGGTGAAACGACTGTGGAACGGCTCTTCTCATTCAAAATATTATTTTAAATTATTCCACTCAATTAGCGTTCTGCATGTGGAAATGTTATTCAGTTATACAAGACTATTTACTGTTTTTTCAACGTTTCACATGAATTTTTTCATGGAATTGGTTTTAGTGTGGTGAGAAACCAATGATTTATGAACAATATATCTCTTATTTAAGATATCAATGGTATTGGATTATTTAACTGAGAAAATAATGAACCCTTGTGTAAAATTTGCCGCGTTTTTTTATTGATTTCCTATTCATTCTATATCCACCCTTAAGAAAAATCATTTCATTCTGTTCGAACAATTATATTTTAGGATTTTTAGAAGCATTTCTACTATTTCATCGATTCATAGTACCATTTTCGAATGAGAGAATGTTGAAGAAAAAAAAAGAGAGATTCTAATATCACTAATTACTTTCTATACATGCCCTTTTTGCTTTTTGAAATCCAATAGTCGAATGAAAAATTTTCGAATGCTCGTATGTCCAAATATTCAATAATTGGCAATTCCCAAAAAATATGTCCAAATGAATTCTCAGTAACATATATTATGTTGGCAATTGCGAAAAAAATCCGAAATGGCTCAAAATTTGAATCTTCGTGTCACTGATTCTGTTCGATTCTGTCGCTAGTGATGTGATGATTTTGAATTAAAATTCGCACGTCATTAAATGGTCGAGTATCGAAAACATGAAAATCTGAACATAATTTAGGATACTGGAAATACTAATTTATTCTGTTTTGAGACTTTAGATTAACTGGACAGTACTTACACTACATTTTCTCTTCATTTTCAATCGTCTTCTTCTATTTGGCGACGCTTTCTCTTCCGGCAAGATTGTGTTACTATCTTCTATAGTTGATGAAGTAGAATTGTTACCAGCAACTGTTTGTGAGCTTGAGGTCTGATTGAAGTCTTCTATCTTCTTCGGTGTTATATTGTGTAGAGCCGATTCTGATGTTGAATGAGAGAATTCATCCATTCTGAAAAAAAAATAATTTGAGGAGACATCGAAGAACTTCATCTCAAAACTTGGAATATTGGAACATAGAGATGAGGAGACTCGAGATGAAAAACTTAGAAAAGCACTGACGTGAAGTCTGCAGCTTTTGCGCGCAGGTTGACTTTTGGTGATATCCTTTGAACATGTCCGCGAAAGCTGTTGCCTTCACATCTGTGCCTTTCCAGGTTTTTTTCGATGGAGAACCTCCTGGATTTCAATTCGATCTAATCTGTATTTTTGAATATATTGAGAAAGCGAGATTTCGAATGGGTATATCTTCGGAATCTTTGGGATGATAATACCCATTTTCGAATTCGGCCTTCGTAATTAAGGTCCAAACCTACTCGACAAATATTGAGTTTCTAATTTCGTCGTTGAGCTACGAAAACCTCGTAAGCGACACCCACGTGTAAGGCCTAATCTCATGAGGATAATATGATCAGAAAATCACAGAATATTGAATATTTGGAAAAAAATTTAATTTTTTTTCAAATCGTTCAAATGACACGATCATCACCAAATTTTGCACAAAGTTATCCATCAGCATTTTCAAACTAGCTGCCAAGTTTCATCATGATTGAATCAGTATATTTTGAGTTATTCAAACAACGGTACTGAGGAGAAAACCATATTTTTGCCCAATATCTCCGAAAATTTTAATCGTATCGAACTGAAATTCGGTACACTGCAGTGAAATATGGAGCTCAAAGTTTCAGTGGAACTTTTTTCAAATATGATAAACACTTTTCGATAAAATTTTTTCGAAAAAATTTTTGAAACAAAAATGTTTCTGAATTTACCGACAGTATGATCTATACAAAATTTCGCTTTGAGTTTCGCGTCATTATACTCCAACTAACTGCCGAGTTTCAATCCAATCGCTCCAGTAGTTTTTGAAATACAAGGAAAATAACTTCGAAATTTCAAATGGCTTTAAATCCGAAACTGTTCGTCCGAACTTAACTGCGGCAATCCAATGCGCGACCTACCCTGAAAGTTGCAAGTCGCTAGCTCACTTCGTTCGACAGTTATCGTGCCCGCGGCCGGCCGGACGGACGAATAGAATCGATTTTGTCACTGGCTTCGTCATCAGTGAGTCCAATCTAGTGGTTTGAGACCAATGTCGGGAAAAAATTCGAGTTATACAGACATATGGACAAAACTATAGCACGCTGTTCCCCTAAAACATGAGCGCAAAAAATATCTCGAGTAATTTAGGAAATAACAACGAAAATGGACATATTCTTTCCCAATGTTCTCGAGAATAAATATTGGATCAGGCTGAAATTTGACCCACTGTTAAACGTAATTAACCTCAAATTCCGTAACGAATTTTATCGAAACCTGATGGATAGTTTCAGGAAAGAAATTCGAAAGAATGTCGAACATTTGTTTTTAAATTTTCAAAGACCCTAACAAAATTTTGTACAAAGTTACGTTTCTGTATTCCTGATATATCGAATAACTGACCTCAAACATTCAAATGAGTACCTACAATTCCGAAACCGTTTAGCGGATTTGGCCTATTCAAGAACTCAACCGTCACATTCCGATGCGCAACATACCCTGAATGTTTCAAGCCGCTAGATTTATTATTTATTAAGTAATCGTGGCAACGGAGTGACGGCCAGAATCAAATTTGACATTGGGTTCGTTATCAGTGAATCTTACGATAGTATTTATACAATGGTCCCAGTCGTGCAAGACATTTTTCGGGAAAACAATCAAAAAATATAGGCGCTAGGGCAAAACGATAGCTCACCGTTCCCGATCATAAGCGCAAAAAGTCACGATCAAAATTTGACATGATGAATAGGAGCCTAGTTATGAACTTCTCCTGGTGATCACTTGAATTTCCGGCCCTCACGTGGAAGAATCAGTTATTTCAATTCGGGAGAATAGAATAGAACAAGCTTCAACTTACCCATTTTTGGGTTCCAGTTGCAAGATACAAGAGACACTCCATGGTCTGTTTCCATTATATTTCCTTTGTCTCATCATAACCTTTGGAGTACTCTCGTTACTATTTAATTCCGTAAAAGATGTGTTGTGTGAATCGTTATCATGTTGGCCCTTGCAAGTGGCCGTGCTTTCATCCAAATCCTCGGACATCTGTGATTCTCTCTCTTCGTCTTCACCACTGGCATCGCAGCTATCTTCCGGCCTCTTATTGATCAACCATTGTTTAACTCTGGACATTTTGTTGAACGCCTGCAACCTGCCTATTTTCTTCGTTTGGTCGGGACTCACCAATTCCTCCGCTTTCTGCACCAGTCTCTTTATCGTTTCTTCCGATATGGTTTTCATCGGGAGATCCAAATTATCATTCGTGTCTGTGCTATCCAGTTCTTTTTCCTCGTTTCTGTTGTACACCCATTCGTCGTCTTCTGAAGTTTCTTGCGTACTATCTTGAGCCATTGAAGCTTTCTCAATTTTATCCATGTCGGAGTCGGTGTCCGGATGTTTAAAGTAGTAAGTTGCTAAATTTGGACCCTTTCTGTTTGAATGTGTGAAATGATCAGCACTTTCAGGTGGTTTAACTTGTCCATCCAGTGTATCGAAACCGTTCTGTTGAACACAGTTGGGTAGTGCATTCGCGTTTGTAGTCATCACTTCTATCGTTTGTTTATTCTCGTTTCTATTGAACTCTACAGCATTCTGAAATCAATTATATGGTTTTAAACATGATACTCACAAAACGATCTTTGGTATCTATACTTGAAATAGATCGAAAAGATTAGAGTCATCCTCATACGAACATGAAAGGTTCAGTAGTAGCTGAGACTCACGACTGAATGAATGAATTTCAAAGCAACAATCTTGACTAAAAAGGAAATGATTGACCCGAACAGTGCATTTTATAGATACGGGTATACTCTCATGTACCCAGGCGATGTGTAATTTCTCTCGTCTCCGAACTTGGGGTCTTAACTTGTGTAGGCAGCAAAAAATCAAGCCTGGCGGAAATATTTCCAATAGAGTGGTTTTTTTGGGTTTCCGTTTTATTTGAGCAGCAAATTTTGATTGACTGCAACTGACATACCCAGAAAATGGACGTGTTGTCCAGACACCGATCTTGAAGCTTTCTACACCACAATTACACTCGAACCATGAGAGGTGTGATTGTTGAAAAATTCGCAATAAATTGCTATTATAATTTTTCGCCCTAGAATGCGAAGTGAACATGATTTCGAAGCGCGGTGATAGATTACATCAACCTAGATATTTATGTACGTTGGAGTGGAATCTTTCATCTGCGAAACTTAATGCTCACCTTATCTTTTGGATCTTTATTAGGATGCAGATATTCTCTACTACTCAGTCGAGGATGTTTATTAACTGGCTCGAAGCTGAAGTCGCTGTCTGAATCGGATGAGTAACTCTGATTCTGGAAGAAAAGGATATAAATTAATAACTACTTTCATTTCACCTGCAGTGGGATTACACGATCTTTCATGACTCAAATCTATTTTTATGCATGTCAGAAAATCAGTCATTCCCCGTAGGGAAAGTGCGGAGAAAATTTTAATGAACTCTTCAGCGGCGTAAACCACTAGAGAATGGAGATATCCCTACTCGACTTCATACAATGTCGAGTACGAACTATACATGAGGAAAAACTGATAGAAAAACAAATTAAATAGCAGTTTAAAACAATGGTACATCTATTTCCAGCAGCTCTTCACGCACATTAATTTCAGTGGCCAAAACTAATTATTCGAGAAATTTTCACGTTCTGTAGAGATACGAAAGATATTAACAAAATAACTTTCAGCGTGTCAAATTATTAAATCTCCGAAGTTTGCGATTTACAAACTAGAAGAATCCAGTTCGATAATTTTTGTACTATCATATATTATTATAAAATCATCGAATAACGAATAATATTCATTTATATATCTTTCAGGTGGACTCAGGTGATTGAAGGGTGGTGGTTGTAAATTATGTGTGAAATTATTCCGGTTTCGAATTTGAATGCGGTAGGTATATTTGAGTAAAGATTGAAGTATTCCATGAGTATACTGCTCTAGTCATCTAGAATAGTCTTGAACTAGAGTTTATGCATCTCAATATTAACTATCCCAAAGAACTCGAAATAGCACGAAGATGCATCTGATATGTATGGATCTCTAGAAATAGAACGTTAGTTCAGAAATATCTCTGTTTTCAGCAATTTTATGTCATTTTTATTGTTTTCTTAATGTAAACCAGTCGGTTTTTCTGGTGGCATTGAAAACTATCTTGATATTATGCTGCTTACAACCAACTCAAAATGAATAAATAAATTCCAATTATTTGAAGAATGATTATAACTAGAACACATTTTCAACTATAGTTCGTTCCAATATGGAATATAATGAAAATAGAGAACCAAACTAAAAAAATATCCATATATTCACGTCCTTCATTCTTCAACTTTTATTTTTATAATCTTATACAGTAAATCGAAATACGAGGTGTTTGCTAAATAACGAACAATACTCGGTACATAAGATTTAAATATTGTCGATTTCACAGGTCAATACTGATTAGGAATTTGGCAATAGAATTCCGCTTTTTTCAACGAAGTACCTAAAGTACTAACCTGCGAGTTCTATAATGTTTTATTTTCCAGAGACGATTGAGCATTACTGGAGCCTTCTAGATCCATAGGACACTCCGAAAGAAAATGTTCACGCAACACCTACAAAAGACATGAAACAACTGAGATGGCATGTTCACCAAGCTACTCAGAGAACTGTTGATTCGAAGGATGTACCACGATTTAAAAGGTCCTTTTTGAAAGTATGCGTCTGTGCATAAGAGTGGATAGATAACAAAATGTTTTTGTTTATTCCTTTGTGAAAGAATTGTGCATACAGTGGTTTGACTTCTATGTTGATTGGAACAAAAAATAGAAAAGCACTGACGTGAAGTCAGCCGCTTTGGCGCGCATGTTCAAGTTCGTTGCCAAAGTGGTAATCTCTTCACGTATTGACCCCACCTAACGCACTTTTGGTGATCTCCTTTGAACATGCGCGCAAAATCTGCTGACTTCACGTCAGTATTTTTTTAGGTTTTTTCCAATATCTCCAAAATATTGATCGTATCAAACTTAAATTTGCTACACGGATGAGAAATATGAAGCTCAAGGTCATTCTGAAATGTGATGAATAGATTCCGAAAAAAAAAATTTTTTTCGAACATTCTTTTCGTTAATTTTCTGACGGTACGATCTCAACAAGATTCAGCATGCACGTCGTTGGGCTCCAACAACTGCAAAGTTTCCATTCAATCGATCGAGAAATTTTTGAAATTTTAAAGAAGTCACCTCAAAATTTCAAATGACTTTAACTCCGAAACCTTAAGGCCGATTTTATCCATTAACGAACTTGAATGTCGCATTTTGGAATGCAACCTACCCAGAAAGTTTTAACTCGATAGGATCTTTCGTACGCTCGTAATCTTGCCTAAGGACGGCCAGACAGAAGCCATTTTGACACCAGATTCGTCATCAGTGAGTCCAACTTAGTCGTTTGGGACCTCCGGGAAATATTCGAAAATTACAGATATTTGGACAAAACGGTAGCACGCTGTTTCCCAGGATATGCGCGCAACAAGAGTTGAAGTTGTTTTCTTCAATTTTTTGAATGTTTCTATGCAATGAACTCCTTTCGAAGATAATCAAGAATCCGTTCATACCATGTTGATGAACAAACAATTTTCGTTGTAGACGTTCCATGTGTGCGGATGTTTTCTTCAAAACAACGTGTCTAAAGTGAAATTCAGATATGGCATTTTATACACATTAATTGAAGATTTTTATCGATTTTTGCAAACCGTTTGGTACTTTTGATAGCAACACTCATCAATGTTTTCTGATTCAACCGCAATTTTAAGACATAGTACCCAAAATATCGAGGTGTGGTAGCGATTTTCTAGGAATTTACATATTTTCATTATTTCGAGAACAGATGAGATTCTAATCAGATAATATCAGTCTATTTACGGTTCCAATATTGTTTATGGTTTACCGGACAACCGGACATCCTTATAACCGAGCAGCATTGTGCTGGTAGAACTGGCATTGATTATCAATACCATACATAATATATATTCTCCGAGAAACCAATTCCTACCATACATAATGAAAGGTTTTCAGATCAATTATTTCAGAAATGAAGCAAATAAATTCGAATGAAATCATGAAGACTTCGCTAATTAGCAAAATAACAAAGTAAAATCTAAATCGAATCGTGAAGAATTTGGTACACTATATACCTCTTTGAGAAACACTGTTCTAATGTACTTCATTCCAATTGATCACAAGATATAACATTGAATTATATTGCGTGCAGAACATCAATATAGGTACGATTATTTGCATATTATATTATACCACCAGGTATTACTTTAGAAGGGTTACTCAGCTGTACATGAGCACACCGGTCATTCACTGTTGGTCTCCCCTAGTTCGATACTATTACAAAAAACATTCTTTTTCCTGTACAACATTAGTAGCATTATATGTTTCATGGCAATTTAGTTGGAAAACCGGAAATCCATTTAGACGAAATGGCACTACGCCTCGCCTTGACAACAGGCCATATAATTATGAACCACCAATCGACAAAGTTCCAACGTTGTTGCTATTCACTTTGTCAATTTACCCTTCTGAATAACCGCTACACGATTAACAATATTATCTTGAGGTCACTGAATTCTTGACCCCCACGCTGCACCTTCTTGTGTAATGAGTGTAATGACTCGACCAAAGTTTTTTTCAATTCTTTGATTTTGAATAACATTCCATTACAGTGAACACCACTTCTGCAAAATTGAAACAGCTATACATTTCATCATTCTTCATAAAAACAAATCTTGTCTTTATGATACCAAATCAGGAAACCACTAAAAAAGATCTGAAAGCAAAAGCTTAAAAGAAGTTTCTGACTGAAATTTGCAGTCGGTATTATTAGTGCGAGTCGTCTGAGAAAAATTCTGCCAACAGCTTAGAATGAAGAAAGGCTCAAACAAAGGAATGCAACTATGAAATGTAACCAAGGAAAATTGTAAAGTAAAAACACGAGTGGATCTCATCATAACTTAAATGCAACAGTATCATGAATCTGCCGCAGTTTTGTTTATATTATATGAGTATGATAGAAGAAAGAAATAGTTCAGTACCAAATAAGAGAAATTCTATAAAAGCACGGATGTGAGGTCCAGGCCGCTCGTTCAATCTCATTACTAAAGGGGTATTTCAGGAGATAGTGACAAAATAACGACATTTCTGAATAAATAGAAGCAAATTTGACATAATTTTTCCGAATAGTTACGAAATTGAGTATCAGAAAGAGTTGAAGTTTGTATACTATTGTTAAATAATGACTCCGAGGTCTGTGCCAAGTTTCATAGAAATTTGGTTTTGTCCGAATATACGAGGCGAACGACATCAAAAAAACTGTCAATTTTTTCAACGTTCGCATATCAGATTTCCTGAAGCAATCGTTAAATTAGCGTGGTGTATTTATGCCAGTCATCTGAAAGGAATAAAATTCAAACAAATGGATATACGAACGTAAAGGTGGGTGCAAAAACAGTGAAATAAAAGCATAAGTGAATAATTCACTGATGGACCTGAATTGTCAACGACCAACTCAAATTATTTTCGAAAAATAGACTACAATTGAAACGACTCCGTTTGTATCACAAATTCATGATTTTTCAGCTTTTTTCTAGGTTTTCACTTCCAATATCTCAAAAAGAATGATTGAAAATTAGATAAGAATTAGTACTAGTTATTATTTTTTCGGATTGCGGGATTTACTTTCTGTCAAGGGCAGTTCCTAGAAAAAAATATGGGTTTGTTTTGGCTTCGAGTTTAGAACTGTTCGGGACGGTTCGAAATTGGTTCTGAATTCGGAACCCAAACGAAGCTAATGCAAACGATCAACGGAGTGAACTCTAACGTTTCAGAGCCTGTATGTGACTCTTTCGTCAGACCATCAAGAGAAAATTTTCAAGAATCAATGTAATTCGAGAAGTAGAATTGGAAAATTTTCATATCGAGCGAGTCTGCGTTGCTGTGTTCATTGAAAAATATCAATGTGACCAAAAGTCTCGGATTACCAATGTTGAAAGGAACTGATTCTTGCAAATTTTCTCTCAATTGAATGATGAATGAGTCAAATGAAGACACGAAACATTACAGTTAACTTCGAAGATCGTTAACATTATTCCGTCATGTTCATCAGGCAACATTTTTACTAGAAACTGCCCTTGACAAATCATTCGAATTCCTCAATCCACAAGGGCGTTTTCCTCGGATAATGATTTTTCTTTGATTTTAATAGATATGGAAAGTGAAAAACCTAGAAAAACCGGAAAAATAATGCGAAATCCTCCCCAAATATCTTATAATTGATATTATTATTATTAATTAATTATTATTATTAATATTTCAAGAAGTCAAAACAAGTTACGGATAGAGCTCAAAATTTTTCGTCGAGTACGTTAATATGGTCAAGGTTATTATTTACAGTTCAACGGACGCCCCTTTTTGAATCTTCCGTGATCATGAGCATTTATTTCTCTGACGTTTATAATTATCGTCCAATAATTTTTTCGATATAACACATTTTAAACACCTCTAATTAATTTTTTCTTCGCTAACGATTCTCTGACAAAAGCCAAACTCCGAAATTGGTAGGTAGCCATTGGCCCATTGATCATCATAGAATTGTACAACCTAATCTGAATACCTGATCAACATGACCTTGTTTATATATCTCATAGTTTATTTAATGACCAACAATTATTAGTTCAGCTTGAACACAACGTTCACGATTTGAAGAAAATGAGAATCATTAAAATGCGAAAGTACAGTCTGATGTGCAGATTTCAGGTTACCCAAGCCTTTCCACGACACTTCGCAACAGTACTAGAATAAAGTTGGTACATTTTTTCAGAGCTGCTGACCTATAAATGAATGGTGATTAGTGAACATCAAACATCGATTCAATGGGAATTTCTATTCTTGTGTCAAAGGTTGGTAATATTTTACGAGGACTGGAGATAATATAATTGCGGTGATCTCAAGGTATTATTTAGACAGGGGAGATACAGGTACAGCAATGTGAGTCAGCAGCTTTTGTGCGCCAGTTCGAAATCATTAAAATTCTAGGAAAGCACTGGCGTGAGGATAGTAGCCTTTACGCGATTGTTCAAATTGGAATACATTCTTTTTTTAGTATTGCACTAAGTTGCGTGTTGGTATTCTTCAACTTATTACGAAGCTTCAATTTGATCGCTCTTGTTCTTCTTGAGATATTGAAGAAATGACGCCAAAACTTCACATATAAACGAAATTTGTAATAATTGTTCATTATATCTCCAAAATTGAATATCAGATCATAGTAATCTGATTAACCGTCTCAGACAAAGATTTTTATATAAATCTTCGTTGAATTTTCGAATACAAATTTTTAAAGAGTTTTTAACGACTAGATCCACACGAAATTTAGCATACAGAGTTTCAAGCTAATCCCATCAATACTTCTTGAGATAAAGAGGGACTAGCCTCAAAATATAAAATAAGTAAAACCCCGTAACAAATTGGACGATATTGACCATTAACGAACTCAACCGAGATATTCAGGCTTTGAACCTAATGATTTTTCTACATCGAAAGAAAATAATTATAAATTGTTCTCCTTTGTCTGATGAAAGGGTCAGATTGCTACTCTGAAACGTCACAGTTCGCTTTGTTTATCGTTTGTATAATTCCTGTTTTGTTCGGCAATCTGTTTTCCAAGAAACTGCTCTTGACAAATAATTTAATCCCGAAATCCGCAAGGTCGTTATCGATGAAAAAACAATTTTATTTAATTTTTAATAGTTCTGTTTCAGATATTAAGAGAGAAAACCCAGAAAAAAACCAAAAAATGATGCGAAATCCTCCAGAAATAAGCTTTAATCAATACAGAAAATTTTTAGTCGCTTATTGCTTTCCTTCGAAAGTTAGATACGGACGGACAAACGGAGGGCCAGACAGACAGAATTGAATTCGACCAAGGATTCTTCTTCAGGGGGACCAACCTAATCGTTTGAGACCATCTCCAGATCAAAATTAGAAAATAACAGACATTGTGACGAAACCTTAACGCGCTGTTCCACAGAACCAACGCGTAAAAAAATGGTGACTTACGCAGGTACTATGCCTGTAGAAATACACAATTTAGTGACCATAGATATTTTTAGGACGAATTGTGGATGTGTAGGACCCACCCAACGATTTCGCAGATAGAATAAACCAAACCGTCAGAGATTATATTTTCACGATGAAGACGTTGTGAAATAACGACTTGGAATTTCATGCGAAATTTACAGGAAAAATGTCCGACAGTTTTGAGGCAAAATTATATGGCAATTTTATTTTATTTCTTAGTGATACTATCGTCTTTTTTGTATGAGGGTTATTTAAGTTTCAATTCGATCGGACCGCAATTTTCGCAAGATTGAGTAACCAAAATTTCAGATAGCTGAATGCTCTTCGCGATAAGCTACACTAATTGCAGAAATTTCTTATTCTGGTATTATTGATTCAGATTTTCGGTGATTGAACTTCAGAGGTTTTCATGACCCATGTGAACAGGAATGATTGAATAGCACAGTTCTCATCCGATTCTAACTAAAATGTGATCAAATCGAAGCTTCAAGAGATGGAATCACTAAATTATAAAGAATATTGAATGTCCTGTAAAAAATATCGTTTCCTGAAATTTCGCAACAGAATTCTGTAGGAATAACAAATCATAAGAAAATAAAAATGCATGTAGTTCTATTCTTCCGTTTCCATCTGTTCGGTTACATATTGGCAGGGAATTTTGGAAAAAGAGCATAATTAATTTCTACTATAACTGTTATTGAAGGTATATATCTGGAAATTCGTCAACTCAATATGGTATTAATCGAACAATTTCCCACAAATTGCATATGCAATATAGGAAAAAATGCATACAATTGAATCTTCAGAATAGGACAATTTCAGTGAAATTATTGGAAATTCTTCGCAAAAACCCTTATGGATCATTGAATAAGAATGAAATAGTCTAAGAATTGAGAGAATAAATTACCATTTGGAAAACTTTCTCAAAACAACATAGCTGTTGCACTCACCACGATATAACATTTCATCAGCACCTATAAACGAATATATAGCTTTATGCGCACCTCATCTGTTAACATGATGGAAAATACGGAAAAATCAATAGATAACGTCCAGTGATTAAAAAATATTTGTTTGAACAGAAGATCCAGGATTATACTTCACTGTTGATGAAATTTCCTGTTCACGTGTTCATAAAATCACATCATAAAATTTTTGGAACTCAAATATATTTCGAATACAAAGCATTTTATGGAAAAATACCTAGAAAGGCACAGCCGTGAAGGCAGCAGCTTTTGCGCGCATGTTCAATGGGGATGACCGCTTTGGCAAAGAATTTGAACAAGCGCGCAAAAGTTGCTGCTTTCACGGCAGGGCTATAACTCCGACGATTTTTACCGCGACATTCCAATGCGCGACATATCCTACAAGTTTCAAGTCGCTAGCTTGCTCCGTTCGACAGTTATGGTGTCCCCGGCCGGCCGGAAAGAATCGATTTTGACACCGGATTCGTCATCAGCGAGTCCAACCCAGTCGTTTGAGACCATTTTTTGCTCAAAATTCTGAAATTACAAACATTAGGACAGAACGATAGCACGCTGTTCCCTTAGAACATGCGCGCAAAAAGGATGAAAAATTTTGTGCTTTATTAAATTTTCTCAAATATAATCACATTATTGAATTACAGCTTAATGCAGATAAATCTATTGGGTCATGATCCAAGTGGTGTAGTTTTAATGAATAATCAATTCAAAAATCATATACATAGTTGATTCTAAATCACAATATAAAGCATTTTATATTTCGCAGTTAAAGCTTTCGTACCGCATAAGGCAATGAAAGACAACGCTCGTCTTTCTTAAAACTGAACCCCTGGAAGAAACAGAGCCAGTAGTAATGATAATAAAAAATGCAGATCTTCGTCTACAACATAATTTTAGATATGTTGCAACAGCACACCGGAAGTAGGTTTAAAAAGCTTCCATATAACGTCTTTAATATGCCTTGATATAACTCTGCGACGACTAAAAATAATACCATTGTTGTGGGCAGAAGGTTGATGTGAACTTTTAATTTCCATCTGCCGAACTGCAGTAGTGGATTGTATTTCAAGTGTGACTCATGATAATGAGAAGAATGGACAGAGATGGTTCTAGGAGAAATCAACTACTGTGACATCATCATCTTCCTAACATTGATTAAGCGGCCTCTCCATGTATAATCATATTGCAAAACAATGCAAAAAGAACAACATTATTTCAATTTATTTGTTTCTTGGTTTGTTGACTGCGAGAAACCAAAACGAAGTCGCAATCTTATTGTCGAATTTTTCCAATCACATACATGATTTTATGAATCTCTGTTGTAGGTGTATATTTTTGAAATAATTTTGAAAATTAACTTTTTGTATCAGGATCCAACAACGAAGAAAATATTAAATTTTGATCGAATTTCCGCGGCTCTCTCTCTATCAAGATGGATGCTATGATCTAAAACTAACAAAATTCATTATAAAATTAATTACACTAATAAACTAACTAATCAACTTATTAAATTAAATGAAATCTCGTAAAGTCCTTTCAGTTCTCACCCACGCTGTATTAGTCTATGTCACTATTTACTTCGCTCCTATCTGTGGCTTCGGGTATAACCTTCAAATCTCCTTGTTGTTTGTTTACCATAAAATCAAAATTAGAAGTTCCAAGTATAGACTCTTGGAGGTTGATTTCTAGTCTTGAATTGCTCAAAAATTGCTGATTTCTTGATTTTCAGATTTTGGTGAGTTTATGTTTTCTTATTTCAATTTTCCATGTATTAAATCTCCATATCATATGTTTTCAGGATACCAGTCAATCTGATTTCATTAAATTTTACTTTTCTTATTCCACGATGTTATTTGAATTTTCGGGATGAACAGCTTTAGTTTCGACGCTGGTTGAAAATAGACTGCCTTGTCCATGATTGAGCCTTCCTATTTATAGTTTCTTCAAATTTTTTTCAAAATCATAGTAACTTTGTCTGTCAAAATTCCTTCCAAAATGATGCTTTCGCAATTCTCCTCTCGGAAGTGAGTATTCCTCCTTCGGAACCACCCTAGGAGATTCGGCCAAATTTTTCTACACATTTTGATGTCCCATTCGCCTATGTTCCTATTCTCTAATATACAAATTTTTGCAAATTGATACCTAAATTTTCTTACAACTGAACCTACACGAAATTTTGCGCGTTGGCATTCTTAAACTGTCCACGAAGTTTCAATTTGATCGAATCAATACTTCATGAGATATCCAGGAATTAACCTCAGAATTTCAAATGGGCCTAACTCCGGAACTATCGAACCGATTCCATTAACGAACTTAACTGAGATATTTGGACTCCAAACCTAATCTGACAATTTCCAGTTGCTAAGTCTTTTTCTTCGAAAGTTAGAGCACATACGGACCGACGGACAGAATTGAATTTGATCACAGATTCTTCTTCAGGGAGTTCAACCCAATCGTTCAAGACCATTTTCGGTTGAAAATTCGAAACTTATTCAATCATTTGTGCTCAAGACTGGATAACATGATGAACACGCTGTGAAATTCACACTGGTCTGAAACGATTAGGTTGGACTCACTGAAGAATAATCCGATGTTGGACGCATCCCAAAATGTGACGGTTGAGTTCCTCAATAGGCAATATCAGTCAAACGGTTGTACATTTTAGTGTTTTAAATTTATACCTCCGAATCTCGATGAGTACAATCGTAATTAGTTGAAGAATATCGACGTGCTCCTTCACGCAAAATTTCGTGGGGATTTTTTTGGAACAATTGATCAGATTTCAATGATATTTGACAATTACCTCGAGGTCATTATTCTACAATTCAGTACAATATTCAGCACGATGCAAACTTTATTTTCCGTGATATTGTAACTAATACCAATAATCTCTGTTACTTCATCAGCATCGTTTTCTCAGCAATAACTCAAAAAATACTACAGCGATGAAGATGCAACTACTGCATGAACTTCGAAGCTTTCCTTCTTCAACCGAGTACTGAATTTCAATTTAGTTCTGTGTTTTTGTAAAAATTAAGAAAATGAAATTTTGAATCGGTACATCAGCAATCATTGGGTTATATTCACCCATTAACGAATTATCAATGTCTCAACCTACTTTCCGAAATTCAACACTCACATTAGTTTCTTTAGGAGGTCATTGTATACTGGATTGGCCATAAGGTGTACCCTGAATTATAATCAAATCTATTCTGACAATATCACAAAATTTTAGTTCGACCAAAGCAGAGATATTCAAATATCTAAAAAATTTTCGAAACATTTCATTGGGACCAAAAATGTGGCTAGGAATAAAAAGAGGAAAATCCCTTGAATCCGACTGGTTTTTTCTCAATGTACGTGTTACATGATTCATCGAAATGTATTATCTGAATAGAATCCGAAATGAGTAAAAGTCGATGACGATAGAATATTTCACGTAGTGACAGAATATTTAAACAGTATGTTTTGCTCATCCGTAGACACAACAATTGGAAGAAAAAAACGTATCATACATCATACACGACAGTATAAATGGAATACTAGTTGCAAGTGAGCATATGGCATGTAATTATGGCTCCGGATGATATTTACAATGAAAATAAACATAACGCATTGAAACCACGGTCTTCAGATGAGTGAATTCGAGGTCGTTCCACTGAACCCCTCTTGTTGGCGAACCGGATGTTCGAACATAAATATAAATTGCCACTGAAAATCCATACGGAATTGAGAATTTACTTCCTCTGCCTTTGTACAATTTGCTCGCTTGTCGAAGATTACATCCGTGTTGAATGGAATTAAAAATGGTCTATTTGTCACATCCAAAACAATGTGTTAATGTTTTGTCTTTGGCAATTATGATTATTCCTAAAAAAACAAATAATTATCTTCATACTTCAAAAATTCAGATGAAATTCATGCGAGATTAATTTTTCTGGAGTGGAAATGTCTAACCGTAATTGAAGAAAATTTTAGTAGTATCAGACGTGGAACAGTTTAAAATATAATCAGAGTAATAATAGTCTAAGTTCCCGCTTCAGAATTAGTGCGCTTTTCGAGTATTTGCTTGAATCCAATTTCAGTTTATTATTTGATAAAATCAAATTATAAACCTTAAAAAAACTAATAACCCCCGCTGAAAATTTCACAGTTACTGAACCGAAATCCGTGAAACTTGGTAGAAAAATTTTGTGTCGCTCTGTCGCTCGAGATTGATCCTGCAAGCCTATCAGCAGGATCAGTGTACTCTAAGGGCTCAAAACTGGGGGTAGGAGGAAAAAATAAATTATTAATCAAACCAAGTATCGTTCCAGATGATCCCTTCACGCCAAAAAGATGAAATTTTCAGGAACTGTTATTTGAACCATGCTGTAGATTTTTCACCCCTTCTTGAAACCGACTTCAAGTTACTATTAGGAGAACCATGGCAAACTCTCGCAGTTATAACTAGAGAAGATGCTCAAAGTTTTGACCGTTAATTTCTAGACATTTATTTATACGTCTCAGGAATGCTTCGTGCGTTGCTCTTCTTATTTCATCGGGAGGAAGAGATCTGCAAAAGTGTTTAAAAACCAAATTGAGTTTCAAAACTATGAATCTAAAAATCTAAACAAACCTGAACGCATTTCTGACTCGTTCTATGCAGTCCTCTTTATCAGTCAGGGGAGTTGAGTAGACAATATTCTTTATCCTACCCCAAACATAATAGTCTAAAGGAGTTAAATCGGGAGAACGTGGTGGCCAAAGATGTGGACCATTGTTCGCCAACCATCGATCTTCAAATAGCCTGTAGAGGATATTTGACACATTGAGTGAATTGTGTGGAGGCGCGCCATCTTGTTGATACCATAAGTCATTATGGTTCTGTACTAGCGGCTCAATTATTTGAGTCAATATGTCAGAATATCTATCTCCTAAGGGAGAACATTCTTTAAATAATGCAAACATGTGTAGTGTTCTATTTTACCAGTTAAAGTCCCATCATAAATGTGAACATCGAGAATTGCATTATTTTTGATGGCGCAAAAAACATTGAAACTCCAGGTCTCTTGAAAGTTCCATTGTCTGAAGTGGTGGTTGTTCTCTTCATCCCAATAATGACTGTTATGCCTATTGAAAGAACCATTCTTTGTGAATTTAGATTCATCTGTCCAAATTATACAGTCCAAAAAACTTTCATTCTCTTGAAATCGAATCATCTAGCTTCGCAAAACTCTGTTCTCCTGACGAAATCAGTTTCCTTCAAATGCTGTACCCTATTGAATTTATATGGGTGCATTTTATGTTTTTTTAATATTCTCCAAACACTCGATTGAGATAATCCCAGATCAATCTCGACATCTTTGAGAGAATTTTGAGGATTCACACGAAAATATGCAAGAACTGTAATTTCGTTGTTCTCATCTTCTACTACACTTTTTTCTCTGTGTGTAGTTTTCTTAACGAAAGATCCGACATTTCTCAAGTTTGTCATGGTTCTGTTAATGGTATCTCTCGTTGGTCTGGGTCGGTCAGGAAACCTCTCAATGAACAGTCGAATCGTTCTATCTACAACTTTATTACATTCTCCATGAAGTAGAATGAGATTTAAATAATCTTCATTGGTAAGATTAGGCATAGTGATCGATTTTATAACTTAATACGAATTATCACCAAATTAATAGTAAACACAAAATGCTACTGAATAAAGAGGAATTTGGCAGATGTAAATAATGATATCTATCATTAAAAAAAAATAATGTAAAACATGGTAAGTTTTTGCATATGGTTGATAAGGAATTATTTATTTATCACTGGAGAGAAAACCGATGGCCGATTAGTTGAAATAAAGAGGTTTCCGATACAAATTCGAATCCAAATTCGCCATCTATTTAGGAACAACCTGTAACTTTTTTCTCTTGCATATTAGGGTAGTGAAATCTAAAACATGGTTTAAGTAACAGTTCCTGAAAATGTCATCTTTTTGGCGTGAAGGGAAAAGAAATAGCTGAAAATTCAAGACGAAAAACAGTTTTTTGTGAATAACTAAGAAAATATCCACTTTAGGGCAAGGGTGTGATGCATACACTCACATTATTTTTTAACGTAGATTCAATATCTGCCATAAAAAAATGGGGTTCTAATTTGAAAAAATTGAGTTTTCACGATTTTGTCATCCCTAACTTTGAAAGCGATTTTTTCACCCCCTGTATCATGAATCGCGATTTCGATTTTCAAAGTGGATACATCAATCTTACATCTTGAAAAATCCCAAAAATGAAAATTTTCCATCCAAAAACCTCGAAGTTATTCTTGTTTCAGCGGAGCTGTATTTTCGATTTTTTTTTCGAATTTTCCCGCTCAGAGAGAACTTTCCAACCAAAACTGAAAAATGTTACATCAAAATAAATTGAAATTTTCTAAGGAATCTTTCTGCAATAAAAAAATGGTGTTCTAATTTGAAAAACGGAAGTTGACGTCATTTCCGGAAAAACCGGAGGTGCTCATGCCTTGAAAATATTTTAGATTTCATCAGCATCGTGAAATACTTATAAGTGCTGAATTTCATGAAAATACGTTCAGTAGTTTCCCGTATAAATATGGGTGAGGTTCCTCGTGAAAGACCCTGTATATGTTTTTGCTTGACCTCTGTTGTTGACATCGGTTATTCGGGATTTCTTGTTGGGGGAGAACTGTTTGTACCATTCAAGACAATACATCGATGTATAGACTACCCTGTTCGAAAAACATTTGTCATTTTCCAACACGGACTTTCTCCATGTGAAAGTTCATTTAAGGTTTTATTGTTCTGACGGTAAGTCTGTCAGATAAGTGTAGTGTATCTTTCTGGGATGTCGAAATGAGTACCTATTTAATTGTTTTTATTTGAGATCTGTTTTACTGAGCTTTTGAATTTATATGTTGTATTGACGATTCTTTCTTAATATTTTGTTCTTGCTGACCTGTATGTTGTCTGTATAGCTCAAATTGTTATTTCATATTCATTTTATTGTTAACTTATAGTTTTGTATCATTTTAGCCTGAAGAAGGCCCAATAAAGGGCCGAAACGTTGCTGAAAGAAGAGTTTCCTTTCAAAAGTTGTTCATTGACCGAAATTTGATTTCATACAAATAAATTATTCCTCGAATATTAACCGAAAATATGCAAGAACTGTAATTTCGTTGTTCTCATCTTCTACTACACTTTTTTCTCTGTGTGTAGTTTTCTTAACGAAAGATCCGACATTTCTCAAGTTTGTCATGGTTCTGTTAATGGTATCTCTCGTTGGTCTGGGTCGGTCAGGAAACCTCTCAATGAACAGTCGAATCGTTCTATCTACAACTTTATTACATTCTCCATGAAGTAGAATGAGATTTAAATAATCTTCATTGGTAAAATTACGCATAGTGATCGATTTTATAACTTAATACGAATTATCACCAAATTAATAGTAAACACAAAATGCTACTGAATAAAGAGGAATTTGGCAGATGTAATTAATGATATCTATCATTAAAAAAAAATAATGTAAAACATGGTAAGTTTTTGCATATGGTTCATAAGGAATTATTTATTTATCACTGGAGAGAAAACCGATGGCCGATTAGTTGAAATAAAGAGGTTTCCGATACAAATTCGAATCCAAATTCGCCATCTATTTAGGAACAACCTGTAACTTTTTTCTCTTGCATATTAGGGTAGTAAAATCTAAAACATGGTTTAAGTAACAGTTCCTGAAAATGTCATCTTTTTGGCGTGAAGGGAAAAGAAATAGCTGAAAATTCAAGACGAAAAACAGTTTTTTGTGAATAACTCAGAAAATATCCACTTTAGGGCAAGGGTGTGATGCATACACTCACATTATTTTTTAACGTAGATTCAATATCTGCCATAAAAAAATGGGGTTCTAATTTGAAAAAATTGATTTTTCACGATTTTGTCATCCCTAACTTTGAAAGCGATTTTTTCACCCCCTGTATCATGAATCGCGATTTCGATTTTTAAAGTGGATACATCAATCTTACATCTTGAAAAATTTCAAAAATGAAAATTTTCCATCCCAAAACCTCGAAGTTATTCTTGTTTCAGCGGAGCTCTATTTTCGATTTTTTTTTCGAATTTTCCCGCTCAGAGAGTATTTTCCAACCAAAACTGAAAAATGTTACATCAAAATAAATTGAAATTTTCTAAGGAATCTATTTCTGCAATAAAAAAATGGTGTTCTAATTTGAAAAACGGAAGTTGACGTCATTTCCGGAAAAACCGGAGGTGCTCATGCCTTGAAAATATTTTAGATTTCATCAGCATCGTGAAATACTTATAAGTGCTGAATTTCATGAAAATACGTTCAGTAGTTTCCCGTATAAATATGGGTGAGGTTCCTCGTGAAAGACCCTGTATATTCTCCTATCAACAAATGTATGTTAAAAATTTGTTTCAAGGGATTTCTCGATGAGCGCACCAATTCTGCAGCCGGATCTCGTACTATAAAGCAAGTTCTTTCACTATGAAACTGAAGGTTATATATTGAGTTCGCATTTTTTTTATTGCAGTGAACACGACTTTTAGAAAACACAATAAGTTACGCATTAAATTGAACACCATAAAATATTCCTTTTCGACATCAAATCAAAAAATACTAGAAGTCTGAAAGCCAAGAATCAGGAGGTTTATGACAAAAATTTTCTCCATATTTGCATTTTTGTAGTTCTGAAATTACTGACGTGAAGTCAGCAAGTTTTCAGAACATGTCACCTAATTACGTATCTAACCACCAGACGCTGCCCTACCTCCTGATTGAAAAAAATTGATTTTTTTAAATGTTTCTCATGACATGAAGTATGCCATGAGTTTTAGCATGAGCATTTTCCTACTAGTTACCGAGTTACGGATTCCTGAGTTATTTCGGAAATGATCCCCATGATGAAAAGAAGAAATTTTACATATTTTTCTCTTGATATCTCAAAAACTGAGATTCGGATCAAATTGAAATTTGCTACACTGTGGTTTAACATTTATTATGGTCTGTGCCAAATTTCGTGGAAGTCGGAGGAAAAAGGAATTTGCCAAAGTAACTCACGATACGATCCCAACGATATTTTGCAGTAAGTTGCTGGTGAGTATTATCCAACATATACATAGGTAGATCCGTAGATAATCCAAATGATTATAACTCCATAACTGTTTGGCGTATTTTAATAAGCTACTCTGAAAAATTCAAGTCGCTAGAGTTTTCCGTTTTTACGTAATCGTGCCTACGGCCGGTCGGACAGAACCGATATTGACAGCGGATGATTCTTCAGTGAGTCGAACCTTATCGTGGACGATCATTTTCGGAAAAAAATGAAAAATTTTAAGTAATTCGGACAGAATGATAGCACGGTGTCTCCTTAAACATGAGCGCCAAAACAAAATATCAAATTTGAATTCGACCAAGGATTCAACCTTGTCGTTTATCCACTGGGCGCTTGGAGCGGGCGTCCAAGGGGCAAGGGCCCAAAGGGCCCAGGAAAGGCCTAGACCCAAACATAATTTCCAGTATCAAGGCCGTTAAAAGGCCCCATCGGTATTTTGTGACAGGGCCCGAAAAGACCCCAAACGGAAACTGAGACGTCAAAATTCGAAAATTACAGATCTGCCGGCAAAATGATAATCTTGTTTGCAAGAACAAGCACTTAAAAACCCGTAATGTAATAATACCAGGTGTTTGGGGGAACTCAGACATCAAATTATGAAATAATGCCAGAACAAAGACAAGAATTCTAGAAAAACACTGACGTGAAGTAACCAGCTATTGCTCGCGTGGTCATCTTTTCATGTATTGACGCCGCCAAACTCAATTTTACTTCCTGATGGAGATACTCGGCGATGTTAAGACGGTCCTCATGAAATTTTGTATGAACCTTCCGGCTTTAATTTTTCAATCAAGAATAAGATTTAAATTCGATCTGATCTGTACTGTTTGAAATATTGGGAAAATAATATTTGAATGGGTTTATGGTATGTCATAATGGATTCAAATTAAAATTGTGTAGTTTGTCGAAGACCTTCAATTCCTCTAGTGAAAAGCTCTATGAGCATTATCCCAGGAACTTCAACTAAGAAGTTGAGGCCAACGCTCACTTATCGGCAACAGCCCGGATCACGGCGACACGGAAACTTATTTCCCTACTTATTTGTCGTGTTCCGTAGTGGTCAAGTGCGCGCGCTGTCCCATAAAATTCGGGGTGCCGTAATCTGTGCTGTTGCCGATTAGTGAGCGTTGGCCAAAAGCTGGATTTATAAACTCGACGATCCCGTTCCCGTTCGCAGTTGACGTTCCCGTTCAAAGTTAAAATGCACTAAATGCGCAGGGGCATTTATAAAGTCCGCAGCTGCGTCAGCTGACTGATAATGTGCCGCTCTCCTGTTTTTTCCGCTGCCGTTCGAGGTGACCATGTTTCATCTTTTGACGTTCCCGTTCATATCTTAACCAATATAGTGAGGTTAGGATGCACTTATAATTCGGAGATTAGTTTATTAATAAGTTACGCTTGGTTTGGTTATATTCTTCCAACTTTAACAAAGGAAACCCAAATTCACAGGATATTTGACCTCTATAAAACCTCATAAACGCGAACTGGCCGAACGGCGAACGTCAAGTTTATAAAAGGGGTATAGTTCGTTTCGAACCGCCAGCGGTCAACGGGAACGTTAGCGGGAACGTCAGCTGCGAACGGGAACGAACAGTTTATAAATCCAGCTTTAAACTGAAAGGAAAGCAAGGTAATATTGCAATTGATAATGCATTTTTTGTCAGTGAAATATTCCGCCACTCTAGGAGTCCTGAATATTAAATTACCCCCAGGATGACATAATGCATCATAATAACATTAATAACCATTTAATATATGAATATAACATCGCATTACGCAACGAGGACTAATTCCCATTAATTTGAATAACAGCATACTTCAAACAATGAACGTTTTGAGGACGTAAGCTGCGAAAGTAAAATATACATTAAGATTTGGATCTAAAATAAGTGAAAGCATGTTATTTTACATCGCTGTCTGTGGACGTAACCTAAGGGTATCAAACCGAAAAAGATGATATAGATCGATGCGTTTTCGCTACATAATTTTTGTACAAAAATACGGAAACTGCATATATAATCGAGTCGGAAATTGATTGACCGATAAGAATCGTGATCGTTAAATTGGATACGATTTAAACGTCCTAGAAAATTTTGCTAGAACACTGATCTGTTTGATTGATTGAGTTACTTTCCGATTGGCGTCGAATCGCTATTTAAGTTTCAAGATATGGCAACACTGATGTGAATATGTCAAATCCGACATTGCCATAGTTTGACATTTTTAAGAGTGAACGTAGTCAGAACCTTCCATAAGATTGATATATATACTTTTCGAGTTATTATTGGAAAATCAAAATTTCAAATGCGTGTAACACAAAAACCATTCGTCAGATTTGGACCATTAACGAGCTTAACCGAGATATTCCGGATCAAAATTTAACCTGAAAATTTCTAGAGTCTAGATCCTTTCTTTGGAAAGTTAGAGAACACACGGACGGCTGGCCTGACGGACATAATCAAATTTGAGCACAGATACTTCATCAGTGAGTTCAACCTAGTGGTTCGAGACCAATTTCAGCTCAAAATTCGAAAATTACAGATATTGTGACGAAACGATGACGCGCTGTCTCCAGAACAAGCGCTTAAAAAGATAACATTTTGAATAACAATAAAATCATTTCCAATTATGAATATTTATTTTTTTCTCAAAGCTTAAGGACAATGGAAATCTGAACATATTATACGTTTTATAATGTAGACAATATTGCTGTCGGGAATATTGATCTGAGGGGTGGGAAAATCATCCATTATATTTATATATCCTTGTAGTGAGTATTGGTTTGTCGATATTTAATTTTATTTTAATTTTAATATATTAAAACGAATGGGGACTAGGATCGATCAGATTGATGATAATTCACCTTTTTTGATTAATATTTTTGGCAGCATATCAAAATACTCACGATATAATTACTGGTGTTAGGTCCGATCAAAATACTTCAACGATATATATGTCAATATACTGACGTATTCTCATTTTGAACACCTTAAATTTGTTGAATATCGATAGGGTAAGGCGAATAAATCATCAGTAATTGAATGAGATCAGTCGGCATGTATACTGAAGGTTGATCTGTCAATTCAGATTTTGTCAAGAATTTACCGCTAGGTCTCGAACGTTTTCAATTCGTCCAATGTAATATAATAATTTACCCCATTTTATTATTATTTTGGACAATGTACTAAATAAAACACTCACCGACATAGGTCCAATGAAATTAATTCAACGATATTCATTCAATCTACTGACGTATCGTCATGAGTTAATTATGGTTGATCACGTAAGGCGAATAAATCATCAGTAATTTCATGAGACCAGTCGGCACGTATATTGAAGGTTGATCTGTCAATTCAGATTTTGTCAAAAATGTATCGCTCGTTCTCGAACGTTTTCAATTCGCCTAATGTGTATAGGTTATTGACGAATTGGAAGTGAAAATGATGATCACAATGATGACAAGATTTGTGTCCATTTTTGAATCTGCCCGTATAACGGCCTCAAAAGCAGAGTAAGTTTCGATGGAAACAACTTGTATGATATATTTGAGATTGGAATGGTAGAAAGGGTGTAATAAACCACATGGGATAAATGGAATTTTTTCCGCGATATCATTATAAATTGATTCTCGTCGAGTAAAATCAAGTAGTCGATATAAAATGAATTCCTGAATATGATGCCGAATTTTGAGAGGATTTTATTCCTGAAGGTAAAGAAAAAATATTTCAAGCTTAATTTTCTCGCGTTGGAAAAATCGAAACTATATTGATCAAAAAAAATCATGATATTTCAGTTGAATCCAAAAAAATCACGATATTTCAGAGTATTCATGAATTGAGGCTAAGCAACCTTTCGGAGTCTTTAACTGACTTCTTCATCAGATAATGAATTCAAAATTATCATAATTATTTTTATTTTTTTGAATTTCAAGAACATCTGTCAAATTGATATTTTCGAAAATCACAGTAACGAAGATTCACTTGATATGGAGCAAATTAAGCTCAATGTGATCAATTCCTTGAGAACAATGGGCGGAATATTTAATTAATATTTAATTCCACAGAAGTTATAAATAAATAATTCTGACTATGTTCAATTTATTGTCCGACGAGGGAATCAGATCAGCAACATCACAGTTCGCTTTGTTTATGGTCTGTATTGTTTCGATACTGTTCAGGAGGCAAAATATTATCATGAAATTGGCCCTGGTTTTACTGTCGATTTGACAAAAGCTCTTGAAGTACGAATTTATTGCAATAACTATGCAAAACTGCGATTAGTTATCATGTGAACGAGTCATTTTATCAAAAAAAAATTTCGTCGAAAAATAGTTTCAATACCTCAATCCGCAAGAGTTATTTCTATATAATATCAATTTTCATTTAATTTTATATAGTTCTGTTTCAGATATTGGTAACAGAAACCTAAAAAAAACTTGAAAAGAACTGACGTGAAGTCCGCAGCTTTTACGCGCTTGTTCGCATTGCGAAATGGCTACTTGGAAATTTCAATGAAATTTGAATTTTCAGAAGAAAACATTTTTTCTTTCGAATTTTTCTATGGATTATTCTTCTTATCGATACTGTCCATCTTCCAACCGAGTTTCGATCAGATAAATATGTTTCGAGTTATTAAAAAATCAAAATTTCAAATGGCTCTAACACAAAAACCATTCGGCAGATTTGGCCCTTTAACGAACTTAACCGAGATATTTAGGATCAAAAACTAACCTGAAAATATCAAGACTCCAGGTCTTTTCTTCCGGAAGTTACAACACACACGGCCGGACGGACAGAATTAAATTTGACCACGGATTCTTCTTCAGGGAGTTCAACACTCAAAATTCGAAAATTACAGACATCGTGACGAAATAATACACCCCGAATATCCCTTTATTGATAACTCTTCTGCTTTCCACCCAACAAATGAATCTCGAAATCGCAATAAGTGAAACATTCAAATTCATTCAACTATTACTGCGTGTACCTATCTATGAAAGTTCCAAACTGTCGCTCTGGGCGACTAAGAATTGAGGTTCCTATGAATATATTGAAAAAAAACCGCTTTCATTCTTTTTGTTCAACTATAATGTATACAATCCAACGCCTCCCACAATTCACTAGCACGGCCCTCTGAAATCAAAGGTTTTCTTCAAATAGAGGGGACGCTTTCATCTGTCATTTCCATACAAATTATACGTTCAATAACGATACAACAAATGGTAGAAATACAAAACTACATTTGCTATTCATAATTTTAACACTAACTAATGACGAGAGTAAAATCAAAGGTAAGTACCTCGAGAAAGATTTGCAATTCTATAACTAGCTGTTAGATCGCTATTACTGAATAGCGTTCATTAAATCCCCTGTGATGGCTTAGGAATCATTGTTGTTAACACCCACACGTACATGCTGAACTTAATAACGTATTAAGAATCGATTCCCAATGTAAATGTACTTAAGAATAAAAGCAAGAAAGCAGGTAATGATTGCAATTTTGAAATAATAATATTTCATTTATTAGCCGAGATACAATTCCAACTGCCTTTGAGAATGAATGCTCTTTTTAGGTTGAAAAATTTGTTTCATATGGAGTCCTGATTGAAAATTAATTAAATCGGATATTTTGATACCAACGTAATGATACCAGTTCACGCTCTAACAGTGAAAATAATTGAAGTATCCAGCTTTGCCAATAGAACTTTCTCACATAAAGGACTAATTTGACTTCGTAGCCATAAACGTCAAATATGACCTGTAGAAACTGAGAAGGAAATCAATATTCTGCAGGAGTTCACGTACTCTGCTAATGGTTATATGGCTACATACTATAAAGATATGGTAATTTATATTTGAAAGCTCGGGGAACTTGAATGAACTTATTGTTCTCCATTTAAAATATCACGAACAGTTATTCATAGGCCACAGCAGAACAAATGTTGTGCCATTATTCAAATTTCTCCTCTGATACTTCGGAATATGAAGTATCCGATTAAATGAAAAATATTAGAGAGTATGCTATAGAAGGTGGAGAAGAAAGATAAGTACTTCAATATTTCAAGATTTCTACTTTGAGTGATACGATATGATGATTGTTAATAATAACAATAAGAATCAACATCGAAACATAAAGCCCCCTCTTCGTTTTGTTAAACCTATTGGTATGGCCAAGATTAAAGTCCTCCGGATGAAAACTAAATAACCGGAAAACATCAGCGTCATGCCTGAAGTGTTAAAAGGAAATCAAAATCCCTGTAGAGAAAAAATATCATGGCTGCGCCTCTTTAGACACATGAGCACATCACCATTACAGGAAAGAATATAAAAAAATTATAATAATAAACTTCAGTTTCCATATGAAGTTTTACATGTTCGAAATATATCATGAAGAATCCACAATGTGGTGCAGTAACTGTTTAAACACTTCGAAACTATATGTCGAAATTGAAGTTTATTAATTATTTAAAATGAACATCCACCAAGTGAAGACAGAATCAATCAAATGCTTGAAGTAATGACATATGAAAATTGGAATTTTTGATGTAAGTAAGGCATCTGGTGAGCAATAACAAAATTATATGCTGAACATTTAATTATACAATCACAATTCCTATTTCCCACATATCAATTCGAATCGAATTCCATTGGACGCAGGATATTTTGTAACTCTTTTCCTGTTAAATTGTAAGATTGATTAGAGAATATTTTGGGATGTTTCCGCAACCTATATCTGAAAGGGAGCTATTGAAAATTTTATTTATAGAAAATCGCCATTGAGAATTGTGGGGTTTAATCTATTTAACAAGGCCAGTCAATTTTTGCTTTACCAATATCAAAACAAAGCAACTATTAACCAATGGAAATGCAACGTTCTAGAGTCCATATCTGACTCATTCATCAGACAGTGAAAAGAAAATCTTCAGAATTAATGTTGTAGTTCAAAATGTGTATTAAATCATTTCTTGGAGAGAATGGATATCCGAGAATTCATGAATAAAACCATTTCGAATTTAGAAACGAAACTTCTCAATCAAATAATCAAGACAAACAAAAAACAATCCCTCATGAACAAACCAATGTTAAAATGTGATTCCTGATGTTCATAGCCTTCCAGAAAAATTGAGAAAATGGGTTCTTAATTCAATACAAGAACCGTTTTCAAAAAGAAGAATGATTTGAGATCTGTACTTTCTAAAACCGAAACAATTAAACTTGAAACAGAAATAAAAATGAAAATAATAAAATAATGCCTATTTTAATATCATTCCTTCGACTGAATCCACTAGAAAAAGCAGTAGTATTGGCAATATCAATATCTGGGGAATCTGCACTATTGTGACTTCGAAAATGCCAGTTCCACAAAAGTACTTGAAATACAAATGTATTGATAAAATAATTCTCAAGATTTTCTTTTAATTGTCTGATGAATACGTCAGATAAAGACGTTCTATTGTTCAATCGTTCGCTACACTTATGCGGGGAGACAGAATTTTTCCTGAGGTTTTTATCTGTGCTCTTGTATCATACGCAAATTTGTATGGTACCCCGTTTACATTTCCTCTGCTAACACTGTGATATATCTTAGAATTGTAATGCTCGTTCTCAAAAGAATATATATATATATATCGTTCGCATTGCTCAGATATTGTTCATTAGGCCACATTTTTGAGGTAGCTGCCCTTGACAAATATTAGGGAGACCGAAAAGAAATGTGGTCTTTGCGCACGTCAATTCTTGGGCGGAAGGGAAAGAACATCTCTGTCACAGAAGATCGAGAAATTGTCAAACAGTTTTAAACAACCTTGGTCGACTATCTCAGAATATTTGAAGCAGATGGAAAAAATGAGCAGAGCAGGTCTTTGGGTCCCGCATAATCTTGTCGAATAGAATAAGGCTAGTTGATCAATCGCATGCAACTTATTGCTTCAACGACACAACACAGAAGCATTTTTTGATGGCTTGATCACAGGGTATGAGGAAGGGGTGCTCTATGATAACCTAAAACACAAAGGCAGTAGCTTTCTCCAAATGAAATCCCCAGGAGTACTACAAAGCCAGGTTTACGCCCCAAAAGAGCGCTTCTGTATGTTCGGTGGCGGCATTGTTCATTTTGAATTTCTGAAACCCGTACTTACTGTTTATGCAGTACTCTACAGCGAGTCAATTAATCTTTAATTGAAAATTGGCCAGTATTGTCAAACGAAAAGTCATGATTCTCCAACACGACAATCCAAGACCGCACTGCGAAAGGCAAACCCTAGGAAAAATTAATTAATTGGGGTGGGAGATGCTGCCTCATTCATAATGCTCGTCTCAAGTTGCACTATAGGATTTACACTCATCCCGAGCACTGCAACACTTTTTAAGTGGCAGATTTGCGAATTCAGATGATGCTATCTCTAGATATTTTACCGAAAAACAAATTGATTTTTATCGAAGAGGTTTTTGACAATTATAGGAAATACATCATTGATAAAAATAAAGAGTCCTTAAAAAGGAAACAATACCACGAGGTATTTAATCACAGCTAGGCAACACAGCCACATTTAGATGTCATCAAACCTCGCTTATATCTCAAGTCAGGCCGCTGGACCTGGCCTACATGCTTGAACGTTGCCTATAGGCGCGTGAAATACTAGAATTCGCAGAACTTTCGACGTTTATAGGAGAAAACGTTCAGCAGGCTTCAGTGATTTTTTTTTTGAAATTATTTTTTTTAGGATGTACTTAATTCTTCAGCAAGAATGCGCCATGTAAGTTATTTTTCCTATTCTCAGTCCATTTAAGTTTTTATTTTACCTGAAATTCTTGAATCTACAAAGTGCCAACAATGCGTATTCCTACGATGTTTTTCAACTATTTGCGCCAAAAAAAATTGTTTGAAAAAAACTCTGCCGTCCAGAAGTCGCCCCGTTATATTCGAGGTATTGTTTTCTATTAAAAACGTATTTGTTTCCGGTTCCCCTAGTAGTTTGAATTTCGCAGTCCGCAAGATAAGCCATAAATAACCTTGAGAAATTATTTAGATGGTTATATATATATTTATATGAAATTTGAAAAACTCAATAGAAGCATTGACGAAGTTTTCGCTCGTTTGTTCGGGTTCATAGCAGTTAAGAACCCGCCCGTTTTATAACTCGATCAAATATATTTTGAGATATTCTGAAAAACAGAAATAAGGTTAGATGGAAGCACAAGATCGAATTAAAAGAGGAGTTAAGCAAAGAATCCCCCTAATGATTCTGTAGATAATTATCTATACTATACTAACTTATTCCATCAAAATAGAGATGGAATAAGTATTCCATCTAAAATTTTATTTCCACAATATTTTCAGCAATGAAATGAGCGTTGTTATTTCATATCAGAGTTTCAATTCGATCAGTATTTTTGGAACTATTGGGAAAGAGATATTTCCGATGCCGAACAGACTGACAGCAGGATGAACGAACAATACTGAATTCAATTTTTATCAGTGGGCTGGATCCGCCAAAGACCATTTTGGCTTAGAATCTGAAACTTACAGACAGTTTGCAAAATAATGTTTCATAAAAATAAAGCACAAATCTGATCTGAATTTCGAAATCAATTTCATTAAGACCGGATCATTTGATAGCCAGAGCATTACCACCTTGTCCAAATCTCTGTAATTTGCGAATTCTTCTGAAAAAGATCTTGAACAATAAGGTTTAGATTCACTGATGAATAACACTGATGGCTGAATACAATTCAGTGGTTTTCCCGGAATGGTTGAATCCGCCCAATAGCTACGGAGATACAGATATATATTTTTCGAAAGCTCGAAAACTCTCGGAAGTTAGCTGCAAAATATCAACAAGAAGGCCAATTCCGTGGTGATCGTAACATCAAAGAGTTGAAAGGGCGTCTAACACCTGGAGTTTCACGATTGATAAACCAAACAGTCAATACATTTTTTGCCCAGAAAAAATACAGCGAAAGTCGTTACCGACGTCAATTATAAAAGCTACGATGGTGGTTCTAATATTATCAATAGTTCAAAGTCTAGCAAAGAATTCGCCTTTGAGGTCCTTTTATATAATCCTAACATAGAGAGTGCTTTTTTCGAATTAAAGCTTAACGAGGAATTTCGAGTCAAAACAAAACTGACATCTCATGGGATAAGATAGCATCTATCAATAATTATCCAATTACATTGTGATTCCTTGCTCGTATATGCAAATAACTTTAAGGAAACCAACATCGAAACTCATGATTTGTCTAGCTAGTTAGACATTGTACTCGAGAAAGTTTCACTTGAGGAAGAATCTGATAATCCCTTCTGTTCAGCATTTTTAGAATTCGTGACAAACGATCCAAGATGCGAGTGCTTATACAGAATAATAAGCATGATTTTATGAGGAAATGAATCACATCTCGACCTAACCTCTCTGTGAAGCAGACATCCCAAGGGTCCTTCCTTATAAATCTTCAGCAAAGAGATACGGAGAGAACTTTCTCGAAACTCGATGAAATGACTCCAAATATACTCTTGAGAAAAAAGTGTACTTTCTTAAGATAACCTCCTTTTATTTTTATATCCATTTCACTAACTTCATTGTCTTCGATAGTGAATTCTAATAATATCATCAGAATCGGATCTTTTTATTCGTATTGCGTTCAGCAGGTGAAAAAATGTATCACACTGAAAAAGGTATTCCTGACTTATTTTCTCATGGAAGCATAAGATGAATATTATTTTCTTGTAGCCAAATTTCACTTTCCACGATGCTTAGAAATTCAAAACACAAGATTTTACCGCTTCGGTTTATAACATCGAAACAAACCTACAATTTTGCCACCCAACTTAATATTTTTCATTTCAACGAGTCAAACATTATGTTGTGGAGAGTAAGTTAGTATATTTTACTATAGGTAGACCCTTATCCTTTTTTCTTCATAATGTTTTCCAATGCGGTAAGATGATGATACTACTAATCTAATTAAACAGTGTGCCAATCTGAAAAGGTAACAACCTTAATTATTTAGCTCCTATGCAAAATCAGAAAAAATGCACAAATATGCGACCCCTAGGATATTAAATGGAAAGGAATGTTGAGTGACACCTTGTTCCAAAGGTAATTCGATTGCCTCCTTTCAAAAATGCCATACACTGACCTTTTTGGTCAGTTCTCCCGAAAAATAAAAAAAATAGAAAAATAGTCACGGTAGCAAGAGTTGCAATAATACATAATAACAGCATTTCCCAGAAGACCAGCGAATCACAAGTGAGGAGAAAAACAGAATTTCCAGATGCTTCGGTACACATTTTTCCAGAATATTGCTGGATTTGTTGTTATATTCTTCAGATATTGTCTTCACTTCTTCAGAACAAAAATTAAGGGAATACTATCAAAAAAGGTCAGGTGTTCGTCATTTTGGTTTATTATTCGATAAAATCAAATAATAAAACGTAGTGATAGACCGAAAAAAATAAGAAATTACCCCCCCCAAAAATTTCACAGTTTACATTGAAATTGAAGAAAATTTCAGTAGTATCAGACATGGAACAGTTTAAAATATAATCAGAGTAATAATAATAGTCTAAGTTCCCGCTGCAGAATCAGTGCGCTTATCGAGTATTTGATTGAATCCAATTTCAGTTATTATTAAATAAAATTATAAACCTTAGTGATCGAACAAAAAAAAATAATAACCCCCCCTGAAAATTTTACAGTTTCCATTTTGAGGTATGTAGATTTGAATGAACTAAAAAAAATCCGTCCGTCCGGGGCTTCTCTCTGAAAGTACTGAACCGAAATCCGTGACACTTGGTAGAAAAAGCGTGTGTCGCTCGAGATTGATCCTCCAAGCTTTTAAGCAGGATCGATGTACCCCAAGGGCGTAAAATTGGGGGTTGGAGGGAAAAAATATTTTTAGAAAACTTACCACTGAATTTTCATGAAACTTTTAATGTTTATTACTGTTGCATAACCCAACCTAAAAATTTTCACCAGGATGATTTCCCACCAGTGGCCCCTGATTCATAATGAAAATCGCTACAAATTTCCAATAATCCCAAAAATGCATCATCGCATTCACTTCTTAGATTGGAATTCAGTGGAATAATCTTTAAATGATTTTCAAATGAAAAGATTGATTACCAAAATTTCAACACATATCGAGTTTTTGTGTGTTTGAGAAACCAATGAGTATGAATAATATGTATCACTCAACCACCCTTCCTATTTAAGATTTTAGGGGTCACTGTCATCACGCTCAATGGGTTGATACACATTCATCAAATGTATAACATTTCCGCCTACGGACAAAAGTTTACCTTTTTTGCATTTTTATTTCCTTTTCAAATTAATACTCTGTCTAAATGAAAAATATTCTTAGTATCTACATGCTTGACGCGCAACTTCGAAGTGGAACTTTATGGAAGCATTGGCATCTCAGAGAGTTCGAATTTTTCGGTTGACTTCAATAATGGCCAAAATACCCCGAATGGTTTCAGCGTTATTACCCATTGAAAATTTCCCCCAATGATTCGAATGATATCGACAAGATCGAATTGAAACTGAGTAATTCATTAGTTGGAAGAAGCAGACACGAAATATTCAGCAACTGAAATTGAATTCTGCAAATCCTATGCGGAACTGTACACACATGAATCGTATCGACCCTATTAAGCTTCAAACCCAGCCTACAGCTGGGAGTGTCTGAGTTGTTTTTCTCGAAAGTTATTGGACTTACCATCAACGCAATAACATAAAAACAGATTGAGTTAGACAGCTGATATTCGAATCGATGTACTGGTAATTAACTAATTCTTGATTTGGCGAAATCCACCCAATTTCGAAAATGCATCCATTCGAAAATTAATTTTCAAATGTTTGCACGAGAACAGATTCAATTTTGTGAGGATCTTTCGATTAAGAGGTAGAAATCTTGTCTTTATCTGAAGACCTAGCAGCGTTGACAGAAGTCAGTGTCTGGATGAGTGATCCACTTTGCAATGTATATGCTACCCCAATAGAAAATACTCAGAGACTAGGGGTCATCTGGGTAGAGTGAAGGCGTAATTAGGAAGCTGAATAAGCAAGCAAAAACTCTTGACTTCATGTTGATTCTTTGCTCGTTTTTTTTCGAAGTAAACCGAAACCAAATAAGACGAAAAACTCACCTTGTTATTTTCAAGACCTGTCAGCGTTTCTAGATAACATTGCCATTCAAGTGAGCTGAGGAAGAGAAGATGCCATCTCCGTTCTAGTCCGTTGGCGATTCGACGAACATTGGCTCTGTTGCAACTTGCATCTGACTTCTTGCACAGTTTGACGACAGAACCCACTATTTTACCGTGATTTTCGATGTCACGGTGAAGCACCTGGAAAGTAAAGACAAAAGTCAGTCGTTAACTTTGCGAGGAGTTCACGAAATAAAAACCAACAAAAAATCAATGAGCCAAAGTGACCGAACGATAAGCCATCAAGGTAATGGTGGGTAGCACCTGCTCAGGCAGATGGTCCTTGGCACAAGAACTGGTTCACAATTTGGAGTAAAGCATGATTGATGGCAGGCTGCATGGTTTTGACTCCGTATTATTACCATTTAATTGATGATACCAACAGATAACCACCGCCTTATAAGAACTACGTGTTGAGGTGCTATTTCAATTTTGAACCGAATAGATCTGTCATGGATGATATAACGTCAAAAGAACTCCGTGAATTTTATACGAAGATTCTCTATATTCTTCTTAAGATGTCCGAATTTTCCTTCGGTATCTCATTATTCTCATGAAATTGAAAAGAGTTAATGAACACTCAGCTTTATCCATTTTTGATTCAACTTGAGTGTTCTTTCTAATGTCAATCCCCATTTGTATTCCAGACTCGGAAAGAGCAAATATTTCTTAGTATGATTGATGAAAACGATGCGTACATACATAGGAGAATTTCAAATCAAATGACTTAATGAATCTTGAAAGCGAAGAGAAAGATTAAAATCCTTCTATATTTGCTTCAGCTTTAAAGTTTATTTTAAGAATATAGTTTCAAGAAAAGTAGGATTATGAGAAATTAGTCGAAGATGTCATATCACAAATTTGGGACTGTATATTATTTTCTTACATCAAATATTCTAGAAAAGCACTGACGTGAAGCCAGCAGTTTTTGCACGCATTTTCAAATTCATTGCCAAAAATACTAATTGCATCGAGTTGAAATTTAGTACTAGATTGAAAAATTTTGGGTTGAAGGTTCATTTAGAATTTCATGAGGATCATATGGAAAGAAGATCGCCTAACCTTTCCATCAGGTTAAACGTGCATTTTACGGGTTCAATACCTAAAAGATTACTGCTTTCCCAACGAATTTGAATCAAAAAATTTTGTAAAAACATGTGCTGCATTTTTCAACTAGTAACCGAGTAACCAGAAATAACGATACGGAGATGAAACCCTAAGATTGGAAAAATTTTACCCAATATCTCCAAAAAATTTAATAAGATCGGACTGAAATTTGCTACAATGTTATAAAATATATGGTTCGAGGTCAGTGCAAATTTTCGACTCAAAAATAAAACATTAGAGAGATTTGGAAGAAACGATATCACGCCGTTCCCCAGAACACGCGTACCAAAAAACGCAATGAAAAATATCAACTGAAGTGCCCGTGAATATTAAAAAAAAAATTCTCCGATTCACCGAATTCATTCCAAGTTAGAGACTCGCACTGTATATTTTATTCCTTTTCTTCAAGTTTTTGCGTTACAACAAATATATATTTGAAATTACTCTCTCAACTTTTCAAGTTCTATTGTTCTAGTCCAAAATGATGTATAAGTGTGTCACTACAACCTAAATGATGTATGTATTAAGGAACCGCTATCAACGTTCAGAAGTTTTTTCAGCATGTAACATGTGTCTAATTGCTATAATTGTGTTTGACCCCATATGTTAATTCACTTTATAAACTAAATTCATATAGGAAATACCACACCATGATGAAGATACGTGGTGTTGTATGATAATTATCATTTTAACGTCGGATATCTTTACTACAAGTCTGATACCACCGATGAAACCTTCCTCGCTCGATAAAGAAATTAAGATGCAGATGGGAAAGTCAAATTTGATTGGGAGAATGCAGTTTTCACATATTCCAGGTGTGGCTTGCCAGCGGTCATTGCACAAATCGCATAAAATATATGGACTAGAAATAATTGTCATTTATATATAAACACGAATACTGTAATCAGCAAGTCATGCGCGAAAGATCACTTTCTGTCAGGCTAATAGAAAATCGATGTTATGTATCATCCAAGCATGCTTCGGCAGTTTCTCTATCATTATCTCCAGCAGAAATAACTTTTTCGATAAATGTTGAGTGCAGGCTCTCGATCATAGTCTTGTGTTTGCCATACACAGTTGACTGAATAATGATACGGTGCGATGTGGTGACCTCAGCTAGCATTCGTACTTGGCAAAAAAATTAATATAAGTCTCCTCTCCACAAAATAAAAAGGAGTGGGTTTGAGTCGCGATGAAAACAATTTCTGTTCGAAAATCGAATCTGTTTTCTTGGTTGCTATGACCACAGCAGTTCCGCCAACTTCCGACAACAACAACTTTGTGTAATATTCAGTGATCTTCTTATCATTATATTCTCATTAAATTCTGTATGAACGTTCGAACCATAGTTTTTCGATGAAGTACTGGATTTCAATTCGATCTAAATATATTTTTTCAAATATTGGAAAAATAAAATTTTTAACGGGTATATCTGCGGAATCATTGGTGGATTTAATACCCATTCACGAATTCGGCTTTCGTAATCAAGATTCAAACCTACCTTACAAATATCCAGTTTCTAAGTAGTTTCTTTCGGAAGGTATTGTGGCCTTACGGCCGACCGTAAACACAATAACTTCCGAAAGAAACAACTTAGAAAATCGATATTTGTAGAGGAGGTTTGAATCTAAATAACGAAGGCCGAATTCGTGGATGGGTTTAAAATCGACCCAATGATTCCGCAGATATCCCCATTAAAAATTTTATTTCCTAATATCTGAAAAAATATTGAATAATTGAAATCCAGTACTTTATCGAAAAATTACAGTTCGAAGGTTCATACAGAATTTAATGAGGATAATATGATAAGAAGATCACAGAATATTACACGAAGTTGTCCTTCAGTATCTTCAAACTAGATGTAGAGTTTCATCATGATTGAATCAGCATTTCGTAAGTTATACAAAAAAACAAAGATATATGAGAAAAAACCATGAAATTTTACATAATTTCTCCCAATATCTCCGAAAATATCATTCATATCGAAGTGAATTCGGTACACTGATGTGAAATATAGAGCTGAAAGTATGAGCAGAATTTTTTTTGGAAATGATTCATAGTTTATGAAACAAACATCTCTTTCGAAAAAAAATTTGAAGAAATTTTTTTTCGAAATTAAGTGACCATACGATCCCAACGAAATTCCGCTTAAAATTGCGCGTAGTTATGCTTCAACTAACTGCCTAGTTTCAATCCAACAGCTTCAGTAGTTCCTGAAATATCAGGAAAATACCCTCAAAATTTCAAATGGCTTCAACTCCGAAACCATTAGGCCGATTCTGCCCATTAACAAACTCGACTCAACAAAATTTCGCTCAAAGTTTCGAGTCGTTATACTCCAACTAACTGCCAAGTTTCAATTCAATCGCTCCAGTAGTTTTTGAAATACAAGGAAAATAACTTCGAAATTTGAAATGGCGTTAACGCTGAAACTGTTCGGCCGAACTTAACCGAGGCATTCCGATGCGCGAACTACCCTAAGAGTTTCAAGTCGCTAGGTTGCTCCGTTTGACGGTCATCGTGTCCGCGGCCGACCGGGCGGACGAACAGAATCGATTTTGACACTGGATTCGACATCAGTGAGTCCAACCTAGTCGTTTGAGACCATTTTCGGTTCAAAATTCGAAAATTACTGACACATGGACAAAACTGGAGTTCGCAAAAGTATTCCTTCTGGATTAACGTTCTTTATGTCATTGAGTGTATTTCCAAACAGACGAAAGGTGGTTGAAATGTATGTATAATATCATCATCAAGGAGAATGGAGAATGAGCATAATATGTTCTTGTCCAAATTGATCTTTCGTAACGAAGGAAAATTAATTCAACTACAACCTTATATTTGCAATACTTTCAAAATGGAAAGAACGAATTAATATGAAACTTCAGTTCGAAAAGCACTTTTATTTCAGCATACGCAACTCTAGCCTCGAATCTTGAAAAGTAATACACCGAAGAATTTTGTCTGACAAAAACTATCAATTGCTTTGATAGGAATGTTCACGTCTTTGAAATTGTTATTAATTTCAGTCTAGAGCCCTAGATTTCATACTCAACTCAGGTTCTAATCGAGATGTTCTAAATTAACTACATCCAACATAATCGAGGTGCATGACTAGTACGTTCTCTGGCTGCTTCCAAGAAAAGTTTCCAGAACAGGTTTGCAAACATCACCATTGAACGCGAGGTTAAATAATTGTTCCTTTAAAAAAAAACTTTTTCAGAGGCTTCCGTTAACAAGCTTCAATAATTTTCTGATTATTCGGACCAACTTAATGATTTAACTCCATGCAGAATGACTCGAAACTCATCAGTGGATCGTCGAAAATGTTTTGTAGCGTACTATTTGCAGCACAAAAAAGAGAAAAGCACTTACATTGTATCCTCTCTATGGTGATAAACCATAAAACCGAAAAGCTTCGTGCTAAACCTCAATTACTTGTCACTGACAGTATATAGGGTCACTCTTCAAGAAGATGGGCCTCACACAACGTATCTTGCGATATGTTAAAAAAATGTGAAGTAATGGCAAAATTTCGTGAACGATCATCATATAATTTCCTCATTTTAGGATAATAAGAATAATAATAATATTCATTCATCCAAATAGACACAGTTTACAGGACAACTCATAATCCAATCGAACAAATCACCCAATGCAATGATCACTAAGAAATTCATTAACACAATAATAACATTTGCTCAACACCATAGATTCATTGTTTTTGGAAAAACTTAACAAATTTGAAAATTTATCGAAGCAAGTAAATTATTGAAATATTTTTCAGTAAATAACCAACCATGTTTTTATAGAATGAAATTCTATTCCAGCAATTTGTTAACCAGGTCTTTTAAATAAGCGACTTTGGAATTCAATCTCCTCTGTTCATATTTATTATTTATTATGAAGAGGTAACGCTTTGAAACTCTCCTTGGAGTTTTGGAAGACGTTGATGGCTATAAATGGGGCGGGTATGCGACGAAAACCGATGAAACTGCATTTTTCTTTGGGTATCTACAAAAAGAAGATGAATTATCATACTCCGTTGGTTTCCTGTTATTCCGCCTAATCCATTTTAATTTCAATTCAGGATCTTTAGGGAATCGATGAAGAGAAAAGCTATTAGGGCACCAGAGAGTGGGGGAAGCTTGAGATAACTCGTTTATCTGGGTGGCCGCTCTAGTTACTTAATAATTCTTTTCTCAGTGGCGCCAACTTGAACTATCATATCTTTAATAAATATGGTTGATCAAATCATAGGAAGCCAAACAGGCATACAAAAATTTTACAGCGGCAGATTCATTACACTGTTTTATTCAATTTGCCGGCATACGCTGCGAACACATGAGGAAGATCCAGATTTTTTTGATCAGTTCTAAAGATTCACCATCGAATATTGTTGACTTCAATTATTTTTCTGGGAAATTGCACTACAGATGTAATTAATATGTAGTTAGGCTTATCGAGCCTGAGACAAGATTCTATTTATGGAACTAATTTCAAAGTCAGGGATGCTAATCAACTACCATTTTCTCAAGTGAACAATTGAAATTTTTCACAAGGCAAAGCATAATTGAATATTCTGCTTCGGATATTGACGATCTATGGGTATTCTCAGATTCAACTGTTTTGATAGCAACAGCTGAACTTTCCTGGAGCATTTATGAGATACAATTTTAAAATCTCCATTTTAAGGGCAATTTATTAATGTGCAGCAATAACCCAGTGCATTTTTGCGACTACAGGGAAGTAAACCCCATGAAGAGAATAATCCATTTCCAAAACTAACAACCTTCATATTTCGTCAGTTTTTCTCAATTAGAACTCAAAATCAACAATGGGCAATATTTTACTGAAAAATATTATCGTGCAAAGTTGCAACAACATTGAAAAATACTACTAGGAGGAACAAATCAATATTGAAAAAAAAAAATACGAATTCGGTAAGAATGCCATATGAAGGATATTTTATAATGGGTAAAGGAGCTCCATTTTATCCACAGTTTCATTTAGTATGACGTGCCCTTCACGTAACATAATGTTACGAATTATTAACCAAGAGCTTACTGAAATTTCCCCGAAATAGTTTTTTCCGTTTTTTTTCCAGAATTTTCGAAAAATTTAGGGTTCAACACCTGGCATATAAAAGTATCGGATATTCTCGGAAATTAATTCCACGTTTTTGTATGGTCGAGGCAAATTATCATTCTGTATTAATTTGTCACAATTTTCAACAAAATTATTCTCCATTTCTCAATACTAAAAAAATAAGTGCAACTAACATTCGTAAAAATGTAGGATGGGAATAGATATAAATAAATAAGTGTAATTACAACTGTCCAACAGATGTTGCAATTAAAACATCATTCGAGTTTCAACCTGATGACCACTTGTAGGATAATTAATACTAATAACAATTGAACAAATATGGAATCCAGAGATACTGAAGATAATTTCAGATGATTTAAACTATGTTCTTCATAACTTATTTCAAGTGAAAGTCGAAACAACATTTTTCAGCGTCAACTAACATTGCAGATTAAAAAACTCACTGCTAAGAAGTAACAATTCATCCAATAGCACCGAAAACTACCATCCGAAACAATAAAAACAATCGTATCACAAAACAAACACGGCACAAAATATCACGACTACTCCCGAAGAAAATCTGTTGTTAATTCACTCAAATATTCGACACAGCTGCACAGAATCTGTACACCTGAGATCAGATGACTCATCGCAGAATATACATAATGAAGCGCCGACACGAGCCCGACGGAACCAGAAATATTTAACATCCAATCAGGAGAAGGAAATAAACAGAACATCAAACGAATTCGGATATCCTGTCCCCTTTTCAGTATCGATACGTTGACAGATGTATTGACGCTACTTATAATAAAAAAAAAGAATAGACAGAATTGCGTTCGTACGACTACAACCGGAGCGCGTCTGCAGAAACTGGTCAGGATGTGCGTTGGTGTGGTGAAAAGTTGAAATATTGTGCATTGGGAATGACCCCATGACATTTCGGAAGTGGTTTCGGTGCATTGAGTGACAGAAACAAAACTGCGAAGCTTGAATTCAAGGATGATAAAAGTCTCAACTCAAAAAAATCGAAAGAAAATGATCCTTAAAATTTTCTCCTCTGCCTGATGAAAGAGTCAGATTTGTTCTCTGAAAAGTCACAGTTCGCTTTGTATCGTTTGTATTGTTCCTGTATTGTTCATTAGGCAATCTGTTTTTCAAGAAACTGCCCTTGACAAATAGTTTAATCCGCAAGGGCGTTTTTTCGTGAAAAAAACAATTTTTATTTAATTTTAATAGTTCTGATTCAGATATTGGTAGTGAAGATCCAGAAAAAACCTGAAAAATAATGCGAAATCCTTCCAAAATAAGCTTTAATCGATACTTGTAAATCAACTGAGCCAGAATGACTTGAAATATTCGACTTTTCCAGATATTGTGTAGATATTTGTTTCAACGTCAGTTTGTTTATTTGACTTCTCAAACAGCGATCCCAAGTCCATACTCGTGGTCCGCCTTAGAGCAAGTATTACACGTATTTGGCCCAAGATTCTCGAAAATATCAATCTGAAGGTTTGATAGTCGGAGAGCTGATATATATATATATTTTGTTTCATGAAATGTTTGATTAAACAAGAATAATTCGACAACTTAATTTCCGTAGAGTGAAAAATGAACTAGGAAGACCTTTTAGGAGGAGGTAGCATTGAAGAAAATTACCCCAAAGTTTAATTTTCAAGGCAACAATTATAAGTGTTTGGTTTAGGACCAAAAAAAGTTATTCGAAAATTATGAGGCCATAGAGTAGGAAAATTATGGGAGCCTCGTTGAATTTCCTACCTTATGGCATGTAATTTGACGAATAGTTTATGTTAAGTCCTGAATGAAACACAAATTTTGTCACCTAAAAAATACAACATTGGGGTTATTTTGTTCCACGTTACAGCTCTTCCAAAATGTTCTTAGCCATTGACTTTTTCACTCCATAGAAATTCAATTGTCGGATTATTCTTGTTTTGCCCAACATTTCTTCGCAACTTCTCAATATACATAGTACCTGGTGTACTATAATCTTTCTTATACAATAATCAATACAATATTTTCGTAGTCAGATTGAATGCGCAACCCAGGAAGAATTACGCCAGCCAATTGCAGAATGTTGCAGAATGTAGCCGAATGCTACAGAATGTGGGGCGGAAGTTTGAGCAAAATTTGTAGGTTAGTATGGAAGTTGGCGGAGCTCAATTTGAGCATTTGTTAAAATCTTCAGAAAAAGTTTCTTTGTAGAATATTACGTGAACGAGCGATCAAATCTTAAAAAATAGTATTCAAGGATGGGAAAGAAGGATGAAATGATAATATGATGGATTTCACGTGAGAAAATGTCCCCCTCAAGAACAAAATTGACGGTCAGAGCGAGTTCACACTAGTAGAAGAGAACTCTTTTTTCTGAATAAGCTAGAGACTAGAAGTTTTCAGGTCATGTGATTGGATAGATAATTAATCGGCAATATCTCTTTCATAAAAGTTTGTTTGTTGAATTAATTTATGTCTATTTTTATGTGGGGTATAATAATTTTTTAAAAGAACACCATGTTCTCAGCAATTGAAATTAAAAGAAATCGGGAATGGGTAACCAACGATAATGAAATCATTAAATACTAGGGATAAATTACCCATAAAAAACTAGTGAAAGAAATAGATAATCGGTATGGAGTTGCAAAATGGCGTAAGCGCCAGAAAATGTATATTTAAAGTTTCAGAGTACAAATCTGACTCAATCAGACTCATCAGACAAAAGGGGAAAATTCAAGAATCATTTTCTTCCGATTTTTCGTTTCGATTTGAGACTTTTGTCAAATTGACAAAACAAAATAATTCTGGAAATTTTCTACTTCATCTGATGAAAGAGTCAGATTTGTACTCTGAAACGTCATAGTTCGCTTTCTTCATCGTTTGTATTGTTTCTGTATTGTTCATTAGGCAATCTGTTTTGCAAGAAAATGCCCTTGATAAAAAGTTTGATACTGCAATCCGCAAGGGCGTGTTTCATGAAAAATCAATTTTTATTTAATTCTTAATAGTTCTGTTTCAGATATTGGGAATGAAAACCTAAAAAAGAATATATTTAATTATTTTTTAAAGAATCTATCATTTACCCGGGCAAACTACTGGATGCCAGGGATAAACAGGTATGTCGATGCCAGTTGCTTTCACTTGATAGGATAATAGAAAAACTTTTATATCAGCATAAGCGTTGTTTCATTGTGAACACGTTGATATAGGGTTGTCTGCAAAAAATTCGGTCCAACTAGAGATTTGCGAATTTTAAAGATTTGAACTTCAACGCTTGTGGAAGTGAGTGAAATAGAGATCCGGGGTAAGTAAGTATACTATACTGATAAATAATGAAGGACCGAACATTCCAGTCGTGGCTGATAGGAATCTGAATATAAGAAAGCGCACATGGTCGGTAGTTAAATATATCATAATTTGCGTTATTTTGGAGTAGCTGATGACTTATAATGTTATACTGAATCGAAAACATGTGTTATTCGGTATCGTTGTGCTAAAAAATGGCTAAAAGTGTTTTTTGTGTGGCTCGGACGATTCTTTGAGTTTTACTGATGAATCTTTCAATTATTGTTCGTTACAGCTAACTTTTCGTGAATAAAAATGAAAATATCATGCTGAACCAACTAAAGAAGCACTCGAAATAAATACAATAAAGAATTTAAAATTTTTGAGTTTTTTGAAAATTCGCAAACCTCTATCAGGACCTAATTTTTTGCAGACAACCCTATATCAACGTTTTCACAATAAAACAGCGCTTATGCTGATATAAAAGTTTTTCCATTATCCTATCAAGTGAAGTGGCATCGACATACCTGTTCATACCTGGCAACCCAGTAGTTTGTCCAGGTACTAATAGATTCTTTAAAAATAACTAAGAATATTCTGTCCAGGATTTTTTCAGGCAACCCAGTATATTTTCCGATACACTAAATTTCTTGTAAAATAAGTTTTATTCTGTTATCAGCTCGGTGAAGTTCGACTTAGGTTCGGATCTTCTACTATATTAGAAGTTTGCGTAATGAGTGCCAATGAAAAATTTCTTTAATTCATTCCAACTGCAAAAATGTACATATTTCATAGAATTTAAGATGTATCTATTCTGATCAAACCACATCCAACTGTTCAAACAATGGGGTCTTTATATCGAATACACGTTGTAATGAGCTTCACAATGTAGCTAACCTTACATAAACGGAAATGCATTTGATCGTATCTCGACATATGGTTTGTTATATCGATAAATTGACAGATCATTAGATCTACAAACATGAGAATTATCTATTCGTCATTATTTACATTGAATGTATTCTATAAATACAGGATTATCACTTGTCCTTGTCGAGAAAGCTCTTCCTGATGTCATTTTTGAATAGGTAACAATTTTGATTAATTCCTCTTCGGACTATTATTACGATATGTGATAATACAATCATGTGAAGCTTGTTGAAGCAATTTCGATTCAGAGCCATTGCGTATTTTCTTTGAATTATATACAATTTCACAGTTTACATTTCGAAGTATGTAGATTTGAATGAACTAATAAAAAGAATCCATCCGTCCACCGTCCGTTCTCCGATGCTTTTCTCTGAAAGTACTGAACCGAAATCCGCGGAACTTGGTAGAAAAATCGTGTGTCGCTCGAGATTGAACCCCCAAGCTTTTCAGCAGGATCGGTGTACCCTAAGGGTTCAAAACTGGGGGTAGGAGGGAAAAAACTATTTCTCGAAAACTTATCAACGAATTTTCATGAAACTCTCAACGGTTATTACTGTTGCATAACTCAACCTAAAAATTTTCACCCGGATGATTTCCGACCAGTTGTACCTGAGTTATAAAGAAAAACGCTGCAAAATTCCAATAATCCCGATAATGAATCATCGCATTCGGTTCTAAGATTGGAATTCAGTAGAATAATCGGTTAACTTTTCATCCAGAATCATATATCTAAAAGTAGATGAAAAGATTTATTACCAAATTTTCAACACATACCGAGTTTTTGTGTTTGTGGAAAACAATGAATAATATATAAGTTTTATTTAAGATATTAATGGTATTGCGTTATTTAAATGAGAAAACGATAAACCCTGCAGCGTTTTTTGAAGTGATAAAATTTTCACGAAATTTGCACGTTTCCCTGTCAGTATTTAAGAACCAATAACTAAGATCTAATTCGTTCGAATAGAAATTCTTCGAGTTCTTGAGAATATAGAATTACAGATTCTAGAGAGGAATGTGTCTCCACGCACATATACTCGCATACCTTTGTATTCGATATTTATTTTCACAATAACTTAATGTGTACAAGCTTGAAGCTGAAACTCGAATGTTTCAGGGGGTTTGAAGACTCATGCAAAATTCCATCGGAATCTGTAGATTCGTGTAGATTCTGAGAGATAATTTTTTTTTAATTTTCACGAATTTTCGCACAAATGTTTGTATCAGTACTTCACATCATCTTATCAGCTTTTAATCCGATAGCTAGTTTCCAAGTTATTTAGAAAACATAATTTCACATAGTTCTGATAGAAAAACCGTTGGGCAGATTTAGCAGATTTCAATAACCAAGACAGAATTGAATTTGATCACCGGTGGGCCAACTTCGTCGTTTGAGAACACGTTCGATTTAATTCGAAATTTCAAGACATTTGGTACAATTGATAATGCCCTTGTTCCCGCGAGTCCAGAATCAGCACGTCGAAAGCCAAATAAAAAACTTCTCTTAAGGCTCGCATTTAAAATGTTAATTTTGGAATGCAACAACCAATTTGCAGTGAGCAACGCTGTCCAAACAAATGTTCTAATTTCATATACATAAATATATATTTGGGTTCATAACGTCTAGCGACGTTATCCGATGCCTTCTCTCCACTTCCTCCCATCATCCCACTGACCCTGCCTTAAGTCTCTTGAAATCATGGCCTTTGTCAAACCCTCCAACCAAGTTTTATTTGGTCTACCTCTTTCCCTTCGTTGTGTCGGTACCCACTTCATAACCTTCCTGGGTAGTCTCTGCTCGTTCATTCTCTGAAGGTGTCCATACCATATTAGTTGTTTGGTCTCAATATCTCTGTGCAGCATTTCTTCTACTCCCATTTGCTTGCGTATATCTTCGTTTGCGATTTTCTGAAGGCGTGATATTCTTGATGATCTCCTTAGAACGTCCACTTTTTTCAACCGCCTTTAGTCGCCTTTTATTTTCTTCTGTTAATCTCCAAGTTTCAGCTCCATACAGTAAGGTACTCCTATTGAGAGGTATTTTATCTTCTACGTGTTCATTCCGAGACTATGTTGAAAAACGTTACCGAGTATTTCCATGTCTTGACGGTCGTTGTTCGAACTGCAAATCCGCAGATGCAGCGATCCGATGAGGCAAAAGGATGAACGTCATTCAAATTGATCAAAGTATTCTGCACTCCAAGGTAGGTTTCGTACGATGCTCCCGATAGATGGCGAATTGTTAGTAGTAATACTGTAGTTTTCCATCTTAAAGGTTGTGAGTATCTCGAGCCCTATTACAGCGGTTGCCATAGGTAAGGCAGTCTGATGATCGGTAAGGACCGTGAAACTGCAGTAACTGTTCGCCTCAGGCCCGCTTCTTCGATGTAGATATTTTGGTCGATTAAATGACTAGCTAATATCAAGGTGGAATATTTGTTGAATTATCGGCAGGTATTCGTCCTTGGGATATTTTATTATTTTACCCTATGGAGCTATTGCTAACAACCTTTATTTATCTATCGGGAGCATCGTACGAACCCTTCGAGTGCATATGATTGACGTTCATCCTATTGCCTCATCGGGTCGCTGCATCTGCGGATTTGCAGTTCGAAAAACGACCGTCAAGACGTGGAAACACTCGGTAACGTTTTTCAAATTATAGTTGAATATTTTTATGTAAACGCCTCTTCGTTGGCCGCGCAAAAGCTGCTGACTTCACAGATCTTGTCGAATTCTTTCAAATTCCAGACCACAATCCAAACTTCAAATTACTTTCTGATCACCTTTCAGCTACACGGAAGTCAATTAAGTGCTGAACCTATAGATTTATATAATACAAATCTAGACAAAGCCACTCTGTCCGAAGGATCGTTCTTCTCGAGCAGTAAATTTGTGAGAACTAGTTACCCACATCATAGAGAGCACCGAAGCAATGATTTGAATAGACTGAATGGGTTTCGGTGAAATAAAATACCAGTTTAGATAAAGTTGATTAAGTGTATGACGTCGATTCATTGTTCGAGTTAATTAGGCTTGAAAATACGAACTCACGAATATTCTGACCACTAACAGAAGCTGTAATTAAAAAAATAATATCCCAGATAATGCCTCGGCTGGTGTATGAGGGCATACAAGAAATAACCGACTCCGATCAAAGAAATAAGATATATGGGAAGTTACGATGAAATGAGGTTACCCACTTACTCGAAGAATTTTTTGGCGCCATTATCGGAGAAGGCATCTATAATTTCTTTCAACACTCAATTCTCTTTATTCGATACCTAATCAATTTCTATGAATTTCTATATGTCCTAGAAATTGAAAACCGCCTCGGTGGCTCCAAAACAATTTGATTTTGTCGGCCAACTCGAATCATCACTTTTTTGATTGAATCAGGACTACACAAATCAATGCGGCCGCGGTGGCGATCAAGAAGAGGTAGCGGAAACGATCAACTCAAACCTATACAAATTCATGCACATTCATTAGTTTAAAGTGTGTCTATCAAAATATTCATAGAAACGGCAATATTTTTTATTAAAGTCATGCGATCGCGTCTGAACGTTGATAGGTCGCCGACAGATCGCTACATGTGTGTGCTGCTCCACTAGTCCAATTTAATTGTCTGATCGCCATCGCTATCGTGATCGCGTATATGTGCCTCCGCTTAAATTCATCGCGATCGCTTCCGCTTTCTGATCGCCTCACCGACCACGTAGGTTTGTGGGGTCCTTTGAGCAACTGAATTTACATAATGAGAATAGTAAACTGGGCAGAAGGAATGCTGTATTGAGTGTTATATTAATTTCAATTCCAACATTCTCTTATAATGAGATCGATAATAAAGTATTCCTGAAATTATTTCAGTTTATTTTTTGTCAGATGAAATTCAGTGATGGTCATGCCACAGTTTTGTTTTGAAGTTTGTATATTACAATGGACCAATGAAAAATATTCGTATTTCGGATTTTCTCAGAAATTACTGAAAAAATATTTGAAAAATTGGTTGTTAAATTGTAATTTCTGAAGATGATTTTCAAATATCGATTAAAGCTTATTTTGGGAGGATTTCGCATAATTTTTTTGTTTTTTTTTGGGGTTTTCACGCCCAATATCTGAAACAGAACTGTCAAAAATTAAACAAAATTGATTTTTCATGAAAAATGCCCTTGCGGATTGCTGTGTCAAACTATTTTTCAAGGGCAGTATCTCGAAAAACAGATTGCCTAATGAACAATACAGGAACAATACAAACGATAAAGAAAGCGGACTGTGACGTTTCAGAGTACCAAACTGACTCTTTCATCAAAGAAAATTTCAAGAATTATTTCCTTTCGATTTTTCGTTCGATGTGAGACTTTTGTCAAATTGACATTTTTGAGAAAACACAGCAACACAGATTCATTTGGTTCGAAAGTTTTTTAGTTCTACCTCTTTTTTAGGCAAATTTAGCCAAATAGGGTTTATTTCTACCGAACAAAGAGCAAAATTACTCTCTCCATTTAACAAAATGCAAGAGGACTCCTTCATTTTTCTTTTCGAATTTTCTGATTCCAACATCAGAATTTTTGTATTGTCCCAATCTATTATGTGATTTCCAATGGTCAAACATACATGATTCGCTATTTGGAATTTTTGTATGTCTCTATTCCTTAGATTTTTTTCAGTTCAATACTGCATGGGGGTTTTTCACGAAAAAAACAATTTTTATTAAATTTTTAATAGTTCTGTTTCAGATATTGGGAGTGAAAATCCAGAAAAAAACTAAGAATGATTTTCAAAGATTTCCATTCGTACAAATTTCCAAGGACATTTTTATACCAAAGATGCAAATGCGAAGTAAAATGCATAAATTGAAAAACAAACCTCTTATTATGTTCGCTATAGATACACACCATCGTTAGAGATAAATCTAAAAATAAATACATTTTTTTGCGACAAGTTCATCAATTAAACATAATTTCACGGATTTAAGTGTGTATTGTTGAGAATAGAAACTGAGAGAACTTACATTATGACATAGGCATAGCGATAATGCAGACAAATGGTCATTGCTGAAATGAAAGTAAGAAAAATAGTTACGGAAGTTGTTCCACACCCAATTCCCTGCTCACCTAGCAATGAGTTTTTGCGTTAAAAATTCTGACAGGAGCTCAATATTCAGAAGATGATAAATAAAATTTTGAGGATTTTCCTTTATCTATTCACGAAAATAGTAGGAAAAAAATATGTCAAACTTCTTTGTGTTCTCCCCATTATCATTATCATTTCCTAGATTATTCAAGAAACCTATTTGAACATGCGTGCAAAAGCTGCTGACTTCAATATTGTTTGTAGGGCAACATTTTTTCCGAAAAGTGCCTATGTATAACTCCTTACGCAGCGGGCAATTTCTATATGGAATACTTTTCAATTACGTCCGTTTCAGATTTTGGCAGAGGGCATAAAGAGGTTCAAGAAGAATAACATTAAATTAGCCGAGTTTTTCAACAGTTGTCCTCATACCAATTGAATACTTAGCATACTAACCACCCATATGCTCAAAAACTGGCAGCTTATAATAGCATGATTTTTAGATTGATCAACATACCCATGACACATGAGAACTTTGATATAGAACTGAATACAATAAAGCAGATTGCATTTAACAATGGTTTCAATCCATCCGTCATTAACAAACTACTTAATCGAATGCAACTGAAAAAATCCATTTCACTTGTATATCCGACAATTTCACAAAATAATAAATATACTTCTCTTTCATACATCGGACATAAATCTGAAAAAGTAGCAAGATATCTAAAGAAAAATAATAATTGCCATATTTCATTCAGGACTAGAAACTCATTAGGAAATTTAATAAAAAACAATAAAGATAGAGTCGCAAAAGATAAAAAGTCTGGAGTCTATAAGTTGAACTGCGGTACTTGCCCATATGTATACGTTGGTCAAACGGGTAGATCATTTGGAACTAGGATAGGAGAACACCAGAAAGCATACGTAAACGAAGCTCATAATTCAACATATGCAAAACATTTGTTGGAGACCGGACATGACTTCGACAACAATTTCGAAATTTTGCATTTGGAAAATAAGACCCTAAAACTGAACTTCCTGGAAGCAATGGAGATAAATAGGTACAATAAAAAACAGATTCTCCTCAACGACCAAACGGACCTGAATAAATCTCCCTTACTCAACCTTTCTTGAAACCCAGGAATTTCCATAATTTCTTGTATTTCGCACCATATTTTTTCATTTATTTTTTTTCAACTATTTAAAGAACTGTGTCCCAAAAATGTAGTCAGTTACCATACTCACCTGATGAAGTCATGTTATCATGACGAAACAATTGTTGTGAAAATAAATATATAAAGCGGAAATAAGTTATTTTACTTTTTAATCATCAAGATGAATTTCCGACAAGTAAAGACTGAGACAATCAAGAATACTTAGCACATTATTCGCCATTAAAAACTCAATGTGCCGACAGAAAACCTAGAAAATCACTGACGTGAAGTCAGCAGCTCTTGTGCGCATGTTCACCTTTGGTGATATCCTTTGAACAAGCGCGCAAAGCTGCCGACCGTAGAAATAATAACTTCCGAAAGAAACAACTTAGAAACTCGATATTTGTAGAGTAGGTTTGGACCTCAATTACAAAGGCCGAATTCGTGAATGGGTGAAATCTACCCATTGATTCCGCAGATATACCATTCAAAATATTATTTTTCCAATGTTCCCAAGAATACAGATGAGATCGAATTGAAACCCAGTAATTTATCGAAAAATGATAGTTTGAAGGTTCATACAGAAAATCATGAGGATAATATGATCATAAGATCACAGAATATTGAATATTTATGAAAAAATTTTAATTTTTTTTTCAAATTGCTTTAAAGGAATGATCATCACGAAATTCTGCACAAATCAACATTTCCAAACTAGCTGCCGAGTTTCAGTTTCATTTCGATGGAATTAGTATTTTGTGAGTTATTCCGGAAAAAACAACCATTTCGAGAAGAAAACCATGAAATTTTATACATTTTTCCCAATATCTCCAGAAATAATGGTCGTATTAGCATGAACTCTGGTACACTGCTGTAAAATATGATTTTCAAGGTATGAGCACAAGCTTTTTTCGGATTCAATGAACAGTTCCGAAACAGAAAAATGTTCGAAAAAAAATCCGCAAAAAAATTTTATTCAAATTTACTGACAGTGTGATCTCAACGAAATTCCGTGAAAAGTTTTGCGTGGTCATGCTTCAACTTACTGCCAAATTTCGATTCAATCGCATGAGTAGTTTCTGAAATATCAGAAAATTAATCTCAAAATTTCAAATGACCATAACTCCGAAACCATTCGAACGATTTGTCCCATTAACGAAATTAACCGCGCATTCCAATGTGCGATCTAATCTGAAAGTTTCAAGTCGCTAGCTTTTTTTTTCGACAGTTATCGTGTCGTCTTCCGGCCGGACAGAATCGATTCTGACACCGGAATCGTCATCAGTTAGTCCAACCTAGTCGTTTGGGACCTTTTTCGGGAAAAATTCGAAAATTACAGACATTTGGCAAAACGATAGCACGTTTTTGCTCACAACATGCGCGCAAGAAGACCAAGTGTACGACATTTTTGAAAGGCGATTGAATTTCTCTCAAAAGAAGATGTCACACAATCCCCCCTTTCCATTTAAGATTTCAAGGTTTGCTGTCGTCACACGCACAGGGTTGAGACAAATTGATTGGAACTTATCGTATGTCCCACTACGGACCAAAGTTTACTCTCTTTTGCATGCTGTTCCCCATGCGCACAAAAACAGAATATTTCCGAGGGCATAATTTATCTGTTTTTCACTTTGTGTCAGTTGAATATGCCGTGATGATCTCATATCTCGAATAAAAATCACAGGGAATAATTGAAATGAAACCAGTTGATATCTGACAGTTAAAATAAAAGATTTTGTTAGAACCTCGCGTGCTAACAACGAAACCAGCCAGCCGAATCTTCCATCAACTTCACTCGCTCTAACCGATAATTACCAGCAGATTTCACCAACAAAAGATATCCAAGGTTGGTGACGCAACAGAGATAAAATAATTTTTAGATCGGCGAAGCAAGTCAATCACGTATTCGTATTCGTAAACAAAATCCTAAATGAGCAACCAGGATCACTTTTTCAGCAAATAGGAAAGGATATGGGTTTGAAGAAGTGATTGGAAGTTTATCAAACCATGCTGAAGAAAAGTAATGTTATGTTAATGTAAAACGTGCTACCAACAGCTAGCCTACTGTGTATTATATGGAACATTCACTCAATGATTCAACAAATCACTGCAATAAAGTGTCTGTAAGTTGCCACAAAAAATGGAATGGTCGGGCCTCTCTCAACGTTAATGATGAATGAAAAACTTTTGATTGATATTTAAGGCGATAAACTATGCGTATAATTCTCACAACACTTAGAAATAAGAAAAAACTTTCAACAGGTTCATTTCTCAGCAGAGAACCGCATACATGTAGCACTTTGATGCTCTCACATTCCTATTTTATTCAGAAAATTCCTGTAGATGACGATTTTACTGTATTATGGAACTCTATTCTAACCAAAATCTTCATTTTGCGAAAATTTCAGAATATGCAGACATCACATCATATTTCCATTACTTGATTCGAGATTGTGTTCGTTATTTTTTCAATCGAAATATCTTTTCCATTAATCTCCTTCTCTCTCTTATTCAAAGTTTGGGATGTTTCTATAAAAATTCTTCCTAGGAATATCAAGTCAATCATTATCATCCATCAGGTTTGAGAAAGTTTTTAATGCTTTAGTTATAGAGAATTCCTTCTATAATGTACATGAGTATTCTCCTGTTAATTAAGAAAACGCCTGAATCTATTAGTTATCGACCAAAAAAAAAGAAATTACCCCCATGAAATTTTCACAGTTTACATTTTGAAGTATGTAGATTTGTATGGAACAATGAAAAAAAAGCAGCAAATTTCACACAAGGGTTTATTATTTTCTCAGTGAAATAACTCAATACCATTAATATCTTAAAAAGAACTTATATAATATTCACAACTCAATGGTTTTTCACAAACACTAAAACTCGATATGTGCTGAAAATCTGGTAATCAATCTTTTCATCTACTTTAAGATATATGATTCTGGATGAACAGTTAGCCGATTATTCCACTGAATGCCAATCTGAGAACTGAATGCGATGATTCATTTTTGGGATTATTGGGAATTTGCAGCGGTTTTCTTTATAACTCAGGGACGGAAAACATTCGGGTGAAAATTTTTAGGTTAATTCAATGGTATGTTTTGAGCCCTTAGGGTACGAGTATCTTGCTGGAACGCTTGGAGGATAATTCTTGAGCGACACACGATTTTTCTACCAAGTTTCACACATTTCGGTTCAGTACTTTCAGAAAAAAGCCCCGGACAACAGACGGCGGACGGACGATTTTTTTTTTATTAGTTCATTCAAATCTACATCCGTGCGTTCGCTGTCCGTTGTCCGGGGCTTTCCGCTGAAAGAACGGAACCGAAATCCGTGAAATTTGGTAGAAAAACCGTGTGTCGCTCGAGATTGATCCTCCAAGGTTTTCAGCAGGATCTGTGAACCGAAAGGGCCCAAAACTGGGGGAAGGAGACAAAGAAATTATTCCTCGAAAATCTACCTCCAAATTTTCATGAAACTCTCAATATTGATTACTGTTGCATAATTCAATCTAAGAATTTTCACCTGGATGATTTCCGACCAGTTGTCCCCGAGTTATAAAGAAAAACGCAGCAAATTGTTTTGTGGACAACTAATGAGTTATGAATGATATAAAAGTTTTATTTGAGATATCTATGGTATTGGGATATTTAACTGAGATAATCACACAGATTGTGCAAAATTTGCAGCGTTTTTCATTTCTGTATTACTAGATCAATACATTATTGTCATGTCTCAAATGATCGATAAACTATTGTGTTTTCCACAATGGAAGAGGTAGACAAAGATTAAGATTAAAATGAGAAATTCTGGAAAGGTCAGCAGCTTTTGGGCGTATGTTCAAATTCGTTGCCAAAGTGGTAATCTCTTCTTTTATTGATCTTGCCAAATACAGCTTTACTTCGTCATTGAGAGATTTGGCGATATTCTTTTCATATTGTCCACGTGAAATTATTCTACATGCATCAATTTTCCAATCCAGTACTAGATTCCAATTCGATTCAATCTGTATTTTTGGAAATATTGAGAAAATAAAATTTTTAATGGATATATCCTACGGAACCATTGGTAGGTTTTTATCACTGATTCAACTTTCGTTATTGAAACCAAAACCTACTCTTCAAATATCGGGTTTCTTTCGGAATTCATTGTGTTTCTAGTGTAAAAATAACACTCGTTTTTTTGGACTAATGAAATATTCACATCATAGTTTTGCTTGATGGATTTTAGCGTTTTTGGTGATAATGAATTCGGAGAATCTTATAGGTGTGAAATAACGAGATTTAAATTCTATATGTATGTCAAAGGTAGGTGAAAACACGTTATATTTTTCGATCTCATCAGTAAATAAGTTGGATTTTGAAGAATTTCAAAATTCATACCTTTTCTTAAAATATCTCGATAACCATAACATGTAGATATGTATAGGGACCTGGAATGGGATACTCTAGTTTTTGTTGCATCATTCAACACGATTGAAAAAAATATTTTTTTTGGATAATCTCTTCAATTAAATAAAAATCACGGATTTCATCAAACCAATAATATTTCTGAGATATTTCAACATTTGTTGTACCCTTCATCTGTTATTTTGAAGTGAAATCCATGAATGAAGAAATAGTTACTGGATGTGAGCCCACATATAAAGTTCCAAGTCCGGCCTTTGGTTTGATATATCGATATACAGGTAGGACACCCTATATGTAAACATTAATACGTATAATTATTAAATTCGAACGGGTCCACTTCATAATTATGTAACAGGAATCAATACAGATTGTATCATCCGCTTAATGGCAATACGAAAAAAATACAGCTAACTGTACACAGAATAACGACTTTCGAGATCTGCACAATACATAGCTACCACACCAACAGAGTTTGATTTATTATTGAAGATCACGATAATAACTAACTGAATTACTTTCACCTTCCCCCCTGTTGATTCTTGATTACAACCATGTAAAAACTGCGACAAACAAGTTCTGTGCCCCCCGTCAATTTTGTTTCAATCGGTTTGATCGTTTGATGCCATAATTACCAACGATTCCGAAATGAGGTTCGTGCTCAGCAATAATTAATAATTAGCGATAGAATTTTCACAGATTGTATGCGTTCCGCAGAATTGCAGGCTCCTTTGATTCCAAACGGATCACATCAAATCAATAATTGGAATCGAGCCGTTCAACTATCGCAAGCAGGTAATTTTTATTGTGAATGTGTCCATTTGGATAAATTGTCGGTTACTGCCTTGAATCCTGGAGAAAGAAATTTTCATTTCTGGGATATCCAAATTCTGTCTTTGTGCCAGCAATCAGATATCCAGTTTGTCAATTTGAAAAAGTACCACCATTACTATTCAGGATCCCGTGAAATATCAGAAATATGCAAAGGAGAGTAAACTTTGGTTCGTAGTGGGGCATTGTATACGGCAAGTTCCAATCAATTTGTTTTCAACCCTGTGAGTGAGATGACAGCAAACCTTCAAATCTCAATTGGAAAGGGGGGGATTGAGTGACATCTTGTTTTAAGAGCTATTCTATCGCCTTTTCAAAACGTCGTACACTTGATCTTTTAACGCGGATGTTCTGGCGAACAGCGTGCTATCGTTTTGTCCAAATATCTGTAATTTTCGAATTGTTTCCCGAAAATGGTCTCAAACGACTAGGTTGGACCCACTGATGACGAATCCGGTGTCGAAATCGATTTGAATGCGTCGGTTTAGTTCATTAATGGGACAAATCAGTCGAATGGTTTCGGAGTTATAGCCATTTGAAATTTTGAGATCAATTCCCTGATATTTCAGAAACTACTCAAGAGATTGAATTGAAACTTGACAGTTAGTTGAAGCATAACAACGCACAACTGTCCACAATATTTCGTTGAGATCAAACTGTCAGTGAATTTTGAAAAAAATTTTTTTCGAAATTTTTTCGGAAACTGTTCATCCAAACCAAAAAAAACTCGTGCCTATACCTTGAACATCATATTTTACAGCATTGTACCAAATTTCATTTTGATACGAACATAATTTATTGAGATATCGGGAAAAAATATGTGAAACTTCGTGGTTTTTTCCGGAATAATTGAAAAAATACTAATTTAATCATGATGAAACTTGGCAGCTAGTTTGAAAATACTGATGGGTAGCCTTGTGTGAAATTACGTGATGATCGTGTCATTAGAACAATTTGAAATAAAAATTCGAATTTTCTTCTTTTCAAATATTCAATATTCTGTGATCTCCTGATTATATCATTCTCATAAAATTCTGTATGAACCTTCGACCTGTCATTTTTCGATGAAGTACTTGGTTTCAATTCGATCTAATCTGTGTTTTTGGAAATATCGGAAAAAAAAATTTTTGAGTGGGTATATCAGCGGAATCATTGGGTGGATTTAACCCATTCACGAATTCGACCTAATTAAGGTAGAAACCTACTCTACAAATATCGAGTTTCTTAGTTGTTTCTTTCGGGATGAGCATTCGCTCGTCTGATATAAATCGACCTGAAAATGTTATTTCGTTTACACTTAAAGATCAACAAGAATGTTCTAGTTCTAGCTCTTGCTCTTTGTTCGTTTGGTTTAAAACCACCTTAGATAAGCTTAACTTTCGTTCAATAAGGCATATACTATTTGCCTGCATATCAAGACCGAACGCACAACCTATTGCTTGGTGTGTGGGCAGTAACAGTTTCGAAACATTCATTACAAATAGTCATTTTTTTTTCAATTCGGATAAACAACACCTTCTCTTCATCAACGTTTATTGCCTTTTCCTTTGAAAATAAGAAACATCAATAATAAACAGGAAAAATGAAAGTATCAAAAAATAAATATTTATATCTCAGATATCAGACTGCGTTTTAGTGTCAGCTTGTCGCTCCAATCAAAACATTCGAACGTGGGTATAGATAAAACTTGAAAGTTTGCGGAGACAATCAACTTAACCGATAATCTTGAGGTTGAGTGGTATTGGGTTATTGAGAAATTTTGCTTTTAAGGTTTCGTAAAGAGGAATCGTTTGTATTGAGAATACACATACGGATCCGAATTGGAAAGTACATATCATGTACAAGAATCTGTATGACAAGGTTACAAAAAGTCTCATCCACAAGTTGTGAACCAACGTTCTGTCCAGACGAAATAATCAATAAACGCATGTGAAGCGCTCGTATCTACACATCGACTGATAGCAATAGGAGATATCAACAAGGCGAAACTCATATCGGTCGTCAGTGGTTGTTGGTTTGGTAAGATAATTGATGGAAAACTATCTTCTAGGCAGTGGGGATGCAAGGAAGCAAAGGATTTCCTCTCTTGGCGCAAGAGCTACTCCAAAAAACTGCTCGATCCCAACAGAAATAAGCTCATATCAAGAACAGGTATTCAATATGACACTATCAAGAAAAATATAATCTCAATAACAAAGGAACAGTACCAGGGGACTATTGTCGCTCCTGTCAGAGAGCAACCGAGACTTAGGGAGCACGTTCTCAGCTTTATCGAACGTTCTAAGAGTGTTCTGATCGAAAATAGTGGTGAAATAATATTGCTATTTTTCTGCTTTCAATATGAGAACAGTAGGCTGATCATATAAATGACATTTTGAAAGAAAAATAAGTTTTGTTTCTACACAATCCGGAACCTTTCTTATTTCAACATATTTGCAATGAACAAATTCCTGGTAAAATAACCATTATGAGACGTCGTTCGTTTCTTGGGCATGTATTGAACCGTTCCAGAACAGTTCGGCAAAGATTCTATAGTGAAATTGAGGGATTATGTCATTTGCTATTTGATCAATCAGTAAGTAACCCACAACACCCGTCTTGACTGAATTACCTTGGAAAGCCATGAAAATGATCACAGTGGCGTGTAATTTTCAGGAAATTCCAGAAGAAATATTTTTTTGAAAATGATGACCTATAGGTATTGTATTGATGCTGACTCTCCTAGCTTCCTCTGTGAAACCCCTCAGAAGCTAACGCTTTGGCGAGTTAGGAGAACAAGTGTGTTCTGTGTAGGCTTTGTTACTAATTCCTTCAGGTATAATATTGAATTTCTGGAATGAAATTTCGGATATTTAACAATTGTAACCCCACCTCTAAACCGTCATGTTATCTGAAGTCGAATTATTTATTTCGGTTGGTAAACATTCTTCGAATGTACTGAGAAAATCGAATCTACATTGTTTGGATTAAATAAGGAATGTACTGAGAAAATCGAATCTACATTGTTGGGATTAAATAAGGAACAAAATTCATAACATATGTACCAATTATCTCTATTATATGTCAGAGCAATTTTTTGACCCTAGCACTATATTTTACGCAGCTTTTTTTCCAATTCCGAAATTTCAGTGCCTCATGTATTGTCGGAAATGAAAAGCTCAAATATAACGAGCTAAAGTTTGAAAATTTCACAAATTTTCAGAACAGCCCTGATATAATTAGCAACTGGAAATGGCAAAAAATAAAATGTCCATGGTCAGCTGAATCCTTAAGGATATGAATCATTAAGGATAAGAATAATAAACTATTGAGTTTATTGTTCTTATTTGAAGCTGCTTGCAGAATATACCATAATGACGAATGAGCAATCAACAATGAAAATTTCAATTTCATAACGCAAGTGAAATTGAAATCATAACGAATCAAAAATGAAGCGAGTCTTGTTTCTCTATTCATCTCATTTGTTGTATCGATTTGCTTCTTTTATCACCGTTATTCAATACACGATGCATCTTCGCGCACGACTGTGATTTATGGTGGAGACATTGAAGAGGCACCATAAACAGAGGGCATTCAACAGAAAAAGCGTCTTAAAGCGGATTGTTAAATAAAATTCAAGCCACTCCTTATGCATGGGTGCGATGTAATTACAATTCACGACATTTCATTTAGGATCCATTAAAATATAACGTCTTTGTCTTTTACGGTATTCGTATGATTTTGTAGACTAGAGCTACACCTATCAAGTGATGTGAACAGAATAACTAACCGCTCAAATTAATTTTGTTTCTCTCCCAGCAAACTAATTATTTTAATCTTTTCAGTATTTCAAAACAAAGGATGTTACAATAGGAGAAGAGGAAGTGCTTGAAATACATTATTCAGATGAAATTGAAATTTCATGTACTGAATTTGGCTGGAATTATTATTATATCCACTGGGTACTGATTCTGAACAAATTATCAGTCTCAAGAGACAACGACATAATGAAAACAAATGGTTTGTCATTCTCCACGATATGAACAAATATATGATATTCCAAACGGAAAAAAATATATTTTTTAGGTTTTTCCTGGGTTTTCACTCCCAATACCTGAAACAGAACTATTGAAAATTGAATAAAAGTTGTTTCTTTCATGAAAAACACCCTTGCAGTTTGCAGGATTAAACTATTTGTCAAAGGCGGTTTTTTGGGAAAACAGATTGCCTAAAGAATAAAACAGGAACAAAGCGAACTGCAACGTTTCATAGTAAAAATTTAATTCTTTAATCAAAGGAGAAAATTTTGAAAATTATTTTCTTTCGATTTTTCGTTTTGAGTTGTGACTTTTGCAAATTGACATTTTTGAGAAAAAAGCAACCCAGATTCATTTGGTTTGAAAGTTTTTTAAATCTACCTCTTTTTTGAGTGAATTCAGCCAAATGAGGTCTTTTTCTACAGAATAATGAGCTCTCCATTAACAAAATGCAAAAGCACTCATTAATTTTTCTCTTCGAATTATCTGATTCCAACATCAGTATTTTTGTATTGTGATTCCGAATGGTCGAACATACAGGGTTGGCTAGTTGGGTTTTTCGTATGTCTCTATTTCTTAGGTTGTTTTTGTGCTCTCGATTTGATGTAATTTAATTCACGTTGACGAATTCTTTTCCAATTCCATTGTGAATTTCATTGTGGGTTCTCGACAATTTATGTATTCGAAAAATTCTCTTTTTCCATCTATGTTGCCAGATTACAAAACATCATCAACATATAGCCACCAAGCCTTCGGTTTTAGTGAATATGTATCAACCATTTTTTGTTCGAAGTTTTTCATGAATATATTACTCATGGCGGGTGAGAGCGGAGAACCCATTGTCATTCCGAAATTTTGACGATGAAAAACATCTCCCAATTGAAAATATGTTAAATTCAAACAAACTTCTAACATCTCCATAATATCATCGATATCAAATTTAGAATCGTTGAGAATTGTGTTATCACTTTCCAATTTTGTTCGAACTATCAGAAGGGACTTGTCAGTTACTACACGAATATATGAAATCCCAGAATTCTGAAGAAAATTCCCTTATATGATTCAACAATTAGGTATATATTAATTGTTCAAAAGTATGAATATGTTATTTCTTGAATGGTATCCATATCGTCGATGATGATTGCGATCATTTCGATTGGCATTAACTCCACATTGAGGAATAAGAGATATTGACAACATATTGAACAGTTCCAAGCCTTTACTAATTAGTAGCTGAGAATATCGAAACAAGGTTCAGAATAAGTTTCTTCAGTTACATAATTCGATAAATATTATATTTCTGCAATAACTCTGGAAAAAAGTCATCATGATATTAGTATAAGACACTGATGAGTTTCAAATTGAAAAACGAAACGTATGTTGTTTTTTTCACGAACATTGTCTTGAACGATTAGGTTGGAATTATGTCGAAATCGATTCTGTCAGACCGACATCTGGTGCCTCGATAAATTGAGAACGGAAAGAGCTAGCCACTTGAAACTTTTCAGGTGGGTTACGCTTCAGAATGCGCTCGGCTTAGATAGTTAATAGGACAATTTGGCCAAATACTTTTGAAGTTATACAGCTTGAAATGTTCGTGGTCATTTCCTGAATATCTCAGGAACTAATCATGCGATCTGACTGAAAATTCGTTATTGGTTGCTGAATAACGATGAGTAACTGCTCGCAAAATAATTTCTGGATCGTATCGCCTTTAAATATCGAAACACTTTCCAGAAACCATTCTTTAGATTTCGATTAACTTTTTGCACAAAGCAAATTTCAGTTGGATCCGATTTGAATTTTCGGAGAAATTGGGAAAAATATGCCAAATTTCGTGATGACAGTACCATAAGAACCATTAAAAATTTTAAATTTAATGAATTTCAGAATTTTATTTATGCTCAATTTATTGTGTTTAATGTTAAAGTTTCAATTTCGATGACTATGTATAGTTGTTATAAATTTTCTACGTTTTGTCCTTCATGAAACCGTGATTTTTCTTATTATCCTAAGCTTCAAGCATAACCTCTGTGTAGGCTTTGTAAGTGTATCCCCACGCCACACTAGCCACAGCACTGATAATTTTTTATCCAACAGTGAATGATGGCCGTTACTGATCTAGAAAATATCTTTTTTAGTCCAGGATTGAACCCGAAACCTTTCCATCACGATTCCAACGCTCTAATCACAGAGCTACGGACACAATAATCATGTAGATCCAAAGATATCTTTGTAGTGGTATTAATGTAATATTCCTTGATTTCAGTGGTTACACATAGTATTCCTGAATATGTTTTGAAGTTGAGAACATTTTTGGAGAGGGGAAAATTTTCATCAGAACACCCATACTCAGCTGTTACGATCGAACACTCTAGCGTACCGTGAGTTAACGAAACGTTACGATTGAATGCTTTTTAAATCACTAGCAATTACTCTAGGGAAAAATCAAAAAATGTGGGCTATTTGTAAAGATGACTTTCTCGAATATTGTAAGAAATGGATGAGTCAACAATTTATTCGAAAGGAGTATGCGAATCATTATCGTTCCTTCATGATGGATTATTAATTTTATGTGAATGAATTGCAAATGTAACAATATATTCACTATTAATCTACAGCAATGTCAGACATACATATTTCACTCTACATAATACGAGAAATTTGCTTCGAGCATACTTCCTAGGAAACGGGTTCGCAATACAATTTTTTTTAGCAGTTTTGATTATCCAGAATAAAACGAAATCGCATTTCCTACGATAAAACAATAAATACGAGAAAAGTTAAAACAGTTTATCATCGGCCATATAGAAAGTGAGTACATAAGTAAGAGTATATTTACATATAAATTACATCGTTTTTTTTGTTATATCTTTTATTTCGGATTATTCATACCGGTTATGCAGGTGTCCCGTGAATGCTACGACAAATTAAAGTGAGATGTAGATCGAAGGTACCTTTTTTGATAAGAAAAAACCCTCAAATGAGGTCCAACCCATTTTGAAATATTTGATTTTTTTTGAAGAGCATATTTTCTTTTCAGTAAATTCTTTTTCGTGCTGTTGGTATAATTTTTGACCATTTCATTTCAATTTTCATATGAAATATTGTTGAATACTAATTCAACTCTTTTCAAAAAAAAATTCCAATTATTCTGAAGGATAATTATTTTTTGTAGTTTTAGAATTGGCTTTCCCTCCTCAATAAGTGGAGTCTTTTTTAGTAGAAAAAATGCGAAGCTACTGTTGAACAGCGAAAATTCTAGAAAAGCACCTATGCGAATTCGACACATTCATCCTCAATATTCTTGAAAATAGGACTGGATTAGAACTGAAATTTGTTGCATATGAACATGAAGGTGTAGGCCGAATTTTCCCACGAAATCCTGTAGGAAGGTGCGTCTCTGCATTTCTCAACTGATCACGAAGTTTAAATCTCATCGCTTCGGTACTTCTTGAGATATTGAGGAAATAACTTTTCAAATCAGTGCAACTCTGAACACGTTAGGCCAATTCTACACATCATAGAATCTAACTGAGGTTTTCATGCCCCGAACCTCTCCTGAAAATTTTAAGCCTCTATGATTTCTTGGTTAGTGCCTGGGCTGTCAAATTCCTGACACTTCGGTGCATTATCTGTCACATAAAAAGCGCTAGTAACAGCTCGGCGATGTACGGACCATACCCAAAGTTGAATACTGAGACGAGTCTCAGTTTCTGTACGATCGAATTACTAGAAAAGTAAGAGTCAGGCTACCCTGAAATTATGCATGGACCTTCAAGACCTAATCTTTCAAAATTTTCAACCAACATCCCTAGGTGGATCCATTAATGAATAGGTTCTTCGCAGAGTATAAACACAATAAAAAATTAAACTGAAATAACAATAAGGACGAGTATCTGTAGATAAATCAACACATATTCCACCTTGATCAGAGCTAATCATCCAATCAACCAAAACATCTTCATCGAAGAAGCGGCGTCCAAGGAGTATGGTTACAGATGTTTCACAGTTTTAACTGATCTTCAGACCAATTCACCTTGGTAAAACCACTGAATACGAATCTGGATACTTATCATCTGTCAGATGGAACACTGCAGTCTAACTACATACTGCGCGCCATCTGCCAGGAGCATCTTGCGTATCCTAACCTTCGAGTGAAGAATACTTTGATCGATGTGCATGACGTTCATTCTTTTATCGTATCAGGTCACTGCATCTTCGATATTGTAGTTTACAACCTCCGTCACGACTTGGAAACACTCGATTCATGTGGTTTCCACACAAGACGATAACGTCCAACATCTTACAAAGATAGGAATTGGTTCATGGAGAAAAAAGAGATCCAGTATTATAGATCTAACATAACCACAAGGACGGATATCTGTCGATAAATCAACAAATATTTCACCTATTTCAGAGCTAACCAATCGTCCAATCAACCACCGAAGAAGCTTTTAGATGTTTCGGTTGATTGGATGATTATCTCTGATCAAAGTGGAATATTTGTCGATTTATCTACAGATATTCATCCTTGTGGTTATATAAGTTTATTATTAATGGAGCTTTTTTTTCTCCATGAACCGATTCCTATCTTTGTAAGATGATGGACGTCATCGTCTTGTGGGAAATCACATAACCAAGTGTTTTCAAGTCGTGACGAAGGTTGTAGACTGCAATATCGCAGATGCAGCGGCCTGATACGACTAAACGATGAATATAACAATTCCAAGTCGCTAAGTCCTTTCCTTCGAAAGTTAGAGCACATAAGAACGGCCGGACGGACAGAATTGAATTCGATCACGGATTCTTCTTCAGGGAGTTCAACGGAATCCTTTAAGACCATTTCCGGCCCAAAATTCGAAAATTAAAGACATCGTGACGAAATGATAACGCGCTGTTCCCTAGAACAAGCACGTAAAAATGTGATTTTGAAGTATATTTCGAACGGTTGGTCAGCATGAGGATCATTGGATCATATTCAACTGAAATAAATTGAGTATCCATAAAAGCTTATTTTTGGAGGATTTTGCATCATTTTGTAGGTTTTTTTTTCTGAAGAAGTAGCAATAAAATTTGAATGAAATAGTTTTTTATGGAGAATGCCCTTGCGGATTGAACGATTAAATTATTTGTCAAAGGCAGTTCCTAGGAAATTTTGAACAATAACGGAATAATGCATCAGACAAACGAGGTAATCTGCAGAGTTATTATATTTTGATTGTTCGTTTTTTGATAGTTTGGTCAATAAACAACATTTCTCCTAGAAACTGCCCTTGACAAACAGTTCAATCCTGCAATCCGCGAGGGCGTTTTCCATAAGAAATTTAAATAAATTTCAAAGTTCTGTTTAAGATATTCGGAGCGACAACCAAGAAAAAACTACAAAATGATGAAATAAATTGGTCATATTTTATAACCCAAGGAACCGATTAATTGAATCGAATCAGTTCAAATTCAATACCGCTTCGAAGCGGGAAATTAATCCACGAAGTTGCAGTCGTTATCCATGGCTCATTCGCAAATTAGCATAGCTATAAGTATCATAATGCCACTCTTACAGTTACACCTAATGAACAAAAAACCAAACAAACTGCTGATACAGTTCTTATAATTTCATATCTATCTTGTATCATTAGACGTGTTGAATGGAGTCTTCTCGTATATCCGGTACTTGAAAATTAATTTCATCATCACCGATATTAACCTAATACTGATTGCTATCTCAATAAAACTTGAAATAACTATCGGTGTTTACTTAGTGGGTAATGAGAGGTTAAATTGCTATTTTCATTCGTATGGTTAGATGGTATTGGATAGCTAATAATTGATGGCGTTTTTCACGTTCCATTTGTTCTAGAATGTTCACGCTTTAATGTACCTACTTTCGTTTTCAGGCAAAGGTAAAAGGAAAACCGTCGAAGTGTCACTTCATCTTTCTTCAATATTCCAAATTTTAAAATTCCGAAAACGCGAATAATCACGAGATATATTGAATGGTGGTGTATTGCATATGACATAAAATGAACTGACACATATTTCATGAATCGTATAAACCTTTAGAAGCTTTTTTAATTGTGGAAAAAATCATCATCGCTGGTATTTTTGAAAACTTCGTTTATGGATCATACGTGTACAGGTTGATTTTTGATAGTCGATCATTTGAAATGCTCAATAGTTGGCACCCTTCTAGCATATTTCTCAGAAAATGAACTTCCAGTTTTTCCGTGAACTACATCAACTTTCGATTCTCAAATAGAACGTTTATGTATATCATCAAAATTGTTTCAACCATCGAAATATTAATAGATTAGTATTTTGCTTACGAATACTTCACAAAATAGTGAATGTCATTTGAAGGTAAAATCGATAGGGTGTTCAACCATGTTCAACTCTCATTGAATGTAACAATAAGAACACGATAAGATTCTGGAGAAGCACTGACCAATTCTAATGACACGATCATCACGAAATTTGGCAAAAATTGTGCATCAGCAATTTTCTCCATAATTAGATCATTGTTTTTTGAGTTATTTATTCCGGAAATAACGATATCGAAGAAAAATAAAAAAATACCAAATTTGGCATTTTTTCTCACCAATATCTCCAGAAATTATAATCAGATCAAACTGAAATTAAGTACATTGTGTGAATATGACTTGAAGGTCTGTGATAAACTTCAGCGAATTTTCGAAAAAATTCGAATGAGTATAACTCCAAAACTCTAAGGCTGATTTGGCCCCAATAACGAACTCAGCCTGAGCATTTTGATGAGCACTTTCCCTTCAATCGCTAGATTTTCAATTTTCAAGTTATCGACAAAACGGCCAGCCGGGCGGCTAGAATAAATTTTACACGGTTTTCGTCACCAGCGAGTCAAACCTAGTCGTTTATGACAGTTTTCAAGCAAAAATTCGAGAATAATGCACATTTGAGCGAAACAATAGCACGCTGTTCCCTAGAACAAGTTTGTTTGAGTATCTTACAGGCATGATAACGAGAAGGAAATATCAGTACTGAGATATCTCTGGATTCCGATAAAATCGAATTTCATCCATGACATTCGAGTTCTGCAAATTTACAGTTTATAAGTCATCACGTTTGTACCAAATTTTCGTAGCAAAAGTCATAAACAAACAAAATCATATAATTTAGGGATTCCTCATGGTAACACACTTGTCCCCTCAAGGTTCATCTGATCATGTAAAACGAGACTGATAAATAAAAACAATAAATCATCTATGCGTATTGGAACGAAGGCGCAGTGCTAATTTATCAACTCGAATTTATGAACGCATTTCATCGGCGTCTGTATCTGAAAGGTGTAAAATTCACATCAAAACGGTCATTCAGACGACTGAAAGTGGTATTTACTTAACATATCAATTAAAAACATGCGTGGGCGAATTGCTTCAAGTTCCAAGTCACTAGGACTAGCGTAGGTCGACCAAAACATTATTTTTTCAATGAATGAGCATAAGTAGCCCAGATTGGCTGCGTTGTACCAGATAAACATAATCCTCGAGGTGATATGCCTTGAGGATTTGATAATAATTCACAGGTCTTTTCCGATAAGAATGAGTTATTAATTATACCACACATAAATTTTGGCCGAGTAGTACCAGCGACTCGTTGACAAGAGCGTATTTTGTTGATATGAAATCTTGTGGTAGAGAAAACTTTCTATAAAATCCTTTTTCTTCAATGGGACTCCCGATTTCGAAGGTTAATCGGTGAAAAGAAGTGAATCTGACAATAATTCTCTAAATATAAAAAAAATTATAAGACAATTGTTTCGACATCGATGATATTTTGGGAGTATTTCGTATTATTTTCGAGGGTTTCTTGAGTTGTTCTCTCTCGATATGTAAAAAACTATCGAAAATAAAATGAAATTATTATTTATAGATAATAATTTTTAATGGTCCTTTTTCAGATATTGGGAAAAAACGTAAAATAATCCTGAAAAATAATAATTCTAACAAATTCCTAAGATTCAGATATGAACTCTGAAAAGTTGCTGTACAAATCATCAATAGTTTATTCTGTGTTGATGTCAAATTGTTTGAATTTAGCAATCCGCAGGACCGATTCTTATAAATAATGATTCTCATTCAATTTTCAATAGTTCACAAATCATGAGAGAAAACCAAAAAACTCTTCAATCAAAATATCCTTTAATCGGTAGCTATGAGTTTCACTCACAGGTTCAAATATTTTCCACTTATACACGGGGGGTTTGTTAAATAGTTCCTGACCATAGAGCATTGGAAAAGAAATGGTTGACATATTTGAAAACGGAAAATCATCCGAAAAACCTCGATGAAATTTTCTGTTGATGAAATACCCACATTCCTATCTGTTGTATTCCTTCCAAAGAACTCGTTTGTATGCTTTATTCATTGACGCACAAATTTCGGGTAAACCAAAAGTGAAGAATTTATGTTTTACTCAGAAATTCTTAAGAAGCTTTGTTGATACGACATTATCTGCATTCAATTTTTCAATTGTGTTCAGGCACATTTTGATTGGCTCTCTTGCATTAAATGCCGAAAATAAACAAATATTGGTGCTACAGACCTGCATGAAATTCAGTTATTTCAATTTAGAAATGGATAACATAAAAGTGTATAATTCTTCTTGAATACCTAAAATTTCCTCAAGCATGATATTCTCGGTAAATTTTTAATTCAGTAAAAGGTCTGCCACGCTTCAGAAATGCCGAGTCAAGGACATAGTCGAATTTCTATACGGTTTTATGTATTTCAAACTGCAGTGGTCAACATAAATTGAGAAAATATACATAAAATAATACGAGGTCAAGCTCGTTATCCGTGCCTTATTTCAAAACATACGGATTTTCACAGTAAACTGGTTTCCCTAACAATTTCTCTACCGGACCTGTGTTAAAACTCCTTCAATGAAAATAGGAGATGCTTCTGACCTACTAGTATTGTTTGTGGCAATGAACTTCATGAGTTATTCTTTTATTTTATTCTCCCCTTATAATCCACCTTTTTTCTTTGAAAGCTTATAAGTGAATTCGTTTGTTATGTCTGGTAGCAAAAAAAAAGAATTAATGGTGGGTACTCAGCTTCAGATTTTGGGAAATTTCTTATTCATCCTAATATATATACTGATAGATCAGTTGGAATAGACGTATGAGTAGAAGCTATAGCCATTGTTCTGCTCTGAACGCTTGGGCGACGCGCATGCCTGTCGCAGTGATATTGGAAATAATTACATCCTTATCTCAGACTTCGTTGATCTTTGTTTGAAATGTCTTCCAAGATGGTGGGGGTCATTCAATAGCCTTTTTTGTTGAATTGAATTCTAAATTGAAGTGAGAATTGGAGAAGAAATATTTTTTGCATTACGTGAAACAACTAATGATGAGAAAAGGCTTCTTCATCTCATCAGTACCACAGATCTCTTCAGGTATATTGGTTTCCTGATAGTACACCATAGTCAAAAATTTCAAGTCCATTAATTACGAAGATTTTTTTTTACGCGCTTGTTCTGGGAAACAGCGCGTTATCGTTTCGTCACAATGTCTGTAATTTTTAATTTTGAGCCAAAAATGTTCTTAAACGATTAGGGTGGACTCTCTGAAGAAGAATTCGCGGTCAAATTCAATTGTTTCCGTCAGGCCGGCCGTCCGTTCTTCCGTATGTGCTCTACCTTCCAAAAAAAAAAGCTAGCGAATCAAAATTGACGGATAAGATTTGGAATCAAAAAATCTCGGTTAAGTTCGTTAATGGGTGAAATCGGTTGAATATTTTAGGAGTAAGGCTCATTTAAAATTTTGAGGTTAATTCCTTGATATCACATGAAGTACTGGATCGATCAGATTGATATATTTTTGTGAACATTTTCAGAATACCAACGCGCAAAATAAAAGATTTTATTCGTAAATTGTTCGAATTTTCGATGAAAAGTTTTTTTTTAGAATATATTGATTAGAATTGAACAAAATTCGGCACAAACCTGAGTGTCAGTATGTAATAACAATGTTCTTTACAGTGCTTTCATGATGAAAGGAACAAATTCATTTTAAAATTAGGTTTCTATTCCATGTTAAAATCCTCGGATTAATCGATTATTATATTTATTTGGGCATTTTTTGCGATAAAAATTTTGTATACAGGGTGTCTCATTTGAGAGCTATGACTTTGTCATACTTTTTTTAAATGTAATACCCTGTTTATTATTTCTCCTGACAATTCGACGAAAAATTCTTATTACTTTTTGTGAACATACCATATGCCTAAACTCGATGGATTCCCAGATATAACGGAGATAGTGGATAATGAAAGATACATTATGAAAACACACAAATGTAATTCCTATTCAATTATTGATGTTCAATCTGTTGTCCGTTTATTTCGAGGCATTTCTGAATTCGATACAATGTTTCCGGTTGCACATTTTCAATTATTTCTGGACTTATGAATAATAAGAATTTATCGTAGAATTGTGAAGTCAAATAATATACAGGGTATTTATTAGATTTAAAAAAAGTAATGACAAAGTCATAGCCCTCAAATGAGACACCCTGTATACAGAATTTTCATTGCGAAAAATGTCCAAATAAATATACTATTCGACGTGTCCGAGAATTTTAACATGAAATAGAAACCTAATTTTTAAATGAATTTGTTCCTTTCATCATGAATGCACTGTATTTCAATGCGAACCGATATTTACTTTCGGAGATGTAGGAAAAAAAATATGCCAAATTGAGTTGTTGTTTGGAATTTTAACGTTATTTCCGCCATAACTCGGGACGTACAAATGCAATCAGATTGGAACTTCGACATCAGGTGGAGATAACCAACGCGCAAATAGGTGCAAGATTTCTTGTTAATCTAATAATTAGAATTTGAACAAGCCCGTAAAAGCTCCTGACCCAACGTCAGTTCTATTCTAGATTTTTGATTATTCGTTTATTTATTCAACTTGACTTAGATATGTTGAAATTTCAGTTTTTCGACTGGAACTCCTTCCTTTGGTTGATCATATTTTTTTGAATATAGCGTAAAATATTACCTTCAGCAGAAAATTTATATGGGGCTTGGTAACTATTGAAAGATATCGAATATCATTATTTCAGGAGTAGTGAGTATTAAACTATTGGGTATCTTAAATTGCTAGAAGGGTGTTAGCCTTCGATAGCTTGAATGTTCCAAATAATGCAGAATTTTGGATTTGCAGCATTTTTCTGGAATGAATCGATCAGACTTCGCTGCACTGAATTTTTAGAACGAAGATAGTATCGATATCAAAGGTTGATTTTTCTGACATTCGGAAGAGAAAGTTTAACAATTTTTCCCATTGGCTACGTGATCTTCGCGATACAATTAACCATGAAATCGTAATCAGGCAATCACTAAGAGAGAATAGACGAAAATCTATTTCAGTCCTTCCTACGAATTGTCCGTTGCGTAACCGTAGATTCGTTTACTTCAACGATTATTGACCAATATTCGACATAATGATATCTTCAAAACCGTAAACGAAGTTATAAAATATCAATTCACTTCGCGTTACGACGAAGTAGAACAGTATTTTCGGCTCTTATAATGCCTTCTCATATTGCCAATGTTTTGAAACAGAGAAGTGTTTCTTATTTACTCGGCTCGTACGAAACAATACTATGATCACGTTTATTTATCCGCACTATTTTTATTGTCTAGAGTGAATGTGGAAAGTTTACATGAATGACTTTGATATGGCTCAATGCATGACCCGTATATTTAGATCAACGTAATGCAATATGTTTGACGACTGGATGCAAACATTTTAATCAATGAATCACTAACGGAACTATCTCATATAGTTCTACGTCGTGATTGTGAAATTATAAAATTAAAGTAATGACTTTTTGGATCTTACAGTCTATGGAACCTGAGTAAAATTGAGATGTTACTATCGAGCTGTCAAATTTACCGATTCTTCCTGATTTCAATACGATTTCAGTTCATTCCAATTATAGTAATGGAAAAAATTGTTTCGCAAGACATTTGTTTCTGGTCTTGAAATTATAAGCGTCGATGTTAAACTTCAGAATAAGAATGAGCCTAATCCAGTAGATTTGAGGTATATGCATAATTTTTTCAGGTTTTTTTTGGATTTTCACTTCCAATATCTGAAATAGATCTTTTCAAAAATCATATAAAAATTGTTAATCTTTTTATGAAAAACGCCCTTTCGGATTGCAGGATTGAACTATTCGTCGAGGGCAGATTCTGGGAAACAAGGTTGCCTAATGAACAATACTGGCACAATGCAACAAAGCAAACTGAAACGTTTCACAGTACACATCTGACTTTCATCAGACAAACGAGAAATCTGCCGACTTATTCCTTTCGATTTTTCGTGTTCGACATTTTTAAAAAACCACAGCAACACTGATTCACTTGGTTCACAAGTTTTTTAATTCTACCTCCATTTGAGTTAATTCAGACAAATATCGTCAATTTCTGCAGAACATTCAGCCCAATTAGTCCATTCAACAAAATGCAGGAGGTCTCTTTGATTTTTCTTCTCAGATTATCTGGTTTCGATATCATTTTTTTTGTTTTGTCCCAATCTATCATGAAATTCCAAGAATCGAACATGCATGGTTAGCTATTTGGGAGTTTTGTATTTCTCTATTCCTTAGGTTGTTTTTGCGCGCTCGTTTTCTGATATTCAATTCTTTTATTTTCAATTCTCGTTAATTGGTTTGGTTTTAGTTAGTAGGGATCTGAAATTCCACCAATTCTAATGATTTTTTATGAAAGGCCATGTACATAAGGAATCACATTCAATAAATTGGGTTGTTCAAGATGGTTGTTCTGGTGTTTTTCTTGTTGATTTGGTTGAGAATTAGAAGGAGTTTTTTGTGTAACTTTCAAAAAGTTCTATTTATAAATTCGCTACGATGTCCTTTTACTTCATGTTTACGAATCTCACTTCTACAAAAATGGAACATAGTCGGCTGAATTCACTGAAAAAACTAGAAAAGCACCGACGTGAAGTCAGCAGCTTTTACGCGCTTGTTCACATTGCGAAATGGCGACTTGGACATTTCAGTGAAATTAAAATGAAATACGAAAATCAAAAAAAATCTAAATTTTTCCATGGATAATTCTTCTTATTGACAATGATCATCCTCCAACTAAGTTTCATTCCGATCAGATAAATATTTTTCGAGTTATTGAAAAATCAAAATTTCAAAAACCATTTGGTAGATTTGGCCCATTAACGAACTTAACCGAGATATTCAGGATCGAAACCTAATCTGAAAATTTCAAGACTCTAGGTCCTTCCTTTCGAAAGTTAGAGCACACACGGACGGCCGGTCGGACGGACAGAATCAAATTTGACCACAGATTCTTCATCAATAAGTACAACCTAGTCGTTTGAAACCAATTTCAGCTCAAAGTTCGAAAATTACAGACAGACAGACTGAGGAGGAAAAAACGTTCAAACGTTGTTGTGGTCTTAACAATGTCATTTGACTCAAAAAAGGAAACATGTAAAGAAATATTTCTGCAAATCTGTTCGTTTGTCTGATGAAGGATTCAGATTCGTACTCTGAAACGTTACAGTCCACTTCGTTATTCGTTTCGAATTCAAAGTAGAGCGAAAAAGCTCCTGATTTCACGACAGTGATTTTTCTAAAGTTGTTTTCATCAACCACACTTTAGAAAATGCAGTGAATATACTTCGATCAATAATAGAAGTCTTTTGAGTATAAAGTACTAGGCGCATAAACCAGGGTCAGAATTTCCGTTTCCAAATTTCGAAACAGAAAATTTTATACAACGCAACTTGAAAATGTTCCGAAGGGCAAGCAATAGAGTGAAAAAGTTTCAATTAACATGGAAGCCATGCGTATACGTGATTTAATTAATAATCGTTTCAATCCAGGAACAAGACAAGCCAATTCGGATGTCAATGTTTCCTTATGACTCAAAACTAAAAATATCAACGACATTATTATCTACTTTTATTCGCAACAATCCTGACGTCACCTTGCATCATCGATGAAAAAATTACAAAGGCCTGCCAACAATGGACGGAGATGTCGAAAATTTATCTTGATGATGGTTTTTATCTGACCTTCAGAGATCGGCGAATGTTCATTAACCATCAAGTAGGCGGGGTCCCAAAGAGAAACGAAGGGACTGTGGAAATCGTGAACCTTTCGCCAGCCAGAATCACTTACCTGAAAAAAAAAAGGAATAATTACTGTCAAAAAAGATATAATGAACATGCAACGTTATTATATGTGAATCTCATTTAAATGAAGCCATATTCATCATTATCATGGTCACCATCAACGAAACCAATATCTCAATTTGTCTTGAATGAAGGAGCTGAATTAATTGATGTTTCACTTTTGACATGTTTTCTCTCGATTTTACGTTTTCCCCCCATAACCTATGCTCGAGTAATATGATGTGATGGCCACAACGAGTGTCTCCAGCAAAGAAAGTTGCCTTCCGGTTTATGTCCATTTTAACCAGCGTAATGGCGAATTGCACTTTTGATTGCTCTCCATCGAGCACATATCTGCACACAAAATCAGTGTCAGGCATTGTAAAAGTAACAGAAGAAAACTCTCAAAGGCGACAGTATTAATTGCAGCTATCATTCTCTAGCATCGTTTACATAAAATCAGTTTCCAATTTGCTCGCGTTCGACCTGCTGTATCATAATTGTGATTAATAATCTTTCAGTACAATATTCCGACAATTGGGAACTTCTGCGAAGATGCCAGCGCCCTAACGGATAAATTTGGAACCTGTCCAAGCTAGTAGTTTTATGTAAACAAACCTTAGAAATGTGGTGGAGAACGAATATTTATTAAGCAGAGCTTGAATATTTAAAGAAATTATTATAGTTTTGTGTAAGATTTCTTGAGAAGGAACTTTTCGTTTGGATCACGATATAAAATCGTACTTTAAATCGTTCCTGGAGGATAATTTCGGTGTTATTTTAGTGTATGTTGCTTGGTGGATCAAAATAAACCAATATCTGAGTTTACTTGAATTTCTGGAAAAAAAGGCACCTCAAGAAGTATTTTAAGGACTCTTATTTATGTGAAGAAGTGCTGAATGCAGGCTATATTATGTGGTAGCTCTAGAATCAGTCCAAATGATATGACTTGTTCTTTGTTTACAAAGGAAGGAATAAATAAAATGAAAACAGATTTTCTGCCTTAGTTCTTTTGCATCGTATTTCTAAAGAAAAGGAAACAGATAGACATATAATTGATTTCATTTTTATATTACAGCAGCTCAAGATACACATACAAAATGAAAAATGTCACAGCCGGTTCAACCTACCTATATAAGGAAATGAAAAGTATTGATGTATTTATATGAGTAACTTCAGCTATTATTAACTCTAACAGTATATCTAGTTTTTGTCAGATTTTCAACCAGATCACTCATCTTTTAGAATATGATTTTGTGTAGTATGTGAATTAGGTAGCAGCAGAAGTGCTCGGTAGTTTCTCTGCAGCAATTTCCTTCAAAATTCTCTCATTTTTATTTACACCTGAATACATCATGACATGAAGTTGTTTCGAAATAAATACATTGTAGGTAATTTACCTTTATGAGAATAAACATCTTCAGAGAAATGCAGTGAACATACTTTCATGTATTTCGTGACCTGTTTTCCAATCTTCAATTTCTAGAGCTAGGCCTTTCTTCTATCATTGAGTTCCTTGCCGAATGCTGTTTCCAAATTAACTTTAATTTCATTTCGCTTTGGAAAAAATGAAAACAAGAGGCACTAGATGATCCTTTCTTCTTTGACCATGAATAACATTGAGTTGAGGCACACAACAATAGTCATTTCGGGAGGATGCCATTTCGAATTAATACGATCGAAATTTTTAATCGGAAAGAAAGGAATCGATTGATGAATATTACAAACACTTTCGGTATTCCAAAATTTCAACTCAGAGAACAACACAAAAGCTCGAAAATGAACTCCAAAAGTGAGCAAATTACGTTAGAATAACAGGCACGTCGAAAAACTACTAGCTTGGAAGTGTTCGAATTTCTATCACCAGAGGGCGTATCGCTTAGCAGTAGTTGCTAATTAACCTCGGCACTATTTTTCAATTGAATCCTCTGGCTGAATATGCATTTTACAAACACCACACAAAAGACCAGGTTGGACACAATGAGAAAAAAATCTATGTCAAAATCGATTCTATTCGGCCGGCCGCCCCTCCGTTGAAACCTCCAGGGTAAGTTGCGTATCAGCATTCGCCGGTAAATTACGGCAACCCAGCCACATTCAAGCTTCATAAAACCTTGGCAATATCTCAAGGTTAGGAACTTACCTACGATCTGCATTCCTTAACGGTGCCAATAGCAGCGAGAAGTATTAGAATGCGTGAAATAGGAGAAAACGAGTGATGTCCTCAGTAATTTTTGAGAAAAAATTTTTTCGGGATGTACTCAAGTCTGTTGTGAGAGTGCCCAATGTTATTTATTTCCCCAGTTTTCACTCCATTTCAGTTTCTATTTTCCCGAAAATTTTACTATTTTTCCAACCTTTCAACCAAAAAATTATCGAAAAAATTTCAAAAAGCACTGCCGTGAAGGCAGCAACTTTTGCGCGCATGTTCACTGTAGATGACCGCTTCAGCAACGAATTTGAACATGCACGCAAAAGCTGCTGCCTTCACGGCAGTACTTTTTGAAATTTTCACTGATGAATTACTGGATTTCAATTCGATCAAATCTGTATTTTTGGAAATATTGGAAAAATAAAATTTTGAATGGGTATATCTTCGGAATCATTGGGCGGATTTTACCCATTCCCGAATTCGACCTTCGTAATTAAGCCCCAAACCTTCTCTACAAATATCGAGTTTCTTAGTCGTTTCTTCCGGAAGTTATTGTGTTTACGGTCAGCCTAACGGCCGACTGCGTAAACACAATAACTTCCGAAAGAAACAACTTAGGAACTCGATATTTGTAGAGAAGGTTTGGACCTAAATTACGAAGGCCGAATTCGTGAATGGGTAAAATCCACCCAATGATTCCGTAGATATACCCAATCAAAATTTTATTTTTTCAATATTTCCAAAAATACAGATCAGATCGAATTGAAATCCAGTACTTCATCGAAAAATAACAGTTCGAAGTTTCATACAGAATTTGATGAGGATGATATGATGAGAAAAATCATAGAAATTTTTTTTTTCATATTGTTCTGATGACACGATTATCACGAAATTTCGCATGAAGTTGTCTTTCAGCATCTCAAAACTAGCTGTGAAATTTCATCAGGACTGAATCAGCATTTCTCGAGTTATACCGAAAAAATAAACGATATCGAGAAGAAAACCTCGAAATTGGACACATTTTTTCCGGATATCTCCGAAACTTATGATAGTATCGAACTGAAATTTGGTACACTGCTGTGAAATATGAAGTTCAAAGTGTGAGTGGACTTTTTTTTCGAATATGATAAATGGTTTCCAAAAAAAAAAATTTTTTGGAAAAAAATTTCGAAAAAAATTTTTTTTTTAATTCACTGAAAATCTGATCCTGACGAAATTTTGCTCAAAGTTGCGCGTCGTTATACTCCACCCAACTGCCAAGTTTGAATCTAATTTCTCAAGTAGTTTCTGAAATGAAGAATAAATAACTTCAAAACTTCAACTGCCTATAACTTCGAAACTATTCGACCGATTTGGCCCATTAACGAACTTAACCGCGGCATTCTGATGTGCAACCTATCCTGAAAGTTTCAATGTGCTAGCTTGCTTCTGTCGACAGTTAGCGTGTCTACGGCCGGCCGGCCGGACAGAATCGATTTTGACACCGGATTCGTCATCAGTGAGTCCAACCTAGTCGATTGAGACCATTTTCGGCTCAATCATCCAAAATTACAGACATTTGGACAAAACGATAGCACGCTGTTCCCCTAGAACATGCGCGCAAAAAACGAACTCTGGCCTCCAAAAGTCACCCTCAATTACGGAGATCGCATTGGGGAATGGGTAAAATTAGTCCAATCATTCCGTAGATATTTCCATGCAAAATTTCATTTCCTCAATATTTCCATAAATACAGATCGACAATTTTATGGAAAAATTGTAGCTTGAAGGTTCATGAGGACCATATCAGGGGCCAAATCAGACACCAGTACTTTTTTGTACCATTGATATGTGTGTTTGTTCAGATATACGGTGCGCGTCAAAATTATGGAACAAATTCATTTTCTCAGAAGAAAAATATTTGGCAACAAGATCCTGAAACAGGTCAGTTTTTGTTTCACTTCTACCAAATTTAATGCATTTTTGAAGGATGCAGGGTGCAATAAAGCACCCTGTGCCATCCCCATCACCCCCTAAATTTTTTGAATAGGAAAAGTGGGTCATGTGGTACTTTTTTGACAAGGTCTTTGTATCTTCTTTACAGGCGTGTAGAAATTTACAAGAAAAAATTTTTTTTTTGAAAAATTAGTTAGTTCAAAGAGAGTTTCAGTATGTGCACTTTGTCATGGCTCATTTACTTTGAGTCGATGGTACCTGATGAAATTTGTCACCGAACGAAAGTCGACCATTACCGTTTTGTTCATGCACAACTTTCAACCCCTACGAACCCTTCAATGGAGAAAAAAAATTTTTTCACGTGAGGGTATTGAAAGGGGTTGAAAGTTGCGCATGAACAAAACTGTAATAGTCGACTTTCATTCGGAGACAAATTTCATCAGGTACCATCGTCTCAAAGTAAATGAGCCATGACAGTGCACATACTGAAAACCTCTCTGAAAAAATTTTTCAAGAAAAAAAATTTTTTCCTTGAAAATTTCTGCACGCCTGTAAAGAAGATACAAAGAACTTGCCAAAAAAGAACCACATGACCTTCTTTCCCTATTTAGAAAATTTAGAGGGGTTGATAGGGATGGCACAGGGTGCAACAAATATTCTTCAAAAATGCATATAAATTTGGTAAAAGTGAAACAGAAATTGACCTGTTTTTTTTTCACTTTTTTTTCTGAGAAAAAAAAATATGTTCCATGATTTTGACGCGCACTGTATATTGAGAGATTTAAGATAGAAAACTACGAATCAAAAAATAAGGCGACCTCTTTATTCAACAAAGTATTGCAAAGTATCACCTAAGAGAAATGTTGCTGTTAACACATTTACTTACAAATAGCAAAACGTTCAAACACATAACCAGATTACGAAGAGTACAACAGCAAGAATGTGAGGTGAGGTCATGAGCCTTTCCACGTTAGTTCAAATTTGAAGAGGGAATAGTTACCCATTCGTACAGTTTTTCAATCTTAAGCCGGGTCCAGACGAGTGTAATCCGAACAGCGAATGCAATACAATTTGATAAGATATTCGGCGAATAGTGTGGACGGCACTCGAGCACAGCCTCGATTATTACATTTGAATGCATCGTTCGAGTTGAAAACCGAGTCCTGACGGAGCAGAAAGAGCGCTCCCAGGAACCATAAACCTCCCTGTCATTTATGGCATTCGCTGTTCGCATCACACTCATGTGGAGCCGGCTTTATGATCATGTAATCCTTACTAGAGTTTACCCTTCAAGTCTTCATTTTAAAATCACGTACTAATTTTTTTTGTTCCTCAAGAGAAGCTCCTAAAAAGTGGGATGTGATGAATCGACGGTACATTTTGAGCAGCGTATAATAAGGCATTTTATAAATACTCAAGTTGTTTCGCATTTGATCCATTCTTAATGAACAGATAATCGTCGAATACCGTTTAAGATTTGCTACCGTGATAATCGAACAATGAATACAGCTACTTGTTAGCAACAACAATCTTCTGTTGTTGCTTTTGTTGAAAGACCTCGGCGATTGGAGTAAGATATCTCTTTGCTCGGAAACCAATCGAATAGATAGAAATATCAGCAGCATGTCCAAACATCTGTTGGATAGTGGTTTCTAATTGAGTGGACCATTTATTCAGTTGAATTTGTATAACTATCTTGTAAATTGGACGGTTTACGTCATCCTTATGATTATGGATGAATTATACGTATAGGTTCTTCGATGTGATGTTTAATAATTTTTACATCTATTACATGCACGCTATAATGGCTTTGGTCACGCGAAAATGAAATGTGAGTTAAACCTATTCGATGATTTGATGAACGCAGAAACGAGAAATCCAATTAAAAATTAACTCAATTATCTTAACGACTCAAGAGCCACCTCAACAAAATTAAAACCTCATTTAATGACATTATGAAGTATTCCAAAGCAGACGTCAAAATGTACACAGAAAGTATCCAATCACACCTCAAAGACCACTCAATTCGTCTACTTCATTTGAACACCAATTCCAACCATCGCGGCTTTCCTTTGTGAGGGGAAAATCTTTCCCATCCCGTTTTCTCCTAAAAACGTCGAAATTCCTCCGAATTCTAAGATGTACACCGCGATGCAAGTGCCTGACCTTGAGATATTAACGAGTTAACGAGGTTTAATGAAACTTGATTGTGGCTATGTCGTAATTCAATACCACGTGGTATTGTTTGCTCTTAACCAATAAGCGGAATTTCTCTCATGTATGGTTAATATTCAATGAAAAATAACTGGAAAGTATCAGATAGCCACCTATCAAATCACTATTTCTTCTGATTTTCACTTAAAGCAAAACTGAAGTTTATCATGGGAGCAAAATAATCGGTCAGAATTCTGGTTATTCGTTTATGACAGATGACAGAAAATACTTATCAGTCATCGCCAGCGATGCCAAGGCATTGTTGCCAGACTTGACTTGATAAATGATTATCTGGTATTTTCACTTCCTTTCATTGAATATCGTATATCGAAATGAATCGTCATAATCGTTTTGTTAAGGTTGAAAGACAATTTTTCAACTATATAGAAGCAGTGAGTGATAGTTTCTATGATGAAATAAAAAGACCTGAAGATGCATCTTTTCAGAACTGTATCTTCCAAACTATAGGTTTGTTCCAACACCCAGTTCTGTTACTGTCTTGAACTCATTCAGAACTGAATCAATTCACACGTCTTCGCTCATTCTAGTTCGGGACTAATTCTGAATAGATAGTTCGAAAGTGTTGGAAACGAATCATTCTTAGAAATTCCCTTGTCATAGCCTAAGGGCTGTTTGTCACCCGAAAAATGCAGCCCGTCTCTGCCAGATGTGGTTTTATTGCCCCTTGCTGCATTCGAATGGCATGTAACAGATGACCGATTCAATTCCTTCTTCTCAGTTCTTGCCTTAACCCAAGAACTGAATTCACCGTTCCAGAACTGGTCTGACACAAATTCTTTTTACGTTGGAACACTTGGTTTGCAATTCCTAACCAGTTCGAAATTTGTTGGAACGCTAATATCGATATGCGCAAACTCCGCCCGATTCAGAACTAGTTCCAGAGTGTGTAGGAACAGACTTTATGAGAGAAGTTTCTGCTGCAGATTTTTTTTCAGAACACAATGCGAACGTTGATATAAATATCTGATCGATATCGTTGCAGTAGGAAAATTTGCAGGTTCACCTTCTTATCGTAGTTATTTTATAACAACTTAATGCTGATGCACCTTGACTTACGATAGTAGTTCAGATGAACCGGTAGTTTCAGCACATCCCTTATTACAAAACAACATGATTCTATAAGAAACAAGGCATCCAGCATGTATTTGAAGAAATCCATATTAGAAAACAAGTGCTCTTCTGAATGAATTACATTGAGTGGCCATCACAAAACGAAACTGATATCCTCCAGTGATCTAGAAAAATTTCCTACACCACCATGAATTTCATGAAATCGGCAATAGGCTTGCTGTTGTATGAAAGGAAACCAGTTTGAAGACTACTGTAAAACCGAAATTCTACATAGAGGCCATGAATGTAAATTCTGGAAATCTCTTTAGAGGCGATCCGAGGTCGGGAAGTGTGAGGGTTTCATTGAGGCCAAAGCACGGTTTATCTCGGTTTCCGGCAAAACTACAAGTCCAATGGAAAAAAGGTAAAAGGCCAAGTTGTAAGTAACAGAAAGATCTGCAGCTTTGGTATTCACACTCACTTCACATAATTTCGAAATTTATGTGTGAAATTCAAATAACCAAGTTTCTGGATATTTATTTTTATGTTTTACTAAATTAAATTCGGTCAACCTTACCTTTTTATCATCCAAATACACTGAATAGTTTTTATTTCGAATATTAATTTTTCACCTTATTTTGAGTGAACATTGAAAAAGCACCCCCATTTTCAAGCGAAAAGTCTCACGTCAAAATGTCTACTTTTTAGAAAACATGGTGGGCTTTTTGTTCGTTGAAATCTCTTCTTTCAGACGGTGAAAGATGAAATGAAGAACCAAACGCCTTGTTATTCGACTTTTTTATATGGAAAACGTGTGAATACGAGAGTTGTTGATCTTTTTATTACCCACAACTTTGCCGTTCAAATCTTTCCGATGGACTTGTTGTTTTGCTGGAAATCGAGATAAACCGTGCTTTAGTCTAAATACAAACACAACCTTTTCCACTTTCCGGCTTCAGATCGTCTCTGAATTATTTTTCCCTTCATTTTTTGTATATTCTCTAACTTTTCCAATGGGTTTCATCCTATATGCTATAATATTTATGGTTATGGTTAAATATCATGAAACTATCTACCAGATTAGAATGATAAAAATTCATTTCATCAATATTTCTGTCTTGTATTATCATTCAATGTTCTCAAGCTCTTAAAAAACACCCTTTATTAACTAATCTGGAAGAACGTCGAACTCTGGTTTTGATTTTATACTTACCCATTTCAGACCATTAAATTATGAATATTTATTTTTAGATCGCCAATACCAACATAGCTCAATTGCATCTAGAAATATTCAAGATATCACGCTGCTGTCTCGACAATTATACTCACACTATTTCAAACCTTTCGGGATCACTTCACTTTAACTAATCAATATTTATGAGAAACTGTGGGATGTTGTGTGAATGAGCTGAATAACTTTTTTTCTAATGGAATGTGACATAACACCTACAACGTTTTACACATCGAGACCTTAAGCCCTCGCATTCATATGTAAATTGTAGTCATTTCTCTTAAGCAAATTGATCGCTCGATCTCCAGGGGTTCAACTGTTTCAGAGGAGAGACTTTCTTCTTTATTCACGAGCATATTGTTATCCAGGAGATTTAGAATAGAATAGAGAGCTTATCGATTTTACTATTTTTGATTCAAAAAGGAATTAAGTAGTCAAAAAATATCATTGAAATTTTCAGTGTAATGATTGACGAACAGCAATATTCTCTACTATTCACTTCAGGTAAATTTCGATATTTTCAATTCCAATATTTCCTGATAGATCTACTCTAGAAAGTCATGCTCTTCGGACTGACCATTTATCATTAATAAATTTTGAAATTTATTCTTCGAATAAATTTCTCAAATTACAAACCCTAAAATCAATGATGATGGCAATGTAGATGAATAACTAGATGTATATTATCGAAAAATGTGATTGCAATACCTAATTTCACGATGATTTCCACTCGAAACATTCTATCTCCCGGAAAAACAAAAAAAATCAACTATTTTAATTATTTAAGAATTGGGTCACCCAAATTTCACTCTTACACATCTTTCATTCAAGATTTGGGAATAAATAATGAGTTTTTCCCATTTTATTAGGTTAATATGAATATAACAAAATTTGTTTCAAGAATTCTAAGGTATGCTCTAGTTTTTGAACTATTTCTGGTATTCTTATTTCCCAATCTTACGCGTGAGTTCCAAGTATTTAGGTTGAGGTATTAATAGTAACCTTTGCAAATCTCAGATGCACTTGCCACGCTCAATGCAAATAGTCAATTGCGAACACTTGTCATAATAAATTGGAAATAGAAGATTCATATAGCACGATCTCATCTCAACGTGTTTTTCGAAATATTGAAACTGCGAAGGAGGTCGGGTCAATTCATTTTTTGATTTACAAAACCAAGTATAGAATTCGATAATTTGGGGGAAATATTTTGGAGGAATTACCCTCTCAAATAAGAAATCCAAGCATCGATGGTCCCGACTGGATTCCGGGTGGGTGGCCGTTGAAAACTAACATCTATGTGATCTTTGTCAGAAATTATCGATAGAGTTAAAAAAGTGCATTATATGATTTCTGTGAAATTGCTCTTTTGAAAATAACAAGCCTGGAACCAAAATTCGCGAAATATATATTTGTGTTTTTTTAATTAGAGTCAGAACTGTTCGTTTGGATATGTTATATTTAGGTAAATTGCAGCCTTTAGATAATCGTATTCCGTATTTCACAAGCAAGATCCTGAAAGTTCAAACAATCCTACATCATATCATCATCGATTGTGAATGAAACTGCTGGCATAATTTATGCCTAATATATTCATGATTTCACTCAATATTTCAGAGCAGTGAAAGATGAACCAGAATCGTGTAAGTGGTTCTGTTATGACTTTTGCCCCGTGGACTGCATAATGACTCCATATATTCAGCATGAAGAGGAAGTGTATTCAAATGGACCGATCGAATTTCTCCGTTTCAGGTTTCTAATCAAGCACAATCAATTACGCTGAACACTGATCGCAGATAACGAAATTACATCGTGAACTAGATACACCACGAAACAATTTTGTATTGGTTCATAAAACAGAACTACGATTTTCAGTCGTTCATATTTCGAGATGAAATCTTCCATGCACCAACACCGCAAAGAACGCCTGAAAGTCAGTTCAAGAGATTAGTTTTGAGAGAATTGCAAAGAGAGTTTTTTAATGAAGCCTATAACTGACAAATTAACCACTCAATATGCAATGGGTGTCATGAAATTAAATATTTTCGAGGATTCAAATAAACTGCTTAATATGAAATATATATCACCTACACATTATTGTTAATTATCTTTTGATTTATAAAAATCATCACTTACTGTATGTTAAAGAGGCGCCAACAATCAAAATCAATTGAGAAACACATAGAAATGCATTCAAAAACTATATGACTGTTAATTCAAAATTATAAGAGTTGTAGGCAGACATATGTAATATTTGTTACCCATTTCGTTCTGGGCAGTTTGAATCCGATGGAGTTAAAAAAACAGTACGTCTTTGTCAAACTTGAAGGTTCTTACCGACTTTCTAGAGAATCGTACGAGGGGAGGATGGAAATTTTTTAAGTCTCTAAATCAAGCAGTGTCGGGCGGATCATTATGTGGAAGACAACCACTTTGGCCTGTCAAAGCTTCTGATTTAGCAGGGGCGTATTTTAGGATTTGGCCGTAACACACGATTCGAACCTCGCATGATTTATTATTATTATTATTATTATTACAAAATTGAGAAGAGAGGAGGCATAAGCCATTTCTTTGTCTCTGGAGCATTTCGCCCTACAATGCCATGAATTATACAGTAAAAACCATTGTGTATCCTTCAAACCATCAGATGGAAAACGTAATGTATAACCGCCATTAATTGAACATTTCTGAATGTCAGTTCGAGAGGTAACTGCACTTATTGAAATCGAAACCGAGTTCTTAATATCGAATTAATGATGATAAACTCAAAGTGATTTTTGCCAAATATGATAGTTATTCATTCATCGATTTGACCACCATCAAAGCAATTTTTGGTCCTGACTTACATGGCAGTCTCAGGGATTCCACCTAAACTAGACAAACAAACGGAACTATTAATGCTAATTTAGGTAATAAGGCTCAATTAACATACTAAATGAAAATTGAGGGCATATTCCTCGGAGATATTCCAGCCCATTACAGAAACAATGCAGATATGACGGCACCGCTACCTCATCTTGATCCCAGAAGCCGAAATGAAAGAACGTCTCTGCTGATCTTTGTTATCTGTTTAATTGCAATTATAATGTTATTCTTCAACATTATCTGACAGGCCTGCTGATCTGAATGCAGGAAATTTTGCACAAGAATTGCTCATAATACGAGGAACTAGGACAAAGTAGGAGAAAATCTCCAATGAAAATTGGTATAGGAGAAAAAAAATACAGACCCATTGATTTGTTTTATAGGTAAACATTATGGGATACACTTATACAAGGTATTTTAAAACAAATATAACATTTTCGACTCCTTTCTGATTCTGTCTGTTACACGTTCCATTCCAGAATTATGCCATTCCAGTCTGTTTTTCACGCCATTGGTTGAATCTTTCACTGTTCCATTAAGTTATTCGGTAAATTATATTGAATTTTCAGTTGAACTTCTACTCAGAAAAATTTGACCAAAATTTTGAGGATTCCCAGTGAAAAACTTATACATCAATGAATTGCCCATTTGATGGTGATTCTAAATTGAGCTACTATTTTAATTATCAATAACGTAGGAGAACATTGAGTTGTTCACGTGGAGTAATAGTACTTGCATAATTACCCCTTACAATATGAATTCTTCAATGAAATGCGACAAGCTTTGGACCAAAGCTCAATCATCTGCCACTGACCGTTGTAGAGTACTTTTCGAGGAAAAATTGATACCCTCCAGGATAATAATGTTCTGAATAAAAATAGACGTCGGAAATCATTTTCACTCAAGGCTTGACTCCAATTATACCAACAACAAAAAGGACAGAGTGGCAAATCTCAAATATTTTCGAATGTGAAAAGGAAAATCGACTTTCATATGAGGAATATTTTCACAACATATTTAGTTCCTTTTCGGCCATACAGTGATTTTGGTTGACGTTCTATTTCCAAATAACTTATGATATGAGCTATGGTTACAAAAGCAAAATTCAAGTTTTTATTGCAGCATAGAAGTAAGTATCTCTAACAGAAATCGGGCGGTGAAAGTGTCCCATTCATATTGAATTTATCCACTTATTGACTTACGGCTGCATTGTATTTAAACTACTTCTTTGATGAAACAGGAACACGAGAAATATTTTTTTCATCAAACAAGCAGTAAAATATGTCCCCCTTCAACCTACACTATCATTATTTAAATTTCCAATGAAGGGAAGAACCCTTCGAAATAACTTCTGGAGTTGGAATTACATGCCTATTCCAAATGAAAGTACTTTTACTCGGCAATGACGATAGACATCTCAGAAAACAAACCAAACTATCTCACACCTGTTTATTACTTGCAGAGGATATATAGCAACTCATTTCTAGCAAAATAGGCTTGAAATTTTCATTGAAAAGAATGAAAATTTTTTCCATGCAGATGGAATAAATCACCTCTACAAACATTAAATGCCTCTTGAAGAGCACGTAACAATTCAACAAGAATTTGGTGTATGCAGGTTATTTCATTGCAGGGTAAGGTCAGAAATAGAGGATTATCTCTACATATATTGAAATGTCATTCGGTTCATGAAATGAAGCCTTTTTCCCAACCATCATGTGTAAATAGAATTGACATTATTATTATTATTGAATGTCTATCAGAAAGAAGAACAAAGATTTAGACACAGACGTTACATAAATCACCCTCTTTACCTCAAAATTTCGTTCAAATAGTTTCCGGTAGTATCGAATGTTTACGTTCGACATTACTATTTCTGAGTGCACTGAACTCGCAAGGATAACCCTGTATATTCACACAAAAAATTTTATATTTCGAGCCACGAATCTCAAATAAAAACTAACCCCAATTCAAAATTTCCTTTAAATATGTAAAATCCTGACAGAAATCGTTTTGGTTCATTAATCGCTTTCACACTGCCGGAGTGGAGATTCCCCAATCAATATTTCATTCGGAAAATAAACATTCAAAGCGACAGAAAAGTTTATCTCGGCGATCTACGTGATCATAGAAGCATCAACGGCGGAAAAACCGCGCTCTGAAGTTGTCTACTTCCTTCAAGGTTTGGCGATATTTCAACTCGTTCCTCTAGAAACCTTGACAACGGGAGTCATTCACTTTATTAATAAAGTGTAATGGCATACCCAACCTTTTATGCCGTATGTTGAATCGGTGTTTCTATTTTGGTACGCGTAAACACTTCATCTACTAAATCGAACTAGATACATCGATTCCCGAATGAATCGATTATCAAACCGATAAGATCATATTTTACATAATATAGTCATTGACTTGCATATCGCAACACTGAGCTAGTTTTTCCAACCAAAATTAGTTGACGTCTTTGACTACTAATATTGAAGGGATTAATTAAGATCTGATTCTAGTCAAACCCTCATTTGTAAAGTGTAGGATTCTGTACAGGATTGGCCGAACAGACTTCTTTTGAATGGAAAGGCGAATTAATTACATAGATCAGCAGATTGTTGTCTTTCTAGGCTCATTTTTTCGAACCCAATAATGAAAAAATCTTTTAATCTTCAAACGAAACATCGAAAACAACAATAAATAGGCCATCATGAGGAAACCAATATATTGAATATTATTATGTACAGACCTTCCAGAAAAAAACAGCGGAATTCAATAAAGCTGTTTTCATTACGAAAAATGACTTGGAATCTACACTTACGAAAACAGAACCCATTACCGAGAAACAGAAAATAACACAAGGAGCATCAAGACCGCTAAATATCAGCAAACAAGGAACACAAAAAAAACCTGAAGAATAGAGAAATGCGAAGATCTCCAATAGCGAATAATGTATGATCGACAATAAGATAGATTGAGATATTACAAAGATGATCATGATGAGAGAATCAACAGATGTAAAAAAAAAGTAATTTGCTGAATGGAGAAAATAATGTCGCCTATTCTTCAATATAAATTAACCATATTTAGATTAATATAATAAAAATGAAGAACTGAATATTTCCATATCAATCTGACAAAAGTTATAAATACGAATTATGTGTTATGGTGAATAGCCCTATTAACACATATAATATGAGATACTTTGACAAAAAGTATTACAAGAAAATACATCTTCAAATTATATCTTGATTCGGAGGGAGTGAGATATAGACTTTGTTGATCGTTTACAGTATTCCGCTAATGTTCAGTAGAAAACATTTTTTCAAGAAAAATAGTTTGAATCTAGCAGTCCTCCAGGGCGATTTCTATAAACAATAATTTCATTTTATTATTTTATTTTTAATGGTTTTTTTCAGACACAAGGGAGAGAAATCTCCGAAAAAGCCTAAATAATAGAACAAATCCCTCAAAATATCCGTCAATGGGGTTCAAAACGCGGAAGGATTTATTGTAGGGTTTATTTTGGAAAAAGTGAAATAACTTTTTTGATGAGAAAAATTCCCTGCAATCGATATACGATAGTTTAAACCGCAAAAAGAAATATGCTTTAAATTCAGATTTACAGGGACTTTTTCGCAAAGGTTTATTTTGGAAGAATTCAAATAACTTTTTGGATGCAGAAAATTTCCTCGTTTTGTAGAAACCCACCGCTGAACCAGTATTTCAATAAGAATTAGACTGTTCAAACACTTCTTCCCGTTCATGGCGCGATTTCTCAGAAAACAGTGAAATCTCATAAATGGGACTTATTTTCATGAGAGACTGTGGCCAGAGTAAGCGGTTGGTGAGTATTTTTTTTTTCGAAGTCCAAGCATATTTTATTGAATACATTAAGTGCTAGTATAACTCTTATAAGTATAACGCGAATATAAATCTGTCTTTTAATATAACAATCGTGATTGTTGCAAAGGACTTAAACGTGGCCCAATAATATCCCATAGTTCTTGTAATAACTATAACAATTTAGTCGCTTTTTTCTTGAAAATATGTACTTTCGATAATCCAATTGCGGTTGTCATGGCCGCCTGGAGCTAGAACGTCCTCGATAATATAATGCTCCATATTCTGACTTGATATTTATTTTCATTTTCTGCGGATGTTTCATCAACACAAGAATTTTAGTTTTTTATGATCACACGCTTTGCATTTAGCAGTAGTGGAATCCAGTTTCCAAAATTTTCGACTGTTTATCAGAAAGCTTTTATGGTGTTTTCCCACTTTGAAGTTTCGTTATGGTATAAAATATATAATCTATATAATTTTTGAACGAATAGTATTTCGGTTTGGTGAACACAAGGAATTCTTGAGTAGCTGGATTACCCAAGTCTGCCAGTCATTGACCTTCGAACCGATCGAAGCACCTATTAGAACACCGACTCGAGAAGTTCATTTTGTATTTTTTTGGCACAGCCCGATCCGGCATAGGTAACTCCCAACTGCAATTCGTTTTTATGGTGTGATATTCCATGCGTGGAGCTACTTTGTCGCTGTTCCCATGCACGCACCATGAAAATCAATATACAGTTTGTCAATTCGAAAACGTGCAACCCTTTTTATGGCCCGCATGCAAAATCTGAAAAAATGCAAAAACGGGTAAACTTGCTGTAATTGAACGTATTAGCTTAACATTTCTCATCATTTTTATGGTTGGAAGCAACTCTTGCTATCGTATTTTACTCCATTTTTGCGCGCATGTTCTAGGGGAACAGCGTGCTATCGTTTTGTCCAAATGTCTGTAATTTTGGATGATTGAGCCGAAAATGGTCTCAATCGGCCGTAGACACGATAACTGTCGACAGAAGCTAGCTAGCAACTTGAAACTTTCAGGATAGGTTGCGCATCAGAATGCCGCGGTTAAGTTCGTTAATGGGCCAAATCGATCGAATAGTTTCGGAGTTATAGGCATTTGAAGTTTTGAAGTTGTTTATTTTTTATTTCAGAAACAACCTGAGCGATTGGATTCAAACTTGGCAGTTAGGTGGAGTACATTGACGCGCAACTTTGAGCTGAATTTCGTCAGGATCATATTGTCAGTAATTTTTAAAAAAAAATTTTTCGAAATTTTTTTCCAGAAAAATTTTTTTTTCGGAAACCATTCATCATATCCGAAAAAAATTATACTCACACTTTGACCTTCTGATTTCACAGCAGTGTACCAAATTTCAGTTCGATACGATCATAAGTTTTGAAGAAATCAGGAAAAAATATCTCAAATTTCGAGGTTTTCTTCTCGATATCGTTGATTTTTTCGGTATTACTCGAGAAATACTGATTCAGTCCTGATTAAACTTCACAGATAGTTTTGAGATGCTGAAAGACAACTTTATGCAAAATTTCGTGATAATCGTGTTATTAGAACAATTTGAAAAAAAAAATTTCCATGATTTTCTCATCATATCATCTTCATTAAATTCTGTATGAAACTTCGAACTGTTATTTTCGATGAAGTACTGGATTTCAATTCGATCTGATCTGTATTTTTGGAAATATTGGAAAAATAAAATTTTGATTGGGTATATCTACGGAATCATTGGGTGGATATTACCCATTCACGAATTCGGCCTTCGTAATTAAGGTCCAAACCTTCTCTACAAATATCGAGTTTCTAAGTTGTTTCTTTCGGAAGTTATTGTGTTTACGCAGTCGGCCGTTAGGTGGTTCCCAACCAGTGGTCCACGGACTACCAGTAGTCCGCAGAAGCCTGAACATGTTCCGCGAAATGATTTCAAATTTAGCGGGCGGTGAGCCATTCTTCATTGTGTTTTTATTATACCTGCATAGTGGTCCCTACTAACAAGAAAGATACAAAAGTGGTCCTTCACTTAAAAAAGGTTGGGAGCCCCTGCCTTGAATATAATATGGAAAGGGGTGTTGAGTCGTTTTGAAGGATATTCTTTTGCCTTCCGAAAAATAAAAATTTCAAAAAGCACTGCCGTGAAGGCAGCAGCTTTTGCTCGCACGTTCAAATTCGTTGCTGAAGCGGTCATCTACATTGAACATGCGTGCAAAAGTTGCTGCCTTCACGGCAGTGCTTCTTGAAATTTTTATTTTTCGGAAAACAAAAGAATATCCTTCAAAACGACTCAACACCCCTCTCCATATAATATTCAAGGCAGGGGCTCCCAACCTTTTTTAAGTGGAGGACCACTTTAGTATCTTTCTTGTTAGTAGGGACCACTATGCAGGTATAATAAAAACACAATGAAGAATGGCTCACCGCCCGCTAAATTTGAAATCATTTCGCGGACCATGTTCAGGCTTCTGCGGACTACTGGTAGTCCGTGGACCACTGATCGGGAACCACTGATTTGAGGGGTGCTATGATCAGGCTCTCATGGATGCAAATTGATTGAAACCAACCGAATGAAATGTACCCCTACGAACCAAAATTCACCTCCACCAAGATATTCAGGGTTGTTCTCATCGCATTGACACACTGTATATACCTGTTTTTCACGTGTAGGTTACTCCAAACTTCACCTGTGTTCATCAGCGATGGTTATCTTTGGTACTCCAATGTGGATGGGAGATGGGAGAGCATAGAACTACGAGCAAATCGTGATGGAAAAGTAATTCTTTGCTTTATCATCTTTGCTCTCCGCTCCACTCTGTGGCGACCCTGAAGCTGCATTCAGAATCCATTCGCGGGCGAAGTGTTACTTCAGCACGCAAGTCGGCACGAAATTGACCATTCACAATGAAATCCGAGATTTTTCACCATTCTATGGTTTATGTTCTTAGATAAGATCTAATATAAGAGGATTTAAAGAGTTTCATAGTCCTCGTCCATTTTTCCTTTATTCAGTAGATAATTATTGTTGCAAATATGAGCAAAATACCTGCAAAATTCCAAGAAAACACATCAAACCCTCCATAACAGAAGAAACGCGCATGTGCGATAGACGGCACGAAGTGTACGTCGAAGTCGAATTGCAAGCATGCATGAAATTTGCCGAGTTCAACTTGCGTGCCGGCACGAGATTCATTGTGGATGACAACGTTGGAACCCATATGCTAAGCACGCGTGGCGTAGTCGCAGAATTGATTCTGAATGCACCTTAAGAACCCTAAGGTTGATCAAAAGGGACATATCGGTTATAACACCCGCACGATATCGGTGCGGTCCCAACAGAGTTTTGTTTTTTAGTCCATGAAATTTTCCAAACAATGGATAGAGGAGGGAAGCTGGAGGTTTAATTACCCTCCTTGATGGCTTTTGGGCTATTTCCAACACGTTCACTACTGCGACCATTCCCAATTGAGATTTATCGATCACGTTCCACGTGTTGTATTTTTGATCGCTCATAACTTGACGTTTATTTACCTCCGGTTAAATTCACAACGGTAGTATTTGTATTTCACCGTGAATGAATAAAACTGAAGGAAATTTTTCGTTCCTGTGTATCCCCAGAAAATTGTAATGGTTCTATATTTGAAACAACACAGTGTAATTATGTGTCTGTTTCAGTCATAAACTTTCAACGCTCGTTACACCATTTTCTTCTGCTAAGCGTGACTTGGTTTTAAAGCCTTTTATACCGTTTCGGTGCGGATACATTGTTCGCAGGACTTTGAACTTGAAAATTTCATTTAAACATATTCATGGTTTAATAATAAAGAATTCTTGAAAAGCACCAATGTGACAGCAGTTTTCGCAAGCCTTCTAAAATTCTAGGGAGAAAAAAATGACATGATCATGATGGAATTTCTCACATAAATCGGCATTTGTCAACTAGTCACCAAGTTTCACATCCATCGCCTGAGTAATTCTTGAAGAAATAACCTCAGATATTCGAATGAGTATACCTTCGAAACCGATGCAAGACCATGTTCAGCAAATAATTTTAAAAAAATTATAGACATTCCGCTGTTCACCCTGCTAGCACTCTTGTAAGAGTCGAAAATTGATAACAAAGAGTTGTCAGATTGCTCGCGTGATTGCCGTCCTTTCTGATCTGATATTGTGCTCTTATTCCTCAAAGAAAATAGTCGAGAGGACACAGATCGGGTTTCTTGAGCAGTCTCAACAGACTATTTTCAGGCAAATGAACATTTAGAGATTTTCATCCGCAAAACGTAGTTGATCAGTTTAACTAGTTTCTATCAATTTTTGAACTCTTCTCTACTTCAGATGTATGTCTCTCACCAAAATCAACTGAAAAAACTGATATTTTGATATTTATTGCTCCACGAATGAAAATTCATGGATTTCGGAACTTCTTCTACAATAATTTCTTCACTTCTAACAGATCACAGGCAATAAGTCGCAATGGCGCGGTTGATCCCTGAAACTGAATCAACTATTTGATGCCCCCCACGATTGGTGCATTGAGAAAAATAGAAACCGTTCTGGTGAACTCGTAGACAAACGCGCGAAGTGACCCAGGATAAGACTCCATTGCTATTGAATATCCACGAAGTAGAGGACGAAACAATCCATACCCTAGACCGCTGCACAACCCAATCACATGGTTAACACAAAAACAAACCCCGATACCCTTTTCCGACACCCTGTGCGTTAGTGCTGGTGTTTACAGAAATTGTTGATTTGAACGCAAAATATGTATTTTTCCTCTTAGGTGTCCTCACAGAAAATAGTCAAGAGAACACAGATCGGAGCCCCTGTAGTCTTAACAAAATATTTTCAGCTGAATGAAAATCTCTAGATGTTCATTGCAAAACGAAGTTGATCAGTGTATCCAGTTTCTATCAATTTTTGATTAATGTATGACTCTAACCAAAATTAACTGTAAAAACTGATATTTGGATATTTATTGCTCCGAGAATGAAAATAAATAGAGTTTGGCATTTTTTCTTCAATAATTTCTTCACCTCTAACAGATCACAGGCAATAAGTATCTCGGACTGGCGCGGTTGATCCCTGATACCCTGAAACCCGAATAAACTATCTGATACACTCGTCGATCGGTGCATTGAGAAAAATATATGTTCATATGACACACATGCTGAGCGCCAAATAGAAACCGTTCCGGTAAACTCGCAGACAAAAAGCACATATACCCCGATACCCTTTTCCGATAACCTGTGCATTAGTGCTAGTGAGTACACGAAATTGTTCATCAGAACACAAAATATGTATTTTTACATAAAAATTTGGATGTAAGTCATTCATTGCGGCGGTAGCTCAGTGGCTAGAGCTCATGCCTCATGATCGTAAGGTCTGGGGTTCAAGCCCTTGACAGGGAAAAAAACTTTTCCGGTTTTCAGGGGACCGCCCAACCATTCGCTGTTGGGTAAATAATTAACAGTGCTGTTCCTAACGTGGAGCAAGAAATTAGTAACAAAGCCTTCACAGAACACACCCGGTATCCTAACTCGCGCAAGCTTTAAGCTTCTGAGGGGTTTCGTTGAAGCCAGGGATAGTCGGAAAACACAAATACAAATAAACGTCGTCAGAAACCTGCTTACATTTCAGTTTCAGAACCAGAGAAAATTGGACGGAAGTTTTGTTGAGTTTTGCAGAGAAGTCTGTTTTTTTTGCACTAATCAAGCGGCAATGCGTTCAAAGAAGCAAAACTGAAGGTCATAAACTGTTCAATAATGCTGACCTGAACGAAACTCTTATAGTACATATTCACTCTGACAGTTTCAATTTCTTCCCAACCTAATAATATACGTTTGCTATTTGGTATGAGATCCCATATAATTTGTAACATTGTATTATGTAAAAAAAGTATAATTAAGTTGCTCCAGGCATGGCAGCTCACAACTAGACAACAAGATAACGATAATTACCTATAACGTTAATTATAAATGTAGAATTCTAAGAAGGCAGTTCTCAAAACACCTTCGGTAAAAAAAAACGATTCGAAGTATTGAATGTGATAAATGGTAGAAACATTATTCATATTACTCAACCTCCAAACGACCCTTTTCTTCAATCCTGAACTTTTTTCTACACGTTATTACCTGAGATCAATATCGGATAGAAGAGGTAAACCCACAATTTCTACTGAAGCATCTACGTTTAACCAGGAAAGTATAATCGATAGAAGCGTCTTCTATAGATAAAAGCGATGATTAAAAATGTTAGATAAAGGAGAGAGAGTGTTACGTTGAAGAAAGGATTTATTGAAAAATGATGATTATCTGATAGATAGATGTTGTAATGGATAAATTTCACTTTTCTATAGAAAATCACAAAAATCATCACATCTCAGCGTATAGGAAAGTACTGGAATCATTTACAAAACAGTGCGTAACTACTCTCTAATCCACTCACACTTTTTGCGTCTAACGCGCGTTTCGGAAACCACGTTTCCTTCGTCCACAGACATATCGTTACTGTAACGATATGTCGTGTGTTCCTTATATCTTCGAAAGAAAGTACCGGATCAGAACTTCCTTGAAATCTGATCAATATTTTCCGAGGCAAAAAAACTTTTCTACAATAATTTGAAAAAAGTTTCGAATAAATATCTTTTCTGAATTTTCTGACGGATGGATACTCACGAAATTGTGCACTCAGTTGTGCGTAAGTATTCTTCAACTGATTGGGAAGTTTTAAATTGATCGCATTTTATACCTGAGATATTGAGGAAATAACGTCAAAATTTTATTTTGGTATATTTCCCAAACTGTTCGGCCGATTTTACCCAACAACGAACTAAACCGAAATATATATATTCTTTTGAGAACGAGCATTACAATTCTAAGATATATCACAGTGTTAGCAGAGGAAATGTAAACGGGGTACCATACATATTTGCGTATGATACAAGAGCACAGATAAAATATTCAGGCACCAAACTAAACCTGGAAATTTCAACACTCTGGGCCCTTCCTTTCGAAAGTTAGAGCACACACGGACAGCCGGAAGGACAGAATTGAATTTGACCACGGGTTTTTTCAGGGAGTCGAACCATATGGTTCGAAACCATTTTCGGATCAAAATTCGAAAATCACAGACATTGTGGAGAAACGATAACGCGCTGTTCCCTAGAACAGGCACGTAAAAATAGTACGCACTCAGTGCACATTCCATTCGAAGAGAACCATTAGTTATTCTCGGATTTGGTTATCCCCCGTACGAAATTCGATAATTGGACGAATTCCAATATTTCATTCACGAATTTCAAGGAGAAAGCGAAGCGGAAGAAGAAGGACCATCACATCAGGAACCTTACATCACCTCCTAATTGTAGAAATAATTAGATGTTCAAAAATAAATACGCATCACAACGTACTTTTAACGCGGATGCTCAAATCGACCGTGTCCCAGGGAGAGGCCTATTCAAGAACATCGACAAACCATCGAATATCGAAAAAAGTTTCGATCCCCGAAATAGGACTAGTTTCTTTTTTCGGTTTTCGTAAAAGCGAGAAACGGATAGAGAAAGTAACCGACACGAGGAAGTGAATTTCCTTTCTCAGCGAAATATTATACATTTTTTTATGCGATTGGCGTGACATTATCCGGTAGATAAAGAATAGAACCAACACTAATTGCGTTATTAATAAGTAACGACTCTAATCCAGATCAATTGCACCGAATGGTTTGTGAGAATCTGACAGTGATTTAGGATGACACGCACTAGACTTGAAACAATTAAATGAAATCATTAATAAGGATTTCTAGGAGCGTTGCAATAAGAGTGACAGATTTTAAATACACCTAGCATGATTCAACACGTTATTATTGAGTTAGAAACGTTTTCAGGGATAGAAAACACAGATATTGTGATTTTTATCGTGAAGAACCACTTTTTTCAAATCAATTTAAGAATCAGAAGTGTACAGAATTCGGTGTAAGACACTCAACTGGAATTTTCCAAACGAAAAAGCATTTCCCAATATGCTGGAAACGTGTGAATAAATACTACCACCACCTCGCAAAACTTTCTAGATTCTCCCATTTTTAGAATTAGGATTATTTCTATGAAACAGCGTTCGTTGAAGGATTTCGTTCAATGATGTACTCATTTGCGCATATGAAGTCATTATCTAAATTGAATGATTTCATACTTAATATGAGCCGCCTTCAATCCTTGGAATATACTGCTCTACTACCAAGTGCAATATTCTCACTGCTTTGAGGCGAATTTTCGATAATGATCTTTGAAAACTTTTCCTCGGAAAACCAATAGTGTGTGAAAAATATTAAAAACACCTGAATGATGACTCAATATTGTAGAATCTGAAACAGATGAAGAAAATTTGGAAACGCAATAAACAGGGTGTTTTTTTTACCTGCACAATAAATTTCAAGTTATCACATTAACATACCTGCATTTTGAAAAATTGATGAAACTATTGAATGTACTCATTCGTATTGCACTACACTGAAAATTTCATTAAAATCGAATGAGCCATATCAAAGTTATCAAAAAGAGTAGATTCGGTGGGAGTGAAATTTCAATTTTTTGAACATTTTTTTTCGGAAAACTGAAGTTGTTCCAAAAAAATTTGACGCCTAAATAAAACTCATAATGGTGGAATCTGAAACGGAAAGCAAAATTTTGGAAACGCAATGTACAGGGTGTTTCTTCAACCTGCCCAACTAATTTGAAATTACCACAATAACAAAAGCGTATTTTGAACAAATTTTAAGAATTCTCGAATTTTTTCATTCATATTGTGCTAGTTGAAAGTTTCTTCAAAATCGGATGAGCCACACCAAAGTTATTGATCAAAGTAAAATCGGTCGAATCAGATAAATCACCCTGTATAGTCTCAAAGGGAACCCTCAATCATAAACATTATTTTGAAATTGTCTTGAGTAGTGTGAACTTATCCCTAAATTTGACGGTCTCCTCCGGAATCACCCTGTATATGTAACTGATAATGTTCACCCAAAAATCTGATCCTCTGGATAGAATACGGATACAAAAGTATGGTCCAAAGCATTGGCCAGCACTTGATGAACAAACGGACTGGTAATTCATCTACGCTTATCAAATTCCATTGTTCATCGTTAGCCACGATAGCCAGTGTTTCATAACGAGAGCAAATTTCATCAGATTTCACGTACATAAAAATGTAAATCCGGTTCACAAATTCTGAAACGACCTTATGCATCGGTGTTTAATTTAAATTTAGTCTCAAGCAGCAACTCAAGCAACGTAATAATTAGTTTTGAGATTTCGAAATGTCTACCTTAAGAGTTCCGTTTCCAGTTGAACGGATATATTAGAAATCTTTCTTCGTTTAAGTAACCTATGCTGACTTCATTTGAGTTACATATGCAGGGTAAGCCATTGAGATAATTAAAAACATGCTTTTGCATCTACAGCGTGTTAATTTGAAAAGGTACCATTAGAAAAAGGAAAATGCAGAAAAAGGGAACTTTGGTTCGTAGGGGGACACTTTTCATACGGTTGGCTCCATTCAATTCGTACCAACCTCCCAAAATTTCAAGTATGGAGGGGGTTCAGTGACACCTTGTTCTGATGGTGATTCGATTGTCTTAAAATGCCATACACTTGCTCTTTTTGTTTGTACTCCCGAAAAATAAATTCAAATAGAATAGGTAGGATAGCTAAAGTTGCAATGAAACCTAGAAATGATGAGAAATGTTGTACTAATATGTCAAAAAACAGAATTTCAGTGTACGGTCTTATTGAAAAGGCCATCGGATTACCTTCAAAACAAGGTGTCACTCTTCCCATTTAAGAATTCAGGCATTGCCTCTCATCACGCTGACAGGGTTGATACAAATTGATTGGAACCAACCGTATAAAATTTCCCCCTATAAATCGAAGTGCATTCTGCATTTTTTCTGTTGATGAATGAGACCAGTGATATGAAGGATGGTACTTTTTCAAATTGACACCCTGTATGCAACAATTGCATCACAGATAACACCAGATGTTTCACTCGGTCGTTTCGCGAGTCTGAATGCTTGGCTAAATATTTAGAGGTTTAGGTAAACCATGCGCCATTCAGGCTGGAAAGGCACCGGCTACTGAAACAAATTCTATTTACTTGTAAATGCGAAGAGTAAAACCTGCAATTGTACAAGGTGTCCAATAATGGTATTCCCGAACGAACGAAAATTGATAAGCACACCTTGAATCAGATTCGTCAAGTTGTTCGCGAATACCTTTTACTCTAAGGTATCCTCAAGGAAAAAAATCTCAAGGGATCAGAGATCGGAACTCCTGGGGTTTGAACAGAAAGTTACCGGTAAGTGAATCTCTAGAGCTTTTTACTCGCCAGTCGTAGCCGCTAATAGTTGTCACATACAGGGTCTTTCACGAGGAACCTCACCCATATTTATACGGGAAACTACTGAACGTATTTTCATGAAATTCAGCACTTATAAGTATTTCACGATGCTGATGAAATCTAAAATATTTTCAAGGCATGAGCACCTCCGGTTTTTCCGGAAATGACGTCAACTTCCGTTTTTCAAATTAGAACAACATTTTTTTATTGCAGAAATAGATTCCTTAGAAAATTTCAATTTATTTTGATGTAACATTTTTCAGTTTTGGTTGGAAAATTCTCTCTGAGCGGGAAAATTCGAAAAAAAAATCGAAAATAGAGCTCCGCTGAAACAAGAATAACTTCAAGGTTTTTGGATGGAAAATTTTCATTTTTGGGATTTTTCAAGATGTAAAATTGATGTATCTACTTTGAGAATCGAAATCGCGATTCATGATACAGGGGGTGAAAAAATCGCTTTCAAAGTTAGGGATGACAAAATCGTGAAAAATCAATTTTTTCAAATTAGAACCCCATTTTTTTATGGCAGATATTGAATCTACGTTAAAAAATAATGTGAGTGTATGCATCACACCCTTGCCCTAAAATGGATATTTTCTGAGTTATTCACAAAAAACTGTTTTTCGTCTTGAATTTTCAGCTATTTCTTTTCCCTTCACGCCAAAAAGATGACATTTTCAGGAACTGTTATTTGAACCATGCTGTAGATTTTTCACCCCTTCTTGAAACCGACTTCAAGTTACTATTAGGAGAACCATGGCAAACTCTCGCAGTTATAACTAGAGAAGATGCTCAAAGTTTTGACCGTTAATTTCTAGACATTTATTTATACGTCTCAGGAATGCTTCGTGCGTTGCTCTTCTTACTTCATCGGGAGGAAGAGATCTGCAAAAGTGTTTAAAAACCAAATTGAGTTTCAAAACTGTGAATCTAAAAGTCTAAACAAACCTGAACGCATTTCTGACTCGTTCTATGCAGTCCTCTTTATCAGTCAGGGGAGTTGAGTAGACAATATTTTTTATCCTACCCCAAACATAATAGTCTAAAGGAGTTAAATCGGGAGAACGTGGTGGCCAAAGATGTGGACCAGTGTTCGCCAACCATCGATCTTCAAATAGCCTGTAGAGGATATTTGACACATTGAGTGAATTGTGTGGAGGCGCGGCGCCATCTTGTTGATACCATAAGTCATTATGGTTCTGTACTAGCGGCTCAATTATTTGAGTCAATATGTCAGAATATCTATCTCCTAAGGGAGAACATTCTTTAAATAATGCAAACATGTGTAGTGTTCTATCTTACCAGTTAAAGTCCCATCATAAATGTGAACATCGAGAATTGCATTATTTTTGATGGCGCAAAAAACATTGAAACTCCAGGTCTCTTGAAAGTTCCATTGTCTGAAGTGGTGGTTGTTCTCTTCATCCCAATAATGACTGTTATGCCTATTGAAAGAACCATTCTTTGTGAATTTAGATTCATCTGTCCAAATTATACAGTCCAAAAAGTTTTCATTCTTGAAATCGAATCATCATAGCTTCGCAAAACTCTGTTCTCCTGACGAAATCAGTTTCCTTCAAATGCTGTACCCTATTGAATTTATATGGGTGCATTTTATGTTTTTTTAATATTCTCCAAACACTCGATTGAGATAATCCCAGATCAATCTCGGCATCTTTGAGAGAATTTTGAGGATTCACACGAAAATATGCAAGAACTGTAATTTCGTTGTTCTCATCTTCTACTACACTTTTTTCTCTGTGTGTAGTTTTCTTAACGAAAGATCCGACATTTCTCAAGTTTGTCATGGTTCTGTTAATGGTATCTCTCGTTGGTCTGGGTCGGTCAGGAAACCTCTCAATGAACAGTCGAATCGTTCTATCTACAACTTTATTACATTCTCCATGAAGTAGAATGAGATTTAAATAATCTTCATTGGTAAAATTAGGCATAGTGATCGATTTTATAACTTAATACGAATTATCACCAAATTAATAGTAAACACAAAATGCTACTGAATAAAGAGGAATTTGGCAGATGTAATTAATGATATCTATCATTAAAAAAAAATAATGTAAAACATGGTAAGTTTTTGCATATGGTTCATAAGGAATTATTTATTTATCACTGGAGAGAAAACCGATGGCCGATTAGTTGAAATAAAGAGGTTTCCGATACAAATTCGAATCCAAATTCGCCATCTATTTAGGAACAACCTGTAACTTTTTTCTCTTGCATATTAGGGAAGTAAAATCTAAAACATGGTTCAAATAACAGTTCCTGAAAATGTCATCTTTTTGGCGTGAAGGGAAAAGAAATAGCTGAAAATTCAAGACGAAAAACAGTTTTTTGTGAATAACTCAGAAAGTATCCATTTTAGGGCAAGGGTGTGATGCATACACTCACATTATTTTTTAACGTAGATTCAATATCTGCCATAAAAAAATGGGGTTCTAATTTGAAAAAATTGATTTTTCACGATTTTGTCATCCCTAACTTTGAAAGCGATTTTTTCACCCCCTGTATCATGAATCGCGATTTCGATTTCCAAAGTGGATACATCAATCTTGCATCTTAAAAAATCCCAAAAATGAAAATTTTCCATCTAAAAACCTCGAAGTTATTCTTGTTTCAGCGGAGCTCTATTTTCGATTTTTTTTTCGAATTTTCTCGCTCAGTGAGAATTTTCCAACCAAAACTGAAAAATGTTACATCAAAATAAATTGAAATTTTCTAAGGAATCTATTTCTGCAATAAAAAAATGTTGTTCTAATTTGAAAAACGGAAGTTGACGTCATTTCCGGAAAAACCGGAGGTGCTCATGACTTGAAAATATTTTAGATTTCATCAGCATCGTGAAATACTTATAAGTGCTGAATTTCATAAAAATACGTTCAGTAGTTTCCCGTATAAATATGGGTGAGGTTCCTCGTGAAAGACCCTGTATAGTGTGAGATAATTTTATCAATCTTGTAGGTACGATTATGAAGGTGATACCTATCATATGTGACGAATTGAAGGCAAGAAAACATCAAAAATGTATATTGTGCTAATGACCCTAAGTGGTCGAAGCACAAAAATCTCAAAATAATAAAAAAAACAGTAAAAATAGAAAAGTAAAGTAATACAAACAATTATCTGATATCGAAAAGGAAAAGTACATTTTCACAGTCAACGGTAGTTGGGGCGGTTCAGCTATTACCTAAATAATAGAATGAAACATGGTGTGCCGCAAGACTCATTGCTGGGATTTTTCCTTTTCAAAGTGTGAATAAACCGTATCGTCAATCGCAAGTGTTTTGTGTGGCGAATCTATAATTCATTATTCAACTAATCATGGGAAGTTCCATTCATTAAATTGAATTTATCTTGTTTTGTCATGAATTCGAATATGACAGACAAGATCTGACAGAAAAATATCGATCATGTCTTCATTTGTTGCGACCCATTAACCAGGATGAGTTAATTCGCTTCCGCCATTAAAATGGCAATTATCTTTTACGTTTGGTCAGAGCGTTTGTTCTCAGCTCTTGTAAAGGATATGTCCGGGAACAGAAACCACACTGGCGTTATAACGGCAATTCTCTGACCGATACCGAGAATATATCGTGGTTTTATTACTCAAAATAGCAAACAGTGGATGGCATCGCAGCAATAAATAAAATGAGAATCAGACGACTTTTTTTCCAATCATCCGGTTTTCTACAAATTGTTACATAAGTGTGTTGTTGGAACAAGCGAAAATGGAGAATGAATGGTTGCGGCGAGATGAAACGACTAGACAAGACTTCATTTTTCACGATCAATATCTAGTCGACAGCACCGTTTCTTCGCGAGTTTTCCATTTGAAATAACTGAAACTGTTGATGAATACGGGATACGTACCTCCAAGTCTAAGCCAGTTGATATAAGATTCAATAGGGACCGACCTTGTTTGTTGGTTGGGCCCTTTATTCAAGCCGGTAGTTTACCCCGAGAGAAATTTGAGGCATTGCTCAGTGCGCATGTCAGTGTTTGCAAGAAAATGAACATCGGGAAGTATGACAGTGAGTGGAAGTAACCACTGATGATTTCAAGGCTCTCGAGCAGGGTTATCATCATTATACCTAAATGTCTATAATTTTCGATTTTTTCCGGGAACGATATTGAGCGACTATGTTGGTCTTACTGATGAAATTCAATTTTATCTAAATCTGTAAGTGCTGTATTCCTCGAGGAAACAAACTCAGAATCTTTTAGTGTGGGCTCACAGCCTGAATTCACGCCTGAAAAAAAAAGCGGTCAAACGGTTTACGAGTTATACGAGTTGGAATGTTCGAGTATATTTCCTGAATATCTCAGATGCGATCGGATTGATACTTCGTGATATGTTGAAAAATATCGACGCGATCGATCTGAACATGCACCAAAAAGCTCCTGATCTCACATCAGTGATTTCCTGGAATTTTTAACATGAATCGATGATTTTTTCCTTGAGTCTCTAGGATTAACATTTCAATATTATCAAATCATAGATTCGAAACGCTGATGGTTCCGAATTTGATATAACCTGTCAGTTTTTTATTAAATATATTCAATATAATATTTTATGATATTCCTGAATGAATTAGTTTATCTGAAACATTTCTCAGTGGTCGTTTCGATTCAGCAGAATCCCACTTTTTCGAAAGAATTTTCAACAAGAAATTACTTCAAATGGAGCCAACCAGAACTACTAGAGCAGCAACTTCATTATTTTTCCTCCGAAAAACTATTCTCTCGTAGAATTCACATTTGCATGTTGAAAAGATATAACAGAAATTAAAGAGGCCATTCGGTCTGTTACGGAATTGACATTATATTTGCGAATAAAAGAAAGTTGCATGCATTTCATTATCTTCAAGTTTTACGATGATTGCTTCTTCCTTTTTCTGACCTAACGAAACCATTCCTTCATGAAACAAGCAGCATTACTCGACGAAGTCAAAAATATCACTAGGAAATAATTTAACTCTTCCGATGAATCTAAACTCAGTGATATTGCACGGCAATCAATTAATTTGATTAATGGTTAGACCTTATTTCACTCAAATGTGACACAAGCTAGAAATTCGCACAAAAGTAATATCAACTCATTAAATGTGTGAAATTCGTCCGACGTTTCCAAAAAGTTATCCACCTTTATTTCATCTTGAAATATCTGTCCGATCAGATTGAAATTCAGTAGTTCCTTTTGAATTAATGGCTTGAGTTTCCATCCAAAATCATACAGTTCGAAGATAATTTTTCTGCCCCTCATCAAGGTTATTTTTCCAGGGGCTTGAAAACGTTGAATAATGATAAAAGAAAGAAATATTGTTGGAATACATTTTTCATCAATATAATCTGCATGGATTTCATTCCTTAAATATTATTTCCGGCATACTATGTTCGCCACGTCTACGAGTTGCATAGTCCATTCAATCAGTCCAATTCTCACCACTTTTCACACACTTGTTCTGGAGAACAGCGCGTTATCGTTTCGTCACAATGTCTGTTATTTTCGAATTTTGAGTCGAAAATGGTCTAAAACGTTTGGGTTGAACACCCTGAAAAAGAATTCGTGGTCAAATTCAATTCTGTCCGTCCGTATGTGCTCTAACTTTCGAAGGAAAAGACTTAGCGACTTGAAATTGTCAGATTAGGTTTGAAATCCAAATATCTCGGTTAAGTTCGTTAATGGGTGGAATCGGTTGGATAGTTTCGGAGTTAGGCTCATTTGAAATTTTGAGGTTAATTCCTCGATATCTCATGAAGTATCGACTCAATCGAATTGAAACTTCGTAGACAGTTTTGGAATACCATAGCGCAACTTGGAGCAAAATTTCGTGTGAATCCAGTTGTTAAATTTAAAAAAAAATTTATTCGAAAATTTTTAAGTTTTTTGATGAAGCTTTTTTTTCTATGAAAACATTGATTCGATTTCAATGAAATTTAGAACAAACCTTAGAGTCCGTATTCAACAATAATATTCCAAATTACAATTCGATCCGATATTTACTTTCGGAGATATAAGGAAAAAAAAGTGCCCAATTTCGTTGTTATTTGGAATTTCAACGTTATTTCCGCAATATCTCAAGAAGTACAAATGCAATCAGATTGAAACATCGTAATCAGGCGGAGATTACCAACACGCAACTAGGTGCAAAACTTTGTGTTGATCTAATAGTCAGAATAGGGGTTTTTCCTGAATATGGGTTATTTGTGCAAATGCAAATTTGAACATAATTATTATGGGTTTGATTCATCATTTTCCCAAATTACCTTCAGAAAGTAGTCAAAATCAGATTTCAAAATTGGGATTCGGGATTTGCCAGGCATGCACGAAGTGAAAACGGTGTTTAGTAGAATAGCTTTTTTTGCTATAGAATAATGAAATATTTATTCCTTTTCTGTGGTACACACGTGTTCTTTGTCAATATAACCAAACTATTTCCGTTTTCGATTTCTCAGTAATATGACAATATGACAGTCTGTGCTCTTCTTTTTCTTCCTTGGTCGTTGTCTTCTACTCTAACCAGATCGAAGTAAAGCTATCTCTATTTTCCTAAGCAAAGTCACACATTTGACGTCCTTTTCTTTCCGAGAAAGCTGAATTCGACGTTGCCATATCGTGCACTCAAGACAAATCCCTTTAAATGCAAATACTCATTTTTATTTTTCAGTTTAAGGTGATTTTTTTAAAAATATTTATAATATTGAAATTATATGTTTGAAATGTGATGTAAGGGTTTTTCATGAAAATTCCTGCATTTTCGTTTAAAGGAAAACCCCCCATTAGACCAAGAGCGTTAAAGCTCCTGACCTCACGTCAGTTCTTTTCTAGGTTTTTCTAATGAATATGGAGAATTTAGCCTTACGGCTGGTTTGGCGGCATGAACCAATGACTCAATATACTCCCCAAAAAGTTATCAAGTATATTTCGTATTCCTAGACTTGATAGAATCAAGCGTAAACTACTAGTAAAAGAAAGGGAGAAATGACCAGTTTCGATAATATCACACATGCACGTCTGTAATGACACCCACAATACACAGGAAAACAAAGGGGATTGTAAGAAAGGTACACCTCCGGTATTATTATGAAGCATTGCGAGTAATACCTGGTGATTCAGATACCAAAGTGGCGAATTGGGCAACCGCTTGTATAACACAAACACCTAATGAACACCCACTGGATCGAATTCGAAGTGATTATATGCTCATTTCTCACGTCAAATAATTATCATTAACATGGTGAAAGACAGAACGTCGGAAGCACAGGATAATTTCACATACTTTTCATGAAGTGGCGTCTGAAGAACTGATGTACATCCTCTCCCCTTGAATTCTTCGCATATAAGGTCACAGCAGTACATTACACCATGATTTCGCAAACTTAATAGGCGTTTCACATCATGCCCACCTCTCAAATCGGAGATGATGAAGATAGCCCAGGTAAGCTTTTTAGTCATACCCAATAGGAGTAGTTTGAGTAGGTCTTCTAATCGCCTTAGTGACATTCATCTGAGCAATAATTGTTGAAAATGATTCTCCATAAAGCAAGGGTTACATAGAAACTATTAACACCGAAGAATTTGATTTTTCTACTAGAACTGGGTCAGGTTGGCACTCGTGAAATGTCGTCAAAGTAAAAATTATTCTGCGGCATATCAGACCTCTCGCAGGCATATTTTTCCATCGGCTTGTACGTACGTGTGTGTTTGTTGTGCGAGTCCTTATAATTAACGTTGGCTCTAAGACTAGCAAGTTTCAGGCGTATATCCACGCCAATAGATATATGTATACCCACCAACGAGCCTGACAGCTAACCAGGTATCAGGTCATCAAGGTCCAACTCTTCCAGTTGAAGATAGCATAGGACTTCCTGGGTGATTTTATGAGAGGGATTCATTATTGTAGTTTTCAGACGGAATGTTCATCATGTCGCTGTAAGACACGGACAAAGGCTTATGTTGCCTAGTTTTCGTTCAGCAATGTTTCAGCGTTCTTTTACTTTCTGCGCAGTGAAATTATACGATGAGTATATTATGTTCATCCACACGACCTCTCTGAACTCGTTGAGGTCTGGCTTGAAAAGACATTTATTGCTGAGGCAGAATTTATGAATAAATTGTATGTTTTGTTTTATGAGGAATCTTGTTAGAAGTGGTACTATTTTATAAGGGTGGAGTAGCTTTAATGCTAGACTTCAGCCTGCTGTAATGAATGTATCAAAGAAAGCATTCAAATGAAGGTACTCTCATTACTTTTATTTTTTTATTATCCCGGCTACTCTGTCTCATGGAGCATTGTGACCAAAGGAAGCAATCAGTAAAGTTGCGTTCAGCAGATAGTGAAAATGAAGACTCTGAACCAGTAATGACAGAAATGGCTTATGCCTTGAATTAGATGGCTGTCGTTGTTCTGGATGCCTCTAACATAGTTCAAAAAGGGGGGCATAATACTTCAACGATCGTGGTTCTCTAATATCCCTAATTATTATTCAGTAGCTCGACTTATTTAGATGGTGAGAATATAAAGTCTTCTTGATATCGTTATTTAAATAACCTGAATCAATAGAAAAAGGAAAACAAACGATTTAGGAAAGAGAAGACATAGTTTCTTTTTCTTCTTCATTTCACCAGAACCCATTATAAATATCGATTTCATAATATTTTGGGAGAATTATGGGATTATTTTTCAGGTTTTTCCAGGGGTTCACTACCGAAATCCGAAAAAGAACTAATGGAAATCAAATAAAATTATTATTCATTTCTCTGAAAAATAAAGAACTCATTGAAGTTATAAGGAGACACCTAAAATGAAGGGAGGAGAATATACCAACTTTTGCGGAATCTCCTGTACACGTCGACAAAAGTAGCAAAATCCGACTTCATCCGTGTTGCCTAGATGCTACAGATGTACGGAGACTATAACATTTTCGAAATCTCAACTATCTACTTTCACCCGAAATTTCATCTGAAATTAATGACTATAACCAATACTCGACATGACTCGGTTTCGTAGTGTTAATCGATTGAAATTATTTCTTATCAAGTATTTTAATGCTAGCTACCAAATTTAACAAGAAATGAAAGCGTCTTGATTGAGAGCTTGATTTCAGTATAAAATTTATACGGACGTAATCCTTATAATATTTGTATTTTGTTTTTGTATTTTCCGACTGTCCTAGGCTTCAACCATACCCCTCAGAAGCTTAAAGCTTGTGCGAGTTAGGATACCGGGTGTGTTCTGTGTAGGCTTTGTAACTAATTCCTTGCGCCACGTTAGGAACAGCACTGATAATTGTTTACCCAACTGCGAATGGTTGGACGGTCCCCTGAAAACCAGAAAAATTATTTCCCGGCCAAGGGCTTGAACCCCAGATCTTAAGATCATGAGTAATGGTAAAGTATCTGATTAAACTTTTATCGAGTTATTATTCAGAAACTACGCTGGTTATCTACCACTACCAAATCATAAACTGAACAATAATGACCCAATGAAGAACATTCTCCAAACACTGGAAACAAAACATTTCTACATGAATTAATGATGAAGACCATTCAACAAACTGTTCTTGGTTCGCTGTATTAAGGTTGAGAGCAATATCCATCTTACAAGGAGGGAGGTGGAACCACTCATGCAGCTTACGGTCTTGAAAGATTACGTGTTGAGTGCAAAGCTCAACAGAAGCATAACACAAATTGATAGTTATCTTATTCAGGCAATTTCCATTCAGTACATCATAATAATAGCGGTTATTATTAAAGAAATCAAAAGAAACCGGACTGTAGCCCAGCTGACGTTTATTACATCAGGTGCTGCTGCAACCCCATACCTCCAAGTACCAGCTGAATGAAATTTAATGAAAGAAGAACAAGGTAGGAAAATTTGAACGATGAAGGTTTTCATTATTATTGAATTATATGAAGGGTTGAGTACATGGATAGGTGACTGTTCTGATATTCATACAGGGTGTTCAGTGAACCACAAACAATAAGTATCGATTAAATCTATGCTGATTGCAGGATTAAACTATTTCTCAATGGTAACATCTAGGAAAAAAGGTTGCCTAATGAACAATATCGGAACAATGCAAACGAAAGTTTTTCAATTCTGCCAAGTTATAGTTCGCTTTGTTGATCGTTTGCATTGTTCTGGTATTATCATAAGGCGACCTTTCCTCCTAGAAAGTGCCCTTAACGAACAGTTCAATCCTGCAATCAGCAAGGGCGTTCTTCATAGAAAAAAACATTTTTTTTAATTTTATTGATTTTGCTTCGAATATTAGGAGTGAAAGCCCAGATGAAACCTTCGGAATGAACCTCAACCGATATAAGAAATTGTGATAAAAATTCTCACGTTGTTTATATCACCAATATACGCATTTTAGAGTTTTCCGGGAAATTTCCATCTCATCCCGGTTTTTGGGTGCATTTCTATAATTTGTGACATATGCACAAACATTTTATGCTGAACAATGCTGATATAAGTAGTGTTTTAGATGCACACAAATGTTTCAAAAACAGAGACAATTTCCCAAGCAATATGTATGAAATGCAGAATTTATTTCACTGGGTCTATTTAAAACAACAAGTTCACCTCACACCTGGAATCAAATATCTTTGTAATATTGGGCATTTAGCCCGTTGAATAAATAAATAAATAAATAAATCTTCAGACTGCTGCCTATAGAACCACTGGTTCAGGAGAAAAAACAAGATCTAGTCTCTTCATAGTGAATAGAAAACAATTCGATTCATTTTCAATAATTATCAGTTCAATCGTATTTCCGATAACTGATGCTTTAAATTCAATGTTAGTCGTAGATAGAGTTGGAATTGTTTTTATCCTAATCTTCCCCCTGACTCAAACGATGCATATACCTCGCTTTCGATAATTATTTAATCATTTTATCCCGATCATTTCGACGCGAGGTATATTTCTTGGACAAAATCATAAAAGTGAACATGCTAGAGTACAATTCCACTACAAAATAGTAATATAAATATCACAATTTCCAAAAATGATGAGAAAACACTCCATTCAATTTTGGATACTGGACAGTAGTTCAAGAATAACGACGCGAATCTGTATGCAAAATTATTCGTTGGAGACAATTTTTTCCCAGATATTTTCATATTTTCTTTCTGAACTAATCATCAGATTTCAATGAAATTTGTTACATATCTTGATGTCAACATTCAGAAAAAGTGCACCGAATTTCAGTTCAATCCGATAATTATGTTAGGAAATATCGGGGAAAAAATATGTCAAATTGCGCTTTGATAACGAATATGAACAAGCGCGTGGAAGCGGACCTCATGCCAGAGCTTTTTCAGAAACTTCGGTCAACTCCTAAGCTGGATTTATAAGCTCGACGTTCCCGTTCCCGTTCGCAGTTAACGTTCCCGTTCAAAGTTAAAATGCACTAAATGCGCAGGGGCATTTATAAAGTCCGCAGCTGCGTCACCTGACTGATAATGTGCCGCTCTCCTGTTTTTTCCGCTGCCGTTCGAGATGACCATGTTTCATCTTTTGACGTTCCCGTTCGTATCTTAACCAATAAAGTGAGGTTAGGATGCACTTATAATAAGGAGATTAGTTTGTTTATCGATAAGTTACGCTTGGTTTGGTTATATTCTTCCAACTTTAACAAAGGAAACCCAAATTCACAGGATATTTGACCTTCATAAAACCTCATAAACGCGAACTGGCCGAACGGCGAACGTCAAGTTTATAAAAGAGGTATAGTTCGTTTCGAACCGCCAGCGGTCAACGGGAACGTTAGCGGGAACGTCAGCTGCGAACGGGAACGGGAACGAAAAGTTTATAAATCCAGCTTTATGAATAATACGAAGTGGAAGTCAAATCAGAGATTCAATTATCACTTCTAGAAGAACTTAATTTATTATTTAAAACATTTTAGTACGTCTAGAAATATCATTCATGTGCAATGTTGTGCAGTCAAGGTTTTGAATCAGTTCGATTCGGAAGTAATGATGAACGAAACAAAGAGAAATTATGAAGAATGTGAATTTCAAACATACCCATACTGATTCAGCTCGTAATATTGGATGGGGAGTTCACTTACCTAGAAAAAAAAATTCAATTAAACAAATTCAAATTTTCTGAGATATATATCAACAACGAATATAATATCGATTGAATGATATTTTGGGGCAACTTCAAATTATTTTTCAGGTTTTCACTCCCAATTTCTGAAAACAAATATTAACAATTACACAAACACTGTTAATTATCGAAAACACCCTTGCGGATTGTGAAACACAAAACTATTTGTCAAAGGTATTTTCTACAGAAAAAATGTTGCCTTATGAATTTCGGAATAATGCAAACGATAAAACTGTAACTTTTCAGAGTCTAAATCTGACTGCTTCATCGAACAATAACTACAAGATTTGAAAGGGAATGATTCTACAAGTTTTACCTCACAACGAAGTGAACTGTAGTACCATTGTAGTATATCCGACTCCTTCACCGAAGAATAACTAGAAAATTTGAAAGATAAATTTTTACTAACTATAGTTACCAATCAAATTACCCAATTTTGAGTCATGTGTCAAATTTCATCCAATCATCTATGAATTACAGCGATAATACCCTACATGTGGTGTTTTCAGTTTGGTGTTTTCGACAAAGACGATCATCAAGTTTAAATTAAACGTCAGATTGACAATCAATTTTTCGAAATCTACAAAGTGAACATTATCTTATCGAATACCCCTCGGGCCTTGATAAATCCTCAAAATTTTGTCATAGAGAATCCTTTAAGAAACACGCTTTCAGCATTCTCTATGACAAAATTATCTCGGTATTATCAAGGCCCTAGGGGTATTACTACTGAAAATAATTCTGAAAATATTCTAGTTATCGTCTGATGAAGGGTGTCAGATACGGACTCTGAAACGTTACAGTTCAATTCGTTGATCATTTGCATTATTCCGATATTGTTCATTAGGCAACATTTTTTTCTAGAAAATGCCCTCAACAAGTAGTTTAAATCCCGCTATCAACAATATAAATATAACAATATTTATTTGATTTCAATAGTTCTTTTTCAGATATTGGGATGGAAACCCAGAAAACTCCTGAAAAACAAAAAAAAAATGGTATGTTTTGTTTTATGAGAAATCTTGTTAGAAGTAGTACTATTTTTACGCGCTTGTTCTGGGGAACAGCGCGTTATGATTTCGTCACGATGTCTGTAATTTTCGAATATTGAGCCGAAATTGGTCTCAAACGACTAGGTTGGACTCACTGATGAAGAATCCGTGGTCAAAATTGACCTTTTTTTTTTCTAGAAAATGCCCTCAACAAGTAGTTCAAATCCCGCTATCAACAATATACATATAACAATATTTATATAATTTCAATAGTTCTTTTTCAGATATTGGGATAGAAACCCAGAAAACTCCTGAAAAACAAAAAAAAAATTATCATTATGAACTATGATTATATATTTTCCACTTTTTTCTCTTCATAGCAAATCTCAATCAAACATTGCCTTCTCATTCTTTCAATTCTCTCAAATTCTACGGTATCGATTAGTTTTTCTCCTTAATACTCATCTCGAGACAGATAGAAAAACATTCAGAGAATTACAAAGTGATTCATATTCTATTGAGAAATTCGATGTTGGTTTGTTCTAATCAAGTGAGTACACCGCAGGTTGTATTTGAGTCGAATCAACATATTCTAATTAAACCCATGAACTTTACGGGTCAAAGAACTATTTTTTCAAATACCTGGCGATCGCTCAGAGAGAAATAACATAAATCAATACCCATAATCATTTAACCTTTCATGGCGTGGGTGAAACTCGATTATCTAAAACGAATTGATATCTCTAGGACCTGATTATTCGTGCTCCACGTAGATAATAAATAATTTTTTACTTTCCGTTTTCTTACTCCCACAACATCCGTTACGTCAGATGTAATTTTGAATTGGGAAGCCAACGGTAATAAGGAAATAATTCAATTGGCCGATTGCCAATGAACTCATGTCACTGCCATAACCAGAGGATTTGTAACAATAACATCTCTACAAACGATCCGTTCAATCTTTTGGTGGATTATTTCCTAAGTAGCTTCAGCCTCCTGCTTCACCCAGAGTCCAATTCGTAAATATCTATACTGTGTATGGATACGAGAAGGAAACACCCCTTTATATCGGGACAATACATCATCGCAAAAGATATAAGCAGGGAGTATTGTTCGAAACGTTGGAAATACCGCCTTGTATGAGAAACGGTATTCATTGATGATAAAATAAAAATTATATCAAATATGGTATCTACATTATAATTGGAATATTTGTGAGCATCTTGATTAAATTACTTCTCTCCTTCTCCTGCGAACGCAGTACTGGATAAAATCCCCCTTCAAATTCCAGAATTTCGAAAATTGGATGACTGTGGATTTCGACTGTGGTGAGACTTGAGTTTCAACTTTGGAATCTATTCAAAAATGTATGATAGATTTTTTCAAGTAGAGACAAATCAAATTAATTTATTTGATATATTCATACTCGTGTTCTCTACATACGCTGTTTCAATTTGAAAAGAAACAACCTTTAATATACCGGCTCCCATGCAAAATAAGAAAAAAACGCAAAAAGAGGTTAACTTTGGTTCGTAGGGGCATTTCATACGGTTGCTCCCGATCACTTTGTGTCAACCTTGTGAGCGTGATGGCAACCCCTTAAATCCTAGAGAGGAAGAGGGTTGAATGATCGCGCTCACAGGGTTGATATAAATTCATTTTTTTATTTATGAATTTCGCATAGGGGGCGAGATATTAATGGTGGCATCTTTTCAAATTGACATACTATATGACAAACGATCCATTCAATCTTTTGGTGGATTATTTCCTAAGTAGCTTCAGCCTCCTGCTTCACCCAGAGTCCAATTCGTAAATATCTATACTGTGTATGGATACGAGAAGGAAACACCCCTTTATATCGGGACAATACATCATCGCAAAAGATATAAGCAGGGAGTATTGTTCGAAACGTTGGAAATACCGCCCTGTATGAGAAACGGTATTCATTGATGATAAAATAAAAATTATATCAAATATGGTATCTACATTATAATTGGAATATTCGTGAGCATCTTGATTAAATTACTTCTCTCCTTCTCCTGCGAACGCAGTACTGGATAAAATCCCCCTTCAAATTCCAGAATTTCGAAAATTGGATGACTGTGGATTTCGACTGTGGTGAGACTTGAGTTTCAACTTTGGAATCTATTCAAAAATGTATGATAGATTTTTTCAAGTAGAGACAAATCAAATTAATTTATTTGATATATTCATACTCGTGTTCTCTACATACGCTGTTTCAATTTGAAAAGAAACAACCTTTAATATACCGGCTCCCATGCAAAATAAGAAAAAAACGCAAAAAGAGGTTAACTTTGGTTCGTAGGGGCATTTCATACGGTTGCTCCCGATCACTTTGTGTCAACCTTGTGAGCGTGATGGCAACCCCTTAAATCCTAGAGAGGAAGAGGGTTGAATGATCGCGCTCACAGGGTTGATATAAATTCATTTTTTTATTTATGAATTTCGCATAGGGGGCGAGATATTAATGGTGGCATCTTTTCAAATTGACATACTATATGACAAACGATCCATTCAATCTTTTGGTGGATTATTTCCTAAGTAGCTTCAGCCTCCTGCTTCACCCAGAGTCCAATTCGTAAATATCTATACTGTGTATGGATACGAGAAGGAAACACCCCTTTATATCGGGACAATACATCATCGCAAAAGATATAAGCAGGGAGTATTGTTCGAAACGTTGGAAATACCGCCTTGTATGAGAAACGGTATTCATTGATGATAAAATAAAAATTATATCAAATATGGTATCTACATTATAATTGGAATATTCGTGAGCATCTTGATTAAATTACTTCCCTCCTTCTCCTGCGAACGCAGTACTGGATAAAATCCCCCTTCAAATTCCAGAATTTCGAAAATTGGATGACTGTGGATTTCGACTGTGGTGAGACTTGAGTTTCAACTTTGGAATCTATTCAAAAATGTATGATAGATTTTTTCAAGTAGAGACAAATCAAATTAATTTATTTGATATATTCATACTCGTGTTCTCTACATACGCTGTTTCAATTTGAAAAGAAACAACCTTTAATATACCGGCTCCCATGCAAAATAAGAAAAAAACGCAAAAAGAGGTTAACTTTGGTTCGTAGGGGGCATTTCATACGGTTGCTCCCGATCACTTTGTGTCAACCCTGTGAGCGTGATGGCAACCCCTTAAATCCTAGAGAGGAAGAGGGTTGAATGATCGTGCTCACAGGGTTGATATAAATTCATTTTTTTATTTATGAATTTCGCATAGGGGGCGAGATATTAATGGTGGCATCTTTTCAAATTGACATACTATATGAATCTTAAAGAGAAACGAATAGATCTCTTGCATGTAACACGAATTATCATTGTTTTTCTCATTATATATCGATATAAAATCATAATTTATGCTATCACAGACCTCAACAATTCGCGAATTTTGAATAATTCGGTTTTGAAAATGGTCAAATCGAGACGTGTGGTCGAAGCGGGTGAAACGCGCCAGGGACCTTATTCTTGAATGTGATGGAATTAACGTTCTCTATCGTTCCATCAAAAATGCACCGAGTTTCCTTGACGATAGCGTCGACACGCCCATTTCCTCCCTTCCCCGACTCAAGAATAAGAACTCAGATAGCCTTCTACGTCCCTCGTTATTGCAAGATTCACCGATCGATACAGCCGATGCTGTCTATTGGCTTTCTAGAGAGAAAGGTACACGAGAAGAGACAGAAAGTGGATATATCCCGGTACGTCACAGAAGGCGCGAAGTTTCGTGTGTGAAGCCAAATTTAAAAGAGTTTTATCATTGAAAATTGAAATTTTTGATGGCGGTTACTGTTTTTCAGTAGATTTTCGGATAGAATATTCGATTCAAATGTTAAAAAAATTCATTCGAGAGACTTATGAAATACAATATTATTATTTGTACTTTTTAGCAATTTTCTTCAATTTATCGCATTTCCGAACAACAATGTTATACAGGGCCATACAATACCTGCGACAGTGGTACGTATCTTCCTTGAGGAAAAAAAATAAGAATAGTCTTATGACAATAAAAAAATTGCCACTGAAACGGGTTGTTCTGATAATTAAAATTGACCCTTGATAGACAGGACCAAAACATGGATTGCGAAACATTGGAAATGAAAATAGTCAGAACTTTTCATATGGAGGGGATTGGAAGGCTCTACCAATTTTATCCAGTATTTCCTATAGCTGTAGTTCAATGGTAAAAGACTATTTTCCGAGAAAAATGAGAATTTTGCCTTTTCCTTCAGCATTTTCTGTATGATCAACGTTGGCCACATCGTTCACTCAGACGACCGATAAGAATTTCGAGAAACCAACTAGTTTTGAATGTAATGATTTATATTTTCCATTTTTCAACTGGAATTCAGTTGGATTCAGTTATTTCTTCAATTACATAAGGTATTACTGTGAACATATTTTGAGAATCCATTGAGATTATATTGTAATTGTGATGAGAAGAGAAAGAGTTACTCTCAACAGAAATCTCCTCGAGCTCTATTGAAGTGTCATTCATTATTATTTTTTATTCGGAAAGAAACATTTTTCTGAACACCACTGATTGACAGGTTCAGGAGAAAATTTTTAGCATGGTTAAATTCATCATGAAGCTCAGTTCTGAAATGATTTCATCGCAATAACAAAAAATCTTCGAATAGGAACAGGATTAACGCCACTCAAATTGAATCTTCGGGAGTTACTCTCAGTAAGTGCCCTAATTGGATCACCCGGTAATTGGAACGAAATGTAAAATATCGTTCCGTGTGACACAAAGACAACATAAGCAAAATCGACAGAATCCGACAGGAGTCTTTTTCACTCCACGTTAAATAACAATTTCTCCTCTAAAGCAAGGTATATAATGATAAAATGAAAGAGCGACTAGAAACTTGTACTACTGCAATTCTATCATTGACCCCTGGACATGTGGAATAAACTATCAAACTAGAATTGGAACCTTAATAAAGATTGATGTGGACAGTTGAACTACTTAATCAATAATTATACCATGCGGGTCTATGATATCTTCATTGCTGGGAGAAAATACTCTCTCGGATATAACGTTACACCGGTTGGAACTTCTTTATGCTACATCACTGAAGGGAACAGTTTCACACACATTCGAGAGTGACGACATATGACAAGAGAGATGATGAATATGACTTGTTAGAGCGGAAGATGTTCAGTAGTACACTATTTGTATAAATAGTACGGTTGTACTGCATGGTTGGTACGTGTGTTTTTGCAAAAAGATTCCAAGATATATGATGACATTCGTGTTACCGAGGTTGTTTCCAGGAGGAAACAGAAATGTAAGATATATGTGGAGATTTCATAATTTATCAGAGCACGAGGGTTGACGTTCTCTTCCCGTATACTTTATTCTTCTTCTGATTCAGTATTCAATAACATTCACCTAAAATTCTATATTCGAATACGGTACATATTTGTTCTGCGAATAGCTCTTTTCGAAAGTTGTTCAGAAACGTTTCATAACTTTCTGACCAAGACGAATTAAGATCTCGAGGAATAATTCCATGTCAAGTCTGATTTAAATCTCAAATTGTCCTTCTCCAAATTTCAGAGAACTTGACATCAGTGACGATTTTTTGAAGTTCTGGGGAACTCTAGTTTCAAACTATTTCTTCAGTTCATAAACATGTGCCTATTTACGGATCATAATTGCCTGGTGATTACAATGAAGTTATGAAATATTTTGTAACAAGGGGTCGACGACAGTAATAAATATGTCCCAGAGACATGTTGGGCGATATCAAAATGTCTACTTGTTCCTTATGTAATTCACAAATAGCAATGCAAAAAAATGGCTCAACGAAAGATGGTTTGTTTGATCAGTAAACAACGCCAAGAGAACGATGATCTGAGAAATCACAAGAGAGTTTCATACATTGCGCATCAAACTATTCCAGTTCTCTATATTCCGCTGCTCCACTATTTTCATTACACTTATTTCACTTTACCTGATTAGCTCCTTCAGAAAAATACCAAAGACATTTCGATAAAGAGAATCAAAGAAATGTGTTCTTCAGTTTTAATGTTAGTATCCATGTTTTTGCTCAAAATTCGAACTTTCTCTGATTGCTTGCGATAATTTTTGCGCGCATGTTCTAGGGGGACAGCGAATTTGTCCAAATGTCTGTAATTTTCGAATTTTGAGCCCAAAAAGGTCTCAAACGACTAGGTTGGACTCACTGATAACGAATCCAATGTCAAAATCGATTCTGTCCGGCCGTCACCAAGATAACGGGCGTACGAAAGATTCTATCGACTTGAAAATTTCGGGATAGGTTGCATTTCCAAATGCGAAGGTCAAGTTCGTTAGGGGGCGAAATCGGTCGAACGGTTTCGGAGTTATAGTCATTTGAAGTTTCGAGATTAATTTCCTGATATTTCAGGAACTACTCATACGATTGGATTGAAACTTGACAGTTTGTTAGAGCCTATCAACGCACAACTTTTCACGAAATCTTGTTGAAATTGTTTTTCGAAACTTTTGTCGGAAACTATTTATTGAATCCAGAAAAACTTCTGCTCATATCTTGGACATATTTTACAGCAGTGTTCCAAATTTCATTATGATACAACCATAATTTCTGGAGATATTGGAAAAAATATATAATTTCGTGGTTTTTTCTCGACATCGTTCTTTTTTCCGGATTAACTCAAAAAAATTCTGATTTAATCGGCATGAAACTTGGCAGCTAGTTTGGAAATGTGATCTTCTGATCATATTTTCTTCATGATATCGTGTATGAACCTTCAAACTATAATTTTTCGATCAAATACTGGATTTCAATTCGATCTTATATGTATTTTTGGAAATATTGCAAAAATGAAATTTTGAATGGGTATATCTGCGGACCACCCATTGGGAGGATTTTACCCATAACTTCCGAAAGAAACAACTTAGAAACTCGATATTTAGAGAGTAGGTTTGGACCTTAATTACGAAGGTCCAATTCGTGAATGGGTGAAATCCGCCCAATGATTCCGTGGATTTACCTATTAAAATTTTAAATAAATAATAATAACAGTTCTTTATTGGAAAATCATTCCAAAAGGCCATCGACCGAAGTCCTTCAGCCTGTTTATAACAAATGATTAAGAGTATGGATTGATACATGATAGAATGATAAACAATTGGAGATACACAATCATACAAAAAAAAAAAAGAAAAAAAAAACACTTAGATACATATTAACGATAATAATATTGGCTAAGTAGATAGTATTGAAATTATGAACATTTATTCTGCAACACTTCCCAAATGGTGTTTAGAGGAGTCTTTCTGTGAGGTCTTAATTCCTGGTTCCTGTTAATGCAGAATTCCCTAAGAATTTTTATGTTATCTTCCCGCTTTGAGAATTTCGTCGACAAATAGTCCAATCGATCTGAAATTGGTTTTATTTGAGTTTTCTCATATAAAAGATTGTTCGGGGGGTTGTAGAGCTCGTTTCTAGGGTGCCTCATTTTTGTAATTGCCCGTAGGGAGGTGGTTTCTGCAGTCTGGAGCAGTTAAAATTTTATTTTCTCCATATTTCCGAAAATACAGATTAGATCGAATTCAAATCCAGTACTTCATCGAAAAAAACCTAGAAAAGTACTGACGTGAAGTAAGCAGCTTTTGGGTGCATGTTCAAAGAATATCACCAAAAGTGAACATGCGCGCAAAACCTGCTGCCTTCACGGCAGAGCTTTTCTAGGTTTTTGTTGTTTCTATTTTCTCATGTGATGGTGAAGTTTGACTACCATGAGCTCAATTTCGTTACTACTTCGGAAAACTTCAATAACTTTCATTGCCTTATTAATAAACGAAAGTTTATTTATATTTCCATAAGGCAGGTATTGGCTAATGTAGAAGAATGAACTAACATAATCATAAGGGCCAATATCTGTCGATAATATTCCACCTTGATCAGAGCTAATCATCCAATCCGTAGGGTTCGTACGATGCTCCCGATAGATGGCGAACTGTAAGTAGTAATACTGCAGTTTTCCGTCAAAAAGGTTGTAAGTATCATGAGTCCGATTACAGCGGTTGCCATAGGTAAGGCAGTCTGATGATCGATAAGGGCCGTGAAACTGCAGTAAGTGTTCTCTTTAGGCCCGCTTCTTCGTTATAGAGGTTTTGGTTGATCGGATGATTAGCCTTAATCAAGGTGAAATATTTGTTGAACTATCGACAGATATTCGCCCTTGTGATAATGATAGGTTATTTCGATATTCCTTATAATTTTTCCAGACAATAAACAATTAAGAATTCTTGACTCTTGATCGTTATCTATTGGGCATGCGAAAAAGATTAATAATAACTGATCTTGAACAACGTTTCAGAGATATTTAGCAAGTATTCTACAAACGATGAGGTCTTCGTCTCTTTTCAATCTTCTCAATCTTTTTCAACTTCGTAATGCAAAAATTGTTGGAATACCTCCGAACCTTTAGCCATTCCTGTTCAATCATGTGAATGCTTCACATAAGTGATGAAAGTTTTCCTCAAGATTGCATATTTTCTTGTAGAATCATAGTTAACTGGTATAACACTGGATGCAATTGTTGGTAGCAAAAACCGAACCGTTTTTCATCCTATCGTTCATCTGGTCGCGTATTCCTTTTGATCCATGCACTGTTGTTCACTTAATGATGTAGTATGATCACATATAAAATAATGCTCATTTCCTGCTCTGCTATTAAAGTATGATTGATGTTCATTCGATGCCGTGAGATCGAAATACACTTAAAGGGTTATAAATATTATACGCTTCGTCACTTAACCATAAAGTGGGTCTGAAGAAAGCAGCTGAATCAGCGAAAGATTCCATAATCGTAAAACTAATTTATATTGTTCTCTCAATAGATATTAATCAATGTTATATTAGCGAAGTTGGTTTCAAGAGACGTAAGCGATGAATACGAGGTACGTAAGATAATTAATGAGGCTGATGAAACTATCTGTCAACCCAACACTCAATAAATAACGAAATTCGAATAAGAACCAAAATTAGTTCGAACAAAATTGAAATGAGATGACACAATTAACAAAGATTAATTTATATAGATGATGTTATGGAGATGTTAGACATTTGTTTGAATTCAACATATTTTCAATTGGGAGATGTTTTTTATCGTCAAAATTTTGAAATGGCTATGACTTCCCCGCTCTCACCTGCCATGAGTATCATGTTCCCTTTTGACGAAGGCTTGGTGGTGATATGTTAATATTTTTGTTATCTGGCAACATGAGTTCCATTTGAAAAATATCAGGATGATTTCGAAACAAGTGTCTTTAGAAAAGATACACATACAAGAGGATATCTGAATATTTTTCCAATCATCAACTCGGTGTGAAGAGGGAAATCATCAATACCCTTTCTGATAGAGCTAATGTAATTTCATCAAGATTGAGATTCATCAACATGAAATTACATCAAATCATTTCTGGGAGTGAATGGATATCCTAGGCAGTTTATGAATAGAGCCTTTTCAAATTCAGACAAAGGAAACATCTTACAATTCTCAGTCAGAACACACCTAACCAACCATCATGAACAACCCAATTTATTGAATGTGATTCCTTATGTACATGGCCTTTCCGAAAAAATCAGGAGAATTGATGCTGAATTCAATAGGAGAACCGATTTTGAAAAAACCAAACGAACTATCGAGAAAAAGAAATAAAAAAAATTGTGTTCATTCCTGGTGATATCCTTTGACTTCACGTCAGCGCTTTTCGAGGTTTTTTCCGATAAAGTACTGAATTTCAATTCGATCTTATATGTATTCTTGGAAATATTGGGAAAATAAAATGTTGAATGACCTACGGAATCATCGGGCATGTTTTACCCATTCACAAATTCAACCTTCGTAATTCAGCCCCAAACCTACTCCACAAATATCGACTTTCTAAGTCGTTTCTTTCGGAATTTATTGTGTTACAGATTTGATCGGATTGAAATCCAGTAATTTATCGAACAACGACGGATCATACAGAAAACCATGAGGATATTATGATCAGAAGATCACAGAATATTTCGATTAAATTCATAGTTAATTTTGCATGAATTGAAAGCAGTGGAAAAATGGATATCTAGAAAGAATGATCAATTTTTCGAATCATTCATGAGTTCTGACCAGTAACGAGTATTGTGAAATTTTTATAAGTACATCTTCCTTGTGCGGTAATGAACCAAGCGAGTCTCTGCGTACACGCAATTCGGACATAAGCACAATCAGATAGAAATCCAATGATGCTAATACGATTTATTGAATTTCTCATTCGTTTCAAGTGAATTCAATCGAGTTTTATGAATGTTATAAAGTCGCATAACATGTGGAATAGTGTATGTTGTTTTCTTACCGGATGTTGTTACTTGTATTAACCATGATCCAAGTTGAATACTATAAGGATGGTCTCTCAGTTGCATGCGCGAGAGGAAATTCACTTTCCTTAAATCATTTCGATGTCATGTACTTAACATAACGCGATGCTGTTATAAAATAAAATGAAATATTATAGATTTTTTCATACACTATTCAAATACATAAATTATTTTGAGAACTGGGTGTGGTTGAAATCCTTATCCATGAAATTTGGACACGACGAGTGGCTGAGATGGCATTCGTTTTTTTATTTTTTGACACTCAGATGTAAAGGAACCACCAAATTTGCAGTGTAGCTAATGAAAGAGCTTTTACGCGTTTGTTCATTTTTTGTCAAAGCGGTATTTCTTGAGTTGTTGAAGAAATAACCACGCGCCTGAGGAAATAACGATACTTTAATTTTTTTTTTTCTATTATAACAGGAAATGAATACCGGACCGCACTGAAATTATGTACGCTACTGTTGAACATTGGCTTCAAGGTATGTGTCGAATTTAAAAGAAATCCGAATGATAGTTTCTTTTAAAAAAAGATTTTTGATTTTTTTGAAAATTTTCAAATGATATAATCTTCCCGAAGTCACGCGTCGATATTGTGCAAAGTATCAATTCGATAACATAGGTTCTTGTTTTGTATTGAGAAGAAAATCCTGCAATTCCAAATGCGTGTAACCCCAAAACCATTTTTGATCATTTTTGCCCATTAAGAAACTTAACCGAAATATTTAGGTTCCCAACCAATCTGAAACATTTCAAGACTCCTTCGAAAGTAACAGCACACATGATAATATTTTGGCATTATTCGGCGAGTCGAAATCGTCGTTTGACTTTATTTTCCGAAAAAATCGATATAACAGACAAGACCCAGAAAAAGCACGTTAAGACACCCCTGCTCTCGAATCATTGATTCATAGAAGAGTGGTATCGTAAATTGATGAAATGACAAAAATGGAATGAATGAAATTTCACAGTATACATCACTAGGGAAAGTTTTCCACAAAAACTTCTATACTACGAATTCCAATTCGAATGGTTTTTTCGATTGAGTTGAATAGAAAGACTACTACATGACAAAAGAATAACTAAAATTTGACTTAATATCATCAAGGCACCACCATACGAAAACAACAACAATAACGAACAATTTCAACAACCTGAAATATGTTCTAATATACAGGGTCTTTCACGAGGAACCTCACCCATATTTATACGGGAAACTACTGAACGTATTTTCATGAAATTCTGCACTTATAAGTATTTCACGATGCTGATGAAATCTAAAATATTTTTGAGGCATGAGCACCTCCGGTTTTTCCGGAAATGACGTCAACTTCCGTTTTTCAAATTAGAACACCATTTTTTTATTGCAGAAATAGATTCCTTAGAAAATTTCAATTTATTTTGATGTAACATTTTTCAGTTTTGGTTGGAAAATTCTCTCTGAGCGGGAAAATTCGAAAAAAAAATCGAAAATAGAGCTCCGCTGAAACAAGAATAACTTCGAGGTTTTTGGATGGAAAATTTTCATTTTTGGGATTTTTCAAGATGTAAGATTGATGTATCCACTTTAAAAATCGAAATCGCGATTCATGATACAGGGGGTGAAAAAATCTCTTTCAAAGTTAGGAATGACAAAATCGTGAAAAATCAATTTTTTCAAATTAGAACCCCATTTTTTTATGGCAGATATTGAATCTACGTTAAAAAATAATGTGAGTGTATGCATCACACCCTTGCCCTAAAGTGGATATTTTCTGAGTTATTCACAAAAAACTGTTTTTCGTCTTGAATTTTCAGCTATTTCTTTTCCCTTCACGCCAAAAAGATGACATTTTCAGGAACTGTTACATAAACCATGTTTTAGATTTTACTACCCTTATATGCAAGAGAAAAAAGTTACAGGTTGTTCCTAAATAGATGGCGAATTTGGATTCGAATTTGTATCGGAAACCTCTTTATTTCAACTAATCGGCCATCGGTTTTCTCTCCAGTGATAAATAAATAATTCCTTATGAACCATATGCAAAAACTTACCATGTTTTACATTATTTTTTTGTAATGATAGATATCATTAATTACATCTGCCAAATTCCTCTTCATTCAGTAGCATTTTGTGTTTACTATTAATTTGGTGATAATTCGTATTAAGTTATAAAATCGATCACTATGCCTAATTTTACCAATGAAGATTCATTCTACTTCATGGAGAATGTAATAAAGTTGTAGATAGAACGATTCGACTGTTCATTGAGAGGTTTCCTGACCGACCCAGACCAACGAGAGATACCATTAACAGAACCATGACAAACTTGAGAAATGTCGGATCTTTCGTTAAGAAAACTACACACAGAGAAAAAAGTGTAGTAGAAGATGAGAACAACGAAATTACAGTTCTTGCATATTTTCGTGTGAATCCTCAAAATTCTCTCAAAGATGCCGAGATTGATCTGGGATGATCTCAATCGAGTGTTTGGAGAATATTAAAAAAACATAAAATGCACCCATATAAATTCAATAGGGTACAGCATTTGAAGGAAACTGATTTCGTCAGGAAAACAGAGTTTTGCGAAGCTATGATGATTCGATTTCAAGAGAATGAAAACTTTTTGGACTGTATAATTTGGACAGATGAATCTAAATTCACAAAGAATGGTTCTTTCAATAGGCATAACAGTCATTATTGGGATGAAGAGAACAACCACCACTTCAGACAATGGAACTTTCAAGAGACCTGGAGTTTCAATGTTTTTTGCGCCATCAAAAATAATGCAATTCTCGATGTTCACATTTATGATGGGACTTTAACTGGTAAGATAGAACACTACACATGTTTGCATTATTTAAAGAATGTTCTCCCTTAGGAGATAGATATTCTGACATATTGACTCAAATAATTGAGCCGCTAGTACAGAACCATAATGACTTATGGTATCAACAAGATGGCGCGCCTCCACACAATTCACTCAATGTGTCAAATATCCTCTACAGGCTATTTGAAGATCGATGGTTGGCGAACAATGGTCCACATCTTTGGCCACCACGTTCTCCCGATTTAACTCCTTTAGACTATTATGTTTGGGGTAGGATAAAAAATATTGTCTACTCAACTCCCCTGACTGATAAAGAGGACTGCATAGAACGAGTCAGGAATGCGTTCAGGTTTGTTTAGATTTTTAGATTCATAGTTTAGAAACTCAATTTGGTTTTTAAACACTTTTGCAGATCTCTTCCTCCCGATGAAATAAGAAGAGCAACGCACGAAGCATTCCTGAGACGTATAAATAAATGTCTAGAAATTAACGGTCAAAACTTTGAGCATCTTCTCTAGTTATAACTGCGAGAGTTTGCCATGGTTCTCCTAATAGTAACTTTAAATCGGTTTCAAGAAGGGGTGAAAAATCTACAGCATGGTTCAAATAACAGTTCCTGAAAATTTCATCTTTTTGGCGTGAAGGGAAAAGAGTAGCTGAAAATTCAAGACGAAAAACAGTTTTTTGTGAATAACTCAGAAAATATCCATTTTAGGGCAAGGGTGTGATGCATACACTCACATTATTTTTTAACGTAGATTCAATATCTGCCATAAAAAAATGGGGTTCTAATTTGAAAAAATTGATTTTTCACGATTTTGTCATCCCTAACTTTGAAAGCGATTTTTTCACCCCCTGTATCATGAATCGCGATTTCGATTTTTAAAGTGGATACATCAATCTTACATCTTGAAAAATCCCAAAAATGAAAATTTTCCATCCAAAAAACTCGAAGTTATTCTTGTTTCAGCGGTGCTCTATTTTCGATTTTTTTTCGAATTTTCCCGCTCAGAGAGAATTTTCCAACCAAAACTGAAAAATGTTACATCAAAATGAATTGAAATTTTCTAAGGAATCTATTTCTGCAATAAAAAAATGGTATTCCAATTTGAAAAACGGAAGTTGACGTCATTTCCGGAAAAACCGGAGGTGCTCATGCCTTGAAAATATTTTAGATCTCATCAGCATCGTGAAATACTTATAAGTGCTGAATTTCATGAAAATACGTTCAGTAGTTTCCTGTATAAATATGGGTGAGGTTCCTCGTGAAAGACCCTGTATTTCGTGAAGCCCGTAGCATAATATACTAACTGACAAAGAAACTACAATACCCAGAAGGAGCTGTTTAAATTTTGAATTTTTTTTTGGTGAACTAGAGATAGTATAGCAAGGAATAAATGATTAAAATTTGGAAAAAAAATAGAGGCTTTACAATTTTTGTATTAAATTTGATAGGAATTGGTTTCTTGGAGAAGAACAGAGCTCCAGCATATTAAATTTGATGATAATGTGTTTGTCCAACCGCGGTTATCTATACATTCCCCAACACGCCTTGGCATTAACGCAAGAAGATATTTATTATTGAAGGATACTATCCCAAGCTACCTGTACTTCATGTCTCAGATCAGCCTAAGTCCGTGGGGGCTGGGATAAATTTCCAAACCTTCTGCCCATGATGTCCCAAACATGCTTTATAGGTAAAAAAACGGGAGCTCTGGTCGGCCATGGCAAAAAATTCACATCGGTCGCTCCAAAAAAGTTTAAACTAACTCTGGCAACATGAGGTCGAGCATTATCTTGCTGAAATATTGGATTCTCGAGCCGGTTAAGGTGAGGGAGAACATATGGCTCCACTATATCTTGCAGGTAACGCAGCGCTATCATGTTACCTCGAATAAAGACTAAAGGTGTACTTGCATGTGCAATAGCACCCCCTACCATAACGGCTACTGTCCGGTGTACATGACGCTCAACATCGAAATGAGTGTCACGTCTTCCTTCCCGACGTCGTCTAACCCTTCTTCGGCCATCATGTGCACCCAAGGAGAATTGAAATTCATCAGAAAATACGACCTGATGTCATTCCACATTCCAATGTTGTCGTTCTCTGCACCACTGTAATCGTAGCCGGCGATGCTCAACCGTAAGAGGTAACACAAGATGGGGTCGATAATGCTGCAGTCCAAAAGACCTTACACGGAGGTAAACTGCTCGGACAGTTACAGGATGGTCTTGTTCTCCTAACCACTCATCAGCCAAAGATCGAGTTGTAGCAAATCGGTCTCTAATGGCCATAAGTTTTAGACGTCGATCTTAAACTTCATTTGTGCCACCACGCTTGACAACATCTCATAACAGTAGTTGGATTTCTGTCCGTACGGTTAGCCATTTCTCGAAATGACAACCCCGCCTCCCGTAGACCAATAATTCAACCCCTCTCACATTCACTGAGCTGGCGATAAATTCAGCGTACACGTGCTCTAGGCATTTTAACAACAACTAAAAACCGACTTTGGATCTCTTCGAACAGCTAGTTTGTTCTAAAATTCAAAAAATTTGCAAAAAACGACTACTATATTTAAGTAAAAACAATGTTGACATGAAAAAATCTTAAAGATATTTTTCTCAAAAATTTTGATCATTTACTCCTCGCTATACTATCTATGTTTCACCAAAAAAAATTTAAAATCTAAACAGCTCTTTCTGGGTGTTGCAGTTTCTTTGTTAGTAAGTATATCTCCCTTTCGAGATTTGTTTTGTAACAATAATCAATTCTGTCGTGACAACATACACAATGCCCGATTGAACATTCTAGGTGTTAATAAGAAATCATTGCCAAAATGTCATGACAACAATAAAGCCATATATTAGAGTGACAATGTTGAAGCAAGGGTCGTGTCATTACAGCACACCCTTGTGGAATTATGTCGAAATGGAAATGAATACGAAATATCATGATGACTTTCATTTCCTGAACACATATTGGGTATTTAGTTGAACCTTCTATGATGGTTGGATAAATTCAATTTTTCGGAAAAAAAAATTTCAACTTTCTAGTCAAATATTCGAGTTGGATCGGTATTTTTGGAGTTATTGGGCATCATATCATCATCGTGTTCCATTTACGAGCTCGACCGGTGCATAGACATCGAAGCTATTCTAGGAAGGTTCGAAGTAAGTGTTTTGTTTCGGCAATTTAGTGTTTTCCGCCGGGCAGACGGTGTATTGATTTGAGAATGACATATTCTCAAGTGAGTCAAACCTGATAGTTCGGGACCATTTTCGGTGAAAAAGCAGAAATTACATACATCTGGACGATACTGCTGATCCTTGAAATGGCCGAGAGAAGCATCGTAAGAAGTACTGACCCGCAGTTGGGCCTTTTTACACTCGTTTATTTCCATAATCCACTCGTATTCTCTTAGATCTCAATTATTTCTTCGATAAATATTCCCACCTTAACAAATTTTGGATTGGGATGAACCCATGAAAATTTAATTTCCCCAATATTTCCATAAAATACAGATTGGATCAAAATGGAACCAAGAACTTGATTGAAAAATGAGAGTCCGAAGGTTTATGCGGAATTATGTGGGTATAATAAAATTCGAAGATAGGAGAATCTGATTATTTGAAGAAAATATTTGAATTTGTGGTTTTCAAAGTTTTCTAATGACACGGTCATCACGAAGTTCCGCAAAAATTGTACATCTGCATTTTTCAACTTACTACCAAGTTCCATCATGATCGGATCAGTCTTTTTGAGTTATTCTAGAATCATCAGTGATACCGAGGAAAAAACTACCAAATTTCACATACATACATACACATACACTGTTGTGGAATATGGGTTTCAAGGTCTTTGCTAATTATTTTCAAAAGCTGATTGATGGTTTGAGAAAAAAAAAATTAAATTTTTTTTTTCAACAATTCACTAACGGTCCCGACAAAATCATGCAGCAACTTACTACCGAGTTTCAATCCGATAACTTGCGCCGTCTCTGAAATATTGAGGAAATAACCTCAAAGAATCAAATGACTATAACTCAGAAAACATTCAGTCAATTTGGCCCATAAATGAATTTGGAAATCAAAGTCAATAGGGTTTTTCGGTATCACGTAATCGTGTTAAGGGCAGGCCTGACAGAATCGAATTTCTGCATAAAAATCATTTGTTTTCTTATTTTCCTACACTCAGAAGTAGAGGAATCATCAAATTCCACAACACAGATATTACAACCCCGAATGGAAATCCTCGACCTAGAGGTGGTTTTCATTGATCTGAGGAAAAACATTTTTTCTTCAAATTTACCAACAATACGAACTCAATGAAATTTTGCATCGTTCTGCTATACTACTAAAAAGATCCAATCCAATTGCATAAGTATTTCCTGAAATATTGAGGAAATACCACCCTTAAGAAAAATCCAGATGAATATAACTCCGGAACCATTTGGTCGATAGGGTTTTCTGTTCTTCATAATCGTACCCAAGGGCGGCCGGACAGAATGGGTTTTGACATCGGATTCGTCTCACTCAGACCAACCTTGTCATTTGGTACTATTAGATAGATAGATAAGATAGAGAATTATAAAATTATTACAGGTATTAAGATAAAACGATAGCATAGATATAAATGAATATATCTGTAAGACTGAAAAACTTCAAAACTACGTTTATTACGATTCAATATCTCATACTACAATTAATCTTTGCCGGAAAGAAAGGCTATGCAGAAGGGCATCAAGAAACTGATAAGTTTTTTCTCTGTGGGCCCCAAAGGAACTAGATCCGGCAATGCTTACGAGACTGTTTTGGACTATCATGTTCTCAGTTAGACCGCCGTTTACAGAATTTCAATTGGGGGTCAAATTAAATTGATATTTTATCTATTCCGGAATGTTCCCATTAGATCATAAACTATTTATCAAGTCATTAAATGGCGGAAGAGACTGACAAAGACCGGATCCACTGAAAAACGCGATCATATTGCGAAATGATACCATTCACAAACATAAAATGTGAATATTTTCAAATAAATTTCACGGTTATTGTAACATGAAGAGGCAAATGAATGATTTCGAACTTTCTTCATCTCTTCAACTGTGAAAGGAAGTGATTTGTTATGTAATGCAAAATCCACATTCGAGGTGAGGAATGTACTTAGTAATTAATAATGTTGAGACACATTAACATGGCGGTCTGTAATTAAAAATTCCGAGGTGTATTTGAACATCGGTTGCAAGAAGTGTTTTCTCGCTTTTTCCACTGAAAATTTTCAATCACTGCTCGTTGATCGTAATTGCAATGTAATTATCTGGTATGGAGTGAAACACACCTTTGAATTATGCGCCTGATAGCAATTTGTATTTTTTAATTTCTGGCCACGCTGTATCCATTTGCGTTCCATGGGTTTGATGGTGTTCCTCGGGTCAACATGCACCATATGGACCATAAGACGAACATTCTTCACATTTGTCCCAACGAAACTTTGTGATGGAATTTTATTCTTGTTAGTAAGAGAAAACCGATTTTCTCCAACTGCATACCAATGTTTTTCTCTGAACTTCTGTAGATTCGAGATAACCGATCACATCTTTGAATGGAATGGCGGAATTCCGATAAATTAGTTTCAGAGGTTTGATGCTGGATCATTCTCATTTTCTGGCATGGAATTCGAGGCGCTTAGATCGAACAAACAATGAGTTCATCCAAAAAAATTTCAAGGAGTTTAATTATCCAAGAGAAATGAAGATTTATTATTGGCTCACTTGATCTGTACGATTTGAATTAAGAGCAAACAATACCTCGAATATAACGGGATGACTTCTGGAGGCCAGAGTTAATTTTTTTCAAAAATTTTTTTTGGTTCAAATAGTTGGAAAAAATCGTAAGAATGCGCAATGTTGCCACTTTTTTATATTCAAGAATTTTCGGGAAAAATAAAACTGAAATGGAATGAAAAATGGGAAAATAACTTAACATTGCGCATTCTCACAAAAGATTCAAGTACATCCCAAAAAAAAATTTTCAAAAATACTCAGACGCCTGCAGAACGACACCCCGTTTCCTCCTTTAAACGTCGAAATTTCCCCGAATTCTAAGATTTCACGCGGCTATTGGCAACGTTTAATGAAACTTGAATGTGGCTGTGTTGCCTAGTCGTAATTCAGCACCACGTGGTATTGGTTCCTTAATCATTCCTTGGGTTAGGGGTTGGTGTCATCACGCTTATTTGGTTGATATGAATTGCTTGGAATCAATCGCATAAAATGTCCCCCTAAGAACCTAACTTTATCTTTCTTTTTCTGATTTCGCATGGGTGGAAATTATTTTATTCGATTTGTTCAAATTGAATCCCTAAAATCGTCTTGGAAGAATATCTTCCATTTGTGGATGTTTGAAAAAACGTATTCCTTAAATATTAGGGACGACAACACTCTCTTTCCTGCATGGTGTACTCATTTCTTCCATTCCAATTCTATTTTGCGATTTTAAAATACGTTCATTAACTTTTAAAGAAGGATTGAAAACTCCACATCTTCATTCTCGAACAATTTTCGAGATTCGTGAAGTTCTACTCATTGAAGACACGCTGATTGAGTGTCAGAAATTTACCCAGATAATCTCACGGCCGATTCCGTTGTGAAACTACCTAGGCTAGTCATTACAACATGGAAGTAGTTGGGAAATGTCGGTACAGCCACCAACGCAACGCGATTAACTCGGAATATGCAGTAGCAAAATTCAACTTCGATCTCTTGTAATTTCGAAACAAGCATGGAATTGCCGGAAAAAGAACAGACCACAACTCGCATCTATAACAAGCAGCACCTGGTTTTAAAAACGCAGATTGATTTGAAACCGCAAAAAATGCTCAAATAGAAACGGTAGATATAAATCATTTCGAACTGCAAACTGTTGGAACTTCCTGGTGGGTTTTCTATCAAGATAATAATTGTGTACTCCAACTCGAATAATGGCCATTACTCATCGTGGATGAGGGCTGTGTTATGTTTAAAATTAACAAATGATTAATTGGTTGACTCTGCCTCCAGTACATATTCGATTCTACTTTGTGTTATAACAGCAGAGACAGTTAATACGTATAAGAGACACTTCATCAGTTTGACCTTTTTCTTCAGTAACCAGCGTATAGCAATATTTAAACGTATTGATTAATTGAGAATATATGAGCAAACTTTGACTAAGACTGCCTATATCCAAACTCTAAAATACCCAAGAATGATTCCTTCCTAATTTAAGATTCAAGAAGTATCATCAGAACAATATTCTCAACGATAACAAAACAGTGTGTTACTACTCTCTAAACCACTTATACTTTCTGCGTCTAACGCACGTTTCGGAAACCACGTTTATTTCGTCCAGAGACATATCGATACTCTGCGTTAGACGCAGAAACTCTAAGTGGATTACAGGGTAGTTACACACTGTTCTGTTATCAGTATTCTATCCACAGTGCACTCAAATATTTAATATTATATTCTCTCTGGTTATTGTTATAATTGCTGATATGTATTGTTCAGTTCTCTGTTCAGGAGCTTTCACGCGATTTTTAAAATTCGTTGTCAATTCGGAATTTGACAAATTTTTTTTCAACATTTTCAACATTGATTGACCGGTAGAACTGAATTTGGTGGAATGTTGTTTAAAATCGATCTTAAACTATGTGTGTATCGGCAATCTCCAACTAATATCGGAGTTCAAACCTTATGTCGACAGTACTTCTCCAGAATTCGAAGAAATAACCTCAAAATTCATCTTGTTTCCTAGACCAGGCGCGTAAAGAAAATCGAATCAACAGTATATTCCGAATTTTGGGTCGAAATTAGTCGCAAACGATAACCATAATCTGACTTGATTTTAGCTAATTATGTAATCAGTTATGAAATGCCTAATTTTGTATAACGAGATTTTTGCGGATTGAACGCAGAGTTTTGCAAAAGCTCACGATTTACACAAAATTGCATTTCTTAACGTATTACATACAGGATTTTTTCCTTTTTTGAATGAAGTGATACCAAAGATAGAATAATATTGATAAAAATTGTGAAATCATAAATCAAGTCTCTTGACTGCTATCACTTCATGTCAGTTTTATACTTTGTAGATAATTAAGTCAGAACGCACTGTTTTCATTGATTTTCATGAAATGAGTAATTCAAGTTCTGAAGAGCTGCCAAGCGATGTTGAAGAGGCAACAGGTAATGCTTTTTCATCAGTTATTCCCAAAAAGTCAAATGCAGTTTATGATTTGGCTTACGAAAAATGTATAACTTGGTGTGATGAAAAGAAGATGAAACATATTAATGAGAAAGTCTCACTCGTATATTTTGAGGGTGAGAAAGATCTTCAATTATCCACGTTATGGACAGTTCACTCAATGTTAAGATCCGAACTAAATCTAAACAACAATATTGGCATTAAAAATACACAAATTTGATAGCGTATATTAATAGACAATAGGACAGCTACAGTGCTAAGAAGTCAAAAGCTTTTATAAAAGAAGATTTTGCCAAATTTTTGTTCTTATCTTTTGTTATAACAGTTAGATAAAGGAATTTTTGTGTCACTAATTGTGAAATTCATTTTCGCCACCAGTTGCATAATATTTCACTTTGTGTAACTAGTTACACAAAGTAAGACGTTTCATAAGGTCAATCAGTTCTCAAAAGTGTCACTTCATACGTAAAAATTTGAAAATGTAATATTATTCTTTCTGACTTTGAGACTACATTCGAAATAAACTTCAAATTTGTAGGGAATATTGAAAGCTCAAATGAGAGGTCAATTACACAAATGAGGTAAAAAAAAGGATTTTCTTCTCTGATCACTTCTAGAAAAGGCAAGATAACTCTTTGTTCGATCACAGATCATTCGAGTTCTTGCCTGATTTCCTAAAAGAATCAACGAATCGCTGCCTCAAAGTTTCTGTGTCTTCATTTAATCTAATACACGCTTCAATAAAGCTGGTCCAAAAACAAATGAGCTACAATAATTCAAATTGCACAATATAATTGCATTTCCAAATAACCACTGAAATTGGCATATCCTGCGAAAAATGAATGAAGGTTTTATCCATGTGTTCTATTCGTCATCAACAGCCAGTGAGTCCAACACATGTCTTTTAAGTAGTCTCAAATTAAGCAATTTGATGAATAAAACAGACTCATGTTTAGTTAACTCGATATACGAGAGTTCAAGTACATCAAAACAGCTAACAACTCATGTCTGTTCAACTTGCGACGATGGCACAGCCAAGGAATGAATTACAGTGTTTCTCAATAATTAAGCAACATCCCAACTCATACATATACGACAAAATTCGAATTTTTGTATATTTTTCAGCTTGCGCTTCCCATGCTGAAGAGATATTCTTTTAATGGGACAACCAATTAGCAAAATTCCAGATTGTTTTCGTTGTTATACTGTTATTTGGTATCAATATGATTGATAAAATTTTCCAATATTTATGTGTGAAAAAGCTTTTCACATTCTTTACAGGCCTAGTCGATTTTATATCAATTTATAATTCAATTTCAATGGGTAATACTCACTGTAATTCATTCAACCTTCATGGTAAGCAATCCGTACACTTATTAATGGGAATTGTGAAAATGCCGATGCTTGTAAATATTGATTTCAACCGAGCCTATTTCATAAAGACCATAAATACAATCATTTTAAATACAGATTTTTTTGTGTACTACCTTCACATATCTTTCGACAAGCTTGCCAGTAGTTCCATGTCAGCTCATTTAGATTGTGATCATGTGTTGGAGAAAGCACGTGGTAAGATTTTGACATCGGACAATCAGAAGATAAATTTTAACGCTTGTAAATGATTTTCAGTTCCATTAGCGACGTCCACAATTTCAGGGAAGAACATAAAAGTTGCTTCCTTAAACAATATAAATATTAAAAAAAACAGTGTCAATTCAATCTTCATACCATAATAATTACCTAAATCGTTCTTCTAACGTATCTACGCACGGCATGGTCTGAAGAACACTAATTAAGTTATTGATATTCAATAAGAGTTCCAGATAAACATCTACATTATTTAATGGTTAAGAATTAGAGAAGTAAATTATATACCAAAGGGAACCGACAATGAAATAACATTAAAATTCAACATACGTTTACTAATAACACGCGTTACCACAAATATTTTTCGATGAAAGTATATGCATAAAGTGCGTGCCACAAAGGAGAAATTTTCACTATTAAATATACAGTCCCGCATATGAAGTTCCACTCGTGTCAAGATCTGATCGATTGATACCAATATTAGGAATTTCGCTTCTTCGAGAAATTTTCAGACGCAGCAAGAAATGAAGGGTTAGCAATGGGAACAAATAGATAACAAATAGATGCCATGGATGCATGTTCTTTTCTCTATCTTTAATTTTACTGATTTTCATTTCTGGGATACTAAATGAAGATCACCTTGGTAATTTGAAGCGTCGAGTGAAATGATCAATGTCATATCATCATTGATTGCCCGATTCCATGAAATTAGGGGACGCGTGGGCGGAGAAAAAGAATTCATAATGACTATCGAAACAAAAACCATGCTCCCAAAATTTTTTTTTGTTTTGTATATTCATGAAATCAATTCTGGTAAATTTCTTGTAATTGGTTTAATTCTGCCTTGCAAAAGACATTCTGCCGATTGAAATACAGGGTGGTCATGTTTGGAAAGCGACGATGTAGAATCGAAATATAAAGTTGCTCGATGAACTTATTTTCGTTTGCAAAGTGGAAAACATCAAACTCATAAAGTTTCTCCAAAAGGCTGAAGATATACGGAACTTTCTTTTCCTCAATTTTCAGCGTGGTAGCGAATTTTGTATTGGAAAAGAATTGTTATCCTACCAGTAGCATCCGTACTAGCACGTGACTGGGACATTTTCATGTGGAAAATTGTAACCACACCGCTTTTTTTAATAGAACTTCCTCATTCAAATTGCGAGAACAAGTTCTCTTTACTTTGTTCTGAACTCAACACCCTTCTCGAGTAAAAGGAGAAAATTCAAAATGATTAACGATTTAATGTCATCAACTACAAAAATATGCAGAGATATTTTCCGAAATACCATCTACCAAACTAAATAAATTTTGAGAGTGATTGCATTACTGCTAATACTTCGTTCAGATTTTGCCGCATATCTTCGCAAGTTGGCTGAACCCTCAAAATCGACTGATCTCTTCTTTCCTTTGGAGTATCATACACTTCACTTATGTGTTTCCATTGATTAAAAAGTCTTAGAGGATTCAGATCCAATGATCTAGGTGGCCAAACCAAGATTCCGATTCCTTTGACAATGTCCATATTGATGTCATCTCTCTCAAGTCCGTCAATACAATGTTTTTGATAATTATCATTGAAAATTGAAACCCATTCTCTAACGGCAACTCTATAATGAGCAACTACAATTCCATATAGTTCAAAAAGGTTGATCTTCGATGTATTCCTGCAGGGTATTCGAGAGGAATTCAGAAACAATTTCTGAGTTTAATCCTGAAAGGTATAAAATATGGCCCACGAATTAAATTCCAACATATTCATATGAGGAATCGTGTATGAATTTTCACTATCAACTCAAAAAAGGACCTCCATTGAGGAACAATAAAAGAGAAGTTTCTCCTCCCATGTCTTTAAGAAAAACAGTGACGTAATTTTTTTTTTCTTGACAATGTCCAGTCACCTGCTAGTACCGACCCCACTGATAGAACAAATAAGTAGTTTTCACCACAAAACCTTTTCACACACATGCATATTGAGACCTGGAAAATGTCATCCAAATATCTCCAAGCTTTGATTTGTTCCAATCGAATTATAACGCCATGTACTCTATAGAAGAAAAATTTCCCGACAGAAGTTAATTAATTAAATTCATATTATTTTTCGGCTCTCCATCGATTCCTGGAATTTCCGTCCATCACTCTGGGCCACCCCCATACCTTTGAATAACAATAAGGGGGACCAAGACTTTTGGCGATGTCTGTATTATAATAATTCTACATATGAATAGATACCAACTTGTCAGCCTTAGAATTGCAGAACACTTCCTTCCTTGAATGACCGTGGGTGTCTGAAAGATGTATCTTTCAAAGAAAAATTTTAGCGTTGCCTTATTTGAATGCAAGCACAGAGCGTGAACAATAGACTGTCACCGCGATTAGTTAATCCGTTAATACACTGCCTCTTTGGCACATGTATCACTAATCAGTAGATTCTGCCTACGTGGAAAGCGCTTTGACAATTTTTACAGAGCGTTATAATAGATGTACATTATTAAAACACTATAATACGTAGATAGACATCCTTTGAATTGTTACATCCCGAATAGATGGAGAAATCGGAAACCTTTATTTCGACGTGTTATAGACATTGAGGCAGTCGCTCATCAATCCTGAAACCTGCCACTGAAAGCTATTGTGTAGAATGAAGAAAAGTATCTTGAATGAACACAACTTGACGTGTGTCGTACACACGTTTTTCTTCTTTACATACTAACCAAGTATCAAACGAGAATTCAGCATCCAAAGAGCCCACAAGAAGTGATTGTTGAAATAGATTTCATATATTTAACACGAAATGGCACAGGTTAACATTTTTTTGTTTTTTTTTCTGCGCGTTGGTACTCCAAAACTGTCTACGAAGTTTCAATTTGATCGAATCAATATACAACAATGAACAAATTCATTTTCTCAGATGAAAAATGTTTGGCAACAAAATCCTGAAACAGGTCAATTTTTGTTTCACTTCTACCAAATTGCATTTTTGAAGGATTTTGTTGCACCCTGTGCCATCCATATCCACCCTTTAAATTTTTTGAATAGGGAAAGTGGGTCATGTGGTACTTTCTTGGCAAGGTCTCTGTATCTTCTTTACAGGCGTGCAGAAATTTACGTTATTAGTACGTTTCTAGAAACGTACTAATAGCATGCCTACTTAAGATCATAACTGAAGCGCGGGGTTTACACATTTTTCACGTGAGAGGCTTGAAAGTTATGCATGAACAGAACTGTAATGGTCGACTTTCATTCAATGACAAATTTCATCAGGTAACATCGTCTCAAAGTAAATGAGATATGACAAAGTGCACATACTGAAAACCTTTTTGAACTAACTAATTTTGAAAAAAAAAATTTTCTTGAAGATTTCTGCACGCCCGTGAAGAAGATACAAAGACCTTTCCAAAAAAGTACCACATGACCTACTTTCCCTATTCAAAAAATTTAGAGGGTGATGGGGATGGCACAGGGTTCAACAAAAATCCTTCAAAATGCATATAAATTTGGTAAAGGTGAAACAAAATTGACCTGTTCCAGGATTTTGTTGCCAAATATTTTTCATCTGAGAAAATGAATTTGTTCCATAATTTTGACGCGCACTGTATATTAATACTAGTTTATATCTGAAGAATTTCTGACTGGTTTTTACCCATTCTCCCATTCTGGTTGGCAGCACATATTTGAAGAGCAGGTTAGGGGCTTATAATCACGGAGATGGAATTCATGAATGGGTAAAATTCGCCCGATAATTCCTTGGATACATTCATTCGAAATTGTATGTCTTCAATATTTCCGAAAATACAGATCCGATCGTTTATAGAATCTAGTACTCTGTTGAAATCTATTTCTTGATGAAATGATTTCAAAATTGGACAAGCGCGTGAATGCTTTTCTAGAATTTTTGTCACTTGATATTCGGTGCCGTGTTGCCATTTAAATAATGGATAAAAATGTCTACCAGGCGTTAAATTTCATAAACCTATAGAATTGTATATGCGGAAGCGTATATTAAATCTTACCTTGAATCGACTCGATCAAAAACAAGCAAAAAATAAACCGTCAAAGTCGATCAAAAGTGAATATAATAATTTTTTTTTCATTATTACGATGCGCGCACTTCTCACCAGGTGTCATTTGAAAAATATATGCGGTCTTTGAGACAGCAAATTCGTGACAATACAATACCGTGAACAAGAAGGCAACAAATCTCATCGAAGAAAAATGTATTGTATTTCCCTAATATCGCAACAGCAAGCATATTTTCTATTTTCAAAACTCAGATTAATACTTCAGAACACCTGAATGGATCGATAAAAAATAAAAAAATAATTCATGGCGAGTACTGAAGCCGATTCTTGAAAATGCCTATGAAACCGAATATGTGTTATGTTGGAATGGGCTTATTTTGAAGTCGAAAATGAATTGGCGCTCCATTAGCGTTACTTTTCTGACATTGTACTAAATATATATACCGGGTGTCCCACGAATACCGTTCGTGAGCTTCGAATGTAATGACAACCTGTAAAGTTTTTGAGATTCGTGGGACGTGACACTAATTTACGTTTTTGAAACGGAAAACTTTATAATAAAAATAGATTCCTCTCAAAATATTCTGAGTTGTTTTGATGTCAAATTTTCGAATTTCCATCAGAAACTTTTTTCAACGCGAAATTGCGAAAAAAAATGAAAATGGTGCTCTGCTGAAACAAGGTTTTTCATTCGAAAATGCTGTTTTTGGCTTCCGCGATTATTATTATTATTAGAGAGGTGTTGCACTTTTTGAATAGCGCAAACGATATGTTATTACGGTTACGCTGAACATTACGTTTCGCTTTTAACGGTCGTTCCAAAAGTAGACCTATTGCTACACGTTTTTGTAACCGTTGCGTTAGTTATCAGTTTGTTTGGTTAGGTTATATAAGACGTCGTATTTTTGTGTTACAAACACGCGTTTAAACTCCTAAAGTTTAATCATTAGCATTTCTGCATTAGTTTTATGATTCTAGACAAAGGGAGTCGGTAATTCCAGCTGGTGCTATTTCAGTAGAAGGGAACTAGTTATATTGCACAATATAATAAGCAGGGTTCAAACTATTCCTAATTTCAAACCTCTCGTGTTGCTTCCGAAAGTATTTCTTAATTCTTGGAAAAGTAGCAAATACCTATATATAAAAAAATTTGTTGTGGTAACACTAATGAATCTTAATGTCTAATATCTGAGTAGGTTGTGTAACGGTTATGTTTTTCCGAAAAACGGAAAAAGATAACCAAACAGCTTTTCTATGACAGTGATCGGAGCCGGAAGGACCCGAAGCTTAACGAATCCTTCCGATATGAAATAGCGGAACGTAAACTGCTGCTCGACGCTTACGCTATTAACGTCGCGTTCTTCTGAAACTGAATCTGCGCATGCTTAGATGTCAAATATAACGTTTGCGCTAATAACGTCACACAAATTTGACACTGCAATATCTCTCTATAATAAGAATCTCCCTCACCCATTCGAAAAAATTTCGCAAACAACAATAAATGAAACAATTAAGTGCCAAATTGATAAATGATGAATGTGAAGCATTAGTTCTTTACATAAGTAAAGATAAAAACATCGAGCTATTTTCATATACGTTATACAAAAACTCATAAATATCTTTGGAATTTCGACTTTCCAATTATTATTATTTATTAATTTACCACGTCAAGTAAAGAACAGAAAGGAAAGAGAATGTTTATTGTTGTTTTCACAAGGATCTCACACTTTTAACATATACGATATCTACATGCTCTCGCTATAGATTTTCAAGTTATATGATCTTGTGTTACGTAAGTGAAATTCAAATTCCATATGTATGAAAATAATTGAATAGAATCTATACGGATCATTAAGTTGAGTGATGCCGCGAAATTATTTGACATTTCAGAAACGTCCATCAAGCTAGAAGGAGATTAAACATCTCCATATTCGTAGAGTTTTTTACGGCACGCTATTTCTAGAGATTGAGAATGTAGTCGTGTTGCAGAAATGTCTGAAATTCTCTATTTTTCAGCCCAGAAATGGACTCGAATGATGAGGTTTGATTCGCTCAGTTAAATTCATATGTCGGCCGCCGTAACCACTACATATTTCGAATGAAAGGTTCTTCAACTTAAGAAATTTTTGAGAGTATGTTGCCGAATGGTTTTTGCATATGAGAAGTCTGATATTTTATCGGTAACTGCAAAATATCGTGAGAATCCTATGATTGAGAAACACTGACTTTTCAACGACTTTGTATGAAACATTTTTCACTGTGAAAATGAAATTTCGAACTGGTTTTTATATCTCGGGTCCAGATGGGTGTAATCCGAACAGCGAATGCAATAAAATTTGATGAACGATTCGGCGAATAATGTGGACGGCACTCGAGCTTAGCCTCGAATAATAAATTCGAATTCAGCGTTCGTTGAAAACCGAGTCCCGACGGAGCAGAGAGAACACTGCCTCGAACTTAAAACCTCCCTGTGTTTCATTGCATTCGCTGTTCGGATTGCAAAAAGCAATAAAATTTGGTAAACGATTTGGCGAATAGTGTGGACGATACTAGAGCTCAGCCTCGAATGATGAAAGATATTAAGTTTACGGTCGGTTCTCAGGCCAGGCTATCAACGAGTGTCTATCAATTTCAACAAGAGCGCTAAGTTCCCTACTTCACTTTAGTGCTTTTACCGATCTTTTCGCAATTCTTTTAACGTGCTTGTTCTGGCGAACAAGAAAAAGGTCTTTCTGACGAAATGTCTGTAATTCTTGAAATTTGAGCCGAAGATGGACTAAAGCGACTAGGCTGGACTTACTGATGAAGAGCCCGTGGTCAAATTCAATTCAGTCAGCCCGGCCTTTCGTATGTGCTCTACATTCGTTGGAAAACTTTTAGATTCTTGAAATATTCAGGGAATGTTAGGATCCTAAGTATCCCGGTAAAGTTCAAAATCCGCCGAACAGTGTCGGAGTTATATCTATTTTGAATTGTCAGGATACTTAGTTTTTACGTCTGATATGATGAGATTTCAACTTGGCAATCAGTTGCAAGGGACAGGAGAGCAGAGCTATGCCAAATTCATGGGCATAGTATAGTTGGAAGGATTTGAAAGAAATTCGGAAAGTATTCGTCGGTTTTCGAATAGATTGGTTGAAAAATGTTGATGAATACTCAACATCATGAACACGAACTTTTTCATTGACCTCCAAAGGTGCTCCTCCAAGTTTGAGTCGATAAGTTGAACTTTTTCGGAAGTTAGTGGTGTCCACAGTTACGTCTGAAAGGAATTTCAATGAATCTCGATTTTTGTGGAGTAACTTGGGGCTTCATTTTCTAAATCTGATGATTCCGTAGATATGATTCTCATGAATTAATCCTGAACCCTCACGACAAAGTACTAGATATAAATTCGATAGGATCTGTATTTTTGAAAATGTTTGGAAAACAAAATTTCGAATGGATATATCTGTGGAATATCTCAAATATCTAGTCTCGAAGTCGATTTTCTCGGAATTTATTGTGCTTACGGTCTGGTTGGCCTTACGTTCAACGTCACAATAACTGCCGAAAGAAACAAACGCCTCCCAAAATATCCTTGAATGGAGATATGACAAATTTCAATTAGGTAATACTTACTGAATAGTATACAAGATCCGGCGTCAGAGTGCGCTCATCGTGTATCTGCTTGAAACCAATTTTTTACATACATACGTTAAAAGGAGAATATATATCTACGAGGTTGCCTGTCAAAATGTGGCCGCGAGTATCTTTGAATAGATAATTACTAAGTGGTTTTTCGAGAGAAATTGCAGTCACTGGTTTTTTCAAATAAGATATCATCTTCTTCATTGCAATATATATGTGTGAAGACTTCGAAAAATCACAAATGCCGTTGCGAACTTGGCCACGCCTCTTAGCAATCAGGTGTTAACAGGCAACCCTGTAGGGTATATATTCTTCCATTTCGAATGTAAAAAAAAAATTGGTTTCAAGAAAATACTCGATGAGCACAAAAATTCTGCAGCCAGATCTGAGACTATGAATGAAACATTACACGTATTCATGAAGAAACTTGCACAAATCTCCAACAAAACTCTGCGAGTAACAGATGGGAGTAAATTGCTTTTTAATGATCTTTTTTTTCAGAGTATATAAATTAGAGATACCGACATTAATCAATGCGTTATATTCATGACAACAAAAGGCCCTCTCTTATATAGTGTGTAACTTATACCTTAATTAAACTAACGTATCACGAAACAAGGTTGGCTCCAAATCACTCTCCAATAAAATGACCTCGATGTTAGTTCACTCAAAACTGAGCGTAACCAGATACCGACCTGCAAAAAAAGCAAATTTCATAATTGGCATTTGTAATTCAAATGTCCTCTTGCCGAGATGCTGAGGATAGCGTCAGTGAAATCTGTTTTGAGGTTGATATAAATACAGGTAGAACCAATTTGGAGAACTACTATTTTATTTACTGTTAGAGATAATTATACAAATCAAGGAGAATTACTTGTATGTAATGTATTTCGATGTTTAGCACCTGCTTTATTGATTATTGCAATTTGTGACAAGAGGATCTTTGGATTTTTATTTCACATGCAACCGATAATCTCTTAGGCGAGTTGGAATTTTCCGCTCTTAGGTGATTTACAATGGCTGGAACTGAACTGAACTTCTTCAATCGATGAAACATTGTGCTATCCGTGCAACCATGCAGAGTCTTTTATTTAGAATAGAATAGAATAGTATCCAACGACTAGGTTGGACTCATTGATGACGAATCCGATGTTAAAATCGGTTCTTTCCTGGCAGCCGACACGATTAAGTGGGAAGAAAAAAACCCATCGACTTGAAACTCTCAGGATGGGTTCCATTCTAAAATGCGTGGGCTCAGTTCGTAAATGGGCTAAACCGGCCAAACGGTTTCGGAGTTATTGACTTTTGTATTTTCGTGTTTATTTCCTCGATATCTCAGGAACTACTCAAGTGATTCGATTGATACTTTGGGAAAGTATTCATCAGATTTCGATGAAATTCTGCACCTTCAAATTAATATTTCACAATCATGTACCAAATAATTTTTTTAGGTTTTTTCTGGGTTTTCACTCCCAATATCCGAAACAGAATTATTAAAATTAAATAAAACTGTTTTTTCATGGAAAAGGATCATGGATAGCAAGATTAAACTATTCGTCAAGGGCAGTTTCTTGGAAAATAGATTGCCTAATGAACAATACAGGAACAATACAAACGATAAACAAAGCAAACGTGACGTTTCAGAGTACAAATCAGACTCTTTCATCAGACAAAGGAGAGAAGTTTCAGAATTATTTTCTTTGATTTTTCGTTTTGAGTTGAGACTTTTGTCAAATTGACATTTTTGAGGAATCACAGCAACACAGATTAATTTGGTTTGAAAGTTTTTTAATTATACCTCTTTTTTAAGTAAATTCAGCCGAATAGGGTCCTTTTCTACAGAACAATACAAAAACACTGATGTCGGAATCGGATAATTTGAAAAGAAAAATTGAGCAGTTCCCTTGCATTTGTTAAATGGAGAGAGTAATGTTGCTCATTGTTCTGTAGAAATATACCGTATTCGGCTGAATAAACTTAAAAAAGGGGTAGAATTCAAACCCAATGAATCTGCGTTGCTGTGATGTCTAAAAACTGTCAATTTGACAAAAGTCTCAACCCAAAACGAAAAATCGAAGGAAAATAATCCTAAAACTTCTCTCCCCTCCTGTCTGATGAAAGAGTCAGATTTGTACTGTGACACGTCATAGTTCGCTTTGTTTATCGTTCGTAGGCAATCTGTTTTTCAAGAAACTGCCCTTGACAAATAGTTTAATCCTGCAATCCGCAAGGGTGTTTTTTTATTTAATTTTTAATAATTCTGTTTCAGATATTGGGAGTGGAAACCAAGATAAAAACTAAAAAATTGCAGCGACATCCTCTCAAAATAAGCTTTAATCGATACGCAATGTACCAAATTCCCCATCGTCCATATTCAAATTTTAAGGCTTTGGTCGCCGCGCAGAGGGATATGGAAATAATATGGTCATCGACTTCACGTAAAACAATGTCCCCTTCAAGGACAAAATCGACAGGTCGCACCATTTTTCCAAAATCATCAATTTTCTTCTAGAAAATAATATTTCCTTTTCAATGTTTCACCACATGTATAGGTTCATCTGCGGAATCATAGGATGCCTATTTTGGGAGGTGAGACTTTTGACAAAAGTCTCACAAAATGAAGAATCAGAACATAATAATTCTGCAAATTTTCTCGTTTGTCTCATGAAAGAGTCAAATGTGTACTCTCAAACGTCACAATTCGCTTTGTTTACCGTACGTATCGTTCCGGTATTATCCATTAGGCAACCTGTTTTCCTAGAAGCTACCCTTGACAAATAGTTCAATCCTGCAACCCGCAAGAGCGTTTTTCGTAAAAAAAAAACCAAATTATTTAATTTTCAATAGTTCTATTTCAGATATTGGGGGAGAGAACGTATTTTAATCTACTCGGTGCCCCGGCTGTCTCTTCGGGAAGTTCAAGTGTTCATAATAGGCCAGGGAGTGATATGAAGGCTTCATTTATGCAGTAAATGGGAGATAAGCGTAAGCTGTACGTCAAATTATACCATGTGTGTATAAGCATCAATTCGATCGGAGATATTTGGGTCACGAAATTTTATGTGAAATTATTTTGATAGGTCCAATTTTGAATTCAAAAAAACTCACTAAGTATATTGAATAATCAATTAATCATTTGTCGAAATGAGTTTATTTTTCATCAGTGCAGTTCAACATTCAACCAGGTAACGAAACACCTCATATATCTAAGACCTCTTACTCAATATCTTGGCAAATATTCAACCTCATTCCTTCAATCTCAATGAGTTCTCATCTGCTCTGATGAAGGTTACATTTCTAGATCACACGGAAAAATCATGTTAATTACAATGATTTTTGTTGACCTGCCCATTTAAATGGCCCATTCTCTGCTCAAATAACAATCATTGGATGGATATCATCAGGTCTATCTGGATGATATCAATCGCACTCATTAAACCAATTTACTTAACGCTTTCGATTGAAGCGAACATCCATTATAGAATCAGATTACGCATCAGATGTGGAACACAGAAATAGGAAACTATGTATTCTGATATGCTGATTCGTTTGGGGCTATCACCGTTGAGGATCTCTGATTATTTTCAGGCAAATATGCCTGTATTATATGCGGCCTGGGTGCAACACTAATGAAAAATCTTGACTCCGAAGGTATCGATAACGAAATTTGATATAACTCGGTTGATAATTACCTCGAAATCGTTCACACGGTGTGAATTAATCGATTCACGTCATAGTCTGATTGGTACAATGTTATATTTCTAAAAAAAACAAACTATACGGAGTGTTACCGAATTACGACAGTGTCGATTTCAGGCAAGATGTGCTCCCAAGGCCTTTCAGGTAGGAACTAAACGTCAATTCTTTAAAAAAAGACGGCAGGCCATAAAATTAATTATACGAAAACTGCCGACGTGAAGTCAGCAGATCAAAAAGGCCGAATTCGTGAATGGGTTCAAACCTCCAATTATTCCGCAGATACATTCAAAATATTTTCTCAATATTTCCAAAATTACAGATTGGATTGATTTCATTAAAGGACAGCTAAAGGTTCATGAAGATCGCAGAAAATAGAATATTCGAAATTTTTTTTTTCAAATTGATCTTATAACAAGATAATCACGAAACTATGCACAACGTCGTGCATCAAATTTTTTAACCAGGTAAGACACACTGTGAAATAAAGACCTCAAGTTTTGTGCGAAGTTTCTTTGGAACATGAAAGTGTTCGAAGTTCGTGAGATTGAGGAAATTTCATCGAAGATAGACTCCAAATATGTGGTCACATATTATTTATTATAAAATGTTATTTCCAAATTTTCAGCCGGAAATAGATAAATTCAACTCTAACGGCATTCGTTGAGTTTTTTAATAGGTATGCAAAATTATTCTGTGAGTTTTGGAGTTAGTGACGTTTTGCACATTTGACCCACACTCAGACACCTCCACATTCATTCTTCGATGTATACTTGAAATTTTCAGGGCAGTATGAGGTGCAAATATTCAATGAATATGCAGGCAAAAGCTCTCAACTTCACCTCAGAATTCCTGAATGTTGCAGAAGATATGTCAAAGAATAGTGAACTTTTTTAGGACTAACACAAAATTCGAACCGTCAGTTTTACTTGAACCCGATATTTTCCTTCGGTAAACTAGCTATTTAGCTATCGATTAAAGCTTGTTTTGGGAGTAGTCTGTATCAAAAATCAAATAATTTTTTTATGGAAACCGCCCGTGCGGATAGCAGGATTTAACTATTTTTCAAGGGCAGTTTTCCGGAAAAACAGGTCGCCTAATGAACCATACAGGAACAAAATGAACGATAAAAGAGCGAACTGTGACGTTTCAGAGTACAAATCTGACCCTTTCATCAGACAAACGTGAACATTTTCAGAAATATTTCGGCTTCCATTACTTTGAAAGGGTAGTTTAAATCTAAGAAACTTTGGTATTACTTTATTATTTCCGCATCTGAACATGGAAGTAAGGCTGTTTTCTTTGTGTGATGGTTTATCATATAATCCTTCCAATTTATATTGCTCATTAGGCAATCTGTTTTCCGAAAAACTGCACTTGACAGATAGCTAAATCCTGCAACCCGCAAGGGCGTTTTCCATTAAAAAAATTTATTTAATTTTCAACAGTTCTGTTTCAGATATTGTTGGTGAAAAGCCATGAAAAAACCTAAAAAATAGATATTCAGCACTTTTCAGATGACTTATTCTATCGATTCCCCACATTACGTGTATGAAACTTCCCGGCGAAATCCGATGAACGTGAGTTCTCAATATTTTGAAGCTAAATAAACCAGCAAATTTCCGAAATCCTATCAATTATCCTCTTAATAATCGAATTCAAAATCGCGAGAGAGCAGAATCAATTCATGAATCGAATAATCATTTCATCTTCATCAATCTAAAAACTATAAGGAAGAATCAAGATCCCATTCTAAATCCAGAACAAAGAACAAATTTGATGTCATCAAGTTCCCGGGAAACTTATTCCTCAGAAATTCGTTTGTGTTCCGTTATTGTCAATATCGACCATTCGTTTTATTGTCACAGGGAGTGATTTAAAAGTAAACATGGTCTTTCAATTAGTTATGTACTCTTCAAAGACAGCAATAAACATAACAAGTCACTGTCAGTAACCGTATCGTCATGTAACCCGAACAGTTAGTGGAATATGTCAAGTAGCCAATTGACGTTGATCTTGAATAGTCTCTCTTGACCCTATCCTTATAACTGTGGTGTTCATTCCAAATATAGGATGCATTGAAAAACAGAAATCAGTAATACTGCCTATATCCTATTAGGTACTAGGGTGAACTTAGAAAAACACGCGCAAAAAATAGTAATTCATAAACATTGGCCATTGCTGATATATTATGTATTCATATTAATTTTATTTGAATGCTTACATAAATGTTCAACCATCTCATTGTCACCAGGACGAGATCGGGGATATGCAGGATAAAAAATGCGTCTACAATATGCTGGATAAAAAGAAGGTGTCTAAAGACAAATCTTCGATGAGTCTTGGTAATCATCAACACTTACTAACAGTGTACCCGAATTCTTGATACAAATACATTTCGCTTTATATTTTCTTGTGTACTATATATATGCAATAAGCATCAGGATAATGAATGGCAGTTAATAAGCTTAATGAGCTCAAATTCAAGATAAAAATGACCCGGGAAATATTTTCATTTTTACCCTTCCAATAATATTGATAACACCAGAAGCAATCAGACCATATAGCAGTATGATATGAAATGAGGAGACGTGGATGTGATGCAAAAATAAATAATTTAGTCTACGTCATTATAATAAAAAGAGTGGATACCTAACAGTTGATCATGCAATAAATACTAAAATACTCAGAAAGTGCTGATTTTCCATCGGAAATAGGACAGAGCGAACGGATGTTAATGTCAAGTGCAAGAAATAATGTTAGTAACACCGCACGGCACGCTACCTAACCTCAAATTCTAGAGATATAAATAAGCATCCAAGACAGGAACCCGACTTATTTCAGGACACTTTTTTCACCTGATCCATACGAGGAAATTTCGAAAGAAAAAGATACACAGAGTGGTTGTTTGAATGTATTTTATTGGTTAGTAGTGCAGCATGTGAGTGTGTGAAAACCGATACTTGGCGGTTGAGCTGAATGTAACTCACTTAATTTTTCTTGCTTTGGAATGTGTGTAGGTCTGCGTACTGTTGCTATTGGAAGCATCTGCAAGAAACACGGGGCATATTCGCCATGCACCTTCACTCAAAACATTGCACCCGAACAGAACTAAAAGCACCACTGTTATTTTCCGTCAACCTTCGAGAGACAACTGGTTACTGGTTTTGTTGTCAGCACTGTGTATAAACTACAGATGGTATCCACAATAAATTTGAAGTGGGCGATGGAAACCGAACCTTGCCGAGCAGGCCAGGCTAGTCTACGATGGCGGCTTGAGAGCTTATAAATGACATCACCCGATCTTCTAAAAATAACGCTTATGTTGCCGTGTTCTCCACTACCACACTGGTTACGCTCCTGACAATCCGCACGTCAAGTTCGGGAACTGTGACAACTGCCACCACCCCTAAGTTCACCTTCGGTGGTTTTAGAAGTAAAGGACCGTTCTTATTGGTTGATGGTGCGCCACTGGCTTGCGCATAATTTTGCTGTTGTTACTCAACCTGAATACTTCCTGTTTAAGCAGGGGTAGCAGGTGGAGCATCGTAGGAAGTGACTAATTTCACGCTTAGGGTATCGCACAAAGGTGCGATACCCTAAGTAAAGACTTAGGGTTACCAAATCGTTCAGTTCGATTTTCATAATCGAAATCAGAGAAAATATTTTCTTGAATTGTTATTTCGTATTCCCGGATTTTATTGAATTTTCGATACCCAAATATCTTCGAGATATCTCTAGAGTACCCTTAAAAGTGAATATGTCAGAAATTAATCCCTGATAGCTGGAAAACATATACAAGCAAAATTATTGTGTTTCTGATGAATTTCATAAAACAATGAAGAGGTTTTTCGTATGTTCGTGAAACGTATTGTTTTCATTATCATCTTTCTATTTTTGGGATAAGGGAGTTTATTTCGAACAGCTGGAAGTGGAAAAACGAAATCTCCTTTCTCAGTGCGGATAAGTAAACACAGTACTCAACTGTTGAAGTGAGCAAGAATGTATCATGTTCATGATTATTTATACAAGAAAAAAGGTAGGTTTTTTCAGTTGAATAAAAATATTGGGTAGCTCCGAAGTAATTCGAAAAACCTGAAATTCTGCTGAATAATACTTCCATTTCATTCGATCAAGAGTTTAAAATAAATTGCACCATAACGAATTTTCACACGTTTGTTCTGGCTTTATCGTTTCGGCACAATGTCTGTAATTTTCGAATTTTGAGCTGAAATCGGAACTCACTGATGAAGAATCCGTGGCCAAATTTGATTCTGTCCGACCGGCCGTGTGCGCTATCACTTTCGAAAGGAAGGACCTAGAGTCTTGAAATGTTCAGGTTCGGTTTTGATCCTGAATATCTCGGTTGAGTGCTGAATGGTTTTTGTGTTAGTCATTCGAAGTTTTGATTTTTAAATAAATTGAAAAATATTTATCTGATTGGAATGAAACTTGGTTAGAAGACGAACAGTGTCAATAAGAAGAATTATCCATAGAAAAATTTGAAAGAAAAATAATTTTTTTTGCAAATTTTCATTTTTCATTTATATTTCACTGAAATTTTCAAGTCGCCATTTTGCAATGTGAACAAACGCATAAAAGTTGCTGGCTTCACGTCAGTCGTTTTATAGGTTTTTACTCTACCCAATGGCATCCACATTTTGTAATCCAGTATTTTGCTGACGTCAATTCGGTATGAAAAGTATTTTCAAATAAAGTAAAGAATAATTTATGGAACTTCGCAGTTTTTCGATAATCTCCAAAGATGCCAAGAATTTCCGAATTTCTATATGTTATATTGTTAGATATAGTGAAAACATCTTTTCTCATATAATCAATTCTTTTTTTAATTTTTTCTTGTATCGAGATATTTTAGGAGAAATTTGTATTATATTTCAGGTTTTTTTTTGTTTTCGCTCCCATTATCTGAGAACGAACTATTAACAATCGTTTCAAGATCAAAAAGAAATCATTATTCATGGAAATCGATCTTATGAACTGCGGAAATAGAACTTTTTGTCGAGGCCAGTGTCTCGAATGTTGCCTAATGAACAATATTCGAAATCTGTAATGCAAACGATTAATAAAGAGTACTGTAACGTTTCAGAAATTATATCTAACTCTTTCATCGGGCAATAAGCTGAAAATTCTCAGAATAATGATTTGCAATACTTTTGTATTTCGAGAAACCTTTGTAAAATTTTTTCAAATCAGAGCAACGCTCTTCTTTAAATCTAGCCAAATTTGGTCCATTTCTTTTAAACAATGGGCGAAATTATTTTCAGCAAAATACAGGCCTCGATTATGTTTTTTTTTTTGATTATATAGTTTCGTCATCAGTATATCTTTGTATTAATTATCCCAATCTATCATGAGATTTCCAATGGTCGAACATAATGAATTCGATCATTGAGATATTTTTATATTTCCATTTTTAAGGTTGTTTTTTTTTTGATTTATTTGTTTTGTGAATTGATATGGTTGCAGTGAGCATGCATTTCAAATCATATTCAGTTTTGAAAACTTTTCTCATAATGTTTTGTTCTGAAAGGCCATATACATAAAGAATCACATCTAATGAATTCGGTTGTTCATGGTGGTTCGTTTGCTCTTATTGCTTATTGCTCTTATTCTTGATGATTCGTCTGAGAATAAGTTTTATGTCTAAATTTCTTCTATAAGTTCTCTCGGATATCTATTTCTTCAAGAAATGATGTAATGAAATCCAATTCTTTTCGGGAAATCATTTGGATTGATGAAATTAGATGAGCTTTATCGCATAAAAGGAATTTGATAGGGGGAATTTGCGTTTTTTGAGAATTGGTCCGACCCAACTCTTTCCAGATAACATCATGAACAAATTGCCAACAACCCTTTGGATTTAGCGATATATTTAAAAGTTTTTCCTCGAAGATTTCCATAAATATGTTACTCGCAGCAGGAGGAAGACAAGAACCCATTGCCATTCCCAGGTTTGACAATAAATAATTCAAAGAGGAAAGAGTCCTCCTGAATTTTTCTCAACGAAAAAAAAATAATTTCGCCCATTTTTTTACAGAAAGAAGCCATATTTGGAAAAAATACTGAAAAAAGAAGTAGAATTGAACATTCTTCATATGAAACTGGAATGCTGTAATTTGCGAAAATGTCCATTTTGACAGAATTCTGGAAATACAAAAGGATTGGAAGAAATAATGATAAGTTATTGCCTGATGAAGGAGTTGGATATAGACTCTGAAAGCTTGCAGTTCAATTGGTTTAATCATTGGCATTGTTCCGATTTTGTTCATAAGGTAACATTTTCTCAAGAAACCCTTGACGAATAGTTTAGATCCGTTATCCGCAAAGGAGATTTCTAAAAATAATAATTCTTATAAAATTTTTAATATTTCACTTTCGAATATTGGGAGCGAAAACTCAAAAGGAGCCTGAAAAATATTAATCCTCATACCCTACCATTTCATAGATCCTAATGATATTCCATCCATTTTCTTCATCTTTGAGGACTTCACAATTGGAATGTTTTAGGAAAATAAACTGAGGAGAGGCTTCAAAACGGTGGTGACACCCGATAAATATGTACGTCTAGGCTCTCTCACTCGCTTAAGTTATTCTGAGGCACGCCCAGAATTTAGTTAAGTAGGGATATGCTTGCGCTACCCTCCCTAATCTTACTACCGCAAACACTCCTCAAAGACGTTATTTTTTCTTTAAGTCTTTTGGGCTGGCTCGAAAGCCGTCACTCATTCGAATTTCATTCGCATAGTTGAAAAAAATTTTATAACCCTTGAAATGGTGCAATACAATATTTTGAAGCCAAAAACAACCTCCTAATTTTCACTAATATTGCCTATTTTTCAACAACCATGAAGCAGGTCTGCTAAAACCTGTATCACGCCATGCCTTTTTAGAGCTTATTTTTCTGCCTGACTTCGGGAGTCATCAGTCCTGAATTCTCGTGCCTAAAAAAATCAACAGAACAAGCTCGAACACACCTTTTTATTTCAGCCACATAGTCAGTCAGTCAGAAAGACACGATGAAGTAGTAGGTGTAATACATGTTTTTGAAACACATATTTTACGCGCTGAAGAAACCTCAAGATATTGATTATCGATTAAAGCTTATTTTGGGAGGATTTCGCATCATTTTTTGGGTTTTCAATTCCAATATGTGAAACACAACTATTTTAAATTAAATAAAATGTTTTTTTTTATGAAAAACGCCCTTGCGGATTGCAGTATCAAACTATTTGTCAAGGGCAGTTTCTTGCAAAACAGATTGCCTAATGAATAATACAGGAACAATACAAACGATAAAGAAAGCGAACTGTGACGTTTTAGAGTACAAATCTGACTCTTTCATCAGACAAAGCAGAAAATCAAGAATTATTTCCTTTCGAATTTTCGTTTCGATTTGAGACTTCTGTCAATTTGACAGGAAATAATTCTTGGAATTTTCTGCTTTATCTGATGAAAGAGTCAGATTTGTAATCTGAAACGTCACAGTCCGCTTTCTTTATCATTTGTATTGTTCCTGAATTGTTCATTAGGCAATCTGTTTTGCAAGAAACTGCCCTTGACAAATAGTTTGATACTGCAATCCGCAAGGGCGTTTTTCATGAAAAAACCAATATTTATTTAATTTTTAATAGTTCTGTCTTAGATATTGGGAGTGAAAACCCATAAAAATCCTGAAAAATTATCAAGATATTGATGTTTGAATTAGACAAGTTGAAATGAATCCATTAAATGTTGAAGTTCTAATAATCCCGTCAAGGAGTGCAACATCTACTGAATGTTGCAACCACAAAAGAACGGTAGTAGTCCAATATTCTGTTCATAATAAAAGCAATAGAAGCGATACTAAGAGCTTATTATACCTCGTGGATTGCCAGGATGATTTGACACTTTTGGATCTCCTTGAAACCACTAGCTTGACCTTTCGGAGCTTCCACCGTAATTTTTACGTCGAATCATTACAGTTATTACCGATGAGAGGTATCGAACTGTGAAATATGACATTTTATTATACATGCAAAAACCGCACGCAGAGTATAAAAGCAATAAGACACTATATTCCTGTTTCCATTATGTTAAAACGAAAGAATGAACGTCCCGCACATTTCTTATTGTATCTGCCTCACAGAAAGTTGAAGTTCGTCAGATCTTAAGCCGGGTCCAGATGAGTGTAATGCGAACAACGAATGCCATAAATTACAGGAAGTTTTATGGTTCGAGGCAGCGTTCTTTTTGCTCCATCAGGACTCGGTTTTCAACTCGAACGATGCATTTGTTGTATTATTCGAGGCTGAGCTCGAGTGCCGTCCACACTATTCGCCGAATCGTTTATCAAATTCTATTGCATTCGCTGTTCGGATTACAATCATCTGGACCCGAATGTTAAGATGACTCTGGCGAAATTGTTCTCAAACTTATTGCTGTCTAACAGGGCCTACAATCTTAGAATCTTCGTCATGGCCAATAGGACACTTGCCTTTATTTTCTTTATTATTGGAATCGCATATTCTATCCATAAGAAAAATGGCAAGATTCGATCGTCATCAAAAATAACCATTTCAACGAGAAAAAAAATTTTCAAATTTTGTTCCACATATTGGCTGTTTAGACGCTCGAACGTGATAAAAGCACTTTCTTTATCTCTTTCCGTGTACTTTCCACTCTATCAAGGCAATAGACAGCAGCGGCTGTATCGATAGTAGAATCGTGCTGTGACGTGTGACGTATAGGAGGCGATCCACCACGTTTCATTCAATTTGAACTTGCGCCTTGCATCTCGATTTCACCAACCATTTTCAATACCGAATGTTTCAAAATTCGCGAAAGTGTGATAACGTACATTATAATCTTGTATCGAAATAAAAATATGCTATTTAATGTTACATCCGAGAGACCTATTCCAAGCTAAATTGCGATGATGATTGGTGAGAAGCAACTTATTTACCCAGTATCACATTTTACCTTTGTCTGACTGAAAAGTCGTCAATAATGATGATTGCTGATTGAGCATATCAACATATTGTTTTGGGGTCGGTTTGGCAATATGATAACGAATTACCATGTTTCACTGTCAAAATTATTCAATCTCTCATCCATCATATTAATTGAAATAACTATAATAATGAAAATAAAATTTTCGTATCTACTCCAAACTTCTTTAGTAAAAGAAATGCTACATATGTTCGGACATCTTCAGGCATCTGCAGAAAAATATGAAAATACTATGGTCGGAGTCGTGAAATAAGGGAAGACAATAATGGAAAAACACACAAAAAGAGTAAACATTGGTATGAAATATGAATAGTAAAAAATAAATAATATAAATAATAAAATTATCTATTATATTAGGTGAATTATGTAATACCTTTTTCTAAACCTGTATTTCCGCAAAAAAAATATTTCAATTTGTATTAACTGAACAAAATAATTAAAATCAGAAAGAAAGAGAAACAGTAAACACAATTGAAATAATAAGAATACAAACAATGCCATCTATCGTGGCATGATAGGAAAGGGCTAGTTTGATGAAAAATTGTGATTTTTACTATATTCTCAGGCAAGTTAAAACAGTTATATTTAGTGGGATTCATCTTGAGATTTCTTCATCGATACAATTTTATGTATCATGACGGTGACGAAACCTCATACTGAAATGAAAATTTCTTTAATTTGAATTTCCTCTAATCAAAACGAAGAATGGCACGAAATTTTTTTACGAGTGAGAATGAAACCAATGATTCCGCAGATATACCCATTCAAAATTTTATTTACCCAATATTTCCAAGAATACAGATTAGATAGAATTGAAATCCAGTCCTTTATCGAAAAATAACAGTTCGAAGGTTCATATAGAATTTAATGAGTATAATATGACAAGAAGATCACAGAATATTGAATATGTATTTGAAAGAAAAAATTTGAAATTTTTTTTCAAATTATTCTTATACAGGGTGTTCTACAAGCTCTATGACAAACTTTGACAGATGGTAGCTATGCTTATTCTGAACATTTTTTTTCCTATGAACATAGGTCTTATTCGTTCTCGTTTCGAAGTTACCAGCATTTGATAAAATTTATTTCCATGTTTTGATCAAGTAGACCGACATAAAATATAAATATAAATGGATAGGTCAAGGAGGACCAATACAATGGCCACCATCTAAATCCCTTAGATTTTTTATTTATGGGGACATATGAAGCAGTTTGTTTATCATGTTCAAGTCGAATCTCATCAACAATTACTTGATAGAATTCAAGATGCAGCAAACCAAATACGAAACCACCCAAATCTGATCCGCCAAGTAACGGCATCTTTAGATCGTCGATGTGAAGCTTGCATTCAAGCCGAAGGCGGATATTTTGAACAATTTTTATAGTATCAAAGTTTTCATTTATAATTATGATTTGAACCTGAAAATATAATTTCTCAGATGCTTGTATCTTCTCAACAAAAACGAATCGGATATATGTTCATAGGAAAAAAATGTTCAGAATAAGCACAGCTACCATCTGTCAAAGTTTGTCATAGAGCTTGTAGAGCACCCTGTATAACGATCATCACGAAATTTCGTAAAAGTTGTGTTTTAGCATCTTCGAACTAGGTGCGAAGTTTCATCATGATTGAATCAGTATTTCTTGAGTTATGCCGAAAAAAACAAAGGTATCGGAACGAAAACTACGAATTTTCATATATTTTTTCCTAATATCTCCAAAACTAATAACCGTAGCGGATTGAGAATTGATACACTCCTGCAGAATAGGGAGCTCAAAATTCGCGCTGAATTTTTTCCAAATGTAATGAACAGTTCACGAAAAAAAAATTTTTTCGAAAAAAATTTTGACAAAAATTTTTGTCGAAATTTACGGATTGTATGATCTCAACAAAATTTCGCGATGAGTTGCGCGTTGCTATACGCCAACTAACTGCCAAGTTTCGATCCAATCGTTTCAGTAGTTTTCGAATTATTGCCAAAATAAAGTCAAAACTTCAAATGATGATAGCTTCATCTGTCAATTCATTAATTTTTTCAAGGGCTCGATTTACTGCAAGAGTATTTTTCAAATATCGAACGGTTAAACCCTTTAGGAATTAGAAGGTGATAATATCATGACAAGTTAAGAATGACCATGTTCGAGTACTAAAATCTATTCATTGAGTTGAATGATTGTGCCAGCTGATCCATTTACTTTCTTTAGTTTTTCAGGAAACAGTATTTCTTCATGCAATTATGTATATCAGTGTATCATAGAATTGTAATTGTCCCTGAACCCAGTGGTTTAAACTTGTTTCGATCCTCAATTCCCAACTCAAGTAACCAAACAGTAAATGCTTTCATAAATTTTTTGACTATACTTTCCTGAATATGAAATTAATTCCAGAATAAAATTTCTCCGAACAATTGCCCCCAATTCAAACCATAACAAGTTTTCATAGAACTACATTCTACCTAAATTCCAAACCATCAGAGTCCAAGAACAGTGGCGCCTCAAAGTAACAATTTCATACCGCGGTTCCTTCAATATCACCGACACGTGTCCGTCAAATTTCAAATCAAAAATTTCCTAACGAGCATCGGTGGTACCGAATTGATTAGTAACGATAACAAAAAACATTTACAACACGGAGCCTGAGTTGAGAAAGAATCGGCCTTTGTAACTGTTATCTAGCACGGGGAATGAAGAAGTTTTGTCAAGATCCAGTTATTCTTCGCCATTCACTGCGCTTAATTGATTGGTTTCAGAGTGATCGAGAACGTAATACCTGAAACATTTTATATTGTTTCATTTCGTTCCTGAAACGTTGTACTCGTATGTTGCATTTCAATGTTATGACGTTGATTAGATGACGAAAAATTGAATAGTATACTCCATTCACTTTAATAAAATATCCCGATTGGCCATGACATTCTGACACATTTCACCGTGTATATTTTGAAAATGTTCGGTTATAGTCATTTTCCTGTCATGTAACTACGCAACGTTGTAATCTCTACATGGAAGTCGTAGTAATTACGTATTTTTCAAAATGTGAATTTACTTTGGGAAAATAATGAATTTGAAAAAATATTATGTGAATTCAATAACTCCAAAGACCTGGCGAATGCCGAAGAAACTTTTTTCTCTATTCACACTGGAAATATTTCACGTGTATAAACATGGTTGGAAGATTCATTTACACTATTTTCTTGTACGGAAATCAAGAATCGAGTGTTGAAATTTTACTGAAAAATAATGGATAGAAGTCCGTTACTTTGTGATAGTTCATTCGAAAAAAAATAATAGTACTCAAATAACCATGCAGTAAAACTAAACGAACAGACGAACCTATGGCATTCCCTACTCTTCGAAATTCTCAAGAAATAAGTCTACCGAAGACATTTAAATACCTTGTTGCACAACTTGTTATACTCCAGTATGAAAATGTAGTAGTACTACAAAACATGTCACCTTGAAAGAACTAACTCAATTTACAAAGTTCTTGGGAATCTGTATGAACGATACAATGGGTTTTCACTCACATACGTCGAAAATGTTGGATAGCTTGTGATAAATTATTGATCCCAAATTATCAGGGTTACTATCAGAAGAAGCAGATTTCAATTCTTCATAGCACTTCCTGATCCTTTGTCTCTGCTTCTTCAAAACTACCTTCGGCATTTTTAGTTTCCAAGGGTGATGATTATGTTGAGATTGAGAGTAGAAATTTGGCAATATCTCTGAGAATTATTTTGACAGTGCCGATATTTCACGAGTGCCAACCTGCGTCAGTTTTAAGTAGAAAAACTTGATAGGCCTAAATCATGGACAACCGGGATAGTTTATAGAAGTGAATGAAGTATATATGATATACCGTTCAAGCGTTCAGCTTCCATTCTAACGCATTTACGGCCATCAATTTCGAGTATTCTCACTTAATAGCCTTGTCATTTCTTTCTCGTCAATTGAAGTAACAGGAAATTCGTTAAAAGCAGACTATTGATCCAATAGACATAAATAACTTCACTCATTAATAATATTGACAATAAGACGGTATTATGTCAAGATTGTTGATCGTGTGAGGTGGATATATTATCAAGAATAATGATTAAGTACAACCGGCACGAGCAATGAAGGTTCGCCAACTAAGAATTTTACACGATCAATATTACTGGCAAATATACATAAACACACGAACAAATATTCGTCGATTTAAAGAGAAACAAACATACCCCTATGATCTGAGGTAGTCATGTCATTCCCCATGGCAAAGACAAAGGGGAAGAGAGTGTCATTTAATGCAAAACTGGTCAGGGTTCTTCGTCCTTATGGCCCATCAACAAGGTTTAACCCTGAATGATATGGGACACTTAAAACCCTATATTATGGCGATGCTCCGGAGGAATAGTGCCACCTAGGAAAATTCGTACGAATTCCAACAATTTTAATGTGAAAACCTTGAGCGCTAGTTATGACGTTCATTTCCTTTGTCATTTTTGCTGATATTGTGAAATGCGCAATGCAAAACGATGGGAACTTTTACTCTAAAAGATTCCATGTCCATTCATTGCTGGGTGGCCTAGGGAACCAGTTACACAACACACACACAGAATAAAAGAGTCAAACTTGATCAGTTCCGTTTATCGGGATATTCTCATTCTCCATTACCTTCAGATTGAAATATTTCCAGAAAGGGAAAATGGCTCAGAAAACTCCATCTGTTTTTATTGAAATGGCATGTCTCATTTAGTGAATAGCGGCATCATGGAAGAATATAAAAACAAACATGTATCACAGAAATAATAAAAAAATCGCACATTCACTTGTTTGTATGTATGATTCATCACGAACACAAAATTCGAGTGAATTGAATCTAGAAAAGCACTGACGTGAAGTCAGCAGCTTTTACGCGCTTGTTCACATTGCCAAATGGTGACTTGGAAATTTCAGTGAAATTTGAATGAAATATAAAAATTTTCAAAAAAAAAATAAAATTTTTTCTTCGAATTTTTCCATGCATAATTCTTTTTATTGACACTGTTCATATTCCAACCAAGCTTCATTTCGATCAGATAAATATTTTTCGAGTTATTGAAAAATCAAAATTTCAAATGGCTGTAGCACAAAAACCATTCGACAGATTTGGCCCATTAACGAACTTAACCGAGATATTCAGGATCTCAACCTAACCTGAAAATTTCAAGACTCTAGGTCCTTCCTTTCGAAAGTTACAACGCACACGCCGGACGGACAGAATCGATTTTGACCACGGATTCTTCATCAGTGGGTCCAACCTAGTCGTTTAAGACCGACTTCGGCTCAAAATTCGAAAATTACAGACATCGTGACGAATGATAACGCGCTGTTCCCCAGAACGAGCGCGTTAAAATTCGCACATTCACTTGTTTGTATGTATGATTCATCACGAACACAAAATTCGAGTGAATTGATACATTTCCTCATGCCCACGAGACTCCTAAAGTCTCGTCTCGAGTCTCGTTTCGTACCCCTCAGTCTCGTCTCGTGCGAGAGTCTCGACGAAAAAGTCTCGCAGAAACTCTCATCTCAGAAACTACTGCAGCGATTGGATTGAAACTCGGCATTTAGGTGGAGTATAACGACGCGCAACTTTCAGAGAAATTTTGTCGAAATTATACTATCGGCAAATTTGGAAAAAATTTGCTTTCAAAATTTTTCTCGGAAACTGTTCATCATATTCAAAAAAAAAATTCACAAAGACTTTGAGCTTCATATTTTACAGCAATGTACTAAATTTCAGTTGGATAGGATCATAATTTTTGGAGCTATTGGAAATGTGAAATTTCGTGGTTTTCTTCTCAATATCGTTGTTTTTTTCGGTATAACTCAAGAAATACAGATTCAATCATGATGAAACTCCGCGGCTAGTTTGAGGATGCTGAAACAACCTTGTGCGAAATTTCGTGATGATCGTATCATTAGAACAATCCTTAAAAAAATTTAAAATTTCATTTTCAACTATTCACTATTCTGTGATCTTCTTATATTATCCTCATTAAATTCTGTATCAACCTTTTAACTGTCATTTTTCGATGAAGTACTGGATTTTAATTCGATCTGATCTGTATTTTTGGAAATACTGGGAAAATAAAATTTTGAATGGGTATATCTACGGAATCATTAGGCGGATTTTGCCCAATATTTTCAAATGAATAGCATCAAACGACTGGAGAACAAATTTTCGAAATTTTAGCCAAAACGATACAGCTAGCGACATCTATTGTCACTACATCTGACTATGGAAATGTCCATACATTTTTAAATTCATGTTGAAAATGGCATTAAATGACTGGAAAACAATTTTCGAAATTTTGCCCACCTAGCGACATCTTTTGTCACTACATCGAACTACAAAAATGTCCCTAATTTTTTAAATTCATGCTGAAAATGGATTTGAATGACTGGAAAACCAATTTTCAAAATTATGACCAAAACGATACAGCTGGCGACATCTGTTGTCACTACTTCGAACTATAAAAATGTCCATAATTTCTGAAATTCATGCGGGAAATGGCATTAAATGACTGGAAAAACGATTTTCGAAATTTTGGCCAAAAAGATATATCTAGCGACATCTATTGTCATTACATCGAAATATAAAAATGTCCATAATTTTTTTAATTTATGCTGAAAATGGCCTTAAATCACTGGAAAACAATTTTCGAAATTTTGGCCAAAACGGTACACCTAGCGACATCTATTGTCACTACGTTGAACAATGAAAATGATTTTTTAAATTTAGGCTGAAAATGGCATAAGAAGACTGTTTATGCAGTTTTTGCCAAAACAATACAGCTGGCGACATCTATTGTCACCTCGTCGAACTATGAAATGTCTTTCGAATTTCATGCGCATCAAACGACTGCAAAAACAATTTTCGAAATTTCTGCCGAAACGATACAAGTAGCGACATCAATTGTCACTACGTCGATTTATCAAATGTCTAATTTTCGAATTTCATTCTGAAAATGACATTAAATGTCATCATATCATTTTGGCAAAAATTACGAAAATTGTTTTTCCATTTATGCCATTTCCAGCATAAAATTCGATTTTATAGTTCGACGTTGTGACAATAGATGTCGCAAGCTGTATCATTTTGGCCAAAATTTCGAAAATTGTTTTTGAAGTCCTTCAATGTAATTTTCAGCATAAATTTCAAAAATCATGGACATGTTCATAGTTCGATGTAGTGACAAAAGATGTCGCTAGCTGTATCGTTTTGGCCAAAATTTCGAAAATTATTTTTCCAGTCCTTTAATGCTATTTTCAGCATACATTTCAAAAGGACATGTTCATAGTTCGATGTAGTGACAATAGATGTCAGTAACTGTATCATTTTGGCAAAATTTCGAAAATTGTTTTTGCAGTAATTTTCAGCATGAAATTAGAAAATTAGAATTAGTGTGAAGGTGTCACACAATCAATAAAAATTTATTCGAAATCTGAAAATGGTTCCGCTGGGCGCTGATATAATAATTCAGAATGTGTTTTATGTAGTCAGTTAAGATTTCCACGGAAAAAATGTTGATATTGGACATCGAATCAACATGTCGACCCAAAATCGAATCATGAAAACAAAATCTTCAAATGATTAAGAAGTAAAATAACTTATTTCCGATTTATATATTTATTTTCACAACAATTGTTTCGTCATGATAACATGACTTCATCAGGTGAGCATGGTAACTGATTACATATTTGGGATACAGTTCTTTAAATGGTTGAGTAAGGGAGATTTATTCAGGTCCGTTTGGTCGTTGAGGAAAATCTGTTTTTTATTGTACCTATTTATCTCCATTGCTTCCAGAAAGTTCAATTTTAGGGTCTCATTTTCCACGTGCAAAATTTCGAAATTGCTGTCGAAATCATGACTAGTCTCCAACAAATGTTTTGCATATGTTGAATTATGAGCTTCGCTTACGTATGCTTTCTGATGTTTTCCTATCCTAGTTCCAAATGATCTTCCTGTTTGACCAACGTATATATATGGGCAAGTACCGCAGTTCAACTTATAGACTCCAGACTTTCCATCTTTAGGGACTTTATCTTTATTGTTTTTTTATTAAATTTGAGTTTCTAGTCTTAAATGAAATATGGTAATTATTATTTTTCTTTAGATATGTTGCTATTTTTTCAGATTTATGTCCAATGTATGAAAGGGAAATACATTTATTATCTTGTGAAATTGTTGGATATACAAGTGAAATAGATTTTTTCAGTTGCATTCGATTAAGTAGTTTGTTAATGATAGATGGATTGATACCATTGTTAACTCAACCTTTTTTGAAACCCAGGAATTCCCATAATTTGTTGTATTTCGCACCATATTTTTTCATTTTTTTCAACTATTTGAAGAACTGTATCCCAAATATGTAGTCAGTTACCATGCTCACCTGATGCAGTCATGTTATCATGACGAAACGATTGTTGTGAAAATGAATATGTAAAGCGGAAATAAGTTATTTTACTTCTTAATCATCAAGATGAATTTCCGACAAGTAAAGACTGAGACAATCAAGTAAAATCTTCAAATGAGACAAGTATTCCGAGTGTCTCCCGTTCGTTAAAGTATTTTTGGGAAGGAATCTAAATTTGAGTTTGCAATTTCAGACTTCAGCTTTGACTAGAGAGTATATTTTTTGAGATTCATGAGACTTCCGGTTTCACCGGAAGTGACTCCAACTTTCCTCTTCCAAAAAGGGAGCCCCATATTTTATAACAAAAACAGATTCCTTCTGGAATTCTGAGTTGTTTCAGTGCAATTCTCAAAAATATCTTTTTTAGAGCAAAATTGCGAAAAAAATTGAAAAGGGTGATCTGCTGGAACATGGATATCTTTATCCGAAAAATATCGTTTTTAGGATTCTGCGAGAAGTGAAAACAGTTTTTTATACCCCAAATGAAATCTACGTTGAAAAATAATAATTCTGTGACAAAAACATCATTCTTCTGGCAGAATTCTGAAAACGACATTTTTTCAATGAAAAACCTTAAAGTTATTCATGTCTCAGCAGAGCGTCATTTTCTATTTTTTTCGCAATTCCACGTTGAAAAAGAAATTTTTGACGTTAGTTCGAAAATTTCACATTAAAACAACTCAGAATTTTATCAGCAATCTATTTTTATCATGAAATATGGGGCTTTCCATTTGAAAAAAGAAAGTTTGTCTCCGGTAAAACCGGAAGTCCCAAGAATCTCAAAAAAATACAAGGAGTCATCTCTCTAGCTAAAATTTAAGTCTGAAATTGCAAACGTGAATTTAGATTCTATCCCAGAAATATTTTAACGAACGGTATTCGTGGGAAACCCGGTATATATTTTTCGGATTAGAGGTGATCGATGAGATATTATTTCAATAATTTATTCCTTCACTTCGAAAAAGAAACCCAACGCTACACCTCACCTCACCTCTAGGTGATTGGTGGAATATTCTCGTTTCTTATGGACTAACAGTTATAACTCTAGGAATACACAACAACTGCGAATACAAAAAAATATGACTGGGTAGTGGGTACTCATAAATGGCCTCGCCAGCGTGAGATGATTTCACATGATAAATGTGAGAAGGAATTGAATTCGCAATGGCCTATTGGAATTCGAGATTATTGATTAGCATGTTTTCGCATGACTGAATCGAATCAAAATGATTCGGTGAAAATGGCTTGGCGAGTAGAGAAGGAAATTCACATTTTATTTAACGGAAAGAAATATAGAAATCGGAAAAATTCGATACGATGTTCGTTTTGTTGTCCACATGGGAAACTTTTGCTATCGTTTTGCCCAAATTTTTCTCGAAACTGTTCTCAAGCTACAGGGTAGGACTCACTGACTAAAAATTCGATGACGAAATCGGTTTCGTCCGGCCAGCCGTCCGACCGACCTTCGCTACGATAATTTGAAAACGAAGGTAGCTAGCGAATCTAAAGGTAAATCGAGCATAAAAATGCGATCGTTGAGTTCTTTAATGGGCCGAATAGGAGGAACAGTTTCAGAGTCATGCTCATAAGAATTTCTGTTGTTATTTCCTCAATATCCCAGCAACGATTAACGCGATCGCGATTAGTAAATTTCAAAAAACAAGGATTTTCGGAAATCTCCAAATTTCTGTTTATTCATTCATCAGATTCAGATGGAAATTGGCACATACCTTGAGGCCAATAATTCACAACGGTGTACCGAATTCCACGTCGATTCAACGTTTATTTTCCGAGATATCAGAAAAAGTATGTCATATTTGATGGTTTTTCCTCAATGTCCTCTTAATTTCCAGAATAACTCAAAATTAACTGAAACTATCATGATGAAACTAAGCAACTATATTGGCTAATGCTGTTGCCCAAACTTGTGCAGAATTTTATGATCATCGTGTCATTAGAACGATTCATCAAATTTCAAATTGTTCTTTCATCCTCGTTTGGCCGGATCAATACCTGAGTAGGTGACCACTTTCGCAATGAAATTGAACATGCGCGTTACTGCTACTGAGTTCACGTCAGTGTTTTCCTAGAATTTTCATTTTAAAAGAATTAGTATTCGCAGGCGAGGGCATAGTGAGCAAATACTTATTTATGTAAGTGCGTTATATAGATCATAACGCCCGGATGGAAACATTTGTCCCGAGGGCCTTCGGCCCGAGGGATGTGAGTAAATAAAGCACACTATTTTTGAAGGGTTTTCTACTTCATTGGCGATCGATTTCGGTTTTAAAATACCATCATCAGCTGAAAAACATACAAACAAGGTATAAGACATATAACGCAACGTTGTTCTGTACAATTTTGTGTGAACATTGGTTTTTAAAAAAGAAGCAAACAAGTCAACAAGTTATAAATATCAACCCTAATAAATAAATCATTCGCATTTCTGATAATTTGAGGATAGAAATGCACAACTCAATTAAAATATGATGGTGTGTACGGTAAATACTTGAATATTTTAATTGACGGTGAGTTGTGCATTTTCTAATCTCAAATTATCAGAAATTCGAATGATTTAGTCACTAGGGTTATATTTATAACTTCATAACTTGTTTGCATAACTTCTTCTTTAAAACCAAATTGCAACATAGTATTGTACAGAACCACGATGTGTTATATGTCTTATATCTTGTTTGTATGTTTTTGAGCTGACCTGATGATGGTACTTTTAAATCGAAATCGACAGCCAATAGAGTGAAAACCCTTTAAAAATAGTGTGTTGCATTTCCTCGAATTTTCACAATTTTGAATCTGCCTTCAACTCTTCAAAACACAGGTTGAATAAATAAATTACAACGATAACTATTTCGGAAATAAATTTGGCGTTTTATCCGATTCGATTACATATTTTCAAGAAGGGCCTTTTTGCATTGTTGCAATGACGTGTGAAAACAATTATTTGTAGTAATCACCAATAAATCTCTCTCTCTCTCTATCATATGCCTCGTACATCTGAATTCTCATCAAATTGTTATCAATCAGAAAATATGGATATATGATTGAAAAATAAAGTGACGTTTTGATGATGGAATAATGATAAGTGTGAAGTTTGAAGCTATTTTTTCTTTCCAATGACTTTTTTAAACAATCGTATTGGGTATATTAGTCACAGAAAAAGTCTCATAACTTTTTCAAAAACCTCGTATTTCTTTATATCATCTTGACATACTATATGTCACAAGTTTTTCGCTTTACCCTGGTATTTCATCAGTTTTTTTAGTATATTAAATTCAATTTTTTAAATTAAATTTTTTAGTATAAAATAACCAATTATGAATCTACGGGAGATGATTTTCCATTTATAAGAGGACTGTAGCCTTCTTCGTACACCGGAGGATCTGCAAATCATCGCTTGGAGGATCGGACCTGATCGAAAGACCCTCTCGGTCAGAATGCAAATGTAGGTAATATTATTTTTATTGCTTCCTGCTGGTTTTCTGCCCTCTTTCGTTTTCAGACATTATGTCAAGATATTTCGTCGAAATAAAACCAAAATGACCAAAAACATTCTGTCCCAATGAAAAAGATGCCATCCGCATGTTCTTCGAACAAATTCCAATAATTCCACTACACTTATACGGGGAGACAGAGTTTTTGCTGAGGTTTTTATCTGTGCTCTTGTATCATACGTAAAAATGTATGGTACCCCGTTTACATTTCCTATGCTGATACTACTATTTCACCAACCAATTAGAAAATATAGGGATATGGTTGAAGAATAAAGTGACATTTTGATGATAGATTAATGAACCGAAGTGTGAAGTTTGCAGTTATGTTTTCTATCCAATGTCTTTTTTAATCCATCGTATTGGGTACATTGGTCCCACGAGAACTAGCCTCATTAATTTTTTGGTACACCTCGTATATCGGAATTCTCATTTGAGGAGCAATCAATTAGAAAATACGGGGATATATAGTTGAAGAATAAGGTGACATTTCGATGATGGAATAATGAGCCATTGTGTAAAGTTTGCTGAGTTTTTTCCTATCCAATAATACAGTTATTGCCTTCTCCCTTTGTTCGCCTAATGTTGATAGTGTTCTGCTATTCTTCATCCATTGTTCCAATTTCATAATCATGGAGTAGTAAACTAAAGAGAAATGAGTTCCTTCTTCGTTGTTGAAATTGATCTGCTCGCTAATGTTATTTGTGAAGAAGAGACTGTCTACAGAATACTGAACTATTTCATTACCATCCACTGTAATTATGGTTTGTAATAAATCCACAATAATAATGATGATTTTCGTGTCAAACAATGTTCTTCCTGATCTAATGCCAAAGTGAATAAAGCATATTTGGATATTATTATAAGAGCGATTATTTTACACAACGGTGTTTTTGTTTCTCGCTCCATTATATCTCGAAAACCGTTACATACACAAATGGAATGGGCGAGATGAAATTTCGATTGTTCGAGAAGCTGATGCGTTCACATCTTTGCATCAACAGAAATCGAGAGGAGCGTTTTGCTTGCTTAATGTGCATATGTATGCATGCCTTCTATGAAATGTTCAAGTTTTCATGTTATTTCCTGCAGCGTCCGGAAGTTCCGAACGGTTTACACAGCGGTCGCCCCTCCAGGTAATAATAAAACCTAACGCTGCTTAGCTTCTAGGGAGATAATTCCGATTCACGAAATCATATGATCTCAACGAAATTTTGCAAGTCACTATATCCTATAGGATATAGTGAGATATAATCTCACTGACTTGTTGAGACTTCAGTCCTACCATAAAATTTAACCTCGAATCAGTAAAAACAAAAAGAGTGTGGAAACCAAACAACTTGTACTGAGGTCATATTATAATTATCTATTTTGAAGAAATAGAATTTTTACTCTGCATTTACTGAAGGAATCTATGAATTTTGTAGAACGACACCCCGTTTCTCCTGAATTACACGCATTTCCAGTATTTCTCGCGGTTATTGGCAACGTTGAATTAAGTATCGATAAAAGCTTATTTTGGAAGGATTTCGCATTATTTATAGGTTTTTTCTGGGTTTTCACTCCCAATACCTGAAACAGAACGTTAAAAAATCGAATAGAATGGTTTGTTATCATGAAAAACGCCCTTGCGGATTGCAGTATTGAACTATGTATTTGTCAATTTGACGAAGTCTCAAATCGAAACGAAAAATTGAAAGAAAATAATTCTTGGATTTTTCTGCTTTGTCTGATGAGAGTCAGATTTGTACTCTGAAACGTCACAGTTCTCTTTCTTCATCGTTTGTATTGTTCCTGAATTGTTTATTAGGTTCTCTGTTTTTCAAGGAATTGCCCTTGACGAATAGTTTAATACTGCAATCCGCAAGGGCATTCTTCATGAAACACACAATCTCATTTAATTTTTTTACAGTTCTGTTTCAGATATTGGGAGTGAAAACGCAGGAAAAACCTATATAAACGTTAAATTAGGCAGATAGTGAGAAGGTACCTGACCTTGAGATACTAACGAGGTTTAATGAAACTTGCATGTGGCTGTGTTGCCGAGCCGTAATTTACCAACACGTGGTAGTGTTTGCTCTTTCAAGGTAATGTGAAACACTCAAAAAAAAATGATTAGCATGCGATTATTCCTCGCTTTCATAGATTTCTTTAGACTAAACTCAGTATGTGCGCATTCGAAATCACAAACCAACATCTGCAAAGATATACAGAAAAACATATAAATTGAAAAGTTGAGGGTATTTCCGTTTCAACCGGAAGTATACTTCCATCAAAAAATTGTACATCAGATGCATTTTACGCCATTGCGCTTACCTGCAAAATTTCATCAATATTGTCCTTTTCGTTCGAAAGATATTTACTTGGTTCCATACTTTATCCCAACCCTGTATAGTTGAAATGCTTTATATTAATTTGGTATTTGTTTCAAATAAACTTTTTTATTATAAATATTATACTTCAAGATGTAAGACTACCACATCACCAGACAATAAGTTCACCAAGTTTTTCTTTCTGGGTGCAACACTACTCAGTATATGTATATCGCTTTGAACGATTTCTGGAAGTACCACCCCATTAACACTTGATAGCCAGGGCTGGTCCCCTTGAAGTGTAAAATCTTTCTTTTTCGCTGGTACTCCAAACTTGAGTCATGAAAATTCAGCCACGAAAACTTACGAAATTTCCGGTTTATAGAATTTAAATGGTCGACGCTTAAATTATTACCGACTATTAAATGTCCATATCACGCTACCGTCTATCTAATACATTTGGTCACGTTCTTGCCCAGCAGAATGTACACTATTTTGTACGAGCCACTTACCGCTAGTTTCTATTCCATAATTCAATTTAATGACTTTCTAAGTAAAAAAGGGAACGAAATCGCTGAGCGGTGAATTAACTGGGCTACTCAGTCCTGCGAAACAACATTACCTGGAAATGGTAGCTTGTAGAAATAGGTATATGATGACAGGCAGAGTCAATCAAATTCCGTATTTATGCAAGGAAAAGCATCATGAAAAAGTTTTTTATTTTGCCTTATAGGCGAGATCAATTTTATTTATTTATTTATTTATGAAAAACAGGAATACTAACAGGTTAACCCCAGAAACAGTATTCGCTAAAAGTACAAATATCTACATCCATGCAATAAGCTCACAACCAAAAAACAGCAGAAGCAAAACAGAATATACACATATACAAATAATCAATATACTTCAATTAACAATCCATGATTCATTAAATAATACAATACATCAGCAATTCTATGAGAGTTCTTTCTTCAGCATTTTCTTGAAAGACAAAAAGTTTGAATTAAAGAGATCAAAATTATCAAATAATGTCCCATAAGTATCCATCATACGATTGAGTGGAGAGTTTCGTGAACAATTTGTACGTCTGTACGGGGTGTAAAACAAATTATTATGACGAAGTCTAATGTCAGGAATCCTGAAGGGAATACTCTCCAATGTCCTTGGAATCGAGACCATATTATTTACAATTTTAAAGAGCAACAGAACGTCCGTGATTTTCCTTCTATCTGAGAGCAACATGAGCCCAAAATCCTTCCTTATCTGTGAATAATCGTGATTGACTATGGTACAATTATTTTTATATGCCAGAAATCTGAGGAATCTTTTCTGCACTCCTTCCAATCTATTAATATAGCATTTATATTGCGGATTCCATATACAGGATGCGAAATTCAATTTACTATAAACAAAGGAATAGAATAAGGTCAAAAAAGTTTTATTATTCCCAAAGAGTCTGCTTTGGCGAAGAATGAAGCCCAACATACGATTACTATCACTAATTATTTTTTCGATGTGCAAATCAAACAAGAGCTTTTTATCAAAAAGAACACCCAAATCTTCAGTAAGATTCTGCTCGTGAAGATTCTCGCCATTAATACTGTAATTGAACTCAATGGGTTCTCGATTTCGAGTAAAAGTTATTTTATGACACTTTGAAAAATTCAGAAACAGGTGCTGCTCCCCACAGTAACGTAGAACCCTATTCAAATCACCCTGAATCATGTTACAATCTTCGACACTAGATACCCTCCTGAAAAATTTAAGATCATCCGCGTACAGCAGGAACTCACAATGTCTGAAACATCCCTTCAAGCCGTTGATATATACGATGAAAAGTAATGGTCCCAGATGTGAACCCTGCGGCACACCAGAAGTACAGTAAAAAGTATCGGAGCACTCTCCGTTAATCACAACATATTGAGATCGATTCCTTATATACGAAGATAGCCACCTGAGCAGATTTCCAGTCACTCCCACCTCCGCCAGTCTCCTACTTAATAACAAGTGGCTCACCTTGTCAAAAGCCTTTTCGAAATCTGTGTATACCACATCAACCTGACTTCGATCATCCAAACTCCCACAGAGATACTCAGAAAACTGTAATAAATTCGTTTCCATACTTCTCCCCTTAATGAATCCGTGCTGTTCCTCGACTATAGAATGTTTTATATGGCTAGCGATATATTTGTAGACAAGAGATTCGAACAACTTTGGAATAGAGGACATAATGGTAATAGGTCTGTAATTTCGAATCAATTTGCTCTGTCCGCTCTTGAATATAGGTGTTACAGATGACAACTTCCATTCTTGTGGAAAAACCGCCTTTTTGAGAGAGTAATTAAATATTATGCTTAATGGTTTGATTAAGTTTTCAGCACAATTCTTCAAGAATAAAGGTGGTATACCGTCCGGCCCTGAACCTTTCGATATATTGATTTTTATTTCATAAAAACCGGAAAAAGCACAGCCGTGAAGGCAGTAGCTTTTGCGGGCATCTTCAATGGGGATGACCGCTTTGAAGAAGCGCGCAAAAGCTGCAGCCTTCACGGCAGTGCTCCACTAGGATATTTCGAGTTATTCTGAAAAAAACTTCTATAACGGGGAAAAACAATAAAAGTTTTCAAATTGTAGAATACCAGCTTCGTGTTCACTGATGCTCCCTTGATGGACAGCACGATCTCGCCAAAATTTGCATATCCTTATACACTAACTAGTTGCTAAGTTTCAATCAAATCGCTCCAGTAGGTCTTGAAATATCAGGGAAATAACCTCAAAACTTCAAATGGCTATAACTCCGAAACTATTGAACCGATTTCGCCCATTAACGAACTGAACCTGCGAATTTCGAAATGCAACCTACCCCGAAATTTTCAAATGGATAGATAGTCGTTGGTATTTCATCCCCGTTTCTCGAAAAATTACACGAATTCCTGAAAAATTTTTATACGTCCAAAAAGAAGCTTTAATCAGCAATGTTCAGGAAAAAAATTCGAATCAGTCTCAATTTGAATGCATGGTGTTCAAACTCCTAGGAAAGTTAGCGATTTTTCACTAATTTACAAAATGCCCATTATCTCGAAAACGGTGAATATTTTACCTTTTTCGATAATGACCCTGAAGAAGTTCTTGAGGGTCAAATCGGAGTTATTCGACTGTCTGTCACGGAGAGAAAATGAACGTTTTAATTTACCAGACACATTCCGAATCTAATTAACCACGAGCCTTGAAAAAGAACTACGAAAGGTTCGAAACGTAAGCAATGTACTGAGAGATTCGAATGAATTGCTGTCCAAATTTCTGAGAAATTTCATTGAAAATATTGTTTAATGTTTACCAAACACCCTGTATATACGGTTGGACGGCTCAGATCAAATTTTATTACCAGTTCTTCATCAATAAGTTCAACTTTCACGTTCAGATACTATTTAAACCTCGACATTCTGAAATAACAGATACTTTGACTAAATAGTAATAAAACTCCGTTCGCCAGAACATGTGCTTCAAAATATTGAATTATGATTCCATTCTCAAACATTTTATTGTTGAATGAGGAAGCGACACTCATTCGAAAACAGGGATACGATAGTTATCTCTTTATATCAGCTATAATTACCGGATTAGACAAATGTATCGTATGTATCCATCAGTTGAATAATGTAGTATAAAATAACTTCCATGTGATTTCGCTTCCCGAAAACCGAACCCACCAATTCTGTATTGAAATCACGCAACGCCCTCCAAACCAATTCTATTAAAACGAGTCTCTCAAAGTAAGATTTCTATCTGAAAAAAGATGTTCAAGGATTTACCCAGCATTCATTTTTATTTCCGAGATTAAATGATGTCTGACTCAAGGATAATCCGTACGAATCAAGGAACGATGACTTCAAGATACATAAAATGATAAAGTCGTGGAATTTTTGAATTTCTAATTGTGTATGAAATAAAAACAATTACCAGGAGTGTTCACTGATGTGTAAAGGTCGATGAAATGCCAGAGCCGAAGAGAACTTATCATGATTCTGCGCGAATAAAAAAGGTAATTGTTTAGTTAGAACAATTACCGATAAATCTAATAATCTTCTGGCTCTGTGAGGAGAAATCCTATAAGTTGCATACCGACTCTAATCATGGCGACAAAGAATCAAAGCGTTCGATAATTTATCCGTTTTCAGCATTGTCGTAACGCGTTCAAAATCGTTGTAATTCCTGGAAGCTCGCTTTCAAGAACTCTAATGGCTGAGGCATACAAAGCGGCACCCTCACGTCTTCACGGTATTCTATTTTGAGTTACGTACGGGATGTTGAAAACACTCTGTTTTCTTCGTAGCAAACGAGAAAAGCTATTGTGAGAATTCAAATTTCAAAGCGGGAATGGGAAACCATTTAACCGAAACATATTACTGGTGAGATAGTTTTAGCTCCCCCTCTGTTTCAACACCTGAACTTTTCTAGAACGTATTACCGAAGAATAAACGGGACCTGCACTTTAACATTAGTTGATAAGTAAAAACGAACATGGTGAATCTACTCACTACTAGATGGCGCAACATATTCAGTGAATCGATAATATTGTTCTGCCGTATACCTAGGCGTCCTATCAATTACGCAAGAATCGATGAGAGCTTGTTCATTCTGTTGCATTTTGCTGACCATGAACTGTTTCTAGAGAATTTCATGTTATTCAGTCGAGCAATTTTGAGTTAGACCCAAAGTTCACAATAATATACCTGAACACAGAAGAAAATTCAGGAATACAACATTCAATAACTATCACAGCATTGGCGGTCGTTCATATTAAAAAGTGATAACTTCCGTAATTCATGCCAAAGCATCTACGAATAGGAAAGTACCTTTCAGAGGAAACCTACACCAGCCCTGCAAGGTTCGTTCCTGCATGAACGCCAGAGCATCTCTCAAGGTTTCTGCTCCTTAAAGGGTCAGATTACGTACGTAACTTCCTAGATGGCGCTGTACCAATAACTGTTTTCAGGGGATCGCTATCATAGCTTTTGAAATTTCAGAAATCCTCCATTATTCAGGAGTAAACCTTGCTGGTGAGCCGTTAGGACAGCGAAACAAGTCCAAAATTGGCCTGAATGGCTCTATTTCTTTTTGGATACACCGGATGATGACAGGATTATTTCAGATTTCTCAATCAATTAATGAGCTGTTTCAGTGTCCATGTTTATTATTTAGTGGATCTAGGTGGAATATTTGTTGATTTATCGACAGATATTTCTCCTTGTGGTTATGGATAGGATATTATTATATTCTTTTTTAGTGATCTTATTCAATTTGGAGTCAGGGATTTGATTTGAACGACTGGAAGCACATATCAGCAAATACATGAATCCACACTTCAACTTCGGGGAGTAATTTTCATTTCAAAATTATATGAAATATCAAGAAGCTCCAAGAAAAGTTGAGGAGCTCGCAAACAAAAACAGGAAAACCCACTTTTTATGATTCCGAGAAAAGGGCCAAGAACTTCTACAGGTCAATCAGCTTACAAATTCGAATTTTTAAGCATTCGTATTGATGTCATTCGGGTTGGATGTTGGAGTTGAAAACGTTAAGTGTAAAAAATATTCCAAAATCATTATTTTGAAGAAAATATTTGGATTTATCGGTTTTTGCTTGGATATTGGGAATGTCTACGTAGTTCTTCCGACAAAATAAACAGTATTTTGGTTCATTAAAAATATGAATCAGTGAGAAAATATACTAGGACATTAAACATTACTCCAAAGTGACTCATATTCAAGTGAGAAAACAGAAAGGACTGATTTATGCCGAAAAACGCTCCTCTTCGTGGCAACCGCAAGTAGTTTCCTCTTCATTATTTTACTGAAACGCTTTTCCATTCAAAAAGAGCAGTTACTAATCGAACCTCCTCATGAAAAGTTTTATATTGATCAGTAGAAGTCAAGGTAGGGTCCTTTCTGAGCGGTTTGCTTGGATTTTGGATTTATTGGTCGTGCTTGAAAGTTCTTACTTCAGACGTGCTTTTGGTATGGAATTTATGGCGATTTTAAGTGAGCAATTCGATAAAGCAGGTACAAAAGAGCCAGATTTTATATATAACTCAAAAATGACAGACAGAGTTTTCATCGGTTTTTGCATGTGGGCATGTAAGTGTTGAATTTATTGGATATAACCTGAAATACTCAGCCAATTAATATCCATCCGGTGAAGATATCGGACTGATACAGAACAGAAGGCTCAAGGATGAGCCATAAGACTTGGAATCAAAATATTAGTTGATAATCCCTATATATTAATTACTCAATGACAAGCAATTACCTGTAGTTGTGATTTCAATCCAAGTGAGAATCAACCAAAGGTGTGGTTTTTTGGGCAATGAGATAGCCCTTCTGTGGTGTGGAGAAATACTTCTAAAAGTTCAACTTATCGATTGGAAACTATGTAATAAATACATGAATTTCGCAATTACTAAGTGAGTTATCCTGGGTACTTAGGCTGGTTGCTTTCAAGTAGTATTTCGGAAAATCATGTCGGATTGTCAAGGAATATTTTAATATAATATATCCGAAAAATCGAGTTTAGGGTTTGAACTCGCAGTCTACAACGAGTAGGTGCTGAAAATAGCGATGACATCACAGATCACATATGTCATGTGTGGGCTCTTTGAAAAACTTATTACAGTTAGTTAGTTATTGCATAATCAGAAAAACGAAGTTCAATTCTAAAAAAGATTATTTGCATAAAAAAGAAGCACGCGAAATGATATCCAGCAGGTGCATTCAAGAGAGAGAAAAATGTTGCATCATTTCGCTTGCTTTCTCCTCGTATCGATGTGAGACAAAAACTATTCAGAAGATATCTTCTATATGTTCACTTTCGTAATAATAACACAATTAAAAAAACCTAGAAAACCACGGACGTGAAGTCAGCAGCTTTTCGGCTCGAAATTCGAAAATTACAGACATTTGGACAAAACTATAGCACGCTGTTTCCCTAGAACATGCGCACAAATAGGGTATAGGGTTTCATTCTTCACAAGCTTCCCAACGAACTCAAACATAGCACATGTCAAGATTTACGGAGTAGGGTGGTGTTAATTAGTTGTAAATTTTCCTTTTTTTTCGAGGATGAAATGAAATATTTCTCCCCAACCAGGCTGCAACACTAACCAACTTTTGTTCTTCAAATTTGAGCATATGTCATGTATGGGCTCTTTGAAAACATAGCAGAATTAAATCTTTCCATGCAGTCAATTATAAAATAATCTGGAAAACGAATTTCAATTCTGAAAAAGATTTTTTTGCATCAAAAACAAAAAAAACACGCAAAATGATATCCAGCAGGTGTATATCCAGCAGGTGTAATTAAAGAAAGAGGAAGACATGTTGCATGATTCCGCTTGCTTTTTTTTCCTTATCGTTCTATGTAGCTTCTATATGTTCACTTTCGTGAGTGCATAACTAGAAAAGGGAATCGTAGGATACCATTCATTCTAGATGAGCTTCCCATCGAACTCAAACACAACGCATGTTATCATTTACGAAGTTGGGTAGTGTTGTTGACCAGGGTATGATGGAAAATATATGCCATTTTTACGATGAAAAATGGGAAAAATTGAAAATCAATTAACGGATTTCTGCATTTTTGATCCCATATACTGGTTGAACTATGTGAATTCCATTCCAGACAATCGCCCAATTCTAATTATTGATTTCGGTGAGGGCATGTTTTCAATGAACTTGAAGCAGTTGTCAGATATGCGCGGCAAAATGGCGAATGCGCAGGTACAATTCCGAATTATTCGTAAAGATTCAAATCAATGAAAAGTAGACAGACGACGCCCAAATTTACGTTTACGAAGTAGGGTAGTGTTAATTAGATGTAAATTTCCTTTTTTTAAGAGTATAAAATGAAATATATCTCCCCAACCAAGCTGCAACCCTAACCAACTTCTGTTCTTCAAATTTGAGCATATGTCATGTGAGGGCTCCTTTGAAAACATAAGGGAATTAAATCTTTCCATGCAGTCAATTATTAAATAATCTGGAAAACGAATTTCAATTCTGGAGAAGATTTTTTTGCATCAAAAACAAAAAACACGCAAAATGATATCCAGCAGGTATAATTAGAGATAAAGAAACATGTTTGCATGATTTCGCTTGCTTTCTTTTCTTATCGATGTATATAGCTTCAATATGTTCACTTTCGTGATTGCATAACTAGAAAGGGGTATGGTAGGATTTAATTCTATATGAACTTCCCATCGAACTCAAACTGAACACATGTTATCATTTTCGAAGTTGGGTAGTGTTGTTGACAAGGGGATGAGGGAAAATATATACCATTCTTACGTTGAAAGATGGGAAAAATTTAAACTCAATTGACGGATTTCTGCATTTTTGATCCCATATAGTGGTTGAACTAGGTGAATTCCATTCCAGACAATCGCCCAACTCTAATTATTGATTTTGGTGAGGGCATGTTTTCCAATGAACTTGAAGCAATTGCTAGATATGAGCAGCAAAATGGCGAATGCACTGATTCAATTCCGAATTATTTGTAAAAATTCAAATCATCGAACAGCAGACAGACGACGCCCAAAGCTTCAGGTGAAAAACTCACCATTGCACAAACGTTCAGAAACAAAATTCACGCTATAAGCCATTACACGTTATCCGTTCAAACCATTCGCGTATTCATGTATATTTTACGTCCATAAATAGTGCGAGATGCCCTCTATCTAACAAAATACGTGAACTTATACTCACATAAATTACACTTGCGTTCGTTACAGTGCAAGTTTCTTACTTACTTGGAATAAATTGAACGGTCTTATTATTAATCTTGAACTGTTTGATTGGTTTGAATTCAGTAACTGAAATTATGCCCCCTTCCTGTCGCAATATTGATCTGATATTTCGTGTAGAGATTAACTTCTGATGCAACTATATATTCATTATCAGATAAGAAAATGAATGAAAAACACGAAAGGACAAGAAAAAGTCTGACAACCCGCTGACCGCGTCAGTCTAAAACTTCGCGAAAGTGGTGAAAATCTGTTTTGAATCGTCATATTAATGGTAAAAATAACAAGAATTGGCTGCAAATGACCAGAAATCATTCATTTCAAGCAGTCAGTTGAATAAATGTGTGATTTTTTAAAGAAATACCATCAATCTGTCAAACGAATGAGAGCATTTTCCGGGGAACATTCAATCATGAAAATAAGCAGAATATACCAAATTTTATAATATTTCCAAAAGGGTATACCAAGATACACATGCGCACTAATCGAAGGAGGATCTCCTTCTCCATTTTGCAACACTAGATTATCTGACTATTCTCACACTGGTCGACTCAAATACAATGAATGCTAAAAATGTAGTCAACTAACTAATACTAATTAACACACAATATCCCAAACGCTAATCATATTTTTTCTCCTCAAATTTAAGAAACGTTTGATATTGGGAACGCACGTGTTACTCGATATACCCTTTAAGAATTGCGATGAAAAAAATAAGGATTTTCGGAGGTACATCTCAAATTTAGGACACGCTGTATGAAGTTTCCTCACAAGCATTTGAAATACAAATCCGAGCAAAAACTAGAGACTCGCACTTTATAAATCAATAGTATGATTCTCGTGATTGGCCTTGGTAATACAATTTTTTCAATAAGTACGAACATTACTAACGCTATCGTGAACGAGGTTATGGAGAAAGTTTTTTCAAACGTAACCCCGTTATCCGGGGATTTCGTACCAAATCTCTGCAAGTGTCCATCTTATTCGGAGCTCTGAGAAGGGGTGTTTGTTAACACCATCTTCTATAAAATCAATTGACCTCAACATTTGCACTGAACAGACGTCAAACGATGGTTGAGAGTGAATGGACAGGTTGCCAGATGAGTAAAGTTTACTATTGATCAGTTACTCAAATAGCTTCGAAGTTGTTCTCAAGAATTTGTTGAGGGTGGGACAAATTTCAAACCAACACAATCAAACAGCACACCCAATTATAATAGTCCAACTCCTCCAACTCAAGTTGATTCTTCAGAATGGACTCTACCCTTTGAATAATTCAATTCACTCGCGATCATTAGCTTCTTTGTAGTGATAATTTCAACAAATCATTCATAAATAGAAGAAAAAGGAATGGTCCTAGATTCGAACCCTGGGCCAGCCCAGAACTCGAGGAGCATATCTCAATGCCTTCGCCAATCTGGAGTGGATCTGCTACTCAACTACCCAAAATAGTAAATACAAGTTTTGGGGATTGATTTCTCGAAACAATAATTTCCTCTAAAGTGAATTTGAATGAATATCTAAAATAAAACGTGCCATGAAAGTGTCTGGTATAGGGAACCGTAAACGATGACTACCATTTGACCTTAATAACTTAAAGGCGCACTGAAGTATTTTCTATTTCACAATCTGCGCATGCGAAAACAAGATTAACCTACCTTTAGTTCTAAAGCTTTCGCCTCGATTTCAGTCTTTGAATATTTGGTTTTCAAATCTAATGGCTGGAGAGCTTGCTCCATAGTTTTGATCCATTTCCTCAGACACTTGATCTCATGATCGAGATCTGAAAAACAAATAACACATTTTAAATAAACGATAACATTATTGAATGTTCGAAACCCAACAGGACCATGCAATGTGTTTCAAAGACTGCATAGGGACCAAGTATTTTTTCCAGATGCAATCCGATATTTGAATGAATGTTTTTCCTATAAGTTGATTGAATAATCCATTCAGCATCTCATTCCTGTTATATATAAAAACCAAATCGATGCCTGGAATGAAAAGAGAATACAATACGCCTTGAAAATCCCGTGAATCAATAGATTTGAGTTCAATTTAAGTGAAATAACTATTTTTGATTCATGCAGCCTCCACTAGTATGAGGTAGATTTATTCATCATTAAGATTTATTCTATCAAGTGATTTTCAGCGTTTTGAAGAGGTGTCTATTTCATTTATGCAGGCAGGCATTGTAGCACTGAATGAACTTTGAAAAGATATGAGAATTTGCAAAACCAAAATTATTGCTACATTTGGAATAGCTCTCGATACTAGTTTATGCCATATAGTTTCCTTAGAGATAGACTCGCCCGTTTCTAAATGTCAGAGACAGCATTGTAAAACACCTAGCGGTTAGATTGTCCAACGTTGCAAAATGGCGAATGCACTCCTTATTCAATTAGTATAGTATAGAATTTGGTTTTTGTAAAGTGAGGATTCCAATAAATTAAGAATAATTGGAATTAATGGATCAGATTGAGCAAAATGTAAAAAATAAATAATTAATACCACACTTACACTTCCACTACGAGATCAATTGAAAATTAAAGTGTAGGGTCTAACGAAATTTTCAGTATCCTCACACACTGATTTCAACAACTTTCTCAGAACTACTTGAAATTTTACAGTGGAATTGAACCGAATTAAATTCGAGAGAAGCACCGACGTTAAATAGGGAGCTTTTGCGCGTTTATTCATCTACCTTTATTTCAAGTGATTTGTCTACTGAAATACACTTCCTTGTAGTAATTTCATACCAAGTCTGCATTCTGTATACTCCTGAAATAAAATAATAGAAAAAATCTAGAAAACCACTGCCGTGAAAGCAGCAGCTTTTGCCCGCATGTTCAAATTCGTTGGCAGAGCTGCGCAAAAGCTGCAGCCTACACGGTAGTGCTTTTCTAAATTTTTTTCTATACATATCCACAAAATGACAACTGCACACGAGGGTTCACGATCTTCGCTCCTGAAAACCAATTCCTTTAAAATACTATGTCTATTCATATTATTTCCATGAAAAATTTATAATGGTGTTACCTCCCGATACAAATCGAACCATCCCCTTATTTCTGATGAATAAAGAACAAAGAACATTCTTGACACAGAACAAAAAAGATCCTAGATATCACATAATACAAAATACAATAGAATTTTACATATTTTTATCCCAGTATCTCCGGAAATAATAACCGTATCGAATTGAAATTTTGTACACTGCTGCGAAGTATGAAGCTCAATGTCTGCTTTTTCCCAAATTTGAATAACAGTTTCCAAAAAAAAATTTTTTCGAAATAAATTTTGAAAACAAATTTTTTTGAATATACTGACAGTGTGATCTCAACAAAATTGAGCGAAAAGTTGCGGGTCGGTATATTACAACTAACTGCCAAATTTCGATCCAATCGTTTAAGTATTTCCCGAATTATCACAGAAATAACCTCAAAATTTTAAAAGGCTCTAACTCTCAAACCATTTGCCTGATTTTGCCCATTAACGAACTCAACCGTCGTATTTCGAAATGCAACCCACCCCGGATGTTTCAGGTCGATACAACTCTCCGTACGACCGTAATCGTGCATACGTCACGCTGTTCTCCAAGAACATGAGTGCAAAAATTTAAAGGGGAAATATTTCCTGAAAAATTCCATGTCCATAAACCAAGTTAAAGCTTTCTTTTAGAAGGTTATTCTGTTCATGACAGGATGCATACAAAAATTCAAATTAAAACGAATTCGTCGTTAGTGATCGTTTGAGACTGAGAACTCGCAAATCACAGACGTTTTGACGATATCATAGCGCGCTGGTCACTGAAACAAAAGCACAAAATGTTGACAGAATTCAATCGAACGACCCAATTATGTGGAGAGCTTCATTCACTAACAGAGATCCTAAAATATGAAAAAAAAAAAAGCAATGAAATGATTTCTTCTGCCGAATATTAACAATTACTTATCTATGTAACATGTTGAAACTATTCGAATGAAAAAACATGAAGTGATATACTGACTTGATCGAAACGTAGGCATATTCTCAGAAATGAATCCGACTACATTAAGATTTTTGACCCACCTAAACACGTATCTTGTTCGCAGAGTCCACATTCTGGAGCACCTAAAATACTAGAAATAGTATCCCATTTCGAGTTTAGGTGACCTAAACGCCATGTGACCTCGTCCTGGACCTCTGGATGTTGTTGTACGAGCACACTAGCTCTATCATTTAGCAGGTTCATAAGCGGGCTATGTTCTAGAACTAAGCTTTGACATTGCTGCAAGAAAAAAAAATTGTTAGAAGTAACAAAACTCCTGATCGTAATTGAGCATTTGCCAATATGAGAGGGAATGAATACGGTCTAATTGAATACTAAAAATCTGAATTTTTATGAATCACGAGTTTTATTCTTTTGATATGTTGGATCTATCAGAGTTATTCAACGTAAGTTTGGTCGTTATGAATATGTTGAGGATATGATGAATCGATATGCAGGGTTCGGCGATAGTCTGGAATGAGATTCATATTTTCTAACTAATAACTTATAATGGAATCGCTGAATCCTGTTCATTGATTTTTAGTTTTCCATATTTTCCTCCAACCCATTGGAAACAACCCTACCCAACTTTTTTTCGAATATTTAACATGCAATGGGTGGGTTCCTGGAAAAACTTAGGAAAAATGGCATATTACCATAATCTTCTTTCTTCAGAGATATATTTATTAGGAATGCGAATAAATGAAACGAATCGGTATGCTGAGTTCAATTCTTAAAAGGTTTTCAATTCACATTCACAAAAAAAGCAACTGAAATGACACCTAGCTGGTGAACCTCAAGGTCTTCAAGGAGCAAAAAACAAGATGTTGCATTTTTGAGCCTTGCATTGTACACACCTGCTAGGTGTCATTTCAGTTGCTTCTTTTGTAAATGTAAATTGAAAACCTATTAAGAATTGAACCCAGCAAAACGATAGGTTTTACTTGTTCGTTGCCCTAATAAAAAAATAACTAGAAAACTAATGATTTGGATAAGTTTTCATTTTATATAAGCTTTCCACACATGACATATGTTTACATTTGAAAAACGAGAAGTAAGTAGGGTTGTAGCAAAGACGTTGAAAATCAGTGAACAAGTTCGGAAATAATTCAAATAACTTATTTCATTCCAGACTATTGTCCAACCCTGTATAACATGTTGCAATTAAAAATGAGTCATAACCCTTGAGTGAATTTTTCAGCGCTTGGGTTCACGTCCCAACAATAATTGAAAAATTGGAAACAACAATAGTAAAATCTATCAGCCTGTGGTTCTCCTCTGAATTTATTGCAGCAACATTCAAGAAGGTTGAAATGTATTATTATTCTCCCATATTCTTCAAATCTAGAAATCATTCAATTATTACAGAAGACATGGAGAAGGGGACAAGAATACCTGAGAGTAGGGAGTTGCAGGAAATACTTTATTCAGAAAGGGGGCATCTTACTCAATTTGTAGGGTCCTAATCTTTATCAGGATTATTAAAACCATCCACCTGAAAATGTAAGGAAAAAACGAAAGCAGAGAACATTCTGATGCGATAAACTAAACAAATTACAAGGACGTATATTTGTCGATGAATCAACAAATAAGCCACCTCGATTTGAGATAATCATCCAATGTTCCAGTTTTGGAGCACTTGAAGCGTTGACGGAAGGCTCCACCCAGCCGTTCACAAAGTCTTGTCATATTCTTCTCTTTGTATTTTTATTTTTCCGATTATCCTAGGCTTCAAGGAAACCCCTCAAAAACTTGAAGCTTGTGCGAGTTAGGATATCGGGTGTGTTCTGTGTATGCTTCGGTACTGTGTCCTCGCACCACCCTAGGCATAGCATCGTTAATTTTTGACCCAACAGTGAATGGGAAATGGGAATGGGAATGCAGTTAGATGTCGAACCTTCCGTTGTAAAAGTCCAGTTTGATCAAAGATGGTCTGCCCTCATAAACGGCTTCAGACGCTCGGCGTTCTTGTCGGTTTTTCCTGAACGAAGTCTTGCAAGTTGCAAGAATGATTCGAGACGACGAAAAATGTATGAACTCAATGAGTAATTATCCTATAAGTCTGCTTCAATTTTTTGTATACCACAATCGGATATACCTCATTTTGCTCAAAATCCCGTTGATCCATTTGTAACACACACACAACAAAAATATATGTCAACTGGTTGAGGAGCTATAGGTTGGGACGAACCTAAGAGAGCTCAGGAAATAGATGAATATTGAAAACTGCCCCTGCACTAACGGCAGGTAAAATTGTTTTGGGCAATGCAGATAATTAGAAATGATGAGTTTGCATCAGGTTGCCATTTGTAGCTATTTGACTCTGATTTTCCTTTAGCCGAATGGCTTTATTTGAAGGAAATATTTTCGACCTCCGGAAATACCGAAAAAAAAACTGCAGATACGAAATCAAAAATCAGCTTACCAGTCTTATGGCCTTATCTGTGATGTTTTCTTCTTTGCCGTATATCATCTCCTGAACGCTATCGATCAAAGTATAGAGTTTGGAGTATTCTACTATGAAATCATCCAGAGTCCTTTCTCTTTCTTTCCTTTCTAAGGCTATATCACTTTTTACTTCCTGAAATAAAAATTGAAAATGAAACTCTATTATTAAGCGATCCAAAATCCAAAGACGAAATAATGACACAAATAGCCAAAGTCACCATTATACACCACAAACTTTGATGGTCAACTAGGCAATCTTTTTTCCATCAAATGTTTAATCAATGATATCGCACATATTCCCAACAACAAACGCGTAAATAGAGTCCATCAATATTGTGGGAATAGCAAAAATGGATTAATAATAATAATAATTTCATGGAGACTCATTATCTCCATTGCTACTTGTTATTGCTCTGATTCCTCTCACAGAAGTCCTTTCCAACACGAGAATGGCATATCAATTATCCAAAACATCAACGAAAATCAATAATTTGCTATTTATGGACGATTTGAAGCTATATGGTAAATCCAAGTAGAAAATCGAATCCTTACTGAACGGATATTCAACGAGGATATAGCCCCGGAATTCGGATCGGACAAATGAGCTACACACAGTATGTCCAGAGGAAAATGGCAGCATCTCAAGGAATCCATATGACAGCTGATAGGCTCATCAAAGACTGAGCCAGGAAGAAGCATACAAATATCTCGGAATATTACCAGCAGATGATATCAGACATAAAGTGGTTGAAAGCAAAGTAAACATGGAATAGATACATGAAAAGAGTTGGATAGATACTAAAATCCAAGCTGAATGGCAAAAATACAATACAGGCCATAAATAATTGGGCTGTTTCAGTAATTTGATATACAGTAGGTGTTGTAGACTGGACCCATACAGAATTCGATACCATAGATCGAAAAACGAGAAAATGGCAATTCATCACTCATTACACCCTCAGAGTGACATTAGTGGATTGTATCTTCCAAGAAAGATCGGAGGCAGAGGTGTACTCCAGGTTCATCAAACAGTTGAAGACGAAAAACATGATCTTTGTGATTATCTGAAGAACAACAAACAAGAACTTGTTTTGAAAAAACTATGAGACATCAAAGCATGAATATAAAACCGACAGATTCAAAGTAGGATTGAAAATTGGCATACCAATGCGCTTCATGGCCAATATACAAGAGATACTAAGGGAAAGATTGATGAAGAGGAGACATGGCTATGGCTTCGCGATGGTACTCTTAAGTGAGAAACCGCAGGATTGATAATTAAGAACGAATGCTATCAAAGCAAAGATTGATAAAACAACGAACGATAGCAAATGACGACTTTGTAAAGAAAAATTTCAAAAAGCACTGCCGTGAAGGCAGCAACTTTTGCACGCATGTTCAATGTAGATGACCGCTTCAGCAACGAATTTGAACATGCACGCAAAAGCTGCTGCCTTCACGCAGTGCTTTTTGAAATTTTTACTGATAAATAACTGGATTTCAATTCGATCAAATCTGTATTTTTGGAAATATTGGAAAAATAAAATTTTGAATGGGTATATCTCAATATTTAATAATAATCTCAATATTTATAAATAATAGATGTATGTTATGAACGTAAAAAGTAACAAAGTCATACCTGTTCACACCAGGCTGCGGAAAGGTGCGTCCAAATGCGCAACGGCAGAATTCGCATATGAAATGGATGATATCTTATTCAAAGAAACGAGTGGATACAATTTCTTCCAAAAAATCACCCAAAAATTATTTTTTCAAAAATAATTGCGGCCACATTTCGATAGGCAACCCAGTAGATGTATATTCTCCTTATTAAGAGAAGTACGTAAAAAAATCGTCTCAAGCAAATACTCGATGAGCGCGCAATTCTGCAGCCGTATCTCGTACAATATTTACATTTCATGAAAACGTGTGCATACAAATAATTGATTGGAGAACCGAAATGAAACCCTATAACCTACCTCAATATTTCCAATCCTATCCGCTTGCTATCCTGCTTCTCGAAAATTTTGGAGATCTTGACGTCAAAAGGTGAAACTGGTTTCAACATAATGGAAGTGGAGACATCAAAACAAATGGAAATTCAAGACAACTAACTTTCCAACACTTTTTCGCGACAGCAGATGAAATTCAATATTTTACACGTGGCTTGGTCATCTAATTATGACCACATGACATGATTTAACCGAGCGAAGGTTATAGATACTTACTTGGCACTTATCGATGAGGTTATTATCCATGATATAATTGTAGTTCTCCTGAAGCGACATCCAGAAATCATCCCGATGATCGCTCGACGTCGTGCTTCCCCACGATTTTCGTACATTCGGAGACTTAACCCTTTTCTTCGTCAAACTGTTGAACTGCCTGGACTTTATTTCTCTTTCTGGAGTTGTGACATCGGGTGCCTGCAGCGATGAGAGTGAAAAACTGTTTTTCATTGTAGAATTCCTGTAACCTGAAACAGGAATACGAAATCAGAATAGTAATGGTTTGATCTGAAGATCACTGTGATGAGGTGAAAAGCGTTTCAGTACTAGTCTGGAGATGAAAAAATCGATGTTCGGGAAGTTCCGAACTTTTGCGCGCTAGTTCAAATTCTTTGAGTGGTCATCTTTTTGCGTGCACTCTAGGGAAGCAGCGTGCTATCGTTTTGTCCAAAGGTCTGCAATTATCGAATGTTGAGCCGAAAATGGTCTCAAACGACTAGGTTGGGCTCAGTGAAGACAAATCTGGTGTCATAATCGATTCTGCCCGGTTGAGGACACGAAATCTGTCGAAAGGATCAAGCTAGCTACTTTCAGTGTAGGTCACGCATCAAATGCTGCGTTCAAGTTCGTCAATGGGCTAAATCGGCCGGATGGTTTCGAAGTTATAGTCATTTGAACCTTAGGGATTATTTCCTTGATATCTCAGGAAGTGCTGGAGCGATCGGATTAAAACTTGGTATTTACTTGAAGCCCACTGACGCCCACCTTATAGCAAAATTTTTTCAGGATAGTAATGACACTGAATTGAAAAAAAAATCGAGAAACTTTTTTTTGGGAACAATCCATCAGATGTTGACGAAATTTTGCACAAACCTCATACTCTATGTTTTCTACCAAAGTACAAAATTTCAGTTATATGTGGGTTAAACTTTTGGAGATATCAAAAAAACTATGCCAAATTTTGTGTTTTTTCCACGGCATCGTTGTTATTCCCGAAATTACTGAAAAAATATTAACAAACATATTAAACTTGACAGCTGGTTGAAAAATACAGATTTTTCTCGAAAACGAATTTTTTTTCGGAAACTAGTCATGAGATCTCAGAGAGGTTGCACTAACCTTGAATCGTAACAGGGAATCTTTTTTTAGTTTGACCTCGATTCTAATTTATGGAGATATCGGGAAAAATATGCTAAATTTTATGGTTTTTATCCTGGGTATCCTTGTTATTCCAGAATAACTCAATAGTGACTCATCCAATCATGATGAAACTTGTCCGCTATTTGGAAAATGCTGATGCACAACTTCTTGTTAATACTGATTGTATAATAAGTAAATTGAAAAAAAATTCGAAATTTCTCATGAGAAAATCCTATAAAAGCACTGACGTTAAGTCAGCGGCTTTTGCGCGCATGTTCAAAGGAGATCACCAAAAGTGCGTATGGTGGGGCCAATACTCTTGGCAACAAATTTGAACATACACGCCAAAGCTGCTGACTTCACATCAGTGCTTTTCTAAGTTTTTCTCATGGGAAATTTCGATTTTTTTTTCAATTTACTAATCATACAACCTGTATAAGCGAGCTTGACATCCTGAGAAAAAGGGGTTCAGTAATTCTTCACTTAATAATTGAATCCTTAATATTTTGAAACACATACTGATATGAATATGCTGAATATTATCACCTATAAATCAAAAGAAACGTAGAAAGTGAATTTTTATTGCCCACCATCTCACCAATAGAGACAGTAAAGCAAAATCATGAATACTGAAAATCTTTCATATCCTGGAACTCAAAACCCAAATAAGTTATAGCCTGAAACATTGATAGCTTAGGCGTCATTGACTGTTTATAGAAATAAAGAAATAAAAAATGTAATCAAATCATCAACTGTGAAAGTATGAATATTTTCGATAAAAATATTCCCTGGAGAACCCGAGTTTAAAGCTCATGAATAATTTTGAAATATCAAAAACATACTCACTTCCGATTTGCATCCAAGCGAAAGAAGGTCTATGGAACAAGGTTAACGCACTTGAACTTCAAATTTAGGATTTGATTATTGTCCAAGAGTTATAAATTAAATAGAAATCTATTTTAACACCTAGGATCTACAATGTACGAGGTGGAAGGTAGATAATAAAATGGTAATGAAGAGTAGTAAAAATAAATCATCAGAAGAAAGTGCTCTGCAGACAATAAACTATCGAGAAAAGTTCGTTCCTATTGGAGCTACATTTTTCAAATTTCCACACGTGAGAACATCTGATTCATCCGACAGTTTCTTCTTTCAAGATGATCGCGTCAACAATCAGAAACCATCTTTCCTGAACGTAATTCTTGATGGAAATATTCATCTAAAAATAGTGGGACTTAAATAACCTCTTCGTTCTAATCTCGAGGAAATTCTCGTGTATATTCTTCAGAAGAAGAATGTTTCTCCTTCTCATTTGAGAGCAACTACAATCGGAACAGCAACGAAACTAAAAATCTAGTGTAGTCGGGGTTGCTAGATGAGATGAAGCAGAAATCGTGAAATTCAATGACGAAAAATCGTGAGAAATCGTGAGATTACAAATTACTTAATAATTATTAAGCACGATAATATACTGTGCTGTTGAAAAAATGTATCAACTTACTCATTTTCTGAAAAATGTTATAAGACAATATTTAACATTATATCGAAAATGTTGTCGTAAGTAAATACAAGGGAACTACTCTTTATTTCTGATTCAGACATTATTAATAAGAAATATGTCAAAAAACTACGCAGCAAAAAACGCGTGAAAGACCTACGAATCTTAGGCTACAAGAGTAACGTTACTATAAAACGGCGTAAAACTGCAAACAAACGAACTGTAAGCAATAAAAAAATCAAGAAAAGCACTGACGTGAGGTCAGGAGTTTTTACGCTTTTTTTCATATGGTCCTCACGAAATTATGCATGAACCTCAAGCTATAATTTCCGATAAAGTACTTGATTGCAATTCGATCCAAAATTTCGAATGAAAACCTACTTTACAAATATATTCACTACGTCGATTCTTCCTGAAGTTAATGTGTTAACGGCTGGCCTAACCACTGACAGTGAATAATTTCCGGAAGAATCTACTCAGTAGCTTGATGATTGTAGAGTAAGTTTAGAGTTTATCTACGAAGGCCGAATTGGCGAATTAGTAAAAACTATCGAATGATTTTGCAGATATACCCTTTCAAAATTTCAGTTGCCTGATATTTCCAATAACATAGGTCGAATCGGCCTTCACTGAAAAATGCTACCTTGAAGTTTCAGCCAACTAGGGTCTACAGAACAATCAGCAAAAAAAAATTGTCCTCCTGCATTTTGTTAAATGGAGAGAGTTATTTTGCTCATTGTTCTGTGGACCCTCTTTGGCTGAAACTTCAAGGTAGCATTTTTTATTGAAGGGCGATTCGATCTATGTTTTTGGAAATATCGATTTTCGATAGTTTTTACCAATTCGCCAATTCGGCCTTCGTAACTAAACTCCAAACTTACTCTACAATCATCAAGCTACTGAGTAGATTCTTACGGAAGTTATTTTGTTCACTATCAGTGGTTAGGCCGGCCGTAAAAACATTGATGTTAAGAAGAATCGACGTAGGGAATATATTTGTGAAGTAGATTTTCATTCAAAATTTTGGATCGAATTGCAATCTAGTAGTTGATCGAAAATTATAGCTTGAGGTTCATGCATAATTTCGTGAGGACCATATGAAAAAATCTGCGTTTGGCAGGGTTAATACTTGTATAGATGACCGCTGTGGCAACGGAACAAGCGCGTAAAAGCTCCTGAACTCACGTCAGTGACGAAATGATAACGGGCTGTTCCCCAGAACAAGCGCGTAAAAATATCTCTGAGCGACAAAAAAAATCGAAAAGTTACGTGACAAACCCTTGAGTTGTAAGCAAGGGGCAATAAAATGGCAGCTAGGTGGGAAGAAGAGCGCCACTTTCGGTTGACAAATAGCACTGGGCTATTTTGAGATTTTTTTTAATCATTCGTTAGAAATGCAAAATATAGCAGATACTGTAAGGATTCATTAATTATTTGATTTATGATATATCAACCTATACAGGTGTAATGATTAGTATAACTCAATAATCTGCGAATGATACACCCCCTAATGTGTTTTTACCTACATGAAAAACTCTATCTTTTTGGGTGGAAACGATGAAATTACGGGTAAATTTACGGATAAATTCACCTAGGCGTTTCGCTCGATAACTTTGTACTTGTAGACGACGGAGAGCCCCTAGTTGCCCTTGTCATTATCCTCATTGGCCTACTACAGGGGCGGAGTAATTTAGTCGACTGGTAATTTTATCAATGAATTTGGCAGTATTTACTGGTTTGATTTAATTTGAATGCGATGATTTATTCCAAAGTAGTTTGTTGAAAAATCGAGAGAATTGTTTCCGTGTAATCTCACGAATAATCGTGAGATCTGACATCCCTGGTGCAGTTATAATGCTGGTTATCCATAAAACCTCATTGCCCCTACCCTTTGAAAGGAAATTTGTATCAATGATGGCTTCATCGAATACAAACGAGTCACAAGAAGAATGACCGTAATATACGAGGGGGAGTCCTAAACTGAGTTGATTAAGAGAAGACTTACATCAGTAGGCAGATTCTTGTTATACTACTAGTATTCCACGAATAATCCTCTGGATCATTTCAGATTCTCGCGAAATAATTTGTGAGAGAGTTTTCAAGTAGGAGTTTGTGGAACGAGAAAAAAGTAATGAGACAGTCTCTTTATTTTTTTTATTAAAATGAGTTTCCACCAAGTGAAGGCCGAATCATCAAACGTTTATGGAATGCTCTTAAATCCATCGATTTATAGACCGCCCCCGTATATTCTATCGGAGATGAGAACCCTTGATATCGGAGTATTCACAAACACCAGAGCAATGGAGAAATATGCGCAGATTACATAAGTAACAACCGGTTTTCTTATATGAAAAGTTATTACCATCTGTAGGTACCCTATACTGCAGCCAGCAAGTGAATATTGAAATGGTAATAACAAGAAATACCTCGAAGTTTTTAAGTGGCGATTACAGCTATTTTTCGATATGAGAGCCTTTATATTTACGGCCATTTCGCTTTTAGCTCCTCTTGAAACCTATACATTAAACTGATTCGCCTAGGAATTTTTTGCGCGCATGTTCTAGAGAACAGCATGCTATCGCTTTGCACGAATGTCTAGCATTTTGTAATTACGAGTCAAAAATGGTCTCAAATGACTAGGTTGGACTCAAATGAGGAGTTTTTTCTCTAATTATCTTCCTCCAGGTAGGAATATTTTTTTGATAATTTTTTTTCCGGTCAGTTTGTTACTTGCGATGCCAAAATCGATAACGTGGTCCCCGATGGTCCCCCTTTATCGAAAAATTGCACTAATTGTAGTTGTATCCGATTTAGAACTTTTTTTCCAAAAATTTTTTCTATAAAATTAATTTGGGCTCAGTGAAATTTGTAAAATTTTGACGGATCGTAAACTCCACTACAGATTCGTAATTTTCGTCGATTTTTATGAATTTTTAGTTTTGGCGTTCAAGGTTAGGCAAAAAAATCGGCAAGAAAAAAATTGGGGAAGTAAAGTTCTTCGATGTTTTCCTTGGAACATATCGATCTGATCGAAAAGTGTCAAAATAATTTTTCGTTTGTCGCAAGAAAGAGATTTTTGTACGAATTATTTTTTTTTTTACAATTTATTTCACAGTCAGTTTGTGTCACTTCCGATGCCAAAATTCATCACGTGCTTCGAAATGAGGAATTTCATCGAAAGAATTAATTAATAGTAGTTATATCAACTCCAAATGAATTTTATTTAAAAATGTAAAATGAATAACATGTACTCAATTTTTGCAAAAAATTGAGTACATCCAGAGAAAAAATTTCTCAAAAACATAAGCCTAGCAGGACGACACCCAAGTTTTTTCTATTGACGTCGAGATTTCACACATTCTGCTATTTACCGATGCTATTGGCGTGCAGACCTGGGGCGGGTACCTGACCTTGAGATGTTAACGAGGTTTCATGACACTTGAATGTGGCTGTATCGCCGAATTCAACGAAACCGTTGTAGCGAATTCATCCACTTCAACAAAAACGGAAAAAAGGGCGTAGTCGAAACACGAAATTCAAATCTCTGAAAAATCGTATAAATATATTTCGCTCCGCTCTCAAACTTCACTCTCCAACCCATCTGCATTCACCGCTAAGAAGATATTCTATCTATACGCTGCATTCCTGACTCAACATCTGGCTTTTTACCACCCTCGAAGACGGAAGTACCGACCGGCGTGTAGGCATCCCTACTTCCCGATCGACCAGCGCGGCGCCAGCGAAGAACTACCTGACAGCACCCAAGGAGATTTACGACAAGAATTGTTAGCCTTTCGAATTCACTTTTGTTGTAACACTCGAGAGTAAAATAAACAGGCTAATCCCTTTTCTTTATTGCGTGTTTGATTTCACAGGACACACGACCCCACACCGTAATTCACCAATCCGCGTTACAGCTGTAACACACGATTCGAACCTCGTATCGGATTTTGAACCCCTTGGGCATGATTTCTTTGTCTTTGGAGCATTTCGCCCTACAATGCAATACCGTAAAAACCATTGTGTAACCTTCGAACCACCGGATGAGAATCCGCAATGTTTTACTAGAATTACTGATTGCAAAGAATACCTGGAATATAAAGGGTGACTTCTGGATGCCAAGAGTTCGTTTTTTCAAAAATTTTTTCGATGCAAATGGTTGAAAGATATCTTAAGAATGCGCAATGTTGCCACTTTTTATATTCGAGAATTTTAGGGAAAATTAAACTGCGGCTATTGGCAACGTTAAATCGTGTAGACCGCGTGCAGGTGACTGATCTTGAGATAATAACGAGGTTTAATGAAACTTGAATGTGGCTGTGATGCCTAGTCGTAATTCGACCCCACGTGGTATTGTTTGCTCTTAAGCATTATGGCTTTCTTAGTGATTTTAATACATAAAATTGGACTTCGCATTGTGGTGGCCTTTACTTGATAGAAATCCATTGTAAACTCAATTGAAAGACACAAGTGTGGTTGATTTCTACTTTATTATAAACACATGACGCGTTTCACTACATTGTAGTTTCATAAGATGCTGAGTTGCAACTGTCTCAAAAAGTGTGTTACAGTCTTACATAAACCAATACAGGTACGGAGATATTCCCAACGGGTCAATCATGGAAAAACCAAACTGGGCTCCTAGCTGACCAGGTTGAACCACAGCCGTCTTTAATGCACTAGAGACGGCTGTGGTTGAACAATGGTGAATTTGACAGTTCCGTCTGGTCGTTTAATGAATTCCCAGAATTTCTTAAACGGTTTATCTCTAGAGCCTCCAATAAATTTAACTTCCGCCCTTTGTTCTCTATGTGTAGAATGAAATTTTCGTCGAATTTGTGTTTTTCTATTAAAAAATGTTAGGCGTACGTGGAGTTTAATTTATTTTTCGAAAAAGAACTTCTTTGTTCTTTCATTCTGGTGTTGAATGATCTACCCGTTGGACCTATGTAAGTTTTAGGACATGAGCCACAGGAAAGTTGATAAACTCCTGATAGGTTGAATTTCAGAATTTAAGGTTTATAGTTTTTGAAGATTCTATCTAAAGAGTTTGTGTTTTCGAAAGCTATGTTGATGTCAGATTTTCTCAGAAATCTCTTAATTTTTAGTGATGGCTTTCCGAAAAAGGTTAAAGATTTGAATGTTGTTTTTATTTTCGACTTTGGGTATGCTTCTGAGATAGCATTTATATATTGTTTCTTATTGATTATGTTATCGATCATTGAAGGTGAATAACCGTTATTGGATGCTATTTGTTTAATTAGATTCAATTCGTAATCGAAGTTCTTTGGAGATAGAGGAATTGATAATAATCGGTGTGTCATACTATGATATGCGGATAATTTTTGTTGAATTGGATGGAAAGAATCTTTTGGGATAGTAATATCTGTATGAGATGGTTTATGAAAAATAGAAAACTGGAACTTGTTGTTGATTCTTGTTATTGTAAGGTCTAAGAAGTTTAATTGGTCTTCGGTTTCTAGTTCCATTGTGAATTTGATGTTCTTATGTAGTGTGTTAATGAACTTGAAAAGACTATTGAGTTGTCTGAGTGTTCCCATGAAGCAAACGAAGACGTCATCAACATATCGATACCAGAATAGTATCGTTGAAATTATTTTATTTTTATGGATGAGTTTTTCCAAGTAATTCTCAAATATTTCTGCTAGGATTGAGCTTAAGAGGTTACCCATAATTAAGCCTTCTTTACTATTATAAAATTTTCCATCGAAGCTAAAATAATTTTGATCTTAACAAGTTTTCAATAAGTAGAGGATGTCTGATTTTATTATGGGGCTTCGACATCTTTTATTTCATTTATTAATTCTAAAAAATTTTAAATCGTGAATTCGGGTTTGAAGTTACGGAAGGTTTTTATGGTGTGTATGAGAAATTTTGAAAGATTGTATGCTGGTGCTGTGAGATATGACACGACGGGTCTTATGGGAGTTTCTATTTTAGGTGGTGATATTTCTACGAAGTACATGAGTACTAGTGTTGTCATAAATATGTCTGAATGCGAGCTCATCGTCAACGACGTGCTGAATTTCGATCAGATCGTGCATTTATTATGAAAACATTCCACCCAAATATCTATATTTCTCGAATTTTTTGCCTAGAATAATATAAAATTACTTGATTGGTATCACTGTTATCAGATTGGATTCTGTCGACGGACCGTACTTGCAACAACTTACGAACGGAACAAGCTAGCGACTTTAAACTTTCAGGGTAGGTTGCGTATCAAAAAGCTACGATTTAGATCGTTGATGAGCACAATCGGTCATGCAATCGAGACTACGTAATAAGGGATGGATTGCCGACGCGCAACTCTGTGCAAAATTTTGTAAGGATCGTATCGATAAATTTTTTTTTCAGAAACCAATGAATCAGATTCCAATACAATATGGCACAGAACTTGAGGCCAATATTTAAAGTGAGTCTGCAGAATTTCAGTTTGATTCAATGTTTATTTTCGAAGATATCGGAAAAAAATATATTCAATCGATATCAATATTTGCGGAATAACTCAAAAATACTGATCAGATAGACCATGATGAAACTTGCAATTACAGATGTTGATGAAATAATTTTTTCAAATATATCATATTTTGTGACCTTCCAATCATATGATTCTCACGATATTTTGAACGAACATTCAGCCCATCGTCTTTCAATGAGAGCTCCGGAAAAATGAAATTTTGAATAGGTATATCTGCGGAATCATTGGGTGGATTTTACCTATTCAAGAATACGGTGAAGCTGCATTTGGCTTGGTCAATTCGTGAGTGGGTGACCTCTTTTGCAACGCGCCAAAATTGCTGACTTCACTCGAGTGCTATCAATAATTCTCACTCGTGCAATGCGAATTTCTAGTCAGTTCACCCTAAATTCTAGCAAGACGATTATTAGATAAACATTGCGTTTTCTGGCTTCACGGTCCACGGTTCAGAAAGCAAACAGTCATCACGAGGGTAGTAGTGCATATTGCAAAAGGTGACTCACGAACAAAGGGGAGTTTTTATAGGGGAACATGACCCTCGACAACAGAATTTTCGTTCAGATATTTCGTTCCTGCTCAAATGAATCATGTTGAAAATTGGGGATTTCTTCCGCGCTCACTTGGGATTGCTACGATTTCGTACAGATGCCATCTTATTTCGTGTCTGAAATGTTTTCGAACGCTCACATTTGACATTTTGGGTTCGGAATTCGAAAGAACGGAAAATAAGCCATTTGAATCTTGAATCTCTTTTCTGAATTACAGGTCCGATCGATATGAAATGAATATGACTTACAAACACTTTTGTGTAGCTGGAGAACTGTTAAATGGATTGCCCTAGAATTGAATTGGGCAACAAGGCATCGACGAAATTAATTTTTTCCCAGGAGATTAGATAAAGATTATATTACAGGAGGCCTTTGACTACGAGATATATTCTGCAACAGCTACCTGTTCACCAGTGAAGTCTCAATAAACATTACTACGTTTTTGGGTGCTGCACGTACATAACATGTGCCCCTTTCAGAAACCAAGAGCCACAGTGTTATAGCCGTTTCCTACGGACAGCCAGAGCCGGATCTAGGATTTCAGCACCCGTGGCAAGTTATCGAAATGCGCCCTTTTCAAATTTTTTTCCATCACTACATACTTTTCATGAATGATAATATTTATTCTATTCCTAAGATATTTTACTATTATTATATTCTTTTGAGAACGAGCATTAGAATCTCCCATGTATCTTATAAGGTAGTGAAGAGAAATCACAAACGTATTAATATACGATAATGAGGGTATGATGAAAACAAAAAGGAAGCGAATAGAATAATTTATTCTCAAAATGATATATAAGCATTCAAAGTTTCAAAAAAACAATAAATGAAAGTGTAAATGAAAAACTGAAATACATTAGAGATCACACATGCCAACAAAGGTCATAATGAACATTTTAATATTACTTTTTGCAATTCGCCATGATGTAGGGTCATTAAAATCAATTGGTTCAGGCTAAACCTCAGTAAGTCCTGATTCCTCGTCAAAAGAATTTTTCTTGTCCGAATTATCCGAAATGGAATACTTTCTTACGATAGCTCGGTACTTGAAGAAGTATAAGGAAATTCCGCTACATGATGGGCTTCGCTAGTGGAACCACTTTTTGTCGACACAATACCCGCATCGTTCTTGAAGTAACTTGAGATATTACTAGTATTTTTTTTAGGTCTAATAATTTTTTATCCCTGATCTTCCGAGATTGCGATCCTGATAGTTTCTTGGGCGGCATTTCACTTGGTTATATTGCCTAAAATTATACAAGATTCTGAAAATGCATGGACGTCGAATCGGAATGTTCTGCGCTCTCGTTCATATTCATATCTGAATTGTCTCAATGCTCGACAAATGTCAGGAGGACAGAAAAAGGTTTCATGTTTCAGTGAAACTCAAGAATCATACTATTCATTTGATCCTCTTTGTGTAGTACCCATAGCTAAGAAGCTGATTAATAAAATACCAGAGATACGATAAACTTATCGTATTCTTCTCAACATTGTGTTTTTTTTTATAACTTCTTCTTATACATATGAAAACTCGTATAATTATGGTACAACGCAATTTCAATTGAATCGGTATAATATGGGATCTCGCAAATAAAATTCGAACGATAATATCGCCGACATATTCCCAACACAAACATAACCTTATAAATTTTGCAGTCTCTAAGTTCTATCTTTGGAAAATGATTGACGCTCGTGTGCACGGACATAATATAATTTGACCGAGCGCCCAAAAATCCTCAACTCAAAATTGAATAAGTCAAACATACCTGATTGAAACTTTTTAACTTTTTCCAGCACGAATAATTTCCCCGCCCGCTTGCACGATCACGTTATTTGCGGTATTGCACATATTATAAAATATAATGATTTTCTTATTGATGCCATCAACTGCGCCGCTGCATGGAAGTACCCCACATGCGAGAAAAAAAGGAGTATTAATAAGGCTGGGGTGATTTCATCAAGCCCATCGGTCGTAAACGTCTTCGAAATACATTACCCTTATCAAAGCCGGTGTGATGAACGATTCGGCGAATAATGTGGCTGAATCTCTTTGTCATGCCGTCAAGAAACCGACCCTAGACGAAGCGCTACCGTCGCTAGCTCGAACCATTAAACTCCCTCTGTACTTGCTGCTAATTGAGGCTCCAGTGTTCGAATAACAAACATCTGGACGCGATCGGAAATCGTAGGGCGACCGACAAGTGTAAAATCATCTGTTAATTTATGGGTAACTACTTGTCGACGCATATTGTACAATGGGTGCATGAACTATAGCACCGCTCAAAAATAGTGGACTTCGAAGTGAAAACCCATCATTTCAAGAAATAAAAATCACAATTTTGCGCCCCTAGTTGGATGGCGCCCGTGGCAAATGCCTCCCTCGCCACGCCCTAGATCCGGCTCTGAGTGAAGTCTTAATAAACATTACTACTTTTTTGGGGGCTGCACGTACATAACATGTGCCCCTTCTCAGAAACCATGTGCCACAGTGTTATAGCTGTTTCCTACGGACAGCTTCGCGATCGTAAAGTAGATGTTTGACTGTCTTAGTGGCTTCTTGACAGAAGTGACGGGTATCATCGAGAACCTTTTCTATGTTACGCAGATGATAATTCACAGGACAGTGTCCTGAGAGCGCAACTGTCAGTGTCCTCAGTTCTGATTTACTGAGAGAACCTTTTTGGTTCGAAAAGGAGAGGAAAAACTCTTAACTGCAATGAACTGATACGCAAGATGGCTCTGGTGCAATGGGTATTTTCGCAAGTATTACTGAAAAGATAAATTTTTTGTCATTGCCTTAATTTTGCATAACCCTACAAATAAATTGAAAAACACATCTTTCATTCAATTCACAGTCGAAACGTAGTGTAACATGCACTTCATTAAAAATATTCAATTGGATTATTTCTGTGAATAATAAGGAGGTCCTAGACTTTCGACGACATGTGTACTACCATACTGAAATAACACCTACGGAGTAAACACGTTACTCAATATCTCTCATTATTTCCGAATGACAAGTAGGTTTGTCCATTTTTGTGCAATTCTCAAACAAAACGGCACATAATTAATAATAAATCGCCTAGATTGAAATGATAATTTGATCAATAGTTCAGGTTGATTGACATATGGAATTAATTGAATCAAAACTAATTACCCGACATGCTACCTCATTAAAAACGCGAATTTCTTCGCTTGACAATTCCATTAATAGCTCAAAATTTAATGTTACGAAAAAGTATGTTTTTCAGAACTTGAATTCTTTTTGAATAGTGATAATTTATTTGCCACGTTCCTTTTAAACAACTTTTGTTGAATTTCCATCTCACAATTGTGTGAATTCTGATCAAATAATTAATTCCAAGCATGAATTTGAATAGGCCGTCTCAATTTTTTTTCATGATCGAATCAGTACTGCATATAAATCCATTTGGAAAAGATATTATGATACTTTCGCTCATATAGGTAGTAGCTCCTTCCAATACTCAACATTTTGAATACTCCGCTGTGTGAATGAAAAAATTATCATGTCAACAAGGGTAACGCATAGAAATCTGAATAATTATCAGAATCATCTATCAATCGAATTGAATATTTGAAAATACGACAGAATGAAGAATCCTGGCCATGGGGGTCAACCCTGATGAATATACTTCATTTTTCAACATATAACTCAGTCTTAATTTCAATAGATGAATAATAATTTATTAAATTTTCATTTGAATGAATGACGAAATAATTCAACCTTTCACGCAAGAAAAAACCTCCTACTGAAATAGGAGTATAATGCATTAATAGGAGACTGCGACTTTCGGAAAAGACTGTTGCTCTACACAGAACAAGACCAACGAGAATTCACATATTCAAAATTTTTTATTATGTAGCTCTCGAATCAGTGTGATAAAACCATGGTGTAAGGATTATAATTCGAGCGAAAATATGTTTGGAAAATAGTGGGAAAATATTTAATTACAGTTTGGAAGTAGTTGGACAGTTTATAAATTAAAACTCATCTGAAATCTTACAAAGAAGTTACCCCCACTTAAGGGCACGATGAATCCACATACATAAATTAACGATTGAACACGAAAATGATTCCTTCATGCGAACTTCTCGAGGAACAACTCGCAAACTTGGTTTCTTCAAGGCGAGAATGGAAACATGAAGTTCAGACTTCACTCTTCTGGGGGTCAATTTTGAATCTCGATCAAGAATTGGAGAGTATGACAATTGTCATATGTTTGTGTCGATTTACTTAGTTTTCTCGAGCATCTGCAAAATTTATGAGAGTTCTATTGGCCATTTCGACTATGCTCTCAAGCAAATATTCAAGAAATAAACTGAATGCAAGATATCGAGAAATTCGAAATCCGAATATGAACATAACCTTATCACCGCGTCGTCCGACTTAGCAACGAGTATTACGGAGTGTAGAAGATATAACATTCGATTATCCAGAGAATTTCGGTTCCATGCGCAGGTCATGTCTACTTGTTGTTTATATTCAACTCAGAAACTCGACGCAAACATATGACAATTGTCATAACCTTCAATTCTTGATCGAGATTCAAAAATTGACCCCCTAGGGGCTGATTCTTGAATCTCGATCAAGAATTGAAGAGTCCAACAGAGCCGGATCTAGGATTTTAGCGCCAGTGGCAAATCGTCAACATGCGCCCCTGAAGTAATTTATTTTTCAATAACTACATAATTTTCATTATTGAAAATAATCACTTCATGTATTTCGAAGGACTCCTTCATTTCCTATAAGTTTCCATATTTAATGGTGTAATGAATGAAAATCACCCACGTATTGGAATCAGATAATAATTGGACGATGATATCTCTGAGCTCATGGTATGGATTCTATCCATTATCGAACTAAGCCGACATATGCAAATCCCAAACCCACCTTACAAATTTCAAGTATCTAAGTCAAATTTTAGAGAGAATTATCGACTGTGGTGTTCATGGGCGCATGACTTAACAGACTCAACATGATTTGACCAAGTTCGAAACAGTAATTTGTTACCATTCTCAGATGAAATTTGAAAATTACAGACATTTGTCTGAATGATAGGATAGCGCCTTGGATAAGGGTCTGGCGCACAAAAATTCTCATGAATATTATGACTAGATATGAGAAAAAAGAAGTTTTCAGACTAGGAAAGCATCTAGCCCCTTGGCCTCCTCAGATAGGTTCATGCACCACTGTACCGTTCTGAGATACGTTTAATGCTTTAAGAAAAAAATTAATGATTGTCAAGAAAATCGTCATAATTTTGCGACCCTAGTCAGCTTGCGCCCGTGGCAAATGTCTCTCTCGCCACGCCCTAGATCCGGCTCTGTATGACTATTGCAATATGTTTGCGTCGAGTTTCTGAGTTGAATATGAACAACAAGTAGACATGACCTGCGCATGGAACCGAAATTTTCTTGATAATCGAATGTTATATCTCCTATACCGGAGTATAGGTACGAAGTACCAGTCGTTGCTAAGCCGAAGGAACCGGTGATGAGGTTATGTTTATATTCTGATTCGAAATCTCTCGATATCTTCCATTCAGTGTATTTCTTGAATATTTGCTTGAAAACATAGTCGAAATGGCGAATAGAACTCTCACAAATTTTGCAGATGCTCGAAAAAACTTGAAGAATGGCTAAAACATATGACAATTGTCATACTCTCAATTCTGGATCGAGATTCAAGAATTGACCCCCTGGAACTTTAGTCAACACATTTCGTTAACGGCGATGTTCGCTAATTAACTTACTTAACTCAATTAGGCACAAGTTGAAACTTTTTTCACCATATCGATGATATTTTATAGCGGGTATCATTTATCCGTGAACAAGGCATATAAGTTTTATGCGATATTAGTTCACTGGAGCATGAAAGCTAATGATTAGCAGTCTAGCCGAGCAGATTCAATAGAAAAAAATACTCACTTGTTCCTACGGGCATTTTGACGGTGGTTGTGTTTGAAGAGCTTCACTGGAGTGTCGAGTTACCTAATTAATTCCTCCATATCTGAAAGAAAAAAATTAGTGTGAAATTCGAGGCACGATTAACGCTTTCAATATCACCAAACCACGCGAGTGATTTATTCGTTCAACAAAAATACATGCGATGAATGAAACAGAACATATTCGGATATAGCTATTCCATCGTTTTCGTACGCGCTCTTTCACGCACTTGTTCTATGGAATAAGAGTACCAGTTCTCCAAATTGCCTGTAATTTTCGAATTTTGTGCCAAAAAAGGTGTGGAACTGGAAGAGGATCCAATTATTTCTTGCGAGTAATGCGTGTGTGCTCTAATTTCCAAAAGAAAAGACAGTAATTGTAATTTGCCGGGTGTTTTGTAGCCTGAATATCTTCGGAGTTCTACACATTTGAAATTCTGAGATGATTTATGCAATATCACGAAAAATAGTGGTTCCAACATTTAAACGAATTTCAGCTCCATCGGCCATGTGTGCTGCGAAATATTGTAAAAAAAAGACAGGTATCGGCTAATGTAGAAGAATAAAGTAACATAGTCACGAGGGCGAATATCTGTCGATAATTCAACAAACATTCCACCTTGATCAGAGCTAATGAGCCAATCAACCGAAACATCAACATCGAATCCCTTAAGAGAACAGTTACTGCAGTTTCACGGTCCCTACCGATCATCAGACTGCCTTACCCATGGAAGCCGATAGAAGGCGAACTGTAAGTAGTAATACTGCAGTTTTCTGTCTAAAAGGTTGTAAGTATCTTGAGTCCTATTACAGCGGTTGCCATAGGTAAGGCAGTCTGATGATCGGTAAAGACCGTGAAACTGCAGGAACTGTTCTCATTTGGCCCGCTTCTTCGATGTAGATGTTTTGGTTGATTGCAGCGTGACCAATTATTTTTTTCAGAATCTACCAAACCTTCTGTAGAAATCTACTTTTTTCTACCAAAGTCAATTACAGAAATCCACTAAAAATCTACTGCTTCCTCAGAGCAGTCTTTAGCACTTTATGTTGGAAGGAAAATGAAAAACTTTAATGTTTCGTGTAATTTAAAAAAATATCGCTGTAATTAACATTCGCTCAGTAAAAAAAGCTAGAGAAGCACCGCCGTGAAGGCAGCAGCTGTTGTGCGCATGTTCAATAGGGATGACCGCTTTGGCAACGAATTTGAACATGCGCGCAAAAGCTGCTGCCCTAATTCACGGCAGTGCTTTTCTAGTTTTTTTTTCGATAAATTACTGGATTTCAATTCGATCTAATCTGTATATTTGAGAATATTGAGAAAATAAAATTTTGAATGGGTATATCTGCGGAATCGTTGGGCGGATTTTACCCATTCACGAATTCGACCTTCGTAATTAAGCCCTAAATCTTCACTACAATTATCGAGTTTTTAAGTCGTTTCTTCCAGAAGATAACGGCCGACCGTAAACACAATAACTTCTGAAAGAAACAACTTAGAAACTCGATATTTTTAGAGAAGGTTTGGACCTTAATTACGATGGCCGAATTCGTGAATGGGTAAAATCCACCCAATGATTTCGCAGATATTTTTATATATTCACCTGAATGAAAGGCTCTTCCGTTTTGGATGGAAACTATGAAAATGCGGAAAAATTTAGCGCACATGATGGGAAATACGATATACTTATTGAGTGTGACGGGATCAGAGAAATACCCCAATGTCAGTCAGAGCCAGATATACGAGTTGTGCTATCTTTTCACACAGAAGCGTTCTACTGCTTCAACAGTTGAAAGTAGAATTCTACTAAGATAGTTCGAAATACTACCAAAATCTACTGCTCAATTTCTGTCTTCTAACAATGATGAAATTATAACGAAAATCTACCAAAAAATAGATTTCTACCAAAATTGGTCACGCTGGTTGATTGAATGATAAGTTTTGATCAAGGTGGAATGTTTGTTGAATTTTCGACAGATTTTCGCCCTTGAGATTATGTTACTGTATCGGAAAAAGAGTTTTTCGCATAGGAGAGTTTTCGGATGGATATTACTCGCTCATGAATTCAAACTTTTGCATGGCGGTTTAACGTATTGTATAAATTTTGGTTGGTTTTTATCCGACAGAAATTCGTCGATTTTCTGAAACAAATAACCGAGTTTCAAACCGATCGCATAAGCAGTTCGAAAGTAACAGGCATTTGAGCAAAACGATGGCAAGGGTCTTCCCGAAAACATGAGCGTAAAAACAAGAAAAAATTGTGACACTGCCTCTAAATATCCAACTTTTTGCCGGAAGAGGTGTTGCGAGATTGGGTTGGACCAGTACACAAATTCAACTTCCGAAAAAAAATGGCTGAATCCTGCCTAATGGATTCTGAGTTGAAGGAATCTGCATTTTTATTTCTCAATAATTCGATCACACAATGAGACCTGGCTGATGCAATATTTTTGGTCATTGTATCTGTAGGACACTTCATAGTATTTTCCGAAATATTTTTTCGAACTTGATCTTATCTATATTGAGCTATCTGCAAGATGTCATTGCAGTGACGTTCATAGCGTTATTTTAGAGCCATGCACTAGATTTCAACTGGATTAGATCCATGTTTTTGGACATGAAAAGAGGATCAAATTTCGAATGGGATCATCTTGAAAATCATTAGGCAGAATTTGCCCATTCATAAATTCTTCGAAATGAATATTCACATCTTTTCCACAAATCTCAAGTTTTCATTTCCCTTGTCCTGCTTGCAGTCGGTCGTCAGGCAACATATATATCTGTCTAATGATTCGAGCTCAAAGCGACTTGCAAGGACGTTCTTCCCTTTTATTTTGAACAAACGATCAAATTCCGATTTGATTGGATCTGTCAAATCAAGTGAAAGGATTTTTTTCACGAACTTGAATTGAAAAATGTCATAACATTTCATGGAAATTTCAATTTTTTTCTTTCGAGAGTTCTACGAACGGCTGGACATGGCTGGCTTCAATAACGAGTCCTGGATAAACAGTGCGCGTCAAAATTATGAAACAAATTCATTTTCCCAGGAGAAAAATATTTGGCAACAAAATCCTGAAACAGTTCAATTTTTGTTTCACTTTTACCAAATTTATATGCATTTTTGAGAGATTTTTGTTGCTTCCTGTGCCATCCCCATCAACCCTCTAAATTTTTTGAATAGGGAAAGTAGATCATGTGGTACTTTACAGGCATGCAGAAATTTTCAAGAAAAATTTTTTTTTGAAAAATAAGTTACTTCAAAGAGGTTTTCAGTTTTGAGACGAGATAAAATTTGTCACCGAATGAAAGTCGACCATTACAGTTTTGTTCGTTCATAACTCTCAACCCCTCCGAACCCTTTAATGGAGAAAAAAAATGGAGGAGGTTGAAAGTTGTGCATGAACAAAACTGTAATGGTCGACTTTCATTCGGTGACAAATTACATCAGGTACCATCGTCTCAAAGTAAATGAGCCATGGAAAAGTGTACAAACTGAAAACCTTGTTGACCTAATTTGTCAAAAAAAAATTTTTTTTCTTGAAAATATCTGCATGCCTGTAAAGAAGATACAAAGATCTTGCCAGAAAAGTACCACATGACCCACTTTCCCTATACAAAACATTTAAAGGGTTGATGGGGATGGCACAGGGTGCAACAAAAATCCTTCAAAAATGAATAAACATTTGGTGAAGTGAAACAAAAATTGACCTGTTTCAGGATTTTGTTGCCAAATATTTTTTTCTGAGAAAATGAATTTGTTCCATAATTTCGACGTGCACTTCACAAAATCATTAAATCTAGTTGAATTGGATCATTCCAGACAATTTCGGTCTCAATAGAAATACAAAAAGCTGATGCTGTGACAGATCCCTGAAACGAAAGTGCAAAAAACAGAAATGTTTTCAATGAACCCTGTAATGTTTATCATGTGGAAAGTTTGCCGAATCCTGTGGAGAACCTTTTCTTTCCTTATGTATAAAACACATCTACGAGTAAGAGAACTTATCAAATATAAACAATGTTATTAAGATAATTGCCTGGTTCCGGTGTTATCTTCGAATAAGATCATGAGGAGAACATACACCTGCACCTGAACCACAATATCTTAATAATGTCATTCACTTTAATCCCATAGGTCAACATATAATTTTGTACTCAGATAATAACAGTAAATACGAGAAACACTCGAACATCCGAAGAAATTCGTTTCTTACTTTGAATGGCTGTATTCCGAATCATAATTTCATATACCTACGAAATACCACTTCAATTATTTTAGATCTGGAGGCAAAGTCATTCCGAATATAATGAAGTTATTAACGACAAGATCGCAGTTATCAGTTATTAAGCTTGTACAGTTTATGGTCTCCGGTTTTGTCCTTTTAATGTGAGATTTGTGAGCAATCTTGAACCATTTTTTATTCACCTCTTGAGTTATCATAATACAAATATGTCTCATTTCAGAATATTCAGCTGAAAGTGATTATATTGAACTCACTCACGCAGAAACCGTGGTAAATTCAATTCTTTCCGACAGCATGTTCTCTATCAAACGAAAATACCGTGAAACTCGAAATTGTCTGCAGAGGTTTTGTAACTAAATATCAGCTAGGTTCGTTGATGGGCAAAATCAGGATCGATTAATGCTTATTTAGAGAGGATTTCGCATCATTTTTTAGGTTTTTTATGGGTTTTCACTCCCAATATCTGAAACAGAACTATTGAAAATTAAATAAAATCGAAAGAAAATAATTTTTAAAATTTTCTCCTTTGTCTGATGAAAGAGTCAAATTAGTACTCTGAAACGCAGTTCGCTTGTGTATCGTTTGTATTGTTACTGTATTGTTCATTAGGCAACCTGTTCTCCATGAAACTTCCCTTGACAAATAGTTTAATCCTGCAATCCGCAAAGGCATCTTTCATGAAAAAACAATTTTATTTAATTTTTAATAGTTCTGTTTCAGATATTGGGAGTGGAAACCCAGAAAAAACTTAAAAAACGAGGCAAAATCAGGCCAACAGTTTCTCAGTAACACCCATCTGAAATTTAGATGTCTCAACAACCTCAAAAATAACAATCTGAGATCGAAATAAAACTTGGTTCGAACACGGGAGGTATCGACTAGAAACTATCCCTCATATTCCGCCAATATCTCGCATAAACTTTAAAGCAGTCATTTCATAACTAGGCTCAGGATTCAGCTAAATCATATTGATAAACCTATCACACTTATGCTATTCCAATTTCAATTTATTCACCCACAAAAAACACACATTTTCGCAGTCAATAATATGATGGAAAACTGTCATTAAAACCATTGGTTTGTGCCTGTCAGTTTGGAAATATAATATTTATCCTTAAAGCTATATTACCTGACATACATGAGCGAATATCCTTCAACCCTATTTGAACTTTCTGTGTATTATTCAGTTGATTAAATCGTTTACCTAATATATTTTTCTATTTTTTCCTTCTTTTTTTTCGTTGACGGACCGGAGTTGTGCAATATCAAAGCACGGGAACAAAACTTTTCACCTTTTTAATGAAAATTTTCAGACAACTTTAACGCTTTATACCCTTCAGTAGACTCTTTTACAACCGTATGGATTTATATTATACACCGCAAGTTTCTGCATGATAGCTTCATGAGCTCTGGGGACCTGAAATGAATCACTCAACAAGTCATATTTAATCAACTTGGAAGCTCTCTTATGTACCATTATTAATGCATTCTAATAAAATAAATACTTTATAGTGAAAACTCCAGCATCCGAGAATAGTTGCAGTGATGGATATAATCTTTCTTTACGCATAATAATCTTCGAAATGAACTTTGAAAGAACCTCCAATTCAATTCAACCAGGTGATGCCGATATAGGCTGCACCCCATACAACAATTGCCTATTCCAATATCGACTGTACGAGGGAGTGACAAATTGTGAATAATATCTTTCGTGGTAATATATTCACTCATAATTTGAACTTCGGTATTTAACACCTTATTAGTTCCACTAAATATTTAGTATGTTCACCCCACCGAAGCAAACGATTGAAACCCGCAGGAGTTAGAACGCCGATAGTATTACCTGGATCGTCCACACAAGGATATACCTGACTAATGGTTATATGCTGAGGTAACGCATTCATGGATATAAGAAAGTGCAAGGGACCAAGAAGGTTTTCCTGTGGAACACCCAACAGCATGTCGAACTCCCTAGATATGGCATCACCCAACCTTTCCACCAATTCTCCTATTTCGTAAAAAGGAACGTTCTCATTAACGTAACAGCAAGGGTAGATCTAGCTATAGAGTACCGAAAGCCCTTTGCAAATCCGAGCTTAACATTGCGACATAAAGATCGTCGTGGACCTTGCTCAAATGTAGGGATTTTGTAAAGAGGAGACATTCGTTCTCAAGAAAATTCAACAACCAGTTATACACTAATAATCACAGGTCATAGAGAAAATACTTTGTTTTCGAAGTTTCACTTGAAAAACAGTCAGGTTGAACTTCCGTACCCTGAATTGATTGTTTTGAATGGAACTATATGTACCGAGGAATAAGCAAACTACGAAAAAAATTCTAGTACGAAACCAAAAATAAATTTTGAAGTCTTGAGATGCATCTAGCCTCCAATCTTTCCAAATCTTTAAGTAAAGTTAAGTGCATCTTCCACTTAGTCAGATTCTTATTCGATTTCTGGTAACCATCCCAACTTTTCATCTCTCATGAATCCAAGCAGTGTAACCTGGTCAGTCAGTTTCAATACATCGATCTCGAAACACAGTGAAGGTCTACAAGATGTTTAAAACTGAAATAAACGTTTTTTTTTTTAATTTATGATTAGATCATTTCATCGACGCTACCTTCCCAACTGCGCAAGTACAGTTGTTATCGTAATTTTCTCTGGGAATAACACTCGAAAGTTCGCGTGAATATAAACCTGACCTCTTAAATATGCCCAGGTAAATCTTTCATAAATATCTTCTAGAAGAAAGGACCAAGAGGTCTTCGTTGTGGAATATCCAACAGTATGTCGAAGTCTCTAGTCTCTTACACCCATTCTCCTCCTAGAGGTCTAGACTATTGAAGGCACGGATGCGAGTGAAGTATCGATACTTTGGGAGTATCGATATTTTTGTTTCGATACCAAGTACTTTCGGCATCGATACTTCCAATGCGATACTTATTAGGTGTGGATACTTGAAATCCTGGTATCGCTCAAGACAAGTAGGGTCACTATACTAGGTGTCACTACTGTTCAAGGGCAAACAATAGTATCGTTTTTGAAATTCGCCATATATAAATAAACAGCTTTATTTTTCCACAGGTAAAACCCAATTACAGAAAAATTAACAAAATAAAGTTTTAATTAATAACTCAAAAATAAATGATCATTATATTCTACAACTCAGAAATTTCTGTTTTACAGTGTTCAAATTATCAACGAAAATATCACAGGTCTCACACAAGTTATTCATTAGGCTACACATATGTTGAATGGGTGTTCGAATCATACAATTATTCCTACGGGGAACCAAATAAAACAAAGGCCTAGATCTCATGTTGGCCCTTGGAACATAAAAGTTGAGCCTCTCCAGTAGGTATGGACAATCAACACCACCGTGAATCAACTTATATAGAAAGATGACCGCCTGCAAACCTCGCCGATCAGCCAGAGAGACAGCATCGAACTTACACAAGAGTACAGCATGGTCAGCACCTCTCGAGGGATAGACACCTTCCTCTCTGTATGAGAGAAATTTATAAAATCTCCGCTGAACTGACTCCAAACGCTGAAGGTGACAGGAATATATAGGCTGCCATATAAGAGCGGCATACTCAAGTTTAGTTCTCACCAGGACATTAAATAGGAAAACAAGTGTTCCTGAATTCTGGAAATGTCTTGCATTTCTAACTATGAAGCCATACAACTTAAAAGCAGCACTCAGCAGGTCATTAATGTGAGGAACAAATGACATCTCACCGTCAAACAGAACTCCCAGATCCCTAACAATATTCACTCTCAACAAACCTACATTTCCCACAGAATAACCAAAAATAATGGGTTCGGTCTTTCTTGTAAAAGAAATGATATGACACTTAGACAAATTCAATTTTAAACGATTATTCTCACACCATTTCAATAATTCTAGTAATGCCCTTTGTAATCTAAAACAGTCCTGTACACAAGTCACCCTGAGAAAGATCTTAAAATCATCCGCAAAAAGCAGCCTGATCACATCAATCACACAAATCAAATCATCGACAAACAGTAGAAACAGAAGTGGGCCAAGATTAGACCCCTGGGGCACACCAGACACAGACAAATATTCGAAAGAACGAAACCCCTCTACAAAAACAAACTGCCTGCGATGCAACAGATAGGACCTAAGAAGACATATCAACCGCGTACTGAACCCATATCTATACTCCAACTTATTCAGCAAAATCTGGTGATCCACTCTATCGAAGGCCTTCTGGAAATCCATGTAGATGACATCAACCTGACCGGAATCGTCCAAAATTTCAAATAGAAATTGAGAAAACGTAGCCAAATTTGTTACACATGATCTCCCAGGCATAAAACCATGCTGCTCTTGACTTATCTGGTTTTTGACATGTGGGAATATTTTGTTGTACATAATTATTTCTAGGATCTTAGAGAAATTTGTTGAATGTTGAATGGTGAGATAGTTGGTATGACATGTAATTTCAACTTGTAGATTTCTTGAACTTCAACAGCAATCAGAATACGCTTTTCCAAAGCCAGGTAGTTTCCATGACTCTATCCAGGGGGATTTCGAGATTTGTACCTTTGAGAGATTTCGAATACTCTCGTCACTCAGTTTCTGTCGTCACTCCATCCAGAGACTTCAAATTAACATTGAATTCTGAATTTTTGGTCATAGCTCCTCCCAACGGCGACATTTGAAGTTTAAAAGAAAGAACTGGAACATTTTTATTTTCAAACTTGTCATGAAATCTTCAATAAGCAGTGGAAATACCATGACTTAAATGAAACATTTGAAGTAGAGTATGATTCACATTACACAGGTTCAAATGAATTATCAGATGGATTTAATAAAAGCATTGTATAAAGATGATATTAGCTTCAAAGTATCGATACTTAGGAAGCTAGTATTCAAGCAATATTGATACCAAGCAACCAGTATTGAATGAGTATATGGTATCGATACTTTCTGGTTATTGTTGCATCCCTAATTGAAGGTCCTTCGGAAATTCAAACATAACATAGCAACATAAACTCCTTTCCAGCAACAGTCTGGGTCGCACCTGATGCGCTCTGGATGCGCGCCACCCGTGCTCCACTAAGCAGGAGCGTCAGACACTCGCGCTTCCTACCCCTTTCCCCTGATGCACCACCCGAATTTGCGGGGCTTCATGATCTCTCAGCTGTGAAACGTCAAACTTGTCTTAATTTGCCGCTTTATATATTGTCTCGTTCTCGTAATAGCACGGGCGTGAAGCCCCGGGGGCTTCACGCACCTGTCTGGAAAGTCACTATTGGAAATATTGGAATCGTCATCCAGTTTGTACGTAACTTCTGTGGTGGTGAAAAGGTGAAAATTCGGCATTGCGATTGAAGTTTCTCTTCAGAAGCAGCCAGATTCAAGTTCCATATCTTGCATCCTTTGTTTCGAAGACGAACTGTATCAAGAAGTGCAGTCTAAGACAAACGGATTTCGTATAAATCCAAAAATAAACTGTGAAGTCTTGAGATGCAAACAAGCTTCTAGACATCCCACTTAAAGTACAGCTAAGTGCATCCTCCACTATCCCGAAGTTATTTATAGATAACCTATAAAACGAGCAATGAGAAACCTATTTTGAGGTTAGATTTATTATTGATCAGAATAATCCTGAATAAAAACAGACAGCTGGATGTCAAACCTTTGCATATAATCGTTTTATTAGCATATCTGCACTTTCTTGCGACCATAAATTTCAGGTATAACAGTTGTCCACTGACAAATTGACACAAGCAAATAAACTTGAGGGTTTTACGTCTGCATAACACGAACGTGCTTGCTAAACTTCGGGGTACAGATTGGTGGATTCAGATGTGTGGGTGGGCCCTCAGTGGAATCCGGTAAATGTTCTCTTTCATTTCTGTTGTAATAGCAAGAAGAAAAAATTAACAGAGAAAATCGACATTACAAGCTTTATGGCAACTGAATATTCAAACGTCAATTTCACTTGAAAAGATGTGAATAATTTGAAAATTTGCATACCTATCGAGGACAGTGAACAATTCCCCTGAATTCACAATGTGGAAAATTGCAGTAGTACCGGAGTTTCCATAGCATTGAGAAGGAGTTAAAAACTAAAAGAAGTCTAAAAAAGCACTGACGTAAAGTCGACAGCTAATGCGTTGCCAAAGCTGTCTTCATTTCACGTATTTACCCTGCTGAATGTAGTTTTACTTCCTTATGGAAAGATTTGGCAATCTTGTTTTCATATGTTCTTCATGAAGTTTTGCATGAACCTTCCAGAAATCATTTTTCAATCAAGTAGTAGATGTCAATTCCAACCAATCTGTATGTTTGGAACTATTGGGAAATCCAAATTGTGAATGGAACCTTCGGAAGTTATTGTGTTTGAGATCTGCCGAAAGAAGCAAATTAAAAACCCGATATTTGGTTAATAGGTTTGGATATTATTCACGAAGGCCGAATTCGTGAATGGGTAGAATCCACCCAATGATTTCGCAGATATAACCATTCAAAATTTCATTGTCCCCATATTTATCAAAAGTTTTCGAAAGAATTGTATTTGCAAGGATGTTTCAATATCTGAGTAAATACAAAATACTCAATCAAGCTCAAATGGCTTCACGCGTGGGCGGTCAACTCAAACAGCTGCTCTTGAATTCATTGAGTCCGTGTATGGCTGTATGGATCGCAACTTGCATGTTGCTGGCTTGTTTTTTGATCTGTCCTGTGCCTTCGCCACGCTTTCTTTTGAGTTCATTATGAATAAATGTTACAGCTTGGGGTTCAGGGAAATATTTCTTGATTGGTTACGTAGTTATCTCCATCAGAGAACTATGCGTGTTAAGGTTGGTTCCACTTATTCAACTAAATTCAATATCGATAGTGGTGTTCCTCAGGGCTCCGTACTGGGACCATTATTGTTCTTGTTGTTTATTAATGACTTGCCCATTCACTTGGCCTTATTTTTGCTGGTCCTCTTCGCCGATGACACCTCCGTTGTGATCTCGGCGGAGACTGACGAGGAGCTTCGTCGGGCGTGCGAGGCGATTATACGTCAGTTCGTTGCTTGGTGCCGGTCGAACAGAGTGATTGTAAATGTAAATAAAACAGTTTGCATTTACTTTGGTTTCAAAAATAATCCCGTTGACACTTTGGAAATTTATCATTCGAATTTCTTCATAAAATCTGTTGTAGGTAGTAAATTCTTGGGTATATATATTGATAGGAACCTCAGCTGGTCCACGCATATTGATATGCTTTGCAAAAAACTAAACAGCTCATTTTTGCCATCAGTAGAGTTAAGGATATGCTACCTCTTAGTTCCTTGATCCAGGTCTATTACAGCACCGTTTATAGTATACTTTCCTATAACATCTTACTCTGGGGTGACTGTATTGACTTCAATAGAGCTTTCATCGCTCAGAAGCGGATCATTCGACGAATTTACGGCCTAGGTTCTCGTACATCCTGTAGACCAAGTTTTGTCGCAAATAATATTCTGTCTCTGCCGTGTATTTACATATTTAAGTGTTTGCTGTATGCAAAGGAAAATGAAAAGAAATGGACCAAGTTGTCTAATAACCATGAATATGTCACTAGAAATCAGGATATTTTACTTCTACCTAAACATAGAACTCGTAAATTTGAAAAATCTCCAATTTACCAGTGTATAAAAATGTATAATTGCCTTCCTAAATTTCTGAAATCTCTCAACTTCTTAGTGTTTAAAAAGAAAGTAAAACTTATATTGTTATCTAGATGTTATTACTCTGTAGCAGAATTTTACCAGGATTGTCCCCAATTGATTGATGTAGGTTGAATTTGTACACCAATGTATATCTGACTTGTCCCATACACAAGGTTGTGTCTTGAGGGATCAATAAATGTTATTATTATTATTATTATTTCCAAAAATACAGATCGGATGAAATCCAGTATTTGACTTAAAAACGACGGCTTGAAGGTTCATTCAGAAGTTCGCTAGGATAATATGGTAAGAAGGTCGCAGATTATAGCAACAATTTTGAATTTCATACGCAAATTAATCTAATGACACGATCATAACGAAATTCTGCGCCAAGGAACCAAACCTTTTGTAGTTCGAAATGCAACCTACCCTTAATGTCTCAAGTCGATAGGGTACATAATCTGTTCTGAAAAAAATTTCGTGAAGAAATATGGAGATCACAGAACATGCGTCCATGATTTTATAACGAATATCTTGAGAGTCCAACACTTCTACTAGGAAGATTTTGGTTCATTATGTAATTAAATAATAAACCTTAGTGATCGCTCAATATACCAATTAATTCCCTCTGAAAATTCAAGTTTTTTTTTTGACAGCTCAAGTACCTTCGGACTCATCATGTTCGACTAGCTCTCTACGAGACAGCTTTTCTACTGCAAGGTATAGATGAGAATAAGTTGTCCAAAATGATCTACGGGACAACTTCTCAACCGAAATAAATAGGATTTTCCAGAGAAACAAAAAATGAATTCAGTTGAAAAAATCAGTAGTCTCTTCCTCGATAATTTATTCATAAAATTCCCATTCCCAATCAAAGTTAGTTTGAGAACTCATCATTGAAATAAATACAAAATCAAATCAGAATTCAACTTTCGTGAAAGCTGACTGCAGGGGTGGTAGTCTTGAGAGAAATAACTGATCAGTTTTCCAGAATAATTCCAGAATAACACTCCAAAATTTCGTTATCTTACATTGATATTATTTATATACAAGTGCATTTCCTCATCGCATAACACATTGAATAGAGTAAACATGAACTTTTGAGAAATGTGATATGATCATAATTGACTCAGTAATGAGCAAACAGGCGAGAATTATAAGATTATAAAATATTGAAACATACAAACAATAGGTTGTAAAACAACCTGCTGCGTGTTTTACCTGGACGCTCCCTTGTGTAATATTCATAATATAACTCGAGACATTTCCTAAATATAGAGATAGTTGAATTCCAGGTTTATGATACTCATAGTGCTAATTATACAACAGTTATGGAGCTGTATTCGTTATGGATATAACATAAACAAATCATAAAATATTTCTAATTTTCACGTACAAGTGACAAAGTTTTCATTTTGTTCAAATTTCTGGATTTTTCGTAACACTTATGGTACTCCTGAATCTCCTCATGTTTGATAAGGCCTTAACGGGACACTTAATTTATTATGAACAATTTTTGTATGTTCGTTCGGATTGCTCATTAAATTGCTTTGATTTTTGACTCATATTGTTATTATGCGCGCATGTTCTGAGCAGCAGCGTGCTACCGTTTTGTGCAAATGTCTGAATTTTTTCAATTTTTCCTGTGAATGTTCTCAAACGACTAGGTTGGACTAACTGAAGACGAATCCGGTGTCAAAATAGATTTTGTCCGGCCTTCCGAGGAGAGAATAACTGTGGAAGGAAGCAAACTAGCGACTTGAAACTTTCAGGAGATATCAGTGAAAAATTCTAAAAAGCACTGACGTGAAGTCAGCAGCTTTGGCGCGTATGTTCACTTTTGGTGATATTCTTTGACACATGCACGCAAAAAGCTGCTGACTTCACGTCAGTGTTTTTCAAGTTTTTTTTTCGATGAACTACTGGATCTCAATTCGATCTAGTCTGTATTTTTGGAAACGGTCGACCGTAAACACAGAAATTTCCGGAAGAAACAACTTAGAAACTCGATATTTGTAGAGTAGGTTTGGATCTTAATTACGAAGGCCAAAATTGTGAATGGGTAAAATCCACCCAATGATTCCGCAGTTATACCCATTCAAAATTTTATTTCTCCAATATTTTCAAAAATACAGATTGGATCGAATTGAAATGCAGTATTTCATCGGAAAATCACAGTTTGAAGGTTCATACAGAATATCAGGATACTATGATCAGAAGTTCACAGAATTTTGAATATTTGAAAAAAAATTTGAAACTTTTTTTCAAACCGTTCTAATAACAGGATCATCACGAAATTCTGCACAAAGTTGCCCATCAGCATCACCAAACTAGCTGCCAAGTTTCATTTCGATCGAATTAGTATTTTTTGAGTTAATCTGGAAAAAAACAACGATATCGAGAAGAAAACCACGAAATTTTATATATTTTTTCCCAATATCTCCAGAAATTAGGGTGGTATCAAAAGGAAATTTGGTACACTGCTATATGATGTTCAAGGTATGAGCTGAAGTTTTTTTCCAAATTCAAAGAAAAATTTCCGAAAAAAAAAATATTTTTGGAAAAAATTTTTTCGAATTTTCTGACAGTGAGATCTCAACGAAATTATGTGAAAAGTTGTGCGTTATGCCTCAACTAACTGTCAAGTTTCAATTTAATCGCATAAGTAGTTTCTGAAATATCAGGAAATTAATCTCCAAATTTCATATGACCATAACTCCGAAACCATTAGACCGATTTCTCCCATTAACGAACTCAACCGGCGCATCCTAATGCGCGACCTAATCTGAAAGTTTCAAGTCGCTAGCTTGCTTCTTCCGAAAGTTATCGTGTCGTCGGCCGTCCCTAAAAAAAACCACAAAATATTACATATTTTTGAGCGCCTGTTCTGTTGAACAGCGAGCTATCGTTTTGTCCAAATGTCTGTAATTTTCGAATTTTTTCCCGAAATGGTCTCAAACGACTACGTTGGACTCACTGATGACGAATCCGGTGTCTAAATCGATTCTGTCCGGTCGGCCGGCCGTCCGTAGACACGATTACGGTCGTACGGAGAATCCTATCGACCTGAAACTTTCAGGGTAGGTTGGTTGCATTCCACAATGCGACCGTTAAGTTCTCTAATGGGCAAAATCGGTCAAACGGTTTTGGAGTTATTCTTGGCGATATTTCAAAAACTACTGGAACGATTGGATCGAAACTTGGCAGTTAGTTGGAGTACAGCAGCCGCAGCTTCTCGCGCAGATTTTTCGGGATCATATTAACCGTAAATTTCAAAAAAATTTGTTTTCAAAATTTTTTTCGAAAAAAATTTTCGTTTCGCAAACTTTCATCACATTTGAGAAACAATTCAGCGCGAACTCTAAGCTCCATATTCCACAGCATTGTACCAAATTTCAATTCCATACGGTTATTAGTTTTGGAGATATTGGGAAAGAATATATGAAATTTCGTGGTTTTCTTCCAAATATCGTTGTTTTTTTCGGTATAGCTCAAGAAATACTGATTCAATCATGATGCAACTCCGCACCTAGTTTGAAGATGCTGAACAATTTGAAAAAAAAATTACCTTTCAAATACATATTTAATATTCTGTGATCTTCCTATCGCATTATCCTCATTATATTCTGTATGAACCTTCGAACTGTTACATTTCTATAAAGAACTGGATTTCAATTATATCTGATCTGCATTTTTGGAAGTATTGAGAAAATAAAATTTTGGAGGGGTATATCTGCGGAATCATTGGGTGGATTTTACCCATTCACGAATTCGGCCTTCGTAATTAAGGTCCAAACCTTCCCTACAAATATCGAGTTTCTTAGTTGTTTCTTTCGGAAGTAAGGCCGATAGGCCGACCGTAAACAGAATAACTTCCGGGATAAACGACTTAGAAACTCGATATTTGTCGAGTAGGTCGAATTCGTGAACGGGAAAAATCCGTTTCACGTCAGTGCTCTTCTAGAATTGTATTCATCCAGTCCCTGTTCATCTCCCCTTTCCAGACCACGTGTTAATTAATCGAAGAAGATAAATTTCCATTCGACGAAAATAAAATTATTCCAACGTTTATTGTTCTATAAATTCTAAGTAGCCATTTCTAGTTTTGACGTGCAGAAAGCCTTCAATCTGCACAGACCGCTAGAGCGTCTCTCACCGGAGAAAGTACACCTACGAAAAAAAAAACCCAGCCGGCAAACTTATTTAAATCATTTCGAATCCTACATATAAGGCGGGTAATTATCAGAAGGACACAATTGTGTGGCACATAATTAGGTAATAAGTCATGAATGAATTTATAATACTGCAGGTCATATGCCTTATATGTAAGGAAATGTGTGTCGGACCTTAAGATACAGGGATGTTAGAAAGTACTACACGTGATCTTCAAATCTGAACCTAATTAACCTATTATTGTTTCATATAAGTAGCTGATGTATCTAGATAGTCTGATCGAGAGTGATCGCCGTCTTTACTTGATATATGAGAATTCCGTGATGAGAGGTATATTCATCTTGCTTACGTCTGCTTTCACTGTTTCGGACAGCAGGGTACCATGAGCCTTATCTTCAGAATGTGTGCGGTCATTACTGACTGTGATGAATGGAAGTCCGTCACCAAGAAGATCTATGTTGAATATTCCCATCATCAGATACCCCAAACAATTTTCAACCTTGCTTCAGCAACAACAAAAAAAACCTACAAAAGTCAGAGCTTTTGAGCGCAAGATCGAAGTAGATCACCGCTTTGGCAACAAATTTCAACATGCGCGCAAAAGCTGCTGACTTCAAGTCAGTGATTTTCTAGGTTTTTTTGAGTTAATCCAGAAAAAAATTCAGAAAAGTACTGCCGTGAAGGCAATGTTCAATGTAGATGGCCGGCTCTACAACGAATTTGAACATGCGCCCAAGAGCTGCTGCCTTCACGGCAGTGCTTTTCAAGACTTTTTTTCGATAAATTATCCTCATTAAATTCTGTATGAACCTTCGAACTGTTATTTTTCGATAAAGTACTGGATTTCAATTCGATCTAATCTGTATTTTTGGAAATATTGGGAAAATAAAATTTTGAATGAATATATCCACGGAATCATTGAGCGGATTTTACCCATTTACGAATCCGACCTTCGTGATTAAGCCCCAAACCTTCTCTACAAATATCGAGTTTCTAAGTCGTTTCATCCTGAAGTTATTGTCTTTACGGTCCGGCCGTTAGCCGGTTAGGAGAAGGTATGGACCTTAATTACGAAGGCCGAATTCGCCAATGGGTGAAATCCACCCAATGAATCCGCAGATATACCCATTCAAAATTTAATTTTCCCAATATTTCCAAAAATACAGATTAAATAGAATTAAAATCCAGTACTTTATCGAAAAATAACAGTTCGAAGGTTCATACAGAATTTAATAATATATTTTATAATATGACAAGAAGATCACAGAATATTGAATATGTATTTGAAAGAAAAAATTTGAAATTGTTCTAATAACACGATCATCACGAAATCTTCAAACTAGGTGCGAAGTTTCATCGTGATTGAATCAGTATTTCTTGAGTTATACCGAAAAAAACAACGATATCGGAAAGAAAATTACGAAATTTCATATATTTTTTCCCAATATCTCTAAAATTAATAACCTTATCGGATTGAAATTTGATACACTGCTGTGGAATAGGGAGCTCAGAGTTCACGCTGAATTCTTTTCCAAATGGGGATGAACAGCTCGCGAAGAAAAATTTTTTTCGAAAAAAATTTTGAAAAAAAATGTTTTCAAGATTTATGGATAGTATGATCTCAACAAAATTTCCCGATATGTTGCGCGTTGCTAGACTACAACTAACTGCTTAGTTTCCATCCAATTGTTCAAGTAAATTTTGAATTATCGCCAAAATAAAATCAAAACTTCAAAGGGCTCTAACTCCGAAACCGTTTGGCCGATTTCGCCCATTAACGAACTTAACCGTCGCATTTTGAGATGCAACCTACCCTGTATTCGTCATCAGTGAGTCCAACCTAGTCGTTTGAGACCATATTCGGCTCAATCATCGAAAATTGAAGACATTTGGACGAAACGATAGCACGCTGTTCCGCAGAACATGCGCGCAAAAACGATACCGAGGAGAGAGCCAGGAAATTTGACATATTTTTCCCCAATATCTCCAAGAATTATAACCGAATTAAACTGAAATTTGGTACACAGCTGTGAAATATGAAGCTCAAAGTCTAAGCAGAACATTTTTCCGAATATGATAATTGGTTCAGGGAATAAAATGTCGAAAAAATTTTTTTTCAAATACTGAGAATGATTTCAACAGAGTTTCGCGAAAAGTTGCAGTCGTTACTCCAACTATCTGCCAAGTTTCAATCCAACTGTTTAACTAGTTCCGGAATTATCACGGAAATAACCTCAAAATTTCAAAAGGCTCTAACTCCAAAACCGTTCGGCCGATTCCGCCCTTTTACGAACTTGACCGTCGCATTTCAAAATACAACAACCTACCCTTGAAGTTTCCGGTGCAACAGGTGAGTAGAGGACCTCTCTGCCATCGAATTTCAACTTGAGGGCGAAAAAGCTACTGATATCCCGTCAGTGCTATTCTAAAACCTTTCCGATGAAAAAAATATGTACAATTACTCCACAAAAAATGTTATTCCATAAATGAAACGAAATTTTCCATTACTATGTTTTACTCTCAACCATCATGAGATGTTTAACAATATGTAGAGTTAACATATTTGTGACTTGTTTCGAACTTTCGTTCATCTTCAGACGAACTATCTTTGAACACATAGTACAGGGTATTGATGCAGATTGAGGTTAAACAAAGTGATAATAAAAAGTGATAGTTATAAACTGTCAAGCGGTCAGTTTGGATTTAGAGAGGGCAAATCAACGCAAGGAGCCCTAGCATATCTATCACGAGCCATTTATGAAACACTTGATAAGAACAATGCCTCCCTATGTATATTTCTTGATTTGGCGAAAGCCTTTGATTCAGTGGATCACGGAATCCTCTTGGATCGTCTGGCTGAGGTTGGTGTGACTGGGGCAAGTTTCAGTTTGTTTAAGAGCTACCTAACCAACAGAAAGCAGATCGTTAGAGTCCAAAATGAGTATAGTGACACAGAATGTTTAAGATATGGAGTTCCGCAGGGGACCATCCCTTGGGCCCATTCTCTTTACGGTATATATCAATGACTTATTGGAGTTGAACACGGAGGGACAGATTCTTGGTTATGCTGACGACATGGCAATTATATACAGTGCAAAAAACTGGACGGATATGAAATTGATGGTTGAGAGAGACTTTTTCCGGGTCAAACAATGGATGGAGCAGAATAAGCTTACAATTAATTACAATAAAACTCACTATATTCCATTTGTATGTGACCGACGGTCTTTGCCAGATTTTGGACCACTTTTGATACAAGATGAAGGAAAACATATTGAAGTGCAGCCTACATATAAGTGCAAATATTTGGGAATAGTCATGGATTCATTTCTCAGGTGGAATGAACATATAAATTACTTAGTTCAAAAATTGGGGGGTCTGGTTTCTAAATTTAAGTATTTGGCTGGAATTTTGGATGTCAAGCATATGTTGATTTTGTACCATTCTCTCGTTGAATCCCAACTTGGATATGGCATTATAACTTGGGGAGCCGCATATAAAAAAAAAATCAACAGACTTATTGTACAACAGAAATGGATCCTTAAGATAATCTTCAAAAAGGAGATAACTTTTCCTACCGAGGAATTATACAAATTGTCAGGTGTATTTGATGTATATTAGTTGTATTGTTACACAACTCTTCTTTTTACGAAAACTAATCTGAAGTCAGAACAATTGGTGACCCATAGTCTTGACACCAGATACAATAGATTTGTACTTACCGTGTCAAAGATGAATAAGACGTTAACTCAGAGATGCTATGTTTATTTAGGACCGCTAATATTCAATGAACTTCCATTAGAAATTAAAACTACTGCCAACCTAAAAATTTTCAAACAAAGAGTGAAGAAATGGATACATACAGCAAAAAGAACCTACATCATACAGTTGATTGATAGAAAAAATTGTTACTTTTGCCCTCGTCGTTAGTCTTCGTTTGGTTTTTGTCTCTGTTGTTGTTTAGCGCAGGAATTGCATTTTGAATAGAAGAATATTTAATTTCGATAATGTAACCGAGGTATATAATAGTACTCACCACAGGTGTTACCTTTGTGAGTCTTCTTTTTTTTCTATGGTGTATTTCTCATTAATTTTAGTTTTGAAGATTGTCCACCTTATATATAATATATTTAGTTCCAATATTGTAATTGAAGTAAGTCGTGAGAACATATATCTTATCTTATATCTTATAAGAATTAAGTCTGCAACGGATGTTAGAAAAAATACATTTTTAGAGAATTAATAGGAGGTAGGTATGATTTAAACGCATTGAAAATTTGACAATAACATTGAACGGCCAAACGGAACTGTGTAATTTCAAAATTTTGAAGTTCGAAACTAATAGCAAAATGTGAACCTTACATACTGTCGAAGATCCCACCGTTGTTGGTAGTAAAACAAAGCAATAAAAATTACGTATAATCATGATCAGCTATCAAATAGTAACGGCTGAAGTAGTTCAATATTCTATGAATGAGTATTATCTATGAGTATTCAATGTCGTTCATTTCATGGGAAAAGAAATACACTACCCAAAACTTCAGATCACATACCGTTAAATGATATACATATGGTTCTAAAACCACGATGGGGGCCGGCACTGGAGTATACGGGCCTAGAACCAAGTGTACACTATTGCTAGGCTCCTACTGGAGTGTTTTTCAGGCAGAAATACTTGCAATCGAAAGATGCATAGACATAAACCTGGAAAGAAACTACCAAGGGTGTGAAACAGTGATCTATTTTGATAGTGAGGCTGCTATCAAAGTACTGAACTCCTATGTCATCGACTCAAAGCTGATATGGGAGTGCCGAAGGAAACTCAATAAAGTAGGCAAGAATAACAAGGTCTCCTTAGTCTGGGTTCCTGGGCACTCAGGAATCAAAGGAAATGAAGAGGCTAACCCTCTAGCCAGAAAGGGAGCACAAACGCTACCTACTGACCCAAAACCTTTCCATGGTATAGGAAAATGCACCTATAAGAAAGTTTTTGGAGAAGGGAAAAAATGAGAGATGGGCACTCTGGAGTAATTCTCCAGGAATGTAACACTCTAAAAAGTTCCTCCGGAACTTTGAAATGGCTAGGTCCAAAAATTATTTGGATCTCAGTAAGAACAAGTTACGCCTCCACACTGGTTTCCTCACAGGACACTGTCGCCTGAGGAAGCACATGGTGAGAATGGGCTTATCAGAAACTGACGAGTGCAGATTCTGTGGGGAAGAGGAGGAAACTCCTGTTCACCTGATCACAGAATGCCTTGCCATTGTGAGCCCGCACAAGAAATATTTAGGACAGGAGAATTATAGGAGGAATGAGAACTAAGCCTCCTTGAAACTGTCACAGATATTAGAATTCATCAGAGCTCTAGATCTGGAGGGCGAGCTGAAGGTACCGCAATGTGAAAACAGCTCTGACGAGGGGGCACAATAGACCTTAAGGTCGCAGTGGAATGTAACCCTTTACCGAACTATAAACTATATAACTACGTCCTAAAGCAGTTGCATCATGAATGTCCTAGGGTTGCTGTAAAATTGGTGAGAAATCATACAATATTCTAGCAATGACCTGAGGTCAGGAGCTTTTAAGCTCTGGTTCAAATTCTAACTACTAGCTCAACACAAAATTTTGCCCCTAGTTGTGCGTTGGTGTTCTCCAACTGATAATGAAGTCTCAATCTGATTGCATTCGTACTTTTTGAGATATTACGGAAATATCGTTTGAATTCCAAATACCGACGAAATTTGGCTTATTTTTTCCTTATAGTAGAGTAAGAATATAATCGAATTGATATTTGAGACATTTCCGTTCAAAACTGACTCGAAAGATTGTGCCAAATTTTGTTGGAATCTGAATAATGATTTCGGACAAAAAATTTCTCAATATTTTTTTTCAATTGTCCAACAACCGGATCCACACGAAACTGCACTGAGTTGCGCGTTGGTATTTTAAAACTGTTCACAAAGTTTCAATCTGATCGATTCTGTACTTCATAAGATATTGATCAATGAACCTCAAAATTTCTACTGGGTAACTCCGAAACTTTCTGACCATTACGGAGAAAACAATCAAGACATTTTCTCGTTTGTCTGATGTCTGATTGTACTCTGAAACGTCACGGTTCGCTTTGTTTTTCGTTTATATTGTTCCGGTATTGTTCATTTGGCAACCTGTTTTCCAAGTAACTGCCCTTGAAAAATAGTTCAATCTTGCAATCCGCAACGGCGTTTTTCATGAAAGAATTTCTATTTAATTTTTAATAGTTCTGTTTCGGATATTGGGAGTAAACACCGAGAAAAAACCTATAAATGATGCAAAAATCCTCCCAAAATAAGCTTCAATCGATATTTATTATATCAGATGTTTCGACTAAGATTATTTGTCAAACAAATTTTCCAGTCTCATTAATTAGTCTGCACTTTGTACGAATAAATCAAACGGCCAGCTCGAGGGCGCTCGAGATTACCTTCGGAAAGCGGAAGTTATTTTTTACAGATGTTTCACATATCACTGTTGTGAAATAGCCTCTTGAAACTCATTAAATGTGTAAATATAGAATATCATCATACATGCATTTTGTAGATTTTATAACGGTGATACGGATAGATATTTTTATTCAGTCAAGAAACGTTTTGTTGACAGTCCATTTGATCTTTCTGAAAATGTTCCTCGGCATTTAATATCCGAAGCCAAACTGGATCATTCACTTGAAATTGAGCAGAACATTTTCCAGCATTGCACTTCCTTCCAAAATTCCATATCTTCAAATGATAAATTGGTTTTTTGCTTGTCTGTCCAGAGTGCTTTGAGTACATATGAACTCGGGCATTCCTCGGAAATTTAGTAAAAATGGTCTCAGTCGATTACTAACTGATTATATTATAATAATTACCCATAAAATTTCATACTTTCCAACAGTGTCCAAGCACAGTAACTTGCGTTAGAATAAGTGGAAGACTTGAAATGTTCATGTTCATTTTCAAGTGTAAAAAACCTAAAAAAGCACTGCTGTGAAGGCAGCAGCTGTTGCGCGCATGTTCAATGGGATGACCGCTTTGGCAACGAATTTGAACATGGGCGTAAAATCTGCTGCCTTCACGGTAGTGCTTTCCTAGGTTTTTTCGATGAAGTACTGGATTTCGATTCGATCTAATATGTATTTTTGGAAATATTGAAACAACTTAGAAACTAGGTAATTGTAGAGAAGGTTTGGACCTTAATTACGAAGGCCGAGTTCGTGAATGGGTAAAATCCACCCAATGACTCCGCAGATATACCCATTCAAAATCAGAAGTTAGTATCGAAACAAAAGTTCGATAGTATTTGGGTCTTATCTCGAAATCATGTGATTTATTTCACTTGGGCTGTTTGATGGTATAACTACAACTGATGTGGAACAACAATTGAGTTGGTGTATCCATATGGACACTCAGAGTATCGTTGGGGCGGTGGCAAAACATGTTCAAAAAAGTCCGTCATGAAAGTATGTCATTTTCGCATCAGAACACATAGAAAACAATTGATAATTTTTTTCTATAACTTGTTTATGGAATTTATTGGTTGAAACTCTTGTTCGAGAAGATTTTGATTGGAAAAAGATTTGAAATTGTTTTTTTATTTTCCTGAGAACTCTGGAGCAATGAATCATTATTATTAATCACTATTCCATCAATTATTCCGAAAAATTTGCAACAGAAGACTTTTTTCCTCAAAATTGTGAAATTTGGGGATAGACCAAAATATCTCCCCATTATCTTGCAACGGAAATATCACCCCTTGCAGAAATAATTAGACCATGTTTCATATAATTTTGAAGAGTGGACAAAGTGCGCATATTTTGTAGTAAATGTTCACATTACCGAGGTAATTTTTCAGAGAAGTCAAAGAATAATGATAGGTAGAATTCAAATATGTCATCCCATCCCCATATTTTGCAGAATTATATCAATTGAATATTGTTCCATACATCCGAAAAGCAGCAGGGTCAGCAATGTTTATTGAAAAAAAATTCTGAATCAGTAACAATTAAGAGACATGTTGTCCAAAACATCGAGGAAAGGTAGCGATTTTCCACGATTTTCCAAAATGCTCATTATCTCGAAAACGGTGAAAATTTTACCTACGAATTTTTCGATATTCTTAGTGGTCATGACCTAGTCTATCACCTGTAAAAATTGAACTGAAAAAGACCCATGAATCATTGATCTGTAAACAGCTAGTTTATGAGACTTAGGGTTCATTTAAAAACTGCGGATGGTTTCATCTTTCATAGTTTGCTAAATAAATGGAGAAAGATACTTTGCCAACCGATTTTACAAATAGCGTTAACATTTCCGATAGTGAAGTGTGTTAAAGAACTGGAAGAACGAATTAATTTGGTGGTGCTTACTGGTACAGCATAATGGTATCCTTGTGTACAACAATTTTCAACTGTTACAAGTTCTACTTCTCTTAAGATTGGCTCGATTCTCAACAATTTACGACAGATCAGTTGTATCATCTGTTTAGGTTTCGATGATCCAGCTATTCCTTTTTCAACAACATAAAGTGGGTTGCGTTTATTCTTATGTTGTTTTTGAGCCTTAAGACGAAGGGAAAAAAGTTGATTTGTCCATTTACTTGGTCTAGTTGGTAAGCTATAAAGACGGTTACATTTCTATGCGCCTTTAAATGCACTGCATCGTCGGCGCGAACATTCATAAGAATTCAATCCTTGTATCCACTAGGCATATACGAGGGTTGCCTTTTATATTTCAGGAAGAAAAGAAGAACCCAAAATGAGAGTAAAACTTAGGACACACATTAAACCGTTTTTATGTGCGCTTGTTGAATACAGATGTGAGTTATTTGCTTTGTTTTTTAACGCAGAAATCTTTGAGGATCACTTCACGGTGGAATCACGAAAACGACAGGAAATTTTATTTTCACGATATTTCTGAAAATACTAATTCAATCAAATTGATGTGCAGGGTATTTTATTCAAAAGAAAGGTCGTTTCTGATAGGACATTTAACATATTCGAAAATCACTCGGACTGCCATTTTTGTTTTTGAGGAGTCTATATTTTCATCCATCTGGGCGGAAACCGCATTTTGAGTACAGAAGATGAGTCGTGTGGTATGTTGTTGAAAAGATATTTACCTTTTGAATATGGAAGCTAATCTGGTTTTTTGAAATTTTGCGTGTATTCGACTTTGAAAATCGAATATCACCCGATTTACCTGTTTTTCCAGATGAAGCGGCGTCTTATCATGCCGCTTCGGCTAGACAATTTCCAGATACGATCCTTCCCAGCCAGTGGATTAGTCGGAAGGGTTCTATGGAATAAACTAACATAATCACAAGGACGAATATCTGTCGATAAATCAACAAACATTCCACCTTGATCATCCAATCAACCAAAACACCTACACCGAAGAAGCGGATCCAAGGAGAATAACTACAGCTGTTTCACAGTAAGTACTGATCGTCAGGTACACTTACCTCGGATAAAGCCGCAGAGGAAATCTCGATAGTTGTCATCTTTCAGATGAATCGCTGCAGTATAACTACGTACAGCGCTCCATCTTCCGGGAGCATCTTGCGAATCCTACCTTCGAGTTCAGAAAACTTTGATCGATGTGCATGACGTTCATCCTTTAGTCGCATCAGGTCGCTGTATCTGCGATATTGCAGATTTACAAATACCGTCCTTGTGATAATGTTATTTTATTAATACTGGAGCTCCTTCTTCTCCGTTAGCCAATTCCAATCTTCGTTCTATAGAATGGTCAACCACTTCATATCTGTCCTCTCAGACTTTTTTTGTGGGACAACTTGAAAACGAAAATGTATGACGCGGAATGCGCCTATCCGGAAGGAAAACACAAACTTCGACAAATTTATAGCCGAATTATCCCCGAAATATGAGGCCGAAGTTTGAGCAAAATGTTTACCATTGAATGGAAGTTGACAGTTATGTTATGTCAACTTTCACAAAGTGCTGGCTTGTACCACAATACTGGACTCAGCTGAACAATTGCAATAAGATGTTTACTCATTTAGCTTCTGAAAGATTAATTATGATTATGAAAAAATATTATAGCAGCTGCAGCACGCAAGGAACGATATTCGCGTTGCGAATTCATATGTAGGAGTATGAAAACTTGGCCTTGAACGCTCCAATCACACAGATGCATCCCTGTAGACCGCGCAGTAGGCATTCAGGTAAAACAAATGATTTGATTTTCAAAAGCATCGATGGAAACCTCCTGGGTGGCATCGCTCTAAATCTCCAACGCACCTTATTCTGTCCTCTTCCATTCATTTCGATGTGTTTAATTTACATGGATGTCGACGTTGACCACCACCTCCACTTCCACCGCGACCCACTTATTCTGCTCGTTCTCCATTTGCTATATTTTTTTTTCATAATCTTAATTCATTTTTCGAGCGATGAAATGATATGATGATGGATTTTATGTAGAAAAATGCCCTCCTCAAGAATTGAATTGATTAGTCCGAGCGATTTCCTAAAATCTTGATTTCCTATTAGAAACGGACAGTTTCCGAAATTTGTGAATTCTAACTAGGTATATAAACTGATTCTCATATTGGGTTCGATCTGCTTTAATTATAAAATTTATGACGACGTGTACAAATAAATTTCTAACACTCAGTAAATCAAAGTTTTTATAAAGATCCATCTAATGGTAGGGTTTTCCATACATGATTTTCAAGATCAAATTCTGGTAAGTCATCACTGATCCAAATACGTTATTGTAGGCTCCTTACCACACAGCAATGCAGTATCTCAAACTTGATTCAACCAATGGGTAATATATCACGTTGAGCATTTCCTCACTCAATATGTCGCGCAATTGCAAGAACTTATAAAAAATATTTCTGATTTTTTTATTCGAAAAGGCGAGGTAGGCGTCCCGTTTCAGATTTTGGTCTAGAAATATACCTAGGTACTTAAAAATGACCCTTGTCTTTTGAAAACTCATCTTTATTCTTAACTAACACTTTTATTTCATGATCAATGAACTATCTCACTTCCGTTATCCGCCGAAACAACCATCAGAGCTCCAAAATTTCAAGGTGAGCTTTGTGCCGCATTAAAAATGCACCGGCTGCGTTCCCATGGTAGACTGGGTGGTCGTCGATCCTGAATCTGCTTCCTGATAACTGCTTCAGATCGATAATAGATCTGACGACAAATTGCTAATAACAAATTCACCATCCCAATGGCGTGAATAAATTAATAAGGCGGAGTCCCAGACCGCAACGATTTCGATGTTTAATAGCATATCGGAATTGATTCTACGGAAATACAATCCACCAGACAGTATCTGCGATCGGTTATTCCTTTTGTGAACCAACGACTGTGATGGTGCGAGTTCAATGGAGAATTCGCACAGAGCTATCGCTTCGATCGAACGTCCAAAGCCATCTAACCCCTTGCCACGCGCAGGCTTGAGAAATATGTTCGTATTAATGAACATACGATAAATCTTGCATTATGACACCTGCTCATTTGTTTATGTTCGCGGGAGAGAGCAGAAATCTTCTCATTACCATTATACGAGTAGGGTTGGACCACTGGATGGCTTTCCTATTGAAAGATGTAAAAATTTCAAAAAGCACTGCCGTGAAGGCAGCAACTTTTGCGCGCATGTTCAATGTAGATGACCGCTTCAGTAACGAATTTGAACATGCACGCAAAAGCTGCTGCCTTCGCGGCAGTGCTTTTTGAAATTTTATAGTGATAAATTACTGGATTTCAATTCGATCAAATCTGATTTTTGGAAAAATAAAATTTTGAATGAGTATATCTACGGAATCATTGGGCGGATTTTACCCATACACGAATTCGACCTTCGTAATTAAGCCCCAAACCTACTCTACAAATATCGAGTTTCTAAGTCGTTTCTTCCGGAAGTTATTGTGTTAACGGTGAGCCTAACGGCCGACTGCGTAAACACAATAACTTCCGGAAGAAACAACTTAGAAACTCGATATTTGTAGAGAAGGTTTGGACCTTAATTACGAAGGCCGAATTCGTAAATGGGTAAAATCCACCCAATGATTCCGTAGATAAACCCGATCAAAATTTTATTTTTCCAATATTTCCAAAAATACAGATCAGATCGAATTGAAATCCAATACTTCATCGAAAAATATCAGCTCGAAGTTTCATACAGAATTTAATGAGGATGATATGATAAGAAAATCATAGAAATTTTTTTTTTCAAATTGTTTTTATGACACGATTATCACGAAATTTCGCAAAAAGTTGTTTTTCAGCATCTCAAAGCTAGCTGTGAAGTTTTATCAGGACTGAATCAGTATTTCTCGAGTTATACCGAAAAAATCAACGATATCGAGAAGAAAACCTCGAAATTTGACATATTTTTTCCCGATATATCCAAAACCTATGATCGTATCGAACTGAAATTTGGTACTCTGCTGTGAAATATGAAGCTCAAAGTGTGAGTGGAATTTTTCTTCGGATATGATGAATGGTTTCCGGAAAAAAAAATTTTTTGGAAAAAAATTTCGAAAGAAATTTTTTTTTGAATTTACTGACAATATGATCCTGACAAAATTTGGCTCAAAGTTGCGCATCGTTATACTCCACCTAACTGCCAAGTTTGAATCTAATCGTTCAAGTAGTTTCTGAAATAATCCGATTTGGCCCATTAACGAACTTAACCGCGGAATTCTGATGCGCAACCTATCCGAAAGTTTCAAGTTGCTAGCTTGCTTCTGTCGACAGTTATTGTGTCTACGGCCGGACGGACGGCCGGCCGGCCGGACAGAATCGATTTTGACACCGGATTCGTCATCAGTGAGTCCAACCTAGTCGATTGAGACCATTTTCGGCTCAATCATCCAAAATTACAGACATTTGGACAAAACGATAGCACGCTGTTCCCCTAGAGCATGCGCGCAAAAACAAAATATCAAAAATACAGAGACGAATACTTGTCGATGAATTATAGGAAAAATATCCTATCTTGATTAGAGCTTATCGTCAGCTCACCAAAGACTCCACAACAAGGAAGCATTGTCCAAGGAATTTTTTACTTCAGTTCCACGGTTGAACCGATCGTATTTCGAGATACTTGAAGCCTGTTAGATGGCAGTTTTGAGAAGAAAATCTCACTAACGCCATCTCAGCAACACCTAACAAACTCAAACGGTCAAGTACAGAGAACTTCGAGCTATATGCACGTCAAGGCAATCAGGAACTTATTGCTAAGAAAACTTTCTGAGAAATAACAAGGAAACAATCCAAGATGAAAGAAAAAATGGAGAACGAAATCGGGGAGTATATTGAAAAAATTTGGCAGGACCAAGTGCTGGAGGATATATCTCATGTGAAGAAGTAAACGAATTACTGAATAAGGAATTCACCACGACACTTGAAGCAGGATAAAGTGATTTGACTGCTCAAACAAACACACAGAGACCAAGATTTTACATGACAAAAATGCTGCAATCCACTACTTCGTAATCTTGAATATATTGTGGTATCAAGGACTGAAGCGAATAATTCCAAACAAATTGATAAAAGAAACTCAGTCATATATTTCATAGCCTGATACAGGGTTGTTCAATTCGTAGGATGCGACGAAAATGACGATTGAGGTTAGTAAGAATAAAATACTATTTTGGTGGAATATAGAAATGAAGCAATTTGCTCACTTGTGGGGCATTTTTCAGGGCTTCCTTCCCAGCCAGAAGCACGATTGGATTCGCTCTTTTTCAGATATTGGGAGCAAAAATCCAAATGAATAATACTGTTTCTGTTCCAACAGATTCGAATTGTTCATTATGAAATAAAATTGATAGAGCATTCATTTTGTAGGTTTTTTTTGTGAGGAAGTAAATCCCTTTGTCTGAAACAGAACCATTAAAAATCAAATAAAACTTGTTCTTCTATGGAAAACTCCCTTGCAGATTGCAGAATTGAACTATTTGTCAAAGGCATTTTCTAGGAAAGGAGGTTGCCTAATGAGCAATACCGAAATAATACAAACCATAAACAAAGACAATTTGCACAACTATTTTCCTTCGATTTATCGTTTTGTGAGACTGATATTTTCAAGAAACCACAGCAACACAAATTTACTTAGTTTGAAAGTTTTTTAATTCTTCCTTTTTCTTCAGTAGATTCAGCCAGATATGGGTCCATTTCTTCAAAAAAATGACTCTCTCCAATTAACGAAATGAAAGGAGAACTTTTCTATTTTCCTTCTCAACTTATCTGGTTCGGATAGTATTTTTGTATATTGTCCATAAAAAAAACAATTTACATTTACTTTTTAATAGTCCTGTTTCAGATATTGGTAGTGAAAACACAGAAATAACCTACAAAATGTACAAAATCTTTCCAAAATAAGCTTTAATCTATAATATATGATTTACCAATTAAAATATCATAACTGTTTGCTGTGGTTCCTTGAAAATGTCAATTTGACATAAGTCCCACAAAACGGAAAATCGATAGAAAATATTTGTGCAAATTTTCTCGTTTGTCTGATGAAAGAATCAGATTTGTACTCTGAAAAGTCACATTTCGCTCTGTTTATTTGTATTGTTCCGGTTTTGTGCATTAGGCAACCTGTTTTCCAAGAAACTGCCCTTGACACAAAGTAATCCTGCAATCCGCAAGGGCGTTTTTCATAAAGAAAAGTTCACGTTTAATTTCTAATAGTTCTGTTTCAGATATAGGGAGTGAAAACCCAGAAAAAAACTACAAAATAATGCAAAATCTTTCCAACATAAACTTTCACCTATTAAATCATTCAACTGTCAGAATATACTGCCAAAACCTCCATATCAAGTATTGATAGCTGACAAAAATCAAACGGATTACTTTATTAGCTCGAATCCGTTACTTCCGGGATTTTTTCGAGTCTTCTCGTTCCAGATCTTGCAAATTTTAGGAGCTTATATTATTTCCGCACACAATGTTGTGAATAATTTTAGATATTTGAGGAAAAGTCAACCGAACGGTCCAATAAACAGTTATACACTGTGATCGTAGTCGACAGGAAACGAACACGTAATAAAAATATTTGTGATAAATACCTATACATGCCTAACCTTTAATTGAATTAAAGGCTGATAATCTTCAAATTAATAACACTTTACATTACATATCGTGAAAGTGAGGATTGAATGCAATTATATCCTTTCTTGAAATATAAGAGACTATTTCCTATAATAATCGAGTTACCACAAGACATATGTCGAATACATGAGAACCAGGATTGTCAGATAGGTTGCACGTTTTGCAGCTTCTGATCACGAATTGCTTATTCAATGAAAATATCAGACACGTTTATTCTGACATCTCACACCCATAGTTACTTTTCCATAGCTAACCACGATAAAAACGAAGGTCCAATAGGTATAGCTGATCGACGTTTCGCGAATTATAGGCATGAATATTCAATCGCTTGGAATACCGAGTAAATTCAAGGAACGGATTCATTTCATTCCTTTGAACATGTAAAAACCTAGAAAAGCTCTGACGAGAAGTCAGCGGCTTTTGCGCGCAGGTTCAAAGAAGACGTATCGATTGAAGCTTATTTCGGGAGGATTTCGCATCATTTTTCAGGTTTTTTATGGGTTTTCACTCCCAATATCTGAAACAGATTTATTAAGAATGAAATTTAAAAAAAATTTTCATGAAAAAAAACAATTTTTATTTTGTCATGAAAAAATTTTTTATTTAGTTTCAAATAGTTCTGTTTCAGATATTGGAAGTGAAAACCCATAAAACACCTAAAAAATGATTCAAAGAAGACGACCGCTTTGGCAACGAATTCGAACATGCACGCAAAAGCAGCCGACTTCACGTCAGTGCTTTTCTAGGTTTTTTTGGGATTTTTACGGAAAAAACAACGATACAAAAGGAAAACCTCCAAATCTGACATATCCTTTTCCCAATTTCCCCGGAAATTGTGATAGTAACAGTCCGAAATTTCGTACACTGCTGTGAAATATAGAGCTCTAGGTTCGGGCATTTTTTTTTTATGATTCAGTAGATAGTTTCAGAAAAAGAAGGTTTCTAAAGAAAGTTTGCAATTTTTTTTTCATTTACTGACAGTTCGATGCCAACAGAATTTTACCCAAAGTTGCGCATCGAACTCAGTTTCAATCCAATCGCTCCATAGTAGTTCCTGAAATATCAGGGAAATAACCTTGAAATTTCAAATGGTTATAACTAAAAAACCGTTTAGCCGATTCAGCCCATCAACAAACATAACCGTTGCATTTTGAGGTGCAACCTACCCTGGAAGTTGAAAATCGATAGGATCCTCTGTACGCCCGTAATCGTGCATACGGACGGCGTTCGGCCGGACAGAATCGATTTTGACACCGGATTCGTCAAAAATGAGTCCAACCTAGTAGCGTGAGAACATTTTTCGGTAAAAATTCGAAAAGAACAGACATTACAACATACTCGCAAAAAGAGCATTTTCGGTAATTTAAGTTCGAATTCGTTCATCATTTATGTTGTTTTTATAGTCATCAGGTAACATTGTTTCAAATAATTTCTCTTGATAAACAGTTTTCATATCGCATGTTGCACAGGGGCAACTTCTATGAAAAGTAATTTTGCGCTTATTCTGGGGAACAGCGTGCTATCGTTTTGTCCAAATGTCTGTAGTTATCGATTTTTTTCCCGAAAACTACTCAAACGACTAGGTTGAATTTACAGATGACGCATTCGGTGTTCAAATCGATTCTGTCCAGCCGGCCGCAGGCATGATAATGGACTTATGGAGAATCCTATGGAGTTGAAGCTTACAGAGCAGATCGCATTTCACAATTCGACAGTAAGGTTCGTTAATTGGCAAAACAGCCAAACGGTTTCGGAGTTATAGTCATTTGCAATTTTGAGGTTATTAATTCCCCTGATATTTCAGGAACTAGCAGAGCGATTGTATCGAACATTGGCAGTTAGTTGGAGCGAAACCTTGCGCAACATGTCGCGAATTTTCATCGAAATCGTATCATTGTTGAATTGAAAAATCTTATCGCACATTTTTTTTTCGGAAAATGCCGCTTAGACCTTGAACTTCATATTTCACAGCAGTGCACTAAGTTTTGGTTTGATGCGATTATAACTCTCGGAGATATTGGGAAAAAATATGTCAAATGTGACATTTTCCTTGATATCAGTTCCAAGATCCTGATGAACAACTTTGTGCAAAATTTTGTGATGATCTTGTCATTAAAACAGTTCGAAAAAAATAAATTTTATTTTTCGAACATTAAATATTCTGCGATCTGGAATACTAGATTTCAACTCGATATAATCTGTAGTTTTGATGATATTGAAAAAATAAAAGTTTGAATGGGTAAACTCGTACCTGCGGAATTATTGGGTGTATTCCACCCATTCTCGACTTCGTGATTAAGGTCTAATGCTACTCCACAAATATCGAGTTTTCAAGTTGCTTCTTTCGAAATTTATTGTGTTTACGATGATAAGAAGGTCACCAAGAACAAATGCGTTTGGCGAGGTCAATACGTGGAAAGAGGACCGCTTTGAAAACGAATTTGAATATGCGCGCAGAAGCTGCTGACTTCACGTCAGAGTTTTTCTAGAATTTTCCCATGTGATTTCGATCACTTCAGAAAGATTAACGAATTTCCGTAATTTTGACACAGAAAGATATACTCAATCATTTGTCGGTGTCATTACAATTCTATCCCAAAATTCATTGAGAAGTTGATGAAGCACTTAAGCTTTTTCATGGCCCTCCGAGATTTAATGAACTTTTTTGGATAAAATGAACCGTTTCGTACGCTGTAATCATATCTCGTTATACCAATAGTAACTTCATGATTTCGGTCTTGAAAAAAGAATGAAATACGGAGCGGTTATACAAGATGTCGTTCATGATTTGGAAAGATTTAAAAAATTTGTCCGCCTTCTCAAGTGAAAATAATGAAGCGTTCACCTAATTGTTATCTAGATTTTGAAAATAATAATGATTTCGTTTTGTAAAGACATAATAAAACGGAGTGTCCGTACTTATTCATTGTTAATTCTAGCATACTGGACACTCTAGTCACGATTTGCGTAGAGAACAATTCAGGTTGAGCCTCTAGCACATTTTAACCGTATGTAGAATATCTGGCTTTCATCGAATAGTCAAACAAATATTTTCGTGAATATCTTCAAGACATGGTAACCTACTTGTAATTGTGAATTTCACGAGAACAGGTAACCCACACCTACGTAATCTATAGAGATAAAAATTAAAAATACATTTTCTGCACGATTTTTTTCTCCTATAGAAATAATTTAGGCCATTAACAAGTGTCGAGATAAAGCTTCAATGCTTTGAGGATAATAATATCCAATTAGGGAAGGCCTTAGGAGAATCCAACACGAAAATTGTTTCATTGTTATACTTGAAAAGATAAACTAACAGTTAACGAAAATGTCTTCACTTTTGTGAGAAATTTGGGACACGAATTGTTCGGGAAGAATTTCCGATTTTGCGGGATATGAGAAATGAAATATTTTGGTTCATTAATAAGTGTCAAAAGTTTTTGCGGGCATGCTCTGGGGAACGGCATGCTATAATTTTTTGTCTGGAATTTTTTCGAAAATTTTCTCGTGACAAATTTTTTTGCGCGCATGTTCGAATCTGGTGTTAAAATCGATTCTGTCTGGCTGACCGTCCGTATGCCAAATAACGAGAGTACGGAGAAGTTCGTTAATGGGCAGAATCAGCTGAGTAGTTCCGGAGTTAGAGCCGTTTTGAGGTTATTTCCGTGATAACTCGGGAACTATTGGATTCAAACGTGTGATTTAGTTCGAGTATTACAACGCACAACTTTTAGCAGAATTTTGTTGAGACCATACCGTCAGTAAATTTGAATAACTCATTTTCAAAATTCTTTTCGAAAAAAATTTTTTTCCGAAACTATTCATCATATTTGGAAAAAAATTTTGCTCAGGCCTTGAACTTCATATTTCACAGTAGTGTACCAGATTTCAGTTCGCTTCGATTATAACTCTCGGAGAAATTTGGAAAAAAATACGGGAAAATTCGTGATTTTTTCCTCGATATGTCTCGATGTGTCCCTGTTGTAAACATCTTTGGTTTTTCTCGGAATAACTCAAAAATTACTGATTCAATCATGATGAAACTTAAATGCTATAGTTTGAAAATGCTGATGGACAACTTTGTGCAAAATTTCGTGATGATTGTCTCATCAGAACAATTTGACAGAAAAATTTTAACTTTTTTTTCAAATAGGTATTCAATATTCTGTGATCTTCTCATCATATTATCTTCTTTGAATTCTGTATGAACCTCCGAACTTTCATTTTTCGATAAAGTACTGGATTTCAGAATAATCTTATTCGTGTTTTCGGAAATATATTGGGAAAATTTTATTTCCTCAATATTTCCAAAAATACAGATAACATCGAATTCAAATCCAGTACTTCATCGAGTGAAACCTAGAAAAACACTGAAGTGAAGTCAGCAGTTTTTGCGCGCATGTTCAAAGGATATCACCAAAATTGAACATGCGCACAAAAGCTGCTGACTTCACGTCAGTGCTTTTCTAGGTTTTTTTTCTTCTCCGTATCGTTATTTATAGAATAACTCCAAAAGTACTTACTGACCTATCATGAAGAATCTTGAAGGCTTGTTGAAAATTGCTGATGCACCACTTAATACGAAATTTTATGATGGTCGTTTTATAACAATAATTGAAAAATATTTTTTTTTCAGAATTTACCTTGAAAAAAATTATTTTTGCGGAAAGCATTCTTGAGATTTCAAAGAGAGTAAGACCAAAACTTCAGCCTCATATTTTATGTTACAAATAGATTTTGATGATCTTCTTCAGTGAAATCGATAATTTAACGGGTGTAGGTCAATACAACTAAAGGCTTTCTTGGAAAAAATGCCGACGTTTCGATTTATTCGAAATCTTCTTCAATCAGTTGAGGTTGAACTGCGAATAGACACGTATCGCTCCGTGTTTTATACGCATCGCAAGATATGATGTTTTTCATCATGAAAAAAGCCCCGAAGAAGATTTCAAATGAATCGAAACATCGGCATTTTATTCCAAAAAAGCCTTTAGTTATATTGACCTACACCAGTTAAACTATCGATTTCTCATATTTTATGATAGTGTACCAAATATAAGTTCCATCCCATACCAATTTCTGGAGATACGAGGAAAAAATATGTCGAATTTCGTGGTTTCTTTCTCGGTATCCACTCGAAAAAAAAACTGATCCAATCATGATTACAGTTGGCGACTAGTAGGAAAATCCTGATGCACAAGTCAGTCCAAAATTTCTCGATGATCGTGTTATTCATAATCGTTGTAGTCATCTTTTCACGTATTGAACCCGTATAAATCACCTTTACTTACTTAGGATGGAATGATTTGGCGATCATCTTTTCATATGGGCCTTGTGAAATTTTGCATGAACTTCCGTACTCTCATTTTTCTATCAAGTTCTTAAAGTTCAATTCGATCCAATCTGTATTTTTGAAATTTGGTCTGCAGAATCATTGGACGGATTTTACCTATCAGCGAATTCGGCCTTCGTAATGAAGGTTCGAGACTACCTTACAAATATCCAGTGAATAAGTTGTTTGTGTTTACGATCGGCCGTTAGGCCATCAAGAAGTTAACGTGCGTTTTGCAAGGTCAAAACTCGAACAGATGACCCCTTTGGCATCGAATTTGAACAAGCGCTGCTGACTTGTGCTTTTCTAGCATTGCAATATTTCAATTTACAGCCAAAATTGCATAAGATCCACAGAAGTACGATTCAAAACAACAAGAATACAAATTGGTGATGCACCGGTGATTTTACCATAAGTCGAAGATTATATTCTTGATAATATTGAGGAGGGATTCAATCTGTAGTGTTTACCGGGTGGTCCAGATGAAACCGACTCCGAATCGATTAAGTTGAGTTCAAAGCGTAGTAAATTCAGTAGTGGACCAGAAATATGCTTGGTCACTCCGAGTCCGCCTGTGAAGACTTCAAAATTAGGACATCGTGTCTAGTAACGAACCAGCATGAGAATAAGTGTAATAATGGTAGAAAAAATACTAAAACCATTGTAAAATTCGCACATAAAAATAGAAGATTTATTAATTGCATTTCAAAGCGAAGGCTATAAAATCCTGATGGTTCTGATGAATCACCATCAGAGATGGTCAAATAGAGTCATCAAGGCGTCGATAAATCTCTTAGGACAATAGCTGTAGGTGAATCAAAGTGCACCTGTCATGCATACAACAATTCATTCGTACATCCTCAATCAGGACAGCAGAGCTTCTAACGAATGAAAGGTTTCAATTGAAGGTCTACTGAAAGCAGGGGAATTAAGTCGAAAATCAGATAGAAATGAACGCGAAAATTCTCAGTTGAGAGGACATTGCAGAAAAGTTTGAAGCTTATATTTTGTACCTATGTAGACCACAATGAACGAGGATTTTCAGCGGAATGAAAATTTAGGGAACTAAGAAAAAAAATCTGTTCCTTCAAGCTTCTTATCCAGATTGAAAAAATAAATAATATTTTCAACCTCTTGCAAAATATGCGGGAAAAATTATGGAATTTTGTTCAGAATTTGCAGTGTTCATTGACTGAAAATGGATCATGATAAGTCGTCCATACGTGTGGAGTTCACTGGTTTAATTATCAATTTATTCAATTATTCGAAATTCCAGAGAAACGTTATATAATGTTTCAGTCGATACAATTGATTGGCTAGTGGATCGATAAATTCTCATTTTCAGGAGGACCTGGTGAATTTTTTCAGAAATATTGATCAAGTGTTCCAATTTGATTTTTCAATATCGAAGAAATATATATAAGACATATTCTGCTCATTATTCCACATGATATGAAATGTATTTGCATTAAAAGATATCCTGGGTGGATTCTGCATTATTTTTCAGAATTTTCTGGGTTGAACTCTCAAAATCTGAAAAAGAACTATTAAAGATAAAAAAAATTATTATTATTGAGGAATTCAAACTATTTGTGAATAGTGTGAATAGAGTAGTAGACATTTTTTTTTCGAAAACTATCACTATGCACAGACCTTGACCCTAGGATTCACAGTACTGTATAAGTTTTGATTCGATCTGATTTCAATTTCCTGATATTTTGGAAGAAAAATAAGTCAAATTTCGTTTCTTTCATCGGTATCGTTATTTCTGAAATAACCAAAGAAAAAATATTTATCCAATACGGATGAAATTTGGTAACTAGTTGAAAAACGCTGATGTTCAAATCTGTGCAATATTTAGTGAGAATCGTGTCAATTTGAGAAACTTGTTTTTCATATTTTCTCTATTCTCTATCTTCCTATATTATCTCGTATAAGTTCTGCATTCAACCTTCAAGCTACTATTTTTTAATCAAATACTGGATTTTAAATTCCATCTTATCTGTATTTTTGGAAATATTGGGAAAATATAATTTTGAATGGGTATCTCAGCGGGATTGTACCCATGAAAATTCGGCCAGCAGCCTGACAGCCTTTCGTTTATACGAATTCTTGAATGGGTAAAATCCGCCCAATGATTCCGTAGATATACCTTTGCGAAATTTTTCTTTCCAATATTTCTGAATATACATACATATTGAACAACCGCTTTAACGCTTCTGACCTCACGTCAGTGCATTTCTAGAATTTTTGAATTATTGTACGATGAATAAGATATAATTTGAAAGATGTTTTTACATGTTACATAAGATGTTTGACATTCAACATGGTAGTATAATATAGGATATACATGAGTCGAGTGTATCTTTTGACAGCATTTTCTCAATTTAATTCATTTATAACCAAAAAAATTCACCATGAATTCAATTTCTGCGCGCGTGTTCTTGGGAAAAAAAGTTCTATCGTTTTGTCCAAATGACTGCAACTTTCGAATTTTGAGCCAGAAATGGACTCGAACGACTAGGTTGGACTCACTGATGACGAATCCGGTGTCAAAATCAATTCTGTCCGACCGGCCGTCCGTACGTACGATTGAGGGGGTACGGAGGAGTCAATCGACTTGAGAAAATTTCAGCGTTGGTTGCATTTCAGAATGCGAAGGTTAAGTTCGCTAATGGGCAAATGGATCAAATAATTTCGGAGTTATAGCCATTTGAAGTTTTGAGGTTATTTTCCTGATATTTCGAGAACATCTGGTGTGATTTAATTGAAACTTGGCAGTTAGTTGGAGCTTAGGGACAACTTCTTGCGGAATCGTGCAGTCAGTAAATTTCGAAAAATTTTTTTCCAAAATTTTTTGCGAAAAAATTTCGTAAACTGCTCATTACTTTCGAAAAAATTTTCGGTCGTACCTTGAACCTCATATTTCAAAGCGGTGTACAAAATTTCAGTTCGATACGATCATAATTTTTGAAGATATCGTGAAAAAGTATGTGAAATTTCGTGGTTTTTTCAAGATATCGTTATTTTTTCGGAATAACTCAAAAAATACTATTTCAATCATGATGAAACTTTGCAGATAGCTTAAAAATGCTGATGGCCACTTTATGCGGAATTCCATGATGATCGCGACATCAGAACAATTTGAAAAAAAAATTTCTCTTATTCAATATTCTGTGATCTTCTGATCATAATATCTTAATGAATTTTTGCATGAACGTTTGAACTGTAATTTTTCGATAAGGTACTGGATTTCAATTCGATCCAATCTGTATTTTAGGAACTATTGGAAAAATAAAGTTTTGAATTGGTATATCGGCGGAATCATTGGGTCGATTTAACCCATTCACGAATTCGGCTTTCGTGATGGAGGTCCAAACCTACTCTTCAGATATCGAGTTTCCAAGTTGTTCTTTCGGATGTTATTGTGTTAACGGTCGGTCGTTAGATTGGATCAAATTGAAATCCAGTACGTTATGTAAAGAAAACCTAGAAAGGCACAGCCCCGAAGGCAGCAGCTTTTGCGCGCATGTTCAAATCCGTTTTCAAAAAAGCGGTCATCTCCATTGAACATGCGCGCAAAAGCTGCTGCCTTCATGGCAGTACTTTTTTAGGTTTTTACGCGCTTGTTCTGGGGAACAGCGCGTTATCATTCCGTCACGATGTCTGTAATTTTCGAATTTTGAGCCGAACTAGGTTGGACTCACTGATGAAGAATCCGTGGTCAAAATTGATTCTGTCCGTCCGTCCACTGAAATTTCCAAGTCACAATTTCGCAAGGTGAACAAGCGCGTAAATGCTGCTGACTTCACGTCAGTGCTTTTCTAGATTTTATTTCAACATAAAGGCAACAATATCGTTGTTGATAGGTGGGATATTTAGTGTTGATATCCCTGTGAAAACCATAAATTAAATCACTCCAGTTTCCAACAGTAAAAATATTTTCGAGATACCTCACAAATCTTCAGAATTGAAAAAAAACTGAAGCCGACCTTTCATTCCTGGTGATAGCCACTCCATACACGTCGGAAATTTCTTATGCGATACCCATTAATTGGTGATTGAAGAATGGAAACCCACTAATTATTCGATAGTACCAATAAGCCTTTTTTATTTTCTCTTTCACTGGTATAATGACGCTTGAAATTTCGTACGACATGATAGCGCAATATGCAATTTTATTAAACCGGTTCCCCATCCACATCCAACTGCTTATGGAGTTAATCAAAGGTCATCAGCAACACAATGTCAAATAGTCTATTACTTTTCTACAATTCGAATAATGTTCAAAAAGCATCACCATGAAGGTGAAGTATTGTTTAATTTTGACTTCCAATATAGCATATGGTGTTAAATGAAGATATTTTCCAGGTGCACATCGATGAAACGTGAACCTACTGTATGGGAGAGAATTTGATGTAACTGTATGGAGAATATAAGAATTTCATAACCATAAATAATGCATAAGGCAACGAGGAAATTCCACAGATAAAATGACGGTAGCAGGGATGACCTATCGTCTTTAGTATGACACGGTGATTTAGATTCTTGGGACAAATACTTATGACGGTATGAAGAATGACTTGTGCTACATTTTCATGTAGCTTGTTCTTAGGAAAAACGGTTTATCATTCTGTCCAAATGTCTGTAGTTTTCGAGTTTTGAGCTGAAAATTGTGTTGCCTGGTTGTTCTCACTATGTCAATGTCAATTCTGACAGAATGCTACCTCAGCAACTGAAGGGGCTAGAGACTTGAAACGTTCAGGATAGGTTGCGTTCGTGGATGGGGAAAATCGGCCAAAAGGTTTCGGAGTTATACTCATTTTGAATTTTTTTTCATGTTCCGAAATTTCTATTTTCTTCGCACAACAATACTGGCTCCTCCCAGGTATGTAGCTATCTAAATCTATACCAGCGGAAGATTGTTGGTAGGAGCGCTAGCACGAACTCTAAGCACAGGATCCCAAGACGAAGAATTGGTCGCAATTATTCAAATCAGGTAAATAAGATGGCTGGGTACAACATGAATATCTTCTAAGTTCAAAAATTCCTAGATGGGAATGCCCCAGCATATAGGTTGTTCCGCTGAACACGAATCTTTTACATTCGTTAATTTTCGACTACAATAGGTCTTTTGCATGTAACACGAATTATCATACTTTTATGTTTTCCTCATTCTATATCGATACAAAATCATACTGTATGCTATCACACACTTCAACCATTCGCGAATTTCGAATAATTCGGTATGAAAAATGGCCAAATCCGGACTCAAGGTCGACGCGGGAGAAACGCGCTTGCTAGAGAAAAAAGTACACGCGAAGAGGGAGCTAGTGGATATAACCCGGTACGTCACGGAAGCTGCGAAGTTTCGTCCGTTTAAACAGCCCATAAGCGGAGCCAAATTTAAAAGAGCATTTTCTCGTTGAAAATTGAAATTTTTGACGGCGGTTGAAGTTCTTCAGTAGTCTGACGAATATAATATTTGATTCCGATGATAAAAATAAATCATGCAAGAGACCTATTCAATGTTCGGTGAGTGTTCGACTGGTCACCCATTATTTTCTTGTAAAACGACACTTTGATCCCAGAAGAGCCTTCACCATTCCACGACATCGTCGGTTTTTGAAGTTTAAGGTCCCATTGAACGCCAAATGCGTTGAAACCTAAATCATGGCGCTCCCAAAAATCATAGGATGGCTTTACGAAGTTCGAACTCAGACTGGGCAGCTGAGAGTGGTTATTGGTAAATACGTTGTCAGATCGCTCGCATTGTTGTCGACTCAAATATGCAGAAAAATATTTCAAGGGGAATAATTTGGAGTGGGAATCGAATGCTTTAATTTCGAAAAATTCTTACAGTACTCAAAAGAAAGAGGTAACTATTTACTCCACGATTTCTAGTGCTACCTGTGGAAGTCAAGAATATTATGTGCAAGAATATTATGTGCACTGAAGCACAAAATCATTTTTGAAGAGTTAAAAACATGATATAGTAAAACTGATTAAACCGTCTCTGAGTATACTTGTTTGTATTAATTAATGTATTTGTTCTGGTAATTAAAAGTTGATTGCATTCATAATTCCTACTGGAAAATCGACATGTTTTATGTGAAGAAAAATATTTTTATTTCAATAATCAGATAATATCCGGGCGTACCAATATTATTATATTAATTTTTGTTCTGAACTGAATACCTACAAGGGAGATTAATTTTACCAAAAGTACCCATTATCGACTGATAATTGATTACTTCCTGACAATGCATAATTTATGTGATATTTGCCGCCCTCGAAGTTTTCTATATAAGCAATGGCACTTTATTATTTTAGCATGAAATTATTTCCCATTTGAATCAACTGCTGCCACTGTTTCACCGTTTTAATCTTGCAACTTTGCAGTGAAAAATCATTTGAGAGAACACTTCAGAGCTTTTTTCAATAAGAACATAATTGTTTGGATTTTAAATTGTAGGATGAGATCATTGTGTTCCCTATATTAATATAATGAAATTGACGTGATTTACTTTTATTTCAAATAGGTTGAAGTTATGAGCTTATTTCGTCATATCTCAATGAGTGCTGATGCTATTAACGCGATTGAATTGAATTTTTGTAACTAGTTGAAGGCTACCAACAAGCAACTTCATTCAGAATTTGGTGAGGATTCTCGAGTTGAAACCTTCTGGGAACGTTTTTTTCAGAATTTCGGTGGGAAAATGTTTTGTTGGAATCTATAATTCCATTGTATTCGGCACAGGCGTTGAATTCAATATATTACAACAGTGTACCAAATTTAATTTCAATCCGCAATTTTTCAACATTAAAGATTTGAACGTAGTTTCCTTTCTGAAAACGGATATCTTGATGAAAACTTTGAAAAACCATGACGGAAAAGACATAAGAGGTCACTACAAAAATACTCTGTTGCCTAAATAAAAAACTATGCAGAAAAATCAAACTCAATATCAGATTGATGAAGTTAATATCAAATAAGCAGGCGACGCGCGACAAATTCTCGACTGTTAGAACAGAATTCATTCATTTTCTTGCGAATGGCAATGCACTGTTCACTTCTTAGGGGTTATATTACTAAAATTATATATCACATACTTCGGTTCGTATTGATACTTACCGGTAGTAAAATAATATCCAATTCATTGATCGTTACATATACACAAATAGCACACAGCAACAAATCTCACAATATTAACCAGTAGACGTCAAACCTGATGAAAAAAAAATTAACAATGCAGTCAGGATTCGAACCTTCGTTCCTCATATATCTGTCAGGAATATCTCACCTACATACCAATTTTTGTGAGGACCACGTCTCATCGAATGCAAAACACAAATTCAAAACGATAATACGTGAAGCTGCTGGTAGGTGAGCAACAATCTTGAGACCCAACTAGAAATCTTCGTCCTTTTTTCCAAGAGTGCTATAAATTAATTGAACCAGGACAATAGCCTCGTAAAATAAGGGCTATCGGAGTATATCGATAGCTATTAGATCATAAAATGAATCGTTAAATATTTGCTGATAAGATGTGGTGGAAACAATTACGATTTTTTTTATTGGTGTTAATACAGGTAAAGGCGATAACTGCTCACTATCGCAATTCAAATGTTTAAGCTGGAAAATACATAAATTCTAAGTGTTCCATAAATTTAATTGTAGGGTAATTGACCTGTTTCACTGATCCATCAATTTTGTTTCCTGGAAAGGGAAAACGGGAAATGAAACAATATTTCAAAATATCTTTTACAGAAAAAGCCATACCGCTCAACATCATTTGTCTGCCACAATGGAAATGACTCGCAATTTGAGTTGTCCAATAAATGATGTCTTTCTACAAACGTGTTAAGAAGGCCATATTTACATGAGTCCTACGCTTTCAATTTGAGTGTTACAATCCTATAGATTTCAACAAAAAGTAGCTACGCTTATGCCATTCTCGAGAGGAAAATTACATGATTCCACTTGGAATTCGTTAGCGAAGATTGCTTCTCAGTTTCGAGGTATGGCAACACTGATGTGAGCACATCGAATCCGACATTGTTATGATGAAGTTTCACATTTTCAATGGTGAACGGTTTCAGAACGTGTTGTCACACAAGTGTTATTTATGTTTATCTACTTGAAATATTCATCTTGGACTGATAATGGAATCGAACAGTTAACATGATCTTGCAATGATTTTCTATAAGTACGAGATCCGGTTGCAGAATCATTGCGCTCATCGAGTATTTGCTTGAAACGATTTTTTTACGCACACTAATTAATGGTAGAATATATTTCTACAGGGTTGCCTTCCAAAATATGACCACAAGTATTTTTGAATAAATATACTAACTGACAGAGAAACTGCAACACCCGGAAGGAGCTGTTTAAGTTTTGAATTTTTCGGTAAAACGAAGATAGTAAAGCAAGGAGTAAATGATTTATATTTAGATGAAAAAAACGGAGGGTTTGCAATTTTTATCCCTAAATTTGTGAATAATGTGTTTGTCCACCGCGGTTATCTATACACTCCCCAACACGTCTTGGTATTGATGCAAGAAGATGGTCTGTTTCTTCTTGAGGGATACTATCCCAAGCTACCTGTACTTCATGTCTCAGAGCCGCCAAAGTCCGTGCTGGGGTAAATTTCCAAGCCTTCTACCCATGATGTCTCAAACATGCTCTATGGGCGAAAGATCGGAGGATCTGGGCGGCCATGGCAAAAGATACAACTGGGTCGCTTCAAAAAAGTTCAAACTAACTCTGGCAAACATGAGGTCGAGCATTATCTTTCTGAAATATTGGATTCTCGAGCCGGTTGAGGTAAGGGAAAACATATGGCTCAACTATTTCTTGAAGGTAACGCAGCGCTGTCATGTTACCTCGAATAAAGAAAATGAGAATACACAAAGAGTAAATAAAGGTGACATACTTGCATGTGCAATAGCACCCCGTACCATACGGGTGTACATGACGCTCAACATCAAAATGAGTGTCACGTCTTTCTCCCCGACGTCGTCTAACCCTTCTTTGGCGATCATGTGCACCCAAGGAGAATCGAGATGCATCAGAAAAGACGACCTGATGCCATTCCACCTTCCAATGTTGTCGTTCTCTGCAACACTGTACGCGTTGCCAGCGATGCTCAACTGTAAGAGGTAACACAAGATGTGGTCGATAATGCTGCAGTCCAAAAGACCTTATAGGCGATAAACCGTTCGGACAGTTACAGGATGGCCTTGTTCTCCTAACCACTCATCAGCCAAAGATAGAGTTGTCGCAAATCGGTCTCTAAAGGCCACAAGTCTTAGACGTCGATCTTGAACTTCATTTATGCTCCTTCCACGTCCGGTGCCTACTCTTCTTCGATTTTGGGCATTGTCAAACCACGCTTGACAACATCTCATAACAGTAGTTGGATTTCTGTTCGTACGGTTAGCGATTTCTCGAAATGACAACCCCGCCTTCCGTAGACCAATAATTCGACCTCTTTCAAATTCACTTAGCTGGCGATAAATTCCTCGTACACGTGCTCTAGGCATTTTAACAATAACTTATCATCGACTTTATATCTCCCCGAATATCTGGTTCGATGTACCTGTAGGTACTACAGAGAAATCTGTATTTTTAAATTATAATATTATAATTATAATTAATAGCCTTTATCAAGTAGACTTTTTGAATTTAAAAATTCGAATATATTATTTTCTGAAGATTTCACTGAATCTTGTGTTGCTCCAATTGAATCTTGTGTTGATGCAATCGTTTTTTCTACGTGCTTCATCTTGTCGTCGTTGACTCATTTAGGACTACAATTAAATTCGTAAAACCGACACTGCCATTTATGTTAATAAGGAGGATCGTGGATAATATAAGAGAGTGCATTCTATCACAATTAATTGACAGCTGTCGTCCCCCTATTTTCTAGTTACTAGATAATTATAAATAATACCACAACAATATATGTTTGAAATTCAAGCAACATATCGCACAAGATTTTAATATCGTATACACACGGTCAGTTGAATTCTGCGAACTGAAATATTGTGCAATGATATTGATCGTCTGTGGGCCGCATTAGGAGTTCATTCAGAAATAAAGGGTTTTTCAACAAGAACTTTGTTTTTTAAAACAAAATAAAACAAAGAATTTAGTGGAAAATGAATAATATTTTTATTGTATTACAAAGAGAAAAGTTCGGCAATTATGAATGTAAAATGATATCTGACAAATGTCCACCACGACCACGCTGACAGACGTTGATTCTTTCATCAAAATTTTTAATCACTTTTTGGCAAGATGGAGGGACTATTTCGTTGATGACATCACGGATTTTGAGTTGCAAGGCTGCAATCGATTCGATTGGCTCCGTATAAACTCTGTCTTTAACATAGCCCCACAAAAAATAATCCAGTGGTGTTAAATCACACGATCTGGCCGGCCACTTAACAGCTGAATTTCGCGAAATTATGCGATCGGGAAATTTGGTTTGCAATAAATTGATCGTTTCATTGGCTGTGTGACATGTGGCACCGTCTTGTTGAAACCACATTTCAGTGACATCCATGTCATCAATAATAGGCCAAAATTCAGTTGTTAAAATCTCGCGATAGCGTGATCCATTGACTGTTACCACATTTCCAGCCTCATCTTCGAAAAAAAACGGCCCAATCACACCTCCAGACCACATAGCACACCACACAGTGACACGTTGAGCATGCAAAGGCTTCTCAAAAATTGCTTTAGGATTTTCAGAAGCCCAAATGCGGCAATTTTGCTTGTTGACGTACCCTGACAAATGAAAATGTGCTTCGTCTGAAAAAATGATTTTTTGAGAAAAACCAGCAGGTTGTTCCTGAATGAACTGAGCGAATCTACTGCGATTTGAATAGTCGGTCAGCTTCAATTCCTGCACCAGTTGAATCTTGTAAGGCTTCAAAGCCAAATCCTTTCGCAAAATTCGCCATGTTGTGCTTTTGGATAACCCCAATTGTTGAGAACGTCGTGAAATTGATAATTTTTGATCTTCTTCAACACTGTGGCTCACGGCAGCGATGTTTTCTGTTGAACGACCCAGTCGAACACGTGTTGGTGTTGGCACATTTTGTACCGAGCCTGTCGACTCAAATTTCGCCACCAAATTCTTGATAGCGGTCTCAGAAGGACGTTTATGTTGTCCGAAAATATCACGAATTTTACGAAATGTAACTTTAACAGAACAACCATTTTCATAGTGGATTTGAATTATTTTAATGCGATTTTCGAGCGAAATTGAATTCATTGTAACAATTGCCAAAGCATATACTGCGAATACGTCAAAAAACTAAATGTCAAAACTGTCATGTGGTGCCGGTGTTACCACATTGAAAAACAAAGTTCTTGTTGAAAAACCCTCTAAAAATACTATTATTCTCAGTTTTGAGTATGGGGTAAAACCCAAAACATGCATGACAATAAGATATTTTAAATTAAAATTGTGAACGTAGTCAAGTGTTTTATTCGTTTTTATGCTAATTCAATGTTCCACCGAGTGTTAAGAGTTCAAACAATTTCAATTATTACTATTATTATTCACAACTTTTTAGTATGAGAATTTGAGTCAATTATCACACCGACCCCTGCGACGTCTGGTGAAAGGTCAAGGCACAGTTAACGTGCGACAAATACCTCGCTGCCTCCTCAAACTAAACACTCAATTTAACCTCGGGCAGACACACGAATCTAAAAATGCTGATGGATAAATTGCCGGTCTTTTCAATCAATAATTTCCGCTATAAATGGCTTTTTTATGAGGGTGGGAAAGCAACGTGTTCACACTGTACATGCGAGATATTCACGCGAACGAGTACGATCAAAAGACATCATACGGTTATTGAATGACAAGCTGTGATTCGATCTTAATTGCAATATGATTAATATGGCATCGCGCCTTTTGACATTACGATCTGTCAAAATGCGAGATTGATTATGCCGAAGTTACAGTATGTGCTCGATTGAAATGAACCGTGTTATTTGAAAGCGGCATGATCGAAGAAACCGAATACTTCTTAGCTGCTTGAATTTATTGGTAAAAGCGTTTATTCTGTTTCCCAGTTCCCTTATATGAAAATGCGAGACACTTTCCCGAACAAAAATTTATCTGCCGCTCGAAAACGACGAATGAAGAACATATTTATACCAGACAGCGGAAATTCAAGAAACAATTTGTTTTTGCGAGCTCTCATTTTTATCCAAATGTCTGTTATGTTCTTATTTCGAGCTGACAATGATCGATTAGGTTGGAATCACTGATGAAGAATACCGGGTCAAAGTCAATACTGTGCATCCGTCGAACCGTAAACACACTAGCCCATGAAGAAGTGTGTGGGTTCTAAATGCCCCGGTTGAGTTCGTCGAAATTTGGTGAATGGTTTCGGAGTTCTCCGAAATTCGAAAACAACACATTCGATCGAATTGAAACATCGTTATTAGTCGTGAAGTACCTACATAAAGGCTTATGCATAATTTCGTGAGAGCCGCTTAAAATATAGAATGTCATATCTTATAAACTATCAGTACTTTTTGACTTACATTTTGCTCAAACATTCAACTGATTATATTATAGAACCAACAACTCAATTTCAGTTCGATTGGATATGTATTCAGGCGATATCTCGAGAAACGAAATTTCGGATGGGTTGTGCCGTATCATCAGGTGGCATTCGCCCGTTTACGCATTCGACCTTCGTTATCAAACTCCGAACCCTCTCTACGAATATCGTTTTTGCAAGTTGTTCATTTGAGAAACTCTGCACATTTTACACAAGGGTTTATTATTTCCTCATTTGAATAACGCAATACTATTGACATCTTAAATAAAACTTATACACTATTCACAACTCATTGGTTTTTCACCCCAAAATTTGTAGCACTTTTCTTTATAACTCAGAGACCACTGGTCGGAAATCATCCGGTTGAACATGTTTAGATTGAAATATGCAACAGTAATCACCGTTGAGGGTTTTATGGAAATTTGGTGGTGAATTTCCGAGAAATAATTTTTTTCCCTCCAATTCCCAACTTTGAGCCCTTAGTATGAACCGATTCTGCTGAAAAGCTTGAAGGATCAATCTCGAGCGACACACGATTTTTCTACCACGTTTCACGGATTTCGGTTCAGTACTTTCAGGGGAAAGCACCAGACAACGGACGGCGGACGGACGGATTTTTTTTATTAGTCCATTCAAATCTACTTCAAAATGTAAACTGAAACTTTCAGCGGGGAATATTTTTTTTCAATCAAATAATAAACCAAAAAAACTACCGAAAGAAACGAATTGTTCTGAATATGACCTAGATCTAGATGTGAATATATTAATAAACGGAAATGATTAATTATAGGAAAACAATTAATAAAACGGGATTTTGGACTTTATAATTTCTTTCCCTTCATCAAAATAATATAATTGACAGAGCAATTCGTTATACAATTCGGTTATGAAGAAAGAGATTAGTGTAATTATAGTATTCATGTGTCTTCAAAGCGATGTTATAGGAAACAGCGTTCTATCATTCCGCCCAAATGTCTGTAATTTTAAAATTGTTTCCCAAAAATGGTCTGCAACGACTAGATTGTAGATACTCACTGATGACGAATTCGATGTCGAAATCGTTTCCATCCGGCCGGCCGTAGACGGGTTAGCATGAAAAAACAAATTGTCCAAACGTTATCGGAGTAACACTCATTAGAATTTCTGAGGTTTAAGTTTTTATGTGCTCGCATTGCTGGAGTCGTATTTGAGTAGAAGAAAACAGATAGTGGGGTGGAATGGTATTTCTTCAGTAGAGCAGGTAGCTGAATATGGGTTACCACAAGGTTCTGTACTAGTGCCCATTCTCTTCGTTATTTACATCAATGACCTGATCATCCCACCCAGAAACTCTTTATGTTTGTTTTGTGATGATATATCTTACGAATCATAATGGACAATAAATTTAATTGGGCCGCGCATGTTGACTATGTTTGTGGTTAATTGTCAAAGAGTCTCTGTATCCTCTGAGGAGACTGAGGAAATGTGGAACTGAATATATGGTGCGAATTTGCTAATTATTTTGCGAATTTTCAATACGTATTATGTATGAAATGGCAAGTAGTATAACATGTAGATCGTATTCCGTAAATCATAAAATATAAATTTTTTCATGTCTATTCATAAGAGAATGTTTGAAATATTCAAACCACAGAAGAAATAGTATGCCAAAAAATGGAACTTATCACAGTTTTTACACTCGATAAAGGAACGATCATCTCACTCCACGAAGAAGATCACTCAAAATATTTCGACCTATTCTAACTAGGGTTCGTAAATGGGTGGAATCGGTTGAATAATTTCGGAGTTAGGCCCTTTTGAAATTTTGAGGTTACTTCCTCGTTATCTTATAAAGTATTGACTCGATCAAATTGAAATTTCGTGGACAGTTTTGGAATACCAACGCACAACTTAGAGATCGTGTATACCCCAGTTGTTTGAAAATTAAGAAAAGATGTATTCGAAAATTTTTCAAATTTCCATGAAAGTTTTATTTCCGACAATATTAGTTAGAATTCAACGGAATTCGGCACAAACATTAGAGTCAGTATTTAACAACAATATTTTGAATTTCAATTCGATCCAATATTGACTTTCGGAGATATAAGGAAAAAAATTTGCCAAATTTTTAACGCAATATCTCAAGTACGAATGCAATCAGATTGAAATTTTGTAATCAGGTGGAGATTACCAACACGCAACTAGGCGCAAACTTTCGTGTTGATCTAATAGTTAGAATTTGAACAAGCGCGTAAAAGCTCCTGACCTCACGTCAGTGCTTTTCTAGATTTGTTTTGAAATTTTATTCAAACCTCAAAGGCAACATAGGCCAGATCTTGCTTTTGGAATATTGAAAAAGCAAAATTCAAATGTGTGTCGATCTCAGCACTCCATGCTCATAGTTTCGTTCATTTGAGGACGTAAATAGAGCGTTTATAGTTTTTTTTTAGGTATCCCAGCATACATTTGTGGATAAAAGTATGGAATTAACGAAACGGGAAATGTTGTAATCCTTTGTTCATTTTTCAGTTTTCTTATCATATGTTTCCTGAAAACTATGACAAAGAAAACAGTCAACTCACTATAGTTTAGAATTTTTGTTCTCAAGATCAACCCTTCATATTTTAAGTCTCAAATAATTTTTGCGTGCATGTTCTAGGGGAACGGCGTGCTATCGTTTTGTCCAAATGTCTGTAATTTTCGATGATTGAGCCGAAAATGGTCTCAAATGACTAGATTGGACTCACTGATGACGAATCCGGTGTCAAAATCGTTTCTGTCCGGCCGGCCGTGGACACGATAACTGTCGAAGGGAGTGAGCTAGCAACTTGAAACTTTCAGGGTAGGTCGCGCAATGGAATGCCGAGGTTAAGTTCGTTGATGGGCCAAATCGGTCGAACAGTTTCGGAGTTATAGCCACTTGAAATTTTGATGTTATATTTTATTTCAGAAACTACTTGAGCGATTGGATTTAAACTTGGCAATTAGGTGGAGTATAATGACGCGCAACTTTGGGCCAAATTTTGTCAGAATCATACTGTCAGTAAATTCCAAAAAAAAATTGTTTCAAAATTTTTTCCCAAAAATTTTTTTTTTTAATTCTTTCCCAAAAAAATTTTTTTCGGAAACCGTTTACCATATCCGAAAAACAATTCCACTCGGACTTTCGGCTTCATATTTCACAGCATTGTACCAAATTTCAATTCGATACGATCATAAGTTTTGGAGATATTGGGAAAAACTATGTCAAATTTCAAGGTTTTCTTCTCGGTATCGTTGTTTTTTTCGGTATAACTCAAGAAATACTGGTTCAATCCTGATAAAACTGTGCAGCTAGTTTGAAGATGCTGCAAGACAACTTTATTTCGTGATGATTGTGTCATTAGAACAATTTGAAAAAAAACATTCTGTGATTTTCTTATCATATCATCCTCATTAAATTCTGTATGAACCTTCGAACTGTAATTTTTCGATGAAGTACTGGATTTCAATTCGCTCTGATTCGTTTTTTCGGAAATATTGGGAAAATAAAATTTTTAATGGGTATATCTGTGGAATCATTGGGTGGATTTTACCCATTCACGAATTCGGCCTTCGTAATTAAGGTCCAAACCTTCGCAGTCAGCCGTCAGGTCAACCGTTAACACAATAACTTCCGGAAGAACCGACTTAGAAACTCGACATTTGTAGAGTAGGTTTGAGGCTAAATTACGAAGGTCGAATCCGTGAATGGGTAAAATTCCGTAGATATTCCCATTCAAAACTTTATTTTTCCAATATTTCCAAAAATACAGATTAGATCGAATTGAAATCCAGTAATTTATCAAAAAAAAAATCTAGAAAAGCACTGCCGTGAAGACAGCAGCTTTTGCGCGCATGTTTAAATTCGTTGCCGAAGCGGTCATCTACATTGAACATGCGCGCAAAAGGTGCTGCCTTCAAGGCAGTGCTTTACTAGATTTTTTTCGAAAAAAACCAGACAGAATGAAATTTCAACGAAAATGTTCGTCATTTTCTGTTCGGAACTTGTAAAAAATACGAACTTCCTAAAACAGGGTACGGGACTAGAGAGTTCGAGCTTACTGACCGAATTTCACATTCCGTATTATTGTCAATCAACACCTCATGAAGTTTTCACCTTGAAAAAACGCTAAGTAATACAAGAAAGTGAAAATAAACGTATTTGGACTTATTACATTCACAAGGGGAGTAGTACATGTAATTCGAACATCTACAACAGTTATAACAGTTGGAGAGATGCGAAGGCTTCATTTAATAGTCAATTGATTAGGTTAAAATCCAAGTACGGAATTTGAATAAACGAAAATGGCGAACTTTCAAATACTTCTTCGTGCGATCGTTTAACGTTGAAATGTAGCATACGAGTGGCTGGAATCCGATAAAAATGATTGTCGATGTATAAACTGCTCGCAATATTTAAAGGACTAAAACCTTTTTCCATATTTCGGGAGAAACATTTCTAACCTCTACGATTTTAAAATTTTTCATTTCCTTGGTGATCCTTGAAAATATAACGAATATATTTTTTCGAATTATATCTGTCTTGTATGTGTAATCATACGGAATGAGGATCGTTGATAATTATCTTCATGTCAATCAATAAAAATACAGATTTTTCTGTTATACCTTTACATTATATCTTTCGATGTGAAGGTATTACAGAAAAATCTGTATTTTTATTGATTCTATTTAAATAATCTTCATCAAGTAGGCTCATCTTAATTTAATATCTTCATGTCATTTTCTCGCGACTTTGAATGAAGGATCCTTTCATCCATTGACCATTGCATTGAGACATACATTTTCAGGACAGCCTCAAGTGCTGTAAAAAATTTCTGCCAAAACGAAATATTTCATTCTTGTATGTGTAATCATACGGAATAAGGATCGTTGATAATTATCTTCATGTCAATCAATAAAAATACAGATTTTTCTGTTATACCTCTACATTATATCTTTCGATGTAAAGGTACTACAGAAAAATCTGTATTTTTATTGATTCTATTCATATAACCTTTATCAAGTAGGCTCGTCTTGATTTAATATCTTCATGTCAATTTCTCGCGGCTTTGAATGAAGGATCCTTTGATCCATTGACCATTGCACTGACACATACATTTTCAGGATAGCCTCAAGTGCTGTAAAAAATTTCTTCCAAAACGAAATATTTCATTCTTCCCTCAACAACATTGCAGCATTGAAATAGGGGGGACCGCTAATTTTTCCAGATCCCCTTACACCACAATATTCCAGTAAAATTGCAGATCAATCCATCTAACTGATCAAAAGTTTTTAAATGTGGAAGAATTGGAGGAGAAACAAAAACCAAATGTTCTTCCACTTCCTTAAGAATCTGTTACTTCTTTGATTCGAGTGAAAAAATCAAAAACAGAAAATATCAGAAGAATTTTGGATTTTTCCCAAAGATCTTTTCAAGAAATAGTGACATTATGCCGACAATTCATTCCTTCTTTGCTTTCAGTTTTCCAGGAATTCAAAAGAAATGTATGAAAAATTTTCAGGAATGATACCAAATACGAAATCGTTTCAAGTGGAACAGTAACAAACGGTCGTCCGCACGACCAATCGTAACTACAATAACTTCCGAAAAAAACAACTCAGAAACTCGATATTTGTACGGTAGGTTTGGACAATATTGACAAAGGCCGAATAAGTGAATGGGTGAAATCCACCTGATGATTCCGCAGATATACCCATTAAAATTTTATTTTCCCAATATTCCCAAAAATGCATACTGGATCGAACTGAAATCCTGTACATTGAAAAATTACAGAATTTTGTGAGGATAATATGACCAAAAGATCGTTAAGTTGTTTTAATGACACGATTATCACGAAATTTTGCATATATTTGTTCGTCAGCATTTTCAAACTAGCTACCGATTTTTATTATGATTGAATCAGTTTTTTCAGAATTATTTCGGCAATGACAGCGATACCGACAAAAAAACACAAAATTTCGAAATTGAGGTCGGATCAAACTGCAATGCGAAAAATAGTTTTGTTTTCAAATTTATTCACGGTATGGTTTCAAAGTGATTTCGCAAAAAATTGCTTCAACTAAGAGTGAAATATCGCTAAAATAGTTCCTGAAATTGCAAGGAATAGGCTCAAAATCTCAAATGATTTTAACTGCGAAACCGTTAGGCCGATTTGACCCATTGTCACACCTTCGCTTTTCGAAAGGCAACCTACCCTGAAAAATTCAAGTCGATTGGTTATTTGGTTCTCACGCAATCGTGCCTACAGCTGGCCGGACAAAATCTATGGTGACACCGGATTCGTCATCAATGAGCCCAACCTAGTCGTTTGAGATCAATCTACCCAAGAGTTTTCTGTGCGACAATTATTGTTTGATGAGATTGAGAGGAAACAATAACACGTGGTACCAAATTACAGCTAGGCAACACAGCCACATTTAAATGTCATCAAACCTAGCTTATATCTCAAGGTCAGGCCGCTGGACCCGGTCTACATGCTTAAACGTTGCCTATAGGCGAGTGAAATATTAGAATTCGGAGAAATTTCGACCTTTATAGGAGAAAACGAGGTGTCGTTCTGCAGGCTTCAGTGAGTATTTTTTGAAATTTTTTTTTTGGGATGTACTTCATTCTTTAGCGAGAAGGCGCAATGTTAGTTATTTTTACATGTTTCCCTCCATTTCAGTTCTTATTTTCCCAAGAATTCTTGAATATATAAAAGTGGCAACATTGCGCATTCCTCCGATTTTTCAACCATTTGGACTAAAACAATTTTTTGAAAAAAACGAACTCTGGCCTCCAGAAGCCACTCCGGTATATTCGAGGTATTGTTTGCTCTAAAGGAAGAAAGGATCCCTTTCCATTCAAAGTCGGATATCTCCGCAAGAAATTGACACAAAAAATGGTCGAGAAAACACGAACTTGAGTCTTTAAGCTCCTGCAATATTTTTTCAATCTCTGTACCACCATTCATCATGGGAAAAATACGAAAACTTCGGAAATATATCATGCTGCCTTAAATTTTGCGAGGAGTGTATTTCACTTCTATAGAACACCGTTATCCTAGAATCTAGATGCATACGAATGTGGCGTTTTGCCGATACTTTTCTCGCCATAGATACAAATCACATTTTCAAGCCTATCAGATGTTGGTAAATTATGAGGTATAATAACCTGGTTCGAGTACAATCGACGATTTATCAAGTTCGTGTTTCGAGTTGTCATTATTTCACAACAGATAGCTCGCAGGTCTTCATTCTGGAACTAAGGGCACATGTCGGTTCGTTAAATAACTGTTGAATGAGTAATTGCTATTGTATATCTGATTTTTGAAAGCCTATTCCTTTATGGAATATGCAGAGCGCTCCAAAAGGGCTGGACTGAAAGACAATTCACAAAGATCATAAAAGCAGGTGATGACAATCAAACATTTTTTAAGGACATTAAATGATCATTAAAATTATTGAAAAATATCTTTCGATATTGGTATCTCACGATATACTATTGTGTTCAACTTAATGCGTTTTGTATGACAAATTTCATTATTATATCAACTGGCATAATATGATTGCAGTCAAAATCTTGAGAAAGAGGTAACATAATAAAATAAAATACAAAAATAACACTTAACACAGTGTTTCGTCTTATGTCTTCAGATTAAGAATGGAGATTAAACACTGTGTATAGAATTATTCTTTTATTGTATCTTATTATTCACATTATCACAAGGACAAATATCCGTCGATAAATCAACAAATATTCCCCCTTGATCAGAGCTAATCATCCACTCAACCGAAACATCTACACCGAAGAAGCGAATCCAAGGAGAATGACTACAGCTTTTTCACAGTTGTTACTGATCTTCAGGTCAACTTACCTTGGATAAAACCGCAGAGGAAATCTCGATACTTGTCACCTTTCAGATGGACCACTGCAGTTCAACAACGTACAGCGCGCCATCTTCTGGGAGCATCTTGCGAATCCCACCTTCGGGTGCAGAATACTTTGATCGATGTGCATGACGTTCTTCTCCGTTAAACCAATTCGTATCTTATTATATTACCGTTTTCTCGAGTTTCTGACTCCAATCATTCAATGCCAGTTGATATTATAATTGAATTGAACAACATTTCATTTATCAAAAAATCTGGAAAAGTACTGACGTGAAGTCAGGAGCTTTTACGCGCTTGTTAAAATTCTAGATCAACACGAAATTTGGTTCCGAGTTGCGTGTTGGTAATCCCCACCTGATTACGAAGTTTCAATCTGATTGGATTTGAACTTCTTGGGATATTGCCGAAATAACGTTAAAATTTCAAATAATAACGAAATTTTGCATATTTTTGTCTTTATATCTCCGAGAGTAAATATTGGATGGACTTGAAATTGAAAATATCGTTTTTAAATTCTGACTCTGAGGTTTGTGCCAAATTTCTTTGAAATCTAATCAATTTTTCGGAGAAAAAACTTCTTCATGGATTATTTGAAAAATTTTCGAATACTTTGAAATACTTTCTGCTTGAAAAAGCTGTTCACAGGATAAGATATATATGTCCCATTCTATTAAATCTTAATTTTTCTGTAGGAATTCCATTAGATTAAATCCTTATAAGAGTCGTTTATTTACAGCATGCTTTTTTATGATTCGTTTATGAGTTTCGAAAGCTCAGTTCCATTTTTTTTTTCACCTCGAAAAATCACAATGAAAAAAATATCAGAAACATTTATTTTTCAATTCCCCTGCGACAAAAAAAAGCATAGCTGAAGCAAACTTAGATGAAAAAATCAAGTGAGACTTAAAGAGTGCCTCAGTTTCTTCATTCCCAAAGTATCTACATAAGTGCATCTAAAATCATATTAATATGTCATCGATTGCCATCTCTGATGATTTGAATTATGATTAAAACCTAGAAAAGCACTGACGTGAAGGCAGTGCTTGTTCACATTACGAAATGGTGACTCGAAAATTTCAGTGAATTTTTTTTTCGAATTTTTCCATGGATTATTCTTATTGACACTGTTCATCTTCCAACCAAGTTTCATTTCGATCAGATTAATATTTTTCGAGTTATTGAAAAACCAAAATTTCAAACGGCTGTAGCACAAAAACCATTCGGCAGATTTGGCCCATTAAGGAGATAATCAGGATCTTAACCTAACCTGAAAATTTCAAGACTTAAGATCCTTTATTTCGAGAGTTGCAGCGCACACGGCCGTACGCCCGTGAAGTGAATCCAACCTAGTCGCTGAGACCAATTTCGGCTCAAAATTCGAAATTTACAGACATCGTGACGAAATGATAACGCGCTGTTCCCTAGAACAAGCGCGTAATTAGTTATTGTCTATTCAGATGGACAATCTTAACAGGGTCTTTCCGAAATCTTGCAATTTGCCGATTTAATTGTGCCAAAATATTCTCATCATCATCAATATTAGTCCCATCCCGCGGATTCATTTTTATTTCAATATTCGGTCTCTAATGTCAAATCGACCAAAAAATTCATGTAATTCCTTGAAACGAACATTTCAAAACAGTTCAGAGCAATTTCTCACATAGTTAATCCTAAAAAATGAATAAATATATTGGTATTTCATTTCGCAGAAGACCATATTTTCTCCCAAATGCCTTCCAAAATTGAAAAACGAGTTCTTCAGAAGCGTATCGCCTTAGATCAATGATTTCAGAGATGCCAGCTGTAACGTATTAAGGATACTTCAGCATTACTCGAATTGTTTTATCGACTTCGTTTTAGGCAATTCACTTTTTTTGTCCCAGTCGGAACAAGTCGGTGGTCTGTCAGGAACATGCTTTGAATACAATTTTCTTGTTATGAAGTCTGGACTTGAGGTCAGGGAGCTTTTCTTTCAGCTACCATGAAACATGTTCTCAACTCGACCCAACACACTGACCTAAATTTTTGCCAACTTCAAATGTCCGAGTTTTTGTACAGGATGTCCCATATACAACTTTGTTCGAAAGCGCTTTTGACAATGATTCCGTGAAGAAATGTATTAACAATCAAGAAAATAATTTAAAATAAAATCCTCAAATAAACAACAACGAAAGACAAAGCAGAAGCTTGATGACCGTTGTATAATGTCAAACGAGAACACAGAAACAACCTAAAGAATAGTGACATACAAAGATTCCGAATACCGAATCATGTATCGATCTTTAGAAATCACACGATATTATGTATTGGGATAATAGGAAGATGCTGAATTCAAAATCATCAAAGCAAAAAGATTTTTTTGAATTTCTTTAAGAGGAAACGATACCACGTGGTAGTAAATTACAGCTAGGCAACACAGCCACATTTAAATATCATCGAACCGCGCTTATTTCTCAAGGTCAGGCCGCTGGACCAGGTCTACATACATAAACGTTGCCTATGGGCAAGTGAAATATTAGAATTCGGAGAAAGTTCGACGTTTATAGGAAAAAACGGGGTGTCGTTCTGCAGGCTTCAGTGAGTATTTTTTGAAAATTTTTTCTTTGGGATGTACGCAATTCTTAAGCGAAAATGCACAATGTTAGTTATTTTTCCATTTTACACTCCATTTCAGTTTTTGCGCGCATGTTCTAGGGGAACAGCGTGCTATCGTTTTGATCAAATGTCTGTAATTTTGGATGATTGAGCCGAAAATGGTCTCAATCGACTAGGTTGGACTCACTGATGACGAATCCGGTGTCAAAATCGATTCTGTCCGGCCGGCCGGCCGGTTGGCCGTCCGTAGACACGATAACTGTCGAACGAAGTGAGCTAGCAACTTGAAACTTTCAGGGTAGGTCGCGCATTGGAATGCCGCGGTTAAGTTCGTTAATGGGCCAAATCGATCGAATAGTTTCGGAGTTATAGGCATTTGAAGTTTTGAAGTTATTTATTTTTTATTTCAGAAACTACCTGAGCGATTGGATTCAAACTTGGCGGTTAGGTGAAGTACAACGACGCGCAACTTTGAGCCAAATTTCGTCAGGATTATATTGTTGGTTATTTTTAAAAAAAAATTTTTTCGAAATTTTTTTCCAAACAAATTTTTTTTTCGGAAACCATTTATCATATCCAAGAAAAATTATACTCACGCTTTGACCTTCTAATTTCACAGCAATGCACCAAATTTCAGTTCGATACGATCATAAGTTTTGGAGATATCGGGAAAAAATATGTCAAATTTCGAGGTTTTCTTCTCGATATCGTTGATTTTTTCGGTATAACTCGAGAAATACTGATTCAGTCCTGATTAAACTTCACAGCTAGTTTTAAGACGCTGAAAGACAACTTTATGCAAAATTTCGTAATAATCGGGTAATTAGAACAATTTGAAAAAAAAATTTATATGATTTTCTCATCATATCATCCTCATTAAATTCTGTATGAAACTTCGAACTGTTATTTTCGATGAAGTACTGGATTTCAACTCGATCTGATCTGTATTTTTGGAAATATTGGAAAAATAAAATTTTGATTGGGTATATCTACGGAATCATTGGGTGGATTTTACCCATTCACGAATTCGGCCTTCGTAATTAAGGTCCAAACCTTCTCTACAAATATCGAGTTTCTAAGTTGTTTCTTTCGGAAGTTATTGTGTTTACGCAGTCGGCCGTTAGGCTGACCGTAAACACAATAACTTTCGGAAGAAACGACTTAGAAACTCGATATTTGTAGAGTAGGTTTGGGGCTTAATTACGAAGGTCGAATTCGTGAATGGGTAAAATCCGCCCAATGATTCCGTAGATATACCCATTCAAAATTTTATTTTTACAATATTTCCAAAAATAGAGTTCAGATCGAATTGAAATCCAGTACTTCATCGAAAATAACAGTTCGAAGTTTCATACAAAATTTAATGAGGATGATATGATGAGAAAATCATATAAATTTTTTTTTTTCAAATTGTTCTAATAACACGATTATCAAGAAATTTTGCATAAAGTTGTCTTTCAGCATCTTAAAACTAGCTGTGAAGTTTAATCAGGACTGAATCAGTATTTCTCGAGTAATACCGAAAAAATCAACGATATCGAGAAGAAAACATCGAAATTTGACATATTTTTTCCCGATATCTCCAGAACTTATGATCGTATCGAACTGAAATTTGGTACGCGCGCACGTTCAAATTCGTTGCTGAAGCGGTCATCTACATTGAACATGCGCGCAAAAGTTGCTGCCTTCACGGCAGTGCTTTTTGAAATTTTTATTGTTCCGAATTGCGCGGTTTTTTTCAGAAATAAATAAAATATAGATGTCGCACTGAATTGAAGTGTGATGTATGACACTCATAAAAATGGCCTCGTATACGATACAACAACGCGTTCATTTTTTTGAATTATTTCATGAAAATCAGCGTTCTGTGAAAAGTGATTTTAGAAAATTACGTGAATTTTATGGTTTACATAATCGTTCATCTCAAAGCACTATTGGTCCAATTATTAAAAAAATTCAAGAAACCGGTTCAGTGGAAGATCAAAAAAGTGAAAAATACAGTCTTAGCGGTCGTTCACAAGAAAATATTGATTTGGTTCGTGAAAGTGTTGCTGAACACCCTGGAATGACGACGTTCACAACATGTTGGACTTAGTGGATCCACAGCGCAACGTGGCGTATTTCACACAAGGATTTAGCTCTGAAGGCATATAAGGTTCAAATAACACAGGAACTTAAGCCATTCGATCAATAAAAACGTCGTTCATTTATCCATTTCATCACTGAACAACCAGTCGATTTTTCCCAAAAAATCATGTTTTCCGATAAAGCACATTTTCAACTTGGTGGCTTTGTTAATAAACAAAATTGTCGTTTCTGGGGTGGGGACAATTAACGAATTATTCATGAGAAACCTATACATCCTAAACGAGTCACTGTTTGGTGCGCATTATGGTCCGGTGGTGTAATTGGACCTTACTTCTTTGAAAATGCTGCTGGTGAAGCTGTAACTGTCAATGGTGATCGATACCGTCGGATGATAATCGAATTTTCGTGGCCTGAATAAATGAATATTGATCTAGAGGACTTTTGGTTTCAACAGGATGGCGCTACACCTCACTTTGCAAATGACACAGTTGATTTATTGAGACAAAATTTCCTGGACGAACAATATCCAGAAACTGTGATGTCAAGTGGCCACTAAGATCATGTGGTTTGACACCGATGGACTATTTTCTTTGGGGTTATGTGAAAAGCCAGGTCTATAAGAATAATCCACAATCGATTTATGAACTAAAGGATGGAATTACTGCTGTCATTAGTGAGGTAGAGCCTCAATTATGTCAAAATGTCCTTGAAAATGTCAACAGAAGAGTGGGCGTCTGTAGAGCTGCAAGAGGAGGCCATTTGACATATTTTATTTTTCGTATATAAATGCCATAACTGATACTTCAATTACCAATAAAAAGTTTTTGAAAATGCAAATGATGTGTTTCATTCATCCTTAAAATAAAAGGCGCAATTTGAAACACCCTTTATAAAAAAGTGGCAATATTGCGCTTTCCTACGATGTGTTTCAACTATTTGCACCAAACATTTTCTCTGGAATTCAGAAGTCACCCAGTTATATTCGAGGTATTGTTTGCTCTTAACGAATCTTCTTGATACCTTATATGAGAACATTCCTCTCACTTCCTCTTGTTTGCGATTACTTTGGTTTATTAATCGATAAAAGAACGCAGGTGCATAATTTGTATCTGACAGATGAATAATGCTGGCAAAACTTTAAAACAACGTTGACATCTTAAATCCAGCGTGATTCCAGCAAATAGACACCCTATTCCTTCGAATTTAAAAGACATCAAACTCTAAAATTCAATCTGCGATAAAATTTTTGGAGAAACATAGAACACGATATCAATTATGAAACCAGATTTGATCGAGTTTCATCACTGAATCGAATTAAACAAAGCCATCAGTCTTACAAAAAAAACTTCCATTTTCTCAAGGCGTTCGCTTGAGAAACGGAAATGTTAAAACACTGAACCTGCCACATTGAACGCTTCAGGAGTCACCAACAAGTCGTTCCAAAATACAATTTACGACTATTTTAATTATTCTTTCTTGTCATTTCGGGAAGCCGAAGTTGAATATAGCGCATGCCATTCAACCTGTTATAGAAGAGGAAGTCATAATTCAAATTAATGAATCATTTGAATCCGTTGAATCGGAGTCGAGAGCGTAATATTTCTCATACATCTGAGATTATTATTCATGAATCGATAACATTATGAAATCTCAGATCGCGTTGTGAAAAACAACCTCATACCGTTTGACACAGACTCACGGTACAGCACCCGATTCTTCCCTTACTTTCATTCCTATATTTCTGAAATTTGGAAAATCAATATGCTCACTAGACTGCAAAATCCACATACATATTGGGAGAAATACCCAAATGAAGGTTTTCCTAAAAAGACAATAATTTTCGATTCTTCACTGCAACACCTTGCATGAATGTTTGTATGAATATTTAATACATACTATATTATTAAATACAATCATTATAAAATACAGATTTTTCTGTAATACCTCCTCATAATATCTTTGGATATTGATATCTTACAATATACTTTTATTATCTTCAACTTACTACGTATGAATAACAAATACTATAATAATTATCGAAGTAAAAGACTTGAGAAAACGGTAACATAATACAATACATTACAAATATATAATAGAAAAATATATAAAGATAAAATATAGTGAAGTAATACAGAAAAATCTGTATTTTTCGTAGATTGTATTAATAACCTTTATCAAGTAAGTCCTACTTTTATATCATTAAATATTTATGATCGCCTGAATTCAGCAACACCTTATAGCTGATATTTCATTCAGATATTGTTATGGAACTGAGAAGTTGTGTTTTTATATAACACCACATATAACTATATACAAAAAGAATTGATGGAAACGGATACCCCACTATTGAATTTTTGAACAACGGCAGAATACCATTTGCAAACATTCTTTGTAACAAACAGTTTCATTTTACATAATTTCGATTAATTCTCATTAATTTCAGGTAGTTTATGGCTCACTTAGTCGAAAAATAGAACAGGTGCTCTGAAAAATGAAATATCAATAACGAGATATCGTTTTCATTTATGAAGATTCCGAGAATGTGACAATTGATAATTCACATTAATTTTCAATTTTTAAATTGAAAGTATTTATGATTTCCAAAAAAGACAGAAGTCAAATCTATTGCTAAAATCTCAAAGAAAAAAAACATTTACTGAGCGTTCAATATTCCAAGTTTGGAAAATATGGCTAAGAAAGCAAACGGTTCTTCATGAATTCGTGTGACATAGTATACAGGATGGATAACTGAAATAGAAACAACGTCAAGAAATGGCGTCCCGGAAGTTTTCAGTGATTTCGATTGAAATTGAAGTTTCAATCAAATAACTGAAGAATTACACTGAAAATTCAAAAATCATATCAAAATCAGAACTTATTATGAATGAATCTAAGCTCTTTTAAAGTTGGATTGCTGGAAACTGAAAGCTTGCTTTTTATACGCCCATATCTTGACGATCTTCGATAGACCCAACAAATAGATATTTTTGATCTCAGTCTTTGAAACATTTCAGACTTCCAACTCATGAATATATATTTGATAGAAAATAATTATATCGTCACACAAATTATATATTACTGTAACTTATAAATATAATGACTCAAAAATATATATATTTACAAAGACACATAGACCAGCCGTTTCTTGATTGAATGGCAACACTTTTTTCCGATACTTTAACTCTCACCACGAAATATTCAAAATATAATGAATAAAAATTTAACAATTCAGCACAATAAAATTGCATTCTGAAATTTAAAGTATGCTAAGTGTCATACTTGATGATTTGTGGATTGGATGTTAGTTCTCGATAAGTATAAGGCGGAATTCCGAAAAATTTAAAAGCATAAAACATTATAACTCACTCACATCTATATGAACCTTTTCCTTTTCCAGGATTTCCCTTCATATAAGTGAATTTTCTGTCCGAATGAATAATTCAAATTAATTTCACACTATTCTCTGAATCTAATCTACACTAATCTATTCGACTCAACTGGAAAGAAATTAACATATTTATGTTTCAATACATCTGTTCAATATTGATCAACGAAAATTGAAAAATAATGAAAAAGAACGTATTCAATATCAGTAAAATCAACTAAAATTTTCAGCATAGTTAGTTTTCGAACTATCGAAATTATCTTCGAAAAAAAAGAGTATGAAAACGAGCTTCATTCTCAACATCCAAAGGAAAAAATGAATCCTCATGGTTAAAATCGAGACATTTGAAATTATCGGAAAATAATTGTTAAAAAATATAAAAACGAGAAACAAAAGGAAGAATGAACTTTTCAACAATAATCATCTGATAACATCGTTATTTTTGATTTCGAACATTTATAGTAGGAGCAGAATCCTGAAGAAGTACCTTTCACAGAAAGAAATAAAAATATACCTGGAAAAATCGAAAAATCAACAGAAAATTTGATAAAACTGATAGATAATGTAGCATGAAGAACAGAATCTCCCATGAAGAAAACATTAATTCAGAACATGAATGATTCATACTTTTCATCTCGATTAATTGGAGTTTTAATTTCGATTCTTTTCTTATAAGGAAGACAAATGGATACCAGTTTCTAGCTCAACGCTTATTAGGATCGACACCTAATTGTTCATTCCACATCTCGAAATATGGTATCTCTTGTACATTGGTCAAGGCTTCAACCTTGTTAGAAAATGCTTACTCACAAAATCAGCAAACGAATACAACTTAAAATTTTCAAGTTAAATCGAATATATTCACATGGAATATGGGAAAAATTTTCATTGCAGTGTACTTATTATGTATCCTCAATTTACTCACCAAACATGTCTTCTTTGGATCTCCTTTTCTGTTCCTTTATATTGCATCAGTCTGAAAAAAAGTTCATACTGAAAGGTGGTAACTATAATCTGAGAAAGGTTCGAGAACTAAAAATAACTAAAGCCTTACGGTTATATATACTGATATGTAATTTAATATGGTAGATAAAATCTATAGTTGATGCACATAATCTAGGGGCGGAATTCATTAACGACACAAAAATCAAGAAGGTGCTGAGTTGATCGCATCTCTCGAACGTATCGCTCAGGACAAAATCAATTACCGCATCTTTATGTGAAGATGGCGGATAGTGTTTCCAAGCTAGTTTGTCAAATTCCTTACTAGAAGGGGCCAGATCTTTGAGTCACTTTGAAGTATATAGTGCGCGTCAAAATTATGGAACAAATTCATTTTCTCAGAAGAAAAATATTTGGCAACAAAATCCTGGAACAGGTCAATTTTGGTTTCACTTTTACCGAATTTATATGCATTTTTAAAGGATTTTTTATGCACCCTGTGCCATCCCCATCAACCCTTTAAATTTTTTGAATAGGGAAATTAGGTCATGTGGTACTTTTTTGGCAAGGTCTTTGTAGCTTCTTTACAGGCGTGCAGAAATTTTCAAGAAATTTTTTTTTTTTGAAAAATTAGTTAGTTCAAAGAGGTTTTCAGTATGTGCACTTTGTCATGGCTCATTTACTTTGGGACGATGGTACCTGATGAATTTGTCACCGAATGAAAGTCGACCATTACAGTTTTGTTCATGCACAACTTTCAACCCCTACAAACCCTTTAATGGAGAAAAAAAATTTCACGTGAGGGGGTTGAAAGCTGTGCATGAACAAAACTGTAACGGTCGACTTTCATTCGGTGACAAATTCATCAGGTACCTTCGTCCCAAAGAAAATGAGCCATGACAAAGTGCACATAGTGAAAATTTCTGCACGCCTGTAAAGAAGATACAAAGAACTTGCCGAAAAACTACCACATGACCTACTTTCCCTATTCAAAAAATTTAGATGGTTGATGGGGATTGGAATCCTTCAAAAATGCATATAAATTTGGTAAAAGTGAAACAAAATTGACCTGTTTCAGGATTTCGTTACCAAATATTATTCTTCTGAGAAAATGAATTTGTTCCATAATTTTGACGCGCACTGTATAAGCACTTCCTTAGTTTCAAGTTTAAATCCCCTATCATTTGTTCATGGATGATGCCTTTGATGCGCGTATTTAGTTCAAGAATGGTCTAAATCTGCTCAGTGATTCTTGAAATATATCCATTGTTAGTATTGATTGTGGTATATCTCTTCAATACAAGAGTGGATTATCGAATGACGCCACTTAAAAAAGTTGGTGTAAGAAAATTATTCTTTTTCACGAGCTTGTTCTGTAAAAGAGCACGTTATAATTTTTCAATCAAGTACTCGAATTCAGTTCGATCAGATCCTTATTCTGGGAAATATTAGGAGAAAAAAAATTGCATTCGTTTATCTACGGAATCATTTGGGCGGGTTTTCCCAATTCACGAATTCGACCTTAGAAAGTGAGCCCCAAATCTACACTCCAAATATGGAGTCGGTTCCTTCGGAAGTTATTGTGTTTACGAACACCCTGAAATTAGAAAATCGATGTTTGTAGAGTAAGTTTGGACCTTAACAACGGAGGCGGAATTCGTGAATGAGTAAAACTTTATTTTCCCAATATTTTCGAAAATATGAATTTGATCGAATTGAAATTCAGTTTTTCACTGAAAAATGATAGCTCGAAGATGCAGAATTTCGTGAGGTTAATATGATTAGAAGAAAGCAGTTACCCTGGAAAAACAAAATATCGCGAAAACACGAAGTAAGACATATTCGATTCCAAATATCCCCAAAAATAAAAAAAACTTCATTAGCCAACAAAATTTGGGAATTGTTCTGTGCGCATGTTCTAGGGGAAATAACGTGCTATTGTTCTGTCCAAATGCCTGTAATTTTCGAATTTTTTCCGAAAAGTGTCTCAAACGACTAGGTTAGACTAACTGATGACGAATCCGGTGTCAAAATCAATTCTGTCCGGCCGAGCGACGACACGATAACTATCGAAAGAAACGAGCTAGCGACACGAAACTTTCAGATTAGGTTGCTCATTAGAATGCAGCGGTTAATTTCGTTAATGGGACGAATAGGTTGGATGATTTCGGAGGTATAGTCATTGGAAATTTTGAGATTAATTCCTTGATATTTCAGGAACTACTCATGCGATTGAATTGGAACTCAACAGTAAGCTTAAGCATAACAACGCTCAGCTTTTCACGGATGAGTTTAAACTATGCGCTAAAGAGCCTGGATGCAACTCTCAACTAAACGAGAAGATATTCAGGTCTATTTTGTTTGCAAATAGCAATAATGTCAGGAAAAAGATTTTGCTTCCAAAACAAGATCAGGAATATTGGTATTCTGATCATGATCTTTCAATTTAAGAAGAATCATGGTATCAATATCGCTATCTTGGCAACCTCGAAATAGTAATTGCTAAACTTGATAACAAGATAAGTTAGACCAATAAGATGGCGAAGAACCATTTGTTCCATTATCATTTCTTCCATAGCGGAACCTAGGAGAACCGGCTACAATATCAGAAAAAACACAGAGAAGAAGGATCTCTTAAATCAAATATAAACATATTCTTGAATGAAATAATCTTCTCCCAAGAATAATAATTTGAAATTGACCAATATACCTCTATTTTCAACTCATTTCGTCGTTTGCCTGTTTACTTGAATTTTTTTGAATCGAATTCAGTTGAACCAAGACATAAGTACTCTTCACTTCAGAAAACAATTTCCGCAAACCATAGTTCTCTCGGATCAAGAATATCCTTTCTTATTAAATGTGTTCTGATGACGAAGGCACGCACACGTGACCCCTCGCTGAGGATGCGTGGAATGTAGAATCGCAGACGGCAGAACATATGGATATTTAGATAGGAAATAACGCCATGGCCGCCATAGTGAAAAGTGAACAATTGCGGTTGTGTTTTGATGGTGCATTATGAATTTTGTATGAATGGTACTCATCAAGATCGAGAAAGTTTTTAGGGAACAGAGTTTCTAAAATCAAGAAGAGAAGGTTGGTTTTAAGAATAAGCTTGGTTAATCGCGAACAAACTTTGATTTGAAAAATGTTTGTATATGTGGATGCATGCCTATACATGTACGTGTGTTTTGCACAATCATTGTCACATGTGTATGCGTGAACTCCAGACTACACATTTTAATTTTATGTTTGGAGGTCATGAATATACATAGTAACCGTGCGAATAGAGCACTAGCAGCACTTTATGGTTCAGCAAGATGAGACGTCAAAATCAGCTGCAGGGGGGACAAACAAAGAGATTTTCCATAAGAGCTGATGTTAACGTTTGGTGTATTATCTGAGTGGAAAAACATTTTGAGATTGTTTTTTTCAGTTAATTTTGAACATTGAACCTTTTTGAATACCTTCAGGTAAGAGAATAGTTTGCAAGGTTGATTTGAATAGAGATTTTTCCAGTTTAAATATTCCCACTCCTATTTGATACATACATTGTTATTTCTCCAATTTCAGATTAAATTCAACTATAGAATTTTTTCAGCTGTTAGCTGTAATCATCGGTCCAATAGTGATAATCACACCCATTTTTTCAGATTTTTGTCGTTAAAAACCAAATAGAAGCAGGTAGAACCTGCCCAGGTGGAAAGAGGAAGTACGCTTGCTCTTATCTCTACATGGGGATGACTTCCCCGATTCCTAAGTGATAAATTCTTTTATTTTCTGCATTATTTTTAACAGGTAATGAACTAACAAAGTTATTTAACATATTTATGGATAAATATCATTTCAAGACAACCTTTAAACGAACTTGGCATTGGAATGATATTCAAGATACAATAACAATTATAAATTTATATAGTTACCATTAGCATGGCATTCTGAAATCATAAACAGAAGATAGATGGTAACAGAAGTAAAACACACAACTGTGAACATTTTTGTGGCATTATTTTATTGATGAGAATATGTCTTCCGACAGGAGGCTCACGTCGAATCTATAAATCCTAATATAATTCCAGTATTCTCTAGGAGGATCCTAGACCTTAAAAATTTGTGAAAATACAGATCAGTCATAGTAGGATATTGCCACATACTGCAAGTTGATGCCAAAAGATTAATAGCGGCAAAGTTTCAAACAATCAGTTAAGCCTCAAACAGACTTTATTGAATGAAAATATTGACCAGAATTCCTTTTATTGTGTTACAACCATTGAACAGCATATGCATCTCATGTTATTATTCGAATATAGAACTCTCAACAACAAATTGTGTTTAATCAAAATTCACTACTTGAAGATGTAAAATCATCTATTCGCCTGGATTATGTTAATCTCAAGCCTCCAAAGTTTGCCAACAATTTAAATTTCACAGGCAAACAACCCAAATTCATAAAATGGACAATAATCTGCAGCAGCATAACAAATGTCAGTTTACAATAACAATAACAAACTCTTTGTTTGTCCCCCCAGCGGCCATGTTGTGACGTCACCTGCTAGTGCTCTATTGTTACAACATACTTCTCTGTGATCTTCGAAATCCTGTTCCCAAAAAACTTTCTTGTTAGAAGGTGATCCTCCATTCGCACCTTATTTAGGATTGACATCTTCAAGAATGATTATGAAAAGCTTTTTGAGATACCATACATTTTTTGTATTTGAGAGTCACTAATTGCAGCAAACATATTATATTCTTTTGGTAAAAAATATTGAAATCTGGTTAAATACAATAACGAGAAATCCTACATTCGTATCAAAAACACAGTATTTCAGAATAATAATATGAAACATATTCAGCAAACATATACAGTAATTCTTGTTAGTTTTCTTATTTGGATCAAACGTGATTCCGCTTGAATCAAGGGGATCATTGTTCACATGGGTCAAGAGTATTTCGTAGGAGAATCAAACTAATATTTGGTTGGACCTATTCAAGAGTACTATTCTCTTGAATTAATGTGGTTACAAATTGATTCAAGAGAACCTTTTTCTCTGTGAAGGGACGTATGTGCTAATGGAAATGTGTTGCCTAGCTCATTCAGTTCGAAGGGAAATTCTTACGCTAAAATACATGCATAGTGGAGAAACCAGCAAATGAGTACAGACTATGAGACATCAGGACCCTTGATTCACACCAGGTGGTCTCAACTGAACGAAAAGAAGAACTTCAGAAGGCAGATGAAAGATTTGGATATTTTGAGTTCATTTCGAGGGATAAGTAAAAATCATTCTTGCCTGTCGAATGAAAGATTCTTGGCGAACTGAACGCCAGGCACCAATTTTCGCACGGTAAGGAACGCACAAAGCACCGAATTCAGGCCAACTGAAACCGACGTTGAATGAAAACGATCGCTAATTTCATTCAAGATATCGCCGGATCCGATCGTGCGGACTTTTTCTCGTCCATTTGAATGTAGTCCGGATCATACATGCAGAATGAGCGTTTCGCAAACAACAGCGTTTTTTCTCGAAAGTTTTATGCGGTCATAAAAGTCATAGCGCAGGTTCATAGATTGAAGGATAATCATTCAAATGCTAATAAACCCCTTTTCTACGTGCCTTTATCAAAAACAAATAGGTAATGCGTTAACTCTAAATGACTGAACACATAACTCGACAACTGAGAGAACAATGCATGTTATTGTAAGTCTGATTCGATTTTATTCGATTGGTTATGAAGAAAATATAGAGAAAAAATATCTTAGGGTCATTTTACATCTAGTAGGAAATAATGCACTATTGTCCAGCTACTGTTTCGTCTTTCATATATTTTACACACTCCAAATAGTCAATATTCAATGTATCAAATATCTGCATGGTTTTCACAATTTCGAATTTCCCCTTATTCAAGATTCGGGATTTTCATCTATTAGTATTTGTAAACAGGGTATCAAATTGAAAACACACAGGTCTTTTCAAGTGGAATAATAAAAATTTTGAAAAATCTGACCATTGTGTGTAGAATGAACACCCAGATCTCCAGATTTAACCCCTCTTGACTTCTATGCTCCAGAATACGAGGCAGAAGTTTGCATATTTTTGGAAAAAGAAAGAGTAAGCTGAAACCATATCAGGTGAATGAAGTGTTTATTGGACTTTCTAACTTACGAAGGATTTGGTTTTGGCCGAAAACTCCGGTCAAGCGGCCATCTATTTCATGCTCAGGTTTGAAATGTCACGGTTCAACGAGAAGCAAAATATTGAGCAGCTATCTCTCCCAGATTCAAACGACGGCTTTCATCACATCTCGACAGCTTTTGAGTGCATTATACCACTCACAAGCGAGTGTTTTGGATGAAGTAGATGAAACTGCAAGCCCTATGTTACATTTGCAGTGCAAAATTGAAGATTGTTTATCAGGTTTAACATCTTGTAATGTCTGGTAGTTTTTCCTGAATAAATATATATCTTGCTCAATTTAATGTGTTCTTCATGATAACTTCTGTTCAATTCAGCTGAAATTTGGAACAGTGTTGTAACATATTGGCTTTTTATTTCTTACTATACGATCTCCACGAAGTTATGTATAAATTATGTTGCAGCATTCAGTAACCTTTAACCAAGTTAGAATCTTGTCGCATCAGTAACTCTTAAGATATTTACCTAAAAGTTCAAGTGGGTATATACGAAACAGTCGATGGATTTCAGGCCATCCGGAATTTAATCAGCAAGTCCAACATAGATCATTTTCGGAAAAAAAATCGGAAACATGGGGAAAAATGATAATTCGCTGTTTCTCCGACCAATCGTCTTGAAAACAAACAAAAATTCTAATTTCTTGCGAACTCTTCCAGACTACATCGATTTCCTACGCCATCATGCAATGTTATGGGAACCGAAATAAATTACAATATTCTCAGCGAAAACACTGTACCTGGAACCTAGCAGACGATTCTTTCACGCGATCATGAAATTTGATGTCTCAACCCAATTGAGGTATGGATTCGGTTCTTGAATATTTAAATTAAAAATTGAAATTACAGGTATTGCGAAGTTCGAATTATTATCATTGGGATTGACGATTAATAAAACACCTTAGGTTTAAATCATTAAGTTACAATGTCTGTAATTTTCAAATTTCGAGCCGAAAATGATCTTAAACGATTGGGTTGAACTCCCTGCAGAAGTGGTCAAATTAAATTCAGTCCGTCCGGCCGTCCATCCGTATTTGATCTAACTTTCAAAGGGAAAAGACTTAGCGACTTGAAATTGTCAGATCAGATTTGAAGTCCAAATATCTCGGTTGAGTTCGTTAAAGGATTAAATCGGTTGGATAGTTTCGGAGTTAGGCCCATTTGGAATTTTGAGGTTAATTCCTCGATATCCCATGAAGTATTGACTCGATCAAAGTGAAAATTCGTGGACAGTTTTGGAATACCAACGCGCAACTTAGAGCGAAATTTCGTGAGGAACCAGTGGTTAGAAAATTTTCAAGAAAATATTCCAAGATTTTTACAAATTTTTGATGAAATTTTTTTTTTCTCTGAAAATATTGGTTGAAATTCGATGGAATCTGGCACAAGCCATGAAGTCAGTATTTAACAACAATGTTCCAAATTTCAATTAGATCATATATTTACTTTAGGAGATAGAAATTTCGTTGTTATTTGGAATTTTAACGTTTGTTCCGCAATATCTCAAGAAGTACAAATGCAATCAGACTGAAACTTCGTAATCAGGTGGGGACTACCAACACGCAACTTTCGCGTTGATCTAATAGTTATAATTTGAACAAGCGCGTAAAAGCTCCTGACCTCACGTCAGTGGTTTTCTACATTTTTTGTGATATGGGGACCGATAAATTAAGGGTGTACCTTTCCGAATTGAAAACTGTAGGTACAATTTGGGTCTACTCTCTTAAGAGCGAACAACACCTCGAATATATATAACGAGGTTACTTTTGGAGGCCAGAGGTAGTTTTTTCAAAAAAATTTTTCGGACCAACTGATTGAAAAAAGTTGTAAGAAGCCGCAATATATTATGCGCATTCTCACAAAAGTATTAAGTTCATTCCGGAAAATAATTTCGAAAGATAATCCCTCAAGTATGCATAGACCCCCATTTCCTCCTATTAACACCGAAATCATCGATCATGGAAATAACAATACTGACAGCAGTAATACCTGACATTCTGTTGAAATTACCAGTTGACATCTAGACGGAGTTGTGCGGAATTGAACTTCTTGGAGAGGGAATCGGGATGATTATTTCTCATTATTTTCACCTCCAAATTCGATACAATTCCAGACAAAATTATAGATTTTCGTGATAATTCAACGTACTTGCGACCTTTAGGAAATTATGTAAATTGTATGTCAGCTTACGTTATTTTCCAACTGAATTTCTACGTTTTCGTCGTAGATGTTTCATGGGTGTTAATTTCACGTAAATTGGAATATCGTGCACTGTGGAAGCGGACGAGCGAACACGATTTCCACCTATATCAAAAAAAACTGGCGAAGTGTACGATGTATCATATCATTTCTGAAATTTCGATAGAAACAGTATTTACCACTCGTAAATGGAAGAGAGTTGTTGGAAATCAAGACTTCTTACGGATGTAAATTATGGACTAGGAGTAACGTAATTAGAAGAGAATCGTCACTCATTATGGTGATTCGATAACCAGGAGCAGAGCTGCAAATACGTAAAGTCTCTGTTTTCCTCGAGAAATCTTTATCGGTGAATGAATTGATATTCTCTCTTTGAAAGCGATTTCTCAGGAGTATTTTGCACTTGATTACTTTGGTAATTTGGGGTCGTATGAGTTGGCCAAGGCGTCTTAGGTCGATTCTGTTTGCGTATTGCTATGAACCTTGCTATTCTAGTCATATTGCTATCTTTCTAATTTATACCAATATGGCCCTGATGTTACGTATTCTGTTCCGAGTGTTATAGCAATGTTTGTTATGAAGTTAATCATAGCAATACTGCTATCATGGACTTTCACGATCGGTGATTTTAAAGCTGACAACACTGTATTTTGTGACTTTAGAGCTACAAGGAAGAAGAAAATAACCCTACTTCGTGAGTTTTTCTTATGACCTCTATCTACGGCTTTCATGTAAACATCGCCATAAAAAATGTTAGGAAACAAAAAGAGCCAAATTGACCAATAACCAATTTCCTTGATAACAATAGAATATTGGTAACCAGAAATCAAATGCAGCAATTTTATTGAGGCGTAAATTATTCGATATTCGATAAACTTTCTCGTTGGTTCCTTAAAGGGATTGCTGTTAGTGAGAGAATTACAATACTCATCTCAGCTGTTGTCTACTATGCATGTATTCTAGTTTGAGAATTTTCCTTGAAATTAAATATTCTAGAGAACCTTGAACACATTTCCATTAGCATATACTTTTTTTTATTCATGGGAACATCGACTATTGAAAAATGAAACAGAAAAACCAATTGAAGTCAAAGTGACCAATTTCCTGGATACCAATAGAAAAATGGTTTTCCAAAATCAAATGCAGCAATTTTATGAAGGCGTTAATGATTTGAAATTCGATGAAATCTTCTGTTGGCGAATCAAAGGGATGGCTGTTGTTGAAATCATTAGAATAATCATCTCAGCTGTTACTTATTATACTATGCCTGTATTTCAGTCTAAGAATTTTTAAATCTTCTACAGAACCTTGAACAAATTTCTATTAGCACATAGTTCCCAATCTTCAATATTTTCGAATTCTTGGAAGAAATAATACTGAAACAAATGGATCTCTGTAAGATTCCCTTTCCAACCAATCTTGTTATAAAGCATAGCAAGTACTATTTCGAGGTTGCTAAGATAGCAATATTGATAGCAAGATTCTTGTTGAAGATCATATTGCTCAAAATCGTTGATCAAAATACCAATACTTCCAATCTTGTTATGATAACAATATCTATTTCCAAGCAATGTTGCTATTTGCAAACAGAATCGGCCTGATTGTCAACTATCAGGAAAAGTATAGATATTTGCTCATTCTTATATTCAGGTCGATTCTGTTTGCTTATTATTGCTAGGAACCATGCTATTCTAGTAATATTGCTATCTTTCTAATTTATACCAATATGGTCATGATATTACGTATTCTGTTCCGAGTGTTATAGCAATGTTTGTAATGATTTTTGTCATAGCAATATTGCTGTCATGGACTTCCATAATCGGTGATTTCAGAGCTAACAACACTGTATTTTGTGGTTTTAGAGCTACAAGGAGGAAGAAAATAACCCTACTTCATAAACATTTCCTGAATTTTTAATGATTTCGCATACATAACTACATACCCTATCTACGGCTCTCTTTATTCATGTAAACATCGACAAAATAAAAAGAGTCAATTGACCAATAACCAATTTCGTGGATACCAATAGAATATTGGTCACCAGAAATCATATGTAGCAATTCTTTTCAGGCGATCATTATTCCCTATTCAAAACATAAATTTTTTTCAATTTGTTCTATTCTTTTGCTTTTTGGACCGTTTCCCCAATAACTTACCAAATCCAAATTTTTGCAGAAATTATCTTTGCATAATGGTATACTGATGACCTATTATTGTTCTCATTTTTACTCCAGAATGAAATATGGCATAATTTTCTGGGGATGTTCCTCGCCGAGTTTGCGGGAATTTAAACTACAGAAACGAGATGTACGAATAAGAGCAGGTGTGCGGAGATATGCTCTGTGTAAAAACATATTTTTTGAATATAGGTAGCTTCCGGTACCCTGCATATATATTTTTGAGATTCTTGTATTCGTAAGATCTAACTTAGACATCTTTCAGGAATATAGCGGTTATCAGGATTATATACGAGACATTGTGAGAAATGTCATATACCTAGGCATATCTTAGTTTCGCCTGAATGAATACCTATTTATTTTGTTCAATTTCATGTATTTTTCATCACAATTTCTGTTCAATTCAGCTGTTATTTGGAACATTGTTGTTACAAATTGGCTTCAAAGTATGCTCCAAATTTCAACTGAATCAGATGAATAGTTTCTGAAAAATAAATATATACATTTTTTCATTTTTTACCATACGATCTGCACGAAATTCTGTACAAAATTATGTGTCAGCATTCAGAAACTAAAAACCAAGTTTGAATCTTGTCGTATCAGTTACTCTCGAGATATTCACCTGAAATGAATGTCGTATACCTAGGTATATCCTTGTATTCGTGAACAGGATCCAGCTTACATATTATTGTATATTACCCTACCAAAGTCCATTAGAGACTTGCAAAATATCTCAGTGTTCAAAAAAAGTGTGAACATCTATTACTGCAAAGTGTTACTACAATGTTAATGATTTCTTTATCGCTAAAGAAATTAAGTAGTTCTACTTTCTGTGATGCTTATGCTGTTTTTAATTGTTCAGTGACTTGTACTATATTGAATGTTTTCAATCTACAGGATTAATAAAGATAAATTATTATTATTATCATCTTTAACGAATTAACTGAATTCTCGTTGAGTATTCAATCCTTACGAAGAGTTAATGAAAATGGAAACTTTGAGCTGGACTCTTCCAACAAATTTGAAGAATTTCGTCCAGTTTCGGATAGCGGCATAAAATTGTGATAAAGTGGAGCAATATAAAATGATAAGCCTAAGTTCATGCCCCAAAGCACAAGCCATCAAAATGAACCCATATCCAGGAATCATACCCTAAAAGCTTTGCAGCATTAATAACTACAAAGATCGTAATAGGTACAAATTCCTCAAAAGCTCATGAAATGATACTCTATTTATGAAACTATATATCTTCCTATATGCGCGATAAGTAAGTGGCAGAATAATCGATAACCGTTTTCAAGATAATCCATAATAGTTGTTGACCTTTGTTGTTTTCATTTCTGCTGATCTATTTTTAGTTCACTCTCACTTTATATCGAATGTAAGGATTTCAACGGTTTTCGAACGCGAAAATATTCAAATGGATTCAACGAGTAATCTAAATTTTGGATCAACTTATTTTTCTTAAAATAAATTTCTGTTTAGGATATTCAGAATGTAACAATAAGTTTGAAGTATTCAAATATTGCGATGAGTTACATGGATTTTCCCAAAGAAATCCGTTAATGTTGTTTACTCGTGCTTATTCCAATTCTTCCATATTCGCTTTCACTTAATCATATAAAACAATCAAGATCTCGATGATTTCCAGAAAAGAAAATAAGGATTGAATTTAAGAAACTTATAATTATTTCCACTGTAGTCGAGAATTTTCTCACATTGTCATTTCATGAATATTCAGCGAGATAGAAATGTTTTATATGCTTATCAGGAAATACAAGTAATATTCGCAACGGAAAGCGATGGAGTCCCTAACTGATCAGAATTCAAGTTTTACTGGAATTAGTTGCTTATATTCAAACACTATTAAGCAAAATTCTATAAGGCATACTCAAACATATTTTATTCTTTATCTTTCAGTTTTTTTTAAAGTTTTCATTCCCAATATCCGAAACAAAAACTATTAAAAATTGTATGAAATTTTCATTCACACAAATAGCTCTTGCGAAGTTCCGAACGATTGATAAATGATACTGTAACGTTCCAGGGTCTATCTTCATCAGTCAATAAATTGAAATTCCTCAGAATTAATTTTTTGTAGTATTTTTCTGAGTGGTAACCCAGAAAAATCCTACAATAATATGCAAAACCCTCCCCATATAAGCTTTTCAAGAACATATGTTAAATTTACATTTTCCAAAATAACAGTAATTCTTGAATTCTACTTTTTTTACATCCATTTCTACAGAACAGTAGGCGAAATTATTTTCCTCGTTCAGCATAATGCAGGAGGACACATTATTTTTTATTCTAGATTATTTGATTCCGTTATAAGTATCTTCGTATTATACCAATTCATGATGTGATTTCCAACGGTCGAACAGACATCATTCGCTATTTTGGGTTCTGTGTTTCCAATATCTAACAGTCGTGTTTTTCCTAAATAAGTTTTTCCCACATTTTTCCAAGAACCTGCCTTAACGAATAGTTCAAATCCCGCAATGCGCATGGGCGATTCCTATAAAAGGTAATTTGAATTTCAAAAGTTTTTTTCAAATATTGAAAGTGAAAACGTTGAAAAAACTCTGAAGAATAATGCTGAATCCTCTCGAAAGATCCTTTAATCAACATTTCATCTCTTAAATATACACGCAACTCTCGTTAAATAAGCACATTCGAATGTTTCGGTTTCCTATATATATCCAAACATTACCTTGTAGTGAGATTTTTGAAATAATGCTCCTTTGAATATTCATTTCTTAATAAATTTCCGTCTGGCATTTTCCCAAAAAAATCTTGATTGTTATTTACTTTTGATATTCCAATTCTTCGATTTTCCCTTCTATTCATTCATGTGAAATCTCGGATGAAACCATCGAGATTCAATGATTTTAAGATAGGAATATAAAAAAAATATTTCTTCTTCTTAATTAAAAATTATAATTATTTCCACTTGTCAGTAACTTTTTAACATGGATATTACGTGAAAATTTATCGTTATATCGTGAAAGTTTTCCATAAGTTATTCTGCAGATACGAAATATGTTCCCATAAAACTCAAAAAGTACCAACCATTCAAAATTCATCTTCCCTTGAAATTCGTGACATATATCTCACCACTGACACTCAAAATATCATTGAGAATGCGAAAACACTTTTTATTCACTTTGTATGATATTGACACAACTCTTTATGGTTTATTTAAACACATCGGATATTTCGGTTGAAAATAATGTATATTCCCAAGAATATCCAAACTCTACGACGATTAATCAGTATTGTGGCCATCAAAGATTTTCGAAATTACTTTCTCTTGAATATTCATTTCTCCTGCATATTCGTTGAAAAAAAAACTATTGAAATATATCTATTTACTATTATTTTTCCCAAAAAATTGTTGGTAATTTTTCACTTTTGCGTATTTAAATTCTTGGTTATTTCCTTTCATTTAATCAAAGTTTTTCATGATTTTCAGATAGGAACTAAACGTAAACTCAATTTAATTTGAGCATTTCATAATTATTTCCACTTGGCTGAAATTTTCTCACATTATTATTTCATTGATTTTCATTGCTCAAGGTTTATCTGCAGAAATGAATCATATAACAATCAAAATCTATAAAAGGTTCCAACCATTCAGAGTTCACCCTCGACTGGAATTGGTGATATATATCCAAACACATGTCACTTAAAATTCCATTAAGCATGCGAAAACACTTTTAATTCACGCAACTCTTTAAGGGTATAACAAGTGAACGCATCGGATGCTTCAATTCGAAATACTGTGAATTTTCGAAAAATACAACGAATTGCCGCGCAATGCGTCCAACACACGCGTTTCACAGCACGCGCACGCACACTGAAGGAAAACCTATCGGCACCTATTGAATGGAATGGACTGAAACTGAATGGAGTCAGTGCGCCAACCAGAGTCCACTTGACTTGTCTCGAACGAGTCGAACGTACACACAAACGCAAGGTGGCAGAAGGAATTCATTATTACGTAACACACAAGAATGTTAGATTCATCGTAGTTCCAAAAAATTTATTATTCCAATTTATTCATGAATTGGCAACCAGAAAACTTCTCGACTGTCCGTGAATTGAATTAATTAAAATTGTTGAATAACACCAGAAGGTGGAATGTTTACTCAAACCGTGCACGAAAAAAATTTCGAACTCTGTAATATAGAAATACTCGTGAATTCATGAAAAGACTCCCAAAAGATTTACCATGAAATGATGCAATACAAAATTGGACCAACACAAAATAGCAGATACACAAAACTAGCAGATGAAAATTAAAATATTAGTTTGAATAATAAACGAAATTATTGATATTGAATTTTCACGAAAAAATAGCATGCAGGTGACTATAAAAATCATCGACATATATCTACTATAATTATTACGCGCTCCTTCTGAGTAACAGTGGGCCATTATTCTGAAAAATGTAATTGAAATTTTTTGCTGAAAATGATCCTAAACGATTAGCTTGGATTCTGATGAAGATTCCGATGTCAATCAATTCTGTACAGCCGACCGCCGCCATGGTAACTTTCGAAAGGGCCTAACTAACAAGCGATTTAAAATCACTGAGAATAGAATTATTATATATTCTATCCTCTCTCTTTAAAATACGACCGTTGAGCTCGTGAATGGGCGAATTGAGGTTATTCCCTCAAAATCTCAAGAAGTGCTTCCAAGGGGTACCGGTCGGGACAAAAGTGTGTTTCCGAATATATATTTATTTTTGCTTCAATATATTTACTTTTTCAGCAATATTCTAATACTGTGTGACTATATATTTATTCTTGGTTCCGATATATTTGCTTTCTACCAAACACAATACATTTACGAGATGGGAGTATGATCCGCCATCTGGGACAAAAGTGTGTTTTCAAATATATTCATTTTTTTTGCGTTGATATATTGATTTTTTTTGAGAAATATATTAACAGTGTGAAACGATATATTTATTTCTCTCTCATGAATATTTGTTTTCTACCAAACACAATGTATTTTCGAGTTGGGATTATGAGCCACCTCAGGGATAAAAGGAGTGTGTTCTCAAATACGTATATTTATTTTTGAGTCAATATATTTATTTTTCGTTCCGGTATATTCGTTTTCCATCAAACACAATACATTTACAAGTTGGGAGTATGAGCCACCGTTTTGGGCAAAGTATGTTTTCGAATATATTGATATTTGCGTCAAAATATTAATTTTTTGAGAAATATACTGAAAATGTGCGCCGATATATTTATTTCTCGCTCCGATATATTTTTTTATACTAAACACAATACATTAAACATTTAGGAGTTAAAAGTATGAGCCGCCGTTTGGCGCAGAAGTGTGCTCTCAAATAAATTTATTTTTGCGTCAATATATTTGTTTCAGCAATTTATCAATATTGTGAGACGATATATTTATTTTCTTTCCGATATATTTGTTTTCTACCAAACACAATACATTAACGAGATGGGATTATGAACCGCCGTCTAGGACAAAATTGAGTATTCGAATAAATTTATTTTTGAGTGAATAAGTTGCAGCAGAAAACTAGTTTCGATATATTCATTTCATATACATATTTACGAGTGGGAAGTAAAAGAATGTTTGCAAAATAATTCGACTTCCTCTAGATAAGATTTTTTAACAGTTTCTACAATTATGGATTATGGCATATAAAATACGAAAAGATCACTTTTTCTCTTCACATCGAAATTGTCAACAATAAGAATTGATAACTTGAAAGTTATATCATAAAGAAATAATTTTAATTTGTGACAACTTGGATCTGCAGAGACGAAGCGATGTTTAATTGTTGTTAAATTGTATTGAGGAAACATCGACTTTGTTGTGATGAAAGTTTTAGTCAATTCAATTTTAATCCTATGATTACACACATACAATTATGGAAGAACAAAAAACACAAAATGAATACTCATTATCGATTAAAGGATGAATATTTATTGGTTGGAGCAATATATATTTAATGCGTCCATATTGTTTTCATTTTCTACCATTAACGTCATTATTATTATTAACGATTTGGAGTCTCGTTTTTATGACTAGAAAAACACTGCCTTGAAGGAAGCAGCCTTTGAGCGCATGTTAAATGGAGATGACCGCTTCTCTAGTTTTTTTTTTCGATAAAGTACTGGATTTCAATTCGATCTGATCTGGTTTTTGACAATGTTGAGAAAATAAAATTTTGAATGGGTATATCTACGGAATAATTGGGCGGATTTTACCCATTCACGAATTCAACCTTCGTAATTAAGCCCCAAATCTTTTCTACAAAAATCGAGTTTTTAAGTCGTTTTTTTCCGGAAGTTATTGTGTTTACCGTCGGCCTATTTGAAGAAAAAACCTTGAAAATTTTTTTCAAATTGTTCTGATGACACGATCATCACGAAATTTCGCACAATGTTGTCCACCAACATCTTCGAACTAGCTGCGGAGTTTCATCAGTTCATCAGAATCAGTTTTCCTCGAGTTATACCGGAAAAAACAACGATATCGAGAAGAAAACCACGAAATTCTACATATTTTTTCCCGATATCTCCAAAACTGATAGCCGTATCGAATTGAAATTTTATACACTGCTGTGGGATATTTAGTTAAAGGTATAACTAGAATTGTTCTGGAATATGAACAATGGTTCCAGAAAAAAAAAATTGTCGAAAAAAAATTTTTTTTTAATTGAGTGACCATACAAATTCAACGAAATTCGGCTGAAACTTGCGCGTAGGTTATGCTTCATCTAACTGCCAAGTTTCAATCCAATCGCTCCAGTAGTTTCTGAAATATGACATCGTCAAATGATGGCGTCGGAAGCCTTTATTATTAGTAAAATTTCCATTAAAAATAAGAGTTGAGGCATATACCAGAATAAAACCAAAAAAATTAATGGGATTCAATGTACATGCACAAGTAAACAGAATAAAATTAGAATTTCATTTGATCAATTGGGATTTGGTTCCCAGCAGTTTGACACTCCAAGTTCGGATAAGCCTAAAAGTAACGATATTCAGTCAAGACTTTGATGTGAGTTTTGAGTTTCCCAATGTCATGTAGGGGTCATCGTCGTACACAGTGATTTCAATCCAAACTGCTGGAAATTGTACAAATGCCTTCGACCCGCCATCTTTTGACGACGTCCGATAGATCAAAAGAATGATTTTATTGAATCTCATATTTTGATATATTCGAAACCCCAAATTCTTGAATAAAAATGATGTGGTTGGTGAAAAAAAATATCTGTATGATATTGCTTCTATTAATAAACGAATTAGAATTCTCGCGAGATTTGAGCAAGAAGTGTGAGTTGAAAAAACGAAATTCCGAAAATCGTTTACACTCTTGTTCTATTCTACTCTAATCAGCGAAGCCAAATGCCACATTGAGTTCGTTAGCCTGATTAAGTTAGGGTCACTCCGCTAAATCGAATAGTTTACATGAAAAAATGTTGTATCAACTTGATTGAATAATAAAAATTAATTAGGCTAAATGTGTTCAACCTCGGACCTTATCACAACGGAAGAAACGTTACAATTTATGTGGAAAATTCTATTCATGTAAAGAAAAGTCCCATTAAAATAATCTCGACTGCAACAGCCACAAATCCAGTTAGTATGTCCCGTTAAAGCCTATTTCTGAAAACCTTCGATAAGCCATTGTTGGTCTATTTTCATGCAAGACTACTTGTGACTTGTAATTCATTGAGAACAACATTCTTATGGAGATAATAATATACATTTCATGAAATTATCACGTACGGTATGACCACTTGAAAAGAGCGAGATGCGGAAAAAAGGCAATACAAGACAATCCTTCTCTGGAAAAACGGCGGATGGTCTTGAAAAACTCGATTTCTATGTGGATACTCAAGAACCTGAGATAGCACTATAAACCTTTGGGGTACGAGAACATATGCCATCGCAAAGGAATGCGACGAAAGTGTTTTTTGCGCGCATGTTCTAGGGGAACAGCGTGCTATCATTTTGTCCAAATGTCTGTAATTTTGGATGATTGAGCCGAAAATGGTCTCAATCGACTAGGTTGGACTCACTGATGACGAATCCGGTGTCAAAATCGATTCTGTCCGGCCGGCCGGCCGGCCGGTTGGCCGGCCGTAGACACGATAACTGTCGAACGAAGTGAGCTAGCGACTTGAAACTTTCAGGGTAGGTCGCGCATTGGAATGCCGCGGTTAAGTTCGTTAATGGGCCAAATCGATCGAATAGTTTCGGAGTTATAGGCATTTGAAGTTTTGAAGTTATTTATTTTTTATTTCAGAAACTACTTGAGCGATTGGATTCAAACTTGGCAGTTTGGTGGAGTATAACAACGCGCAACTTTGAGCCAAATTTCGTCAAAATCATATTGTCAATAAATTTAAAAAAAAAATTTTTTCGAAATTTTTTTACAAAAAAATTTTTTTTTCGGAAACCATTCATCTTATCCAAAAAAAATTATACTCACACTTTGACCTTCCAATTTCACAGCAGTGTACTAAATTTCAGCTCGATACGATCATAAGTTTTGGAGATATCGGGAAAAAATATGTCAAATTTCGAGGTTTTCTTCTCGATATCGTTGATTTTTTTGGTATTACTCGAGAAATACTGATTCAGTCCTGATTAAACTTCACATCTAGTTTTAATATGCTGAAAGACAACTTTGTGCAAAATTTCGTGATAATCGTGTTATTAGAACAATTTGAAAAAAAAAATTTATATGATTTTTTCATCATATCATCCTCATTAAATTCTGTATGAAACTTCGAACTGTTATTTTCGATGAAGTACTGGATTTCAATTCGATCTGATCTGTATTTTTGGAAATATTGGAAAAATAAAATTTTGATTGGGTATATCTACGGAATCATTGGGTGGATTTTACCCACTCACGAATTCGGCCTTCGTAATTAAGGTCCAAACCTTCTCTACAAATATCGAGTTTCTAAGTTGTTTCTTTCGGAAGTTATTGTGTTTACGCAGTCGGCCGTTAGGCTTATCGTAAACACAATAACTTCCGGAAGAAACGACTTAGAAACTCGATATTTGTAGAGTAGGTTTGGGGCTTAATTACGAAGGTCGAATTCGTGAATGGGTAAAATCCGCCCAATGATTCCGTAGATATACCCAATCAAAATTTTATTTTTCCAATGTTTCCAAAAATACAGATCAGATCGAATTGAAATTCAGTACTTCATCGAAAATTACTGTTCGAAGTTTCATACAGAATTTAATGAGAATGATATGATGAGAAAATCATATAAATTTTTTTTTTTCAAATTGTTCTAATAACACGATTATCACGAAATTTTGCATAAAGTTGTCTTTTAGCATCTTAAAACTAGCTGTGAAGTTTAATCAGGACTGAATCAGTATTTCTCGAGTAATACCGAAAAAATCAACGATATCGAGAAGAAAACATCGAAATTTGACATATTTTTTCCCGATATCTCCAGAACTTATGATCGTAATTTGGTACGCGCGCACGTTCAAATTCGTTGCTGAAGCGGTCATCTACATTGAACATGCGCGCAAAAGTTGCTGCCTTCACGGCAGTGCTTTTTGAAATTTTTTTTCATGAATAATTGTTTGGGAAGTATTTTGAAAAAATGCAAAAAATCCAAGTTGCACGTCTAATCAGACGGAGCTCAATTTTACAAATGATATTCAACTCAAGTTATTTCGCAATTTTGGACAAGTTCCATTCTCTGTTTCAATCACTCCTCATTACACCCAATTTTGGGTACAAATATATTCCTATCGCCCTTGTTCTGAAGAACAGCGAATTATCATTTAGCCCAACTCTCTGTAGATTTTGATTGCGGAATCCGATGTCAAATTCAATTCTTTCTGTCTATATGTGCTTTTACTTTCGGAGGGAAAGAACTAAGGAGATTTTCAGAGTGTGTTTTCGGTTGATTTCGTCAATAAACTGTAGCGAGCGCCCTCTCTGTGCTCTTACTGTTCATTTCCGGCTAAGTTTTGAGCATACCATAACGAGTTCCCTCAAACTAAGCCTGGACGAAACGTGACACACTCCCGAAGTGGTTGGAGCTACATCGCAAAGCTTCAAAACAAAATCCAATCCAACATTCAAAGCGTTTGGAATTGTCGAACGCAGTCGTGCGAAGATATGCAGAAAATTTTGAAAGATTTGTTACAAACTTTCAGTGAATATTCAAAACCAGTGTTCCGAATTTCAGCTCGATTAGATATGCATTATCAGAAATATTGGCAAATAGAATTTCGAATGGGGGAGTTTTCGAGTGAATTTTTTCACCCATTCATGGACTGAACTTGATTTCAATTCGATCAAATCTGAATTATTGGAAATTTCGGGAAACTAGGGTTCGAATGAATATATCTATCTATGTATAACAACAATGTTCCAAATTTGAATTTGATCCGATATTTACTTTCAGAGATATAAGGAAAAAAATGTGTGAAACTTCGTTGTTACAAGGAATTTTAACGTTATTTCCGCATTTTCTGAAGAAGTTCAAATGCAATCAGATTGAAACTTCCTAATCAGGTGGAGACTACCAACGCGCAACTAGGTGCAGAATTTTGTGTTGAACTAATGGTCAGAATTTGAACAAGCGCGTAAAAGCTCCTGACCTCACGTCAGTGCTTTTCTAGATCTTTATATCACAGCACGATTCTACCATCGATACAGCCGACACTGTCCATTGACTAGGTAAAGTGGAAGGCACAACAGAGGAGAGAGGGGAGGGGTAAAACGGCCATTATGTGGAACCAAATTTAAAAGATCGATTTCTCGTTGAAAATTGAAATTTTTGACGGCAATATCAAATATTTTCAGTATTCTTATGTACAACCGATTGCAATGAAGAAAAAATTACAAGCAAGAGATTTAAGTTAATGGGTAAAATCCATCCCATGATCTGCTATATTTACATATACATTCGGATTTTTTTTTCAAAAATTCGAATCGCATTCGAATGGATATCTAGTAGTATGTCGCGAAATTACGGCTTCCAATCCCACGTTAATACTTTTCTTGAATTGTTTGCAAGATTTCTTCAAGTTTCAATAAATTGTGAAAAAATGTTTCGGTATTATTCTTAAAATTATTTATTTTCCAATCACAATAGGGTTTTCGAAAGTCGACTCACGGAAATCCTATAATAATGCACCGAATATACGAGTAAGTTGGAGCAACCGGAGTAGAGAAAATATTTGTTATCTTGCTCTAAATCAACATGCCTTAATACGGATATATCATTTCCTATTATTATTTCGCTCACATTCAACTGTCATACGACGAATCGACAGAAGATCACCGAGATCGGTGGTCAACCCACTGGTGTTCCGTTAAACGTGCGAACGTGTGAAACAGGCTTCGTTAACGATTTATCTGAATAATTGATTGAAACGCGGCACCAATTGAAGTTATGTACGGTGATGTTTTATACCGCAGAAAATCATCACGTATTTGTTTTTTGAACTAACGCATTCTATAATCTGATTGAGACTTCAGGCAAAGAAGAAATGTATTGAAATCATCGTAGGATAAGATCACAATACGCCAACATATTACAGTATATTGAGAGAAATTCATTTTAGTTTTTATGTCATTTTCATTTCGTCGAATCTTCAGAAGAATTTCAAGCTTGCCGCAGTTAATGGTAGGGCTTGGTGTACGAAAATCTGGGAGAATTACCGGTTTCATATTGGTAGTTGAGCCCACCAACTGTACAGGGTGATTCATTAAGGGTGGCCACCGGCCGTATCTCGGAAACCGTTTATCCTATAACTTCCGGAAAAAAATTCTAATGACAAAATCGGCCCCTAGAAAATGATTAAAAATATTTTCAATTTCGTAGTTCCCCACTAGAGGGCGCAATATATCACTTGTAAAATATAATCTCATTTTTTACGAAATATTCTCCAGCTAACAGTGGTAAAGAATAATAAAATAAGAAAATACTCTTCCTATTCAACAACTTTTGTTTCAGTAATTTTTCCATATTTCTTTTATTTTAGTGATGGGATGGAAAAACTTTTCTTCCCAAAAAAAACACTCTTACTTCTGTATGCGTGAACCGATTTTCACGTAATTTGATTTTATTCGAAGGCCACTGAAAGCAGATCACAGAAAAATATGACAACAACATACCGGGTGATCCAATTAAAAACTACAGGCTGTTTTACGTCACTTCACCCTATTTGCGCGTTTTACTGGAGAATTTCAAACGCAATGCTATGATTCTAATCGACTGAGAATAAGCTAAGCATTATCACCTATTGACTCGTTGAAACCGCAGACAGATACCTCCAATCATTCCGAAGATATTAACATTTTTGTAAATTTTGATAAGTGTTGATCAACCCGGTGAGCTTGAAACAACAAGGAAGTGACTTTAGTCATGACAACGCAGCAAAATACTAAACACACATGAAATAACAATAATACGATAAAATGAAACAAAAATTAGCAACAACAAAAATATTTGAACAAAAAACAACCCTTATACATAATCATTTCAAATATTCAAAATTTCTACCATTTTTTTCTATACATAAATTAACTCTGTCTTTAGTTGATACTTGTCACAGTTCCAGCTGCCTGTCGAAATCTATTTTTCATATCCTCACTTGTAGTTGGGGGTGTTCGGAAAACTAAGTCTTCATTCTCCCCCAAAAATAAAATCTAATACTGTGAGGTCGAGTGATCTTGCTGGAAAAATACTCCCTCGTCCAATCCACCTCTTTGAGAAGACGGTATCTTATTCCCTAACATTAGCAGCATAATGCGCCGGGCAACCATCTTGTTGATACAACATATCTAACCTGATTTGAATAGCAATATCTTCTAAAAGATTTCGAAAATTTTTCGTTAAAATTTCAAGCACCTTTGTTCCGTTAAGATATTATCGAAGAAAAATGGTCCGAAAACTGTTCCATCAAAAATTCCGCATCACACGTAAACACTCCAGCGATTCTGATTATTGACTTATCTTTGCCAATATGGATTGTTAGATGATCAGTAGTGGCTGTTGTGTAAATTTACTTTACCATAGCTAGAAAAAGTAGCCTCGTCAGTCCATAATATTCTATGAAGTAAGTTAGGTTCGCCGTTAAGCATTCGTTTCAACCAATTGCAAAAGTCCTGTCGTCTCTTTCAATTCTTGGTGCAAGACAGCATGATACGGATGCAGTTTATGGTCTTTTAGTATCCTTTGAACTAGCGAATAATTCGATCCCAAATCCCAAATCGATGCAATTTTTCGGATGCTTAAATGTAATTCAGCATAAACATAAGCCAAAACTTTTATGATATTATCCTCATTACGGCTTCTACGTTTTCCATTTGTTCTTCCAACATATTGAACCTTCCAAGTTTGTTGCAGTCTTCGTGTCAATATTTTGAATACTTTTCTGGAATGACCACGTCTTTCAGGATATCGTATCGGGTATTCCCTTTCAGCTACTGCATTTTCTAAACATTCAGCATAAACATTAAGCATATCATATACTTCTCCGTTTGAATAATGAGGCCTCATAAACTAGTAGTTTGCAATCGATCTAAATAAATTTTACAGCTATAGAAACCGAGAATGAACAGTAACGCCAAAGCTTACTGGATCTAGATTAGCTTGTTTTGTGAGTGATATACATTTTTGATAAGTTTTTTCTTTCATTTGATTGTTTAGATGATGAAATAACTCAATTCCTCCTGAATTTCACAGGGTTGATCAACACTTATCGAAATCTGCAAAAATGTTAATATCTTCGGAATGACCGGAGATATCTGTCTGCGGTTTTAACAAGTCAATAGGTGATAATGCTCAGCTTATTCTCAGTCGGTTAGAATCATAGCATTGTATTTGAAATTCTCCAATAAAACGCGCAAATAGGGTGAAGTGACATAAAACAGCCTGTAGTTTTTAATTGGATCACCCGGTATGTTGTTGTCATATTTTTCTGTGATCTGCTTTCAGTGGCCTTCGAATGAAATCAAATTACGTGAAAATCGGTTCACGCATACAGAAGTGAGAGTGTTTTTTTTTGTGAAGAAAAGTTTTTTCATCCCATCACTAAAAAAAAGAAAATAGAGAAAAATTGTGCAAACAAAAGTTGTTGAATAGGAAGAGTATTTTCTTATTTTATTATTCTTTACCACTGTTAGCTGGAGAATATTTCATAAAAAATGAGATTATATTTTACAAGTGATAGATTGCGCCCTCTAGTGGGGAACTACGAACTTGAAAATATTTTTAATCATTTTCTAAGGGCCGATTTTGTCACAAGAATTTTTTTCCGGAAGTTATAGGATAAACGGTTTCCGAGATACGGCCGGTGGCCACCCTTATTGAATCACCCTGTATATCATCTGAAAACGACATTTATTTATATTTTTCGGGAAACTTCATGTTGGTTTTCTCCCCCAGTATCTGGAACAGAATGAAAAAGCAAGGAAATCATTGACGTGAAGGCGGCAGCTTTTCCGCTTGTCTTTAAATTGGTTGTCAAGGCGGTATTTCTTGAGCAATGCAGGAAATAATAGTCATCAAGTAACAACGAAATTTGACATATTTTTCGCGATATTTCCAAAAAAATAACAGATCAAGCTGAAATTAAGCACACTGTTCCTTTTTCCTGACCAATTTCATTGAAATCTGAAAGATAATTCCAGAAGAAAATCCAAAACAATTTTTCGAAAAACTGTACAATCCTGGCCAAATTTTGCGTGATGATATTCTACAAGTAACTATCAAGTTTCATTCGATCCCATGAGTATTTTCTGAGAAGGGACTCAAAATTTAGAAAAGCACTGACGTGAAGCAGCTTTTACGCGCTTGTTCGCAATGCAAAATGGTGACTTGGAAATTTCTGTGAAATCTCAATGAAATATAAAAATTTTCAAAAAAAAAATTTTTTTTTTTCGAATTTTTCCATGGATAATTCTCCTTATTGACACAGTTCATCTTCCAAGCAGCTGAACGGTGGGACGGACAGAATCAATTTTGACCACGGATTCTTCACCAGTGAGACCAACCTAGTCGTTTGAGACTAATTTCGGCACAAAATTCGAAAATTACAGACATCGTGACGAAATGATAACGCGCTGTTCCCCAGAACAAGCGCGTAAAAATATTTGTGTTACCCAGTTTTTATCACTAGATTCTCAACAGACTTTGTTGGGCGAAGAAATATCAAGCCTAAAACACTGAAATTGTAATAATAAAGGCTTCAAATGGGAGTATTATTCAATTTTCCTTGTTGCATTATCACAACTGTAAACAACTGACCTAAGCAGAAGACGAGGCGCTTGGAGTTGTCCAAAAAAAATACGAATATTAACTAACCTACATCCCCACGTACCTGCAAGCGGTTAACAAAGAACATAAAATAAAATACGTGAAATATTATCATCCATCTTTGTTTAAATAAATAGAGAAATATTGGGAATTTGGATTATTTATTTGTCTGCTACTTTGATAACAAAGCCAACGTTTCGAGGACAAAAAGTAGCAGACAAATAAATAATCCAAATTCCCAATATTTCTCTATTTATTTATAAAATAAAATATCCCAAATCAAAACTTCATCACAATTTTCACAAAAAAATTGTCTCACATCTTGCTCAGTACAAGCCTGGATGAATAGGAAGCTCAGTTCGGGTGAGATGAGATAACTAAGAGGAATGATCATAGACACTAGATTTTGGGTTGTACTTAGAATCTCAGTTGGGGTTGGTGAAAAGAATACTACCATAGTCATTCGGTTACGTCAAGTTGAACAAATTTCTCCTGCAGAGTGTAGCATCTTTAATGTCACTAGTTATATCAAAACAAATGTAGCTACAAAAATACGGAAGCTTCAAAAACTTTAACTACTTGCTTGTCGGGGCATAGGCATTACCGAAGCTAACTTCGCTGTTCACTACAGCGATAGAGGAATGATTATAAATACAAACCTGATTCATAAAATTCAAGAATCCTCATATATCAGTTCAAATATCAATAACGCATTTCAGGCAGGATGGACTATCATTCACCACATACTAACATTCTCCGGAAATAATAGTCGCTCCTAATGCACTTTACGTGACTTAAGTCTAGAAACACTTGAGATGAATCATCTTCGTCTCTTGAACTTGGTAGCAATGCGAGTCAATACAGAAAGCACGGAAATACTACTGATATATACTGGCACTTTTCGAATTCTCACTAATCGACGATAATCTCGACTCGATTATTCTAAATAGTATTCAAATGAACAATAGTTTAAATATCGAATTTGATTCCAAGCTTTCCCAGGAACAGACGAACGTCTCCTTGGGCAACATTTGTGTTCAAAAATGATTTGGTATCAGTGAAAAACTTGTGCTTTCGATAAAGAAGATTACTCTAGGGTCTATTCCAACTTTTCGTAGGCCAAAGTCGTAAATTCCCCCAGTTCAAATCAGAAGTTGCTCCATTCTCGTAGGACAAAAGAATAACACAGTTCAACTGATGAGGCTGTTCAAAATGATGTTTATGGACCAGGCGACATTAGGAAGTAATTTTATCGAGACGATATTCCATATGAAAAATCAGAAAGGCACTGACGTGAAGTCAGCAGCTTGTATGCGCTTGTTCTAATTTGTTGCGAAGACCTATTCACCCCGCTAGACACAGCTTTACTTCCTGACAGCAAGATTTGGCGATCTTATCTTCATATGGTTTTCATCTAATTCTGTATCAACCTTGAAGTTATTTTTTTTCAATCGAGTACTTGATAAGAGTTCGAACCGATCTGTGTTCTTGGAAATATTGGAAAAATAAAATGGTTATATTTACAGAATAATTCGGCAGATTTGACACCTTCACTCTTGAAATATAGCCTCAGATCGTTTTGGCTGCGTTAGGCTGACCGTAAACTCAATATCTTCTGAAATGAACAACTTAGATATTTGTAGACCTTGATTTCGAGTTCTATCCAATGATACCGCAGAGATCTCCATTAGAAATTTTATTTTTCCCGAATTTATTAAAACATAGATCGAATGGAATTGTAATCCAGTTGTTGATTGAACAATGACAGCTTGAAGTTTCATGAAGAATTTGGTGACGAACATATGTTCGGAAGATCGCAGAATATAAAAATTAACAAAGAATTTTTTTTAATATCACAATCATCATGATACTAGATATGGATGAGTTGGAGCTAAGGTTGAGCCGAACCATCGATTCGTCTTCAGTTTCCGGTCGCTTGGCCTACTTTGCAATTATTCGGTTGTGGCCGAAGCAGTTGTCCGATTCGGCCGAAGCGATGTGATAAAATCTCGTGTTGAGACTTGCTGAGTTTTGTCGAGTGCATTAGAGATGTTTAGATTGTGTCGTTATTTCGTATTAAGAGTGCAAGAATATGAATAGCTCCAAGGTGAAACCTCATGAAAAAAGTTTGAACAGCCGAGAATTGTTAGCGCCTAACAGTCATGCTCAAAATAACAACAATTATCGCACTCTGCAATAATTAGTTATAACAGTCAAAGATTCAGGTGTATGGGCCTGTTTTGGTTTGAGAGTTTAAAAGTTCTTTTGTTTAATGTTTGTTCATGAGAAGAACACATTTGATTTTGTTTTCGAGTTTATCCTAATTTTTTTGTGCAATGTTTTACGCTTATTATTTGTTTGGGAGATAAAATATACAGGTTAGTAAGTAACAATCGTTGCTTTTTCCTTTGACCGTCTTACTAATAGCAGTACAAATGTAAGTGGTGCGTGAGCACTGATTCTATATCGATTAAATAAAGTAATGGACAAAATGAAGGTTCATGAAGAATTTCGGGAGGGACATATATTCAGAAGAACGCAAAAAATATATTATTGAAAAAATGTTGAACTTTTTCGGTTTTCTAACACGATCATGACATTATTTCGCAGAAGTTTGCGCATAAGCATTTCCCTAACACTAGTTAGAAAATGCAGAGTTAGAATCAGTACCCAATCTGACGTACGGTTTCGATTCAATTGTACTTCTTGCTCTAAGGCGACTCCAATCCCCAGAATTCTTCAATAAATCAAAACATCTGCCCAAATGTCAGTAATTTCATATTTTCGAGAAGAAAATGGTCCCAAACAACTAGGATAGACCCACTGATGATTGCTTGTGTCAATATATGTGACATGAAACTAACAGGGTCGCTCATCATGAAGCGACGGTTAAGTATGGTTAGTGAATCTTAAAAAAAAATCCGAAAACTATTCTTGGGATTCCGTCAAAATATTACACTGGCCTCGAACCCTATATTTTACATTAGTGTGCCAAATTTCAGTTCGATCTGACTTTTATTTTCGGAGATTCAGGAGAAAAAGTTTCACAGATTTCGTGTTTTTTTTCGGCGATGTGGATATTTCCGATATTTCCGGAATACCTGAGGAAAAACTGATCCCATCATCATGAAACTCATGAACTAGTTGAAAAATTATGATCAACATTCAGCAAAATTTGGTACTGGTCGTGTTATTACAACTAATTACTTAACAATCAAAAAAATTTTTTTTCTGAACTATTTATCAGATTTCGAAAAGAGATTCTGCAAGGGCCTTGAGCCCAATATTTCGTAACAGTATACCAAATTCCAGGTTGATCAGTTTTTATATTTTGGGGGTGTTGGTAAAATATTTCAAATTTCGTATTTTTTTTTCTCGATATCGTTATTTCTGGGATAACAAACACTACTGATGAAACCATTATTGAACTTGCACAAATTTGTGCAAAATTTCGTGAAATAAGAAATTGGACTTTCGAATGGGTGTATCTGAGGAATCAATGGGTGAGACAAATTAAGAAGACCAAACTGTCTTGAAGAATTTTCACACACTTCAAAGTTGATAAAAGGTAAGGTGTAATGATACTCAAGAATAGAATAAAGCGACCTTTGACAGAATGGAGCTGCTGCATCTTGACAGCCTGAAAAGCCGGTTTCCATCTACTTCTTTCATGTTTATCAGTTAATCAAGTGAGCATGGACAGAGGATCATTCACTCAAACAACTACGCATCGCGCTGTCTCGCACCCATCTGAATGATCATGAACGGGTAGTAAAAACAACAGAATCTACTATTCAGAAGACAGATAACACCCACATTGAGAATAAGAAATAGAATATTTTAGCTTCCGAATATGGAATTGTATTCATTTCTACTACCAGAGACCATGCTGCTTTTAATCTGGGATCTCATTACGGATACATTTCGTTTTAGTAGGTTGGCGAATATGATTTTACTAGTATATACAGTCCCTAGCCAATTCATTAGACGCACTGAGGAATTTACTTGAATTGTCCGAGAACAAAAGCAAAGTTTCAAACTGATTGCATTTGTACTTCCTGAGATATTGCGGAAATAACGTTAAAATTCCAAATAACAACGAAATTTGGCACATTTTTTTTCCTTATATCTCCGAAAGTAAATATCGGATCTAATTGAGATTCGGAACTGTTGTTATATACTGACTCTAAGAATTATTGTGCCAAATTCCATTGGAATCTAATCAATATCTTCAGTTCAACTTACCTTGGATAAAACCGCAGACTCGCAGATGGAATCTCGATACTTGTCACCTTTCACATGGATCGCTGCAGTTTAACAACGTACAGCGTGCCATCTTCTGGGAGCATCTTGCGAATCCTACCTTCGAGTGCAGAGTACTCCGATCGATATGCATGACGTTCATCCTTTAGTCGCATCATGGTCGCTGTATCTGCGATATTGCAGTTTTACAAACACCATCACGACATGGAAACGCTCGGTTCATGTGGATTCCCACAAGACGAAACGTCCAACATCTAACAAAGATAGGAATTGGATTAACGGAGGAGAAAGAGCTCCAGTAATAATTAATTTATCGACGGATATTTGTCTTTGTGATTATGTTAATTTATTATTACTAGAGCTCTTTCTTCTCCGTATGACCAATTCCTATCTTTTTTTTTAATTTTCCAACAACTGGATCCACACTGAATTTTGCTCTAAGTTGCGCGTTGGTATTCCAAAACTGCCCACGAAGTTTCAATTCGATAGAGTCAATATTTCATGAGATATCGAGGAATTAACTTCAAAATTTCAAATGGACCTAACTCCGAAACTATCTTACCGATGTCACCCATTAACGAACTCAACCGAGATATTTCGACTCCAAATTTAATCTGACAATTTCAATGCGCTAAGTCTTTTCCTTCGAAAGTTCTTCTTCAGAGAAATCAACCCAATCGTTTAAGACCATTTTCGGCTCAAAATTCTAAAAGTACAGACATTGTGACGAAACGATAACGCGCTGTTCCCCAGAGCAAGCACGTAAAAATCTATAGAATGCCATTTCAATCTAGGAAATTCATTATATTCTCCCATGTTTTATTTTTTTTGTTTACAATGTTGTTATCAGATTATGCATCAGTACAGATCTCTCCTAGTCGATTCATCGCATAGGGTTCGGACGTGATTTTGAGATATCTCGTACTTTATTAGTTTATTTCAGAACCTTGAGTCATACAATGGTTTGTTAACTTTGCCCAGAGCACATTTAGTTACTCGAAGGAATCAACAGTTTTCGAGATATTCTGTCTGTTACTTTTTTCCAATATTTGTCACTCAAATATTGAGTAATGCCAAGTCACAATGAAATAAATTTTAGGTCGAATATTGCAAATTGGAAACTCTCTCAAACAGTGTATCTGAAATCAGTCTGTGACATACAGGGTATGTAAAACAGCCTACCACATATTATGAATACAAATTTGCAGAAACTGCTTGCAAGTGAAAAACTACTTGAGAGCAAACAATACCTCGAATATAACAAGGTGACCTCTGGAGGCCAGAGTTCGTTTTTTTCAAAAAAATTTTTGGTGCAAATGGTTGAAAAAAATCGTAGGTATGCGGAATATTGCCACCTTTTTATATTCAAGAATGAAAAAAATTCTAACATTGCGTATTCTCGCTAAAGAATTAAGTAAGTACATCCCAAAAAAAAATTTTCAAAAATACTCACTGAAGCCAGCAGAGCAGCACCATGTTTTCTCCTATGAACTTCGAAATTTCTCTGAATTCTAAAATTTCACGTGCCCATAGGCAACGTTTAAGCATGTAGACCGGGTCCAGCGACCTGACCTTCAATCAGCAAGGTTTGATGACATTTAAATGTGGCTGTGTTGCCCAGCTGTAATTTACTATCACGTGGTATGGTTTCCTCTTTACTTAACCGTTAGGAATACTAGACGAAATTTGTAGAGCTTTCGTACGGATCGATAACATACAGGGTTCTATATGAAATGAGGAAAATCCTACAAATTCTCATTAACAATATGTGACAGGCCGTTTGAGAGATTGATCGTTATTAGACCAAGAATAAATTCCAAAGGGACTTGGCACAACTTAATGATTACAAATATTCTAAGTGATTCACACTGAAAAAAATATACTACATAATTGTTAATAAACACTTGTTTCAGAAATATTTTTTTGTCAATACTGGTCAATATTTATATAAAATAATTTTCATTCATAATGCCCACATCTCACAATTTGCGTTGTTTATAAAAAGTGAAAAACTTATTTCACAAATATTTTGTTGATTCTAATATAATTTTTTAAATGTTAATGAATAATCTGCCATGATACCCTCAAAAATTACTCATTACCTGATATTCGTTACTTTATTTGATAATGCAGCTTGGTAATTATTGAAAAATATCGATTGGTGCTAGATATCATCTCGTTGAACATTAACAAATATTCTGATCATATATAAATGAGATTCTAACCAATACCATAACCCTGTTCAAATCAAAAAATATTTTGTTGTGACCCTTTGGAGCTTCAGGTTCCAGAACTTTCCGATCCCCACTCTATCGGTAATAACGGTACGCGCTCGCGCTACGCGTACGCGCAGTGTTGTTCGAGACTTCAAGTCGTCCAACCGGTTCATCCAGTTCAAACAGAATTCCTAGTTTTTAGTGGATTTAGTTTTTAGTTCAGTGAAAATATGAAAACAGAGGAATCGGATACATTAAGAATATTTGCTGATATACTCGATATATCCTCAATCAACAACTTTATGAGTAAGTACACAACTATTTGTATATCGTATATATATAATACAAGACTGAACTTAAGTATTATAATACATAAATGTTTTTAATGACGTGTAGTAGGTATGGATAGTGGAATCCGCTTATTAAAAAGTTTTTTTTTGTTCACTTTTAGCGTTTACATCTGAGGCTCTCAAACCAATCCGGAAAAACTGCCTCATCTGCGAATATCTGTACTGCATCCGATCCGCAACATACCATTCTATTTTCGTTGTCGCTCAGTAGACAAGTCCAGACTTGCCCGGTTTTTATCGGTTTTCAGAGGATAATCCGAGAGAAAAACATTCTTAGTAATGGATAATAATAAATGTTGTTATATTAGAATGAATTTTTCGATGGAAAACATTTGAAATTCTTAGAGTGAATATAATTTGGTTACAGTAAATAAGTTTATGGATCGACTAAATACTACTTATTAATAAAATGGCATGTTATCGATCATTTTTATTTCAGTGAATGGAATATCAAGTATTAGCTTGGTGAGAGAGGCGATCGGGGTGGACAGCTATTTCAGGGAAATTGTTTAATATTATTGTTGAATATAGATAGTTATCTCGATCATTTTTACTGTTGAACGATATTTGTTTTCTTCTTGTATGACTGTGAGAAATGTTAAGTAGTGTATTTTCCAATAAATATTCATTTCCGAGATACAACTGTTTTATTTAAAACAACCAATTCACACATTTATAGTCAAACAAAATATCAGTCTGTGAATATATGAAGAATGTTAGTAAAATTGATGAATTAATAATAAAAAAATAATAATCGAATGAAAAAAGAGATATTGGTTGTATAAATATTTGTATCCTGATAGTTAAATACATTAATTAATCATAAATAAATGGTACTTTCATTTAGATTAAGACCTTTTGCCTATTTGCAACTACTGCTAAGCGATACGCCCTCTGGCGACAGAAATTCGAACACTTCCAAGCTAGTAGTTTTTCGACGTGCCTGTTATTCTAACGTAATTTGCTTACTTTTGGAGTTCATTTTCGAGCTTTTGTGTTGTTCTCCGAGTTGAAATTTTGGTATACCGAAAGTGTTTGTAATATTCATCAATCGATTCCTTTCTTTCCGATTAAAATTTTCGATTGTATTAATTCGAAATGGCATCCTCCCGAAATGACTATTGTTGTGTGCCTCAACTCAATGTTATTCATGGTCAAAGAATAAAGGATCATCCAGTGCCTCTAGTTTTCATTTTTTCCGAAGCCAAATGAAGGTAAAGTTGAATTGGAAACAGCATTTGGCAGGAAACTCAATGATAGAAGAAAGGCCTAGCTTTAGAAATTGAAGATTGGAAGACAGGTCACGAAATACATGAAATTATGTTCACTGTATTTCTCTGAAGATGTTTAATTTCATAGAGGTAAATTACCTACAATGTATTCATTTCGAAACAACTTCATGTCATGCTGTTTTCAGGTGTAAATAAAATAAGAGAATTTTGAAGAAAAATGCTGCAGAGAAACTACCGAGCACTTCTGCAACTACCTAATTCACATACTACACATAATCTTATTCTGAAAGAGCGATCTGGTTGAAAACCTGACAAAAACTTATACTGTTAAAGTTGATTATAGCTGAAGTTATTCATATAAATACATTAATACTTCTACTTTCTATATATAGGTAGGTTGAACCAGCTGACATTTTTCATTTTGTATGTGTATCTGGAGCTGCTGTAATATGAAAATGAAATCAATATGTCTATCTGTTTTCTTTTCTTCAGAAATACGATGCAAAAGAACTAAAGCAGAAAATCTGTTTTCATTTTATTGATTCACTCGTTTGTAAACAAAGAACAAGTCATATCATTTGGACTGATTCTAAATTTACCACATAATATAGCCTGCATTCAGCACTTCTTCACATAGATAAGAGTCCTTAAATTACTTATTGAAGTGCCTATTTTTCCAAAAATTCAAGTAAACTTAGATATTGGTTCACTTTGATCCACCTATCAATATACACTAAAATAACACCGAAATTATCCTCCAGGAACGATTTAAAGTACGATTTTATATCGTGATCCAAACGAAAAGTTCCTTCTCAAGAAATCTCACACAAAATTATAATAATTTCTTCAAATATTCAAGCTCTGCTTAATAAATATTCGTTCTCCATTACATTTCTGAGGGTTTGTTTACATAAAACTACTAGCTTGGAAGGGTTTCAAATTTATCCGTTAGGGCGCTGTCATCTTCGCAGAAGTTCCCAATAAACATATATGGATTGTTCGTTGAAGATATTCATTAATAGTAAATGAATAGTTCTTTTACTAAGAGTAATATTTGTTGCCTATAAACATATATTCAGTTAAATTTAAATACATTCACTCTTAATAAATCGAAAATAATTTTATTGCAACTAACATATAATAGTTATAACTATACGTGGAAAGTAGCTGTGAAGCAATATTTATTTGCAAGTTTCAAACAAGTAATTGTACTGAGGTGAATAAATATTTAATAAGCCATATGTCAATCAAGGAATGTGTTGTGGTAAATTAATTTCTTAACTATTATGTACATATTTTTTTCAGTGCATATTGAAAAAAGACATGTCAGTCAGAATATCTTGAAAACCATAAATAATTTCTATATGAAGCAATGCCTACCTTTCATGTAGAAACCGAAAAAGTTATACAAAATACAGGTTACCATTTCGAAGAACAAAGTCGAAACCTGTTCATTCACCGAATAACCGAAAATATTTTGATTTTATCGAGCTCGAGCTATAAGGTAACATTGAAGAAAATGGATTCCTGTCTGTTTTCTGAATAGAGATATGAAACGCCGCGCCAATGATGCGGGACCATGTTAACATGGTGGATTTGAAATTGATCAATTCTATCAATGCTATCCATAAGGCGCTTGTTCTAGCGAACCATGTAATATTATCCTCCAAAAATAAGCTCTAATCGATATTTGAAATTGTAATAATTCTATCAAATGTCTGTTATTTGAGGATTTCTATCCTGAAGTGGTTTTGAACAACTGGGCTGTATTCACTGATAGAATAATCCGTGGTCAAATTGCTGCATCGATTCGAGTTATGTGAAATATACAAATCGAATTCTATAAAGTGGGATATTCATTCCACTGACCTCACACACGAACGAAGTACCGCTCACAAAACTGCGATGGTCATTCCGAAATCAATGCGAAAGCGCTAAAAAGTTAACTTTTCCCTTAATTTTCTTCATCACTCCTTATTGTCTTGAACTTGAGCTATTTGCTATCTGACCAATGGTATCTCTTGTTCCATGTTTCACTTCAAGAACATGTAAGCCGATTCCTTATATTTCTCTTTTCAATAATAGAATACGCAGTTAGCATATTGATGTATTCATTCATGATTTCAAAAGACAAAACGACAACTTGGTAACTCGAAAGTCATGCAAGTACAGCATTCATGAATTTATTGTACAAAATGGTTTCTCGCTCGAGCGAGAGTTTATTACAAAGAAATATAATTAATTAACACTTTTCTTCGCCGCAACCAGTTTGCTTCGATACGAAGCGCTTCGAATGCAGATTAACACATTTTATGTAGTATATTATTATTGGAGAGTATATAGGAGAACTCAACAAAGGCGGATTGTATTTTCTATGAATCCAAGTTTGACTCAACTGCTTTGTCCTCATGTTCATCACCTCAGTCAAAATAAGAGAATGAAAATGTAAGGGGTGTTTCAAATTGCGCGTTTATTTAAGAATAAATTAAACACATAATTTGCCTTCATTTTCGAAAACTTCTTATTGGAAGTTGAAGTATCAGTTATGACATTAATATACGAAAAATAATAACTGTCAAATGGCTTTATCTTGCAGCTCTACAGACGTCCACTTTTTTGTTAAAATTTTCAATGAAACTTTGACATAATTGAGGCTCTATCTCACTAATGACACGAATAATTTCATACTTTAGTTCAGGAATCGATTGTGGATTATTCTTATAGACCTGGCTTCTCACATAACCCAAAAAAAAAATAGTCCATCGGTGACAAAACAACAAGATCTTGGTGGCCAATTGACATCACCGTTGCTGGAGAGTATTCGTCCAGGAAATTTTTGTCTCAATAAATCAATTGTGTCATTTGCAAAGTGAGGTGTAGCGCCATCCTGTTGAAACCAAATGTCCTCTAGATCAATATTCATTCATTCAGGCCACAAAAATTTGATTATTATCCGACGGTATCGATCACCATTGACAGTTACAGCTTCACCAGCAGAATTTTCAAAGAAGTGAGGTCCAATTACACCACCTGACCATACTGTACACCTAACAGTGACTTGTATGCATAGGTTTCTCATGAATAATTCGTGGATTTTCCTCACCAATTAACAAAGCCACCAAGTTGAAAATGTGCCTCATCGGAAAACATGATTTTTTGAGAAGAATCAGCTGGTTGTTCATTGATGAAATTGACAAATGAACGACGTTTTAAATGATCTAAAGGCTTCAGTTCCTGTAATAGTTGAACCTTATACGCCTTCAGAGCTTAATCCTTGTGTAAAATACGCCATGCTGTGGACCCACCAAGTCGAACTTGTTGTGAACGTAGTCTAATGGACATTCCAGGGTCTTCAGCAACACTTTCACGAACCAAATCAATATTTTCTTGTGAACGACCGCTACGATTGTATTTTTCACTTTTTTGATCTTCCACCAAACCGGTATCTTGAAATTGTTTAATAATTCTACCAATAGTGCCAAGAGATGGACGATTATGTAAACTATAAAATTCACGTTATTTTCCAAAAACACTTTTCACAGAACGCTGATTTTCATAAAACAATTTGAACGCGTTGATGTATCGTGTAAGAAGCCATTTTTATGAATGTCATACATCACACTTCTCAAATGTCAAAATGCCCAGACGAATTCAGTGAGCCATCTGTATTTTATTTATTCTTAAAAAAATCGCGCAATATGAAACATTCTTTATTATACTCATGATTCATTCATTACATTTTGCACTTTTGATTCAGGAACAGAAACGTTGAGACAAAAATCGTCTGAGATGATTACGTTGGATTCGATGATAATATGGTCCTCATGAACTTCTATATGAACCTTCAATTTAATGAGGTAATTAATAAAAATTTCAATTCGATCTAAGCTGTATTTCTGGAAGATTTTGGCGGATTTTACCCTTTCCCTAATGAGACCTTCATAAATAATCCCCAAGCCTCTACAAATATCGAGTTTCTGAGACGTTCCTTCGAGAAGTTATGGTTATGTTCATTTCTTGGTTCAATGAATTGTGTATTATTATAGTATAATTCCTACGCACAAGTCCATGGACTTCTGTGGGATATCGATGTTCATTCGCATTATCAGAGTCGTACTATTGTAATTTGCAATTGAGTTATGAATAAAGATGTATATATTATTATTATCACTCGATCGTGAACAACTTAGAAACTCGATATTTGTAAAGTACTTATGGACCTTCATCATGAGGGCCGATGACTACAACCACCCACAGATCCCGCAGATAATAATCATTCAAAATTTTATTTCCCCCATATTTCCGAAATTACAGATTGGATTGAATTGAAATCTAGGAATCGATTGAAAATTGAGGAGATCGCCAATTCAAATCAGGAGATAAAGGTGCGTTTGGCGGGGTCAATACGTAAACGCTTTCGCAAATAATTCAACAGCATGATTGCGCATAACCAGTTTTCAACTATCTACCATGTTTTATCAGAATGGTATCTGAATTTTTCGGGTAATTCTGGAAAAACAACGATACCGAGGAAAAAACACAAAATTTTAGATCTTCGCGCGCATGTTCGAGGAGAACAGCGAGCTATCGTTTCGTCCAAATGTCTGTAATTTTCGATGATTGAGCCGAAAATGGTGTCAAACGACTAGATTGGACTCACTGATGACGAATCCGGTGTCAAAATCGTTTCTGTCCGGCCGGCCGTGGACACGATAACTGTCGAACGGAGTGAGCTAGCAACTTGAAAGTTTCAGGGTAGGTCGCGCATCGGAATGCCGCGGTTCGTTAATGGGCCAAATCGGTCGAATGGTTTCGGAGTTATAGCCGTTTGAAATTTAGAAGGTATTTATTTTTTATTTCAGAAACTACTCGAGCGATTGAATTCAAACTTGGCAATTAGGTGGAGTATAACAACGTGCAACTTGGAGCCAAATGTTTTTTCAAAATTTTCTTCCAAAAATTTTTTTTTTCGAAAACTGTTCTTCATATCCAGGTGAGAATTCCACTCGGACTTTGAGCTTCATATTTCACAGCAGTGTACCAGATTTCAGTTCGATACGAATATAAGTTTCGGAGTTATCGGAAAAAAATATGTCAAATTTCAAGGTTTTTTTTCTCGATATCGTTGCTATTTTCGGTATAACTCGAAAAACACTGATTCAATCCTCATGAAACTTCGCAGCTAGTTGGAAGATGCTAAAAGACAACTGTATGCAAAATTTCGTGATGATCGTGTCATTACAACAATTTGAAAAAAATAATTTCTGTGATTTTCTTATATCATCTGGTAGGTACTGGATTTCAATTCGATCTGATCTGTATTTTTGGAAACATTGGGAAAATAAAATTCTGAATGGGTATATCTGAGGAATCATTAGGTGGATTCCATCCATTCTCGAATTCGGCCTTTGTAATTAAGGTCCAAACCTTCTCTACAAATATCGAGTTTTCAAGTTGTTTCTTTCGGAAGTTATTGTGTTTACGCAGTCGGCCGTTAGGCCGTCCGTAAACACAATAACTTTCGGAGGAAACGACTTAGAAACTCGATATTTGTAGAGAAGATTTGGGGCTTAATTACGAAGGTCGAATTCGTGAATGGGTAAAATCCGCCCAATGATTCCGCAGATATACCCATTCAAAATTTTATTTTTCCAATATTTCCAAAAATACAGATTAGATCGAATTGAAATCCAGTAATTTATCGAGAAAAAATCTAGAGCAGCACTGCCGTGAAGGCAGCAGCTGTCGCGCGCAAGTTCAAATTCGTTGCTGAAGCGGTCATCTACATTGAACATGCGCGCAAGTGCGAAGTGCTTTTCTAGATTTTTTTTCACCATCTCCGAAAGTTTAATCCGTATCGAACTGAAATTTGGTTTAATGTTGTGAAATATAGAGTTTGAAGTCTCTGCAGAATTTCGTTGGAATCGGACGACTAGTTTTCGAAAAACAATAAATTTTTTCCTAATTCACTAACCATACGCTCTTTTCGGCACTTATCGTGTCCTCGAGCGTCTAGCCTGATAAAATCGTTTTTGACAACGGTTTCTCCATCAGTGGCTCCAAGTTGTTCAAGAACCATTTCGGTTCAGAATTGGAGAATTGCAGACCTTCGAACGCAACGATAGCACGCCGTTCCCAAGAACATGTGTGCAAAAAGATTCTTGACTAATTCGCACATAATGCTGAAAAAACCATTAGCCTTTCGAATTCGAAGCGTTTTAAACCGAAATAATAAGCCGAACGTAGAATTTCCATTCTTCAAATCTCCATTCCATAACTACGATTATCATGTTGCTCATCCGGATCCTCCAAGAAACGAGACTGCATCGAAGTCGGTCCATTTATCTAGAGTTTTACTTGTGTAACACACAGTTAGTCTGCTCCATGAGATGTGACACAAATAAATCCGCATACTAGAGTACCTACATATATGAGTACATTCCTTGGTATAATTTTACATACGTAAAATATGACACTCCTTCACTATGCAATGCTTGAAATACGACCGAGTTCGAGTGGACAAAAGCTCAATTAGAACAAATCCATGCAAATATGCGAAAAAACGATAATTGTTACATAGTATCGGGTCTCTTTCATCACTTACGTATGGAAGAATGGCTCAGTATCACATTTCTATCGGATATTCTACTTACTATTGTGTCAGTTGATACTCGAATAACGGTTCCAAGAAAAACTTGCATTTTCCAGTGAATGCAATGTCATCGTAATCGAATAACAGGACAAAGTCGAACTGATGACAGTCTTGCACAGTATGTAGACAGAACGTGTCGACTTTAATTATTCACGATTAAAACTGGTATCCAAAAATGGTCATTCTTCCAAAAGATTTGTGCGACTTTATACTAGAAAAGCATTGACTGGATGTCAGGAGCCATTACACGCTTGTTCAATTTCAAAGCCATCTCCGTTCGAAATTTTGCATTCATTTGAAGAAACTATTCCTGACGGTTCTGTTCCCACATTGTTCACCCCATATAATGCATAATATTTCCAAAGGACGCACCTCTTCAATGAAAGAAAATCTACTCTAGTATTGTTTAGAAAATTAGTTTGTGTTTCACGTCTTTCCATAATTATATAATTAAGATTTCACAGGGTTAGGACACAAATGACTACAACTACTTTCAAAACAAAGTCGACGTTTCGTCGATATATTTGGACTTTCTTAAGACTAAAACATAAGCAATAAATAAGATGAATGGAACTTTCTTCACAAACAGAAATCATTGTGTCTTACCTAGTTTTTTTTCAACAGTTGTCTACATCTAACATTGATTCGGTCATAATATATATATAGAGATCACTTTGTCCCCTAGAAATAAAATTGTCAAAAATTAAAATAATTCCTTAGATGTAAATGACGAATATAAACAGACGTAATAAGGAATACGATGAAAGAAACAGGCCATACATATGCGACAAAAATGGACAATATTCAATCACGATACAAACGATCTAACGTACAATTCACATGGACTACTTTCAACGATATTTTAACTGTTTGAAAAGTGATATTAAATGATTATAAGAAGATAGGCTCAATCCTTGAGTATCACTTCTTTTATTCACTGTACTATTCAAATTGATATGAATCATCTCGCTTAAATTTCTTCTAAACCAATTTCTTTCCACATCCAATCAAAATCAAATTGGTGTCCCGTATTGAAGGAATGCGAAGCCAGTGCCGTTTTTCCGTCTTTATCTTTAAATATTTCTTTGCAATCATTTTTATGTTGTTTTGATCTGGCACGAAACTCGTCTTTTACAATTTGAAGACTGTTAGGTTGCTTTCTCTAGGCTGAAGGATGGAATAGAAAATCAGGATCGATCTAATATTATTTATAGAATTCCCTGCAACAACTGTGACAAATGCTACGTGGGAAAAACCAAGCAATTATAGTGCAATAGGATCGAACAACATAAAAATGATTGCAAAGAAAAATTTAAAGATAAAGATGATTCATATCAATTTGAATAGTACAGTGAATAATAGAAGTGATACTCAGGGATTGAACCTATCTTATAATCATTTGATATCACTTTTCAAACAGTTAAAATATCGTTGAAAGTAGTCCATGTGAATTGTACGTTAGATCGTTTGTATCGTGATTGAATATTGTCCATGTTTGTCGCATATGTATGGCCTGTTTCTTTCATCGTATTCCTTATTACGTCTGTTTATATTTGTCATTTACATCTAAGGATTTATTTTAATTTTTGACAATTTTATTTCTATGAGACAAAGTGATTTCCACATATATATTATGCTCGAATCAATGTTAGATGTAGACAACTGTTGAAAAAAATTGTTTTGAAAATAGTTCTAGTCATTTGAGTCATAACCCTGTGAAATCTTACTTATATTTTTTAGACATTTTTAAAATATACTTTATTTCGAGACTTGTATGAAAATTTATTCAGCTATACGAACAATCGAAAGGTCTTTTCAATACATCATGAATAAAGAAATAAATATCCGAGCATTATCAGCTTTTGGCGGGCACTGATCTTGAAATAATTCGCAAGAAACATTACACCTAAAAAGGTGTTCGTAGGTGTTTGTAATTGTTTTAACTTGCCTCCTGCCTTAGAAGTTGTTTGAATATCGTCGGTTGCCCCATACATATTACTGTATTAATTATAATGCCACTTCCTTTATGATCGTATTAATGATTATTAGCTCATTATGACGTGATTCTCTCTCGTTTCCACTATGTAGTTTAGTCAGCAAAAAGTTGTATTTGTGACTCTCAACTATTATCTAGATTTGAACTCATTATTATCCTATCGAGGAGTTTTCGATAATTAACAGGCGATTTCGTGTGATACGGATTCTGGTAATGTGCCAATTTAGAATTTTTCATACTGGATTAGTATTGACAATTGAAAATTTTAGTACGATGTCGATTCATGCCAAAGGGAAAATTTCATCTATTGGGAAAACCAAGGTATGCTTCGTATTGTCGATAAAAAATCTGTGAAATATCGAAAAAGTCTTCAACACTAGTTTACAATGTTCATAATAGGTTCGATATATTCGTTCAAAAAGCGTTGCTAAAGCTTCTGAATCGAAAAGAGTTTGGAATAAGAAATGTCGGATGTGTTGTTCCATAAAATATAAGTACTTTATCTCTCATTGAGTGTTCAACCCAGATTCTCTAGCAGTTTGAACAAGAAAACGGTTTAAACTTGATTGAATTTGTCAAAAGTTTAACCTCTCATTTTTGGTTTGAACTGTGATCGATCTATTGAACCTCAAAGACTCGATATTTATAGCGCTGTTTTGGGACTTTTTAGAATACTCGTTGATGGAAAAAATATACCCAAAGATTCGGTTGATTTAATTTTACTCTCTCAAGTTTCCGAAAATACAGATCTGATCGAATTGATATCAACTACTTGGTATTAAATGACGGTATGAAGGTTTATGACGATACCCCATTTTTTCCCTTCAATTGGTATTCAAACATCAGAAAAAAGCTTCTCACGTATCAAAATGATTATGATAGTAAGTTATTAAAACCTACAAGAGCATTGACATGAAGTCAGCAGCTTTTGCGTGCATGTTCAAAGAAGATGACCGCTTTGGCAACGAATTTGTACATGCGTGCAGAAGCTGTAGACATCAAGTAGGTGCTTTTCTAGGTTTTTTTAGTTATTTCTGAAAAACACAACGATACCGAATAAAAACCACGAAATTTGTCATATTTTTCCAAATATCTCCGAAAATTATCATCGTATCAACTGAAATCTGGTACACTGTTGTGAAATATGGAGCTCAAAGTCTGAACAAATCTTTTTTCCTAATATGATGAAGAGTTTCCGAAATAAAATTTAAAAAAAAAATTTTTTTTTCGATTCACCACAGTAAGATTTCCACAGAATTTCGCAAAAAGTTGCGCATTGTTGTACTCCAACTAACTGACGAGTTTAAAACCAATCTTTCCTGCAGTTCTCGAATAATCGCGAAAATAACCTCAAAATTTTAAAAGGCTCTTACTCCGAAACTGTTTAACCGATTTCGCCAATAAACGAACTTAACCGTCGCATTTTAAAATGCTACCTCCCCTGAAAATTTCCTGAATTCTCCGTACACCCGTAATCGTGCATACGGACGGACGGACAGATTCGATTTTGACACTGGATTCGTCATCAGACCTTGTCGTTTGAATCCATTTTCAGCTCAAAATTCGAAAATTACATTTGGACAAAACGATAGCACGCTGTTTCCGTAGAGCGTATGCGTAAAAATACATATTTTTGTGTAATGCCTTCACATAATATTTCTCGATATTGAATCTTACGATATATACTCCATTCACTTTTATAATGTAGCCCGGTTGGCCATGACATCCTGACAGATTCCACCGTGTATATTTTGAAATTGTTAGGTTATGGTCATTTTCCTGTCAGATAACTATGCAACGTTGTCCTCTCTACATAGAGGTCGTAGTAATTACTTATTTTTCAAATGTCAATCTACATTGATAAAGTAATGAATTTGAGAAAATATTATTTGAATTCGATAATTCCAATAAAGACCTGGCGAATGTTGAAGAAACTTTGTCTCTGTTAATACTGGAAATATTTCACGTATATAAACATGGTTGAAAGATTTAGTTATGCTATTTTCTTGTGAGGAAATCAAGAATCGGGTTTTTCAAAATAAAGTCTTCAGTTCATTCTTTTTGGGTGCACCAATAGAAGGATATTCTTTGTCGTCTCTTTCACTTAAAATCTTCCTTATTGTGTTGATGTGCAGCTAAAAAATAAATATCTATTCATATAAAATATAATTCCTTGGTTTTCACTTACATACGTCGAAAATGTTGCATAGCTTGTGTTGGATTATTGATTCCGAATTATCAGGGTTACTATCAGAAAAAGCCGATTTCAATTCTACATAGCACTTCCTGATACTTTGCCTCTGCTTCTTCAAAACTACCTTCGGCATTTTTATTAGTTTGCAAGCGTTATTATGCTGAGATTTAGAAATCTAGAATCGATTGATATTGATAATAGTAGAAATTGAAATTTGGCAACGTCTTTTGACATTGCCGCTATTTCATGAGTGCCAACCTGCGTCAGTTTTAAGGGAAAAAACTTGATAAACCTAAATCATGGCCAACCGGGCTACATTATAAAAGTGAATGGAGTATACTTTAATCCTCTTCAACGTACTACGTCTTGAATTAAATTTGTCATTTGAAGCGTAGTACGTTGAAGACAATGAAAGTATAGCGTAAGATTCAATATCGAGAAATATTATGCGAAGGAATTACCGAAAAATCTGTATTTTTAATAATTGTATTGATAACCTTCATCAAGTACACTCCTTTGAATTTAATAGAATAGTGAATAGTAAGGATCAAAAGCTGCGCATCTATCGCCTTCTCACGTGCACAATTGAAATTGTTTCAGCAGATAAAAAATATCTATTTGTTTTAGGATAGTAAAAACAAAATTTTGTCTGAAACGTCCACTTCTTGCGCGCATGTTCTGGGGGACAGCGTGCTATCGTTTTGTCCAAATGTATGTGATTTTCGAATTCTGAGCCGAAATGGTTTCAAACGACTAGGTTGGACTCACTGATGACGAATCCGGTGTCAAAATCGATTCTGTCCGGCCGACCGTATGCACGATTACGGTCGTACGGAGAATCCTATCAACCTGAAACTTTAGGGGCAGGTTACGTTTCAAGATGCGACGGTTAAGTTCGTTTATTTATTTATTTATTTATTTATTTATGAAAAACAGGAATACTAACAGGTTAACCCCAGAAACAGTATTCGCTAAAAGTACAAATATCTACATCCATGCAATAAGCTCACAACCAAAAAACAGCAGAAGCAAAACAGAATATACACATATATAAATAATCAATATACTTCAATTAACAATCCATGATTCATTAAATAATACAATACATCAGCAATTCTATGAGAGTTCTTTCTTCAGCATTTTCTTGAAAGACAAAAAGTTTGAATTAAAGAGATCAAAATTATCAAAAAATGTCCCATAAGTATCCATCATACGATTGAGTGGAGAGTTTCGTGAACAATTTGTACGTCTGTACGGGGTGTAAAACAAATTATTATGACGAAGTCTAATGTCAGGAATCCTGAAGGGAATACTCTCCAATGTCCTTGGAATCGAGACCATATTATTTACAATTTTAAAGAGCAACAGAACTTCCGTGATTTTCCTTCTATCTGAGAGCAACATGAGTCCAAAATCCTTCCTTATCTGTGAATAATCGTGATTGACTATGGTACAATTATTTTTATATGCCAGAAATCTGAGGAATCTTTTCTGTACTCCTTCCAATCTATTAATATAGCATTTATATTGCGGATTCCATATACAGGATGCGAAATTCAATTTACTATAAACAAAGGAATAGAATAAGGTCAAAAAAGTTTTATTATTCCCAAAGAGTCTGCTTTGGCGAAGAATGAAGCCCAACATCCGATTACTATCACTAATTATTTTTTCGATGTGCAAATCAAACAAGAGCTTTTTATCAAAAAGAACACCCAAATCTTTAGTAAGATTTAAGAGTTAATGGGCAAAATCGGCCAAACGGTTTCAGGGGAAATTTTGAGGTTATATCCGTGATAATTCGGGAACTGCTGGAACGATTATATCGAAACTTTGCAGTTAGTTGGACGCGCAACTTTTTGCGGAATTTCGTTGGGTTCAAACTGTCAGTAAATTTGAGAAAAAAAATTTTTTTTCGGAAACTCATCAGATTTGAAAAAAATCAAGCGCATATATTGAGCTTTATATTTCGCAGCAGTGCACCAAATTTCAATTCGATACTGTTATTATTGTACGAGATATGAGGAAATAATATATAAAATTTCGTGGTTTTGTTCTTGATATCGCTGTTTTTTCGGAATAACTCGAAAAATGCTTATTCAATCACAAGGAAACTTGGTATCTAGTTCGAAAATGCTGATGGACAACTTTGTGCGAAGTTTTATGATGATCGTGTTATCAGAACAATTTGAAAAAAAAGTTTTGTTTTCAAATCCTCAATATTCTGTGATCTTCGGATAATATCATCTTCATTGAATTCTGTAAGAACCTGTCATTTCTCGATGAAATATTGGATTCTAATTCGATCTTATATTTATTTTTGACAATATTGGGAAAATGAAATTTTGAATGGGTATATCTGCGGAATCATTGGGTGGATATTACCCATTCATGAATTCGGCCTTCGTAATTAAGGTCCAAACCTACTCTGCAATTATCGAGTTTCTTAAGTGGTTTCTTTCGGCCATTAGGCCGTCCGTAAACACAATAACTTCCGAAAGAAACGACTTAGAAACTCGATATTTGTAAAGTAGGTTTGGGGCTTAGTTGCGAAGGTGGAACTCGTGAAATGGTAAAATCCGCCCAATGATTCCGTACGCATACCCATTCAAAATGTCAACAGCTTTTGCGCGCATGTTCAATATCACCAAAACTTCAGTGCTTTTCTAGGTTTTTTATAAAAACAATTATTCCAAACAAGAAATCACTGTTATGAAGTAGTTTACAATTGATATTAGTTCTTTTGTTGAATATTTTCTCCGGAAAGTTATAAAGTACCTTTTTCACGTAAAACTCACTGAAGACCAGTTGGAAAATTTTTCTGATAGAAGTATTAAAAAATATCCTATAGTATTCAACTTAAAAATTGACTTTCGAAGGGCAGGATACTTGGCGGGCAGTGGCAGACATTCTGTGCTTTCATGAAAAACGAATATTTCGTAACTGGTAGGACTTTCATTTCAACAATTTTTGTCGAAGAAAGTATTATACCCTCAGATCCACATTTCTTTTTTCGAACAGCACGTCACGGGATACTTCATGTAATAAGAGCAAACAATACAATTTGGTGCTTAATTACGGCTAGGCAACACAGCCACATTCAAGTTTCAGTAAACCTCGTTAATATCTCAAGGTCAGGCACCTGGACCTACATGCTTCAAAGTTGTCAAAAGCCGTGTGGAATATTAGAATTCGCAGGGATTTCGACGTTGACAGGAGAAAACGGGTTGTCGTTCTGCAGGCTTCAGTGAGTATTTTTTTTGAATTTTTTTTTGGGATGTACCTTATTCTTTTGTGGAATTGCGCAATGTTAGTTATTTTTCCATTTTTCAATCCATTTCAGTTTTTATTTTCCCGAAAATTCTTGAATATAAAAATTTGAAACATTACGCATTCTCACAATTGTTTTCAACCATTTGTACCAAAAAATTTCTTTAAAAAAACGAACTCCGGCCTCCAAAAGTCCCCGTTCTATTTGAGGTATTGTTTGCTCCTGATGAGATTTACTGAAAAATTCATAATTGCTGGTTTCTCTACGAAAATAAAATATTCATAATAACTGTTCTCACGATTCCAGATATTTTCTCAATATTCCTTCAACTCTGTTCAGTTCATTAGAGAATGCGAATAATCATGGAGTGTCTTAAGCGATCTATCAAAGGCTTAAGTGCGTGTTTTCTACATGAAAACTGAACATCATTATCGATGTCCAACCAGCGGAATGAAAGTGCTTCTTCAAATGCCACAAATACGATTTATCTCCTTATTGTAATGCAGTTATCAGTGTTATTCGCAAGTATGAATAATTGTATATTTCCTTTTACTGGATTCGTTGGAACCCTCATGACACTCCATCTTTATTAACTAGAGAGTTATTGATTGTGGTTGATTTTTATTCTTTGGGAGTGAATTGTCCGATGAGAAATGATGATAGCTTTTCTTAGTTGTTTGAGTAATGAGATTATGAACGGGTACTTCTATAATTAAGACTGAAAACTGGAATGATGTCTTCCGACTTCGGTAATGAGGTATTTTTCGCAGCTGATCATTTTTAAGATGCAGAAAAATAAAATATTAAGGTCGATAGAAAAAGATTCATGAGTCGAGAAGTTAATGAACATCAGGAACGTACAGGCGGTTTCAGCTCACATTAGCGAATTCAATACACATTCAGACACCAGTGAATCTAGATGTTTTGTGCATATCTGGCTCAATGAACTACATATAAAATTCATTTTAACTATTTCAAATTTATAATTTGCGCTCTCTCTCCTTTTATCTGGCAATCTTCAGAATCAGAATTTAGAATGTTTGGGCATGGGCATCCTGTTGAAGTTTAAAAACTAATCATCCAATCAAATTAAGACTACAGTGTGTCAATGCGAAAAGATAGCAACCTTCATATCTACTCCCCTATGTAAAATTAGAAATATTACAAAAAGAGGGGATGGCAGCAACCCATAAAATCTTAAACGAGAAGGGGGTTCGAGTGACACCTTTTTCTGAAGGTAATTCAATGGCCATTTCAGAAATGTCGTGAACTTGACCTTTTCGCGAACATATTCTATGGAACCTCCTGGTATCGTTTTGATCGAATGTCTGTAATTTTAGAATCACAATAACGGTCCAACGGAACCAGCTAGCGACTCAAAACTTTCAGATTTGGTCGCGCATTGAAATGTGGCGGTTGAGTTCGTTAATGGGACAAATCGTCCGAATGGTTTCGGAATTACAGTCATTTGAACTTTTGAGATTATTTCCCTGATATATCAGAAACTACTGCGATTTGATTGAAACTTGACAGTAGGTTGAAGCATAACAACGCGCAACTTCACACAAAATTTTGTTGAGATTGGAAGTAAATCTACAACAAAAATTTTTTCGAACTCATAGTAGTAATCACGTCCTTAACAGATAATGAAAAAGGGGAATCTCACGGGAACGAGGACAAGTCTCAATGTTCAACAAATTTATTTAGTGGTCAACGTTTCGTCCGAATATTCAGACTTCATCAGGACTGTAATGGAGATAAAAAATACAGGGTGATTCATTAAGGGTGGCCACCGGCCGTATCTCGGAAACCGTTCATCCTATAACTTCCGGAAAAAAATTCTTATGTCAAAATCGGCCTCTAGAAAATGACTAAAAATATTTTCAAGTTCGTAGTTCCCCACTAGAGGGCGCAATCTATCACTTGTAAAATATAATCTCATTTTTTACGAAATATTCTCCAGCAAACAGTGGTAAAGAATAATAAAATAAGAAAATACTCATCCCATTCAACAACTTTTGTTCGAGTAATTTTTCCATATTTCCTTTTTTTAGTGATGGGATGGAAAAACTCTTCTTCACAAGAAAAACACTCTCACTTCTGTATGCGTGAACCGATTTTCACGTTCTTTGATTTCATTCGAAGGCCATCAAAAGTAGATCACAGAAAAATATGACAACAATATACCGGGTGATCCAATAAAAAAGTACAGGGTGTTTTATGTCACTTCACCCTATTTATGCGTTTTACTTGAGAATTTCAAATGCAATGCTATAATTCTTACCAACTGAGAATTAGCCAAGCATTATCACCTATTGACTTGTTAAAACCGCAGACAGATATCTTTGGTCATTTCGAAGATATTAACATTTTTGTAAATTTTGATCAATATTGATCATTTCTGTGAGATTGGAAAAACAAGGAATGACTTTATTCGTCATGACAAAGCAACAAATTATTCAACACACATAAAGTAACAATAATATGACAAATTGAAACAAAATTAGCAACAACGAAAATATTCCAACAAAAAAAACAGCCCTTACACCTAATCATTTCAAATACTCAAAATGTCCACCATTATTTTCTATACATAAATCAAGTCTTTCTCTCGTCGAGTTGACACTGTTCACAATTTCAGTACGAGAAATAGTTCTAGCTGCTTGCCGAATTCTATTTTTCATATCCTTCCTCGTAGTTGGGGGTGTTCGGAAAACTAAGTCTTTTATTCTCCCCCAAAAATAAAAATCTAGTACTGTGAGGTCCGGTGATCTCGCTGGCCATGGAAAAATACTCCCACGTCCAATCCACCTATTTGAGAAGACGGTATCTAAATATTCCCTAACGTTAGCTGCATAATGCGCCGGGCAACCATCTTGTTGATACCACATATCTAACCTGCTCTGAATAGCAATATCTTCTAAAAGAATTGGAAGATCTTGCGTTAGAAATTGCGAGTACCTTTGTCCCGTTAAGGTACTCTCGAAGAAAAATGGCCCGACAACTGTTCCATCAAAAATTCCGCACCATGCGTAAACACTCTAGCGGTTTTGATTATTGACTTCCCTTTGCCAATGTGGGTTGGTATATGACCAGTAGTGGCCATTGCTAGAAAAAGTTGCCTCGTCCGTCCATAATATTCTCTGAAGTAAGTTAGGATCGTCGTTCAACATTCCTTTTAACCAATGGCAAAAGTCAAGACGTTGATCAAAATCTCTCTCTTTCAATTCTTGGTGCAAGACAACATGATATGGATGCAGTTTATGGTCCTTTGGTATTTTCTGAACTAGCGAATAAATCAATCCCAAATCACTTGCAATTTTTCGGATGCTTAAATGTGGTTCAGCATAAACATAAGCCAAAACGTTTACGATGTTATCCTCATTACGGCTTCTACGTTTTCTATTTTTTCCTCCAACATATTGAACCTTACCAGTTTCTCGCACTCTTCGTGCCAATCTTTTGAATACTGTCCTGGAATAGCGACGTCTTTCAGGATATCGTATCGGGTATTCCCTTTCAGCTAGTACTGCATTTTCTAAACATTCAAAATAAACATTAAGCATATCATATGCTTCTTCGTTTGAATAATTCGGCATCATAAACTAGTTGTTTGCAAACTACCTAATTAAATTCGACAGCTATAGAAACCGAAAGTAAACAATAACGCCAAAGCTTATTGTATCTGCATCAGCTTGTTTGAAAGGGAACTTGCTCATAGAAAAAGGTGGTGGGATTTATGAATAATCAGGTATTAGATGATTTTTTTGTTTTATGTTAACTTGTGCTGTTAGTGACATACATATTTGATGAGTTTTTCTCTTTCACCTAATTGTTTGGACGATGAAACAACTCAATTCCTCCTGCATTTCACAGGATTGATCAACACTTATCAAAATTTACAAAAATATTAATATCTTCGAAATGACCAAAGATATCTGTCTGCGGTTTTAACAAGTCGATAGGTGATAATGCTTGGCTAATTCTCAGTCGGTTAGAATTATAGCATTGCATTTGAAATTCTCAAGTAAAACGCATAAATAGGGCGAAGTGACATAAAACAGCCTGTACTTTTTTATTGGATCACCCGGTATATTGTTGTCATATTTTTCTGTGATCTACTTTTGATGGCCTTCGAATGGAATCAAAGAACGTGAAAATCGGTTCACGCATACAGAAGTGAGAGTGTTTTTCTTGTGAAGAAAAGTTTTTCCATCCCATCACTAAAAAAAAGGAAATATCGAAAAATTACTCGAACAAAAGTTGTTGAATGGGATGAGTATTTTCTTATTTTATTATTCTTTACCACTGTTTGCTGGAGAATATTTCGTAAAAAATGAGATTATATTTTACAAGTGATAGATTGCGCCCTCTAGTGGGGAACTACGAACTTGAAAATATTTTTAGTCATTTTCTAGAGGCCGATTTTGACATAAGAATTTTTTTCCGGAAGTTATAGGATGAACGGTTTCCGAGATACGGCCGGTGGCCACCCTTAATGAATCACCCTGTACAATGAGTACAAAACCAATATATCACAGACAGACACAGAGGGTAAGTAGTCTAAGTCTGTGATATATTGGTTTTGTACTCATTGTATTTTTTATCTCCATTACAGTCCTGATAGAGTCTGAATATTCGGACGAAACGTTGACCACTAAATAAATTTGTTGAACATTGAGACTTGTCCTCGTTCCCGTGAGATTCCCCCTTTTTCATTTTTTCGAACATTTTTTTCGGAAACCTCAGATATTTGATTGAAGTTCTGCTGTTACCTTGAGCTTTTTATTTTACAGCACGGTACCGAATTTCAGTTTGATACGATTATGATTTCTACAGATATTGGGAAAAAATCTGTAAAATTTCGTGGTTTTCTCGATATCGTTGTTTTTTCCGGAATAACTTAGAAAATTATAGTTCAATCATAATGAAACTTGGCAGCTAGTTTGAAAAATGAAATTGTTTTTTCAATTATTCAATATTCTGATCATAATATCCTCATGGAATTCTGTATGAACCTTCGAGCTGACATTTTTAATAAAGCTCTGGATTTCAATTCGATCTCATCTGTATTCCTGAAAATATTTGGAAAATAAAATTTTAAAGGGGTATATCTGCGGAATTATCGGGTGGATTTCACCAATTCACGAATTCAGCCTTCCTTATTGATGTCCAAACCTATCCTACATATATCGAGTCCCCAAGTTGTTTCTTTCGGAAGTTGTTGTGTTAACGATAGGCCGTTCGGCAATCGAATTAACTTCGAAACAAGGCAACTTAATGCAGAATTTCTTGTCGTGTCACTAGAAATTATAATTTTTTTACCAAAATTCCTCTTCAATTTTCTTTTATCCGTCAGAATTCAATCACATCCTGAAATTTGGTGAAAACTTTGAGACTCAAACGTTACACCACGTTCAGCAAGATTCCACGTTTATTTTCGGAAATATTAGTAAAAACCCTGGGAAACCTCTGACGTGAATGCAACAGCTTTCACGCGCAGGTTCAATGGAGATTACCGCTTAGGTAACGAATTTGAACAAGCGCGTAAAAGCTGCTGCCTTAACGACAGTGCTTTTCTAGGTTCTTTTCGATTAAGTACTGAATTTCAATTCGATCTAATCTGTATTTTTGGATATATTGCAAAAATAAAATTTTCAATGGGTATATCTGCGGAATCATTGGGCAGATTTTACCCATTCACGAATTTGACCTTCGTAATCAAGCCCAAAACCTTCTCTACAAATATCGAGTTTCTAAGTCGTACTTCCGGAAGTTATCTAATTTATGGTCGGCCGTAGGATAAACCCATTCAAAATTTTATTTTCTCGATATCTCCGAAAATACAGATTAGATCGAATTGAAATCCAATACTTTATCGAAAAAAACCTAGAAAACCACTCACGTGAAGTCAGCAACTTTTGCGCGCATGTTCAAAGGATACCACCAAAAGTGAACATGCGCGCAAATGCTGCTGACCTCACGTCGGTGCTTTCCTCCAATTTTTATTCCAACTGATGAAAGACATATTCTCTTGTGGATAAGCCGAGATGTGCAACCCGCAAATAATTTTTTTTCTGGATCATTCGATCGACCCGAATCTATAGGAAACATCGAGGAAGCTTTGGTTTCTATTAATTTCTAGAATATTCAACCTAAGCGATAGAATGCGAAAAAAACCGACCAATTTTTACAGCTAAGTTACTTTTATTTCACGGATAGAGAATGCCCCTCATCGCCGTACATAGTACCATCTGCGAATTTTTCACTAATTTTCAATTCTTTATTTCCAAAATATAAATTCAAAACAGAGAACATTAGTTGTATGGTTTGAAAACAGTATTTTGATAAAATTAAAAATTAATTCAATATGAGGTGTTCATTCAGCGAACCTTATAAATAAAACATAAGCGATGAGTAATCAATTTCAATGTCATGAAATAAGGAGAATTCAACATACCTGTTTCTGACATTCCACAAAAGGATCGTTTCTTTCGCTGCGGTAGTCATATGTCATCGAATAAATGAAAATTGAAATGAAAAAGAAGCTTTTCCTTACTTCCACTTCTCGAATTAGCAGACCCAACGGACAGGACTGCCCTGTAATTATTTTTAGACCGGATGTTGAAGATTCATTTCATTAGGTGACAGTAGACGAACGGGTCTAAATGCCACTTCTTGCTCGGAGCTCTTCCATAAATATTTTCCTGTGATATTCCAGCTTCCAGTGCCTTTTTATTATATTCTGATTTGTGTTGTGTTTTGTCTGTGAAACTATTCATAGAGTTCACAATATAAGAGGCCATTTGAATATTGCCGGTTTCTCGATATTTTTCTTCATAAGAAGGGGATCCTAAAGGTGAGGCTTCTGAGAGCTGTGGCACATGCCGTATACACTGTGTCAATTTGAAAAATCGCCGCCCTTTTTATCTCGGTTCAATGCAAAATCAGAAAGAATGCAAAAGGTGGTGAACTTGATGACATTTCATTAGTTGGTTACAATCAATTTATATAGACCCTGTGAGCGTGATGACAGCAACCCCTAAAGTCTAAAAGGGGAAAAGGGGTATTTTCTTCAATTTATCATTCTGAAGTGATAAAGAAAATACACTCAGAAAATTTCATGACAGAGAACATAGGTTGAGACAACAATCCAAAGATCTCTATTTGGTAGATTTTAAACGTTGTAAATTTAACAGTGAATCTAATGTTACTCGAAACTATCACATAGATCCAATGACTTTTTCATTATTATAACAGGAAACTATTTTCATGATAACAGTCCTTTACTTTCTCTATCAGGATTGAATACTCAGGAAAAAATCTTTTTCAGCACAACAAACTCACAGTGAATATAATAAGTGTAGGCAGCGTAGTTCAACTGAGTTGCCAGACGATGGCGCCACGGACCGACGCAAGCTAGCTACTTCATTCCAACCCAGCATAAGCGTGTTGGTCATGGTCGCTCACTACGCTGCTTTTGCGGTTGTCATAGGCAGGTGCCACAGGATTCATCTGATGAGTGTACCTCTGGCACTGGGACGAAACAACTTTTCCTAAGAGCGCGCCGTCCTTCAGATGGCGCGACTTCACGAGAACCGCCAAAATAGTAATATTCTTGTTTCAAACTATACAACTCGAAATATTGCAATATTTCCTACAATAGAGATTTGTTCGTTTCAGCGACATTCGCCATCGGCGGTACTACAAATTCTCTGTTCCATCTATATTGTTTTATCATAATCCAGAAAATTTACTGTTATCTCAATAAAATTCTCACTCTAACCTCCTTATAGAACGACTTCTGTTAATGACGCATGTAAAATTTTCTGACTGTAACTGAAAAAAACAACAAATTAAGTAATATTTCGTGGGAAAAATGTTCAGCAAGGCATCTGGAAGTTATATTTTTTCCAGGGTAGGGTTCGCTCTTTTTATTCGTTTTTCGAAGGTACTAACCAAACGGGTGAAGTGATGGCATTTTTGAAAACACAATTCAATAAAATTGCAGGGGGGGCGAGATATTGGAATTTGTACCATTTCAAACTGCGTAATCATGTTTGAATGTTTGACACGTTGGCCGATGAGATCTGTAAAGGTCAAACCCAACCACATGTTTCCATCACAAATCCTAGAATAATGTGTGAATGTTCAAATAGGGTTGCAATCACTCAAATTAGTCTCTTCATCTCGAAATCTCGTCGCAGTCAGTACAAGATTTTAATGTCGTTACACCACTGTAAATTTGTGAAGAGATTTTAGGAATAGTGGAGGCCATCAACCAATTGTAGCGATACATAACTCTTTGAAGGGCGATCAATCGAATGGGGGTTTTTCCTGAATTTGGGTTATAACTGCAAATGCAAATTTGAACATAATTATAAGGGGTTTGATTCATAAATTTTCCCAAATTACCTTCAGAAAGTATTGAAAATCAGATTTCAAAATTGGGGTTTGCAATTTGCCAGGCATGCACGAAGTGACAACGGTGTTTAGTAGAATATTTTTTTCTGCTATAGAATGATGAAATATTTATTCCTATTCTGTGGTACACACGTATTCTTTGTCAATATAACCGAACAATTTCGGTTTGCGATTTGTCAGTAATATGACAGTATGACAGTCTGTGCTCGTCTTTTTCTATTCCTTGGACGTTGTCTGCTACTTTAACCAGATCGAAGTATAGCTATCTCTGTTTTCCTAAGCAAAGTAACACGTTTGACGTCCTTTTCTTTCCGAGAAAGCTGAATTCGACGTTGCCATATCGTGCACTCAAGACAAATCCCTTTAAATGCAAATCCCCATTTTTATTTTTCAGTTTTAGGTGATCAAACATTTTATTGAAAATCTAATATTGAAATGTGATGTTCTAAAGGTTTTTCATGAAAATTACTGCATTTCTGTTTGAAGGAAAAACCCCCATTGACAGTGCGAAAACCCTACCAAAATACATCAGCATCGGAGCGATTTTGCGACAGAGTTGCAAAATGGCACATGCGCTGGGGTCGTTCACTTACTGTTTCGATTCGAGATTTTTTTTGAATTCTCGATATCTTCGACATATCACGTTCCTCAATTTACTTGTTAGCTCTTTATCGAAACTGTCCCCCAAAACCTCGAAATGTCGTCAGAATGTATCTATTTCCAGGTTGAGCTCACCACAATTCACAACTCATTTGATTAGTATAGTATTATTATCAATTAACAAATTGGTATAATTATTCGATTATCTTTCGTCTGTTAAGTTTAACGCGCTTCAAACTGAGCCACCCTTTGTAATCGGGCCTATGGAAATCTTTGAATTGATCGGAGAATTCATTCGTTTCTATGAAGGATACTTGACTGATATTCATAATAAGCAAACGGAATGAAAGCGCACAAAAATTACGAAATGCGCATAAATAGATACTCCACACCAACTTCGAAGTGGTCCTCTGAAAAATAATGTTTTCTAAGCCGCATAGCTCCTTCATAGAACTCCTACAGATCTGGCTACAACTACCTACGAATTGTAACTTATTAATTCTTTTAACTATTAGTAAACAATATGTATGCGATTATATTGTGCAGTAGGCCGTAATTAAGAACATCTCACGCTTAATTTGCATCGTAAATCTTATTTTCGTGATATACATTACGTAAAGTTGTTCAGTTGGCAGGTATTACATTGAATGTTTCGAACGAAATGGAAGAAGTGGTGTAAGAGATTCAGCTTTCTGAAAACTACACTTAGCATTCTACAGGTTTTACTTCTTCAAATGCAGAATGCAATACTTATCATGAACAATAAAGAAAATACAGATTTCTCTGTAGTACCTTTAAATAATATTTTTCGATATTGATCTGATATCTTACGATATACTTTTATTGTCTCCGACGTACCTCGTCTTCAATGACAAAATTTCATTATACCAACTGGCATACAATGATTGAAGTAAAAAATTGGAGAAAAAGGTAACATAATGAAATACAATCTAAAAATAATACTAGAAACAGTGTTTCATCTTTTATCTTTCGATTTAGTATCATCAGTAGCATTTATTCTACATTATATTACATTACATTATTTTATATTATCGAAATATATTATGTGAAGGTACTACAGAGAAATCTGTATTTTTAATTGTTATATTAATAGAATTTATCAAGTAGTTTTTTTGTGTTTAATATTTTGAAAGGAAACATATAGTTTTCAAGAGTCAATAACAACTATCATTCAATTTTCGAAGTTATAAACATTTTTGAAAATGTTTTTCCCCGCATTTCAAATTTCAAGGATAGAAGAAGGTGTAAGTAAACTCTGTGGCAATATTGTTCCCATGCACAATTTTAACAAGCTTGCACATGGATTTATATCTTCTAAATTCCGTTGAAGTAAAGTGTACGTGAAAATACACGTACATACGTGACATATAATGTAGAATAAATGCTACTGATGATTTTAAATCGAAAGATAGAAGATGAAACACTGTGTCTAGTATTATTTTAAGATTGTACTTCATTATGTTACCCTTTTCTCAAGTTTTTTACTTCAATCATTGTATTCCAGTTGATAATAAAATTTTGTCATTGAAGACGTAGTACGGTGAAGACAATAAAAGTATATCGTAAGATATGAAATCAATATCGAAAGATATTATGTAAAGGTACTACAGAGAAATCTGTTTTTTTAATGTTATTAATAGCCTTTATCAAGTAAGCTTTTTCGAATATAATACTTATAATGAAATACAATTTCTCCTGGGGTTTTTCCACATATTTCTGAAAAGTTCTGCGTCAGCTAGATTTTTTCGTGCTCGTTCAAGAGGACGAGAACGTTATCATTCCGCCCAAATTTTTGTAACTTTCGAAGGACAGTAACAAGGTTCTGGATATTCAAAAAATCGATTTCTGGTCTGGATGCGTCAGTAAAGTTGTTTGATGTGACAAATAGTTCGAAAATTTCAAATGTTGATACTGTATACTCCGAAAAATAATGTTCTGGTTCAATTGAGTTACGCATTTCTTTTTCAAGTTCAGCCACCGTCACTTAGGCGAACGAATATACAAATCTGTATCAACACCATGAGCGTGGTGTCCGAAATCTTGACTAGTAAGGAGGATTGAGAGACGTCTCAAGGCAATTCGATTGCCTTTCAATAAATAGTACTTCCGAAAAATGGAAAAAAGTAGTAAAATGTTACGATAGCAAAAGTTTAAATCAAACATAAAAATTATGAATTTTTTCAATTATGGCATTTCCGAGAAAACCAGCAAATACAATGCGTGGAAAAAACATAACTTCCAGATGCCATGATAAAAAATTTTGCCACGATGTTACTGAATATTTTGCTGCATTCTTCAGTTATTTTCATCAGTTCTTCAGAATAATAGATTGAAGAAGTACTAAAAAAAGGGTGTACGGCATTTTTGAAATATCAAAATGCAAGATATATAGGGTGTGCCAGGACAGACTACCATAACCTATTCCAGAGTAGGACTTCCATCAGAAAATTTTTCAAATTCAAGGGAATAATTCAACCATCGTAACAGCCAAACTTATCGAACTTAAATTATAGTCGACACATGTTAGGAAGAACCAAGGGATATATTGTTTTGTTATTGCAGGACTCACTAATCCTCATTAAACGTGTTCAGAGTGAAAATAGCTCCTTTTGTATAGAATTTTCAATTTTTGCTTTAGTTTTAAAAACGAGCATAAATGCAACTGCAATACGTGATATCATTCATAGTTGCCACAGCCACAATCTTACTTTTATGATATTTCGAATTGAAAATTTAATTAACTATGAATATCCCGTGAAACAATTGGAATAAGGAAGAGAATTTTTGTTATGATATATTGAAATTTAATTCACAAGGCTGAAGCACATCTGAGAAAAATGAAGGCAAGCGAACAACTTCTGAAATAATTGCAACTGAATTTCAATGTGCCAAATCAATTCCCTTCTTATTCTTTCATTTCATATTTGTCTGTTATTTCATTATTTGGAATCATAGAAAAGCACTGCCGTCAAGTCAGCAGCTTTTGTGCTCGTGTTGAAATTCATTGCCCAAGCCATAGTTTTCCGGAATGATAGCAAAATGAAGAATATTTGAAAATAAATATCGAAATTTCTTTTCAAATTGCTCAGGATCATCACGACAATTGCACAAAGTTGTTCATCAGCATTTTCGAACCATTTACCAAGTTTCATCAGGATTGAATCAGTATCTTTTGAATTACTCCGGAAAGATCAACCATACCGGATAAAAAGTCAAGAGATTTGAGCAAGACTTTTTTCATACTTGATGAATGGTTTTCGAAAACAAATGTTTCGAAAAAAAGTTGAAAAAATTTTTTTTCGATTTACTTAAAGTATGATCTCAACAGAATTTTGCAAAAAGTTGCGCGTCGTTATGCTAATAATGATAATAGTAATAATATTTATTGATCCTCTGGATTGATAATACAATATGGGACAGGTCATTGAAAGCAAGAAGTGATAATGAAATAAACAACAACAACAACTTCAACTAACTGCCAAATTTCAATCCAATGGCTCAAGCAGTTCCTGCAACATCAGGAAAATAACAAAGTTTCAAATGAATATAACACCGACACCGTTAGGCTGATTTTGCCCATCAACGAACTTGACTGTAGTTTTTGGAAATGCAAACTACCCGAAAAGTTTCAAGTCGATCCAGATTTATGTTTTTTTATTGTGACCACGGCTAATTTCGACTCAAAATTCGAAAATTACTGACATTTGGACAAAATAATAGCACGCTTTTCCCCAGGACATGCGTACAAGAATTAGTTTATTCATGTTTTTCGGCACTCCAAATGATCGTCATAAATAAACGTACCTACCTAGGTAATTTTCCAAGTTTGTCTTGACGTTTCATTCCAATTCCTTCACAAAACAATAAATATCTCTTTCTGTTCTTATTTTGTGAACAACGTTCTCGTAACTCTCCATGTATTTTTATGGGACGCTGTATGAGGAAGCCCACAAGAGGAATCGAAAAACATTGGCATTGGACGCAACTATGTCTTATAATGCATAAACTATTTGCCGGATATCGCTGAAATTTAGCATGAACATCTTAACCTTCATCTCAAAATCGAGTACCACACTCCAACTCTGTTAAATACGTATTTTTGGGAATATTATAAAATTTCAATTATTTATAGGTATTCACGGAATCATGGTCTGGATTTTGAGCATTTATGGATTCGATCATCTTAACCACACACAGTAACTGCTCAAAAGAATGACGAATTCGTGAATGGGTCGAGTCCGCCCAATGATTCCGTAGTTATGAAAGTAAACTTATACACTGGATGTGACTGGTAACTGGATGGGTGAGCGAAGCGGATAACTATACGAAGGATTACTTCCAAACTTCAACATTTTCAGATTCGAGCGAGGATGCAAAAGGAGGATAATTGAGATGTTAGCTCAAAACTCTCACATACTAATCTTGATATCACTCAAGAAATCTCTGTGCAAATTCTTGATTAATTATGCAAAAAAGTTCGACACGCGAAGTAGTGTACAATAAATAAAACACACACAATAATAGAGAAAATCTGAAAATTGGCTGTGAAAATTCACGAATAACAGTTATGAAAGTAACAAAGATGTGAATCTAATATCAGTTCTCTTCGAATAAATAATTCGATCAGATTAATAATTTTCTCGCATTGATAATACTGATACAATTGCAATATTTAATGCGGAAAGCCGACGATCTCAACAACTCCCGTCTACAAACGAAAAATTATTCAATAAGCTCTACTAAACGATAACTTGCTGTTTCCTAGAACAAGTGCGTAATGATTGAAACTGTGTTTGATTTCATATCAATGGAATTAATGGACAGGTCACATTTCCTGAAGGATTTCAATCAATACAGTCGTTACTATTGATAATTATGTCATCAATTCATCTTGATCCCTTGAAACCAATTGGCTCCTTCGGCAAATTCATGAATGTTAATGTAAAATCCGAAAATCACCAAAATCAGATTCAATAGAAATGTTACCTTTCCCTGAAATGAACTATTGAGTTTCATGCTATTTTGAAGACTTTGCACGAATATTTTTATCATAAAAGTTCACAGCCAGGAGGTTATAATTTTATTATTATTATTTATTTAGTAAGAGCTGAGGCTACGCCCTGTTGCAGAAGTTGTGTTGATATGAATAGAGGGAATTCAAATCTGGTATTTCATGCTTATGTCTAGAAAAATGGTGTGAATTTGGAAAATATTTTCTTACATATGGAACTGCACTCATCAGCAATTTTAAGCGTTAAAGGTTTTTCAATCACTCTCAATTTACAGACATTACCCAAAATACCGAGGTGAATAAGCGATATTGCCGAAATTTCGAAAAGCCTGAATAATAGTGAGATATGAGAATTTTTTGACATTCTGAACAGTCATGACCTAGTAACCTGTTCCAATATTGTTAAACTGGATCCCCTGTATTTCAAATCCCTTGGAAAATGGCGAATATTCATCCCAGAAGACGAAATAGATAACTCAGACTGATGAATTCCGATTTGATATAATAATAATTCCAAGCGCTCTCAATGAAAAACCCTTCATGGGAACTGGGGCAATTTATCAATTTTCAAACGTTTATAAGTATGGATTTCCAGATCAATGTCGAACCTGAGAATATCTGAGGTATTGAACATTTGTTCCACATTTTCTCGATATAGAGAAACAGAAAAACACTTATTACTTATCCAATCAGTAGATCTTCTGTACGCATCTCGATCGAAGAAAAAAAGACATAACGAGTATGGGACAAGACTCTGGCATAATTAGCAGGAACTTTTAACTCGGAGTGAAATGCTTCGAGAATTAATTATTAATTTCCTTCCACCTTTTACTCGTCCGAAATAGAAATGTAAAAATGATTTACATTCATGATCTTCGGTGGTAATTACTCGGGATGGAGTTGCAGTTCATTCGAGTGAAATAAACGAACCATTTAATACCCACCCACGCCAAGAGCTGTATAGTAAGTCATATTAGTATTTGAGCGCCAAAAGCGAAGTCCAGCAATACTGATAAATACTGTTTGAATTATGGTCGACGTGAAATTTTCCTACCGTCTAAAGGTAGATCCACACATATTCATGACGGGACGTAGCGTACCGTACACTGAACTGAACAGTGGGAAAAACTATCGGGATAGACTAGCAGTTCATTCGAGTGGGATAAAAGAACCATTTCACACCAACCCAAGCCAACAGCTGTAAAAGAAATAATTTAAGTCTTTGAGCGCCCAAAGCGAAGTCCTGCAATATTGCATATATAAGTTAAAAACTAAGTTCCTCTTTTTACGCGATCAGCATCAGATTGAAATATTCCTTGCCTGTTGATGCATTGATTGGAGTTTGCTATAACCTAGCATTTAGTCATATTGTTTATAACATGGGTCTGTTCATCTGAGTTCCACAGAATTTTCATGGCACAGAAACGTATTTTGAGGATGATATTCGGATTGAATCCACGTGATTCTTGTAGGCCTCTTCTCAAAAATTATGAAATATTAAGTGCTCCCAGTATTTTCATCTAAAAATGTCTTAGATATGCTAATGAAAATGAGCAAGAGTTTGTTAAACTGTGTAGCTTTCATGATAATAATACTAGAAATAAAGAAATATGTCTATACCAAGACATAGCACCAGTAAATTCGCAACATCAAATTTTATCAGTGTATAATTCTTCATTATAAACTTCCTGATTGTATTGAATCCTCGAACGATAAGAGTTTTCGTAGATCAGTGAAAACATTGTTACTTGGGAAGGCCTACTATAGTAGAGGCGAATATTTGTCGGATATGCTTTAGAGTTAGCTCTAAAAATTGTTGCATATTTGTGTATATGTTTTATGTCTTTTCTTTGCTTCATTGTTGTAGTTAACTTGGCAATCGTTGACATGTCCTATACATTGTGAAAATGTCCGACAGGATGAATAAAGATAATTATCATTATTAATAGAGCCACTCAAGGACCAATCAACCTTAGTCCATTGCAAAAATATCATATAACCTTATGAATTAAAATAAAACATCATTCCTGTTCGGAAATTATAGATCCTAGGATCTTTTGATCTCATACATTTCATGTGGAAAACAAATAGATTTTCAGGTATGTTTGAATACTAGCACGAAACATTCACTGAACTAAGGTTGATTTGCCTTTGAATGGCTGAAATACTGTTTGAATTATCGTCAACGTGAAATTTTCCAACCGTCTAAAGGTAGATCCCCACGTATTCATGACGGGACGTACACTGAACTGAACAGTGGGAAAGGAATATCGAGATGGACTAGCAATTCATTCGAATGGGATAAAGAAACCATTCCATACCAACCCAAGCCAAGAGCTAAATAGTAGCCATATTAGTCTTCGAGCGCCCAAGCGAAGGGCTGCAATATTGATTAATACAGTTTGAATTAAGGTCAACGTGAAATTCTCCTACGGTCTAAAGGTAGATTCACACATATCAATGACGGGACGTACCGTACCGAACACAGATTATTAAACACAGTGCCCCCAGCTCCTGTGTACTCCCCTCCTTGATATCCACTGAAAAATGATCCACAAATAATATCACTATGCAGGCTAAAATTTAGTCAGGCAGCTCATTTATAAACAAAAAGGAAATCAGGGGACCCAAAAGTGATCCCTGAGGAACACCAATATTACAGGTGCACTCCTGAGAATAAAAGTTACTTAATCGAACGAAAATTTTGCGGTTGAAATGGTAACTATGAACGAAATCGAGGAAGACTTCTCTAAAACCCATCTGGTACATTTTATCGATAATTTCAATTATTTTGCATTTTTTTTATATTTTGTACGGACCCACAGCACAGGAATGGTCTATATTTTCTTTATTTCCCTTTCCTGATAATTCCATTTTTTAATGTTGATTGTAAATCAATGAAATTTTTGATGAATAAATGAATCGTGAATTTTTACTAACTACTAATTCGCAGACATGTGTAGAGTGTCCACTAGATGTAAATGAAGGTTCACAATAGTGAATCGACAATTTATGTATTCCTTCATGAGTAGTTCTATAATCAATGCCAGAATCCTCTTTTGTGTTGAGCTTGCCTCATATTAAGAGCAAACAATACCGCGATTTCCGGAAATCTCGACGTTTATATGATTATATATGATATGATTTATATTTTTTCAACCATTTGCACCAAAAAAATTCGTTGAAAAAACAAACTCTGGTCTACAGAAGTCACCCCGATATATGCGTCAGCTTTGTTTGCTCTTGAAATAAAGATCTCCTTGTAAGTGTTCTTCAAATGCGCATTGGTTCGTTCCATAAACGCTAATCAACCGTCTTTAAAATAAAGCTTCCTTTCGTACGCCAATCTTATGTTTCATAATGTTGACTATTCTGAGAACTACAGTGATTCCACGAATACGGCTGTTGATATCCTCTTGAAACTGCTTGTTATGTGATAGATTCGTCAAGGAAGGAGCATAAATGTCTTTCGAGAAGGAACTTTAGTAAATTCAGGCATGAGGAATGTATATTGAGAACAGCTGTTAAGGTATGGACCATACGGTTTTCCAAGGCCTTCATTTCCTCACTGAAAATCAAACGACTTTTGATTTCGCGCTTCTGCCCAGTACACTTCATTTGAGATGCAAAATTCAATGGATTCCTTCGATATTTTGATACATTGTGATAATCTCCAAACACTTGAGATTAACTGACAAAATGGAGCGCTGTAAACAAACTATAAGGCAGGTGTCTATCAGATTCCGTTCAAATCTAGACGACTGTTAAGCCAACTCAGAGACAAATATAATTTCGACAGACTCCTCCTATTTCGAAATATAATTACCTGATACTTTTTTGACAGTATACAGTGCACGTCAAAATTATGGAACAAATTAATTTTCCCAGAAGAAAAATATTTGGCAACGAAATCCTGAAACAGGTCAATTTTTGTTTCAATTTTACCAAATTTTTATGCATTTTTGAAGGATTTTTGTTGCACCCTGAGTCATCCCCATCAACCCTCTAAATTTTTTTGACTAGGGAAATTGGGTCATGTGGTACTTTTTTGGCTAGGTCTTTGTATACAGGCGTGATGCAGACATTTTCAAGAAAAAAAATTTTTTTTTGAAATATTAGTTAGTACTAAGAGGTTTTCAGTATATGCACTTTGTCGTGGCTCATTTACTTTGCGACGATGGTTCCTGATGAAATTTGTCACCGAATGAAAGTCGACCATTACAATTTTGTTCATGTACAACTTTCAACCCCTACGAACCCTTAAGTGGAGAAAAATGGAGGGGGTTGAAAGTTGTGCATGGACAAAACTGTAATGGTCGACTTTCATTCGGTGACATATTTCAGCAGGTACCATCGTCTCAAAGTAAATGAGCCATGACAAAGTGCACATCTGAAAACCTCTTCGAACTAACTAATTTTAAAAAAAAAATATTTTCTTGAAAATTTCTGCACGCCTGTAAATAAGATACAAAGACCTTACCAAAAAAATTTCAAAAAGCACTGCCGTGAAGGCAGCAACTTTTGCGCGCATGTTCAATGTAGATGACCGCCTCAGCAACGAATTTGAACGTGCGCGCGTACCAAATTTCAGTTCGATCGATCATAAGTTCTGGAGATATCGGGAAAAAATATGTCAAATTTCGAGGTTTTCTTCTCGATATCGTTGATTTCTTCGGTATTACTCGAGAAATACTGATTCAGTCCTGATTAAACTTCACAGCTAGTTTTAAGATGCTAAAAGACAACTTTATGCAAAATTTCGTGATAATCGTGTTATTAGAACAATTTGAAAAAAAAAATTTATATGATTTTCTCATCATATCATCCTCATTAAATTCTGTATGAAACTTCGAACTGTTATTTTCGATGAAGTACTGGATTTCAATTCGATCTGGTCTGTATTTTTGGAAATATTGGAAAAATAAAATTTTGATTGGGTATATCTACGGAATCATTGGGCGGATTTTACCCATTCACGAATTCGACCTTCGTAATTAAGCCCCAAACCTACTCTACAAATATCGAGTTTCTAAGTCGTTTCTTCCGGAAGTTATTGTGTTTACGGTCAGCCTAACGGCCGACTGCGTAAACACAATAACTTCCGAAAGAAACAACTTAGAAACTCGATATTTGTAGAGAAGGTTTGGACCTCAATTACGAAGGCCGAATTCGTGAATGGGTAAAATCCACCCAATGATTCCGTAGATATACCCAATCAAAATTTTATTTTTCCAATATTTCCAAAAATACAGACCAGATCGAATTGAAATCCAGTACTTCATCGAAAATAACAGTTCGAAGTTTCATACAGAATTTAATGAGGATGATATGATGAAAAAATCATATAAATTTTTTTTTTCAAATTGTTCTAATAACCCGATTATCACGAAATTTTGCACAAAGTTGTCTTTCAGCATCTCAAAACTAGCTGTGAAGTTTAATCAGGACTGAATCAGTATTTCTCGAGTAATACCAAAAAAATCAACGATATCGAGAAGAAAACCTCGAAATTTGACATATTTTTTCCCGATATCTCCGAAACTTATGATCGTATCGAGCTGAAATTTGGTACACTGCTGTGAAATTAGAAGGTCAAAGTGTGAGTATAATTTTTTTTGGATATGATGAATGGTTTCCGAAAAAAAAATTTTTTTGTAAAAAAATTTCGAAAAAAATTTTTTTTAAATTTATTGACAATATGATCTTGACGAAATTTGGCTCAAAGTTGCGCGTCGTTATACTCCACCAAACTGCCAAGTTTGAATCCAATCGCTCAAGTAGTTTCTGAAATAAAAAATAAATAACTTCAAAACTTCAAATGCCTATAACTCCGAAACTATTCGATCGATTTGGCCCCTTAACGAACTTAACCGCGGCATTCCAATGCGCGACCTACCCTGAAAGTTTCAAGTCGCTAGCTCACTTCGTTCGACAGTTATCGTGTCTACGGCCGGCCGGCCGGCCGGCCGGACAGAATCGATTTTGACACCGGATTCATCATCAGTGAGTCCAACCTAGTCGATTGAGACCATTTTCGGCTCAATCATCCAAAATTACAGACATTTGATCAAAACGATAGCACGCTGTTCCCCTAGAACATGCGCGCAAAAAGTACCACATGATCTACTTTCCCTATTCAAAAAATTCAGAGGGTTGATGAGGATGGCACAGAGTTTAACAAAAATCCTTCAAAAATGCATATAAATTTGGTAAAAGTGAAACAAAAGTTGACCTGTTTCAGGATTTTGTTGCCAAACATTTTTCTTCTCAGAAAATGAATTTTTTCCATAATTTTGACGCACACTGTATATTCGAAATTCCCTTTCAGGCTGACAAATGACCATATAACCAAAGAGGAAACTGCCAATATCCGTCTTCCGTTTGTAATTCTAGAAAATGAAGTCAGTAGGTTTCGCGCGCTTATTCGAATTTTTGGGCGAAATATTTCTATTTTTTTATTGCAAGGACACTACCATCACGAAATTTTGCACAAAATTGAGCCATCTTCATTCACCGAATAGTCACCAGGTTTAATCATCATCGAATCAATATTTTTGAGTAATTGCAGAAATATCAACGATACCGAGAAAAAAATCAAGAAATCTGAAAATTAAAATCAGATCAAACTGAAATATAATGAATTGTTTCTAAAACAAAATAATTCCAGCAAAAGTTTGAAAAACTTTCGAAAAAACAAAATTCTAACAAAATGTTGAAACCAGTTGCGGGTTTGAAACAGTACAACTCCATAACCGTTTGAGTGAGTTGATAAGTTAACGAAATCAGTCGGCACATTCTGATGCGATACCTCGACCCTAAAAGTTTCAATTCGATAGCTGTTTCCTTTCTCATGTTAATGTGACAACGAACGGCCAGTCGGACAGAATCAATTCATAGGATTCGTTGTCAGTGAGTCAATTAGACCAGGTACGCACATGCGATTTTCTGTCGCGCGATTGAATATTCCCGATCACCAACAAAGCAATTCGTTTTTGCGCGCATGTTCTAGGGGAACAGCGTGCTATCGTTTTGATCAAATGTCTGTAATTTTGGATGATTGAGCCGAAAATGGTCTCAATCGACTAGGTTGGACTCACTGATGACGAATCCGGTGTCAAAATCGATTCTGTCCGGCCGGCCGGCCGGCCGGCCGGTTGGCCGGCCGTAGACACGATAACTGTCGAACGAAGTGAGCTAGCAACTTGAAACTTTCAGGGTAGGTCGCGCATTGGAATGCCGCGGTTAAGTTCGTTAATGGGCCAAATCGATCGAATAGTTTCGGAGTTATAGGCATTTGAAGTTTTGAAGTTATTTATTTTTTATTTCAGAAACTACCTGAGCGATTGGATTCAAACTTGGCGGTTAGGTGAAGTACAACGACGCGCAACTTTGAGCCAAATTTCGTCAGGATTATATTGTTGGTTATTTTTAAAAAAAAATTTTTTCGAAATTTTTTTCCAAAAAAATTTTTTTTTCGGAAACCATTTATCATATCCAAGAAAAATTATACTCACGCTTTGACCTTCTAATTTCACAGCAATGCACCAAATTTCAGTTCGATACGATCATAAGTTTTGGAGATATCGGGAAAAAATATGTCAAATTTCGAGGTTTTCTTCTCGATATCGTTGATTTTTTCGGTATAACTCGAGAAATACTGATTCACGCCTGATTAAACTTCACAGCTAGTTTCAAGACGCTGAAAGACAACTTTATGCAAAATTTCGTAATAATCGGGTAATTAGAACAATTTGAAAAAAAAATTTATATGATTTTCTCATCATATCATCCTCATTAAATTCTGTATGAAACTTCGAACTGTTATTTTCGATGAAGTACTGGATTTCAATTCGATCTGATCTGTATTTTTGGAAATATTGGAAAAATAAAATTTTGATTGGGTATATCTACGGAATCATTGGGTGGATTTTACCCATTCACGAATTCGGCCTTCGTAATTAAGGTCCAAACCTTCTCTACAAATATCGAGTTTCTAAGTTGTTTCTTTCGGAAGTTATTGTGTTTACGCAGTCGGCCGTTAGGCTGACCGTAAACACAATAACTTCCGGAAGAAACGACTTAGAAACTCGATATTTGTAGAGTAGGTTTGGGGCTTAATTACGAAGGTCGAATTCGTGAATGGGTAAAATCCGCCCAATGATTCCGTAGATATACCCATTCAAAATTTTATTTTTACAATATTTCCAAAAATAGAGATCAGATCGAATTGAAATCCAGTACTTCATCGAAAATAACAGTTCGAAGTTTCATACAGAATTTAATGAGGATGATATGATGAGAAAATCATATAAATTTTTTTTTCAAATTGTTCTAATTACCCGATTATTACGAAATTTTGCATAAAGTTGTCTTTCAGCGTCTTGAAACTAGCTGTGAAGTTTAATCAGGCGTGAATCAGTATTTCTCGAGTTATACCGAAAAAATCAACGATATCGAGAAGAAAACATCGAAATTTGACATATTTTTTCCCGATATCTCCAGAACTTATGATCGTATCGAACTGAAATTTGGTACGCGCGCACGTTCAAATTCGTTGCTGAAGCGGTCATCTACATTGAACATGCGCGCAAAAGTTGCTGCCTTCACGGCAGTGCTTTTTGAAATTTTGAGAGTATGTGTTACATTTTTGCAACTAAACGATCGTAAAAATGCGCGATGTGGTCGCTTTTTTAGATTGAAGAATTTTCGGGAAAATAAAAAAATGAAGTGAAAAATGGAGAAATAACTAACATTGCGCCTTCTCACAAAAGAATTAAGTACATCCCAAAAAAAAATGTTTCCGAAAAATACTCACTGAAGCCTGCAGAACGCCACCCCGTCATTTCCTATAAACGTCGAAATTTCTCCGAAGTCTAATATTTCACGCAGCTATTGGCAACGTCAAATCATGTATACGGCATTCAGGTGCATGACCTTGAGAAACTTGAATGTGGCTGTGTTGCCTAGCCGTAATTTCATTCACCACGTGGTATTGGTTGCTCTTAAGAGCACACAGTACCTCGAATACAGGGTCTTTCACGAGGAACCTCACCCATATTTATACGGGAAACTACTGAACGTATTTTCATGAAATTCAGCACTTATAAGTATTTCACGATGCTGATGAAATCTAAAATATTTTCAAGGCATGAGCACCTCCGGTTTTTCCGGAAATGACGTCAACTTCCGTTTTTCAAATTAGAACACCATTTTTTTATTGCAGAAATTGATTCCTCAGAAAATTTCAATTTATTTTGATGTAACATTTTTCAGTTTTGGTTGGAAAATTCTCTCTGAGCGGGAAAATTCGAAAAAAAAATCTAAAATAGAGCTCCGCTGTAACAAGAATAACTTCGAGGTTTTTGGATGGAAAATTTTCATTTTTGGAATTTTTCAAGATGTAAGATTGATGTATCCACTTTAAAAATCGAAATCGCGATTCATGATACAGGGGGTGAACAAATCGCTTTCAAAGTTAGGGATGACAAAATCGTGAAAAATCAATTTTTTCAAATTAGAACCCCATTTTTTTATGGCAGATATTGAATCTACGTTAAAAAATAATGTGAGTGTATGCATCACACCCTTGCCCTAAAGTGGATATTTTCTGAGTTATTCACAAAAAACTGTTTTTCGTCTTGAATTTTCAGCTATTTTTTTTCCCTTCACGCCAAAAAGATGAAATTTTCAGGAACTGTTACTTAAACCATGTTTTAGATTTTATTACCCTAATATGCAAGAGAAAAAAGTTACAGGTTATTCCTAAATACAAGATGGCGAATTTGGATTCGAATTTGTATCGGAAACCTCTTTATTTCAACTAATCGGCCATCGGTTTTCTCTCCAGTGATAAATAAATAATTCCTTATGAACCATATGCAAAAACTTACCATGTTTTACATTATTTTTTTTTAATGATAGATATCATTAATTACATCTGTCAAATTCCTCTTTATTCAGTAGCATTTTGTGTTTACTATTAATTTGGTGATAATTCGTATTAAGTTATAAAATCGATCACTATGCCTAATTTTACCAATGAAGATTATTTAAATCTCATTCTACTTCATGGAGAATGTAATAAAGTTGTAGATAGAACGATTCGACTGTTCATTGAGAGGTTTCCTGACCGACCCAGACCAACGAGAGATACCATTAACAGAACCATGACAAACTTGAGAAATGTCGGATCTTTCGTTAAGAAAACTACATACAAAGAAAAAAGTGTAGTAGAAGATGAGAACAACGAAATTACAGTTCTTGCATATTTGAAGGGAAAAGAAATAGCTGAAAATTCAAGACGAAAAACAGTATTTTGTGAATAACTCAGAAAATATCCATTTTAGGGCAAGGGTGTGTTGCATACCCTCACATTATTTTTTAACGTAGATTCAATATCTGCCATAAAAAAATGGGGTTCTAATTTGAAAAAATTGATTTTTCACGATTTTGTCATCCCTAACTTTGAAAGCGATTTTTTCACCCCCTGTATCATGAATCGCGATTTCGATTTTTAAAGTGGATACATCATCAATATAAATTGAAATTTTCTAAGGAATCTTTTTCTGCAATAAAAAAATGGTGTTCTAATTTGAAAAACGGAAGTTGACGTCATTTCCGGAAAAACCGGAGGTGCTCATGCCTTGAAAATATTTTAGATTTCATCAGCATCGTGAAATACTTATAAGTGCTGAATTTCATAAAAATACGTTCAGTAGTTTCCCGTATAAATATGGGTGAGGTTCCTCGTGAAAGACCCTGTATAACGGGGTGACTGTAGAGGCCAGAGCTCGTTTTTCGAACAATTTTTTGGGTCAAATGGTTGAAAAAAAATAGGAAGAATGCACAATGTTGTCACTTATTTATAGTGAAGAATTTTCTGAAAAATAAAAACTGAAATGGAGTGAACAATGGAAAAATAACGAACATTGCGCATTCGCACGAAAGAATTATGTACACCCTAAAAAATTAGTTTTCAGAAAGTAGTTCACTAAAGCCTGCAGAACGACCCTCCGATTTCTCCTATTAATGTCGAGATTTCACGCATTCTAATACTTCTCACTGCTGCTGGCACCGTTAAAGCGTACAGACCTTAGGCAGGTGCCTGACCTTGAGATATTACCGAGGTTTTATGAAACTTGAATGTGGCCATGTTGCCGAGATCCACGAAGACGTTATTTACCAGCCCGCGAAACTGTTTGCTCTCAGGACCATTTTCGGGGGAAAATGCAAAATTACTGTCTTTTGGGCGGAACGATAGCACGTTAGATCAGCGTGTGGCACAGAAGTGTGCACTGCATGAAATAATACGAAAACCGAACACCCTGTGAAATCGAACTCGAATATATTTCAAGGTCTCACTACGCTCACTTTTTGCCATTTGGAAAGTGCATAATATTACAAGATCTACATTTCCATTTGTAGAATAGACATTAACCTTACCTTATTTATTACTCCGATGTACTCCCACAGTTTGCTTCACACACGGCGGCGTTCCACTCTCATATGTAATCTGCAAAAGAAATTTGTGATATTATTTATCGGACAAAGTGTATTTTAGGGACTTTTATTCCGGAATGAAAGTCGCCGTATTAAAAAAAAGGACTTTCTATCGACAAGGCACTAACTATAGAATACGTGATGGGCTGATGATCCGATAGTAGTTCTGAAAGATACAATATCGAAATTATTTCTGTGAAGCTTACTGTTCAGGAAAAGCTTTGCTTTTCTTCTTTCACTGGTGTTTTTCAATAAAGAATCAATTGAGAGTGTCATACTGTATAATGTAAACTTCCGGCAAAACGTACGAATGCGAATGTTTCGTTTAGCTTTAGCTGCCTTCCGAAACAGCGGCAACCGCGACTGATGGACACAGTACTGCTACGTGAGCAGAATCCTATTGCTTTGAGTTTTCAGGCTTTTCTGGGAAACATTTGGAGGTCACAGTTGCGTTGTTTCTTGAAAAAATGTCACTTTTCATTCCCAAGAATTTTTGGGAGAAGAAGACTGAAGTGGAATGGAGGATTAAAAATAAATATAATTGCGCATTGTACATTCCAAAAAAAATATTGCAAAATATAATCGCTGAATCCTACATATTGGAACCCCGTTTCCCTAGCTCACATCGAGATTCATAAAATTTCACGCATTCCACTATTTCTCGCAGCTATTGACATCGTTGCAGCATGCAGACCGTATACGGGTGCCTGTACTTGAGATGTTGACGAGGTTTTATGAACCTTGAATGTGACTGTGTTGTCGAAATGTATAGCAAGAGATTCTTGAGATGGTAGATAACCCCAGATATCCGCCCTCGGCGCAAACTCCAGTTAGACTAAACTTCATGTTTCAAAATCGCACCTGAACTTTCGCCATTTCGCAAATACTAATTTTTGTCATCACGAAAAAACAATTCTCAAGAATTACCCTCAATTGTTAATCCGAAACTTTTTATTTGAATTCCTGAATCATTTTTGTTGTTTCCATATTATTCGTCCATCACTCATTATTATTTCAGAATATCGCCCTTGGCAAATAGTGGATAATTGCAGGAGCAATTTTTTATGAACATCTGCAGGAGAAATCCTGTGAAGTGTGTCTTGAAAATATGGTGGAGTCTTCTTGAATAACTCATTCTATAAACATCTTTTATGTATCTGCATGAAGGTTTCCTGCCAATTCAAGTAATAGTCCTCGAGATATCCAGATTTTAAGTTTGAATTCATGTTTCATCCACGAAAATCTCAATGAACATTTAAGTTGCTATTGAACATCCACGTACTAAATTTTGATTCGGTTGGATCTGTTTTTAAGGAATATTGGAAAAATTAAACTTCAAATGATGGACGGAAACACTGGATGGACTTGGCCCCCCCTTCCGGAACATAATCTTCACGTTAGAACTCAGAATTGAATCTGCAAATTTCCAAGATTATCACTCAGAAAATATGGTGCGTGAAAACACAAATTCCCCTGAGTGAACTTTATGTATTTTTAGTGACTATTTTCATCTTAAAATTCAAGGCCTGAAAGATCTTATTGCCCGCAGTACAAACATATAGACATTTGGACAGAACGATAAAGCTGTGAAAGAAGCGAGCACTACCTATGGTAGTCGGAGAGCTCATGACACATGTTTCATGAAGCTTTTGATTCACGTTGAAATTTGACAAGACGGTACAAGGGGTTCATCATAAACTGGACAAACATTTATGGTCGTGTAGATGACATTGGGAGGGTAATTTTTGCCTTACGACATATACCCCGATATCAAAGCATATGCGAGATAAATCTTAGTTTTTATTGGTGGTCAATTCAATTGTGGTGTAGAATTCCGGAAAAAAAGTTGGATTTTTTTATACGCGATTGCCAAATTGGAAAGCCTTATTTTAATGTACTCGTTTTCAAAAGATTTTCCGTGAAAAAATTCTTCTTCTGACAAGTCTACAGTGAAGGGAAAATTCACTCAAAATTGTTGGCATCTTTCAAAGTTGGCAATCGAAAATGAATAATTCTAACTTAGCAGGTTTTCCGCCATTTTGAATTGTTTTTTCGCGAATTCTACACCACAATTTATTGACCACCGTTAAATATTACGATGTGGCCATAAACCGTTATTTCAACGGTCACGCATAACTTAACGCAGTTATCAAAATATTGCTCAAACTTGACATTAAACACCCAGTATCTCGCTGATGCTTCGAAAACGGGGTGTACGACATACGGCAAAAATGACTTCTCAAATGTCACCTACATAGCTATATATGTTTGTTCACTTCATGGTGAAACACCCTGTATATATAGGGTGGTCCAAGTAGTGACGTCAGCAATTTTTTTTAGATTCCTCATACCTGGGGTTATCCAAAAATATCCCATATGAGTTATGGAATTTTCTGTAGTTTCCGAGTTATAATTTTTTTGTTCTTTTTCAATTTATTATGCCAGCGAGGTTTCAAAAATTTATGTCTCTTTATATAGAGGATATTTTTCAGATTTTTTTGTAACACGATTTCTCTGAATGTTGTTTTAATAACAAAAATAACTCAGCTTACTGAAATTACTCGAAGGTACTCAAAAAAGGCTTGAAAGTTGAAACTTTAGTTTTCAGTAGGATTCACTCAAGCATTCAACTTCAATTTAAAAATTCAAAATGGGGTTTTCATAGCTTTTCGCTGAGTTTAAAAACTTCGCACGGTGCTAAACTACCAAAATGATGAGAAAAATATAGTATTTTAAGAGCCTTTTTTGTAGAAATCGGCCTTCGAATTCGGAAAGGATGAACAAATTTGACACACGATTAAAGTTATTTTCTACTTTCTATCATTCTTATAGTGAATTAAACTCGAAATTGTGAATTTACAGTAATTCCTGTTGAAATTCCTCAGAATTAACTGCCACTCATGTAATGTTTACGAAAACTTTGGTCTTACCACTGATTGAACATGTAAGCATATTTCAAAATTGGTAGATGGGAAATTACTTGCTCTTGGATGAGAAATAAAAAGCACAAATTACTGAAAAACTACTATTAACTAGAATAATCTGCAAAACCTTTTCCTCCATGAATACATAATTTTCAATGATTTTCGTTTCATTTTTTATCCGCATCTGAGAGTTTTTGTCTTAATTCTGTTTCGTACACCACGTTGCACTAGCTCTTTGTAAAATCCCCAAACAAAAAAAAACGATGGGGTTTAGGTCTGGCGAACGCGTAGACCTTTCGATCCGAATCCATCTTAATGTAAAAATAACACGAGCGACAATTATTTTACCGGAATTTCAATGAAAATTACTTTAAAGTCACATGCATTTTCAAGATCAATTCACCATAAGAATGAAAAAAATAGCTTCAATCGTTTTTCAATGATTTTTAGCCTATTCGCCTTCAAAGGCCGATTACAGCAAAAAAAAGGCGAATAAAGTACTATTTTTATCTTTTGATTTTGGAAGTGTAGGACCGAGCTAAGTTTTTAAACTCAGCCAGAAGCTATGAAAACTCCTTTTGTATTTTTAAATTGAAGTTGAATACTGATAAGTTTAGTTCTAACTTTCAAGCCTTTTTTGAGTACCTTTGAGTTACTTTAGGAAGCTGAATTATTTTTGTTATTGACACAACATTTGGGGAGATCGTGTTAAAAAAAATCTGCAAAATACGCACTACCTAAAGAGATGAAAAAATTTTAAACCTCGCTGACATAATAAATTTAAAAAAAAAACAAAAAAATTATAACTCGAAAACTATAATACAAAAATCGCGTAACATATTTTTGGATACTCACAGGTGTGAGGAATCAAAAAAAAAAATTTGTCATCACTACTTGGACCACCAGGTATAGGCTGGATGAGTATGTAATCGAGCGTCCTTCTGAACTATCTGGGTACACCAAGTACTGCGCATACAAAGAAGTTGCTAAAAAATGTTGCTCAAAACAAGAATCATTCGACAATTTAATTTCTGTAGAATAGAAAAATCAATGGGGAAGACCATTTTGGAGAAAGTAATATTGAACAAAATTACCCCGAAGTTTCCTTTTTAGGATACAAAAATAAGTGTGTGTTTCAGGACCAGACAAAATCAAGTCGACAATTTACCTGCCATCGAGTTGAAATTAACAAGACTCCACTCACTTTACTACTCAATGGCGACTTAAATGCCGAATAGTTTATATTTGGTCCTGAGAAAAAAAAATATTTTTGTCACATAAAAAATTAAACTTTGGGGTAACTTTGTTCGATATAACCTCCTTCAAAATGGTGTTCCGTATTGATATTTTAAATCTACGGAAATGAACTCATCGAATTATTCTTGTTTCGCCCAACATTTATTCGCAACTTCTTTGTATACATAGTATCTGGTATACCCAGGTAGGTCCGAAAGGCACTCGATTGTATACTCATCTAGCGTATATATGCCATCGGGGAAATTTTCAACTTGAACCTTACACTTCATGAAACATGTGTCAGGAGATCTCGGACTATGGTGGTAATGCGAAAAAGTGAATCCGTACATTGCGGGAGAGAACACGGCACAGTATGTGCTTCTGGTGAAGTATCTCTTACCATTTTCTGGGTCACGAAACAATTCGATTTCAAGGTGTTGATTAGAGATCTTATCGCTCCGATGTCGCGAATCTTATCAGAGCACAGGTGGATTGTGCCACTTACTACAATATTTCTGTCAGATATTGACATGAAGAAATCTGGCATTGCCCTAAGCTCTTTTATGATGAAATTGCTAATCACAATCCAGTTAAGGCGATGCGTAGAAAATATCCGTATTCAAATCTGCGAACAAGAACTACGGTCAAAGAAAATTAGCATTCAGAAACTTGTCCGGGGAATAAATATCGGATTCTGCGGGTTGTAACAGCTAGTCCACGTCGTCTACAATGTTAATTTCTTCGCAATTCGCAACTACTGCTAAGCGATACGTCCTCTGGTGACAGAAATTCGAACACTTCCAAGCTAGTAGTTTTTCGACGTGCCTGTTATTCTAACGTAATTTGCTTACTTTTGGAGTTCATTTTCGAGCTTTTGTGTTGTTCTCCGATTTGAAATTTTGGATTACCTAAAGTGTTTGTAATATTCATCAATCGATTCCTTTCTTTCCGATTAAACATTTCGATCGTATTAATTCGAAAGGGCATCCTCCCGAAATGACTATTGTTGTGTGCCTCAACTCAATGTTATTCATGGTCAAAGAAGAAAGGATCATCTAGTGCCTCTAGTTTTCATTTTTTCCAAAGTCAAATGAAATTAAAGTTAATTTGGAAACAGCATTTGGCAGGGAACTCAATGATAGAAGAATGGCCTAGCTTTAGAAATTGAAGATTGGAAAACAGGTCACGAAATACATGAAAGTATGTTCACTGCATTTCTCTGAAGATGTTTCTTTTCATAAAGGTAAATTACCTACAATGTATTTATTTCGAAACAACTTCATGTCATGATGTTTTCAGGTGTAATTAAAAATGAGAGAATTTTGAAGGAAAATGCTGTAGAGAAACTACCGAGCACTTCTGCAGCTACCTAATTCACATACTACATAAAATCATATTCTAAAAGAGTGATCTGGTTGAAAATCTGAGAAAAACTAGATATACTGTTAGGGTTGATAATAGCTGAAGTTACTCATATAAATACATCAATACTTTTCATTTCCTTATATAGGTAGGTTGAACCGGCTGTGACATTTTTCATTTTGTATGTGTATCTTGAGCTGCTGTAATATGAAAATGAAATCAATTATATGTCTATCTGTTTCCTTCTCTTTAGAAATACGATGCAAAAGAACTAAAGCAGAAAATCTTTTTTCATTTTATTGATTCACTCGTTTGTAAACAAGGAACAAGTCATATCATTTGGACTGATTCTAGATTTACCACATAATATAGCCTGCATTCAACACTTCTTCACATAAATAACAGTCCTTAAAGTACTTATTGAGGTGCCTTTTTTTCCAGAAATTCAAGTGAACTGAGATATTGGTTTATTTTGATCCACCAAGCAACATACACTAAAATAACATCGAAATTATCCTCCAGGAACGATTTAAAGTACGATTTTATATCGTGATCCAAATGAAAAGTTCCTTCTCAAGAAATCTTACACAAAACTATAATAATTTCTTTAAATATTCAAGCTCTGCTTAATAAATATTCGTTCTCCACCACATTTCTAAGGTTTGTTTACATAAAACTACTAGCTTGGACAGGTTCCAAATTTATCCGTTAGGGCGCTGGCATCTTCGCAGAAGTTCCCAATAACAACTGGCCGATGTTGCCTGTGCTCTGGCCGGAGCGACATCTTTAAGAGAATCGGTTCAGTTCAATTGGCGCTTTATTGAATTTCCGCACTTTTTGCTAGCGTACAACTCGAGTTCATTTTTTAAAGCGGTCATCTGAGCGTTGCTTTCGCAATGTGCCCAACTATATCACGATTAAAGGAGCAATTAAAACACGGGTAATTACTTCCACTATTGCCAGAGGTGGTCTGAGGGGTATTCAGCGTCGAAGAAAGCGATCAGAATGGTTCATTTGGGTCAGGTATAATTGAGGATCGAAAATTTTCTCCATAAGTTATGGTGCAGCAAATTTTTAATCGAATGACCTGAGTATGCTCCGACAATATCCGAATGCGAATGATTCAATATTTACTCTTCACCTATCCATGTACCAATAAGTACTCATTTTCTCAATATAAACACACTGGTGATATAGTGATATTCTTTTTACTAGCTTCAACTGAAATTTGCTAAGATTCACAGCCAAACTCAACAGTTCAGTTGTGAAACATGTTTCATTTATCATATTTTGGTGACATTCATGATATCCATGTCGTAGTGAGCAAGAAGTAAGACTTGATTTGGTTAATTAATCTGTGGGAATTTTTAGGTTTAAGTTCAGATTTGAGTTTTGTTGATCATTGGAAGATTTTGAGTGTTCTCTGTTGAATTCGTTAAGGGGCAAAATCTGCTAAACGGTTTCGGAGTTATAGACATTGTACAGTGCGCGTCAAAATTATGGAACAAATTTATTTTCTCAGAAGAAAAATATTTGTCAACAAAATCCTGAAACAGCATTTTTGAAGGATTTTTGTTGCACCCTGTACCATCCCCATCAAATTTTTTGAATAGGGAAAGTGGGTCGTGTGGTACTTTTCTGGCAAGGTTTGTATCTTCTTTACAGGCGTGCAGAAATTTTCAAGAAAAAAAAATTTTATTCTGGAAAATTTGTTACTTCAAAGAGGTTTTCAGTATGTGCACTTTGTCATGGCTCATTTACTTTGAGATGATGGTACCTGATGAAATTTGCCACCGAATGAAATTCGACCATTACAGTTTTGTTCATGCACAACTTTCAACCCCTACGAACACTTTAATGGAGAAAAAAATGGAGTGACTTTGAAAATTTATTTCGGCATTGAAGTGCATTACAAGATAAGTTCAATTAAATGTTCAAAATGACCACCATCCTTCTGGAGGCAATAATCAAAGCGTTTACACATTCTTCCTGTACCTTCAATAGAAACGTACTAATATCATACCTACTTAAGATCATAACTGAACCGCAGTGTTTCACACATTCTAATTTTTCACCTGAGGGGGTTGAAAGTTGCGCAAGAACAAAACTGACTGTAATGGTCGACTTTCATTCGGTGACAAATTTCATCAGGTACCATCGTCTCAAAGTAAATGAGCCATGACAACCTCTTCGAACTAATTGTTCAAAAAAAAATTTTTTTCCTTGAAAATTTCTGCACGCCTGTAAAGAAGATAAAAAGACCTTGCCAAAAAAGTACCACATGACCCACTTTCCCTATTCAAAAAATTTAGAGGGTTGATGGGGATGGCACAGGGTGCAACAAAAATCCTTCAAAAATGCATATAAATTTGGTAAAAGTGAAACAAAAATTGACCTGTTTCAGGATTTTGTTGCCAAATAATTTTCTTCTGAGAAAATGAATATGTTCCATAATTTTGAAGCGCACTGTATAAAAAGCCCGCACAACAATGATTCAGAATTGATTATCATTAAACGGTTCAAATCAATCCTCAACTCCCCAACTGAAGTATCTTGAGTTCACGAGCGGGAATTTCATCTCAATAATCAATTTAAGTAATCACTATCAATTTATCGATTACTATCACTCTCAATTTATCACTTATTGTCCTAACTAAATTAATAATTTAAGTGGTATTGCTAAATTAATAGGTCGTCGCCTATCAATTATGATTGAAATCGAGCGAAAATAATATTCAGAAGTTTCTTGCTGCAACTGGAGATTTTTAATAAATAACCGCCGTATGTTTGACCACGCACTGTCGGTTTTTGATTTATATGGACTGTTTACTCGCTATCGTCCAATATAGCAGGCGCAGTCTAATCAATCAATATAATGAGACCAGTTCGATCATACAAAACACGACGAAATTTTACACAAAGGTCAATAGATTGAAATTCAAAATGTACCGATTCCTCTTTATCTTCAGCATATTCTTGGTCATCAAATTTTAGACCTTAAGTAGTAATATTGTTCAGAAGTCTGGAACATCATAACTATGCCGAAAAAAAAGTTTTAATTTGTAATGTGAATTTGTACTGTGCTGCTATTTCTCTATCTGATAATTTGTATGCTCGGGTAGATTCGTTCCATACTGGCTTCTCTTCTCTTACAATGTTTTCTTCGTTACATTTTCCTTCTTTCATTATTGATATTACTACATAATGGTCGCTTCCAATTTCTGAACCCCTTCTCACTCTTGTATCTAGTACCCTAGACATATTTTCTCTTTGTACCAGGACATAGTCAATGATTGATTTTTCTCCTCTACTTGCCATTTCTCTAGTGAACTTGTGAATTTCTTTATGTTCAAAGAAAGTGTTTGTTATCATGTAGTCGTTAAGTATACAAAACTCTAACATTTTTTCACTGTTGTTATTTCTGGTATTCTCTCCATGAGGTCCCAAGACGGTGTTCTGTGATTTCTTAATTTGGTCTTACTTTTCATAACTTCCAATTTTTCGCGCCCATTTTCTAGTTCAATAAGGTGAACTTTAGGTCCGATCTTCTTAATAGTCTTTATTTTTGTCTCCACTTGCATGTTCTTGTTGAAGAAGTCTTTCATCTCAACTTCCATCTTTTCTTGTTGGGTGTGGTCGAGAGCTAATCCTGTCACCACTATATTGTGTCGTCTTTTGTCTACATCCATGTGCTCGAGCCTAGAGTTTATAATTTTCATTTCTGTTCTCAACTTTTCATTTTCTTTTTTGATTTCGGCATTCTCTTTTATCCTCCTCATTTCCTCTTGGTAACATTTCTGTTCCATCCTTATTTCTTTCATGTCTTGCATTAATACCTGCATCATTTCCATCATCTTGTCCAACTTATCTTCATTTAACTTAGGTTTTTGTGGTGTTCGCAATATTCTCTTGCTTTTAGTAAATACTCCCTCTTCACTTTCAGTGTTCCTCTTTTTTTTTCCTTCATCGCTTGTGTACTCTTCCATTTCGCTTTCGTGCATGATGTTCTGCCAACTTGTATTTAGATCTGAGTACGTCTCTGTCGGTTTATGGGTTTATCTGAATAGATAACATGTTTATCTTATCTTCTGCAACAGCTGGCTTCTTTTCAATTGTCGAATTTCCAGTGTTAATTTTCTGTTTATTTTAACTTTTCGTATATTTTATTCAATCCTACCTTGAAAATTGTTGTAAACTTCGATGGATATTCTTCTATTGATCGCCTATGCTCACTTTTGTGATTTCTTTGCTCGTAATTTCCCAATTAACTGAGTTAAACCACGGAGCACTTAACTTCGCTCGTTTCTTTATAGTCGCCAGGGACGGATCCCTGAGGACAGAGGAAAAATTTGAAGATATTATTGACGATATACCGAATAAATCTACCGAAGAACTATGGAAATCCTTCAAAAATATTATTGTGGAGACTGCAAGGGAAGTATGTGGGACCAGTAAAAGGACGAATGATTGAAAGCAGACGGCATGGTGGACCGAAGAAATAAAGAGACATGTAAAAGAGAAGAAACAGAAGTGGAAGAATTATTTGAAGGAGAAGACGAAAGAGAGCTACGAAATATACACGGAGGTGAGAAAAAAGGTGAAAAATCTTGTGTAGAAATCAAAAATAAAGGATGTAAAGATTTTGGAGAAAAAATGGAAAAGGACTACAAGGCAAACAAGAAATTATTTTTTCGAGTATTGAAATCAATGGGAAAGGAAAAGATAGGCAACAAGAGAATTTTGAAGGACAAGATGGGAAATAGATTAACCATTGACAAAGAAATTATGAATAGGTGGAAAGAATACTTCCAGGACTTACTGAAGGACCCAAATGAACCAGAAGAAGAAAAAGAACATAATGATATAGTAGTACATGAAGAGAACAACTTTCTGGAACAGATTACAATATAGGAACTGAAGGGGGCAATAAAGACCCTTAAAAATGGAAAATCACCTGGATATGATAAAATAACAAATGAAATGATAAAACATCTAGATAAGTCAGGAGAAAAGATACTTCTAGAGATTTACAACCGAGTATGGAATGAAGAAATAATACCAAGTGACTGGAAAATTGCTCAAATCGTACCCATATATAAGAAAGGTGATAAGCTTAATTGTAAGAACCATAGAGGCATAACTTTAATAAGCACATTGATGAAAATATATGAGAAAATTATTGACAATAAGATAAGACCTAAAATTGAACACACACTAGAGGAACAACAGAGTGGCTTCAGAAAAGGTAGGAGTATACAGGACCATATATTTATGTAAAAACAATCAATAGCAAAAATGAAAATAGAAAGATGTACTTGGGCTTCATAGATCTACAGAAGGCATTTGACAAAGTTGGCGGAGACGAATTATGGAGAATGTAAGAACACAGAGGAATCAATATAAAGATAGTCAGAGTTATCAAAAATATATACAACAGCAATAAAAACTGCGTCGTTTACCAAAACGTAGTCTCAGAAGAGTTTAAAACATCAAAAGGACTACGGCAGGGAGGAAGCCTGAGCCCATTACTCTTCACAGTATACATCGATGAGGTAATAAAAAAATGCATGCCTTAAGTGAGCAGGTTCCATCTAGGTTTTCTCAAACTGCAGAGGGTGGATGTACATGGTGGAGCTTTTGCAGATGATGTTATGATAATGGCAGAAAATGAGAAGGATCTACAGAGGAACCTGAATATATGGAATATAGAGGTGAAAATGCTTGGAATGGAGATGAATCTAGAAAAGATGTATGTTGGATCTGACAGACAAGAGATGAATGTTCAGATCGAAGGAGTAAAGATTGAGCAGGTGAAGATGTTCAGATATTTGGGAGTAGAGGTAGAAGAGAGCGGCAACGAAGATGCAGAAATTAATAATAGACTAGAGAAAACCATTAAGCTGTATCACACGATGAACAGAGGATTCATGGGTAGAAAGGAAATATCCAAGGTTAACGTTTTCAAGACCATATATCGACCAATTCTAACCTTTGGATGCGAGTCTTGGACACTCGATAAACGACAGAAAAGTCGCATACAGGCAGTAGAGATGGAGTACCTGAGAAGAGCTAAAGGTGTTACAAGAATGGACAGATTAAGAAACACAGATATAAGAGAAGAACTACAGATACAGTCAACACTAGAATTCATAGAGAAGCGACAGTTGAGCTGGTGGGGACATCTAGTAAGAATGGACGAAGAGAGACCAGTTAAAAGAGTATGGGAAGCGAAAGTGCAAGGAAGGAGGAAGCGGGGTAGACCTAAACGAACATCAAAATTTGGCATATTTTTCCTTAGATCTCCGAAAGTGGATAACGGATCGAATTGAAATTTGAACCATTGTTGTGAAATACTGACTTTCAGGTTTGTGCCAAATTTAGTTGAAATCTAGTGAATAATTCCGGAGAAAAAAATATCAAAATTTCAAAATTTTGAAAATTTTAGAATGAATATATCTTTAAAATTGTTTTACAACTGAATCTGTGTTGCAGTGTTTTCTAAGAAATATCAATTTGACGAAAGTCCCAACTCAAAACGGAAAATTGAAAGAAAATTCTTAAAATTCGTTAACGAACTCAACCGAGATACTTGGGAGTCAAAAAACGTAATCTGATAATTTCATATCGCTAGGTCCTTTCCTTCGAAAGTTAGAGCACATACGGACGGACGGACGGCCGGAAGGACATAATTGAATCTGACCTAGAATTCTTCTCCAAGGAGACCAACCTTATCGTTCAAGAGCATCTTCGGCTCAAAATTCGAAAATTACATACATTGTGACGAAAACACACTGTTCCCCAGAACAAGCGCGTAAAAAAACTTAAGACGTTTCCGTGTAGAACACGTCAAACGTAGAGCAACGTAGATCGGAAAGTATTACACATGTTATGAAAAAATATCTAGAAAAGCACTGCCGTAAAGGCAGCAGCTTCTGCGCGCATGTTCAATGTAGATGACCGCTTCAGCAACGAATTTGAACATGCGCGCAAAAGCTGCTGCCTGCACGACAGTGCTTTTCAAAATTTTTTTTCGATAAATTACTGGATATCAATTCGATCTATCTGTATTTTTGGAAATATTGGAAAAATAAAATTTCGAAAGGGCATATCTTCGGAATCATTGGGTGGATTTTTCCCATTCACGAATTCGACCTTCGTAATTAAGCCCCAAACTAACTACTCTACAAATGTCGAGTTTTTAAGTCGCTTCTTCCGGAAGTTATTGTGTTAACAGTCCGGCCGTAAGTTACAGATTAGATCGAATTGAAATCCAGTACTTAATATGACTGTTTGAAGGTTCATATAGAATTTATGAGGATAATATGATGAGAAGATCACAGAATATTAAATACTTGAAAAAAATTTGAAATTTTTTTTCAGATTGTTCTAATGACACGATCATCACGAAATTTTGCAGTGTTGTCATTCAACATCTTCAAACCAGCTGCGAAGTTTCATCACGATTGAATCAGTATTTTTTGAGTTATACGGAAAAAAAATAACGATAACGAGAAGAAAACCACGAAATTCTACATCTTTTCGAATTGAAATTTGGTACATTGCTGTGAAATATGGAGTTCAAGGTACAACTGAAGTTTTCCAAAAAAAAAAAAAAATTTCGAAAAAAAGTTTTTTCAAATTTAGTAATCATACGATTTCGACGAAATTTGGCACAAAGTTGGGCATCGTTATGCTGCAACTAACTGCCAGGTTTCAATCCAATCGCCTCAGTAGTTTCTGAAATATGAGGAAATTGAATTTCAAATGGCTATAACTCCGAAACTATTCGGCCGATTCGGCCAATTAACGAACTCAACCTTCGTATTTTGAAATGAAACACTTCCTGAAATTTCGCTCTACTTCCCCTTCACGTATGACGTTATGTATACGAAACACTCTGTAAATAATTATGAAAATATCACAACTAATTTCGAGGAAGATCATCAATTTTAAGGAAAGACATCCTTGCAAGCCAAACTGAAAAACAATGCGATCCTGAATAAATTTTCATTCCAATGTACGGTTAGCCTTGAAGTTGAAAATGAATTTTCATGCTTACAAAACATCCGCCGAACTCAGGAAAAATATTTTTATATAATTGTTCGTTTGCACTTTCATGACGAGTATGGTTTATCACTCAACTGACATCTTAATTCAATGGTAATGTTTAAAAAGCAAAAAAAGACATTTATCTTAACGCACTTCACCAGAATACGACAAAAAAAACTCTGACGTTCATGAAGGAATAAAAAAAGAATTAATGTATTCGATCCTTGAATATTGACCGTTGCCTCAAACATAATCAAGCAAGAATGTATAACCATCATTGAAATTGAGAGTAGACAGATATAGACAACACGTTTCACCTGATGATAAGTGGGAATATGAATATGAGACAGAAATTGCAAAATAAGTTGAATGAACATATTTCCGAATTATTTAAGTTATTGGGTCCAATGAGAGATGTAAGGAAATATTAACATGGTCTATGTGCCCACAGTTACCATCCACGTTCGATCAGCTTCAATCTTGAAAAAGTAAGTCGCATTCAGCTATACAGGTTGAGTATTTGAGTTGTACATTAATTTTAACCCCAAATTCCTCTCCTCAAATAAAACACTCTTTTTATTCACCATTTTTCCTGATTCGGCCCCGGTAAAAAGATATAGGCTGTTGAAATCTCTCTTTTGTATGAAATTAATTTTGGTGGGAAGTTCTCTCTGACTATGACTCGTATTCATACAACTATAAGAAATTAGCATGAATAATGCAGATGAAGTTTTACCTTAAGTCATTATAAGAATCCACAATCATTTTAGAATACTTAATTATTCTTTATTTTTTGTCCTCAAACGAACCGGTTTCGAGATATTCAACGTTGAATTTTATAAAATCTGATAAAAATTCGAGAAAAAATTCGATTTTCTTGGATCCGCCTCTGAGCTTGTAAAGACTGTGAATTCGGCTTCGCACACGTTTACCCGGAACATAGAATACACAGAATTTGATTTCAAGCAAGGGATTGATTATTCTGCAATACAAATCACCTTAAGTTATATCTGCAAAAAAAGTACAGACCGTGTATGAGCACATTGAGAAATATTTAAATGCTTATAACTTTTTACTAGAGCCGAATATGGAAAAATTGTAAATGAAAAAAAAAATTGTATTTGATGAAAGGAATCTATGTAATAATAATAATAATAATTAACGTTTATTGACCATCAAAGAAAATAATAAACATTACAATCTATTACACTACAATTAGATGGACAATAGGTATAAGGTTCAGACACTGAGGGGGACCTCAGGTCTGATATGGATTTATCCAAGGTAAGTTGACCTGACGATCAGTAATAACTGTGAAACAGCTGTAGTTATTTTCCATGGATCCGCTTCTTCGGTGCAGATGTCTTTGTTGATTGGATGATTAGCTCTGAGCAAGGTGGAATATTTGTTGATTTATCGACAGATATTCCTCCTTGTGTTAGTACTATGTTAGTATTACTACTGGAGCTCTTTTTATCCATGGATCAATTCCTATCTCTGTCAGATGTTGGACGTTATCGTCTTGTGGGAAAACCACATGAACCGAGTATTTGTCGTGACAGACGTTTGGAACTACAAAATCACAGTTGCAGCGACTTGATACGACAAAAGGATGAACGTCATGCACATCGATCCAAGTACTCTGCACTCGAAGGTAGGATTAGCAAGATGCTCCTGGAATATGGCGCGCTGTACGTTTTTATACTGCAGCTATCCATCTGAAAGGTGACAAGTATCGAAATTCCTTCTGCGGTTTTATCCAAGGTAAGTTGACCTGACGATCAGTAATAACTGTGAAATAGCTGTAGTCATTCTCCTTGGATCCGCTTCTTCGGTGTAGATGTTTTGGATGGATTAGCCTGACCAAGGTGGAATATTTGTTGATTTATCGACAGATATTCGTCCTTCTGATTGTGTTAGTTGAGGTTCTCGGTGACTTTAAGTTTCAACAGAATAGGTGTGACAGTAACAAAGAATCAAATCCTTAATGACTGTAATTCAAGAATTATGGAAAAGTTTGCGATTTTGAATTATGAGCGAAATATAGACCTCATTGATTACCTGTACAGTCGAATTGAAAGTTAGTTATAATATAGAGAATACTGACGCGCAACTGCTTACATAATTTAGTTTGGATGCTATAGTTCATAAATTAAAGAAATAAAAATTTTTGGAGTGTTTTCCATATTTTATTGAGAATTTTTTTTCCGAACACTATTCATCAGATTTAAGTGAAATAGGGCACAGACCTTGAAGGCTTAGAACAGAGTTGTTCAGTTTGGTCCAATTCTAATTATCGTTATTCCGGGAATAACTCAAAGTATACTGATCCGTCATCCGATCATGATAAAACTTAACAACTAGTTGGTAAATGATTATGCACAATTTTGAGCATAATTTCGTTATTCTCGTGTCATAAGAATAATTTTCTGAACAAAGTACTTCTGATGCATAAAATTGGAGTTTCGATTGTAGGTAGTGATATTTAAGAACCCAGTGTTTTCGTATGATTCATGGATTTGATATATGAAGAAGAAATCCTGGTCATCTTTTATCCACGTGCTGATCTCCGAATTTTTTGTCTGTATTCTTGTTAATAAAGATAGGAATAGTAATAATAAATAACATAATCACAAGGACGAATATCCGTCGATAAATCAACAATTATTCCCCCTTGTTCAGAGCTAATCATCCAATCAACCAAAACACCTACACCGAAGAAGCGGATCCAAAGAGAATGACTACAGCTGTTTCACAATTGTTATTGATCGTCAGGTCAACTTACCTTGGATAAATCGCAGAGAGATCTCTCGATACGTGTTGCCTTTCAGAAGGACGGCTGCAGTATAACAACGTACAACGCACCATCTGCCAGGAGCATCTTGCGAGTCCCACCTTCGAGTGCAGAATACTTTTATCGATGTGTATGATGTTCATCCTTTTGTCGCATTGTTGATGATTAGAACAAGGGGGAATATTTGTTGATTTATCGACGGATATTCGTCCTTGTAATTATGTTATTTATTATTACTGGAGCTTTTTCTTCTCCGAGAATCCAACTCCTATCTTTGTTAGATGTTGGACGTTTTCGTCTTGTGGGAATCCACATGAACCGAGTGTTTCCAATGTCGTGACGGTTTTTTGTAAAGCTGCAATATCTCAGTTACAGCGACCTGATGCGACAAAAGGATGAACGTCATACACATCGATCAAAGTATTCTGCAGTCGAAGGCGGGACTCGCAAGATGCTCCTGGCAGATGGCGCCCTGTAAGTTGTTATACTGCAGCGGTCCTTCTGAAAGGTAACAAGTATCGATAGATCTCTCTGCGGTTTATCCAAGGTAAGTTGACCTGACGATCAATAACAATTGTGAAACAGCTGTAGTCATTTTCCTTGGATCCGCTTCTTCGGTGTAGGTGTTTTGGTTGATTGGATGATTAGCTCTGAACAAGGGGGAATATTTGTCGATTTATTGACGGATATTCGTCCTTGTGATTATGTTATTAATTCTTGTTAATATTGGGATGACAGAATTTCAATCAATATTGACAATCAAATGCATCAAAACAAAACGAAAATGGAAGAGAATTTTTGGAGAAACACTCCTACTGCATAAATATCCCCATTGGCACCCCATTCCTTCATAGCAATTCAAATATGTATATCAACGAAAACCCCAGGTATGAATTATTTTTGCAGATGTTATCGAAGAAGCTATATTTTGGTGCAATAATATACTGGTCAAGACCATTTGAAATAACGGAGAAGTATGCCGTTTCCGACAGAACCGGAAGTTGAAGAGGTCTGGAAATATTTTCTGGAGAAAAAGTTCATTCACGAAAACCCCCAAATGCAAATTTTCAGCGCAAAATGTTGCTCCGTTCTCCGTGAACGTCCAAACGACCATACACCGTAGGACACCCTGTAAATAAGCTTTTTATCCATTCCATCCACAATAGCCTAAATATTCTATCTACAGATGTGCGCACTATCGCTGGACAATCCGATTAATTGGCGAGATTGTATAAAGACATCAGAATAACCCATTTAAGCACATTATAATATACAAACAGAATGAATTTCTAAAAGGAAGCGAACCCAAACAACAAAGCAGAAAAAACTCAATAGACAATCCGCATACCTTTCAAGTAGCACTCTTACATCCAAAATAAGTCCAGCATTATTTCCGGTAATAAACGCAGGCTCATGCTCTCAAAGATTCAATTATCAATTATAATAACAAACATACATCTACTACCAAAACACTGTTGAACACCTATCGCTTGATCAAATATCAATTCATCGGTCTGACATGGTGACCAGATTCTACACGTTCACGCGTTCCATATACAACGAAGTGGTTTCCGCAATTAAAATACACATTGAGGATGTATTCTCTGATATTACAAGTAAGAAAAAAGTTGCCTATTTTCAGCGAACATACAATTCATTCGTGAATGTTCAAGACAAGATTCACGATAAATGCCTTCAACAGCCTGACAATTATCCGAAAAAAATTCTGGTGAATGCGGGATGATTCTGAAAGAATTGTTTCGATAGAAAATAACTTCTGAATAAGCCATTACACAAAATATCTATTGTAGGTTCGTGCCTATGTTTCTTGACTGTGTGGTCGGGTGTGTTCGATTTCAGTGTTGAGAAAGACATTTTCAAGTTTCTTAAACGATGAACAGCACTGTTCTCGAAATAACACAAGGAGACAGCAACAAAGCCGACAAAGCAAACGCCTTCTCGAAATGAATAATGAACCCAATGATATGAAGTTGAATCCATTTTGATTTTGTTGTTTTCCACGGATCACATGGACGTTATTTTCGAAACCCTTCCTTCAATGAGAATCTTCATTATCGGTCATAACGAAATATTAAGCTTTAATATTATGACTAAAATACAATAGCTGCAAAGGGGGGTAGAGTCAATCATGAGTGATATATCGAACAAAATAGAAGCCATTATCAGGGAGAGTGGAAACTGCGGAATATAAGCATACAAAAATCCCAAATAGCTAATCAGGTATGTTCGTCCATAGGAAATAATCACATGATAGATTGGGACGGTACAAAAATACTGATTTCTAAACCAAATAATCTGAAAAGGAAAATAGAAGAGTCCTCCTATATTTCGCTAAATGGAGAAGGTAATCTCGCCAATTTTTTCTGTAGATATTTGGCTGAATTTACTGAAAAAAGGGGTAGAATTGAAGAACTTTCATACCAAGTGAATCTGTGTTGCTGTGGTTCTATGAAATTGTCAATTCTGAAATTGTCGAGAAACGAAAATAATCGAAAGAAAATAATTTTAAAAATTTTGTTCGTTTGTGTTATGAAGGAGTCAAATTTCTACTTTGAATCGTATCAGGTCACTTTGTTGAATAAGGCAACTTTTTCTCCTAGAAATTGGCGAATATTTCAATCCTGCAATCCGCAAGGGCGTTCTCTATAAATAACAATTTTTATTCAATTTTTAATAGTTCTGTGTCAGATATGAAACCAAGAAGAAGTGAAAACCAAGAAGAAGTGAAAACCAAGAAAACACCTGAAAAACTAAGTATTCGATAAAAACCTTCGAAAATTGGTTCAAAACCAGGTTACAAATGGTACTCAATCCCTCATCTCTTCAGTTCTCCTAACTCAGTTCATTCAGTTCGTGATGCAAAATTTCTACGTGAAAATGTAATCCTGATTCAACTACTTCGTACATGGAAATATTGGCGTTCTTTAATTATTGTTTAATAATAGAGCTTCGCCATATGAAAGAGCTCCAGATGCTGAACGACCTTATAACAAAGTCTGTAAAAATAATAAGAATCGACGGGTCCGAATATTCTATTGAATCCATTGAATCTATACAGCTGCTCAGAGTATGGGGGCTTCAACATATTTCTCGTTGTTTCGGAATGACAACATATCAACATTCTGGTGGAAAACTATTTTGTTTCCATCCTCTATCAATCGCACAAGGTTTTTGATGAAACTTACTACTTCAGTTCCAGAGATTGTTCTCATTAAATATGTATACTATGAGAAAATTGCAGTCTTAAGGATGAATTATTAGGAGGTTCGTTACCATTCACAGGCAAAGTAAAGAAATATGAAAATTGAAACCGTAAATGCGAACTCAAATTAGTGAATTCGATATTTTTATAGGGCAATGTTAATTAATAACAACTATTGAGAATTCGTTTCAAAAATATGAAGTAATCTTAATACACAGTGCGCGTCAAAATTATGGAACAAATTCATTTTCTCAGAAGAAAAATATTTGGCAACAAAATCCTGAAACAGGTCAATTTTTGTTTCACTTTTACCAAATTTATATGCATTTTTGAAGGATTTTTGTTGCGCCCTCTGCCATCCCCATCAACACTCTAAATTTTTTGAATAGGAAAAGTAGGTCATATGGTACTTTTTTGGCAAGGTCTTTGTATCTTCTTTACAGGCGTGCAGAAATTTTCAAGAAAAATTTTTTTTTTTTGAAAAATTTGTTAGTTCAAAGAGGTTTTCAGTATGTGCAATTTGTCATGGCTCATTCACTTCGAGACGATGGTACCGGATGCAATTTGTCACCGAATGAAAGTCGACCATTACAGTTTTGTTCCTGCACAACTTTCATTTGTCATTGACCACGAAGTGTTCCATCGCTGTTAACTGGTAAATAATTTTGAATTTATGCGAGCATGTTCTAGAGAACAGCGTGCTATCGTTTTGACCAAATGTCTGTCATTTTCCTATATTTTGCAGAACAAAATGTTAATAAATGAGATGGTGAAAACGAAACGAAAATAATCCTCATTTTTTTTCTTGACAGTGACCCACACTGAATGAATGAAACCACCCAGGTTTCATCAACAAAAATGTCCTCGAAAGGTTCAGGAAGAGGGGGGTTCTGAAAAGTCCGTACATCACAGAAATATGGATGCTTCATCATGACAACGCACCATGTCACATGACATGGACTTTCACCTCAAAAGACAACTCCATAGTTCCCCAGTCGTCGTATTCGCCGTATTTGATCCTCGCGACTTTTCTTTCCCGAAATTGAAAAATAAGTCCGCAGGATATCATTTCTGGATTCTATAGAAAATAAACAAAAGGATAATAACGACTAATTAGAGGCCCCATCAGGTGAAGCCGGATGAAGAAAGAAATAACACAGTCGGAGGGAACAACACTGAGGGGAGCAATATGGTTGTTTGAAAAAAATAAAACTTCGGCAGATAAAAGATCTTACACACCTCGTATGTCGTAACGCCCATGTCAGTTGTGGGTATCTCACCAGCATACCAATTGATCAACTCTTGACATTAACAGGCTAATACTCTGGTAATCGATCTAACAAATGGAGGGGTGACCCTACCTAATTGTCACTAATAAATTGTTACATATTATTCGTAATTCATTTGTACGTTTTCATTATAAATAGCGGAATGGCTAATATAAAAGGTGAGGCTGGAGCGGCCTGTATTTATTGACACTCTGATATCTGCGAAAATGCTGGTTATGTAACAGTAGCAGACTTTTCGAGTTGAGCAGGTATAACACGAATGAAGTTGAGAAGTTAATCATGTCACTGAAGGAATGTTGATCTCTCCCCCTTCACCTCAAGCAGTTAAAATTTCTGCTATGGATGGATGAATCACATTCTTTTTAACTGCCTAAATGGAAAAAGCCATAGGACAAAATATTCTTGAGATTTTAATCAACATCCAAGAAGCATTGGGCGAGAACACTACCTGGCCCTATCTAGGAACTTGAACAAGCTAGCAAAAGCTCCTCTTGCCTTACAGCTGATCTTGATTTTCGAACTACTTATAAAACTCCATATTTCTAGGTTTGGAGCCGTCTTGTGGGAGAACCACATGAGTCGGGTGTTTACTGGTCGTTACAGTGCTGTACACAGGGTTGCCAGATGAAATGAAGCAAAAATCGTCAAATTCAATGACGAAAAATCGTGAGAAATCGTGAGATTAAAAATTACTTAATAATTGTTATAAAAACACGATAATATACTGTGCTGTTGAATAAAGGTATCAACTAACTCTTTTTTCGAAAAATGTTATAACACAATATTTAACAAAGACAGGAATTGGTTTCTCGGAGATGAAAGAGCTCCAGCAATAATATATAACATAATCACAAGGACGAATATCCGTCGATAAATCAACAAATATTCCCCTTTGATCAGAGCTAATCATCTATCAACCACTTGTTGATACTTGTTACCTTTCAGAAGGACCGCTGCAGTATAACAACATACAGCGCGCCATCTGCCAGGAGCATCTTGCGAGTCTCACCTTCGAGTGCAGAATACTTTGATCGATGAGGGTGACGTTCATCCTTTTGTCGCATCAGGTCGCTGTAACTGCGATTGCAGCTTTACAAAAAACCGACACGACATTGGAAACACTCGATTCATGTGGATTCCCACCACAAGACGAAAACGTCCAACATCTAACAAAGATAGGAATTGGTTTCTCGGAGAAGAAAGAGCTCCAGCAATAATATATAACATAATCACAAGGACGAATATCCGTCGATAAATCAACAAATATTCCCCCTTGATCAGAGCTAATCATCTATCAATCAAAACACCTACACCAAAGAAGCGGATCCAAGTAGAATGACTACAGCTGTTTCACAATTGTTATTGATCGTCAGGTCAACTTAACTTGGATAAACCGCAGAGAGTTCTCCAATGTCGTGTCGGTTTTTTGTAAAGCTGCAATCGCAGGTACAGCGACCTGATGCGACAAATGGATAAACGTCATTCACATCGATCAAAGTATTCTGCACTCGAAGGTGAGACTCGCAAGATGCTCCTGGCAGATGGCGCGCTGTATGTTGTTATACTGCAGCGGTCCTCCTGAAAGGTAACAAGTATCGAGAGAACTCTCTGCGGTTTATCCAAGTTAAGTTGACCTGACAATCAATAACAATTGTGAAACAGCTGTAGTCATTCTACTTGGATCCGCTTCTTTGGTGTAGGTGTTTTGGTTGATAGATGATTAGCTCTGATCAAGGGGGAATATTTGTTGATTTATCGACGGATATTCGTCCTTGTGATTATGTTATACAATATTTAACATTATACCGAAAATGTTGTCGTAAGTAAATACAAGGCAACTACCCTTCTTTTCTGATTCAGACATCATTAATAAAAAATATATCAAAAAACTACGCAGCAAAAAAAAATTGAAGACCTAGGAATCTTAGGACAGTAACGTTACTATAAGACTGCGTAAAAGTGCGAAGAAATAAATGAACTGTACGCAATGAAAAATATCTCTGAGCGACAAAAAACATCGAAGAATTACGTGACAAACCCTTGAGTAGTGAGCAAAGGGCAGCTGGGTGGGTAGACGAGCGCCACTTTAGGTTGACTGGGCTATTTTAATTATTCGTTAGAAATGCAAAATATAACAGATACTATTAGGATTCATTAATTATTTCAATACTATATGATATATCAACCTATAAAGGTGTGACGATGAGTATAATTCAATTTTCTGCGCAAGATATACCCCTCAATATGTTTACCTACAGGAAAAACTCCATCATCTTGGATGGAAACGATGAAAATACGGATAAATTTACGGATAAATCCACCTAGGCGTTTCGCTCGATAACTTTGTACTTTTAGACGACGGAGAGTATGTTTATGTCGATTTTCTAAGTTTCCTCGAGCTTCTGCAAAATTTGTGAGTTCTATTAGCCATTTCGACTATGTTTTCAAGCAAATATTCAAGAAATAAACTGAATGCAAGATATCGAGAAATTTCAAATCGGAATATAAACATAACCTTATCACCGTTTCGTTCGACTTAGCAACGAGTGGTACGGAGTATACGAGATATAACATTCGATTGTCGGCTGACATTCGGTTCCATGCGCAGGTTATGTCTACTTATTGTTTATATTTAACCTATAAAATCGACGCAAACCTATGTCAATTGTCATACTCTTCAATTATTGATCGAGATTCAAGAATTGACCCCTGGTTGCCCTTGTCATTATCATTATTAACCTACTACAGGGGCGGAGTAATTTAGTCGATTGGTAATTTTATCAATCAATTTGACAGTATTTTGCTGGTTTGATTTAATTTAAATGCGATGATTCATTCCAAAGTAGTTTGTTCAAAAATCGTGAGATCTGGAATCCCTGGCTGTACAAACTGCATAATAGCAGATATATATATTCTTTTGAGAACGAGCATTACAATTCTAAGATATATCACAGTGTTAGCAGAGGAAATGTAAACGGGGTACCATACATTTTTGCGTATGATACAAGAGCACAGATAAAAACCTCAGGAAAAATTCTGTCTCCCCGTATAAGTGTAGTAATTTGTTTATAGAAGATGGATGGCATCTTTTTCATTTGAAAATAATTTTTTCGTCATCTTGAATTCATTTCGACAAAATATCTTGACATAATATCTGAAACAGAAAGAGGGACAGAAAACCAGAAGGAAGCAGTAAATAATATCACCTACATTTGCTCATGACCGAGAGGGTCTTTCGACCAGGTTCAGTCCTCCAAGCGATGATTTTCAGATCCTCAGATAAACGAAGAACGCTACAGGCCCCTTTATTGGGTAATCATCTCCCATAGATCCATAATTGTTCATTTCGAACTAGAAATCTAATAAAATATCGGGAATAAAGTGAAAAACTTGTGACATGTATTATGTCAGGATGACATAAATGCAGATAATAGCAGATCGAGCTGCCTGAGAGGACAAAGGTAAAAACTTCATGTACATCGCTCCAACTTCTCTGGACTCGAGGGTTAGGGTTTGTAAAGTGCTCATGAGAGGGCGATACTGGAATTTTGTTCTCAAGACTGCCATCTAACAGGTTTTAAGTATGTAGAACTCTTTCTGCATTTTAACAAGGTCGGCGAATCCGTGGAACTGCAGGAATCGAATGCTTCTTAGACGAGTTCTTAGGTGCTGAGGTTTTGGTTGATTGGATGATAAACTCAGATCAAAGTGGAATATCTATTGATTTATCAACAAGTAAGTATACGCCCCTGTGTTTATGATATTTCACGATTACGATGGGATCTCCATATTCAGAAATATTCAAAAATGAGGGTTGAAATGAATATACTCCCGCGGTTTTCTTCCTTCAACGAATTTGATCTGCGTAATTAATACTCCAACCTACCCCACAAATATCGAATCTATTTTTTCTTCGATATTTCCAAAAATAGGGATCTGATGAAATTGAAATCTATTACGTAGTTGAAAAAATTAAGGCATATAATATTCTACAAAATTTCGGCGTAAACCGAGAGATAATTTCTGGAGTATAACTGACAAATTTGCGAGAAAATGGTTTATTTTTTCGGTGATAAATTTTCACTTATATTCCACAAGTATCTCAATACTTTTCGAACAGCTCCAAAGTTTCAGATCTATCTGATCGAACGTGGGTCTCCCGCCTAGATATTGTTATTATAATTATTCGTTTTTTGTCATTTTCTGATGAAACGATCCCCACTAAATTTTGATGAGTTTGCTCGTAGAAACATTGAATTTTAATTCGATAAGACAAGATTTTATAAAGTTATTGAGAATATAATACTTCATACAGCTGAAATTCGGAAATCGTTTGATGAATTTCATCCATTAACGTACATACGTACAAACAGAAAACTTTGGATTCAATGCTCGGGTCACAGATCGTTCGAGTTCATTCCATCCTGTGGTTTCCCTCAGGGATCCATACTAGGTCCACTGCTTTTCATCATCTTCATGAATGACATTTGTTCTTATGTAATCAGTGTTTTTCTTCTCTATGAGGACGATTGTGAACTGTTTCGTCGTATTAAGTCAGCCACGAACTGTCTCTTTAGAGAAATCATCAATTATTTCATCTTCTAATCGTAATATATCCTGTTGGAGTTTTACCTTATTTTGTCTGAGAAAACTCACTCTTTCTCTAATCAAAGCAAAATTTAACTCATTTTTGATTTTGTGGCTCCAACAGGATATATTACGGTAAGAGGATGAAATAATTCATCATTTCTCTATAGATGACTGCCCATATTTTTTATTGTGTGAATATTTCATGAAGGAATGAATTTGAAGAAAGAAAAGAAATCAATTCGAGATCCTGAATAAAATTTTACTGGAGAGACCTATCAAAACAATTTCAAATTTCAATGATATTAATTCTTGAAATTTTCTGCTTTGTCTGATGAAAGAGTCAGATTTGTACTCTAAAACGTATTGTTCCTGTTTTGTTCATTAGGCAATCTGTTTTGCAAGAAACTGCCCTCGAAAAATAGTTTAATACTGCAATCCGCAAGGGCGTTTTTCATGAAAAAAAAACCGGTTTTTATCAAATTTTCAGTAGTTCTGTTCCAGATATTAGGAGTGAAAACCCAGAAAAAACCTAAAAAATGATGCGGGGCGAAGTGATGAGAATTTGAGAAATGAACTGATGAAAATATCGAAGGACCATTGATTTCTACGTTGGCGTACGATAAACACTCAACTATCGAAGGCTTACCGCGACTTCATATCATTTCTCACAACTCATGAGTACCTCGAATATACCAGCTCTGATTGACTGAATCCTTATGAGGTTATAAGTTATGCCTTCCTACAATGGCAGTAATATTAAGCAGAATAAACTGTCCCCATTTCTTAAAATGCATTCATTTTCCACTCGAACTATAATTGAATATAACAGTAAAAGGTGTTAGAATTCGTATAATCAACATTGGATAATTTACGATGCATAATATAAGTCTCCAGAAAAGATACAGATAACTGGGCACACGCAACTGTGAAATGAAGCGTTGAAATATGTTCTCCATCTGCATAAATAGAAAATTGGATAAGTGAACCTGCTTTATTTTCATGTAATAGAAAAACCTTCTTGAACGCACAAATTCTCGAGTTTCTGAATAATTCCTTTCAGATGCTTTTAAGTTCACGATTAGCTTTTAGGCATGAATGGGTAAAATCCGCCCAATTATTTCGTAAATGGACCCATTCAAAATTTTGTTTTCCCAATATTTTCAAAAATACAGATTGGATCGAATTGAAATACATTGACATAACAGCTTCGGACTAGCACAGGGTTCCGTGTGTATATCACAATTTCATTTTTTCATTTAATGTTCGTTAGAATAATTCAAAATTAGCCAATGATGACCGTTTTTTGCTTTGTTGATCTTCATAACAAAATAATTTATATGGATTGAAACATTAAATAATAAATCTACATTGCGCATTGTTTCTAGCAAAACATATCATTAAAGAAATAAAATAGCAAAAAAATTATCAGTTTCATTTAATTCCAACATGTCAATATCCAAAATAATACTGGGTTGAATAAGTCTAGAAATAGCTAAATTTACGACTAAATTTCCTGACGCAGTAAGCTCATATCATCAATTTCACTCAAGATCCTCACGCTTTACTACTATTTGACTTGTTTCAATTGTGATTATTTTTGAACAAAACTGCATTCAGAGCAGGCCTGCACTACAAACCCATATGGCGTTATTGGAAATATCCAATCGTTTCTTATGAGTAGGTGCATGAGAATTCCACCAACAATTCCCAGAAAACAAATTCGCGGTAAGAAACTAATCAACATTCAAGAAGAACAACGAGGCACATCTCGCAATTTTCGCGGTGACTCATTCCGGAGACCGACAATCTAACCAATATAAAAACGTCACGTCCAGTTCAAACGATACACACGCAGGACAATAGAAAAAAAGCATATCTTTAAACGGCATATTCAACGGTTTACCGCCCGAGTGAATAATTAAATTAGGCATTGAGGAAATAATTACTCAGTCTGTTAAAACTGTTTGACGAATAAACTGCACAATACTGAAAGCACAAGCCGTGCTACATCGCTTGGCGTCATTGTACAGAGAGGAACAACCTGTTTATCTAGTTAAACGCCAGTTGAATGTGGAATAGATCACAATCAAAATCCGACATGAAACCTATTCCGTAACGTTGACTCTAGTGAGATTCTGGTACTGGATTTATTAAAGCGATATGTCCACTTTTCCACGCCAGATAATTGACATAATTAGGGATTTATGGAACCTGAAAAAGTGTAAACACTAATTGCTTCATATCTGCTTTTATAATTCGTCCCTATATTCTTTCGACTACCTTATTGTTGAACAGAACTACAACTTGAGGGCTGATGTACTGATGAGAATCTCATGACATGAAGTCCACTTTTCTATAGGAAACTTCGTAAATATACTCGAGAAAGTGAAAATAAAATCAAAATTCCGTACACTGACTATAGACAACAATACAAACAGATAATATATAGCAACAAAAAAAAAGAGTATATGAATGATGAAATGCTCAAAGGAAAACTATATTTTCAAAATTTTGCTTCTCGGTCGACTAAACCTTGGTTTTGGAAAAACCTACCTAGAAAATTTGTAGTTAGTATCAACCGTTGCAGAAGTAACCACTGCAAGCTAGCTTCGTCATTAGCTCGAATTAGTATTATAGAAAACTCATCCTGTTCCTGTAGTTGTAGAGATCAAAATTTGGATCACTTATTCTGGCAATGTCCCTTGTATGACAGTCAAAGATCTACACTTCATGAACATTTAGCAAGGTAAAAACAGTTACCACCCTTTATCTCCAATTCTTTTCTGTCGGAATTGAAAATTAACCACATAAACTTGATATTCAAACATTTCCAAAATATATTGTATTTTTTCTTCTTCAATTGTTCACTTGAATTTGAAATCGTAATGTATTAGATGTATAGTCCTTTCAGGACTTACGTTAGCTTAATAAATAGAAATAAAATTAATATACTCAGAGGAATGCCTCTTCTAATGAGGAGCGTTACATCCAAAATAACTAACCATGAATAACTTTGCGAACTTTATTTCCGCACGTTGCATGTTCTGGGGATCAGCGTGCTATCGTTTCGTCCTTATATTTATAATTTTCTAATTTTTTCCCGAAAATGATCTCAAACAACTAGGTTGGACTCAATGATGACGGATCTGGTGTCAAAATCGATTTTGTCCCTCCGGCCGGCCGTCCATAGGCACGAATGCGTGCGTACAGAGAATCCTATCGGCTTGAAACTTTCAGAGTAGGTTGCATTTCAAATGCGACTTGGCCATTAGTTGGAGCAAAACTATACGCATAATTTTCTGCGGAATTTTGTTGGGATCACATCGTCAGTAAATTAAAAAAAAAATTGCAAAACATTTTTCGAAAATATTTTTTCCGAGAATATTTATTGAGCTCCATATTTCACAGTAGTGTTCCAAATTTAGTCCGATACGATTGTAATTTTTTTGGAGATATTTGGAAGAAAAATGTCGCATTTCAACCAGTGTGAAAGTAGCCACGAGTTTCCCAGCCACGCGTTCTCTCTCACGAACGTTGGCGGTCGGCCGACCGCGATAGGTTCAGTGATACAAACTCGTGGCTGTCCTGTCACAGCCGGGCTGTGGCTGCTTCTGATTCGAGGGAAAATTCCAAAATTGACGAAAACGAGATTTTTTCTTGCGAATATATGAAAATACATGAACGCCCGATTTTGTCGGGCAAGAACTAATCCCACACGACCCCTTCAATCTTTTTCAGGGAAAAATTCATACATAATAGTGCCTGGATTTGAGGGAATACCAACATAAGAATCAATGAAACCCATCTTGAGAGGTTCATTAGGTGACTAACTGAATAAAGGTACACCCTCATTGCCTCATATTTGCGTCCCCAATGTGTCTATCAGTTCCTGTCACTAACTTATTGTTGAGCCTTGTTGGAAGTATGCGATTTTGCGCATTCAGCTGGTCTGATAAGACAGTACAACTACTTTGGAGATGATAGACAGGAGGATCAATGAATTCAAATATTAGATAACAGTTCTCGAGAACCAAATATTGCCTTTCCTACGAGCATACCTGCATACGTTACCAGTTGTAAGATTCGGGTTCTAGACTAATTAAGGCGATAGGTTGACAATTCCACGAATAACTACACAGATGAATCAATAAGGGATTTTTGGGACTCATCGATAAACAACTTAACCACTGCTTGAATGCATGCGGCACTGCTGATTTCTGCTGCTTGAATGCACAAAACAATGAGTTGAGATCCAGGTTGAGAGATGATAGGCTAGGAATCATCCAATTTCGTTTTTCGGTAAAAATACATGAACCAAATATGAAGGTTTTCACAAGTACACTCGAAGTTTGAGCGTGTCCATCTTATAACGCTGCCACTAAGTTGTAAGATTCGGCTGCTAGATTCATTGAGACGGCAAGCCCACCATTCCAAGGCTAACTTCGAGGATGCATGAAAAAGATATCACAGGGGATTCATGGGACTATAGTAACTAACTGAGAAGGCACACAATAACTGCCTCATTCTCAACTTTATTCATGTGTATCACTCCTTTTGTCCAGCTTATTGTTGAACAACATGATAACTGGTTGAATGTTTGCCACTTGCTGCATAATGGTGCTGTAGTTTTCAATATGACAAGAACTTGGGTTCTGGTAGTTGTCATACCGATCTTTAACTCCTAATATAAACACACTTGAACCTCGAACATGTTAGCCGAAAAATGCTTCCACCTGCAATATGGTGCGAGACTTGAGTATAGCTTTCCTGAAGGAGGATGTACATATTTTTGCTTTATCAGTGTGTATCATGGTTCTTGTAGCTAGTTAATTCTTGAAATTAATCAATGATGGAATTAGTTCGACTGCTGTTCTGATACACAGTATAACAACGTATGAGGAAAGGCTGCAAATTTCTGGCTTGATTAGCTTCATGTTGCGTCTCGAGCACGGTGACCTGATTTAGACTTTTGAGCTGCGTACAGACACGCGAGCTGAGCGGCTTTCGAGGCAGTTTAATTGGGCTGCCTCGCAATTGTGTACGTTGTTTTGAGCGGCTCGCGAGCCATTTCAACAACGCGAGGCTGCCTCGCAACTGCTTCGAAAGCCGCTCAGCTTTCGTGTCTGTACGCGGCTTTAGAATGATGCATTTCCTCTTCGACATTGATCTCAGTGGTTCGTTTACTGTCAATACAGACCATTTCCTTGGCCACCGTTTCAAGTTGGGGCGTGAGGTGTTTAGATCTACTGCTAGGCAGAACTTCCTGTGAAATCGAGTGTTCAATAAGTGTGCGCGCCAACAGTAAATACTATCAAGAATAGTAAGAACCAATTGCCGGGAATGCTAGTGTAATGTGTTTGGACTGAAATTATTGTTTCGTTTACAACTTTCTTTTGTATGTTTCTATATAGCAACTTATGTTGGGTTTGCTCACCACTCTTCTGTTTTGAAAGATAAAAGGCATTTGCCTGCTTTCTTATACGTTGTTTAATAATAATAATAAAGGACTTGATGGATGGCCGACAAGAGAAACAACGAATTCTGATTTTATGTACCCGAACTGATAGAGAGAACCAGATACAGGAGCTGAATTTATTGAGTCTGAAGAAGGGGGCGAAGTTATTGCTTCTGATATTCCTTATCAATATTTAATTTCCTTCAGTACTTTCAGCTAGACTTTTGTTGAATGCATGCGGTTTTTTAGGCAGTTGCTGCTATGATCAGCAGTAGGATATGGAGTCAATGAATGATCGACGCTTCGGAAAGAGTCAGTAACTCTACTAAAGCAACTGAAACAAAGCACTGGAAAAGCCGCGTAAGCAGGTACTCTAGTGCTGACCTTGACAAATAGTTTGAATCCCGCATTTTTTTCTATGAATAATAATTCTTATTTAATTTTTAATAGTTCTTCGAATATTTGGAGTGAAAACCGAGAAGAAAACATGAAAAATTTCTATTTCGATGACTCGGTTTCAGTAGCCGAAACAAGTTCCTGGCTCCATGTAATTGAGCCTTTGGAATCAGTGAATTCTGATTTTCGGTTAACATCTATTAACCGAAAATCAGAAATTCTGAGTCAAAAATGGTCTTCCCATAACTCTGAATGTTGACAGAATGAGGTATTGGAGTTATTGCAGTAACGGACTACTTTTTTCCAAAGAGCAGATACATCAAAATTAGAGAATTAAGAATTTGATAGACTTCAGTAACTAACCGGGAAGTGTTTGGTTCAGCGTACTGGTTGTCAGCTGCATAAAATCCGACAAAGGAGTAAGTTGTAATTTCCTAAAATAAACGGTATTTCCAGCAAGCATTATATTTCGTTGGTATCCAATTCCATAGCGTTGGTGTTTCGAATCATAAGGGGCTGAATTTTGTGACGATAAAAACGTATTTATACAAAAAATGGATGAAGGAAATGTAGTCTTATCAGACCGGTAATAAAGGTTTTTGACGTCCATGTCTATAGAACACCGAAAACAAGAAATAAAACTTTCCAATTCACTCTCTATGGTATTATAATTAAACCTTATCAATTGAGCTGGTTTCCCAAAAGAGTAATAACACGGAAACGAGCACCTGACCCTCTAATATCCCCCCACAGATATGTATCTATAAGATCTAATCAAACTCTAAATCATTTTCTACCTACGCTCTACTCAGGTACCCGCCATGGTAAACATACAAACATAGAAATTATATGCGAAGAGCTCAAAGAAGTGTGTTCTATTCGAAAAATTGGGTGAAGCATATGATAAAATGAGTGAAAGGACAACGTTGAAAGAAGCAAACGTTTGCTGATGTAACCAAGTGAGGAAGGAACCTTTGAAAGTGTAAAGTGAAAAAAAAACTGCGCACATTACGTAGAATTCGAAAGTCTACTGAATATACATTAGAGCGAAGTACTAACGTGAAGTCTAGAACTTTTGTGTGCTTGTTCATAATCTCATTTTAGCCGTTAATATACCATTGAAATCCTGGAGGCATTTTCAAAAGTTTCATATTTATTAAAGAACAGACACTTATCCAGGTACGGTCACAATTCAAGGATCTTCCTATATGATCCTCAATAACCAAATTCTGCAAAAATCATCGTATCATTTTTCTTTAAAATTGGAGATGCTACATTTTCGAAAGCATTCTGCCCATTTACTGCCCTCGAACCCTTAACATTAGAAGTAGTTGAAAGAAGAGCTCAATAGATACTCCCTACGAATTGAATTCAAAGTAAACAAATGTTTCTCGGGAGTTCACCAATATTCATTCCTGAAAAAGTAGAAATTGAATACAATATTTTCAGATATTTCTAAAAATATTTCATCGATCTCTCATTCTTCTTAGGTTAATTCAACCTTCGGTTACCTGGTCATAAACTATTTTTATATTTGAACTTTACATTTACTCAGGTTCATACTTTACAATGGATAATTTTGATTTTCAAGACTACACAAACATATACCCTCAGCCCAAAGTAACACAACACCCATGACCCCAGCGGAATACGAACCCGCTACCATCGATTTTACAGACAGGCTACAAACCCACTTTTTAGGTTTTTTGGGCTTTCATGAAAAACGCCCTTGCGGATTGCAGGATTTAACTACTTGTCAAGGGCATTTTCTTGGAAAACAGATTGCCTAATGAACAATACAGAAAATTGAAAGAATTATACAAGAAACTTTTGACGAAAGTTTCAACTCAAAACGAAGAATCGAAAGAAAATAATTCTAAAAATGTCCTCCTTTGTCCGATGAAAGAGTCAGATTTGTACTCAGAAACGTCACAGTTCGCTTCGATTATCGATTATATTGTTCCTGTTTTGTTCATTAGGCAATCTGTTTTCCAATAAACTGCCCTCGGCAAATAGTTTAATCCTGCAATTTAATTTTTAATAGTTCTATTCCAGATATTGGGAGTGAAAACCCAGGAAAGGTGTTCATTTAAAAGCTTGAGAACTTCGAATAAGAATATATACAAAAGAAAAATATTGTTGGAATTAAATTTTTCATTATCATAACCTGGTAGATTATTGGCGTTCATTTTTTGCACGCATTTTCCAGGGGAACGGCGTGCTATCGTTTTGTCCAAATGTCTGTAATTTTTTAGCCGAAAATGGTCTCAAACGACTAGGTTGGACTCACTGATGACGAATCCGGTGTCAAAATCGATTCTGTCCGGCCAGCCGGTCGTATGCACGATTACAGGCGTACGGAGAATCCTATCGATTTGAAACTTTCAGGGTATAGGTTGCTTTCAAAATGCAACGGTTAAGTTCGTTGACGGGCGAAATCGGCCGAATGGTTTAGGAGTTTAGGAGTTTGAAACTTTGAGCTTTTTTCCTGAATATTTAAGGAATTACTGAAGCGATTGGATTGAAACTTTGCAGTTAGTTGAAGCATAACGACACGCAACCTCTCAAGAAATTTTGTTGAAATCGTGCTAACAGTAAATTGAAAAAAAAACTCAATTTTTTTTTTTCGTATTCCAAACACAATTTGCTCACCTTTGAGCTCTTTATTCCAATGTAGTGTAACAAATTTCAATTGGATGCGGTTATTATTTTCGGTGATATTGGAAAAAAATATGTAAGATTTCGTGGTTTATTTTCTCTATATCGTTGTTTTTTTCAGAATAACTCAAAAAATACTAATTCTATCTATGATGAAACCTGGCAGCTAGCTTGGAAATGCTGATAGACAACTTTGTGCGTGATTATCGTGTCATTAAAGCACTTTGAAAAAAATTTCGAATATTATTCTTTCAATATTCTGTGATCTTCTGATCATTATATCTTCATGACGTTCTGTATGAACCTTCGAACTGTCATTTTTCGGTCGGTGTTCACGGTCGCAGTTGGCCACAGTTTGGAAGCATTGTTCTATCGATTCATGGTGAATTGCCGAACCTATGTAAGAAATGTCAACGAGGTTTGACATTCTAAAATGTCAAACCACAGATAAAAACAATCGAAAGTTTCTCATTATATGGAAAATCAAAACGTAACAAATTCTCGAACATATTCACGAAGAATCAAATTCCTGTTTTTAATTCACTCGTGCTCCTGTTTAAAACAAGCCACCTTCTTCTTTTTCCACATCTAAATATAAGCCAATCCAGAATTATCTCAGCACCTTCGAATACCTCGAGTTCCGAAGCGGTTTTGTCGTTGAAACTCCGAAGAATCCGAATTATTTCATAAATGCAAATACTGGCAGGTTGAAATGACCTCAGATGCAGCAGTTACGAGTAGTTGGATTTAGAATACCGTATACGAATTTCAAAAAGGTCATCCTAAGGCTGTTCTCCCATTTTAAACGAAGGAGAATTGATATAGTCGGAGAGCTCGGGACACATGTTTCGTTAAGTGTTTGATTCAAGTTGAAATTTTATGAAATATATCCGATAGACGATTATGTTATAGAATGTCTCTCTGACCTACCTAGGTACACCAGGTATAGCGCATACAGCTAAAAACTGTTGGCCAAAAAGTTTGTGATTCAGGATCAAACGACAATAATCCAATAATTGCCAGAGAGTAGAAAAATCAATGAGGTAGACCATGGAAAGAACTAAGATTGACTCAAAATTGAATTTTTTGGGTGACAAATGTGTTTGGTGGGGGTTTTTCCTTTAAACGAAAATGCAGTTATTTTCATGAAAAACCTTTAGAACGTCACATTTCAAACATATAATTTCAATAATATATTTTTAAGAAAATGTTTGATCACCTAAAACTGAAAAATAAAAATGGGGATTTGCATTTAAAGGGATTTGTCTTGGATGCACGATATGGCAACGTCGAATTCAGCTTTCTCGGGAAGAAAAGGACGTCAAATGTGTTACTTTGCTAAGGAAAACAGAGATAGCTATACTTCGATCTGGTTAGAGTAGAAGACAACGACGAATGAATAGGAAAAGAAGAGCACAGACTGTCATATTACTGACAAATCGCCAACGGAAATTGTTTGGTTATATTGACAAAGAACACGTGTGTACCACAGAATAGGAATGAATATTTCATTATTCTATAGCAGAAATTTTTATGGAGTGGGAAAAGGCAGGCAGGCCATTTCGGTGGAAGTTATATTGGTTTTTTTTTGTCCTAAATGAAAAACTGTCACTCAAAAAAATGCAACTTTGAGGTAGTTTTGTTCAATGTTACCCCCACCAAAATTATCTGCTCCCTTGATTTTATTACAATGGCTACTAAATTGTCGAATAGTATTTATTTGGTCCCGGAAAAAACACTCATCTTTTTCACCTGACCAATGCAACTATTGGGTTTTTGTTCAATGTCACCCCCATCAAAACGAAACCCGCCTCCTTGATCCTTAATTTTTGTTTGTCACACAAAAAATGCCACTTGAAGGTAATTTTGTTCATGATAAGTCCCTCCAAAACGGTCGGCCTCATTGATTTGTCAACTCAATGGCAATTAAATTGTCGAATAATTCTCGTTTGATCCTGAATCGCACATATTTTTCACGACTTAAGAGCAAACAATACGTTGAATATAACGGGGTGACTGTTCCAGGCCAGAGTTAGTTTTTTTCAGGAAATTTTTTGGGTGCAAATGGTTGAAAAAAAATTTAAGAATGGCAACTTTTCATATTCAAGAATTTTTGCGAAAATAAAAACTGAAATGCAGTGAAAAATGGAAAAATAACTAAAATTGCGCATTATCATTAAAGAATTCAGTACATACCAAAAAAAACTCTCAAAAAATAATCACTGAAGCCTGCGGAACGACATCCCGTTTTCTTCTAAATTTCACGCATTTCCAATATTTCTCGCGGTTATTGGCAACGTTGAATTAGGCAGACAGCGAGAAGGTGCCTGATCTTGAGATACTAACGAGGTTTAATGAAATTGTGCATCGGCATTTGCCTCCTGATAAGGAAGTTTTATCACGATCAGATAAGAATTTTCAGAGTTATTTCAGAAATATCAAGGTTATCCAGGATAAAAACCTAGAAATGTCAGCTGCTGACTTTACGTCAGAGCTTTCCTAGGTATTTTCCCAATATCTCCGGAAATTAGGACCATATCAATCGGAAACTTGTACACTGCTGTGAAATATGTAGCTCTAAATTCGAGCAAATTTTTCCCAAATTTAGTCGATAATTCCAAAATAAATTTCGCTTAGAAATTGCGTGTCCTTATGCTCCAATCGAATGCAAAGTTTCAATCCAATCGCTTCAGTAGTTCTAGAATTATCATGAAAATAAACTGAAAATTTTAAATGGCTATAACTTCGAAAACGTTCAGCCGATTCAGCCCATCAACGAACATAACCGATTTCGCCCATTAACGAACGCAACGGCGACACTCTGATACCCTAAAAGATTCAAGTCACTAGCTTGCTCCGTTCGACAGTTATCGTGTCAACGGCAAATCGGCCGGACAGAATCGATTTCTTCACGGGTTCGTCATCAGGGAGTCCAACCCATTCGTTCGAGACCATTTTCGGGAAGAAATTCGAAAATTACAGATATGTTGACAAGTCGATAACACGCTGTTCCGCAGAACACGTGCGCAAATACCACGAAATCTGACATATTTCTTTCCCAATACCTCCGGAAATTATAATCGGATCGAACTGAAATTCGGTGAACTGCAATATCTGACACAGGCATGGGCAGTCTTTTTATGGAGAGGGCCAAATAGAAAATTTTTTGTAGACCACGGGCCGAAAAAAAATTCTAACGGTAATGAAGCTCGAAGAAGCCGCTGGAAGTTGCGAAATGAAACTTAAATATTATTTGTTTTGGTATCTTTATAGAACAAATTTCGGGGTGTGTAATGTGTGGAAAATTCAGTGGCGGGCCACATGTGGGCCGCGGGCCGTAGGTTGCCGTCGCCTGGATGTAACACATATCTTCAAAGCTATTCCACCTCGTCTTCCACCCATTAAGTCAATATTTTCAGAGCAGTCAGTTCATTTGTTATTTCAATAATTCCCTGCATTTGGTTTTTTTTTGCAAATTTCATATTTTCTTTTTTTTTTCACCGGTATATGTAATTTTATTCTTGTATTGTTCTAGTGATAGGATTATCTTGAAACTAAGCATTATCTTCGTTTCGGTTCTATTAAACTTCCTACTAGGTTAAATGGGTTTCTTCACTTTTCTAGATATGGACAATACAACGTTCCAGATGAATCCGAAACCTCTAGGCAGGTCTTGTCCTTTCACGAACGAATTGATGGGTCACAAAACCTACCCTGATAACGCTAAGTTTCCAGCTATTCGCCTTTGGAAGTTAGTATTTACTGACGATCGGATGGTCGAACAGAATCAAACTTGAAGAAAGATTCCCAGAACTAGAAAATTACATGGTCGAAAGTATACTGCTCGTGTTTCCCAGAACAAGCGCGGAAAATGGTCATTCTCGGGCTATTCTCTCATTTTGAATAAAGGCTGATAAAAAAAAGAATGATTCACATTTACCTGAAAGTTTTTCCAATTTAAAAACTGAGCTAATAACGTAGTTAACAGGCATTTCTAATGATACAACACGGAAATAACAAACCAGAATCATATTTCATTTAGAATGTTTCCTCAGAACCGTGGAACACGCAACTGTTAAAAGAAAAATACACACTAACCACCCTAACTGCTGACTAAATATCGTGTTTCCCTTTTTCCACCCCAGACAGAATACTTTGAATAATTAAAGGGGGTTGTCGGCGGAAACAAACATCTAATACATGAGCCAATATCATATCAACTTGAGCAAAGCACATAATAATTATAATTATCATTAAAGGTGTGAATATTTGTGATCTATCAATTGGTTAATATGATGTACCACAAAATTACAATCATCAATATTTATTACGCGAATTCGACGATTTCTACTGTTTTCAATACATATCACTCTATCGATTGAAGGATATGATGGAAGGATTTTGCATTATTTTTCAAGCTCATTTTAGGTTTTCGCTTCGAATTTCTAAAAAAGAACTATTAAATTAAATAGGATCATTATTTCAAGGAATCACCCCTACGGATTCTGGGATTTAATGATTTAAACCCTTTGTCAATGTCAGTAATTTTAAAGAAACTTGCATAGTGAACAATATTGGAACAACGCAAACGATTAACCAATGGAATTGTAACATTTCAGTCAGAGTCCAACCCTACTTCTTCATCAGACAATAAATGGAAAAACTTCAGTGTTATTCTGTTGCAATATTTTTGTATTTCAAGAACCTTTGTCAAATTGACATTGTCGAAAATTACCGCAATGCAGATTTACTCGGTACCCAAATTATCCGATTCTACTCCTTTTTTAGGGAATTAATGGAATATGCTCCATTTCTACAGAACAATAGGCGGAATTTTTTTCTCCTGCCAGCAAAATACAGCACTCCTCAATTTTTCTCATTAGTATTTAGTCATCAGTATATCTTTGTATTATCCCAATCTATCATGTCATTTCCAAGGGTCGAAAAAACATGATTCGCTATTGGAGATCTTTGTATGTGTCTGGGGTGTGTTCCCGTTTTCTAATCTCTATAACGATCCTGATATTTCTCCTGTATTTGTCTTTCCACAAATACAGGGAATATTATAAGCACAATTTTTCATTTACTTTTTTCGTAAATTGGCTTGGTTTTAGTAAATATGCATGTCAAATCATTCTTCGTTATGAAAATTGTTATTATATTTAATTTATACTGATTTTCTTAATGTCACAAGGAATCACAGTAAATAAATTGGGTTGTTCATGACGGTCTGTTCGTTATTGTTCTTGAGGATTTGTTTTAGGATTAGAAAAAGTTTTGTTCTCCAAGTTTGAAATGGTTCTATTTATAACCTCATGAGCTGATGATATTAGATTAGCTTTATCATAACTAATTTTGTTACCATGTCAGAAAACAGTTATAAACAATGGGAGTCCCGAAATGATTTCAGAATAAAGTTGGCGAATTAACGTCACTTTTTTTCTCGTTTGCTGACCTCGGAGAAAAATATGATGAATTGTTCGAGTCGTAGATTCTTCTTAGTATAGACGTTTGTTATTTCTCTATTTCATTTTATGAACTTAAGGCTGAATCCCACCCAAATCAAATCCATGTTCAAAATTTTCCAAATATTCATTACGCAAGGATTCCCAACAGGAATACCTCCGCAACCATTGTGCAGATTCTTCCAATTCACAAACTGGACGTCTGGACATTCGAATTCAAGATTCAAACCTACTGCAAATATCGAGTAGTTTCTTTTATGCTTCCAAATGAATAAACTTGATTTGACTGTAGATATACGTATTGATGTTTTTTTTAAGATCCTTTTATAGCCAAAATATTTCCAGATAGAGCAATATATCGAACAATAGCTTGAATTCATTGACACATTAGGCAGAGTTCAATCGATGTTGATGCAAGAAATTGTATACTTGAGAGTATCCACAGGCAGATATTCTCTTCTGCACTCTCAAACAAATATACTTAAATCAAGGAAACTGAAGTAGGAAGCAGCAAAGAATAATTCGAAAATGTGGAAGTACATCAAAGTCAAATGAATCAGGGATCAATTTCATTCGAATATGATTTGCAAGACATGTAAACACAATATCCTAGTGAGCTAATTTTTTGTTTTTGTATACCTATTCGGTATTCGAATGAACGCTATATATGTATATATAAAAATTGGACCAGTCTAGAAAACGGAATTAATATTATCAATCTAATTTCCGACTATTTCCTAAGCAATCTCAATGTAAATAAACCATAGGGTGAATGAAGAAAAATTTTGCATCATGTTGATATTCTCTCGAAATTATACACAAAAAGGGAACAATATAAAAAGAAAATAATGAAAGGAAAGGATGTCGTTAATTATAAGTTTCCCAATTAAAAATGACTAATCTCAAGCACAGTATGAGAATGAAAAATTTTGCAACGGTACTCTCAAGAATACCCGGCTAGACAGAATAAAATAACTTACCTTTACGAAAGAAAACCTGAATAATTCACACTTTTAACGGAATCCTCCATTCAAAACTGTTAATATCACGAATCACAGTAAACAGAAAAACTTGTTAAAAAAGATATGTATACAAAGTTTGGTTATGTTGCAACTCCTCTGGTATGTGTATGAAAATATATCTTTCCTCCAGTTTGTACGTTTCTCTTCTCCGTTACACAATAAACTTAAACTTTGGACACTCCCTTATTGGTTTTTTACATTTTTCACACGTGTTTTTTTGTTGTAGTAGTTATATTTAAAGTTCATCAATGAAGTTCTGAGTCTTTTGACAACGCGCGATGTTGTCACGTGTACGCCACCATTTGTGAACTGACAGAAGAAGTAAATGCGATCAGCGATCTTCAATTCCTGCTACTTCTACTCGGGCTACCTTGCGCAAGTTTTTCATGCTCGCGAAGATGTTCCACGGAGAATGCCTTAGAAGCTCCTCCCAGGCATGGAGTTTTCGAAATACATACAAGATTATGTTGGTTCTCTAACTTGATGGTTTGGGCACGAAGATTCATCACCTTTGTTGAGAAGACGTGATTATATCAATGTTATATCACACATTCATATATAAGTTTCAGAAAAATGGTGTAACAGCGTTTCGATAATTTTCCCAAGAGTGATTGAATAAAAACAGCAGGGGAAATCTGGTATATACCACTTATACCAGAAATATCGGAATTTTGAAAATGATAACATGCAATTGCAACTCCTATATTTTTGCTTGTATTACTAGCTGCATATGTACCAATTCTCCGACAGAAACGCTGCTGGAAAAATTTGGAAATCTCATGATCTTCATCTCAAAAAGAGTAAATAGGTACAATAAAATCATATATATGGAGTTTCGGGTTTGGGTCTTCTATTCTCAATGGTCCTATAAAATATTCTCTTCTAAAATTTCCGAACTTCAACATGCTATCAGTTCTTTTTCGAAATAAGTGTTAATTGAGCAGATATTCATAATCGGGATGCGTTCTTGCATAGGAGAAGTGCTGTTAAAACAGAAAAAAACAGTTTAAGCATACCTACTCTCAGCTCATTTGTAGGTCTATGGATAATGATAATTTGGCGGATGCGCTGGTAATTTGAATGAGCATGTGTACAATTTCAAAATCGAAATCAGTTAAATATTTTGCACCCACTGCATATGATTGGTAGGAAAATTTCAAAACCTGACCTCAGCATGTTTGAAAGTAGTGCCTCAGTGAAACAGGTAATTTCCTGGAAGGTTTCGAAAAATTAAAAAAAAATATATTATCAATTTATTGTTAAAATGATGCACTAAATGAGTGATAGTTGGGTAAGGAAGATGCATGATGATCTTCAACAGGTACATCATTGTTTAGTTCTGGAAATTGTCGGAAACGGCTTGTACTGTTGGATGTGAAATACCTCGCGTTTCAGCCCGAATCCGAAGGGGTTGTCGTTACGTAGTCTGACATGAGCTTCATCTCTGTCACAACCACCGATCGTCTTTAAATAACTTAACACTTAATTGCTCCCTGAAAATCTCAACTACAACAGAAGACAAATTCTCGCAGCGCGGGTTGAATTCCCAAAACGTCAATAATTTTTTAGATTTTATCCATTAATGAACTCAACCAGATGTGCAATTTACCCTGAAAACTGTTCAGGGGCCTTCCAGGGTGGAAATATTATTTTTCTACCATGGAGCCATCAAGAATCCGAAGCACATATTGTATTATTATCCGTCCGGAGCATTCTCTACAAAACGCTACCGCATAATAAAATCATGGTTCTTCGAAAATAGATCAAAAGTTTCCTCGAAGGCCAGTCTCCCTATGCATATCTCACTTTTTTTGTATATTTCACGTCTTAAGGTCATTCCAATCGAAAATTCTTTTGACAATAATAATAAATTTTTCAGAGGATGAAGGCTCGTATCTCGGTGCAAAATTCGTCTCGTTGAGGCCAACGGCCAACTCTCACTTATCGGCAACAGCAGCCCATACCGCGCCACACCGCTACGGAACACGGCTAATAAGCAGGGAAATAAATTTCCATTTTGCTGTAATCCGATCAGTGAGCGTTGGCCTTCATCGGGCAAATAGGTGTCTTGAATGTAACACGAATTATCATATTTTTATGTTTATCTCATTCCGTTCCGATAAACAATCATAATGTATACAATCTCATACTTCAACAATTCGCGAATTTCGAATAATATTCGGTATTAAAAATCGTCAAATCGGGTCGCAAAACCCAAGGGCGTGAAACGCGGTAGATCGCCTCCTACGTCACTCGTTATTCCACGTACGATGCCCGAACCGATACAGCTGACGCTCCCTATTGGCTTGCTAGAGAGAAAGGTAAACGAGAAAAAGGAGAGAGTGGATATATCGCGGTACTTCACGGAAGGCGCAAACTTCCGAGTGTTTAAACAACCAATATGTGGAGCCTGATTTGAAAGATCGTTTTCTCGTTGAAAATTGAAATTTTTGACGGCGATTGAAGCTTTTCAGTATTCTTATGGATGGAATATTTGATTCCGATGAAAAAAAATACATGCAAGAGACCTATTGACCGGAATTTTATGACTTTTACCGTATGTTGCATAACAACAAGAGAATAAGCTCCGGTGCACACACACCTCCGACGCCGTCGCGGTGACGGACAGGTCTGGTGTACACATCCGGATTTTCCAGCTCCGGCGCCGGACTTACGTTCTGAGGGCCACTTGCACCGTATTACGAAACCATAGATTAAGACGATAACCAAGGTTTAGGTAAAAAATTATCTTGCACCGTCACGAAATCCTCGTTCAATGGCCTTAACTGACTGTTAAATTTAAGCCCTGGAATTTGGGGGTTTAAGGGCCGGTATTTAATTCGCTGCAAGGTACCCTGACTCCCAAATTCAGGAACCCAACTTCGTAGTCACATAAGTTCTTAGAAATTTCCTGGTTTACTGGGAAACATTTTAATGCAAATCTAAAAGTCTGACGTAATTGTTGGACTATTTTTGCGTCGAAATATAATACTATTCACGAATTCTTAGTGCCATGATGATCTCGTTTGTATTAATATTCTTATAACTTTTGTTTATCAGGATCTGCCACATAAAATCTAAACTTTATCGATACATAAGTTCTTCAGCATAATATAAATGAGCGCTCAGAGGTTTGCATAAGTGTGAGATCCGACTCCAGAATTGGTACTAGCATCGAGTGTTTGTTAAAGAATTTACACACGTTTACGAATAGGAAAATATATATCTACCAGGTTGCTGCATAACTATTTCAAATTAAATTCGATGTCGTTGCGCACTTGGCCGCGCGTACCTCTTCGCAGCTGCAGGTGTAAACAGGTTTCATTTTCACGTTCATAAATCATCGCTATTTTTTCTGTGTACGATATACGGTTCTAACCAAAAAAGGGTTGCCAGCTGTTAAAGATGCTTAATAATGAAGGAGAACTGCACGGCTGTATTTTTCAACAAAGGGTGAAGGGTCAGGCTGTTGAATGTATACGTTAAGTAGCCAAAAAATTCAACAAGCTTTTGACTATAATCCTACATGACATCCTTGATCTTTCTTCTTCTCCTTAAGAAGGCGTACACAGCCTGTTTTCTCCGGTCTATATTTCCTGTGGCGTGTATTGCCAACTCTCTCGTCATCGCTTAGGTTGACGTCCGTCTTCTTCCGTGGGGTTTGTTGTCCCGGGTGATCCTTGCCATTCTGTCTGGCCTCACTATATACACATGCTGATTCCATTCTCTCCGCCTCTTCCTCATCCCTCTAACCACATCTTCTGCTTGGCACTTCTCCCTAATAGTAGAATTCCTGCCAGCCAGTGTGTATCCCGTTATTGTTCTCAGGGTCTTCATTTCAGTTGTTCGTAATATCCTCTTTGTAATAGACGTTTCAGCTCTTGTCTCCGCTCCGTATGTCATCACTGGTCTTATACATGTTTTATATATTCTCGACTTGCAAGCAGTGCTTAGGTGTTTGTTCTTCCAAATGGGGTATTTAAGATGTCCGGATATTGCTGCAGCTTTGTTAACCTGTTTCCTCACTTCGTCTTCCAGGAACCCTGTGCTTGTAATTTTACACCCGAGATATTCGAATGACATGACCTGGTCAATGATGTTATTTCCTATTGTTATTTTGCAACGCTGGGGCTCCTTTGCTATTGTCATGCATTTGGTCTTCTTGGTGGAAATAAGCATGTTAAGTTCTAATGCCTGTCTGTTGAAGGCTTGTAGTATCCTTTGGAGGTCGTCTTCTGATTCTGCAATAAGTACTGCATCGTCGGCAAAGCATAATATACTTATTTTGTGTTCTCCCATTCGATATCTCAATCCAGTGTTTTTCACGGCTTTTATTATTTCGTCCATAATCAGATTGAATAGGAGAGGGCTGAGACTGTCACATAGGCGTATTCCTGTCGTCGTCGTAAACGCTGGGTCAGAGTTAGTCCATATTTGTGTTGTTGTGTCCGTGTTTAGGTCCTCAATTTGGTCAATGTACTCCACAGGTATGTTTCTACTCTGCAAGATCGTAGTCACATCTCCCAGTCGCAGTCTGTCAAAGGCTTTGATCAGATCCACAAAGCAGAGATATGCAGGGGTGTAGTACTCTCGGGATTTTTCAACTCTGCCTGAGGTAGTCGTGGGTGGATTGAGTAACTCACAGCTATCACTGCCGGTCCCAAGCCCGGGTAAAAGAGGAGGGTTCTTAGGTAAGGTTAGCTACCTGCCTAATGTAAAAACAAACAATTGGCTCAAAGCATCGGTAATATAGCTCGGACATCCTTGATGAAAGTTAAAATTAAGTAGTCCATGTTACATGGCTCATTTATGGACTCACAAATTGTTAATTTGTTCAAATTCGTTGCTAAAGCGGACATCTTTCCACGTACTGATGACCCCGCCAAACGCACTTTCACTTCCGGATGGTGGAAAGATTTTGCAATCTTTTTTTCATATGGTCTTCATGCAATTCTGCATTAACGTTCAAGCTACCATTATTCGATCGCAGATTTGGCCTTCGTAATTAAGACAAAAACCTAAACTACTCATATCGAGCCTTCAAGTTGATTCTTCCAGAAATTATTGTGTTTACGATCAGACGTTAGGCATACTAGTGTGAAATATAGAGTTCAAGGTGTTCACTCGAAATCTGATGAATACTTTCCGAAAAAAACACTTTCGAGGCTAATTTCGAGACTATTTTTTTCGAGTTGTTCTATTCTTACGATTATCACGAAATTTTGCAAAAATATGTGGGTTTGCATATTTCAACTAGATATCAAGTTTCATCATGATTGAGTCAGTATTATTCGAATTATTTTGGAATCAACAACGATAATGAGGAACAAATTTGACATACTTTTTCCCACTATCTCCGAAAAATACATTCTGATCGAACTGAAATTGGGTGCGCTGTTGTGAATTATGGGATTGAAGATCTGTGCACTCTTGCGTATAGAGATCGGAACTTTTTGCGCCCTCTAAAGATGAGCTAGAGCTTACCTTCTCTCTAGCGTCGAATAGATAACCCAGCAGATATATTTCAAAATAAACACATGGATAATTAAGATTGAAGACTGCAAAGGATTATGATAATTAATAATACATATATGAACAAAGATGAAAATCTATTTCATATTTCAGAATCAAATCAATTCTTCTTACATCCTTGTAATACATGCATCCTAGGTGATATTTTGTTACTGAAGGCTGGAATTAAATCTGCCGTCGTGCCTAAAATATAATTAAAAATTCACAAGCGCAGGTAATATTATTATTATTTTACCTTTTTCCAAGATGCATAATAATCTATCATAGAGAATAATAGATTCAATCAAAGGTGCGAAAAATAAGCGGAAAGAATAGAATATCACCACGCTATTCCAGTCTTTCAAGCAGTCCTGTATTTCCTTACTTTCTATATAATCTGTATTTATAATATTACCCAATAATTTGGATGTAGCTTTCTGGCAATAACTAAAAATTATATCTTCTTATAAATGTCAGTCAGAAATAAACACAAACCTACCTTGCAAAGTCCAGATCTTTAGAATACTTAACATTGGCTAGAGGGATATGTTTGTATTCTGGTTCAATTTCAGTTAAAAGTTTTTCGATTGTTGCACGATATGCATGTATTCTTAATTTCCAATACTCTCCTTCTAAGAGTCTCTCTATATAACTTTCTATAGCATGGCAAGCTATCTCTCTTGAGTGGTAACATAAATCATATTTTTTCTCTCTGCAATATTCACTCAAAGGAAATCCTGGAAGAGAACTTCTATTACATACATAATAAATGTATTCTATCTTTGAGAACATACTCGATAGTTGATAATTTCATATAACAACACCCTGCAACATTTATATATTGAATGTTTGGTAACTCATTATATAAACGAACTAAAGTGGGGCCTAAATCTCCACAGGGATGCAACCCAACAATTCCAAACTTGAAATCATTGTTGTGGACATTGAATGCTGAATAGACAATCTGAAATCACGAAGTAAGATAATTATATTTCTAATGTTGATTGAAATACATTTAAAAAATCTTGACTACTTATGTCACATTCTATCCTTTTATTAACATGTCTAGCTTGTTTTTGCTGTCCAAATTTTTTCTTAAAAATTGCATCAAAATTTCGAGAAAGTATTCTGAAAACCAAACTAGTAACAGACATATCTCACAAGATATATAAACACATACTTTGCTTGTTCTGTTAAATTAGCTTGTGCTTCAATTGAACACACTTCAAGATTATATCCATATGATAGCATTCTACTCAAATGACCAAGACCAGAGCCAATATCAACTACAAAAACACACTCAGATTTTGATGACATTTCCTCACAAAGCTGAAAATACATTCAATCCATATTAACATCTAAGAAACAACTATATTGTCACCTCAGACATGATAAGGATTTCATGCCTTTTTTTAAGTTTTACACTCTTCCAGAACATTTTCATCAATTTATCATTATTAATCATCTTACACGAAGGGTAAATATGTTCCATTTGAGTTCTAGATATATTGATATTTCGGAAAACTTCTTTCAGAGCTAGTATGGACAAAGGAAATAAGAAAGTCCTGGAAAAGAAAAAATAGTATCCGTTTCATATAACTATTGAAAGTACGAACTTTGAATGTTTGTCCTGATCCAGTAAATCAGCTATTTCATTCACTGATAAATTCCTCATAGTTTTCCAGCTGGTAGGTAATTTCGACCAATGGTTTTCTGTAAAGAAGTCCTCGAAAAAGACAAATATCAGTAAAAGAAGAAAGAACTTGTGGGTTACTTACTAAAACATAAGAATTTATAAGCCATTTATAGTCTTCATAAATCATGTACCCCTGCTTTATTTTCTTCCTCAGATCCTGTTCCATTTTTTCTTGAATGAGCAAGGGACGGAAATAGGTAACAGTCCTGACCTTCACAGATTACAAATAATTGACCTGTGACCTGAGAAGTTAGTTAGTATATACCATAGACAAGATATTATATACCTATTTTACCTATGTTGTTAGTTTCTTGTTCCACGTTTCTCGTTATTTCTTACCATAAAGTTGCATATTTAGGTGTTCTGTGATTTTTTTCCTTTGAATTCAAATGAAATGTGATTTCTCATCTCAGAATCAGAAATCTGTCTATTCCCTCTGCTATAACGGCGGCTGTATCACAACCCAAAAGTGCATAATCGTTAGTGTATTTGTTGCCATTGCCGCGAGATGACACCATCATTCAATAATTCATACATAATTTTTGTTGATCATAATTATCCAAATTTAGATGAGGAATGAATATACAAAAATCAATACATACATATCTCATTATTAGATCTGTATTGAAACAATACAAACTACAAATTGAATCGAATGTTTTATTTCCGCATCTCATGAGTTTTAACAGATTTTTCTTGCACTGTAGCATAGCTTATAAAGTAAAAATGTAAATGTATATTTGCTGTGGCTTAGCTGGTCGAATACGAATAGGAAATAGGAATACTTATGTTGGTCTGGGAAATATGGAACACTGAATGCTAAAAAAAAAATTTCGAAGCGTATTGCCCTCATAACACAAATATATAGTGTATTTTGATTTTCAAAAAGAATAAATTCATAGAGGTATCGCCAGTTACAGATGCTGCAGGAAGTTGGAATGTTTTCAATAAGTAAATTAAGTAGATGAAATCTTTTTGGATCGATATTTTGTATTTGGATTAAATAGGGGTGGTTGACAGGAATTCATTCCATTCATAGGTGTCTATAAATCGTAGATAGTAGGTAGTATTTGTCATGCGCTGCGCTCTTTAAATTACTTTTGACGGATAAAGCACTTCATACTTTTGTTTGATTTGTTCGGTTGGTCCCGCATCCCTATGTTGAGCCTGCAAGTGTGACTCTGTTTGACTGTTGTGTGTTTGAGTATTGAAAATGGCGCTGAAGAGCTGGATAGTTGAAGTTTTTGTAATTAATGAAGATCATCAGGCTATACCGAAATACAATAAGAAATTGAAAGTAACTGCTGAATATGATCCACAAGGTGTTAACGTTAAACTCTATGAAGGTGAGTAGAATATTCAGATGTTTTCCATTCATGATGGGCAAGCAGACCGTTTGTTTTGCTCAATAATATCTCGATAAGTTTCTACACAGTCATAAAGTGAGATGAATTTCCTACGAATTCTCACATCTTATTGTTCCCTTCGAATAATTTTCACCTTAAGCGAGTGTATTACTCAAAATATTGTTGATAAACACTATTCCCATCCAATTTCGTGCGGAATTCGGCATCACAACATTGGATTATTTTCCCATTATATGGATTTATTAGGTGAAAAAACTTATATTTCATATTTAAAAGAACATTTTTCACATATATCCATTTTGGATTCTCAAGATTTTCGATTGAATTCATCGCATTGTATTTCTCTATAAATTCTAACCTCTAAATTTCAGATCAGGTGGAAATAGCTGAATTTTCTGTATGCCCGAATACAGAATGCTGCAGATTTGGGAATTCATCTTACCTATTTTCTTTCGATAATGAATCTCTACTGTTCAAATTCAGAAATCAAGATGGTAAGTTTATCATCTTATATATAATGAATGTTTGAAAATACCTAGGTGCATGAATCATGTGCTGACTTCAGTCTTTTTATTATTTTCTAGTCATTTGTTTTTGCTAAGAATAATATTGAAAATTATTATATCTTTTGAAAATTCTTAATGAAAATCAGTTCAATCAAACCTAGTCCAGCTGGAGAACTCGATTCTTCCGAATTAAAACTGCCGAGAGAAATATTTAACTAAATTGAAAAGATGACATTTCCATTATTGTTTCATAACATTTCTTCATTTTCTGCTCAATTTTCTTCATTGAACAAATAGTATAATCTTGAACTTTTTTTTGTTTGAATCCATTATTTCAGAATTGTGGAGCATGTAATTCAATGAATATTATAAGATTATGAGTTGAACATTTTCAGGTTTTGTTTTTATATATTATTTTCACGTTTAACTTTCTGATGATAGATTATGCAATTACTCAAAATCTGCTGATAATCAGTTAGTAATCAAACAATTTTATTGCTTGTATTTGATCATTTCACTAGGTTGCACTCATGGATGAATTGGAAATTGATGTTTAGATTTCATTGATTTATGAATATTTAAAAGACTTCTTATGCAAAATAGAATATTCAATGCAAAATTCTGTGGGTTGATAGAATATTCAAAAATTTTGCAGAAATGTCTTTGAAAATATCCAAATAATAATATTTTTTCAGATGCTAGGAACTTCACAATAGCCATGACAAAAGCCAAATCGGGTAAGGGGGCCTCTGTATTTTCAGTTAGAACTGAAGATTCTTCAGCAACTCAGTACTTCCAATTCTATGGCTATTTATCACAACAGCAAAACATGCTACAAGACTTTGTTAGGACGTATACTTATCAACGAGCAATATTATGTAACTTAAATGACTTCAAGGTAAAATTATGACAGGAATTCTAATCGCTGTTCAATACAAGTTAGTGAAATATTAAACGCAGTTCTGATTGGGATTTTTTCGTTTATAGGATAAGGTAGTGTTAGATGTAGGAGCTGGCTCCGGCATTTTATCTTTTTTTGCTGCTCAAGCTGGTGCTAAACGTATATATGCTGTGGAAGCATCCACTATGGCCCATTTCGCGCAGGTAACATTGATCAAATTTCTTGAGATTCGCTTCTTTCATTCTGAGTGTATTTCAGAAATTAGTGGAAGCTAATAATTTAAAAGACTTGATAAAAGTGATACCAGGAAAGATAGAGGAGGTTGAACTTCCTGAAAAAGTAGACGTTATTATTTCTGAACCAATGGGATATATGTTGTATAATGAGAGAATGTTAGAAACATATTTACATGCTAAGAAATGGCTTGTGCCCAATGGTAAAATGTATCCGTCCCGTGGAGATTTACACATAGCTCCATTCACTGACGATTCTCTTTATATGGAGCAATATAGCAAGGCGAATTTCTGGTAAGCAATTATAAATTTAAAAAGTTTTTCCTGAAAGCAGTTTTTGGGTGAATTCATACTTGTCAGCATCGGTGGAAATTTATCCAGTGAAATAAGTTGTATTATCCTCCACTAAATTCATATTTAGCCCTCATGTTTATAAATAGGATACAAGTGTACAATTCCAATATGTTGACTATGATTTCAAAGTTGATGAATAAGGAAGAACTCATTACAATGGAAGCTCCAGCATAAAACTACTCCAGTGTTAGCAACTACTTAGTAGCTATCACAAAGTAACGAATTATTGAACACAACAGATGTTCAAATATTTCTCCGAAAGACTTGCTAATACAACATTTTTCACATTTATCTTGCCCCTTCTGTAAACAAATGCAACTTGTACAATAATAGTCACAAATTGAGTTTTTGGCGACATTTTGTAGTGTACAATAACATCCTATTGAAGCTGAGAGAAAGTATGCCATAACCACCTATTTCAAGTTTGTTTCCTAAGTCATCATTCCATCTTGGTTCGAATTAAAATGATCTGGTCACCCAGCTAGATACAATGTGATGCTGAAAAATTTACTTCCACTATTTCTAAATTGATCAACATACATTAGAACGATGCCAAAAATCAATATAAAACAGTATAAGTGACAAAATTCTTAGTAAACAATAGCTGAACTTGTTTGTCCTATCGTTTGGAATGATTCATTTATTGAATCATGCTGAACTTAGCTTTGACAACATTGTTAATGAATAATTTCTTTCAACAATGGCCCATTATAATGGTGATTAATCATTTGATACGTTTTTCTTTGATGATTTAACCATTCCACATATGAGACTTTTTCATCCTAGAAGAATTAAAAAATTAATTATCTTTTAACTCGTATTGCCTCCAAGCAAATTTACTCGTTCTTGCAATATACTTAAAACTCGCCTATCTGTCACTGTGATAAACTTGTAAATAACTAAGGGCCAATTGCACCGTATTACAAAACCATAGATTAAGACCATAACCAAGGTTTAGGTAAAAAATTATCTTGCACCGTCACGTAATCCACGTTCAATGGCCTTAACTGACTATTAAATTTAAACCCTGGAATTTGGGGGCTTAAAAGAAGGATTAATGGTAAGCTTCGAAATCTAACCCTACTTTCGAGCGATTTCGTACAAGTTTGACATTTTTCTAGACGTAACCTCCAGTTTGTTTACGTTTTTTTTTGTTTACATTGGACATTGATGGAGAACTCCTACGAGTTGATAATCAAATTTTGATTAAAAGTGGTTGAATTTCAGATGATATTTATGAAAAATGATGAAGGGAGAAACTGGCATCAGTTGGCGTTGATTCGTATGTTTTAAAGCATGAAGAATTAACACCAGTATTTCCATTGAGTTCGTAAACTTAATGGTATTTCTATAAGCCTTCAACTATTTGAAATGAAAAAGTTACAATGATATGCTCATTTATTTCCAAGAGCAAATAGCAGAATGAAATCGAAGACATATTGGGAATGAAAAAACATAGTTTCATGAAGATTCTTCAGTACTATTTCATTCAGTGATGTATTACGTGGAAAGCTATCATATACTACTTCATTATTGTGCAGGTGCTGTCTCTGTGCTATCATTATCCTCTATTATATATTAACTGGACTCAAAATATAAGTACAAACGAATTAATGTGAAAGAAATTGCATTCTCGTGTTAGACAATCTTCAAACGTACACCTTCGGCAATCCATCCATGATACTTCAATATTTATATAGAATACTTTTTATTCTGCGGATCAAGATCCAGAGTTTTCATTATCTTTGACCAAAAATTAACTCAATTCATAATATACTTATTACAAACAAAATAATTTAATAGAAAGTCTACTCTTAGGTGAGCCGTTCCTTATCGGAAAGTTGTTTCGGATAAATCAATACTATTTATTTATTCATCTTGCAAACGCCACGAATGTAATTCCATGCAGAAGCTTAAATCTTAATATATTACAAAATATAAGTTTACTTGAGTATATGACTATAAATTTGAATAATGTCTAAAGCCTGATGCAGAAGTAAGAGCACAGGTCTTTGATAAGAGATCCCTAGTCTTAATGATAATAAACAAGTCAGGAACATTACATGCAATATTTTTATGGAAGCTATAAAGTCTGTCATATATATTTTTTCGTTGGGATTTTCAATAGATGCATCTTGATTTTTCATAACTCATGGAAATATGGTAGTAGTAACCCATAATAGTGGGTTTCATCTTTTGAATTAAAATATTTCTTCAATTAGGGTTGAAATAAACAACATGAAGCTAGTCACAAGTACCAAATCATGAGAAAGTAACCAGATTTGTAGATTAATTTTAATCTAGTTACATTCAGCCTCGGTGCAAGCCGAATATTTAAAGCAGAGTTTAATAAGTTTATCCTCGCTTAACTAACTGTAGCTTAAGACGAAAACGGTGCAATTGGCCCTTACGGATTTTTTCATTGGAAAACATGACCTCTGTGTAAGCAGCTATCTTCAAGCCCAATATCAAACATTTTTATTTTGTATGCTAGGAATAACGACTAAATATAGGATATTAACGCCTTTATGTTATAACTGTTTTTTTTTTAATTTCAAGGTTTCAAACATGTTTCCATGGTGTTAACCTGTCAGCTATTCAAAATAGTGCCGTAAAAGAATATTTTAGGCAACCTGTTGTAGACACTTTTGATATTAGGATATGCATGAGTAAATCAATTAGGCATATTGTTGACTTCTTGGAAGCTGACGAAACAGACCTACATACAATAGGTAATAATATGAACACTGATTTTTTTCCGGTTTCCACATGATATAATTTTTCAGATATTCCTTTGGAATTCCATATATTAGAATCTGGTACTTGCCACGGTCTTGCCTTCTGGTTTGATGTTGCTTTTGCTGGTTCTCAACAGACAATTTGGCTCAGTACTGGTCCAACCGAACCTCTTACTCATTGGTATCAGGTAAGATGTTTGCTTGAGCAACCTCTACTACTGAAGCAAGGTCAAGTCCTGACTGGAAGAGTATTATTAGTAGCTAATAAAAGGTAATGAAGACATTTATTTTTCTTCTGAGTAGTAGTTCTTATGCAATTTTTCACAGGCAAAGTTATGATGTTACAATAGAATTAACAGTAGAAGGAACAACCCAGTGTTCTACGAATACCTTAGATCTGAAAAATCCATACTTCAGGTATACAGGAGCACCAGTCCAGCCTCCCCCTGGTGTTTCAAATGTATCCCCAAGTGAAAATTATTGGAGCCAGTTAGATGCTCAAGGAGTAAGAAATGGTAAGCAAGTATAGAGGAAGTTGTTTTAGTTTGTTTGATATCGCGAGAATATTTTACAGCTGTCAATATGGTGAATGGCATGTCGGTGAATGGTTTGGGAGAAGTATCCATGGACACAACACAAACTGTTTTGAACAACAACTTGATGGCAAATAATTTGATTGCGTTAGGTAAGAAAGAATTCGAGAAAAGTGCTGATTGTTCATATTAATATTTTCACTTGGATTTATCGTTATTTTTGGAAGAAGGAACCCAATAGTTCCATAGTTATATAGGGCGGTAGCTCAGTGGTTAGAGCGCAAGCCCCATGATCGTAAGGTCTGGGGTTCAAGCCCTTGGCCGGGAAATAACTTTTCCGGTTTTTAGGGGACCGTCCAACCATTCGCTGTTGGGTAAACAATTAACAGTGCTGTTCCTGACGTGGCGCAAGGAATTAGTAAAAGCCTACACAGAACACACCCGGTATCCTAACTCGCACAAGCTTTAAGCTTCTGAGGGGTTTCGTTGAAGCCTAGGATATTCGGAAAAAATACAAAATATGGGAGTTTTCAAATATCTACGATAATGACGCTCACATTGAAGTATCAAAAATTAGATAAATTTTTCATATTTAATATCACTGTTCTCTAAGGAACACCGAAAGCCTTGTTGAAATAAGTTATCAGTGATGAGTTTTATATACTGTCTATTTTCTTCAAATAACTACATTAAACTAGTGGTATGTCTTACAAATAGTGAGAATAATACAGAATATATGTGAATAAGCAAATTTATTTTTTTATCACTTATTTGAGATGCGAAATATTTGAGTTATTTCTTCTTGTACAGTGGACACTTCCCAATTAACAGATGGAGCTCCTCCTAATATTCATCCAGGGTGTATCTCAAGTACTGGCAGGGGGAGAGTGGCAGCTAGTCCGACATCTACACATACAGCACAGTTGATAGGGGGGGCAATTTCACCATCATTATTCACATCCCCAAATGGCCAACAAGTAAGCAATACATTCTGAATTTAATCGATGCTTTGTAAATTCAATGAAAAGGTTGAGCAAAGAATCATTTTCTTGAACATCGTTTTCTAAATTTGGGTTTGAATGGGATATGGATTTCCCTAATCTTGATAAATTTGTTCAAGTATTTTTCTTTCGCTAGAACTACTATTAGGTTGTCTTTTTCAGCAACCTTTAGTGATGGCAAATTATCCAGTTAGTGCAAATTTAATGATTGGTGATTATGTTACCCCAGGAAATGGAGTAGCGATGCCAAGTTATCGTCAATAATCAATGGACTGTGCACTTTCACGCTCAATAAAGAAACTTAAAGGATATTTTTAAGGGTGGGGATTCCATTTCGTGTACCCAACGCGAGTGATTCCAATTAATTTCAGTTGAAGAATGTAAAAATCTATCAGTTTGTGATAATCACCTGATTTGATACCAGTTTTCAAATTTCTCATATCTCAGCTTGTCGTGTGGCAGGAAGCATTTTTATATCAATTTTTTTTACTCCCAGTTGTATACTCTACCAAGGTATTATCAATCATTTTTGAAACGCTTATTTTACTTCATACAATTTTTCAGGAAGTTGCACATCACAACTATGCGAAAAAATAATCAAATTAAGTTACTGGTGGAAACATTCGATTTTTTTTTTTAACAACCTTCTCAAGGTATTTTATTGTAAATACTGAATTAGTAGTGGTGGATTATTTTAAACAATTCCTAATGTACATTATTTTACTATTTCCATTTTCCCCAGTCTGCTAATTTTTAAAGGCTGGTCCTGATACTTTCCTATTTTAGTACCCCAAGCTACCATCTTTCAATGTGAAATCCGAAATTGTATTCACTTTTTCAGAAGTGAAATATATTTTGGAAAAAATGGACAATATATTTCAGTTAAGACTGCTATCATAAATACTCTATTTTTAATCACAGTTGTCACTAAGTAAACGTGTTTGTAAAGCACTAAATTATATGAAAACCTAATCCTTTTTTACCTTAGAATTAGATCTGAATTCGGACGGTTGACGTAAGAAATAGAATTGAAAACATACTCATCCTAATCAATTTGTTCCTCTAAATTGAAACATACAACTTTGGAAGTCATTATTGGATTGCCCTATTTATTTTCCACGTTCCTGAACTTCTTAATTATCATTTATGAAGGTTCTATGAATTTGCAGAAATGAACTTCTATGAATTTGTAAAAATCTACTCCATTGGGTTTTATTGTTTCCAACCTCATTTTCAAGAAAATAACATATAATGATCTAGAATATTTTCCTCGATATTTGTATTAATGGATTATTTTTATTAATGCTCCGATTAGCAGTTCTAGGAATAAAATCACTCGATTCTGATCCTACATGGTAAAGGCATTATGTAATGAAATCCAAAGACACCGTGGTATTCATACTGGATGGTTAAAATATCTGTTTATCCAAGAGAACAAAGAAGCTAATGGCTATCGATTCTACTATCATCATGAAGTTTGGTTACTTCAATTCATTTTATTCTAAAACTACCAGAGATCACCTAAATTTCACCTCCTTAATCACTTGCTAGCTTCTTAAGATTTAAAATGTTTGGTGTCAAATACAAGCACAAAAAATGAACTTCCAGTGTTGATCAAATAATTCCTTGATACTTAATTTGTATTTTTGTTGTATTCAAAATCTTGTGAAAGAAATTTTGACTATCCAGTTATCATTTTTGTATTGTATTTTGGTACAAATTAGAAAATTTGCGAGACATTAAACCTTGTTATTCCGTTATAAGCGTTTTTGATCATCTGGTGAGTAACATCAAACTTGTGTTTGTATATGTTGCTATTATATCTGTGATATTTTCATTTTGAATCTAACCACATTTCATGTAAAATTAAAATAGATTAGTTATCATTAGGTTTTCATTTGTTGACCAATATATTATTTATTCAATTGTAAACCAAGAAGATGAAACTCTTGATAAAAACTTAATTGTACAGACTGTTAACTTAAGAAGACCTTTGTTAGGAAGGACCTACTACATTTACAATATTGAAAATTTGTATATTTCTCTATTTTATGTTTATTTATACTTTCTCCACTCCAATGTAATTGTTTGTTTCACTTTAGTGTGTTAATTGGAAAAAACTATACAGTGTTTTCAAAGTTGAGGCATTTCTTCAGTTAAATGTAAAAAGTTATACTCAACCATTACAGGTTCTTTTTATACAAATATGGTTCTTAAATGAATTATTTACTATAGTTAGTTTCGTTGATGGTATCGGATATTATAATTGAAGTCTTTGATAGTGGGTTATATTTGTAGCATCATCGTTAAGTGTCTTCCAAAATTTACTTATTGGATACCCCTATTACGGAATTTACTCCTATCTGATTCGGGTCTTAATATCCATTTGACACCCACCTCGATATTCACTCAAACTTCTCTGAACTTAGGAGTTACGTTGTCTGAAAACTTGCCGATTTCATTGTGTACTTGCTTCACTTTTGAAAACACCCTGTATGTAAATTATTTATTACAACGAATTTTTTATTTTGATTGAATAAATTGGTCTTTATAAACCAAATAATTGAAAAAACGCTCATTCGATAGCAGCATTGAATTTCATCAACCATTGAGATTTTAATTTCTTGAATTGTTTTTTTTTTACAAATATTTGATGTGTAGATATTTGTTCCATCAAACAATGAACTTGAGTTTTTTTAATATATTTCATTTATCATGAAAATAGTTTTTGATAGTATCTATTTGTGTGACCCTTTTCATCCTTCATCTTTAGTGAATGAAACTAAAATGTAATTGATCATCACTGCAATATTTGTATTATATAAAAATGGATTTTTTCTTTCATAGCAGGACAAAAGTATGTGGATGATGAGGGTTGTATTTGATTTCTGGTGTGTTCACAGTATTTAAATATTTTTAGATCATTTTAATTGAATGTCCAACTGAAATTGTGTTCAAATCAATCTTTTGTTTCATGATTTAATTGAGCAATGAACTTCTGATTTGTGCAGTCTGTAGAATAAAGCACAAGTTGCTCTAAATTAAAAAGCATTGTATTACCTCTGCCTTATCCTTACCCATGTACTATGGCAGCATTGGGAAAATCGCCTAGTTACATAATAAGCTTCATGTATACAAGTAGGCATTGATATTTAAAAATGTACAGTGATGGCGATAATAAAAATGTACAAGTTCGACAATTATTTTTTTCTCTGATGTTGGAAATATTCGTGAACGTTTTTGTGCTCGATTGGTCTAAAGAAAACTTAATAAATGCTGCTCAAAATTTTGACTTTTCATCTTCATTACCTGTTTTCCTTCTTGTTAACTTGTTATGGTAACCTAACCTTCATGCATGGAGGGTATCTGTAAATGATGTAAGGATATATCTTATGGAATTTGATCCTCAAGGCTAATATCATTTGCAAAAAGAGTGATTTACGAGGTTACAGACTCTCAGGTTCAACAAGATTTGTTGGCAGATGACTCGATTTTCATGGTCCGGCGATACTTCCAAGGCATAAAATAGTTCGCTCTACTGAAGATGAATGTGAAGGGCACACATGGTGTATGGGAACAATTACACCAGTTATTTTACTTTTCTTTTTTTTCCTCGGTACTACTGCGAGCGTATTGGCATTGTATAAAGACAATGTCTTTATACAATGGTATTGGCACCCCTAAATCTCAAGGCACGCGCTAACAAAATGGAATCGCATTAACTCAACACAGCTATGTTCCTATAAACTGTTGTCTGACGATGACGCATTGAATAACGGTATCTTTATTCAAAGGTATATCGGCATCACTGAATTGAGCACACATTACAGACGTTGTAACGTCTGTTTGACTGTATTTTCTGGCATTTAATGTAGGCGATTTCCATAGCTGGAATAAAGGGTGAAAAGCCGACGTTCGCAATACGGCGAAGTGACAATTTTGATAATGTGCCGAAATTTCTTGGTGCAATAGTAATTTGTTATTCTGGCTCATGGTGTAACTCTGGACAAACCCAACACCCTTTCGCAAAAACGGCGAAGTGTGCTATTGCGGATGTAGTCACCTGGCAAATGGAAGATATGATTTTCACAATACGTTGTATAGCCTTCCTGCTTATGTCATTTACACCTTGTATTACTTTATTTTGACAGAACAGGAAGTTTATAGAACATATAGGAGAATCACCTTTAGGGACTTCACACATTTGGTAAATTGAGTTACAAAGTACGAATGAATTTTGTTCCCAGGATTATTTAAATTAAATAACATAATCACAAGGACGAATATCCGTCGATAAATCAACAAATAATCCCCCTTGATCAGAGCTAATCATCCAATCAACCAAAACACCTACACCGAAGAAGCGGATCCAAGTAGAATGACTACAGCTGTTTCACAATTATTATTGATCGTCAGGTCAACTTAACTTAACATATTATTTATATTTTTGGCATTCGTTTCAGTTTACTTCAATTAGCTGAAATATGTTTAACAATGCAGTGTTACCATTACTATTGGTACAAGAAACTAAGCTATTTCAAAATGTTAACATTTGAAGCTGTTTTCACTCAATTGAAAATATACTTATTTAATTTTTTGGAAAAGAATCATTTCAAATGCGTTGTCTTGACGTTAAGTCAGGTTGATTCAGAACGCGCTTGTGATTGAGTGCTGGACAAAGAAAAGAGATAATTTTTTTATAAACCTTTATTTAAGAAGTTCTATATACATCACAATAGTCCTGATAATAATAACCTAGAAACAGTCTTATAACTATTTGACTTTTACCTTTAAAATATAAAAACGTAACGAATTCCTCATGTCAAAAGTCGTTTTTATCACTCTTAAAGATCGGAGATCACAAATTAAATCAATCTAAATAGAATTCTTGCAAATATATTACAGTGTATTCATAAACAAAATATCTAAAGCCAAGTGATATGCATTAAGATTTACAATTTTGTTTTTAACAGATGCTAAAAATTTTACAAGAAATAACTTTGATAACTTACATTAATTATACATAAATTTAAGCTATAAGCGTACTGAAAGAACCTATTAATACACCCTTATATCTAGATCCTTCTCCATTGTACTTAAAACTACTGTTACTTGGTGTATAATTGGCAGGTAGTTAATTTGTACATTCTGACTGTTCATCACAAGTCTATAGGTCTTTTTCATGCTAATTCTCATGAAGCTGTGACATGAACCCCTTGTAATGAGAGTAGCATACAGAGTGTAACAGCCAAATGGAATAAATTCCATAACGAATAAATGAGGGCGTGTTGGGAAAAACGCTCGGACGCGTCGATTTTTAATTTTAAATGCGCATATTTTTCAAGAAAATAATATTATATAGGGTGTTCCATGTGACCTTGGCCAATACCAACTTTCTTATTTCAAATGCAACCCCCTGTATATTATTTATTTTTTGGATTCTTCAATGAATTCTAGACACAATTCATGCACAATGTCCTATACCTATCTTTATTTATTTCGGAAATATTAAGTGTTTTCAGATTTAGTGCAAAAATCAACGTTTTAAATGAAAATTATTTTATTTCTCAAATTCGGTACATTACACTTGAAACCTAATAAGTAATACTGATTATTTCTTAATAATTAAAAAAAAACAAAAAAAAACAGTAATGTCAATGTAGGAAATGTTCAAAATGCTCGCCTTGAACGTCTTGGCAACATGCTAATCTGGTGTAGAATTGTCTTCTAACGTTACTCAACATTTCTGAAAACACTTAATATTTCCGAAAAAGTTGAAGATAGGCATAGGACATTGTACATGAATTATGTCTAGAATTTTCTGCCGAATCCAAAAAATAAATAATATACAGGGCGTTACATTTAAAATAAGAAAGTTGGTATTGGCCACGGTCGCATGGAACACCCTATATAATTTTGTTTTCTTGAAAACTATGCGCATTTAAAATTACAAATCGACGTGTCCGAGCGTTTTTCCTAACACCCCCTCATTTATTCTTTATCGAATTTATTCCATTTGGCTGTTACACTCTGTATAAATGATTAAATAATTGATGAACATATTACTATCAAGAGGAGAATAAATAAAAAAGATTCTGAAAAAAGTTAGCAAGGTCATTATTTGAGGGCAGTAAGAATTAGAAATTTTGCTGATCCTAGAACGAAACAGCTAAAAATTCTTACCAAAACTGCAGAGGGGAGATTATTTCACTATCCAAACATCAAGAATTTTCTGGGATATAACAATATGATCGGAAGATAGGATTTTTCACTGATAATATCGCCCAATTATTAACAACCTTATCAGCTATTGCGAACAGTTCAATCAATTCAGAAGATAGTATCAAAGTTAAGCATGAACAAGTTATGTACATTGCAATATGAGAGAAAAATGTTTGCGTTTACTTATTACATGTGAAATTAGTTGGATATTTTCAGCTCAGTCAAGACATGTGTAAAAATCAGTAACATGAAGATATGACAATATTACAAACACAAATCTAATCAAGAAGCTTTTTTTCTCCATAATCACCTTGTCCATACTTAACCAACTGATATTCAAAGAAAGAAGAAACACTGCAATCAATACATTTCACAATTTTAAAAGTCTAATATAATTTTCTCTTTAAATAATATACATTTCAAATATTACAATATATTAAAAAATATACAATGAGTTAGTCATCAAATAAATTAACTAAACAAAGTGTGGGTTATCACTGGCCTTAGTTCATGGTGATAAACCACACTGTTGAAGTTCAGGCAAGGAAAGTATATTTCCATTTTACTAACAATGTTTTCTATGAAAGATAGCATGTATAGTTGATCAATGAAATGTAAAGCATCCTTTTCAGATTCTGGCAGTCTTAGTTACAGTTTAGTAAGTAGAACAATCACATATTTACCTCAACATACATGTATTAAAATGTAGGCATTTCATTCCATTGGTAGATTTATGCTACTCGTCTTCCAACTCATCTGTATCTTCCTCTCCATCTTCTTCGTCCAATTCGTTATCTTCTCTATGTAAATGTACTTGTTGTACCGGATAATTCACAGAATTTGAAATAATGATGTCTTCCAGCATTTTGTCAAAGCTGACTCCACTGTCATTCTTTTCCGGAGAATCATCATCAATTATTAACGAAGGATTTTTTCCCATTTGTTCCATTCTAATTATCGCTGATTGTTCCTGTAAAAAAATGTTGGTCGTGGTTATTATTTAATTGTTGAATATATTATAATCATGGAAAAAACCAGGTGTGCCAGGATCCGTTCGTTAGAATATTTTTGGGAAGGAATCAAAATTCACGTTTGCGATGTCGGACTCTAGCTTTTACTAGAGAGATGACTGCCTGTACATTTTTTGAGATTCGTAGGACCAACTTCCGTTTTTCAAAAGGTAAGCACCATATTTCATAATAGTTTCATTGTAAAATTTATGAATTTCGTTCAGAAATTTTTTTTAATGTAAAATTCCAGTAAAAATTGAAAATCTGCTGAAACATGGACCTCTTTCAGGTTTTTCATTGGAAAAATGCCGTTTTAAGGCTTCCGCGAGAAGTAAGAATATTGCTTCTGTCGCAATACTCAGAATTGAAACTCATGATACAGGAGGTCATAAAAGCGTTGTCAAAGTCTGCAATTCCGAAAACATGTAAACTCAATTTTTCAAATTAGAATCTAATTTTTTATGGCCATAATGGAATCTACGTTGAAAAATTATGTAGGTGTACAAATAACACCAAAGCCCTAAAAATCATATTTTCTATATATTCATAAAAAACAATGTACGCGATCACATTTCGAATTTTATTCTTCTCAGAAATTTATTGTCTCAAAGGGAATGGAGGACATATTGAACATTTATTTCAGATTGTATTCATAGAAATTCTTAATTTTCAATTTTGTATTTTTGAGAATTTTGATATTAGAAATGAAACCGACTGCATATGTCAGATAATATGAATGTTAGGGAATTGGTGGTATTTGCACACCTACATTATTTTTTAACATAGATTTTATTATGGCCATTAAATTGGGTTCTAATTTGAAAAATTGAGTTTTCGCTTTTCGAAAATGTCAACTATGACAACGCTTTTGTGACCTCCTGCATGCGTTTCATTTCTGACTATTGCGATAGAAGCATTATTCTTAGCCTAAAAATGGCATTTTTTCCAATGAAAAACATGGAAGACATCCATGTTGCAGTAGAGAGCAATTTTGAATTTTTTCTTCGGAATTTCACGTTGAAAAAAATTTTTCTGACAGCAATTAAAAACTTTCACACTAAGACAACCCAGAATTCCATAAGGAATCTATTTTCTTATAAAATATAGGGCTTCCCGTTTGAAAAACGGAAGTTGGTGTCGATCCCTGTGAAACCGGAATCCCCACGAATCTCAAAAAATTTACAGGCAGTCATGTCATCTCTTTGGTCGAAGCTCAAGTCCCAAATAGTAAACGTGAATTACGATTCCTTCCCAAAAATAATCTAACGAAGGGTATTCGTGGGAAACCCGGTATATCTACATAGAACTATAACGACTCGTTTCTGAATATGAAAGTAAAACACTTCATTCTTCGCAAAGAATATCTACAAGTTCGTTAATGATTCTTCAATATCTCAAGAAGTACTCATGTCAGCAGTTCGAAACCTCGAAATTAGTTGAAGAATTCTACCGCGCAACTTTCTGCAGAATTCAATGAAGATTAATTACTGGAAAAAAAAACAGAAATGTTCCTGATTTTGTTGAAAACACTCGGATTCTCGGAAACTATTTTTCAGATTACGATCAAATTTGGCACAAACCTTGAGGTTGATATTTAACAACTGTGTTTCAAAGTTCGATTTGAGTCCATGTTCGGAGACATTGAAAAATGTTTTTGAAATTCAGTTAGGTATTAATTAGAAACTAATCAATCTCAAGGAATACTTAAGCAGTCAGAATGAGGCTTTGTATGTACTTGTAGAATACTGACGCCCTTCATAACGAGAAATTTCGTGAGGTGAAGAATTTGAAAAAATTTGTTTTCGTTCCACATTTGTTTTCAATTCATCAGAAATTTGGTAAGTCTTTCAATCAGGTAGTAAAGCTTAGTTTGAAGGGGTCAATACGTGAAAAGATGACCGCTTTGAAAGCGTAGGTCGAAACTACCTCAGAAACCATTTGCCACATGCTGTTGAAATTTTGTTTCTACATATCAATAAGTGGAGGTATATAAAACTCAGCTCCGAAGACCTTCTACGTAAAAAAAATAAAAATTTTGCTAATGACCGCAGAAAGTCATCATAAAAAACTATTTGAAAAAATTTATTTTTGTAAGGGTTTATCTCAGATATTTCAGAAGGATTGGAGAGAATCGAAGATGTGGGAAGATAGAGGCAGGACGAAAATTTTGGGGGCTGCACACTTTGATACGAGAAAAAGTAACAATTCATCTTCAAAAAAATGTTGGCTTCATTGGAAAATGTGTGAATATAGTTCAGAATAATCTTTAACCACGATTCGCTGTCGATATATATGGGTACATTTCCATACGAAATCCTCTATTCATACAGTAATGACTTCCGATTGCTTTCTCGTTTTTTTCAGGAATATTGTAGCAAAGCACAAAAAATTACATTTTTCAGGAGAATTTGTTATTTCTTATAATTATTCTGTTATTTCATTTCACATGACATTCAAAGTTTGATTATGACTTTGCAATAAAGAGTTGGACCGACAAGTACATACAGTTTCTTCCGAAAAAACAACGCCATGACTCAATATTGGTACAGCAGGTTTGGGGTTCAATTAGGTGAAGTCGGAAGAAGTGAATGTGTGAAATATGTCCAATGATATCGCCATATATCCATTCGAAATTATGGTATTGAAATATTTCCAAAAATACAGATTTGATTGATTCAAAATCTAGTACTTGGTTGGAAAAATAGAAGGTTCATACAAAAGTCCTGATGAAATGAGGCTTCGAATTCGAGTGGTAAACCCGCAAGATTTCTCGTCGCCGATATATTGAAAAGATATTTACATCATTGTACGCAGTGCGTTTTTCTGAATAAAAAATGTGAAATCGAACATAGGCGGTCTCCCTTAATTTAGAAGATATGGGCGACCAAAGTTCCAAAATGTTTCGTTTTCAGGTCCCTTTTTCCACCATAAAAACGAACTCTAACTTCATCTGTATAGTTCACAAACCACCTTTGAACCTCCAACCAACAATAAGCAACACTTTTTTTCAAGAATAATCAATATTTAATGAAAAAACAATGTAATTACTGGACAACCACTTAACCTCTATTCCTTCTGATTTCGACTCAGTCTAAAAGTGAAGTTTGGCAATGGCGCGAGTTCATCGGTCGGAATTGGGCCATCGTGCGTATTCGTGAATGAGATTATTGCTGGCGAGAAAAATGAAATATGTTCTTAGTTCTTACTGTTTACTGCGATACTCTAAATCTTCCAATAGGAGAATTCGTTTCTAATGAAATCTACAAGGTTGAAACACATAATGGAATGAGAATACACCCTGATATATATTTCAACGTACATTTTTTCCATATGTGATAGGTCGCGCCCTTCCCAGATTTCCAATGAAATCGAGGTTATTATATAACCCATTTTATTGGAATACCCTGAATCTAATTCTAAACTGGGACCATCTCGAAGACACAACAAAAAACGAAGTAGATAACAACCTCCCTATTTTGAAGGGGATAGAAAGAAAGTTCAAACGAAAATATTGAGAGTGAAACCTTAAACAAATATTCTCAATGATTTTGTTTCGATGTTAGAATAACCACCTCTTCTTCAGTGACAGAAGCATTTTCCTTACAATCATATCATTCAACTGTCCATCATTTAATATTTCCCACCAGCAACTACTCTTCGGTCATAATACGTTGGCCAGCGATGAAAAGACGCTGTTGCCAAGCTCCGCTTTAACATTGAGAAGTATTTCGTAGAAATATAGGTTAAGTGGTAGTCTGAAATTTTCACTTTTCTCCCTTTAAATAATGAATTTTCTTGAAAGAAAGTATCGATATTCGTTGGTTCAAGGTTCAAAGATGATTTATGAACTAGATTTGAGAAGTGAGAGATCATTTTTATGGCGGAAAAAAGGATCTGAAAATGCAACAATTTGGAACTTTGGGGGCCCATATCTTCCAAACAAAGAGGGACCGCCTATGTTGGCCTTCATATTTTTTGTTCAGGAACTCACATTGCTTACAATGATGTGAATATCTTACTTATAGCTTCGCGACGGGAAATCTTGCGGGTTTACCGAATATTCACTTGTCTTGTCGGAAAAACCGCATAATTTCAAGGAGAAACTTTTCTCCAACACTTTGTTGATTCCAAGAACGCTTTGTGCCACAAATCTCCAAAGTATGAATTTGGATGGAAAATAATTAACAGGTTATGAACAAAGAGAAATAAGATACTCACGAAGAATTCCATATTGACAGCATGTGTTTGCAGTGAGTGATTCTCATCAGCTACTATGCCTTTACAGGTCTTCCTCAGAATCTCCAACGAACGTTGAGACTGTTCATCGTTGGTTATATGAACACTACATGATTGTAATCTAGTATCCTTGGAATTTTGTAACACATGATAAAACACAGCCATATACTCTGCACAATGTTTGAGCTGGTCCCATGTTAAACCTAAATAAAATGATATAAGATAATAAGAGAACTTTTATTGTCTCAGCAATGAACACATACCTGAAACAGAAAGTGCAGCCTGTTTCCCATACATAAAATACATAGCAGCTGCTGCTACAGTACTATAACTGAACCTGAGGAACCCAGGATCCAATGACATCATGTCGATTAGCAGAGAAGCTCTGGTAAACTGAAAACCAGAATACTGAGGGAAAAGAAAATCTTTATTGATTTCTCTGTGAATCCTTTGAGGTGTCAGCTCATCTGCTTTGAAATGTAATTGCATATACAAATTGAGCCAATCACTTGGTGTCATCAAGCTCAGATCCCATCCTAAACTCTAAAATAAAATAAAAAATATAAGAATTGTGCATATTGAAATATTCAAAATATTTTAGACTGTAGACTAAAACATGAGTTGTGTACCTAATTCATCTTCTAGCCCTATCTATTGTGTATGACTGTTTTTGTTGTTCCTATTTCTTTTTGAATAATTCTTCGAAATAATTCAAGGAAATATTTTCCTATCTATTTTTAAGGCGTTTTTTAAACCAAACAGTAGAGTCAGTTTATTATTCAATTCATTCTAAGGACATAACGTCCACACAAACACTCTTGAACCTAATAAATTTCAAACAAAACCTTGATCTCGAATAAAAAAAATTGATCTGTCCATGGGTTTTCTCCAAAACTAGTAGAAATAATATTCAAAAAGAATCTGCAAAAGCACTGCCAAGCGCTTGTGAAAATTCATTGTCAAAGTGGTGTCTCGAAAATTGAAAAAAAAGTTTTTTTGAATTTTCAACAACCCTAACAAAATTTTAAAATTATTTTCGCGTTAATATTCTACAAATACCATCTTTTAATCCGATCACATGAGTATTCCTTAGGATATTCAGGAAATATATGCAAAAAATTTAAATGAGTATAACTCTTGATACCTTTTAGGCAATTGAGAACTCAAACATGACATTTTTAAAAGCAATCCACTTTGAGCCCATTCCTTTTGCGAAGTATTGTTGCATCAGCCTGCCCGAATTGTGCTTAAACTAGGATTCATCAGTGAGTCTAACCTAGTTCTTGGCAAAAAATTTGAAAAGTAAAGATATCTGGGAAAATGATTACAGAATCAACGCGTGAAAAAATAGCTCCCCAGAACTTGGCAGTGCTCACTGGTCAAAACTGAATACTAATATTGCATACTAATATTTACTATAAATTCTCAAATTCAACAAAAAATGTGTGCGAAATATGGAAAATGAGTAGATAGTAAAATGCTAGAGAATTTCTATTGTCTCTTCATGGTAATTCCCAAAGCTAAACAACATAAGTCCTTAATAACGGTGAAGGTAACATGTTCCCCATTTCAATAAATGTTTCGCCAACTATATATTATTTAGTTAGTAGATAACTCACATTCAATATAAGCAGTTCACAATTTAAAATATCATCTGGACTGCAGGCTCCATCACAAACATAGGAAAATTCTGTAACTCTAGGTGGATAAATTTCTTCTAATTTAGCTGCTAGGAACAGACAAGTGACCCCCACAAGCTGTAATTGGTTCTTGGGTACATCTGGACGTATAGATAAAAATCGATCGAAATAATCAACTCCCAAATAATATGTTACCCTTCTCAAATGGTAAACTTCACAAACTTCCATTATCCAATCGAGTAGTATAGCTCTCATACGGGGCAAAAAATTAGAGAAATCCTCAAACAACCTAGGGTTCCTTAAGTTTAATGATGCTTCTTCTTTGTAAACCATGAAGAGCCAAACATCCTTAGCATCGGCCCAATTCATAAGAGGTAATGGTGCTTCCCTAGAGTTTTGATGCATTAAAGCAGTAGCCATTCGTTTTCTTTTGTTTCTTAGTTTTGCTGTTCTTCTCTTTTGTGAAAGTGGCGTTTTGTGATTGATTTCCGTTATCGATTTTGAGCAACTGGGTTTTTCCTAAAAAACGATTCAAAGTTACAACCCAAGATAAAGGGAAATTAATGAATCTTATTGAATATACGTTGGAAAGAACTTTCTTACAGATATGTATGTTTCTGATGATACACTGTCGTTTCTACCCCTATCTTGTCCATGTTTACTTCTTGCTGCCTTCATATTTTCCTTAGCCTTTCGCATTATTTCTTCACCAAACTTAAATCCCCAAACTGTCTGCTTGTGGTGATTTTGTAACAATTCATTAAAGGGTACTTGGTCAGTATCACCATAGTCATTCATTTCATCGAATGTGTCTAACGAACTCAATACATCAGTGTCGAAATTTTTATATGAAAGAGGACACCTAAAAAATCGTCAATTGAAAAACGTGAAGATATGATGTACATAAAAGGATAAAAAAATGAAGGAAAAATAAAGTTGTGAACTTATCAGGAGTGCACTTACTCAGTCCTAGTTTCTTCATCACATTCAGAATCAGACATCATGGACACTTAACTGCAAAAAAATATAAAGCAATGAAGATGGATTCGTAGAACCTTATAGATAGGTCTTTCAAGGAAACCAGAGTTTTAAACTTTTAAGAGACTTCACCAATGTCAGTAGTTCAACAACCTATCTTAGACATTTAAATTTTAAATATAACGAACTATACCTTTTAACTCAAAAATATCTCCTTAAATTGTATCCCAAATGATGAAAAGATCAAGGAATGTGATTATTCTCGGTATTTTGTTTGGTTTTATCCAATTTTATTCTCTCAAAACGCCCCAAAATTTAGGCGCCAACTTATACTTCATAGGTCATATTCGTCATAGAAAACTCGAGTTAAAACTGAAGTGGAGTTCTCATACGGTATGAGAATTTGATACACAACTCTTCCTGGTTTCCATCAGCATTATCCAACAAAAATTTGAAACGAATTCGATTGAAAAATACAATATATTTCCAAGTTTGTTAACGTGTCATATTTAGTAAGGTTATGCGCGGCAAAACTTTTTAAAAGAGATATTAAAGCATTTAAATCGACTGAAAATTCGAAAAAAACCGGAAAAACAGCTAAAGCAATATCTCTTATTTCCTATTATGACCATATTTTCATAGATTCGATTTATAAATCGTTAAAAAAACAACTTTATATCAAAAGACCGCGAAAACACTGACATAGGCTGTAAAATCATTAAAATTCATTATATATAACTCTTTAAAATGGATTTTTTTGCGGTATATTCTGTCAATAATTCTAGATTGACAATCTTTGTTGAGAATATGATAAAAAACATCCTTTTTTAGTATTTTTTCCGAAGGAATACCCCCTGCAACGGCTCAATGATTCCGTGATGTGCTAATAGTAAAACTTACCGTTTGCGAAGAAATAAAACGATATATCCTTGAATCTACACGAAAACTGCAAAAAATCAACACATATCACTCAACCAAAACTATAAGCTAAATACCGAAAACTGAATAATTAAAATCCTACAGCACTGCAAGTGTCTTACACCAACAGACAGATTCAGAATCTAAACATCAAAATACCGCCGTATAGGTATACTCTATTTCTCTCTCTAGGGTGATCTCTCTCTCGAAGGTTTGGTTAAACCAGCATTGCAAACATACGATCGGGTACCCTGCCCCTTAGTATTATCGGAGAGCACAAATATTTGCGATGACCTGTCCGAATTGGAATTGGCTGATGTTTAGAATATCATTCCAATAATATTTTATTAGAATGAAATAATGGGTTCCTTTGAATGAGCAGTTTAAAATGTTTTTCTGGGAACTTTTCTGTCTATCTTGTTGGCAGCATGTGAATAACGTCATCACACTTGAGGATCCGAAAAGTTTACATTTACGTCGCAACAGCTGATTAAAGAGAGGTTTAAATTAACCTAAATGTTGTCTGAGAAAATCATTTATATCATGAATTTATATTCATCTAAAAAACTATTTTTTAATTAATTCTTTTTACTGTTATAATTAAATCGAATCATTTTGGTGATAAATCTTCATTTGAAGTAAGTATCAATAAAAAATATTTTCGTTTCAATAACTGCTCATATTACCAAGTTCAGAATGATATCGATACCAATGTGAATATGCCATATAAATGGAACCATAAATTGTGAGTGTGATGAATATCACTTATCATATCGAAAAATAGCGAACAATGGTAGGAAGCAGATTTTTAAAGTTTAAATGTACACCGGAACAATAAGCCTGCCTTTGTGAATACCTGATATTGTATCTTTATATTTATTTTACGATTGAGCATAACACCACAGACCAATCTGTGATAACACCAAACCTTTGATAACTGAGGATTTCTTGTTATTTCATTTGCTATTATCGATATTAGTTGAAATAATAACCTCAGGTTTCCTGAATGCATTGCTTTAATAATTTCTTTCAGGTGGGCAACATGCGCTTGCATGTTAGCAGAAACGCAATCCCTCTATCCTAATCCCTTCACAGTAGAGAAGCACAGATCTGTTGTGGAATCGTAGATGGTAGATATCTACGGGTGCGCGTAGAAGGTCATAACAGTCTGTGGTAGAAAGGAACGAGTACGTGCAGGACAATCTAGAGGGCGCTAGTGATAAAACAATTTTACGATCCGAAAATTCAAAATTTGAATGCGAATCGAACTGAAATTTGCTACACTGCTGTAAAATATGTTCGAGGTACGCTCCGAAGTTCGTCGTAGTTTTTTTGAATAAACAATTTTTTCATAAAAAATTTCGAAAAATACACTTTTAAAAATTTATCTCCCAAAGAATCCCAACAAAATTACAATTAGTTCCGAGTCAGAACGCTTTTACCCAGTTTCATTCCGATCGCTGCAGTAGTTTTTGAGGTATCGAGAAAATAATTTCAAAATTAGTTGTTTAATTATGATCGATTAACGAATACTACACAACTTTACTCTGATTTGCAAATACCAAATTTGAAGAAAATATTAGAGTTAGAACAATGTAAATTAATTTTTAAAATCATAAATAAAATACAAAAGTGCAATACAGAGTATAAATTTACGAAAGATATTCATAGTTATGAAACAAGAACACATCAAAACTTATATCAGACAAAAGTAAAAAGTCAAAAAGGGCTGAATAACCCAATAGCACAAGCTTCAAAAATATTTAATCAATTACCTACTTCCATAAAATCTGTCAGTTCAATTGGTAAATTTTCTGATCAAATAAAGGAATACTTAGAGTTGGTGTAATGTGGTTTTGTCCGCTTTTTCAATAGAATGTTAAGTTGGCATTTTTGAGGTTTGTCTTGATGTGGAACTGCGATTCCTCAAGCATCGGGTGTGTATGTACGAGATAAGATTTTATTTGCTAACAAAGGCACTGGTTAATTTCAATGGAATTCTGTATCTACTATCCTCGATACCAGTTTAGGGTACTGTTTAGAGGATTGTGAATGTAAATTTTTTTGTATTTGTATATTTTATTCAATAAATCATTTAAAAAAAAAATATATATAAATCCGATACCATTTGGCCGATTCGGCCCATCAACGAATTTAACCGCCGCATTCCGATGGTCGACCTACCCTGAAAGTTTCAGGTGGCTAGCTCGTTCCTTTCGACAGTTATCGTGTCCACGGACTGCGGCCGGACAGAATGAATTTTTACATCGCATCCATCAGTGGACCCAAACTATACTTTTGAAACCCAACACATGTGCGGAAAAGTTGAGAATAAAGATAAATCTGTTGCATCGTTCAATCATAATAGTATAAATATACAATGGTTCAATACAGATTACCGACAGGCTATAATAATAATCATAACTTATTTGCACCTAAGTTGATGATTTCCACAGAATAAAAGTTGAAAATTCTATACATGAAATCTTAAATTCCAAATTCCCCATGGAACCGGGATGCTCAGAGACAAATGATTTCCACTCATCTTTTATTATGCCTGTGATTGGATTTTGAAAACAACTAATTCACTTTATGATTTTCGATTAAATTTACTCAAATGAAGTTTTTTCACATAAAACATGAATTTATTGAAGTTTAACGTTTAACGTGATGCCACGAATTCCAGTTTAAAGTTAGATTTGCAAAATTATCTTTATCTGGTGGTTTGGGTTTCAATTATAGTTGAAGTTGAAATAAAATCGTAGTATTCCACGGAGATTATCCGTCTGACATAAGGGTAAAATAAACTCGATTTAATTGTTATTATATTTTCGGGAATGATAGCAAGATATATTTACATAATTTTTGAGAAACTTGTAACTATGTGCGACGATGAAGAAGGTACCATGAATGTCATTGAATGTACTCGTTGAGAAAAGGTATTTAGAAATTGGCTGGAGCGTTTGAACTTGTGAGAAGAAACGAAAATCAAAAACCGATTTCGCTTATCGCTTTGTCGCCAGTGATGCAAGTGTGTTGATTACATGCAGATTTTATGCATCTTGTTCTTTCTTGATAGTTGCTGAAAATTTTTGGGGTATTCAAAAATCAAAACTATACTGGCAGTATTATCAGAAATGTCCCATTGAAAATTGCATACTTATCTATTTTCGAAAAAATGCCGGAGACTGAAGGAGACTATCCAAAAGGGACTTTCATGAAATTGCAAAATTTCCTAATGTAATAGGTGCTATAGACTGCCCTCAGATAAGAATCCATGGAATATCATTCTAATAAAAATATCAGTTACACTTTTTGTTCTCCTATTGAATGATGTAGATGAAAAAAATAGAGACATTTATTGTACTCGTTTCATAATATGAATAATGCCAAATTATTCAAACACATTTTATAACTTTTGAGATGAAGGAGAAAATCATCACAATAGGAGTGGATACTTTATTCTGATAATGTCCAAACTGTAGCTGATAGCCATCTATTAATTCTAGATATCATGGTTTAATACAGGAGCCACACAAAACAGTACCATATTTTTTAATTGCATGACAATTTTTACAAATTTAGCGAGGCAGGCACCACCTCCAGGATCAGTTCGAAGTAGCAACCGGACAGTGTAGAGTGAAGAATTTGTAAAAACTGTTTTGTAGCTAATTGGTTTTGGACAAACTCTATTGTATTTGCACAATCATTCCTGAATTCTCATCATTGTCAAAGTTTTTCTTTTATGGTTTTATTTCCAATATAATCATAAGTGGCAGTAGGTTTTTAAGCACCATATACCCAAACATGCGTACCATATTGCAAAAAATATAAGAATTCGAAATTGATCGTTGCAACGCTCCCTAGAATCAGAAATTTACTTTATATTTTTTGACAAGCTCCGAGAAAATGAAAACATAATAAACTGCTCCACATGAGTTAGGGATATTGACTTCAATTCCAAAAAAATATAGTTAAAATAAGATTTTTGTGAATACATTTCGGACTTAGAAAAAATTTCACACATTTCGGACTAAACAACAAAACATTGTAAAATGGACCTTAGAATTTAGTAGGCAATTTAGTAGGTAAAATCGTCAATTCTGTGTTACAACTCTTGTTGCATATCTACTCACGTGAATGGCACAGCAACCGTTAATTTTTCTTCATCGAAATTAATTTAACGCTTATGCTTTTGGGAGCTCTTTCGGCCTTGCATAATGTAATGATATTATCTGATATTGAATATATTGATTTAAATGCTTATTTTACATTCGAAAGTTCAAACTAAGATGCAATATTCAGGCAACAATGTTATACTTTTTACTCTTATTTATACAATACATACTCGAAACGCAGTGAGCATAGAAATATTCCATTTTATGTTTCTTATTAATTGAATTTTTTTGCTGGTTATTACACTCTGAGATTTTTTTTGCGAGTATTGCGTCGTTTTTCGAACGTTCAGTATAACGATATGGTTCTTGTTTATGCTTTCTTCAATTCGAATGGACGAGCAAAGGAATATTGTAAAGGGTATCCTGATAGAGCAGTTTCAAACCACCAAACATTCTAGGATTTCGCCCGTTCTCCGCTCTCATCTGAATCATAAGTGTTCAATTATTTTCGAGAAAGACAAAGAATGTTGGGCGTGCCGTTCACGTGTAAAACAATATTCAAAAAAAAAATCTAATATTCGAAAGAAAAATCTATGCACAATTAATCAGATGATATTGAAGACACATAGATATATTCCATGTACAGAGTGTAGCGTTTTATAAGAGCTGGAGTTTGAAATCGAAATTTCCTAGTCCTGGTCCATATGAACAGTTCGATGGAATGAGATAACAGTACTTGCCAAATTTGAAGCGAATCAGTTGAACGGTTCAGAAGTTATAGCCATCTAAAAGTTCTGCCAAAACCGATAAATCTCAAATATCATAAACGTTTTATGATTTTCGATACGGAAAAATTCAAGATGGGTGTGCCGTTCACGTGAAAAACAGTATAGAAAGAAAAATCTATGCAGAATCAGGTGATAGCTACGAAAAATTGATATTCCATGTACATAGTGTTTTATTAGACCTGAAATAAGAAATCGAGAATTTCTAGTCCTGGTCTGCATTATTTCGGTATGGTTCATTTGATTGGCCTAAAGTGACAATACCTGCCAGATTTGGAGCGAATATGTCTAATGGTTCACGAGTTATCGACATCCAAAGTTCTGCCAAAATCAATAAATCACCCTGTATCGTACAAACCACTAGTCATAGGTAAAGAGAATAGAATATAATTAATTCTATTCTCAGTCGCCACAGCCCATACTGCGTTTTCCTACGCGTACGCAGTTCATCTGAAATCTGAATTCATGGTGACAGGGCTGGGCAAAATACATGCTTAGCTTAATTGAAATACAAATTACAAAATACTTTCTCGCAGGTATTCGAAATACAAAATACTTTCAAGTCGGGTATTTGAAATATAATATACAAAATACTGTATTTTGACTATTTGTTTTTGAAATACAAATTACAAAATACATTTAGGTGTTACGTAAAATGTGAAAAGAAGACAACTAATTCAGCTCAGCCAGTTTATCGCTAAATAGAGAATTTCCTTTCAGAAACACAAGATTAGAATGTAGTATCAGACAAACAGCCTCTTGTTGGGGAATGAATAAAACCTGCTAAAGAAAACAATCTTTCTACAGGTCCTGATGAGCACAAACTTGTGTTATATTGTATGAACACATTTTTACGCGCATGTTCTGGGGAACAGCGTGTTATCATTTCGTCACGATGTCTGTTATTTTCGAATTTTGAGCCGAAAATGGTCTCAAACGACTAGGTTGGACTCACTGATGGTGAATCCGTGGTCAAAATTGATTCTATCCGTCCGGCCGGCCGTGTGCGCTGTAACTTTCGAAAAGAAGGACCTAGAGTCTTGAAATTTTCAGGTAAGGTTAGGATCCTGAATATCTCGGTTAGGTTCGTTAATGGGCCAAATCTGCCGAATGATTTTTGTGCTACAGCCATTTGAAATTTCGATTTTTCGATAACTCGAAAAATATTTATCTAATCGAAACGAAACTTGGTTGGAACAGTGTCAATAAAAAGAATTATCCATGAAAAAATTTGAGAAAATTTTTTTTTTTTTTTGAAAATTTTTATATTTCATTGAAATTTCACTGGAATTTCCAAGTCGTCATTTCGCAATGTGAACAAGCGCGTAAAAGCTACTGACTTCACATCAGAGCTTTTCTAGATTTTTATATTAGTACAATGTTCAAGGATGGTAAGCTCTCTGCTCTTATCGTTTTTGGAAATTGACTAACTCTAACTCCATGTTGAAATGGCCATTGCGCAGGACCTTTTCTTCCTTTCCATTTGCCGAAAACATGATTGCTAGCAAAAAAACTAGATGAAGCAGATGAACGTTGCGCCATCTGAAGGGAGATTCAGGGACTATTTTCTGTAGAGCGCTCAGCGCTAAATGTATTTGTTCGAAAGTATTTCGAAGACAAAAGTATCGAAATACAAAATACTTCAGCGTCAGGTATTTGAAATACCAATTACAAAATACATTTTCAAGAAGTAATTGAAATACAAATACAAAATACGTATTTGCATTTCAAATACGTATTTCAATTACAAGTAATTGAAATACTGCCCAGCCCTGCATGGTGAGGGTGCGTTAACAGCGGTGTTTATTTGAAGGTTGCCAAGATTTTTTCCTAGATGTCGCTCAAAGACGCCTGAAATGTTTCTCCATAATGTTTTCCTACAATATGATCTTCGTCCAAGAAGATGCACATCTATCGTGTTACAGAACTCTTCACGGTAGAAAGCAAGTAGTACATACAGATGTACTTAGATGGCGCACTCTACCTATAAAATTAATACGAATTTTATGATATGCACAACGAACAAGATTGCAAGTCCATTTGCAATCATTAATCTTTCAGAAGCATGATATAAACCAATTCTTCAAGCACATAAGAATCTGAAGTATATCGAGTTTCTCAGTCGTTTCTTCCGGGAGTTATTGTGTTTTACACACTTAGTTCTGAAAAAACAACTTAGAAACTCTATATTTGTAGGGTGGGTTTGGGCCTTTATTACGAAGGCCGAGTTCGTGAATGGGTTAAATCCACCCAATGACTCCGCAGATATACCCATTGAAAATTTTATTTTCTCAATATTTCTAGAAACACAGATAAGATGGAATTGAAATTCAACACTTTATCGAAAAATGACAGTTCGAAGGTTCGTAGAGAAGTTAATGAGGATAATAAGATAATATCACAGAATATTGAATATTCGAAAAAAAATTGTAGGTAGGTTTGGGCCTTTATTACGAAGGCCGAGTTCGTGAATGTTAAATCCACCCAATGATTCCGCAGATATACCCATTGAAAATTTTATTTTCTCAATATTTCTAGAAACACAGATAAGATGGAATTGAAATTCAACACTTTATCGAAAAATGACAGTTCGAAGGTTCGTAGAGAAGTTAATGAGGATAATAAGATAAGATCACAGAATATTGAATATTCGAAAAAAAATTGAATTTTTTTTCAAATTGTTCTGATGACACGATCATCACAAAATTTAGCACAATATTGTCTTCCAGCATCTCAAAACTAGCTGCCAAGTTTCATCATGATTAAATAAGTATTTCTTGAGATATACCGAAAACAACGATATTGAGAAAAAATTTCAAAAAGCACTGCCGTGAAGGCAGCAACTTTTGCGCGCATGTTCAATGTAGATGACCGCTTCAGCAACGAATTTGAACATGCACGCATAAGCTGCTGCCTTCACGGCAGTACTTTTTGAAATTTTTACTGATGAATTACTGGATTTCAATTCGATCAAATCTGTATTTTTGGAAATATTGGAAAAATAAAATTTTGAATGGGCATATCTACGGAATCATTGGGCGGATTTTACCCATTCACGAAATAGACCTTCGTAATTAAGCCCCAAACCTTCTCTACAAATATCGAGTTTCTTAGTCGTTTCTTCCGGAAGTTATTGTGTTTACGGTCAGCCTAACGGCCGACTGCGTAAACACAATAACTTCCGAAAGAAACAACTTAGGAACTCGATATTTGTAGAGAAGGTTTGGACCTAAATTACGAAGGCCGAATTCGTGAATGGGTGAAATCCACCCAATGATTCCGTAGATATACCCAATCAAAATTTTATTTTTTCAATATTTCCAAAAATACAGATCAGATCGAATTGAAATCCAGTACTTCATCGAAAAATAACAGTTCGAAGTTTCATACAGAATTTGATGAGGATGATAAGAAAAATCATGGACATTTTTTTTTCAAATTGTTCTGATGACACGATTATCACGAAATTTCGCATGAAGTTGTCTTTCAGCATCTCAGAACTAGCTGTGAAATTTCATCAGGACTGAATCAGTATTTCTCGAGTTATACCCAAAAAATAAACGATAATGAGAAGAAAACCTCGAAATTTTACAAATTTTTTCCGGATATCTCCGAAACTTATGATCGTATCGAACTGAAATTTGGTACACTGCTGTGAAATATGAAGTTCAAAGTGTGAGTGGACTTTTTTTCCGAATATGATAAATGGTTTCCGGAAAAAAAAATTTTTTGGAAAAAAATTTCGAAAAAAATTTTTTTTTAAATTCACTGAAAATCTGATCCTGACGAAATTTGGCTCAAAGTTGCGCGTCGTTATACTCCACTCAACTGCCAATTTTGAATCTAATCTCTCAAGTAGTTTCTGAAATAAAAAATAAATAACTTCAAAACTTCAACTGCCTATAACTCCGAAACTTAACTTAACCGCGGCATTCTGATGCGCAACCTATCCTGAAAGTTTGAAGTTGCTAGCTTGCTTCTGTCGACAGTTAGCGTGTCTACGGCCGGACGGACAGAATCGATTTTGACACCGGATTCGTCATCAGTGAGTCCAACCTAGTCGATTGAGACCATTTCCGGCTCAATCATCCAAAATTACAGACATTTGGACAAAACGATAGCACGCTGTTCCCCTAGAACATGCGCGCAAAAACGACGAAATTTCACATATTTTTTTCCGATATCTCCGAAAATATCTTTCGTATTGAATTGAAATTTGGTAAACTGCTGTGAAATATAGAGCTCAATTTATGAGCAGAATTTCATTCGAATATGATACATAGTTTCCGGAAAAAAACTTTTTTCAATAGAAATTCTGAAAAAAAAATTTTTCAAATTGAAGGACCGAAAAAATTTTGCTTGAAGTTGCGCGTCGATATGCTTCAACTAACTGCCAAGTTTCAATCCAACCACTCCAGTTGTTCATGAAATATCAGGGAAATAACCTCGAAATTTTAAATGGCTATAACTCTGGAACAATTCGGCCGATTTGGCCCATTAACGAACTTAGCCGCGGCAATCCGATGCGCGAACTCCCCTTAAAGTTTCAAGTCGCTAGCTTACTCTGTTCAACAGTTATCGTGTTTACGGCCGGCCGGTTGATTTTGATACCGAATTCGACATCAGTTACGTCCATTTCCTGTTGAACCGGAATTCATAGACCTGTTGTTTACCTCATTCAATATGAAACAATCTTTAGAATCAATGTGAAAATTTTCAATCCGTTCTCTTGTAAAATTAAGATTTTTTGGGGGTGAACCTGATGCCTGTGACACCCGGTATATTCAACTCATTTTTGCTCCCATGTTCGGAGGAATGTTGAGCCGTCGTTTTATTCAAAGGTGTGTAATTTTCGAATTTGGAGCAGATATCGGTGTCAAACGAATAGGCTGGACTATTTGAGTGCTTGGATTGAAACTTGGCAGTTATTTAAACCATAATGACGCGCAACTTAACTTCCGAAAGACACTCGATATTTGTGAATTAGGTTTGAGGTTTAATTTCGAAGATCGTATTTGTGAATGGGTATTATCGGCTCGATGATTCTGAAGATATAACCATTGAAAATTTTATTTTCCCAATATTTCCAAAAATTCAGATTGGATTGAATTGAAATCCAGTACTTGATTGAAAAATGACTGCTTGAATGTTCATGCAGAATCCCCTGTGGATATTATGATTAGAATATCACCAAATATTTTCACTAGATAGTGAAGTGCGCTTGGCAGGGACAAGACGTGAAAATATGACCGTTCTGGAGAATAATTTGAACATGATGCTAAATTCACGTCAGTGTTATTGTGGAATTTTTCAGCTCAATCGATTTGCAACTTTTGTAGAACTCAGAGATTTGAAATATTCTTCGGAGGTTCAAGGCTTCGATTGGTATATATATTGGACAAAATCTCCTAACTTCACATCATTGCTTTTCTCGATAGTTGAAGAACTAAACTGCTCCACAAGAGTTAGGGATATCGTATTCAATCGTTTTTGATAGTATAATAATATGTAATGTATAATGATATGTAATCTTCGAGAAAATCGCTGTAAAATCATTCAAAACTCAATAACAAATTGAATCGATCCAATAAAAATCAGTATGAGACATTTCGTCAATCTGGTCGCCTTTTTTCTGAAGTTTGGTTCTTTGCATATGCTTCATGAATGTTCTTATTTAGAAATGAAGTCAGTTTATCAATGGCTTCGATTTGAAACGAGTTTTCTGAAAACGCCAAGACGTAAATTAACAAACGCTTAGGCTAATAGGGCTATCGGAATGCTACAGGGTGGCCTAACTCAGGTTGTTGTAGCGGAAAGGCTCCAAGTCAGCCAAAGTGTGACATCTCGACTTTGGAATAGGTTCAGGGAGACAGGTTCCGTGTAGGAAAGACCAAGGCTTGGTGGGCGACGAAAAACAACACCTGCTCAGGATCGTTTCATCACCGTTTCGGCGAGAAGAAACCCTACATCTACGTGTAGAATGCTACGGAATACTCTTCAAAATGCAGATGGGGTCCAAGTTTCCATCGAAACCATCAGACGACGTTTGAGAGAGGTGAATCTAGGTTCTAGACATCCATTAAGAGGAGTTCCATTAACACGTGACCATTAGCGTCAAAGACTGGAATGGGCAAGGCAACATATCAATTGGAACGATCAATGGCATAGTGTCCTTTTAACTAATGAATCCAGATTTTCAGATTCTCGAAGAATAAGTGTATGGACAATCCTACGCATAACCCGTAATCGTCGCTATGTCCAAGAAGTCCATCCATTCCGAGGGGGTAGTGTTATGGTATGGGCCGCAGTATGTTTCAACGGGCGCACATATCTACACATTTGTCCTGGGAATATGACCGCTTTACACTATAGGGAGCATGTCATTGACAATGTTGTGCCAAATTTTGTCGCTGCTATTGGTGAAACTTTTCAATTTCTAGACGATAACGCTAGACCGCACCGTGCAGCCATAGTTGAGAATGCGCTCGAGGAGCTTGGTATTCCACATTTACCAATACCTCCGCACTCATCAGATTTGAATTGCATAGAACATGCATGGTATATGCTGCAAAGAAGATTAGATAATCATCAACCTACCCCAGAATCCTTAAATGATCTGAGAGAGCTTCTGCCCCGTTTATGGAACCAAATTCTTCAAGAAATGTTCAACAACCTCGTGTGTAGTATGCAAAGAAGATGTCAAGCTGTTATTGATGCCTGTGGAGGCCATACATTGTATTGATAGTCTTAAAATGCTTGAATTCTCTGGAAATAAAATTTCGTTATTTCACTCGATTTTTCTTAACCACCCTGTATACGCTGCAGGCCTACAGGCTAAAATTAATTTGCAACTTGAAATCATATTATTATGAATTTTCATCACAAAAATCTCATTTTAACTATATTTTTTTGGAATTTAAGTCAATATCCCTAACTCATGTGGAGCAGTTTATTAAGTTTATATCTTGCATAATGATATTAAACGACATTCGCCATCTTACCCATCATAAAGCAGATTTATTGAAGAAACAGGTGAATTTATTCGAATGAGAACTTCTAATACCAAAAAGGGTCGTTTGTGTGTGAATACCCTATTTATCTCATTAGAGGCAACCAGGTCAAATCCTCCAGGACTACAGTCTCATCCCAAATGAAAATCGCCGAGCTACATCAGCTTCCCATATTCCCACAGTGCAATAAAACATGTTAATCAGCCTTTCATTAATCAAGATGAATGCCCAAACCAAAAGTATCCCTTTACGGGACGAATCTTAGCCCCGGGTTCACACTCGGATATGAGCTGGGAGAAAAAATTGCAGACATCTCTCTGACTCGCCACAATTTGAAGAAGGTTGGCCTTTTGTTCGACTTAACATGAACCTAAATATCCTGTACCTACTTCTAGTAGTTTTATCTTTTGAGCATCTGCATTCAGCTTTTGTTTTTGCTTTCGGTGAAAAATATGGTAATCGCTCTGAAATATCCGAAAAACCGTTAGTATGCTTATATATCGTTGGATTCCCCATGTAGTTATTTGCACGCATGTTCTGGGAAACAGCCTGCTATCGTTTAGTCTGAATGTCTGTAATTTTCGATGATTGATCCGAAAATGGTCTCAAACGACTAGGTTGGACTCACTGAACACGAATCCGGTGTTAACATCGATTCTGTCCGGCCGGACGGCCGTCCGTAGACACGATTACGGTCGTACGGACAATCCTATCGACCTGAAACTCTCAGGGTAGGTTGCATTTCAAAATGCAACGGTAAAGTTCGTTAATGGGCAAAATCGGCTAAACGGTTTTGGAGTTAGAACTTTTTGAAGTTTTGACGTTATTTTGGCGATAATTCAAAAACTACTGAAACGATTGGATCGAAACTTGGCAGTTAGTTGGAGTTCTGCAACGCACAACTTCTCGCGAAATTTTGTTGGGATCACACTATCAATAAATCTTGAAAAAATTTTTTTCAAAGTTTTTTTCGAAAAATTTTTTTTCTCGCAAACTGTTCATCACATTTGAACAAGAATCAGCGCGAACTCTAAGCTCCATATTCCACAGAAGTGTACCAAATTCCAATTCTTTACGGTCATTGGTTTTGGAGATTTTGAGAAAAAATATATGAAATTTCGTGGTTTTCTTCTCGATATCGTGGTTTTTTTCGGTATAACTCAAGAAATACAGATTCAATTATGATGAAACTTCGCACGTAGTTTGAAGATGCTGAAACACAACTTTGTACATATTTTCGTGATGATTGTGTCATTAGAACAAATTGAAAAAAAAATTCAAATTTCTTCTTTCAAATACATATATAATATTCTGTGATCTTTCTATCATATTATCCTCATTAAATTCTGTATGAACCTTCGAACTGTTATTTTTCGATAGAGTACTGGATTTCAATTCTATCTAATCTGTACTTTTGGCAATATTGGGAAAATAAAATTTTGAATGGGTATATCCGCGGAATCATTGGGTGGATTTTACCCATTCACGAATTCGGCCTTCGTAATTAAGGTCCAAACCTTCTCCACAAATATCGAGTTTCTATGTTGTTTCTTTCGGAAGTTATTGTGTTTACGGTCCGAACGTTAGGCAGTGCTTTTCTAGATTTTTATTTGCTTTTCTTTCTGGGGGGAAATGATGCACAAACATTTCGACTCAATCCGAATCGCATATCTGTATCTTTTCTCGTCTGTGGTTTTCTAATTTTCAAAAAATGGTCAATTTGAATTCTGTCCGTTTTGAAAGAAAATTACAAAGGGATTTCTTCGAGTGTGAGGTCGATCTGTGCCCTTGGAGTTCGTTAATAGGCAAAATCTGATTTACTCTGTATAAAGCAATAGTGTCAAGCAGGTCACTTAAAGGTTGAGTAATCCCTTCGCCCAAAAAACCTACATATTTGTAATTTTCAGCGTTGGGGGGCGAATACGCCGGTTAAATTCGTTTATGGGCAATATCCACCCAACCGTTACGTAGTTGAAAGCATCTGAAATATTATTTCCTGAATATCTAGAAAAAATTCAGATTCAGTTGAATTGAGACCTGCAAGTTGGAGGTGAAATGTTGGTTGACACGCAAATGTAGAATTTTGTGAATATCGTAGTTGTGAGAGAATTCTGAAAAGTATTTTTCATCCGGAACCTCCGATAACATTTCGTTCGAATTTTGCTTGGAACCAGATGCCGCCATTTTTCAACCAAATAATACGTAACAGCTCATTTGCATGATTCGGAAGAACCCAGGTTCGATTGGCAGCTGAGATCTGTAAATTTTCTTATAGTAAAGGAAAATTCGAAAATGTTATAATAATGATAACAATAATAATAATCCATTGTCCAAAAGTCTGAAATTTTCGAATTTTGAGCCGAAATTGGTCTCAGACGACTAGGTTGCACTCACTGATGATCAATTCGGTGTCAAAATCGTTTTTTTCCCGGCAGTAGGCATAATAACGGTAGTTGGAAGAATCCTATAGACTTGAAACTTCCAGGGTAGGTTCCATTTCCAAATGCAACGTTCATTTTAAATTTTAGGGATATTTGCCTAATATTATTCAATTGAGTCTAGGTAGTTAGTTGAACCATAGTAACGCGAAACTTTTTGCGGAATTTTGCTGAGATTGTATCATTGGTAAATAATTTTTTTAGAAATTTTAATCTGATGAAAAAAATATTTTGCTTAGGAAACTATTCATTAAATTTGAAAAAATTCCGTAGCCAAGATTTGTAAATTTTGTGTTTATACAGAGAAATTTGATAATGTTATCCCAGAAAGTATCACTCATCGCGGAAATTTTGTATGCTCATTATTGTGACTATATCCTCAAGAATATGGTGATGATGCATAAATAGATCCTGATGATTCAAAGGCAAAATATAACCTCAAGTCATTTTTTCAGATTGTCCAAGAAATTTCGAGCGAACTGCTGGAGAGATTTAATGAAACTATACCCAAAAGTTCCTTGTTACCCTGAAAAAATTCTCGGAGCATTACAGTCAGATCCATTCACTCTAAAGGTATGAAATCAAAGGTTGAAATAAAAAAATATTTTTCTGAATATTGGCAACGAATATCTAACGACATATGAACAAAAAATGCTAAGAACACTAAAGATGAGGTTAAATTAACTAGAAACTTGAGTAATTAATCATCCATTCAAAAACACTGCTAACATTATTTCACAAAATAATGGTACGCCAAACGAAGAAAACATATAGTTCCCATCAGGTTCATCCAGAATTTAATCCTTTATTTTATTTTATTCTCCATTTACACAATTGCAGGTACATATGCAGGAGAGAAACAAACCCTGGTCATAGCGCGTTTTCAGATATTGGGAGGGAAACCTAGGAAAACCAGAAACACCCAGAAGCATACCAGTTTTGAAAATCTCCACGCAAAATTTCATCACATACAATCATTATAGAGTAGTTGGGAAATGAATTAGCTGGTTCTTACGCGCATGTTCTAGGGAACAGCGTGCTATCGTTTTGTCCAAATGTCTGTAATTTTTGATGATGAGCCGAACATGGTCTCAAATGACTAGGTTGGACTCACTGATGCCGAATCCGGTGTCAAAATCGATTCTGTTCGGCCGTGGACATGATAACTGTCGAACAGAGCCAGCTAGCGACTCGAAACTTGCAGGGTAGTTCGCGCATCTGAATGCCGCGGTTGAGTTCTTTAATGGGCCGAATCTGCCGAATAGTTTCGGAGTTATAGCTATTTGAAATTTTGAGGTTACATCCCTCATATTTCAGAAACGAATGAAGCGATTGTATTGAAACTTGGCAGTAAGTTGAAATATAATGACGAGCAGCTTTTTGCGAAATTTTAATGAAATCGTATGAATAAAAAAAAAAAATTTCAAAATTTTTTTCCAAAAAAATTTTTTTTCTGAAATTATTTGATAAAATTTAATAAAAAACCTTAGTGATCGACCAACCAAAAAAAAATTTTAAGACCCCCTGAAAATTTCACAGTTTACGTTTTGGAGGATGTAGATTTGAATAAACGAATAATATATATCCGTCCGTCTGCCGTCCGCTTTCCACCGTCCGCCGTCCACCGTCCGCCGTCCGCCGTCCACCGTCCGCCGTCCGCTGTCCGTTGTCCGGGGCTTTTCTCTGGAAGTACTGAACGGAGACCCTCGAAACTTGGTGGAAAAATCCTGTGTCACTCTGGGTTGATCCTCCAAGCTTTTCAGCAGGATCGGTGTACCCTAAGGGCTCTAAATGGGGCTTGGGGGAAAAAAAAAATATTTCTCGGAAAATCATTACTCAATTTTCATGAAATTTTGAACGTTGATTACTGTTGCATAACTTAACCTAAAAAATTTTACCTGGACGATTTCTGACAAGTGGTTCCTGAGTTATAAAGAAAAACGCTGCAGATTTCCAATAATGTCGAAAATGAATCAAAGCATACGGTTCTAAGTTGTTTAAGATATCAATGGTATATTGGGTTATTTAACTGAGAAAATAATAAACCTTTGTGTAAAATTTTCAGTGTTTTTTTCACTATAACTCAAAAAATACTGACTCAATCGTGATGAAACTTCGCAGCTAGTTCGAAGATATTGAAAGACAACATTGTGCAGAATTTCGTGATGATCCTGTCATTAAAACAATTTGGAAATTTTTTTTTTTATATATTCAATATTCTGTGATCATATCATCCTCATTTAATTCTGAATGAACCTTCAAACAGTCAGTTTTCGATAAAATACTGGATTTCAATTCGATCTAATCTGTGTTTTTGAATGGGTATATCTGCGGAATCATTGGGTGGATTTTACCTATTCGCGAACAAGGCCTTCGTAATTAAGATTCAAACCTTCTCTACAAATATTGAGTCTCTAAATTGTTTCTTTCGGAAGTTATTGTGTTAACGATCGGCCGTGTTCAAAAATACAGATTAGATCGAATTGAAATCCAGTACTTCATCGAAAAAAAACTAGAAAAGCACTGCCGTAACCAAAGTAGTCATCTGCATTTAAATGCGCGCAAAAGCTGCTGCCTTCACGGCAGTGCTTTTCTAGGTTTCTTTTTTTTTTCCTCAAATTCAATTTAGGAGCTTTGAAATTAATAAACTTTCTAAGTAACAATCAAGTTAACCAATACTATTCAGAACATTGAACATGAAGATCCCTGCCTTGAACTAGTGAATATAGATTTAATTCTTTTCAACTTTTTAAATTTTTTCTATGTTAGTGACTGTTAACGGCATCCATATTACAGAGGCATACTCAAGATGATAAGAATTTTATGAAGTAGGAGAGGTAACCAAGCTAAACTCTTAAAAACATCATTGCATTCCCAAGATATCTCAACAAAGTTAAATTCTCATCAGAGGAGGAGGTTAATGGTCCTCCTTTTACTTTGTCTCCGTGAACTGTTGCGTGTGAACTTGTTAGATCGAACAATCAACTCTTTTTATCGTGAAATTCATATTGTACCTATCTCTGTATCGTTGTACTTGCTACATCCGTTAAAAGATTGTGGAGCGAATCATAACGGAAATAACTTGGCGGCAAGCAAGATCAGACTTCCTATTCTTGCTAGACGAAGGTGCCTCTCCCCTAGTTCCGATAAAGTCAATAAATATCGAATATGTGGCACCGTATCTCAAGGCGTACCGATTTCGGAGTTCCCTCTCTTACACCATATATGGGTGTCTTATTCCCTTATTCCATATACAGGCTGTTGAGACTGATCACTAAATTCACATAGTTACGTAGGTACTTTTATTAATTATCGATTGAAGAATATTTTGGGAGGATTTTCCACTATTTTCCAGGATTTTTCTAGGCTTTTTTATATCTGAAAAAGAACTAATAAAAATCAAATAAAATTATTATTTATAGAAAACTCCCTTGAGGATTGCGGGATTCGAACCATTTGTTAAGGGCAGTTTTTTGAAAAAATAATGCCCAATGAACAATAACGGAATAATATATAAATTATTTTGAGAATAAACGATCAACGAACTGAACTGTAACACTTTGAAGTCTATAGGTTTGTTTTGGTTCCGAGTTCAGAACTGTTCTGGAACGGTTCCGCATGCGCGATTGCGATTTTGTGTTTTGGTTCATTTCAGAACCGGTTCAGGATTTGAGTAATCCTGTTTTGGTTATTTTCAGAATCGATTCCGAACTGTTCTAGAACAGTGAGAGGAGTTCGGACGTTAGAGTCCGAACTGCTTCAGAATTTGGTAGTTCGCACAAGTGTAGAGTTGCTGTCAACGATTTAAATCGTTAGCCTGACTTTTCGTCGTGTGTTGATTTGGTTTTTGATTTTATTGTTGTATTTGTTGAGGAAATGATTAACTGTTGAATATACATCTTTGTTATTCAGGATAACTCCTTCGCTACGACCTCCCAGGATTATCTAATATTCATTGTTCACACTTGGGATGTCTACTTCTTAAATAAATCTATGCATGCAAGAGAATAATAATAATAATGTTTCGAAAGAATTTTTTTCTGAAAAGCACATATCTGAAATACTTTCATCATTAAACTCATTATTATATCAATCAATAATTTGTTGGTTGATTTCGAAATATAATTGAAGTAATGAAGAAAGTTCAGGGAAACGATTTCTACAAAAAAGATTCATTTCATTAAATTCATTATTATATCAATCAATTATTCGTTGGTTCATTTTGAAATATAATTTAAGTGATGAAGAAAGTTCAGAAGAAAGTATCCCCAAAAATATTTATATGTTATCTACATAGTGCGACAAGGACTTTCGCATATTTTTAATAAAACCAACGGCAATATATAAGACCTGATTAACATATCTCTTTTCTGCCAACTCAAACGGAAGTTTTTCTTCCTCTACAATCCGGATGAGAACCCGAACTTAATTCGTGTTTTTGTTTCATCGCTTTCAGAACTGTTCTAGGATAGTGCAGAATCGGGCTTCAACAGCGCATCGATTCTACGCAGTTCTAGAACTGTCCTAGGACAGTTCTGAATTTCGCAACCAAAACAAACCTTATAACTGACCCTTTCATCAGACTTTTAAGAGAAAATTTGCAAGAGTGAATTTCCATCAACACTTTTGACAAATTGACTTTTAAAAGGAAACAACAACGCAGATTCACATAGTGTAGACATTTTTCTCTCAATTCTACTCCTTTATTTAGTGAATTCAGCCAAATGTGGTTCATTTCAACAGAATAATCCCTTCAGTTTAATATATGAGGACTCTTCAGTTCTCTTTCAAGATTATCTGCGGTTCCTTCATAAGAACCCTTGTATTATCCCAACCTACTTTACAACCGACTACCACATTTCAGCTTTATTGGATAAAAATTCTTGGAATGATTGTGGAGATCAAGTTTCGCATGGATCTACGCTAAAGATCTAGGCTCGAATCCTCGCTGGGAATAAAGACCTTTTCAATTTTTCGATTCAATTTTTTTCTCAGAATTCATGTTAGAATCTGCTGAATTTTTGCATGAACCTTTAAGACGATTGGCAGTTATGCTCACTGTTATCACAGTAAATTCCAATTGAAATAATCTTGAAGGATCTTGATATTTGTAGAAAACGGATGGTCCTTGATAATGACCGTCGGATTAACGAATGTGTAGAATCCGCTCAATGATTTCGTAGATATATCCCTTTGAAATTTTACTTCACCCACCAATAGTTCTAAAAACACATTTATTTGCTTGAAAAATGAAAGCTTGAAGGCTAATACAAAATTCACAATACAATTAGAAGATTGCAAACTGATGGTCTGCATACTGCCGAGTCAAGCTGCGTTAGGCAGGTTCAACACCAAGATTGGTGACTGCTCACGCTAGAAGTTGCAACAAGACTGACACTTGACTTAACTTCGGTGTTTTACGCGCTCGTTCTGGGTAACAGTGCGTTATCCTTTTTTCACAAGAATCGGTGGTCAAATCAAATTTTGTTCTTCCGTTCGTTCGTGCTGTATATTTCGAAAGAAAACAATAAGCGACTTGAAATATTCAGGTTAGGTTTAAATTTTGAGGTTAGTACCTCTGTATCTCAAGAAGAACATATGAGATCAGATTGAAATTCTAAAATTGGTCGGATCATACTATCGCGCAACTTAATTGATAATTTAGGGTGAATCTATATCTGTAAGAAAATTCAGAAACAATCGTATTCGAAAATTCAACGAATTTTGTTGATTTTTGTTTTCTGGAAGACTGTTCAGATTCTTGCGAAATTCGGCAAAGACCTTGAAATCAAATTTCAATACAATCTGATGTTTATTTTCGGAGATATAATGAAAACAAATATTACAAATTTTGATGATATTTGAAATTTTCACGTTATTTCCTAATTATCTCAAAAAGAAAAGATGCGATCAGATTGAACCTTTTTAATGAGTTATAGAATACCGAAACGTAACTATGCAAAATTTCGTGTGGATTTAACTGTTACAAATTAAAAAAAAAATTGCATTCGAATTGGAACAAGCGCGTAAAATATTTTCCTAAAATTATCGAAGAAATGTTCGATTGAGTAATCAACCATAAAATGCTCAGAATGGTTTAAATTCGTCTGAATACATTCTATCAGTGTTTGGGCACGGCATAATATCCTTGCAATCAGATTTAGGAAGCAGCCTGTATAAGCCTAATATCGAAGGAGCGTATTCGTTATTGATTCCCTAATTTTTGCTCAGAGAGAACGGTGTGCATGCTACATAACTGTAATCTTGCAGCTGCAAACTTGACACGTGGCATTTTCTTGTATTGAAGGGGGTATCCCGATATCTTAAGGTAGGTCGGTTCAATGCTTTCTTGAGGTGAGATTTATAACGCAGGACCGGCTGGGAATGAGGTCTGGATAGGGAACGGGATGACCCTCTTTATCGTTGAATCAGGATCGTCAAGATGCCTATCTGTTAAGTAGCCGTTGAGGATGTTTGCTAATGAAGAAGTCGGAAGTAACCTGTTAGGCGAGATGCTGGCTTCTAGGCCAAACACTAGAGCGGAATAACATTCGTGGATCTTTTGCGCGCGTTTTCAAACTCTTAGACAGAGCTGCTTGACTAACCGATAAAAACAATTTTGCGGTCTTCTGATTTGATTCTGCATGAGGGCGAATCCGTTGTCATGTTTCGTTCATATCCCGTATACAGAGCTGTCGAAAATATCCTGAAAAACGATATAGATGAGTTACTTTTTGATAGAGTATCTAAAGTAACTGTGAATATACAAGGTGATTTCGGAGGAGACCGTCAGATTTTGGGATAAGTTTACACTAGTCAAGACAGTCTCGGAACACTGTTTGGTTAATGGTTGGGGGTCTCTGTTGAGAATATACAGGGTGATTTGTCCGATTCGACCGATTTTGCTTCCATTGATAACTTTGGTATAATTTATTCGATTTCAAAGAAATTTTCAGCGTATTACAATAGTGTTGAACACATTCATTGATTTCAAATTTTTCAAAATAATTGTGCAGGTTGAAAAAACACCCTGTACATAGCGTTTCCTAAACTACGCTTTCTGCTTACGATTATACTATAATAAGTCATTATTTGAGAGTTTCTAATTTTTTTGGCACACTTCTGGCTTTCCGAGAAAATTTTTTCAAACAATGATAATGTCGAAATTTCGCTCCAATCGATTCTACTTTTATTGATAACTTTGGTACGGCTCGTCCAATTTTGATGAAATTTGCAGTGTAGAACAATCTGAATGAGTACATTCAATAATCGCAACAATCTCTCAAAATACAGTGTTGTAATTGTGATAATTTCAGAATTTCAGATTAATTGTGCAGTTGAAAAAAAACACCCTGTACATTGCTTTTCCAAAACTTTCTTATTTTCTTGCAGATTCTAATATTATATGTCATCATCCAGAGGTTTTTAATTTCTTTGGCACACCTTCGGTTTTCCTAGAAAACATTTTCGAAAAAGAGCATTATCGAAATTTGGCTCAACAGCCGTGAGAGTATTCTGCACTCGGTAGGAAAGCTGTATCGTCCAAGGATGCAAAGTTGTTCGTCGCTTCTAAAATATTCTCTTCAAATTCGATATATATTCTGAATTGAATGATTTCTTACGAAATATTAGCAATTGAATATGAATTTGGAATTTGAAAAGAATATTTTAGAACTTACAATACAGCTTTCGTAGCTAGTGCGGAATATTCTCAATGCTTGTGAGCCAAATTTCGATCATGCTCTTCTTCAAAAATGTTTCCTAGGAAAAACGAAGGTGTGCCAAAAAAATTAAAAACCTCTGAATAATGACACATTATTGTAGAATCTGAAACGAAAAAGAAAAATTTCGGAAAAGCAATGTACAGAGTATTTTTTTTTCAACTGCACAATTGATCTGAAATTCTGAAATTATCACAATTACAACCCTGAATTTTGAGAGACTTTTGCGATTATTGAATGTACTCGTTCAGATTGTTCTATACTGCAAATTTCATCAAAATTGAATGAGCCATACCAAAGTTATCAATGAAAGTAGAATCGATTGAAGCGAAATTTCGACATTGTCTTTTTTTGATGGAATTTTCTCAGAAAACTAGAAGTGTGCCAAAAAAATTAGAAACTCTCAAATAATGACTTATTATAGTAGAATCGTAAACAGATAGAGTAGTTTTGGAAATGCGATGTACAGGGTGTTTTTTCAACCTGCTAAATTTACCTGGAATTATCACAATAACAACCACTTATTTTGAAAAAAAACATTGAAATTAATGAATGTCCTCATCAATATTGTACTTCGCTGAAAATTTCTCTAAAATCGAATAAGCCATACCAGAGTTATCAATAAAAGTAAAATCGGTCGAATCGGACAAATCACCCTGTATATTCTCAATAGAGACCCCCAACCATAAACCAAACATTGTTTCGAGACTGTCTTGACTAGTGTAAACTTATCCCAAAATCTGACGGCCTCCTCCGGAATCACCCTGTATAGTAACTCTATAAAATTTGTTTAGAAAAGCACTGACGTGAAGTCAGCAGCTTTTACACGCATGCTCAGATTTTTTTCACGTATTGACCCTGCCAAACGAACCTTTACTTCTTGATGATCCTCAAAAACTTCCGCATGAACTTCGATCTGCCATTTTTCAATCGAGAACTGAAATTCAATTCGGTTTTATCTGTATTTTTAAGGAAAGAGAATTTTGAATGGGTATATCTACGAAATCTCTCAAAATCAGGATGGTATCTTTTACTTATTCTGCAAATATTAACGATAAAAAATAGGAAATCTGATATATTTTCGCGCGCGTGTTCTAGGAGAACAGCGTGCTACCGTTTTGTCCAAATGTCTGTAATTCTCGAATTCTTTCCTGAAATTCGTTAAGTTCGTTATGAGCCCAATCGGTCGAGCAGTTTGGGAGTTATAGCCATTTGCAATTTTGAAGTTATTAATTTTTTATTTCAGAAACTACTGCAGCGATTGGATTGGAACCTGGCATTTACGTGAAGTGTAACAGTAAATTAAGAAAAAAATTTTCTTCATAATTTTTTTTGAGAAAAATTTTTTTTGGGAACTGTTAATCATATTCAAAAAAGATCCACTTAGACTTTGAGCTTAATATCTCACACGATTATGATTTTTGGAGATTTTGAATAAAAAGAAGTCAAATTTTGTGGGTTTTTTTTGGTATCGTTGTTTTTCTCGATATTACTCAAGAAATACTGATTCAATCATGATTAAACTTCGCAGCTAGTTTGAAGATGCTGAAAGACAGCCTTGTTCAACATTTCATGATGATCGCATCATTAGAACAATTTTGAAAAATGTCAATTTTTTTTTTCAAATATTCAATATTCTCAACATAATCACAAGGACGAATATCTGTCGATAAATCAACAAATATTCCCCATTGATCAGAGCTAATCATCCAATCAACCAAAACATCTACGCCGAAGAAGCCGATCCAAGGAGATTGAATACAGCTGTTTCACAGTTGTTACTGATCGTCAGGTCAACTTATCATGGATAAAACCACAGAGGGAATCTCGATACTCGTCACCTTTCAGATTTGTTGATTTATCGACAGATTTTCGTCCTTTCATTATTACTAGAGCTCTTTCTTCTCCGTTAGACCAATTGCTATTCAATATTCTGTGATCTTCTTATCATATGATCCTCATTAAATTCTGTATTAACTTCGAACTGTCATTTTTCGATAAAGTACTGGAGTTCAATTCGATCTGATCTGTATTTTCGGAACTATTGGGAAAACGGCCGACCGTAAACACAATAACTTTCAAATGAATATAGCTCGTAAACCAATAGACCTTTTCTCCCATTTAACCTTGAAATTTTCAAGTCGATAGGTCATTCTGATCTAAATTTATTTTTGCACCGGATGGCCGGCTCATAGGACAGAATTGGATCGGACATCGGATTGTTTATCAGTGAGTCTTTTTCCAGAGGAAATTCGAAAACACAGAATGATAGGAAGCTATTCCCCAGAACAGGCACACCAAAAAAATCCAAATTGAATTGATTTGAATTTAGTTAATGAACAATAAAAATAATAAAAGCAGGAGAACATTGAAGAAACAACTTAGTCAACAAAACTGACTATGGGTCACGTGAGATATCATTCATCTCTTGAGGCTGATTGTTTCCAACTACTTTGAGAAAAAAAAGCGGATACCTCAACTTTAATAAGAATTTCTCATCTTTCCTGCTGAAAAAGATTTTTTTCAGATATTAGGAGCGAAAACCTAAAATATCCCTCAGGAATTATGCAAATCCCCCCAAAATATGCTTTAATCGATATTTGACATTTAGTCAACAAGTTTCATCATGATCGGATCAATTTAAGTAATTCAAAATGAAAACGATACCAACTGAAAAACCACGAAATTTTATGAATTTTTTGCCTGAAAACATTCGAATCAAACTGAAATTTGGCACACTGTTTTGGAAAATCGATTTCAAGGTTTGCGCTATCTTTCATCAGAAACAACTGGACAAACAAATTTCTGCGAAAAAATTTCTAAAATTCAGGAAGTTTTTTTTCAATTTTCCAATGGATAGATTTCCAGGAAATTCTGCATGAAGTTGAACTTCGGTATTTTACAACCAACTTTCAGTCTGAAACATGCGCCTCAAACAGAGCTCCAGTAAAATATACAACATTTTCAGTCGATTTCAATACACTAAAGAAAAATTGCGTCGAGACTAAATCGATAGTAAGCAGTTTTCAAGTGTCGACCTCAGTTTGGTTAATGAACAATAAAAATAATAAAGGCAGGAGAACATTGAAGAAACAACTTAGTCAACAAAACTGACTATGAGTCACGTGAGATATCATTTGTCGCTAGTGGCTTATTGTTTCCAACAACTTCAAGAAAATAAATGTGTATACCTTAACTTTTATTCGAAGTTCTCATTTTTCCTGCTGAAAAAGATTCATTTTCAGATATTAGGTGCGAAAACCTAAAATATCCCTCAGAAATTACGCAATTCCTCCCAAAATATGCTTTAATCGATATTTGTCATTCGGTCAACAAGTTTCATCATGATCGGATCAATTGAAGGAATCGAAAATAACAACGATACCGACTCGAAACCACGAAATTTTATAAATTTTTTGCCTGAGAACTCCCCGATGGACTTTCGGATCAAACTGGAATTTGGCACACTGTTTTGAAACATTGATTTCAAGGTTTACGCTAAATTTCATCGGAAACAATTGAAAAGTTCCCAAAAAACAAATTTATCTAAAAAAATTCTAAAATTTTGGAAGTTTTTTTTCAATTTTCCAATGGTTAGATTTTCAAGAAATTCTGCACGAAGTTGAACTTCGGTATTCTTAAACCAACTTTCAGTCTGAAACATGCGTCCCAAACAGAGCTCCAGTAAAATATACAACTTTTTCAGTCGATTTCAATACACTAAAGAAAAATTGCGTCGAGACTAAATCGATAGTAAGCAGTTTTCAAGTGTCGACCTCAGTTTGGTTAATGAACAATAAAAATAATAAAGGCAGGAGAACATTGAAGAAACAACTTAGTAAACAAAACTGACTATGGGTTACGTGAGATTTCATTGATCTGTAGTGGCTTTTTGTTTCCGACTACTTCGAGAAAATGAATGTGGATACCTTAACGATTATTCGAATTTCTTATCATCCCTGCTGAACAAGATCTCTGAATTAAAATTTATCGATAGCATTGTTTCATTGTTGAGGCAAGTATAGGGGAAGTTCGTCCGGGACGTTCCCAGGGTTGGAGTTGGCCTGGAATCGAAATTAACCGATTTCTTTGCCTCCGAAATGTCGTGAGATAGAGGACCATTCTCTTGCTCGCCTCTAATTATTTTCCAATATATTATTTTGGGGTCCGTATAATTAGGGTTGAATAAAATTAAGATTGTCAGAGAGCTTAATTGTTTCTGAGGGTTCCACATCAAATTGGAATTTTGGAGCCCCTGAAGTATAATGCGGTAGTTGTGAAACCCCTTGAATAATATTATTCTCTGTATTCGGAAGAATCGTGTTGACCTTGATGTTAATTGGTTCAAGTTGAAAAAATACAAGTTAGCATGGATAGTAGTAGCTTAATGGGTTCGTAATCACAATAGGAAAAAAATCTAGAAAAGCACTGACGTTGCGGAAGCTTTTTCCCCAAAAAAATAATAATTTTTTCTTGATTGTGCTAACACCACGATCATCACAAAATTTCGAGCGAATTGTGCATCAGCATTTGCCTACTAGTTACCAATTCTCATCATGATCGGATCAGTATTTTTGGAGTTATTCCAGTAAAATTAGAAAAGCACTAACGTGAAGTCAGGAGGTTTTACGCTCTTGTTCAAATTCTTTGCCAAAACTACCTACAGAGTTTTAATCAGATCGACTCAGTACCTCATGGGATATCCAGAAATTAACCTCAAAATTTCAAAGGAGCCTAACTCCGAAACTATTCGACCGATTTCTTCCATAAACGAACTTAACCGAGATGTTCGAATTTAAAACCTATTCTGTCAATTCAAAGTCGATAGATCCCTTTCTTCGAGAGTTAGAGCACATACGGACAGAAGGACGGCGGACAGAATTGAATTTGACCACGGATTCTTCCTCAGGGAGTTCAATCCAATCGTTTGTGGCCATTTTCTGCTCAGAATTCGAAAATTACAGACATTGTGTTGAAACGATAGTGCCCTGTGAAAAAGCGCGTGTAAAACGTGAATAAAGAGGAAAATACCACGAAATTTGACAATTATTTTTCCAATATCCGAAAATCAGAATTGGATCGAACTGAAATTGGGCCCTATGTTTTAAAATATTGACCACAAGGTCTGTGCAAAATTGCATCGAAATCTGATTGAGTATTTCCGAGAAAAATTTTTCAACGAAAATTCTGAAACTATTGGAATTATTCTTGAATCTACTAACGATAAGATTCTAACGAAATTTTCCAGGTAGTTGCGCGTCAACATTTCACAACTCGTTATCGTATTTCAATCCGTCACATACGTAGTTTCTGAGATATTGAGGAAAAAACCTCAAAAATTCAATTGATTATACCTCCAAAACCGTTTGTCCGATTTGACCCTTTAACGAACTTATCTGGCAAATTTTTATACGCAAAATACCCTTGAAGTTTGAAGTTGCTAGCTGGTACCGTTTTCAAGTAATCATGGCTACGATCGGCCAACCAGACGGAAAGAATGGATTGAGATCATTTTCGGGAAAAAATTCGATTTCGAAAAGGGGAAACGATCGTTCGCAATCAATCAACTATTTATGATCTATGTATATTCGAAATAACCTTCTGAAACCAAATAGAAATGAACGTTTCTTCGACCCCCTACAAAATGTAAAACTTAGTATGAAGAGTACCAGTTTTAAATTTTTTCCACAAAAATTCATTAAGGCCAATTGCATGATTCTACATTTGGTCTATATCTTCCATAATTTTTTTTGATATAGGATCCCAAAATTCACATTATCGGAAAAGCCATCAGATATCACAAATAGTTAAAAATGTGTATTTCAACCGGAATCGTTCATCATTTTTCATTGAAGTCACAAAACCCGCTTAAATCTACCTCTTGGGGCTATTCGCACTAGGCTTACAACACAACTGACCCTTTGGTGCAGGTTTTTTACTCCTGGTTGGTTCAAAGTTAATATATCTATATAAAAATCCAGCGTTAAATAGAAACTCTACTGTGATGATTTGAAAATATTCTTCGCTGAAATTGCCACTTCTTTTGTCATGACTTAAGTGTGAAAGACTGACAAGAGCATCGCCAATGTCAATTGTCTTAGTATCACTTATGTGAGCATCGTGAGGTTTACGCATGCTTTCTCCATAAATAGTTTATTCTTTTCAGCTTCAATTTACTTGAAGACACTAAAAAGTATAATTTAAAGTGTTCCACCATCCATTTGTAAGTACAGGTTGATTTAGGTTTGTTAATAGGAATTGAAAGAAACCAGGGTATAGGTAGAAAGAAATATTGATGGCTCAAGAACATCCGGGACGGGACGAATCTGGTCGCCCATGCACTTTTCATTACCGCACAGAACCGGGAGCATTTCGCCGTAATTGTTGCCAACATTCATTGAGATCGATATGGATATTAGGAATTGCCATTTCCCGAATGTTTGTAGGTATACCAGATCGATCTTCTATCCAGGTACTCATTCTGCTCAACTCTGCTTGACTTCGAGTAAAAAAAAATTGATTCACTCGTAATCTTCATCACGGAAATTTACGAAAACTATGCTATCGGTATTCGTTAACTAATGAGTGAAAATTAATAAAATCTCAACGCAACCCACCCTGAAAGTTTCAAGTGGCCCACTGTGGCCGTTCTCAATATATCTCGGCTGTGACTGGCCCACTGACCGGCCAGAATCGATTCTTCATCAGTAAGTCCAACCTAGCCGTTTGAGATCATTTTTGGGAATAAATTCGAAAATTACGGTCAAACCAAACGGATTTTACCCATTCACGAATTCGGCGTCCGTAATTAATGCCCAAACTCTACAAATATCGAGTTTCTAAGTTGCTTCTTACGTAAATTTTTGTGTTTATGATCGGTCGCTAGGAATTTATTTTGACACTGGATCATCATTGTGTCGAAACTAAACATTGGAGGCCATTTTCGGCTCAAAACTCGAGAATAACAGACTTTTGTGCCAAATGAGAGCACGCTCTGTTCCCTATGTCATGCACGCAAAAAGTTTTTACTTGTATACAATAAAACCGAGTACTATTATAAGCAATTCCAGAAAAAGATTGTTCGCAATCAATAATGCTAACTATCGATTGCGATTTATTAACATATTCTAGTAAATGTTTCCAAAGAACGAAAGAACATAAATGAGCTGATACTCTTCGTAGAAAAAACTCTTAAAATTGAGGAGACATTTTGAGAGGAATGATATCTCAGGGAAGTTTTCTTGTCAATTTTACTTCTATTTTCAAAAATGGCGCTCTATGTGGAAAATAGAAAACAAACGTTCCTTCAAACCTCTTCAAAATTTAAATCTGAAATATGAAGAGGTACTAGTTCTCCTGAATATTCTTTCTTTCACACAAATTCTCTGAGGCCACTGGATCAAAATTTGCTTTAAATGAATTTTAAATTGAACAAACATGAGGCAATATGGATAAACAATCAAAAGGTATAGAATCTTCAATTGTATAATCTTCTCCATTTATAGGCTTTAAGGCTTTCGGTTTATGATTCTAAATTCGATCTATATCTTTCATAATTTTTGGTGATAAAAGGTCCTTCAATTCTAATTATCGAAAACGCAAGCAGTTGTCTCAAAAAGCTAAGAATGCGTATTCTAAACCGGAATCATTCATCATTTTTCATATAAGGCACAAAAGCCGCTAAAATCTACCTGTTGAAAACAGGGGCTGTTAGCACTAGGCTCACAACCCAACTGACCCTTTGGTGAAGGTTTTCTACTTCTTGGTCAATGGTAATACATACACGTAAATATCCAGCATCAAATAAAATATCTAGTGATGATATGAAGATATTTTTCGCTGAAATTAGCACATCTTCAGTCATGACTCAAGTGTCAAACACTGACATGAGCATCGCTAACTAATGTCCATTGTATCACTTATGTGAGCATGCTTTCTTCATCAATAGTTTGTTCTCTTCAGCTTTAATTCACTAGAAGACACCGACAAGTATATTTGCAAGTGTCCCACCATCCATTTGTAGAGAAAAGTTGATTTAGAATTTCGTTGATACAGCGTGTTTCATAAAAGAAAATAAACTAATTTCTTGAGAAGTGGCGAAGTGAAATTGGGAGCTTTATGTACTGGTTCTTCTACCTATTCACGCCTTTATCAACTCTTGAAATTGCTACTTCCCGAATATATTTGTATACCGTATTGACCACCTATCCAGGTACTCACTCTGCTCAACCCTGCTTGGCTTTCAGTGGAAAAATTATTTATTCGGCAACTAATCAATTCGACTTCAATTGGCGCTGAAGGTCTAGAATTATTGATAAGGTTATCCTAGAGATTTGAAATTTTCAGGGTAGGTACGAAGGCCCAATGTTTGCTTGTTTTAAGGGGCCTAACAGTTTCGGACTGAGGTCAGGATTAGTGAGGATCACTGAAAATAAAAGAGCAGAACTGATTTGTATCAAGAACTAGCAGTCGAATCTCATTGCAATTCGGCACATCATTTGTATTGGTAAAATAAAATTTTGAATGGATGTATCTGCGGAATCATTGGACGGCTTTCACCCATTCACGAATTTGATCTTCGTAATCAAGCCCCCAACCTACTTTACAAATATCTGATTCCCAATGATTCCTTTGAAATGCCCATTCAAAATTTTATTTTCCCAATAGTTCCATAAATACCAATAAGATCGATTTGAAATCCAGTATTTATATGAAAAATGAAAGCGTGAAGGTTCATGATGAATTTCGTGAACATTGCAAAATGTGAAATAGTTCAAAAAAAAAAAAATTAGAATTTTATTTTGAATGGATCTAATGACACGATCAGAACGAAATTTTGCACAAAATCACTAGCAACCAAGTGTCATCATGATTGCATCAGTAATTTCTGTGTTATTCTGGAATAACAATAATACCCGAAATTTCACATATTTTTTTCCTATATCTCCGAAAATTATGATAGAATCACACTTAAATTTGGCACGCTGTTGTGAAAATATAAATTTTGAAAAATTATTCCTTTCAAATATACGAGCTCAACTAAATTCTGCAGAAATTTGCGCACCAGAATGTTTCAATTAAATAAAGCTCTTCATTATTATTTAATGTCAAGTTGTAATCCAAACGCTCAAGTGGTTTCTGATATACTATATGGAAAGTGACCTTAAAATTTCATACGACTTTCGATTACTTCGATACTGTTTGGCCGATTTCGCCTACAACTGCCGCATTCTGATCCGTCCTACTTTGAAAGATTCAAGCGCCATCTTCTTCAACAGTTATCGTGTCCTCGGACGGCCGACATGAAATCTTTATCAGTCCAGACATCAAATTCTTTATCAGTCCAGACTAGTTGTTTGAGACCGTTTTTAGCTAACAATAAGAAAATTACAGATATATGGACGAATTGATAGCAAGCTATCCTCCAGAATATGCGCACAAAAACGACTACTTGTGGTATATGCAAAGTTTCTAGACGATCATAACATCCGAACATCGCCGGTTTGGTCAATAATATCTACTTTGAAGGATAAATTATAGATATTTCATGAGGCCACTGAGCACTCCACGATTTCAAAAATAGTTGTTACTCTTCTGGATTGTTCATTAGGAGATGTGCTGAAGATTTCACCGAATATCAGTTTAAAACATTGTGACTCAATCAAGGATGTTCAGTGACAAACAATCTATTCTTGAAATAGAATAACATATTGCGGATTGGTCAAGAGTCAATAAATAATCCGCTCCAAGATCGCAGAATTCTTAAGAAAAGTGACCCGCCTAGACACGACCCCAGTTCAAAGACCTAGGCAAATTGAAGCAAATAAGCTTTCTCGATAGACGCCATATGTTTCTATAGTGCCCTTAGATTTTACTGGTCATGCCGATTCAGTGGTGTTTGACATTAGAAATGCGCTCGTGCCAAAACCTATAACAAAAGCCTTTCATTAACGCTACTGCATAAACGTTTCACCCCAGCTTCTTAGAGAAAGCTGCACTAGGGGTGTCTTGGGGTAAGAAACGGCAAATCATGAAATCCCAGCTGCCTTAGCTTTATAATGCTACACATCTGCTTCTGGATCTTGAAATAAACTTTATTAAGACTAAATTAGGTGTTTCACTATTCCTGATAAGGTGAACTATGGAACTTGTTACTAGAGGCAACGGTTATAACTGCCAAATTGGCGAATTTCCCTCTCGAAATATGCTGAATTTCAGAATGGATGAACAGGTGCTTGGAACGAGTTGAATTGGGGATATGCATGCACTATGAAAGAAGATTTTTCGCATCATTTTTTATTTTATGAGTTTTCACTCCCAATATCTGAAACAGAACTATTAAAAATAAAATAAAATTGTTTTTTTTCATGAAAAACGCCCTTGCGGATTGCAGTATCAAACTATTTGTCAAGGGCAGTTTCTTGCAAAACAGATTGCCTTATGAACAATACAGGAACAATACAAACGATAAAGAATGCGAACTGTGACGTTTCAGAGTACAAATTCGACTCTTTCATCAGACAAAGCAGAAAATTTCAAGAATAATTTTCTGCTTTACAAGGAGCTGCACATGAGAGATAGTCTGATACTGCAATTCGCAAGGGCGTTTTTCATGAAAAAAAATTTTTATTTAATTTTTAATAGTTCTGTTTCAGATATTGGGAGTGAAAGCCCATAAAAAACCTAAAAAATGATGCGGAATCCTCCCAAAATAAGCTTTAATCGATACTTAAGATTTTTCGCGTTTTCGATCAAGAATGGTTTAGTTTCATAAAAAATATTTCTCATTTAGCTGATGAAGAATTGGCCATCGAATTCAAATTGTTCGTTCGTCCGGCTATGAACATGATTTGTTAGGTTCTGAATCTTGAAATGAACTTTTTACGCGCTTGTTCTAAGGAACAGCGCGTTATCATTTCGTCACGATGTCTGTAATTTTCGAATTTCGATCCGAAAATGGTGTTGAACGACTGGGTCGAACTCCCTGAAGAAGAATCCGTGGTCAAATTCAATTCTGTCCCTCCGATGCTCTAACTTCCGGATAAAAATACTTAGCGACTCGGTGAGTTTCGTTAGTGGGTGGAATCGGTTCGATAGTTTCGGAGTTATGTCCATTTGAAATTTTGAGGTTAATTTCTCGATATCTCATGGAGTATTGACTCAATCAAATTGAAACTTCGTGGAAATTTTTGGAATACCAAAGCGCAACTTAGAGCGAAATTTCTTCTGGGTCCAGTTGTTATAAAATAAAATATACAAATTTATTCGAAAATTTTTAAAATGTATGACGAAAAATTTTTTTCTTCGAAAATATTGATTAGATTTCAATGAAATTCGGCATAAAACTTCAGAGTTAGTATTTAACAACAATGTTTCAATTCGATCCGATAGTTACTTTCGAAGATATAAGAAAAAAAATGTGCAAATTTTCGGAGATATTGGAAAAAATTCGGATCGAATTCGTGAATGGGTAGAATCCGAACAATGGTTCCGTTGACCCATTCAAACTGTTATTTTTCCATCAATCCCAAAAATACAGATTGGTGAAAAAGGAAAAAGCTGATGGCTTGGCAACGAACATGCTCTCAAAAGTTGCTGACTTCACGTGAGTGCTTTTCTAGGTAGTCTTCATTTTCAAGATACATGATATATGAAGTAATTTGCGTCAGAAAACAAGAAAATGTGCCTAATGGCTCTTGCACTGGATTACTGATGAATGTGAGGACAAAACTGTGTAATCGGCCCGAAATTCAGAATAGAATATTTCAATTTAGTGCCAAAACGAGCAGATAATTAGGTAAAGCTGCCACGTCTCGAGTGTGGGTGATCAGTCTAAAACAAAACTTCCGGCTTTTTATCGTAAACGTTCTATTTCTGAACACTTAATGCGAAGTGGAGTGAAACATGTGGTGTAGGGAAGATACCCTTAATATATTGCTATTTTAGTTTTCGCGGGGAAGTGAAGCAGACGCCTCGAACTATGAGGGAGGATTGCCCTAAATGAACGTTGAAATAGGTTTGACGCTCTACACAATTTTGTTTTGCGACTGATTCGATCTTGACTGCGATGAACTAAATGAAAATATAAAAAAACTCCGATACAAGAATATAAGGCGCCATTTGGGACAAAAAGGAGTTTGCAAATATATTTATTTTCGAGTCAATCTATTTATTAGTTTCAGCAATATATTTACTTTGTGTAGCGATATAATTATTTTTTAATACAATATATTTACGAGTTGGGAATTGCAAATACCTACAAAAAAATGATATAAGAACCAATGTATCTATTCCTCCGATCTATCGAACAACGTTGAGAGATGACGCGCTTAAAGCATACAATTTCCAGCAATTTCGATTAAAATCATGATATAGCAGGACTGAGGAAAAAGCTTTCGACACGCCATCTCCTGAAGTTGTTCGATAGATCGAATTAATAACTATATCGGTTCCCACTTTTTTGTATATTCGGAAATCCCAACTCCTAAATATATTGCGTTTGTAAGAAAAAAATATATAATTTTTCAGTTTTTCTGTGTTTTCGCTCCCAATATCTGAAACGGAACTATTAAAAATTAAATAAAAATGGTTTTTTTCATGAAAATCGCCCTTGCCGATTGCAGTCTGAAACTATTTGTCAAGGGCAGTTTGTTTGAAAACAGATTGCATAATGAACAATACAGGAACAGAACAAACGACAAAGAAAGCGAACTGTGACGTTTCAGAGTACAAATCTGACTTTCATCAGACAAAGCAGAAAATTTTTAGAATCATTTTCTTTCGATTTTTCGTCTAGATTTGAAACTTTTGTCAAAATTCAATTTTCTCAAATTGATTTCTTTTCTTTTTCAAATTTATTCCTACATGAAATATTCAGACAATAAAAAATATGGACAGAGTCATCTATAGAGAAATTATGAATTATTTTATCTTCTAATCGTAATATATCCCGTTGTAGTCTTACCTTATTTTGTCTGAGAAAACTTACTCCTTCTCTAATATAGGCAAAACTGAACTCATTTTTGATTTTTTGGCTTCCATTACTTTCAAAAGATAATATAATTTGAAGAAACTTTGGAATTACTTTATTATTTCTACATCTGCACATTAAAGTGAGGCTGTTTTCTGTGTGTGATAGTTTCATATATAATTCTTCCAATTTTCTGAATTCAACGATCGAAAAAGGCTCAAACCTTTTCTTTAAGTATCGATTAAAGCTTATTTTGGGAAGATTTCTCTTCTACATCTTTGGTATTGTTCCTGTATTGTTCATTAGGCAATCTGTTTTGCAAGAAACTGACCTTGACAAATAGTTTAATACTGCAAACCGCAAGGGCGGTTTTCATGAAAAAAACAACTTTATTTTATTTTTAATAGTCCTTTTTCAGATATTGGGAGTGAAAACCCAGAAAAAAACTAAAAATGATGCGAAATCCTTCCAAAATAAGCTTTAATCGATATATAAATATATTGTCACGATAATATAAATATATATTTTCGAAATTCAATCCAAAAAAACGGCACCACATACACGAAATCATCCAGGGTTGAGCACTCTAATGAAGAAAAAATATCAACAAACTTCTTCACCCAATAGACGTAGAAGTCAAATTGTATTTCTCGGAAAACGAATCGATTTCAAACACAAATGAAAATACTTATAAACACTTCCATACAGATTCATAAAGTACATTTTTCATGAATTATGAGAAACAGTTCATAATATCGGGAAGTTGTTTGGCATCTACTTCAAGATTACTGCGTTAACTGAAGTATGAATACTTCAACACCATACAAATTAAAAAGAATTTAATTTACTTTCATTGTTTACTTTGTATTCATATAGGATTTTCTTCTCTTACCTACATAGTTATATTTTTTGTAAAATGTAATTTCACAAAAAAAAATATAAAATTATTCACGATTTGCATTAAGTTGTGTGTTGAGATAGGAATATGTCCAAAGTTCATCCTAATATGTAGATGTATTTTCAGTGGAAACATATTAGTACACAAAAAATCTTATTTTTTATGAATGAGAGCATTTCTTAACAAAACTCCGTTCAAATCTCGGTTTGTCAGGAGTAGAGTATCCTTTGCGATTTCACAGATATAGGCAATGCAAAAAATAAAGCATCATGTTCACTTTCTATGAACTTATATAATAAGTATAATAATACTATAGAACCATAAAAATAAATCTTAATCGTAAACTTCAATCCCCACCATCTTTGAAGGAATGTCAATGTCGAATGTCTAGTCAAAGGAACTTGTGATCTCGAAGATTGGTACTACCTGGACTATTTTTGAGATATAAAAATTTGGATAGATACATACGTTTTTCTGTGAAATTGCGTTTCAACAAAAAATATGTATTATATTTCTTTTAAATATCCGAGTTTTGTCTAATGCTCGAACCTTTCACAAGTAATGGTCTAGTACCAGAAGAATCCCTCTTGAGAACTAAGAAGAAGAACACGACATAATTGTGAATAATAACTTTTGATTTTCATGAATTAAGAAAAAAATGGAAAAAAGCTCTTTCAAAACTTCTTACTTATAGATAGCCATATTAAGTTCCTTAAGAGTGTATTCTGATGAAGTTGCTATGTGGGCAATACTCTATTAATATTCAATTGTGACTTTATACCTAAATCATGGTCTTTATCATCGAAATAAAAAATTCTGAAATTTCACCTTTATGATTGATTACACAAATCAATATTTTAAAAGATATAGGAGGAATGGAATATTATCTATTTTAAAAGAGTGTTTTCCAATCTGAATGAAAACTGAATCAAAGATCGCAGAGAATGTACAACTATTTTTCCTATGTTTCTGTACATAAAAAATTGTGCTTCATTTCCTCCATGTCTACAACATGTACCTGCTTATAGAAAAAATTCAAATGATATTTTGACACTCATACGTCCTGGAATGAATATTTCATCTGAGTTTTATGAACTCATAAAAATTTTATTATTCTTAAATATTCTTTTGTGTTTATTTAACTGTACTAAACCACGGCTCTCAGGTGTGAAAATCGAGTCGGGCAGGTATCTGAAGAAGTAACTATCAATACGAAGTGAATTTTGTAACAGGTTCATATTTGACTATGAACCTATGGGGATTTGTGACAATCGAACTGAAATGCTTGTCTCAAGTATCTAATAAATTAATGAATGCATACAGTCTTTTCTTAACAAAATGAAAGCAAATCAATTCCATTTATATTTATTAGTCTCCTGACTTCGATTTGTGTTCAATTGTGAAGGGCCGTCATTTTGGTACCTTTGCGATTTTCAATTTAGGCATATTCGCAAGCGGACATGCAACATTTTATGTGAAATATCCGAAAATATTGTCAAGGAAAAGTCATGAAACGCCACGTTCAGAAAACTTCGAAATAGAGTCCCACAACATCGAAATTTTATATCACTGTAATCATAATAGTACATTTTTATAGTTTTTTTCTGGGTTTTCACTCCCAATATCTGAAACAAAACTATTAAAACTAAATAAAATTGTTTTTTTCATGAAAAACGCCCTTGCAGATTGCATTATTAAACTGTTTGTCAAGGGCAGTTTCTTGCCAAACAGATTGCCTAATGAACAATACAGAAACAATACAAACGATAAAGAAAGCGAAGTGTGACGTTTCCGAGTACAAATCTGACTCTTTCACATCACAGTAGAAAATTTCAAGAATTATTTTCTTTCGATTTTTCGTCTCAATTTGAGACTTTTGTCAAATTGACAAAGCAGTAAATTTCAAGTATTATTTTCCGCTTTGTCTGATGAAAGGGCAGATTCGTACTCTGAAACGTCACAGTTCGCTTTCTTTATCGTTTGTATTGTCCATGCGTATTGTTATTGGGCAATTTGTTTTGCAAAAAAATGCCCCGACAAATAGTTTACTACTGCAATCCCCAAGGGCGTTTTTCATGAAAAAACAATTTTATCAAATTTTAATATTTCTATTTCAGATATTGGGAATGGAAACCCAGAAAAAACCTATAAAAATGATGCGAAATCCTCCCAAAATAAGCTTTAATCGATAATAAAAGTACATATCCGATCCCATTGAAATCTAGTTATCGTTTGCAAAATTTCGAATTGAGTCCATGTTAAACTGTTTCATTAGGAAGTCAAGCTCCGTTAGGCTTGGTCAATATTTGGATGAAGGGCCACTCTGGATACGATTTTCAACAATCGCGAAAAAGGTTCCAACTTCACGTCAGTATGCTTTTCTCGAGTTTATTTGTACCAATCGACATAAAACCCAAAAAAACACGCTGTAGTTATTTATAAAGCAGAAGACCTTTTGTGTGTGCCTTCATGGAATATTCCATAAGAACAAGTGTTGGGTAAGTTGTTTTTTTCAGAGGGTGGTGGTCGCGTGTTTGGGTGGATTTAGCCTTTATTTAAAGACGAGGCAAAATGGTAGAGGCTTCACCGTAGGGATTCTGAAGCAGGTTATCCGCTACAGGTGAATTACGCCTACCTGTAACGTGAGGAGTTCTCACCCACCAAACCGATTCAAAGGCATTGAGGTATAATCCCTATAATTTTCTTTTCAGTGTTGTTATGTCAGATAACGAAAATAATAAATAAAGTCATTTCCTAATATCTCTGGAATTTGACATACATTTTCAATTGGAAATTCAGTGTGAGTTATTTTGATACATCGGAATTGATGATGGCTTTTTATGATGAAAGTGCTTGGTTTCAAAAAAAATACTTTCACGATATCCCAATTGTATGAATGATCCTCACGAAATGATCCATGGATCTGGAAGCCATTATTGTAAAATCACTAGATCCGATCGGTATGTTTGGATATCTTGTTCTCAGTCCAGTTCTCACATTCTCGCAGACAAATTTAACAAGACATACATGATGACAGAAATGATAGAAATATTATTGGAATGAATTTTCAGTTTTATAATCTGTGGCATTTATTTTTGAGTATGATTTCCGCGTATGTTTACTGCGGATATTAGTTACATAGTCAATTGGATCAGTCCAATTGTTCACTACCTTTTCCAATAAATCTTGCCGTATGCCGTCAATGGTGGCATGAATATTGGCTTGCAATGCTTCAAGAATTGCTAGTTTGTCGGCACAAATCAATGATATAACACTTCTGGAAATAAAGTTGTCACCGAATTGTATTTGCGATAAATGATGGTTAAGCGCTCTGTATGGCAAGTTGAGCCGTCTTGTTGTAGCTAATGTCGCTGATGTTTATCTGATTGATTTTTGGAAACAAGAAGTCAGTCAGCATGGCCTGAAGGCGACATTTCGGCGTCTTTTTTAACACTTATAGCAGCGATACTCTTTCGGTACACACATTAGTTTGTCTTGTTGATGGTTTTGAATCAAGAAAGTAGAATAAGTTCGAAAACGATTAATAACTGTACGCATTACTTACTCGCTGGGCCGATTGTATTGACAGTAGAATGAACGAAGTACTCTATGAATTTCGTGAACTGACTTATTTTTTTCAATGTAAATTTCCTCAATTTTGAATGAATTGCCAAACCTTACTGAATAGAAATGTAAACACAGTTCGACATTCTCAACTGTTGAACCACAGACAACAACCATTGAAACTCCCCATGCTGCTAAAAAAGCACCCATTACATCTTCCCAGCATAAGAGCTTGGGAAAAATTAATGGGAATTTTCTGAGCTCTTTCTCCATCGCAAACGCATTGGCGAAAACAACAGCCTTTTGACCATTTTCAATCCGGAATTATTCAAAATTCGTGAATTGTTGAAGTGTGTTATAGCATACATTATGATTTTGTATCGATATAGAATGAGAAAAACATAAAAATATCATAATTCGTGTTACATCCGAGAGCCCTATTGTCGATCGTTTTTTGTTTTCGACTTTCTGAGGAAAACTTAAATTTTTTTAATTGTTACGTTCTTCAAGCATATTTTCACGTGGCGCAATCAGAATTTTTCTGAACTCATTCCGATATGAACTCTGATTCTGACCACGCCACTGAACTCTACGTAAACGAGAACCTTATGAATGTAACACTCCTTCTGACATTTCCGCAAACAATCGAGTTAAAGACCGTGGTTGAAATCTTCAAAATTATAGTTTTTCTCAATAACTCGACAACAGAAAATGATCGGTAATTTCTATTTTCATCGCTTGCGTTCGCGAAGGAAAAGAGCTCGACAACGTGCCATCCAATTTTTCCTAGCTTCTATGGTTGTTGAGATTCAGGACATCGAATTTTCGCCACCCTGTACATGGAATAGAAAATAACTTTTCATGACAGAGTTCTTGAACTTGTATGTGAAAAGAGTTCTTATCTTTAGGAAAAACATCTCACTGCAGCATCAAATTTCATTTCACATCTCAATATACCAATCCCATTTCAACATTTCCAACAAATTGATTTTTAATGCTCAAAAAATGAATTTTATGGGAAAATGTTGTATTATACAATGTGAGGATAAAGTAAATATCGTCAAAACGGAAAAGACAATATCTATGGAAATTTGCAGATGAGCTCAATGAGGTAATACACCTCCTTTATATGTTCTTTCATTAAGAATGTACCTTATGCTTTTGTTTCTCACTTATACAGAGTGTTTCCACTGAGCCAAATACGAAAAAATCCCAAATAACGAAATCCATTAAAACCTGCAAAAATATAAATGGAATAGAACAAATCACACTTCCGGTGAATTGGAACTACAAAAAAAGTCATCACATGCATTTTGCCTCATTGCCCTAATCTACAAGGTTCCTTTTTGTTCCAAAGATATATTCAACTGGGTTCCATCTTTATCCGAGCCCTGTATAACAACAGTCCAATTGCGAATATTGTAGTGTCGAAATTGCTGAATGAGTTCATTGATAAATGACATAAATTTTGGGATAAACAATCCAAACAACTATTTCCGGCTGAGAATGAAAACGAAATACATTTAATCCAATAATAGGTCAAACTCACAATTAATGCTGATAAATTCGCGACTATCAATCTAATTCGCCACGATTTTGATTAATAAATGACCCAAAATTAAATGTACTCAATAATATTCTTTATAAATAAGGCGCCACAATGTTACGCCAAGTTTAAGTTGTAATCCCAAGATGGAAATTTGAATATGAATTGACTGATGGAGTATGTTTTTGTTGAGAAGAAGTCAGGGAAGTTACGCGTTCTTTAAAATTCTTGACAAGAGCTTCGTAATGAAATGATTGTGTTCACAATCAGTTGGAATGCCCTCTCATACATACCAACACGTTCGAAAGAAACAATCTGAGGACTCCGACGTGCGAATTCGCGAACGGGTGAAATCCACCCAATTCTACAGATACAACAATTCTGAATTCCATTTCCCCTTTATTATCCAAACTACAGATCTGATCAAAAACAAAATCGTTACTTGATTGAAAATTGATGTCCTGAAGGTTCATGCTCAATTTCGTGAGGAGCATATGATTAGAAGATCGCGGAATCGATTTTTTAGTAATTTAAGCTGCGTTGCGGAAATTATCGGACAGATTTCTGAACAATTTTGGATGAGTCTTCGAGCTGGAATTTTGAAATGGAAAACTTGATTTGAATCTTATCAGATTTGTATTATTGGAAATATTTACCTAACTGTTAGTTTCATGAGTTTTCCATTTGAAATCAAAAAGGTTACCAAAGGGGCAAAATCGGAAATATGTGGAGGATCAGCGAAGTGAACTGAGCTGTTTCGGAATCTTCATCAGACAATTAAGCTCAAATATCCTGGAAATCATGTCCCTTATATTTGGAACTGGCCCTGAAATTTAAAGTTTCCAAGTTGTTGCTATAGAAACTCGTAGAGAACCAAGCGTGCAAAAACAGGTTATCTCTTGAGGACTTCGATCTGTGAAAATCGACAGAGTCTTCTGGATTTTCATTTGTATCAGTGAAATTTGAAGACCCATATAAGTGTTCTTAGATTCAAAACCATCAGGCACTACATTCAAAATGGTTTTTTATCCGCAGAATTCAAGCGATACAGGTGTCAACTTCCTAGTTCGTTGATATTTGTTGTGCTTTCTCAGAGGTTGGGAGCAATAACCTAGAAAAAAATCTGAAAAAAAACCTAGAAAAACACTGCCGTGAAAGCAGCAGCTTTTGCGCGCATGTTCAATGGAGATGACCGCTTTGGCAACGAATTTGAACATGCACGGCCTTCACGGCAGTGCTTTCTACTTTTTTTCTGGATTATTGGATTCCAATTCATTCTAATCTGTATTCTTGAAAATATTGAGAAAATAAAATTTTGAATGGGTATAGCTGTGGAATCATTGGGCGGATTTTACCCATTCACGAATTCGACCGTCGTAATTAAGCCCCAAATCTTCCCTACAAATATCGAGTTTCTAAGTCGTTCTTCCGGAAGTTATTGTCTGCGATCGGCTGAATTCGTGAATGGGTAAAATCCACCCAATGATTCCGCAGATATACCCATTCAAAATTTTACTTTCCCGATATTTCCAAAAATACATATTAGATCGAATTGAAATCCAGTACTTCATCGGAAAATGACAGTTTGAAAGGTCATACACGATTAAATGAGGCTAATATGATAAGAAGATCACAGAATTTTGAATATTTAAAAAAAAATTCAAATTTTTTTTCAAATTGTTCTGAAGACACGATCATCACGAAATTCTGCACATTGTTGCCCTTCAACATTCTCGAACTAGCTGCGAAGTATCATCACGATTGAATCAGTATTTCTTAAGTTTCTTAAGAAAAAACAACGATATCGAGAAGAAAACTACGAAATTCTACATATTTTTTTCCAATATCTCCAAGACTAAGAGCTGTATCGAATTGAAATTTTGTACACTGCTGTGAAATATGAAGTCCAAGCTATAACTGAAATTGTTCTCGAATATGAAGAATAGTTAATTTTGAAAATTTTTTTTTTTTTAAATTGAGTGACTATACGATTTCAACGAAATTCTGCTCAAAGTTGCGCGTCTTAATGCTTCAACCATCTGCCAAATTGCAATCCTATCGCTCCGGTAGTTCCTGAAATATGAGGGAAATAACCTCAAAATTTCAAATGGCTAACTCCGAAACTATTCGGCGGATGCAAGCGGTAACAGGTGTCAACTTCCTAGTTCGTTAACGTTTGTAGTCCTTTTCCAGATACCGGGAGCGAAAACCTAGAACAAAAAAACTGAAAAAGACTGTCATTGATGTCTAAAATTTCAAGTTTCCAAGTTATTGCTTTCGAAACTCATAATAAAAATAGCGCGCAAACAATGGTTTATCACTCCAGGACTTCGATCTGTGGAAATCCACGGAATGTTTTGGGTTTCCACTTTTATCAGTGAAATTTAAAGATCCATATAAGTGTTACCGAAGTGTGTTCTTGAATGAGAAACAATTAGGCACTTCATTAAAAATGGTATTTTATCAGCAGAATGCCAGCGGTAAAAGGTGTCAACTTCCTAGTTCGTTAACGTTAGTAGTCCTTTTTTAGATTCCGGGAGCGAAAACCTAGAACAAAAAAACTGAAAAAGACTGTTCATTGATGTCTAAAATTTCCAGTTTCCAAGTTATTGGTTTCGAAACTCATAATAAAAAGAGCGCAAACAAGGGTTTATCACTCCAGGACTTCGATCTATGGAAATCCACGGAATGTTTTGGGTTTCCACTTTTATCAGTGAAATTTAAAGATCCATATAAGTGTTACCGAAGTGTGTTCTTGAATGCGAAACAATTAGGCACTTCATTAAAAATGGTATTTTATCAGCAGAATGCAAGCGGTAAAAGGTGTCAGCTTCCTAGTTCGTTAACGTTAGTAGTCCTTTTTCAGATTCCGGGAGCGAAAACCTAGAACAAAAAAACTGAAAAAGACTGTTCATTGATGTCTAAAATTTCCAGTTTCCAAGTTATTGGTTTCGAAACTCATAATAAAAAGAGCGCAAACAAGGGTTTATCACTCCAGGACTTCGATCTATGGAAATCCACGGAATGTTTTGGGTTTCCACTTTTATCAGTGAAATTTAAAGATCCATATAAGTGTTACCGAAGTGTGTTCTTGAATGCGAAACAATTAGGCACTTCATTAAAAATGGTATTTTATCAGCAGAATGCAAGCGGTAACACGTGTCAACTTCCTAGTTCGTTAACGTTTGCTCAAGTTTCGTCTACCATGTCGAGCTGCACCTGGTTTGGCTCGCGCTAATACGGGGTAGATATCAACGGCCCTACGATAAGGGAGTGCACCCCACATATTGTAAAGACCCCCCTTTACCGCGCAATCGTGAAGCCTTTTCGGGTACTGGCCTTTCTATACGGCAACTGGAGATGTCCCTCGCAAAATCTAGACAACAGTAAAAAATTATTCATGAAAAAAACTGCATTCAGTATGAAGAAGATAATGGTCTTCCCTATGAGTTTCTGAAAAGTGCAAGGTGTTTAGTCTACTCGTTCTAACGACATTTCAGCACAGATTCTTAATGAATATTCACACTGGTAAATTGAGTTTGTGTTTTTGCGCGCATGTTCTAGGGGAACAGTGTGCTATCGTTTTGTCCAAATGTCTGTAATTTTGGATGATTGAGCCGAAAATGGTCTCAATCGACTAGGCACTCACTGATGACGAATCCGGTGTCAAAATCGATTCTGTCCGGCTGGCTTTCCGTCCGGCTGTAGACACGATAACTGTCGACAGAAGCGAGCTAGCAACTTGAAACTTTAAGGATAGGTTGCGCATCAGAATACCGCGGTTAAGTTCGTTAATGGGCCAAATCGGTCGAATACTTTCGGAGTTATAGGCACTTGAAGTTTTGAAGTTAGTTATTTTTTATTTCAGAAACTACTTGAGCGATGGGATTCAAACTTGAAAATTAGGTGGAGTATAACGACGCGCAACTTTGAGCCAAATTTTGTCAGGATCATATTGTCAGTAAATTTAAAAAAATATTTTTTCGAAATTTTTTTCCAAAAAATTTTGTTTTTCGCAAACCATTTATCATATCCAAAAAAAATCACACTCACACTTTGAACTTCATATTTCACAGCAGTGTACCAAATTTCAGTTCGATACGATCATAAGTTTTGGAGATATCGGGAAAAAATATGTCAAATTTCGAAGTTTTCTTCTCGATATCGTTGATTTTTTCGGTATAACTCGGGAAATACTTATTTAGTCCTGATAAAACTTCACAGCTAGTTTTGAGATGCTGAAAGACAACTTTATGCAAAATTTCGTCTATGATTTTCTTATCATATCATCCTCACTAAATTCTGTATGAAACTTCGAACTGTTATTTTTCGATGAAGTACTGGATTTCAATTCGATCTGATCTGTATTTTTGGAAATATTGGAAAAATAAAATTTTGATTGGGTATATCTACGGAATCATTGGGTGGATTTTACCCATTCACGAATTCGGCCTTCGTAATTGAGGTCCAAACCTTCTCTACAAATATCGAGTTTCTAAGTTGTTTCTTTTGGAAGTTATTGTGTTTACGCAGTCGGCCGTTAGGCTGACACTGGTAAATTGAGTTTGTGTTTTTTTTAATATCGTTTTAAAAAACCGGAAAATTCTCAATGGAATCTAGATATCGAAAAAAATATCATTTTGACATGAAAATAAGTTAAAACTAACAATAGGCACCCGGATAACATTCTTATCAATGGTTTCATTTTCACTTGTTCGTTCTTCAACGAATTTCATTTGATTTGAAGGCGTTTTTCTAGATAAGTTCCTCGGGAAAGTTTTACAATGGAAATCCACATTCTGTTTCTGCTCGCATGTTCTAGAGAACAACATGGACATCCCGCAAAAGATCACTAGAAATTTTCAGGCAGGAATGAAACTTCATATTTTGATCACTTAAATCCCTCATACCAGTATGGCTTTTTCTTGTGCATTTATTTTCTCGGTTTCGGGAGGAAACAGTTTTATTTGATACCTAAAAAATCAACAAAACAGGTATTAGAAAAAATCTAGTGATGCACTGACGTGAGGTCAGGACCTTTTACGCGCTTGTTTTCGTTGCCAAAAGTGATGCTCCTCACAAAACTCTACATAAAGTTGCAAGTTAGTATTCTTCAACAAGTTCCAAACTGATCTCTCGGTAATTCCAGAGGCTTTGCATAACTTGTCTCAAAATTTCGAATGGACACAACTCTGGAACAGTTCGACTGATTTCATCCATCAACGAACTTAACTGAGATCTCTGGACCCTAAACTTAATCTGAGAATTTCAAGTTGCTGGGTCATTTCCAAGTTGAAGCACGTACGGACGAACAGAAAAAATTGAATTTGACCACTGATTCTTCTTGAGGGAGTCCAGCTTAATCATTTAAGTCCATTTTCAGCTCAAAATTCGAAAATTACAGACATTTGGGAGAAACTATATCGCACTGTTCCCTAGAGGAAGTGAGTGAAAGAGATGGTGCGATACGGTTCTAGTAGATGAAAGAGTTCAGAATCAAAAGATTTCTCATTTTATTGGACATTCCAATTTCAAAATTGCAAAATGTGTTCATATACTCGTAACTCCAGATTATGTTAATTCAAATAAAATACAAGAATATTTTTCCGAAGTGTTGAAATGGATAGGATATTCTGAATGCACTTGATGAAGTTGTGAATATATCCCCTTACGGAAAGGTGCGTGCTAAATGAATTCAAAAATATGTGCAAACGGTGCAGGTGGTGTACGAATATCACAGGAAATATAAAGTGTAGGTTCCGATTAGATTCGTACGTATTCATACGATATAATAATAGATAAAAAGAATATTCGTGAATTTGGATAATGAATGCGATTTCGAAAGATTATCTTGAATTGGAAATAAATTCAAAATATAAGAAAAAAAAACTAGAGAAGCACCGACGTTAAATAGACAGCTTTTATGAGGTCGTTCACATTGTGAAATGGTGACTTGGAAAATCCAGTGGAATTTAAATGAAATATTAAAAATTTGGAAAAAAAAATTTTTTTTTCAAATTTTCCCGAGGATAATCTTGTCACTGTTCATCTTCCAACCAAGTTGCATTTCGATCAGATAAATATTTTTCGAGTTATTGAAAAATCAAAATTTCAAATGGCTGTAACACAAAAACTATTCCGGAGAGGTGGCCCATTAACGAACTTCACCGAGATATTCAGGATATAAACCTAACCTGAAAATTTCAAGACTCTAGGTTCTTCCTTTCGAAAGTTAGAGCACATACGGACGGACGGCTGGACGGAAAAAAAGAACTCGATTCAAACGCGAAAGAATCGAATTCGATAAATATAAATATGTGGTTTTCTCATGTCAATGGAAGAATAATTCGGGTCAAGAACTGAGGTGAACCCAGGGCGTCTTGCGCGTTTATTAAAATGCGTTCCCCTATGCATGTATAGACCCTGTCTATCGCTGCGTGACTTCTCATAAAACTATTTTGAGATCTTCTCTTCATATGATTTCAAGGAAATTCTGATTTCCAAAACGGAACATTTCAAGCAAACACTATTTCAATTCGATCTATTCGATCCGACCTATATTTTTGGATATATAAGGCATAACAATTCGAATTGATATTGTATCTGCCAAATTAACAGGAGGAATAATTTCGAGAATTGAATTCATGCTTTTTTTTCATTCAGAAATTACTAGGGAGAGTATACGATCGATATTGAACAATCCTGCAGAAAATAAAAAAATGCTAGAAACGCACTGACGTGATGTCAGCAGCTTTTGTGCGCATGATCAAAGTCCCAGAAGAGTTTTTTTCAGTTGTTCACGATAATTTATCACATTTGAAACAAAACTGAGCATCAGCTTCTGCCAACGAGTTACTGAGTTTTATCATGTTCAGTATTTATTGAGTTATTCCGGTAATAACGATACCGAGAAAATTATCTCTGAAAATTGATCGAATCTGATGAAAATTGGTACAGTGTTGTGAAATATGGGCTTCACGGTATGTGAAAGCTGATGAAAAGTTTCTAAAAGAATGTTTCCTCTAATTCACCAACCATACAATCCTAATAGTCTACATCGACCTTCACCGAGCTGATAATAGAATAAAACTTATATTATAATAAATTAAGTATATTACAAAATATACTAAAAATGGGTTGCCTAAAAAATTCGGGACATAATATTTTTAATGATTTTTTAAAGAATCTATTTTTTACCTGGGCAAATTACTGGGTTGCCGGGTATAAACAGGTATGTCGATGCCAGTTACTTCCAATTGATAGGATAATAGAGAAACTTTAATATCAGCATAAGCGCTGTTTTATTGTGATAATATGATGTTTTATTGTGATAAATGATGTTGATATAGGGTTGTCAAAATTCGGCCCTAATAAGAGTTTGCGAATTTTCAAAAACTACAAAATTTTAAATTCCTCATTTAATTTATTTCCTAAAACAGTTACTTTTTTGTAATACGTGGCATGGTCACCAACAAAATCGAGTGCTGATTTAGTGAGCTTCATGATATTCACACTTTTTTTACGAAGGGTAAGCTTTAACGAAGAATTTTGAAAAGTTGCATCAGAAAAACTTAAAAAATCGTCCGAGCCACACAAAAAACATTAAATATAATATACAATAAAATAATTTCATTCATTGAAAAAATAATTAAACATATTCTGTTCAGGTTTGTTTTTAGGCAACGCATTTTTAATATATTGTCTAATATAATAAATAAATTTTTATGTTTTATTCTATTATCAGCTCGTTCAAGGTCGACTTAGGTTCGGATCTTCTTCTATAACGAAATTTTGTGAGAGATTGCGTGCTCTAAAACTTATTACAATGTTATCAATCCGATCGAAAATGTAATTTCCAATATATTGAGGTTAAATTCTTGAAAATTAACGCACTCAACATTGGCATTTTGATACGCAGCCCACCGTGATAGAATCAAGTCGCTAAGGTTTTCCAATCTGAGGCTATGGGCAACCAGAGATCGTCTTCGTCATCAGTGGGTCCAATCTGATCATTTGAAACGATTTTCAGTGAGAAATTGTAAAATAACAAACACTAGTTCGCTGTCCTCTGGAGCATACGCGCAAAAAAGTATTTCCTAACCATATAATTTCAAGGTTGAGCATTCATCGTGGAGGCATACTAGATCTTTCGCTTCGGGAGTAAGGGTGCTTAGGCTATCTGGACGAACGACATAAGTTGACGATAGGTGAATTTTCGGCAAAGAATTCGAAATGAAAAAATTCTAGAACAGCTTTGACGTGAAGTCAGCAGCTTTTGCGCGCATGTTCAAAGGGAATGACCACTTTGGCAATGAATTTGAACATGAGCGCAAAAGCTGCAGACTTCAGTGCTTTTCTAGTTATTTTTTGAGTAATTCCGGTAAAAAGAAAGATGCCAAGAAAGAAACTACGAAATTTGACATATTTTTCCCAATATCTTCGAAGATTATAATCGTATCGAACTGAAATTTGGCACACTTCTGTGAAATATTGATCCCAAAGTCTGAGTATGATGAACAGTTTCCGAAAAAAAAAATTTTTTCGAAAACAAATTTTGAAAATTTTTTTTTCAATTTACTGACAGTACGATCTTGACAACATTTCGCAGAAAGTTGAGCGTTATCATACACAAACTAACTGCCAAGTTTCAACCCAATATTTTCAAGAGTTTCCGAATTATCCCGGACATAACCTAAACATTTCAAAAGGCTTGAACTCCGAAATCGTTTGGCCGATTTTGCTCATTACCAAACTATACTGTCGCATTTTGAAATGGAACCTACCATGTTTCAGGTTGATAGGATTCTCCGTACGACCGTACGACGATGAATCAATAGTAAAGTTCAATTTTGCAAGATCCAATTTTCCTCTTCTCTACTCTACGATTCTGGGCACAGATTGGTCATTCTTGGGGAACCTCAATAATGTTAACGTAGCAGTAGAATCATTCTATAATACTCTTTTTAATATTTTCAACGAATGCGTTCCTCTTAAAAAAAATTTCAATAGCAAATATCCTGCATGGTACACTAGAGAAATAATTAACCTTATCAGGGAGAAAAGTAGAGTATTCAAAAAATTGAAAAATTCCAACAATGAATGCTTGAGAGCTCAATTCAGATCATTGAGAAGTTTAATTAAGACCAAGGTTGCGGCTGCCTATGAGGATTATAAACGCAGATCGGAAAGTTCTATAAAGGGTGATCCATCTGCCTTTTGGAGCTATTTCCACAACAAAAAGAGAACTTCAAGAATTCCGGGTATTTTGCGTCTGAACGAGGTTGAATACAGCGATCCTCCTACGATTGTCAATGCTTTTGCTGATTTTTTCCGTAGCGCATATATTGATAACGCAACTGATATTTCGGCTCCTAATTCTTTCCCAACCTTAGTCAGCGATAATCCAATTATTTCATTGAGGTCCTTTGATGAATGTGAGGTCTTGAACTGCCTTAAGGCACTTAAGCCTAATTTCACCAGTGGCTTTGATGGCATTCCAGCATTTCTTCTGAAGGACTGTGCTTATATCTTATCTAAGCCACTGCAGACTATATATAACTTAGCCTTAAAGAGTTGTTGCTTTCCAGATTTGTGGAAAACCTCAGTAATATGCCCAGTTTTTAAATCCGGAAAAATGGATGACATTTCAAATTATAGGCCTATTACTCTTTTATCCAACTTTGCTAAAATTTTTGAGATGTGCATATATAACAGAATATTTCCCCCTGTCAGGAACCTCATATCGGATAGACAACATGGTTTTATTAACAAAAGATCTACCACTACCAATTTAGCAATATTTACTCAGTTTGTTTGTGAGGCTGTGGACAACCAGCTGCAGATGGATGCTATATACACCGACTTTTCAAAGGCTTTTGACAGGGTGGATCACACAATTCTTTTGCAGAAGCTTGAGAGGATTGGCTTCGATCGCTGGATGCTATTGCTCTTCCTATCTTACCTCACTGATCGTATTTTATATGTGGAATTTAGAGGTCATAGATCATGTTCCTTCCGGGCGCTTAGCGGCGTTCCTCAGGGCAGTAATTTGGCGCCACTACTTTTCCTCATTTTTATAAATGATATTGGTGACAATCTACTCTGCTACTTTTTATTGTTTGCTGACGACTTCAAGCTGTTCAGGACCATATCTACCTTACATGACTGTTGGCTGCTCCAAGAAGATCTTGATAGGCTGAGCGAATGGTGTCATATTAATAAATTGCCATTAAACATCAATAAGTGTAAAACAATTACTTACACCCATAAGAACACATCCATTGTGTACGACTACACTATAAGCCATGTAGCATTGGAGAGAGTTCGGCAAATTAAAGATTTGGGAGTTGAATTTGACCATAGATTAACATTTGTTCCTCATTATAATAATGTTACAACTGCGGCGAAGCGGATGCTTGGCTTTGTTTTCAGGGTATGTCGGGATTTCGAGGATCCATACTGTTTTGCTACCCTTTTCAATTCCTATGTTCGTTCCAGACTCGAGTACGGCAATCTTGTCTGGGGCCCAATATACAGTGTTCATATCAACCAACTTGAGTCCGTTCAGAGGCAGTTTTTGAAATTTTTATCCTTTAAATTAGATGGTGTCTACCCAGCCCGAGGTTTTGACCATTCCTCGCTTCTGAATAGGTTCTCATACTTGTCATTGGAGAACAGGAGAGTATACAGTTTATGTCTTTTCCTTTTTAAGCTGCTCAATTTCTTTATGGATTGTCCTGATTTGCTTGCCAAGCTGAGCTTTCGTATTCCGCGCAATGGTAGTCGTCTGGAACACTTGCTCTACCTCCCCAAACCGAGGACTAACATGATGATTAGATCACCAATGTATGTGATGTGTCAACGATTTAATGGAATATGTGCTGATGTTGATGTCTTCCACGATAGTTTGAGAACTTTCAAGGCTAAATTGAGGGAATTACTGCGTCTTGGGCAAACTGATCTTTAGCCTGTACATTTAATTTTTTTTTCTGTTTTCATTGGGTTAACGTTTAATTTTGTCATGTTCATCAACTTTGTACAATATAATATGTTGTCTTGTAATTGGGATTTACCTGTTTAGACAATAAACAATTTTTTTTTTTTTTTTTTTTTTTAATCGTGTATACGGCTGGCCGGCCAGACAGAATCGATTTTGACGCCGGATTCGTCATCATTGACTTCAACCTGGTTGTTTGAGACAATTTTCAGCTCAAAATTCGAAAATTACAGACATTTGTACAAAACGATAGCACGCTGTTTCCCAGAACATGCGAGCAAAAATGATAACTATAATGTACCTCAAAGGAAGAACGTACAAGGTTTATTTTTATTATAATCGTATACCATCTTACATTTGATGAAAAAAGCATTATTGAAAAGAATATGCTAACAACTCCAAATTGATGAAAACAATTGTTTAGAGTTATTTATTGTCACTAACAGTCTGACAGATACCAATTATACCTCAATTGAAAATAAAGATTTCAAATCTTAAATGGATACTTCCCTGTCAAACATGTTAACAGTTGTGAGACAAACTATTAATTTGACTCGAAATTTTCAGTTTTATTTCTACATAATTCTTTTATTCTGATCAAACCCTAACTTCTTAGATAATCAGTTTCGAAAATATTTCGGAAGGAATTGAGATTCAATCATAGTGGTATTGTTGGAATATGATAATTTAGACATATGCCCTTTTCATTCATGAAAGCTAGATGGCATTATTTATTCAATGGATGTGGCTTTGAATGATTCAGTAATGTCCAACATAACTTAAGGAAGTTTTTCGATTCAGGAAACAGTCAATTACAGTTTGGCGCCAAAATCTGGAATAATGGTGGTTAATTATTTATACGATTCATGTCATTGAGGATGAAGAATGACATGAATATAATTCACTTCTTTATTGAACGATTGACTCGGAAAGATTTAAATCGAATAGGAGAAAATAATTATGAATAATTTATCTATAATATTTTTTATGAATGATACTGATGTGCTGAGTGGAGTAAAATATGGTTTACAGAGAAAACTTTTTGTATTTTTTGTTCTGCATAGTTCGCTTAGTTTCCGATTATTTATTTATTATGTAACTGTTATAATTATTTTAATGTTTTTTTTTGAAATTCACGAAAAACGGGAGTTATTCGAACTTAAAAACTGTTGTAATTATGAAAGTACCTTTTTTCACTTGTATTTTTCGAGTGATTTAGAAAATAGGTTCAGAATGTCGGTAATTGACTTACAAGAAAAGGGAACGTGAAGAAATATATATATAGCGATTGCTAACAATTGAACATGAAATATAAAGAGAGAAATCGCTATTCATAGAGTAGATACTAATGATTTTTTTGTGCGCATGTTCTAGGAAAGCGTGCTATCATCTTGCTTTAATGTCTGTAATTCTGGAATTTGATGATTGATGAAGACTTCTAGGTCAAATTCAAATCTGTCTGGCCGACTCGCTGTGAGTCTGTTGCCCCGATAACTTACGAACGGAATTAGCGAGAGACTTGACATTTTCAGGGAACGTTGCACATGCGATACGCAGGTTGAATTCATTAATCAGAACTCATTAGCTCTTGTTGTCATCAGGGCTGCCATTACAGTACAATTGTACTTTTAACAGGACATTTTCAATACGAATTTCATTTATTTGATTTTATCAAATAATAAACCAATATATGCTGAAAATATGATGGAAGATGGAACACATATTTTTGTATTTTATTTTTGATGTGACTGTTTTCTGGCATGTTTGATTCTGATCATAATATGCCGTTTGATATAATTTCAACGAGCAAGTTCTGGGGATCAGGGCATCCCTGTTTTGTCCAAATATCTGTAACTTTCGAATTTTGTGACGAAAAGGGTGCAAACCTATTGGGTTAGGCCCTCTGAATCTGAAAAAATCAGTGGTCAAATTCAACCATGTCTGTTCGTTTTGTGCCTACTTTCGAAAAAGAGTACCTGACGACTTGAAATTCTCAATTGAGTTTGGAGTTAAAATATCTCGTACAAGTTCGTTAATGGTTGAAATCGGCCGAACGGAGTTCTGCCCATTGGATAAGTTTGAAACGAAATTAGGTGAAGAATATCCACGCACAACCTGGTGCAAAACTTTGTGAGGGGTATATACTTGTTGCAAAATTTCGAGAATCTTGCTGGGTTTCATTGAAATTTTTCTTCAGAGACTTTTGATCAGAAAACGATAAGATTTGGCACGCACCTTGAAGCATTTAGTCAACAATGTTGTTCGAATTTCAATCCGACGCGATATTTATTTTTCGAGATATTGGGAAAAATGTGTTTTCATATTTCAATGTTGATTTGAAAATTTTGAGATTCTTTCCTCAATATATCAAGAAATACAATGAAGTGAACAAAATTAAACAATAGTACTCCAAATTTCAGTCCTATACGATATTTATTTCCAAAGATGATGGAAAAAATCTGTCAAATATCGCAGCTTTTTGAAATTTTTTGATCCACTCAAAATCTGTTGGAGAACATACTCTTTCTGAAAAAGCACTTAAGTGTAATAATTTACCAATAAATAAACTGAACTGAACTAAACTAAACTTTATTGTTCGATGTAAAATACGGATACTTAAGTTTATGTGGAAATTATTGGAATTTCGTGAAAATGTTAAAAGAAATGTTTCCTGGTTTTTGTTGGAAAATAAAGACACAATCTGGTCGAAACTCAGCACATATATACTATGATTATGAGATCTGATTCAAACATCGAATCCATCTGGCTCATATGAGAACACTAAGTAAAGCTTGAAAAGATATCACTACCCAAAATTGAAACTTCAATTTCATGTTTCAAAACAGTAAACAAAGTTATATAAACTAATAGGTATTGAATCACCTGACGCCTTGGTAACAAATTTGAACACGCGCGTAAAAGCTCCTGACTTCTCGTCAGTGCTTCTATGGAATTTTTCAAATACAATTCTTCTACCCTCATTGTAAGGAAAAACCAACTAAACCGGCGCAACCATCTTTCTATTTAACGGCAACGACGCGTCGTTTTGCTTCGACGTCGTACGCATATGTTCAATGAGTACATGTTATGGCCCTTATGGGGTGGAATTGTGCGTTACACATGCAGGGTGGCATGCTGGCGGGTGCATTCACCAGCGAACGGCAACTCACATATGGTCATGACTAAACAATAGGGGAACTCCAAACCGCTAAGGGCAATGCTCCAGAGTGAATATTGATTACGATAAACGATGAGGGGGTGCTCTTTGCACCGACCCCAATCTAGCTTTCTGCAATTTACTGTATTCATCCGGAGTGTTCAATAGCAGCATAGAGAATGTGGCACGTGTTCGACGACCAATATTGTATACTTTGATTTCTTATTGGACCGCTGCCAGTTCGCAAGTTTTATTGATCTGGTATCTATTGAAAAAACCGTTTAGCAGGTCGATGTTAACGTTAGGTCACGCGATTATACCCTATATATTGGAGTAATCTTGTTGATGAGAAGAACTCAATAATATAACCGTTATTGATAACGACTTTTGAAGGTATTCAGAACAAGTTATATCAAAAAATGTACTGGGGGGGCGTCATACAGTGTAAATTCAAGGTGCATGTAAAACATGATTAGTAATATAAAATACCAATAAGAAGACTCCAGCTAAATTTCTTATTATATCACTGGAAAAAATCAAAATTTTCATATTTTAGAATCAATCAATTGAGTTTCGATTGAATTTTGCTTGAATCTTCAGATCTACATTTCAAATCCAAGTCAAGATTTCAACTCTAAGGGATCTAAAAAGTAAAATAACTTATTTCCGCTCCATATATTTATTTTCACAACAATTGTTTCGTCATGATAACATGACTTCATCTGGTGAGCATTGTAGCTGACTACATATTTGGGATACAGTTTCTTTTTCAACTATTTAAAGAACTGTATCCCAAATATGTAGTCAGTTACCATGTTATCATGACGAAACAATTGTTGTGAAAATAAATATATAAAGCGGAAATAAGTTATTTTACTTTCTAATCATCAAGATGAATTTTCGACAAGTAAAGACTGAGATAATCAAGTCTACGGGATGTAAATTATCGAAAATATAGGAGCCATAAAATTTTGAATATTTAGTTATTTCTATCTAATTATCGAATGGATTTCATGCATTTATGACCTTAGCTTTCTGTAATTTACTGTATTAATCTAGAGGGTTCGATTAATACCATCATTGAAAATGTGACACGTGTTTGATAACCAATATTGAATACTTCAATTTCTTATTGGACCGCTGAAAGTTGGCAAATTTTATTGATCTGGTATCTATTGAAAACCCCGTTTATAGCAGGCCGATCTGGTGGTGACTTATCTCAAAAACATAAATCCAATTTTACGTTAGGTCACGCTACTATACCCTCTGGACTGGATTAATTTTGTTGATGAGAAATTAATAATATAACCGTTATTGATAACGACTTCTGGAGGTGTTCACAGCAGAAAAATATCGAAAAATGTATTGAGGAGGCGTCATTCAGGGTTAACTCAAGGAACACAGAAAACATTATTAATAGTATAAAATACCAACAAGAAGCATCGTGCTAAATTTTTATTATACCAGTGAAAAAATGAAAATTTTCATATATCAGAATATACCAATTGAATGTTACCTGAATCTTAAGAAAGAAATTTCAAATCCAAGTCAAGATTTCAACTCCAAGAGATCTAAATTATCGAAAATATAGGAGCCATAAAATTTTTAATATGTATATCTATCTAATTATTTATCGAATAGATTTCACCCATTCATGACTTTCTGCAATTTACTGTATTAAGCCGGAGGGTTCATTGAATATTACCATTGAAAATGTGACACGTGTTTGATAACCAATATTGAATACTTCAATCTCTTATTGTACCGCTGAAAGTTCGCAAATTTCGTTTATCTGGTATCTATTGGAAAAACCGTTCAGCAGGTCGATCTGGTGGTGACTCATCGTGAAAATATAAATCCAATGTTACGTTAGGTCACGATACTAAACCCCTGGACTGGATTAATTTTATAGATGAGGAGAAATCAATAATATGACCGTTATTGATAACAACTTTTGGAGGTATTCTCAGCAGAAAAATATCGAAAATGTATTGAGGGGGAGTCATTCAGAGTATATTAAAAGAGCACGTAAAACATGATTAATAGTACAAAATACAAACGAAAAGACACTGGCTAAATTTTCATCTGTCACAAACTATCAATTGAATTTCGCTTAAATTTTGCTTGGCTCCTCAGACGGACCTTTCAAAATCCAATACAAGATTTCAACTCGAAAGGATCAAAATCATCGAAATAAAGGAGCCATCAAATTTTGAATGTATATATCTTCCTTTTCATAGAATCGATTTCACAGATTTATGACCGTTGCTTTCTGCAATTGTTCAAAAGCACGTGTTCGACGACCAATATTGTATACTTTGATTTATTCTTTGACCAATTGAAGTTTGCATGTTTCACTGATCTGGTATCTATTAGGGGCGTCATACAGAGTGTTCCGTTAAGAGCACAACAACAGGTCGATCTGGTGAATCATCGTAGGAACATATATCGAATGTAACGTTAGGTCACGCTATTATACCCTCTGGACTGGATTAATCTTGTTGATGAGAAGAAATCAATAATATAACCGTTATTGATAACGACTTTTGAAGTTATTCAGAACAAGTTATATCAAAAAATGTACTGAGGGGGCGTCATACAGTGTAAATTCAAGGTGCATGTAAAACATGATTAGTAATATAAAATACCAATAAGAAGACTCCAGCTAAATTTCTTATTATATCACTGGAAAAAATCAAAATTTTCATATTTTAGAATCAATCAATTGAGTTTCGATTGAATTTTGCTTGAATCTTCAGATCTACATTTCAAATCCAAGTCAAGATTTCAACTCGAAAGGATCAAAATCATCGAAATAAAGGAGCCATCAAATTTTGAATGTATACGTATATCTTCCTTTTTATAGAATGGATTTCACAGATTTATGACCGGTGCTTTCTGCAATTGTTCAAAAGCACGTGTTCGACGACCAATATTGTATACTTTGATTTATTCTTTGACCAATTGAAGTTTGCATGTTTCACTGATCTGGTATCTATTAGGGGCGTCATACAGAGTGTTCCGTTAAGAGCACAACAACAGGTCGATCTGGTGAATCATCGTAGGAACATATATCGAATGTAACGTTAGGTCACGCTATTATACCCTCTGGACTGGATTAATCTTGTTGATGAGAAGAAATCAATAATATAACCGTTATTGATAACGACTTTTGAAGTTATTCAGAACAAGTTATATCAAAAAATGTACTGAGGGGGCGTCATACAGTGTAAATTCAAGGTGCATGTAAAACATGATTAGTAATATAAAATACCAATAAGAAGACTCCAGCTAAATTTCTTATTATATCACTGGAAAAAATCAAAATTTTCATATTTTAGAATCAATCAATTGAGTTTCGATTGAATTTTGCTTGAATCTTCAGATCTACATCTCAAATCCAAGTCAAGATTTCAACTCTAAGGGATCTAAAAAGTAAAATAACTTATTGCCGCTCCATATATTTATTTTCACAACAATTGTTTCGTCATGATAACATGACTTCATCTGGTGAGCATTGTAGCTGACTACATATTTGGGATACAGTTTCTTTTTCAACTATTTAAAGAACTGTATCCCAAATATGTAGTCAGTTACCATGTTATCATGACGAAACAATTGTTGTGAAAATAAATATATAAAGCGGAAATAAGTTATTTTACTTTCTAATCATCAAGATGAATTTTCGACAAGTAAAGACTGAGATAATCAAGTCTACGGGATGTAAATTATCGAAAATATAGGAGCCATAAAATTTTGAATATTTAGTTATATCTATCTAATTATCGAATGGATTTCATGCATTTATGACCTTAGCTTTCTGTAATTTACTGTATTAATCTAGAGGGTTCGATTAATACCATCATTGAAAATGTGACACGTGTTTGATAACCAATATTGAATACTTCAATTTCTTATTGGACCGCTGAAAGTTGTCAAATTTTATTGATCTGGTATCTATTGAAAACCCCGTTTATAGCAGGCCGATCTGGTGGTGACTTATCTCAAAAACATAAATCCAATTTTACGTTAGGTCACGCTACTATACCCTCTGGACTGGATTAATTTTGTTGATGAGAAATTAATAATATAACCGTTATTGATAACGACTTCTGGAGGTGTTCACAGCAGAAAAATATCGAAAAATGTATTGAGGAGGCGTCATTCAGGGTTAACTCAAGGAACACAGAAAACATTATTAATAGTATAAAATATCAACAAGAAGCATCGTGCTAAATTTTTATTATACCAGTGAAAAAATGAAAATTTTCATATATCAGAATATACCAATTGAATGTTACCTGAATCTTAAGAAAGAAATTTCAAATCCAAGTCAAGATTTCAACTCCAAGAGATCTAAATTATCGAAAATATAGGAGCCATAAAATTTTTAATATGTATATCTATCTAATTATTTATCGAATAGATTTCACCCATTCATGACTTTCTGCAATTTACTGTATTAAGCCGGAGGGTTCATTGAATATTACCATTGAAAATGTGACACGTGTTTGATAACCAATATTGAATACTTCAATCTCTTATTGTACCGCTGAAAGTTCGCAAATTTCGTTTATCTGGTATCTATTGAAAAAACCGTTCAGCAGGTCGATCTGGTGGTGACTCATCGTGAAAATATAAATCCAATGTTACGTTAGGTCACGATACTAAACCCCTGGACTGGATTAATTTTATAGATGAGGAGAAATCAATAATATGACCGTTATTGATAACAACTTTTGGAGGTATTCACAGCAAAAAAATATCGAAAATGTATTGAGGGGGAGTCATTCAGAGTATATTAAAAGAGCACGTAAAACATGATTAATAGTACAAAATACAAACGAAAAGACACTGGCTAAATTTTCATCTGTCACAAACTATCAATTGAATTTCGCTTAAATTTTGCTTGGCTCCTCAGACGGACCTTTCAAAATCCAATACAAGATTTCAACTCGAAAGGATCAAAATCATCGAAATAAAGGAGCCATCAAATTTTGAATGTATATATCTTCCTTTTCATAGAATCGATTTCACAGATTTATGACCGTTGCTTTCTGCAATTGTTCAAAAGCACGTGTTCGACGACCAATATTGTATACTTTGATTTATTCTTTGACCAATTGAAGTTTGCATGTTTCACTGATCTGGTATCTATTAGGGGCGTCATACAGAGTGTTCCGTTAAGAGCACAACAACAGGTCGATCTGGTGAATCATCGTAGGAACATATATCGAATGTAACGTTAGGTCACCCTATTATACCCTCTGGACTGGAAGAATCTTGTTGATGAGAAGAAATCAATAATATAACCGTTATTGATAATGACCTCTGGAGGTAGTCACAGCACATTAATCTCAAAAAATGTATTGAGGAGGCGTCATACAGAGTTGAGATGAAGAGAATGTAGAACATGATTGATAGTATGGAATACCAACCGGAAAACCAAGATTTTGTGTTGACTATATAAGTGGAAAAAAATAAACATTTTCATTGCTCAAAAACTATCTTTTGAATTTCGCTTGAATTTCCAAATTTTTAATCAAATCCTAGATTTCAACAAGCAAGGATCTCTATTACCTTGAAAAGAGATGATGGTCCTTCAAAACGATTCTCTCAAAAATTCTCAAAATTTGTTTTTCCGAAACTATCAATCAGATTTCATAAAATTTATCAGTGCTTTTTCAGAATTTTAGAAGTTATTGTGTTGATGACGGCCTATTAATTAATTTATTGGTTAAATCAGTCCGATCATTCTGTAGATGTATTCAGTCGATAATTCATTTTAGCAATATTTGTAATCTACATTTCCAACCGAAATTAAACCGTAAGTACTAGATTAAAAATGATGGCTTGAAGGTTCATGCAAAATTTCGTTCGATTATACGATTATAAGATTGTAAAGTTATTTAACCAGGAAGTGAAGCTTCGAGTGCATAAATTTGTTTTTTCTCAAAAATGTAAATTTGATAAAAGTCTCAAATCGCAACGAATAATCGAAAGGAAATAATTCTTGAAATTCCTTTGTCTGATGAGAGAGTCAGATTTGTACTCCAAAAGTCACAGTTCGCTTTGCTTATTGTTTGTATTGTTCCTGTATTGTTCATTAGGCAATCTGTTTTCCAAGAAACTGCCCTTGACAAAAAGTTTAATATTGCTATCCATATTGGGAGCGAAAACCTAGAAAAAACCTAAAAAATGATGCGAAATCCTCCAAAAATAAGTTTTAACCGATGCATAAATTTGAACAACCGCTGAAGAGCTCTCAACTTTGCGTAACTGGTCTTCCCGAATTTTTTCTGAGAACAGTTTTCGGAGAGGGTTTCTTCGTGATTTCGGATTCCAGTGAAAAATATGTACTGAACATTTTCCAGTTTCATTAATAAATCGCTGCTTTCATGGTGATTTCTGAAAGGGTCAACTTACAGTAGTGATATTGGGTATGGCTGTCCGTATCCAAGAAAGAACGGTTTTCAAGAGAAATTTTCAATTAAGCATTGGCCCTAACAATTAAAATTATTTTCATAGGTTGCGAGAAGTTAAGTCCTGAACATATGCAAGACATTGGTATAATACCGTTTCACCAAAATCTACCTCCCTTTATGTTTGACGTGTTTCATACGAGATAACTTTCATATCGCTAGTTATCACTCAAGTTGAGTTGATACTTTTGAGAACAAATATCACAGATCATATAATTAAAGTGAGGAATTTCATGAAACATTAATTTTATATGAGATTTTATTGTGGGACCGGGTATGTACTGACATTGAACCAGAAATGTGATCACACAATTGATCTGTGTTCGAAGGCAGTACATGCCCGGCCACACAATAAAATCTCATATAAGCTTTTCGAATTTTCCAAAAACTTTTTGTCCCTGTAAGAGTTATAGTTATATAGTTGTGAATACGCCAGGTTTTTGCAACTTATCGTATTCATCTGGAGCTTTATATAGCACAATATATATAATGAGCAATATTGTATACTTTGATTTCTTATTGATCTATGGAAGTTCGAAAGTTTTATTGGTTAGGAAAAACCGTTTGGTAGGTCAATATAGTGGTGAATCATCGGATGTTATTCTAACCACCCTCATTCTAGACCAATGGATTAATCTTGTTGATGAATAGAAATCAATAATATAACCGTTATATGGGAACAACTTGTTGCGGAAGAATATGGGGAAGTGCTTTTTTCAGACGATTTATTTTTATAATCATCAGGCGGAAAATTGTCACTGTCCAGAGAATTTTGTGAATTAGTAAATGTGCCTATCCACACCTGAATTCGAGCTTTTCAATTCCTTATATTACCGACATATTAATTTTGAAATAATCTCAGATCCACATATCAGCAAACACGTACTTCTGCTTTGTTTTTCGAATCTATTCATATTATCGTCAGGAAATTTGACATCATCTCTCTATTGGCGAATGAAGATAAGCGCTACTTCCTCTGGTGGCTATCATAGTAACCCGAGGTACAGGGATTCTCATTGACAATTTGAAAGAAATGTCAAGAAAATGAAAAAGTTTATGCATTTTTCTTGGCGTTTGTGTGATTTTACAAGTGTTTCTGCTGGGAAAAAAGCAAACTCAAATCTCCCATTCCATAGATTTTCACAGCCCGATGGAAAATTTCGAGTTTGGGTGAAAGAAACTTCCTTTAACGAGTCGGGCCTGAAAGTGTTGAAGAATCGATAAAATCGTTGGCAACTGGTAACTCAAAATTGGTAAACCAACAAACAAGATTTATAAGAGTCTCTTACCTGTATTTAACCGATGATGATCATTTTTATAGAGGTAAGCACGAACTGCTCATGAAATATTAGATCACATTCATGAAGACAATTGTTTTCCAGGCCCCTAATCCAAGCAGAGAACATTACTTAAGAGGAATGCTATGCCTTCCAGAAATCTGCCTGTTGAACTGATCATTAAGGAACAGCGTAAATGTTTAAGTGATAGAACTGACCGATTGAAACAAAAGAGTCTCAACAAGGAAATATCTGGTGATTGCTCAAAGTGCTTCTTCCGATGAAATCAAAGCTGTACAAGGCTTATTTATAACAGCAAGACCAATCATATGAGTATTGGAAGAGTTTATGTGTCAATCCATGATGAATAAGGCTTACGATACAAGTAGCATTAGTTTTATGTGAATGTATTCATTTTATTCACAATATATTGTGTAAATTTCAGTCCTTCCCAATATAAATAGTAAAGTTATGAGTATTTGTCTATTATTCCAAAAAGTATGTTTCACAATACTATCAGTTTTTCAACTTTTTGAGCAGTAGATCTGAGGGGGTATTTGATCAATAATTAAGTTGGGTAAGTAAAAAGGTTGAAAGTTTATTAGTTTTGCAGATAACATGCAACATAATACATGCATCTTCTTGAACACTTTCAGCTTCTGTGCCTTCAAGATACTCCAAATAACCTAAAATTAATTGACAAAAAATAACGAATGACAATTAATTCGAAACTATTGGCTGGATTTCGTCCACTGGGTAACTAAACCGTAGGATAGGCTTCGATGTCAGTGAGTCACTCCCAATCATTTAAAAACATTTTAGAATCAAAATTAGAAAACTACATAATATATTTTGGCAGAATGATTGCCTTTTCATAGAAAAGGGAGACTCATTAACAATATTGATTGTTTTTAATTTATGTTCACACGAACTAACAAATCGGTGTTTTCCTTCCATAAATGGACTCATCATCTGCCTCAAAATCTCCATAAATTTTTTTAGTAAACAAACTTGCAGTTGGGGGATGTCTGCACACCAACATCAATAGTGTCTGGTGTATAGGATGTATGTCTATATTTTATATTCGTTCTTGAATGAACATACAGATTATTAGGTGCACGCGCCTTGAAAGAAACGGAAGGAAGACCCTAACCAGGATGCTCTACAATTATGCACGTGTTTAGGCGATTCAAAGCATGACGATCGCTTTTTAGCGACTTCCTCAAGGAGCACTCCTTTAGTTTGGACCTGTAGTGGACGTATTCATGAAGAGTTGTATTACATACGTTCACTAGATACGCCTTCATCGCGTGCTTCACAAAGGGCTGCAAGTTGAACACCACGGATAACTGTTGAACATTCCATTCAAAAACCAAGATTAATATACATAAATGCACGCCTGAATATTTGCATCATCTAGTGTAACATCGCAGTCAGCTGCTCGATTGGTGAAGAAAAAGATGCAGCAGATAATAGTGGAGTAATTCTATCAGAATGGTAAGAAGACACGTCATCAGCAACAATGTCTGTGATCTATAAAACTTACCGCTTGCGATGACTTTATTATTTTTTGTTCGGCACAGACTTGCTTAAATGGGAAATTTCTTGAAATTTATGGCCATATCGCATGTCGGTCGCGTAAAAGTTTTAACTGCCAAGCAGTCTTCGACTCTGCTGTCATGAGTACACGTTTATATAAATTTTAATGTTATGGTTGAAGTGTTTACTTGGCTAGTTTATAAACTAGCGGGTTCCTATACCAACTATCAAAATGCCTGGCATCTGGTGGTTCGTTTGTGTACCTACTTTCTAGCTAATTCACAAACCGAAACTGAAATCCACAAACTAACCTTGGATTTGAAAGCTCATAATCCATTCACAATATATAGATAAACGGTGAAGTTATTATTATTATCTTAATATAACTATCTTTATATAAAAATCTAGAAAAGCACTGACGTGAGGCCAGGAGCTTTTGAGTGCTTCTACGAGTTCTAACGATTAGATCAACACGAAATTTAGCACCTAGTTGCGTGTTGGTAATCTCCACCTGATTACGAAGTTTTAATCTGATCGCATTTGTACTTCTAGAGATATTGCGGAAATAACGTTGATTCCAAATAACAACGAAATTAAGTATCGAATTGAAATTTGGAACATTAATGTTAAATACTGACCCTAAGGTTTGTGCCGAATTCCATTGAAATATAATCAATATTTTCGGAGGAAAGAAAGATTTTCATCAGAAATTAAAAAAAATTTCAAACAAAATTTTCTGACAACTCGAAATTTTGCTTTAAGTAGCGCGTTGGTATTCCAAAACTGTCCATGAAGTTTCACTTTGATCGAGTAAATACTTCATGAGATATTGAGGAATTAACCTCAAAATTTCAAATGGGCCTAACACCGAAACTATTCAACCGATTCCACCCATATTTTACCTATTCACGAATTCTTCCTTCGTAATTAAGGTACAAACCTGCACCACAAATATCGAGTTTCTGAGTTGTTTGTTCCGGAAGAAAGAAACAACTTAGAAACTCGATATTTCTAGAGTAGGTTTGGACCTTTAATTCGTGAAAGGTTAAAATCTACCCAATGATTTCGCATATATACCCATTCAAAATTTTATTTTACCAATATTTCCAAAAATACAGATTGGATCGAATTGAAACCCAGTACTTCAACGCAAAATGACAGTTCGAATGTTCATACAGAAATTCATGAAAATATTATGATCAGAAGATCACAGAATATTGAATATTTGGAAAAAAAAATTGAATTTTTTTTTAAACTGTTCTAACGACACAATCATCACGAAATTCCACACAAAGTTATCTATCAGCATTTCCAAGCTAGCTGCCAAGTTTCATCATGATTGGGATATTATCTTTTGAGTTATTACGGAAAAATAACGATATCTTGAAAAAAACACGAAATTTGACATATTTCCACAATATCTTCAAAAATTTCGATCGCTTTATGCCGGGTCCAGATGAGTGTAGAGCGAACAGCGAATGCCATAAATCACAGGGAGTTTTATGGTTCGAGGCAGCGCTCTTTCTGCTCCATCGGGACTCGGTGCATTTGTCATTTGAATGTATTATTTGAGGCTGAGCTCGAGTGCCGTCCACACTTGTCGCGGAATTTTATTGCATTCACTGTTCGGATTACACTCATCTCAACACGGCTTTAGTATGAGATGAGTGTAATGCGATCAGCGAATGCAATAAATCACAGGGAGCTTTATGGTTCGAGGCAGCGTTCTTTCTGCTCCATCGGAACTGTGTTTTCAGCTCGAACGATGAATTTGAATGTATTATTCGAGGCTGAGCTCGAGTGCCGTCCACACTATTCGCCGAATCGTTTATCAAATTTTATTGCGTTCGCTGTTCGGATTACACTCATCTGAACCCGGCTTTAGCAATAAAATTTGATGAACGATTCAGCGAAAAATTTGGACGGCACTCGAGATCAGCCTCGAATAATACATTCAAATGCATCGTTCGAGTTGAAAACCGAGTCCCGATGGAGCAGAAAGAGCGCTGCCTCGAACCATAAAACTCCCTGTGATTTATTGCATTCGCTGTTCGCATTACACTCAACTGGACCCGGCTTAACGCTGCTCTGCTTCCATATGAAGACACTTTTGCTATTTTTTCTTCATATGATCCTTTTTGTGCGAACCTTCATGCCGTCATTTCACAACTGAGTACCAGATATCGATTTCATGGGATGCTTGTTTTTGGAAATATATGTCTACGGAATCATCCTGCCGATTTTACCCATTTAAAATTTCAACCTTCCCAATTAGGAAGCAAAACCTGACCATTGCTGCCTGATCAGGTTGGACAAAAATGAGTGTTATCATTTTTCCAAATGTCTGTTATGCAGGAATGTTGAGCCGAAAGGATTTTGCTCCCAAAATAAGGTCGTAGAAATACAAATAAGTTTTGACAAAACCTCAATTTCCAGAACAATCAAAATTTTCAATGTGATATGATTATGTCCAATGAAAAGGATTGTTATATTGATGTTTATATGCCTTATCAACTTTGATATAAATATTCATTCGTGGATGAGGACATTAAGAGACACGAGACTCAACGGATAATTTGTTCGGACAGTTCGAATGGTTCAAGAGTCATCGCTCTAAATTAACTGTAATAATAAGATGTAATCCCTCTGTTTCCTTTGAATCTATTAGAAGCAGTTGTCATCTATTTAAAAGCTGTACCGAAAGACTTTAGATGGAACTGCATACTTCTTCACTGCAAATGAACCAAATTGGTCAATTGGTTCAAAAGAGTAGCTCTAAATTGTTTGAGACGCGGTAGGTTTGAAAAAAATGAGTTGATGACATCCATAATGTTTTCACGTGCTTGTTCTAGGAAGCAAAAGTGTTATTATTTCGCCAAATATCTGTAATTTTCGTATTTTCAGCCCTAAGTTGTCTTCAACGAACGGGTTAGATTCGATTCTGTCCGGTCGTATGGGTTCTAAATTCCTATAGAAGAACCTATAGTCTTGAACTATAAATATTTCTATTGAGTTAGTTAGTGCGCAAAATCCGCGTTTCAGAGTAATACACATTTGAAATTTTCATGTTATTGCCTCAATATCTCGAGAAGTATTAATGCGAACAGATTGAAACTTCGATATTGGTGAACAATAGTGGGGCACAAGATTTCGCAAAATTTCGTGAGGAGTTTGGCATAGACCTCGACTTCAATATGCAACAACACTGTACCATATTTCAGTTAGATCCGATATTTATTGAGAGAAATATTTGAAAAAAATATGTCAAATATCGCTAAGAAAACGAATTCCAACAAGCCCGTAAGAGCTTTTGAACTAACGCCAGGGCTCAACTAGTCTTTTGCACTGACTTCTTCACTTTTTCGATGCTATTTGATTTTTTGATTGAATTAACACCAACTCAAAGAAATGGTCTTTTTCACAACGTTGCCAACTCACTTCAATATGCAACAACATTGTACCATATTTCAGTTAGATCCGATATTTATCTCGAGAAATAATATCGCTAAGAAAACGAATTCCAACAAACCCGTAAGAGCTTTTGAACTAACGCCAGGGCTCTACTAGTCTTTTGCACTGACTTCTTCACTTTTTTCGATGCTATTTAATTTTCTGATTGAATTAACACCAACATAAAGAAATGGTCTTTTTTACAACGTTGCCAGCTCATACCATTGTACTCGTCTAATTCATACAATGCATACAGTTTGTCAATTTGAAAAGGTACCACCCCTTATTTCTTCCTCATGCAAAATAGGAAAAAATGTAAGAGGCAAACTTTGGTTCGTAGGTGGGGACATTTTATATGGTTGGTTCCAATCAATTCGTATCAACCCTGTGGGGTCTGAGTGACACCTTGTTTTGAAGGATAATCAATAGCCTTTCTAGAATGGCCGTACATATGACCTTTTTGTTACTAGTTTTTGCGCGCATGTTTTAGGGGAACAGCGTGCTATCATTTTGTCAAAATTTCTGTAATTTTCTAATTTTGAGACGAAAATGGTCTCAAAAGACTAGGTTGTACTCATTTATGACGAATACTGTGTCAAAATCGATTCCGTCCGTCCGACCGGCCGGCCGGCCGGCCGTGTACACGACAGCTGTCGAACGGAGCAAGCTAGCGATTTGAAAATCATAGGGTAGTTCGCGCATCGAAATGCCGCGGTTAAGTTCTTTAATGGGCCAAATAGGCCAAATGGTTTCGGAGTTATAGCCATTTGAAATTTTGAGGTTATTTCCCTGGTATTTCAGGAACTACTGGAGCGGTTGAATTGAAACTTGGCAGTAAGTGGAAGCATAACTACGTGTAACCTTAGCGGAATTTTTTTGGGATCGTATGGTCCATTAATTAAAAAATTTTGTTCAAAATTTGTTTCCAAAATTTTTTTTTAGAAACCGCTAATCATACTCTAGAAATAAAAAGGCTTGTACCTTGAGCTCTACATTGCACAGCAGTGTACCGAATTTCAATTTGATACTGTGGTAAATTTAGGGGGTATTCGTTATTTAGGTATTTATGTAATAAATTCCGGAACTCGACTGGGTTTTATCTCCATATGTTTTCATACATGAAATTATTCCGTCATGTGCGCGGGAGCACCTGCGCCATATAATATCAGTAATGTACTGTCTGGTCCTAAACAATCTCACAGATACGAGTAATTATTTCGGAGATATTGGGAAAAAATATCTAATATTTCATATTTTTTTTCTCGACATCGTTGTTTTTTTCGGTATAACTCAAGAACTACTGCTTCAACCATGATGAGACTTCGCAGCTAGTTTTGAAATGCTGAATGACAACTTTGTGCCAAATTTCGTGACGATCGTGGCATACGAACAATTTGAAATAAAATTTTAAATAAAAAGCAGTGACGTGAAGTAAGGAGCTTTTGCGCGCATGTTCAAAGGATATCGCCAGAAGTGAACATGCGCGCAAAAGCTGCTGACTTCACGTCAGTGCTTTTCTAGTTATTTAATTTATTATTTCGACGGAATAAATAAAATAAGAATGCAATAAAAAATTCAGTAATATTGTGAAAAAAATTTTTATCTTGTCATCAGGAAGTTCCGTTTTTTTCCACTCGCTGGTATTCCAGGAGATGATGTTAGAGGACTTATAAATGAAAATTCTTTCATAATTTTCATATTTCATTGCAACTCTCGCAGTCGTAACTATTCCACTCTCTTTTATTATTATTCGAATGTACTGATAAAAGGGTCAAGGGTTCGACAATCGAATCACCTTTGCAAAAAGATGTCTCTCAACCACTTCCCATTTGAGATTTTAGGGGTTGCTGTCATCACATTGACAGGGTTACAGAACCATCCGTGTGTTTTCTGATATATTACAACAGCACAGGAGCTCCTGTCAGTATTTTCTGTGTTGTTCTGGGGAACAGTGCGTTTTCGTTTCGTCGCAATGTATGTTATTTTCGAATTTTGAGCCGAAAATGGTCTCTAACGATTAGGATGGACTCCCTGAAGAAGAATCCGTGGTCTAATTCAATTCTGTCTTGCCGTCCATCCGTATGTGCTCTGAGTTTCCAAGGAAAACACCTTGCGACTCGAAATTTAGGTTTGAGGTCCAAATATTTCGGTTTTGTTCTCTAATATGTAGAATCAGTCGAACGGTGTCTGAGTTTAGCCTATTTGAAATTTTGAGGTTAGTTTTTCGAAATCTCAAGAAGTACCGAGTGCCAGACTGCAAAATTAGTTAAAGAATACTACCGCACAACTTCTGTGCAGAAATTTGTGGGGATCCACTCAAGGAAATTAAAAAAAAATTCGAAATTTTTCATGATTTTGTTGATAAATCTTAGTTTTCCGGAGACTATCTATCAGATTACGATAAAATTAGGCACAGACCTTGGAGTTGATATTTTACAACAGCGCTTCAAATTCGATCCGACGTTTATTGTCGGATTTTTTTTTTATTTCTTCCTTGATTTGAAATTTTGGATTATTTCTTTCATTTTCCTAGAAATACTGAAGCGTTCAGATCCAAACATTGTAGAATACCAACGCGCAATAATAATGCGACAATTCGTGGGGATAGTATCGGTATCGCTTCGACAACGGATTGTAACAACCGCGTAAAAGCACCTGACCCCACGTCAGTGTTTTTCTAGAGTTTTCTTCTTTTACGATTGGTTACAATTCGTAGGACTTCGACACGCACGTCACGCACGTGGTCGACATTTCAGAGATATTGACCAGTCGTATAATACTGAATTGTGCCAAAGCTTGTACTTCTTGGAAGAATCTTCAGGGTCAAACTTGATATTCAAATGAATTATAGTTGACCGTCCCACTGGAAGCAATCTAGAAGCGTTGTGTCGGCCCTTACGGGGTGCATAGCACCAAAGTTCCGCCGGAAACTGACAAGTGGCTTTGCTGTTATTCCAACATTAATTATTGCCTTGCTTTCCGTTGATTTTCTTGGGTCAGTGTTCTATTGTTTCGTAACGAATTTGACGGAGGTAACGATTGTATCAAAGTGATAAGAAGAGATTATAACTTATTGTCCGGTCGCAGCTTACATACAATGGCAATCTTTACCTCTGAAGGAAACGATAATTTTAACAAACGATGTGTCGTTGAGTTCTGCATTCAACAACGAGCAAGTTCCAATGGGCTTATTCCAAGAAATCGCATGTAATAGAAGGCTGTTGTCGAAAGTTGGATTTTCCATATATACTGTGTGTCAATTTGAAAAGGAACGTTCCTTAATATCTCGGCCCCCCATATAAAATCAGATAAAAAACCAAAACTGGTAAATTTTGCCCTGGATGTAACTCTTACAATGTCACCGAGTATATTTAGGATTAAATGAAATTAGTTCTGAAATTCACTGGAAATATAATCCTTGAAGTCAATCGCTCCAAAAGGGTTAAAAAGGAGTGTTTGATTAGGGAAAAAACCACAATTAATTGAAGATTGATGAAATTTGCCACAAAAGTATTTCAGAAAATTCTAGGGAAGCTATGAAGTAAAGTTGGGAGTTCGACGCGCTTGGTTTAATTAGTACCAAAGCAATCTGAGCAAATTGATAACGAGCTCTACTCCAGAACAAGCGTTTAATGATAATAGGTAGTCAAATTTTGTCCAAGGAACAATATTGAAAACTATTCTATCAGCAACGTTTCGGCCCTTTATTGAGCCTGCTAAAGGCTTAAATGATCAAAAAATGAAAAGGAAATTACAACTTGAGCTATATAAAAACAACACCAGGTTAGCAAGAACAAAAGTAGCATAACCCAATTTCCATCATAAGAATGTTTTGCTCTATTCAAGTTTTTCTTACGATGAAATTGTTTTTTGTGACTTTCGTTCTTGCTGACGTTATGTTGTTTATATATAGCTCAAGTTGAAATTTAATTTTCATTACTGCTTTATGTATTATTCGTCACTGGGTGCAACCTAATCTCTTGAGACTACTTTTTGCTCAACATTCAGACATTTCAGAGATTGTATCAACAGGATTTAATCAGCGTCTGAGGCTTGCATACTCCATAAAAATTTTTCGTGTTGAGAACACGGTGGAATACAATCCTTGAAAACGATCGTTCTTTAATATCGAAAATGAGGACGGATGAAGTCACTGTTGAAACAAAGAAGCACGTGTTCAGTACTAAAGCAAACAACGTATTACAAACTTTGACATATGTATGTACCAGAATAGACATTTAATATCATCAGAAATAGAAATGCCCAAAGGGTTCTAGTATTTGTACTTAATTGTATATCAAACAAATTCAACTGAAAACATCTGGTGTTGGAATAAAAGGTCATGTGCTTGAGGAATTGGTGAAGGGTTCCCTGATGTTTCGGAAAATCGATTGAAACAAGTTGTTGATGATGTGTGTAAACACTTTCAACTTTCATTTGATTTTATAACTTGTGATACAGAATCATTATTATGTTGCGTCCCTTCTGTTCTGAATTCTGCCATTTCTCAGTGAACTCTACTTCGACACACTTATGGTCACACTTATAAGTATATACCTAACACATACCCTCCATAAATGTTTTGAGATTTTTGTTTTTCTTCGACATTTTTTTCGAATTTTCATCAACATATTCATCACCTAGTTTTAATAGTCATAAAATAAGAAACGCCTTCAAGTGTCGATTAAAGATTATTTTGGGAGGATTTCGCATTGTGTTTCTGTTTTTTTCTGGGGTTGTCACCCCTGATATCTGAAAAATATATATTTAAATTAAATGAATTTGTTATTTACCGAAAACGCCATTGCGAATTGCAGAATTGAATATATATTTGTCAAGAGCAGTTTCTGGGAAAAAATTTGCCTTATGAACATTATTGAAACAATGCAAACGATCTACAAAGTGAACTGTTATGTTTCAGACTCTGATTCTGGCTCCATCAGACAAACGAGAAAATTTGCAGAAATATTTTCTTTCGATTAATTCCTCCGGACTTTTTTCAAAATTGGCATTTTTGAAGTTCGACCATTGGAAATCTTATGATAGATTGGAATACTACAAAATACTCATGCCAGAACCAGACAATTTGAAAAGAGAATTTAAAGAGTTCTATCGTGTTTTGCTAAATGGAGAAAATAATTTCGACAATAGTTGTAAAGAAAGTATTTGGCCGAATTTACTGGAAAAGAAGGTGAATTGGGAAGCTTTTATATCAAGTGAATCTGTGTTGCTGTGTTTTTTTTTGGAAATGTCAATTTTGACAATCCGCAAGGGCGTTATCCATAAAAACAGGTTTATTTAATTTTCAATACCCCAGAAAAACCTAAAATGAAGTTTTATAAAATTTTCCCCTTTGTTTGATGGAGGACTCAAATTTAGACTCTGATACAGTACACTTTGTTGATCATTTGTATTGTTCCAATGTTGTTCAACAGGAATTGTTTTTCCTGCCATTGACAGATATCTTCAATCCTGCAATCCCCAAGGGCGCTTCCTATAAAAAACAATTTAAATTTCATTTTAATATTTCCTTTTCAGATATTGGCAGTGAAAATACAGAGCACACCTGAAAACTAGAACAACCTGTTATGGATTATAAAGGTAAATACTTTTTTCACGTACATCGATATGCAAACTCATACCAATTACTTCAGAATTGACAGAATGATTTCATCAACCGTCACAATGAATGAGTTATTTGACGAATGTGTCAATGGACAGTTTTCATTTTTTCTCTGGCACTTATACACCTTCTTGTAATATAACCTATTTGAAATGTACCACTTTAAAATACAGAAAAATAACTTTGTTTTTGAGTGCTTGTTTGGAAGGAGGGCATTTTATTTTGCCCAAATATCTATAACTTTTCGATTTTTTGTCGGAATGGTCTTGAACGATATACTCTTAAACGAAAAATTCAATCATGTCCGACTGGCTGTTCCCACGATAACATTCGAATGGAACGATCTAGTTACATAAAACTTGCAGAGTAGGTTGCGTAACAATATGTTACGTTTGAGCTCTTCACAGAGCAAAATCGATCAAATGGTTTCGGATTTATACCCATTCGAAATTGGGGTTATTTCCTCAATATCTCAAAAAGTGCTGATGTGATGAGAAACTTCCTAATTATTTGAAGAATACTGACGTCTCATTGGCTCAGGTGAAAAATATTGACTGTGTGAGGATTAACAGGAAAAATGAAAGAATTTAATTTCTCAAGAAGCTGAATGAAACTGAAATATAATGTGAGTAAAAGATGAAATCGCTATAATCGATGGATATGAGCCCGTTTGATTCTAGATTTGGTGACGTTGTTGCATTTTATTTTGTTGATCACTTCATACCGATCTCTATTCGTTGATTTTCTACAAATTTCGACTGATTTTGTGAATTGTTTTGAATCTTGGAAAGTATATTTAACTAATTCACATATCGATAAGAGCATATTTTGGATAAAGCATTATCCTTCAGAGTGTTTCAAATTTTCGCTCCCAATATCGAAAAAAGAAATGAGAATTAAATAAAAATGAAATAAATAATAATGGATAGTTCGAAACCCACAATCTACAGAGACTATTTCAGTAAATAATAATTTTCACTTTCAGTTTTTTTTTCAGTTATTGGAAACGTAACTCAAAAAATAACCTGAAAAATACTAAATAATACATTAGTATTGTCATTTTAGCCGAGGTTTCAGGAGAAAGTGGACTTCTAGTACGTACCATGAATGAATTTGTTTCTCCGAAATATAAAGATATCTAATATAACCCTTCATTGATTTTGAATGAATGAATGAATGAGTTCTTGGTAGATCAGATTCCAAATTTACTTACTTGCTGCGAAAAAGTAATGTTTGAGGAGCTATTTATTATAATGTCTAAATTAAATTTCAGAAAAATGTTACAATGTATGTGAAACTGGTGTTCTTCCTTTAGGCGGAAGCTTTGGCGCGATTCTGTTCCCATAGGGGGGAAAACATTGCAGAAGTCCTCAAAATTCATTAGCTATGAATTTGGTCGGCTGCAGTAAGCCAAATTGGAACTGTCGAGCAATGACGAATGCTTCCTAGATATTCGGTTTCAAATCACATATGGGCACAGAATCTGCGGTTTGGGTGTTATGGTGCTACGTTTATCTTATGCTATATCCGCCAGAACCACACTTTAAATAGGACATAGAACAACTGGGCAAATCGGTTAGAAGCAGGAGATAAAGCATCTTTCATGGACGACACAAATTCTCTAGTAGAAAACGTTTATTATTTTCCACCAAGATATTTCTTTATATTTTCTATTCGCCGTATTACTATTCTCAATATACCTTAATGTTTCCAATAATTTACCAATATACAGACTGGTGCAACAATTGCTATGCTTATGATCCTCCTAAAAACAGATATGATAATAGGATAGAAAATTGTGGAACAATAACCGAATTCTATATCTACAGATATACAATTTTATTTTCTATAATTTAATCGTATTGCTTGAGTTCTACAGAATGAAAATATGAATACTCTACATGTCTCTACAAAAATGACTTCTGGTCAAATAGTGTACGTTGGTGATTCTCTGATTCGTAAGGACTTTCTTAGACTCAGTAGATCGCAGCAGGGTCTACTTTACAGCGCTGCAACCCTTTACAATCAACTTCCTGGTGTGGTTAAGACTCTGTCAAAAAGACAGTTCAAAATGAAACTAACTTCATTTTTAAGAAACGAGACATTTTATTCAATTGACGCGTTCTACTCTGTGACAGTAGATGAGTCAAATTTCATTTTGAGTTAACTGTAATTCGGGGACAGTTCGCGTTGAATAGCCTATATTTATGTTTTGTATACTTTGTTCTCTTTATATGATGTTACATTGCAAAATTTTATTTACACATATTATTGTTAATTCATTCTGACTTGTGTAAACGATATTATAAATCTCTCTCTCTCTCTCTCTCTCTCTGAAAATATGTAAGTTAATGCCTGTTGTGGCACATGGTGTAAAAAATAATTACCTAATCAAAACTGGTTATCATGTTTGGAGCTGTTCATTTCATAGGAGCCAATGTGCTTAATTCAACAATTTTAACATTTATCAGTGACCAATAATTAAAATAAAATAAAATTATTGTCGAGAAATTTTTTTTGTGATTTTACTTATGTGTTCCTCCAGCAAGATATGGACCACTTAAGCCACTGTTGCTTCCTATTATTCGAGTTTGAAATGAATCCAAGTGAAAGTTGAGGGAATCATTGATGATTTTGTAATAAGTTGATAACATTTCAAGGAGTAGTTACTGAAAAAAATATGGACGGAAGGAGTAGTTCAGTTTGGCTTCTTCAGTATGACTATTCCAGATTCCAGTGCACAGTTCCACGTAAATCTGAACCCATTCTCTGGTTTTGCTGTGGATAATAATATTTTCAATTTAATTCAGTATTGTCGATTATTTATTAGTCGATAAACTTCAAGCAAATGATGGCATTGAATCCAACTCAGGGAACAAAATTAATAATTCAGTTTGATCGTTTTAGCAATACTTGAATATTAATGAGCGTCATAAATTTATCGTATATCTTCCCAATATCGAAGTTCCATCACAATGTGGGTGGAAGATATTGCCAAGATGTTCCATAGTTAATGCATTCGCCCAGTTGATCAACTCCGTCCCGTGACAGGAAAAATGATAAAAAAATTTCAGATCTGGCTGAAAAATCCTTTCCAGCATCTGCCTTGGATTTATGTATTATTTTTTGACATCCCGTATGTAAAACAGGAGCTCAGTCTGGTACTCTGGGAGTCTAGACGAAATGCTTCTGTTTGAAGATGGATAGAAAATATACAGGTTTGACATTTCCGAAACGAAAGATACATCGCTTCAGTAGAAGACGTTGAGACCAATCGCCTTGTAGTTTAATTGAATTTTGTTGGTGAATCTTGTTTATATACAGGGTGTCCAAGTAGTGACGCAATAAATTTTTTTTAGATTCCTCACACCTGGGGGTATCCAAAAATACTCCATGTATGTTACGCGATTTTTCGTAGTTTTCGAGTTATAGTTTTTTTGTGTTTTTCCGATTTATTGTGCCAGCGAAGTTTCAAAATTCATATCTTTTTATGTAGTGGGTATTTTGCAGAATTTCGTTCTGTAACATGATCTTCCCGAATGTTCTTTCAATGAAAAAAATAACTCAGCTTCCTGAAATTACTCAAAGCTTTTCAAAACGAGCTTGAAAGTTAGAACTTCAGTTTTCAGAACGATTCACTCAAACATTCAAGATCAATTCAAAAATACAAAAAATGGAGTATTCATAGTTTCTGACTGAGTTTAAAAACTTCGCCCGGTCCCGAACTACCAAAATCATAATAAAAAAATAGTACTTTATTGGCCATTTTTTGCTGTAATCGGCCTTCGAAGGCGGATAGACTCAAAATCATTGAAACACGAGTAAAGTTATTTTTCTACTTTTTATCACTTGAAAATGTGACTTTAAAGTAATTTTAATTCAAATTCCTGTAAAATAATTGTGGCTCGTGTTATTTTTACATTGAGATGGATTGGGTGTACAGGGCCGATCGAATGGCCTGCACGTCCGCCAGACCTGAACCCCATCGATTTTTTTATTTGGGGGCAACAACAAAGCAGAATTAAGACAAAACTTTTGGAAGTAGTAGAATACAAAGTAGGTCCCAGATATCGTTATTTTGCAGATAATATTATCAATTAGAATTCGATTGGAAAATATCGTTAACTCAAAATTGTTGTGCCTAAGTAAAAGTAGAATTATACTGCAACCGATTTCACCATAGAAAATTTCTTTTATCTTTACGCTTTTTCAGAGGAACAGTTCGTTATCGTTTCGCCTACATGTCTGTTATTTCGTTATTTCGAGCAGAAAATGGTCTGCAAGGATACGATCAGGTTGGACTGAAGAGGAATCCGTGATCGAATATAATTGTTTTCGACCGTCCGTCCGTATATGCTCTAACTTTTGTAGAAAACGACCTTGCTACTTGCACTTGTCAGGTAAGGTTGAAACCTGAGTATCTCGGTTCAGTTCTTGAGTGAGTGAAATAGGTCGAACGGATTCGGAGTTATGGTCATTTGAGATTTTTAGGTTAGTTTCTTTATATCTCGAGAAGTACAGCTTGAAGCTTCGAAATTAGTTGAAGAATACTAACGCGCTACATCATGTAGTTTTTGAGGATCAACTCGTTTTTCCAGAATGTTCCAGATTTTCATTGAAAAAAATGGTTTTGCGGAGACTTTTGATCAGATTCCGATAAACTTTTCACAAGCCATCAATTCGATATTCAACAACAATCATTAATAAAATCCAAAGAGCTAAAAACACCCTGAAAAAGCTGCACAGTTCACGTCAGTGCTCTTCTAGATATTTTTCGATAAAGTACTGGATTTCAATTCGATCTAATCTGTATTTTTGAAAATATTGGGAAAATAAAATTTTGAATGGGTATATCTACGGAATCATTGGGCAGATTTTACGCATTCGCGAATCCAGCTTTCGAAATTATGATCCAAACCTTCTCTATAAATATCGAGTTTCTAAGTTGTTTCTTTCGGAAGCTAGAAAATCACTGACGTGAAGTCAGCTGCTTTCGCGCGCATGTTCACATCAGTGCTATTCTGGGTTTTTTTGTCATTCGATCGAATTGAAATCCAGTACTATCATACAATGACAGTTCGAAGGTTCTACAGAATCAAATGAGGATAATATGATCAGAAGATCACAGAATATTGAATATTTAAAAAAAACAATTTGAATTTTTTTTCTCAAATTATTCTAATGACACGATCATCCCGAAATTTTGCTCAAAGTTGTCTATCAGCATTTTCAAACTAGCCGCTAAGTTTCATCATGATTGAATCAGTATTTTTCGAGTAATACCGAAAAAAAAATGTTATCGAGGAAAAAATCACGAAATTATACATGTTTTTTCTCAATATCTCCGAAAATGAAAACCGTATCGAATTGACACACTGCTGTGAAATATGGAGCTCAAGGTATGATAAAAATTTTTCCCGAATATGAAGGCTAGTTCCCGAAAAATATAATTTTTTGGAAAAAAATTTTGAATTTTTTTTTAATTAAGTGACTATACGATCTCAACAAAATTTCACTCGAAGTTGCGAGTCGTTATGCTTCAACCAACTGCCATGTTTCAATCCAAGCGCTTCAGTAGTTCCTTGGATATGAGGGAAATAACCTCAAAGTTTCAAATGACATTAACAAACTTAACTGCGGCATTCCGATGCGCGAACTACCTTGAAACTTTGCAGTTGCTAGTTTGCTCCATTCGACAGTTGTCGTGTCCACGGTCGGACGGACAGAATCGATTTTGACAGCGAATTCGTCATCAGTGAGTCCAACCTAGTCGTTTGAGACCATTTTCGGGTTAAAATTCGAAAATTAAACACATGTGGACAAAACGATAGCAATTAATTGTCAAATCTTGATGCCCAAAGTTATGCGAAATCTCTTGATGATCGTTGCACTCAAAGAATAGAAAACATAGAAATTTTGTTTTCAAATACTATTTTGGGATCTTATAATCATACAGAACCTATGAAATTCTGCATGAACCTTCAATTTTGAGTTTTCAATAGAGCATTAATCCAATTTATATTTTTGGAGATATTGAGGAAAAATATTTTGAAACATTATGTCTGCGGAATAATTGGGTGGATTTCACCCATTCGCAAATTAAGTCTTCGCAATCAAACTCCACACCTGCTGGGAAATTCTAGAGTCTCTACGTAATCTTTTTCATGGAACGAGTGCGCAAATCAAGAAAATATTTGTTTCTCTTGGAAATTGACTGCTGCGAAAAAAAAGGTCCATTTAGGAGGGCCAAATAAGCAGTCTTTTTCACACAAATAATTGCTATGAAAACCTTCAGTTTCAACAGACTACTCGTCCCTTTGCACCGGAGGTGAAATCAAGAACCTGTTACATCTATACAAGAGAACATACTGTGTCTTTCACCAAACATTGATGATACACTTCCTTATTGTGTCTACTATGTGTAAAATACAATCGATTCCTTGTAGTACTCGAAGGTTTTTTTGGTCTGTCCGCATTATTTTTCATCGTATGGATTCCTAGACCCAGTATTTGTGAATGGACTACTCCAACCATTGTAACCTGTGTATCTCTGTTTAGTTGGCGATATTATTTCCGATTTTCTGAGAACCTTTGTGTTTGCCAGTTGACATTCAGATACAATATGCAGTTTCGAATGCCCCACTTAAATCATTGTGCGTCTGTATTCTAGTGGGAGGACAATCATTTCTCACCAGAGTCCATGGCAATTCATTACTTCCGACTTGTGCCGAAGAATTGAGTTATTTGTTGGAAATGTCGGAATTTCCCCTGAGACATTGACAGGAAGGGTTCGAATGGATATATTAAGATTTGGCGGGAGTTCATCGAAAGTCACGAAACCACCAAGGGATTGAAACATTGTCATTTAACACCAACAATTAACAATGGCCCGTTTTTCGAAATACGAATCTCAACAGTTGACAAAATTCCCGAAACAATATTTGTTGCTTTGTTTGGCTATCGAAGGAAAATACAAAAGAACTTAATTGCTGTACAGAATAAAAAGAAAAAATTGAAACACTCAGATTCGTGGAAACCAAATCTCGAAAAATTATTCCTGAACTCAACTTCAAATGCCTTCATGAAAAATACACATTTTTCTGTAATAACTTTGCATGTTATATTTCGATATTGATAACTTACGATAAACTTGTATTGTCTTCAACGTACTACGTATGAATGACAAATTTAATTATTATGCCAACCGACAATGATTGAAGTGAAAAACTTAAATCAGCCGGGACCGTTTGAATTCGAATTCTTTTTAATTTTGTGCTATCGTTTTGCCCAAATATACAAGTCCCTAAGCCTTTGAAAAGTGAAAAGGATTTAGAGGCGTTCTGAGGTCAGGAAGTGGAAGGGGATTATTCTCGATTTCCGGTAAAACTACTAGTCCTATGAAGAAAAGTTAAACGGCAAAATTGTGGGTAACAAAAAGATCTACAACTTTTGTATGCATACTTTTTTCACATAACCTCAAAATCTATGTGAAAAATTTTAGTACCCAAGTTTTTGGTTCTTATTTTGATCTTTCACCGGAAAAGAAATTTTTTTTTCGAAATCCAGTGAAAATTCACTAAACTTATTTTTTCATGTTCCAAAATTCACAGTTTATTTTTTGTGATTCAAAATATTTATTCATTCAACCTATTTTGACTGAAAGCGAAAAGGATGGTGGGCTTTTTGTCCGTTGAAATCTCTTCTTTCTGATAGTGTGAAAAAATAACAATTAATATCTTTAATTTTTTAGAAAATGCGAAAATATACTACCATAATTAATAACCAAATTAATTAATGAAATTAATATTTAATAACACATATCTACAATAATTTATATACCTGAGTGACCTACGGAAAACTTTAGCCTATCACAAGTTTCATAGAGCAGTGGGGAAGAGGCTAGAAGGATCTGGGACTTACTACCTGTTGTTTTCTGAGGATCATCATAGTAATGTGTATTTTTTAATACCATCAGAACGTAGAGATTTCAACGAACGGAAAGCTCAACAACTTTTCTGAAGAAGAAGGTATTTCGACGTGAGACATTTCAATTGAAAATTAGAGTGTTTTTAAATTTTTAGTCAAAATGAGGCGAACAATAGAAGAATTTTTCAAACAAAAACTTACAGGGTATTCGGAGCATGAAAAGGTGAGTTCCCACTGGATTTCGTGAAAAAAGAATGAATCTTGTGAAAGACAATATGAAAACCAAAAACTTGGTTATTTGAATTTTCACATAAATTTTGAGGTTATGTGAAAAAGGGAGATACGAAAGTTGAAGATCTTTTTATGACTTATACAACTTTGCCGTTAACTTTTTTTCCTAGGACTTGTATTTTTTTGGGAAATCGAGGTAAACCGTCTTTTACCCCCAAACACTCACTTCCTTCCACTTCCCGATCTCAGAGCACCTCTGAATAATTTTCGTTTCATTTTTGTTAAATACTCTTTCTTTTCCAATGGGTTTCATTCTCCTATTATTTTTTTCGGGTGAAAAAAATCATCAGACCTGGACTGATTTTTTTAGTGTCGAAAGACTAGGATTGACTGATGAAAAATCCGATGTTGAAATCGATTCTGTCCGGCCGTTGGGTCGGGGACACGATGACTATCGAAAGTAACGAGCTAGCTATTGAAAAGTTTCAGGCTAAGTCGCGCATCAGATTATGAGGGTTGGGTTCGTTTATGGGCCAAATCGGTCCAAGGGTTCGGGGTTGAAGTCATTTGAATATATGCGGTTATTTCCCCAATATCTCAGAAACTTCTTGAGCTATGGGATTGAAACTTTTCAGTTAATAATTGTAGCATACCAATGCGGAATTGCTTACAAAGTTTTGTTGGGAACGTATGGTGAGTAAATTTGGAACCAATGTATTCGAAATTTTACCTGTTTTTCTCGTTAAATAAATACAAAGACAATGGCAGAAAGGGTTCGAATGGAAATATTAAGATTTGGCGGGAGTTCATCGAAAGTCACGAAACCACCAAGGGAATAAAGCATTGTCATTCAACACCAACAATGGCCCGTTTTTCGAAATACGAATTTTAACATTTGACAATTTTCTCGAAAAAATATTTGTTGCTTTCTTTGGCTGTCGAGGGACAATATAAAAGAGCTAGATTGCTTTACAGAACAAAAAAAAAAAACAATCGAAATAATAAGATTCGTGGAAACCAAATCTTGAATGATCATTTTTGTACTCAACCAATCGTTCAGTCCAAATTTGATTTTCGATTTTTGCCCGAAAATATTCTCGAACTGATGAAAAATCAGATGTTAGAATCGATTCTGTCCGGCCGGAAGGCCGTCGGGTCGAGGATACGATGACTGTCAAAAGGAACGAGCTATAGCTTCTTGAAACTTTCAGGGTGGATCACTCATCAGATTACGACGGTTGGGTTCGTTAATGGGACGAATCGGCCAAATGGTTTGGAGTTGAAGATATTCTTATCATTATATGTGAGGTTATTTCCTCAATATCTCAGAACTACTTGAGCGATCGGATTGAAGCTTGTCAGCATAACAACGCGCAATTGCTCGTAGGAGTGTGTTTAGTTTGGAACGTATGGTTTGTGAATTGAAAAAAAATATCGAAATTTTTCAAAAACTATTATCATCAGATTTGGACGAAATTTCGCGAAGACTCTGAACCCCATGTATCACAACAGTGTACTAATTTGATTTGATCCGATTCTATTTTTTGAAGATATTGGGAAAATTCAAATTTCGTGTTTTTTCTCCGGTATCGTTGTTATTACCGGAATAACCCATAAAACAATTATACAATCATGATGAAACTTGATCACCAATTTAAAATGTTGTTGCCTATCCTTGTGCATAATTTCGTAATGATAGTGTCATGAGTATGACTCGAAAAAGAATTTTCAAATTTTCTTATTTTTTCGAAAACTCCTCATCCTATTCCGCAGAATTTCGTGAATATTTTAACTTCTGGAGATATTGGGAAAAATATGTTAAATTTCATGTTTTTTCCTCGGCATCTTTGTTATTTCCAGAATAACTTAGAAAATACTAATCCAATCATAATCAAATTTGATATCAAGTCGGAAAATACTGATGTAAAACGATTCGCAAAATTTTGTGATATTTGTATCATCAACAAAAAGTGGAAAAAATATTTTTTTCGAATATTACGACCTTGTAATCATATCATCTTCACAAAATTCTGCATGAACTTTCAAGCTCACATTTTCCAATCAAGTACTGAATTTTGATTCCATCTTATCTGTATTTTTGGGAATATTAGGAAAATAAATTTTGAATGGGTATAGCTGCGGAATCATCGGGTGGATTTAACCCATTCCCGAAATCGGCCTTTGTTATTACGCTGCAAACCTTCACTACAAATATCAAGTTTTCAAGTTGTTCATTTCAGAAATATTTGTGTTTATCATCGGGCGTTTTGCTTTTGAGATTTCGTAACTAACAGTAAGAGCCACAGATGACCACCAGTTTCTTAGATATAACCGTTCCAGATTGTATTTCCGAAAATACACATGCACTCGAGAAATTTTCTTATACAGGGTGTTTCACCATAAACTGGCCAAACATATATAGCCGTATAGATGATATTGGAAAAGTCATTTTTGCCTTATGACATATACCCCGTTTTCGAAGCATAAGCGAGATACAGATAATGTCATCTTTGAGCAATATTCTCATAACTGTAGTGATTTATGCGTGACCTTTGAAATAACGGTTTTTGGTCACATCTCAGTATTTTTTGGTGGTCAATTCAATTGTTGTGCAGATTTCAAAAATGGCGGAAAACCTACAAAGTTGGAATTTTTGTTTTCGATTGCCAAATTGGAAAGTATTATTCAAATGTACTCAGATTTCTAACATTTTCTGCCAAAAAATTTTTCCAAAATTCAAACTCAACTTTTTTTTTACATATCCGAAGTGAAAAAAAAACTTCACGCAAAATTGTTGAAATCTTTCAAGGTTGAACTAACCTTAATTCTGAACACTGCTGTGAAAACAGAATGAAAAAATATCCATCGGTTTTCATTTTATAGCCTTCCAGAGATTCCGCACGGAGTACTCAAATAATTTTTATTCAAGAAACTGGTGGCCCTACGGAGGCCAAAATTGAGCTAATAGGCCCCTAGAATGACCTAGATACAAATATGAATTTATCAAAAAAAAATTTTTTTTCAAAAAAACTTTGATGGGATTCGAGCTCGCTCCACTTACGGAAAGAGGGACGCGTATAAATTGGATTTATTCTGATTATAATGACGTCCGTCACCAGGCAACTGTATTACATCTAATTTGACCCTATTTTCCGAATCCGGAGAGAGTTCAAGTCCTACCAAAGATTTTTAGAAAATATTTTTCTTCTTGATAAATTCATATTTCTATCCAGGTCACTCTGGACGCCTATTAGCATAATTTTGGCCTCCGTAGGGCCACCAGTTCATTAAATAAGAATTATTTAAGTACTCCGGACGGAGTCTTTGGAAGGCTATAAAATGAAAACCAATGGATATTTTTTCATTCTGTTTTCACAGCAGTGTTCAGAATAAAGGTTAGTTCAACCTTGAAAGATTTCAACAATTTTGGGTGAAATTTTTTTTCACTGTGGAGATGTGAAAAAAAAGTTGAGTTTGAATTTTGGAAGAATTTTTTCGCAGAAAATCTTAGAAAATTGAGTACATTGAAAAAAGGCTATCCAATTTGGCAATCGAAAACAAAAAATTCCAACTTTGTAGGTTTTCCGCCATTTTGAAATGTTTTCTCCAGAATTCTATCGAACAATTGAATTGACCACCAAAAAATACTAAAATATGACCAAAAACCGTTATTTCAAAGGTCACGTATAATTCACCACACTTATCAGAATATTGCTCAAAGTTGACATTAAACAAACAGGGTGTATCTCGGTTATGCTTCGAAAACGGGGTATATATCATGAGGCAAAAATGACTTTCCCAATGTCATCTATACGGCTATATATGTTTGACCAGTTTATGGTGAAACACCCTGTTTACTAACCTCATTAAGCAGAAGTCCTTGAATGTCCTGAAAATACCTCTGTATGTTTACGAATTCGTGCCTGGTGGATGAAACTGAAAAAATAGAAATATATCACGAAAGAAAATATTATATTATTTTCTCGGAACTTCTATATCAAGCCCCTCTAGTGAAGGCAAGAAAATGAATAACACCCTCACACCCCTTCAAATAATTTGAATACGTGGTTCGAATGTATACCTGGGGAATGTTTAAAATTATACTGTATTCAGCTGAAACAAAGGACTTATGTCATCTGTGAAGACATTACGTGTACACATAATTCAGTGCCGATATTTGGGCGTTGCATTTAGATGATCTTCAGTACATTAAAATATTTCATATGAATAAAATATGAATTCAGATTACAGCAGTGGGAACCAAACTTAAAACAATTCAAGTAGTGGGCATTTCGAACTTCGATTTCTGAAAGATACAATGGGAGGAGATTGCATTTTGCTTTGAATATTTTATAAGTTTTTTCTCTTCCAATATCTAAAACATTAATAAGTAATTCTATCTAAAGAAATGGTATTTATAGGATTTTTCCTTACGTAAGAAGTATCACACTATATTTGTTTGGAGCAATATTACTCGAAAAAAAGTGGCCTTTTAAATAAGAGCAACAAATTTATGATCTTCATTCACCTCGAAGTTCTCTACACTCGAAGGTGCTCCTGGAATTACGCTAGTGAAATTTTATTCATCAAAGCTTCATTCACCAGGTATCGAGTCTCTACAACCCTTTCGACCTTCGACAAGATGAGTCATTCTGATGATCGGTAAAACCGTGAAATCAATTCCTCGGACAATGCTTCTTCAATGTAGAGACTTTGGTCTATTGACTGATTGGCTCAGGTCGAGGTGAAGTATAGGTCTATTTACAGACAAATATGAGTTCTTGTAATTTTAGTCTAATGAATAATATTGAAAGAAAATAAATGATTGAGGAATTCATTGAACTCCACATTCACTTGGTTGGTCTATTTCCATATCACGGTGAAAACAATTATATATTTTATTCGTCAAACCAAAAATTTACTTCTCGTTTTTTGAATCTTCTGTTATTAGGAGCTTTGTATTTTTTCAACATGACATGTAATTCTCTTCTTTTTGCTACTGGCGGCTATGATGTCTCTTCATGTATACATGTGTATGATTTCTGTGTCTCGTTAATTTATTTGATTTTTGTGACTAAAGATTTCAAAATATTGTCTATTACGAAAACTGTTCTTATTTTCAACTTCCACTAAATCTCCTAAATTTTTCTGATGGACTACCAATATGAGTAATCATATTCAATGAATTTCCTTGATGGTTTCTTGGTTGCTGTTCTTGATGATTTATTTGTCGATTATGAGTTTTTTCCTTGAATTTATTGATCAAAGGATATAACCTCATGAACGGTTGAAAAAAAATCTTCTCCAATATTAAATTGAATTCTTTTTTGCATATAAATCGAGATATCTTTTTATGTGTCTGCTTTCTGAAGACACTCTCTTCGAAATGGATTGAACATCTAGAAATAAGCGTTCATTATTCTCTACTTAGTCTATTGTAAATTTAATTGTGAATTATTCAATATTCAACTATTCGATTTTACCATCGATATTCTATTTTGAATAATTATTGAGTACTATTTTAGAGGAGTCATCATCATTCGTAATGTAGCAATGTAACCTTTGATGAAGTTTGAATATTGTAATTTATCGAAGAGTGTTGGGTGTTTTTCAAAGAGATATACTTATTTCAGGTTTTAGGTTTAAAAAATTGTAATGAATATTTTGTTAAATTTTGGCCTGTGGTTCTGATAGAACTGAAAGGGGATGGAAATAAACTCTGTATAATTTGCATCGAAATTTCAGGCAAATAACAAATGTCCGAAGAAAATCATTCAATACTGACATCGGTTTAAAAGATTGTCTAACGTTCACACTAACAAAGCAAGGAATGGAGATCGACTTGATATTCAACTGCCTTTCTTGAAGAATCTTCCCATGAGCTCCAAGGTTGCTAGTATCGTTATCATATATCTTCCAAGGCAGACACGAGCCTAAGATAATAGACCCACGCATTCGTTTTGAGGCTGTACGCCCTTCGAATCATCCAACTTCTTTATTACGCCAACAGAGCGTCCAAATCTCACAAAAATTGCACGAGAAATTATTACAACCAATGTTGAGCCACAGTGAAATAATCATTAAAATCGGTGCAACATTTTCGGAGATAAAAACTTACTCGCTTGCAGATGTTTATTGTCGGTCCTAACGATGATTTTACCACCTCCTATGATTGAACTTAAAGCACCTTTAGGGCCTTTGCCTTAGCGACCACATAAGCGGACTGTGGCTACTCAAATTGAAAAAGTATTTGGGTTATTTTAGTATTAATTATTGTTTGAAGGATTCATTTTCGGCATTTCTATATTTGCTACTCGAATAGTTTTTAGCTCAACAGAAAAACGTTCATTGTCCCCTCGTAATCTTTCGAAATGGCGAATATCGCTTAATTCTAGGGGAAAATTAGTCGTCATTCAACCAGAGAGGTTTCATTTTCAAGGATTGGATATAAACACTTTTTTGAAGTTTTTGTTCGAGCAAGAGCGAGTGTAAAGAAATTACAGAAGAAACAGGGAAGATGCGAACAATGCGACTCACATTCATATGTATGGTCCGAGCTGACTAAGATTTAACCTCAGTAAAAAACTCTGACGCCCCGTATAAGTGTAGCAATATTCCATTTGTTCGAAAAATTATCTGGCATATCCATATTTGAGGGTATTCCTTGGAGCAACATTTTTTCTTCGTTCTCAGTTGAATGGATGCATTTGCTGATTATATTTGAGAAAATTCTACAAAAACATCTAAAAAGTTTGGTTAGGAGCTTTTACGTGTTTGTTCAAATTTGTTGCCAAAGCGGTCATCTTTTCACGTATTGAGCCCACCAAACGCAGTATCAGTTCACGATGGAAATATTTGGCGATCTTTTTTTCATAAGGTCCTCATGAAATTCTGTCTGAGCCTTTCTGTTTTAATCTTTCACTCGAGTACTAGATCTGTATTTATTTCACCCATTCACCAATTTGACCATCTGCATTATGCCCTAGACCTACTCTCTAATTAGTTCTTTCTGAAGTTTTTGTGTTTGAAGGCTGGCCTAACGATCTCACAGATAGGTTAGAATTGAAATCCAGTACCTGGTTGAAAAATTAAAGCTTGAAAGATCATGCCGAATTTTGTGAGGACCATATAATTATAGGATACCACAATATATGACATGAAAACAAGAAATTTGGGATTCTTTTCAATTCATTCTAATGACATTCGTTTCATTAACTAGTTAGCATGCCTCAAACATGATGTCCAGGAAATAATCTCGAAATTTGGCATATTTCTGTTCCGTGTGAATGTTATTCACACAAAATGAACTGGAATATAAATAGCGCCTGTTGAAAATAATATCCTAATGAGTCTAATGAAAATAATTATGGATATTGCAAACATCCATGTTGCAATTGTCATTTTGATGAGAAATATATGTACATATTATATATATTTCAGAAGAAAAATAAATCGATAAATGAGAAATCACGAAGAAAGCAATTATTTTCGAAATGATTTATCTGGCTATAAAATTTGCAGCATTATTTGTTACGATTCCCATGTTGATTCGTAGAAAAAACCTTTTTCCGTGGGTGTTCTTTTTATCAGATCCTTTCTTTTGTTTACTTTGACTGCTATGAATGAAATGTCATGCAATCGTTCATCTAAACGACAAAGGGATTCGTCGCGTTTATTCAATTCGTTTGGAAGAACTGACTGAATCGCTCACAGGTGGTTGATTGTATTGAAAAATTTCACAGCCGATAAAATCAGAATCTTCGATCCTTAATTCCTAGACCAAGGAACTAATGACGCATTTAAGAAAGAAGCGCCTCGTTTTGACTATCAATTACCCTATCAGGCAATAAAAGTCTGAGTCCTAGAGATACTGGAACCAATTTCATCGAAGATCTAGATGAATATATTATTAGAAAAACACTAACACTCGCGTTCGTTAATTTTCGTATTCAAATTATTTGCAATGTTTTCTGCCGCAAAAACTTCGTTGGTCGTGGTGAAGGTGAACCCTAGAACATTCGCGCAAAAATGAAATTCTATGTCGAGGGTGAGGCGTGAAGAGACAAAATTACGTGCTCGCAAAAGCTCCCGATTCCAAGTCAAAGCTTATTTCAATTTTTTCTGGTACCTAATGCTTGTAATTGCTCAAGTTTCGTATCTCCGATCAAACGAACTGAATCAAATATTGAATGGATCAACAGATATGTCCAAATCGTTGAACATTTCTTGTACCATCTCTTTATGTGGATTTTACATTTCATTCTTAATCATCTGTCCTATTCCATCTAGACTTTTTGCTCCCATTTTCTATAGTGGACAGAGTGCTACCGTTTTGCCCAAATGTTATTTTCGAATCATTTCAGAATGTTGTCAAAAATCTAGGTTGGATTCTCTGATGATGAATTAATTCAATACCAACATCGATTCTGCCTGACCGGCCTGCCTCATACACGATTATGTGAGAACGGAACTCCCAAGCGACTTACAGAGTAGGTTGCACATCAAAAGGCGACGGCTGAGTTCGCTAATCAGCCAAATCGGTCGTAAGATGTCGGAGTTGACTTTGATCATTTGAACTTTTGGGGATATTTCTTCAATATCTCAGAAACTACGTATGTGATCGGATAGAAACTTCGTGATATGTTGTAGAATACCGACGCGCAACTACTTGCAAAGTTTTGTTAGAACCGTGTGGTTAGCAAACTTTGAAAACAATTTTGTTCGAACATTCTTCTAATTCTTGTTGGAAATATTCATCAGATCCAGATGGACTTTTGCACTGTCCGCGAATTGATTTTTTCACAATAGTTTACCAATCCATTCCATTTTCGTAGAATATCAGATTTTTTTTCTCCTCGGAGTCATTGTTGATATAACTCGAGAAATACCAATCCGATCATAATGAAACTAATTGGCAAACGCTTATGCACAACTTTGCGTAAATATCAAACTGATCGTGTCATCAGAAAAATTAAAAAAAGTCTCAGTTTTTTTAAATTTGAACATGCGCGCAAAAACTGCACGTCGGCACTTTCATATAATTTTTTCTTAATGGATTATTGTTTGCATATAAGTTGCATGAGTAAGTTCGAAGAATACTCAGTTTCCTTACTATCATACATTTTTCATGAAAAAAATTTAATTTAATGTTAATAGTTCTATTTCAGACATTAGGAGTGAAAACCCTGAAAAATCCTAAAAAATAAATTCTTGGATTGTCAAAAGTAGAGTGCACTAGTCACAACGTAATTGGAACGGTTTTGGTGACAGATCTTGGACCATAACGTCGAAAAAACCATTCACAGGTCCTTCATTAAATCCACTGCTGCTAAATGTCAGAGGGACCATATGATCGAATGTCGCCCTTTCGGCTTTCCGAAAATTACAAATTCCAATTCTATCTGGATCTCAAAGCACCTACCTTCCACTTGTGCGGCGATGGGCCTCCTAGAAGGGATTTTCTGAGAAGTGTAGCATTTGTTGATGCTTCTTCATTGAAAAGTTGCCAATAATGTTGTTGGACCGTATATAAGTTTGTGTTACTATTTCCGGCGCCAGTGAGGGCCCTGATTGATTTGGCGGGAGCCATCGGCTCTTAGGATTATCCTTTGCGGTATTTCACACATGAATAAAGAAAGGAGCCATGAATGGCCGCATGGCCTTGTAATAAGTCCCAGAGGATTTGTGGACAAGGGAAAATTGTCAGAATTTCCTTCCAGGGAAGGCCTCTGAACAAAGACGTCTCATATTTGACATTTGCCGTTTTCTGTCGCCGTCACCTATGGTGGGAACGATTTTTTTATGCATGTTCTTTTGACACCTTTATTCGTAAGGAGTGGATTGTTTCTGAGATATCGTGAATTCTGATTTTAACTCTTCTAATTACATAGTGATCAATAAAAAAAAATTTGAGAAGTACTGACGTTAAGTCAGCAGCTTTTGCGAGGTTGCGAAGCGGTCCTCTTTTCACGAATTGACCCCGCCAAACGCAGGTTTACTTCCTGATGAAACGATTTGGCGATTTTCGAACCATAATTTCCTCATGAAATTCTGCATGAACCTCCACTGTCATTTTTCTATCAAGAACTGGATTTCAATTCGATCCAATTTATATTCATGGAAATATTGAGCGACTAAAATTTTGAATGGGTATGAATTATATTGAGCGTATTTTACCTATTCACGAATTTGACGTTAGTTATTAAGCACCAAACCTACTCTGCAAAGTTTCTTTTGGAAGGTATTGTGTTTGCGATAGGCCTTGACGCGACCGTAAACACAATAACTTCCGAAAGGCACAACTAAGAAAATCGATATTTCTGGAGTATGTTCATACCTAGATTATGAAGGCTGAATTGGTGATTTTGTAAAATCCACCTAATGATTTATTGGAAAAACTAACCTTTGAATGAATGTATTTACTGTCGTAAACACCATAATTTTTAGACTCAATATTTGTAGAGCAGATTTAAAGCTTAATAAAAGACGCCGAAGTCGTGAATGGGTATAAACCATCGAATGATTCCGCAGGTATAGATACTTTCGATTTTTTTTCCTATATTTCCATTAATAAAGATCCGATGAAATTGAAATGATATATTTGGTCGAAACATGACGGCGTTAAGGTTAATGGGAAAATTTATGGAAATAATATGACCGGAATCATTGGACGCATTCGATCCATTCATGAATCTAGCCCCGTAATCAATCCCCAAGTCACTCTTCGCAAAATACAGTGGTGCTGCCTATAGCGGCTGAGCTTGTAACGAACTTTCGCCTATAATGAAAAAATTTTCAAGGTAAGAAAAATTGTATCATTAACCGTGCTAATATTTTCGCAAATAACGAACCCGTTTATATAACGAACTTTCGTTAAAAACAAATTTTACTGTTCGGTATATTCGAGAAATCTTTCGGTTATAACGAACAAATCTATATTTTACGAAGTGAACAGAAGAAAAATGTGAAGATGGAAAGTTCCCCACAAGGTTCATACATAATTTTATGAGGATAATATGATCAGATGATCACAGAATAAGGAATATTTGAAAAAAATTTTTTTTTCAAATTGTTCTAAAGACGCGACATCACGAAATTTTTCACACAGTTGTCAATCAGCATTTTCAAACTAGCTGATACGTTACATCATCATTAAATCTGTAAACTTTGAGTTATTCCGAAAAAAAACGAAATTTGACATATTTTTTCAAAACATCTCCAAAATTATTATCCGAACTGAAATTTGGTACACTACTGCGAAATATGGAACTCAAGGCCTGAGCAAAACCTTTTTCCAAATATGATGAATAGTTTTCGATAAATAAATTTCGATAAAAATTGTTTTTTAAATTTACTGACTGAACGACCACAACCAAATTCTGAGAAAAGTTGGGCGTTATTATTTTTCAACTAACAACCAAGTTTCAATTCATTCGTTTCAGTAGTTTCAGAAATCCCGGAAATAATCTGAGAACGCCTGTGATTTTCTCAAATCATATTTGGATCAGAGGCAACAGATTGTGAAGGTGTGTAATGCTTTTTCACATAGTATAGTACAGACATTAGAGGTAGCACAGGGTGGTGTATTGGGTCCTCTGCTTTTTTTAATATTCCTGAATGATCTTCCTGCCTGCGTGCAGTTTTCTGTTGCGTTGCTTTTTGCAGATGATTTCAAGTTGCTCAGAAAAATTTTAAGCATAGTCGACTGCAATCTTTGGCAAGCTGATTTAAGTGAGTTCGAGCAGTGGTTCAGTAAAAATAAAATGTCTTTGAATGTTTCTAAGTGTCATGTCGTCAGCTTCACTAAAAAAAAGCCGATAGAATTCGAATATAAAATCTGCACAGAAAAAATCACACGAAAATTGGAGGTAAAATTTGAGATTTGGCAGTCATTTCGAGTACTCAACAAGTGAAGATTTGAAGGTATTAGGTCTATTAATGAGAAATGCTAGGGAGTTTAAATGTGCGACAACTTCTTTTTTATACAGGGACTTTCACGAGGAACCTCACCCATATTTATACGGGAAACTACAGAACGTATTTTCATGAAATTCAGCACTTATAAGTATTTCACGATGCTGATGAAATCTAAAATATTTTCAAGGCATGAGCACCTCCGGTTTTTCCGGAAATGACGTCAACTTCCGTTTTTCAAATTAGAACACCATTTTTTCATTGCAGAAATAGATTCCTTAGAAAATTTCAATTTATTTTGATGTAACATTTTTCAGTTTTGGTTGGAAAATTCTCTCTGAGCGGGAAAATTCGAAAAAAAAATCGAAAATAGAGCTCCGCTGAAACAAGAATAACTTCGAGGTTTTTGGATGGAAAATTTTCATTTTTGGGATTTTTCAAGATGTAAGATTGATGTATTCACTTTAAAAATCGAAATCGCGATTCATGATACAGGGGGTGAAAAAATCGCTTTCAAAGTTAGGGATGACAAAATCGTGAAAAATCAATTTTTTCAAATTAGAACCCCATTTTTTTATGGCAGATATTGAATCTACGTTAAAAAATAATGTGAGTGTATGCATCACACCCTTGCCCTAAAATGGATATTTTCTGAGTTATTCACAAAAAACTGTTTTTAGTCTTGAATTTTCAGCTATTTCTTTTCCCTTCACGCCAAAAAGATGAAATTTTCAGGAACTGTTATTTGAACCATGCTGTAGATTTTTCACCCCTTCTTGAAACCGACTTCAAGTTACTATTAGGAGAACCATGGCAAACTCTCGCAGTTATAACTAGAGAAGATGCTCAAAGTTTTGACCGTTAATTTCTAGACATTTATTTATACGTCTCAGGAATGCTTCGTGCGTTGCTCTTCTTATTTAATCGGGAGGAAGAGATCTGCAAAAGTGTTTAAAAACCAAATTGAATTTCAAAACTATGAATCTAAAAATCTAAACAAACCTGAACGCATTTCTGACTCGTTCTATGCAGTCCTCTTTATCAGTCAGGGGAGTTGAGTAGACAATATTTTTTATCCTACCCCAAAGGAGTTAAATCGGGAGAACGTGGTGGCCAAAGATGTGGACCATTGTTCGCCAACCATCGATCTTCAAATAGCCTGTAGAGGATATTTGACACATTGAGTGAATTGTGTGGAGGCGCGCCATCTTGTTGATACCATAAGTCATTATGGTTCTGTACTAGCGGCTCAATTATTTGAGTCAATATGTCAGAATATCTATCTCCTAAGGGAGAACATTCTTTAAATAATGCAAACATGTGTAGTGTTCTATCTTACCAGTTAAAGTCCCCATCATAAATGTGAACATCGAGAATTGCATAATTTTTGATGGCGCAAAAAACATTGAAACTCCAGGTCTCTTGAAAATTCCATTGTCTGAAGTGGTGGTTGTTCTCTTCATCCCAATAATGACTGTTATGCCTATTGAAAGAACCATTCTTTGTGAATTTAGATTCATCTGTCCAAATTATACAGTCCAAAAAGTTTTCATTCTCTTGAAATCGAATCATCATAGCTTCGCAAAACTCTGTTCTCCTGACGAAATCAGTTTCCTTCAAATGCTGTACCCTATTGAATTTATATGGGTGCATTTTCTGTTTTTTTAATATTCTCCAAACACTCGATTGAGATAATCCCAGATCAATCTCGGCATCTTTGAGAGAATTTTGAGGATTCACACGAAAATATGCAAGAAGTGTAATTTCGTTGTTCTCATCTTCTACTACACTTTTTTCTCTGTGTGTAGTTTTCTTAACGAAAGATCCGACATTTCTCAAGTTTGTCATGGTTCTGTTAATGGTATCTCTCGTTGGTCTGGGTCGGTCAGGAAACCTCTCAATGAACAGTCGAATCGTTCTATCTACAACTTTATTACATTCTCCATGAAGTAGAATGAGATTTAAATAATCTTCATTGGTAAAATTAGGCATAGTGATCGATTTTATAACTTAATACGAATTATCACCAAATTAATAGTAAACACAAAATGCTACTGAATAAAGAGGAATTTGGCAGATGTAATTAATGATATCTATCATTAAAAAAAAATAATGTGAAACATGGTAAGTTTTTGCATATGGTTCATAAGGAATTATTTATTTATCACTGGAGAGAAAACCGATGGCCGATTACTTGAAATAAAGAGGTTTCCGATACAAATTCGAATCCAAATTCGCCATCTATTTAGGAACAACCTGTAACTTTTTTCTCTTGCATATTAGGGTAGTAAAATCTAAAACATGGTTTAAGTAACAGTTCCTGAAAATGTCATCTTTTTGGCATGAAGGGAAAAGAAATAGCTGAAAATTCAAGACGAAAAACAGTTTTTTGTGAATAACTCAGAAAATATCCACTTTAGGGCAAGGCTGTGATGCATACACTCACATTATTTTTTAACGTAGATTCAATATCTGCCATAAAAAAATGGGGTTCTAATTTGAAAAAATTGATTTTTCACGATTTTGTCATCCCTAACTTTGAAAGCGATTTTTTCATCCCCTGTATCATGAATCGCGATTTCGATTTTTAAAGTGGATACATCAATCTTACATCTTGAAAAATCCCAAAAATGAAAATTTTCCATCCAAAAACCTCGAAGTTATTCTTGTTTCAGCGGAGCTCTATTTTCGATTTTTTTTTCGAATTTTCCCGCTCAGAGAATTTTCCAACCAAAACTGAAAAATGTTACATCAAAATAAATTGAAATTTTCTAAGGAATCTATTTCTGCAATAAAAAAATGGTGTTCTAATTTGAAAAACGGAAGTTGACGTCATTTCCGGAAAAACCGGAGGTGCTCATGCCTTGAAAATATTTTAGATTTCATCAGCATCGTGAAATACTTATAAGTGCTGAATTTCATGAAAATACGTTCTGTAGTTTCCCGTATAAATATGGGTGAGGTTCCTCGTGAAAGACCCTGTATAAGGCACTTGTAAGACCACATCTGGAATATGCCTCGGTAGTATATATAATATAATTTACATGTGAAAAAATATGAAGAATTTCCATTTATGAAATCCTATCGCTCTATATTAATCGAGTTCAATTTTCAATTAGTTATATTAATTTCAAGGTTCCAAACTTAAATTTAAGATTGCACAATGAGAACATATTTTTTGTTAAACCTATAAACACAATGTTAATTATCTGTAATGAATTCGTCCAAAAGTTTGCTATAGACATATTCAATACTGGTGTAAATGAGTTGAAAGCTCTTTTGTATTTGTAATTTTTACCTCTCTACATGCATGTGTAATTACTCTAAGGGTGTATATGAGGAGATTAAATAAATAAATGAAAAAAATAACACAAAATATCAAAGGGCTCTAACTCCGATACTTCTTGACCGATTTCGCCCATTAACAAACTAAACCGTCGCATTTTAAAACAACAATGTTTCAGGTCGATAGGATTCTCCGTACGCTCGTAATCGTGCCTACGGACTACCGGATTTAATCGATTTTGACACAGGATTCGCCATCAGTGAGTCCAACCTAGTCGTTTGGGACCAATGCCGGGTCAAAATACGAAAATTACAGACGTTTGGACAAAACGATAGTTCCCCTAGAACATGCGTGCAAAAATGGGTATAAACCCAAAACCGTTCTACAGATTTTGCATTCCCTGAGAAGATTTCAGGAGGTTTCCGGCTAAACTCAGAGCACATTCAGAGAGACAGACTGCCACAGCCAGGCAGACATAACTGAATCTGACCACGATTTATTTATCAGTTAGTCTAACCTATCGTTGAAGATCATGTTCGGTTCAGAATTCGGACATTTTACCGAATTGACAACGCACCATTATCGTATGCTATAATCGCCGTAATATTTCTTGAAGAATAATATCGATATTCGTATCATCCATAAAATCTCAATATAAAAAAAATAAAATTATTCAGTTGTGTGTGGTTAGTCAAACATTTTTTCACAGCAATGTATGAAAACATTGATTTGGATCAGTACTATCTTGCGGGATTTTTCTATAACTGAATTTATTTATATTCCCTTTCTTTACTTCTCCATACACGAGTCATGACTGTTTAATTTTCGACAATCAAATGAGATACGTCGATTTGTTTGACCTTCATCCTATCAAGAATATTTCAAAGCCGTGGGCCCACTAAAAATAGAGGATTTTGATGGCACCTTGGATATAATATTTTTCTTGAACCGCCTAGCTAACCAGTTATTCCTTACCTAGGTCCATAGTCTTCTTAATTCAGAGATAGCTCGATAAAATTCTGTCCAGTATTTCCAGGAAATTATAAATTACTTCATTCATTCAGTAATTAATGAAAGGAATTTGAGGCTTCGAGCTGATTGACTTGTTGGATTGAATGAACAATTGATAAATCTTTGAGGTAGGTACAAGAGACGCTCTATATAATCAATATTATATTATCAGTGGTACTTTTGATCTCATTGCATCACTATTCATGTCATGAATCATCGGTTATTAAGCTGGTGTATTTTGGTCTTCACGTTTCAACTTGGATATAAAGTGCCGCCATAAATAGGTTAATCAATGTTCGCGTATTATTCTGCAATTTCGAAATGAGGTCGAATGACATAGGCTATCGACTTCGGAAACCATCGCAAATAAAGAAAGAATTATAACTTAAGGAATATCCTAAGTTCATATGGAAAAATAAACAATACCGCATCTATGGTTGATCTTGGGGCCAAAAAAAATGTATGTACTTGATATCACATTGAAAACTGACAACATTGTGACTTTTAGGACAAATGGTTATATATAAATAGCTGTGGGAAAGATACCATAAGAAAAATGTAACCTTTCTTTCACAGGGTTCTGCTCTACGAATAAGCGATTAACTATCTCCAGGAAAAGATTGATATGGTGTCTTTTTAACTGATTACGCGAATTAATATCAAATGGATAAAACTTACCGGCAAAAAAGCAAATTTACACGACTCAAAACTTATATTTTAACCTCATTTCTGTTTTCTCATTAGATGAAAAATTTTACAATGTTGGGGCACAGCTTGCTATAGTTTTGTCCAAACGTTGGTAATTCTCGTTTTTTTTCCGAAATTAGTCTCAAACGACTAGGTTAGACTCACTGATGACGAATCCAGTGTCAAAATTAATTCTGTCCGTCAGTCGTGGACAAGATAACTGTCGAACAGAGCGAGCTACCGACTTGAAACTTCCAGCCCTTTCAGGGTAGGTATCGCATCAGAATGCAGCGGTTGAGTTCGTTAATTGGTCAAATCGGCCGATCGGTTCGGGAGTTATAGCCATTTGAAATTTTATTTTATGTATCCCAGATATTTCTGGAACTACTGGGCGATTTGATTGAAACTTGGCAGCAACACGACGCGCAACTTTTTGCAGGATCATATTAAAAAAATTACTCATACCTTGACTTATTTCGTAGCAGTGTTTCAAATTTCAGTTCGATACTGTTGTAATTTTTGGAGAAATTAGGAAAAAATCTGTCAAATTTCTTGGTTTTTCACGATTTGATCCCAACAAAATTCTGAGAGCAGTATTCTTCTACAACCAATTGCCAATTTTGAATGCGATCGCATGGGTAGATTATTATATTGTGGAAATAACCTTAAAAGTTCAGATGAGTATAATTCCAAATACGTTCTGGCCGATTTCGCCCATTCACAGACCGGCGCTTTATGATACGCAACCTTTTCTAGAAGCCGAAGCAGCAATTTTTCCAGCCTAGTCGTTTAGGCTAGTTTTGGGGCGATATTCGGAAATTACAGATATTTGGGCAACACTGTAACACGCTGTTTTCTGAGGCTCAGAACATGTCCGCAATAAATAACCTTGATATGTCTCTGAACAGATTTATTCTGGACGAATATTTCGCTTTACAACTCATTTCATTATTATCCATGAATAATGCACCAGAATTCGATAACTTTTATTGGAATTCAAAAGATAAACAATTATTCTTCTTCACACTAAGCGGTAAGATGGATTATTTAATGTGAAGTATGGAAATTAGTTACAGTTCAATCGGAACTAATAAGCATAGTCTTGAAAGGCTCTCGGCCGGATAGAATTCTCGAAATTTGCATCCTAGCTCAACCTAACAACAGAAGTCTGAGAAATGCCCAAAGAGACTTGTCACCTTGCGAAATTGCAGAAACAATTTTTGTTGACCAAATTCTAAATTCCATTCACTATCACGGCAGGTCTTGTCACTGCTCATTTTGCTCTTGGAGATAGATGTATTGAAGATTTCTTAGAAAACCTCCAAACAATCCTTAAAGAATACAGCTAAATATGTCCTGAGAAATACTTTCTGTAATGAACAAATCGCAGTACCTGTATGGAGGTATTCCAATGATATTTATTTATTAACTTCTTTATTAGAAATATGGAATACAACGGACTGTTTAGAGTCCACTACTGTATTCACTATACATAATTTGAGGTATTACATTATATTTAATAATGGACAAGAGAAAAACAATTCAATTAAGCCCATTTTAAAAATGAATCATTAGGAGAAAATAATAATACAATATAACAGATTTTTTTAAGTACCTTAACAAGAAATGATTAACAAACATAAATCGAACTATTTTAATGAGTAGTGATTTTTCAAGGATTCCTTTAATTTATTAGATTGAGTGGAAAGTTAATCCAAATAGTACGTTAGGCTTATTGATTGAGATGTCGGAGGAGCTATATATTGTATCGCTACATACAAAACTAAAGAATAGAGGTGTAAATGATATAACTTACACCCCGATTTGTGAATATTCTGCCCGATTTGTGAATACTGTACCCCATTTGACCTCTGGATTTATAGCTTGGACTGTTTTTGTTTTGTATTTTATATTGTAAGGTTATATTGATTTATTAGAAAACGAGTTTAGTTGTAAGCACCCACAGGTTGAAAGAAAGTTAAAATGTTAATTTATAGTTACGCACAGGTAGTCAATTCTAGTAACTTACCATGTTCATTTATATGATTGAATACACATTATTTATCTATTTATATTTATATTATTACAAGGTACCAATTTTGACTCCCCGCAAAAAAATAAAATCCTAAGGAATCAACATGGAGACCAAGATACGATTTCATGATAGAGTTTGATGACAGACTTTGATGACACTTATATTTATTATACTTTTTATTATTAATATTTAATTCTACTCTCAACATTAAATCCTTATAGTTCCAATTTTAATCATAAGAATATGATATTAGAAATATATTAACGAAGAACTACCTATAGTGTGTGAATTCAAAAAGATACCACCCATAAAATCTCGGCCCCCATGCAAAATCAGAAAAATTGCGAATAAGGATGAACTTTGGTTCGTAGGGGGACATTTTATAGGTTGCTTCCAATCAATTTGTATCAACATTATGAGCGTGATGACAGCAACCTAACGGCCGACCGTTAACACAATAACTTCCGAAAGAAACAACTTAGAAACTCGATATTTGTAGAGAAGGTTTGGACCTTAATTACGAAGGCCGAATTTGTGAATGCGTATTTCCAGTTTCCAGTATTTCGGAAATGGAGATTAGATCGAATTGAAATACAGTATTTTATCGAAAAATGACAGTTCGAAAGTTCATACAGAATATCATGAAGATGATATGATCAGAAGATCACAGAATATTGAATATTCGGAAATCAAAATTTGAATTTTTTCTTTCAAATTGTTCTAATGACATGATCATCACGAAATTTTTGCACCGAGCTACCCATCAGAATTTCCAAACTAGCTGTCAAGTTTTATTCCGATTTAATCAGTAGCTTTTGAGTTAATCCGGAAAAAACAACGATATCGAAAAAAAAACCACGAAATTTTATATATCTTTTCCTATTATCTCTAGAAAATTAGGGTGAAAATTTGTGAAATTTGGCTGTGTAAAATTTGCTGTAAAATATGATATTCAAGGTACAAGCAGAAGTCGTTTTTGGATTACATGAATGATTTCCGAGAAAAAAAAATCTAAAAAAATTTTTTTTCAAAATTCATTGACAGTGTGATCTCAACGAAATTTCGTGAAATTTGTGCGTTGTTATGCTCCAACTAACTGTCAAGTTTCAATATAACCGCATGAGTAGTTAATATCAGGAAATTAATCTCAAAACTTCAAATGGCTATAACTCCGAAACCGTTTGACCGATTTTGTCCACTACCGAGGTTAACCATCGTATCTTAAAATGCAACCCAACCTGTAATTTTCAAGTCGATAGAGTCCTTCGTACGCCCGTAATCGTGGTGATAGCTGCCGGACAGAATCGATTTCGACACTGGATTCGTTATCAGTGAGTCCAACTTGGTCGTTTGAGACCATTTTCGGCTCAGAATTCCAAAATAACATACATTTGGACAAAACGATAGCATGCTGTTTCCCTAGAACATGCGCCCAAAAATGGAACATTTTTTTTGACAGTTCCAATGATAGCGTTCCGGTTGAATACCCGCAAATCCCACGTGTGGAAAAAAATACTTCAACCACGACGAACATTGAACAGATTGTCTGGCCGATCGTAAACACAATAACTTCGGCAAGAAACAACTTAGAATCTCGATATTTTCAGAGTAGGTTTGGATCTTAATTTCGAAGGTCGAATTCGTTAATGGGTGAAAACCGCCCAATGATTCATAAGATTAATTTTTTTCCATTATTTTCAGAAATACATATTGGATCGTATTGGAACCTGGTACTCGATTGAAGAATGATAGCTTAAAGGTTCCTGCAGAATTTCATGAGGAACATATCAAAAGAGTATCGGCAAATTTTTCCATCACGAAGTGAACATGCGCGAAAAAGTTGCTCACTTCACGTCAGTGCTTTCCTAGAATATTTACTCACACCCCTACTTATAGTTTTGTAGATTTCGGAAGTATGATTGGGGTATATAAGAAACTGTTTGCGATAAAGATGCCGAAGTGTCGTAACTCTATTGAGAAAGTTAAAAGTTATTTCGTCCTTAATTTTTATTTCAACACAGATCCACGTACTCTCTGATAAGTTCCTGAAATTAATTATTCAATATCTTCAGTCCTTTACCTGAAGAAATAACAAAAGTCTCACAATTTCCTGGTGGGAACGCTCTTATAAATCTGACAGTCGTAAGATACTTCAAGTCATTTTCTACCAATCAAATCACGTTGTTTCTGCACAGTTTTTCAGAGCATCTATGGTATCTAAGTGTTTAAGCCGATGCATTAAGATTAAAAAATTGCTTCAGAACAGCCTGCGATTCCACTAACAGCTGTTTGCGCTCTAATGCAAATGGTTCTATCTCATAGATAGATAATTCAACTTAATTTATCGTGCATTGGACATTTTTTCATCTTGGAATATTCAATATGCCTCACTATTTTTCTCAGCTATCCCTTGGTGCATTTGAGTTAAATCTATGATTATAACTACAAGTCTTGCATGTTTTTCTTGACATCCATACCATCCAGTCGTTTCCCAGATGTCAATCAGGTTAATTTAATTGGAAAGAGTACCAGGATAGTTTTCATACGAGGATATTGAGCCTAGCTTTTATGCCGATAAAGCTGTGTGTTGTTTATTCGCAGTATTTCATAATCCGGTTTCGACGTGGAAAATATTCATTAGATATTAAGAGTGCAACACTTATTTATATTCGGACAGTGGTTGACATTATGGATATGCTGAGGCCTTAGTTAAAGCTTCCAGGAAGATGAATACATCTAACAGGCAAAACTTGTCGTGGTACTGGATTTATTGAAATATTTCTAAGAAAAACCTGAAAAAGCACTGATGTGAAGGCAGAAGCTTTTGCGCGCATGTTCAATTGAGATGACCGCTTTGGCAACGAATTTGAACTTGCTCGCAAAAACAGCATCCTTCACGGTATTGCTTTTTCAGGGTTTTTTCGATAGAGTACTGGATTCCAATTCGATCTTATCTGCGTTTTGGAAACATTGGAAAAATGAGGTTTTGAATGGGTATATCTACGGAATCATTGGGCTGATTTTACCCATTCACGAATTCGACTTTCATAATTAAGCCCCAAACCTACTCTACGAATATTGAGTTTCTAAGTCGTTTTTTCCGGAATTTATAGTGTTTATGGTCAGCCGAATTTGTGAAAGGGTAAAATCCACCCAATGATTCCGCAGATATACCCATTCAAAACTCTATTTTTTTAATATTTGCAAAAATACAGATTGGATCGAATTGAAATCCGGTACTTCATCGAAAAATGACTGTTCCAAGGTTCATAGAGAATATCATGAGGATAATATGATCAGAAGATCACAGAATATTGAACATTTGAAAAAAGAAAAAAAAAATTGTTCTACTGACACGGTTATCACGAAATTTTATACACAATTGCCCATCATCATTTTCAAACTAGCTACCAGGTTTTATTTCGATTGAATGAGTATGTTTCCAGTTATTCCGGAAAAAACAACGATATCGAGAAAAAAACCACGGAATTTTATATATTTTTCCCAATATCTCCAGAAATCATGGTCTTATCGAAATAAAACTCCGTACACTGCTATGAAATATAATGTTCAAAGTCTGAGCAGAAGTTGTTTTCGGATTTAATGAACAGTCTCCAAAAAAATTTTTACGAAATTTACTGACAGTGTCATCTCAACGAAATTTTGTCAATAGTTGCGCGTTGTTATGCTTGAATCAACTGTCAAGTTTCAATTCAATCACAGCAGTAGTTCTTGAAATATCAGGAAATTAATTTCAAAATTTGACTATTACTCCGAAACCATTCGACCGATTGGTCCCATTAACAAACTTAACCGCCGCATTCTGATGTGCAACATAATCTGAGAGTTTCAAGTCATTACCTCGCTTCTTTTGACAGTTATCGTGTCGTCGGCGGGCCGGACAGAATCGATTTTGACACGGGATTCGTCATCAGTGAGTCCAACCCAGTCGCTTGACACCATTTTCGGCTCAAAATTCGAAAATTACAGACATTTGGACAGAACGATAACACGCTGTTCCCCAGAACATGCGCGCCAAAATATCAATTGATTACCACTTTATCCAGGGCACTATTATTTATGTGTCAAATTTCGTAAGAAAACTCACTTGAAAAAAATTTAATCTTACATTTCGAAAATTGTTTGCCTGATTATACAACCTGGTGCAAGATTTTGCATATGAGGGTATTTTTAGTCATATCATGAAAATAAATGAATAGGTACGGGGTTTCCGAATAATTTCAACCATTCCTGAATTCAGTTCTCGTTATTGAGCCCCAAACCTTCCCATCAAAAATCAAGTCTATAAGTGTTTTCTTCCGGAAGATGTTTTCACGAATATTCGAATGAAACACAATAACTTCCTGAAGAAACTACACTCGGACTTGATATCTGCCAAGTGAGTTTCGGACATGATTGCAAAAGTTGACTTCGTAAATGTGTCGAAATCACTCAATAGATTTCGTACATCAAAAAAAATCCGCAGCTTTGCGTGCATGTCCCCAGCTCTTGTCAAAAGGTTCACCTACTCACGTATTGACCTCGCCAAACACAGCTTCACTTCCTGAAGAAGAAAAAATTGAATTTCTTTTCAATTGCTCTGATGACATGATCCTCGTGAAACTTTGATAGAGTTATTCCGAAAACTATAACGATACCTATAAAAAACCTCGAAATTTGACATATGTTTTACGGAATATCCTCTAAAATGAAACGAATCGTAGTCCACCTCGATTATGTCCTGCTGATTGTGAGCATAAATACTACGAAAAGGAATTAATTGTTTGATGTTCTTGAATGGGCGAAATGAGTAACATTCGTTTGAATTGAAATCTAGTTGTTAGTTTTAAAAAAGATGACACGTATCTTTCAGGAAAATATGGTAAGGATCACATTAGTGGAAGTAGAACAGAGAAAAGAGAAAATATCTTTATATCTCGAGAATAATCCACTGAAATATGCTGAAAAGTTTCACCTTTATGAGAAATCGATAAAATGTAATGTCAAAAAAATTAATTAACCTGTCATAATGTGTCCATATAGAACCTGTTTTTCCAGACAATAGTGAGAAAGAAAATTTTATCTTTGACACTTTGTGTCAGATATGACCATGAAAATATTTTGTGACCGAAAACATTGCGAAGAATACAACTATGATTAAAAACTTTAAAAACCAGGAAACAAAAATCCACTTCAGCGTTGTATTTTTTGGGTAGGCTGTTTTCAATTAAATCTCGAGATGTTGAAAACTCATATTTGGTAATGAAATGATGCCAATCGAATTTGCAAGAATTTTCGTGTCGCTATCTCACAGGTAAATAGGTTATTTTTTTATTTTGACGGTATCAAAAATATAAATTTATATATTTTACTCATTCACGACTGTTCTTCTAGCATAAGCTAAAAACCCAATTTCTGAATATCGGTTATTTTTGCGCGCATGTTCTAGGGGAACAGCGTTCTATGGTTTTGTCCAAATGTCTGTAATTTTCGATGGTTGAGCCGAAAATGGTCTCAAACGACTAGATTGGACTCACTGATGACGAATCCGGTGTCAAAATCGATTCCTCCCGGCCGGCCGTGGACACGATAACTTTCGAACGGAGTGAGCTAGCGACCTGAAACTTTCAGGGTAGGTCGCGCATTGGAATGCCGCGGTTAAGTTCGTTAACGGGCCAAATCGGTCGAACAGTCTCGGACTAATAGCCACTTATAATTTTGGAGTTATTTATATTTTATTTCAGAAACTACTGAAGCGATTGGATTCAAACTCTACAATTAGGTGGAACAGAACGACGCGCAACTTTGAGCCAAATTTTGTCAGGATCATATTGTCAGCAAATTTTTTTTCAGAATTTTTTTTAAAATTTTTTTCCAAAAAATTTTTTTTTTCGGAAATCGTTTATTATATCCGAAAACGAATTCCACTCGGACTTCGAGCTTTATATTTCACAGCAGTGTACAAAATTTCAGTTCGATACGATCATAAGTTTTGGAGATATTGGGAAAAAATATGTCGAATTTCGAGGTTTTCTTCTCGATATCGTTGTTTTTTCCGGTATAACTCAAGAAATACTAGTGCAATCCTGATAAAACTTCGCAGCTAGTTTGAAGATGCTGAAAGACAACTTTATGCAAAATTTCGTGATGATCGTGTCATTAGAACAATTTTAAAAAAAAATACTGTGATTTTCTTATCATATCATCCTCATTAAATTCTGTATAAACCTTCGAACTGCAATTTTTCGATGAAGTACTGGATTTCAATTCAATCTGATCTGCATGCTCGGAAATATTGGGAAAATAAAATTTTGAATGGGTATATCTGCGGTCCATCGGGTGGATTTTACCCATTCACGAATTCGGCCTTCGTAATTAAGGTCCAAATCTTCTCTGCAAATATCGAGTTTATAAGTTGTTATTGTGTTTACGCAGTCGGCCGTTAGGCCGACCGTAAACACAATAACTTCTGGAAGAAACGACTTAGAAACTCGATATTTGTAGAGTAGGTTTGGGGCTTAATTACGATGGTCGAAGTCATTAATGGGTAAAATCCGCCCAATGATTCCGTAGATTTACCCATTCAAAATTTTATTTTTCCAATATTTCCAGAAAATGCAGATTAGATCGAATTGAAATCCAGTAATTTATCGAAAAAAACCAAAAAAAAACTGCCGTGAAGGCAGCAGCTTTTGCGCGCATGTTCATTCGTTGCCGAAGCGGTCATCTACATTGAACATGCGCGCAAAAGCTGCTGCCTTCACGGCAGTGCTATTTTAGATTCTTTCGTTATAATCCTCTTCAAGAAAAATAAATCATGAATTCTTCACCGATAGGTCTAATATTTGAGATCGTTTCCGGCCCATATTTCGAAAAATACAGATATTCGGTCGAGATGCTTCGGTACGAGTACCAGCCCGCGAAAAGCCAATATCATCTCACTTTCGTCTGAATTGTCCGTGCTTTGAATTACTGACCAACATTTTGACTGTATGGTAATGTCTGATCATAAGCAACTCGTCGCTTCATCCGAACTACCGGCAAATGTAATAATTCCGGTCTTCATAGGTGGAATTCCTCAAGATTCTAACTGGTTCACTTACTTCCAATCAAAATATACGTATTTCGCGCGTTGGGACAACGTTTCATGAATGAGTTCTGAGAAGATAGCGCCTCTTTCGACTGCAAATTATGACGAGTTCACTATGGTGATGACATTGACCATGTGTTTCCCGCCAAAACATTAGACATTCTCGCAGGTTTTTTCAATCCACTGGCGTGCGGACATCTCTTTCGTTTCCCTTTCGATATTCCGTCTTCTCGAATAAAGATGGTATACCCACAATTTGATATCTTCACATTGACATTGACATTATAATAAGTATTATAATCTTTCTGTCTCTTGTTTCAAATTTATATTTTTCCGATATATATGATGGAACTAAAGTTTTCTAGATAGAACTTGGAAAACCATGAAAAAGCACCGACGTGGATTTTTTGCGAACTTCATAGCTAAATCAGTCAACCATTCTGACCTCATCTTGACTTGCTGATGAATACAATTTTGCGATTGTCTTATAGTTAAATCTTACTTTTGCTAACACATTCATGCTGTTATTTTTCAACCAATTACTCAGTTTAAGTCTAATGGAGTCTGTTTTTTTGAATTATTGGAAAAATGAAATTTTAAGCTCTAAAAATGTACTCGATAAATACCGAGTATCTAAGTAGGTACTTTCGGAAGTTGTTCAATATTTTCAAGTTCACGAGCATGTCAAATCGAATTTTAATCTAGTACTTCGTTGAAAAGTGATGAATGGAAGACTTTCATAAAAAATGAAATAAGAATTACTACGAAAATTATTCCTCAAAACTCTCCACACCGGTACCTGTTTCCATGTATCGATTCGATCAGACCATTATTTTCAGAATTATAAGTTCTAAAAGAACATTTCAGATGGACATAATTCTGAGAGCATTATTGAAAACATTGCTTAAATTGGATGATGGTCCCCTTTGGTTCGGAAACCACTGATACGATTCGATTGAAACTTGACAGTTAGTTGGAGTAAAACGATGCGTAAGTTTACGCAGAATTCTGTTTAGATCGTATTGTCCGTAAATACAAAATTTTTTTTCAAAATTTTTTTTCGTAAAAGTGTTAACCATAATTGGAAAAAAAATTGCTCAGACTTTGAGCCCCATATTTCACAGCAGTGGACCAAATTTTAGCTCGATACGGTTATAATTTTTTGAGATATTGGAGAAAAATATGTCAAATTCCGCGCTTTTTTTCACGGTATCGTTGTTTTTTTTCCCCCTTAAAATATATACAATGACTGAAACAATGAGATTCGTGTGGATCGATTATTTAGCTTCGAATAAACGCTTAAGGTGCGATGACTTGCATATTAAAATTAAAATTTGATCAAATGAATGAAATAGAAAACAATACGTACTTCTGCAAAATTAATCTGACGAAATTTCCATATTTCACGAAAGCCGTTTTGACCACAAACTCGCGATCAATCTACAGAGCAATTACAAAGATGCAACAACGGTTAGTTTCGTTAAACTATTTCCTTATGTTGATATGAACCAAGCAGGTAACGTTCAAATTTAATTGTTATAATTGTTCTGGATATAAACCCCATATTTCTAATTGACTTTAATGGTTCACTGAATTCAAATAATACGAAGTGGCAGTAAATATATTATAACTCTGATAAATTTTGTAACAAAGCTACACACATTTCACAGATTACACTTATTTCCAACAGTCGGTGCTATATAACCATATTCCAGGTACTGTAATTGAAATCGAGAATTGAATCTTGATTCTTGAAATAGGAAAATCTAATCAGTTGAACCTTGTATTCTAGGAATTCTTCACTTATCCTATTCATATCCCTCCTAAGTATAAGAATTTCTTTATTTGCATCTTTCACATTTCTTATTCAGAATAACTGTTGAGTGAGTTTCAAATCTAACGTCATTTCCAAAATGCAAACCAATTGATGCAGCACAGATGAAAACCTTAGACCGTTAATGGTGATTGAATATCGATTTTTGTATTGTTCGAAGCGTCACCGAGAAATATACCAGTGGTTTCTTCAAAAGTAAGGCGAAAGATACGAAAATTGAGAAAGTTTCATAGGTTCGTTCGAATGACAGATTGAAAAGGGAATCTATTTTTTATTTGAACATGAGACGGAATGAAGGAGTATGTTGTTTATTAAGGGAATTTGGTGTTATGTTTTTGAGATGAAGTAGAGGAATATCTTGGTCCATTAGAAAGGTGTACTTGCATCCAAAGATACGCCTCTGATTTTTGATATTGGTGGACCGGTGAGGCAGGTTCTCTTCATAGGCTAACGACCTGTTAGTTCCCGCGCTTGTGTCGGTTATAGGAACTACCCACGAACTATCCATACGTGGGGTAGTCGGAAAATAAGCAAGGAATTCTCAGTATTTTCCGACATCAGTTTTCCTCCCTACTAAGGCCCAGTTGAAAAGTTAATGCACGCCTTTCCCGGGTAAGACACTGTTTAATAAAATCATTTCCGAAAGCTGTTTCCTCACCTAGCCTTGGATTTGACAATATCAGTTCTCTCTAAAATTGTGGAGTTTTAAGTTGTTTTAAGATCGAAGTATGAATATGCATATTGATTTATTTCAACATCCACAGTGTAAATTATGGATTGTTTTGAAAAGCAAGTTTTGTACCTCAAAGCAATAACACAGGAAGCCGAACAGACTTCGGGTCCCCTAATATGGGAAGTTTATGTTTTATTGAGAGCTTGACAGGGACCACTTTCCTGTGAGGGTGACTTCAAGAGATTCCGGAAAAGGAGGAAATCTTAATACCTCAGTAAACATTTTCGGGAGAACTTGAAAATGGGGAATAACAAATGATGTTCCTTGACAATTTTTCTTAATATAAATCCTGGCTTTTGTCATATTATGATTCGAGGGGAAACTTCATTTCCGCTGATATTAGTTTTTTGTACAACAATTATTTCGTCAATAACATCTCGACTTCGTCAGGGGATAAAGTTAGGTTACTACTTCTACAAAAACGGTTTCTTTAAATACTGGATGATTGTTGAAATTAAGTGATAAGATAATACTGTTTTTTTTTTGGCTATACCAGAATTAACTGAAAGAGGCTGTGTTAGGGTGATTTTCAAAACCCTGTTTCCAAAAGAATGAATGCTGATGTGCTTTCTGAAAGCCGTGCCTGTTTGGCCAATGAACCGCAAGTTAATCTATATACCTCGGATTTCTTTGACTTACTAACGGCAAGTTCAGCTATAAAATAAAATAAATAAAAACCACCGTTGTTAAGAGAAAAAAATGATGTTTATATAGGAAAACTTCAGTTATATGCCCATATATCCATACACATTGACGAAAAAGAAGGCAGAGCCTTCGAGAATAGGACAATATATCAACTATCTTTTTGAAACAGGATTTCGATAATAATTTCGAAGTCCTTCATATCGAGAACAAGTGCAATAATATATTGAACCTTTTGTAAGCACAAGTAATAAACCGGTACCCTAGGAAACATATATTGCTCAATGACCACACAGATTTGAGCCGATCGCCATTGCACAGCCTGTTTCAATAAATCCTGGATTCTCCACAACAAAGCTTCATTTTTCATTTAGTGTTTAAGACGCCCACTTTTTTAGCAGTGGTAAGTTACCATAATCATTTGACGATATGATATAATTGATGAAACCATAGTTGTAAAAGAAATAAATATTATCGGAAATAAAGTGTCTCACTTCAAATCATATTCAGCTGAATTTCTGTCAAGTAAAGTCCAAAGCAGTCAGAAATTTTGAAATAATATTTCAATAACACAATGAAGTTGAAAATGCATTTTTTTAATCAATCGGAAAAATGTGGAGCTGTAGAGAATGTGAAATAAATTTGTAATAAAAATCTCGAACCCCCAGATGCAAGGAATCGTGAACCTTTTTACACAGTGATCCATCAGAAAACTGTTACACAAAGAAATTCAAAGTTGAATCATCAAAAACAAAATCAAAGTCATCCATTTTTTACTTAACAATAGGTACATCGATCGCTGATGATTTTGTCGGATAATTACATATTTTCATTCTTTTATAACTCACTTCAATTTGCGCCTAATATTTCTCCTGTTTTGTAATGAATCCTACTCTCAATTGAACACATACATGAAACGTGAAATTTGATATTTACGAGTCCTAGGAAAAAAATTTTACTTAGTCAAAAATATTTGGTAATAGTCTCAAAATTCGAAATCGAAAGAGCAAAAGTACCAACAACGCCAAAATAATACACCTCTCATATATATCATCATTTTCAGTCAGGAATATGTTTAGGATCAGTGCTGCTAATTTGGGTACACAAATCAAATCTTGAACATTGGCCCTTGTACCACAACGTTCAATCTATCGCTTATTCATTGAGTGTGTAATCTGTATCCACCCTAAGGTTTTTCTAACGTCTACTAAGGAATATACAATCTGAAGCCTTGTTCAAATGGATTCGAGTTTTTCTGTCATATATTCCTAACATTAACGGAAAACCCCTGTACAAATTATAGTTATTCTTCTACTTGGGCCCGGAATAATTACACGTCCATTGATAGTTACCGCGAAATTGTTATAAACAATGAAGTATGCAAGACCATCATCGAATTGTACACGCGCGTCTAGTTCCCGCTCTTAACATTCTAACATCTTTTTCTCTGTTAATCATTCTACAGAAAATTATATTGAATCATTCATAAACGGAAGGCAGAAGGAATTTACCGGGCTTTTGTTCATCTTCCTACTTGTTACTTTGAATGGCGTTCCTCAGGGATTCTTCTAGAAGCAATCAATATTTTAATTGAAGGAGGAAATTGAAGAATCATACGGCCCTTTGTTGGTTATGGTAATTGCTGGAAAAGCTGTAAGATCTGCGTTTGTTAGCAGGTGCAGTGCTTTACTGTTGTGACTATTGGCTACTTACACTGAAATGTCAAATCAGTATGAGGAATGTTTACCCTCATATGTGCTGTTTTGATGAGAAATGTACTAATGAAAAATGACAGATCATAAGATATAACAAGGTTTAACTCATATTAATTTGTTGGCGGAAGCTGAGCTGATTTATTATTTACTGAAATCATGTACCTAGCAGAAAGGACCTGTAAATTTACACAGGAATTGAAACCTTTCCCTTTCAAAACAATCGAATTATTACAATTTATCAACATAACATTATTCTTCAATATTCCGACCATTCCATAATTCTCAAACCACCTCTATTGAAATATCTGGGTTGAATTGATTCATCAGGACCTACTATGTCCATTCCTCAGAGGGCTGCTATTTAGGAAATTAGAGAAGGAACTAAAATAGCAATTAGGATTAATCCTCCGTTTTATTGTTCTTCAAAATATTTCCAATGAAGCATATTTTTGCATTAGATGCATCCGACTAAGAAATACCCAAAACATGCTCTGTGAATGCATCATCAGTTTCTTGTAGCACCAAAAAGTTTGTCGGTGTAGTTTGTTCCTCACTTGTGGAAAGTAATTAAAATGATTGGATGCTAAATCACGACTACGGATGGCCTATCAGTTCGATATTTTGAGTGTTGGAATAGTCAGTTGTTTGAAGTGTGACGTCACATTTTCATGGTGTTTCTTTCTCTCATTTCACTCACGACTTCTATTGAACAAATGGTTCTATACTATACTAACATAAGTGAATACGTTGTGAACCGGGGAGAGATTAAACTCGAAATAAAAAAAAAATGGACGATACTTGACTTCTTTTTGGGGGAGTTGCGAGAGAGAGAGAGAGCTCACAAGTTAACAGAACAACGTGGTCTTTCGACAATATTGAGTATTTAAAAAATTCTATCTAGTAAGTTCTCTACACAGTAAGGGATCGATCCATCTTCTGCGCCATGGTGCAACAAGAGCAAATTGTTCTGATATGTCTTTCACTAAGTTTTTGAACTTTCATCCCAATTGATCGGCCCAAAAATATGTGATCTATCGCTTGTTTTAATGTATGGCCTTTACTAGTTGTGTACTATTCAGATTTGACTGTAGCTCTAAAGGTACTGTTATCACATAGCCATTTCAACAAAAGTAGAAGGACACCCTTTACTTGGAAGTGCTGCTAGTAAGAACAGTCACTGTTCATTTTTAAAAATCCATACAATCGAATGCTGTTTAGATCTCGATACTCCTTGATTCAACCCGTGCGTTTGATGACACATTAGCTTTGTTTTGGTTTCGATTTCAGAACTGTTCGGAACGGTTCGAGCATTCGTGATTGCGAATTTGTGTTTCCGTTCATTTAAGAACCGATGCAGGATTTTCGTAATCCTGTTTTGGTTTTTTCAGAATCGATTCCGAACTGTTCTAGAACTGTGAAAGGAGTTCGGACTCTAGGGTCGGAACTGCTTCAGAACTGGGTAGTTTGCACATGCGTAGCGTGGCTGTTAGTGTGTCAAGGATTTAACTGGTTAACCTCAATTTTCGACGTCGTGCTGGATTTGGTTTTTCTAATATTTGTATTCGTTGACAAAACGAATTGTAATGTTTCAGCTCAATGTTCTTCTAAGGCGAACATATCTGAATTATATTCATCATTAAATTCATAATCATATCAATGTTGCTTTCAGATTGTTTATTTATTTTCGAAATTATTGCAGTAATAAAGAAAGATTTAGGAAAATAAACTTATACGCAAAAAAATTGAATTTGATGCAAGTATTCTCAAAAACATATCTTCAACCCTAATTCACACTGCTTTTGCAATAATAACCTATAAACTGCGACAGGGCATTCGCAAATTTTTAATTTCACCACAGACAAGACATGATTACCATTCCTCTTTTCTGTCATCGAATACAAACTCTATGAGCTTAATGAGAACTTTTTTCGCCGTTCGGTTCTCATGAGGACCATAGAACTGTTTTAGGACAGTTCAGAATCCGGCTTCAACAGCGAATCGGTCCTGCGTAGAACCAGAACTGTCCTAGGGCCGTTCTGAATTTCGGAACCAAAACAAAACCATCAACTTTTCAAATTGACATATTTAAGCTAAGTTTGCTCAACGGTTCGTTAGTGTATGAAAAATTACTATGATCTGTTATTCTAAACGTTCATACGCAGCTCTTCCATATACCTTTCTCAGCGATGGTATTTTGGAGCGCAACTTGTTGTACAGGAAACACAATATCTCAAACGTGGAACTCACCATAATGAATTACGATCGGAATTTCTGTGGAATTTTGAAACAGAATTTATTGAAATCGTAAAAAGGCTAGAATGAGTCATTTTTAGTTAATCCCATTTATTTTCGGATTTTGTTTTGATATTGACAGAATCAATCTGTCAATATTGACAGGATAAATGTGTCGATTAACAGATTAAATATGTCAATTGACCGATTTCTATTTTTTGCAGTGGCACTGATAGGACGTCGTTCGACGCAACCAAACCAATTGAAGTTCCACATTTAATAGTAGAATGTATATCTTCTGGCAGAAAACGAATATCCCCTCGGGTCCCTCGGTGCCGAAATATCTAAAAATACATCGCTGGTATACGGACGATTTTACGACCAGATAGGTATGTTACATTAAAAATAAAATGATCTTTTGATTTGGCCTTGGATGTGCAAAATGAATTACCTTCTTTTACTGACAATCGATACCTCACACAGTAATGAGGGTCAAGCACTTTTCGGAAATATTTGCGTCAACCAAAATCGTAGCACACTTAGTGAGATAATAAGATATTTGATTTGAAGATCAATTTCACTCTCGAAGAATTACGTAATGCAAAATCTGCCATACAGGTTTAGCTTGTTTTGTTTGGCTCTGCAGTATATTTCTATATCACGTCTTATCAATTTTCAGCCAGAGAAACAGAATACATATGTATATTAATCTAGTATTAATTCATTAAAACATGACTTCACCATCTATAGATAATATCGTTAATTCTTCTGATTCTTGATGAATGAAGTTTGAGGTGAAGCAATTATAATCAATGAGTTAGCTCGTATGTATATTCCATTTGTTTCACCATATTTAGTTTAGTTAGTATAATTATTATCTTCAAGATTTTTGTGCAATCTAAGTTTAGTACGATAACTTCTTGAATGAGAACATTTAATGGAAATTTCAAGCTACTTACTTACTTTTCGTGTATGGATCACAATTCTTAAATTTTGTACTTCAGAAAAAAAGGTTAGAGTAACAGACTCAATAAAGTTAAATAGACACGAATGTGGTAAAAAATATACCATGACAAGCTTAAGAGAATGAGTTTCCAAATCACGAAAACAATTAAATCTTTGAATACCACTGCAAATTTGTATATTCGAATATGCGGCATGCATACGATGAGTTAATTGAAGAAGATTTTTTCGAAAAACCCGAGATGAATTTACATTTGTCCAGATACCAGAACTTGGTAAAGGTTACTTTTTGCGCCTTTTTTCAAGGGAATAGTAGGTTAACCACACTGATGAAAATTTTGTGTTTGAATGTGTTTGTGTCACAGGCTGTGACGTCACGTTCTCTGATTTGCGTGCAATGTCACGTGCCTGCTGGTTGTAACTTCAAAACTCAATCTTCAATTCAGGGATAACTATGAGTTTTATTATTGTAAAAAAGTTGTGTTTGCAAATATATTTATTTTGGATGACAATATATTATATATTTTTCGTTCCGATATCTTATATTTTTACTTTTATTTTGATGATATTTTATCATTGTTGAATAAATATATTTCTGTTCAACCGAACACATTACATTAACGGGAGTTTGAAATATATAAAATGTGATATCTAATATCTATCTAATCTATCTAATAATAGTATTGAATCTTTCATTTTCATATATTTGAAACTGCCAATTCGTGAATATATTGTGTTTGGTAGAAACTGAATAGGTATTTTCGCATTTAATGAATATATTGACTGAAAAAAGACTACAATTGCATACACACTTTTTTCCTAGATGGTACTTCATAGAGAATGAATATACTTATCGAAACGAAAAAAAAATGTTGTTTCCATAAAATAAACTACTACATAGGTTACAGCGCTTTAAAAAACATAGTACTTTCTATTCCTAGCAGAAAGCAAAAAAATTGATTTGTTACAATTCAGCACGTAGCATCAATTAAACCCAACGAATTTTCAGTCAACTGAAGTGATTTTCATAGCATTCGACATTGATAATTGAAAGTCAATTGTTGAGATGAGTAGGTGTCCACTTCGTTTGTTCACCGTACTCTATAATATTCTATGAAATGATTAGAAGAGGCCGGCCTATTCTACCTATAGTGAACTTGTCCTTGAGATATAAGTATTTCTTTTACATAACACGGTGAGGCTATAGAAGTTCCGGAAATAGCAATGTTATAAGCCATACATATACATAGTTTAAAGCTTAGACTTTTATTCTGTGCCAGTAGCTCATTATTCAAAAGATAATCGCAATGTGAAAGGGAAGATGAAATGAAAGATACCAACGAGATGTGGACTATGTGGAGGCTCCGAATACAGGAATTTGACTCTTAAGAATTTCCTCAAATTTCAATGTTTGAGAATGAGAATAGTATAACGTCATAAAAGTTTCAAGAATCTGGTGGGGGTGCTCTGAAGCAGAATAAAAACCTACAAAATATTTCTAACGTGCGGTTTTCAAATTTGTTTTCTATAGGAAAATTTTTAATGGGTTTATCTGATTCTACTTAAGAAATGTATGGTCACTTCATAAATATCTTTTTTTCGAAATTGCTGATGGTTTTCAAAATTTCATTGTGAAATACCATTTCGAGCGATACTAGTCACTGCCAATCATAAGGTTGATCCATGCTTTTCTCCAACGATATATCTGAAAACTAAGTGTGATATTAGACTGACCAAACGTTGGAAATGAAAAAAGGCATTTTCATTTCCAATGGAACATCCTATTGTATAATATTCACTGATCGATTGATGTAAAACAACTACTCTAAAAATTTTATTTGCTATTTCTTATGACTGAGTTGAATGGTTTTTTTTTTTAATTTTCGGGAAAATAGGGGTCATTCTGTTCAAATGAGAGGCCATAAGAAACTTTGAATTGTTTTTAATGGTTCTAATGACAAGAACAGGACGAAATTTTGCACAAAGAAATAACCAAGTTTCACCCCAGTTTCACCCATCTGATCAAACAAGAATTTTCTACACTGCACTACAGGTGTTTAAATGATTTCTTGGAGATGTGATACCGAAAGAATCAGGAAAATTTGTTGAATATTACAAGTTTTTATGATGATAACACTACAACAGCTAACAAATATCCATGATAATAGAAGCGAAATAGACATCAAAAATTTCTAGAAGAGAACTGGGATGAGGTCAGGAAATGTTGTTTTTTTCCAATTTGTTGTCAAAGCGATCACCCATTCAATGACTCCACCAAACGCAGCTTTTTTTTGATGGAAAGATTCGGCTTCTATTCATATGGTCCTAACAAAATTCTACACGAACCTTCTCATTATCATTTTTCAAACAGTAGGTAAGAGATTCAAATTCGATCTGTATTTATGGAAATTTTCGTATTTTTTTTCTCACTATTATCCTAGATTCGTAATATTAAGTTTATATTTGGTATAGCTACGAAATCCTTAGGGGGAATACACCAATTCTGTTTGCGACCGGCCTTACCACCGACCATAAAAACAATAACCACAAGATCACAAAATATGAAAAAACCTAACCTTACCTTACTAAAGATCATAAAAACAATATCCACAAGTACACAAAATAGAAACCTTCGGAAACAAAACTTAATTTTTCTTGAATTCTTCTAATGAAACGATCATCACGAAATTTGAAATAAGCTTAAGCATCAGTATTTGCCAACTAGTTATCGAGTTTATCATGAATAGATCAGAATTTTTAAAATTATTCCGAAAAAACAACGATTACGAGGAAATAACTACGAAATTTGACATATTTTTTTTCCAATACCTCCGAAATTGAAAAATATCTAATCGAATTGAAATTTCGGAAACTGTTGGCAACTATCGAGTTCAATTTGTTTATAATCGTATCAAACTGAACTTATTTACAATGCTGTGAAATATAGAATTCAGGGTTTGTGCATAAATTTGATTCATTTCCGATGAATACTTTCCGAACAACATTTTTTGAGAATTTTCTAACAGTACGATCCCAACGAAATTCTGCAAAAATTTGCGAGTTGTTATTCTTCAAAGAACTTCCAAGTTTCAATCCAATCGCTTAAGTATTTTTTGAAATATCAAAATGGCACATTGACGTAAGTCTTAATTTGAAATCTAACCTGTCTTGAAAGTTTCGAGTTGATAGGGTTTTCCGTTCTTCCGTAATCGTGCATACGGCCGGCCGGCATTAGGCCGGACAGCCAATTTCGGCTCAAAAGTCCCCAAAATATGCGAGCGATAATGGATTAAATCGCATAAAAATTGGGCGCGAAACAAGCCAGGGGGCCCCGGCGAAACGCGTTTTCTGCACTAAAAATCGCGCTGACATTGTTTTGAGTATACTATAATTAAAGATCATCCTCGAGTGTAATTAAGTATCATCTCGTCTTAGCAGATGTTCAGCGAAAAAATGCAAGACCGTTGGGACGACCAGTAGTAGTGGCGGCAAGGAGTTGATATTTTGCGCGGGACATGTGGAAAACATAACTCAGCATCTCGACGTGGACCAACTACTCTTCTCTTATTTCCTCGTTAGCATCGACCACTTGCTGAAACGAGAGTGGCGATGCTCGCTGATCTGGACGGTTCAAATTTCTCAACTTTTTAGTTGCATATGAACAGTCTTAAATTCCTATTTGAGCGTTATATACAGTAGGAAATGAATTCGCTCCATTCTTGTACATTTCAAATACTTCTATTTGAAACCTGCAAGTCTGGATTCAAGTCTGAAGATTTTTGTATGTAATAGGTACGTATTTTAAATATCGATTAAAGCTTCTTTTTGGAGGATTTTGCATCATTTTGTAGGATTTTTCTGGGTTTTCACTCCCAAGATCTGAAACAGAATTATGGAAAATTAAATAAAATTGTTTTTTTTTATGGAAAACACCCTTACAGATTGCAGGATTGAACCATTTGTCAAAGGCAGTTTCTAGGAAAACAGGTTGCTTAATGAACAATACCTGAACAATACAAACGATAAAGAGAAGCGAACTGTAACATTTCAGAGTACAAATCTGACTCTTTCATCAGACAAACGAGAAAATTTGCAGAATTTTGCGCGCATGTTCTGGGAAAAAGCATGCTATCGTTTTGTTTAAATGTCTGTAATTTTCGAATATTTTCCGACGACACGACTTGAAACTTTCAGGTTAGGTTAGGGTCGTTAATGGGACAAATCGGTCGAATGGTTTCGGAGTTATGGTCATTTGAAATTTTGAGATTAATTTCCTGAAATTTCAGGAACTACTTATGCGATTGAATTAATATTTGACAGTCAGTTGGAGCATATCAACGCACAACTTTTCATAAAATTCCATTGAGATCACACTGTCAGTAAATTTTGGAAAAATTTTATTTCGAAATTCATTTCGAACAAATCTTTTTTTCGGAATCTATTCATCGAACCCGAAGAAACTTCTGCTTATACCTCGGAAATCATATTTTACAGCAGTGAACCAAATTTCATTCAGATACAACCATAATTCCTGGAGATAATGTGAAGAAGTATATAAAATTTCGTGGTTTTTTCTCGATATCGTTATTTTGTCCGGATTTACTCAGAAATACTGACTTAATCGGAATGAAACATGGTAGCTAGTTCGGAAATGCTGATGGAAAACTATGTGTGAAATTTCGTGATGATCGTAACATTACAACAATTTGAAAAAAAAATTCAATTTTTGTTATCAAATATTCAATATTCTGTGATCTTCTGATAATATCATCTTCATGATATTCCGTATGAACCTTCGAACTGTAAATTTTCGATACAATTCTGGATTTCAATTCGATCAAATCTGTACGTTTCGAAATATTGGCAAAATCAAATTTTGAATGGGTATATCTGCGGAATCATTGGATGGATTTTACCTTTTCACGAATTCGGCCTTTGTAATTAAGGTCCAAACCTACTCTACGGCCGATCGTAAACACAATAACCCCCGAAAGAAACAACCTAGAAACTCGATATTTGTAATGTAGGTTTGGGGCTTTGTTACGAAGGTCGAATTCGTGAATGGGTAAAATCCGACCCATGATTCTGTAGATATCACAATTAATAATTTTATTTTTCCAATATTTCCAAATATGAAGACAAGATCGAATTGAATCCAGAAGTTTATCGAAAAGAACCTAGAAATGTACTGCCGTGAAGGCAGCAGCATGTTCAAATTCGTTGCCAAAGCGGTCATCTCCGCTGAACATGCGCGCAAAAGCCGCTGCTTTCACGGTAGTGCTTTTCTAGGTTTTTATTTTTCACATGATAGATTGGGACAATACAAAATTACTGATGTCGAATCCAGATAATGCGAAAAGAAAAATTAAAGAGCCCCCCTGCATTTTGTGGAATGGGGAGAGTAGTTTCGCTCATTGTTCTGTAGCAGTGGACCATATTTGGCTGAATTAACTGAAAAAAGAGGTAGAATTGAAAAACTTCCATACCGAGTAATCTGTGTTTCTGTGGTTCTTCGAAAATGTCAATTTGACATAAGTCCCAAAAAACAAAAATCAAAAGAAAATAATTCTGCAAATTTTCGTTTGTCTGATGAAGAAGTCAGATTTGTACCTTGAAAACTTAAATTTTGTTTTGTTGATCGTTTTCATCGTTCCGGTATTTTTCATTGGGCAACCTTTTTCCTAGAAACTGCCATTAACGAATGGTTTGATCCTGCAATCTACCAGGGCGTTTTCCATAAGAAATTTCATTAAATTTGCAATAGTTCTGTTTCAGATATTGCGAGTGAGAAACCAGAAAAAACCTTCAAAATAATAAGTATTTTAACCTTGCGATTCTTTCTTTGGAGGTTGAAGAAAGTTGGTATGTTGCTGTCATTTTGGCTCAGTTCCATGAAGGCGTGGAAAAGAAAATCATTCGTAATCACAGATTTATAAGAAAAATCCAATTGTTCTAGAAAATATTTTCTCTTGACATTTCGAAACAATATTTCTGAAGAAACGAAAAAAAACAAGAGATGCTAAATACTTGTGAAATAATTCGATTATTTCCATTTCGATCTGTACTGTCATATATTAGTAGTGAATTATCCACATTTTCCGAAAAATTCACATATTTCAGGTAAATAGACGTTTCTTCATTTTCGCCATAAATCGGTTGAAAATCGAAATTTTCTTCTTGCCTTTATCTATCTACATGTTCGCATTTCTCCGATTATGTTGGAAATAATCGAAATATACTCTTATGGAACACCACTTTCACTTAAGGATTTTCTTGATTTCTTTCCTGAAGGACTTGAATCAGAAAAACAATTTTTCCTTCTCGTGAAACAAGTGTGAAGCTGAGTTTTCATACATTTCATTTTACAGATATCTGTTACATGGACACTCAATAGCATGTGACAAATCGATTCTGATATATATCGGAGTTTCTGAAAATATTTTTTCACAAATATTCAGATGATGTCTTCAAAAAAATTTTTTAAGACCTGTCCTATACAAACATTGAAGGAGTAATGAATGATTATTGTTATTATCATTATTATTATAATTATTATTTTCTAGTATCATGATCAACACGGAGTTTTGCACAGGTCTTCGTTTTGATACTTTACAACTGCAAACTAATTTTTGATTCGATCAGATCGTTATTGCCCGAGTTACAAGAAAATGATATTTCAGAACGCTATAACTTCGAAACCATAAGACGGGTTTTGTCCATTAATAAATGAAACCAGGATATTGGTGCTCCAAACCTACCCTGAAAATGTCCTTCGAAAAGTACAGCATTTATGGACGGCCGGCCGGACAGAATTAATTTTAACTACAGATTTTTATTCAGAGGATCCAACCTTATCGTTCAAGACCATTTTTGGTTCAAAATTCTTGAATACCACAATAACATTCGATAAATTGCTTGTGCTCTTGTTCCCTAGTACAAGGGCGTAAAAATACCTGGATTTCATATTATAGAATTCTGCAGTAGGAGGTTGCTCAGTATTTCACTGCAATTACCATCCCTATAATGCAGGCTAACGCTAATAGGCGATATTTATTTGCGAACAAATTCGCAACGAGTATACAATCTGCAACTTGGTATGATTGTGAACGTTTTGCTGTGTTCACTAACAATATATCGCTTCATACATCAAATTACCAGTAAACTGCAAGTGCAAGCAAGCTATGAGCTTTTTAGCACCTACACACCCATTATAAAGTGCTAATGACTTTCCACCTACTTCCACAACTTTGAACTCAAATAGAGTGTGAGAGAACATCCACAGCTGTATCGAATGAGGTGGTGATAGAGCACAAAAGTTCGTTCTAACGTGACAAGTTGCATGAGATGATAAAATAATAATTCAGGAGGATTTTGCATTATTTTTTAGGTTTTTATGGGTTTTCACTCCCAATATCCGAAACAGAACTATTAAAAATTAACTAAAAATGGTTTTTTTCATGAAAAACGGCCTTGCTGATTGCAGTATTGAACTATTTGTTAAGGGCAGTTTCTTGTAGAAAATAGTATTGCCTAATGAACAATACAGAAACAATACAAACGATAAAGAAAACGAACTGTGGCGTTTCAGAGTACAAATCTTTCGAAAGAAAATAATTCTTGAAATTTTCTGCTTTTGTCTGATGGAAGAGTCAGATTTGAACTCTGAAACGTCACAGTCCGTTTTCTTTATCGTTTTTATTGTTCCTGTATTGTTCATTAGGCAATCTTTTTTGCAAGATACTGCCCTTAACAAATAGTTTAATACTGCAATCTGCAAGGGCGTTTTTCATGAAAAAAACAATTTTTAGTTCATTTTTAATAGTTCTGTTTCAGATATTGGGAGTGAAAACCCATAAAAACCTAAAAAATAATAATTCAGGTTTTGAAGTGATCATCCAACAGAAAGTCAACGCATAAACAAACCATCATGAATAACCCAATTTATCGAATGTGATTCGTTATGTACATGGACTGTCAGAAGTTTTCAGAGCACAAAATGATTTGAGATTTACACTTGTTAGAACCAACCAATTAATGAAACAAATGATTCCGTGTAGTTGTGAAAAGACATATAAAGAAGAAACATCACGGCAGTAAGATATTAGAAATGGAGGACACAAAAACAATGGACGGCCGACCGTAAACACAATAACTACCGAAGGAAACAATTTAGCAACTCCATATTAGTAGAGAAGGTTTGGATCTTAATTACGACGGCCGAAGTCGTGAATGGGTGAAATCCACCCAATTATTCCGCAGATATACCCATTCAAAATTTTATTTTCCGAATATTTCCCAAAATACAGATTTGATCGAATTGAAATCCAGTATTTTATCGAAAAATGACAGTTCGAAAGTCCATTCAGAATTTAATGAGGATAATATGATGAGAAGATTCTGAAAAAAAATTTGAAATTTTTTCAAATTGTTTTTATGACACGATTATTACGTAATCTGGCATACAGTTGTCCTTCAGCATCTTCAAACTTGCTGCGAAGTTTCATCATTATTGATTCAGTATTTCTTGAGTTATAACGAAAAACAACGATATCGAGAGAAAAACCACGAAATTTTACATATTTCTTTCCAATATCTCCAAAATTACTAGCCGTATCGAATTAAAATTAAGTGCACTGCTATGGAATACGAAGCACAGGTATAAGCACAATTGATTTCGAATACGATAAATAGTTTCTGAAAAAATTTTTTTCCGAAAAAAATATCGAAGACATTTTTTTTTAAAATTAAATGACCATACGATCCCAACAAAACTTCGCTAAGGGATTGCGCATCGTTATGCTCCACCCAACTGCCAAGTTTCAATCCAATCGCTTCAGTAGTTCCTGAAATATCAGGAAAATAACCTCAAAATTTCAAATGGCTACAACTCCTAAACCATTAGGCTGATTTGGCCCATTAACTAACCTAACCGCGGCATTCCGATGCGCGAACTACCCCACAAGTTTCAAGTCGCTAGCTAGTTCGGTTCGACAGTTATCGTGTCCTCGGCCGGACGGACATAATCGATTTTGACACAGGATTAATCATCAGTCAGTCCATTCTAGTTGTTTGAGACCATTTTTGGGAAAAAATTCGAAAATGACTGACATTTGGACAAAACGATAGCACGCTGTTCTCCTAGAACATGCGCGCAAAAACGGAAAAAGGTCTTATACAGCACATAATGTATGTTCAACCAACTGAAATCACATGATTGATTAAGATAATACAAAGCAGCTTATGACAGAAGAAGGAAAATTTAGAAGTCCTCTCGTATATTGCTCAATGGAGAAACTAATCATTGTTGTTTAGAAATGGACCTTATTTGCTGAAAAAATTCCATAAAAGCATTGACGCGATATTCCGATAAGGTATTTTTTGAGTAGTTGAAGAAATAACTATACTGGGGAAACAACAACGACATTGACATATGAGTTTACAATATTTCAGAAAATAAATATCAGATCGAGCTGAGGTTTATCACACTATTGCTATATATTAACTACAATGTATGTGTCGAATTTACCTGAAATCTGATGAGTTCCAGAAAACATAATATTCTAGAAAAAAATTCAAACAATTTTCGTGCATTATTTTTTAAAACCACTAACAATACGATCCTAACTTAAAAACTTAACTTAAAAGTTGCGCGCTCTATGAATTTTCATTCTGATCGTATAACGTATGCAACTCTCGAGATATTAGGGGAATATGGACAAAAATTCTGTTTGGCCGATTTCGCCCAATAACCGTTTCCGTTTAATGCGCAACCTACCCTGTATGTTTCAAGTCGTTCAGTCTAAGGGAAAAGAAAAAATATTCCCGAAATATACTCTTATGGATAGTACAAAAATTGCTCGTTTAAATATTCAAGATGAAACGGAAATTTCAATCCCCCAACACCCTAAATATTTTTCAATAAATTATATTTTTGTGAACTTTCTGATTTTTATTGAGATTTTTGGCAGATTTGAAATTAAAATCCCAAAATTTCAACCGCCAATATAGCAGTCAATAATAGGAGACATACCGTTCAGGCATGATAGTCGGGGGGTTCTAGTATGTTATTAATTCATTGCAATAAGTCATCATCGTCTGACCCTACATAAGGCTTTGAAATACGAACAAATTCCCTTGTGTGGAATCGTTCGGACTTCGATGAGGAAGATTTAGAGCAACTATGATATCGATGTTCTCCCTTTACGATTTTTCCCACAATGTCATATCATTTTACCGTACAAAGAAGGGTCCAAAGCAAACTGTTCCTTTCGAAAGCGGAGCCCTATATCGAAGCATCAATTCCCACAAATTCATTCGCGAAGTTCTTCAGTATCGATATATGTGAAAGCCGAACCAATCACCGATTGAATGTGATAGTTTATTATTTTTTTCTGGTGAGATTCAGCCATTCTCCCTATTATTCACACGTATTCACTTATTTTGGTTTATTATTTGATAAAATCAAATAATAAACCTTAGTGATCGACCAACGAAAAAAAAATTTTAACCCCCAATTGAAAATTTCACAGTTTACGTTTTGGAGTATGTAGATTTCAATGAACGAATAAAAAAAAGCACTGCCGTGGAGGCAGCAACTTTTGCGCGCATGTTCAATGTGGATGACCGCTTCAGCAACGAATTTGAACGTGCGCGCAAAAGCTGCTGCCTTCACGGCAGTGCTTTTTGAAATTTTTTTCTGATAAATTACTGGATTTCAATTCGATCTGATCTGTATTTTTGGAAATATTGGAAAAATATAATTTTGATTGGGTATATCTACAGAATCATTGGGTGGATTTTACCCATTCACGAATTCGACCTTCGTAATTAAGCCCCAAACCTACTCTACAAATATCGAGTTTCTAAGTCGTTTCTTCCGGAAGTTATTGTGTTTACGGTCAGCCTAACGGCCGACTGCGTGAACACAATAACTTCCGAAAGAAACAACTTAGAAACTCGATATTTCTAGAGAAGGTTTGGACCTTAATTACGAAGGCCGAATTCGAGAATGGGTAAAATCCACCCAATGATTCCGTAGATATACCCAATCAAAATTTTATTTTTCCAATATTTCCAAAAATACAGATCAGATCGAATTGAAATCCAGTACTTCATCGAAAATAACAGTTCGAAGTTTCATACAGAATTTAATGAGGATGATATGATGAGAAAATCATAGAAATTTTTTTTTTCAAATTGTTCTAATAACACGATTATCACGAAATTTTGCATAAAGTTGTCTTTTAGCATCTTAAAACTAGCTGTGAAGTTTAATCAGGACTGAATCAGTATTTCTCGAGTTATACCGAAAAAATCAACGATATCGAGAAGAAAACCTCGAAATTTGACATATTTTTTCCCGATATCTCCAAAACTTATGATCGTATCGAACTGAAATTAGGTACACTGCTGTGAAATTAGAAGGTCAAAGTGTGAGTATAATTTTTTTTGGATATGATGAATGGTTTCCGAAAAAAAAATTTTTTTGGAAAAAAATTTCAAAAAAAATTTTTTTTTTAAATTACTGACGATATGATCCTGACGAAATTTGGCTAAAAGTTGCGCGTTGTTGTACTTCATCTAACTGCCAAGTTTGAATCTAATCGCTCAGGTAGTTTCTGAAATAAAAAATAAATAACTTCAAAACTTCAAATGCCTATAACTCCGAAACTATTCGATCGATTTGGCCCATTAACGAACTTAACCGCGGCATTCCGATGCGCAACCTATGCTGAAAGTTTCAAGTTGCTATCTTGCTTCTGTCGACAGTTATCGTGTCTACGGCCGGCCAACCGGCCGGCCGGCCGGCCGGACAGAATCAATTTTGACACCGGATTCGTCATCAGTGAGTCCAACCTAGTCGATTGAGACCATTTTCGGCTCAATCATCCAAAATTACAGACATTTGGACAAAACGATAGCACGCTGTTCCCCTAGAACATGCGCGCAAAAATCCGTCCGTCCGCCGTCCGTTGTCCGGGGCTTTTCTCTGGAAGTACTGAACGGATATCCTTGAAGCTTGGTAGAAAAATCGTGTGTCACTCGGGGTTGATCCTCCAAGCTTTTCAGCAGGATCGGTGTACCTTAAGGGCTCTAAAGGGGGGGTTGGGGGGAAAAAGAATTATTTCTCGAAAACTTACCACCGAATTTTCATGAAACTCTGAACGTTGATTACTGTTGCATAACTAAACCTAAAAAATTCCACCCAATTGATTTCCGACCAGTGGTTCCTGAAATATAAAGAAAAACGCTGCAAATTTTCAATAATATCGAAAATGAATCATCGCATTCGGTTCTAAGTTGTTTAAGATATCAATGGTATATTGGGTTATTTAACTAAGAAAATAATAAACCCCTGTGTAAAATTTGCGGTGTTTTTCCGTACTTCTCCACTATAAGTGTATCATTTTTCCGCGCATGTTCTAGGGGCGCAAATGCCTGTAATTCTCGAATTCTTCCTCGCAAATTGTTCAGCTCACTGATCATCTCAGAATCGATTGCGTCCTGCCGGAGCCACGATAACTCGAGTACGGAAAGATCTAGCGACTGGCTATTTTCAAGTTGGGTTTTGTATCAAAGGCACAGGCTGAGTTGGTTATTCGGTCAAACGGTTGCGGAGTTTTTCAGGGCTATATCTTCCATATTCCAGGAAATACATTCGCAATTAAACTGCAAAAAAATTGATTATTAAATCTTGACTCCGCAACTTCAATCATAATTTCGTTGGGATCGAATTGTTAGTGAATTCAATCAACAATTCTGATGGGAAATTTTTCAAATATTTGTTGATTCTTTTCTGTGAAATGTTTTCAATGAAAAGGCTGTGAAGTCAATATTTTACAACAGTGTAGCAAATTTCAATGTACCATTTTGTGTTTTTCTTCTGCGTATCGTTGTTTTTTTCAGAATAACTCAAAACTCTCTAGTCTGATCATGATAAAAGTTGATGTTCTGTTGGAAAATTCTTATGCACAATCGTGTGCAGATTTTCGTGATGATCGTGTCATTAGAAAAATGAAAAAAAATTACACATTGTTTTCGCCAACCAATTTGAACATAGGTGCAATAGCTGCTGACTTCACGAAAGTGTTTTTTGGAATATTTTCTAGGAACGAATTGTCATCATCGTTCAGCTACTCATTTAAGGAGTTTTTTTTGACTCTTCGAAGTTTATAGATTCATCATAATCTTTTTCATAATTCATTCATATTCACAATTGTATTTTTTTCCACTTTTTTCCATTATTTTTCTTCCTGAATAATAATTTCTCGAAACTTTGCCTTAAAACTAATAAAATTAATATAGTTTTCGTTGTTTTATTTTCGGGCCTGTAAACTGCAGGTATTATAAAATATTAAATGGAGGTTGTGTCTGATGTCTGCTCACTATGAATGTTGAGTCCAAATCTTACGTTTATTGCACAAGTTTGTGAGGTGCGTTGAAATCTTTTCATTAACTAATTCATTTTCCCTTCGAGAGTTACTCAATAAAGATCAATCTGTCGAGATGAATCAATCAAATTCTAGAAAAACCAAAATGTGTACGTGATTCCTTTCACCCTTCAAATGAAGAATAAGGATAATCCCTGATAATCTTGAATAGAATTGATACTCCTGAATCTTACGAGTAACGACTTTACATTTTTCAGCCAATTTCTAGTCCCCCTATACTCTTTGTGAGTCACGGAACCGTGAACGTATTGTACCTTTCTCAATAACACCTCAATTTCACCGGTCTTCTTCCGTTTCCGATATTTATGTAAATCTGGAGGCTGCTCGCTTACTTCCTTCCATCCTCTGGACATAAAAGAGATACTGACCCCTCGTATGTGAAGCTGTGGGAAAATTTTGGGAATTTCGCGCCATTCCGATCATGCTCAATAGCACCTTATGTTGAACTTAATTCTAGGTTTATCAGATTCACACCTCAGATGAGGAATTCTGATTGAAAAAACACATATTTTAACGATCGGTCTGATTTTTCCTTAACGATTTTATTCACTGTTCCAGCTTTTTGATGTATTATTTTAGTTTTTTCCAAATCAGGGTGTTGTGGATGCAAGTTGAATTTTTCGCGTAACTATTGGACTGACTTAAATTACGGAAATTGTCTCACACTATTGAATTCATGAAGGAAAAATTCTAGACGAACACGAGCGTAAAGTCAGCAGTTCTGCTCGCATTCGAAGTTATTGCCAAGAAGATATTTCTTGAGTAATTCAGGAAATAATAACATTCCAAAAAAATTATTTTTTCCCAAAAAAATATTGGATCAAGCTGTAATTGGACATACAGTTGAAACATATTAATACGAGGTTGTGGAAAATTTCATTGGAATCTGATGGATTATTCAAGAATAAAACATTCCGAAAAAAATTCAATGAAATTTTTTTTTGAATTTCTAACAGTACGATACGAACCCAACAAAATTTCGTACTTGCGCGTCAGAACTCTACAACTAATTACCAAGTTTCAATCTTATCCCTATAACTTACTAACCCCAACTGACCTAAAATATTGAAATGAGTATAACTTCAAAACCGTTTGGCGGATTTGGCCTATACATGAACATATCTGTCGAATTCTGATCTGCAACCTAACCTGAAAGTTTTAAGAGCAAACAATACCACGTGGTGTTGAATTACGACTTGTCAACACAGCCACATTCAAGTTTCATTAAACCTCGTAAATGTCTCAAGGTCAGGCACCTGCATCGTGGTGTACATGCTTTAACGTTGCCAATAGCCGCGTGGAATCTTAGAATTCGGAGAAATTTCGACGTTTATAGGATAAAACAGGGTGTCGTCCTGCAGGCGTCAGTGAGTATTTTTTGAAAATATTTTTCTGGGATGTACTCAACTCTTTTGTGAGAATGCGCAATCTTAGCTATTTTCCCATTTTTCACTTCATTTCAGTTTTTATTTTTCCGAAAATCCTTAAACATAAAAAAGTGGCAACATTGCGCATTCTTACGATTGTTTTCAGCCATTTGCACCGAAGAGTTTTTTAAAAAAAAAAAAACTCTTCCCCCAAAAGTGACCCCGTTATATTCGAGGTATTGTTGGCTCTTAAGTCGCTAGCGAGTTCGATTTGACAGTTGTTGTGTGCTCGGCCGAACAGAATCGACATCTCATTCATCATCAGTAAGAACCAAGTCGGGGAACAATTTGAAAATTACAGACGTATGGGCAAAATGACAGCACGTCGTTGCCTAGAAGATACATGCAAAAACAAAAAATTCTAGATGAGAACTGACCCAGCAGCATTTGCCTGTATGTTCAAATTTGTTGCCAACGCGGTCACCTATTTAAGGTATTGTTCCATAAAACAATCGTGTAGAACACTGAGCTTCAAAAATAGTCTTCATATTCCCCAGTCATGGAAACATGGCTCTCGAATATTCAACCGTTGTATGAATAATTGACATTGATGACGGAGTGTGAAAAATTTCGGTGTAATAATTATACTCTAGTTCAGATTTTACTATTCTGAATATTCTCACATATATCCTTGACACGCTTCGAGTTTAAAAACGTCAATGTTACAATGAAATAACATCCGCAGACAAAAATGGTTTTTTTCAGCACTACACTGAATGTTAAAATTCTGTAATTTTTCAATGCAATGAAATTTCGAATCCTCCCACTTCGAAGGTAATTTTGTTATGGTGTCTTGTTGCAATTGGTGTTGAATTGATTCGGCCGTTACTTGGTAGAAATGATCCATAATCGAGATTATGAAGAAAAAACGTATTTATATTTTCTGTTTTATTTTTCATAGAACGGACCAACGTGTAGTCCATATTTGAAGAAATTACCAGAAAACAAGTTGAGCAGTTCAAATGCACAGGTATTGAAAGCTGAGAGGTATAAAGTTTTTGGAAAAAATGCTATTCAGAATCACGTTCACCTAGTTACTTTAAATATTGAGAAGGAAACGTCATAAAAAGCTGTTTGTTCATTTACAACGTCATTGTCATTTCATGTTTATTTATCGGAAATATTTTCCATGAACTCAATTTCGATTCAGCCCTCTATCTGTATGTCAATCTTGGTCAATAACATTCTCATTGGAGAGTGGCAGAAATTAGTGTTTTTGCCAGACTTATTTTTTAATTTTTTTACGTTGGCCTGCACAACATTCACGAATTCTTCGAGGTAATATTTTGGACCAATTTGACCTCAACCGATGAAGTCATAAACAACCGGCCCACCAGGAAGAAGGCAAGGCACAAAGGCACTTATTCTGTTTACAACAGTTGTAAAAAATATTACTCATATATCACTTTCAGTTGTTTTTCTATGCATTTTTTGCAAAAAAGCAGTTCTTAACTTTATGACTACACCCAAAATATAAATGATGACTCATTGGCACTGTTTATTTCTTATCAATATTAAGTCGAAAAAGATAATTGCTCGAATGGTATCTTGATTCGAATTAAATTTTGAATCCCTTTTCACAGAAAATAACCACCTAGACTTTGAAGCTGGTGTTTATATTTTAATTCATACATTTCTCGCGACTTTTGGCAACGTTCAACTATGCAGACTGTTGGCACGTGTCTGACCTTGAGATATTAACGACGTTCGATGAAACTTGAATGTGGCTGTGTAATTCACCAGCACGTGATAGTGTTTGCTTTCAATACAAGCTCAATATCACATTGATTTTTCCATATAAATTAGAAGGAATCGAAACGTTCAGAAAAATTCTGTATGATCAGGACCATATAGTTGACATTGAAGTCTCAATATTTCGTTTGTGGCCTTTTTCACGCTGACATTACAAACGAATTGACATCTTGACTCAATTTCGGAAAATATTTTGAAAATGCGAAATACATATGTGGAAGCGATACAAAATTAAAAAGCAATAAGTTAACAAATTAATGACGAGAACCTGAGATAAAAAATAATACACTAAAACCATAGAATTCGACTACAATAATCAAAATTCTGAAGTGTGTGAATATAGAATAGAATAATCCAAGCCAAATCATATAATGGAAGCAAGATGCCTGCACTCACCTCAAAATAATAATAATAAGTTGTATCAAATAAATTATAAAGACTATTAGATCATAATTTTCAGTTTGACGAGTTCGGAAAACTAATTTCACATCCATGTACCAAATTTCAGTTTGATCAGGATATAATTTTGGAGATATTGGGGAAAAATTTGTCAAATTTTGTGGTTTTTTCCTCAGTTTCGTTGTTTATTCCCAAATAACTCATAGAGTACTGATGCAATCATGATGAAACTTGGAAACTAGTTTTAAACTTCTGATGAACAACTTCGTGCAAAATTTGTTGATGATCGTGCCCCTTGAACAGTTTGAAAAAACCTAGAGAAGCACTGACGTGAAGTCAGCAGTATTTGCGCGCTTGTTCAAATTTGTTACCAAAGCGGTAATCTCCTTTGAACATGCGCGCAATGCTGCTGACTTCACGTCAGTGCTCTTCTAAGTTTTTAATTACTTCTTTTTATTATTTTTCTATCGCAGCTTTCTGTTTTACAGTTCTAAGGAGATGCAAATTACTCCACATTTTCTATTAAAAACTGTAGTTCGAAAAACCACAGATCCGAAACCAAATCAACAACGATAAAACACTATCACTTGCATGATTTTTCGTAATTATTTCGCAACTTGACCCTCAGCTTCATTAGATAATCGTCATTTCCGGTATAGACTGATAAAGAACAAAAGCATGAATACATGAATTCAACAAAGTGCATTGCTTCTTGTAGCGAAAATGCATCACCCTATTTGAACTTTGCCCCGCTAATTTAACTCGAACCTTTTTTCTTTACCGCTCATTCCAATGTACACAAATGCTAAGGCATGTTACAATGTGAAGTGTTAATGCGACGGGACGAGTCATCGTCTTTTGAATTCCATATGCAGAAGAAAGCGAGGATCTCATCTCATCTGATATTCTAGTATCTCTGTTTAGAATTAGAGTTAGCGGGTAGGAGAGAAAAATGGTAATTTCAATTTCCTTCCGAAATAAAATGTGTTCCGAACATTTCTCTGTGTTGTTCCCTATTGTGGTCTGTGTTAGTATTGCCTAATTTCGAAAGATTACGCGATTACCACTATGTCAACACTCCGTTTGTTTTTTTATGTTTTTTCTGGGTATATGTGAACAGATAATAGATAGATTCTTCCCACGCAAGCCGGAACCGATTCGGTATGATCATATATAAGCTTTGTTTTGGTTCCGAGTTCAGAACTGTTCGGAACACGGTAAAGGAAGATGAGACATGAAAAATACGTGGAAAAGAACAAAATATATTCCTTTTACGCAAAAACTACCATTCAATACATGAAGTTAAACCAGATTAACCCCCCGAATAAAAAGTTATTGTATGTTATATAGAATATATAAACTTTGTTTTGGTTCCGATTTCAGAACGGTAAACAGACATGACTCATGAAAAATACGTGGAAAAGAACAAAATATATTTTCCATTTGAGCAAAAACTACCACACAATGCATGGAGTTGAACTTGATTAACCCCCCAAATAAAAGTCATTATATTTAAAATATAATAAATAAGCTTTGTTTTGGTTCCGAGTTCAGAACGGTAAAGAGACACGACACACGAAAAATATGTGGAAAAGAACAAAATATATATTCCTTTGATGCAAATAATACATGAAGTTAAACCAGATTAACCCCCCGAATAAAAAGTTATTGTATGTTATATAGAATATATAAGCTTTGTTTTGGTTCCGATTTCAGAACGGTAAAGAGACATGACCACATGAAAAATACCTTCCTTTATGATTCTCATGAGAACCCGAACTCAATTCGCGTTTTGGTTTCATCGTTTTTAGGACTAGTCTGGGATAGATCAGGAAGGACTTCAACAGCGCATCGGTTCTGCGCAGAACAAGAACTGTTCTAGGACCGTTCTGAATTTAGAAATCCAAACAACGCTATGGATAAGTTCTACGAAAAATTCTAGGAATGCTCTCAAGTACAATCGAGCCTATCCCCGCGAAAATTTGCATAGAACTTTTTTATGGAACAAGTTTGTTCTCAATTGCCCTAAATATAAACACTCTTTTTTAACTTTATGCCGACAATGACCTGAAACGACTAGGTTCGACTCCTGACGAAGAATTCTTGGTCAGATTGAATTTTGTCCGAACCTACTCTACAAATACTGATCTACCTAATTATTCTATATACTCGTATGCACTCATTCGTGATTTATTTTTCAATATTGCCAAAAATAAAAGCTCGATCATTATTGAATCTGATACACCAGATACTCGACTTTAAATTTCGAATTGATATAGGAACAAATTCCACCAATCACATATTCGACCTTCATCAGGAATCTTTCAACCTACTCCATAACTATTGAGTCTCTACGAAGCTACTTAGGGACTTCACATCAGGGTTTTAGTTAGCCTACACCTATCAGGCAGATTTGTTCCAATCTATAGGTACAATTAGTCAAATTTTCAAAGATAGTGGAATAATATTTTTCATTCGTTATAAGTCTCATTAATTACTAACAAGTAATAAAACAATAAGGAATAAGTAATTAAATAGCCCACAAAATTTATGTTCTCGCGGTGTGGTGTTCAACCAAAGGCAAATTATTTTTCAACGAGGAAAATTTTGTTTAGAAGATACGCCACTGATGACACATCATGATTACTCTGGTGGTGTTATAACGAGTACATACATATGAGCCTCATGCGTATTATAAGAGTCAATGAGGTTAAATGCATAGTGAGACTACAGGAATTTCTTTCTTGAGCATCCTAAACAGAAGGAAACTTGTGTTTGTAAATAGTGACAGACAGCTGGAAATAAAACAGCTTCGTGTATTCCATCACACGTAATGAAAGCACCGACTAAGAGCATTTTATTGGTGTCTGCATTAAATGATGAGGATTTTTCTGGCACGTTAACTTTAAACTTCGTGGAGTTGATATCGTTATATTCTAAATGAGTACATTGATATCTACATTGTAACAATTCATGAAATACTTCATTTGAGGATATCTCGATTACACCAGTTTGGTTTTATGCTAGAATACTTAGTTTCGTACCCCAGGATCGTTAGATCTTGAAAATGTATGCAATGTTTGAAGAGGTTCATTATTTTTTGATGAAACCATCCAAATTCTTCGTATTATTTGTCTCTGAGTGATGCACATATTGGAAAACACCGAAATGGGTTGAAAATCGAAAAATAACGAAACACCCGGAATATCGAAGAACAAAGTGAATTTTCTGTTATTTTACTTATGATAACAATTAATGTAACAAAAGCAGAATCATATCCTTATACCAAATTTTATATCGAAAATGGATGGATTGTCAAGAAAATGTCCTCATTGGAGCCACTGTGCTACTACCCTTTCTTCCTACTGGAATACCAATTGCAGACTTTTTATATTTTTCTCGTTACAATTCGCCAAAACTAGTTGAAAAAAATATCAGGACCAATTTATTTTAACTAATTTTCGACTTTTTCATGTTTCACCGAGCGAGCAATGAATTTCGATCAATTACCAAGGTCGAATTCGTGGATGGGTAAAATTATTCTGTAAATATACCCATTCGAAATTTTTTCCCAATTCATCTTCGAATATAGATTAGATTAAATTAAAATCTAGTACTCTATTGAAAAATCATCTCTCAAAGGTCCATTTCTTGAGGACTATATGAGAAATAATATTTCCATCAGGGGGTTAGGATATATTAGGCAGGGTCATTATGTGAAAAGACTATTGCTTTGGCAACAATGGCAGTGATTTGCTGGATTTGTAATTATAGAGGGATTGTTTCATAAATCCTGTCATTTCGACACGATTCTTCAAACACTCCAGATATCTGGCTGGAATTGTCTTGAAGAATAACTTTATCTGTACAACTCGTTCGTGAGAATTTATGGCTTGCGAAATGTAACTGCTGAACTACTGACCAGATTTAAATTCAGTTCCGGGAATTTGGACTTTGCCTATATAAATATAGGTAAAGTTCATCTACTTGAACTGAAATTCACCCAGTAATACTCTCTCGCAGAAATGTACCTGCTTGGTATTCTGTCAGGTGCATAGTAAAAAGAATATTCATTGATGTGGAACGTAAGCCACCACTGTGCACCTGGGGGTGTGACCACTTTACACTTGTAGAAATCATTACAAAATTGTTATTTCAAACCCCAAAGATACTTGATACAGGTACTTGAGAGATAAACTAATTAAATGCTTCACTACTTGTGACTTCTTCCATAAAGTGAATTTGTAGGAGCACTGAGTTGAAGTCGAGAGCTTTTGAGTTCTTATTTGAAGTTGTACCAAGAGGCATCCCCCATCCAGGTGTTGAACCCGCCCAACGCAGCTTGTATTCCCGATATAACCGAATTTCCATCTTCTAATCGTATAATCCCCGTGACATTCTACATAACCCTCAGATTCCAAATCGATCAAATCTGTATTTTTGGATACCTATATCGGAAAAATGAAATATCGAATTGCTCTGAATCTACAGGAGGATTGAGCAAAATCCACCGAATTATCTTGATAACATAAAGAGCTAGCGACTCTAATTTTTGAGGTGAGTTTTGAATTAAAATCTCCGGTCGAATAGGTACCAAAGCGGCCAAACGGTTTTGCGGTTACTCATTTGAATTTTTGAGGTTATTTCATCAATTTCTCAGGGACTAATGCGATCAGATTAAAACTTAATAGTTAGTTTAAGAGTAGCAGCACGCAAAGTCTCGAGAAATTTCGTTGATACCTTAACGTTTATTCAAATTCTCCTCCAAAAAATTCTCTAAAACTGTACAACAAATTTCAATGAAATCTCTTACTGATCTCAGAGTCGCTATATTATAGCGGTGTATCAAATTTCAGTATGATCCGCTTTGAATTTCTGGATATATCGGAGAAAAAATATGTCATTTTCGTGGATTTGTTTCGGTATCATTGACATTTCCGGAATAACTCGAAGAATACCAATCCAATTATGATGAAACTATCAACTAGTTTGCAAAAACAATGATGATTGTGTTATTGAAACAATAAAGAAAACCTAGAAATGCATTGCCATGAAGGCAGCGGGTTTACGCGCATGTTCGATGGAGATGACCGCTTTGGCAACGGATTTGTACATGCGCGCAAAAGCTGCCGCCTTCATCACGGTAGTGCGATCAAGTACTGGATTTCAATTCTATCTGATATGTATTTTCGGAAATATTGAGAAAATGAAATTTTGAATGGGTATATACCTCCTGAATCATTGGGCGGATTTTACACATTCACGAATTTGACCTTCGTGATTTAGTCCCAAACCGAAGCCGAAAGGAACAACTTAGACACTAGATATTCGTAGAGAAGGTTTGAATCCTAATAACGAAGGCCTAATTCGTTAATTGGTAAAATCAACCCAATGATTCCGGAGATAGACCCATTCAAAATATTATTTTCCTAATATATGCAAAAATACAGATTATATCGAATTGAAATCCAGTACTTTATCGGAAAATGACAGTTCGAAGGTTCATACAGAATTTAATGAGAATAATATGATAAGAAGAGTATTGAATATTTTCCCAATATCTCCAAAAGTAATAGCCGTATCGAATTGAAATTTGGTACACTGCTGTGGAATATGAAGCTCAAGGCAGGATCGGAATTTGTTTTGAAAATATTTTTTTTCAAATAAGGGACCATCCATACGATCCCAAAAAAATTTCGTTGCGCGTCATTATGCTCCATCAAACTGCCAAGTTTCAATGCAAACCTCAAAATTTCAAATAGCGATTACTCATCTGAAACCATTCGGCTGATTTGTTCCAATAACGAACTTAACCGCCACATTCCAATGCGCGAGCTAATCCAAGGCGCTAGCTGGCTCCGTTCGACAGATATCGTGTCGTCGGCCTGCCGGCAGGCAGAACAAAATCGATTGTTTTTTCAACGAATTTGAACATGCACTCATGTGCTTTTCTAGAATTTTCCACTTGTGCCTCTGAGGTTTTAACTGAATTTCGAAAAAAAAATTTTTCGAAAACACAGGCGTGCAGATTTGAAACGTTTTAATGATTTTCTTGAGAGGGAATATCTTCATCATTCTTGAATCTTTGGAATAATATTTTTTCTGATCCCAAGAATATATCATTTGTCAACTCTAACTCATACTGTTTTCGAGATATTCATGCTCGTTGTAAAACATAAATAAAGTGGTAATTTTTACAGCTTGTTTGAAGAATGCCTACTTTCATTATACTTGAGTATTTCATTAACAAACATAAACGGTAAGTGAAAGGTGTAACAAATGATATATTGCTGAAATCACAAAAAAAAACCCAAAGGGCTGGGTAATTTAATTGATAATACCTCTCTATATTAGGGTGTATATTGGCGGTGATAACTGATAGCCTGAAGATGAATTATCCTACGAGATTAGTACACGTCGTTAAAACAATACAATACATAATCCGACTTTCGGTTCCAAGTATAATAATAAACTTTCGCGCCAATACAACCAGTGCCTTTATGCTTGCCGCGTTTATATGAAACGTGTTGTGGTTTGAAGAGCATCTCCGAAGCTTTGGGATGGGCGCCTCTGAGTGATCGGAGGTGGTTCTCACGGACCACATACCAGGCCACGTGGAAAATAACCGAGCCAAGAAGGCACTAAAGTAATCTCTGGATATTCGATACGCTACCCTAAGAAATTGTAGACAAACACTATAAAATTATTTACGAATATATAGAACTCACAGAAACGAATGTCTTTATATTTGCTTCATTTCTTTGGTTCTTAAGGGGGAAGATACAACGACCTTGATCATCCACGGTTGAAATATTTAGCTCATTTCTGGAAGGCCACCTCCAAACAATATTTACGAAAATATTCTTCAGTGTTTAAATTATCGCTAATTCGATTTATTTCTCGATGTCAATTTACAAGGTGACTTTAATTTGAGACTGATTTCTAAATCGATAAGAAATTCAGCAGCGACTCATTCCGGGAAAATAAGAAAAACATTCATGAAATTCTTCAATCTTTTTCTTAAGAGCAAACAATACCACGTGGTGCTAAATTACGGCTATGCAACACAGCCACATTCAAGTTTCATTGAACCTCGTTAATACCGCAAGATCAGGCGCCTGGACGCGGTCTACATGCTTCAACGTTGCCAATAGCCGCGTGAAATATTAGAATTCGGAGAAATTTCGACTTTCATAGGAGAAAACAGGGTGTCGTTCTGCAGGCTTCAGTTAGTATTCTTTGAAATTTTTTTTTTGGGATGTACTCAATTCTTTTGTGAGAATTCGCCATGTCAGTTATTTTTCCATTTTTCACCGCATTTGTGTTTTTATTTTCGAAAAATTCTTGAACATAAAAAGTGGCAACATTACACATTCTTAAAAATTTTTTCAACCATTTGCACCAAAAACTTTTTTTGAAAAAAACGAACTCTGGCCTCCAGAAGTCACTCCGTTATATTCGAGGTATTGGTTGATCTAAGTCATTCGAATAAATTCGTCAAAATGAATTTCACTCCGTTATGACCACTTTTTGTGTCCTTCAAGTTTGCATTGTCGAATATGAACTCTGACTTATCGAACTCTAAAAAATATTATCTTAAGTTATGGCTTTTCAAATCCAAACCTGAATTTTTCATTACAATTTTTGTTTCCTCACTCATATAATCGCCCAAAACTTTTGATTTCAGAATTTGTTGATGACAATAATCGACTGTTCATCAGACCTGCTTGAAGCCCCGACTCATCGTCTATGGGTTATTTTCATGCGGTTTTTGGAAAATAAATTATATTTCGAAGATATTCAAGGATATTTCAGATGACAGAAGCATTTTTCATCATTTTATAGGTTTTTTTGGTTTCCACTGCAAATATCTGAAAGTTAACTATAAATAATTAGATGAAATTGTTTTTATGGAAAACGCCCTTGCTGTTTGCAGGATTCAACTATCTCTCAAGGGCAGTCCCTTGGAAAACAGGTTGCCTATTGAACAGTACCGAAACACTTTAAACGATCAACAAGGAGAATCGTTATGTTTCAGAGTACAAATCTGACTCCTTCATCAGACAAACGAGAAAATCGTGTTCTTTTGATATTTCGTTTTTTGAGACTTTTGTCAATTGACATTTTCAGAAAACCACACCATAACAGATTCACTTGGTATGAAAGTTTTTTGAATCTACCCCATGAATTCAGCCAAATATGGTCCATTTCTATATTAGAACAATGAGCGGAATTACTCTCTCCATTCAACAAATGAAGAGGGAGTCTTAATTTTTTATTCAGATAATCTGGTTCCGACATAAGTATTTTTGTTTTGTCCTAATCTATCGTGTGATTTCCGATAGTCGAACATACATGGTTCGCTATTTGAGATCTCCATTCCTTAGGTTTTTTTTGTGTTTTCGCTTTCTGACATCTAACGGTTGAGATGTTTCCCCTCTCCACAAGTACAGGAAGTACATTCACATAATTTTTTGATTTCTCGTCATAATTCATTATTATAATTAAAAACTTTATTACAAGTGGAAAAGGAGATTTAAGTCTTATTAAATTCAAGCATCAATCCAATAGTTTTCCTAACATTCCTTCCTGGTAAATATTTTGGAAACGCATAGTAAATTTCTATAAATGGGTCTGGAAAAAGATGAGATTTCACGAATCTTTTTTTTCGTATATCTTAGGAAATATTTATTCTTTGAATCTCAAAATGAAATTTCGTTCCACATCAGATTGTGAAACTTTGTCATAATCCAACCGATAAGATATCTCTTACCGTTTCCGAAATACTAACGATGAGCCTCGAATTTCTGCCACTCATCTCTACAGGGTGACCCATATATTGAATACTTGAACAGAAAGTTGTTTCTGGACCTAGATACATGAAAACTGATATCAGTGTTTTAAGCGCAATTTTTGTGAAATATTTTATTTCGTGAACCGCTCATCGAAATTTCAGTATCGTTCCAGAGTTAAAAGTTGTCTGTTCATCTCTTGGTTTTTTTTCAGTTAAAACATTTCTGAACCATCTGAACGGTGAAAATGGTTCTTCCGAATACCTAACTTGTCAGCGGGTATTCATAAAAGATATTTTTTCGAATAGATGATTCTATACTTTTTCAGATATTCCAATAGAGTTTGAAATAATAGATAGAGATTTCGAGCAGTACTCGGACTTCATGAGCAAGTGGACATTGGAGGTGGCCCCAAAACCGTATCATACTCATGCCTGAAATTCATTACGAAAACGCATTCGTTAAAGCCTGTTCTTTTCATTTTCGGAGTTAATAGAACTGGTTCAGAAGAACCCAGGAAGACAAATAGGCACGAAAATATATTATGTAATACGGGTCTCAAAAAATAGAATACTATTAACTTGTGGCTGTACATATTTGAAAGAATAAGTCACAAATGATCATTTAATATTTTGATAACTTCATAATGAATTCAGTGAGAATTTGTTGATTATTTCATTTGAGTAGAACAACTGCGAGTGAATATTCATATTCTTCATATTCAGCATGATTGGAAGCCCTAATATTTCGAGGGACTTTGAGTCTTGAAATATCCAAAGATAACTTCATCATGTATTGAATGTGTTAAATGAATTCAAGCGAAATTGAAAGCTCTACGTTTTTTTTGCCAACAAATTCTGAAACGATATTCGCTCTCAAACCTACTCTACAAATATCTAGTTTCTAAGTAGCTCCTTCCGGAAGTTATTGTGTTATTTGCGAAGTAAGTTTGGACCTTAATTACGTAGGCAGAATTCGTGAATGGGTAAAATCCACCCGATGTTTCACAAATTTTATTTTTCCAATATTTTTTATTTGATATTAGATCGAATTTAATCCAGTACTTTATCGATAAATGAATGTTTGAAGGTTGATACAGAATTTCACGAGGATAATATAATCGGAAGATCACAGAGTAGTGAATATTTGAAAAAAAGAACAATTTGAATTTTTTTTAAATGACACGATCATCAGGAAATTTTGAACAAAGATATCCAACACCATTTTCAAACAAGCTGCCAGGTTTCATCATGATTGAATCAGTTTTTTTTGAGTTATACCGAACAAAACAACGATATCGAGAAAAAAACCACGAAATTTCTTATCTTTTTCCAGATATCTCCGAAAATAATAACCTTATCGAATTGAAATTTGGTACACTGCTGTGAAATATAGAGTTCAAAGTATGAGGGAAATTTTTTCCGAATATGATGGATAGTTCCCGGAAACAAGAATATTTTCGGAACAAGTTTCGAATTTTTTTTTTTAAATTGAGTGACTATACAAAATTCAGATTGAGTCGGATTGAAATCTAGTGCCCGACTGAAAATAAAAGCTGAATGTTCCTGCAGAATTTCATGAGAACTATGTAAAAAAATATTTTCATGAAGTGAAGGTCTGGTTTGGCTTGGTCATTACGTGAATAGGTGACCTGTTTGGTATCGAATTTAAGCGTAAACGCAAAAGTTACTGACTTCACGTTAGTGCTCTTCGTGTATTTTTTTTCTATTGCCCTCCAACCATCACTTGATAAATTTTCCACTGACACAATGTAGGTATCATTTGAGGGTTTCAACTATAAATAATCGAATTTCATGTAATCGTACCTGTTTCTTCGGTGAGCTTTTGCCGAAACTCCTGATAATTATCAGTAAGCTAAAATGGAAATTTCCGGAGCGAATGGTATCTTGATGGATGAAACTCAAAAACATCCCCTGAAATCGGCGCCATTATATGTGGGGGCTGTTCCTTTTGCCTGCCAGTGAGATATGATATTTCATTGTTGTTCTTAAACGAGAAAACAAGGACCCGAAACACAAATTATAAATATCAGTAAAGGGCCCGTTCGCAGAACCGATTTCCGTCCTTTTTCTACCCATATCTTTGTCTCTCTTGACTTGCCGCGAAAAGAAGGGACGTTCCAGAGTTGGCGGGATTTTCTCCCGCTATTTTTTTCGAGATTCCTCTGGTAGGTCAACAGACGAATCTTCTCGAGCCCTGCGGTACAGGTTGATCTGAAAGAATTCCTTTTAGTGCCTATAAATCCCGTTGGTATTTCTTCGCCGAATTGAGACAAATTACTTGTTTAAATTCTTGAATGGCCCTCTTAGGGCGGACAGGTATGTGAAAAAAATCCCATACAAGTATAGGTATTAATGGTTTTTTGATTTTGAGGGAAATGAATATGGATCTAGAAACACATTTCTCATGGACTGGAGATCTCGATGTTCCTTTCGTGGGTTGAAAATAAATCAAAACCATTAACACAAAGGAAAAATTATCAACACGTTTTTGATAGATGCTTCACAAATAGGAATGAACCAATAAAACGCTCAACTTGATTTGCATGAGCCATGAAGGACTGAGTTAGTTGAGCTAGGAATAAAATGCTAATAAAAATAAAGAGAAACAATTTTCTGAAACGAATATATATATTCTTGATGATGACTCACCCTTTTCGACTTGAAGAATGTTCGAAACGGTTATCGAATTATTCCATTATTCATTGTTTTTGCTAGCATATTCTCGAAAATAGCGTGCGATCGTTCTGCCTTAATGTCTGTTATTCTCAAATTGTTTCCGAAAATGGTCTCGAGTGAATAGGTTGGATTCACAGATGACAAATCCGGTGTCAAAATCGATTCTGTCCGGTCACTCGTATGCACGATTACGAGTGTTCGGAAAACCCTATAAACTTGAACATTTGTGGATATGTTGCATTTTAGAATGCGATGGGCCATCTCGGCCAAACGATTTCAGAGTTAACTCAACATTATAGGAACTACTGGAGTGATCGGTTCGAAAGTAGTTAGTTGGAGCGTAACAACACGCAACTGCTTGCGAATTTTCGTTGGGAATGTATGGTTAGTGTGGTTTTTGCTCACATGTTCTGGGGAACAGCGTGCTTTCGTTTTGTCCAAATGTCTGTAATTTTCGAATACGACACGATAACTATCGAAACAAGCAAGCTAGCGTCTTGGACTTTTCGCAAATATTGGGAAAATTAAATTTTTAATGGGTATATCTGCCTAACAGCCGACCGTAAACACACTAACTTCCGGAAGAAACGACTTAGAAACTAGATATTTGTAGTGTAGGTTTAGGGCTCAGCTACGAAGGTCGAATTCGTGAACGGGTCAAATCCGCCCAATGATTCCGCAGATATACCCATTGAAAATTTTATTTTTTCAATATTTCCGAAGATACAGATTGGATCGAATTGAAATCCAGTAGTTTCTCGAAAAAAACCTAGAAAAGCACTGCCGTGAAGGCAGCAGCTTTTGCGCGCATGATCAAATTCGTTGCCAAAGCGGTCATCTCCATTGAACATGCGCGCAAAAGCTGCGTCTTAACGGCAGTGCTTTTCTAGGTTTTATTTTTCTGAAACTTTATCAAATTTGAAGGAAAATTTGTTCCATATTTGTTTCATATTTGACAACGTGTTCCAAATTCGAGTTTGATCCGATTCTTATTCACGGAAATATTGGAAGTAGATGTTGAATTTCGTTGTTTTTTCTAGTTATCGTAGTTATTCACGGAATAAATCGAAAATTATGATATAATCATGATGAAACTCGGTAACTAGTTGGAAAACACTGATGCAGAACTTCGTGCAAACTTCAGAACAATTTGATTTCTCTGATATAATTAAAATACATTTAAAACATTTTACTCAAATACTTTTTTTTCTGTTATCTTCTTATCATATTATCCTCAAGAAAATCTGCATCAATCTTCAAGCTGCCATTTTTCAATCAATTACAGAAATTCAATTCGATCCAATCTATATTTTGTAAGAATGAAATTTTGATTGAGTTTCTGAGTAGTTCCTTTCGAAAGTCGAAGTGTTCACAATCGACCGTTCGCATAGAAATTCACTTCTTCGAGGCCGAGATCGTGGATGGGTAATATCCTCCCCATCATTCCGTATATATACCCATTCAAAATTTTATGTTCCCAGTATTCGAAAATACAGATTGGATCGAATTAAGATGTGGTTGTTGATTGAAATATTATAACTTGAGAGGAACATTTGAAAAAAAATTGCCAAATTTCTCCATCAGGAAGTGAAGCTGCATTTGGCGTAGTCAATAGGTGGAGAGGAGGCTGCTTCAGCAACGAATGAGGGTTTTTTATGAAATTGGGTGATTACTGCAAATACAAATTTGAACATAATTATTATGGGTTTGATTCATCATTTTCCCAAATTACCTTCAGAAAGTATTCAGAATTAGATTTCAAAATTGGGGTTTGGGATTTGCCAGGCATGCACGAAGTGACAACGGTGTTTAGTAGAATAGCTTTCTCTGCTATAGAATAATGAAATAGTTATTCCTATTCTGTGGTACACACATGTTCTTTGTCAATATAACCAAACAATTTCCGTTTGCGATTTGTCAGTAATATGACAGTAAGACAATCTGTGCTCTTCTTTTTCTATTCCTTGGTCGTTGTCTTCTACTCTAACCAGATCGAAGTATAGCTATCTCTGTTTTCCTAAGCAAAGTTACACATTTGACGTCCTTTTCTTTCCGAGAAAGCTGAATTCGACGTTGCCATATTGTGCACTCAAGACAAATCCCTTTAAATGCAAATCCCCATTTTTATTTTTCAATTTCAGGTGATCAAACATTTTTTTAAAAATATAATATTGAAATTATTTGTTTGAAATGTGATGTTCTAAAGGTTTTTCATGAAAATTACTGCATTTTCGTTTGAAGGATAAACCCCCATTGAACAAGCGGGTGAAAGCTCCTGACTTCACATTCGTGCTGTTTTAGAGTTTTATTGGAAAAATTGGACCACTGAAATTTTGGAGGCATTGGAATCATAAGACAGATTTCAACCATTTATGCATTCGACCTTCTGAATCAGCCTTCGGCCTACTATTTGAAAATGGAGTCTGTGTATCGTTTCATTCGGCAGTTATCGTGTTGCCAGTATACTCTTTTTAGTTTTTCAAGTTAGCAACCGGACGGGCGAACAGAATTGTATTTGATCGCTGATACCTCAACCTCAATTGTATGTGCGCAGGAAACGTAGAATGCTTCAGCAGGCACGTTTTGAGTGAAGAAATTCGTAGGAGAGGTCGTCGTTCACGTATGACTAGAGCCGTTTCTACGTGGAAGAGTTGGGGGAAACGTGAAGCTATCCATTTAAACTTTAAATCTGTTTCAAGAGAGTAGGTACATTTAAAGTAACGGCTCCGAAGAGAATTTCATTCGAGAATGAAAGTGGTGGCACTTGTCTAGGAGGTTTCGCTGGCGGTGAACAACCAGCGCACGGCACGTAGACTTAGACATGAATTTATATGATAAAATTAGGTTTGTCTTCTAACGTTCCTCCACGTCGTAGATGGTACAAAAAGAACACTCCCGACCATTAGAAAAGATCTCGGAACCTGTTCCTCAAGATTGAGCCGAGACCTAGGACTAATAAAATGTCCAATGAAGAACTTTGTTCGTGTTAACGTCTTTTATGGTGGCTATTCTGTGAATGCTTTTTTTGCGTGGGAACCCTGATCGAACAAAAGCTCCCCGAATGATCCGCATTTTAAAAAGAGTTAAATTAGAGAAGTCATTCGATTGCGTAGGATTGGTTTTAGGTCATGAATAGCAACGTAATTGGTCGATTAGCAACGCTGATTTACTTTGGTATATTATTTGATAAAATCAAATAATATTGGTTTATTATTTGATAAAATCAAGAAATGAACCTTAGTGATCGATTAAAAAAAACTTACCTTCCCTGAAAATTTCACACTTTACATTTTGAAGTATAAAGGTTTGAATGAATTAATAAAAAAATCCTTCCATCCCCTGTACGGGACTTTCCTCTGAAAGTACTGAACCGATATCCGAGAAAAAATCCGTAGAAAAATTTTGTGTCGCTCGAGATTGACCCTCCAAGCTTTTCAGCAGGATCGGTGTACCCTAAGGGCTCAAAACTGGGGCTAGGACGGAAAAAAATATTTATCGAAAATTTACCACTGAATTTTCATGAAATTTCAACATTGATTACTGTTGCATAACTCAACCTAAAAATTTTCACCCGGATGATTTCCGACCCGTGGTCCCTGAGTTATAAGGAAAATCGCTGCGAATTGTGTTGTGAAAAACCAATGACTTATAAATGATATGTAACTTTCATTTAAGATATCAATAGTATTGGGTTATTTAACTGAGAAAACAATAAACTCTTGTGTAAAATTTGCAGCGTTCTTTATATTTCAGGGGCAGACTGAATTATGTGGCTCAATTTTCAAAACCAATTATGACCATAAGAACTGATATTTTCGCTTTGCTGAATTAAATTTAACTTATACTTTTGGTGTACAACTCTCGTTTCCTCGTTCAATACTTTTGGTGTACAACTCTCGTTCCCTCGTTCATAGGACAAATGTTCCATATACTACACTAATTGAATAAGATGTGAAATGAGGCGAGCTTGATCTTGAAATAGAAAAGCTTGGACGGCATCTCGACTTTTCTAGGTGGAAGTTGAAAGATAGGGCTGATAAATAAACTAAAGAACATGATCTTTCGATGATTCCCATTATTTTTAAAGAGTTTGGAAAAGTTACACTCTGCAACTCTTCAGTATCATCTCAATTGATCTCACCAAAAAAAAATGATGGACTCTGGTCCCATAGTCGGTACATTTTCAGCCTTAAATGAGTATTCACAAATCTCAAACCATGGCATTTGGATTTGGGGTACTGTTAACTCGTTGTAGTGTGCAACATCTGGTGCAATTTGTCCTATATCTACTTGTCTCTTAGTGGTCGTGACAGGTACCCATTCTGAAGAAAATAGGAAGGATTATTGTTTCCTTTCTGAGTATTCTTTGTTTCAGAATGTTGTCTCGATATGGATTTATGTGGACGATCAACTTAATAGTAGAAAGAAAGCTGCACACTATCAGAAGCGACTGAAAATGAGATTCGTGATTTTGTTCAATATTTGCTCTGATATCTCTTGAACATTTTTGGGAAACTGTATTCAGTGGCTTTTCCATTTTTTGAGATATAGGTAGGTGTTCACGGACAAATTAATGAAATTTAATATCTTCAAATGAAATATATATACTACTTTAGAGTGTACAAAAACATAGAAGACTTGAAAAGTCGAAGATCATTCAGAAATGGCAGGTTTTCGGAAATTTTTCTTTAATTTCATCCCTTTCAGAGAAATTTAAAGCTTGTCAAATTTTTGGAGATGATAACAAATGAGGGTCCATTCACCCTAAGTGTGTGTTTTCTACAGAAAAACCTGTATATTCGAATTAGATGTCAAAAGTTTAATGTTGTTACATCAAATTCATTTGGGAACAAGATTATATTCTGGAATTTTGATTGACGGTGTATTGTTTGTACATGCTCGACTTTTGTCACAAGCTTTGCTTGCTTGTTTCAATTTGTAGCCAGAATGGTCACCCATCCGAAAATTGATTTACCTTGAAGCTATCATTTCTTGAGAAAAAAACGACTTGAAGGTTCATGCAGAATTTCTTCGAAATTCGACTCGTATATAAGATGCCAAGATTTTGAATAAAAATTTCCAAGGATTTCAAATATAGTGTTCTCGAAGGACTGATAAACATAATTAAATTTGATCACGAATTTTACCCAATTTTAAGTGTCAGGTTTACTGGTTTGAGAGCACTTTCATCTGAATATTCTTGAAATCCAAGCATTTGGAGCTAGTGAAAGAGCATTGGTGACTGCGCACCAAGGAGCGAAGATAGGTGATTGTACGGTATGTAATCTTCACCATTACTCGACAGATTCCTTCGAGCTCTTCGAACCATCCAACTGGTTTGATACGTGAACGAAGTCCATGATAGGATACTTAATTTTCGATTCACCCCAGTACCTAACAGGTAGGTGGCCGCTATCCGCTGTGATCTCGGCTTACGTCTTCGGGGACCTGAGAGCCGCAGTCTTTCCTTTTGAGACTAGGTCAAAAACTGCGACGTCTTTAAACAAGCAGTCAGCTGACCACGGTTCCCAGGCATTTAAAAATGTCGACGTATACAGGCGCACGGAGGACCAACCGATTGAAGCGCTCCCTTGTTCCTTCAATTGACGAATAAATATCTGTCATCTGGAGATTACGCTTCCTTTTATCTGAAAGTTGATAATGTCTGGTCCTTCGAATCAAAGGATTCTGTCATTATTACTAGTCGGATCTGTGAAAGCCCGGGAAGCGAAAAAGAGAACAACAGGGCTGGTTCTTTGTAACGATAGCGTTTGAGTGGTTCCTGCCTAATCAGCTGATCTCTTTCACCACTGACTGAGAATTATCAGAACTGCAGTGTCTGAGTTTTGTGCTCCGACAACTGTTGGCACTTGTTGATTGTTTCCTTTGAATCTTTAGGAAACAACAAAAAACTCACAAAAATAATACTGCTGGGAAAAAAATCAGCCGTCATCGAGTGAATATAACATGTTTCTCAATGAATGGGTATATCTACGAATCATTGGTCGGATTTAACCCATTTACGAATCCGAGGTTCGTAATTGAGCCCCAAACCTACTCTACAAATATCGAGTTCCTAAGTCCTTTCTTCCGGAAGTGATTTTGTAACCACAATAACTTCCGAAAGAAACAACTTAGAAACTCGAAATTTTCAGAGTAGGTTTAGACCTTAATTACGAAGGCCGAATTCGTGAATTGCTAAAATCTACCCAATGATTCCGCCGATATACCTATTAAAAAAAAATTTTCTCAATATGTCCAAAAATAAGGTTAAGATCGAATTGAAATCTTATACTTTATTGAAATTTTATAGTTCGAAGGTTTTAAACAGAATTTCATGGGGATGATATGATCAAAAGATACAGAATATTGTATTTTTGAAAAAAACAATTTTAAAAATTTTTTTCAAAATCTTCTAATTACACGATCATCACGAAATTCTTCACAAAGTTGTCAATCAGCATTTTCAAACTAGTTGCCAAGTTTCATCATGATTGAATCAGTAATTTCTGAATGATTCAAAAAACAACTATATCCAGGAAAAAACCACAAAATTTGACATATTTTTTGAAATATCTCCACAACCAATTTTCATATCGAACTGAAATTTAGTACACTACTGCGAAAATGAAGCTCAGGGCATAAGCAGATTTTTTTCTGAATATATTGCACAGTTCCCGAAAAAAAAATTTTTTTAATTTATTGACAGTACGATCTCGACAAAATTCTGCAACAAGTTGTTATAGTACAACTAACGGCCAAGTTTAAATCTAAGTAGTTTTCGAGTTATGTATATGTAACCTCCCCAACATTAAATACGTATCACTTAATAATTGTTAATATCTTTTGATTAATGAAACAATTCTACCTATTTGAAATTTCGATTGAAGCTTGTTTTGGGAGGATTATTTTTAAGATTTCTTCTAGGTTTCCATTGTATCTGAAAAAAAAAAAATTAAAAATTAAATGAAAATATTATTTATAGAAAACGCCCTTGTGGATTGCAGGATTGAAACTATTCGTCAGGAGCAGATTTAAAGAAATTTGCCTAGCACCTAGTGGAATATTTGTTGATTTCTCAACAGATATTCGTTGATGTGATCATTTTAGTACTAGTAACTAATTTTGGACAATGCAAACGATCAACATTGTGAAATGTAGTAGTAGTAGAGTGAGAAGTGACAGTTTCAAAGAAACACAGCAACACAGATTCACTTGAGATGGAAGTTTTCTATTTATGAAATTAAGAATACAATGCTGATTCCAAAACCAGATGATCTTAAAAGAAGAATTAAACAGTCCTCCTGTATTTTGCTAAATGGAGGAAAAAGGTGGTGGAATTGAAAAGTTTTCATTAGCACCGTGAGTGCTGTAATTTTTGAAACATTTCGACGGAAGTTTCGAATGGAGAAAACTGAAACGTTATAGTTTACTTTGTTGATCGTTCGCATTGTTCGAATATTATTCATTAGGCAACTTAACAAATAGTTTCAATCTTGCAATTCTCTAGATCGTTTTCTATAAATATTAATTTTCATTTAATTTTTGATTCCCATTCGTCTTAAGTACTTCTTATTAATTGCATTCCTATTGGGTTACATTTGAATTTCTATCGACTGACTATCGAGTTCTTATTAGGTTTAAATTAAATTAATCTCGAATAAGTATTTGCCAAATTATATCAATGTTCGACTATCACATATGAATCTATACTTTTCACTGTAGGTATACGATAGGATATATATTTTTAAACTTTCCTTGCAATAAATGATACCATTGTGGAAAATAGTGCTCGATAATGCTCTGTTTTTGTACTCAGTTTCAAGATTTTTTAATACGAGGTAGTTGAAACGTGCAAGGATATATAAATTGAGTTTTCCTGTTGGTGTTCTAGCGATTCAAATGAATCAGGTCTTTGTATTTGCCTAGGAAGTAATGAGGAATAAAAATATTCTTGTTCAGCAGAAAATGAGTCGTGATAGATGCGTACTACATTCGATGAAAATATCGGGCGTCATACCCAGTTATATTGTAAAAAATAATTCTTTGTACTCTAACACCCTTTTTACTTTAGATGCTTAGATTTGAGAATTTTTCCTCGATAGGAAATCTACATAGTGAGTCTTTCATTAAAGAAAACCTCCTATAAATGGCGGTGTTCAATCAGGAACCAATTTTTCTGTTTTCTGAATTCAACTAAATTCATGAAATTATCAGATACCTCCATCCGTTAGAACTCGTATCCATAGAATCAATTTCTTCCTCGGGCCAAGAAAAATATTTTCACTGGTGTAATATAATTGGAAAAATACTTCAAATCCCAACTGATTATACCTATATGGTGGGTCTTCGGACAAGTGATGCCCTGAAGTGGTCCGTCAAGTGAACAGAGAGGGTCATCGAATAGCCTAGACGTTCACAATGAATGAGGATGTAACGTCAAGTCTTCTTGAATGAAGGTATTTTGCGTAGGGGGCAAAGCATGTTGACTTTGTGTAAGATGTGTGTCACATTCGCTGTTAGAAATTTCTATTTTCATTGAACTTAATTATATATTTTTCATTTATTTATATTTTATGTTTTATATTTCTTGAACTATTTGAAATTAATATGTGAAGACATGTTTCCATTTCATTGTCTCAAAGAAGAGATTAATTTCGACAAGACCCAAATTATGGACCACCGTAGGTACGACATACTTCATTGAATACGAACAGAGCAGACGAAAATCACCCAAGGGGTTGGTTGTCAAATACGGGTCCTCTAATTTTCATACCTGAACAAAAGTAAATGGGTAATCTGGCGCCGCAAGGAATATGAAAAATCAACAGATCCTTCTTTCAACGGAAATAAACTTGTGACTTTTTTCGACTTTTGGAATAAAAAAAATTCCCTTCCTCTACATAAACTTGTTTCACCTCTTGAAGACTCTGTCAGCATCACACTACAATACAAAGGCTAAAAATATTCGGTTATAATCCACCTTTTACTCCTATTTCCTAAATACCTTCACTTTTCGTTTAGATTTCGTTTTTCAAAATAATGCAGTTATGAGAGCTATTTCGCTCAAATGCTGCAGTTACTTTTCAGTATTTATGGGAAATAAACTTCAAATGGGTATGTATGTACGGAATCAGTGAGTGGATTTTACCCACTCATTCATTGGACTTTCACAATTGAATCAAATCCAATGTTGTGTTTTGGTGTTTACGATCTGCTTTAGGCCGAACGTTAACATCCTAACTTCGGGCAACGAAAATAAAACTCGAGGTTGGATAAAATACGCCCAGTGATTCCGCAGATATAACGTTACCATTCTAAATTTAATTTTCTAAAAAAATAACTCAACATAAACAAGTTATCACGTACACATGTGTAAATTAATTTTGATTAATAAAACGTATCTGTTATTTTTTAGGTTTTTCACTCCCACTATCTGAAACAGAAGTATTAAAGTAATTAAACATTTTTTTTTTCATGAAATACGCCCTTGCGGATTGCAGTATAAAACTATTTGTCAAGGGAAGTTTCTTGCAGAAATGATTGCCTAATGAATAATACAGGAACAATACAAACGATATAGAAAACGAACTGTGACGTTTCAGAGTACAAATCTTACTCTTTATCTGACTAAACAGAAAATTTCTAGAATTATTTTCTTTCAGTTCTTTTTTCGATTTGAGATATTTGTCACATTGACAATTCTGAGAATACATAGCAACACAGATTTATTGAAAATTTTTTAATTCTACCTCTTTTTTAAGTGAATTCAGCCAAAAAGGGTCAATTTCTACCGAACAATGAGCAAAATTACACTCTCCATCTAACAAAATGCAAGAGGACTCTTTGATTTTTCTTTTCGAATTATCTGATTCCAACATCAGTATTTTTCTATTGTCCCAATCTATCATGTGATTACATACATGGTTCGCTATTTAATTTAAATACAAAAATACTGACGTTGGAATCAGATAATTTGAAAAGAAAAATCGAAGAGTCTCCTCTTGCATTTTGTTAAATGGAGAGTGTAATTTTGCTCATTATTCGGTAGAAATTGATCCTAGATGGCTGAATTCACTTAAAAAAGAGATAGAATTAAAAAAATTTCAAACCAAATAAATCATTGTGTTGCTATGTTTCCTCAAAACTGTCAAGGTGACAAAAGTCTCAAATCGAAAACAAAATAATTCTTGAAATTTTCTGTTTTGTCTGATGAAAGAGTCAGATTTGTACTCTGAAACCTCCCAGTTCGTTTTCTTTGTCATTTGTATTGTTCCTGTATTATTCATTAGGCAATCTTTTCTGCAAGAAACTGCCCCTGACAAATAGTTTGATACTGCAATCCGCAAGGGCGTTTTTCATGAAAAAACAATTTTATTGAATTATTAATAGTTCTGTTTCAGATATTGGGAGTGAAAACCCATAAAAACCTAAAAAATAATGCAAAATCCTCCCGAAATAAGCTTCAATCGATACTTAGAACGTATCTGATTTGAAATGACACTGCATGTTAAATTGAAGCCAGCAAACAGAAGTATCTGGTTTGGAACATTGAAACATATGATACCGATTTCGTACTGAGGTTGAAGTTTTATGTGGAATTTTGTGAGGATCATAAGTTGAGAAGATTGTAATCTGGTTTCATAACTAAGTGAATGGCTTTGGGCGTAATCGATACTTCGATGGGTGGCCGATTTTGCTATGACTTTGAACGAGCTCTTTCTGAGATTGCATCAGTACTTTTCTAAAAACTTTCTGCCACGAATGAGTTCAATGGTATTTTTGAGTTTGAAATTTTGATTGAGTATGCATCAGATATATTGTTGTTGAACTGCAGCTAGCAGTTTTGCCTTCAGAGCTCTTTCGAAATTCGATCCTAAATGTAGCTTTTGAATTTATTCTTCAGGTTTTTTCCATAAGAAATTTTGTGCTAGGAATTTTCGAGGAAAGAAAGACGCGTTAATAATCAAAACAGTGATTTAAATTTTTTGTATATGCAGCAATTGGCTACAATGTGGATATGTACTATCTTCTCTTCTTTCTGTACGCTGCTTTATTCGTTTATCGCTGTTCTGAGTCTCAAATAGATAAAGTACTCCTACGTGCATGGATAATACGAAGCAAGCACTAGAAAAGAATCTGCACGAGATCAACGACCTCAAATATAAATATTAAAATTGTCATAATAGTCTCCCTGTCTAGCGAAATTAACTTCAACACTGTAATGACTATAATGCTAATTTTAATCATTCCTGTAGTAAAATTGATTGGTCCTGATTAACAGTCACGAACAGAGCACCAACTTAGATCTCACAATTGACTGACTAGATAATTGAGAACATGTGTGTGCTCCTAATGTATACATACTCCTATGAGGGTTCATCCGTAACTTACAGAGAATAATTTTAACAAAATTCGAAATATGTGTATGATAAAAAAAATGTGGTAGTGCAGCAATATAATGAAAAATTCATATGACTTGTTTCACATAAGCTTTAGTGATGTTGGTGGGAAGCAAAATATTTATGAAGTGAGATATACGAGCATTTTCGTCCAATATCGTTTAAAGGATATTTTGGGAGAATTTTGCCTTATTTGTCAGGTGCTTCCTAGGTTTTCACTCCTAGTATATGAAAAAGAAAAAAAATGTTAAAAATTAAATGAAATTGTTATTTATAGAAAACCCCTTGCCGATTGCAGAATTGAAACGATTTTTCAAGGGCGGTTTCGAGGAAATATATTGCCTAATGAAAAATATTGGAATAACGATCAACAAAGTGAACTGTAAGGTTTCAATGCCTAAGGGCCGGTATTATAAAACTTAACTGGAAGTTATCTTTAACTTTAACTGAAATTTTGACAGTTATGTCCTAATACAACTGTCAAAACTGTCAGTTAAAGTTAAAGTTAAGATTTATAATACCTTAATCTGGTTCCTTCATCAGACAATAACGAGAAGAATTTGCAGAATCAGCTGGGGTTTTTGTCAATTCCATGTGGTACAAGAGATAAACTTCGCGTTTGTACAGATGGTTTATTCGATAACCTTCAATAAACTCAGACTGGTGAACTGAAGAGATATTGAACTCTAACTCTTAATGATTCTCTGTTAAAATTGGATAATTCGTTTACTTCCCTCACAAATTTGCTAACCTAGAATGAATATTCGGCTGGGTCTAGGCAGACCGGTTACCAATCCAGCCATTGACCTAGCCCAATGCAGCTTGGATTCTGGTGAAAACACTTGATCTTGTAATGAATTGTATAAATCCAGTTAATCAATGAACTTCGAATAATAGAGTGTCTTTTATATGAGTCTCTTATCAGTTGACTATCAAACTCGGCCACATTCAGATGTGGCCCAGTCCGAGATCAATTAATAGTAAGAAATGAATGTATTCTAGCTGTATGAACATCATGCTGTTAAAAACCTTTCGTTGCTAACGCTATGCTGTGCAATCAAGGATAAAAAGCTAATATTTCTCTTGATAATCAAAATTGATTGCTCCGTAATCACTCGGTGAAATATTGTTCTCAATAACAGGGTAAGCAAAACACACTTGACACAAAAAATTTCGAGGATGGTTTGAAACCCGAAACATGCAGGTCAACTGTATATTTTTTATTTAATTTGTAAAACGTATCGTCAAGTGTGTTTTGTTTACCGTGTTATCAATATTTTTCTGTTACAAGTTTCTGAAGTATATGTTTTGGATGTATATATTCTAGCATCGAGTGAATTAAGAAATTCCGTTGGAAAATTCACTACTTGACTTAGGATCACTTAGTCAAAGGATGTCCTTATTCCACCTGGGATTCTTTCTAGAATGATGTGTCGGGCATATCGACATTATTTACAGCTACATGGCTCTCCCGGTCAACCATGAGCTATTGGGCTGATCATTTCGACTATTTTGGAATACCCTGTCCACCAATTCTTCCTCCCATTTATTGAACTTGGAGAAATTAAATGGCACCATGGTTTTTTTCAGTTTCTAGGTTCATGGGTACAGTGCCGTTACCACAGATCAATTAAATTTTTTCATTGAGCTTGAAGAAGCTGAATTTTTCAAGCAGAGATGCAATTTCGATCAGAAATTGAGCGAGGTATTGGAAGCCTTTGCATGGAGTCGTCGGATAGTAAAAGCAAAGCACCAAACGAAACCTGATTTTTTCGTAAGTCATTCAATGAATTCTCAGGTAAAATTTTACACTCATCTCATAGAGTCATGTTTATGATTTCTGATGTACAGAAATGTTACATGTCGAGTTGTCCACCGATTTTTTGTGATTTTATCTTAATTACTTTTTTTGAGACTTCAAATACGGCCATGTCACTGCTTTTCTTGTCCTATTATACATATCTCATGTATTTCAAACAATTGTAGTACTCGAATACTCAACGTTGATATGTGCGTGTTTCTATGTATCGATTCAAGGTTATTTTGGGAGTATTTGGCATTACTTTTTGAGATTTTTTCTCCCAATAGAAGGGAAAGAACTATTTGAAACTAAGTAAAAATTGTTTTTCATGGAAGACTCCCTTGCGGAGTGCAGGTTCAAAATTTTTGTCAAGGGCAGTTTTTGGAGAAAAACGTTGCGTAATGAACAATACCGAAGCAATGCAAACAAGCAGTCAACAGAACTGTAAGGTTTCAGAAAACAAATCTGACTCCTTCATCAGACAAACGAGAAAATTTGCAGACTTATTTTTTTTTGGTGTTTCGTTTTTTGAGTCTTTTTCAAAATGACATTTTTCAGAAACGAATTATTCTGCAAAGTTTTCGTTTGTTTGATGAAGGAGTCAGATTCTTACTCTGAAACGTTGCAGTTCTCATTGTTGAGTGTTTGCATTGTTCAGATATTGTTCATCAAGCAACGTTTTTTTCCTAAAAACTACCCATGAGGAATTATTTAATCCTGCGATCCTCAAGGGCGTTCTGCATAAAAATAATTTTGATTTAATTTTTAATTGTTCTGTTTCAGATATTGGGAGTGAAAACCAAGAAAAAACTTAAAAAAATACTTGTTTCTTTCACTCTCAAACTTGTTTTGCTCTTTCATTTTCTACAAGTACTATGCGTCTTTGTTAAGACGATTCAATGTATTTTTCAACAATATTTATTATGCATTTACAATTCAATTTTCTTAAATAAAACTCCTCCATCCTCATGTATTTTTTGTAATTTTGGGATGATTTTACATTATTTTTCAGGTGTTTGCTAGGTTTCCTCTCCCAATATCTGATAAAACTTTTTTCGAATAAAAATTTTCATTTACAGAATGCAACTTTTTTTCGAGGTCAAAACTGATCTGCTTAATTTTGGTTTTCAAAGGTTTGAATGGTGAGAAAATATAAAGAAATTGCTATCAATGTGGTAAAACAAACTTTTTCAAATGACATTTATTATATTCACTTGACAATAATCATTTCTGTGACGATGTGATATTAAGTATTTAATCTTATGTCATTCTCAGTGGCAGCATCACAGAAACGACAATTGTCAAATTACTATAAAAATTATCATTTGGATAAAGTTGTTTTTACCATTTTTATTGAAATTTTTTCAAATTTTCTCACTTCAAATCCTTATGCTTTTAATCAGCTTAAATAATTTAAGCCTATAAAGGAGTTGCGTTTCGCAAGATATTTCACGAATTTATCATATCTTAATTGTTTCAGATAATTTCGTGTTCAATTGGCAGAGTTACTTGTGTGTCATTTTTGGACGTATTACAATTGAATACTAGTCTCTAGAATATGTAGATATTAGATTTTTTTCTGGAACATGACATACTCAAATCTAAATAGATTACTTGTCAGATGAGTACCACTTACTGTTACTTAGAAACGATCCAGTCGATGGTTTACATTTTGCTTTCTCTGTCGGACCTCAAATTAGTCAGGATCTGGCTACGCCCCTGTATATTACAGAGAGATAAAAATCTCGGCCTAATCAAACGATGTTTTGAATAATCGACTCACATGCACCTTCAGCATTTAAAAACTCTCAGTTCGTTGTTCAATATCAACAACAACACATTCAGAAGATAAGTTCATTCTACTAGAAACATTCCAGACAGAATAAAATGAGTATGCAGAAACCAAAGGAAGTCGAAGATCGCTGCCAGTCCGTTATTTGAAAGGTTTCGGCTTTTTAAAGGGCTTCTGAGGGACCCGACGAAACATATACCCATCAACCTGTTCTTGGAAATTTCTTTTAAATATAGAAGAAATACGAATGCTCCCACATTTATAGGAAGATATTCATTCATATAAGGTCTTCAAGCCGCTTTTGTAACTTAAGAATATCGTTGAGGGCATTGGGGTGGATTGTCTTTGTAGCCCAATTTGTCCAAATATTTCGCTCTGGTGGTGTACAATGAAAGAGGTATTTTGTTGTTCATTTCCTGTTGAGTCTGGGAACGCCGTTTTCATCATAAAAAGTATGAATTCACAGGGGCTGTGCCCTGCTTTTGTGTTCGTGCTTACCCTATTCTGGAATTTATCAGTTCATTTACACGGGTATTCTCCAGTAGATAGCTGTGAGATAGTGCAAAACTCATTCTCACACCATCGAACCTTTGGTGTGCAAATTGCTGAACTGCTTCACAGGTCTTGGCGAAACCAACGGAAATCACAAAATTTCATTGGTTCCGATGAGGACTAATAAAAATACTTACAAGTTAATTTTTTCCGCCTTTTACGTCATATTCGATTGATGTATATATTTTCCTTGCTGAAAATTGCCAATAAAATTCTGATTTTCTCTGGTTATCGAAGTTTCAGAATTTTTGCAAAATATTAAACTTAAATGGGTATCATTAAAAATATATTCTGGGTACAATGAAAATAAACTACATTATTGGAACAATAACATTTCTTCCGGGAGTTATCGTGTTCACGGCTTGTCGGATGATCGCATACACAACAACTTCCGAATGAAACAACTTAGGAACTCGATTCTTTGTCGTAAGCTAGTCCTTGGTAAGGAAGGATGAATTCGTGAATGGGTGAAATCCACTTAACGATTCCGCAAATGTACACTTTCAAAATTTGATTTTCTAAATATTTCCGAAAATACGGTTGGAATTGAAATGTAATCAATACTTGACTGGGAAATGACAGCTTGCAGGCTTATGCATATTTGAAAAGAAGCAAGTGCAGTTTCCGTATTTCTGTTGGTTTTTCAAGTCCCTATTTAATGTTCAAAAATTAAGTCGGATTAGTTCATCATTGATACATTTATTTGAGTTTCATGGGAACTATATGAAAAGAACATCGCCAAACTTCGTGTCGATAGCTTAGTGTTAGAGCGTTGGTCTCAGGTTCGATCCCGGACTAGGAAAGAAATTTTCTAGATCGGTACCGGCCACTATTCACTGTTGGGTCAAAAATTAACAGTGCTGTGCCTAGGGTGGCGTGACGATACAGTAACAAACCCCACACAGAACACACTCGATATCCTAACTCGCACGAGCTTCAAGCGACTTAGGATAATCGGAAAATACAAATACATTTATTTATTCATTTTTAAAGGTCAGAATTCGATTCGATCACATCTGCATGAGTGGTGATATTGGGAAAATAAAATTTCGAAATCAATTTGAGTTTTTACGAAAACGGCCTTCTCAATAAACCCCCAAACCTGCTCAAAAATATCGAGTCTCTGAGTTTTTTTCGTATTTTATTGTGGTTAAGATCGGCCTGTCAACCGTTAAATGAAAATTCATTAAGAGACTGGAAATTTTTGAACCTGTTCAATTACAACAGCCGAATTCGCGAAACGGTGTAATCATCCAATGATTCCGCATACAAATACCTCTTCGAAATTTCATTATTTCAGTGTTTTTTGAGTTGAAACAACCAAAAAATTTCACTAATTTTTTCCCAATATCTCCGAAGATAAATATCGGATCAAACTGAACTTTGAAACACGAATACTTTTTTGAAATTTTCTATCTCTACGATCCTCACCAAATTTTGCACTGAGTCATGAGTTGGTATTCCCCAAAAGTTTAAATCAGATCACGTCTGTTCTTCTTGAGATATTGAGGAAATAACTTCAATCTTTCAATATCTCCGAAAATCAATATCGGCTCGAACTGAAATTTGAAGCACTGTTTTTGAATATTGACTTCAAGGTTTATCCCGAGTTTCAATCTGATCGCGTCAATGGTTATCGAGATATTGAGGATATATTCTCAACATTTCAAATAACAACGAAATCTGACATGATTTTTTCCTAATATATCTGGAAATCAAAAGCGGATCGGATTGACATTTGAGAAACTGTTGTGAAATACTAACTCCGAGGTCTGTGCCGAATTTCAACGAAATCTGGTTAATGAATTCGAAAAATTTTTTTTCGATAAGGATGTGGATTAAAAATTTTTCAGAATATTTTAATGATTGGATTCGCACGAAACTTCACAGTAAGTTGCGTGTTGATATTTTTCAACTAACTACAAATTTTCGATCTGATCGCATTGGTACTTCTGGAGATATTGAGGAAATAACCTCGAAAATTTTGAACAACAACGGAACATGACAAATTTTTTTCCATATATCTCCGAAAGTAAACATAGAAAAGGAATGAAATTTGAAACGTTGTTGTTGAATACTGATTCTAAGGTCTGTGCTGAAGCTTATTGATATCTGATCAACACTTTCCGAGAAAGAAGAACTTTTCAAAAAAATTTCAGGAATTTTCCAATGAACATCGTTTGAAAATTTTCTAACCACTAGATCCATACTAAATTTTGTGTTGGTATTCAAGAACTAATAAAGAAGTTTTAATCCCATCCAATCAGAACTTCATGAGGTATAGGGGAATTAACCTCGAAATTTCATATAGATATAACTCCAAAACTATCTGGCCGATTTTACCCTCTAACGAACTTAATCAAGACATTCAGGCTCCAAACATAAACCCAAAAATTCTAGACTCTAGGTACTTTTCTCCGAAGGTTAGAGCGCACACGGCCGGATCGTCGGACGGACGGACAGAATTGAATTTGACCACGGATTCTTCTCCACGTAGTTCAACCCAATCGTTTAAGACCATGTTCAGCTCAAAATTTGAAAATTACAGACATCGTGACGAAATGATAACGCGCTGTTCCCCAGAACAAGCGCGTTAAAACAGAAAGTATATACGAAAGTTCTAATTTTTATTATAGCTTTCCTGATAAGATTCGCAATTCAATTCAGGAATTTTTACACGTTGAGGAAGTTCTCGTTTATTTCATGCATCCTCACATAATCTGTATCACATTATATGTATGTACCCAGTTTTATTCGATTGAATTAGTAATGCAACCGAAGTCTACTCGCATCGTTGAAATAACTGAGCACAACTTGATAATAAAACAGCCGCACTAGTATTAAGAATTATCCACAGACAATGTGAATATTCCATATTATTGGTCTGGCAATACTGAAATTATAGTTCTTGATTTCTTGGAAGCATCCTCTGCTCATTACATTTAGAAGAGATCATCTGCATTTACAGGATAATTATCCAATTTTCCTCAGAAACTCAATTTGAAAAATGCTAAATGTTTGCTTATTTGATACCACCATGGTATCCTGTTCTCTCCATTCCATTTTTCTATTGGAAATAAGTTAAAACGAATCTCTTCTCATTGACTTCAGCAACTCTAAACTCAGGATGACTTACGTTTTCAAAAAGAAATACAAGTTGTTTTTGACATTCTTCATTCATAGTACGAATTTTATTTCTTTGATCGGTTTTATTCAATTTGGAGGTTGACTGATTTTCTTCAAATCACTGCGTTTAAGGGAAGTTTTTTTTCTGGAATTATAACGCCCTATTGGAAAGGGTTTCAGGTAGTTCCAGTCAGTCCTCTACTCACCTGTATTTATTATAAATTTAAGGCTACTTGTGGTTTCAATCTGCACGGGATATTGTGGTTTTCGGTATAAACAAACATTTTCTTGCCTGGTGCAGTTCAACTCCACTTGAGAGGATAATGAGAGATCTCAGGCATATCCTATTATCATTTGGAGCAGGTTGCTTGTTGTCATCCTCTGATCATAATAAAATGGTGAAGCTTTCTCGTATCGGTATGATCTCTCTGAAGATTGAATTTGAAAAAGATCCTTGAATTTTTGGTATCCATTGATGAATCGATTGACGAATTGTTATGCTAGTCTAATGAGTTGAAAATGAGTGGTTGTTAGAATTCTAGGAAGAGTATCTGTAAATTTGCGAAAGGTCAATAAATGTCTGAGTATTCAAAGAATTCTTGATGGTCCCTGAATGTATGAAAGACCAGTTAGTTCGAATTTGGTTCAAGATCATAGATTCCCAATAAATTCATTCGTGATATATAAAGATCGGAAACAAAACATAAACACGCTGCGAGACAATCGCGGAAGTTCCAATAGATCTCGGAAGGAATGACACCTGAAAATTTTTGAAATAAGTCCCATATCTCTTATCGAAAAGACGAATGCATAACAAAATTCTTCAGACTTATTTCGAAGTGTCGAAAGAAGGGGATAATAATGTTCAAATTCCAGTTTGGCCACACGAGCAATCTAGGACTTATCGATTAAAGGATTCGATATTCGGAGGGGATGTTGCATTATTTTCCAGGTTTTCTAGGTTTGCACTCATAATATCTAAAAAAACACTATTAAAAATGAAATGAAATCGTTATTCATAGAAAATGCCCTTGCGAATTGCAGGATTGGAACTACTCGTTAAGGGCAGTTTCTAATAGAAAATTTGCCTAACGAACAATATTGAACAATGCAGATGATAGTAAGATCAACACGTGAAGTTTCACAGTATGAATCAGACAGCTTCATCAGACAAACGAGAAAATTTGCATGACTCTTTTTCCCCCAATTAAACATTGACATTTCCAAAGAACCACAGCAAAACAGATTCACTCTAATGTTAAAGTCGAACAAGTCTACTTGATAAAGGCTATTGATATAACAATTAAAAATACAGATTTCTCTGTAGTACCTTTACATAACACCTTTCGATATTGATTTGATATCTTACGATATACTTTTATTGTCTTCGACGTACTTCGTCTTCAATGACAGAATTTTTATTATATCAACTCGCATACAATGATTGAAGTAAAACACTTGAGAAAAGGGCAACATAATGAAATACAACCAACCTAAAAATAATACTAGACACAGTGTTTCATCTTCTATCTTTCGATTTAGAACTCATCGGAATCCAGTAGATTTCCATGCGCAAGCTTAAATTGTGCATAAGAACAATATAGCCACAGAGTTTACCTACACCTTCTTCTTTCCTTGACAAATGAATTGCGGTTAAAAACATTTTCAAAAATCTTTATAATTTCAAGAATTAAATGACAGTTGATATTGACTCTTGAAAACTATATGTTTCCTTTCAAATATTAAAATCAATATCAATATCGAAAGATATTAGATTCACTCGATATGAAAGTTCTACTTCTTTTTTCAGTAAATTCAGCCGATTATCGTCAATGTCAATAGGAAGTTGGGCGAAATCATTTACTACATTTAGCAGAATACCGGAGGACATCACTATCTTCATATTATCCCACTTTACCTTAGGTTGTTTTTTGTTCTCGATTGCTAATATCTAGCGGCCCTGTATATGTCTTTCCATGAATACAGGGAATACTATAAACAGAATTTTTTGATTTACGTTTTTCGCTTATTGGTTTGGTTTCAGTGGGTATGAATCTAAAATCTTTTTTCGATTTGAAGACCATAATTCTCATATCGAATCTAGCACCAATTCTTCCGATTCCATCACATTCAATAAATTGGGCTGTTGTTGGATTTGATTGAGAATAACAAGACATTTTTCTGTATAAACTTGAATTGGATCTGCTCTACTAGAAACTCTAATGCGGTATTTTGATTCTGAAAACAACACTTTTCCTGTGTACAAATATAAAACTTTGTTGAAAAGATTAACCTTCTTGACTGAAAGAATCGCAACAAATGTTGCAATGGGTTCACGTATCAAAAATATAGGTATACAAAAATCTCAAAACCCAGACTATAGTATATTCAACTATTATGAGTTTAGCTCCAGACAGCAGAACTACAAAGCCAAAATCTTCCATTATTCAATATATTTCAAAAGGTGACTGAAAGAGTTAAACTTAATAGATGAAAGAAGGCGACGAACCAGATGTTCACAATGGCCGACAATAACAATTTTGCACTTATTGAATTCGCAACTAAGTTATTAATCAAATTCGAATGTTGGAACAAATTATATGTCAGTACATAGTTTTACCGCAATTTTGAAAGAGTATGTTAGCCTTAGGCTCAGGTTCACAACTGGAAAAGAATTTATCATGTGGCTTCAAAGAAAGAAGGCAAATTCCGGTGTAAGCTTTGCTTACACCGCAGTTAGATGGAATGTATTTAGAATTTACAATTTTTGATGTACTGAATGAGAGCTTTCAGAAGAAAATAGAAAATTAATTCAAAATAACGAATTCGAAACAAAACACGACCGAACAAAACAGACAAGCAGTGTTTTGGTTGATTTCGTGGGAATTAATCAATTTGAGCTTTTTTTCATACTTTATATCGGTCACAGAGCAATTTCTTTGAATTTTGGAGAAAATCACAGGTTTATGAATTGCCTGGTTTTTAAACATATAAGTAGATTCATATTCGATCATGATAAATAGGTTAAAAGCACTTTTTGCTCGCAAGTGAACAGCGTGCTATCGTTTTGTCCCAAAGTCTTTAATTTTCCTGAAAACGTTCTGAAATGACTAGGTTAACTTAGTGATGACGAATCCAATCTTCAACTCGATTCTTTTCGGCTGGCCATAGGCACGATTACGTGAAAACATAACGACCTATCGACATGAAACTTTCAGTGTAGATTGCAATTCAAAATTTTACGGTTACGTTCGTTTATGGGTCAGATGGGCTCAAATATTTCGGAGGTATGGTTATTTCCCTAATATTGCAGGAACTAAAAGTGCGATTGAATTGAAATTTGGATTTGACAATAACGACGAGCAACTTTTTTCGGAATTTTGTTGAAATCGTACGGTTCATAGATTTTTTTCCGAAACCAGTTATTTTTCGGAAACTACTAATCAGATTCGAACAAAAATTCACCTTCGACTATATATTTCACAACAATGTACCAAAATTCAGTTCAAACAGATAATAATTTTCGGAGAAATTGGGAAAAATATGTCAAATTTCGTGTATTTTTCCTAGTTATGGTTATTTCCGGAATAATTCAAAAATGCTGAAATAATCATTATGAAACTCGGTAACCTGTTTGAAAAGATTGATGTGTAATTTTGTACGAAATGTCGGAATGATCGTGTCATCGTAAGAACTTGAAAAAATCCATGTTTTTCGAATTATCTGGATATTCTTTTCAGATTATCCTCACGAAATACTGTTTCAACCTTCAAGCTGGAATTTTTCGATCAAGAAGGTACTGGACCTGAATTCGATCATGTCTGTCTCTAAGGAAATATTGGAAAAATAATGTTCGAATAGGTTCATTGGGGGGATTTTCCCCATTGACGAATTTGGCCACCGTATTTCAGGTCCAAACTTTCTCCACAAATATCGAATTTCTAAGTTGTTTATTTCAGAAGTTATTGTGTTTACGATGGGCCGTAAGGAACTTATTTGAGAAGTGACAGTTTGAAGATTCATGAGGAATTTCGAGAGGATAATACTGTCGGAAGATCGCCAAATTTTCCATCAGGAAGTGAAGCTACGTTTTGCGAGATCGAAACTTGAAAAGATGACCGCTTCGGCAACTAATTTAAACAAGCCCGTAAAAGCTGCTGACTTAGCTTAAGTGCTTTTCTATGGATTTTTTTTCATAGAATGCTTCTGATATTAGAGTACGTCATTCGAATTTTGGTGTTTTAATGCAATTGTTCTGGGAAGCAGCGTGTAATCGTATCGTCAAATTGTCTGTAATTTTCTAATTTTGAGCCGAAAATGTCGCCAAACGATAAGGTTTGAATCCTTGAAGAAAATCCGAGGCCAAATTCAATTATGTCCATCCGTCCGTATGTCCTCTAACTTTCGAAAGAAAGAACTTGGCGACTTGAAATTCTCAGATACGATTTGTAGTCCGAATATCTCGGTTGGGTTCGTTAATGGGTTGAATCGGTGGAATAGTTTCAGAGCTAGGTCCATTTGACATATTTAGGTTGACCCCTCGATATCTCACGAAGTACTGACTTGGTCAGATGAAAACTTCGTATTTAGTGCAAAATTTTGTGTTAATTCAGTTATCAGAAAATTTTCGAAATTTTTTTTTGGTCCGAAAATATTAATCAGATTCCAACAAATTTTGGCACAGACCTCAGACCTAGTAGTCAACAATAATGTTTCAAATTTCAATTCGATTCGATAATTACTTTCGGACATATAAGTGAAACAATATGTCAAATTTCGTTGTAATTTGAAATTTCGACGTTATTTCCTCAATATTTCAAGAGGTACATATTCGCGAACAGGTGACTGCTTTACAAACGGAACAAGCGCTGATCTACGTCAGTACTTTTCTAATTATTTTCTATACAAGAGTTATTCACTACAATAGATATCATAATAATCAGGAATAACATAGCCAATTTTCATCATATTCTTCATCATGACAGTTTCCTATGACTTTAAATGATGAAAATTATATTCTGTGATCTGTAAAAGTATTCATGCTCATCATGCAGTAACTGGTATTTTCGAACAAACAGTTGGCACTTTAAATTTAATTTTGATAAATTTCTAAACGGGTTTATGTTTGTTGAACCATTCCTAACTGTTGATTTTTTGCGGACAACCTGTGTCAGATACTCTAGGAATTCTATAACGATCTTTGTGGTTTTCGGTATTATATTAGCAAGTGGCATACTGACTGCATATTTTGCATCTGAATCTCATTAGTTTCTTGCGGTTGAATCACCATGGAAAGGATAGGAATAACGATTTCAAATGAGCACGACTATTACAGCTTCAAATCAGCAGGAATATTACTACTTGGAATGATTCAGTGCAATATAGATTGCATTCGAATGGAATCGATTGTCTGTAGTGGTTCGATATTTTTCTCAACATAATAGATTCGGAATCGAATATTGGAAAAAATCCGACTGCTGAAATCCTCAAAATTATGACTTTTGTGGAACGTAGAATTCAATGAAGATACTCGAAAAGTACTGAATTTTGATTTTTCTTAAATTGTTCAGATGACAGAGTCATCACCACTTTCTGTACAAAAGTTTGCTGCTGCATTTGGCACTGAGGAAAAATCACGAATTTTGACATTTTTTTTTCAATATTAAAATCAGATAAGAATTTGTGAATTGTGAAACATTGCGTGATGACAGCAAAACCTTAAAGCTACAATGGGAAGGGGGGTTGAGGAACACCTTGTTTCAGACGATATTCGACATCCTTGTCACAAAAGCCATACACATTACCATTCTGATTTATTATTTGATAAAATCGAATAATAATCCTTAGTGATCGACCAAAAAAGAAAAATTATCCCCCCACAAAATGACCCAGTTTACATTTTGAAGTATGTAGATTTGAATGAACTAATAAAAAAATCCGTTCGTCCGCCGTCTGTTGTCCGGGCCTTTTCTCTGAAAGTACTGAACCGAAATCCGTGAAACTTGGTAGAAAAATTGTGTGTCGCTCGAGATGGATCCTGCCAGCTTTTCAGCAGGATCGGTGTACTCCAAGGGCTCAAAATTGGGGATTGGAGGGAAAAAAATTATCCCGAAAACTTATCACCGAATTTTCAAGAAACTCTCAACGTTGATTACTGTTGCATAAGTCAACCTAAAAATTCTCACCCGGATGATTTCCGATCAGTGGTCCCTGAGTTATAAAGAAAAACGCGCCTTTTACTCTGCCTCTTCGGTGGTGTTGAAAAGAGAAAGATTTTCAAAGCGGTGAAACGACTATGGAACTTCTCTTCTCATTCAAAATATTATTTTAAATTATGCTTTTTAATGAGAGTTCTGCATGTGGAAATGTTATTCAATTAAACAAGGGTATTTATTGATATTTCAATGTTTCACATTATTTTTTGTCATGTAATTGGTTTTTGTGTGGTGAGAAACCAATAAGTTATGAATTATATATAAGTTTTATTCAAGATATCAATGGTAGTGGGTTATTCAATTGAGAAATAATAAACCCTTGTGTAAAATTTGCAGCGTTTTACGTTACGATAGGAAGAGTTGTAATGAAACATAAAAATGATGAAATTTTTTTACGAATAGGTTCGATGACAGCATTTTCTAGAATACCAGCGCATACCACATATGAAAAAAAAAACAGAACTTCCAGATGCCATGACGAACATTTTTTTCACAGTATTACTGAATGTGTTATGCTTTAGTGATTTCATTCACTTCTTCAAAACAATAGATATAAGAAGTACTAACAAATGAGGTCAAGGCAGTTTTGTCAGTACCATCACCTTTGGCACGATATGTCACTCGACCCCCCTTCCCGTTTAAGATATCGAGGGTTGCTCCCATCAAGCTCACAGGGTTGATACAAATTGATTAGAAACAACTGTATAAAATGCAACTCTATTAATCTAACTCGACCTCTGTAAGCATTTTGCATGGGGGCGAGATATTTAGAGTGGTACATTTTCAAATTGACACTCTCTATAATCAGTAAATCATTTCAATCCATTTTAATTTTTCGGTTGAAGATAAGAGTTAATAATTTGATACATACTCAATATTGTACAGGCTAGGAAATCAAACTATTCACAGAAAATTTTGAGTGATAGCAAAAATGAGGTAACGATTTAAAGAAGTAATAACATCTCATCTAGAATTGAAAATGATCCCAAATTTTGACAGTATAGCAACAGGGCCTTTGAAAGATCTACGGCAAAATCGAGGGCCTCTCAAAGAAGAATCATCTTATTTCAGATGAAGCGTGGAAGAAAATATATAATAAGATAATTTTGTCAAAAAAAATTTGATCGTTTTATTGTTCAACCGATCTTTCATCTCTAACCGTTTTTTAAATCCTGTAACTATTCAATCGTTATTGTACACTCTGTATATCAATCTCTGAATCGAGCTATTAAAACAATACCTCATACACTCACATTAGTATCGGATGATTTAAACTGTATTTATAGATAATTTTCCAAGAAAATGAAGAGCCAGTTCGGTGCCGGCCGGTGTTTCAGCGAATATGATAAGCTGTGATTAAAATCCGTTACTGAGAAATTCCCCATTTAGTTTGATCGTTAAAAGAGATGAATGAATGCAAATATTGAATGACATGTGAGCCTTCTTCGGATTTATCATTTTCCAAACGTTTAAATATAACCGGGGTAAATTGAAATAAACTTTATGACTAGCCCAGATAATTGAATGAAATTGAAGTGAGTTTGAATCGACTCAGCTTTACTATAGGTATTTCCAGTCATTTTTATACCTAATTAGAATATAGAAATGAAGAATATCTGATTTGCAGATTTTGCTGAAATTTTGTGTGACTCATCAAGCTGTTATATCACAACCCTTCGTGGAAATAATGGGAGAATTGAGAGTTATTTTTATCAGTGAAGCGAGCAGAGTGGGACAAGGTCAGTACCAGAATGGGTGACGCTCTATTTATGAATTCAAACAGACAAGTGAAAGCCATTGAATCTTTCAAATTATATTTATATGCAATGTTGCCGCGTCTTCTGGTCATTGAGAATCCGTCGAAAGCAGTTGAGCAATAGAAATATGAGAACTGATATCGGTATCTCGAACTGAATTTTTTCGAAAAAGTCAATAATGAGAACCCCATATCGATATTCCGGATCGTCTTAAAGTTTCAGGTGTTACTATATTTTTTTATTTTCAGTCAATTTTTAAAAATATAGATTTTCTGTTATACTTCTACATAATATCTTTGGATATCGATATTTTATGATATACTTTTGTTGTCTTCAATGAACTATGTCTTCAACGAAAAATTTAATTATTATATTGAATGACCTAAAATGATTGAAGTAAAAAACTGTATTTTAAATAATTGTGTTAACAGCCATCATGGAGTAGACTCGTTTGAATTCAATATTTGAAAGTTTTAATCGTCTCTTCATTAACACTTATAGAGCATTATTATATAATTATCCTCATTCAAATATATCAGCTACAAGTTGACATTACTATGTGCCTGTAAGCATCTATGAACATTCGAGAGATTATTTCATCAAAATATAACGCTTCTCATTGTAATCGCAATTTCAAGCTCTATTGTAATATCTGAAAATATATAGGGCCATCCATCAAAAAAAATCTAGAAAAGCACTGACGTGAGGTCGGGAGCTTTAACGCGCTTGTTCAAATTCTAACTGTTAGATCAACACGAAATTTAGCACCTTGTTGAGTGTTGGTAATCTCAACCTGATTACAAGGTTTCAATCTGATTGCATTCGTACTTCATGAGATATTGCGGAAATAATGTTCTCCAAATAATAACTAAATTTGGCACAACTTTTTTTCTTATATCTCCGAAAGTTGATAACGAATCGAATTGAAATTTGGAATATTGTTGTTAAATACTGACTCTGAGGTTTGTGCCAAATTCCATCGGAATCTAATCAATATTTTCACAGAAAGAAAAATTTCCATCAAAATCTTTAAAAATTTAATTTTTTAATTTAAAAACTCTTTTAAATTTTCTTACAATTGGTTTCACACGAAATTTTGCTTTGAGTTGCGCGTTGGTATTTTAAAACTGTCCATGAACTTTCAAATTTATCGAGTCAATACTTCATGAGATATCCAGGAATCAACCTAAAATGTTTCAAATGGGCCTAACTCCGAAACTATTCAACCGATTCCACCCAATAACGAACTCAACCGAGATATTTGGACTCCCAACCCCAACTCATACGGACGGACGGACAGAATTTAATTTGGCCACGGATTCTTCTTCAGGCAGTTCAACCCAATCTTTTAAGACCATTTTCGGGTCAAAATTCGAAAATTACAGACATCGTGATGAAATGTTCCCTAGAACAAGCGCGTAAAAACGTTTTTACAGAAGAAAAGTTTTCGATAGGAGAAAAGTCATAGCAATTCTTTCGAAATCTTCCTCTGTAACACGACAGAAGCTATTGAATTTTCATTTTCAACATCCAGATTTTCGTGAAAATTGAGCTCAAACACCGACGTGGGTTTTTTTCTCCTCAAAATTGTTCAATTAGGTCCAGCCTGTAGATTCGTTCGAACTTTTCCGATGAAACCAATATCGTAGCACTCAAAGGCATTATCATATGGTTCTGTGACTCTGAAAGAACGAATTGCGTAGGATTATGCGATGGTATTGCCCCTTAGATCACCCTGTATGTAGTACCTCCAATGTGAATCTGCTTATTTTTCTGCTTTTTCTTCGTACATGCTCATATCGTGCGAATTGCCTGTAGTATTTCGTATGCACTAGAAAAATCGGTTTATTTTCTGCTCAATTATTGTACACTGTACCGTGACTGCATTCGTTTTCCGTAATTGAAATAATGACACGATAGGAAATAACTCCGAGTGGTAGTAAGGATAAAAAAAAGGTCGAGAGAAACGGGTTTTGCCCTTGTGCACTTCCCGTGATTTTCATAAGGTTCACATTTGGCTGCGATGTAAGATGCATCTCGTTCTCTCGATGCTGCAAGAGGAGGAAATGCCGTGATTGAAATAGTTACTGGAGCATAAAAAGTATGAAACGCATATCCGTGGAGAATCTAAACGTGTCGGATGAACATTAACACTTTTAGGCATCCAAGGGATTCGTAGTTTCGTTGTCTTCTACACACCCTTCTGAAGGAGCAACGTGGCGTTCATCAGACCCCATATTTCATCCTCTATGCGAGATAACGAATCGATTTCGACCTTTGTTTTCCTGAGGACTGTCTATTCATCACCCTGTGAAATAACTGCTTGTGGCCTGTCAAATTGACGGAGCAAGTTTGGGAGATGCCTTCTATATACTTCAAACTTTTATAGATAAGCTATTTGTTTAGCTCACATGTCTGAATTAATTTCGGAGGAAGTGATTGAAATTGTATACGACGTATTATTCTCCTACCATATTAACTTCTCTGGACCCTTTGACATCTTTTGTACCAGGTTATGCACTATCATTTACCCACTCCTTATCATCAATATTATAATGCCTTTGGAAAAAAAATTCATATGAAAATTGTTTGGCTTCCACTGAAATTTCATTGAATAATATATAATCATAGTGGCGTGCAGATTTGGGAGATAGTACAACTATTTTGCGCTCATATTTTAGGGAAAAGCGTGCTATCGTTTTTCCAAAGTTTCAAATTTTATTTTCGAATGTGGTCTCAAACAACTAGGTTGGAATGACTGATGAAGAATCCGATGTCAAAATTCATTCTTACCGACCGACCGACCGTTCGTTGCCACGATATCTTGAAACCGAGAACAGCTAGCGACTTGAAAATGTCAGGGTAGATTGCGTATCAAAATGGGCCCACTGAGTTCTTTAATGGGCCAGCAAATTTTGATTTTGATGTTATTTCCTCAATATTTTTGAGAGAAAAATTTTCCAAAATTTTAAAAATATTGGTTAAATGTTATAATTGTGACTTTTTATTGTATGTTCTATGGAAAATGTATTTCATTTCAACCGATAAATCTAAACTCGATTGTATTTGTTGCCAGAACATGTAATGATTTTAGTTTGATCATTTATGAACTTCTAACAATGAAAAAGGTTTTGTAATCATGGATTGCTCGATTTCATAAATCGTCTCGACATGTTTCGCCTCTTCGGCATCATCAGGAGTTCTAGAATATTAAATTTTTAACAGGAAAGAATTTAAATATTGTAGAACTCCTGATGATGCCGATAAGGTGGAATATATCGAGTTAATTTATGAAATAAGACAATCCATGACTACAACCCTGTTCATTATTATATATCATCAACATGGATTTTTGTCGTGATATTTTCGAACTTAATTTATGAACTCGATTTCGATAACAATGCAGGGGGCCGATCCTTGAATCTCGATCAAGAATTGAAGAGTATGACAATTGTTATATGTTTATGTCGATTTTATAAGTTTTCTCGAGCATTTGCAAAATTTGTGAGAGTTCTTTTCGCCATTTCGACTATGTTTTCAAGCAAATATTCAAGAAATAAACTGAATGCAAGATCTCGAGAAATTTCAAATCCGAATATGAACCTAACCTCATCACCGTTTCCTCCGACTTAGAAACGAGTGGTACGGAGTGTACGAGATATAACATTCGATTGTCGACTGACATTCGGTTCCATGCGCAGATCATGTCTACTTGCTATCAATATTTAACTTGGAAAATCGACGCAAACATATGACAATTGTCATACTCTTCAATTCTTGATCGAGATTCAAGAATCTCGTGAGATATCAATATCGAAACATTTTATGTGAATTAATTAACAAAATACTTTTGAATTATTCATTTCGAATATACAGGGTGTTTCATCATAAACTAGTCAAACATATATAGCCGTATAGATGACATTGGGAAAGTAATTTTTGCCTTATGACATATACCCCGTTTTCGAAGCATAAGCGAGATACAGGGTGGTTAATGTCAACTTTGAGCAATATTCCGATAACTGTGGTGAGTTATGCGTGACCTTTTAAATAACGGTTTTTGGTCACATCTCAGTAATTTTTGGTGTTCAATTCAATTGTTGTGTAGAATTCGAGAAAAAATATTTCAGAATGGCGGAAAACCTACAAAGTTGGTATTTTTTTTTTGATTGCCAAAGTGGATAGCATTATTTCAATGTACTCAATTTTCTAAGATTTTCCGTGAAAAAATTTTTCCAAAATTCAAACTCAACTTTTTTTTTACATGTCTACAGTGAAAAAAATTTTCACCCAAAATTGTTGAAATCTTGTGAGGTGGAACTTTTCTTCGTTCTGAACACTGGTGTGAAAACAGAATGAAAACATATCGATTGGTTTTCGTTTTATAGCCTTCCAAACATTCCACTCGGAGTACTCAAATAATTTTTATTCGAGAAACTTGTGGCCCTACGGAGGCAAAAATTGTGCTAATAGGTCCCCAGAATGACCCAGATAGAAATATGAATTTAAATTCTACCTCAAACGATTTCAACAATTTTGGGTGAAAACTTTTTTTCACTGTAGACATGTAAAAAAAAAGTTGAGTTTGAATTTTGGAAAAATGTTTTCACGGAAAATCTTAGAAAATTGGGAACATCGAAATAATGCCATCCAATTTGGCAATCGAAAACAAAAAATTCCAACTTTGTACATTTTCCGCCATTTTGAAATATTTTTTTTTCAAATTCCACACAACAATTGTATTGAACACCAAAAAATACTAAGATGTGACCAAAAACCGTTATTTAAAAGGTCACGCATAACACACCACAGTTATCGGAATATTGCTCAACACCCTGTATTCCCAACCTTTACTGCCTCAGTTCATTTGAACAATTCATGTTTCATTCTGGATTCGTAAGTCTCCTTAGCCCTTTTTCGTGTCACTAGAATTGCTCTAGGTGAGTGGATCACCGGTTGCTCCAAAGAAGGTTAAAACTTAGGTGGGTACACGATGACATTTTCAGCAAACGTTTCAATGATCAGACCACAATTGACAAAATGAATTTCTGCAAAACTAACCAGTAGTTTATTCTTGATGGGTTAAAGCAAGGCCCTAATTATACAGTCGAGTTGAAGTATTTGATGCACCTAGGTCTAAAATAAATAGTCTGGGAAATAAATATTTACCTGAAGTATGGGACACAGAAAGGGGTTTCTGTTCAACTGACTACTTGCTGTCCGAGCCAACATATAAATAATACTTTATTGGAATTTGATTCGGCGTATTATAATATGTGTGCTAGAAGTTTGAGTAACCCCACGAATAAGCAGAAGTTATGATCTAACCTTTGTCGGCAGAAACATTCATCAAAACTCAGAAAGACATCCAACCGAGGCGACTGATCATTTCACAAGAATTTGTATTCTCCCCATAGAAGAATGTTTCATTTTTTAGATGGATCCCCCTCAAGTTTAAAGCCAGCTTTCATAGCAATATCCGAAAAAACTGAGGGAATGGAACAATATCTTCAAATAATGAGAAAAGGATATATTGGGAGGATTCAGCATGGTTTTCGGGTTTTTTCAGGTTTTCCCTCCCAATATTTGGGAGAGAATTATTAAAATTGTCTTCGCGGGATCTAAACTTTTTGCCAAAGGTAGTTTCTAGATAAAATTTTGCCTTATGAACAAAATCGGAATAATGCATACGATCAACGAAGTGAACTGTAACGTTTCAGAGTCTATCTGGCTCCCCCATCAGGAAACGAAGAGGACACATGCAAAATTATCATTTTTTAGGCTTGTTTTGGGTTTTTACTCCCATTGTCTGAACCAGAACTATCAAAAATTAAATGAAAATTATTTTTTTTATGAAAAACGCCCTTGCGGATTGCAGGATCAAACTACTTGTCAAGGACAGTTTCTTGAAAAACAGATTGCCTAATGAACAAAACAGGAACAATATAAACGATAAACAAAGCGAACTGCGACGTTTCAGAGTACAAATCTGACTCTTTCATCAGACAGACGAGAAAATTAAAGATTTATTTTTTTTCGATTATTAGTTTTGATGTGAGACTTTTGTCAAATTGAGATTTTTGAGAAAACATAGCAACACAGATTCATTTGGTTTGAAAGTATTTTAATTCTCCCTCTTTTTTTAAAGTAAATTCAAACAAATAGGGTCTATTTCAACAGAACAATGAGCAAAATTACTCTCTCCATTCAACAACATGCAAGAAGACTCTTCAATTCTTCTTTCCAAATTATCTGATTCCAACATAAGTATTTTTGTTTTGTCCCAATCTATCATGTGATTCCCGATGGTCGAACATACATAGTTCGCTAATCAGATAATTTGAAAAGAAAAATTAAAGGGTCCTCTTGCATTTTGGTAAATGGAGAGAGTAATTTTGCTCATTGTTCTGAAGAAATAGACTATTGGGCTGAATTTACTCAAAAAAGAGGTAGAATTGAAAGACTTTCCAAATGGATCTGTGTTGCTATGTTTTCTCAAAAATGTCAATTTAACTCAGAACGAAAAATCGAAAGAAAATAATTCTAATTTTCTTCTTTGTCTGATGGAAGAGTCAGATTTGTACTCTGAAACGTCACACCTCGCTTTGTTTACCGTTTATATTGTTTCTGTATTGTTCTTTAAACAATCTGTTTTCCAAGAAACTGCCCTTGACAAATTGTTTCATGCTGCAATCCGAAGGGGCGTTTTTCACGAAAAAACAACTTTATTTAATTTTAATAGTTCTGTTTTAGATATGGGAGTGAAAACCCAGAAAAATCCTCCCAAAATGAGCTTTTATCGATACTTATGCAGAATTATCATTATTATTGCAAATTTTCTTTTTATTGTCTGATGAAGAACTCTGAAATATAGGCCCCAAAACGTTGCAGTTCACTTCGTTGGTCGTTTGTAGTATTCCAATGTTGTTATTTAAGCAACATTTTTTCAACAGATCGACCTTGACGAATAATTAAATCCCGCAATCCGTTACGGCGTTTTCTGAATTTATGGAATTTTTAATAGTTCTCTTCGATATTGGGAGTGGAAACCCCTAGGAAACCTGAAAAATAACAATATTTTTGCGCCCTCAACATGAATTATAGACTGGGAAAATTATTTTACTGTCAAAGTTAGTAACAAGATATGTAGATATCACACATCCTGAACCTAATATTTGTTGACAACGTTTCATCTTTCCTCATTCACCAGAAGTTCTTATTGGCAGTGTTTTGTCCTAAAAATATCACATATAAACAATCTGTTAATGGCGTAATGCCCATATGTTGCACCAGATTCAACGATATTGAGTTACAGATGCCAACGCGAAGTTCGACCAGGCTTGAAACTGCATCTTGGGTGGATGTTTACTTCGCTGGTTCTGCAGCAGCACCTAGATTCGTTCAGCACACTTGGAAATTAGTTCTGAATTTGGATATTGAATGTGGCATAATGAATTACGATAAAATATAGAACTCTTGTCTGCTTTTTATCGACGCGATGAAAAATAAAATTCGCGTGAAATTTTTTCAGACAATTGAGATCGTGTGATTATTGTCTGTCGAATGACATTCGAAATCCTCCCAAATACGATATTCACACAAATAATTTATTATTTGATAAAATCAAATAATAAACCTTAGTGATCGGCCAAAAAAAAAATAATTACCCCCCTGAAAATTATGTAGATTTGAATGAACTAATAAAAAAAATCCGTCCGTCCACCGTCCATTGTCTGGGGCTTATCTCTGAAAGCACTGAATCAAAGCTTTTCAGCAGGATCGGTGTACCCTAGGCGCTCAAAGTGGAAAAGTTAAAAAAAAATTATTTCTCGAAAACTTACCACCGAATTTTCATGAAACTCTCAAGGTTGATTACTGTTGCATAACTTTTTTCGAACAATTGATATCGTGTAATCATTGTCTGTCAAATGACATTTCGAAATTTTCACAAATACGATATTCACACGAATAACTCCACTTTCTTCAGTATCCGCCTTTTATATAATGTCTTGTTCACCTGTTGGTTTATTATTTGATAAAATCAAATAATAAACCTTAGTGATCGACCAAAAAAAATTATAACCCCCCCTGAAAATTTCACAGTTTACATTTCGAAGTATGTAGATTTTAATGAACTATTAAAAAAATCCGTCCGTCCGCCGTCCGTTATCCGGGGCTCTTCTCTGAAGGCATGCACTGAACCGAAATCCGTGAACCTTGGTAGAAAAATCTTGTGTCGCTCGAGATTGATCCTCCAAGCATACACCGATCCTGCTGAAAGCAGGATCGGTGTAAGGGCTCTAAACTGGGGGTTGGAGGGAAAAAAATTATTTCTCCAAAACTTACCACCGAATTTTCATGAAACTCTCAACGTTGATTACTGTTGCATAACTCAACAAAAAAATTTTACCCGATGACCAGTGGTCCCTGCGTTATAAAGAAAAACGCTGCAAATTTTGGTTTGAAAAACCTATGAGTTATGAATAATATTTAAGGTTTAGTAAAGATATCAATGGTATTGGGTTATTTAACTGAGAGAATAATAAACCCTTGTGTACAATTTGCAGCATTTTTTTACTTTTCATTAACGAAAACTGAATAAATCAGGAATATTGAGTATTATTCTTCATTTGTTTCAATCCTTTCGTTTTAACGGTATAGTTTAATTTTCGAAAGCACAAATACAATCATTTATAATTTTCCATTTTAGTTTCAGGAAATTTTCGGTTTATATTCATCACGCTTTGTTCCATCTAAGAGACCCAATCATTTATGTGCACTTTTTGTGGAAAAGACGAGAAACATGTTGTCCAAATGTTTTTTATTCTCTTATTTCAAGACGGAAATTTTCTGAAACGGTAAGAACTTCATCCTGCTATCAACAATTACAATAAACCTCAAAACAGATACTTGACAAAATATTTCAATCTTCTCAAAACGAAGATTCTACCCACCTGTCTGGGTTCTCAACTTGCATCGAAGGTTGCGTGAATTTACTTCTTATTTACGATTTTTTTATTAATTGACCCACTGTGAAAGAATCCCATATTTTTGAAAATTAAGCAATCCTTTCTCCGCAATTTCACGGTCGCCCAATAAAACACAATATTCATGCTGTTTACACTTTCCCAACATTTATAACCTCATTCCTCATTTGGCGCCAACTCCTTTATGAAGCAGGTAGAGATTAGGGTAGGCACACACTATAAACGTTCGAATTTCATGGAATTTGGACTGAGGTGATATGGTGGCTTTAATTTTGTATCTCGGATTATAACGACAATGAGAAAATTTATTGTTTTGTTTGCATATAGGTCCTTATAAATTAATTCTTCATGTTCAGCTTGTATTTTTTTCAGTTTTGAGTCCCTCTAGTTTCTCATCGAGTGTATTTTCAGATATTTCTTCAATCGAACAAGACAGCAATCAAGCTCTACAACTAAGTTTCGGTAAAGTGTACAATAGGCCTCAGCTTAGTCTGAAAAGAAAAGAAGGTGGTTGTTTCACTGAAATTTTTATTTTGAGTTCATCTCAGCACTTATCTGACAGATTTCACTGAACTTTCACATGAACTTTCAGTTCATCGTTTTCCTACAGAGTAGATTCTATGAAATCGTTGGTTTAGTTTTGAGCATTCAAGAATTTCATCTTTGTAATTGAGCTCCAAAAGGATTCTCCAAATATGGATCCAACAAGATATTTCGTTCAACAATATATCATCTTGAGAATCTGGTAAAAGGTAGACCGCTAACACAGTACCATCCAAGAGTAACAAGTATTTGGAGTTTAATTTAGACAGTCGAATTTCTTATATGGTGGAATCCAACCGAATGATTCCTTAGATATCTCCTACCGAGATATTATTTTCCTAAAACTCAAATCGAACTGACATCAAGACCTTGGTTCGCAGATTCATGCAAATTTTTGTTAGGACCAAACGAACAGAAGATTGTCAGGTTGTGTACATCAGAGAAAGTCAAGCAGCGTTGGTATGGGTTCAGTACCTGGAGAGTTTACCCATCCAGTTTAGCTCTGTAATAGTACTCACAACTTTTTGTTTTTACGAGAGTGCTTTTCTTGTAAATAATTGTTTTCACCTCGAATTGGAGTTCATAACTTTTTCGATTTCCGTTTTCAAAAAACGCTGTAAATTTTACATAAGGGTCTCCTATTTTCTCAGTTAAATAACCCAATACCATTGTCAGCTTAGATAAAACTTATACTATATTATTCATAACTCATTGGTTTTTCACAACACAATTTGCAGAGTTTTTCTGTACAACTCAGGGACCACTGGTCGGAAATCATACAGATGATAATTTTTAGGTTGAGTTATGAAACAGGAACCAACGTTGAACGTTGGGAGTTTCATGAACATTGGGTGGTAAGTTTTTGAAAAATATTTTTTTCCCTCCTATCCCCAGTTTTGATCCCTACCTGCTGAAAAACTTGGAGGATCAGGTTTTGTTTATTAGTTCATTCGAATCTATATACTTCGAAATTCAAACTGTGAAATCTTCAGGGCGGGTAATTTTTCTTTTTTTTGGTCGATCACCAAAATTCTGACCTGGGTATGAATTTCCTGGTAACTTTATATATGAGAACCTTTCTTGTAGTAATGGAATCGTTACTACCATCAAGTACTTTCAAAGAAAGAATCTTTTTGAAGCTATTTCCTCGGTGGTTTCGGGAAGTTTACCACACAATGGCCGATCTTTTAGAAATTTTCAGGCCTATGGGTCAAACGTGACAAGTGACGCAATTAAATATATACATCCTAGTCTTTCTTGTGTATAATGGGTGAGAACCTCTACGTGCCCAGCTCGAAAATCCACATATTTCAGGAGACCTTTGTGGGGGTGCCCTCTGATATATTATGTTCCGTAAAATCGTAGAAATGGGTCCCGTTGCGGTATTCGAGAATGGTTCTTAAGATGAGAATGCACTTGTTAGAAAGGCCGCATGTATTATATCCAACCCACCTTTTTATGCCCAAAACACAGGGGATTTATGTTACAAAATAACTTTATTGAATATTGATATGTGCCTTTTTATTGTTGCAAATCAGCATGCATGGGCAAATGAAGAATTATTGCCTCTTCGAACTCAGTGGAGAGTATTGATATTTAATTATATACAAATCCACAGTAATAATATTAATTGATCAAAACGAAAAAGAAGCAACCAACTTCATTTAATATAATTTCTTTACTGTGTTGCGTGGAAATTTCAAATATATGCCCACACAGAAGGGATATACATATACGGTTCTTAGAAATGAAATAACAAAATTAATTCCTGTATTCGTTTTTCTGTGCATGTTGCGGGAAACGGCTTACTATCGTTTTTTTCAAATGTCAGAATTTTCGAATTTTGAGCTGATGGTCTCGAACGACAAGGTATAAGCTAGCGCTTTTCAACTTTCAGGAAAGGTACGCTTGAGTTTTTAATGGGCCAAATCGGTCAAATTTCTTCAGAGTTAGAGTCATTTGATTTTTGGAGTATATTTCCTCAGGATCTCAGGAATTCAAGCGATCACATGGTTGGTAAATTTGAAAATTTTATTTTCGAAATTTTTGTTCAGAAATTTGTTGAGAAATCTCATCATCTGATCCCGACTGACTGTGCACAAACACAAACAGTGGGCTGAATTTCAGTTTGATCTGAGTTTGATTTTATAGAGGAAAAATATGTAAAATTGTTTCTTGGCATCGTTGTTATTTCCGGAATAACTGAACACATTATGTATTCAATCATGATGAAAGATGATATTTGTAGTAAAAAAAGCTGGAGCACAAAATCTTACAAAATCTCCTTTTTCGTATCTTAAGAACAATTAAAAAAAAAAAATTTCAAAATTGTTCCCGAAAAAATAATTTTTCGGAAACTATACATTAGATTTTAAATGAATTTCGCATAGACCTTGAACCCTTTATTCCACAACAGTGTAGAGGATTTCAGTTCGATCCGAGTTTAATTTTCAAAGATATCAGGAAGCAATATCGTAGTTCCTCCTCGGTATCGTTGTTATCTGTACAGAATAACTCAAAAAATACCGATCTAATCATGATGTAGTTTGGTAATTAGGTAAAAAAACAATTTTGTTCAAAATTTCGCGTATTGATCTCGCCCCTGTACCTCCTGATGGAAAGGTTTTGAAAACTATAAAATATATGTTTTCACAGAAAAGGAGAAGCCTAACGGTTCTTATAAATGAAAGAACAAAATGGATATGTGAGGTCCGATGCTATATAAAAACATCATATTCGTAGAGGCCTGGGCCTGGATAACTGTGCTTTAATTACTGTGTCAATTTACTGTCGATTTCAGCTGACGAAAGGATAAGCACCCCAAAAATAAAAGGTGTAAACATGAGGCAAAAATGTAAAGGACGCTCCTTTTAATTATATTTAATAGTTTGTTTTCTGAAGGTTGTTTGAAAAGCCGTTTCGTTTCAAAGATACAAGGTGAGAAAAATATGCGACATCTACAATATTTTATTGTAAAAAGGCGCATGTTGAGTTATTCAATCTATAATAAGTATAAAAATGACTTCCTCCAGCTTGGATACAAGCATGCATTTCGCAAGTAATACAAATTTTCCACTGGAGTAGAAATAATCATCACCATACCAAGATCACTGGGTAGGTCGGGGTGGACTGCACACATGGCCTGCGCGACCGCGGACTTGATCCCTCTAGAATATTTCTTGTTTACGCTAAGAAAATTTGGATGATTTGCGGAATTGGATAATTGCCAGATGAGTGTAATGCGAACAGCGAATGCAATAAATCACAAGGAGTTTTTGGTTCTACGCAGTGTTCTTTCAGCTCCGTCGGGACTCTGTTTTCAACTTGAACGATACAGTTGAATGTATTATTCGAGGCTGAGCTCGGCTGCCGTCCACACTCTTCGCCGAATCGTTTATCAAATTTTATTGTAGGTATTCGCTGTTCGGATTACACTCATCTGGACTCGGCTTAATGCGAACAGCGAATTCCATAAATCACAGGGAATTTTATGGTTTGAGGCAGCGCTCTTTCTACTCCGTCAGGACTCGGTTTTCAACCCGAACTATTTTATCGAATGTATTATTCGAGGCTGAGGTCTGGTGCCGTCCCTACTATTCGCCGAATCGTTTGTCAAATTTTATTACATTAGATGTTCGGATTACACTCATCTGGAACCGGTTTGAATCGGGTCTAGATTAGTATAAAACCGGGTACAGATGAGTGTAATCCGAAGAGCGAATGCAATAAAGTTCGATAAACGACTGGGCCAATAGTGTGGACTGCTCTCAAGCTCAGCCTCGAATAATACATTCGAATGCATGGTTCGAGTTGAAAACTGAGTCCCGACGGAGCAGAAAGAGCGCTGCCTCGCACCATAAAACTCCCTGTGTTTTATGGTTCGAGGTTATTATTCGAGGCTGAGCTCGAGTGCCGTCCACACTATTTGCCGAATCGTTTTTCAAATTTCAATGAATTCGCTGTTCGGATTACACTCATCTAGGCCCGGCTTTACTGATGAGGACTTCATGTTCGAAATAATCCACAAAATAGGCCGGATCGCATATGTATAACTTTCAAATTTACCCACCGTTAGACAGGAAGACAAATAGAGAAGTAAAAGGTTAAGTCAAATATCGGTTTAATTGTTTTGGGCCATCCATGTGTTGTGTTTTTGAATGAGTGTTTCTGAAATAACTACTTTAAATATTCCAATAAGTTCTCCTGAAACTTTCATTTGATTCCGAATAATACACATTTTGTCCTCTTAAAGCATTTGCCCGAAACCATAGTATTCCAATGGAATTTATTTATACTTCCCACTCCTAGTTCAAGGACAATGTAATATCTCAGTATCTGACCTCACCAACTCAAGAACTAGCTCAAAGGTATTCTTCCACTTTAAAAGGTGATCTCGAATGCGTGGACCTTGTAATTCATGTTGTACGTATATCGATGTTTCAATATTTAGTCCATTGCCGCCCCCAAGATTATAATTATACGAAATATCGATACCAAATCATATCTGGTTTGGTGAGGAGTTAGACCCAAGGGATATTAAGAAGCGGCATCTATATAGGCTCAATCAGTGTATTCAAGTATGACCACGAAGCGGAATGCATTGTGTGGAGAATGAACTTCGATTTATTATGTCTTAATTAATAATTATGTACAGGACTTAAATATATAGGGTGAGCCGAATTGGATTATTTTTAGAGAAAAATCATAGTAACGACCCATATGGTGACCAACTTGTTTCAGTGTCTGAGTCTTAATTCCCATGGAAATACCAATGGTGAAAACCTCATATCAAAATTCTTCATCGTTTCGGAGTTGAAGAATATTTGTCAAAAAGGTTCTCTTGGAATACTTGCTATAAATTCTTTCTTGCTATCAATTTATGGTTTTTTGTTGATAAATTTCTGAACCATTTTTCTATGTGTGGGTTATTTTAGGTTTATGCTCTCAGTACCTGAAAATAACTTTTGAAAATTAAAACTAATTAGTTTCAGAAATCGCCCTTGCAGATTGTAGGATTCAAACTATTTGTTGAGGGTAGTTTTTTTAAAAGATGTTGCCTTATATACACTATTGGAACAATACAAACCTCAATCGGACTGTAGCGGTTTAGACTCACTCATCAGACAATGCACAGAAAATTTTCAGAATTATTTTCTTGCAATACTTTGTATTTCAGGAACTTCAGTCAAATTAACAATTCACAAAATGACAGCAACGCGAATCATTTTATATGAACATTTTTTAATTCCACTTCTTTTTTCTATCGAATAAAATCATTATTATCATTATTCGTATATAGATAGTCGAGTGATTTTGCGTGAATGAAATTATTTCGAATCTCGGAACTTTATAGTGAGGCAGAATTTCACAATCTGTTGATCATTTCATTCGAATATGATGGCTACAAATATTTGTATTCTGTATGTTAACGCATCATCTGAAGGATTCTTGTTTTAAGTTTCCATGAGCGTTGAAAACTGAAATCTCTTCTTGTTCGAGAATGTCCTATAGAAATATCGAGGGAGTTCTGTCATGTAATTGGTTTTTACGCGCTTATCCTAGGAAACAGCGCGTTATCATTTCGTCACGATGTCTGTAATTTGCGAATTTTGAACCGACAATGATCTTGAATGATTGGGTTGAACTCCCTGAAGAAGAATCCGTGTTCAAATTCAATTCTCTCCGTCCGGCCGTCCGTCCGTCGGTCCGTATGTGCTCTAACTCTCGAAGGAAAAGACTTAGCGACTTGAAATTGTCAGAATAGGTTTGGTGTCCAAATATCTCGGTTTGAAATTTTGAGGTTAATTTTCCGATATCTCATGAAGTATGGACTCGATCAAATTGAATCTCTGTAGACAGTTTTGGAATACCAACGCGAAACTCACAGCAGAATTTCGTGTGGATCCAGTTGTTAGACAATTTTAAAAAAATTCATTCGAAAATTTTCAAAATTTTTTATGAAAATTTTTTTTCTCTGGAAATATTGATCAGATTTCAATGGAATTTGGCACAAACCTTAAAGTCTGTATTTAACAACAATGTTCCAAATTTCAATTTGATCCGACATTTACTTTCGGAGATATAAGGAAAAGAAATGTGCCAAATTTCGTTGTTGGAATTTTGACGTTATTTCCGCAAAATTTCAAGGGTACAAATGCAATCAGATTGAAACTTCGCAATCAGGTGGGAACAAGGTCCAAAATTTCGTGTTGATCTGATAGTTAGAATTTGAACAAGCGCGTAGAAGATCCTGACCTCACGTCAGTTCTTTTCTAGATTGTTTTCATTTCTGAAATTTCCATGAAGCGACATATAGAGCAGATATGAAAAAATATTGTTCTATTTCTCATTTCGTCAAATTCTTCATGAAAAAGTAAGTGAGAAATGTCTCACGTGAACAGCAAAGATATGGCAACAAAACTAAGTTTTAGCAAGAAAAATTGTAACAACTTTTTCAAAGTGATATTTGACAATGTGCGGTCTAAATCATCTAAGTCAAGTGTCACCTTTCTCGTTCAAAGATACATGTCGAATTCGCTCTGAATTTAAATCTTGTACAGGGTTCTCCACCCTGCACAAGATCTAATATAACAGTTTATTTTTGAAAATGGAAAAACTTATACGAAAAGATTCGAGATACATAGTCTACCATCCACCAACATATTTCTCCTCAAAATTAACCTTATAGACTCATTCTAGTAGAGCCAGTACAACTTCCAAAAAAATATCTAGTTTTGTTCTGCTAATGTTTACCAAAACCGTTTTGGCGGTGCGTACTCATTCAACTGAAAGTGTTGAAGACGTTAGGCGCCCATCAAGGTGCGAACAACGATACGAAAAAACGGTTCAGGCAAAAAAAACTCTGACGACCCTAATAGCGCAAGAAAAAGAACCCCATACACCGAAGACAAGTTAGTCGGGAATTTTGAATACACTTGTCCTTCAAAAGCGGTATCTAGTCATAACGGCCCGTTTGGGAACCAGCCTTACTTGATTCATAACGATTTTCTATGTGTAGATAAAGTTTCCCAACCGGGACCTTTGGAGCTAAGATGTTCAATTATGTCCCGCAACGGATAATTCACAAATCGTGGGATTTTATGAATGTAACACTGAATGAATTAGCAAAATAAAGGTGTAAAAGCTCATACAATTCAGCGGAATACTTCATAGATTCGTAATTAGTCAAAGTTGAAGTCTCTCGAGTTGCAATTCCGTAAAGTCCGCAGCTTTTGCGCGCATTTTCAGATTCTTTTCAAAACGGCAGCCTCACTTCCTGATGAAAAGCAAATTCGGATTTTTCTTCTGAATCGTTCTACTAACACGATTATCACGAAATTATGCACAAGTTAACCAATTTGCCTTTGCCAACTACTTACCGAAATTTGGCTGGTCAGTATTTCTACGGTTATTCCGATAATGACGATACCACAAAAAAACATAAAATCTGACAGTTCTCCCAATATTTTTGAAATTGAGATTCGGATCAAACTGAAGTTTACTTACTGTTGTAAATTTTGACTTCAAGGTCTGTGCCAATTTTCAAGAAAAGTTCCCGAAACAAAAAATTCTGCAACTAAAATTCGGTGAATTTAAAAAAAATTTTTTAATTAAGTAAGGATCAGTTAAGTAAGTGGATTGTTGCGCTACAATTAATTAACTAGTTTCAATTCGATCGCATAAGTTTTTCCTCAGATATTGAGGAAATAACCTCAAAAACTAAATTGAGTATAACTCCACGACCATTTCCCCGATTTGTTTCATTAACGATCCTAACCATCGTTTCAAGTGGCTGGCCCTATCCGTTCTCAGACTACCGTGGCAACAGAACGGCGAACGGCCAGCCGGTCAGACGGACAGAATCGAATTTGGCATCGGATTGTCCAGCAACGAGTCCCACCTAGTCCTTGGAGACTATTTTCGGGAAAAAATTTGAACATTACCCGAAAATGGTCTCAAACGCCTAGGTTGAAGCCACTGATGACGAATCTGGTGTCAAAGTCGATTTTGTCCGGCCGTCCGTATTCACTATTACGGGCGCACGCAGCATCTTATCGAGTTGAAACTTTCAGGGTTAATGGGCTGAATCGGCCAAACGGTTTCGGAGTTATATCCATTTGAAATGTTGAGGGGTTCTTTCCCTGATATTTCAGAAACTACTGAATTGATTGGATTGAAACTTGGCAGGTATTTGAAACACAATGATGCGCAACTTCGAGCAAAATTTTGTCGAGATCGTTCATTCAGTAAATTAAATTTTTTTTTTGGAAACTATCTATTATATTCGAGAAAAATTGTGCTAGAATCAAGAGCTATATATTTAACAGCAATGTATAAAATTTTATATTGATACAGTTATAATTTCCTGAGACATTGGATAAAATATATGAAATTTCGAGGTTTTTTTTATTGTTGTTTTTCCGTAATAACTCGAAAACAAGCTAGCAGAGCACTAGGGTAAAGTCAGTAGCTTTCGCGCGAATGCTTTTTCGTAGTCTATATAAGTTCAATTATCTAGGAGGTTTATTTAATGGAGGTTTCTTATTGAACTCTACAACCTATTACTAAATGATCGAACTGAAATGTTGCCGAGAAAGAAAAAATGAACTACTCGGTTTGATCATCTGTGGAACTTCTTTTGGGATATTATACAGAATTTCGTGATCAAATTGCCGTTCTTCTTTTGAATATAAAATTCAGCTGAACTTGACTAGCATAACGGTAAATTTCAATTTATGTGTCTGGCGAGAGGACTTCCTGATTCATTGTTCCCGCCAGAATTTTATTTTATGTTTGAGATTTCTGAAAGATGAGAAATGTGATTCTCATTTTTTTTCTCGAATCATAAACTGATTTTTGCGGTCTTGTTCTGGGGAACGGCGTGCTATTGTTTCGTGCTTATGTTTGTAATCAGCGAATATAGAGCCGAAAATGGTGTTAGACGTATGGTTTGGACTCAATGATGGCGAACCCCAGGTCAAAACCAATTTATAACGGCCGATCGTAAACACAATAACTTCCGTGAGAATCAACCTGGAAACTCACTATTTGAAGAGTAAATTTGGACCGTGATTATGCAGACCGAATTCATGAATGGGTAAAATCTGCCCAATAATTCTGTAGATATACTCAATCAAAATTTTTATTCTGAAAATTAGAGATTTAATTGAAATCTAGAGCTTCATTGAAAAATGATAGTTGAAAGGTTCATGCATAATGATATGGGCATATGGGCACCATATGTAAAGAAGATCGCAAAAGCGCCTGACTTAACCTCAGCCCTTTTCTATATTTTTTTCTTTGAACCTTGCACTGACAAATCTAGGTCGGTTGTTTTATATTTTAGATTTCTCAGGCTTATTTTGACCTTTATTGGTGGATGAGAGATTTTTTCATTCAATGCCCCATTATAACTACCTGTCAACATATCGATTCGTTGCAGTCTGCTTCTAGAGAAATTTCATTTGAAATAGCAATAATGAAAATATTGAATCAAATATTAGGTATATCCGCAATTTTGTGTCAGCAACCATCTCAGATTAAGAATTTTCATGATGATGATGATGATGAATTGTATTCTGTTTTGATTGGATGATGAATTGTATTCTACTTTGATTGGATACGCATTCTGAGGGGATTGAGAAAAATATGTAATGCACCATTTTGTTCTCTCTCATTCGATACTCAAACTGAGGGGGTTGTGAACAAATATATAGTTTGACATTTTGTGGTTCTAGCCGTATTGGATTTTCAATGATATTGAATATAAATATATTATCAGAGAATAGATGTATATCATGAACGAAAAGAATTACTGTGAAAATAGAAAAATCGAGCTTCTTCGTAAAAGTTGTTGAGTTTTTATGTACAATTTCAAATTTGGTTCACCTAATCAGAAATCCTTAACCTTAGTGGCTACGTGACTTTCGAAGCGTTGGCCCTTATTTTACAAGCTTCAGATAATTCTCATTGTCGTTTGGACAAATAGAAATCGTGAACAACCTTGTTTATTTGATATTTACGGTAGGAAATTGAACTGAAAAATTTCCTGGAACGATTATGAAAAAGCACTATCTAGGTACAAGCTATTACCTTGTTTTTTTTCGTCGAGAGGCATCGTCGAAATCGGCAATTTCTTCCAGGTATCTTATTTATTATCAATCCGTCTCCCTATCTTTATCAAGTTTACATGTTTAAGGTGTTAGTATGTCTGTCGGTATCATCCCGCTCATAAATCTATTTCACGAAATTTCCCTCCAGAAATCTGATATGAGATTTCTGTATACGCATTCCAAGGTTCACGGGTGGCCATCATTAGTAAATAAAAATAGATCTTCAATAGATTTAGAGAACGGCTCTTGCCTTCCCAACACAATGGGACCTGGTAACAGGTATATATAAAATGGGCGGGAATTACTTTTATTTCGTACCCAAGAAGAAAATCCAATCTCCTGATTTGAGATTAAAGTTATTTACTAAGAGAATCCTCAAGGGCATTTCTGCGTATCAATCAGTTTCGACCGTCACAAGTTATTGAGTATTTCCTCAATCCTAAATGATGGCAGTATGCTATACTCGATGTAACTAATTGTAAAAAGTTTGAGTATGGTAATGCGTTTCGTCGTACAAGCGGCTAAGTTGACATCACTGATGAAGAATCCAATGTCAAATTCAATTTTGTCAGGACGTCAGGCCGTCCGTCCTTCCGCTTGCGTGTGCTGTAACTTTCGATGGAAATTAGTTAGTCTTGAAATTTTGAGAAAATCATATCATCCGAAAATTTGAAGAAAATTTTTTTTCAGATTTCGATAAAATTGAAGTATATTCGACAATTGTGTACTATATTATGGGTTGATCTCATTCTTATCTTCAGAAATATTGGAAAAACAGGATGTCAACTTTCGTTGTTATTTTCTCAGTATCGTTGTTATTTCTTATACAAGGTGGTCCAAGTAGTGACATCAATAATTTTGTTTAGGATTCCTCTCACCTTGGGGTATCCAAAAATACCCTATGTGTGTTATGAGATTTTTAATAGTTTTCGAGTTATGATTTTTCTGTGTTTTTTCGATTTATTATGCCAGAAAGTTAGGAAATATTCTCAAAAGTTGAAAACAACGAAATTTGACATATTTTTTCCTGATATCTCCGGAAACATCAGATCAAATTGAAGCTTGAAAAACTGTTGTGGAAGACTAACTTCAAGGTCTGTGCCGAGTTTCATCGTAATCTGGTGAATAAATTCAGAATAAAAAATTGTATTTTCGATTAAGTTGTGGACAATTTTGGAAAAATCATTGTTTCTAAATTTTTTAACGATTGAAGACGCACGAAACTCTGCGGGAAGTTATGCGTTCATATTCTCCAAATAATTACGAAGTTTCAATGTGATCGATTCTGTACTTCTTGAGATATTGAGGAAATAAGCACGAAATTTCAAACAAAAAAATTTGACTTTTTTTTTCACATATCCCCGAAATGATCTTGTCGAATTGAAATTTGAAGCATGGTTTTGAATACTGAGTTTAAGGTCGGCGCCTCATTTCGTTAAAATCTGATGGACATTTTCCGAGAAAAAAGAATTTTCCAATAAAACATTTTTCAAACATTTTCTAATAACTGGATCAATACGAAATTCTGCAATATGTTTCGTGTTAGTATTCTTCATAAAATTACGAAGTTTTGATCTGATAGCACCATTTTCAGCTTAAAATTCGAAAATTACAGACATTGTGGCGAAACGATAACGCGCTGTTCCCCAGAACAAGCACGTAAAAAGATGAGAGAATCCTCACTTATTCCAATACAACACTAAGTATATCTTCAGTCTCACGTAGTTTTGTTTCGATGAGTATGCAAAAAAAAAATTTACTAGATACGAAAAAACTTGTGATAGATAATCCGAATAAACTTGATTTCCTTGATTGACGAACTGAAGGTTATAATTTTCTTCGCAATTTCTACTGGAGTTGACAGCCCTGCTGAGCAATAAGAAATGCTGCACGAATTTTATTTCATGAAAAACAATATTTTGTTTTTATGTCTGAAAAAATCGTTAAAATACAGTGTTATAATGTTCTTTAGGAGAGAAGAAGTGGAGTGTGTCACGGGCTTTTACAAAACATTTATCATGATATACAATTTTCCTTGAATACGTAAATAATCACATTCAAGTGTATGAATTATTACAAGAAAAGGTTCAGTTGCGGAGTTATTGAAGGCTTATGGCTCATAAAGAATATGACACCTGAGGTTTAGCTAGCCTTCAAACCTTTCATTATTGTGGGTAGAATATTATGCGAAATATCACCTGTAACGAACCTTTGAAGCTCTTATCACACTGTCAGATTGAAGATGATACTTTTATGAAGTGTTGACAGGATGGGTTGTAAATAATATCTCTGCTATGTTTATATAGATTCTGCTATGATGCGTGCAGTAACAATGAAGTCTAATTGGAGTTTGTCATCCAATCAAAGAAATCATGAAATATGGTACGGATTTTGCTAAATATACACCAGAAGTCATTTCTCATAACGATACAACAACAAAATAAACCTGCCTAATCCTATTATGCCACAAAACACCATCATATTTTATCTCTATGCGAGACGTTTCTACCAAGCTACCTGCTACGGTTGAAAGAAGAAAACTATATAAATCAGCTGATTTCAAGTCGTTGCCGTCCTTCTTTTTCGGAACTCTTTGAGTTGTCCAAATTTATAGAAGTTTCGAATTCCTTCCCACAATATCCAAAAGAACCTTGCACTCAGAACGTACCAATAAAATTGTGTGATTTTACAACGATCTTCCTGGCTCGTTTAGGTGATTTTTTCATTCAAACCAAAAAAATAGGATACGTCCAATCATAGAGTCCGAAGGATTTCTAGGAATATCTCGAAGTCAAAGTAGGCCATCGATTGTAGTGTAAAATCCACACAAGGAACACCTAAGAAATCACAAGTTCAGTTCAAGTCATGAAACATGTAAAACTGAGAAGTTTTAAATTTGTTTTTTGTTTGCTGACTTTTGGCTTATCTATTTCGAATCAGATTCTCACCTCACGTTCGTGAATAGTTTTTTGAAATTGATTTTTTTCACTGAGCAAAATCTCTTAAGTCAGTAGTGGAGTATCGAAAAATTGGATAGCCACTGTCGCTAGATACGATGATGCTGAAGGAAGTCCTGATTTCAACTGTATCAGAGTATTTTGAGCCTTTGTCTTGAAACTCCTTTTGAGTTTCCCTCCCAAAATCTGAAACAATAGTAATAAATATCCTCGGAAAGCAATGACCTGTAGTCAGGAGCATGGGAAAATAAAATTTCGAGTGGATATTCATGGATGAACCAAATAACTGAGCGAATTTTACCCATTCGGGAATTCATCTTTCTTCGTTAAGCTCAAAGTACACATTTGATTACGATTAATGGAACAATTAAAAGAATAAAATCTGCTGAAGCCAAGAAAAGTTTCAACATATCATCATAACTTTACCCAAACTCATTTTAAAATCCGATATAGAGATTATTATATAATTTCAAAGAACTGGATAGATGGATAAAACTTTATTATTTTTGTCCTTTGCATGTATAATAAATTCTGTAGGTTTCCGGAAAAAGCCATCCTATTCGATGGAATTTCATTAGGAACATTAACCTTCTTGGTAGAATCAAACTCATTGGAAATTATTTTGTGAGCAACTGAACCGTCCAATTCATCCTTGATTACATAATAAAAATAAATATGACAAGTCGACTATTTATTAAAATGTTCATGAGTAAAAGATCAAAAAAAACATTTACTAGTATTTTAATTCTGAAAGCATTCTTAAATTTCTCCAAACTATAATCTTTATACCATAGAAATTCTTCAATATCAATGGTGTCAATTTCTCACTCTGATATTATCTGATGAAGATTTCTGGTTACTAAACTAGGGGAAAGGATTTTTAAAATATTGCAATGATTGAGATTCAACTCTAATCACAAACCGCATTAGGAACTCATACATAAAAGCTCAGAATTATAAGAAACATTAAATTTGGTAACAAAATGTCTTTCTGTAATTTTGGAACAATATTTCTTATGGAATGAAAAATATTCGAGAAATAATGGATGCATGCATAAACGATTCAACTTTGAATTTCTACCGTCGTATATTGACAGGGAATCTGACCTTTATTTTTCATTTCACCACGTTATCTGAAAATTCACGTTTTTTCAAATAAAGACAATGCTTTTTCTCATGTTATGGGGGACAACCCCAAAAATTTTCGTCTTGCCCCCATCTTCTCATCTCTCCAATCCTGTCCTAAGTAACGAAATAAACTGTTACAAATGATCTCATTTTCCAAAAGTTTTGCTAGATGTCTCCAGTTCAGAGTTAATAAAAAACTTAATTTTTTTTTTCACAGGTTTGAAGCTGAGTTGTCATATCACTCATTTTATACATGCGCTCTATGTAGACACAATGGCAGCATATGGCGAATAGTTTTGAAGTTTCGAAAATATTTTTTGCGCGCATGTTTGGAGGAACAGCGTGCTATCGTTTTGTCCAAATGACTGTAATTTTCTAATTTTTTTCCGCAAATATTCTCGAACAACCAGCTTGGACTCACTGATGATGAATCCGGTATCAAAATCAATTCTGTCCGACCGAAAGCTGGCACAATTACGTAAGGACGGAGAATCCGGTTATATCCCATAATGGGCCAAACGGTTTCGGAATTATTAATATATATACTGAATTTTTGAGGTTATTTCTTCGATATTTCAGGAACTACTTGAGTCATCGGATTGAAACTCGGTATTTAGTTGTAGCATGACTTCTTGAGAATTTATGTATGGTTAATAAATTGAAAAAAATTTTTTTTTTCAAATTCTTTCCGAAAAAATTTTTTCATCGAACAATTCTTCAGATTCAGCAAAAATTTGCACTCAACTGGAACTTCACATTTCAAAATAGTGTACCAAATTTTATACTGATTTGAATCTTATTTTCGGACATATTAGGAAAAATAATGTCCAAATTTCGAGGATGTTACCTTGGTATCGTTGTTATTTCGGGTATAATTCAATGAATACGAATCTAGTCATGATGAAACTTGATATTATATATTATTAGTATTGTTTGGCAATACTTATGCACAGCTTTGAATAAAACTTCGTGACGATCATGTCATTGAAACTATTTGAAAAAAAATCACTTTTTTTATATCGTACCAAATTTCAATTTGATCGGATTTTTATTTTCTGAGATATTGGAAAGAAATAAGTTGAGTTTTGTACTTCTCAGCTTCGTTTTTACTTCCGAAATAACTCGAAAAATACGGATCCAATCATAATGAAACTTTGTAAGTAGTTAAGAAATTCTGCTGCACAACGAAAAGAATTGTTCATATATTCTATATCCTGCGATCTTCTTGTCATTTATTCTCATTTTTCAATCAAGTACGGATTTCAATTCGGTCCAGAACTCTATTTTCCGAAATATTGAATAAATAGAATTTAGAATTGTTATATATGCTGCATTAACTAAGTACCCAACCTATTCAAACGGCCGATCGTAAACACAATAATTTCCGAAAGACTTGAAAACTCTATATTTGTTGGGTAGGTTTTGAGTTTAATCACGTAGGCCGAATTCGTGGATAGTTAACGCCACTCAATGGTTTGCAATTGCAATTGCATCAGGACCATATGAAATAGTTGTGAAGCTACGTTTTGCGGGGTCGATACGTGAAAAGACAACTGCTTTAGCAACGAATTTGAACATGCTCAAAAGCTTCCGAGGTTTTATATGTTTTTTTGCTAGAAAATGATGCGATTTTCTAGTTAAAAACTGTAAATGAAGAAGCGGTCAGAGGATCATAAATTAACGTTGGTGCTTTGGTCATAATCATCGATTAATCATCGATCAAGTATCAAGTTTTGTAAGGATCCATCATATGTCCTAGATTCAGATTCTATTCAATTCTGCTTTCAAATGTTCATCACCAGGAGTTTAGTTTTTCCTCCACCTCTGTATAGAAAACAGCTGAGTAATTTGTATGTGAATCAAGAAGGCACTTGTGGAAAGGACAAACATATCAATACAAATAAAAGAATCCGCTATATTCGATTCCCTTTATTGCCTAAAAAGGTTCATATGGCTCCAGATACAGGTTCCTGTAACCTGCCGCAAAAGTTTCGAAAAAATCGTAGGTGTTCCATTGTATCTCAACAAAGCGGACCTTATACCTTTCTTTTCTGTAATCATGGGCGTCTCTTTCTTCTCGTGATAAATATTTAACCGTCTAGAGAGTCAAATCCTCGACATGGGAACCTGTATTCTTCACCTAACGATAGCCTTTTGAAATGAAGAGTGGTCAATGAAAATTAGCGGCAAATGTGGTCACTGAGGATTCCTTTGTGTATGGTTTTTCGATTAGGTAAATATGGATCGACTATTTTTAAATCATCTCAAACAATATCCAAGATACTGAGCAAATAGTTATCGTCCGGTCATGGGTGTGTTGTAGTTTTTCATGTACTTTCCTATATTACTCCTATTTTATATTTGTGTTATTCATAGAAATCGTAGATGTGAATTCACCAGTTCGGCATATCAAATATGAACAAGTGATAAAAGCCATCTGTGTTTGATCAACTGTCAGGAAGAATGTACCATTTCATTAGGCAAAATTTGATCCAGAAATGGGTTATCTTTTTAGGAAATGTGCAATTCAATGTGAAATGACTATCGGCAGTGAATTCGTTGAATTTTGTATTTTTTTATAATTCAGAACCTCGAAAGGAACTTTCACTTCAAGTTTTACACATGATAACGAGCAAATTGATGTTATGTGGATTACCTGATGTATGTGTGTGGTAAAATTGTTGTTTGTTATAACAAACAACTCTTTTATAAAAGAGCTCCTTTTTCATCAACGAAAACAAAATTTCTTCTTTCCTTTCGATTCAGGTTGATATCTCGAAATCACACCTAAAAACAAGAAAAGAAGACGGCAAAAACAATAGGAATTAGTGAATGTTTTATTATTCATTAAATTAATTTGATGTTTACGACCCATCTCAAAAAAGAATCAGACACCGAAAGCATTGCCTCGAAACCATCGTCGAATTTATATATTGGACACCTATTAACTAAACGTTCCATTGTTTCCTCTTTTTCTCCGCATTCGCAGCGTGGACTTTCAACCGATTCCACTTGAAGAGGAAACTATTACAACGACCATGATCGGTTCTGACTCAATTCAAAATGCACAAAATTTTCCTAGGAAGATTAAATACATGAACTTTCTCAGAAGGATCGCTGATCAAACCTTTGTTGAAAACATTACACGAATTCCATTCCGAACGTCAAATTTCTTTGTCACTTTTCTTGGAATAAAGGAAATCGCAAATCCATAAGGGTTTACGAGATTTCAATCTAGCAATTTAGAATCCGGAATATAGGACGTTATTGGGTATGAATTGGAAAAGGAATGATATTCATCCCAAGACTGTATCACTGCAACCTGTCTACGAATATAGGACGGTACTGAAGAGGTGTAGTGGTGTAGATCTCATGGTCTCACTTATGGCAACATTAAGCTGTGTATCAATTTTACTTACATGCGCGCTGTTGAACCAAACCGGACTACAATATTCAGCAGCAGAAAAAGCCAAAGCTGCCAACAAAGAGTGGTAGTGTCAGCACCTCATAAAGAACCAGCTAGTTATTGAAGGATATCATTTCTAGATTTCAACTTCATGCGTGAATTTTCCAAATGGACCTTGAACTTTAATCTAATTTAATTTAATATAAATGAAAGTAAAGGTTGACCCCTACCTTCTCATAATACACATTTTTGTTAATCATTTCGTACGAATTCATTCAGGATTTCATCAGTTCCTCAGAATAATGCACTCATTTTCGCGCGGAAATTCTAGGGAAAAGCATGCAGATGTATGCTACTTTTTCTCTTAAATGATTTCAAATGAGCAGACTGGAGTAACTGATGAATCCGATGCATTCTGTCCTGCCGTTGCCACAATAACTTGAGGAAAGGAATTGACTAGCGACGGTTGGATATCAGAATGCGCTGGTTAGGTTTCTCAATGGACCAAGTGAGCGGAGAGGTTTTGGAGTTCTAGTCATTTGAATTTTTGTCGCTTTTTCCTCAGTATCTCAGGAGCTACCTAAGCGATCAGATTGAAACTTGGTTGTGAGTTGTGAAGCCTCAACTCAACTCAAAACTCAATTGCTTGCAAAATTCTGTTTGGGATCGTATTATAAGTGAACTCGATTTTTTTTCGGAAACTACATATACAATTTCATTGAAATTTTGAACTGACCATGTTTTCCAACAGTGTATCAAATTTCAGTTTGACTCTGTTTGGATGTTCGGAGATATTGGAAAAAGAATATGTCAAATTTCGTAGTTATAGTTTGAAAATATTTATGCATAACCTTGTGCAAAATTTCGTGATCACGCTGACACTTAGTATTTGGCAAATGCTTATGCACAATTATGTCGAAGATTCCGTGATCATCGTCATTAGAGCAGTTAAAAAATATTTTCCTCAACGAATTCGAATATGTCCGCAAAAGCTATTGAATACACAGTAGTGCTTTTCAAGAATTCTTCCTCTTTGATATCTGTTACGTATCAGTAAAAGAAGATTCATGTTAGTATGAGTTTTTCAGTAGCAATTTTCAGAGACAATTCCGCGACATAAATAAAATAAAATTGCAACAATTTCAATGATCAAACAATATACAAAAGTAACGTCTCTGAGCCTAGATCTGACTGCTCAATTAGATAATTGAGATAAAATCTTGAGAATTATTCCAGTTTACTGAAATTTTCATCGTTCCTATTGTTTCAATATCATTTTTCAGGTAACATTGTTTTCAAAGGTTACTCCTGACAACTAATGTATAAATACAATTTCCTAAAATATCCCCTAATCTTTATTGGAAACCTGAAGACTGCTAAATTTCAGGGTACGCTCAGGGCCCAAATGTTAAGTTTGTTAATGCTCGGAATCCACCTGACGATTGGAGATAAATGACCGATTGATATTTTTCACAGTACTTTAAAAAACACCAATCTCATCTGTATGAATTTTGATGAGAAGTTGTGAAGTATCGACACTAAATGTTATGAGAAATTCCCTGAGGGTCACACCTTCAGAATAAAAAAAAATATTTTTTTATGAAAGTTCATTTATATGTTCCACTCCTTACTTCAATTGCCTGTTTTTTTTTAATTGAATGAATACTCAATGTCATTAGGCAACAGTTTTTTCAGGAAAGTATTATATCACAGGAACCTTCCAAAATATTCCCAAAAATACATATGCGATGAGTTCGAATCTTATACTAGGTTAAAAAGGATAGTATAAAATCGGTTGTTTCTGAAAATCGAGCAGAGTTGAGTGGGGTCTCTACCTAAGCGGGTGACCGCTAGGTTGATAATGTTTCGATATTGTCCATTTGCGTTGAGTATTCAACTACTAGTGAATACTCAATGTCATTTTTCCAAAAAACTACCCCAAACAAATAGTTTAAATCATGCTAACCGTAGGGGCAAATTCTATAAAAAACAATTTCATTCTGTTCATGATAGTTTTGTTACAGCCCTTAGAAGAAAAAAATCCAAAAAAAATGTGAGAAATAAGGCCCCGTATTGGATGATTAGAATGAATGATAAGCGAACTATCTGTCATTCAAACTGATTAGCGAAGATTTTTCGTTGAAATTTCGAAAAAAATCCCGCCAAAATGTTCAAATTTCTGGGTATCTGTTTCTTTGATTCAAAACTGAGTAGCACCTTCGCGGTGGATTCTCTCGGAGCATTACTGAAAGGTATACCTATCAGCAGATTTATGACAGGTGTCATTTTAATCATATACACAAACCTCTGGTGAATTGGCGTGAAATGATACTTTCATTATTAGAGAACTCTCAATACAACAGCAAGTCAGTTTCTACAAACTTCATTTGAATTCTGACTTCAAAACTCAGTCACTGAGTAATCCCTGTATTACCTTGAGCAGTTCAAATAGATTCTTCAAGGAGAAATAGCACGTGTACTGCCCGAACAGAGGTACTGAAGGAAGGACCATAAATTTGAAAGTTTCTCTGAAATCTTCGCAGATTTTATCTTAGATCAAATACCACAGTATCCTACCAGATGAATAGGGCTTTTAGCAAAACACGCATAGAGCTTCAATATAGTGTTGAAGGTTGTCAACATTTGAATAGGATCGACGTATTTGATTTTTTCTTATTCCCACCAACGATTAAGAAAAGAATAGGGATTGCTTTGATCATATCAAGCCTTTCAAGGTTTGTGGTCATTGAATTTCGTTGCTTCCGGTATAGGTGTCCCAACTTTTGATATTAATGAACAGGAAGCAACAACATGAAAGATTAAAAGGACCAAAAAACAGCATCTCTTTATCCGCGCACAATGTAAAGACGGCTTAACGTGGAACAAGTGAATGAGCGGGTGAATGCACTTTTTATTTTTTTTCGATACCTTGCTTAGTATAACACCAATAGGGATTACCCGGATGATGGAACTATCTGCTTCAGCTCTAATTTGTTCACTACGAGGTGTATCCAATAAGTTGAGTTTCTACTGCAGCCATAAAGTATTCTTAGAAATTTTACGGCCAATTTTATATTCAGAATTCGTCATGGACGGTGACCAAAAGTCACCAGTGCGCGGGCGCCCAAGTTTAAATCAGGTGAACATCGCATGAGTATCGACACTAGGGCACTTTTACCTCCCCCAAATGTCACTTGTTTCCTTATTATGGGTAGGTAAAAAAGGATTTAATTCCATCTGTCGATCTGACGAGAGAATTTCTAGGGCGTAAACACATACTCAATTAAAACTTATTTTGGGAGGTTTTTCCATCATTTTTTAGTTTTTTTTGTCCATTTGACAAAAGTATCACAAAAAATAGAAAGAAAATAATTCTGAAAACTTACTTGTTTGTTTGATGAAAGAGTCAGATTTTTACTCTGAAACGTCACAGTTCGCTTTTTTTTTTATCGTTTGTATTGTTTCGGTATTGTTCATTAGGCAATTTGTTTTTCATAAAACTGCCCTTGACAGATAATTCAATCCTGCAATCTGCAACACAATTTTATTTAATTTTTAATAGTTGTGTTTCAGATATTTGGAGTGAAACCCCAGAAAAAAACCTGAAAATTAAGAAACACAGAATGATTTTGGAGATTCATTTGCACGATATTCCAAACGAATAAGATTCATTCAAGTTAGTTCTAAAACAACGACTAAAATTTTTACGGAATCCCGTGTAATTTTAAAATGTACCACTCACATTTTCTCGACCCCATGCAAATTCAGAAACAACGCAAAAAAGGTAAACTTTGGTTCATACAGGGGGGAATTCATAAAAATTATTCCAATCAATTTGTATTAACTCTGTGGACGCGATGACATTCCTCAAATCTTAAAGGGGAAACAGGGTTGAGTGATACCTTGTTTCGAAGGTAATCCGATGATTATTTCAAAACGGCTGTACACTTGAGATTTTTTATTAGATTTTTAATTTATCATTCTGAAAAAGTGAAGAATTCAATTCAAGAATGCAAAAACGAATTCAGTTATATTGTTGAAAAAATATTCATCATGGCATATAAGAGTTCTGTTTTTTTCACAACGCAGGATACGCTTATTTTCTGGAAAGGCTGTTATTGGACCTATTAGTAAAGAATTCCCTATAATTTCCATATTTCATTGCAACCCTTGTTATTCTAACTATTATCTCTTTTCATATTTTTCAGAAGTACGTACAACAAAGGTCAAGTGTATGGTATTTTTGAAAAGGCAATCGAATATCCTTTGAAATAATAAGGTGTCACTTAAACCCGCTTAAGTGCTGTCATCACGCTCACAGGGTTGATACAAGTTGATTGGAACCAACCATATAGAATATTCGCTTGCGAACAAAAGTTTACTTCTATTATTTTGCCTGATTTTGCACGAGGGCCGAGGGTATTAACGATGGTAACTTTTCGAATTGACACGCTGTATAATGTGACTCTTGTTTGAATAGTGGATTCAATTATGATTATGAACGAGTACGTAAAAGTTTCAGTCGCCAGGGAACCGATTCTAGAAATTCTAGTGTTATTCCAAATCCAATAATTGATATAACTGTGTAAATATTTTGTTTCGATTTGTTTGATTATTTCTTTCCTTCTAGAGAATCAAATAAAAAAATCTAGTTCAGCCATAGATGGAAGATTTTTCTTAAATATTCGAAACACTCAAATGTGTTCCTTCACTCAGCGATGCGACCTAATTGATTTGTTGTTTACTATTATTCTACAGTGTGTCAATCTGCAAAAGGTATACCACCCTTAATATCATGACCCCCATGAAAAATCAGAAAAAATGCAAAAAGAGGTGAGCTTTGCTTAGTAGGGGGACATTTTATATGGATGGTTCCACCCAATAAGTATCAACCCTGTGAGCGTCATTTTGAGTTGGAAGGGGGGTTGAGTGATACTATGGCCTTTTCAAAAATGCCATACACTCGAACTTGCTTGTTATTACGTCTTTAATTTAATACTCCGAAGAATTTAATTAAATTACTGAAGGATGTAAAAGCAAATTCATTAATATTGCGGTAAAAATGTTCACCATGTTTTCTGGAAGTTTTTTTCCACACGCGGGAAATGTTTTTATTGGACCTATAAGTGAAAATTTCTTCATCATTTTCATGTTTCATCGGACCTCTCGCTATCGCAACTATTCATTAAATTTCAGTCGAATAAAGCACAAATCCTGGAGTCAATATATTCAACAACAATGCTTTGAATTTCAGTTTGAACCGCTATATATTTTCAGAGATATAGTAGTATAAAAGTATGTCAAATTTTAAGCAGTTTTGTTACATATTGACATCGAAATACTTGCTAAATTTCAGTGAAATCTGATTTGCAGCTTCTAAAAAGTCAATTTTTCAAAAAAAATTTGAAGAATTTTCGAGGAAATACACTATGGTTAAATATTTATTTCAAAGCCCTCACTAAATTCCATCGGAATAGACTCCGGAAAAATTCTTTCCGGTCAGAAATTTCGAAGAATTTTCAAATACCAATTCTTTCAAAACATTCGAACGATTGAATACTCACTAAATTTTGCAAGAAATTGCTTGGTTGATATTCCTCAATTAATAACGAAACTTCAATCACATCAGTTTTTTTTGAGATTTCCTGCGAAATTCAAGGCGCACACTTCCAAAAGGATGGCCGAAAAGAATTAAATTTGACCGCGGATTCTTTTTCAGTTAAAGAGAACGACTTAAGACATTGGTCTTTTTCCAAATCCGACCCACAACTTTGGAAGTGTTTGAATTTTTGGGAAGTAAATCGATTTCAAATTATATCACCATTGAACTTGTTTAGAGTTCATTCCAATCGGAATAATAAAATATTTTTTCAAAAACAGTTTTTGCTGTCTAGACTGTCCTGATTTTCATTCATATTTAGTGTTCAGTTTCAGATTATAGTATTGCATCATAATTCCCCCCATTCGATAGTCTTTCTATGATGAAACCTTTTATGAGAGGGGTTGCATTCTTGAGAACAACAATGCGTTAAAATTAGCTCACTGTTTTATAACAGCGTGCATAAATGCATATCCCCAATGACGGCTATTTTCAGCAGATGCATGCAGATGAAAAATATCGGTTATACTATTTTTGGAATGTCCCATGTACGTGGTACATACAGCGTTGAATTGTTGAATTATCTTGGCCTATGAAGGCCCGCCCAACTGAGCTGTTTGAAGAATATAAAACAACGGGTAAGATTTATGAATTGGAGACTATGAATAGAGCAACGTTCGTCAACGCGGTAGATGGTCTTTGAGTACCAAGATAGGCATTTCTTAAATGAGAGCATTTTTCATCACAGAAATATGAACATGGTATGACTATAAGGAGACGGATATCTTTGGTACCATCATTATGATAAGGATTTGAAGGAAACCACGACAAACAATTCTTATGTTACATAAGTTTGATGGTTGACCCTATTCATGAATAAATTCTTGAAGAACAGGCCTGGTTTACTGAAGGCTTGGAATAAAAGAATCATTTTGATCCGAACATACCGAATAAATATATCTGGGTATTTCAATGAGATAAATTGCATGGTAAGTCATCATTGGATGAAGAAACCACTCGTGGATGGAAACTTCTGAATGCATTTGTTGTTAAAAAAGAATCAGAACGTTTCCATCGTGGAATTCATTTTGATTATGGTAGAATCAGTAGTGAATAATTCGTTCGAGACTCTGTCCGCTGGGTCATTCTCTGACCTCCACTGGAAATAATCTAGAGATTCGAAATTTCTGTGCTCAATGCTCTAGGCACGTCCGGAAAAAATCTGCTCAATGATGTCTAAGCTGCGCCTGTCGGATTATTTTCTCAATAATTCAACCATAACAAACTGAAAATTCTGAATGCGTTTCATGGTTGACCCTATTAATGAATTGATTATTGAAGAACATGCCCGGTTTACTTATAGCTACTGATGAAAAGTACCATTTTGGATCTTCAATGTCCAAATATTCCCAATAAAAATTACAGGGTATAATGAGAATCGAGCTGGGTATTCCAATACGATAAACTACATGCTAGGTGACCATAAGAAGGTATGCATGATGACTCCACTCGTACTCCAATGATAGCCACTGGATGTCGCCCCACTTGTTCCAAGAAACATAATGTCCGGTTTCCTAATGGCTTTCTAGTAACAAGCACCATTTTGGAGATTCAATGTCCAAACTTACTCATGGGTATTCTAATGAGATAATTTGCATGGTAGGTCACTATGGGAAGGTGTGAATGTTGAAACCACTCGTGTTCTGGATGAAAATTCTTGAATGCAGTTGCTCATATTGATGGTTCCGTACCAATAGATCAAACGGATTTCTGTTGCTATCGCTTTGCTTGTTCCGAGGAACAAGAAGGTTTTCATTGTCGAATTTCGGACCTAAATGTTTATTTACGATCAGGTTGGTACAAGGGATTCAGCATTCGTAGTCGTATTTAATTTTCTCCACCGGATCATTTTCTGATTTCTACCGGAAATGATCCAGAGATTTGAAATTTCTGTGAAAGGGATGAAGTCTGAATGCTCTAGCTACGTCCAGAATAAATCCGTTATATAATGTCTGAGCTGTGCACGTCTGATTCTTCTCTCAATAATTCGACAATGAAAACCTAAAAACTCTTATGTTACATACAGTTGATGGTTGACCTCATTGATGAATTAATTCTGGAAGAACATGCCACTACCATTTCGAAGGTTCAATGTCCAAACGCAGCCAACAAATATTTCAGGGTATAATGAGTGTTGATTTTCAAGCTGGGTATTCCAATGCGAAAAATTGATCAATCATTGGAAGAGGTGAATGGTGAAACCCGCCCGTATTCTTTGGATGGAAACTTTAATCGCTTCAATAATTCTTGAATTTAATGCTCACTTCCAGGGTTTCGTACCGAGAGATCAAATGGAATTCTGTTGATGTCGCTCCGCTTTCGCGAAGGAACAAAGCCGTTTCCATTGTCGAATTTTGTGCCGAAATAGTTCTTCATACTATTATAATAGAATCCAATAAGAATTCGTCATTAAATCAAACTTATCCGTCCTTTCAGTAATCAGGTGGTCAGTTTTTGACTTCCGCAGAAAATTTTGATGTTTGATAATACTGGGGAAGGGATGCAATCTGAATGCTCCAGCTACCTTCAAGAAAATTCGCTCTATGGTTTCGGAGCTATGCCTGTCTGATTTTTTTCAATTATTGGACCATGATGAACTCGAAATTCGTATGTAACATAAATTTGAAGGTTGACCTTGTTCATGAATTAAGTTTTGAAAAACAGGCACGGTTTACTGAAAGGTTTCGAATGAGAAGTGTCAATTGAAGTTTGAATGTCAAGAAATGTTTCGAAGTATATTTAATATTGATTCTTAAGTTTGCTATTCCAGTAGATAAATTGAATAATAGGTTGCCATTGGAAGGTGTGAATGGTGGAACAACTCGTGTTCTGGATGAAAACTTTCTTCTCCGCTGCAATCATACCTCCATTCAGTGAGTTTCCACTAAGAAATGAGCTGAAGATGTGAAATTTTTTATGAAGGTATCAATTCCTAATGCTCCAGCTACTTCCGAAAAAAATCCGGTCGATGGTTTCAGAGCCATGCATCTGATTTTATCTTTGCGATATTTCTAAAAATGTCCATTCGATAGAACGGTAACTTTTTATTGGTTTTATAACAACAAGACGTTGGCTTGTGCAATGTTGCATGGACTCTCTAACAGTCATTCTTCAAATAAATGATTTGTTACCTCTGTTTTTGGTGGAAATTGATTTCGAAAGAAATACATTAGCTAGAAAAGACAACCCTTTCGACAAAGTACAGATTGTATTATTTACGTTATTGAATGTGGAAGTGGAATCAAGGACAGATTCAAATTAGGTGAAACCTTTCTGATTGATAGAAAGCTTCATAAGTCACTCGTCAAAGTACATTCACGAAGTTGCAGGATTTGACTGATTGCTTTTTGGTCGAAAAATAGAATTTCGATGGCAGCTGAATTTTTCAGCATTCTTATGGATAGAATAATCGATTCCAATAATGAAAACATTCTAGAATAGCACTGAAGTGGAGTTAGTTTTTGCGAGTTTCTTCAGATTCGTTGCCAAAGCAGTCATCAGTTACGTATTGACATTGCCAAAGGCAGCTTCACTTCCTGATAGAGAGATTTGGCGATCTTCGAAGAAAATCTCCAGAAACAATTTTCCTCACAATTCAGTAATCTTACGATCTTCACAGAATTGTGCAAACAGTTACATTTTGTGTGCTTCAAATAACTGCGAAGTTTAAGTCAAATCGCTCAAGTAATTCCTGAAATATTGAGGGAAAAACCTGAATCCTTCGCATTGGTTGGGGGCATAATGGAATTTCGTTTGCAAAATGAATTTTTTCTGTATAATATGAACTCCAGAAAATTTGAAGTATGGGTGTGAAGTAAGAAGCTTTGGTTCTGCAGTTTCTCTACACCGCAACATACCTATAGGTGATAATTTCTGATACCTGAAATTGAAAAAAAAAAATTGCTGCAGACGTGTTCGTATCAGTACTAAACAAACACTCAGTGAGTTTACCTTCGATCAGATCGGAATTTTTCGAACTTTTCAAAAAAGTAGATGGTTTTAGCCTGAAATGATGATATTAAGGAACCCAAGCGAATTATGCATTTTGACATCATATCAAGTTACTAGATCTTTTATCTGGAATACAACAGGCAATGAGGTAAGATCTGAAATAATAGCATTCTCGTTCAGAGGAACAAACATATCAATTTTTAGTGCGGGTCGAATATGTACTTATCTAATGTAGAAATAAGATAAGCAGAAAAACTGACCAAGCATTCAGTTATTGTTATTACTGACTGCACTAGGAAATGGACTTTTTCTACTGAAAAAGTGATAACCATGTTTTGAATATCTGGAGGAAAACATTGTTGATATGAAGAGTCCTTTGTCCTTTTCGTACACGCCGTTTCCGGAATAAAATCCGATTTGTCCAGAAAAAATCGAGCGTAAGGCGAATATCTGAAGGTTGTTTGTTGAATGACTGCATTCATTCACAAATCCAAATATAAATACCAAATATCGATAACATATTCTGTAAGGCCTGTATGTGGATGCTGATTAGCGGCAATTCGTCTTGTATCGGAGGAAAAGCCGAATCGATAAGAAATTTTAAACATCAACGAAAATCAGATGGGAATGTGAACGAGAAGTGCTGATCTTCAAACTTGGAATAATGAGTTGTTCATAAATAATCTGCTGTAAATAGATTGCTGTATGTAATGTGAGACTAATTTAATATTTTCGTCAGACGATAAAATCATATTTATTCATTTTGGCTCACGCCGAATCCTGCATATCACGGTCAGTTAGGAGGAAAATAACCAACAATAGAATAGAGAAGTTGACAATTATCAATGAAGTGGCTTGTGTTGTTTATTGAAAACATCTTCACCCAAAATTTGATGTCACAGTGAAAATACAACATTGCCCCCCTTCGTTTCGCACTCAATAATATTTTGACATTTCCTGTCAGAAAAGTGCGAAACTGCTGTGGCTACTCTGATGATGTCACAATCTGTAATATATAAATTTGGGTAAGGTTGACTTGTTACCATGCATTTGGGAAGTAACTTAAAAAAATAATTCTTAAAGATACTGATGATGCTTCAATGTGACATTACAACAACTGAAAAGCCAAAACGTTGCTTGTTCAATTTCTCAAAACAAAAGAAATAAGAAAACTAAAAAATACTGATGAAGCCAGGAGCTTTCGCAGTCATGTTCAAATTCGTGTACGAAAAAACGAATGAAACGATAAACATTCGCAGAAACTTTTCATCAACATTCTAGTAAAAAAAAATAATGTTTTTGACGACCTGGCAGTTGGGTACACTCTTGTGCACGTTTAGGAAACGACAAACTAAGACTTTTGATATCTGCACGTGACAACCTGATTCAAGAAACTTCGTGAATGTAGTTGCACTAGGTCAAAGTCTGTGCCTGTGGAGGACGTGGAGGTTAATGCCTATTGGAGGTCCCCTTCTCATTATATCCTTTCCATATCCAATGAAAGTAAACGTGCAGTATGAGTACGTGCCTTGTCTTGCTGAAAAAGGACGTCCAAGCTATTTAGATAAGGCAGTGGAGTGGTTTGTAGGACGTCGTAGACATAAAGTGCACCTGTCATACCATCCCAAATAAATAAGTAGTGATTGTCTTCCATAAGCAAAAGTTCCACAAACCATTACTCCGGAAGTTCTGTGTACATGCCTTTCAACATCATACGCAAAATTATGTCACTCTCGAAGGCGGCTTCTTACTCTTATACGGCCTTCGTTAATATCTGAACAGAATCGCGATTTGTCGCTGAATACGACATTAAGCCGTTCTGCCTTTCACTGCTGCCATTTGCTGCACCAGTTCGAACGTTGATGACAGTGGTACGCAGTTAAAGGCAGCACTAATCGTTGACGGTATGCGAAGAATCCACAGGCTCGAATATGTACGTATTGTGACAGATGTAACAATTTGGCTTGATACAAGTCAACTGCCAGGAAATTACTGAAAAATAATTGTAGTAGTCAGGCTTCATGAACCACTTCATTCACATAGAGAACGATGAAAAAACTTTGTGTATACAAACTGGAATGTTGATATCGTTTTCATTGCGTGCTTTGAATTTGGTCATCGTCTCGACGAAAAACGAGGTTCTCAATATTAATCCTTCTAGATGAAACGCTTTTTATGTCACTGAGTATATTTTTTCCCAATATTTTCGAAAACTGAAATCGGATTGAACTGAAAATTGGAACGCTATTTTAAAGTATTGACTCGAAGGTTTGTACCGGAATTCATCCAAGTCTGATGAATAGTTTCTGAAATATTATTTTCCAACAATAACTTTCTGTGTTTTTCTGACTCACTAACGATAGGATCCCAATACAATTTTGCAAACTGATGCCCCTCCGGGTTTTTTTACGATTAATTACCAGATTTAAATGCAACTTCTTAAGTAGTTCTTGAGATTTTGAGGAAATAATCTCAAAGGTCAAGTGGCTGTAACTCCGAAACCATTTCACTGAATTGGCCCATCAAAGATACCCAAGTTCAATAAAGTTAGGGTTCTCCATTTCGATGTTATCGTTCCTTACTCTGAACGGCTGGACTGGGTCGATTTTGACATCGGATTCGTCATCAGTGAGTCTAACCTAGACTTGTTCTATATATATATTTTTTCCAAGAAACTGCGCTTGAAAAATAGTTCAATCCTGCAATCCGCAAGGGCTCCTTTCATAAAAAAACGATTCCACAAAAGTATTTGTGGGGACCATTTCGCAATAGCTTACTTGGGCGCAGAGAATGGGAAATGGTGTTATAACATTCGTCACATCAGGAGTTCGGATTGAATCTATTTATTTCTCAAATTTTAATGAATTTTCCTATATTTGTATTTTCAGCCCAGAAGGGGGAGATATTTACCTCCGAAATGTAGGCAATATGACTGAAATTGTTTTACTTAAATCATGTTTATGGATGAAGACCAAACTGAATAACTTCATTTGTTGAGTTTTATATTGTTTTTTGTAATCGCCCATCAACCTCAATGTCTGTATAAAACCTACATTCATAATGAGACCTTAATGATCGATATAATGAACACGTCAGAAATCAATTTGAAAATTTGTTCCTCAGTAAAAAGGCCAAATTGGATGAACTAACACTTAAAGTAGAATATCACATTGAATATGTTTGTATTACAAAATGTGACGTCGGGCGCTATGATTCACGTAAAAAAAGAAGTTTTAATGATTTCACTTTTTTGATTCTTGGACGTATCGAAAATTGAATCAGTACAATTCCTTCCTTTTCAATTTTCAATATTCTTTCTACTACCCTATTGATGCGAACAGAAATGCATATCCCGATCAGATCTGATAAAACCTAATTTATCCCTTCGGTCAAATCCGTTTGACTCCCTATTTCGTTTCCTGCGAAAATAACTATAACTATGACAAGACATGCTTTACACTCAAAATCTCAATTAGAACCTCGGATCATTAACCGGTTTACTGGTTTAGACTTTCCAACTCTTTGAAATCCCTGTATAATTGTTGAATATTCCTCGAACTCTTTTGAGTAAGGATCGGGACTTCAAGGCGATTCCTTGCAATTCTATTCTTAATATGCATCACTATTGCCATCCATGCTAAGCAGATTTGTTCCTCTTTAGGGTCTTGTTTGTTTTGCTAAACTTCTTCTGGCAGAACACTGAAGAAATTCTCAGTTGGAACAATGAACTATTTCGAACGAAATATGGAACTCGATTAACTCGGCCGAGAAGACTAAAATGTGTGAAGTCGTATTTCTTTCTGACTCAAGCTTGAACAAGGTCACAGGAAGAATTTTACAAGAAACATAATCTTCTACACCGTAATTTCTGACAGTGAAGAAAATTATCGGTGTATTTTGAGAGTAGTGATAAGGCGCAAAGCTTTGAGAGCTATATTGGAAGGTTTCTGACTATTTCAACTACTAGCCAATCGCTGAATCACTTATTCGTTTCCGAACGATTATATGGGTTCCTGATGAATGAGTCCTGATTTCTGTCTTCCAGCCTGCAGTGAAAGTTTGAAATTGAAAATATCACTTGAAATTTTATTTTTTCGATAGTTTAAAGGATAAAAGTCGTAACAAACTGACTTCGCATAATGAGATATGAAAGGCTAATTCGAATTATTTACGCATTCGATTAGGGTTCTCAACATGACAACTCAATCACAGGGAGATTCACGAGATGAACATTTTGTTATCATGTTAGAAATTCTCTAGAATCATAGGAAATGGAACTCGTCTATATACAGTGCGCGTCAAAATTATGGAACAAATTAATTTTCTGAGAAGAAAAATATTTCGCAACAAAATCCAGAAACAGATCAATTTTTGTTTCACTTTTACCAAATTTTCATGCATTTTTGAAGGATTTTTGTTGCACCCTGTCCAATCCCCATTAACCCTCTAAATTTTTTGAATAGGGAAAGTGGGTCGTGTGGTAATTTTTTGGCAAGGTCTTTGTATCTTCTTCACAGGCGTGCAGAAATTTTCAAGAAAAAAATTTTCTACTGAAGTTGAAACGTACAAATAACATACCTACTTAAGATCATAACTGAAGCGCAGTGTTTCACACAGGTAGGGGTTGAAAGTTGTGCATGAACAAAACTGTAATGGTCGACTTCCATTCGGTGACAAATTTCATCAGGTACCATCATCTCAAAGTAAATGAGCCATAACAAAGTGCACATACTGAAAACCCCTTTGAAGGAACTAATTTTTCCTAAAAAAATTTTTTTCTTGGAAATTTCTGCACGCCTGTAAAGAAGATACAAAGACCTCACCAAAAAAGTACCACATGACCTACTTTCCCTATTCAAAAAATTTAGAGGGTTAATGGGGATGACACAGGGTACAACAGAAAGCCTTCAAAAATGCTTTGGTAAAAGTGAAACAAAAATTAACCTGTTTCAGGATTTTGTTGCCAAATATTTTTCTTCTGAGAAAATGAATTTGTTCCATAATTTTGATAGGGTCGGACTTCACCTTTGCAATTCAGCTCCTATCCTACTTAACGAATATCAGATCCCTAAGTTGTTTCTTTCGGGAGTTATTGTGTTCTTGATTGGAAGATTGGTTGAAAAATCACTGGTTGGAGGTTCATATGAAACTAAGCAAAATCCAGCAAATAGTTCTTGAGAACGAAATTTGTGTGAGTGTTTATGTCGGTACTTAACCTTTACTAACTATGTTAACTGAGAAAACATTTAAGATGGTTAAACTCGGAAGCTGCTAGGCGGATGATGCCAATTACTGAAAGCAAGTGGCGTATTCAGCCTGTACATGATGATTTCTAGTCTGCAGGTCTCTTCGTTTGATATCAGATATAATTTCATGCGACCACGAGTTCTACGTCAGCGTGCCAGCCATTTCGACCAAACTATCTGCTCTAAACTCGAAATTTGCATAGATTTTGAGAAAATTTTAACGCTTTTGTTCAATCAACAAAAATACAGATTTTTCTGTGATACCTCTATGATATTAAAAGATATTATGTGAAGCTATTACAGAAAAATCTGTATTTTCATTGAATGTATCAATATAACCTTTATCTAGTAGACACATCTTAATTGAACGCTTTTGTACCTTAAAACAGGAAAGTAAAATCAACGGTATAGCTTAGAGATTGAGGTTTTTCCGGCGAGTTCTTCAAGATTTTATTCCAATATTTCATTTTGATGCATAAAACCTCGATGAGGCGTATGAAACGAATTGTATCGATTTCTTACCAGGGCATGGGTCAAATCGACAGTTGGATACAGGTAATGAATCTGGGAAATACTCATAATATCATAAGCAACCTTGATGTTGCACACACATCCGTAGTAATAATAATAACCAAAAGAGTCGCACTCCCAGTTTAAATCGCTATTATAGTTATTGACATATCAAATAAAGAGAACAAATAACCATATTACGTGTAAAACAGGTTTTTGTTCAAAAAATAATTCCACAGATTATAGACAATTATGATGAGTTTCCTGCGATCCCTACCACTACGAGCCCTTTCATCGTGGGAAGTGATGAAATCAAAGTTTCTATTATAACTAATGACCAACGAAGTACCATTGTAAGGGGTAAAAAACTCGATATGGGTGTAGACCTTGAATTTACTCTGGTCTTTACACGGTCGGCGTGGAGCTGCTTTTGATGAGGGATAACCTCATTCTTAACCACCAACACATAGCTATCTCATATATACTGTTTTTTCAGCGTTAATGACAGTACAAAGGTTCTACGAATATTCACAAGTGTATCATCAATGGATACTTCGACCATTGTTGCGGTACATCCAAGTTCCATTTTTCACGCGGTTTTCAATTTCATTACCAGAGTAGTCTCTCTGGATTTTGCTAGGAGCACATTCAAATATTTCAGTATTAACCAGACTAAATCAATGGAGAATAATTTAACGGACATATCCCTCAGATGGAGTAACCGTGTAGACACGTCATCCTATTTTCATACTAAATCAACATGAATTTTTTTGAATATGAATGAAATGACCACAATTTAAGGTTTACTATTCATTTCCACAAAATTGGGAATCGAGTGCAGGAAATCACATTTCTATAGTGTCACAAAAATCTCTTTGGCTGAAATTTTTAAATATTCTAAAAACATCGATTCTTCGGCTTTCATGACAACTCATTTTTGCCTGTATGTTCTGAAGGCCATAGTATTATCGTTTGGCCGAATGTCTAACATTCACGAGTTTTTACTGAAAAATGGTCTCAAACGACTTAAATTGAACTCACTGATGAAGAAACTAGTGTCAAAATAGATTCTATCCAGTGAGCCGCAGGCACTTTTATCTGAGTACGGAGAATCCTATCGATATGAAACTTTTGAAATGTTATTATTGAGGTTATTTCCACGATACTTGTTAGTTTGTTGGAACATTATAATGCGCAACTTTTTGTGAAATTTTGTGTTGAGAGTTGTGAATAAATTTAATTATAAAGAAACTGAAAATTCGCACACAACTGTAATTCCATACTTCACAACGGTGTATCGAATTCCATTTTGATCGTTCTCAACTTTCGGCAAAATTGGAAAAAAAAACAAATTTCGAGGATTTTTCCTCGTTTTCGTTGCAGGTTTGGAAATAATTAGAAAATAATGATCCAATCATGATGGAACTTGGTAACCAGATCAAGGATGCTGATTCTCAAATTCGTGTGAAATTCCATGGCGATCGTGTTATTCGAAAAATTTGAAAAGGAAAATTCACAAGTTCCCGAATATTTAACATTCTTTGATCTTCATATTTTATTATCATCAGGAAATTCCACATAAGCCTTCACGCTGATATTTTTCAATGGAGCTCTGTATTCCAATTCGATCCAGTCTGAATTTTTGGAAATATCGGAAACATAAAGTTTTGAATAGGTATATCTTCGAAATCGTTGGATGGATTTTACTCATTTTCGAATTTGGCCATCGTAATCAAGGTTCAAATCTACTCCGAGAGAATCGACTCAGGAACTGGATATTTGTGGAAAATGTTCCTAATAATTTCCAAATTACAGATTTGATCGAATTGAAATCTGGTAATTTATTTAAAATTGATAACTTGAAGGTTCCTGCTAACTTAACGTCAGTGCTCTTCTATAATTTTCAGCACATAGATTTGAAATTTTAATCTAGAGCGTATTTTGATAACCCTTTCGATATTGACTCTGAATTGGTAGACTTAAAATGAAAAACCATGCTTCGCTTACAAGGAAAACGTAGATTACAGTCAACAGAAACATAATTCTTGAAATACATAAGGCGCTTTTCTGAGCCAAGAATTGTATTGAATAGATTGGACTTCATGAAGAAGAGTCGTTGGTCAAGTTTGGTTCTGTCCGGCCAACCGTCTTATAGTCTGGAAATTTTCAGGTTAGGATTGTAGTTTGAAAACCAATTATGTATATGACCAAGATCGCAGAAGTTTATGACTGAAATTTTCATCACTCCATCATATGATAAACCCCAGTGATATCTGCAAGAAAAGAAATTAACACCCTAGAATTTTCAACGGAACCTTTTGTAGTTTGCAGATTTCAATGTATGAATAAAAATTCCTTCAGTGTACTAAACCAGCTATTTTTCACGAAGTACTGCAGGGAAATCAACTCAACTCGATAGAAATCCTGTACATTGAAATAGTTATCTTCCAGTCCCAGAAAGGATTGATTTGCCTCATCAGTTTTTCATTGGACCTCAAATTTTCCTTTATAATTTATACTTCTCTGTATCAATTGAAAAGAGTTAATATTGAAAATCCTACAATATAATCTCCTCCGTGTGAAGAGCATGTTTTGTAAGAAGTTCCTCCAACGAATCTCTTTGAATCTCGGCTTTTCCTTCGGATTACATGTTCGTGAGCTGTGCTATTATCATCCAACATGAACTATTACGAATAGAAGATTACTTCTCAAATATAACAAGCAGAGGAGCTTTCTGCCAACCGACCTCTATTTAAACATATGATAACGTGCAACATAGGTCATTATTTCGTAATTGGTGTTGGAAAAGTAAAGTTGCATGCTGAGGTTCTCTTTCAATTACGTATTCACTCTGTTCAAACAGAGTTATCAGGGTGAGATTACAAGAGTTCAAGCGGATTAGACCTTCTTGGTCGTACCTTTTTGTGTATTTTTTAGGAGATAGCGTTTTGTTCCCGAATTACGGTGTAGATTAGGATTACAACCTCTACTCAAACCGTACAGGTCATAAACCTTCAACAAAATGCTCTGACGATGTATACAGTATAAACTGGAAGGAAAAACATTTATGCATTCCTTTTTTCGTTTCATTGAGAAATTCTTTTGACAACAGTGACAGTTCTCATTCTAGAACGGATCTAACTCAGTAATACGAAACTGTTGTAGCCGAAACGAATGTTATCTTTGTTCATTAATGAATCTCCCTCAAATTTATATTTTCCCTTTAAGCCTACAAAAAAGGTGCGAAATAATTGGAAATGCAGGGTGTATTTGATGTTACAGAAGGAAGCCATTCATTACTTGAACTTGCCAAATAATATTTTACCGAGGAAGGTCTCAAACGATTGAGAATCCGATTCCAAATTCATTGCAACTCTCCAAGTTTAATCAGCCAAACGGTTCCAGAATTTTGATTTGTTTTCCATGAAAACTAAAAATTGTGATCCTATCGGATTGAAGCTTAGTCATAAGTTGACAAGTACCTTTAGCCGACTGAAAAAACGATAACTTCGCAGAGGAATAACTCAGCAACTCAACATTTTCAGGGCAACCAACCAACCAATATCCCAAGTTCAAATCTGTCGATTGATGTAAAATGAATTGTGTTTCGAACTTCAACTGAAAATTTCCAATTATGGTCTCGAGAAAAAAAATCGAGAATTATTTTTAGAATTGTGGTAATATCACCATCATCACGAAAATTAGCACAAAACTGTGCATCAGCATTAACCAACTAGCTACCAGATTTCATCATGATCAGATCAGTTGTTTTTGAGTTATTCCAGAAATAATATTTCAATCTCTAGGGACAAAGCACGGAATTTGATCAAACCTAAATTTGGTAAACTACTGAAAAATATCAGAGGCTGTGCAAAATTTAATTGGAATATGACGAATAGTTTCCGGAAAAAACTCCATAGCGTTGTAATTCTGTGAAAGTTCCTGCAAATTGAGGTTCAAAAATCCCAACATCAATAGTTGCACATACCGAAATTTGAGTATTCAAGTCGATTTGGTCATTCAAGTCCAAAACTTACCTTCGGAACTTTTGCAGGAAATCGAAATTTTCTGGAGAATCTCCTGAAAGAAGAAAACCCTGGTACTTTGTTGGCATACAATTCATCTGTTTTACAGATGAACATATTAAACAAAGTCTGTTACCATGAAACAACGATGGGTGGTATAACGTAGTATGTGACCTGCGGTTTTGTTTACCTCTCAATGAGAAACAAAGATCAGAAAAGCCAGTTAGAAGTACCATTGCGGCCATACCTCGAAGTCATAACTCTATTCAACGATCTCGAGTATTGCGATGCATACGTCGAAGCGACCAGGAAAATAGCTTTTCAGTGGTTAAGTTGCTAACCCACGTGGTTCAACCGAACGGTCGTATCGATTTCAGGCATTGTATGACATGAACGACGATTTCTGGAACCACCATCGGCATATCTTTTTACTTCCCATGTAATCCTACGCCCATTTTGTGGAAGAAGTTCGCTTCATTCAGCAAGATACGGTTTCGCCTCATACGATGGTGTATCATCGGCCTTTGTGTCCTTAGTCGGTGTTTCAGCAACAAGTGTACATCGCAAAAAGAATAGATTAATCATTGAAAAATACAGATTTTTCTGTAATACCTCTACATGATATCTTTCGATATTGATATCCTCCGATATACTCTTATTGTCTTCAACGTACTTTGTACGTATGAATGACAAATTCAATAATTATATCAACTGACATATAACGATTGAAGTAAAAAATGAGGAAACGATAACATAACAAAATACAATACAAAATAATACTAGAAATTGTGTTTCATTTTCTATCTTTCGATTTAGAATTCTCAGTAGCATCTATAATATATGTCAAAATCCTACCCCGTGTATTCACTAACACCTAATTACAAACGGACTGATTTAGAACCTTTGGCAAGCCCGTCAAATGCGAATATTTGTGCATAGAACAATTTTGACAAAAAGTTACACACAATCTTTTTCCTTTGATGAAAGGGATGTAGTAAACAACACTTTCAAAACTCCGAAAATTATATGATAGTTGATAATGACTCTATAAAACTCTGTGTTTTATTTCAAACATTGAATTCATTCGATGTTTGGAATAGATTAACATTCTATGGTAAAGATTTATAGGAATGTTTTTAAGGAGTGCAGATTCAAATGGGCGAGAAAATTATTTTGATTTTCACTAAACACCTGTAACAAGTTAAATCGAGAATTCAAATAATGACGTTATATGATTTCAATATTCGAAATTTATGACATGAAAAAGTAACTTCATGTACTTAATTTTTTGGCAATGCGGTACTTTTATATATCAAGAATAGAACGATAGCATTTCCAGAATTTTTTTTTGATATTGAAGCGAATAAAATAATAATGTGTTCGACTATCCCATACACTCTTGTACGCATCTAGGAATCTTAAAAATGAGATGGTGGATATCTGCTTGTGGCAACTCGCTCCAAGCAACTCAAACTACGTGAATCAAACGTGCCAGACTTCCTGGAGGTTGCTGGAAATTGAACAACCTTCTTTCAGATATTGGAATTTGAATCCGGTGAACGTGGTGGCCACGGCAAACGTTTACTTTAGCTTCTTCTAAAGAGTCCATTGTTCGATTCGCGATTCGTCGCTGAATACGACATGAGGGCATTTTGCCCCCACTGCTTTGATCCTCTGCACTAGTTCAAACGTTGATGACAGCGGTCTTCAATCTCATTGAAGGCAGCACTAATCGTGGACATCATGGGAAAAGTCCAAAGCTTATGATAGCCGATCACCAATTCTGTTTATTCGAATCAATATGACAACTGAGCCTTATGTTGACGATGTTTTACATACCACCCTACTGCCTTGACAAAATAAGCTTCCAGAAGTTCTTCGTACTTTCTTTATGAAACTGATGTGAAGGTTCATTCGTTCACCGAATTTGAGTTCCATTGAACATGTAGGGGACATGATGGAAAGGTGACTGTCCAATATATACCAACCTCCAGAGACACTAAGTTAGAGTTGCTTGGAACGAGTTGTCACAAGCAGAAGTGTGCAGTTACGAGGTCGTCAAACAAACTATTAAGTTTTTTTTGCTTTAGTGTCAATAAAATATTCTGGAAATTTTCGTCATTTCATTTCGAATGTAAGACTTCCACAAGAATCGAAGTTCACGAATTTATTCTTTCTGGGTGTAACACTTCAAATGTCATTGAGTATATTGTTTGAAAGTTAACTAGTAATGCTAGAACTCAATGAGACTTGATAATCATTTCTGTTCGTTTATGAGTGGCGAGCGACCTCCCAGTTCAAGTGCACACGCACTCACTTTTTTGTCGTTCAGAAGTAAACAAAACCACACTCAGTGGCTCGATATTACCGGCTCTTCGCTTTCGGGAGATACGATGCGTGTGGCAGCAAGAAATCCGAAGATCTCATGTAACGCTAACTTAACGGACAAAATTTCAGCCTCCCCGCCTTGACTCTCGCGTTGTCTGCATCCGTTTATCTCTTGACGCCCACCACTGAGTCGAATAAAGCCCTACATCAATCTAGAGATGCTGAGGAGTACCGTCCCGTAGCGTTGCAGGAGTCGGTATTATCGTAATCGAAGCGACTTTGTCCCATATTCGTATAGCTTTATTGAAGTTATGTCATTGTGGATGTCAGGTTTTGGGTTGGGCGCCGAAGAACATATACGGCCCTCGATGATAGAGAGATGTTTCGATATTCCCGACTGTTTAAGATTCTCCCACGCAATACAATGACGGAGAGTTAATTTAATTCACCGAAATCCATAAGAATATTCAATGAATTCTCGAACCATGATCACAAATAATTTGGACTAGGAGACCAGAACTTTTCAGTGTTATGAAATCTTACATGGGTATTTTGCGTGTTTGTTCTTAGGAATGAGAACGTTATAAATGCCATTGGCTAATGTAGAAGAATAAACTAATAATCACAAGGGCGAATATCTGTCGATAATTCAACAAATATTCCACTTTGATCAGAGCTAATCATCCAATCAACCAAAACATCTACATCGAAGAAGTGGGCCTAAGGAGAACAGTTAGTGCAATTTCACGGCCCTTACTGATCATCAGACTGTCTTGCCTATGGCAACCGCTGTAATAGGACTCAAGATACTTACAACCTTTCAGACGGAAAACGTCATGCACATTGATCAAAGTATTCTGCACTCGAAGGTAGGATTCGCACGATGTTCCCGATAGATGACGAACTGTAAGTAGTAATACTGCAGTTTTCCGTCTAAAAGGTTGTAAGTATCTTGAGTCCCATTACAGCGGTCGCCATAGGTAAGGCAGTCTTTTGATCGGTAAGGACCGTGAAACTGCAGTAACTGTTCTCCTCAGGCCCGCTTCTTCAATGTAGATGTTTTGGTTTATTGGATGATTAGCTCTGATCAAGGTGAAATATTTGTTGAATTATCGACAGAATATCGCCCTTATGATTGTGTTACTCATTAATGTTATTATTTTCCCCAAATGTCTATGATTTTTGAAAATGGAGAGGTGAGACTTTTAAAGAATGGAATTCTGCACGAATAAGAAGAAAATAAAACAATGCAACTTGGCTTCCTAATGTCGAATGTTGCCATCTTCCAGGCGTATGATCATAATCGTAGCAATTTTGTCCAAGGGCGGATTTACAGGGATGGTAACGTCATGCACATTGATCAAAGTATTCTGCACTCGAAGGTAGGATTCGCACGATGCTCCCGATAGATGACGAACTGTAAGTAGTATTACTGCAGTTTTCCGTCTAAAAGGTTGTAAGTATCTTGAGTCCCATTACAGCGGTCGCCATAGGTAAGGCAGTCTTTTGATCGGTAAGGACCGTGAAACTGCAGTAACTGTTCTCCTCAGGCCCGCTTCTTCAATGTAGATGTTTTGGTTTATTGGATGATTAGCTCTGATCAAGGTGAAATATTTGTTGAATTATCGGCAGATAATCGCCCTTATGATTGTGTTACTCATTAATGTTATTATTTTCCCCAAATGTCTATGATTTTTGAAAATGGAGAGGTGAGACTATTAAAGAATGGAATTCTGCACGAATAAGAAGAAAATAAAACAAAGCAACTTGGCTTCCTGATGTCGAATGTTGCCATCTTCCAGGCGTATGATCATAATCGTAGCAACTTCGTCCAAGGGCGGATTTACAGGGGTGGTAAAGGGGGTAATTAAACTCTTCAGCGCATTGGATTTATGTGCGCTTGTTCTCGGGAACAAGTGCGTTATCATTATACCCAAACATCTGTGGTTTTTGAAAATGGATAGATAGGACGCTTTGATAAGGGATGAAATCCTGTCTTATCGCTCGACCGTCTGAAAATATTCACATTTTCAGAGGAGTACAGGTAGATCGTCAACTCGAAATATGTCTTCGTCTTCTATCGCATTTTAATTTGGTAAGAATCGACGGAGGAAATGAAACAACGCTACTTGATTTCCAGATCTCGAATAGTGCGATCTTCCTGTCGTATATTCATGAAAGAGGCAACGTTATCCCATTTTCCTCTAGCATTATTGAGGTAATGTCATTGCCGATGACAGGTTGTGGGTAAGACACCGAAGAAACTATACGATCCTCGATGTTAGAAAGATTATTCGATCTGACCGACTGTTCAAGATTCTTTCAAGCAATATTACTACGAAGAGAAAATTAACTAGACAATAATTAATATCAAATAATTCGCTGGAAAGCCATAACTCTCCCTCTCCAGTATTATGTATCTACTTGCACGGGCTTTGTTCATGCTAGTTCTTAGGAGCAAGAGAGTCATCATTTTGTCAAATTCTCTGTGAATTTTGAAGATTGAAAGGAAGGATTGATCGATAAAGTTGAAAATCTGCATTGTCCTTCGGCTTTCCGCAAACACTAACATTTCCCGAGAAGAAAGCCCAAATGGTTCGTTGAGAACTAAAATCTCTTCAATGAATTTTGAAAAGACTCAATCGATCGAATTGAAGCTTAGTAGGAATCGAATGAGAAAATAAAACAACCAAAGCGAGTTTCTCCTGTATTCGTCTCGCTTTATTGGAGTTATATGTCAGATGAAATATCTACAGATATTTCAATGTGGCTGATTGTTCAATATTTTCTCCCACACAGTGACGAAGAGTTCATTTACTACACTGAATTCCGTAGAAATAATAACTCTTGAACGAATATCAAATAATTTGGGCTGGGAGACCATAACTCTTCACTGTTATGTAACTACTTGCATGGGCATTTAGCGCGTTTGTTTTTATGAACAAGGGCCTCATCATTATGCTCAGATATCTGTGATCTTTCGAAAATAGATAGGTAGAACTCATTGATGAAGAATAAAATTCTGTCCTATCTTCAGCCGTCCGTAAACACTGTTCACTTCGACAGAAGTGCCATATCTGCCCAATTAATTCAAAAAAGAATGATTAGGTATTCCTATTCAGTAGGAATCCACTAAGAAAATAAACTAATGAAGCTTGACTTCTAGATGTCGAATCTTGCGATGTTCTAGTTGTATGATCATAATAGTAGTAACTGCGCGCTATATTCCTTCAGCTTTATTTATGTTATGTCATTGGCGATGCGAGGTTTAGGGTTGAGCGCCGAAGAAGATCTACGGACCTCGATGATAGAGAGATTTCCCGATATAAGGATTGTCCCACGCAATACAATGACGAAGAGTCCATTTACTACACCAGTATACATGGCAATATCTAATGAATTCTTGAATGAGGATCAAATGTATTGAGACTACAAGACCATAACTACTCGATGTTAAATAGCTATTCGGATGAGCTCATTTTGCGCTTGTTCATTGGGACAGGAGCCTGATCATTCTGCCCAAATTTCTGTGGTTTTAGATTCTTGGTTGGACCCCAAATCAATCTAGAAACATAGGTAGGCCTGATTACGAATAAATAAACAATGTTTCGAAATGAAGGTAAGTGCAAGAAACTGTGGTTTGTTTAAAATTACCCAAACCAAGACCCAAGCTAAATTCGCAGTTGGCATAGAAGTGTTGTCAAGAATGAGAAAATTCACGGTAATTGGTTACCAATTTCAGAGTGTCTACTTTTTCGACTGTCGAAAATGACATTATATCTTAGACATAGAAAATTATTTCACACCTTGCTGGTAATGAATATTTCCTCATATCTGTTCTTCCCAATTGATATGAGTTAAAATGAGATGAATCATCTCTTCTAGGTCTTTCTAATCCTATGATCGAAATGGTAGTGCCTCTTTTCTGTGTTCCCCAAGCATCAGTGATGTCGTGAATGAATGAATAAATGAGTAAAAGTCATTGTCGACGTGGGGTTTCCCCCGTGCATCTAGAGATGGCGTTTAGACTAGTTTCTATCGAAAATTGATTGATGTATTTTCAGTACCAAGATTTAGTGTGAAGAACTCATTCCTGAGGAGGTAGAAGCTGTAATTATCCCCAGTACACCCCCTCGGATGCGTGCTTGTCAGGTTTTGGGGTCCGAAGAAGATATACGGTGTTCAATGATACAAGGACTTTTCGATTTGACTAGTTAGACTCTACTACTCAAGAAATACAAGAATTTTGTATGTGATTATCAAGTCAGTAATGACTCAACGCAACAAAAACTTGTTTTCAACTTTTCAATCATATCATCATCAAATTTTGCTGAAAAATGGTTGTCGTCATTTCGCATCTGACTTGTAAGTAACAATTTAATCGTATCGCTATTTGTCGAATGATTAAAATAGAATACCCCAGATACCTACATTTAGTTCGTATTGTCTTAAGTTTATGTAAAAAAGTCGTCCATTGGGATGCAGCATTGCTAGAAGCATTTAATATATAGTATTCATAATATGCTAGAAGTACCTCGCATTCTCGGTCTTCTGAACTTCTTGAAGTAACTCAACTCAACTCATCTATATGCTGGCAGCGGACTCTGACTCTGCAGCGATCTTAAGACCTCAGTATTTTCGGAACCGCTCATTTGTTTGTTTCGCCCTTCTCACGCAAGTAATATCTCAGTTGGAATGAAATATCAGAAGCATTGTGACATTCGATGGAAAGTTATATTTACCTGCGGAGCAAGAGTCCGCGTGCCAGCTTTGGTGGCACCATCAATTGACTGGCCACAACTGGTATACAGGTAATTCCAGATTTAAAAAAATCTAGAAAAGCAACATGTGGTCGGGAGTTTTACGCGCTCGTTCGAATTCTAACTATTAGCTTAACACAAAATTTGGCACCTAGTTGCGTGTTGGTAATCTCCAGCTGATTACAAAGTTCCAATTTGATTGCATTTGCACTTCTGGAGATATTGTGGAAATAACGTTGAAATTCGAAATAACAACGAAATTTGGCAGATTTTTTCCTTATATCTCCGAAAGTTAATATCGGATCGAATTGAAATTTGGAACATTATTGTTAAATATTGACTACAAGGTTTGTGCCATATTCCTTCGAAATCTAATCGATATTTAAAGAAAAAAAAATTTTTTCATCAAAAATTTCAAAAATTGTCGAATATAACTTTTTTTTTATTTTGTAACAACTGGATTCACACGAAATTTTGCTCTAAGTTGCGCTTTGGTATTCCAAAACTGTACACGAAGTTTCAATTTCATCGGATCAATCGAGGAATTAATCTGAAAATTTCAAATGGGCCTATCCCCGAAACAATCCAACCGATTCCTCGAACTTAACCGAGATATTAGGACTCCAAACCTAATTCAAATTTCAATTTCAAGTCGCTAAATCTTTTCTTTCGAAAGTTAGAGCACATTCGGGCGGACAGACGGACGGAATTGAATTTGGCCATGAATTCTTCTTCAGGGAGTTCAACCCAATCGTTTAAGATCATTTTCGGCTCAAAATTTGAAAATTACAGACATCGTGACAAAATGATAACGCGCTGTTCCCTAGAACAAGCCCGTAAAAATGATTCAAATCTAACATTTTGTGGTACAAAGCGCGGCAAGAACAGACAGTTACTGCCAGAATTTTCAAAATCTCAAGGAAGTGTCACAGGATTTGATTCTCATCAATATGTCACCCTGGTAGCATATATCCCCAAGAAAAATAACAATACTTCACTCTTCTCTAGGTTATGATAAAATCGATCAAAATTCAGGCAAGCTAGAAATAACTCTCGAATATATCCGGTAATTACGTGAGGCCGATGTTCCTTTTGTTATAGGAAAAACAAGCGTTTACATGTAAAAAAATTGAATATGGATAACTCTTTGAATTTTCCTGCTCTGATTGCTTTGAATAAATTTTTTTTGATAAAATATGAAAGAAAAGAATATTTAGATTATATGTAATAGATAGTTGGCGAAATAGTTTCTCTCGTATTGATACAATTAGATTCATTTTATAATAATGTGAATATGCGTGTAAATTAATTTGATATTATTTCTTCGAGGGCTCAAGATGCTTTTTTGTATTTCTTGCTCAAATAATTCATGTTGGTGAAATATTAATTATATTCGGTTGATTAAATCAGATTCATATTGGACAGTTTTTGAATAAAAATGCGGACCCTCAATCCGCATGCCAGTCTTCATGTCCCAGGTATGAGCGCCAGCCGTGAAAGGTTAATTTGATTTGGTGTAAATTTCAATTAGATTATTATTGAAACAATTCTCTGTAACACGGCTCTTCCTTTATTTCAACTGTGTGTTGAAATCATAGTAATACAGCGGATGATTTAGATTAAGGGATATTTTTGAAGGATTTTGAATTATTTTCCAGAGTTTGTTTAGGTTTTCGATTCCAATATGTGAAAAAGAGGGATAATAGAAATCGCCTCTGCAGATTGCTAGATTTGAACTGTTTTTCATGGACAGTTTTCTAAGAGGAAGATTTTCCTATGAACAATATCAACTTGATCAGACAATAAATTAAAGTCTTCAAAATTATTTCCTTGCACTACTTAGAATTTGAAACACCAATCCAAAAAAATTATAGAAAAAGACAGATTTGAAATCCTCAGCTTTTTTAAACATGATCAAATTGCTTGCAAATCCGGTCATCTTCTCAAGTATAACCCCTCCAAACGCACCTTTTCGTCCGAAAGAAAAGTCTCAAAAACTCGATTTTCGTTGAATATATTCGAAGCTTAATTAGGTAGGTCGAATACGCGAATGGATGAAACCCACCCAAAGATTCCGCATTCATATATTTTTGGATAATTTTTAATCGGAATATCTACGAAATTGGGCCACTTTCAGATGTTCACGAACTCGACCTTCTTGCTTAAGCCCCAAACTTACTCTACAAATATCGAGTATCTTAGTCGTCTCTTCCCGAAGTCATTTACTTGATTGACAAATGACAGCGTGAAGGTTCATACAGAGTTTCGTGAGGATAATATAATCAGAAGATAGCAGAATATTTAATGTTTGAAAAAAAAATCGAATTGTTATGATAATACGATCATCAAGAAATATTGTTCATCGGCATTTTCAAACAACTTACCAATTTTATTATGATTGAGTGAGTATTTCTTGAGTTATCGTGGAAAAAACATGAATTTCGAGGAAAGAAAAACACAATATTTGACATATTTTTTCGCAATATCACTGAAAATTGTGACCGTATATAACTGAAATTTGGTACACTGCTGTGAAAATTGAAGCTCCAGCTGCGTGTCATTATGCTCCAACTAACTGCCAAATTTCCATTCAAACATTATAGTAGTCACTGAAATATCAGGGAAATAACTTCAAAATCTTAAAAAGCTATGACTCCGGAACCCTTGAACCGATTTTTCCCATGAACAAACTCAACCGCGGTATTCTGATGTGCGACCTACCCTGAAAGTTTCTAGTCGCTAGCCTGCTCCATTCGACAGTAATCGTGTCCTTGACTAGACTACTGGCCAAACAGAATCAATTTTAACACCGGATTCGTCATCAGTGAGTCCAACCCAGTCGATTGAGACCATTTTCGGGAAAAAATTCGAAAATAACAGACATTCGGACAAAACAAGAGCACCCTGTTCCCCGCAGAACATGCGCGCAAAAATACAATTTTATTATTTTTATTCTGGGAGGATTCCGCATCATTTTTTCTGGGTTTTCACACCCAATATCTGAAACAAAACTATTAAAAATTAAATAACATTTTTTTATGAAAATCGCCCTTGCGGATTGTAGAATTAAACTATTTGTCAAGGGCAGTTTCTTGGAAAAAAGAATGCCTGATAAACAATACAGGAACAATACAAACGATAAAAAAATCTAGAAAAGCACTGACGTGAAGTCAGCAGCTTTTACGCGCTTGTTCACATTGTGAAATGGTGACTTGGAAATTTCAGTGAAATTTCAATGAAATATAAAATTTTCAAGAAAAAATTTTTTTTTTCCAATTTTCCATGGATAATTCTTTTTATTGACACTGGTCATCTTCCAATCAAGTTCCATTTCGATCAGATAAATATTTTCGAGTTATTGAAAAATCGAAATTTCAAATGGCTATAGCACAAAAACCATTGGGCAGATTTGGCCCATTAACGAACTCAACCGAGATATTCAGGATCTGAACCTTACCTGATAATTTCAAGACTCTAGGTCCTTCCTTTCGAAAGTTACCGTGCACACGGGCGGACGGATAGAATCAGATTTGACCACGGATTCTTCATCATTGAGTCCAACCTAGTTGTTTGAGAGCAAATTCGGCTAAAAATTCAAAAATTACAGACATCGTGATGAAATTATAACGCGCTGTTCCCCAGAGCAAGCGCGTAAAAAGCGAACTGTGACGTTTCAGAGTACAAATCTGACTCTTTCATCAGACAAAGAAAAAAATTTTTAGATATCAACAAGTACATTGAATTTTTTCGAATTGATTTCTTCTTTTTACAAATTCATTCCTATATGAATTATTCACACAAAAAAATAATAATAATCAGCTTTAATCGATACGAAAGGGAAAGTATGGGCCTTTTTCGATCGTTTGTTTCTGAAAATTGGAAGAATCAAATAAGAAACTATCACAGACAGAAAACAGCCTCACTTTCATATGCAGATGCGGAAATAATAAAGTAATTCCAAAGTTTCTCAGAATTGAACTACCTTTTGAAAGTAATGGATGGCAAAAAATCAAAAATAAGTTCAGTTTTGCTTTGATAAGATAAAAAGTAAGTTTTCTCAGACAAAATAAGGTACAGCAGGATATATTACGATTAGAAGATGAAATAATTCATCATTTCTCCATAGATGACTATCAATATTTTTCATTGTGTGAATATTTCATATAGAAATGAATTTCAAAAAAAAAGAAATCGATTCGAGAAAATTCAATGCACTTGTTGAATCCGGCAATCCGATAGGGCGTTTTTCATTAAAAACAATTTTTATTCAATTTTTCATAGCTACAATATAACGCTCGACATATTTATTTGGATGCAAAAAAATCAGAAGTGATTTGCAGACATTAACATAATAGTATATAATAATTATTTTCATGAATTTAACAGTGTCAGATGACATATAACGGGTGTTATGAAGGTGGTTGAAGTGCAGAAATTTCAAAAGAAATCCTGAGTAAAACTTTCGAATTTCAAACAGTCTTATCTACTCTCTTCTAAGCTTAAACCTGCCATTTTGTCGCGAAGATTTCTAAAAAGATTCTGCAGAATTTCTTCTGAGCCGAAGATACAATTCCATTCTTTAATTTGTTTGGAAAGGCTTATGCGTATTGCGCATATTATAAACCAACAAAAGATGAAGAAATGGAAGCTCAGTATACAAGTGCAGATAACAATACCACGGCACATGTTTTTTTCAAATTCCTAAACGAAATGTCACAAAATTCTCAGAATATTGACAATGTTTTCGACGCATTGGACTCTAAAAGGAATCGGAAGATAATGATTAAAAATAATATGGGTGGATGAAGAAATGCAACACTCTGTATGATATTCATATGGAAATTGGCGTATCCTTTTCTCCTATTTCATTTGAATGGTAATCTATTTGACATGGAATGTATTATGTTACGATTTGCTGTATGAATCCAGACGGTTAATTGTATCATGAATCATTTTAAGGGTTTAATACCTACCTAGTAAAAAGCCCTTATGGGTCTCGTTAGGCCGATCGTAAACACAATATCTTTCAGAAGAAACCACTTCGAGACTCGATAGGTGTAGAATAGGTTTGGATTCGGATAACGTAGGTCCGCCCAATGATTAAGTGCGAAATTTATTATCTCAATATAACCACAAATACAGATCCAGTCAAATTGAAATCTAGGAATTGATTCGGAAATGAAGGCTTCAAAATTCATACAAAATTTCGTGGGTATCAAACAAACCTAATAGTTTTGTCAGAACAAGTCAAGCAGCATTCGGCGTAGACATTATATGATTGGGTGGCAGCTCTGGCTTCGAATTCAGTCAGGCGCGTAAATACTATGCGTCAGTGTTTTGTCCAAATTTCTGTAATTTTCGAATTTTCAGCCGAAAATGATGTCAAATGACTGAGTGCGCCCTTATGAAGACCCCGATGTGAGAATAATTTTTTTTCGGCGGATAACTAGTTGGCAAATCTTGGTGCTCAATTTTTGCAAAATTGAAAATTTCGATTTTCAGTTCAATAAAAAATGTATTCCATAGCAGTCATAACAAGATAAACGCGACAACTTTGTGAAGGAATACCTTAGAGACTCAGAATCTTCAGTGCAGATTTAAAGCTTTAATACGAAGGTTGAGTTCAGAATGGACAAGATCCACCTAACAGTTAGGAAGATGAACGTATTTGAAATTTCGTCATCCCAAAATTCACAAAATGTACCGCGAATAGGTAAAACTCAGCAAGTGGATATACGAAACTTTCCTTCAAACATTAATTCCAATTTGTAAGTTTTTCTGGGTTTTCATTTCCACGATCTTAACTATGAAATGAAATAAAATAGTGTTTATGGAAAATGCCCTTGCGGATTGCAGAATTGAACTCTTGGTCAGGGGGGCAGTTTTTAGGAAAATAGAACAATACAAACGATGAACAAAGCCAACTGTAACGTTTCTGTATCCATAACTGACTATTTCATCAGACAAACGAGAAAATTTTTTAGAATTAGCTGAAAAAATATCTAATATTTGGACAAAATTTGGAATTGCCATTTGCAATAAAAAATGAGTTTGACGATTGCATGGTGACCATTATTGTTTGATAGGGATCTGGCGGCTCAATTCAACCTTTCGAAACAGCGACCGATGCAATCTTATACAGTCCTATGGACATCGTCCGTGATTTTCACGAATCTGATGACGTCTGGAAGCCTTAAATGTGAAATCAGGCAGCCCTGACTAAAAAATATCTATGATATAAATTCTTCTTATCTTTGTTTTTTTGGTGAAATTCAATTCTTCCTTATATGCTTCGGCTTCATTCAGTTTCAGCTTCCCTTTTATTTAAATTATGTTTATGTGATATTCCTGTAACTTCCTCAGAGAAATTCATCTGGGCAGATGATATTGCTCTGCCCCTTTCTCATTCTGATTTTGAAATGATTGAAAACACTTTAAGTACTGATTGGGCAATTTCGAAAAATTATTTTATTGAGTTTCTTGTTTTTTTCGAATACCTAATCAAAAGAAGTTCAATATAAATAATAACTTTGAAAGTTACTTTCAATAATGCTACTCTGAAACATGATTTCACTCCTAAATATCTCAGAGTGAAATTAGATTCTTCTTTAAATTTCAAGGCCCATTTGGAAAACTTTCGCATGAAGTTGAAATCTAGGAATAATATTCTCCAAAAATTAGCTGGTTCTTCATGGGGTACTGACCCTACCACTCTTCGTACCGCAGCTTTGGCTTTGGTTTTTTCTGCTGCTGCTTGTTGTTCGGTTTGGTTCAACAGCGCTCATGTTAGTGAGGTTGCAGTGATGAATGTCTTGGGATAAATATCATTCCTTTCCGAATTCATTACCCATAATATGTTATATTCCGGATTCAAAAAAATTTTAGATTGAAATCTCGTAAACCTTTATGGATTAACGATTTTCCTTACTCTTATGAAGGTGACAAGAAATTTGGCGTTCAGAATGGAATTCGAGTAATGTTTTCAAAGAAGGTTTGATCAGCAATCCTTCACAAGAAGTTCATGGTTTTGATCTTCCTAGGAAAATTTGGTGCAGTTCGAATCTACTTAGAACCTATCATGGTCGCTGTAATAGTTTCCTCTTCAAATGGAATTCGGTCGAGAGTCCGAGGTGCGAATGCGCAGAAGAAGAGGAAACAATAGAACATTCAGTTGATTGTTGTCCAATGAATAAATATGACGATGGTTTAGGGGCAATTCATTTGGTGTCCGATTCTTCTTTGAAATGGATCGTGAACATCAAATTAATTTAATGACTACTAAATCATTTACTTTTTTCGTTTTCAGGTGTGATTTCGAGATATCAACCTGATTCGAATAGAAAAGAAGAAATTTTGTTGATGAAAATGAAGCATTTCAATAACAAACAACAATTTCACTACACTTTTACGGGGAGAGAGAATTTTTCCTGAGGTTATTTAAAAACATATTAAAAATTGACCACTTCGTCTTGTAATTGTTTGTCTCAATGTTTTTAAGTGTTTTTACAACTACTGAGGAATAACCTCAACATTTTTGGCCCTGATGATGGAAACAAAGTTTTCCGAAAGCTAGGCAAGAAATAAAGAGTACCAAAATCTACCTCGTTTCAGTCGATATCCCTTAAAACTACACACATTTATAGTACGACTGTTAGTGAACTAATATACCTATATATATATATATATATATATATAATATTGGGTATAAGGGTCTAGAGACTCATGTATCATTTGAGTATAAAGTGAACTCTTTTTTCTTTACCGAGCTTTCGCAAATTATTTATTGCTTCATCAGGGTTTCTAAAATAACAGATACAATTTAGTAAACTTGACAATAAAACATAATAGAATAATTTTGATATTACCGAAGTTGAGGTTATATGAAACTGGTTATTTCAAGAAACATTTCTCGATACCTTCACGATTCAACAGATTCACATCATCAAAACGCTGGACAAACAACGAGGGACAGTGTGAACATTCATTTTCTTTCATTCAATAATTTAATTTTGCGTCTCAAGTGATGTTTTCATGTTTGACGTTGATAAGACAGATTGACGTGTTTCGTTTGTTATTATTTATTTTCTTTCTCACTCATCTAATGGTACCTCATAATATTTATTCATTTTGATCATCTCCAGTAGTATATATATTGCTCAGCTTTTGTGTGTCAGATTTCTTATTTATTGTATTATCCTGTTCATTTATCTGGATCATTTCATGTATAAGTCTTTTGTGATAGTTGTTTTCTGTTTTAAGTATTTTGAAAGTCAATTTTGTGGTCCAAGGTAAGGGCATGCGTTGCTAGCGCACATCGATCTTTATAATGGGTTATATCAGACTTGTGTAGGTTTATTCTATTTTTCACCCATTGGGATGTTTGACCAATATACTTATTTCTACAATCCTGACAGTTCAGTTGATATACTACATTACTCTTTAATGTTGTTGGTATTGGATCCTTAAGTTTACTGTATAGAGATTTCACTGTTTTTTGATTATAAGTTGTTAGTAATACCTTTTCATCTTTGAAAATAGATTTCAATTTCGATGTTAATTTGTTGATGTTTGGGAAGAATGCATAAAGTTTATCTTGTTTGTCCCTATTATCTTGATTGTTATCCTCTCTCGACGCAGGTGTTATGTTGTTTGAAGCATACAGAAGTTTATTTAAAAGTGTTTTTGGGCAGGAATTTTGTCTCAAAATTTCATATAATTTTTTTAAACCATCTTGTTTGAAAGATTCGTGGCATATCTTTACGATTCTGTCCTTCATTCCATTTATGAAATTGATTTTCATATTTATGTTATGATTTGAGTGGTAGTTTATGAATTTATTTGAGGTTGTATTTTTTCTATACCAGTTTAATTTGATTTTGTTGTTTTGTCGGTGAACTTTTGTGTCAAGAAAAGGTACTCCATGATCTTTATCTTGAATTGAAACACTTCATCGTGTTCTCGATCTCATCTTCTGATAATGCTACTATAATGTCATCAACAAATTTTTTGATGAATAGTATTTTAAATTTCAATTCAAATCAGAAAAAATAAAGAAAAAAAAATAAATAAAAAAAAAAAAAAATTTATACTCAAATGATACAGTAGTCTCTAGGCTCTTATACCCAATATTACATTTCTCAAGACTATATATATATATATATATATATATATTCATGTGAAAAGTAGCCCATAAATACACATCTTATTCATATTCTGCAATGAACCATCCCACAAATAGGTGCTAATTTTCCACCTTATTCCACTATGATGGATAGGTATATAAGTAGCATTTTATTTCCCTGAACATAACCATGGTACAAATCTTACTATTAACCAATCAAATATCTCTCACGCCCATTTCAGTTTTTTTCTCAATCTCAAAACGAAACACTGATCCTTTGTGGATTGAAAGAATTATTGTTTATGGTTCATTGTTAATTTACATCGTATTGAGTTAACGGTAAGGACCGAAAGTGAAAATGTCAGCCTCCCTTAAAAGTAACGCTCCACTTTCAATTGTTATTTCAGTTCCGGAACTACCTGGGAGAATTCGGAAGTTTTGGCGGGTGATAATCCAAACGTATATATACCTGATGGGAGAATATCATATGTGATAACGTTTATAGAGTCTGAACTCATATAAGCGGGGTCGATTGCAGTACAGCTGTTCCTTCAAAATTGCAAAGGGCACCCCAGATTTCACAATGGAGCACGAGCTAAGATGCCCCCTAAGAAATTATCTGAGTCTGAAGAAGAACAGCTTATGGTAATCAGTCAGGTCGGGGAGATAGGGAGACAGACCGCACTTTTTATGACCAGAAAAAAAATTATTATTGAAAAGGCGCATCTTTCTGCCGCAGTGATTAGCTGAACACAACGGATTTTACGTGTATCTACCTTGCGATACGTAGAGTAACCTGGAGGATTTCATTGAACCGGTTCGCTGAAAATTGGGTAACTATTAACTACAGTGTATTTTGGGATGTGAGACTTCTTTGAACAGGAAGTGGAACCTGTAGAAGAGGACCATTTCACAAAATAATTCACCAGTAGGAAATTGCAGTAAGTGATATATGTTGAAAACTCCTGAATTCTTTACGATCCTGGTAAATTTTCTAAATATGTTGGCGATATAATATTCTATCAGAAATAAAAAAGGATCCGCATAATTTATACCTTCAGGCAAATTTTTCAGTAAACTTGTTGCAAGCGACCTGGGCTGGGCAAAATACATGCTTGGCTCAATTGAAATACAAATTACAAAATACTTTCTGCCAGGTATTTGAAATACAAAATACAAAATACTTTCAAGTCGGGTATTTGAGATATAAAATACAAATTGCAGTATTTTAACTATTTGTATTTGAAATACAAATTACAAAATACATTCAGGTGTCACGTAAAATGTGAAAAGAGTACAACTAATTCAGCTCAGCTATTTTATCGCTAAATAAAGAATTTCCTTTCAGAAAGATTTTTGAATGTAGTATCAGACAAACAGCCTCTTGTTGGGGAATGAATAAAACCTGCTAAAGATAACAATCTTTCTACAGGTCCTGATGGGCAGAAACTTGTGTTTTATTGTATGAACACATTTTTTTGTTAGGATAATGTTCAAGGATGGTAAGCTCTTTGCTCTTATCGTTTTTAGAAGTTGACTAACTCTAACTTCATGATGAAATGACCATTGCGCAGGACCTTTTCTTCTTTTCCATTTGCCGAAAATATGATTACTAGCAAAAGAACTAAATGAAACAGATGATCGTCGCGCCATCTGAAGGGAGATTCAGGGACTATTTTCTGTAGAGCGCTCAGCGCTAAATGTATTTGTTCGAAAGTATTTCGAAGACAAAAGTATCGAAATACAAAATACTTTAGGGTCAGGTATTTGAAATACTAATTACAAAATACATTTTCAAGAAGTAATTGAAATACAAATACAAAATACGTTTTTGTATTTCATATACGTATTTCAATTACAAGTAATTGAAATACTGCCCAGTGCTGCAAGCGACCAACGTGGCTGCGTCTGTTGACAAAATGATAAAAGGATCATCTTCATTGTTTAAGGGCCGGTATTATAAAACTTAACTTTAACTTTAACTGACAGTTTTGACAGATATGTCCTAACATAACTGTCAAAACTGCCAGTTAAAGTTAAAGTTGAGTTTTATAATACCGGCCCTAAGTGTTGATTTATTAAAGGAAAATTGGTGTCTTCAAGGATCTATTGAGGTTTTAAAGCAAGTACACTTTTCATGATATGTGTTAAGATCAGTATTCAACACTAAATGTCCCAACGATCCGAAGCAGCTTGTTTTATGGGAAGTCATTTCACAAAACATAAACGAGCAGATCCGAACAAAAAGTTATGATACTTTCATAAAAAATGAGTTACATTCGTCAATTATAAGGACTAAAAGAGCACTGACATTAAGACAGAGGATCTCGCAAGCTCGTTTAAATCACAAACCAATTCAGGTCCACCTCACTCCCAACGCTGCTTGACTCACAAGAAAAACAAACTTGCGATCTCCTGATTATATAGTTATCACGATATTCTGTATATACTTCGAAGGCGTCATTTAGACCTAGTACCACAGGGTTTCAACTTTATCGGATATATTTTTGCGGAAATTCGAAAAACCTATATCTGATGAGGCTTGATGCTTGCATTATTCGTCAGGTTTTCACACATTACTCCCAATAACTGAAATAGAATTAATAAAATGGAAAAATCATTCTTAATTTTAGAAATCATCCTTGAAGATTGCGGGATTCAAGCTATTTGTCAAGGACAGTTACTTGAAAAAATATGCCTAATGAACAAAATTGACATAATTTTGACTCCTTCACCAGACAATAAAAAGAAAATTCGCAAATTCTTCTGTTAAGATATTTTCATAATTCGAGAACTTTTGTCGAATTGACATATTCTAAGATCACAGCAACGCGGACTCACTTCATTTGAAAATGTTTCGATTCTACCTTTAGTAAATTTAGACAGATCCATCTCTATAGAAGAAGGACATGAATGTGATTTCCAATGGTCGAACATGGTTCGCTATTCGAGGTCTTTGTTTGTCTCTAGGTTGTTTTTAATTGAAATGGAGAAAATAATTTCCAGCGTTGTTCTATAGAACTGGACTGAATTCACCAAAAAAATCCATTTATTCTGTGTATTTTCCATATCTCGGAAGGGGGACGGGGGTTGTTGATTTGCTCCACCCACCCCCCTCCGCTCTTTAAAAATCTGTCATATCCTCAATTAAGAGCGCACCGTTCCATTCTGAATTGAATTTTATTTTCTCATACAAAATATAACTCATAACTCATTGTAAAAAATCTGTTTTTCAAGTAGGGTAACGAATTATTAAAATGAGTTATGAGTTTTATTTCGCATGAGAAAATAAAATCAATTTTGGTTTTCAGCGAAACAATTCCATTAATCATGCAGGAATAGGAGATTGACATTATATTAAAGGAGGAGCTATCTTAATCACCCTGTATGTTACGTTTTTCATAAAGACTTTAATGAATTTGCACAATATATGTTGGATTTCCTCGGAATCTGATAACGATTCAGATTTCCCTGGCGCCTCAAATCCCATATAAAGGAATGATTTATCCTCAGGTGAATAGCATCCTTCTGATTTATTGCGAAAAAACCGGCGATCATCTTAATGACGTACACCGTTCAAACTGGTCGGAACTGAGACTCGAAATTGGCGGGAAGTTCGAACCGAATTCTTGGGTTCACCGTTGCCTTGGTATCGCGGCAACTTAGTCGGTATTACCGGTAACCGTGCCCGTCACTTATTTTTCGTTTAGGTGTTTCACATTCATACAGTCGTACAATTAATTGCACGTGACAACTCGAGATTGAATATTTATTTATTTTTTATTTATTTACATAAACAGAAATCCCAACAGGAAAATCCAACTACAAGGATTCACTTAATAAATCAAAAATTGAAGAATGATGTGAAATTTTAATCCTGAGCTACTCTTAAGTTTCATGAACAAAACATTTCTAAAACAAAAAAAAAATACATTCGGTGCCAGTTATGAAAACACATTAATCTCAAAAAAATCGAGTGGTAAAATAAAGATGAACGGGCTCTAGGCATCAAAAGAGATTTCTATGAGGGCCAGTTGAAACATGGACATCAAAAAAATTCTTTGTAGAGAGGAAAATCAGAGTGACCATTTATTATTCCGTATAAAATATTTTGATCGAAAACAACGCTTCTATGTTCTAAGCTTATCAACTTACATAGTCTGAGTCTCGCGCAGAGTTGTCAGAAAAAAGTATATTAGTTACTAAGATGCTTAAAAGTATCTTAGTTCCTTTTTTTGTTGACAAAAGGTAACTGGTATCCTAGATACTTTTCAAAAGGAACTGTATCTTGTAACTTCAAAAAAAAGTTCCTTTAGACAAATGTGTGTGAAGATGGTCCAGCGCTATGCGATTTTCGAAATCATTTTTTTGTGCTGAATTGTTCTTGGTCTGTGCTGCTTCGTGCCGTTGAATTTTTTCTTTATTCCGGTTCTCAAGTTGTTCCAGAAAAATAGAAAATAGATTGTGCTATACATATACTGAGTTGAACCGTTCGAATTGTTCTGAAAGTCGCTCTAATTTCTTCAGAAATCATAAATGCATAATTTTGTTCTCAAAATGGAGTGACAAAATTTTTGTTACATTTGTGCTGAATTGTGCCTTAAATATTTCCACGAAATTTCGTCGAGTTTCCCGAGAAGTCGCTAAACTAAAGATAGCCCAGCGTTTTTTCGTAATGAAAATATATATGCCTAAACTTGTGATATACCTAAGATGATTCTTTCCGTTTAACTGTTCACGAAAATCCTGCTAATTTTTCAAAAAAAAATATTTTGGAAAAAAATTTGCCCAGCTTTTTGGTTTTATGTGTCTGAACTGTTCAATATAGTTGTGCTACATTTATACTGACCTGTGGCGGTCAGATTTTCAGAAAAAACTTTCCATTTTTCCTTAGAATGGTGACAATTAAGAAAAAAATCAGTTTTGATTTGAAGAAGTAAATGAACTGTTATCTATTACTGTTTGAATCATTCATTTTATGTCTGAGGTTGCTTTTAGGCTATCTAACGTAAAAATTCCAACCTCCAATTCTAGCATCAAAGAAATTTGAGCATACAAATTCTCCTATTATTTAATCTAATTGAGTCGGCAAAAAATTTGAAATTTACAACCATTTGTACAACACAATATCAAGCCGTTCCACGGAAGATACGCGCAAAAATGGCTACTCCAAAGAAAGGACAGCCCAATTGCGCGATTTCAACGGATCTGACAGATGCTTTTACGAATTTAATCTATGAAAATGACTTCGGTGTAATGATTTACTGGTTTATTTCAGATGTTTTTTATACCTCTGGTATTTTACGTGACAGATACCATATTTCTGAAATGAAGGATAATATGGCGCTCAACCATCACGTCCTTGGACATTTGAAATGCGAAACCTGCCCATATAACACTCTGTTTTACAGTCTTGTTATTTACTTTAGTTCTTAGCCTCAGAAAAGAAATTTCTGTTAGGACTCTCGTCCATTGTTTACTCTGTTTTGATTTCTCGAAGGTTGAAATAGATTAACCTTGTAAACCAAACCAATTCAAGATGTGAGTTTGACTTCAAGGGAGAAAGTTTTTGTCGACTAAATTATTTTATCCAAAAATGGGAATTTTGCGACCAAGAAATCATGTTTGTTCGCCCACTATAAAGAACAAGAGCATTATAATTTGGTCTATAATTTTTATCGACGAAAATGTCCTGCTTTTAATGATTTGAACTGCAGAAATATCATTTCGCATTGTATACGGATACATTGGGGAGGACCATTATTCAATTTCCATAGTTGCACTTAATGCCGTTCTCAGAGAAAATTGAAAGTTTTCAAAAATTTTTTTTTTCACTCTGCATTGTTAGTCAAGGAATATTCTTCTCATTTTTCATCCAGATCAACAAAGAATACGATTTTATATTAATCTTTAGCGCAATCACTGTCACAAAAAAAAAATACTCTACGCTGCTTAATTCCCTGATTCAACCCATCTTGAGATCTTCTGATCGTATGATCCTCACGAAATTTGGACGAACTTCAATTAGACGACCACGAAATCAAGCCCGAACACTCACTCACTTTACAAATATGTTCGGAAGTTATTGTGTGAACAGCCAGCCTTACATAATTAACAGCATACTTTAAAGGGCTAACCTCAGAATTACATTTGAACAATCAAGATATACTATGATCGGACAGTATCGATTAAAGCTTATTTTGGGAGGATTTTGCATCATTTTTTAGGTTTTGTTGGGTTTTCACTCCAGATATCTGAAACAGAACTATTAAAAATTTAATAAAAATTATTTTTCATAAAAAACGTCCTTGCGGATTGCAGGATTGAATTATTTGTCAAGGGCGTTTCGAAAAATCGAAAGAAAATAATTATTGAAATTCCTTTGTCTGATGAAAGAGTCAGATTTGTTCTCTGAAGCGTCACACTTCGCTTTGTTAACGTTTGTATTGTTCCTGTATTGTTCATTGGGCAATCTGTTCTCCAAAAAAACTGCCCTCGACAAATATTTTGATCCTGCAATCCGCAAGGGCGTTTTTCGTGAAAAAATAATTTTATTTAATTTTAATAGTTCTGTTTCAGATACTGGTAGTGAAAACCGAAAAAAATCTAAGAAATGATATGATCGGACAGATCTTTTTGGCTCTGGAATTTTAAATATTGCGGAATGAACTTTGCTTATTTGTGGTGTTAAAATAATTCTCAATGCAAGATTCCAGAAATTTTTCTGACCTTTCGTCATACTTTGAGAAGAAGATTGGCAATTGTTTTTCCAATGTAATTCACGAGACGTCAGGTGTCCCACAAGGGAGCAATTTAGGGCCTCTACTATTTTTTATTTTCGCCTGAATCTTTGAGATCCTGTCTGTGTCTGACCTTCACAGATGACTTTGAACTTTTTAAGCTTGTTCGCACTCCTAATATGACTGTGAAGAGTTGCAGAAAGACCTTAACTCAATTGTGGAATTGTTTCGAGATCACAATATGATATTAAACATAGAAAAGTGTGGTGTTATTTCATTTATATGTAAGATTAACTTAAAATTTTGAAAAAGAATACACGATTGATAATCAAACATTAATTAGAAAGACCAAATGTAAAGATCTCGGTGTGCATCTGCAGGCAAATATGAAGTTTAATGATCATTACATTACATAGAAATTGCAAATAAGTCGTACAAAGTTCTTCGATTTGTAATCAGAAATCCTAAACACTTTAGCATTGATACAACAATTAGACTATATAATTCTTTTGTAAGACCGAACCTTGAATTCGGATCTATGATATGGGCTCCAGAAGCAGAGAAACACAAAAGAGGTTCCTTGGATGTTAGATGTTTTTCCTTTTTTGTTCTTGTGTTATTGGTGTGAGCACTCTTTCATGTTATAACTGCTTAGGTGGTGGTTGTAAGATTTACCTATACAATAAATAAATAAAAAAATACTGGGTTTATGTGCGACTGATACCTTATTACACTAATGGGGAATCGTCATTATATCTATATCACACTAAGAAAGACAGAGGTGACATCGTAACGAGTTCTTTAATTTTTTACTTGATACCAAAATATTAATTTCATACATTACTTCACAATCATAAGTGCCTTCAGAATTTTACGAAATGCGCCTGAAATCGAAACATACATAACACTGCTGACGTGCTAGTCAAAATCGGAGTGAGATTCCATTATGAGAAGTGAATGCAGCATAATACAGCTTTTATGCATTGATTGATATAAAACCTAGAAAATCACTGACGTGAAGTCAGCATCTTTTGCGTATGTTCAAATTCGTTGTCAAAGCGGTCATCTTTTACCGTATGTATTGAGACCACCACTTTTGAACATGCGCGCAAAAGCTGCTGACCTCACGTGAGTGCTGTTCTAGGTGTTTCAATGAAGTTCTGAATTTCAATTCGATCTTATCTGTAAACACAAAACCTTCCAAGAGAAACTACTTAGAAACGCGATATATGTAGAGTAGGCTAAGGTCTCAATTACGAAGGTCGAATTCGTGAATGGGTAAAATCCACCCAATGATTACGTAGATGTACACATTCAAAATTTAATTTTCCCAATATTTCCGAAAATAGGTCAGACCGAATTGAAGTCCAGTAATAAATTTAAAATGACAGCTTGAAGGATCATACAAAATTTCGTGAGGATAATATGCTCAGAAGATCACAGAAAGTTTTTTGTCTGCATTTTCAAACTATTTGTCAAGTTTTATCATAATTGAATCAGTATTTTCCGGAAAAAAACAACGAGACCAAGGAAAAAGCCATGAAAATTTTCATAGTTTTTTCTCCGAAAGTTACAATGGAATCGAAGTGATGTTTAGTATACTGCTGTGAAATATGGAGTTCAAGGTATGAGCGAATTGGATTTCGAAATAAAATTATTTCTGAAAAATTTTGAAAAAAAATTGTACTCAACAAATTTTGCAGAAGCTGCGTGTCGTTGTGCTCCAACTGACTGCCAAGTTTCAATCTAATCGCCACTGTATTTCCTGAAATATCAGGGAAATAACTTCAAATAGCCATAACTCCGAAACCGTTGGTTCGATTCCGCCTATTAAAGAACTCAACAGATGCACTGGAACAGAACGATGGCACGCTGTTCCCTAGAACATGGGTCCAAAATTTATTAAATTTTCGTTACACTTTGCAATTAGGGTGAAAATTTTGGATGTCTTCATCTGTAGGGAGAAATGAAAATTATTTCAATGCAACAGAATATATATTTTATAATATTCAATTGAATTGTATATCGAAGTTCTCAATTATTCAACAGAAATATCAACAGTAAATTAGGACCTCGTTTTTGTTGACATTCTAATCAATATATTAATTTATTTTGAAGATGCTCGAAATCTGTTCTGTTCAACTTAAGATACATATGTAGGAGTGACCACATTTAGTAATGTTGACTGAGAACGAGACTTTAAAAGAGATGCTGAAAAAAACAGCTAATTTCATAATGCAGGGAGTATCTGAATTGACCAAGATATGGTTTTATAGCAAAAATGGTCTTTCATATTTTTCCACGTGCATCAGGATCTAGTGAACAGCATGCTATCGTGTTGCCCGAAAGTCGAGCCAAGTCCAGCCAAGTCGACTTGGCTGAACTCACTGATGAAGAATTCGATGTCAATAACGATTCTGTCCGAGCGTAGCCACGATAATTCGTGAAAGGATGTTACTTGCTTAACTTTCAGAGTTATATTCATAATAGGCTCAAATCCACCGAAGGGTTAAGGCGTTATACTCATTCGAAATCTTGAGGTTATTTACTCAATAACTCAGATAATATCGAATTCAAAGTTTGTAGTTAGATTGAAAAAAAAAGGTTATCGTTATTGTTTTCTGGAACTATATACATCAGAATTCAATGAAATTCCGCATAAGCCTTGAGGATAATAACTCACAACAGTGTGCCAATTTCAAAAATATTCGGACCAGATATGTCAAATTTCGGTTTTTTTTGTCCCAACATACAGAGTTATTATTCTCAATTATTTAAGAAATACCTCATTGAAAACCAATTCAAACATGCGCGAAAAAGCTGACTTCATAAGACAGAGCTTTTCTAGTGTTTTTTTGAGTCATCTACCCTTCAAGTTACTGCCCATCGTAATTGGAGAAAATTTTGTGTAATGTATAATTTGTATATCATCACTGTGAATTTGCTTACGTGGGGGGAGTCTGAGTAATAATTTAGGAAAGGCCAAGATACAAAATAGTTGCGTTTCAAGTTTTTTCTAGTTCGAAATTAATATTCTCGATTTGAATACAATAATTTGCGAAATATGGTGAGGGTTGATTTTTCCACTCCTGATAACATTGTGAAATTAAAAGAACTGTAATAATGGCATCAAATAAGCTTCAGCGATATGCCAAATTTTATACTTCCGAATAGATTCATACCAGAAATATTGGGTGGAAATAAAGAAAGGGTATTATATTGGAGAGGCAGAGGTTAAGAATACAAAAATATATGGCAAACTCCCATTAATTTCTGTGAAAACCACATTTCAAAATATTCCGCATCCATTTAGAAACACCTTGATGTTGTTCGAGAAAAGTCTGAATTACGAAAATTAATTATTGATTGTTGATTTTATCTCCACTTAAAAACTCAATAAAATTTCCGAAAAACAGAAATCATCTTAGACTCCATAGCATCAAATGAATATGTTTTTATCAATAATACCGAGGTGGTCCTAGAGTTTCTACGGGACATACAACCCATAGTGAAATAAAACTTTTATTGAGGTGGATTGTTATCTTTGAGAAGGTTCTATATTCTAGTCGTGGCTCGATAGAATCGGCATCAGATGATTCTTCACAGGTCTGATAGCGGCACCAACAATTCAAATACTCCTACTCCATTCTCAGCCCATCGCGCTGTACCAAATCCCATGTTCAACGATGACTCCTAGATAATTTATCTCCCATAATTATGTTAACTTCTTTTTTTACGTATTCGAAATCATCATAATGGCCCTTTTCTAACCGCTAGCACCTCTTGATAATTTCTACCTAGCGGAGCAAGCAATACTTCGTTGAGTCTCTAGAGAGAAGACATTAATAACTCGAAAATATTCAGTCCCAATATTATGAAGTCAAGGGATACTCATAATTTAATGAATATTTTCCAGAAGTTCATTTACCCCTTTCACCCTGGGGGTGGACATAGAGGGATTCTCGTGGTCTCACGTTGTTAACGTAGCATGTCATGCGATCGAGCCTTATCTATGTTCATCTTCCTTTCAAGTGGTTTTCTCACACTCCTGTTCCGTTTGTTACCCATGAAATTTTGCAATATGGCGTATTTGAGAGCAGTGGATAAGCAAGTTTATGATATTTGTTCATAATGTCTTGAAATAGCACTGTTTTTACTAACTTGTTCTGGGGAACAGCGCGTCCTCATTTTGGCCAATGTCTGAAATATTTTCATTTTGAGTAGCAAATAGTCTTGAACGATTAGGTTCGACTTCCTGAAATAGAAGGATAAAATAGACAACCTCAATTTTGTCCTGCTGTCCGACCATTCGGCCGGCTGTATTTGTTCTAACTTTCGAAGTGAAGGAGTCTTTAATTTTTGCGCGCATGTTCTAGGGGAACAGCGTGCTATCGTTTTGATCAAATGTCTGTAATTTTGGATGATTGAGCCGAAAATGGTCTCAATCGACTAGGTTGGACTCACTGATGACGAATCCGGTGTCAAAATCGATTCTGTCCGGCCGGCCGGCCGTAGACACGATAACTGTCGAACGAAGTGAGCTAGCGACTTGAAACTTTCAGGGTAGGTCGCGCATTGGAATGCCGCGGTTAAGTTCGTTAATGGGCCAAATCGATCGAATAGTTTCGGAGTTATAGGCATTTGAAGTTTTGAAGTTATTTATTTTTTATTTCAGAAACTACTCGTGCGATTGGATTCAAACTTGGCAGTTAGGTGAAGTACAACGACGCGCAACTTTGAGCTAAAGTTCGTCAGGATTATATTGTCGGTAATTTTTAAAAAAAATTTTTTTCGAAATTTTTTTCCAAAAAAATTTTTTTTCCGGAAACCATTCATCATATCCAAGAAAAATTATACTCACGCTTTGACCTTCTAATTTCACAGCAATGTACCAAATTTCAGTTCGATACGATCATAAGTTTTGGAGATATCGGGAAAAAATATGTCAAATTTCGAGGTTTTCTTCTCGATATCGTTGATTTTTTCGGTATAACTCGAGAAATACAGATTCAGTCCTGATTAAACTTCACAGCTAGTTTTAAGACGCTGAAAGACAACTTTATGCAAAATTTCGTGATAATCGTGTTATTAGAACAATTTGAAAAAAAAAATTTCTATGATTTTCTCATCATATCATCCTCATTAAATTCTGTATGAAACTTCGAACTGTTATTTTCGATGAAGTACTGGATTTCAATTCGATCTGGTCTGTATTTTTGGAAATATTGGAAAAATAAAATTTTGATTGGGTATATCTACGGAATCATTGGGTGGATTTTACCCATTCACGAATTCGGCCTTCGTAATTAAGGTCCAAACCTTCTCTACAAATATCGAGTTTCTAAGTTGTTTCTTTCGGAAGTTATTGTGTTTACGCAGTCGGCCGTTAGGCTGACCGTAAACACAATAACTTTCGGAAGAAACGACTTAGAAACTCGATATTTGTAGAGTAGGTTTGGGGCTTAATTACGAAGGTCGAATTCGTGAATGGGTAAAATCCGCCCAATGATTCCGTAGATATACCCAATCAAAATTTTATTTTTCCAATGTTTCCAAAAATACAGATCAGATCGAATTGAAATTCAGTACTTCATCGAAAATAACAGTTCGAAGTTTCATACAGAATTTAATGAGGATGATATGATGAGAAAATCATATAAATTTTTTTTTTCAAATTGTTCTAATAACACGATTATCACGAAATTTTGCATAAAGTTGTCGTTCAGCATCTTAAAACTAGCTGTGAAGTTTAATCAGGACTGAATCAGTATTTCTCGAGTAATACCGAAAAAATCAACGATATCGAGAAGAAAACATCGAAATTTGACATATTTTTTCCCGATATCTCCAGAACTTATGATCGTATCGAACTGAAATTTGGTACGCGCGCACGTTCAAATTCGTTGCTGAAGCGGTCATCTACATTGAACATGCGCGCAAAAGTTGCTGCCTTCACGGCAGTGCTTTTTGAAATTTTTCATACTGGTTTTGAAGCCCGTTTGAAGTTACGGGGTTAGTTCCTTAATATTTTAAGAAGTGCACATGCGTTCAGCTTCGTAATTAGTTGAAGAATTCCAACTGGCAACTGACTTCTTGTTTGGGTGGGTATCGAATCCTCTTCTGAAAAAAAAAATTCGAGAGCTTTCCTACTTTTACTTTCTTCAGAAACAACTTTTCAGATTTCGATAAAATTTGGCACATACCTTGAACTCTATATGTAACAATAGTATTTCAAATTTCAATATGATTCATTTTCGCTTTCGGGGATATTCAAACCTCAATATCTCGAGAAGTAGTGAAGCGATCAGATTGAAATTCCGTGACTAGTTGTAGAATTTCGAGGTTTTTTTCGAAAATCTTCCAAATTTTTCGTGAAAATATATTTTTTTCGGAAACTATTCATCAGAGATATCAATGGAAATTTGACACAGATATTGAAGTCAATATTTTACAATATCGTTTCGAATTTAAGTTCTATACGATTTTATACCGACATGATCAGATTGAAACCGCAAAGTTATCAGAATAATACCAACGCATAATATTTTACGAAATTTCGTGACATTCTTAGTGGTAGAAAACTCAGAAAAGGTTTCCAAATATTTTCCAAACTCCGATGTAAATATTTTGTTTCAGAAGCCATTTATCAGATTTCAAAAAAATTTGGCGAAAACCCTGCAGTCACTATTTAACAACAATATGGGGAAAATATCGATCCGATTTTAATAATATCCCGTGAGTAGTTGGTAAATACTCCATTTTTCAATCAACTCACATTCGATCCTATCTGTATTTTTGGAAATATTGGAAAAATTTAAATGAACTCCAAACCCACTCTTTATTTCTAAGTGGTTTCTTTCGGAAGTTGTTGTGTTTACGATCGGCGGTAAGGTCGAACGTTAACACATCAACTTCCGGAGGAAACTCGATATTTATAGAGAAGATTTGGTTTGGGGCTCAATTACTAAGGTCTAAATCGTGAATAGGTTGAATCCGTCTTATAATTCCGTATAAGTTCATTTTTTCAATATCTCCAATAACACAAGTGGACTCGAATTCAAGGCTGGTATTTTGATGATGAATGATATCTCGAATGAAGGTTCATGTTCGTGTAGATAATATGAAAAGAAGATCAAATCAACCCATCAAGAGGTAAAGCAGCGTTTGGCGGGGTCAATACGTAAATAGGTGACAGCTTAGGCAGACAATTCGAACAAGTGCGATATGTACGGAGCTTGTCTTTTGAGTAACTTAGGTAAACGGCAGAATTGATTTGTGTGATTGAAATTTGTCCCAGTTTTTTCCTTAACTTTGTAGGGACAAACCAGTATAGATTGATAACATTTTGGGCGCCAAATTCGCCTTCTATAGGGAGTTTATTTCCATTGATAAATAAAATCATTATCATTTGCCTTTAAATAAGTCGGTAATCGTGTGGAGTGATGAGTAATTTAGTCGTTAAACGCATTCAAAGACCGAAATATAATCGTATAGTTACCCGAATACACACTCATTTTATTTTATTTTACTAGCTACCGAGATGAAACACTTACCCTTCAAATGATTTGCTTCAGTGAAGTAAGTATATAGTAAGAACAATACTTAAGTTCAAACAGTACCGTCGACTAATAAATTACGGCTTCGTGGATTTCGGCAACACAGCCCCATTCAAGTTTCAAAAAACCTCGTCAATATCTCAAGGTCAGGCACCTGCCCACGGTCTGCAAGCTTTAACCTTGCCAGTAGTCGCGAGAAATATTAGAAATGCGTGAAATTTCGACGTTAATAGGAGAAAACGCGGTGTCGTTCTGCAGGCTTCAGTGATTATTTCCTTAAAATTTTTGTTTGGAATGTAACTTAACTTTTTGTGAGAATGCGCAATGTCATTCATTTTCTCATATTTCACTCCATATTAGTTTCATTTTCCCAAAGTTCGGGAACATAAAAAGTTGACAACATTGCGCATTCTTGTTATTTTTTTCAACCATTTTCACCCAAATTTTTTTTTTTTCAAAAAATGAACTCCGTTATATTCGAGGTACTATTTGCTTTCAATTGGTGGGGATGGTTATCTAATTTAATATGCGTTTTCCTCAATACCGTGCATTACAGTTATGTAGTACCAATATCAGTCCTTGCACCGTTTCATGTGGTACTCCACCTATGCAGAAGATGTAATCAAATGTTTTCGAGTTCAACCCACTGAAAATCTTCAACAGCGCCAGCGGCTCCCCGAATATTCGCATGATTCATGCGAATATTAGGAAGTGTGTTGTTCTAAGATCGACCCAAATTTCGGAAATTCTAAATAGGGAAACACGACTCAACATCAATTATCATTTGACCTAATTTGCAAAAGTGCTAAATAAGTGCTCTATGCATCCTTCGGAACGTTGTTGTGTATAAACAAAGTACTATTTACAACTTATATCTCAGGGCAGTGATGTAATTCCCACTCAATCTTCTCGAACGACCGTTGGCGGTTGCTATTTTTATCAACAGGAATAACGGTTTTGATATCAATTCGATTAGCTCTTGATATTGTGGTTGCTTAGTAGTGACAAATAGAAGAGCCCGTATTGTCCACAGTACTAAATGCGACCTAATTTGTTAATTGCTCTAGGTCAGATAATTTCACTTCATGAAATATATCAATAATTAACTAAACAAAATGTTAATTATGCAATACCTGCGCTAATTTTGATAACCTGGGAATCCAACAGATTTTAGGTTTGTTTACAGTTCTTCACGATGGCAGAAGATGACATTTTGATGTCTTTCATTGGGAAGTATTTGGATCACCGCTTCTTGAATATATTCGCGATATTTAATAGGTACTTTGGGAGGTATATTTTTGAATTTTTTCTCGGCCTGGCGTCTGTTTTGATATCTTTCGATGTGATATTAGCTTTCACAATACCAACCGGAAAAATTGAACCAGTCTGAAATTTCCTCCACAGTTTAAATTTCAGGCTGATAGTTGGAGAGATCCACAATGGGTTTTAAAAAGATTGATCGCCCGATCAACATGAAATACCATAATGGGAGATTGGTGGAACCCGCTGTAAGTATTCATAACCTATAAAATTTTCGGGACATTTCTAACTCAAAGGCGGAGATCAAGTGTTTAAAGTTGAAAATCAATTCTCTTGATATTTCTAGAAATGAAAATCTGTTGTTTCATGTCGAAGTCAAAATCAAACTCAACAAATTCGAAAGAAGCAGTATCAATGTTTCAGAAGCTTTACGTATTGGAGTTTGTTTGAAAGATTGAGCTTATTTCCTCAGTGTCAATAAATACTAACGCGATCAGATTAAAACATCATGACTAGTTCACTAGTTGTGAAATATCGACGCTGGTTTTAATGCAAAATTTCGTGAGAATTGAATTGAAAAAAATCTGAAATTTTTTGAAAACATTTCTTTTCGGAAACATATTCATCAAAGTTCAATAAAATTTGGTACAGGTCCTAGTAGTCTGAAAATAAAATAAAATTTATTCGAAAATTTTACTCTAAACTCTAAACTGTCTGAGATTTTATTCGAAAACTTTTAAAATTTTTGATGAAAATTTCTTTTTTCTCTGAAAATATTGATTAGATTTCAATGGAATTTGACACAACCCTTAGAGTCGGTATTTAACAACAATGTTCCAAATTTCAATTATATCCGATATTTACTTCCGGAGATATTAGGAAAAAAATATGCCAAATTTCATTGTTATTTGGAAAGTTAACGTTATTTCCGCAGTATCTCAAAGAATACAAATGCAATCAGATTGAAACTTAGTAATCAGGTGGAGATTAACAACATGCAACTAATTATCTAATTATTAGAATTTGAACAAGCGCGTAAAAGCTCCTGAACTCATGTCAGTGCTTTTCTAATTTTTTTTTATTAATATGGCCGAAAATAAATATCGCATCAGACTGCATACTGTTGAGACGTTTTAAACTCAAAGTTTGTGGCAGATTTCATTGGAATCTGATAAATAGTTTCAACATTTTTTTTCAATTAGAATATTTTTTATGAAATTTCAAACAGTAGGATCCGGACAAATATCTCCAAGAAATTGCGCATGTTATTCTACAACTGACCAGGTTTCAATTCAATCCCACATGTAGTTCGTGAAACATTGAGTCAGGAACGCCAGAAATTCAAATCAGTATAACTCCGAAACTGTTGAAGCTGAGTTGAATGTCGCTAGCTCGTTCCGTTCCACAGTTATCGTATGCTCAGTGAGAAGGCCGGCTCGCCGAACAAATCGAATATGACATCGTATTCGAACATTTCAGGTTTTTGGATAAAAGGATAGCACGCTATTTCCTAGACCGTACGCCCAAGAAGTAGAAACTAACTTATCTATAAAAACTGCCAAAAACCTGACTGCTGTGGAAATAACTCAGAGACATAAGCGAAATAAACTCTTGATATAATAATGTAGAATGCATTCAATATTTTAGGACTTTGCAGGAGGGGAAAACGAAGTCTTCGAAATATCATCATAATCAATTAAATCATATGGAATATTTCCACCAATTGATACAGTGGAAAACTGGGTTTCACGATTTTAACGCTGATTCCCTTTTTATCCCCACGTGTCTCTTATGTTTTGCCCTAATTAATATCATCAGTTTCAAATCTCGAAAAATCCAGTAATCGATTCAGATTCCTCTCGAGTACCTACCTACCCCTAGGAGGCAATTCTGCGGAGATTCTGTTGTTCTCGTTAGGATTCAAGGGTTCCCACGCAATTAATTCGATCCAGCCATGGGACACGCTTAATGAAAGCGCCGAAAGGGTTCACAATTATACCATCTCACCGTGTTGGAAAAGAAGTATCTAAATTGAAGATCACTACGTAAAGGAAGGACGTGTACCACCACATCATTTCTTCCCCCAATATTCAATGATGTATGTTGACCGCTGAAAGACAGAGACGGGTAGACGAAGGGTATCAAAACTAACTTCCTTTCAGCGTTTTTATTTATTTTTCATACGGGAAAGAAAGAGTATTCGGAATGTTTTCGTTCTGTTCTTTTCTTTCCACCGGCGATGGTCAGTCAGTTCTTCTCTAGAATGCAAGTCCGTTGAACATATAATAAGATGCGATGCCGCATAGGAATTACAATTCAACCCGTTTGAACCGCGCATTCTTAGTCGGTTTACAGCTCGAGGAAGTCCGTTTCCACTACCCAGAACGGAGGGTTTTCTGTTCTTTACGTTTCAATCAGGTCCTTTCTATAATAGCAAGAATACCGACAAGATTTTCCATTCGAACAAGGGAAATTCGAAATGAAAATATGAAACAGAATTCGCGCTCGGCCCTATTTATATGTCAAATATTTTTTATGCTTTCTGATGAATACCTGTATTTGGTTCGATTGCAGGATATTCATCAACCAACTAACATGAAAAATTTAATTGTAGGGAGTGAAAAAATGAACACCTCTATTCCAGGAGAATTGATTAACTTTTTTGATTACATTCTCAAATGAAAAAATGTTCATTATTCTCAGCTAGAAATGTGTTGTACACACACAATATAAATGAACTAGAAGTTAGTGCTAAAATCATCAGTTTTAAGTCTGCAAACAACTGTTCAAGTAGCATTCAACAATATTAATTAATACATTGGAAGAAACCATTCAGGAGGCACTGGGCTCACATAGATCAACCTGTACAGGGATATCTCTAGGAATTTTCAGGTTTTTTTTTGGTCTTTTACTCCCAATATATGAATCAAAACTATTAAAAACCAAGAAAAGCACTGAGGTGAAGTCAGCTTTTACGCGCTTGTTCACATTGCGAAATGGCGACTTGGAAATTTGAATGAAATTAAATTGAAATATGAAAACTCTTTTCGACGGATAATTCTTATTGATACTGTCCATCTTCCAACCAAGTATCATTTCGATCGAGTTATTGAAAAATTGAAATTTCAGATGGCTGTAACACAAAAAGCATTTGGCAGATTTGGCCCATTAACAAACTTAACCGAGATATTTAGGATCAAAACCTTACCTAAAAATTTCAAGACTCTAGGTCTTTCCTTTTGGAAGTTAAAACACACAGGGCCGGACGGACATAATTGGATTTGACCATGGATTCTTCTTCAGGGAGTTCAACCCAATCGTTTAAGATCATTTTCAGCTCGAAATTCGAAAATTAGAGACATCATGACGAAATGAAAACGCTCTGTTCCCTAGAACAGGCGCGTAAAAATTGAATAAAAATTGTTTTTTCATGGAAAACGCCCTTGTGTATTGCAAGATCAAACTATTTGTCAAGCGCAGTTTCTCGGAAAATAGATAATGAACGATAAACAAAGCAAACTGTGACGTACAGAGTACAAACTTGACTCTTTCATCAGACAAACGAGAAATTATTTTGCATTATTTTCTATCAATTTCGTGTTTTCAGTTGAGACCTTTGTCAAATTGACATTTTTAAGAAATCACAGCAACACATATTCATTTGGTTTGAAACTTTTCAAATATACCTCTTTTTTGAGTAAATTCAGCCAAATAGGACCTATTTCTACAGAACAATGAACAAAATTACTCTCTCCATTTGAAAAAATGCAAGAGGTCTCTTTAATTTTCCTTTTCAAATGATCTGATTCCGACATCAGTATTTTTGTATTGTTCCAATTTATCATGTGATTCCCAATGGTCGAACATACATGGTTTGCTATTTGGGATTTTTGTATGTGTCTATTCCTCAGGTTGTTTTGTGCTCTCGTTTCCCGATATCTCCTGTATCTGTTTTTCCACAAAAACAGGGAGTGAAAACCCAAAGAAAAAAATCTAAGGAATGATCCTCCCAAAATATAATTAAATCGATACATATCTCTAGGATATCACACTTTTTTCCTGCTTGTTATCATAAGAACATAAGCATTACCAAGTTACATGAATGTCTGCTGCATTTTAAAATATGATGAACCGTTTCTTTATTGGTGAAATCGGCCAAACATTTTCGGAGTTCATGTCATTCGAATTATTGAGGTTTGTCACTCAATATTTCAGGATCTGCTCATCAGATGGTATCGATACATCGTGGTTAGTTCTTGAACATCGAATTTTATCCACTCACCCAATTTTTTTGAGAATGCATGATAAGTTAAACAAAAATACTTTTTTCGTCGAAATTTTTTTTCGGAAGCCATTCATCAGATTTCGATTAAACTTGTTCAGACCTTGAAACCAATATTTCATACATAAGACCATATTTCAATTAGATTCGATTTCAATTTTCCGAAATACTGCGAGATGAATATGTCGAATTTCGGTACCATGGTTTTTTCTGGAGTAACTCGAAATTTACTGATCCGATTATGATGAAAGTCTGTAACTAATTGGCAAATGGCGATGTACAAATTTTTGCAGAATTTTTTCGTGTCATAGAAAAATCTGACAAAACATTAATATTTTTTCAAATATTTCATATTCAGCGTTTTTCAGATTTTAAGGTTATTCACACGGAATTCTGCACTACCCTCCATGCTGTCATTTTCCAATGTACTGGATTTTATTCGTTCTAACCCAATATCTGCGGGAATATAAGGAAATTAAAATTTTGAATAGTTTTATCTGTCGAATTATAAGGTAGATTTTACTTACCCCTTCCTAATCAATTGAACCTCAAACCTACTCTAGTGAAACCTTTTTCATTAGTATTTGTGGTGGTACTTTTCGAATGACTACTTGAAATTGTAAATATTGAGAAAAAATCACGAAAAGGTTTGGTGAATTTCACCCTCCAACCGGCGAACTCGAAATATATCCTGAAATACAGAATCGACTCATGATTTGGGTCGAATTTAATCGCTCGAGACAACTTACACTTCAAACTTTGACAATCGAAGATATTTGGTCGAAACTATAGCGCTATTTTCACAGGAAAGAAGCGTGAAAATCAAGGAGGGCGTATTTCTCCTCTTCTCTGGTTAATTTTTATCATCTTTCTCGAGCATCGACATTGCTATACCCTCATTTCGATGAATTATGGTTTCCCTCTTCCTATACCCTTCAAGTTCTAATGATACCATAGTTCGTACGTCATTGTCCAACCGCATCCAAAAATCCTCACATTTTGCGTCGAAATCTTCGAACCCCTCATCAGTAACATCTATCATTATTGATTATTCTGGGATAGCCGAGAAGTGAAACAACAACCCTTAATCATACGAACTGCCGAAATCTACTTGTTTCGCGCCAAAAGATACGACTGTGCGTCGACGGTATTTACACAATTAATCAAAATAGAGAAGAAATCCTGAATTACACGGGATTATTCGAGAAGTGAATACGTGTAATAAGATGAACCAACACGGATAAGAAAAGCAGAAGATGAAAAGAATTGAGATGAGGGTGAATGAAGTAACTCGGCTCTGTGGTAAAACCGCATTCCTGTTCTCAGGCACGAGTTATAAAAGATTCATTGCCTACGACTCCTTTGGTTTTCGACGACAGGAAGTTGAAGACACAGAACACATAATTCGTGTATTTTTCCATATATTTGGTCCATTCGAGAGAAAACCCCAAGAATGCATGTTGAATCGCATGTTTAGAATGAGATTAAGGCATTTTTTTCATGATCTCACACTGCAAGTTTGAAACGAAGATTGGTGTGGTTGTTTCATTTTTTTTCTTCTAGAACAATTGAGCATTTCAATTGCTTTTGAGAAAGAGTACTCACTACTGTACTGATTAAACTCATTAGCTTCAGCAAACTGGCTTAAACCCATTGATAGAGCGGTCGTCAATCCAGGTGATGACGCCGATAAATTCTGCTTGACTTTCAAATGAAACCCATTTCGGAATCTTCGTAGGAAGTTATTTTGTTCACGGGGGGCCTGGTGAATAGTTCCCGATTCAGAATAATTGGTCACTACCCACTACCCTCTGATCCGCGTATAATTTTGGAATCTAACGCACAACGAACATTCTGAAAACAATAATAAATTATTGGCCAAGGGACATGTTGTAATTTACTGTTGTCTGTTAACTTTTCTACTTATGTTTGTGCATCAGATACCAATTCCAGAACGGGTAGGTTATTACTTAATAGATTCACTTGGAAAACCATTGTACCCCCAGTGAACTCAAAAATTTTGTCCATTTGAAAAGCTACCATATATCTCAGCCCCCCAAGCAGAATCAGGAAGAATGCAAAAAATGTTAAACTTTGGTTCGTAGGGGAACATTTTGTAAAGTTGGTTCCAACCGATTCCTATCAACCCTGTGAACGTGACGATACCAACCGCTAAAATCTTGAATGAGAAAGCGATTGAGAAACCATTGTTTCAAAGGTTATTCGATTGCTTTGTCAAGAATGCTGTTGGTACTTTTTTAATTCATTATTATCAAGAACCTAATCGAAGAATATGACAACAAATTCCGTGATATTGTGGAAAAACGTTCACCATGGCATCTTGAGGTTGTGTTTTCTTTCCACCATGGGATTCGCTGGTATTTCAGAAAATGCTGTTATTATGCCCATTATAAATAAAATAATTTTCATAGTTTATCGCAACTCTGGCTAATTATTTTCCTGAACTGTACCAACAAAAAATGTCAAGAGTATGGTATTCACGAAAGGGTAATCGAAGTACCTACAAAACAAAGTGTCACTCAGTCTTTCTTCCCATTTTAGGTTTTAGGTTTTGCCACCATCCTCACAGGGTTGCTCCAAATTGATTGGAACCAATCGTATAAAATATCCCCCTGTGAACCAAAGGCAATCATTTGGGTGCAGAGATATTAGTATACAGCGTGCCAAAAAAGTAACGTAACTCGTCAATAATTCTTGTCCGAAGAATTATCTAGGAAAATCCTCGCACCCGTCGATTTTTAATTTCGAAAGCAATTTATCCCATGTTTTTTTGAATTTGATATTTCTCACCCCACTACTTTATTTCTTCAAATAGGAATATATGGGTTGTGATACATCAAATCGAAGGTAATTTGATTACCTATTCAGCGATATGACTAAAAGTAGAATTGGTTGTGCCGTTTTTTTTCATTAAAAAATTAGGCAATAATTTACAATTTTTAATTGGAGAGTACTTCAATCTGACAATTATTCATTTACTAGTTATTATTAAGGCAAATCCACGAATCCATGGATTTGTAATTCTTGAAGCAGGTCTCCCTATGCTTTTTTGAATCTGAAATCTCTCACTCCTTACGCGGACATTCATTGAGAGGACATTCGATAGCACATTGAGCGGTGTGACTGAAAAAAGAATTTGTCAAGCAATTTTTTTATTAAAAATTAACAATTTGTGATTGGTATCAGGTTCATATTCTTGAATTAATAAATATTGAGAAATAACCTTCTACCCGCCGATTTCTATTCTCGATGTTTGAAAATTCATGCAGTTTTAAACCCATAACCCCCAAAAGTTTTTTTTTTTGGAAAAATTACTGGATTTCAATTCGATCTAATCTGTATTTTCAGAAATATTGGAGAAATAAAATTTTGAATGGGTATATCTACGGAATCCTTGGGCGGAGCCTAACGGCCTAACGGCCGGACCGTAAGTACAATAATTTCCGAAAGAAACAACTTAGAAACTCGATATTTGTAGAGAAGGTTTGGACCTTAATTACAAAGGCCGAATTCGTGAATGTGTGAAATCCGCCCAATGATTCCGCAGATATACCTACCCATTCAAAATTTTATTATTATTATTAACAGTTCTTTACTGGAACAATCCAAAAGGCCATCGACCGAAGTCCTTCAGCCAGTTTCAAATTTTATTTTCCCAATATTTCGAAAAATACACATTGGATCGAATTGAAATTTGTACTTTGTCGAAAAATGACAGATTGAAGGTTCATACTGAATTCAATGAGGAAATATGATAAGAGGATCACAGAATATTGAATATTTGAAAAAAAAAATTTTAAATTTTCTTTTCGAATTGTTCTGATGACACGATTATCACCAAATTTTGTAAAATATTGTCCTTCAGCATCTTTGAACTAGCTGCAAAGTTTCATCACAACCGAATCAGTATTTCTCGAGTTATACCGAAAAAAAAAACGATATCTAGTAGAAAACCAGGAAATTCTACATATTTTTTCCCAATATCTCCGAAACTAATAGCTGTATCTAACTGAAATTTGGTTAACTGCTGTGAAATACAAAGTTCAAGGTATAATTGAGAATGTTCTCGAATATGAACGCTAGTTCCAGAAAAAAAAAATTTTTTTCGAAAAAAATTTTGAAAAAAATTTTTTTAAAACTGAGTGACCGTAAGATTTCAACGAATTTTCGCTCAAAGTTGCGCGTCGTTATGCTCCAACTAACTGTCAAGTTCAAATCCAATCGCTTCAGTAGTTTATCAAATATGAGGGAAATAACCTCAAAATTTCCAATTGCTATAACTCCGAAACTATTAGGCCGATTCAGCCCATTAACAAACTTACCCGCGGCATTTGGATCTACCCTGGAAGTTTCAAGTCGATTGGATTCTCTGTACGACCGTAATCGTGCATACGGACGGCCGGCCGGACAGAATCGATTTTGACGCCGGATTCGTAATCGGTGAGTCCAACCTATTCGTTTGAGACCATTTTCGGCCCAAAATTCGAAAATAACAGACATTTGTACAAAACGATATCACGCCCTAGAACATGCTCGCAAAAATGATGATTTTGAAAAATTTTACCTGATTCAGTCATCATCAACGAACTTTTTAACAACCAATGTTTATATTCAGATAGAGCAGAGGTTACCGAACAGTTATGTTCCCCATTCAAGAATCTCACATGGAAGTCATTCTTGAGATGTTTGTTAAACAAACATCTCCGAAAGGACTGGTAACACTCAGGCTACAATGAACGTTACAAATATTTATGAAACAATGGCTTCCATCCGTTTGTTAAATGAGTGTTACTGCTGTAAGGTAATAAATGCAAGTATGAATCAAATTCCTCATTTCGTAGAGGGTTTTATAGTTCAAGTCGTAAGAACAAGAAGAGTTCATTGTTGTTAGCTGATTTTAAAATGTTATGGCATGTGTGACATATCGTACAATAATGAGTAGGAAACATTTCCTGTTTGGTTTTATGTAGTATTCACTATTTGAAGTAGGAGGAAGTTCCATAATCTATTAATACATAATCGGACGTTATTTTCATTCACAACTGTCCATTCATGTTTCATTTTATATATATATATCGTCGATTTGATTGAAATTATATGTATCCGATAAAAAAGTCTTCTTTAGCGTGATAGTTTTTGCGCGCACGTTCTAGGGGAACAGCGTGCTATCGTTTTGTCCAAATGTCTGTAATTTTCGATGATTGAGCCGAAAATGGTCTCAAACGACTAGATTGGACTCACTGATGACGAATCCGGTGTCAAAATCGATTCTGTCCGGCCGTGGACACGATAACTGTCGAACAGAGTGAGCTAGCAACTTGAAACATTCAGGGTACGTCGCGCATTGGAATGCCGCGGTTTAGTTCGTTAATGGGCCAAATCGGTCGAATAGTTTCGGAGTTATAGCCACTTGAAATGTTGAAGTTATTAATTTTTTATTTCAGGAATTACTCGAGCGGTTGGATTCAAACTTGGCAATTAGGTGGAGTATAACGACGCGCAATTTTGAGCCAAATTTTGTCAGTATCATACTGTCAGTGAATTCGAAAAAAAATTTTTTTTCAGAATTTTTTTCCAAAAAAAATTTTTTTTCGGAATCCGTTTATCATATTCAAAAAAAAATTCCACTCGGACTTTGAGCTTCATATTTCACAGCAGTGTACCAAATTTCAGTTCGATACGATCAAAAGTTTTGGGAATATCGGGAAAAAATATGTCAAATTTCGAGGTTTTCTTCACGATATCGTTGTTTTTTCGGTATAACTCGAGAAATACTGATTCAATCCTGATGCTGAAAGACAACTTTATACGAAATTCCGTAATGATCGTGTCATCAGAAGAATTTGAAAAAAAAATTCTGTGATTTTCTTATCATATCATCTTCATTAAATTCTCTATGAACCTTCGAACTGTAATTTTTCGATAAAGTACTGGATTTCAATGTGATTGTCTGATCAAAAACATTTTATATCATCGTCTAGAAAACTCTTTTGGCCTCATTTGCTCGTATCAGAAGTTAGCGCCTGATTACAGAAATAATACGATAGCATCACTGACGAAGTCAGAAGTTATTGTGCACTTGTTCAAAGTCACAGTCAAAGCTGTCATCCATCCGGGTATTGATCTCGCCGAAATCCACCAGATTTTAGAAAGGAAAACAATTCGGTTTTCTCATATATAACCATTTCATCAGGATCGGACCTGTATTTTTAGAAATATCGAAAATATAATACTTGGAATGGATTCAGATTGGAAATTTTAAATGGATAGGTTTACCTATTTACTATATTTGTTTAATCCTCGAATCTTCTCATCAGTTCTCGTAGTTATTTTCAAAGTTATTTTGTTAGGGTGGTAATTGAAATACGTATTTGAAATACAAATACGTATTTTGTGTTTGTATTTCAATTACTTCTTGAAAATGTATTTTGTAATTGGTATTTCAAATACCTGACGCTGAAGTATTTTGTATTATGTATTTCGATACTTTTGTCTTCGAAATACTTTCGAACAAATACATTTATCGTTTAGCGCTCTACGGAAAATAGTCCCTGAATCTCCCTTCAGATGGCGCGACATTCATCTGCTTCATCTAGTTCTTTTGCTATCAATCATATTTTTGGCAAATGGAAAGGAAGAAAAGGTCCTGCGCAATGGTCATTTCATCATGGAGTTAGAGTTAGTCAACTTCCAAAAACGATAAGAGCAAAGAGCTTACCATCCTTGAACATTATCCTAACATAAAAAATGTGTTCATACAATATAACACAAGATTCTGCCCATCAGGAACTGTAGAAAGATTGTTTTCTTTAGCGGGTTTTATTCGTTTCCCAACAAGAGGCTGTTTGTCTGATACTTCATTCAAAAATCTTGTGTTTCTGAAAGGAAATTCTTTATTTAGCGATAAAATAGCTGAGCTGAATTAGTTGTACTCTTTTCACATTTTACGTAACACCTGAACGTATTTTGTAATTTGTATTTCAAATAGAAATAGTTAAAATACTGTATTTTGTATTTTATATTTCAAATACCCGACTCGAAAGTATTTTGTATTTTGTATTTCAAATACCTGCGAGAAAGTATTTCGTAATTTGTATTTCAATTAAGCCAAGCATGTATTTTGCCCAGCCCTGGTGGCCATATAGCCAACCGTACGAGAAAGCACAATTAATTCCGAGAAAATAACTTAAGTAACTTGACCCTCGATATTTCTATAGTAGTCTTGGAGCTCAATTATGAGGGTTGAGTTCATGAAAAATAAGATCTATCAAATAATCAAGCAAATACCATGTATTCAAAATTGTGGTGCAACGAAAACTTAACACCTCGATTTTTCCACTTTGAAATGAAAATGTGGTGAATCGCTCGGACCCGTCAATTTCTGATTCGAGGGGGAACAACTTTTCCGCCTTTTTCATCCCCGTTACTCTAACCCCCTGACAGGGATGAGGATGAGCACAACTCATTGACCCCGTCAGGGGGTTTCAGTAACAGAAATGCAAAGAGCGGAATAGTTGTTCCCCCTCAAATCAGAAATTGACGATTCCGAGCGATTTGCCACATTTTCTTTTTAGTGCCGTAAAATCGAGGTGTTAAGTTTTCGTTGGTCCACCCTATATATTCCCAGCATTTTCACTAATATAAATCCGGTCGGGATGAAATCTGATTTCGATTAAGGGATATTTTGGTAGCATTTTGATTTATTTTTCAAGTTTTTTCTAGGTTTGCACCCTCACGATCCGCAAAAGAACTATCATAACCTGAAAAATAATGACATCTAATATTCAGTAAGGGCTTCGATATGGGGGTACCTTGTACTAGAATTGGTACTGAGAGTGTATTCATTCATTTTGGTTTATTATTCGGTAAATTGATTAAATAAAAGCGTTGACTTTTCGTGCCAATTCGAATATCTTCGAATTCAAAGCAAGTAAAGGATGGCTCCAGCGCTTCCAAGAACGTTATGGTGTAAGATTCTTCAAAATGGAAGGGATCAAGTCAGCCTGATCTCATTGTTCTTTTTGAAGAAGAATTGAGGAGAGTCATTCAAGACCATAAATCCAACGAACATCAAATCTATAACGCTGATAAAACAGGATTATACTGGCGATTGCTAGCAGCAGTTCAAGCTTTCAACATAGCCATCAAAAGGGCAAAACAGAATACTCTGGCTGTGACTGAGATTTCTACCATGAAAATGAAACATGAAAAGAGCGGTTTTATCGAAAGTAACTGCAAAGGAAAATCAGTCCTAAACAACATAATTTTTCTCCACAAAAGATCGGTCATTATAATCCACATGATTTTTTTTATAAATATGTGATGGCTCATCTCATTCAAGAAACTTTTCGTTACTTGAAGTGTATCATTATGAATGAAAATCATTTACTCAGTCAGCAATACAACCTAGAAAACATGTAAAATAATTCATTTTCTTGACCTTCAGAACAATGAACAGTTCCTATAATGTGAACAAGCCAAAATTTTTTGTGTTCATATTAACGCGATTGTACTGTATGAATATTTGAATGAACTAATGGAATAATCAGTCTCATTTTCATGAAACTCCCAACGTTGACTACTGTTGCATAACTCAACCGAAAAATTTTCACCCGGATGTTTTCCGACCAGTGATCCCTGAGTGATAGAGAAAAGCGCTGCACATTTTGGTGTGAAAAACCAATGAGTTATAAATAATATATGAGTTTCATCGAAGATATCAATGGTATTGGGTTATTTAACTGCGAAAATAGCCTTTTTTGTTTATGATGATATTTTGATATGGAGAATTTTCTCTTTGTCAAAAAGCAGTTTGCTTCACGAGATATCTGTATATTTAATGTGTTTTATTAAAATATCTTAAATGTGTACCAACCCAAAATTTCAGCACACTTGGGTGCGAAGGGTTGTTTTCCATTACCAAGGTATATAATTGAAAAAAAGGGGCCTTATTTCAGGTTATTCTTTTTCCCGATTTTTTCTGATTCAACCACTGAATTGTGTTATATGCAAATAGACCAAAATCATTTCATTATCGCCCATGATCCTATGAGAAGTGTAGGGCCACACCTCGTTTCCCACGGAAATATTTGTTTCTCTAGCAAATTTGACGATTCAAATACTTCCATCTTCACGATTATATAATATTTGCCCAGATAAAAAAATCCGTTGGTGAAACGGTTGAACATCATTGCGGGAAATTGTACAATTCCATAAATCGTGGTGATTGCTTTCGATGTAATATACATGCCGAAGGGGCCCTATACTGTTCAGACACTTTGTTTTCGAGTACCATAACAGATTGGAGACACAACAAACTGGGATATCATGTTCTGATACCGTTTGTTATTGACTTTTCGGGTGTTTTTGTAAGCTACTTCCGAGAAAAATGTCGTACCTATACCTTCTGCTCCAAATCCAAACAAAATATTTCTATGAACAGGCCTGGGAATTCAGAATTTGAGGATTATTCTCAAAAGAGTCATGAATTCGAGTTATCAGATTACATCAAAATTTCCGCCGTAGAAGCGATAATAAATCAGCATTGATTTGAGATTTGAAAGATCTAGAAAAGCACTGCCGTGAAGGCAGCCGCTTTTGCGCGCATGGTCAATAGAGATGACCACTTTGGCAACGAATTTGAACATGCGCGCAAAAGCTGCTGCCTTCTCGGCAGTGCTTTTCTAGTTTTTTTTTTCGATGAAGTACTGAATTTCCATTCGATCTAATCTGTAGTTTTGGAAATATTGGGAAAATTAAATTTGAATGGATATATCTACGGAATCATTGGGCGGATTTTACCCATTCTCGAATTCGACTTTCGCAATTAAGCCCTAAACCTCTACAAACATGGAGTTCCTAAGTCGTTTCTTTCGGAAGTTATTGTGTTTCCGGTCGGCCGTTAGGCAGATATACCCATTCAATAATTTTTTTTCCCAAAATCCCCAAAAATACAGATTAGATCGAATTGAAATCCAGTACTTTATCGAAAAATGACAGTTTGAAGGTTCATACAGAAATTCATGAGGATATTATGATCAGATGATCACAGAATATTGAATAACTCAAAAAAAATTTAAATTATTTTTCGAATTGTTCTAGTGACACGATCATCAAGTTGTCCATCAGCGTTCTCAAACTAGCTGCCGAATTTTATCATGATTGAATCAGTATATTTCGAGTTATAACGAAAAAACAACGATATCGAGGAAAAACCACGAGATTTTTTTCACAAAATCTTCAAAACTTATTATTTTATCAAACTGAAATTCAGCACACTGCTGTGAAATATATATTTCAAGCTACGACCAATATTTTTTCCGAATCTTACGAACAGTTTCCGGGAAGAAAAATTTTCCGAAAAAATTTTTTTCAAAGTTAACCAACAGTACGTTTCGTCCAAATGTCTCGAATTTTCAGCCGAAAATGCTCTCAAACGACTATGTTGGACTCACTGATGACGAATCCGGTGTCCAAATCGATTCTGTCCGGCCAGGCGGCCGACGACACGATAACTGTCGAACAGAGCAAGCTAGCGACTTGAAATTTGTAGGGTAGTTCGCGCATTGAAATGCCGCTATTGCCTTCGTTAATGGGCCAAATATTTTCGGAGTTATAGCCATTTGAAATTTCGAGGTTATTTCCCCCATATTTCAGAAACTACTGGAGCGATTGGATTGGAACTTGGCAGTTAGTTGGAGCATAACGACCCGCAACTTTGTGGCAAAATTTCGTTGAAATCGTGTTGTCACTCAATTTTTGAAAAAAAAGATTTTCCGAATTTTCTTCCAAAAAATTTTTTTTTCCTGAAAGTATTCTTCATGTTCATGAACAATTTCAGTTGTAACTTGAGCTTCATATTTTACAGCTGTGTACCAAATTCCAACTCCATACGGCTATTAGTTTTGGAGATATTGGGAAAAAATATGTAGAATTTCGTGGTTTTCTTCTCGATATTGTTTTTTTTTCGGTATAACTCAAGAAATACTAACTCAATCGTGATGAAACTTTGCAGCTAGTTCAGAGATGCTGCCGGACAACATTGTGCAGAATTTCGTGCTGATCGCGTCGTTAGAACAATTTGAAAAAAAAATGAAAAATTTTTCATTCAGTATTCTCTGATATTGTGATCTTCTCATATTATAACAGTGGACTGTCAGTCCAAATATCTTATTTGCAAATTTTTTTGCTGATTTCAGAATCGTTTAGACCAATTGGTGTAATTCGTTGTCGAATTCAATTATTATATACCTGTCGGCTCGTCCGTAAACATTAGAACTTCTGCACAAAAAACTAAAACCTTTTCTATAAATAATAATTGATAGTGTTCACAGGGATAGGAACCAAATAACGTACAACCAACTTGAACTAAGCCGACGTTTCGTCCATATATTCAGACTTTATCAAGGCTACAGAGAAACAAAAATAGGTATAAAAACAAGTACAATATATATGTATAAATACAACATTGGAATTAGAGTAAAATAAATTAATATCCGTACAACTCCTTACCAAGTTCACTCAGTTGAAAAACGATGATATTAAGGGACACATAGGATTAAAATTTGATACTTGAACGGAGCAAAACATCGAATGAATCCACAACAACAAGGGTGATTATTTCATATGTCAATAAAATTCCAACAACCTGTCGCATGATTAATATTATTTCTATGTGCGGCGATTTTACATATTTATGGGATGTGGAATTCTCGGTATCTGGCCAGCAAATTTGAATACACCTGACTTAGATCTTCCGCGTCCGTCCTGTAATTAACTGTATCATTCAGTTTTATATGTATCATTTCACTTAGGTTTCTTTTCCTTCTATTAGTCTCATAATCCACAATTGTAGTGCTGTCAAAATCGAAAATATGACCCTCTGCAAAACGATGTGCGGCAAGAGCGGTGGTATTTTCCTTGTCCCTAAATCTCTCGTCACAATCATATTTATGTTGTTTGATTCTGATTTTTAGAAAGTGGCTCTTTGTTAACATGTTGGTACATGAAACCATCAAACTCTGGACGGGTGATGAATTTCAAATCTGAAACATCAAGATCCTACAAAGTGAGTACAATTAAAAATTTACTTCATAGGGTTATAAATCTGAGTGCGCCTCAATTCCATGAAGAGAATCTCAATAAGATCAGAGATTTGTTGGATATGAACAGCTATCCAAGAACACTAGTGAACAAAATAATTAATGAGTATAGCCCAGTTAACACTAGTGATTCATATCGTGAAGAAGAACAAACGAAAAGATATTTCAGATTCCCTTATATCCCATCTCTCAGCTACAACGTTGCGAATACAATCAAAGAGAAATTACCGAACTATAAATTGGTCTTTTACAACCTCAAGACTGTGCGTTCATTATTTTCTGGTTTGAAAGATCTGACTCCTCTAAACAATAGGTCTAATGTGATCTATAAAATACCGTGTTTAGGATGTTCAAGTTGTTACATTGGACAGACAAAACAACTTCTAAAAATCAGAATCAAACAACATAAATATGATTGTGACGAGAGATTTAGGGACAAGGAAAATACCACCGCTCTTGCCGCACATCGTTTTGCAGAGGGTCATATTTTCGATTTTGACAGCACTACAATTGTGGATTATGAGACTAATAGAAGGAAAAGAAACCTAAGTGAAATGATACATATAAAACTGAATGATACAGTTAATTACAGGACGGACGCGGAAGATCTAAGTCAGGTGTATTCAAATTTGCTGGCCAGATACCGAGAATTCCACATCCCATAAATATGTAAAATCGCCGCACATAGAAATAATATTAATCATGCGACAGGTTGTTGGAATTTTATTGACATATGAAATAATCACCCTTGTTGTTGTGGATTCATTCGATGTTTTGCTCCGTTCAAGTATCAAATTTTAATCCTATGTGTCCCTTAATATCATCGTTTTTCAACTGAGTGAACTTGGTAAGGAGTTGTACGGATATTAATTTATTTTACTCTAATTCCAATGTTGTATTTATACATATATATTGTACTTGTTTTTATACCTATTTTTGTTTCTCTGTAGCCTTGATAAAGTCTGAATATATGGACGAAACGTCGGCTTAGTTCAAGTTGGTTGTACGTTATTTGGTTCCTATCCCTGTGAACACTATCAATTATGTTTACTCAAGGACGTGAAGCTATGGACTTTTCTATAAAATTACTAATTTTGCATGAAATTTCAAAGTGCTGTGCACAACCGAAGACCACTCAGATCTTAAGAGCACACACTACCATGTGCTCGTATGCTCTGTATGCTTCAACGTTGTCAATAGCCGCGTGAAATATCAGAATTCGGAGAAATTTCGAACGTTTATAGTAGAAAATGGGGTGTCGTTCTGCAGGCGTCAGTGATTATTTTTCGAAAAATTTTTTTGAGATGTGCCTAATTCTTTTGTGGGAAGGCGCAATGTCAGATATTTTTCCATTTTCCACTCCATTTCAGTGTTTTTTCCCGAAAATTCTTGAATATCTGGCATTATTGCGCATTCAATTTTTCTCAACTATTTGCACGAACAATTTAAAAAAAAAAAACGAACTCTGGCCTCCAAAAGTCACCCCGCTATATTCGAGATATTGTTTGCTCTTAACGCTATCAGACCCTTAACGTCCATGCAACGTTGCATACGATCAGATCGAAGGTGTGTTAGTTATATCAGGAAGTTGAGCAACATATAACTGGGTCTGAATCTGGCTGGGTGGTCGCTCTCCAATGAATACTTGAGATTCAAAGGGAATAACTCTGAGACTTGAAATCGTCTGTGAGGATTTGCAGGGAATAGGCAGTTGAACTTGCGCGTGATAGCTCTTGATTTCAGTTTAGTTGGTTTTTCTTGGTTCTCTTTGAGATAATTCGTGGGTAATAGATTCAACGTTCTTTTCGTCATTGAATATTTGAATCGAAGAAAACGTAGGAGTGATACCGAAAAAGGGCTGGCTAGTACGAGACGTTACTGCCCAATCATGAGTAAATTGGTGCCCCACAATCGATTCATATGCATGAAACTTTGAAACAAGATAAAGTTCGTCGGCATTGCTCTGAACAATCCCTCAGGTTAACACCAAATGTAAGGACTGATGGTATAATATCATGATGCAGAAGACGAGTGCTTTTTGCGTGCATGTTCTTTCGAACAGCATGCTATCATTTCGCTCAATTGTCTGTGATTTTCCAATTATTAATTCGAAATTTTGTAAGGATCGTGCTGTTAGAAATTTTTAAATTTATTTTCGAGAAATTATTTTCTGTAACCATTTATCTGATTTCAATGAAATTTAACGCAAAACGAATTTCAGCTACATTTTGTAGGTTTTTTCGAGGTTGTCAGTCCCAATATCTGAAACAGAAATGTTGACAATTAAATAAAATTACTTTTTTAAGGAAAACGCCCTTGCAGTTCGCTTTATTTATCGTTCATATTCTTCTGGTATTGTTCATTCGTCAACATGTTTTCCATTAAACTGCCCTTGACGAATAGTTCAATCCTGCAATATTCATGGGCGTTTTCCATCAAGAAAACATGTTATTTAATTTTTAATAAGTATGTTTCAGTTATTGGGAGTGAAAACCCAGAAAAAACTTACAAAATGATGCAAAACCCTCCCAAAACTGGCTTTAATCGATACTCAAATTTCAGTTAGGTCGGATATTCATTATCGGAAATATTAGGATGAAAATTTGTCACCTTTGTTGTATTGTTATTATTTCCTGAAAAACTCAAGAAATATCGCCATCTCAACCAATCTGAACATGCATAAAGGCTGCTGACTTCCTATCAGTGTTTTTCCAAAATTTGTTATTTCCACCGAATGACTCTTACATCACACCAATCTATATGTTCCAGGAAATAAAGTGTCATTCTGTCCAAATATCTTGAATTTTCGAGTTTTGCCTACACTCATTGGTATGGGATCTTTGAAGGAAATATCGGACGTAAAGAATTTGAAAGGTAAAGTGATATGTTTTCATGGTCAGGTGTGACGAACAGCATCAGGAAGTTATCACAAGAAATAACAGAATTCAGAAAATCATCATATTTTCTTCAATTTTGAAACAATATTTTTGAAGAAAAATAAATAAGGAATCTGGAAATACCAAATGTTTGCATAAATGGTTCGATTCTTCCCCCTTCAATAGGTCGTCATATGCGAATCGTGTTTTTCAAGGATTATTCTAAATTATATTTCAACATCTTCCATCGAAGTCTACATTTTTCGAAATAGACGTTACGTTTCATCTCGTTCTCTTCGATCCTGTCCATTATAAACTGAATGAACCGTTACATAACATCCCATAATCGATTGAAGGATATTTTGGGAGGATTCGGCATAATTTTTAGGTTTTTTACCTGAGTTTTCACTCCCAATATCTGAAAAGATCTTTTTAAAATAAAATGAAATAATTATTTTTAGAAAACGCCCTTGCGGATTCCGGAATTCGAACTGTTTGTCAAGAGCAGTTTCTAAAAAAATGTTGCCTAATGAACAATACCGGACAAATGCAAACGATCAACGAAATGAACTGTGACGTTTCGGAGCCTATATCTGACTCTTTCATCACTCTTTCATTTTTGCAGAATTATTTCCTTTCAATCATTTGGTTTTTCAAGAATTGACATTTTCGAAGAACTACAACAACGCAGGTTCTCTTCATATAAAAATGTTTCAACTCTAGTTTTATTTTCAGTAAATTCAGCCTTAAATGGTCCATTTTATGGGCGAAGTATAAGGTAAGGTATAAGTTCTCTAAAATGATTTTTACAATTTTCCTAGTTATATTATCTACTCGAAAATTTGCAAAAATCTTTCACCAGTTCATACTCAGTTCATACATAACTGCTAACCAATTTTCAATTCGATCGCATCAGAATTCTTCGAGTTATGGAGAGAACTAAATTCATTTATGGTAATTATTGTAATTAATATTGAAACAGCAAATGACTGTTGAAGAAGTCTGATCTTATCTACGAAACGTTACAGTTGCTTTCTTCAATCTGTTATATTGTAACAATATAATTTATAAGGTAATATTGTTTCAAAAAATGCTCCTTACAAATGAGGAGAGAGAAAGTTTAAAAATTATCTCGTTGGAAAAATCTCATAAAGAGTTCCAAAAAAAAAAAATATATGAGGGTGATTAATGATTAATTCCATCGATTGATAAAATTGGCGGGATCTCATATCCACTTAGGGGGTGTCGTTACACATCCAAACTATAGTAAAATGTAAAATTCGTAATGGCACATTTTACCGACATGTTTTCAAGGGGCGTTGATCACCTACCGTGAAGAATAATTATGCAAGGTCTTTGAGCACAGAAATTTGAACGCGCGTACTTGGTAGTCGTTAGTTTGAGCGCCAATGAAAACCACGTACCGAATCAAACCGAACGAGCGCCTTGAAGAAGTCGCGGTCGTTTCAACGACACTTGTTACCGGACATGAATACTGTATGAACCTATTTCAGTTGATGAATAGTATTTGAAAAATTTTTATAAGAGCACTTACGAGCAAACCCCAAGCATTTGTTATTTCGACTGTTTTCGCCGTTTCGGATATATACCAGTTTAGGATTAAATTCGAGTTAATTTATCATGGAAGAGTTTCAATGGGGGGTCAGAGTCATAACACAGATTTTTCTATTTTTTTAGGTTTTTATGGGTTTTCACTCCCAATATCTGAAACAGAACTATTGAAAATTAAATAAAAATTGTTTTTTTAAGAAAAACGCTCTTGCGGATTGCAGTATCAAACTATTTGTCAAGGGCATTTGCTTGCAGAAAAGATTGCCTAATGAACAATACAGGAACAATATAAACGATAAACAAAACGAACTGTGACGTTTCAGAGTACCAAACTGACTCTTTCATCAAACAAAGCAGAAAATCTCAAGAATTATTTTCTTTCGATTTTCGTTTCGATTTGAGACTTTTGGCACATTAACAGTTTTGAGAAAACACAGTCAAAAAATAAATTCCCTATAACATATCTTTCGTCGTTCTCCCTTAATTAATTTAAAAAAGTTCCCACCACTCAACTTCTTTCCTTTTTTTGAGGAATCGACATTATCATTGCAAATTGATGATCTTTCAAATCCTCGATGAACTCCCAATGGACTATTTGAATTGCAGATCGATTCATTGAATGGTCCTTGTTCACCGATTGATTAAAAGTTCCAAAAAATGAATAAACAAGTTTTTCTCTTATATAAATATTTTATAGCCCCAATTGGCAAAACAGACTGCCTAATGAAAAATACAGGAATAATACAAACGATAAAGAAAGCAAACTGTGAAGTTTCAGACTACAAATCTGATTCTTTCTTCAGACACAGCAAAAAATTTCAAGAATCATTTTCTTTTGATTTTGTTTCTCAAAAGAAAATGATCCTCTAAATTGTCTGCTTCGTCTGATGAAAGAATCAGATGTGTACTCTGAAAAGTCAGAGTTCATTTTCTTTATCGTTTGTATTGTTCCTGTATTGTTCATTAGGCAATCTGTTTTGCAAGGGCGTTTTTCATGAAAAAAAAGTTCTGTTTCAGATATTGGCTGTGAAAATCCATAAAATCTTCGAAAAAAATGATGAGAAATCCTCTCAAAACAAGCTTCAATCGATACAGATCTTTCTAGTTGAAGAGTATCCATTATAAAACTGAAAAATATTTCTGATTTGATTTCATTTTATACGTTCACACCTGATTTCGTTATATTTCGTGATATTGAATAAATTGATTGGAATTTATTGATTGATTCTCGAATTTATATCTAGAGCTATTCCAGGAATTCCTTTCCTTTCTTTTCAAGATATTCATTTCAAAATACAATCTGAAGCATGAACGAAAAAGCATGAATGCTTTTTCGTTCGTGACTCGTTTGGGTTCATTATACAAACAAGAAAGAAATTTTCGAAAAATGAACAATAAACCACGGAATGGATAAAAACTGCAAATTACACATGACAATATTTCTTTCTATCTAGATTTGAACGATTATCCCTCATTATTTGTTTGTCTCAAACCTCGTTGAACCATAGGAAGAACAGAATATAATTCTATTCTCAGTGGATTGAACTCACCGATGAAGAATTAGATGTCAAATTCAATTATGTCCGGCCATCGATATTTTCTGAGCATAACATGCTTGAGAATTGAAATGATCAAAATACACGGTTGAGTTCGACAATTGGAAAAATCGAGTAAAAGGTTTCAGAGATCCGGTTGGAAATTTTGCAATAGGCTTCGAAAAAATTAAATGAATTGCTTTTCTTGAATTTTCTGTATGAGAACTGGCCTGAGAACTTGATGATAATTTATTTCAGATTGAACCTTGAAAGAAAACACATGACATGTACTTTTTCTCAAAACAAGAGCCTCATCATTTGTCCCAAATATGTGTTTTATTGTTTAAAGTCGAAAATTTCGTGAGATTCATATCATCTGAACAATTAACAGATTAATGGTTCCAATGTTTTCTGAAATTTTGCTAGAACCTTTATTCAATCATTTTTCCCCGAGTACACTTGATCTGGATCTATACTTTCACCACAAATATTGGGAGATTAGCATATCTAATGCGAGTATATGTGGAATCATTGAGGGGGTTCCATTCATATATAAACACAATAACTTTCGACAGTTACTAGGATAAAACTTAATATTTGAAGTCTTATAGGTTTCCGGCTCAGTTTCGAGGGTCAAATTCGTGAATGGCAAAATCTGTCTAAGGGTTTCCTATGCACATGCAAATTTTTAATTTTCACAATATTTCAGGATGTATCCACGGAGAATTTCTTTCAGTACTTAAAAAGCGTTGGCCTCGATCAGAACCCGGATAGGCAACTATTCGATCTGAGAATGAGGTGCTTTTCTCGATTTTGCGCAGAAATAAAACTTTCCTCGTTTGAAATGGATCATTCAAGATAATAACGAGTGTCAGAAATTTCAGGAAAATTATCCTAAATCAGCGAATAATCCCGGATGAATCATGAATGGAAATTGGCCCATTGAATTTTTCAAAAATTTTGTATGCAGGAAATTAACATATTTAAAAGCTGAACCAGAAGAGACGAAATACTTTACTGGGAGTATTCAGTTCGATAAGATCATGCAACTTCAACAAATATCTTCCTGAATACAAGTTCTGACTGAAAAAGATCCAATAAGGATTATTATTCATATGAGTATAAACTAGTATTTCTTCATTGAATTTCATACAGGTCCGAATACTTTGCAAAAATTATAACCGTAACGAAGCAGATTAAAAACTGACTGGAAAATCGAACCCAAATAAATTCATAATGTTATCTCAGACTCGGTTCACATGGTGACAGTCAACACTTCTTTGTGGAACATCCGATCTGTGGATTTACCAAAAGAATGCAATTCGAAAAATCCTGAACTTAAAAAAGATGGGAAGTTGCAGGGAGGAGTTCTGCAGACTTCAATACTTACCATTCCAGCACTTTATATATTAGAATATGCCCCTTTTGTTTAAAATAACCTAAACGAATTTCCAAACTAGAACAAACCGTTGTTCTTTTCTTGAAATAGAGAGAATCTCACTATTCCACATCAAAGGTGTGATCTTTCCCAAGAAATAATGGATTTCTAGGGAAAAAATTAAAAATACTGATAGAAAAACATTTTGAAAAATTACTTATAGAAAAATATCTTTTCGTTATACAGTAAAAGAATCTGTTATAAATCAACCATTTGATAATAATTTTGACTTGGCATGGTAATCTTTTGTTTATTTCTCAGGTTGTTTCTATGCTTGCACTTCCAATATCTGAAAAGGAACTCTTAAGAATTAAATAATATTATTATTAATGGAAAACACATAAGTTGTTAAAGGCAGTTCAAAGAAAAAATATGCCTAATGAAAAATAACGAAGTGAACTGTGACGTATATGATTTCTAGATTCCAATCGAAAATTCGAAGGAATTCTGCGATTATCAAACACGGCAAATTTATTTCTTTATAAAAATCAATCTTAAAATGCAACCGATTACCAAGCAAAAGATATTGGTTTCTTAAAACGATTATCTATATAGAATCTAGGCATGAATTAAATTCCCGAAAAGTGAACCGGCATTATCGAAAGGTTTTACCTTAAAGTTTTTTGAAACCCATCAAATATATATATATATATATATATATACAAACTTTGGTTAAAGGCTATTCGACTAGTTGGATGTTGGGGCAAAATGAAATGTCAATTTGCTCTTATACTCTATATTTCGTCCCTAGTTTGGGACATCTTCAGGAGCAAGAAGCTATGACACAAATCTACTGGCCAAAGAGAGATCTAATTGTGGTCCTATGGTAATATTCATCTCACAGACTTAAAATAAAAACATGAAAAGTATTACTCGACAACAACATTCAGAGCTTTTTTTTTTTCAGAAATATAGAGTATAAGCCTCTTCTATCCTGCCACTCTCCTGCTCTCAGGTTTCTCTCAGACATTGCCTTCTGTATGCCGCTAATCCAGGTAACTTTTGGTCTTCCTCGCTTTTTTCTTTCTCTCGGTACCCACTTTAGGGCAAGTTTAGGAAAATATATGGTTCGAAAATACCGAATATCCCCCTTCTTATTCATCAAAAATTCAATTCCACTTTTGAAAAAATGATCATGCGAACGTTTAATTCTGTTCAGAAATAATAGAGCTATTTTCAACTATAACCCCAAAAGGCGCGCGCGCGTATTCTGAAGACGTTAATTTGAGCGCCACTGAAAATCACGAACCGAATCAACCAGGGGTTGCAACCCTAGCACGTGTCTACCGTTTACTTTTGCTTTTCCCGGTCTCATGCCACAATACCTACTACACATTCTACTCATATGTCGCGAATGAATACGGAACCTTAATATCGTCTGATAATCTTCAACACTGTCGATTAGGAATTCATCGATTTGCATAAGTGTTTAATTCGAATATGGGGTGGTGAGCTTTTACCACCAACTGTATGGATAATATTCCTACCCCGTTAATTAAACTTCTTGACGAATTTTGTCATCAACTTGGAACTTAAATGAATGACTAGTGTCAGTGAACATGTCTCACGCTGAAATAATTAATGGATTTCGTTGAGTTAATGCATCAGGGGCGGCAATGAGATCGGGCCGTTAGGTCGATAATAAACCAAATATCTTCAGAAAAAAACGAATTAGAGAAGAGTTAGAATGGTTAATGAAAAATGTAGAGAAATACTGGCGTGAAGTAGGGAGATTATACGCGCTTGTTCAAATTCGTTGCAAAAGCGGTCACCTATTTACGTATTCACCTTGCCAAAATCAACTTTTCTCCCTGATGGAAAGATTTGGCGATTTTCTTTTCATATGGACCTCATGACATTCTGCATGAACCTCAAGCTATAATTTCTTGTTCGAGTACCCTAGATTTCTATTAGATCCAATCTTTATTTTTGGAAATATAATTTTAAATGGGTATCTTTATCAATCAGCAGGCGAATTTTACACATTCATTAATTCGACCTTCGAGATCAAACGGGAAACATACCCTTCATATATCGAGTGTCTGAGCCGTTTCATTCCGAGGTAATTGTTTTTACGGCCTGACTAACCGCTGATGGTGAAAAAAAAATCCGGAAAACTCTACTGACCGTATGTGCTCTAACTTTCGAAGGAAAAGACTTGAAATTGTCAGATTTGGTTTGGAGTCCAACTACCTCGGTTAAGTTCGTTAATGGGTGGAATGGGAAGTATTGACTAGATCAAGTTGAAACTTCGTGGTAGTTTTGGAATAATAACGCGCAACTTAGAGCAAAATTTCGTCCGAATTTGAAAAAAAATTCTATTCGAAATTGTTGATGAAAATGTTTTTTTTTCTCTGGAATTATTCGGTAGATTTCAATGAAATTTGGCACAAACCTTAGAGTCAGTATTTAACAACAATGTTCCAAATTTCAATTCATTCCGATATTTACTTTCAGAGATATAAGGAAAAAAATGTACCAAATTTCGTTGTTATTTGGAATTTTAACGTTATTTCCGCAATATCTGAAGAAGTAAGATTGCACTCAGATTGAAACGTCGTAGTAGTGGAAATTACCAACACGGAACTAGGTGCAAAATTTCGTGTTGATCTAATACTCAGAATTTGAACTAGCGCGTAAAAACTCCTGACCTCACGTCTGTGCTTTTCTAGATTTTTTTTTAATTATTCGACGACTAGATCCACACCAAATTTTCCAATTAATTGATTGTTGATGTTTCTCAACCAATTACAAAGTTTCGCATCAGTTTTTCTCGAGATATCAAGGAAATAACCTCAAAATTAAAAATAACTAGGTGAATTCGTCATATACCTTATCCCCTTCATAACCGTAACTGAATATAAGATCAAAAGGAAATTCGAACGGCTGTTGCTAAAGATCGACTTCAAAGTATGTGCGTGATACCATTGAAATATGATCTATAATCATATAAAAATCAACAAAATCTCCTCATGTTGATGAAAAGTTTCGTGAGGATCATGCGATAAGAGGACAGATGGTTTTATCTAAAACTGAACAACTAAAGTAGCTTGAGGCGAGATAAATATTTGGATCGGTGACCACAATGGCTTCAGATGATGAAAATGAATGAAGCTCTTTACTTCACGTTAGTATTCTCCTGGAATCTATCATGTTTCGAAAAATATCGCTCCAACCGATTTGAGAGTAAAAGTTTAAGAATTAGAATCGACATAAAATTTCAATATATGTAGATACTGATCGTATTTTCGTGAAATGCGTCGACAAAATAGGTGTTTCAATACACATCTTTCTGCCAAGTTATCCTCCAAAATGATATGTGGTTGGAGTCAGCCTTTCAAAAGGCTTTCAATAGTATTGACACATGAATATACAAGTATTTTATTCAAAGAAACAATTCCTGATAAGACTTGGCATATATGGATCACCCTCAACATTTCGAACTATCTCTAAGAGATATATGCTTGTTTCTGCGAATAAGAGCGAGAATTTCTTCCTTAAGTCAGTTATTTCCAACGTCTATTATATCTGTCAGTTCGTCCGTGAACACTCCAGTTTCCGTAGTATAGGACGATTAGAAATGTTCATCGGTGACGTGTTCGTTAATACCAAAATCTGCCAATGACATCGGAAGTATGCACGTATGAAATTTTTCTCCCGATTGCTTTGAAACTTGGGGAATTTTATTTAATTAGATGTGCTGAATCATTTGGTAGATTTTACAAACTCACGAATTCGACGTTCGTAATGTATAGTAACCTGCTTTTCGAATAACGAGTCTCTAAGTGTTTTTTTTCGTTAAATATTGCGTGTGTGGTCAGTACAATTCATTGAATTTATTAACGCGTTCCCTTTTGAACTATGGCCTCATCAGAATAGATCCATACCAAATAGTACATTCGCATCAAATTATGGCCCTATCTAACGGCTGACAAAATAATTTAATGGAAATTCTTAGAGATGCGATATTTATAATCACTTTGCGCCCCAGTAACGAAAGTTGTATTCCTGAATGATTCAAATCTGTCTGATGATTCCGTTGATAGTAGGAATTTTTTTATTTTCCTTGTTTTTTCAAGAATAAAATCCTATATCAGTAAATTCAACGTATTCTCAGTATTTTCGAGAAGTCGAAGACACATTTATAAGAATTCTCTACAAATCCCCAATTTTCCTCGAGTGAACAGACGAAATCCAAGTTTCCATGACCCTTACTCCCTTGAGGACTAAAATTCAAAGGTCATCCATTTAAGCTAGTTCAGGTTATCATTTCTTCATAATCTTCGAAGTAGTTCCGAAATCAGTTCGCCAAGGGTACCGTATGGGAATATCACGGACCTCACCGTGAAAAAACATGCTGTCGTATTACATTCTACTTTGCAGACAGCGCGATGACCTTACAACTTCGGTCAACATATGAAAAATCACAAGGGACTATTTAGGGGAGTGCATATCAGCTGCTTGAAGGAATCAGACAAACCGAACAAAGTTGCAATGTGCAATTCATTGTATTTGAACCAACAAGAAGTCCGACATCATCGAACCAAAATGAAAGTGCTATCTGAATAATTGAAAACGGACATCGATTATGAGCGGCAATTTTTTCAATAGAATTCCTTAATCTCATAACCTGAAATGTTGAGGGGTTGCGGCAACAAGGAAGTCGAACGCGGAAGTTACAATGAGATCCTGCTCCTGAACTGGAGTCTCACGCCGATAAGAAATTAGACAACGATTGTTCGTTTGCTCGAGGAAATCTCCCCGCCATTTCTTTGTGACACAAATACAAATGTGTTCATCATTTTCCGTAAATACAATAAAATTTCAGCCAGGGGTTTCGCGGTTTATGTGTTTGAGTTCGAATACTTACCTACTGAATGCCATTTTAACATGCTTGTTATGAGGAACACGTCACCATTTCGTTCGCAAATGTCCGTAATTCTCGAAAGTGGTCTTGAACGACTAGGAATCCGATATCAAATTCAATTTTGCTCGGCCAGCCGTCCGTTTCTTCCGACCATTCTTGCCACGGCATTTTTCGAACGAAACAAGCTAGCGACTTTCAGAGTAGATTGCGTATAAATATGTGACTGACTTCGTTAATGGACAAAATCGAATGTTTAGAAGTTATAGTCATCTAGAGTTTTGATGGTATTTCTAAAATATGTCGAGAAGAACTAAAGTGATCGGATTGAAAATTCGTAATTGTGAAAAAGCAACGCACAACTTTTTCGTGCGAAGTTTCGTTTTGACCTTTTCGTCATACAATTGAAAACATAATTTTTTCGATTTTTGTTCATGGGAAGAGTTCTGTTCAAACTATCAATGAGATATTGGCAAAAATATGTCAATTTTCGTGGTTTTCTTCTCGATATCGTTGTTCTTTCGGTATAACTCAAAAAATACTGATTCAATCATAATAAAACTTCGCAGCTAGTTTGAAGATGCTGAAAGACAACCTTGTGCGAAATTTCGTGTTATGATCGTGTCATTAGAACAATTAAAAAAAAATTTCAAATTTTTTTTTTCAAATATTCAATATTCTGTGATCTTCTTATCATATTATCCTCACTTAATTCTGTATGAACCTTCTAACTGTCATTTTCCGATAAAGTGCTGGATTTCAATTCGATATGATCTGTATTTTTGGAAATATTGGGAATATAAAATTTTTAATGGGTATATCTGTGGAACCATTGGGTGGACTTCACTCATTCACGAATTCGGCCTACAAATATCGAGTTTCTATGTTGTTTCTTCCGGAACTTATTGTGGTTACGGTCTTCCGGAAGAAACGACTTAGAAACTCGATATTTGTAGAGAAGGTTTGGGGCTTAATTATGAAGGTCGAATTCGTGAATGGGTAAAATCCGCTTAATAATTCCGTAGATATATCCATTTAAAATTTAATTTTCCCAACATTTCCAAAAGTACAGATTAGATAGAATTGTGTTCCAGTACTTCACGGAAAAAAACCTAGAAAAGCACTGCCGTGAAGGCAGCAGCTTTTGCGCGCTTGCTCAAATTCGTTACCAAAGCGCTCATCTCCATTGAACATGTGCGCAAAAGCTGCTGCCTTCACGGCAGTGATTTTCTAGGTTTCTTTATTATCTGTGATTAGTCTGCATCTCCTAGTTTTTTCAATTATTCTTCGTCATTTCTGGTGAACCAATGATTTTTGAGCACCATAGTGAGACAGGATACTATGCACATGCGTCATAAATCTAGCCCCCTCCGAAATGCTCTTCGGTTCATCAAATTAGGTCTTGCGTTGAAGACAGGAAAGAATCGAAAATATATTTTTCTGATGCACTTGAATATGCAGTTATGATATACGAAATACTCCTATTCGAACTTAATCTGATCTCATTCCTCAGAGTAAATCCAATACATCTCTAAGGTTTCCTGGAAAAAAAACTTTTTTTGAATTTTACGTCTTACATACTTTTTCGCACTGGTTCGAAGTCACCAAAAGAGCGGTCACATATTCACTTTCTGACGCTGCCCACCACTGTCCATATGAGCATAAAAACAAAGTTGCGAATTTGTGATCAATTATTCCTCACGAAATTTCGCAACAACCTTCAACCGTTATAATCAAGCCCTCAATCTACTCTACAAGTATCGAGTTATAGTGCTCAAGGCCAACGAGGCGGACATATTCGAATCTAAATAGCCAAAAATTGAAGCTTTTTTGCGCATGATAACATTGAATTGCATTATGTAAGTATGTCCCGAAAAGTAGGTTTCACCATAAAATGTATATTGATAACAAAGAACTATGTATGTAAGTTACACTAAGATGTCAAGAAGAAATGGAAGGAAATACTTAATAAAATTTCGTGGAAGATAATAATTGCTTTAAGTTATATCTATTTCCTGAATTTTTTTCTCTTTTGCTTGTATATTCCACACAGAACATTCGGAATAACTCTTAACCTCATGAAAAGTTTTTAATGGAAGTTCAATTTTTGTTGAGAATAATTCAACTTTGAAATATAAACTTGAAGTTGACGAAAACACCTGTTCCATAAATGTTTAAGTTGTTGTGTTATGCAAGAAATACCACCTACTAGTGCCTTTTTTTCACAGTCACTAGTCAGGAAACAGAATGTAATGGTCTTGATGAACTTGGGTGGAATATAACTACAAGGGAACTCGAAAAATATTCGTATAACATTAAATTTCTTGAAGGCTGGAATAGACAAGAATTTATTAATACTGGCTTGTTTTAGGAAACAGCGAGTTATAATTTCGCCGAAATTTCTATAATTTTGTAATTCTTTTCTGAAAATAATCTAGGTTCGACTGACTGAAGAAGAATTCGTGGTCAAATACAAGTCAATAACTGTTCAGTTCTACAAGTCAAATACGTCTGTCCGTTTGTAATGTCACCTAAACACAGTCTCATTTGAAATTTTGAGGTTATTGCCTCAATATCGAATGAGGTATTGGTTAAACTTCGTAATAATATGTCATCCTGACATAATACATGTCACAAGTTTTTCACTTTATTCCCGATATTTTATTAGATTTCTAGTTCGAAATGAACAATTATGGATCTATGGGAGATGATTCCCCAATAAAGGGGCCTGTAGCGTTCTTCGTTTATCTGAGGATCTGAAAATCATCGCTTGGAGGACTGAACCTGGTCGAAAGACCCTCTCGGTCATGAGCAAATGTAGGTGATATTATTTACTGCTTCCTTCTGGTTTTCTGTCCCTCTTTCTGTTTCAGATATTATGTCAAGATATTTTGTCGAAATGAATTCAAGATGACGAAAAAATTATTTTCAAATGAAAAAGATGTCATCCATCTTCTATAAACAAATTACTACACTTATGCGGGGAGACAGAATTTTTCCTGGGGTTTTTATCTGTGCTCTTGTATCATACGCAAATATGTATGGTACCCCGTTTACATTTCCTCTGCTAACACTGTGATATATCTTAGAATTGTAATGCTCGTTCTCAAAAGAATATATATGTAATTAGCTGTAGAACATGGACACGCGAATTCATGCAAATGTCAGTGAAGATCATATCGAATTGTTTCGGAAAATATTTATCAAACTTGTTTGAAATTTGGTACAGACTTTGAAGTTAATATTTTAGAATAGTTCACCGAATTTCAGCTCTAGCTGATATTTATTTTTAGAAATATCGTAAAAATATGTCGAACTTCGTCATTATTTCCTCAGTATCGTTCTTCCCTCAACATCTAGGAATATCAGTTTGTAAACGAATTTGAACAGGCGCTCAAAATGAAAAGCTCCTGACCTTACTTCATTGCTTTTCTACAATTTAATTATTACCATTATGCGTCCATAGCTTTTTCGCATTCATCGAAGATCGACTAATGGATGAAAAATCCGCTCCAAAACTGTGTCCGTCCACCCAACGAACCTGTTGTAGGCATTATAACATACGAAAGGAATAACTAAGAGTTTTCAGAGATGGATATAGTTATAGATCAGAATATACCATTTCGATTAAATTGAAGACCATTCTGAAAATTTTCGAAACGAATTTCTCGGCAACTTTATTATTTTCAGCGTATATTAAATAAGTTAACAAGCAGATTAAGTTCATGAAAGGGCTTAATTTGCCGAAATTTAGCAGATATTTGACTCTTCAAAATTCACATTGCCATAAGCATTTAGTGATGTAATTGATACTAGAATGGTTGATCGACATGGAATGTTTGAATAAATTATGTCCTCAGCAAGGAAATTATTCAACTATGAATATTAACGAGCCCTACGTATTTTGATTGAAATTAAAGTTTCAATTCATTGTTGACACTAAAGCTGGATTTATAAACTTTTCGTTTTCGTTCCCGTTCGCAGCTGACGTTCCCGTTGGCCGCTGGCGGTTCGAAACGAACTATACCCCTTTTATAAACTTGACGTTCGCCGTTCAGCCAGTTCGCGTTTATTTGGTTTTATAGAGGTCAAATATCCTTTGAATTTGGGTTTCCTTTATTAAAGTTGCAAGAATAAAACCAAGCGTAAATGATCAATAAACAAACTAATATCTGAATTATAAGTGCATCTTAACCTCACTATATTGGTTAGGATCCGAACGGTAACATCAAAAGATGAGACATGGTCATCTTGAACGTCAGCGGAAAAAGCTATAGAGCAGCACACCAACAGTCAGCTGATGCTGCTGCGAACTTTATAAATGCCCCTGCGCCTTTTGTGCCTTTTAACTTCGAACGAGAACATCAACTGCGAACGGGACCGAGAACGTCGAGTTTATAAATCCATCTTAATAGTTGATATTGCCTGATTTCATTGAAGAAACACTCAATATCACGAAATTTCCATTATCGATTTAGTTTTATACATCAAAATCTAAATTTCTTACTCGTGTCCTTCAAAACCACATTTGATGAATGCCTGTTGATAAGGACAATTCATGGCACTTGTCAGAATATTTGGATCGACGGAACATCGATCAGCCCCCGTATACCGGGTCATATTTGTTACAACAAACGGAAGGGGATGTTGCGGTCTGCGATTTTCATTAGACCGAATCTACATCAGCTGCCCTCATGACCGCATATGGCGCTTCATGACCCTACGAACTTCTACATTTATTCATTATACTTTGAATTTAATTAATTGAGAACACGAATAATAAGAGAAAGTAGCGCGTAAAAATATGTAACGAAAATTTTGTACTTGGAATTGACCTGTTACGTTCACTTCAGTGTTCACCGTACTAAAAATTTTTATATCTAATTTGAATTTTTGATATTTTTATAAGATAAAATGTGAACACGTGCGGATTGAACAGTCTTTTGAGTATAGATTAAAGCTAATTTTGGGAGGATTTTGCATCATTCATTAGTTTTTTTCTGGGTTTTCACTCCCAATATATAAAGCAGAACTAATAAAAATTAAATTGTTTTTTCATGAAAAACACCCTTGTGCATCGCAGTATCGAACTATTTGTCAAAGGCAGCTTCTTGCAAAACAGATTGCCTAATGACCAATACCGGAAAAATACAAACGATAAAGAAAGCGAACTGTGACGTGACGTGACGTATGGATCTCAAATCATTTTTTGATTTGAAAACCGTTCTTATATTGAATTTAGCACCAATTCTTCTGATCTTTTCTGAAATTCCATCACATTCAATAAATTGGGTTGTTCATGATGGTTGTGCACAAAAACAACACACAAAAATCCCAAATAGCGAACCATGTATGTTCGACCATTGGGAATCACATGATAGAAAAGGACAATACAAAAATACTGATGTTGGAATCAGATAATTTAAAAAGAAAAATCAGAGAGTCCTCTTGCATTTTGTTAAATGGAGAGAGTAATTTTTGGCTGAATTTACTTAAAATAAGAGGCAGAATTGAAAAACTTTCAAACCAAATGAATCTGTGTTGCTGTTTTCTCTCAAAACTGTCAATTTGACAAAAGTCTCAAATCGAAATGAAAAATCGAAAGAAAATAATTCTTGAAATTTTCTGCTTTGTCTGATGAAAGAGTCAGATTTGTACTCTGAAACGTCACAGTTCGCTTTCTTTATCGTTTGTATTGTTCCTGAATTGTTCATTAGGCAATCTGTTTTGCAAAAAAACCGCCCTTGACAAATAGTTTGATCATGCAATTCGCAAGGGCGTTTTTCACGAAAAAACAATTTTTATTTAATTTTTAATATTTTTGTTTCGGATATTGGGATTGAAAACCTATTAGAAACCTAAAAAATGATGCGAAATCCTCCCAAAATAAGCTTTTATCGATACAGAAAAAAACCAACAAAATGAAATCTTTTGAGTGTTAGTACGAAAGGGTTCAGTTTACTGTCATTGCCAGTGCTAAATCCTGGAAGTTAAACAATTTCAAGACAAGGTAACATCCAATGGACTCATAGGTGTAGTTATGTGTTTGAGAGAGAGGGGCCAAGGTACTCCTTATCGTATTAATTTTCATTTTGTTTGGCACTGGTTTTAGAGATTAAATAAATGAATACCTGCATAAATACCACAACCACTGTAAGAAATAACTTAAAGATTAGGGTCGATAATTTTTTTAACCGAAAAAAATAATAATAAGATGAAACCCATTAGAAAAAAGAATATATAACAAAAATTACAGGAAAAATAATTTAAGGGCGACCTGAGGTAGGGAAGGGGAAGGGGGTGAGTGTTTAAGGGTAAAACAGGGTTTATCTCGATTTCCGGCAAAACTACAAGTCCTATAGAAAAAAGTTAAATGGCAAAGTTGTAGGAAATAAAAATATCTACATCTCCTGCGTTCAAACTTTTTCCACATAACCTAAAAATTCAAGTGAAGAATTCAAAAAATCAAGATTCTGGTTTTTATTTTATCTCCCACAAAAAACTTTTTCCCACGAAATTCGGTTTAAATCTAACCTTTTCATGTTCCAAATACACTGTAATTCTTTCGATTTAAGATACATATTTGTTCGCCTCATTTTGACTAAATATCGAAAAAGCACCCAAATTTCAAATCGAAAAGTCCCACGTCAAAATATCTACTTTTTCAAAATGGTTGGTCTGCTTTCTGTTCGTTGAAATATTTCGTTCTGATGGTGAAAAAAAAAACACAAATTTACTAAAACTATTTTACCTTGACAGACTAGTATGGAAATAAATTACCTTCGTTACGCTGTTTTGCAATATTTTGCGATCTTGAGTTAATAGGTGAAAGAAATTCAGTTATTGAAATGTATATGCAATATTTCAATATGAATCCATGATGAGATAGATGAAGGAACGATGATAGATACTTTTTGCAAGAAAGTTCATGGAAAGAAATGCGTGATATATTCGTCACAATGGGTGTAATTCTTGAATTTCCAATATTAAAAATAAGGCTTAGCGTCAACACAATTACTTCCGATAGATATTGCCTAGAGATTCAATATTCGTAAAGTAGCTTTGGCGCTCAATTACGAAGAAATTTTATTTTCCAAATATAAATCTGATACAGGTGAAATTGAGGTCATGGTTAAGAAATGATGTTTTCAAGGTTCTTGTAGCATTGCAAAAGGATCATCCAAAAAAAATAATGAATTTAGGTAGTCCAGCAGCTTTGGGCGGGTTCATCACACAGATGGGCGACCGCTCTAGCTACGCATTTGAACGAGAGCGCAGAGACCCTGGAATTCACGTCAGTGCTCTTCTCTTTCTTTGTTCTAAACTGCTTAGTATCCTTTGATGATTTCATTGTTCGGGTTTTATTGTTTTTCAAAGATTGATGATAATCAAAATTCATTGAACTCTTAGCATATCTATTAAAGTCAAAATAGGTTATGAAAACATTCTGAAAAATGTTGGCGGAATTATTGTCTACAATGATTGTTTATACTTGTTAACAATAAATGAAAAATAATTGATCATTTAATACAAACATTGCAATGATGTATTAGCGAATGTTGTTTATCAATTTTCAAAGCAAAATAATTCTTCTCTCATTCTAAGTTTAAGTTCGAATGATTTTGTTCTGAATGACGAACTGGTCACTCATATTTTTCGAATTCAAATCCATTACAGTGAACATAACACGTTTCTGAAGGCTTTAGCAGAATTCACCTGTTAACCTACAAGTACTCTTAAATTATCGTGAACTGAATCTAGTTCTCTATCAAAATTTGCTACCAATTTCTTCTTTTTAAACCATTTTCGAAGTTTTCTTCGCGAATGATGAATGAATACCTCATATTGGAAGCTTCAGATCAAAAGTGAAGACTTTAACCTAACCTAGCTTTCGTATGAGTGATTTCTTTGTTGTATTATTCAGGAAATCAATTGAGTTCATTACAATATTGATAATAATGAAAAATCAGGATTGATGATTCTTGTATTCATCTCAAATACCCACCTAATTATTTAGTATTTGAAGAGTGTTGATAAAATTCATTAGGTGCATTAGGTGCATTCCGACCTATACTCCGAGTATAAGGACTAAAATGTACAAAGTTCAACCACAGTGGAAAAGTTGAATGAAATGTCCCATTTAAAAACCAGACAAACATAAACTTATATCATTTCTGCCCTCGAGTTTTCATGAGAAACTCAATGGTCAAAACAGCATATCGATACAGCATTTGATAATGACCTTAGTTTCAACAATTATACCAAGATCAGTCGAAATTGTTGAAATCAAGCACATATCAATCTCCATTGTTTTCCTTTAAAAGTTCTTTGTCGCTGCATAAATTGGAAAATTACAGACACGTCAACTAATAGAGTTCTAATTTTCCTTTGTGAGGGCTAGAATTCCAAGAAGCGGTCTCCTCTAAACCTAAACAGGTTCACGCTGAGAGAATAATGAAATATTGGGATTAGATGGAATCTATGTGAATTCTCGTTGGACAAAGCTCGAGAGGGCTCAAATGAGCAGTATCTTCAGGCCAGGCCGAAAAAAGTACCTGTGGATGGACATTTCATCTTATTACATCCATTTTCAGTGCTAATGACTTGCTTGAAACAGAAATTGTTCATAGCTACGAACGGAATACATATATTAACTTCTCGACACTTGACAAAAAATATCAGGGGAGAGATATACTTCAAGCAGGAATGTTCTTCCCATTTTCTCACAATGAAGCGTCATTAATGTACACAGAAGAAGTTGAAATCTCAATGTCATAACTGGTGTCATCATACTCCAAAGTCCTTATGACGTGTAAGTAAGTTGAATCAAAAACCAATCTGATGTATGTTTCGGTTTTTTAAGTTTCGACTTGACAGTATTCATATGTATACAGTGCGAGTCAAAATTATGGAACAAATTTATTTTCTCAGAAGAAAAATATTTGGCAAGAAAATCCTGAAACAGGTCAATTTTTGTTTCACTTTCACCAAATTTTTATGCATTTTTGAAGGATTTTTGTTGCAATCCTCTAAATTTTTTGAATGAGGAAAGTAGGTCATGTGGTACTTTTGCGTGCAGAAATTTTGAAGAAAAAATTTTTTTTTGAAAAATTAGTTAGTTCAAAGAGGTTTTTCCAGTATGTGCACTTTGTCATGGCTCATTTACTTTGAGACGATGGTACCTGATGAAATTTGTCACCAAATGAAAGTCGACCATTACAGTTTTGTTCATGCACAACTTTCAACCCCCCACGTGAAAAATTAGAATATGTGAAACACTGCGCTTCAGTTATGATCTTAAGTAGGAATTTTTTTAGTACGTTTCTACTAAAGTTGAAACTTTTCGATAAAATGTTTCAATTCGAAGAAAGATTTTTGACAACGCAATGCCATCAATGTTATGAATGTGTAACCAGGTACAACCATGTAGATATTTGAAATTCGAAGTAATAAAATTGTGTTTCATGGTCATGACTAAAAAACGTACATTACATTGATGACATTCTTTGTTAGAAATCTTTCTTTAAATTGAAACATTTTATCGAAAAGTTTCAACTTCAGTAGAAACGTACTAATAACATACCTACTTAAGATAATAACTGAAGCGTAGTGTTTCACACATCCTAATTTTTCACATTGTCATGTTGCCCAAAAAGCGCTTGCATATTTTGAGCCGAAAATGATCTCAAACGATAAGTTTAGACTCAATGATAGAGATCCTGGTGAATTCCACACCTTTCAGGCCGTGAACACTTAAGTGACGGTTGCTCTGTGAGTGTTGGACTCGTGATCAAGAGGTCACGGGTTCGATTCCGAAACAGCAAAGAAATTTTCTAGTTAGACGGTATTGGCCACCATTCACTGTTTGGGGAGAATCTAGAAGTGTTGTGCCTAGCAGGGTGCAAGGACATTATTGGCAAAGGCTATAACTAATGTAGGATTTCAGGTGTAATCTGTGTAAATTATACTCAAACCATTAACTCGCTAAGGGGTTTCGTCGAAACCTAGGATACAAAATATGCTCGATATATCCGATATCTTCAAACATATAGATTCGATCCACTGTAGTTTGCCTATTTAGTTGTAAAAATACGACTCTAAGGTTCATGCAGAATTTCGAGAGTATCATATTTTTGAAAGATAAGATATCAGTTTTATCTGAAAGCAAGCAGCTTTGGGCGGAGTCAGTATCGGGATTGACGACCGCTCTGTGATACTCTCTTTTCCCAGTCGAAATGAATAACTCAGAGACGTTAAATCATCTGAAACGGAAGGCGAGCAAGCTCGCTAAAGATCCTAACTTCACGTCTATGTTTCCCTCGAAATTTTCAAAAAAATAATTGGGTGAATAGAGGCAATTTTTTTTGTACCTTCAGCATTTTCCTGAGATGATTTGTTACTCGCCAATTTCTTTTGTCCAGTCGAATAACTTGAAAATCCGCGCATTTGGCAGGCTACAGAAGTGAGTTTCATGGAAATATGCAAGTTTGGTGAAAATAATAAGGGAATCGTCTTTCCCATGCTCCAATTGTTGCTGGAATCCCGGTATTTGCGGGAACGATTGCGATTCTCACGAGTTTTATCCTTACTAGAATGACAGTGGCGTACAATACCCCATACGTAGGTGCATTCACAGATTATTTTGTGCTAAATTGGCGGATTCCAGATATTATTCTCACAGAACAAGAATTCTTTATCGTAACTCAGCAACTCCATGTGATTTGTACGTGTCCTATATAGATTATCCAATAGCCAATTCTAAAAATAGTATCGTCTTTATTTTTTTTAGAGTATAAAATTTCAAAATAACAAGAAATATTGCATCTGAATTGGAAGCTTCAAAATGAAACAACAATAACATCGAATGAATGCTGTTTTTCCTTTCGATGAAACAAGACTTCTTTCAGTTAATATGGATTTGAGCACTGTAATTTTTGCGTGATAATCAAAATTCAACATTAGTCTGCTTTGATGATTGGTCGAGACATATTTTCGATGATGAAACAGTTTTTTGGTCATAAAATAAAATTTTCAACTCCAGAAATGCAAAAATTATCAGGAAATTTTGAATCATCAGTACTTCAGATCTTCCATCATTCGCTATGGTCAAAATTTCCCCTTTTCGAAATACAAGTTCTCTGAAACAGTATATGAATGAAAACGTCGGAAGAGGTTTGAAGCTAATGTCTTGACTTGATCACACTCAAAAATAAAATTTCAATTGACGAATTCTGACGAGGATGTAAATTTATTGAAAGAGAATTTTGATAAGTCAGCTTTTCGATGTAACGCAGCGAAAATATCTGAATATAAAGGTTTGGATGTCATGAAGAAACTTCAGAATCTGATAAAGTCGGAAATTGTGAAATATTTTGGGTTTTTTTGAATGTCCTAGTTTCAATCTTCATCTTAAATTTATTCATTCGGAAGCAATAGCCGAACTTTCGTTTATTTTCTGTCCTTCTGAAAATTGTATTATAAGCCTTTGCCATCCATTGAGATTTCCAAACTCATCTGTTCATTCAAGAGTGTGAACAATTTCGCATCATTTATTTTTACTTCTTCTAGTAGTAGATTAATTCGAAAAATGACAAAAAATAATTCATCTCAAATTATTTTCGAAACACTGCTTCAGATTCCGAAATTGAACTTTTTCATTCAAAACACTAATCAATTTCATGTATATTTTCTATCTGAAAAGTGTATTATGCATAATTCGGACATTTTACTGTGGCCTTTACTACCTTTACCATCTATCGAGGTTTCTGAAGTCACCTGTTCATTCAAGAGTGTGAACGATATCGCAGATATCATTAGTCCTTCTGTTAGGAGTAAATTAATTGTAACATTCCGTAAAAAACGGTTCTTCCTTAAATATTTTCGAATACTGTTGTACGAAAGAAAGTTTCACCACCAAAAATACAAAATATGAAGAAATCAGATAGATTGAAAAATTTTGAAAACTGAAAAAACTCACCCAAATTGCATTGAAAAATAATTTTCTGAAATGAAATCGTGTACAAACAATACATCGATCTCGAAAATTTGATAGCAAATATTCTGGATAAAGACACAACAAACAGAACCGAGATAATAAAAAATATTTGAACTTTTTTCACAAATATTGATGCGGAAATATGATAAAGGGGATGTTCAAAAATGCCCTGATGTTTAAATCCTAATGAAGAAGACGTCCATCTCTGAGATGAATTGCCTCGTGGAGAGAGACTCCAATACTGAACTTTTCCTGTAAAGGTAGTTAGGATTGTTTGCGCCCTTCAAATTCAGCCCTTCAATTGCCCGTAGGGTCTCCCCCACCATTATTTTTTAGTGGGGAGTATCAGTCTTATCCTACTATAAGTCTGGCAATCGCTCGCTTAAAATCAGTCTGCGTAGGTTCGTTGTCGTGTGAATGTGTAGCTCTCAAAGACGGGTGTTTGTGTTAGTTCATGAGATACTCGTTTCGGACTTGCACATATTTTTGGATTATTCCCATTTGTGAACATGCTTAACTCTATGACTAAATACGACAACTGCCAGTGTACAAGGTAACTACTTGTTTGAATATTGCCGACCTCATATTACCGGCATCTACGGATTGTCTTTATCTGCCGGTCTTTTTTGTGGAATACGTACGTCGAATATTTGACAAGGACATATGAAATCAAGGATGTTTTGTGCATGGGAGATTTACCAGTTGATCGTAGACTATATCACTGAAAACAAACATGCTCGTGCACCGCGGTTGTTCAATTTTTTTATTGGTGCTGTTTTTGTTCGAGTGATACAAAAATCTCTCTTCAAAACCGACATAATTTACGAAGAAATCGAGGAAGAAATAATATAGATTTCCTCAAAATCATTCTTCAGTTGTTTGATTATAAAAAGTGTAAGTGTTGAGACGTATTATAAAATGTAGATCGTAGCAGCTACCCTTCTGATCGACCCACTGTTTTCCATTTCAATTAATTCACTTCCTATGGCATCTGTCTTTGTTTATTTCGATTATACAACCAACTATTTCCGTAGATAAATATTGGCGCGAAAATGTATTTTATCAAAGTCCAGGAAAAGAATCTATCGGTTCTATGCTATTCAGTAATCACTTATCAGTAGGAAAATAAGCGCCACGACAGACGTTCTGTAAGCTCCGCTGTTCCTTCCGTATCTGCAAAATCAGCTGATCTTGCTGATACTCCCCGACTTTTTCGTATGATGACTAATAGTGAATTGAAGAGAGAACCTATTCAAAATTTTAAGGGCAACCTTTTCATTCGCATTGAATAGGAATATCTCTTTTACGGAATATAAAGACCTTGAAACAGGTCCTACTGTTGGAAGGTTGCACACAATACGCATACGAGTAGTTTTGAGATTCCCTGCTTTTTCCAATAGCCCGCCAATATTTTATCTCGTTTCAAGCAATTCAGTGATTTCTGACTCGATGTAAATTAAGATACTAGCACATCTTGTCTTTAATGTAATTATCCAATACATTGAATTCGTGACCTAATTTGAAAATCTAATTGGAATATTTCTTTGTTAAAGAATATCGAGACGTTTGGATATGACCGAAGATACATTTATGGATAAGGAAAATATGGAGCCCCTCAGTCCCATGAAAATTGACGAGATGTCATTTTACGAAAATGACAGTCCACGTAGAATAGAATGCAGCAGCACATCCCCGTCGCACTGCTCCCACAATTTGGATAGAGAAATGATTGAGGATTTTGATCCCAGTTCCCAGGATTCCGGATATGGAATGTCTTACAATGCCACTTTGAGGAGATTCGTCTCCTTCACATCGCCATCTAGATCTTCGAAGGTGTCCTTTGGTTCTCTTGGATCTAATGACGATGATTTTCTGGAGAGCATGTCGGATTTTGAGCCTATAGATGAAAATTTGCCAGTGAATTTTAGAACGCTTATCAATGGGGAAATCTCAACATTGACTGAAACTGTAAACTACAAGATGTCTCCCCAAGAAAATTCGTTGAGACCCCTATTTCGCCGAGCTTTATCTCTCCACAACGAATCTAGTACGCCAAATTCTCGGAAGGTTAGGAGTTGCTTATTCAAAGGCGAAGAAATTAAATCATTCAAGAGGCCAGAACCACCAACGGAAGATTTCAGCCCTCTACAGTCCAAAAGAACGAAGATATTTTTAGAAAGAGAAAATGTTGTTGTCAAACCAGTACTTAAACGCGCCTTTTCTGCATCAGAAGAAACCATCAAATGTGCTGTGCAAAGATCCGCTGAGGAAGAGTTAATCGGAGATTTTAGCAGGACTTACGCTCTCCCATTGACTCTAGGAAGGCATCAAGATCTTAAATCAATTACATCACAGACTTTAGCTAGACTTATGAAAGGCGAATTCAAAGATACTGTGGCTTCTTTCAAAGTTATAGATTGCAGATATCCCTACGAATTCAATGGTGGACATATCGATGGTGCTCTGAATGTCTACACAAAAGAACAATGTTTGGATTTGCTCAATCAACGAAACTTGGATGACAAAGACGAAAAAGTACACATCCTCATATTCCACTGCGAATTCTCCAGCGAAAGGGGGCCAAACTTGTAAGTATTTCTCACCACTTTTTTCTTTTCTTCAAACAACATATCCCCAGTTCTACCTTGAATATTCTATAAGAAACTCTTTTTGATTGTTCCCATTCTCTTTCCAGATTCAGATATTTACGTCAGATGGACAGATCTAAGAATGAAGCTGCCTATCCTGCCCTGCAGTATCCTGAGATCTATCTTCTAGAAGGTGGCTACAAAAGTTTCTTCACCGAATTCTCTGAAATGTGCGTACCGATAGCGTACAAACAAATGTTGCATCCTGGTCACGAAGAAGATCTCCGATATTTCAGGATGAAGTCGAAAACTTGGAATTCAGATACACGCCCTAGATCACATCGTGGAAATTTAAAGAGATTAGGACTTTGATTTAATGATTTGGTTCATGAATTGTGATTTGGTATGGGTGTATGTGTCTCGATCTTTCCGCAAGTTCATAGGTTCGATTATTTGAGTGTTGATCAAACACTGATTCATGTAAAAAATCGTTTCAGATAGTACTGCGTTATTTGAAAACTCAATGAATTGCGGAAGATTGTGCTGAGAATAAGTGATTATTGTAAATAAAATTCGGGATGCCTAATTGTACAAATTCTGCCATATTGGCATAAGTGCACTTGTAAAAACTGTATATAAGAGTCCTTAAGTACCTAAAATTTTATATAGTTCATCCATTGGATATAGTTACTTACATCCTCTGCAATGCTATCACCAAAGTTTTCTTTTGTTATTTTAAACAGTTTATAGACTGGTTAACAGTCTTTCTTGTGCAATTTAATTAGCAATAATAATGTGATGTTGCATTCTCTTACCAGTTTTCTCTTTGATTTTGCCAATGACACTGGTTTTCGTTTGCAGATTTTTATTCATTATTAGCTCTTAATTTAGCTCAGTATTCAATAATGCATCAGCATATTGCCCATGTGTTCCCGCAACAGGGTTGTTTTTTTACCAGTTTTGAATTTTTAGTTGTGATTTTTGTAAATAATACTAGACTGAATTGAATCACCTTTCCCTGTTGCCAAAATAGTGATACCTTAAAAACCTGTAAAATATATTTTTTTAACTTATAATAAATGTCTATTCGTGAATTTTGAACGAGTCTTTCATTTGTTTTGACTTCAAATTAAAAAATGACTTCGTTGATTCCAATGGATTTTCGATGGTGAAACGGCTTTTAGTACCAGTCGAGTTGGAATAGGATTGAAACTTGTAACCATAATACAACTGATGTCAATCTGTCAGAGACAATTGAGTAATTTTCATGAAAAACAGTAATAATCTCGTGAACTAGGAAATATATATTACCATTAACATTAAATCCATTTATTCCGTTATCTAAGGCATCGAATAGCTAATTCAAAATCAGTTAAAATAAGTCATAGACAAAATATGCAATAAGTTTCAACTTGGTTAAACGAACGGTTGTTTTATTCATTGGATTGAGAATATTGAATGACATTCTTAGCAAGAACAAAATGCTATTCCTGTAATATCTCGTATTTTTGATTAGAAAACAATGAATTATTCAATTTGTGAAATGTTATTGTTTTTATTTACAGGAACACTCGAGCTTCATTTCTTTATACGGGCCAAACTGAAGAACCGACTGAAGCATTAAGAAGAAAAGGGGAAATATAATGTGCCGAGAATACCATAATTAATTTGTTTATTATAAGACTTAGTCATATTTCCAATTCGTAGATCATTGTTTTTGAAATTGACAAAAACCTTTCTGGAAACACATTGGATCTAAAACGCAAATTCTAGAGAATTACGACTACTGTACCCGTAACTGCACAGTTCACAATGGGATCGAAGGAGAACTTAGTTCCTCAAGTTGTGTGTGAAAGAAAACAAAGCATTGAATCAATTGTTTCAATGAATATTGCTTCTGAAGCTATAATTTTCCGATTATTCTAGGTTTCTTGGGCATCGCTTGATAGAGAGTACGTTTTTTTACATCAGTTGATTTGTTTTTGTAAGAAAGTAAGAGCTCTTTCTCGAATCATTCGAACATTTTAAGCATAACTTAAACGGTACTCATTAAATGAATACATGCTCAATGCAATCATGAACTTTTTTTCCATGCAAACATGATGACATATTGTCAGTATGATCACTAATGTATGGCCGCATAAAAAGAATCCATTGGTACTTTCTGAGAATAGTTCAATGTATTATGGATTGCATAATCTCAAAAAATGCGCATTCTTAGGAAAGGAGATGAATCGAAAGCTCTAGATGCAGTTATGTGCAAAAAATTATGAAATATGTGAATCAGTCTAATATATTCTGAGGAAAATACTTTTTGAAGATTCACAGAAAATTCATTTAAATCATTTGAATAAGTAACCTCAACTTCATCACAGTTAATTGAACTAAATAGAATGAAAAAAAACGCACTTCTGCAAAATTTGAATGAATTCGTGCTTGTAGGTAGTGAAACAGTTTCAATATTCAAAGTAGGCATTGTAGACCTCAAGGCACCACACAAATGAACAAGTTCATTCAACTATATATGGGGAAGAAATCATATCAATAAATATGCCAGAAATAAGTAAAGCAAGTCCCATCCCTTTCAGCTGCTGAAATATACAAATGAACATTTTTTTAATCGATTGCGATCAGAAAGGATAGTTGAATCCATCAAAATTTCAAAAATGAAGATCAGTTCTCAGATTTAAAAAAATTCAATATTCCAATTTTTTTTCCTCATGTTCTTGAATTCAATGAATCCCAAAACGGGAAGGAAAAGGGAGAATAAAGACGGGGACTATGAACTCTTTTCTGAAGATTATTAATTTTGACTAGAAATGATCAAATCTCTTCTTTGACATATGGCACATTACGTTATCCTAAAAAAAAATATTTCTATATAGTAGATCCTAGAGTATCAAAGTTATATTCACCAATACTGAGCTTATTTTAGTTCCGTCGATGTAATGAAGTTAAGGGTCGTATTATAAGGTACATGAACAGTCAGTTACAAGAAGTATTTACCAAAGCGAATATTACCGCTAGTATGCTTTACCTACTTCTTTCCTTCTAAAACATTCTTAAATATGAATATATATTGTTTCAAAATTTCCGGCAACGTTTATTAGTGAAAAAATTCCCTCACGTTTGATGTGGAAAAATATTTATACATTACAATTTAGAGCATAAGCCTACATCAATAATTTTTTGTGCAGCTTATCGACAAACATGATTTTTCTACTTCTTAACAGCAGGAAATTCCACCGAATTGTGCTTCTTGTGTCATCTATTGATCTCACCATGAATTCTCGATTTTGATATACGAAAAACGAAACAGCCTCTGCATTACATTGAAGAAACCTCTATTTTGTTCTTTATTGAAAGGAAGATCCCATCGTAGAAGTAACGCATTAACAGATTCCAATCTTTTTGAGCGAGAAACTGAACAGAATTCTTCCAGAGAATCGCTTGTAGTTGTCCCAGATGTCAATAGAGGGCCAGCGCAATGACTAAAATAGCTTCAGGGTTCGTAGTCGAATAAGCAATATCATCAGGATAACATACTACCCGGGTGGTGGCGTGGATAGTATTTTTATGGTTGTATAAAAATAATATTTTAAGATATCCGTATTAGAATTTTGGAAATTCTTCCAGCATTTTTGGATTGAATGGATAGGAAAGCCTTCAATTATTTGAAGTTGATCGATCAGTGAACTAGAACCATTCAATGAATTGCACTGCAATTCAACAGGCCAATCGGGGCTACAAAATATTTAAGAGAAAAACTTGTTTATTCATTTTTTGGAACTTTTAATCAATCGGTGAACCAGGACCGTTCAATGAATCGATATGCAATTCAAATAGTCCATTTGGAGTTCATCGAGGTTTTGAAAGATCTGTAATCATAAGCTGTTCAAACATGAAGTCATCAATTTGCAATGATAATGTCGATTCCTCAAAAAAAAGAAGTTGATAGGTCTGAACTTTTTTAGAGAACGACGAAAGATATGTTATATGGAATTCATTGTTTGGCTGTGTTTTCTCAAAACAGTCAATGTGACAAAAGTCTCAAATCGAAACGAAAATCGAAAGAAAATAATTCTTGAAATTTTCTGCTTTGTTTGATGAAAGAGTCAGATTTGTACTCTGAAACGTCACAGTTCGCTTTCTTTATCGTTTGTATTGTTCCTGTGTTGTTCATTAGGCAATCTTTTCTGCAAGCAAATGCCCTTGACAAATAGTTTGATACTGCAATCCGCAAGGGCGTTTTTCAAGGGAAAAAAACAATTCTTATTCAATTTTTAATAGTTCTGTTTCAGATATTGGGAGTGAAAACCCATGAAAACCTAAATAATGATGCAAAATCCTCCCAAAATAAGCTTTAATGTATTTCAGATTGAAAATGCCCTCGAATTGTCCGTGCCAGCATTTTTGCGCGCATGTTCTAGGGGAACAGCGTGCTATCGTTTTGTCCAAATGTCTGTAATTTTCAAATTTTGAGCCAAAAATGGTCTTAAACGATGAGGTTGGTCTCACTGATGACGAATCCAGCGTCAAAATCGATTTTTGAGATCAACCAGAAGCTACATGAAAATTCCTGTTTGTATTTTCAAATTGGAGTTGAATGTTTGTGTGAATTCTACTGAAAACTGAGGTTCTAACTTTCAAGCCTTTTCGAGAAACTTTGTATAATTTCAGGAAGCTGAGTTATTTTTGTTATCGAAACAACCTTCAGGGCAATCATGTTACAAAAAAAAATTTGCAAAATACCTTCTACGTAAAGAGATATACATTTTCGAAACCTCGCTGGTATAATAAATTAAAAAAACACAAAAAATCATATCGCATAACATACATGGGGTTTTGAATACCCTCATCAGGTGGGAGAAATCTGAAAAAATTTATTGACGTCATTACTTGGACCACCCTGTGAACTGATCTGATCGTATTGAAACTTGATAACTAAGTGACGTATACTGACGTGCATAATATAATGAGGACCGTATCATTGCAAAAATAAAAAAAAATTCCAAGAGTTTTCCTCAAAAAACTAATATTTCAGGAATTATTGATTCAGTTGAATTAGAACTTCGTCTTTAGCTGAAAATTTCGACACGCAAGCTCGTACGAAATTTCATAAGAAATGGAATCACTCTGGAAAGAAGAACAGAATATTTTTCAAAATGTTGTTTCTTAGAAACTATCCATCAAATTCCACTGACATGTTTCCTGAGTCTTCAAGAGGCGATTCTATAACCAAGGACAAGATTCCAGCTCGATTCGATACTTATATTCCGAATTATCACCAAAATAAAATTTTCAATTCATTCACTCTAAAACCGATCGTACACACAATAACATTCGAAAGAAACAACTATATCTATTCAAAATTATTTCACCAATCCTAATTATTCTAAAAATAATAGATTTCTAGATTTTAAATCTAGACTCTGGTTGCAAAATGTCGGCTTGGAGGCTCATGCAGAACATTTCGAAAATCATATGATTAGAGAGAAGAGAGAGAGAGAGAGAAGAAGGGAGATGATGCATAATAAATATGTAGATGTTATTATTTGTAGTTCAAATGTATTCAAATGTACTAATCATATATGTGCGCATGCTCTCCTACATGGTCATCTATGATTGTAACAGTTACCCATGTCATTGAATAATAAAGTCGCAAGCAGAAATGGTTGTTTATCTATCAATTCGAAATATAGCATGTGATCGGCTACTGTACTGGTTCATCTGTGTTTCTCCTTGAGTTCTATTGTGTGCTCCCGTTTTCATAACTTGCATACAATCTGCAGTAGATTTTACAATTTGTTCCTTAGAGTTATACGACACGCAATTATTTATGTCCTCTCTTATTTTCAAATCCTTGTTGGTTTTATCTAACAAATCGTTGATTGTTTCATTATGGATTTCTACGTATGACACCCTGATCAAAAATTTTCTTTGGCTATATAGTTCTATCTGGTCAAAAATATGTTCTATGAACCTTGGTATTATACCTGGGTCTTCCGGTGTTCCGTTCATGGTGTAAGTTTTACCAGATGATGTGGCCCCATACGCGAAAATGGTCAAATTTATTCCTTCTATAGCCGAACTCACATGGGAGGAAATCAGAGTATGATATATTTCGACATTTTTTGTATCTACATTGAATACTTCATCGTACGAATATGTTTCTCCCATAAGTGTTTTATCCTTATCAATTCGATATATCTTTTTTTCGTCAATGATCCAAGGCACGAAATGATTATTACTCTTTTTATGGGGTCTCGCCCGCACAACCACTTTTATATTGTCCGAGGACATTTTATCAACTTTCTATTTTCCGTTTATTTCATTATATGTTTCATGAATGAATACTACGAGAAGTGACATTAAAATAAACGACAGATTCAATTTTTTTCTCTAGGTTAAGATTCCGAGACGCGCATGATTAAGAGAATGATGAATAATGAGAAGATCGTAAAATCGTTTCATAAGGAGGTGAAGCTGGGTTAGGCGGGTTTGAAATATGAATAGGTGACCACTTCGGCAGCAGATTAGAAATCACGCGTAAAAGCTGCTGATTTCACATCCGTCCTTTTCAAGGATTCTTCATTCAAATTTAGAATTTTAAATCTTCCTTGGGCCAATCAACTAACTGCAACCCGTCAAAATCTCAAAAAAATTAATCGAAAAAAGCACTGAAGTAAAGTCAGAAGTTTTTACGCGCTTATTCACATTGCGAAATGGCGACTTGGAAATTTCAATGGAATTACATGAAATATGAAAATTTTCAAAAAAAATTTTTTTTTCAGATTTTTCCATGGATAATTCTTCTTATTGATACTGTAACTCTTCCAACCACGCTTCATTTCAATCAGATGAATATTTTTCGAGTTATTGAAAAATTAAAATTTCAAATGTCTGTAACAAAAAAACCATTCGGCATATTTGGCCCGTTAACAGACTCAACCGAGATATTCAGCATCAAAACCTAACCTGAAAATTTCAAGACTCTAGGTCTTTCCTTTCGGAAGTTACAGCACACACAGTCGGACGAACATAATTAAATTTGACCACGGATTCTTCTTCAGGGAGTCCAACCCAATCGTTTGAGAACCTTTTCGGCTCAAAATTCGAAAATTACAGATATCGTGACGAAATGATAAGGCGCTGTTTCCTAGAACAAGCGCGTAAAAACAAAAATATGGGGGCACTGGAAATGAGGGATATGAAATTCTTGCCTCCAGAATCCTGCGGAAACGTTTTAAAACGAAGGTTTCGAAAGGGTTCAAAAGAATGTATTATTTCTTGGGGGAAAACCCGTTCTAGCACCAGTATGATTGTCAACTATCAACTTCCATTTCAGCCACAAAAAATGCAATAAGAGCAAGAGCACGCCTTCCATATTTACTAAACTCTATATTGATTCTTGAAGATTCGGGATACCTTTTAATATTCGTCCATGCTAGTCCGAGTCATTTCAATTTCATTTCAGTTAATGCCTTCTTTGCTTCTGACGTCTCGAAATTTATTGAGGAACTCATATCATACCAATTTTATCAAGTTGGCGCGGCGTATTTTTGCAAAGGCCGTTCTTTTTCATGTCAGTCTTGGCGTAAGATTAATTTTACGTGTCATTTGTTATATTTATTTCGCAAGTGACCCCGATTAGGTGGCCGAAATCTTATATATCGTTTAGGTATGTTTATTGTGAAAAACCTTATATTTATCGTTCTCATAAGGACGTTATGAATGCGAAAGGCTTCGAATAAATTTTCCTGTTTGCTGCAGTGCGTAGGGTTTTGTTCTGCATCTCGATTCATTATTACCTCGTATTTCTACCAATGGCGTACGTGACAGACCCACGTTTGGCCATATAAAATAATTCAACTGTGAAATCATAGATTGTATTGTAAACTGCTGATTGTGAACGCAAAATTCAAAAAAGCACTGGCTTTAGGAGGACCTTTCATGGTCTTGTTCAAATTCGTTGCCAAAGCGGTCATCTCTTCACGTATTGACCCCCAAACGCAGCTTTACTTTCTGATGGAAAGATTTGGCGATCTCTTTTCTTAACGTCCTCATGAAATTCTACACGAAACTTCAAGCTATTATTTTTCAGTTAAGCACATGATTTCGCGAACACAATAACTTGAGAAAGAATATGCGTTGAGGCTTGATAATTGTAGAGCACAATTACGGAGGCCGAATTCGTGAATTGGTGAAATCAACCTGATGATTCCGCTGATATAACAATTCAAAATTGTATTTTGGACATATTAAGCAGACACATTGGCAAGAGGAATCCCCGTACTCGCTATGTGTTAGCAGGTCGTCAGCTGACGCAGACTTCCTCGCATAATGATCTTGGCCTTATTGTTTCCAGTGATTTGAGTTGGTCTGAACACATCCAGAACATTTGCGCTAAGGCTCGGAGGACTATATATCTTATCTCAAGATCTTTCCGCTATTGCCACCCTAGAGTATGCAGCAACATATACAAGATCTACATCAGTCCTATTCTAGAGTTTGCCGGTCCGGTCTGGTGCCCCAATCTCAGAGGTGATATTGAGTTGTTGGAGTCGGTTCAGCGCTGGGCCACCCGTATACCATATGGACGTATAAGACCTTCTTATGATGACCGCCTGAGGATCATGAATTTCCCGAGATTTACTGACCGTAGGAATAGAGGTGATCTAATTTTCACGTTCAGAGTTTTGCACAGGGAACTTGGTCTCGATTTATCGCAGCTATATACACTCAATCTTAACAACCTGAGAGGACATAATTTTAAGCTCCGGACAACACCAAGACAGTATTTTCTTACCAACCGAGTTTTGCAAGGTTGGAATGCTTTGCCAAATGAAGTAGTGAACTCGCCAAGTGTTAATGTGTTTAAAAATTGGTTAGATCTTCTTGGACTGTTGTGATGTTTGATTTAGTTAGTCGGTATATTGTTTATTTAATTTTATTTCTATTTTTTTGGATGGGTTGCATCCTTTAGGAATACACAGCGTTTGATTGAGTTCAATAATACATCTTAGAGTATACTATATTTTGCTGTTTTTCACATGCTTCTATTAATTGTGAGAATTTTTGTGTTCATTTTTTTTTAATATTATATGCTGAGTCTTTATAGGTTTTCACCTCGACTCTTCTCTATTAATAAATAAATAAATAAATAAATCATTTATGATTTTGCCAACGTTTCGGAACTGGTTGTTCCTTCCTTAAGACAAGAAAATTGTTTTCATTAATTATAGGCAAAACATATAACATTTAACATTATTGCCTCATCACAAAATCAGTCAAGCGCACGATTTAGAGAACACAATAACTGGCGAAAGAATATGCGTTGAGACATGATAATTGTATATCGCAGGAATTTGGACATATCAAGCAGACAATCAACTATGATTTTGCCAACGTTTCGGAACTGGTTGTTCCTTTCTCAAGACTCGAAAATTGTTTTCATTAATTATAGACAAAACATATAACATTTAACATTATTGCCTCATCACAAAATTAATAAAATATATTAAATTAAAAAAGTTAGACAGAGTAAATAGATCAGCTCCAATGTGTGACAGTCAAACAAGATGACATCGGACACATCGCGATTACACATATTTTCATATATGGTCTCAGTATATTCATCATATCAAGACCAGCAAATATAGAGTATGCACATAATGTACAGGTGGAATATCAATCCGGTCACAAACACTAATATTCCACATTATGTTCATACCCTTCATTTGCTGGTCATGATAAGAGTAAGAGTAGACTAAGACCATATATAAAAATATGTGTAATCGCAATGTGTCCGATGTCATCTTGTTTGTTATTGTTATTCCATTGACTGTCACACATCTGAGCTGATATATTTACTCTGCCTAACTTTTTTAATTTTATATATACTATTAAAATTATGAAGAAGCAATAATATGTTTCTTCTATAATCAATAAAAATAATATGTTCTAGCCTTGAGAAAGGAACAACCAGTTCCGAAAGGTTGGAAAAATCATAGTTGATTGTCTGCTTGTTATGTCCAAATTCCTGCGATGTATTGTTTATTTGTTGAACATGGACGTGAACAATAAAGAGTATTTCCCAATGTTTCCAGAGAAATAGATTGGCTCGAATAGAAATCCAATATTTGATTGAAAAATGGCAGCTTGAAAGTTCATGCAGAATTCCGTGAGAATATTAAATATTCGAAAACAAAATCTTGAATTCTTCTAATGAGTTCAAGCATTAAGAAATTTTATAAGTTTGCGTATTAGCGTTGTAGAATAAGTTTGACATTTTTTCTCCAATATCCCCGAAGAAAAATATATGATTGAACTGAGATGTGAAATACTGTTGTGAAATAAGGACCTTAAGGTCTGTGCTTAACTTCATTGCAAGCTAATGAATAGTTGTCGAGAAAATAATCACTTCCAACAAAGATATGGAGAATTCCCCATAAACAGTTTTCTCGGAATTTTTGATCAGTACAATCCTCACGAAATTCTGCATGAAGTTATGCGTAAAATAGAATTCTAAATTGAGCGTCACATCTTCTAGAGATTTTGAGGAAATAATTTTACAATTTCAAAGACCCACGACATTTGACCTAATCAGTATCTCTGAAAATAAACATCAGATCAGAATGAAATTTGGATTATTATTTTCTACTTTCTACTCATTGATTTCTGATGGACAGTTTCGCGAATATAATATTCTTCAACAGAAATTTCAAAAATGCTCGATTTTTTTCAGTTTTACCGATATCATCGATTCGGTATCCTTTGGGATATTGAGAAAATAATCTTATTATTTTGAATTCACAACAAAATTTTGCAAACGTTTTTTCCCAATATAAACATCGCATCAAACACTGCCTGTGCCAAATGTTGTGATCTGTCCAGTAGTCAATTTCCGACATTTTTTTCTCATTTCCTAACGAGTGATTCCTCACGACATTTTTCGGTGGTATTCCTCAGCCAATTTGATCAAATCACAGAAAATGACAATCATACTGAAAAATAAAACCCCTTTCCAACAATATATCTCACGACTCATGTGTCTTTTTCAGAGTTAAGGTGTTGAAGATGGATAAAATGATATTGTGATGGACTTTATGTAGAAAAATATAACTCCTCTCTGACAAAATTGACAAGTCCTAGCAATTTTCCGAAAACATGATTTTTCTTTTAGATAATATCCCTTTTCTGTGCCAGTGAGACACCCTGTACAGGGATGTATCTGCTTCAGGAGTTGGCTTATGACTTGACGACGCAAAAACCGACTTGAGAAATGGAATTTGCCTTAGTATTATTTTCAAAACTTGCCAATTCCGGATGAAATCAAACTTGAAATGCAATGACAATTTGTAGAATGACTGACCACGAAAATCATAATTGATGTTGAAGTTTCGAAGATTTTCCTTTGAATCTCTTCTTTTTTCCATCAATTTATTCGCTCAAGAAACCATAGTTTTCAATCCCAACAAAATTGAACAAAAAACATACAATATTAGAGGCAACAATCTGGTTTTGTAGAGCTCAAGCAAAAATTATTTTAGAAACTTTTATTTATGGTGTTCCCCGAACGAAGATATTGACCACCCCGCTACTGTTGCCACATCCTGTATTATATTCATCTAAATTCATAAAGTTCCGTAGGATATAGGAGGTTTTTATTTTTATACAGTAAAAATATTTGACAACAAAATCCTGAAACAGGTCAATTTTTGTTTCACTTCTACCAAATTTTATGCATGTTTGAAGGATTTTTGTTGTACCCTGTGCCATCCCCATCAACCCTCTAAATTTTTTGAATAGGGAAAGTGGGTCATGTGGTACTTTTTTGGCAAGGTCCTTGTTTCTTCTTTACAGGCGTGCAGAAATTTTGAAAAAAAATTTTTTTTTTTGAAAAATTAGTTACTTTAAAGAGGTTTTCAGTATGAGCACTTTGTCATGGCTCATTTACTTTGAGTAGATGGTACCTGATGAAATTTGTCACCAAATGAAAGTCGACCATTACAGTTTTGTTCATGCACGACTTTCAACCCTTATATAAGAACCCTTTAATGGAGAAAAAAAATGAAGTGACATTGGAAATTTATTTCGGCATTGAAGTACCACCCGAAGAATCACTAACTAATTTTTCAAAAAAAATTTTTTCTTGAAAATTTCTGCACGCCTGTGAAGAAGATACAAAGACCTTGCCAAAAAAGTACCACATGATCTACTCTCCCTGTTCAAAAAATTTAGAGGGTTGATGGGGATGGCACAGGGTGCAACAAAAATCCTTCAAAAATGTATATAAATTTGGTAAAAGTGAAATAAAAATTGACCTGTTTCAGGATTTTGTTGCCAAATATTCATCTTCTGAGAAAATGAATTTATTCCATAATTTTGACGCGCACTGTATACTCTCATTTTCATAGTATCCCTACGAGCTCTTAAACGGTTAAATTCCAATTAGCTAGTATATCCTCAATTTTCTGTCCAATATTTTATTTTCGTAAGGAATTTTGTTCAGAAATTGGACGAAGTAAAGGAGCGTAAATAATAAATTGTTTGAATACTCTCACCTTTGCTGAATATATTGGTCTTAAGCACGCTAAATAAATTCCAGACGGAAAATCAAAACGATATTATCATTATGTGACATCTGAAATGCCGAGAGTCCGAAGTAGAGAGCTGGTATCTCCTTGATGGGTCCACTAAAAGGAACCACAAAGTATTATCGCAACTTCAGTACATATGTAGGGTGTGTAATTTACAGAATCAAGTCTTGACTAAAAATGGGAGGAGTGTTAATGGCGAAACATATCGATAAAATAAGGTCTGATTTATATATCGAGGCGTCCTTAATTATACTTTTTAATCAGCGGAATTGTAAAGCTTTTAAGGGAAAATCTTCGGAATCTCGCATCAATTTTTCACGAAGGTACATAAAGCATTCAAATCTGTCGGAATTGAAAAAAAGCCCACGCAAACCAATAAAGAGTTGAAACTTATCGAAAGACAGGTTGATGCGGTGGTTACCCCCACAAACATGTTCACTTCCATTCCTCAGGTGGTCTTTAATGTGAAACAAGGTGTGAATGGAGCTCTCATAACTAAATTGATTTTTCAAATGCAAATATATTCAGATCTAATATCATAAACTACGCGATATGCAATAGGTTATCGTTATGGGTAGGTCCCCATACTTAAAGATTCTCAAATGAATGCAGAACGATTCTCAAATTTCACAGAAACGTCACTTTCGAAGCTATACAAATAGGAAGGGCGCTCGAAATATTTCATTAAAAAACAACGCTCCTTTTCCTTTCACATGAGTCTTTGGAAGAATGAACTTTTGTTTCTATTTTAGAAGAACCATGGGAAATAAGATACCTTTATGTCTTCATTGATATTCAAAAATATATAGAATCCAGAGTAGAGCACTTATAAGTATCTTTTATTTTGATTGCTGAATAACCTGTAGGCACTCTTTAAAAATATTTTTTAACACAAGAACTGCGATTGAAGTCCTGATGTGATACCTGGAGTTCAAACTCTCTTATTGATATAGGGATGAGCGGTAGGGCTTCTAAAATATTAACTTTATTGAAAATGATACAAAGGAATAATTCTATTGAAATTCAGACATAGCTTCGCCATACGTATATAATATCAAGACTGAAAAAGTGAATAGTTCAGAATGAAATTTATAAAAAACCCTGAAAAGCACTGACGTGGGGTCAGGAGCTTTTACGCGTTTGTTCACAGTCGAAGCCATTTCCTCAAGACATTTTGCATGACCTTGTACACCGTCATTTTTCAAACAAGTGCAGAATTTTGATACGATCATATCTGCATTATTCCTAGACATTTGGGGCCTTTGACAACACAACACATGTGTCTGTCAGAGGGGCACTTGTAAGGCGAGGAGTAAAGGATACCATTATGAAATGGTTGTATGAGGTGCTCTCGACGAGGACAGCTGAGACATTGGTGGGCAGTCAGACCATCTCTGTTGAAACTACTCACGGAACATCTCAAGGATGAGTTTTATCCCCCCTCCTATGAAGCCTGGTTGTGGATGAACTATTGAACAGGCTAACGGAGCTTGGCTTCGAATGAATAGGCTATGCCGATGATATAGTCCTAATAGTAAGAGAAAAATTAGAGGATGTCCTCTGTGAGTTGTTGCAGAGGGGCCTCAGAATTATTGAGCAGTGGTGCTTATCAGTGGGTCTCAACATTAACCCAGCAAAGACCACAGTAATTCCCTCTACTCGGAAGAAAAACCTTCCAGCTATGAAATCCATTTCGGTAAATGGAGTTATTGTAGAATGGAAGTCTGAAGTCAAATATCTGGGAGTCACCCTAGATAGCTTCTGTGGAATGAGCATGTAAAAATTATTGCTAGTGAAGCGATGAGGGCTTTAATGGTGTGCAGAAGACTATCCGGTAAAACTTGGAACTGTAACCCTAAAATACTGCGATGGATGTACGTCATGATTGTTAGACCGATAATAACATAAGAGGCAGTAGTCTGGTTTGCTAAAGCAGGGTAGATAAGCACGGGGAAAATACGCGACAAGGTACAAAGGCTTGCCTGTGTTCGCATCACTGGTACTATGAGAACGTGCCCGACTAGAGCACTTGAGGTCATCATAGATCTCAGTCCTCTACATCTAGTGATCGATAGTGTAGCCCATGAAGCTATCCTCAGAATTTCTAGGGAAGGTACAGGTAATGGGAGAATTAAATGTCAGAGAGCCTGGTCCTCTCTGAACAAGTAGATCTCATCAGCGAACCTACCTAGTGATGTTATGATTAAAAAAGTAAGCATCGATACACTACCCAAAACTTCAAATCAAATACCGTTAAATGGTATACAGATGGTTCTAAAACCACGATGGAGGCCGGCGCTGGAGTATACGGGCCTAGAACCAAGTGTACACTATCGCTAGGCTCCTACTTGAGTGTTTTCCACGCAGAAATACCTGCAACCGAAAGATGCATAAATCTGGGGAGAAACTATCAAGGGTTTGACACAGTGATCCATTCTGATAGTCAAGCTGAAGTAGGCAAGAATAACAAGGTCTCCTTAGTCTGTGTTCTGGGTACTCAGGAATCACAGGAAATGAAGTGGCTAACACTCTAGCCAGAAAGGGAGCACATAAGCTACCTACTGGCCCAGAACCTTTCTGTTGTATAGACAAATGTACCTATAAGAAGGAGTTTTTGGAGAAGGAAGAAAATGAAAGAGGGGCACTCTGGAGGAATTCTCCAGGAATGGAACAATCTGAAAAGTTCCTTCGGAACTTTGAAATTGCTGGATCCAAAAATCATTTGGATCTCAGTAAGAACAAGCAACTCCTCCCCACTGGTTTCCTCACAGGACACTGTCGCCGAGGAAGCATATGATGAGAATGGGCTTATCAGAAACTGACGAGTGGAGAATCTGTGGGGAAGAGGAGGAGACTTCTGTTCACCTGAACACAGATTGCCTCGCCATTGTGAGCCTGCGCAAGAAATATCTTGGACAGGAGCATTATAGGAGGAATGAGCCTACTTGAAGCCCTCACAGATATTAGAATTCATCAGAGCTCTAGAGCTGGAGGGCGAGGTGTAGGTACCGCATGCGAAAAACAGCTCCGACGAGGTGGCAAATATACCTTAAGATCGCAGTGGAATGTTATCCCTCACCAAACTATTAACTAGCTGCATTATTGGTAATATTAGGAAAATAAAATTTCCTACGAAATCATTGTGATTTTAACTTTTCACGAATTAGGCCTTCTCAATTAACCCCCAAACCTGCTATGAAAATATGGAGTCTCTTATAGTCGTTTTTTTCGGATGTTACGGCATATTTCTACCCTAATACCTCTGGAAATGAACATCAGATCACTTTGAAATTTAAAAAACTGTTGTCGATTACTATCTTTAAGGTCTGGGCCGAATTCCATCGAGATCTAGTAAATAAATCAGAAAAACTTTTTTATCGATGAAGATGTGGATAATTCGCGAAAAAAATGAATTCGTAAGTGCGCGCTGATGTTCCCCAAATAATTACGAAGTTTCGATGTGATCGCATTTACACTTCTTGAGATATTGAGGAAATAAACTAAAAATTTAAAACAACGAAATTTGACATCAATTTCTTATATATCTCCACAAGTAAACATCGGATCGAACTGAAATCTGAAACATCGTGGTTTAATTTTGATTTTAAGGTCTCTCCCAATTTTCGTTAAGATCTATTCAACATTTCCTAAGAAAAAAAAATTTTGCAGAAAAATTTCAAACATTTTGGAATGAACATTTTTTTAAAATTTTCTAACCACTGGACCCATAAGAAATTCTGCAATATGTTTTGCCTTAGTATTTTTCAGATAATTACAAAGTTTCGATCTGATCGCGTTTGTACTTCTTGAGATATTAAGGATATAACGTCAAAATTTCAATCAACAACGAAATTATACAAATTTTTTTCCATATGACTCCGAAAGTAAACATCGTATCGAATTGAAACTTGACACATTCTTGTACAAGAATGATCCTAAGGTTTTTGCCAAATTTCATTGAAAGCTGCATCAGTACTTCATGAGATATCGATGAAATAACCTCAGAATTTCATATGGGCATTACTCCGAAACTGTTCGGCCGCTTTTGCCCACTAACGAACTCAACCGAGATATTCAAGAGCGAAACCTATCCTTGAAATTTCGAGACAGGAGCTTTCTTCAGATATAGCAGGTGGAATAGCCAATCTTCTTCCATGGATTTTTCAACAAGGTTATCATCTTTGAAGAAGTACATTGAGTGCAAATTAACACAAGACGAAGAGGTGTACTGATAACAATTATCGTCAGATAGGAATTTTTTGGAAAGATTATTGTATTGTTGATAGTTGGGATTGAGAATAGATGGTAATGAAAAAATGTATCGAAGTAGACAATACGAAAATGGAGAATTATAAAAATTCTTAATTCAACAAAATATGCATCTACCTCAACTAATTCGTGATAGATAATGATAATGATTATGATACCCCTTTTCATGCATGAAAATTAAATTTTTCTGAGAATATTTCTGTATTTTTTTTATCCCAATTCAGTGAATTTCATGATGCTAGGATGTAATATTCCTAATTTTGAAAAACTTATGGCATTTTCAATTGCATCAATTAATTCTATTATTATATTCAAAGAGGTTACAATTCGATTCTTGAAATTTTTATCCTCATATGAAAATAAAATTATCGCTGAGTTGGCTAAAATTTCCAGAGACTTTCAAAACTGAGAAGCAATTGTTCTTTGATTTCTCTCAAGAAATAATACAGTTCCATTGAAATTTTCAATAACCTTCTCTGTTAGAGATATATCTGAGTTTAAATTAGTGATGATTTTATTTTGATTTTCCGAAAGCTTTCTTAGTGGTTTTTCGTAATGGGGTGCGTCGTTTGCGTCCAAATTTCCAGTTATACCTTCTATAACAGTTCCTAATCCTTCTATGCGACCTCTTTCGGTCCTTCCCAATGAAATCAAGCCTGTCAATTCTGCCCAGGTGAATCTGAAGAACTCCCAGGCTGTCCTTGAGGGATATATTCGCTATGAATTTTTATTTTTCGGTTTTGAAGAACTTGTTTCTTCATAAAAGTTATGCTATAGAACCTGGTCGATATGTTAATGGCTTATGTCTTTCCTCGATATGTTTTCCAATAATGGAATACTGTTTACTCCTTATGGCCTCGTTCAATTTCTTGTGAATCTCGTTACCTTTTTCCTTGTAATTTTTTATATAATTACTAATTTACAATTTCTTAAGGTTTCGATGGTGTGGTTGTGAGCATTAATTTTTGCTTTGGAAGGTCAATATCATATTTACTTGCCTGACATATTTCACAGTTGTTAATATACTCTGTTAAATTTTTCTTAATACTAGGCCAGTTATATGATCTTTTATTCTAGCAACTGTTCCAGAAAAACCTATATGATTCGTTTTTCCTTCATGCATAAACGTAATGGTTCGAATCTGTTCATCTTTTTCCGTTATCTAATCCAGAATATGATAGCATTCACCAGCTTGCAGGCAGATTGCTTGAAAGTTTTTCTGAGGATTTACAAATTCACAAATAATATTTGTCTTCTTGGAAATATATTTATATATTCAAATCATTAGTCGCCAGTTGAACATAACTTCTTTGCTTGGTAGGGAAAATTTAACCACTCAAGCCTTCGCGGGGAGTGAAAAACAATATCAAAAACTACTTGATTGTCAAAAATATTTGAAGCTTTTTAAAAAATGGTTATTCATCTTCCTCTACGATTTCCTCAGTATTGCCTAATTTTTTCGAAGATAAATGATAGATTAAGATTTTCGTATCTGAATTTATGAACACGTAATTTATCATGCTGAGATTTTTGGTCCAATCTAGATTATCTAATCCGCATTAGCTAGTCAATGTCCATGGACGTTCGAACTTGATATGGGCATAAAACGGACGTCCCATGGATGTCGCGTGCTGTACATCCAATGAACGTCCATGTTCCTACGTACAATATACATCAACTCGACGTCCATGGATGTTTGGACGTAAAATGTACCTAAAATGGATATCCAATGGATGTTGCGTGCTGTTCATCCAATGGACGTTCATGTTCCTACATTCAATATACATCCATTCGACGTCCATGGACGTTTGGACATAACATGTACCTAAAATGGAAGTCCAATGGATGTCGCGTGCTGTACATCCAATGGACGTCCATGTTCCTTCGTACAATGTACATCCATTCGACGTCCATGGAAGTTTGGACATAACATGTAGCTAAAATGGGCGTCCAATGGATGTCGTATTCTGTGTGGGTGGTTTATCGTTTGTATTGTTCCTGTACTGTTCATTAGGCAATCTGTTTTCGAAGAAACTGCCCTTGACGAATAATTCAATCCTGCAATACGCAAGGGCGTTTTTCACGAAAAAACAATTTTTATTTGATTTATAATAGTTCTATTTCAGATATTGGGGGTGAAAATTCAGAAAAAACCTAATAATATGAGTGGAAGATTGTGCCATTTTCGTCAGCATTCTACAACTAAATACCAAGTATCAATCCGATCAAATCAGTATTTTTGAGTTACTGAGTAAATAACTTCAAAATTTTGAATGAGTATAACTCCTGAACCGTTCTGCTGGGGATGCCTAGAAAGCAGCTCAACATTAACATTCAGATGCGCAGCCCATTCTGAAAATTAGAAAATTTCAAGTGGCTCACTTCCGCCGGAAAGCTATCGTGGCAACGTTCGGACAGAATGAGTTTCATGCATGTCTCACGAAATAGCATATTTTATGTTTTTCTTTATCTATTTAGATACAAGATTTCACTTTTTGCTCGCATGTTCTAGGGAAACAGCGTGCTATCGTTTTGTCCAAATGTCTTTCATTTTCGATGATTGAGCCGAAAATGGTCTTAAACGACTAGGTTGACGAATCCGATGTAAAAATCGATTCTGTCCGGCCGGAAAGCCGGTCATCACCACGATAACGGGCGTACAGAGGATTCTATCTACTTGAAAATTTCAGGAAGGGTTGCATTTTAAAATACGAAGGTTAAATTCGTTAATGGCTCGAATCAGCCGAATAGTTTCGGAGTTAAAGCAATTTGAAATTTTGAGGTTATTTTCCTCATATCTGAGAAACAACTGCAGCGATTGAATTGAAACTTGGTTGTTAGTTGGAGCATAACGACGCACAACTTTGAGCAGAAATTCTTCGGAACTCTATGGTTACCAAATTCGAAAAAAAATTTTTTCAAAATTTTTTTCGAAAACATTTTTTTTTTCTGGAATTATTGTTCATATTCGGGATAAATTTCAGTTTTACTTTGAACTTCATATTTCACAGCAGTGTATCAAATTTCAGTTCGATTAGTTTCACAGATATTGGGAAAAAGTATGTAGAATTTCGTGGTTTTCTTCTCAATATCATTGTTTTTTTGGTATAAATCAAGGAATACTGATTTAATCATGATGAAATTCTCAGCTAGTTTGAAATGTTGAAGGACAACATTGTGCAATTTCGTGAAGATCGTGATATCAGAACATTTAAAAAAAAAATTATTTTCTTCTAATATTCAATATTCTGTGATCTTCTCGTCATATTATCCTCATTAAATTCTGTATGAACCTTCGAACTGTTATTTTTCGATAAAATACTTGATTTCAAGTCGATCTAATCTGTATTTTTGGAAATATTGGGAAAATAAAATTTTGAATGGGTATATCTGCGGAATCATTGGGTGGATTTTACCCATTCACGAATTCGGCCGTAATTAAGGACCAAACCTTCTCTACAAATATCGAGTTTCTAGGTTGTTTCTTTCGGAAGTTATTGTCAGCCGTTAGGCCGACCGTAAACACAATAACTTCCGGAAGAAACGACTCCTCTACAAATATTGAGTTTCTAAGTTGTTTCTTTCGGAAGTTATTGTGTTTACGCAGTCGGCCGTTCCGAAAGAACCGACTTAGAAACTCGATATTGGTAGAGTAGGTTTGGGGCTTAATTACGAAGGTCGAATTTGTGAATGGGTGAAATCCGCCTTATGATTCCGTAGATATTCCCATTCAAAATTTAATTTTTCCAATATTTTCGAAAATACAGATTAGATCGAATTGAAATCCAGTAATTTATCGGAAAAAAATCTAGAAAAGCTCTGCCGTGAAGGCACACGCGCATGTTCAAATTCGTTGCCGAAGCGGTCATCCACATAGAACATGCACGCAAAAGCTGCTGTCTTCACGGCAGGGCTTTTCTAGATTTTTTAACTCACTTAACACTTTCTCAATTCACGAGTTTTGAATAATTCGGTATTGAAATGGTGAAATGGTTCAAATTGAGTGGAGGAGAGTGTGTATATGACACATTACCTCACGGAACGCCCCAAGGTTTCTACCGTTTAAACAGCCAATATTTGAAACGAAATTTAAAAGATAATTTTCTCCTTGAAAATTGGAATATTCGACGGCAATTTGAGTTCTCCAGTATGCTAATGGACAGAATGATCGATTCCAAAAATACAAAATAAATGCAAGAGGCCTATTGAATCTGACATCAGATATTCTAGCAAAATATCAAAACGCTGGTCCCCAGAACAAGCGCGAAAAAAGCATACATTTACCAAACTACAAGTGGATTTATGAGTCGCACGGATTTGCTGCCCTTGTGAATGTTCAAAATAGAAAACTAATCAACAAGAATTGTATTCAAACCCTATGATATGAAATTCATAACTACGAAGATGAAACAACACTCCTTACAAATCGAGAAATACATATATAAAATCAACATAATTGAGAAAATACGATCCAAACCCACACAGAATTCCCATTAGCATTCGGAAGTAGTATTTTCAAAAGCTAGCTATATTCTTTTCAAGATCGCGAAAACATACATGTATTACTCCGAACTACTAATTAAGAGCACACTGTTGTTGTTGTATGATATAACTCAATTGTCTCGCTTCTAGTGTATACATTTCTTCACAGAAGAAATTTGATACTTGTTGGAATATGAATTAATTAGATTCTCAGGATGAGAAGTTCAATCAGTATAGTTTCGAGATGATAATTTACGAATACGAAAGCGTATTACTTGTTCACATTTCCCATTTACGAGAGATAATTAGGATAGATTAAAATCTCGAAACCTCCTTCGGATCTAGAGGAAATTAACTACTGATATAATCGAAAACTTAAATCGCACCTCACCCTATGACAGTGAATTTACTTCATTAATGCGTCCGCTTTAATTCCCAGGGGTACCCTTGTGTCTAGTAAGGGTCAGAATATAAACACGTTGTTGTACTTCATTCTTGATAACATGTACTCATACTCTGTATCCAGGGAAATAGGTAAACAATGGACTGCGCACAGTGATGGAGAGATACATGAAAATCAAGAGTGCTAGGGGCGTCAGAAACATCGGCTAATTCTAACCTAATTCACAAAAATTAGGTAAACAGTTCAGGGATCAATATATCGGTACATCAAATACACTGCTCAAATGAAACAATGGACCAACGTAATAATTTTGAATATTTTTCTCTTGAATATCAATTAGGTATTATTCCCCTTTCTAATCATTTGAGACAATTTTCGACTAAAAAATCGAACAATTGGGCAAAATGATAACGGTCTTGTTCCTTGGAACAAGCGCGTAAAATCCTATTTCTTCCAATATTTCCCACAAATCCAAACTGAATAGGTAAATATAAAGGAAAATTCAGATTTAGAAACAGATTCTTCGGCCAATTTTGTTCTATAAATGTTTTTCAATTCTCGACCACTGAAGAAATAAGCCCCCCTAACATGAATAGTGGGACTTTTGGTGAATTTGTTGCCTCCTCTGTAATTTGCGGGAAAATGATTATTTTCTGGCGAATTCGGAAAAACGAAAACAACCTCAAAGTTCCATTCGACGCTCAATATTATTTTGTGATTACGAAAACCATAGAATGAAAAATATTCGTTTTTTAGGTTTTTTCTGGGCAACTCTTGTCTGTGTCTGTTGTCTGTGGGTTCTTGACAATTTATGTATTCGAAAAATTTTTCTAACTCTTTCCTTCCATGTTGCCAGATTTCAAAAATGTCATTTTATAATCTGGCAACATGGAAGGATATATTATATATAGATATTCAGATTCTGGAACTCTATAGACTTGTCTATATTTAGAGAGAGTTTGTTGAAAGCTAACAACACACTAATCGTTACAAACAGTACAAACAACAATGGTCTCAACACTCTATCCTGAGGGACTCCGGTACTCATTTCACGATATCCACGTACTATATTACCTATTTTCACCTGAAGACCCATATTCTTCAGAAAAAATGTAAGTATCTGATGTGCCTTACCTCTAATCCCACAATAGTTCCATTTGTACAGCAATATATCGTGATTCACCGAATTCAATGCTTAGCCGAATCTAGAAAAGCTAATTTTTTTTATTTATTGTTGTACAAGGAACATAAACAGGATTACTAATCTCATGAATAGTATTTGCAGAATAATCTGAATAAATAAATAATATAGTTAGCGAAAAAATCAGTGACAAATCAATTAACTTACAGTGAACAACAAACAACAACAAGAGAAAATCAACATCGAGAGAAAATGTTTTTTCAGGAGCACTCTCGAATTCAAAACATTACCATAGAAAATGTCTATAGCTTCTTGGAGTTCGTTACTGGCACTAAATGTTGACATATGTAGGCCAGCTAGCTGCAACAAACACGGCACCTGCAACTCACCACTAACAACTTTCTTCATCATATGGAAATTATTCATTTTTCGCCTGCCCTGAAGGGATAGAAGATTGGAATGTTTACGTACTAGGCAATAAATATCTTGATTATCACGAATGGTAAAATCACAATTGAAACTCAAAAATTTGAGCATTTTGTTTTGAATACTTTCAATTCTGTTAATATGAATTTCATACTGGGGACTCCAGATTACAGAGGCAAAACTGACCCTTTTAAACACAAAGGCGTAGTAGAAACTGAGAATTCATTAATAGTTTTTGAAGATTCTAAATTTTCTGGATAAAAAACCGAGCATCCTGTTGGCACTGTTAACGATACAATCAATATGTTAAATAAAAGTCAGTTTCCGATCCATCATCACACCCAAGTCTCTGATCTGATCGACTCTGACCAAGGCCGAACCACCAAGATAATATGGAAATAGTATAGGAGTGTTTCTACGATGAAAAGAGATAACTTGACACTTCGGCACATTCAGATGAAGCTGGTGAGTGCTGCAGAACACTTCGAACCTCTTCAACTACTCCAGAAGAGCAGCACAGTCATCGCTAGACTTACTGACGGGAAATATTTTCAAATCATCAGTATATATGAGTATCCTGCACCGTTGGAAAACACTAATGATATTATTAATGTAGATTGAGAAAAATAGAGGTCCAAGGTGGGAACCCTGAGGTACACCGGAAGTGCAAGCAAACCCACCAACCCAAACACCAACTCCGGAGAGACGTTTAACATGTACATCATACTGCCACTGGTGCACTTTTATCAAGTCTCCGGTCACTCGAGTAACCTAATGTATCTTTGGCTGGGAGCAATTATATTGAAACAATTAAAACGATTAACGAATATGAACGATCGCAAGGTTTCGGAACCTTTATTCGTTTCAGATATTTGGAGAGAAAACCCATAGAACATTGAATAAAATGCAAACAACCCCTTTCGGAATATCCTTCAATCGATAAGCCTCCTTGTTGTTGTCTCAAAGTCAAGGTCCTTAAAAAACGATATTTAGTGGGTATTGTGGCAGTTTGGGGAATTGATGAATGGGTTACACCAATTCTACCCTCTTTTCTCCGACCTCCCTGATTCAATAGGACGGCTTGTCTGACGTACATTAATCACAGTTTGAATGTCTACTATTGTTTTGCATGCACATTTTCGTACTATTTGCAAGCCCAAACCGCCTAGAATATCGATTTCCTAAAATGAGAATCTTTCGAGATAGAATCGATAAAATTACAAAATGGATTACTACTAATATATTCTTAATTACAGGCTCATACGAATGTGTTTGAAATTATTACCAATTATTATAAGGTCTGAATCGACAGGCGAAGTTCTAGAAAAGCCTGACGTGAAATCAGCAGCTTTTGCGCGTATGTTCAAATTTGTTGCCTAATCGGTCATCTTTTTACGTATTGATCCCGAAAAACACACTTTAACTTCCTGACATAATACATGTCACAAGTTTTTCACTTTATTCCCGATATTTTATTAGATTTCTAGTTCGAAATGAACAATTATGGATCTATGGGAGATGATTCCCCAACAAAGGGTCCTGTAGCGTTCTTCGTTTATCTGAGGATCTGAAAATCATCGCTTGGAGGACTGAACCTGATCGAAAGACCCTCTCGGTCATGAGCAAATGTAGGTGATATTATTTACTGCTTTCTTCTGGTTTTCTGTCCCTCTTTCTGTTTCAGATATTATGTCAAGATATTTTGTCGAAATGAATTCAAGATGACGAAAAAATTATTTTCCAATGAAAAAGATGCCATCCATCTTCTATAAACAAATTACTACACTTATACGGGGAGCCAGAATTTTTCCTGAGGTTTTTATCTGTGCTCTTGTATCATACGCAAATAAGTATGGTACCCCGTTCACATTTCCTCTGCTAATACTGTGATATATCTTAGAATGTAATGCTCGTTCTCAAAAGAATATATATATGTATACTTCCTGATAGAAAATTTGCTGATTCGGTCTCCAGGGCCGATCGTGAACACAATGACTTCCAAAAGAAAAGACTAAGAAACTCCATATTTGTGTAGTAGGTTTCGACCTTGATAAAGAAGGCCGAATTCGTGAATGGGTAGAATCCACCCAGTGATTCTGCAGATATTCATATACAAACCCTATATCCTGACTCGCACAAGCTTTGAGCTTCTAAGGAGTTTTCTTGAAGCCTAGGATAATAGAAAAGTACTGATACAAAGGAATTATACTATAATTCAAAAGATACAAAATACAGATTAGATTGGATTGAAATCCAGAACCTGAATGAAAAATGACAGCTTGATGGTTCATATAGAATTTCGTGAGGATGAGAAATCACAGAAAGAAAAATGTTGAAATATGTTCTTATGATATGATCCTCGCGAATTTTCGCAGAAAGTTTTTCATCGGCATTTCTAAACTAGCTTCTGAGTATCATCATAATTGAATCAGTAGTTTCTCAATTATTTCGGAAACATCAAAGATACCGAGGAAAAAACCACGAACTATGACTATCGAATTGAAGTTCGGTGCACAGCTGTGAAATATAAAGTTCTGCAAACTGCTAAGTCTCAATTCAATAGGTATACAGTTTCTGAAATATCACGGAAATAATAATGAAAATTTCAAATGAGAATAATTCCGAAATCATTTGGCTGATTTTGTCCAATAAGAACTTGACCGTCGCATTTAAAATGCAACCCACCCTGAAAGTTTCAAGTGCATAGGATTCTCCTTAAGCCTTTTTTTGTGCCTACGGCCTGCCGAATAGAATCGATTTTGACACCGGATTTGTCATTTGTGAGTCCTACCTCTTCGTTTGAGAACATTTTCGTGAAAAAATTCGAAAATAACTGACATTTGAAGATAATGATTGCACGCTGTTTTCCAGAACAGCACGAAAAAATAATGAAATCTCTTAAACGGAAACAGGCATGCATCCGTTATTCATAGGCCTACTGTTGCTATCTTGAAACTTGACCTTGAAATATAAAAATTCGGACATTTCGATTTTTCTGGGAGAGAGTTTTGAGGGAGACCTACTATTCAAACTGGAGAACGTGAAAACTTAACTATTCCGGGTAATCTCAAATAATACTCGGGATCGACCCCGATTCCTCCACCATTTTGCTACTGTAGAAAATATCGCTGGCGCATGCATCTCTTACTTATGAGCTATTCCTAAAATAATTCCATTTTACGAAGAAGTAGACTCTAGAATACCTATGATAATTACAGACCAATTGCAGTTATACCATGATTGCAAAAAGTCCTCGGAACAGTTATGGTGAACAAAATGTTGGAATGAATAGGAAAGAAATATAGATAGATGTGCTTTGGCACGCATGTTCAAATTCGTAGCAAAAGCGGCCATCTTTTCACGTATTGAGCCCGCCAAACGCTTTTTTTACTTCCTGATGGACAGATTTGGTGATCTTATTATGATATTATCTTCACGAAATTCTATAGAACCTTACTTTGTTAGATGTTTCGACACATAAAATTGGAATTTCGATTTCACCTAGTGATATTTTCACGGAATACTTAGTGTTCTCATAAGATCAATGGATTCGATGAACGCATGAGAGCTATTTGCTTCATATATTCCGTTACCAGGTAGACTCGTTTGAATTTAATATATTGTGTAGCGAGCGCCCTCTCTCAGCTCTTACTTAAGTCGCGCGCGCAGTACCATCTTGCGTCTTAAGTTATCTGCCTGTAACGCTTGGCCAACATCATCGGTCAGCGTACAGGGGGCGCTAGCGCGCACGCTGTCCCGGTTAGATCCTCTCAAGATCTCGGATATACGCTCATCCCCAACGGTCTGGTACACTCCCTTGTGGTCCTCACAAGGGGTGTCCACTCACGTAGGCATGTAAACGGCTTAGTTTGGTGCATGCCCTGACGAGTTCCCCCAAACTAAGCCGGGACGAAACGTGACATTTCTCCAAAGAGGTTGAAGCTACCTCGCAAACCTTCTAAAGCTTCAGTGGTGACTTTCCGACGTGATTCATTTCAACGACGGTGTCACAGTTTCTGTCCCTCCGCGATCATCTTCGTTTCCAGTGAGAACCTCGCTTGTCACTGTGCGATCCTATCCGTTCCTCCCTCGGCGATGGTTCGGCAACCATACCGAGGAGGTTCCACACCGCCACTTCGCTCTCGTGCTGCAACTCGCTGATCAAAGATGTGCTCACTAATGCACCCAGCTCACTGCACGAAATCGAGTGGTATAGGAACTCACAAGTGGCGCAGCGTTTCTCACATTTCAAAGGCACACAACTGCTCCGCATCACGGCCGCACTTGTGGGAAATCTTCTGGTCTATTCGGCCATGACTACATTCCGTCAAAAGCTGACCTCCTCTAAATCGGTCACACTCCTCGAACGACGAGGCAGAGCGCTCTAGCACACAGTCTACACGGCTCAACACAAACGGTTTGGTCAACCGTGCAACGCCGTAGACTCGTGCTCAACAGCGCAGCAATTGCACAACGGCTCGCTCAAAGCCGCGTTTTAGAGGAGAACACCTTTTCGGTCTCGGTCACACTCCTCCAGATACATCTTTCTGGTATCGTTTCCACTGGAAGGGGAGTCCTGTAGCGAGCGCCCTCTCTCAGCTCTTACTTAAGTCGCGCGCGCAGTACCATCTTGCGTCTTAAGTTATCTGCCTGTAACGCTTGGCCAACATCATCGGTCAGCGTACAGGGGGCTATGTCCCGGTTAGATCCTCTCAAGATCTCGGATATACGCTCATTCCCAACGGTCTGGTACACTCCCTTGTGGTCCTCACAAGGGGTGTCCACTCACGTAGGCATGTAAACGGCTTAGTTTGGTGCATGCCCTGACGAGTTCCCCCAAACTAAGCCGGGACGAAACGTGACATTTCTCCAAAGAGGTTGAAGCTACCTCGCAAACCTTCAAAAGCTTCAATTGAATGTTTCCTTTCTTATCGGTAGCTCAGGGGTTAGAGCTTATGCCTCATGATCGTAAGATCTGGGGTTCAAGTCCTTGACCAGGAACTTTTTCGGATTTCAGGGCATCGTCCAATCATTCGTTGTTTGGTAAACAATTAACAGTGCTGTTCCTAACGTGGCGCAAGGAATTAGTAACGAAGCCTGCACAGAACTCACCCGGTATGCTAACTCGCAGAAGCTTTAAGCTTCTGAGGGGTTTCGTTGAATCCTAGGATAGTCGGAAAATACAAAAAAAAATATCAAGTTTTATTCTGGTTAAGCTGTGAATACTTTTTCGGTCCAAGCAGAACAGTTTCTTACTTATACCTTGAACTGAGTACAGGAGAAGCCAGCAGTGATATTGGTGTGTTTGAAACAGTACTTCTTCTGAAAGAATCCGCAGATCTCTTTTCACTTGTGGATTAGAGAGTATTTAGGACTATTGGTACAAGGCGTGCATCCATTCCAGGGGGCTGGCTTGGGTTGGCAAGTTATCAACAATATTGTATAACTCTTTTAAGTTACCATGGGATTTGCATCAGATAGCCCCATAGTCACTTCACGAACTAGGGCATCTAGGGCAGTTTGCAGAGACGTTGTATGGCTATAAATGGTGCTTGAAGGAAATAGTTCTGTATCAAGAAGCAAAAAGAGTTCATACACAGAAAATTATTTTTTATGAAACTGGCGGAAGTAAAGTTCGTATACTTAAATTGTTGAAATTTATAAAACTGAACGCTGGATTGTCAAGCTGCCCAGATTCATTTTTAAGCAAAATCTAATTAAATTACGTATTGAAATTCTGTCTGAGAAGAAGATCACAAAGATCTCACCGGAATGATTTTAAGGAGATCATGGGGTACCTCAAGCATCTGTTTTGGGCCCATACTTTTCCTGAGTTATATAAACGATATTTTCATCAGGCATTGTAACGGTATGAATTTTAAATGTGATGGTTTTCTTCCATAATTGTTAATTCAAAATGCCCAGGCAGCATCACATAAAAGAGTGAAGTCCAGAAATGGTTTTCAATCAATTCGATAAGAATGAATAAGGTGAAACTTTTATGTTGGTTTTGAGGACACTGAAGAACATTGGTGATAAACGAATAATAAAAACAGCATATTTCGCAAATGAGGTAGTAAACGAGGGTCATTTCTAAATTGTTCCAATCATTTAGTCCATGAAAAAAAGCGTGTTATGTATATAATGAAGAGTAGGAATTCTTATAGACTTTCCATTTCACTTATTGAAGAATTAAAGCAGCTTATTCGAACCTTGACCAAACCTATCCCGAATATTTCTAGTCCCCTAGGTTTGTTCCGCTGATCGTTACAGTGATTACAGCCACCCTGACGGAATTATAGAATTGAATCGTTCAACAGCAGTTTCAGTTCAAAATTTGAACTTGACAGACATTTGGGCTAACTTTTTTCTTCGAACGAACAACACAACAAATCTTTTGTCGTTGCTGCTGCGTTCGGGCCACAAATCTGAAAAAACCTACATTTTACTAAATCAGTTTTCCTGACCACGGTTCTGAGGGTATTCGTGCAATCCCAAAACTGGTCGTTGAAATGTTATGGAAGTGAACATGTAGACTATCACGCTCAATCATAAATGGGGTCGTATGTGCAGTATGAACTCGGATAGCTTTCCATATCGAGGTAATGCAATTCTGTCGATTCCAGTTGTAGAGCCATCTATTTATCGATCGAAATAGTTTGAATTATGAATTTTGTGAATTTGGGTATGGGGATCATTGATAGCTGAGCTATTTCAACATGCTTCGCAATTATCTCTCAGCAGTCAATTCTTAACAGAAACTTTCTAATTAGTGGTTGTCATTAGGTGAATGTTTTGGAAATATCCTGGCAAACTTTCTTATTTTCCCACTAATTTCATAAATACTTGAAAGTGTCGTTGACACCACCTGTGGAATTCTCGTTTTATTATAATCTGGTTAGTTTCGTGTTTGCCTAACTAATTTTGGAAATGCCATCAAGTGAGCTAAAGCTGATTAAAAATTTAGTTGCGTTACATGTTCCGGAGGAAAGCAGTCAGGAAGAATTATCCATCCAGCCGATATAATTATGAACCTTTCACATGGCGCTGTAAATGAAAATTGAGATTTGAAATTCCAATTCTCAATTTTTCGAAAAGATTTTTACAGAAGGGGAACTCAATTATTTTCAATAGGAAAAATTCTAGAATATCAGTGATTTGTTGTCAAAACTTTTTCGCACTTGTGCAAATTTGTAGTCGGAGCGGGTATCCACCAAGGTATCGGCGTCAACCAACGCCGCTTGACTTGCCAATGAAAACTATTAAGGGATTTTACGATCCTGATGGAATTTTGTATAAACCTTCGAGACGTATTAGATCTTAATTCTGTTGGATCTGTATTTTATGAATATTAGGAATGGGTTTATTTTTCGTAATTAAACCTCAAACTTTACCCACGAATAAACAGTAAGTGTTTGGAGGTTGAACTTTTTAAAGAGTGAAATATAACCAATATTTCCGCAGATAGATACTTCTCCAAAATGTAACTATCTCTATATGTCCAAAAACTCAGATGCGATCGAATGGAATCTACTACATGGTGAAAATATGACGACTTGTACAGGCTCATGCAGAATTGTTGAAGTGTGTGATAGCATACATTATCATTTCGTATCGATAAAGAATGAGAAAAACCTGAAAATATTACGATTCATGTTACATGTAAGAGACCTATTCTAGAAGTAGAATTAAAAACTCTTTATATCAGGCGAATCTGTGTTGGTGTGGTTTTTTGAAAAGAAAATTTTTTGAAATACGAAATAGTTAAGAGAAAATAATTCTGCAGATTTTCTTATTTCTCTGATCGTTGTAAATTGGGATTGAAAACCCAGAAAAACACTGAAAAATAATGCAAAATCTTTCTAAAATATCCTTAAATCGATATTGGAAAGAATTTCATTCAATCACTAATTCTCCTTTCGTATAGCTAATGTTGTATCGGGAGGATTTTATACCCATATTTACAAAATATAGTTTTTCGAAGGAACTCATAACGCTCTAAAACCTGCGAAAAAAAAATCTTAGCCATATTTTTTGGCATAATAATGACCCAGAAATCGATTATAACAATTATGGCGGAATGAAATGGAACGTTTTCAACCCAAGAAAAATTAGCCAGAAATCCGTCTGCAAATTATTCTTCTGAAATTGCCGGGCTGAAAATTGGCTTGTTAAAAATTGTCGTTCTGAAAACTGTTACGGTGAAGATGAACTGAGTAAAATTTTCCCCCATAAGATTATATCTTGGAATTATATCTCGGATTTTCTCACAGAAAGTTATCTTGTCGACATGATCCATTTAAAATGTCCCACTAAAAATTATTCCACTTTCCGTTCAGACTCCTCTCGCTGAAAATTGGCCCGTTTAAATTACGCAATACGTCATCTGGATGGAAATCGACCCCTTCCTTGTCAGCGATGTTGAAAATCATATTGATGTCACAATAGAGAATAGTCTTCCAGACATGTTTCGAATGGAAATTCAATAGGTCCCTTACATTTTTTTATTGTTGAAATCGATCACTGGATCCATAATAATACATAAAATTGAATCGACGTCAAAAACTCCAATTTTCAATGAGAAAATGATATATCAAATTCTTGATTTATCGACAGATATTCGTCCTTGTGATAATGTCATTTTATTATTGCTGGAGCTCTTTCTTCTCCATTCACCAATTCTTATTTTTATCAAATTCGGTTTCACATACTGGCATTACATGACGTAACATGATATATCCACTACATTCTTGTTTATTTTTCACTCTACTAATCCAATGGACATGGTCTACTGTACCGATCGTAGAATGGTTGTGTGGCGAGTGACTTATAAGAAAGTTTTTTTTCTTGTACTAACCATATTATTCAGAAGAAAATTGCAAGAAATTGCATTGTACGTTAGTATTCTCCAACTCATTAAAAAGATCAAATACATTTTCATAAGTTGCTCCTGAGATATTGACTGAATATCCACAAAAATCAATTGAGAATGACTCAATTGTGACTATGTTGAAATCGATTTCAACATAGATTTTATTATCAGTGCGTCCCACCTAGTCGCTTGAGAACGTTTCGCGGAAAAAATCTAAATTCGAACTTAAATTTGCTTGAACGAAAAATTACAGAAATTCTGTCGAAACGATAACGCTCTATCTCCCAGAACTTGCGTGTAAAAATGACAGCTTGAATATTCATGCGGAATTCTGTAAGGGGGATTAAAAAATTGCAAAATATAGAATAGTTGAAGAAAGGTTTTTGAATTTTCTTTTCATATTGTTCAAATGAATCGATCAACAATTACGGTGACGAATATGATACTGTGGACATCGTATATGTGAAATTTGAGTGATGTTTAGACTGTGAAAAGTGGATTTTTGGATACTCAGTGCATCTATAAGTTTTCATAAAAGAAATCCTTTTTTTTTCAACACTTTAAATTTGAAATTTGAACGAAAATATAAACTTTAAAAAGAATTACGTGTGCAGTATTGCCATTTAAATAACAGCAGAGATGAGACAGAAAAATCTTAGGAATACAGGAAGTATTGCTCTGCTACATGAGGAGACGTTGGAAATAATAATAAATAAGCTTACCATAAAGTTATACTGTGTTTCTGTGACTTTCGAAAAAGTCAATTTGACAAAAGTTCTTAAAAACGAAAATATTTCAAGAAGATAATTCTCATTTATTTTGTATGATGAAGGAGTCAGATATAAACTCTGGAACGTAACAGAACCATCCGTTCATCGTTTTCATTGTACGATATTATTCATAAAGCAACAATTTTTTTCAAAAAACTGACCTTGCCAAATAGTTGGAATCTCGCAATCCGCATGGCGATTTCTATAAGTTAACAATTTTATTTGATTTTCAATATTTGTTTTTCCGATTTTAGAAGCGACAACCTGGAAAATCCTGAAAAATGATGCAAAATGCTCCTAAAATATCTTTCAATGAATATGCTCTCACGTTAGTCAACTTCATATCTCCATAATATTTTTTATGAAACCAGGAATGTGTTCGAACATATAATATTCCGTCTGAAAAAGCTACTGTGGTATTTCGTTGGACTCTATTTCAACATTCGGGTTTGAGCGAAATTACCTCATTCAAAAAACTATGAAAATCGGATCTGATTCGCCATTCGTTCCAGCTTTTGTTCACTTCCATCTTATGAAGGTAAATAAATTTGCTGCAACTTATATCGGTCCAAAATGGGAGCCACCTTTCGTCTTTCGTATGAACGAAGCAGTAGTTAGTAAGTACATATGTTTCCTAACAGATGGCACTCTATACACCAAAAACTGACCCGGTTGCGCCTGGAGTGAGCTCAACAATAGCGTGGGTCTTTGATTCTTCATCATAGAATAATACCAAGTTGCAATCAGTAGCGTAGCTCGCCTTCGAAGTAGCCCCTGTGTCAAAATTTGTTGGGGGACCCAAAGGATGGGTGAAGTTTTTCTATTTGCATACTTTCGGGTTCGCTGTAGCCTTGGGTCCCAGTATCATCGATATTGCGGTAGATACTACATACTGACATACCGAATAAAAAAAATCCTTTCGTTCACTCTCTACAGCTCTGAAACCAAATTGTGCGGTTCCGAAATTTATTGATATTGATTATGATTCCGCCAGTTCGATGCACTCTGAAGTTGAGACTCGGAGTCTATAATTATAAAGAAGTTTTCATGACAAACACGTCGAATTTTCATGAAAATCTATTCTGGTAGGAACATTTTCCTGAAAACTATTTATGACTTTCCTCAGAAACAGTATGAATAACATTTGAATTAATTGTTTATGTTTATTTCCCTTGTGTTGGGAGTTATCAACTATTTGTGAGGAGCCATTATTGGAAACGATATATATTAGCAAAGATTATGAACGATTGAAGAATTCAAATGTAACGTCTTTTTTAGACTTCTTCATCAGTTTAGCATAAAAATGTTGGAAATGAATATCTGAAAGCGTTTTTTTATGCAACAGTTTTTGTCAAATGAAAGATTTTGATAAACACAGAGGCAGTGTCAATTCACATGAAAATTTTTAAATTCACCTGTTCTAGTAGCAAAGTTAGCCAAATCTGCTCCATTTTCTTTCGAACTGGCAACATCATTTTTCCCATTCAGTGAAAAACAGGTTGACTGCATCGAACATAAAAAACAACAATCAATAAATTGGTTTGTTCTTTAAGGGTCCTTTGTTGCTGTTGTTGTCTTAATGATTCGTTTGTTGATTTCGTGTTTTTTCCATTCGAACTTCACTTGCCTTCAAGATATTTTTTTAAGAAATCAATTTCAGTTGAGAATCTCATGAGTAGATGGAATGAGATTATCTCCATTATGAGGGATTTCAGTAATAACTTTTTCACTTCACAACTGATGATAAGAACAGACAATTCGATATCTTCATATACATATGTGTTTGATTTCTGGAAAAACTCACTTCCAAACGAATTGAAAGCTTTTCAGTAGAATCGTCCAGAAATAAAAGTTGTTTTTTTTGTTCTATAGAATAATTTATTGTGGACACTTTGATTGATTTTATAAGAAGAATTCATAACTCTCTTCTACCATGTTGCCAAGAAACGTATTGTTAGCAATAGCCTTTGGTTTCAGCGGATGTGTATCCAGGAATTTTTTTTGAATATTCTCCATGAATATGGTAATTCATGGTAGGTGAGAGTGGGGAATTCCTTACCATATAAAAATTTTGTTGATAAAAATCATCATTCAACTGATTGCGAATCATCATTTAAATGTAATCACATTTCAATTCTTTTCGTATCATTTGAAGAGACTTATCATCAGAATCATTTCGTTGCTCGATCGCAAAGATTAATGATTCAATATTGGAGGAATTTTGCAATAACGAAAAACTCTCTTATAGGTTTCGAATAGAAGGAATTGATCTAAACTTCTTGGAACGAGAAAAAAAAATGCAAAAAAGTTGGAATGGTTATGACATTGTTGAGCATGTAGATTGGAGATTGTGGTTTTCATAAATGGACTGATAAATATATCTAGTCAGTGTATAAATTTTTTTTCGATGTAGAGAAACAGTTGAAAAATGAGCTTTAAATTGTAAGGGCCATTGTTCGAAATTGGTAATGTCTTCTCACAATTTTCGTAACACTTGGATCACGAGATAATTACTTAATTCAACACGAAAGTCAAGGGACATCATTAGCATGTTATAGTCTTGATCACACGAAAATTGTGTGTGGGGATCCAATGTTATATCGAAAATTTTGAACTCTGAGTGATAATTTTGATAATTACAGCGTCTCGCTACACAAGGTGAATTCTTAATTACTTAATTTCATTCCGGAACATGTCTAATATTCCCTACACCGTGAACAGAAGCTACGTAGGGACCATTTGCATTATGATTAATTGCCTCATATCCTCTGGATCCTTCAACTATCTACCACATCGTTCCCCATCATTATAACCACTGGACAAGCTTTGCCAGACTGAAATTGATAGCCAAAAACCAGGGAATTAGTTTATAGATATTGACCGTACTCATTGATATTCACATCCTGTCAAATGCTTGGTGTTAATGAACACATAAATATTGATTATTAGGGAACCTTGAGCATGCTGACCACATCAAGGTTGAATTGATTAGTGTGCAATTTTTATTCATCGACTTCTTTCAGATAATTTTTTATTATTATCAACATGCAACAATAGCTTTATTCAAGAATAATTATGAGAAGTTTAGTCTAGTTCTACGCAGTGAAAACAAAAAATTGATAATGATGAAATTCATGGTGATTTTACAGTGGTATAACCAACGAGGTTTCTTTTGCCCCTCAATCGAAAAAAGGGCCTGAGGAGAAGTTTAAGCACAGTTCTGAAAATTCGTACCCCTATATTTTTAGCGGCATTGAACACGAATTTCAACTTTGCCTAAACCGGAAGTCCCAAAACATTGAAAAATCGGCCAAAAATCAAAAGTTTGGTACTTGTTTGGTGTTTTCTATTGTTCTATTCTATAACAATGATTTGAATCTCTGTTACATGGAGAATTGGCAAAAAAAAGGTTTGGGATTTTGTGATTTTTCTATAAAGATATTGTCGAGACAGAAAAAATAACAATCATATTTTTGAAAGTCGTCATTTTGGACCTTTCTGTCATATCATTAGACCGCAACTGATAAAGAAAACTTGTCTACTCTGGTAGCAATGTTTTGAAACATTTTCTTACGCCTGTTATTCCGAAACTGCTTTATTGATCATGATATCGGAAAGTATGGTTTTACCCCCCAACTCAAAAAAAATAAATCAATACCAATTCAAGATGTCTGCTCACCTTGTAGTTCAAGTATGACCTCTTTGAGTCATAGTCGCAATTTTTGGCATGACTGGACACATTTTTTGCGCGCATGTTCAAGGGGAACAGCGTGATATCGTTTTGTCCAAATGTCTTCAATTTTGGATGATTGAGCCGAAAATGGTCTCAATCGACTAGGTTGGACTCACTGATGACGAATCCGGTGTCAAAATCGATTCTGTCCGGCCGTCCGTCCGGCCGTAGACACGATAACTGTCGACAGAAGCAAGCTAGCAACTTGAAACTTTCAGGATCAGTTGCGCATAAGAATGCCGCGGTTAAGTTCGTTAATGGGCCAAATCGGTCGAATAGTTTCGGATTTATAGGCACTTGAAGTTTTGAAGTTATTTATTTTTTATTTCAGAAACTACTCGAGCGATTGGATTCAAACTTGGCAGTTAGGTGGAGTATAACGACGAGCAACTTTGAGCCAAATTTCGTCAGGATCATATTGTCAGTAAATTAAAAAAAAATTTTTTTCCGGAAACCATTCATTATATCCAAAAAAAATTTCACTCGCACTTTGAACTTCATATTTCACAGCAGTGTAACAAATTTCAGTTCGGTACGATCATAAGTTTTGGAGATATCGGGAAAAAATATATCAAATTTCGAGGTTTTCTTCTCGATATCGTTGATTTTTTCGGTATAACTTGAGAAATACTGATTCAGTCCTGATAAAACTTCGCAGCTAGTTTTGAAATGCTGAAAGACAACTTTATGCGAAATTTCGTGATAATCGTGCCATTAGAACAATTTGAAAAAAAAAATTCTATGATTTTCTTATCATATCATCCTCATTAAATTCTGTATGAAACGTCGAGCTGTTATTTTCCGATGAAGTACTGGATTTCAATTCGATCTGATCTGTATTTTTGGAAATATTGGAAAAATAAAATTTTGATTGGGTATATCTACGGAATCATTGGGTGGATTTTACCCATTCACGAATTCGGCCTTCGTAATTGAGGTCCAAACCTTCTCTACAAATATCGAGTTTCTAAGTTCTTTCTTTCGGAAGTTATTGTGTTTACGCAGTCGGCCGTTAGGCTCTGCTTTGAGTCGATTTGGACTCTTAAAATTGATTTAGACACAGGTGGGTAGACACTAAATAAACACAAGTTTGTCTGATTTGTTTCTCAACGAGTTGTTTATGATTTGTTACTAAAATGAGTCTATTAGACACATTAATTACCATTTGGGTTTGATTTGAAAATGAGTTTCCTGATGTTTCTACAATGTTTCGTATGGTCTCATAGGTATCCATATAGAAACACATCACACGCATTTAGTTCATTCACCGAAAATTTAGATGTACTTATGATACGTCGTATATGATAGATGTTGACATTTGTAGAGAACAAATAGAACTTTCTGGCAGATTTTGGATTTTCCATGTATGCCTACTCAACAGTGCCAACCCAGATCTTCTCAAAGAGCAAACTTTGTGTCTCTTATTCACTTCAGGATGTCTTCAAAAGGTTTTGTTAGCCAAAAAGGAAGACTATCTTTCCTCACCTTGTTTGCAATCGAGTGATACTGTAGTTTTTCATTGTTTTAATGACTTAGTGGCATCTCTCAAATAGTATATGAGAAAAAAAACCCATTCAAAGTAAAAGCAACGTGGAATGTAACCGAATAAATCTCCACAAAGTTAGGTTGAAAAATAAGGGTGTTCTCAAATATTGGCCGCATTTCAGAGACAGGATCGACTCCCACATGTACCAACTACTGAATAAAAACTGAAAAGTATCCATGTGACCTTTTGATCACATTTTGGGGAATTTTTTGTCTACACTTGGAAAAAATACTACAAATTGTTTCTTCTATTCTCAAATGTGTCGGGGTGGACCATTTGTAGGTACATTTTCGTCACCCTACGGAAATATGGGTCTGTTCGGACACCATCCATATAGTACGAGATCCGGCTGCAGAATTAGTGCGCTCATCGAGTATTTGCTTGAAACACATTTTTTACATACATTTGTTAGTAGGAGAATATATATCTACAGGGTTGTCTTTCAAAATGTGGCCGGAAGTATTTTTGAATGTATAATTATTAAGTGATTTTTGGGAAGAAATCCCATTCACTTGCTTTTTTGAATATAATCAACTGAATATTCCTTCAAGACCGATTAGGCTAGCTGATCTGTTTAGGCCCGGTTTATCACGAACTAATTATAGTTTTCATTCTCCACTGCCCAGGATGATGGGGAACACTAATATAGTGAATGTTCTCGGGGTTGATATATTCAGTGGCGCTTTATCAAGGTTGAGGAGGGATGTATCTACTTTGATCAGTTTGTAGTCTCTTTTTGTCTGATTTTGATGATATATTTGAATTCGTGCGTCTTACAATTGTTATTATTGAAATATTTTATTCGTTTTTTGTATTCGATTAATTTTTCCTCTTTGTATAATTGTAGTACCGTTACTAAATGAATAATTAAATTAATTATCCAGGATGTGTCGAATCCGGTAGACGATGAACGAACGATGAATAATTACGGACAAACTATTACACTATAAGTCAATTTTGCGGCTTCTGTTATAAGGAATACGGAAACATTGCGGACATATCAAATTTAAATTTAAGACACAATAGGGTCACATTTTCGAAACATTAAGGATATATTTTAGACTCGGAATTGGGCAGACTTAAGACCATTTTTAGAACACATTTCGATCATCATTCTGGTCACATTTCTCGCTCACTATTAGTTGAAAAGTCGACAATGTGCCTCAAGAATGTTTCTTGTTCAGTTGACTGTGACGACACAGTATCGACACTTCGCCCAGAATGAGTCAGAAATTGTTACTTGATTTTTACTATATCTTAGATGAATAATTGGTGGTTTTGCAAGTTGTGTAAAGAACCTTTTGATGAGGTTTCAGTGAATCTTGTGTTTTTCTCCTGTGTAATTAAAAACCAATTGGCTGCTTAAATACGTTCCATTCCTTTTCTGTCTGTTCAGCATAATTTATTTCAGTAAAATATTCCTGAGCGTCGACAATATAAATTTTTTGTTCATTCCCAATGCAAGCGAGATATATCAAATTTATCTATGTAATTGAATCAGCTCAGAATGAATTTAATGATCTATTTAGATAGTACTTAAATCCTTCTTATTTCTGGAAGACAATTTATCATCAGCCTGAATCGTTCGTTCAGGTGAAGTCTGCAAACGGAACGTGTGAAAATATTGTATGTATATTTCGAATGGTGCGCGCTTTGAGGACAAATATAATTCAATTCGGAGCTCCTACAATAAAGAAGCCTCGCCAATCAGAAGAGCATGGTATCGCAAGATTTCATATTGAACCTGAATGAAAGACAGAATCGATCCGTATTGAGTAGTGAATCCTAACTATGATGAGATCATGAGAAAAATTTGAAAAAAATTTCTTCATGAAATAGGATGTGGCCCATTTTCACGTCATAAAGATTTTTTTTCTGAGAAGGCATTATAAGGTTTCTCTCTAAATATCTGATACAGAAGTACTAACAATAAGATTCAAGATTATTATTCATTTTAAATTCATAAATGAATTGTATATAAGAAATTACACATACATGAAAAAAGTGACTGTACAGGAAATGCTGAAAGATGATGGAAAAATAAAAAAACAAAGGATTCATATCGTATATCCTTAACTCTCGTGGAAAAGATTATTTTCAGCATTGTTGAACCACGTAGTACAGTATCGACCAAACGCTTCAATGAGGGTTACTTTCCTCAACATTTCAAAATGGCGAGAATCGTACCTTTCCATTAAGGATGGACTAAGGATTAATCGAATAAGAACAGACTCATATCTATTTTTCCAAAGCTTTCTGAAGAAATACAAAATAATTTGCAAGCAGCAGCATGGTCATCAAGATATCATATTGATAAGTAGTTTCATTACGTCACCACTGCTTGAAATAGCCAGTGGTCTCTTTGTGCATGATAAGATTGCAAAAAATGCCAAGAACCATGGATATAATACCAAAAATGCTAGTAATCTGATGACACCCTATCACACGGTATCAGTATTCCCAATAGGTGTCAACCACGTGGCAACTTTATTCAAAACTGTATAGCAGAGCACTTAAAGACAATGCAGAAAGAAAAAATAAAAAAAGGACTTACGGATGTTCTAATCAAGAAAGCCTATTACAGTATGGAAGAGTTCTGAAAATGAAAATTTACTTATTATATTTGTACATTGTTAGAGATATCAAATATTCATATACTTCTCTATATTTATTTGGATATCCCATGTAATAATTGATGGGATATAATATTCATGTTGTTACGAGTTAGTATCTGTATAACTTATTATTATTGAAGGAGCAATGTTTTGAAATAATGTTGCGTAATGAACACTTTTAAAACAATATAAATGATGCATCATATTCAAAATAACGCTTACGTGAATATATCAGACTCCATCATCAGAGAATCAGAGATCGGAAATAATCCAAGAAAATCAACAGACTTTTGAGGAATGACGAACAAAGTGGTTGAGTTGAGTTGGTTGAGAATGTTCAGGAGATGCCAAAAACGATTATCTCATTTCAACATAAAGCCCCGGTGTTATTTTCCGGAAGTTAGTCACTAGAAAACCCCCGAATGTTTTTGGTCTTTAGTCGAAAATTTTGCATTTTAGTTTCTGCAAATTATTGTCGTTTTCATTGCGCAACTAACCAGTTATGATTCAATGCATAGTTATTTATGGAGAGTTGTTCAACATTCATGAATTTCAGAGCTAAAATTTCGAATCATCTCCTTCAAAATTAATATTGGCTCCACATAAATAGTCGTTTTTCCAACGTGTATCCTTTTAAGTTTTTGATTACCATCGATTCTGTTATGAGACTCCTCCTCAAGATACTCATTATCGTATTAGAAGCAACGTTCATTCAAGAAAGTATTCATTTGATGTAGTAAAAGCAAGTTGATCTTTTAAGTCTTTTTTCCTCTAAATACTGAGGACAGGAAGACCACAGACAAAAAAAATAAAGTGCAACCTTTACACATTTAACCATTTGTATGAAGGCAGCTGATGTTTAATTTTGGATTTTTTTTATAAGATTGAACTCGATTTCATCTGTTTTCACTGCACTATCGTTAAGTTTTCCAGAAAAAAAGGGAAAATCATGTGTAACATCGTTTTTGCCAGATTACGTACTCGATCACTCTTGTGACGTCGCTTCTCATTTGTAAATGGAATTAGTTGATCGATTCGCTAAGTTTCGGAACACCTAACATACCTTTACCACGTGAAGGATATTTTGAAAGATATTTCGAATAATAACAAAATTTCACATATATTCTTTCTTGTATCTTCGAAGGAAAATATCAGATCATATTGAAATTTGGAATTTTGATGTTAATTCCAAGGTCGGTGCCAAATTTCGTGGAAATTTGATCTATTCTTTCGGAGAACAAAAATATGAAAAATTTGCGTGTCAACATATTTTTAAAATTTTCTAACAACTTGATCCGCACGAAATTTCGCACCTAGTTTCGGAATTCTTAGACCAATTACAAAGTGTCAATCTCATAAAATCAGTAATTCATGAGAAATTGAGGAATTGACCTCAAATAGGTATCAGAAACTCAACCGAGACATTCAGGCTCATAACCAAACCTGAAAACTTCAACTCTAGGTCCTTTCCGTCGAAAGTTAGAGCACATACTGACGGACGGACAGAATTGAATTTCTTCAGCAAGTCTCCGACCTGATCGTTTGAGACCACTTTCGGCTCAAAAATCGAAAGTAACAGACATTGTGACGGAAAGATAACGTAACAAGCACGTAAAAAGCACTGACGTGGAGTCAGCAGTTTTTGCGTGCACGTTCCATTCGTTACAAAAGCGGTCATCTTTTGAAGTATTCACCGCGCCAAACGCACCTCTACTTCCTGATAGGAAGATTTGATGATCTTCTTATTATGTTGTCATCGCGAAATTCTGTTGACCTTCAAGCTAGCATTTTCCAATCCAATCACGATACAAATAAAATTTAATCAGATCCCGCTGAAGTTCATTCTGGAGTACCCCAGGGCAGCATTCTGGGTCCTTTGCTCTTCATCATCTTCATGATTGATCTTGAACACATTATCATGAAACATAACATATTTATGATAAATTACGCTGATGACACTAATCTTCTAATGAAAGCTTTGAAGTATCCTGAGATCGTACAGTTGATCAATGAGGTTATGGTTGAAATTTTAAAGTGGTTTGCTGATAATGGACTTTCAGTTAATGCCGACAAAACTAAGGTAACCCTCTTCAAAACTAGTCATGCTGGTTTTGAGACCCCTCAAGAACTTAGATTGGAATCAGAGAACATCTCCTATTCCTCTTCAGTCAAGATTTTAGGAATGATTGTTGATCAATCATTGAACTGGGACAACCACATTACCGAGCTATGTAAGAAACTTACTAATATATGCTACTCTCTTTATGTTCTCAGTAACTACCTAGAAACTGATTCACTAAAGTCAATCTATCAAGCCGTCTTTGAATCAAGAATTAGGTATGGTGCAATGTTTTACGGCAGTTCATCTGGCCTAGAGTATGTAACTAGATTGCAGAAGAGAGCTGTAAGAAGAATTCTAGGCCTAGGAGTGAGGGACTCATGTAGGAACAAATTCAGACAAAATGGTATTCTAACAGCTGCTGCCATACATATACAAGAATGTCTGCTTTTTCTTTTCAAGAATAGAAATCTCTTCACTGAACTTTCTACTGGAGCTTATAACACAAGAGCAACACTACTGATGTACCCTAAACATAGATTGACTCTGACTGAGAAAAACGCCGAGTATTGCAGCATAAGATATTTTAACAAACTTCCAGCTTACATAAGAACTGAATCCAATCTACGGCACTATAAGAAAAAAGTTTTTAAGTTATTATTAGAAATTGAACCTTATTCAGTTAGGGAATTTTTAGAATATCGTGTATGATTTCTTTTGTTGTCTTATTGACACTATTTCTTTTCAAGGTCTTACAATGTATATTTCATGTATGCCTTTATCAGAAATAAAGCTACATTATCATTATCATTATCATTATCAAATATTCGTATCATGAATCCAGTACTATATTTCAATTCGTTAACATTTTTATTCTGGGGCAAATTGGAAAAATAAAATTTTGAATGGCTAAGTATATCTACGGAAAGTTATAATGTCCACCGCCGTCCTCATGGCCGATCACAAGCACAATAACTTCCGAAAGAAACCACTTAGAAACTTGATATATGAGGGGTAGGTTCCATAGATTTCGAATAAAAATCCATAACTTGATTGAAAAATGACAGCTTGAAGGTTCATTCGGAATTTCTTCGTGAGATAAGAAAATCGAGAGAAGATTGTAGAATGTAGAATTTTTGAAAGAGGAAAATTCGAATTTTTTTTCAAATTGTTCTGATCACATGGTCATCTAGAAATTTGGACGAAGTTGTTCATCATCATTTTCAAACCAGTTCATCATGATTGAATCAGTATTTTTCGATTTATTTCGTAGAAATATATATCTCCGAAAATAAGAATCGTTCAAATTGAAATTTGGTACACTGCCGTGATATGTCGAGTTCAAAGTCAGAGCGGAATTCTTTTCGAGTTTGATTGATAGTTTCAATCCAATCACTCGGGTATTCCTGAAATATAAAGAAAAAAACCTCAAAATACCAAACGTCTGTTACTCAGAAACCGTTCGGCCGATTTTGTTCAGTAACGAAGTTAACCGTCGCATTTTGAAACACAACACCGTGGAAGTTTCAAGAAGATAGGAGGATTATTTGTACGTGGAGGTCCTTGGAATCCTTCCAGAAGGCAAAGGACCTAATTCACAAATGAGGGATGTCCCATTTAAATACAAGACCCACTTGGGAGACAACATGGGCATTTTCGAAATTTTCTCATAAAAAAATAATTAACATAATCTATCGTTTATCTGTAATCAACCAAATTCATTGAATCTGTGATGTAACGGTTTCCTATCATATTTAGTGATTTGAATGAATATAGTAGTTTCTTCTGACGATTTCAATAGTAATGAATTTTAAATTGATTAATTTAAAAAAATTATTGTTCCTAGAACGAAAGTACGCATGTCTGAAGAGCCTGCGTACAAAACTGATCGCCACACACTGAAGAATTGCAAGGTGTTGGTGAACCCATCACCTCTAGAAGACTACTTGTATTTCGAGAGACGAGCACGTTTCGGATTGTATCTAGGGTGCAATAACATGTCGACGCATGTCTATAAATGTGCCTAATTTCATACTATCAAGTACAGTTAACAGATAAGAACGGGAATAATTATTTTCTCTCTCGAAACTTCCGACGAACAATACGAAACGGGGTCTGGGTTTTGTTGGAATAGACGGTCAGAGTGGCGCTTTTCCTGTGCCTTTCCATTATTATTTTTGGCCAGATTCGAGCTGAATGGACACTGGGCCGTCTAGACAATCCGATTAAGAGAAGCAGATCTCGTCGACTTGAAGGAGGATATATTATAAGATTACGATCAACAAATTAACGTTTTATTGGCTCGATATGGTTTACGCAAACACTATAGAGAATTGAGCGAGAACGCTGAAATAGAAAGCGTAAAACTCGGTTCTTGCAAATGCTCCTCAATAACGACCAATAGAGTAGTAAGGGCAAATTGCACCGTTTTCGTCTTAAGCTACAGTTAGTTAAGCGACGATAAACTTATTAAACTCTGATTTAAATATTCGGCTTGCACCGAGGCTGAATGTAACTAGATTAAAATTAATCTACAAATCTGGTTACTTTCTCATGAATTGGTACTTGTGACTAGCTTCATGTTGTTTATTTTAACCCTAATTGAAGAAATATTTTAAATTTTAATTCAAAAGATGAAACCCATTATTATGGGTTACTACTACCATATTTCCATAAGTTATGAAAAATCAAGATGCATCTATTGAAAATCCCAACGAAAAAATATATATGACAGACTTTATAGCTTCCATAAAAATATTGCATGTAATGTTCCTGACTTGTTTATTATCATTAAGACTAGGGATCTCTTACCACAGACCTGTGCTCTTACTTCTGCATCAGGCTTTAAACATTATTCAAATTTATAGTCATATACTCAAGTAAACTTATATTTTGTAATATCTTAAGATTTAAGCTTCTGCATGGAAGTACAATCGTGGCGTTTGTAAGATGAATAAATAAATAGTATTGATTTATCCGAAACAACTTTACGATAAGGAACGGCTCACCTAAGAGTAGACTTTCTATTAAATTATTTTGTTTGTAATAAGTATATTATGAATTGAGTTAATTTTTGGTCGAAGATAATGAAAACTCTGATGTGGATCCGCAGAATAAAAAGTATTCTATATAAATATTGAAGTATCATGGATGGATTGACAAAGGTGTACGTTTGAAGATTGTCTAACACAAGAATGCTATTTCTTTCACATTAATTCGTTTGTAGTTATATTTTGAGTCCAGTTAATATACAGGGTGATTCATTAAGGATGGCCACCGGCCGTATCTCGGAAACCGTTTATCCTATGACTTCCGGAAAAAAAATCTAATGACAAACTCGAATCCTAGAAAATGATTAAAAATATTTTCAAGTTCGTAGTTCCCCACTAGAGGGCGCAATCTATCACTTGTAAAATATAATCTCATTTTTTACGAAATATTCTCCAGCTAACATTGGTAAAGAATAATAAAATAAAATCTACTCTTTCTATTCAACAACTTTTGTGTCAGTAATTTTTCTATATTTCCTATTTTTTAGTGATGGGATGGATAAACTTTTCTTCACGAAAAAAACATTCTTACTCCTGTATGGGTGAACCGATTTTCACGTAATCAGATTTCATTCGAAGGCCATCGAAAGCAGATCACAGAAACATATGACAACAATATACCGGGTGATCCAATTAAAAACTACAGACTGTTTTATGTCACTTCGCCCTATTTGTGCGTTTTACTAGAAAATTTCAAATGCAATGCCATGATTCTAACCGAGTGAGAATAAGCCAAGCATTATCACCTACTGACTTTTTAAAATCGCAGACAGATATCATTGGTCATTTCGGAGTTATTGACATTTTTGTAAATTTTGATAAGCATTGATCAACCCTGTGAAATGTAGGAGGAATTGAGTTATTTCATCTCTAAACAATTAGATGAAAGGAAAAAACTCATCAAAACAACTAAACAAGCTGATTTAGAACCAGTAAGTTTTGGCGATACTGTTCATTTTCGGTATCTATAGCTGTAAAAGTTTTTTAGGACGATTGCAAACCACTATTTTATGATGCCCCATTATTCAAACGAAAAAGCATATGAAGCTTAATGTTCATTTTGAATATTTAGAAAATGCAGTAGCTGAAAGGGAATACCCGATACGATATCCTGAAAGACGTCGTCATTCCAAAAGGATATTCAGAAGATTGACACGAAAAGTGCGAGAACCTGGTAAGGTTCAATATCTCGGAAGAAAAAATAGAAAACGTAAAAGCCGTAATGAGGATAATATCTTAAAAGTTTTGGCTTATTAACAAGACAAAGGTGCTTGAAATTTTAACGGAAGATCTTCCAATTCTTTTAGAGAATATTGCCATTCAAAGCAGGTAAGATATGTGGTATCAACAAGATGGTTGCCCGGCGCATTATGCTGCTAATGTTAGAGAATATTCATTATAGCATCTTCTCAAAGAGGTATATTGGACGAGGGAGTATTTTTCCATGGCCAGAAAGATCACCCGATCTCACAGTATTAGATTTTATTTTTGGGGGAGAATAAAGACTTAGTTTTCCGAACAACCCCCAATACAAGTGAGGATATTCAAAATAGATTTCGACAGGCAGCTTCTTCTCATACTGAAATTGTGGCCAGTGTCAACTCGACGAAAGAAAGACTAAATTTATGTGTAGAAAATAATGGTAGACATTTTAAATATTTGAGTTGATTAGGTGTAAGTGTTGTTTTTCTGTTCAAATATTTTCGTTGTTGCTAAGTTTTGTTTTATTTTATCGCATCATTGTTATTTCTTGTGTGTTGAGTATTTTGCTGCGTTGTCATGACGCATAAAGTCACTTCCTTGTTTATTCAAGCTCACCGAAAAGGATCAAAATTTACAAAAATGTCAATAACTCCGAAACGACCAATGATATCTGTCTGCGGTTTTAAAAAGTCAGTAGTTGATAATGCTTGGCTTATTCTCACCAGGTTAGAATCATAGCATTGCATTTGAAATTTTCCAGTAAAACTCACAAATAGGGCGAAGTGACATAAAACAGTCTGTAGTTTTCAATTGGATCACCCGATATATTGTTGTCATATGTTTCTGTAATCTGCTTCTGATGGCCTTCGAATGAAATCTAATTACGTGAAAATCGGTTCACCCATACAGGAGTAAGAATGTTTTTTTCGTGAAGAAAAGTGTATCCATCCCATCACTAAAAAATAGGAAATATAGAAAAATTACTAAAACAAAAGTTGTTGAATAGAAAGAGTAGATTCTCATTTTATTATTCTTTACCACTGTTAGCTGGAGAATATTTCGTAAAAAATGAGATTATATTTTACAAGTGATAGATTGCGCCCTCTAGTGGGGAACTACGAACTTGAAAATATTTTTAATCATTTTCTAGGGGCCGAATTTGTCATTAGATTTTTTTTCTGGAAGTCATAGGATAAACGGTTTCCGAGATACGGCCGGTGGCCACCCTTAATGAATCACCCTGTATAATGGAGGATAATGATATCACAGAGACAGCACCTGCACAATAATGAAGTAGTATATGATAGCTTTCCACGTAATACATCACTGAATGAAATAGTACTGAAGAATCTTCATGAAACTATGTTTTTTCATTCCAAATATGTCTTCGATTTCATTCTGCTATTTGCTTTGGAAATAAATGAGCATATCATTGAAACTTTTTCATTTCAAATGGTTGAAGGCTTATAGAAATACCATTAAGTTTATGAACTCAATGGAAATACTGGTGTTAATTCTTCATGCTTTCAAACATACGAATCAATGCCTACTGATGCCAGTTTCTCCCTGTATCATTTTTCATAAATATCATCTGAAATTCAACCACTTTCAATCAAAATTTGATTATCAACTCGTATAGGAGTTCTCCATCAATGTCCAATGTAAACAAAAAAAAAAACGTAAACAAACTGGAGGTTACGTCCAGAAAAATGTCAAACTTGTACGAAATCGCTCGAAAGTAGGGTTAGATTCCGAAGCTTACCATTAATCCTTCTTTTAAGCCCCCAAATTCCAGGGTTTAAATTTAATAGTCAGTTAAGGCCATTGAACGTGGATTACGTGACGGTGCAAGATAATTTTTTACCTAAACCTTGGTTATGGTCTTAATCTATGGTTTTGTAATACGGTGCAATTGGCCCTAAGTAAATAAGACAAATCTTGTTTCCAAATCTCTCCAAACCTAATCTGAAATTGTTCCTTCCGAAAATCAGAACACATACACGGGTGGCCAGACAGAATAAAATTTCAATTAAAGATATTTTTAGAGGATTTTGCATAATTTCTCAGGTGTTTTCATTTCCAATCGTCATAGAGTACAGCAGACAAACGAGAAAACTTTATTCAATTTCGATTATTTTCGTGTTCGAGTAATCTGTTTGTTTTATTCTCCTTTAATCAATGTGAGGTAGTGGACAATATAAATAAAATACAGCAGTACTGGCTTTAATTCTGATAACTCGTACTTTTACAGAAACGGTTGACAATATTCTCGCATGACTTCTAGGGTAAGACTGCCTGTCACAGAAAACAAATATACAGGGTCTTTCACGAGGAACCTCACCCATATTTATACGGGAAACTACTGAACGTATCTTCATGAAATTCAGCACTTATAAGTATTTCACGATGCTGATGAAATCTAAAATATTTTCAAGGCATGAGCACCTCCGGTTTTTCCGGAAATGACGTCAACTTCCGTTTTTCAAATTAGAACACCATTTTTTTATTGCAGAAATAGATTCCTTAAAGAATTTCAATTTATTTTGATGTAACATTTTTCAGTTTTGGTCGGAAAATTCTCTCTGAGCGGGAAAATTCGAAAAAAAAATCGAAAATAGAGCTCCGCTGAAACAAGAATAACTTCGAGGTTTTTGGATGGAAAATTTTCATTTTTGGGATTTTTCAAGATGTAAGATTGATGTATCCGCTTTGAAAATCGAAATCGCGATTCATGATACAGGGGGTAGAAAAATCGCTTTCAAAGTTGGGGATGACAAAATCGTGAAAAATCAATTTTTTCAAATTAGAACCCCATTTTTTTATGGCAGATATTGAATCTACGTTAAAAAATAATGTGAGTGTATGCATCACACCCTTGCCCTAAAGTGGATATTTTCTGAGTTATTCACAAAAAACTGTTTTTCGTCTTGAATTTTCAGCTATTTCTTTTACCTTCACGCCAAAAAGATGACATTTTCAGGAACTGTTACTTAAACCATGTTTTAGATTTTACTACCCTAATATGCAAGAGAAAAAAGTTACAGGTTGTTCCTAAATAGATGGCGAATTTGGATTCGAATTTGTATCGGAAACCTCTTTATTTCAACTAATCGGCCATCGGTTTTCTCTCCAGTGATAAATAAATAATTCCTTATGAACCATATGCAAAAACTTACCATGTTTCACATTATTTTTTTTAATGATAGATATCATTAATTACATCTGCCAAATTCCTCTTTATTCAGTAGCATTTTGTGTTCTATTAATTTGGTGATAATTCGTATTAAGTTATAAAATCGATCACTATGCCTAATTTTACCAATGAAGATTATTTAAATCTCATTCTACTTCATGGAGAATGTAATAAAGTTGTAGACAGAACGATTCGACTGTTCATTGAGAGGTTTCCTGACCGACCCAGACCAACGAGAAATACCATTAACAGAACCATGACAAACTTGAGAAATGTCGGATCTTTCGTTAAGAAAACTACACACAGAGAAAAAAGTGTAGTAGAAGATGAGAACAACGAAATTACAGTTCTTGCATATTTTCGTGTGAATCCTCAAAATTCTCTCAAAGATGCCGAGATTGATCTGGGATTATCTCAATCGAGTGTTTGGAGAATATTAAAAAAACATCAAATGCACCCATATAAATTCAATAGGGTACAGCATTTGAAGGAAACTGATTTCGTCAGGAGAACAGAGTTTTGCAAAGCTATGATGATTCGATTTCAAGAGAATGAAAACTTTTTGGACTGTATAATTTGGACAGATGAATCTAAATTCACAAAGAATGGTTCTTTCAATAGGCATAACAGTCATTATTGGGATGAAGAGAACAACCACCACTTCAGACAATGGAACTTTCAAGAGACCTGGAGTTTCAATGTTTTTTGCGCCATCAAAAATAATGCAATTCTCGATGTTCACATTTATGATGGGACTTTAACTGGTAAGATAGAACACTACACATGTTTGCATTATTTAAAGAATGTTCTCCCTTAGGAGATAGATATTCTGACATATTGACTCAAATAATTGAGCCGCTAGTACAGAACCATAATGACTTATGGTATCAACAAGATGGCGCGCCTCCACACAATTCACTCAATGTGTCAAATATCCTCTACAGGCTATTTGAAGATCGATGGTTGGCGAACAATGGTCCACATTTTTGGCCACCACGTTCTCCCGATTTAACTCCTTTAGACTATTATGTTTGGGGTAGGATAAAAAATATTGTCTACTCAACTCCCCTGACTGATAAAGAGGACTGCATAGAACGAGTCAGAAATGCGTTCAGGTTTGTTTAGATTTTTAGATTCATAGTTTTGAAACTCAATTTGGTTTTTAAACACTTTTGCAGATCTCTTCCTCCCGATGAAATAAGAAGAGCAACGCACGAAGCATTCCTGAGACGTATAAATAAATGTCTAGAAATTAACGGTCAAAACTTTGAGCATCTTCTCTAGTTATAACTGCGAGAGTTTGCCATGGTTCTCCTAATAGTAACTTGAAGTCGGTTTCAAGAAGGGGTGAAAAATCTACAGCATGGTTCAAATAACAGTGAATGAAAATTTCATCTTTTTGGCGTGAAGGGAAAAGAAATAGCTGAAAATTCAAGACGAAAAACAGTTTTTTGTGAATAACTCAGAAAATATCCACTTTAGGGCAAGGGTGTGATGCATACACTCATATTATTTTTTAACGTAGATTCAATATCTGCCATAAAAAAATGGGGTTCTAATTTGAAAAAATTGATTTTTCACGATTTTGTCATCCCTAACTTTGAAAGCGATTTTTTCACCCCCTGTATCATGAATCGCAATTTCGATTTTTAAAGTGGATACATCAATCTTACATCTTGAAAAATTCCAAAAATGAAAATTTTCCATTCAAAACCCTCGAAGTTATTCTTGTTTCAGCGGAGCTCTATTTTCGATTTTTTTTTCGAATTTTCCCGCTCAGAGAGAATTTTCCAACCAAAACTGAAAAATGTTGCATCAAAATAAATTGAAATTTTCTGAGGAATCTATTTCTGCAATAAAAAAATGGTGTTCTAATTTGAAAAACGGAAGTTGACGTCTTTTCCGGAAAAACCGGAGGTGCTCATGCCTTGAAAATATTTTAGATTTCATCAGCATCGTGAAATACTTATAAGTGCTGAATTTCATGAAAATACGTTCAGTAGTTTCCCGTATAAATATTGGTGAGGTTCCTCGTGAAAGACCCTGTATAATAAGTGTAAACTCTTTACTAATCTGTGAAAACCAAGTGGCGGTAATGTCAGATGGTAGTTTACTAGCGACCCCAACGGACACAAAATGAACTTATTTTGGATAGCAAGGTCACGAGCGACCTTAACAGGCAGAGTTGAAAATATCTTATTTGTGGCGGGAACATTTGAATTAACTGCTCAATTTAGGTTCAGAACATTAGATGATAAAAATTAATTTCGTATCACATTTTTTGCTTTTAAATGGAAGTTTTCTTTTGTTTCATCAATGAAATGAGCACAAAAAAATATTCTGACCTGAATAAAAACGACAAGAAGTTAAATCAATTACATTCCTTGAATTAATATGTATTAATAATATGATCTTCCTTCATTCATTTCTTACGATTGAACATACAGATTATACCATCATTTCATAAAGAAATAATGAAAAGGTCTCTTTAAATTCATCAACTATTAACAGAATAATACGTTGTAAATTCGGAAGAATAATAACAATATTTCTATTGATATATCCAAAAGAGTTTTCCTTCACTGGGTTGGTGAATCCACTTCATTTAATCCTTGGATCCTGGAAACAGTGGTGAAAACCTAGAAATCAAATAGGTAAATTAATTCTTTTTTTTCTTGTAAAAATCTCGCTACCAGCGAGGACGATGATGGAGGAGGAAGGAAGAGGTGATATTTCAGGCAGAGAACCGCCATGTTCATCGATAGAATTACGCGCATAGGTAAATAATCTTTTTGAGATCAGTTTATTTACGGGATCACGTCGGGGTCACCACTTTGGCGGTTCTGGTGAGTTCGCCTCATCTGAAGGACTGCGTGCTCTCGGGATATGTTGTTCGTCCCGTTGAGAGAGCTGGACTCATCTGATAGGCTGAATCCTCTGGCAACTGCCTATGACAACTGCAGAAGCAGCGTAGCAGTGTAACAGTAAAAAATTATTTTCACCCATTGTTCTAAAGAAATGGACCATATTTGGCTGAATTTGCTGAAAAAGGGAGTGAATTGAAAAAATTTCATATCAAGATATAAGAAAACGAGAACACAAATACAACCCACAAAAAAGAGATCTCAATTAGAAAATTATGTTCGATCGTTGGAAATCATATGGATAGGATAAAACAAATATACTGACGATGGAACCAGATAATCTAAACAGAGAAATTGAAGAGTCCCCTGTAGTTTACTGAATGGAGAAAATAACTTCACTCATTGTTTATAGAAGAAGACTATATTTGCCTTGCTCTGATTTTCCAAAATCTCAACTCGACAAACGTTCTGGAATTGCAAGAAAATAATTCTTTTCTATTTATTGACTGATGAAGGAGTCAGATATAGACTCTGGAACGTTACAAATCCATTAATTAATCGTTTTCATTGTCCCCACATTGTTCAGTATAGGCAACATTTCTTTAAGAAACTGCCCTTCACCAATAATTTTAATCCTGTAATCTGCAAGGGCGTTTTCTATGGAAAGTATTTTTTTTGAATTTCCTCGTTTTGATATAGATAGAAATCTCGAGAATTTGTGTTAATCTCATTCACGAAATTCTTCATAAAAATCTGCCTGAGCATTCCATGAGGTATTTTACAGGTGACAATTTGATTTAGATTTGGGCATTTTACATGATTTAGACAAAAAATTCAGAAGACTAGCTTTATCTCCGAAAAGAGTGATCAAATATTGTTCTTTCACGAGTTAATCTGAAATGACCTTCATCTGTTCATATTGTATTAGTCTGAAAATTCCCCTGACAAAGTTTAATTTCTGTCCGGTTTGTGGTGATTTCACAGTTATCTGATCCAATACATGGCTACGAAAATCAACAAAACGAAATAGACAGAACTTCGTCCTTGTACTAATTCGTTGAAAAACAGGCCAACACTTTTCTGATTGGATTAGGACAATGATTCAATTTGGCACATAGAATGGCGTCAGTAGTTTCCTTGAATTTTCCGGTAAACAAATCAATCGATTCTCATATTCAGATAGCCATTTCGATTAGTTCAACGAGTTTGGATTAATTCAATTATCTTCGTCAATTGGAGTTCGTATGATTGTGATTTTGGCAGATAATATACTCCTATCTGCATTTCCATTTCCACATCAGTTCCTGGGAACGACGAAGATTTATTATAATTATGATTATTATAGCATAAACCCTTATCAGAAAGTCGACATTGGCTGAAATGGGGATGGTTGAAAGATCAAACGAACTGTGGATAATTCGACTACCGCTTGATTTTCAACTTGTTGGGATACTTTGAAGGCGTTTCGACAGATCTTCGCAGGTATAAATGGTCTTGTGTGTTCCTGCTTTGTTGCTATAATTACATGTGGGTTTGTACATAATTCTATTCAAGCTGCACTTGACAATGTGAAATTACGTTCACAATGAGTTATTGACTCCATGATAACATCGACCGATAATCTATTGAGTTTGAGGTGACATATTTTAATGGCATATTGGTATTCGTGTCACCGTAACTTCCTTGAAAACCGTACCTTCAGAACAATTCCTTTTGAACTAGATAGTGGTTTACTCGAAACGATAAAAGTTTATTACAACCACTAGATTCTTAAGAAATCCTAGAAAAACACTGATGCTAGTAGAGGACCTTTAACGCTCTTGTTCAAATTCGTTACGATACGATACTGCGAAAATCACAACGAAATTCGACATATTTTCCCTCAGTATTTCCTAAAACGAATATCGAATCGAGCTGGAATACCGTGAACTATTGAATATTCATTTCAAGATCTGTGTGAAATTTAAGAGAAATATGATGAATAGTTTCCGAAAAAAAAAAATATCAAAGAGAATTCAGAAATTATAACTTTCAGTTTCTTCCATGATTTATGTGTGGGGTCGTGTGTCCTGTGAAATCAAACACGCAATAAAGAAAAGGGTTTAGCCTGTTTATTTTACTCTCGAGTGTTACAACAAAAGTGAATTCGAAAGGCAATAAAATTCTTTTTGTTGAAAGGCTCAGACTAACAATTCTGGTTGTAAATCTCCTTGGGTGCTGGCAGGTAGTTCTTCGCTGGCGCCGGACTGGGTCGATCGGGGAACTAGGGATGCTTAGGCGCCGGTCGGTACTGTCGGGAGCGTTTCCGTCTTCGAGGGTGGTAAGAAACCAGATGTTGGGTCAGGAATGCAGCGTATAGAATATCCTCTTAGCGGTGGCCTAAGCGGTGGATGCAGATGGATTGGAGAGAGTGATTCTTGAGAGCGGAGCGAAATATATTTATACGATTTTTCGGAGATTTGAATTTCGTATTTCGACTCCGCCCTTTTTTCCGTTTTTGTTGAAGTGGATTAATTCGCTACAGATGAATCGAATAAAAGCCCATCGGGCAAGTGGAGAATTTTTAATGATTTTGATTCTTCACAAACAAATATTCACCTACGTTTCGGCACCATTCGTGCCTTAATCAAGGCTGAAAAAATTCATGAACATTATAAACTCACAAAATACAGTAACCACAAATAATTTAAAACTATATAAATATAAAATATTCCGATAAAATTACATATACACAGGACAAAATTAATACAGCAAAATAGTTAAAAATCGATTTTCGTTACGATCATCAACAAAATGTTGTGCTCTTTAATATTTGTTCTTTCATCTTTTTATTTTCCAATCTCTATCAGCTCATTTGAAATTTTTATTCATATTCTCTACTACAGATATTCAATAATCTAACAAAAGAAAACCTTCCTCCTTTGTTGTTCAAGAAATCGAAGAAAAATTAGGAAAATCAGTGGGATGTAACATGAGATAACAGTTGCAACGTTAGATATGTCCCCCGTTATCTAGTCTTTATTGTTTACATTTCTTGGTGACATTGTATGAAAAAAAAGTTTTTGAAATCATTATTAGCATGTCATCTCATGTTACATTCTACTGATTTTCCTAATTTTTCTTCGATTTCTTGAACAACAAAGGAGGTAGGTTTTTTTTGTTAGATTACTGAAAATCTGTAGTAGAGAATATAAATAAAATTTTTGAATGAGCTGATAGAGATTAGATGATAAACATATGAAAGGACAAATATTAAAAAAGCACAACATTTTGTTTATGATGGTAACGAAAATTGATTTTTAACTATTTTGGTGTATTAATTTCGTCCTGTGTATATGTAATTTTATCGAAATATGTTATATTTATATAGTTTTTAATTATTTGTGGTTACTGTGTTTTGTGAGTTATTCATGTTCATGAATTTTTCAGCCTTGATTAAGGCACGTATGGTGCCGAAACATAGGTGAATATTTTTATGTGAAGAATCAAAATCATTAAAAATTGTCCACTTACCCGATAGGTTTTTATTGGAGAAATCAGAAAATTTTGGGTTTTTTTAAGAATTTTCCAACGATACGATCCTGACAAAGTTGAGCTTCGGTATAAATAAACCGTATCAGTAGGTATACTGATACCCTACCGGGTGTTTCATAGGTTAACAGACATACGGTAACCAGAGGTAGAGCTACCCTAAATGTGTTCAAAAAACCTATATTTGGTGGATCTAGTCAATTCCGTAACCAAGATGAAGGTTATTTTTCGTATCCACCAATAATTTCGATTGATCATAACTTTGGAACCAGTATAATCTATTGATTTTCAGACCATATGATTCACTTATACAGGTCAATCGATTCATATTCAATTAATTGAAAAATTTCAGTTCTGCGTTAGAGATATCTGGGACCTCTTTCAAGCTGAGATTCCTGTATATTGAAATTTCAGAATTGAATTGAAATCATCAGAAAATTTTCAACTGAATCAGTTGATTCTTTTATCCCGCTCTTCGAATTGCTCATCGAGAATTTCACGGAAAGATTTGATTCCATAGTGGAATTCCACATAATTCTCAGAGAAATCGTACTCCGTGATGGAATTGAGAAAAAAACTTGTTCTACTAGTTGGAAAGTAGTATTTCATTATATTTGGAAGGATTATTTCGAAAAATTTATAGAAATGTCCGAAATGAACCGCAATAATTGAATGAATCAAGAAATACAAACCTCAATAAAGAAACACAGAAGGGGTTGAAAAGAAACAACGTTTTATTAAATTCAAATTTTAGTCTTTCTTAGAATATAACTGAAAGTTCTTTTTTCATGGCTAGATCTTAACGTGCTTTCACCTGTGCCTATACGCATATTTCGTGCTAACCCAAAAAGTTCCTGACCATGAGTAGACTGGGAAAATACGCATGAGGTATGGGGTATACGAAAATCAAGTATAGTTTAGCTTGTGTTTCACGTCCTTCCATAATTATTTAAGTTAGATTTCCAATAAACGTATGGTATCCAAACCAATTGATTGGCCCATATATCCAACCAAAACGGTTTATTGATCAAATGTACTTCGATTTCGTCAAAAAACTTCTTCCTGTATTAATCGCAGGGTCGGTCATTGCAGAAATGTGTTTTTAGCATGGTGGTGGTTCACCTCAGTTGAGAGTTAGAGTTAGAGAACTTTTCAGATACGTAAGATAGGCAGAGGTGGACCGCATACCTAGACCTCTAGGTTACTGGATTTAGATTCTGTGGACTATTTATTCTGGGAATATTTAAAATGTTAGGTGTATTCGTCCAAGTATGGAAGTAAGGAAAGATATCGGAGCCGCCTACTCTGAAATAAATATTAATCCAGACATGATCAAAAAATTATCAGTAATATTCTGAAACGGGTAAGAATTGGAATCAAACAAAACGGTGTTACTTTGAAACCCCTTCTGTAATTCATTATGAAGATTCGTGTTTCTTAATTCATTCAATTATGCATGGTTGTTGAAACTAGGAATTTTTGAAATAATCCTTCGAAATATCAAGAAATACTGATTTCAAATTAGTTGGCGAATACATTTTTTCAATTTCATGACGACGAACGATTTTTCTGAAAATTTAGTGGAATTCCGCCAATGAATCAAATCTTTCAGTGAAATTTTCGAGAAGCAATTTGGCGCTGAGATAGAAAAATGAATTGATACCAATTGAGGAATTTTTCGCTGTTTTTAAATATTTTCATCCAATTCGGCAATTTCTTGAATCTCAACTCGGCACAGATTCCATAGTTTTCCAATACGGTCTTGGAATTTGTCAGTTATTCGAATATGAATCGAATTTTACAGAAGACTTACACGAATTTTTATGTGAATTCACAGATATTTTACTATAATGAGGAAAATATCTGGGTTTCACAAGTAATATAATGTAAAGCTATCCTTATTTCAGTTAACATATTATTTTAACATGGAATATGCTGAAGCTTTTGAAGGTTTGCGAGGTAGCTTCAACCTCTTTGGGGAAGTGTCACGTTTCGTCCCGGCTTAGTTTGGGGGAACTCGTCAGGGCATGCACCAAACTAAGCCGTTTACATGCCTACGTGAGTGGACACCCCTTGTGAGGACAACAAGGGAGTGTACCAGACCGTTGGGGATGAGCGTATTTCCGAGATCTTGAGAGGATCCAACCGGGACAGCGTGCGCGCTAGCGCCCCCTGTACGTTGACCGATGATGTTGGCCAAGCGTTACAGGTGGTAACGTAGGATACTTAAGACGCAATGAAGCTTTTGAAGGTTTGCGAGGTAGCTTCAACCTCTTTGGGGAAGTGTCACGTTTCGCCCCGGCTTAGTTTGGGGGAACTCGTCAGGGCATGCACCAAACTAAGCCGTTTACATGCCTACGTGAGTGGACACTCCTTGTAAGGAACACAAGGGAGTGTACCAGACCGTTGGGGATGAGCGTATATCCGAGATCTTGAGAGGATCCAACCGGGACAGCGTGCGCGCTAGCGCCCCCTGTACGTTGACCGATGATGTTGGCCAAGCGTTACAGGCAGATAACGTAGGGTACTTAAGACGCAAGATGGTACTGCGCGCGCGACTTAAGTAAGAGCTGAAAGAGGGCGCTCGCTACAGGACTCCCCTTCCAGTGAAAGCGATACCAGAAAGATGTATCTGCAGGAGTGCGACCGAGACCGAAAAGGTGTTCTCCTCTAAACGCGGCTGTGAGCGAGCCGTTGTGCCATTGCTGCGCTGTTGAGCACGAGTCTACGGTGTTCGATGCACGGTGGACCAAACCGTTTGTGTTGAGCCGTGTAGACTGTGTGCTAGAGCGCTCTGCCTCGTCGTTCGAGGAGTGTGACCGATTTAGAGGGGGTCAGCTTTTGACGGAATGTAGTCATGGCCGTATTGACCAGAAGATTTCCCACAAGTGCGGCCGTGATGCGGAGCAGTTGTGTGCCTTTGAAATGTGAGAAACCCGGATTGAGAAACGCTGCGCCACTTGTGAGTTCCTATACCACTCGATATCGTGCAGTGAGCTGGGTGCATTAGTGAGCACACTTTTGGGCGGCGAGTGGCAGCACGAGAGCGAAGTGGCGATGTGGAACCTCCTCGGGATGGTTGACGAACCATCGCCGAGAGAGGAACGGATAGGTTCACACAGCGACAAGCGAGGTTCTCACTGGAAGCGAAGATGATCGCGAAGGGACAGAAACTGTGACACCGTCGTTGAAATGAATCACGTCGGAAAGTCACCAATGAAGCTTTTGAAGGTTTGCGAGGTAGCTTCAACCTCTTTGGAGAAGTGTCACGTTTCGTCCCGGCTTAGTTTGGGGGAACTCGTCAGGGCATGCACCAAACTAAGCCGTTTACATGCCTACGTGAGTGGACGCTCCTTGTAAGGAACACAAGGGAGGGTACCAGACCGTTGGGGTGAGCGTATATCCGAGATCTTGAGAGGATCCAACCGGGACAGCGTGCGCGCTAGCGCCCCCTGTACGTTGACCGATGATGTTGGCCAAGCGTTACAGGCAGATAACGTAGGGTACTTAAGACGCAAGATGGTACTGCGCGCGCGACTTAAGTAAGAGCTGAAAGAGGGCGCTCGCTACAATGCAAAAGTACGAATTAAATTTACTATACTCGTATATTAATACAATTACTCGATATTGAAATGTAGATTAACATGTTCGTGTGTAAATTTCAACAAAAAAATGTAATTCTACGTCGGATTATGTGGTGCCACATGAAAATAGTATGCAATCAAAGGTTTCAAAGCGTTTTATCTGATGACGCGCAGAACATCGGAGGCGGCAGGTGTACGCCTGAAGTCATCCCATAATGTATCACAGAAGCGATACTCACCCTTTTCCAATGTCCCAAATTCTCATACACGTTCTTCAATCCGCCATTTTGAAATGAGTATTTTCGTCAAAATACAGACATAGAATAGAATTAAAACTGTATTCTGTGATCAACGTCAACGTGCGTTGCTTCACTAACTTCCACGTGTTACATTTCATTGTACTTTTGGTAATTTGGTTCTTTATGAGGTGACTGTTTCGATATTGTTGTTTTACGAAACAATACCAACCAGACTTTTGTGTCTGTAAATTGGAGATGATGATTTTCTTCGATCTTCTGCGGCGCTCCTCGATTTCCATTACACAGCCCAACAAAAAATTTTTTTCTCTTGCTGCCGGAAAAAAATTAACTGACTGTGGTTGATTCATCTGCGCTGATTCCAAAAATACAAACCTTTTCTTTGTATCAGCTCTAGTTTTTGAGATATAACATACTTATCAAATACTTAAATCTTCTTACATTTCTGTATATTCCACCACTATAATTGCAATATGATTATGAACAAACTTAACAAAGTCTGAGAAAATGCATACTAATTACTTCTAATTAAAGTGTACTCATTGTAAATGCCCATAACTTGAAATTAGCGCTAATTGCTTCTTAACGATTGTCCGATAAGTAAACAGTATTTTCTCTGAAATTCCTATAAAGTTGACTGCATTCCATTGTAAAATTTAGTCTGAACTTGAGTTTCGTTGCATGAGTTTGTTTTTGACAACTGAAAACCATGGCTTCTACAAGCAAGCATTGTTGTGTGAATAACCCGAACGTTTTTTGCTACATATGTGGCGAGTATATTGTGAAGGAAAGTAGAAAACCAGTTTGTGATTTTATAAAAAGGGCATATCAACCCTATTTTGGTGTTCATTTAGGAGATCAAGATAAATCCTGGGCTCCGCATGTCGTGTGCAAAACTTGCCTTGAGAACTTGCGACAGTGGACGAAAGGACAACGAAAATGTTTAAAGTTTGGTGTTCCAATGGTATGGAGGGAACCAAAAATAATTTTGACGATTGCTCTTTCTATCTTGTGAATATGAGGGGCATTAATTGTAATAATCGAGATACGTGGATTCAGCAATGAGACCAATTCCACACCAGCTGGACCAGATACCCATTCCAATATTTAGCAGCCTACCTACGTTACCAGAGGATAATGTCGAAACGTTATCTGACGAACTACAGACTGATAGATTTGAGGAAGACGACAGTGACTTTGAAGGGGATTCAACACGTCCTGAGCTCTTTACTCAGGAAGAGCTAAGCAATCTCATTAGAGATTTGAACCTTCCAAAGGATTCTTCCGAGTTGATTGCCCCCAGACTAAAGGAAAAGAATCTTCTTCACCCAGACACCAAAATTACATACTACCGTAATAGTTAAGTTTTTTTGGCAGATATGTGTGATGGTTTTTGTAAGTACATTGTTGTACAATAAATATCTTACTTTTTATTCGTGTTTCGTTTATAAATACATATATGTAGGTAGTGCTATGTTAATTATGTTAGAAATGTGATCTGTTGTCGTATTTTCTTAAAACGATCTGATGGAGCAAATCTGGTGGCATTTTTGGATTCAGTAGACCCAAATTACCTAGAAACAGAAGAAAAATTTCCGGCAGCAAACTGTGTGTTTACCAGTCATTCTCAATTCGTCATGCGATGTTGAATTTTGACCACTTGCTTGATTGTTGAGTCCAGGAGGTGACTGAGGAGATGTAACTGGTGTCTTCAGCGAAGAAATATCCTCAGTTTGACAAGCAACCTGTGTACACAGAGCCCCAATAAAATCCTTTCATTCATTTCAACCATCTGGGATAGATAATTCCTCCTCATTTGTATCCTGAACTCATTGAACCTGTCTCTCGAATAGAAGAGTGACCTGTTTGATTCTTCTCATCAAAGTTCCCAGAGTTATCGTTTAGGTGTTGAGAACATGATATTTTACCATCTTTCATGACCACTCGGGCCTTCACAGAGCAACTAGGATGAAAAAGGGCATCACATTCTAAGCAACCAAATGGATTAGAACGGATTTACTACCATACGTACAGTATGGTCCCGTAGTTTTTTGACTTGACATCTTGAAATGAGGTACGCCACTGGAAGCAAGGGAATCCCGATTACAATATTATCAATTAACAAGGAGAGTACAGCTGTGATCTCTGATAAGTTCTTACGCCCACCTGTTCGTTCTTACCAGTATACACTAAAAATGTAACACTATATTCATTTTTTCTTGATTGGGGAAGCGTAGAATAGAAGTAGAGGTAAAAGTATGGACAAAAGGGCAACTCATTTTTGTAATCCTTTTTTATACAATTCAGTCATTACACAAATAAGATATCCAGGACTTATACTCAATTATAGATGAAATGTATCAGAAAATCGATTTGGCTGAAACCAAATTTCATCAGTTCGTGGCACCTCCAAAATATTTTACGACTCAGTTTATGGCTTCTTCTCTGCGATAATTGGACACTTCGACGCTTGATTAAATTTACTATAATGGAATTTTATGTTTATGCCATCTGGATATTTTATTTTGGACGATAGAAATATAGCGAAGTGATGACTTTTATGGCAGATTCGAATTAAATAATTAAATTCCTATGTGTTTCGTTCCGTTTTCATGGAGGACTGAATTTGTGAATAGAATGAGATCTAATAGATCGCTTCAGCTAATAAAAATAACTACATTAAAACTTTTCGATGGAAGCTTCGAACCCGCTATACAATTCATTTTATTATCTGCTCAATTCTCCCGTTAAACGGGAATCATCATATTTCTTTCTGATTCTTTGAAGCTTTTTCTTCTGTGAGATGCCGATGGTTTTTTTGCATACTTGATCTGGGAAACATATGATAAATATCTCTCTTCGAGGTTAGGTTGTATTCACTAAGAATTTCTGATGGAACTCATAATTGAATGGGCCTATTTCTCCATAATTTAAAAGATATTGATAAAATAGGATTTGGAATGCAGTTGTGAAATGATTCCTCAAATGTACATAACAGAACAATATATGCTTAGTAGTTCAAATGCACCTCACTATTTGTGGACAGAAGTGGCAAGCACTGCAATTGTATATTTTGATTTGAACCCTATCTAAGCAATGTGAAATCACACCTTATGAGCAATGGTCAGGTGATAAACCATATTTAGGGCGGGTCGCAGTATTCAGATGTGTCGCATATGTACACACCCCTGCTCAGAAGCGAACAAATCTTCAACCTAAAAATAATTAAATGATATTGAGATATCTTGTAATGTTTTGTTTGATGAACAAAGAAATGGCTTCGAGCATGAACAGGAAAAAAGGCCCCTGTATTGATTGATTTTTCAGATGATACCTAAAAAATTCAGAAATCCGACCAGACAATAAAATTCGAGAAGGAGCAAAACTCGATGCAGAAATTGAACCTAACCCAGTCAATAACGCTAACGTAAGGATACGAAAAAATGTCGAAATACCAGGAAAATTTAGAGATTTTGCAGTTGAAGTGAACCTGGTAGAACTAAAAGTTCGAAGTGGAAAGAGACAATAGGCAATACAAGAGGAAATTACTTCTCTGAGACAAAACAAAACGTTGATTTTACGAGAATTTTCTGGAGAAAGAAAAGCAATTGAAAGAAAGTGCATCTTCAAATTAAAACACAACAATCAAGATAAACTGGATTGGTACAAAGCAAGACTATGGCTAAAGAGTAGGCTCGAAAGAAAGGGCTTGATTATGAAGAAATATTCTCTCCCACAACTAGACTTCACTCAATCAGAGTACTTTTGTCAGTTTCAGCACAAGAGGGATATAGAATCATGCAGTTTGATATCAAAAAACTTTTTATCCGGGGAACTGTTGAAATACCTGAAAGCTTGCAGACTCATACAATCATTTATGGTTCGAACCAAGGACCCAGCTGCTGGAATAAAAAGCTCGATGATATATTGATACAATTTGGATGGGAGCAATGCAAATCAGATAAATTTATCTATCGAGGGTATGTTAAGGAACAAAAAGTATTACTTAATAACTATGTCTATGATGGCCTGCAAATGTCAACATGTGAAAATGCACTGTGAACAGTTCTTACAGAACTGGGTAAGTTCTCGGAATTGAAGTGGACGATATCAGTGGCTTTATTGGTTTTCAAGTTCTAGAAACCAACCATTCCACATTTATTCACCGAACCAGCTGTATCAACAGAATCATTGATAAATTAGGAATGGAACATATCTATCCTTCAGAGATACCAGCAGACTCATATACTGACACAATGACAACAGATCAAGACATAAACTGAGAGGGCCTATGGAGAATGTGAGTGTTTGCTGATATTCGCGGCCATAGTCTCAAGGCCAGACATTGCGCATTCAGTAAGGGTTGCCATCAGTAGATTCTTGAATAATTTCACTGTAGCTCACTGGAATGCTCTCAAAAGGATCATCAGATACCTGGAGGAAACACCTTAAATTATGGAATCTAATACACGAGAAAACCAGAGAATAATCTGAATCATGATGCTGACTACGCAGCCGACAGAGGAAATTTACTACTGGGTATGTATTCAAAGCTACAAGGGATCCAATAACAGGGTCAAGTAAAAGAATTTCATAGCCGTACAAAGCATATGGATATACATTTTCACTTCGTAAGTGAAAAATACCACAATGGTGAAATCTCCCCTAAGTACGCCCCAACATAACAACAAGACGCTGATATTTTCATAGAAACTTCAAGAAAAGAAACATCCCTCAGATTGAGATCTCTGTTGGGTAGAAAATCTTTTATGGACTAAGATTTTTCTCAAAATTTGTGAAGTTAGTTCAACATAAGCAACACGTTTTAAGGTTATGTTTGTTTTCTTTTAAACACTCAAAAAGTGGGAGTGTTAGAATTGTGATTTATCGATTTTTACACAATCATATTGTCATTTAATGCATGAAACTTAAGGTTGGTCTGTCAAATATATATATCCTAGGATGATGTGAATCATGAGAAGGAATAAGGCGCAATAAACGATAGGTGTTGAGTTGCTCTTTTCTTTTCTGAAATTGTATTCCTTCATCAGGTAGTCAACTCGTTTGTTCAAAGAATTGTTACAAGTCACACAAGAGCTCTCGTTCCCTTCACTTTTTTATTAGTTCTGTCGTAGAAGAAAAACAAAATCGATCGAAAAACAATAAAGTTACTTATTACATACGCCAACAGGACTGTTAATTCTAATTGGTTCTAATCTGAAATTACCCAATACGAACAACACATTATAGAGATTTAGAAAATAACTGTTCTAATTATCAGAATCAGAAGTAGGAGAAAACGATTGCTTCTTAGAAATTTCTGTGCAATGAGAGTTCTTTTCAAACATTACATTCAGGACCCAATAACAATAGAAACTAGAAAGAACCTCATCAAAAGTTGCCAAACAAAGAGCACCGGCTTCATGCCATATTATCTTTGTGGGTTAGCCCAAATAACTTCATTTCAATTTAATCTTAATTATTTTGCTATCTATATCCCCAGACTTTCCCGGAATTGAAACCACTCCTCGACAAAAGATCTATTCCTAGTGGAAAGTATTCGTTAAAATAGAGTTCGAGGAAGGATGATACTCTCTAGATGATTCTTTATTTTTCTGAAGGGATCCATTATCGGCTGACGTTACAATTGAACGGGTTCAGAGTTTGAAGTAGTCATTAGCTCTCAGATAAATTAGAATTCCCTTTAAATCTCATGAGAATTAAACTTTTCATCACGGACGGAAATTAGAGATTCATTTTTTTGATTCATTGCGGGGTGGGCAGATTCTGCCAGGACCTTTTCCCAACAATATCCTTGTTTCTCATTCTCGTGAGATGTGAATTAACTCCATATTCGATAAAAGTGGAATTTCATACATTCTCTCAGAGTTCCTCACACTAAGTTGATGTCCTGATACTGAGTTTCGTGGCCCTCTATTGATAGATATACCCAGAGCGTGAGTTACATATCCCTAGAACATGGAAGATGTCGATTCGACCATTTCTTGGAGATCGAGTTCCTGGAGGTTTGATTCTGATCAGCTTATTCCATTTGTTATAAATCAGATATGTATCGCGAACCTATGTCCGAATTTCAGCAAAATTATTACTTTTTATCATTTCCAATAAAGTTAATATTTTAAAAACTTTACCGCCCATCCCTAAATCATAATTGGCGCAGTCGCATGGCTAAAGCATATTTCTCAGGGTGGTGAGTTGTATTGATACTCGAGCGAGCGACGGTCGGACTTATGCTAGTCTTTCTTGTGCTTAGGTAGCTCGCCCTCCATAACGGATTACACCGGTGGGTTCGATAGCCTCGCAGCAGGCAGGCACTACCCTCGCCGCTTCACGGTATATCACAATAAGTTCTATGCACTATGTGCGGACTATTTGCGGTTTGCGAGCGCCATTACTACTTCCACAACTCATCGATGTAGCCGGCATCACGTGCGGTGGAGCACTAAGTCTACCTCTACCGTTTGCACTCGCTCTTAGGGGTACAGCTCGGATACTAGTGGTCCGAAGACTCCGACACAACATCACTGCACCCCAGCTTCGCGTAATTGGATACTAGGGTGCCAACACCGACACCTCAAACGCTGGCTGCTTTCATAGTAACGGTGGATATGACCGAGGTCTGGTTCATCTCGGATACTAGGGAAGGAGTGCTCCTTAACCCGACACCTCAAACGATGGGCGATCTGGGTCACCCAACTTCATTCAAGGGCGTAATGCACAAGAGTGAGTGTACGCGAGACCCCAACTCCCCGCCCAGGGGCTATCTAACTAGCGCTGAAACCACGACCCCTACAAGGCCGTCAAGAGATGGCACCGGTAGTAGCACAACCCGATGGGAATACCACCTCCCCGTTGTACCATATGTTCGACTCAAGCGTCTCCCTAGAATGGTAGCGGTCGCCTGCGGGGAGTTCAGCTTGGATACTAGATGACATGCATATGGATAAATGTCAGACCCCTCTGAATCCTCCTGTGATTCCTCTTGTGAAAACAATAGCGATTCAGAGTTAGAATTCTTAGATTTATTATCCTTGAAACCTAATATAATTAAAATGACAACTGTTCCTGTATTTGATGCAAGAAATTTATCAATTGTTCCTGAATTTGATTGTTATCCAAATGAACTCCGGTAGTTCATTGCAGCTTCTGAAGTGATTCTGGCACATTTCTATAATGTTACCAATATTCGTAGCTTTCAAAACGTTATGCTATTTAACGAAATATTGAATAAATAAGAAGGTCGTGCCGAAGAAATCATCGTGATTCACGGGGCAACCACTATTTGGACAGTGTAACGGATTGATACGTAAATTGAGAATGATAAATTGGATAAATTGGCATGATGGCATCGAATTCAACACTGCCTCAATCTGAACGTGAACAGTATAGAGTTGTTTATAGGCTACTATTTGTTGCCCTATAATTCGGAAAAGATGCGCCTCAACTGACTCAATTCCTGCCTCCCAAAGACCCCTAGAATTAGGGACAGGTGGGGAGATCAGAGTTCTAAGATCCAGGGAGGATCTATTGGGTTCTGGCGTCGTAGGGTTCTTGAGACACAAGTGATGACTTATACTAAATAAGGGAAAAGCATCAAGAGAAGGCGCTAAGAGTTTTTTATAGTTGACTTGTATGGCACTGAAGAACAAAACACTACCTATCACACACTTCAAAATTAATCTCTGACAAACATAAATCCACCAAACTCTGCAGAATAAAGCAATGTCAGCACTCTATAGTTCAGCAAGATGAGACGTCAAAATCAGCTGATGGGGGGACAAACAAAGAGATTTCCCATAAGAAGCAATGTTAATGTTTTGTGTATTATCTTAGTGGAGAAACGTTTTGAGACTAATTTTCCAGTTGATTTTTATCATTGAACCTTTGTAAATACCATCAGGTAGGAGAATTGTTCGCAAGAGCGATTTGAATAGATATTTTTCCAGTTTAAACCTACAGACTCTTGTATGTTACACACATTCATATGTCTCCTTTTTCAGATAAAATTACCATATGAAATATTATTCAGTTGTGAGTTGTAGCCATCGGTCCAATAGTGATAACACACCAATTCTTTTAGATTACAATCCCTGCAAACTAGATAAAGGCAAGTGAAAATTGTTTATGTTCTGCATATTCTGTAACAGGAAATGAAATAACAAAGTCTCTCGTCGTATTTATGGATGAATATAATTTCAGGACAACTTCTAGTTGAAGTCGGCATTAGGATGACATTCAAGATACATAATTTACATATTAACCATAAGAGGGCCTTCTGAAATTATAAACAGAATATAAATGTTAACAGAAGTACAACCCACATTGTGAAACATTTTTGTGCTACTAGTTTCTTGACTTCTCGACGAGAATATGTCTTCCGACAGAATGCTTATAGTAACTATAAATCTCGATATAATTTGAGTATTTTGGTGGAGCTATGTTACTCCGTACCTAGCTGAATAGAAAGGATCTTCATCCTAAGAAGTTTGTGAAAATAGAAACCAATCATATTAGGATAGAGCCACATACTGCAAATGGACGCCATAAGATTAATATCGGAAGGCCTCAAAAAATTAATTATAAACAGTTAAACTTCAACCAGACTTTATTGAATGTCAATCTTGACTAGTGTTCCCTTTATTATATTACAACCATTGAGAAGATGAATACATATATTTATCTTATGTTTACTCAAATATAGAACTCTCATCAATAAATTGTATTTAATCAAAATTTTCTACAGCTGTGAAATCTTTATATCTAACTCGTTTTCGAAACCAAAGAGTTACTAACTCTTAATATATTCTAATGTACAAGAATTAATTTCAACGAGTCTTAATCGCTTGAATAAATTGCAGATTTTTTTTGCCTCAAATACGCTTCAGATTGAATATCTCCTCTAGACTTCTTATGTATTTTTTATGTTCATGAAAATTGATGTATCTACTCACCATTTCAATAGCGAGTCTCCTACTATTACCAGTACAAAACACTTCGATATATCATCCGAAACGATCAAACTGAAAAACAAAAATAATTTAGCTTATATTATTCCTTTCATTTTTTTCAAAGGAATTCAGAAATCCAACAGTATATTATCCTAGTTCCTAGATTATGTTCACCTCAAGCCTCCAACATTTGCCAACAACTGAAATTCCACAGTAAAAACAATCCAAACTCATAATAGACAATAATCTGCAGCAGCATAACAAATGCCAGTCCACAAAAACAAACACTTTGGTTGTCCCCCCCATCGGCCATGTTGTGACGTCAGCTGGCACTGCTCTATTGTGTACTTCGTCTTCATTATCTTGGGGTAGAGGAGAACTTTGACGTCAGGGTCCGAAGATGAACGTTGTGGCAGAAAATATGTTTTCAAACCCTCATTCACAACAGTAAGCTAAAGCTTCTAGAAAAAAGGTACTCTGAAACATTATGACACTATGTAATGGTTCATGGAGATCAAAGAGCTCCAGTTCAATAATAATGAACTTACACTGGAATAGTGCGACAATAGTGGACCGTGAATATCTAAATGAATAAATCAATAATCAAAGCAATTATCAATGCCTTGCCTTCCAAATAATCCGCTCGAGGACACAGTTGCTTCACGAAAACTAGAAATTCGGTGTTCATCGAGCTGGATACTTCAAAAAACTGTCTTTCCTCTCAGTACGATTCTCTTGAAGACCGGTGGCACAGTGTTGCCATATGGATAAATGGTGGTGCTATAAAAGGGAAGAATTTGGAACATTGGTCTATTCCATTTAAGCAAATAGTAATCAATCCCACGATACCCTAACGAACATTTACACGCGTTGATAAATGAACTTATACTCCACCTTGATCTGAGCTAATCATCCAATCAAACAAAGCATTCTAATTGAAGAAGCCTTTTTCAAGGAATTCAATACTTCTTCGGTATAGTGGCTCTGGTTGTATGGATGGTTATCTCAGATCCTTTGATACTTCACCTCGAGGTGAATTTTTAAAGTCATCACAACTATCATACCAGGAAATATTTCCTGAGATGTCCTTGGAGAAAATTAGCCATAAAAACATACACACGTCGTACTCTTACCAAATGATCTGCTTGCCACACAGATAGCTGCGCCTCTGAATGTGCTCTGTTCGCCAAGTAGTTAGATGTTCTGTGGTCCTCTAATTCGTATACTTTAGTATAGAGGGACTTCAATCAGTGCAATTAAATGAATTTCCCAAAGATATCGCAACATGAATGGCAGGCAAATTGAATAGATGAAATTGTTGCAACCCCTTGAAGTTCCCCTATTTGTCCTACATTCCACCCAAATGTTCACGAGTGTAAATAATGAAACAGGAGAATATGTGGTAGTTCTCCAATTCAAGAAAACTCCTTCCTTCCTTTCTGTTGGCGGATATCAGATTGGAACCGCACGCGAACTCATAATATTTGTTTCGCGTTGTTGCTCGACCCGAGTGGCCTGTTCCGTTCAGGAATTTATGCCAAATCGCCCTTTCTCTGATATTTCTCATCGAAAATGGGTTAGATCGAAACGCGTGTCTTCGTAAAGGGGAATGGTAGCAGGAAAGGCTCCTTCAGGTCCTTAGAGAATTGGGTCTTCGATGAAATCGTTCAGATTTTTATTGTAGGTTCGTGAAGGAAGGGAATTGTTGTAGCACAAAATGGGGGATATTGTGTATTACCCGAGAATTAATCAATAGAAGAGTATGAAAGATGTGTTATAAAAACATGGTTTTACCGGGCGTTAGTTCTCAACCAGTTTTTATAGAGGTTTCAATGGATATGTCTCTTACAAGGATCATCATATTTTGATGTTTTTCTCATTTTATTTCGATTTAAGATCATAATGTATGCTATCACATACTTTAACAATTCGTAGATTTTGAACAATTCGCTATTGAAAATGGTCAAATTGGGACGCAAGATCGAAGTTTGTGAAACGCGGTGGACCTCCATCTAGGCCACTCGTTACTGCACGATTTTCCAATCAAACCAGTGCTCGTGCTAATGACTTCACCACATAGTCCTTCCGAAAACTTAGTTTCAAAACGAATGCACCCGTGATATTTCGTGTACGCCAACATGACGTTTGTCTTCGTTCAACATGGCTGATACAAATTATAGTAAGTAAGTAAGTAAGTGTTTGTTCAAGAATCTACTACTACTCTACTGATATTGATAAAGGAGGAAACGGTAGTTCCAGTTGCATTTTAGGATGACCCCCACAACATTTGGAAATTTTATGTCAGGCTTACCCAAAATGAATCATGCCAAGCATATCATAGTATATTACTGCAAGCAATATGTGATCATGAAAAATGTTCATTGATTGCTATGCTGGAGAAGCCGGTTCAATTCATGATGCATGCTCATTTCGAAGATCCGAAATAAGTCAGAGATTGGAATTGTCGCCTAACAAGGGCACTTGTTTAAAGACAATGGGCATTTAAAGGAGTTCCAGAAAATTTATAATATGGGGCGGGGTAGAAGAAGATTTGTATTCGGTACCCCCACCCGATGGTTGCTCCACGAAAGTAGGGAACGGCATATAAAGTTTTAAGTTTTTGCGCCGTGTGGTGTAAAAACCATCATGGAGCGGACAAAAGTGAAACGCTCGTTCGCAGTCGAAGTATACTTTTGTAACGGTCGCTCAGCCATAGCCACGCAACCTGTATTCCATACTCAATTCAACATCGCGCCCCGTGATCGTGTTCCGGGCCGGCAACTGATTGTTTCATGGGTTAACAAGTATAGGGAAACTGGTGATGTGAAGAATAAACTCTGGGCTTCCACGAACAACAAGGACATCGGAAAACACTGATTGAGTTAGGCGTTCCGTTTTGCAATACCCTCGGCGCTCTGCCCGTAAACATGAGGTTGCAAAGGGGTTATCTGCGCGTTATGCGAGAAGAATGCTGCATGAAGAACTGAAGTTTCACCGATATGAATTGACCACAGTGCAGGAGCTTAATCCACGCAATGTTACTGCTTGAGAAAATGCATGTGAGGGGATTCTTGGTATGCCTGACGACGCAATTGTCTTCTCCAGCGACGAGGCTCATTTTCTTTTATCAGGTAGTGTAAATGAGCGAAACATGTGGTATTGGAGCGCTGCAAACCCCAGAGAACTTCACAACGTGTCACTGTTTGGTGTGAACTATCTCGAGTTGGGATAATTGGCCCATATTTTTCGAAGAAAACGAACGGAAAGTCTCAGAGTTGACTTCTGACCGTTATGTCCACATGATTCAGGAGTTTTCTTTCCAAGACTCAACGAAATGGATGCGGGAGATTCGTGGTTAATGCAGGACGGTGCATGCTTTTTGTGGCAGCACTGGAGGCCTCAATTCTTCGAGGGGTGATCTGCAGTGGCCAGTACAGTCGCCTGATTTAGCTCCCTGCGATTTTTTCATGGGGATATCAAAAATCATATGTTCATAACGATCCTTCCGGGACTCTGGCCAACTTGAAGAACAATATTCGTTTAGCTTTTAGTTGTTCGACATTTCCAAAATCGACCAACGCAGTGTATTTGACAATAATGAACACCATTTTCCAGATATCATTCAAACTAAATATAAGCTTCAAATATTGTACATATGGATGAAAGAATAATTAAATCGATATTCGCATAAGTTTTTGGTCAATTGAGTTTCTAAATCCGCCAGTTCCTCTGTCCCACCCTGTATAAAACATTCACAAACGAAGGTCGTCATAGTATATGAGTTAGCACTTCTCAAAGGGAGATTTCGGAGATTGAAACTGTTGAAAGCTATTCGAACAACCTCCATGAAAATATTGACAACTTTGACATATTAGCTGTTATAATTTTCGGTTCACAAACTCGAAGCACGGAGAAAGCGGTGCGCGCACCTAGTGATTAAAACGAACGCTTTAGTTCACAAGCAGGGCTTTGACACGAACGTGATTCGGTGCACGCACGCCTCTGCTGTGGATCTGACCCGGTACTTCACGGAAGGCGCGAAGTTTCGACCATTTAAATTTCCAATATGTGGAGCCAAATTTGAAGGGTCGTTTTCTCGTTGAAAATTGAAATTCTTGACGCCGATTGGATGTTTTCAGTATTTTTACGGATATAATATTTGATTCCAGTGATGAAAAAAATTTATGCAAGAGACCTATTTTGCATATTTTCATAGAAATTTCCTGGCAGTAGCAAATTGCTCATGGCACAAAATGAGGGATTTTGTGGACTGCTGGAAAAGTAACGAAAAGAAGAACATCCAAGGTGTGTTATAATTTCACATGTTTTTCCATTCTATTCAAGTCATAACAGAATTGAGCCTTCGATGAAATTGTTTTCAGCTGAAAGTTCATGGCAGAAGTTGATTGCCAGTGGTATGTTATAATTGCATATTTTCCTGGATGGGTGTTGATTTCTAACCTCATGTCTTCTAACGAAAATGGTACCAGAAAAGGATCAGATCATCAAAGAATTGAGTGTCAGATGAGATGGTTCAGAGTTTCATTTTAGGTCCGCAGTTCCTTTACTGTAAGAATGGAGGCTTCGATGAAAGTGTTCAGATCTTTAAAGTAAGTTCTTGACAGAAGCAAACTGCCGATAGCACAAAATGAGGAATATTGTGTGTTACCCAAAAAGTATTAGCTGAAAGAATGCACAAGGTGTCTCATGACAGCATAATTTTACAGAAGGGTGTGTATTTCAACCTGTTTTTCCATAGTTATAGAAACTTTGAATAATAGAGGCTTCAATGAAATTGTTCAGATTTGTATAGAAACTTCGTAGCAGAACAAATTGCTGAGGTACAAAATGAGAAAATTTTGTATTGCTTGAAGAGCAACGAATGAAAGAAACTCGAAGAAGGGTTATAAACGCATACGTTCACTGAAGGTTGTGAATATCCAACTAGTTTTTCCATTCTATTCGAGTCGTTATCGAATTGAGTCTTTGATGGAATCGTTGAGATTTTCACAGAAAGAACCTGGCAGAAGGAATTGCCAGTGGTAAAAAAATTAAGGATTTTGTTTTTTGTCCGAGAAGAAACGAATGGGAGAACATTCCAGGAGTGTTAAAATTGCATACGTTCACTGAAGGTTGTGAATCTATAACTGGTTTTTACATCCTATTCAAGTCGTGATAGAAAGGAGTATTTGATGAAATCGTTCAGATTTTTACCGAAGATCGTAAGGTTTCGTGTAATGCCTGAAAAATAGTGCATTGAAGAACATTAGAGGGGTGCTATAATTGCATATTTTCTTGTGGAATTGCTCGTAGCACAAAATGAGGATATTTTAAATTATCAGAAAAGTAATAAGTAGGAGAAAATACAAGGTGTCTAATGATAGCATGTTTTCACAAGAGGGTGTTGATTTCCAACCGGTGTTTCAATAGCTATTGGATCCTTTACTGTAAGAATGGAGGCTTCGATGAAAGTGTTCAGATCTTTAAAGTAAGTTCTTGACAAAAGCAAATTGCCCATAGCACAAAATGAAGGATTTTGTGTATTGTCTGAAAAGTAATGAGTAAAAGAACATCTGAGGTGTGTTATGATTGCATATGTCTACCGAATGTTGTGAACCTCCAACTGGTTATTGCCAGTGATACAAAATGACGGATTTTGTGAACTGGCAGAAAAGTAATGAATAGAAGGAAATTGGTGCGTAATAATTTCAAATTTTACTGGAAGGGTGAAAACTTCCAACCGGTTGTTTTGAACTTTTCATGTCTTCATAGAATTGAATCTCTGATAAAATGATTCAGATTCTTAAAGGAAATCGATGGAAGAAAGAAGTCGTTCGTAGCACAAAATATATGCAAGGTGTGTTATAATTGCATCCTTTTACCGAAGGGTGTACATTTTCAACCGTCCTCAGATCCGTAGATAGTTGAGTATCGATGAAATATTTTAGACTTCCATACAAATTACGTAACAAAAGGTAGTAGTTAAGGAGGGATTATCTGTATTGCCGTAAAAATAACAGATAAAAGAACGTACAAGGTGTACTTTTATTTCAATCTTCTACCGAAGGGTATTCATTTCTAATAAGTTTTTTCGGAATATTCAGGTCCTCACAGAATGGAGTCTTTCATGGAATCATGCAGATTTCTATTATGAATTCGTGGCATAAGGAAACTGCTCATACCACAAAATAAGGAATTTTATGCATTGCCGAGAAGTAATGAATACAAGAATATAAAATGACTTTATTTGAGAATTGAGTCTCTAATATAACTTTACGCTTTCACTGAAAAATGTCAATTTAAATTCTATATTACTCAAGTAGAGAGATTCCTTAGATTCGAAATTTTAATGTAGGTTCCTAGCAGACGAAAATTGCACGTACAACAAAATGATGGGCATTCTTTGTTATCAAATAGTAAAAGGTATGCAGGTAAACTAAGAATTGAGAGATGAAATCGTAGAGGTTTGTATCTCCGCTTCGTGGCGAGTGCGAATTTTTTCGTACTAAAATATAGGAGTTGGTACTGAAGAGTAAACATCCTCAACCGCTATTTTTATTGTATTCAAGTGCTTAGGAAATGTAGTTTTCAATTAGTGGCAAATGGAAATTGCTCTTAGCCGAAAATGCAGAATGTTGTGTATCACTCAAAAAGTAGTGAAAAGGAAAATATAATTCCCTGCGTTCGCTGAAGGTTGAAAACTGCAAATCATCGTTGTCTTGAGGTAATATTCACACCCTGAGTAAATTTATTTCTTTCCAAATCCAATAGCTATCTATCCATATCAGTTCGGAACCCCAATATAACGCTCGGTGTGAATTTTGCATTCTCACATCTGGATACTCAGGCACCTTAGAACACAGCCGGATCTAGGATTTCAGCGCCCGTGGCAAGTTATCGAAATGCGCCCATTTCAATTTTTTTTTCAATGACTACATACTTTTCATAAATGATAGTATTTATTTTATTCCTGAGATATTTTACCATTATTATATTCCTTTGAGAACGGGCATTAGGCTCTCAGGTATATCAAACAATATGTTTATAGAAATTACTATAATCTCCCATGTATCTTATAAGGTAATGAAGAGAACTCACGAACGTAGTAATATACGATAATGAGAGTATGAAGAAATCAAAAAGGAAGCGAATAAAATAATTCATTCTCAAAATAATATATAAGCATTCAAAGCTTCAAAAAAGCAATAAATGAAAGTGTAAATGAAAAACTGAAACACATTAGAGAACACACATGCCAACAAAGGTCATAACGAACATTTTAATATAACTTTTTGTAATTCGCCATGATGTAGGGTCATTGAAATCAACTGGTTCAGGTTTAACCTCAGTAAGTCCTGATTCCTCGTCAAAAGAATTTTTCTTGTCCGAACTATCCAAAATGGAATACTTTCCTACGATAGGCTCGGTACTTGAAGAAGTAGAAGGAAATTCCTCTACATGATGGGCTTCGCTAGTGGAACCACTTTTTGTCGACACAATACCCGCACCGTTCTTAAAGTAACGAGATATTACTAGTATTTTTTTGTAGGTCTAATATTTTTTTATCCCCGATCTTCCGAGATTGCGATCCTGATAGTTTCTTGGGCGGCCTTTCAGTTGGTTATATCAACCTAAAATTATATAAAATTCTGAAAACGCATGGACGTCGAATCGGAATGTTCTGCGCGCTCGTTTAAATTCATATCTGAATTGTCTCAATGCTCGACAAATGTCAGGAGGACAGAAAAAGGTTTCATGTTTCAGTGAAACTCAAGAATTATACTATTCATTTGATCGACATTTGATCCTCTTTCTGTAATATCCATAGCTAAGAAGCTGATTAATAAAATACTAGAGATACGATAAATTTATCTTATTCTTCTCAACATTTTGGTTTCTTTTCTAACTTCTTCTTATACATATGAAAACTCGTGTAATTATGTTACAACGTAATTTTAATTGAATCGGTCTAATTTGGGATCTCGCAAATACAATTCGAACGATAGTATCGCCGACATATTCCCAACCCAAACTTAACATTATAAATTTTGCAGTCTCTAAGTTATATCTTTCGAAAATGATTGACTCTTATGTGCACGGACAGAATATAATTTGACCGAATGCGCAAAAATCATCAACTCAAAATTGAATTATTCAAACATACCTGATTGAAATTTTTAAACTTTTTTCAGCACGAATAATTTCCCGGCCCGCTTGCACGATCACGTTATTTGCGGTATTGCACATAATATAAAATATAATGATAAGTTCCTGGTTCTTATTTTTCTTAATGATGCCATCAACTGCGCCGCTGCATGGAAGTACCCCTTATGCGAGAAAAAAAGTAGTATTAATAAGACTAGGGTGATTTCATCAAGCCTATCGGTCGTAAACGTCTTCGAAATACATTACCCTTATCAAAGCCGGTGTGATGAACGATTCGGCGAATAATGTGGACGATCTGAATCTCTTTGTCATGCCGTCAAGAAACCGACCCTAGACGGAATGCTATCGCCGCTAGCTCGAACCATCCCTCTGAACTTGCCGCTAATTGAGGTCTTCAGTGTTCGAATGACAAACATCTGGACGCGATCGAGAATCGTAGGGTGACCGACAAGTATAAATTTATCATCTGTTAATTTAGTGGTAACAACTTGTCGCCGCATATCGTACAACAGGTGCATGCATTATAGCACCACTCTGAAATATGAATGGACTTTGAAGTGAAAAAACATCATTTCAAGAAAAAAAATCATAATTTTGCGACCCTAGTTGGTTGGCGCCCTTGGCAAATGACTCCCTCGCCACGCCCTAGATCCGGCTCTGCCTTAGAACAATGAAAAACCATATCGTCTTGTGCAATGCACGGAGTAGTGCAACATACCTCTATGCAAGTCTTTCTCCTATAGATTCATTTAAGAGCAAACAATACCTCGAATATAACGGGGTGACTTATCGGGGCCAGAGTCCGTTTTTGAAAAAAATTTTGAGTGCAAATGGTGGAAAAAAAATTTTGAGAATGCGCAATGTTGCCACTCCTTTATATTCAAGAATTTTCGTGGAGATAAAAACTGGAATGGAGTGGAGAATGGAAAAATAACTAACATTAGGCCTTCTCATAAAAAAAAGTAAATACATCCAAAAAAAAAAAAATATCAAAAAATAATCGCTGAAGTATGCAGAACGACACCACGTTTCCTCCTATAATCGCCGAAATTTCTCCAAATTCTAATATTTCTCGCGGCTATTACCAACGTTGAGGCATGAAGACTGTAGATAGGTGCCTGACCTTGAAATATTAACGAGGTTTACTGAAAGTTGAATGTTGATGTGTTGCCGAAATGCGAGAAGCCGTAATTTACCAGCATGTGGTGGTGTTTTCTCTTAAGGAGTATATCCCGGGTGTGAACACTGGAAGTAAAATCTATTAGATCATTATGGGATGTCGTAGCGAAGGAAATATTCACAATAACGAAAATTTAACTCAAACAGCTAACGGTTTACTCAACGAATACAAGAGTCAAAAGCACACTCAACACGACGAGGTTAACCATTTGAAGCGTTGAGAGCCACTCTACGCATGTGCGAACTACCCAATTCTGAAGCAGTTCGGACTGTAACTTCCGAACTCCTTTCACAGTTCTGTCAGTTCTAGAACAGTTCGGAATCGATTCTGAAAATATTCAAAACAGTATTATGCAAATCCTGAATCTGTTCTGAAATGAACCAAAAATCAAAATCGCAACCGCGTATGCTCGAGCCATTCCGAACAGTTCTGAACTTGGAACAAAATAAAGCTAGTGCTTTGCTACGAGATCGAATCAGTCGCACTCTTAACGTGAGATGCGTTAGACCATATCGGTTGAAAATAGATGTGAATATTATGTTACATTGTATGCGAGGAATTTAATCGCCACAATGAGATATAAAAGAGCTCTAGTTTGATAACTAATAAATATAAACCCAAGGAAGGAAGAAAATCGTTCATGGAGATAATCCAGCCCCAGTTTAGTAATAAACTCACAAAATCACAAAGACGAATACATGTCAATAAATACACAAATACTATAGCTTGTTCCAATCAATGTAAGATGTTCCTGAGATGGTGCTGGTGACATTTTTTTTTTCCAAAAAGAAGTTGAGTATTTAGAACTCTTTCAGGCTTCAACAAGATGAGTCGTTCTGATGATCGGTAAAACCTGAAACTGCAGTGAACGAGCTCCTTGGCCAATTAGATCAGATCAGTGTCAAGTATTTGTTGATGTCTTAACGAGGGTTTTTACCGTAGGCTATTGGTTGGCTTAACCATCTATTAACATCCAATTGGATGTAATGGATCACGGCGACATGTGGTTCATACATAATGGCCACCGAAATCATATGATTCGATCTCAAAACAGTGTGTAACTACTCTCTAATCCACTTACACTTTCTGCGTCTAACGCACGTTTCGGAAACCAAGTTTCTTTTGTCAAAGACATATCGTTACTGTAAAGTACGTCAAAGACATATCGTTTCAGTAACGATATGTCTATGACAAAGGAAACTTGGTTTCCGAAACGTGCGTTAGACGCAGAAAGTGTAAGTAGATTAGAGAGTAGTTACACACTGTTTTGTTATCAGTATTCTATCCACAGTGAACTCTTATAGTTATGATTTGATCCCGTTAAGCCCTCACGCAAGGGTTTCTATAGTAAATAATCAGTGCCATGATAATCAATTTAAATCTGTGCTGTGATTCAAGTACAGTCTGATATTCACCATTGATCAAAAAAAAATCAATCTCAAGAACACCTGCTGATCAGCTTAGGAAGAACAGCACTTCAAATGTTCCACACATAATCTGGAATTGATCGGTCTCCCCAATTGAATATCAAATAGACCGTTGGATATCAGAAAATGAGAACACAAAAACAACCCAAGGAATAGGGACATACAGAAATTCCAAGTAGCGAACCATGTGTTTGACCATTGGGAAACACATGATGGATTGGGATAATACAAAAATACTGATGTTAAAACCAGATACTTTGAGGAGAAAAATTAAAGAGTCCTCCTACATTTTGTTGAATGGAGAGAGTAATTTTGCTCGTTGTTCTGTAGAAATGGACCATATTTGACTGAATTTACTTGAAAAGAGGTAGAATTCATAAACTTTCAAACCAAGCGAATCTGTGTTTCTGTGATTTCTTGAAAATGTTAATTTGAAGAAAGTCTCAAAAAACGAAAAATCGAAAGAAAAATATTCTGAAAATTTTCTCGTTTGGCTGATGAAAGAATCAGATTTGTACTCTGAAACGTCACAATTCGCTTTGTTCATCGTTTTTATTGTTCCGGTATTGTTAATTACACAATCTGTTTTCCAAGAAACTGCCCTTGACAAATAGTTCCATCCTGCAATCCGCAGGGGTGTTTTCCATAAAAAACAATTTCATTTAGTTTTAAATAGTTCTATTTCAGACATCGGGGGTGAAAACCCAGAAAAAATCTACTAAATGATCCAAACTCCTTCCAAAATAAGCTTTAATCGATACTTAAATCGTAGATATCTTCCACAGAACTTGTTTTATTCAATTGCAATACCTAGCCGTCCCCGCTGGAAACAATCACTTGAGCTATTTTTCAGATGTTGATCTGAACCAGATTTATGAATAATACGAATGCCAGAACCTTTATTTCGCCATCAAACCTCGAGAGAAAAATGCTAGAATGAAATGCAGTGAGTGGAGGTGACAGCACACCAAGCAAATGTCACAAAATATTTTCCCTTGATAACTAAACATTTCCGTTCCATTGTATATTCAGATATATGGAAAAATACAACGAAACGTAGCAGAAATAAGGTGATTTATACGGTGACCATATGGCTTCAAGTTCCGAATTGACGTTAGAGAAAATGATAAATCATTCAAATATGGCACTGGAGGCTTAACATAAAAGCTCTCATATATAACATATCAAATGAATAAATTATCTTACACAGAAATTTCGCATAAAAGCTCTTTTGAATCTTTTAAAACCTGATATACGACATACTAAGCGTAATCTGCAGTCGCCGAAAATGTCGTACATTCAGATTTCACCCAGTTAAATTCTTAGAATTTTTTTTATTCATATGGGGTTTCGGGTCGTCTTTCAAACGAATATCAGTTGCATTTAATCCATATCAGGTATGGAAGAGGGATGGAAATCTAGCCAAATATTGGAAAAGCCCTGTAAAACTCTAATTTCAAAGTGGAATGTACTGTACCACTCTACTTATACTATTCAAGTTCATCAGGAAATTTTGTAACTTCATCTCAATCTGAATCATATGACTAATCCTAGACCTCCATTCAAGAATATTCGAACATTTCTGTCTGTTAGCTTATTCGCTCAGTTCTTCGTGCGTTGAAGGATAGAAAAGTTCGAAGGAGTCTTTTCAAATATTTCCCAAGGCTTCGATTGAATAGATCATGATGATATCGTTAAAAAACTGGAATACTATAGGGATAAACAATTTTATGATTTTATTTGTGAGGGCCGTTTTCAGCGGGTTTCTCTGGGAATTCAAGGTGTTGAATATGTATCGTTAGATGACGAAGTGGAGGTGGGTGTGCCTCAGAGAGGTATTTTCGGTTCCTTATTATTTTTATTCATACTGATGACCTACCAGAAAATATTGTGTTGAGGTGAAAAACTTCGGTCTGCCAGAGATATGCTTTGAATTGAAGTATGATCTGCAAATGATGTATTCAGTCTGAGTGAAAATCTTTGAGTAAACTTCAATGGGCTCGGTAGGTTGTCATGTTTGTAGACGATACTTATCTCCTGGTGGCGGCATGTTGTATCTCGCAGGTAATTGCGATGATCGAAAAATATTTTGCAGATACTTCAAATAGGCGTAATTCGAATGGAATATCAATCAACTCAAATAAAATGGAGTGCGTATGGTTTTCAGTACTCTTCATTCAGGATTCAGGATCAAACCTAAAAACACTGATTTCCCCTGACATGCTGTGAAGATTTTTACCTGTACCAATTTACTTGGTGTGATTACCGATCATCGGCAGAGTTGGTCTGAGCGTATAAACTCATTGCAGAGTTATATTATATAACTCTATTCTCTCAAGTCCCTATATAAGATTTTAGGAGTTGATATCATCAGACCCATAGGGTTGATACAAATGATCGGAATCAACAGTTCAACAAAAGTTATTTTGCATAGAAGTGAAGGTGTATTACAAATATTAGCTCAGTCTCTCAAAGAAATGGGGGGTCATTTCAATTTATAAACATGACCCAAACAAACGAGACTATAAAAATAAACCCGTTTAAATTACAACCATTATTATGAACAGAGCAGAAGGGTTAAAGCTAATTAATGGAAGAACAATCTGAATGGATGCTATACTTCAGAAATTGTCATCAATCTTTGGGGAAAATATATCCATTTCCTAAGTCAGATTATTCCTGTTTAAATTTCAGGAACAGAAGAGTAACTTAAATGTGGAAACATAGGGAAGGCGTTTAATGAATTGGAGGAGTACAACGTACAGGCTACAGATGAAAATGTGAAGCAAGATAATTTACATCGTCGTTCTATTAAATCGAAACAAAGGATTCCGGTAAATATTTGCCTCCTTCAAACGAATAATTCACTCAGTACGGTAAGGATTAGAGAGTATTAAAATGAAGTCCTGAAGGGAATACGGGGATATTCCGAACCCTATAACAAATGAAGGCTGAAAGTATTGAGATGAATAGTACTGAATCTAAATTGACTAAACCTCTTATAGCTCGAGAAGAGGTTGAAGAGATTTCGAAAATTGAACCGGTATTCAATGAGTTTTTAGATGTGAATGCTTTCTGATATATCGAATCATTTTGCCGCCCAAACGTCTGTCATTTTGCAATTGTTTTCCTAAAATGGTCTCAAACGACTCGGTCAGACTAATGAAGAATTCGATTCTGTCCGGCCGGCCTTTTGGTTGTTGCCACGATAACTTGAGAAATAATGGTAACTATTGACTTGAAACTTTCGGGATACATTGCAAACCAAAATACAACGGTCAAGTTTGTTATAGCCCGATTAAGCCAAAAAGTTTCGGCGTAACACTCATTTTATTTTTTTTATTATTTACTCAATATCTCGAAAATTACTAATTATTGAAACTTGGTACTTTCAGAATAGTTGTAAAACACTGAAAGGCAAACTCATGCAAAATTGCGTCAGGATAGTACTGTTGAATGAATAAATAAAAAAAATGTATTGGAATTTTTTTCAGATTTATTTTTTCTGAAAATATCTATAAGATTTGGAATTTGGAACAATTCTTGTCGACACTTTAAAACAGTGTGGCGAGTTTCTGCCCGACCCGATATTCACTTTCGGAAATATTCAAAAAAATATTCCAAATTCTGTGGTTATCTTTCCTCATGATCGTTTTTTTATTTCTCGAATTATGCAGGGAATATCGACTTGGCAACCAATTTGAACATGCGGGAAAAGACTGCACTGACTTCTATACTATTCTAAAAATTTCATACAAGGAATGTGGATTCTCCACTATTGTGAGAAGAATAATAGAAACTTGAATTAAAGCACCGACGTAAAGTCAGGAGCTTTTGTTGCTCAAATTTATAGACAGAGCGGTCACTAATACATGTTCTGATCCGATGAAAGGTGTATTTTTGGGAATATCGTGAACACAGAACGAAAAACGTACGTGAATATAATCAAATTCAGTCTTACGACAATGTATTTGGACATTAATTTTCAGCCGATGCTCGAGTTCATTTATATAATGTCCTGTTGGTCATTGTTCGATGTTCGAGTGATTGTATTAATCACCCAACAGCATTGACTTCATCACCAGCATTTGATAACCGTTAACATTGTACCAATGACCAACGACCTCAATACCAGGTCACGAGTACATCGATCCATCAACAGCAGTCTTTATATCAATGGTCTCAGGGAATTGAATTCAGGCTTATCGGTCATTGCATCAATGTATTTTGGACATCAACTAATCACTTAGGTACATTAACGTGATGCCAAAAAACATCAATCTAAAGGAAAGCCTTTAGTGGTTTTGGATTTAAACCAAAAACTACTATTTTTTGATAAAAACAATATTGAACGAGATAATGCCTCAATACACATATATAAATATATTTGCAGACTTTTGTTTTGAACGGAATTTTGTAGAATTAGCTTAGATTTGAATTTTTCCTCAATATCTTTCAGATTTATGAAATTTTTTAATATTAAGGAATGTATTATTTTTTTGGGGGATTGTGTTGTTTTTTATTCCAGTGATGTCACCAAGTAGTCTTGTGTATACTTTTATATTTCTGTTCGCGAGTTTATAGGGTCATATACATACCTTCATTCCTTTTCGTATTGAATTTTGATGATAAAGATTCATACCTGCATAATAATAATCAAGGAAGAATAAATCAGATTATGAAATGTTCCTCATTGAAAAAACTTTATTGGGAACACATGACTATTGTTCGAAGTCGCTGAAATAATAATGAAACAATTGATATCATCTCAAAAATTTATTCAACATTCGTTATAAATTCACATAAAACATGGGTTCAAGAATATGAATGTTAAAATTTGAAAGCAAAAAATAATAAGTTTCAATGAATTACCGAAACAGCATACGCTCTGTAGGGTAGCTAAAATTGAAAGGATTAAAAACGTTTGAAGAACATCTCCATCGCTCTGACAATATTATGAAAAACTTATATACCGTCGAATTATGTTATACTTCTTGAATTTTCGGAATATCCCCTTCAATGGCATGAACACATGGTTTTATGGCTTGTTTTTCGAATTAAGAAACGGAATCCACATCCACCACTTCCTGTGTTGATCTTCCAAGGTATTGAGAGTCACTATCGAATTGTAAATTTCATGGTATAGAATCTTTCTGTATTGTATGTTTTCACCATTCGTGAAGTGCCCACATGACTGCTCCATGTCGTCTATCTAAAAATAAGCATTTTTACCGTCTTGTAAAAAAACAAAGCACTCTTGCAAAAGAATAAAATTTATATGAAATTCATTTATGACTCTCAGTTGATCTTGGAACTTATTCCACTTGGCTAGATAAAAACAATTAAAAGAAAAATCCATATAAAAACTAGATAACAGAAAAGATTTTATCTATGACGTCGAGAAAACAGAATCATTTTCATACCATAAGTCTTACTCACCTTCTTAAATTCTCTTCAGAACTCATAGCACAAGTTGTGGTCAATTTCAAGCACAAAGGAAAATCTTCCCGATATGCATCCGCTATACGACTAGACCAGAATTAATTGTATTAAGGTTCGCGTACATCAATTGATGAACACGATGATTGTAATAAGGAATCAGGACATCGGTTGATGACTTAAAGCATTGATAATATAACTCCAGGGCATGAATCAATCACGCTGATACATTGATGTGTTGTATACATAGCATGGATCCATTACAATTGGCATTATCACAAGGTTTCGTGATAATCGACCGTGCCTGGTCCTGGTTTTTTAGAATTTTAAGAGCTAATGTCTATTGGTCAGAAGAAGCATAATATATCGTGAAAAACTTAGACAAATCGAAGGAGACGTTCAAATGTTATGACCAAAAGGTCTTCTGGAAAATTGTATCATTTTATTTATATAACTAACGAAATGAAGAAGAATGCTGCAGATAATTTGTAATTTCCATTGGAGTCCTCGGTATGTGGTAGAAGTGCGTACAGTTCCTCGTGACTCACTTTGTATATTGGAAGAAGATACTTCAATTTACTTTTTCTTAGATCATGTTCTACACTCTCCTAAATATTTGTCTTATCATCATCTACACGAATCTGCGCGATTCTCCAATCTTCTTTCGGATAACCGGAAAAATTCAAATAAGTAACAAGGTTCGCCAAAAGTTTTTCTTAATGTCCTTCGTTTTTTTATTCTTCCATTTTTTTCAGTGAAGAAGTTCTCACAAGTCATGACATTTCGAAGCTTTCTTGTCGCTTCTGCATAACCACCTAGTAGGTTTAATTCGAAGGGGCAGTTTTTGTGGGCAACTGCGAGAAATCATAATTTCAATAGGTCTCTTTGGATGAAATTTTTTTATCATTGGAATAAAATATTCTATCTGTAAGACTACTGAAAAACTTTAACCGCCATCAAAAATTTTAATTTTCAACGAGAAACGATCTTTCAAATTCGGTTTCGCATGTCGGCTGTTTAAACGCACGAAAATTCATGGCTTCCGTGACGTACCAATATATATCAACTCTCTCCCTCTTCTCGTGTACTTTTCTCTCTAACAAGCCAAAAGACAGCGTCGGCTGTATCGATCGGTAAATCGTAGAATAACGAGTGACGTAAAAGGTGATCTGACGCGTTTCTCCCGCTTCGAACTTGAGTCTTGATTTGACCATTTTTAATACCGAATTATTCAAAATTCGCGAATTGTTGAAATGTGTGATAACTCACATCATTATTTTGTATCGATATAGAATGAGAAAAACATGAAAATATGATTATTCGAGTTACATGCAAGAGACCTATTGATATGACTCCGAAATCATTCAGAGGATTTCCCCCAGCACCCAATTCAACGTGAGAATTTTTCAAGTGAAAAGGTCCTGTTCCATTCGAAAGTATACGACCAGTCGGACGGATCGAATGTAATTTGCTATGAATTCTTCATCAAATAAAGAACAATCTGATTATTTAAGACATAGTTCTAATATAGTACACATTGAACCTCTTGATAACTATCTCGTTTCCTACAAAAATGTATGTTTCGAATTGAAGTTCTGAACTCGATCACTTCTGGGCGGTATCCAGTAGCTGAATGGATTCTTTTCCCTTCAATAAATATTGAATGATTCAAATTCTGGAGTGGAATTGGAAAAACCAATTCGTTTGTTCTGACTTCAAATTGTAGGCAGTTTGATGGTTTTCCTCCGGGGCAAAAATTTTAATACATGTCAAGGAATATATCAAGCAGTGTCGTAAAATTTCGAATAGCTGGTAACTATGCAACTCCTCGATTCTGTGGAATTCGACGGTAAAAATGGGCGTTTGAGTGTAGAAATTTATGTTGAATTATTTTTATGACGAAAATGTTAATTGGAGCAAATTTCCATGCTGCTGTTATTTTTGGAATTGGCTATATGAAAAATATGGACATAAACATGCGAAACAAACATTAAATGTGTCCCTGTGACGACTAGGAGCCCAGGGTAATAGTGCGCCACGATTGTAGTTCTCACAAAATATTTAGGAGTTCAGGGGAAAATCGATGATACTGTATGTATAAAATCAGAGTGATAACGGAGCGGATATATCCAAGAGCTTCTTATTTTAACTCACTTTATAGCTTAAGGACGATCTACATCAGACGAGCGAATGCTTATTCTATCTGCATTCTATAAATTCCTCTAGTGTAAACAGACGTGGAGAATTCTGGCGTCGTTCGATCTGTGTTCGCAAAGATTCTATGTAATGTGTAAACGCTGAAAAAGTGTTTTCGTTTATACGAAAAGATGAACAAGAATGTTTTTGTTCTATCTCTTGCTCTTTGCTCTTTCGGATTAAATCCACCTTTAATTATCAAGAGACGCTGCAAATTTTACACAGAGGTTCATTATTTTCCCATATTTATCACACTTTCATCGTCGCGAGTACTACTAGTGAGAGGTTTGACAGCGGAATAAAACAAAACAATTTCTAAGATTGTCCGTGAATATCGGCTAGTAAATATTATAGCGGAATCCAAAGTTTTTCTGAAGAAAATTCTGAAATGCGAGCAGCCGTATCAAGCCTCTTGCATTTCGGAATATTAATTCAGAAAACTGCAGAAAGAGAATTTCATTTCTTATTTTAATTCCTACCTGGCTGGAAAAAGTGAAGCTTTCCAAAATTGAATCATAGAACTAAAACAGGTGGATCATCGACTCCCACCTTAGTCTGAGGCTCTTAGTATTACATTCTCTACAATTGATGAGATTTCTGGTTTGTTATTGATTTGTTTTATCATATACATGCTCACTATCTTTTATATTCCCCCTTTTTTCAAAGTCCCTATACGAAAAATATTGGATTTCTATTGAAACCAGTAACGGATATCCACATGTTGACGATAACTGTACTACGCAAACCAACATTTTTTGGAAATCTTCATTATTTTAAATTACGCTACTCAATTCGCATTCTGCATGGTGTTATCCAGTTAAACAAGAGTATTCATTGAGATTTCAATGTTTCAATTGAATTTTTTCATGGAAACGGTTTTTGTGTTGTGAAAAGCCAATGATTTATGAATAATATATAAGCTTCATTCAAGATATAAAGGAGCTTCGTGAGAAAATTTCATCTTAAATCCCGTAATCCGCAGGGTGATTTCTATAAAAATTAATCTTCATCCGATTTTAGTAGTTATGTTTCAGATATTGGGAGAAAAAACCCAAAAATATTTAATTTGAACCACTTACGATTAAAAAATTGTTAAGAATATGGAAGGGGCATTTGCACATTGTGTTTATAAAATAATAAAAGAAATCCGTTGAAAATTTCTCGATATGTGTTGAAAAGTGGGTAATCAATCTTTTTCATCTACTTTTAGATATATGATTCTGGATGAAAAGTCCACCGATTATTCCACGGAATTCCAATCTTAGAACCGAATGCCATGATTCATTTTCGGGACTATTGGAAATTTGCAGCGTTTTTCTCTATAACTCAGGGACCTATGGTCGGAAATCATAGGGGTGAGAATTTTTTAGGTTAAGGTATGTAACAGTAATCAACGTTCAGAGTTTCATGAAAATTCTGTGGTAAGTTTTCGAGAAATATTTTTTTTTCTCCATTCTCCAACTTAGAGCTCTTAGGGTCCACCGATTCTGCTGGAGGATCAATCCCAAGAGACACACAATTTTTCTACCAAGTTTCGCGGATTTCGGTTGAGTACTTTCAGAGAAAAACCTCGGACAAAGGCCGGCGGACGGACGGATTTTGGTTTATTATTTGATAAAATTAAAAAATAAACCTTAGTGATCGACCAACATAAAAAAAATTTCAGCCCCCCCTGAAAATCTCACAGTTTACGTTTTGGAGTATGTAGATTTGAATAAACTAATAAAAAAAAACCGTCCGTCCGCCGTCCGTTGTCCAGGGCTTTTCTCTGGAAGTAGTGGATCGAAATCCGCGAAACTTGGAAGAAAAATTGTGTGTCACTCGGCATTGATCCTCCAAGCTTTTCAGCAGGATCAGTGAACCCTAAGGGCTCAAAATTGGGGGTTGGAGGGAAAAAAAATTTATTTTTCAGAAACTTACTACCCAACTTTCATGAAACTTTCAACATTTATTATTGTTGCATAACTCAACCAAAAAAATTTTCACCCGAATGATTTCCGACCAGTGGTTCCTGAGGTATGAAGAAAAACGCAGCAAATTTTGGGGCGAAAAACCAATGGAATATGAATAGTATTCAGCGTGCCAAAAAAGTAACGTAACTCGTCAATAACTTTCGAATGAAGAATTATTAAGGAAAATCCTCGCACCTGTTGATTTTGAATTCCGAAAGCAATTTATCCTGTGTTTCTTTGAATTCTATATTTCGCCCCCGTACCCCACTACTTTATTTTTTCAAATTGGAATATATGGGTTGTGATACATCAAATGGAAGGTAATTTGATTACCTACTCAGCGATTCGACTAAAAAAAGAATTTGTCGTGCCGTTTTTCAATAAAAAATTAGAAATTAATTTACAATTTGTGATTGGAGAGTACTGCAATCAGACCATTATTCTTTTAATAATTATTATTAAGGAAAATCCACGGATCCAAGGATTTGTAATTTCGAAAGCAGGTCTCCCTATGTTTTTTTTAATTCGAAATCTCCCACCTTTTACGCTCCACACCCCCGTACTTTTTTTTTTCAAATAGTAATATATGGATTATGATATATCAAATGGAAGTACATTCCATTGCATATTGAGTGGCGTTACTGAAAAAGAATTTGTTAGGCAATTTTTTCATTAGAAAATTAACAATTTGTGATTGGTGGCAGATTCTTATTCTTAAAATAATAAATATTGAAAAATATCCTCCTACCCGCCGATTTCTATTTTCGAAGTTTGAAAAATGTATGTAGTTTTAGAGTTGGGGGTTTATAACCTTAAACGTCAACAGGTTTTTCTCGGAAAAATATTGCATGTGATATATCGCATAAAAGGTCATTCGATGACCAATTCAGTTATGTGAAAGGAAATGAAAGTTGATTATTAATTCAATATAAATTACAAATCCATGGGTTCGAGAATTTCCCTATTTTCATTTCTATTTCTATTTTCGAAGTTTGAGAAATGCATTGTTATGGGTTAATACCCTTAAACCTCAACAGTTTTTTTTTTGAAAAATATTGCATGTGATATATCGCATCAAAGGTCATTCGATGACTAATTCAGTTTTGTGAACGACGAAAGTTAAGTATTAATTCAATTTAAATTACAAATGCATGGGTTCGAGAATTTCCCTTGTAGTAATAAGGTAAGCGTTTCTGAGGCAAAAATTCATTTTAGAATTATACTGAAGTTAGGTTTCAGAGAATCTTGTAGAGGGCCTTCTAAAGAGAACAAAATTTTCAACATCATGTGGTCTATACGTTAATAGGGTACTCGTTCTTATGAAGGTACTTCCAACAACATTTAAACTGTAACAACACTAGGCGCACAGATACACATACTTGTACCACGTCACTCTTTAACCTTAATAGAAAAGTCGCGCTTGTACATGAGCCTTAGGCTATTTAATGATCTACCCCAAGGGTTTAGGAGGACATCCAACCTGAAAGTTTTCAAAACTACTTTGTATAATGCAATTGTTGACTATGAACCATATCCTTAGAGTAAATTTTTTGATTTTTGTAAAAGTGAATTGTTTTGAGTTATGTATTCTGTTTTTACGAAACCAACCTTATTGTATTTAATAAGTCTCTGATTGAATAAATATATTATCATCATCATTATTATCATTATTGATTGATAAAAGAATAATGGTCTGATTACAGTACCCTCCTAACTGAAAATTCTAAATTATTTCCTAATTTTTCAATGAAAAACGGCACAAGCAATTCTACTTCAAGCCACATCGCTGAAAAGGTAATCAAATTACCTTTCATTTGATGTATCACAATCCATATATTCCCAGATGAAAAAAAAAGTAGTGAACTGAGAAATATCAAATTCAAAAAAGCACAGGATAAATTGGTTTTGAAATCAAAAATCGACGGGTGCGAGGATATTCCTTGATAGTTCTTCGTACAGTCATTATTGACGAGTAATTTTACTTTTTTGGCACGCTGTATAAGTTTCATTTAAGATATCAATGGTACTGGGTTACTTAACTGAGAAAACAATACACCCTTGTGTAAAATTTGCAGCGTTTTTTTTATTAGTTCATTCAAATCTACACACTTCAAAATGTAAACTGTAAAATTTTCCGTAGGGATAATTTTTCTCGTATTTGGCGATCACTAAGGTTTATTATTCGATTTTATCAAGAAATAAACCAAAATCTCACGACAAGCTGCCCAACTCATAAGTGTTGGGAATTGGCACTATTGGTCGCAGCTATATGCGATCAAACTAAGAAGTCTCAAAGTTTGACAGTCATCATGTCAGTATACGTGAGCAGAGTCCATTCGTAAATTCATTAAAGATGAATGAAAATTGTATCTCGGTCAAAATACGGATTTCAATTTTAACCACTTTTGTTTGGATAATTGATTGCGATTTCCTATGTGGATAAACTCAACATCAGTGTGCCGATCAACCAATTGCGACTTTTACAGATGAATCACTATCTAATGTCACAATTAATGATTACGTACGAATATTTAGTTTGGACCGAACTTATTGCATTCAGAATAACTTATTTTAATTCCTTTTGAATTCGAAGGAAGATGGAATCGAAATATACCATATCGAATGTGAGATTATCGATTAGTTTACCAAGTTTGTATATTTTTTGCGCGCATGTTCTAGGGGAACAGCGTGCTATCGTTTTGTCCAAATGTCTGTAATTTTCGATGATTGAGCCGAAAAAGGTCTCAAATGCCTAGATTGGACTCAGTGATGACGAATCCGGTGTCAAAATCGATTCTGTCCGGCCGGCTGTGGACACGATAACTTTGGAACGGAGGGAGCTAGCAACTTGAAACTATCAGGGTAGGTTGCGCATTGAAATGCTGCGGTTAAGTTCGTTAATGGGCCAAATCGGTCGAATAGTTTCGGAGTTATAGTCATTTGAAATTTTGAAGTTATTCATTTTTTATTCCAGAAACTACTTGAGCGATTGGATTCAAACTTGGAAATTAGGTGGAGTATAACGACGCGCAACTTTGAGCCAAATTTTGTCAGGATCATGTTGTCAGTAAATTTTTTTCGGAAAACATTCATAATATCCGAAAAAAAATTCCACTCTCACTTTGAGCTTTGTCTTTCACAGCAGTGTACCAAATTGTAGTCCGATACGTTTTGGAGATATCGGCAAAAAATATGTCAAATTGCGAGGTTTTCTTCTCGATATCGTTATTTTTTCCGGTATAACTAGAGAAATACTGATTCAATCCTGATAAAACTTCGTAGCTAGTTTGAAGATGGTGAAAGACAAGTTTATGCGAAATTTCGTGATGATCGTGTCATCAGAACAATTTGAAAATAAAAATTTCTGTGATTCTCTTATCATATCATCCTCATTAAATTCTGTATGAACCTTCGAACTGTAATTTTCGATGAAGTACTGGATTTCAATTCGATCTGATCTGTATTTTTGGAAATATTGGGAAAATAAGATTTTGAATGGGTATATCTGCGGAATCATTGGGTGGATTTCACCCATTCACGAATTCGGTCTTCGTAATTAAGGTCCAAACCTCCTCTACAAATATTGAGTTTCTAAGTTGTTTCTTTCGGAAGTTATTGTATTTACGCAGTCGGCCGTTCCGAAAGAACCGACTTAGAAACTCTATATTGGTAGAGTAGGTTTGGGGCTTAATTACGAAGGTCGAATTTGTGAATGGGTAAAATCCGCCCAATGATTCCGTAGATATACCCATTCAAAATTTTATTTTTCCAATATTTCCAAAAATACAGATTAGATCGAATTGAAATCCAGTAATTAAAAAAAACATAGAGGAGCACTGCCGTGAAGGCAGCAGCTTTTGCGTAGCATGTTCAAATTCGTTGCTGAAGCGGTCATCTACATTGAACATGCTCGTAAAAGCTGCTGCCTTCACGGCAGTGCTTTTCTAGATTTTTTTAACCATCCAGCGCTCAACTTTTCAGGGTTCAGTTTTATTCCACTTCCAAGGAGACAGGTGGGTGACAACTATCGTTATAGTTCTGTTGAAGATTTTCTAGAAAAGCACTGAAGTAAGGTCAGAAGCTTTTACGTGCTTGTTCAATGTGTTGCAAAACCAGGCACCCATTCACGTATCAACCGCGCTTAGCGCAGCTTCACTTGCTGATGAAAAGGACTGTTGATCTCCTATTCATATGGTTCTCATTGTATTCAACATGAACCTTCAAGATTTCATTTTTCAACCAGAAACTAGATCGTAAACATTATAGGAAATAGAAAAAACAACTTAAAAACTCTATATTTTCAGTGCAAGTTTGGAACTTAATAAAAAGACATCCGAATTCTTGAATGGGTAAAATCCACCCAATTATTCCGTTTCTATTCCTTTTCGAATTTTATTGGATCGAATTGAAATCCAATTCCTGATTGAAAATTGACTGTTTGAAGGTTCACGACTAATTGCGTGAGGATGAAATGATTGGAAAATCTCAAAATATAGAATATTTGAAAAGGTTCTATTTTTTTTAAATTGTTTTTATGACAAGATCAACAAGAAATTTGCATCAGTTAGCATTTCTCGATGTTTCATTATGGTTGGATCAGTTTTTTTCGAGTTATTACAAGAATAACAGAGATACCGAAGAAAAACCTGCTAAGTATCGATTGAAGCGAATTTTGGGAGGATTTTGTATTATTTTGTAAGTTTCTTTGGGTTTTCACTTCCAATTTCTGACAAACTATCAAAATCGAAAATTAAATGAAAGTGTTTTTTTTTCATGAAAAACGCCCTTGCGGATTGCAGTATTAAACTATTTGTCAAGGGCAGTTTCTTGCAGAACATATTGCCTAATGAACAATACAGGAACAATACAAACGATAAATAAAGCGAACAGTGCTGTTTCAGAGTAAAAATCTGACTCTTCCATCAGACGAAGCAGAAAATTTCGAGATTTTTTTTTTTCGATTTTTCGTTTTTTTTTCGAATCGAAAGGAAATAATTCTTGAAATCCCTTGCTTTGTCTGATGAAAGAGTCAGATTTGTACTTTTAAACGTCACAGTTCGCTTTCTTTACGGCTTGTATTGTTCATTACGCAATCTGTTTCGCAAGAAACTGCCCTTAACAAATATTTTAATATTGCAATCCGCAAGGGCGTTTTTCATGAAAAAAACCATTTTTATTGAATTTCAAATAGTTTTGTTTCAGATATTGGGTGTGAAAATCAAAAAAACCCTAAAAAACAATTTCATTTAATTTTTGATAGTTCTGTTTCAGAAATTAGAAGTGAAAACCGAAAAAAACCTACAAAAAAAAACAGCCATTTCAATATATTTTTCCAATTTATGTCCGAAAATTAAATTCGTATATCACTGAAATTTGGTATCCCGTTGTGGTTGTCTATCATTTTCAAGAAGAACTAAAATTTATTGACCATAAGATTCCCACAAAATTTTGCTCGTCACATGCTGCAACTAACTATTAAATTTCAATTCGATCGCATAAGTTATTCCTGATGTATTTAGGAAAAATCCTCGAAAAATTGAATGACCATATAACTCTGAAACCGATTTGGTGAATCGGCAAATTAACGAACCCAACTGGCGCAGTTCTAAACGCAACGTACCCTGAAAGTCGATAGGGTTCTCCGTTGTACCTGAATTGTGCCTACAGGCGGGCGGGCGGCCGAACAGACTCTATTTTGACATCGGATTCGTCATCACTGAGTCCAACCTGAGCGTTTGAGTTCAATCCCGGGAAGAAATCGAAAATTACAGACATTCAAACGAAACGATAACGCGAAGTTAACAAGATCAAGTTCGTAATTAGATGATCGTATAGACATTTTTCTGCTTATTTGTGTAGGTGCATTGTTGGAAACTACGAAACGAATATCAAGTGCTTTTCTTCTTGATTATGGACAGGTATCAGGTATATTTTTATTTATCGTAATTTCCATAGAGCGGATATTCTGTGCGGTATATCCTATGAATGCCTAAAATATGATTTAATAACGTCGTAAATTCCTCATTCTTTAGTCTGCGAAGTTTATATTACTCTTACCCATTTATTTCTCATATAAAGGATGCTAGTATAAAGTGGAATTCTATTCTCAGTGTGATTATGGAGTGCCTTCAGTAAAAGGTTACTTCAATTATGGCATGAGGTACCAACCAAGAACTAGTGGTAAAATATGGAACTAGAGAATACACCTGTTTATTTCTTGGAATATTCCTATTCTGACCATGAAGGCTTGCAGGCTCCGATGTTCTTAATGAGACCTGCAAATCCTATTCAGATTCAACATCAATTGGTAAATGCCTGTTATTCTTTCCAACATGCACAATAAGAAATGATTTATATTTCATAGTAACATAATCCAACATTCTCGCCATGGAAGAAATTCACATCATTGTTGAACAGACGAATGTTCACAAAACGAAATTAAATTTTTGTGAATTCTCCACTTCAATTCTCTATTGTTTGCCTGACATGAAAACATGGATTACTGGTTTGCACACAAATAATTCGATTAAATTAATTTTCATTGCTTTTCCTGACATTTTCAGATTCTGAACTCGTTTAACTAGAGGCGTCTGATCCAATGGGAAGTATTTTAAATGAAAAACTCAGCTGCATTGGTAAAATTTGGATAACAGTTCTGAGCGTTTTTCCACCGATAATATAATATTCATTCATGCAGCAATCCCTGTTTTCGGCAAAATTAAGGGTAAATGTGGAAAAATTGTTTTAAATTTGACATCATTTCAAACTATATGCTACAGCAACTAAGATTATTGTTTTAGCCTTCACTTTCGTGTTTAGCTACCACACTTTTTAACTGAATTTTTTTAACAACCAGTTAGAAATATAGGAATTTATTGGACAATATTTCAAATTATACAGGGTATCCCACGGTGAATGGCCTATTAGACGTTTGCGGCTAAAGGGTCATAATTATCATAATAATAAATTAAAAAATTCAATATTTTTTTCAAATATTTAATATTCTGTGACCTTCTGATCATATTATCCTCATGATATTCTGTATGAACCTTAAAACTGTCATTTTCGATGAAATACTGTATCTCAATTCGATCTAATCTGTATCTGTATCGAAATAGTAGAAAAATGAAATTTTGAATGGGTACATCTGCGGAATCATTGGGTGGGTTTTATACATTCACGAATTCGGCCTTCAAAATTAAGTACTTGATTGTCTCAGTCTTTACTTGTCGGAAATTCATCTTGATGATTAAAAAGTAAATTAACTTATTTCCGCTTTATATATTTATTTTCACAACAATTGTTTCGTCATGATAACATGACTTCATCAGGTGAGTATGGTAACTGACTACATTTTTGGGATACAGTTCTTTAAATAGTTGAAAGAAAATGAAAAAATATGGTGCGAAATACAAGAACAAGGAATTCCCATAATTTCTTGTATTTCGCACCATATTTTTTCATTTTCTTTCAACTATTTAAAGAACTGTATCCCAAAAATGTAGTCAGTTACCATACTCACCTGATGAAGTCATGTTATCATGACGAAACAATTGTTGTGAAAATAAATATATAAAGCGGAAATAAGTTAATTTACTTTTTAATCATCATTCATAATTAAGGTCCAAACATACTCTACAAATATCCAGTTTTTGAGTTGTTTCTTTCGTATGTTATTGTGTTTACGGTCGGAAGACACGACTTAGAAACTCAATATTTGTAGAATAGGCTTGGGGCTTAATTACGAAGGTCGACTTCTAAAATGGGTGGAAACCATCATTCAAATTTCTGAGCTTGTATTGGCTGCTCACTTGTCAGACATACTTCCCTCTCTTCTCGTGCAACCTTTTACTGTACGAAACAGATGCCGAGCAGCAGCTGTTAATTGATTGAAAAATCATGCTGTGACGAGTGACGTATGCGGCGATCTACCAATAGCGAACTGATTTGAAATTGCGTCTCGATTTTACCATATTTAATACCAAATTTTTCAAAATTAATGAATTGTAAAAGTATCTGATTGCATACATGATGATGTTCTATCGGAATAGATCGAGAAAAATCTGAGAATATGTTGTTTCGGTATGAATTCAAGAAACCTATTGAACTTGACCTCGTATTCTTCATCAGTGAGTACTTAGTCGATCCTTTTTGTTTGAGGCCATTTTTGGTTCCAAATTCCAAAATGACAGACACTAGACAAAATAATAGCAACCTGTTCCGTAGAAAAAAAGAATGATATGGCAATCCGAGATTGAACTAGAATAGTCAGATTCACTTTGCTATTCTCACTTTTTTCTATAGCCCGGAAAGATTATATTTGCGTTTAAAAAAAACTATAAATGAGGTTATTCATTCCGCAGTCGCTTATTTCAGTTCAATTCAGAACCTAAGTATATTCGAGTGAATACAACTAGTCATCAAATAAATAACTTGGAAACATGAATATTCTGAGAGTAGGTTTGCAGTTAAATTTCAACGAATTTGTGAATGGGTCCAATCCCTGTTGCCTTCCTAGTGGAAGGATTGGATTTGGATTATTATTGGATAATACTGTATTTATTTTGTTCATTATCTTCTTAATATTTCGAGGAAAATTTATTTGGTCAATTTCAAATCTGGCTTTCGGTTGAAAAATGAAAGCTCATGAAAAATTTTGGTAAGATTATTCGATCTGCCGAACGTTGAAAAATTGTTCTCATCGGGAAGTAAAGCAGAGTTGGGCAGGAGCAGTACTTGTACTCACGACCGCTCCGTCATTGTACTCTTCAGAAATAATACTAGACACAGTGTTTCTTCTTTTATCTCTCGACTTAGAATCATATTTTCTATTTAATCTGTCAAAATCTTACCACCTGCTTTCACCATACTTGATCACCAACGATATAAGTTAACAAGCTTGCTGGTAGTTCAACTTCGTTTGTGATCAAGTGTTGATGAAAGCACGTGGTAAGATGTTGACGTATAATATAGAATCGTTTCCTCAAGTTTTTTACTTCAATCATTGTATGTTGTTTGCCAGTGGATTCAATAATCAAATTTGTCCTCCAAGAAGTATTACCTTGACAATAATAAAAAAATGTTTATCGAAAGATATCAATATCGAAAGATATTCGTATTTTTATGATTGTATTAAAATGAATGACTTTTCAAGTTGACTCGTTTGAATTCAATACAAGATTTTACGATGTAGTTTAGCTTTTACACTTTTTTTCAGAATTTTTGCAGTTCACCTCATTGCTCAACAGGCAGACCACAAATCAATACAGTCGTTTCAATTTCTTGGTCGGAATAATAAGTAAGTGGTGCATTTGTTCCAAGGACTAATTAATCAAACTAAATAAATTCGGGTTCTGCCACCAGTGGAAGTTAGTTATTTTCACGTTTAATTATGTCGTTTCACACAAAAGTTTTAATTCTCCTGACACCGAAAACCGTGTTAGTCATAACGATATCTGAAACACTAGGCATTCGTTGTCCTTTGTCTCGAGAAGAGCTAGACCCTGTTTCAATCTTCATTGTTCTATATTGTTATCTTGGTATTTCCTTCATACCTGTGCTTCTAAATCAGATCCCACAAGAAAAATGCAAGGAACTGCGTCTCAACCAACTTTCATACGAGCTCTCTAGTCAAGATTATCATGTTACGTACAAATTCTTCAGTATTTTGTTACCTCCCCACTTGATTTCGGTTTATTTTAATTAGCGGAAGAACTGGATTAAAATGTCAGTGTGAAGCTGAAAATTTCATCGTCTGAAAATTATTCTGTTGAATATTCTGCATCACTCCGATGCCCTAAAAATCAACTTTTTGCGCGCATGTTCTAGGGGAACAGCGTGCTATCGTTTTGTTCAAATGTCTGTAATTTTTTAATTATGAGCTGAAAATGGCCTCAAACGACTAGGTTGGACTAATGACGAATCCGGTGTCAAAATCGATTCTGTCCATCCGGCCGGCCGGTCTTGAACACGATAACTGTCGAACAGAGCAAGCGAGTGACTTGAAAGTTCTAGGGTAATTCACGCATTTGAAATTTTGAGGTTATTTCCCTGATACGTCGAGAAGTACTGCAGCGATTGGATTGAAACTTGGCAGTTAGTTGAAGCATCATTACTCGCAACTCTGAATTTTTCTTTTCAGAAACTATTGATCATATTCTTATTCTGCTTATACCTGGAGTTTCATATTTCACAGCAGTGTACCAAATTTCATTCCGATACGGCTATTAGTTTTGGAGATATGGGGAAAAAATATGTAAAATTTCGTGGTTTTCCTCTCGATATCGTTGTTTTTTTCGGTATAACTCAGGAAACACTGATTCAATCATGATGAAACCTCGCAGCCACTTTGGTAATGCTAAAAGACAACCTTGTGCAAAATTTCGTGATGATCGTGTTATTAGAACAATTTGAAACAAAAATTTCAAATTTTTGTTCAAATCTTCAATATTTTGTGATCTTCTCATCATATTATCCTCATTAAATTCAGTATGAACCTTCAAACTGTCATATTTCGATAAAGTACTGAATTTCAATTCCATCTTATCTGTATTTCTGGAAATATTAGAAAAATAAAATTTTGAGGGAGAGCCAGCGAATTGTAACTTTCAGGATAGGTCGCGCATCCGAAGGCGACGAGTATTAGATCTGTGATGGGCAAAATCAGCTGAACTATTTCAGAGTTATAATTAATTAAATTTTCCCAATGAGTGGGCAATCGGATTGAGACTTGGCAATTGGTCAATACCAACGCACAATTGCTTGAGAAATTTGGTGAGGATCGTATTCTTAATAGAATAAAGAAGAACATTTGGAAGTTCTCTAATTTTTTGTTGATTTTTTTTTCAAAACTGTACATATGTACAGACTGAGCAGACCTACGACTCAATAATTAACAACAGAATACGAAACACAATATCGAATTTTTGTCTGATCCGATTTTAATATTTGAAGATATTGCAAAAAATTGGTCAAATGTCGTGATTCTCGCGCGTATGTTCTGAGGCTCTACTTTTTTCCCGAAAACGGTCTATAACAACTAAGTTCGACTCACTGATGACGAATTCGTTGTCAGGATCGATTCTGTCCAGCACGATTTTTCAATCAAGTGGGTGCTGGATTTCAAGACATTCTGATCTGTATCTTTGGAAATGTCGTGTATGGGTATATCCGCGGAATCATTGGGTGGATTTTACCCATTCACAAATTCGGCCTTTGTAATTAAGGTCTAAATAAACCTTACAAATATAGAGTTCTTTAGATTCTTTCTTGTGTTTACTATCGTCAGTGAGGACAACTTATAAAATCATTATTTCTGGAGTCGACTTGACGCTTAATAACAAATGTCGAATTCTTGAATGGTTAAAATCCGCCAAATGATTCCGTAGATATAGCCATCCAAAATTGGTTTTTTTTTCCAATATTTTCGAAAATAAAGATTGTATCGAACTGAAATCCAGTACTTGAGTGAAAAATGACAGCCTGAAGAATAGTTATGTGATCACTAAATCTTTCCATCAGGAAGTAACAGTGCGTTTGGCAGGGTCAATACGTGAAAGGATGACCGCTTGGGCATCGAATTTGAACATGCGCGCAAAAGCTGCTGACTTCACGCCAGTGCTTTTCCAGAATCATTTCTCGGTAGTCTTGACACTTATTTCGGATATCCCAGAAAATAGATCTCCAATCGTAATGAAACTTGTCATTTGCTAATGCATAAATTGTGCCAAGTTTGGTGATGATCGTTTCAATATAGTGAATAAACTAAACAAAATTTCAATTGTTTTTGCAACTTTTGGTGAAAACCTTCATTTTTAATTCCGAAGAACAATTTAACTCACATCAGTCGTTAATTTCAACTCGATCGTACCTGTTGATTCTAAAATATCTAATAATTCAGAGATTTGGAATGATGAATTCCGGTGAGTTTTTGAAATTGGAAAAAAATAAAACGGGAGTTTCGATTTCATGTACTGATATTTTTCGAAAGACCTAAGTTATTTCATATGGATTTGATGTTTGAATGAGTAGTTATAGTCATCGTATATCCACGTGCTGAATTTCAACACGATCGTGTCTGTATTTTCGTGAATATTGGGATGACGGAATTTGAAATGTCTACGCTCAACTGTAGCACGGATTTTGTTCATTCTGAACTTGACTTTCGTATCTGAACTTCACACCTATCTGAAAATGTTGAGTCTTCAAGTTATTCTCTCTCGAAGTTATCGTGTTTACATGCCTCGGAAGGTTGTTTGGGGCGGGAGTTTGAGTTTGGGTCAATACAAAAATACAATTACAAAACTACATTTATTATGTGGGACGAGACGAGTTAGGAGTTTCAAATGAATAAGAATGTGGAATTCATATATTTATTTATACCGCCCATCCAATAACGTCAAGAGATGGCGCGCTGATAGACAGTTTGCAGTAGTCTGGGGCGCTATTTTCGAGTCATCCGAATCACTTTCGCATGCGAAAGTGAGGTCTATATTCGGCCAAATGTGACAGTTTGGCAACGTGTTGTTTTTCCTTAGAATTTGTATTTGTAGGCAATCCTTATTACATGCCCGAAGCTGACATGATATTCAAACGAAAACACAGTGGATACTCATTAATGTTTTTGATGGATTTTACAGTTTGAAATTGTTTTTATGGGCACTCCTTTTGATTTAATAATTATTGCTGTCATCTTGTGAACTAATATTAGTGATGGAGTGAATATCCGAAAGTTGATGAACGAAAGACGATTGGGATTAAAGCCTTGTTAAACAATAATTGAAGGTAGGATATATATTGTACCCAAATTCGAATGGATATATCGTCACCTGAATATCTAAAATCAATTACTCAAAGCTTCAGGAATTGAATTATGCTGTGAATATACTACATATGAGGTATCGAATAGCAGTTTCGGCACAAGGTGTAAACGCAGACTTTTAAATGTCTATAATCCTAGGAATACTTTGAAGGCTCAAGAACTGTTAGTAATTTATATGTACAAAATATTGGAAACAATATCAAAATAAATAAAGCATATACAATATGGAGTGTTTCATTTAAAAAATCATGGTTGAACTGAATGTTCTGAATACTGAACAAAGCATTTTAAATACCTAATTTGAACTTTGTGATCGCAACAGAAGTTGCATGTATAGTTAAATTGAACACAAATGGTAATTTTGTAGATACTCAGTTCATCAGAAATCCACTTCAACTAGATTAATTAGTCTCAGTTTGAGCTCATTTGCAGGAGAATTCGAATTTTTTCTCAAATTGAGGTTTTCTCAAAAATGAATGGATTTTTTTTCGGTTAAAATACAATTGATTAATATTATACAGGGAAAAATTGTTGGAGAATATTCACAAGAACAATGCAATAAACAATAATTTTGTTGAACGTGTTCTATATAAATAGTTGAGTTTTGGTGGATTGAAGTGAAAAGTTCATCAGGAATCAATAAAAGTTTTTTCTGGATCAACTATTCTACCCGGAAAGAAAGTTTTTTGAATAAAATTTGAAATTTTTTATTGAGTATGAATAAGATACTTTTTTAGTGCGTGAAGTGAATAGATTTGCTCTATGGATTAGTGCACGGTTTTTGAAATAGAGAAAAATTAGTGAATCCGCATGCGGATTTGAATCCAGCTGCCTCGACCCATTCGATGTATTTCAGTCAAAAACGAAGCTATGCGAACGTTCATTTACTGCTGCGCAAGGGCATATAAGTCATTTTTGTACCGTGCAAAGTGATCATCACACCTAAAAAATGTGGCATTTGATCATTTCCCCCTTTTTTGTGGTCATTCGGCTTTTTTTATATTCAAAAGTTATTTTAGAGTTCAGAATAATCATTGAAACATTCAAAATTATAATAAAAAAGGTGCTTTCGTGAATAAATCTTGCCCAAGTACACCGTGAACACCACGTTGCCAAACTGTCGTATGGCCGCGAGAGCTCGTAGACGAATTGAATTCGGGTGAGCTCGAAAATAGCGCCCCAGGGGCAAAAAAAGGGGGAAATGATCAAATGCCTCATTTTTTAGGTGTGATGATCACTTTGCACGGTACAAAAATGACTCATATGCACTTGCGCAGCAGTAAATGAACTTTCGCATAGCTTCGTTTTCGACTGAAATACATCGGATGGGTCGAGGCAGCTGGATTCAAATCCGCATGCGGATTCACTAATTTTTCTCTATTTCAAAAACCGTGTATTAATCCATAGAGCAAATCTATTCACTTCACGTTCTTAAAAAGTATCTTATTCATACTCAAAAAAAAATTTCAAATTTTATTCAAAAAAACTTTCTTTCCGGGTAGAATAGTTGATCCAGAAAAAACTTTTATTGATTCCTGATAAACTACCGTTTTAAATTTTTCACATTTTCGGCGCTGTATATAGGATTTTCATTAGTTTTCAGTTTAATCTACCAAAGTTTTCACTTCAATCCACCAAATCTCAACTATTTATATAGAACACGTTCAACAAAAATTGTTGTTTATTGCATTGCTCTTGTGAATATTCTCCAACAATTTTTCCCTGTATAATATTAATCAACTGTATTTTAACCGAAAAAAAAATTCATTCATTTTTGAGAAAACCTCAATTTGGAAAAAAATTCAAATTCTCCTGCAAATGAGCTCAAGCTGAGACTAATTAATCTAGTTGGAGTGGATTTCTGATGAACTGATTATCTACAAAATTACCATTTGAGTTCAATTTAACTATACATGCAACTTCTGTTGCGATCACAAAGTTCAAATTAGGTATTTAAAATGCTTTGTTCAGTATTCAGAACATTCAGTTCAACCATGATTTTTTAAATGAAACACTCTATATTGTATATGCTTCATTTATTTTGATATTGTTATCAATATTTTGTACATATAAATTACTAACAGCTTGTGAGCCTTCAAAGTATTCCTAAGATTGTAGACATTTAAAAGTCTGTGTTTATACCTTGTGCCGAAACTGCTATTCGACACCACATATGTAGTATATTCACAGCATAATTCAATTCCTGAAGCTTTGAGTAATTGATTTTAGATATTCAAGTGACGATATATCCATTCGAATTTGGGTACAATATAATGTATATCCTACCTTCAATCATTGTTTAACAAGGCTTTAATCCACATTGTCTTTCGTTCATCAACTTTCGGATATTCACTCCATTACTAATATTAGTTCACAAGAGGACAACAATAATTATTAAATCAAAAGGAGTGCCCATAAAAACAATTTCAGACTGTAAAATCCATCAAAAACATTAATGAGTATCCACTGCGTTTTCGTTTGAATATCATGTCAGCTTCGGGCATGTAATAAGGATTGCCTACAAATACAAATTCTAAGGAAAAACAACACGTTGCCAAACTGTCACATTTGGCCGAATCTAGACCTCACTTTCGCATGCGAAAGTGATTCGGATGACTCGAAAATAGCGCCCCTGGATTGAAATTAGAGTCAATGACGATAATCACTTCAAATATTTGAGGAACAAAACTAAATATTCACAATTCTAACCAAAATCACGACGTATTCTCCATATTTTCAGGCTCTCTCAATGGAATTCATATCTAGTATTCGTTCGAAAAAAGATAGCACTAAGGAGGACATTTTGGGTGTCTTATTATTTTCCTTAGTCTTCCAATGTTTTAGATTATTCACAATTTTTTTCTGCTGCACTATTCCGTAGACTATCTGGAGAAAAAATGAAACCGAATCCTGGATATTATCTAATGATTTCCGTCTTCACAAACTCACCTCATAGTGAATGAACTAGTCCAACAATAGTTGTTCTAAGAAGTGGAAAGAACCCTTCATGAAAGCATATCCAGTATAATTTTACCATGGAACTTGATCTCCCGGTATTGTATTCATTATTATACCTCTATTCATCAATAATATACGGGAATTCGAAAATATGAAGGTCCATTATTCACCCCCCTTTGAACCTGTCATAAGCAATAACGGGTAAGCAGCCATGTAACCTTGTTGCCTGATGCGTTCATGTTTTGTCGTAGATTGGAGCCGTCTCAGAGCGCAAACTTTTATGAAGTTCGAATATTCCAATAGAAAAATTGATGAAGTTCAACGGGTTTCATAAGCGATCACTGAACATTTTCTCACTGTTGCCAATAATGCGTTAATAAATAGAGAAATAACTTCTGTCCTTATTATCTTCTGACGAGACCTGAAGTAGTTCTCGTTTGTCAAATTTTATGATCGAAGGAAAAATCAATCATTGAAACGCATAAAAATAAAACGTCCTATTTTTCATCGAACACTATGAGCCCATTATACAATGCGCGTCAAAATTATGGAACAAATTCATTTTTTCAGAAGAAAAATATTTGGCAACAAAATCCTGAAACAAGTCAATTTTTGTTTCACTTTTACCAAATTTTTAATCATTTTTGAAGGATTTTTGTTGCACCCTGTGCCATCCTCATCAACTCTCTAAATTTTTTGAATAGGGAAATTGGGTCATGTGGTGCTTTTTGGCAAATTCTTTGTATCTTCTTTACAGGCGTGCACAAATTTTCAAGAAAAAAATTTTTTCTTCGAAAAATTAGTTACTTCAAAGAGGTTTTCAGTATGTGCCCTTTGTCATGGCTCATTTACTTTGAGACGATGGTACCTGATGAAGTTTGTCACTGAATGAAAGTCGACCATAACAGTTTTGTTCATGCACAACTTTCAACCCCTACGAACCCTTTAATGGAGAAAACAAATAGAGCCATGACTATAACCTGACATTTTCGAAATATACACGGTGAAATGTGTCAGAATGCCATGGCCGACCGGTTCATTGAAGTGAATGGAGTATAAGCATAATAACAAAACACGGAATACTGGAATGCTACCTAACAGAAGTTTTTACTGCAATATTACTGTTTCATACAATTCCTATCATCTCTGCAGAAGCTGAAAGATCATTTAGCAAACTAGAATTATAAAAACTTGTATAGAAATATCATTGGATAAGCTAGACTTTATCGCTTAAATCAATCCAGAATAGAGCTACATCAATTAAAGCATATTTTGGGAGGATTTTGCATTATTTTTTATGTGCTGTTTCAGAGATTGAGTGGGAAAATCCAGGAAAAAACTACAAAATATAGCTACATAAAGTCTAGGTTTGACTAAATTGATTCTTACGCGGACAAGAATGCTGAAGGGATGTTGTGAAAAGATGCTTAATTGTTTTTGATTTAACCATGTAATATGTTTGAATGATATGTTAACATTGTTTTCAATATTTCATTTTTATCCACAATTGAATATTTTATATATGAATCAATGTTTCGATTAATTTCTTTCCATTACCTAAAAAAATATAATTCTTTCTAGTATATTCCTGAACTCCTCCACTGTAGAACTATGCTCAGGTTACGGATCAAGATTAATGAATTATGATACAGAAGCTTTGCTTTTTCGAGGTATTTAGATTTCGACTTGATTTGAACAGAAAAATTATTAGGGGGCCCCAACAGTTTTTTGCACCGAGCCCGTTACTATCTAGTTGTGCCACTGTTTTGAATCACACCTTCAATCTCCGGATGAAAATTCCGCCATTGTCTAGTTTCCGTAGGAATCATTGAACATGGATAATTTGGAGAAAAATTCTAGGAAAGCAGTGGCGTGAAGTCAGCAGTTTTTCAGCGCACGCCGCACGTTCAGATTCGTTACCAAAGCGGTCGTCTTCACATGTATTATTGACCCCGACAAACTAGCTCACCTTTCTGATGAAGACTTTTTTTGCTCTCGAGTTTCATCATGATTGGATCACTATTTTTTGTCATATTGCTAAAAAAACAACGATTTCGAGAAAAACCACGAATTTTGACATGTTTTTTTTACAATATCTCCAAAAACTGTTATCGTATCAAACTGAAATTTGGTACACTTCTGCGGATTATGAAGCTCAAAGTACGACCAGAATTTAATCCGAATTTAATTAATATAGTTTCTGAAAAAAAAATTTTTTGAATTTAGTGACAATACGATTTCGACAAAATTTCGCGAGAAGTGGCGAGTGCTTATGTTCCAACTAACTGCCATGTTTCAATCCAATCGCTTCTGTGGTTCTCGAAATATCAGGGAAATAAACTCAAAACCTCAAATAGCTATAACTCTGAAATTTTTCGACCGACTTCACCCATTAACGAACTCAACCTTCGCATTTTGAAATACAACCAACCTTGAAATTTTCAAGTCGGTAGGATTTTCTGTACGTCCGTCTTCATGCCTACGGACGGACAGCCCGACAGAATCGATTTTGACACCGGATTCGTCATCAGTGAGTCCAACCTAGTCGTTTGAGACCATTTTCGGCTCGAAATTCGAAAATATCAGACATTTGGACAAATCGATAGAACGCTGTTCCCTTAGAACATGCGCCAAAAAACAAGATTTTATCACATAAAATTATGACCAGAGATCAATAATTTCGAAAAATAGTGCCACGTTTAATCTTTCATTCCACTAAAATTGACCTGTTCAACGTTTTGCTTGAAAATATTTAATAAAGTATTTATGAATGTTGTTCCTTACTTTATCCACATACTCTATTTGCGACGTACAACGGCAGCAAACAAGCGCTCAAATCTCCTGTAATCCTCCACTTTAATATATTTCACGTTATTTTAAGAAATAGATGTAAATTCAGAAATGATAAATCAAACTGCTGAAAACGAGTTCTAGAATCTTCGGTAAAGAGTCATATATAACCTAAAAAAAATATTCTAGAGTCTCTCACGGGTATGTTCCTGACCAAGGGCGTCGCCAGGGGGGGGCAGGTAGGGGCAGCTGCCCCCCCCCTAGAGAAACCAACAAATTTTCCCAAATGTCCCTTAGGTCCAAGCTCTCGACTTGCGAAATATCAGTCGAGATAATTCCTACATGTCGAAACTCGAATGAATTCACTAATTCCCTTCCAATTTCATAACATTTATACCCATGTTGTTACTCATAGTTTATCCGTCTACAAGTGGAGCTTTCGCTTGTTGGGGTTCCAATTATCCAAAAAATAAATAAACATCCGCCAGCGCTGTCGCCTGCCTTGTTTATATTAAAGCGATGTGAGTGACCAGTGTGGAGGCAATACTGCCTTGGTTTCAAATTTTTCACCAATTTATTTATGAACCCCACAACCTTATCGTCTGTTTTTTGCGCGGCATAACACATAAGATAGGATCAAATTTTTCTTATTCGTTCCGTTCGTAGAGGATAAGGATAAGGAATAAAGACTAGTGATTAATAAGTTCTCAGTTTAGACAGTTAATAGGTCCACATTCATCAATATGGACATCAGAAAGTTTTTTGGTGAGTTTTTAGCGTTTTACTTTCGTAGAGTCCCTGGAATGAGGTAAATTGTTTTTTGTGAAATATAAATAACTGAGCAAATCAACTACAAAGGTACAATATGGAATCAATATGGGATATCGAAATGAATTCATTGTAAATCGATTTAGGTGCAGTTTTTTATAATGACACAATGAATTTTAATCAGTAACGACCGTTGGGGGTCCATTCCACAAAAAAGCGCCCTAGAAAACTTTCAACACAAAATACTTATGGGTCAGTGAAATTAAAATAATGTCGCATAGTTCGTAGTCAACCTCGGTTTTGTAGTCTTAGCTTCACATTATTGGTTGGATCACTTACAGCCATAAGATGTTTTAAGGTATGTTTGGGATAAACCTACCTTGAATCTTTGCTCCGTGATCTGAATAAAGGAGGGCGATAGGGCGATACTTTGAAACTTTCATGTGGGGGATTTTTTGTGAAATGGTTTTTTCAAATGGGTTCTACAAAATTCTGCTAAAAGAAAATATCCACCTTTGAAAACACCATGTATTTACCTACCTATCTTAAATAAATCATTCATAAATTATATCATTGACATTTTAATCGACTATTCACATACACTTGAATCTTTAATTAGAAATATCGCAGCACTACTGAAAGGTTACAAGGTACATGAACACGTGTCTTTCAAACAATGCCAAGAAAAAACTGTAAATTTTTTCAGTGAATAGTTTCGCTCTTTTTGAAGGATTTAAATTTAACACCCTTTTATTGTGTATGTTTTTTGACAAGCTACGAATACGTTTGTAGAAAGCTTGTGCGCAGAGACGTGAAAATGTGAAACGGTACTTATTACATTTGATAGACTGTTAGAGTTGAGAAATTTATAATAATAGTTGTTAGTTTTGATGAATAACGAAAAGCGAAGAAGAATATACCAGTGACGATGGTTGAGGAGCACTATGTCGGAAGATCACCTCAATGGTCTGGCCATGATGAGTGTGCATAGAGCACTTATTAACGAAAACTTGCAGGATTTTCGTAATAAAGTGGTCGAAAGATTCACGAAAAACCCCCGAAAATTATGTTTCAATTAACTTTTATGTATTGAATACAATAAATAAACTTTCTCTAATAAATGCAATAGTTTAGTTTACGTTTTATTTTTGGTACAGTAAAGATACTCTTGACTGTTCCCACGATTTATACTTCCCCATCTTTCATTCATATCAACCTGCCCCCCCCCTAGGCCATCGGCTGGCGACGCCCTTGTTCCTGACATGGATTGTCTTCATTTCGTTGGGTACGTAGGAGGAAAAGTATTATAGTGAACGTTCGAGCCTTTTTCCGTAGATATGGAATTTTCTAGGATGACTGAAATCCTCTGTTTCTTGAGGCCATTATCTCCTACGCTCTTTGTTGATGCAAGAAAGCGGTGTAGCACCAGGGTTAAACTTCCAGGTTGTTTTTTTATGCATTCGAAGCAGGTAATTGAAAAACTTATCAAATTACAAGGAAGAGGTATGATAAAATGGATTACATCACTTAATTTTAAATACACATTACGAAGAGGTGCTTAAACTTTCACGCAGAATTATATTCTCCGTAGGATTACCTTATATTTTCTGAATTTACATACTTTATTCGCCAGCGTTATTGATCCGAAACGGGGGTGAATTCTAACGAAGCGGAGGAGAGCTTGTATCCCCATATAGTTCTTTGCGGCTGCCATAACCGAATTATTTTCCTTCCGTATAGTTCGTGTAAATCAAACTTAAAGATATAACTTCATGAGTAAATACATGAAAATCAAGAAGGGGTCAAAAGTATTCAGTAGATTTAATCTTTACTTCAGCCATCTTCAGTTTCCATACAGAGCGAGTTTTTGGTTATTACATTTCAATCATACAGATTTAAGTCGTCAATTAGAACCCTTTTTCATTTATAGTTTTTCTAGATTCAGCTCCAGTAAAATGTCCCAGGCTGCTGAATTTTCCAAAATCAACAGTCTTTTTTATGTCTGCTTTGACATGGATATTCCGAAGTAGGTAAATGAATCTTGGTGTGAAGTTTTTCATGTTTATGACAAATATTCGTCAGTTATCACTTTCATCTCACTCAAAAAGACTTCCTAGTTGTAGACTCGCCGCTTCATGAAATATAAGGAATTAGCATGAGGACTGCAGATAAAGTTTATCTTGAGTCATTATAAGAATCTTCAGTAATTCTAGAATACTTGATTATTCGTTATAATTCCTACTAAAACGCACCGTTTTAGAGATATTCAACGTTGAATGTTATAAAATTTTGACTGAATTATTTTTGTGGATCTGCCGCTGAGCTAGTGAAGGCATTGAATTAACCTCCACCTACGTTGATACGGATCACAGAATACATAGAGTTGTTCATTCATTTTGTGACCAGTCGATATATCTAGAACATGTCCATATATCTAGGAACCAGACTTTCCGGATAATTTATAGGTTTCAATTAATGCGTTTATGCTGAGTGAGTCATTTCATATTATCATTTATGGAATTGATCAAAATTGGGATAATTATGGAATTTTCCATATGAAAATGAACGAATGTAAAATTGTGTATAATCTTATGCAAGAAATTAGTGGATATTCCATGACTATCAACCTGGAAATATCGCATATCAATGTGTTCTATTTGATTGAGGAGTCTATGGTAAAAATTGGTGTACAACTTGAAGACTCAACGTGTATACGGACTGTTTTCCCAACAGGACATAAGTTGGAACAAAAGTGTGTTTGCAAAGAATATATATATATTAATAATAATAATAATATATATATTTAGTCGATATATTCATCCTGTGTGACAATGTATCAAGTTTTGTTTTCGATATGTGCCTTCTACAAAATACAATATATTCAGTGTTGAGAATTCCAAATATAAAAGAGTTCAGAAAAGCACTGAAGTGAAGTAAGTCATACACGCAGCTTCTGCGAGCTCATTCAAACTGATTGAAAAATGATGGCTTGAAGCTTCATGCAGAATTTCGTGAGTGTCATATGAGTAGAAGATGGAAAAATATAAAATATTTCAGGAATTCCTGAATTTTTCCAATTATTACAATTTCGAGATCAGTATTATTAATCCGAATTGAATAATGCTAATACAAAAAACAAAATAAAACAATGAGGAAAATAAGGGGAGTAAACACACACCTGAAGAGGGCAAGAAGAAAATTACTGAGAAAGATTAATTAAAACTGATTAAGAGACGAATCACCGACTTAGAAAAAGGTCACGTTAGAAAAGAAATTGATTCATTATGTAGTAACTAGGAAAAGGTGCTTATTCAGTTAGCTGCCGTAAAACAAGGATGAATAATTATTGGATGCTCTACACGGTCATCACCTAAGGGTGAATAACTCACAGTTTTTGGTTTCCAGAATTAATATGTATCAGCTTATTAAATACACTCTATTTTATTCTATAATATTCTTCTCTATTTTATTCTGTTCCCATTCTATCCTATGCTATCCTTTCCTATCCTATTTTATCCTATCCTATATTTTCCAATCCTACCTATCCCATCCTATCCTTTCCTATCCTATCCTATCCTACCCTATTCTATCCTATCCTATCCTAACCTATTGTATCCTATTATATCCTATCCTATCCTATCCTATTCTATCCTATCCTATCCTATCCTATTCTGTCCTATTCTATTCTATTCTATTCTGTCCTGTTCTATTCTATTTTATTTTATTCCATCACGAAGCTGGTCTACTCCAATTCGTGCGCAGGCTGCAAGAACTGCATAACATAGGCACTCAGTGTCGTTGGACTAGCAGAAATGGATAAATATCCAATGTTACCGCGTATAATATTGTTACCTTCTCTTACAAACTTTGATCTTCGGTTGGGTTAATTCAATTCAGCACGGTGTCATTTGATTTCGTCTCATGATATTGAGTAACGAATTTGAAAACAAAATCAAGTTATCTTTAACTTATTCATGAAGGTGCAAGTTGGAACCATGGAATATAATAGCTAACTGACTATCTGGAAATTAAATTTACGCAACATTGATTTTTTTTTCGACTAGCTGCTCTTTAGTAAAATAAAATATGTTGATGACGAATGTATACAATAATTCAATCAAAAACGATCCAATCTATATCGAATTAAATAAATCATATTTTCGCGTAGTTCAACTTATACCAAAATTTCATAACAAAGTTATGAGAACAAAATTATTTTCAAACTGCTTCGCTAAGGTTCACTTTCTATTTTGTCAAATGAAAAATATTAAAACTTATCTAGTTAGACAACATTTATCACAATATTTTGATGTAGTATTTTCAATTTATTCTTGTGAACTGACATAAGCAGGTGTCGATTAAATGAAGGAGCAATTTCTTTATTCTAAGCGAGAATCGATGAAGTATTCTATAAAAATGATAGTTTTGTTGTATCTACAAACTTTGGGTATGGATTGGATTTACTATTTCAGGAAAATATCAAGAAGATGGATTTGAGAAATTTTTACCAAAGATCTCGGAATGACTCTCACGAATGATAATATAATAATTTATTACCCCTCTCATAATCATTCAGATTCAGATGAAGAGTTTTCCTCTCCGATTAATTTATCGATACTAAATTCAAGATTGCGATTGTGTCGCATTGAAAAATGAAGGAGTTATCATCTAGTGAATTTTTCCATTATAATAACCTTCGCAAATTTACGACTGTTTAATAGTACGCATAAACCTGGTCAGTATTTTTGCCAAGAAGAAGGATGCACAATACCTGACGCAATTTAGTTGAATTTAAGGCTTCATTGTTGTGGAAAGATTTATGGGCTAGATGCATTTAATTAAACAAACGTTTGAATATGATAAATTTTCCCATGTCGGTGCACTACACAATAGCTTTATGATTATAATAACAGTTTTATTACACGCTGCTTGAAACAAAGCAATAAATTACTTTACGTTATGCTGAATGAAGGGTGTTTCACGATTTTGAAATTATTGGAAATAGACCAGTAGTGGGATTTATTGTCCAAATAGATCTGTTTGAACAGGCGCCAGTGATTACCTATTTAGCGCAGAGGATTTTGCTGCATTTTGCAACTACGAGTATAGTTCCCTGGAGCCTCTTGTTGTATGCAGAGAGAATATTCAGTGGTGAGCAAAAACTGATATTCTTCAAAGGAAATAACGGCAAGGACGTCGCTGAGCTCCAAAGTTTATCATAGCTGTTGTTAGCTGGGGGTCGTTTAACCTCCCTTATCTATTTACCTAACGCTGATCGTGTAAAAAAAATTTTATGGAAGAACTTAGAGACTCGATATTTATAGAGAAGGCAGAATTCTTGAATGGTTAAAATTCACCCAATGATTCCGCCGATATTCCCATTCGAGTTTTTTAATATCCAATTTTTCCAAAAACACAGATTGAATGGAATTGAAATTCATACTTGATTGAAAAATCAGAGGTTGAGGAATTATGCAAAATTCAGTGAGCACATGATTAACATATCAACCAATAAACAATATTAAAAAAAAATCTCGAAAACATCAGTTTTAATTGTTGTATTGACACCATCATCACTTGATTTTTTGTGAGTTTGCGTATGACGATTCACCAACTTGTTACAAAATTATTCCGTAAAGAAAGATATAATACCGGAAAAAACACGAAATTTGACATTTTATTTGCGTATTATCGGATCGAACTCCTTCGTGGCAAGCTGTTGTCGAATATTGATATCTAGGTTTGCTCCAAATTTCCTTGGAATCTAATATTTAGTTCCGAAAACAAACATTTGTCTTAATGAGAAAACCTAGAAAAGCACGGACGTGAAGTCAGCAGCTTTCGCGCGCATGTTAATTTTTGGGTGATATCCTTCGAACATGCGTTCAAAAGCTGCTGACTTCACTTGGGTGCTTTTCTAGGTTTTTTTTCGATAAATTACTAGATTTCAATTCTTTCTAATCTTTTTTGGGAAAATAAAATTTTGAATGGGTATATCTACGGAATCATTGGGCGAAGTTTACTCATTCATGAACTCGCACTCCGTAATTAAGCCTCAAACTCACTCTACAAATATCGAGTCCCTAAGTCGTTTCTTCCGGAAGTTATTGTGTTTACAGAATCGATTTTGACACCGGATTCATCATCATCGGGCCCAACCTCGTCGTTTGAGACCATTTTTGGCTAAAACTTACAGACATTTGGACAAAACGATTGCACGCTGTTCTCCGAGAATATCCACGCAAAAATTGGATAATTTTCGTGATTATACGATTCTCACAAACTTTTGCGTGGAACTGTGCTTATTCTATCACTTATCATGAAGACTAAATCCGATAAATATCACGTTTATATGTATATTGAGGAAACAACCTCAAAACATGAAACTGGTTCAACTCCGAAACCGTTCCGCCCATTTTGTCTGGATAGCTTCATCATTCAGATTTAATCTCCTGCTTTCAAAATATAGATTTCTCATAGATATATCAGGCATTACACGAAAAAGTCCTAATTTCGTTTCAAAAACTCAATCAATTAAGGCGTTGTTTGCATTCGACATGTAAGAAACCCAAAATGAAGTTAGATCATGCTTATGAAATGTTTGAGCTCAATAATGAATTTCTGACAGAATCCAGAAAACGATTCGCTGAATGTGAGTCTACATGTCGAGTGCTGAGAATCATGTGATATGATGGATATTTCTTGGATATCAATCAATTTTCTGAAAAACCAGAAATCACATTTTTTCGCTGTTGTTCTCAGAATTCATCTGAAGCATAGAAAAAAAACGAGAATCTGGAAAAACTTACAGACGATCTGTCTGTTATCGTTGAAATTGACGACTTAAAGCCACGATTCTATTAATAGTGTGATTCTAGGTTGAAGAATGTTCATATCGAGGTTTCAAATGCAGGAAATCAAAACTGAATGATCAGCTGAATGAAGATAGTTCACGTCTGTGGATTTTTCTTGCGCTCTGTCTTTTATGATTATTGTAGCCCCTGAAAATTCCAGGACGAGAGGTTCGGAAATAAAATCTTGAAGCTTTCGAAGATCCTTTTGAATACCTAATATGTTCGGGAGAACAGCTATTTATCGTTTCGACCAAATGTCTGAAATTTTCGAATTTCGAGCTGAAAATGTTGTTAAACCATTAGGTTTTACTCCCAGAAGAAAAGACCGTGGTTATTTGACAACGGTATTTTAAATTTTTAATTCTGCCCGTCCGCATGTGCTCCAACTTCCAAAAGGGAAGAACAAAGCAAATTGAAATACTCAGGTTATACTTTGGATCCAAATATCCCGGTAGAGTTCGTTGATGGGCCGAACGGTCTCAGAGTTCATTTGAAATTTTGAGGGTAGTTCTTCAATATCTCTAGTAGTAATGATCATTTTGAAACAACAATATCAGTTCAAGAAAAGTAACGCGCAAGTTTGGGCAGAATTTTGTGGGGGATGTTCTAGTAATGAAAACCAAATTACGATAAAATAAGGCACAGGTAAATATTAAAGAAGATCGTTTCAAATTCGGATTCAATTCGATATACACTATCGAAAAAAAATTGAAAAAAAAAATCTAATTTTCTTTATTTATTAGAAATTTTGACATTATTTCCTCAGTATCTTAAGAAATACTGAGGCGATCAGATCGAAACTTTGTGCATGACTCGTAAAATCCTGACGCTTAATATATAACAAAATTTCGTGGGGAACCGTATCGTTTTGGGAGCGAATTCGAACAGGCGCGTAAGAGCTCCTGACCTCACTTAAGTGCTTTTCTAGAATTTTATTCAATTGAACAGTCTCTAAAGTACCATACAATTTTTAAGAAATCATTTTTACACTTCGATATTTTCCATTAGTATATATTTGGAATAAAATATATGTATACATAAATAATAACACTTCTCATTCCGTATGTGAGACCACCGCGATAAAAAAATATAATAACATAATCTTAGGGACTGGAATTTTGGAAATGACCACATGGTATTCGATGGCACCAGCCATTAGTGTAGAGCAGCATGTGTGTCCCGATGCAATTAATGTAAGGTTCTTCATAAAGGAACCTTGTCGGCAATCTTTATTAGAAGGCTTGAAGTTGTTTTTCCACCTCTACGCGTTTCGTGGCTCACCTTTGAATACGTCTGTCTCCCTCTCGGTTCAAAATAATCAGTGGCGTTCCGTCTACATCAGTTCTGGAGCTCGGGCCCCCTTCTCAACACAATCGTGCACTTGCTCGTAGCTTTAATGGTCTTCGTACGGAGGTATTTTTCGCATCGATGGGCCATCTCTGATCGGATTGCTATGCGACGCAACGGCAAATTGAAATATATGGCTTGCCTTGAAGTCGAAGTAGAATGAAGCAGTTCTTCTGCGTCGTTCCCATCTTTGAATAGCAGGACGTGTATTGCAGTTTTCTCTTGAAATGATGCAGGGACACTGAAATGAGATATTTCTTCGATTGAGAATGTTTAACGTACATATTTTTCGAAGTCATTCATTTCTTGAAATGATATGGAAAATGGCTCTTGGCTTACTTGTTAAGATTTTTTCAGGTATTTTCTGAATTTCACTCGCAATAACTGAGCAAGAAGAACTAATAAGCATTTAATGAAAATGTTCATTGTGAGAAACGATATAAACACTGAAACGTTACAGTTCATTTCGCTGATCGTTTGCACTATTCGAATATTAGGCATTAGGCAACATTCTTTTTAGAAATTGCCCTTAACGAATAAATTAAATCCCGCAATCCGCAAGGTTTTTTCTATAAATAAACATTTCATTTAATTTTTAATAGTTCTCTTTCAGGTACTGGGAGTGAAAACCTAGGAAACACATGAAAAAAGATTGTTAAAAAGTTCGTGTAAGCTCATCTTCTATATCATTTCGACAAATGGACGACTCATTCCATGAAATATATACGCTAGACATCATCATCCGAATGAGTGTTTTATTCCAGTTGGTTCATTACAAGAAAAAACTGCAATAAATGTTCAGCTATTCAAAAATTCGAAAATAACGACATTTGGACAACACGATAGCATGCCGTACCCCAGAACATGAGCGCAATAAATTAATTCCATGTAAATTCTAACAGATATCGATCACAGGATAATTTGGGAGGATTTAACAGCAAAAAATTCAATAGAAATTTTAAATTATGCTCGTTTGAAGGAGAAATGTTCATCACATATTTTTGCGAAAAAGTCAGTCATTGGTCGAAATGATAAAAAATTGTTGAGATTTACTTTTCTTTTGTGTTTTTCAGGTTTCACTGCCAATATCTGACGAAGAACTATATAAATACCTAGAGAAGCACTGAGCACAGGAGCTTTTACGCTCTTGTTCACATTCTAACTATCAGATCAACACGAAATTTCGCACCTAGTTGCGTGTTGGTAATCTCCAACTGATTAGGAAGTTACAATCTGATTGCATTTGCACTCCTTGAGATATCCCGGAAATAAAGTTAAAATTCCAACTAACAACTAAATTTGGCAGATTTTCTTTCCTCATTTCTCCAAAATAAATAGCGGATCGTATTTAAAATTTGGGGGGAAATTATTGTTAAATACTGACTCTAAGGTTTGTGCCAAATTCCATCGAAATCTAATCAATATTTTCAGAAAAAAAATCTCATCGAAAATTTGCAAAATTTTCGAATGAAAATTTTTAGGATCCACACGAAATTTTGCTGTAAGTTGGTATTCCAAAACTGTCCACGAAGTTTCAAATTTACCTAATCAAATGGGCCTAACTCCGAAACCATCCAATTCATTCCACCCGTTAACGAATTTAACCGAGATATTTGGACACCAAACCTAATCTGACAATTTCAAGTCGCTAAGTCTTTTCCTTCGTAATTTAGAGTACATAAGGACGAATGGACAGACGGACGGACAGAATTGAATTTGACCACGGATTCTTCTTCAGGGAGTTCAACCCAATCGTTTAAGACCATTTTCGGGTCAAAATTCGAAAATGACACACATTGTGACGAAAATATAACGCGCTGTTCCCCAGAACAAGCGCGTAAAAATTGTTATTCATAGGAAACGCAGTTTCTGGAAAAAATGTTGCCTGATGAACAATATCGGATTATGCAAACCAACAACACCGAAATGAATAAGCGTTTCAGATTCCATATCGTTTTCTGTAAATAACAATTTCAATTTAATTTTCCAAAGTACTTTTTCGGGTACTGGAAATGAAGAAAATATATCCTTCAATTGATATTTGTAAAAAACCGCATTAAAATTAATTTGTTGCGCCCATGTTCAGGTGAACGGCGTGCTATCGTTTTGTCAAAATGTGTGTTTTTTTCGTTTTTTGCATAGCAGTCTTCTCCCGGAATGAACCAGGGAGACTGGAATGAAAATGCCCATTCGGCTGAGTAAACGTAAGGAGTACATATTTTTCGGAATAACCCAATCATTTGTCGAAATGATATAGAAAATGAGCTTCTGCGAACTTGATAAGATTTTATTTTTATTTGTGTTCTAGGTATTCACTTCGATTACCTGACAAAAAACTACCGGTAAAACGGGGTCAAAATGTGCCACTTTTTCAGGTTTTTATGATGTAACGAAAATATTGCCGAGAAAAATTTGAATATATAACTAAAAATATAACATCCAATAGTTTGCAAAAGTATTACAGTACAAGAAATCGGCACATTTTGAACCCAGCTTTTGGGGTCAGTATGTGCCACATCAGTTTTCAGTACATATTCAATAAAGAAAAACAAGTGGCATTATCTCACCTTTGTATTTTCAATCAATAAATATAGGTCTAAATAAATCCTCACAGTCGAGCACAAAAAAAAATATACTTATGGGAAATGGTTATACAGAGCGAACCAAACTAATCACAAATATTGGACACAAAATGAATCGAATTTTAGTAAGGAATATGAAGTATAAAACATAGTTAAGACATTTCAGGAACTTTGAAGATTTCCCTCTTTGAAAGTCAAACCAACCTGCGTTTGTAGCGACATTTCTCAGGGCCATTTTCGGTCCAACTTTCCCACATTTTTTGCGCGCATGTTCTAGGGGAACAGCGTGCTATCGTTTTGTCCAAATGTCTGTAATTTTGGATGATTGAGCCGAAAATGGTCTCAATCGACTAGGTTGGACTCACTGATGACGAATCCGGTGTCAAAATCGATTCTGTCCGGCCGTAGACACGATAACTGTCGACAGAAGCAAGCTAGCAACTTGAAACTTTCAGGATAGGTTGCGCATCAGAATGCCGCGGTTAAGTTCGTTAATGGGCCAAATCGAGCGAATAGTTTCGGAGTTATAGGCATTTGAAGTTTTGAAGTTATTTATTTTTTATTTCAGAAACTACCTGAGCGATTGGATTCAAACTTGGCAGTTAGGTGGAGTACAACGACGCGCAACTTTGAGCTAAATTTCGTCAGAATCATATCGTCAGTAATTCTTAAAAAAAATTTTTTTCAAAATTTTTTTCCAAAAAAATTTTTTTTTCGGTAACCATCCATCATATCCAAAAAAAATCATACTCACACTTTGACCTTCTAATTTCACAGCAGTGTACCAAATTTCAGTTCGATACGATCATAAGTTTTGGAGATATCGGGAAAAAATATGTAAAATTTCGAGGTTTTCTTCTCGATATCGTTGATTTTTTCGGTATAACTCGAGAAATACTGATTCAGTCCTGATTAAACTTCACAGCTAGTTTTAAGATGCTAAAAGACAACTTTATGCAAAATTTCGTGATAATCGTGTTATTAGAACAATTTGAAAAAAAAAATTTCTATGATTTTCTCATCATATCATCCTCATTGAATTATGTATGAAACTTCGAACTGTTATTTTCGATGAAGTACTGGATTTCAATTCGATCTGATCTGTATTTTTGGAAATATTGGAAAAATAAAATTTTGATTGGGTATATCTACGGAATCATTGGGTGGATTTTACCCATTCACGAATTCGGCCTTCGTAGTTAAGGTCCAAACCTTCTCTACAAATATCGAGTTTCTAGGTTGTTTCTTTCGGAAGTTGTTGTGTTTACGCAGTCGGCCGTTAGGCTGACCGTAAACACAATAACTTCAGGAAGAAACGACTTAGAAACTCGATACTAGATACCCATTCAAAATTTTATTTTTACAATATGTCCAAAAATACAGATATGATCGAATTGAAATCCAGTGATTTATCAGAAAAAAATTTCAAAAAGCACTGCCGTGAAGGCAGTAGCTTTTGCGCGCACGTTCAAATTCGTTGCTGAAGCGGTCATCTACATTGAACATGCGCGCAAAAGTTGCTGCCTTCACGGCAGTGCTTTTTGAAATTTTAATGCTTTATAAACAACGTAAACTGATGCCAATTCACCCGCTGTACTTCCACACATCATTATATTGACGTATTTGATTTGGAGGAATTCTTTATATTTTCGAGATACTTACAGCCTCGTTTAACAAGAACTTTGGATATGCCAGGGTCGTCTACCAGGCAAGTTTCATCATAATTCCAAATATTTGACTGGGGAACACCTTCAAGTTCTTTTTCCAAATTGTCAAAGAATTTATTTACTACTTCCTCATCAACAGAAGCTGGACTATAAGTAATATTTCTAGCGGATCGATTGGAAATTTGCTGTGCATGCCTCTTTAAAGAAGAATAAGACCATTCAATACCAGGCAATTTTTTTTTGAACTTCTCGACTGTCCTGCCTTGCCTATCTAAAAATCTTTTGACGATGAATCGCAACTCCCGTTTATTTACAGGAAATCCATAACTGGATAGACTGATGAAGTGTGCGACGATAACTGATTCATTATCTGCAGAGAAAATAGTCTGCCCGCCACTCTTCTTAGGATATTTGTTTTTTAATTTGTTACTAAGTACATTTCACAGCAGCCCCACGAACAGAAATTCTTGTTCCTCTAATTTCAGTCAAAATCTGTTACAGTGTCTCCGGACGATAGTTTCTGTAATGTCTTGTTCTTGGTTTTCTAGCGTATTGAGGCGGCATTCTGAAATGAAAAAGTTCTATTTATCTTGCACCAAAAAAAGTCTGGGTCGAAAAATATGGGGTGATAATGTGCCACTGAATGGCACTATATCACCTCACAAATTTGCGCTCTTACCTCAAAATGGTTATAATTCATAAACATGGGCAAACATCCGATCGTTATCAAGGCACTATCAAGATAAATATATAGGCAATCGAAATGACTCACCTGAATGTCTCAATTTGTAGCGCAAACTTGTCACCACCAGAAAGTACACAGACTTTTCGGAAAACGAGAAGAACCGCGTAATTCATCAACGTTAATCTCTCAACAAATGACAGGTGCCACTCAGTTCGGCATTGCTCGCAAGATGGCCAAACTAGTAAAGTCATCACAGCAAAAGTCAGTTCACAGGATGGGGGCATATCGAGCGCAAAAAATTCAAATATGTGTGGGAAGACGCAGTGGCACATTTTCACATATGCAGGCACATTCTGACCCCGTTAAAATTGAATAAGATTGATATTTAAAGGATACGCCCTTGCGGATTGCGAGATTCAAACTATTTTTATGCGAACGAACAAGGAAATAAACTGTAATGTTTTATAGTCTTTACCATTTCCTATAAATAACAGTTTTAATTTGATTTTAAGAACTCTTTTTCAGATATTGGGATCGAAAACCTGAAAATCATTTGTAAAATAATGCAAAATCGTCCCAATTTATCATCCTCCAATCGATATTTGTTTAGATCCACATTAATTAATTTTTTTCTCGCATCTTATACGGAGCCGGACATTCGGAGGACACAAAGACTGTCGAACGGAGCAAGCAAGTGACTCTAACCTTTCAGTAGGTAGGTCACGCATCGGAATGTGACTTGAAGCTTCCAGGGTCCAATCCGTTTATGGGCCAAATCAGTCCAATAGTTTCAGAGCTATAGTCCTTCGAATCCTTCTAGTCGTGAGCTCAGAAATTTCCAAAAATTTTGAAATTAAAAAAATTTTTTTTTCGAAAACTACTCACCAGATTTCGACAAAATTCTGTTTATTTCACAATAGTGTACCGAAAATCTTTCAAATTTTGTTTTTTTTAGATATCGTTCATATTTCCAGAAAAAGACCAATTCATATTATCCGGCCGGCACAGCTCAGTTCCGCCGCGCCAGAGAATCTTTCAAACGGTTTTATATAGACTGATTTATATTATCCGTCTACGACCCTTCGGCACGAATTAGAGAAAAATCCATGAATTGGCCCCAACTCGAAAAATGTTGATTTTCAACTTTGTGCGGATTTTTGTGATGAATGTGTTTTTATGTGTTTAAAAAAAAATAATTGAATTATTCATGACCTTCATTTCATATCAGTATACAAAATTTCAGTTTGAGCTGATTTCAATTTCAACGATATGGGAAAATATATCGAATTCTATTACTTTATCCTAGGTAGCGAAATAACTCAACAATTAACAATCCAGTCATGATAAACTTGATAACTAATAAAAAACACAATTTTGTGCGGAATATCTTGATGATGGTATTCACAAAACAATTTGAGAAAATTTTCCAAAGCCGTCATCTTTTCACGTAATGACTCCGCTATTTGCACTTATGCCTTCTGATGGAAAGATTCGGTGATCTTCTTTTCATATGGTCTTCATGAAATTCTGAATGAACAATAACATAATCACAATGTTATTATTATTACTGGAGCTCTTTCTTCTCCGTGAAACCAATTCCTAACTTCTGAATGAACCTTCAAGCTAAAATTTTTTAATCGTGTACTAGATTCTTATTCGATCCAATCTGGGTGTATTTTTGAATATTGGTAAAATGAAGTTTTTAATGGGTGTATCTGCGGGATCATTGGGTGGAGTTTACCCATTCATTGATTCGGCCTTCTTAATTAATCCTACTCTACAAATCTTGATTTCCAAGTTGTTTCTTCCGGAAGATAGTGTGTCCCCGATCTCAAATTACGATGCATATAAAATAAACACTGAAAATAATCGATGTCGAATAATGATGTTATGCGTCAATTTCATGATTTTGTATCGAAATCCGTAAATACTCTTGTGATTGATGCTGCGCCGTGAAAAAAAATCGAAAACTGTTTACTATGACGCTATGGAAAATTGGCGTTTCGCGTTTTTTGCGACAGCTCCTGAAATATTAATTGCATAGCTTGACTGAAAAAGGATTTCATTGGGAACTTCACATCAGGCATGTTAATCAGAGTCGTATCTAGGAATTTCGCGCTTGTGGCAAATTGTCGAATGCTCCCTTCAGGAAATTCATTTTTCAATAACTACATATTTGGAGGTATTCATTCTCAATAATCTCCCATATTTTCATCAGGTAATGAATAAATCTCGCAGACATATTAGAATAGGATTATCAGTGTAAAAAAATCAAACGATGACATTACCGAGTCCATAGGTTTCTGCTCATTAACGAACTCAGCAGATATACACTAACCAAAATACCTGATAGATTTTCAGTCTCTAGGATATATCTTTCGAAAATTACCGACTATCTTGTTCACGGACCGATGACCATAGAAGGACAGAATATACTGCGGCCAAAAATTCTTGATCAATGAGTTAAAAGCAGTCGTTCATCATTAGGAATTTAAAAATTATAGACATTTGTTCTATATCTACATGATATGATAGCGCCCTAGCTGAGCGTTGAGCGAGCAAATATTCTCAAGAATATAATATAGGAGCAGCAAACTGGCTTCTATAGATGCTCAGAGATTCATTCAATGTGTTATTTATACTTGAATGAAATTTGAGAATTCTTCTCCAGCAGGAATAATTGCCAGGTAGAACTGTTATACATAGAATTATACCCCCGATGCGAGAAAAGAGGAGTTTCTAGACTAGAGTGGGTTCATCCAGCCCCTCGACCTCGGTAGTAAATTTCTTTGTTGTTTGAATCCAACATGACACAAAGACGAATATTTATCGCTGAGACAACAACAATTTAACTTTGATCTGAGCTGATCATCCAATTAACCAAAACATCTCATCGAAGAAGCGATGTCCAAGGAGTAGGGTAACTGCAGTTTCACGGTTCTTACCGATCTTCAGAACGCCTTACCTTGGAAATCTGAAAAAAAATTCAAATTTCATTCTTCATTCATCTTCATGATATTCTGTATAAGTTTTCATTTTTCGATACAATACTGGATTTCAATTCAATCTAATCTGTATTTTTAGAAATATTGGAAAAATAAGGTCGAATTCGTCAATTGGTAAAATCCACCCAATGATTCCGTAGATATACCTATTCAAAATTCTATTTTTCCAATATTTTCAAGAAATTGAAATCCAGTAGTTCAACGACAAAAACCTAGAAAAGCACTGCCGTGAAGGCAGCAGGTTTTGTGCGCATGTTCAAATTCTTTGCCAAAGCGGTCAACTACATTGAACATGCGCTTCTGCCTTCACGGCAGTGCTGTTCTAGGAATTTTCATGAAAAGACTGTTAGTTTATAATGAACTGGAGCTCTTTTTCCCTCATGATCCATTCCTTCGGTTAATTATAATCTTCGAGCGGATTCTAGATAGTGGTTTGAGAGTAGTAGGGTGACGGCCAAGTCGAGTGTAAAATTATTATGTGGGATTTTGTTTGGAAATGGTAACTAGATGTCTCCTTACATTGTAATTTTAACAGGATAATGCACCCCAGCACCGATTTTGTATATGTATAAAGCTTAAAGAGAAAAGTTATCATTTCGAGAAAAAATTTTTTTTTTCGCCCCTAGTTAGCTTGCGCCAATGGCGAATGCCTCCTTCGTGACGCCCTAGATCCTGCTCTGATGTTAATCATTCGAACATCGGTCCACATGATAGCCCTGTAGGATTAAGCTTCTCATCGCCATGCCGCATATCAGTAAGCCGGCCAAATTCAAGCCGAAAATATTCGTCGTACGAAAATCGTCTATAGCTCGAAGCCTGGACAGCAAGCGGTGCTTTGGTCTTTCATTAATTTGCGAGTAAGCCACTGCTTCATATTCCATAAACGTTTGAAATTACATCCACACAAATTAGGTACAAGCTGTCGGGGGAGATTAAATGGTCATAAAAAACGTGATGGACTAACATTTGCACGGAAACCAAGGAAATGCATATGCTAGACGCCCTCAGAAATATTTCGGACGTTATCGGCTGGATAAACGTGCATTTCTGATTTCACAGTTATTCGTTTCAGGAGTTATCTCGTTCACGTGCGGACAGGCTTGTATGAACATTAAAGAATTCTTCTCCGTTTGAGTGTTGATTCTCCGTCAATCGAGGTTGCATATCACCATGGCACATTCTCTCTGTTTTCTGTTCTTTATAACTAAGACAAGTGAATTCAGTTCAAAAATTAACATAAAAGACTTCTAGAAAAACACCGATGTGCAGTCAGCAGCTTCAGTGCAAATTCAAATTGGTTGTCAATGCATTATTTATTGAGTGATTCGAAAAATTATAACGAAGATGGGGAAACAAGTTTGGCAAGCTTCTGTCAACTAAGTTTCAATCCCATCCTGCCAGTAGTCATTGAAAAAACAGATTTTTCTGCAATACATTCACATAATATCTTTCGAGATTGATATCTTACGATATACTTCTATTGTCTCCAACGTACTACGGTATAATAATAATAATAATAATAATAATAATAATAATAAAAATAGTAATAATAATAACTTTATTGATCCTTTCAGACATTTACAAATGTATTGGACAAGTCAAACGAGAAAAAAATATATAATTAGCATACACTGAAAGAAAAAAAGATGTATGCACTCAACGAACGGTATCAGCCAGGAACTCACCCCTACTATAATAACACTTATTGACCAATAGGGATTTAACTTCACTTCTGGTCATTTTCCATCTGTCCTCAAGTTGGCAAGGGTTTTACCGAATCATAAAAAAGGCGATATTTATGATATAACAAATTATCGTCCTATCTCCATCTTGAGCCAGATATCGAAAGTCTTGGAGAGGGTCATATATTGATCGCATGTACAATTATTTGACGAAATACTTCATTTTATCTAGTCAACAACACGGTTTCAGGCTTGGTAGGTCTACCCAGACCGCCTGCTGTGAGTTTTTCGAGCTGATATACACTAGCCTGGACAGCGGCGACTGCGTGGCAGGTATATTTTTCGATCTGTCGCGGGCGTTTGACACGCTCCAACATACGTTCATATTAGAAAAAATGTACAAGATGGGATTTAGCGGTGTGTTTTTGGAATGGGTCGGGAGTTTTTTTGTCGGATCGTAGAATGTACGTTACACTGGAAGGCAATTCATCCGATGAGTTCAACAACGAATCGGGTGTTGCGCAGGGATCCGTCTTGGCTCCACTTCTTTTCTTATTCTTTATTAATGATCAGCCTACATATGTGGTAGTTCTCATATTGATTATGTTTGCCGATGATACATCTATCGCGATCAGAGGTTCAAGCTGGCAGGAATGGAGGTTGCGTTGTAAAACCATAGTTAAGTGTTTCGATGATTGGTGTCACAAGAATGCTCTAATCCTCAACCAGACAAAGGCAGTCATAATTAAGTTTCAAAATCGTTAGAATCCAAGGGTTGAACCTCTTATCATAAAACACCAAAGAGGAATTTTAGAGTCGACGGAGGTCGTGAGGTTTTTGGGGCTGTATGCTGACAGTAACCTCAGGTGGTGTCACTCACAAGCTTATTATGCGATTTCCCGTCTCAGGGGCTGTCTGCCTGTCAATGAGTTACTGAGTGCTTACTACAGCATGGTTTACAGCCATTTAAGTTATAACGTAGTTCTTTGGGGTCCTTCGGGGGATCTCAGCGAGTTTTCATTTCGCAGAAAAGGATCATTTGCCTTATTTTCAGACTTCAGCCCCGTGATTCATTTCGTCCGACTTTCAGAGAGTTTGGAGCTCTTCCCTCACATGTATTTAGATTTTACATTGTCCTGTTAATTTAGGAACATATAAGAAAAGTACAGATTTTCATAAGTATGAAACACGGCACACTGATATCATAGCCTTTCCTAGACACGTAACAACCAAATTAGAGTCTTCACCAAATTATATGGGTATCAAACTTTACAACCATCTGCCCAGCAGGTTGAAATCAAAATGAATGAAGCAAAAATCTTGATAATACGGTAACATAATGAAATACAACACAGAAATTATACTAGACACATTGTTTCATTTCCTATCCTATCCCCAACATTTATTTTATATGATATGTCAAAATCTTACCACGAGTTTTCTCCAACACTTCACAACAATGAAAATTAGCTGATATAGATCCAATAGCAAGCTTGTAAAATTGTGGATAGACAATATTGCCATACCCTTTTTCGTTGACAAATGAAATGCAGATAGAAACATTTTAATTTATAGCCTTTATGAAGAAGACTGGTTTGAATTGGATACCCGTCAGTAGTTCTGAGATATTATCAAAACAACCTGAAAAAATCGAGTCAGTATAACTCCGAAACCTACGAAGGCGTAGAAGGGCCACTCTTTGTTGACAAAAATTTTTCTACCTAATTCCGACTTTAATCTCGGAATTAGACTAATTCCGACTTTGAACTCGGAATTATAGACTAATTCCGACTTCAAACTCGGAATTATACATAATTCCGACTTTGAACTCGGAATTATACTAATTCCGAGTTCGAAGTCGGAATTATAGACTAATTCCGACTTCAAACTCGGAATTATACATAATTCCGACTTTGAACTCGGAATTATACTAATTCCGAGTCCGAAGTCGGAACTATAGAATAATTCCGACTTCAAACTCGGAATTATAGTCTATAATTCCGAGTTCAAAGTCGGAATTAGTCTATAATTCCGAGTTTAAAGTCGTAATTAGTCTATAATTCCGACTTCGAACTCGGAATTAGTATAATTCCGAGTTCAAAGTCGGAATTATGTATGTCGGAATTAGTCTAATTCCGAGATTAAAGTCGGAATTAGGTAGAAAAATTTTTGTCGACAAAGAGTGGCCCTTCTACGCCTTCGTAGAAACCACTTGACTGTACACCATCGACGAGCTCAACCGTAGCATATTGATGTGTAACCTACCCTGAAAGTTTCAAATTGCTACCTTTTTCCACTCTCAACGTTTTGGCCGACCATGCAGAATCGAAATTCACATCGAATGTTCATCCGTTTGTCCAACTTGGTCATTTGAGACCATTTCAGAGGAAAAATTTGAAAATTATAGACAGCAAAGCTAATGCCCTTTCCTAGAACGTTTGCACAAAAATAGAATAATATGATCGGATTAAAGCGCCATGGATCAATTATATGATTCAATATTCTTGAGTATCCTATTCCGGAATATACTTTCTCTTCAAATAATTGAAAATATCTACATTTTCCCTGAAAATTTTTCCCATGAAATACAGTCACTTAAAGAAATTATAACTCTCCGATGAAACTGAATTCAAAGGGAACAGTAACGCATCATCAATTTGAGTGAAATTGATGATTTGAGCTCAGTGATTTCAGGAATTCAGTCTTAAATTTAGCCATTAATGAACTTAACCCAGTTGCATTCTTGGTATTGAAATTGAATGAAAATTCAAAACACCGAGTGTAGTTGGAAGGCAACGAATCGAGTTTTTTCAGCAACAGCGTGCTATAGTTTTGTCCAATTGTCAAACGACTAGGTTGTACTCAATGATGACGAATACGGTGTCAAAATCGATTCTGTCCGGCCGGCCAGCCGTCACCACGATTACGGGCGTACGAAAGATTATATCGACTTGAAAATCTCTGGGTTGGTTGCATTTCGAAACGCAAAGGTTGAGTTTAAACATGATTGAATCAGTATTTCTTGAGTTTTACTGAAAAAAACAACGATATCGGGAAAAAAACCACGAAATTTTACAAATTTTTTTCCAATATCTCCAAACCTGATAGCCGTATCGAATTGAAATTTGATACACTGCTGTGAAATACGAAGTTCAAGGTAGGAGCAAAATTGTTCACGAATGCGATCAATAGTATCCGAATTTTTTTTTCTAAAAATTTTTTTTCAATTTCTGTTCAAAATTGAGGTACCATACACTTAAAGTGGCGAGTCATTAAGCTGTAACTAACTGCCATGTTTCAATCCAATCGCTCTAGTAGCTATAACTCCGAAACCATTAGGCCGATTTTGCCCATACACGAACTTAACCGCGGCATTCCGATGCGTGAACTACCCTACAAGTTTCAAGTCGCTAGCTCACTCCGTTCGACAGGTATCGTGTCCACGGCCGGCCGGACGGACAGAATCGATTTCGACACCAGATTCGTCATCATTGGGTCCAGCCTAGTCGTTTGAAACCATAATCGGCTCAAAATTCGAAAATTACAGACATTTGGACACAACGATAGCACGCTGTTACCATAGAATATGCGCGCAAAACTGTCAGCTCTGTGCATTCTTACTGGAAAAAATCTAATTGTAATCTAGAAACGCAACCCCATGCTATTGGGGGAAATAATATGGTCTCAACCTACTTATAGATTCGGCAGGTGAAAACGAAAGTGTGCCATTTTCATGAACTACATCAATATTTCAGAGAAAACTTTGGACCCGCCGATTCTTTATCTTCAGTTTCCACTTCCACTTTCAATCAAGGGAAAATAACCCCAGGATATTTGAATATGTTTGGGTTCTAGTGAAATTTTCTCTCGAAAACTGTTACAATTCTCCCTAAAATAGTTTTAGTATCAGTGAGTTAGCAACTTAACCTTGGTAGGATTGAGAAAAATCTGGAATATTCTCCAGTTTTTACGCGCTTGTTGAAATTCGTAGCCTTTTTGCATGAATCTCCACTCCGTCTTTTTTGATCGATTACTGGATGATCTGTATTTCTCGATATAAGAAAAAAAAAATCCGATACGGAATCATTGAGCGTATTTTACCCAATCACGAAATCAAACCTGCTGTACAAATATTGCCTCTTTCCTGTCAATCTAGGTGCTTTCGTTTTGTCCAAATGTCTGTAATTGTCGAATTTTTTCCTGAAAATGGTCTCGAACGAATAGCTTGGACTTATTGATGACGAGTTCGGTGTAAAAGTCGATCCCGTCCGGCCGCCCGTAAGCACGATTCCCGCCTTCGGAGGATTCTATCGACTTGAAAATTTCAGAGTTGCTTGAATTTCAAAATGCGAAGATTGAGTTCTCTAATGGTCAAAATCGGTTTTCGGAGTTAAAGCCCCAATTGAAATTTGAAGTTTATTTTCCTGATATTTCGAGAACTACTGAAACCATTATACCGTTGTTATTTCCGGAATAGCACGGAAAAAACTGATTCAATCATGATAAATGATGAAACAACTTTGTGCAAAATTCCTTGATCTTCGTGCCGTTAAAAAAAAACGAAAGAAATTAATTTTTTTCAAATATTCTATATTTTGCGATATTCTTTTTGATCACATTATCCACAAGAAAATCTGCAGGAACCTTCAAGTTGTCATTTCTCAATCCAGTATTGGATTACAATTCGATCGACTCTGTATTTTTGGGAAAAATAAGAAAATTTAATTTTTAGTGGGTATATCTACGGAATCATTGGGCGAATTCACGAATTCGAAATTTACAATTGAGCCTCGTACCTACACTTCAAATATCGGGTTCTGAAATAAAATCGGAATATCTTAGAAGCAATGAATGACATTTTATGATTTTGAAACACCGGTAAGGGAATGAATATTCATGGATGAAAATAATTGAAGAAGGTTTTATGAAATAGTGAATTTTCATCTCACATTTTCAAGATGAATTAAACATTAATAGGGGTTAAAGCTAGTAAATATCTTCATTCATAATTATATTTCCCCAATAATTACTTAAATGCAGATTGCATCGAATTCAAATCTTGTACTTGATTGAAACATTCAGTTTGAAGGTTCATGTGGAAGTTCGTTAGTATAATATAATTGAAAATGGGCAAATCTTTCCGTCAGGAAGTAAGAGAGCGTTGACGGAGTGAAAACGTAAAATGATGAGCTTTTTTGCAACGCATTTGAACATGCGCGCTAAAGCTCTTAACCTCACTTCAGTGGTTTCCTGAAATTTTCTAATTTTTCCTCAGATAACTTCATGGAAATGCATGGCTTGAAATATAAACAAAAATCGAGTACTGTCCACTATTATACTTTCAGCATTCGGCTTAAATTTTATGATATATTTTTTTCTACGAAGGGTAAGAATTTGTATTGTATAAAAATTCTAGAAAAGCACTGACCTGAGGTCAGGAGCTTTTACGAGCTTGTTCAAATTCGTTGCCAAAGCAGTCACCGGTTCGCGCATCTGTACTTTTATGAGATATTGAGTAAATAACGTCGAAATTTCGAATTACAACGAAATTTGACATATTGTTCCCCTTATATCTCCGAAAGTGAATATCGGATCTAATTTAAATTTGGAACATTGTTGTTGAATACTAATTCTGAGGTATGTGCCAGATTTCGTTGAAATCTGTTCAACATTTTCGGAGAAAAAAAAATTGTTTTCAACAAAATATCAAAAATTTTGGAATGAACATTTGGTTTGAATTTTCTGGACTCGTGGTTCACACGAAACTTCGCGCCAAGCTACGCGATGGTATTGTCAAACAATATACAAAGTTTCAATCTGATCAAATCAGTACTTCATGAGATATCGGGAACCTTAACTCCAAATTTCATATGCGTCTAACTCCGAACCTATTCGACCAACTGCACCTGTTTACGAACTCAACCGAGATATTTGGACTTTGAACCTAATCTGAGTATTTCAAGTCACTTGGTCCTTTCCTTCGAAAGTTAGAGCACGTACTGGCGGACAGACGGACAGAATTGTCCGAAAATTTCACATAGTGTGACGGAACGATAATGCGCTGTTTCCCAGACTAAGCGCGTAAAAAGGACCGATTAATTCAATTGTGGGTGGATTTAAAATAGAACTACAGTACAATCGCGTTAATCTGAACACAAAAATGTTTGGCTGAGCAAGCCAGAATTTTTTATGAGCAATATTACATGAACTGTTCATATTTCTGAAGGTCAAGAAAAATAATTATTTAACATGTTTTCTAGGTTATATTTCTGACTGAATACATGATTTTCATTCATAATGATAATACACTTTAAGTAGGTATCAAAAAGTTTATTGGATGGGAAAAGCCATCACATATTCAAAAAAAAATTATGTAAATTATAATGACCGATCTTTTGTGGTGAAAAATTATGTTATCGTAGACTGATTCTCCTTTGCAGTTACTTTCGATAAAACCACTTGTTTCATGATTCATTTTCAGGGTAAATATCTCAGTCAATTCCAGAGTATTCTGGTCTGCCCATTTGATGGCTATGTTCAAAGCTTGAACTGCTGGTAGCAATCGCCAGTATAATCCTATTTTGTCCGCGATATAGATTTGATGTTCGTTGGATTCATGGTCTTGAATGACTCTCTTCAATTCTTCTTCAAAAGGATCAATGAGATAAGGCTGACTTGATCCCTATCATTTTCAAGAATCTTACACCATAACGTTCTTCGAAGCGCTGAAGCCATCCTTTACTTGCTTTGAATTCCAAGATATTCAAACTAGCACGAAAAGTCAACGCTTTCTGTTTAATCATTTCTCCAGAAACCGGCATATTTACTTTCTAGATCAGTATTTTGAGTTACCATTTCATTTTCTCCTTTTTAGAATGCATTTTTTGGACGATCTGAATCGATTGTCTACTCTCGAGAAATTTTTTCATTGTTTTTTCTGGAACAAACTCTTGGTTCAGAAATTCCATATTTCTTTGCCAGTGAGACCAGGTAACACTTAGTCCTTTATTGATGTCTTCTAGAACTTGGACTTTATCATGAAGAGTTAACATCTTAATTTTCGACCCACCATTTTCTTGGTTATAGTATACTCGTGAAATAACAATGTGAGGCAACTTGTGAAAGGGTGAACCAGTTATGCATTAACTGGCGATAAATCGTGAAAACGAGTTCATTCCTTTGAATCAAATAGATAAGTTACAATACGTTCATACTAATGAGATTCTACTGTGTTCATATTACAGAGAAGTCAATACACAAAATTCGGTTTTCATATTACGGAGTGGTTCATACGATCGCGTGTTCATATTAACGCGATTGTACTGTATATACAAAAATTCAGATAGATGATGTACGTTGAATCACAATGATTCCAAATGATTGCTTGTTGCGGAAGATCTAATCATTTTTACCTATGAACAGTTCGAAACTCTGGTGTTTGGGTTCCACCTGAAATAAATTCGAAATTCGAATGGCAATTCATAATTAATAGGCAACATTCATATAATATTAAATTAATCGATTCCATATGTTATTTAAATCCATTTTATGATATCGGAATTGAATTAATGAACATAATCTTTTTTCCGCAGAGATGATTTATTCAATACAATGACATACTTGGCTCAGCGAATGCTAATTAAGGTTTACGTTCATTAAGTAATTGATGGCATTCGAAATCAATTATTATTATACATTCGTAGGCGTAGGTATTATGAAAAGTGGGAAATAGGCGTGTATTGAATTCGAATGAAAAGTTTATCATCTAAAGGAAATGCCGAAACTATGTTATATAAGCATTCATCAGGATGGAAACGAAAATTAACATTTGTTCGTCTGCCGCTCTTTTTTAAAAAGAAGATACCAAAGCGGTTCAATTTCTGCTCATCCTATCTGCTAGGATGGATTTTCTTGATTCGGAATTTTGTCTGGAGCTTCAAAATAGATCACAAGTTCAGTTAGTTAAACTTGTAAGAGATAACTGATGGTTTGTGAGTCTTTGAATTATGGAAACGTCAGAATAACTGCGTTTTACAATTACAAGCTTGGCTCGAACTGTTAAGGGCTTAGAGTACCTGGAATATAACGGGGTGACTTTTTGAGACCAGAGTCATAGAAGTTTTTGGGTGCAAATAGTTTGAGAAGATTTTAAGAACGCACAATGTTGCCAACATTTATATTCAAAAATTTTCGGCAAATTATAAATAGATATGGTGTGAAGAATGAAATAATAAATAACATTCTCACAAAAGAATTCAGTACATCCCAGAAAAAAATATTAAATAAATAATCACTGAATTTTGGAAAACGACACCCCGTTTTCTCCTATGAGCGTTGAGCATCATTACAGCATGCAGGGTGCCTGACCTTGAAATGTTAACGAGCTTTCATGAAACTTGAATGTGGATATGTTGTTGAAATTCCACGAAGCCGCAATTAACCAATCCGTGTTACTGTTTGCTCTTAAAAATGGTTCGAGGAAATCAAGTGACAAGATGTGTTTTTTCGCTATCATGAAGTAGCGATACGATAAAGTTCGATATTGTTTGCTGTCATCAAATGATAGCTCCCAAGCCAAAAATGGCAAAAAATAATATGGACCGAATTGCAAACATAATTTAAGAGAAAATTAATGCCAAAAACATTCAAGCATATCTGAAGATAGTTGAGATACGTCTCAAATATCTAAAAGAGCAAATATCGATTGAGACCTATTTTGGGAGGATTTTGCATTCTCTCTTAGGTTTCACCTGAAGAAGAACTATTGAAAATTAAATCAAAATCATTTGTTTTAGAAAACGCTGTTGCAGATTGTTGGATTCAAACTATTTGTCAAGAGTAGTTTCTAATGTTACCTATAATGAGAATTATCGGAATAATGGGAATAATGCGAACGATCGACGAAGTTAACTGTTACATTTCAGGGTGTATATTTGACTTCATCTGACAATAAAGAGAAAATTTGCTTATTTCCTTTCAATAATTTCGTATTTCCAGACCTTTGTCTGATGGACATTTCCAAGAACTACAGGAACACATGCTCACTTGATTTTAGTTTTTTAGTGAATTCGGCCAATTTAGTGAATTCAGTAAATTCAGTTCAATTCTATATAATAACGGACGGAATTGTTTTCTCCATTCGGCAGAATACAGGAGGATAATTTTTTTCATAATATCTGATTCCGTATCAGTATCTTGGTATTATTCCAATCTATCATGTGATATCCAATCGATCATACATGAATCGCTATTTGAGCTTTGTACGTTTTTTTTTGTTGCTTTTGCATTCCCGCTTTGTGATATCTAAGGCCTTTTTATTTCTACGAATACAGGGGCTATTATAAACACAATTTTTCTTTAAGTATCGTTTAAAGCTTATTTTGGGAGGATTTCGCATCATTTTTTAGGTTTTTTCTGGGTTCACTCCCAATATCTGGAACAGAAATATTGAAAATCAAATAAAATTTGGAAAAGAAAGGAAAAAATTCTTGAAATTTTTATTTTGTCAGATGAAAGAGTCAGATTTGTACTCTGGAGCGTCACAGTTCGCTTTCTTTATCGTTTGTATTGTTCCTGTATTGTTCATTAGGCCATCTGTTTCGCAAGAAACTGCCATTGACAATTAGTTTAATACTGCAATACGCAAGGGCGTTTATCATGAAAAAAACATATTTATTAAATTTTTAACAGTTCTGTTTCAGATATTGGGAGTAGAAACCCAGAAAAATCCTAAAATATGATAAACAGAATTCATTTCTGTTTCTCGTAAATTGGTTTGGTTTTAGTTAGTTGAGTTTTGAAATGATTTTTCGGGTTTTTCTGGAAAGTTATGTTCATAAGGCACATTCAGTAAATTGGGTTGTTCATGACGGTTGCTTTGTTGTTGTTCGTGTCGATTGTTCGATTAGAAGAAGTGTTCTTGTCTGAATTTGAAATGTTTCTATTTATAAATTATAATGGATGTTCATTCTCTTCTAGAAATGAGTTATTGTAGTTAAATTCATTTTGACGAATCTCATGAGTTAATGAGATTAGATTAGTTTTAAAATGAAGGATTTCAATGCCCCCTCGATACTGATTTTATGATTCGAATAAATTTAGATATGTATTTGTATGTGTAACTTTTCTAAATACAATTATTTCGAAATGGTTCAGATATGTTTCAATTGAAACATCTACAAATAAAAGTTCATTATTCCTTTCTTATTCCATTGTGAATTTTATTGTGGGTTCTCAAGAATTTATGGATCCTTAAAATTCCAGACATGACAGGTGATATATCACCTGCCATGAGTGACATATTAATGAATAAATTTTAAGGAAAAGTTTTGGCGACGGTATGTTGAGGATGTATTCGTAATCTGGCAGCATAGAAGGAAAGACTTGAGCGAATTTTAGGATTCATAAATTCTCAAGAGCCCACAATAAAATTCACAATGAAATAAGAAAGATATGATACACTTTCATTTGTAGATATTTTAATTTGAACCTATTAGAGCCATTTGGAAATAATTGTATCTATAGTGGAGAACCCATTACTATTTTGAAATTATGACGATAAAATCTACCAATCTGGCAATTTATTGAATTCAAAGAAACGTCTAACATCTCCGTAATATCATAGAAATTACATTTTATCTAGAAACTCTCCTTGACGCATAGTAGGAATTCCTGAATCCGCAAGGGCGTTTTCTGTAAATAAACATCATTATTTAATTTTTTTCAGATATCCGAAGTGGCTACCCAAAAAAACCTGAGAAATAATCAAAAACCTCAGTATCCCTAAATGGTTCTGAACGATGCATCCGGCGAACTAAGGCTAAGGTAGTTGAGCAGAAATACAAAGTATGAGACCAAATGATATGGTAATGGAACACAGCTTTGGACAATACATTTCTAGCGTTTATGCCTGTACATAGACTTAGCCACGACGAAACGTGATACCCCAAAATGAAAATCATTTTAGGTAGATTTGCTGCACTATATTGACTTCATCGAATTTTTTCCGGAAATTAAAACGACAAAATAAAATTTATACGGCTATTCAACAGACACAGTTCTGATTTGGATTTGTAGTAGATATTCGGCTTCAATTATAAGCACTCATAACCAGCTAAAATCATTATAAAATCGGGCTTCATCAATTTGAAATTTCTGTTATGGTACTAGTGCAGGATAAAAATATCATGAACACAAGCATGTCAGGCTTGTTAATAACTGGATGACTATTTTCACTCCACCATGGATGGAAAAGCTGAACGGGTTATCTATCTGCCTCCTGCTCTACGATAGATGGTAAAACAATAGCTGTCGTCAGGGCCTCTCCCTCTGTATATTTTCAATCGTATAATTCACATAGTAATTGGCTACGAAAACAAATGTAGAATATATGTAGATAGGGTCAGATCAATTATTATTTATGGCTTTTGATTGTACACAATGGTTAGGTTACGTCACTCAAAATCAATTAATTATCCAATACATTTCAGAGCATTTGCCTGATTAATAATTTTGATTAGTCACATGAAAATGATTCAGCAGGTTCATTCGCACAGGTAAACTGCATGATGCACTACATAAACACAAAATTTGATATGAACTTGCATAAATAAACTATTTTATTTTCCTCCCCTACCGTTCATTTCGGTTTGTCTGTAAACGGTTATCTTAGCATCTGCTGTAGGACTTTCACTGAAGATTTCATCATTTCATTATAGACTGACTCATGGGAAACAATATACCTTCGATATTCAGATGTAAGGTGAAAATGGACTGAGCTACAAAGGAAGATAAGGTAAAAAAATATGAGCGCGTTCCACGAGGCGCCGTTTGAGACTATAGTGCGTTAGCGAGCACATTTAGTTTCGAGTCAATACATTAATTAGTTACAGCAATATCTTCATTGATTTTTGCGAAATACTAATTCTCTACCAAACACACAGTATTCACGAGTTGGACGTTTCAAATATATCGAAATGTGGAATCAAATATATTTATTGATTCGTTCCTTCTAGCATCGTCAAGAGATGGCGTCGGAAGTATCCATACAGTTTCAAACAGTTTGAGTTGATCAAAAATAATGACGATAATTACTGCAAATAACTCTTAATACCCACGAATAAAATCTAAATCATGACTGATTATAAATATTTTTAGGTTCCTCTTAACTTGGATTCTCAAATTATTGAAATAAACTACTAAACTAGATCGAATAAACTATCATACTGGATCTCACATTTTTATATATTTGATTCTTCAAAGTCGTAAATGTATTGTGTTTGGCAGCAAATGAATAAAACAGAACGAACAATAAATATAACAACATTTTGTGGTTTTTTTCCCATAATCTGAAACAGGACTATTAAAATTAAATTAAATTGTTTTGTAATGGAAAACGCCCTTGCGGATTACAGGATTGAACTTTTTTTCGAGGGCAGTTTCTTGGAAAACAGGTTGCCTAATGAACAAAACTGGAAAAATAAAAACGACAAACAGAGCGGACTGGGGCCTTTCAGAGTAAAAATCTGACTCTTACATCAGACAAATTTGTAAAAGTACCACAAAACTAAAAATCTAAACAAAATTATCTTACCAATTTTCTCGTTTGTCTAATGAATGAGTCAGATTTGTACTCTGAAAAGTCTCGGTTTTCCACGAAACTGCCCTTGACTAGTTCAAACCTGCGTTTTCCATCACCATTTTCATTTAATTTTAATAGTTCTGTTTGGGAGAGAACCCAGAAAAAAAACCACAAAATCATCTACAAATCCTCCCAAAATATGCTTCAATTGGTAAGTAAACATAACGTCTCACAAAATTAATATATTGCTGCAACTACTGAATATATGGACGTTCCACTCAAATTAAAATAGCCAGAGGAAAGTAATGACCTGCTTGAAGATAACTTCGAAAAAATTATAGAAAATCACTGCCATAAGGTCAGGATCCCTGATGAGCCTGTCCAAATTAGTTGCCTGAGCGGTCATTTATTCACGAGTTAACCTCGCCAACCGCAGCTCGACTTCCTTAAGCGAAGGCTTGGCGTTCTTCTGATCATATGTTCATCATTAAATTTTGCATGAACTTTCAGACTGTCATCTTCCTGTTTTATTCGAAGGACCGGAGATTGCAGAAATGTATTTTTAGCATGGTAGAGGTCCACCTCATGTGAGAGTCTCAGTCTGGAAATTTGTCAGAACTTTCCTAATATATGAATAGGCAGAGGTGTACCGCATGGCTGGACCGCTATATCACCAAATTTAAATCCTGTATGTTATTTTAAATTTAGGAATATTTAAAATTTTCAGTGTTTCATTCTAAGAAGGGAAGTAAGGAGATAGGAAGGAAATATATCGAAGCCGCCTATGATGAAAAACATATTGTTCTCCAGACATGATCAAAAAACTGTCAGTATTATTTTGAGACGGGCAAGTATTGAAATTTAACAAAACGATCGTAGTTTGAAACTTTTTCTGTTTTTCATTTTTGGGATTTATATTTCTCAATTCAGTTAACTATTCATTGTTTATATTTTGGATACCTTTTTTCAAAATTAATGTTTTTCTTGGGAATTTTTCGGAATGCTCTCAATTCCATCACGAAGGACTGATTCCAATTGATTATTTCCTGCTTCTTTTTGAATATTTCAATCCCGATTTCATATACAGGTTAGGATGTTGAATCTCAGCTCGACAGAAGTACCATATTCCTCCAATACGGACGTGGAATTTTTCAATTAGCATTCAATTATTATCGATCGAACTGTATAAGTGATTCAAACATTTTATTTATCAACGGCTTTCACTTGGTGCTATTGAAGAAACACCTCGTTTACATGGTAGACCGCCTAATTCATAGCTGGCTGCGTGAATTCATGTTCCGATAAATTTACTCATTTCCCAACGAATTCATACATTTTGCAGTGAATTAATACTCTCAATTTTGTATGGATTCTTATTTTCTTCTACAAATTTATATATTATTACTGTTTTAGTTCAAATTTTTATGAATTCAATGTATGAATTCATAATAAAATTATGAATTCTTCATTGAAATATTAACATGGCGCCTTTTTCGTAGAATTGGTCAAGTATGAAAGAATGAATTAATACAATTAATTAATATTATTGTATGCGAGTATCGGTTCGGGCCAATGAAGAATGCTACGTTGAATAAAAAAACCAATGTTCACTTCACGCCCCTAATTGCATGTTGAGGGGGCGATTTCCATCACTTACTATACCACTTCTAAAGTGCATTCTGCATTATACCTAAGCGAGCATTAAAACGTGCCATCTCGCTGTTATGACGCATTCGTAATTCGCATTTTAAATCCTTCGTTTGTTTGAGTACAATTCCTCCATTATTCGGTACAAACTGGAAACGTTTGGTAAATAAAGGAAGACTTTTAAGTTTTTGCGTTATCTATATCGTACCGAACACATATCTGACAGGGAAATACTGTCATAGAGCCTTCACTGAAACTCACGGAATTCGTATTGTAGCTGAATGATTATATTTGTTCCATCTTATATTTTACGCAATTAAATAAACCTTTGAAACAATACCATTTGCTCGTAAATTACGGCTGTGCCCATTTCGGTACCACAACCACATTCACTTTTCATTAAATCTCGTTAATATCTCAAGGGCAGGCACCTGCATGCACGGTCTCCATTCTCTAATGTTGCCAATAGCCGCGACAAATATTAGAATTCGGAGGAATTCCGATGGCAGTTAGTTTCAACCTGGAGCCAATTGGGCTTTATATAGTGGGTATCGCTTGACTTCTATTTTGAGCGGGTTGAAACCACTCATATAAGTTCTTGTTCAGACAACGTTCTGTAAATTTTGAGGGATTCCGGAAAAAAACTACTATGGATGTGGAAATAGCAGAAAATCATTGCTGCAATAAAAATAAATAACAGTAACCCACGGTTTCTGAATATGAATCCTGCAAACCTTAACCCGTTACATAGTTCTATTCGTCCAGCTGATCGTGACAGGAATATTAATTATGCAGAATGATGTGTGCGATATTTATAAACAATTTATGAATAGTGATGCGTTATATCATTGGTGAAAATACTTCAAAATATAAGGACAAGCTAACAATTCGCCTATATGATTGTTTTGATTACAAGCTTCACGAATGCAAATCGTCTATTTACGATTCCAGTTTCGAATCTCCCGCTCAATGAGTTTTCAACGCAGGATTGACGGCCGAAGCCAGATATGAAGCTTGTTCGCACAGCTATAAGAAACATGTTTCGGATCGAAGATCATGCGCAATAGGCTTAACCGCGTTCGAACAGTTATTTCTGATCTGAGACAACTGTGACTGTCAGCTGATAGTCAGACCTGTCAGCGGATATTTTCCAAGCAATATGTCAGGAGTGAGCGCATTGAAGGCATTTGCACAAGCAAAGTAGTGACAAGCGGGGTGGTAAGGGTTTCAGGTTGTACGACGCCATATTTTATCAGCTCTGTCACACAAATCACGACCTATCATCGTGGCAATCTGGCAGCATCGGACATTTGAGATGTTCCTACAGACGTTTGAAATCGATCAGAAACTGGGGTGTTTGAGATACGCCGGTTTGGAAACTATCACAAACTTGTCAGAGATTTGCTGTGCAAATAAACCTATAGGTTTTTACATTTATGCCTTCCCATAAAGCCATGGTTAGGACATGCCACACTTCAAAAACAGGCAAAGTGGAAGACAGAATGCAGAAAACTACTTAAGCCAGGAACAACGGTCCCTCTCAAGGAAGATCAACTCCCCCCTTTGAAGTGGAAGTTAGGCAGGGTTCGGAAGCTGTTTCCTGGTGCAGATGGGTTCGTCAGAGTAGTGTCAGTGAAGGCACAAAACGGTGAAGTGATGAGAATAGTTCAAAAATTGTGCGTGCTCCCCATCGACAATGATTTACTTTAATGTTCCAGTACTTGATTTTCCCAATACCCACCTATGGCTAAATCGTGATCGTCTAGTTGAATGAAAAGGAATCTTTGTTGAGTAGGATGCCCAAGTTACACTCAAAAGATGCAAGGAAATGTGGTGGGAAGTTTAAAATTCAAACAACAGCAACTTCTTAACAAATCCCTCATTTCAATATCATGAACTGGGAAAGTATAATAAGGATACAAATGAGTGTCGTAATACTCCACAGAGTAGTAAATATTGATTTCAACATACTGGCAGTCCAAGATACACATCAGAGTAAACCAACTCTATCATACCAAGAACTAGGACCTACAACCAGCACCAGGCCGACAGCCGTAGCTTCTTCAAGCCCGCCCAGGCCGACAATTACAGGGATTCGTTGATGGGGAGGACTGGTAGGGTCTACGCTAATCGTACAGAGTTTCGGAGTCGTTGACTTCACTAACAGGACGTCCATTGTGGGTGAAACTACCTGTATATTTAAAATATAAAGAATCAAGTGTACCTCCGTGAAAGGCAGGGCACTAGCCTCTCAGTAGTTGTGGTGAGCCCGATGAAAAACAACATACTACTTGTAGGTTCACTTGAACAAGATAAGCTCTGTCAACGATACCTGGGGTGGACGATTCACTCGAACATTCAACAAATACATCCAGACCCTAAGGGTGTAACCATCGATGCTTGCGAGTATTTTCGGGATGAATTCAAGAACTATGATCGACATATTTTGAAACTCATCGCCAATATAAATACAGAGGTCATATAAGAGAAGTACGAGTTACTTAATGGTTTTAGACTAATTAAAGACTGATCATGATTGAGAATTTGATACCTGCACCATCAAAATTGAAATATTATCGTTAACCAAGCTTCAGAATGCATCCTATTGGCGCATGATACTCAAATATCCCCGTCCATTCAAATAAACAAGTCAACATAAAAATAAGCACAATTCTACATACATGATTTCCAGAATAACAGTTTCCTCGATACAGGTGGTAAATGGTTGAAATCTTGCAAATATCATCTCTTGCTTACATCGTTCAAGTTTCCATGAATTACCAAAGGACGATCGCAGAGTTTGCCAAAACACATCTTGTAAAAACCTTATTGTGAAATATAACAGCTAACTAAGTGAAAACTGTAACAAGCAACTCTCTAGTTGACAAATCTCCATCGACTGACGCCGTGCCGCCTCAGGCACCTGGTAGTTCCCCTGAAGTCCTCCTCTGTCTTCTTTGAACCATGGGAAATTAGAGAACACAGATACGTTTACTCGTAGTTTGACATTACGCTGTCAGTTCGGTGATTTTTCATAGGCGAAACTTTCGTTTGGGCTAGTAGTAATGAATTTAGAGTTAATAAAAAGGCGGATGAGCTCAGTGTTAACATTTCTTCAGTGTTTCGATGACATATGGCTAAAATATTTGTTACTTTCGTTACATTAAGTTTTGAGATTAAGATTTAAGTTATATTATATTGTTTGAAAGTTTTAATTATTGTTTCCATACCATCAGGTTTCAAGGTTGGCGGAATATTTGTCCTTATGCATAGTATTTCTGTTACAATTTTCAATATTAGGTTGGGGCCAGTTCAAAGAGAATAGGCAATGTAAAATATGCTCTCAACTCATTATGGCCAATCTCTCCATTATTCATCTCACTCGCCACATAAGTGCATCAAGAGTCTGATACACAGTCAGTCAGATTAGATAGATTCAATTTGGTTGACTTGAATCCCATATTTCAATTTTGAATTCACGAAACTCATTTTTATATTCGTTGAAATGCCTATTTTGAGGGAATTTGCCGTCAATTGGATCAAACGAGTTCGATATGAGAGTGCTGACAATCTTGTAATTTGATCGTGCTCAGAAAACTATTGCCCTTAGCTCTACATCTTCATATGCATATGCAACTGACTTACATATCATTTTCTCGTTAGGAGATGAAACACTGTGTGCAGGATTATTTTTGTATTATATTTTTGTGGTGTAATCTTTTTCTCAAACTCTCGACTCAAATCATTATATGTCAGTTTATCTAAATATATTATGTGAAGACTTAACCGAATGTATCTGTATTTATTAAATTATCTGTATCTGTATTTATCAAATTAAATGAAACCAACCTCTTTCAATTCGAATTTGAATCAATATAAAAAAGTTAATTATTCCAGAGTCATCAACAACTGTCATTCATCATAGAGTGCTTCTTTGTGAGCACGAGGTAGGGTGTTCACAATTGATATATGTATAATAGAAACTCTCTCCAGGATTGTTCTCGTATCATATACTATTGTGTCATCCTTTTTTCTATTATTCATATAATTTCAATTTTGTCATTCATTTTTTTTTGAGTATTTATTGAAATTTACAATCTTCTTTCAATAGTATTGAGTAAATGTTATGTATGTGTAGAATATTATAACTTCAAATCAAGTCGTTTGGCCAGGTCCGTTGTAACCTTCGTAAGTTGAATGGATTTTCTGTCAGTTGGTCGATCAACTGGTTGGCATGTCCTTCAAGCTTATTGTGATATATTTTTGAGTGATTTTCGATTTCGGTGGTGACATATGGAACTCTTAAATCATTATGGATGGTGAGGTTGGAGACATACCATGGTGCATTAACCAATGGACGTAATATTTTAGATTGAAGTTTCTGGATGATTTGGATATTTGATGTTTTAGCGCAACCCCAGAATTGGATGCCGTAGGTCCATATTGGTTTGATGATTGCCTTATAAATAAGTAACTTATTTTGAACGTTCAATTTGGACTTTTTGCCTATGAGCCAGTACATTTGTCGAATTTTCAGGTTTTTTTGATTTTTCTTAGCATTAATGTGTTGCCTCCAATTTGGGCGCTGATCTGAATGTATGCCGAGGTATTTAGCTTTGGTATCCACTGGTATTTCCTAACCAAATATTTTAACAGGGGGACATTTTGTTTTTCTTGTTGTGAATGTTACTTGTACTGATTTAGTCTCATTGATGTTAAGTCGCAATTTTCGATGCCACTGTTCGAGTTCATCCAAGAGTTGTTGCAATTTGCTGAAGCTGTTTGGGAGTTTTCATGAGATCCAAGTATGGATACATCGTCTGCAAAAGAGGCTTTTGTGGTGTTCTGGTTTTCTGGTATGTCTGAAGTGTAGATGATATATAGAAGTGGTCCCAATATCCTTCCCTGTGGGACTCCAGATTTAACTTTGGAAGGGGTGGATATTGTCTCTCCATGTTTCACGGCAAAATATCGGTCGGCAAGGTAAGATTTCAGAAGCATATAGTATGGTTGTGGGAGGAGTTGTTTCAGTTTGTAAAGCAGTCCGGTGTGCCATACCTTGTCGAATGCTTGGGACGAGTCTAGGAATACTGCTGAGCAAAATTCTTCGAGACTCGTTGAGATTGTGTTTACAATGCGGTGGATTTGATGTGTAAGTTGAGTGTTTCTCTCGGAAGCCTAGTTGATGATTCGGTACCAGCTGGTGCATGTCCAAGTCTTCTTTCAGCCTTTTCAGAAGAAGATTCTCAAATAGTTTACCCAAGATTGGAAGCAGACTTATTGGTCTATATGATTTCACTTCATGTTCTGGTTTACCTGGTTTGGCAATCATTATAACCTCAGCATACTTCCATATGTTCGGGAAATAGGATATGCTCATCATTCTGTTGAATAATGTAGTGATTAGCACGACAACTTTTCTGGGTAATTTTTTAGGATTTCCGCCGTTATGAGGTCGTAACCGGGTGCCTTCTTGTTTTTCATTCTTCTTATCTCATTGACCACTTCTGTTGGTGCGAAAGGTTCAATTGGTAGAGTCATCTGACATGCAACATCTAGAAAAGATTCAACTTCTGTATCGCTATGCCATGATAAAGGTCGTTTGGAGTGAAAACTTGTGCCAGATGCGCGGCAAATGTGTAGCATTTTTCTTCATCTGAAGAGGCCCATTCTCCATTGGCCTTCTTGATTGGAGATTTTCTCAAAGTTGGTCTTTTGAATTTCTTAGTTGCCTTCCAGATGCTGTGGTCATTTTTGTCGTTCATATTCTCAATATGGTTCTGGAATTGTGAATTGGTATATTGCTGAAGAGTTTTATATAATTTTCGGTTGAGCTGATTGAAAAAGGTTTTGTCTAGTGGATTCCGGGTTCTCTGCCATTTGCCTCTTGCTCTTCGTTTTTCTACTAACAGTTTTGTTCGAAGGTCTTCCACTCTTCATTGTGTTGGGGTACTTTCCCATGCTGCTTTTTGTATCATGTTTGTTGTGCTGTTTGTTATTCATGAACGAAAATATGATGATATATTATTTTCAATTCTGATTTGTAAAATGAAAAATGAAACACTTTGTCTAGAATGATTATCATATCCTATTTAATTGTGTTATCCTTTTGTCTCTTCTATTCCAGTTGATCTTACGTCTATTTTGACATTCAAGAAGGAGAGCATGACGACAATAATGTGTGAAGCGGGATATTTTGTGGTTCAAGGTTCAAAATAATGTATCTGTAATTATTATTTCAAATGATTATCCTTAGAGACTCTTTTTGAATTCAAAGTCTCTCAGAAATTGAAACAGATCTTAGTTTTGCCCCAGATGTGGGGTAAATATGACATAATGCAATAATACAAACAAAAAAAAATAATGAGGAATATGGAGAACCCACGTCAAATCGAGCGCCTAAGGGAAGGATACGATAGGTATTCTCCATTGGATTACTTCTGGAATTGATATATTATGAATTTTCGAGTCATAAACTGGATGCTTTGGGGAAAAAACACCGATACCGACTTTTTTCCTATGTATACTTCGAGCATTCAAGTAGAGTTTCCCGAGTAAGCTGACCTTCAGTCATCTGTTGACAAGAAGAAATTATAATTCATCCGATATCGCATATGTTTGGACAGATACCAAAGTTTTCCGTAAAAAATAAGTTCATGGTTCTAATCAATTACATGAATGAAAAATCTATATCGGAAGGGTAAGGATGAGCGTAAGGTTGACTCAACCTGGTTGACAGTAAGTATCAACGTGAGGGTAATGGTAACTGTAGGCCTGAGTGTAAGGGTTAGGGTGTGTATGAGGGTAAGGACGAACGTAAAGTCAAAGATCAGTGTAGGCCTAAGTGTGAGGCCTTATGTTCGACTAAGGGTGATTGTGAGCTTAATGTTAGGTTGCGTGTAGGCGAAAGGGTGAGTGCAATGTGAGGATAATGTTAAGGGTAACTGTAAGCCTCAGTTGACGGTAGGTGTAAGCGTAAGGGCAAGGCTAACGGTGAGCGTAAGGGGAAGTGTTACTGTAACGGTAATGGTTAGGGATAAGTGAAAGCGAAACGGTGGAGGCAACTGTAAGGAAAATGCTAAGGTTAAACTTATGTGCAGGGATAACCGTAAGCCTAAATATAATGGTATGGGTACCTAAGGTGTAAGAGTAAGCGTAAGGTAAAGGTCAGTATACATGTGAAGGTAGAGGTAATTGAAAGGGTATGGGTAAGGGGAAAGCTAACTAGAGACCTAATGATACGGAGAAAGATATATGTGAGGATTATGTTAAGGGTAAGATTCAGCGTAAGTGTAAGCCTAAGGGTAATTTTAACTGTAAAGGCAAAGGTAATCGTAAGCCTAAATGTAATGTTAAGAGTACCTGTTGGGGAAAGAGTAAGCGTAAGGTAGGGGGTAAGTATAAGGTTGAGGGTAAGGGTAATTGAAGGGGTATGGGTAAGGGCAATGTTAAGTATAGGTCTGATAATAAGGAAAGAGGTACGTGTGAGGGTTAGGTTAAGAGTAAGATTAAAAGAAATTTTAAACCTAAGGAAAAGTTTAACTGTAAGGGTAAATGTGATCGTAAGGTCAACGGTAAGTATGAGCGAAAGAGTATGTGTAATCGAAAGGGTAAGTGTAAGTTCAACTGTAAAGGAAAGGTTAATGGGGAAACGTAGTGTGAAGAAATAGAAAGTGCAAGCAAAAAGGCAAGAGTAACTGTAGGGGTGAAGTTATAGGTAAGTCTACGATTAGGGATAAATGTCAGCGGAAGAGTTTGTGGAGCAAATGGGTGAGTAGAAGCGAATGAATGCGAAATTTAGAAGTATTCTTACTACTCATTTTACGTTGTTTTACTTGCTCATTACTTCCTACCAACGGATTCATTTTCGTATCAGTTCAGTGTTTCTCTCGCGAATAAAGTTAATATCTGAATATATTCTGAAGATATTTTGCAAAATATTCTCTACATTTTCTCGAAATGTATTTATACTATAATCTTCACCAAGTCTTTAAAAAATACAGATTTTTCTGCAATACCTTTACATAATATCTTTTGATATCTCAAGTACTAATTTTTTGTCTTCAACATACTACGTATGAATGACAAATTTAATTACTTTATCAACTGACATACAATGATTGAAGTGAAAAACTTGAAAAAACTGTAATATAATAAAATAGAATGCAAAAATAAGACTAGCTACGGTGTTCTATCTTCTATCTTTCGATTTAGAATCCTCAGTAGCATCCATTCTATATCAAATGTCAAAATCTTACCACGTGTATTCGCTAACAACTGATTACGAACGGACCCAGCCAAACCCCTGGCAAGCTTGTTTATTGCAAGTATTTGTGCATAAAACAATTTTGCCAAAACTTCCACACTATATTTTTCATTTGATGGATGAAATGTAGTAAACAACACTTTCGAAAATATTTCACTTCATAACTTCAAAAGTTATATCACAGTTGAAATTGACTTCATAAAAATATTTGGTTTCTTTTTCAGACAATAAATAAACAATGAACAGACTGAAAAGTGAAAAAGCAAGCGGATAATTTTCTTGAAAAAAAGTGAAGCAGAGCTTTCAGAAAAAATCGAGAATTCACGTTTCCATTGTTCTCAAAGGATTTCTCACAAATTTCGACATTTCCACTGTGGATTTGAACTTTTCTTTTGTCATCATATAGACTAAAATTTGAATCATACTGTAAATTTTACCTTACAAATTGATTTGCAATGCCTACTTTTCGTTAGGGATCTTGTGTATTTGAAATTTAAATGATGAAATTTCTCTTTAATATCCAGCATAATTGTTTGAAAATATTGCCATTCGAAAGTAAGAAATAACAGACATTGGAAACATGATACTGGAATTGTCTCCAGATCAAAGTAGCCATGAGGAACCATATTTTTAACATCTTTCATACAGATTCGCAAGACCGATTGAAACTACCCGGATTAAATTTACGATTTTAATCATAGATCAGAAGATCCCGTATGGAAGTAAGGCATCGAGAAATCTTTTATCTGAATTTTGAATCATCCTGTATGCAACTAAAAAAAGAAACAGACCGAAAAGGTAGTTTGATAGTTCTGATATGTAGCATTGAGTTTTCAAATACATTTTTCATTTGAAAACTCAATGTATGGAGTGAAGAAGGAAGTACATTTCCTCGTGATTCACCCTGTATATATATTATATATATAATAGTAGCATCAATTCACTTCACGTTCTTATGATTTCTTGAAATGTAAAATACCATTTGTCAGGTAAAGAAACTTCCAGAGTGATACAAATACTTAAATGAATCCAGTCGGGTTGAAAGGGAATATTTGTCGTGCAGTTATTTTTGTTGTGTAGTTCCCACACTCCAGAATTTTTATTAAGATAAGGAATTCCAATTCCAGTCATGCAAATGTCCGTAATTCGGCATTGATATGTTTATTAAACAATATCACGTTCATACCCTCCCTCCATTTGACATAATCAGCTGTACACGAGTAATAGAATTCCATCCAGAAATTCCTGGAATAAATGGAGGTGCTCCGAATCACGAAAAACGGAAGTACGTGGGGCATCGAAGAAGTTACGTGTTACTGTCTAGGCTAAAAAATTCTTGTTGTTTCATTGGATGAATCACTTTTGGATAGAAGTTTAGAAGTTAGATTTTATGAGTATAAAGAGCCTTAATTGAGATGAAAAGGACACTGAATACATTGCATTGAACGAGCGAGTTCGAGTTGTAATTGCTTTCTTCCAGTTCTCAATTATTTTCCGCGTTCCTTGTAGACATCATTTTTGAAGGTTATTATTTGAAATATGCCAGAGTTGTATCAGGAGTCAGTGCCCATAGAATGACCTCGATGAGCCCCATCATGTTATATTGTAGGTTTTTCTTCCTCATATTGTCTGATTTATATTTTTGATTATTTTCCCATAAATGTAGAGGAGCACAGACAACACACATACATTCGTTGGATGTCCATTTTGTATCCTCGGGGAATCAGGATGTCCACGGACATCCATTGCACATCCATTGAAGTGGTGTCTGAAGGACATCGAAGTTCGTATGTTCATTTGATCGAAGTGTTGCATTCACACTGGGTATCCAAAATTGTATGTCCAATAGATGTCCTTTCTATATCCAGCAAAAATTGTTGAGCTGATTTCTCCTTTGGTCATATACAGAGCTGCACTGCTGACCTTTTCAGTTTGTTCAGGAAACTTTGAAAATCTCTATTCTTGTACATCTCTACAGTATACCAGGTGACGTCTACATTCGTTATGGTTGGTATCAGCACGTTCTTTATGGTCTCAATATTGAATTCCAGTGATGGTTAGCTTCCAAATACTTGGTATTTCCTTTCCATTCATTCTGCTGGTTGAATATAGCCACGTTTAAGGCTTACTGCCTCATTCGTTTAGTAAACTTCTATCAGTCGGTCAGTGCCCATCTAGTGTTGTTTGGTCACAGAATTTCACACTTGACATGAATAGTAAACTACTGTATCATATTCGAACTGGGTCATTTATCATCTTGGCATGTCCAACATGAAGATGTTGAAAAACAGCGGCCCTCTTTCCGATCCTTGGGGTACGCCAGATTAGATTTTTTTTTGTATATCTCGTGCCATCTATGCATATTTGGAATTTTCTATTCTGTGGGCATCTGTGAATCAATATCATTACTCCAGAAGGGATGTTCATCATCTTCACCTCATATATGAGTCATTGGAGCCATATTTTGTCGAAGGCTTTTTCTATACCCATTAATATGGCTTCTGAAATTGTGGATAGGTCCATTTTCTGTTTGCTCTTTTCGATTAGTACGATGATCAGCTGACGAGTGATTCTGGAAGCCAAATTGGTGGATTGGAAATATATTCTAGGCTGTTTTGAAATCCATCTGACCTCTGTGTATTATTTCATTATCATTTTCCTGATAGTCTGTAGAAGGCTTATCGGATTTTAGTTAGTTAGATCCACTTTCTATTTGTCCCTTTTCAATATGGTTTCGCCATTTTTCAAAGGTCAAGCTTCCCTTTGCAGGTGTTTGAGAGCTTGGTTTGGGATCCCGTCAACTCCTGAGGCTTTTCTGCTCCCCAGGTCGCTGGTAATTGCTTTGATTCACTCTATGGTGTCTTCAAATCGTGTGCTCTTCCTTTGTGGTTGATGGCCGGAGAATTAATTCGACTAGATTCCGAAGTAGTTATCGTTGTTGTTACCCTATGCACAAGCTAACGGTTTCTATGGGGGTTATTGTTTGTTCTCCATATGCAAAAGTTGACAATAATGTATTAGATTGTACAATATATTACCTTTCGTATGGTGAATAAATTTACTATTATTATTATTGTATTATTATGTCTGGTTTAAACTTTTCTGCTAATGTTTCTGCGAGTATATTTCCCTTCGTTTTTCACCCCAGTAGTTTTTTGTAATTCTAGGTATTTATCCTTTAACCTACTTGCCTCTGTTGGATGAGGCTATTCTTCATAGTGATTGGTTTTCAGAGCCCAGTTCTTCTAATTTTTGGTCCGATTCGTCAGTAAACATTCCTCAGGTTCTGGTATTCACTTCATCCGTTAGTATGTTAAGTTTAGTTTTGTCGCTTTTATGAAGCCTTCTTTTATTTTGTCTTCGGAGGAAGGTTGCTTTTCGTGATTGCTTTCTCTTAGGATGATTAAGATTGGCCTCTTATTATTTTTTTTCAGGTCTTCAATTGCTTCCTGAATTTATTCCTCATTATTATTCTCAATATTCCTGGTTCTGGTCATAATAACTGGATTGTGATCGGATGGTATGTAAATGCTAACTTTAAGTTTGTAATTCCTCGAAATGTCCTTGATTATTGCTGTATCCAGTCAGAACATCTTAGTGATGGGACGAGTCGTCTATTTCTCAACTCGATCTACTCGAGTTGAATGGATGGCCAACTCGAGCTGACTCGACTCGGTGCTTATGCTTCCGCGCCAGCGATTCGCCTCCGTAACGAGTCGAGTTGGATCCCCTCGAGTCAGGCCTCGACAGTGATTCGTTCGCCGGCTCGAGCCTCGATGCCCCGATGTCGATCTATTCGGAGTGAGTAGGAATAGAAATTGGAAAGAATTGTTGAATCGGGACTCGGAAGTTGGAATTTTTATGAGTCTCGCTAACAGCTGACTCACATATCATGAATTGAATTACATTTTACTCTTATATGAGGAATAATTCAATTGAAAATTAAGGGTTCAAATGTTAGTGCCCAACTTTAATAAACAACGGATTCATCGTGAAAAAAGTTTTGAAAAATCACACTTCTCAGAAATGACTGAAATATAATATTTATAACGAAAAGGGGGTCATTGTCAATAAATAAATGAATAGAGTTCAATCAATCTAACTCTAGTCTTTAATCACTCCCTTCACGACGCGAATATATATTCGTTTATAGGCAGTCAATTTTAATTCACCCGTAATAGACCAACACCCTGTTGAGATCGATCCCGACTGAACTGAAACACAAACTGACAGAAAACATCTGAATCGAGCAGATCAAACTATTGCCGACTGCGACTGCCGATCCGCTAACGAACTCGAGCTGTATCGATCGACATCGTCGACGGAAGGCACCGACGATTCACGAAATCGTGATTTCTACGCATCGAGTCGGGTGCTGAACTCTAGATCTGAATTGCTTTCGAGTTGACTCGAGTTCGTTCGAAAGCAACTCGACCTGAATCGTCCATAGCGTAACTCGAGTTACTCGAGCTGGATGGCTCGAGTTGCCCATCTCTAACTACATCTGCTGTCTTCCTTGACGAGCTGATGTGTGTGTGACGTCGTCTGGTCCTACAATCATTAATTCGTTTCTATCCGGCCGGTCGAAGTGAATTGAATTCGAGCACGGATTATTTTTCAGTGTGTCTAACATTATCCTTTCAAACCATTTTCTCCTCTACTTTGGGAAATTATAGTAGTTACGGCAGATAATGTTCTTTAACCCCAAATCAACTGCTTAAGAATGGTTGAAGTGTATTCTTGAGTCTTAAAAAAACTCTAGATGTAGTCGCAGTTTTCCTAAATTCATGAAATGTTGGAAATTTCCGGAATAGTGGTAGTTTTATCGATCAAATTAACGTCATCATCTAGAGTATATAGACTTTCCATAGCCCCAATATTATATGTAGTGTACACCTTATATATGGTTTTGCCAGCTTTTGCCCCTTTTCAAAAAAATTCCAATCTGAAGTTGTTTCCATGCTATCATTTTATTGTAGGAAAAATATGATGATATGATTAGTCTTCGGCCAGACATGGGCTTTGAAATGAAATTCCGTAAGTCATAACTAGGCCGAAGTCTTCAGGATGTCACCACAAACTATTTGGCCCGTGGTTAAGGTCAAATTTTGTTTTGAAGGATAATTGTTACTAACAAGCCAAAATAACACATCTCGCATGATATTATTTTCCGATTTCATCGTATATATTTTCATTTTTTAATTGGACCATTAAATTATCCAGATTTATTTTGGCTACAACTGTTAGAATATTCTGAGTGTTTGCCTGTGGCGAAGTAAAATCGATAAATACCTACCCCATGAAACAGCATATCACTATTTTGTTGATTGACGTCATGGTGTTACTGTAAACCAACATCACGATAGCATCAGAAACTAGACAATCTTGTTAGACATGAAATATGGATGCGAATCTGAAACTGCATAGGCCTCAAATCGCAAATGAGGAATGTATTATTACACATATCCTGAAAAAGCTAATTCGAATCTGCATGAGTTATTGAGAATAGGAGAAAATCAGCTGAGATTCGATTGCATTTCGAACCAGGCAAATGCTTCAGGACGAGTCTGGTCAATTTCGTTATTCTCTATTTTAAATCAGAAATCCTGGTTGAAATTTTTTTTACTGCACTTTTGGAGCAAGGTTTCTTCATGAGGAAAATTTCCGTGATGAATACCAAAGCGTTTTCCTATCCCAATATGCCATCCTGATACAATATAGGTTGCAAGTTTTGAAGTTTATTCCCGATAATTCATTAGATTTCTAGTTTGAACTAACCAGTTATGGATCTATGGGAGATGATTCCTCAATAAAAGGGGCCTGTAGCGTTCTTCGTTCATCTGAGTATCTGAAATATCATCACTTGAAGGACAGGACCTGGTCGAAGGACCCTCCGGTCAAAGAGCAAATGTAGATAAATTCGTAGGTATTCTCTATAGCAAAAAATTATTAAATTTTGGAAAGAATTTCAGTTTTCCTTTCAAACCTACGATTGTGTGCATAAAAGTCGATTTCTTCAATGCGAAATAGTGATTGATGCCGACGAGACTTCGAAGTCTCGTTCAGTTTCTTTCGTGAATCTGAAGTCTCATCTCGTAGCCCTCATCCACGTTTCGTCTGACAGAATTTCACTGAATTATTTCATTTCAGTATGAGGTCTTCACTTGCTTGAAAAAATCAATCATTAATTCGAAAGAGCATTCAATAATAATTAATTAATATTAAAACAAATAAAAACACTTGACTACGTTCACAATTGAAAATTGTGAACGTAGTCAAGTGTTTTTATTTGTTTTAATATTAATTACGATGTTTCACCAAGTGTTGAGCGAGCAATCAATTTCAATAATTAATTATTTACATATAAGTGGGATAAATCGACCCGTTACGAAATAATTTTAACCTTTGTTCTACCAATGTTTGCCCTTTTTACAGTCTCTTCAGCCCTACAGTCATTAGTTTCGAATGGTCAGTTTGAGTGATAAAATGATTTTTTCTTCGAGAAGTTATATACTTCAATAGGGAGAGAAATCTTGCTCTCATAGATTTATTTATGCCAGAAGGGTGCAATGGAAATAAAATCAATTATAATGCTAAGGGAGGTCGTGGAAAATCATCTTAAACAAATTTCAAAATCGAAAGCTCACACATTTTCTCAACAAATACAACAATCAAATTCAACTCGGAGGTAAGAGAGTAAGGTTTACTATTCCAGTAGTTGACACAAACAGCCGCTCTGCGCATGTGCGAACTACCCCATACTGAAACAGTTCGAACTCTAACGTCGGAAATCAGTTCACAGTTCTAGAACAGTTCCGAATCAGACCTGAAAAAAAATCGAATTACTCAAATCCTGAACCATTTCTAGAATGAACCAAAGCGCATATTCGCAGACGCGCATAGTCGAAACGTCCCGAATAGTTCTGAACTCGGAACCAAAACGAAGCTATTATTTTCTATGATAGGTCGAATAGATATTTGACTGAATTCTGGAGAGAATTGGACTTCAAAAACTAATCAGAAACCTGCCTGTGAATTTCCTCAAAGCAACTTTTCTTAATGTTGAATACGTTCTTCGAAACTTTTGGAAATGATCAATATATCGTCAATATATACCATACAGGAGTTACTTCAGACTATGTTTTCGGAAAATTTTCGATAAAGATTCCACTGAAAATGTTTTCAGACTGAAGGGTGGATACCTGTGCAACGAAAGCTGTCCTTTGTCTACCTTTTACAGTAGTAGAATTGATATTTATAATCTATATAATTCTTTATCTGGGTCAATAACTACCACCGATTAATGTTCAGACTGAAAAGTAAGACGTTCAAAAAACTGTATTATACATTTATTCTGTCACTTGGAGAAATTGATATATCAAATTTTCATTTGTTTATTTCGCCTACAAATGGCGGACAGGCAGACGGAATTCGATTCCACCACGGACTCTTTACTAGATGGTCTATGCTATCGTTGGGATAATTTTCGGAACAACACCAGCAACATTCAGATGAAATCTTACCGCGTACGAGCGCGCAAAAATGAAAGAGAATGTTCCGATGAAGTGGCAAGCAGAAAAGTATGTATATAACTCTGAGCAATTCAGATCGCAATCCTAGATTTCCAACAAGCTTATTTGAATCGGTTGCATTCAATCGAGAAATTATAGAAATCTATCAGTTCAATGCTGAAGCACTCAATAGACTATTTTGTTGATTGGAAAATAAAACCAATAAATTTATTCGAACATTCTGGCTACTGGCTAAGCGGAACGCACACAGGGCCGTAACAATGAGGGTGAATGAGGTGAGCAGTATGGTAGGTGAGAACAGTCTCTGTGTACAGATGTTCTCTCAAGAAGACGAAGAAGTTCAGAGAGAAGACAATGACCAGAAGGTCTTCACCTGGAATGAGTGGTCAATGAGCAAAGTATTGTCAAAGATAAAGTAGATCCTCAATGACCGTTGAGTTGAATCGAAAGGAGTTTAAAGTATTACTATTTATTCATTCATAATTGCTATTTATTTATTCATAATTGGGGTGATAACTGCGATACATCTATGTCATCGCAGGGTCTGACGTATTGGATAGCGTGCACTAACAAAATTATTGTTGTGCAGGCGATTTTTTGCGAGTGATGTAGAGAATAACTATCGTTTCGCCTGAATGTCTATAAATTGCCACTTTTTTCCAAAAATGGTCTCAAACGACTAGGTGGGATTAGCCCAATCGACTTGAAACATTCAGGGTAGGTTGCATTTTGAAATGCGACGCTTAAGCTCGTTGAAGCGCCAAATCGGCCAAACGGTTTCGGAGGTATAGTCCTTTGAATTTTCGAGGATATTTCACAAATATTGCAGGAACCACTTATGACCTCGGATTGAAACTTGGTGTTTATTTTCAGCATACCGACGCCCAACTTCTGTGTGGCTGGAAAATTGAAAAAAGAATTCCAACAATTTCCGAATTTCTTTCGAAGAATTTTTCAGAAAACCATTCAACGGATTCCCATGAAATCCTTGAAGATAATCACATTTTGCCACAGTTCAGTTCCGAATCTGAATTATTTTGGAAAGTATGATAATAATATGTCAAATTGTATAATTGAGAAACTTGGTAACTGTAGCTCACAAATTCTGATGCATACATTTATGCGAAATGTCTCGTCATTAGAATATTCAAAATAAAATGGAATTTTTTCTTTTAATTTGTATATTATGCGATCTTCTAATCAGATTATACTCACGAAATTTGGCGTGACCTCTCAAGCTGTCAGTTTCCAATCAAGGACTGGATTTCAACTCAATCGAATCGGTATTTTCGTGATTATTGGCAAAATAAAATGTTGAATATTTGGATAACGAATAATCGGCCGTTAGGTATAGGAGTGAATAAAGGTCCATTTCTATATTGCAATGGGCGGAATTATTTTCTCCATACAGCAAAATATAGGAGGACTAGCTATTTGAGACCTTTGTATTTCCCTATTTCTTATGTTGTTTTTGTGTTTTGATTTTCTCATTTAACAGTCTTGATGTTTCGCTACAGATAGGGGACTATTATGAACACAATTTTTCGGTTCTCGTTTTCCATTGACCACAAGAACGAGTTCTGGTTGTGGAAATAATAATTTATATTCGATTTTCAATAGGTCTTTCTCAGATAATGGAAGCAAGAACCCGAAATAACCCTGAATTTCTGTTCAGTTCTGTTTCAGATATTGGGAGTGAAAACCCAGAAAAAGCCAAAAACGTGATACAAAATCCTCCAAAAATAAACTTGGATCTATGCTGAAAAAAAGGTGACGGCCTTTTTTCATCGTTTGTTCCAAAAAATTTGGAGAATTATATAAGAAATTATCCATCACAATAAACAGCGTGATGTTCATGTGCAGATGCGGAAATAATAAAGTAATTACAAAGTTTCTTAAAATCAAACTACGTTTTCAAAGTAATGGAAGCCAAAAAATCACAACTAAGTTCATTTTTGCTTTGATTAGAGAAAGAGTCAGTTTTCTCAGACAAAATAAGGTAGACTACAACAAGATATATTAGAAGATAGAAGAAGAAATATGACAAAAGTCTCCAAACGAAAAATCGAAAGGAAATAAGCGAACCATGTATGTTCGACCATTGGGAATCACATGATAGATTGAGACAATAAAAAAAACTGATGTCAGAAGCAGATAATTTGAAAAGAAAAATTAAAGAGTCCTCTTGCGTTTTGTTGTATGGAGAGACTAATTTCGCTTATTGTTCTGTAGAAATGGACAATATTCGGCTGAGTTAACCTTAAAAGAGGTAGAATTAAAAAACTTTCAAACCAAGTAAAACTGTGTTGCTGTGGTTTCTAGAAGATGTTAATTTGAGAGAAATCTCACAAAACGAAAAGTAAGCAAATTTTCTCACTAGTCTGATGAAAGTGTCAGATATGTACTCTGAAACATCACAGTTCGCTTTATTCATCGTTTGTTCTGTTTCGGTATTTTCAATAGGCAATCTGTTTTCCAAGAAACTGTCCTTGCCAAATGGTTCAATCCTGCAATTCCATAAAAAAACAATTTGATTTAATAGTTCTGTTTCAGATAGTGGGAGTGAAAACCCACAAAAAAACTACAAAATTTCGCAAAATCCTTTCATAATGATCTTTGATCGACACTCATTTGGCACATTCGTTTCTTTAAGAAATCATTTTGCCTAAGAATACCTTCTAGCATCCTCGAAAATCTCGAAAACTTCACAAAATAGTATTAAATGTTACTACCAAAATTTTAGAGGATTGAGAACAAAGCTGAATGAATTGAAACTGAATATTGAGGAGGGAGATTATGATGTGATTACTGGAACAGAAACTTGGTTACATGAGGATATTTTTGATTCAGAAATAATCAACTTGAAAAAATATCAAATTTATAGATCGGACAGAAATTTCAGGTTAACCAATAAGGTGAGAGGTGGAGGGGCATTGATAGCGGTGAATAATAAGTTCAAGGTACTGAAGATTGATCGTAGAAATACCAATTATGAACTGGTGTGGGCTAAGCTTAGGATTAGAAAAGAAACTTTATCAATTGTGTCTGTTTATTTTCCACCAAACTCAGCCATCGAATGGTATAAAGATTTCTTCGAATGTATGGAACATGTTCTTGAAAAAGACGGAAATGTCGTTGTTACCGGGGATTTCAATCTGCCGGATTTGCCGGATATCTCAACAGTGTATAATGCACTGGACGAGAAGCACAAACACTTTTTAGATTTTATCAACATATCTGTTTTAGAACAGTGCAATAATGTCGTTAACACAAATGGTCGAAAATTGGACCTTATTTTGGTCCCGTGCGATAGATCACATAGATTATTAGTTGCGAAAGCTGAGTTTCCACTGGTATCGGAGGATAAACATCATCCGTCCCTCATCTTTGAGGTTTCATTGGATTGTGGAACTGGTCAAGTTGATAGGGAAACTGGAAACAGGGAGAGCTATTACAATTTCAAAAAGTGTAATTTTCTTGATTTGGCTTGTAAAATGAGGGATATAGACTGGACGCCGCTGTTTCAATATCACAATGTGAACGATGCATTGGAGTTTTTTTATCGCGAGATATACGGTGTGTTTGATACGGTTGTTCCTTTATCTCATAAAAATGAATCTAAATTTCCTGTGTGGTTTAGCAAAGAAGTTGTGCACTCTATCAAAAGAAAGAACCGTCTTCAAAAATTGAAAGATCTATCGCAACATCAAATGCGATTGTACAGGGATGAAAGACGTTACCTCCGAAAATTAATAAAATCGTGTTATGAACAATATTTAAGAAACATTGAGGGAGGGGTGAAAGGGGATAATAAGATATTCTGGTCATTCACAAAAAGCCACAATAAAAACTGTACCTCTATATCACAATTTGAATTGGGTGATCACAAAATCTCAAGAAGGGAGGCAGCACATAACTTTGGGAAATATTTCGAATCGGTATTCAAAAAGGACAATGCTGCATATGAAACTAATTCTCGGGTAATCGATGTGACTGACTTTACGCTGTCGGAGATTACAGCGGGGGAATGGTATGAGGCACTCAAAAAACTGAAACCGAAAAAATCAGCGGGTATAGACAGGATTCCACCATATATAATAAAGGGATGTTCTGAGTGGCTAAGAGAGCCATTGATCTTCATCTTCAATCTATCCTTGAAAACAAATACTTTTCCGGATGTGTGGAAAGAAATGATGGTAACACCGGTTTTCAAGTCTGGAAGAGTATCTGAAATACAAAATTATAGACCCATATCCGTTCTCTGTGCGGTGGCCAAATTATTTGAGCAAATTATATATGGTAAATTGTGGGCAGGTGTTGGGAACAAGATATGCGAAAATCAACATGGGTTCACTCCAAAAAAATCAACTACCACAAATCTTTTACAATTCTGTCATTATGTCTCTGAGAACATGGAAAATTCACAGGTGGATGTAGTATACACAGACTTTCGAAAGGCTTTTGATAATGTCAATCATGACATATTATTGGATAAAATTGGAAAATATGGGGCGGACTCGGGAGCTCTCAGATTTTTTGCTTCCTATTTAAGAGACAGAACATTCAAGGTCAAATATGATGGCAATTGTTCCGGAAAATTCCACGCAAATTCAGGAGTGCCTCAAGGATCAAACTTGGGACCACTTTTATTCCTTATATTTATAAACGACCTGCCACAGTGCCTGAAACACTCCGAATGTCTACTATTCGCAGATGATCTGAAGCTCTATCGAAGAATTTCGAGTGCTCATGACTGTTTCATCCTACAATCAGATATAGGCAGTATCCACGACTGGAGTCTTAAAAATGATCTACCTTTCAATAAATCAAAGTGCGTCATCCTATCGTGCACTCGAAAAAGAGATGTATTGACATATGGTTATAATATGGACGGGGAAGAACTGAAGAGAGTAAATAAAATAAAGGACTTAGGCATAGAGTATAGCTCCACAATGTCTTTCAAAGGACATATCGAGAATGTAGCTGCTAAGGCACTACGTAGTCTGGGGTTTGTGATGAGACATTGTAGGAGTTTCAGAAACGTGGAGACAGTTGTTTTGTTATTTAACGCAATCATCAGACCCAAACTAGAATACTGCTCGGTTGTTTGGCACCCAACATCTCTTCTACACGGAGCAACCTTAGAAAAGGTTCAAAACAGGTTTTTGCGATATCTGTATCAAAAAAAGTATAAAGTGTACCCTGATTACAATACAGTTAGAACAATCAGACTGAGAAATGAATTTCACGTAATGTCACTTGAGAGCAGACGACTAGAAGATATGGTGAAGATTTGTTATGAAATTTTCAAACGGCACTTAAATACACCCCACCTCAAAAGTATCATGAGATTAAGAATTCCCGCCCGAGCTACAAGGTTAAATCAGTTTTTTGAAATACCAATGTCAACAAGCACCCAACATTGTTCACCTATTCTCAGGATACTCAAAGTAGCCAATAATTTCATTCAGAATTCTGATCTTGGTTTTGACCTGCCCCCTAGACTGTTCTTTAAAAGCTTGTACTTGCATTTCTGACAACAACGTTTCCAATAGTGCGTATATTATGGTGTATTAATTTTTATATTTGTATAAGTGAGAATATATTAGACTTACTTGATAATACTTCGATGTAAATTTAGGCTAAAGAATTGGGTTTTCTCATGTAAAAAGATTCTTTGAATCTGTTTGGGAAATAAATGAATAAATAAATAAAAAAAAATTGCGCTTAATGGCTTCTAAACTGAAGCATGTATCATCTGCGCATGCTCCCCACAATGGTTCGTCGCGCATGTGTATTGCTTTTGTTCGTAGGGTGCACAGCAATTTTTTTTCTCTATTTCAAACACCGTGCATTAATCCGTAGAGCAAATCTATTCACTTACCGCAGTAAAGAAGTATTTTATTCATATACCCAATAAAAAATTTCAAATTTTATTCAAAAACACTTTCTTTCCTGGTGGAATAGTTGATCCAGAACAAACTTTTATTGATTTATGATAACCCTTTTGATTTTTCACATTTTCGGCACTATATATAAGATTTTCTTGGGTTTCGAAAAGTAGAAAAAGCGAGAACGAGGAAGATATAAAAATAATCCCAATCAAGTTACTTCACCCTTTATATGGGATCTAAATTCAAGAACAAATATGCTAATATCATTGTATATTTATACAATGCTAATATGTACCCTCATTTTGAAGGTGATTCAAAAACTATTTTGGAAAAAAATGCGTTTGTATATGGAAAATTAATTTTTGTTAGCGTAGGGAAGGTGGAAAATCATTAGTTTTCAGTTCAATTCACCAACAATCAATTATTTGAATAGAACACACGTTCAACAATATTATTGTTTTTTGCGGTGCTCTTGTGAATTTTTTTCCAACAATTAATCCCTGTATACTATTAATCAACTGTATTTTAACCGAAAAAAATGTATTCATTTTTGAGAAAACTCCAATTAGACCAAAAGAAAAGTTCTCCTGCAAATGAGCACAAACTGAGACTATAATATATTAATCTAGTTTGAACTGGATTTCTGATGAACTGAGTACCTTGCAAAATTTCCATTTGAGTTAAATTTAACTATTCATGCAACTTCTGTTGCGATCACCAAGAATACAGTTCAAATAAGGTATTTAAAATGCTTTGTTCAGTATTCAGAAAATACATCATTTCAACCATGAATTTGTAAATAAAGCACTCCATATTGTTTACGCTTCATTTATTTTGATATTGTACTAACAGTTTTTGATCCTTCAAAGTATTCGTAAGATTGTAGACATTTAAAAGTCTGCGTTTGCACCTTCTGCAGAAACTACTATTTGAAACCTCATATGTAGTATATTCACAGCATAATTCAATTCCTCTGAAGTGATTTTGGATATTCAAGTGACCATATATCCATTTGATACCTAAAACAGAACTAATCATAAATATTACAAATAGAATTTGGGTACAATATAATATATATATATCCTACCTTCAATCATTGTTTAACAAGGCTTCAATCCACATCGTCTTTCATACATCAACTTTTAGATATTCACTCCATCACTAATATTAGTTCAGAAGAGGACAGAAATAATTATTATATCGAAAAAAGTGTCCATAAAAACAATTTCAAACTGTAAAATCCACATTAATAAGTATCCACTGTGTTTTGGTTTGTATGTCATCTCACCTTGAGGCATGTAATTAGGATTACCTACAAATACAAATTCTAAGGAAAAATAACACGTTGCCAAACTGTCGCATTTGGCCAAATCTAGACCTCACTTTCGCATGCGAAAGTGATTCGGATGACTCGAAAATAGCGCCACTGTAGGGAAATTAGTTTCAGCCTTACGAGAAAACCTTGTTACGTATGAGTAGAAAAATAATCGGCGTGAACAAATTTATTCGTAGTGAGTCACTGGTTTGCCATTCCTGACATAGAGTATCTCCAATACAACGAAATTGATTCAGAACATTATCAAATCCTTGTAATATTTGCTTGCATTTTAGTAGATCTATACGAGCCTATACATCACAAGCTAAAGAGCATGGACCGATTCGAAATAGCAACTTGCACCACAAATTTTCGAAATAATTTCTAATGCATAATGCTAGCATGAGCATAAAGATGCTTTTCAACCCTAAGTCAACATGTTCAATGCCGTGAAGAAGGATAGACTGAAGATTTCATAGCTTCACGGCATTTCGAGAACAGAATTCGACCTATTTGTTTCTGTTGCGTATTACGATGTCACTAGCATATTCGGACTCTATGTATTCAGTTTATGAATCGTTTAGCTTGGTTCGCAGACCAATTTTCGGCATATCGCTTCAATTGATCATCATTATATTTTGAAATGGTCCTCTTCAAACACTAAGGGGAAGCCGGAGAATGGACTGCAAAAGGAGAGAGTGATTGGAGGACCCTCAGAGAACCCTTGGATAGCGAAGGGCCTTGCACGATCAACACGTACACTCTTACGAATAGAACTGTTTAAATCTTGATGTAAAAATGTGGTAGCGCTTTTTATTTCGAGTGGTTTCCTCTATTCATCAACGGGGGTTGATACAGCTTCATGAAACGCTTCAACGGGCACTTTGGACATAAATGCAAGGTTCGATTCCGTTCATTCATCTCAATTTGTGATAAGATGATATTCGAAGAAATTGCAATGGAAAAATGTCTGGCTTTGTCATTTTCATGATCTCATTTCAGTCCGAATTATATAGGTTGAATAAGATAGTTTTGATATTTTATGTAATTACAGTTCATACAATTTCGATTAACACAAATTTCAATATTTCGTTTAGAGTTCAAGATTTCAAGCTCAATCGATTAATAAGAGCCAGAGGAGGAATTTGATTTGTTCCAAGAAAATATCACGGAAAATGATTTATGAACGAAACAATTTCCTTATTGTATCATCATTTTTTCCCTGATGGTAATTATAAAAGATAACGTTCAATGATTTGAAATTGGACTTTCTAGTTTACCGCCACCTGATGATTTTTTTTGTGCTGTTTTGCGATCTTTCAAATTTACAGATAGAACAATCACCCATCCAGGTACTGACCCTCCCAATATTGCCTGACTGTCAGATAAATACAATGTTGCGATCTTCCGATCGATTGATCCTCACATTCCTCACTTAACTTCCACGCCGCAATTTTTGTGCGCATGCCTGGATAACGACATACTTTCGTTTTGTCCAACGTTAATTTCTGAATTTTGAACCAAAATTGGTCTCACTAATGAAGAATCCGGTGTCAAAAATGATTATGTTAGGCCGGCCGGCGACAGTTGAGTTCGTTAATAATCCATATCAGATTAAAGCCTATTTTGGAAGGATTTTGCATCATTTCGTTTCAATCTCAATGTTTGAAACCGAAACATTTGAATATTAATAGTTTTGTTTCAGATATTGGGAGTGAAAATTCAGACAAGAATTCCAAACTGATCCTGACCGGAGTTTGTTAAAATAAGCAAAATCGGCCGAGCCGTTTACGAGTTATAGTGATGTGACATTTCGAGGCTTTCCCTCTGAGTTCAGGAACTACTCAATCGATAGGATTGCAATTTCGCAGTTGAGTCAGAACGACTCGCGCAACTTTGACTGTTGAGTCCTACTGTTAGTAAATTTAAATGAAAACCTGTTCGATTTTTTTTTCTTGGGAAACAAATCACCAGATTTGGAAAAATTTTTGTTCAAACCTTGAACTCCATATTTCACAGTAGTGTATCAAATTTCAGTTTGACAGGAATATAATATTTAGTTGGAAGAAAATATGTCGAATTCTATGACTTTTTCTTCGGTATCATTTTTTTTTCAGAATACTGATTCAAACATTATATATTTGATAACTGCTGATGAACAACTTTGTGCAGAATTCGTTGATGATCATTGCGTAAAAAATTTGAAAAAAATTTCAGTTTTTTTTCGAATATTCAATATTCTGCTATCTTCTGTTCATATTTTCCTCACAAAATTCTGTATGAACCTTCAAGCTGTGATTTCTTCAAAGAAGTAGGTACTGAATTTCGAAACGATCCAATCTAAAGTTTTGGGAATACAATAGGGATAAAATCAAATAATAAACCTTGGTGATCGACCAAACAAAAATACCGCGTCCCATCTGAAAATTTCAGTTTACATGCTGCAGTATGTAGATTTGAATGAACCAATGAAAAAATCCGTCCGTCCGCCGTCCACCCTCCGCCGTCAGTTGTCTGGGGCTTTTCTCTGAAAGTACTGAACTGAAATCCGTGAAACTTGGTAGAACAATTGCATGTCGCTCGAGTTTGATCCTCCGAGCTCTTTATCAGGATCAGTATACCCTCAGAGCTCAAAATTGGGGGTTGGTTTGGTGGGAAAAAAAATTATTTCTCGAAAACTCACCATCAAATTTTCATGAAACTCTGAACGTTGATTACTGTTGCATAACACAACCTAAAAATTTTCACTCGGATGATTTTTGACCAGTGGTCCCTGAGTTATAAAGAAAAACGCTGCAAATTTCCAATAATCCCTAAAATGAGTCATCGCATTTGGTTCTAAGATTGGAATTCAGTGGTATAATTGTTTAACTTTTCATCCGGAATCATATTTCTAAAAGTAGATGAAAAGATTGATTACCAAATTTTCAACACTTAAGTACCAAGAAATTTTTAACGGATTCGTTAATTATTTCATAAACACAATGTGCAAATGCCCCATCGATATTTTATGTTTGGGTTTTCTCTGCCAATATCTGAATCATAAATACTAAAAATTTGATAAAAATTATTATTTATAGAAATCACGCTCCGGATTACGAGATTTAAGATTAAATTTCTTCATGAAGCTCATTTATATCTTAAATAAAACTTGTATATCAATTAATAGATCATTGTTTTTTCACAACACAAAAAAACCAATTCAATGAAAAAATTCATTTGATGAGTTTTCCGGTATGTTCTTGATTTTGTCACGCATTTATCCTTCAATTTTAATGTTAGTGTTTTGGACTTTATAGCGTCATATTTTATCATCCATGCCCATTATTTCTTGTATCCACCCTTATTTCGAAGTCTCTGTAAAAACAATATTGGAAATCGGTTTAATCCAGGAATGGATAGTCGCATTTTGACGATTGACGTACTAAGCAAACCAAAATTCTAATTGATAATCAAATTGAATTAAAACCCCGACCAACCGAATTTTCTGAAAAATTTTCATACGAGACCTTAATGTGGATTATGCCCACAGGGAAAACCACCTCAAAAAAAAGCGTTCTGCATGTGGAAATGATATTCAATTATGAAAGAGTATTTATTGATATTTCAATGTTTCAAATGAATTTTTTCATGGAATTGGTTTTTGTGTTGTGAAAAATCATTGAGTTATGAATAATATACATATAAGTTTCGTTTAGGATATCGATAGTATTGGGTTATTCAACTGAAAAAATAATAAACCCTTGTGTGAAATTTGCAGCGTTTTTTTTTATGAATTGACATCTTTCACTTAGTATATTTCTATGATCCGTGTTGAAATAACCGAAGTGAGTTTAGAAGGAACATCAGATCAAATTGAATCTTTAAATTCTAATTCCTTTTCGTTGAACCGTATCACTTGAGACCGTTTTTGAATTAAAAATCAAGAATTACAGACATTTGTACGACATGAGGATGATTTGACCCGCACCGGAAAAACCAACTTCAACAACAATACTTATATGGTTGAAATCCATTCTATATGATGTTGCACTAAAATAACCTGCAACCTGCATAATTATTCTTGCAAATAGAAGAATAAATACCTGTTAACGGAATGCACGTAATTCACAACGATTGAGGTCTTCTGCGCTCGAAAGTTAGGGTTAGTGAGATTCGCCTGAGACGGCGCTAGTGAAATTGTGTTCACGAGACCGTCATCCAGCAGGTTTCAATTATTTGAACGAGTTGGGTCCTATTGATGATCGGTAATATCCGTGAAAACAAAACAGTGTATAACTACTCTCTAATCCACTTACACTTTCTGCGTCTAACGCACGTTTCGGAAACCAAATTTCCTTTGTCAAAGGCATATCGTTACTCAGTAACGATTAAGTGGATTAGAGAGTAGTTACACACTGTTTTGTTATCAGTATTCTATCCGCAGTGAACTCAAATAGTTATTTTATAATATCAGTGAAACTGCAATATACGCATTCCTTGAACAATGCATCTTCGGTGTATAGGCTTTCGTTGATTCGGATGATTCACTGAGAACCAAGTGTAGTTCTTGTTGATTTATCGACAAATATTCATCCTGCTGTTTAAGCAATTTAATAGGAAAATAAATAATCCACCAGCGGATGAACTCATAATAAATGTTCCCCTATTGCTTTAAGAATTCACAACTGTTAATGATAATTCTACCATCCCTTTTGACCTCGAGGAAGTGAATTTAGATGAAACCGATACCATCAGGTCGAAAATTTAGTACTCGAATCTTTTAATTTGGATTCCCCCAACAGGAGCAGACACAAACACTGAAGAAAAAGCTAGAATTCCGTACCGGAGATTTAAACTAATTGCTTTCCAAACGAAAACAGCCCTTTGCTGCGTTGCGATGGGGGAGGAAATCATTAAAAGTACAAAACATAGATTCGTGTTGAGAATGTTTAACGTTGCGTAGATTTTCCGATTTCATGTGATAAAGACCTCTCTGAGAATATAAAATTATTACATTTTAACCTCTACCATGCACGATGCAATTCCTTCTACCTCAATAACAACCCCTCTGTAACGAATATAATGATATGCCTTAATCCTTGTTCGGTCGAATCAACAAATTGGAGGGAATTAATTTGAAAATTTCAAGCCAGGCGAAACTTTCTGCTTCGTATAGCAAAAAATCAATTCATCTGGTTTTTTATTGAAGGTACTGAAGACCTGATGATCGTGATGATTTTCTGAGAGGACTTGGGGTTACTCCCACGAGAATATTATTCACCTGAGCAGAATTTTTCTTGGGGTCGAAAAAGGAATATATTTAAAAAATTTTCGGCGTACTGATTTCGAACTACGCATTTCAGTGAGAAATTCTAAATATACTAGGACTACAGAGTTATCAATTTTATAGATTTTTGAACAGAAATCGTAACATTGAATGAATTAGATACTTCTCAAAGAAATAAGATATTTCCAGACGAAAATTTTCGAATCTAATCATATAATTCTCCTTTTATTTTGCAAGGAACATGTTATTATTTCACTACCGTATACTTTATTTTAATTAAGATTCATCACCAAATCCGATGTTATGATTAAGCCTTTTTAATGGCGAATATTTACACATGTGATTTTCAATTGTAACATGAATAAATAAATATAATAATAATGATAAAAAAACATCAAAATGATTTCCGGCGATTCTCCGGATGTTGATTTATCAACGGATAATGTTAAGGCCCATTTACATCAGACGAGCGAATGCTTATTCTTTCCGCATTCAATCAAATTCGTTTAGTGTGAACCGACGTAGAGCATCCTTTGGTCGTTCTATCTGCGTTCGCAAAGATTCTATGTAATGTGTTAACGCTGAAAGTATAATTTCGTTTACATTAAAAGATCAACAAGAATTTTCTCGTTCTAGCTCTTGCTCTTTTGTTCGTTCGGTTTAAACCCGCCTTAAGACGTAGCGTGGTTGATGGCCTGGTCGAAGCTATTTCACAAACGCTTGGGTAAAGGCGTATTTTTGGGTAGCAAACTAGAATAGGAAAGGTCGAATATTGGGAGAAGAAGTAGCCATAGCGGTCGACCTTATAGACAATGAGCTCGCCAACGCAATTCTAATGATGAAAACGATTTTGGTCTCTTCTATTCGTATGATCGCCGTAAAAATTCTCATGAACCTTAACGCCGTCGTTTGTCTACGAAGTCCTAAATTTGAATTCGATCGGCCCTCATTCCTGTATTTGTTTTGGTGAATTGACAATTCGATTGGCCGTATACTCGACCCCTTCATAAATATCGAATTTCAATTTGTAGCTATATGATTGCGAAGGTGAAAAAGTGACATCCGCCAATGATTTCGCAGATATTCCCCTTAAAAATTTTATTTTTTGGGCGCATGTTCTATAGGAAACAGGAAACAGAGTCTTATTGTTTTGTCCAGATGTCTCTAATATCGGAATTGTTTTTGCAAAAATGGCCCCAAAAAGGACAGGGTTTGACTCACCCATGAAGATGTCGAAATCGATTCTGTCCTGTCGGCTAGCCGTCCCTAGACACAATAATTTGGGAACGATAAGACCAAGCGATGACTTTCAGGGTAGGTTGTGTATCATCTTCGGAGGGCTGAATCATCCAAACAGTTTCGGAGTTTTTTCAAAATCTTGAGGAGTACTGATCAGATTGGAACTCTGTAATTGATTGTAGAATATTAACGCGCAAGTTTCGTGAGGTCTTTATCGGTTCTTGGTCCTCTTATTTATATTTTTTCAGACTGTCCACAACCACATATAGAACCTAGTGTATCCAATTAAGGTGGCTTCTGCGCGAGGGATATTCGGAGATTTGGGGAATCGGAGATTTCTATTGGACGACGACGATCACGTAACTAGCTGAAATCCGTTTAATCAAATACCCGAATGTTAGTTGAAGTTGAATTTTCCGGGGATAAAATGTTCTTTACGCACGCGCATAGCTTATATGAAACCTTGCCTCACTTCTTCGTACTAACCCGATCGTGTTAGAACGTTTTAAGTTGTTATTAAGCGAATAATTCTACAGTATTTGATCGTTAATAAGGAAAGCAAGTCAGAAATACCAATTATAATTATAAAAACAGCATTATTCCGACGGAAACACAAATAATTTCAAGGTTGAGTTTACAATCACCGAATTTCCAAATGAACATCGCAGAGAGTAGGATTCTTGCTATTGCGACTCTCGGCCTTAAAATCTGCCACTACTTGAATACCCACATCTCCGAATTTCCCTCACACAAAAGGCTATACATAAGATTTCAAGAAGATATTGTCGAGAAAGCAAACTTGTGCTACTATGGGTACCTCGATAAATTTTGGTCGTCTTCATAGCAAAATAATAATAATAATAATAATAATAATAATATATTGATCCTTTGTGACATATTCATACATGTATAGGATAAGTCAAATAGAAAAAAAAGCAAAATTCAACTAAACGCTAATACAGTCCTTGAGGTAATCATTCACTGTATAATAAAATTTTTTCAACAGAATATCTTTCACATGTCCCTTAAATTTGCCTAAATTCAGAGATCTAACAGTATATGGCAGATTATTATCAATTTTGATGCATTGATACATTGGAGAAATCTCAAACTTGGCAGTCTTATGTTTAGGAATAAATAGTTTTCCCTCACTCCTAGTATGATAATCATGAAAACTCGATAACTTAGTTATACTCGTCTCATTCTCCTTTACATAAATGAGACATTTGTAAATAAAAATGGAGGACAAGGCGAGGATACCATTTTCCAGAAAAAGAGGTCTGCAGGATGCACGAGGCGGTATGTTGAATATCATACGCAAAATACGTTTCTGCAATATGAAAACCCTACCGACATCCGAAGAGTTCCCCCATAGCAGAACGTTATATGTCAAATGACTATAAACCAAACTGTAATAAATGTTCATGACAGTCTCCAAAGGAAGTAAATTTCTTACCCTACTTATTGCATAATTGGAATTATTCAATTTTTTGCATAAAGAATCAATATGAGTAGACCATTTCAAACCGTTGTCCAGGAAAATGCCAAGAAATTTAGCACTTTCTTTAGATGAGATGACATTATCTAAATGGCGAATGAGTAGCTTACGATTATTGCCACTTAATGAGAAATAAATACATTCAGTTTTTTCTATGTTTATCATCAGGTTGTTCTTATGACACCAGCATACGAAAGCTTCCAAAAGAAGTTCACATAATATTTGGAGTTCCTCTAAAGATTGGGCTGCTACTGCCACTGAAGCATCATCAGCGAACAGACTCAACAAAATTTGTCTTACAAGCAATGAGATATTCCGATGGGTTAACAAATTGGAAAATAACATCCGCAAATTCACGGGAAGATCGTTAATAAAAAGCAGAAATAAGAGTGGACCGAGAACAGACCCCTGTGGTACTCCCAAGCCAACATCGTACTCTGCAGACAATGAATCTTTAACTTTTACGATCATAGATCTAGCCTCGAGATAGCTTCGAAGCCTTCGAATAATCTTATAAAAAACTATCGTGCTCATTACCTACGGTTTTGATCATAAGAGATTGCGGTGTAGCTCCATCCAAATATGTAATACCAAATAAAAGGAGTTAGCTCTTGTCAAACAACACTGGTCCAAAAAAAAAAGTACCTCTGATTAAAAAATTATCTCTAATCAAAAGCCATATTCAAAGCCGTCCTAAATTCACAAATCTCAAGAGGATATATGATTTGAAACTGGACAGGGGCACTTCGATAGGCATGCGCATAGCGCAAGTGGTTAGATTGATTGAAACACCACTTTGACCGCTCCTAAACACGTCTTTTCGAGCTGAGGTAATAGTGCTTTTAACAATGATGTGACCAAGGGTATGAAACTTCTTTGCTAATCTTGGAAACAGGCGACCCCAGCATTTAGAGAGAGATGTTATATATTTGCCTCTCTTTGTCGATGAAATATCATAACTTTCTTAACCTATAATGTAATTGAAAACTACAGAAATACCAAAATGTGGCAGAACTAGTTTCGCTTAAACGAAACCAAAATTTAAGTTCACTGAGGGCTTATTATGAAGTAAATTCACTTCAAGAATTAAATATCCTATTAAATTTCAGATTACAAGCATTTCAGTGGCTTATTCAGATTGTAATCGGATCTAATGGACTATACAGGGTGGTCCAAGTAATGACGTCAATAAATTTTTTTTAGATTCCTCACACCTGGGGGTATCCAAAACTACTCCATGTATGTTATGCGATTTTTTGTAGTTTTAGAGTTATAGTTTTTTTGTGTTTTTCCGATTTATTATTCCAGCGAGGTTTCAAATATTCATATCTTTTTATGTAATAGGTATTTTGCAGATTTTTTTTCTGTAACATGATCTCTCTAAATATTGTTTCGATAACAAAAATAAATCAGCATCTCGAATACACTCAAAATTACTCAAAAAAGGCTTGAAATTTAGAACTTTAGCTTTCAGTAGTATTCACTCAAACATTCAACATCAATTAAAAAACACGAAGAGGAGTTTACATAGCTTCTGGCTGAGTTTAAAAACTTTGCACGGTCCTTAACTATCAAGATCAAAATAAAAGATAGTACTTTATGGGTCTTTTTTTGCTGTAATCGGTCTTTGAAGGCGGATAGGCTTAAAATCATTGAAACACGATTACAGTACGATTTTTACTTGTAATCATTCTTATGGTGAATTATACACAAAAATGTGCTTCTAAACTAATTTTAATTGAAATTCCTGTAGAATAACTGTAGCTTGTGTAATTTTTACAATAATTTTGGACTCACCACTGACTGAAAATTTTGGCATATTTCAAAATTGGTAGTTGTGAAATTACTTGCTTTTGGATGAGAAATAAACGCACAACTTACTGAAAAATTACCATTCACTACTATAAATCTTCAAAATCCCTTCTTCCATCTTGAATACTTAATCGTCAACGTTTTTTGTTTTATTTTTCTTTCCGCATCCAAAAGTTTTATTTTTTGTGCTTTGTTGTTGCTTCTCGTAGCTAACACCAGCTCTTTGTAAAATCCCCAAATAAAAAAATCGATGCGGTTCAGGTTTTGGCGAACGTGCAAGGCCATTCGATCGACCCTGCACGCCCAATCCATCTTAATGTAAAAATAACACGAGCCCCAATTATTTTTCAAGAATTTGAATTAAAATTACTCTAAAGTCACATTTTCAAGCTTAATTCGCCATAAAAGTGATAAAAAGTAGAAGATAACTTTACTCGTGGTTCAATGGTTTTGAGTCTATCCGCTTTCGATGGCCGATTACAGCAAAAAATGGCCAATAAAGTACTATTTTTTCTTATGATTTTGGTAGTTCAGGACCATGCTAAGTTTTTAAACTCAGTCAGAAACTATGAACACTCCTTTTTGTATTTTTAAATTTATCTTGACTGTTTGAGTGAATCCTACTGAAAACTGAAGTTCTTACTTTCAAGCTCCTTTTGAAAAGCTTTGAGTAATTTCAGGAAGCTGAATTATTTTTTTCATTAAAAGATCATTCGGCAAGATAATGTTACAGAAAAAAATACAAAATACCCAACACATAAAAAGATATGAATTTTTGAAAGTTCGCTGACACAATAAATCAGAAAAACACAAAAAAAAACTATAACACGAAAACTACGAAAAATCGCGTAACATACGGGTATTTTTATATACCCCCAGGTGTGAGGAATCTAAAAAAAATTTATTGACGTCACTACTTGGACCACCCTGTATGAGTTGCCAAAAATCAGTTTTCATTTTTCTGTTTGGAAGCTCTGTTTGATAATGATCCAACTCGAATAATTCGACTAGAAATCTTTGACGTATGTTGAGACTAATTTGCATTTGTTTATTTCACTAATATTTTAACTCGAACAAAATTTAATTAAATTAGAAATATTTGTGTCAGAGAGCCTAGCTCCTTTAAAATTTCATAGCATCAAGAAATGTTTATAATGTTTCCTTGAACGGCCGGTTCTAGTTGGGAATTTCGAAACGCAACATATATGTTTGTGGTAACTGGATGTTTCAATTTTTCAGATTCATTCCTATGTAAAACGTATTCTTAATATAAATAGATATTGTAGTAAGATTTCCGTATATATGGTTAGATCACTGTTCATTGAAATAAATTATTATATTTCGGATCAATGACAATCCTTCAACAAATTAACCCTTCTGAGTAGTTAATCTCTGGATTCAATCATAATAAATTATCATTCTGTAGCGAATATGTTATATATATTCGACTCAATAAATTTTCAGATAATATGTTTGTTTGATTTATGATTTATAGAAGACCATAAAAATTCCAATATTTCAAATGTATAAAGGTAACTGCACGAATATTTGAATCGCTGTCATTTTTCCCGCCACGAACCCAAATGATGGCGACATTCTCTGTTTCTCTGATTTAGTAAGGAGTTAGCACTTCTAGGATATTGTTATTCTATGGATGTGACCTCCAGATGGTCATTATATCACGGTATTATTGACTACTGGAATTATGGCTGTAACTGCATAGCGAACCACTATTTTAGTACAGTTTATTGCCGTACAAATGATCACATCCTTTATTAACGCATTTATTTCTCAATACATTAATTTCTTCCATACAATTTTCGGGTTCCAGCTCAATGATCAGAAGTTATCACTACTCGAATTAAAAATTTAACGAAGAAACTAATAAAGACGAATTAATTCAGTACTTTCTACATGTTTTCGGAGCTTTTATTCTTCTTCTGATTATAATTGAAAACAAAAAAATATTTTCAGTTTCGGCAAAATTCTAATGTTAATGTTTGATACCATTTTCGACCCAAAATTTGAGGAATACAGGCGTATGAAATTATGGGTCACTGAAACGAGCACTCAAATTGGTCCGATAACATCATTTCCTACATTAAAAGACATTGCGTGATGAACCCATTTTCGATTGTTGCTAGGAATACTTTCTGTTCTCATAAGTTTCATAAAAGTGAATTCCTCTGATTTTTCAATTTTTAATTTCGAAACGAAATTATTTTCAACAGTGAGTAAAACAGTTGGCAACATATCAGGGATTACATGAATTTACATGTTGGTAAATTTCGTTCGGTGTTTCTGAAGAGGTGGAACGAGCTCCGTTTTATATTCCATAATCTCAATTGCATGCTCAAACTTCTTATACATATTCATGGGTCTTGTTAACAAATTCAAACTCTGATTACACTTGCTCTTTACTTCGCGGTTTCTAGAAATCATAAATTGAAGTCATAAAATAGCCGTGTGCACTGAAAGTTTCAACGGATATTACGTGGAGGTGTTTTCACTCGTCAAATGAAAACATGGAAAATTCACGTTTCCAGTTGTAAAATTGGGAATGTGGAAAATTTTGATGTTCGAGGAATTCTCGTGCAGTGGTAGTTGATCCCATTTCAGCAAATGAGTTCGTTTCGATCGTAAAATGAATTTTTGAAGTATCGAATCACAACAGGTTATATAGAGTATGCATTCGTGAAGCAGCGTTTAAATTCAATATACAGTGCGTCTCAAAATTATGGAACAAATTCATTTTCTCAGAAGAAAAATATTTGGCAACAAAATCCTGAAACAGGTCAATTTTTGTTTCACTTTTATATACATTTGTTATATGCATTTTGGAAGGATTTTTGAGGCACCCAGTGATCCCCATCAACCCTCTAAATTTTTTGAATTGGGAAAGTAGGTCATGTGGTACTTTTTTGGCAAGGTCTTTGTATCTTCTTTACAGGCGTGCAGAAATTTTCAAGAGAAAAAAATTTTTTTTTTAGTAATTACTTTTCTCCATTAAAAAAGAAAAACATTTTTTTCACGTAAGGGGGTTGAAAGTTGTGCAGGAACAAAACTGTTATGGTCGGCTTTCATTCGGTGACAAATTTCATCAGGTACCATCGTCTCAAAGTAAATGAGCCATGACAAAGTGCACATACTGAAAACCTCTTTGAACTAACTGATTTTTCAAAGGAAAAATTTTTTTCTTGAAAATTTCTGCACGCCTGTGAAGAAGATACAAAGACCTTGCCAAAAAAGTACCACATGACCTACTTTCCCTATTCAAAAAATTTAGAGGGTTGATGGAGATGGCACAGGGCGCAACAAAAATCCTTCAAAATTGCATATAAATTTGGTAAAAGTGAAACAAAAATTGACCTGTTTCAGGATTTTGTTGCCAAATATTTTTCTTCTGAGATAATGAATTTGCTCCATAATTTTGACGCGCAGTGTATGTGTATAAAAAAGCATTAATATTGAGTCAAGAGCTTCTGCTGCTGCAAGATTTCGTGACGGTGAAATTTGTTTTGATTGTTTTTCTGATGACCGGATCATCACGAATTTTTCATAACTCTGTACAAGACTAGATATATCTAGTTTAATCGTTATCAGATCACTAAGCAAAACTATACCGAGGAAAAAAACACGAAATCAAACATATTCTTCTCCATATCTCCGAAATTAAATATCAAATAAAACCTAATTTTCCTGATATCTCCGAAATTTAAAATCAGATAAAACTGAAATTTGGTGCGTTGTTGTTTTAATTGATTCACGATCGTCCCCACTACCGATCGTAAATACAATAACTTACGAAGAAAAAAATTGGAAACTCGATATTTGAATAGTAAGTTTGGACTTCAATCACCAAGGCCGAATGCGTGAATGGGTAATATCCACCCAATGATTGCGGAGATATACCCATTCAAAATTTTATTTTCCCAGTAGTTCCAAAAATACAGATAAGATCGAATTGAAATCCAGTACCTTATCGAAAAATGACAGTTCGAAGGTTCATACAGAATTTGATGAGGAAAATATGTCAAGAAGATCACAGAATATTGAATATTTGTTTGTTCTAATGTTAAGATCATCACGAAAGCACATAGTTGTCTTTCAGCATCTTCAAACTAGCTTCGAAGTTTCATTATGATTGAATCAGTTTTTATTGGGTTATACCGAAAACACCACGAAATCTAGAACAAAACCACGAAATTTTACATATTTTGTCCTAATATCTCCAAAAAAATAGCAATATCGAATTGAAATTTGGTAATCTGCTGTGAAATATGGGGCTTGAAGTATGCGGTAAATGTTTTTCCGAACGTGATGAATAGTCCGCGAAAAAAATTTTTTTCGAAAAAAATCTTGAAAACGATTTCTTCAAAATTCACTGATGGTATGATCTCAACAGACTTTCGCAAAAAGTTGCGCGTTACTATACTTCAACTAACTGCCAAGCTTCAATCCAATCGTTTCAGTAGTTCTTTACTTTAAAGAGCTCTAACTCCGAAACTTTTTGGCCGATTTTGCACATCAACGAACTGAGCCGTCGCCTTCTGAAATGCAGCCTCCCCTAAAAGTTTCAGCTCGATGGGATTTTCCGTACGACCGTAATCGTGCCTACGGCTAATCGGCCGGAAAGAATCATTTTTGACACCGGATTCAATGATTAGATCGAATTGCAATCCAGTACTTGATTAAAATATCACAGCTCGAAAGTTCATACAGAATTTCGTGGGGATGATCTGATCAGAAGATCGCAGAATATCGAATATTTGAAAAAAAAGTTTGAACTGTTTTATTTTTCGAATTATTCTAATGACGAAATTTTGTACAAAGTTGTGCATCCGCATTTTTCAACTAATTATCAACTCTTATCATCAATTTGCTCGAGTTATTCCGTCAAAACAATGACACCGAGAAGAAAAAAAACACCAAATTTGACATATTTTTCCCAAATATCTACTGAAATGATACTCGTATCGAACTGAATTTTGTGACACCCCTGTGAAATATAAAGTTAAACATTTCAGTACCATTTATTTTCGAATCTGGCGAATAGTCCCCCAAAAAAAATGTTTTTCAAAAAATAACCCTAATTTTTTTTTTTCAATTCACTAAAATTACGATTCAACTTACTGCTAACTTTCAATCCTATCGCATCCCAAGAAAATAGCCCCACAATTTCGAATGACTCCGAACTCTGAAGCCGGCCGATCAATCAACTGAACCGTCGCATTTTGAAATGCAACCTACGCTGAAATTTTCAAGCCGATAGGGTTCTCCGTTCTACCGTAATCATGCCTACGGCCGGCTTGGCGGCCAGACAGAATCGATTTCGACACCGAATTCGTCATCAGTGTGTCTAACCTATAGTCGTTTGAGACTAATTTCGGATCAAAATTCGAAAATTACAAACATTCGAACAGAACGATAGCACGCTGTACCCCAGAACGCGTGAAATGGGAGAATTTTCATTTGTCGAAAAACATTTTTCGGAGAAATCATTGTCATAAGAAATAGAGGATTACATTTTTGGAGTCATTAGAAATTAATGTGACAATCGAAAAATTGCTAATGAATATAGGTTGCCATATAAGAAAACAAAGCTGCGATCTGTCCGAACACGACACCTCGTATCGTATAAGAGCCAATAAATAATTTAATAATAATCTTAGTGAGGATTTCATTTTCCTTATGAAATATATAAACAACCACAATCCTATTGTCGCACCCATATGTATAGGTGGCGATATGTTTACGTTGTTTACTTCCTAGATAAACAAAATCAATGGTTTGATTGAACCTTCCGTTGAATATTGGAACAATGTATGAAAATAGTTATAGCTCAACCAATATAAGATGTTTGCAATGAAAACAATATGAATGTTGGATAAACTAGAGAAAAGTGGTAAGAAAGTTCATTTTCTGAACCCCTGCGATTGTTTTGTACCCGCAATAATCAAGACTGAAATCACGTGATCTATAACAATGAGGAGAACGAATATTGGCGAGTAAATAAATACTCTGGCGTTGATTTGACATGAATTTCTTCTGAGAGATTGAAAAATCCCCAGCTATTCTCTATTTACTCAAGAGTCGTTTGTTCGAAAGTTCAAATACATTTTGTTTTTTTTTCAGGGCATATTCTAGGAAACGACATGCTATTATTCTGCCCAAATGTATGTTAATAACCAAATTTTTCCCAAGAAAGATCTCAAACGACAAGGACTCACTGATGAAAAATCCTGTGTAAAATTCCTATGCGGTCCAGCCAGCCACAGGCTCGGTAACTCGAGAACGGAAACAACTAGCGACTTGAAACTTCGGAATGTGACGGTTGGGTTCGTCATAGGGCCATGAGAGGTGTCATACAGCTGAAAAATTTAGAAAAAATATTTCAGATTTTTTTTAATTATGGTTGAAATATTTTTTTGGGAATCATTCCTCAGATTTTAAGCAAATTCTGCACATATCTTGAAATCAATATTTCACTTCAGCGTTCGAAATTTCAGTATCAACCAATTTCTATTTTCGGAAATATTGGGAAAAAAATATGCAACCACCAAATAGCTTGAATCCTGCAATATGCGATGGCGTTCTCTACAAATAATAATTATTATTCAATTTTTCATGGTTCTTTCCAGATGTTGGATGTGAAAACTCGAATGAATCCGGAATAATGTGAAATCCTCCCAAAATAGCCTCTAGTCGATAAAAACTTGGTCCAATTTTGTGTATTTGTTAGTATTTCCGGAATAGCTCAAGTAATATTAGTTCGATTACGATGGAACTCAGTAGGTAGTTGTCAATTGCAGGTGTGTGAACCTAAGCAATCATGATAATCGTGTAATAAGGGGTCAAAAAATCCGTATTATTAATCGAAAATGTTTAATCTTTCTTCGAAAAATTCAAAACACCACAACAGTAGCATATTTCGTTAATATTTCCCTCTTAAAGTCATTTTTTTTTCTGAATTACTCAAGAAATACTTCCTTAGCAATCAATTTCAATATGTGCGATATTGCTGACTAAACTTCGGTGCTTTTATCGATTTTTGATCTTCTCATACCTTATTTTGTGAGGGTCATAATATATATCGCCGAAAGCATGGAGTTTGTAATAAAAAAAAATCACGTGAAGCATTTCGTTTCTTCATCGGCGAGTCGATTCAAATGGGTTGATGCTAGTTACGGCTTAATACTTCGGAATGACAGACATTTATCCAAAAAGTAAGACAATGTGTCGGTGTCTTAGTGGGAGTGTCGGACTCGCGATCGGGAGGTCTCAGGCTCGATCCCGGACTAGGAAAGAAATTTTCTAGAACGGTACTATCCACCATTAATTAACTTTCGGTCAAAAATTAACAGTGCATACAGAATACACCCGATTTCCCAACCCGCACAAGCTCTCAGCTTTCGGGGAGTTCCTTTGGAGCCTTGGCTAATCTGAAAATACGAATACAAATATTTGTCATAATATGCGCACAAAAATATCAATATGTTGGAAACAAATGTCGAGATTCTGCCGAAAATTTGTAGAGATCGAATGACCACTCTATGGTTCATGGTGAGGTATTTTTATATATGCGTGGATGTTCTAATGAACAGCGTGCTTTCATGTGGCGCAAATGTCTGTTAATTTTCGAGGTTATTACCTCATCGGATTGGAACTTGAAAATAAGCTGAAGAATACCGGTATAGTTGGCAAATAAAAAAAAATCGAAAACTCTCGATCAGATTCCGATGAAATTCCGCATAGATCTTGAAGTCAATAAGTCTCGTTTTCATTTCCGGGAAAACTCAAAAAAACTTATCTGATCGTGATCAAACTTAGTAGCTTTTTGGAATATTATGATGAGAAATTTGTGTGGAACTTCATGATAATCCTGTCATAAAATCGATAAATAAATAAATATTGACGCATGCTTATGACTAAACCCATGTAATTCACTCTGTATAAAACACGGTTCTTGTTGAGATGGAGATCTGGCTACCTCTCCAAATGCCCTATTGCACACCGGTGGATTGGAAATATCCGACTTGCTGTTGCTCGAATATAAAACGTCATTGGAATGGAGTGAGAACGCGAGAGAAAATCACGCTAATGCTAATGCTAATTAATGTTGTTTGTATGCGTATTTGATCTTCGGGTTTAACTGGTTCTCTTGTCAGTGGTAGAACGTTCATCAGGCCGAACCAAATACACTGGTTCAATCTAGCGATCTCGTACTAGCGCGCCCGTCCCTGCTACACAAGAAAATAAAATTCAAGTTCGAAAGGTGGGAAATGGTTCTCTATACAGGGTGCGGATGTTAACTTGAGACAGTCAGTTATCTGGAAAAATATGTACATCAGAAATGAATTTTTCAACTGAAGGTGTCAGGGGTAAATAAAATGAACATATTTTATTTTGACCTTGACATTGTCTTCAAGGTTATTTCAAGGTCAACTTGATTTTCTCGAATAGACAAGTATTTTTTTCAGTGCAGATTCTTATTCCTCATAATAAATGTAGTAACTTTGGTTTGAAACATTTTTTGATAATATTGCAAATTCAAAAGATATGCTTGTAGAAATATCGATGCAGAAACTTTGATGCAATGTAGTGAATCATTTATCGGAACAATTAATAAATGAATCACAACACAAGGTCATCATGTTGAACATTTACTGAAATGATATGAAATTAATTAGAACATGAGCACTATTGAAATAATTTCCAATTTTTTAAATTCTGATAGTAGTCCATTGGTGGAGTTGGATAGATAAAAATAATAAATGAAAACAAAGGTCTGCTCCACTCGAAAAGATTTAATTCCTTAAAAGTTGCAATGCATTTCGGCAAGGTCACTTGCCATCATCAGGCATTCTAAAAATAAAGGCGTCGAACAAATTAAAGGTTTAAAATCAAGATATAACCTACCAAAATATACATTAGCGTCAACAACGATGATAAAATTGCAAATGGGACAAAGACAGCTCAAATATCTGAAAACTACACAATTGATGATATCTATATGAAATAAACCGAAATTGAAAGACAATCAAATGATCGACAAAAGGAAAACATGTGGAAACACATGAGATCCATACACGAAAACATAGATGTCGTACCGTTTCAACGTGGTCACTGATCAAAATTACAAAACCACAAAACAAACTAACAGTTCGAAAATAAAATAACAGTATATAATAACATGAAATTAAGCACTTTGTAACGAATCAAAGAACGCCAAACATTCAAACTCAGTCTGTTCGTTGACACATGTGTATTTCTGGGACTTGAGCGCTCTGTTGATTTCAAGGATTTCCAGAAGATCCAATTGAAGGCCCTTCTCACAAACATGTAAAACACTCACATCAGTTCTTGGGTCGAAAATGTGCCCTGATTCCAATATGTGGTTGGCAAACTGGGATGAGGTGTTGAATATCCCTTTTCCTTTATTCTTTTGAAAATCCATTTTCAATTAAGAATTCACTAGAACTTACATCTAAGCTACAAAACCTTGAAATCCCATCCGACTGCATATTAGTTTCTTTCGATGTCACAAACCTTTTCCCTAGTATCCCCCAGATGAATGTTTGGGGTTAGTACGACAGATGCTCTTTGAGAAATCTAACCTTCACACACACTTGTGCACATTGTTAGACCTTGTCCTCCAACAGAACTCCTTCCAGTTTGAGAGCAAACATTACTGCCAAAATGATGGCCTATCCATGGGCTCCAACGTTTCACCGTTTCTTTCTGAGGTATTCATGTCGAAATTTGAACAAAAATTGTCAGAAACGAACTCATTTCAAAAACATATCTTAAGTTGGTACCGTTACGTTGACGATGTTTTCACTATTTTCAGAGGTACTGAGCACGATATTCGGAATTTTCTTGACCTGTTAAACAGTATACACCCTTCCATCAAATTTACGTATGAATCAGATGTCAGTAACCGCTTACCATTCTTGGATCTCATTTTCGAAAGAGATAATGGTTGCTTGAATTTCGAGATTTTTCGGAAGCCAACAACTACTGACTCCATAATACCTTACACATCTAACCATCCTTACAGCCAAGAGTTTTCCCCTTTCATTCCTTGTTCCATAGATTGTTCAATGTCCCCCTTAATACCACAAATTTTCAGAAAGAATTAAAGATTATACAACAGATTGCGGCAAGAAATGGCTATCCAAAAAACACAATTGACCGAATTTACCGGAAGCACATAAGCAAACATCTGAATAAATCGTTAACTTATGAAACTCAAATCAAGAACTACCGAAGTATGAGGTACTTCGGTCAAATATCCAGGAACATAGCCAAATTGTTTGGAATGCACACTGAAAATACTCAGATATCCTTCAAGACAGTTAATACTCTTTCTTAATATTTAATAAACACAAAGGACAAAATTCCAATCACACAAAGGTCTGGAGTGTACCAACTGTCTTGCTCACAACCACAGTGTAATGCCTGTTATATAGGCCAGAGCGGCAGGAAAATAGAAACCAGGGTTAGTGAAAACTTGAAACAGATAGAAAAGAATAAAGGAAAAGGGATATTCAACACCTCATCCCAGTTTGCCAACCTCATATTGGAATCAGGGCACATTTTCGACCTAAGAACTGATGTGAGTGTTTTAAATGTTTGTGAGAAGGGCCTTCAATTGGATCTTCTGGAAATCTTCGAAATCAACAGAGCGCTCAAGTCCCGAAAATACACCTGTGTCAACGAACAGACTAAATTTGAATGTTTGGCGTTCTTTAATTCGTTACAAAGTGCTTAATTTCATGTTATTATACTGCTATTTTATTTTCGAACTGTTAGTTTGTTTTGTGGTTTTGTAATTTTTATGAGTGACCACGTTGAAACGGTACGACATCTATGTTTTCGTGTATGTATCTCATGTGTTTCCACATGTTTTCCTTTTGTTGATCATTTTATTGTCTTTCAGTTTCGGTTTATTTCATATAGATATCATCAATTGTGTAGTTTTCAGCTATTTGAGCTGTCTTTGTCCCATTTGCAATTTTATCATCGTTGTTGACGCTAATGTATATTTTGGTAGGTCATATCTTGATTTTAAACCTTTAATTTGTTCGACGCCTTTGGTTTTAGAATGCCTGATGATGGCAAGTGACCTTGCCGAAATGCATTGCAACTTTTAAGGAATTAAATCTTTTCGAGTGGAGCAGACCTTTGTTTTCATTTATTATTTTTTTCCAATTTTTTTCCAAACATTAGAATTTAGTTCAGTTCAATATTTCAAAATCCGATGAGAAAAAGTTTCAAACATTAGATTCTACTTTTTCATGAACAATAAGAATCAGCACTAAAAGATATAGGTGGTACCTTTCCATAAAAAAAAATCAAGTTGACCTTGAAATAACCTTGAAGTTAAGGTCAAGGTATAAAATAATATATTAATTTTTTGTCCGCCTTGATACCTAACAATTTTTATTTGAAACATTTTTTTCTAGAGTACATACCTTTAAGGTTATTGACTGTCCCAAGTTGAAAGTCGCGCCCTGTATTTTACAATGAAAATAAGGAATTTTCTGAGGATTATTCCGTTATTCCGAAATTTGATCGGTACTAGCGATGACTTACTTTTGAATTTCTCATGTTTCCTTTGAAACAATTGGAAATAGTTCCGAAAAACCTGTTATTGCTAACGTGTTCACTAAACTCGATAACTTTTGAAACAAATTATTTAGAGCTTCGATGATTCGAAGTTATACAGGGTTGAATTTCACCCAACGAATCCGTAGATATATCAAGTCGACAGTTCGTCCTTTAGGTTTATTATTTGATAAAATCAAATATTGGTTTATTATTTGATAAAATCAAATAATAAACCTTAGTGATCGACCAAAAAAAAAAAATTTTTAACCCCCCCTGAAAATTTCACAGTTTACGTTTTGGAGTATGTAGATTTGAATAAACTAATAAAAAAAAATCCGTCCGTCCGCCGTCCCCCGTCCGCCGTCCGCCGTCCGCCGTCCGTTGTCCGGGGCTTTTCTCAGAAAGTACTGAACCGAAATCAGTGAAACTTGGTAGAAAAATCGTGTGTCGCTCGGGATTGATCCTCCAAGCTTTTCAGCAGAATCGGTGTACCCTAAGGGCTCAAAATGGGGGGTTGGGGGGAAAAAAAAATTATTTCTCAAAAACTTACCACCGAATTTTTATGAAACTCTGAACGTTGATTACTGTTGCAAAACTAAACCAAAAAAGTTTCATCCGGATGATTTCCGACCAGTGGTTCCTGAGTTATAAAGAAAAACGCTGCAAATTTCCAATAATGTCGAGAATGACATCATCGCATTCGGTTCTAAGATTGGAATTCACTGAAATAATCGGTTTACTTTTCATCCAGAGTCATACATCTAAAAGTAGATGAAAATATTGATTACCAAATTTTCAACACATATCGAGAAATTTTTAATGGATGCGTTATTATTTTATAAACACAATTTGCAAATGCCCCATCGATGTTCTTGACAATTTCATAATCGTAAGAAGTTCAGATTAAATATTTTTGGGTTTTCTCTTCCAATATCTTAAACATAACTACTGAAAATCGGGTCAAATTATTATTTATAGAAATCACCCTGCGGATTACGGGATTTAAGATTAAATTTCTTCATGAAGCTCATTCATATCTTGAATAAAACTTTTATTTTATTCATAAATCATTGGTTTTTCAGAACACAAAAACCAATTCCATGAAAAAATTCATTTGAAACATTGAAATCTCAATAAATACTCTTTTATAACTGAATAACACTTTTGCATGCAGAACGCGAATTAAGTAGCGTAATTTAAAATAATGCAGATTTCCAAAAAATTCGGTTGGTCGGAGGTTTCCATCAATTTCGGTAGTACGATTATCGTCAACATGTGGATATCCGTACTGGTTTCAATCGAAATCCAGAATCTTTCGTACTGATAGTTTGAAATAAGCGTGAATATAAAAAATAATGAGCATTCATATGATAAATCAAATTGGAGGATATAATAAGCAAAAAAATCAATAACAAACCGCAAATTTCATCAATTGTCGATTGTCAAGAATCTAATACTGAGGGTTGGAGCCTTAGACTGAAGTTAGGAGACGATCATCTGTCTACCTGTTCTGAATGGGGACTGTGCCGGGTCTAGACCTAAGACAAGGGATATAGCGTAGACAAAAATATACCGCATGTCTTTCAGATTTGACACCCTCTTGGTTGAGTGTATCTGTCGACGATAACAACGAACGAAATTTATAATCTAGAATTATTCTTTCGAATTCAACCTGATGAGGTTCACGATATATTTAATTGTTACAGAAATGTTATTGAAAATAACTTTAGTTTTTCAGTTTGTGTGATGAATACTTTGTGAATCAAGTGAATCGGATATCTGCTGAGGAAAAATTTTTTTTTCAGATCAATTGCACAGGAAAGTTGAGTTTTTTTCATTTCATTAATATTTTTCAGAACAAAGTTGAATCCAAGTAGAAATCACATCTACACATTTGATATTAGCGAAAAGTCTTGAATTTTGTTTCAAGTATTGGTGTTAGTTTGAAAGATTGAGTTTATTTCCTCAGTATCAAGAAAAATGAACGCGTTCGGATTGAAACATCTTGACTTATTGTGAAATATAGACACTCGATTTAATGCAAAATTTCGTGAGAATTGTATAGTGGAAAAATCGAATTTTTTTCAAAAATTTTTTTTTCGAATACATATTCATCAAAGTTCAATGAAATTTGGTACAGGTTTCAGGGTCAACATTCAGAAACAGTGTTTCAAATTTCAGTTTTGACCGATATTCATTTGGCAAAAAATTTCGTGACCATTTTGAATATTGAGGTTATTTCCCTAATATCTCAAAAAGGGCAAACCCTATCTGATTTGAAGTTCATTTTCAGTTGTAGAATACCGACACGAAATTTAATAATTGTGGAAAATAGTTAGATTTTCAAAGAGGTTAAACGACTGTGGAACTTCTCTTCTCATTCAAAATATTATTTTAAATTTTGCTACTCAGTTAGCGTTCTGCATGTGGAAATGTTATTCAATTATACCAGTGTTTTCATTGAGATTTCTATGTTCGTATGAGTTATTTCATGGAATTGGTTTCTGTGTTGTGAGAAACTAATGATTTATGCATAATATATTTTTTAAGATATCAGTGGTATATTGGATTATTTAACTGAGAAAATAATAAACCCTTGTGTAAAATTTGCAGCGTTTTTAGAAATAAACAATGTTTCCGTTTGGAGAGTTGTTAGCCACGCAGTTATTACCCCAAATATATGCTTGGTGATTTCTGCACCACATTCCAGATTGTACTCTGTCGAATTCTGGACCATGAAAACTTCTGTGCGCGTACTCATCAGCATACAATTAAGTTGTTGAATTTTTGATACCTTACCTGTTGCATATTAATCTCGTGATTCACTTTGAAGCTATGGTTTATTACCAAAACAATATCAACCATTTCGGGAAAGAGAATGGTACCTTTTTGTGGGCGTATTCTATTTTCATTCCATAAATCATTAACAAGGTAAAATGAGCATAAGGCGTTTTCTATGAATAACGATTTTTATTTAAATTTAAATAGTTTTTTTTCAGATAGTGGGAGTGAAATCCTAAAAAGAACCTGAAAAATCGAGCAGGAAGTTACCCACATCGATAATAATGATAATAATAATAAAAATAATATTAATAACAATAATAATAATAATAATATTTATTGGTCCCTTCTGACATATAAATAATGTATGAGACAAGTTGATAGTTAACATGTAATCACAAACAATAGTAAAATTGAAACATGAAAACATACCTTCACAATACAATTAAGATATTTTCTCATTGAGAGCAAATACCTTGAATATAACGGGGTGGCTTTTGGAGGCCAGAGTTAATTTTTCCCAAAAATATTTTTGGTGTAAATAGTTCAAAAAAAATCTTGTGAATGCGCAATGTTTCCACTTCATATTCAACAATTTTCGGGAAAGAAAAACGTAAATGGAGTGGAAAATGAAAAAATAACTAACATTCTCACGAAAGAATTGAGTATATCCCAAAAAAAATTCAAAAATACTCTCTGAAGCCTGCAGAACTACACTGCGGTTCGGCCTATCAAAGTCGAAATTTCTCCGAGTTCTAATAAGTCACGCGACTATTGGCAACGTCGAAGCATGTAGAACTAGTGCTTGCAGGTCGTAAAGATATTAACGAGGATCAAGGTGGAATATTTGTTGAATTATCGACAGATTTTCGCCCTTGTGGTTATGTTAGATATTAACGAAGTTTTGCGCTTTTCCACTTCTTCTCTTTAGACTAGAACTTTGAGTAAATTAAAAAATAATATGTGATGAAGCCGAATGCATTATGGTTTTTCCTATGTAGAAATCTCAACCGTGGTTTCCAATGAAAAAGGGAAATCAGAATATCTGAGGTTATGATCATAAAACCTGCTGAGTGCTCGCTACTTTTTCCTTCCAGAGATATCCACTATGGCAATGCCTTTTCCTGGGAGCAGTCAAATTATTAGGAAGGCATACTTCATGAAAGATCTTCCTAAAAAATCGATAAACTCAATTATTGCCTCTCTTAGTTCCGCTACTCAAAAGCAGTGTAATTCCAGTTTTTGAAATTTGAAATGGTGAAAATTTTGTGAGGGTGCTGATGTTTTTAGCTCTTTGGAAATCAAAATGTCAGTTCTCGCAAAGAGAATTCGGTTAGAAAGATTTGAAATTTTAAGACAGTAAAAAATGTGATAATAATATGATGTTAAATGCACAACTAGAATTCAACGATGACTGTTTGTTGAAATGTTTATTGTAAGAAAAAGAAAAATGTCATGTGAAACTTTATAATTATTTAGAGATTTAGGACTAGTTTTCTATGTTTATGTGTCGCCTTTGAATGTAGTCATTTGTGAAATTTGAGAATTGTTTTTACTTGATGTTAGGAAATTGTAATAATCCCTGTATTTTTTATAAATTTGAGGAATCTAGTTGGGAGTTCAGGTGGGGAGAAGCTTTGTTGTGATATTAGTTATGTGAATCCTTGTATATTGTAATTTTTTTAGTGAGACTGGTCTGACGTACAAGAGCAGAACTAGTCACCACAAAAAACGAACTAGGAAGAAGCAGTCTCCTTTTATTTGATAGAATAACTTCCTACTTGGACAAGTTCATTGTTTAAATAGCAATATTCTGGATGAAATAGATTTCAATGAATAACATGAAGCAGTTGCTCAAAAATCATCAACTTCAACAGTCCTATTGGATCCTCCATTGGAAGCGAAGCCGCACACAAAACGCTCCATTACGAGTTCGAGCTTCTGTTAGCAAAGCAATCTTGGAGCTACATCCGGACAATGGAAAATAATGAGTGGCCATAAGTTGGGGCCATATATCACCTAAGATAATTGTGCACTTGATAAATTGTGTATTCGGTTCAGGTGAATCCAGATCTGAGCTGCGTTGATTCTGCAATGGTTCTGTCATATAAATAGCATTAATTGACATGAATTTGCAGCGAGACAGTGGAAATGATTAATGACATGCATTAATTGTCAAAGCACTACGGGATTGTCTGAAACTACTCTTTCAGCGATTCCTAAATACACGGCAGTGCCCGTCATTCATCACTTTCAAATCAATGCTTGCACCAATCCAGTTTGTCCCCAAGGAGCCTGGATTGATCCATTCTGCTATATCGCCCGAAATAAGCCCGTTTGACGCATTTCACGTCCATGCCAAGCGGTAAATACACGATACACGCTGAGCTTTATCCTTATTTCGAATGTCTCGCTTCGATTGCTATCTGTTGGGGCGTCAGAATGAATTTTCAGCTTATATGATTTACCAATAATGTTTATCGTACCTATCTGCACACTTCTCTGCGTGTTTTCCAATACGGACATCCAATTTATATACTCAGTAAAATTAGAAATGTTACGGAATGTTAAATTTCAAATATTTTTAATCTACACAGATACTAAATTTAAAGCATTGAAAATAATAAGTGGTGTAAAATCTTGGCTATGTTGGGCTTTATTTGTGGGAAGGATGAATCAAACCGAACTGAATTTCGTCGACGTTTCCGACATTTATTATTGATGTTACTATATAAATGGGTAGAGCTGTGGCGAAGCCTATTTGAGCTAAAACTACAAAATAAAATTATCGAAAATATACAACAGTAAAAGTGAAACAGAAATGATATTGTGAAAAAAAAATTGAAAAAGTAATTAAGAAACAAACATCGGTCAGGCAATGGACGAAGTTCTACTCCGTTGGTCGGATCTGTTCTTGAACATATTGGCGCTTGTAGCTCCAACCACATCCACAGGCAAGTTGTTCAGGTGGAGAATATTCTGTTGGATAAAAAAGCTGGCGGGGGTTCGTTCCAAAGTACTCTTTGCGTAATTTATTTGCGTGACCTCTCAAGCTATTTGCGTTGTAAACGAAGAAAGCTAATGAATCGGTTCCAAACATCCTGTTCATTATTCTGAAGCTCTCGATCAAGTCGCCCCCCAAACGACGATCTTGGAAGAATGTTAGTCCAAAGATTTTTAATCTTTCCTCATAACGTGAATGTACTGAACCGTACGGTATACGAGTGGCCCATCTTTGAACTGCTTCTAATTGTTCAATATCTAACTTGAGGTTGGGGCACCAGGCAGGTCCGGCGAATTCAAGAATAGGGCGTATACAAATCGAATAGATTTTCACGAAAACAATAGATGAGCAGCCACAAAAACATCTGGAAAACAGGAAAACCAATCTCCTTGCCTTATGTAATCTTTCTTACGTGCTTCGACCAACTTAAATCCGATGAGAAAGTTAGTCCAAGATACTCATGACAATCAGTCAGGGTGAGTTGATGGCCACTTGAAAAGTAGATGTGCCCCGGGTTGTGCCTCCCAACGTGAAGAACGCAACACTTTTTCAGATTCAACAGGTTCAACCATTCATTAGACCAATTAGATATTAAATTGAGATCTGATTGAAGTAACACCGAATTAGAAATAGCACCATTATATAATTTAGTGTCGTCGGCAAAATGAGAGCAATACGAACGCAAAGTGTACGGCAGATCAGCAGTATGAATCAAAAAGAGCAGGGGTCCCAGCACCGACCCTTGAAGAACACCTCTAGTGACAGATCTGAGTGTCGAGTTGGTATTCGACACCATAACAGAAAATTGTCTATTTTTCAAAAAAGCCTTTATCCAAAGCTGAAGATCTCTTCTCACTCCGAAGTGTTCCAGCTTGAAAAGAAGACGACGATGGGGAACATGGTCAAACTCTTTCGAAAAGTCGAGGTTAACAACATCAACCGGTATGCCCATGTCAAAGGACCTCGTCCAATCGTCGACACATTTCAACAGATTTGTAGGAACTGAATGGTCGGGTAAAAAGCCACGCTGGGTCGAAAGTTATACTGTTAGAAAGCAAAAAGTTTCGTCCAATATTATACTTTCACAAATTTTATTCTTCGATATCATCATAGGCAAAAAAAGATCGCCTTCAATCATGACTTGATTCATTTCAGATATTAAGAAAAATACAAAATTATTAATCAGCTTCAATTCTGGAGATACACCAGTCAACACATATCAACCACTAGATCATCAACAAAACTCGTCAATGAAATTGAAATTTAAAACATTTCCTAGAAATATTTGAATTAGTTTCATCATAGCTGGTTATAGTTATAGTTTGGTAAGGGGTTACATTCCACTGTGACTTTGAGGTCTATTGTGCTCCCCGTCAGTGCTGATTTCGTACTGTGCTACCGACAGCTCGCCCTCCAGCTATAGAGCTCTAATTCTTTCATTTTATTCATTTATTTTTTATGAACAATACCGGTGAGAGCTTAAAGGAGGCTGAGTTCTGATTCCTCCCATAATCCTACTGTCCAAGACATTCATTACGCCGGCATTATGTAATCAGGTGAATAGGCGATTCGTCCTCTAACCCACAGAATCTGCGTTCGTAAGTTTCTGATACGTCGATTCTCATCACATGCTTCCTTGGGCAACAGTGTCCTGTGAATAGGCCATTGAGGAGGCGTTTCTTGTTCTTACTGAGATCCAAATGTTTCTTCGACTACGAAATTTTAAAGTTTTGAAAGAACTTTTTGAAATGATCCATTTTTGGAATATGCCTCCAGGGTGCTTCTTTTCCATTTTCTTCCTTCCCCTTCTCATAGCCCCGGTGGTGCAAACACAGGCAAGACTTTGTGCCTTGTTGAGTATATTCCTCGTGCTCTGTCTGCCATGCTTTAGCAAACCAGACTTCTGCCACATATGTTATAATCAGTCTCACAGTCATGAAATACATTCATCGTTTACAGCACCCAGTTTTTTTGGATAGCGCTTATCTCTTTACTACCAGTAATTTTTACGTGCTCATTCACAGAACCTTACTGTCTAGGGTAGATGCCAGATATTTAACTTCAGGCATCCATTCTTCAAAATCTTCATTAACCGAAGTGGATTCCATAGTTGCAAGGTTTGTTGAGCTGAGTAAATGTTGAGCCCCACTGACAGGCACCACTACTCCATAATTCTGAGGCCCCTCAGCAACAACTCACAGAGGACATCCTTGAATTTGCCTCTTACTATTAGGACGACGTAATTGGCATAACCTATACATTCGAAGACAAGCTCCGTTAGCCTGTGCAGTAGTTCATCCAATAACAGTCTCCATAGGAGGGGAAAAATTCTCCTCTTCAAAGTGTTGCGCGAGTGGTTTTAATAGAGATGTCATGATTGTCCACCAACGTCTCAGCTGTCCTCGTCGAGTGCACATCATACAATCATTTTATTATAGTATCATTCACTCCACGCGTTAAAAGTGCCTTTCAAGAAGACACGTTTCGTATGGTCAAAGGCTCCAGATATGTCTAGGAAAGCGCACAATGCAATTTCTTTATTGTTCAGTCTTCTGGATGCTTTCAGTCAGCCCATATAGAGCAATTTCCATGGAACGCCCCTCCCTGCTGACATTTGTGAAGTGGTGTTTCCTCCAAATTCTCCGTTCTTATGTAGTCATCTACTACCTTCTCCGTCATTTTGAGCTAAAATGGAGTTAGGCAAATTGGTCTAAAAGATCGAGAATCAGTCCCAGCTACTCCTGGTGATTTGTACGGCTGAATGGTAGTGATACTGGGTAAGTTTCTCGGTCTACTCTTGCTAATTGTTATCCCGTCTTGCCCTACTGAAGAGTCGACCGACTTTCTTTCGGAGTTTTGACAGGTTCTCGTTCTACCATGGTACATCCTCACTGGGTTAAGCTTTAGTGAGTGGACAGCTGGAGTCAAATGTCTCCACTATTACCCTACTGACCTGCTCTGCCCGAAATGGCGGTCCCCCATCATCGCGATTTGTTCTAGATGTTTTTCAAGATGGTTTTCATTAAGGAACCAATCAGTTTCTCTAGGATTTAGTGTGGTAGGGAAAGAGGTGTTATCTCCCTCAACCCAAAATTCGATTATTTTATGATCAAAGTTTAGGTGTACCATAATTGGTATTAGGTATCGAGTCATGTATTCTGAAACACGGATATAATTCATGTTTTCCTTTATGAAAAAGAAAGGCTGATGGAGCTAACTTCCTCTGATCATAATTTGAATTTGGATACTTACTCGCCGAACCTTTGATTTGGCCTTCTTTATTGATCCAGGATTCCTGAACTAGAGCAATGCCTAGTTGCAGCCTCACAAACCACTTTGCGATCACGGCTGAGGAACCCTTTGCGTGATTCAGGTTCACCTGAGTTATTCTGGTGAAGAGGAAGGCTTGATTTATGGAGCGCAAGCCCCCTTCTTCTTCTCCACGCCTTAATGTTGAGGTTGGAGTTCTCTCTTCAACGCTACCACCTCAGGTCCCTTCCAAGATCTCCTGCAGTACCGACTTCATGAGCCAGTCCGCCGACTCTTGGGATTCACACTTCACCAGTATAATTCCACTTTGGAAATGAACGCAAGAGATGTACCCTTTTTCTGCGCTTTGGCACATTGCCTCCACCAGGACGTCCTCTGAAGTGGAGTGTTGCTCAGCCTTTAGGGTAGCCCTAGGTTATTCTTTGGGGAATATTTCTACCCTGAATGCCACCTTCTCTGCTTCAACAGCTGCTGCATAACCAGTGGTTTGCTCAGTTTTCTGCTGAAGCCATCTTCTGTTTTTTCGGTGGAGGCCGCACAGGAGGTATGATTAGCTCCAGACCTAGCTTGCCATACCCTTTTTCCATAGGAGTACCATTCGGTTGAGAGCGCTAAAGAGCCTGCTCCCTAGCCTCCTCAGGTTCTAGCCCTTGATAGAGGAGCCGCAGGTACTTCCGCACACCTGCTCTACTGAGACCTTTTCTCGGAGGGTCGTCTCTGCGGCCTTGTTGTGCTAGTTTGTGCAACTCGAATGGCAGACGCCCTTTTTCCAGTGGTGTTTATGTTTTTCGTTTCTTGTCCATAATTGGTCTCACGAGTAGCCCCAAACTCAGAACATCATAATCTGTAATTACAGTTGTTGAACACTCTTCAGCAAAGAACATAGTGCACAAATAGCCCAACGTCACTAGGGATTCACGAGATACACTTGAGTAGAATGGTGTAGCTCAGGTTGACACAACAAACAAATCTGTTAGTCTAACACGCGTTTAAATATAAATAGTTTCATTCAATATAGCGTCTGTCGAAACGCCCCTTACCGAAGCACTCACTTCAAAACTCCTTATACATATGTACCAGGCCATAAAATAGATCCACACGTATTTTGCAAAATGAACTTTCAACTTGTATAGGTACTCAGTAATATTAGAACGGTTGCGAAGGATTTGATTCCAACTCTTCGTAGGCAACTAATTTAATAAAATGATTCTAAAAATTTTCCCCTTTGTCCGATGAAACAGTCAGATTTGTACTCTGAAACGTCACAGTTCGCTTTGTTTATCGTTCGTATTATTTCTGTATTGTTCATTAGGCAATATGATGTCCAAGAAACACCCTTGACAAATAGTTTAATCCTGCAATTCGCACGGGCATTTTTCAGAAAAAAAAATCTCGATTCAATCTTCAATAGTTCTGTTTCAGAAATTGGCAGTGAAAACAGAGAAAATCTGTAAAAAATGATGGTTCTTCTTCAGGTATTGAGGAAATAACCTAAAAAATTCAAAGGAGAATAACTTCGATAGATTTGGCCCATCAACCAACGCAGAAAACGTGTATTCTGTTCTGATGTACTGATATTTATAAATTTATACTCATCTATTTGATGCCCATCTTATTCCGAATTTATTCGAGAAAATCTTATGGCAATGTAGACTTGTCCCACGATAGCTAGCATGACGAACATCAGTTAGAGCACAGCTACCATGATCAAACACGTCAACAATTTCATTTTTATCCTGAATGTCTGAGTTTTAGAAATTCCCGGATTCTTAAGTGTACTAGAAAATTAGTAATTAACATTCCAGTTTTAATACCAACGTACGTCTGATCGAAGCGATCCACGATGTTATTTTCAGAGTCAGTGTTATTACTTGAAACGTCAGAGGTGCTTTCATTTCATAATATTGGATGGAAACTTCCAATGAGAGCATCTTACTGAAACGAAAATTGTTGCGATCCTACCAAAAGACTCACGTTTAAGAACATCCTGTATGTGAGTATAGAATCGGAATACATAATCACAATATCGCCAGGACGACTCTTATTTTGAAAGTGCAAGTACATAATGTAGCGTATAATCCCTGGAGAACAAGGAATGACAGGAATACGAAAAATCATAAATAACCTCTTCAAACTATTGGGTTCTTCTTGGTCAATTACCATTTTAACAATGAATGGTTGGGCAATAATATTAAAAGTGTTCGCGTTTCTCAAATATAAAAACTTTATTTAAAGCTCTCTTCTGAGAACGGCCTCCTTGCGCGCGAATACTGGAACCGCTGTGCATTCCTAAAGAAACGCTGAATAATATAATATGTAGTTATATTGAAACCAGTATTACCTTCTACATAATAAACATAACAAACTTCTGTCAGAATCCCATTAAATACTCAAGTAAGAGCATCCGACAAAATTCACTCTGAAGGTTTTATAACCCTACACTCGGCATTGTTTGAATCGCTCTTTGTGAAGTGTATAATATATCCTTTTAGTCTTGCCTACTTGCATAGATTTCAGAATACTCTTACTAACCACTCTCAGCTTCGTGGAATGGAAAAGAACTCTTGTAAGGATTCGGCAGGTTATTCATTGAGTGATACATCCATATGGATCATAAATTAAAGAATTCTAAAAACGCATAGACCATATAAGGCGCCGTTTAGGACGATTTTATTTTAAAATATGAAGTTATTTTTAAGTCAATACTTTTATTAGTAACAGAAATATATTATTCTGTCTATTTTCCAGCAAACACAATATATTTGGCAGTTTCTAATATCCCAAACAAACAACTCAGAAACTCGATATTTGAAGTATAGGTTTGGTCATTAATAACTTACATCGATTTCGAAAATCTTCGAAATCCACCCAATGATTCCGGATATATGCCCATTCAAAACTTAATTTTGTTTTTCAAATATTTCAAAAAATATTGAGCACACAATTTCGTAAGGAATATATGATCATAAGATTGCAGAATTTGCACAAAGCTGTTCATCAACATCTTCCAACTCGTTACTAACTTCTATTATGATTTTTTCAATATTTTTTCAGTTATTTTGGGAAAGACAATGATACCGAGAAAAAATCTACGAAATTTCAGATATTTTTCACAATGTCTTCAACAACCGTGATCGAATGAAATTGAAATTTGGTACACTGCTGTGAAATAAAAATTTCAAGGTCGAAATAAAACGTTTCTCGAATATTTCTGGAAGAAGAATTCCGCATAATGTTCTCGATTCACTAGCAGTACGATCTCGACAAAATTTTGCAAAATGTTGCTAGTTGTTTTGCATCAACTAACTGCTGACTTTCAATGCAATCACTTAGGTGCTTCCTGAAATATCAGGGAAATAACCTCGAAACCGGTCGGCCTATTTTGACCTTACCGTTTCATTGTAAAATGCAATCTATCCCGAAAGTTTCAAGTCAATAGGGTTCTCCATATGTATACCGTAATTGTGCTTACGAGCGGCCGGACAGAATTGATTTTGGCAACTTTGTCTTGTGATACCTTTTTCGGGAAAAAATCGAAAATTACAGATATTTGGACAAAACTATAGCACTCTGTTCCCTAGAAGGAGCGCGTAAAATAATAAATCAATAGAATTCGTCCCTGCATAATATGAGATCTTCCAGGTTTTTGCTTTCAAGAGTTATTATGTTCACGGTGATTTTAATGTTCTCTAAACATCAATTCTTAATGAAGCCATGCCGCAGATTTCGAATAGTGGCGGAAAGATTCGGCTTTTAAATCACAAAGGCCTAATGAACACGAAGAATTCAGCCAGAAAAGTTGTTAATTTTATTTCGGATAGGCTCTGTAATTCCCCCGTCGGTGAATTTCGGCCCAAAACGAAATAAATTATATAGAACCGAAAATTGACCCCTGAGACCTGCGAGGAAAATGTCGGACACTCCGTAGGGGCCCTCAGGCTTCGTAAGAGTATGACCCGCGTGTTAGGTAATCGAACAGTGCAATCACGCCTCCTCGTCATTCTTAAGTGATATGCATATCAAAGCCGGTTTCTGGAAGCGTAGCCAGAGCAAAGAACTGGGGACGACCAACTTTGAGATGAAGCGATTCCGACAGCGATATCCTCGAAACGCAAATATCCGAATTCAATTGGTAAGTGTGGGTTAAATGGATTATCAAATTCATGAGAGAAGATTTGTCGAGTCATGAAATGAATGCATGATAGCATACTAACTATAAAAGCTCCATTTTCCTAGAAGTAGAACGGATGTAGTTGATGAGAAAAAAAAACATCTTGTATGAAATAAGTCAGCCTAACTGGAATTCACTTTGTGCGTTGCTTGTCGTCTTATTCAAGTTTTAGATCATAATGATTAGTCGTTTTCCTTGGTCCGCTTTTTGGGGCACATTTGATTATTAGTAATAGCTATTGAACCCCAGTAAGAACACATTCTACTGTCTGCAATAGTTCTGGCGAATTGAAATGTCCCATTATACTGAATTGAGATACAGAGCAGAGAACTCGAGACGAACAACTTCGAGAAAGAGAAATTTCGACATTGATCACCTTAGTTCTGCAAGTTAAATCGAGTATACAAGTAATGAGAAAAGACTTATCGAGTCATGGAATGAATGCAAGGGAGCATACAAACAAAAACTCAATTTTCTTCGAAGCAGAGCGGATCTAGTTCGATAAAAATGGGTCATACTGTATGGAATATGTCAGTCTGATTAGGGATATAACTCTTGGTTTGATGTGTGTGAACCAATACAACCTTCAGATCCAAATCAAAAGTAATTTTCCTAGAGCTGCTTCTTGGCTATGATCATCGTCATGATTTGTAATAGAAGTGTGAGTAAATTCAAGTCCCACATCATACCTAAGGGTCTCATTGTGATACAGACCAGAAAACTAGGGACTAACAAGTTTGAGAAAGAGTAAAGTCGATATTGGTCACCTACAAACGCAAGTATTCAATGGGTAAGTTTGTGTTGAACGGATTGTCAAATTTACGAGAGAAGATTTGTCCAGTTATGAATGGAATTCTAGAGAGCATACGAACAGATCAGAGCCCAATTGCCCTCGAAGCAGAACGGTTCTTGATCATCTTGTATAGAATATGTCTGTCTGCTTTGGGATATACTTCTTGGTGTCTTGGTTCATTGCTTCTGAATGATTATGATTGGCGATAAGTATGAAAAAATTCAGGTCCCACATCATACCGAAGGGTCTCATTATGATACGGAGAAAAGAGCTAGAGACCAATAGCTTTGAGGAAGCATTATTTCAATATTGTTCAGGTCGAAACGCTCATTTGGAATTTGGATTGAATGGATTGTCGAATCCAGCAGGAAATATTGTTTTAGTCACGAAATAGTGAATTCAGGAAACAAAATAGAAACTTCAACCAATGTAGTTTTCTTGAGCAGCCTTCTGGATCACATTTGATATATGGATAATTGCTTATCTCCATGAAAAGTTCACCCCAATAAAAACACAATACAGGATCTTTCACGAGGAACCTCACCCATATTTATACGGGAAACTACTGAACGTATTTTCATGAAATTCAGCACTTATAAGTATTTCACGATGCTGATGAAATCTAAAATATTTTCAAGGCATGAGCACCTCCGGTTTTTCCGGAAATGACGTCAACTTCCGTTTTTCAAATTTGAACACCATTTTTTTATTGCAGAAATAGATTCCTTTGAAAATTTCAATTTATTTTGATGTAACATTTTTCAGTTTTGGTTGGAAAATTCTCTCTGAGCGGGAAAATTCGAAAAAAAAATCGAAAATAGAGCTCCGCTGAAACAAGAATAACTTCGAGGTTTTTGGATGGAAAATTTTCATTTTTGGGATTTTTCAAGATGTAAGATTGATGTATCCACTTTAAAAATCGAAATCGCGATTCATGATACAGGGGGTGAAAAATTCGCTTTCAGAGTTAGGGATGACAAAATCGTGAATAATCAATTTTTTCAAATTAGAACCCCATTTTTTTATGGCAGATATTGAATCTACGTTAAAAAATAATGTGAGTGTATGCATCACACCCTTGCCCTAAAATGGATATTTTCTGAGTTATTCACAAAAAACTGTTTTTCGTCTTGAATTTTCAGCTATTTCTTTTCCCTTCACGCCAAAAAGATGACATTTTCAGGAACTGTTATTTGAACCATGGTGTAGATTTTTCACCCCTTCTTGAAACCGACTTCAAGTTACTATTAGGAGAACCATGGCAAACTCTCGCAGTTATAACTAGAGAAGATGCTCAAAGTTTTGACCGTTAATTTCTAGACATTTATTTATACGTCTCAGGAATGCTTCGTGCGTTGCTCTTCTTATTTCATCGGGAGGAAGAGATCTGCAAAAGTGTTTAAAAACCAAATTGAGTTTCAAAACTATGAATCTAAAAATCTAAACAAACCTGAACGCATTTCTGACTCGTTCTATGCAGTCCTCTTTATCAGTCAGGGGAGTTGAGTAGACAATATTTTTTATCCTACCCCAAACATAATAGTCTAAAGGAGTTAAATCGGGAGAACGTGGTGGCCAAAGATGTGGACCATTGTTCGCCAACCATCGATCTTCAAATAGCCTGTAGAGGATATTTGACACATTGAGTGAATTGTGTGGAGGCGCGCCATCTTGTTGATACCATAAGTCATTATGGTTCTGTACTAGCGGCTCAATTATTTGAGTCAATATGTCAGAATATCTATCTCCTAAGGGAGAACATTCTTTATATAATGCAAACATGTGTAGTGTTCTATCTTACCAGTTAAAGTCCCATCATAAATGTGAACATCGAGAATTGCATTATTTTTGATGGCGCAAAAAACATTGAAACTCCAGGTCTCTTGAAAGTTCCATTGTCTGAAGTGGTGGTTGTTCTCTTCATCCCAATAATGACTGTTATGCCTATTGAAAGAACCATTCTTTGTGAATTTAGATTCATCTGTCCAAATTATACAGTCCAAAAAGTTTTCATTCTCTTGAAATCGAATCATCATAGCTTCGCAAAACTCTGTTCTCCTGACGAAATCAGTTTCCTTCAAATGCTGTACTCTATTGAATTTATATGGGTGCATTTTATGTTTTTTTAATATTCTCCAAACACTCGATTGAGATAATCCCAGATCAATCTCGGCATCTTTGAGAGAATTTTGAGGATTCACACGAAAATATGCAAGAACTGTAATTTCGTTGTTCTCATCTTCTACTACACTTTTTTCTCTGTGTGTAGTTTTCTTAACGAAAGATCCGACATTTCTCAAGTTTGTCATGGTTCTGTTAATGGTATCTCTCGTTGGTCTGGGTCGGTCAGGAAACCTCTCAATGAACAGTCGAATCGTTCTATCTACAACTTTATTACATTCTCCATGAAGTAGAATGAGATTTAAATAATCTTCATTGGTAAAATTAGGCATAGTGATCGATTTTATAACTTAATACGAATTATCACCAAATTAATAGTAAACACAAAATGCTACTGAATAAAGAGGAATTTGGCAGATGTAATTAATGATATCTATCATTAAAAAAAAATAATGTAAAACATGGTAAGTTTTTGCATATGGTTCATAAGGAATTATCTATTTATCACTGGAGAGAAAACCGATGGCCGATTAGTTGAAATAAAGAGGTTTCCGATACAAATTCGAATCCAAATTCGCCATCTATTTAGGAACAACCTGTAACTTTTTTCTCTTGCATATTAGGGTAGTAAAATCTAAAACATGGTTTAAGTAACAGTTCCTGAAAATGTCATCTTTTTGGCGTGAAGGGAAAAGAAATAGCTGAAAATTCAAGACGAAAAACAGTTTTTTGTGAATAACTCAGAAAATATCCACTTTAGGGCAAGGGTGTGATGCATATACTCACATTATTTTTTAACGTAGATTCAATATCTGCCATAAAAAATGGGGTTCTAATTTGAAAAAATTGATTTTTCACGATTTTGTCATCCCTAACTTTGAAAGCGATTTTTTCACCCCCTGTATCATGAATCGCGATTTCGATTTTTAAAGTGGATACATCAACCTTACATCTTGAAAAGTCCCAAAAATGAAAATTTTCCATCCAAAAACCTCGAAGTTATTCTTGTTTCAGCGGAGCTCTATTTTCGATTTTTTTTTCGAATTTTCCCGCTCAGAGAGAAATTTTCAACCAAAACTGAAAAATGTTACATCAAAATAAATTGAAATTTTCTAAGGAATCTATTTCTGCAATAAAAAAATGGTGTTCTAATTTGAAAAACGGAAGTTGACGTCATTTCCGGAAAAACCGGAGGTGCTCATGCCTTGAAAATATTTTAGATTTCATCAGCATCGTGAAATACTCATAAGTGCTGAATTTCATGAAAATACGTTCAGTAGTTTCCCGTATAAATATGGGTGAGGTTCCTCGTGAAAGACCCTGTATAGTGACCGTGATAATGGCGTTCAAGTCTCACATTATACCGAAGGGACTCATTGTGATATAGAGTAAATAACTTTAAAAGAGTGATTTCGATCACGCAAATATCAGAATTAATTTGGTGAGTGTGTGTTACAGGGATGGTCGAATTCATGAGAGAAGATCTGTCGAGTCATGAAATGAATTCACGATTTAATGCAGGAGAGCATACGAGTCGAAACTTCTATCAAAGCTCGGTTTTTCTCGAAGCAGCATGAATATAGTTCGATAAGAAATGAATCAGCATGTGTAGAATAATATGTCAGTCTGGTTTCGGGAATACTTTTCGGTTCGTTGCTCGTGAACAAATTCAAGTTTAAGATCCAACTGAAGATCAATTTAGCTTCAGCCGATTTTTGAAGCTCATGGATATTATAGGAACATTTGTAATCACCATGAATATAGTACCCCGTAGAACACAATCTTATGTCCGCGATAGAAGTATGGTAAAATCAATTTTATTATATCAAACTGAAGAGTACCATTACATGATATAGAGCAAAGAAATTGGGATGCGGTACTTTGGGAATGAGTGATTTTTCATATTGATCTACTCGAAACGCGAATATCCGAACTATATATTGGTAATTGTAGGTTAAATGAATTGTGGACTTAATGGGAGAAGATTTTTCAAGTGATTCCGAGTATTTTGAAATGCAACTAACCACGAAATTTTCGAGTCGATAGAATGGAGAATTCTACGGAGAGTACGCCCGTGATCGTGCGTACGGACGACCGGCCGGACAGAATCTATTTTGACACCAGATTCGTTATCAGTGAGTCCAACCTAGTCGTTTGAGATCATTTTAGGCTCAAAATTCGAAAATTACAGACATTTGAACAAAACAATAGTACGATGTTCTCCAGAACGTGCGCGCAAAAAAAGTGAATTTCTTCGAAATGGTGAAATGAACAGTTGAGGTGAAAGTGTACAGTGCGAAATGAAATGAATCAATTCAATCGGATCAAACGTAACATAGAATCTGTTCATTGGATTAGAAATTTAGAATTTCGGCCATGTTGGATATTATTTTTTTCAGAAATAGGAAAAACACGTTTCCACCAACACTGGTCGACATATGTCGAGAAAGTTGCATTTGAGAAAGTTGAATTAAGTACTTCATTGAAGAAATAGAATATGTTTAATTACCCTCACCCAGAAATGAATCATTTCAACGCTTTTGAATAGAACCCCTGGGTTCCGTTCCTCGGAGCTGACGAAAAGGGTTACATTATTTAAAGAATTCCCATTTTTAAATGAAGTTAATCGTTGAAACCAGAAATTATTTTTTTATTGTGATGCCACGAAGACTGATTTGACAGCAGTAAATAACTCACATCGTCGATGTGGGTGGTCACTGTAATAAGTGATTTTTATAAGCTATTATTGCTCTCACTTATTATTCATTTTGGTCTCACGCCTTGGCACGCATTCTCCGGAATTAAGCATAAAGCGATGAAAGATGAAACAACTTTATTCATAGAGATCTTCTTTCGTATTCAAAACAAACAATGAAGATTACAATGGGAATCCCATCAACAATTTGTACAGAACCTTCTTTTTCGAATTCAGCATTTAGAAGGATGAGAAATGATATTGGGGCTTGAACGGGTTGAAGAATAGGGCCATTAAATTCTTAATATTTCATAACGAATATACGAGGTGTATGAAAAAAGTAATGAATTTTTTCTGCCAAATTCAATAAACCGAAATAGGTTGAAGAAAAGGTTTTTTTTTAAGTTTACAGTTCTGGAATATATTTTTGGAAGCAATCGTTGAAGAAGCGGGAAACGAGAAACCCTAACGACTTCATAAATTCGATCAGTTCTATCACATGGTTAGAAAGGGGTGTTTTCAACTCGGAGCTTTTTCCGAAGGAATACTCCGTCTTCAGATGTGATAGGGATCTTCATTCGACGGGGTGTACTACGGGATTTCTCGTAGCTGTCCGTAACGGGTACTCACCGGTTCATTCTTTAGTTCCATCTATAGAATTAGTTGGCTGCAAAATTAGAATTGGATCACAGACATTACTTATTATTGTTGTTTATATACCTCCTCAAGGTGATATTGTAACATATGATTCATTTATAAGCTGTCTTTCGAGTATTCGATCAGTGCTGGATAGAAAACTGTTGATAGTTGGTGATTTCAATGAACCCCAGTTTGTGAACAATTCGATTTCGGATGAAAAGTGTGTATCCTTAAGGGTGCTCGCAGATATTCTGAACCTTGATCAGTTTAATAATCTAGTTAATTATAATTGAGTGTGAACTCTGTGAACACCAGGGAGTTCAATTTTCGTAAGGCTAACTTTCCGCTTATGTACCAGATGATATAAGATGCCACTTGGGATGAGGTAGTTGGGTCGACCAAGGAGATCAATGTGGTATGTGATAGATTTTACGCAGTATTGAATGATATTTTTCTGCAAACTGTGCCTTTTAAGATCAAAAGAAAAAAACGCTTCCCCTCTTACTTCAGTTCAACTATAATTGACAATATCTTAAAGAAAGAAAAATCTCTAAGTAATTTCAAGAAGCATGGCGGTGAGTTCTATTTGACGAGATATAAAGAACTGAGGAGAACCATCAAGCGTGGCATCGGCTTGGCTTAGAGGGACTTCATTCGGCGCTCAGAAGATGACATTTCTCAGGATCCCTCTTCTTTCTGGTCTTTTATTAGTGAGAGGAAGGGTAACTCGAGAATTCCGGGTGAGATGAGACATAGCGGAGAAACCCATTGTGGACTCACATCTGTTGCTAATGCCTATGCTGAATATTTCCATCTGGTTTATGATCCTGTTGTGGACTGTGATGCATTTGATGCGTACGATTCAATTGGCCAGAAGGCGATACGCATTGATTTCATAACACGGGATCAAATAATTGTCGCCGTCAGGAAACTCTCCAACAAGCTTACATCTGGTCCTGATGAGATACCGAGTTGTGTTGTGAAGGATTGTATTGATGCTCTGTCGCATCCGTTGAACCACATAATCTTATCTTGAGCAGTGCCACTTTTCCTAGGGCATGGAAGCTGGCTAAGATTGTACCGATCTTAAAGAGGGGAGACCCTTCCATTGTTGGCAACTACAGGCCAATTTCTATCCTATCTAACTTCTCTAAACTGTTCGAAATCATTGTCTACAATAATGTTTATCCAGCCGTAAGGAACCATATTAAAATCGAGCAGCATGGGTTCATTTCTAGGAGATCTTGCACAAGCAATCTGACTGTATTTTCTCAGTATGTTTGCGAGGTGCTGGATTCTGCTGGTCAAGTTGATGCAATATGTACAGATTTTCATAAGGCCTTAGATAAGGTTGAGCATGAGCTTCTCCTGTCGAAATTGCGCAATAAATTTAGCTTTTCAGAGAGCCTTGTCAAGCTGTTTCGTTCATATTTAGTTGATCGTCGCCAGTTCGTCCAGCTAGAGGGAAAACGGTCATCTGAGTTCATACCCACGTCTGGGATACCCCAGGGATCTAATTTTGGCCCACTGTTGTTTATTCTATTTGTGAATGATCTGATGGATGATCTTGGGTTGCCGCATCTGATGTTCGTCGACGATTTGAAGTTGTATTATGTGATTCGGTACCTTGCGGATTGTGTTCGACTTCAGCTCGGGCTAGACAATGTTGCCAAATAGTGTGAGGAAAACCTTTTTAGTTTAAATGTGTCAAAGTGTTCTGTTGTTACCTTCACAAGGAAAATAGATGTGTTGAAGTGTGATTATGTCGTCAGGGATCAGGTCCTTTCTCGCGTTGATGAGGTGAAGGATCTTGGTGTGATCTTTGATCGGAAGTTTTCATTTATCCCGCATGTCTCCCAACTGATTTCATCAGCCTCAAGAACATATGGATCCATTGTTCGCAATGGCAAGTATTTCAGTAATACTTCAACATTCTTGACTCTCTTTAATTCCTCTATCCGAATCAAGTTAGAGTTTGGCAGTATGATTTAGCGACCTATTTACTTTTGCCATCAATTCCATCTCGAGGCCGTTCAGAGAAGGTTCTTGAAGTTCTTAGTTTGGAGGGAGGATAAAGTTTATTCACCAAGAGGATTCGACCATAATATGTTGTTGAGTCCATTCAATGTGATTTCGCTGCGGGGTAGAAGAGAGGTTCTATGTCTTCGATTTCTTTATAAACTACTGCACAACATTATTGACTGCCCATCTCTGATAACAGCTTTGAGTTTCCGCGTTCAAAGACCACCATCCCGTGCTGTGCAGTTGTTCCATCTGCGAACGCCGAGGACCAATTCTTTAATGCAGTCCCCAATTTGGTTCATGATGACTCGATTGCGAGAGAGAGTGACATTCACTGTGACACATTGGCATATATTGTCGACAGATATATACTAAGCTTAAGTTAGGTCTTCTCAAGTTTATTGAAATATATGTGTATGTATATGTTTGTACGAATAATTGTGGTTTTTTTTTCATGAAAGAGTATTTGCTGTTTTATGCAATTGGGTTCAAATGTGTATCTTGTTGAGGGTAGATAATTTGTGGTCAATATCGTGAGTTTTATTCTATGGTTTACTTCATTTTAGTTATTAGCACTGTGGCTTGGTTTCTTATCATTATGCTAGATTTAGATATTTTCTGTAATTGGGTATGTACCTGTTGAAAATAAAAAAATTATTATAATTATTATTATTATCACTGAAACATTTACGTTGTTCCTTAATGATCAGTTCAACAGGCAGATTTCTGGAAGGTATAGTATTCCTCTTAAGTAACTTTCTCTGCTAGGATTAGGGACCTGGAAAACAATTGTCTTCATGAATGTGATCTAATATTCTAATATTTCATGAGCAATTACCTCTATGAGAATGATCATCAACGGTAAAATGCGGGTAACAGACTCTAATAAATTGGTTTACCAATTTCGAGTTACAAGTTGCCAAGGTTTTCATCCATTCTTCAACACCTTCAGACCCGACTTGTTAAAGGGAGTTTCTTCCACCTAAACTTGCAATTTATTCACTGCTGTGGAAATATATGGAAAGGGACATTTGAGAAACGCTAATTTTCTTGACATTTCTTTCAACTTGTCAATGATAATCCCTGTACCTCGGGTTACTCTGATGGTCATAGGGAGTTGCGCTTATCTTCATTCGCCAATAATGATAAAAGTAATTATAACTCCAAAAAGACAGACTCGATCATGACGAAACTTAGTAACTAGTAGGCAAATGCTGATGCACAATCTTGAACCAAGATTCGTGATGATCGTGTCATCAGAACAATAGAAAAACTCGAGATTCAACATGGCGTCGAATGAAAGTGACACGGATGCAAACTCCCGGAAAGACGGGGAATTTAACGATGTTAAATGCTCGTATTGTGCTAAAAGAGTGAGAGATTATGTGAAGTGTGGAAAGTGTTATAATAATTTTCACAAATCATGTCTTGCACGATCTAGCAATTTGGAAAATACTATATGTAAACATGAGAGGTTAGAAATTCATGAAAGTTCAACAGAATTCAAAGATGCAATTGTTCAGAATAAAATGCTGGAAATGGAAAACAACTATCTAAAACAATTGATCAAGGAAATAACCGAAAAGAACCAAATCCTGATGCAAAACAATATCCTTTTATCAGAAAAAATAGAGCTCCTGGAAGATAATAAAAAATATGAAATGAAAACATATTCGAAAGCAACGCAAAAAACTGAATCGTCAACTACAAACAAAGTACAGCAAGTCACAAAGAGGTTAAATAATAACACGAAACAAACTACTGCAGAAACATCCAAAGAAGATAATGGTACATCTGAGCTACCACCTATAACCGAAAATGACAGACACAAAGGTAACCTACAAATTACTCAAAGAAATGTCAACAATCCAGTTATTTTGATTTCAAAACCAACTACGGAAAAAGATGAAATGGAACAAGAACTCTCACCTAAACGCACATCGGAAGAATTCATTACTGTTAGGTCAAGAAGACATAAGAAACCAAATGTTGGTACAGGACCACTGGAAGATACAACATTTAAATCTATAAAAGCAGACAAGCAAGAGAAGAAATTATGGCTGTTTGTATCCCAAATAAAAGCAAATGTACAGGATGAAGTAATAAAAGACTATGTAAGAGGAAAAGGTAATTTAGAAGAAAATGAAGTAAGTGTAAAACAACTAAACACAAAAAACCAAGAAAATTTAACCTATAAATGTGTTTTAATAAGTGTTCCTCTAAAAATGAAGGAGGATATTTACAAAAATAATTTTTGGCCAACAGGGATAAAATTCTCAAGATTTGACCTCAGAAGAGGGGAGCATTTTTTAGAGAAGAAAAAAGCATTAACAAACTAATGACAATTGATAGCATTCCTACACTCAATAAGGGAAAGGAAATTCAAAAGGAAAAAATCGGCAAGAATTATGAACAGTTCAGTATATTACACCAAAACAACATGTAATTCTTATTTTGACACTATTCTATTTCATCTTCATATATGTGTATGAATGTGATCGAGAATAAAGAGCTATTATTATTATTATTATTATTATTTTTTTTGGTGCACGAGATTGAAATTGTGCGCAAAACTGAGTACTGAATACATGTCAGTGCTTCTATAGACTTTTCGCTTATTATGCTGTACGTGGCCTCGCATACGTCGAATAAGCAAATATTATCTAATCGAAATAACTATCACTGAAAAATTACCACAAGAAGATTTCATCGATTTGTCCTGCTACCGATAAAACTTCATTCGGTGTTCCTTCGAAACTGATATTGTGAGACATTGTGATAAAGAAAAATCCACACCATGTTGGCCATTTCGCTGAATTAAAAGTGTCGTCTAACTCATATTTCAGCAGACAACATATTTTCATCAGTCGCTCCATGATATTCCTCATAAAATACGCTGAATAGTTTAATTTTCCTCGCTGCTTGTATGAATATGGAACTCCCGGTGACATGGAACTTCTACAACTTTTAATTTGTTTACAGAAAACTTAAAACAACGTTCCGGTGCATCCCAACACTTTAATGAAGTTATATAGGTCATATAAAACAATGTACGGGCATAATTTGAAAATTTTATCAGGAATTGAATCAACAAAGTACCCTCGAGCTGTCAACTTCATGTTGATACAGCACGAATTTATGTGGGACTACACCGCACTCCGGAATGCATACTTGAGTTTGAATCACGTCAGTTGGAAATGTAAAGAAACGAGAATTTTGTGATTAGTTTTCACGAAGAGAACTTTTCATGCCTATAAAGGATGTCCGATCGGGAATTCCCTCGGGGTCAAGACTCAGATGTTTCTGAAGTTTGTATATTCGCCCTCAATCTGAAAGGCTCGATAACATTGTGCTAGATTAAATTTACCAAGTGACATAGAAGATTAATAAATAGGCCTATTAAGTTTGAGTTTTTTGTTTCAGTCTTGGAAAAACATTACGGATGGCATGACTCTCGAACATTTTCTGGTCTTGGATTTTTTTAGCAAAATCTCATGTGGGACGAAATGTCACCTCGTGAGTTTTTCGTTCGAGCCAGCCCGAAGAAAGCTCTTCCTACTTTTTATTCCAGCGAACAGCAGGATATCGTTTTGCCCGAATGTATTTAATTTTCGAATTATTTCCCAAAAGAAGTCTTGAAGGACTAATGATAAAGAATTGGATTTCAAATCCCATTCTAACCAGCCGTTGCCACGAGAACGGAACCAGCAAGCGGACTCTTATCTTTCAGGGAGGGTGCGCATCATCATGGTTAATTCGTCAATCTCAATATCTCAGGAACCATTTATACGATAGGATTGAAACTATACTGTCCATAAGATTTCAATAAAATTTTGCAACGGCCTTGAAGTTAATATTTTGAAGTAGTATATAAGACTTTTGTTCGATCCCATTTTAATTCTCGGAGATATTGTGACAGAAATATGTAATTTGTTGTTTTTCACCAGTATCATTTTTATTTTCGGAATAACTCAAGAAATGCTTATCTGATCATTATAGTCTTGGTTGAAAGTTGGCAAATGCTGACGAACAAATTTGTGCAACATTTCATGATGATCATGTCATTATAACGAATAAAAAAAATTGAACATACGTGTAAAATACAGTTGGCCTAACGGGCGATAGTAAACATAATATTTTCGGAAAGAAACATTTCAGAAACTTGATATTTGGTTTGGACCTCAATTACGAACGCCGAATTCAGAAACGGGTGAAGTCCATCCAATGATTTCGCAGCACCTATCCAAAATGATATTTTCCCCCTATTTCCTGAAATACAGATTAGATTGATTTCAATTGCAGTACTTTATCTGAAAAAAATTTAAATTTATTTTTTGAGAATATTCTATGACACGATCATCATGAGATTCGCACAAAGTTGAATATCAGTATCTTCGAAGCAGGTGCCAAGTTTCAGCATGATTGGATTCGTATTTTTTGAATTATTCCGAAAAAACAACGAAATCTAGAAAAACCCAGAAAAGCACTGCCTTGAAGGCAGCAGCTTTTGCGCGCATGTTCAATGGGGATGACCGCTTTGGCGACGAATTTGAATATGTAACGTTTTTTTCGATAAACTACTGGATTTCAATTCGATTAGATCTATATTTTTGAAAATATTGGAAAAATAGAATTGTGAATAGGTATATCTACGGAATCGTTGGGCGGATTTTACCCATTCACGGAATCGACCTTCGTAATTAAGCCCCAAACCTACTCTACGAATATCGAGTTTCTAAGTCGTTTCTTCCGGAAGTAATTGTGTTTACAGTCGGCCTAATGGCCGATGATCACAGTGATCGAATGATTTCATATAATTCATTATCTTGTTTTGCTACGAAAAATAGGACAATAATTGAATTTTGAATACACACATTCTGCAATACAACTTGCAGTAAGCTAGTTTCTTGCCGAAGTTGTAAGAAAACTGCGGGCGTCTATTAGCATATTAATGAATAACACAATCACAAGGACGAATATCTGTCGATGAATCAACAAATATTCCCCCTTGATCAGAGCTATTCATCCAATCAACCAAAAAATCTACACCAAAGAAGCGGATCCAAGGAGAATGACTACAGCTGTTTCACAGTTATTACTGATCGTCAAGTCAACTTACCTCGGAAAAACCGCTCTTTCTTCTTAATTAAGCAATTCCTACATTAATGAATATTTGGATCTGAACCTGGAGGAAGTGGTGAATGAAAAAAAAAACATAAAAAAAACATTCAATGAGAAAAACCTATGGTTGAAATTAATGCGCAACTTAATGACTCAAATTGTGTAAAATAAGTCATCTGTCCCTGAAAACAGTCTTGATTTCGAGGCAAAAACGTGAAATGTTATTTTTATGAAAGATGTCCACGATGGAACAGAAAGCGAAAATAAAAAAAAGCTAGAATGTCACTTTGGACGTCCAAAGAGAAATCGTGCTGTTTTCTCTCGCCTTTTCTATTTTTTCGAACTCAAGGATATAGCCCTCAGAACAGTCTCGTCGCATCGGTCTCATGGATTTAACTGAAATTCAGCGAAAACCCAGGTATCAATTTCAGTAGGTTGATTTTGTTGTCATCCATTCAGCCACTAGAATTAATCCTAATGAACGTTAGGATTGATCCTGTTTAATTTATATTCCAAATGCAATGATTACGTCTCCAGTTCAACCGAAAAGTCGGTCTCGTCCACCCCATCGAATTATAATTGTAATTTGACTCACGCACCTGTTACCCCGAGTAATTTCATTATGCCAACCGGCCTGTTTCCGTCAGAAGTTAACAATTTTCGTCTATGTACGTCCGACAGTCCTAATTGGAATTCGCTATTCATGCATCGCTTTGATCCTCATTCGAATATGATATTCTGTTTTCTCGATTTGAGAGTTTCAATTTTCAATCTATTATCTGTAGATTGAAACTGGGATGGGTTGGGAATCCGTAACTTGTGGTGTTCGTCGTGATACGGAGCCAAGGTCAGTACACATTTCATTTTTATTATTATGAAGCAATAGGTACAGGATATTTTGAAAAGCTGATTTTATTCTTTGAATGAACTCAGTTTTCTTTAAAAGTACTATTCTTCAAGTATGAAAATCCTGTTGCCGACTTGATATCGAACACTTTCGTTCCATAACTACATTTAAAAAACCTAGAAAAGCACTGCCGTGCGGGCAGCAGATTTTGCGCATTGTTCAATAGAGATGACCGCTTTGGCAACGAATTTGAATATGCGTGCAAAAGCTGCTGCCTTCACGGCAGTGCTTTTCTGGGTTGCTTCCGATGAACCACTGGATTTCAATTCGATCTTATCTGCATTTTTGGAAATGAAAGAAATTTCGCGAAATGTTTTGCGTTGTTATGCTCCAACTAACTCTCAAGTTTCAGTTCAATCGCATGAGGAGTTTCTGAAATATCAGGAAATTAATCTCAAAATTTCAAATGACCATAACTCCGAAACCATTCGACCGATTCGTCCCATTCACGAACTTAACTGGCGCGACCTAATCTGAAAGTTTCAAGTCGCTAGCTTGCTTCTTTCGGCAGTCGGCAGGCCAAGCAGAATCAATTTGGAGTCCAACTTATTTGTTTGAGACCATTTGGACAAAACGATAGCACGCTGTTCCCCAAAACATGCGCGCAAAAACGCTCAAAATTAGATCAAGTAATTTCTTAGACAAACGAAACTTGTAACCAAATATCCATTTTGGCTTAAAAGCTGGTGTAAGAACTAGTGATTCCATGTTGATGTCACTGAAAATTTTACGTATATCTATATCTTTATATCTTCCAGATATAAAAAAGGCACTCGACACGGATTACCACGTTTTTCGCTGGGAAACCTGGAAAATTATGGTATGGAAAGTGAAGCTGCTAAAATTTTTACATTCATATCTTGAAGATCGTGCACGAATCGTTATAGTAAAGAGAGTAACGAAGATGCACTAATTAAATAGGGCATTCCACAAGTTACTGGGATGGAACCTATACTACTCAACAATTATATTGATTGAAAGTCAAGACTTTTTACTTCCAAAAAAGTTGCATTTGCTGATGACACTGTTATTTCATTAAGTGATGTCACATGGCAGGCCGTATATGAGTGAGTGAAGGTTTAAACTCTGAAATGTGAAAATCACTGCTGACATTCAATGTAAAGAAACAAGATTCGTCGCTTTCACATCAATAAAAGCTGCTGGTTTCATAAAAGAAGAATTCCGAGTGTGACAACTATAGAAAAACGGTTCCGTACAAATTTCTGGAGAATGAAAGTTCTAAGTTAAACTCTGCAGTAAAATTAATTAAATATTTGAATATTGCTTGGTTTTCAGGACAGTCTATTTCAGCGTGACCTCTAAGGGCCAAATCAAAAGTGCTTCGAAATTTTACGCAATAGATGATTTTTTCAGTGTCTATTCTTTCCGACTTTATTATAATGTTAAATAATGCTTTCTCTGTATGCAGAGCTTAACTGTGACATAATATTTATCTTACCAAGTGAGGCAAAGACAGTGCAATGATCGATGTGGTCACGGGACGATTCATGTTTCCTCATTTTTTCTGGAAGATAGAAGAGATCACTGATTTCTTTTCTTGCCTGTTGGGTTCTTGTGTCAACTTTCTGAAATAACAAACAGGGAAATTAACATAACAAATTCTCATTTCACAACCACATGCCCAGTTATTTTTTTGTAAATGTTCTGAAAATCTATTTTCGGCGTTTCGTTCACGAGTTGGTGATAACTTAATATCTGGCAAGGGCCAGCCCAGTTCCTTAATTTTTGATATATCGGCTAATTGCAGCTTATCCTGCCTATGAAAATCTGGTTCGAAGAATGTGGCTGACTGAATTCATTATGAATCCCACCACACAAAGAAAACACCAATGAGGTAAAGTCTATAAGCCCAACACGACAAAATAATTATCACGTAAACACGCAAAATGAGGTTTGGAGACCCAGTGAACAGCAGTAATCAACTAAACCGCACCTAAACTCGAACTGACAGCGCAGCCGCAGAAATTTCGCGGCCCTGCCGTAGTTATAGCTCGAAGTTGATCGTGGTTATTCGGCAGCGATATATTTGTCGATATTCCACGGTCAATAACGGCGTGTTCTGTTGGGGGCGTATTGATAGATCGTTAGAAAGAATTGATATTTGTGTTTTCTGTTGGAATATTAAATAATGGTTGCTGTTTCATAATAAAATATTGATTATTTGAAAAGAAATAAGTTGTGTCGTACGACGTTCGACACAATTTATATTTTTTAGGGAGGGCCTTATTGAGCAACCGCCACTGTAATTAATTATAATATTTTCCGCTTAAACTTTCAGAATAAACTTGAAAATATTATTTATCAATGTTTCCAAACAAAGAAAATATTTCAAGGTTTTTTCTTCATCGAATAAAAAAGCGGATATGTCGCATCGTCGGGTTTATTGGTATGATTCTGCTTGTACCTACGCTGGTTTCACTCTGTATAGGCACTACTTTGTGCAACCTAATATCCTGTTGGTTTAAGCCGACTTTCGCTCCATAAGTTGACTGAAGTTGTTGTGTTATACCAGCAATATGGATTATAATTGGAGCAAAAATTGATTGATTTATTCAATGAGTAGGATGTGCTACAAGAGTTCATCCAGAATTTTCGAGGTAAGTTCATTTATTCATTAGACTTAAAACAACCATTTAGAATCCAGGAATGAGACTTTGTAGAACCGTTTTCGATATCATTATCATGATTAATCGATTATATATCTGTGGTGCAGATACATTCGAACTTTTATACTCCTGAATTCAAATACTGAAGCATTTTCTAGTATATTTTTTAGTAATATATAGTAAAGTTTGTTAGCATTCGCTCCATATGGTAGAATAATAAAATATTTTTAGTAATGTTTTTTCCCTACTTCGAATTTCACCGCTTTTTTGTGCTCATGTTCTGGGGAATAGCGTGCTATCGTTTTGTCCAATTGTCTGTCATTTTCGAATTTTGAGCAAATCATTGTGAATTACTCGACTCAACTTGAAAACCAGCTCAAAATTTGATTTCATCGCATAACTGAATGTCAATGTGTTGAATCAATCCTATCGAATTCAGGTTTTACTTATTACTCTATGTTCTTTATCGAGTTAACTGGAAAGTACCATTCATTTTGTTCATTTTCCAGTTTACAAACGCAGTAACAAGATTCATTGAATACAGAAAATATTATTTTTCTTTTCAGAAACAAAAGTATTTTCTTAATTCCCTCCTCATTTTTTGAGTGTCTCTCCATATCCGGATAGAACCATTTCAAATGAAAATAGTTTGATGTTGATTATTCGAGCTCGACTGAAAATACTTCGACAAACTTAGGTTTTGAATTGTTTTTCCTGTCTTACTAAACCCAGCAACATGTAAAGATGGCATCAACTAGCAAGAGTTGTGTGTATTCGAAAATTTCGATATATTTAGTAAAGCAGTTAGTACGACAAATTATTAAATATTTTGTATATAGTTCCTAAATAGTGCAATAGTAAATATCCCAGCCCAAATTATGAAATAAATACAAAATTACAAGCCAAGTTGCTCTTTCCATTGTACACAATGCATTTCAGGTTATTATTGGTACTCCAGTCTCTCAACTGTCAAAACTGCACCTATACGTGGACAATACGAACGATAATTGTTGCGTTCCGATATTCCCAATCAGTACTGACCAGTATCAGTAATTTCGAAACGCTTCGTACTGATACGAAGGATTACCAAAGCAGGGCCAGTAAAATCGACTGTCAAAATTTACTGACATGTACTGGCCAGAAATATCGGTACTCAACTTATATCTGATATTTAATTGAGAGACAAAGTGTTTTGATAAGTGATAGAATAGGTTTTTTATAACAGTGTGGTTTTGATGTTCTTCCGAAATAATCAAACGGGAGAATCAATTACCATATTCATTTGATATTTCCTCATAAATTGTCAAACCAAAAATATTAGAAGGTATTGAAATTGACAATCTCAAATTGAGAAAGGTTTTATTTTCACTGGAGTAATTGAATTTTTTTCATATTTTATTAATTCTGCTTTGAACTTAGAACTTAAGTGGATAAACTATTCTACTCAACACGAAGCAGATAACACTTTTTCAAATGTCTGCAACCATCATCATTTTGAAGATAACCTAGTAAAATTTTAATATGTAGGTGATTCCATGTTAAGAAATTTCTTATGTTCGATCAGATTGAATATAAGTATATGTTTTTTCTATTGATTCTGGTTTTCGATTCGGTTGTGCTCACAGAGGGTTGCATTCGTGTTGTCTCATTTAAAAATTCCAATTATTGTAATTATAGAGTCAAAGAAGTTTGAGCATGCGTTTTCCCATTCCCAAACCAATTGAGTCAAGAAATACATTCTTCAATCTTATACCCTACGAAACTCTTTTTGCAGAGGAACTTTGAAATAGAAGATTCTTTTTTTAAACTACCTAAAGTAACCTCGGACACTCTTTCAAAATTTTACTTTTCTAGTATATAGATCCTTTTCCGAATTATCTTGCACAGCTCTGCACAAGACTACGACATATTTGCGAGAATCTCGAACAAGTCGGGACTCAGGGTCACCAGTCGGAACTTCAGTTCGAATAACGAGATTGAAGTTCTCGTTGATCTCGTGGTGAAGGAGATGGTCGTTGAAAATACCCTGTATATATCTGTCCGTAAATTTTCTGGGAAATATCGATTGGCCTGACGTGAAAGTTATGAGTTCCTACGAAGGGAAACGTTGAAGTTCTGGAAACCATTCGTCACCGGTGGAAAATTCTTCGTGGAGCGTAAATAATAGCCCTGTTACAAATGAAAACCCAATTATCCTCGAATTAATTGAATGTGTGCTTCAAGCTCCGCGAACGGTGATTGGATTTTTTCATTCGCAAACATCGCCTGATTGCTAATTCTTCTTACGGCGAATAGTAGCTAAAATTTATTTTCCAAACGACCAGTTTCTCGCACGCTCCTCTATTTTGCTTGGACAGTAAAAAGAGCGTTTCGATAATTATCAAAAGGCATAGAAGGGCTGTCCTATTTTGCCATGAAACTTCGCCTTCCGCTGGAAATTGCCGAAGTTGTTCGACGTGAAACTTTATCTATTGGCTTTTGATGTTCCGTTAAAGGACCATGAATGGGAAATGAGGTTTCGACTTGAAAAATTCAATAAGTAGGTACCGAGAACATGCCAAAAATGCTCTCTTGATTACCTGAAGTTACCACTACAATATTCAATTTCTAAAGGGAATATCGGCTTTGTTGTCTCAAAATACATACAGTATCATTCAAATCGAATTGAAACTATCTGAAAATGATGGACTGAAGAGGAGGAACATATGGACAATATTGACATACGGAGATGAAGCAAATTTGGAAAAAAAATTTGAATGACAAAAAATAAAATATTGTCTTCGCAAGTATAAGATGTTTCGAATTCAGTTTTCGATTGAGAGTTTCTAGAAAATCATTGACGTGAAGGTAATAGCGCAGGTACAAATTAGTTGGCCAAAACAAAGTTGAAATGTTTCTTCGAATAATTGTTCTAATGACAAGATCGTCACGAAATTGTACATGAGCATTTGCAAACTAGCCACTCGGATTCCTCATGATCAGATCACTATCGAAATCGAGTTAATCCGGAAATATGAACCATACCCAGGAAACAACCACTAAATTTGACGTATTTTCTCTCCGACGTCTCCGTGAATTAAAATTAGATCCAACTGCAAATACTTCTGTAGAATATTGACTTCAAGATCTGAGCACATATTCTATCAATATCTCATGAATTTTTCCCAGAAAAAAGACTTGTCAACAAAAATTTCGATGAATTTTCGGTTTTTTTGGATTTACCAACTATGGTTGGTTTGAATTTTCATGCATAATTTTACTGAACCTTTTGATTCGGTACTCATTCCACAACTCACAACCAAGCTTAATTTAATCGGATCAGTATTCAATTTCGAGAGAGAATCCGATATAATACAACCCCGAAATCATAGGGAGGATTCTGCCCATTTCTCGCCAATATCAAGTGTTAATGTTTTTCCTTCAGAATGAAGAGTTATCAACGGACGCCTGGAAAGGAGAACCTGATTGAATTTGACTACAGAGTCTTCACAGTGAATCCTGATTTAAAATTGCTAATATCAAATGGGTGAGTACATAAATTTGGGGCATCTTTTATTTTATATCTACCCGAAAAAACTACCCATGTTGATATGTATCTTTAAAAATGACTTCTTGACTTAGTGAACACTCGATGTAGTTACGATTTACTCCTGACGATCTTAATAATAATAATAATAATAATAAGAATAATGATAATAATAATAATAATGTTCATTCAAGTTCCAAATAGTGGGTATTTTTTATTTCGATATTGATTCAATATCGAAAGATATTATTATGTAAAGGTAATACAGAAAAATCTGTATTTAATTGTTGTATCAATAGCTTTTAACAAGTAGACTTTTTTGAATTTAATATCATGACCAATAGTTTGAATCCCGCAATACGGAAGGGTGTTTTAGATAAATTAGCAGTTTTATTCAATTTTGTAGTTATTTTCAGATATTGGGGGTGAAAATCTAGCAAACACCCTTTTTATTTTATTCAATATATAAAACGAAGCGATTAGATATTTTTTCAGAATCATCCGTCTCATTTTTCGTTCGGATGATGGAAAACTGAAGGTAGGGTATTATTTCAGTGTAAACAGTAAGGGCTTAAGGGAGCACTCACATGATATAAATAATTCACTAATTTATATCCACATACTCTGGCAGAACGCTTTTAAATAATGATATATAACAGGAATTCATTCGCATTTGCGACACGACAGGGTCGTAACTGAGACACTCAAAAATGGCAGGAAAGAAAGCATCCCATAGTGTTTCGCTGCTTTACACCCGCCGAGAATGACTGTGTGGATATTACATTCCCCACCTCTATTAAAATTTCAAAGCCCGCCTATTTGCAACCCCTCCTGATCACCCTGTGCATACCGAGCAATTTGGAAGGATGCTGAAAAATCTACAATCGAAACCTGAGGTGGATTATGAAAGCTTAAGAATTTCCACTCGACTACAGCTTAGCGAGAGAGCGTTTAATGAGAAATTTCTGATGAAAAAAAAGCTCGACGGCGTTACACAACCCTGGATGTATGGAAAATGATTCAGAAAAACCTAATTTGTTTCCTCTACTCCTGTAAGCAGAAATGAGAGATTTCCTATTTTCCTGCTGCCTGTCTTGAGACGTCATTCAGTTGCTGTAGGCGCAATTTTGCCGTTCTTTTGACCAACATACTCGTATAATAGTGCGAGTCTTCAGATAGAAAATTAATTAAAATTTTATTTTTTTTTTGTTGCAGGTCTCTTGGACAGGAAGAGGATTTGCTTTTTCTTTCTGGTTACAACTTACAAGCTAATTTACCACTTTTGTGGTTTAGTAGAGATCATATAGGCAGCTAGAGATCGTGAACCTAGGGTAAAATCAGATTTCGAATCAGGTGAGAATTTAGCACGATATCTGGTCAACGCGCCATTTGGGATAGGAGTTTTTTTTTTCCAATGACAATTTATTTGTATGTGTGAATATATTTGTTGGTTGCATCAGTATATTCATTTTGTGCGACGATATATTGACTGTTGTTCCGATTTATATTGAATGCTCACGAATCAAATAAAAATCATGGATCACTATCAATATTTCAAGAATTGCTTGTACTTAAATTTAGACCAGAGGGTACTTCAGCTGTTGTGAGAAAAATCTTCCATACTATTAGCCTCACCAGTTTCGATCTATTGGGCCTTTCACGAAAATTTCGAATGTTTGGCTGTCCAGTTCAATTTTTATTCCCTACTTTGAATAATTTGACATTATCCGAAATGGCGTGCTATCGTTTCTACCAAATGTCTATAATTTTTCAGTTTCGAGCCAAAAATTATCTCAAAGTACTGGGGTGGACTCTCTGATGTTGAATTCTGTGTCAAAATCTATTCTGTCCGGCTGCCGAGGACACATGTCCTTAGAACTACACCAACATTTGTATTGTATTTTGTATTTGTATTTTTTCCGAGTACGCATTAATAGCACACTTCAAAGAAACCTTGTTTAGAATTTTGTACACATTCATTGAAAATTTTCCTCCAGAAGCAAAATTTAATTACAGAGATTAATATATAGAGAAATTGCGTGGGCCAGCTTTAGATTAAAGCTGCACTACGCACTCTGTATTTTTCAAAATATGCAATACTTATATAGTGATCGCATTGGTACCAGAATTTCTCACACATTTATTATAGATAAGTGACGAGCTAGAAATTATTTACTTACAACCCTAACTATTAAATAATCATCTTTGAATATGTATCTGAAAGGTGGACGGTTTGAAATTTTCCACATGCCTTCTCAAAAAAACATTAAACGTCATAATATTTTCCAATGATAGGGATCGGAATTTATATTACGTAATTATATTAGCAACGACATAAACTGGGTAACGAAATTTTCCGTGGACGGTACATATAGGTACTCGTATCTGTCGAGATATCCCGACTCTAGAGGATACTCGTATTCAATGATTTCTCCGTTCCAAAAATTCACTAGAGTAGCCAGTATTATTTCAACACAGCTTTAAGATTCATATGAACCACTTTAATTAGAAAAATAAGGAATTAGTGACGTGGTATGTGAACAAATAAAGTTCGAAATGTTACGATAAAAAATCTATAAAAGCACTGACGTGAAGTCAGCAGCTTTTTCGCGCTTGTTCACATTGCGAAATGGTGACTTGGAAATTTCAGTGAAATTTCAATGAAATATAAAAATTTCCAAAAAAAAATTTTCAAATAAAATAATTTTTCTTCGAATTTTTCCATGGATTATTCTTCTTATTGACACTGTTCATCTTCCAACTAAGTTTCATTTCGATCAGATAAATATTTTTCAAGTTATTGAAAAATCAAAATTTCAAATGACTGTAGCACAAAAACCATTGGACAGATTGGGCACATTAACGAATTTAACCGAGATATTCAGGATCTTAACATAACCTGGAAATTTCAAGACTCTAGATCCTTCCGTTCGAAAGTTACAGCGCACACGGTCGGACGGACAGAATTAATTTTGACCACGGATTCTTCATCAGTGAGTCCAACCTAGTCTTTTGAGACCATTTTCGGCTCAAAATTCGAAAATAACAGACATCGTGACGAAATGATAACGCGCTGTTCCTGAGAACAGCTCGTAAAAGTTGCGATATTCACCGATTTTTCTCCTTTTCAAAAATTTATTACATAGCCCACTCTTTTTTAAAAATGCTTAAGGATTTTGATGAACTTCATATTTCAATCAGAAAAATAAGGAATTAGTGATGTGGTATGTGGAAAAAAGTTCGAACTATTATGATGGAATATTGCGATATTCACCGATTATTTGATTTTCAAAGATTCATTACAGTAGCCCACATTATTTTAAAGCATGTTCTAATGTTCGAATGAACTACTTCAATAAGAATAATAAGGAATTAGTGAGGTGGTATGTGAAAACACATTGGAAATATGATAGATAGTTGCGATATTCACCGATTTTTCTCCGTTTCAAAAATTAATTACAGTAGTCAACATTTTTTAACACATGTTTTGAGATTCGAATGAATTTCTTCGGTTAGAAAAATGAGGATATAGTGACGTGGTATTGAAAAAAAAATTCAAAATATTATGATGAAAAATGTCTCGACATGATGAAAAATGTCGACATTCGACAAAGTTCGAAATATCATGATGGAAAATTGCGATATTCACAGATTTTTTTTCATTTCCACGATTTATTACAGTACTTTACAACTCAGAAATTTGGTATATGTGAAAAAATTCGAAGTATCACGATGGGAAATTTCGATATCCGCCGATTCTTCTCCTCTACAAAAATTAATAACAGTAGCCCAAACATTTTTTTAACACATACTTCGAGATTGAAACTAACCACTTCAATTAGGAAAATAAGGAATTAGTGCTGTGGCATGTGAAAAAAATCTAGAAAAGCACTGAGGTCAGGAGCTTTTACATGTCGTTTAAATTCGTTCCCAAAGGAGCCACGTGCTTATTATATACCTCCAAACGCAGTTTTACTTGAAAGTTGATATTTAGTAAGGGGTCACATTCCACTGCGACCTTAAGGTCTATTGTGCTCCCCCGCCAGAGCTGTTTTCGCACCGCGATTCCTACAGCACGCCCTCCGGTTCTAGAGCTCGAGTAATCTCCAATATCTGTGAGGGCTTCAAGAAGCCTAGCTTCCCATTCGTTTTCCTGTCCAAGACATTCTTTGCGCAGACTTGTAATGGCCAGGCATTCTGTAAGCAGATGAACAGGAATTTCCTACTCTTCCACACAGAATTTGCACTCGTCAGTTTCTGATGAGCGCATTTTCATCATGTGCCCTTAGTCGACAGTATCCTCTGAGGAAGCCGGTGAGGAGGAGCAACTTGTTCATGCTAAGATCCAAATAATTTTTGGACCTTGCAGTTTTGAAGTTCCAAAGGAACTTTTTGGAATGATCGATTTCTGGAGGCTTCTGTTTCATTTTCTTTCCTCTCCAAAAACTCTTGCTTCTGGGTGCATTTCCTTATACCACAGAAAGGTTCTGGGCCAGTTGGTAGCGTTTATGCTCCCTTTCTGGCTAATATGTTAGTCTCTTCATTTCCTTTTATTCTTGAGTGCCCAGGAACCCAGACTTAGGAGACCTTGTTGTTCATACCCGCTTCATTGAGTTTCCATCGGCACTGCCATATAAGCTTTGAGTCGATGATATAGGAGTTCAGTGATTTGGTAGCAGCTTGACTAACTAACTTGATAGACCTGAATCATGGCCAACCGGGAGACTTCATAAAAGTGACACTAGTTAAATGTTGAATTTATCATCAAAATCTACAAACTCCATTATCTGTTCTAGATACGATGTTGTGCTTATTTTTCATTAAGCACACAATGTCTGACCCTATAAAAACATATTTCCACAATACGTATGAACTGTCTCGATGTGAAAGCCACACTCAAGGGTAAGTGAATTTGTGTGCTCAATTGAAAATAATATTTAACATATTTCATGTATGAACATATGGTGACAGTAATAAGTTTAGATATGTATCCGGTGCTGTGTCTAGTTTCCATCCATCAGAAGAATTCAAGGAAGCCCACATTGATCCCAAAAGATAATACCAGTAGTTGAACATACGCACAAATCCGATTCACTGTTCGATTTCTCGTCAGCATCGATTTTGTACATTAACTTTACACGAATTCCGATTGGTTAAGCTCGTAAAACTAATCTTTCGATGCTGAATACCAGCTATAATGTTTATTCACATTGCCTAGAAACACTCTGCGAATCTCTTTATTGGAATTGAAACTGGTATTAATTTTGCTGGTATTTAGCCGACCGTTTATTGCTGTATAATTCAATCCGAGTTAAGCTCGCCTTGTTTGTATTCCATATAAATTATCGAGCTAATTATCTAATGTGACTTAAATATGGCATGCGTTATTTTGTATCGGCTCTTAATTCTACACAGCGGGATTTGGCAACTTCTCGTGAAAACACACGCTAAGACCTTTTTGTAGCTGTTTCCGAGAAGAAATATGCACCTAAATCGAGAATATTTACAAGCTTCAGCTGAATATAAATTTTTTCGTTGACACTTTGAATGGACCCATGGTCTGTCCTGACCGGCTCTTCGAGACGAATGCTGGTCAATTGTATAAAGGAAGGATATTATTTGTATATCTACATTGTTGCTTTCACTCTTTAATTATGAGTCTGGAAACGCTGCAAAATGTGCATGAATATATACAGTCAAGTTCTGGGAATTTTCATTTGGAAAGCCCACTTGAAAGAATTGTCGAAATAACACACGAGGAGTTCGAAAATTTTATAATATTCATTTTGTTAATTGTGCTACATTGTTTCATTTCACTCCAAATTTGTCCTGCTATTTCTGCGATACTCTGTCTTGAAATATTGATTAAAAAATATTTTGGGAGGATTTTGTCTCAGGTGTTTCCGGGGAAAGAACAATCAAAGTTTTATGCATTTTGCGCCGAAAATAAAAATTCATTCGTAAAAGCTCTGAAACTTAGGTGAAGGTGAGGCTATCGGGGTATGAATGAAAACACGTACGCATTATTGGTTCGAAGCATCGAACGGCGGTCGACATGTGATGAAGAAATGGCCAAAGCCTAAATGACCATCGAAATCTTCAACTGAACTTAACATCGTTAGTTGAACAGTTACTTGAATATGAAATGCGTTAGCCGTTCTAGTTTAGCTTGAAGAATTGAGTTTTTCGCAAAAAAAATAACTTCGAGATCAAAAACTGAATAAACCATTCACTAGGAGTTTTTCCTTTGAACAAAAATGCAGTAATTTTCAAGAAAAACCTTCAGAACATCACAATTGAAACATATAATTTCAATATTATATTTTAAAAAAAATGTTTGATCACCTAAAACTGAAAAATAAAAATGGGGATTTGCACTTAAAGGTATTTGTCATGAACGCACGATATGGCAACGTCAAATTCAGCTTTCTCGGAAAGAAAATGAAGTCAATTATGTTACTTTGCATAGGAAAACAGAGATAGCTATACTTCGATCTGGTTAGAGTAGAAGGCAACGAGCAAGGAATAGAAAGAGAAGAGCACAGACTGTCATACTGTCATATTACTGACAAATCGCAAGCGGAAATTGTTTGGTTATATTGACAAAGAACACGTGTGTACCACAGAATAGGAATAAATATTTCATTATTCTATAGCAGAAAAAGCTAGTCTACCAAACACCGTTGTCACTTCGTGCATGCCTGACATATCCCAAACCCCAATTTTGAAACCTGATTTAGAATACTTTCTGAAGGTTATTTGGGAAAATGATGAATCAAATCCATAATAATTTTGTTCAAATTTGCAAGGCTTTCATTACTTGGACAAAGATCGATCAAGACCTAGTGGAACCGGTTGTAGAAAAATTTATTGTGCAGTCGTATGTTATTCCGAGAGATGTCGCGTGTGGAGAAAATCTTTCAATTTTAATCCGCAATCCACTAGAAAAATGTTCTTATGATATTTTCTGATTATTAGGGTTTTTTTTTCATTTCTGAAAATGAGTTATATTATGCCGTGTTAAAGTTTGCAATGTCTGTTCTCTTGTTGGTTGATATACCTATATGTATGATATTTTCTGATTAACACCTTTTTTTTCAATTTTGAAATTAAATAATATCATGTCGTATTAAGGTCAGATATATAAATATCATTCAAATCAGAAAATACAAATGCGCAATTTTTCTCAAAAGTTAAAATGCTATACCAAAAGAATTTTTGGGGTTATTAGTTCATGCAATTCCATGCACCAGTAAATGTGATTCAACCTATATAAAACATCCAGCCCTATCTCAAAGAAATAAATTTAAAGCACAAAAGGGACTCCCAAAATATTCTCAACCCACTAGAGAAAAAACAATATCACGGCACTAGCAGAACTTGTTTCTGATACTTAAGATGCCTTCAATTTCAACTTAGAAAAGATTTTGGGAGTGAATTGAAATCAATAGAACAGAGTATAATACATCAACCAACAAGATAACAGACCTTAAAAACCTCAACAAGGCATACTATTATTCAATTTCAAAAATAAAAGAAAAAAGCCTACAGTGAAACCGATAATTAACGAGTTTGAAGGCGCGTCTGTCAAGAACGGTTAATGATATATTATTAATGCTTGAACGTAATTTTGAGTCTTGCCCTATTAAATAATTCACATAAATAGTCAACCCTCTCAGTGACTCCACCAAGATGTTAATTTTCATTTTGTTGGTGTCTCAAGTCGACCGCGGGGGTCGGGTGATTTTTGACTTGCTGGTTATTCCGATTTTAAGCGCGTTTCGAATTTCTCTAAAGTCGATTGAGACACACGTGGTCGAGAGAGGCTGTTGCCATTTTTGGGAGGACATTCTCGAAATGAAGGAAAGGTTAATTCCTCAAAAATATATTTTCAAAAAAATAGGAATCTCTTTGTATTATGTTCAACAATACAAAACAAATCCTTTAAAGTTTTACAAATCTGAAGAATATTCCTATAATCATCAAAAGTATTATAATCTTAAACTAAAATAATTTGAATAGAAATAAAATATTACTAAGAAAGTGTGAATGGTATTCACACTCATGGGAATAAGTTTATAAATTATCTGTTGCTTAGTGACAAAGAATAATAGATATATGTCACCTTAATCGGAATACATGTGCAGTTTTTCAACGGTATCGTCCGTGCCCACACAGTGGATTTTACGTTCACAGCTAAAAATAATATCTCTCTTGTTATGTAGATCTGCCGAATCACCCTTCATTGACAAGCCCCAACCACGCGCTAATAAAAACACCACCTAAACCCAATAAATAATCATATATAGCAATGCTCCCACGCGCTTCAAAAAATCGGGAAGTTTAGTCTCCAGTCACCATACAGTCTCCAGTCACCATACAGTCTCAAGTCACCCGGTTTTACGGTAATAATCAGTAACTGTCATGAGTATATTTTCTCAGTGAATTACGGATTAAAATTGAAAAGTTTTTTCACGCAGGCCACATCTCTCGGAAAAACATAAGCTACACAATAAATTTTTCAACAACCAGTTCCATTCAGTCTTTAGCGATCTTTGTCCGAGTAATGTAAATATGTTAAATTTCGTGGTTTTCTTCTCGTTATCGTCGTTTACTGATTCAATTATGATTTGTTTGAACATGCTGAAAAACAACTTTGTGCAAAATTTCGTGAAAATCGTGTCATCAGACCATTAAAAAATATTATATATTACCCTCATCAACTTCTGTATGAACCTTCGAACAGTCATTTTTCGATAAAGTTCAGGATTTCAATTCGATTTAATCTTTATTTTTGGAAACATTGGAAAAATAAAATTTTGAATGGGAATCATTGGGTGGATTTTACCCATTCACGAATTCGGCCTTCGTGATCAAGGTCCAAACCTTCTCGACAAATATCGAGTTTCTTAGTTGTTTCTTTCGGAGGTTATTGTGTTTACGGTCGGCCGTTAGGCCCGCAGTAGAATAAGTGCGCTCATCGAGTATCTGCTTGAAACCAATTTTTTAACAGGAGAATATATATATTAACGGAGTTAATATGATGTGGCTGCATCATATTCAAGAGACAGCAACCCCAATTTTTGGCTTGATTTACTCAGGCAACCCCATATCATCGTACAAAGAAAAAAAAATAGCTCCGATTTGATAAATAAATGTAAGATGTACTTTATGAACATGAAAAGTAACCAAATCGTACCTGCTCACATCTGACTGCGAAGAGGTGCGAACAAATGCGCAATAGGAGTCGAGATTTTTCGTAGTCTTCACATATCTATGAGGTGGATGATATCTTATTATCTGAGCTCATGTTTTCTTCTGGATAAAAATCCAGCTCGAGGATGGAAATCATTGGGTTCTAGGAAGAAATCGTAAATCGTTGTTGAATCAAAAAAAATTGTGTTCTTTATACTCGGCAATATAGTGTTCACAAATTTTCGGAATTGAGAGTAAAATAACCCTAGTGTTCCAAAATCGTTTAAATTTTTCTGGATTCATTAAAGAACGAAATGAATTCTTACCTCTTCGCCTCTATCGGATGGCGTCACTATATTTATAATCCGAAGGTACGTTTTCTGGGGGGGCACCTTAAATAAATATCTTGCGAAGAGGCTCGGTTGCTTCCATGACATATTCTGAGGTCAATTTCAACACTGAATAAAATGATATTCCTCGCTTTTATATGTTCAGTATGTTTTCGATATCATTTGAAAATTTTCCCTGAGTGCTTGGGATGAAAATGTCGGATTATAAAAATTTGGACGCCACTGAGAACCGAAATGGTGGCGGTATTTTCTTGAATGGGAATTATCAGCAAAGATTCGAAAGTTTAAAATAACAGAATCACAAGGACGAATATCTGTCGAAAAATCAGCAAATATTCCACTTCGCTCAGAGCTAATTATCCAATCAACCAAAACATCTACACCGAAGAAGCGGATCCAAGGAGAATGACTACAGCTGTTTCACAGTTATTACTGATCATCAGGTTAACTCACCTCGGATAAAACCGCAAAGGGGATTTTGATACTTGTCACCTTTCAGATGGACCGCTGCAGTATAACAACATACAGCGCGCCATCTTCCAGGAGCATCTTGCGACTCCCACCCTCGAGTGCTGAATACCTTTATCGATGTGCATGACTTTCATCCTCTTGTCGCATCACGTCGCCGTATTTGCGATTTTGCAGATTCAAACAACTGTCACAACTTTGGAAATACTCGGTTCATATGGATTCCCAATAGATGATCTGAAAAAGATAGGAATTGGTTCGTGGAGAAAAGAGATTTCCAGTAGTAATATTAAAATAACATAATCACAAGGAAGAATAGCTGTCGATAAATCAACAAATATTCCACCTTGATCAGAGCTAAAGCTAAAATAATTGTGTTATTTTAATATTACTGGAGCTATCTTATCTCCACGAACCAAATCCTATCTCTGTCAGATGTTGGACGTATTCGAAAGTTTGCATTTCTACAACGAAAAACTTCAATAAAAACATCAGTTGGTGGTGTGATAGTGTCCAGGAACTGCTTGTGGCTTTACAGATTAAAAATTTTGCATCTTTTCGCGGGAACATTTTGTATTCCATCAACTATTCACAATGCTGGATATTTTGATGAGAAACTTCCTCTCATACGCCAAATATGTCGAACGATTTTGAAGTAAACTGAACTCCAGTTTCGGATACCCTATCCACTGAATAATTTCCAGCGAATTAAACAGCTACCCATGTTTTATACAAACTTCTTACTTGAATGGTTTCCTCCACCACGACTGGTTTAATAGAAAGCCTGTATAAGGCAGGGAAATTGAATTACATGAAGTGTACCTGAACCTTAATTTAGGGGTAAGGGACGTGGCTAAATTGGAATTGCCATATCAGCTCTGAACATTGAAATCTACCCTGTCGCAAATTCTCGCATTATGATTATTCAATGGATATAACCTAATTCAGTTCGAATGTTATACAGGACCTGGTTTGAAGAACAAAGACATCCAAGGGAGGTTCCTCAAACCACTGCTGGCAACCTAAGATCTGTCAAATTGTAATCAGACCTATGTCATTGTTTCTATGTTCTTGGATGATTGCGGTTATTTCCCAAATTAGTATTAGCTGATTCAAAGGATGACAGAGGAATTTCGACAGGATTTCATATTATTCGACACAATGGTTCATTACATTTCTTCAATCATGTAATTTGTCTCTGAGGGGATTATATAAGTATATCATTTCATCCCACTGAGCGCAGCAAAGTAAAATGCAGACTTCTTACTATATCTACATATTTGTTGTTCGGGGAACAGCGAGTTATTGTTTTGCCCAAATGCCTATAATTTTCAGTATAGGTTTGGAACCTGAATATCTCAGTTGATTTTGTTAATGCGCAAAATAATCCAGACGGTTTCGGAGACATCCCCATTTGAAATTTTAATGATGGCTTCTCAATATCTCCAGAAGTACTGATGTTTTCAGTTTGAAGCTTTAAAAATAGTTGGAGGATACGAACGCGCAACTCAACGCGAAATTTTTCGAGGGGCACCAAATTTACATTTTGAATAAAAGTCACGGAAACCAATATAAAATTATATTTTTTCACTATAATATTTCAGTTCTTTCGAAATTGCACAAAAACTAAATCCTTAACGTGGGTGTTCTTTTATAGTTTTAACTAAAGTTCTCGAGTTCTAGTGCAAAATAGACTTTCAATATTAAGTCTTCATTCAATGTCTCTTGGATCGTTTAATTTGAATAAAGAGTAAAATTTTAAAGACTATTTTATTCTATTGGTAGAATAATGAAGAAACGTCTCCGCAAGGGATCTTGTTTTAGTGTGATTTCAAAAAAAGCTTGAAGATTCCTGTGAAAAACAAGATTGTTATTCCTAATCCGGACACCCTGTACAAAACCGAGTATCTGAAAACAGTAAGGCTTTCATCACAAGAATTTTTCCACAACAGTTCCTACCCTATGATTCAGATTTCCCTTTTATTTGACGCATTCTTCCTCAACGCATTCTGAACTTGAATATCTCTTTTTACGCGCGCTTGTTCGGGGAAACAGCGCCTTATCATTTCGTCACGATGTCTGTAATTTTCGAATTTTAAGCCGAAATTGGTCTCAAACGACTAGGTTGGACTCACTGATGAAGAATCCGTGGTCAAAATTGATTATGTTCGTCCGGCCGTCCGGCCGGCCGTGTACGCTGTAACTTTCGAAAGGAAGGATCTAGGGTCTTGAAATTTTCAGGTTAGGTTAAAATCTTGAATGTCTCGGTTGAGTTTGTTAATGGGCCAAATCTGCCGAATGGTTTTGGAGCTACAGCCATTTGAAATTTTGTTTTTTCAATAACTCGAAAAATATTCATCTGATCGAAATGAAACTTGATTGGGATATGAAACAGTGTCAATAAGAAAAATCATTCATTGAAAAATTCGAAAAAAGTTTTATTTTCGAAAATTTTTTTTTTTAAATTTTTATATTTCATTGAAATTTCACTGAAATTTTCAAGTCACCATATTGCAATGTGAACAAGCGCGTAAAAACTGCTGACTTGAGGTCAGTGCTTTTCTAGATTTTTCAATCAACAGATCGATTCCGATGGAATGAACATCTTATGTGACTCTGCGAATCTCCCTGAACACAGTACATTTTAATAAGAATTTCATAATATAAATTCTTATATAATGAAATATTTTATATATAGTAGGTATTATACATTTAGATTACACTATTCCGAGTCTCCTTTGTGGAAATTATTCTTCCAATTCGAACACAAAGAATGATCAATTCATCACAATTCTTGCTGCACTTCGACGCAATTTACGAGAAACCCTGTATATTCCATCGATATTCACTGTGGGAAGGAAACAACATCACTCCCATACAGACCCTGACTATATCAATAATCAATCCTTTCACGAGACTCCCTAGGTTGCTCCTATTCATCCTGTATATCCAATGGAAACTATTCCGAAAAGAAACTCATACAATGACATACAATTGATCTCAACGAATATGAGTAAAACTACCAGAATTTCAGCAACAAAGCCTCATCAGGTTTCCATGCAGACCCTAGTTATGTCCATGGAACTGTGAGTTTTTGCTTAGTTGACACTTCTGGAAAAGTGCTATTGTTAATTGACGTGAAGTAAGAAAAGCATAAAAAACCTCAGAAAAACAACAGCATCTTAAGTTTAAATAGCTAACTGAAGGCAAGATATAATCAACAAACAGTCAACACTATTTGGAGTCAGATTCGTGGGATTTTTTCCAATTTGAACAAATAGAATACGCAGAATACTGGCTGAAGTTCAACGCACTGTGAAAGAAATGTAAAGGGTTTTTCAACAAGAACTTTGTTTTTCAATGTGGTAACACCGGCACCACATGACAGTTTTGACATTTAGTTTTTTGACGTATTCGCAGTATATGCTTTGGCAATTGTTACAATGAATTCAATTTCGCTCGAAAATCGCATTAAAATAATTCAAATCCACTATGAAAATGGTCGTTCTGTTAAAGTTACATTTCGTAAAATTCGTGATATTTTCGGACAACATAAACGTCCTTCTGAGACCGCTATCAAGAATGAAAATCCTAAAGCAATTATTGAGAAGCCTTTGCATGCTCAACGTGTCACTGTGTGGTGTGCTATGTGGTCTGGAGTTGTGATTGGGCCATTTTTTTTCGAAGATGAGGCTGGAAATGTGGAAACAGTCAATGGATCACGATATGTTAACCACTGAATTTTGACCTATTATTGATGACATGGATGTCACTGAAATGTGGTTTCAACAAGACGGTGCCACATGTCACACAGCCAATGAAACGATCAATTTATCGCAAACCAAATTTCCCGATCGCATAATTTCACGAAATTCAGCTGTTAAGTGGCCGGCCAGATCGTGTGATTTAACACCACTGGATTATTTTTTGTGGGGCTATGTTAGAGACAGAGTTTATACGGAGCCAATCGAATCGATTGCAGCCTTAAAACTCAAAATCCGTGATGTCATTCACGAAATAGACCCTCCATCTTGCCAAAAAGTGATTAAAAATTTTGATGAAAGAATCAACGTCTGTCAGCCTGGTCGTGGTGGACATTTGTCAGATATCATTTTTCATTCATAATTGCCGAACTTTTCACTTTGTAATACAATAAAAATTTTATTCATTTTCCACTAAATTCTTTGTTTTATTTTGTTTTAAAAAACAAAGTTCTTGTTGAAAACCCCTTTATATCGCATGGGCATTGAGGAGGAAATTATTGAAAGACGTGACATACAGTTGAACCTGATAGAAATGAGTGAAACTGCCAGTATTCCCGCAGGATAATCTCAGGTCTCCATTTATCACTTCCATGTAGACCCTAGCTATCTATATCCATGGTATAGTGTGTATTTGCTCAGCTGGCATTATTTCGGGTTAGTAGAACTCACGATAATTTCTCAAGAACAGGGGAAGCAAAAAAGGAACTTAGGCAGCAGTTTTTTTTGGGAAAAAGTGGTTTTTGGAGATGTTGCTTTGCCCATTTGACGCAGACCCTGGTTATAGCCATGGTAAGTAGATTGAGTGTTTTTTCGTCTGAAATTATCTTCCTGAGAACAAGGAAGATAAAAAACGGACTGAAGATGTATCAGATTTTTTTGCCGATAGGAGGGATCTCTGAAAATGTGCTCTGCTTACGTGACGTCAGTAAGGAGAACATAAAATTTATTCAAAAGAATATCAGCAGAAAAAAGTATAATGGCTAACTAACGGCAAGAAAATCACGAAAAGTTTTCGGGTCTGATTCGTAGGAGTCATTGTCTAATTTTGACACATAGAATTATCACTGAATGAACTTCGGCGCAATTTGGGAGGAACCCTGTATATCCCATCGGAATTCATTGTGAAAAGGAAGTAATAGAAAGACATACACTTGAACTCGATGAAAATGAGGAAAACTGCGAGAATTCCGGCAAGATATCCTAGGGTCTTTATTTATCACTCCCATATAGACCCCGGCTATATCAATGGTCCTCTTTTCACGAGACTCCCTAGGTTGCTCCTATTCAACCCGGAATTAACACATTGCGGTCGAAAAACAGTACTCGTTAATAGTGAAAGTGAGCGAACAGGATCCGCGTCCCCTAAATGAACTTTCCTACATATCACCCAATTGAGACTCCGACAACAATGGGTTGAGTCCGTTCGGGCCTATAGAGAAAAGAGAAGTTATGCTACGAGCTACCCTCGCAATTCATTGAATGTGTAATTAGTGGCTCAACTCTCGGCCTTGCTGTTGTGCTTCAAGATGTTTTCGTGTGTGAATAGGAGTTCTTTCAGTAGAATATTGCATCAATTCATTAGGCTGCAGCTGTTGCTTATAAAGATTGTTGCATGGAGAAATTGAAACCTGCAATGGATATTCCATGGAGAATAAGTCACTTTTTGCGTGGATGATCTGGAAACAGAGTGCTATCGTTTTGTCCAAATGTATGATATTTTCGAATTTTGAGCCGAAAATGGTCTGAAGCGACTAGGTTGGACTCACGGATGACGAATCCAGTCAAAATCGATTATGTCCGGCCGTCCGTCCGTAGGCACGGTTATGGGCAAACGGAGAATCCCATCGATTGTAAAATATAAGGGTTGGTTGCATTTCAGAATGTTAAGGTTGAGTTCGTTAATAATCAAACTCGATCGAGTTTTTTCGGAGTTATAGCTTTTTGAAGTTTTGAGGTTATTTTCCTGATATTTTGAGAACTACTGGAGCGATTGAATTGAAACTTGGCAGTTGGTCGGAACATAAGAACTTGCAGTTCAGTTTATGAAAAAAATATTTTTTTTAGGAAAACTTTTTCTCCCGGAGACTATTATATTCGGCAAAAATTTCTGGCATACCTTGAGCTTCATATTCCACAGCAGCGTACCAAGTTTCAATTCGATATGGCTCCTATTTTTGGAGATATTGGGAAAAAATTTGTGAAATTTCGTGGTTTTTTCTCGATATCGTTGTTTTTTTCTGAATGACTCAAATAATACTGATTCAATCATGATGAAACTTTGTAACTAGTTTGAAAATGCTGATGGACTTTGTGTTTTGTGATGATCGTGTTATCAGAAAAATTCTGAAAAAAATTTCAGATTTTTTTTTCGAATATTCTACATTCTGTGATCTTCTGATCATATTCGCCTCATTAAATTCTGTATGAACCTTCAAACTATCATTTTTCGATAAACTACTGGATTTTAATCCGATATTACCTGTAGTTTTCGAGATATTGGGTAAATAAAATTTTGAATGGGTATGTCTACGGAATCATTGGATGGATTTTACCCATTTACAAATTTGGCCTTCGTAAACACAGTAACTTCAGAAAGAAACTATAAGAAACTCGATATTTGTAGAGTATATTTGGGGCTCAATAACAAAGGTCGAATTCGTAAATGGGTGAAATCTGCCCGATGATATACCCATTCAAAATTTTATTTTCCCAATATTTCCAAAAATACAGATCAGACTCAGTTGAAATTCAGATTCAATTGAACTCAGCAACTTTTGCGCATGGTCAAAGGATATCACCAGAAGTGAACATGCGCGCAAATGCTACTGACTTCACGCCACTGCTTTTCTAGGTTTTTTTTTTAATACAGTCTATGCTAGTAACGTGAAGTCAGATATAATGGGAGTCCGATAAAATTCGAAAATATTGAAACTGGCGACAATATGAGGCGCCGTTCATGGCAAAAGTGGGTTTGCAAATATATTAATTTCGAGTCAGAATATTCATAAGTTGAAGCAATATATTTATTTTATGTGAAGACTTTTTTCATTTTTTGTTCCGATATATTTGTTTTCCATATAAAACACAATATATTCACAAGTTGGTAGTTCCGAATATATAAACATTCAAAATCCAATATCTTATTGATAAATGGCGCGCTGTATGTATACATACAAATTCCAAATTAAATATTCACAAATAATATCGAAATCAGGACTGAATACCGAATATTCTTTCAAAGTTGGATTGCTGGAAACTGCGAGCATTGCATATAGACAACAATGCTGTGAGCTTGCTTTCGACGCGCCATCTCTTTCCGATCTTTGGTAGATCAAATCAATAAATATGTTGGATCTCACCTTTTTATATACCTTCTTTAAACTCCCAAATCGTAAATATATCGTGTATGGTAGAAAGAAAAATATATCGGAACGATTGCGAAGATATTGCATTTCATTTCTCGAAAATATCACCGTTTCGGAGAAAACAAGAGCTCTGGAATTTTCTATAAAAGTGCTATCTATTTTCGGTTACATGTACACAAAGTCCTAGAAAAATTAAAAATCTGAATTTCAGCTTTTGAGCTATTTTGTCACGATTTTCTGAGGAAAATATACCATTTTCAGTCTACACAATTATATTGAACGTTTTTTGATTATTTTTAAGAGGAATGATCATTCTATTGAAGTGATTTCAGTAGTATTTCAGTCTAACATAGACATTCATAATTTTGAAGAAAAAAGTATTTCGTTTCGAATTCATCGATATCAATTTATGAAATTGTTGAAAGAAACGAAATCATTGTTTAAGAAACCCCAGGATAAATATGAATTCTTAAATTTCAACTTGCCTTACAATTAATATGAAATGGCCCCAGAACCAGTTATCTGATATGGCATTGATTAATGAAAATTGTTTTCCATTGCAGTACCTTTCTAATTCTATTTTGACCTTCGAATAAAAAATTCTCTGAGCTTTTGTATGAATACATCGCCTCAGATGTTCCATGCTATTTGTAGCTGTTTTCTTCATATAACTTCAGTAATAATCCCAGATATCTTGTGGGAGATAATCTGAATGGAGATGAATTTACTTCTGCATAATATATTGTTTGGCACTGGGGGTCAATTCTTTAATCTCGATCAAGAATTGAAGGGAGAGTATGTCAATTGTCATATGTTTATGTCGAGTTTCTGAGTTTTCTCGAGCATCTGCAAGATTTGTGAGAGTTCTATTCGACATTTCGACTATGTTTCATGAGCAAATATTCAAGAAATAAACTAAATGCACGATATCGAGAAATTTCAAATCCGAATACAAACATAACCTTATTCCCGTTTCGTTCGACTTAGCAACGAGTGATATTGAGTATAGGAGATATAGCATTCGATTGTCGAGTGACATTCGGTTCCATGCAGAGGTCACGTCACTTATTGTTTATATAAAACTCAGAAAATCGACGCGAACATATGACAATTGGGCGAAGGCGTAGAAGGGCCACTATTTGTCGACAAAAATTTTTCCACCTAATTCCGACTTTAATCTCGGAATTAGACTAATTCCGACTTTGAACTCGGAATTATAGACTAATTCCGACTTCAAACTCGGAATTATACATAATTCCGACTTTGAACTCGGAATTATACTAATTCCGAGTTTGAAGTCGGAATTATAGACTAATTCCAACTTTAAAATCGGAATTATAGACTAATTCCGACTTTGAACTCGGAATTATAGACTATAATTCCGAGTTTGAAGTCGGAATTAGTCTATAATTCCGAGTTCAAAGTCGGAATTAGTCTAATTCCGAGATTAAAGTCGGAATTAGGTGGAAAAATTTTTGTCGACAAAGAGTGGCCCTTCTACGCCTTCGTACAATTGTCATACTCTTCAATTCCTGATCGAGATTCAAAAATTGACTCCCAGATCGGCGAGTTGTAAAGAAGATATAATGCATGTATACAAGACTACGTATAAAACACCGTGGACCAATCCTGCGGCCGAACAGGTCAACAGAAATTAAATCTATTGGATTATTCCAGTGAATCTATTTGAGAAAACAAGTTTATTCTACAGATAAAAGTGAAATAGAAGAAACTGATACGATTTAGCCACATTGTTACTCAGAGAATCGATCTTTTAGGGGACGTAACATGTAATCTTTGCATAGCAGCCTATCAAGGATTTCTTTCAAACTGATCAGTATATTCTTCAGAAATGTATATTGTTCTATCAGTTGATCACGATGAATTCAAAACAAAATACTTTTCCAGTAAAATTTTGAAAATAAATGCGAGAGCAGAATATCATTACCTACAAATCTTTCCATCAGGAAGTGAAAGTGCGAATTTGAATATGCGCGCGAAAGCTATCTTCACGTCAGTACTTTTCTTGAATTTTGCATTTATTTAATGCATCTATTGAATGAATATTTTTCTGATTCGAAATTTCCTAGAGAAGATGTGATTCTGTTCAACTAATAAAATCGAAAAATTATAAACTTCCATAGTAAGTTCAGAGAATTGTATAATGGAATGTGCAGTTCCCGCCACTGAATTCTTAAATTTCAAGAATTCCCCCCGTAGAAGCAGATTGGAAATGAAGTTCGGATAATGCAATTTAAGATCATGCCGAGGGAAGTCGCCTACAATCAGAGTGCATGCATCTCACTGTTGCTTCTCCAACTTGGCTACTAATTAATTTCAACTCTTTGGATCTGAAACCCATTGATAAGGCACTTACTTAGCGGTCGCCATGTCGCAGTTTCAATAGCGCTTAAGTAACCACTACATTCGATCTGTACCCAATAAATTCACGTATTTTTCCAAACGATGACAATATTATTACATAATATGCACGATGCTCTTTAATTGGAGTCTATTCAATTGCTTATCTAATAACAATTTTTTAGAAATTTCCGATTTTTATAATTATCGTCGATTGTCTCATTATTATTACGTTGGAGACACAGTTCTAGTCATTGCACCAAGGGCGCACGTGTGTGTAGGCAACTCACAATCACTTTATGTGAAGAGGGAATTTAGCTCTCATAATGTTCATACCTGGTGTCCCAACGAAAATTTGACCCCCTTTAAACTCAGAAACGGAAAATATCCGAATATTTAAAAAAAATAGTACGAATGCTTTCTCTCTTCTTCAAACCTCCCAAGTTCTTAAATTTTGCGGTTCAATGGTCTGTTCGACATCACGTTTTGACTGTATAAGTTTAATTATCACATTATTTCGTGAATATTGAGCCGATTTGAAAGATTTTAACTGGGTGCTTTACTGAACATAAATTACTTTCAAACCAATCAACACTCGACATTTCTTTCCTACTCAAAGAAGTAAGGGGTTGATGCCACTTTCATGGGGTTCGTTTTTCGGAACAAACTCATGATGGAATTTCGTTGCCCTCAGAACAGAAGTTGACTATTTTTTTTTTGATCTTCGAAAACTTTTCATTTCTGAGTCAAATTTTCATTGGGACACCTTTGATGTATATCAATAGTTCATACATCAGCTTTGTGGCAGAGAGAGTTATAAAGTTCAGAGTGTTATCCTCCGGGTGTTTTCTAGGTTTTTGCTCCCAAAATCTGATAGTAGGACTGATGATTTTTTTTCGATAATTCTGAAGCGAAATAACTGCAAACTTCCCCTTCATTGTCTGGTGAAGAAGTAAGATTGAGAATCTCAAACGTTACAGTTCACGTTGTTGTATTCTTCCAATATTGTTCATTAGACAACTTTTGTCCTAGAAACTGCCCTTGGCAAATTGGTAGAATTCTGCAATTCGCTGGGGAGTTTCCTCTGAATTACAAATTTCATTTAAATTTAATGATTCTTTTTCTTATATTGGAAATGAAAACATAGGAAACACCGAAAAAATAAAACAAACTCCTCCCGAAATAACCTCTAATCGATAGATAATAGTGAACAGTAACGTGTAATCATTTTGAGTAAAATAAGTCATTTGAGCTTGGTGCATTGAGAAATTAAGTCGAAAATTTAGCCATTCATTAACTCAAGCAACCTAATATTATTTTGGTAATTGAAATGTTGGAACGAACATGGTGTATCAATTATATAGAGTTTTCTAGTTTTTTAGTCCTAATATCTGAGCAGGAACTATTAAAAATATAAAAATAATTTTATTCATAGGGAAAACCCTTGCAAATTGCAGGATTGAAACTATTTGTCAAGGAAAGTTTCTATTCTGCTAGTTAGAATTCGCAATGTTTATATTCTGTGTAACCCCAAAGAGCTTGTTGAGAATTAATATTTCAGATTGTTAATACTGAGATACCGTTGGGCCGATTCTGCCCATTTAAACGATTCTTCATTAATTTCGTCTGAGTTCTCGTATCGTTATCTCAGAACTTCTCACCAAGTTTGAATTCGAACGGATGGGAGTTTTTGAGAGAATAAATTTTTGAATGGTCATCGTTCCAAGCTCGTAGGGCAGATTTTGGCAATTAACAAAGGTGCATTTCCTTTTCTTCGCACCAATTCTTTCGCAAGAGTTCGGAAAAACAGAACTGAATTCTTTCAAATTCGGAAATTATAAACATTGTGACGGAATGATAATTCTCTTGTTATATGAATGTTAATTTTGCTATTATGAATCCAATTAAAAGGTCTATATTTCTTGAAGCTCTATAATTCATGCATATTGTGATATGTTTGTTTAGAGAATATGAAATTATTCATTGAATATGTTCTATTTTTCACTGTACGCGGAGTTTCACAAAATGAACTTGAATGCATGACAACAAACAATACTAAATTGAAATATCAATGTCAAATTTTGAATATCGAACATACCTGGGAAATTCTAATATTAAATTTAGCGAGTGTTTCATTGGTAAATTTTCACGTACATTGGCATTTCACCCTGTTACTAGTAAGTGAAATATCGAATTTTCATTTACCATGCAATTTGATCCCCATAAAATGCAGAGCAAATGCAATAATGACAATACATCATTCCATGCTACGAAATAGATTACAACTGCATAACTCGATTTATATCACTGTATATTCATATTTTTTCACAACTATATGAGATGATTTTCATACGAAGCCATTCTGTTGTACTCTCAGGACAATTCCGTCCTAGAATTCGTTCCAAACAATTATGGAACAATGAAAGAATCAGGATATCGTTTAATGAATATTTTGGGGGGATTTTGCATTATTCCTCAAGTTTTTTTCTGGGTTTCCACTTCCTATATCTAAAAAAGAACATGAAACTGCCCTCGACAAACAGTTTGAATCTCGCAGATCATAAGGGCGTTCTTTATTAATAACAATATTTATGCAGTTTTTTAGATATTGGGGGTGAACACCCAGAAGAAATCTGAAAAAAAATCAAGGTAGTACTACTGAGTTATGAAATTATTCAAGAATTATCAATGAAAAAACCACTCAAGAAAGCTACTCCTACTTCTTTCAGAAATTATTGTGTTCGCACTACCTTTTGCAATTTTTTGCTGTTAATCAACCATAAGAAAATTAATGTCAGTGCTATTTCTCTCTTGAATTGATGTTCAATTCATAACTGGGTGAAATCCATCTCATAGTTTCTTAGATATGCTCGTTCAAAATTTCAATATTACAATATTTCCAAAATACATATTCAACTCAGCTCAAAACCAGAACATGTTTATAAAATAGCGACTCTTATATTCGAAAGAAATTTTGTTGAGACAGTAAAATAGTATTATTGGAATATTGTTTTCATGTGGAAGTAAAGCAGTGCTGAGCAGGATCAATATCTGGATATGAAAATATAAAACACTAACTACCTTTTAAATATTTTGGGCTAATCATAACTCTCACTATGGAGGAATGTTGCAGAATCAGAAAAATCGGAAAGAGTGTCCTTGAATCAAAAACCAACTTTGAGCTCTTGATGAGTAACTCAGCCTGTATATATTACTTTCTAAAAAAGTTACTCAGTGATTTGAGACCTAACTAGAAAGTTGAACAAGCGCGTAGAAGCTGCTGACTCAACATTAGTATATACTCTAGAATTTGAAACACATTTTTACGCGCTTGTTCTAGGAAACAGCGCGTTATCGTGTCGTCACAAGTGTCATTTTCGAATTTTGTGCTGAAAGCGGTCTCGAACGACTAGGTTGGACTCACTGATGAAGAAACCGTGGTCAAATTCGATTCTGTCCGTCCGGCTGGCCGTGTGTGCTCTATATTTCGAAAGGAAAGACCTAGACTCTTGAAATTTTCAGGTTAAGTTTGGATCCAGAATATCTCGGTTGAGTTCTTCAGTGGGCCGAATCTGCGGAATGGTTTTTGTGTTACAGCCATTTGAAATTTTGACTTTTTAATAACTCGAAAAATATTTATCTGATCGAAATGAAACTTGGTTGGAAGATGAACAGTGTCAATAAAAAGAATTAGGCATGGAATTTTTTTTTTAATTTAAATTTCACTGAAATTTCCAAGTAGCCATTTCGCAATGTGAACGAGCGCGTAAAAGCTGCTTCGTGTTCAGGAAATGTATATAAGACTGCAAACTGACGGAACCTATTGTCAATCGAGCAATGAAATTTGAATTTTCAGATGCATGTCAAACGCTTTCCCGCCAAAATCTCTTGATTCTTTTTTTGGAGATAAATAACTTCACCTCCAATAGAATGCCCGGATATTCAAAACGCTCGAGAAATTGTTCATTATACTCTGATGATCATTAGGCACTTGTTCAGAAAACAACTCACATGTTTCCATATGGTATTGTTATTTTTGAGAGTAAATCTTTTATTTGTAATATGAGAGGGAATTTCCTTACCTTCGTCGAACAAAAATAAAATTCTCATCATGTTGGTGGACTTGCTTAGCAGAAACTATAATCTTCCTCGGAATTAATTGCTGCAGGGTTGTCGATCAGCCTTCGGTTTAGTTCAGTGTCATTACTTTTGTGGTGATGATGAATTCATAATTGCAGTAGTCCGATATGTGTACATCGGTTATTAGTGAGGAGAAATGGACCCTTTGAAATTCAGACATAATATATTTATCATAAGTATCGATTGAAGCTTATTTTGGGATGATTTCGCATCATTTTTCAAGTTTTTCCTGGATTTTCACACCCAATATCTCAAACATAACTATTGAAAATTAAATCAAAATTGTTTCTTTCATGAAAAACCCCCCTGGGATTGCGGGATTAAAGTTTTTGTCAAGGGCAGTTTCTTGCAAAACAGATTGCCTAATGAACAATACAGGATCAATACAAACGATAAACAAAGCGAACTGTGACGTTTCACAAATCTGACTCTTTCATCAGACGAAGGAGAAAATTTCAAGAATTATTTTCTTTCGATTTTTCGTTTCGATTTGAGACTTTTGTCGGATTGACATTTTTGAGAAACACAGCAACACAGATTTATTTGGTCTGAAAGTTTTTATTTCTACCTTTTTGCGCGCATGTTCTAGGGGAACAGCGTGCTATCGTTTTGTCCAAATGTCTGTAATTTTGGATGATTGAGCCGAAAATTGTCTCAATCGACTAGGTTGGACTCACTGATGACGAATCCAGTGTCAAAATAGATCCTGTCCGGCCGTAGACACGATAACTGTCGACAGAAGCAAGCTAGCAACTTGAAACTTTCAGGATAGGTTGCCCATCAGAATGCCGCGGTTAACTTCGTTAATGGGCCAAATCGGTCGAATAGTTTCGGAGTAATAGGCACTTGAATTTTTGAAGTTATTTATTTCAGAAACTACTCGAGTGATTAGATTCAAACTCGACAGTTAGGTGGAGTATAACGACGCGCAACTTCGGAGCCAAATTTCGTCAGGATCATATTGTCAGTAAATTTAAAAAAAAATTTTTTTCGACATTTTTTTCCAAAAAATTTTTTGTTTCGGAAACCATTCATCATATACAAAAAAAATTCCAGTTACACTTCGAGCTTCATATTTCACAGCACTGTACCAAATTTCAGTTCGATACGATCATAAATTTTGGAGATATCGGGAAAAAATATGTCAAATTTCGAGGTTTTCTTCTCGATACCGTTTATTTTTTCGGTATAACTCGAGAAATACTGATTCAGTTCTGATAAAACTTCACAGCTAGTTTTGAGATGCTGAGAGACAACTTTATGCGAAATTTCGTGATAATCGTGTCATTAGAACAATTTGAAAAAAAAAAATTCTATGATTTTCTTATCATATCATCCTCATTAACTTCTGTATGAAACTTCGAACTGTTATTTTTCGATGAAGTACTGGATTTCAATTCGATCTGATCTGTATTTTTGGAAATATTGGAAAAATAAAATTTTGATTGGGTATATCTACGGAATAATTGGGATGATTTTACCCATTCACGAATTCGGCCTTCGTAATTAAGGTCCAAACCTTCTCCACAAATATCGAGTTTCTAAGTTGTTTCTTTCGGAAGTTATTGTGTTTACGCAGTCGGCCGTTAGGCTGACTGTAAACACAATAACTTCCGGAAGAAGCGACTTAGAAACTCGATATTTGTAGAGTATGTTTGGCGCTTCCGTAGATGTACCCATTCAAAATTTTATTTTTCCAATATTTCCAAAAATTCAGATTAGATCGAATTGAAATCCAGTAATTTATCAGTAGAAAATTTCGAAAAGCACTGCCGTGAAGGCAGCAGCTTTTGCGTGCATGTTCAAATTCGTTGCTGAAGCGGTCATCTACATTGAACATGCGCGCAAAAGTTGCTGCCCTCACGGTAGTGCTTTTTGAAATTTTTTTAAAGTCAGTTCAGCCAAATAGGGTCTATTCCTACAGAACAATGAGTAAAATTACTCCCCCCATTCAACAAAATGCAAACGAACTCTCTAATTTTTTTTTTTCAAATTATCCGATTCCAACATCAGAATTTTTGTTTTGTCCCAATCTATCATGTGATTCCCAATGGTCGAACATACATGGTTCGCTATTTGGGATGTTTGTATATGTCTCTATTCCATATAGGTTGTTTTTGTGCTCTCGTTTTCTGATATCTAACGGTCGAGACGTTTTCCCTGTTTATGTATTTCCACAGATACAGGGACTACTATAAACACAATTTTTTTATTTTTGTTTCTCGTTACGGTTTTAGTAAGTATGGAACTCAAATCTTTTTTTTGATTCGAAAACCGTTCTTTTATTGAATTTAGAACCAATTCTTCTGATCTTTTCTGGAAGTCCATGTACATGAGAAATCACTTCTATTATTATTATCTGTTCCAGATATTGGGAGTGAAAACCCAAAAAAAAACCTAAAAAAATATATTTGTCATCTCCACATATTGATATTATGTCTTCACAACATTGAGACGATAATAACATGTCTTTTCATGCTTATATCGATTATATTGCCTGACCTATCTTCCTTGAATGATCATATGTCCAGAATGAACTATTTGCAGCAAAAATAATTTTTTTCGATGGCATATATGTTCCTACCCAAGGAATCAAGGAGGTTCATTAATCCAATCCCGCAAAAAATATAATTGAACCAACTGCCATAATTTAGAACTATACCTATATGATTGAATTCAAATTCCACCCACGTGGAAATAAATTTATATAATTTGAAATTTGACGTTTCATTACAAACCACGCAATTTTGTCATGACAGATGTCAGTTACAAATTACTGACCTTTGACAAAAAATCGTGCAATTTTTTGTGGCGTACATCAGTACGAACCCCTATACTCTTAGTTCTATCCTAGCCACATTTACCATCTAGTTTTCTGTTTGCTCACAGATATCTTCGTGAGGTCGTCGCCGAGTTGAACAAATAATGTAAAGTGGGGTCAGTGTTCTCATTCTGGTATCGGAATTTTGACATTGGCAAAAGGCGATCGCTTCAAAGTACGTCAAGATCTCCCATCGGCTAGATATGTAAAATTCAGTTTTTATACCGCTCTCTGTAAAAGGTTATATTGAATTGTTGCATATATTTTGACGATGCAATTCTATGCAAATCCATCGGTTGACATGATCGACAATGGTATATATTAGTGTACGTCCAAAGTCAGATTCATGATTGCGAAGATGCAGAATATAAAAGCAGGCGAGTGGAAGGTAGAGTGCGTCTTTGCCGATAGCTGCTTCATTTTCGAGGGTCGCGAGTTAAGCGGCTTGCAGACGATCAATAGGTTATTCCGGAGCTCTTTTCTGTTTTGTGAAAGGCATTACGAAGGAGCCGAACGGTCACCGAGTTCTCCAACAACAAGGAAAAGGACGAATTATTTCTTTTGGTTTTTCCTTCATTCTCAAAATAGAGCTTGCATCATATTTGCGAGAACACGTCACTCACTAAAAAACAAGAAAAATTCGAGAAAAGTTTATGCCAGCTTGTTCATATTCGAACTTTTTTGCTATTTTCAGGCACATTTTTGCCTAATGTAAAGTTAGTTTTGGAAAATTCAAACAGTAAATTATGACGACATGACACAATACACAAAAGTGATTGTTCGAGTTCTAGAACAAGTTCTACAAACGAATGGAGAATCTTTTTTTTATATACAGGGTGTATCTGAATGACACCGAAAAAATCGAAGGGGTGATTCTGTGGTGAAAATTGAAGTAAATATCTGGTATGAAATTTTTTAAATAATTTCCTCAGGAAAAAGTTACACCCCTCCGAATATTAACAAAAAAAATTGTTTTCTTTTATATTTTTCCTGTATGTTGAGCTAAAGGCACGAAAATTATTGAAAATCATTTGTCAATGAAACTACACATTTCAGAATTTTTTCAACCTTGAAGTATGCTTAGAAGGGGTTGAAATAGTCAACCCCTAAGATATTTTTTCCCACAACTTTTTTTTGGATGAGAATTTTCTTTCTAGAAGATATGGCTTGAAAGTCCAATTCATTCACTAACTTTTTCATCTCTACAAGTTTATTCGAAAACTCAAGCGTTTACGAGAAAAACACAACGCCTTTTGAGAAACATCTCATTGAAAAACAGCCAACCAAATTATGATTCTATTAGGCTAACACTTTTAACAACTAGAACAATAGCAAACAATGAACAAATACCGGTCGAATATCGAAATTGCAGTTATAATAAATGTTGAAAATGACTGCCTTCAGCTTCAATACAAGCATTTACTCTTCCCCTCATTGAAATGCGTATGCGATGATCTTAGGGGTTGATTTTTTCAACCCCTTTTAAGCATACTTCAGGGTTGAAAAAATTCCAAAATGTGTTTTTTTTGACACATAATTTTTACCAACTTTCCTGACTTCAGCTTAATATACAGGGAAAATATGAAAGAGAAACAATTTTTTTTTGTTAATCTTCGGAGGGGTGTAACTTTTCCGGGAATGTTGAAATAGGTTGAATTTCATTCATAAAAGTTCATTCCCTCAGAATATTTCGAGTAGATTAGATATTCCATGTGAACGTCGCGCGATCAGAAATGTTTTTTTCAGATTGAATATCTCGCATCGGTCGAAACAGTTGAATGCAGCTTGATAAGTTATCCTGCATGAAAATATAATATTCTAATATTTTTCTCAATCTCTTTCGATACAAGATAACAATTATTGCTATCAGACGTTTCTACAATTCGCAAATTTTGAATAATTGGGTGTTGAAAATGGTTAAATCGAGACGCGAGTTGAAATTTGGTAGAACTCGCTAGATTGTCTTCTATACGTCACAAGTCACGGCACGATTCCACGATCGATACAGCCGACGCTGTCCATTGGCTTGGTAGCGTGGATGGTGCACGAGGAGAGGGGGAGTAACAAGTCATACGTTACGTCACGAAACGCCTCGAAGTTTCGAGCGTTCAAACAGCCAAAATTTAGCACCAAATTAAAAAGATGGTTTTCTTATTGATGTTTGGAGTTTATGACGGTGATTGGGTTATGGATAGAATAATCGATTTCCAGTACAAGTGCAAGACCTATTGGTGATTAGAACTGCCCATTAGACCTTGACGACCTTCTACAGTATATCCTTGATTACACGGGTAGTGCTGTATGCTGCAAAATTTCGTTTAAGTGTTATTCAACAGTTTTTTTTCACATGGAAATATCAAAAAAGTGTGTAACTAATCTTCAATCCACTAACACTTCATGCGTCTAACGCACGTTTCGGAAACCTCTTGACGAAGGAAACGCGTTTTCCAAAACGTGCGTTAGACGCATAAAGAGTTGGTGGATTAGAAAGTAGGTACACACCGTTTTGTTATTAGTTTTCTATCCGCAGTGAATTGAAATAGTTAACTGTGACGTAGAGAATTGCATAATGCACGTTTTGAAACGAAATCGAACTGTTTCATTATTTCTAGAAAGCTGTGAAACATTTTTCTTCGGACTTTTATTGGTTTTCTCTCCCAATAACTGGAATGAAACCATTAGAGATTATTAAGTCCTATTATTCTTTGGAATGTACCTGTGTGATATGAGTAATGAGCTACTTAAGGGGAAATTTTTTCGAAAGAATGTCAACAAATGAATAATTTTAAATCAATATATATTTCAACAATTTTGTCCTGGTTATATTTTAGGTATTATATGCTCGTTATCGATATTTGATTTCAACAGGAGTCTGGTTATTTCTCATCATTCGCTAGTGGTCTTCACTACTCATTTTTTCCATCACTTTGAACCATTGGCTTTCAAATTGTTTTTCACCTATTACACTGTCTTAAAGATGTTGGGAATGATTTGAGTCACAACTATCCCTATAAAATGCTTATTTCTTCGCGCGTAAGCCGTCTTTCATATGTCGACTATGAATACACATAAGGATACCTACAAATTCCATACTCACTACCCAAACACCTACACTAATAGTCCGCTAAAACGTAAGTATTTTGATCAATTTCGCCACGATGAAGGTATCAAAAGCAAACAATAGCTCGAATATAACAGGGATACTTTTGGAGGCAACAGTTCGTTTTTTTCAAGAAATTTTTTTAGTGCAAATAGTTGAGAAAAAAGTAAGATTGCGTAATGTTACGATTTTTAATATTCAAGAATTTTCGAGAAAAGGAAACTGAATGAAGTGAAGAATGAAAAAACAACTAACATTGCGCATTCTCACAAAAGAATCAAGTACATCCAAAAAAAAAAAATACTTACCGACGTCTGCATAATGACACCGCGTTTTACCCTATAAAAGTCAAAATTTCTCTAAATTTCAAGACTTCACGCTACTATCGTTGACGTTAAATCATGTACACCGCGATGTAGCTCCCTGACCTTGAGATATTACCGAGGTTCAATGAAACTGGAATGTGGCTGTGTTGCCTAGTCGTAATTCAATACCACGTGGTATTGTTTGCTCTTAGGAGCAACAGCATGAGCCCTAAGTTTGTCTGCAGCAAGCAGGTAACTTGCCATCACTCTGTATGGATGCAAATCTAGAAATATGAGGACACTTTATATCAGCATTTTCAAGTCTTGCATAAGAGGAGTCATTCTTCCACTACTTATTCCTGGTATTTCAGTACTTATATTGGTTCGATTAAATAGATATTTCATATGTATTGAAAGAATTTCTATCAGACTTGAAATGATTTGATCCTCGTGTGTGAATATGTTCTGAATTGCCTTTTAACCTTTCTTTTCTTTGAAGCAATGTGTGCCGATTCGGAAATCCTTGTATGCAAAGTGCTCTATAACACAAATAAAACGTATACTACATGAAACATTTTCAAGGCTTGAAAGTTCCTTGTGGAGCATGGTCCTCTCGTGGGATAAACTGCACCATATGTAGCAGCATAGATGGAATTTTCACCTCTATCGATAAATTTTATTAGATTTCAATGAACTGAACCATGTTCTGCAGATATGAATATCTGCACAGCCATATTGACATTCATGAAACCCCACTCAGGTATTGAAATTCATATCATTCTTTATTATTTTTGTTCTTAAGGACTAAATTTCATTTTTTGATGCATTCGATGTTGTTCAACGAATATAACGCATTGTTACGGAATTCGAATGGCATTCATCCCTTCATAAGAGTAAACAGTACCTCGAATATAACGGGGTGATTTTCGGAGGCCAGAGTTCGTTTTTTTCAAAAATTGTTCGGTGCAAATGGCTTGCGCTTGTTTCCAATTTATTATATTCAAGAATTTTCGAGGGAATGAAACTGATTTGGAGTGAAAAATGGAAAAACAGATATCATTCCGCATTCTCACAAAAAAATTAACTACATCCCAAAGAAAAGATTTTCAAAAAATAATCACTGAAGTCTGCAGAATGATACCCCGTTTTCTCCTCTTAAAGTCGAAATTTCGAGCATTCTAATATTTCTCGCTCAATTGGCTACGTTGAAACATGCGGACCATGGGAAGGTGCCTGACCCTGAGATATAACCGGGGTTTTTTGAAACTTGAATGTGGATGTGTAGGCGGAATCCAAGAAGCCATAATTCATCAGCCGGCGGTAATGTTTTGCCCTTAACCATACATTGATGTGTTTAATACATTTTTCATTTTGTCCGGAAAAAAACAAATAGTCATCAGTGATAACCGAATGTGGAAATGATTAATGGGTTTAACCTATATAGAAATAAAAGTGAATTTCTTAGAAAAAATACAAATGTAACATACACAACAAGTGAAAAGTGTACAGTGAACATTAACTATCCACCTCACAGACTATCTATTTCTGAGAAAAGTCCGTCGTATATGTATGTTAGGATATTCAAAAGGTTACTACATAATATAGAAAAAATTAACAGTTATATACAGTTCAAAAATAAAACCAAAAGTTCTCAATAAATCTGGAGACATAGCATAAAAGAGTATCTCCAATAATAATATAATAATAATGTGGAAACTTTAGTTGAAATAAAGCATCTATCTATCTATTTTGAATTTGCATCTTGATTTGACCATTTGTTGTACCCACTTTTTCAAAACTCACAAATGTTGGAACTGATCATCATGATCTTGTATTGAAATAGATCGGGAAAAACATAAAATAGGATATTTCGTATTACATGTCAGAGAAATTGGGAAAAAGAGTATAAATGCTGAATTACTACAGAAACATAAACTGAATCACCAACATTGAACTATCCAACTATTTTTTGATAATCCTGAAACGGGAAAGATGAATTCCCTATTCCATATTTCTTTTGCTTACTGTGTGTGGAGAAAAATGGACGAGACTATTGGTTTTATTCCTTTTTTTGTACCTAACAACAAGCGGCTATGGACCAGGAAGAAGAATAAACAAAAATTTCAAAAAGCTCTGCCGTGAAATCAGCAAATTTTGCGCGCATGTTCAATGTAGATGACCGCTTCAGCAACGAATTTGAACATGCACGCAAAAGCTGCTGCCTTCACGGCAGTGCTTTTCGAAATTTTTTACTGATGAATTACTGGATTTCAATTCGATCAAATCTGTATTTTTGGAAATATTTGAAAAATAAAATTGTGAATGGGTATATCTACGGAATCATTGGGCGGATTATACCCATTCACGAATTCGACCTTCGTTATTAAGCCCCAAACCTACTCTACAAATATCAAGTTTCTAAGTCGTTTCTTCCGGAAGTTATTGTGTTTACGGTCAGCCTAACGGCCGACTACGTAAACACAATAACTTCCGAAAGAAACAACTTAGAAACTCGATATTTGTAGAGAAGGTTTGGACCTTAATTACGAAGGCTGAATTCGTGAATGGGTAAAGTCCACCCAATGATTCCGTAGATATACCCAATCAAAATTTTATTTTTCCAATATTTTCAAAAATATAGATCAAATCGAATTAAAATCCAGTACTTCATCGAAAAATATCAGTTCGAAATTTCATATAGAATTTAATGAGGATGATATGATAAGAAAATCATAAAAAATATTTTTTCAAATTGTTCTAATGACACGATTATCACGAAATTTCGCATAAAGTTGTCCTTCAGCATATCAAAACTAGCTATCAGGACTGAATCAGTATTTCTCGAGTTATACCGAAAATATCAACGATATCGAGAAGAAAACCTCGAAATTTGACATATTTTTTCCCGATATCTCCAAAACTTATGATCGTATCGAACTGAAATTTGGTACACTGCTGTAAAATATGAAGGTCAAATGTGAGTGGAATGTCTTTTTGGATATGAAGAATGGTTTCCAGAAAAAAAAATGTTGGGAAAAAATTTCGAAAAATTTTTTTTTTTAAATTTACTGACAATATGATCCTGACGAAGTTTGGCTCAAAGTTGCGCGTTGTTATACTCCATCTAACTGCCAAGTTTAAATCTAATCGCTCCAGTAGTTTCTGAAATAAAAAATAAATAACTTCAGAACTTCAAGTGCCTATAACTCCGAAACTATTCGACCGATTTGGCCCATTATGGAACTCAACCGAGGCATTCTGATGCGCAACCTACCCTGAGAGTTTCAAGTTGCTAGCTTGCTTCTGTCAGTTATCGTGTCGACGGCCGGCCGGCCGGATAGAATCGATTTTGACACCGGATTCGTCATCAGTGAGTCCAACCTAGTCGATTGAGACCATTTTCGGCTCAATCATCCATAATTACAGACATTTGGACAAAGCGATAGCACGCTGTTCCCCTAGAACATGCGCGCAAAAACGAATCCGTCTGTATTTCAAAGAATATGCCGAAATACATTTAATACCGAAATATGTAAGGAGATGCCCATGCAATATTCTGCGAATTATAACGAAAGATTAGCTTGCACATTGGCGTGAAAAATCGGTGACAATTCCCTATCTTGATCATCCCAAATATTTATTATCGGTATCTTTGTGAAATACCTCACTAAATAAGCCTACGCAAAAATTTTTCCACCTCCACTCCGAGGTATTGGAATTTGTTCTGTAATTTACTGCCCTCTCAGGTATATATATTTGAAAACCACGAAATGTTCAGGAAATTTACGCAGTTCGGGCTACAAATTAGAAGTTTATATATGGCGTTAAGCCGGGATCATGACAATTTGAGATTATGAACTTTGTTGAGCTCACCTAACCGCCCAAATTTCCGCACAGACTACGTTATGGAAGAGGGTGTTCAACTGAATTTTTTATTTTAGGGGTTGTTAGCCTCGAACATCACGAAATATGGTCAATCAAATAGACGAAACTTTTTAAATACTATGGAGCCCCATCAAAATGAATAATGAAATAGGTACTGAATAAATGAATGATAAATAAAAGGGTACGGTGATAATAACACCAATAAAGTCAAGGAATATAGCAGGGTAGATCGTTCTGGAATTTCAAACAGAGATAGTTGAAATTCATTCAGAACATAAGCCGCTGTCGAAGACGAATGCTTCGTTTTTTGGAGAAAATATATCAGTAGGAGACTTCAGAAGAGGAACGAAATACACCTCATTAATTCAATCCAAATTCGAAAATAAACAATTTCTGAAAAAATTTTAAAAACAATTAATGAAGTCTTCATAATTTTTAACGTTGTTTTCTGGGTTTTCACTCCCAATATCTCAAACAGAACTATTAAAAATTAACGAGGACCAAAAATCAAAAAATTGTGTTTATAGTATTTCCTGTATTTGTGGACATATACAGGGGAAGCGTCTAGACCGTTAGCTATCAGAAAACGAGAGCACAAAAACAACCTAAAGAATACAAAAATCCCAAATAGCGAACCATGTAAGTTCGACCATTAGGAATCACATGATAGATCGGGACAATACAAAAATTCTGATGTTGGAATCAGATAATTTGAACAGAAAAATTAAAGAGTCCTCTTGCATTTTGTTGAATGGAGGGAGTAATTTTGCTCATTGTTCGGTAGAAATATACACTATTTGGCTGAATTTACTTCAAAAAGAAGAAGAACTAAAAAACTTTCAAACCAAATAAATATGTGTTGCTATGTTTTCTCAAAAATGTCAATTTGACAAAAGTCTCAAATCGAAACGAAAAATCGAACGAAAATAATTCTTGAAATTTTCTGCTTTGTTCGATGAGAGAGTCAGATTTGTACTCTGAGACGTCACAATTCGCTTTCTTTATCGTTTGTATTGTATTGTTCAGTAGGCAATCTGTTTTGCAAGAAACTGCCCTTGACAAATTGTTTAATACTGTAATCCGCAAGGACGTTTTTCAGGAAAAAAAAAATTTTTATTTAATTTTTAATAGTTCTGTTTCAGATATTGGGAGTGAAAACCCAGAAAAAAACAAAAAAATTATGCGATATCCTCCCAAAATATATAAGCTTTAATCCATACTTAAGTCTTCATAATTGTACGATTATATATTTTGCTTCGTAGTGTAGTGCAGCTCCATTAAATTATTGATTTAACTCGTATTTCAACAAATATAATACATTATTCATATCAGTGGAAAAATAATGCAAAGAGTTACTTCTGCATATTTTCAATTTCAAGGATATTTCAACATTAATTTTCTCGAAAAATGATATTGCTGTTTCTATCAAAAATGGGCGTTTCTTACAAACTCTAGCTTACCAATAATTAGAAGGGAACTATCAATTATGCACAATCTACTGTCAAATTTTGGTTTTTTCAATGAGGATATTCCTGTTGAAAAATTATTACTCTTAGTAGTAAAGTAAGTAGGCTACAACGCAAGGCTTCTCATGAAAGAAACGTTTTATTGTTACAGTCAGTAACTGACCAGCAACAGGTATTCCTGTTGAAAAATTATTACTCTTAGTAGTAAAGTTAGTAGGCTACAACGCAAGGCTTCTCATGAAAGAAACGTTTTATTGTTACAGTCAGTAACTGACCAGCAACAGGTTTTTTGAGTGGACAAAGCAAATGTTCTAGATATTGACAAGCTAGATTTTGTCAGAAAGGACCTCTCTTCGATGGAAAAAACAGAACCTTTTTCAAGATAGAAAAAGATTGTTGATGGTGCCAATCCTCAAATCACTATAATATGTTCAATTTATTGATTCAATTCGCAGAAGTAGCCTTATTAATGTAAAAAAAACTCTGATAAGAAACTATTCTCGGAGACACCCTGGAAAATGAATCGATAATTTTTCTTCATGTTGATATAATAATCAACGTTTGACAATACTTTGAAGATAAAATTATAGTGAAGCACAGCTGCGCTTGTGCGCATATTCCAAATGGTTGCCTAAGCGATTATCTACTCTCGAATTGACTCAGCATTGATACCAGTTTTACTTCTTGATGGATATTTTTTCAATTGTTCTTATGACCCGGTGACCACGATATTTGCATGTACATCAGAATTTGCCAACCAGTTACTGCGTTTCATTATTCGTATCACTGTTATTATAATTATCGCGAAAATATCATGGACGCCGAGCGGAAAACCATGAAATTTGGCATATTTTTGTTTCAATATCTTCGAATAACTACTCTATTTGAGTGAAACTCGGTGTACTGTTGATAATAACTGACTTCAACGTATGAGCCAAATTTCATGGAAAAATTTGATGAATAGTGTCGGAAAAAAAGGTCTACAAAAAACTGCTAAGTTTTCGTATTTTCTTCAAATTCACTAATGATACTATCCGAATATAAATATTTACGTCTGTATTATAAAATTATTATACCGCGTATATAGGAATAGGAAACCAAAACGTTTGGCCAATACGATCCATTAACCAACTTGTATGTCGCATTTCAATGCAGAATCTACCCTGAAACTGTCAAGACGCTAGCTCTTGCCGTTCTCGGAGTATCGTGGCAACCGTTACAGAATGAATTCTGACATCGAATTCTTCATCTAACATAATCGATTGAGACCAATTTCAGTGAAAACGTCTTAAATTGTATGCATTTGGGTAGAACGATAGCTCGCAAAAATGTATAAAAAAGTTAAACATTCTAAAAATAGCGTAGAGCAAACTGATAGTGGCAAACATTTAATAATTTCATAATAACACGAATATCACAAAAACGGTAAGATCCTCAAATGAAAGTTTCTCTCAAAACTGCCAGAGTTCCATTTGTTTTGCATTCTCTTTGCAAAATACGGGCCTCTTTCTTTTCTAACATATCTATATTTGGCGCATGATTTTTTTTTCTTTAATCCATGGCTTTAAAAATGGCGATTAAAAATAATATCAGTTTTTCGGAATAGTATATAATATATATAGTAATAATGACAGAGGCGTAAATTTCGTCGTTCTAACAAAAAAAAAACGCTTGAGTAAGGTTAAGTGGTGTTTTTGAGTCATGTATCATATCCATCTGGAAAATGCGACGAAAAGAGGGTTTATGTCACAATATTCTCCTTTGACACGACGGTGAAGAGTTCAGAAAACGATATGCTGATTTATGAAGTACTTAATAAAGGAAAACTCCGAAGATAAATATCATTCGCTTGTGCTTTCGTTGAGCCGAAATGTCAGTTCGAGCAACAAATCGTGTCGAGGAGATATTTTATATCACCGGTGACATGAGTAACGAAATAATATATGTATATAAGATTTGAAATAATATGCCGTGAGACGGTTGAGAAATGATGGACTACCCTGAGCTCTAAGGAATAGATTCGAGCGAGCATCATTCTGAAGGGATGTAACGTTGTGTTCTTACCTGTTCAGTACAACAAGCTCACAATAAAGGATTATTTGTTAAAATTTTTCTGCGTGAACCTGAACAGATTTTCGGAAGAATGGATACATTCTTACTTTCAAAATTAATTCTTCAAACAACGATCAAAAAACAGGTGGAAAATCATTGAGTGAAGGGAAAACAAATTTTAGAAAACCACTGACGTGAAGCCTGTTGGAAAGGCTATTATAAATAAGAAAAGATTCGGCACTCTAATGCAGTTTATTTCGAATATAAATGCACCAGGGTCCCTTGTCTATACACTTATATAATGTAAACATTCTGAATGGGCATTTCTGCTTCGAGTCGGGAATGGACCACAAGTACACCTAACAACTTTGATTTAATGCGACTTAATTTTTGAACATTCAGCGGGGACTGAAAAACCAACAAAGACAGAAGCTTTTGCACGCAGTTTCAAATTCGTTTTCCAAGCGGTCATCTTTTGTCCCAATGACCCCTTTGAACGAATCTTCAATTCGTAATGAAAACATTTGGCGATCTTAATCTCATATGATTCTCATGAAATTCATAGTTTTAGTTTTCCAACCAGTACTAGATTTCAATTCGATCCAATCTATACAGGGTGGTCCAAGTAGTGACGTCAATAATTTTTTTCTAGATTCCTGACACCTGCACGTATCCAAAACTACCCCATGTTTGTCACGCGATTTTTTGTAGTTTTCGAGTTATATTTTTTTTGTGTTTTTTCAGTTTATTTTGCCAGCGAGGTGTCAAAAATTCATATCTTTTCATGTAGTAGGTATTTTGCAGAAAATTTTTCTGTAACATGATCTCCCTGAATGTTGTTTCAATGAAAAAAATTACTCAGCTTCCGAAAATTACTCAAAGCTTTTCAAAGAACGCTTGAAAATAAGAACTTCAGTTTCAAGTAGGATTCACTCAAATATTCAACATCAATTTATAAAAACAAAAAGGGATTTTCATCATTTCTGGCTGAGTTTAAGAACTTCGCACGGTCCTAAACTACCAAAATCATAAAAAAATTGTACTTTATTCGCCATTATTTGCTGTAATCCGCCATCGAAGGCTCAAAATCATTGAAACACGAAGTTATTTTTCTACTTTTTATCATTCTTATGGCAAACTAACCTTGAAAATGTGAGTTATTCTAATTGAAATTCCTGTAAAATAATTTTGGCCCGTGTTATATTAACATCAAGATGGATTGGAAGTGCAGGGCCGATCGAATGGCCTGCGCGTCCGACAGACCTGAACCCCATCGATTTTTTCATTTGGAGATTTTACGAACAGCTGGTGTCAGCGACAAATAACAACAACAAAGCAAAATTAAGACAAAAGCTTTCAGAACCGGAAAGAAAAATAAAACAAAAACGTTGACGATTATGTATTCAAAGTGGAGGAAGAGATTTTGAAAATTTATTATAGTGAATGGTAATTTTTCAGTAATTTGTGCTTTCATTTTTCGCTTAAAAGCAAGTTATTTCACAACTTCCAATCTTGAAATATCCTCACGTTTTCAGTCAGTGGTGAAACCAAAAAAAACTATTGTTTACAGGAGCTACAGTTCAAGTTCGAATGAATTTCATTTGAAATTACTTAAGAAACACATTTTTGAGTTTAATTTAGCATAAGAATGATAAACTGTTGTAAAATATCTTCAACCGTGTTTCCATGATTTTGAGCCTATCTGCCCTCGAAGTCCGACTACAGCAAAAAAAGAGCTCATAATATACTATTTTTTTCTTATGATTCTGATAATTTAGGACCGTGCAAAATTTAAAACTCTGCCAGAAGCTATGAAACTCCTTTTTGTATTTTTTAATTGATGTTGAATGTTTGAGTGAATCCTACTGAAAACTGATGTTCTAACTTTCAAGCCTTCTTTGAGCAACTTTAAGTGATTTCAGGAAGCTGAGTTATTTCTTTTCATTCGAACAACATTCAGCGAGGTCATATTACAGAAAAAAAATCTCTAAAATACCTAATAAATAAAAAGATATGATTTTTTGAAACCTCGCTGGCATGACGAATCGAAAAAACACAAAAAAAAACTATAACTCGAAAACTACGAGAAATCGCATAGCATACATGGGGTATTTTCGGATAACCTCAGGTGTGAGGAATCGAAAAAAATTTATTGACGTTACTACTCGGACCACCCTGTATATTTGGAAATATTGGGAAAATAAAATTTCGATGGGTACATTTGCATTGGGTGGATTTTACCAATTTTCGAATTCGGCCTTTATTATAAAGGTGCAAACCCTATCTTCAAATATGGAGTACCTAGGTTGTTTTTTCCGAATTTGTGTTAACGAATGGCAGCAAAGGCGACCGTTGATGATTCTTTTCTCGGAGCGCATCTGTCAAATTTTGAACAACTTTCTCCATAAACAAGAGGCAAAGAAAATGTTCGTTTTGAAAACTGAAATGTTGCTATCGTTATCAACGCATGAATTAAATATGGTTATTCTGTTGACGAAGTTGACAAAAATGAAGTTCGCAAAATAATTCCTTTCAGATGTAACTCTTCTAATGTCACTGAACTGAATATTTTCTCCGTGAAGAATCAGAAATCGAAATTGATGGAATGGAATCAGAAACGGAATCACGTTATAGAAAGTCAAAAAACCCATAAGAGCCATATTCTGAATAACGCTATATAAGTTTAAAATTTACCTCGGATATATCTGAAAAACAATACGATTATTACTTGCGTATTAAATTTAATTGAAGCAAAAATATAGACTCAACAGGGGTCCACTATAAGGCATTTATGGTTAGCATATAATACAATAAAAATGCTCCCGCTGGCAAAGGGTAACCTGGCACAATCTCCTTCGAATTTATTTAATGACTTGTACTAATAATCGAACAAATGTTTAACGGTATTCAAATAAAATCGTTAAAAGCCCGCTCTTTGGGAGAGATAGCATAGCCGCCTCGATCTTGCCAGCAATTAATTTCCCATTTAAAATATCTTCGCACTGCAAACAATTCGAGTTTTTCTTCTCTTGTTCGGATGGCAGAGACTACAAATTACCCTCGGGTCTCCGGCAGAAACAGCACATTTTTATACAACTCTCTCGAGAAGTTTGGATATACTCTTTGTCCCTGAGATATTGCCGAAATATCGCTTTGGAGAAAAGTATCGGGATTTTCATAAGGATTCTCTTGCTGTTATTGTAACCCGAACAAATTTATTACATTTCTTGCTCTCTCTGTTCATCTGTTTAATGGCAATATGAAAACGTTCATTGCATTCTCACTTAGAGTTTCGTATTGATCGAACAGACTGCTTGGATAACATGAAATTTCAGATAACTAATTGAATCTAGATCCTCTTCTCGCCTTGAAAAGATTAATTCAACTATAAAGGACTATTAAAATCTCAATTTTTCTCGAACTCAAAATGAGGAATACCATCTTAGAGAATCAACCTTTTAAGATATTAAGGAATCACACAATAAAACGAATAGTGATGCCCTCTAGACGAGACTGTCTGAAAGTCTCTGATGTTCTTTCTCTTCATTTAAAGTGGAGTCTGAAGTCAACTTGAGTATTTCCATTGGGGAAATAAAACAAGGTGTGCTCACAACTAAGGCTTATTTTCGTGCTGTTAACGCATGACGTCACTCAGATAAATAATTCCTGTTCATCAAACATAACCTTTCTTTATCGAAGTTTTCGAGCTACCTAAAGGTGGTTTGTGATTTGATAGCATTTAAGGCTAGGCCAGAGCACGTGTAGCTGTTTGTTGTATATTTTAATGGGTTATTATTGAGCTAAAGAATTTGAGTGTTCCAAAATGCCCTCCTGTGCTGTGGACCCATTTTATAGAAATTTTATGAACAAAGAAGCATTTGAGTATCGATTAAAACTTCTTTGGAAGATTTCACATCATTTTTGAGGTTTTTATAAATTTTCACTCCCAATATCTGAAACAGAACTATTGAAAATTAAATAAGATTGTTTTTTCATGAAAACGCCCTTGCGGATTACAGTATCAAACTTTTTGTCACGGGCAGTTTCTTGCAAAAAAGATTGCCTTATGAACAATACAGGAACAATACAAACGATAAAGACAGCGAATTGTGACGTTTCCGAGTACAAATCTGACTCTTTCATCAGACAAAGCAGAGAATTTCAAGAACACGATATGAATATCATACTAATATCATACTAAATTTTTTGATATCATATTCTTGAAATTTTTTGCTTTGTCTGATGAAAGTGTCAGATCTGTAATCTGAAATGGCGCATGTTGCAGCAGAGCGCCATTTTCAACTTTTTTATTAGAATTTCACTGTCAAAAAGGATTTTCTGACCGAAATTCAAAAATTTTACATTGAGACAAATCAGAATCTTATAAGGAATCCATTTCCATCATAAAATAAGGAGCTTTTCATTTGGAAAACGAAAGTTGATATGTCCCTTCTGGAAGTCACACGAATCTCAAAAAACCTAAGTTCAGTCATCGCTTTTGTAAAAGCTTAAGCCCGAAATCGCGAACGTGAATTTCGATTACTTCCCAAATATATTCTAACGAACGGTATTCTTGGGACACCTGGTATATATATAAACTTCGATGTTCGATTGATTGGTTCTGGCCGGGATGTTTCTCGTGATTGAGATGGAGCAAACAAAACCAATTAAATTTCCGTAGCTGATTTCATGGATTGTTTCAAAGTTGTGGTGGGATGAAATTAATACATCACTGACGAACCAAATTTAATTTTTATGTGTTCTCGGTGGTGAAGTCGGATCAATATTGAATTTTCTGATGCTCTCCATTCTGCAAATAGAAATAACTGAAAATATTATGGTATATGTATTTCTGGGGCTATTTGCCATTTTTTATGAATTTCACAGGGAAAATTAAATTGATTTGTCTGGAAATTCTATCCTTTGCTGATCGATGATTTCAGGCGTGCTATGAACGTTTCCAATAGCACGAAATTCGGAAATAAAATTTTTACAGCGTGAAAATCACAAACTGAAAATAATTATTCCTTCCAGATTTCAGAGTATTCGAATTACAGGTCGATTTCATTGAAAAGATTGCGTCTCTCCAAAGTATTTCGAAATACTAAGGCTAATGTATGTGGAGTGCACTGTCGTAAGGAATATGGACCTTGCATTCAGTTGGAATGAATCTCTCATTCTATTGCATTGGATCTTGCATTAAATTGTAAGATAATGCGTCTATGCTGTTGACTGTCTTGAAGAGCCAATTTCAGACTTTACAAACATTTTCAATGTATAGGTGAAATAATTGCCAACAGAGAGAATATTAAGAGTACATTGAGGTAGTCTACTGTGATTCATTTCAATAAGTTTAATTCATTTCACTTTCGCAATTTCTGCGAATGGAATCTTAATGAAATTGAATATCTAAATCAATGATATCATTCACGGATCTATGTTGCTATATAGATTATTTGTTGAAGTGACATAAACGTGTACTAAAGTATGTTTCATACTTTAATATATTATATATTAGGAACTATATCAAAATCTCAATCTACCCACAGCAATTACATGAATCCCCCTGTATACTATAATATTTTATTGAACAAATTTTGAATGAGATACCCTTGGAAATCAATTCAACGAAACGTTTGTGAGCTGTTTCACTGTTATTTGTTTGGAAGTTCAGAATTTGTTAATATGTTTCCCTAAGAAATCTACTCTGGTCACAATTCTGAAATATCTGGACAAATTTGGTATTTGAGTACTTTAGGAGTTATCTCCAGATTTCAATACAAAGTAATATAAAAGTATATGTATTGAATTATGATAGATAAATAAATAAATTCAACTATTGTTGAAAGAAAACATGTGCTAATAACAATCACTCATACTCCATATTTATTTCTTTGCCTGCTTACTTTCCACCAAAACAACCATACAGAAGAAAATGTGTTTCCTCGGAGGCACACCTGAACAAAAAAAAAGTTTTGACCACCAAGAATGGCTCACCCTTTATATCTAGGTGATATAAACCATTCTTCGACATATCCCTGACAATTTTCAGAATAATTAGCGAAAAGTTTTTTTCTCTGTAGACTAGGATTGATTTTCCGAATTCTTATTAATGTTGAATACTGACATAAGGAAAGATAGTCAGTCATTATGTCAGCTACTTATTTCTTCAAATAAATTCAACAGAAATGCTTCGATTTTTTCCATTCATAATTTTTTTTGAGTTATTTCATTTACAACTACGGACAGAATCTCAATATGGCAGATTAGTCGTTTCTTGAATGAATTAGAAAAAGTGTTTAATTTTTCTTATTCTCCTTGAACATTGAGTGAATATAGGCCAATTACCAAAAAAGCCTGCGAGTTTTGAACCAAAGGCATAGGTGAGTCTAAAATGATCACAAATAAAGATTATTACAAATATTTCGAACAAATTATGAAGCTCTCATTCCAAAGGAAAAGTGTGAGATAAATTAACTCAGTTACCAGCTTAATCTACAAATGAAAAGAAGTAGAAAAAGACGACGTGATGTGTCAGGAGCTTTTACGCGGATCTTCGTTGCCTGAGCGGTCACCTATTCGCGGTTCTAACATGTCAAACAAACCCAGGTTTACTTCCTGATGTGAAGGTTTTGCGATGTTCTGATCATATTTACTTTCCCCACAAAATTATGCACGAATCTTCAGGCGATCAGTTTCCAACCAAAAACTTCCGATCCGTATTTTTGGAAATATAGAAAAAATTAAATTTTGCATGGGTATACTGAATCACGGTTAGTATTTTACGACAACCGAAGGAAGTCCAAAAGGAAGAACCCAGAGACTCGATGTTTGGTCAGTAGGTTTGGACCATAATAACGAAGATGGAATTCTTTCTTGAGAAAACCAAATGATTCTGCATTGAAACTTAAATCCAGTACTTGAAAAATCACAGCTAGATCTTCATGCAGAATTTTGTGAGGACCATATGATCGCGAATTTCAAAAAAGTCGAAAAAAAGTTATAAAATATTCTTCTAATCCTCACGAGATATCATTCCTCCAATTTTCTGTATCAGCATTATTTATAAGCGAGTTTCAGTTTTCGCTTCATATGATCAGAATTTCTTGAATTATCAAGAAAACACAACACTTCCAAAAATGAACATCGGATCGACCTGAAAATTGGTACACTGTCTCGAATAGCAACTTCAAAGTAAGTGCAAAATTCTTGGAAAAAAACTTTCAACGAAACTTCTTGGGAATTTTTTTAAATTTTCTGAGGACTCCTCATGAAACATTGCGAAAAGTTTTGAGTCGATATTCCCAACCTCATTACGGAGTTGCACTCTGATCGCTTCAGTTATTCTTGAGATTTCGAGAAACTTCTCTTTAAATTTCAAATTTGTGTAATACCGAAAATGTTCGGCTGGTTATGGCAGAAAAAATAAGAATACCAAGAAATCGAAATTTGACCTCTTACTTTCCAACAGTTCTGACAATTACTATCAGATGGACTTGGTAGTTGATACACTCTTTTGAATATTAACTCCAAGGTTAGTTCATAGATGTTGAGAGTTTTCGACGAAAAAATTTCCAACGAAACTTGGGAATTTATTTTTTTTTCCTAAGACCCCTCATGAAACATTGCACAAAATTTCAAGGAAATATATTTATGGATGGTTTTACATCATGTACTGAAACATTGGTGACACCTTCAAACTACCTGAATAGACAGTTCAATTTTTGTACCAAAAATTTGAAAAAAATATTGAGCAGTATGAAATAAAACGTTGTACTATACACGGCCGGGAAATGTCATTAAAATACTCATCTAGAAATTCCAGACTCGGCTCCTTCGTCGCCTCGTCCATCTAGACATCTAGACTCCTACTTTAATGTGCTATTTCCCGGCCTTGTAACGTAAATTACTATTTCATCAGTATGAACAAATATTTTCAGAAATTAAATCGAATATCACAGACAAACTAGCTGGTTCTTCATGGGGGGCTGACCCTACAACTCTTCGTACGTCAGCTTTGGCTTTAGTTTTTTCTGCTGCTGAATATTGTTGTTCGGTTTGGTTTAATAGCGCTCATGTTAGTATATATATATATTCTTTTGAGAACGAGCATTACAATTCTAAGATATATCAAAGTGTTAGCAGAGGAAATGTAAACGGGGTACCATACATATTTGCGTATGATACAAGAGCACAGATAAAAACCTCAGGAAAAATTCTGTCTCCCCGCATAAGTGTAGTAATTTGTTTATAGAAGATGGATGGCATCTTTTTCATTTGAAATTAATTTTTTCGTCATCTTGAATTCATTTCGACAAAATATTTTGACATAATATCTGAAACAGAAAGAGGGACAGAAAACCAGAAGGAAGCTGTAAATAATATCACCTACATTTGCTCATGACCGAGAGGGTCTTTCAACCAGGTTCAGTCCTCCAAGCGATGATTTTCAGATCCTCAGATAAACGAAGAACGCTACAGGCCCCTTTATTGGGGAATCATCTCCCATAGATCCATAATTGTTCATTTCGAACTAGAAATCTAATAAAATATCGGGAATAAAGTGAAAAACTTGTGACATGTATTATGTCAGGATGACATAATAGTTAGTAAAATAGATGTACAGCTTAATGTTGCTATGAGAATCATTAGTGCGACCATAAGATCTATACCTTTACAGTGGTTACCAGTTCTCTCAAATATTGTACCGCCCCATATTCGTAGACAGGTTGCAGTGATAAAGTCTTGGGATAAATATCGTTCCTTTCCGAATTTATTCCCAATCATGTCTTATATTCCGGATTTTAAAATTGCTAGATTGAAATCTCGTAAACCTTCATGGATCAACGATTTTCTTCACACCAATAAAAGTGACAAAGAAATTTGGCGTTCGGAATGGAATTCGTGTAATGTTTTTAACAAAGGTTTGATCAGCGATCCTTCAGAAAAAGTTCATGGTTTCAATCTTCCTAGGAAAATTTGGTGCATTTTGAATGGACTTAGAACCGGTCATGGTCGCTGTAATAGTTTCCTCTTCAAATGGAATTCGGTCGAAAGTCCAAGGTGCGAGTGCGGAGAAGAAGAGGAAACAATAGAACATTTAGTAAATACTTGTCCAATATATAAATTTGACGATGGTTTCGAGGCAATTCATTCGGTGTCTGATTCTTTTTTGAGATGGATTGCGAACTTCAAATTAATTTAATGAGTACTAAATCATTTACTAGTTCATATTAGTTTTTTCGTCTCCTTTTTTGTTTTCAGGTATGTTTCCAAGATTTCAACCTGCATCGCATAGGAAGGAGGAAATTTTGTCGATGAAAAAGAAGCCCTTCAATAAAAAACAACAATTTCATTACACTTATACGGGGAGACAGAGTTTTTCCTGAGGTTTTTATCTGTGCTCTTGTATCATACGTAAAAATGTATGGTACCCCGTTACATTTCCTCTGCTAATACTGTTATGACACAAATTGTTTGATATAAAAAAAATGTAATGCTCATCTCAAAAGAATATATATATATAGTCCGAGAACGCTGTGTTGCTCATAACGAGTGCGTAATGGCGGTTCAGAATCAATGTTTAGTGCTATTGTTGGTTGTTATTCGACAAGGCTAGCATATGATAGATTGAGAATTTGTCATGAAGTGGCTTGAAGGGGTTAACCCCTACGCTGTATTGGTGGCCAAGCGTAACGAAGGGGTGGAAACCAGGTGCTTCCGTTATATTCAATTTCGGATGCGACATCAAACGAACTACATTAATTTAGGTTGATCAATTGACCTGGCATAAGCAAAATACTTTCAAAGGGCCAATCCGATTGAGGAACCTGATTGAATCAACATGCTGCCCTGGTTCGTTGCGATGAACTCTAAAGGGCAAACACACAGACTACTGACTCTCTTCATTGCTTTATCTCGCTTTCTGTATGAATGATGTGGTCCGAAGCTAGGATATTTTGAACGTATCCTACTCTACAATAATATGTAATTGAACCCTTAATACTCTGTCCTATTATTCCTGTCTTTTTTGGTTTATTATTTGATAAAATCAAATAATAAACCTTAGTGATAGACCAACAAAAAAATTTTAACCCCCTGAAAATTTCACAGTTTACGTTTTGGAGTGAAAGAATAAGAAAAAATCCGTCCGTCCGCCGTCCGTTATCCGGGGCTTTTCTCTGGAAGTACTGAAGTCGCTCGGGGTTGATCCTCCAAGCTTTTCAGCAGGATCGGTGTACCCTAAGGGCTCTAAATAGGGGGTTAGGGGGAAAAAATTTTTTTCTCGAAAACTTACCACCAAATTTCCATGAAACTCTGAACGTTGATTACTGTTGCATAACTTAACCCAAAAAATTTCACCCGGATGATTTCCGACCAGTGGTTCCTGAAATATAAAGAAAAACGCTGCAAATTTCCAATAATATCGAAAACGAATTATCGCATTCGGTTCTGAGTTGTTTAAGATATCAATGGTATATTGGGTTACCCTTGTGTAAAATTCGCAGTGTTTTCATTTCTATTTACATAGTTATTTGTTGCTAATTTCCCTGAATACCTGGCATTATAACACCCCGTTTTTACGCGCTTGTTCTGGGGAACAGCGCGTTATCGCTTCGTCACAATGTCTGTAATTTTCTAATTTTTAGCCGAAAATGGTCTTGAATGATTGGGTTGAACACACTGAAGAAGAATCCGTGGCGACTTGATGAAATTGCCAGATAAGGTTTGGAGTCAAAATTTCTCGGTTAAGGTCATTTATGGGTGAAATCGGTAGAATACTTTCGGAATTAGGTCCATTTGAAATTTTACTGTTAATTCTTCGATATTTCATGAAGTACCGATTTGATTAGATCAAAACTTTGTCGACGGTTTTAAAATACCAATGCGCAACTTAGTGCTGAATTTTGTGTGGACCCAGAGGTTAAAAATCAAAGGAAATCTTCATTCGAATATTTTTCAAATATTCGTTGAAAAATATTTTTTTTTTGAAAAAAAATTGATCAATTTCAGCGAAGTTTGGTCCATACCTTCGAGTCACTATTTAACAACAATTTTTCAGATTTCAATTCGATCCGATATTCACCTTCGGAGATATAACGAAAAAAATATGCCAAATTTCGTTGTTATTCAAATTTTATCTCAAGAATAACAGATGCAATGAAGTTTCTTCAATATTTCAAGAAGTGCAGATGCGATCAGATCGAACTTCGTAATTATATGGAGAATACCAACGCAAAACTTACAGAATTTTGTATGGATCAAGTCACCAGAAAATCCTTGAATAATGTTTATTCGAAAATTTTTGAAATTTTTGTGGAAAAATTTTTTTCTTCGGGAAATGTTGATCAGATCTTAACGAAATGAGGCACAGATATTTAAATCAGTATTCAACAACAATTTCTCAAATTTCAATTCGATACGATATTCAATTTCGGATATATATGGAGAAAAATATGTATATGTATAAATCGTTTAGGCTTATGTATACTTATGTACCTATTGTACATTGAAGGTAAAATATAATTTCACAATAGGATAATCAAAATTGTCTGGAATTTCGGCTAGTGAAGCATCACAATACCTATAAGGATACCTTCCAGTTGTTCGGATTAATATCTTCAATATGAAGTCCCCTGAAACAGCGGAAAGCCTAGTTCGTAATTTCAGGAGAATGTATGTATTTCTCACGATTTCAATTGGAATTCTTCTGATATTACAGAATAAGATATATATATCATGCAAAACAACCTGAAAGGAATAATAAATAATAATAAAACATAGAGAATAAAAAAATAAATAATAATAATAAAACCAGAATTATTCAGTTTTTCGAAGGAATTCAGGAATCTCACAATATATTCTCCTAGATTATTTTCATCTCAAACCTCCAAAGTTTGCCAACAACTGAAATTCCACTGGAAAACTATCCAAAGTCATAAAATAGACAATAATCTGCAGTAGCAAAACAAAGATCAGTTTACAAAAACAATAACAAACTCTTTGTTTGTCCCTCCAAAGGTCATGTTGTGACGTCAGCTGAAGGTGCTCTACTCGTATTACCGCTTCCGACTACTTTTCCATTTTGTCCAGACACGAAAATCTAATGCTGAAATGCAAATAATTAAACATTGGGAGTGAGTTTATAACACACAACAATAACAAAAACGTTTAACAATACGTGTACTTTTGGAGCGACCGTTAAAACCACAACGTTATATTTAGCGCACCATAATAGAGAGATATTGCAACTTTTGAATAGCGCAAGCGTTATGTTATTACGGTGCGCTTTATATAACGTTTTGGTGGTTAACGTGGATTTAACGGTCGTTCCAGAAGTAGACGTATTGCTACACGTATTTGTTACCGTTACGTTAGTTATCAGTTTGTTTGGTTAGGTTATGTGAGACGTCAGATTTTTGTGTAACAAACTCACGTTTAAACTCCTAAAGCTTGATAAATTGCATTTCTGCGTTAGTTTTTTGATTCTGGACAAAATGAAAATGGAATCGGTAATTTCACGTGGTGCTTGTGCAGAAGAAGTGGAAATAGTTATATTACACAATATAATTGGCATGGTTCAAACTATTTCTAATTTGCAACCCCTCATGTTGCTTCCAAAAGTATTTCTCAATTCGTGAAAAAGTAACAAATACCTATTTATGAAAAAAATTTGGTTAGGTAGCACTAATAAATCTAATATCAGTTTCAGTTGTGTGTAAGAGGTATTGTAAAATAGATTTGAAAAATCTGAGGAAGTTGTGTAATTAATTCCGAAAAACATATCAACAAACAGCTTCTCTATGACAGTGATCGGAGCCGAAAGAGCCCGAAGTTTAACGATTCCTTCCGATATAGAATAGCGCAACGTAAATTGCGGCTCGCAATTTTCCGTAAATAACGGAAGACGCTAACGCTATTAACGTCGCGTTATTCTGAAACTGAATCCGCGCATGCTTAGATGTCAAAAATAACGTTTGCACAAATAACGTCACACAAATTTGACACTGCAATATCTCTCTAATAACATTACGCTTGCGCTATACAAAAGTGGCAATATTCCTCTAATAAGCCTTGCCCTTAGTTTATTCAACATACACGTTGAATTCAAAACAGGCATGTGCTCTGATCATCACATGCGTGATAGCTCTTGCTGTGACGCATGCGTCTGATGCAAGTGAAAATGAACAAGTGTTTGGTAATACCATAGAAAAGTGTCGGTAGTTTATTAAGAGCAGGTAGATCATACTGTTATCTGAAGCCATGTGGATATTTGTTTCTAAGAATAACACTAGTGATATGGGCGTGAATGTTTCGAAGGATAAAAAATAATGCCACTGGAGGACAATTCAGTGGTACAGGTCAGGTTGAAGTATTTTCCAGTATTGAATTAAAAATTGTTTTACATTAATATTCCTTACCCAGCCTTCATTTGAAGTTAAAATCGTGAATAGCCTCAAAAAATCGGAATGCTGTTCCTTTGTCACTAAACTTGCTTGTCTATCTATGTATGATGTTAATCATTCAAAATAAACAGAAAAATCGATCATTTCAGAAAACATTTTGCTTCGTTGTAAAACCGTCTTCTCAACCCTTCCCCAGAAACTAAAAGTCGGAGAGCTCATCACACATATTTCAAGAAGTTTTTGTTTCAAGTGGAAATTTTTCCTGATGGTGTGTTTAGGATTGATGAGAATTTAATCGGGCGTCTCTCTGTTCTACCTGGGTACATCAGTGTACAAGAGTGTTCGATTCAGAACCAAACATGAATAATTCGACAATGCAAATTGCCAAGGAGTGGAAAAATCTATGAGGCAGACGATTTCAAACGTCCAACAAATTCACCACAGTTTTAGGTTTAGTATGAATTCTCCAAAATGGTCTGCCTATAGATTTTCTTACTCTAAGGCAGCTTTTTGTTTGTTCCTTAATCAAACATTCTTGTACCTAACCTTAATTTGAATTTTTCAGGTATTTTTTTTTCAGTTATCCCCTCGACAATCGTCTGCCTAATTGATTAGTTTACTCTTTGGCAATTAAATTACCGTATAATATTCTTAGTTCTACCCCGACTAAAACATTTTTCTTGCAAATATTTTTACAATATTTTGTATACACAGAATTGGTGTGGTCAAGGAGACATTCAATCACATCACTCATCTATCCTTTATGTACCATTTTATTAAGTTTTAGCTTGAATCAAACACTTCATGAAACATGTGTCATGAGCTCTTGGACTATAATTAATTCTTCAATTTCACTAGTTAAAGTTCGAAACCCCCCTGCAATTTCCGTTCATAATGAAGAAGGCTACCACGGAGTCTGATGCTGCGAGCAAATCCATAAAATTGTTCAGGATCCTCCATCAATATTTCGAACGTCAGTTAATGGTTGTTCAAATGGTGGTTTTCGGGTTATTTTCGCTAATCTGCATGTGGAATCTGCAAGCGAGCCTGGTTCACATGTAATGCATGGCAAATCCAGAATGGACATCGTTATAATATAATATGAATATCAGGACTGGTGGATCAACGTAAGTAGAAACGTAGACATGATTACAATGGTATAATGAGTCAAGCAGATTGATTCTTTGTTTGCAGACATGGAACGTCGGAAGGTTGAGACATTAATCGGTTAATCTATTCAAATAAATCAGCCACATCTCATTTCAATGCAAACTGGAGTAAAAATCTAGCAGACAAAAGAATCGGATGTCGTATACCAGTCCAGTTATTTTCAAAAGAACAAAAGAATTGAATTTTGATATTCGCGGTAGACAGCCGAGGTTAATTTATTTAACGGTCATATATACAACTGCGTTACGTTTGAGACGTAAACGAATGCTAAGGTAGGTGCACCATGCATGGAAGAAACACAATTACCTTGACATGTGCACAAACACACAAATTCACTTATGTAAGAGGGTAATCGCATGGAAGTCACCAATAAATTTGGGTTTCGAATAGGCAGAAACGTTTATCAGAGATAACCATGTCTACAATCAAGTTACTTTGAAAGAGACAGTTTGAAAATTCTAGGAAAGTGGACTTTGATATTGACCAACTTTGTTGCAATGAAGATATAATACAGAGTGGTCCAACGAAAACTTAACACCCCGATTTTTTTACTTCAAAATGAAACTGTGGAAAATCACTCGGATCCGTCAATTCCTGATTCGAGGGGGAACAACTTTTCCGCTTTTTTATCCCCGGTACTTCAACTGCAACCCCCTAACGGGGGTGAGTACAACTTCTTGATTTTGAATAGGGATGAGGGGAGTTGCAATAACTAATTTCAAATATCGTATCGATTACTATCTGACCCTAAAATTTCGCTTCAAAATATCCATCGATAATGGAAAAACATCAGCGAAAATAGTGAAAGAGGCAATGTTATCTCGAGAATACTATTCGTATCCGACACATTTCGAACGTAGTTCAGTTCAGTAGTTCTGTTGCTAAGAGCGAACGCTACCACCAGCCACTAAATTACGGCTTCTGCAACAAAGCTACATTCCGGTTTCGTTAGACCGCGTAAATATCTCAAGATCAGGTACCTGCTTAAGGTCTGCATGCTTCAACGTTGCCAATAGCAAGAAATATTAGAATTCGGAAAAATTTGGACGTTAATAGGAGAAAACGTGGTGTCGTTCTACAGGCTTCAGTGATTATTTTAGTAAAATTTTTATGTAGTTAATTCTTTTGTGATAATTAGCAATGTGTGTTATGTACCCATTTTCACTCCATTTCAGTTTTATTTTCCCGAAAATTCTTGAATGTAAATGTGGCTTCTCAACTTTCAAAGTTGGGTACGTGAGATTTATTGCATGTTTCTCCTCTTTGTTATAAATCAAACAGAAGAAACACCCCACACTACATATACGCGATCCACTTAAAATAATTCCGAAAATAAAAATTTCAAGCTCATATATTAGCTTTGTTTTGGTTTCAAAATTACAAACTATCCTAGAACAGTTCTAAAAATACGCAGAATCGATTCTGAACTATCTTAGATCAGTTCTAAAAGCCCTGGAACTAAAAAACGTATAAGTTCGGGTTCTCATCAGGATCATTGAGGAAGAAAAACTTCCATTTGTGCGCAATGGCAGAAAATAGGAAGGTTAATAATGTCTTATCTATGGTAAAAATATGCGGAATTTCCTGTCGCAGTTTTAATATAATATACCGGGTCTCACAGATTCATTTTGTTAATCCAACATTCTACTCAGAAGTCAGCGAAAAAAATGCAAAAAAGTATTCTGAAGTTTCTCAGAATCGAACTACCTTTTGAAAGTGATGGAAGCCAAAAAATCGAAAATTAGCTAGTTTTGCTTTGATTAGAGAAAGAGTATTTTTACTCTGAAACGTCGCAGTTCGCTTTGTTTATCGTTCATATCATTCTTGTATTGTTCTTTAGTCAATCTGTTTTCCAAAAAACTATCCTTGACGAATAGTTCAATCCTGCAATCTTCAAGGGCATTTTTCATGAAAAAAGAATTTTATTTAATTTTTTTAGTTCTGTTTCAGATATTGGGAGAAAAAAACCAGAAAAAACTTGACAAATGATCACGTAAATATGTTATGCACTCAGCTCCGTGTAGAATATGAAGCTCATCCTAACCCACTTTGATTATCGATGAAAAAACGGTTGAATTCTTCATTATTCTGAATGTTTGTCAGAACAGGAGTTCTAAGCATAATCCACCCCTGGAAACATTGTTACATATTGGAAACTGTATCTATCGAGCAGCCTATTTCTTCAATTCGTCACTAAGCCGGTCGTTAGTGCGACGAAACAAAAAATTTCACGTTTTAGTTATTTATGAGGATTGAACAAGAACGAAAATAAATTCCATCCCGAGTCTGAGATTCTCATATTCCGTGAGGCTTTTCTCACTCCGGCAGGAGCTTCAGATTCCAGGCGCAGAGTGCTGAAAGTTTAATGTGAAACTTTGCGTATAGGTAATTCTGGAGATGCCATTCAGTTCCCCCCCATCCATCAAAATTATCAGCATAACTTCACTCCTTCGGAAATTGCCCGTCGAAGTTTAAGTTAATCATCGTTACTAAACTTAATGAAAAACAATGTCTGCAACACGGAAACTCTTGACGTTTTCTATATTGCTCAATTTCATGATGAGGAACCAATCTTCTAAATCATATTTTACTCGAGTAAGTTTGGTGAAGTCCTTCACTGTTACCGGATGAGCTTTCTTCCTTGTCCGAACTTTTCTCGGAGTATTAACGTTGATACTTACTATATATCTTCTGACGCTTTTCTGCAAGCTGCGTTAGAAAGAAGACGGGACTTTTATGTAATATTATATTCCGGTTATGATTGCCTGTGTGGCATTCACAAACTCTATCAGAGTAATGGACGGTTTAATCCGGATCGTTTACAAACGTACTCTGTCTTCGTGGAGAAGACATCTGTGAGCTGTCAGAAGATTCCTTCTGTTGAAGTCTCGGTACTTTTAAAGAAGGAGTCATTTGTATCTGAAAGACATACTGCTAAACTTACTTGGAATACTGTTAACTTCTATTTCAGCTTTTGTTCGATGTTCGATCATTTGTCCAAAAGTCTTTCGATCGAATAATTATTTATTTAAATTGTAGGTCAGCGCGATTTCCGTGAATTTCCTTGTTTTCGGGAAAGTGTCGTGTGGCGTTGAACTTTCCAGCAAGAACAATGGGTGACGTAAAAAAGCAGGATTCGTTCTGGTACCCAAAATTACCGTATAAGGAAATGCGTACCTGTAACCTGTTGTTAATTTAGTTACACAAGCTTTAAACTGTAGTTAATGAATCATCACTCTACCAAAGTCTGATCACAGAACTACACCTATCCCGGCAGACTGTGGACTGAAGAATCCCCTCTAACACAGCTGAGTCTGGCTGTTCAGCTTGCTAAATACAGTGCGCGTCAAAATTATGGAACAAACTCATTTTTCCAGGGGAAAAATATTTGGCAACAAAATCCTGAAACAGGTCAATTTTCGTTTCACTTTTATCGAATTTTTATGCATTTTTGAAGGATTTTTGTTGCGCCCTGTGCCATCCCCATCAACCCTCCAAATTTTTTGAATAGGCAAAGTGGATCATGTGGTACTTTTTTGGCAAGATCTTTTTATCTTCTTCACAGGCATGCAGAAATTTTCACGAAAAAAACATTTTTCTTGAAAAATTAGTTAGTTCAAAGAGGTTCTCAGTATGTACACTTTGTCATGGCTCATTTACTCTGAGACGATGGTACCTGATGAAATTTGTCACCGAATGAAAGTCGACCATTACAGTTCTGTTCATGCACATTTTTCAACCCCTTTCATACCCCTCACGTGGAAAATTAGAATGTGTGAAACGTTTCTAGAAACGTACTAATAACATACCTAATTATGATCATAAATGAATCGCAGTGTTTTCCACATTCTAATTTTTCACGTGAGGGGATTGAAAGAGGTGCATGAACAAAGCTGTAATGGTCGACTTTCATTCGGTGACAAATTTCATCAGGTACCATAGTCTCAAAGTAAATGAGCCATGACAAAGTGCACATACTGAAAAAAATGTTTTCTCGAAAATTTCTGCTCGCCTGCGAAAAAGATACAAAGACCTTGCCAAAAATGTACCACATGACCTAATTTCCCTATTAAAAAAATCCAGAGGGTTGATGGGAATGCCACAAGGTGCAACAAAAATCCTTCCAAAATGCATAGAAATTTGGTAAAAGTGAAACAAAAATTGACCTGTTTCAGGATTCTGTTGCCAAATACTTTTTCCCTAGGAAAATGAGTTTGTTCCATAATTTCATAAAATCCAACGCCGAATCGAAAAAGAAAATTCCAACGCCAGGGAAGAAGCCAACAACGCCCAAGAAAGATCCACAGTTTTTCCGATATAGAAATAAATAATACCACTCCACAACTATGAGCATTACCACCATCCTAACAAATTTAGCATCTATAATCTAGAAAAGCACTGACGTGAAGTCAGCAGCTTTTACGCGCTTGTTCACATTGCGAAATGGTGAAATTTTTTAGAAATATATAAAAATTTGGAAAAAAATTTTTTTTTGGAATATTTCCGTCGATTATTCTTCTTATTGACACTGTCCATCTTCCAATCAAATTTCAGTTCGATCAGATAAATATTTTTCGAGTTATTGAAAAATCAAAATTTCATATGGCTGTAGCACAAAAACCATTCAGCAGATTTGGCCCATTAACGAACCTAACCGAGATATTCAGGATCTTAACCTAACCTGAAAGTTTCAAGACTCTAGGTCTTTTCTTTCGAAAGTTATAGCACACACGGCCCGACGTTCGGACGGACAGAATCAATGTTGACCCCAGATTCTTCATCAGTGAGTCCAACCTAGTCGTTTGAGAACAATTTCGGCTCAAAATTCGAAAATAACAGACATCGTGACGAAATGATAACGAGCTGTTCCCCGGAACAAGCGCGTAAAAATGAGGTCAACTGTCAATTCAAGTTCACATCAGCAGAACAACAGATTATGTGTCGGACACAAGAATGAATATTCCTCTCCAAAAGAGTAAAAACTTCCAGAGAAAACGAATGCTCCAACAGACATAGTGGAAAGGTCACAGCTGTCAAACGCTATGTGACACATCAGTACAAAGTGGAATATTTAGCGCCATTGAAGAAAAACAAATTAACAGAGTTAACAGGGATATATCAAGTCAGTGAGTCAGGTCACATCTGTAAAATACACGGCCTCAAAGAAATCATCAAGATCAACACCAAGCATCATGGACAACAACAAATCATCATGAGTAGTTTATTGAATGTGATTTATTGATTTCCTTATGTACATGGCTTTTCAGAGAAAGTTAGAAGAATTGGTTTTCAATTCGATACAAGAACATCTCCCAAAACGGAAAATGAATTGAGACCTATAATCACTCAAACCGAAACAATTAACGAAAAAAACCTGGAAAAGCACTTTCGAAAATGGAATATGAGAATTTTCGAGAAGACAAATTTTTTTTAAATTTTTCCATTGATAATTCTTCTTATTGGCACTTCTCATCTCCCAACCAAGTTTCATTTCGACATGACAAATATTTTTCGTGTTATTGAAAAATCAAAAATTTAAAATGGCTCTAACACAAAAATCATTCGGCAGATTTGGTCCATTAACGAACTTAACTTAGATATTCAGGATCACAGCCCAACCTGAAAATTTCCTTCCTTTCGAAAGTTAGACCACACACGGACGGACGGCCGGCCGGACAGAATCAAATTTGACCACGGATGATTCATCAGTGAGTCAAACCTAGTCGTTTGAGACTGATCTCAGCTCAAAATTAGAAACATTGACATTGTGACGAAACGATAGCGCGCTGTTCCCCAGAACAAGCGCGTAAAAACAGGAATAAAATTATGTCCATAATATTCCTCGTGTTTGTGAAAAGACATGTACAGTAGAAACATCATGGCCGTTAAATATTAGAAAACAAGAGGACGAAAACAATCTAGGGAATAGATAGCGACTCATATTTGTTCGACCGTTGAAGATCACTTATAGATTGGGATATGTCCGAAGAAACTGATGACGGAATAATCTGAAAAAAATTAAAAGTCCCCCTTTATTTTGCAGGGAAAATGATTTTGCCCATTTTCGCAAAATTTCCTAAAAAAATTAGTGAAGATGAAAAACGTTTATATCAAGTGAATCCACGATGCTGCGTTTCCCGAAAAGGTCAATTTGATAGAAGCTCTTGAAATTCAGGAGTATTGCAAGACAATGATTTTCTCCTAATTTTCTGATGGAGGCGTCAGATATGAAACGCTACATTCCACTTCGTTGATCTTTTGGATTATTCCGATATTCTTTATTAGGCAACATTCTCTTCTCTCCTCGGCGAATATTTCGAATCCCATATAGCAAGGACGATTGCGATAAATAATAATTTTATCTAACTTCCCGTACATCTTTTTCAGATACTGGGAACAAAAACCTAAAATAACCCTGTGAAATAATCAATTTTTTTACCCAGAAGTGGTGGCACGAAGAGCTCGTGGCGCTTAACGTATGACATCTTCTGAACATCTGGAGAAGCAGGGAATCCTGAACCATCAGATAGGAACGAACGCAATTTACTAGCTTGAAATAACGCATAAACATTGGCTGGAAAAAGACCAGATTCTAATTTCGATATCCGCCGGAACTATCTCACAGTCGAGATTTTCAAAATGGACGATCGTTCGATAATAAAATATATATCGACAACAGCTTAGCTTTTTATCGGCAACTATATCTCTGGGGGAATACGGAGAAGGCAGCTGGAAAAAACAATCGGTCCTAGTTATATGTTAACTCGAATTTTATGGTTCTTCGAACCGACAACAGAGCGCACTGGCAGCGGCCCCTTGATTTTCGAATTTTCAGTCACGTAGTTCAGGAACCGTGACCTATGCCACGTTCGTAGGCTTTTGGTGCGGCAGATTCAATTTACCTTTTTCAACCGAATGCTATTTAGTCAAAACATACTGATATTATTGATATAGTATGTATGACATAAATTTTATTTTTCTTCTTTGCTGGAATATTAAAGGTTCGTATGATGAATACTTCAAGAAATCAATATCTCAACTCGAAAGGGACCTTTTGGGACTTTTCATTTTTTACTGTGCACTGCTGGTCGAAGTTTTTAATTTTCACTCGCATGTTGTGGGAGAATCTCTTATCGTTTTGCGAAATATCTATGAACGATCATGTTAGCTTCAAAGTATCTATTGAGCTTATTTTGGGAGGGAAAGTAGCATCATTGTTCATGTTTCCTCTGGGTTTTCATTCCTAATATTTGAAACAGAACTATTATAAATTGAATATTTTTTTATAGAAAAACGATAATAACTGATGCGATCAGATTGGAAATTCGTAACTGGTTTGAGAAACTCGAAGCACAAGTTCAAACAGAGCTTCGTGACGGTTGTTCAGATAAAATATTTTTTATGAAATTTTGCGAATTTTTCTTGAGAAAAACGTCTTTGTGGTGACTTTTCATCAGACTTCAATGAAATTATCCACAGACTTTGGAGTTTTCTGAACGGTGCTTCAAACTCCAATATGTTACTATGTTTATTTTTTGAGGCACTGGAAAGGAAATGTCAAAGAACGTGCTTCTTTGAAATTTTGAGAATATCTTAAGAAAAACTGATGCGATGAAATTCAAACTTCGTTTTCAGTTGTAAAATAACAGCGCGCAACCTTATGCGAAATCTGGTGAGGATTGTCAAGTGGAAAATCAGAAAAAAAATCGAGACATTTCAAATTCGTATTAAATTTTTTTTCAGGAACTATTCATCAGATTTCAATGAAATACGCCCCCCTTTAAACAATAGTTTGTCAAATTTTAGTTTGATGTGTATCTTTGGATATGAAAGCAAAATCTCGAATATATCGGTTATTTCGTTGGTAGCGTTATTTTTTATGAAAAACTCTAAACATACTGGGAAATCTTGTATACAGCTTGAACTCTATATTCCACAACAATGTACCAAATTCCAGTTCTATCTGATCTCCATTTTTGTGGATTTTGGGAAAATATTTGAAATTTCATGGTTTTTCCCCAGAAATATTGTTATTTCCGGAATAACTCGGAATGTACTGATCCAATTTTGATAAAACTTAGACTGACAAATGCTCATATGCAAATTCGTGCCAAAATTGGTGATTATCATTAGAACACTTCTCAAAATTTTCCTTCATATATTTTATATTTTGCGATCTATTAATCATAGGGTTCTCACTTAATTCTGCATGAGCCTTTAAGCTCATTTTTTTCCATTCAAGTACTGGATTTCATTGCGATCAGAACTATTTTTTCGGACGTATTTGGAAAATAAAATTTTGAATTGGTATGAAGGTATATCGTTGTAATCATTGGGTGGATTTTAAGCAATCGGCAATTTCAGCTTGTGAAATTGACCAACCCTGCCTTACAATTAGCAAGCTATTAATAGATTCCTTCAGATGTGACTGTGTTCATGATCGGCAGTTAGACCTTTCGTAACACAAAAGGACTAAGAGATTCGCAGGGGTGTTTTCCATAGAAAAAAATTATGCAAAATCCTCCCAAAAGTAGCTTTAGTCGATACTTAGCTTCGACATTTGTAAAGTTGGCTAGGGACTTCATTGGGAATATCCAATTCCTGAATGGAAAATATCCGCCCAGTGATTTCACTGATATACCGATTAAAATTCTTTTTTTTAATTTTCAAAAATACAGATCGAATCGAAGCGAAATCTTAATTGAATACACTTACTCAATTGAAAAAAAAAGTTTCATGGAAAATTTCGAGAGGACCGTATGAAAACAATATCGCCAAATCTGTGCATCAGGATTTGAATCTGCATGTGGTGTTGGTAGATTAGCAGAGCTGCGCTTGGAGAGGTCAATTAGTGAACAGTTGACATCTGTAAAACAGCTGTAGTCATTCTCCTCGGATCCGCTTCTTCGGTGTAGATGTTTTGGTTGATTGGATAATTAGCTCTGATCGAGGGGGAATATTCGTTGATTTATCGACAGATATTTGTCCTTGTGATTATGTTAATTTATTATTACTGGAGCTCTTTCTTCTCCATTAGACCAATTCCTATCTTTGTTTAGATTAGACTCACAAGTGAAGAATTTCATGTCGAATTCAATTCTGCTCGATCTAACGACCATTGCGAAGATAACTCTATCGAACAGATTAAGCTAAAGCTTTGAAATTTCCAGGAGAGGTCTTCCATCTGCATGCGACAGTTTTAGTTAATTTCTTTATTGGGCAAGATCCTTCCAATGACTTTGCGATGACAGTCATATCTGAAACATTGTTTTCTGAATTCCTCACAAAATACCGATCCGGTGGAATTGAAAATTGATATAGTTAGAACTCTGAGCACTGAATTTTTTGGAGATAATATTATTTGAAAAATGAAAAAAAAATATGTCATCAGTCGCATTATGCCATTGTCCTTGAAGGACTTACAACAATACCGAGGAAATAATAATGAAATTGGATAATAAATTTTCCTGCTATTCGCGGAAATTAATATTGGATCCTAGTGAAATTAGGTACACCATCATGAAAGATTTAGTTTGAGGTCAATTCCAAAGAAATCCTGAGTATAGTTCTCAGAATGAAATGTTCACAAAAAAACTAGAAAAGAACGGACGTGAGGCCAGGAGCTTCTACTCGCCGAAAATTACTATCGGATCGAACTGAAATTTGAAATATTGTTTTTGAACATTGACTCCAAGGTATATCGCAAGTTTAAATCTGATCGCGACAATAGTTCACGAGATATTGAGAAGATATTCTCAAAATTTCGAAATAACAACGAAATTTCAAATTGGCTTAGTCCCGAAACTATTCAACCCATCCCACACATTAACAAACTCAACAGAGATATTTGGACTAAAAACCTAATCTAGCAATTTCAAGTCGCTAGTTCATTTCCTTCGAAAGTTAGAGCACATATGGCAGATGGACGGACGGATAGAATTGAATTTGACCACGGAATATTCTTCAGGATGTTCAACCCAATCGGCTTGAAATTCGAAAATTACAGACATTGTCACGAAACGATAACGCACTATTCCCCAGAACAAGCGAGTAAAAATAAGGAAAGTTTCAGCGAACTAAGTTATCCGTCGATAGTCCACAACTTATAACGAAGTTTCAATCCAATCGCCTTGGCAATTTTTTAGCTAGTAAGGCCAACCTAGTCGTGTAGGAACATTTTCGGAAAAAAATTAAAAATTACAGACAAGATGATGAAGCGCTGTTGTCCAGAGCAAATTAGTTCGTCAAGCGGAATTAATTTTATGTCTTCTTCTGTGCTGAATTCTGCCTAATATTCGTAAATTGAACTGTTACTCTTTCCGGAAATTGACTGACGTGAATATTATAGAGTGCCCCGTGCATCAATATATTTTTAGGTCCCCAATAAAAATCAAAACTTTCGGATTGTCTTCAGTGTTCTTTTATTCAATATTATTGACTCAACATAGCCCTCCCAAGATCAATATATTGATCCATATTTATCTCACAATATTGTTGAACTATATAGTCAAAATCCAACAAAAACAAACTCTACTTCCGGACAACAACCAATTACCCAATAAAGCCCCAAGATATCAACGGTGAAATAATTCACAACCTCGAGAAACGTTAGGGGACTCCCCCATGGCTTAACAGCAGAATCACAAGTCCACAGATTCATATTTGAATATCTCATCAGACCTCAGTATTTAAATCCCGCTTCCCGATATCAGAAAACTCAGTGGAGCGAAAAGAAATATAGAGATAGGGAGAGGCCTAATCCGTGACTGAGATTAGATTCCTCATTCACATACCTTCCGATATTTCATTCATTTTGTACCACGGCACCGGCAAAAAAGTGAATGAATCGATATTTGTAATTGACCTCGAATCCTCCTTAGACTCGATTCCATCTCCTCGTATTTATATACATATTCAATGAATTCTGAGTAGTTCCCTGGTTCTCCAAATCCGTTTGGAGCTCGAATATGGAGTTCAATATCAGCTCTCTCTCAGGTTTGTACAGGGATGACATAGTCGCTAGAAATTTCAATAAAACCCGAGAGATGTTTTCAGATCGACGGCCGGATTAAGCACCTGTCCCTCAACCCTTGGAATTATTAGGTTGTTTCCAATGCTCAGTTTTTGCAGAGCAATGCGGAAAATCTTGAATGCTTTCAATTTGAATAAATTCGAAGTAACTACGAGTATTCATATCTGCAAGCTCGTTCCTGGGTATCACACGATAATATTATCAAGAAATTATTTTGATCCGGACGTCGGTCTGCCTTAGGACAGGTGGAGGAAGAAAGCAAATCTGCTAGTTACTGACGTTTCGAACTTTATTAGTTCTTTATAGCTACAACACAAGAATTGTAAAACTTTATTTTATCATAGAAGCATCAAACATAAAATATATAACTGATATACACATTCTCTTTCTAAAAGACAAGATCTCACAGAGTAACAACATAAACAATACTAGATTATGGAAAATTTTCGATATTATTTTCCTTCAAAAATTTAAAAAAACAGAAAAAAGAAGGAAGTGTGACTCTTTCACATCGAACAGAGCACCCAGAAGGGACAGCCATATGAAAATTGTCACTGTAATATCGCACCAGTAAGAAAACATCCTTTTTCTATCTAAGTTAAGTTAATGAACCCACAATTCAATAAGCTCACTTTTCATTGAGTTATATGCAGTCTTTTTCAATATTAATTATATCAGAACGCGTTCCGGCACAATTTCGTCTCTAAAGATGAGTTCCATCAGATTTCACACAATAATAGGAAGTAATTTACGCTCCTTAATAAATTTTGGAGATGCCTCCAGTCAGCCAGGTATTTTATCACTCGTTTTCAAATTAACTTCTCCAGACCCAAGTGAAGCACAACCCCAAAACAGTCAAAGCCGAGATCATTAAAAATATATAATCACAGGTGTCATCAACATTTATTCGACTCAAAAAATCAATAACTAATAAATTCTAGAAAAGCACCGACGTGAAGTCAGCAGCTTTTGCACGTATGTTCGTTGCCGAGGCGATCACCAACTGACTCCACCAGCTTCATTTACTTCCACATTGAAAGATTCGTTCAAGATTTTTAGATTTCCACAAATACATATCGGATGGAATCAAAAAATGACAGCTTTGAGTTAAATTCCGTGAGGACCATACGATAATATCGCAAAATGAGAAATATAAAAAAAAATAGTATGTTCTAAGGACACGATTATTGCAGAGTCTGCCAACCAGCTGCGTTGTTTCATTATGATCGGAAATGATAACAATATCAAGGAAAAAACACTAAATTTATTGCTTTAATTTTCTCCCAATATCTCTAACAATGAATAACGGATACGGATACATTTTTCCCATGTTATTAAATACTGACCTCAAGGTCTGCGGCAAATTTCATTGGAATGTGATGAATAGTTTCCGAAAACGAAATTTGCAAACAGGCAGCTGCAATCAAGCTCACTAGTTTGATATAATTTTCGGGAAAAAAAAAGACATTTGGGCTGAATGATAGCCCGCCGTTCCATAGAACATGTGCGTAAAAATTACAAGAACTGCAGAATTGTATGCTCCAACTATATTAGGTTTTAGGTATTAGGGAACATCGATTTACCATTTCGTCATAATGTCTCTAATTTTCAAATTTTGAGCAAAAAATGGTCTTGAACGATTGGGTTGAAATATCCCTTGAGAAGTCCGTGGTCAAATTCACTTATGTCCGTCCGTAGGGCCGTATGAGCTCTAACTCTCGAAGGAAAATACTCAGCGACTCCAAATGGTCAGATTGGGTTTGGAGTTCAAATATCTCGGTTCAGTTCGTTAATGGTTGGAATCGGTTTCGGAGGCCCATTTGAAATTTTAAGGTTAATTCCTCGATATCTCGTGAAGCATCTCATAGATCGGATTGAAACTTCCTGAACAGTTTTTGAATACCAACGTGCAACTAAGAGCAAAATTTAGTAGTTAGAAAATTAAAAAAAAAACTTGAATTTTTGATGAGAAATTTTTCCTCCGAAAATATTGATTGGATTTCAATGGGATTTGGCATGAACCTCAGAGTAAGTATATAATAACAATGGTTTCAATTTGATCCGATATTTAGTTCCGGAGATATAAGAAAAAAAAATGTGCCAAATTTCGTTGTTATTTGGAATTTTAACGTTATTTCTGCAATATCTCAAGAAGTACGACCGCAATCAAATTCAAACTTCGGACTCAGGTGAATATTACCAACACGCACCTAGGTGCAAAATTTCGTGTTGATCTGATTTTTAGAATTTGAACAATCTCGTAAAAGCTCCTGACCTCACGTAAGTGCATTTCCAGATTTTTATTTATCAAGCATGATTTAATGCACATATTGAACACGGGTTCTACCATCAGATTTAAATTGACACTGTTGTTTTCAAGTATGACATAGATCAAATGAATTAATATTGCTCCAAATGATTGAGCTTTGATGTTTTCTTTCAGCCAAATCGATCAATGGGGCAGAAATCTTTGAATTTGCTTGAGGATGTTGAAACACCATAAAGAAGGTCGCGAAACATCGAAACATATAATTCCTCACCAATAATATTTCGATTCATCTTTTGTTGCTCCATAAAGGTTACTTGTGAGCAAATTTTTATATATCCTTTGAATCCTCCAAGCATCTAAGAGTGCCGAATGAAAACAAATACTTCCCCAGTCAGAAAGCCGCCATGCTAATTTCATTCTGTCCTCTCTGAATCACATCCAGCCGAAATGAATTGACACCCCACCGTTCGAGAAGTCACAGTTTCATTTGATCTTCGACATCAGCAAAGAAGCGCTTTGATCATTAGGCACTACCCCAATCGACTTGTCATTGCCAGTGTTCTTTCCATATTCACCCTCAGCTGCGGGTTTTATTATTCCCCAATTTGAAAACGAAATAAGTTTCTCTTTTTACTTCCGCCAAAGCGATTGGAGGGATGTAAAATACGGCTCTCCTTTGCATACGTCGATTCTTGCAGACTTCGATTATGGCAATATCCAATGAGTTTTGATTCAAAAAGATTATTCTGTAGCATCTTCAACCTTTGCAGGTCTTCTCAAGAATTACCTTTCTAGTGAAGTTCCCAAATGCAGTAGTTGTTCTCATAATGCATTACAAATCTTGAGCCTCTTATCATTTTAGAAGTCAATATTTTTATGAACTTTTGTAGTAAGTATTGCTTAATGGAAATATATTTTTCATGAAATCAAAATGGTGAAAATATATAAAACGAATTGAGGTAAACTTCTTCGAGCTGACTGGTTGGGGAAAAAATTTAAAAAAAATGAGATGCCTCTTTATTTTTAGATAAGTTGACCAGAATCTGAAATGTTCTTTGCACGCTTATTTCAGATACCGATAATTAAGGTCGCTCTCCTTCCACTAATCAAATGAAACTTATACTTTTTAAAGGTAGTTGATAGTTCGATGGCCTATTCAAATATATTAATAATTTCTAATTGAACTATATACTTCTATTCTCAACTGATTCCGTTGTTTGTCTGTTTACATGAATTTTCTTGAATCGAATTTAGTTGAACCTAAACATACGTTCTCTTCACTTTGGAAAAACATTTCGGCTAATCATAGTTCTCTTGGATCAAGAATATCATTTCTTATTTAATTTGTTCTGATGTCGACAGCACGTACACGTGACCATCTCGACCAATAAGCGGTATTAGCGCTGAAGATGCGTATGGAATGTAGAGTCGCAGAACGTAGAACATAGATATTTAGATAGGAAACTGAATACTGAACAAGTGCGTTTCTGTTTTTGATGGTGCATTGTGAATTTGGTGTGAATGATGAACTACTTATCAACGTCAAGGGAGTTTTTCGGGAACAGAGTTTCGAAAGTTAAGAAGAAAAGGTTGGTTTTAAGAATAAGTTTGATTACTCGAGAACAAAGTTTGAATTGAAATATGTGGGTACATGCCTACATACATGTGTGTTATGCACAACGTTGTCACGCGTATACCTACATTCGTGAACTCCAGACTACACAATTTTATTTCAGATTGGAGGTCGAGAGTAACCAAAGTAACCAAGCAAATTGTTTGAAAAAAATTCTGCTGTTTGATATTCGAAACCATGTTCTCAAAAAACTCTCTTGTAAGAAGGTGATCCTCCATTTGCACCGCATTTATGATTGATATCTTCAAAACTGATTATGAAAGGTTTCCTGAGATACCATACATTTTCAGTAGCCATAGTATTCCCGAATGAAAATATGAAACATATTTAGCAAACATATCCAGTAATTGTTGTAAGATTTCTCATTCAGACCAAACGTGATTCGCCTTTAAACGAGAGTATCATTGTTCACATGGGTCAAGAGTATTTCGTCGAAAAATCAAACTAATATTTGGGTGGACCTATTCAACAATACCTTTCTGGGGAACGAATGCGGTTACAAATTGATTTAAGAGAACCTTTTTCTCTGTGTATCTTATATAATTCCATTTCGTGGAGTTGGTCCCTTACTCGTCTGCAATTGCAAAACTGACAGCTGCATTGTAGAGAATTCGCACTTTTTCGGTAACCACATATCTTGTAGGCGATGAAAATGTGATCAAATTTGTTCCGTTGTTGAGTTGGAAAAAAGAAATTGTTTCGTTCGGGGTAGGTCCTAAATTTTGCTTGGCATGAAAGTATTTATCATTTTGGGTTAAAAAACATAACTTTGAGTCAAAACAACGTTTTAAAATAAAGAGTGGGTTGCTCTCAAATAAAATGATTTGTTGATCCCAAATAACGAAGTGTGCCGTCAAACAAGTATTCGTATTATCAAGTGAATATAGGTCAAATATATCAATTTCTTCATTTCAAGTAATTCTGTTTTTTCTGTGATAGAATGCGAATACTTGAAATTGTTAAATTTCCATTAACTCAAATAAAAAGTTCCATCTGTTCAAAAAACAAAACTACAAATCTGAATTCATCAGTTGGCTCTCAGTTAAGGAATTCTCCGAATCTACTTTCTTAATATGAAATGATGACACATCGGCTCTCCAAATTAAAGAGTCTGTGAGGTGGTTCAAACTGACGAGAAAACAAATAGAATGACATATTCGCCTCTACACACTCTAGATTAGAACACTTAATAATATATCCCTATCGCAAAATTTTTGACCCATATGGCTGGTCTCTTTCGAAACAGCTTCTATTTCGGTAATTATTTCGCAATTTAGACGAAAAAAGTATCCTCACTGTGGAATCCATAGTTCGTTAGACATGAAATGAATCACATCGTGAGGTTCAATCACGATAAAGAAAAATATTCATTAACAGAAACGATTTATCAAGAAAGACCATGGGTGTTCAAATAATGCATCAAAGGATTTAATATTTTGCTTTGTTCCCGGTATCGGGCTGTGGCACGGAAAACCTTCATGATACGCTTCCCCTTATATTTTTCACTTTAATTGTCAGGAAAACAGTTTATCATTCAATTATATCGGTCAGGAACTTTTGGTTTGTAACCTCATAAAACTGGTGCCGGATATTCGTTTCTTCATTGGAACTGATGTGTCAAGAAAAATGGGAATGTGAACAAATGAATTTATTAGTCGCTTCATTTTTTTCACCATCGAGAGGATGAATTCAATTTCAAAAGTATTGACGTAAATTGACGAGCTTCAGCTCATTCAGTATTATCCAAATTATTCTCTGCGTGCAATATGGACGATTTTTCCATTTAGGGAAAATTAATTTCAAGATTTGAAATATTGTCCTCCGCATGATAAATGCAACAATAAAACAAAACAACAAAAAATTTCCAAGACTAAAACATCAACCATCTCTATGATATAAATACAAAAATTACCCCTATAAAATATACTAATTCACTAGTCATCGAAATAAAATCATGAACTACAATCATAAATGGCAACTGACTATTGGACAATCAATAAAACATCCTAACCTCTCAAATTTCAGTTACAAACATCATATTCTTTTTCTTCTAGTAGTTTTCACTGTGTTTTTTTTGACATATGTCTATAGGTTTTCTGTATCTGATCTACACTTTATAATTTCATTCAAATTTATCCTTTATGGAGAATCTTTACGTTTTTCAAATCGATGCGGTGGTTCATATTGAAGAAATAATAATAATAATAATAATATTTATTTGCTCCTTATAACAATTACAAAATAAAAGGGAACATGAATTGACAAATAAATATTCAGATCCCATAGAAGGATAAAACCTGTACATGGGACTGAAATAGAAAACACAGTTCCAATCACACAAACAAGAGCAAAACACAAAACAATGACAAAAATGGAAAGCTATGTCTAATTTAGATACCTAGAGTTCGAACAACAAATCAACAACTGCTCATAACCACTGCAGACACAGCACACTCATACAATTCATCAAGGCTTGCTCAAAATTCAGAAGTAATAGTTATTCTTCTCATCCACGTATTTGTGCACTTGCATCCTGGGTAGTCCCAGTATCCACGCTCTAAGGTTTCTCTTGAATGTTCCAGCACTATTGCTATTTCTGATCTCAATCGGTATCAAGTTATAGAATCTGGGTGCCAAGTAGGAATACGATCTCTGCAGAATGTTTTTATTTGATTTTAAAACATAAGATTTATCTTTCTGTTTAGTTTCATAACGGTGCTCAATTTTATTGAGTTCGTGTTTATTGATAAATTGCCTAGTAACAGTTTTAAGGAAATAAAGTTGCCTGATATCCAAGATGGATGTTTCTCCATATATTGCTTCGGTCGGTTAAGTTTTTTTCTTCCTGTAGATCATCTTCAATACTGACTTCTGCAACTGTTCCAGCCTTTTGGTATAACAAGTATTTGCTGCACCCCAAGCAACGATGCCATAAATAATATGAGTCTCAAACAGTGTGTGGTATAACATACGCATGTGTGTCTCAGGTAAGTATGGTCTGATGTATCTTAATCTATAAATGACAGTACGCAGTTTCTTCACCAAAATGTCAATATGTACATCCCACCTCAAGTGCGAGTCTATATGTAGACCCAGATACTTCACTTTATCCCTCCGCAAAACAGAAAAACTCGATTCTCCATTATTGATCGTGAGTGAATCGAACGTAGGCAAACTACTGGAGTATAAATTAAAAGGAAGAAAGCAAGTCTTTTGCATATTAATTTTCAGTAACCTGCTCTCAAACCATTCAATTATGCGTTTGAAATTACTCCCTGCCTTTTCCTGCAAAGATATCCATGATTCAGACTGAAAGATCACCGCCACATCGTCAGCAAAACCAATTACCTCCCCTTCCACATCCAAATAAAACAATTCATTCATATATATGTTGAAAAGAAATGGTCCTAAAACAGTTTCCTGGGGCACTCCGCACCTCACCGTCCGAAAGTCACTCAGAGTATTCTTGATCTTAACTGCCTGGCTTCTACCGATCAAATAACTACTCAATAGTTGATAGGGTACACCTCTAATGCCTACATCCTCCAAAACCTCTAGCAGTTGTTCATGACTGACAGTATCAAAGGCCATTTTCAAGTCCACAAATATGCACAGGGATGGTAACTTTTCATCGATATTTTTACTTATTCTATTGGATAATACTGTGACTGCATCGACAGTTGATCTACCCTACCGAAACCCAAACTGGTTACTCGATAATATATTGCTCTTAGTAATAAAGCCATCCAAACGTGTTTTCAGAATGGTCTCAAAAACTTTGGCAAAGTTTGTAATGACGGATATCGGTCTGTAACTTTCGACGTTTAGCTTATTGCCGGACTTGAACAATGGTGAGACGATTGCAGTCTTGAACGGAGCTGGACATATACCTATTCTAAACGACCAATTAATCAGATATGTCAATGGTGCTGCCAGTTCGTCGGCTATTAATTTAATAGTCTCCGCACAGAGTGTATCAATTCCTGGGGATTTTTTCTTTTTTAAATTATGTAACACCTGCTTGACCTCGTGTTCATCAGTTTCTTCCAAGAAAAAAGAGCTACTTATGCTTACCTTGGGTTTACTCTTTCTTAATCTCTGTCTGCCCCCCATTTCCCCCGCCAGAGTCCTACCAACTTCAGTGAAATGCTCAACAAACACATTGGCAATCTGCTTAGGGTCGCCAACTGTCTCACCCTCACCAACCTGCACTCCTCTTATCTCCTCTACCGATCTTCCTCTCTTTGTGATGTCATTTATCGTTTTCCAAAGTTTTGATGAAGCCCCTTTATCATTTTCTATTTTCTTCCGGTAATAATCAATCTTTGATGTTTTTATGATGTTCTTCAAATTGTTTTTATATTGCCGGTATTTCGTCATATTTTGTTGGCTTGGATTAAGTTTCATTAATCTGTAGAGGGCGGTTTTCGTATGTACGGACTTCAATATGCCGTTGGTAATCCAGGGGTTCCTCTTTATGTCTTTTCGTTTTACTCTCACAATGTTCGTACTCTCTTCAACAATTTCTTTCACCCTCCGTACAAAATAACTCGCACCATCTTCAATATCACCAGACCTGTATAACCCTGTCCAATCCTCTGCACCAACATTATCTTTTAGCCTTACATTATCAATAATTTTTTTAAATCTAGGTAAGTCATCTCTATTTTTCTTGATTTCAGGTGTAATTACTTGAAGGATAACGGAAAAATGGTCAGTAATATCAGTTTCGAGAATAAAAGGAATATACTGGAAATAACCTGCAGGATCTCTCACAAAACAATGATCAAAGCAAGTACCCGATAAGGGTCTGGTTATCCCATTTATCTGTGAAACAAACCCATGACTACTAAGAACATCTAGATAATTATTAGTGACATCATCATTTTCCATCAAATTAATATTTATATCGCCAATTAATATATGATTTTCTTTTTTGATATCGTACAATATATGGGATATATGGGATATATGGATATATGGGAACATAAAGCAGTTTTTTCTTCGTTTTTCGAATCCCTTAAGTTGTTTTAAGTTGGTGGGTCCCCGATTTTAAATACTATTCTGAATATTTTTATTGCCCTACATATACTGTCGATACATTTTATAATGTCGGAAAGTGATTTCATTAGTTCCAAATGTGACAAAAAAGTTGTAAAAAACATCCTGAAAATAAAAATGGCCAATGTTTTCTGCATACACACAGTTGGATGATAAAACTCTTTTACAGTTGGTAAATTTCCTTTTTGAGTCGAGCTATTTCTCATTCGATGGTAGGACTTATCTTCAAATAGAAGATTCAACTATGGGAGGGATGTCTAGTCCAGTATTAGCAGCATTTGTGATAAAAAACTTAATTACCACAGTCATAAAAAAATACCCGGTTCTAAGTAGGTGGTACATACATGGGCATACCGAAAGATAAAATAATGGAAATACTAGACTGATTCAACAGTTAGGATGAAAAGATTCAGTTCACTAATGCAGAATAAATAAAATGTTCCTGCAGTTTCACGATATCGTGGTCACACGTACTCAAGAACAGTAACTCGAAACAAATTGGTAAGTGACGCTAATTCTCAAATCTCGAATTTTCTTTCAAATCATTCCATGAATGAAAAAACGAGTGCTATTAACAACGAACTGTTTGCGTCAATTAAATTAAGTAGCCCCGATTCCATCGGTTACAGAAAGTCACTAATATATTAGAAAATAATAACTACCCCAAAATATTCGCAAAAAGAATGATCCACGAACAACTCGAGGAATTCCATCAGATGCCAGAAGAGAGAAAGAATGTGAATTTATGGAAAAGAAAACATTACAAAATACCATACATAAGGAACTTCGTCAGAACATAAAAACATAAAACTGAAAATGCAGAACTAGTATTTTATAACATAAAATTCGTTAATAATTGGTACAACAGATTAAAAGATGGACTGAATAGAGGAGATAATTCGAACTTATTACAAGGCATTCCGTCCAATAATAAATATGGGAGAAACAGTATTTAAAACCGTGGACCAACATGAAACGACTCAAAGGATCCGAAAAAAAAACAAAACTGCTCCATAATCCCCTTTTTTTCAAAATGAACCACCGAATCGATTCAGAAAAAAAATATAGGGAAAAACACATCTTTGAAATGATTCAAATAAATTTAAATGAAAGTATAAATTGCTGTGATAGAGCTGTACAACAGTACCTTCATAAAATATAAAAATATGTCGAAAATGACAAAGTGAAAACTGACAGAAGAAAAAGAATATGACCATGTTTGACTCTGATGCTTGCGAGGTAAGGATGTTTGGTTGATTGTCAAATATCTAGTCAGTTCGTTTTTTCTCTTAATGTGTGAGAATTCCATATACCATATACGATTGTTTATGGTTTTATTTAGTTGACTGATGGATTAGTATATTTTAAAGGGGTAATTTTGTATTTATATTTATATCATAGAGATATATTTAATGAATGCAAACCATTTGAGGTCTGAGGAAGCACATTTGAAGTGTACTATCATTATAATAATGTAATGTGAAGTTTAATTTCCTATTATTCAACGATAAAGTGATTTATTTCTCGTTTTTGCGAGCATGCTCTGAGAAACGGCGTACTATATCCAAATGTCTCAAATGTTCGAATTTTGAGCCAAAAATGGTCTCAAACGACCAGATCATGAATCTTGTTCAAAATCTGCCTGGCTGGCCCAAGGCACGATCACAAGAGAACGGACAAATTTCAGAATGCGACGTTTGAGTTCAAAGGCGCAAAGCCGGTCAAATGGTTTTGGAGCTACATAAAATCCTCTCTTTGGCGAAATTATGTTCGATTATGATTCATAAATTTGAAAAAAATAATTTTTTTTCGAAAACCATTCATCAGATTTGAAAATAATCCGTACAGACCCTTTACTCGTCATTTCACGACGGTTTGCCAAATTTTAGATCGATGTAATTACAATTTTCAGATATAATGGGAAAAATATTTCTTTGAAACAATTCGAAAAAAAATTCGAATCTTTGTCCTAATATTCTATATTCTACAATATTCTGATCAGACTACTCACGGAACTGAAAACGAATATGTATATTTGTATATTTGGAAAATAAAAATTTGAATCCCTTCGCAATCATTGGCAGAAAATTACCCCTTCACGAATCCAACCGTCGTAATTGAGATCAAAACTAACTCTTCAGCAATTTCGTATATTCAAAATTGTATTTTCTCAATATTCCCAAAAATAGAAATTGGATCGAAATGAACTCGTGCTAGAACAAAAGTTAAAGCTTGATGGTCATGCAGAATTTCAAAAAGATTATATGATTAGAAGATCCCGAAATCTTTCCATCCAACAAGGTTTTTGAAATTTGCGCAAAGTTATACAGGATGTCTCATTTAGATGAAAAAAGTTTTGGATCCAGGAGTACAGTGGAAACAAAAAATATGGCATAGGATGCGAAATTGTACTTGCCTGCAAAGTTTCATCAATATCGTCCCTATCGTTCAGAAGCAATCAAGTAGTTTCTTTACTTACTTGATATCAACGGATTTTGTTCTTATGTGAGCGAAGGATCAACAAGGTGAATTTCAATCCTTCGACTATATGCTCTAATGAAGTTGTTAACATGCTTTTTGCACCAAATACAAAAATATTAAATCCTGTTTCTATTCATCTCCAAGATTTTATTCTCGATAACGAGTCTTTGGTTGTATTTTGCTGCGATAAGCAAGAACCCAGGTCCGATTCTGAATGAAATAATATGTTGCAAGTGACCTGGTCTCATAGCTCACAAACAACGTATCTTGCCTGGAAGCAGGCATTTCCCTCGAGATGTAGACTAGCAACGTTTTCTCGGTCGAAGTTATCCGCCCTTGCTCGTTAAAGTTTCCAGTTAGAACCCAGCAAAAGGGTTTGAAAAAAGCTCGGAATGTCATTTCCCGAATTCCGGCTTATGGCCAATAAATTAGATGCAGTTCACCTCACAGGTTTCCATAAAGGTAAAGGGGAAAGAGATTTTATATCTAATACTGGATGTTTTTATTACGTGGTAAACAAGGATTTATTTTATGCAAATCCGGGAATATTTCAACCCGGATCGTAAGCTATCTGATGTATTCTCATCTTTAATTGTGATTTCAGCAATTAAAAGGATTCTCATGCTTATATAGGAAATTCATATGGAATATAAACAAAAGGTGTATCATTGCCTCATCTTCATTCTGAGGGACAGGGCGCCATATAAAGTATATAATTCTGGCACGAATTACGACTAACTTTTTAGTTTTTTTTAGGTTAATAGTGTGCAACTTACCGTTTATTGAGTTACAATAGCTTTGTTATGGTTCCGAAATTAAGAACTGTCCTAAGGCAGTCCTAGAACTGCGCAGAATCGATGCGCTGTTGAAACTCGATTCTGAACTATCCTAGAAGAGTTCTAAAAGCGATGAAACCAAAATACGAATTAAATTCGGGTTCTCATCGGTATCGCAGAGGAAGAAAAACTCCCGTTTGTGTTTGGAAGAAAAAAGCAATATTAATCATCGTGTGTGTTATAATTAAAAAATATGAGAAAGTACCTCCCGCAGCTTATATGTGAAATATATATTTTCGGGGGTAATTGCGACCACTTCATTTTTTTTTGTGGAAATCATTTTTCTGAATTCTTCTTCGTTACTTCAATTATATTTCAGAATGAACTAAAACAGGATTACTCAAATTCTGAACTGGTTATAAAATGAACCAAAACACAAAATCGCAATCGCGCAGTTTCTGAACTTGGAACCGAAACAAAGGTAATGGATCGATCCATGTACGAAAATCAATATATATATACATACCCTCATCTTTCTTTCATGATTTCGATTCTTCTTAATTGCATTAGTATTATTCTTCCAAATTAATCTGAAAATGTTTTCGATATCTCGATGGCGTCGTATCATCTGTGATGAACCGGTAAAAAAAACATGCCCATGATAAAACTAAATTTCCTTCAACAATGTGGGAAATGTGAAAATTTGTTCACTCATTCTAAGGTGTATATATACAATTTCTAGTTAATTTTTCGCGCTAAATTCTTAATTATCATTTGAGAGAAAAGTGCTTTTTATTTTTGAGTTCTCCTGGTTGTGCGAGTAATCTCCGATCATCTTTTTACTTCTTTACCCCACCAAACGAAGCTCTACTTTCTGATGGAAATATTTGGCGGTAATTTTTATTTGGTCCTACAGAAATTCTCTATACAAGGTATTCTTTTTCAATCAAGTGATTGGTTCCTATTCGATTCTATCTGTATTTTGAAAATATTGGGAAAATGAAATTCTGGATCAAAATATCGAGTCTCTATATAGTTTCTTTCGGAAGTTATTGTATTTAGAGTCGTCCTAATGGCCGATCTTACACATAATAACTCCCAAAATGCTTGTAAGCCCAATACTTATAGTTTGGGTCCTTTATCACCACAGTCAAATTCGTGAATGTTTAGAATAACGCAATGATTCCGCAGATATATGCATTTAATATTCTATTTTCCCAAAAATATAGCTTGAGGGCTAATGAAAAATTTCGCTAGGACCATACTATTAAAAGATCGCAAAATGAAAAATTTTGGAAAAAAATTCAAATTGTTTTTTGAATTATTCTAATAACACGATCATTACGAAATTCAGCACAGGTTCGCCAAAAAGTGTATCAGTATTTGCCAAAAAGTGATACGAGCAAAATTCTTGAAAACATTTCAGAAATGGCAACAGCACCGAATAAAGAAGAAATAACCACAAAATTCGACATATTCTTCGAACTGCAATGTATTTAACTTTTGTAGAATATGGGCTAAAAATCTTCGCATAATCTCATTGAAACGGATGAATAGTTCACGAAGAAAATTCTCGAGGAAAATTTTCGAATTTCCAATGAACAGAGTTGAGCATCTTTACTTTCTCCAACTAATCACAAAGTTTCATTCTGATTGTATCAACACTTGTTGGGGTATTGAGTTAATTACCTAAAAATTTTGAAAAGGTATTATTTCAAAACCGTAACGCTGAAGTTAGTCATTAGTTAGCCGAAGCGTGTATTTTTCAAAGACAACCAAATATGAAGGTTTCAAGTCAAGAGATATATATCGTTTGAAATTTATCGTGGCATAGGCCGATCGTTCAGTGCCATTTTGGCAAAGAATTCTTAAAGTCCAGATATTAGGCCCAAATATTACGCACTGTTCCCCAGAAAAAGGAAGTAATATATAGGAAATAATATTACCTCCATAAAATGTGTGGTTTCGACTTTTTAGTGAATCTATTCTTAAGATGAAACAGTACAGCCGGATGATAAATGACTGTTTCGTAGATATCGGCAACAGTCACATTCAAAGTCAGACACCTTCCCACGATCTGCATTGTTTAAAGTTGTCAAAAGCCGCGAGAAATATTAGAATGCGTGAAATTTCGACGTTAATGGGAAAACGGGGTGTCGTTCTGGACTTTTGTGATTATCTTTTGAAGTTTTGTTTTTAGGATTTACTTAATTTTTTTGTAAGAATGCGCAATGGTAGTTATTTTTCCATTTTTCACTCCATATCAGTTTTTATTTTCCCGAAAATTCTTCAATATGGAAAAATTGCCAACACTGCGCATTTTTGACATTTTTGAGCTCATGTTCTGGGGAAGAGCGTGCTATCGTTCCGTCCAAATGTCTGTAATGATCGAATTTTTTTCCAAAAATGTTTCAGAAACTACCGAAGTGATTGAATTGAAATTCTGCAGTCAGTTGAAGCAAAACGATGCGCATTTTTTTTACAGAAAGTTGTTCAGATCGTACTATCAGTAAATAAAAAAAAAATTTTCGGAAACAATTCATCATATTCCAAGAAAAATCTGCTTTGGCCTTGAACTTCATATTCCACATCTGTGTACCACATTTGATACGATAATAATTGTTAGAGATATAGGAAAAAATATGTGGAATTTCGTGTTGTTTTTCCTCGGTATCGTTGTGTTTTTCCGGAATAACTGAAAAAAAATCTAGTGTAACACTGACGTAAAGTAAGCAGCTTTTGCGTTGTCAAAGCAATCATTTTCTTCGAACATGCGCATAAGAGCTGTTGACTTCACGCCAGTGCTTTCCTAGGTTTTTTTCAACCATTTGCACCAAAATATTTTTTGGAAAAAACGAACTCTGGCCTCCAAGAGTCACCTCATTATATCCGGGGTACTGTTTGCTCTTAATGTTAAAGATAGTTCGGGTAGGCAGAAAAATCATCTTGAAACTCCTCTGAAATGTCTTGGCGCCGAATAAGTGTTGTTTTATCGATTTATAATATAATTTCGTCCTGTGAGATATTTAAGTTTAAAGGGCACTTCTAAATGTTAACAACTGGACAACATCCAAATAAATTGAATGATATATGATGGAATTATTCATATAAGCTTATCCGGGAATTGAACATTGTTCACTGGAAATTTCATCTCACGGCGCCAACACAAAGCTTCACGATTTCCATAGATGCCCAAATATGTGTATTGAAGTGCGCATCGCATTTAAAATTCAAATTCTACGCATTGACCGTTATATATTAAAGGAAGCGCCTTTGAATAAGGGTTCATCTCTGAAAAGCCAATAGAATGTTCTCCACTTGATAGCCGGACGAGTGTGGAAAACCCATTTTAGCAGAAATTGGTACCATTGAAAGGCAAGCGTGAGTGGCATATACAAAGTGTGAGAAGGGGCTCGATTCAAGATGAGGTCTTACCACTTCATAAAGGATCATATACGTCTTCTGGTCCGGATTTTAGGGACATAACGTGGAGACTAGCAAGATACAAGGCACATTCAACAAACAACTTTCGTAGCTTACGTCTTCCTGTTCTTGTGTGCTCCCTTTTTGTTAGCTCAGGCCGTAAATTCAAACTCAAGCAGTATTACAAAGTGCACGACTTTTCTTTTGAATGCACGTAAAAGGAATACGCCAAATTCAAATGGCAATTTCTTCACCGTTCCATTAGAACTAAAAGTGGAGATATTTTAAACATAGTTGAGCGAACACTTTATTCCGGACGTTTATAATATCCAAATATAGTGTCCTTCCTCAGTTTCAGGGTGTATGAAAAAAACGAAAACATTCCCTACGAATGTCGCAGACTTGTTTCATATTGACTGAAACTTCTGTCTTTCTTTGCACATGGGCTGTTCAGTAATGTTTTTCTGAATATAATGAAGGCAGTAGCGTAACATGGACGTTTTTATTCATCAATAAACCACTCATTGACGTCAGAAGTGATCCATCCAGAAAGATTAACTTTCTCTTGGCAATATGGTAGTTTGAACCTAAATTACTAAAGCTGAATCCGTGAATTGGTGGAATCCACACAATGATTTCACAGATACACTCGTTCGAAATTTTTATTCCCAATATCTCCGAAAAATCATACAAGATCGAATGTGAATCCATTACTCAATTGCTTACAGGTTCAAGCAGATTTTCATTAGTACAATATGATTGGAAGATCGAAGAACTCGGAATATAAAAAATATGAAAAAAATTGCGAGTGGTCATGATCCAACTAAGGGCCAATGTTCAGTCCAATCGTTTAAGCAGCGCCTGAAGTATTAGAGAAAACATCTCAAATTTTCAAATGACTATTATACTCCGAAACCGTCCAGCTGATTAGGCCCATTAACGAACACAACCGCCGCATTTTGATGCGAGAGCATTTTCAGCTCAAAATTAGGAAATCACAGACATTTGCACAGAACCATAGCATGCCGTTTCAAGAACATGCGCCCAAAAAAACCTGGTTATATAAGAATCATTATAATAGTAGAAGATCCGAACCTAAGTCGACCTTCACCGAGCCGATAATAGAATAAAACTTATTTTATAATGAATTTAGTCTATTAGAAAATATATCAAAAATGGGTAGCCCGAAAAATCCTGAACAGAATATTTTCAATTATTTTTCGAAGAATCTGGGTTGGCACGTTCAAACAGGTATGTCGATGCCACTCACTTGAAAGGATAATAGAAAAACTTTAATACCAGCATAAGCGCTGTTTTATTGTGAACACGTTGATATAGGATTGTCTGCCAAAAATTCGGCCCCAATTGAGGTTTGCGAATTCTTAATATTCAAATTTCAACGCGTGTGGAAGTGAGTGACAGAAAGATCCGAGAATACTATACTGAGTAATAATTAAGGACCGAACATTTCAGTCGTAGCTGATGGGACCCTGAATAAAAGAAGGCGCGCATGCTCGGTACGTGAACATATTTTAAACAGTACGCGTTATTTTGGAGCAGCTAATGACTTATACTATTATATTGCATAGAAAACATGTGTTTTTCAATATCGTGATAAAAAAAAATTGAAAAGACATTTTTTTCCAACATCTCCGGAAATAAGGACCGTATGGAATTGAAATTCGATACTGTACTGTGAAATACAAAACTGAAGGTGTGAGCTTCGGTTCTTCAAAGTTGATACATAATTTCGAAAAAAAACTTTTTCCCGAAAGAATTTTTATAAATTCTTTTTTTCAATTCACTGATAGCACGATCTCAACAAAATTCTGCGAGAGATGGCACGTTGTTATTTTCCAACTTCCTGCGAAGAGTCAATCCAATAGCTTCAGATGTTTCTGAAATATCAGGGAAATAACCTCAGAATTTCAAATGGCTAAAGCTCCGAAACGACTAGCAAAGTCAGCCAATTGCTGACTTTGCTAGTTAACGAACTTAACCATTGCATTTTAAAATGTTACCTACCCTGAAATTTCCATGTCAATATAAATCCTCCGTACCCCCGTATTCCTGCCTACAGCCCTGCGGACAAAATCGTTTTTGACACTGGATTCGTCATCAATGAGGCCCGGCTGGTCGTTTGAGACCAGTTTCGTCAAAAAATTCGAAAAGTACAAACATTTGGACTAAACGATAGCACGCTGTTTCCCAGAACAAAAAAAATACAATTTTACGATACCAAGAGTTTCGATGAAACATGAAAATGAGGAAGAATTTTGTTTTATTATTTGATAAAATCAAATAATAAATCTTAGTGATCGACAAAAAAAATAAACCCTTGTGTGAAATTTGCAGTGTTTTTTACTGATAGGCCTAATAAAAGCAATTCACGAATACCAGCAAATTCAACGTATGGAAAAAACAGAACTTCCAAATGCCAGAATAAACATTTTTCCACAATATTCCTCAATTATTGGTTGTTGCATAAATAACCAACAACAGAAAAGGTCAAGATTGGCATATTTGAATATGCCAGGAGAAGATTATTTAATTCAAGAATATGTTCGTATTTGATTTAAGAGATCCTTCTTCCCTGTGTACATAGAAATCATAATAATTGTAAGTGGAATAAATTTATGGATTGAATATTGAAGGCTTGCGGTCTGGACTTACCTATAAATCGATTTTGAGAGTAAGTGCTTTTTCAATGGAATACTATATGATCTCAATTATGTTCGGCTTTCTCACTCATGGAAATGAAACCGACCATCGAGATCTTCAAACAACTGGTGGAAGTAGCTCCAAAACTTTCTGAGAGAAGTGAGTACCTAGTCATCTATCGGCAGCCCGAGAAATATACCAAAACGTATATATTGATAAACCAGTGTATGATTCAGATATGAGCAACAACATTTGAGTCTCAGATATATAACTATATTGCCCTTGCCGGTCACTTCAGCGACAAAACGTAAAATATATAGGAGAGATATACGGACATTTAAATATCTGAAATATCAGTAGGAAAATTCGCAGTTGCCGATTGATGTCTGAAAACCTGAAAATCTACTGTTTCACAAGTTTTGAGAGAGAAGAATGGTGAGGAGTCCAAACGTTGACAAAAATCATCACGAAAAGTCAAAAGGCGTGTTTTTATGGAATTTGATGCGACAACGGAAAATGCAGATCCTTTTTCATTTTCGTTTTATCCTCTGAGATAATGAAAATATCCAAACATGAATGAACCCTTGCATAAACTATACCGTGGACTAGTTTTTCCCCTCGTCCAAACCTTTTTTGAATATTGTCAAGGTACAGCATTGTTTTTCTGATTCAATTTTCGCCGATAGGGTACGACAATTGAAAACCTACCAAAAATCATAGCTTTCTTTTGATCTGTCGTGTTGCACCTTAAATATAGTGTTTTCAAGAATTCCCGACAATATATTTATTTTGACCCATTTAAGCTCTGTTGATAATGCATTGCATGCGGTCGAAATAACGAAAATATATTTTGAACTACCCTTTATCTCTAAATATGCACATTTGAAACTATTCAGTTCATCCAAAAGAGGTCTTTCAGCGTTCCATGTTCAACAAAATAAGAAGAAATAATTGTAACACTAGAGACGATTAATTCATCTGGTTCAATATACTTCTGACAAAGTCGTATAATAGCTATCATGAACAAAATTATAATAATTTAGGTTTTAATGATAATAAACCTAAACTCTTCTTTCGATTATTTCCATAATTGTGTAACAATTCATAACTTTTCAATTCAATATTCATTAATACATACCAAGTGTATGAACTTCATTTTTATGAACATTTTTTGAAAAGATAAAAACTATCCAATGAAATTCATGCGTGTTTTCAAAAGCCCGCTCCGTAATTACTGCTGTTTTGGCTTAATTACTTCTTGAATCCATGAAAGAATTCTTAGAATAAATCCTATATTGGTTCTTTCTAAACATACATATTTAATATTGTGAATCTGTAGATTATCCATAGTTTGTTGTACTCTTTCATATATAAGTAAGAATTTAAAATAGGAGCGTCGAGAATTCGTAGCAACTAGACATATCCATCATTTCAAATATCCGATTTATTTTCGAGAAATAATTTCATCAGATCAATCAGAATATAGACCAATTCATTTTTATTCAGGGTAATGAGTTGCATGGACTTAACAAAGCAGCCTAAGCACCATCAACGTTTACAAAGACAAATTGAACAATTTTTGACAATTCCAGTGCCACGTTTTTGACCAAAAATCTTAGTGAATTATAGCAAGATAGATTCCCCATCCAGGTTGCTGATGATATTTCCGAAATTTCTATAAGATCTAGTCTTTTTCTTTTTTGCGAGCATGTATGTACTGGGGAACAGTATGCTATCGTTATGTCCAAATGTCTGTAATTTTCTAACTTCGAGCCGGAAATGGTCTCAGACGACTAGGTTGGACTAACTGATGACGAGTCCGGTGTCAAAATCGATTCTCTCCGGCCAGCTGTCCGTCCTTCCGTACGAAGAATCCTATCGAATTGACAATTTCAGGGTTAGCTGAATTTAAAAATGCGAAGGTTGAGTACGTTAATGGGCAAAATCAGTCGAACGGTTAAGGAGTTTTTTTCAAAATTACTCAAAAAAATCCTAGACACGCACTGACGTGAATTCAGCAGCTTTCGCGCGCATGTTCAAATGATATCACTGAAAGTGAGCATGCGCGCAAAATCTGCTGACTTCACGTGAGTGCTTTTGTAGGTTTTTTTTCAAGTCATTGGAAAAATACCAACGATACTCAGGTAATAACAACAGAATTTCACGTATTATTATTGTCCCAATGTTTCTGGAAATGAACATCCGATTGGGCTGGCATGGGATACACTAGTGAAACATATTGACGCACAGGTTTATACCAAATTTCACAAACGAATTGTTTCCCAAACTTTTTTTCATATATAATTTCGAGAGTTCAAAAAAATAAACTTCGGACATTACAATCCTCACGATTCATAGGTTTTCGCGTCAGCATTCTTGAACTTATGAACTTTCAATCGGATCAGTACTTCTTGAATTATTTAAGAGATAACCCTTACATTTCAAAAGGCTTTTACTCGTAAACTGTTCTGTGGATTTTGTCCATTAGCGAACGTAAATGTTTTATTTCAGCGATGCGCAACCTAACCGCTCTTGAATTATCAGTGAATATAGCCTACTCGAGTAAGTCCAATTTTGGCAATATCGAAAATTAGACCTATTTGGAAAAAATGATAACGCGCTGCTTCCCAGAACAATCGCGTTGAAATTATACCAACCGATCAGGGTTGTGGACGATTAGTAAAAAATCAGCATAATGAGTTGTAGGGCTGTAGATAAAATAGGGAGTCTCCTTCGAGGAAAGTTCGAAAAATATACAATACGAATCTCTTTCCCTAGGGATCCGGCAGTCGCGAAGTTGGAATGAGATAAAAATTAAATTCTCCATTCATGGGACTCGTGAAGTTTGCCAATTATCAGAACCATAATTCTTCGCCTAGATCGAAAATCCTGGGAACGGCGGAGACTTTCGAAAGATTTCAGAGACAATAAATGTCCCAGTGTTTTATATTTTTATTTCAATGCCAAAAACCTGGCAATATAAGTCCCTCATGTATTTATTTAATCGCGCGAGGGCCGTATTCCCCGATTTGTAGCCGGTTTAGAATCTCGATTTATCAGACATTTCCTTCGGGATCCTCGTATTTACAAAACCCACAGACGCCGTTATTTTCCTAGGGCTTCTCTAATGTCAACCGAAAAACCAATAAAATCAATAACATCCATGTTCCTTAAGCCATTTTCCTGATACCTGTGAATTTCTTTATAACCTCTGCCTTTTTAGCATTTCTTGTTCGACCAGAATCGATACTGCAGCCGGAAGCTCAGAAATTCTAAGCGAAGTAATTTTTCGTCTCTTATATATACTTTCTGTCTTTCCAATGCAATCCAAAAAAAAACTAGAAAGGCACTGCCGTGAAGGCAGCAGCTTTCGCGCGCCTGTTCCATGAAGATGACCGCTTTGGCAACGAATTTAAACATACGCGCAAAAGCTGCTGCCTTCACGTCACTGCTTTTCTAGGGTTTTTCAATGAAGTGCTGGGTTTTAATTCGATCTAATATGTATTTTTGAAATATTGGCGAAATGAAATTTTGAATGGGTATATCTACGGAATCATTGGGCAGATTTTACCCATTCACGAATTTGACCTTCGTAATTAAGCTCCAAACCTACTCTACCTAACGGCCGACCTTAAACATTATAACTTCCGAACGAAACAACTTAAAAACTTGATATTTGTAGAGTAAGTTTGGACCTTAATTGGAAAGGCCGAGTTCATGAATGCGTAGAATTCACCCGATGATTCCGCAAATATACCCATTCAGAATTTTATTTTTCCTACATTTCCAAAAATTCAGATTAGATCGAATTGGAATCCAGTACTCCATCGAAAAATGACAGTTCAAATGTTCATGCAGAAAAATTTGAAATTTTTTCAAATTGTTGTAATGACACGAGCATCACGAAATTTCGCACAAAGTTGAACACCAACATTTCGAAGCTAGTCGCCAAGTTTTATCATGATTGAAATAGTATTTTCCGAGTTATTCCGAAAAAAATACCGATATCTCGAAAAAAACCACGAAATTTGACATATTTCTCCACCATATCTTCGGAAATTATGATCGTATCGAACTGAAATTTGGTACACTACTGTGAAATGTGAAGCTCAAGGTACGACCAGAATTTTTTGCAAACGTAATGAATAGTTTCCGAGAAAAAAATTTTTTCGCGAATAATTTCGAAAAAAAACTTTTTCAAAATTTACTGACATATTTCACCTCTCGCCACAAAAAATTAAAATAATTTTGAAGAAGTCATACATTATTGCTTGTTGAATCACGATTTCTTCAATTTCAGTTATCCTTTGTCTTTGTTGATTCTAATTTGTATTTACTGCCTTTTTTCTCCGTTTTTTTTTGATTGTTCAAGACTGATAAGTCAGTTTATACCTCTATATTTAAATCCAACTTCAATTTTCATTGTGTTCGTCATAAGTCTTGATCGAGGTGATAAATAAATAAACACTTCAAACAGCTACAACTCCGAAACCATTCGACCGATTTTGCCCATTAACGAACACAACCTTCGCATTTTGAAATTCAACCAACCCTGAAATTTTCAAGTCGATAGATTCCTACGTGCGCCCGTAATCGTGCGTACGGACGGCCGGACAGAATCGATTTTGACACTGCTTTTGGAATATATTAATTCAATATAACATTTGTTTATGAATTGGAGCTCTTCGCAGAAAATTTTGCTCGATGGCTTGAAGATGTTTCCCTAAAATGCAGATAGTGCCATCAGACATTATTATGAATGGCTCCACGAAAGTAAAGAAAGTTCACAAATTTTCGGACCTATCTTTAAAATTTCGTAATTTAGCGTTCATATATGATAATAAAATGTTGCTTTCTTTACGTGAGTACTTCAAATGTACCTCTGCCTAAAAAACTAGCAGTTTTACGGAAAACTCCGTTTTTTTTGTGTATGAATTAAAATTTTATTTTGGAACAAAACTGGAAAAATATAAAGATAATGTTGCATGACATCCTCGAGCAACAATCACCGTCATATAATAATTCTCAGCAGTCTGTCGACAAGGTTGTTGATGTAAACCTGACCAAATCCTTCCCAAGGCTTCGGTAAAAGCTGTTTGAGTTCTTGAAGTGTCTGAGAGGATGGTGAATCCAGTGCCTGTTTCCTTGATCCCAAGCATGCTCAATCGGTTGTAAGTTAGGGGACAAAAGCAGTAAGGCCAAGTGTGCATCATTAGCAATCATGGAAAGATGAAAGTGGGCCATGTCGTCCTGAAAATTAAAGTTCTGTCCGATGGGAGCATGAAGCAGACTTACAATTGTACAGTAAATGTACAACTCCGAATGGAAAAACTTGTACTAATCCACGATTTTTGCCTTCCAGAGAAGGAATCATAACCCGAAAACATGAACTTTGCGAACACTTCGTGTTTCGTCTGCAAATAAGTTAAACTTATTCCTCAATCCAGTTCACATGCTTGGTTGCCCAAGCCAACCAACCACCTCTTTGAGCTTGTGTATCTGGAAAAACGAAAACTATGGCACATCTCCAGAGTTTTCGTAACGTAGAATGAATTATTCTTCGACGTACTGTTTCAACTGAAACGGACTCAGAAGCACCCAGAAGGCGTTGTTGAATCTTCTGACAAGTGCACAGTTATTGTCCACGGGTGGACATTGTAAGGAAACAGTCTTTTGTTTGTTTGGTATATCTCGATCGTCCACTTCTATAGATTTTTCAATAAAATATCTCGTTCCTCGATACCTAAGGATGAACCTCGAAATGCTGCTTTCATCTGAAGGATATGTCCAACTTCTCTCTGAAGACTTTCCTCCTCAATTATACCAAATCTACTGAATTAACTTCCGAGTTGACAACAGAGAATGAAACAATAACTTAAATCAAACCACCAAAGAACGAAACAAAATTTGAAAACCGAAAAAAAAAATTCAAAGCTGAAACAGAAAAAAAAAGAAAGCATTCTATTCATCATATATCGAAATTTGATGAAATACAGCAGACATCCTTTTAAATTGATTGAGAATTCGTGAATTTTGTGGGGCAGTTTATTTCATCGATAGTTAGGATTGGTCTTCTCTTCAAGGCCAACGCTCACTTATCGGCACAGCCCGGACCACGGCAAAACGGATACTTATTTCCCCACTAATTTGCCGCTTTCTGTAGCGGTCAAGTGCTCAGTGTCCTATTCAATCATGTATAAAGAATAAAGTTTCGGTGTGCCGTGGGCTGGGCTGTTGCCGATAAGGGAGCGTTGGCCTTTAGCAGACAAAATAAGCTCCACGGCCTGACCTTGCAGTCTAGCAGTGTTAATTCAGTGAGATCTCTTTGTATTCATCCATTGATATGTCTAATCAGAGTCCGTGATAGTCTTGACGAGATTCAAGTCTGGTGAAGAGATTCTCTGTCGTGTCTTTGCTAGGGCACAAATTCTATTGTTCCCGGCAGTACCCTGGTTAGATAATACGCAAATCAAAACTGGTGATCTTTGTCAGAAACCTGTTCCAAATTCTTCCTCTTCGAGTCCAGTGTCATTGCGTTCGACACCTTCTCAGACTCAAAATTCTCTTTCAAATGAAAAAATCTTCCTAGAGAATTCAAGGATAAAACATAATCTTTCTACTCCCCACGTCCTGAAATAATCATAAAGCAGATGCGATAGCTGAAATTAATTTTCAGCTCGAAAAAGAGACATTAAGCTGCTGAAACTGCCATTTATTCTCTATCAACCAAAAATTATCAGGCGCATCTCGTCAATATACCACAGGAAACGAAGTGCGGAATATGAAAACTGTTAATTCCTTATATGATGGCGCCAGACTATGGCCATCAAATTCAGTATTTGCTTTATACCGTTGGGGGTAACGCTTCATCAGAATTATGTAGGATTAAACGATAATATTCACTGAAGCTTATGGTCCTCATAAAATGAAGGACGTTTACAACCCAGAACTCTGCAAAAATCGAATCTTGAAGTATTAAGCTATAAAAAATTATGGAATATCGAAAATGGCCGAATTGAGTGTATGAAGTATTCATTTACCTGCAAGAATGTTATTCGATGCCACACATTTGCTCTACTCATAAATAATTATACACCTCATATTTTTTGAATCCATATCGCCATGTAACATTTACGAGTTTCCTGCGATAACACACAAAATGACGCAAACCCATTGTGATTTCACTTTATTATTAGTTAGCCCTTTATCTGCTGTATTTTCATTGTTAGTACAATGGGTAAATAGAGTCCATTCAATGCCGAAATATTATTTTTATCTACAATGACACACTGTGAATTCGGAAATTAAAAGCTTCAATCAAGAGTCATAAAGTCCCTAGCAGCGAAAGAGTTGGAAATAGGCGCGAATGCCAACATTTCAATAAACTTTATTTGTACAATATTGGTCTGAAAATACTGTTCATATTTGGAAACTAATCAAAATGGAACTGAACGATAATGAAAAATTGGCATGACTTTTACATTGAAAATGAAGTTCGATAATTCCAGAACAAATCAGTTCATTACATGGCTGACAGTATATTAAACCTGAATTGAGCTGGATATTAAAAACATTTTCATTAGTACGTGAACAAGTATTTCGTTGCTGGAAATATATATACAGATGATTGCTGAATATCAGCCAGTTCATGGCACTAATGAAAAACCTAGAAAAGCACTGACGTGAAGTCAGCAGCTTTTACGCGCTTCTTCCATTTCACGAATACGGCTGCCATAATTAATCTATTAACGTCTATCCTAACCACTGATCGTAAACACAATAAGTACCGAGAGAATCTGCTTAGAGACCTAATAATTGTAAAGAAGGTTTGGACTTTGATAACGAACGCCAAATGATTGAAATCCATACGGATGTGATCCCGCAGATATACGTACTCTTGCAATAATAGAGGATATAATATATAGGTATTTTTCAAGTTATTTCAGAAATAATAAACGATAATAGCGATGAAATACATAAATTTCGAAAGTTATGCGGTGGCATTTCTATTGAGGAAGTTTAAGTTTGATAACCCCACATCATTTCGAAAAATTGAGGAAATCATCTCAAAATTTGAAATAGCCAAGAAATTTGACATATTTTCCCCAATTTCTCTGCCGATGAATATTCGCTTGAATTGAAATTTGAAGCAATAGTGTTATATTTTGACTTCAAGTTCTGTCCCAATTTTCATTGCATTCTGATGAATTTTTTCCGGAAAGAATTTTTTTTTTTCAATCCATAAAGGACGTTTTGGGCTCAAACAATCATAGACACTGAGCAGAACGATAACGCTTTTGTTCCCTAGAACAAGCGCGAAATAAAAGTAAATAACTTTTTGCTCAGAATGTTTCATGAAATAGAATGAATATCTCATCGATTCGAAAAGTTGTTGAATATTGACTTCAAGGTATGTGCCAAATTTAATCCAGATCTAATGAGTGGTCTCTCGAAAAAAAATATTTTCGAAATGCATTTGTTTGAATTTTTTTTAACGATCAGATAATCTCAAAATTGTGAACAGGTTGCGCGTTGGTATTCTTCAACAAGTTACGAAGTACTTATCTGATCTCATCAATTAATTTTGGAACAACCCCTCAAAATTACAAATTGTTATAACTCCGGAGAATTTTAGACTCCGAGCATAGATCTTGTCTATGCTCTAGACTCTGGGTCTTTTCCTTAGGAAGTTAGAGCTCACACGGTCGGCAGAATAGAATTGATTTTGATGACGGGTTCTTCCTCAGGAAATCCAACCTGATCGTTTAAGTCCAATTTCGGTTTTGAATTCGACAATTGCAGACATTGTTATAGAACGACATCACGCAGTTGGTCAGAATCATATAATTAGAAGATGTAAGATATTTATAAACTAAAAATTTGAATTGTTCCAATGAAAGGATCGAGAAATTTTGCACGAATTTTCACATCAAGTTCCAAGTTTTGTCATGATCAGATCAATATTTTTGGAGTTATTTCGGGAATATCAATGATTCTTAGGAAATCAGAACGAAAGCACACATATTTTTTCCAATATCTCCAAAGACGAATATGCGATCAAGCTGAATTTCGAAACACTGTTGAGTAGTGACGATTCCGATACACTGCTGATGCGCTACGGGCAAGTAACATTAAAACTTCCAGGGAATCACCTCATGAAGCATGGAGTGTGAATAACAGACGACTGTAATTTTGTCGATTGACGATCTATTGACGCCGCTGTCCTTTATATTGTTACTGTAGGATCCAGTAGATGTTTCGACTACTCACCAGTAGATGCCGTGAAAGGTCGATGCGAACAAAGAATGTTTTGAACCTATTATTAGGAAAATTCAAAGAATACATATCTCATTTGACTGAAACAAAGTATAAATTTAAACGGAATCGGAGATATGCTTTTTGAAATGTATGAATTCCTGAAATGAATTCTCTGAATTTTTTTCCCGATTTGTTCCTCAGAAATATCAGGAAATCTGATTCGGCTGAAGTAAAGTACCCGGTTATGAAGTGACGGTTCGGAGATTTCAATGCAATTCAAATGAAATATGGGAATTTGAAAAAAAAATTTTTTCAAACTTTTCTATGGATAATTCCTCACATTGCTACTATACATTTAGCAACCAAGTTTCATTTCGATCAGAAAAATATTTTTCGAGTTATTGAAAAATTTCGAATGGCTGCACCACAAAAACCATTCGACAGATGTGGACCATTAACGAACTCAACCGAGATATTCAGGATCTCGAACTAACGTGAGAATTTCAAGACTCTTGGTTCTTTCTTTCGAAAGTTACATCGAACACGGCCGGCCGGACGGACATAATCAATTTTTACTACGAATTCTTCATCAATGAGTCCAGTCTAGTCGTTTGAGACCAGTTTCGGCTTAAAATTCGAAAATAACAGTTATCGTGACGAAATGATAACGCGCTGTTCCCCAGAAATTCCGTTTGTCACACGTGGAATTCGATGGTTTTCTAGGCAGTGCTGATCTTTGACCTATTGGTGAAGAAATCTTCTTTATTTTTTTGTTTCGTTGCAACTCTTGCTATCGTTACTATTTTATTTTTTTGTATTCCAAAGAACGCAACTAAAATGGTCTGCCTCATTGATTTTTTCAGCCAACGAAAATTGAATTGTCGAATTACACTCAATAACAAACTCATCTAGCTTATATAAAATATACCACAATGTGAAATTTCATCTTGAATCAAACACTTCATGAAGCATGTTTCAAAAGATTTCCGCCTAAAGTGTTCACTACACCCATGGATTATTATTAATTTTATGAACAGCAGTGTTGATACATCGTCCAGTTGCTTCATGATAGTTGTATCCAGAGCTGCCAGAGGAAAGTAACTTAGTTCTTTCACATAAACTTAGCTACTTTGAAGTATCTTGGTTTTTATTCCTTAATTTTTTGACTAAAAGTAACAAGTATCTTAGATACTTTTGAAAATAAACCGTATCTTGTATCTTAAAAAATTATCTGAAAATATGTTCCGAATAGTATATATGATACCGCAATGTATCTCTGATACCGAAACTTTCTCAGATACTGAGAAGTATACTAGATACCGGAAAAGGATCTCAGATAATGAAAAGAATCTTTCATACCGAAAAGCAGCCTATTGCATATAAGGCAACAAAAAAGTAAGACACGGTTCGACTCGTTCAGATATCGAAGAAATTAGTGGCGGAAAATTTGTATTTCACCTCAATGATCTGTAGCCAACAGGCTGTAGGTGTACTGTAAGTTTTAAGAATTGTTAGTCTTCTGTTTAATTCAAAGTTTAATTTCCCTTTGTAGTCTGAAGATAAGTGGATGATAAGCTGTAATTTTTGAAAAACCCAATTTCAATACATTAAATTTTTCCATTGATCATGCTTTTCATTTCAAGTGTTCTGTGTTCGTCGGTTTATCTTGACAATTTAAATCACTCATACTGGCGCCGACCATAGTTATTAGCCTATTTATTATACTATTTCTAAAACTAATTTAAACGAAAAATATATTGCTTTATCCAATATTCGTACATATTACGGAAAGTCTAAGTAGTAAAGATTGTAGGTTGAGTGGCATGGGCAGAAGGAGAGCTAGACGCTAGCGGCGAAAAATTTTTCGGGCGTACCAAACCCTAAGACTCATTTTATTATATTTGAATCTTTCAAAAAAGGGTAGGACAGCACAGAACATTCTTCTCAGAAGAAAATTTTAATTTTTATCAAGCCCTGCAGTAAACTTAATCAACTCTTTGAATATTTCTAGATTCTCAGAGCAGTCTCTTTTATCGTGACCTCTGAGGGCCAAATCAAAAGTACTACAAAATTTTACAAAACAAAGTATTCTTTTTGAAATGTGTTTATTTTTTTCGAAATTATTATTACGTGAAAAAATGCTTCCTTTGTATGCAGAGCTCACCTGAGACATAATAATTACCTTACCAAGTAAAGAAAAGGCAGTGCAAGAATCGATGTGTTCACGAGACGATTCATGTTTCCCCTTTTTTCTGTAAGATGGAATGAGTCACTGATTCCTTTTCTAGCCCAGGTGGTATCCATTATTGAGTTCAACTTTGTAAAATAACAAACACGGAAAATAATCTAACAAATTTTTCATTTGACACTCACATATTCGGTTTTTTTTTTATTTATTGGCTCATTGCAGCCTATCCTGCCTATCAAATTCAGTTCAAGAATGTTGCTCACTGAACTCATTATGAATCCTAACACAAAGAGAAATCATCAGCAACACAAAGTCCATTAGATGGACCCGACAAAATAAATAAAATCTAGAAAAGCACTGAAGTGAAGTCAGCAGCTTTTAAGCGCTTGTTCACATTGCGAAATGATTACTTGGAAATTACAGTGGAATTTCAATGAAATATAAAAATTTTAAAAAAAATTTTGAAGAAAAAAAATCTTTTCATGGATAATTCTTCTTATTGACACTGTTCATATTCCACCGAAGTTTCATTTCGATCAGATAAATATTTTTCGAGTTATCGAAAAATCGAAATTTCAAATGGCTGTAGCACAAAAACCATTCGTCAGATTTGGCCCATTAACGAACTAAACCGAGGTATTCAGGCTCTTAACCTAACCTGAAAACTTCAAGACTCTAGGTCCTTTCGAAAGTTACAGCGCACACGGCCGGGCGGCCGGCCGGACGGACAGAATCGATTTTGACCACGGCTTCTTCATCAGCGAGTCCAACCTAGTCTTTTGAGACCATTTTCGGCTCAAAATTCGAAAATTACAGACATCGTGACGAAATGATAACGCGCTGTTCTCCAGAACAAGCACGTATAAACACGTTAACACGCAAAAAGAAATTCATTAACCTAGTGAACAGCAGCAACCATCTCCACCGCACCTAAACTCGAACTATGGGGCACTGAAATATCGCGGCCCTGCTTTACTTTATTTTACTTCTCCGCGCCAGAGTACCTTCTCGATATTCCCACGCTCAATAAAAACGTATTCTGTTGGGGGCAGATTGATAAATGGATAGAAGGAACTGATATATGTGTTTTTCGTTGAAAAGTTAAATAACAGTTGTTGTTTTATAATGAATTATTAATTATTTCAAAAAGAATAAATTGTGTCGTACGTCGTACGACAATTTATTCTATAGAGAAGGCGCGCGGCAACCACCACTGGTATAAGTTCTTTTTTCAAAAAAGTAGGTGAATAACCAAAATATTTTCGAATACTCTATCTAAATAGACCTAACAGTGTCTGGATCCTCTTCCAAAGTATTTTTTGTCAGCTCTGGTTGTAGGTGTGGCGCTCAATGCCTTTTATTCCGACTGACTCACGTGAAAAATATAGCAGATTTGAGTCAGCCGACCTATGCTGCCACAGGATGGCCATTGTGCTCTATACATCGCCTTGAGTCCATTCGAAGCGAACATGGTCCCAAATAATTAATCACCTTCATTGATATAGCCGTTTTAGTAGCTATTGATAAGAATCAGCTCAAAGTTCATCCTGATTTAATCAAGACTCAATTTATTGTAAGCGAATTTCCGATATTATGAATAAACCTGATCTAGTCATTTACCAGTTACAATATAAGAGAAGATTCACAGCAAACCCTGTAATCTTTCGGAATGAATGATCGAAATACATGGAATGTTCAGAGATACGAGGAATAAATGGAAATCGTTCGAAAGACGAGCTTTTAACAACGAAATTCCGACTCAGAGTCTTGAGAAAGTGAAAATGATCAATTCAATTCTAAATAATTAGAGTCGTAAAGACGATGGAGACTTGGGTCAAGATGCTCCAATTCCCAATTTCTGGTATAGTTGTTCTTAGGCTTTGAATTATGCTAGGTCTCCTGGAAACCCCTCAGGAGCTCATTTCAGAGGGATAAAGTGATTAATTCTGAGGTCAACGTTGGAAGTAAAATGAAAATACCCGAACCAGTTCTGTTTATTCGTGTGCGAGTGCATCCAAAATAAATCAGATGAATTCCAAATAAGCTGGAATCCGTACATATTCTTCACCTGATAGTGAAATAGAGGGTGTCACAGAAAAAGATTATGAAATCGATTGCTCCTTTTTGGGGTGACTCTCAATTTTCATTTCAGAATTCGAGGCCTTATAGGACAAGGTGAATAAAGTTCAAACGTATATTTCGAGAAAAAATATTGTGGTTTGATTTTTTCGGCAAAGCAATTGATAGGCGAATTTGTTTTTGGTTGAGATTTTTTTTGACTTGAGTAAAGGATATGAGGAAATTGTAAAAACGGTTCTATTCAGCTTGTCATGTGAGTTTTCTGTTATACCCTCCTCCAGTTGACAGAACTATCTGATATTCGGTAAAAATGAGTACAATTAGATTTATTCAGAATCCTAGATGGACCACGAAAAAAATATCGAATAACATAATTATTTCCTTACCTCTTGAATATTGCTTTCAATTGAATCGAATCTATATTTTGGTGATCATTGGAAAACAGAAATTTCGAAAAGTCATTGGGTGGATTTCAGACAAGCATGAATACGTAAGTAACCAAATAATTTCGTTGAGGTATCTATTCGGAATTTTGCATTCCTATTATCCAAAAAGTCAGATTTAATTTCGCGAGGGTCATAAGATTGAGTAATCTTTCATTAGAAGTTAATCTACTAATACCTGAATAATAAACATCCACTCTAATTCATTTTTGAGTTTTCATTCGATGAATCCGCTGCTATTCAAATGTTCTGTAGAATAAACATAAGAAAAATCGCCTGTTAAGAATCTTGTATCATATGTAAAAGAACAATAGACGCAATGGACACACCAAGTTCGGCGCCATTTTATATGGTTAATTATTCATGAGGATGAGTTGAGTTACCTTCTCCAATTTCAGTGTTTTCACAATGTCATAACAACTATCACAAAAAATACGCTAAACGCCATATTTAAATTATTGAAACCTGCATATCGGTTTCAACTAGATACCTCATTTTTCCACAATTTCACTTTGAATTACATGAAATGTCATCTTGAAGTTTTTTCATGTAAAAATATTGAAATATTAAATTGACTCCAGGTCGACCCGCGGCGGAACACAATAACTTCCGAAAGAAATAACTTAGAAACTCGATATTTGAAAAGAAGGTTTGGACCTTATTTACGTCGTGAATTAGGGAGTAAAATCCACCAAATGATTCCGCAGATATACTTTCAATTTTATTTTCTCATTAATCCCAAAAGTGAAGATTGGATCGTATGGAACTCTACTACTTGATTGAAAAATGATAGCTTGAAGGTTCGTGCAGAAATTCGCCAGAATAATATGATTAGAAGATCGACTAATCTTTCCATCATGAAATAAAGCTGCATTTGACTGGGTCAATACGTGAATGAATGAAACCATCATTACGAAATTTGCACCAAGTTGTGCATCGGAAGTTTCCAATGAAAGTTTGATCATGATTTGATCTTTCTACGTGCTTGTTCTAGGAAACAGGCGCGTTATCATTTCGTCACGATGTCTGTAATTTTACAAATTTGAGCCGAAAATGGTCTCAAACGATTGGGTTGAACTCAAAGTGAAGAATCCGTGGTCAAATTCAGTTCTGCCCATCCGTATGTGCTCTAACTTTGGGAGGAGAAGACTTAGCGACCTGAAATTGTCAGATTAGGTTTGGAGTCCAAATATCTCGGTTAAGTTCGTTAATGGGAGGAATCGGTCGATAGTTTCGGAGTTAGGCCAATTTGGAATTTCGAGGTTAATTCCTCGATATCTCATTTCGTGGATAGTTTTGGAATACCAACACGCAACTGTTATCATAGAATTACAAAAAAGAAATTTTAGAAATTTTTACAATTTTATGAAAAATTTTTTTCTCTGAAAATATTGATTAGATTTCAATGGAAATTGGCACAAACGTTAGAGTCATTTTTAAAAAAACAATGTTTCAAATTTCAATCCGATCCAATGTTTACTTTCGGAAATATAAGGAAAAAAAATTGCCAAATTTCGTTGATATTTGGAATTTTACCGTTACTTTCGCAGTATCTCAAGGATTACAAATGCAATCAGACTGAATCTTCGTAATCAGGTTGAGATTACCAACACACAATTAGGTGCAAAATTTCGTGTTGATCTAATAGTTAGAATTTGAACAAACGCGTAAAAGCTGACTTCATGTCAGTGCTTTTCTAGATTTTTTTTTAGTTATTCTGGAAATAACAACCATACCGAGAAAAAATTCACGAATCTTGACATACATTGATCTGAGCGAAATTCTTCCAGAACCTGGTCAGTAGTTTCCAAAAAAAAGTTATTCATTTCAACGAAAATTTCGCGTTTTTGTTCAATTCTTGTTCATCACATAATTTTGCACAAGCCTTTGAATCAGCATTGTTGAACTAGTCACCAAGTTTTCTTATGATTGAAACAGATGAGTTATTCCAAAAATAAGAACGATACCGAGGAGAACACCACGAAATTTGATATATTTTTTTCACTATCTTATTCGAATATTAGAATAGAACCGAACTGGAATTAAGGCCACTTTTATGCGATCTAATATTAAAAGTCAGTGCGAATCTTCAAATTTGATGAATAAAATTGATTGAGAAAAATTTTGAATTTTTTTTTGATGTTCTAGTGACCTATCATCACGGAATTTCGCGATAGGTCGAATATCGATTTTCAAATAGCTATCAGGTTTCATTTTGATTGGATCATGTTTTTACTGAGTTATCCCGAAAACAACGACACCGAGGAAAAAAGAAAAAACTCTATTTTTCCTAATATCTCCGAGATTGAATAGAGATCAAACTAAAATTTGGTGCCATGTTCTGAAATAAGGAGTTCAAGGTCTTTGCGAAATTTCGTCGGAATTGGTGAACTGCTTTCTTTAGCGTTCGGGAATTTTTAGAAAGGAATATTTTCAAATTTTGTCTCTAGTTATAGCTGTCATTTATATATATATATTATCGGATATTGAAATTTTTTGACGTTTTCCTATATCTTCATGTAGTGAATGAAACAGTTTTCAGAAACAAAAACTTTCGGAGAAAAATTTCGGGAAATTATTTAACCATACGATCCCATCAAAATGTCAAAGTAAATTGCGATTGCTTCAACGAACTGCCAAGTTTCAATCCGATTACTCAGCTAGTTTTCGGGATATTGGAGAAATGATCTCAAAAGTTCAAATAACATAACTGCGAAACCATTCGGCCGATTTTGCCAATTAGTGAACTTAACCCCCGCATTCTGATGCACGACCTAGCCTGAAAGTGTCAAGTCTAGTTTGCTCCGTTCAACAGTAACCTTGTCCTCGGCCTGACAGTGGACAAAAAGATAGCACGCCATTTCCCAGAACATGCGCGCAAACAAAGCTTCTGCCAAAATTTGTGACAGGTTCTCGTCATGAAACCAGCAAGTTTGTTACAGTCGTTCACGGATTTTTTGATATGTTGCGTGTACACATTTTTTTGGTTCAGTAAGAGACTTGTTATTTTCACGAAATTGTGCAAGTATAATAATGTCCCATGTAACAATTCCAGTGGCAACTAAAATAAATGCGAATGCACACCACTGTTTCCATTAATTATCCAATACAGTATTTCAATCTGATTCATCAGAACTACATTCGTACAAATGTTGTGCAAGCTAACTAACGAAGATTTGAAGCAAGAAAATTCATCATCGGATTCATATCTGTACATTCTCATCTGAAGGCTTTAATCATTTCAACTATTTAGAGATAAGAGTGAACTGTCGTGAATATTCCTCAACTCCTTTTCTTCAATTATGATTGCGCGGATGAAGGTCGTCTCATCGAGGAATGTGAATTTTCTTGTTTAGTGTAGCTTGGTCGTGAAAAAATCACATATATTAATATGAGGCATGAGAAGAATTATTTATTCAACTTAAGGTTTTGGCAATTTTTCACTTTTCAGGAGATTGCAATTATAACACTGAGAATAAACTTCAGTTTAATGAAATTCCATTAAACTTCATTACGAAAAAAAATTCTAGAAAAGCACTGACTTGAAGTCAGCAACTTAAGGCAGTAGATGATCCTCTCTTCTTTGACCATGAGTTGAGGCACACAAAAATAGTCATTTCGGGAGGATGCCATTTCGAATTAGTACAATCGAAAAGTTTAATTGGAAAGAAACGAGTCGAATAATGAATATTACAAACACTTCGGTGTACCAAAATTTCAACTCAGAGAACAACACAAAAGCTCGAAAATGAACTCTTAAAGTAATCAAAACACATTGAATAATGGGCACGTCGGAAAACTACTAGCTTGGAAGGGTTCGAATTTCTCTCGCCAGAGGGCGTATCGCTTCTCAGTAGATGCGAATACTCGACGGCCTAAACTGGTCAACAAATTCATCTGTTATCAACTCGAATACAATGAATGCTCGAGATGTCCATTAACTGACGATATCCTAAACGGATATTTTCCTTTTCGAATCGAATATAAATTTGATACACATGTTATACCTACCCTTTAACGGTAGTCATGAATTACTATTCAAATTAAAGACTCTGGCGTCATATCCCAAATTTAAGAGACGCTCTATAACCTTCTTTTGCATAGAAAAAAAGAAATTTAAGATATCAATCGGCCTGCTTTAGTAGTATGTAAGCAAAAAAATGTGAGAGACTCGCTCTGTATAATTGGAGCAATATGCGGAGAATAATGATACTGCTAGTCCAGCAAGCAGTATGAGTTCTTCTCCAACTGAACTGCGGTTTTCAGGGAATTAATATTATTCTAGGAATCCCTGAATATTCGGAATGAAGTTATAAGCACATAACTCGCTGATGCTATCATCTTGTTAGTTGAGTTTGCTCACGTATAAACATGTGAAAATGGAATATTAATCTATTATTTCCGAGTATTCGTCCATTCAATGTTGTTTGATTACACTTTTCAGAGAATGAATGTGTTGAAGTTTAAATGAACCATTCAGAAAAGTTCTGGATATAAAATTTTGGATATATATTTGCAATGGAATTGTTTTCATTGTGATAAAAGTGTGCTGGACTTCAGATATTTGCAGATATTTCCCAGTTTCGGAAAACTATTTACTGAGTAATGTAAACCTTTATGGGTCGACACTTCCAAATGACACTTCTGAATGTCAAATTTTGATTTAATTAAAGGAAATTCTAGAGGCTTTCTCGATATTTTTCAGGTTTCTTCGGAATTTCTTACTGCCTATGTCTGAAAAAGAATTATTTTAAATTTAAAGAAATATTATTTTTATAGAAATGAACAATAGCGGAATAATGGTAACGGTCAACGAATTGAACTGTAACGTTTCAGAGTTCATATCTAAGTTTCAAAGCATTTGGATAAATCGATAGCATGCTGTTCCCCATGCTCGCAAAAACAATACATGAAAAGATACATATCTATTTTCATTCCATGAATACACTTTGAAAAAATGTGTCAGAATAAGAACCTTTGAATGTGGTACGAATTGTTACGAAAATATTTTATTACGAGATTGAATTGTGATGCATTAATTTCTTGGAGCAGTGTAGTTAAAAAATCAAAGAACTATGAATGTAACCTGAACACTGCACTTCGTTTCCCCATAGTTTGATTGGATTATATCCCGACCATTTCCTACGACCGAAACCCTCTGCGAACGATCTGACAGATACTAAGTAGCAGCCTCCACAGAAATTTGCGCAGGATTTCGTGAATTCAACCCAGCGAAATCCAACAGGTCTATTTGAAATTTCACCACGGTTATTATTCGGATAGGGCTTCATGGGTCAGACATGAACTGAATCATTTTCAAGGCATTTGGCTTCTCAGTTTTCCCTTTGCGGTCATTACTCGACCAAAACAACAAAAATGGGGACAGACACAGTTAAATTTTTACGGCAGAATCTATAATCAGGCGGTCAGTAAACAGAAACGGCTGAATCATAATAGCCAAGTATCGATTAAAGCTTATTTTGGGAGGACTTTGCATCTTTCATAGGTTTTCTTCTGGGTCGTCTCTCCCGATATCTGAAACAGAACTATTAAAAATTAAATAAAACTGTTTTTTATGGAAAACGCCCATGCGGATTTCAGTATGCAACTATTTTTCCAGGGCAGTTTCTAGGAAAACATGTTGCCTAATGAACAATACCGGAACAATATAATCGATAAACAAAGCAGGCTGTGACATTTCAGAGAACACATCTGACTCTTCCATCAGAAAAACGAGTAAATTTGCGGAGTTATGTTCTTTCGAATTTTCGTTTTGTGAGACTTTTGTCAAATTGACAAAATAACATCATCGACTTTTGTCAAATTGACAAAAGTCTCACAAAACTAAAAATCGAAAGAACATAATTCTAAAAATAATCTGATTTGTCCGATAAGTGTCAGATTTGTAGTCTGAAACGTCACAGTTCGCTTTGTCTATCGTTTGTATTCTTCCGGTATCGTTCCTTAGGCAACCTATTTTCAAAGAAACTGCCCTTCACTCATAGTTCAATGGTGCATTCCACGAGGGCGTTTTCCATAAAAACAATTTGATTTGATTTTCAATAGTTTTGTTTCAGATACCGGAGTGAAAACCCAGAAAATAGACCAACAAGATCATAATACCTACATTCGTTTTAGGACGTTTAAGTGGACTTTTTTGAGAGTAGAAAGCCACATAGCGCCCGATGTGTTTATTTTCTTAATAAGTTTCCGAAGACGATAACAATGAGCGAGGACAAAAATATTCATATTTACGATTCAGAGTGGCTTATAACGTTTTACTGCCTATTTCGAGGGACTTACGAAAACGGTGAACACATTTGCATCCGTGCGATAAGATGGGTTTAGCAATTTATTGCATCGGTAAATGTCAGTTCACGTATGAATTTGGGGGTGGTAAATCCTTGGAAATGCGTCGAAGGAATTACGTTTTTGAGAGAGGGCATTTGCTCACCGGGTCGTTCGAAGGACTGAATATATCACGAAAACGATGAGGAATTTCGAAGACTGCTGGGAATTATTTCTTGAAGTGAGGCTATCAATGGTTTCAAATCTTAATACAACGTGTTATACTGATTGTACCGCTTATTATACTAGGTGTTCCTTGGAGGGGACGTTGAATGAACCAGGAAAGAAAATCAGAGGACAGTCTACGGTGTTGGCAGAAATTACTTCATATCAAATTACTTCCTTTTTATGCGCTTGTTCTAGAAAATAGATCGTTATCATTTTGCGCAAACTTTACTTTCGAATATTGGGCCGAAATGGCCTCGAACTAGGTTGGACTCACGGTAGAAGATGCCGATGACAGATTCAATTATCTCCGGCCTGCCGTCCGTCCACCTGTTGCTGTCTAAGTGTCTGATCCACAGAGCCTGCATATGATATCGGTCGACTTGCTCATGCGGAACAAGAGGTGACCTGGGGGTCATTCTCGAATCTCGATCAAGAATTGAAAAGTATGGCAATTGTCATGTGTATCTTTTAAGTTTTCTAGAGTATCTGCAAAACTTGTGAGATTGTTATTCGTCATTTCGACTATGTTTTCAAGCAAATATTCAAGGAATAAACTGAATGCAAGATATCGAGAAACTTCAAATCCGAAATTGAACATAACCTCATCACCGTTCCCTTCGACTTAGCAACGGGTGGTACGGAGTATAGGAGATATTATAACATTCGATTGTCGAATGACATTCGGTTGCATGCCTACTTGTTTATATTTAACTTAGAAAATCGACGCCAAAATAATATGGCAATTGTCATACTCTTCAATTCTTGATCGAGATTCGAGACCACTGGGGCCGATTCTTGAATCTCGATCAAGAATTGAGTAGTATGACAATTGCCATATGTTTGCGTCGATTTTCTGAGTTAAACATAAACAACAAGTAGACGTGACCTGCGCATGGAACCGAATGTCACTCAATAATCGAATGTTATATCTCCTATACTCCGTACCACTCGTTCCAAAGACGAAGGAAACGGTGATTAGGTTATGTTTATATTTGAATTTGAAGTTTCTCGATATCTTGCATTCAGTTTATTTCTTGAATATTTGCTTGAAAACATAATCGAAATGGAGAATAGAACTCTCACAAATTTTGCAGATGCTCGAGAAAACATACGACAATGGTCATAATCTTCAATTCTTGATCGAGATTCAAGAATCGGCCCCCTAGCTGATGATGATGAATGTAGGCTGTTGTGCTTGGGGGAAAGCTAAACACTCATTCATGCAGATCGTCTCAGGATGTCCAGCTGTCGATACATTCGAGATCGTTATTATCAGAAACATCTTGTTAGAACAAAACAAACTGAAATGCTTATCCCTGAGTTAGGCAATGGGCTCTTATCTACCAATGAGCCACAATATGCCGCATGGACGCGGTCAAGGAGAGGTTAGTTCAGTACCAGATTCGCCAATAGGCTGTATAGGCCTAGTGTCATATTTCTGTAGCTCTTCTTACTATAAAGGGAATATTACGATTTCAAAATGGTACATGGGGCGGCAGAAATAAAGTAGATTACACTCATGTAACATATAAATCTGGCACCTGAATAGTTGTTGTAGAAATGCTCGGACAGATCGATTAATATTTCAGATGGTGCTTCTATTCGATGTGAGTAAAATTAATACAGCCTTCCTCGAAATCGAGATTGACATTATAGACAATTTTTCGAACTGGTTATCTTGATTTATGACTTTTTTGAAGGGCTTATCAAGTTGAACATGTGTGCGAATGATCTAGTTTTCACTTAATTCAAGAAGTATGAAATCCGACCAACATTCACAATCTATTGTATTCCACATTATAACACATACATCTGTGGTTATTGGGTTTGGGCTAAATTGATCTGCTAGTTAAGGTTAATCTATCGCTAGCATTATTCGATGGCCCTAACCAGTCAACTTATGTATTTGATACAATACAATAAATGCTGAATATGTTGTCCATTAACTACCTGACAATATACTAAACGTGTTCGAATTTCTTGCTTTCGAAATTTTATGAAAAGTTCATATTTGTCACCCAAGTGATATTTGATATATCCTTTAAGAATTGTAATAAAACTAGGATCGTCGCATCTTGAATTTAGGGAACGTTGTACACCATCCTCACAAACCCAGAAAAAAGCTCCATTTAAAATACGAATCGGCTTTTCCTGTCTTTGATTTACCGAATTCATGTCAAGAGACTCGTATGACAAAATCTACCACTACACAGAATCGTCGGTGTACATATATTCTGATATTGAAAGTCGCTCAAAGCATCACGATCAGGATAATAGTTCAACGATTGCTGCGAAGCAGATAATATCGAATTCAAATCCCCATAGGGTTCAGTTCATACTACTACAAGTGGAAAAATTCTGCGGTTCATACGCACATTGAACTGATTGATTCTGTGCCATATGACCTGGAAACAACAGGGTGGACACGACAAATGCCCTGTTTATCATCCGTACTCCTTTGAATTTAGGTGTCAATTCGCTGGTGTCCACAAAGGAGCAAATGCGATTAGTATACACGTTGGTTCATCAATTGAATGCACCGAGAAGGCTCCTGGCTTTGTGTCGCCTGGAATAATGTGTTGCACATCGGCATCGGTTTGATAGGCTGCGAATATTCTGATAAGGCCAATAAACCAAGTTAATTATCAGGTCGTCTGTTATGTGACAGGCCAACGATCTTGTTCCTGTTATACAAATCCGATGATGATTAAATTTCACAAAACACATATCATGAATTTCTAATGAAAAGCGCTTCTATAGGCAATATCAATTGTGTGATCTTCCAACTAGGGCTTTCTACATACCAGGTCAGACGAACTACAGCCATAGGTTGATGATGTATTGGTTACCTGGCAATATAGTGGGGGAGTTGAACGAATTCTTTGAGTGCATACATTTTAAAGAACATACAGTCAAATTCACAATGGACATAGAGACGAAAAATGAGCTCTCATTTTGAAGAAGTTTCTATTAAAAAGAACCAGGAGCGTTTCGAACAAGCTTTTTCATAAAGGACACACATACAAATAGATATCTGAATTTTCATTCAAATCACCAACTGAGTGTCAAAAAGCAAGAAGGGTATCATTGAAACCCTTCATGATAGAGTGAATCTAATTTTATTAACTCAACAAATTTGTCAGAATGAATTGGGTTATATTCAATCATCTCTTGAAGAAAATGGATATACGAGGGAATTTATAAAAGGAACAAATTTCAAATTCAGACTAAAAGCCTCAAATTCTCAAAGAAAGCAACATGAACAACCCAATAAATAAAAGTGATTCCTTATCTACATGGCCTTTCAGAAAAAATCCAAAGAGTTTTTTCTGAATTCGATATAAAAACGAAAAATGATTTCAGATCTATACTTACTGAAACGAAACCACTGAAAAAAAACAGAAATCAAGAAATTGTGTTTATATTATATTTCCTGTAATTGTGGAAAAACTTATACAGGGTAAAAATCACGGCCTTTAGATATTAGAAAACGAGGAAGAAGCAATCTAAAGAATAGAGACATAAAGAGATCTAAAATATTGAGTCATCACATGATATATTGGCATAATGAAAGAGGTACTGATGACGAAACCATATAATCTAAAAAAAAGAGATAAAAGAGGAACGTCTTCACACCAAGTAAATCTTCTTTGCTGATGTGATTTTCGAAAATAGCAATTTCAAAAAAGTTCTTGAAATCGAGTATTGTGAGAAAATAATACTGAACAGTTAGATAAATGGCTCCGAAACGTTACAGTTCATTCCGTTGATCTTTTGCATTATTCGGATATTGTTCATTTCGCAATCCGAAAAGCCTGTCTATAAAAAATAATTTCATTTTATTTTTGATAGTGCTTCTTTATATGTCGGGAGCCTACAACAACCCTGAAAAATAATGAGAACTACAGTAGAACACAAACGGCTAAAGTTTGATCGTAGAGAATCATGGTTTAATTTGGCATTATAGAAAACAAAATTCCATAGAGAGAATTGATTGTGAAATGACGAAGTGTACTAACCCCACCCAACGCTGCTTGACTTCAACATAAAATAAATTTCGTGATTTCCCATTTGAATGATCCCTAGGAATTCCGCATAAACCTTCCAGCTGTCGATTTAAAACGAGGCACCAAACTAAATCTTGATCAAACCTTAATGTATAGAAGAGTTAGGTAAATGAAATTTCGAGGTGGATCTATCTAGAAACCCATTGGATTTAACCTATTCACGGCTTCAACCATTAAGCTCCAGACCTATCACACTAGTCTCTAAGTAATTACTTTCGACAGTTGGATATAAGTTCAAAACTATTCCACCAATTTTGGTCATCAGCAGAGTTATTTTGCTCAGGTCTTTGTTCCGGAAGGAAGCAGCTGGATGAACGAATATAATCAAATTTGAGTAAGAATTCTTGATCCAACCTTCATTCAAGACGATTTTCGGCTTAAAATTCAGAAATTTACGACATTAGGGCCATATGACCTCTCTCATGCATGGAAAAAATAGTCGAAAATTATAATAATAAAAGTATTTATTTCGAAAATCATCATACATGTATGATATATCCATATGTGATCAGAACGAAATATCCACATAACAAAGAAAGAAAAACAAAACATCCTTCATGCACTTGCACAGTCTGGAGTTCAAATACTCCTGAACCGAATATGGCTAAAGCTCCATTAAAAGCTTATGTATTTCTTTCTTAAACACCCTTTGATTATTAATTCTTCTCATTCTTAATGGAAATTCATTGAAAAGATTCCTGCAGGAATATTTTGCCCCTTTTTCTGTAAGAACTGGCCTATGCACAGGATACATATATATGCACATGTATTCTCTATTTCTTACAAGGAACATTACATTCTTAAATGTATAGTGCTGATGTGGTCAACATATTGCTTTGTTTGAAATGACCTCTGCAAAAAGTTCTGAAACCTTACCTTTCAATTATTCTAATAGCTCTCTTCCAACATAAGAAAACCTTCCCTATCGTCTTAGCATTACCATAAGTACCGCAAGTAGATATCAGATCAAATTTAAATTTGGAACATTGTTGTTATATACTGACTCTAGGCTTTGTGCTGAGTTCCATTAAAATATAATCAATATCTGCACGGAAAACAAAATTTTCGTATGAATTTTTTTTAAATTTTCTAACAACTGAACAAGAAATTTCGCTCCAAGTTGCACTCGAGTCAATGCTTAATGAGATATCGATGCATTAACCTCAAAACTTCAAATGGGCCTAACTCCGAAACAATCCAACCGATTCCACCCATGAACGAACTTAACCGAGACGGCGGTACGGAATTGAATATGAACACGGATGCTTCTTCAGGGAGTTGAACCCAATCGTTTGAGACCATTTTCGAGAATTACAGACATCGTGACTAAATGATAATGCGCTGTTCCCTAGAACAAGCGCGTAAAAACTAAACTATGTATATCTCACCAGAGGTCCAAACTCAGAAAAATAAACTGTTTTGAGACCACTTTCATTTCAACATTTCGACAACACCCTTAAAGTATAACATATACAACTCAATTTTTTGTTTGGATTCCCTATATGGCAGATTCGATTTTGACATGGGATTCGTCATCAGTGAATCCAACCTAGTCATTTGAGACCATTTTTGGCTCATATTCGAAAATCACAGACCTTCGGACAAAATTATAGCACGCCGTTCTCCAGAACATGCGCGCAAAAATGACGACGTAAAGGTTATTAAGAAAATTTTTGAGGATTATAAAATTGCTCTCGTCAAAAAGTCTCTCTCTACCTACTAATTTAAACAAGTTCCTGACTTTACGCCGGTGCTCTTTTGTATAAGTTCTCATTTCATTTCTCTGTGGAAATCTGTAACTTATAATACGTTCAATCCAATTCATTTGTACACTCGAAACGAGAATAGAAGATATTCGGAACAGCTGATAACATTCATATGGAAAGCGTTGAAATAGTTTCATACTTACATATTTACGAAGGGCTGCGTATCTCTGACAAATATTGAGCCTTCCTACGTTCTGTTTCCAAATTCCCCCCATATTTATTTTCCAACAATCAACATTTGAGGAAATGAGTCAGTCTGCTGAACACAATGTTTAAATGATGCTAATTGTTCATCCACTGAATCTCGGAATTATTTATCTCGCTTGAGTAACTCTAGTAATCGATTATAAACTCACATATACATTCTTTTATGAGTTTGTTGAGCTTCGGCACATATTCTGACTTGATGGCAACACATACCATGTTCAAAATAACCGGTTTCGCTTTTGCCTGTCGTCTTCTACCAAACCGGCTCCGTTGCGGTGCCGTACTTATATGTGCATTCTACCATTCAGACCGTAAGTCCGGCGCCGGAGCTGGAAAAACTGGATGTGTATTTCGGACCTTTCCGTCGCCGCAACGGTGCCGGAGCTGGAAAAACCGTATGTGTGCACCGGACCTTATGTGTGCATTCACTGCATTCTACCCCTGATGCTGTGTACTTCAGACCGTGAGTCCGGCGCCGAAGCTGGAAAAACCGGATGTTTACTCTCCGTCACCGCAACGGCGCCGGAGCTGGAAAAACCGCATGTGTGCACCGGACCTACACCCATTGAATATCGTCGACGAGTGTCGACAGTAGAGATTAGAGAAGAGTAAAGCATAGATTTTGTATGTATAATGTATAATTTTGCTTGTTCTATTATATTGATAAAATGGCATCTGAATAGCCACCATGTTTTAGTTGGTACCAACCAAAAATTGCGCCTAATTAGGTGCACTGCAGACACTGTAAGTGTGTATTGTTTCTTTCGAGGTTTCTGGTTTCGAAATTTTTTTATGCCAGAATATCAAACGCACTGATAACTACCTAACGACAATAAACAATAATGGAGAAATGTTTATCGAGACGAGGGAAAAAATAAATGGTATATCATTAACAGTATTTTGAAAATAAAAGTTCACCTAACTTCAAATTTTTCAATCTTTCCAAAGAAAAAGCTGGAACAACGATATAGTTTTCATAATATCAGAAAAAATCACTTCACTGAGCGGCTAGTTTCCAAGTAAAATATGAAAAAAAAGGGTAACAAAATAAATGTCACTTTTTAAAGCAGAAGTCTGCTCTACGGTCCTTCATGAAGATCAACTTTTCTTTCACTTCATCATCAAAATTGTTTATTTCGTGTACTATATTTCTATTTATCGACATCATAGACAAAACTAATTGCAGCTCATCGAAATTTAGTTCAAGAATGTTGCTGACTGAATTAAAACACCAACAACGCGAACGTTAACTCTCAAAAAGACGTTCGTCAACCCAGTGAACAGCAGTTATGAACCCGACCACACCTGAACTCGAACTGAAGGCGCTAAAATTTCGCGGCCCTGGGCCCTGCTGTAGTTTGGAGTTGATCGGGGTCATTCAACAGCATTCGCTGAGGTTGTTTGTTGCTTCAATCGTTGCGGCCATCCAGGCCGTGAGGCCGCAGAACTCGCGCGTCCGAGATAAATTTTCGATATTCCCACGGTCAATAACTACGTATTCTGCTGGGGGCGGATTGATAGATCGTTAAGAAGAAATTATATTTGTGTTTTTCAACTAACGGTTGCTGTTTCATAATAAAATAATTATTATTTCAAAAAGAATAAATTGTGTCGTACGTCGTACGACAATATATTTTAGGAAGGGCGCGCGGCATTGCGGCCTTATTGAGCAACCGCCACTGCAATGTGGTGGTCTTACATCAAGAAAGAAACGATAACATTTTCGAAAAAAACCAATAATGTGTTTGACGAACACGAAGCTGAATACACACGTGAAGGCATCAACAAAATAAGATGGTCGTGGTCTGCTTGTGACAACCCATTTCCAGGAACGCGATTTTCGTGAATCAACTGTGCCAGAGTCTCTGGAGCAAATTGGACAGATTCCTTTCCATCATATCTCACACATGCTTAATTGCATTTCAATCTGGCGGACAGGGTGGCCACCTCAAAACGTTAACGCCAGTTTTGTGGAAAAAAACCATAGATCGATGAGCAATACGGAAACGTGCGTTATCTTGCTGAAAATGGAAGTCTGGGCTGCAATTTTGTTAAGGCAGTATGGCGGTATAACATGCCCAACATAGAGAGCAACTGTCATACTTCTTCGAATGAAAAGAAGAGGTGTTCGGCAATTCTTGACAATAGCCTACAAATATAAATCCAACAGTCCTTTGTACATATGCCTTTCAAGTCAAGAGGAAACGCAATATCTCCAATATCTCTTTGCTTTTCACGGCGCCGTCTCACCACTCTAGGGACATCAGGCTTACCTAGACAGAAACCGTGATTCGTCGTGAATACGACATTATGCCATTCTGTCTCCCACCGCTGCCATTCTCTGCACCAGTTCAAACGTTAACGACAGTGGCCCGGTCGTTAAAAGCAATACTATTAGTGGACGGAATGAGAGGAGTCCAAAGGCTCGAATACAGCGATATGTTGTACGTATGTTTATTGGCTGGTCTACGTTCCTCCTCGAACCATTGATAAGCGGTCTGACGCGTAGTAGCCAAACGTTCTCGTAGAGCCAGAAGCCTGAGATTCCTATCATGACGTTCCGAGGAACGTTTCGGTTGAACAGTCGTGTTCCTTTCGCGAAATTAGCCGTCGTGTTAATTTTACTGCAATGACAGTAATGAGTGTCTGACGTAAATGGACAAGCGAAGATCTGTTGATATACGCATTACTGTAATTGCAATACAATCAACACCACGCTAAAGTAAAAAGCAACATCTTGACAGGCAACAATTCTGCCCTTGTCAAAATAGTTAACATGGTGATAATTTTGACGTCTTCGAACTCGAGATCGAAGCATTTTGTTACGCCTCAACTCGAGTCGAATGCCGGGCATTAACTTAAATTAGCTTCACTATTTGGGTTTTATAAATCGCTCTCTTCACAAACAAAATGATAAGAAAAGTCAGTTCATTCAAACAAAAATATTGATATCGTTATCATAGAATGCTTCAACCATGGTGATTCTGTTGAAAAGAAATTAATTTCGCAAATTGATTCCTTCTAGATGTACAACTCCATTAATGTCACTGAGTGTGAATAATAATACACTCATATTTCTGTTGCGATTTTCCACATATTAATCTTACCCTTATTGTACTCGAAAACCGTGCGCCACTGAAATTTCAAGTCGATTTTGGAACGTTGATCCCCACATGAACTACGGTTTTGAACGATGCCCCATTGGGGTCGAAAAATCGGAACGAAATTTTGAACTAGTTTCAAACACGGACAGTTTTTCCCAGAGACTAAGATTTCAAAAGACATCATTGTTCATGCCGATTAAAATCCTAATCCTAGAAATTTAGCGAGGTCTTTGGAACCTTTCACAGTAAGCTAGTCTCAATTCGAGATTTTCGACGAAGTAGAACATCTACACGGATGAGTGATACATGTTTTTGACTTTTTCCTGCGGAAAATACCTACGTTTACAGACAATTCTGGTCGGAAGGTCAATAAGGGGTTTCATCGTCTCGCCATTTGCCCAAGAGATATTTGTCAGGCTAAAACTTGCACCAGTTCAATCGACCATGCTTGTTGACAAATCAAAAGCACCGAGCCAAGCCATTCCAGATATTGGTAATATGTTGGGAAACCGATATTAATCATTGACAGATGAATGTAATGATAATGCTAAATTAACTATTGTGTTAATTAAATATTAGTCGGAAATGAAATTTCCATCCCACAGTGGAATTGTCGGATATATCTTTCTGGTGTTGATATATCATTTGAATGTAACAAGAATTCGCCATTTCCAAGAATGGCTATTGATTGTTTATAATGAATTCACTTTCGACTGGATATTATCGATAATAGACTAATAATTATTGTGTTCGATTTTCGCCCGCATTCTATAGAGAAAAGCGGGCTTATATATCGTTTGTTCCTAATGAATAATGGGCAAAGAAAAACTAGAATTTGAGTCCACTGTTGATAGATAACAAAACAGTGTGTAACTAATCTCTAATCCACTGACTTTCTACGTCTAACGCACGTTTCGTAAACCAAGTTTTCTTCTTCCAGAGAGATATCGATACTAACTACAGGTACAAGTCCACATGCTGAACGAGTGGGGAGGGTAGTATACAGGACCAATAGAGAAAGTGTTGTTAAAAGGCCATTAGGGTAGTGCTGGGCTATCAAGGGTGAGTCAGGTCAATATTCGGAATAATGGGTTACTAATGAGGGTAGCATCACTGTTTAGCAATGTATCTCTTTTTTTGAACATATGACGTGATTAGCGACCACCGATTTGTCAGGATGGTTGTTACGGATATGGCTCATGTGTTCCTTAAATCTCGTGTTGATGTTCCTTGCTGTTTGTCCGATGTGAGATTTACGATTGATTAATGCCCTAGGTCCACGGAGGTAGTTATGTTATTAATAGTACCTGGGACCTATACCGAATTATTCTTTAGCTTAAACTACATTTTCGTTGGCATTAGTTTTTTCTTTGTTCTTCATAAAACCTTTCAACTTTAAATTTCTACCGACTTGTACCCGAAAACCTGAAGTTAAAATGTCACTCTTAAAGTCTGATTGTAATACTTCATCCTTTTCGATAACTTCATAACAGTTCCAATCTTCTATTCGTATTTCTCCGAAATGAATTAAAAAGCAACTGCAGTGCGATAAATCCCAGACCTGCATTTCAAGTCAGAGAATTGGAAATATCAGATTTTCCTTTCAGATCAAGGAAGCAATAGATCGCGGAGCTTTATTGAAAATCTCCAGGAGAAATCACAGGCAATTGCAACTGGAAAATCAGTTGTCCACCGCTGCTGTAGATGAGAACAATTCTGATGCGCCTGTTTTGAGCAACAGCGCGTTACCTTTTCGCCCAAATGTCTGTAATTATCGAATTTTTAGCCGAAAATAGTCCGAAGGACCATGTCCTCTTACTTGCGAAACAATATACCCTGATTCTTGAAATTTTCAGGATAGGTTGTGAGCCTAAATATCTCGGTTATGTTAGTAAATGGAATAACAATCGATTTTGACACCGGATTCATCATCAGTGAGTCCATCCTAGTCGTGTGAGACCATTTTCGGCTCAAGATTAAAAAACAACAGACATTTGGACGAAGCCATAGCACACTGTTTCCCTAGAATATGTGCGAAAAAATACTGATGCGATAGAGTTGCTAGCTGGTAAGATGTGAAATATCAACGGGCAGAATTCCGTGAGGATCAAATCATCGAAAAAATAACAAATTGTAGAAAAGCACTGACGTGAGACCTAGAACTTTTAAGCGCTTGATCAAATTCATCGCGAAGGTGGTATTTGTTGGGTAAGTGATGAAATAACAACGATTGAACTGCTTCATCCGTTACTATCTGGAAACGGTTTTTTTACTGTCTCACTACCAACAATTATGGGATATTTATCCATATGTTCTGGGTACCAGCACGTTATAGTTTCGTCACAATGTCTGTAATTTTCAAATTTTGAACCGAAACTGGTCTCAAACGACTATGTTGGACTCACTGATCAAGAATCCGTGACCAGATTAAATTTTTTCCGGCTGTCTGTATATGCTCTTTCTTTCGGAAGAAAAGGCCTAGAGCCTCGAAATTTCCATGTTTGGTTTGTAGTCTGTACACCCACAGACCAACGAGACAAGTTACTCTATCGTTTGCAGGCTTCACTGCCTGTTTACCTTGAATCGCGTATTCCCAGCTGCAATATGATTTGGCATACCAATGCACCCCAAGCTGCTTTTAGTATACGGCTACGCCCGATTCAGGGTCAAAAACACGTTCACTTGGATTTCCTGAGTAAATGACACGAGTGATTTATCTGGGTAATATAGGGTGTATGAGGTAATCCTTATATCTGGAATAAACAGAACTACTACAAATCAAATGAAAAATCTCATTCACAGTAAGTGGCATTCACAGATTTGTATTTACGTTCACTAAGATCGCCCCTGAAGGCGAAAGTCTGATCGTGTGTGTGTGTGTTCAGTTTGGATTCAGGCCAGCCTTTCCTTTGAGGATGCGGTACGCAGGTTAGTCGACTTCGCCAGGAATTTCACTCACGAACACACTACGTCCCCCTTTCCAGATATCGAGGTAGCGTTCGACATTCTTTGGTGGCCCAGCATCCTCCATCCTGCTCGTGACATCGGGATCGCTCTCGATCAGCTGTGACTCTTCCGTAGTAATCTCTCTGACCGGCACATTAATTTCTCCCGCCGCTCATTTTCTCCTCTTCGTAAGCTTTCTAAGGGCTGCCCTCAGGGTTCCATTCTGGGTACTTCAGTATAGAACTTGGTGTTTGACGAGCTGCTCTTTCTGTTCGCGGGAGAGCCCGGCCTTGCCATCGCCTACGCAGACGACCTCGCGCTGGTGGTGAGCACCGACAGCTGACGTGCTGTGGAGATCGCTCATCAGCGTCTCGTCGACGTGACCTTGGAGTGGCTCGTACACAGTAAGCTCTCCATCTCTCTAAGCAAGTCGGTCGCGATCATGTTGAAGAGGTCTCTGGATTCTAGCTGCCCCCTTTCATTCGACCAGCATCGGGCAATTTTCGGTGGGCTTCGGAGCATCGCTATCTTGGCGTGTTGATTGATTACGGCCTATATTTCATTCCTCGTGCTGAGGCTTTGCGCAGGAAATCCTAGGCGGTGGCCCGGAAATTGTTCCGCTAAAGACGCGCTCTCGAAGGTAATCAACACGAATCCCTTCTACTATTCTATAAATCTGTCCTTCTGCGGACTAATTCCTACCGTCTGGTACCACCGCTTGAGTCATACGCACGTCAGACGCGTCGTGCTCTCCTTCCAGCGCCACTTTCTGCTGACTACTACATTGCCCACCGGGCGGCGATGTTTAGTCTCTGGACGGGCCTGCCGTTCCGGTTTCGTGAGCTATCCTTCCCGCCTATCCACCCGGATGTTCCCGATAGGATGACACAGATTCGTCGGTGTGCCCATGAATCTTTGCGATACTTTGCTTACCTTGGCAATCAGACTGGGAGGCATCCGATACGGGTTGCACCACGTTTGACTGAATCACCTCCATGCAGTTCACATCAGATCACCCTTGGTTCCGTCCAAGTTTTCCTCTAGCCTGCTTTATATCAGGCCACACTCCTTTCAAAGGAAATCTGCATCGGTTCGGCCTGATTGACGACGCGCTTTGCCCATGTGGTAGGATTCAATCTAGAGGACACGTATTGAGTTCGTGCATCCTATACAATGATCTCAGGATCATGCCTACGGCCTTCATGCTCTCGAGTCTCCGGGTCTAAGACTGGCCGATTTCATTTCCTCTCGAGACAACTATAGAGATTTGTCCTCTTTTGCCGCGGAAGTGCACTCGTCGATTGGATTCCTGGCACGCGGTCTAGTCTTAGGTACGAAGCTGAAAGGGCAATGATGATTTAATGTGCCTTTAATGTTGGTGAAGAGTTCCGCTCATGTACCACTAAAGCACTGCTGAGCCTGTCATCTGTTGATGCGAATCCCTGCTGACTATCGCATGGTGTATGGTGCCCTTAATACATAATATCTAAAGGTGAGCAATCAGTGCAGTGAAGAAGCTGGATAACAATGTGAAAGTTTCATTAACGAATGGCTTCGGTTTTGCTATGCATCTATCATCGCGAATGTGATACTGTTACTCGAGACTGTTTACTTTGCGAAAGGCTGAAATCCGATAGTAACTATGTATATAATTTATTCCGTCTTTTGTTGTCATTAGATAATGATCAATCCAGTCTAATTACCGAACTCCGTACAAGTATCGAGATAGTTTTTCGTTTTTCAGGAGGTAATTGTGAATTTCCATGGAAATCTCTGATAAACAGAAGTTGTTGAAGTTTTGAGCCTGTTGGAATTGCTTCGCTCTCCATAAAAAAACGCAGTTGATTATGGATACAGGTTGTTCCCAAGTTCAAGCTTTTTTTCGAATTCTTATCTCGCTTGAGCTATGAACGGCCGCTCTGATTCATAATAAAAATTAGCACAAGATCGTTGATAATAAAAATATCTGTATGTCCACAGAATGGAAAATGAAAGTGAGGTATTTACCCCAGTTTTACAATTTATTTTGTTTGATTAATTCTGAAAACGATCTCACTCAATACACAGTGTGCGGATACAGTCAGTATTACACAGTTATATTTCAAAATGATTGGGTTCCTATAGGTTCCTTCATATTCACAATGAGAAGCTAAGAGCACAACTTGATTCCTATTTTGATATTCAGGTACAGTGATTTCGGAAAAAGGTGATGAAGGGATCTGCACATAACTAATTCATTAATAATAAATGTGATAGGTGAAGAAAAATTATGGCTTTAATTATTTTAATACAGAACGAAAATATGAGTGACATTCCAAATGTTCAAAAGCCAGAAACTTAACCCACGAAGAAAATGGGTTGATACATTTATTGTGATAGCTTTGATGTGCAAATTTGTGATTTTTTTTATACATGTTGAGTGGTCAGTATATACTTTTTTTGCAATGATTGGATTGCTTATCAGATATTTACGGACGAACCTATATATCAGATTTACGGAGAAGGATTTCGAACGAAAAAAATCTATTCAATTTCTCTGATTCACAGTACGATAGATTACCCAGGTTCTGTTTTTAACTTTATATTTTTTGTTGAATCGGCGCAGCACTACGAAAGTACACATAATATTAGTTTTTCATATTAACTAATAACTTTCATGAAGATTTACAGTGTAACAAAGGCTAACTTAACAGTTAAAGACCTGACTGCAGAATTAGTACGATCATCGAGTGTTTGCTAAGAACCTTTTTTTACAATCATTGACAAATAGGAGAAAATCAGATTGCCAGTCGAAATGTAGCTGTAACTTGACATCTGTCATTTTCAAGGTTACATCTTCTGATGTCAGATATGTCATATCAGAATGCTGTTAGATGAAGAAAATCAGGATAAAACTCTGACGTAATAAATACTGAGCTTATGAATTAATTTCTGTTTTGGTTTCCGATTATCTTCCTGAAAATGATAATCTGCACAGGATGGATATTAAATCAGAATACTTCTTTTGCCTGTATAATTTGCCATAATAATATGATGAAAAAGTAACAATCTAACAAAACATAACGGCGGACCATAAGCACAATAACTTCCGAAAGAAACAACACAGAATCTCGATATTTGTAGAGTAGGTTTGGACCTCAATTATGAAGGCCGAATTCATGAGTGGGTAGAATCTAACCAATGATTCCGCAGATATACCCAAGTTAAATTTTATTTTTCCAATATTTCCAAAAATACAGATTAGATCGAATTGAAATCCAGTATTTTATGGAAAAATGACAGTTCGAAGGTTAATACAGAATATCATGAATATGATATGATCAGAATTCCAATTTATTCAACGAACTTTACCATCGTATTCGTCTGAAATGCAACCAACCCTGAAAATTTAAAGTTGATAGACTCCTCCATACGCCAGTAATCGTGGAGACAGCCGGCCGGACAGAATCAATTTTGACACCGGATTCGTGAGTCCAACCTAGTCGTTTGAGACCATTTTCGTCTCAAAATTCGAAAATTACAGACGTCTGGACAAAACGATAGCACGCTGTTCCCCTAGAACATGCGCGCAAAAAGTGTGTGAAAATGAGATGATATTACCCCGAATGATTTCAGCAATTTTTTTATTGATAATGAATAATAAATGAGGGCTCTAGTGAGGGCTTTTATAAAGGCTGAATTGAGCAAGGCTTTCGCTCGCGTCTCTAGAGAACATCTTCTTTATAAACGGAAGCAGTATAAATTTGATCCAAATGCAGTTGATCTTATAAATTCCTATTTAATTGGCTGAGGACAATGTGTTGATGCTGACGGGGATTGATCGAACATGTTGGATGTTGATTGTGGGGTACCGCAGGGGTCGGTTCTCGGACCACTTCCCTTTCTTATCTATATCAACGAACTATGTTGTTGTAACCCCGACGCAGGTTTCATCACTTCGCTGATGATACAACTGCACTGAAACAGGCGCAGTCCAAGGAAACTCTCTACATAATGAAAAGGTTGCTCCCTGCTGTTTCGGAGTGATTTAATGGTGATCAGCTCAACCTGAATGGAACTGAGACGAAAGCTTTTGTACTTTCCTCTGGAGGGATTAAATTCGCCTGATCCAATCTTAGGGGCACATATAGAGGATACATTATGGTGGTGTGGGCATATAGACACAGTAGGCAATGGTATATCGTCATGTAGCGTTGCCTTGCGGACAATTATTGATGTTGTGTCAGATTCAGTGCCAATATCTGTATATCATGCGTTCCTAGAATCCAGAACAACATATGGCATTTTATGTTGGGGCCATGATTCTCATATAAAGCGACTTTCGGGTTGTAGAGAAAGGCTATTGAGGTCAAGGTTAGACTTAATTACAGGAATGTTTGCAAACATGTTTTTTGTGATAAAAAATATTAACTGTCCCTTGTCTGTTCATTTTGCGATGTTTGTTATATGCAGGGTTACAAAGGAATGAATAAAGAACACATCAGGATATTCATTCGCATAACACACGCCAAAGAGATCACCTCTATACTGATTTCCATAGAATCAATAAGGTAAAGTGCGGGGTAACATATTATGGGCCTAAGCTATTCAGCAAGCTGCCAACCACAGTGAGGACCATGCCTAAAAGGCATAGGTCAAGCATTTTCTGAAAAGATACTTGTTAAGAGAATATTTCTATACGATGGATGAATTTGTTTGTAACGATTTTGTTCATTTTCGGTAGTTGACCTATGTGAACTTTTGTTGATGTATTAACATTAATAGATTATTATTATTATAAGATAAGCGCATAAAGGCATTCCCGAAAACACTGTTATAGGCCAGTGCTGAATGAAGCATTTAAAAATGGCGAAAAGTGAAAAAAGGTTATTGTAGGACGAAACTCATTGGAAAAGGAAGAAAATATAACGAAAACACAAGGAAAAATAATTTTCAGATGATCTGAGGTCGGGAAGTGAAAGGGGTTGAGTTTTTTTAGGACAAAAAATGGTTCATCTCGATTTCCGCCAAAACTAAAAGTCCTACAAAGGATGTTCAACTTTGGTTTTCTTACTTTTTCCACAGAACCTCAAAATTTATTAGGAAAATTCAAATAAGCAAGATTTTGGTTGTTTATTTCATCTTCCACGAAAAAAAATTTTTCACATAATTCGGTGAAAACTTATCTTTTTTTGTTCCTAGTACACTGCATTTTTTCTAATTCGAAATATCCATTTGTTCGCCATATTTTACTGAATATCGAAAAAGCACCTCGATTTCCAATCGAAAAGTCTCAGGTTAAAATATCTACTTTTTCAAAAAAGGTGGTGGGTTTTTGTTCGTTGAAATCTCTTATTTCTGATAGTGTAAAAAAACATTACCATGGTAAATTTTCTTAGAAAATGCAAAATATACTACTATAATTAACTACCAAATGAATTAATAAAGTTGGTATTTGATGAGACATCTTCAATATTTTCAGAAAGTTGTGAAATCTTTTTCAAATTTATCCGTAGATGCCTATTTGTTGCTATTGCAAAATGATTTATGAACCTGAGTCATCTACGAAAAATTTTAGCCCATCAAAAGGTATTTCATAGAGAAGTGGGGAAAAGGCTAGGAAGTTAGAGGCCTTACTATATGTAAATGATATTATTAAAAAAACTTACCATAGTATGTATATTTTTTTGACACCATCAGAAAGTAGAGATTTCATCGAACAAAGAGTTCACCAACTTTTTTAAAGAAGTAGATGTTTCGATCTGAAACCTTCCGATTGAAAATTAGGGTGCTGTTTCGATTACGGTGTATTTGGAATTTAAAGGTAAGTTTTCACGGAATTTCGTAGAATTTTTTTTTTGTTGAAGATAAAAATAAAAATCAAACACATGGTTATTTCAAATTTTTACATGAATTTTGAAGTGAAAATACAAAAGGTGTAGTCTTTCAATTACCTACAGCTTGAACACTCACCCCATTCCGCTTTCCGTTTTTTGGTTCAAAAAATTATCGACCCTAGTCAATTCGTTCGGTACGATTTGATGTCGAATTCGACCGAAATATTGGTCTGAAATAAATCGGGAACTTTTCTCGAGCGACATAAGTACAGGCGTCGTCTTTCCTAATTCGGAAATTTATAAGGTCGCACGTTCTCTACTACGAAAATGATTTTTAATTGAACGTGAAAAGTTTCGAGAGGTCACACTGTCTCCGATAGTGTCACGGTTACGGAACTATAAATTCTCCCTAGACGGAGAAAGTTCCAATAGCCACTTTGGAAATATTACTTTAATAGCGACGGTTTTATGGATCTTTCGACGATATTATTGTTTCGCTCGGAATCTTTTGTCCACCGACAAACATAATCAATCCTAAGGTTCGGGTAATGGGAAACCTCTAGCCCATAAAAGTTCCGGGAAATGGCCCTGATTTAACAACTCTCAAAAACATGCGTAAGGAAGATTTGTTGTTCCCAAATTGACATACTGTCGGGGGTCTTTCTTTAACTGATAACGTTTCGACGCGAAAACTTCACGAGAATTTGTTGGTTTCTGTTTGTTAACAGCGGAATATACGTCGAAATGTTCACAGAAACTTCATATGATTTGGGGACGATTATACAAATTTATAGCGTTTTCACATAAATGAAAGACCTGTGGTGAAGCCTTCAAGTCCTACGAAAAAAAGGACGGAAAAATTGTAGGTAATGAAAACACACAACTTTTTCATTCACACTTTTATCATATAACCTCAAAAAGTATGAGAAAAATTCAAATAACCAAGTTTTTGCTTTTTATTTTTATCTTTCCTAAAAAAAATTTTTCGCGAATTCCCTTGAAAACTTACCTTTTCATGTTCCTACTACACTGTAATTTAAGTGATTCAAAATATTTTTTTGATCGTCTTATTTTGACTTTATATTGAAAAAGCACCCTAATTTTCGATCGACAAGTCTCACGTCAAAATATCTACTTTCTCAAAAAAGTTGGTAGACTTTCGTTAGTTAAAATTTGTTCTTTCTGATGGTGTGAAAAATAATCATTACTCTGGTTAATTTTCTTATAAAATGCAAAAATATATTACTATAATTAACAACCAACTAAATCAATAAAGTTAATATTTACTTAGACATCTACAATATTCTGAAAAAGTTGTGAAATATTCTTCAAATTATATGCGTAGTTGCCTATTGATTGCTATGATGAATAATATAAAACTATTGAAAGATAGATGTTGTCCGCAAAATGTAAAGACTTTTCTATTATTTGTCCTCTCTCAATATTATTCAATGAGTTGATCTCTTTCGGCTCAAACTTTTAATTTCGGCCGGTCTAGTAGATAAGGAAATATTCTCTTTAGGAATTTTGGTTTTTTTTCGTCAATAACTCAAAAACTACTATCGATAAAAGACTATTTTGGGAAGATTTTGCGCTATCTTTCAGATGTACTGTAGATTTTCACTCCTTATATCTGAAAAAGAACTAATAACAATCAAATAAAATCGTTATTTATGTAGTAAAGGCCCTTACGGATTGCAGAATTAAACTATTTGTCAAGTTCAGTTTCTAGGAACCTTGTTGCTTAATGAAACATATTGGAAAAATGCAAACGATCAACAAAGTGAATTGTAAAGTTTCAGGGTATACATCTGACTCTGTCATCAGACAACCGAGAAAATTTGCCGAATTATCTTCTTTCGCTTATTTTTGTTTCTTGAGACTTTAGTTCGAAAAACCAACAGATTCACTTGATATAAAAGTACCAAATTTCAAATCGCTTTATACTCGCAGTTAAGGAAATATTGGGAATAAAATATTTCAAATTTTCATTGTTATTTCTTCAGCATCCTTGTTATTTCCTTAATGGCTCAAAATATACTGATCTGATTATCATGAAACTTGGCGATGATTAGTAGTTGTTGATGCCGACGAGCAGCGAAAGCATTCGTGGTAGAAATCTACTTTTTCAGTAGATTACAGGCCATCTGCGGTAGGTAAATTTTTCTCAGTAGATTTTGGTTGATTTCTGCCTTATTCGAATTAGGTACTAGATGGCATCTCATTCGCAATCTAAACCACTGGTTCCAGTGGATCCCCTGCCTGTGGTAATATAAAAATCTCTTTTATAAATGATGACGGTTTTATATTCAGGGAGGGGCCTCAATATGCAATGATTATTTTAGTCCAAACGAATATTTTTATAGAAGTTCTATCCCGATGTTGGCAATCGAATGGACAAGTCGCAAGTGCGGTAAGTTAAATTGTTATATTTTGTTGATTCGGTAAAATAATGATAATATCAAAAATAATTCATCATTAAAGAATGTTTCCTCAAAAAAACATATTTTCAGTGACAATACCATTTAAACCTCCAAAAATTAAAAAAATTGAAAATTTTTCTCATGATTGCATCGTTAAAAAAATGGGAAGCAAAAATTTCGAAAACTTTTCGATAGTTTTCATTATTCAGCTGTACAATTCAGAGAGAGAACCGCATTTCAGCTCGATCGGATATGTATTCTTGAAAAATATGGTGAAAATGATATTTTGGATGGTGGTATTCGTGATAATTTAACATCAAACAATTATTATTGTTGAATTTGTTCGGTACAAATTTCTTGAGAAAATAGTCCGCTACCTCTCCCCCATAACTATGACCGAAGAACTACGAAACGAACGGGCGCGCACAAAACAAACGTTTTCTTTCAAGGCGGCATTGCTTACTCTTCAACTATAAGTTCTATAATCAGAAATAATAAACAAAAAGTGTTCTCGGAGCAGAAAAGTTAGACAATCGAATCCATTAGAAGCGTTCTTGAACTGAACGAATCGCGAAAACGAAGTTCTGTCGAATACAAAAGTACATACGTTCAGCGTCTGACTCATAAATATTCAAATTTCTTCAGTAAATCAACGATGCAAAAGATCTGGGACACCCAGTTCGATGAATGTCAAAGAGGACCGTAGCAATCAATGGTAGTTCGACACTGGGAAGAAAAAAAACGAATTTATCGCATTAAGGTAGTCTTTCATTAAGTTTTGCCGCACTGGCCGACGAATTGATATGGAATTTTGTGTGTGGCTTCCCTAGTAACAAAATTGCAGAAGAAGTGGGCATTATTTCGTACTTAGAGATATAAACTCGTAATCATTAAACAGGCGGTATGTGAGAGGAACTAGGTGAACCTCAGGAAAAAAGATGACTGCACGGTAGCTACCTACACCTTTCGTACAATCTTTTTCAGAATGAGCAGGAGCATCTGTCTAATTATACCGTGGACAAACTTAGATTGGCCGTCTCGACCCTAGCTCTTTCCGACAAAAAAATATCAACATTGAGGTGGCTCGTTCAGTTGACAGACATACGTGTATATATTTATGTCTGCTTTTTTATTTTCCCTGTTCTTTTTGATTCTAGCGCCGAAATGGTAGATGGTCTACATGTTATGTCAAATAGCATCCGTTCCAAACAGAATATATATTTTTAGTGATTTAATCTCGAATGTGTCACAACTTGATATTATTTAATGCATGTGAATTCAATTAAAATGTTAGATTTCAGATTGAAAACAACTTGTACTACTTGTGCCCAGACATAGAACGAGTAATTTTTTGAACAATTCCCCTTATTTCAAGCCATAAAAATGTATAATTTCCTGCCGAGTTCCATGAAATCTTTAGATATATAAAAATGTAGGAAAAAAATCTGTTTTTTTAACAAAATGTTATTACTCTGTAAATGAATTCCACTGATTGTTCCTTCTTAATGTAGGAGAGATTTGAAATATTTTATCTGACTTGTCCTATACACTTACTGTTGTCTAAAAGGATCAATAAATTATTATAATTATTATTATCTGGTGGAATCCAAGTTGCCTCCTTTTTGAATTTTTAGGCCCCCTCATCGGTATTTTTATGAGTGCATTTTACGGTAAATCTGGGAGAACCACCTTCAATTTTTCGGAAAATTTTCTGACAATAATTTGGAACTAATTAAACACTACTTTAGTACCCTATTTTTGAATTTCCCCCTTCTGTAGACCGAGAAAACCCTTGCAGTGATAGATATGATATTGGAGAAATGAATATGACATAATAAATCACCAATTTAACACTCATGAGGACACTCATTCCAAAATTTTTCACCTTTCTGTAGACCGAGTAATGCTGGGTTCTGCTTCCTTGGCATCAAGGTAACAGAACCTACCCTGTAACAGATATGTCATTGAAGAAATGAATATGTCATTATTAAGCACTAATTCAACATCTATTTAGACCCCTATTTTAAAATTTCACACCCTTCTCATTTCGGAGATATGCAGGTATCAATAGAAAATTCGTATGGTAATAGAGTATCGATCAAATATTTAGAAATGAATTCGTTTCTTCTGAGCCCGTTTTGCACTGATAGAATACCCCCATCGTATTTCATCTATGAAGGTACATTATTTCATATACATAAAGCGTTATCTGCGAGCAGAAAATTAAGTCACACTGATCGTGACACCTCTTTAGGTTGATAATTATATAGTTCTGAAATAATTTATAAATCTTAATGAAGTATCTGTTATATTTTGCATTTCTAAAGCCGGGTCCAGATGAGTGTAATCCGAACAGCAAATGCAATAAAATTTAATGAACGATTCGGCGAATAGTGTGGACGGCACTCGAGCTCAGATTCGAATAATGCATTCAAATGCGTTCGTTTGAGCTTAAAACCTAGTCCTGACGGAGCAGAAAGAGCGCTGCCTCGAACAATAAAACTCCCTGTTATTTATGGTATCCGCTGTCCGCATTAAGCCGGGTTCAGCTGGGTGTAATCCGAACAGCGAATGCAATAAAATTTGATAAACGACTCGGCGAATAGTGTGGACGTCACTCGAGCTCAGCCTCGAACAATACATTCAAATGCATCGTTCGAGTTGAAAACCGTGTCCTGATGGAGCAGAAAGAGCACTGCGCCGAACCATCAAAATTCCTGTGATTTATGGCATTCGCTGTTCGTGTTACACTCATCTGGACCCGGCTTTACAACGCATTAAGCCGGGTCCAGATGAGTTCGAGGCAGCGCTCTTTCTGCTCCGTTGGTACTCGGTTTTCAACTCGAACAATGCATTTGAATGGATTATTCGAGGCTGAGCTCGAGTGCCATCCACACTATTGGCCGAATCGTTTATCAAATTTTATCGCATTCTCTGTTCGGATTACAATATTCTGGACCCGGCTTTTCACTCATGTGGACCCTGCTTAACGAATAATTCTTAAAAATCATTCCCCTTTTTATTGCCCCAGGGCTATTTGCCAACCGAAAGTGGCGCCCGTCTACCCAGATGTCATTTTATTGCCCCTTGCTTACAATTCAAGGGGTTTTTCAAGAATCATTGTTCGATGTGTTTATCGCTCAAAGCTATTTTTTCAATTCGAAATTTAGGTAGGGTTTGCCTTGATCAATCTATAAATATTGTAATCAGTTTTCATACAATTTATATTACAACGCAATAGTTCCAGTAGCTATTAGCTTGCTCGGCATTCCTCTTCGCACCTGAAGGAGAATCCTAGAACCCCTTGATGTTGCTCCAGTTAATATTGAATAGGGGCATTTGGCATAAATAGAGTTTAAATGGCCTATGGTTTTTTCCATCCCTTTCTTATTTAACGGTTTGAACGAATATTTATTTGTTCATTTCTGCTGTTTCTATCGTTTCATTTAAAATTCAGCGGTTAGAATAGTGCACGCAGATGTCTTAGCCATTAGAGAGAACCCAAAACAACCAGACCTCCTGGACAGCAGGTACAAGATGTTGCCGACGAAGAAATGATATAACAATGAAAATAATTGCTATCCTTCAAACTGTATCAGTTTTAATGAAAAAAAATTACCAACGTAATTTACCGGAATTTTACAAATCTGTTTTTATAGTGTAGCATCGACCTCGATCTCCACATCGACTGCGGCCCACTCGTTCTGTTCGCACCCTTACACCTCGTGAATCACGCAAAATATCGATTAAAGCATATTTTGGAAGGATTTTGAATCATTTTGTAGGTTTTTTTTGGGAGGGCTTTCACTCTCAATATCCGAAATAGAATTATTGAAAATTTAAGAAAGATTGTTTTTCATGAAAAACGCCCTTGCGGATTCATTAAATCCATTGAATGTAATTTCTTATATGTATGGAAAACGCCCTTGCGGATTGCAGGATTTCCTATTTATAAAGAGCAGTTTCTAGGAAAACAGGTTGCCTAATGTACAATACCGGAACAAAACAAACGATAAACAAAGCGAACTTGTAACTTCCTGAGTACAAATCTGACTGTTTCATCAGACAAACGAGAAAATTTGCAGAATTATTATCTTTGATTTTTCGTTTGTCTGATGGGAGAGTCAGATTTGTACTGTGAAACTTAACAGTTTCGCATTGTTTATCGTTTGTATTGTTCTGGTGTTATTCATTAGGCATCCTGTTTTCCTAGAAACTGCCCTTGACAAATAGTTTAATCTTGCAATCCTTGGGGGGGTTTTTCATGAAAGAAACAATTTTGATTTAATTTTCAATAGTTATGTTTGAGATATTGGGTGTGAAAACCCAGGAAAAACTTGAAAAATGATGCGAAATCATCCCAAAATAAGCTTCAATCGATACTTATGATAAATATATTATGTCTGAATTTCAAAGGGTCCATTTCATGAAAAAACAATTTTATTCAATTTTTAGTTCTGTTTTAGACATTGGGAGCGAAAACAAGAAACCCACAAAAGGACTGAAAATATTCTAACACAAGCTATTCAAAATATGCCAAAATTTACCTGAACACAAACGAGTGTTTTCATTCCACAGCAAAAATATCATCTAAATGGAATTTCTCATTTTAAATTCAATAACGTCAACAATTCGTATTCGAAATAGAATATCAGAAGGGTGCGAAGATGAATTTCAAACAATCAACGTTTGTCAGGTACGAACCTCTTCTATTTTAAAATAATGAACGGGTTTCAGATAGAAATTTAACCTCTTTGGTATACATGTTATTGCTTTATATTCATTGTATCCTTTGGCATTGAATTGTTATGTATGATGAAAGGAATTCAAATGGGCTCGAAAAAGAAAATCGAACTATTCTTTTATTATTGATGGCTCATGACAGTATGACTTTCTATACTGAATTTCAGTCACAAAAACTCGTGGAAATTATACAAGGAAATGTTACAGTTCTTGCGCGCATGTTCTCGGTAAAAGCGTGCTATCGTTATTCGGCCGAAGACAAGATATCTTTCGAACGAAGCAAGCTAGCGACTTAAAACATTCAAGGTTGGTCGCGCATCACAATGTGGCAGTTGAGTTCAGTAATTGGTCGAATCAACCGAATAGTTTCGGAGTTGTAGTTTTTGAGGTTTTTTTTTAGTTCAATATCCTTATTTATTGCTAAGCTAAAAGTGCTTTCATTCAGATTCTTTGACTACAAAAAAAGTAACAATTAAACTGTAATTTTTTCCTGACTTACACAATATACATCGTTGTGTCATGAAGGATCAATAAAGTATTAATATTTTAAGTATTATTATCATCATTTTTATTATTTTCATCTCAAGAACTGAGTATCCGAGCGATTCGATTGAAGGTTGGTCGTTAGTTGGATACAGAAACGCAAAATTTAGTTGAGATTGTATCGTTACTGAATCCGAAAAAGATTTTTTCGACAAATTTTTGAGAAAAAAATTTTTTTTTGATAACTAATTTTTGCACAGGCTTCAAACTTTATATTTCACAACAGTGTTCCCAATTAAAGTTCAAAGCAGATTTAACCTTAGAAAACATTAGGCAGAAATATGTCTTAAAATTGTGATCCGATCACGTTTAAACTTGGTAGCAAGATGAAAAATGCTGAAGTGCTATCTGGTGATAATCGTATCATTTGAACAATTTGAACTCAGTATTTTATGAAAAGTGCCATAAATTTCAGTTAGATCCGATTTCAATTTTGGGAATATATGTAGAATTTCGTGGTTTTTCCCGCTATCGTTGTTATTTTCCTAGTTATTTCTGGCATAACTCAAGAATTATGATCCACTCGCACTTGATCTCATTAAAATTAAATTAGATGAAGAATGTCGATGCAGAATTCCATGATGATCGTATCATTGAAACAATTTCGAAAAAAAAATTATTTCGGAATTTTTCTAGAGAAAGAAATTTTTTCGTGGACTTTTTACAGATTCCAAAACAAAATTACACAGACCTTGTACCCTATATTTCACAACAGTGTACCAAATTCAAGAACGATCCAGTTTTTTCTTGGAGATATTCGGAAAAACTTATTTGAATTTCGTGGTTCTTTTATTGGTATGATTGTTATTTATCGAATCAACTTTGGCAACTAGTCGAAAAATGCTTATGCACAACTTTCTGCGAAATTTCGTGATGATCTTGTCATTCATATTCGTTGCCGAAACTGTCATCTTTTCACGTATTCACCCTGCCAAACCTACCCTCACCTCGTAATGGAAAGATTTGGCCATCTTCTTTTCATGAAGGCCAAGTACTGGATTTCAATTCTATCTTCTCAAGAATTTTTGAATATGGATGGTTATTTGCATATCATTGTTCAAATACTTTAAGAATTCCACAGAAATTGTCTTTAGATTCCAGGAATATCGATGGAAAGTGGAAATTCGCCAAGAAAAACCTATTGGTACTTTTATTCCATCAGTAGCATTCTTGTATTCATCTGCTTTCACCATGAAACAGAAACAAACACATCTACTGACATAAAAGTTTTTCATTCAAAACAAAACGAGAATACCTAAACGCTTGTCAAATTGTATAAACATTCGATCTGGTAACCAGACATTTATTGGAAACCATAATTTATATTTAGAATCTTTACGACTGGTGTTTTATCTCTTCAAGACCTTATAACGATTACTGAAAGGTGTTGATTACTATTGACAATGAAGGAAATATTATGTTTATATTATGATTTCACTGCTAGATTAGAACCAATAAAATGGTGAAATATTCATATTGCTTTCAATTCCATATGGACTTACTTGAACATTCCCCCTATTTTATTGTTCAAGTCTTCGAATTCGTTTCGATGTCATTGCAAATCCTATGGGATATTATTTGACTAATCCTCACTTCCAGTCAAGTTACTGAACATGTTTTTTTACCGATCTGTTGTCATTCTTCTTAACTGATTGAACAATCCTTCCTGCAAATCGTTCTTCGTAAATGTGAGAAGCCATTAACATTTTCAATATTTACAAGGATATTAATGGTATAGTGAAAATTTGTTCGTATCCATCTGAAATATTCTATATTTATGTTTCAGAGTAGGTCAAGTTCAAGATTCAATGAAATAATCGAGAAGAATAAAGTTGTAAAAGAGAAGTTCATAATCACAATTGAGATATTTCTGCTGATTTCTAACGCATAACTATGAGGCGCCGTTTGAGTCAAAAGTGGATTTGCGAATATATGTTTTTTCAATTCAATATATTTATTTTTCGATCCGATATGTTTGTTTTCTACCAAACACCATATATTTTTTTGGGAGTTCCAAATATATAAAAATGTAAGATGCAATATATTTATTTATTCGATCTACCGAACAACGACTAGAGATGGCGTGCCGTTAGCTTGCAGTTTTCAGTGTACAGGTTCCAGCAATTTTGATTGAAATCTTAGTTTATGACGATAATCACCACATTATCAGAATTCATTAATTTCTTTTCATAAAAATTGGATTTTGCTTTCATGAGTAATTTGTCATATTTCTTCTTTGTTCATTAAATTCCTGATTGTGTTGTTTTAATGTTAATAAGTAGTCTAGTTTTTGCTTGTATCCATCCAAGTCTTTGTCAATATAAAAAATCCACCTCTGTTTTCTGAACGTAATAACTTAGGTGGGAAACATTCATTGAAAACAAGACAGAATCTTCCAATGAACCTTTCCCATTTTACATTTCTCCACTTCATATACATCTTCCCACTATTCATTTTTATTCTGTCGTCTGAAGTTCTCAACAGAATCACTCCCAAAAAACCTCTGGTGAGAAGATTTCACTTCTCTACTTTCTGCAGTCTGAGTTTTGTGATCTGATATGTTGGATTTGATACATTCTGTTTTATAATCATGTATATTTGTCAAAATATTATCAATACAGCTTTGATGTTGAGGAGTTATTCTAGTGGGTTCCTTATGGTTGGTTCCAAATCAAAGAACCTCAGAATAGAAAGGAATTCATTTCTAGGACTCTTCCACCTGCAACAGGTCAAAAATGTTTATTAAAACTAGTTCCAATTGTTCAAAAAATATACCAAACTTGTTGGACGAGCTTTGGTTGATATTGTGTTTGATTGGAGTTATGGTTTTCGAAGCAGTATACGAGTTATTTTGACGATGTCCAACAAACTACCTACAAACCACTGGATAATCTGAATCAGATGTCCTCTCTTCAGTAAGAAAAAGCACGTACCCATATAGCTCGTCAACCTGTGGACATTCTTCATTAACCTGACTTTAATATTTTGCCGTCGTTACCCTATTTCCGGAATTAAATCCCATTGAACATTTATGGGATATGCTGTGGAGGAGACTTTCCAATTTTCACCAACCTTCAAAGACTCTAAAACATTTAATTCACTTGGTTCGAGTTGATTGAAATGAGTTGTCACTAGCAAACATGGACCATCCTATTTTGTCGTGCCTAGACAAGTATAATAGTCAACAAAGTCATCAAACACGTTATTACTTATTTTGCTATATATATTATTATTAACTATAGCCAAAGTGAAAGAAAAGAGAGACAGACAACCCTAGAAGTAGCTCGATTTGATATTCGCGATAAAATAGGAACGATTGTCGCTCGTTCATTTCCGCATCTGAAGAAAAAAGTTTACTCTCCTGATACGTCATCCAAAAAGAAATAAATCCTAATTTCGTTTAAGTTTTATTGCGAATCCAATTTTATCATGGAAGCGAACTATGTTCCTGTTTGCTCAACTTATCTATTCAGCCCCTGAATTTATAGCTCGGAGTTTCACGAAAACATGTGAATGTGCACACTTCAACAAGCACTGAGTTTTCCCCCTATTCCTCAGTCCCTGGGACCCTCCTCTTCACCTTAGTGGACCGAGCCAAGGGTAGGCAGGGTGTGGAAACAGACAGATTCACTTTGATCGCATTCAAGGCGATTTTACGTTTCGGCCTGATTGACATTCATTACAACATTCGACATCGCCAGACTCTAAACCGATATGATGCCTCGCAATTTCTTGTTCGAGCGTGCTCGAGCAAGTGCCGAGATCAGAAGGATCAATTATTATTCCTGTCTTCATTGGGATAAATGTTTATAGACGCGTGCACCTTGCTGGAGGATAACTGTTCTTCGATTGGATCTACAGGGTGAGTTACTTATCTGGCTAACCCAAATTTTCTCGGAAAAGACCGAATATTTTTTTTTATTCCATGAACGATGTTTTGCGTTGGTCGATGTAAGCTTGAGATGCGCGCGATAGTCGACGAAAAAATAAAGAGAGCAGGCGTTGCAGCTCCATCTAATTTATTTCCCAGAAACATGCCTTTTTATTATGCCATTCGAAAGATTATTTCATTCTAATTTTTTCCATATATCATTTCTCACATTTTAAACTGTAGCGGTCTGCGAAATGTCTCATGGTAATTCTGTTTCATTCATTTATTTCTGCAATGTGACTGTAAACTATAAGCCTGGGGTTAAAGGCATGGATAAACTTTTAATTCTGAAATTCAAGGAGGCTTTTCTTCACTATTGTATTTAACGCAAAATATATTTCAATAACAATAAACACGATACCAGGAACAGACAAGATATTATACGGCCAAACAGACGGTTATGAAGGACACATGATATTGAAATACAACTCATTGCCAGAGCAGATACGTAACCTCCCGTAAGCAATTTTCAAAAGTAGGCTCAAAAAAGTTTTATCGAGAAATAATGTTTACAGTTTCTCCGAGTTTGAAATCCTCATCAAGGAAAATAGCTTTAACTTACAGTAGATAATACCCAAGGGATCAATATTTTTTCTGTTTTTGTATATATATTGGAGTGCTCCACATATGTCCACAAAAACCTAGACACCTTTCCATCCAATAGCACATTCCACAATTTTAATACACGAAACCGAAACAAACTTACCATCCCATACCATGAACGGAAGTATGCCCAGCAGGGAGTAGACTACTGGGGACCTAAAGTCTACAATAGGCTTCCCAATGCCATTAAAGATCTGAATGTGAAAAAATTCAAGAAACATGTCAAAGCGATCCTAATACAGAATACAATATATAATCTAGAAGAATTCTTAAATTAATAACTATTGACGAAGCATGTAAATTATTGATGCTGAATAAATTATTGTTTATTGTTTATTGTTTGTTTACTTTACCAATACGAAGATTTTGTCAGGGCGAAATGAAGCATATTATTATTGTCAGAACATTGACACCCTTGGTCGATTTTCAGAATGATAGCGGCAATTCGCTCCCTGAATGTTTTTGCTGAGAATTTTTCTTCACTGTTTTGTGAAGTTTTCTCCTATCTTGAAAATATTTTTTGTCTGGTATGTTCTACTCAGAATACCTTATTGCGTAAAGTGAGCGTGCAGCATCAGCGGCTCTGTTGACTTCTCCATAAATTGAAGAAAACTCTACTTTTCCTTTTTTTGAAGCTTTTCTATGCGTATTTCCATATGTTAACTCGAAGAGTTATTTCAGGCGATCGTTAAAAATCGAATACAAATTATTATTTATAGAAATGAAACTTGCAAAATGTTTATTTCCAGATAAAGTATTTCCTTACATTGTATCTAACTAACGTAATTATTTCCCACAAAAGTTAAACTTGTGAGCGGGCAGTAGGACGCCAAATAAAAAAAAACTAAACAAATGAAAGTGATCACGTGCACAGCATGGAGGAAATTAAGAATTCTCATTAAACCCAGTAAAGCGATTCCTGTTACAAAAGTTATGCCAGGATGATACAGGTCTACTTTTAATCCAGTCTTTCATTTTCTTTTTGTATGCGGTTTTTCTCTTGGTGTTTTTCAAATCTGAAGGAAGTTTATTATATAATAACGGTGCCAAGTGAGTAGACGATCTCAAAACAATGATCTTCTTAGGTAGTAAGGTACCTTATGGGTCTCTTGTGAATTATTTACCAAGGGTAGTTTGAATCCTTCTATCCGCAAAGGCGGCATTCAATTTCAATAGTCCGTTTCCAGATATTGGAAGCGAAAACCTAACACAACTTCGAATAATAATGCATAATGTAAAAATACAAAAAAAAAGAAGGAAGAGAATCAACATAAAATAAGTTGCAGGTCGCTAACAGTTTGAAATAGAAAAAAAGGTATTTGGAATGAACATTAAGTATGAAAGCATCTTTTTAAGTAGCATAATAGAAAGGCATGTTGGTAGGAAAAAATCCTGCGGCACCGCTATGCCGGCCCCCTATTTTGCTTCGCCGACTTTATGCACATCTCACGTTAACATTGAGTTGTAAGATCAGTTTGGTTTTCATCCATGAGTATGATATAAGTAAAACAATTTTCAGGAATATGGAAATGTATTTAGCTCTCAACTTTAACCGATATGCCATCGTTTCGGAGATACAATTATTACTCCTTCTTGCAGAATGTTTACTTATGCCTCCATTCGTCTTTTGAGCCCTGAAGAAGGAGTAATAATTGTTTCTCCGAAACGTCGGCATATCGATTGAAGTTGAGAGCTAAATATATTTCCATATTCCTGAAAATTGTTTCATTTATTGAGTTATACTTAAATAAAGCCTATTACAGAATATAAAAATATTCATCCATTTTCGAGAAATTTGGGGTAATAAAGATAAGTGAAAAACCCTGTACATGGGCTATTCACTAGGATTTGCCCACCCTTTATCATAGTTATTATTGCTCATAAATTGAAAATATTCATATAAAATTTGTTCACTTATGAGTTTCGATGAAATCAAAAAACTATTGCGTGCAAATTTCAAAAGAAATTTTTTTTCCAGACGGTAACTGGCATATTATCACATTTTCGGAATTTTTTTCCTTGGTTTCAGAATTTAGCCTTTGTAGGTATATTCATCATATCTAAAAAATGGCAAGGTGTTTCTAGGAACAACTGAAGGGTCAAACCGAGGAGTTTTGACGTTCATTATAAAATAAAATTTTAGAAAATTGCTGACGTGAAGTCAACAGATTTTGCGCGATGTTCATATTCAGTAGTGAGTAATAAATTTGAAATTCATTCTTCTTCAAGTTTGACATATAAAGTAACACTTTTTAGAACTGATACACGTAATGAAACTTCTTACTTTGTGTGACTTATTGCACAGAGTAAAATATTATCCAACTGGGGACGCAAAATGGGTTCCACAATTAATGACAAAAAATTCCATTTATTTAACTGTTATAACACAAGATAAGATATATCTCTTGAAATACGTTTTCTATTTTCGACATACATATTAAAAAAAACCTATTGTGTTGAAGCTTCGGAGAACGCAACTTTATAAATTTTCTTAAAATTCCAACAATATTCATAATTTCAATGTCACTACGTCACCATTAGTAATGGCAAACTGCCGTATCAAATGGAAGAAATATTAACCCTGACTTTCTTTAAGCTCCTGTCATTCCAATAATCAATACAATCTCAGCCCTTAAGTATTCTTTGTCATCAGCTTCGAACAAAAACTTGGCAAAATCTTCTTTGGTAAAAACTGTTGACTTCTGTGGCCCTCCGATTGCCTTCAATATACGCTTTCTTGTTTAGATTCAGTTCGGATCATTTAGTAAAGCGTCCATCATGTGAATACATACAGATAATTCCTACCCTCAGCATATGATATACAAGTAAGACTTCCTCATGAACATGTTTTATTTTTCTCATCACACCAAGTTATAAATTTTTCACCAGCCAAATCGTGAACTGCCATTGACTTTAGGGGAATAACTGACAGCTCCTTCAGAACTTGAATCACTGATTTTGCAAATGTGAATACCACGATTTCTGGCTTATTTATTTACAAAATGTCAAACTGACATGAAGTGGGAGCAGTCAAGAGAAATTACGTTCTTACAATTTTTTTCTATAATATTTTATGTTTACTATTACTTTATTCAAATTTAGAGGAAATATTGTATGTAATACGTTAAGAAATGCACAAAAGTAGGCTTTTCGTAACTGATCACATATATAACTCTTCTGATGACAGCATCATCACAATATTTATTACATATTTGTGGATCAGCTTTCGCCAACTGGTTACCAAGTTTCATCATGATCGGATCAGGACTTTTCGTGTTATTCCGGAAATAACCGCAACCTCCCCTGAAAGTTTCAGGTCACTAGCCCATTGCTTTCTCAAGTATCGTGGCAACGGACAGATGTCCGAACAGACAGTATCGATTTTGACATCAGAACTTTCATCAGTCCAAGCAAGTCGCTTGAGACCATTTCCGGAAAAAAATTGAAACTTAAATACTTGACTAAAACGAAAGCTGTTCCCTACAGAATGTGCGCGCAAAATCGGTAAGAGTTAGGGGTTACATTTTCGAAATGAGGAAAAAAAATTATTTCCAAAAATTCAATAAGTTTCAGGGCATCCTATTTGAAAAAATCACGAATTTTCATTAGAGACACCAGAACTCAATAAATACAATACATAAAAACGAATTTCATCACATGACCAGAAAGACTTTAACCGATCGCCCCTACTAAACATGTTTGGATGATATCCGGGAATTACCCAATAACTGTCGAAATATCCTTCACCCCTCTATCCCATTTGCACTGACCCTCATATTTGAGAAGATTTTTGCGCGCATGTTCTAGGGGAACAGCGCGTTATCGTTTTGTCCAAATGTCTGTAATTTTCGATGATTGAGCCGAAAATGGTCTCAAATGACTAGATTGGACTCACTGATGACGAATCCGGTGTCAAAATCGATTCTGTCCGGCCGGCCGTGGACACGATTTCTGTCGAACGGAGCGAGCTAGCGACTTGAAACTTTCAGGTTAGGTCGCGCATTGGAATGCCGCGGTTAAGTTAGTTAATGGGCCAAATCGATCGGACAGTTTCAAAGTTATAGCCACTTGAAATTTTGAAGTTATTTATTTGTTATTTCAGAAACTACTTGAGTGATTGGATTTAAACTTGGCAATTAGGTGGAATATAACGACGCGCAACTTTGAGCCAAATTTTGTCAGGATCATACTGTCAGTAAAAAAAAATTTTTTTTTCGGAAACCGTTTATCATATCCCAAAAAATTCCACTCAGACTTTGAGCTTCATATTTCACAGTAGTGTACCAAATTTCAGTTCGATACGATAATAAGTTTTGGAGATATTGGGAAAAAATATGTCAAATTTCGGGGTTTTCTTCTCGATATCGTTGTTTTTCTCGGTATAACTCAAGAAATATTAATTCAAACCCAATAAAACTTCGCAGTTAGTTTGAAGATGCTGAAAGACAACATGCAAAATTTCATGATGATCGTGTCATTAGAACAATTTGAAAAAAAAAATCTGTGATTTTCTTATCATATCATCCTCATTAAATTCTGTATGAACCTTCGAACTGTAATTTTTCGATGAAGTACTGTATTTCGATTCGATCTGATCTGTATTTTTGGAAATATTGGGAAAATAAAATTTTGAATGGGTATATCTGTGGAATCATTGGGTGGATTTTACCCATTCACGAATTCGGCCTTCGTAATTAAGGTCCAAACCTTCTCTACAAATATCGAGTTTCTAAGTTGTTTCTTTCGGAAATTATTGTGTTTACGCAGTCGGCCGTTAGGCCGTTATTCGAATTCATCAAGATGAATTTTCGTCAAGTCAAGACCGAAGTAATCAGATATCTATATGCATAATGTTTCAGCAACAGATCAGAATATAAAAGAATAATGGTATTAAATGGAAATAAAAAATTAATGAGGAATAGCTGATTACACATTTTGCTGAGCAAATTCGATATCCTTTTTGAAAATTTGCAACATATTTCCCTAGCAGTAGTTTTTCTTTGGAAGAAGTTAATATTTCAAACCTATCCAAGGGTGTTTCTTCTTCTTCCAAAATCCAAATTTAATTCATGAGCAGAGATTAAATGTCGACAAATTATATATTTCTGCTTGACACTCAGGAAAATTATAAAGATGGATATCGAACTTATTGGAGCCGATACCATTGAATTGAGTTGTGTTGAAACTTCTTATCGTTCATTCAGTAGCCATAAAATTTTCCATCGAGAGCGAAAGTTGCGAGATTGCACTTTTATATACCGAAGAACTTTGCAAGTCTGTTAGGAGTGAATGCTGGGCATAATGATTTAATGGATTTGAATCTCAATATATCCAGTAGATTTTTGAATTTCATTTGCTATGCAAATACACTTCGTTTGTAGATAATAAAACGAATGAATAAATTAATTTGATATGGGCAATAAAACAGTTTATTATAAAATCCCACTGAAATGTTTTTCATCGAGGATAATGATTTATTTCATCAATTAAACTTACTGTATTATTTTAGTTCTATATTGATAAATCATAGATTGCAAAATTTCACAATGTTCGGAGGGCAATTACAAATTGGAATGTATTATTGTGGATGGAATTTCGATTTTCATTTTCATTCAGGGAAGCTCTGGATTCGTATTCCCACTCGAATTATTGTAGGCGAGATTGATTGGAAATTTTAACGAGCGTTGAATTTTTTAAATTATTTTTCATGAATTGAACGGAAATAATAAATCACGTGGTAATATCACATCAAAGGGATATATGTACCAATTTCAATAATATCTATATCCAATTCAACTCCGATCCAAATATCTGTATCAGAGAAAAATACTTGGAATGTGGAATGTGATATTACTAGGGTTAGTTCCACGATTGGAATATTGATTTTTATTCAAAGCATCAAACGTATTCAGTCGCAGTTTACTCTATGAAAACTTGCGAAGATTAGGTTAATCCATTTCTGAAGTGTGGGATGTGTTTTTTGTAAAAAATTTGATTCTTGAAATGATCGCATTCTGAATGTTGGTTACCTCAAAAGTATAATTTCCTCGAATCATTAAAGGTGTGGAATATATTCATCTAAATAGGAACACCCATTTGAGGAATTTTCAGAATATGAATTCGCATGACCTATAATATACTTCAGAATTGGTGTTCCTTCTCAAAAAATCAAATAGAGAAGCCAATAGGAATTTTGTCACATCGCTCTAATTGTAGATATTATTTTCACAAAAAACGTTTTTGGGAGGAAGTTTTTCCAGAATCCATAAGCTCCATGGGTCCGACTCAATCGATTAATGCCACTCTCATATCAAAGATCGAAAATTACAGACATCTGAGCAAAACAATAACGCGCTGTTCCCTAGAACAAGTGAATACAAATTAAAGATTCATGAAGAATTTCGTTGCGACCATTTTAAAAGAAGATCGCCAAATCTTTCCTTCGTGAATTAAGGCAACTTATTGCGGGCTCAATACATGAATGGATGACTGCTTTGGCAAATGAGTTAAACCAGCGCATTTGTTCCGTATTAATAAATAAATGAATAATGCGATGGATCAACAAGGTGAACTGATACGTTTCAGAGTCTAGAGTCTGACTTCTTCATCAGATAAATTAATTGAAAATAATTCCACACTATTCCGTTATTGTCCATCACATTTTTTTCTGAAACTGCTGTTAACAAATATTCTGAATCCTGCACTCTGCAAGGGCGTTTTCTATATATAAACATTTAATTAAATTTCAGTAGTTTTTTTTTCAGATATTGTGAGTGAAACCCAAGAAAAAAACTGAAGTATTATGAATTACCGCAGTCAGTGCTTTTCTCGAATTTTTATCCTCTGCTGAATACTCCATTTCCTAAAGAGGTGCTGATAAATATTTCAAACTTCGTAGCTAATTCAATTTTTAGCTGTTTTCTATGTTTTCATTGCCTTCATCTGGAAATGAACTATTAAAAGTGGAATAACATTGGATATTTTAGAAAACGCCCTTGCGGATTGCGGGATTCAAACTAATTGACAGGGACAGTTTCTGGAAAAAATGTTGCCCAATGAACCATATCAGAATGATGCAAATGATCAATGAAGTCAACTGAAAACGTTTTATAGTCTATAATCTGACTCCATCATCAGACAATCATGAGAAAAAATATGCAGAGTTATTTCCTCTTCATTGTCCGATAAATGAGTCAGATATAGACTCTGAAACATTACATTACTATTGTTTAACAAAAGGAATCCAATTTCCAGAAAGGGCGCTGATAAATAATCAAAAATATATATCATTTATCTTTCAGTTTCTTTATAGGTTTTCACTTCCAATACCTAAACAAACTATTAAAAATCAAATAAATGATTATTTTCTGAACACCCATATGGATTGCGTGATTCAAACTATTGGTCAAGGGCAATTTCTAGAAAGAATGTTGTCTAATCAACAATGTCGGAATAATGCCAGAGATTAACGGAGTGCCCTGTAACGTTTCAGAGTCCATAATCTAACTCTATCATCAGACAGTCGAGAGGAAACATCCATATTATTCATTAGGCAACATTATTTCTAGAATCGCGTTTTCTATGAATAACGAATTTTATCAGAGATAATCATCCAATCAACCAAAACATCTACACAAAAGAAGCGGATCCAAGGAGAATGACTACAGCTGTTTCACAGTTATTACTGATCGTCAGGTCAACTTACCTTGGATAAAACCGCAGAAAGAATCTCGGTACTTGACACATTTCAGATGGGTTGCTGCAGTATAACTATGTACAGCGTGCCATCTTCCAGGAGCATCTTGCGATTCCCACCTTCGAGTGCAGAATCCTTTCATCGATGTGCATGACGTTCATCCTCTTGTCGCGTCAGGTCGCTGTATCTGCGATACTGCAGATTAAAACCACCCTCACGACTTTGTGAACACTCGGTTCATGTGGGTTCCCACAAGACGATAACGTCCAACATCTATCAAAGATACGAATTGGTCAGTGGAGAAGAAAGGGCTCCAGCTCTTAAAGTTCTTTTTCGAATATTGGGATTGCAAACCTAGAAAGCACCTGGAAAATAATTCCCGATTCTCCCAAAATATAGTTTAATCGATATTTGTATTTCGTTCATCGTTATAATTAATGAGTCAACAACAACGGAACAATATAGCACTCCTCGTATAACTGCGGTATGTTGCTCTTTATTCATAAGTGATTATACCTGTCGTGAATAGATCTCTAGCGTAATCCTGCATGTGCTTTATGAAATTCATGTTCAGGGAGGGAAGCGACCAATCGAGTGGTATTATTTGACCATCTTGTGGCTCACGATGAACCCTCCGTGCACGAGGTTGCCCTGTATTATCGCCCATAAAGATAAAGTCATTCCCTATTCTATAACGCAAGGGATGAATGATCGGTCCTTTATTGTTTTGAATCCAAACACTGATGCTCATCGCCCTTGAATACGAACTGAAGGGTCTCTGAAATTCAGCGTTATGCCCCTGAAAGATTATGGAGCCACCTGATGTTGAGATGCATATAATGCGAAAGGAAAATCGTTTCCTCACTCCCTCGGGAACCTTCCGTTCAGTTGATGTTTGTTCGCCTTGATCCACATAGAAAATTCACTAGATCCAGCTGAATTTTGTATTCACATTGTATAAGGTATCGATCAAATAAGTTATCATAGAGTTCAGTTATACATACAATTTTGTACCATGAAGAAAATAAAAATGGGCCGAGCATCATGCAGTTGAGAATATCAAGAATTTACGCGGATTAAATCAAATTGTATTTCAGATGATACGGTTCTCAAAAATTCGTAGAAAATTATTTTCAGTTTTTACGCGCTTGTTTTTGTGAAGGGCGCGTTATCATTTCGTCACGATATCTGTAATTTTCGAATTTTGAGCCGAAAATGGTCTTAAACCATTGGGTTGAACTCCCTGAGAAGAATCCGTGGTCAAATTCAATTCTGTCCGTCCGTCCCTCCGTTCGTCCGGCCGTATGTGCTCTAGCTTTCGAAAGAAAAGACCAAGCGTTTTGAAATTGTCAGATTACGTTTGGAGTCTGAATATCTCGGTTGAGTTCGTAATGGGTGGAATCGATTGGATAGTTTCGGAGTTACGACTATTTGAAATTTTGAGGTTAATTTCCAGATATCTCATGAAGTATTGACTTGATCAAATTGAAACTTCGTGGACTGTTTTGGAATACAAACGCGAAACTTGTAGCAAAATTTTCTGTGGATTCAGTTATAAGAAAATTTGAAAAATTTTTCTTCGAAAATTTTTGAAATTTTTGATGAAAATTTTTGAAATTTTTGATGAAAATTTGTTTTTCTTTGAAAATATTGATAAGATTTCGATGGAATTATGCACAAACCTTCGAGGCAGTATTTAACAACAATAATCCAAATTTCAATTCGATCCACTATTCACTTTCGGAGATATAAGCGAAAAAATGTGCAAAATTACGTTATTTGGAATTTCAACGTTATTTCCGGAATATCTCGAGAAGTACAAATGGAATCAGATTGTAACTTCGTGATCAGGTGGGAGATTACCAACATTCAACTAGGTGCAAACTTTTGTATTGATCTAATTGTTAAAATTTAAACAAACGCCTAAAAGCTTCTGACCTCACGTTAGTCGTCAGTGCTTTTCTAGATTTTTTATTTCACTTCCAATATCTGAAAATGAATTATTATGAAAATTAAATAAATAATATAGTCTTTATTCTACTGCTTCATCACACAATAAAGAGAAAAGAAAAAGAATTATTTTCCTACAATCTCATTCCGCAGGGACGTTATCAATAATTATAATTTTATTCAATTTAGTTATTTCTCAGATATTAGGGGTGCAAATCCAAAAAAAATAATGCAAAATCCTCCCAGAATATCCTTTAATTGATATTCCTTTCGAAATTCACAATCAATTGTCGACAGAGCATTATTTGAAGAAAAATCTAAACTATATTTCAACATTTTTCACCAAGGTCAATATTTTTCACAATTTTTTTAACAATAGACTTATCTTCTTCCCGCGATATATTGTACAGCAATCCATTTCCTTTCTTGGGTAATTGGCATTGTTGAAATTCCTGGAATATTTTGCATCACCATTTTGATATATACAACGTCATATATCGACAGCGAATTGATTGAAGAGAAATCAAAACTATATTTTCACATTTTCCACCAAGGTCAATATTTTTCACGATTTTTTTCCGGCAATATATTAGACAGCAATCCATTTCGTTTCTCGAAATTGGCATTGTAGTATTCTGAACTATATATACTCATTTTCCAACGAAATCAACATTTTCCGATAGATTCACGATAATCTTTTTCCCGGGATAGTTTGGACAACCATACAGTTTTTTTTCAGATAATAGGCGTTTCGGAAATTTCTGGAAAATTATTTATATATATATATACACAGTCATTATATCGACAGAGATATCGATAGATTCACGATTTTTCGAAAATAGACATCCTTTTACCGCGGTATATTGGACGACAATCGAATTTTTTTCAGATGATAGGCGTTTCGGAAATTTCATGCAAATTCCTCATCCCTCTGTCAATATACACTTCATTAATTGACAGCGAATGATCTGAAGAGTAATCTGAACTATATTTTTTCATTTCACACCGAACTCAACACTTTTGGATAGATTCACGGTATTTTGAAAATAAACGTATCTTTTTTCCGCGATGAATTGGACAGCAATGTAATTGTTTTTCAGGTAATGGGTGTTTTAGAAATTCCTGGAAAATTGTTCATCTCCCTTTAGATATACACCGTCGTATATCGACAGCGAATTATTTGAAGAGTTATCTGAACTATATTTTCACATTTTCAACCGAAACCAACATTTTTCATTTTCTTTATCGTGAAACAGCTGTGACGCTGAGTTTCAATATTTTGGATGATATTCACATAGACACAAACACGTGTTCACAGCCGTTCGTAAACACTATAACTCCCGAATGATGCAACTTAGAAAGTCGATATTTATTGAGTAGGTTGAACATTAGTTACGAAGACCGAATTCGTGAATGAAAAAATTCCATCCCATAATTTGGAAAATGTATACATTCAGAATTTTATTTCCCCAATAATTTCAAAAATACAGATTTGATCGAATGAAAATCCAGTACTTGATTGAAAAGTGATAGCTTGAAAGTTCCTGCGGAATATTTCAAAACAAATTTTTGAATTGTTTTTCCAGATTGTTCTCATGATTTAAGATCATCGCTAAATTCTGCACACTGGTTTAGTTTCAGTATGTCCAGCCTGGTCGTTTGAAACCATTTTCGGGAGAAAATCGAAAATTATAAAGGCAAGTTTTTTTCCCAGAACATGCGCGCGAAAACGCTCAGAATTACTGTCGTATCAGCAGAATTTTAAAATAAAATTAAATTATCGGTTATTCGGCATGTATTGCTGCAAATGCCGCGATTTCCCCACAGCAAGATTACTGAAATGGACGTGATCGTCTTAGAAATTATTATTATTCAACTCAGTAGATATCTAAATCGCAAATAAAAACTATTTGGGTTTTCAGAAGGATGCTGCCATTATGCTGTGCATTTTGGTGAGCATAAAAATGTGATATATCGATCACCCAGGGCTATATAACACCGTTAGCCGTGCTTGTGGCCACCGCGGACACCAGACTTGAATATTATGGATGTATATCCACTTAGTTGAATGTTGGATTATTCTACAACTAACATGAAACAACTGTGACCCATACAGGTCTGGCCAAGACACTCGGCACTATGAGAAACTCTACGTTAATCTACATGAGTTGGAAATTTAGTCAGCCAGTGGAAGATTCAAAACCTCAGCGCCAGGCCATATCAAATAAACGACTGTTCTTTTGCACAGGTTGGTGAGGAGTATCCAGTTCTTCGATACGCGATCCAAGCCAAGTAAGAATTTCCAGTCGCACCCCAAACTTGAGGTGCGTAAGACCATATCGGTTGAAAGTAAATACGACAATTTTATTTCATTGTAGAAGAGACATTTATCTGCCACAATGAATGCCACAAATAATTTTCTCTGTGGAAATGAGTACTTCGGTTTTTTGCCATAACTGGTTTGAAAATGAAATAAATTCCACGAAAGTGAGCAATGGAGACACAGAAAAAAATGAAAAAAATGCGAAATTGAAGGTAGATAAATTGCAATTAAATGTTCGAAAAATCGACCTTGTTGTGTGAAACAGTAGCCAAATCTGTTATAAAGTGATAATCTCATATCTCTGAGAAGATTCGGCTTAGTTGCTATTTTGGCACAAAGTTGGATTATTTTGAACTTTAGTTCATTAACATCCTTCGCTCTATCAATTTCTTGCCCATATACCAAATTTTTTAGATATCCCCAAAGGAAAAAAGCATTTGGAAATAAATCTGGTGATCTGCGGGGCCATTTGATCGTGCCATTTGTAGAAATGACACTGTCCGAAAAAGTCGTCTCTAGATATTGTGTGACTACCCTCGCGTTGTGACTTGGACAGCCATCGAGTTGATACCAGACGTCATCGAAATTAATTGGTAGCTGTCGAACTGTCGGAATAATTGGATTCTCTTAAAACTCTAGATATTTGGCAGCGTTTAGGTTACCGTCGATAAAAAATGGCCCTATGATTACGCAGTATTCCTGTCCAAACATTAAGTTTTTGAGGATAATGTGTACGCATAGGAATACAGTAGGGCCTCGGTAATCCGGACTCTCGCTTGTTCGGTGATCGCTGTAATCCGGCCGGGCAATGGGATTCGCGGGGTGGGGGCCCGGCGGCGTGTAGGTGCGGGGGCTGTCATGAGCCAATGCGCCGTCGCCCGACAGTCTTTTGTTTATCACCTTTCGTGTAATACGTAGTGTCAATTAAGTGATCTCGCTAACATCATGGCGCCGCCACGAAAACATTCGACATTAACAATAAAAGACAAATTACGGATTATAGAAATATTAGATAAGGGTGACAGCTACCCTGTCATTGCTCGGAAGTTTGGTATAGGCAGGTCAACTGTAGGCGACATAAAGAAAAACAAAGACAAACTCTTGAAGTTTGTTAGCCTAACAGAACGTGGTCCCGGTGTACGAAAAACACTGAAGAAATCGGAAAATCCTGTTTTAGAAGATGCTTTGTTTACGTGGTTTTTGCAACAAAGGCGATTGCATGTTCCTGTAAGTGGTGATATGATTTGTGAGAAAGCTCGAATTTTTCATCGCCAGATTACAAACTCCAATATCGGATTTAATGCAAGCCGGGGATGGTTAGACAAATTTAAAAAACGCCACGGAATAAGACGTTTAAAAATGGCCGGTGAAAAACTGTCAAATGATGAAGCCGCTATCGGACCATTCCAACTAGAGTTACAGAAAGTTATTAGAGAAAAAAAATTAACAGCGGAACAGGTTTACAATGCTGACGAATCTGGTTTGTACTGGCGATTATTGCCAGATCATACATTAGCCTCTGGCAATGAGCAGTCGGCTTCCGGAAGGAAAATGATGAAGATGGGAGTGACATTCATGCCTTGTGCAAATGCGGCTGGAACTCATAAACTTCAATTGCTTGTTGTCGGAAAATCAAAAAACCCACGGGCATTTAAATCAACAAGTCTTCTTGTTTGTTATCGTGCACAAAAAAATGCTTGGGTTACGAAAGACTTGTTTCTTGAGTGGTTTAAAACGGAATTCGTTCCCGCGGTCCGCCGCCATCTTTTGTCTGTTAATTTGCCTCCTCAGGCACTGTTATTGTTGGATAATTGTCCTGGGCATCCATCAACAGATGAACTTGTCTCTGAAGACGGCCACATTTTTGCAATGTTCCTGCCACCTAACACCACGGCGTGTATACAACCAATGGATCAGAACGTTATACAAAATGTGAAGTTAAATTACCGCAAATCACTTTTGGTTAACTGTCTTGCATTATATTCTGAAAACCTCATGGACTCATTAAAATCGATAACTTTAAAGGACACAGTTTTTCTTTTGGCTAATTGCTGGGCCAATGTTAAGACATCGCTTATTAACAAATCATGGAAGAATTTGCACCCTGAATTTCTCACTGATAATGACGAACCAGAAGATGATGTTCCTTTAGCCCAGCTTTTTAACAGGTTGAGGGGACCCAATGATCCTCAAATAGGTGAGACAGAAGCTCAAGAATGGGCTGCTGGTGGTGCCGAAAGCGAGTTACAAAGATATGAAGTGTTAACTGATGAGGAGATTGTGCGAGCGGCTATGTGTGAGGACGATGAGGAAGATGAGGACAATAGCGTTGAAATTCTAAAAAGTACAAAAGTTGGTAATTCAGAGGCAGTAGGAGCTTTAAACACTGCTTTAAAATGGGCTGAAGATAACGAATTTGATAGCCACGAAGTTATGTTTCTCCGTCGACTTAGAGACCGGGCTTTCGAAATGAAGTGCGAAAATTATAAACAGAAGAGTATTACAGACTTTTTCAAAAAGAATTAACTAATGTTTTATTATATGTTTTTTTATATGTTTACTTGATTAAAGAAACTGAGGTTAAACATGTGTTTTATTAACATTTAATATGGCATACTATAATCCGGACGCCTCGATAATCCGGAAAGGGTCTTGTTTTTACCTCTCCGGATTAACGAGGCCCTACTGTACTTAGATGCTTAGATACTACTGATGGGTTATGTTTTCTACTCAAGGAAAACGATGACTAATCGGTGAATAAGATATTGCTTGGAAAAAGGCTATTTTCATTATCTTTTTCCGTCTTCGTTTCACAAAATTCCATTCTTTTGGAGACATTTCTTGAGTTGTTTGAACCTTATCACATCGGTAACTATTCCTTTTTTAAATATTCCGAACACTTTTATCGCTCATATCGACTTGTCCAGCAATTTGTCTACTCGAACAAGGTGCCCTGGTTTCAACAGCAGCTCACACATCTACTTTTTTTTTCAGACGATGTTCACTGATGGTTTTTGGTAGTTTATCAATCTTGCTGCATGTTTCTGAACAACCACATTTCTCGAATTTTTTAATTATTTTAGAAAAAGCGGAACTTGAAGGTGAAGGTCTATCTTCAAAGGCAATAATAAATGAATTTATTGTCTCTTGAATTGATTAGAGAGATAGATAGATTTATTATTTGCAAAGAAACTGCTTACATACGTCGACGAGAATCAACATTATACACATTGGAAAATGACAACCATAGGTATATAAACGGAATAAACAAAATACAACAAAAGAGAAATGACAAATAATCAAGTACAACAAAACAATCAAATAACCAAGTAGTAAATTATGGCATACTGAAATCAACGGATTGACCACCAAAATGCCATTTTATCATTTAAATTTTTTTTTTCACGCTAAACATTTCGATTTATGAGGAATCTACTTCATTTTCAACCGATATGGTCTAACGCACCTCAAGTTTGGAGTGCGACTGTGTGACTGGCAATTCTTACTTGGCTCGGATCGCGTATCGAGGAACTGGAGACTTCCCACCAACCTGCGTAAAAGAACAGTCGTTTATTTGATATGGCATTGCGCTGAGGTTTTGAATCTTCCACTGGCGGACTATATTCTCAACTCATCTAGATGAACGTAGAGTATCGCATAGTGCCTACTGTCTTGGCCACACATGTATATTCACACTGCTGCTCAGCGAAGCCTGCATTCGTCAGAAATATCAATTTTTATAGGGTTGTTCTTCGGAACTTTTCAAACCTTTCTTATAACCATTGAATTGTCCTGAATGGTCTCATGACTTAGGATTTTCAATAATTATTTCAACACATCATCTCGATGAAGTGAAATTAAAGTGAATTTGAGTAGAGAATTTAACTATGATTTCATGAAAATATCGCGTCTCTCGAGAGAATTACGAAACGTTTTCCACTATTTTGTCCTCTGGGCATATTTTTTCATAAATTCTCACACTAACTTGGTTATGTTCATCAAGAAACCAGATCGAAGTTGTGCGAATAAGGAACAGAACCTCTAACCAGCATTAACCCTAATTTCTAGGTAAATTGTATTGACTTCAGGAAAACAAGATTGTGCATCTAGAAGCATCATTCATCAGCAGTATGCAGCATGGAGGGTTTCTGAAACAGTCACATTTTTTGGATGTAGAACTTTTTTCAAACGATACTGTTTAATATTTCTTGTGGAGTTAATTTTAACATCCTAAAAAATTTGACGAAGAGTCTTCAAATAAGGTAAGGTACAGCCATCGAATAAAATGCTGAACACTGAATTATTTGAATAAATCTAGCCGTTTTGGACTATAACTGTGCATATCAATATCGAAGTGGAACAATAATCATAACCTCCCCACAATATCCACTACAAATATTCTGTACACTGCCAAATTTCTCCAATGTGTTTAAGCAGAATTTGAATAAAAAAGTCGTGTTCCAGCATTGCCTTGAAATGATGCTGAAAATAACTTTATTCCATAAGTGGTTTCTTCACGGTATATTGGGAGCCTTCAGTTGTTAAATCAACCCTTCAAATATTTAACGTTTCATTAATTATAATTACCAGGTATTGAAATGAAAACTTTCCAATACTTTTATGATGTAATTCTGAGGCGTTTTAAAGACCAGCATAAATCAATACCCACAATACAAGTAACTTTAATTAGAATCAAATTGTAAGAATATTTAAGCATCATTTAACGGAGGTGGTATTTGACACAGTTAATAGTTCAGTAGTACATTCAATAATAAATAATATTTTTAAAATAACCAAGGCCGTGTTAATTCGCTTCAGAAAGAGCAGTTTCATTCCAAACGTCCAATTGAAGTATCTACCAGTCTCTTTTGTAATAAAATTTATTGTCCACACGGCTGGTTTTCGATTGCATCACTGATTATGGGAATTGTCTGAAGCTAGGGTGAAGCAATTTATACATGACTCTTCAGAAACTTATATAGAATGTATGTTCCGCATCGAATCTATGTTTTGGTAGCTACTTTCGAATTTGTCTATTGAATCCATCTCTTCCATGGTCGGTGGAATTTCAAGATATGCTCGTCATTAAAATACCATCTATGAGCAAGAGAAATGCTGCTGAAGCTACAGGAGGAGAAAAAAAAATTGATTCATTCTGAAAATACGGAAGCCTACATAATGCCTTACATCGCGAATGAGCAGGGATTCGAATGGTCGCTCTGGTTGTGGGTACTTTTGCCAATTGTTATCCTTCTTGGGCGCCCTTCGAATAGCCCTAAGAACGTTAACAAGGCAACAGCTCCATCGTTGCAAATTAGGCAAAATATGTGCGCGTCAAAATTATGGAACAAATTAATTTTCTCACAAAAAAAATATTTGGCAACAAAATCCTGAAACAGGTCAATATTTGTTTCACTATTACCAAATTTTTGAAGGATTTTTGTTGCACCTCATCACTCCTCTAAATTTTTTGAATAGGGAAAGTGGGTCATATGGTACTTTTTTGGCAAGGTCTATGTATCTTATATACAGTCGTGCAGTAATTATCAAGAAAAAATTTTTTTTTCGAAAAATTAGTTAGTTCAAAGAGGTTTTCAGTATATGCACTTTGTCATGGCTCATTTAATACTTTGAGACGATGGTAACTGATGAAATTTGTCACCGAATTAAAGTTGACCATTACAGTTTTGTTCATGCACAACTTTGAAGCAACTACGAACCCTTTAATAAAGAAAAAAATGGAGTGACATTGGAAATTTATTTCAGCATTGAAGTACCACCCGGAGAATCACTATCTAATTTTTCAAAAAAAAAATTTTTTCCTTGAAAATTTCTGCACGTCTGTGATGGAGATACAAAGACCTTGCCAAAAAAGTACCACATGACCTACCTTCCCTATTCAAAAAATTTAGAGGTTTGATGAAACTACAATTGACCTGATTCAGGATTTTGTTGTCAAATATTTTTCTTTTGAGAAAATGAATATGTTTCATAATTTTGACGCGAACTGTAGATCACGTTCCGAAATTACTAGTGCCAGTAAACAATAGTAAGCAATATCGGAACGAAATCTGGTTCAGTAAACTACTATTGACGGAGAATATCGGAACGGGTATCAGTTCTATCATAAGTAACGAATGACGAATGAATATATTGTAGTATGGATTTCATATTCAAATGTTCGTATCTCTTTTTCTGTCATTATAAGAAATAGAAAAATATGTAGAATCTCCTTGAGAAGGCAACAGCCTGGAGTTGTGCTATAAATGGTAGTGGAATTGTGTTGAACTATCTATTTATTTCGGTCTCTATATTTAACTCAATCATGAAGATATCACCATAATAAAAATAATTCGTATTTATTATACACTCATCAATAAAAATGACCCAATTTTATAGGACAGCCACTTGGAAATGTAATATATGTATTGATTATTTAATGAACTGTACATCCAGAATCTAAACAAAAAAATGAATTTTGACTCATCTCTTCTGCAGTCAATGGCTGGGTTGAAATATTCCACTGATTCAAAGGAAAGGACAAAAAGAAATCAGGTGGAAATATCTATTTAGATGCACCAACAATCTATCGATGCACAATATCAATGTCTTCAAATCAAAATTTGAACTTCTAAGAGCTTTTCTCCTTTCACCAAACCAAAAAACTCAAAATTATAAAATTCAATTAGCGAAGTTGAATGAACTCCTTTCCTTCCAGAAACTAACAACTTAAACCACAACAATAAGTTACGCAGGTGCGGAGCATATGGACAAAAATATCGCTTCTAAATAAAATAATATACTATGAAGCGCCATGGGCGGCAACAATATGAAAGATATAATGTTTAAAAAAATATTATAGGTATTTCATATAGATGAAAGGGAGAAGGTGTCCATTCAGTTAAGGGTCGACTATTTCAGGGATGGAATTTCTTTTGTTTGTTATATATTTTCAGTATAGTTAATATTCAATTAAAGATCATTGCATTCGAATGGCATCTGTAGGATAATGAAGTATTTTATATAGACGAAGAATTTATATGAAGAATAAGGTTTTCGGATGAGAATCCGCTGAATCAAAAATGACATTTTACTGCTTGTAATTCATCAGTCTAGTTTATAATATTCCATATAAGGTCATAAAAGCACTGACATTGCCTCTGCAGTATTAAAGTGTTTTATGTGGATAAATCGAAAGTGTTCGAAGGATCCGATAACACACTAATAAAATTTCTTCCGTATAATTTTGTTTATAATATGTTTTTCCTTGAGTTTACATTCACATTACAACTTAAGAACTACCAGTTCGATAATTTGCAACTCATAACATTATTTGATTTGAAATCTAAATTTCCCCCAACCTATGTTTTTACGAGCTTGTTCTATGGAACAACGCGTTATCATTTCTTCACTTTGTATGTAATTTTCTAATTTTGAGCCGACAATCGTCTTAAACGATTGTTTTGAACTCCCTGAAGAATAATCCATGGCCAAATTCAATTCTGTCCGTCCGTCCGGCCGTATGTGCTTTAACGCAAATGGAAATCGAGAAGTCGCTAAGATCCTTAGATCAGAGCAAGGGTGCTGGTCCTGATGGGATTCCGTCTTACTTCGTCCGCCGCTGTCCTGCTTTGTGTCAACCTTTGCATCATATTTTCAACTTATCTCTGAAGACTGGTATTTTTCCACGCCGTTGGAAGGTGGCCACCGTAATCCCGGTGTTCAAGGGGGGCGATAAACGTTATGTAGTGAATTACTGACCCATCAGTAAATTAAATATATTTTCTAAGATGCTGGAAACTTTTGTTTACAGTCACTTGTTCCATACTGTAAAGAATCAGATAATCCCTGAGCAGCATGGTTTTCTGAAGGGTAAGTCTATTGAAACTAATCTCCTTGATTTTGTCACCTTTCTGCACGAGGCTATGGATGATGGTCTTCAGGTTGATGCCGTCTATACAGACTATAGCAAAGCTTTCGACAAAATATCCCATGATGTACTTGTTAAGCGTCTCTCCGAAGTTGGTGTTGGTGGAGATCTCTTGGACTGGTGCAGATCGTATGTTTCCGATAGAACGCAGTATGTTTCAGTGGGTGGATATGATTCTTGGGGGTTTGCTTGCACTTCCGGTGTACCTCAGGGTTCCCACCTTGGACCTCTGTTTTTCTTAATCTACATTAATGATATCATTAGTGTTTTCAAACGGTGCAGGATACTCATATATGCGGACGATTTGAAGATCTTTCTCGTCATTAGGTCTGGCGCTGACTGTGCTGCTCTTCTGGAGGAGTTGAAGAGGTTTGAAGTGTTCTGCAGCACTCACCAGCTTTATCTTAATGTATCGAAGTGTAGGGTTATCTCTTTTCATCGTGGAAAAACTCCTATACTATTTCCATATTATCTTGGTGGTTCGGCCTTGGTCAGGGTCGATCAGATCAGAGACTTGGGTGTGGTAATGGATCGGAAACTAACTTTTATTCCACATATTGATTGTATCGTTAACAGCGCCAACAGGATGCTTGGTTTTTTATTCAGACAATGTAGAATCTTCAAAAACTACAAATCAATCCTCAGTGTCTACTACGCCTATGTGTTCAGTAGGGTCAATTTTGCCTCTGTAATCTGGAGTCCCCATTATAAAATTCATATCAACAGAATTGAACGTATTCAAAACAAAATGCTAAAATTTTTAAGTTTCAAATGTAATTTTACCGTTCATGAGAATCAAGATTTTTATTGCCTAGCTCGTAAACATTTCTATCTTTTATCTCTTCAGGACAGGCGTAAAATGAACGATCTTCTCATGATGAAGAAAATTGTAAGTGGTGAGTTGCAGGTGCCTAGTTTGTTGCGGGTGGCTGGCCTGAATGTACCAACATTTAGTGCCAGAAACTTCGAGACTTTTTTCATCCCTTTGAGGAGAACCAATGCCTCGAAAAATCAACCTCTTATTCGAATGCTTCGCGCCTGTAACGCACTTCAAGAAGTTGTAGACATCTTTCATGGTAGTGTTTTGAATTCGAAAGTGCTCTTGAAACATCATTTTCTCTCGATGTAGATTTCCTTTTGTTGTTTTTGTTTGTTGTTCTGTAGAACTTAGTTAATTAATTTGTCACTGTTTTTTTTTCGCTAACTATATTATTCTGTGAATACTATTTATGGGATAATCCTGTTTGTATTCCTTGTACAACAATAAACAATAAACAATAAACTTTCGAAGGAAAAGACTCAGCGACTTGAAATTGTCAGATTACGTTTGGAGCTTGAATATCTCGGTTAAGTTCGTTAATGGGTGGAATCGGTTTGACAGTTTCAGAGTTAGGCTCATTTGAAATTTTGAGGTTAATTTCTCGATATCTCATGAAGTATTGACTTGATCGAATTGCAACTCCGTAGACAGTTTTGGAATACCAATGCGCAACTAAGAGCAAAATTTTGTGTGGATCCAGTTTTCAGTAAATTAAAAAAAAATTTATTCGAAAATTTTTTAATTTTTGATGAACAATTTTTTCTTCTCTGAAAATATGAATAAGACTTCAATGGAATTTCGCACAAACCTTAGAGTCAGTATTCAACAACAATGTTCCAAATTTCAATTCGATTCGGTATTTACTTTCGGAGATATAAGGAAAAAAATGAGACAAATTTCGTTGTGATTTGGAATTTTAACGTTATTTTCGCAATACCTCAAGAAGTACAGACGCAATCAAATTGAAACTTCGTGATCAGGTGGAGATTACCAACACGCAACTGGGTGCAAAATTTCGTGTTGATCTAATTGTTAGAATTTAAACAAGCGCGTAAAAGCTCCTGACCTCACGTCAGTGCTTCTCTAGATTTTTACGCGCTTGATCTAGGGATCAGCGTGTTGTCATTTCGTCACGATGTCTGTAATTTTTGTATTTTGAGCCGAAAATGGTCTAAAACGATTGAGTTGAACTCCCTGACGAAGAATGCGTGGTCAAATTTTGATTCTCTCCATCCGTCCGTATGTGCTCTTACTTTTGAAGGAAAGGACTTAGCGACTTAAAATTGTCAGATTAGGTTTGGAGTCCAAATATCTCGGTTAAGTTCGTTAATGGGTGGAATTGGTTGGATGGTATCGGAGTTAGGCCCATTTGAAATTTTGAGCTTAATTCCTCGATATCTCATGAGTATTGAGTCGATCAAATTGAAACTGCGACAGTTTTGGAAAACCAACGCGCAACTTGGAGCAAAATTTCGTGTGAGGACAACCTAGTCGTTTGAGACCATTTTCGGGAAAAAATTCGAAAATTACAGACATTTGGACAAAGCGATAGCACGCTGTTCCCCTAGAACATGCGCGCAATAAGAGAAGTTTAATATTGTGCAACCATTACCGTACAAGGACACTAACAGTGAGTGCGCTTTCACGTTATCTTGTTCGAAACCAATGAAGAATAAGAATTCTCAATGCAAGTTCAAAAATTTAACTTCCTCATTTGATATAACAAATCTGACATCCATCCCAGAACATCTAAAACATATTTCGTCATTCTGTCGACGAAAGATTTTCCACATTTGCCGTTATTCTCAGTTTTTTTCTCGGTTGGCAACATAAATCTCCGGCACAAACAGATAATAGGTAATTTTTAGCGATTTATAAAAATAATTAATGTCTCACACTTCGACGCTTCTATAGATTTCCCTTGCGGTAGAACGTCGTCTCTTATCGAATTTTAGGTCGTCCCACGAAAGCGCGCTTAGATGGCTGTGATATATATGAGTTCTACAGGAACCGTTCTTTTCTTTATTGAAATCCGTCATGAATGGAAGCTTTTACCTGATTTCTTATCAAAAAAGTTGAACGTCGTTCATTCGCCGACGAAGAAATTGAAATTCATTTAAAAATGGACGAGGACAAGTGATAAGTGCGCTATTGTTCCTCTGAAACGGCTCTCCCGAAGGAAGAAAAGTAGGAAGAATTGCTCCTGAGAGAAGTTAATTCGAATGGTTTTCACGTTATGTGCTCTACTACAGGATAAACATGGTATCGATTAAAGCTTATTTTGGGAGTATGTTGCATCATTTGTAGGTTTTTTCTTAGTTCTCGCTTCCAATTTCTGAAACTGAATTATTAAAAATTTAATGAAATTGTTTTCAAGGAAAACGCTCTTGCTGGTTGCAGGATTGATATATTTGTCAAAGGTAGTTTCTAGGAAAACAGGTTGCCTAATGTACAACACCGGAACAATACAAACGATCAACAAGGCGGACTGCATCCTTACAGACGCATCAGACAAAGGAAAAAATTTGCAGAAATATTTATCTTTTGATTTTGTCGTCAAATTGACATTTTTAAGAAACCGCAATAACACACATTCACTTGGTTTGAAATTTTTTTTAATTCTACCTCTTTTTTCAGTAAATTCAGCCAAATATTTCTACACTGAGCAAAATCACTCTCCAGTCAAGATAATGCAGGAGCACTCATTAATTTTTTTCTTCAAATTATCTGGTTCACACATCAGTACTTTTTGTGTTGTCACAATCATTCGACGCTATACTAGATCAGGATGTTACGGATGTCCCTATATCTCGCCTCAATAGATGGCAATTAATCCAGCAATTGCAACAAGATTTCTGGCAGAGATGGAAACGCGAATATCTACACATACACTTCAACAAAGGAGTAAATGGTTAAGTGCTACTGACGCAGTGAACATTTTATTTTCCAAACTTTCGAAAAATATAAATGATAGTTTTGAAGGTTTTTACTGAATTTATAATTATATGATCAGAAGATCGCAGAATATTGAACACATGAAGAAAAAATCTGGAAAAGCACTGCCGTGAAGGCAGCAGCTTTTGCGCGCATGTTCAATGTAGATGACCGCTTCAGCAACGAATTTTAACAGGCACGCAAAAGCTGCTGCCGTCACGGCAGTGCTTTTCTAGATTTTTTTTGATAAATTACTGGATTTCGATTCGATCTAATCTGTATTAGAATTATTGGAAAAATAAAATTTTGAATGGGTATATCTACGGAATTATTGGGCGGATTTTACCCATTCACGAATTCGACCTTCGTAATTGGGGTCCAAATCTTTTCTACAAATATCGAGTTTCTAAGTTGTTTCTTTCGGAAGTTATAAATGCTATAAGAGAAACCGTTTGGGACAAAACTGGGTTTACAAATATAGTTATTATCCAGTTAATATATATTTATCAGTTGCAGCAATATATTTATTTTTTGTGACATTTATTTTTCGTTCCGATATATTTTTTTCTACGAAACAGAAAATATATTTACGAGTTAATTTATGAATATGTAAGATCCAATGTATTTATTGCTACGATCTATCCAACAACGTCAACAAATGGCGCGCCGGATAGGAGTATACAGTTTCCAGCAATTTTGAATATAAACGGAATTTTCGACGAAACTTATTACAAAAATTTGAAGAATAACACTAAATATTCAGGAAACATATCAAAATCAGAACTGATTATCAATTTTTTAAAGCCCTTTCAAAGTTGGACAGCTGTTGACAATCTTTAATATAGGAATGATAAATATATCTCTCAAATGGCCCCTCAGGCGATATATACGACCCCACAAAATTTTCTACTTTTTTCAGATACAGTCCCAGATCTTCGTAATTGAGCCCCAAATATCGAGTTTCTAAGTCGTTTCTTCCGGAAGTTATTGTGTTTACGGTCGGCCTAACGGCCGACTGCGTAAACACAATAACTTCCAAAGGAAACAACTTAGAAACACGATATTTGTAGAGAAGGTTTGGACTTTTATTACCAAGGCCGAATTCGTGAATGGGTAAAATCCATCCAATGATTCCGCAGATATAGCCACTCAAAATTTTATTTTCCCAATATTTCCAAATATACAGATCAGATCGAATTGAAATCCAGTACTTAATCGAAAAATTACAATTCGAAGGTTCATACAGAATTTAATGAGGACGATATGATAAGAAAATCACAGAATTTTTTTTTTTTCAAATCGTTCTAATGACACGATAATCAAGAAATTTTGCATAAAGTTGTCTTTCAGCATCTTCAAACTAGCTGCGAAGCTTCATCGGGATTGAATTAGTATTTCTCGAGTTATACCGAAATAAACAACGATATCGAGAAGAAAACCTCGAAATTTTACATATTTATTCCGAAAAGATCCAAAACTTATGTTCGTATCGAACTGAAATTTGGTACACTGCTGTGAAATATGAAGCTCAAAGTCCAAGAGGAATTGGTTTTTGGGAATGATAAAGGGTCTCCAAAAAAAAAAATTTTTCGGAAAAAAATTTTGAGGACATTTTTGTCAATTCACTGTCAGCATGATCCTGACAAAATTTAGCTCGAAGTTGCGCGTCGTTATATTCCATCTAATTGCCAAGTTTGAATCCAATCGCTCAAGTAGTTTCTGAAATGAAAAATAATTAGAAATAAAATTTTAAGTGGCTATAACTCCGAAACTATACGACCGATTTGACCCATTAACGAACTTAACCGAGGCATTCCAATGCGTGACCTACCCTAAAAGTTTCAAGTCACTAGCACACTCCGTTCGATAGTTATCGTGTCCACGGCCGGCCGGACATAATCGATTTTGACACCGGATTCGTCGTTGTTCATTGGCATTTTCAAACATGTTACTAAGTTCCACCCTGATTGAATTAGTTTTTTTGACCGATTCCGGAAAAAACAACGATATTCAGAAAAAAACACTAAATTGGACATATTATTTTCGAATATCTCCGAAAATTAAATCCGTATCAAACTGACATTTGGTACACTGCTATGAGATATGGAGCTGAAGATACATACAGAATTTTTCTCGAATATGAGGTATTCTTGCCGAATAAAAAAAAAATTCGAAAATAATTTTGAAAAATTTTTTTTTAGTTCACCTATAGTTCGATCCACAAATTTTCGCAAAAAATTGCGCTTCATTATACTTCAACTAACTGGCAAGTTTCAATCCGATTGCTTCAGTAATTATTGAAATATCAGAGAATTGACCTCAAAACTTCAAATGGCTATAACTCCGAAACCGTTTGGCGAATTTTGCCCAGTAACTAACTCGACCGTCGCATTTTGAAATGCAAACTATACTTTGAAAGTAACAACCTAGTCGTTCGAGACCATTTTCAGGAAAATTACTGACACTTGGACGAAACGATAGCACGCTGTTCCCCAGAACATGCACGCAAAAATTAAAAGAATGGAAAAACCATAGGCCATTCAAAAGCTATTTGTGCAAAATGCCCTCATTCAATGTAAAACGAGAGCATCATTGATGGGTTCCAGGTATATGCAGATACTCCCTAAGTTCCAGTACGAGATATGCCGACAGAGTGAGCTAATAGCTCTGGGAACTATTACGATTTGATAAAAATGTACAGATTGATTAACAACCCTATCAAAATGTTGAAATGAAGAAATTGCTTTGAGTGAAAACCTACATTGACAAATGATACGTGACAAACCCTTGAATTGTGAGCAAGGGGCAATAAAATAACATCTGGGTAGACGAGCGCCACTTTCGGGTGACAAATAGCCCTGAGGCTATAACAAGGGAACTCTTTTTGAGAAATTTCATATTCAAAGCCGTTATTTGGAATATATCGAACATCGATAGAATAACATGGATATCGACATCGATGTTTGTGAACTCTAACATCGATGTTAAACATCGCCCAGCACTAGACTTCAGTCCTCATTAAAAACGATCATGCACCCCCTTTGAAGTGGGAGATGCGACGAATCTTGCAAGTCCATCCCTGTCTTGATTAAATTGTAAAGCCGGGTCCAGTGTAATCCGAACAGCGAATCCAATAAAATTTGATGAACGATTCGGCGAATAGTGTGGACGGCACTCGAGCTCAGCCTCGAATAATACATTGAAATGCGTTCGAGTCGAAAACAGAGTCCTGACGGAGCAGGAAGAACGTTGCATCGAACCATAAAACTCCCTGTAATTTATGGCATTCGCTGTTCGCATTACACCCATCTGGACCCGGCCTAAGAGAAGAGAGCCAACTGTCAAGTTGCAGCGAGGCATCATAACCAGATCTTTAGCTAAGCTATGTCCCTTACCAGTTTTTTTCTATTTTTTTTTCTTCACGCGAAGTTTCTGGTTGATTAACTTCGCCCATTTTGAGCACTAGTTTTTTTTTTGATCCACCGTATCTGTTAAGTGGAATGGTTGTAGCATTGTTTTTTTAATCCACCCCTTAGCGTGTCTTTTGAGGGGGAGTATGTTTCAAATTCATAAAATTGAAATTTTATTTATTTTCAAATTGCGTGACTTATATGACGTGCCAATATCACTTTATTGGCAGTGACAGCGAAAAAACAGAATCGTACTCCATGTGTTTACGATTGAAGGAAGTCGTCAGATAAGCAGACCAGTTGAATTCACGCATTCGTTGATGACGCATTCCGTTTTTGATTTCTTACGACGCAGTTTTCCGAATATCCTTCTGATTTTGAGAACCTTTTAACTCAAGTGATTTCTGAGAGGATAGTTTTTCCTGATGATCAATTAGATCCGGAGATCTCATCACTACAGCTTGCAGTTCAGAGGGCCCTCTCCCATACTATACAGGACGTCTCAAGGTAAGAGCGCTTCTTTTGGCCCATTTATTGATCCTGCCTTGTTGTATTATTGATTACTCAATATAGCCTATAGATCACGCAAAGGTTAAAATTCTAGGAAAACCATCTTGGCGATATACGTCCAGTTTTTCTTCCCGGTTATCTCACGAGGGTACACTAATAATTGATTTTTTTACATATACCCTCAATTACGCACACCCTGTATATGTCTTCCCACAAATACATGGGATACTAAACACACAATTTTTTGAGTTTTGTTTCTCGTTAATTGGTTTGGTTTTAGTAATTATGGATCTCAAATCATTTTTCGATTCGAAAACCGTTCTTTTATTGAATTTAGCACCAATTTTTCTGTTTTTTTCTGAAAGGCCATGTACATGAAGAATTACATTCAATAGATTAGGTTGTTCATGATGGTTGTTCTGTCGGGTTTTTTTCGATGCTTCGGTTGAGAATCAGATGTAGTTTTTTGTCCAAATTTGAAAAGGTTCTATTTATTAATTTTCCAGGATATCCATTTACTTCAAGAAAAGATTTGATGTGATTCATAATTATATGCGTCAATTTCACCTTATTGGCAGTGAGAGCGAAAAAACAGGATCGTACTTCATGTGTTTACGATTGAAGGAAGTCGTCAGATAAGCAGACCAGTTGAATTCACGCATTCGGTGATGACGCATTCCGCTTTTGATTTCTTACGACGCAGTTTTCCGAATATCATTTTGATTCTGAATCTTTGGACTTCAGTGATTTCTGACAGAGTACTTATTTCTGGTGATCAATCAGATCTGCAGATCTCATCACTACAGCTTGCAGTTCAGAGGGCCCTCTTTCATACTATACAGGACGTCTCCAGGTAAGAGCGCTTCTTTTGGACCATTCATTAATCCTGCCTTGTTAAATTATTGATTACTCACTCAATATCGCCTATAGGTTACGCAGAAGGTAAAAATTCTAGGAAAACCATCTTGGCGATATACCTCCAGTTTTTCTTCCCGGTTCTCTCAGGAGGGTACATTAATAATTGATTTTTTACATAAACCCTCAATTACGTACACCCTGTATATGTCTTTCCACAAATACATGGGATACTATACACACCATTTTTTGAATTTTGTTTCTCGTTTATTGGTTTGGTTTTAGTAATTATGTGTATAATTGAAGACATATTGTGCGCACGCTAATTCGGAGCTCCGTAATCAAACTCGATATACTCGAAAATTACGAGCGAGAAATTATTTTCAACAGTGAATACCATATTTGTTATTTGTGCACTAAACGAGAATAGTCGAAAATTTTAGTTTGAGTGAAATATAAACTTGCAAAATATTATATATATAATATTTTGATATTGTAACCCGACATAGTATAACATCGGTAGAAAAAGCAGCTGGTGTGAGTGATAAACAACGTTGTCGCCGCAGATAAGCGAGCTGGATTTCGGAGTTGACAGAGGCGGACTCAGGTTTAATTCGAAATCGCGAAATCGAAATATTAAAATGAGAAATGACGAGGAATATACTAGTGATGAAGGTAAAAGAAGAAGGGAAGAAGACAACGAAGAGGAAATATCTACAAAAAGCAGAAGAATTTTTCGAACACCACAAAAACAAAAACCAAATACTCAGGATGATAAAATGGATAGAATGATGGAAATGATGGAGAATATGATGCGGGAAATGAGGGAGATAAGATCTGAACAGCGGAGTTACCAGACAGAAATGAAGAAGTTGAGAGAAGAAAATGAACAAATGAAGAAAGAAAACGAAAATCTCAAAAGCGAAATTAAGATGATTAATTCTAAACTAGAGATTATAGATAGAGATAAAAGAAGAAATAATGTAGTGGTCAGTGGTCTAACTATGAATGAAACCCAACAAGACTCAATACAGGATAAAATGAGTCAGTTTTTCAAGAAAAATATGGAGATAGAGCCTCTTTTGAAAACTGCCAGGAAAATAGGAGTGAAAACTTACCTTATCGAATTGGAGAATACGTCGGAAAAAATGAAGTTGATGCGAAATAAGAATAAACTAAAGAACTATACAGATGAAGTAGTTTATATAAACGATGATATGACGAAGGTACAAAGGGAGATACAGGAAAAGCTAAGATCGGCTGCCAAGGAAGAGAGAGGAAGAGGTAGGAATGTTAAAGAAGGTTTTCAAAAGCTAATCATAGACAATGTGCACTTTAAATGGAATTATGATATAGGAAAAATTGAGAAATCAATGTCAAAAACTATTGAAGAGGATGAAGGTAGGAACGGAATTGAAAATTACGACTGAGCAGAATAAAGGACAACGAGACGGTAGAACGAGCGTAAAAGATGTATGGAGGATAGCAACATGGAATGTGAGAGGTTTAAGTGGAAAGGAAGATGAACTTGAGACTGAATTTGAGCAAATGGAACTGAAAGTTTTGGCAATAACGGAAACAAAGAAAAAGGGAGAAGGATCAATGAAAACAAGAAACGGCCATTTGTAAATATATAGCGGAGTGGATCGAAATACTAGAGCAAAAGCAGGAGTAGGATGTTTAATAGAGAATAGAATAGCTGGAAGTATAAATGGTTGGAAAAATTGGTCCGAGCGGATATTGTCAGTGGAAATTAAAGGTGGAAACAACGAGATAACAACAATAATAGTGGTGTATGGGCCTAATGAAGATGACAGCTCAGAAACAAAAGAGACATTTTGGGAGAACTTAACAGAGATTACGGAAGAAGCGAAAGGAAAAATTGTTATCTTGGGAGACTTCAATGGCAGAGTAGGTAGAAGAGACAAAATGTATGAAGAAGTAATGGGGCCCTTTGGAGAAGAAACAAGGAATAATAACGGTGAGCGACTACTTAACTTTTGTATACTTAATTCTAGGTTAATAACCAACACACTTTTTGAACATAAAAATATCCATAGATACACAAGGGAGGTTAGTAGCCGGGGAGAGAAATCGATAATAGATTATATATTGGTTCAAAAAGAAATTAGATCAACTGTTTTAGATTCAAGAGTAAGAAGAGGACCAGAAATAGGCAGTGACCACTACGTAGTGATAGCTAAAGTCAAAATGGATGGAATTAGGACAACGAACAACCGAAATAACCAGGGGAAAAAGATGGAGCATGAATGCCTGAGAACTTACAAATTAGTTAACAGAGAAATTGCTGAACGATACCAAATAGAAACAGAAAGGAGATTCGAGCAAGAAAGATATCAACAAGAAGGCTCTTCACTTGACAACATGTGGACTAAATTCAAAAATATAATTATAGAATCAGCAAGAAAAGTTTGTGGAAGTTACAGGAAAACAAATAAGAAAAAACAAACAGCATGGTGGACGAAAGAACTGAAAGCTGAAGTGAAGATGAAGAAGGAAAAATGGAGAATATACTTGAATGAAAGAACTACAGACAATTACCAACAGTATAAAAACCAGAGAAAGAAAGTCAAAGAACTTATATTGTCACGTAAAAAGGAAAAATGGGAAGAATTCGGTGAAAAAATGGAAAACGATTTCAAGACTAATCAAAAACTGTTTTATGGAGTCCTGAAAGCGCAAAGAAATAGACAAACGAATGAAAGCGTGAATATAAAGAAGGAACTCTATTGAGGGGTGACGATGAAATAATGGATAGATGGAGAGAGCATTTTCGAGAACTACTGGATGGGGGACATAGCGAGGTAGAAGATACATACGAACAGCAAGAAAATATTGAAGATAAAGAATTTGAGGGAATAACTCTGGATGAGCTGAAACAAGCGATATCATCATTGAAAAATGGAAAAGCTCCAGGAAGTGATAAAATAACGTCAGAGATGCTTAAGAACTTGGGACGAATAGGATTGAACACATTGCTGGAGATATTTGAAAAAGCATGGAAAGATGAAATGATACCAGAGGATTGGCAAACAGCCTTAATAGTTCCAATATATAAGAAAGGAGACAAACATAATTGTAATAACTACAGAGGTATAACTTTATTGAGTACAGCTATGAAACTCTACGAGAAAATATTAGACAAAAAGATAAGACAGAAAATAGAGATAACAATGGAAGAAACACAGAGTGGATTCAGGAGAGGAAGGAGTATTCAAGATCATATATTCACTATGAAGATATTATACGAGAAAGCAAAACAAGAGAATAGAAAATTGTACTTGGGCTTTATTGATCTGGTGAAAGCTTTTGACAAAGTGGACAGGGAAAAACTGTGGACAATACTGAAGAAACGAGGAATAGATAAAAAATTGATCTGCATTATAAAGAATATATATAGATTGAATAAAAACCGGATTGTAAGCCACAATAGAACATCAAAAACATTCCACACAAAAACAGGACTAAGGCAAGGAGGAAGTTTGAGTCCGGTACTGTTCATTATCTTCATGGACGAGATTATAAAGGAATGCACAAGAAGAACAAAAAAATTTCACGTAGGACACAAAAATATGCAGCGGGTGGAAATATCAGAATGTGCTTTTGTAGATGACATTATCGTGATTACTGGACGAAGAGACGATTTGCAGGGAAATATGAAGATATGGGATGAAGTTGTCAAAAAGTATGGAATGGAAATAAATAAAGACAAGACAAAAGTTATGGTGATAGGAAACTCAGAAGAACTTAATATAGAACTAGACGAAACAACAATAGAACAGGTGAAAAATTTCAGATACTTGGATGTTGAAATAGATGAAGAGGGAAAACAAGATGTGGAAATTAATAAAAGAATAGAAAACACAGTTGAATTGTACCATACGATGAATAAGAGTTTCATAGGTATAAAGGAAATTTCCCAAAGGACAAAGATGAACGTGTATAGAGCAATATATAGACCTACCCTGACATTTTCATGCGAATCATGGGCCTTGAACAATAAACAGAAAAGTAAAATCCAAGCAGTAGAAATGAAATACCTAAGAAGAGTAAAGGGCGTAACCAGAATGAATAAGATAAGGAACGAAAGAATACGTGAAGACCTAGAGATTGAACCAATACATGATTTCGTAGAAAGAAGACAACTTAGCTGGTGGGGACATCTGAACAGAGCAAATGTGGAGAGACCTGTTAAACAGATATGGGAAGCTAGAATTCAAAAGAGGAAAAAGAGAGGAAGACCAGAGCTGACGTGGAACGAAACAATCACTGAAATAATTAATAGGAGAGGACAAACATGGAATGAAGCAAGGAATATGGCTGGGGATAAGAAACTGTGGACCAAATTTGTACATAGAAATGAAATACTTTGATTTTGTATATACTGAAATTTAATTAATTAAGTTGAAATGTAATACCCTACACCATTATATGGTAATTGGGTTTTTTGATAATATATATATATATATATATATATATATTTAGTAATTATGGATCTCAAATCATTTTTCGATTCGAAAACCGTTCTAATATTGAATTTAGCACCTTTTTTTCTGATTTCTTCTAAAAGGCCATGTACATGAGTAATTAAATTCAATAGATTAGGTTGTTCATGATGGCTGTTCTGTCATTTTTTTTTTTGATGCTTTGGTTGAGAATCAGTTGTAGTTTCTTGTCCAAATTTGAAAAAGTTCTATGTATTAATTCTCCAGGATATTCATACACTTCAAAAAAAGATTTGATGTGATTCATACTCATGAGCAGTTCCTAAAATATCAAGGAATTTCGAACTCCCATAACCCCGAAACCATTCAACCGATTTATCCCATCAACGAACTCAACCGCCGCATTCCAATGCGTGACCTAATCTGAAAGTTTCAAGTCGCTAGCTTGCTTCTTTCGATAGTTATCGTGTCGTCGGTCGTCCGGAACAAAATTTGGATTCATCTATCTCGCACTCGTTTTCAGTAGAAATGCTGGTAAACTTATCTATTTCTTTTCCGTTGAGAATCGTCAAATGCCAAAGGAAGTGTTTGTTTTCTTTTTTAGCTCGAAATATTTCCCCTCGAAACCAATTTTTCATCTACAAAATGCAACTTAAGGGTAATTTTTCTCGATATTATCTACACAAAAATGGTCTGCCTCCATGATTTTTCACGGAAACTAAATTTTCGAACGAGTTTTTTCTGCTCATGAATCAGAAATCAACAGCTCATATTTCAACGATATTTTTTCGCAACTTCCTGTTAGTGCCTGGCTTGCCAATTTCGATAACGATACGAAACCAAGAATTCTTCATTGGAGAAGAAAATTTTCTTCAGAATTTTGAACGAAGTTTGTTCTATAAATTTCCGGTTATGAGTCGAATCATTCGTACGTGATGAGCAATACTATACAGGGTCTTTCACGAGGAACCTCACCCATATTTATACGGGAAACTACTGAACGTATTTTCATGAAATTTAGCACTTATAAGTATTTCACGATGCTGATGAAATCTAAAATATTTTCAAGGCATGAGCACCTCCGGTTTTTCCGGAAATGACGTCAACTTCCGTTTTTCAAATTAGAACATCATTTTTTTATTGCAGAAATAGATTTCTTAAAAAATTTCAATTTATTTTGATGTAACATTTTTCAGTTTTGGTTGGAAAATTCTCTCTGAGCGGGAAAATTCGAAAAAAAAATCGAAAATAGAGCTCCGCTGAAACAAGAATAACTTCGAGGTTTTTGGATGGAAAATTTTCATTTTTGGAATTTTTCAAGATGTAAGATTGATGTATCCACTTTAAAAATCGAAATCGCGATTCATGATACAGGGGGTGAAAAAATCGCTTTCAAAGTTAGGGATGACAAAATCGTGAAAAATCTATTTTTTCAAATTAGAACCCCATTTTTTTATGGCAGATATTGAATCTACGTTGAAAAATAATGCTGGTGTATGCATCACACCCTTGCCCTAAAGTGGATATTTTCTGAGTTATTCACAAAAAACTGTTCTTCGTCTTGAATTTTCAGCTATTTCTTTTCCCTTCACGCCAAAAAGATGACATTTTCAGGAACTGTTACTTAAACCATGTTTTAGATTTTACTACCCTAATATGCAAGAGAAAAAAGTTACAGGTTGTTCCTAAATAGATGGCGAATTTGGATTCGAATTTGTATCGGAAACCTCTTTATTTCAACTAATCGGCCATCGGTTTTCTCTCCAGTGATAAATAAATAATTCCTTATGAACCATATGCAAAAACTTACCATGTTTTACATTATTTTTTTTTAATGATAGATATCATTAATTACATCTGCCAAATTCCTCTTTATTCAGTAGCATAGTTTTGAAACTCAATTTGGTTTTCAAACACTTTTGCAGATCTCTTCCTCCCGATGAAATAAGAAGAGCAACGCACGAAGCATTCCTGAGACGTATAAATAAATGTCTAGAAATTAACGGTCAAAACTTTCAGCATCTTCTCTAGTTATAACTGCGAGAGTTTGCCATGGTTCTCCTAATAGTAACTTGAAGTCGGTTTCAAGAAGGGGTGAAAAATCTACAGCATGGTTCAAATAACAGTTCCTGAAAATTTCATCTTTTTGGCGTGAAGGGAAAAGAAATAGCTGAAAATTCAAGACGAATAACAGTTTTTTGTGAATAACTCAGAAAATATCCATTTTAGGGCAAGGGTGTGATGCATACACTCACATTATTTTTAACGTAGATTCAAACTCTGCCATAAAAAATTGGGTTCTAATTTGAAAAAATTGATTTTTCACGATTTTGTCATCCCTAACTTTGAAAGCGATTTTTTCACCCCCTGTATCATGAATCGCGATTTCGATTTTTAAAGTGGATACATCAATCTTACATCTTGAAAAATCCCAAAAATGAAAAATTTCCATCCAAAAACCTCGAAGTTATTCTTGTTTCAGCGGAGCTCTATTTTCGATTTTTTTTTCGAATTTTCCCGCTCAGAGAGAATTTTCCAACCAAAACTGAAAAATGTTACATCAAAATAAATTGAAATTTTCTGAGGAATCTATTTCTGCAATAAAAAAATGGTGTTCTAATTTGAAAAACGGAAGTTGACGTCATTTCCGGAAAAACCGGAGGTGCTCATGCCTTGAAAATATTTTAGATTTCATCAGCATCGTGAAATACTTATGAGTGCTGAATTTCATGAAAATACGTTCAGTAGTTTCCCGTATAAATATGGGTGAGGTTCCTCGTGAAAGACCCTGTATATTGAACATATAATTATTAATTTGGTGAAGGATTTTCATTTCTAACATTCAATTGTATTCTCTAGATTATAGAATAATTATGAGTTTAAAGAAAAGTACAAGACAAATCGGAAATACCGACAAACCGGCAACATTCGGATAATCATGCACCTAAATTCTTTCGGGATAGACCAGTAGAGTAATAAAATAAACCAACATCTGTTCCACTACAAAGAGATACCGATACCTTAGAATTCTTGAGGACAGCCACAATTTCAACCCAGTGATAAGACGGTTTGAAACTTTTCACATTTCTTACTTGGATTTTGCCAGGCCTAGTTCTTTGGGTTTCTGAGGGCCTAGAACACGAGTGAAAAAACTGATGTGAACAACAAAAAGAGATGACGGTGATTTTTCTAGTGGTGGTGTGTAGGCGAATTTCAATGTGTAAGTGAATTATCGCTTTTCAGCAGTGGCTGCTCATCTCGTACACAAATATGAAAGATCAAATTGTAAGAAAATTCGATACATATTTAAAATTTCGTTAGAACGGAAATTTGAAAGGCACGAGAAAATATATTCGGACTGAAGAGACACCATCGCAGTAGAAACATCCAGAAAAACATCAAGTAGGTATTACCCTTGTAACGCAATTTTCACACTAAATCGAATTTGTCAGTTTTACTTCGAATACCTGATAAGGAACACATATTTCATTCAACCAATTTTCCAATTTCAATGAATTTAATCCGAAATAAATTTTAAGTCATGGAATATGTTATCTGATACCAGGCAAGTTTTTTCCATGTGAACAAATTCGGTTGTCCATTCAGTTGAAGACTCAATATCCATTATGATTGTTGATATAAACAGCACGTTATTATTTTGCCCGAATGTCTGTAATTTTCAAATGATTTTCGGAAAATGATCTCAAACCACTAGGACTCATACTAAATGATGAAGAATCTGATGTTAAATTCTTCTGTTGTACCAACAATCGCATATTTAAACTACCATATATGAAAATCATCCTTGAAAAATTCTTCCATCCATCCTTTAAATTGAAAAAGGCAGAGTCTTTCTCGAATGGAAAATCGGTGAACTAAGTGATGAATGATAAAAGAAATTTCTAGAGCCTCTGTTTGCGTTTGTTGTGATCGATAAAATTCCTTTTGAAATAAGGATGATCCTGATAATTTTCATTCAAAATATGTAGCAGGCTGTTTTTCCTACACTGTATATGTAGAATATTGGACCAAAAATAAATTCCAAAGGAAATCGGAACTTAATAATTTAAAAAATTAGGAGTGACAAATATTGAAAAAAAAACAAATTAAGCAGAATATCTGGGAAAACATCAATATTTCCGATGTAAATATAGATGAAGTATCATTTATTTTTCATGTAAAAACCGAATAAGTGATAAATAATACAGGTTGCCATTCAAAAAAACAAAGTTGGGTCCCAGAAAGAAACGGAACAGCCTGTGTGACCAAATATATTTTTATTCTGTTGAGCTCAAGCAAAATGGTGATATTATTAAAAGATGTTTTCACATATGTTTCCTTAATAGTGACATATGGAACACCACGCCACCCGGTCGTTTCCACGATAGGTTATTTCGACGCCGAAATTGTCGTTTGTACGAATTGTTATATTCTTTTAAAACGAATAATCAGGGTAGCCAGTTAGGGGGATTTTCTCCAAAAACGAGAGACTTTTTTTTCTTTGGGGATTTTTCGGGTATTTTTTTCTGGAGATTTTTTGTGGGGGAACAATATTTTACGGGGTATTAACAGCAGATTTCAGGTCTCTGGTAGCTCGACCTAATTCACACTAGTAAAATAATTACTTTTTTCCTAACTGGAAAAGAAATCAAAGAAACTGCTATTTTCGAATTTTTCCCAAGCCGGCAAATGTGCTACGAAAGTACAATATATGATATTTCCAAGATCAAAACAGGTATTAAGGGTAGACCAATAAAAGTTTCCCCATCTCAGTTCTTCCCTTTTTTCGATAGGTTTGCTCAACATTTTGTTACCTCACACCATTATGAAGGTTATTACGATAAACAGATAAACAAATTCCATTTTGCGTCGGAACCTCCGGAAGAAGGATAGCAAAATTCCCCAATTCATTTATGACCCATCATTATTCATACCTTTCAGCTTTGTCGGCATATTGAAAGCTTCCTCATATTTTCCAATAAATAGCCTTTTGTCAATTTAGAAATATGTTTGAGCGTTCTGTCTAATCTCACTAGGGATAAAAAATATTTTCACTCATTTGAGAATATCTTTTTGGTCCTAGAATTTGCTTTTGAGTATTTTCTTAAGTGTTCATTGTTTGAATATTTTGAGGCTAACTGAAGGTATTTTTGCAATGGATACTAAGCAAATTCCGTAAATCGATATTGTATTAAAATTAAGTTGTTGTGATTGAATTTGGGGATTTTTGAATTTCGACTGAGAAAATCCATCCAAACGTTTTGGCAACCCTGCGAATAAAGTTGAGGCAGACCACCTTATAATACTCACGTTTCAAATATTCCTCTTATTTCAAAGTCTCTATGTGTAATGAATTCGAGTACCTCGTGCGCCAGGTACAAATATCATTAAGATTCCAGCCATTACACGAGTAAGTCGTTTAAGTTATTAAGTTTGAAGTTTCGTTTTGTATACATGGTAACACACCAGTGAAGCGGTGCTCTAGAAACAGAACTGAATCTATTTTTCTATAATGTCACCCTTTTGCTCGAGGTCGACAAAATTAAAGTATTTTTGGTCACACGGGATGTTCCATTTTTTTTGAAGCGAGTTCCAACATTGTGTCATTAATAGAAAACTTACATTTTTTATCACTTTTTCAGTTTCGTGAAAATAGGGGATACTCCATATATATATGATTCTTTAGAAAATATCAACGGTTTAAGAGAGATGTTCTGCCTAACATGTATTTTTCTGCCATATCCACCCTCACGGCCGATCGTAAGAAACGAAACTCCTAATCGTTTGAGACCATTTTCGGGAAAAAAATATATTTACAGAAATTTGGACGAAACGATAGCTCGCATTTTTCCAGCATATGCGCGCAAAATTGCCTCAACAATGTCACCCAGACGAACAATTTTTTTAAATATTCAAGATGAATACAGCAAATTGGATAATTCATGTGCTTATAACCTGAGTTGTCAAAATTGCAATACCGTTCATATAGGCCAAACAGGTAGATATTACCGAAAAAGGCATCAAACACGACAAATACAATTTTCCTAACTTCTTCCTCGAAACGGATCATATACCTTCCCAGACTAGAATAATATCGAAATTCTACACTAATTTTACCTTAGAGCAAGTGATCTGACATTCTGGAATCACTAAATATCTATAGGGTCTTTCAATAAGGACGGGTCGATTTTGACATGAAATAAATCAAATGTCTGTAATTTTGGATGATTGAGCCGAAAATGGTCTCAATCGACTAGGTTGGACTCACTGATGACGAATCCGGTGTCAAAATCGATTCCGGCCGTAGACACGATAACTGTCGAACGAAGTGAGCTAGCAACTTGAAACTTTCAGGGTAGGTCGCGCATTGGAATGCCGCGGTTAAGTTCGTTAATGGGCCAAATCGATCAAATAGTTTCGGAGTTATAGGCATTTGAAGTTTTGAAGTTATTTATTTTTTATTTCAGAAACTACCTGAGCGATTGGATTCAAACTTGGCGGTTAGGTGATTGCCATGGTGATTTGGCATTACTAACTGAATAAAAAAATATAGGTTAGAAAGACGACGTTAAAACAACATGGCCGCCACAGGCTGCCAACATCGACCCGTCCCTATTGAAAGACCCTTTATAAATACCTCCTCAAAAACCCGGCAGTAAGACTCCTCAACAAACAGACGGACCCATGGAATTCCCTACTTTTTGAAATTCTCAAGAAAGGAGCTCGCAGGAAACATTTCCAAAACTTGTTTGAAAATGTAGTAGTATAAAAAACTCGGGTCACTGTGAAGTCTCCAATAGAACATAGTGATAGAAAACCGATTCATTCCGTTTATTCTAGTTACGGTTGGATGGTCCCTGAGTTATTTGAAATTTGAAGGTTAAATTTCTCCTAGATCCCAAAAAGAACTGATGCTATCAGATTAACATTTTGTTGTTGGTTGTGACAGTTCGACATGCAAATATACGTAAAAATTTCGTGAGGATGGGTCTTTAGAAAGTAAGAAAAATATTCTTAATTTTTTAATTATTGTTGGAAATTTTTTTTCCCACATCTGTCTATTAGATTTTCATGAAATTCGACTTGATTCGATATTTCTTTCAGGAATTATTAGGTGAGAAATATATCGAACTTGCTGATTCCTCGTTATCGTTATTTCATTGATAGCCGACACAATACAGATTCGATTGAGATAAAACTCTGTAGTTAATCTTCGATTAAAGCTCATTTTGGGAGGATTCTGTATCATTTTGAAGGTTTTTTCAGGGTTTTCACTAACAATATCTGGGAAATAACTATTAAAATGAAATAAAAATCGTTCTTTCATGAAAGGGCAGTTTCGAAGAAAACAGGTTACCTAATGAACAACAACTAAATAAATGAAGATTTCCGAGTACAAATCTGACAAACGAGAAAATTTGCAGAATTATTATCTTTTGATTTTTCGTTTTGTGTATATACTCTTGAACGTTACGCTTTTTATCGATTGAATTTTTCCGGTATTGTTCATTTTGCTACCTGTTTACCTGGAAACTACCCCCGACACATGATTCAATCCTGAAAATCGCAAAGGCTTTTTACATGAAAAAAAAAACAATTATCATTCAATTTTTGATAGTTCAGTTTCAGATATTGGAGTGAATACACAGAAAAAACCTACCAAATATTTTCAATCAGTTGACAAACGCTGAGACGCAATTTGGTACAAAATATTTTTGATGATTGTACAATGAAATTGCCTTGAGACCTTTTTCGTCAATTATTTCTAATTTTGCGATCTTCTGATCTATTAATCAGCTCGCAGTGAATTTTGGCTCATACCTTGAGATCACTATTTAATAATGGCGTTTCAAAAATTTCAATTTGATCGGATATTTATTTTCGGGGATATTGATGAAAAATTCTAGCAGTAGCCTTTGCGCGCATGTTCAGATTCTTTGCCAAAGCGATCTTTACACTTATTGAATCCGCTAAACGCACCTTTACTTCCCGATGATGGAAATATTCAGCGATAATTTTATCATGGTCCTCTAGAAATTCTGAATTAACCTTCAAGCAGAAATGTTTTACTCAATTACTCGATTTCAATTCGATCCAAAGTGTTATTTTTTAAATAAAGGGTTCACAACACTTTGAATTCTGAGTTGTTTCTTCCAGAAGTTATTTATGAAAAGTAAAAAGCCATATATTTTTATCAGGAGAAAAGGGTTGATTTGGCGGGGACAATTCGCGAAAAGATGAAGATTATAAATGAAAATCATCACGAAATTCAGCAAAAAGTTGTACATCAGCATTTTTTACCTCGAAATATGACATACTTTTTCATAATATCGCAACAAATTAGAATTGGATAGAACCTAAACTTGGTACACTGTTGTAAAATATAGGCCTCACGGTATTCGTACATTTTTTTAAAAATTATTCTTATAATACGATCACCACGAGATTTTGCACAAACCTATGCATCAGCAGTTTTCAATCAGTTACTGAGTTTTTTTATGACTGAATGAGTAATTCTTTGAGTGATTTCGGAAATGACAACGATACCGAGAAGACCCTGAAATTTGACAAATTTTTTCCCAATATTTCAAAATAGAATTGAAATTGGTGCAAATGCTCCTTGAAACCTGACGGGTAGTTCCCGAAAAAAAATTTTTTCAAGAAGTATTTCGAAGAAAATTTGTTTTTGGTATTGTTCTGATGCCACACAAGTACACACAGTAGTTCATCGATAATTCCCAATTATCTGCCGAGCTTCATCATGATTGAACCAGTATTGCTATAACAACCACAAAGTTTTAAATATTTTTTTAGATGTGGATCGAACTGAAATTTGGTGTACTGTGTGAAATTACGAGTTTGAGGTAGGTGAAAATTTCTTCGGAAGCTGATGAAAAAATTCCTAACTAATAGAAAAATGACCGTTCCATTAGAGGAGTGAAAAAAATTTCAAAATTTAGTTTTCAAATATTTCCCATTATTCAAACTGTGACTTTTCACACTGGATTTCAGTTCGAGCCGATCTTTATTTAGGAAAAAGAAATTTCGAACGAACATATCTGCGGAAATATTGGATGGAAACATTTATGAATTCGGACTTTGAAGTCTGAACCTCATTTTCAAAAATATTCTTCATGTTGTTTCTCACAAAAGTGTTCAAGATATATCGATAAGCCGATCGTGGGTCTACCTCATAAGTCTTCGAGAATAACGAGTACCATAAGATATAAATATCGAAAAACAGAATGTGGGAAAATGACAGAAAATCCTGAATTATTCAATGAATCAAACTCAAAAATTCTTAATTGTAGGGATATATATAACTCTCGCAAGTATTGACCATTCATAGATTTCTGCTCGGTACACCCGCGAACCAACAGAGATATGATGACATTCCTACGTCAAAAATTTCGTTTGGTAGCATTCCTTATCAAAATAATCAATTTGGCCTGAATGGACACCTAATCCTCGACGAAAAACAACTTTCGATTCAGATTGTATCTTAAAAAAATATGGTTTGGTATGTTCTGACGTCCAAACAGTAACTCTGATCTGGAGTGATGAATAAAAATTTAATGAGCTACTGTAATTGAAATACCATGTCAACGGAGAAACACAGGTAGGATCCTTATCGATCCTACATAGTTATGATACAATTTACATGAGAACACAATCCAGATTCGGATTCGATGACTTAGGATGTCTCAGTTTTAATCTGTGAAATTCCATCATAACTAAAAGGTATCTGGCAGTTATGTTCCAATATCTTCAGGCCTCGCACTATCTCTGTTTTGGCCCGTAACGTTCCAGGGACAGAAAATATTTCATCAAGATCTCCAAATCTTCAATTCCTATATTCCTTGCGTTGATTTGGAGGAACTGATCATTTGAGCGGAAAACATAGTTCCAAATCATTTCAGTCATAATAGTTCAGATGTCAGCACTGTTATTCTCGCACAATCGGAAATCGGTGCTCGTTCGTAAAACATAGAATTAAAATTATGAGGAAAATGATCGAATCATAAGATTGATTCGTTTCTGACTATGCAGGAAAGATTTAAAACCCCCAGGCCGTCTGTTGAATGAGCATAATGAAATTTGATAGGAATTATTTGAAATTTTCTGTTTACAATTCAGATTCTCATAGTTGATCCTGATCTTCATTTCTCAGATTTCGTTCATTGGTTGCAGAGATGTACGCGTAAAAAAATTCCTATACTCTTCTGAGAGCACCGATCCCAGTCAGGTCGATTCTGTTTGCAAATAGCAATATTGCCAGGAAAAAGATATTGCTTTCATAACAAGATTGGAATTATTGGTATTCTGATCGACGATTTTGAGCAATATGATCTGTTACTTTAACAAGAACCTTACTATCAATATTGCTATCTTAGCAACCTCAAAACAGTACTTGCTATATGCTTGATAACAAGATAGGTTAGAAAGGGAATCTTACAGAGATCCATTTGTTTCAGTATTATTTCTTCCAAGAATTCGAAAATATTGAATATATTGAAGTATGTCTTAATAGAAATTTGTTCAATGTTCTCTAGAGTATTTAATTTTGAGGAAAATTCTAAGACTAAAATACCGGCATAGTAAGCAACAGCTGAGATGATTATTCTAATGATCTCAAGAACAGCCATCTCTTTGAATTGCCAACAGAAAAGTCAAGTTTATCGAATTTCGAATCATTAACGCCTGCATAAAATTGCTGCATTTGATTTCTGGAAACCAATATTTTATTGGTATCTAGGAAATTGGTGAATTTGACTTTAATTGGTTTTTTTGTTTCGGAACATTTTTGAATAAGTCGATGTCTACATGAATAAAAAAGTATATGCTAATGGAAATGAGTTCAAAGTTCCCTAGAATATTTAATTTCAAGAAAAATTCTCAGATTAAATACAGGCATAGTGGACACCAGCTGAGATGATTATTGTAATTATCTCAACAACAGCAAAAAGTTTATTGTAATATCGAATTATGAACGCCTGAATAAAATTGCTACATGTGATTTCTGGTAACCAATATTCTATTGGTATCCAGGAAATTGGTTATTGGTCAATTTGACTCTTCGTTTCCTAACATTTTTTATGTCGATGTTTACATGAAAGCCGTAGATAGAGGTTATGTATGCGAAATCATAAAATAAACTCACGAAATAGGGTTATTTTCTTCTTCCTTGTAGCTCTAAGGTCACAAAATACAGTGTTGTCAGCTCTAAAATCACCGATGATGGGAGTCCATGATAGCAATATTGCTGTGACAAAATTCATAACAAACATTGCTATAACACTCGGAACAGAATACGTACTAACATGACCATATTGCTATAAATTAGAAGGAAAGCGATATGACTAGAATAGCAAGGTTCATAGCAATACGCAAACAGAATCGACGTGAATAACTTCCAAAATACATAAGTTAGAGATCCGATATTTGTAAAAAAGGTTTGGTGTGGATCGAATTCATGGTTCCGTGGATATACCCATTCGAAATTCTTTTAATACTCCCAAAACTGCAAGAAATGAAGAAATGACTCCTTGATATTTTTTGAAACTTTTATTGTCTCTGATACTCTTACCAAGAAAGTTCCCATAAGATAACGTGTCCGCATTTCAGAACTAAGTATCAAATTTCAATTCAACCGGAGCAATATTATCTACTCATCGGAGAAACACATATTCGTGTGTCTTTTTCTTTTTTTGAAACTAATTGTTGCATTTGGTTGTATGTCTGGTCAGGCAGATAGCCTAGAATTTAACCACTACTTCCTACTGAGTCCTATCTAATTCGGACCGAAAGTACAGAGAAATGGGGAGTAAAAATACTAGAAGACCCCACCGAACGCACCTTACTTCCTAATGGGAAGTTTTAGAGATCGTCTAATCATGTTATCCTCACGAAATTTCGCATGAACATTCAAGCTGTAATTTTTCAATTGAAGTACTGGATTCGGTAAGATCGAATCTATAATTTTGGACAAATTGGGCAAATAACATTCTGAATGATATATCTACGGAATCATTCGGCGGATTTGACCCATTCACGAAATCGACCTTCACAATTAAGCCCCACACGTACTCTACATATATAGAGTTTTCGAGACGATCAGAATATACTTGTTTGAAAATTGACAGCTTGAACTTTCAAACAGAATTTCGTGAGGATAATGAGATCAGGAAATCGCAAAATATTGAATATTTGCGAAAAAAATTTGAAAATTTTTCAAATTGTTGTAATGAAACGATTATCACACGGATTCTCGCACAAAGTTGTATCAGTATTCTCAAACAAGCTTCTCAGTTTTATTATGATGTAATGAGAATTTTTTGAGTTATTTCGCAAAAAACGATGTCGAGTAAAAAACCATAAAATTTGACCAATTTTCCCCCAAGATCTCAAAAAATTATAATCGTATTAAACTGGAATTTGACACACAACGGTGAATCAACAATTTGATTTTCCTTCTCAATGGCAACTACATTTTAGAATAAGTTTTATTTGATCCTGAATAAAACATACTTTTTGTCTCCTAAAAAATGCTTTTGGTTATTTTTGTTCATGCAATATTACCTCCACCAAAATCGACTGGCTTCGTCATCGCTTTTTTAACTGTTTACGAAAATAAAATCGCTATCATTTTCGTTTTGCGCAACTTTTTGTATGCGCAGTACCTAGTGTACTCAGGTAGGTCAGAAAGACACTCGATTACTTTCATGCTCATCTATCCTATATACAGGGTTGGGATGAAGGATGGAACCAAGTTAATATCTTTCGAACGGAAAGGGCAATAATGGCGCAAAATGCATCTGATGTTCGATTTTTTGATAATATACTTCCGGTTGAACCGGAAATACCCTCAACTTTCTTAATTTATATAGGACCTCCTGTATATCTCTGCAGATGTTGAAAGTGCTTGGGGTTCGAATACGCACAAACTGAGTTAAGTGTAAAATATCTATAAAAGCGAGGAATTATTTCACGTTGTAACGAGCGCCCTCTCTCAGCTCTTACTTAAGTCGCGCGCGCAGTACCATCTTGCGTCTTAAGTATCCTGCGTTATCTGCCTGTAACGCTTGGCCAACATCATCGGTCAGCGTACAGGGGGCGCTAGCGCGCACGCTGTCCCGGTTAGACTCTCTCAAGATCTTGGATATACGCTCATCCCCATCGGTCTGGTACGCTCCCTTGTGTTCCTCACAAGGGGTGTCCACTCACGTAGGCATGTAAACGGCTTAGTTTGGTGCATGCCCTGACGAGTTCCCCCAAACTAAGCCGGGACGAAACGTGAAACTGTCCCAAAGAGGTTGAAGCTACCTCGGAAACCTTCAAAAGCTTCAGTGGTGACCCCGACGTGATGTATTTCAACGACAGTGTCACAGTTTCTGTCCCTCCGCGATCATCTTCGTTTCCAGTGAGAACCTCGCTTGTCTCTGTGTGATCCTATCCGTTCTTCCCTCGGCGATGGTTCGGCAACCATCCCGAGGAGGTTCCACACCGCCACTTCGCTCTCGTGCTGCAACTCGCTGATCAAAGATGTGCTCACTAATGCACCCAGCTCACTGCACGACATCGAGTGGTATAGGAACTCACAAGTGGCGCAGCGTTTCTCAATCCGGGTTTTCTCACATTTCAAAGGCACACAACTGCTCCGCATCACGGCCGCACTTGTGGGAAATCTTCTGGTCTATTCGGCCATGACTACATTCCGTCAAAAGCTGACCTCCTCTAAATCGGTCACACTCCTCGAACGACGAGGCAGAGCGCTCTAGCACACAGTCTACACGGCTCAACACAACCGGTTTGGTCAACCGTGCAACGCCGTAGACTCGTGCTCAACAGCGCAGCAATGGCACAACGGCTCTCTCACAGCCGCGTTTTAGAGGAGAACACCTTTTCGGTCTCGGTCACACTCCTCCAGATACATCTTTCTGGTATCGTTTTCACTGGAAGGGGAGTCCTGTAGCGAGCGCCCTCTCTCAGCTCTTACCTAAGTCCCGCGCGCAGTACCATCTTGCGTCTTAAGTATCCTGCGTTATCTGCCTGTAACGCTTGGCCAACATCATCGGTCAGCGTACAGGGGGCGCTAGCGCGCACGCTGTCCCGGTTGGACTCTCTCAAGATCTCGGATATACGCTCATCCCCATCGGTCTGGTACACTCCCTTGTGTTCCTCACAAGGGGTGTCCACTCACGTAGGCATGTAAACGGCTTAGTTTGGTGCATGCCCTGACGAGTTCCCCCAAACTAAGCCGGGACGAAACGTGAAACTGTCCCAAAGAGGTTGAAGCTACCTCGCAAATCTTCAAAAGCTTCAACGTCAATCAACTTCTTTTGAGTTTTTTACATTACCGTAAAAAAACGTCCAGATAAACAAAATGATGTTGTGTGTGTGCATAGTAAGTAATAGACAAGTACGATCTAGCGATAACTGTTGCCCCAGTGTCAAATTTATATAAATTCAATTGTACAATAAACAATTCTTCATTTAAGTGAAAGATCGTATTTATTGTACAATTGAATTTATGCAAATTCGATTTTGACGCTTACGGGCAACAGTTATCGATAGATCGTATTCGTTTATTACTTATACTATGCACATACACAACATCAATTCGTGTATCTGAACATTTTTTTTACTGTAATGTAAAAAACTCAAAAGAAGTTGATCAACGTGCGATAAATCCTCGCTTTTATAGATTTTTTACACTAAACTCGGTATGTGCGCATTCGAAATCCCAAGCTCTTTCAACATCTGCAAAGATATAAACGTCCCAAATAAATTAAAAAAATTGAGGGTATTTCCGGTTCAACCGGATTCATATCATAAACGAAAAGTTGTGAATCAGATGCATTTTGCGCCACTGCACTCAACTGCAAAATTTCATAAATATTGTCCTTTTCGTTCAAAAGATATTTACTTTAGGCGAATTTTGGCGCTGTAACCACAGGTAACCATAGTTAGTAGTTACCCGTGACGTCATAGTCACGTAGTTACTTCTGTCTGTCAACTTCAAAGAGAACCTCACTTTTTTTTCTTACTTCTGTCTGTCAACTCCAAATAGAACTTCGATACTATCTTGTATCGGAAGACTTCTTTTATTTAGAAGAATGGAAATTGTTTCCATTTTTATCAAACAAGCGTGCAAAAACAATAATAAAAAAACCTGCCAGATGTTTCAAAAATGAACATTAAAAATTGGGTAGAATTTTCGACTTCGTTGGAAATTAATTTATCGTTATCGGGAAAGAAGTCAAATAAATTAATAAGGACTACAAGTGTATTCTTTATTGATATTTCCTAGCTTTCGTTCCTACTTTTGGAACTTCTTCAGGGACTGAAAACGAAATGATGTTACTTTGAAATGATGAGCATTCACTTATAGAAGTGCTAAAAAAAAATCTCACATTTTGAATACATAGGACCAATTACTATCTACCATATAATTTAATGTTTCATCAATAGCTGCAACTTCTGAACCATAATTGGTTTCACAATAGCAATTATTAATTAAAATTTCTTACACTTTCTTTTTAAAATCTAAAAACAACAACTAATACAAGCTTAAATGCAATCTAAAAAAATTTTGCATCGGTACAAAACGACAGGAGAAGTGACTTCTTTCCCGATAACGATATATATGAACATTAAAAATATTTGAAACTTCCATAGAATATGACTCCCAAATATTTTCATTCTCGAATCTATGTTCATAAACTCATTCCATTTCACTCTTTTGAAAGAGATAGAACTACATACCACACGAGTAACCCTGCTCAAGAGGAAGGTTACGCGGTATGGTATGCGTGACGTCATCAATACGTCATAGTTACATAGTTAGCTCCGCGAAAATGTGGTAACCCAAGTAACTACATGTAACCACAATCTGTAGTAAGCTGTGGTTACAGCGCCAAAATTCGCCTTTTGTTCCATATTTTATCCATCCCAACCCTGTATCATCATATCATTAAATTTCAACTTGAATCTAACACTTCATGAAAAATGTGTCTTGAGTTCTCCAAATATTAGGGTCCGAAACAAAATGGAATTTTGAATTGAATGAAATCCTCCAGTCCAAGAAAGAATGTTCCTCTTACTGAATGCATCTTGTCCTACTTCGGGAGAATGACATTCTGCGGGTGAAAAGTATCCCAAAAGGATGAAGCAACATATGGAATGGACATCGTATAATTATGACAGACCACCGAATGGTAGCTAGATACCTTTAATTTCGGTCTTCCATTTAATTATAAAATTAAATAATGCATATAACATTCGCCTGATGATACGGACGTGAATCATCTTCATCATTTTGACTCCAGAACTCTCGAGGCTAGAGCACCTTCTCAGAAATTCTTAGAAAATATAATAATATGAGTTTGGGTGCAACATGAAAATGTTCAAGAGATGACGAATTTTACAAGGATGGCCATTAGAATGATAATAAAAGAATTCTTGGCAGAGCACTGTCGTGAAGTCAGCAGCGCGTTAAAATTCGTTGCCAAAGTGGTCATCTCTTCACGTATTGACCCCGCCAGACGCACCTTTATTTCCTGATAAGAAGTTTTGGTGTGATTTATTTCCAAATCGACCCTGAAAATATCATGTTCATAGGTCTTTTCTTTCGGAAGTTATTGTATGTATACGGTCGTGCCCATGGCCGATCGTGAATACAACCTTAATTAGAAGGGCCAAATTTGTGAAGAAGTATTATCCACCTAATGATTCCTTGGATCCCCACATTCAAAATTTAATTGATTAAATAAAAAAAAAATTACAGCTAGAAGGTTCATACCGAATTTCGTGAGGAAAATATGATAAGAAGATCACAGAATATTAAATATTTCAAATGAAAAATTTTTTTTTTTCAAATTGTTCTGATGACAAACGATCATCACGAAATCTCACACGGAGTTTTTCATCAGGATTTTTAAAGTAGTTTGTTAGTAAGAGTAATTTTTGAATTATTTCGGGAATTCAACAATACCAAGAAAAAAAGCACGAAATTTGAAATATATTTTTTTCCAATATCTCCAAAAATTGAAATCGTTTCAAGTGAAATTTGGTACACTTCTCTGAAATATAGACTTCAAAGTCCGAGCAAATTTTTTCAAATATGAAGGAAAGTTTGGGATTTTTCTTGATGATCTCGAAAGAATTCTGCAAAAATTTGTGCGTTCTTATGCTCCAACTAGCTGTCAAGTCTAAATCCAATCACTCATGTAGTTCCTTTACTCAGGGAAAAACTTCAAAATTTCAAATGACTATAACTCCGAAACCATTTGGCTGATTTTGTCCATTAACAAGCTCGATCGTCGTATCCTGAAATGCAACCTATCGTGAAAGTATCAAGTCTGTATTCGTATCTACAGACGGCCGGCTGACCGGAGAGTATCGAATTGACACGGAATTTGTCATCCAAAGATCGAGTTGTCGCAAATCGGTCTCTAATGGCCATAAGTCTTAGACGTCGACGTTGAACTCCATTTGTGCCCCTTTGCCGTCTAGTGTCTACTTTTCTTCGATTTGGGGCATTATCAAACCACGCCTGACAACATCTCATAACAGTAGTTGGATTTCTGTTCGTACGGTTAGCAATTCCTTGAAATGACAACTACGCCTCCCGCGTAGACCAATAATTCGACCTCTTTCAAACTCACTAAGCTGGCGATAAATTACACCCACCTTCACGTGCTCCAGGCATTTTAACAACTAAATATCGACTTCTGATCTCCTCGAACAGCTGGTTTGTTGTGTGATTTAAAAAATTTGCAAAAAAGACTACAATATTAAAGTAACAAAAATGTTCACATGAAAAAAACCTTCACCATTTTTCCCCCAAATTTCAATCATTTACTCCTTACTATACTATCTATGTTTCACAGAAAAAAATGTGAACAACTCCTTCTGGGTGTTGCAGTTGCTTTGTCAGTTATTAAAAAGACCTTCTTTTTCTGTGTAGATCAGACTCCTCCATCAAAGAGAATTCAAGTTTTTTTAAATTGATTCATTTGAGAATCACCAGGCACATTTATTCACTCCAGATGAAAATATCGAAATTCTACCTTTTCTTCTAATACAATGAATATGGCCTATTTTTGTGATTTCATTCAATATTCCAATGAAATTTTCATTCGAACCGAATCTGTGATTTCCAAAAATATCGATTCAGAAAAATGGTTGAAAAGTATTTGCTGAAGTTTTTTACTAAATTTTTTTTTGAAGGAGGTTGAATAAACGTTCCCGGAAGCATTACTTTCGAATTCTTGAGTCGTCAAAATTGTTTCAGTTTTGTACTGTCTAATGGAGCAACATTATTTTCAACAATTGCCCCTGATGAATATACAGTGTGTCCACGGATTGGGTGCCGCTAAGGTGTAAATGACGAAAAATTTTCGAGTTAGACTCTGATATTCTGGGAATCGCTCCTGCTTGGTCTCAAACTAAGATGTTGAGAAAATGAGCCAAATCAATTAATAAACAAGGTGGTTTAGAACTGATTTAAAGGAAATTGTTTAGACTTAAGCACCCTTGTTTTAAAAGATATCGAGAAAGTTTATTGAGAAAAGTTGGTTAGAATCAAAAGACACGGCTAAATCTCGATTCTCAGATAAATCGATCAGCTTTGATTTTGTCAGTAGGTTATGAAAATATTTGATAATATCCATGGTTACAAATGCCAAACGTGACTTGAAACTTAAATTTTGTTCGTCATAAACGAAAATTTTCCAGTTAAATACATGCTGACCATAGAACAAAGAGTGTTTATTGTGCAGTGCTACGGCTAAGGTGCAGACATTTCGTATCAGGGAGTAATAAAACAATTCCATAAACGCTGGGCAAATTTTAAAAAAATAGTTTCAAAATTAAAATTTGATCATGAAAAAAACGTCACGTATACAAAATGTTCATGACCAACTTATAAAGTCAAGGTAGGCTGATTTATCTGAAACTTGAGTTCCTGCAGCAGCTCGTCATTCCAAACAACTTTCCTCAATAAACTTTCTCGATATCTTTTAAAACAAAGGTACTTTATTCTTAACAATTTTCATTAGTTCAGTTCTAAACCACCCTGTATATAAATTGGTTTGGCTCTTTTCCTCAACATCTTAGTTCGAGACCAAGCAGGAGCGATTCCCAGAATATCAGAGTCTAACCCGAAAATTTTTCGTCATTTACACCTTACCGGCACTCAATCCGTGGACACACTGACTATATATAACTCCTTACACAGTATCAATTTCTGTGGACGTTGATTCCTTCATTTTATAACTTTGTTTCAGATTGTTGGTAGAGATAAATCATAAAGTGTTTTGAGGGAAAGGGATATCTTGAGAAATTTTAAAAAATTAAGTGGATGGTATATTCGGGAAGAGATTTCAAGTGTCAAAGAAAATGCCAAATTTATTATTGTATTCTAGGTAGGAGCGATTGTTTCCAATTTTTGAAATGTTATTGTGGTCATTTATACTGTGTAAGTTATGCCCCATGAATAGATCACCAGTCGCCACTGGTCGCTGGATAAATTCACCAGCATCTAAATCATCTGCACATTCATAATGACTGTGTATAAGTTCTTGGAGATCAAGTGGCATGAAGTCATTAGCTTTTGCGCACACTCAAATTTGTGGGTTTGAATTTCAATATTGTTCAAAAATTGTTGTAATAATATCATCATCACGAAATTCTACACATAATTGTACACAGGCATTTACCAACTTGTTTCCATGTTTCATGAGGATTAGATCACATATTTTCGAGTATTTCCGGAAAAATCAACTATACCGAGGAGAAAACCACTCAATAGGTGTGTTGGTTCCGAGTTCAGAACTGTTCTGGAACGGTTCCGCATGCGCGATTGCGATTTTGTGGTTTGGTTCATTTCAGAACCGCTTCAGGAGTTGAGTAATCCTGTTTTGGTTATTTTCAGAATCGATTCCGAACTGTTCCAGAACTGTGAAAGGAGTTCGGACGTATGAGTTCGAACTGGTTCAGAATTGGGTAGTTCGCACAAGCGTAGAGTGGCTGTCAACGATTTAAATGGTTAACCTGACTTTTTCGACGTCTTGTTGATTCGGTTTTTGATTTGATTGTTGTATTTGTTGAGGAAATGATTAACTGTTAAACATAAATTTTTTTTTTTGAGGATAACTCCTTCGCTACGACCTCCCAGGATAATCTAATGGATTTTATTTCCATTGTTTACACTAGGGATGTCTATTTCTAAAATAAATCTATGAATGCAAGAGCCTCTTCCTCTATTGAATGATAATAATGTTCCGAATGAATTTTTTTCTGAGAAGTATATATCTGGAATACTTTCATCATTAAATTCATTATTATATCAGTCAATAACTTGTTGGTTCAATTTGAAATAAACCTAATTGAAGTAATGGAGAAAGTTCAGAAAAACGATTTTCACAAAAAAAGATTCATTTCATCAAATTCATTATTATATCAATCAATAATTCGTTGATTCATTTCGAAATATAATTTAAATAATGAAGAAAGTTCAGAAAAACTATTTTGACAAAAAAAAATTAAGTGGACGGAAGTATCCCCAAAAATATTTATATATTATCTACATAGTGCGACAAGGACTTTCGCATATTTTTAATTAAACCACAGGCAATATATATAACCCGATTAACATCCCTCTTTTCTGCCAACTCAAACGGAAGTTTTTCTTCCTCTGCAATCCGGATGAAACCCGAATTTGATTCGTGTTTTGGTTTCATCGCTTTCAGAACTGTTTTAGGATAGTTCAGAATCGGGCTTCAACAGCGCGTCGATTCTTCGGAGTTCTAGAAATGTCCTAGGACAGTTTTGAATTTCGCAACCAAAACAAACCTAATGTCTGCATTAGTTAAAATCGGATCGACCAGCATTTTGTTTTAGTGTTGTGAAATATTTACTTCGAGGTATATATGAGCAAAATTCATTGATATCTGATTTGAAGTTTCCGGAGACAAATTCGTCGGTACTCTACAATTAATCAGTAGTTCCTGTAATATTGAGGAAATAACCTTGAAAACTGAAATTAGTGTAACTCCAAACCGTTTGGACGCCTTGGCGCACTAACGAACTTTACCGGCGCATTTTGACACGCAACCTTTCCTAAAAGCTTCCAGTCCCTTGCTATTCAAGAAACGGATGGCCGCCCGGCCAGAGATCCGTTAGTTCAAACTAGTCGTAAGACCATTTTCGAAAAAAATTCAAAGATATATTATCTCAGCAAAACTATAGTACTCTCTTCCCTAAAACATTGACTCAAGAAGGACCAATTTTAAGCTTAAATAACGTCGTTTCATGTTTTCATCCATTCATACCATGAGAATCATTGAAATTCGTACAGAATATCCAGCTGGATAAATTTCTCTTTATTTCGCTTTGAGCGATGAAATAGCTCTTCGTGAAAATTTGCCATTCAGGCAAAGTGTAGCAGAACTCCTTCTGGCCGTAACAGTCATAATATTTCTCTGTTACACGTGAAAAAGGAAATATACTTGAGGGTGTTGAATTTTCCCGATGTAAAGCAGTGGAAATTCAGTAGATGCTAGCAAAAGCAAAAATAAATATTCCAGAAGAGAAAGAAGTTTATAATTGTTTCTTTCATGGGATAATCCCCTCCAAAAGTTCTCAAAGGATCAAAATGTTGAACTTACACATTAAAAGTTTCAATGCTGAAAGTGACTTCGACTTTTGAATTCCGGAAACATGGACAATACAAGCAAATGACGACAATCATCAGTGATGTTAACTCTTGCGAATGATCTCGTGCAATCTACATAATTTTGAATTCGATCATGGAAATTGAAAATAATACAAGCTAATGATTTCAATTTCTTTTGTCTGCGCCATAGAAAGACGAGGTCTTATAGATGATTGTAACATCGCAGTTCACTTTGATATTCAGGAAAAAAATTTAATTATAAAATCTAGAAGAGCACTGCCGTGAAGTCAGCAGCTTTTACTCGCTCATTCACATTTCGAAATGGTGACTTGAAAATTTCAGTGAAATTTCAATGAAATATAAAAATTTTCGAAGTAAAAATAATTTTTTTTTCGAATTTTTCCACGGATAATTCTTCTTGTTGACACTGTTCATCTTCCAATCAAGTTTCATTTCGATCAGATAAATTTTTTTCGAGTTATTGAAAAATCAAAATTTCAAATGGCTGTAGCACAAAAACTATAAAGGAGATTTGGTCCATTAAAAAAAATATTCAGGATCTTAACCTAACCTGTAAATTTCAAGACTCCAGGTCCTTCCTTTCGAAAGTTACAGCGCACACGGCCGGTCGGACGGACAGAATCAATTTCGACCACGGATTCTTCATCAGTGAGTCCAACCTAGTCGTTTGAGACCAATTTCGGCTCAAAATTCGAAAATTACAGACATCGTGACGAAATGATAACCCGCTGTTCCCCAGAACAAGCGCGTAAAAATAGAACAAATTGAGGAAGTTAAATGTCCCGCAACAGTGGCGCGGTGTTCTATATCTCTTTTCAGAAAACAGATAGGATTTTACTTTTCTATGATGTTACCTTATTGGCCCGAACTCGACTATCGTTTTGTCAAAATGTCCGTAATTCTCGAATTTTTTTCCGAAAATGGTCTCAAACGACTAGGTTGGACTCACTGATGACGAATCCAGCGTCAAAATTGATTCTGTCCGTCCAGCCGGCCGTGGACACGATAACTGTCGAACGGAGCAAGCTGGAAACTTAAAAATTTAAGGGAAGTTCGCGCATCGAAATGCTGCGGTTGAGTTCGTTAATGATGGGCCAAATCGGCCGAGTGGTTTCGAAATTATAGCCGATTCAAATTTTCCATATGTTCCAGTGCCCCTGATATTTGAGAAATTACTGGACCGATTAGATTAAAACTTGGCAGTTAGTTGGAGCATAATGACGCGCAACTTTTAACGGAATTTTGTTGAGTTTGTATTGTCACGTGATTCAAGAATAGATTTTTCCAACATTTTGTCGAAAAATTTTTTTTTTCTTACACCTTGAGCTCTATATTTCACAGTAGTGAACCAAATAACAGTTTGATACGGTTTGATTCTCGACATCGTTTTTGTCGGAATAGTTCGAAAAATACTAATTCAATCATAATTAAACTTGGCAGCCACCCTACAAATATCGAGTATCTAAGTTGTTTCCTTCGGACGTTATTGTGTACATGGTCGGTTGTTCGGCTAATACGTGAATAAGCCCCAAAACATTCCTTACAAATTTCGAGTTTCTGAGTGAACTGTTCTTGGAGTTATTGTGTTTTCGAAAGAATCTACAGATGGGCTTTGAAAGTGTAGAGCACGTTTGAAGTTTTCTTTTGAAAGCCTAACTGCGAATTGCTAAATCCATCCAATGATTCCTTAGATATACCTTTTCCTGAAAAAAAAAATGATCGGATCACATTGAAAGAATTTCGCCAGGAGAATTTCAGCGGAATCTCAGGGATAGTTTCCAAAATATAAAAATTTTTATCAAGAAATTTCACATAAATCTTTCTGTTGATACTATGAGTCTTCAAATCAAGTTTGAATACGATCAGATAAAGATTTTTTGAGTTATTGAGGAATCAAAATTGTGAAAGGCTTTCACAAGGAAACTGAGATAGGAACAATCCAAACCTACGATGAAAATCCTTCAAGGCTCTAGATTTCCTTTGTAAGCTAGATCACACACGGGCGGTCGGATAGAATTGATTTTGAGTACGGATTCTTCATCCGTGGGTCGAACCTAGTCGTTAAGGACCATTAGTGGCTAAGAATTCGAAAATTACAGACATTTGCGCCAAACGATATTGCACTTTTCGCTAGAAAAAGCGCGTAACAATATATTGCAAATTTCTTCATACCCCCTCAAACCAGATTCTTTTGGAACAATTTTTCGGAACCTATTAAGCTAGATTCATTTATAAGCTTGACGTTTTCGGTGAAACGCATTCTCAAGTATGACGTTCGTCGTTAACCAGTTCATATTTATGAGGTTTGATAACGGTTAGATAACCTTTGAATGTGGTTTTCCTTTGCTAATTTTTTTTTGGTCCGATCTGAACCGACATGTAACTAACTCATCAAAAAAAAAATCTAGAAAAGCACTGCCGTGAAGGCTGCAGTTTTTGCGCGCATTTTCAATGTAGATGCCCCCTTTGGCAACGAATTTGAAGATTCAACAAAAGTTGCTTACTTCACGGCAGTGTGTTTCTAGGTTTTTGTCGACAAATTACTGGATTTCAATTAGATCTAATCTGTGTTTTCGTAAATATTAGAAAAATAAAATTTTCAATGGGTATATCTACGGAATCATTGGGCGGATTTTACCCATTCACGAATTCGACCTTCGTAATCAAGCCCCAAACCTACTCTATAAATATCGAGTTTCTAAGTAATTTCTTCCGGAAGTTATTGTGGTTACGGTCAGGCCGTTAGGCCAAATTCGTGAATGGGTAAAATCCACCCGCAGACATACCCATTCAAAATTTATTTTTCCTATATTTCCAAAAATACAGATAAGATAATTGAACTCCAGTACTTCATCGAAAAATGACAGTTTGAAGGTTCATACAGAATTTAATGAGGATAATAAGATGAGAAGATCTTAGAATATTGAATATTTGAAAAAAAAAATTTGAAATTTCTTAACGAACTCAACCGTGGCATTCAGATGCGCAAACTACCCTACAAGTTTCAAGTCGCTAACGGGCTCCGTTCGACAGTTATCGTGTCCACGGCCGGCCGGACAGAATCGATTTTGACACCGGATTCGGCATCAGTCCAACCTAGTCGTTTGAGACCATTTTCGGCTCAATCATCGAAAACTACAGACATTTTGACAATACGATAGCACGCTGTTACCCTAGAACAAAAAGGTACACTCTCAATTATAAATGCATCCTAACCTCACTTGATTAGTTGAAATCCCAACGGTAACGTTCTCTCTGTTCTTTATTCAAAGGTAACGTTGAATGATAAAACATGGTCCTCTTGAAGGTCAGTGTCAGTGGAAAGAAACAGGAGAGCGGCACACCAGCTGTCAATTGACGCAGCTGCGGATTTCATAAATGCCCCTGCGCACTTGGTATATTTTAACTTTGAACGGGAACGTCAACTGCTAACGATAACTTCAGTTATAATCAGATATCAGGCACAGACGTTTGAGTCAATATTCTACAAGATTGTTCCAAAGTTTACGGTGGAAAAATTTGTCAAATTCTTGTGCAGAATTTCTTGAACATCGTGTAATTAGAATAATTCGAAAACAATCATTTTGAAATTTTGATTCGAAATATTCAATATTTTGAAATAATATGGTCCTCACGAAATCCCGCATGAATCTTCAAGTTGTCAATTCTCAATCAAATACTGGATCCCGAGTTGATCCGATCTGCATCTTTGAAACAAGTAGGGGACATTTTGAATGAGTATATCTGTGTTGGCAGCGTGACCATTTATTTTTTTCAGAATCTACCAAACCTTCTGTAGAAATCTACTATTTTCTACCAAAGTCAATTACAGAAATCTACTGAAAATCTACTGCTACCTAAGAGCAGTCTTTAGCACTTTATGTTGGAAGGAAAGTGGAAAACTTTAATGTTTCGTGTAATTTGAAACAATATCTCAGTAATTAACATTAGCTAAGCAAAAATAGCTAGAGAAGCACGGTCGTGAAGGCAGCAGCTTTTGCGCATGTTCAATAGAGATGACCGTTTTGGCAACGAATTTGAACATGCGCGCCAAAACTGCTGCCTTAATTCACGGCAGCGCTTTTCTAGGTTGTTTTCGATAAAGTACTGGATTTCAATTCGATCTAATCTCTATACATATTTGAAAATATTGAGAAAATTAAATTTTGAACGGGTATATCTACGGAATCATTGGGCGGATTTCACCCATTCACGAACTCGACCTTCGTAATTAAGCCCTAAATCTTCTCTACAAATATCGAGTTTTTAAGTAGTTTCTTCCAGATGTTAACGGCCGATCTTAAACACAATAACTTACGAAAGAAACAACTTAGAAATTCGATATTTGTAGAGAAGATTTGGACCTAAATTACGAAGGCCGAATTCGTGAATGGGTAAAATCCACCCAATGATTCCACAGATATTCTTATATATTCACCTAAATGAAAGGCTCTTCCTTTCTGGATGGAAACGATGGAAATGCCGGAAAATGTAGAGCACGCCCGCACCCATGATGGAAAATACGATAAACTCATTAAGTGTGACGGGATTAAAGAAATACCCTAATGTCAGTCAGAGCCATCTATACGAGTTGTGCTATTTTTTCACATAATTCATGCGATTATAGTTAGGTTAGGTTAGGTTGTGCCCTTTGAATAAAGAACATGTTCCTTATTCAGAGGTTGTGCCACTTCTCAACTCGGTCAGAAGCGTTCTACTGCTTCAACAATTGAAAGTAGAATTCTACTAAGATAGTTCGAAATACTACCAAAATCTACTGCTCGATTTCTGTCTACTAACAATGATGAAATTATAAAGAAAATCTACCAAAAAAGTGGATTTCTACCAAAATTGGTCACGCTGTGTGTTGCTTTCTTTCGAATTCAAACGTTGTTCATTTATGCCATGCGCACGAGCTGCATTTCCTGAGCTTGACGGAACTACCTACCCTAATCCTACTGTCGCAGTGTCGCTACTACGCATTACGCAAATACACAGTTCCAGCCGCGGCAAGTACGCTGATATACAGCATAACAGCATTCGTTAGCTATTCATCTTCACCTCAAACTAAATAAGTTAATGTGATTTTATGAGCATTCCATGCATCGTGCGTTATTAGTGGCCACCCAACATCATCAGCCAACGAAAAATATTCAATCACAGTAAACCGAGTGAAAAATCCCACGAGGTCGAACATGGCCGCTTGAATCCCGATATGAATCAACAGAAATCAAACCAAACTCAATCTACAGTCTATACACATCTCAGGTCTGACACGGATCATCATCAATAATTTCAAGTGTCACTCGTTGGAGTTCTCAAATCAGCAGATCCAATTATCTGAAACTGAATAACAACAGCAGGTGCTGCAGTCAACAGGTACAACAGTAAACAGGTTCGGCATTCAGCGGCGTAGCAACAGTGTGGTCAAGCCTATCGGTGCATGTGCAAAATGCCAATGTTTTCATGAACATATTCAAGTAAGCATTCTTTCCTTAATACTTGCTTCATTCTCACTAGGCTAAACCCACAAATTTATCTGTCGCAATATACTCATTATATATTTGCATCAATGTACGCAGTGTGTTTTTCTGAACAAAAAATCTGTTGCTGAAATTATTCCGTGTCTCATAGTTAGGAAGATATGATATTGCCCCCAAAGTTCTAAACCTGATTCTGATGTCGCTTACTGTACATAAAAACGATCACTCGTGTATACAGTCCACAAATCATTTTTTAACTTTCCCTTGATTACCAGCCGTTCTTTCTTTCGATAATAGTGACTATTTTATAAAAAAAAATTAAACCTAACCTCTAAATCTACGGATTTCCACTCACTAGAAAACTGATGTCTGGCATTGGCGCCATTAAATCGGCGTAATAGGTCAAGAGCAGTAAGAGAGACCGGAGGATCAACAATAATCCAAAATGCGTTGTTTACTTTGGTGAAAACCGATTTGTCTTGTGATTTTGTATTTAGTGGAATATTTTGGACTGATATATTCACTTTTTTTACGATAATGATAGTATATTTGGTGTACTTGATATGACATTACTGTCACTGATTTCATAAACAGGTTGAATTTTGGAAAGAAGTAGACATTTCCTTCGTTCAGTTTGCCGTCTTTCTGTGTCGTAGCTAACTATGAAGGCACCTAGTTACTTTCATAAGCAGGTGCAATATTGTGATACCCTCGTGTAAATAATATTTTTCGTTCCTAGACACGGCTAGGTATTCCTGGCCGTAGTAGATTGGTAGTGTATTAAGGTAGTGGATACTATAAAATAAGATTCAATAGTAATCATATATGACTTGAATAACGATCAATTATGATTGAGACCTTTTCTTTATAAAAAACTGTTGAATGTTTATCGAAAACTGACGATTCCTCAAAAATTCCTTCGGTAAATGAACGGTTTATAAAACCAGTCCTTCCCTTTTTCCGCTCATGTTTCGGGGAACGCCATGCTATCGTTTTGTTCAAATATAAACTTCGAATTTTGTGCCGAAAATGCTCTCAAACGATTAAATTGGACTCACTGATGACGAATCCGATGTCAAAATTGCTTTTTTCCAGCTGGTGCCACGATTATTGTCGAATAGCCTCAGATTGCGACGGTTAAGTTCGTTAATAAGCCAAATCGGCCAAATGAATTAGGACTTGTCATTTGAACTTTTCGTATTATTTGCTGAATATTTCGGAACTATTTGAGCGATTGGATTGAAGCTACAATACTTCTTGAAAAACTTTGTTGTTTTTTTTTCGAAAACTATTCATTAGCTTCCGACCATATTCGACTTCGAAGTCTCTCGCTAAATGGTTCATTTCGAATTTATCTTTTATATCATATTCTTTCATATTGAAAAAAAAATTCCAATAATCAAACCAAGTATCGTTCCAGATGATCTATAGGAAATCGAATCTAGGTCACGGAACAATTATTAAGCAAAATTATTCTGTCAGCAATGTTTCGGCCCTTTATTGGGCCTTCTTGAGGCTGAAATGACACAAAAAACAAACAATAAAATAAATATGAAATTTCGAATTAAGCTACACAGACAATATACAGGGTGTTTCACCTTAAACTGGTCAAACATATATAGCCGTATGGATGACCTTGGGAAAGTCATTTTGCCTCATGACATATACCCCGTTTTCGAAGAAAAAGCGAGGTACAAGGTGTTTAACGTCAACTTTGAGCAATATTCTGATAACTGTGGTGAGTTATACGTGACCTTCTAAATAACAGTCTTGGTCATATCTTAGTATTCTTTGGTGGTCAATTTAACTGTTGTGTAGAATTCGGGAAAAATATTTCAAAATGGCGGAAAACCTACAAAGTTGGAATTTTTTGTTTTCGATTGCCAAATTGGATAGCATTATTTAAATGTACTCCATTTTCTAAGATTTTCTGTGAAAAAATTTTTCCAAAATTCAAACTCAACTTTTTTTACGTCTTCAGTGAAAAAAAATTTCACCCAAAACTGTTGAAATCTTTCAAGGTTAAACTTACCTTCATTCTGAACACTGCTGTGAAAACAGAATGAAAAAAAATTCATTGGTACTTAAATAATTTTTCGTTAGGAAACTGGTGGCCCTACGGAGGCCAAAATTGTGCTAATAGACCCCCAGAATTACCTGGATAGAAATATGAATTTATCAAAACAAAAATTTTTTTTTCAGAAAAACTTTGACGGGATTCGAACTCGCTCCACTTACGGAGAATACGGACGCGTATAAATTGGATTTATTCTGATTATCATGACGTCCGTTACCAGGCAATGGTTGTTCATCGAATTTGACCCCATTTTCCGAATCCGGAGAGAGTTCGATTCCTAACAAAGATTTTTAGAAAATATTTTTTTCTTAATAAATTCATATTTCTATCCAGGTCACTCTGGAGGCCTATCAGCATAATTTTGGCATCTGTAAGGCCACCAGTTCCTTAAATAAAAATTATTTAAGTACTCCGGTCGGAGTCTTTGGAAGGCTATAAAATGAAAACCAATGGATATTTTTTCATTCTGTTTTCACAGCAGTGTTCAGAATAAAGGTTAGTTCAACCTTGAAAGATTTCAACAATTTTGGGTAAAATTTTTTTTTTCACTGAAGACATGTAAAAAAAAAGTTGAGTTTGAATTTTGGAAAAATGTTTTCACAAAAAATCTCAGAAAATTGAGTAAATTGAAATAATGCTATCCAATTCGGCAATCGAAAACAAAAAATTTCAACTCTGTAGGTTTTCCGCCATTTTGAAACATTTTTTTCAGAATTCTACACGACAATAGAATTGACCATCAAAAAATACTAAGATGTGACCAAAAACTGTTATTTCAAAGGTCACGCATAAGTTACTACAGTTATCAGAATTTGCTCAAAGTTGACATTACACACCCTGTATCTCGCCTATGCTTCGAAAACGGGGTATATGTCATAAGGCAAAAATGGCTTCCCCAATCTATACGGCTATATATGTTTGACCATTTTATGGTGAAACACCCTGTATAAGGTCAAAAGGAAAAATTATCATCACCAGAGCAACACGAATATCACAACACATAAATACTCAAGATTCAAGTTATTAGATCTTGGATAAAAATAGGGAAATAGATAGGTTTTTCGGCATCCCTGAAAGATACACAACACTTAATTAACAAACTTACCGTCAGAACAATAAAAACTTATAGGGACCTCCCTCGGGACCTCCACATGGACTACTCAGTCCGTACAGAACGATTTCAGACAAAAATCCATATTTCGATTTTGACTATGTAGGAGTTTTGAATTCGATGACTTTCCGGTCTGATATTTATTCCTTGAGTTTTGAAGACAAAGATGTTGTCGTGGTATTGGGAACATGCGAAGATGCCAGCGCCCTAACGGTTGAATTTGGAACCTGTCCAAGCTAGTAGTTTTATGTATACAAACCGTGAAAATGTGGTGGAGAACGAATACTTATTAAGAAGAGCTACAATATTCAAAGAAATTATTATAATTTTGAGTCAGATTTCTTGAGAAGGAACTTTTCGTTTGGATCAAGATATGAAATCGTGCTTTAGATCGTGTCTGGTGTATAATTTCCATGTTATTTTTGTCTTGCTTAGTGGATCAAAATGAACCAATATCTAAGTTAACTTGAATTTCTGAAAAATTGGGCGCCTCAATAAGTAATTCAAGGACTCTAATTAATGTGAAGAAGAGCTGAATGCAGGCCAGGATGATAAATTTTTTCACTTTTTAATAGAATGTTCTGATTTCGGAGGATATTTCGGAAAGTCGGCAACACTGCATTGGTATATTGCTATTTAGGTTTATTTTTCGTATTATTATTGACTGATGTTGGGTTGTATTGTAAATCTTCCATTTCCCGAAACGAATAATTTTCGATTCAATTCTGAATGGAAATATTCCATCCTCACGGATAAACACCGACGTTACGACGGCGTATTATTGCCAATGTGAAAAATAAAAAAGCATTCAAAGTCAAGAGCTTCTACGCCTTCGTTCAAATTTTTTGTTTTGGTAGCCAGAGTGGTCATCCATTCAGATATTTATCCCACCCAACATAGCTTGACTTATTATGATTTTTTTCCATAAGTTGAGTATGTATATATAAAGCAATATTAGCACGTGGAGAAATTCTAGAAGTAAACAGCTTTTGCGCACTTGTTCAAATCCGTCGTCAAAGCTATCATCTTTTCACGTATTGACACCGCCAAATGCATCTTTACATTTCCTGCTGGAAAGATTTGGTTACACTCTTATCATATTATCCTCACGAAATTCTGCATGAACCTTCAAGCTGTCGTTTTTTCTATCAACTACATATACGTACTGGATTTCAATTCGATCCAATCTGTATTTGTGGAAATATGAGGCAAATGAAATTTTTTATCTACGGAATCATTGGGTGGATTGCACCCATTCACGAACTCCACCTTCGTAACCAAGCCCTAATACATCATTAATTATGCCACATCATGGATACTTATCGAACTACCTAAAATTGCCAGATTAAATTTCCAGACGACGAGATGAATCCATATGTATATATGTATACAAATATACAGGGTGGTGAAGTCAATAAACAAAAATAAATCAGCATCTTGAATACACTCAAAATTACTCAAAAAAGTTAGAACTTAGGCTTTCAGTAGGATTCACTCAAACATTCAACATCAATTAAAAATTACGAAGAGGAATTAACAAACCTTCTAGCTGAGTGTAAAAACTTTGCTCGGTCCTAAACTACCAAAATCATAAGAAAAAATTAGTACTTTATGGTTTTTTTTTGCTGTAATCGGTCTTTGAAGGCGGATAGGCTAAAAATCATTGAAACACGATTAAAGTTATTTTTTACTTGTTATCATCCTTATGGTTATTTACCATAAGGATGATAATTATACACGAAATGTGTTTTAGCTAATTTTAATTGAAATTCTTGTAAACTAACTGTAGCTTGTGTACTTTTTACAATAATTTTGGACTCGCCACTGACTGAAAATTTTGGCATATTTCAAAATCGGTAGTTGTGAAATTACTTGCTTTCGGATGAGAAATAAAAGCACAACTTACTGAAAAATTACCATTTACTGCAATAAATCTTCAAAATCCCTTCCTCCATCTTTAATATTTAATCGTCAACGTTTTTTTGTTTTATTTTTCTTTCCGCTTCTGAAAGTTTTGTCTTAATTCTGTCTGAGCTTACACCAGCTCTTTGTAAAATCCCCAAATAAAAAAATCGATGGGGTTCAGGTCTGGCGGACGTGCAGGCCTATCGGTCGGCCCTGCCCGCCCAATCCATCTTAATGTAAAAATAACACGAGCCACAATTATTTTACAGGAATTTGAATTAAAATTACTCTAAAGTCACATTCTCAAGCTCAATTTGCCATAAAAGTGATAAAAAGTAGGAAAATAACTTTGCTCGTGTTTCAATGATTTTGAGTCTATCCGCCTTCGATGGCCGATTACAGCGAAAAATGGCAAATAAAGTACTATTTTTTTCTTATGATTTTGGTAGTTCAGGACCGTGCAAAGTTTTCAATCTCAGTGAGAAACTATGAAAACTCCTTTTTGTATTTTTAAAGAGTAATTTCAGGAAGCTGAGTAATTTTTTCACTCAAAGAATGTTCGGGAAGATCATGGTACAGAAAGAAATTCTGCAGAATACGAACTACATAAAAAGATATGAATTTTTGAAACTTCGCTGGCACAATAAATCGGAAAAACAAAACAAAAACTATAACTCGAAAACTACGAAAAATCGCGTTACATACATGGGGTATTTCTGGATACTCCCAGGTGTGAGGAATCTAAAAAAAATTTATTGACGTCACTACTTGGATCACCCTGTATATGAGAATTTGAGGCCCAATTTTCTGAATATTTCTCACGGAAGTCGATATGCTTCCATAATCCAATCATAATGTAACTTTGTGACTAGTTGAAGAATGATGTTGGAATTATTGTTGAAAATAATTATTTTTTCTGAAAATGTCAGATTTAGAATAGTTTTTGTGAAGATATTGAAGCGTACCGAATCTCAGTGTGATCCGATTTTAATGTATTTTGGACATATTAGGAAGAAATACTTATGTCAAATATCCTGTTATTTCCTCGGCATCGTTGTTATTTACGGAATCATGCGGAAAATACTGATCTAATCATAATCCAACTCGCTAACTGAAATTGTGAAACTGCGGAATCATTAGTTGGATTTTACGCATTGTGTGTATGATCAGCCGTTAACCCAGCAGATTTTTATTACGCGCTTGCTCTAGGGAACAGCGCGTTATCATCTCGTCACGATGTCTGTAATTTTCGAATTTTGAGCCGAAATCGGTCTCAAACGACTAGGTTGGACCCACTGATGAAGAATCCGTGGTCGAAATTGATTCTGGCTGTCCGGCCGTGTGCGCTGTAACTCTCGAAAGGAAAGACCTAGAGTCTTGAAATTTTCAGGTTAGGTTAAGATCCTGAATATCTCGGTTGAGTTCGTAAATGGGCCAAATCTGCCGAATGGCTTTTGTGCTACAGCAATTTGACCACCATTTCGCAATTAAAGCTGGTGACTTCACGTCAGTGCTTTTCTAGATTTTCAATGAAATGGCTCACAGACTCGATATTTGTAGAATAGTTTTCTGAGATTAACAAAGAATATCGAATTGGACAATGAGTAGAATACCCCAATGATTCCGCAAATATACTAATTGAAATTTTCGCTTTTCCAATATTTCAAAATAAAGAGTGTTTCAAATTGCGCGCTTTTTTCTAGGAATAAATGAAACACATAACTTGCATTCATTTTCAAAAACTTTTTAATGGTAATCGAAGTATCAGTTATGAAATTCATATACGAAAAATAATATCTGTCAAATGTCCTCTTGCAGCTCTACAGAAGTCCACTTTTTTGTTGAAATTTTCAATGACATTTCGACATAATTGAGGCTCTATCTCACTAATGACACGAATAATTTCATCCTTTAGTTCAGGAAATGATTGTGGTTTATTCTTATAGACCTGGTTTTTGACATAACCCCAAAGAAAATAGTCCATCGGTGTCAAATCACATGATCTTGGTGGCCAATTGACATCACCGTTTCTGGAGATTATTCGTCCAGGAAATTTTCGTCTCAATAAATCAATTGTCATTTGCGAAGTGAGGTGTAGCGCCTTCCTGTTGAAAACAAATGTTCTCTAGATCAATATCCATTAACTCAGGCCATAAAAATTGAATTATCATGCGACGGTATCGATCATCATTGACAGTTACAGCTTCACCAGCAGCATTTTCAAAGAAGTAAGGTCCAATTACACCACCTGACCATAATACACACCAAACAGTGACTCGTTTAGGATGCATAGGTTCCTCATGAATAATTCGTGGATTTTTCTCACCCCAGATAAGACAATTTTGATTATTAACAAAGCCACCACGTTGGAAATGTGCCTCATCAGTAAACATGATTTTTTGAGAAAATTCAGCTGGTTGTTCATTTGAAATTGACAAATGAACGAAGTTTTGAATGAAATGGCTTCAGTTCCTGTGTTATTCGAACCTTATATGCCGTCAGAGCTAAAGCCTTGTGTAAAATACGCCATGTTCTGGACCCACTAAGCCCAACTTGTTGTGAACGTCATCTAATGGACATTCCAGGGTCATCAGCAACACTTTCACGAACCAAATCCATATTTTCTTGTAAACGACCGCTTCCACTGTATTTTTCACTTTTTCGATCTTCCACCGAACCGGTCTCTTGAAATTTTTTAATGATTCAACCAATAGTGCTTTGAGATGGACGATTATGTAAACCATAAAATTTTATAAATGTCATACATCCTACTTCTTGAATATCGAAATACCCGGACGAATTCAGTGCGCCATCTATATTTTATTTATTCTTAAAAAAACCGGGTAATTTGATACACAGGTACCTCAGATCGGATCGATGTAGTATTCGATTTGAAAATAATTGCTTGGAGGTCAACGCAGAATTCCTTGTCGATTACCCCAGGACTTTAGGTAGGAGATTGTCAAATCTTTCCATCAGGAAGGAAAGCTGCGTTCATCGGTGAACGCTGCGGCAACGGTTCTGAACAATCGCGAAAAACTTCTCACGTTAGTGCCTTCCTAAAAATTTTTCACATGTCTAATTCTGTTTTCAATTTACTTACTCAACAGTCCAATTTTCCTCTCAACTTTTAGAGTAGCCGCAAAGAAGAAAAATCCATTTTACTTTGAACTGAGGACAAAGTGGAATCAGACAGGACTTCGACAGCTGGATGAGATTTTGACTCCTGAAAAATCGAAGCCACACCAGAGAGCGAGTTCCCTCGAGAAATTATGTTCAAGGTAAGAAGTGATCTAGTTCTTTTTTAACGCGATATGATTCAATTTTGATCATATTCATTAAGAACCGAAACAATCAATGTAGAAAACGATCGAGATTCAGATCGAAAATAAAATATCCAGGACTTCATCAAAGAGTTTTCATGTGTTTCATATCAGGATCACTTGGAAAAAGCCAAATATGGGTTCTAGACAGCAGTATAGACGGTATGGTAAAATAATTTTTCGAAGCACCCTGTAATTAAATTGATGATTGAGAACCTTCTGTTTTCTCACAACACTGATGCATTGAACGTGTGATTTAATACGATTAATTTACTGATTTATGTTCTTGAATTTTAATAAACATAGTGCGTGAAAACAGGTATGAAGTAAATTGAAGGGTTATGCATGTAATTCAACTGACAAATGTGTTTGTTAATTACTGGTTTTCGATAATTATTATTTCTGAATTAGTTCTCCTGTACGTCTCTTACCGGTTTTCGAAACGTCAGTATTCAAATCATTGAAATGAGGAATTGATTTTTCATTCATTTCGGCGGACTTCACGGAATCACAGCCAAAATTAAAATACACTAGCATTCATAAACAAAGCTACCCATAAGCTTACAGAGTGGCGCATTCTGTGGCAGAAATTTTCGATTTTAAGTGCCCCCACAAAAAAGAATCTGTAGAGGGTACAAATCTGGAGACAATGTGTACAAGCTAACCCTACATTCAACAACAGGTCTCTTGCATGTTTTTTTTATGACTGAAATCAAATATTCTATCTATAAGAATCGTGTCATAAGAACAATATGAAAAAAAATTCACATTTTCATTTCAAATATTCAATATTCGGTTATATTCTGATATTATCCTCATGTTTTGTATGAACCTTCGACCTGTCATTTTTCTATGAAATACTGGTTCTAATCTATATTTCAGGAAATATTGGAAATTTAATTATAATCTGCGGAATCATTTGGTGGATTTTACCCATTCGCGAATTCGTCCCATTCAAAATTTTATTTTTCCAGTATTTCTAAAAAAGAGATTAAATCGAATTGAAATTCAGTAGTTATCGAAAAAACCTAGAAAAGCTGCTGACTTCACGTCGGTGCTTTTCTAGGTTTTTCCAACAACCTACAACCTCGTGCTATGTCTCATTATGCCGCTGCTGCCGGACAATTTTTAGATGAGAACTTCCCCAACCAGTGGATTGGGTGGAGTGGTCGTATAAAGGTCTCCCAGATCGACCCCTACTTGACATTTTTTTCGTAGGGCCATATCAAATCGAAAATTTATGCCAAATAATGCGCCTCTCTGGAAGAATTACCACAGCGAATTGTCGACAAATCTAGCCAAATTGCTGACTAAATTCTCTAGAATGTGGAGGAAAGTTTTAGCAGAATTTTGACCGTTATATGGAAGTTGGCGTGAACATTTAGTGTAGTTGTGAATTAACCCGTTCGAAACACTTATCTCCTGTTTCTGAGCGAATTTTTCCCTTCAGCATTGCTTCTTTGAAACTGGTCATCATCTTATTCTCCAGGTAAATTTGGTGATATTTAATCTTTGAAGTCGAATGTTACGCGAATGAATTATACCAAAAAAGTTCTAACTGTCATATCCAGAGGTGAAAGACCTCCTGTTTGGCCACTTATCGCAAGACTCATCTTCCCTATTTAAATTCAAGGGGCTGAGGTTGCCGCGCAGAGGGATTAAACGATAGTATGGATTTCATGTGAAATCATTTCCCCAGGAACAAAATTGACTGGTCATCCTGGGAATTTTTCTAGTAGAAAAGACCTATTTTTTTCTCACTGTCTACATATTTCAATACCTTTCACATACTTATCGGTTAACGAGACACCCTCCATACAAACTAGATGAAGGGTGGATGGGAAACCATATTTATCGGAACAATCACTCGAATAAATTTAAAAAATTCTGGAGCCTTATATGGGTTATCCCTCCCACCATCTGTAACAGAGAATTATTGTTCATAGAAATTCCCCTGCGTAAATATACTATTTCATTCGTATGGTTCAAAATAATGTTGCATTATGAATAAATTTAAATTAATATGAAAGCTTATAAAAGTTTTTGTCTTAATTCTGCTTTGTTGTTGCTTTTCTTCGCTCACACTAGCTCTTTGTGAAATCCCCAAATAAAAAAATCGATGGGGTTCAGATCTGGCGAACGCCAAGGCCTTTCGATCGGCCCTGCACGCCCAATCCATCTTAATGTAGAAATATCACGAGCCACAATTGTGAAATAATTGTGGCCGGTGTTAAAATTCTTTAGAAACACAGTTTTGAGTTTAATTTACCATAAGAATGATAAAAAGTAGAAAAATAACTTTAATCGTGTTCCAATGGTTTTCAGATCTATCTCCCTTAAAATTCCGATTAGGCTCGTGAAGTAATTTTTTTTCTTATGATTTTGGTAGTTCAGGACCTTGCGAAGTTTTTAGACTCAGCCAGAAGCTATAAAATCTCCTTTTGTATTTTTTACTTGATGTTGAAGGTTTGAGTGAATCTTACTGAAAACTAAGGTTTTAAATTTCAAGCCTTTTTTGAGTAGCTTTGAGTGAATTCAGGAAGCTGTTTGCTTTTTGTTATCAAAACGACATTCAGGGAGATCCTGTCACAAAAAAAAAATCTGCAAAATACCTTCTACATAAAAAGATGGGAATTTTCGAAACTTCGCTGGCATATTGAATCGATAAAACACAAAAAAATTATAACTCGAAAACTACAAAAAATCGCATAACATACATGGAGCATTTTTGGATTCCCCTAGGTGTGAGGAATCTAAAAAAATTTATTGACGTTACTACTTGGATCTCCCTGTATAATACCATTGAGGCCAATTAGTAACGAAATACAATGGCACCTAATATGCAATATGTCGTATGTGCCATTTGAAATAAGAAATTGAAAGCCTGTTTTCGGTATAACCGAAAGTTGCAGAGGTATGAAGGTATTTTAGGGTGGAAGTTCGTTATCGAAAACCCCCACGCGCAAATTTCCAGCAAGAAATTATGATAGTTTGTCCATGAACGTCTTATAGGCCATCGCGGTGAATTTATTTTATTCACTGAAAATTTCAACATTACTCTACCGAATTTTGAATTCTTAATATTCCGAATAAACACAAAAATTTTATCAAAATCCGTCTAACCCCTTGACAGGAGGATAACGTCTGTCAGAACCGCTAGTGTATTTATAAATTTTCTACTAATCTTTCTATGAATATGTGACCTATGACAGGTGAGAGTGTAGAACCCATTGACATGCCAAAATTTGGCCGATAAAAATTATATTCGAAGTATTCATATTGAGTAGCACGACAAAGTGTCATCATCAATTGGAAAGAAAAAGATTGAAATCATTGGAAAATTCGAACGAGTCAACTTTTTTGAATTGGACACCTTCGCCCCTAGGTGATCAATTGTTTACTTCGAGTGCCCTTCTGCGTATACGAATTCATCAAAATGAAGTATATATTCAATCAGGTTATATAATACCATTGAGACGTGAACCCAATTAGTAACAAAATACAATGGCAGAAGTAGAAGATAAAATTCAACAGCCTCCGGCGATTCAGTGAATCGATTTGACAGTGAACGACAGCAACAATAAAAACTGTTCTCAAAACCACTTTGTTTCGAGGAAGCCTCAAACTGGATAATTATTACTTCTTAACCACACACACTCAAATATGCCATCTATTTTCCCACCAACAATGCTATTTTGTGAACTATGCCTATACAGGCCGGTTTTTACTTGCATTTCGAGCAAAAAATATCTTGAATAGAATGCTTTTGTAAACAACCGGACTGACTTGGAATAAATACATTCCGGCAAAATCTTATCGAAAGCATTTCGGAGGGCAATTAAAGCGAATTAATTTCAATTATGAAGAAGACAGCTAACATAACTCACAATTAATATGGAGGAGCATTATTAGGTTATAACGATGTTTCTGTTTCGGTCATTTTGGAATAGTCCATCCTATCGTCGCTGGTGGTAAACCAACTACACCATTTTTTACGCGTTTATTCTAGGGAACAGCGCGTCATCATTTCGTCACGATGTCTGTAATTTTCGAATTTTGAACTGAAAATGATATTAAATGGATTGGGTTGAACTCTCTGAAGAAGAATCCGTGGTCAAATTCAATTCTGTCCGTCCGGCTGCACGGCTGTATGTGCTGTAACTTTCGAAGGAAACGATTTAGCGACTTGAAATTGTCAGATTAGGTTTGGGGTCCAAATATCTCGGTTAAGTTTTTTAATGGATGGAATCGGTTGGAGTTTTGAAATACCAACGCGCAACTTAGAGCAAAATTTCATGTGGATCTTGTCTCTTCTTTCGAAGGTAAGAGCACATACGGATGGACGGACGGACGGACAGAATTGAATTTGACCACGGATTCCTCTTCAGGGAGTTCAACTCAATTGTTCAAGACCATTTTGGGTTCAAAGTTCGTTAATTACAGACATCTTGACGAAATAATACCGCGCTGTTCCCTAGAACAAGCGCATAAACATGTAGGAAAGCACTGACGTGAAGTCAGCAGCTTTTTTTTATTTGGCGATCTTCTCTTCATATGATCCTCATGAAATTCTGCATGAACCTTCAAGCTGTCATTTTTCAAGTACTGGATATAAGTTGGATTTCAACTGTATTTTTGGAAATATTGATAAAAATCAAATTTTGGCAATTTTCAATTAGTTACCAAGTTCACAATCATGATTGGATAAATTTTTTTAGTTATTTCATAACAATAACAACGATATTGGAGGAGAATCGGACTAAACTGAAATTTGGTAGTATTTGTGGAATGAAGAGTTCAAGGTTCGAGCAGAATCTCTCCGGAATCTGATGAATAGTTTGGAAATTGAATTTTTCGAAGGAAAATCCGGAAAAACAGTTTTTTCTCTATTTGTCAAGCAGGCATTTTCCAACTGGGTTATAAGATTCATCATGAACGGATCCTATTTTTTTGAGTTAGTCTGGAAGTATCAACGATATCATGAGAAAACCCCAAAATCTAATCAAACTGAAATTGAATAAACTTGTGTTTTTTCTCTATTTGTCAAGCAGGCATTTTCCAAGTGGGTTATAAGATTCATCATGAATGGATCCTATTTATTTGAGTTAGTCTGGAAGTATCAACGATATCATGAAAAAACCCCAAAATCTAATCAAACTGAAATTGAATAAACTTGTTGTGAAATATCGATCGTTTAGGACGTGTGCCAAATGTTGTCAAAATTTGTTAAAAAATTTCGAAATAAAATTTTTGACAAGAAAAATTCATCAAGCAAAAAATTCAACCAATATTGTGCGGTTGCTTGTCGGAATGACACAACTAACCCATGAGTTTGAATCTCGTAGCTCATGTACATAGTTCCTGAGATATTGAAAAAAATATCCTCAAACATTCGAACAACTCCGAAACCATTCGGACGATGTTGCCAAATAACGAACCTCCTCTTAAAAATATAAGAGTTGGTCTAATGGAGAGAAAAGAGCTCCAGTAATAATAAAATAACATAATAACAAGGACGAATATCTGTCGATTAATCCACAAATTTTCTATCTTGTCAGAGCTAAACATCTAATCAACCAAAACATCGACACCGAAGAAGCGGACCCAAGAAGAATGACTACAGCTGTTTCACAGTTATTACTGATCGTCAGGTCAACTTACCGTGGATAAAAAAAAGGTGACAAGTATCGAGATTCCCACTCAGCGGGTTTATCCAAGGTAAGTTGACCTGACGATCAGTAATAACTGTGAAACAGCTGTAGTCATTCTCCTTGGATCCGCTTCTTTGGTGTAGATGTTTTGTTTGATTGGATGATGAGCTCTGATAAAGGGGATATTTGTTGATTTATCGACAGATATTCGTCATTGTGATTATGTTATTTTACGGCTCTTAAAATGGCTAGCGCGTTCCGTTCGACAGTCTTCGGTTGGTCAGACAGAATGGAGTTCTACACTGGATTCGTCACAAGTGAGTCCAACCTAGTCTTTGGCGACCGTTTTCGGCTCGGGATTCGAAAATTACAGATATTTGGACAACACGATAGCACGCCTTTTCCGAGATTACGCTCGCAAATAATGTCAATAGAAATATTGAGATTCGTTGAGATTTACCCTTGACTTAATAACAATCAAGAACACTAAACGTATTTGGAAGGATGTCTCCATTCGTTCGAAAGAAAATTTCCTTTGGGGAAAATCATTGAACTCTCAGACTCGGGAGTAATATGTAAAGAACATTGCTTTATTATTAAATTGTGAAAGGATACATTGGTGAGAATTATTTTGTTTGATATAAAAAAAATGTAATGCTCATCTCAAAAGAATATATATATTTTGTTACAACAAATTGAAATATTCCCGAATATATTCTCGATACTAGAATGCTACCAAATTCGAAAAAAAATCAAACTTTAACTGAATATATATAAATCTTCAAGATTATTCGGCGCATTTTTTCTATAAATGAAATGTTGCGTCAATAACATGGGCTCATGCTGATTTCATAGGTTTCAGTTGATTTCTGAAGAATTATGCAACTTATGAATAGATGGGCGAAAGTATAGGAATCATATCTCGAGAAATCGACAAAATATTATTTGCACTCAGAATCGAATAGTAGCTAATAAGCTAATTTCCTCTGTAGAATTCACTTCAGTGTTATTGCATTAGTTTTCTGAGTATTCAAAAGAAGTGAATTACGCGTCGATATTGAAGCCCAATAAAGTCCACACTGGGGATTGCCCGTAACGAACTGTTCCATTTTGAAACCACTGGGAGACGAGTGATATTATATTTGTTTCAAAGGATATCTTTAAAATTCAATAATACATTGAGAATCAGTAGTTCCTTCTCTATTAAAGGAGAATTTTGACTGAAATTTGTTTCATCCTTACTAGTCTTCCAATTAATTCGTAGTGGCTACGAGACATATAGTGAAGAACCAAGGAACTCTATTCCGCTTTGATGTATTTCCCTCCCTATAGATATAATTGATTTCGCATATATTTGATCGTTTGTTAGCTGAGAAATATGCTTATACCGTAAAAAACTAGAACATACTGAAATTCGATATCTTGATTTGTGATATTCATTGGAATTTCGAAAATTCACAATAATTTGGGCAAGAAAACGGTGACAATCATTCGAATCCAAATGTATTTTGCTATTAATAAGGTAAAGGGTGTTTTTTTAAAGGTATAGAAATTTAAGTTGGCAACACTGTTCCAACAGGCTTCCATTTTGTCAGCTGTCCAGTGATTTCTGTTCAGTTTGGTCTGGCATTTCAACCTGAATAGACTGACGCCTGAACAACGCTTTTGTGCAAATTTATTTTGAAAATAATGGTTCGCAGATCGGCTGTTCAAACGGACGAAACTTCGCGGCTTCCGTGACGTACCGAGATATGTCTATTCTCCCCCTCTTCTCGTTTACTTTTCTCTCTAGCAAGCCCATAGACAGCGTCGGCTGTATCGATCGGGAAAACGTACTATAAAGAGTGAAGGAGAAGGCGATCTGACGCGTTTCCCCCGCTTCGACCTTGAGTCCTGATTTGACCAGTTTTAATACCGAATTATTCACAATTTGCGAATTGTTGAAGTGTGTGAGAGCATACATTATGATTTTGTATCGATATAGAATGAAAAAAATATAAAAATATGATAATTCGTGATACATACAAGAGACCTAATACTATATATACATCTATAAATCACATATCAAAAACAAACGAAACCCCGCAGAAATCAAACTATACCTAAATGATAACCTCGCAGGAAGTCATGTCATATGAAATTATTCATTATTGATTGTTTATTCATTATTGATTTTTTATTAATTATTCCATGGCTGTTGCCCAATAAGGCCGCAGCGCCGCGCGTACTCCCTAAAAAATATATCGTAGTACGACACAATTACATGAAACTTTTTAAAATAATCAATATTTCACTAAGGAACAGAAACCGTTAGTTAATATTTCAACGAAAAAAACAAACATCAATTCTTTCCAACAATCCGCCCCCAACAGAATACGTCTTCATTTACCGTGTTAATATCGAAAATTTATCTAGGGCGCGCGAAATTTGCGGCCGCACGGCCAGGCTGGCGGGAACCCTAATGTAGGAACAACCACAGCGAATACTCTCGAATGACCCCGATCAACTCCGAACTATAAGTACACCAGGGTCGCGGAATTTCTGCGGCCACAGTTCGAGTTCAGGTGCGGTCGGATTTATTACTGCTTTTCGTTGGGTCGACGAACGTCTTTTGCGTATTGACGTGTTTATTATTTTATCGGGTTGATGTTATAGACTTCACCTTGTTGGTATTTTCTTCGTGTGTTTAATTCATAATGAATTCAGTCAGCAACATTCTTGAACTGAATATTGGTTGGCAGGAATATTTGTTGGCCGACTAATTGAAATTGAAGGAACTGGGCCGGCCCTTGCCAGTTATAAAGTTATCACAAACGAAAAGCCGAGAACAGATAGATCTCTTCGCGACGTTTTTCAACAGACATTTACAAACAAAATAACTGGATATGTGAGCGTGAAAAAAAATTGTTATTTCGTTTTCCGTGTTTGTTATTTTACAAAATTGACTCAAGAATGAATCCCAACTGGGCAAAAAAAGGAACCAGTGAGTTACACCATCTTCCAGAAAAAATGTGGAATTATGAATCGTCTCGTGACCACAGCGATTCTTGCACTACCTTTGCCTTACTTGGTAAGGTAAATTTCATGTCCCAGGTAAGCTCTGCATTCAGTGAAAGCATTATTCAACATAATAATAAGATCGAAAAAAATAGATACATTCTAAAAAAAATTTCTATTACGTGAAATTTTGTAGCACTTCTTATTTGGCTCTTAGAGGTCACGATAAAGAGACTGGTCTGAGAATCAAGGAATATTTAAACAGTTAATAAATCTTACTGCAGAGCTTGACAAAAATTAAAATTTTCTCCCGAGAAAAATGTTCTGTGCGGTCCTACTCTTTTTTGAAAGATACAAATATGTTAAAAATAAGTCTTTGGGTGTGGTACACCCGAACAACTTACCCATACCGTTCAACCTACAATATTTACTACTTGCGCCCCCTCCGACCTCATACATAATGACTCGCCACTAGAATTATTCGAAATCTGAGATTCTTCTATATAGAAAATGACTCATTTCTTTTGGAAGCTACCGTCATATATTGGCAGCGAGTTTTGAAAATGTGAACTTTATTTTCAAATTTTCCACCGAAGCTCCCATTTGTGGATATATTCACCATTCTTATCAAAGTTGTCTCTCGTTGATCATATATACCTTCGCATTCATCCGGTTCCATCCGAAATAAATCTGAGTAAGACGAGGCCTCCAACGATTTTTGTTTGATAATCTCAACTATCTTTTCATATGGGACAGCTGCTAAGCTGAGTTTTCATATAACTCATTTGATAGATGCCCGTTATTGAGACACCAATTTCCAGCAGCATTTGGCAAGTAGTTCCTGAGATATCGAAGAATTGGACAATATTTTAACTTTGGTACTTTGCTACTGCAGATGAGTCATTGGTCACACAAAATTTCAGCTGACTATTACTCCGAAACCCCTTTGTGAATTTTGCCAATGAACGAACTTAATCGGGATATCCGAGCTCAAAGCCTACCTAGAACATTTCACGACTAGATGTTAAATAATTCATAACTCGGTACCTAAATCTATTACCGTAATTCAAGATACAAAAGCATTCAAAAAACAATTAATCTAGTTAATTTAGAAACATACAGTTTCGAAACTTCTATTGTATAACTTTTTTCAATTGCGTGTATTCCTTTGTGACACTATTTCATTCCATTTTCATTCACTGTACGATGGATCGAGTGATGTGATTTAAAATAAAAAGCTATTATTAATATTAAAACGGTGTCCACTTTTGAAAATCGATTTATTAGGCCACATATTCTACCAAAATGGCTTACGGGTGATTTGAACATAGATTCCCTCCAAAATCATCTTTCGGTATTACCCGAAGGACCGTACATTGCAGAAATGTATTTTCAGCATGGAAGGGGTCCATCTCATTTTATAGTTATGTTCTAGAACTTTGTCCATCAGAACTTTCCGAATAAGTGGATCGGTAGAGGAGGAACGCATACCTGGACCGCTAGATCACCGGATTTAAATCCCAAGATTATTTAATTTGGAAATATTCAAAATGTTTAGTATACTCGTCTGAAAAGGGAAGTAAGGAGATATGAAGTAGGGATATTAAAGCCGCCTATAATGGAACACGTAATAATCCAGACAGAATCAAAAATACTACCAGTAATATCTTGAAGGGCAAGTTTTGTTCGTGCACAACTTTCAACCTCTACGAACCCTTTAATGGAGAAAGAAAAATTTTTTCACGTGAGGGTGTTGAAAGGGGTTGAAAATTGTGCATGAACAAAATCGAAATGATCGACTGTCATTCGGTGACAAATTTCATCAGGTACCATCGTCTCGAAGTAAATGAGCCACGACAAAGTGCACATACTGAAAACCTGTTTGAAGTAACTGATTTTTCAAAAAAAAATATTTTTCTTGAAAATTTCTGCACCTTGCCATAAAAGTACCACATGACCTACTTTCCCTATTCAAAAAATTTAGTGGGTTGATGGGGATGGCACAGGGTGCAACAAAATTCTTTCAAAAATGCATAGAAATCTGTTAAAAGTGAAACAAAAATTGACCTGGATTTTGTTGCCAAATATTTTTCTTCTGAGAAAATGAATTTGTTCCATGATTTTGACGTGCACTGTATACATATATGTGAATGAAGTCTAGCCTTCATCTATTCAAGAAAATTCCATTTTAATGGGATAAAAATTTCGCTAACCGATTCAATTGTTTTCGAGAGAGGCCGACCGAAACTTCGCTAAAAACATCATCTTAAAATATGCTTATAAAATAATGTGGAGTCATTCTATTATTTTCTAACATTCTTGTTGAGTACAATCTGTATAGTAATTTTGTTCTTTTGATGCACCCTGAATTCGAACGACTAACAATTGCAATTCATATTTATTTCTAGCCAATGTATGAATCGATGAAATTTCTTATACCTTTCTATTTGTACATTTTTGTATAGAAAGTAATCTAGCAATCGATGCACTTCCAAATAGAAAGAAGCTTGATGGCACGACAAAAGTTTTGCGAATCCATCCGAAGAGAATGAATGAATTACAATATTGGTAGCCAAGAAATTGGTGGAATAATATAAGTTCATTGAAATCGATGTGAACAGTTTACCACTAGTTAGGTGGGTTACAAGAAATGTTGGTTGTTCTGGATTGTAAATGGAATCTGATTCTGTCAATTCCATACTCAGAGAAATAGATGTATTAGCAAAGTTTCTCATAATCCATATATGTAAATTGTGTGAAACGTGTAGGGATTGTTCTGTGTTTTTGAAGAACAGTTATTGTATTCGGAAAAAAATAAATCATTGTTATTTTATATGAAAACAATGATACTGAGCAGATCTACATATGGACAAAAAAATTTAAAAAATACAAAAGATCCAGAATAGACAAAAAAAAATTGAGAACAAAAAATTCAAAACATCCCAGCAAATGAAACAATTAAAACAAAACGAAAAGATCCATTCGAGGACATGAAAAAATGAAAACAAAAAAATAAAAGTAGAAAATAATGCAAAGCTCTATATTTAATGAAAATTTCTATGCCAGTTTTTTGCTACGATTTCAATGGGTTTCACAGAACGTTGTTTGATTCATAAGGTTTTTTGATGACAAAGACCAAATCAATGTAATCCTATCGAACATAATATATATTACTAATGAGATAGATGATATAAGCAACGTTGTGCTGAACCTACCCTTACGATTTCTACCCATTCGGATACTAATTTTTCTGTTCCACATGTGTAGGAAATCATGATCAAATTTATAGAACATGTATTCATCCTGTAAAGTATTTCCTAGTCATGGTAGATTGCCGAGAAACCTTGATTGCTTTGTCATTTTAATATTTCCATAATAAAATCATACGAATTAAGTCGAATCCATACTACAGTATTCGATGATACAATCAATGTTTCTCGCAAATGAATAAATTTCGAGTACCCTATATATGTATTTCGAAACATTGAAACTTGTAATTCTATATTGAAAGGAGAAAAAAATATTGTAATTCACATTGAAAAAATTTAAATGGAGCAAATACCTATGGACAACATTAATAAACAGAGCGAAAAGATCCAAAATGAAAAAAAAAAAATACGAAAACGAAAAATCCAAAAGATCCCAGCAAACGGACATAAAAAAACTAAAAAATGAAAAGATCCATTAGAGGACATGGAAATGCAGGCAAAAAAAATTCATGAAAATAAAAGACCAAAAAAGATAAAAAAACTGTATAATTATTAATCTCAATGTAATTTTTCTGCAATGGATCAAATGGGTTTCACAAAACGTTTTTTGATCTCTTTGATTTATTTAATGACAAAAACCGAAATAATCTGATTGTATCAAATATACTCGAATAAACTCAAGGAAAAGATGATATGACAAACGTTTTTTTGAAACCATACTTACGATTTCTACGCATTCGGATCCTTTGTTTTCCTGTTCCAAATGTGTAGGAAATCATTATTCGATTTCATGGATCCAAGAATAATTTATTGTTATCACGGAAAAAGCTATCTGCTCTGTACTCGTGTAAACTATTTCCAAGAAACATTGATTAATCTGTCATTTAAATATTTTCAAAATGAAATCATATCAATTACTCAAGTATTCGATCAAACAATCAATGTTTTTCGGAACTTGTTAAAATTTATACTTGTTTCATTTGTATTTAGTGATTGCATTCAAATGCTCTGTATATTTGCGAATACATATGAAAAAGAAACGATGAATTATCAATTATAATATCATACGGGCCAAAAATATGAAATGAAAAGATCGGAAAGGGACAAAGAAAATTGTGAAAATAAATAATCCAAAAGATCCCAGCAGATGGACATAAAAAATTTAAAGACACGAAAAGATCCATCGGAGGACATAAAATTAAGCTGTAAAATATATGAAAAAATAGGGGCAGACAATTATGGAGAGCTCCACATTCAATGAAAACCTCAATGCAATTTTTTTGGTTCGAATTTAATGGGTTCAACAAAACGTTGTTTTATCTATGAGTTTTTTTTGTGACAGAAACCAAATCAATTCAATTCTCTCGAATATGTACTTACGAAATAGATAACCAACTTTTTTATGAACCCTTTTCTATGATTTTTGCCCATTCAAATATCAATCCAGTTTTTCCTGTTCTAAATGTGTTGGAAATCATCGGATTGCATTGTATAAACATTACGAGTACTTTGTTTATCTGAAGGAATATTGTTATTCTATATTGAAAAAAGACGAATGTTGTAATATTATGTAAAAAAAGGAAAAGATAGAGCAAATACATATGGACAAAAAAAAAAAAGATCCAGAGTGGCAAAAAAAATTCGAAAACAAAAAATCCAAAAGATCCCAGAAAATGGACATAAAAAAAACTGAAAAATGAAAAGATCCATTAAAGGACATGCAAATGCAGTCAAAAAAATGCATGAAAAATAAAAGCAGAATAATTTGAAAAGCTCTGTATTCAATGGGAATCTCTGTAAATTTTCTGCACTGAATTAAATGATTTTCACAAAACGTTTTTCGATCTCTTCGATTTTTGACGATTCAATCTGATTGTATCGAATATATTCGAATAAACTCATGAACAAGATGATATGACAAACGTTTTTTTGAAACAATCCTTACGATTTTCTACGCATTCGGATCCTTTGTTTTCCTGTTTCAAATGTGTAGGAAATCTTCATCCAATTTCATGGATCTAAAAATAATTTATTGTAAGGGAAACATTGATCAGTCTGTCATTTTCAAATTGCGAAAATCAAATCATACCAAATACTCAAGTATTCGATAAAACAATCAATGTTTTTCGGAACCCGTTAGAATTTCTACTTGTTGGATTTGTATTTATTGATTGCATTCAAGTTATCTGTATGTTTGCAAATACATATTAAAAGTAAACAATTGTATTGTAATTTCGTATGAGCAGATTCATATACGGTCCAAAAATATTAAAAGAGTGAATAGATCTAAAAGGGACAAAAATTATGAAAATAAATAATCCAAAAGATCCCAGCAGATGGACATGAGAAAAAACTAGAGAAACAAAAAGATCCGAAAAATATATGAAAAAATTTTTGGTTCGAATTAAATGGCTTGTACAAAACGTTGTTTTATCTATGAGTTGTTTATGACAAAAATCAAATCAATATAATTCTCTCGAATATGTACTCATGAAATAGATAACCAACGTTTTTATGAAACAATTTCTATGATATCTACCCATTCAAATATGAATAGTATTTTCTGTTCTGAATGTGTAGTAAATCAGCCAATTTCATTGATCTGAGAATTTTTTGTAAGAAAACTGTGCACAAAAATAAGAGCAAAATAATATAAAAAAGTCCATATCTATTCAAAATCTCAATGTAATTTTTCTGCAACGATTTGAATGGGTTCAAGAAACTTTGTTTCATCTATTCGATTCCTCATGACAAAATTCAAATAAATCTGATTCAATCGAATATTATGAACTCGTAAAATAGAGATCATACGACCCACGTTTTTCTGAACCCATCCATTTCTACTTATTCAGGAATCATACTTTTTCCTGCTCGAAATGTGTACGAAATCATCTGATTTCATAGATCTAAGAACTATTGTAATCGAGGACAAAGAATCTTTGAAAAAAAGATGAACGAATGAAACGCCTCGAAGGCATTGTATTCATGAAAATTATTTCCTAGGCATGGTGATTTTCCGAAAAACTTTGATTGCTCTGCTATTTTTATTTTGTCGAAATCAAATCATACGAATTCGATCGAATCCACACTCAAGCATTCGATGATGCTATCGAAAGTTTTCGGAACTTATTGTTTGCATTTCTATCCGTTTCATTTGTGTACTGGGAGTGTGTTAAAATAAATGAATTTTGAAAGCTCTATATATTTTGAAAAATATTGTTTTTTTATTGAAAAAAATTGTTTCACAACTGATATTTTTTGTATAATTCTGTGAATTTTTTCTACGTCGTTCATTTCAACTTGTATCGTTTCATCAATTCCCAATGTACCACCCGTATTGTTACGATACTCATCGATGGGATGAGTTCTCAAATCTTCTATTACTAATTTAGCATAATTTCTTTGTTTCACTTGTACAATGTGCATCAATTACTAGATTCTGATTCATATCGAATAAAAGATTTCTACGAATTGTAATAATGACTCGATAAAATCGTTGCTTCTTGGCTGAAAAATAGATATAAATTGCAAACTGTGGATTCTTGATATATAGAGGGAGAATCATTCCACATTTTCAATAATGGGTATGTTTACCCATCTGGAAAAATTTTTTTTCTCCCGAAATCTGCCAGTCACAGTTTTTGCGCTGATGTTCTAGGGAATATCGTGGCCAAATATTCCTAAATATCTATATTCGATCTAAATGGTCTCTCACACCAGTTGCACCAACTGGTGAAGAATCTAGTGTCAAATTCGAGTATTAATCATTTATTTGTCTGATAATAATCTCAATCTTTACCAAACAATGAAAATAATACAGTGCGCGTCAGAATTATGGCCGTGTTCACTGAAAGTTTCAACGGATATTACGTGGACGTGTTTTCACTCGTCAAATGAAAACATGGAAAATTCACGTTTCCAGTTGTAAAATTGGGAATGTGGAAAATTTTGATGTTCGAGAAATTCTCGTGCAGTGGTAGTTGATCCCATTTCAGCAAATGGGTTCGTTTCGATCGTAAAATGAATTTTTGAAGTATCGAAACAGAACAGGTTATATATGTAGAGTAAACATTCGTAAAGCAGCGTTTAAATTCAATATTCAGTGCGCGTCAAAATTATGGAACATTCATTTTTCTCAGGAGAAAAATATTTGGCAACAAAATCCTGAAACAGGTCAATTTTTGTTTCACTTTTACCAAATTCTTATGCATTTTTGAAGGATTTTTGTTGCACCCTGTGCCATCCCCATTAAGCCTCTGAATTTTTTTAATAGGGAAAGTGGGTCATTTGGTACTTTTTTAGCAAGTTCTTTGTATCTTCTTCACAGGCGTGCAGAAATTTTCAAGAAAAAAAAATTTCCTTGAAAAATAAGTTAGCTCAAAGAGGTTTTCAGTATGTGCACTTTGTCATGGCTCATTTACTTTGAGACGATGGTACCTGATGAAATTTGTCACCGAATGAAAGTCGATCATTAATTACAGTTTTGTTCATGCACAATTTTCAACCCTTTTCAACACCCCCACGTGAAAAAAGTTTTTTTTCTCCATTAAAGGGTTCGTAGGGGTTGAAAGTTGTGCATGAACAAAACTTGCCTTTCAAGATATTACTGATAGTATTTTTGATTTTGTCTGTATTATTACGTGTTCCATTGTAGGTGGCTTCAATATCCCTACTTCATATCTCCTTACTTCCCTTTTCAGACGAGTACACGAAACATTTTGAATATTCCCAAATTAAATAATCTTGGGATCTAAATCCGGTGATCTAGCTGTCCAGGTATGTGTTCCTCCTCTACCTATCCACTTATTTGGAAAGTTCTGATGGACAAAGTTCCAGAACATAACTCTGAAATGAGATGGACCCCTACCATGTTGAAAATACATTTCTGCAATGTACGGTCCTTCGAGTAATACCGAAAGATGATTTTGGAGGGAATCTATGTTCAAATCCCCCGTAAGCCATTTTGGTAGAATATGTGGGTCAATAAATCGATTTTCAAAAGTGGACACCGTAGTAATTTTAATAATAGCTCTTTATTTTAAATCACATCCTCCGATCCACCCAACAGTGAATGAAAATTAAATGAAATAGTGTCACAAAGGAATACACGCAATTGAAAAAAGTTATACAATAGGAGTTTCGAAACTGTAAGTCTCTAAATTAACTAGATTAATTGTTTTTTGATTGCTTTTGTATCTTGAATTACGGTATTAGATTTAGGTACCGAGTTTTGAATTTTTAAACATCTTCATTTCAGCTTTGTGTTTTACACATTCTGCGAGGAGGTTGAAAGGGGTTGAAAGTTGTGCATGTACAAAACTGTAATGGTCGACTTTCATCCGGTGAAAAATTTCATCAGGACCATCGTCTCAAAGTAAATGAGCCAGGACGAAGTGCAAATACTGAAAACCTCTTCGAAGTAACTAATTTTTCAAAGAAAATTTTTTTTCTTGAAAATATCTGCACGCCTATGAAGAAGATACAAAGACCTTGCCAAAAAAGTACCACATGACCTACTTTTACTATTCAAAAAATTTAGAGGGTTGGTGGGGATGACACAGGGTGCAACAAAAATCCTTCAAGAATGCATATAAATTTGGTAGAAGTGAAAAAAAAAATTGACCTGTTTCAGGATTTCGTTGCCGAATATTTTTCTTCTGAGAAAATAAATTTATTCCATAATTTTGATGCGCACTGTATAGTAACGTCCGTTTATAACGAACTTCTATGGACCGACATTCTGAGACAATGGAGCTGACGATAAGGGCTTTTTTATAAATAGGACTGACACCTTGACTCATAGGCTGTAGTTTCGAACAGTAGAGCTGGATTTATGAACTTGACGTAACCGTTACATTTAAAATATAGGAAACGTGAATTGTCATTTATACAGTCGTCACTGCTTTATATATTCGTTGATGTGTCGCCATCCTGTCTTTCTGCTGACGTTCAAGATGGCCATGTTTTTATCATTTAACTTTGCAGTTCAGATTTGAACCAATATTGTTTGACGAGGATTGGGTAGATTTTACACTTCCACGAAGTCGGCCTTCGTTATCTAAGTTCAAACCTTCTTTACAGATATCGAGTTTCTTAGTTGATTCTTTCGGAGTAATTTCATGAGTGTAATATGATTATGAGATCACGAAAAGTGCGTTTGTTGGGGTCAATACGTGAGAAGATAACCGCTTCGGCAACGATTTTTTTAAAATTTTGTATCTTTGTTCAATTCCCATTAAATTTTTCATTCGACTCCTTTTTGGTATGATAAATTAACATAATCACAAGGAAGAATACCTGGCGATAAATCAATAAATATTTCCCTTTGATCAGAGCTAATCATCCAATCAACCAAAACATCTACATCGAAGAAGCGGATCCAAGGAGAATGACTACAGCTGTTTCACAGTTATTACTGATCGTCAGGTCAACTTACGTGTGATAAAACCGCACAGGAAATCTCGATACTTGTCACCTTCAGATCGAGATTCCTCCTGCGGTTTTATCCAAGGTAAGTTGACCTGACGATCAGTAATAACTGTGAAACAGCTGTAGTCATTTTCCAAAGATCCGCTTCTCCGGTGTAGATGTTCTGGTCGATTGGATGATTAGCTCTGATCAAGGGGGAATATTTGATGATTTATCGACAGATATTCTTCCTTGTGATTATATTAATTTACTATGCCTGGAGCTCCTTCTTCTCCATAAGACCATTTTTCTATTTATGTTATGTACTCGTTCGATATTTTCACTTAATGAGTATGGAAAAATCAAGCAAGCTTTGACGTGACGTCTGGAGCTTTTACGCGAAATTTGGCATGAACCTCAAACCTTCAAACCGTCATCTTCGAACCAATTGCTAAATTTCAAATCGATAACTTATGTAGTTTTAGAAGTATGGTTAAAAAAAAAAAAAATTTCACTGGCTATATTTAAGACCTGAAAGCAGAAAGCGATGAAACCAAAACACGAATTAGATTCGGGTTCTCATCGGGATCGTAAAGGAGGGAAAACTTCCGTTTGTGTTTGCAGAAAAGAGGAATGTTTGTGGTATAGTTAAAATATATGTGAGTGTCCCTGACGCAGTTAATATGTAATATATATTTTTGGGAATTCTTTCGTGCACTTAATTTTTTTCTCTTTGTAGAAAATGGTTTTTCTGATTTTTTTTCATTTATATTCCAAAATGAACCAACAATCTGAAAGTAAATAAAGAATGACTGACTGATGATGTCATGATGATTTCAATGATAAACATTTTGCAGATATGTGCATTTTTGAGAAAAACTCAACCAAAACACAAAATCGCCATCGCGCATGCTCGAAACGTTCAGAGCTATTGAGAATCCATTTTGAGAGCCGGCCGAATTAGCGAATTGGTATATTCGCATCTACTGAGAAGTGATACTCCCTCTGGCGATAGAAATTCGAACCCTTCCAAGCTAGTAGTTTTCCAACGTGCCCGTTATTTCAGCGTGTTTTCCTTTCTTTCAGCGTTCATTTTTGAGCTTTTGTGTTGTTCTCTGAGTTGAAATTTTGTAAACCGAAGTATTTGTAATATTCATTATTCGATTGGTTTCTTTCCGATTAAAATGTTCGATTTTATTCATTCGAAATGGCATCCTTCCGAGACCACTATTGTTGTGTGCTTCAACTCAATGTAATTCAAAGTCAAAGAAAAAAAATCATCTGGTGCCTCAAGTTTCCATTACTTCCAAATCCATTTGAAACTTGAGTTAATTCGGAAACAGCATTTGGCAGGGAACTCGTTGATAGAAGAAAGGCCTGAGTTTTGAAATTGAAGATTAGAAATCAGGTTATGAAGTACATGAAAAAGTATATTCACTGCATTTATCTGAGGAGGATTATTTTCATAAAGGTATATTACAATGTATTCATCTAAAATCTCTTCATGTTCGTATATTTTTAGGTGAAAATGAAAATAAGAGAATTTTAATGAAAAATGCTGTTCCTTCAGAGAAACAACTGAGCACTTCTGCAGCTACCTACTTCACATACTAGAAAAAATCATATTCGAAGAGAGTGATCTGATTGAAAAACTGACAAAAAATAAATATACTGTTACAGTTGATAATAATTCGCTAAAGTTATTTATATTTTCCTTTTCTTTCGAAATACGATGCAAAACGAACTAAATCAGAAAAACTTTCTAAACCTTATTCGTAGCTCGATTTCATCCCTTATGATAATACATTCTGTAAGCCACTAAATCCTGGTATTGATCATTCATAACATATCCAATTTTGAATTTGAAGTTTAGTATATAAAATGTCAATGATATGTCTGTAATTGCATACTATTTCAGTTCCAAAATACTTCTTCGTTTTCTCGAACTTAAACAATCCATCTGTCAGAAATCCTTTCATTTCTATTGTGTAATTCTGTGATATATATCATCTGATTAGGACCTTAGGTTATCATAGAAATGTTTTCAAAACTCTTTATAAATCAAACTACAAATAACAAACCGCGAGAGGAAGTCACGACACATGAAATGAAGAATTATACGAAATATCAAATTGTTCTTTATACAGAATGTCAATTTTTTAAATTTCTGAAGAAACGAAAAAAATCAGAAATGAGAAATATGTTCATAAAGGACTCTTTCCCTTTGGAAAGGTATCATCCTATATTGGCAGCAAATCGTGGTTGTGAACTATATTTTCACGATTTCCACCGAAGCACACATTCACGTTTTTTTTCGTGATGAACCTTTGCTTTTTCTCGCGAAATATTGGGCAGAAATTAAAAAACAATCTTCTTTCTCCTGTCTATCCACAGTTTCGCATTCATACGATCCTTTCCGCAATAATCCCTTGTATAGAACACCTCCTCCAAAATACTTCTTGAGGTCCTTATCAGAAAATCTACATATTCTTTTCACGTTGAACAGCTGTGAAACTGAGATTTCACTCTTTTACCAGCTATCAGTCATGAAGGCACATACTGTCCGAGATATGGAAGAATATGAAAATTAAGAAAAAAAATTCCAGTGATACAATCCTCAAGAAATTCTGCATACATCTTCACGTTGGTACATAAAAACTGCAAACGAAGCTCTAATTCGATCTAATCGGTATTTTTCAGTTATTGAGAAAACAGAATTGCAGCTGGTTTTAACCACGAAACTATTCGGATTTTTCCCTTTAACAAACTTGATCGAGATATTTAAATTCTTAACCTACTCTGAAAATTCGATGACTCTGTAGGTAATAATAATAATGCATACTGCTTTTCTAATCCTCAGAAGAGATTTCTTAACAATTAACATCAATATAAGGACTGATACATTACTTGCCAAAATTGATAGAGCAACATAATCGTTTTTGGATAATTAAGCAATATTGTGTCATAATTTTTTCTCGTATATCCAATTAATGCTCCTTAAAAAGTTGTTACGGTCGAACAGAATTAAATTTTTATTCTTCAGGTAGTCCAACCTTATCGTTCAAGACCATTTTGGGTTCAAAATAGGAAAATATTGTTTTGGTAAAACATAGTATAGCAAGGAGTAAATGATTAAAATTTGGAGAAAAAAATCTTAGAGATTTTTTCATCTGAACATTTTTTGGTACTTAAATATTTTAGTCGTTTTTTGCATTTGACAACAAACCAGTTGTTCCAGATCCAGAAGTCGATGTGTAGTTGTTGTTAAAATGCCTAGAGCAAGTGTACGCGGAATTTATCGCCAGCTAAGTGACTTTGAAAGAGGTCGATTTTTTGGTCTACTGTACGAACAGATCCAACAACTGTTATGAGATGTTGTCAAGCGTGGTTTGATAATGCCCAAAATCTAAGAACAGTAGACACCGGACATCGAACGGGTACAAATGGAGTTCAGGATCGACGTATTGCCATTAGAGACCGATTTGTGAAAACTCATCATTGGCTGATGGGTGATTAAAACCAAGGCCATTCTGTAACTGACCGAAAGATCTTTTGGATTGCACCATTATCGACCACCATCCTGTGTTACCTCTTACGGTTGAGCATCATCGGCAACGATTACAGTAGTGCAGAGAAAGACAACATTGAAATGTGGAATGGCATCAGGTCGTCTTTTCTGATGAATCTCGATTCTCCTTGGGCGCACATGATGGCCGAAGAAAGGTTAGACGACGTCGGGGAGAAAGACTTGACACTAATTTTGATGTTGAGCGTCATGTACACCGGACAGTAGGTGTTATGGTATGGGGTGCTATTGCACCTGCGAGTAGGTCACCTTAAGTCTTTATTCGAGGTAACATGACAGCACTGAGTTGCCTTAAAAAAATAGTGGAGCCATGTTTTCCTTGAACTTAATCGGCTCGAGAATCCAATATTTCAGCAAGATAATGCTGGACCTCATGTTGTCAGAGATAGTTGAAACTTTTTTGAAGCGACCCATGTGAATCTTTTGCCATGGCCGCCCAGATCTCCCGATCTTTCGCCCATAGAGCATGTTTGGGACATCATGCGTAAGAAGGCTGGGAAATTTACCCCAGCCCCACGGACTTTGGCGGCTCTGAGACATGAAGTAGACGGAAGTTTGGGATAGTATCCTTAAAAAAAAACACTGCAAATTTTACACAAAGGTTTATTATTTTCTTAGTTGAATAACCCAATATTCCATTGATTACTTGAACAACTTAGAACCCAATGCTATGATTCATTTTCGACATTATTTGAAATTTGCAGCGTTTCTCTTTATAACTCGGGAACCACTTGTTGGAAATCATCCGGGTAAAATTTTTTAGGTTTAGTTATGCAACAGTAATCAACGTTTAAAATTTCATGAAAATTGGGTGATAAGTTCTCGAGAAATATTTTTTTTTTCCCCCAACCCCCCAGTTAGAGCCCTCAGGGTACACCGATCCTGCTGAAAAGCTTGGAGGATCATTCCCGTGTGACACAAGATTTTTTCACCAAGTTTCAAGGATTTCCTTCCTGTACTTCCAGAGAAAAACCCCGAACAACGGACGGCGGACGGACGGATTTTTTTTATTCGTTTATTCAAATCTACATACTCCAAAACGTAAACTGTGAAATTTTCAGGGGGGCTTAAAATTTATTTTTGGTTGGTCGATCACCAAGGTTTATTATATATATATATATATATAACAATGTAGATACAGCTCCTCCACCAGAAATATCTCCAGAAGGTGTAAGAACAGATGAAATAAAATTTAGCAGTATAGCGAACATCAAGAATCTCTCTAACAAAATCATAAACTGCTTCAAGGAAGAAAACATAAAAATAGCACAATACAGTTTAAGAGCAGTAAAAAACATATACAGTAAGTTGAAAGATCAAACACCAAAAATGGTACAATCCAATGTGATTTATAGGATTGAATGTAGGGATTGCAATGGAAAATATGTGGGGCAAACAACACAATGGTTAAAAAACAGAATAGCGTTACACAAAAGTGATATTAGAAAAGGAAATCAAAGATGTGCGTTGGCAGAACACTCCATAGAGAAAAAACATGAATTTAATTTTGATCAGGTTGAAATTCTGGACAAGCATACAAATTACAACAAAAGACTGATACTAGAGATGATCCACATCAACATGAAACTGATGTAATTAACAAAAAATCGGACACTAGGAATTTAAGCAACATTTACACATACCTACTTACCTGCCCCAACAGAGAACCATATTATGAAGGACCTAGAGATGAATGATGATGAGACAAGATTTTATATTTAATGATTTTTGTATTTTAAAAAAAATTTTTTTTGTGTTTTTGTTTCTCTGTTTTGTTTCTTGTCCGTTTCTTTTCCCTTTTTATGAAATTGATATGAAAAATGCATGCAATGGTGACAAGAATAGAATTATAAATCAGACTGGTTAAAAAATCATACAACCGAGTCCAAAGAAAAATTTGTTTTGACAAAACAATATTTCAAATGTCAAATGGATGATGAAAATTGATACGCAATTATACACGAAATAGGAGACGATCTGAATGTTAACGAATTTAAGTTTAAATTTCAAAATACCAAAACATCGTAGAAGTTGTAAAAATCTCAAATTCTGTAAGTCTGTGTTGTCTTTATTTAAATGTATCGATCTAATAACTGTATAAAACCTTTGTTAGCAGCCCTGAGGATGGAATAAAATATTCCGAAAGCTTGGCAAGAGAAAAAAGAGTTTTCTTTATCACACCAGGTCGAGACCCTTAGAAAAACGAGAGTAGATATAAACGACCGTGACACGAATACACTTATATATATACAGGGTGATTCATTAAGGTTGGCCACCGGCCGTATCTCGGAAACCGTTTATCCTATAACTTCCGGAAAAAAATTCTAATGACAAAATCGGCCCCTAGAAAATGATTAAAAATATTTTCAAGTTCGTAGTTCCCCACTAGAGGGCGCAATCTATCACTTGTAAAATATAATCTCATTTTATACGGAATATTGTCCAGCTAACAGTGGTAAAGAATAATAAAATAGGAAAATAGTCTTTCTATTCAACAACTTCTGTTTGAGTAATTTTTCTATATTTCCTTTTTTTTAGTGATGGGATGAAAAAACTTTTCTTCACAAAAAAAACACTCTCATTTCTGTATGCGTGAACAGATTTTCATGTAATTTAATTTTATTCGAAGGCCATTAAACTCAGATCACAGAAAAATATGACAACAACATACCGGGTGATCCAATTAAAAACTACAGGCTGTTTTATGTCACTTCACCCTATTTGCGCGTTTTACTGGAGAATTTCAAATGCAATGCTATGATTCTAACCGACTGAGAATAAGCTAAGCATTATCACCTATTGACTTGTTAAAACCGCAGACAGATATCTCCGGTCATTCCGAAGATATTAACATTTTTGCAGATTTCGATAAGTGTTGATCAACCCTGTGAAATTCAGGAGGAATTGAGTTATTTCATCATCTAAACAATCAAATGAAAAAAAAAAACTTATCAAAAATGTATCTCACTCACAAAACAAGCTGATCTAGTAAGCTTTGGCGTTACTGTTCATTCTCGGTTTCTATAGCTGTAAAATTTATTTAGGTCGATTGCAAACTACTAGTTTATGAGGCCTCATTATTCAAACGGAGAAGCATATGATATGCTTAATGTTCATGCTGAATGTTTAGAAAATGCAGTAGCTGAAAGGGAATACCCGATACGATATCCTGAAAGGCGTCGTCTTTCCAGAAAAGTATTCAAAATATTGACACGAAGACTGCGACAAACTTGGAAGGTTCAATATGTTGGAAGAACAAATGGAAAACGTCGAAGCCGTAATGAGGATAATATCATAAAAGTTTTGGCTTATGTTTATGCTAAATAACATTTAAGCATCCGAAAAATTGCAAGTGATTTGGGATCGAATTATTCGCTACTTCAAAGTATACTAAAGGACCATAAACTGCATCCGTATCATGTTGTCTTGCACCAAGAATTGAAAGAGACGACAGGACTTTTGCAATTGGTTGAAACGAATGCTTAACGGCGAACCTAACGTCCTTCATAGAATATTATGGACTGACGAGGCTACTTTTTCCAGCAATGGTAAAGTAAATTTTCACAACCTCCACTACTGATCATCTAACAATCCATATTGGCAAAGATATGTCAATAATCAGAATCGCTGGAGTGTTTACGTGTGGTGCGGAATTTTTGATGGAACAGTTTTCGGACCATTTTTCTTCGATAGTATCTTAACGGGACAAAAGTGCTTGAAATTTTAACGGAAAATTTTCGAAATTTTTTAGAAGATATTGCTATTCAAATCTGGTTAGATATGCGGTATCAACAAGATGGTTGCCTGGCGCATTATGCTGCTAATGTTAGGGAATAAGATACCGTCTTCTCAAAGAGGTGGATTGGACGAGACAGTATTTTTCCAGTAAGATCACTCGACCTCACAGTATTAGATTTTATTTTTGGGGGAGAATGAAGACTTAGTTTTCCGAACACCCCCAGCTACAAGTGAGGATATAAAAAATAGGTTTCGACAGGCAGCTGAAACTGTGACCAGTATCAACTAAAGAAAGACTTAATTTATGTATAGAAAAAAATGGTAGACATTTTGAATATTTGAAATGATTATGTATGAGGGTTGTTTTTTGTTCAAATATTTTCGTTGTTGCTTATTTTTGTTTCATTTTATCGTATTATTGTTATTTCATGTGTGTTTAGTATTTTTCTGCGTTGTCATGACGACTAAAGTAACTTTCTTGTTGTTTCAAGCTCACAGAATCGAACACCACTTATCAAAATTCACAAAAATATTAATATCTTCGGAATGACTGGAGGTATCTGTCTGAGGTTTTAACAAGTCGATAGGTGATAATGCTCAGCTTATTCTTAGTCGGTTAGAATCATAGCATTGCATTTGAAATTCTTCAGTAAAACGCGCAAATAGGGTGAAGTGACATAAAACAGCCTGTAGTTTTTAATTGGCTCACCCGGTATATTGTTGTCATATTTTTCTGTGATCTGCTTTTAATGGCCTTCGAATAAAATCAAATAACGTGAAAATCGGTTCACGCATACAGAAGTACGAGTGTTTTTTTTGTGAAGAAAAGTTTTTCCATCCCATCACTGAAAAAAAGGAAATATGGAAAAATTACTCAAACAAAAGTTGTTGAATAGGAAGAGTATTTTCTTATTTTATTATTCCCTACCACTATTAGCTGGAGAATATTTCGTAAAAAATGAGATTATATTTTACAAGTGATAGATTGCGCCCTCTAGTGGGGAACTACGAACTTGAAAATATTTTTAATCATTTTCTAGGGGCCGATTTTGTCATTAGAATTTTTTTCCGGAAGTTATACGATGAACGGTTTCCGAGATACGGCCGGTGGCCACCCTTAATGAATCACCCTGTATATATATTATATTTGATTTCATCAAATAATGAACCAAAATAGACCATCTTCTTGCATCAATGCCAAGACGTGTTTGGGTGTGATAACTGCGGTGAACAACTACATTATTAAAAAATTCAATAAAGAAAAAATGTAAACCTTTCGTTCTTCTCCAAATTTAAATCACTTACTCCTTGCTATACTATCTATTGTTTTACCAAAAAAATTAGAATATAAACAGCTTCTGGGTGTTGCAGTTTTTTTGTCAGTTAATATATATGGGATTTCTATCAAGCAAGCCCTGTATATTGAAACATCAGAATTTGATGGAAATACCTCAAAAAAGGACAAAATCATCCATTGGAATCGGTAGTTTTTTCATCCCGCATGTCAAATTGCTTATCAGAAGTTTGTCGAAAGACTATTCAATGGTGAAATTCTACTCAATTCTCAGAAAAATCGTACTCCGTACCCCAGAACAATTTTCTAAGTGTGTGTTTAATTTTCGCATTCTTGGCCGTTTCATGATATTACCGATTGATTTTTTATCATGTCTGAATTATTACGTGCTCTATCGAAGGCAGCTCCGTTATCCTCACTTTCCCTTCCCTATCTCAGTAATAATAATAATAATCTAATACAGTAACTTTTTGAATACTCCCGAAGGAAATAATTGATAGGATTTAAATCAGGTGATTCAGAAGTACAGGTATGCGGTGCACCTATCCCTAGCCACATATACAAAATGTTTTGTTCCAAAAATTTCATGACCACGAGTAGGCTGAAGAGAAACCACAAGCAATAAGTTAAACGATAATCCAGTACAGATTTCCGAAAAAGGTATGTTGTCCACTTTTCAAAAATCGATTGATCTTCCACATATCCTACCAAAATGGCTTATAGGTCATTTGTACTTAGATTTCATCTGAAATAATCTGTCGGTATTACTCGAAGGATCGGACATTGCAGAAATGTATTATATTTTTAACATGGTAGGGGTCCATCTCCTTTTAGAGTTATGCTGTAGAACCTTGTGTATCAGAACTTTCCAAATAAGTGGATATGTAGAGGTGGAACGCATACCTGGATCGCTAGATCGCCAGATTCAAATCCCAAGATCAGTGAATTTGGGAATCATCAAAATGTTCAGTGTATTCGTCTGAGAGGATGTAAGGGGATATGAAGTAGGATATTAAAACCGCCTACAAAAGAACACCCAATAATCCATACAGAATCAAAAATACTATCAGTATTATCATGAAGCAGGCAACAATCTGAATTTAGAAAACTGTGTTACTTTGAAACTTCCTCTGCGATTCATTTTTGAGTTTTTTTTTGATATATTTAATTATTCTTTGTTGTTTATTTTAGATACGTTTTTCAAAATTGATGTTTTTCTGGAAATTGTTCGAAATAACAAGAAATACAAATTTATACAAATTTCCAATTAGTAGGATAAGAATTTTTTTTCAATTCCCTCTCGAAATACGATTTTTCTGAGAATGAAGTGGAATTTCACCATTGGATCCAATCTTTCCGTGAAACTTTCCATAAGCGATTTGACGTGCGGGATGAAAAAATTTCTGATTGCCATGAACAATCTTCTGCTCTTTCCAAATATGTTGATCAAATTCTTAAATTTCAACATACTGGGTGTTGAATCTCAGCTTGGTAGAAATCCCATATTTTTCTAATACGGATCAGGCTTTTTAAATTATTTGCATATGTCGATTATACTGGGTTCCAAAGGTATGAGGAAGAATTGAAAATATTTGTGAATACAAAAACCACCCTGTATCTTGGTTATGGAATTGATGAGACCTATCCTAAAAAAGATTTTTGGGCTCTTTTAGGGAATCTCTACCTATGGTTACCATATGTTTATTTACCAATAAAACACTCTGTATATCCAGGCTCGAAACCTATATTTAAAATTTAAAAAATCTAGATATATTCCTTCGAACACGAATTCTTCTTCAGTGAGTTCGAAAAAATTCACCATTTTCGGATCACAATTCGAAAATAACAGTCATTTGAACCAAATGGTAACATTTCTTCTCCCTAGAGCAGGCGCGCTAACAACACAACATGTATGGCTTCTCCGGTCTGATGAACATTTATGTGCTTTTTCTTCAGAGAAACCGCTCCAAGCTCAGAAGTGCGTTCGAAGTCTTGTCTCGAAAGAATTCGAATATGTATATGAATGAAGTCTAGCCTTCATCTATTCAGAAAAATTCTATTTTAGTGAGACAAATCTTTCGCCAACCGATTCTGTTGTTTTCGACAGGGGCTGTCTGAAATTTCCCAAAAACATCATCTTTGAATATGATAGTTGAATAATTTGAAGTCTTTTTATTTTCCAACATTCTTGTTGAGTACATCTGAATCGTAATTTTGTTCGTTTGATGCATCTTGAATTCGACAACAATTGCAAAACACATTTATCTCTAGTCAATGCATATGAATCGATGGAATTTCTTATACCTTTCTGTTTCTACATTTTTATATAGAAAGTAATCTAGCAATCGATGCACTTTCAAATTGAATGAAGCTCGATGGCGTGACTAAAGTTTTGCGAATCCATCCCACGAGAATGAATTAATGAAATTATTATTGGTAGTCCAGAAATTGGTGGAACAATCTAAATTTATTGAAATTGATGTAAATATTTTACTACTAGTTAGGTGTGTTACAAGAAAGTTTGGTTGTCCTATAAGGTTCGGGATTGCAAATGCAATCTGATTCTGTCAATTCCATAATCAGGTAAATAGATATATGAGCAAAGTTTCTCAAAATCTATATATGTGAATTGTGTGAAAAGTGTAGGGATTGTTCTGTGTTTTTGAGGATCATTCATTGTATTTGAAAAAAAAAATCATTGTAATTTTATATGAAGAAAAGACTGAGCAGATACATATGGACAAAAAACCTAAAATATCCAAAAGATCCAGAATGAATAAAAAAACATTAAAAAGATCCAGAATAGACAAAAAATAGATAAAACAAATTCTAAACATCTCAGCAAATAAAAAAACAAAAACAACACTAAAAGATCCATTCGAGGACATGAAAATGAACACAAAAAAAATCAAAAAATAAAAGCAGAAAACAATGCAAAGCTCTATATGTAATGAAAATTTCTATGCAAATTTTTTGCTACGATTGCAATGGGTTCCACAAAACGTTGTTAAACGTTGATAAGATTTTCAATGACAAGGACCAAATCGAACATAATATATATTACTAATGTAAAAGATGATATGAGCAACGTTTTGCCGAACCTATCGTTATGATTTCTACCCATTCGGATACTTATTTGTCTGTTCCTCATGTGTAGGATATCATCATTAATTCATAAATCTTGAAATAATTTTTCGTAATTGAGGAGAAAGAATCAGTGTGAAAAAAGTATATTTATTGTATCCATCATGTATATCTAAAGTATTTCCTGGTCATAGTTGTTTGCCAAGAATCTTTGATTGCTTTGTCATTTTAATAGTTTCATAATAAAATCACACGAATTTGATCGAATCATACTACAGTATTCGATGATACAATCAATGTTTCTCGGAAATAAATTTTTCGAGTACTCAATATATTTAGAGATATCTTATAATTCTATATTAAGAAGAGGAAAAAATATTGTAATTTAAATTAAAAAAATCAAAATGATGCAAATATATATATGGGCAAATATAATTAACAGAGCGAAAAGATCCAAAATAAAAAAATACGAAAATTAAAAACCCGAAAGATTCCAGCAAATGGACATAAAAAAACTAAAATATGAAAAGATCCATTAGAGGACATGGAGATGCAGTCAAAAAAATGTATGAAAAAATACGAGCAGAAAAAGATATTTATTGTATTCATCATGTAAAGTATTTCCTAGTGATAGTGGTTTGCCAAGAAACCTTGATTGCTTTGTTATTTCAATATGTTCAAAATAAAATCATACGAATTTGATCGAATCCATACTAAGGTATTCGATGATACAATCAATGTTTCTCGGAAATAAATTTATTTCGGGTACCCTATATATTTAGAAGAATCTTGTAATTCTCTGTTGAGAAGAGGAAAAAATATTGTAATTTAAATTAAAAAATCGAAATGGAGCAAATATATATGGGCAAGAATAATTAACAGAGCGAAAAGATTTAAAATAAAAAAAAATACGAAAATTAAAAATCCAAAAGATCCCAGCAAATGGACATAAAAAAACTAAAATATGAAAAGATCCATTAGAGGACATGGAAATGCAGTCAAAAAAATGTATGAAAAAATATGAGCAGAAATAGATGTTTATTGTATACATAATGTAAAGTAGTTCCTAGTGATAGTGGTATGCCAAGAAACCTTGATTGATATGCTCAAAATAAAATCATACGAATTTGATCGAATCCACTACGGTATTCGATGATACAATCAATGTTTCTCGGAACTAAATTAATTTCAAGTACTCAATATATTTAAGAAACTCTTGTAATTATATGTTGAAAAGAGAAAAAAATATTGTAATTCGAATTGAAAAAATTGAAATTGAGCAAAAACCTATATTCAAAGTTAATAAACAGAGCGAAAAGATTCAAAATTAAAAAAAATACGAAAACAAAAAATCTAAAAGATCCCAGCAAACGGTCATAAAAAAACTGAAAAATGAAAAGATCCATTGAGGACATGGAAATGCAGCCAAAAAAAATATGAAAACAAGAGCGACAAAATATTAAAAGGTCTATATTTAATGATAATCTCAATGTAATTTTTTCGCAATGAATCAAATGGGTTTCACAATTAAGCCGTAAAATATATGAAAAGTAATAGGGGCATGTAGCTCCATATTCAATGAAAATCTAAATGCAAATTTTTGGTTCGAATGTAATGGGTTCCATAAAACCTTGTTTTATCTATGAGTTTTTTATGATGAAAACCAAATCAATTTAATTCTCTCGAATATGTACTCATAAAATAGATAACCAACGTTTTTATGAACCCATTTCTATGATTTCTACCCATTCAAATATTAATCCAGTTTGTCCTGTTCTAAATGAACTGGAAATCATCCGATTTTTTTGATCTAAGAATATTCATTGTAATCGAGAAAGCGGGATCTGTGAAAAAAAAATTAACAAATGCATAGCCTCGAGAGGATAGTACGAGTACTTTGTATATCTGAAGGAATATTGTAATTTTATATTGAAAAAGACGAATATTGTAATATAATATAAAAAAAGAGAAGAATCAGCGAATACAGATGGACTCAAATAATAAAAAGAGCGAAAAGATCCAGAGTGGACAAAAAAAACTAAAAAATGAAAAGATCCATTGCAGGACATGAAAATGAAGCCAAAAAATGTGCACAAAAATGAGAGCAAAATAATATAAAAAGTCCATATCTATTGAAAATCCTCAATGCAATCTTTCTGCAATGATTTGAATGGGTTCACAAAACTTTGTTTTATATATTCCGTTTTCAATGGCAAAATTCAAATTAATCTGATTCAATCGAATTACATGAACTCTTAAAATAGAGATGATACCACCAACGTTTTTCTGAACCCATCCATTTCCACCTATTCAAGGATCATACCTAATCTTTGAAAAATGTGAACGAATGAAACGCCTCGAGATTCGTTTGCATTGTATTCATGTGAATTTTTTCCTACACATGTTGATTTTCCGAAAAACTTTGATTGCTTTGTCATTCTTACATTGTCAAAATCAAATCATGCGAATTCGATCGAATCCACACTCAAGCATTGGATGATGCGGTAGAATGTTTTCGGAACTTATTGTTTGGATTTCTATCCGTTTCATTTGTGTACTGTGAGTGTGTTTAAATAAATGAATTTCGAATGCTCTGTATGTTTTGAAAAATATTGTTATTTCATTGAAAAAAATTGTTTCACAACTGAACTTTTCTGTATAATTCTGTAAATTTTTTTATACGTCGTTCATTTCAACTTGTATCGTTTCATCGATTTCCAATGTACCACTGTATTGTTACGATACTCATCGATGGGATGAGTTCACAAATCTCCTATTACAAATTTAGCATAATTTCTTTGTTTCACTTGTAGAATGTGCATCAATTACTAAATTGTGGTTCATATCGAATTGTATATAAATACTCAAAATATTATCGGTTAAATCATCAACCATTGGCTGGAATATATGGAACTCGATAGTTATGTGTTCAAATTCAAGATGGATCGATGGAACGAAATTATGTTTATTATTGAAGTCAAAAGAACATGGTACAGTCTCGAATAAAAACGAATTCTAGGATGGTGTAAGAGCCAGAAAATATTAAAGGAACTTTAAGAATTCACATATCGGCAGCATTATTTCGGAGTATATGCTCAAAAGAGTTGAACATTGAATATTTTGGATTAATAGTCCTAAAAACAAGCAGAACAATTTCTAAATTGATTTCTATGAATAAAAATTAGCTTTTTACGCAGTTGTTCTGGTGAACAGCGCATTATCGTTTTCTGCGAATGTCCAGTTTTCAAAGTTTGAAACCAAAAATGGTCTTAACGAATCCGTGGTCAAATTTTATTCTGTCCTTCCGTATGTGCTCTTACGTTCGAGGGAAAGGACCTAGTTTCTTAAAATTTCAAATATCTCGGTCAAGTTCGTTGATGGGTGGAATCAGCCGGACGGTTTCGAAATTATGCCTATTTGAAATTTTGTGGTTAGTTCTTCAATATGTCAAGAAGTGCTTATGCGATCAGTTCGAAACTTCGGAATTAATTGAAGAATATCAAAGCAACGTGTTCCACAATTATCAATAGTCTTAGTAGATTCTGTTGGTAGTTATTGTATTTACGATCGGCAGTAATCACAATAATGTTCGAAAGAAACGACTTGGAGATCCGATATTATGTGGTAGGTTTGGGATTTCGAAGGCCAGATTCTCGATTGGGTAAAATCGCCCCTATGATCCAAATTTCCAAAAACACAGATCAGGTATAACCGAAATCCAGTATTCGTTCGAAAAATGATAGCTTGAAGCTTCATGCAGAATTTCGTGCGGACCATATGGAAAAATCTTTTCAGTAGGAAGTGAAGTTGCATTTGTCAGGGTCAATACGTGAATAGGTGACCGCTTTGCCAACGGCTCTGACAAGCGCGTAAAAGCTCAAGAACTTGTAACGTTACAAAACGCTCCACTGTCGATTTCAGTTTCCATCGCGAAAATACGTCATACTAATAATTTCAATTCCAATCGCAAGCAAAAACGCCTTACTGAAATTATATGATCGGTCGCTAAAAAACGCTCTTCGCTTTGACGGTTGAGTGTGTGTTTCGCATGCGCGACCCTTTCAACTCGGTCCAGGCGATGGAAAATTCTTTCTTTTGGTGCGTAAGAAGTTGAAGATTCAACACCTTGCTAGAGTTTAACGAATAAACGAACTTCGTAATCCATTAACATCGTGGAATTTTGAAGTTTTATTGTTTCTTATAAGACGTCTATTCAAAAGGCGGTAAGTACTACGTATATCCCGACCAATATTTTTTGCTTTTGTGAATGCCAGATTGTGATTTCTGATTTATTTCATTCCATGCAGGTTACACAGCTTAACATTTTCCTTTGTATCATATTGTTCATTTGATTTCTTGTCTCATTCTTATTATCGAATAACGTGCTCTTATTCCTGAGTTCTAGATATTTCATCTCATATTTATTAACTTGTAAATTGTTTCAATAACGTCTAGAGTCGCTGGGAATGAGATCACGTGTTACAAGCACTATCTTATAGTTTTTAAATTCGCAGTCTTTGTACCGGGGCTATCGCCCACTGAAACATCTTTGTACCGGGGCTATCGCCCACTGAAACATCTTTGTACCGGGGCTGTCGCCCACTGAATCATCTTTATACCGGGGCTATCGCCCACTGAACCCTCTTTTCACCGAGCTATCGACTACTGGATTACTTTTTTACTGGGACTGATGCCCATTTGAATATCCTACTACCGGACCCAGAGTTTGACTGGATCATCTTAGTACTGGAAGCAATTATTGCTGGATTATCTTGGTACTGGAGCTGATCATGGTTGGAATACCTTTATTCCGAAACTTAATTCTGGACTTTATTCTGGATGGAATCTCTTGAAACTGGACTACCTGCATAATACCTGTATTTTGAAGGATCATACCACCGGATCCTTACTATTAAGATAAGTGCTTCTTCGAATCCCGGATCTCAGATTCACTGTACCTAAATTTGTGTTTGTAAATAGCAATTTTAATTGTAAAGTTGAAATAAATAGATAGGGAGTAAGAGGTTGCATCGTTACCACCAGATTAACGATTAGGGATACATTCAGGAGTTAATTTAACAGGAGTGCTGTTTCAGATTTTTTGAGATATTTTCAGGCTACAATAATTTCTTTCAGAAATATTCATATTCGATATAAAATATCCAAACATCAAACATGCTGTCGGGATACAGAGTAAGACGGCCACCGTGAAAAATAAAAATCTGTCAAATGACGGCAGTGGTTTGGTGGTGAGGCGTGGCCCTTTGCCGGAAAAATGTTTTCCTGTTAACAGGGGATCATCCAACCATTCGCTGTTGGGTGTGCATTGCTGTTTCCTAGAGAAGCATGGGAGATTCGGCAACAATTACACTAGCCTTGACAAGCTAGTCGTGTAAGAAACTTGTAGATATAGTTGGAATGAGACCTTAAGGTTTCGCAATCTTCAAACACATTTTGAGTCATTGAATAAAATTTACTTCATAATAACAGCTAAAATCTCAAAAATTACAGATGAGAGATAATGTCAATTTACGAAATATTAAAATTTTTCGCAGTGGAACAACCGCAGTTTTCATGAAGTTTTTTGATATGAGCGGAACGGTAGAGCTACAGTCAATTCTGTCCCGAAGGACCTGCAAGTATTAAATTGTATACCACATTTCTTCTGCGGTTCCTTCAAGAATGGCTCTGTTATCCTGTTGACGTTAACAGGACGCGAAGGGTCCTCAAGAGTTACAAAACTCGAAGTATTTCGTAACTAAATAATGTGCATTCTTCCAGTGGCGTATGATGTAAAGGCTGGAATGAGCAAAAATTCATGAGGAATGTATGTATGGTACTGGTTATGACATTAAAAACTGCTCACTATACGGAGAATAGTGGATGTGAAATCAATGTCCGGTCTTAACCGATGAATTCCAACACTACGGTTTTTCCACGAATGGTGATATTGCCATGTGGACGTTTGCACGACTATGCGAAGGGTCGTCATATCACTATTCGAAATTATTCGCAACTATACTCCATTCACTTTTAGAAACTATCCCGGTTGGCCGTGATTTAGGTCTATCAAGTTTTTTTTCTTGAAACTGACGCAGATTGGCATTCGTGAAATATCGGCAATGTCAAAATAATTCTCAGAGACGTTGCCAAATGCTCAACATAATCGTCACGCTTGGAAACTAAAAATGCCGAAGTTAGTTTTGGAGAAGCAGAGACAAAGTATCAGGAAGTGCTATGTAAAATTGTAGTATGCTTTTTATGATAGTAACCCTGATAATTTGGAATCAATAATTTATCCCAAGCTATCCAACATTTTCGACGTTTTTGAGTGAAAACCCATTGTATCGATCACATAGATTTCTAAGAACTTTGTAATTTGAGTTAGTTCTTTTAAGATGACAGAGGTTTTGTAGTACCACTACATTTTCATACTGGAGTTGCACTAGTTGTGCAACAAGGTAATGTCTTGTGTAGACTTATTTCTTGAGAATTTCGAAAAGTAGGGAATTCAATGGGTTTTTCTGTTCGTTTAGAAGTTTTACAGCAGGGTTATTCGAGTGCTTTTATTTTTTCTTCGGTTGGACTATCACAAAGTAACGGACTACTGTATCCATTATTTTTCAGTAAATTTTCAACACTCTATTGTTGATTTCCGCACAAGAAAATAGCACAACTGAATCTTCCTACTTTGCTTATATTTTCAAGTATTTCCAGTGTTAACAGAGAAAAAGGTTTTTTCAGCATTCGCCAGGTCTTTGGAATGATTGAATTCACATATATTTTCTCAAATTCATTATTTTTCCAAAGTAAATTCACATGTTGAAAAATACGTAATTACTACGACCCCTATGTAGAGGGAACAACGTTGTGTGATTATCCTACAGGAAAAGGACTATAATAGAATGTCATGGCCAACTGGGATAGTTTATAAAAGTGAATGGAGTATAAATTGCACTTGATCTCAAGAATAACACCCCTGTTTAGCACGAATTCAATAAAGCGTATATTGAATATAATTGAATATCTGTGATCGTGAAATTTTACTGAGTATGGTGAGTGACAATACTCAATTTTTTTAAAGGTTTTTTCTGGTTTTTTACTCCCAATATCTGAAACAACGATTAAAAATTAAATAAAAATTGTTTTTTCCTGGAAAACGCCCTTGCGGATTGCAGGATAGAGCTAATTGACAACGGCAGTTTCTTGGAAAAATAGATTGCCCAATGAACAATTCAAGTTTGATATAAACGATAAACAAACGAACTGCAACGTTTCAGGCTACGAATCTGACTTTCATCAGACAAACCAGAATATTTTTGGAATTATTTCCTTTCGATTTTTCATTTCGGAACTTTTTAAGAATTGACATTTTTATGAAATCACAGCATCACACATTTGTGGAAAGACATATATGTGCAGGCATCAATGTACAAAATTTCAATTGAAAAATATAGATATTTTTGGGGTAAACCTATTTTCTGTGACATCCGGTGTGTAATAGGGATATCAGTTTGATTCAGGATCATCGAGAGGATCATTCAAATATATCAGATCAAGCTGAAATCTTGTTCGTGGTTATGAAATGGAAGCTTGAAAGTTATGCGACATTTTTTAGCGTTTCCATAATTTCCCTACATAATTCGAACGATTTGACATCTTCCAACTAACTACCAAGTCTTAATTCAATCGGGTGATAATTTTCCGAAATAAGAATTCTTGAAAATGGCGTGAAATTTCATTTTCCAATGGTATGATCCTCGTTATATTTTACACAGGTTTGTACGTCGGTTTTTTCTTCCTGAATATCCAATGTTACTCATCGCGAAATTTTCCATAGAGTTGCGCAGCGGTATTAAACAACTAATTTTCAAATTTCATAGGGATCGTATTACTATTTCTGGAATTAAAAGAGCAGTTAATAACGATTGAAACCTATAAATCAGGTACACAATATTTAATCACCTCCAATAAACTTTGAAACGTAATTTTTTCAAAATTATAATAAAATTTTGAACAAGATACAACAAAATATGTACAAGTAAATAATAAGATAAATATAATATTTCGAATAAAAAAAACAAACAAATGAAAAAATCTTCTCATAGGGGGGTTTGGTAATTACCTCCATTTTGAGACTGTTTCCAAATCCGTTGTGTTTTAATTGGGACAACCTGTTGATCGAAAAATCAAATGGCAAACCCGACAGTGTTTTTGCGCGCATGTTCTAGGGGAACAGCGAGCTATCGTTTTGTCCAAATGTCTGTAATTTTGGATGATAGAGCCGAAAATGGTCTCAATCGACTAGGTTGGACTCACTGATGACGAATCCGGTGTCAAAATCGATTCTGTCCTGCCGACCGGCTGGCCGTTCGAGGACACGATAACTGTCGACAGAAGCAAGCTAGCAACTTGAAACTTTCAGGGAAGGTACCGCATCAGAATGCCGCGGTTAAGTTCGTTAATGGGCCAAATCGGTGGAATAGTTTCGGAGTTATAGGCACTTGAAATTTTGAAGTTATTTATTTTTTATTTCAGAAACTACTCGAGCGATTGGATTCAAACTTGGCAGTTAGGTGGTTATAACGACGCGCAACTTTGAGCCAAATTTGTCAGAATCATACTGTCAGTAAATTAAAAAAAAAATTTTTCTCGGAATTTTTTTCCAAGAATTTTTTTTTCGGAAACCATTCATCATATCCAAAAAAAAAATTCCACTCACACTTTGAGCTTCATATTTCACAGTAGTGTACCAAATTTCAGTTCGATACGATCATAAGTTTCGGAGATATCGTGGAAAAATATGTCAAATTTCGAAGTTTTCTTCTCCATATCGTTGTTTTTTTCGGTGTAACTCGAGAAATACTGATTCAGTCCTAATAAAACTTCGCAACTAGTTTGAAGATGCTAAAAGACAACTTTATGCAAAATTTCGTGAAAATCGTGTCATTAGATCAATTTGAAAAAAAAAAATTCTGTGATTTTCTTATCATATCATCCCCATTAAATTCTGTATGAACCTTAGAACTGTAATTTTTCGATGGAGTACTGGATTTCAATTCGATCTGATCTGTATTTTTGGAAATATTGGGAAAATAAAATTTTGAATGGGTATCCGTGGGTTTCACAAAGCTTAATCCTCTGATCAACGCGTTGATATTCTGTGGTATTGCTAAAAATGAACTGAAATTAAACATGGAATTGCCTTGATCAGAACAATCAAGTTAATCAGAGCTTTGTGAAACCCGCTGTATATCTGCGGAATCATTGGGTGGATTTTACCCATTCACGAATTCGGCCTTCGTAAGGTCCAAACCTTCTCTACAAATATCGAGTTTCTAAGTTATTTCGGAAGTTATTGTGTCTACGCAGTCGGCCGTTAGGCTGACCGTAAACACAAGAACTTCCGGAAGAAACGACTTAGAAACTCGTTATTTGTAGAGTAGGTTTGCGGCTTAATTACGAAGGTCGAATTCGTGAATAGGTAAAATCCGCCCAGTGATTACGTAGATATATCCATTCAAAATTTTATTTTTCCAAAAATACAGATTAGATCGAATTGAAATCCAGTAATTTATCAAAACAAAAATTCAAAAAGTACTGCCGTGAAGGCAGCAGCTTTTGCGTGCATGTTCAAATTCGTTGCTGAAGAAGTCATCTACATTGAACATGCGCGCAAAAGCTGCTGCCTTCACGGCAGTGCTTTTTGAAATTTTATAGCAATAAAAATTTACAATTGTTATATTTATACCTTGAACTCACCCAACCTATTTGCATGGAGAGGAAACTGAAAGACTGGATTACTAACCAATCCAATATATTAATCTTTCACAAATATCTACACATTTTTACAAACAATTTCTGAGCTCAGATTATAGAAATACAAGGAAAGTAACACTTATCTAACGGTCGACTAGAGCATGTGTATTGGTGGTCGAAGATCTCAGGTCGTAGGCCTTTTTAATCCAATTTTGGTTTGTGCTCCTGAATTGCTTGGTATCACAGGTGGAATTGCAGGTAGTTACGCAAGTTGGTATGTCCTTAGCAGGTAATGGTTATAAATCAGGTGAACAGGTACTCGGTATCCAAAAGATGAGAACCCAGATAGTAAGGTTCCAAAAAGTTAGATTCCAGGAAGTCAGTTTCCAGGAAGTGAAATTCCAGGAAAAGTCAGGTTCCGGGAAGTTAGATTCCAGGGAAAGTGCTAGAAAATTCGAACAAAATTACCACATGTTCATTTGTGTTGGCTTTACCCTCCAGTCTATCTTCCAAAATTTTAAGAGAATGAACAATGACAAAATTCAACTAAGAAAAATATATAGACTGGAAAATAATCCACTTGAAGATCAATAAGATATGAACAGATAAACTATATGAGTCGCAAAACCTCCTGGCCACAATCTCTCAAAATGGCGTTCCTACATGTGACGAAATATCGGAAAAAGCAAATAAAATTGATATATTAGGTCATTCAGAACAGTTAAATTAAAAGTGCTTACCCCTAATACTTAATATTAGGGCACACAGGTAACAATTTCTCAAAATCAATGAGAATACCAAACTCAATTAATCGATATTGATCGTTAATATAAAATCGATCTTTGCACCTTGAAAACTCTGCCAGAAAAAGAAAGAAGGAAGCCGAACAAAGGAACTCTCAGGCGCACCTTCGTCAGACGCGATTGCGCAACAGTATCGAGAACACAGAGTTCGATATGTGTCAAGTAAAAATTGACCTACTGAAGTGTTTAACTACTACTTCGTTTATATTATTGTTAAAATGTACTTTTAAACCGTTACAATTTTTATCAAAATTACCTCCATTAATAAAATTATTTCTAACAACCTATCAGTAGAAGCTCTCAGATGACGTGAAAATCGAACTATAATTCCCTAATGTAGAGGTGGCGTATGTACGCATTCAAATAAGATCTAAACGTGTGAAATGTTTCGGAGTGTCTTTTTTTTCTTGTAATTTTTGGTATCTTTTGATATGAGATACCCTGTGTAATCTAATCTTTCTGCAATGCTTGGAGCAATATCTGTTTGAATCTTCGTATTTGAATCCCTTCAATACGTGGCATCTGTAAACGCCTTTATTTCCGGAGGAAAGGGTGTAAAGTACAAACCTTTCATGGTAGGTTTTCAGTCCTGATATGCCGGTTGAGTTATAAATGTTGTTATTTCTTCCTGACTCACGAATTTGAGGGTTTCACTTCAAGGCGTATTGTTTCACTATGTTACTCTGTACAATACAATACGATTGTCCTGGATTTTTTTTGATATAGGTTGTATCTATGGATTCATCGGGTGGATTACAACCTTTTATGAGTACTTCGGTAATGGCTTTAAACTTATACAGGGTCTTTCACGAGGAACCTCACCCATATTTATACGGGAAACTACTGAACGTATTTTCATGAAATTCAGCACTTATAAGTATTTCACGATGCTGATGAAATCTAAAATATTTTCAAGGCATGAGCACCTCCGGTTTTTCCGGAAATGACGTCAACTTCCGTTTTTCAAATTAGAACACCATTTTTTTATTGCAGAAATAGATTCCTTAGAAAATTTCAATTTATTTTGATGTAACATTTTTCAGTTTTGGTTGGAAAATTCTCTCTGAGCGGGAAAATTCGAAAAAAAAATCGAAAATAGAGCTCCGCTGAAACAAGAATAACTTCGAGGTTTTTGGATGGAAAATTTTCATTTTTGGGATTTTTTAAGATGTAAGATTGATGTATCCACTTTGAAAATCTAAATCGCGATTCATGATACAGGGGATGAAAAAACCGCTTTCAAAGTTAGGGATGACAAAATCGTGAAAAATCAATTTTTTCAAATTAGAACCCCATTTTTTTATGGCAGATATTGAATCTACGTTAATAAATAATGTGAGTGTATGCATCACACCCTTGCCCTAAAGTGGATATTTTCTGAGTTATTCACAAAAAACTGTTTTTCGTCTTGAATTTTCAGCTTTTTCTTTTCCCTTCACGCCAAAAAGATGACATTTTCAGAAACTGTTACTTAAACCATGTTTTAGATTTTACTACCCTTATATGCAAGAGAAAAAAGTTACAGGTTGTTCCTAAATAGATGGCGAATTTGGATTCGAATTTGTATGGGAAACCTGTTTATTTCAACTAATCGGCCATCGGTTTTCTCTCCAGTGATAAATAAATAATTCCTTATGAACCATATGCAAAAACTAACCATGTTTTACATTATTTTTTTTAATGATAGATATCATTAATTACATCTGCCAAATTCCTTTTTATTCAGTAGCATTTTGTGTTTACTATTAATTTGGTGATAATTCGTATTAAGTTATAAAATCGATCACTATGCCTAATTTTACCAATGAAGATTATTTAAATCTCATTCTACTTCATGGAGAATGTAGTAAAGTTGTAGATAGAACGATTCGACTGTTCATTGAGAGGTTTCCTGACCGACCCAGACCAACGAGAGATACCATTAACAGAACCATGACAAACTTGAGAAATGTCGGATCTTCCGTTAAGAAAACTACACACAGAGAAAAAAGTGTATTAGAAGATGAGAACAACGAAATTACAGTTCTTGCATATTTTCGTGTGAATCCTCAAAATTCTCTCAAAGATGCCGAGATTTATCTGGGATTATCTCAATCGAGTGTTTGGAGAATATTAAAAAAACATAAAATGCACCCATATAAATTCAATAGGGTACAGCATTTGAAGGAAACTGATTTCGTCAGGAGAACAGAGTTTTGCGAAGCTATGATGATTCGATTTCAAGAGAATGAAAACTTTTTGGACTGTATAATTTGGACAGATGAATCTAAATTCACAAAGAATGGTTCTTTCAATAGGTATAACAGTCATTATTGGGATGAAGAGAACAACCACCACTTCAGACAATGGAACTTTCAAGAGACCTGGAGTTTCAATGTTTTTTGCGCCATCAAAAATAATGCAATTCTCGATGTTCACATTTATGATGGGACTTTAACTGGTAAGATAGAACACTACACATGTTTGCATTATTTAAAGAATGTTCTCCCTTAGGAGATAGATATTCTGACATATTGACTCAAATAATTGAGCCGCTAGTACAGAACCATAATGACTTATGGTATCCACACAATTCACTCAATGTGTCAAATATCATCTACAGGCTATTTGAAGATCGATGGTTGGCGAACAATGGTCCACATCTTTGTCCACCACGTTCTCCCGATTTAACTCCTTTAGACTATTATGTTTGGGGTAGGATAAAAAATATTGTCTATTCAACTCCCCTGACTGATAAAGAGGACTGTATAGAACGAGTCAGAAATGCGTTCAGGTTTGTTTAGATTTTTAGATTCATAGTTTTGAAACTCAATTTGGTTTTTAAACACTTTGGCAGATCTCTTCCTCCCGATGAAATAAGAAGAGCAACGCACGAAGCATTCCTGAGACGTATAAATAAATGTCTAGAAATTAACGGTCAAAACTTTGAGCATCTTCTCTAGTTATAACTGCGAGAGTTTGCCATGGTTCTCCTAATAGTAACTTGAAGTCGGTTTCAAGAAGAGGTGAAAAATCTACAGCATGGTTCAAATAACAGTTCCTGAAAATTTCATCTTTTTGGCGTGAAGGGAAAAGAAATAGCTGAAAATTCAAGACGAAAAACAGTTTTTTGTGAATAACTCAGAAAATATCCATTTTAGGGCAAGGGTGTGATGCATACACTCACATTATTTTTTAACGTAGATTCAATATCTGCCATAAAAAAATGGGGTTCTAATTCGAAAAAATTGATTTTTCACGATTTTGTCATCCCTAACTTTGAAAGCGATTTTTTCACCCCCTGTATCATGAATCGCGATTTCGATTTTCAAAGTGGATACATCAATCTTACACCTTGAAAAATCCCAAAAATGAAAATTTTCCATCCAAAAACCTCGAAGTTATTCTTGTTTCAGCGGAGCTCTATTTTCAATTTTTTTTTCGAATTTTCCCGCTCAGAGAGAATTTTCCAACCAAAACTGAAAAATGTTACATAAAAATAAATTGAAATTTTCTAAGGAATCTATTTCTGCAATAAAAAAATGGTGTTCTAATTTGAAAAACGGAAGTTGACGTCATTTCCGGAAAAACCGGAGGTGCTCATGCCTTGAAAATATTTTAGATTTCATCAGCATCGTGAAATACTTATAAGTGCTGAATTTCATGAAAATACGTTCAGTAGTTTCCCGTATAAATATGGGTGAGGTTCCTCGTGAAAGACCCTGTATATCCAAACCTGTTCTGAAATTATCGTGTTTCTGGATTGTTCGGAGATTGCCGTGTGTCAACACATAACAGCCTACAGGCTCGATAAATGCAGAGCAGGTTCAGAATTTAATTACGAAAAACGAATTAATTTTTCCTATATTTTCTCTAAAACAGTATAGAATTTAAATTCAGTACTTGGTGAAAAATGACAGCTTCAGGATGATACGGTCATATAGGCGAAGTCTGCCTATAGAAAAATTACACATCTGATCAATATTATTGCAAAATATTTCAGGTTACACTATTTAATTAGTGTGTGTACGATATTGAGTGGTTGTGCGATGTATTGCGTGATTTTCAAAAAGTTGAAAATGTATTGTGTAATCTGAAAAAAAATGTACCGCATGTGGACAGTATTGCACAATATCCCTCGATTTGTTTCAATGAAGAAGTGCTCCAATGCTTCAAAAGTTGCTAGTTTGTTGTCAAAAACCAATAACTTAACATTGCCCAATAAAAAGTAATCGAGAAGCGTTCGCACTTCTGGAACAAAAGTAGTCCCCGAATTGATTTTGAAATGAATTGATGGCTAAGCGCGCTCTATGGCGAGTTGCGTCTTTTTTTCGGAAACAAATGTCGATATGTAGCTGATTAATTTTTGAAAACAAAAAATTGTACAGTGACATATCGTCATTTCGCCTTTTTTTCAACACTTGGCGTCACAGCAGTTATATTTTTACGTCACATTTCTTTATCTTGTTGATGGATTTTAATTGAGGAGAGTAAAAAAAGTGCGAAAACGATCAATAACTGCAGGAATTACTATTCATAGGCCGATTATGTTGAACGAAGAATTGACGAAGGGCTCTATGGACTTCGTGAACAAATTCGTTTTTGGCAAAGTAAAATTCCACAATTTGGAAGCTTTGGATTCATGAGGGATTGCCTAACCTTACTGAACAGAAATATCGACACAGTTTGACATTCTCAGCTGTCAAACCATAGACAACAATGCTCGATACTTCTCATGCATCTAAAAAACACCAATCACTTGTTTAATTTTTTTAAATGAATACAAAAGGCGATTCAATAATATATATATATATATATTCTTTTGAGAACGAGCATTACAATTCTAAGATATATCACAGTGTTAGCAGAGGAAATGTAAACGGGGTACCATACATATTTGCGTATGATACAAGAGCACAGATAAAAACCTCAGGAAAAATTCTGTCTCCCCGCATAAGTGTAGTAATTTGTTTATAGAAGATGGATGGCATCTTTTTCATTTGAAAATAATTTTTTCGTCATCTTGAATTCATTTCGAAAAAATATCTTGACATAATATCTGAAACCGAAAGAGGGACAGAAAACCAGAAGGAAGCAGTAAATAATATCACCTACATTTGCTCATGACCGAGAGGGTCTTTCGACCAGGTTCAGTCCTCCAAGCGATGATTTTCAGATCCTCAGATAAACGAAGAACGCTACAGGCCCCTTTATTGGGGAATCATCTCCCATAGATCCATAATTGTTCATTTCGAACTAGAAATCTAATAAAATATCGGGAATAAAGTGAAAAAACTTGTGACATGTATTATGTCAGGATGACATAATAGTAAATCGAAACGAAAAGTGCTCTTTTAGAATTCGAATTATTCACTCCAGCCATTGTAACATGGAATCCACAATGAGATTCTGTCCGAAATGTCGCAGAATTAATTGTTTTCAGGTTGGGAACACTGTTCGCAAAATTGAAAAGTGCGACAGCATCCGATTCGAATGTTGACGAAATCGCAATTGGAATCGGTGCAAATTGGCTAGAAGGATTGAGTGAGTTTCATAAGACTCCCTGTGTCAAAGCTCAAATAAAAATTCAATTGAGAGTTATTGGGTTACACCAGTAGTTTCGATGAGTTCTCTATCGCATGCTGCAAAAGGATGGGAATTTCTTCTATTTAGGCAACCTGTTTTCTCAGAAACAAATAGTTCAACCCACAAGGATGTTCTCCTTGAAAAATCAATTTCACTCAATTTTTAATGGTTCTGTTTCAGATATTGGGATTGAAAACCCAGACAAACCTACGAAATGATGTGAAGATGTTTACACGTCACATGTTACATCAGGTAAATGTCTTTTTGAATGGCATTACCCAATTGTCTTGCCCTGACAGAGATTTTCTGATAGGAAATACAAAAAAAAAATTCGGGATCTGCTTTGTAACCAAATTACCACCATTCAGGTATTTTTAACCGATGTACTTTCAATCCGTGCACCATAACTCCTAACTCAGTGGTTCCCAACCAGTGGTCCGTGGACCACCAGTGGTCCGCAGAACCCTACATATGGTCCGCGAAATGATTTCAAATTTAGCGGGCGGTGAGCAAGTCGTCATTGTGTTTTTATTATATATACATAGTGGTCCCTGCTAAGAAGAAAGATAAAAAAGTGGCCCTTGACCAAAAAAAGGTTGGGAACCCCTGTCTTAACTGAAGAGTGTAGATACACATGGCATCAATTCTCTTGATGATGGTACCTGTAGGTTACGTTGTATCATGCGAATGCGTTGTATTATCTTAAACTACGAAAGTCAATCTCAGACACTCAGACCTTTCTCCTCAGACAGTTGAATTACCTGTTGCAGATGCAGAGTCATTCTGAATTTTGTATGAAAAATAACAAGAACCTCGTTGAACCCTCAGTGACATGTGTAGTATAACAATTTTGTGAGATTCATGTAATGTTTCATTCATTGACGAACTTAAGCGAATCAACACATTCAACGTGAGCGAGTACCAGTGCCTGTTATTTAAACCGATACTTCTGCGGAAGTGATTCTTCTGCTTCCGAGGAAGTTGAAATATAAATTTATCAACGAAAACCCTATTTTTCGACGTACTTCTCATTGGAGCTCCTGTCAACATTTCAACATCCTATTGTGAAAACATCAGGAAAGTGTTTTTTTGGAATGATAAATTTTACTCTGGCCTAGTTAATCCCCTTCCATCAAGTGGAGGGTGAAATGCTTAGAAGCATCCGTAGGTTCAATTTTAACAATGGGTTTTATTGTAACATAGGCCTAAATGTCATCCAGGCTAATGTACCATAGCTGTGAATCTTAAATCCCCCTTTGAAATTTTCCCGGTTAGCGTCCCTCCCGAACATTCTCTAGCTCCCTTGTTAATTTGCCCCGTCTAGTAATATTTCACGTTATACATTCATGATCCAATTTAAAAGTTACGTCTGTATACACATAGTTAGCTCCATCGAATTTTTCAGTTGAAATTCACATAATCGAGTTTTCTCATTGTTTTGAAACTAGAGGAATTTTCTAATCAAGAATGCTCCAACTTTGCTTTTAGTCGGATTAATGTCCGAATGTATTCCTGTTGCACTCAAAGATCCAGAGGGGAATGGCTAGTCCAAAATGAAATCCAATTCGAAACTGAACTATATTAGTGCACCTTCCTTGTCCGTTGGATGATTCCTGCCGTCTTTATTATTGAGAGTTGCACTCAAATGTGAGTTGCATTCATTTATGTACCTTGAAACGGTAATGTGAAATAAAAACTGTTCTAAAGTACCAGTTGTATTGGTTTATGTGCGAAACCCGTCCAATCATTTCGATGTAGCCATCTCAATATCTTGAAAAATACCAGTTAAATCGAATTGAAACTTGAAAGATGACTGAAAATGACACACATTATATGGTATGCAATATTATCTTTGGATCGAATCAATAGAAAAATCTTAAAACTTTTCAAAAAATTCTCAATTAGATACTGTCGATTTGGCCGAAATCCTTCATAAACCTTTTGAAACCGTGTGGTGTGTTCATATTTGTATTATCGGATCTTATCCTGTAAGTTCGTTACATTATTATTGAGGTTATTTTCTTGGTTTTCAACCCCAAAATCTGAAAAAGAATTAACACAAGACCAAACAAAAATTATTATTCATAGAAAAATCACTTACGGTTTGTGGTATTTGTATTTGTCAAGGGTAGTTTCTAAAAAGGATATTGCCTAATGAACAATACCGAAATAATGCAAACCATCAACGAAGTGAATTTTAACTTTTCGGAGTCTATATCTAACTTTTCATCAGACAATAAGAGATGATTTGCAGAACTATTTTCATTCACTAAATTTGTATTTCAAGACTTTTGTCAAAAACCACAGCAACTGAGATTCACTTGATATGGACCTTTTCAATTCCGATTCCTTTTTCATCATACAGGGTGTTTCACCATAAATTGGACAAACATATAGCCGTGTAGATAACTTTGGGAAAGTCATTTTTGCCTTATGACATACACCCTCTTTTCGAAGCATAATCGAGAAACAGGGTGTTCAATTTAAACTTGGAGTAATATTACTGTGGTGAGTTATGCGTGAACTTTGAAATATCGGTTTTTGGTCAAATCTCAGTATCTTTGACGGCCAATTAAATTGTGGTGTAGAATTCTGGATTTAATAAATTCAAAATGGCGGGAACCTAAAATGTTGGAATTATTCATTTTCGATTGCCAAATTGAGTAGCATTATTTCAATATACTCGATTATCCGGGATTTTCCGTGAAAAAAAATGTCTACAGATAACGAAAATTTCACCTAAAATCGCTGGAATTTTTCAAGGTTGAACTTATCTTCATTCTGAACACTGGTGTGAAAACGAAATAGAAGCATATCCATTGGTTTTCATTTTGTACCTTTCCAAAAGTTCCACTCGAAGTACTTAATTAATTTTTTTTAAAAAACTGGTGGCCTTACAGAGGCTACAATCGTGCTAATGGGCTTCCGGAATGACCTGGATAGAAATATAAATTTATCAACAAAAAAATTTTTTTTTCAAAAAACCTGGTGCGAATCGAACTATCTCCACATTCGGATATTAGAGTCAAATTCGATGAACTACCGTTGTTTGGTAACGGACATTAATTTAAATAAATCCAATTTATACTCGAGAACTAACGTGACCCTACTGTCCGAAGTGGAACGATTTCGATTCCCACCAAAAATTTGTTGGAAAAATTTCCATATGGAATTGTATGTCATAAGGCGAAAAAGATTTCTAATGTCATCTACACGGTACATTTTTTTTTCAGTAAATTCAGCCGGATAAATTCCATTTCCCTGGAACAATTGGCGGAATAATTTTCTCCATTAAGCAAAATACAGTTTTCAAATCGAAAAAAGAGTTGCGACTTTCTTAGAAGAACCAAATCAATTAACCAGATTATATGTCTTTTCACCAGTACAGAAAATATAGCTACTACAATTTTTATTTCTGTTTCTATTTAATTGCTTTAGTTTTAGAAAAAGTAGAATTGAAAAACTATAATATCTAGTGAATCTACGTAACGGTAGTTTTCGATAATTTCAATTTGACTGAAGTCATCAAACGATATAGTTAGTACAATTCGTTGATCGTCAACATCCTGTCATTGTTTATAAGGCAAAATTTTTCTAAAGGATGTTTTTTTAGAGGTATAGAAGTTTGAAATGGTATAAAATTGACTTTATTCAAAAGATGATCTGTTGGCATTAAAATTCAAATATAATTTCTGGCATATGACCGCCACGGCTGGCTCGAACGTAATCTAATCTGGAGGTCCAAATTTCAATCGCTTTTTTCAACATTTGTGGCCGTATATTGGCAATAACGCGGCGAATGTTATCCTCCAAGTGGTGGATCGTTTCGGGCTTATCGGCGTTGACCAGCACATATCCCCACAGAAAATAGTCTAGCGGCGTTGAATCGCACAAACTTGGAGGCCAATTCACAGGCCGGGGACGTGAAATTATGCGGTTATCAAACGTTTCCTTCGGTAAATCAATGGTGGTACTAGCTGTGTGACATGTGCGCCGTCTAGTTGAAACCACAGCTGCTGCACATCATGGTTGTTCAATTGAGGAACGAACTACTCAGTAATCATGACTCTATAGCGATCACCATTGACTGTAATATTCTGGCCAGCATCGTATTCGAAGAAGTACGGACAAATGATTCCACCAGCCCATAAAGCACACCAAAAAGTCAGTGCGGGCGAAAACGGTCCACAGTTAGTCGAAATAATTGCTCTGATGGACTATTATGTTGACCGTAGAATGAGAGTAGAGCGCGATACGTATTTCGAACAGAACCATTATTTTCAAAATAAATTTGCACAATGTGGAAGCGTTGTTCAGGCGTCAGTCTATTTATGTTGAAATGCCAGAACAAACTAAACATTAATCACTTTACTGCTGACAAAATGGCCGCCAGTTAAAAAAGTGTTGCCATCTTAAAGTTCTTCACCTCTAAAAAAACACTGCCCCTGAATCGAATCTCGCCATCCTCAAGGGCGTTTATTATTTGTAATGATTCTATTGCATTTTAAAAGTTCTATTTCAGATATCAGAAAGGAAATCCTTGAAAAACCTAAATGATTCTCCAAAATAATCTTTTGATCGGTAGTTCGTTACCTCTCTCAATTAATTCTTTGACGAGTAATGAATGTGCTAATGTCGAACCAGAGAGGAAAAGTGTTTAAAACTGTGCAAATATCATGCCTAAGTTTTGCATTAGTCCTTCTACGAATGTTTTTTAATGCACTTAATTTCCGAATGAATATAAACCCTAGATCGAGTCCCCTGAAATGTTTGAAGTTCGTGTTCGTCCCGATGAAACTGATATTCCAATAATAAACTTCCTAGTTATCATTCCGAACTTCACGTGTTTTAGACGAAAACAAGGTATTTTGAAACATCTGCGGAATTCACGTGTCTATTTGTTCTATGGTTGTTCGAATGTTCCATGTTTTTCCAAACGGATAAGGTAGAAAGCACGATTATGTCTACAATGGAAATTTCTGTTTCATACAAAAAATATAAGAATCCGGGAGAAATCTGATCCATAACACCATTATTCTCGAAAAAAAAAACATGTTGGAAGTTCGATATTTGTAGAGTATGCTCGAAGGGAGAAACGGAGAATTAATTAACCAAAGGGCGAAATCAGACCAATAATTCGGAGATTGGACATGATTGTTTTAAACAGATACGGACATCGACAATTTTCATTTTTCCGCGAGTAATCAATGATAAAATACGCAAGGAATGTTTGTTTGAGAATTTCATAACTGACTTCTGAGTGTCAATTCAATTCTGTCGTTTTTTCGAATTTTTGAGTGAAATTATTCAGATAGCTTTCCCTTCCTGATCGTTCGGCTAATTTCGCCTATTAATAGACTCAACTGGCTTATCTGAAATTTGAACGTATTCGTATCTTCTACGCCAAAAATATTGCAGTATTCTAATTATATTTCTTAGGCAGAAAGTTTCACAATAATAAATTTTACATGAATAACCACTAAGCATCAGTTGGGAATGAAACAATGCAGTAAAATTCAAGTGGAATCCGTTTTTTCACCCCTGCAGACTAATGCTTCAACGAAAAACTGAGAGTACAATGTAGTCAATTCACCACTCTTCTAGCAATTAAGTTGCTCGATAGAGAAAAAACGTCAATATAATAATCTAGGCGAAAAGATAATGCTTTTCATCCAAAAACATAGTTTTAGAACAAGGTGTGATTATTCAAATATGAGCCCTTCGTCTGACAGGCATCCTACGCAAGCGCGTTGCCACACGCAACTCGAACTTCGTGAATTGAAGTTCTTAGGAGGGAGGTTGGTGCAAAATGGACAGCCTATGCTTTACATTCCACGCATGTTCAATGGGATGTAGCTCAGTGGTTAGACCTCAAGCCCCATGATCGTAAGGTCTGGGGTTCAAGCCCTTGGCCGGGAAATAACTTTTTCGGTTTTTAGGGGACCGTCCAACCATTCGCTGTTGGGTAAACAATTAACGGTGCTGTTCCTAACGTGGCGCAAGGGATTAGTAACAAAGCCTACACAGAACACACCCGGTATCCTAACTCGCACAAGCTTTAAGCTTCTGAGGGGTTTCATTGAAGCCTAGGATATTCGGAAAAAATACAAATACAAAAATGTAAATCCTGTGAACGGGTCAGCCACGTCACAATGTTAACGTCAGCTTTGTTATAAAGTTCATAGTTCGACGAGCAATATGGGAACGTTAGTTTTCTTGTCGAAAAAGGACGTCTGGACGGCCATTCAGATAAAACAGTAGAATGTTTCGTAGTACATCGTCAACATAACGGCGCAACTGTGATACTGCCTCGAATATACATAAGTGGTAATCAGCTAACCTAAGCAATGGATCTGAATAATAAAACAAATTTAATTAATTCTCTTGAAGTATATCGATATTCACAATGAGAAATAGTTTATATATTAGGCTCAGAATGCAAGTTCAGAGCATTACGCTTAGGCGAAGCCATGCTCTATCAGATCATATCCTCGAAATGGTACAATACGAGGTTTGTCTGGAAAATACGTATAAATAATAATAATCACATTATTCCACAATTATTCAGGTATTTCAATATGGTCTCCCTCAAAGTACTCCCCCTTAGACAAGATGCTCTTCTGCCAACTCCGTTTCCACTGCTGATACGATCGATGAAAGTCTTCAGTTGTGAGGCTCTTCATTTGCCGTGTCGATACAGCCTTGATGGCTTCCACATCCCCTGAGTGCCGCCCCCGGAGCACCATTTTGCATTTCGGGAACAGGAAGAATTCGCAAGGAGCTAAATTGGGTGAATAAGGCGGGTGTTCTGTTACGGTGATTGAGCTTTTGGCCAAAAACTCACGCACGACGAGAGACGTGTGAGCAGGCGCGTTGTTGTGATGAAGGATCCACCTGCCCCCTTGTGCCCAATTCCGGTCGAACTCGGGCCACACGAGGGATTGACAGTTTCTCAGCTATTACTCTAACTGTCAATCGACGGTCTTAAAGATTTAAGAACACAACCACGAATTCGTTCAACATTTTCCTCAGAACTCGATGTGGAGGGGCGTCCTGAGCGTTGGTCATCTTTCACATCTCCTCAGCCTTCCCGGAACCTTTTCAACCACTTGTTGACGGTTGGTTTCTTCAGAGAATTGTCTCCATAAACTTGTTGCAAAAAACTTGATGTTGGTGCACTGTTCCTCAATCATAGAGAGCTCCATGCCGACGGCAAGTAAAAAGGGGGTTACTTTCAACAAGCACCCGTAAATCCCACTTACTTGCAGAGTACTAGGACTCGAACTGAGCAGTGAGTGGACTGCATAGAGAGGAGGGACCACCGGCCGCACCTCAACAACGCCTTGACAGGATGCCCCGAATTTCTTATACATATTTTCCGAACAAACCTCGTACACTGGGAGAGCGAGTATCTCCGTCCAGATACCAAAAATTGTTCTAAAAAGGCTTTCCTTCTCCAAGAATGAGCACAACAAAAACCAACAAGAACAAAAAAAATATACATACACAATCTTTTCGCACCCAAGCACACCTGGCATGTAGACTATTAGAACAACATCACAGAAATCGCTCCCAACCTTGCAATAAAAATGATTTAATTCTTTGAATTTTTTATACTGGGGAAACTGCTGCAGTTCCCCAGGCACAATATTATAAAACTTTGGTCTGAAAAAGAAGGAGAATCTTTGTGTGACGGGTTTCCTGAAAAAATCAACCTACAGGTCACAATCAACAAATGAAAGTGTCACACGACCATCCCTCATATCCCCAACTCGACAACTTTTTTGTACTCTGATCAAGCATTAGAGGTGAAGAGCATATTTACCGAGAGAACATTCGATGCGTTAAATAGGGAATCAGTTTAAAATCGTCTTCCCTTCTTAGCTATTATATATGCTTAGTAGAGTATTCTAAGTTACCTGTAGAACTTGAATGGTTGTACTGAAAGCTCCACCCCAAGCTGGAATACATTATCATCTTACGAGAGATTCTCTCAGAGAACTCTACACCATCATCAGCGTTTTCCTCGATAGTATTCCTCTTAAATTGTTGAATTTGTGGATAAGCATTCTCAAAAGACGATTTAGATGCAGAATATGCTCATGCCACCGCAAACGCTGGTCAACAATGACTCCTAGGTATTTGGTGTAAGAAACTCTCTATCTCAGGAGACAAGCAAGAATTGTCCTTGGGAAATGCAGACGTAACCGACCTGAGATGGGCTGGTGGATGTTATCAGGTGCGAAAGTCAGGTCCTTAGTTTTTCTGATATTTAGAGAATGTGAATTATCAAACAACCACAAGTGAATCTTACACAGTTCAACCTCCGCCAATATACGAACTCCCTCCCTACCAAGATTTTTTCAAAATATAACTCCAACAGTCCTGTCTACACGCCTCTGAACAGCAATCGCATTACCACGTCAATCTCAACGGCGGCACTTTTACTTTACTATAGGCCATCGTGCATACCTAGCTAGAATCGCGATTCGGCGCTGTCCGACACCCTGCCATTCTACCTTCCACTGCTCCGTTGTCTTCACCAGTTCAAACGTTGACGATATTGGTCCCCAATTGAAGGCAGACTTTGTGAACGATTTAGGGAGAGGATACGGTTATATACCGTACGTATAGTAAAAGGTCTACCTTCTTCTCCAAACCATTAATCAGCTATTTGACGCGTAGCAAAACCTGACGCGCCTATCTTGACGTTTTCTGGCACGCCTTCGTTGACCGGCTGGTCTTCTTGTTTTTTTGCCTTCATTTGTCTATAAAGGACACATGCTCTTGCATGTAACACTGATGATCATATTTTTATGTTTTTCTCATTCTATATCGATACAAAATCATAATGTATGCTATCACACATTTCAACAATTCGCGAATTTTGAATGGTTTGGTATAAAAAAATGGACAAATCGGGACTCAAGGTCGAAGCGAGAGAAACGCGTCAAATCGCGCTCTTCGTCACTCGATATTACAAGATTCATCGATCGACACAGCCGACGCTGTCTATTAGCTTGCTAAAGATAAAAGTACACGAGAAGAGGGAGAGAGTGGATATATCCCAGTACGTCACGGAAGCTGCGAATTTTCGTCCCTTCAAACAGTCTAAATGTGGAGCCAAATTTGAAAGATCATTTTCTCGTTTAAAATTGAAATTTTTGACGGCCGTTAAAGTTTGTCAGTAGTCTTACAGCTAGATTCCAATTATAAAAAGAATTCATGCAAGAGACCTATTGCAGTACAAGGCTAGTTTCGTGGCAAGAGAGACCAACATCTCGATAGGCAACATTTCTTCCCCTATCAAATTGCTAACATAGTAATAATTTTGACGCTTTGAACTAGTTATAATGAACTATGACTTAGCACGAGTCGACTGCCGGGCAATAACTGAAAAAATAACTAGAATAACGGTACTATCCAGGTTTAATGAAACTATTTCTTCGCGAACAAAATGACAAAGGAAAGTTGGTTATGGGTTATGCAAACTGAAACGTTGAAATCGTTACCATCGCATACTCTAAATTCTGGATGTGACGCTTCTAATGTCAGTAAGTCGAATTTACAACAATTGGCAGGAAAACCACGTAACAATGTATGTAGCAAGCTTTTAATCCATTCTGCGGAATGAGAATTGAAAATGTCCATATTATTCGTTGTGAACCAATAATTCGTTTGTCGGGGACCAAGAATGCTTTGGTTAGATGTTTTACTGTGGTCTCCATCTCAAAATATTCACCACAATATTATATACATGCTGTGATGATTGTAGTTCATATTGATAAAGAGTTATTTGTACATGGCCTTATTAGGTGATTATTGGCTGATAAAAAGACATTTCATGTGAATTTGTTGATTATAGTATATTATCAAATCTCTGGAATATACATCATTTCCTGATTCTTTCATGTAACATATAAATGTTGTATAACTCTATAAATGCTCAGATTTGTCGAATCAATTTTTTGAAAACAGCTCCATTGTTATTCGACTTCAATGAATCCAAAATGGCATCGAATAGGGGTGAAATGTGTTTATTTTCAAAATCGGAAAAAAAGGTGATTTCAAATATCTTAATTAAAATATTTTTTTGCTGAAATCTGCAAGTAAGTGCATTTACTCAGAACCAAACAATTTCTACATTACTATAGTCGAATATATGGACGATCAGGGGAATTTATAAACTTACGCATGCACTGAATACTAGTTGCAATGTTGCTCAGTTCGTTATGAGTTCCAGATAAGGTTGAATTTTATTTATTATCCCAGAATTCATTAATTCAGAACATTCAACTATGCAAACTATTCTCAGAATTACAAGTGACCTATTTTCTTCAAATGTTGAAATAACTTCAGTTGAATTTGATTAGCTTATTTCATCCTCATCGTCACTAATATTTCAATTTTCAGATTGCCTCTATGAATAAATGACTACCGTTCATTTCCTTGATACTGAAATATTATAGGGACATAAATCGACACTTGTGAATGTCGCAACCCTCTCTCGTAATCCTCTATGATCATATCAATCGATTTTACTATAATCCACCTAGAATGTGTCGATATAGCAACTACAGGTCATAAATAATTTCAGTGAGCACGAGAGTTAATGGTTATAATCAAAATACAGAGACGGATCGAATGAAAATTTTACTTTTATCGAATTGTTGTTTTTACATTCTATCATTCCTCATTCCTGAGTGTTTGTTCATGCCAACATATTTGTCTTTTCAGAATTCTGGTGAAATCCAAATCAAGTATTAAGGATTTTGTGGACGCGTCTGAGCTTTTATTTCTCATTGGCTAATTCAATTCTGAACTGAATTCTTTTCAACACTTTGTGTTCACTAAGAACATCGTCATCGTTTGGGGTGCCCTACGTTCAGAGGCCACATAAATATTTAGCAAAAACGCCAACTCATTGCAATATACTCGATTTTGGTGTGAACTAGTTCCACCAGTGTAATTCACTTGGGTGATGCAGACAGACACACCGGTTTTCACTTGAAATCGCTCAGAAATTACGTCCATCAAGTCTACTTCGTATATATTTTTGGGAGGGAAAACTCCAAATTTGAAAATTCCAGCCGCAAACTAGCGGAGGAAAGGGTGAACAGAAGCTCTAACTTCACTTGAGTGCTTTTTTCGAATTTCTTTTGAATGGGGTTGCAAATCCTGGCCGAAAATTTTGAAAACCTTCGCAGTTTTTAGTTGGCGAGAGACTGCCCGTCGGAGGGTCTGCCAAGGCTGTACAGTGTACCACACTGTTCACTATATTGGGACAATCTTTTGAACTTTTATACTGAACGGTGTACGACCCCGGCAGAGTACTTGATCTCAGCGTAAGACGCAAATAGGCAGATAAACAGGCGAGCACCAGCTTTTGGCTTCATGTTGGTTAATTCCTGAATTTTGGTTGAATCAGTTGACAAACGTTGACCGATTAAGAAAATAGCGTATGTGTTCTAAAAGCGGTACGCCAAGCTGTTGCCAAAAAACAATGCTGTATAACGCGATATCTATCGATATGGCACCCTTATTTGGCATATAGTTCGAATGCTTTGCTGCCATACGTCTGTTTCTTGGCGAAGACAGACCAATGTGGCAAGAAGAGAGTTTTTTTTAGCATTCTCTGAGAGTTGCTTTTGTAGGAAATGGCAACTTGGCCCTGAACGATGTGATTGCTTCAATCACAGTGAAGCATCCTTGTAGGCTTGTTAATCAAATTGAAAACCTCCATGATGGCATCGCTCTAAGCCTCCATCGCAACCTACCTGTTGTGTTCTCTTCCATTCATTTCAATGTATTTGATTTACATGGATGTCGACCTCGGCCGCGACCCACTTGTTCTGTTCGTACCTGTCTCTCGAGAATTTTTCGCTGTTAACGCTCCTCGACCCCGGTGTAGACAGACAGAAGTGACACGCCCAGACGTCTTTCTACTAATCCTCCAGATTACTTGTCACGTGCTTCAATTCTTGTGGAGCCGTTGTTTTGAAGCTTACTGCCGGTAATTTATTAACTACATACATGCGTTTGGGTATTGTACTGCCCCACGAAAGTTTGGAGTAAGATTTTCACAGCGGTTTTCGCCTTGGCGGATATACTTTTGAGACTCTCTCCATGGTCTCTGTTGACACGAAACCCCTAGAATGAGTCGGCTTATCGTTCACTCGTTGTGGTGCAGGGATTTTGCAGCTCTTAGTGGTTATTCATTACAGTTAGTTCAGAGTGATGTGCTACCTCGAGTGTTCGAGGTCGATTGTCGAGTCGTCTGCCGAGGCAATGAGTTTCTCCACGATTTTAAATGTATTGAGACACACATCGAATTCCTGTTGAGATATCATGTATTCCATTTAGGGCCAGCTTTATACTATAATTCTGAACGATTTCAGGCAAAGCAGGGTTTATTTGGCTCCTTTCTGTTAAGCCTTTCGAAGAAAGAATTGAGAGACTTTCCAACAACTTACTTTCCATATATGCATTTATTCAGTGAAGGCTCGTGGGTTATAGAAGATGGTGTTTGAATTCAAATCAGAAGGTATCGGCTTCATATAATTGAGAAAGTATGCAGAGTAAACATTCAAAATAATTAGAGTTTTTCTCAAAATCTTCTTGATTTTGGTGGCTGCTGGATATTTGTTGTTTCCAAAGGTACTCTAGCATTTTTGAGATTGTAACAAATTAAGAGCGACGAATTGAAAAGAAGAAAAAAAAAACAGAATAATTTCACACAACATTTACATAAAAATTGGTTCCTTGAATACCAATTCTTATCGATAACTTCTTCACGCGTCAACATTCATCTTTTGAAAATTCAAAATCTCTGGAAAACGCATTGTTACATGGAAAAACTAATTGGTTTACTGGACCTGCTTTCCTAGTCTGTCCTTTTCGCGCGCCATCTATTAGATAATTATGAAATTAGTTAGGAATTTGTTCATGGGGAGGAAAGAGCTCGTCCTCCTGGAACATCGCTTAGATGTAGATTAGATGATAAGCACTGATGAAGGTATCTCTCTGATGTTGAGGAATTTTTTTCTGGCACTGCGCCATTTGTATCGTCATGGACATTCTTTGGATTTTCATTCAGGTAAGTATTTTTCACAATTCTTTATCCTTGTCTCTGTCCAGAGAAATAGGTGGCAGAAAATGCAAAATTCTAGCTGTCGATACATTTTGGGTATGAGAAAGTACGATTGGGGAATCAGTGATGGGATGAATGGGTTAGACTGGCAGTCCTCCCCATTTGAGAGCCAAACTGGTACACCGTCGTCGTGATGTTCATCGTGTGAGTCTAAGGCATGGACAAAGGTTTATGCTGCCAAGATTTCTTTCAGCTATGTTTCAGCGCTCTTTCACCTTCAATGCGGTGATTTTGCACAATGAGTTTTTGATCGGGTGTGAGGGGATTTTTTTGGGCTCATTGCGTAAGGAACTGAAGAAGTTGTTTACGAACCAGTCAGATTCAAAATGGTTTCTCATATGTCTTGAATTTCGGTGATTGTTCAGGTGATTGTTTTAATTTTCTCTGAAGTTTCATTACCCGTTTAAATATTTTTTTTTGAATTTGTATTTTTTTTGGGGTTGAGTGGAGTAGCTGAATCTGGACTCCGCCCCAAATGTTTAATTTTATTCCTTTTCAATGAAGGCTCTATTGTTATTATTATCATTAAATTTGTTTACTTATAGACAGATATTAATCTTTGTGTTTATTTTGGTATAAACTTGATATTTGCCTACTTGTCCACGCACAGAGGGAATTTTTAAGCGGTTTTGAAATTTTTTTTTGACAATCAAGACAGTTTCCCGAAAAATTACCTGGAGTTTTTGCCGCTCTGCAGCAAATCGCCTTTCATAAAAAAATTTCAAAAAGCACTGCCGTGAAGGCAGCAACTTTTGCGCGCATGTTCAATGTAGATGACCGCTTCAGCAACGAATTTGAACGTGCGCGCGTACCAAATTTCAGTTCGATACGATCATAAGTTCTGGAGATATCGGGAAAAAATATGTCAAATTTCGATGTTTTCTTCTCGATATCGTTGATTTTTTCGGTATTACTCGAGAAATACTGATTCAGTCCTGATTAAACTTCACAGCTAGTTTTAAGATGCTGAAAGACAACTTTATGCAAAATTTCGTGATAATCGTGTTATTAGAACAATTTGAAAAAAAAAATTTATATGATTTTCTCATCATATCATCCTCATTAAATTCTGTATGAAACTTCGAACTGTTATTTTCGATGGAGTACTGGATTTCAATTCGATCTGATCTCTATTTTTGGAAATATTGTAAAAATAAAATTTTGAATGGGTATATCTACGGAATCATTGGGCGGATTTTACCCATTCACGAATTCGACCTTCGTAATTAAGCCCCAAACCTACTCTACAAATATCGAGTTTCTAAGTCGTTTCTTCCGGAAGTTATTGTGTTTACGGTCAGCCTAACGGCCGACTGCGTAAACACAATAACTTCCGAAAGAAACAACTTAGAAACTCGATATTTGTAGAGAAGGTTTGGACCTTAATTACGAAGGCCGAATTCGTGAATGGGTAAAATCCACCCAATGATTCCGTAGATATACCCAATCAAAATGTTATTTTTCCAATATTTCCAAAAATACAGATCAGATCGAATTGAAATCCAGTACTTCATCGAAAATAACAGTTCGAAGTTTCATACAGAATTTAATGAGGATGATATGATGAGAAAATCATATAAATTTTTTTTTCAAATTGTTCTAATTACCCGATTATTACGAAATTTTGCATAGAGTTGTCTTTCAGCGTCTTAAAACTAGCTGTGAAGTTTAATCAGGCTTGAATCAGTATTTCTCGAGTTATACCGAAAAAAATCAACGATATCGAGAAGAAAACCTCGAAATTTGACATATTTTTTTCCGATATCTCCAAAACTTATGATCGTATCGAACTCAAATTTGGTGCATTGCTGTGAAATTAGAAGGTTAAAGCGTGAGTATAATTTTTCTTGGATATGATAAATGGTTTCCGAAAAAAAAATTTTTTTGGAAAAAAATTTCGAAAAAAATTTTTTTTAAAAATAACCAACAATATACTCCTGACGAAATTTGGCTCAAAGTTGCGCGTCGTTGTACTCCACCTAACCGCCAAGTTTGAATCCAATCGCTTAGGTAGTTTCTGAAATAAAAAATAAATAACTTCAAAACTTCAAATGCCTATAACTCCGAAACTATTCGATCGATTTGGCCCATTAACGAACTTAACCGCGGCATTCCAATGCGCGACCTACCCTGAAAGTTTCAAGTTGCTAGCTCACTTCGTTCGACAGTTATCGTGTCTACGGCCGGCCGGCCGGCCGGACAGAATCGATTTTGACACCGGATTCGTCATCAGTGAGTCCAACCTAGTCGATTGAGACCATTTTCGGCTCAATCATCCAAAATTACAGACATTTGATCAAAACGATAGCACGCTGTTCCCCTAGAACATGCGCGCAAAAATGAATATAATCAACCATAACGTGTTCATTGTATAAATAGGAAATATTCAACGATACGATTGTCAAGAATGAATGAATACATATGAAATCTTTCTGTCGATGGTATGGCAGCGAAGCCCCAGTAGAATGAAATAATTATTGATGTCGGAATATTTCCGCTGTGCAGCGGATTTAGTAACGCATAAACGTGAAGAGCAACAAATTATTGTTGAATCAGTTTTGATTATTGCCGATCCTAGAAATTCTGGATCACATAAATACATCATAAAATTAAATGAGTACTTGCCATGAGCATCATAGTCATAAATATTCGAATAATTAATGGGATAAACACATATTGATAATGGACCCTTAACCTATATAATATAAATAAATAACAAGTTCCAAGCATCCGAAAATGCGGTATAGGAAGTAGATACTGATGGAAAATATGATTTCGGTAGTTGAAATAATAGGTTTGTTCCAACACCCAGTTCTGTTACTGTCTTGAACTCATTCAGAACTGAATCAATTCACACGTCTTCGCTTATTCTAGTTCGGGACTAATTCTGAATAGATAGTTCGAAAGTGTTGGAAACGATTCATTCTTAGAAATTTCCTTGTCATAGCCTAAGGGATGTTTGTCACCCGAAAAATGCAGCCCGTCTCTGCCAGATGTGGTTTTATTGCCCCTTGCTGCATTCGAATGGTATGTAACAGATGACCGATTCAATTCCTCCCTCTCAGTTCTTGCCTAAACCCAAGAACTGAATTAACCGTTCTAGAACTGGTCTGACACAAATTCTTTTTACGTTGGAACACTTGGTTTGCAATTCCTTACCAGTTCGAAATTTGTTGGAACGCTAATATCGATATGCGCAAACTCCGCCCGATTCAGAACTAGTTCCAGAGCGTGTAGGAACAGACTTAATATCATACGTACCATACGCCATCCAACCAACCATATTTACTTTTTCAAGGAACCCTGATTATGACGTAGCTCCGAAAGCGCTTGGTTCCTACATTAAATATTCCACACTGCATCACCGATTCCATTTCATCTTTGCGCGCATGTTCTGGGGAACAGGGTGCTGTCGTTTCGTCCAAATGTCTGTAATTTTCGAGTTTTGAGCCGAAAATGGTTTCAAACGACTAGGTTGAACTCATTGATGACGAATCCGGTGTAAATCCGGCCATTCGGCCGGCCTTTCGAATGCACGATTACGGGCGTACAGAGGATTATATCGACTTGTAACTTTCAGGGTCGGTTGCATCTCAGAATGCGAAATTCAAGTTCGTTAATGGGCAAAATGGGTCGAACGATTTCGGATTTAAGGCTATTCGATGTTTTGAGGTTATTTCCCTGATATTTCGAGACCTACTGAACGATTGAATTGAAACTTGGCAGTTGGTTGGAGGATAAGGACACTTAAATTTTTTCAGAATTTTGTTGAGATTGTGCTATCAGAAACTTTTATCAATATTTTTTTCTTAAAAACTATTAATTCCATTCGGAAAAAACTTCGGTCATACCTTGAGCTTTATATTTTACAGCAGTGCACTAAATTTCAGTTCGATACGATCGTAATTTTCGAAGATATTGTGAAAAAATATGTCAACTTGCGTGGCTTGGTGTGCACTACCATCTTGGTAAATCTTTTCAGCACTTCAACTTCACGAAAGGACAGCAGCTGACGGCGGATAGCATAAGAAAAATATCTAGGAAAGCGATGACATGAAGTCGGCTGCGTTTGTGTGTTCAAACTAGTAGCCAAGGCTGTCATCCTTGGTGATCTACTAATCATGTTATCTTGACGAACTTCTGGATGAACCTACAAGCTGTCATTTTCAATCAAGCACTAGATTTCAATTCGATCTCATCTGTTTATTGATAAAAATACATTTAAATGGTTATTGCTACGGAATCATCGGGCGAATTTTATTCATTCACGAATTTAACCTTCGTAATCAAGCTCCAAGCCCACTCTACAAATAAGGAATTTCGAAGTTGTTTTTTTCGGAAGTTATTGTGTTTACGATCGGCCGTTATTTTTCCAATATTTCCGAAAATGCAGAAATGATCGAATTGAAATCCTCTACTTGATCGAAAATGTTCATACAGCATTTCGTGAAGAAAAATATGATCAGAAACAAATTTGAAATTTTTTTTTCCCGGTTTGTGTGTATTACACAATCATTACGAAATTTCGCACAAAGTTGTTCATCAGCATTTTTCAACCAATTTCTAAATTCAGTGTTTCAGGTTATTCTCAAAATAAACTCACCGAAGAAAAAACCTCGAAATTGGACATATGATAATCGTATCAAACTGAAACTTGGTACACTGCTGTGAGATATGAAGCTCGAGGTCTCAGCAGAATTATTTCCAAATATAATAATGAATAGTTTAAAGAAAAATTTCGAATTTTTTTTTCAATTTACTGTCAGTACGATCTCAAAATTTCGTACATATAGACGGCTGGCCATACAAATACAATTTCGACACCGGATTCGTCATCAGTGTGTCCAACCTAGTCGGTTGAGACCATTTTCGGGTAAAACATTGAAAATGACAGACATTTGGATAAAACGCTCTTCCCCAGAACATGCACGCAAAAACATTGAGAGAAGTACCATTTGTGAAGTAGGTTTGAAACTTATCTTTTTATGCAAGTTAAATTCAAGAATGGGTGAAACACAACGAAGATTATCATATAGAGTTATCATATAGAGTTTCCAACCATGAACTAGATGAAATCTAGTTTTAGGTGTGAAATGGAATAAATAGTAGGCAGCTTAATTACGGATTTCAGTGAAAGATTCAGAGTCCAAATCCAACCTCAAATAATTCATGTCTTTCATTTGTCAGAAAGTTAGAGTGTCTACGTACGGTCGACTGTTTTGGCAACGGATTTGTACATGTGAGCAAGTGATGCTGGCTTCACATCAGAATTTTTTCAATATGAATAGTTAATTTCGAAAGGGCTCGTTAGTTCTAGGGAGCGGTGTGCTGTCAGTCATTTTCGAATTTTTCCCTGGAAATTCTCCTAGATTATTTCATTCAAATTTTTCCAGTGGTTTGCGGGATATTAATAAACCAACTTTAACGCTCGACAATGTAGGTGTTTCAGCCAATGTAATGTCCAGATGAGCATAATTTCATTGTAGCATAAATTTGTTGTTGCGCGTTTCCACTGATAGAAGTAAGCGTAAGCGGTACGTAGAATTTACCTAACTTTTACTGTGTGTACAATGTACATAAGAAAGTTTTTTTCTGCCCCATCTTGTCTATATATGCTTCGTACTAACCGTCAAAATGTTGGGTACTTTCAAAGTTCATTTTATACTAGTTTCTATAGATTCGAGTTATTGAAAGTTATCTCCATTTATTCTCTACAATGTTAGATATATTATTATTGCTTTCATCGGGAACTTGAGAGGGAGCATGCAGAAGAAAAGGATGATAAAAGTTAAAATCGCTTTATTTTCTGTAGTTAGAATCATAAAAAAGGTTCACTTTACAAGCAAATTCCAAGAATAATATCGGTTCAGCTCAAAGACCCTAAAACTATCACTAGATTTCTCACTTTTACTTCTGATTTCCATCCGTAAGACTTAAGTGAACGTAAATATTAAGGTTCGCATTATCAACACTTTCATATAAAACATATGTTTCAACTTTACGTTTTACGTATGAATTGCGACTGAGTTAAGTCTTACGTTGATTGTGAATCAGCAATCAGTATTTTCACGTAGGAACTCCAGATTCCGAAAAAATTGCGTAGGCGGAAACACGTCACGAAACTATTTGTCAATTCTCAGGATCATAATGTTTTATTTTTCGCCTCATCGTTTAATGTCCCATGTTCACTTTATGGTATCGAAGAATTTTGATAGATATCTCCGTCATACTAAATTCGAAGAAGAGTGTATCTTTATGGATGTCAACACGAAAATGGTTTATTATTCATAAAATATGAATGTGGTAACTCCTTCGTAAATCAAGGGTGGTCATAAAAAATAGACCCATTAAATGATTAAGCGGTTATTTTTCAATTTCCATCAGATGAAAACGAGTTTGAGCACAGCCTCTGAGATTTTATACCGAACTGTCCAGACACAAATATCTCGTAAAATGACTATATAGTTTTATTGCTCAAAAAATCTGGTTAATAACTTTCAAACGAACAATTTAGCGATAAATCGGAACTATTGTTTGCCAATGTAATTATTAGGAGGCATTTTTAGGATTTTTCCACAACGCAAGTATTTTATTGCTGCATAAATATTTGTGGGAGTTTATGGCTTCGAGAGAAAAAATTCGCCGAACTCCTTCTTTGGGTGTGCTTGAAGCTTTGTAATCTATCACTCGGAGAACTTTTGTTCTCTACTGCCTTTAGGCTGGGAACACGGGAATTTGTTGCCTCTTTAAAATTTTTACAATTTTCGAATGAGTGAGTATATGATTTAACCACATGAAAACACTAATCTGAAATGGGTATACAGGGTGATCCGCGAAGGCTGTTCGTTAAAAAATTCTTGAAATTATATAGTTGTTGGGAGAGATGAATTCTTGGAAAAAAATCAGATTCCGATTTCACCGGAAATAATGCCAACTTTCGTTTTTTAAATATAATACCCAATTTTTTTCTTGATGATCAGATTGCCATCGAATTATACATTGTTTCAATGTATTATTTGCATATTTTTCCCAGAAAATTAGTCTGAAATTTGAAAGAAAAATATTGAAATTTTCTTAGATGGGGCAACATTCCAATAGCTCTGAGATTATTGCATTTAATTTTCTAGTTTTCATCAGTAGACATACGCTCGTTCCTTGTTAATCGAAAACTCAATTGAATAAACAGGGTGTTTTCATTTAAATGTCGAAGTCAGTCATGACAAAAACTCATTTCTTCCAAATGAGAACTGATTGTTTATTGGCCAGGTGGAATCTACGTAAAAAAATAGTGTATTCGTGTCATACATACTACTGCTCTAGCATGCCTATTTTTCGAGATATAGGGGCAATATCTCTTCATAATCTGAATAAAAAACATTGGAATAATGTTCCCTGAAGTAAAAATAATCTTAAGCTTCTTAACGATAATAATGATTGAACAGCACTTGCCAAGAATTGTAGGAATACGCTTGGAAGATAAATATGTGGAGATTTTTTTGCGAACAAAGAAAATATCGATCAAAGAATATTCTCCGATTATTTCTCAGGTTTTCACACCCAAAATTTGAAGAAAAAAAAACTGTAAGAAATTTAATGAAAATTATTATTTACAGAGAATGCCCTAGACGAATACGTTGAATTATAAGAAAAAATTTTATTTGATTTTTGGTAGTTATTTTTTAAGACATTTGGAGTGATAACCTAAAAAAAATGATAAATAATCGAAAAATAATACCCATGTTTTTTACATTTCTATCGAAATTCGTAAGGTGAAGCCAAAAGGAACTAAAGATGGAAATCATAATATTAATTATTAACTTCTTGTTTCGATTCACTATGACTTCTGAAAAACTGATGAACTTCACTGATATAAACCAGAACCAGAACATTCGTGAGAAGAAAATGAGATTTCGGCATATATCCCGGGAAATGAGCATTTTAGAGCAGTAGTATGTATATATTGATTCACTATTTTTTGACGTAGATCCTACCTCATTACTAAAAAAATAGATTCTCATTTGGAAGAAAAAAAGTTTAAAGGTTTCTTTCAAGGCTGATTTCGACATTGAAATCGGAACACCCTGTTTGTTCATTTGAGTTTTCGATAACGGAGAAGAGGAGCATCGGTATTTCTTCTGAAACTAGAAAATTAAAAATATCAATGCAATAATCTCAAGGTTGTTATATTAAAATTGGAATGCTGCCTCATTTGACAAAATTTCAAGGTTTTTTCAAATTTCAGACGACTTCTTTGGGAGAATATGCAAATTATACCTTGAAACCATGAAGAATTCAATGAGCAATCTGATTATTAATAAAAAAAACTGGGTATTACATTTAAAAAGCGAAATTTTGTATCATTTCCGGCGAAACCTGGAGTTGAGAGAATCTGAAATTTTTTCAAGAATTCATCTCTCCCAACAAAGCTTAACTGTAAAATTTCAAGTTTTCTTCTCGGATCTTTCTCTGATATTATTCTAACAAACGGTCTTCGTGAATCACCCCGGATATGAGGGTTCAATCCTTCATGTGTTGGATTATCGAAAAGGTCTCTTGCGTGTATTTTTTTTATTTCTATCGATTATCAACGACCTTTCTTGAATCTTCAAAATTTCAGCTCGATCGGATATGTATTATCGGAACCCCGGTAATTTGAGCTCCCGGCTGGCCAGCCCCACGGGGACGTTTCATTTCACCACGGTCGAACACACTTTCGTGATATTTATGATTTCTGGACTGGCGAACGTAATAAAATTAGGTTTATCTCGTAGAGGAATGTGATAACAAGGAATAAACATTTTTTCGTTCGCATATCTTAATTTTAAGGCCCGATTCCAAAATACAATTGTTGGCTTTTATGCCGACCAGACAGATATTGACATTTTCATAGTTTTCATAATAAGCGGCCAAGAATGAAGAATATTTCATTCTATAGAGGAATGAAAATTCTACATAAAAAATTTTTTTCATTCAGATTGATTACCTCTGAAGGTCCAGCTCCAAGGGCTGAATTGTAGAGGTTCTCTTAAGGATAGATTTTCATGAATTTCATATTTTCCGAATGGGTGGCCAAAAATGAAATTCAGTTCATATTATAGAGAATCAAAAGAGCCATCTATAAATCATGACATTTTCGTACACATTGGTTACCTCTAAGCACTCAGCTCCAAGATCCGAATTGCATGTACCCATGCTGGCGGAATAGATTTTCGTGAATTCTTTATTTTCCGAATAAGCGGCCAGAAATGAATTTGAGTCTGTTTTATAGAGACAGGCTATAATTCATCAATCAAGTTTTTCTTAATTTCAATTCGATCCAATCTGTATTTTTGGAAATACTAGAGAAAAAATTTTTAACCTATCCACGAATTCGGTCTTTGTAACAAATATCGAGTTTCTGAGTGGTTTCTTTCGGAAATTATTGTGCTTAAGAGCGTCCCTTAGGGCCGTTTTTAGACCATGCGCGCAAGAAAGATTGGTCATAGAAAAATTCCATACTCTTCAGAGATTTCGAAAAAATATTCAATGCTATTCAAGAATATATCAATTTGGTATCACGAATAAATTCATGAAAAGCGTAACAAGAAATTCTAGGAAAGCTCTTACGAAGGCACGCTTGCTCGATATCCTGAGGAGTTGTTTCGGAATGAGTGCTACAAATTTGGGATCATTAATATTTCCAATAAATCCCCTGGAAATCCTTCAACGAACGGATAACTTCATAGTGCTAGCGGGTCGACTTTCTTACATTTCCTACTGAAGTCTTCTGGAATGTACGAGAAACCTTCGATGGTAACTTTTTCGAAACGAGATACAAGTTTAACGATTTCTTCTTGCAGTTAGATCTACAATACTAACTATACGAATGATGGAAGCAAATTACGCCAATAAAACATGAAATGTATGATGCGAAAAATGTTATGGTAATACTTCTGCGAGAATTTGTAATGAACGTATAGTAGAAATTATAAAACATGAAATATGATCGGATTTCGGCCTGAAATTGATCCATTGTGTGCCCATTGACCTCTGATAGTTTTTCCGAAGCACAGAATGGATTGGATTTAAGAGCAAACACTACTGTTGGCTGATTAATTAGGGCTTCGTGGACTTCGGCAACTCAGCCACATTCAAGTTTCATTGAACCTGGTGGATATCTCAAGGTCTGGCACCTGCCCACGGTCTGTATGCTTCAACGGTGCCAATGGCAGCAAGAAAAATTAACATGCGGATAATTTCGACGTTGATAGCTGATTTCAGTGCGTATTCTCTGGAATTTTTATTTGGAATGTACTCAATTCTTTTGTGAGAATGCGCATTGTTAGTAATTTTTTTTTCCTGTTTTACGCTTTTCAGTATTTATTTTCCCGAAAATCCCTGAAAATAAAAGTGCCAACATTCCGCGTTCTTGCTATTTTTCTCAACCATTCACCCAAAAATTTTTCTCAAAGAAACGAACTCAGGGATCCAAAAGTAACCCCGTTATATTCGTGGTACCGGTTGCTCTTGAAAATGGATATTTATGATTTGTGGCTGAACAGAGTATTCGAAATTGAAGGAAAGAGATAATTTACTGCCATGGTGCCGATTCTTGAATCTCGATCAAGAATTTAAGAGTATGACAATTGCCATATATGTCCGCGTCGATTTTCTAAGTTAAATATAAACAGCAAGTGGACATAACCTGCTCATGGAACCCAATGTCACTCGCAATCGACAGTTATATCTCCTTTACCACTCGTTACTAAGTCGAAGGAAACTTTGATAAGCCAATGTTTATATTCAGATTTGAAATTTCTCGATATCTTGCATTCAGTTTATTTCTTGAATATTTGCTTAAAAACCTGATCGAAATGGCTAATAGAACTCTCACAAATTCTGCAGATGCTCGAGAAAACTTAAAATCGACATAAAGATATAGCAATTGTCATACTCTTCAATTCTTAATCGAGATTCAAGAATCGGCCCCTAGATACTTGAGCAGTTATCATCGAATGAATCAGAATTGTTGAGTTATATCTGATTTATTTCATCATGCTGTGAACGAACTCTTCTCAATTTCCCTAAGTCATGTTATCGGTGGATACAGTGATATTCAGTTCAAAAACACTAGAATGGCACTAACGTAAGTTCAGAAACTTTTACAGAACGCAACCCTGTGTATACTGCCATAACATTGTTCAACTCTCTCCCAAGCGAACTTAGAGCTATAAAGAATTATAATCATTTTCGTAAATCAAGTTATAGTCTCATCATGAAATCTGAGCCCTATTCAATTGTAGAATTTAAGAACATATGTCAATGTCTGTGAGTGCCAATTTAGTAGTTTATTCTTATTAATTGTAATGCTATTGACTTGTTTTCTCTTTATTGTCTTAATGATGATGATTTGGAAAATAAATACATATTATTATTATTATATATTATTATTATTATTTACGCGCTTGCTCAAAGTCGTTGCCAAGCGGTGACCGATTCACGTATTGACCCTGCAAAACGCAGCTGTACTCCCCCTGATGGCCAGCTTTTCTTTTGAAAGGTTCCACACGAAATTCTGCATGAATGTCCAAACTATCATTTTTACGCGCTTCTTCTGGGAAACAGGTATATATATGAATTTGATCGAAAATACATCTACAGTGATATGGGGAAAAATATATCGAATTTCGTGCTGATTTCTTTGGTGTCATTGTTATTTCAGAAATAGGTCAAAAAATATTTATCCTGTCATAATGAAACATGGCAAATGCTGATGCGCACAATTATGAAAACATTCAACGGAGAAATATTTAAAAATTTTGTTTGAAAGTATTCTAAATTTTGTGATCTTCTAATCATAGGGTCCTCACGAAATTGGGTACTGAGGAATATCCTCTAAATTTGACATGTTTTCTCCAATGTCCGAAAGTTTGAATCAAATAAAATTGAAATTTGGTACACTGTTGTGAAATATAGAGCGCAAGGCGTGTGCAGTCCTTTTCCCATACCTGATAAATAAATTAAAAACTTTTTTCATATTTAGTACATAGCCGAACGCTTCAGAAGTTCCCGAAATATTCGGTATACTCCATTCACTTTTATAAACTATCCCGGTCGGCCATAACATTCTGACACATTTCACCGTGTATATTTTGAAAATGTAAGGTTATAGTCATTTTCCTGTCAGATAACTACACAACGTTGTCCTCTCGACATAGATATCGTAGTTATCACGTATTTTTCAAAATGTGAATTTACTTTGGGAAAATAATGAATTCGAGAAAATATTATGTGAATTCAATAATTCCAAAGACCTGGCGAATGTTGAAGAAATTTTTTCCTGTATTAACACACGGAATATCTCACGTATATAAACATAGTTGAAAGATTCAGTTATGCAATTTTTGTACGGAAATCAAGAATCGAGTGTTGAAATTTTACTGAAAAAAATGGATATAGTAGTCCGTTACTTTGTGATAGTTCATTCGAAAAATAATTAAAGTACTCGAATAACCCTGCAGTAAAACTTCTAAGCGAACAGACGAACCTATGGAATTCCCTACCTTTCGAAATTCTCAAGATATAAGTCTACAGAAGACTTTTAAATATCTTTTTGCACAACTCGAAATACTCCAGTATGAAAATGTAGTAGTACTACAAAACCTGTGTCACCTTGAAAGGACCAACTCAATTTACAAAGTTTTTAGGAATCCATGTGAACGATACACTGGGTTTTCACTCACATACGTCGAAAATGTTGGATAGCTTGTGATTAATTATTGATTCCAAATTATCAGGGTTACTATCTGAAAAGGCAGATTTCAATTCTATATAGCACTTCCTTATACTCTGTCTCTACTTCTTCAAAACTACCTTTGGCATTGGCATTTGACAACGTCGCTGAGAATTATTTTGACCTTGCCGATATTTCACGAGTGCCAACCTGCATCAGCTTCAAGTAAAAAAACTTGATAGACCTAAATCATGGCCAACCGGGATAGTGTATAAAAGTGGATGGAGTATATATAACCTAAAAATTCCAAATAGAATAATTCCGAAGCCGTTCGGATGATTTGGTCCATTTACGAACTAACCGCCGCATTTTGACAGTTGTGTATCGGCAGATGTTCAAACATAATTGCTTTTTGACACCGGATTCATCATCAGTGAGTAGACCTGAGCGCGTGAGGTTATTTTCGGCTCAGGTTTTCGGAAAAAATCATCCTCGGAACATCCGTAAAAAATTAATATACAGTTAATATCAAGGGCAACGTTCAAACGTCGCATAGAAAGTTGTCCCGAACTTTTCAATCAGTCGTTCTCAATGATCTTCGAATCTTTATCCTGACAAATTTCAGCAGTGTCAGTTTTTCTATTCTTAACCTCTGTCGGACTTCTATCCTTCCACCTGTCACCCCGAATTAAAAGTTCAATGGTTCACTTTCATTCCAGAATCTCATAGCAATTGTTTGAACGTCGATGGCCCTCACTGTGGACCTCCTACTTCCGCAGCAGCTGTCCGTTTCTTCGTCAAAGTCTTATTCGCGATTCTCCCATTGAAAAACCATGGGGTGGAGTTAGGATTATGGTCTAGAAATGGCGACGTAGACTGTTTTCCACAACGAGAGGCAAGGAACAAGGACCCCCGTTTCATGATGACGGTTCAGAGCGTTAATATGAGTTTACTTGAACGGAAGTTATGCCACGTCAGATTTAGTAGTAACGGATGTGTCGGTTTCAGCTCAATGTGAGCACAATGATTCGTCTAATTATTTTCAAGACTGCGCCAAACTGCCAGGCGTCGACAGATTAGGGTTTGTTTGAGTTTTACGGTAGTTATCCGTTTAAAGAATGTATCCGTTTTGTTTCGGAGGTTTTCTGAAGTTGAGACAGCTACGACATTAGCCAATACCTACAGCATTCAGTAAACGACTCGCTGGCTGTCTATTCGAGTGATTATTTATTTCATTTAAGGCCGGTATTATAAAACTTAACGGGAAGTTATCTCTAACTTTAACTGACAGTTAAACTTTTGCTCACAGATATAGGAATTATGAAAGTCTCATTTCTATCATAGACAAGATATTCTGTGATGATTTCTATGAAAAGAAGAAGGAAATAATTAAAAATTCTGTGATGAAACTAACCACCAATTTCTGGGTTGGAAAAGTTGGACTTCGGAAAAATACTTCCTTTCAAAACATGATAGGAATGAACATGGAAATAAACAAATTCTTTTTTGACAAATATTCTCACTACGAATCAGGGACCTTAATCGATTGTGGTTTCCATGAAAATAGAAAGTAAATTACTAATTTTTGGGAGCGTTGCAATTTTGAATTCTTATATTTTTTGCAATATGGAAGGGATGTTTGGGTATTTATTCGGTCACCTTAGTAGAAAAACTGCTTCCACTAATGAATATATTGGAAATGAAAGCTTAAAAGGAAAAACTTTGATAATAATGAGATAAATTCAATTCAGGAATTATTGTACTATTACAATAAAATTTGTCCAGATCCAATTAGGTACAGAATTTTTTTTACAAATACTCCACTTTTCTCCAACGGGCAAGTACTTTCAATTGACACTGGAAGTGATAATCTGAGCACTAAATTTGCAGAAATTGTCATTCAATTCAAAAATATGGTAATGATATCTAGAAGTTGTACACGGCTATCAGCTACAGTTTGGACATTATTATAAGAAAAGTATCCATTGTAATTGTAATGATTTTCTCCTTCAAGTTATATGAATGTGTATAAATTATTATGCTTCATTACGCCTTTACAAATATTATCTGTTATATTAGGCACTGAAAAGAATAAATGCCAATGCATTTTTTTTTTCATCTACATCTTATAATAGTAGAACATAAAGAGTAACTGATATTTTCATTACAATTATATGTCATGATGAACTCTCGAGATTGGATTCTTACCCTACTGTGGTTCATCATAGCAGGCAGGCATTTTGATGTAAATAGAAAATAAGTATGCAATTTTCCCTGGGACATTTCTGACAATACAGGCAGTATAGTTGATTTGTGAAAACTCCTAAATCTCCAGCATCCATCAAGAAATAACAAGATGCATAAAATCTGCTTGTAATCAACACATTTGTCGCGTCAAAGCATGATTTCTAAGAATATGTGTTCCATTACAGGCGTACAGAGTGTCCAGATACGCGAAATCGGTTTTTGAATTCCGTTTCTTCTCATAAGTTCAAATGGTCCAGCCGATTTTTAAGTATTCTTTCTCAACAAGGATATTCAACAATATTCATGGCATCATCGTCATTATCACTTAAAAGTTCTTCAAAAATGAAGTGAATGTCTCTCAACGAGGATGTTCAACAACAATATTCATGGCATCTTCGTCATCGTGAATTAAATGTTCTTTAAAAATGAAGTGAATCTTGATAACATGTTTCCGAAAATATAACAACAATAAAATCGAAGTTATATTCCCTTTATGTCAGCTGAAAAGACAGAATCTGTGGAAAACCAGGATTTAATTATAACTTTAACTATAATTGATATCCAAATCACCAGATAAAGATAACCTTGCAAATCTAACTTAATCTGGAAGTTACTGCAAAACTGTCAGTTGAAGTTAAAGATAACTTCCAGTTAAGTTTTATAATACCGGTTCTTAGTCTTGTACGGACAAGTCATTTAACATATCCAATATAGCCCAATATCATCATCAAAAAGAAAAAACAAGAAAATAAAAATCAATGAAAATTCCTAAGCATTTTGAAATAATTTTTCAATTGAAAGATTAAACTGTGGAAAAAGTTCTATCTCCACTAAACTAGCAGCTCGCAGTGCTCTATCTAGAGGATGATTATTCATCGAGTTTTTGGTTCTGATAAATTTCATATTGAATTGTTTCCAAGCTCTCAGATTTCTCTGAGGACCTTTCATATTTATTCTCTGAAGCAGATAAGGACTGTCGATGTAATTGTGCAAAATCTTATAGACAAGCATTATTTCAAAATCATGCCGTCTTGTTTAAAGGGATGTAAGGGATAATTTGTCTCGAGTATCGGATAGAATCAGAGGTTGTTTCCCATTTGTATCCTATTCACATGAACCATGAAACTTCGAACTGTCATTTTTTCGAAGAAGTGCTGGATTCGATCTAATCTGTATTTTTGGAAATATTGGGAAAAGAAAAGTTTGGATGAGTATATCTGCTAAATCATTGGGTGGATTCTTTGCGTTTTCGAATTCTGCCTTCTACCTTATTTTAAACTATCAATCCCCAAGGTAGTTTCCTCAGGAAGCTATGGTGTTTTTTGGTCGGCCTATCCTCCGATCATATGTGACCACGAAATCTCGCGAGGACCTTTAAAATATCCCACTATCAATTTCGTCAAGTTGACAAATGGCCTGAAATACGGTATTGAAAGAAAATACTTCTGCAAATTTTCCCCTTCTTGTCAGATTGAAGATTCAAATATAGACTCCGAAACATTTTAATTAGCTTCGTTGATTTTTTATATTATTCCGATAATGTTCATTAAATAAAATATCTTCTAGAAATTGTCCTTGACAAAAAGTTTGAATGCCGCAGTCCGCGAGGGCGTTTTCTATAAATAATAATGTTACCTGAGTTTTAATTGTTTGACTATTTACTAGCTTCCGATTCAATCGGATTTGAATTCTCGGAAGCTTTGGAGAAATATATCATTTTGTATAGATAAATCTGTGGAATCATGGGGTTTTTCCACCCTTCTAATGGAAGGGTGGAAGGACTTGACCTTCGCTATTGAGCTCCTTACTTTTCTACAAACATCCAGCCTTTGAATTGTTTCTTCTGGAAGTTTTCTTGTTTACCTGAATGCATGACAGGCTTCGAATTCAAATTTCGCGTTAGTGCTTTTCTAGAACTTCTTCACCTAGTACTCGAGCGTCGATTCTTTCCATATTTTTGGGAAATTTTTGAGAAAACCAAATATCACTGATACAGTGACATCCTGTAGATATCGTCGAAATTCTGTATTAGATAATTAGAATTTTTCATCCTGACATAATATATGTCAAAAGTATTTCAATTTATTCCCGATATTTTGTTAGATTTCTAGTGTAAAATATCCTATTACGGACCTACGGCAGATGATGCCCTAGTATAAGGGGCCTATAGCGTTCCTCGTTTATCTGAGGATCTGAAATATCCTCGCTTGGAGGACCGGACCTGGTCGAAAGACTCTCCCGGTCAGAGAGCAAATGCTGGTTTTCTGTCGCTTTTTCTGTTCCAGATATTATGTCAAGATATTTTGTCAAAACGAATTCAAGATGACGAAAAAATTATCTTCATTGAAAAATCTTCATCCATGTTCTTCAACCAAATTACAACATTACAACATTCCCCTTATATGGGGAGCCTGAGCCTGTATCAGTCGAAAAAATGGATGGTACCGCGTTTACATTTCCTCTGCTAACACCGTAATATTCCAAAGAATGTAGTGCTCCTTCTCAAAAGAATGTATATGTATTTATATATAGAACAAGGTGGATACATATGCTAAGCTTCTATGCTTTTCTAGTACGTCCCTGTGCAGGGACGCATCGAGTGATTACTTTATACAAAAAATAGAAACATTAAATCAGTCTGTGAATCATCTATAGTGATAAGCCCGATACAACACATTGAAACTTGAACAAAAAACACGATTACCTCATTGTTACTCGAAAAAAATTATCTGTCGGTGTTTCCGCGTACTCATAAAAATCTGCCCCGCAAGTAAATGAGCCCAAAGCCATTGTTCCATATCTCATTAAGAATTCTCGGCTGCATTCGCAGTAAGGACTTATATTTATCTTTTCAGCGGATTCCACGTCGTGGTTTCTGTTTTGATACCGAAACCTATATTTGGTTTCGTCCCACCACAAATGGCGATGAGAAATTAACTAATTCGTTTACCGTTCGATTTTTCTATGAACCGAAAAGCTCCAGGGTAGGTTTCCTGTCATTCATCCTCATTGATATGATTTTTACACTTTGTATGAACGCTATTTTTTACACGTCTTTTATTGGAAATATCACGTTATTATTTTGTCGAAATATGTTCAAGTTTCACATTTTGAGCCGAAATGGTTCAAAACGTTTAGGTTGGACTCCCTGAAGAAGAATTCTTGGTCAAATTTAATTACGTCCATCAGTACGTATATGCTCTTACTTTCGAAGTAAATGACTCATCGGCTTGGAATTATCAGATGAGGTTTGATGTCCGAATATCTTGGTTAATTTCGTTAATGGGTGGAATCAACCTCATGGTTTTGGCTCATTTGAAATTTTGAGTTTTCTTCTTTCATATCCCAAAAAGTACCGATGCGATTAATTTTGAATTTCGAAATCACTTGAATTATATCAACGCGCAACTTTATGCAGAATTTTTCGGGACCCAACCCGAAGTCCCGAATTTTGTTTTTAAACGCGTTTTTTTTGCAGACAATTAATCAGATACCGATAACATTCGGCACAGACCAGAGTTAATTTTCAACCACAGTGTTTCAAATTTCTATTCGTTCCAATTGTTTTCGTAGATATTGGGGAATAATTTTTAGGATTTTGTTGTGAAATAGAAATCTTGAGATTTCATGAAATACTGAAGCGATGGGATGGCAACTTTGAGAATTGTACAATACTGACGCGCAATGTGATGAAAAATTTCATGGAGATGGTGTCGGTGAAGAAATAAAAAAAGATTCTCAATTTTTCTTGACAGCTATTTTTTTCCTATAACTATTCATTAGGATTTCGATGAAGATTGGCACAGATCTTGAAGTCAAAATAACAATGGTGTTTGAATATTCGGTTCGATCGGTTATTTCTTTTAACCGCGAATTTTCGTCACGGTTTCTGTTATGATACCGAAACCTGTATTTTGTTTGCCATCTAACGTTCAACAACAAACAACTCCATTGTAGGCTTCGTGTCATTCATCCCAATGAAAATGATTATTGGAACTTACATGAACGCTATTTTTTCTGGCGAAGCACCAAGTAACAAACCCAATTCGCAATGGGAAAATGCTATGTTGGATTTTTTTCTGGCTTTTAGGGCCGGTATTATAAAACTCAACTGGAAGTTATCTTTAACTTTAACTGAAATTTTGACAGTTATGTTAGGACATAACTGTCAAAACTGTCAGTTAAAGTTAAGTTTCATAATACCGGCCCTTAGAGCAGCCAGCATTGATCAATGTCTAGCAAGAGTCCTCTTTTCTGCTCGATCGGTAGTGGTAGATTTCGGTCAAGATATTTTTTTTTCATTTATTCATTTCTACACATACACCCAAATAGGTATTAACATAGGCACAACAACAAAACTACTATCAACTATCTAACCTAGGAGAACAATCTTCTCACATTTCCCAAACTAGTATTGAACGAATCTATATCAATTTTATCAATCAACTCATTGCAACATCAACATCATTTTTCTAATAGAAGATGAACTACCTTGTGTTATATGAGAAGTGTTCCTATTTTTAAGCCTTAGGTACAAATTAGGAACTTCAAATTTGACAAAATCAGTAAAATGACAGTCTTGAAATGTCAAATTATTCACAACCTTGAAAATGTAAAGAACTGCGTTGCTCTTGTGTCTATCAATCAACGTGCACATATCGAAATCCTCCAAATGGATATATATATATATATATATGTTTGTGATATGATCACTTCAGGGACACATTTTGTATATCAACGTATATAGGTTAATTTGGTCATATATATATTGGGGTTTCCAAAAATACCCGAAATATGAGAATCAATAGAGCCGTTTGGAATTCAAAAGCGTTTTGGGAAAATTAGTATACTTCCAGGACATTTCATTGGAAAACGAATATGTGAAGTGAAACAGAGGAGTATATATCTTAATTAAGTCATACATATGTTGGGTGTTGCGAAAATATCCAAAAAATAAGAATCGATACAGCCGTTTGAAAATCAAAAGAGTTTCAGGAAAAACAGTATACTTCCGGGACATTTCATGGGAATGAATATGTGAAGTTATACATAAGAGTATATAGGTTTATTTGGTCATATATATGTTGGAATTTTGATTAATATCCGAAAAATTCGAATCAATACAGCCGTTTTAAATTCAAAAGAGTTTTGGAAAAAACAGTATTCTTCCAGGACATTCCAATGGCAAAAGCATATGTGAGGTGATTAATAAGAGTATATAGGTTAATTTGGTCATATATATGTTGGGGTTTCCATTAATATCCGAAAAATGAGAATCAATATAACCGTTTCAAATTCAAAGAGTTTTGGGAAAAATGGTATTCTTCCAGGACACTCCATTGGCAAACGAATTTGTGAAGTAATAAACAAGAGCTTATGTATTATTTCTATTATATGTCACATAGGTTATTCGGAAATAATGGAAAAAATATAGGTTAAAACACGATTTTCCAATACAGGCAAAGTATGTAATCCATACCGTGTACATATACATATGTAATTTCAACCATAGTTGAATGAGTCAATAAGAATCATGTCATGTCGAATGTCTCATAATGTCATATGGCATATATCTTGTCAGATGACATTCGAGATCACGTTACGTTTGATATAGCATGACAGTGTACTCGACATGTCATTATAGCATACTATAGTTGAGTTCCGATATTCCTGGCCAGTACTTGTCAGTAAATTTTGACAGTCGATTTTACTGGCAGTGCTTTGGTAATTCTTCGTGTCAGTACGAAGCGTTTCGAAATTACTGTTACTGGCAAGTACTGATTGGAAATATCGGAACGCAACATATATCATGGACCACGCCATGTCATATGTCATCTGACATGATATGTCATGTCATATGACATATGTTACAATTATGCAATGCCAAAATAAAGAATAAAGAACGGTGTTTTATCATTATCATATATGATATTTCATTTTGGAAATTTCAGCTTCCGTTTGTAACGCAAAATCATGGTATGATATATGACATGGCATGCTTTATGGATTGTCACGCAAATTTGCATTGGAAACAACTTTTTGGATCGATTTTCCTCGGAAATAACATGAGTTATCAAAGACGGTTTGGTTTGCACCATTCCCTGAAATTTAATACCTGACAGAGTAGGCCAACCAGCAGAGGTTTTTTTCCCACTCAAAAGAAGAAGCAGCATTCCTACTTTTTAAAAATAGTTCGTAGTTGAAAACCCCGTCGTCGGCTCCAGCAAAATTGCTTTATCGGTCTATTAATAGGAATATTGTCAAAAATAAATCATACTTTCATAAAACTAATCAAACACGCTTTGAAAGCAAGCCGAAATAAAAAATGAGAAAGTCTCAATTCAATTCAATTTATAGTAAAAAAGCGTGGGGGTGCTTGATATTGAATGTTACAACCCCATGTCTTTTCACTGTAAGTTGAATTGATTGAATTGAAACATAAAATTTTTTCCTACTTTTTAGTTTGGTTGGCCTTCACAGGAAAAACCCTCATCAATATGAGACCGCAGACGTTTCGAATGTTTTCAAGTTTTTTTTCTCATAGTATCTGCATTTTAAAAGATATTGAACTGAAATTTCACATAGTTATCACATTTTAGAGTTCACAAAATGTGACATGCCGATTTCGATTGCAAATCAACAGGGTGATATTTTTTCCGGATCACTGTGCCCTATTATCCTCCTATTTTTTTGGTGAGCAACTGTTAGTTTTAATTTTTTAAACGAAGCTTCGTTGTTTAACTGAATTTTATGACCCCCTGTTGTTTTGTCATATCTAATTCCGATTTTGAGCAAAAAATTCGAATCCCATAAAATCTAGTTTGTAAGCTGCGTAGTAATTAATTCATTATAAGTTTTTACTGATATTTTCTGATCTGTAGAAATGATTCATAAAGATTATATAAAATCGTGCAATCATCTTTTGAAGTGCAGATACGAGGAAAAAAACTTGGAATAAATTCAAACCTAAACCACCTGTATCTCGAAAATTAAACGTTTGCGGTCCATTGTTATGGGACTCTTTCTGCTCAAATTTATGCGTGGAATCTTCGCTCTTAGTTTGTACCTGCAATTCAGTGAAACCCTGTATATCATTGATTCTGCGAATGAGAAAACCCAAGAAAGCTCGGCCGCCTAAGTACTTAACATACTTGTCAATTTTGAGAAGGTATCGATGAATGAAAATCATTCTGATTACACCAAAAAAATTTAACAGCGATTTTTCATTGCAAAACGTGCCCTCTCCATCTGAAAACAAGACTTCCTGACCTTGAAAAGACGTCTTTTAGTCGTCAAAACAATGACGTCCATTCCGAGACCATATTGTGTCGTCCCTTAAAGGTCATTGATTATTATTTGAGCCGCGTACAGACACGGGAGCAGAGCTGCTCATGAGAAGCTCGCGGAAAAATAGACGCAGTGAGGCAAGCTTGAGCGAGATGTGAGGCCAAGTCGAGCCGGCATTGGCTCGCGAGCCCCATTCGGTTGTATCCATCCAGTAGTCTGTACAGCGGCGTAGTCAGACGTTAATCATTTTTAATATCGAGTGTGATAACAGCGTATTAACTATGTCTTCAAGACAAGATCAAGTTGATAGACAGTGTAGTCCATATACGCCGATTAGGGGTGTTAGTTTTTTATGAGGCGCAGGTTGGGACAAAAATGTGTATCAGAATATAATAATTTTCGATTCAATTTATTTATTAGTTAAAGTAATATATATTCACAGGAATATAAAAGATTGTGCGCATTATGTCATTGATAGGACAAAGAAAAAGCTATACACATTGTGAATACCTGAAAGAATCGAGAGTATGAAATTGATACTTTTAATAATTTGAACCGCTTGGTCATTCAAATAAGAGATATCCACCTCATAACCCCTTGCCTATAGGTAAAAGATAGGTTTAGAGATCGAATGAGACCGTTTTTCAATTCATTTACATTTCATTCTTCATTTGGACAACTCGGAATTATTATGATTATTAATATCGAATATCCAGAGTCAATGTCATTATCATCTCTATCACTATGCGTACGCCCATGGAATCGGCAAAATATCAAAGGAATAATATCAGCCTAAACATCGCTTCCTCCCGTGATTCCTTCAGTTTTGATATTTTTCATGGGCGTATCGCGTTACAGGAATCAGGTTCACACATGAAAGAAATCTTCATTTCACAAGACATCGGATTTATATTTCAGACATTGATAGTACTAATTGTTTTCCATCCATCAAGATAAACAAGGTGTATCTACGACTTCCGATTTGAAAGGAAATAGACTATACTTTCGATTTCTTCATATGATATACTCTGATATTTTGATGAGTAAAATGCCAAAAAAAATGAAGAAAACATTTTTCATCAAAACACACTTTGTTTTTGACATCGTATCAATTTTTAGATGAATCAGTATACCTTTACTTTATAAGTTGGTCATGAACATTCTGTTAATCCGATTCGTGGGATATTTTGTCATGATCGAAAATTTTGCTGATTTTAAAATAAATACATATCAGTAGTAATTTTTCATAACAATAAAATACTTTTAATGCTGAGAAAACATCATTACAAACAAAAATTAAAACAAAGGTACTTTATCCTTAAAAGTTTTCATTGCATCAGTTCTAAACCTTCCTGAATATTAATTGATTTGGCTCATTTTCTCAACATCTTAGTTTGAGACAAAGCAGGAGCGATTCCCAGAATATCAGAATAACTCGAACATTTTTCGTCATTTACACCTTACCGGCACCCAATCCGTGGACACACTGTAGTAATTTACTATTTATAATTTTGTGAAAAGTTATAAAATCGAATTCTTCATCAAAATATCGAAAAATTTATGCTTGGTTAGAAAATAAATGAAATTTTTTCTCAATCCAGATCCATGATCAGAGGATATGCGTGCAAAATTTCATGAAACTAGACACAGGATAATAGTAAGGAATCAAATTTCAATTATTGGTGATAATGGGAAAAATTTATTATCGGGCATTATTATCGGACCGAATTCAATGGGTAAAAAAAAATTTCTGGAAAAAAATTTTTTGTTGAAATAATTATTTTTTTTCGATGGTATTCCACTCAAAATTTAACGAATAATTCGATTATATAAAAATATACATCAGTTTATATAATAAAATCAAAAATGTTTGTGTCCTCCTCCGCTTGAGTCATAGACACATTAATTATTTCAGTCGACGGGAAACAATCTGCTGCATCAATATCCAAAATTTTAATCCGATATCTTGGAAAATATAAATTTTTTGGGGGGTGGACTTTATTCCTGTGATACCCTTGTAACTCTCATAAGCTGTGTTCTTCGGAATTGATTGGGTAGGTAGATATGAAACCAAATAAATCTCACCGAAAAAAAATATATAGTGGTTAAAAATTAAGGTTCTAATTTGAAAATATTGAGTTTTGATGCTTTTGATTTGTCTGTTAATGAAACTCTCATGAACACATATGCATATGGCAAACTGTGATATTTTGGCAAAATTGAAAATGACCGAATTATCCCCAAGAAACATTGAACATTAGGAAATTATTGTCAATGATATGACAACGAAAGTCATATTTTCATTGTGAATCAACCGAAAAACTCGATAGTAGAAATCGATACTCTCTAGAATTATAAGCCTTTGTTTATTCAAATCTCATAATGGATCGATAAGTTACACACTATTCTATTATTCATAACTCTGTTACCCATATTCACTCGAAACTGTTTTAATTTCCATAGTGCCTAACGCTCGGTATTGATATTGTTCATCTGAGAATAATTCATCTACCGTATAGTAATTATTATAATTTTCAATATAATTGCGCGACAATTCATGAAGCTCGAATCTCGATCGGCAAATTTATCAAATCGCTAATTCAATTGTACCCTCCCAAGCAAAGGATACGCCCATGAAAAATAACAAGACGGTCTGCGTCACGAAACGCAGCTGTGTGCTCCAAAGGTCGTAAAAACATTCCGCGACACTTGTTTACCGTCCAAACTGAGCCTGAGGAATGCTTTTGCCTTGCCGTAAAAACCGACATCGGATGGATCGAGTTTAGCGGCTCGCGCACCGCTCTGCTCCCGCTCAAAAAACCGTCTACACTTGCGAGGCAGCCCAATTAACTTGCCTCACAGGTCGCTCAGCTCGCGTGTCTGTACGCGGCTTTAGAGACGTGGTGCAACAAATATGACAGAGTTAAGTCGTCATCATAGGTCATTCAGCTGCTCGGATAGTTGACTGAAAAGACGTCTATCAGACGTCAAAAGTGTTGACGTCTTTTTCAGTCATTAATGTGAAGTCTTTTTTTAGGTCCTATATTTGTCGTGATGGTATATACCTGCCAGATTACGATTAGATAAGCTTGATAATAGTTCTGTAGCAACCACATTGATCTCTTTGGGTATACTCAAGGAAAAGTTTATTCCAAAAATAACGCTAATACAACCTAATCTCCAGTTCGAGAGTTTACAGTTTCCTGTAAAGGTGCAGTCACTAAAACTGTGTGTAATCGACTTGAGAGATGGCAACTTTTTCATGAACAAAGCTCTATTAAGAGCTTGGTAAGCCAATCCCTGGAGGGCATGTTCAAATTCAATGCAAATTTGTCATCTTTTCACGTATTGATTCGCTTTACTTCCCGATGGAAAGATTTAGTGATCTTCAATTCATATTATCCTCACAAATTTTTTCGAACTCTTCGAACACAATCATCACGAAATTTTGCACAAAGTTGCATCAGCATTTTCACACCAAATACTCTGAAGCTATCGCACTAACTATGTATATTTCCAAGTCATTTTGAACTTTCGTGAAAACTCTCTTATTCAGAAATAGGAACAAATGAATTGAATAAAAAATACGTGGGTATAATGATACTTTCATTCATCTGTAAGAGTTAATCAATTTTAGTTCTAATTTGATTATGTAAATTCGTGAAAACTCACTTATTCAGAAATGAATACGAAGGAACGAAAAAAAAAATTTCAAAAAGCACTGCCGTGAAGGCAGCAGCTTTTGCGCGCATGTTCAATGTAGATGACCGCTTCAGCAACGAATTTGAACATGCACGCAAAAGCTGCTGCCTTCACGGCAGTGCTTTTCGAAATTTTTTTTTGATAATTTACTGGATTTCAATTCGATCTGATCTGTATTTCTGGAAATATTGGAAAAATGAAATTTTGCATAGGTATATCTACGGAATCATTGGGCGGATTTTACCCATTCACGAATTCGACCTTCGTAATTAAGCCCCAAACATACTCTACAAATATCGAGTTTCTAAGTAGTTTCTTCCAGAAGTTATTGTGTTTACGGTCAGCCTTACGGTCGACTGCGTAAACACAATAACTTCCGAAAGAAACAACTTAGAAACTCGATATTTGTAGAGAAGGTTTGGACCTTAATTACGAAGGCCATTCAAAATTTTATTTTTCCAATATTTCCAAAAACACAGATCAGATCGAATTGAAATCCAGTACTTCATCGAAAAATTACAGTTCGAAGGTTCATACAGATTTTAATGAGAATGATATGATAAGAAAATCATAGAATTTTTTTTTTCAAATTGTTCTAATGACACGATTGTCACGAAATTTCGCATTAAGTTGTCTTTCGGCATCTCCAAACTAGCTGCGAAGTTTTATCAGGACTGAATTAGTATTTCTCGAGTGATACCGAAAAAAACAACGATATCGAGAAGAAAACCTCGAAATTTGACATATTTTTTCCCGATATCTCCAAGACTTATGATCGTATCGAACTGGAATTTGGTACACTGCTGTGAAATATGGAGCCCAAAGTGTGAGTGGATTTTTTTCGGATATGATGAATGGTTTTGGAAAAAAAATTTTTTTGGAAAAAAAGTTCGAAAAAAACTTTTTTCAATTTACTGACAATATGATCCTGACGAAATCTGGCTCGAAAATGCGCGTCATTATACTCCACCTAACTGCCAAGTTTGAATCCAATCGTTCGAGTGGTTTCTGAAATAAAAAATAAATAACTTCAAAATTTCAAGTGCCTATAACTTCGATACTATTCGACTGATTTTGCCCATTCAGGAACTTAACCGCGGCATTCCGATGCGCAACCTATCCTGAATGTTTCAAGTTGCTAGCTTGCTTCTGTCGACAGTTATTGTGTCTACGGCCGGCTGGCCGGCCGGACAGAATCGATTTTGACACCGGATTTGTCATCAGGGAGTCCAACCTAGTCGATAGAGACCATTTTCGACTCAATCACCCAAAATAACAGACATTTGGACAAAACGATAGAACGCTGTTCCCCTAGAACATGCGCGCAAAAATACGTTTTTATGGGGATACATTTATTAATCTGTAAAAGTTAACTTTTCTTTACTTTAAATTTGATTGTGTAAAAGTAATAATCACGATATTTGCCTACTGGAAGAAAAACCTAAATTATTCAACTGTTGGTCGCCTGAAGCTTGCGGAAGGGATGTCCTGGAAAAAGTCTAAACGTAACAAAATTTCATGTACGTTCCTTTATGTTGTCATTTTTTCCTGGAAATATCTCTGCATCAAAACAAATCCTAATGAAATAGTAACAGAAACCGACACGGAGGATTGTGGCTGATAGCCATGGCGGCACAATGTTTTTATGATTGCTGGTTCTAACGTTATCCGTAAATATACTAATACGGAGACAAAATCTACCCTGATTTTCAATTTTTCAGTGTTATTGTATTATTTAGAAGGAAAAATCATAGCAAGCAACAGTGGATTATTCATAATTGTCTGCGGATGAGCGGCTTGATTTGATAATATAAAAGAAATCGTTATCACAATTTAAGATTTACGACGGCCGGTGCTGGCTGTGTCTTAACTCTTGTTGCAGGTTCCCAAATTTTGATTTATTCTCACGTCTTAAGATTGTTACATTTTCAGTATTCTGCCTTTGAATATCCCGAAATGAATATAGTATTAGATAGCTAGTGACATGCAAAATGAAATCAAAATGACTATGCATAAAAAAATTTGTGACGGAATTTTATCATTCACAGCGCATCGATTCGGTGTAAAAACATGAATATTCTTAAATCATTACTACGAGTTGAAGTTGAGTTTCTTTGGATGCAGGGTTTTAGGCGGTCGTTCTATTGGAACACGAGCGTTATCATTTCGACCAAATGTCTACAATTTTCGAATTTTGAACCGAAAAATGGTCTTGAAAGATTAGGTTTGACTCACTGATGATGAATCCGGTGTCAAATTCAATTCTGTCCAGGCGGCCGGCTGTCCTCCCATCGCCACTCTAACAATCGAAAGAAAAGTCCTATAGTCTTGAAATTCACAGGTTAGGTTTGGAGCCCGAATATCTCGGCTAAGTTCTTCAATAGGCAAAATCGGCTATGTATGCTACATAGCTGAAATTTCAAGCAACTTATTATCAATGCCCCCTACACACGAATTCAATCGACACCTTGAAGACTTTTTTTTTTATTTTGGAAGCTTCACTTTTTTGTTGGTTAGTTTTCGAATTTCAGTGCTACATCGTTTGCTTGCGCCTCACTACCTATGCTGTAAACCAACAGAAAAAAGAAATAAATACCTAGCAAGAAGATTTATGCTGAATATTCCGGAATATAAATTGTGTCAATATTACCCATATTTAAATTGTTGGAGAATTTTTAACTTATTTTACGCAAGTTTATCGCAGATATGAATTACGTAAAAGCTGACGAATTTATGTACTGGAATAGTAATAGTGAAATAAAATTTTTCCCAAATTATAACTTGCCTATCACCGAAATTCACTTTTCCTGCTATATATAGGAGTAAAAAAACACTATACAGGGTGACTAACGAGGAACTGTACATATTCCTACTACGTATACAGACTACTCAGGTGATTATCAAATGACCATTTAAAAGTGCCTTTCTCTATCCATGAATTTTATACAGGGTGGTTTTCGGTTTTAATGAAAATTTCGACCCGACTTTTGAACGGTTATCTCGAATCAATTGACATTTTCAGGGAATATTGAAGATTCTTCTCAACATTCACGTGAAACTTTCAATTGAATAATGAATATCAGTGATTATCTCCGCTTAGCTTCACATAACAATTTTCTCATTGAATTCAATATCAGGAGCAAGAGTAGATATCACCTTTGCACATAATACAGCATTTTATTAATTCAGTACCGTTTTCAGGATTGGCTTCTGATAATTTCCCAATTTAATTTGTTTTTTGGGTTTGAACACCCTATTTGGTCATTTATTGAGAACTAATCAGTTCTGAGCTAGAAAATTTTACAAATTTCCTAAACTTCCAACAAATTATTTTGTGCAATCTAAATTCACAAAACTTCCACATTTTTCGATTGCTGTCCGCCAGCAGCTAAATTGAACATACGTTTCCAGATGGCTAGGGAGACAAGTTACTATTTCTTGGCTAACAAGGTCCCCCGATGTAAATTATATTGACCATTTCGTTTGGGGACGACTGAAAAAACTGGTGTATGTGGAACATCTTCGACTGTTCCGTTCCTGAATTTTTCTATTGATTCATTTCTCAGGAAAATGAGGAAGTCTGATTGGGATGAATTAAATTACTCATTTATGAAGAGGAGGTTTAGAGATCTGATTGAAATTTGAATGAAATATGAAAGTTTCCGAAGAAAAATTTTTTATTTTTTCAAATTTTGCTATTAATAATTCTTCATATTCTATCTTCTACCAACCAAGTCTCATTTCTATAAGATAAATATTTTTCGAGTTATTGAAAAATCAAAATTTCAAATGACTGTAGCACAAAAACCATACGGCCGGTTTGGCCCATTAATGAACTTGACCGAGATATTCAGGATCTCAACCTAACCTGAGAATTTCAAGACCTTTCTTTCGAAAGTTATCGCACACACGGACGGCCGGACAGAATCAATTTTGACCACGGATTCTTCATCTGTGAGTCTAACCTAGTCGTTTGAGACCAATCTTGGCTCAAAATTCGAAAATTACAGACGTCGTGACGAAATGATAATGCGGATTACGAAGTTCGTTTATTCGTTAAACTCTAGCAAGCGCATGCGAAACACACACTCAACCGTCAAAGCGAAGAGCGTTTTTTAGCGACCGATCATATAATTCCAGTAAGGCGTTTTTGCTTGCGATTGGAATTGAAATTATTAGTATGACGTATTTTCGCGATGGAAACTGAAATCGACAGTGGAGCGTTTTGTAACGTTACCGAATTCGCGAACTGATAAAAACCACGCAATGATTTCCCAGATATACCTATCCCAAAAATGAAGATCGGATCGCATTAATATTGATAATTGACTGAAAGAAGATGGTTTGAAGGCTCATTGAGAATTTCGTGAGGAACATATATGATTAGAAGATTGCAAAATATAAATTATATGGAAACGTTTTTCTTCAAATTGTACCTTATGAAACGATCATCACAAAATTTGCATATCAGCAGTTTCCAACTAGTTACTCAGTTTAATTATGATCGGATCAACTCTTTAGAGGTCATCCATAAATAAGAGTGATAAAGAGGAAAAAATAACTCAAGAATTCGACATAGTTTTTCTCAATATCTCCGAAGATGAATATCGGATCAAACTGAAATTGAACATCGTTGTTAAACACTGACTTCTGGGTCTGTGAGGTTTTCTAACAGATGGAGGTTTGAAAACAGATGAAAATTTTCCAAATTAATTGTGTTTGGAAAGTTGAAAAATTTTATAATCATCTTTGATTTCAATTTTTTACTCGCACCATCCCCACGAAATGTTGCATATAGTTGCTCGTCGGTATTCTTCAACTAACTAGGAAGTTCATTTCTGATCGCATTAGTTCTTTTTAAGATATTGGAAAAATAACCAAATTTAAAAATGCCATGAATGAGAATACATATCAGATCAAACTCAAATTTGAAGCACTGTGCAAAATTTCACTGAAATCTGATGAAAATTACCGAAAAAAACTATTCTTTCGAAGAAATATTTTCTTCGCGTTCATTCATCGAAACGGACTCCACAATTATTTTGTATAAAGTGGTCCCCGTATTCTTCAACAAGTTTCATTCTGATATATAAGATGAAGGAAATAACCTCGAAATTTGACATATTATTTTTCCAATATCTCTGAAAATTAACATCGGATCGAATTGAAATTTCAAATACTGTTGTTAAATATTGACCTAAAGATCTGTTACTAATTTCATAGAAATGTAATTAATGGTCCCCGAAGAAAACGATCTGTTCATACATTCCGTAAAACATTCATCAATTAAATCACCACAAACTTTTGCATCTTGTTGCGCGTTGGTATTCTTGAACTGATTACGGAATTTCAATCTGATTGTATTCGTACTTCTTGAGTGAGCTATTGGGGGTATAACGTTGGAATATCTCCCAAAGAAAACATTGGATCAAATTGAAATTTGGAAAGTTGTTTAGAAATACTGATTTCAAGATTTGTGCCAAATTTCGTTGAAATTCAGTCAATATTTATGGAGAAAAAATTTTACAACGAAAATTTCAAAAATTTCACAATGAATATTTTGTTTTGATCTTCTTACATTTGAATCCACTTCAAATGTTGTAACAAGTTGCGCGTTGGTATTTCAAAACTATATACAAAGTTTCAATCTGATCGAATCATTTCTTCATGAGATATAGAGGAATTAACCTAAAATCTTCAAATGGGCACTCCGAAACTATTTGACCGATTTCACCCTTTAACAAATTTAACCAAGATATTTGGACTCCCAACCTAATCTAATAATTTCAAGTCCCTAGGTCTCTTCCTTCGAAAGTTAAGACACATACGGACGGCCGAACGGCCGGACGGACACAATTGAATTTGAGCAAGGATTCAAAATTCGAAAATCACAGATATTGTGACGAAACGATATCGCGCTGTTCCTCAAAACAAGCGCGTAAAAACGAAAGTGCTGGGCTCACTTACTTTCACTTTCGCGATTTCCCGGGAAACCCGGTGCAATTTTTTAAACATATTTACGGCACAAGTCAGCACAAATGTTACCCGAATTTTTTCACTTTATTTTCAGAAGGTAATGCTTCATTTATGATTTCTCGGGAAATAAGAGGAACTCAGTATATGTATAGCACAATCTATTTCAGCCGTTGAAACCCAGTTTTTCGAAAAGTGCGGAGCTGGTCTATTTAAGACATTTTATGGAATATCTTGAGAACCGAATGAAAAAAACAACTGCACATTGCAGCACAAACCAAGAACAATTCAGCACAAAAAAATATTTCCGAAAACCGAAAGTGCTGGGACAACTTCACAGACATTCGTCTGAAGGATTTTTTTTAAGTGACAAGATACAGTTCCTTTGAAAAGTATCTAAGATACTAGTTACTTTCTGTTCTTATTGACACTGTTCATATTCCAACCAAGTTTCATTTCAATCAGATGAATATTTTTCGATTTATTCAAAAAATTAAAATTTCAAAAGGCTGTAGCTCAAAAACAATTCGACAGATTTGGCCAACTCAACCGCGATATTCAGGATTTTAATAATACGTGAAAAATTTCGAGACTCTAGGTCCTTCCTTTCGAAAGTAACAGTGCACACGGCCGGAAGTTCGGACGGCCGGAATCAATTTTGACCACGGATTTTTCATCAATGAGTCCAACCTAGACGTTTGAGATCGATTTCGGTTTAAAATTCGAAAATTACAGACATCGTGACGAAATGATAACGCGCTGTACCCCAGTACAAGTGCGTAAAGGGGAACTAAGATACAGTAACTTAGATACTTTGAAGTATCTAAGGTACTGGAAAGTAACTAAGATATTTTTTTCTGACAGCTCTGATGGCATGTCAACATTTTTTTCATTTGCAATATGAAAAATAATATATGGGACCTCCAATATCGATACAATATTGGGCAGCAATTTTGGTATTCAATATTGAACGAATATTGATAACTGACATTGGTCCAATATTGGTAACCAACGTTGGTCCGATATTGGGTTCCAATATTCGGCCAATATTGATTTCAAATATTGCAGAGTATCAACATTTTCCTCTAGCCAATATTGAAAAACTATATTCGGTCCATTCTGATTTTGAATATTGGCTAATTGGCAAATTGCAGAATATCAAAAATTCTTTCTGGCCAATATGAAAACAAGAACTATGTATATTGGGCCAATATTGATTTCAAATTTCGGGCCAATATTGCAGAATGTCAACATTTTTTCTGGCTAATATTGAATAACTATATTGGGCAAATAAGGATTTCTAATATTGAGCCAATATTGATCTGTAATATTGGACCAATACTGATTTCGAATATTGGGTCAATATCGCAGAATGTCAACATTTTTTTTTGGCCCATATTGAAAAACTATATTGTGCCAATATTTTCACAATATTGGACCAATATTCGTGTGCTACTTGGGCTATCTTTTTTCGTTCGAAAGTTACCGTGTTGACGGCCGGCCGGATCTGGAACTCAACTATTTGCAGACTCTTCTTTACATTGAGATTCTGAATGGAGGACAAGTTCTTTTATTTATGCTGTTGCTTGGTTAGAATTGCTATGAATAGTGTTTCTTTGGAGTCGGAAGTTATGATTTTGCATATGTGTTTAAGAAATAGAGACTTTTGAGAACATACATAATAGTTGCGTTCATTGTTATATATATGTGACAGAGCGCATTCCCTCAATAAGTGGGGATGTCAGCTGTACTCATTGTGAGGAACTAAGTGGAGCTTAGATCAAGACATCATCGAGATTATCGATTAACCCACATTAATGAATATAACAATTATTCCGTAGTGTAGACATTAGCATTTCGGCAAATAAAATTTTTCGACGGTAGGCCAATAAAATATCTGTTAATTGATATTGGTATGCTCTTTTGGGAAAAATAATATGAACTGCAAAACTTTCTTTCGTAGGTTTAATAGACTTGACACACATATAAAATTATTCACGCAATTCGTGAAAACTTCTGGTGAGTCCTCAAACCATACGAATTACATAAAAAACTTCCAGGTCAGTCCTTGAACTATACAAGTGTCCCTGAATCATACATTTTACCCGAGAAAATGTCGTGTTCTGGAAGTATACAATCGACATAAAAAACTTCCGGGACGTCCTCAAACTATTCGAATTACATAAAAAACTTCCAGGTCAGTCCTTGAACTATACAAATGTCCTGGAATCATACGTTTCACCCGAAAAAATGTCCCTGAACCAATCACTTCACATACATATATATATATATATATATAAATCTAGATTTAAGGGAGTAGAGACTCATGTATCACAAGGGTAAAAAAGTGTACTCTTTTTTCCTCACCGAGCTTTCGCAATTTTTTATTGCATCTTCAGGGTTTCTGAAATTACAGATTACAAAACAATGATGTTCGAACAATAAATTATTTTGTTATTACCGAAATTGAGGTTATCTGTTAAAAACAATTGACTATGTTCGTTCGACGAAACATATCCAGGAATAAAATCTAACATGAAACACACTTAAAATTACATACAAATACATTACACATAAAATTGTGACTGTTTTGATCTGGGTTAGCATATTTGAGTTGTTTTTCATTCACAGCTGTCACCCTGTCACGATGACAACTATGATTGTCTTGTTTATCTTCTTCAATCATTCATCTAATGGCCCGTCGTAAAATTCCTTCTCCTTTTCCCTTTCTAGTAAATAGCTATAAATGTTGCTTAGTTTTTGCGTATCGGATTTCTTGTTTATATTGTTTTCATTTTTGTTGATTTGAATCATTTCGTGAATTAATCCTCTAAAGCCTCTATCCCGAATATCAATAAATTGACGTCAAAAATTAAATACATTTTCAAAGATGAGAAAGTAGTATTGACAACCTACAACCAGAAAACAGTTAAATCATTATATAGCAGCCTCAAGGACCCAATACCAACAAAATTAAAAAGCAACGTAGTGTATCGGCTTGACTGTCAGGATTGTCAGGGTGTGTATATTGGTCAAACTTCCCAATGGGTAAAAAGCAGAGTAGCTCTACACAAATCAGATATCACTAAGCACAAAGATCGATGTGCACTAGCTATACATGCACACAGCTTAGATCATCGAGTTGATCTCGAAAACGTGAAAATACTGAAAACGGAAAAAAACTACAATAAAAGATTAATTCACGAAATGATTCAAATCAACAAAAATGAAAACAATATAAACAAGAAATCCGATACGCAAAAACTAAGCAACATTTATAGCTATTTACTAGAAAGGGAAAAGGAGAAGGAATTTTACGACGGGCCATTAGATGAATGATTGAAGAAGATAAACAAGACAATCATAGTTGTCATCGTGACAGGGTGACAGCTGTGAATGAAAAACAACTCAAATATGCTAACCCAGATCAAAACAGTCACAATTTTATGTGTAATGTATTTGTATGTAATTTTAAGTGTGTTTCATGTTAGATTTTATTCCTGGATATGTTTCGTCGAACGAACATAGTCAATTGTTTTTAACAGATAACCTCAATTTCGGTAATAACAAAATAATTTATTGTTCGAACATCATTGTTTTGTAATCTGTAATTTCAGAAACCCTGAAGATGCAATAAAAAATTGCGAAAGCTCGGTGAGGAAAAAAGAGTACACTTTTTTACCCTTGTGATACATGAGTCTCTACTCCCTTAAATCTAGATTTATAGTTTCAAAGGCTCTTAATTTATATAACTTATATATATATATATATATGACTTTATGAAAAGACACTCTCCTTCTGAACTATTTTCAATTTTGTAAACCAAACCACTGAAGCATATTCAAGGTGCGGGACTACAAGGGTTTTATATTTTAAAAGGGTGGTTCAACAATCGGTGATGAACTCAAAATGGGTGTTAAATTTCAAATTGTGTTGAAAAATTATACCCAAGACCTGACACTTCATTATGTTGAGAGACATTATTTTAATTTTGGACCGTTGTTCCATCGTATTCGAAACCTCCTGATTGAATGTGTTTGGCAGGTACTGGCCCCTGTACTAGAGCGCCCTCCTTCACTAACTTTTCCTTACTTTTTTGAGCGTATGCTCTAAAAGGAAACGGCGTGCTTCATTTTTGTCCAAATGTCTGGAATTTTGCAATTTTGAGCAGAAAAACATCGCGAATGACTAGGTTGGACTCACTGATAACGAAAACGATGTCAAAATCGGTTCTGCAGGACCGGCTGTCAGAGGACACGATAAATATCGAAAGGAACAAGCTAGCGACTTGAAACTTCCATGTGAAAACCGTCCCGCCGTTTTCACGACTATTTGAGAACGGTTAGAGCAACTTGAAACCTTCCGGCTAGGTCGCGCTTCGGAATGCAGAGGTTTCATTCGGAATTTTTATGTTATTTGCCTCATATTCAAGGAACTACTACCTGCTCGATTGGATTGAAACTTGGAAATTAGTTGGAGCATAACGAAACATGATGTTTCTAGCCAAAAACTGACGAATCAGGAAGGTTGGTAGAGAAGAGTGAACACCGCCTTCTTAAAAATGAGCCAAAATGCACAAAAGAATATTGAGCGAATCAAAAACTCACATCTTTCCCGTGCTTTGACCTGGGATAGTCATTTTGATTCCCAAAACACCCACAAAGATTAAAACCACCAAGGGCAACTCAAATCGGATTCGCTATCGATACTACTCATCACCACAGCCTTCCAAAGCGTGTGCTTCAGGAGGCTGTGTCCTCATCAAGATACAGGTATTCCAAGTACACAGAAGCCGATACTAGGTGACCCTGAATTATTATTATTATTATTTTATTTGAATAAGAGTGGAGGTATACACCTATAAACTCACATAAAAAAACTAAACTCAAAGTGAACTCCTAGAAATGAACTCAGTTAATATGATTGAAAATATCAAAAAGAAATAATCGAAAATTGTATAGAACATCATCATAACTACGGGGTCACCCATCTGTCAAAGCTGTTCTTGAATCCATTCACTGAAGATTATTCTACGACGATTTCCGGCAAGGAGTTCCAAACATTGAACACTCGGTTTGACAAACATTTGCCTCTGGGTAGTCCTAAATTTTTCCTCCGCGAGCTTGAATCCATGGCCCCTTAAATTGTCCGTGTTCATCCAGTACATGTTCATAATATCCGGACCAAAGTGACCATGGACTGCCCTGCAGGAGAATATTAAGTCGCCTCGCTCACGCCGTTGTTCAAATGTGGGTATATCGAGCACTTTCTACCTTGTTGCGTAATCAGGTCTTCTAACACCGTAGGGAATTCTGGTGCTCCATCTCTGAACAGACTCCAACCCATCCACCTCGCCCCGCAAAGAAGTCCACCAAGCCGGATCAGCATACTCCATTATCGGCCGAATATAGGTTTTATAAATCACCCCCCAAGTGAAAATCATTGTTTGGAAATGTTTTGCTGAAAAGGTGGATCATCTGTCTCGCCTTTGTTGTTACTGACGCGATGTAGTCCGACCAGCTCAAGTCATCCGTTACAGTCAAACCGAGATCTAAGTGGCAAGTCACTGTGCCAAGTCTCACCCCATCGATGTAATAGGGAGCCCGTGGATTTTTCTTTCCTATGTGAATAACACAGCATTTGCTCAAATTCAGAGGCATCGCTTCCGGCACCAACTGCTGAGAGCATCGAGATCCTCCTGAATAACGTGAATTAAGTGAGCGATTGAAAATCTTCGTGTCATCGGAGAAGAGTGCACATTTAGATCTAATTGATGCTGGTAAATCGTTCGTGGAAGTAGACCGACCACCACCAACTCGTACACGGAATGACCTTCCCGACAAAACAGATTCGAACCAATCCAGCAGTCTTCCCCAGATTCCCATGTGTTCCAACTTATGCAGAAGACGCCGATGAGGGACTCTGTGAAAAGCCTTCGTGAAGTCTAGATATACTACATCCAATGGAATGCCCATATCGAGTGCCCTACTCCAGTCATCAATACAAGTGAGCAAGTTTGTGGGTGTAGACCGCTGGGGCAGAAAACCATGTTGCTCTCTGGGAATCAAGTTATTTTTTGATGCGAACTGAAGCACCTGGTCGCTGATTATTTTCTCCAGTACTTTAAAAACTGTCGACAGGAGGCTTATTGGGCGGTAATTGCAAGCTGCCAGTTTGTCCCCACCCTTGAAAGGCGCTTTCCTCTTTGTAGATACTCTGGTAGAAGGGTGGCATAACTTTTTCAGATCACTTATAATAATAATAAACAGCTTTATTTTCCTACAGGTAAAACCAAATTACAGAAAAATTAACAAAATAAAGTTTTAATTAATAACTCAAAAATAAATGATCATTATATTCTACAACTCAGAAATTTCTGTTTCACAGTGTTCAAATTATCATCGAAAATATCACAGGTCTCACACGAGTTATTCATTAGGCTACACATATGTTGAATGGGTGTTCGAATCATACAATTATTCCTACGGGGAACCAAATAAAACAAAGGCCTAGATCTCATGTTGGACCTTGGAACATAAAAGTTGAGCCTCTCCAGTAGGTATGGACAATCAACACCACCGTGAATCAACTTATATAGAAAGATGACCGCCTGCAAACCTCGCCGATCAGCCAGAGAGACAGCATCGAACTTACACAAGAGTACAGCATGGTCAGCACCTCTCGAAGGATAGACACCTTCCTCTCTGTATGAGAGAAATTTATAAAATCTCCGCTGAACTGACTTCAAACGCTGAGCGTGACAGGAATATATAGGCTGCCATATAAAAGCGGCATACTCAAGTTTAGTTCTCACCAGGACATTAAATAGGAGAAAAAAGTGTTCCTGAATTCTGGAAATGTCTTGCTTGCATTTCTAACTATGAAGCCATACAACTTAAAAGCAGCACTCAGCAGGTCATTAATGTGAGGAACAAATGACATCTCACCGTCAAACAGAACTCCCAGATCCCTAACAATATTCACTCTCAACAAACCTACATTTCCCACAGAATAACCAAAAATAATGGGTTCCGTCTTTCTTGTAAAAGAAATGATATGGCACTTAGACAAATTCAATTTTATACGATTATTCTCACACCATTCCAATAATTCTAGTAACGCCCTTTTTGTAATCTAAAACAGTCCTTTACACAAGTCACCCTGAGAAAGATCTTAAAATCATCCGCAATCAGCAGCCTCGTCACATCAATCACACAAATCAAATCATCGACAAACAGTTGAAACAGAAGTGGGCCAAGATTAGACCCCTGGGGCACACCAGACACAGACAAAAACTCGAAAGAACGAAACCCCTCTACAAAAACAAACTGCCTGCGATGCAACAGATAGGACCTAAGAAGACATATCAACCGCGTACTGAACCCATATCTATACTCCAACTTATTCAGCAAAATCTGGTGATCCACTCTATCGAAGGCCTTAACCTGTTGATTATTCAATCCATGAATGTTTCAGTATTCCTTGGATAGAATATTTGATTTCAATGACAAAAAAAATACCTGCCATTGACCTATCATCCTCACAGTATGGAGCAAATCTATCTAGATCTCTTTGGAGATTCAAACAGTCAATAAGGGACACAATCAACATGAATAACTTTAGATCGTCGACAAGAAGTAGTAACCTACAATACCTAAAGCACCTCCCAATGTTATTGATATAAATAGGAAAGAGTAAAGGTCCGAGATGAGAATCTTGCGGAACCCCAGAGGTATTGTGAAATTTTCTGGATTTGCAACCATCGGTCAAAACGTATTAAGACCTACCCATGAGATTAGACATCAGCCACAACCTCGGACTCCCACACACCCCAACCTCAGCAAGTCTTACTGACATAACTATATGACACAGCTCATCAAAAGCCTTCATAAAGTCTGTGTACACGGCATCTATTCAGACGCAGGAATCCCCACCACCCTCAAGAAAATGTATGAAGTAAAGCAAGTTCGTGTCAACACTTCTGCCACTTCGAAAACCGTGCTGTTCATCGATAATGATGTTCTTTAGATGACATGATAGGTATTTATGAACCAAAGACTCGAATTTCGAAATGGAAGCAATCCTGACAGTTTCAGGTTGGCAGGATGCTCCGTACGACCGTAATCGTGCCCAAGTCCGGCCGGACATAATAGTTTTCGACACCGGATTCGTCATCAGTGAGTCCAACCTAGTCGTTTGAGACCATTTTCGGGAAAAAATTCGAACACTACGGACATGTGAACAAAACGATAGCCGCTGTTCTACAGAGCATGCGAGCAAAAATTCAGTTTTATTTTGGAATATGACTCTTACATATTCTATGCAACTACATATATATTGTACGTAGTAGTTGCTCCAAGTCGGAATCGATTTTCATGTCCAATTATAATGTATTCCTTTTGCATAAACCCTTGTTTCATTTACTTCTTTCACCGTCTGACATTATGTATTCGTGGTATAATCAGGGGAGTATTAAATATTTTTTAATTATTCTGATACACGCGAATGTTGCATGGTAAGAATTCAAATTATTTTTTAATCGTTACATATTAGTCGCAGATGCTTCTAAATGATTGTGCTCAATTCATAATTAGAACATACATGAAACGATTTGACTAATGGATGGCCGTGTGGGGTGAAAGAGCTAGGGGGAAGGTAAATAGGATTTTGGAGTAAAACGGCGAGACTCTTCTGCACCCTCCGTTTTTCTGACCCTTATGTGATAACAATGTTCAATGAGGAAATACGTGCTTCCGAAAACTATCGGATGAATTCCATAAAACGTAAACGTTCGAAGGATTAAGCTCTCGGGATCATCACTTTCGTTTTAAGTTAGTTGAAAATTCTTAATTATCGCAGTCGATGGTATTCTCGAAATGCTTTATCACATATGTGTTGTTCGCTTCACAAATTTTTAATTTAATTTCAACAAAATCCAAACCAGAGAATCATCACATATCCAACGATGACGGGAAACATCCCAATGAGGATGAGTATGGGGACCAAATAATATAATAATAATAATTATGTATTCAATAAATTCTCCATTTACAAAACAATTTAACAGTGAACCACTCAATAATATCTATACTAACTATTCTATTAATCGTATTTTTAGCACCTAGATGTGAAACACCAGTATATGCTATAGTATAATAATTATAACCTATTTTCCTATTTGCCTAACACGGATACACCTACAAAACACAAAGTAAAATTAACTGTAGCTGAGCTAACCAATATTTCCGAACCCACCAGCAATACACCAAATCCACCAGAGTCAACATTGCCCGAAATTTCTCTCAAATAATTGTTAATTTTCAAAAATTACTTTTTGAACTGCTAATTCCAATCGTTTAATTCTAGGGAAATTCCTCTCTTCCACTGGTATCAAATTGTACAGTCTAGGACCAAAATAATTATTATATCTGAAGTTTATATTATTTGTTCTGATCGGTAATTTAATATGTCTGTTGTTTCTGGTTCTTGTTTCATATACATACATGATCTACAAGAGATTTCAATTCAGTTTTAGTATGTATCTGCACACAGTAAAAACATACATGCCTCTGATGTTTACAACCTGTTCACCAAAAAGCAAATGTGTGGGGTACCATCTATTTCTTTTATAAATGATCTTCAGAATATATTTTTGTGTTTTATTTAATTTATACAGGCTGTCATTTTACAGGGTGTCTACTTTAAAAAGTCCAAAAATTCAAGACAAGATTCTTTATTGGATTTCCAACAAGAAAAGTCACATAACACATGGTCGAAATATTGACTGTAATTCTTCAATTCAACATTTTGTGTTTTTACGAAATATCTCAATTTTTTTTTCATAAAATCAATCACACTCCAGTTATCCTTGTAGCCTCATCAAATTTGATCACATATCTCGAAAAAGCATGAAATTGGCACAAGAATTTTTTCGTGTCAAAGATTCCTTACTGCGGGCGTGGAGAGCAGATAAACATAAAAGACCACCAAGGAGAACCGTGATCTTAGCCCTTTGGATTTTTATGTCTGGAACACATTAAAAGAGAAAGTTCATCAAATAAGCGTTCAACCTCGAGATGATCTGATGAATAGAAACGAATTGTGTTGTGCAGAAATGGTCCCGAAACGTTCTGAACTAGTTAGGGTTGCAGATTCAGTAAGAATCAATGTGTGAAATGTATTGAACAAGGCGGTAGCCATTTTGAACGTTTGCTATGAGTGAATTTCAATTATTCATAGCGAGTTCCTCAGCATTTTGTCCTCCTCTTAACTTCTTTCTTATATTATGTATTAATAAAATTAAGTTCATTTGTTTGACTCGACAGATAAATTCACAGTTCTACTGAGAGTTACTCAATATTCAATCAGAAAAACAACTGATTCAATCATAAAGAGCATTAAAATTGAAGAAAATCAGGTTTGAATAATTTATTATTTTTCGTTGTTATCATGTTAGCCATGATATTGAGGCTGAAAAGAAACAGCTAGTACAAAAGTTGATATGTCATTCGAAAGATTACTAAATGAGGAAGTTTCTGCTGAAGAGAAAACATGTTCATAACTATTAATTTTTCATCCATAAACCTATTGGAAAAATATGATTGATAATTTTCACCAATGAACTTTTATGTTTATCTGCTGACCACGCACGCAGCAAGGAATTTTTTGACTCAAACAAATTCTTGTGTTATATAAAGCCAATTTAATTCTCTTTTGGGATATGTGATCAAAATTGAAGAGGCTACAAGGATAACTGGAATGTTATTGATTTCATAGAAAAAAACTGGGATATTCCATAAAAACACAAAATGTTGAATTGAAAAATTACCGTCAATATTTCGACCATGCGTTATGCGACTTTTTTTGTTGGAAATCACATGCAGAATCTTGGCTTGAAGTTTAGGACTTTATGAAGTAGACACCCTGTGTAGACTACCCCATACCAATATTCCATATATCTCAATATTGATTCGACAAATGCTTCATGAATTATAAAAATCCTCTCAATAAATAAAATTTATGAATAAGTTTACGAATCTCATCGGATTGGGATGTCAATTAAGATATCTATCAACCACTATTTCAAGATATTTTGTAGAATGAGTTTCGTTTATTGAATGATTTTCGGCTGCAACGATACTATATGGTGATCTATTCGCACCATTGACTGAGAAGGCTATGTATATCTTCGCCAAATTTAATGTGAGCCCATACGTCCGAAGCCATGGCCTAATTTTCTTCAAGCTATTCACTGTTTGATATTTTACGCTTTCCTAGGAATGTCCTTGCAGCTATAAGTAGGGCAGTATCATCTGCATCGATGCTTAATCTCAGCAATAAAATGACATATTTTATAAATAGTATCAGTCCCAGAACCGTTCCCTGTGGTATTCCGATTTTCATTTTCTTTTTTTCACTGAATGTGTTATTTAGCTTCACTTCACCATTTGTAATCGTTCCGTCAAATTATTTCTGAACAGTTGTAAAGCGATTCCTCTGAAACCATATTTTTCCAGTATACTAATGAGTTTGTTACATTCATTACAGCTATGAGAATTCATCTTATTCAAACCTCATATTGTGTTGGAAGTTGATATTTTCATTTTCTAAAGTTGTAAGAAATCTGATTCTTTATATTGTTGTAATAATACTATCCTGAAGAATTTTTACTCGAAGATTGGCACTAGCATTTTCCAACAACTAAATTTCTTCGTGATCTGATCCAGATTTTTGAGTTATTCCTGGAATGTCAACGAAAATCGACGCAAACATATGACAATTGTCATACTATTCAATTCTTGATCGAGATTCAAGAATTGACCTCCAGATTATTAAATAACAACTTTATCTTCGCGATTACAAACATCCGTTCTTTTCTTGATCGTTCTTTTATAACAAAACAAAAATTACTTGTGCCAATCAGTAGGCTCACTTCAATTCTACTATTTTCTCGAAGATCTATGACGACTGTCAAAATGTACCTCATTCGGCTCACTCAGTGAAAAAGTTTCTACTATGCCCCAAGGGATAAAAATATGGAATTCCAATGACATCGCGGTAACGAGAGTCTAAATTTTTCTTGGAAAAGTGACTGACTCGATCTCAAGATGCAGTCTTCGGTCACTAAAAATGTGGAGAACCTTTTATACGAACAAGAAATGCCCGCACAATCAAGGAAACAAAAAGTTCCATTAAAATAGGTTGGTCATTTGAAGGCTGCGGGGGGAAACGAAACAAAATAATTCAATTATACCTTTACAGTTCACAAATATTTTACATAGCCAGACAGGAATTGATTATCTCCGTTGTAGTTGATTTAATTAGAACAATTTTCGAAGCTATTTCACTTGCAGATGAAGTATTTTAATTATTGGACGAATGAACGGTTGTTGTGATATCGTGAAATTCAGCAAAGGAATTACTGCGGATTTTATAACGACAGTCATTTTGTACTAGAACCTGCTTCTTCATTTAGTATGTGTTCTTGAAAGAGAAAATGAACAGATGAGGGCAACATTCTGCGAATTTGAAATTGAATAATTTCAGAGGGAGGTCATTTGTGAAACTTGAATTGGATAGTTGTTCTGCATCCAGAGGATTCAGCCACCAGATATATAAAATCGTTCCAATATTACAAGATAACATTCCAGTAAAGCTTCAGGAAAATTTCAATTCTGAACGTATTTCTCAAAAAATCTAGAAAAGTACAACCGTGAAGGCAGCATCTTATGCGCGCATGTTCAATGTAGATGACCGCTTCGGCAACGAATTTGAACATGCACGTAAAAACTGCTGCCTTCACGGCAGTGCTTTTCTAAATAGAGACTAAAACGAACTGAAATCCAGTACTTCATCAAAAAATGACAGTTTGAAGGTTCACACAGAATTTAATGAGAATAATATGATGAGAAGATCACAGAATATTGAATATTTGAAAAAAAAAATTTTTTTTTCAGATTGTTCTTATGACACGATCATCACGAAATTTTGCAAACTGTTATTCTTCAGCATCTTTGAACTAGCTGCAAAGTTTAATCACGATTGAATCAGTATTTCTTTCTTGAGTTATACCGAAAAAACAACGATATCGAGAAGAAAACCACGAAATTCTACAGTTATCGTGTCCATGCCGGCCGGCCGGACAGAATCGATTTTAACACTGGATTCGTCATCAGGGAGTCCAACCTAGTTGTTTGAGACCGTTTTTGGCTCAATCATCGAAAATTGCAGACATTTGGAAACGATAGCACACTGTTACATAATTTTGTCGCGGAAAATATTCACAGCCTTTATTGAATTTTGACACAGATTTTCAAGTAATTCAACGACAAAGTACGACGTTTCTGTTTGATCCTTTCTTATTTTCGGATGAAAAATATTGAAAATTATGTGGTTTTCTTGCTTGGTAATTCTGTTTTCCCGAATAACTCCGAAAATAAAGATCCGATTATGTTCAACTTCGGTATCTAGATGGCAATGGTATGTGCGTTAATTTATGATAAATTTTGGATAATCGTCATTAATTCAATTCAAAACAGAAAAATATTAGTTCATCAAAAAGAACCAGTGTTGCCGATCGACAAATGTCAAATTATGCACCTTCTATGGGGAATTTATAGCGGCGGTAGCTCAGTGGTTAGAGCGCAAGCCCCATGATCGTAAGGTCTGGGGTTCAAGCCCTTGGCCGGGAAATAACTTTTCCGGCTTTTAGGGGACCGTCCAACCATTCGCTGTTGGGTAAACAATTAACAGTGCTGTTCCTAACGTGGCGCAAGGAATTAGTAACAAAGCCTACACAGAACACACCCTGTATCCTAACTCGCACAAGCTTTAAGCTTCTGAGGGGTTTCGTTGAAGCCTAGGATATTCGGAAAAAAAATACAAAAAAAAAATAAAAATTATGCGATTTTGTGAAGTCTGATACTTCCGATTACAATTTGTATGCGCATGCATATTCTTTGACGCCTACATGCCTTCACATGGAATTCATTGAAAAGTAAGAGCTTGAATGATTTTAACGTGTTCCAAATATACATTAGCATTAGCAAAAAAAAATTAATTTCATTCTACCTTCTGAGTCCTGTCATTTGAGTTTACAGCAGATTATGCGAAAATATGCGCTCGAATGCAATTTCATTCTGCCCATGCAATCGAAGTCTGTTTCAATCCAGTGTGAAAGAATATAGTTCCAGTATTCCATAATATAGAAACAAGACCAAAACTCGCCTCATTAATGGCAAAAAAGAATGATACACCGTACATAAAAACTACCTCTATAAATATTACAACGATTAGGTTTTGGACGTTCTAGTTACCATACAATCTTTTATCGCTTGCAGACAATTTTCAAATATAAGCAATTCTAGAAGCGCTGCTGCGTGTAGAAGCAATAAGTATCAGTGCTTCTAACTCCACGGGTGTCTCTGAGAAATTCAAGTACAGTCCAGTAAATTTATAGACCATATTGGATATGTCTTCATGAACTTACAGAATGATAAGGGATATTGATAGAATTAATGTAAAATCGCGTTTTTATATACTAGTCGATCCTTTAAACAACGCTCTAACTCGCTTGCCAACGAACCAGTTTGATACCACCTATAGAGAAAAACTTGGTCCTCGTCTATTAAAATAATTTTTATTGCATTAACCTTCCATGAGCATTTTTTCATATTCATTAGTTTTCTTTATTGATATCTCATGCCATTTATCAGTGAAATTATTACTTTCGAACTCTTGGTCTCGTCTTTCACGACAGTTATTCTTTACATTGAAAACGCATTCTCGTTCCGAGCCAGCCGGTTGGTCGCTCATCGAAAATAATCGGACAAAATTTCGGCCATAATTTATTTCTGTGTACCTTTGGTCGGACGTGTTACTTCACAAACACGCTGGCAACACGACTTAAAAATTTGCCTCAGTTAAAATATTGCATCTTATTAAATACTGATATTTGCATTCCGCTTTTCTGCCTTTTTTTAGGATTCAATACAACGATTTTATGTTCCAAGGAAATGGATTCTTCGCATTCCATTCAGTCTCCCTCATCGATGAAATTTTTAAATTAAATTCTTCTCGTTAAAACTCAAGGTACGCGTGAAATTTTTGCTCGCAACATTTTCCGTTGAGTAGTTCGATTCGACTTTTATTCGAATAATATATATTTATGATAAAGAGAAGAAAGTTCTAAACAAATGATTTGCCATTGTACAGGATGTCCCAGAAAATATAGGCGGGCAGAAGTGCAGACTTTGAAAACATTATAAGCAATAAACTAACATATCTTCTACATTAGCCGATACCTGTCTTTATTTTAAGCAATGCTTTTTCTGAAAGCGTTTAGAATTTATGGTTGAAGTATAGACGGCCAAAAGAAATAACGGAAAAACAATGAAAGTATCGTTAATAACCATTAAATAAATTGTGGTATAGCCTTGTTATTCCGTACCCTCGCTGATCCTAGTTCATTATAAACCTAGCTTTGCTATTTTCAACAAACCACAGCAACGAAGATTTACTTGTTATGAAAATTCTTCAATTTTACTTCTTTTTTCATGAAATATAGCCGTTCGGCCCATTTCTATAGAACAATTGGATAAATTATTTTCTTCATCTTGCTATAAAGAACTTTTCAATTTTTCTTCTTAGATTGCCTGGGTATCTTTGTTATTATCCCAATCTATCATGTAATTTGCATTGACCGAACATACATGATTCGCTATTTGGGATCTTTATGTCCCTATTCTTCAGATTGTTTTTGTGTTCTCGCTTTCTCATCTAAAGGCCGTGATATTTCAACAGGTACAGGAAATATTAAAACACAGTTTTTTGAATTCTGTTCGTCCTAGATATCAAGTGAATCTGCGTTGTGTAGTTGTTTGAAAATGTTAATTTGACAAAAGCCTTAACATACGATATTTTTCGAAGAAAATAATTATGCAAGTTTTCTCCTGAATACCTGGTGAAAGACATACAGAAACTGTCAGATGAATATGATATTTCTTCATCTAAAGAGATGATGTTTCGTGAACCCAATTCCTAATATTCCAGGAACTACTGGTGCGATTGGATTGAAATTTGGCAGCAAGTTGAAGCATGACGATGCGCAACCTCTTGTAGAATTTTGTTGCTATCTGCCATCTGCTAATTCAACAAAACTTAAGTTTCGAAATATTTTTGCAAAACGTTTTTTTTTTAAACTATCCATCATATGTGGAGGAAATTCCGTTCATACCTTGAGCTCCATATTTCATAGCAGTGTACCAAATCTCAATTTGATAAGGTCATTATTATTGTTGGAAATGTTGGGAAAACATATGTTTGATTTCGGGTTTTTTTCTTCAGTTTCGTTGTGTTTCCGCAATAACTCAAAACGTACTGATCCAGTAATAATCAAACTTGATAACCAGTTTGAAAATGCTGATGAGCAATTTTGTACCAAATTTTGTGATGATCGTTACATAGGAACATTCAGAAATAAAAATCATTCATCATTCATGTCTTACATATATTCTATATTCAGTGATGTTCTTATCATATTTTCCTCGCGAATTTCTGTATGAATCTTCAAGCTGTCATTTTTCAATCAAGTACTGGATTTCAATTCGATCTTACCTGTATTTTTGGAAACATTGGGTAAGTAAAATTCTCAATGGATATATCTGTGGAATCAGTAGGTGGATTTTACCCATTCACGAATTCGCCCTTCGTAATGGAGGTCCAAACCTAATCTACAAAGATCGAGTTTCTTGTTTCTTCCTTGTTAGGAAATCGATATTTGTAGAATAGGTTTGGAACTTAATTACGAAGGTCGGGTTCGTGAATCGGTGAAATCCGCCTAATGATTCTATAGATACACCCTTTAAATATTCGTTTTTCTAATATTTCTTACAGAACAAATTGGATCGAATTGAAATCCAGTGCTTGATTGAAAGAAGACAGCTTCATTCAGAATATCGAGAGGGTATGATTAGAGGGTCAACAAATCTTTCTATCAGGTAGTAGAAGTACGTTTGGGATTAATAAGTGAAAAAGATGACCGCTTCAGCAACAAATTTGAACTTGTGAGCAAATGCTACTGTCTTCACCATTTCCTAAATTTTTTTGTTGAAACAGATACTCGCTCCATTATTCGAGCCATCGAATACTGAAAAAATAGATAGCATCACGGTATGGATATCCGATTGTATTCAAATCGATGAAAATACTACGAACGAAGAACGGCATCGCCGGATTATTTCAATATAATGGCATCAGGAATGATGCCCTATCAACGTCAATGTTTCAAGTAGATCGACAAAAACAGATACCAAAAATCAAATGATACATAAATGAGTCTTCATTCAACATCGTGGCCAACAGGAACTGTGTAACTACATTCCGATGGCTGTCCACTAATAATAATAGGTGAGGCATAAGGTTCGTGATGTTCGTTATATGACAACACTAACATCATATATCTTCATAAAGTTGACATATTCGTCTACACTTTGAAACATATTGATATATGACTGACGTTTCCATCAAACATCTTCAATACCAGCTAGATTAAAAGTTATCCATGCTGGAACATGGTCCAAACCTCAATTGAATACATAAGTGCCATCAGATTAGCATTGTTGAACTGAAAAAAACTGTTCGTCGATATTTGTGATTATTAATAAGTTGTTTCGAAAGTTATTGGCACAAGTAGCTCTTAAATTTTTTTGAAATCTTGACTCCCAATATCTGAAAATGAACTATGGAAAATTAAACTAAAATTATTATTCATAGGAAACTCCCTTGCGGGATTCAAACTATTTGTCAAGGACAGTTTCTAGAAAAAATGTTGAATGATAAAAAGTAGCGGAATAATCTGAAATATCAACGAAGTGAACTGATAACGTTTCAGAGTCTTTATTTGGCTCTTTCATTACACAAAAACTCGAATTACGAAATTGTTGAAAGAAATTGATTCTTGCAAATTTTCCCCTGTCTGATGGAGGAGTCAGATGGTATACTCTTGAGCGTTACAGTTCATTTCGTTGATAGTTTGCAATTATTCAGTTATTGTTCATTCGGCAACCTTTTTTGTTAACTGCCCTTGATAAAAAGTTTTACTTTCCCAGCCCGGGAAGGCGTTGTCTGTAAATAAAGTTTTCTATGGTTCTTTTCAGATATTGGAATAGAAAACCTAAAGAAATCTGAAAAATAATGTAAATCCTTCCAAAAATATCTTTAAATCGTTTTTATCTCTGACTTCTTTCCCTGGAAGTTGTTTATTTCATCCGACTCGAAAGAGTTTGAGGAAAGTACTGAGGTGAAGCCAGGAGCTCTTACCGAGTTTCATAGATAGTGGTCACAGATTCAGGTACTCGACCAACCCAACGCCACCATAATTTCACATGAAGATATTTTAGGTATTTTAACTTGATCAGATTTGTATTTTTGCGAATAAGAATATATAATGAGCAAAATAACTGCTCCATGTAACAAAATGCAGAAGGACTTTTCAATTTTTTTTGTTCATTGTTCTGTAGACCCTATTTGGCTGGAACTTCAAGATGGCATTTTTCATCGAAGAGCGATTCGATCCATGTTTTTGGAAATATCGGGAAATTGAAATTTTGAAAGGGTATATCTGAGGGATCATTATATAGTTTTCACTAATTCGCCAATTCGGCCTTCATAATTAAACTCCAAACTTACTCTACAATTATCAAGCTACTGAGTTGATTCTTCCGGAAGTTGTTTGTTCACTACCAGTGGTTAGGCTGGCTGTGAATACATTAACTTAAGGAAGAATCGACGAAGGGAATATATTTGTATAGTAGGTTTTCAGTTTGATTAAGAAGGTCGAATGCTTAAATGGGTTGAATTCGCCAGTTATTCTCCAGATAGTTGTACCCATTCAAAATTTTGGATCGAATTGTAATCTAGTACTTGATCGAAAAATTATAGTTTGAGGTTCATGCAGAATTTCGTGAGGAGCTAATAAAAAAAATTGCGTTTGGCAGGATCAATACTTGTATAGATCACTGCTTTGGCAACGGAACAAGAGCGGTAAAAAGCTCCTGTCCTCACGTCAGTGTTTTTCTAGGTTGTTTTCCGATATCTTTCGACACGAATGACCGATCAAACTGAAATTTGAAACACTGTTGTTGAATAGTGACTTTTCCGATACACTGCTCATTTGCTACGGGGAAATACCGATAAATCTTCCAGGGAATCACCTCATGAGGTGTAGAGTGTGAACAGATGCCGCTGTCCCGCATATTCCCTCTGTAGGATCCAGTAAATGATTCGACTATTCACCAGTAGATGCCGTGAAGGGTCGATGCGAACAAATATTTTGAACTTTTAGGAAAACTCAAAGAATACATATCTGATTGGACTGAAACATAGTCTTCGAGTTTCCGGTGTCGATTAGAATAAAATTTAAACGGAATCGGAGATATCCTCTTTGAAATACATATATGAATTCCTGAAACGAATTCTATGAATTTTTCTTTTGCCTTGTTCCAAATGTAAACGGAATCGGATATATGCTCTTTGAAATACATATATGAATTCCTGAAACGAATTCTCTGAATTTTTCTTCTGCCTTGTTCCTCAGAAGAATCGGGAAATCTGATTGGGCTGAAATAAAGTTCTCGGTTATGAAGTGGCAGTCAGTGAAATTCAAATGAAATATGAAAATTTTCAAAAAGAAAATTTTTTTTCAAATTTTTCTATGGAGAATTCTTCATATTGCTACTGTTCATCCACCAACCAAGTTTAATTTCTATCAGATTAATATTTTTCGAGTTATTGAAAAATCAAAATTTCACGAAAAGCTTTCAGCAGATTTGGCCCATCAGGATCTTAACCTAACCTGAGAATTTGAAGACTCTCAGTTCTTTTTTTCGCAAGTTACAGCGCACACGAACAGCCAGCCGGAAGGACAGAATCAATTTTGACCACGGATTCTTTATCAGTGAGTCCAAACTAGTCGTTTGAGACCAATATCGGCTCAAAATTCGGAAATTACAGTCATCGTGACGAAATGATAACGCGCTGTTTCCCAGAACAAGCGCGTAAAAATTTGGATGATGTAATTTCGCATAGTTATATCTGCAAATTTTCTCTTTACTGTTCGTCAGATTTATACTATAAAAAGTTACAGTTCCCTTCGTTGTTCGTTAGCAATTATTACGATATTGTCATTGGACGACATTTATTGTAGAAACTGCCCTTGATAAATATTTCGAATACCGCATTGTTCAAAGGGTGTTTCCTATAAAAAGTAACTTTATTTAACTTTCAATAAATCTTTTCGAGATATTGAAAGTGAAAACCTTAGCAAAAAATTGAAAATAATGCGAAATCCTCCCAATATATCCTTCAATCGTTTATACATCTACGAAATCAGTCGACAAGTTGCCCTTTTCGAGGATTCAGTCATTGAAAATTAAACCTGCTCTCCAAATATCGAGTCTCTGAATATTTTCCTGCGGGACCTTACGTCTGGTCGACGTGGATGGACAAAATTGAATTTGACAACGCCGATTCTCCATTTCCGATAAAATATCCTCTTCAATCTTTATTGTGTCTTTTTATAATTTGACCACTTAAAAATGGAAATTTTTGACCTCATCATTATGAATTGAAACGGACTCTTAAAACTCTACTGAAAAAAGAAATCGAGGAAATATATTTAAAGCATTGAAAATGTTTTAAATTGTATCAGCGTAAATGAGAAATGGATATTCATCAAACTTAAATGACTAAAATCAATGTAAAAAAGTGCTATTTATCAGAATTCCAGAATTCAAACCATAAAACGATTCTTATCGGAGGCAATTTGGAAGTACAGTAAAAATCGAAGCAGAGGATTGTACGTCATATCTGATTAATTTTCAGCATTTTCCAGCACTTAACTTCGGGCGATTAAAAAGAAATACAGCCCACGCGTTTTGTCGATCTACTCGATGGGATTTTGGAGTATTTCTTTATTTATTGCGAACTATTTCACGTTATCTGCTATTGCTTCATTCTCCGTGTGCGAAAGCGAGTTTTGTCTTATTTGAAGTCGACTGAACCTTATCTGCTATTTTAAATATTCTTAAGGCAACTTGAGTTCTTCATGATAGACCGTCTCGTGAACGATGCTCAGTGGTGTGGGCGGTTTAAATAACCCATTGAATCATAAGTCAGCAGTCCATTAGAATCTATCAATTATTTATTTTATTTTTTAAAAAAAAGCAATAATACTAATGGATTTTTTCGAGGTGTACAAAAAACTGATAAGAAATTCTGTAGTGGGGATCAACGAATCTGATCAACCACTAGATTTCAATTGTTTCGTGTCTGTTTCGAGGAAATATTAAGAAATTTCAATTTCGAATATCCACGAAGTTATTGGATATATTTTCCCATTCGTGAATTCAATAAATAATTTCCCTGCGTAGAAATACCAAGTCCTTACATTCCGAACCCTTATTGACTTTCATTACGAGCGATTAGGTGAATTATTTAGCGAAATCTATCCAATTAGGCCAGTTTTTAAAAATGGTGAAAAGTGATAAAAAAAATAATGGTAGGATGACTCATTAGAAAAGGAAGAGAATATAACAAAACTATAAGTCCTATAGAAAGAAGTTCAACAGCAAATTGGTAGACAATAAAAAGACCTAAGAATTTTTGTGTTATCCTCATAACTTCATATGAAAAATTTTAATGACCAAGTTTTCGGTTTTTAATTTTTTCTTCGATAAAAAATCTGTTTTTCACGAAATTCGGTGAAAACTTGCCTTTTCATATTCCGAATACAATATAATTGTTCTGATTTAAAGTATCCATTCGTTCACCTCGTTTCGACCTAATGAAAGAGCACCCTAATTTTCATTCGAAAAGTCTCACATCAAAATATCTACTTTAAAATGAAGTATGCTTTTTGTTCGTTTAAATTTTTTTTGGTGGTGTAAAAAAATAGACATTACTATGGTAAATTTCGTTAATGCCAAAATATACTGCTATGATTAATAACCAAATAAATTTATAGAGTTGATATTAGATAGGACAACTACATTATTTTAAGAAAGTTATAACATCTTCTTTGAATTATATGCGTAGTTGCCTATTGATTGCTAATCCAAAATGATTTTTATACATCAGTGACTTATGGAAAATTTTATGTATTTCACAGAGAAGTGATGAAGAGGTTCGTAAGGTACGATATTTCAACTCAAAAGAATCAGAATGTCCTCTGAAGTAGTTTTCACCGAATTTGGTGAAAAAAAATTCTGTTTGTTGCTGATAAAAATAAACCAAAAACATGGGTTTTTGAAATTATCACATAAATCTTTAGGAGATGTGAGGGTGTGAATACAAAAGTTGCTGGTCCTTTTTAAATCCTAAAATTTGCCATGAAACATTTTTCCATAGGACTAGTAGTTTTGCCGGAAATCGAGATAAACCGTGTTTTACCCTTACACACTAACACCCTCTCACTTCTCGACCTCAGATCGCCTCTAAATTATTTCTCCTTTTATTTTTGCTATATTTTCTTCCTTTTCCAATGTGTTTCTTTATTTTGGTTCGAAAAAACTTCGCGCAAATTCTCGGGAACGACATACTATCGTTTTGCCTAGATCTCTGTAATTTCATAAAATCCAATTTCAAACGTTGAGTATGAGCTGAAGGAATAGTCTTGAAAACACTTCTGTTATGAAAGCTTTCATTTTAAAATCATCCTTACACACTAACACCCTCTCACTTCTCGAACTCAGATCGCCTCTAAATTATTTTTCCTTTTATTTTTGCTATATTTTCTTCCTTTTCCAATGTGTTTCTTTATTTTGGTTCGAAAAAACTTCGCGCAAATTCTCGGGAACGACATACTATCGTTTTGCCTAGATCTCTGTAATTTCATAAAATCCAATTTCAAACGTTGAGTATGAGCTGAAGGAATAGTCTTGAAAACACTTCTGTTATGAAAGCTTTCATTTTAAAATCATCCGGTCACATGTTTCGGCAGAGTATCGTCTCTTCTTCTGAACTAAATGTTGAGAAATTGAAATGTTGAATGGGTAAACACAATAACTTCCAGAAAAAAATACTTAGAAACTCGATATTTGTAGAGAAGGTTTGGGGCTTAATTACGAAGGTCGAATTCGTGAATGAGTAAAATATGCCCATGATTCTTTAGATATACCCATTCAAAATTTTATTTTCCCAATATTTCCGAAACTACAGATAAGATCGAATTGAATCCAGTACTCCATCGAAAAATGACAGGTTGAAGTTCCATACAGAATTTAATGACGATAATATGATAAGAAGGTCACAGAATATTGAATATTTGAAGAAAAAATTTGAAATTTTCATTTCAAACTGTTTTAATGACACGATCATCACGAAATTTCGCACAAAGTGGTCCTTCAGCATGTTCAAACTAGCTGCGAAGTTTTATCGTGATTGAGTCAGAATTTCTTGAATTATACCGAAAAAAAAACAACGATATAGAAGTAAACCAAGTAATTGTACATACTTTTCCCAATATCTCCGAAACTGATCGAATATAAATTTGGTACACTGCTGTGAAATATGGAGCTCAAGATATGAGCATTGTGTGACCCTACGAAACAACCTCAAAATTTCAAATGACTAACACTCCGAAACCATTAGGCCGATTTGGCCCATTAATGAGCCTAACTGCGGCATTCCAATGCCGCGAACTATCCCACAAGTTTCAAGTCTCTAGTTTGCCCCGTTCGACAGTTATCGTGTCGTCGGCCGACCGGCTGGACAGAATCAATTTTGCCACCGGATTCATCATCAGTGAGTCCAACCTAGTCGTTTGTAACCATTTTCGGCTCAAAATTTTAAAATTACAGACATTTGGACAAAACGATGACACGCTGTTCTCCTAGAACATGCGCTCAAAAATGTTGAGTTAAAAGTGAAATATCAATTATTAAAATTGACAATTGAAGTAAAATTAAATTTCAGGATTCAGAAGGTCCATCCACTTCGATTCCAATTTCAAATGCATTTTTTATTTAAATCCCAAGCTAGAATGAGTCAGTTTTAAGTTTCATACCCCCGTATTGATTTTTTTTCCTGAATAGTTCTCCAAAAGAATTTTCAGTTTTCGGAGATCCAAATTTCTCATGTGAGAAAGTTGTTTGTTTTGTGGAAATATCACTTTTAGCATTCCATATAAAAAATACATTTGGAATTATCCAATGATAGTTAAGCTGAAATAAATATATTCAATGTGTCACATATCAGACTCAAAAAGTCAATTGACAGGTCAAATGTTCATTTTAAAGAAACAATCTGTCGAGTGACTGATTCTTTTCCACAGTGGCAGTGATACCCTGCCGTACGGTACGTTCAATCAATTCCAGTTAAATTCTTATGAAGATTCTCAGCATCCATGAACCATTCACAAGGAACCTAGTTTTCCTTGGATGGTACTCACATAAACAAAATATAGCGGTTCTACTGCCGGATTTCGTGGAGGTTGATAACATTACTTTCTTGTACTAAACCCCATAGCTTTCCTGCTGTGAATTACTGGTATAGATAAATGATTTTTTCAACAACTTAAAACCTTAATTGTTGACCGTACATGTCCATCCTCCTACATGAATTCGAATTTTGTATGCTCCGCTTTTATTGATCACCGCCCTATAATTTTGATACATTCCTTTCTCTGGTTATTGTCTCCTTAGCGATTGTTCTTTCGTGAGCACACAGAAAGAGGAATTGGTGATTTTCAGTACAGAGCCTTCAGACGTGCATTCAAAATTGGAAGATATTACCGGTACCATAAGAAGTTCAGCGATTACGGTAATTTTTCGGAGTTGACAAATTGTGAATCTTTATGTTGACAAATGTGCAGAAGATTAAGCATAGGAAGTTTGTTTCACGGGAATGAGTCACCAAATAATGTTGGAAAAGCTTTTTCAATTATGCTGACGTTTCGTTGGATTTTTCCAACATTTTCAAGGCTGCAACAACATAAAGCTATTTGACGCAACTGTGCATTATTGTAAAGACGAACAATATAGATGACTTACCTAAAATAGCAGCTCTCAAATTAACAGATATTATAAATAAACTTGGAGAATGATTACCACTACAGAGACAAAACAGAATTCACAATCAGTTGAGAGCATTAAAATCCATTCATCTATATAATTAAAACCATAAAATTAATAAATGAACATAATATGTCATTGACGACGACAAACACTGGACTGAACGAATCAAGTTACAATAACTGTGCATTTATATCTATATAATATTTCGGACATATTGCAGATAATTGTTTTCACTACCCTGTGTTATTTTTGAATAGAATAGAAGTTTATGGACTGTGCGTGGCTAACCTTGAATAATTCACAATCATTGTTTGTCTATTTTTGTATAAATTCAACAAATTATTATTATAAAAAATAAATATATTATATGAATTGAATATTATAATATATATTACGAATAATTATAATTTGTTTGATTTATACAAGAATAGACCAACAATGATTGTTAATTATTATTCAAGGTAAGCCACGTACAGTCCATAAACTTCTATTCTATTCAAAAATAACACAAAAACAACTATCTGCATTATGTCCCAAATATTATATAGATATAAGTTACACGGTAATGGTAACTTGATCTGTTCAGTCCAGTGTTTGTCGTCGTCAATGACATATTATGTTAATTTATCATTTATCATTCGCGAAGGAGCTCTGTGAAGTGTTTTCATTTTTTTTTTTGCTGACATTCTCTACATGTTCTTTTTAAGTGCGTTGTCCTCTCTTTAGTTTTTTTTAGTGGAATATTGCTATTTTGTTTACTGGCTGAGTTTATAGGTTTAAACCTCAACTCTGTATCTTTCTTTAATAATAATAATAATAATAATAATGGTTTTTAATGTATATATGAATGGATTTCTATGCTTTTAACTGATTGTGAATTTTGTTTTGTCTCTGTAGTGGTGAATCGATCTCCAAGTTTATTTATTACATCTATGTTAATTTAAAAGCTGCTAATTTAGGTAAGTCATCTTTATTGTTCGTCTTTACCATGCACAGTTGTGTCGAATAGCTTTATGTTGTTACAGCCCTGAAAATGTTGGAAAAATCCAACGAAACGTCGGCAATATCAAACAAGCTTTTCCATCATTAGTTGGTGTCTCATTACTGTGAAAGGAACTTCGTATAATCAGCAGAGACGTGAAAATCATGAACGATTAAGTATATGTAGCTGTGACCGAAAAGGAGAACAAGTGTTTGAAATACAGGACTTCAATTGTATGCAGGTGTTTCTTTCAGATCATTCATAGAACAATTGCCTCTCGCAGACGAATGAATTCACATTTACTATGTATTCCTCTGGAATCGTCCAGCAGAAACTCCAGCCCTCCTGTAATTTTTCACTTCACGAATTGATGAAGAATTATTTGCTCTAAGTTTGAGCTATTTCTCGTGATCCTCTTATGGAAATTCAAAAATCTCGGTGCAACAATTAAAATTCACCCTTTGGGGATCATTCAAGCTGTGAAGCCAAATGAATTTGAATTAAGGTGTGAACACTGAATATTGAAAGGGTGGTCCCTACATAACATCGACCTTTGAAGTTTGGAATTTACGGGTAACCCTGGCTTGAACCATCTAGGACCGATTTTTTTGCGATAACTGCCTTTTCCAGATAGCGGGTGATACAATCGAGAGAAAAACATCAGTGTTCATCAAATATCCAATAGATAAATTCACTCTTCAGGTCATTTGAAGATACACAGGGGCTCTCAATATGGTCAGAATTAATTAATCATTTGTTCTAGGGAACAGCGCGTTATCTTTTCATCGCGATGTCTGTAATTTTAGAATTTTGAGCCAAAAATGGTCTTAAACGGTTGGGTTGAATCCGTGGTCGAATTCAATTCTGTCGGTCCGTCCGTATGTTCTCTATCTTTCGAAGGAAAAGACTTAGCGACACAAAATTATCAGATCAGGTTTGGAGTCCAAATATCTCGGTTGACTTCGTCAATGGGTGGAATATGGTTAGATAGTTTCGGAGTGAAGCCCATTTGAAATTTTTAGGTTAATTCCTCGATATCTCATGAAGTATTCACTCGATCGAAATGAAAGTTCGTGGACAGTTTTGGAATACCAACGCCCCACTAAAAGCTAAATTTCGTCTGGACCCAGTTGTTAAAAAATTATAAAAAATTATATTAGAAAATTTTTTGAATTTTTGATGAAAATTTTTTTCTCTGAATATATTGATTAGATTTCAATGAAAATCAGAATTAGTATCCTTCAACAATTTTCCAAATTCAAATTCGATCCGATATTTACGTTCGGAGAGATAAGCAAAAATTTCGTTGTTATTTGGAATTTTAACGTTATTTCCGCAATATCTCAAGAAGTACGAATGCAATCAGATTGAAACATCTTAATCAGGTGAAGATTACCAACACGCATCTAGATGCAGAATTTCGTGTTGATCTAATACAAGAATTTGAACAAGCGCGTAAAAGCTCCTGATCTTACGTCAGAGCTTTTCTCGATTCTTGTATTGGTTTATTTTTCTCGTATTTCGCTTCGTTGTTGATCGAAGAAAAAGAATCTTAGTAAACTTTCGACATTTCGATAAATCGAATGTTCAATAATACAGAATTCATATTCATTAATGTATGTTATTAAGAAGTGAGACAATTTTCAATTTCCGCTAATTAACAAATTGTTTCATTCCTTAATTCAAGATGAATCTCCGTTAATATCTTATGTTTTGATATTTTGGCGCACATGTTCTAGGTGACATCGTACTTTGTTCATCCCAAATGTTTGTAACTTACAAATTTTTTCAGGAAGAATCCTGTGTCTACACAGCAGTGTACAAAATTTCAGTTTGATACGATTAATGTTGTTGGAGATATTGTGGAAAAATATCAAATTTGGTGTTTTTTTCCTCGGCATCCAAGTTTCTCACAGAATAACTGAAAGAAAACCTAGAAAAGCACTGACGTGAAGTCAGCAGCTTTTGCGCCCATGTTCAATTCGTTGCCAAAGCGATCATCTTTGAACATTCCCGTAAAAGCTGCTGACTTCACGTCAGTACTTTTCTAGGTTTTCTTTCAGTTATTCTGTGAGAAACTTGGATGCCGAGGAAAAAAACACCAAATTTGATATTTTTCCACAATATCTCCAACAACATTAATCGTATCAAACTGAAATTTTGTACACTGCTGTGCAATATGAAGCTCAAGGTAAAAGCATAATTTTTTTCAAATGTAATAAATAGTTCCAAAAAATAATTCCGAAATTTTTTTTGAAAAAACAAGGGTTTTGAAATTTAACGACAGCACGATCTCAACAGAATTTGGCGGTGCAAAAGTTGCAAGTCCTTATGCTTCAACTAATGGATAATTTTCAATCCAATCGCTTCAGTTATTCTCTAAGAAGCAGGGAAATAACCCCAAAACTTCAAAAGGCTATATATTTCAAAATAAGAGACCTTTGGAGAAAACGATAGCACGCATGTTCTTTAGAACATGCGGGCAAAAAGATTTTGTCTGGCTGGCCGTCCGTTTGGTGCTGGTAACTCGAAAACTAGGGAAACTAGCTACTTGAAACTTTCAGGGAAAAATGAGTATCAAAATTCTCCGGTTGAGTTTATTAATTGGTCAAACAGTTTTTTTGTTATACATATTGATTTTTGAGGTGATTACCTAAATATCTCAGGTACTATATTCATGCGATCGAATTGAAATTGGATATTAGTTGTAGATTTATTTATTTACACTGCATTGAGCAGTAATGACGAGAAACTCCCAATATAACAACATAAAACGAATAATAAAGCAAATATACAGATATAAATGAAACACAGGTATACAGTTAAGCTCAGATAAGCCGCTCATGACAAGGACGATACTTGGAAGATCTCTCTTAACTTGGAAAGGGTTTTAATTTTGAACGCCCGTAGTATAATGGAAAAAAAATCAAGATCGCTATATCCACTGCCGAGATCGAGAATGCGCGATGGAAATAAATGTTTACTATTATCATAATGATTATCTACGCCAAAATTTTCAGTTCCGTTGAAGATTTTTCTCAGAAACTTTTCAACAGATAAAATGCAATTTTGCGCAGACACTGTAGGTAATATTCATCGGACTGCTGGAAGGAATGTTACGTTTCATAACTGTGTACCAAATTCCAGTTCGATTGAGGGGATTTTTCTCGGCATCGTTGATATATCCAGAATAACTATAAATATATCAAAATTACTGATCTAATCGTACCAAATTCCAGTTCGATTGAGGGGATTTTTCTCGGCATCGTTCATATTTCCAGAATAACTATAAATATATAAAAATTACTGATCGAATCGTCAAGCGGCAATAGTTCAGTGGACTCACGCCCTATGATCGAAAGGTCTGGGGTTCAAGCCCTTGGTCGGAAAAGAATTTTTTGGGTTTTCAGGGAACCGTCCAACCATTCTCTGTTGGGTAAAGATAAACACTGCTGTTCCTAACGTTGCGCGAGGAATTAGTAACAAGGCCTAAACACATCCAATCTCCAATCTCGCACAAGCATTAGCTTCTGAGGTGTTCCACAGCGGGACCTAGGAGAATTGGCAACAGTAAAATCATAACGAACCTCTTTACTCGTTGGCAAATGCTTATGCACTATTTCGTATGAAATTTCTTGATGATCGTATCACGAGAACAAAAAATAGTTATGAAAATGGTTTCTTCGCCCACGAATTTGAACATCAGGCGAAATCTGCTGACTTCATGATATTGCTTCTTTAGAATTTTCATATTATGCCATGAGCGAACTTAGAGCTTTCGTGCCGAACATTCGCAACAAATAAATTATATATGAACAGCTTCGTAGCACATTATATAGAGTACAATATGAATAACGTTATATAACGAGAAGTTCAGATTTCATCGAAGATATGACGATGGAAAAAGGAAAATCATGATCAGTGAACAATTAGCACGGAAAATTATAAGTTTGATGGAGAATAACGATTTTGTCAGAGCAAATCACGATATTCACATGAAATCAACTATATCAAATGTGAAGAAAGTTTTTTGAGTACGGAATTGCATTCGGAAGATTACCTCAGATATACTGATGAAGAATTTTCTGTTAAATTCCATCAGATTCCACCGACCAGCCCGTGAGCACGATGAATCGAAATATCAATTTCTGTTATCAACAATTATTGTCATCAAAATCTGCAAAACCCATCATAAGAAGTGTTTATCGATTGAGGCTCATTTTGGGAGGATTTCGCATCATTTTCGTTTTTTTTTCTGGGGTTTCTCTCCCAATATCTCTAACAGAGCTATTAACGTTTCAGAGTACAAATCTGACTCTTCCATCAAAGGAGAAAATTTTGAGAATTATTTTCTTTCGATTTTTCGTTTTTGATTTCAGACTGTCCGATTGTCATTTCTGAGAAAACATAGCAACACAGATTCTTTTTTAAGTAAATTCAGCCAAATACGTTCTATTTCTACAGAACACAGCGAAATTACTCTCTCCATTCACCAAAATGCAAGAGAACTCTTTAATTTTTCTTTTCAAATTATCTGATTACAACATCGGTATTTTTGTAATGTCCCAATCTATCATGTGATTCCCAATGGTCGAACAAACATGGTTTGCTATTATGGATTTTTGTATGTCTCTATTCCTCAGGTTGATTGGAGATGCATACTCACTAAAACCAAACCAATTAACGAGAAACAAAGATCAAAAAATTGTGTTTATAGTATTCCCTGTATTTGTGGAAAGACATATACAGGGAAACGTCTCGACCGTTAGATTTAAGAAAACGAGAGCACAAAAACCACCTAAGGAATAGAGACATACAAAAATTCCAAATAGAGAAAAATGTATGTTCGAAAAATGGGAATCACATGCTAGATCTGGACAATACAAAAATACTGATGTTGGAATCAGATAATTCGAAATGAAAAAGTAAAGAGTCTTCTTGCATTTTGTTGAATGGAGAGAGTAATTTTGCTCATTATTCTGTAGAAATAGACCCTAGTTGGCTGAATTTTTTCAATAAAGAGGTAGAGTTGAAAAACTTTCAAACTAAATGAATCTGTGTTGCTGTGTTTTCTTGAAAATGTCAATTTGACAAAAGTCTCAACTCAAAAAGAAAAATCGAAAGAATATAATTCTTAGAATTTTCTCCTGTGTCTGATGAAAGAGTCAGATTTGTACTCTGAAACGTCTCAGTTCGCTTTGTTTCGTTTATATTGTTCCTGTATTGTTCATTGGGAAACCTGTTTTCCAAGGAACTGCCCTTGACAAATAGTTCAATCCTGCAATCCGCAATGAAAAAACAATTTCATTTAATTTTTAATGAGTCTGTTTCAGATATTGGAAGTGAAAACCCAGAAAAAACCTAAAAAATAAGAAGTACTGTTTGTTATCTGAAAAACAACCATCGATGAACCTTTCAACGAAAAGAGTTAGAAAAAATGAAAAACATTTTAATTTTGAGTACAAACGAGCTCAACTTCACGTCACTGCAACACTCTTATATAATGAGTATTTAGTTGCGAATACTTTTATGCACAAATATCACGGAAGGAAAAATCAACTGCTATACCAGATACGCTGAACTTTGTTGAATGTAAAAAATTATAATTAACTCCATCCAGCCAGACTAAAAGCAAAAAGAATGAAATTTCGAAATTATGTTCGCCTCTGTTTCGTACAGAAAAAAAAGTCCGAAACATCCCTAGGATGTTCGTGAAATATAACTACATTAGCGGTGAATACATTCTTGAAATCTAATTATACAGACCTCCAGTATGTTGAAAATTCTTCGGAGCTTTGGCACCAGCAAGCCATTATAAGGCTTTGATACATAGCTGCCGCATCGACCACGGCAGATCGCAAATGATGGAACTTACATCAAAAAGTCGATGTTAACATCGACGAACCAGATACGCCTGTCTTTAACATATTCAAAAACCACTCCGCCGCAAGAAGACAATGGAAGAATTCTTCTCGTCAAGGCGGTTCTCTTCGCAATTCAGCTGTGTAGGTGATTGGCACCAAGATTAATTACCAACTTTCGCAGAAACTGAAAATTCTTCTAGCTCATAAACTGAATATTTCACACGTAATCAGCATGATCGCACATGTACAAGGGAAGTCTAATGAATTCACCAATCTTGTGAGCAGAATAACTTCTGTGTGTCAGACTCGAAAAAGTGTTGACTAGCGGGTTTTTGTCGTTAATTAAATTAATTAATTAATTAAATCCAATTTTCCGTGTTTGTACCTCGATTGATATTGTATGTTCTTCTAACTCGAAAACAAGTTATCCGAGCAACATATCCAAAGATCACTTACTTTTTTTACTTTCAATAGGTTGTGAAAACCTGAATTTTGCAACCTCTATTTTTACGCACCTGTTCTGAGAAATTCAGTTCTCGGATAGCTTTTTTGCCCTGTATTATTCTATTGTCAATATGTCTTCTACTATTCTCCTCAATTACTCAGAAAATACTTACGAAATCACATTGAATTATTGTAACTTGTAGTGGGATACCTATGCACAACTTTTGGCAAAATTTTGTGAGGATCTTTGCGTTGAATAGTTGAAAAAAATTGAACATATATTTATAATTTTTCTTGAAAATATTTGAAGCCGTCATCGAACAACAATGCTTCAAATTTCAATTTTATTTGAGATCAGCCTAATGAGACATTGTCAAATTTCGTAGGCACGAAATTTGACAAATTTCTCAAGGAGGACTGATGCTATCACATTTATACTTCATTGTTAGCTATGGAATACCGAAGCGCAATTTTGTGCAGAATTCCATGAGGACCATAAGGAGAAAGAATTTGCAGAATGAATTTTTCGACAATTTCCTACATTTTTGTTGGCGAAAATGTTTGCTTTATAATTTTTCATCAGATTCCACTGAAGTTTGGTGTACTGACCATGTGGATAAACAAAAATGTTTCAAATTCCGGAGATATTGGGGACAAAATATGTCCAATAGGCCGCATTCGTGATGCATGGATTGAAATCCACCCAATGATTCCGCAGAAACACTCGTGCAATATTTAATTTTCCCTATATTTCCAAATATTTAGATTAGATCGAATAGAAATTTAGTATTCGACTGAAAAACGACAGCTTGAAGGCTCATACAGAATCACGGTATAATATAATCAGAAGATAGCAGCATATAGAATGTTTAAAAAATAAAATTGAGATTTTTTCGATTTGTTCTTCTGACATAATCATCACGAAATATCGCTAAGAGTTTTGCATCAGCTTTCCAAAGCAGTTATCAAGTTCACCATGATTGAACCGGTATTTTTTGAGATATTCCGGAGGAAAAACATACCGGGGGCAAAACAACGAAATTTTATATATTTGTCCCGAATATATCTCCGGAAATTACTATCTTATCAAACTAAAATTTGGAACAATGCTGTGAAATAAATATTGATTGCAAGGTCTGAGATTTTTTCAACCATGATGAATAATTTCCGGAAAAAATTTTCCCGAAAAAATTCAAGTTTCTTTCATAATGTACAACCATGACGATCATCAACAGAATTTCGCAATCAGTTATGCTCCAACTGACTTGTTTCAATCCAATCGCTTGCCCAATCGTCAGCCTAACGGTCAACTGTAAACAAACAAAATAACTTCCGGAAGAAACAACTTAGAACCTCGATATTTGTAGAAAGGATTTGGACCTTAATTACGAAGGCCGAATTCGTGAATGGGTAAAATCCACCCAATGATTCCGCTGATATACACCCATTCAAAATTTTAATTTCCCTATATTTTCGAAAATACAAATTAGACCGAATCGAAATCCAGTTCTTGATCGAAAAATGACAGTTCGAAGATTCATACAAAATTTAATGAGAATAACATGATTAGAAGATCACAGGATATTGAATATTTGAAAAAAAAAATTGAAATTTTTTCCAAATTTGTTCTAATGATGATGATCATCACGAAATTTCGAACAAGGTTGTCCTTCAGTATCTTCAAACTAGCTGCGAAGTTTATCATGATTGAATCAGTATTTCTTGAGTAATACCGAAAATCAACAACGATATCGAGAAGAAAACCACGAAATTTGACATATTTTTTCTCAATATCTCCAAAAATTATAATCGTATCGAGATGAAATTTTCTACACAGCTGTGAAGTATGAAGCTCAAAGTACAATTGGATTTTTTTATGATTTACGATTTTCGAAAAAAAAAATTTCTGAAAAAACTTGGAAAAATTTTTTTTTTATTTACTGACAGTATAATTTCGACGAAATTTCGCTTAAAGTTGCGCTTCGTTATACTACACCTAAATGCCAAAGTGCAAACCAATCGCTGCAGTAGTTTCTGAAATAAAAAATATATAACTTCAAAATTCCCAATGGCTTTAACTCAGAAACTGCTCTACCGATTTGGCCCATTGAATAACTCATTCATCCGCATTCCAATGCGCGACTTACCTTGAAAGTTTCAAGTCGCTAGCTCACCCCGTTCGACAGTTATCGTGTCCACGGCCAGCCGGACGGACAGATTCGATGTTGACACTGGATTCGACATGAGGGAGTCCAATCTAGTCGTTTGAGATCAATTTCGGGAAATGATTCGAGAAGAACAGACATTTGGACCAAACTATAGCACGCTGTTCCCCTAGAACATGCCCGCAAAAAGACAGTTATAATCCGACAAGTTCCGATGGAAAAGAGGATTTGAAAGTCAAACTGGTTAGTTCTCACAGCTCCCTTCTATTCCATCAATAACTATCGTACGCAGCATTTATGTTTCATCCCCATTTTTCTGAATTTGAAAGGCATGTGGGGAGGCATGAAATTGATTTCAAGTGTGATAGATTGAGATGCGCACCGATAAAATTATGTCTGTTACAACAGATATTCATTGTTTATTTAAATCAGTTCGGAATTAAGAAATCAGCGCCGAGAGGTGAAAAATTCAATTCTGAATTAGATCAGTCCTTCAAAAATGATATTCGATACAAAATTCAAAAATTCAGATATTTGCACAAAATGACAACGTTCCCCTGACTAATTGCGTTCAAATGAAAGAATTTAAAGTAAAAAAAAGTTTATAATCCGACAAGTTCCGATGGAAAAGAGGATTTGAAAGTCAGAAAGGTTAGTTCTCACAGCTTCTTTCTGTTTCATCAATAACCATCGTACAGCATTCAAGTTTTATCTCCATTTTTCTGAATTTGGAAGGCATGTGGGGAGGCATTAAATTGATTCCAAGTGAGATAGATTGAGATGCGCACCGATAAAATTCTGTCTCTTAGTACTGATATTCATTGCTTATTCAAATCAGTTCGGAATTAAGAAATCAGCGCAGTCCTTTCAAATGATTTTCGACACAAAATTTAAAAATTTAGATATTTGGGCAAAATGACAACGATCAGTTCGGAATAAAGAAATCAGCGCTAAGATGTGACAAATTCAATTCTGAATCAGATATCAGTCCTTCAAAAATAATTTTCGACACAAAATTCAAGAATTTAGATATTTGGGCAAAATGACAACGATCAGTTCGGAATAAAGAAATCAACGCTAAGATGTGAAAAATTCGATTCTGAATTAAATCAGTCCTTAAAAATGATTTTCGACACAAAATTTAAAAATTTAGATATTTGGGCAAAATGACAACGATCAGTTCGGAATAAAGAAATCAGCGCTAACATGTGAAAAATTCAATTTTCATTCAATTCAATTCTATTATTTGGGCCAAATGACAACGCCTTGTTTCCCAGAATTCAGAACGAATTCAAAGTAAAAAAAGACAGTTATAATTCGACAAGATCCGAAAGGAGAAGAGATTTGAAAGTCGAAATAGTTAATTCTCACAGCTTATTTATGTTTTATTCCCATATTGCTGAATTTGGAAGGCATGTGGGGAGGCATTGAATTGATTTCAAGTGAGATAGATTGATATGCGCACCGATAAAATTCTCTCTGTTACTACAGATTTGTATTGTTTATTTAAATCAGTTCGGAATTAAGAAATCAACGCTGAAATGTAAAAAATTCAATTCTGAGTTAGATCAGGGCAGATGTATGAACTGCATAAAGAATTGAAGTTTCAACTTCTGATAATTCCATCAATACAAATTCCACTATTACGCGAACTATTGAGCGTAGAATTGTGTGGTCAGAAAGAACAGCAATTCAGTATGAGGAAATTGAAACATTCCCAATTTCAGATTCAGATTGGTTCTCGGGGATTTTTTAATTCCACCTCTCAATATCTAGTGTCGCAGGATTCAAATGAATCGCTTGAATTGAGATTTAGCAGCTAACAAATTGATCCAAGACGTTTTGTAGTAAAACCCCGGAAGTTAACATTGGCATATTGCGATTTAGAAATGTCTCGAATATTGAGTATTATATGTTAGGAATATTTTTATTCCTTTGTTGTGAGGATAACCTCTTAATTCTTCAGTGATATTGGTGAATCGTTTAACACACTGCATGAAGTTGCAACAAACCTTAATTCTTCACGAAGTTCATTTCGTTTGGATCTAGTTTTAAAATGACATTTCGGAAGTTAATGCGAAATGTCGTGGGGATAACATGGCAAGAATCTTTGAAGATTGGTAATATCTGGAAGAAAAACAGCTTTCGGTGGGTTGAGTGAATACCATCATAGATTCTCGCTCTGGATTATGCGTGAAATAGAATATGACTTCGCGTAAGTGACCCTGTTGAGATTTTAGTGATTTTTAAAGTTCAGCATACATAATTAAGAGGAATGACAACAAATGTTAACTTGCAATAATCAGCAATAAGATGGTTTTTGCAGGCTTGTTTTTTGGAAAGAAGAGTTACTGTTTCGTCTAAATTTCAAACTGAAAATGGCCTCAAACAACTCTAGTTCGGACTCACTGATGACGAATCCGGTATCAAAATCGATTCTGGTCAGCCAGTCGTTCAAGGACACGATAACTGTCAAAAAACCAAGCAAGCTAGCGACTCCTGACTTTCAAGGTAATTCGAGCGATTAGATCGATTGCTTTCAGGGTTATAGTCATGTGAAGTTTTGAGATTTTTTTCTCGATATCTCAGCAGCTATTTGAGCCATCAGATTGAAACTTGTTAGTTAGCGGGAACATACTAATGCGCATCTTATTCGTACATTTTTTTGGGGTTAGTGAATTTCGAGAACCTTATTTTAACCAAATTACAGTTCGATACGAATCTCACGTTCCTGATTCAATCATGATAAATCTCGGTAGCTAGTTGAAAAATGAAGAGAATAGAGAACAATTTTAAAATTTTCTTGGAAGATTTGGTCGGCCTGTAAGCACAATAAATTCCTGAAAAAACGATTCAGAAACTCGATATTTGTATGGGAGTAGGAATGGGTATAATCCGCCCAATGATTCTGTCTATGACCATCCAAAACTCTATATTTCTCGCGAACCCTAGCGAGAAATGGTTCAGGAAACCTGAATAGAACAGTTATTTTCAGTAATTGCCCGGCAGTCGATATGTGTCAATCCAAAGTTGAGCGAATCAAAATTCCCAGAGTTCAAGTACGCTCTTAATCGTGAATCCCTCATGATTGGAAAGACACAGCTTGTTTCAAAAAAGGTTTAATATAACTAAGGAGCTTCCAGAAGTAACGGTCTTTTTATGGGAAAATATACTCAGTGCCAAGTCGCTGATCATTGGTAAGGAGAAGAAGGTAGATCTGTGACTATACGTAGGTCAAATCGCCGTAGCATTTCGACTTTTCTTATATCGTTCAGGATTAGAACTGCGGTCACTGCGGACTTCCGTCAACGTTTGAACTGATGCAGAGAGCAGTGGAAGGCAGAATGGCATAATGTCGTATTCAGCGACGAATCGCTATTCTGTCTAGGTATGTACCGTGTCTTTAAATAAGTAAGACGCCGCTTTGGACAGCGACGTGATATTGCGTTTGCAGTTGAGACCCATTAACACAGGACTATTGAGGTTACGATTTGGGAGACTATTGCCAATCAACACTTCTGTTCATTCGAGGTAGTATGACAGCTATGTGTTATGGTGACCTTGTCCGACAAATCACTTAACTGCATTATTTTAATGGCGTTCACCGGATTTGAATACAACTGAACATGTGTGGGATATGATGGGGGAATAAGGCTGTCCAATATCTATAAACCTCCACAGACTCTGACACAGTTAATTTGCAAAGTTCGAGTTGTCACAAGCAGACATCGACCAACTAATTTAAAAGAATAGACCTTTGCTACGAGATCGCCAAGCACATTATTTCGTTTGCTTAAATGTTAATAAATTATTATTTTTTTTACGTAAATAAAATTCTCTGAGTATATTTTTGTTTCATTGTTGATGTGAGGCCCACACATTGAAAAAAAAATGAGTTCTTATAGACATACATCTTATGTCGCTAGGTATAGCAAATAATATTGATTTTCCCAAGTTTTTGCTTGCCTTTAGAAACTGGGACACAAACGAAGTCCTTTTTGCAGGCAGAAATATGTGAGTACGTTTTGAATTCCGTGATCTACGAAGAAAACAGTTACAGGGGATTTCTTCAAGAAGATTGGCCGGTCATATCGCCGCCCGTAACAGCGCTAGCGGTTAATTTCTTAGTCTAAAGCCACTCACAGTCTGCTGATGACAGAATCTCATTTTTTCTGAATGGACTATCCTCAGGGGAACTACCTAGTTCAATGGTGGAATCGCTTCGAATTCAGCAGATAACATGGAAGCCGAAGTACTTATCCTCCTAAAATTTCTTGTCATTCCGACTATTATTTTGCGGATAATAATAGTCTTCATTATTACTATTAGTCGGATCCTGAACCTTTACTGAAATCCCTCGTATCAAATGGAGCGCGGTTTTCGAGTCCGATTCTCTTTAATTAAGCATCTCAAGTCTTCGGAACCGGTTTGAGGCAACATGACGATCGTCGAGATTCAACTAATGATTCTATTTTGTCTACATGCTCTGCATTCGATGTGTTTTTATACTGGCGTAGTAATTTCCATAATTGCATTTTCATTTATACTTATCAGACACAACTTCAACAGCACCAATCTGCCTCCGATTTGACAGTGTGGAATGCTTATCTTCTGCTGCAAATGCCAACTCGAAAACCAAAAAAATTAGACCTGGACATCCATAACGGCTTTGTTTTTGTTTTCCCATCTTGCCAAATCGACCCATTAGTTTCATTTCAATGTCCAAAATGGGATGGCATTTGTTATCTAGAAATGCATGAGCAGCAAGTTCGTACGATTCTTTCATACTCATCACCTGTTGAGTGGCAGGCGAATACTTCGTTCTAAAAATAATGCTGTTCTGTAAAGGAAGCCATTATCAAGATCCATGATTAGCGAGAAATCTGGAAAAATGAGACTACGAAATGGAAGCTGTTTTTTCGATTTTGAGAAGGTATTGATTGCATCTCTGTAGCGTGAGGGAATTTCTACACATTCAGTACGCGTCAAAATTATGGAACAAAATCATTTTCTCAGAAGAAAAATATTTGGCAACAAAATCCTGAAACAGGTCAATTTTTGTTTCACTTTCACCAAATTCATATGCATTTTGAAGGATTTTTGTTGCACCCTGTGCCATCCCCATCAACCTTCTAGATTTTTTGAATAGGGAAAGTAGGTCATGTGGTACTTTTTTGGCAAGGTCTTTGTATCTCCTTTACAGGCGTGCAGAAATTTTCTAGAAAAGATTTTTTTTTTTGAAAAATTAGTTAGTTCAAAGAGCTTTTCAGTATATGCGCTTTGTCATGGCTCATTTACTTTGAGACGATGGAATTTGTCTCCTAATGAAAGTCGACCATTACAGTTTTTTTCATGCACAACTTTCAACCCCTACGAATCCTTTAATGGGGAAAAAATGGAGGGGGTTTAAAGGGGTTGAAAGTTGTGCATGAACAAAACTGTAATGGTCGACTTTCATTCGGTGACAAATTTCATCAGGTACCATCGTCTCAAAGTAAATGGGCCATAACAAAGTGCACACACTGAAAACCTCTTTGAAGTAACCAATTTTAAAAAAAAAAATTTTTTTCTATGAAATTTTCTGCACGTCAGTAAAGAAGATACAAAAACCTCATGACCCACTTTCCCTATTCAAAAAATTTAGGAGTGATGGGGTTGGCACAGGGTGCAACAAAAATCCATCAAAATTCATGAAAATTTGGCAAAAGTAACAAAAATTGACCTGTTTCTGGAGTTTTACAAGAAAGCGTTGAAATTCAATTCATCCTTCGAGATCTTTATGCGTTCTATTTAATTCGAATACGGTGCAAAACTTGAAATCAAGTGATGTTAATAAGTTTTCTATGCATTATCAGGAAAAAATAAATTCTCTCAGGAAATCTATTATATCTTTTATATTTGTATGAATTGCCCCCGAGTAATATAGAATATTCACTATTTTTGCCCTCATGTCCTAGGGAAACAGCGTACTGTCGTTTTGTCCAAATGTGTGAAATTGTCGAATTTTTTCCCGCAAATGGTCTCAAACTGAGTTGAGCTCAGTGATGACTTATCCAGTGTCAAAATTCTGTCCGACCGTGGACACGATATTTCAGGACCTACAGAAGCGATTGAATTTAAACTTGGCAGTTGAAGCATAACGACGCGCAACTTCTCGCGAAATTTTGTAGTGATCATTCTGTACATAATTTTAACAAAAATTTCAATATTTTTCCGAAATTTTTTTTTCCGTAAACTGTCATATTCAAAATAAAATATTGCTTATTCCTTGAGCTCCATATTTCTTAGAGTGTTCAGTTTGTAATGATTAAAATTTATGGAGATACTGGGCAAAAACGCGTCAAATTTCGTGGTTTTTTTTCTATATCGGAATAACTCGAAACAAACTGATTCAATCATGATGAAACTCAGTAACTAGTTCGAAGATGCCGATGAACAATTGTGCAAAATACGGCCATGAGAACAATTAGAAAAATAAATTCGATTATATTTTCTTATATTCGATATTTTGCGATCTTTTGATATTATTATCCTTACTGAATTCGATTTTATCTGTATTTTTGAAATATTGTGAATATTAAATTCTGAATGGGTATATCTTCGAAATTACGGCAATTCGCAGGATAAATAGTCCTCTTCAAATGCGGGTAGTGAAAACTGGAGAAACACCTGAAAAATAACACGAAAAACTGGTTCAGAAATATGCCTTTGTTATTTTCCAGCTTCAGTTCCAGGAGAAATATCTTTGTGTTAGTCGATAACAGAATGATTTAACAATTTATATCACTGTTTCGTAGAATGATTTATGAAGAGTTACGAAACTACAGTATCGCTTCCGCACCTCAACAATAAATAATCAATAAGCGTGACATGTGGAAATGAAAATTTCAGATTCCTCAGATACGAGAACTGTGTGGCATAAAAGTCATTTCAACGAGCGGAACAACCATCCATGCCATTGTACACTATCAACAACTGCAACCGTGATTCGATTCGGCTATTCTAGCAAATGGTTTTTTTTTCCAATTCTTTTCATGTTCACCAGATTTTATAGTATTATGTTGGCGGTTCGTCCTTACATGTATTAGTGTCAGTTATAGCAATATTGCAACTTGCGGTTTTTTTTAAGAATAAGGGCCAATTGCACCGTATTACAAAACCATAGATTAGGTCCATAAGCAAGGTTTTGGTACAAAATTGTCTTGCACCGTCACGTAATCCTCGTTAAATGGCCTTAACAGACTGTTATATTTAAGCCTACGAATTTGGGGGTTTAAAAGAAGGATTAATGGTAAGCTTCGGAATCTAACCCTACTTTCGAGCGATTTCGTACAAGTTTGACATTTTTCTGGACGTAACCTCCAGTTTGTTTACGTTTTTTTTGTTTACATTGGACATTGATGGAGAACTCCTACGAGTTGATAATCAAATTTTGATTAAAAGTGGTTGATTTTCAGATGATATTTATGAAAAATGATATAGGGAAAAACTGGCATCAGTAGGCATTGATTCGTATGTTTTAAAGCATGAAGAATTAACACCAGTATTTCCATTGAGTTCGTAAACTTAATGGTATTTCTATAAGCCTTCAACTATTTGAAATGAAAAAGTTACAATGATATGCTCATTTATTTCCAAGAGCGAATAGCAGAATGAAATCGAAGACATATTTGGAATGAGAAAACATAGTTTCATGAAGATTCTTCAGTACTATTTCATTCAGTGATATATTACGTGGAAAGCTATCATGTACTACTTCATTATTGTGCAGGTGCTGTCTCTGTGCTATCATTATCCTCTATTATATATTAATTGGACTCAAAATATAACTACAAACGAATTAATGTGAAAGAAATTGCATCCTCATGTTAGACAATCTTCAAACGTACACCTTTGTCAATCCATCCATCCAGTCTGCGGATCCACATCAGATTTTTCATTATCTTCGACCAAAAATTAACTCAATTCATAATATACTTATTACGAACAAAATAATTTAATAGAAAGTCTACTCTTAGGTGAGCCGTTCCTTATCGGAAAGTTGTTTCGGATAAATCAATACTATTCATTTTACAGACGCCGGGATTGTAATTCCATGTAGAAACTTAAATCTTGAGATATTACAAAATATAAGTTTACTTGAGTATATGACTAAAAATTTGAATAAGGTTTAAAGCCTGATGCAGAGGTAAGAGCACAGGTCTGTGGTAAGAGATCCCTATAGTCTTAATGATAATAAACAAGTCAGGAACATTACATGCAATATTTTTATGGAAGCTATAAAGTCTGTCATATATATTTTTTCGTTGGGTTTTTCAATAGATGCATCTTGATTTTTCATAACTTATGGAAATATGTAACCCATAATAATGGGTTTCATCTTTTGAATTAAAATATTTCTTCAATTAGGGTTAAAATAAACAACATGAAGCTAGTCACAAGTACCAATTCATGAGAAAGTAACCAGATTTGTAGATTAATTTTAATCTAGTTACATTCAGCCTCGGTGCAAGCCGAATATTTAAAGCAGAGTTTAATAAGTTTATCGTTGCTTAACTAACTGTAGCTTAAGACGAAAACGGTGCAATTGGCCCTAAATAAAATATAGATAGCGCACTGAATTCGTCGGAGTATTTTGACATTTAAAAAGTGTGATATATGACATTTATAAAAATGGCTTCGCAAACGATACAACAACGCGTTCAAATTGTTGAATTATTTCATGTAAATCAGCGTTCTGTGAAAAGTGTTTTCAGAAAATAACGCGAATTTTATGGTTTACATAATCGTCCATCTCAAAGTACTATTGGTCGAATTATTAAAAAATTTCGAGTGACCGGTTTGGTGGAAGATCAAAAATATGGAAAATTCAGTCGTAGCGGTCATTTACAAGACACTATTGATTTGGTTCGTGAAAGTGTTGCCGAAGACCCTGGAATGTCCATTAGACGACGTTCACAAGTTGGACTTAGTGGGTCCACAACATGACGTATTTTACACAAGGATTTAGCTCTGAAGGCATATAAGGTTCAAATAACACAGGAACTAAAGCCATTAGATCATTCAAAACATCGTTCCTTTGTCAAATCCACATCAATGAACAACCAGCTGATTTTTCTCAAAAAATCTCGTTTTCCGATGAGGCACATTTTCAACGTGGTGGCTTTGTCAATAAACAAAATTGTCGTATCTTGGTTGAGGAAAATCCACGAATTATTCATGAGAACCTATGCATCCTAAACGAGTCACTGTTTGGTGTGCATTATGGTCGTGTGGTTGGAACTCACTCAGTTGAAAATGCTGCTGGTGAGCTGTAACTGTCAATGGTGATCGATACCATCGAATGATAATCGAATTTTTGTGGCCTGAATAAATGAATATTGATCTAGAGGACATTTGGTTTCAACAGGATGGCACTACACCTCACTTTGCAGATGACATAATTGATTTATTGACACAAAAATTCCCTGGACGAATAATCTCCAGAAACGGTGATGTCAGTTGGCCACCAAGATCATGTGATTTGACACCGATGTATTATTTTCTTTGCAGTTATGTGGAAAGCCAAGTCTATAAGAATAATCCATTATCGATTCCTGAACTGAAGGATGAAATTATTCGTGTCATTAGTGAGATAAAGCCTAAATTATGTCAAAATGTCATTGAAAATTAAAAAAAAAAAAGAGTGGACGTCTGTAGAGCTGCAAGAGGAGGTCATTTGACAGATATTATTTTTCGTATATAAATGTCATAACTGATACTTCAATTACCAATAAAAAGTTTTTGAGCAGAATGCAAAATATGTGTTTTATTTATTCTTAAAAAGGAACGCGCAATTTGAAACACCCTTTTCATACGAGTACTCCAGAATAATTAGAATTTTCTGTTGTTCTCTTTATGCGAAAAGGACGGAATGTGTGGGTGGGCCTACTTAATATCGGCCTATCTTATAACCGAATTTACCACTTTTTTTCAAATAGGGGAGAAACTCTGCAATGTGTTTTATGTTTGGGAAGACTTAGAAATGGGAATATTCCAACAAAAAGTATCTACTTATCTATCATTCGCATTGGAAGGGCTGAGCTTTTGAAATATCAGAAAAGAAGCAGTGATGGGTTTCCTTCGTTTGGCATTCTGGACACTTGTGAGCCAGACAAACGTGAAAGCCATTCTACTGTTATAATTTTTTTGCGCGCTTGTTCCTGTGGAACAGCGTTTTCTATTGTTTTGTCCAAATGTCTGCAATTATTCGAATTTTCAGCCGAAAATGGTTTCAAACGACTACGTTGTACTCACTTATAACGAATCCAGTGTCAAAATCGATTCTGTTCGGCCGGCCGGTCGTCACCACGATTACGGGCGTACTTGAAAATTTCAGGGTGGGTTACATTTCAAAATACGAAGGTTGATATCGATAGGGCGCAAAATCGGTCGAACTGTTTCGGAGTTGAAGCCATTTGAAGTTTTGAAATTAATTTCCTGATATTTCAGGAACTACTCGTATGATTGGATTTAAACTTGACAGTTAGTCGAAGCATAATAACGCACAACTTTTCACTAAATTTCGTTGAGATCACACTCCCAGTATCTTTCAACAAACATTTTTTTCGAATATCTTTTTGAAAAATTTTTTTTTCGAAACCATTCATTGAATCCGCAAAAAACTTCTGTTTATATCTTGGGTCATATTTTACAGCAGTGTACCCAATTTCATTCCGATAAAACCATAATTCCTGAAGATATTGATAAAAAATACAGGTAAAGATAGATGTGCCCTTGCAGCACATGCGCATACCATGGACCATAAAATAGACCTGAACAACATAAAAATACTGAAAACAGAAAAAAACTACCAAAAACGGCTGATACGTGAAATGATAGAGATAAAAAAAAGTAATAATTCAATAAATAAAAAAAGTGACACACAAAATTTAAGTAACATTTACAGCTATTTGTTGGATGCAGTGACGTGAAAGAAGACGAGAAGAAGAAAAGTGACATTGAGAGGTGACAATCTTTGGGAAAAACGCAATTAGACAACTGTGATAGACAAATCAAAATAAAAATTTTATTATAGAAAGTAGAAAGATAAAATTTGAGAATTTTGAGAATGTACAAATTGATATCCATGAAGTTCGAATTAGTGTCTTGCAATTTATGTAGAATATTTAAGTGTTAAAAACGTATGGTGTCATGATTGTTGTTGCTGGTTTCATGTTTAACCTCACTTTCGGTAGGAACCATGTAATATTGTGAATGTTTTTAATTTATTGATAGATGTTCTGTATTATAGAAACCCTGAAGAAGCAATAAACAAATTGCGAAAGCTTGGTTTAGAAAAAAGAGTACTTCCTTTTACTCCAACAACGAGAGTCGTTATACCCTGAAAACAATACATTATCAATACTACAGACTCTGATATTTAATTTATATTGAGAAAAAATATATAAAATTTCGCGGCTTTTTTCTCGATATCGTTGTTTTTTCCGGATTAACTCAAAAAATACTGAATTAATCGAAATGCAGCTTGGCAGCGATTTTGCTGATGATCGTTTCATTAGAACAGTTTGAAAAAAATAACAAAATTTTTTCTCCAAATATTCAATATTCTGCGATCTTCTGATCATATCATCTTCAGGATATTCTGTCTGAACCTTCGAACTGTCATTCTTTGATAAAAAAACTGGACTTCAATCTTATCTAATCTGTATGTTTGGAAATATTGTAAAAATAAAATTTTGAATGGGTATATCTGCGTAATCATTGGGTGTATTCGACACATTCACGAATTCGGCCGTAACACAATATAATAAATAAAATAAGATATCAATAACTACTGTCAATTCTCGAAATTTCCATCGAAGAGGATATTCCAGATGACAGCTTTGAAATCTGGAAAATAAATTCATCTGTATAATTCAGTTTTTTCATACACCATTTGCACAGAAATTTGTATTTCTGAAGTTGCAGCGGCTTCATAAATATTCATACAGGGTGGTCTTTCATTTATTTATTTCATTATACAGACATGCCATCATACAAATTGAAAATTTACAATGCTACAAAAAGTATATGATATGAAAAGAAAACATGAATGAAATGAAAACGATCGAAATGAAATTCTACAACCTTAATTTTCCACAAATTTTATGACTAACTTCAGCAGATGATTGTTCTTTTTTTGATAAATTTTTTCCCGATGAACCTCGGCGTGATCGTTTCCGTTTAGAAAATACAAGCAGTATGGAAAATATATTTTCACTTTTGAATTGAAAGTAGGCAAACGAATCAGAAAACATACTTTTGTTGGTATAGCAAGTTGTGTTATTTTAATTATTTATCAGGCACTTGATTAACGTTATAACTACAACAATGCATTAATTCTCCAATCAGGAGTAATCATATCTTGTGTTTGTTCACGGGCATCATTATTTTGTGTATGTTGTTGAAATAACCTTCGAAAAAATTAACAAGGTTGTGGGTATCACCACCATGTAAAGCATGTACTTTGTTGGTGAAATGGATCTAACATTTCTCTGTTTAAAACACGACATAAAATTCGGTGACGAATGACGACTAGCAGCTACACGCCTAACATTAATTGAAGAGTTGCCAAGAACCTTCTCATCCATTTGTGCATTCATTTCAGTTTGGCGAATGTTTTTTACGCGCTTGTTTTGAAGCAGAATTATATTTCTCTGGAAGTCTTCGGAATGATGCACTGAATACTTTGTGGTTTGGTGTTTATATGGATACTTCATTCGATAACTTTGAGCTGATGTCCTAGGGTGCTCATTGGAAGACAAACAAAATATCCTGTACCTGAGTTGTCAAATACGTAATTAAAATAACAGAAGTTGCCATACCAATCGTTACTTTCGTTGGTTGGCCTATACTTTCAATTTTAACAGATATTTTTTGCGGATGCCCGCTTCAGAACAAAAACGAATATGGCCGGCGTACATCGGAGGACTTTTTTTTAAAACATTCACCGCTATCATCCGCTTAAGTTTGTCGCAGGGCGATGAATGTTTCTTGTGATAAAATTGATTTTTTTTTCTTCGAAATGGTTCACTATAGATCATTGAAAAGTAGTTTTTTGTGTAGAAAACATCATTTAATTTAAGAAATGGTAAATGTCGCCGCAACTGGTCAGGAAGAAGAATATTTAAGTGTAATCTCCATGCGAAACATAACCTGTGGGTTATGCGTAGAAATAATATTTCTTTTCAATTTAAATGGGTCTTATTTTTACGCGCTTGTTCTAGGGAACAGCGCGATATCATTTCGTCACGATGTCTGTAATTTTCGAATTTTGAGCCGAAAATGGTCTCAAACGATTGGGTTGAATTCCCTGTAGGAGAATCCGGGGTCAAATTCAATTCTGTCCGGCCGTCCGTCCGTATGTGCTCAAACTTTCGAAAGGAAGGACCTAGAGTTGAAATTTTCAGGTTGGGTTTTGATCCTGAATATCTCGGTTAACTTCGTTAACGGGTAGAATCGGTTGGATAGTTTCTGAGTCAGACCCATTTGAAATTTTTAGGTTAATTCCTCGATATCTCATGAAGTATTAACTCCATAAAATTGAAACTTCGTGGACAGTTTTGAAATACCAACACACAACTTAGAGCAAATTTTCCTGTGAATCCAGTTGTTAGAAAATTAAAAAAAAATTTTATTCGAAAATTTTAAAAATTTTGGATGAAAATGTTTTTTTCTCTGGAAATATTGATTAGATTTCAATGGAATGTGGCACAAACGCTGGAGTCAGTATTTATCAACAATGTGCCAAATTTTAATTTTCGATGTCAACTTTCGGAGATATAAGGAAAAAAATGTGTGCCAAATTTTGTTGTTATTTGGAAATTTAACGTTACTTCCGCAATATCTCAAGAAGTACAAATGCATGCATATTGAAACTTTGTAATCAGGTGGAGATTAGAAACACGCAACTTTGTGCAAAATTTCGTGTTGATCTAATAAGTAGAATTTGAACGAGCGCGTAAAAGCTCCTGACGACATTTCAGTGCCTTTCTAGATTTTTCAGGTTTTTTTCTGGGTTTTCACCCCCAATATTTGAAATCGGTCTCACTTGATAAACGTTATCGATCAATTTAACGAAGCAGAAGATTCTGTAATAAATATATACATATATAACATTTCCTGATCGAATTCTCAAGTTTTCGAATGTGCATTTTAGCAATATTGCTTTTGTCAAAGACAAAAATATATTTTTATTGAGCACCGAGATCATGCTATGCTTACGCATTGTGTGACTTCATTGTCGAATTTTCAAGAAAGTGGTGCGATAAATAAAATATGGTAGATGTTAGATAGATATCACCGGTTAATTGGGTTTTCTTCAAACGATATAATTCGGTATAATTGTGCAAGTTGATATAATTTTGTCAATCATAGACATTGTTCCTTGGACAATAACGAATATGGAAACATGAAAATTATGTAGAGGAATTACAGAAAATTCTATTATTACTTCCAACGGTCACAAAGCTTCATTGGGTTAGAGATTAGAGAAAATAACAAACTAGGTTAGAATTCCGTTGCGTCTTTTGTCTTTCTTCATCAACTCGAAGTTTGGGAGCAAGACACGAGGATTTTCTCAGAATCGAACTGTACCGTTCTGTTTCAGTTTTCTGGGAAAGTGTTAATCCATGCAGGTGCTAAAACGATCCACTCGTATCTGAGGAAGAAAATTGTTTTTCGCAGTAATTACGAATGCCACGAAATGCTTCACTGAATAATAACCTGTTCATTACGCAAGAGAGGATCAGGGCCTCCTTAATTATAAATCGAGAGCCGAAATCACTTATTGAAATAAATCAGGCATCGCGCATTTCTGATACGGTGAAAAATATGCCGTTTAATTATATGCAGTACATACGGGGCTATAAAAATATAGCGTTGAGATCAGTACGTCGCCTTGTTGTGAAGAAAAAATAAGGAGAATACAAATATATAATAAATTGGCTAATATTTCACGATTGGTTCCGATAAAAACGGGCTAAACAGAAATAAGAATTAAGAAGTGCCCGTAGGCGAAACGCTACATCGAATTTTTCATTAATAAATAAGCCGTTCATTTTTGGGGGTGGTCTTCACCGCTCCACGGAATGACTTTCGCGTTCAAGAGATGTTGAATAAATAATTGTTTAATTATATAAATGTCCTCGAAAGCTAATCGTTCTCAAAATCTCAGAGTGCTCGGTCCCAATTCTCCCAACGACTTTGCACATTTCCACTTATCATACCTTGAAAATGCGTTCATGGTTTATTACTTCCTGGATCGAAAGATATGTATACTCAGAAACATTACAAGTGTAAACCTTCAAAGAATAATTTCGTGAATTATTTTTTTACGGTTGAATTAATGAAAAGATAACATTTTCAGAAAATTCTGTCAACATTTGGACATAAAAAATTAATCATCTGACCCCGTAGCAGAATATCGATTAAAGCTCATTTTGGGAGGATTTTGCATCATTTTATTAGGTTTTTTCTGGGGTTTCACTTCCAATATCTGATTAACCGGCACTTTGTCCGCCCGTATTTGGAGTTTGGAGCTTGAAAATCAAATAAAAGTTTATTAATGAGTTACATAGTATGTAAGTAAAACTTCATAATTTGTTGAACAATTGGTTATGAATTGTTATTGAATTTGTGCGGATCGCATCTTAGGAAAGTTGAAAAGAATTCACTATCTATCGTGCTTGCAAAAAATCTGCCACATACCTTTGAGTCAATATTCAACATATGTGCACCGAATTCCAGCACGATCCGATGTTTTTTCCCGGAAATATTGGGGAAGACGTTAATTTTCATTGTTATTTCCTCTATAACTCAAGAGAAACTGATTTGACCACGACTTCGAACAAACAGGTAAAAGCCTCCGAACACGTCATTGCTTTTTTAGATTTTTTATCTGATGACACCGAGTTGGTCAAGTAAGCGTGGAAATGAAAACATGATTTGTCCGATGTGCAATATTGTTTTTACCATGGAAATTCGTTCGAACAAACATGCAATTATTCGTGTGAACAGGCCTCTCGATAAAACATCAATCACTTATCGAATTATCTCCTAATAAAACTACGAGCACATCTGAATTCTCGACGGTGTAAGTACCACAAATTCCCCGGGAATTGTGGATGAAATTTATCGTGACAATGCGGAATATCAAAGCCTTATTGATTTCCATATTTAACAAGGTACACAATATCGGCAACGAGAATGCAGTTACTCCTCTGAATAAAATATTTATTGCATTACCTAGTTTTCCCTGAAACTTTGTTATACTTCCAACAAATTGCATTTGCCCACCACTTTCATCATTCACCATGGTTTCACCCAATTAATTCATTCGATTTTAATGGAATTTGTCAATACTATATCTCAACGGATGGCGTGCTGGTAAATTTTCGACCATTGATTACAAGGTGACCTTGTCTATAACCGAAACAGTTCGTAATCTCAAACATTATGAAGGAAAAATCGCCTTTTGTACATTAGAGGACACTAGAATATCGTTCGAAATCTGTGTTTTGTCAAATTCGTGACAAAAAATCTCCGTCCATTCGTAAATCTTGCTTTCAAGCCGTATTCAAGCACAACAACTCTTCAAATAAAGGGCTATTTTCCAACAGGCCACATCAGGTAATACAACCAGAAGTTGTATCGCAAGGCTTGACCATAACTGATTATTGAAGAGTAGAATTACATTTTGAAAACGTTCATAAACAAGATTGTCCTACTATCAGGTTTTGATATTGGAGAGCCGTGCTAGTCAAATATGGATGAAATTTGATGCATTACTTCAAGTGAGATTCACTCCTACGTTTTCTGATAGATTTGATTCACTCTCCTTGGTCAGCGATTTTTTTCTTGATGAACGTGCCACGTATTCCAGAAGCTGAGACTTTAAGGAAGTTGTCGCAATAATGAAATCAACACGTTTCCTCGAATATTTTTCGAGAAGATGGCGGATGGAATTCGATGTTGATTTCTTGATTGTAATGAATTTTTCACTGAAACTGTGCTATTTTGGTTTCTGTCGAATTTGCTCAGGCAAACTTGAATTCGGTGAATGAGGAATTTCTCTTTCGATTAAGGCCACATTTGTCGCCGAAAGTACGTCTTTACTGAGCAAAGTGGGGAAGTTTCCAAAAAGACATAAAAACTATTATCTGAAAAGCCATGGAGTCTGACGAATAGTTGTAAGCACGTTTATTTGTTGGAATAACCAACTCGAAAGGTTCTTGATTTTGGTGTGAGACTTCGCAGGGCTCACCAGTGCGAATGTGAACGTTCTTATGAGAAGCGGCAGAGTCCAGCGTCTAACGTCAGACAGCGTGAAATACCCCTAAAATATTATTGTCTTATGTAATATATTATGGGTTATGGATGTAATGTTGCCTAATTAATACTTTTCGGAACCAGTTCTTCACTGGGCAAAATATTCCCGAAGATAGGTAGATATTCATTGTATCGCTTATGTAGCTCATATGCTCTGTTGGCCGATGTCGATATCGATTCATCATTCATTATAGAAGGGTTGCTAGTTGAATCTTGAGATAGAAAAAAAATAAAATAGAAATGATCAGATATGATTCAATTGAGTATCGATTAAAGCTTATTCTGGGTAGATTTTGCATCATATTTTGGGTTTTTTCTGGGTGTTTACTCCCAATATCTGAAACAGAACAATTAAAAATTAAATGAAATTATGCTTTTTTTTATGCTCAGATTTGTACTCTGAAATGTCACAGTTCGCTTTGTTTATTGATTGTTTTATTCTGTTCATCAGTCAATCTGTTTTCCAAGAAACTGCCCTTGACAAATAGTTCGATCCTGCATACGCAATTGCGTTTTCCATAATAAGCACGATTTCTATTTCATTTTTAATAGTTCTGTGTCAGACATTGGTGGTGAAAACCCAGACCAAACTTTAAAAAATGATTCAATTGGTTCTCAGAATAACCTCCATTAGGACCAATAACTTTTTGCATGCGCCAAAATCAGTGTTCGAAGTCATTCCGATTAAAATACCAACCTCAAAAATATGATTTAAATGTTAGGTTTAAGGCGTCCAAAGGCATTGGACCAGCAACTATTTTTGATGCTTGCTTTGCTATGGGACTGATAACCAATGGTGCCTCAGTTTCAAGTATGTTACTTGAAGAAAAATATCATGCACATCATCGATGTTTTCTGGTACAGCAGCTGATTTTGGAAGACCTTCGTTCAATTTGTCCTGTAGTGAAGTCCAAACACAATCCAATTCGGAAGGAACACTGTGGCTTGTAATGGGGCTTCATTTCACTCGAATGATTTTGTCTATGATGAATGCATATACACCTACCTTTAAACTACACGAATAACACTAAGTACCTATACTCCATTCATTTTTATAACCTATCACTGGTTGGCCATGATTTAGGTCTATCAAGTTTTTTACTTAAAACTGACGCAGGTCGTGAAATATCGGTAATGTTACCATAATTCTCAGAGAAGTTGCCAAATGCCAACGCCAATTTCTACTCTCAATCAAGGTAGTTTTGAAGGAGCAGAGACAAAGTATCAGAAAGTGCTACGTAGAATTGAAATCTGCTTTTTCTGATGGTAACCTTGATAATTTGAAATCAATAATTTATCACAATCTATCCAACATTTTCGACGTATGTGAGTGAAAACCCAGTGTATTGTTCTCATAGATTCCCAAGAACTTCGTGAATTGAGTTAGTTCTTATAAGGTGACCCAGGTTTTGTTGTACTACTACGTTTTCATACTGGAGTACTCCAAGTTGTGGAACAAGGTATTTAAATGTCTTCTGTAGACTTATTTCTTGAGAATTTCGAGATGTAAGGAGTTCCATAGGTTGGTCTGTTCGTTTAGAAGTTTTACTGTAGGGTTATTCGAGTACTTTCTCTTTTTTTTCGAATGAACTATCTCAAAGTAACGGACTACTCTATCCATTGTTTTTCAGTAAAATTTCAACACTCGATTCTTGATTTCCGTACAAGAAAAAAGCTGAATCTTCCAACCATGTTTATATACGTCAAATATTTCCATTGTTAACAGTGAAGAAAGTTCCTTCAACATTCGCCAGATCTTTGGAATTATTGAATTCACATAATATTTTCTCAAATTCATTATTCTCCGAAGTAAACTCACATTTTGAAAAATACGTAATTACTACGAACTATATGTAGAGAGGACAATCAGGTCGATTCTGTTTGCGTATTGCTATGAACCTTGCTATTCTAGTCATATTGCTATCTTTCTAATTTATAGCAATATGGCCATGATGTTAAGTATTCTGTTTCGAGTGTTATAGCAATGTTTGTTATGAATTTTGTCATAACAATATTGCTATCATAGACTTCCATAATTGGTGATTTTAAAGCTGACAACACTGTATTTTGTGACTTAAGAACTACAAGGAAGAAGAAAATAACCCTAATTCGTGAGTTTTCTTTATGGTTTCGCATACATAACCACTATCTACGTAATTCGAAATTTGATAAACTTTTTCGTTGGCACTTCAAAGGGATTGCTGTTGTTGAGATGATTAGAATAATCATCTCAGCTGTTGCCTATGCCTCTATCTTAGTCTAAGAATTTTCCTTGAAATTAAATAATATTCTAGAGAACCTTGAACACATTTCCATTTCCTTTTTTTTATTCATGTAAACATCGACTTATTTGAAAATGTTATGAAACAGAAAAACCAATTAAAGTCAAATTGACCTATTTCCTGGATACCGGTAGAATTTTGGTTTCCAGAAATCAAATTCAATTTTATGCAGGCGATAATATTTCGAAATTCGATGAACTTTCCCGTTTGGAATTCAAAGGGATGGCTGTTGTTGAGATCATTAGAATAATCAGGTCAGCTGTTGCTTACTATGCCGGTGTTTTAGTCTAAGAATCCTTAAAATTGAATATTCTAGAGAACCTTGAACACATTTCTATTAGCGCATTCTTCCCTATCTTCAATATTTTCGAATTCTTGGAAGAAATAATACTGAAACAAATGGATCTCTGAGAGATTTCTTTTCTAAAATTTCTTGTTTTGAATCATAGCAAGTACTATTTTGAGGTTGCTAAGATAGCAATGTTGATAGCAACATTCTTGTTAAAGTGACAGATCATATTGCTCAAAATGGTTAATCAGAATACCAATAATTCCAATCTTGTTATGATAGCCATATCTTTTTCATAGCAACATTGGTATTTGCAAACAGAATCGACCTGAATGTTTAGTAGTTATCTGGTAGGAAAATGACTATAACCTAATATTTGCCAAATTTACACGGTGAAATGTGTCAGAATGTCATGGCCAACCGGGATAGTTTATAAAAGTGAATACATCACATTTTGAGTACGTCCATCAATAAAAATATCAAATTTTAAGAAGACAATGTCAGTTTGACATTGTCACATCAATTCGTCGTATCTCGAAACTAAAATAGCAATACTGTAAAACATTCCAATTGATATGGCATATATAAACAGTTGGAAATGTATTGGAAAGAGTCTTATACTAAGAAACACATTGCCACTATACAAAGTAGAAATATTTTGACATTTGCAGATCTATAAATCATACCCAGATACTTAAGAAGCCGCCATATGCAACCAATGGAAAAAAAAGGCAAACGATGCATCTGAAACTCCATACTCTCATTTCGAAGTGAGACTTTAACGGTGTTACCCAGGAACTTCTTTTATGCGACCAGGAAAGCCTGGTGGTAAAACGGAATAGAAAAGAGTGTTAGTTATCGGTAAATAGGCATTTAACGATTGCGCATAAAACGTTCGCGCATGAATATTTAAGAGGACCTGGAGCTGAATATTGGTGTGTGGTGGTCTGATGGCGTATGGAGAGCTCTGAGAGTGCAGGTAACGGTTCAACGTGGAAAGTGAAGGCCTGGCCAGATCACGCGAGACGAGAACAGCCGGCGTTATTGTATTATTCTTGCAAAAGGTGCTAGGTAATTGCAGGAGCAGCATGATCGATACACTGTTATTAAATACAGCCGCTAAACGTACGACTATGGTCTCGCTGAGCCGTTGCGTGAGTCCAGTTGCAATTTCTCACAATACACCCCATATATACAATATATTTTCGTACGCAGAGCGATATCTATCATCATTCAAGGCGATTGAATATCACTCAAATGTCGGGTTTGGTTCGAATCAAATAGAAAATTGCGAATTCCGATAGTTGTGGTATTCGTTTATAACTTTTCGTTACACCTCTAGCAAATTTAATTCTTTATATTCAGAGATTTGTGGGAATAACTGGAATACTGGCCTTCTTGAAATTCCACAAAAAAATCACCAAGGAAGAAATACAATATCGGACCAGGAAGTTTGATAATCTCAATATTGTAGAGGATCGAAATCATGTATGGAATGGAAACTTCCATAATGCTTTCAATATGTTATCGGAGTGAATTTCGAATGCCGAATAGCTCTGTGAAAATCTAGAAAGACACTGACGTGAAGTCAGGACCTTTTACGAGTTTCTTCAAATTCTAACTATTAGATCAACACGAAATTTTGTACCTAGTTGCGTGTTGGTAATCTCCATCTGATTACGAAGTTTCAATCTGATTGCATTTGTTCTTCTTGAGATACTGCGGAAATAACGTTAAAATTCCAAATAACAACGAAACATAAGTGTAAAATACTGACTCTGATATTTTCAGAGGATTCTAGAAAAGCGCTGCCGTGAAGGCAGCAGCTTTTGCGCGCATGTTCAATGTAGATGACCGCTTCAGCAACGAATTTTAACATGCACGCAAAAGCTGCTGCCTTCACGGCAGTGCTTTTCTAGATTTTTTGTTGATAAATTACTGAATTTCAATTCGATCTAATCTGTATTTTTGGAAATATTGGAAAAATAAAATGTTGAATGTATATATCTACGGAATCATTGGGCGGATTTTACCCATTACGAATTCGACCTTCGTAATTAAGGTCTAAACCTTCGCTACAAATATAGACTTCCTAAGTTGTTTTTTTCGGAAGTTATTGTGTTTACGGTCGGCCTAATGGCCGACGGCGTTATCACAATAACTTCCGACAGAAACAACTTAGAAACTCGATATTTGTAGAAAAGGTTTGGACCTTAATTACGAATGCCGAAGTCGTGAATGGGTAAAATCCCAATGTTCCGCAGATATACCCATTCAAAATTTTATTTTCCCAATATTTCCAGAAATTCAGATCAAATCGAATTGAAATCCAGTACTTCATCGAAACTTACAGTTCGAAGGTTCATACAGAATTTAATGAGGATATGAATAAGAAAATCACAGAAATTTTTTTTTTCAAATTGTTCTAATGACACGATCATCACAAAATTTCGCCTAAAGTTGTCTTTCAATATCTTTGAATAAGCTGCGAAGTTTTATCAGGATTGAATCAGTATTTCTCGAGTTATACCGAAAAAAACAACAATCGAGAAAAAAACCTCGAAATTCGACATATTTTTTCCCGATATCTCCGAAACTTATAATCGTATCGAACTGAAATTGGGTACACTGCTGTGAAATATGAAGCTCAAAGTGTGGGGGGAATTTTTTTTAGGATATCATAAATGGTTTCCAAAAAAAAATTTTTGAAAAATAATTTTGAAAAAATTTTTTTTTAAATTAACTGACAGTATGATCCTGACAAAATTTGGCTCAAAGTTGCGCGTCGTTATACTCCATCTAATCGCCAAGTTTGAGTCCAATCGCCCGAGTAGTTTCTGAAATGAAAAATATTGAGACCATTTTCGGCTCAATCATCGAAAATTACAGACATTTGGACAAAACGATAGCACGCTGTTCCCCTAGAACATGCGCTCAAAAACAACTGGCTCCACACTGAATGCTGGTCTAAGTTGCGCGTTGGTATTCCAAAACTATCCACGAAGTTTCAATTCGATCAAGTCAATGCTTCATGAGATATCGAGGAATTAACCTCAAAATTTCAAATGAGCTTTCCAACCGATCCCACTCATTAACGAACCTGACCGAGATATTTGGACTCCAAACCTTATCTGACATTTTCAAGTCGCTAAGTCTTTTCCTTCGAACGTTATAGCACATACGGAGGACGGACGTACCGAATTGAATTTGACCACGTTTTCTTCTTCAGGCAGTTCAACCGAATCGTTTAAGACCAGTTTCGGCTCAAAATTCGAAAATTTTAGACATCGTGACGGAATGATAACGCACTGTTATGATTACAAGCGCGTAAAAATCGGACGGCTATAGGTCAGTTTGAAATTTGTATTTTCGAGTCGGTCTTATGGACCGATCGCATTTTAAGGATATGACATGAGTAGGTGATCGAGTCCTAGTGGAAATATTCTTGACAATCAGATGATTGATTGTTCGGAAAATCAAGTTTGAAATAATTTCAATTATTCGAAGACAAAATACTGAAAAAAATATATGTTTATATTGGAATTATAACCGATAAATACAATTGCACTTTTGCGTGGAATGTCATTCCTGAAATAATATATCACATGTTTTTTTTTGTTTAAATCCGATATATCATCAAGATTTTCAGTGACAATAACCATTTATGAATGCAAGGGAGATGATTTCCCGATATATACTGTCTGTAGCGTCCTTCGTACATCTGAGGAACTGAAAAATCATCGCTTGGAGGACCTGCTCGGAAGACCCTCTTGGTCAGGAAGCATTATAGCTATTATTATTACCTGCTGTTGCGAGTTTTATTTCAAGGTTATTCATCAATCTCAATTCAAAAAGAAGAAGAAATTTATTCGAATTAAGAAGATTCTCTGGTGTTAGTATGTCAGCTTGTTCTTAAATAAAATTCGAAGTTAAATATATGTTACCCCGTTTAAATTTTTCTGCTGTGATTTTCCTACACATGCTATATTATTGATATTCCAAAGAATGTTATGCTACTTCTCAGAAGAATAGAAATTATATACCCCTATATACTAAATTTTCGTGTTTGAAGCAAGATCATATTCGAGGCGATACAATATCACTCAAATGTCTGGTTAGGTTTCGAAACGAACAGAAAATTGCTTATTCGGATAGTTACGTTATTCTTTCATTACTTCGTGTTACACCTGTATCAAATTTAATTTTCGTAGATGGTTTATATTCAAAGAATCGTGAGGAAATTGGAGTACTGAGCTTCGAGAAATTGCACAAAAAAATCACCTAAGAGCAAATTAATTATCGAACCGAGAAGTTTCATACCAAAGTCACAATATTGTGGCGGATTGATATTATTTTCGAATAGGAGAGTTTCATGATGCTCTCAAGATTCTATCGGATTGAAATTCGAATCACGAATCGCTCTTCAGAAATCGGATCGCTCTACATAGGTCAGCCAGCGACTTACGATATAGTTTGGCAAAAAGGTATCGATATAGGTCAGCTGAAATATCTCAATATTCTCAAGAATACAGTCAGTTCAGATAGGTGCGACAAAAGTCCCGAGAAAAGTATCATGATTAGCTTGTCAAAATCAAGCTTTAATTCATTTCGATAAGTTGAAGACACACATGTGGTTTCAAAAAGAAGATGTGTATCCAAAATAAAGTTGTAAAAAAATATTCTAGGGGTTGGCTATTGCAACCCCTTATAAGCCTACTTCCAAAAAATCTAAAATGTGTAGTTTTATCGACGAATAACATTCACCAAGTTTCAGCTTCATATACACGAAAAATAAAAAAGAAGGACAATTTTTTCTGTTAATCTTCGGAGGGAGGTAACTTTTCCGGGGGAGTTTTTCAAAAAAATTCATACCAAATACCTACCTGGATTTTCACAGAATCACCCCTCAAATTTTTTCGGTGTTATTCTGGTACTTCCTGTATATATTGAAACCGATGGTTTCAATTGTTGGCAACTGGAAGGGAATTCTGTTGTTGAGATGATTAGAATAATCATCTCTGCTGTTGTCTACTTAGTCTACTTTTATTCTAAGAATTTTTCCCAAAATTAATTATTCTAGAGAACCTTGAACTCATTTCCATCAGCACATACTTCCCTTTTTCAATATTTTCGAATCCTTGGAAAAAACAATACTAACTCATCTTGTTATCAAGAATAGCAAGTACTTTTTTGAGGTTGCTAAGATAGCAAGTGACAGATTATTTTGCTCAGAATCGATGATCAAAATACCGATATTTCTCATCTTGTTATGGAAGCAATATCTTTTTGTCGGCAATATTGCTGTCTGCAGACAGAATATGTCTGAATGAGATCATGGACAGTTACCATAGCATTAATCTCGACATTTTCAAAGATTTTTTAGTATTGTTTTCCTAAGAGATTACTCAGGTTTTTAGAAAATCATGTGATATTGAACAAAAATCAGTTTCGCTTCCAGCGTGGTCTCAGTACAGATAATGCTATTTATGCATTCGTGAAATCTGTCGTTGAGAGTTTGGAATTCATAGAATACAGCTCAGGCAACTAGAAAAAATTGGCATTCGTGGAATACCTCTGTAGTGGATAAGACATTATCTGTCGAAAGAACCACATTTGTAACAATTAAAAATGCAGACCAAGAGCCTTTCAATTCGAATTTTCTTGAAACTGGAATAGATATACCGTAGGGTTCTATTCTGGGATCTGTCCTGTTCATCCTTTATATTAACGATTTTGCAGATTTTGACCTGTTTCTGGTCGCTGACGATGCTACGGTATTAACTTCTTAGTAAGAAAGTCACTCTCTTAAAGAGAACTTGCAGAAAAAAATGAGTGTTTCGTGTAACTGGTTCAACATGAGCGCTCAATTCGGATACTATTTTCATGATTTTTCACAACTATCATAAGACACCTAATGAAGAATTGATTTTGAATGGCAGTGAATTAGTAAAAGTAGGCAATGTACGATTCTTCGGTTTGGATGTATGTCTGGATGAATGTCTGAATTGGAAATTTCATTGTTGAAATCCTTTTGAAAAATTTAAGCGTACTTTAACGCAAAAGCAGGTAACTCTGGTATATCATACTCATGTAACGTGAAGATTGGGCTATGGTTTGGCCTTTTGGGGTGCATCTTCCAGTGCTGAACATGTGTACATAACTGAAAAGAGGGTGGTGAGATGTTTAGCTGGCATAAAACAGAGAGAGTCCCCTCAGACCATTTTCAACTCATTGAATATTTTTACCTTGCCATTATTGTTTGAGCTAGAGTTGTCCACTTTGATGTTAACTCGTTCATTCCACAAAAACAGCGGCTTCCATCAATTATTCACACGTTATCAAAATGATTTCAGTATTCCTCCATTTAAGTATAGAATGGGACGTCATTCGTTTAAGTTTTTGGTATTATTAAGGTGTACAATGAACCGAGTGGAGTAATCAAGAGCTCAAATGGCAAATTTTCATTCAGAAAAACGTAAAAGTTCCTTTTGCTTCATAAATGTATTTATAGTGTGTCCGACTTTTTCCACAATGTATTGTGACATATGGAAATAAAGCACTATTATTATTAATGAGGTTTGGGAAATCGATTTTGAAAATATCGGAAAAACTTGTGTATACTTAACCGATTAATCTTTTCAAATATACCAAGGTACCGAATATGTTAACAGGTAGTTCTCTGGCTTAGAAATGTGAAACTGAAGAGGTCACAGTCAAATCTATGGTTTTTCCAAATGACTGTTGAACACGACAATTTTTTCATTGATATGTTAAAGGTCATGTCAGATTACAACATAGCATCTCAAATATATTTAGCCTGCTGTACCGATGGAAGTTTTGATATCTGTAAAGTGAACAAAAATAGTACGCAAAAGCTCATTCTCATGAAGACGTTTTTTTTAATGTCCCAACAGAGTGACTGTATCTATGAAAAGTTTTTCGTCCATGAAGCATACAAACATGATGAAAACCATTAATTAAATCAATCGAGGCTTGAATACCAAAACAATGCACTGTCGGCAATGGAGCATATTATCGGGAGAAAATACCTGAGAGCCTCCGATATTATACGATTGTCATTTATAATTAGTGGAGGCGTGAAATCCATTGTCATTCACAGGACAAAACAATGTATGGAAGGCTACACACCCTGACAAATAATAACAGAGATATTCACATCTTAATGTGTATGCGGCAGAGGTCAGAGAAAAATGTCGATCCCCGTTCAAATTCTTGATCTCGAAATTACCTTCTAATGATAACTGTTAACTCTCGTCTGTAATCACCCTAAATGCTCAACCTTTCATGCACCGCCTTTTTCTACTCCTTCGTTTGATTACTGGGAATGATTCTTCGGAATGTTTTATTCAAACTGCAGACATAAAACGTAGACATTTGGAAAAAATATTAATTCACTTTCTTTTTTCTCAGAATTCTATCGAAGAACTGAAATTACCCGAGGAAATTTCATTGTCAAGAATAAACAGTATCGGGAGAGTCATTATGAACTGGATATACCGAAATAACTTTGGAAGAACTCAGTGTGAAAAATATACCACCAACAGAAGAATACTTCGTTGCTGAACTTTGCTTTACTGGAAATCTGATTTGGAAAGATAATAGGTTTGTTTTGGTTCGGAGTTCAGAACTGCTCTGGAACGGTTCCGCATGCGCGATTGCGATTTTGTGTTTTGGTTCATTTCAGAACCGGTTCAGGATTTGAGTAATCCTGTTTTGGTTATTTTCAGAATCGTGAAAGGAGTTCGGACGTGAGAGTCCGAACTGTTTCAGAACTGGGTAGCTCGCACAAGCGTAGAGTGGTTGTCAACGATTCAAATGGTTAACGTGGTGTTGATTTGGTTTTTGATTGTTTTATTTGTGGACGAAACGGTTAACTTATAGATTTAAACTTTTGTTATCCAGGATAATTCCTTCGCTACGACCTACCAGGATATTCTATTGGATTTTATTTCCATTGTTCACACCTGGGATGTATACTTCTTAAATAAATCTATGTGGACAAGAGTCCTCTTTCCCTATTGAACAATAATGTTTGAAATCAATTTTTCTCCGACAAGCACAGATTTGTAAAACGTTCATCATTAAATTCATTATTATATAAATAAATAATTTGTTGGTTCATTTCGGAATATAATTGAAGTCATAAGGAGAATTCAGTGAAACGATTTTTACAACAAAAAAAATTGGGTGGGAGCAAGTATTCCCAAAAATATTTTATATTACAGGGTGCGACAAGGACTTTCATAATTTTAATTAAACCACACAATATATAATATAATACATGATTAACATTCCTCTTTTCTACCAACTCAAACGGAAGTTTTTTTCCTCTATGGTCCCGATGGAAACCCGAACTTACATTCGTGTTTTGGTTTCATCGCTTTTAGAAATGTTTTAGGATAGTTCAGAATCGTGTTTCAACAGCGCATCGATTCTGCGCAGTTCTAGAACTGTCCTAGGACAGTTCTGAATTTCGGAACCAAAACAAACCTAATATGTACGTTCCGTTTTGGGGCTCCACCTGATTCAAACGGTACCGTTTTCGTTTTGCGGAAATGCGTTGTTGCCAAGTTGGGCACTTCGGGGTACTGGAAAGCTCACATAGCTAGTTCAAAGTGGAAGTTATACTGGGAAAGGTGGTATTGGCTTCAGCACTCTGGTGACCTAAACACTATTTATCGAATTGTCGACGTTTCGATCCTTTATTTTCAATCATGAAGCATTGAACAATTTTAAATATACATGAACATGAATACTCTAATATATAGGACTACTTGAACGACACATGAAACAATTACATTGAAACAGAAAGTATTCTACACTCAGGTGTTATTTTTATTTTTCGTTATACTTATATACTATTGAGTTACTTCATTTCTTAGTTTTTTTTTCTCCAAATTGATTCTTACCAATTTTGTCAGGTGTATAATGGTGCAGTGGTAAATATTGAACTTCATTGTGGAAGTGGAAGTTATTCTATTAAACTGGGGAACTCATGATGTAATAGCCGAAGTTTGCGGAAATGCGATGTTGCCCAAAATGAACGTTTGAATACGTTTAAGAAAAATTTATGTGAATTTTGGTTGCAGCTTCTAGGGATATATGTAAATTTTGACGAATCTCAATAATTTTTATTTTTACCGAATGCGCCGTTGCCAAGTTGGTCACTTCGGATTACTGGAAATTTGATATGGAAAAAGTTCAAAGTGTAAAACGTTCCATTATGAACTGAATTGTTTTTGATGAACTTTTCAAAGTTTGCGGTAAATGCGCTGTTGCCAAGTTACGACCTCTGTAAATAATTGGAAATGCAATTAATGAAAACTTAACCGTCTTCTGCGACTTCACGTTGGTTTCGTTTAGTTGAGATAAAGCGACGAAAAAATTAGTCTCAAAATTTTGTTCAATATATCCACAAATATATTCACAATATATCCAAAACTGGTACAATAATATTCACGAGTGATAACAATGAGTATTTTTCAATGGAATGTGATAAAATTTAGTGCAAAATTGCAGGTCGAATCCTTCTTTCTATAATAATAATTTCAAAGGAGCTATACATTCATACACGAGAATCTAGAATCTGTTAGTGAGACAAAGTACAGCGATACCATCCACAGCGAGGTCATGACTGTTCAGAGTTCAGATTATTTATGGATAATTGAACATGTTTAGGTAATTCAAATTCAAAGAAAAACAATTTATTGCTATTTATTCCAGCAATCGCGAACGTGAGCGTAACTTTCTCGTAATAGTATTCGTATTCACTTACGCAACACTTTCATTATTTTCCACAACCTGAGAACTTAATGACGTGTATGTCACCGTAATGACATTTTGGACGGTTTTCAAAACAATTGCTGCAGTGATTTAGAAGGCCTGTACATGTACAGGTCAGAACTGCATATCTTCACGTATTATATTAGCACCGGATTTCTTGAACTTTTTTTTCGTTTCGATTTTGCTCGCGATTCCATTCAATTCATGGACTCGACATAATACGAAGAATAGCAATCAATCCATCAATATGTCACTATGTTATGGAGATATCGTTGATTAGCCATGCCGCTTTTCTACACCATATTTCACTTTCATTTTGTGATTTATGTCTAACTGACAAAGAAACTGCAACACCCAGAAGGAGCTGTTCAAATTTCGATTTTTTTTTTGGTAAAATAAAGATAGTATGGATTAAAATTTGGGGAAAAACGAAGGGTTTACAATTTTTTTATTAAATTTGTTTATAATGTGTTCGTCCACCGTGGTTATCCATACACTCTCCATCACGTCTTGGCATGGATGCAAGAAAAAGGGTCTATTTTTTCTTGAGGGATACTATCCCAAGCTACCTTTATTTTTGTCTAAGAGCCGTCAAAGTCCTTGGGGGCTGGAGTAAATTTCCAAGTTTTCTACCCATGATTTCCCAAATATGCTCTGGACGAAAGATCGGGGGATCTGGGCGATCATGGCGAAATATTCACATGAGTTGATTCAAAAAAGTTTAAACTAACTCTGGCAACATGAGCTGGAGCATCATCTTGCTGAAATATTGGATTCTCGAGCCGGTTTAGGTAAGGTAGAACATACGGCTTCACTTTTTCTTGAAGGTAACGCAGCGCTGTCATGTTACCTCGAATGAAGACTAAAGGTGACCTACTAGCATGTGCAAAAGCACCTCATACCATAACGCCTACTGTCCGGTGTACATGACGTTCAACATCATAATAAGCTACGTCTTTCTCCCCGACGTCGTCTAACCCTTCTTCGGCCATCATGTGCACCCAAGGAGAATCGAGATTTATCAGAAAGGACGACCTGATGCCATTCCACATTCCAATATTGTCGTTTTCTGCACCACTGTAACACAAGGTAACACAAGATGGGGTCGATAATGCTGAAGTCCACAAGACCTTATACGGCGGTAAACCCATCGGATAGTTACAGGCTGGCCTTGTTCTCCTTACCACTCATCAGCCCAAGATCTAGTTGTCGCAAATCGATCTCTAATGGCCATAAGTCATATACGTCGATCTTGAACTCATTTTTGTTCCTTCATACGTCCGGCGCCTACTCTTCTTCGATTAACGGCCGACTGCGTTAACACAATAACTTTCGAAGGAAACAACTTAGGAACTCGATATTTGTAGAGATGGTTTGGACCTTAATAACGAAGGCCTAATTCGTGAATGGGTAAAATCCACCCAATGATCGAATTGAATCCAGTACTTCATCGAAAAAAAAACAGTTCGAAGGTTCATACATAATTCAATGAGGATAATATGATGAGATCACAGAATATTAAATATTTGAAAAAAAAATTTGAATTTTTTTTAAAATTGTTCTGATGATACGATCAACACGAAATTTTGCACCATGCTGTCCTTCAACATTACCAAACTAGCTGCGGGGTTTCATCACGATTGAATCAGTATTTCTTGATTTATACCAAAAAAACCACCGATATCGAGAAGAAAACCACGAAAAGCCACATATTTTTTCTCAATATATCCGAAACTAATGGCCGTATCGAATTGAAATTTGAAACACTGCTGTGAAATAGGAGATTCAAGGTATAACTGAAATTTATCTCTAATATGAACAATAGTTAAAAAAAAATTTGAAAAAATTTTTTTTTTCTCAATTTAGTAAACATACAATTTCGATGAAATTCTGCTCAAAGTTGCACGTCGTTATGCTTCAACTAACTGCCAAGTTTCAATCCAATCTCTATAGTTTGTTTCTGAGATATGAGGAAAATTACCTCAAAATTTCAAATTGCTATAACTCGGAAACTATTTGGCCGATTCGGCCCATTAACGAACTTAACCTTCGCATTTTGAAATGCAACCCGTCCTGAAATTTTCAAGTCGATAGAATCCTCCGTACGCCCGTTATCGTGGTGACGGCCGGCTGGACAGAATCGATTTTGACATCGGATTCGTCATCAGTGAGTTGTTTAAGACCATTTTCGGCTCAATCATCGAAAATTACAGACATTTAGACAAAACGATAGCACGCTGTTCCCTTAGAACATGCACGCAAAAAAATTTAAATTCAAACAGCTCCTTTTGGATGTTGCAGTTTCTTTGTCAGTCAATATATTACTAAACGTGTTAAGGGAGTGAAAAAAATTCGCAATATTTTGAGCTTGAAATTGTAATAATAATGAATACTTCATTTGCAGAAATCATAAGGACTTTTTATTCGAGACTTTCGGCTGGCCAACCATGATGAATACCCAGTTCGTTCTCGATAGGTACTAGGTTTCGGCTGCCTAGGTCTCTCCTTTTACTCGGCGCCCGACTCGTGTATGACCAATAGCAGCCGGCACGAGAATGTGGGAAATATTTTGAAAAAAGCCTTAACATTTCAATTGAGCTTAGTTCCGAAACTGTTCGAATGATTTTGCCGATTAACGGAATCTACAGTGGCATTCGGTGACGCAACCTAACCTGAAAGTTTCAAGTCGTTAGCCCTTTCCATTCGATAGTGGAAAATAAATAATGGACTCCCACAAGGATCAGTTTTAGCTCCCCTTCTATTTAATTTATATTTATGTGATATTCCAGCAACTTCTTCAGAGAAATTCATCTATGCAGATGATATTGCTCTGGCTTTTCCTCACTCTGATTTCAAAGTCATTGAAAACACTCTAAATACTGATTTAGAAATTCTGAAGAATTATTTTGTTGAGTGGCGTTTATGTCCAAATTCTAGTAAAACAGAAGTTTCTTGTTTTCATTTGAATAATCAACAGAAGTTTAAAACTTTGAATGTTACTTTCAATAATGCCGTTCTGAAACATAATTTCACTCCTAAATATCTTGGAGTGAAATTGGATACCTCTTTAAATTTCAAGGCCCATTTGGAAAACTTACGCATGAAGTTGAAATCTAGGAATAATATTCTTCAAAAACTAGCTGGTTCTTCATGGGGGGCTGACCCTACAACTCTCCGTACCGCAGCTTTAGCTTTGGTTTTTTCTGCTGCTGAATATTGTTGTTCGGTTTGGTTTAATAGCGCTCATGTGAGTAAAATAGATGTACAGCTTAATGTTGCTATGATAATTATCAGTGGGACCATAAGATCTACTCCTTTACAGTGGTTACCAGTTCTCTCAAATATTGTACCGCCCCATATTCGTAGACAGGTTGCAGTGATAAAGTCTTGGGATAAATATCGTTCCTTTCCGAATTTATTCCCAATCATGTCTTATATTCCGGATTCTAAAATTGCTAGATTGAAATCTCGTAAACCTTTATGGATCAACGATTTTCTTTACACCAATAAAAGTGACAAAGAAATTTGGCGTTCGGAATGGAATTCGTGTAATGTTTTTAACAAAGGTTTGATCAGCGATCCTTCAGAAAAAGTTCATGGTTTCAATCTTCCTAGGAAAATTTGGTGCATTTTGAATCGACTTAGAACCGGTCATGGTCGCTGTAATAGTTTCCTCTTCAAATGGAATTCGGTCGAAAGTCCAAGGTGCGAGTGCGGAGAAGAAGAGGAAACAATAGAACATTTAGTAAATACTTGTCCAATATATAAATTTGACGATGGTTTCGAGGCAATTCATTCGGTGTCTGATTCTTTTTTGAGATGGATTGCGAACTTCAAATTAATTTAATGAGTACTAAATCATTTACTAGTTCATATTAGTTCTTTCGTCTCCTTTTTTGTTTTCAGGTATGTTTTCAAGATTTCGATCTGCATCGCATAGGAAGGAGGAAATTTTGTCAATGAAAAAGAAGCCCTTCAATAAAAAACAACAATTTCATTACACTAATACGGGGAGACAGAGTTTTTCCTGAGGTTTTTATCTGTGCTCTTGTATCATACGTAAAAATGTATGGTACCCCGTTGACATTTCCTCAGCTAATACTGTTATGACACAAATTGTTTGATATAAAAAAATGTAAATGCTCATCTCAAAAGAATATATATATATATATATTCGATAGTAAACGTAGCAACGATTGGCCGGCTAGCTAGACAGAATTAAATTCGACATCGGGTTCTTCATCAGTGAGTCCAATCGATTCATTCAAGGCCCTTTTCGGCCAAAAATTTAAGAATTTCAGAGGTTTGGTGTTCGGAGATTTTTCTCAGGAAGGAATATACATTTTTTTCTCACCTGATTTAATTTTGTTTTCAGGTTTATGTTTCTGTATGTTTTTTTTCTTGTTGATTATTTGAGTTCACCAAATAAATAATATGTTTTCCAACTTTAAAAGGGACATTCAAATGATCCTCTTTAAATATATAATAATAAATTGCGACACAAGTTCCAGGAATAATTCGTCCGAGCCATTGTGAGGAGATTCATAGTGGATAGATTTCTTGAAACCTTGGACATAGATGAAGTCCTAATAGGTGAAGGTTTCAAGGAGCATCAGCAATCTTATTCAGTATCACAATCTAGAACTAAGTTATAATAATAAGAAGAAGAAGCCATAGATGCGTGGAAGTTGGTTATGGGTAAATTCTTCTGTTCGAAATTTCTCTGTTTGAGGGGTAGACTCCCGATAAACAAAGTCATACAGAAGTTTCTATCAAAGATTATCAGAATGATCAAAAAATATGCATTATACTCATTAAAATAATCCAGTTGGGGCTGATGACAGGAAATGTGATTTCTTCAGGTTTGAGTGGTTGAGGTCCAATAGGTGGAAGATTTGTGGACTATCATTCCGAGATTTTCAGTATGATCAATCAGAAAATAAATGATACCTAGTAAAACTTTCACCCAATGATTCCTCAGATATACCAATTCAAAGTTTTATTTTCCCAATATCTCCAAATATATAGATTAGATCGAATTGAATTCTAGTACTTCATCGAAAAATGACATTCGCAGGTTCATACAGAATTTCATGAGCATAAAATGATCAGAATGATGAGAAAATTGAAGATAAGTAAAAAAAATTTGAAATTTTTTTCCAAATTGTTCTAATGACACGATCATCACGAAATTTTGCAGCCAAGTTTTGTCATGATTGAATTAGTAGTTTTTGAGTTATTCCGAGAAAAACGACGATATCGAGAAAAAACACGAAATTTTACATATTTTTTTCCGATATCTTCGAAAATAAAACTGTATCGAATTGAAATTTGGTACATTGCTGTGAAATATAAGCTCAAGGTGTGCGCAGATTGTTTTTCGAATTCGATGAAAAGTTCCGAAAAAATTTTGAAAAATATTTTTTTTTGATTTACTCACAGCACGATCACTACAAAATTCTGCAGGAGGGTGCATGTCATTTTGCTTCAACTAACTGCCAAGTTTCAATCCAATCGCTCTAGTAGTTCCTGAAATATCACGAAATAACCTCGAAATTTCAAATGGCTTTAATTCCGAAATAAATCGGCTGATTTTGCCCGTTAACGAACTCGGCCGTCGCATTTCAAAATGCAACCTACCCTGAAAGTTCCAAGTCGATAGGATTCTCCGTACGCCCGTAAGCGTGGTGACGGCCGGCCGGACAGAATCGATTTTTACACCAGATTCTTCATCAGTTAGTCCAACCTAGTAATTTGAAACCATTTTCGACTCAAAATTCGGAAATTACAGACATTTCGACAAAACGGTAGCACGCTGTTCCCCCTAAAACATGCGCGCAAAAAATAATAAATACTCATTCGAGTGAGCCAAAGATAATTGGGAACTAATGATGGGTAGCGTAATTTTTTCGAAAAATTGAAGATTTACTCCTCTAAAAGAATAAACGATACTGAGTAAAAAAATCAAAAATGGGTTAGGTTTTGTGTTAATTAGGGCACTTGAATTTTGAGAAATGAGGTCCTGATGGATGCTTCAAGGTTTGATTGAGGAATATCAATGTATAATCATTAATTCGACAAATAGGGAACATATTTGATTCATGCAAAATACATGTAATACTGCATTGAAAAAGTGAACAGCTGTTACCGAAGTAGACTAACCACTTGTATGTGGAATAAAAATAATTATAGGAAATAATCAGAGATGAGCTTATCTCTTGTTTCGTTTTTCGGAATTGGAAATACATAAAAGTGGATCATTTTGTAGGGTTTTCCTGGGCTTTCAGTCCCAATTTCTGAAAAAGACCTATCAAAAATCAAATAAAATTGTCCTTTTATGAAAAACGCCTTTGCGGATCGCAGGATTGAACTTATTGTCAATAGCAGCTTTTTGGAAAACCTAATGAACAACACCGAAATACTACAAACGATAAAAAAAACTGCGACGTTTCAGAGTACAAATCTGACCATTTCATCAGGCAAACGAGAAAATTTTCAGAATTCTTTGTGAAATTGACATTTTCAAGAATCTCTTTTTTTAGTCAGTTCAGCCAAATATGGTCCATTTCTACAGAACAATGAGCAAAAGTACTCTCTCCATTCAACAAAATGCAGGAGGACTCTCTAATTCTTCTCAAATAATCTGGTTCTGACATAAGTCCTTTTTGTATTGTCCCAATCTTTCTTGTGATCCCAATGGTCGAACATACATAGTATTGATGCACAATCCTCCTAAAATAAGCTCTAATCGATAGATAAAACTGCAGTTTTGATTTAAGATAGTGATATTTCTAGGACGATTGGTTATAAACAAAGACAGGTATAGGCTAGTATAGAAGAATAAACTAACATATCGTACGATGCTTCCGATAGATGGCGAATTGTAAGTAGTAAAACTGCAGTTTTCCGTCTAAAAGGTTGTAAGTATCTTGTGTCCTATTACAGTGGTTGCCATATATAAGGCAGTCTGATGATCGGTAAGGACCGTGAAACTGCACTAACTGTTCTCCTTAGGCTCGCTTCTTCGATGTAGATATTTTGGTTGATTGTATGATTAGCTTTGATCAAGGTGGAATATTTTCTGAATTATCGACAGATATTCGCCCTTGTGATATGTTAGTATATTCTTATAGGCTACGTTATGAAATCTGAGTAATCTGATTGATTTATTTAGAAAATCTGAAAGCCTATATAAGAATGCTGTGCTCGCATAGTCCCAAATCCTTATAATTCTATGCAGTGTAAAAGCTGGACCTTCGCATTAGCTGTAGAAGCATATGAAAGTGGGCTGCAACTCCCCATAATCGAGATTAGAAATCACGAATGTGATCCATGATTTTGATAGATAGCAATCAACGTTGCAATAAACTACGTTGTCGCAAGAGCATCGCTGTATTTTTTCAGCTTGGGGCACGGAAGACATCATGATTTAGTAATTCGCATTTAGGTATAGATCAGTATTGGTCCATGGATTTCATCGAACCTACAACGTGACACGTAATGCGTCATAATCGCATTATCCCACGGGGCAATTAGTAGCCGAATTAATTATTATGTCTGAAGCAGTGTTGTGATTATAGGTTAGTGAAATATCCCTTTGCGTGGTCAAATTAGGATACAATTTAGACACCATTCTGTATAGAAACCTGCGATTTCAGAACCAATTACACCGAAACATTAAATTATACAGTGGCGTAGTCGTCTGAAAAACTAAAGAGCGAAAGTCTCCAATGACGTTGTGGTCAAATTCCTGAGCACTGTGTCCAGAAATTAACGAAAAGTCCCATCTAATATAACGGAGGATCACATCATACCTTGAAAATCTTATCTGAGATGCAACTACAGATAATTTAGTTACCGGGCTGGCACCGCTTCATCATCCATCTTCAAGCCGTCATGTTCCCACCAATTGCTGGACTTAAATTCGATCTGATCTGTTTTCCGAGAAATATTGAAAAAATAACATGTTTAATAGATATACCCACGAAATCATAGAGCGGTTTTATCCATTCACGAATTTTTTTCCCGTATTCAAGACCCAAATCTTCCCTCCAAATATCTGATCTCTGAGTCATTTCTTTCGGGAGGTATTTGGTTCACGGTCTGCTCAACTGACGTTTGTAAACACGATACCTCCCGAAAGAAGCAAGAATTGAAGAGTATGACAATAGGTCTCTTGCAAATAACACGAATTATCATATTTCCATGTTTTCCTCATTCTATATCGATACAAAATCATAATGCATGCTATAACACACCGTAACTATTCGCGAATTTCGAATAATTCGGTATTTAAAATGGCCAAATGACTCAAGGTCGAAGCGGGAGAAACGCGTCGGATCGCCTTCTACGTCACTCGTTATTCTACGATTCACCGATCGATACAGCCGACGCTGTCTATTGGCTTATTATTTTCATCGAAGTGGGTATTTCATCGCGAAATGACTGTGGGTTTCCTAAAAAAAAGTGTTTTCATTTCCTAAAAATACGAAAATTTGCATTATCACAGTTTCAATTTGATCGCATCAGTTCATTTTGAATGGGTATAAGTCCCGAACGCTCTGTATCAATATTGTGCACAGAAGTCACATTTCGTGTCATTTTCGATTTTGATGAGCAACCTACCCGAAAAGTTTCAAGTTCCTAGCCCGTTGCATTAGAGATATATGGTGGCAACGAACAGGCGGACGCACTTCTGGCCGTCCGTCCAACCTAGTCATTAAAAACAAATTCCTGGAAAAAAAAGTTCGAAAACTACAGATATTTGAGCAAAATGATAATGAGGTGTTCCCAGAAAAATTTTCTGTATAGATACATTGTCTAGCAGGGATGAGCGTTACATGAAAATGAATGTGAATTGATAGGATGAGGGTATTCCAGCTCATGAAACTTGAATGAGAAGCGTTATCACATCTGCCGAGTACTCAGCTTGATGTGCCAATATACATGTTTCAAACATCTACAAATTTATCAGAAATCTTGTAGGTGCTATTTACTCTTGGATTGTAAATCTTTCAAAGAATGTTGACCCCATTCACTAATTTTTTCATCTGCATTGATACTCTTCCCAAGAAGTTGATAAAAGGTTTCGTCAGTTATTCTTGGGTATTCGCATGAGACATTCCATAGTTTCTGATATACTTCGAATAAGGGTAAATCTGCATGTGATCCTGTACCATCTAGCAATCTACAGCAAAAGAAATGGCTGATGCTGAAGTTAGATTAAAGTGCATATTTTCATCTTCTGGATTTCAGTTTGGAGCTGTATGATACGTCTTCTTGCATGGGGTTACGAATCCCTTCATTGAGGATTTGTCTTACTGATGCCAAGCCTAGAGGATGGACCAAGATAAAAAGGAAAAAATACCCATGCAAACTCGAAGTGCAACAGTATAAGTGAAGAATTGCATTACTACGACTCAGTTCATCCGATTAGAACACTTGTGTTGTATGTGAGCTACACTGACAGAGAAATAGTCGACAAATGTTCAATATAAGATAAAAACAAACTCTCACTTAATCCAAACTAAAGAAGGACAAGGCATGGAGCCCAGTTTGCCTTCTATAGAAAAACTCTAACTTACCATGTCGCTCACAACAGATCAATATCAGGGCACAAATACCGGACATATGCAGGACAGCTACATTACAGCCGAATGGACACTTAATATACAAAATGTCCATATCTCCGCCTTACAGCTAAAATAACTTAAGTCAGTTGCGAGTTCCATACGAGTTTTTTTGCATCGTAACTTCTCTTCTGAAGACTTCAGCAGCATAAGGATTTGTCCCCAGAGCGGTCCCTCATATGCCAAGAGACTTCAAACGTCTATGCGAATAGTTCTTCAAAGTCAGTAGTGGATTGACCTCATAAATATTTCTTGAAATAATAGAACAATTCGACTTAGCTATGCTACTCTTCATGGCTTTATGGGGCGAATCTAATGCTTAACACGTAACCAGATCTCCATTCTATGAAGATTCTGCTAATTAGAAGCATCTGTTTCGAATGAGCAGCTGAACCATTGGGATGTTCTATTTTAAAATGCACTGCCGATTCAGATCAAAAGCAATGATCATATATCATTCATCCAAACAACTGATTAATGTATGGATAATGTGAAGGACTTATAGAATACCGACATTAAACTTTTCTCTGTAATTCATGAAGATCGAATAACTGAAGAAATGAAAAAAATAGTTTTTTTGGAACTATCAGAAAATTAAAATGACGAATGAATAAATCGGATTTTTACCCAATCAAGAATTCGACGAATTCTCTGAAGTTTTTCACAACAAAACTCGCGATTTGTATAACAGATTTGGTATTGATTGCGGAGGCCTTATTTGTGAATCGGTTGAGTTCACCCAGTGACTCGCAATTGAATAGAAATATTTCCAAGATCACAGATCTATGGAATTGAAATCTAGTATTGGGTCTAAAATTGCCGAGAAAGTTCATGCAAAATTTCGTGAGAATCATCTCTAAAGAATCTTCGAATAGAATTCACCCATTCATGAATTATTCCTTTCCTATTCAAGCCTCACACTAATCTACAAATATTCAGCGTCTTTGTACTTCTTTTCAGAAGTTGTTATCGTGTACCTAGCTGCTGATTGAGAACGCTATTACCGAAAAAAAAACAATTTATAAATTCACAATTATTAGAGCAAGTTTGAATCCTGAGAGCAAACAATACCTCGAATATAACTGGGTAACTTCTGGAGGCCAGGGTTTGTTTTTCAAAAAATACTCATTGAAGCCTTCAGAACGACACCCCGTTTTGTCCTATAAACTTCGAAATTTCTCCGAATTCTAATATTTAACGCGCCTGCAGGCAACGTTAAAGCATGTAGACCAGGTCCACGTGCCTGACCTTGAAATATAACCCAGGTTTGATGACAGTTGAATGTGGCTGTGTTGCCGAGCTGTAATTTACTACCACGTGGTATTCTTTCCTCTCATTAACAAAGTGCGAGTTTAAAATGAATTGGACTCAAAAATTCTGCCATTCAAAATATCATTTTTTCTATTTCTGGAAATAATCCAATCGGTCTGGAATTCGATGAACTATTGTTATACTTCAACGGAAAGGTTCTTGCCAAATTCCCTCGAAATCGGATAGCTCCTGGAAAAAATGTTCTGATCAAAATTGAAAATAAAAATTCTAATTTTCTTCACCAAACTTTGCAAAAGTTGCGCATGGGAATTCTATAACTTGTTAACAAGATTTGATGAGTATCTTGAGATATTGAGGAACAATCCTCAAAAATTTGAAAGAGTTATAGAGATAGATATTTAGAGTTCCCTCTATCCTGAAAGTTTCAAAACTAAAAATTGCATTCGGAAGTTAGTGTACATACGAAAAGACGGATGACCGGAAGTACATTTACAATTTAACGGCAGATTCTTCATCAGTGTATCCAACCTAATCTTATTCATTAAAATTTTTGTAGTTATGGATGTACAGAATATAGATGGTAAAGTTTATATTTATTTTGCCGAATTAGAAAGTAGCCAGTTAAAAAAAACGAACTGAACTAAACTGGCTATTTCGTTGAAAAATAATACTTCTGAAGAAACAGTTCTGAAATACAATGGTTTTTTTACTAGTTTTCAATGCATATAAGATTGATGTCTGAACTATGAACCATACAAGGATGGTTGATACATCAAAAATGAACAATAACATGTCATCAAACGAGCATTATTATTTAATACAAAATACTATTGTTAATACTACTCGAAAATAGGTAGATGAAAACAAAATTGACGTAAAATACAAATTTTCTAATGAACTATTTATATCATTTTGCAGGTTTTTCCTGAGTTCTCACTCCCAATATAAGGCAACCTGCTTTCCAAAAAACTGCCTCCACAAGTAGTTCAATCCTGCAATCAGGAAAGGCGTTTTCCATGAAGAAACAATTTTGTTGTTCTTACTAGTTCTGTTTCAGATATTGGGATTAAAAATCCCGAAAAAACCTACAAAGTGATTCAAAATCCTCCCAAAATAAACTTTTATCGAACTATTGATAATATACATAGTTCTGCACACAAACAATATATCCAGGTATTTAGTAGCAGTGGTATGCTACAACAATTATTACTTATAACCTTTTTTATGCCCGAGAGTTCCTGATAAATCAGATTAACTTGAGGAAAATTGTTGAATAATAAATCGGGTTTTATGTCTACGTAGGAATATTGAGGTCATACATACTGTGGATAGTTTGAAGGATACCAAAACCACAGGTTGATTTTATTTTACGAAGGTTTCTCCTCCCAAAATATCCTTCAAGCGATGACTGATTGTTTTTTATGGCATACATTTTACGTGAATGCTCGTTCGTATATGCGGTTTCAGAGGCATGCTCGAAAAAACCAAATCAATGCCAGTTCCCTACTGTAAATTTCTCCGCTTCGTACAGGTGATTTATTTACAATCTCATGCATCATTCCGCTATCAAATCTTCCTAATTTTTCGTTGTTCAACATCTCAATTGGTCCCACCGCGAATAAATAGGTTGCACTGAAAAATTCCATTTCCGAAATGGCCAGGATGACTATATTTACCCTGATGGGCGCCATTGGTCTCGGACAGAACTACACACATGATGAAGTGAAATAAATTCACTTTTAACTACGCTCCACCAATTTCTGGTGCATCCTTCATCTCATTCGCACACGGGTGGTCCAGTTCAGGGGCTCGCCGTTATGTATTTAATTACTCGAAAAAGAAAGACGGTATAATTTTCCACATTTCTTCAAATCGTCAATCGAAATGAATATTTCATAACTTAGGGTGGAGATGGCAGCGCCAATGAATAAGTAAAACGGAACATTATTCTGAGAACAGCCTGAGGAATCTTTGAATAGTAAGTTTGATTAAGGCATTTTAAGTGCTATTTTCTCCACCATTTGTATTTTTAAGGTATAATGAGTAATTGATATCGAGTTTTTCGATTGCCTGTAAGCGTTGGAAATGTTGTTGATATATCTAGGAAGACAGTGATTGCGTTCCGAAATTACATGTGATAGTAAATCAATAGTACACAATGTCGGAACGAAATCTGGTTCAGTAAACTACAATTGGGTATCAGGGGCGCTAATTTCGAACTCATCCGAATTTATTTCGTCTACGACCTCTCGCGACCATGCGGCAGTTCGGCAACGTGATGTTCACTGTGTACATGGGCAAGATTAATTCACGTGATGATCACTTTGCACGTTACAAAAATTACTCATATGCACTTGCGCACCAGTAAATGAGCTTTCGCATAGCTTCGTTTTCGACTGAAATGCATCGGATAGGTTAAGGCAGGCAGATTCAAATCCGCATGTGGATTCACTTATATGTAAAAATAATCTGCACATCAAATCACAGCTTTATTTCAAAAACCGTGTATTAATCCATTGGGCAAAGCTATTTTCAATAGTTCCTTATAAGATACTGGGTGTAAAAACCTAGAAAACATCTCAAAAATAAAATCGCAATTCTCTTGTTCGCGAGCGCGTTAAAAAAATTGAAAACTTTGGAATTCTTCAACATGATTTCATATCAGATTCGCCTGAAGTTTTATTGTCTCCCAAGTAGAAAACTTTTACGGTTTCGTCGCGCTCAGCTGGAACAAGGTAAGTTCCTTTGCAGAAAAGTCAGTGAAATTTGGAGAAAAAAATTATATTACCCCCATTAATATATACGTATTTCACCTCCACCCTACAGTATCTCCAGTATTTTATTTTCTAATATATCATATTCTTCCGATAAACAGGTAGGAGAAAGTCGATCTTAGACTACAATGGGTCACTAGAGAAACCAACAGTTAATTAAAACCACTCGATTGCACGAATCATTGCCCCAAACTGTATTCCTCTCAAAGACAATTTCCAATACTTAAACTATCTTCGAAATTTACCTTTCATCCATATAATCCATTCGCGCAGTTCAAACATACCGGTGTGTATATATATACACATTGGAAAGTCTTTATTATAAAATTCTATAGGCTGACTTGGCTTCTCCAAAAAAAAAGCCCCATTAAGCCAAAATAATGCTATTTTTTGTCACTAAAGCCAAAAAGTATAATGCTCAAAAACCATAGGGATCAACACTAACCCAAAATAAATTCCTCAGAGTCTGTACAGCTGAGAAATGAGATAAGATTAACTTAGGAGTTATTCCGTATAATTTATTTATTAAAGCGCATTTAATCGAAAAACCATCCTGAGAAAAATATAAATGGCTTTTCCCTCAACGATTCACGTAGTTTCCTGAAAGAAAGCAGTTTCATCAAAAACAACTTACGGGTTAAGCTTACATATCTGCGAGAAAACCAGATTTAAATGTCCTGCGAAATATATATCGCCGTGGAAAAAATAATGCATAAAACAATTTTCCAAATCCCATAAAACTGAGCCGAGCGAACGGGGGAGCTTTTCGTTATATCCTTCTCTCTGTGCCCGAAGCAATTGAGAAACAACAAGAAATGTGACATCATTTCTCAACTCGATAAGTATGGCTTCAATGTCGGGGATTTCGTTGTCTTGAAACGAAGAACCGACGAGATTTTGATCAGTTCTAGACACGTTCGTTCGATATTCAATAATACCAAGATTCATGAAAAACTACTCAGCTTTCAACAAATGATTCGAGGTTTACAAATGGAAATGAAAGGACAGGTGTGTAGGTGGGTCAACGAATATGGCAATTATGACTATTTGATTGTTTTCTCCTGTCTGATCAGTATGTACAGTACGCGTCAAAATTATGGAACAAATTCATTTTCTCAGAAGAAAAATATTCGGCAACAAAATCCTGAAACAAGTTCATTTTTGCTTCACTTTTACCAAATTTATATGCATTTTTGAAGGATTTTTGTTGCACCCTGTGTCATCCCTATCAATCTGAATTTTTTGAATGGGGAAAGTAGGTCATGTGGTACTTTTTTGGTAAGGTCTTTGAATCTTCTTTACAGGCGTGCAGAAATTTTCAATAAAAAAATTTTTTCTTTGAGAAATTCAAACAGGTTTTCAGTATGTGCACTTTGTCATGGCCCATTTACTTTGAGACGATGGTACCTGATGAAATTTGTCACCGAATGAAAGTCACCCATTACAGTTTTGTTCATGCACAACTTTCAACCCCCTCCATTTTTATCTCCATTAAAGGGTTCGTAGGGGTGAAAGTTGTGCATGGACAAAACTGTAATGGCCGACTTTCATTCGATGACAAATTTCATCAGGTACCATCGTCTCAAAGTAAATGAGCCATGACTAAGTGCACATACTGAAAACCTCTTTGAAGTAACTAAATTTTCGAAAAAAAAATTTTTTCCTTGAAAATTTATGCACGCCTGTAAAGAAGATACAAAGACCTTGCCAAAAAAGTTTTACATGACCCACTTTCCCTATTCAAAAAATTCAGAGGGTTGATGGGGATGGCACCGGGTGCAACAAAATGCATAAAAATCTGGTAAAAGTGAATCAAAAATTGACCTTTTTCAGGACTTTGTTGCCAAATATTTTTCTTGTGAAAAAATGATTTTGTTCCATAATTTTTACGCGCACTGTATTAGTATGAATGTTTACGAAGACAATAACTTCCGGATGAAACAACTTGGAAACTCGATAAGTGTAGAGTAGGATTTGACCTTAGTTACAAAGGCAGAATTCGTGAATGGTTGAAATCCATCCACCCAATGATTCCACAGATATACCCATTCAAAATATTATTTCCCCAATATTTACAAAAAAACAGATTAGTTTGAATTGAAATCCAGATTTTCATCGAAATATGACAGTTCGAAGGTCCACACAGAATTTCATGAGGATAGTATGATTAGATGATCACAGAATATTGAATATTCGATCATCACGAAAATTTGCATAAAGTTGTTCATCAGCATTTTCAAATCAGCTGCCAAGTTTCATCATGATTGAATCAGTATTTTTTGAGATATTCCGAAAAAAACAACGATATCAAGAAAAAACCAAGAAATTTGACATATTTTTCTTCTGAATATCTCCAAGAATCATTATCGCATCGAACTGAAATTTGATACACTGCTGCGGAATATGCAGCTCAGAAGAGCAGAATTTTGTCCGAATTTAATTAATAGTTCCTGAAAAGAAAATGTTTTCGAATAAAATTTTGAAGAAGATTTCATTTTTAATTTATTGACACCACGCTCCCAACAAACTTTCGCGAAAAGTTGCGAGTCCTTATGTTCAAACTAACACTCAAGTTTTAATTCAATCGCTTCAGTGGTTCACGAAATATCAGGGAAATAAACTCAAAACTTCAAATAGCTATAACTCCGAAACTATTCGACCGATTTCACCCATTAACGAACTCAACCTTCGCATTTCAAAATGCAACCAACCCAGAAATTTTCAAGTCGGTAGGATTTTCCGTACGCCTGTAATCGTGCCTACAGACGGACGGTCAGCCGGCCGGACAGAATCGATTTCGACACCGGATTCGTCATCAGTGAGTCCAACCTAGTCGTTTTAGACCATGTTCGATCGGATCAATAATCAATTAAATTTCCAGATGTGCATAGCATTCAAACATTGCAGACTTCCTTTGAACAAAATCGCAAAAATCATTTGACCCCTTGAATGTGCAAATTGACAGACTTCGTATTATTCGCAGTGGCAATCACATCCTGTCGTAAGTTTTAACATCAATCATAACAAAATATCAGCGTGACTATGATCGAATCGATTTTATTCTGAAAAAACTCCCTTTTCCTTCGAAGCGTCTAATGTAGTCACTAATTATGTCTACACAATATTCTCGGTTCCTCTCAACGGTGAAATATACCATTCTGAAACACTAATTAGGTATACGTGAAGTTCTTACTGACCATACGAAGAAGAAATTGATTAAACACCTGCGTGTTGCGTCAATCAAAATTCGATTAATGTTGAGAATATCAGAAGTCGTTACGGTGGCATTGATTTGAAAAAGATTTTTCAGAGATCTGAACTGAGGTATGTACTGTTAGTAATTATCAACTCCTGAAAAATGCGTAACAGTGTTCTATAACGAATAAGTATCTAAATTGCATTTATTGTTGTTGGCAATTAGCGATTGAATGTTAGGTACCGTTGCGTTTTCTCACAGCGGCATGACTTTAAACACAATACCTGCAAACCACGTTAGCAAATGATTCTTGATGAGATGGTGTTCTACCGCGAAACAGTTTCGATTGTACTCTCTCTAAATAAAAATCATTCGTCCTTTCATTACAAGGAAGTCATGGGTAAGCAATTGAGTACCTTATCAATTGATTCCCTAACAAGAAACTTGTCGGGAAATTTTCGGTAAGTCTTTTCAACTGCAGGGTGATCCTTCAGCCAAATCTGTTCAGAAACATTCATTTACATTGGACAGACTGATGAAAATTCCTCGTCAATTCAATCGTCTGGCCGGCCTTCTGTAAGCTCTGTAGGATAGCTCAACTAGCTTTGATTATAAAATATATACATGAACGAAAATGGCCACCCAAGTATTGAGACAAACTCGAAAACAACAAATGATTATAATCGAAGGTGGCTTTCTTATTCTTCAAACCACTCCATCAACATACATATTTTTCATTCCGATTGAGGTACCGTCGACACATTAGATTTGCACTCATCAACTGCTTCATCAGGAAAATTGTTGATATCGCAATTGAGTTTTGCGCACGTGTTCTAGAAAAACAGCGTGCTTTCGTTTTGTCCAAATGTCTGTAATTTTCTAATGTTGAGCCGTAAGTGGTCTCAAACGAATAGGTTGGACTCACGGATGACGAATCCGGTGTCAAAATCGATTCTGTCCGGCCCGCCGTACGTATGCACGATAACTGGCGTACGGAGAATCCTATCGACCTGAAACTTTAAGGGTAGGTTGTATTTTAAAATGCGACTGTTAATGGGCAAAATCAACCAAGAGGTTTGGGAGTTAAAGCCCTTTGAAATTTTGTGGTTATTTCCGTGATAAATCGAAAACTACTCAAACGATTTGATTGAGATTTGGTAGTTGTTTGGAGCATAATAACGCGTTGAAATTTGGCGAGACCGTACTGTCCGTAAGTTAAAAAACAACAGAACTTTTTCGTCGATAACCGTATTATTTTCGGAAAAATTGCTCAGACCTTGAGCTTCATATCTCGCAGTAGTGTACCAAATTTCAGTTCGATCCGAAAATAAGCTTTGGAGATATTTCGAAAGAATATGTCAAATTTCCTCGATACGTTGGTTTTCATAAAATAACTCAGAAATTTCTACTTCAATCATTAGGAAACTTGGCAGCTAGTTCGAACATGCTGTTTGACAACTGGGTGCTGAATTTCGTGATGATCGTATCATTAGAACATTTCGGAAAAAAATGCAATTTTTTTTTCAAATATTCCATATTCTGCGATCTTCTGATTATATTATTCTCTTAAAATTCTGTATGGACTTTAGAACTATCATTTTCCTATAAAGTATTGGATTTTAATTCGATCTAATCTGTATTTTTGAAAATTTTTGGAAAATAAAATTTTGAATGGGTATATCTGCGGAATCATTTGGTGGATTTCAGCCAATCACGAATTGCGCCTTCGTAATTAAGTTTCAAATATTCTCTACAAATATCGAGTTTCTAAGTTGTTTCTTTCGGAGGTTATTGTGTTCACGGTCAAAAATACAGATTAGATCGAATTGAAATCCAGTACTCCATTGAAAAATCCTGGAAAGGCACTGACGGAAGTCAGCAGCTTTTGCGCGCATGTTATGATATGACCATAAGTGAACATGCGCGCAAAAGCTGCTGACTTCACGTCAGTGCTTTTCTAAATTTTGTATCTACAGTGGCGAAAAAGGATGGTAAAACCCATCGATTCCATCTTTTGACTGATCAAAACAGTTTTGACAAACAAATCCTTCTGTGCCATTCAGAATTGAACTTTCAACGTTTCTCCAACGTTTACATTCATTTCGAAAAAAACCGTCTGCATCTAAGTGCTTCGTATGCAAAGAACTTCTGCGAATTTTGTCAGAATACCAACCAGTTTTTTTGGTATTCTAAAACAGGTAATATACAACTGGCCATGTGAAAAATGGGTTTTTAGGGTTGATGTCTTAAACACTTAGCGACTGAAAATCTTGAAAATCACTCACATCTTCATTCAACCAACTGAAATCATTATCGTAATTGTTGGTAAGTATTCCTTCCTTCAGTGTCGGTGAGCTCTTCAAACCGCCCAACAGAGTTAATTTTCCAAAGTTGACATGTTATCAGGCTTCACTTTTCCGACGTAATCAATTTTCTTTGAAATTTCGATTGAAATTCTTGAAATCATCGAAATATGTTTGGAATATACCTTGATTCACCTTTCGTAATGGTAATATTTTTTCAACATGTTACCTCTTTATTGGATAAAGTAGTCCGTGATAGTTCAATTGAAAATAGATAAAAGACATTACTCTGATTTGTCATAGTTGTCATAGTAACCTTAGTTTCGTTGTACCACTACTTTTTTAATTAATTCAAGTCGCGTAACAGGGGTATTCAATGGTTTCTGAAGGCTTGTATTCATTTAGAATTCCGAAGGTGTGGAAGAGACGAACCAATGGAATATCCCACTTACTGAAATTCACAAGAAATAAGCCTTCAGAATTCATCTAAAAACACTATTTCACAACTTGTCCCACACCAGTTTGAAAATGTAGTTGTAGTCCGAAACTCGGGTCACTGTTAAACTTTCAATGAAATCATAACAAAGTAAGTAATTTCTTGTATTCAATGTTATCCATCTCAAATACCTCAAGAAGCTCTCAGAAATTGTCTGGTCATAAAGGACAGAGAGTCTTGTTGATGCTGGAATCTAGGAAATAACTCGGAAGTTAATGAAGAACATGGGAGTTGGCATGGAATGATACCAAACTCTAATCGGCATATTTCAAATTATTGCAGCCCTTCATTCGTAATTTAGCTTAATTCCGTAATAAAGTGTCTCCCCTGAAGGAAGTTTTCCCGCTCATAATAGAGATTGATAGCATTTCTCTGGAAAAATACCCACATCCTCACCCTCACTTGCGAAATGCTGATTTCCTGCAATTTTTGTCATTCAATACGACGATTCAAAACATAATTTCAAACTTACACAACCGTTCAAAATCGAGAAAACACACAGAATGCACACAAATCGTCGAAATTTCTCGGAGATTTGAAAAAGTCAAAATAACACCAATTATGTTATGTTTTTTTTGTATATTCCGGTTTATTTGAAGAAAATGAAAATACGCCCATAGAACAGCTCTCTCTTTCGGCACCCCCGGTCTGGGCCGAAGTCTTCTGAGGAACTAGATCTGTCGCGATACCCTCGATCAGTGAAATCTCGAAAAAGTCGTCGAGTATAGGCATTTTTCGGGGTTTCAAATTCTTTTTACTCAGACTCAGAAGATATCGACGAAAATAGTTTGATTTCCCTCCAGATAAGTAACAAAAAAACGGTATGTTTTCGAAAGCGCTGAGAAGGTTACAATAGAAATGTTAATATTGTTTCTCTTCAATTTTCTCATGTTTCAAGCAATTATCTCAATTTTTTCTTTCTTATAATGTCAAACACAACAACAGAAGAATTGGCGTAAGTGATCCAACCGTTCATGGGTGACAGCGTTACCAAGGGAAAAAGAAATTTTTTACACATAAAGGTTGTGTGGCTTCCTGGTTAAACCTTCGATGACACATTGAGCTAATATGGAGGACTGAGAGGACGGAGGCATATTGAACATCTGGTTATTCTCAAATGATGTCAACTCGAGCTATACTTATAATAATTTTCAAGTATCGCTACTTGAAAATTCGAGGTGTTTGAAATAAAGATTCATATATCATGGCCTAATTTAGCGGTCGAGCCAATAGATTAATGTTCTCTGCTGTCTTGTGGGGAAACTTAAACTTTCCACATGTGTGATGTCGTTTCAACGTATAGTTAAAGATTCATTTGAATGATCGACTTCGTGGTTAATTAGAGTATTGATCACATATTAGTTCCTCATTCCTACTTGCACAATCTTCAGGACCCACAATTCAACTAGACATCAAAAAGTTGATAGGAACGGAAGGGAAAACCGAAAAATTATAGAATACCCGGTTTCATTCCAAAGTTTGTGACGCATTCAGTGGCCCGATAAGCAAGCAGAAATTGGATGTAGCGAATCATTCATCCGGGGAGAACTGAAAGCAATTGAATTCCAAATGGACGATCCAATTCCACAAGGAGTCCACTGGCCTATATTAATCTTGATCCTGGCATGATACTCCAATAAACTGCAAATATTTCCGAATACTTTTGGGAGAAAAAACGATACATGAATCTGCAGAAGTTATCCAATTCATTCGGTACCTAAATAAAATATAAATTTCAAGACTTTTCGAGAACGCTCTGAATTCCTTACTCCTTACTCTATGTATCCCTGAAAGACATCGGAGCCGTCGGAATGTGATACAAGAGGCAAACCAATTCATTCTTTATTTGTGAATATTCTTTACATGGTGATCTATACATTATTCTAAAGAAAACAAATAGTTTTATAAAGTCAGTATCAACTGTCATATAATTTGTGAATTATGAAGATTTTCGAAAGTGTTTGCTACATTTCATTTATCGAAGGAAAAAGATGGTGTGGAACTTGTGGCAATAGGTATGGTTCTATGCGCAACTCGCATTTGACAAGCTTGTCATGCCAGTGGTTCCTAATCAGATCAGTCGGTTTGTGATCAATTGTTATTGAAAACACGTGGTACGATTTCGACATATAATATAGAATAGAGACTACTTATTTTTGTATTGTTTTTTAGTTTTTCAGACTGGTCAATTTTTTACTTCAATTATTGAATGTCAGTTGATATAATAATTAAATTTGTCATTTATACGTAGTATTATGTAAAGCTATTACAGAAAAATCTGTATTTTTTAATGATTGTCATTGTTCTTCTATGAACTCAAATATTCTAGTAGTGTAGATCGTGTAACACTGACATCGTTCGGTGTTTTTTGTTGTAAACTTGCACTTTGCTGTTCGCTGAAGTTGTGTTCTGTGTAACTCCCGAAAATGTTTGTTGTAAACAGCACTTGGCACTAATGTGTAGTGGACAGTAGTGTGAAAAAATAGGCATATGTTATCTGCTTCCGTATTAGAAGTATATCCAGGAAGAATACAGAAAATTCTAAGCTTCCTTCCTATTCACAAATGACCCTGATCTTACTATTTCTAGATTATGCATATAATTGGATTTGTTCACAGGGCACATATTCTGGACCAGTGAACGTACGATGCGTATTCGAATGCTCATCTAATTAGTACCGAAATGCGTATGCGCATCTAAGTTCACTTGTCCAGAATTCGGACCCTGAAACAGGGCAGATAACTTCAATCATTATTGGTTTGGAAACATTTAATTTTTATTGATTTTCGGTTTTTTTAAGGTTTCGACTCTCAATATTTGAGAAGGAACAATTAAAAATTAATGAAATTTTATTTATATAAAATGGGCTTTCACATTGTGGGATTGATACTATTCGTCAAGGGCAGTCTCCAGAAAAAAAATTCCTAACGAACTATAGCGGAAATGTGCACAGTCAACGAAGTAATGTTTCAGGTAATAAAGAGACAATAATTCTGCAAATTGTTATTCTGATGATGGAGTCAGATATTGACCCCGACACGTTACAGTTCACTTTGTTGATCGTTTACATTATTCCGATATTGTTCATTAGGCAACATTTTCTCTGAAAAATGAAATCCCGCAATCCGAAAGGCCGTTTTTCATGAGTCATTTATTCAATTTTAAACATTTTATTTCTGATATTGGGAGTGAAACCTAGAAAAAAGCTGAAAATATTGCAAAACCCTCCCAAAATATTTTTATTAACATTGCACCCAAAAGCCATACCGTTTATCACAGTTATCTCATTCAGTAATGGATAAGATTTTAGAAAAGCACCTTCTTGAAGTTGCTTTTGCTGTTTCGAAAATTGGTGGTTTTTTTATTATTTATCACGAAATCCTACCCAAAGTTGTGCAGCAGTATTTACCAACAAACTACTAAGTTTCGACAGAAATGAGAATGATACCGAGAAAAAAAACACGAAAATTGACATATTTTTACCCAATATCTCCAGAAATTGTAGTCTGATCGAACTGACATTTGATACACTTATGGAATATATGTATAGTTCAAGGTCTTCGCGATTTTTTTCAAATCTGATGGATATTTTCCGAAAAACCAATTTTTTTCGAGGACAATATTGGATTTTTTTCTGCAACGTTGCTAATTTTATTATCTCAATGAGATTAAGCAAACAGTTACGGGTTGTTATGATAACTGATCATTTTAATTCCAATCGCTTCCGTAGTTCCTGAATTACACATTACGGAATTAACGTAAAAATTTCAAATTCTGAAATCTGATTTATGAATCAAAAAATAGGGTGTCCGAAGAATGTTAAGCTTCATTTGAAATTGGAAATTCGTGAAATATCCTCATCTTCCTAGATGTTTAGGTTACCATGTCTCTAAATTGGTACTGATTCGGCAAATTTTTTTACTCAACATTGTTGATAAGTGCTGCTTTTCGGATGTATGAAACAATTTTCAAAAATTGATATAATTCTGCGAAAAATGGGAATGAAATGCCAGATTTAAATTCTACTAATTTTTATATTCGTAACTTCGATCAGATTTATTTATTCATAGATTAAATATGACCACATGAATGTGAACATTCACTACAAAAATATGCGCACTTTGTCCAGCCTTCAATATTGTATTCAACATACTCATTACTTCTGTAATGGGTTATATTAGCGTTGCAAGAGAATGCGGAAATATTCTGTTCTATCAATTTCAAATCAACTATCAAATAATATCGTCGAACCGGAAGTTGAAGTAAATAAATTCCACTTTCAAGTTTTAGAAAAAATAATTGTTTTCAATCCGTTTTGATACCGAGAAGGCATACTTTTGAGAAGGACTTTTTAGAACATGCTCTGCCACCGCATCAACTATACTTGAGTGTCCATGTGGATACCATCTCAATTGTTCCAGGTCAGTTGTATTTAACTGTAGCATAGACTTTTTATATCAAATGGTCCAAATGAAATAAATCACATAATTGCACTTGGGTAATTTCGTCGGATGAAAGATTGATTTGAAGTCTCCAATCGATTTTATTGGGTACACTAGAGCCAAAGATTAACGAACTTGTGGGTCAATACTAACTAATGATTTCGCAATGACCCATCTTTCAGGACAGTTGCCAGATTATTACCGGCCCGTGAGTTCAACAATGTTTGAGGTTATTGTAGCCTGTACAATGGATGGAGACATCCTAGATCAGTCCCGATATCAATGAACTAAATAAAATCTTTTGATAAACTCCGCTTCGGCTATTGGATAGAACAAGTTTGAGCAACAACTGTAAATGATATGAAACAACTGAGACGGTGTATGGACATGCTAATAGAGAATCGTTGTCTGCATCAGAAAAGATAGAAACAAATTCAATTTTCTCTCTGAGTATTAGTCGGTACCATTTATTGCTTAAAACTCTGATCTGAGGATATTATTTGAAAGAAGATTGGAAATTGTATTTTTTATATTCTTTAAAACTCGTAAGCTATAAATTTATCACTATTAATCATTAGTTCATCTCGATAAATTCAGATTATATTTTTCTTCAAAACTGTGAAAGTTGAGGATAGCCAGAACATCTATGGCAAAGAAAATATCGCTCCTTCCAGGAATAATTCGACTATTTTTCTTACAATTTAGGAGACTGGACAAAGTCTCATTCACGTACGAATATTTTTTTTTTTTCAAAAAATCGGGTCAAACTTACAAAATAGGTGGAATTCAAATTTGGCATTTCATCCCCATTTTTCACAGAATTATATCAGTTTTTGATTTTTTCTTCTTGGATCTAAAAAGCAGCATTCATCATCAATGTTCAGTGAAAAAAGTATCTCAGTCAGTTCCAATTTAGAGACATGGTATCCAGAACATCGAGGAACGGAAGGGATTTTTCACGAATAAAATGCCCATTATCTCGAAAACGGTGAAAATTTTTTCTGAAATTTTATCTACATTCTGAGTGTTCATCACCAAGTCAAATGTTATTTAAGGTTTACCGGACACCCTGTATAAGAAGAAAATTATTCAAATGTGAAGTAAAACAAAGGAGTATTTTCATTACACTTTCTTCAGATTTTTGCTTGCTCGTCCCAACGAAACAGAGGCTTATCATTTTTCCGAATTGATGATTCACTGATGAATAATTCTTGGTAACATTCAATTATGTCAGTCCAACCGGCTTAAAAAAAACTGTAAAAATAAAATTTCGACTTGGTGTATTGACTGAATAATTCGGTGGATTTTATCCATCCACGAATTCGGCCTTTGTATAGTCGGAACTTACCGTACAAACATCGGGTTTCTATGTTGCTAATTTTTGAATTATTGTATTTACGATACTATTTTCGGCTGAAATAGCTGAATTACAGGATAACTCATTAATGATGTAGTTTTTCAGAAAACAACGAATCGCTTCTAAATAGAACAGCTTCACTTGTTATCATGCATGTTTCGAAGGGGTCGATTCTGTTTTTTTTGTGGAAGTTGTTAGTATGAATTTTATTTTCTTCATGAACGTATTTTAGTTCGAACACGACACAGCAAATTTCAGTTTTGGTAATCGAAGGCAACGATGTTTATTTGTTTGTTCGGTTCAAGTTGAAGGAAGTTTCAAAATGTATAAAATAAAATTTCAATCAATACACCCTGAAATGTCTGTTTTCATTGTCTATTGCACGGAAAGATTCATTTTACCTGTCAGGTTTCATAAGGTCTGTAGGTAAGGTTTATGTTTGGGTTCCTTTGAGGTAACACAAACATCGAGAATAAACGTTGGGGAAAGGTTATTAATTACTACACATTGTGTTCAAAATCAATGAACAAATTCCAATGTTTGGTCGGTAAACCACGTGAAATACAGAGCCTTGAGGCACGCCCAAATTTGTGCCAAAGGTGTCAGAAGATGCTCCGTCTCTACAAGGTGTAGCTCGATTTTGAATACTAATACGAATACCCTATTCCTATCTCTATCCGTAGCCGTGAGCTTAGCTGAGCAAGCACACCGTGTTATTCTATTCGCCTGCAGTCGCCCAAGTTCGGCAACCGATGTTCACTCGGCATTTCAGAATCATTCCTGTTCATATTTTAGTCAGTTGAGTTGCTCTCGGCTCAGGGACAGGCGCTATTGCTATCCGCCTCTGCTCTACCTGACGTATAGTTCGAAAATTTGCGCCAATCTGCTCTCACCTTTAGGAAAAACCTAACACCGCTTTGAGAGTTCAGCCGATACTTATTATTCCTCAGCGAGGACTTTTTCGTGTTCTTCAGGACTAGGAAATACTGGAATATCTTCTTTGAGTGAATTATCTTGTGATTGCGAACTTGAAAACTCATGGGAATAGGACCCTCTTCTTCACCTATATTTACTTACTGTTTTCATGGTTTTGATATGTGTTGAAGTGTTAGTGTAGAGAGATTTGTGTTTGTCTTGTAGCATGGACAGGGCTATATACTAAGTGGTTAAATTTTTCATCTACTCGAGGTGAGTTCAGTGTTTGGATGTGAACATTTCAAAAGCTATGTGCTGAATTATCTGGCTTTTGCTCTTCTTCTGCCTTGGAATTGATTTGAGTAGCCGACGGAAACTGAGTTCAGAGTTACGTTCAATCAAGATCATAGTTCGCATGATAATTGACAACAGGACTCGGGCATAGATTCATAGTGTTTCTTATTGCGGAAAATTAAGTGCAAATCATCGAAAAATATCAAGGTGGCAAAATTGAATCTTATTGAGACGTGGAGTTTTTCTTATATGCTCTTTCAAGATTCACATGTTGACCACCAGGAAATAAGGCATGGTTCAGTATCATTCGTCATTGCAGAATCATAAAATGCTTTAAAATATGCCAGGAAGGAAAATTTTGGTACCAAAACGTTATGCGATGCTGCTCTAGGAGGAAATGATTAGTATTGACGTAGGAAGGTGCAGAAAAAAGTCGTAAATAGCGTGGTCATTAAATTGATTACAAAACGCCATGTATCGACAATTACACTATTGTTTAAAATTGAAAGGCCAACAGTATATCATTATGCGAGAGGCATTATTTGATACTTTCACTCCGCTCTATGATCATGGATCTATTACGAAAAATATTATATATTGCTAATCATACCCATGGTGCAGCTATGGGTATTATAGTATGTCATTTCTTTATTATCCAGGATGTTGAGCAATTCATGTAGCAATGAACACAACTAATGAGATAAACCTTTCGGTTATCCAGATTTCAGATGTAAATATTCCACATTCTAATCGCCAGGAATCATCCAACTGACCTGGCACCACTCTGCCCGCTTTGTTCGGAAATTTCGGCGGCAAAATTGACTCCATCGACCGGCAACAAATTATCTATCAGTAAATTATTCCGCTAGTATTGACCCATTATGCTTATCATTGGCAGTGTTCGATTTGAACTTTAATCTGTAACTGTTATTGATGTTGGATTCACAATCTGTTCGAACTGGCGCGAATAAATTATCATTTGTAATAGAAAATAGTAGTTGGCAAGTGTTACTTCACATGTTTTCAGTACGGTCAAGTACACCGCACGTCTCGTTAGTAGACAGGAATGCGGTAACCAATGCTTTTCTCCATTTTTGTTTCGATTGGAGCACCGGATTCTTACCACTTGAAGATCAAGTGTATGGCCGGTGTTGATGAAATTCTTAGTAGAGATAAATGCACTTTGCCACGAAATCAACAATGATAAAACGAATACTCGTCCAAATGGAAAGATGTAAAAAAATAATAGGCTAACGAATAAGATTAATTCTTGTGAACGTTCCGAATCTGAGTAAATAAAAACAAGGTATACAAACTGAACATAACAAAATATGAGTTTTACCCCTTATAATTTTCGGATCTTCATGATATTTCGAAATTTAAAGTAGATAAAAAAATTAGACATTTTTTTGGCCAAAAACAGTGGTAGTTATATACTTTAATACTTCCTTGTTGAATTACCTCATTGACTGAATAAGAACAACAGAAATATCACTGCCTCTTTACCTTAGTTCTTGTAGCCACTAACTAGTGGTTCCTTGCGATTTCTCAATAAGATGCAATCGCTGTAGTATTCGCATAATTGTTAATATGTTTGCCCCTGTAGTGGAGCGATCTAATCCTGTCTTTATGCCTCTTCAAAAGTTCAAAGCAACTTAATTTTCTTTTTCAGTAGGAATACAATTTTGTTGCCTTGAAACAATTTTATATTTGCACGAAAGGAATGCATCCGAAAAAACTCGCGAGATGATTTTCTAGTTATGTATGGGTGATACGAACCATTGTATTATTCTGCATCATTATGAATTTTCAATTTTTGCTTTTGCATAAGCTCTCTCAAATTTTGCCACCTTGTATTACGGCTTCAGGGTGATTTTTTCACAGAAGAACTTTAAGATTGCTATAAGCCATGACTGCCACGAGAGCCTATATTCCGTAAATAATTTCGGTTTTCGTTAAGTGGCACTCAAATGTCTCTGTTTTACAACTATGTACGAAGAGTTCATATCATCAACAAGTGGGCCAAACAATATTTGAAAAAGCACTGCTTCTAATTGCTTCTGACCAATTTGTCGCCCTCTGCACTAGGAATCACGAAAACAGCACCAACAAAGATTTTCCTGTTGCTTGATATCAGGTTTCAGTAATTAATAGTGGGAGTAAATTGTTTCTGATCTATATGAAAATCTGTTAATTCTCCTGCCTGAATGATTTGTTTCCATTCTTGAAAACAAAACCTACTTGGATTTTTTCGATGAGTCTTTATCAATAGGTCCAATTGCAATCAATTCCAGAAAACTTATGTCAGGACAATATAAAATCTGGAGCTCCAAATACGAGGCATCCAAAATTTAGCTACAAAAGCCCCTACATCAGCCGCATCTTTATAGGTCCCTTGAGCATGTCATTTTTGAATTTATCAGTATGAATGTTTAAAATTCAGGCTAAAGCCACCAGTGCAATGAGAAACTTCTGTATTTGATCTGAGTGAGAACAAAAAAGGACGATACGCCATAATCGTTTCAGAACTAAAAGAATACAAATAATCTTTTGTGCATATTTTGGAGGCAAATATATTACGGCAACTGAAGGCTCGTTGACAGATGAATAGGAAATTATTTTTGTAGCCACAAACCAAATATATTGCCTCAAAAAATCAATGCATGTCATTTGTGTCTTGTGATATAGTGAATTTTCGAATCTATAGAATCTAAATGAATTGTTTGATGACCTTCGTTTTAAATTATGTGCATGCTTTGCCTCCTATTTTCTGGACGCGTAAAAACAGAGCCATAAAAAACTTCCTGGCATGGCTGGCGTTTTTTCGACAAAATCGTCAATTTATTACTATAAATATTCGAACGATATACGCTATTAACGAGTGCGATATGATAGGAGTATAATCAGATATTATATTCTTATTGGTGGATTATTTAGGTGAGTAGTATAATTGAGTGATGAACTATTGTTCCATTACGAACACAGAAAAATACGTTCAAATAGAATTTATACTAGGAAACATTCGTTCGAGGTGTTCAAATACCAACACATTCATATCTTAATATAATATCGTCACAATTGCTTGTCATTTTCCTCCTGTATCGATTAGAAGACATTTGAGGAGGAGCTTGCATTTGTTGTGAATTCTTTATGGGTTCTTTTTTCCTTTATCCTGAACAGAAAGAATAAAAGTAAAAGAAATGGCTGGCAGAAGTTTTTCTGCCTTTCACACTATGCGTCTGGGACAATGTTTCCTGATAAATAATATTGAAATAATACAGAAAATCCTGAATAAATCTTCAGGGTTACTTCATCATTCAAGAATTGGAAAAACCTAAGGAAACGCAGATATACATCAAATGACATTTTTCGAATTTCATTGCCTTTTCCAACAAAGTTTGCCGAATATTATATTATTTCCTCAGAAATCCTTCGTTTAAGATTATTCGAATCCATTATGTGATTCCTAATTGTTGAACATACATGATCTGCTAATTGCCTAACTTTTAATGGTCGTGATTTTTTCTGCGAAGATTTTCCAACAACCACAGTAATATTATATGCGCAGTTTTTTTTACTTTGAAAGTTGACTTGATTATTCATTCATAATTTCTCCCGCATATCACATTTTCCTATCACATTATAGCTATGACTGCGCGAATTTTCCCAGCGTTCTGCATGATTAGTATCATTGAAAGTACCGAGAAATGTTCTGAATTAGATATCTACAATATTTCATGGGGACCTCACATAAAAAGAATCTCAGCAAATACCCTGGTTTTTCGAGCACAAAAGAAAATCTCTGGACATTATTACACTTTCATCTGAACTTGTGCGGGTTGTATAGAGTAGAATCAATTTTTGACAGGAAAAGCTTTGGCCCTTAGAGTCGAGTCTCGAGGTTGGGACGTTGAAAAAGCGGCTTGAGGTTCAGGATATCGGAGTTCGAAGACGCCAGATAAATTAAGAGGGGTATTCGAAACCCCACTGACCTTCCCAGTCATACTCATATTGTTGAAGTTCCTGTGTATTCATGATGAAATTGATTGCATCCACTGAAGGCCTATGGTTTCTGACGGGTTAATTAGGAATGCTGTACAGGGTGTGAAAGGAATTCGTGAGCTGTGTTGCGATATGATAATAATATTTGTAGCTAGTAGAATTATTTTAGGGTGATCTCTTCAAGGATTTCGTTGTGAATAATAATAATGAATTACCTGCCATAGTTTAGTTGAGAGTTCATTTATTTAATTGATAATATATAAGGAGGGTATCTCAATAAAATTCTCATATTTTAGATGGTATTTTTGAATAAAAAAATATGTATTCAAGATTTCAAATTCTTGATCTACAAGATGCTAAAGTTGCAAAAAAATTCCTCGGCGAATTTTGTTGCTTCATTCTGAACTTCATTTGAGTTTCTTTGAATGCATACATACCGTTTGATAAATTTTTTTGACTTTATTTTCATGAAAATCACAAATTGTTTTTCGCGTGGTCAATCGAGATGCAAAAGGATGATTTCCACTAGGATTTCCATATGCGAATCAAGGAAAACAGTGAAAGGTGATCATATATCTATTTTAATTGAAATGCTACATGCACGAAAATGACAATATATTTTCTATCATTTTTTTTTATTTGTCAGTAATAACCTGACGAAAAATTCCAGAAAAATCTATACTAACGCCAGATTTTATTTTATTGTACATAGGGTTTCAATACTCTATGTTTCGTTCTTTCAAGCAAATCTGCAAGTCCGCATTCATTTGAAAGTTTTTACTAGTTCTATGAATACTTTGAGTTAGATTCAGGCTTAACTGCAGTGTTCCAGCCTGGGAAACAATGAAATTTTCAGGTCTACTGAAGTTCTATATCGTTTAATTCCTTGATATCATGACATGGCATTAAAAAATTCATTCCAATTTCTGATCAGAACATCGAAGTTCCAAGAATCGATAGATCTCAATCTCTGCTATTCTGTCCCTCCAGGTGTACATCAGCATCATCTTGAACGTCTCTTCCGATGTTAAGGAATGTTGGAAATATCGTATTTCTCGTGAGATCTTCTTACTCTTTTTGCGCCACTATTCAGCCATATCTAACAGATGTGTTGCAAAACATTCTGTACCAGGAGTTCTACAATATATTACAAATTACAACGGTATTGTTGACTCCGGAATCAATTGTGGACATACGGTATCTCAACTGCCAATTAAGCTTGAACGTTGGAGTATTCGATTAATTGCCACCGTACGGAATGGGAAGAATCTCAATAAAATAATGCCGGCTTAGGCCCCTTTCACACCATCCGGTTTTTACCGTAAGATTTGCACCGGGCGGCGCCTGATGAAAATTGTTGTCAAGGTTCTATCTTTTATTTTCGCAATGTGTCCTATGGTATCTGTCTAAGATACATATGAAACTATAGTAAGGACATGAAAACATCGTCTCTGTGTCGACAGAGAGTTATAAAATAATACTAATTTGGTAGGTATCAATCACAACGTAATAATTCATTATATATTATGCAGATTCGCTATCCTGAAAAAAAAAGAAAAATAGTTGTTTCCATGTTGAAGTTGAAGGTATTCTTTTGGGTCACAGATTTACTGAATAGTATGCCCCTTGAAACTCTTCATGTATTATCATTATCATTTTGACAACACCTCTCATATCGACAGCCAACCCCTTGTGTTTTATTTTCACTTACTTATCTTCACTCCGTTCATTCGATGAACCATTTTCGAACAGTTTATTTCAGGTCAATCAGATCGCTACGTTTTTAGCTTCGAGAAAACAAAATACATATCCCAAAGGGAAATTGGAACCTGGCTCTCCCGCGCATATAAACTAGATCAAAATATTATTTTAAGAATAATTTCTAAAATGCATATCCGATTAGGCTAAAATCGCATACTCGATTTCAACATGGCAGCTCGGAGGCTGATGAAACCTTTCATTTCAGCGATAACTGATGAATAAATTTTGGAAAATGCCTGAGATTTTCGATATTTCGAATGGAAGGATCCCAAAGGAATTCTGCCTAAGTTTGCGCAACTGTATTGTTCGACTAATTACCAAGTTATGATTAGATCAAATGAGTATGTTTCGAATTATTGAAGAACTGAAATTCCAGATAGCTATAGTAACTGCGGAACCGTGGGTCAGATTTTTCCTATGAACTAACTCTACTTGGATATTCAAGCGTCAAACTTACCCTGATAATCCACTTCTTCAAAGGTGTAGCAACGGCCAGCCGGACAAAATTGAATTTGAACTCATATTTTACATTGGTCAAACCTATAATGGTTTAAGACTATTATCGGGTAAAATTTCGAGAATTACAGACAATTACAAGTGTGTATTAAGAGAAAACACTACCATATGCTCGTAAATTACGGCTTCGCCCATATTGGCAACACAGCTACATTCAAGTTTCATTAAACCTCGTTAATATCTCAAGGTCAGGCACTTTTTCACTCTATGCATGCTTTAACGTTGCCAATAGCCAAAAGAAATATTAGAATTCTACGACAATAGGAGGAAACGTGCTGTCGTTCTACAGGCTTCATTGATTATTTTTTGAAATGAATTTATTTGTTTTGTGAGAATGGGCAATGTAAGGTATCTTTCAGTTTTTAACTTCATTTCAGTTTTATTTTCCCGAAAATTCTTCAATATGAAAAAGTGGCAACATTGCGCATTCTTACAATTTTTTGGACCATTAGCACCCAGAAACTTTTTAAAAAAAAACGAACTCTGGCCTCCAAAAGTCACCCCGTTATATTCGAGGTATTGTTTGCTGTGTATTCAGTTTTCAATGGAGTAATTGCTTAATCACGAAATGTCTGAAACCTGAAAGCCTAGTCAACGATACCCGGAAGGGCATAAAACTAAGCTTTGTTTTCCGTGTGACTGAAACATGGAAACTTACGCTATGAAAGAATGGAAATTCGAAATGAATAACGAATAGGAGGTATGTGAAGAGGATCAGTATGAAATCTCCTTTACTCGGGAACGCGTAGGGATGAAAATCAGCCATACCGTGAAGTCCCCAATAAGTGAAATTCCATAATCTCTTCAGGAATATCGAATACCGGACTGTAGTTAAGCGCGTTGCTAACGTATTCACGGAAAAATCTTTTTACGAGGACCATTCCGAGATTCATTTTATTCGATCGTAGTGGGACCTGATGAGGTGTTAAAAATTTTATGTTTCGCTCGTATAGCTTTGCAGATTTAGGGATTAGAGATGAGATTTGTGGGTGATATCTCCTTTATTATCCTGGTTTAGGAGACCGATAAGTCAGTCTTCCTGAAATAAATTCGATATGTGAGAACTATTACGATACGGTGTGCCTTAGGGTACTGTGCGGGGATCAATATTTTTCTCTAAAAATCAAATTTCATTCACAATTGTTAGTTCGATCGACTGACAGGTGAATTTACTTATATTTTCAGGCCTGTCAATTCAATACTTGGACGGAATTTAATTCAGGTGAATATAATCGAAATATACATTTCACGAATTTATTGCAATCTGCGGCTCTAAGTTCATATCTGAGCTCTTAATAGGTATGTTTTCTTCTCGGTTTTCTTACATCCACAACAAATTCATATTTTCGAGGATCTGATAAATAACTTCTTCAAGGCTATTCACCCAATAATCATATATTTAAAAAAACTCTTATTCTTTTTTTGAACATGTATTATGAAATCATTATTTGTTTTATTCTCTATTGGGTGTCGTTTTCAACAAAGAACTATTCAGAGTAATAGAAGAATGGTAATAAAATATACTGCATGAGTGACTTTTCCATTCGTCAATATTCAATTATATTTTCATATACACGGTGTGCAGGCAATTTGCAATAAAAAAGTTTCCATCGAGTATGGTCAAATTATTTTCCGTTGTAGAGTTATTCAGGATTTCAATATTTTGTACCGTTTCACCATATTCTCGTGATGTTTTAAGTATCACATAAATTGAAAACTATAATTTTTATCTGATCTCATTTTACACCATAGGAGAAAGCGGAGAATTATTTCTGGATAGTGGTTTCGTAGACATCAGGATTCAATATTTATAGGTCGATAAAGGAAAAAAACTATGAAACTTTCTCCAGCCCAAAATTTGCATTGAATTTACTACCTTAATATCATATAGTGAAAACCGTTTGAATATATGTGCAAAAATTCTTATTTTTTTTGTGAATTTCAATGAGTTATAAAACATATAACGGTATAACGGAAAGGCTTGATTCATCCCAGCAACAAAACTCTCTGTCAAATTTTAACAATATATCAACAATGATGTACAAGAATATCACCAATTTCAATCTTGATCGATCAAGTTAAATCCCAATCAGTCTACACACTACACAATTCTATAGCTACTCAGCTTAATTCTAAACATGGTCCATTGGTGTCCTCGAATTCAGAAGAGACATCCTGCTTTCATTTGAATGTTAAGCTGCTTTTTTACGACTCCTCAGAAAGAATTTGATGTTCTGAGCTTGATAGAAGAGGTTCTTAATGCTGCGTTCCTAGATTTCCACGAGGAAAGTTCCAGATACTGTATGATGTTAACAGCAAAGGTCTTGACGCTGTACTTCGAGTACTTCCGTCAGATTATTGACCAAGAATTCACTGGATGCTGTTAAAGTACTTTCTGCAGATGGAAAAGCACTAAATGCTGCTGGAAAACCTGCGAATCGTTGTCTACTCAGAAAAGGAACTGGTCGATTGATTATAAGGTAGATGTAGATACCTCAGACGGGGTTTTTAAGTCTCTGTCAAGGAGCTATATGAAATGAACAAAAAAATATCATTGCGTGCACAAAATTTAACCGGACTCCTTTTCGATTCTGAATATAATACAACAAGATAATCATGAACATAATGAAGGTAATTAACAATAAAACTGAGAAGGAGTCCTGTTCTGGTTTGAAAAATACAATAAATCAAGAAAATAAAGCAAGTACAAAAAACATGTGCCTTGAAACAATGTGGAAGCAAGAAACCAATCCTGAACCACCAAACTACTTAAATAATTTTTTTCTGGTGAGATTTTTGTGCAAATTGAATAAATTACAACCTTCGAGGGTAAGGTTAGCGATATTTCGCTCACTTTAATTTCAGAAAAATTAACTTTCAACGTGGATGATTGCAGATAAAATTATCCCAGGTACGATACATATTTCTTACTTCGCATAAAAGAAGGAAAAATCGGGAAATTTCTAATGCGCAAATCATCTGTTCCGTTGACCGAAGTGCCATAACGCATGAAAATTACATTCTTTATATGTTACTCTATGGATGCAGGCGGCGTCGCAAGGAACAGACTAAATAGACGTGCAAGTCGTTGCAAACATTGAAAAAAAGATAAGATATTTTATGGAAATGATGACCTAATAAAGCCAAAAATAAAAAGAAAAATATTTCGCTTTCAATTGTAAATTAGTTATAATGGATTAAGTTGTGAAAAGCAACTTATTGATTCGATGTAATGAGATGTTTGAGGATGTTTTTTTACTCACTTTGTCTAATGCCACCTATAATTTCGTAATCTTTCAAGATTCTAATACTTCAGAACGTTCCACTACTTTTTCTCTGTGAATGGGGCATATCTGGAGAATTTACATCCTACTATTTCTTTATCATAATGCCTCGGAGCTGTGTCTGCAAGAATACTTTTGTTTATCAATTTCACTATATCCGATTCTCTTCCAGTCGGTATGTTCGATGATATTAAAGCCTCTTCGTTCTCTCTATTGAAATTCATAGTGGAAAAATTCGTTTAAGAATAAGTGTATTGCTTGAATTTTTCATCATCGGAATTGAATACTCTATCCGTAAGACTACTGAAAAGTTTTGAACGCCGTCAAAGATCTCAACTTTCAACGAGAAAATTATCTTTTAAATTTGGCAACACATATCGGCTGTTCAAACGGACTGAACTCCGTGCCTTCCGTGACTTACCGGGATATATCCACGCTCTCTCTCTTCTCGTGTACTTTTCTATCTAGCAAATCAATAGACAGCGACGGCTATCGATCGGTGAATCTTGCAGTATCGAGTGACGTAGAAGGCAATCTGAGGCGTTTCTCCCGCTTGGACCTTGAGTCCGATTTAACCATTTAAAATACCGAATCATTCAAAATTCGTGAATTGTTGAAGTTTGTGATAGCATACATTATGATTTCGTATCGATATAGAATGAGAAAAATATAACAATATGATAATTCGTGTTACTTGCATGAAACACGAATTCTCTCGAGAAGTTTCTCAACCCGAATGCGCGCGCTATTGTTCGTTTGTTCGTTGGTTAGGATTACTCTATTCGGATTATAAAGTATTTATACGGATTATCCATCCATTACTAGTCCAGATAATCCAAGCGTTCAACAAAAAATGAAAATAATTACCTGCCTGATAATTCAGCAGTAATATAAATTCAAATCCGTTACAAAGATGTTTCTGGGATATCGTATATGTTGAATCCGACACAGAAGCTTAATCAAATCCATTACTCTTCTGCTGAATTTGCACCAGGAACAAGGAATGAAAGCCCAAGTAGTAATTCTGCGTTTCAACCGAATGTAAATTATCTTCATGGAGCAGGCAATCTTTCCCGATTTTAATAGAGTTTTAGGGATTAAATTACGGCGGAGATTGAACTAGGTAGGTTTGTTGCTGCGTGCCAAAAAAAGGGGTTGAAACTGCCTGGAATGTAGTATGAAAATTGATCATGTCATCCGGTTGAATGGAGGATGAAATACGCCATTCTCTTCGGAAAATTGAGTCGTAAATATCGTACATTTTCAGGGCTACTGTAACCAACACAGACAGATTTTTTCAGTTGGTCATTTCAGATTTCTGGGAGGTGTTCAACCTAGTGAAACCTTAGGACGATGGTGAGTCCCATCAATACCTCAGAAGATCTTCTTGCGCCAAAAAAATGAAACCTAAACATGACATTACCTTTTTCAATATAACGCCGGAAAAACAAGGAAACATAACAAAGTTTCGCTTTTATAATTCTAAAAATTAACTGACTCTAAGTCGGGAGCTTTAAAGCGCTTGTTAAAGCCCATTCCTTACCAAATTTTGCATAACGTCGGTATTTCTACCGGGTAATACATATTACTTTTTGGAATATTGAGAAAATAAAATTCCGAATGAATATATCTAAGGAAACATTTTACCCATTCACAATATTGAGCCCCAAATCTGCCATACAAATATCGATGTATGAGTCGTTTCTTTAGAAGATCTTGTGTGTACGTTCTGTCCAACGGACGGACGGATCAAACTTCACAGCATCAGGAATTAATCATATGGAATCATAGAATTATACAGCATTCTAAATGTTTTTTCACCGGCTAGCTATACTCCATCTACTTTTATAAAGTCTCCCGGTTGGCCATGACAATCTGACACATTTCACCGTATACATTTTGTTGTTGAAAATGTTAGGTTATAGTCATTTTACTGTCAGATAATTACGCAATGTTGTCCTCTATGCATAAAGGTCGTAGTAATTACGTTTTTTTCAAAATGTGAATTTACTTAAGGAAAATAATGAATTTTAGAAAATATGTGAATTCAATAATTCCAAAAACCTGGCGAATGTTGAAGAAACTTTTTTTTCTCTGTTAATACTGGAAATATTTCACGTATATAAACATGGTTGGAAGATTCAGATATGCTATTTTATTGTACGGGAATCGAGTATTGGAATTTTACTGAAAAATAATGGATAGTTCATTGGAAAAAAGAATAAAAGTACTCGAATAACCCGACAGAAAAACCTCTAAACAAAAACACTCCGCCTAAATAACATCATACCCGAGACCACTAATTCGATGAATGTCATGTCAACTGCGTCAAGAAAAAGTTATTCATCATTATACATCACGTTTCCCGTTTGCGTTATCCGGAAAAATCCCTCAGGAAATTTGGATAACTGGGGAAACTCGAGCAGGGTATTCACAAAATCAAAAAACAAGACAATTGTAGCAGGATGTAGATTGACGTTTTTTATTTGATCGAAACATGAGGAAATGATGAATTCATATACTGTTTGATCGATTTTCCGGAAGGACATGACATTCGTCCTGTTTGTAACAGATACTAGCGGAGTTTTTGCCGACATCGACGATTAGTAGTAACTGATCCAGAATGTGATTTTAAACTTTTGCGCTTTTGTCAATAGCATAAACATTTTGCCCATTTTCGCCGAAAGTAGTCTCGAAGGGTTCAGACGAAAACATGCATGAAGAATCCGTGTTCAAATTCAATTTTGTCAATCCGTCGGGCCGTCTTTTACCACAAAAACTTTCGAACTAGAGAATCGAAATTCGAAGGACAGCGTCTGAGTTCGCCGTTTTCGTGCGTTTATCAGCAGAATCGGCCGAGTAGTTTCTGTGGTATACCCGTCTTATTTTGATCCGATTGAACTTCGACATGAAATTCAATTATAAAATTCCGACGCACAAACATCTACGAAATTTTTCGAGATCTCTGTCTAAAAATTCCAAAAGAAATTAAAATAAAAACAATCTAGAAACTAACGGACTTGGAGTCAGCGTGAAAGTGAAATCACGAAATTTTACATTCTTTTTTTCTGATATCTCCGAAAGTACGGTTTAGATCGAAAGAAATTGTCGTTAAATATTGATTTCAAGGTATGTGCCAGGTTTCATTCTGATCTGATAAATATTTTTAGGGGAAAGACATTTTTTCCGAAAATTTTTTAAATTTTCCTTAAATTTTAAAACGGGACGATCCTAACAAAATTTCACAAGAATTTGCGCCTCAGTATTCTGCAACTTGGCGAATTTCAATCCTATCGCATATAGGTAGTTCCTGAGATTAGGAGGAAATAACCTCACAAATTCAAATAATCAGTGTAACCCGGAAACTATTTGGCCTATTTGAACTCAGCGTGGTATTTTAATGCGCAGCTTACCTTGAAAGTTTCAAATCGCTAGCTCATTCCGTTTCCAAGATATCGTGGCAACGACGAAACCGACGACCGAAGTTAATCGATTTTGACATTGGTTTCGTCATCATTGAGTCCAACCTAGTCGTTGCTTTTTCGGTTCCAAATTCGAAAATTACAGACTTTTTGGTAAAACGACACGCTGTTCCCTAGAATATTCGAGCAAAAAACAGAATATTTTAAAAACTATGGTCAGTCTTCAAGCCGATTTTCCAACCAAGAAGTTATTAAGTATCGATTAAAGCTTATTTTGGGAGTATTTCGCATCATTTTTTGGGTTTTTTATGGGTTTTCACTCCAAATATCTGAAACAGAACTAATAAAAATTAAAAACAAATTGTTTCTTTCATGAAAAACGCCCTTGTTTGAAGTTATCGTTGACACTATTTTATAAAATAATTTTTTTGGGTTTTTCAGTGATTCGGCAATTTCCACGGAATTTCGCTCGGAGTTTGCGCGTCAGCATTCAATTACAGTTTTTCTTCTATTTCGAAATCACAGTAGTATTTGACATTTTTATACTTGATCACCTCCTTGGGTTTATTATTTAGCGATAATAAGCCGAAGTGGTTTATTAGACGGGAGTTTGAATAAATTAAATGATCTTGTTTCGACAGTGTCTTCCTGGCCACACCCTGTAGAATGATATCATCTTTAGACCCGTTCGTCTACCTAGCAGAAGCAGTCTGTATAACTAATTCATTCTTTAATGTTGAAATTATCTACCTTAATAACATTATGTAAACCAACCAGGTATGTCCATAATTATAAGTCGGCCCGAGCATTTGACTTAATGATCTGAATTGATCCCACCTTTCTATAAGCGATCAGTTCGCCGTCTCACATTATCTGTTTTTATTATAAAATGGGTTTGCCTCTTCTTCGTTTTTGCCTAAACCTTTCAGTTTAATCCGTATATAATAAGTGTAAAAGACCCAAACTGATCGCTGTTTTTTTTTCTTGAAAAGGCCCATCTGATCCTCGGACAAAATATTTTTTTTTTTTTTTTTGAAAATGAAATACCTTATTGCAATTTTGTTTTCAGAAAATTTTTGAGTCTCAGAGAACTTTCCTGAAACTTCTCATTATGGATATTTTCGGAACAGAAACAAGCCATAGTTTTTATGTGAACATTGTTTAACATTTTTTCACAAATCCTTCATTCATTTTTTTCTGGATCTTCACTCACTCAATTATAAAACATAAAATAAAGTCGACAATAGTCTCAAAAAACAAAAATCAAAGGAAATCCTTGTGCAAATTTTCTCGTTTGTCGAGAGAATAAGTCAGATTTATTCTCTTAAACGTTACAGTTCGCTTTGTTTTTGTTGATTACAATACAATCGCGTTAATATGAACATAAAAAATTCTGGCTTGTTCATAATATAGGAACTGTTCATATTTCTGAAGGTAAAGAAAAATAATTATTCAACATGTTTTCAAGGTTGAATTTTTGACTGAGTACATGTTTTTCATTCATAATGATAATCAAAACAAAAAGTTTATTGAATGAGAAAAGCCATCACTATTTGAAAAAAAAATATGTAAATTATAATCACCGATCTTTTATGGAGAAAAATTATGTTGGTTTAGACTGATTCTCCTTTGCAGTTACTTTCGATAAAACCGCTTTTTTCATGTTTTAGTTTCAGGGTAAATTCCTCAGTCAAATCCAGAGTATTCTGTTGTGCCCATTTGATGGTTATGTTCAAAGCTTGAACTGCTGGTAGCAATCGCCAGTATAATCCTGTTTTATCAGCGTTCTAGATTTGATGTTCGTTGGATGCATGGTCTTGCATTGGATGAACAAACCGTTGGTTCAGCAATTCCATACTTCTTTGCCAGTAAGGCCAGGTAACACTAAGCCCTTTATTGATGTCTTCTGGAACTTGGGCTTCCTCATGAAGAGTTAACATCCTAATTTTCGACTCACCATTTTCATGGTTATAGTATATTCGTGAAATAACAATTTGAGGCAACTTGTGGAAGGGCGAACCGGTAGTGGATTACTGAAGATAAATCGTGAAGACGAATTCATTCCTCTGAATAAAATGGACAAGGTACTACCGTTCATACTAGTGAGATTCTACTGTGTTCATATTACAGAGAAGTCAAAAGAAGAAACTTGGTGTTCATATTTCGGAGTGGTTCATACGATGTCGTGTTCATGTTAACGCGATTGTACTGTATATTCATTGTTCCGGTATTGTTCATTAGGCAAACTTTTTCCTAGAAACTGCCCTTGAAAAATAGTTAAATCCTGCAATCCGCAAGCGAGTTTTTTCATATACAATAATTTTCTTTGAATTTTAATAGTTCTGTTTCTGATATCAGGAGTGAAAACAACCAAAAAAAAACTTTGAAAAATTAAGCAAAATCCTCCCAAAATAAGCATTAATCGATACAATATCAAATTGTTTATTTACAATTAATCATGTATTGGATTCGGTTGTACTCTCACGTTGGTTTTAGCCCATTAATAAAACAGCATCGAGTCTATCGTAGCAAGAAATGGAGGGTTTGATTTAGCATGCATTGCTAAATATATAATCCATAATTAGCTTGCCGTGGTGTGTAGGGCAGAATTGGTAAGATATCCACGTGAACCAGGCTGGACATGCTAGGGTATCATAAGCTCTCTCCCTATTCGTTAGACCGGTATAAATTATAGCTAGCACATTATAGAAGTCTGCGGACGACACTGATTCGATGGTCATCAAGAACATTCCTCTTTCGGGTAGAACAGTGGTGGCGCCCTCGTCAAGCTGTGCACAAAACCGTAGTTTTGTTCGATATTTCATAGTGGAATTGACTAGAAATAGAATTACGCCCCCGGAAAATCACTCAGCTTTGCATACATCGTGTTCAAATACTGAGCGCAACATACTCAAATGATCTCACTCTGAATAGCCTTCCCACGCCAAATGAAAAATAACTTAGTTTTCTCTGTATAGTATACAAATTTTTGGAGCCGATCGTTCATGCAACGCTCTTCCGCCTATAGCAAACTGCAATCAAAGCGAAAGGATAACGAAGCTACGAAATATTCATGATTTTTCAGGTATCCTGGCGTCATTATTTCAGTTTTATGTTCAACAAATTGATGAAACAGGATAATTGGTAACAGTAGGCAGCAGGTGTGAATATAAATGCTAGGCAACGTCTCTTTCTAATTCCCTTCGGTTCCGCATTCGTATCAGTGTGCCACAGGCGCTAACCCCCTTCTATACAGAAAACCAAGGAGCCAATTATCGTCCACGTATGTGTCTTTATTAACCACTCTACCACAGCATTTTTACAGAACCACGTTCCTCAATAAAGCTGTGACTACATATACTATGAGTTTAAATGATCTTTCGTGTCTTAATTATCAAAAATTGCATATAGTTCATACCAGTGGTCGGCACATTCGTCAACACCATAATCAATACAAATTTTCCTCGCGGACCATTTTTCGAATGTGAGCCTTGCTTCACTAAAAATATTTATATTGAAATAATAATAACCAGTGAAGGTTATAAATTTATCCTAGCGATAGATCACACTTTTTGGACCGACCGATAGAGACGAGTCTGCAAAAAACCTTGAAAGACATCGGCATCAGAAGCATTTTCCTGTAGTTGCAAAATGGTGCCGGAGTCGGTATAGACCGATTATTGTGTCAATTTTGAGATTTTTCCAAATTTACTTGGAATAGTCAAAAGATCCGGCTCTCCAGAAGAAGAAACTTCGTCCAACTGTTTCTATACCGAGTTCAAGCGCTCCACGCTCCATTTTGTGGATAGTAGAATCGAATGATTTCGAACTTGGGGATATTTTGTTTTTGGACAAACTTCTGAAATAACATAGCACGAATCACTGAGATTGTGGTGGTTAGGGCAACTGATTTTCCTTCTTATATTCCGCATTCTGCTGAATTCTCGGTTAAATCGTAGTATTTCTCCTTGTGAGGGTTACAGTCGTTCAGACAATCATACTGCAGCATTAGTACCAGCGTTACACTACCAGTCGCGAAAGTTCATACATTAGTTCTTCTGATTGTGTTACTTAGCACGCCACTGTTTATGTGTTTTGGCAGACGTGAGCGCCACTCTCTCTGCTGATGGGATTAATGGACTTAGGAGATAGCGTAATGCTATTCGCTTGTAGCAATCATATGCAGGTATCGAGGAGAGATTGAATTTTCGAGTTTTTTTTACATAAGTTGTGAGTACATTTCAAGTTGATAGCACCCGGCCTTATCAATTGATATGAAACCAGATCGTGTGGTGTGTTCATCACGAATGTTAATGAGCTGTATGCTGTGTGTCATGGCTTCGGTCCAGCGATATGAATATTTTGCATTTCACATCTATGGTTGTCCCATATCAGTCATGCCATGAGGTCAGAAGGTTTAACTCGAGCTGTGAGTCTTCCACGAATAGGTCTCGTCTTCTTTCCTCAAGAATACTGAAAAATTCAATCGCCGTCAAAAATTTCAAATTTGGTTCCATATATTGTTTCAACGATTGAAACTTCGCAGTAATGAGTGACGTAACCTACCATATCCTTTCTCTCTCTTTTCGTGTTCCTTCCACTCTACCAAGAAAATGAAAAACGATTGTACAATCGTGCTTTGACGTGTGACGCATTTCACCTAATTTGAGTTTGCGTCTCGATTTAACTATTTTCGAAACCGAAATATTGAAAATTCGTGAATTATGAAAGTGTGTAATGGCATACATTATGATATATCGAAAAAGTTCGAGAAAAACATGAAAATAAGATATTTCGTGTTACATGTAAAGACCTATTAGGAACAACTCCCTTCATTGAAGCCTCAATATTTCGAAAATATATCCGTTGAGAGTGGCGAATAAGTTTTTTTTGGTCAAATATCAACAAATTGTTGGTCTCACCATCCTTGATACTTTTTCAAATGAATCTAACATAATTTTCTGGAAAACCTTCACATAATACTCTTTAATGTTCTTGTTTATTCCAGAAACACTGTTCTTGAAAGATGAATTTGGAATCATATTCTATAGAATATATAATGGTTGTGAACATAAAATGTAACCAATTTAATACTAATACTAGAGGGCGTTCGGCTGTTATGCTATCTTCAGTACCGTTTTCTCAGATAAGTCGTGAAAAACATAAGACAAAAATGCACAAACGCAAGTAAAACTGGGATCCTACAATAGACTTTTAGGACAAAAATTATAAAAGACAGACATTTCCCAGAAGGAACGCGTAAAATTGATGTACGGTAATTCATGAGTCATATACCTCATACTGATAATTCAATTGTCGGTTTTACTCATTCTATATCGACCTATTTCCCCATAGTCCTCTGCGATTCAACTTGTCCCTCAGGACTCGTTACTTCAAACGATACATCTTACTTCTGAGTTTACACACTACCTCGATGTAGAGGACAAATTGTTCTGATCATCTGGTGAAATGATGTGATGAAGAATTATTGTCCTCCTGTGGAATTAGTAACATAAGCAGCAGATGCCAAGCAGAGAGTGGTACATGGTGAGCATTCAAACACTCGTGATGGAAATAGGCACTTAGCACAAAGAGGTCAACGAAATATATATATAACAGTTATCGAGAATTTGTCTGAAAATTTTTTGTGTTTTAATTTTTTTATGAGGAAGTGACTCTACTGGATTTATTCGTAATAACATAATACATACTTAAAAAGTATCCAACCCCTTTCTGGTGTTCCTAGTAGCTAGAGCGTGTTTTTCCTTCTAACTCGAAAGTAAGTCTTCCTTATCCGACGGTTAAGAATAATTTCGTATGTTTCCTTGAAATGAATCATAAACTTATTAGCGTTGGTGAAAATACAACTTCTTTTTCCGTTGGTTTATTTGTCATTAATATTTCAGTTGAACTCAGAATGGCATTTGTGGTTGTTCTACAGGTCTCTTAACTCCAACAAAGTAGAAGGTATTATGTATTCTCGACTTCAACAATATTGTCGCAGAGCAAAACCAAGAAACGGAAAACGAGATGTTCATCCAGTTCATATTCAAATACTACCTTTTGTTATGCTCATTCTTAAATAATGATATTGCACTTTGGGAGTCCTACCCAATGCATTAAAGATTACGCGAGTTACTCCCAACGTTCGCCAAATTTTTAATGAAATCATTTGTTTGCAACGAATTCATTTATTCCATATGCAATGTGTGAAATAGTTCTCGACGCATGTTGTGAACGAATTATCTCATTTATAATCTATTTCAGGAGCATCAAGAGTTTATAGAAAAATGATAGATTCACCTTGAAATAGTTCTAAGTAGGTTGATTTTTACTAAGATCATTCGTTTCTCAAAAAAGAATAAATGAAGGATTCATTCCACAAAATTTCATAAATACACCATCAATTCGTATTCATCATGATCACGAGGAAAGACGATAGAATTGAATGGGATTGTGCACATACGATATATTGCCATCAGAGAAAAATGTGATCATTTGTCTCTTTTTGATTGGTCTGTCCGGATATTAGGGTTTTTCTGAAAAAACCCACTGATACTACTGATTCTGTTTCGTTTCGAAGATACCACTGCTCTTTTTCCATTATTATACCGAAACGTAGAGATGATTCAAAAAATTCCACTTGAATACACTAACATTTATGCAGAGGTCTTCTAGAAATGAGACAACCTAAAGCAAATCTTATTGGGTGGCGTTGTAGTTAACGAAAATGAATTTGAATAACCAAGTAATATTCACAGAGATTTGGACAGAATTTAATTAAATCAGTTATGATTTTGCCAACAAACAACAATTCGTTCCTTTTTCAAGGCTAGATAATGAGTTTATTAATTAGAAACAAGGAAACAGAAATATTAAGGAATTGTTACCTCATCATATAAATTAACAATTATCTAACATGAATTTAAAACACTAAACGAAGCTAAAATTGAATCCGTGACGGTCAGAGAAATAAAAACATTGTGACAATGAAAACAAAGGACATCCATTAATGTACATGCGCCGTGGCGTAGTCGTTGACATATATTCGCGTATTTGGTCTCATCTCAACTATCGTTAAACCAACAAGTATATAGTATGGACATAAACAGGTAAACGTCAATTCAGTCAGAAGTATGAAACAATTGTTGGCAAAATCATAACTGATTTATTTAAATTCTGTCCAAATCCCTGTGAATATTACTTTGTTATTTGAACATGGACGTGAACAATGCAGAATGAATATGAATAAATATTCATATTCATATGACTCTTCTGAAAGACAAATTTCGATTAAAATTCTTGTTCACCCTCTGTAAAACTTAATTTCCTCAGCTACTTTGAAAAGTTGAAAAGGTCCAATTGCACATTTAATAATTTCAATATACTCGTTGCATATTCCCGAACCATGGTAAGACCTATATGCCAAAATGGTCAAAATCAGTCAAAACAGTTCTATACTCGGAACTCTTTTTTTTTCAAATGGTAGGTGTCGAATTTGGAAATTGAAAGTATTTTACGGAATTGGAATTTGATATTTTATAATTTTTCGTGTAGTGACCATAAGAATTATGTCCCTAGAAAAATCCTCGCGTATTTTATGTATTTAAAAAAGATCTCTGCAGATGACATAGTTGCTAGCTTATCAAACGTTTCTTCTTTTTCATGTTGTCAATGAAGTCAAGAAGCGATTTTATTCGACTTGCACAAGGAACGAGAACCTAATGAATGTTGATAACCTGCCGTCACTTGAAAAATCTCCTGTTATTCCTTCGTTGGTATACTTTAGCGAAAGGCAATGCTTATCGTCACTTCCTAAGTGAGTTGAGTGATGATTTGTGAAACGGATCACCCACACCGACAGGAACATAAATTTAATAGAACAAAATTTTATCTTGGCGAATTTCATTTATGTGAAAAATTTCTGAAGATCTATAGTTGCTGGTTCATTGTAAGTTTCCCTTTTTCTTGTTCTCAATAGAGTCGAGAGGCGCTTTAACTCCACTGGCACAAGGAATGAGAACCCATTAAATTCTGATAAACTGCCGTCAATTGAAAAATCTCCTGAAGTAATTTCTCCCTCAATTTGGGTATATATCGCAGCAATGGTTGCTTCAGAGAAAGGCAAAGATTATTTTCAGTTCAATGGAGAATTTAACGGTTTATTTATCGTTCGCGGTCCTGATGGATTTTCGGGAATGATACTCTGATTGCGGCGAATATTTATTTTCCTGGCTTATTACCGGCAAATGTTACTGCTGTGCTGAGTGAATACTCACTCAAATCGATGTATTCGAATGCTAAGTAGCGTAATGGTGAAAAATACGACTAAATTGTGACCAGTTAATACATAAAACGGCATATCTATCTCGCAGAATCTCCACATTTCATTAATCACATTAACCGAAATGTAGGAATCGTTTGGTTTGGGTTGAAATTGATAAAAACCGGTTTCATGCAGTTCAAGGGGTTCAGTATATTGATATTATGGGCATGGTGTTCACTCTGAGCTTAAATATCCCGTGATCTTAGCACCCCAGACTTGACATTTTCAGGGTAGTTTACAGTTCCATATACGTTGGTTTGTACGTTAAATTGGCAAAACCTCCCCAAAAAAGTAAGCCAACAAGACTGATAAAAAACCTCCAGAATACTCTTCGGTGCTTTCCCAATTCTTTTTTCCGAGTTCGCAATAATTATTTGACAGATTTTTTTCAGTCAATAATGACTTTTAAAATAAGTGGAATAAAGACGAAGGACAGTTTGAAACCATAAACGGAACTAAAGAATTAATAATGATAACATGTCTCATCTACAAAATGATGGATGAACATCACATGTAAGAATATTTAAGGGGAAACAATACCTCGAATATAACGGGTGACTCCTGGAGGACAGAATTTTTTTGGTGTAAATGGTTGAAAAAAATTGTAAGAATGCGCAACGTTGCCACTTTTTCATATTCAAGAATTTTGGGAAATTAAAAACTGAAATGGAATGAAAAATGGAAAAATAACAAACATTGTGCATTCTCACAAAAGAATTGAGTACATCCCAAAGAAAAAATTCAAAAAATACACACTGAAGTCTGCAGAACGACACCCCGTTTTCCCCTAGAAACGTCGAAATTTCTCCGAATTCTTGTATTTCCGGCGACTATTGGCAACGTTGAAGCATGTAGACCGAGTCCAGGTGCCTGACCTTGAGATATTAACGAGGTTTAATGAAACCTGAATGTGGCTGTGTTGCCTAGCCGTAATATTGCACGAAGTGGTATTGTTTGCTCCTAAGCTCATAATATAAGCTCTATCGAAATTAGATAATTACATGACATATAATCTTGGAATCTATATTCGAAATGTTTGTCAACAAATAAGCAGAAACAGCTCATTCTATTTTCAGTTTGAATTTTGGTTAAGATAATTTTCCATGAAATATCTCTATTCCTTTAGGGTGTTTTTGTGCTCATGCTTTCTCATATCTAACGACTCTTTTTTGTACCACTTTATTATCCATATAAACCAACAGGGAATACTTTTGACACATTCGTTCGATTTCTGTTTTTCATTAATTTGCATTGGTTTTAGTTAGTGTGGATCCCAAATCTTTTTTCGATTTGAAAAACCGTTCTCATATTGAATTAAGCATCAATTTTTCTCATTTTTTCCGAAAGACCGTAAGAAATCACATTCCAAGAATTGGGTTGCTAATGACAGTTGGTCTGGTGAATTAGAAGAAGTTTTTGTATCTCAATTTGAGGAGGATATCCATTTATGAAGAATTCAAATGCGAACGTTTCAGATCACCTTGTTGATCGTTTACATTAATTTCAGCAATATTCATTAGACAACCATTTTTCCTAGAAACTGCCTTTGACAAATGATTTGATGCTTTCATCCGGAAGAGCGTTTTTCCATAAAAAAGAATTTTCGTTTGACTTTTGATAGTTCTGTTCCAGATATTGGGAGTTACAACCCAGAAAGCACCCATGAAATAATGCAAAATCCTTCCAAAATAAGTTTCGATCGAAACATAATTATAACGCGTTAGTTTTCAGGAACAAGCGGGCATAATGTCAGAGAAAGACGGTGAATTCAATTATGCATGTTAATTGTTAAAAGAGCAATATGCTAAAGCCCTAGTAGCTACAGGCAAACGCTGATATCTGATTAAATTGAAGAAATGAAAGCAATAAAAGCGAATTCGGCTATCAGGAAAGCTACAGTCGACTTCATTGGTGAAATACTTCTTGATAGAGTTTATTCATTGGAAAATTATTCAGTGAATTAAGCTCGGTGCGGCTTTCGAAAAACGACGATACACCCAGACCAGGAAATATATTTTCTTGAATGTATTCCAGGCACACATAAACATTCAAGTTTTTCCTGGTACCCTGCCACCAAATACTGAAATATGCATCTTGGGAAATGGCGCTCTACCCCGGTTGGAAAATCGTCACTCAAATCTAACCAGATATTTCTTCTGATACATGCGTGCAACATTGATGTATTTGACTAGAGATTCAGTGTTCAAGTAATTTCTTATCGCGATCCCGATTCGGAGCAGTGGGTTGACATGTTTAGAAACGGTTCGAATTAAAGGGAAATTTCGGTTTAGAAACTGGAAACTGGCAAAATCCATTATAGGCATTGAATTTGTACACAGGGTTGGGAGACAGTCTGGACTATAAAATTCATATTTTGCACCAATAACTTGAAAAAAAGCTGAAACGCGTAAAATGATTCTTTCTGTTTCAGATCTAAATATATAGTACTCGTAAAATTCATTTTCTCGGAAGAAAAATATTTGGCAACAAAAAAAAACCTGAAACAGATCAATTTTTGTTTCACTTTTACCAATTTATAGTTTTGAAGGATTTTTGTTGCACCCTGTGCCATCCCCATCCACCCTCTAAATTTTTCGGGTTGGGAAAGTAGGTCATGTGGTACTTTTTTGGCAAGGTATCTTGTATCTTCTTTACAGGCGTGCAGAAATTTTCAAGAAAAAATTATTTTTTTTTGAAAAATTAGTTAGTTCAAATAGGTTTTCAGTATGTGCACTTTGCCATGGCTCATTTACTTTTGAGAGGATGGTACCTGATGAAAGTCGACCATTACAGATTTATTCATGCACAACTTTCAACCCCTTTTTCTCCATTAAAGGGTTTGTAGGGGTTGAAAGTTGTGCATGAACAAAACTGTGATGGTCCACTTTCATTCGGTGACAAAGTTCATCAGGTACCATCGATCAAAGTAAATGAGCCAACACAAAGTGCACATACTGAAAACCTCTTTGAAGTAATTAATTTGTCAAAAATAAACGTTTTTCTGGAAAATTTCTGCACGCCTGTAAAGAAGAAACGAAAACCTTGCCAAGAAAGTACCACATGACCCACTTTCCCTATTCAAAAAATTCAGAGGGTTGATGGGGATGGCATAGAGTGCAACAAAAATCCTTCACAAATGAATAAAATTTGGTAAAAGTGAATCAAAAATTGACCTGTTTCAGGATTTTGTTGCCAAATATTTTTCTTCAGAGAAAATGAATTTGTTCCATAATTTTGACGCGCACTGTATATCGTTTGAAAGCTCATGAAAAATGAAATGTCACCATGCCCTTTTTTATATAATTATTAGGAAAATGAATAAATAAAACCCATCGGTACACTGAGGTAAATCCTGAATAAGTTTTTTGTGTTAAATCGATAAACAAACCTGGTATCTAGCAGGTGTTTTTCTGTTTTTTTTTTAGACTAGTTCATTACTTTGATAACAAGAACAAATGTTGAAATATTTTCCAGGTGTGTTCTAGGTTTTCGCTCCCAATATCTAAAAAAGAACTATTAAAAATTGTTATTTATCAAAAACGATTCGTCAAGGCAGTTTCTCGAAAAAAAGTTGCAATGAACAATAATAGAATAATGCGAATGATGAACATAGTGAACTGTGGCGTTTCAAAGTCTAAATCTGACTTCTTAATCAGAAAAACGAGAAAATTCGCAGAATTCTCTTTAGATTATTTTCGTTTTTCGAAACTTGTCAAAATTAACATTTTCAAAAAATCACAGCAACACAGATCCACTTGTTATGAATGTTTTTCAATTCTATTTGTTTTCATCAAAATCAGCCAAATATTCCTATTGAACGATATAACTGATCGGTTATATTATTCATTTTTTCTATAACTACATAACTAAAACTAACTAAGGGTATCATGATATTCTATCCTTTATAAGCTTTTTGATAAGCCCACACATGACATATTTTTACATTTGAAAACCTAGAGAATTGATGTGGAATTTTTTTCGGCGGAGAACTGGGAAGTATCAGTTGCACATACATATATTATAGATTTTTTTGTGAGATGAAATCTATTCAACCTACACTTCTGGTAGATGTGAGTTAAACAAGGTTTACGAACTATCTGTTTGGCATCTGAAACCTCGAGACAAAATTATTGAATCAAACATACATATGAAGTATTTTCGAAAATATTCATCCAACATGAAGTTTCGTGTAGTGATAATCTCAAAAAGATTTAGACAAGCTAACATAATTTGAATTTAAACCTTTATTTACTGATCCTCATGGTGTCATATAATCCTTGGCACCAAACAACTAGAAACAACTATGGGTAAGGGATTTGATTCAATTATACGGAGCCAACCATAATTCCATTTCCCTAAATTTAATTAATAAACCATGGGATTCTGCAATTTAACGTACAAGCCAAAGTTTCCGTAGTGAACTCTGATTTTAGTGTGCACATTGGAGAGAATGTTTCCTACTTGTTATTCATATCGCACAGTACAATGTGATTAACGTATAGATAGTATAGACAGGTGTGCCAGAGAGGAGTGTTGACTCGACTCATATATTTTGCGAAATTTTTGCGGGCATTTTCTGGGGAACGGCGTGCTATCGTTTTCTTCAAATTTTCTAATTTCTAATTTTTCTCGAAAATTGTCTCAAACTACTAGGTTGGACTCACTGATGTAAAAATCCAGAATGTCCGTCGGGCCGGCCGTCCGCAAGCTCGATTACGGACTTACGGTGAACTCTATCGATTTGAAACTTTCAGGGTAGGTTGAATGTCAAAATGTGACAGTGTAACAGATATTTCAGGAACAATTTTTTTCGGGAGAAATTCATCATATTCGGAAAGAAATCCTTATCAGATTTTGAGCTCGATATTTCACAGCCGTTCACATAATTTCAGTTCGATACGATTCAAACTTTTGGAGATTTTGGGGAAAAATTTGTAAAATTTCATGTTGTTTTCAGTGGTATTTTTGTTTTTCCGGAATAACCCAAAAAATTCTGATTCAATCATGAAGAAACTTGGTAATTTGTTTGGAATTACTGATGAACAACTTCTGAAAATCCGTTATGGTGTCATAAGAACAATCTGAGAAAAATTCATAAAAGTATTCAAATTTTATTTCAAATATTCATTATTCTGCAATCTCATGATCATATCATCCCTACGAAATTCTTTATGAACCTTCAAAGTCGATTTCAATTCGATTTCATCTGTATTTTCGGAGATTTGGGAAAATAAAATTTTGAATGGGTATAGTATAGGGTCTTTCAATAAGGACGGGTCGATTTTGACATGAAATAAATCAAATGTCTGTAATTTTGGATGATTGAGCCGAAAATGGTCTCAATCGACTAGGTTGGACTCACTGATGACGAATCCGGTGTCAAAATCGATTCTGTCCGCCCGGCCGGCCGGTTGGCCGGCCGTAGACACGATAACTGTCGAACGAAGTGAGCTAGCAACTTGAAACTTTCAGGGTAGGTCGCGCATTGGAATGCCGCGGTTAAGTTCGTTAATGGGCCAAATCGATCAAATAGTTTCGGAGTTATAGGCATTTGAAGTTTTGAAGTTATTTCAGAAACTACCTGAGCGATTGGATTCAAACTTGGCGGTTAGGTGATTGCCATGGTGATTTGGCATTACTAACTGAATAAAAAAATATAGGTTAGAAAGACGACGTTAAAACAACATGGCCGCCACAGGCTGCCAACATCGACCCGTCCCTATTGAAAGACCCTATATATCGGATTGAAATTCAGTTCTTGATTGAAAAATAATAGTTTGAAGGTTCATTAATGATTTCGTGTGGATAATACAATGAGAAGATCACCATATCTTTCCATCAGGAATTAAAGCTGCTATTGGCGGGGTCAATACGTGAAAAGATTAAATTCAATTGTATGGAATAAAATTCTAGTGAAACAGAGACGTGCAGTCATAAGTGTTTGCGCGCTTGTTCCAATTCGTTTTCCAATGCGGTTTTTCTTGAGTACTTCAAGAAATAATAATGATAATGAGGCAATAACAATAACACAATATTTCCGACAATAAATATGGGATCGAGTTGAAATTTGCCAAATTGTTGAACCATATCAACCTCAAGCTCTGTGTCAAATTTAATTGAAATCTGACAGATTTTCTCTTCATTTCTTATACTACGATCCTAAATAAACTCTGCGAGGTCCTGAGATTATTGCTATGTCCGCGGGACCGATTACGAACCAGTTCCGCACCGAACGCGTGCGCACTTTGAAGAGGAGTGTTCGTGCGTTGCACAATTCCGAACTAGTGGTTACGGTTCTGTGTTCGTTCAAGCGACGAAGATTTCGAAGAATTACTACAAATTGTTGGAATCCTCAAAAGTATAGCATAGCACGAATAAGTAGTGCCTCGTTCCTTACGTCTATTCTAAGAGTTCTACATCGGTACCCTCAACGTTCCTGCGGAAAAGTATTCGGAACTGTTTTAGAACTATAGGTTTGTTCCAACACCCAGTTCTGTTACTGTCTTGAACTCATTCAGAACTGAATCAATTCACACGTCTTATCTCATTCACAAATGCATAAAATTTGGTAAAAGTGAATCAAAAATTGACCTGTTTCAGGATTTTGTTGCCAAATATTTTTCTTCAGAGAAAATGAATTTGTTCCATAATTTTGACGCGCACTGTATATCGTTTGAAAGCTCATGAAAAATGAAATGTCACCATGCCTTTTTTTATATAATTATTAGGAAAATGAATAAATAAAACCCATCGGTACACTGAGGTAAATCCTGAATAAGTTTTTTGTGTTAAATCGATAAACAAACCTGGTATCTAGCAGGTGTTTTTCTGGTTTTTTTTCAGACTAGTTCATTACTTTGATAACAAGAACAAATGTTGAAATATTTTCCAGGTGTGTTCTAGGTTTTCGCTCCCAATATCTAAAAAAGAACTATGAAAAATTGTTATTTATCAAAAACGATTCGTCAAGGCAGTTTCTCGAAAAAAAGTTGCAATGAACAATAATAGAATAATGCGAATGATGAACACAGTGAACTGTGGCGTTTCAAAGTCTAAATCTGACTTCTTAATCAGAAAAACGAGAAAATTCGCAGAATTCTCTTTAGATTATTTTCGTTTTTCGAAACTTGTCAAAATTAACATTTTCAAAAAATCACAGCAACACAGATCCACTTGTTATGAATGTTTTTCAATTCTATTTGTTTTCATCAAATTCAGCCAAATATTCCTATTGAACGATATGACTGATCGGTTATATTATTCATTTTTTCTATAACTACATAACTAAAACTAACTAAGGGTATCATGATATTCTATCCTTTATAAGCTTTTTGATAAGCCCACACATGACATATTTTTACATTTGAAAACCTAGAGAATTGATTTGGAATTTTTTTCGGCGGAGAACTGGGAAGTATCAGTTGCACATACATGTATTATAGATTTTTTGTGAGATGAAATCTATTCAACCTACACTTCTGGTAGATGTGAGTTAAACAAGGTTTACGAACTATCTGTTTGGCATCTGAAACCTCGAGACAAAATTATTGAATCAAACATACATATATATCCGCACCGAACGCGTGCGCACTTTGAAGAGGAGTGTTCGTGCGTTGCACAATTCCGAACTAGTGGTTACGGTTCTTCCTAGTTCTGTGTTCGTTCAAGCGACGAAGATTTCGAAGAATTACTACAAATTGTTGGAATCCTCAAAAGTATAGCATAGCACGAATAAGTAGTGCCTCGTTCCTTACGTCTATTCTAAGAGTTCTACATCGGTACCCTCAACGTTCCTGCGGAAAAGTATTCGGAACTGTTTTAGAACTATAGGTTTGTTCCAACACCCAGTTCTGTTACTGTCTTGAACTCATTCAGAACTGAATCAATTCACACGTCTTCGCTCATTCTAGTTCGGGACTAATTCTGAATAGATAGTTCGAAAGTGTTGGAAACGAATCATTCTTAGAAATTCCCTTGTCATAGCCTAAGGGCTGTTTGTCACCCGAAAAATGCAGCCCGTCTCTGCCAGATGTGGTTTTATTGCCCCTTGCTGCATTCGAATGGCATGTAACAGATGACCGATTCAATTCCTACTTCTCAGTTCTTGCCTAAACCCAAGAACTGAATTCACCGTTCTAGAACTGGTCTGACACAAATTCTTTTTACGTTGGAACACTTGGTTTGCAATTCCTAACCAGTTCGAAATTTGTTGGAACGCTAATATCGATATGCGCAAACTCCGCCCGATTCAGAACTAGTTCCAGAGTGTGTAGGAACAGACTTATTATATGCGCACTCTGACATTCTAAGTGGGTAAGGAGTTGTTTCAGAATCGGTTCCTTATCGGACCCGCGAACATAGCTAATAGGTTTGTTTTGGATCCGAGTTTAGAACCGTTCCGGACAGTTCCGAAGTTATGGTTCTGAACTCGGAACCAAAACAAACCCATTGAGGAAGTAACTTTGATTGTTCAAATGAGAATCACGCCTAACCGTTCGGCGGATTTAGCTCTCAAGGACCGAACTTCATGAAGAGAATGTAAACCAACAAAATTTTCAATGAGAATATTCCCAAAAAAATAAAGTTCAGACTCCTCGAGCATAGAATACTCTCATAAGAACCATTAGTAAAATTTTTTATCGCATAATTCGAGGGAGTAAATATAAGTAAAAATAATAAAACCACAGATAAAGTGAACCACTTTGCAAAAGAAATGGACAAAAACGTAATTATCCTCCGAATCGTACCATGTTTTTTTTGGTTGCTGTTTCACCTGAATATTCATTCATTGCTCTACCTATAATACTGGCTAAATCCCATGAAGCTTCAATTTACGACTAAATTCCCAAACAAATTAGGTGCAATTCATCAATTCCACACAACTAATGAAGTCTTACTGTTTTTTCTTTTTACGTTCAATATTTTTCTTGTTTCATCCCGTTTTAGAAAACGATCTGGTTGTATCAAGTAAGTCTTTCCAAGACATTCTTATACAACATGTTGATGAGAATAATCTTGGAAACAAATCACTATAATTGTTCCTAATTATCCTGTTGTTTTTTTTGCAAATATCATACATAATTGAACGAATGGTGTAAAATAATGACAGCACTTATTTCTGTATCAAATGTTGAATATGTATGGAGAATTGTCGATGCTAGGAACAGTTTATTCCTATGTAGCATTCTTCAGCAACTAATTATGCAACTCGACACTGCAGAATAAATGTAATGCGTTCTGTGTTTCGAATTCTTGTCTATTCAGCTCCATCTTTCGATATATAGTATCAGTTAACGGTACTGTAAAATGCTTAGCCGCAAAATGAGGTAATGAACAAGTGGAAGACAGTACAGTACTTCCCAAGTAGGGACCTTAGGTTATTATGAGCTGCGTTCATTTTATTAATAACAATTTCTCAAACCGTATTATAAGTTTCGCCATGTTTGGAGTGACAAATAACAGGATTTAATGAAATATTGGCATTAAAGAAGAATTAGGTAATATTTCATGTTGTATCAACACATAAATATGCACATATCCGACATATCAGTGAGGATAAGCAACCCAAAATTATTTTCTTCGACAGGATTGTCCCTTGTTCCTACCCTTCAGGAATCCTGAAACTTATGTGAATCATAGCTTTAAAAAATAACGTTGCCTCTTCTGTCTCCGACACTCTGCATGAATTTATCTCAAAGTTCCCAACTAACCACGTTTCATTATCCTCAAGTTTGTATTTTCGAAGATCTTGTTTTAGACCTGCAATTATTCTCTAGATACATCTATCTTTACGCATTAAATGATGCTTTCCGGACAATTCGTTTTAAGACCCAAGCATCATCATGTTATGGATATTCGAAATTCGTTGTTAAATAATCTATAATGAAACTTGATTGGCAAACAAGGAAGTTCAAAGTTAATACAAAATCGCCAAATTTCAATTCCGAAAATATATCCACCGAATTGACCGTATTAATTCCTTCACTATACGAAAGAAGAAACTTGGAGACTCGATATTTTTGCAGGTTTGTACCTTGATTACGAAGGCCGAACCTGTGAATGGATTTAATCTACTCAATGATTCCGAAGATAGATGCATTCAAAACTTTTTAATTTTCCAATATTTCCAAAAATCCAGATCAAGGATCGAATTGAAATCGGGTACTTGTTTGAAAAATGACAGCTTGGAGGACCATGACGAATGTTTAGACGGCTAACGTAGGAGATCGCAAAATCTTTTCATAAGTAGGTTAGGATGTTTTGAAGAAGATACATGCTAATATGACATTTGGTGAAATAATTTTTTCATTTTCTTAGTGGTACGGTCCTCACGAAATTTTTGATTGAGTATGCGCGGTGACAGTTCAGCTTATTACTAAGTTTGAGTTCATATTTTTGAAATTTGAAATTCTTGGAAGAAAAAATCTTGAGCTTCTTTATTTTTCTAACATTACGAGAGTCAGGTTATTTTGCACAATTTCGCACGTTCATTCTCCATCTACTTAATAAGTCTCAGTTAGATCAGCCCCTTATTTCTCGAATTTAAATTATTATCAGAAAAAAAATTTCCACATCTTTCAAATGACACAATCGTAACAAAATAACGCACAAATTTGCGCATCGCGTTTGTACAACTAACTACCGAGTTAAAGAGAGAAAAGTCCGAAAAGACCTTCAACTCGAAAATATCTCTTTTAATCCGCACAAGATCATTAGATAATCGAAAAATATCTTCTCGACTTCAACAACGTCATCTCTCACAGAACTGTCCAGCTGAACAGGAACACCCAATAACAAATGTCAAACCTGACGTAACCGAAACCATCGAAAGACAAAAATTCGATATTATGGATCGAAGTGACAGACAAAGTTTGAATTAACCAGCCCAGTGGTTCGGCAATTGACCCAGAGAGGTCTCCGATATCGCAATTATAGCAGAATAGGGAACTTTCGAAAATACAACGTAACAAGTTTCACGTTTGACATTCTCCACCTTATTACGAAGTTTCTAATCGCACTTCTTGAGGCATCGAGGGCATAATCCTAACATTTGAAACTCTGGAACTTTCAGATGAATTTAGCCCATTTACGAATTCAACTTTCGCCTTTCGATACGCAACCTTCCCTCACACTTAAGTAGCTAGCTCCTTATATTCTCGAAGGACAGAATCGATAAAATGATACCGCGTGTTACCAGAACAAGGGCGTTAAAACTATATTTTGAAAGTCACTTTACCTGCCACTATAGACTGTCCAGCTTAGTAGCTCGAAGTGTTTCATTGCTCGGGGTGCAATCATTTTTGATATAATAGCGACTGTTTCTCTTAATTAATCATTGGGTTAAAGAGAAATTATGCTCATTATGAGTAGCTGGCATGATTATGAGATGCGTGTACATTCATCAATAAAATTTCGCTTCAGATTGCCTTTGATACGTCAAGGCGTAGAGAATCAGTTTTGCTGCATCAGTTTGATATTTTTCTAGGGCAGCTAATTAATTTTGCAAAACTAATATATGTACATTTAAGCGTTCATTTATATGAAGCTAATCGTCTTGGTTACATTGCTCTCATTATACCAATTTAATCGCTATTAAATTCTTATTCGATACCTTTTGTTGCTATGAACGGGCATGTTAATAAATCTCTATTTAGCATTTTCATGAAGTATTGAATGTAATAACTGTTATTCCAGATAAAAGCGAGAAAATGTTCAGAGCCTTGCTTCTGAACAACTGTTATAACTCTTCATTTGTCACGCGTTACTAAAAAAATGTGATGGCAAGAATTATATTTTGACATAATTGACGGGTTTCAGTATTATTCGACATTATGAGGAAAGTCAACAATGTCTTCGTGAAAGAAACGTCTCGCCTTCTTGATCAGATTAATAATCCTTTCTGAATCAATATGAAATCAGGAATCTGTATGATCTCTGTAGAGGGGGTTCTTCTGCAAAATAAGATTCCAGTAGTTAATATGAATTTTCCTGTGATGATTTTAGATGGATTTCGACGTGGATTACACCAAGACCAGTGTGCCGATCAACTCGCTTCGAATTTTGGCAATGAAGCTCCAACCCAAGTCGTGTTAATAGTGGCCGTATTTTTCTACAGAAGTAATTTTAAGTAATTTTGTGGAGGTCGTCCAAAATCAGCTGGTTGGCTTTAAAACATCATGATACAACATCGTCATGCGACATACCGTAAGTCTGAGGCATACTTTGAACCATTCGCATACATTCGATATTCTATGAAAGTTTGACCTTGGCCGTAAAAAAAATCCTTCGCGTTGGAAAACGCGACATCTGAAAAACGGGTGTCAAAAACGATTCTGGCCGGCCGTAGGCACGATTACGGTCATACGGAGAATACTATAGACCTGAAACTTTCAAGGTAGTTTCCATTTCAAAATGCGACGGTTAAGTTTGTTAATTGACAAAATCGGCCTAACGGTTTTAGTGATAGTGCCTCTTGAAGTTTTGACGTTTTTTTGGCGATAATTCGGGAATTACTGAAACGATTGGATCGAAACTTGGCAGTTAGTTGGAGTATAGCAACGCACAACTTTTTGGCTAAATTTTGTTGAGATCATACTATCAGTAAATTTTGAAAAAATCGGCGCATACTTTGAGCTCCATATTTCACAGCAGTGTACCGAATTTCACTTGGATACGGCTATTAGTTTCGGAGATATTGGGAAAAACTATGTAAAATTTCGTCGTTTTCTTCTCACAACGTTGTTTTTTTCGGTATAACTCAGGAAATACTAATTCAATTATGATGAAACTACGCAGCTAGTTTGAAGATGCGGAAGGCCAATCTTGTGCGAAATTTCGTGATGATCGTATCATTAGAACAAAAAAAAATTCAATTTTTTTTTCAAATATACAATATTCTGTGATCTTCTTATCATATTATCCTCATTATCATATTATCCTCATCAAATTCTGTATGAACTTCTGAACTGTCATTTTTCAATAAAGTACTGGATCTCAATTCGATCTAATCTCTATTTCTGGAAATATTGGGAAAATGAAATTGTGAATGGGTATGTCTGCGGAATCATTGGGTGGATTTTACCCAGTCACGAATTCGGCCTTCGTAATTAAGGGCCAAATCTTCTCAACAAATATCGAGTTTCTAAGTTGCTGCCGGAGGAAACCATTCAGAAACTCGATATTTGTAGAGTAAGTATGGGGCTTGATTACAAAGGTCGAACTCGTGAATCCGCCCAATGATTCCGAAAATACAGATTAGATCGAATTGAAATCAATTACTTCATCGAAAAAAACCTTAAAAAGCACTGCCGTGAAGGCAGCAGCTTTTGCGCGCATCTTCAAATTCGTTGCTTAAGTGGTCATCTCCATTGAAAATGCTAGCAAAAGTTGCTTCCTTCACAGCAGTGCTTTTCTAGGTTTTTTCCACTTGAAAACGCAAGCTTTGACTTCAGGCGCCACATTATAAACTCAATTATGAAGAGTGTTATTTTCAGTTGTTCGTCAATCATATATTTTCATATCTTTAGCCGCAAATAATTTCTCAAACACATACGATCAGTGGTAAGTTGAAAAAACCTGAATTATCAAACGGAACTTTCCGCAATGAAAATGGAACTGTCGCAGCGAAAGTGATAAAACGCGACACACCTCCGCTTGATAACGCAAAACGTGAGGGTGGTTTGGGATCAAGGGTGGGAACATCGAAAAGAGCATATTTTACCCTGATGAATTTTAATATACCTGGAAGGATCAACTTCTCCAGGTTTCATTGTGAGAGGACTTAAACCCAGCGAAAAATATTTTCCTCGTTTAAAATGAAATTTGATAATGCGTGTTTTGCTAGTCTTCCTTCTCGGAATGGAAATATTATGAATGGGTACTAAAATTCTTCAACGGCTCTAATTCAATGAAGGGGAAATTGCGATTTTGGTATTATGAAAAGGGGGCGAAACCATAATACCAAAATAACCATTCACAGGGGACTTGACTTTCCGCTCTTATCTGGTGTAATTCATTTCTTAATATTCAAGGCTGACAACGCCAATTACGTCAGAATTCATGGCATAAAAGAGTTAAAATTCAAGATCTTTTATGAGCTCCTAATGAATTGTCCTTTTCAATCTTGCTGGAATTTATTAAAAATTCCGAACCATTAACAATCTGGCCATCCAACTTCATGAAAGCTTCACGACAATCCATCCAAGAAAAATTCGCGATTTGGAATTATCGTTGTTCTAAGTTTAGTGGGATCCGGAAAAAAAATCGGATTTAATTAGCGATCTTCTTCTAGGGAACAGGAGAGTTATCAATTTGCCCAAATGACTATAATTTTCGAATTTTGACCCGAAAAAGATCATAGAATATTCACTGTTGAAAAACTCATGCGGAATTAAATTGTGGTCATCCAGCGTGCTATAAATAATGTACCTTCCGAAGGAGAAGACCTAGATAGAGTATGAATATCTCGGTCGAATTCGTGGAAGGCGAACTTCAGTAGTTATACCCGTATGAAATTTTGTCTCCTAAATAATTTAAAAAACCTAGGATAGAACTGCCGTGAAGGTAGCAGCTTTTGCGCACTGGTTCAATGGAGATGACCGCTTTGGCAACGAATTTGAGCATGCACGCAAAAGCTGCTGCCTTCACGGATGTGCTTTTCTAGGTTTTTTTCGATAAAGCTTAATGGCCGACTGTAAACACAATAAATTCCCAAAGAAAGGTTTGAACCTCAATTACGAAGGCCGAATTCATGAATGGATAAAATCCACCTAATGATTCCTCAGACTTACCTATTCAAAATTTTATTTTCCCAATATTTCCAAAAATACAAATTAGATCGAATTCAAATCCAGTACTTCATCGAAAAGTGACAGTTTGAAGGTTCATACAGAATTTAATGAGGATTATAGGATGAGAAGATCACAGAATATTAAATATTTGAAATTTTTTTTTTCAAATTGTTCTAATGACACGAACATCTCGAAATTTTGTACAATGTTGTCCTTTAACATATTCGAACTAGCTGTGAAGTTTCATTACGAAACGATTAGAAAAAAACAAAGATATCGGGAAGAAAACCACGAAATTCTACATATTTTTTCCCAATTCCTCTAAAACTAATAGCTGTATCGAATTGAAATTTGGTACACTGCTGTGAAATATGAATTTCAAGGTATAACTGAAATTTTTTCCGAATATGAACAATAGTATCAGAAAAAAAGTTGCGCGTCGTTATGCTCCAACTAACTGACAAGTTTCAAATTCAATCATTTCCGTAGTTTCTGAAATATCAGGAAAATTACCTCGAAATTTCAAATGGCTAAACTGGCAAAAAAAAATGGCAAAACTCCGAAACTATTTCGCCGATTCGGCCTATTAACGAACGTAACATTCGTATTTTGAAATGCAACCTTTCCTGAAATTTTCTAGTTGATGGAATCCTCCGTATGCCCGTAATCGTGGTGACGGACGGCCGGACAGAATCGATTTTGACACCGTATTCGTCATCAGTGGGTCCAACCTGGTCGTTTATGACCATTTTCGGCTCAATCATCGAAAATTTCAGACATTTGGACAAAACGATAGCACGCTGTTCGCCTAGAACATGCGCGCAAAAATAGCTTATCAAATCGTTACTAAGTAATTAGTTATGAACACGCAAGCTCGTGCAGATATTTGTTAGAAGCGTATTTTCAGAAGAATTGAAAAAAAACTTCATAGTTCGAAGGGTATCCGTGATATTTCAGTATTTTGTGTAAACCTCCGAACAGGCATTTAACAAACGTGTACCAGGTGTGGGCACAATCGGATATGTATGACTGGAAATCTCGGAAAAAATAATATTTTGAATGGATATATCTGCGGTTGAGTTAATCATTCGCATTTGATCTCAAAACCTATGCAACGAATTTCGATCTGCCGTTAGGCAACCGTAAAACTAATAATATGCGAGAAAAATACATAAATAAACACTGGGGATATTTGTGGATTTGGTTTTGGGACTTGATAGCGAAGGTCGTATTCGTGAATGGGTGGAATCCGATCAATTCGGTGGAAATATCCATTCGGAATTCTATTTCCACATTACCTCCTGATTCAATCGAATTAAAACCGGGTACTGGGTTGAAAGTTAATGGCTTGGAGGATCTTTGAGAATCTAATTCTGACTGATAGTTTCTCTAACGCAGGATCACTTCTTGATGAAACGATTTTGCGATATATTCATCCTATTATCCTCATGATCCTTCAAGCTCTCATTTTTCAATCAAGAATAAGGTTCCAATTGGATAACAAAACAGTGTGTAACTACTCTCTAATCCACTTACACTTTTTCTGCTTCTAACGCACGTTTCGGAAACCAAGCTTCCTTTGTCAAATACATATCGTTACTAACTACAGTTAGAAGTGTACATTTTGTACGAGTGAGAGGATGGTATACAGGACCAATGGGAAAGGGTTGTCAAAGGCCATTAGGGTGGGGCTGGGCTATCAAAGGTGAGTCAGGTGAATATTTGGAATAATGGGTTACTAATGGGGGTGAAATCATTGTTTAGCAATATGTCTTTTCTCTTGAACATATTATGTATACCCTCAAGAGTATTTAAGTAAATTCTGCCCGAGCTTTTTAATAGCTTTACGGATTTTTCTTAAAGTAAATGACCGGTTGTTGAAACGTTATCAGCGACTGCCGATTTGTCAGGATGATTGTTACGGATATGGCTCATCTGTTCCTTGAATCTCGTGTTCCTCGCTGTTTGTCCGATGTAAGATTTATCGCAGCCTGGACATTTTATTTCTTATATGCCCGATTTTAATTCATCCGGAATTTTATCGAACGTATTTCCCAAAAGTTGTCTAGTTTTCGTGCGGGTTGTGAAAGCTAACTTAATATTTACTTTTTTGAAAATATTCAGCGATTTCTTGTAGGTTCCAGGGTTATAAGTAAATGCCCTGAAACCGTTATCTTTTCCCGTTTCTTTAATTAAAGTTATGTCTTTGAAAAATTGTACATCTTTATGTTTGGTGATCAATTTTCGTACTAAATATTTATTGTAACCGTTGTGTTCAGCAATTTGGAAAGTGAAGTTAATTTCAAGAAAGAACAAAACAAAAATGTTCAAATTGCTGAACACAACGGTTACAATAAATACAAAGTACGAAAATTGATTACCAAACATAAAGATAAACAATTTTTCAAAGACATAACTTTAATGAAAGAAACGGGAAAAGATAACGGTTTCAGGGCATTCACGTATCAGCTTGGAACCTACAAGATACTGCAGAACATTTTAAAAAGAGTAAATATTGAATTAGCTTTCACAACCCCCACGAAATATTCCAATGTCTTATGATCCTAAATTTGCATTAAGAATTAATCTAATTGTCCATTCAAATTCACTATGTAAACAATGAAATTTAGCAAACTAATGACGGATATGAACACGTGAACCTATCGACCAATCGAAAGTAGACACTCAAGTGTCACCACGGGATAGTACATATGGTAGTACCTCTGAATAAAGAACATTGTTCTTTATTCAAAGGGTAGTAAAGAGTTCATTGCCACCGTCTTGTATAGGGTACAATTTCTGCTTCGACTGCAGTAGTATTGATGTCGCTTTCTAAACTCTAGGTTTAACTTTTAGTATAATTGAAGAAATACGTATCTTATTGGGCTGAAGTCGGGTCTCTCTGTTATAAAATGCCGATTAGAATAAAACGTCAACGGAATCCAACTAACGGTGTCTGAAATATAAAACTTTGGGAATGAATTTTTTCGATTTTTCTTTTGATATGTTCGTCACGAATTTGGCATGAATCTTCTCACCGGTGTTATGCATATATACATCTACTTACTTCCATTCGATCTTAAAGATATTTTTCGTGTTAATTAAAAATCAAAACTATAACACAATGGCTATAACACAAAAACAATTTGGATCATTGGGACCATTATACGAGATATGCAGTAGCGAAACCTCACCTGGAAACTTCAAGACTCTAGGATATTTCTTTCGAAAGTTAGAGCGCACTAGGCCGGATGGACAATATCAAATTTGACCACGGATTCTTCATCAGTTAGTGAAACCTAATCGTTTTAGACCAATTTCGGCTCGAAATTCGAAAATTACAGACATTGTGACGAAATGATAACGCGATGTTTCCCGGAATAAGCGCGTAAAATGAATCAAATATGAGAGCTCATTTCAAACATCTTGGTGTTTGAGTCACTCATTCGAAAAGAGCATTCAGGTGTATTAACAGAGAACCAGGGGGCCGATTCTTGAATCTCGATCAAGAATTGAAGAGTAGGACAATTGCCATATGTTTGCGTTGATTTTTTAAGTTAACATGACCTGTGCATGGAACCAAATGTTACTCGACAATCGAGTGGTTATATCTCCTATACTCCGTACCACTCGTTGCTAAGTCGAAGGAAACTGTGATAAGGTTATGTTTATTTTCCGATTTCAACTTTCTGGATATCTTGCATTCAGTTTATTTCTTGAATATTTGCTTGAAAACATAGTCGAAATGGCGAATAGAACTCTCACAAATTTTGCAGATGCTCGAGAAAACTTGGAAAATCGACATAGACATATGACAATTGTTATACTCTTCAATTCTTGATCGGGATTTAGGAATCGGCCTCTGTTCATCATCACAACGTGATGTACCCGAATAATCTGCATAACTACCGTATTCCCCTGATTTAGCACCGACTGACTTTTTTCTTTCCAAAACTCAAATTACCATTTTGGCTTACGATGAGTAGGTACTGAGTAGTTATCTGAGAATGCGTACAACAAATGTTTCGACGTTGGAATAATTCGTTGACTTTATAAGTGTATGTTTTCCGAGGTGTCTTCGACTAAGGGTGAATTTTAGCACTGTTGGGGTAATCATCATTTGAATTCTCTCATTCGATTAAAAAAGACTCAAATTCGAGAGCGAATTTTATCCATCGTAGTTTTTCTGTTGCATTCTCTCAGGTAATAAGATGCTGTAAAGGTGCATTCTCATAATTCAGTTCAGAATGTTATAACGTAATTTGATAAATTGAATCAATATAAATGTTTCTTCGATTGATTTATTGTTCTAAAAAATTCGTGACTGGTATCTACATTCAATTTTAATCCACAACCAATTGTAACAGCGAAATTACAACGGAGTGTGAAATGGGAGTATTTTAGAGTAAATTTGACACGATTATTTATGTTTCCTGATTAGTGTGGTAGGGCTCTCATGCCTGCCGATGGAATGCCGGCACAGAAGACTGGTTGCTCGGTGTACGGCCTTGCGACTCGGCGGTCTGCTCAAATAAGAGTTGAACGGCCTAAAGTGACCGACCATTTTGTTTCATGAATAAGGAATAAACAATATTTTTATTGCCTAATATTGGAACCTGTAGATCAGTATGGACGCTCGTATACGGATCGTATGCAGATCCCACGACCACAGTTCCGCCGAACGATTCCCTGAGGATACCGGGAAAGAGAATAATTTTTCATTTTTCTCGCGTATCAAGATTCCTATAACTAAACGGTGAATAATTTGCCGTGCAAGCAACGAGATACATTCGGGGGTTGCTCCGAACGACTTCTCAGAGATTTTTATCAGCGGAAAAGCACAATTTTACACTTCATCATCATCATTGAACATTCGACGTTTTCGACTCTTTGTACCTGTTTCGTCATATTTTCAATCACTCACGTCATTAATTGAAAGTTGCTCGATTCATTTTTGAAGTTCACGAAAGCGAAGAAAATAGTTTTGTAGAGAATGGAATTTTGAGCCAGGAGATGCCCTTGACAAATAATTCGAATTCTGCAAGCCGCAAGAGCGTTTTCTATGAATAATAATTTTCATTTAATTTTCAATAGTTTTATTTTCAGATATTTGGAGTGGAAACTAAGAAAAATAACGCAAAAATAATAATGCCCTAACCTGTTTTCCCATCAATACCGATCGAATATATCTTTTATGGGCTTTGTGAAGTCTCACTTTGAAAATCACTGCAAAAATCAGGCGAATGTCCGATGATAGAGTCAGATATATACTTTGAAACTTTACAGTTCACTTCGTTGAGTGTTTGCATCAATCCGATATTTTTTATTGGGCTGTATTTCAAACTGCCCTTGACAAAAAGTATGGATCCTGCAATAGAGGCGTTTTCTATAAATAATAATTGTTATTAATTTTCCCTAGTTCTCATTCAGATATTGACAGTGAAACATCAAGAAAAACCTGCAAAATAAAAATGAACTGATTCTGTTTGATGTTTCTTATAATAATTTCATTTTCGAATTTTTATTTCTTTTCGAACCGAATTGAAGTATTCAATCTCTTAGTGGGTAGCCCCATTTCACGCTACAACAATCTTGAAAAAAGGGAAACAGTTGTAGTGAAGAAATTGATATTGATTGAATATTGATCATATTTGGTCGAGACTTTCCGCATTAGACACGTTCGTTCTAAATTATTTATTGTGGGGAGTTGAAATTATGGGGATATAAATGTTCTCTGACATGCTAAAATGTCAATGTTATCAACTGAGTTTGGGATGAAAACCATAAATCATTCAAAAATTCGATTGCATTGCCACCTACCGATTCAATCGAGAATCAGACCCACCCACGAAAATACTTCAAAACTCAAAAAAAGTCTATGGTTCAACTATTTAGAAGAAAACACGTATATAAGGATGTGTTGGAGCACAAACACAATTCCATAGATGTTCACGTCAATCGACTCCAAGAAATAAATACTTCTTTCATCACAGTTACTTGAATAATCACTGTCGTATTCAATTTCTAAATGATGCGTTTTCAATATCCAAATAGTTTTTTTGTTGTTTTTCTCGAGGTTATATCCTTTGAACTTTCAAGTGGAGAAACAGGGATAGAACCATGGGACACGAAACATGTTATCCGATGAATTCATCCCTCTTAGCAACAACATTCTACCAAGAACCATCTTCACAATTCAAGTAGAGCTTTGATGCAGAAACAAATTTTAAAGCTCTTCTCAGTTAATTTGTGCTGTCGGTCGCGTTTTATTTATTTTATAAATTCTTTATTCCTTCTGATTGGAAAGATGATTAATTATTTCCTTTTTCTTGCCGGATGCAACACACTTTCGATTTGCTTATGTGCAAATGGACAACATAGAAAGAAGAACTATTGTCCTATTGTCCAAGAAAGAAAGCTATTCCTTTGAACCGAAACGTCTTCGTTATGATCCAATAGCCCTTAATCTTGAGCAACGCATTCGATAATTTATTGCCATTTACATTGTGTGCTAGATATATTTCATGTGCAATAAAATTTATAACTGCATATATAACAGGAAATAAAATTCAATAAGCGTGGACTTTAATACTATTGTTCAGTTTACACCTGTGATGTATCAATTTACAATAGGCAATACCGACAGAAGGTAAAAGTAAGAAACAAGGTTTAGAATGGTTGAACGCTAATATCCGTGTTTAATGTCCGTTTTGAACCTCTTCTTAGGATTATTGTTTCCAATAATGAAACTCTCTAGTTACAATGCTTAAGAGTTGCATTGGAGACATAGTTTTGAAGGAATTCCTTCTGTTTTAGATATCTGCATTTTTCAATTTCGAACTAAAAATGGTTCCAAACTGTTGAACCATCTGTGCTCAAATTTGACTCTATCTGTCTGTTAAAACAATAACCTCAGGAAGAGCTTGAAATTATGAATATTGGATCTGTATGTGAATTCTATTGAAATTTCTTGTTACGAAATCAGTTGTATACAGACCCTGTAAGTAATTCTTGTTTCGTTAAGAATATTCACAAAAAATCTAAAACATATTTTTTCACTAGAGAAAGTCATGAAAAATTGGTTGAAATCTAGTAGCAAAAGGATTGAAAAGACGCCATATAAATTACTCAATTGATTATTCACGTAAGTAGGAGAAATTCGAAAGTAATGAAATAATAATCACTTACATTGTAGTACGCCGACAAGTAGCATGCTTTTCTTGTTCAAGTAGACAGGAAATAAAAGATTTTTTTCTGGATTTCAAAGTGCTAAATAGAATAATTCACCGCGAATAATATCCAACATAATTCATAAAATTGTCAGCATTTTTTTTTCAATGTTAATTCTAAATATATTTCTAGACTGGATATTTGGTAAAATATTTTTGAGAGATATTGAAAGATTATTATTGATGCAAAATTCGAGGCAGAATGCATGCAAAATTTGAAGCGTATTTCATCACCAGAAGAAGTCATGAAAACTTGCTTGCATTCTAGCAAAAGCATGAGAAATATGCAGAAACATATAATTAACTGAAATGATTATTTAGTTGAGCGAAGGAAATTTCAGAGGAATTAAATAATACCTACCTACAAATATTCTCTTCTTTTCCAATGGGAGAGGAAACGTAAGAAAACTCGTTTTGGAATTCAAAGTGATAAATATAAAACATACCCCCGAATAAAATTCAACATAATTTCATATAATTTTTTTCATGAATATAAATTTGGAAATTATCTCGAATATGGATTTTCAGTTAATTAATATCATTAAAAGATAACAGAAGATAATTGTTTATGAAGGTTATGTCAAGACCAGATTTTTCTTCAAGTCAGCTTCATATAGATCAAATTTCGTGAATGATCCTACATATATTGGTTTTGTAAAATATAATGGATTTTACCATTGGGAATACCATTCTTTCGGAAAATATCATTCAAATTGATGAATATTATTATTATTCTTTTATTATAGTTTTTTTTTTGAATCCAAAGATTTTCTCAAAGCCTATTTATATAATACTGATTAAAAACAACAGTACCTGAAAATTCTAGGAAATGGTTGAAATTTGTTTAGGCCTGTTATATTCATTAAATTATGTATTATCAAGTAAATAACACTGGAATAGTCGAAACCTTCCTATAATTTATTCCCAGATCTCATTATAAAAATATCAAACAAAATTCTTGTATCTCTGAAATAAGAGACCAATATTTTCCGAAAGCTCGGTAGTAAGAACAGATGAATGAACTATTCTGAAATTACCTTCAACTCCAAAGATAAAACAATTAAATACAGATTTTTCTGTATTACCTTTACATAATAATATCTTTCGATATTGATTTGATATCTTACGATATACTTGTATGTCTTCGACGTACTACGTCTTCAATGACAAAATTATTATATCAACTGGCATATAATGATCAAAGTAAAAAACTTTAGAAAAGGGTAAAAAAAATTAAATACAACCTAAAAACAACACTAGACACAGTGTTTCATCTTCTATCTTCCGATTTAGAATCATCAGTAGCATATATTATATATCAAAAACTCACCACGTGTTTCCTACGTACACTTCACCTCAACGGAAATAACCAGATTCAAGTCCATACGCATGCTTGTTAGAATTGTGCATAGAAACAATAATGCCACAGATTTTACTTTAAACTTCTTCTTTCCTTGACAAATGAAATGCGGTAAAAAACATTTTCCAAAATCTTTATAACCTCAAAAATTAAATGACAGTTGATATTGACCTTTGATAAGATATCAAATCAATATCGAAAGATTTTATTATGTAAAGATAATGCAGAAAAATCTGTATTTAATTGTTGCATCGATAGCCTTTAACAAGTAGACTTTTTTGAATTTAATATCCAAAGATAAATCCTATAAAACGTTCAAGAATCATTCGAATAATGGTCGCGCTCGAGAAAACCTTTTTGAAAATCACATAATGAAGAGGAACAAATTGACGAATATCATATAATTTTCCTTGTTGAATTGAAAACAAATATTTGGTTGAAATTTTTCCATATTTCTCATAGTTTATGAGCTATTTAATTATTTTGATTGAATTAACATTGAGCTCTTTGTTTCTTTGAGCATGTTAGAGATGTTAATAGTATAATTATTCACTAATAATGATGTATTCACTCATAATTATAACTGGACAATTAAAAAAAATGATATACATATTCAGTGAATAATTTATTATTTACTTAATGCATCTATTTATGATTCGATAAGTAATAATACTTGTTTCGAGAATAAAATAGTATTTTGTATTATCGGTAGTGAACTATTACAACTGAATTATTCGCAGTTTCAAAATAACAAACATGATTCTCAGAGCTGCACTCATAGTTCAAAGATTCTAGTGAATGAGTAGTAATACCAACTATAGGATGTTGAAGCCTGAATATTCGGAAATATTCAACCAAGAAATGTGTACCTACTTGTCGAATGTTTAATTGAGCCATTAGGAAATTCCATCTCGATGAGAAATCATCATTGTTAGATCATTATGATATTGATTGTTGCCTCTCAAGATCATGAAATATTAATATGAATATGGAAACGACATTTCTACATCTAGAATTTTTCGGTGTAAATGTCAAAGTGTTCACTGTATGGTGTATCAGCTATGTGTTCTGAAATTAATTGCTGTAATATATCTAATCGATTCTCTTCTTTACAAATGCCATTTCCATACAGATTTGCCATGAATAACAGCTTGAGGCCGAAATAGCATTTGTGTTGCTTAATCGATAGCATTTCAACTGATAAATACCTGAGAATGAATCATAGTTTCTTGAGAGCGTTTATAATTCCCAATTTTCCCCATTGTGTTCGACCTTACTACATTAATTGGACATTTCAAAGGATAGAAGGAATTAGAATCTATTGATGGGATTTCTGTATGAAGAACTGCTTTCAAGGTATCCACAAAGTTGAAAGATATTTTGGGAAAGTTCGTTCCATTAAGTTGAAACAAGAATTGAGGCAAAACGACACCACTCCAGCAAGTTGAAGGAAATGATAGGGTGGCATTAACGCAAATGCGTGCTAGCAGTTTTCATGAAGCTTCCTACAGATGCAGGAGGGTGTCTTGTGAGCACATAACCGCATTTGAGATTCATTTTTCAAGGACGCCGAGCATTTTTATATTCAATATTTTGGGATAAGCAATATGTTAAAAAATCTTCTCTATTGGTTGAGATGATTACTTTTTTATCAAGTATTGATATATTTTCGAGTGACTTTCGAGATTGAAACCGATAAAAGGAGGTTGGAATGCGATGTCAAGATCATCGGATGACATATAACTACTGGGAATAAACAGAAATAACTTTTTCATAACGTTTGATGGCAAATACATGGTACCTTGGAGAGCCCAAAACCAACATTTGAATATTGGCTAAGGCTCGTGGTTTTTAAGATACAGTGTGAGCAGGACTAGGGAATTTCGATCTCGAATTCCAGGTCTATTAAAACACTCTGTACATTGAATATCAATTTGCCTAACTATCATCTGATTCTGCAGGGATTTTTCTCTAGAATACTGTTTTCCACGTTCCATATTCCCATTTGATCAAGGGGGAATATTTGTTGATTTATCGACAGATATTCGTCCTTGTGATTATGTTATATATCATTGCTGGAGCTCTTTCTTCTCCGAGAAACCAATTCCTATCTTCATCGACAATATCATCTGATTCTGCATAGATTTTTTTTCGAATATTGTTTTCATATTGTGAACGGCGCACCAACCCTTCTTTTTTTCTGGAAAATCATTTAACTCTTATGATTTTTGTGAGTAGAGAACGGGCGATATCCTAGAAAGTTGGTGGTTTGGAACTGCTCTATCAGGATACCTTCTACAATATTCTCTTGACGTTGCTCCTCAATTCGAATTGCAGAAACCATAAACAAGTACCATATCGTAATACTGAACGTTCGAGTAACGAGGCATATCTCAAAGGAAAAATTTCCCAAAGTACCATCCATTCACCATCTAACAATGTATGGCTACTCGCGGACCACCCTGGTATAGGAAATGTTTTTTGTTTGTTGTTTGAAGTTGGGAAGAGGTTCTTGGAGGAGTTGATCTGTGGTAATTGGAAGACTCATCCGAAAAGGTCAATTTAACGAGTTTCGAGTACAACAATCTCTTTACAAAACCTTAAAATACTGTAGAGTCACCCCTTTTTCCAAATAATATCGAAATTATAGCGTCAACCTCACAATCAGAAATGTTATCGTAAAAATACACTGTGAACGGCATAATTGGTAGTTGAGAAAGGGAGGTATTTCGTTTTTTAACCGTCAGGACTGAATAATCAATCCTAATGTCGAATTTGCAGTTTATCGTCAACTGATACCACGTTTGAAGATTCTTCTACTACTTCTGCATTCCAAATATTTCGAGCCTACTGTCTACATGAAGAAAAAACTGAAGGACAAAGAAGTGCTTTATTTTTGTAGGGTATTCAATTATTTTTTTGTTTCAAGGTCAAGAATGTCTTCGTGTTCGGAGGTATACCTGAAATTTGTAGTGTGTTCGTCATTAGTTAACTGTTCAGCCTGTTTTAAACCAACTGCAGTCATCGTAATCATTCCTAACTGAATTTCATCTTCATCAGAAAGTGATTTGAAATTGTGTTATAATTGAACTCTGCCAAATTTTTCTCGGATCGTTGCATGTCTAAAATTTCGTGTCCATCACGATCATCTCTCCCCACTGTCCAAAGGCGGAGAAAATTAAAGGACGTAGGCGTGGCAGAAGCCATTGCATGGGCTTTGCTCTGTTGCTCATAATTATTATACTGAACTGCATATTAGTGCTTATCCCGTAGAATTGCGTACATTCTCTTGACGATAAAAAATTAGCTCTTGTAGCATCGTAATCAAGAGCAATTTCAGGGGACAAGTGAAGAACGGAGCGATCATTCAATGACAGCCCTCAGACCGGGATGCTATTCTTGTCTGACCTCCAAAATCTCGGTTTCCCATATGTCTTTCGATTCTTCTTCATTGGAAATTTTGATCTGTCCATTTGACATATTCCTTGTACTAGACACGTCTTGATATTTGCATCTGGGAAATCGATTCTAAACATTTTCTCCAATTTTCCGGCTGCAGTTTGTGTGTCTCTTTCTCAATGACAAGACGAATAATATTTCACGTATTCTTATGTTCCTTCTTACGTTTCTTTCTTCAACTGTGTTGGTGCCTAAATCTGCACCACGCGGTAAATTTTTTGAGCCAAAGTCAATTCTGTGGTGAGTAATTCACCAACAACAAAAATTCAATTCATTCATCCATTCAATAACCAAACTTACCGATTATTTTTCAGTTTTTTTTCTGGGTTTTCACTCCCATTATCTGAAACAGAATGATTAAAAGTTGAATAAAAATTATTTTTTATGGAAAACGCTCTTGCGGATTGCAGGATCGAAGGCTTTCACTACTTTGAAAAAGTAGTTTAATTCAAGGAAACTTTGGAATTACTTTATTATTTCTGCATCTGCACCGTTTTTTGTGTTTGACAGTTTTTTATAAATTCTTCCAATTTTCTGAAACAAACGACAAGGCCCATATTTTTTTTAAGTATCGATTAAAGCTTTTTTGGGAGAATTTCGCATAATTTTTACGCGCTTGTTCTAGGGAACAGCATGTTATCATTTCGTCACGATGTCTGTAATTTGCTTATTTCGAGCCGAAAATTGTCTTGAACGATTGTGTTGAACTCCCTGTAGAAGAATCCGTGGTCAGTTTCATTTCTGTCTGTCCTTTCATATGTACGCTAACTTTGGGAAGAAAAGACTTAGCGACTTGTCAGATTAGGTTTGGAGTCCAAATATCTCGGTGAAATTCGTTAATTGGTGGAATCGGTTGCTTAGTTTCCGAGTTAGGTCCATTTGAAATTTTGAGGTTAATTACTCGATATCTCAACAAGTCTTGACTCAATCATATTGGAACTTCGTGGGCAGTTTTGGAATACCAACGCGCAACTCATGGCAAAATTTCGTGTGGATCCAGTTTTTAGAAAATTTCAAAAAAAAATTTATTCGAAAAGTTTTGATGAACATTTGCAATTAGACTGAAACTTTGTAATCAGGTGGAGATTACCAACATGCAACTAGGTGCAAAATTTCGTGTTGATCTAATAGTTATAATTGGAACAAGCGCGTAAAAGCTCCTGTCAGTGCTTTTCTAGATTCTTTAGGTTTTTTGTGGGTTCTCACTCCAATATCTGAAGCAGACCTATTTAAAATAAAAAAATGTTTTTTTATAGAAAACGCCCTTGCGGATTGCAGGATCGAAACCTTCCATTACTTTGAAAACTGCACATGAAGGTGAAGCTGTATTCTGTGTGTGATAGTTCCTTATATGATTCTTTCAATTTTCTTGAAAAAAAGATAGAAAAAGCCCATACCTTTCCTTCAAGTATCGATTAGAGCTTATTTCGAGGGGATTTTGCATCATGTTTAGGTTTTTTCTGGTTTTTCACACCCAATATCTGAAACAGAACTATTAAAAATTGTGTTTTATTCCTTCGATTCTACAATCCGCAAAAGGCGTTTTCCATAAAAAAAAAAATTTTTATCCATTTTGGAATAGTTCTGTTTCAGATTTTGGTAGTGGAAACCAAGGAAAAACCCTAAAAAGGATGTAAAATCCTCCCAAAATAAGCTCTAATCGATACTTAAAACTTACAGATTTTTCAATGTTGATTGCTACTACACCAGTTTTTAAGTTGATAACATTTTAATGCCAGTTATAGGTCGGTTTAGAATAAGGTTCCGCATAAGATAAATTTTTTATTGTTCTCTCTATGTGTGGCTAAGTAGCTCGGGAATTGTCATTTGGGGGAAGTTGACCACTTACAAATCCAGTGTAACACCACTTCTCGATAGCGAAGACTTCTTCTCATTAGGCACTGGATAGATATCCTTGAAACATAGTTGAAAAATTACTGCCTCATTATGAATCTTTTTATTTCGTTCACCGAACGGCTTACTTCGGACTTATTCAACTAACAAACAATAAAATATATTTGATAACTGTCACTGACATAACTTGGGAACAACTATAGATTGAAATGTGAAATATATCATTTTCTACTATATAAGCTCATTGAGGAGAGTTGAGCCCTTAAATTCTATATATTCAAAACTTGCATATAATTACCAAAACTATTGCAAAGGTAATTTGGATGAAGTATTTCTAGATTTCGATTACGCATGCTTTCACCATTGAACACCAGCTTCCATTTGCTGGAACAAGTAAGCAGTTGATTTGATGTTCAATTGTATCTAAATTAATATGGAAATAATCGTCTCCAAATGTTATTGCTTCTATCAAATTCATTATACTGAATGCCAAAAAAACTTTGTGATCATGTTTACAAAAGAGGTATTTTAACGTAATTCGAAGTAATACGAGGGAGAGCACCATCTCCGAAACTCCGGGAATAGGGACAAGCGACTTTTAGTTGGCAATAAATGAAAAATGGAGTGGAAACTGATTTGTGAAATGCGATAAAAGGAACTTTATTGCGAATCAAGAAAAAGAACGATATAAAGTAAACTGAGATTTTCCCTCGGCGGTAAAAAGTCTCAAATATCGTCATTATTCACTGAAGATGTTAGCAGGGAGGGCAATCAGGCCATATTTTAAAAGTTTACGCGGAATACGAAAGTGTCAAAAGTAATTTATTATTTCTTTTCACATCATTATCAGGCTTTTCAAATTCTGTCGTACGAATAAAAGGAACGTATAACTTGGAAATAACCCCGGCTGTGGCTAATGGGGATATGGCATTGTGGGGAACAGGAAATCTATCAGCAAAAAACAGGGACGAAATTCAATTTCTCTACCGCAAAATTGTTACTCACGGTCAGTGAAAAATACACAACATTTTTATTTATGGTTTTTCATCTCTGAAAATGGAGTGAATTGACTAGAAAACAATGGCGGACTATTTCAGGATACAGAAGATACAATTGAAATTATTTCCATTCTGAATATTCATGTGGACGAAAGATTTTTTTACTGGCATTTCCCGAGCTCAATCATTATTTGAGGTCAACGTGGGCATTATATCACATTTCTAGAAATACGTTTTTAATTCCCGTTTTTTTTCCGAATATTCGGTATCTGTTTGACAAACATCCCAAAATACATAAGCTGAAATCGAAGCCCCAATTACGATTTCATTTTCATGATCGGCTCAAAGATATGCGTGGGATGGTTAATGGCTTTTCGGTCTGATGGGAATTTATTGCAAATATTTAAGTGGAAAAATGGTGAAGTATCGGATATGTCTCGGAATATACCAGAAAATTTCATATCAAAGCTTTGAAATTGGAAGAATGCTATCTCGCGATATTCTGCATTCGACATGAAATAGATGTTTCCTCAATATTTCTTCCTCACAATTCACCAAAATTAACGGAATATTTTGAATGATTTTTCAACCGAAACCGATCGATCGATCGTTTCAAACCCTTTTTATCGGCTATTCGCTATCTGCTTGCCAAACATTCTTGAATACCTGAGATCGAACGCCCTATTATGAATTCATTTTTAAGATCGCTCCAAAGGTATTTGTGTCTGCGTGATTTTTGAATATTTTTCCAAAAATGGTTTCAAACTGCTAGGTTTGAATCACTGATAACGAATCGGGTGTAAAAATCTATTTTGTCTGACTTGCCGTAGGCACGATCACAGGCGTACTTCAGGGTAGGTTGAATTTTGAAACGCGTCGGTGAAGTTCGTAAATGGGCAAAATCGGCCAGACGGTTTCGGAGTAAGTCATTTGAAATTAGGAGGTTATTCCCCTGATATTTCAGGAACTACTTGAGCAATTGGAATTGAACTTGAAAGTTAATTGAAGCAAGCCAATGCGGACTTTTTGCAAAATTTTGTTAAGATCATACTTTGAACAATTTGAAAAAATTTTTTCGGAAAAATGTATATAATACAATTCCTTGTTGTTTTCCTTGGTATTGTTATTGTTTTCAGAAACACTCAAAAAATGTCAAAACACAAAAAAAAATTATCAATAACATGCGAAATAAAGTGATGATCGTGTTATCAAAACAATTCGAAAAGGAAAATTAAATTTTTTTTTGAAGAATTCAATATTCTGGGATCTTCTGATCATATTTTTCTCATGAAATTCTCTATGAACCTTCAAGCTATCATATTTCGATACGCTACTGGATTCCAATTCGACCTCATTTACATTTTCGAGAATATCTGCGGAATCATAGGGATAGGGATAAGGATTTTACCCATTCAAGAATTCGGCCTTTGTAATTAATGTCCAATCCTACCCTACACTCGAGTTTCTTTCGGAAGTTATGGTGTTTACGATCAGCCGTGAGTACTTCCTTAATACTATAACAATATATTGAACCCTTCGAGAGTTCGCTGTATGTTTGCATCTACAGGGCGAATATTGTGACTCATGCCACTAAATTCTTTGGTTATTTTCTGATAATCCGCTTGTTGAATGATTCTGTTATTTAAGCTTTACATCGTCCTGAGTTTCTTTTCTTTAGCATCATTTGTGGTGATATATTTTATGACCTAAATTTCTTTGATTCTAGACAAGTTATGAGATCAAAGCGAAATATTCGATTAAACATTGGAACCATTGCGGAAGGGACTTTAGAAGCAATTCGTTCTGGGCAAAAATGTGGAAGTTACTGTGCAAAAGCAGAATTCTCTTGGGATAATGGGGGTATTGAGATGTGTATGTTTGATTTGAAGGTTGAAATAGAAAATAGGACGAGCCTCTTTGAGGTTGCCAAACCATATCTGATGAAAAAAATCTCAGTGTTAAGTTCTGGATGTTATTCTGTCCTTATTATATTTAAATTGAGGAATGAAGACATTAATCAACTTTCGATCTATTTAAACCAATTTCAAGACCCGACTCATTGGAAAATTCACGTACGTTGGAAGGGTTTTCCTAGGTATTGAATTCATCGGGACAAAGAAAATAGGTATCTGCTAGGGATGCAAAATGGTTCCTTTCCTTCAAGCATTGGCATCGAGGAACACCATTTTTACATACATTGAAGAGTATTTCTTAGTTTTTTCAAACTATATTCTTTTGATTTAGAATTCTTTTATGAAATGTCCATTATCATGCTGATCAAAAAGGTCAAAAGTTTGGATGGTCATTGATAGTCATGATTTTCCTTCGATTTTTTATATTTCACTCGACCCAATGTCAATCGTCAATGGAAATTTTCTCAAGGTATCCTTTCCATTCAACAGTGTTATTTCATTGATTGCAACTTGAAACGACTACATCTACATAATGATTTCCCTATTTCTCCGATTCTTTTATCTGACCAATGTAAAAACAATGGTAATTACGTAGAAATCTTCGATGTAAGGAATGAAGTCCTTGATTATGTCATTTTCAAGTGATCATAATTATTGATTATCGCTCATGAAATCATTAGAATCATGAAGAAGCGTATAATGAATAAAAATAGAAACATAATCATTTCACTGAGGTAATATCCTATTATTATGCATTCACTAATGTTTGAACGTGCATAAACTTTCATTGTATTTTTTCATGTTGGCTACAGCAGTGAACAGTCTCTTAGCGCTAATAATATCTCACGAAATTCCATCCTATTAAAAGTCAGCATTTTTGTGCGCATGTTCAAATTAGATCTTCTTTCACGTATCGCAAAATATTCTGTCGCTGAGATGTTATTAAATATTGACATCATTGTAAGCAGTGTGCTATCCTGAACAAAAAATCAGAAGTCCAACATTCGCTGTCCCTCCCAGTTCGGAAGATATGGGCCCCCAAAGTTTCGAATCGTTGCATTTTTAGGCCTCTTTCCACCATAAAAATCGATCACTGACTCTTTTAATATATTTCACAAATCATCTTCGACCTTCAACCAACGATTCTTTCGAAAATAGTCGTTATTTAATGGAAGAAAGTTGAAAAGTATTGGACAACCACTCAACCTCTATTTCTACGAAATATTTCTATTTATGTTAAAGTTAAGTTTCTCGCTGGCGAACGTATTATGACAGAAGAGTAGTTGCTGTAGGGAAATATGAAATTATGGATAACTGGATTCGATTGTAAGGAAACTGCTGTCACCGGAGAAGAGTTGGTTATTCCATTATAAGTCAAAACATTGAGAACATGTTTCAACAACACACTGAATATTGTACAAAAGACACAAAACACACTACTTAAAATCATTCTGAAAAAAAAATTAACGTTTTTCCACCGATAAGCTTTATCGGGGAAAAAATAAAATGTGAAACTATTGTACACTCACCAATGCTTGAAGAGAATGTTTATAGATAAGGAGAAATTCAATGAAAAAATAGGATGAACAGATCTACCACAAACATGAATGTTAATATCCGATCATTTAAAAAAACATTAACACAAAGAACTTTCTTTTTTTTTCGGTCCCAAATTTTTCAACACCTTACCAGTTGACCTAAAACAGATTCCAAAAGTAAAAATTACAATATTGAAACAAAAAAATTTGCTATGAATTATTCTAAGAGATTTTATGATTTACTGCATACAACATTAACTTGAGTGTACTTCTATATAAAAAAAAAATAAATGAATAAAAAAAGAACTTGCCATCGTTTCGACGTCCTCTCTTCTGTATTGATCACATCCGAAGGTAGAATATTCGATATTGGAGATCTAGTTAATTTGCTTACCCACCTTGTCAAACAGAAGTACATTTAACTTAAAATTTCTCTGATCGGGCACATGGCAGACAGGCATCCTGGCTAGGCTAATGTGGTCGATCTCGAAATTCATTCTAAAGAGCAATATATTATATGTTTGTTAATCTTTACTCTAATTTTAAGGGAAATAAATTGAATTGAATTTGTTTACGGTTTGTTTTTCGATGTTTTCTTTTAAACTTAAATCTTACAAAGGCTTCGAAATGGAGGTTGTTATTAGTCGAACTTTTTTTCTCGGTGTGACATCGAGATGGTCCGAGTTTAGAATAAAAGATGCAGGATATTTCAATAAAATAAGTTATACAATAACTTGTATTCAATGTAAAGATGGAAAGGAAACAATCTTTTACTCGTGGAAAGATATATAAAGGAAGTGTCAAATTGCGCGTTTTTTTTTAAATAAATAGAATATAGATGGCGCCACTGAATTCGTCTGGGTATTTTGACATTTAAGAAGTGTGATGTACGACATTCATAAGAATGGCTTCATACAAGATACAACAACGCGTTCAAATTGTTGAATTATTTTATGAAAGTCAGCGTTCTAGAAAATTACTTATTTTATGGTTTCCATAATCGTCCATCTCGAAGCACTATTGGTCGAATTATCAAAAAATTTCAGGAGACCGGTTCGGTGGAAGATCAAAAAAAAAGTGAAAAATACAGTCGTAGCGGTCGTTCACAAGAAAATATTGATTTGGTTCCTTGAAGTGTTGCTGAACATCAAGGAATGTCCATTGGACGACGTTCACAACAAGTTGAACTTAGTGGGTCCAAAACATGGCGAATTTCACACGGGGGTTTACCTCTGAAGGCATATAAGGTTCAAATAATACAGGAACTAAAGCCACTAGATAATTTAAAACGTCGTTTATTTGTCAATTTCACATCAATGAACATCCAGCTGATTCTTCTCAAAAAATCATGTTTTCCGATGAGGCACATTTTCAACTGGGTGACTCTGTTAATAAACAAAATTGTTGTATCTGGGTTGAGGAAAATCTACGAATTATTCATGAGAAACCTATGCATCCTAAACAAGTCACTGTTTGGTGTGCATTATGGTCAGGTGGTGGACCTTACTTATTTGGAAATGTTGCTGGTGAAGCTGTAACTGTCAATGGTGATCGATACCGTCAGATGATAATCGAATTTTTCTGTCCTGAACTAATGAATATTGATCTAGAGGACATTTGGTTTCAACAGGATGACGCTACCACCTTACTTTGCAAATGGCACAATCGAATTATTGAGAAAAAATTTCCTGGACGAATTATCTCCAGAAACAGTGATGTCAATTGGCCACCAAGATCATGTGATTTGACACCGATGGACTATTTTCTTCGGGGTCATGTGAAAAGCCAGGTCTATAAGAATAATCCACAATCGGTTCCTGAACTAAAGGATGTCTGTAGAGCTGCAAGAGGAGGCCATTTGACAGATATTATTTTTCGTATATAAATGTCATAACTGATACTTCAAATACCAATAAGTTTTTGAAAATAAATGCAAATTATGTGTTTCATTTATTCTAAAAAAAACGCATAAATTGAAACACCCTTCACATATATACGTTGAATTATGTATCGCTAGTTCCTGAAATATTGAGTAAACAGCCTCAAATATTCAAATCAAAACTCCGAAACCGGTTGGCCGATTCTACTCATTTCCTCGTGATATGTTCAAGAATTGAAATCGACAAAGACTAAAAATGTGGTACACTGTTGTGAAATATAAGGTCCGAGGTTTGTGTAAAGTTTTCTCGGCACCTTTGCTGTATTTCCTAAATGCAACTTGTTTTAGCTTTACCAGACCGTGATCCTTACCAGGATTTTGGTGCGCTCATTGAAATTTTATCCCTTGTGGAGGGCAGTGTGCTCTGCTATAAAATAACTCCTCTTCATTTGTCCCTCTAATTCAAGAACAACTTGTATATAACATTTAAGCAAATCAAAATTATAAAATTCACGTTTATGCTTAATAGTCAAAAATAGGTGTTGGAATTCTCAAAGCATATAATGCACGTCTACGACATCTGTTCTTACTAATACTTCCCGTTGGATTTCCATATTGTAACATTTTGGATGCAAGGGTGATTTGAATTTTATCATATCATTTTCTATTGACACTATCCTTCTCCACATAAACAGGTTCATATATCAGGAAGAAGAAAAAATAGGCCTCCTTGTAACATCTGTGATGTCAAATATTGAATGCAACATTCAAACGTGAAAAACTGCAACCCAGTAAACTAAATATATAGTATAGATTACTGATCGAAGCAGTAGACGCCTGGTCTTACCGGATTTCTGCAACAAGTTCCAAAAAGTGACAGTTTAATCTTGATTGAAACAACAATATAGAATATCTGTACGGGATGAAAATGTATGTGATCATATAAATATATAAAACATGGCATTTTTAGTTTGACTATATGCTAGCGAGATTTATGAACCTATCGTTTTTTTCATGTTGAATATATGATGTGCGGAAAGACTCCTTGAAGATGTAATATATTCCTAGCTGAATTTATGGTCACATGGATGTTATATATTATCATTAAGATATAGTATATTTTCCCTTTCTGTCGCGCCAAGGTGGACCGAGTACTTGTTTCAGCCAGTGTTCGAGTTATTCCTGAATAATGACCCTTAAGTCTCCATCAGTGCGAAAGAGATCTTCCACGAGTAAGTGGAATTCAAAAACCTAATGTGTGCGTTGGGTGCTTCTCTCCAGAAATAAGTGTGAGAATGAAGTTTCTGAAACATAGCTAGCTATTTCTTAATCTGATCAGCTGCAAATGGATAAACGGAACTTTCATTTTCATTCGAAAGGCGGCAACTCCTCAATAGATAAGAAAACATATTTTCAGTTAATGGGAACTTCTGCGAAGATGCCAGCGCCCTAACGGTTAAATTTGGAACCTGTCCAAGCTAGTAGTTTTATGTGAACAAACCGTAGAAATGTGGTGGGGAACGAATATTCATGAAGCAGAGCTAGAATATTTAAAGAAATCATTATAATTTGGTGTAAGATTTCTTGAGAAGGAACTTTTTCTTTGGATCACGATATAAAATCGTGCTTTAAATCGTTCCTGGAGGATAATTTCGATTTTAGTGTCTGTTGCTTGGTAGATCGAAATGAACCAATAACTAAGTTTACTTGAATTTCTGGAAAAATAGGCACCTCAATGAGTAACTCAAGGACTCTTGTTAATGTGAAGAAGTGCTGAATGCAGACCATATTATGTGGTGAATCTAGAATCAGTCCAAATGATATGACTTGTTCTCTTTGTTCACAAGCGAGTGAATCAATAAAATGAAAAGAGAACTTTTCTGCTTAAGTTCTTTTGCAACGTATTTCGAAAGAAAAGAAAACAGATAGACATATAATTGGTTTTATTTTCATACCACAGCAGCTCAAGATACACGAAAAAAATGAAAAAGGCCACAGCTGGTTGAACCTACCTATATAGAATTGAAAAATACTATTTTATTCATATGAATAACTTCTACTATATCAACTTTAACAGTATATCTAGTTTTTGTTAGGTTTTCAACCAGATCACTCTCTTTGAATATGATTTTTTGTAATAGCTGAAGTATAGGTAGCTGCAGAGGTGCTCGGTGTTTTCTCTGCAGGAACAGCATTTTCCATCGAAATTCTCTGTTTTTCATTTACACCTAAAAACATCTGGACATAGAGTTGTTTCGAAATATATACGTTGTAATTTACCTTACTGAAAATGAACATCTTCAGTGAAATGCAGTGAACATACTTTCATGTATTTCGTGACCCGTTTTCCAATCTTCAATTTCAAAATCTAGGCCTTTATTCCATCATCTAGATCCCTGCCAAATGCTGTTTCCAAATTAACTTTACTTCTTTTGGTTTTGGTAAAAATGACAACTTGAGGCAGTATAGATGATGCTTTCTTCTTTGACCATGAATAACATTGAACTGAGGCACACAACAATAGTCATTTCGGGAGGATGCCATTTCGAATTAATACAATCGATAATTTTATCGGAAAGAAAGGAATCGATTGATGAATACTACAAACACTTTTACTATACCAAAATTTCAACTCTGAGAACAACACAAAAGCTCGAAAATGAACTCTAAAAGTAAGTAAAATACGTTAGAATAACGGGCACGTCGAAAAACTACTAGCTTGGAAGTGTTCGAATTTCTAGCGCCAGAAGGAGTATCGCTTAGCAGTAGTTGCGAATAGCAAACATACAGATAGCAGATCCAAGGATGCTATTGCCGCTCACAGATCGTTCGACATACGGCACATAAAACTGTTAAGCCATATGCAAATCAGGCTGAAAAATCTGATTCTTTCTGAAGGGGAAAATATGGGAAATTATCATCAAATGAATTACTATGCCATTTTCTATGCATCATTTCAAATCTAGGTATTTAAAATGTTCCTAGTAGCTATTTTTATGTCTTATCGTGAATGCACCATCAAGGCCATAACCTAGAATTACTTATGTTGCTTTATGAACATAGCAAACACAGATTGGGTATCAGCTCTTCATTTAATATGAATAATGATAAAACACTTGACAGAACTCGGTTAAACATATTTGTTTCTTTTGGCGTTGCGAATTATGAAACTGTACACTCTTGCCAAAATATGCTTGATATCATTCGATGAAATAAAAAAGTTTATAGCAGCAGATCGAACATACATGAAGGACGTGGATTTGAAACACTAGCAAAACAAACAAGTGCATCGTATTTATTGATCCCGATAATTGTGACTCAGACGGAAATTATAGATAGGAAACATTGAGATATAATTCATATTGCAAAAAAAGATGATATAACTTGTTGATGCACCACCCACGTATCCCGGATAAAAATTATTCCATTGAATGGCGATTGAGGTTTTTTAATCTGTCCTAGTTGCAAATACCGAACTGCGCTAGTAATATTTCCTAATGCTGGTCACCCACTTTCCGCTTTAGCCGGCAGATATGCGGTTGTCGGTCATTAGAATTCTCAGGTGATTCCCAATTCATTCTTCCAAATTGGAAGTATATCTAAATTTATTAAAGGAAATTCAAGCATTTTTCTCAATAGTTGCATGGATTTTCCCTACCAATATCTGGAGCAGTATAAAGAAAGTCAATTGAAAAAATCGAAATCATTTCGAAAGTGTCTTCCTTCAGAAAACGGACGAACGAATTTTTTTCATTCAAATCAGAAGCTTAGTGTCTTGAGTATTATTCAAACCTTCATGATGTCATCTTATTTATCCACTTATTAAATTCGTCAAAGTGAACTCGATCCCATAAAAAAAATTGTTTCAACGAAATGGATATTCCAGAGAATGAATGATTAACCACCATAAGGAATTTGGACAAACAGTCCTTTGATTATAAAACATATCATCGAGAATAATATCGAATGAACCATCATAAACAAACCAATGTATTAAATGTTATTTTTTATGAGGTTATGTGGAGAAAAAATCAGAAGAATCGGTTTTAAGTTCAATACACATAAACAAGTATCAAACACTGAATAGAAATGAGAATACGTGAACAACATAAAGAATATGGATATTCAAACAAATCAAATAGCAAATCGTGTATGTTCAACAAACGGAAATAGAACGATAGATTGGGATAATACAAAAATAGTTATATATGATAAAATCAGATTTTTTAATAGGAAAAAATTAAGAAGCCAACATATATTGGAGTGAATTATTTTGCTCGATGACCAATGGAAATGAATCATATTTGGCAAAATTAAGAATTATAGAGAAGCCTTGTTGAAATTTTTTTCAACAATATACTTACCATATGATATCAACAACCGTAGCTACAGTTGTGCTCCGGTATTCTACGAATAATTACCAAGTTTATTTGCAGAAGTATTGCTTGAGATATTGAGGAAATATCCCCAAAAGTTCAACTGATTATGACTAATTCACTGTTTGGCAGATTTGGCCCATTAACTAATTTAACCGTCGACTTCTAATTCGCAACCCACACTAAAAGTTTCAAGTCGATTAGATTATCCGTACTTACGTAATCGTGCCTACAGGAGGTATCGATTTTGACATCGGATTCGTCATCAATTAGTCCAACCTAGCCGTTTAAGACCATTTTCGAGAAAAAATTCGAGAACTAAAGACATTTGAGCAAAACGATTGCACGCTGTTCCGTATATGGAAATATTATGAGTTTCCATATGAAGTGAATTTTCGGTTTAGTGTTTCTCGAAAATATCATATTCACAGCAATTCTGGAAATGAAAAGAAAATTTCAATGGGTGTATGATGATGGAGTCTAATACAGGCTGTGACACGTCACGTCACATTTACCCATTATTTATATTGTTTTAGTTATTATTCTGGTTCCTAATAAGTAGTCTATATCGCATGTTACGCAGGGCCGATTTCTAAATAATAATTTCTATGATTTGAATGGATCCGTTCCAGATATTGGAAGAGAAAACCCATGAAGTTTCAAAAAATTATTGTATTTATACCGTTTAACTACCCACATTTAGTGAACCCATGACGCAAATAGCCAAATATGTCAACCAGCAATTCAATTAAAAAATTGAAAATTCGGTTTGATTCGACTTTATGACAGTTCAATGCAACCAATAATTTGCTACGTTAACTTTCATTGGCAGATATCATATGATAGTGATATCATTCTCAATTAAAACACAATTATTCATCGAAAAGTGCTCACAAAATCAACTAGTTAATAAGTACCTGAACGAAATGGGTCGAAATTGCAATTGCTGACATATTACAGAATGACAATGAATGGTACAGATATCTGGCCAATATTGATACGAGTTGTTACAATACTGATTTAACATCGATACATTTAGTTTAACAAACCCGTAAATGTCAGTTCGCCTCCATAAAATTAATGTTAACTTGAACGATCGCAATTCAATGCTTGACAAAACCATAAATAATAGCTTGTCTAGGTAACATATGCAGGTTGGTTTTTAAGCGCGTGGGAGAACTCTGAATTGGACCAACTTACTATTACTTACATTCAATGGATGTCTAGTGCCTTTCATCGACAAAACAATTCCGATTGATTATTTGGCAATAATCCTATATATGATGAATTTCCCAAGAGTTTTCTATGTCCCTGAGCCTTACACTAAGTGCGCCCATCGGTCGTTTAGACGCTTGTTCTGAGCATAGAACTCTATATTACTACCTGGAAAGGATCCGACCCTTTTTCAACTAAGCTTAAAGCGTAACAAGGGGCAATGAAACAAAGATAGCGCTAATTACGGTAACCTCTCCTTGTCACACCCATTGAAGTAAATGGTGTTTAACGGCTCAAATTTGGTTTTACTTGGAAATTCTGGTAGTTAGGGTATTACATCGTTTAGAAAGTGCAATATTTTGGAAAATGAATATCTATTTTTCTCTGATATTTCATTACTTTCTCTGCCTTCACCGCGTGTGGTTCAAAACGTGAAGAATTATGTTGGTGTGAGCTGTGCATTGACGATTGACGATAGTTTCATCATTATTACAATAAATTCAAATAATAGGAACATAGGAAAATACTTCTCGAAAAGCACGGACTTGAAGTCAGGAAAATTTAAGCGCTGGTTGAAATTCATTGCCAATGCGAAATTTGATATACTTTTTTCCGATATTTTTGGAAATGTGTGTCGAATCGATCTGAAATTTCGAACATTTCTGTTCAGATTCGACTTCAAGGTCTGCGCCAAGTTTCATCGAAGTCTCATTGATAGTTTCCGAAAAAAATATTTTTTTAACGATTCTTCATGCAATCAGTTAGCAAGTTTCTATCTGATCGCATCAGTACTTCTTGAGATATAGAGGAAATAAAATAATATATTTGAAATAGATATAACTTCGAATTTAGAAGGTAAATTTTGCCCATTAACGAACTTGTTTTGAATTTTTTAAGTCGCTATAGCTTTTCTCGGTAGTAAGTTATCGTGGCAACTGGCGGCTGAATAGAATTCAGTTTAACATTGAACTCTTCATCAGTAAGTCCAACCTGGTCGCTTGGAACCATTTTCGGAAAAAAAACGCAAATTTACGGAGGATGATAACGCGCTGTTTCCCAGAAAAACCGCTCACTAAGTTGAAATTTCACTTGAACATGTGCGATCTTCTACAATCCTGCCTTCTTCACGAATTAGTCAGAAAAAAATTCAGGTTCTCTTAATTTGAAATGAAAAATTAAAAAGATTTAGAATAAATGCGACAGAGTTCTCTTTACTGCAATGAGGAAGAAAGAGATAGATACCCGTCCACTTCGCGGGTTGCATAAGCAACAAATTGGCTTCACTTGTCGCTCAAAACGGGTCCCTTCCAGGTATATATAGAGTTCATTGGTTCTGAGGAACAGCGCATTATAGCTTTGCCCAAATGTGCTTCAGAGGACGCATCAGAATCTGACGGTTGCGTTCCTTAATGTTCGAATCTGCTGAATGATTTCGGAGTTGAAGTTATTTGAAATTTTGAGATTATAACTTGATATAAGTTCTGGAACGACCGTCCGTATTGAAACTTTGTACATCGTTGCATACTGATTTGCAACGTCTATCGAAATTTGGTTTGGCCTGCAAAGTTAGCGTATTGAAAATGAAATCTTTCCAAATTGCCCTCGAGCAATCTAGTTTTCGAAAACTATTCATCAGATTCCGACGGAATTTTGCTCCAATTTTGAACCTGATATCTCACAACAGCCTCATCTTATTTTATTCTGAGAGATATCTGAAGAAATGTGCCAAATTTCATTTGGTTTTCTTTGGTATCGTTCATATTTCCGGAAAAACTCCAAAATACTGATACAACAAGGATAAAACCTTATGCTATTCGAAAAATTAGGATAGAGATCGTGTCATAAAATCAATAAAAAAAAATTGTTCCGGGAAAAAATTTTTTTGGAATTACTCCATCAGGCTCCAGAAGAAACTCACCGAGAACTAACACTCTATATTACACAATTGTTAACCGAAGTTTAATTCAATCCGATCTCAACTTTTGGAGATATTGGAAAAAAAATGTCAAATCCATAATTTTTCTAGGTAACATTGATATTTCCCGAATAACTCAAAAAAAATAAATCGAATTATGATGAAACTTGGTTACTAGTTAGAAAATGCTGCTGCACTAAATTAGGCGTAATTTCGTCATCATGGTGTCATATGAACGATCCGAAAGAAATAATTCAGAATTTCTTCGTCGAATATTCCAATCCAAACTGTGCATCAACCTTCATTTCAATACGTGAAAAAAGGCCCGTTTTGGCAACGAATTTTAACATGTGCGCAAAAACTTCTGACTTCATGTCAGTGCTTTTCTAGAATTATTTATGATGAAGCAAAATTCAGTAACTAGCCATCATTGTGGCTTCGGAGTCACTGTTTCCAAATTTACTTCTTTACTTTACTTTAATTCAAGGGCGTACAAGTTCTCTTGAACTAAGGAAGGTGAGAAGATTCTTGAACCTATAAGCATTACTTAGAATATAATGTAGATTCATATGAATAAAGCAATGTTGGGTTATATCGATTCCTACCTAAAACTATAGGCTGTCCTGTTGAAAAATGCATTACCTCTTTTGCGCTTTGGCCTTCTGGGACTATATATACATGTTTGAAGGTTTAGTTCTTCCTTTGACTATATTCCCTAGCAAATCTACGGCAAATGCGTGTTCGGAAACCGTTATATGAAATGATAACGCTGTTCGATATCGATAATGTAGATTGAGTTGCTCCCTTGAGAATATCATGGACACAGAATTATTTCGATTTAAAAAATTCCAAACAATTGCTCATTATTTACTATGCGAACTGCGTACACTTTCTCTCCTCGCAGACCGGTGACTATCTGATTGATATAAAAATTGAATTCAGCATAAACAATTGATTTTTTGTCAGCTTTAATCAGGTCTAGAGAAAAATTTTCCTGCGTCCCTGATTTTCACGCAATGAAGTTGGTTTATTCGAATAAACAGCTTGAAGGAGTATTCTTTTAGGAAATGTTTTAGATCGTTCACAATCTCAAAGTGTTATACACAGTGCCATATTGAAAAGGAAACAGATATCTTCTGTAGTAAAATCTATTCGGAAAACCGCTCTGACCTGTCAATTTTATGCTTGAGAAGGACAATGGCATCCATGTGCGTGGCAATTCAAAATTTGAACTAGGTTCATGCGATATGTTGTTGAAAGGGTAGGATTCTTTCAACCAGTAAACTCTTTGGGTTCAAATATAAAACCTGTCTGACAGTAGGCGGAGGTTCATTTGCTGGAAAAACAGACTTTTATTTAATTTTCGATTGTTCTGTCTCAGATATTGGAAGTGAAAACCCAGAAATAACCTATGAAATAATGCAAAATCCTCCGAAAATGAGCTTAAATCGATATTCATTATGTATGGGGTAACATTAGAAAAAAATTTACTCATCGATATTTAGCTGATAAATTTTTGAGAAAAAAATCAGTCAGCATCTGGCCAACAAGTTGAAGAGGGCAACATACCGACATATCGGCATCTTCTTCAACACTGCAGCAGTAATATTTTTTGTCTTTTTGAAGGTTTTAAATCGAGAAAAGCAGAATAAGGACGAAAACGATAAATTACTACACGAAATGCTAACTCACTAGGCCAAATATGTTGGTCGTGAAATGAACGAAGTGCTATATGAACTTCGCGAACACATGTGTTTATTTCAAAGGAAATTCCCGCAATGTGGAAGCGTTGTCTTGAACGATCCATGATGAACTGCCAAACGCTAAAGGTCAACACAGGTTGACATTCTCAACTGTCGAATCAACAACCACTACTCATGCAGCAAAAATAACACTCTTCAAGACCGATTTACTTCAGACGAGCGGTGCTCATTCTATCCCCATTCGATCAAATTTTTCTAGTATAAACAGACGACAGACAGAAGATTCTATGTGAAACCGGGTCCATATGAGTGTAATGCGAACAGCGAATGCCATACATCACAGGAAGTTTTATGGTCCGATGTAACGTTCTTTCTGCTCCGTCAGGACTCGGTTTTCAACTAGAACGATGCATTCGAATGTATTTTTCGAGGCTGAGCTCGAGTGCCGTCCAAACTATTCGCCGAATAGTTTGTCAAATTTTATTGCATTCGCTGCTCGGAATACACTCATCTTACACCCGGCTTAAAGCCGAGTCCATATGATTGTAATGCGAACAGCGAATGCCATAAATCACAGGAAGTTTTATGGTTCCAGGCTTCGGTCTTTCTGCAGCGTCAGGACTCGATTCTCAACTCGAACGATGCATTTGAATTTATTATTCGAGGCTAAAGCCGGGTCCAGATAGGTGCACTCGAGCTCAGCCTGTAATGAAACGTTCAAATGCATCGTTCGAGTTGAGAACCGAATCCTGACGGAGCAGAGAGAACGCTGCCTAGAACCATAAAACTCCCTGTGATTTATGGCATCTGCTGTTCGCAATACACTCATCTGGGCCCGGCTTAAGCTCGAGTGCAGCCACACTATTCGCCGAATCGTTTATCAAATTTCATTGCATTCGGTGTTCGGATTAGACTCATTTCGGCGGTAGCTCAGTGGTTAGAGCGATAGCCCCATGATCGTAAGGTCTGGGGTTCAAGCCCTTGGCCAGGAAATAACTTTTCCGGTTTTTAGGGGACCGTCCAACCATTCGCTGTTGGGTAAACAACTAACAGTGCTGTTCCTAACGTGGCGCAAGGAATTAGTAACAAAGCCTGCACAAAACCCACCCGGTATCCTAACTCGAACAAGCCTAAGCTTCTGAGGGGTTTCGTTGGAGCCTAGGATAGTCAGAAAATATACAAATACAAAAAAAAAATACAAATTTGGACCCGGCTTAATGTGTAAACGCTAAAAACGTGCTTTCGTTTACATTAAAAGATCAACGAAAATGTTCTTAATAATCGATTAAAGCCTATTTCGGGAGGATTGTGCATCATTTGTTGGTGTTCTTGATAGAAAATGGAATAAAAATTGTTTCCTTATGGAAAACGCCCTTGCAGATTGTAGGATTGAACTATTTGTCAAGGAAAGTTTCTTGTAAAACAGGTTGGTTAATGAACTAAACTGGAACAACACTAACGATAAACAAAAAGAACTGTAACTTTTGTATTGTTCCAGTATTGCTCATTAGGCAACCTGTTTTCATAGAAACTGCCCTTGACCAATAGTACAATCCTGCAATCCGCAATGGCGTTTTCCATGAAGAAACAATTTTATTTAATTTTGATAGTTCTGTTTCATATAGTGGCAGTGAAAACTCAGGAAAAAACTACAAAAACTATGTTCTTATTCTTCCTCTTGCTCTATGTTATTTTGGTTTAAAACCTCCTTAAGATGGCGTTCTCTGCAACTAGTAACTTCGAAGGCCGGTCGCTGTAGTTATAAATTTCGATTAATAAATTGCCTGTAGTTTTTTACGTAGAAGATACCAAACCAAAATTGAGTGGTTTTATTGCCGGATTAGTCATTTCGCCCCTGATGAATAGCATCTCATCTAGTTAATCCGCAGGATAAATGGAGATTCAACGCAAAATAGTTGCTCCTGAAAATGACAAACAGAGAGGCATGTAAATGAAATTGCATAATTTGGGCGCATACCAACGGGACGTCGACTTGTAGCAGATGTGCGTCTTCTGATCGATTTATCAATTCAGCGAAACGTCAACATCTGTAGTTTACGTATATTGAATGAATGAGCAACGTTGTAGTTGAAAATTAGATCAGTGTGAGTTATTGGAAGCCACCCCCAAAAGTACCGCATAAACGAATTATAAGAATGCCGCTGTGGAGAGTGGATTTCTATATTTTTCTGCCCGTCATTTCCTAGGGGGAGATACAACAATGAATTATTGGAATTTATTGAAATCGCAGAGAATAGCATCAAGTTTGAATCAACTTAATGCGATCCTCCCTTTATTGTCACTGTGCACAGCGTGAATTTCACGGGGGCATTTTTCGATTAGTACAAAGGAAAAAGTAGGGGGGACATCAAAGAGATTTGTTTTGTACAAAATATATCTGTGATAGTCGGTATTGGCATTTGGTTTACGGGACACGATGAAAGAGTAACGAGGATTCTCAATTTTTTTAGTGTTTATTTGCTCTCTACTATTTCTTCCTTCCATTTCGAAGTTCACTTCGATTAAATCCTTTGAAGTACTAGACTACTACAAATATTGGGAACATGAAATTTCGAATGGGCATATTTACGCAATCATTTGGCGGATTTTCCCCTTTCACGAATTCGTCCTTCTTTATTGAGCCCCAAACCAACTCTGCAAATATCGAATCTATAGGTTGCTTCTTTTGGAAGTTATTGAACTTGCGATCAACCGTTTTGGTAACTTCAAAACGTCAAATTCGTATAACTCCGGTACCGTTCGGCCTATTGTGCCCATAAAAACATCGAATTTCGATAGGATATATACAATTTTCAATTTCAGTATACTCTCAGGGTTCCCGAACCAATTACTTATTTGTCAATCACTATAACTTTGACATCTTCCATCGAGTCTTCTTGAGATAAAAGAAAGATTTCATTGATATCGAGCAAAATTTGGGAAAAACTAATAGGGCCACATTTGCATTCGATTCTGGCTATATCAATTGATCTTTAATCATGCCATTCATATGCTGTGAAATAACTCTTACTGATTGATGATACATTATCATGGAGATGAATTGAACTATCAGCTGAATTTTGAAAAGAATTGAAGTACTAAAGGTACCGATTTCAATTTTACGAATTCGGGTTTGTTATTGAAATTGGCACACCCATTTAAGAAGTCGTTATTCCACTTACAACCTGTTGCACGATAGCAAAAAAAATTGTCAGTGTTTCTGAAAGCAAGTGACCTAAGCAGATCAATATAACTACACACCCTTAAGCCGGGTCCAGATGAGTGTAACCCGAACAGCGAATGCAATTGAATTTGATATACGATTCGGCGAATAGTGTGGACTGCACTCGAGCTCATTCCCGAATGTTGCATTCAAATGCAGCTTTCGAGTTGAAAACCGAGTCTCTACGGAGCAGAGAGAGCGCTGCCTCGATCCATAAAACTCCCTCTATTTTATTGCATTCGCTGTTCGGATTAAAATGATCTGGACCCGGCTTTACTTGCCGAATTAGCGATAAAACCATAAATAACACTCCAAAACTGTTCTTTTTTCACTGTAAAACCTTATTTGCACACGTAAACCATATACAATAATTCTGAACACGTAAAAATTCTCAAACCATTTTTTGGATCCACTCTTTCCGTCACAGTAGTATCATTCCGTAGCATTGGATTGAACCTGTCGAAAGTATAGCCAGATTTCTTGTGCACCAAGATTAGTAGATTTATAACTGTCAATGAACAGAGCTACTTTGTAGTTGGTATAGAACAGGAGCAAGACTCAGTGTGTGAGGAACGAGAGTCAATCTCAGGAAAGGGTTTTCTTCTGTTGTCATTTTATGCACTAGTCTCCATGGTACTCCATGACGTGTGACATAGAATGTTATATTGTGTAATTTTTTTTAATGGCTATGGGCACCGAATCGCAACATATTTTCATTGAAGTGCATGCGCTTGAAAAGTGACGGTTCTCAAGATATTCTGGCTCGAAGAAGTTACGGTAATGAGTAACCAGTACTTGTTTAGTTATCGATGTGGAAATGAAAAAAAAACTCCAACTTTTGCTCTGACGTTACGACTTGCTCCTTTCCCATGCCGATCCATTTCGATATCTCAAAAGTTAAATTCCCTTTTACTGTAAGTTTCGAGAATGGATGCCGAGAAACAAAACCAACGATTGGAAAGTTGCAGAAAATAGGGATTCTTCTGTCGAAACCCCGCTGGGGAAAATAATCGAGATAGTAACCTCGTTCTCCGCAAAGTCTACGCTAAATTTGGTACAGTATTTTGAATTGAGTTCTTGCCATCAAGCTACCTTTTAGTTTTGAAGTCCGATAGAACGGCGCTAATTTAAAACTTAAATAGCTTTCTCTTCCTAGTGGTCCGCCAAAATTTAACTAGTGTTTCAACTAATTTTCTGAAAGCTTTCAGCTCACCTTAGCGACAAAGTGTTCGGAAACAGTCCGGCTAGTTTAACAGACTTTATCAGCTGATATATTAAGGACATGGAAGCTACATTTCAGTGGCGTGCACTCAATTAGTGAAGATTTTCATGCACATTTTTTGAGCTTTTCTTTAATGGCCATCAGCACTTCTCCATTTTTGATGACGGCTTAACGTCGAAAGACCAAATTTTTTGCAATCATGTCAGAATAGTTTTTTCGCTATACAAGAAAACAATAATTTATAATGATTCATGACAATATACGTGATTTCTCAGATTGAAACAGAACTCGTCCGTGGATAGGTCGCTTGCATGTAGTGAAATAAAATATCTAATTTTTTGTTTTTCTCAATCTATTTCGATACAAGAGTTTCAAATAACTCTGTATCAAAAAAAATGCAAATTGGGAGGAACGAGGTAGATCGCCTGCTATACCTCACACTTCACAGCACGATTCTACGATCGGCACAGCTTACGCTTTACATAAGCTTGGTAGAGTAGAGGGTATACGAAAAGATAGAGAGATTGTGTCTGACTTTTAACATCACGGAATGCTTGAAGATCCCAGCAGTTGAAGAGCCACTCTTGGGTTCCAAATTTGAATGATCGATGGTATTGCCTTGTGGTATTTCCTCAATAACTGAAGAAATACAGCTGTTGCGACGAATTTGAACAAGGGCATGAAATCTTTTTGGATATTTAAAAATCGTTGATACCTATGCTACTAGATCACAATATACTCTTAATGCTTGGGAAGAGAAATATCTTTTTAATCAGTTTCGATATTATAATTTTCATATTCATACAATTTTCTATATTCCTGAGAAGCCTGTGCGGGTAGTTCAGGCGTGTTGAGTTTTAATTGACTATAGATAATTGATTCTTCTCGGTAAATTTTTGTTGACCTTATATATTTCATCGTCAGCTTTGCACCCTTTGACGGGTTCAATTGGGCGTGTTACGCCTCTGCTCGTTTTGAAACGAGGAGAATATTGAATTAATGTTGAAGTATTGTTCTGCGAATTATTCGCTCTAAATCGAATTATAGCTCGCATCTAAGGGGGTTGTAAACAAAGTGGTCAGAACACCCCCCTAGTCTGGAGTTAAAATATGTGGAGTTCACCCTGTGAAAGCTTTCGTCGCCGTCTAGACGCGTAAATTGATTATTGCTAGCCTTCTACTAAATGTCAACTCAGTGATCAAAACCTTTTCATAGTGCTCTTTCTCCTTTTCATAGTGCTCTTTCTGCTGACGTAACGTTTCTGGTGCATTCTATATATAGAATCAATTTTCACGCGCTTGTCGTCAGAATGTCTGTAATTTTTGAATTTCAAGCCGAAAATGGCCTCGAAACATTGGGTTGAACACCCTGAAGAAGAATCCGTGGTCAAAGTCAATTCTGCCCGTCCGTCCATATGTACTCTAACTTTCGAAAGAAAAACTCTAGCAACTTGAAATTGCCAGATTAGAGAGATATTGCAGTGTCAAATTTGTGTGACCTTATTAGCGCGAACGTTATTTTTGACAGCTAAGCATGCGCAGATTCAGTTTCAGAATAACGCGACGTTAATAGCGTTAGCGTCTTACGTTATTTACGGAACATTGCGAGCCGCAATTTACGTTGCGTTATTCTATATCGGAAGGAATCGTTAAGCTTCGGGCTCTTCCGGCTCCGATCACTGTCATAGAAAAGCTGTTTGTTAATATGTTTTTCGGAATTAATTACACAACTTCCTCAGATTTTTCAAATTTATTTTACAATACCTCTTACATACAACTGATATTAGACATTTAGATTTATTAGTGCTACCTAAGCAAATCTTTTTCATAAATAGGTATTTGTTACTTTTTCACAAATTAAGAAATACTGCTGGACCCCTCTACATGAGGGGTTGGAAATTAGGAATAGTTTGAACCACACCAATTATATTGTGTAATATAACTAATTCCACTTCTTCTGCAATAGCACCACGTGAAATTACCGCTTTCGATTCCATTTTCATTTTGTCCAGAATCACACTAATGCAGAAATGCAAATTATCAAGCTTTAGGAGTTTAAACGTATGTTTGTAACACAAAAATCTGACGTCTCACATAACCTAACCAAACAAACTGATAACTAACGTAACGGTTACAAAAACGTGTAGCAATACGTCTACTTCTGGAACGACCGTTAAATCCACGTTAACCACCAAAAAATTAGAAAAATTATTTTTACAACAAGAAAAAATAGAGTGGACGCAAGTACCCCCAAAAATAAATATAATGTATTATATAATCTATGGCAGCGACTTTCGCATATGTTATAATTATAACATTATTACCATTCGTCTTTTCTGATAACACAAACGGAAGGTTTTCTTCCTCTACGATCCCGATGGGAACCCGAAAATAATTCGTGGTTAGGTTTCATCGCTTTCAGAACTGTTTTAGGATAGTTCAAAATCGGGCTTCAACAGCGCATCAATTCTGCGCAGTTTTAGGACTGTCCTACAACGGTTCTGAAGTTCGAAACCAAAACAAAGCTAATGGGCGAAATCATTCGAATAATTTCAGAGTTAGGCCCGTTGAGGTTAATTTATCGATATCTCATGAAGTAGTGATTCGACCAGATTCAAACTTACTGCAAAATTCCGTGTGGATTCAGTTTTAAAAAAATTTAAGAAAAGTTTATTCGAAAATTTTACAAATTCTGGTTGAAATTTTTTTCCTCCAAAAAAATCGATGAGATTTCAACGAAATTTGGCCCAAATCTTGAAGTCAGTATTTAATAACAATGTTCCGAATTCCAACTCAATCCGATATTTACTTTCGGAGATATAAGGAAAAAAATATGCCAAATTTCGTTGTTAGTTGTAATTTTAACGTTATTTCCGCAATATCTCAAGAAGTACGAATGGAATCAGATTGAATCTTCGTAATAAGTTCGAGAATACCAACGCGCAACTAATGCAAAAATTCGTGTTGATCTAGCTGTTAGAGTTTGAACAAGCGCGTAAAAGCTCCTGACCTCACGTCAATCTTTTTCTAGAATTTTAGGTATAATAAGATTTCGTGTTATTTCAGGATAGCTTTTGAATTATTCCTCCTAGCGTTCCTCGTAAATCAAGATAGAAATATCTCTTTCATCGTGAATACATTCCCAAACACTTCTAGGCCCGAGATTTAAATTTCTCATTAGCCTAATCTTTTCTTAAATCTCTCTGCTAATTATTTTCTATGGATATTAAGAGCATAGTCTGCGAATTAATGGTCGAAAATAGAAACGTTGTTTTTTCTTCTGTCGTGTAATTAAGGTTTTCCTTCTTTATCCTTGGAGCTTCGACATTATTTCAAGAAGGATAGTTCACAGTATTAGTCTTTCGTGGAATAATTTTGAAACAACATGGTAATAAAGCAGGTTGAGCCTACTGCGGGAATGTTGTAGGGAGAAACGTGCTATCATATTGCCCAGATATCTGTAGTTTTGGATTTTTTCCTCAATATGACTAGGGTGGACCCACCGATAAATAATCCAATCAAATTCTATTCTGTAGGCCAGCCGTTGCCTCGAACTTTTCTAACTGAGCTAGCAAAGTGAAATTTCAGGGTTGATAGTGCATTAGAATGCGATGGTTGAGTTGAGGTAATAAGCCAAATCCGCCAAACGGTCTCGGGGTTATACTCATCTGACTTTGCGAGGTTAAATGGAAATTTTCATGACTACTGATAGGATCAAACTGAAAATTGATAGTTGTGAATAGATTTTTGCCTATTAACGAAATCAACCCAGATGATTAACATCCAAACTAAAAATCTCAGAATTCTCCATGAGTGGATCAAAAATCGTTTGAGACCACTGTCAGCCCAAAATACTGGAATACATTTTGATTTACTCTTATCCCCTAAAAGAAGCGCGTGTGAATTAACAAGAGCCCAAAAAATTATTTCAAATACATGGTTGTAAACGTCGGTCTCCAATAAAAGAAATATCAATTGATCGTTATTATTTGACAATAATGAATTCTTCAATGTTTCTAGATTCAAGCAAAAAACGAGAATATAATTGGAGACTTCAAACAATATGGTTCGAATTCATTTTTGTGGATATTTGGATAGTTGCCTATTGATCCGTTTTTCCATTGCGGCCAAGTAGTTTGAAAAAAACTCAGATCTGATTTTCGACTTTTCGGTAAGCTGAATACAAAATTTAATCCTAAGGACAAAGCATAATGGAATGCAGCGCATCCTATGGATTTTTTTAAAGTTTTTTTTCTGGGTTTTCACTCCCAATATCTGAAACAGAACTTTCAAAAATTGTATAAAAATTGTTTTTTTTTATGGGAAACGCCCTTGTGGGTTGCAGGATAGAACAAGTTGTCAAGGCCAGTTTCTTGGAAAACAAATTGCCTAGAGAAAAATACCGGAACAATACAAACGATAAACAGAGCGAACTGTGCCGCTTCAGAGTACAAATCTGTCTCTCTCATCAAACAAACGAGAAAATTTTCAAAATTATTTTTTTTTTATTTTTCGTTCTGAGACTAGTTCCATCCTGTAATCCGCAAGGGCGTATTCCATAAATAAACAATTTTATTTAAGTTTTCATAGTTCCCTTTCAGATATTGGATGAAAACCCAGAAAAAACCTGAAAAATTATTCAAAATCCTCCCAAAATAAGCTTTCATCGATACTTGATCGCATTAGTATTCCTCGAGGTATTCCAGGAATTATTCGAAACGGATATAACTCCGAAATCGTTTGCAATATTTTGCCCTTTAATGAACTCAACCGAGATATTTCAGTATCGATTGAAGGATATTGTTTAGGATTTTGCTTCATTTTGTGCGTTTTTTATGGGATATAATTCCCAATATGTAAAATAGAATTATTAAATAATTATTTATTCTTATATCTTTTTTGCATGTTCTGGGGAACAGCGTGCTATTATTCTGCCGCAATGTCTGTAAATTTTGAGCAAAAACTGGTCCAGGTTGGATTCAGGTTGGATTTCAGAGACTCTTAAAATTTTTGATTTTGGTTCCCAATTTGTCAGGAACTTCCTATGGGGATCAGATTGAAACTTAGTTATTAGTTGTAGAATGCAAACGCTCAACAGTTTTCAAATTTCGGTAGGGATCGTATCGTAAATATTCCAAATTTTTCGGAAACAACTAATCAGATTCCAATCAAATTTCGCAAAAGTTCCTAGAATTAGTATTTTACAACAGAGTACCAAATTTCAGTTTCATCCGATATCCATTTTCGGAGATATTGCGAAAAATTGTTACGAAATATTCAATGGAAGGCACTAAAATATTATTATTTTTTCTGGATTTTCACTTCCATTATCTAAACGAGAACTGAAAATTAAATGGAAATCATCATTTTCAGAAAACGCAATTACGGATTGCAAAAAGGAAAGTATTGAAAGAATTGGTTTCCTGCGAATTTTTTATTGATTCTCTTATTCAGAATCAGACTATGAAATTTCGTTAATCTTCATTAGGCGAACATTTTTCTAGAATCTGCCTTGACAAATAGTTTGAATACCGGAATCCGCAACGGCGTTTTCTGTAATATTTTTATTTAATTACGAATACTTCTTTTTTTATATTGAGAGTGAAATCCCAGAAAAAAACTGAAAAATAATGCAGTATCCTCCCAAAATGTCCTTTCATCGATACTGAGACAATATATTTTCGAATTCTCCTCAATGAAAATGTTCGAATTCTTTTTTTGAGTGTATTCCGATTGTAGAACTATTGATCCGTGTCCCCATTGCGGTCAAATAGATTGAAAAGAACTAACATCTTTTTTTCGGCAAAGCCGTATACAATATTTAATCCTAAGCACAATGCATAATAGAATTCAGCGGGTCGTCAAATAGACAGGCAACGTTTAGATCTCTGATATCTCCATCCGCTCTAGGCAGCCATATTTTAAGCACCATGCAGAGAAGTCTCCGCACATTTAGACCCTTATCTGGCCTTAGCCATCTGTTCATCTGATGAAAGAATAAGACGACAATGGTCCCATGCGAGCGTAGAACTCGTAACAACGTAACACCCTCATGGTACATCTGTTGAAATTGCGTCCTCTTAGGTTAGAGTTCAATGGGAATAGAGCAGATGAAGTGGTCCTTGCGATTAGTCGCGCGCCTGTCCCAAGTGGATCTTGAGCTATTCTCCTGAGTACTGACTTTCCAATAAATATCCTCAATAGAAAATTTAGTTTTTGAGGGGAATTGAGAACACAACTCTATTAAACCATTCACAAATTCAGTGTTCGAATTCGTTGTCAAAGCTGTATCATTTTTTCAAGTTTTGACTGCGTCAACTGAAGCATGATACAAATATTTGCCAAATTTATTGAAATCTCATGACAAGATATCTGAGAACACATTGTTTTTCAAGGAAATTCCAAAAACTCTCGAAAACAATTTCACTTTTAATTTTCCACCGATACTATCTCTACGAAATTCACATTGGGCGTTAGTATTCTACAACAAGATACACAGTTTCGTTCTGATCGCTTGGGGATTTCTTGAGATATTGAGGAAATAATTTCAATATTTCTTAATAACAACAAATTTTTAAACAATTTTTCCTCAATGTCTCCGAAAATATACATAGGATCCAAATGAAATTTGAAACAATGTTTTCAAATATCTACCTCAACTCTGTACTAAATGCTTTTGACGCGCCATCTGTTAACGATGTCGGATATGTCAAATTGATAAATATATTGGATATCACACATTTTATTTTTAAAACCACCAACTCGTTATTATAATGTGTTTTGTGAATAATAAATGAATTTGTAAAATAAATCAATATATGGTCACACCAAAAAAATATATTTCTACAGCTAGTATATATATATTGACTCAAAAAAAGTATATTTGCAAATACATTGCTGTCCCAAACGGCGCCTGATACACTGTTTCAGTTTCTTGAACTTATGCATATAAAGTAAATCCTTTATATTTGGATATATATTCTTCATCTGGATCATGCATTTTTGTTTCCTTCACAGGCTTAGGTTTTTCGTTATTTTCAGTTACTTCTGACATTTTATTGCGAGTCCAGTTGTTTCTCTGTAGTTTTCTTCCATTTAAGTTTCATTTCCATTTACCTGCTATTTATTTGTTTAGCGTTGTTCATTTCCCCACTTTATTTTTAAATTGCGTTCATAAAATGTTTTGTTAAGTTGTTTCATTTCAGATAACACATTTATTTTTTTCTCTGTGATATAGTTCATTTTTCACCTGCTCCTACTCTCTTACCTTTTCTACCACATAATCTTTATTCCTTCTTCCAATATTCATTCAACTTGTTTCAATTTCTTTTTTTTTCAATAATACTCAATACTTTTCAAGCCATATAATTCGTTGATGTTATTATCGAAAGATGGATGAACTTCGTGACTTCTATGTTTAAATTTTTATACCTTCTTAATTCTTACATACTGTCTATAACCATGCCCACCTTAATATCAATATAAACTTCCTGAGATATTTCACATTATCCGTGGAGCAGTAATAGATATTGTGACTCAGGAATTTGTTTATAGGCTTCCTATCTATTGTCAGGATGTGAACTGCGAGCATTTTGAATTTTCAAAATAATTTTCTCTGAATTATTATTGTAGGTAATCCCATTGATGTCAAATCGAATAAGATAATGAGTAAATGTCAATTGCTTCAGTTCTTCGTTTTACAGAATATTTCCATCAAACCCAGTATGTACGTTCTCGAAATATTGAATTGAAAAAATTCAGGATATTTCGGCTTATTGAGCTCATCTTCATACCCGTCCTTTTCGTTGTAAGAATAACTAGGTTCATACTACACGTCAACCCTGTATTTTCCAAACAGACCCAACCCACGTGCAAAAGTGGCACATTTTTTGCACTTCATGTCAATCGTCGCTTTCCAGTCATTTTCATGTCAAAAATGAATACAAGTGATCAAAATGTAAATGCAAAGTAGCGCAAAAACTCTGTTTACTACAAGTCAGTTTATCCCAGGAAGTTTATGTATATAATTGATACGATATGATTGAATCTTGATTGAGAGATTAAACTGCACTCTACGTTAATGAGAGATCAAGTATGTCATGTGAAGTCAAAGCCGCCGTTTGCTTAATAGAACAACAAGGGTTGCCCCATTTGAAATAATCTCGTGCTACGAAGATGGGTAGTAGGTAACAATAATTTTCTCTTTGTTACATTCTGGGAATTTGGCGAATGACATTATGGAACAAAACATCGTAATTCATCATTGCCTCGTGTGTTTTGGTGTTTAGAATTAAGCTGGCCCCCGTCTTCGGAATGGCATTCAGGATTATATAAAGGAACTCCTCTTTGTTAGAGTTTGTATGATATGAACTTATCTGCGACAATGAGGACTTGGATAACACAGACATTTTCTTATTAAACTTCTCTTACTTGTGAATTATTGTTTCATTTTGTCCATGTTTCTATGAAATGAGTCTAGTGGTTTGCTATATATTGCTATATATCATAAAGGAATCTTAGTATCGATTAAAGCTTATTTTGGGAGGATTTCGCATAATTTTTTTATAAGGTTTTCTATGGGTTTCCACTCCCAATATCTGAAACAGAACTATTGAAAATTAAATAAAAAAAAATTTCCATGAAAAACGCCCTTGCGGATTACAGTATCGAACTATTTGTCAAGGGCAGTTTCTATTAAAACTGATTGCCTAATGAACAATACAGGAACAATACAAACGATAAACAAAGCGAACTGTGACGTTTCAGAGTACAAATCTGACTCTTTCATCAGACAAAGCAGAAAATAATTCTGCTGTGTCTGATGAAAGAGTCAGATTTGTACACTGAAACGTCACATTGATTTTTCTTTATAGTTTTTATTGTTCCTGTATTGTACATTAGGCAATCTATTTGGCAAGAAACTGCCCTCGACAAATAGTTTGATACTGCAATCGGCAAGGGCGTTTTTCATGAAAAAAACAATTTTGTTTAATTTTCAATAGTTCTATTTCAGATATTGCGAGTGAAAACCCATAAAAAACCTATGAAAAAATATGAAGAAATCCGATGGATAGTTTCGGAAAAATAATAGAAAAACTATTTTTTCAAGTGACTCACTACGGAAATATAAACAACGTTTGAAATGTGTAAAACCTCTAACCCGATTGGCCGAGTTAGCATGATCACAAACAATCTCACCGTCACGTTCAGATGTTCAAATTTCAAAGACTACTCAATTTAATTTGACCCAGAATTCATCATCAGTGAGTCGAACCTAAAAATTGTTTGGGATTATTTTCGACCGAAAATTCGCAAATTACAGAAATTTGGGCAAAATGAAAAATTGTGCTTTATTCCTTAAAACAAACTCGCTAGAAAATCTTTAATATCGATGGAACCATATTTTGGGGAGATTCAACATTATTTTTCAGGTGTTTTCTAGGTATTCACTCTCAGTAGCTTGGAATTGAACTGTTAATAATTAAATAAAAATTGTTATTCTTCGAAAACGCCCTTCCTAGGAAAATTTTTGTTCAATCAACAATATCGAAGCAATCAACAAAGTGAACGTTTCAGAGCTTTAGTCTGACTCCTTCATCAGGCAGTGACGAAGAAAATTGAGGAATATTTTCACGAGCATGCGTGCTACCGTTTTATCCAACTGTCTGTAATTCTCTTTTTTTCTCCGAAATTGGTCTTAAACGACTAGGTTAGACTAGGATCGATTCGGTCCCTTCGGCCGGCCGGTAGTAGACACGATTACTGTCGAACAAAGTAAGCTAACAACTTGAAACTTTGAGGGTAGGTCGCTGATTAGAATGCCGCGGGTAAGTTCGTTGATGGTCCAAATCTGCCAAACGGTTTCGTAGTTATAACTATTTGCAACCTTGAGGATATTTCGATCATATTCCAAGAACATTTGAAGCGACTGGATTGAAACTTGGCAGTAAGTTGAAACATCTTACAGAACTTTTTGGGACCGTGTTGTCACTAAATATAAAAAAAAAATTCGGAAAATATTCATCATATTCGAAAAAAACCTTGCTCATACCTTGCTCTCCATATTGCACAGTAGTGTAACAAATTTCAGTTTGAAACAGTTATTATTTTCGGAGATATCTGTCAAATTTGGTGGCTTTTTCTCGGTATCGTTGTTTTTTCCGGAATAACTCAGAAAATACTGATTCAAACATGATAATATATTGGGGTTATGAAATTCTGAGTGGGTTCATCTGCGGAATCATTGGGCGGATTTCACCCATTCTCTAATTCGACTTTCGTAATTAAGCAACAAACCTACTCTGCAAATATCGCGTTTTCAATTTGTTCCTACCAGAAGTTATTGTATTTACGGTCGGTCCATAACGCCCGTTAGGCTGACCGTCAACACAATCACTTTCGAAAGAAACGACTTGGAAACTCGATATTTGTAGAGTGGGTTTGGGACTTTATTACGAAAGAATTCGTGAATGGGTTTAATCCGCGCAATGATTCTGTAGATTTCATTTTCCCAATATTTCCAAAGATACAGATGAGATTGAATTGAAATATAGTACTTAATTGAAAATTAACCGCTTGAAGGTTCATGCAGAATTTCGTAAAGATAATATGATTAGAAGATCACCACATCTGCCCATCAGGAAGTAAAGTTGCATTCGACGGGGTCAATACGTGAAAAGTTGACCGCTTCGGCAACGAAGCTTCCGACTTCACTCACAGGGTGTTTCTAGAATTTCTAATGATACTTACGTTTTTCAGACATTTTTCTCGTTTGCATTGTTCCGATATAACTAGGCAACATTTTTCCTGGCCTTGACCCTTTTCCTTGTCATTTGATTTTTAGTATATCTTTTTCAGGTAACGAGAGTGAAAACCTAGAAAACACCTTGAAGATGAAAAAAAAATTTTAAATGGAAACACTATGTTTCGCAAGCAAAACTTATTCTCGAACCACACCACATTTCTGGGTACTATAACTTTCAGGAGAAAAACCGTACTCCATTAACTTTTATTAGCTATCCCGGTTGGCCATGATTTAGGTCTATCTAGTTTTTTTACTTAAAACTGACGCAGGTTGGCACTCGTGAAATATCGGAAATTCTAAGCGACGTTGCCGAATGCCAATGTCAATTTCTACTCCCAATCTCAACATGATCATCACGCTTGGAAACCAGAAATGCCCAAGGTTGTTTTGAAGAAGCAGGGACAAAGTATCAGGAAGTGCTATATAGAATTGAAATCTGCTTTTTCTGATGGTAACCCTGATAGTTTGGAATCAATAATTTATCACAAGCTATCCAACATTTTCGACGTATGTGAGTGAAAACCCAGTGTATCGTTCCCATAGATTCCCAAGAACTTTGTAAATTGAATTAGTTCTTTTAAGGTGACACGTGTTTACTACATTTTCATATTGGAGTATTTCAAGTTGGACAACAAGGTATTTAAATGTCTTTCGTAGACTTATTTCTTGAGAATTTCGAAAAGTAGGGGATTTCATAGGTTTCTCTGTTCGTTAGAAGTTTAACTGCAGGGTTATTCGAGTACTCTTATTTTTTTTCGAATGAATTATCACAAAGTAACGTACTACTCTATCCATTATTTTTCAGTAAAATTTCAACACTCGATTCTTAATTTCCGTACAAGAAAATAGCATAACTAAATCTTCCAACCATGTTTATATACGTGCAATATTTCTAGTGTTAACAGAGAAAAAAGTTTTTTCCACATTCACCAGATCTTTGAAATCATTGAAATCACATAATATTTTCACCAATTCATTATTCTCCAAAGTAAAATCACATTTTGAAAAATACGTAATTACAACGTTGTGTAGTTATCTGATAGGAAAACGACTACAACCCAACATTTTCAAAATATACCCGGTGAAATCTGTCAGAATGACATGGCCAACCGGGATAGTTTATAAAAATTAATGGAGTTTATATGTTAAGACTTATATTCAGAATAAAGACAGTCAAGGTTATTTGATGTGCTTCCAATATTTTCAGAAATTTAATTCTGCGATGAATACAGTAAATAGAAATGCGTGTTTTCATTATTTAGGCTTCTGTATCATCAAGAAAGTGCTTGTATGTGATATTCCTATCACGAAAGTTCCTGTTCGAGCCCTATAAGTTGAATATAATGTTCTTCATGGCAGCAACCTCGTGAGTAGCTTTTGCAATTCGCAGAGGCGTTGATGGTAATAATTCAAAACGTAATCTCGTAGAACCTACATAGTAAATATACAGATATGGGGAACCCTTCTTCCTTCTTCAACCCCTAATTGTTACAAAAATAACGCAATTTCCTAAAATTAATTAATGGCTACGGGACTGACTTGTCAGGTACTTCCATGAAAAATTCCGAACATTATGCCCGACTTCAGGAAGGTCTATTCTAAAGCCCCATAATTATTAGATAACGTAATGGACTTCACTTCGTGATAGCGAAGAGAGCTCGGTCGTATACATACTAGAACGGAGCTCACATTTTGTCAGGAAATTGTGAAAACCAGAAAACGTTACAATTTTAGACTATGGAAGTTTTTTTCGCAAAAAATCAGAAATTCCCAATTTTGAGCATATAATGGCCTCAAATGCTAGACTAGACTACGTAATACACTCTGGGTATTGAAATTTTCAGCGTAAATTTATTGTCTTTTTGCAAAGAAGCGATCGAGCCAGAACTCAGATGTGAAGACTTCAGTCGAATCTCCCAACGATCACTACACACTGCTTCAGAAAAGTAACGAGTAAATTCAATATTTCTGAAACTGAGAGTTCTTCGAGAAAATCCTCAAACGCGTTTATTTTTTTTGAACGAAGACACTTTTTGACATAAGACCCATAATTGACAAAAATAAAACCATTTTCGGTCGTTAAGGCAACTCCCAGACAACCATAGTTTTTGACAATGTTCACGCGTAAAATAGCACGCTGTTTCAATTGACATGGCCGAAATTTGATATTTCCATTTAAAGAAATGTCGAGGACGTCATATCTCGAATAACGATTATGTCACGAATATGGGTCGTATGACAAAAAGAGCCTTTGTCTGAAACAAAACGGACGTATCCAAGATTTTTTTGGGCAACTTTTCGGTTTCAGCAACAAGGAATTTACTTGTTACTTTGCAAAGGAACTGTATAATTCTAGAAGAGTCAGGACCTTTTACTCGCAAGTTCAAATTTAAGGCCCACTTTCCCATGCCTCTTCTCCCGAATTAGAATTCTTAGGAGTTTCATTCGGAAGCAATTGTGCTTATGAACGGCCCAACGACTCATCGAAAACACACCTTAGACACTCGATAGTTCAATAAAATAGGCTGAATGATTCCGCATATATATCCAATCGAGTTTTCATTCCCCCAATATTTCCAAAAATACAGATCCAATTGAATTTGAAGGGCAGAAGAATGATTGCGCAAAGGTTCCTGAAAACTTCGTGAGAATCTCATCTACGGAACAAATGAACGAATTTGACCCATTTATGAATTCTGCCTTCGTAATCAAACCCAAAATTTCTTTTCATGTATGAACATTTTATATGATTTTTTTTCGAATTATTGTGTACATGGTCAAAATAACGGCCGATGTGAACACAATAACCTACCAAAAAATAAAATTATAGACTCAAAATTAGTCGAGTTCAATGGGAGTTCAATAACAAAGGTCGTGTCCAAGAATGGGTAAAGTACCCAAAAAAACTCTGTCATTAGAAACATTATTTTACGATATTTCAGACATTACATGTCTGATCGCGATGAAATTCGGTGCAAAAAACGAATTCTCAAAAATTTTTAAATAAAATAATATTTAATTTTTCCAACATAAGGTCCTCACGAATTTTCGCAAACTCAATCCCAAAATTAAAAGCGTATAACTTGGAAACCGATGGACCTCGCAAACCTTCCCTGAAAGACTCTAGGTGTTGTCTATTTCACAGTGAGATCATAGCCGACAGAATTCAATGTAACCACTGATTCTCTATAACTGAGTCGAACCTGCTCGTTAAGGTTAATTCACGACAAAATATTTAGAAAATTACATACATTCGGACAAAATGATACCGCTCCAGTGCTCCACGTATAAATATCAATTTCACAAACGCTCCTGACTATTTTACTGACTTCTCCAAATTCTACGCCTTGTACATATTCTTCTTAGCGTTTGGTCTTTTTGCGCGCATATTTTAGGGAAGAGCGTTGTCCAAAAATCTGCTATTTGGTAATTTCTAATGCCCTACTGGCCTTCCGTCCGTTCCACGATAACGGAATTAGCTAAAGACTTGACACTTTCAGGTTGAGTTCATTACTGGGCGAAATCTCTCGAAGGGTTTCAGGTAAACTAACGCCATTGCTTGAATTTCGTCACATGAATTTTTCGCTTTTCACTTAAAATTTTGATTCGAGCCGTGCATAGACGAACGAGTATTCTCCCAACAGCTGCAGAATTCGTCAGTGTTGGTCTAATATTTTAGTATATTGTTACCTGTATTTTCTCTCTGGAATATACTTTCTAGAAGAAATACAATCAGAAGTGCGTTTACTGAACGAAATGATCCAAATTTCATTCGACTGATGGAAGAATTTTTGAAAGCACAAGGAAAAGTTATCTATTCGAGAAAGTTTCAATGTAATCCCTACATGTCCTTAGTAATGGATCATAGAAAGCCGGTATAATTGAAGATATTCAAAGAATGTCTGCCTGACATATATCACCGGTAAGACACACCAACCTTCATATACTTGAAAGAGGAAAAATTCTTGAAATTACATTAAAGTGAAGACACCATGACAGTTTCATGTCGATAGGGGTTATGTTCTGACATAATCGTGCCTCCGGCCAACTTGACGGAATCGACTTTGACATCTGCATTTTCACCTGTGAGTCCAACTTGGTCGTTTGTGGCCTTTTCGGCCAATAATTCGAAAATTACTGCCATTTAGTAGACTATATCTCGATATTACGACGAAATATCGCTCCCACTCTCTAGAAGAAAAGCGCCAAAACTAGGACATTCTACGCCATACTAAAAACTAATTGAAAAACCAATTCATGCGCAGAGTGTAGTGGTAATCATCGGATTTATTTCAGGAAAACCATCAAAGTTTCCATTAATCATTTAAAAAATGATGATGCGAAACAATGAATGATACGCTCATGCCATTTTTAATTGCGATTTCACGAAACGTTCGAAATTCAATATTCTCCCATGAACCTGATAAATGTTGAAGGACAAATTTTCCAGAGACCTTACTTCAAACATATACTTATAAATCACAAGAAATCCTACGATTTCTGAAAATTTCCCCTTGTACGGCTTTTCCCTGTATCGAACCAAAACGTATTTACCTAGTCGACGGAGCAGCAAATGGAAAATTATGATTGACGTATGGAATTTCAATCAAGCTATATGTTCCGTAAACACATTTTTGATTGGATACCACAAGTATTATGTCGTTCACGTATCGTTGTCAATCAGGATCCGTATCAGAAAAACGATATTCGTTTCCCTGTTGGATTGTCAACAATCGTGTCAAATCGCTCAGGGCTGCTGCTGGTGGAGTTTCAAATTTCTCAACCTGCCCCCCCTCATGTACCGGAAAGCAAAGCTGGTCCACAATATCAGCCATAACTTGGTGTTTGTGTATGTGTGTATGCACATAGGACAGAGGAACTCAAATAGAACTGCTAATTCATGATAAACATCGCAACTGGTTGTTGACGTACGTTTCAATTCGCACACAAAACATAGTCATTTAGATAGTGTATGAATTAAGATTCTCCCTCTGGTCATCTCTCAATTATATAAACTCAAAGAGAAAGAGGAACTGAAACCAAGCATCATTTTCATATCTATGGACAATTCCAATGGATTGGTGAAACTCTGTGATATTCGTTTAATGTTGAAAAAACTAACTGTGTTTATTTTGGCAACAAAAATATATCCTTCGACTATCTCCTGTTCTAATACCTCGAGAAAATCTGATGAATGTATAAAATTTTTAGGTTTTGTTTATTGACGAATACCCTAGGTAGAGTCGTCACATTGATGTGTACTGATCAAGAAATTGAATTCATCTATAGAGTTCAATATTGTTTTTCTACTGAATGTCTGTTCAATTTATTTTATTGTTTGGTTGCTTACCGAATTGCGCGAAAGCTGTAATTTACCAGCACGTGGTAGTGTGTGCTCTCTTAACGTCGAGGTTTCTCGCTGCTATTGGCATGAATGCCATCGGCAGGTTCCTGGCCTTGACATGTTAAGGAGGAAATCCAAAAAGCTTAATTAACCAGCTCGTGTAGTTTGCTCTTAAGTTCGTCTGGAGTTATACTCAATTGAGTTTTGGTATTGTTTCCTCAATATGTCAGGAACAACTGATACGACCAGATTGGAACTTAGTTATTAGTTGTAGTTGTAGTATTGGTTGTAGTGCAACTGCTTGTGAAATTTTGTTGGAATCCTATCGTTGGCAAATTTGAGAAAAAAAATTTGGAAAATTCAACACTGTGCCAAGTTTCAGTTCGATCAGTCTAATCGGAGATATTGAAAATGATATGATAAATTTTGTTGAATTTTCTCAGTATCGTAATTTTATTCGAAATATCTCAAAAAATACCCATGAGGTCATCATGAAACTTAATAACAAATTGAGAAATGCCGATGTGCAAACGTCTGTGATTTTATGATGATAGAGTGTCATTAAAACAATTTGAAATATTTTTATGAACGATTCCTAAGACTTCGATGAGATTTTGTACAAATATTGAAGTCAATTCACAACTGCATATCAAATTTTAGTCCGATATGATTCCTGTTTTCGGAGATATTGAAAAAAAATATTCTAAATTTGGTAGATTTTTCCTCACTATAGTTGTTTCCGGAGTAACTCAAAATATACTGATATGATCATGATGAAACTTAGTAAATGGTTAGCAAATGCTGAGGCCCAATTTCATGATGCTTGTGTCATTGAAACAATTATAAAAACCCAGGAAAGCAGTGACGTGAAATGACCAGATTTTGCGCGATTGTTCAAATTCGTTGCCAAAGCTGTCATTTTTTCATGTATTGACCCAACCAAACACACCTTTGGTGATCTCCTTTGAACATTCGCGCAAAAGCTGCTGACTTCCCGTCAGTGCTTATCTAGGTTTTTTGAGTTTTTCTGAAAAACTTCGATACACCTAGAAAAAAAACAAGAAGTTTTTCGTATTTTCTCACGATATCTCCGAAAATTATAATCGTATCAAACTGAAATTTGGTACACTGCTGTGAAATATGAAGCTCAAGGTATGACCAATATTTTTTTCGAATGTTTAGATGGATAACTTTTTTTCGAAAAAAGTTGAAAAAGTACAAGTCTTTATGCTCCATCTAATTGCCATGTTTCAATCCAATCGCTTCAGTAGTTCTAGAAATATCAGGAAAATAACCTCAAATTTTCAAATCGGTGTAACTCCGAAACCGTTTGGTCAATTTTGCCCATTAACGCACTCAACCTTCGCATTTTGAAGTGCAACAAACCCCCGTAATGGTGCATAAGGACGGCCGCACATAATCGATTTTGACAACGGACTCGTCATCAGTGAGTGCAATCTAGTCTAAAAATAATTCTACAACTACAGAGATTTGGACAAAACGATAGCACGCTGTTCCCCTAGAACACGCGCGCAAAAATTCAAAATTTTTTTTCACCCTTGAATTTTAACATGCGCGTGAAAGCTGATGACTTCACGTCAGTACTTTTCCAAAATTTTCTGTCTTGGATCAATCACTAACAGTTTAGATTCTATACAATAATAGGACAAAAATACAACGTATGACTTCAAACAATCACGATTAACATCTTCTATACGAATTTATTTTGATTTCGTTCCGCGGCTTGTGTGAGTCATTTAGGGAAGTTTTACAATGTGCAGAATAAGGGAAATCGAGCAAACTTTGTTTTCCACTTTTCAAATACACTAACCGAGAATTCTATGGGAGAGAAAAACTTCTGATAATGTTGTTTTCGACGTTCAATTTCATGTTACGACTGCATTTGCACGTTTATGCTTGAGGGAGAGAGCCTTATTCTGTTGTTTTGATCCCCTATCGCATGCGATTTTTTGAACTCGTTCTCGATTCGTTTCCGAACGTAAAAAAGGTTGTTGGAACTGAGATGTTCCGGTATGGTAAAATATGCAGATGGAAATGTTCAAATCTCTGGCAGTCTCAGCTATCATTTTCATGAATATACATGTATTTTGTCCTAGTGTCTCTTTCTTGATTTATATTTCTCAGATTGAAATTGTGAATGTTTTCGAACTTATTCGTTGAAGCGAGACAATTATCATTGAGCCCAAATATCTATAGATTTGTTCGTTGTACCAGCATGAACTACGCTAACTACACTTACTTACTGATACTATTCGGAGCGTTTTTTCTAAACTTGTACTCTGTTCGTTGCAGAAATGTTGGGAGTTAGTGTATTCACACATTACGTGAGCAGTGCATAGAGTGAGGTTATCTTCTGTGATTTTTATGCGTAAATATAATCATAGACATCTGTTGATTCCTCTCGTTCCTGGTTGGACGTGTTTTGTTCCGTTTGTGTGTTTTGTGTTGGACTGAATCACCTATCATATATCTGTACTCTGTGAGAATCATAGAACAGATTGAACTACACTAACTCCACTTATCCTGTTATCCATGACTACACTCGCCTACACTCAGCTGCACTGAGAATAATTGGAAGTCAGTGGAGTTAGTGTAGTTAGAGTAGTTCTTGCAGGTACAACGAACAAACCTTATATATCCTTACGTTTTTCAGCAGAATTTGGGACATTTCCATAGAATATTTTTCTTGGAGTATGCCATATGTTTGCGTCGATTTTCTAAGTGAAATATAAACAAGTATATATAAATAAGTAGACATAACGTGCGCATGGAGCCGAATGCCACTCGACAATCTAATGTTATATCTCCTATACTCCCTACCACTCGTAGCTAAGTCGAAGGAAATGGTGATAAGGTTATGTTTTAATTCGGATTTGAAATTTCTCGATATCTTGCATTCAGTTTATTTCTTGAATATTTGCTTGAAAACATAGTCGAAATGGCGAATAGAACTCTCAAAAATTTTGCAGATGCTCGAGAAAAGTTAGAAAATCGTCATAAACATATGAGAATTGTCATACTCTTCGATTCTTGATCGAGATTCAAGAATCGGCCCCCAGTTACGCGTCGTTAGTCTACAACTAATTAAAGAGTTTCAACCCGTAGTTCCTTAAGAGAGGATAACCATCAGATCGATTTGTCGCAATCTCATACGAAACCTACCTTGGAAGTTTCAAGCCGCTGATTTTTTCCGTTCTCAAGTTATCCGTGAATATATCCATTCGAAGTCAGTTGTATCCAAGAATACATCAGATCCAGTTGAAATCTAATACTTCGTTGAAAAATGGCTATCCAAGGATCAGGCGATATGAAGATCGTAAAATTATTTTCATCAAGAAGCCAAGCTACGTTGGATGACGTGTACTTCCGGATAGGTGACCGCTCTGGATACAAATTCGAAACAGCGTGCATGAAATCTCTTGACTCCACATTAGTGCTTCTTCTCGAGTTTTTCTACTATGAAATCCTGAAACTGTATTTATAATTTCCTCAGTCCCTTTTGTTGGTATGCCATATTGCAGATGAAAAAAAATCGATAACTAAACGTTCACATGAATTCAAAGTATGATTCTGCAGAGAACTTCTACATGCGTGATGACCTAGATGCTTTTCTTACCATCTCAGGATAATGCTCCATCCGAAAATCGTCTTCTTTCTAGTGTTAAATTGCAAAATGCGAGAGTGTTACCCCAATCCGATGAAATGTTCGAAACCATTGAAAAGCCATCTCATTTATTCCCAAAACGCCAACTATTGTTATTCACTCTCCTGCAGTGTTTCAGTAATCTTTCTTTCCTAGTTTTTTTTCATCAGGTGCGGTGAATATTTCCCGAAGAGGGATAAAAAGCTGAAGCAGTATGGCAATGACATAATTTCACGGGAGATTTACGATTCAGCCTCCTCTGACCCAATTTAACGATTATATTTCATTTAGCTGAGGGAAATGGTGGCATTAAATTTTATACGCCTTCGAATAAAGCTTATATTTCACGGAATTCATAGATTTTCCGCTTAATCGTGGATCTTCATTCTCTATTAAAGAGGTAATATAATAACTGAGACAGATGCTATACTGATCATTCGAAGGAGAAATGCATGAGCATAAGTGTTTTGGCATCTATTTGTGCATCATAATCACAGTCAAAATCATAATAAGATTAAAATGCACCTGTTTATTTCAGAGTAGGGGCATTTTTTTTGTTTTGGCATGAGCATAAGAAATCAGCGCTCATACATCTATGTCACTATAAATAATTATTATGACTGTGATGTTCAAGTTCAGTCTGAGGTTATGCACACGTTCTATTTGATTGCATGATTATCATTGTGACTATGACTATGATAGAATTATGACTCCGACAGTGATACTTACTTCAACATAGACTCTTATGGCACTGAGTTTCAAAGGGTGACTCTATAAATATGAAACTGAGACTTTTCAAATTTCCTCCAGTATTTCCTATCGATAAGTTCAGTGGTTTAATTGGAGAAAATTTCTTCTCAAAAATAAAGATTTTTTAGTCCAAACCTTCATTTTCGAACTTTTTTTCAGACAACTCATTAAGGATATAGAAAATAAAGAATCGGTTCCGCAAGACTGATTGCCCGATCAAGGGCTCGATTGTCCGTGAATAGTGAATTATGTGCTCGATTTCAATTAATTTTTGAACAAACCATCGAATTCGAACTGTGATCAACGAGTTGAATAGCCGTCAAATTTCCTGTGCGCCCGAACAAGTTTAATATTGTGTTCTGTGCGATTCATTCTTTCACCAAAAACGTAATGTTTGTTTAGGATATAGGTCGCATTTCTTCAAGTTTTTCATTATGAATTGATTTTGACCAAATATTGAGATTTTGCAAATATTATAGTTCCATAAAAATTTATTTTCTGACAGATAATTACCATTATTGCAATGAAGGTGAAAAAATGGATCAGCCATTTTTCGAAAAAAAGTCACCCTAAGTTCAAACGAATAATTTTAGTAATGAATCGCGAAAAACGTTCCTAATCTCGAAAAATATATACATGAATTGGCCAATGGTGTTACATTCTGCACATACCTTAAATATCAAAAAAACTTGTTCGTAGAAATGAAATAGTTATTTTCGTTTTGTGTATTTAAGTGCCTCCAATTGGATAGAAACAGGGCTGTTTTGACAAAAGGTATAAGAACTTCAAAGCCAAAGTTGAACTGAACACAAATTGCAACCACGAATATAAACAGAAAGAGAAAATTAACCTCACTTAATCATCATCAACGTGGAAAAGAACATGAGTTGAATGATACTCCGTACGTGAACGTCATGAGATGATGAAAGGCGTTATATATTTTGATATTTTTTACGTGTCGTTCACTATGACAGAATTTCTGTATGCCCTTTCCTCATTTCCTAGAAGTTCGCGTTGTTACAACAAAATCGATTCATCTTTCTTTCCACGAGTATTCAGTTTATTATATCCAAATAATGAACCCTCAAATATTTTCAACCATTTTGTCCGTCCTTTTTCTTGACATTTTCACAGTTAACGATTCTAGTGACCGAATTTGAAAAATTTAATCGAAAAAATTGTAGGTTGTTTCTCGGAGCTTTTTAGAGCATCTCATAAAACCTTCAAGGTACCGAAGCAGGATTATACTGTTTATGTTCTAAAATTTCATTTTTTCTTCCTCATTTTTTGCTGGTGATACTTTGACACTTTTTGATTCCTGGCACCTCTTCAACATACAATGTGATTTGAAAGTAGATATGTTTTATCAATCAGAAGTTATTTACAAGAATGTAGGTGATACTTATTCAATATTGGAAACCCCTATTTACTGTTGAAGAGTGTATTATATCAGGAAAATTGGAAAAAATTTCTTGAAGAATTTTTTCGAATTACATCGAAGTGAAGAATACTTTGAAAAGCTGCAAATAAATGAGTTCAAAATTCTCAATATTTTATCTCGTATTAAATAATTTTTTTTTTTTGGGTAACTTGATTGCACATTTTTAGGCACAGCAAAAGGAGTCTTATTTTCAGGTGTTTTCTAGGTTTCCACTTCCAATATCCTAAAAACACCATTTAAAAATTCGATGAAAGTTGTTTTTTATAAAAAACGACCTTGCGGATTTCGGTTGCTTAATGAACAATGCAAACGGTCAACTGAGTGAACTGTAACGTTTCAGAGTCTGAATCTGACACCTTCATCAGACAAACAAGAAAACTTGCATAATTGTTGAAACCAGATAGTCTTAAAACAATAATTGAAAAATCCTACTATAATTTGTTAACTGGAGAAAATAATTTCGCAATTGGAATAAATTTGGCTGAATTTACTGAAAAAGGAGTAACTGAAAAACATTTATATCACGTGAATCAACGTTGCTCTGGTTGTTTGAAAGTGTTAATTTTCATTTTCTCCGAAAATAATCGGAGGATAATAATTCTGCAAGCGTTGTCGTTTGTCTGATGAAAGAGTCAGACTTAGAGTCTGAAATGTTACAGTTCACTTTGTTGACAAATAGTTTCGATCCTACAATCCGCAGAGGCGTTTTCTAAAAATGACAATTTTATTTTGTTTTTAATACTACAATTTCAGATAAAGTGAGTGAAAACCTAGGAAAAACCTGAAAAATAATGCAAAATTCTTCTAAAATAATCTTTAATCGATATTGTGAAGGAGTCATCCTATAACTATTTTCAGTCAATCTATTTTTCATCAATTCCCTTGAACTTCCTATTCAAACTCTAGTTCCGTTGACGTGGAGTTCGATAAAACTTAGCTATTCAATTTTCTAAATAGCTTCGGTGTCATATCATATACTTCTATTAGTGGCATCCAAGACGAGATGATAATGTGTTTTTGCCCCTTCATTGTTTTGATTTCCTTGGCGTGTATTCCGTTCCTCATTCATTAATGGAAAACGTCTAGCTGTCCCGTATTGTCACTCACCTGGCATGGCTAGTCAGATCTTCTCCCGAACACATTTTCATTCATTTTCCAGAATGGGGGTCCAATTCATCTCTCGAATAGGGTTGCGATTGAATTGTAATGGTGCACCCTCTAAAGAATGGGAGGATGAACAAGGAAGAAAACAAAAGAGGGCACATCGAGATGGATAATTCTCGATATAGCGAGCACAATTTTATTTGTCTTTCGTCGGAATGAAGGAGTATCACTCCTCTTCTCATTCATATCATGATTGTACAACATTGCAATAAGTCAACTTTGAAATGACAACCCTGATCTTGATTTGCACCAAACAGTGATTTTCCAGGAATATTTAACGCCAGAATATCCAAATTATGAAAGTTTACTCTGAATAAAAAGGATCTGTTCGCGAAGTTCATAGAGACTTCGCCCGTTTAACAGTACACATAATTGACCTAGTGAACAAGCAATGCGTGCATTTATTGATCGTTTTCACACTTATTATACTTTTTTCGATTTTTCGTTTTTTGATTTTTGTTTTTAAAAACTCCATACGGCCAAACTTATTGGAAAAAGTAGTGAAAAAACGACTGATCAAATGGACTACGTAACTTCTAGCCAAAACGGCATAGGCAGGAAATCATATTCGAAAAATAAATCTAGCAGATTTTATTGATGAGAATTCATTCCAACAATATTTATGTTTTGTATTATTTTTTGAAATTCTCGAGCACTTCATATCAACCTTCCTTTTAACCTGGACAGTTAGCTGATACTTTAATGACATATTGAAAACGTTTTTCCAAAAGAAGCTGAAGATATATTTCGATCAGTTTTTTCTCTGTCATGCTTTCACTTTAAATTACGATATCTCCTCACAGCCGAAATTTTCGACAAAATTCTGTGATTGTTCGAATTCATGCGACAGGTCGGACATCCATCCAGATATTAACACTTCACGGATAGATAGACCTGATATACGACGAAAAAGGGTTATTTTTTTCATTAGTTGAACACTTCTTATCAATCGCACAGATAACTCCTGCAACATATTTTGTCGGTTCCTTTACACTGAAATTAAATTTCAAAAATTACTCCTTCACTTCCTTTGATGAATCCACCATAGCATTGTACTTAAAGGGACAATTCACTTTGACGTATTCACTGCAACCTTGTAAAATTGCAAATGAATTCAGTATTTTGCATTGAATTTCCAAAACGTTTTCTGGATGAAAAATCTTTGTGGGTGGAATAAAAGTTTCGAAGACCATAGAACGAAAAGTGTTGTAGGAAATTCAAGCCAGATTCTTCATTTAACCTCGAATTGTCTGTGCGAACATTTAATGCTGAGATATTGTCATTCCTTTTTCATTCAAATTTACATACAGTATATCTGCGAGAAATTGACGTGTGAAAAATCACTCAACGATGAATTGAAGCTGCGTAAACAGGCTTCAAGGTCCGTTTGATTGTTCAGGTGGCAAGAAAAGGACAAACCTACGAACTGGAAAAAACTCTTGAGAATTTTTTCTGTTATTCGTTTGGATTACGAAGAACTGAAATTTCAACAGTTGATTGAGAAATCTCACAACAGAGATCTTAAAGCTCATTCGTTGCGGATATACAGACCATCAAAAAATCCTGAAAAAACCGCAGATTATACATATTTTCTGATTTTGTTGAGGATATATTTTGTCTGCGTTTCAACGTGAAGTTATTATTATATTTAATTATTCTAACATCGTTTCAAGAATCGTTCCTGAAATAGATTGATTTGACTAAATTGTGAGCTGAGTGGTACTCAAATTCTATTCAAAAATATACCCATAGGATTTATGATCATGAATGAAATGATGTTGTCAACCCATTAAATGTCTCGTAGTGTACGCGTTTATCCAGAAATAGCATCTGTGTATCTTTCCGCCTTCATCTGTTCACGGGTGGTCGCAGATCACAAACTATTCGTCTATCAAAGGTGTCCATGTGCTAACTGGGACTCTTTCCAACAGCTGGATTATTTATAAGGAATCTGATCCAGGTCTGAGGTGGAATTAAATCAATTCCGATTCCAATCTCGCCAAGGATACCAACCCCAACAGATCGTTCTCTAACGCTTTACACCAAGAAAATCCGAATAATTCATTCTCGCCTCTGGTTGCCAGGATTTCTTCTATATAGGTTCTTAACTATCGACTGTAATATTGCTGCAAAGGAGGGTAGTGGGCCATTTTCAAGGAAAGGGGCCCCTTTTATGTGCGACAGGAAACCAGATGAAACGCATTTCGGGTACAGCGTTGAATTTGCGTAGTCAGGTTCAATATCATTTTCCAACTCGGAGTTCAATTGGAGAACCAGAATCGTGGCCTCGATTGAGTGTAATTTTGAATATTCACAGTGTTCACCGAGCAATGCAGGCTTGAATGGAATTCAGGTCTTGTTTAAGGGGATTTATTTATTCAAAATTTGACAACGTTGGACATTCTGTACAGAAATGATTTCACTCATTCAATATTTCGGTCTTTGTATTGAGTTCTAAACCTTCTCCCTAAACAGCAAGTTCCCAAAATTGTGTATATATTTCGGTAACGGTCAGATTTCCAGTCAAGATGGGTCAAATCCTACCTTTTATATGCCCAATATTTCGAAAATATATCTCCGACCGGCTTAAGATTTCGTACTTCGTTTCTAGTAAACGGTTCATGCGAAATTTTGTTAGGATTAGAGATATGAAAATTAGTGGCTGGTTAAGATCAGTACTGTATAGGATGACCGCTCCATCTATGAATTGGAACGAGTCCGAGACTTCTCATTCTCAATAGAAATGACTATCATTGAAACGAGAATTTTTGTGATAATTGATTAGGCGATCAATTCATAATTCATTCTGCAGAATGAAACTGAATTATGAATTTCAAATTTCGCGTTAATGGGGGTACATTCTTCTTCATACTACTTCAACTGCAATTTTTATCTGTCAAGCAACTCACGCTGCAAATTTATTCATAATTGTGCTATTTTCAGAAGCGATCAATATTTTTCCTGCTTCGAGCTAATTTAGAAATAAGATATCGCTAGGTTAACGATTTCGCTGCATGCGAATAGTCACATTAAAAGAGCAATAAAAAATTTGCTTTATGTTTCCTCAAATTATAAGAACGAATTCTGACAAGATTGCCATCAATTCAACCGCAAACTTCCAATCTTACCATGCAGAGATATATTATACATATATATTTATTGTATTTATACGAGTAATTCATGACTTCGCTGCATAGGAGAAAATAAAATTCTCTAAAGAAACTTCCTCTTTGAAATAATTTTCAGTTCTCTGATATTTTAATCATAATTAAAACATGTTTCGTCACAATTAAAACAAGTTTCGTTTCAATTATGATTAAAATCATCTGCCGAATAGTAACGGCTGAAACAGTTCAATCTATGATATTTTGCTCTCAGAAAGAAGAAAGGTGCACTCATAATCAATGATTGTCCTTAAAATAGAATAGGAATTTTAAACCACTATAAGGGAAGGCCTAATGGACTTTCTCAAACACAATAACCTACGAAAGGAACAACTAAGAAACTCGATATCTGTGGAATAGATTTTTACCGTGATCACGCAAGCCGAATTCGTGAATGGATAACACACACTGAATGATTCCGCAGATAAACGCATTCAAAATACTATTTTCCCAATATTTCCGAAAATAAAGATTTCATCGAATTGGGGTCTAGTTCTTAATTGGACAATGACAGCTTGAAGGTTCATTCAGAATTTTCAAGGATTATATGTATAAAAGATCGCGGAATATTGAAAATTTCAAAAAACGTTGAATTTTTTTCCAAATGGTTCTAAACACGATCATCACGAAATTTCGCGAAACGTTGTTCAATAGTAGTGTACAAGTTTCATCTTGATTGGATAAGTATTTTGTCGATTTGTTCCAGAAATTACAACGATATTACAATGGAAAGAAAATATGAAATTTTATGGATTTTTCTTAACTAAAATTTGGCATGATGTTGTGAAATATATGCTTTGAGGACTCTTGAAAATACTGTCAAAATCCGATTTACAGATTTGTACAAAAACGAGGTTCAAATAAAAATTTCGATAATCGATATTTTTGAAATTTGTTCACCATAATACCCCAAAAAAAAAAATTGCAAGCATTTTCGCGCCAGTGTGCTTCCACTAACCATCAAAATTCAATAATAATCGCTTAAGTAGTTCCTGGGACATTGAGGAAAAATCCAGGAAAATTCAAATGACTATAATAACGAAATTGTTCAGCTAATTTGGCCCCAGAGCGAAGGGAAAACCTAGGACGCAATATTTTCAACAATAAAATCTGACGGTATTCAAATCTAGTTCGTCGAAAATGACCTACGAAAGCTTGCATACATTTGATCTCCAGTATTTTCCAACTTATTTCCAAGTTCCAACCCAATCCCAGATGTGCAATAACTCCGAAAACGTTTCGCAGATTATACCCATTAACGATCTTCTCTGTCGCATTCTGGTGCTCAAGCAACCTTCAAAATTTTAAGTTGCTATCTTGTTCCGTTCGATAGTTATCTTACGGTAACATTTCCGAGAAAAAAAATCGGGAATTTCATAAATTCAGACAAAATTCCTGGTTCGTAGAATATGCCTACAAATGTTAACTCATCATTTCCCGTTACAGCGTTAAAGGGCACGAAGAAACTGCGTTTGGTTCGAATTGCCTAAGCACGAAAAGTTTGAATTGGGAAGCCAAAGAGACATTTATATCAAAGATATATTAATCGCTTCCCTAAAACAAAATATATACTCATTCGGTTGAGCCGGGTTATACGACCAGCTTTACGATGGATGCGCGGATTTTCCCCTAGTTCGTACGAAATTATTTTCGGAACTTGTTCTATTATCTGAAAAGTTTTCATATAAACCGAGTCAGTTATGGAACTTCATCCGTTTTTTGAATGGCGAAAGGTGATAAACAAGATAATATCGGTGCATTCCTCGGAATTCTCATTTGCGAAAAGCGCAAGTGCTCAGTGAACTCACTCTATAAGGGGGAAACTTAATTCTGTTCTCTCGAATAAGTTCTGTTAGCGGAAAAACGAATCCTGAGTTCTTTTGAATTCAATACACAGACACCTTAATCAGAACTAATAGATACATGGAGGTAAGGGAGATCAGCCTGTATTACTGAATTAAAAATAAACCTTCATGTTCACTCCAAAATTTATTGTGAATGCCAACTCCATACGTTTCGACCTCTTCATTCACTTTTATAAACTATCCCGGTTGGCAATGATATTCTGACACATTTCATCGTGTATATTTTGAAAATGTTAGGTTATAGTCATTTTGCTGTCAGATAACTATGCAACCTTGTCCTCTCTACATAGAAGTCGTAGTGATTACCTATTTATCAAAATGTTTATTCACACAAATCTGAGATTTTCCTCCAACGATTTATACTGTGAAGATTTGCACAAGAAAGTGATTTTGTTTTTGTTCACATAAAATTTTGAATCATTTTTTAGGTTTCTCATGGGTTTTCACTCCCAATATCTCAAACATTATTATTATATATTAAAAATATTAAAAATTAAAAAAAAATTGTTTTTTTTTTTCATGAAAAACGCCCTTGCGGACTGCAGTATCAAACTATTTGTCAAGGGCAGTTTCTTGCAGAACAGATTGACTAATGAAAAATGCAGGATCAATACAAACGATAAAGAAAGCAAACTGTGACGTTTTAGAGTACAAATCTGACTCTTTCATCAGACAAAGCAGAAATGTTAAACAACGATCGAAAAAGGCCCATACCTTTCCTTTAAGTATCGATTAAAGCTTATTTTGGGAGGATTTCGCATCATTTTTTGGGTTTTTCGACTAACCCCGGACGTTTAAGGTCGCTAGCTAGTTGCGTTCGGAAAATTATCGTGGTAATGACCTCCCGCCCAGACAGAATTAAATTTGACATCCGATTCTTCATCAGGTCCATTTTCGGCAAAATTCGAATAACAAAAATTTTGGAAACATGATAACGCGCTGTTGACACCTTTGGCGTTGGTTGACATTATTTCCCACCTAATGTAATTTGGATGGTAGTTTACGATTGTGTGATGGTTCTTTAGTTTTTATTCCGAATATTAAGAATGTGGCCAATTTTCTCACGAAGGCAGATTCGTATAAAATATTAAATCGATAACTTGGTTCAAAAATGCGACCTCGTATACAGGAATACTCAAAATACACTCCGATCGAATCTATTTTCTTCCTGATGTGAAAACATATTAGATATGTATGGTTTGTGTTGCATCAACAATTTCCCAAAATTATGAGTTTATACGATCCAGTACGCAGAACTAGCCCAAAAGGCGTACCAGGTTGTTGGCGAAGGTGAGTGTTCAATACTTAACTGAATTTGAACACTCAGTTTGACAAACATTCAATAATGAATAATTTCCATTCTACAGCAAAAATCAGAACTATGTCAGGAATTTCTCCCGGGTGAAAATCGCTGTGAGTAAAGGGAGCCGCGGAAAAATTATAAGTCGTTATTTAAAATTCGCAGAGATTTTTTGCAATATTATCAGTCACAATAAAGCAAAACGAAATTAAGTGAGGAATTTTCCCATATCTTATCTTCTCTTCATTAATTTCGTCAGGAATGTACTACCGGAACGCCTATATTAATAACAAATTAGTTTTTTCCCTGTAATTTCAATAAAACGTAGTGATACTTCGTGAGCCTCAACAAGAACGTCTATTTTATGTTCTTCACCAGATGCATAAATGCATTTTAATGCTAGGGAATCGTTTACATGAAAGCTTGAGATATAATGAATCGGAGTGAATAAAATGGACTTACTGCAATTCTAAACTGCAGTAATACACGACAAATTACAATACGAAATTAGAATTACAAATTTGACACGTTTTAATTTTACGATACTAATCAAATTGGAATCTTACACTCGTAAGAGCTTTTACGGCTGTTCCCATCATTCGATTTCACACTGAACATACTCAATCGAAGTTTTATAGCTGTGAATAATATTGTGAACGGCTCCTGTAGTATTGAATGATTCCTGAGGGAATATCGGAATGGGAGTAGGTTGTGCCTGCCCTAAATAAACTTCTGACTCCTTTATTGTTGGGCGTTGGCTCAATATATACCAGGGAAGTATCAAATGAAGAATGTAAGAAAATATCAAGATCCGGCCGAAAATATCAATACAATTTTTTTCTACCTTTAGATATGCGTTGGTGAGGAAAATAATGCACCTTCCTTGAGTCCAGCAATCTGAAAGATTTTACCAAAGTAGCCACATTTCATTGCTATTAACCAACCATGAACCTTTTGCTCTTCACTTAGCAATTATCACCCTTACCAACAAGAAATATTCAAAAGTCATGAAATTATCTGGATAAGAAACTACCAGTCTTCGAAGTAGAGTGACTCAGGATTGTGTTCCCGGACAATTATTACTTTTACAGCTTGTTGCTGGGTTCGGATCTTTTTTATCTTTTCATTTCGTTACTGATACAATTATTTTACTGGCTAAAGAAGATTCATCCATTCAAATGGGTCGATCATGGCCTCCCGGTCCAGGATTTCACATGCAAGAAGTATACAACCTCGGTGCCAAAAAAGGGAAATATTATAACGTCCTGGTAGAGAAATATTCTAGAACGATTGGCTCTATTGACTGCGATCAACATTTGGAGGTCCCCAAAGCTATTTCCGGCTATAAATCGAAGAGCTATGGACGAATGCTGACGTGAATAGAATCACGTGGTAGCATGGTAGTGTCTATTTTTCCTATTTCGAGCTAATCGCTCAATGAATAATTCTCCGTCTCAACTTAAAAGGTTCCAAGTTCCATTCAGTCATTGTTTGTCGGGATACTTCTCCAGATCAATGAACCACTGTTGAGCCCTCTTCTTTATTTTTGATTGCTAAGCTCACAGCAATTACAATACAACACAATTCCTTATCACTCAAAATTACTACAACTCTGCAGATACTTCCAGTGTATTGAATCTCCAGGAAGTTGCACAATATTTGCAAATATTGCACAACTTTCGATATCGTCCAGACACCATTCAATTCATTACACACATAAGAATTATTGCAAATTATTATTGAACGTGTAGGTCTAACCGTCAAATTATGGTGCAATCTTTATTGCACAACAATAATTCATTGTATGGATATATCTGGCGAACAACAGCAGATACCGCATAAAATAGCTCAAGAATTTGTAAATTTCCTCAACCTGCTGATAATTGATTTGGTGTAACCCTACAAAATGTTCGATTTGATTTCATTTAATCCTTGTATTATGTTGAAGTATTTCTTGCCATGAAGCAGAATTATTGTAACTATTTGTGTGGAAATAGATCATGGTTGAATCCAAATTTTACAGAAAATGTTAGTTATCCTAGGAACTAGACTTATAGAAATGTGGAATTCTATTCCAACATTCGTACAGCTCAAACACAGCCGTATCAGAGTTGGAGATGCATACTCGCTCTTATCCAAGGTAGAAAGATGATGAAAGTCGTCTTCTATATTCAAATTACGAGACGGGGTTTTTCGAGATCTACTCCTCTTAAATGAAACCCATAATCCTCACATAGCCATCCGCGTGAAAAGGTAATCGCAATTCTCCAACGGGGCCTTGGAAGGAGATGATATAGATAGATGTTCCTTTACTGTTGTGAATATTTCGTCATTTGATTGCACCTTAGCTTAGGGCGTATTTGCTCAAGGGTCGGGTCGTCGAATCCACAGCCGTTTCAAACCCCTTTTAATCAAAACGTTTAATTTACAGCCAAGTCTAATCCGATGGAGGGACTTCAGTATATTGAATCTGCTTTTTTTGTGGAAAACAGGCGGGGTTTTCCTGTTGAGATAATATTGTAGTGCTAATGCGTCTTTTGTTTACACCCAGATAACAAACGGAAATTTATCTAGTTACTGTTCAAAGAATATTCGTCAGTACTGTGCAAACTCTGTTTGATATTTAGTCGGTTATATTCTAGAAGGTGATCGATCAAATGTGAGTAAATTCGTGCAGTGGAATATCAGTTCATTCACTACATGTTCAATGTCGAAATATGTTGATTGAATCATGCAGGGTGACACATTGAAATGAAAACATAGATATTTTGTAGTATAAAATTTAAGATTTCAGAAAATTGCTTGGGCCCGTCAATTTTGTCTTAGATGGGGGAACAGTTTCTCATTTAAATCCATCCTCAGATGAGTTTATCTTTCTGCGGAACTTCCCCAACCCCTTAACTTTGAATAGGAAAGATGGGTCTTGCAATTTGTTGTTGAGAATGTCTGTTCTTCTGAATGTGACAGTTACACTTTCATTCAGATTCTAACGTAGGTGCACGTTTTATTCGATTATCAAATGAAATATCAGCCAATTCACCTGATGAAGCGCAAAATGATTTCCTATTTCAAAGAGACGGCTACATTCGTCGACAATTCGCTGGCGTAATTCCGGTTCATTGTGCCGCTTGTGACATATTCTGTTTTTTTCAATGTCGCACTATATATAAGAATAAGGTGTTCTCTCTCTCTCTCTTGGCTTATGTAACATTCTTGAGGTAAATGTTGTTCTTAAGTCGGTAGGTCTAGCGCTCATATCCAGTAGTGTATTTGCCCTAGTAAAGAACCCGCGTGTAAATTCAAAGGTGGATTTTTCTCCTTTACGAACTCAACCTTAAATTTCATTGATCCAACTAATTCCGTTCGAGATTTTTTGAAGTAGCAAATGCGCCTGGCAGAAAGAAAATGAAACTCGAACCATCAATGAGTAGACCTGAATCGTCTCGAAATTTCAAAATGACTGATATTTGCTAAAAATGGTTAGGTTCTGTAGAACATGCGCACGATAAATATCATGTTGTAGGAATAGTGTTCGAACTGTAGGCCAACAATCTCATTACATTTCTGACAGTTTTTAAATTCTTCATGAATTTGCGGCGAAAAATACTACCAAGTGCTGGTAAATTACGGCTTCGCGCATTCGGCAACACAGCCACCTACAAGTTTCATTAAACCTCAATATTTCAAGGTCAGGCACCTGCCAACGGTCTGCATGATTCAACGTTGCCAATAGCCGCGAGAAATATTAGAATTCGGAGAAAACGGGGTGCCGTTCTGCAGGCTATTTCGATGTACTGAATTCTTTTGTGAGAATACGCAATGTTAGTCATTTTTTCATTTTTCACTCCATTTCAGTTTTAATCTCCCGAAAATTCATGAACATAAAAAAGTGGCAACATTGTGCATTTTTACAGTTTTTTTCAACTATTTGCACCGAAAATTTTTTTTTAAGAAAACAAACTCTGGCCTCCAAAAGTCACCCCGTTAGCTCGATCGAGGTATTGTTTGCTCTTAATCTGGATTTTGAAACGTATGTTCGCTGGCCTTCTTTATCAAATACCTACTCGAGACCAGTCCGACAAGAAACTCAGAGTGAAGTTGTCTTTCCCGAATTGAATCAGTGGTTTCTAATTGATTTTCGTTTGGGTAAACAGAGTGAGTACAGTAGGTTTTCTCTTCAGAAATCTTCAGTAACATACTGTTACAGTCGCCTCGGGCAAACAATAAATTGAATGCTCCACTGCATAACGTGCTACCCACATTAATTCTGAATATCTGTTCGGGCACAATTTGATTTTTTCAAACCTCACATGAACACTTTGTATTTCCTCATCTTAACACCATTGTTCAAATGGCAAAATTCAATTATTTTTGAGAACCTATCATTCCAAGAATTTCTCGCACTTTACCTTCGTGGCATATTCGAACCACATCTTAAATTGAGGTTCAATTAGCTGAATGTATTACTTTACGCCATCAATTAATCGTAGCGATAAATTTTCTTTTTTGGACAGATAAATTGAAATGGTATTGCAAAAAACCAAATCGGCAACATAACTCTATTCTATAGTTGCAAAATGGCGCATGATTCGGGGTCCATCGCTTGCTGTGCCTATTTTGAGAATTTCTTGAAAATACTCGGAATCTTCGAAGGACCAAGTTCTCGATTTCACTTGTTAGTTCTACCTTACAACTTAACCCCAAAAAAAGTGGAATGGTCTTCCTAATTTTTCTATTTCGTGTTGAAGCTTGCCTCATTCACACCTAACTATGAAATGTGGTACAGTACTTTTATCGATTAATCCGAAATTCAATAAAAAAAACCTAGGAAAACACTGCCGTGTAGGCAGCAGCTTTTGCTTTTTCGATAAAGTACTGGATTTCAATTCGATCTAATCTGTATTTTTGAAAATATTGGGGAAATAGAATTTTGAATCTACGTATATCTAATTATTAGGCGGATTTTACCCATTGACGAATTCGACCTTCGTAATAAAATCCCAAATCTTCTAGCGGCCGACCGTCAACACAATAACTTCCGAAAGAAACAACTCCATATTTGTAGGGAGGGTTTGGACCTCAATTACGAAGGCCGAATTCGTGAATAGGTAAAATCCACCCTATGATTCCGCAGATATACCCATTCAAAATTTTATTTTCCCGATATTTCCAAAAATACAGATTAGATCGAATTGAAATCCAATACTTTATCGAAAAATGACAGTTTGAAGGTTCATACAGAATTTAATGACGATAATATGATGAGAAGATCACAGAATATTAAATATTTGAAAAAAAAGTTTGAAATTTTTTTTTTCAAATTGTTGTGATGACACAATCATCTCGAAATTTTGCATAATGTTGTCCTCCAACATCTTCGAACTAGTCGCGAAGTTTCTTCACGATTGAATCAGTATTTTTTGAGTTATATACCGAAAAAAACAACGATATTGACGAGAAAACCACGAAATTCTACATATTTTTTCCCAATATCTCCAAAACTAATAGCCGTATCCAATTGAACTTGGTACACTGCTGTGAAATATGAAGTTCAAGGTATCGGTGAAATTTTTCTCGAATATGAACAATAGTTTCAGAAAAAAAATTTTTTTTTCGAATTGAGTAATCATACGATTTCAACGAAATTCAGCTGAAAGTTGCACGTCGTTATGCTTCAACTAACTGCCAAGTTTCAATCTAATTTCCTGAGTAGTTTCTGAAATATGAGGAAAATAACCTCAGAATTTCAAATGGCTGTAACTTCGAAACTATTTGGCCGATTTGGCCCATTAGCGAACTTATCCTTCGTATTTCGAAATGCAACCCTTTCTGAAATTCTCAAGTTGATAGAATCCTCTGTACGCTCGTAATCGTGGTGATGGCCGGCCGGACAGAAATGATTTTGACACCGGAATCGTCATCAGTGGGTTCAACCTAAACGTTTAAGACCATTTTCGTCTCAATCATCGAAAGTTACAGACATTTGGACAAAACGATAGCACGCTGTTCCCCTAGAACATGCGCGCAATAGGTATAGGCTCCTCCATCTCATTCAACTATTAAAAGCAGTCAAATATAATTACATCTGAACATAACACCTTACTTTGTGCATTAAGTATTCAACTAGTGGAATAGCAGTAGAATACTCAATGCTTTGCAATAAAATTGAGTATTCATCGAATTTGTGCATCCAGGCTGGGATTATCCTTCACGCTCGTTTGTCGTCTGTCCGAACGTCCTGTAGGTTGGGGTAGAATTGTGTCGCCACAACGAATCCCCTATATCTGTCAAGTTTTGAATCGTAAATTCAGCATCCGCAATCTCTGACGCCATACTCGGTTGGGATTTCGTGTGACCGAGCCTATATGAGCGTGTGGAAGGTCCTTTACTGCCTTTGCCATTATGCAATTCAGTTTCGATTTTAGTGTCCTCGCTACGGATGCCGCCGTTCCGAAGAATTGCGTGCTGAATAAATTCAGTGTTCCACAACGTACAACGGTCGAAATAACTGATTTTATGGAACATTCAGGTTCCTGAGGAGACACAGTCCAGGAGATAATGCCTATTATTTGGGCTTCACTTGAATAGAGTGAGAAAATCGTAATTATATAGATAATCACGAAACTATTAAATACAGTAACGTTTCAAGGACTCTACCGTTTTTATTGAGATTATGAAATCTTTTTTAATCCTAATACATAAAAACGGTGATATATATGAACTAAGTTACTTTCGTCCAATATCAATTTTAAGTTTTTTCTAAAGTTTTCGAGAGAGAGGTTTTTGCAAGAATGATGAACTATCTTAGCAAATTTAATGTGATTAACTGCACTCAACATTGTTTTAGAAGCGGTCACTCAACCCAAACTGCTGCACTAAGATTCGTGGAATCTGTTTATAAATGTTTGGATAGTTTTCAGGTAGCCGTTATATTTTTCGACCTATCGTGTGCTTTCGATACTCTGTCGATAGATTTCATTCTTGATAAATGCTTCAACTTGGGTTTCAGGGGCGTTTTTGCCGACTGGTTACTTCGTTTTCTCAGTGATAGGACTATGTTGTTTGAAGTTGAGGATTCCTATTCGACAGATCACAACATCGGACAGGCAGTTTCTCAGGGTTCCGTGTTGGGACTGCTTCTGTTTTTGTTATCAATGATCTACCTGCATATTTGGCTTGCCTTATACTAACAATGTTTGCTGATGATACCTCGGTGGTTGTTTCAGCACGGATTTTTGAGGAGCTTACACAGGCGTGTGAATAATTTAGTGGTCAACATAAAAAAGACGGTTTGCCTTCATTTTGGTCTGAACAGCCACTCCGGTTGGATGTACTGAATTTCTGGGTATTCATTTGGATAGAAATCTGAAGTCAATTCAATTCAATTTCAATTTATTCAACCATATGTCTCTACATTCATTACATCCATATTATATTTACATTAGTGGTCCCTTTTTTGCGATAAGTAGGCTCAAGGACTCTCTACCTCATGATTCCCTCATCGACATCTATTATGGCCTTGTACACAGTCATCTGGCTTAAACACCTTACTCTGGGGTAACAGCGTTACTGCATCCAGAGTATTCATTGCGCAGAAAAGAATAATTCGTTTAATCTTCAATTTAACTCCTCGTTCATGCTGTAAACCTGCTTTTGTTGCATATAGAATAATGTTGTTGCCTTGCTTGTTTATTTTCAAATGTCTCCTGTATGCTAAGGAAAATGTAAGTGAATGGAAAGGACTATCAACTTTTCACGAGTATAAAACCAGAAATTCACACATTCTTCTGGTGCCAAACCACAAAACTCACAAGTTTGAATGTTCTCCTTTATACCATAGTATTATAAATGTTCAATCATTTACCACCATCTGTTCAGTCTTTGAAAGTGTTCAAGTTCTAGAAGGAAATCAAGAACTTACTTCTGACAAAGTGTTTCTATTCGGTTGAGGAATATTTGTCTGATTCTTTGAATATTTAGAATAATGATTGATTTTTTCTGTTTTGTTACATATGACCTGTCCTACACCGTGTAGTGTCTCAAAGGATTAATAAATTATTATTATTATTATTATTTTGATTCCTCCAATCAATTCGAGAGCTATTTCCGAGCCTAAAACAACAGGAAACAGAAATAATCTATGATTAGTTGAAGCTGAGACTTTTTGAGAAATTAATGAAAACATGGCAAATGGGATGCTCAGTTCTTTGAAAGTGTCGCAATAACGGTGCCCTTGCGTAATGAACTCAAAACGGATTCCTGTTTTATGTCATTTATAGGATGACCTGAGACCCTGGGTATAAGGTAGTTTTATGTCAAACTTAACTGAATCATTCTTTAGTTTTTTTCTGGGTTCTCACTTCCAATTTCTGAAACAGAATTATTAAAAATTGAACAAAAATTGCTTTTTTATGAAAAAACTCCCTTGCGGATTGCAGTATTGAACTATTGGTCAATGGCAGTTTCCTGCAGAACAGATTGCCTAATAAACAATACAGAAACAATATAAACGATAAAGAAAGCGAACTGTAACGTTTCAGAGTACAAATCTGACTCTTTCATCAGACAAAGCAGAAAATTTTGAAAATTATTTGCTTGAAATTTTCTGCTTTGTCTGATGCAAATGCTCCAAGCTGAGTATTTGTTTATATCGTTGCCATACTGTTCCAGTTCCAGAAAGTTCACATCATCTACAAGTGTATCAGGGGTACACACCTAAAAAACGCTGCAAATTTTACACAAGGGTTTATCATTTTCTCAGTTGAATAACCCAATACTATTGATGTCTTAAATAAAACTCATATACTATTCATAACTCATTGGTTTTTCACCCCAAAATTTTGCAGCGTTTTTCTTTATAACTCAGGAACCACTGGTCGGAATTCATCCGGGTGAACATTTTTAGGTTGAGTTATGCAACAGTAACCAACGTTGAGAGCTTCATGAAAATTCGGTGATGATTTTTCGAGAAATTTTTATTTTTTAGATTTTTGGGTGTTCAATCCCAATATCTGAAACAGAACTGTTAAAATTAAACAAATCAATTTTGGGATTGAAAACCCAAAAAAACCGGAAAAATGATGCGAAATCCTCCCAAAGTAAGCTTTTATCGATACTTAATTATTTTTCCCTCTAACCCCCAATTTTGAGCCCTTAGGGTACACCGATCCTGCTGAAAAGCTTGGAGGATTAATCTCGAGCGACACACGATTTTTCTACCAAGTTTCACGGATTTCGGTTCAGTACTTTCAGAGAAAAGCCCCGGACGGCGGACGGATGGATTTTTTTTAGTAGTTCATTCAAATCTACATCCTACTTCACAATGTAAACTGTGAAATTTTCAAGGGGGGTAATTTTTTTTTGTCGATCACAAAGGTTTATTATTTAATTTTATCAAATAACAAACAAAAACTGTATCGGTTGATTTCATGTCTAGACGACAAGTCTCTAAGTTTCATACGGTTTTGATATCTCTGAAGTGATAAATTAACTTTTAATACTTCAATATGTACAAAAGCGATTTATAACAGGCAGAAGTATCATGGTCGTATTTTTAAGATATGCTTTGTGTAAGACATCAAATTTTTACATCCAGATGAACTACATAGGTAATAAAAAATCTCTTCCATATTTGTACCCTATAATAGCATTTTTTTATGGAGAAAAAAGGGGATTCTTCCGGTCGTGCATTAATTTCAATCATAGATTTTTTCCATCAAACGAAACACTTAACTAACAATAACTGGAACATGGTTTGGCAATACAGCATGCAAACGTCGTTGTAGAATCTTTTAACGCTTTGAATTAGGGAAAATATCGAGTGGAATAAGTGTACTGTTCGATGGGAGGATATTTGAATGAAAGTATGGTGAAAACCAATATACCACTTGAAGACTCACCAGTGTAAGTTTTCCGATAGGTCAATAGAATTAAAAATTCTCCTGCGTACCCTGACGCTTGAAACAAATATTAAAAAAATATTTACTTTGAATAAGAAGTTCAGAAATTATTTTTTTTATCGATTTATTATCCGCGAATAAAATTTCTCAGAATAACTGTGATCCATTATGAAATGTGGATTTAATTATAATTATTTGTGGGATATTTGAGATGAATATGGCACCTACGAGCAAATATTTATATGCTGTGTTTTACCGTATCACTCGAAACTCAAATATTCATTAATAAGAAGGGCGTTCTATTGAAAGAAAAAACTGTGTTTGTATAACTGACAAGCACCGTTGAATTATTCATGAAACAGGAGTTCAGAATTGATTATATAGAAAAAAAAATTTTTTGTTCGGAAAAATTCAAAGAAGAATTTATAGATATTTACATATTCGCTGTTATCGGAAGCTCGCTGCAATATTGTCGATATAGGTTAGCATGGTAGAAAGAATAAGATAGATTCTTGGAATATATAAATATTGAACTATCCACAATTAAAAAACTTAAAATATGATACGAAATCCTCACAAAATAAGCTTTAATCGATATATCCACAATTAAATTAACGATGAAAGTAGAACAGGATAATCAACAATCATTCAAGAATTTTTAAAAAGAAAATATTCCAGTCATTCGAAACAAGTGTTCAAAAAAACAGATCCAAATAATCAACTCAATGTGAAAAATTATATCATTAAACCCAATATACAGAATTCAGGATTTGCCTTTGTCGTTCAAATCAATACGATTCAAACGCGTCCGATTCATCTCATCCTGTGAAATCCCGATTTTCATAAAAAAAATAGTAACCTCACACTAATGCGATAACAATAATTTTATTTCAGTTAAAATAACTCAACTATAGCATGAAGAATGCAGTACGTTTAAACAATTTGATAAAATGTAGAATATCCAGATAGAGAATAACCATAGTGCTTCCAAGAGGAATATATAGCATCTAATAAGATGAAATTCCTTTTCGTATGATTTAATACGTCCATTCAAACAGGATGAAGCCAATGAAAATAAGGTAAGGGAAATGTCGGTCGCCATATTTCCTGCAGCTTTTGGACTATGCTCTTCCGAAAGACGATTATTCAGATTTCTGCTTTATCTCGTTCAGAACCATGGACGTATAATTCCTCGGTCCTATAAAATTGTTCTCCTTTATTTGCGTTCTTCATTCACTTTACTTACCTTTAGATGAATGAAACTTCAGAAATAAACTGCCGAGATAATTGGAATAGAATTGTGGAGGAATATAATAAGCAGAGTTCATTTCCATCTGCATTGTTTCGTTGAGAGAAAATCTCGGATTTTTCCGAAAGATTCTTCAACTTGTCCGTGGTTGAGCTGAGAGCATTGTTTTTCGTTTCGTTCATTACAACTAACTCCATGCTGGGAGTGGCTTGTCTATCATTTCTAGGAATCCGTTGGAATATGCCTTACCCTTCAAGTCTTTCAGCTTAACCGATTTTTAATTTTTCATTTGCATCATCTAGTGATGTATCGCTTATGTTCCTGTTCATTGTTGAACCAATTAATCAGAGGATTGTTCAGCGAATCACTCGAAGCTCACTTCCAATGTGTTATTTCAGTAAAAATTCAACTTGGCGCAGAAGTTCACAATGTTGTAATCGTTTATTGCTTCATCTGTCAACAAAAACTTTAGGATTTCTTCACATTGTATGTAGGTCCCAAATTTTCATTCTCTCCGACCCAGGACACACTAGCTTTTGAATAAGAGGAAAGGCTTGAAAAAGAGCCATTGAAGATTGTATCTACAGAAAAATCAAAAAAATATTTGAATTCACTGACGTGAAGGCAGGAGATTTCACGCGCTTTATTGAATTTCTTCACAATGTAGTATTTCCTGAGTAATTGAGAAAATAACAAGAATACGGAGGGAATAACAACGAAACTTGACCTTTATTCATTTTCCCTATATTTCTGAAAAGAAATATCGGATTGAGCCGATATTTAGTATACCATTGTAGTTTCGAATTCAGATGTATTTTTATCTACGATACCAGTGGATACTACCTATTCTACACGAAAGATATTGAGTCTCTATGTTGTTTCTTTTAGATGTCGTAATAGTTGACTCCTGGTAGGTTTGGGGCTTCATATCAAAAGTATAATCCGTGATTGCTGAAATCAGCTCAATGATTTCGCCGATGCAGGTATCTTTTCAAATTTTATTTTTACAATCTGTCAAAAAAAACATATTCGATTGAGTTGAAATCTGATTCTTCGTGGTGAAAATGGAAATATATTCGCAGAATCTGAAAATCAAGCACCTGTCAGTGCCTGGATGGTTAACTGTTCGTTACCGAATGATTCATTAAGGGTGGTCAGTAGAAATATGAATAGGCAAACTTGGTATGTCTTCATATGTTTCTGAAGTGGGCTGCCAAGGGCCTTCAAATGCTTAGATTATATTATTTATATTCAGGGATATATAATCTAAGTTTAAATGTAACCAAACTGAAATAAAATCATTTCACTCATCCCGTCTGTTAAAAAAAGAATATTACTGAAAAGAAACTTGTTGAATAGAAAGAGTAGTTTCTTATTTTATTATTAGTTGTAGAATATTTCGTGAAAAATCAAACTATATTTTACAGATGATAGATTGCGCCCTCTAGAGAAGAACTACGAATTCGAAAATATTTTAAATCGCTTTTTAGGGGCCAATTTTGTCCTAAAAATTTTTTTCGGAGACTAAAGAATAAATGGTTTCCGATATGAATGGTCGCCACCCTCAATGCACATGGTATATGTCTGTTTTTTTCGAAATAAAATGATCAACACCAAAATTTCTAGATATCAAATGTTCTAGAAAATCTGCCATTATCGGCCTTAAATGATGCATTGTATGAAATTTAAATTTCTTTCCTGTGTTGCTTGGACCGTATAAATTCATCAACATACTTGTGTGCACTGAAATTTCCATATTTTATCTGTTCGGATCAATTTAAAAAATGATGGCTCAGTCTCAAACTTATTCTTCATTCGTCTTTTATTTTCTGCGCCAAAAAGTCACAATTGATCAGTTTACTGAAACATACTGGGGACATTCGATAAAATTACCGACGTAGAGTTAAGAGCATTCTAGAAGTCAAAGCGGTCTTCTGTCCTGGTATTGACCCCGCCCAAAGCCGCTTGACTTCCTTGCAGAATAAAGCAATTCCGTAATTTTCTAATTTGAAACTCTCAAGCCATCGAATCATGTTCTTGAAAATTTTGGGATAATAAAATTTCGAATGGGTGAATTACGAATACGGAATAAAGTCTCCAAGGGGAGGTATTCCATTTCTTTTTATCTGGTGCTCAATAAAAGGTAGAATTCAGGTTTGATTTGACGGCTCGGTGTTTCATCCAAAATTCCACCGCAAATTTTTCAAATTGTTTTTGAGAGGTTTTTAGGAGATTTCTCGGAGCTCGTCGACTTGGTGTGGCTCAAAATCAGAAAATATTCAATGAATATAAACAGAAGGGCTAAAACGCCTGCTGATCTTTTAGCGCATGTTCACTTCGAACGAATTATAGTGTTTGAAAGTCTGTCCGGCTGCTGTTACGATTGCTTTGTAATGAAATTTGAAATTTTCGGAATGGGTTTCGCATCCGAATGCTTCAGTAAATTCCGTGAGTAGCAAAATCAGTGAAATTATTTCGGAGGTATGATCACACTCATAATGTGGAATTGCGCTCCTAGAATTTCTCTATGGTACTCTGAAATTTTCAGGAGCATTCGAGGGGTGAATAGACAAACGAACATGCGCGCAGAACCTTCTGACTACAACTTAATGATTCGGTTGAATTATCCCATTGAATTTACACAACGATGTCATTGAATATCAATAAAATACTGAATATCATATCCTTTATATTTAATTTCCACAATTGCATTCTCCCTTCAATATTGCCGTGTACGTCATACTTGTCCGGATGAATTGATTATTCATAATTATTTAAAATCAAATAATAAACCTTAGTGATTGACCTGAAAATTTCACAGCTTACATTCTGAAGTATGTAGATTTGAATGAACCAATAAAAAAACTCCGTCCGTCCGCTGTACGTTGTCCGGGGCCTTTCCCTGAAAGTACTGTACCGAAATCCGTGAAACTTGGTAGAAAAATCGTGTGTCGCTCTGGTCTGATCCTCCAAGCTTTTCAGCAGGATCTCAAAGGATCTAAAGGCTCAAAACTGGGGGTAGCTGGGCAAAAAAAAATATTTCTCGAAAACTTACCACCGAATTTTCATGTCGATAACTGTTGCATAAACTCAACTTAAAAATTTTCACCCGGATGATTTCCGACCAGTGGCCCCGAGTTGTAAAAGAACGCTGCAAATTTTGGTGTAAAAACCAATTAGTTATGGATAATATATCAGTTTTATTTAAGATATCAATAATGAACCCATGTGTAAAATTTGCAGCGTTTTTTGAAACAAAGTCGAAGTTTCGTCGATATATTTCGAGGATAAAAAGACAGAAGTAATGAATCAGATACATTGAATCTGTCCATTACGTTTGGGAACATTACAAAATACATTATTTATCTCACTCGCTCGTTCTGAAAAAAATCTTGTTGAAGTACATGGTGGCCGATCAATAAAGAGTTTAATTTATCCCTTTGAGGACGCATCAGGCTATACGTCAGATAAAAGAATTGATTTATTTCTGCCTATCGTCGAATATAGCGTCCCGTCATAGAGCGGACCCGGGGTAGTGCTTTGTTATCCTTTCCTTAGGGGACCTGGGAATATGAGAACCACCTGTCTTTCAACGCTACGCCATAAGTCGTAAGTTTCTGAAATGGAAGTGATATTTAAAAGTCTCGAAGGAGGTGGTTCTCTGTGTCTAATAATGGTGGAGGTCACCTGTAACATCGCTTCAGAATATTGCGGAATGCTACAATATTCGAATAATATTATTTTAATTATATACAGGATCCCGCAACGGTGGCGGGGAGTTCTATATCTGCATTCAGGAAATACATAGGAATCTACTTTTCTACACTGCGCGTTGAAATTATGGAACAAATTCATTGTCTCAGAAGAAAAATATTTGGCAACATAATCCTAAAATAGCTCAATTTTTGTTTCGCTCTTACCAAATTCCTATGCATTTTTGAAGGATTTTTGTTGCATCCTGTGCCATCCCTATCAACCCTCCTAAATTTTTTGAATAGGAAAGTAGATCATGTGGTACTTTTTTTGGCAAGATTTTTTTCACAGGCTTGCAGACATTTTCAGGAAATTTTTTTTTTTTTGAAAAATTAGTCAGTTCGAAGAGGTTTTCAGTATGCGCACTTTGTCATGGCTCATTTACGAGAAGGAGAGATGATACCTGATGAAATTTGTCACCGAATGAAAGTCGATCATTACAGTTTGGTTCATCCACATATTTCAACCCCTTTCAACCCCCTCACGTGAAAAAATTTTTTTCTCCATTAAAGGGTTCGTAGGGGTTGAAAGTTGTGCATGAACAAAACTGTAATGTTCGACTTTCATTCGGTGACAAATTTCATCAGGTACCATCTTCTCAAAGTAAACGAGCCAATGAGCCATGACAGAGTGCACATACTGAAAACCTCTTTGAAGTAATTGATTAAAAAAAAAAATGTTTGTCTTGAAAATTTCTGCTTGCCTGTAAACAAGATACAAAGACCTTGCCATAAAAAACCACATGAACCACTTTCTCTATTCAAAAAATTTAGAGGGTTGATAGGGATGGCAGAAGGTTCAACAAAAATCCTTCAAACATGCATAAGAATCTGGTAAGAGTGAAACAAAAAATTGACATGTTTCAGCGTTTTGTTGCCAAAGATTTTTTTTCTGAGAAGATTAATTCGTTCCATGATTTTGAAGCGCACTGTATAATGGCATCCTGTAATTTTCCACCACTCTTTCGGTTTTTAGATTAAAGTAGAAAATAAGATATTTCATTATCATCTTTACACCGAAAATATAAACGGTTTTCGAGATATTTGTCTTACATGTCTTCTTTCCCGATATTCATTTGTCAGAATGTTCAAAATTATTCAGTTGTTCCAGGCCCCGTAGGAATTTATTTTGGTGGTTTATAATAGGTAGCTCTCAAATGGTATATATGAAATTGACCTGTTATATAATGGGTACAAAAACAGCCTGCTACATATTGTAATTGAAAGTTGGTAGAATCTTCCTCATTTCGAATGGAACACCCTCTATTTTATTGATTCATAAGAAGCGCAAACAAAGGCTCTTCAATATTCACTAGTTTTTCATTTGAAACCAGGAAGAATCTGTCCATTTTTATCCACAGTATGTGAACTGCTGTTTTTCAAACCATGTATATCAAAAATCGATTTTATATAAACCGTTTGAGAGAGCCACCAAGGTACATTATTCGATTAAAAATAAATAACAATAGGACTTGGTATATCTTGATAATCTCAAATATTTTGAGTGACGAATATTGGAAGCAAAAACGTTAAGCTGAAGATCAAGAAAACCGTTCATATTTCCGGGAGAAAAATGCATACATTATATTTACTTTTCAACCGAAAAAGTGATAAAAACCACAAGATGTCATTAGAAAAATATGTAGGGACCAGCCCAGTGAAACTGAAACCCTTTGTAAACGAGCATATCTTTATTTTGTCGAGCTCGAGCAATGCATGTCAAGGACGTTTTCCATAAAAACAATGTTTTTTAATTTTTGATAGTTCTATTTCACATATTGCGAGTTGAAACCCAGAAAAACCCTACAAAATAAGACAAAATCCGCTCAAAATAAGCTGTAATCGATATGTACAGAACTAGTTCTGTACAATAGCCAAACTATATCTGCTTTTTTTTGTTATGCTCGGGCCGTATAAAAGCTAATTTTAGAAGTTGGGTGTTCTATTCAGAGTTGGTGCAATTTTCGGGTTCACTAGATTTTCGGTATTAAGCTCAACATATACCTACTAGGGTTTCGTTCACTTATTTTGGGAAACATAAGCTTTGTCATTAAGCCCAAATCTGTAATCTTCGAATTTTGGGACATACATTGTCTTGAACGATTTAGGTTGAAATCACAAATGAGGAATTCTGGTTCTTATTCGTTTTTTTTTTTGTCCGTTCAGTTAGACGTAACGGGTTTTTCAACAAGAACTTTGTTTTTCAATGTGGTAACACCGGCACCACATGACAGTTTTGACATTTAGTTTTTTGACGTATTCGCAGTATATGCTTTGGCAATTGTTACAATGAATTCAATTTCGCTCGAAAATCGCATTAAAATAATTCAAATCCACTATGAAAATGGTCGTTCTGTTAAAGTTACATTTCGTAAAATTCGTGATATTTTCGGACAACATAAACGTCCTGAAACCGCTATCAAGAATTTGGTCGCGAAATTTGAGTCGACAGGCTCGGTACAAAATGTGCCAACACCAACACGTGTTCGACCGGGTCGTTCAACAGAAAACATCGCTGCCGTGGGCCACAGTGTTGAAGAAGTTATCAATTTCACGACATTCTCAACAATTGGGGTTATCCAAAAGCACAACATGGCGAATTTTGCGAAAGGATTTGGCTTTGAAGCCTTACAAGATTCAACTGGTGCAGGAATTGAAGCTGACCGACCATTCAAATCGCCTTAGATTCGCTCAGTTCATTCAGGAACAACCTGCTGGTTTTTCTCAAAAAATCATTTTTTCAGACGAAGCACATTTTCATTTGTCAGGGTACGTCAACAAGCAAAATTGCCGCATTTGGGCTTCTGAAAATCCTAAAGCAATTATTGAGAAGCCTTTGCATGCTCAACGTATCACTGTGTGGTGTGCTATGTGGTCTGGAGGTGTGATTGGGCCGTTTTTTTTCGAAGATGAGGCTGGAAATGCGGTAACAGTCGATGGATCACGCTATCGCGAGATGTTAACAACTGAATTTGGGCCTATTATTGATGACATGGATGTCACCGAAATGTGGTTTCAACAAGACGGTGCCACATGTCACACAGCCAATGAAACGATCAATTTATTGCAAACCAAATTTCCCGATCGCATAATTTCGCGAAATTCAGCTGTTAAGTGGCCGGGCCAGATCGTGTGATTTAACACCACTGGATTATTTTTTGTGGGGCTATGTTAAAGACAGAGTTTATACGGAGCCAATCGAATCGATTGCAGCCTTAAAACTCAAAATCCGTGATGTCATTAACGAAATAGACCCTCCATCTTGCCAAAAAGTGATTAAAAATTTTGATGAAAGAATCAACGTCTGTCAGCGTGGTCGTGGTGGACATTTGTCAGATATCATTTTTCATTCATAATTGCCGAACTTTTCTCTTTGTAATACAATAAAAATTTTATTCATTTTCCACTAAATTCTTTGTTTTATTTTGTTTTAAAAAACAAAGTTCTTGTTGAAAAACCCTTTATATCCCTCAACACGGGAGCTTTCGAGGAAAACTATCGCAGATGTGGAGTCTGCACGCAAAGGTCAGTTCCATTAATGAACTTAACTATTTCGGAATTATACTTATACAATATCTCCAGAAAAACATCGGATCAACCTGGAACGGAATAGCATTTTAAACATTGATTTTTCTACTTTTCAATTTCATTGAACGATCGCATGTATCCAATCAAATTATGTTGTTTTCTGCGAAATATTCCTTATTTGTTGAAAAAGGCATACAATTCCAAACCAAGCCAATATGTTGAACAATAAGACGACTACTTCATAGTTGATTTCCCTCTATGAGCATTTATTATTGCTGCAATATATCAGTTTCTAATTATATTTCTCCTTTTGTTTCAGGTATGTACTTGAACCGTTTGCCAGCCCAAGGTTTTATTTATGAGGTAAAAACATAAGATATTATATTTCAATAGCAAAAATACGGAGAGTTTGTAATATTCATTCCAGGTATGACGATTATTAAATTCATGAACCAAAATATCTGCTTTAGTCTGACTTGAAATTAGCACCAAATGTCCACAATACCACATAACGCAATAAGGGCGATTTGGCACTTGATTTGTCAGTGAAAGTATTTTTTTTTCGATGTCAAATAATAAGGGTTTATATTTTCTTTGCCGGAATAGTTTGTACAGTATGAGTTTTCAAGTTGTAAATAAATTTCGACCTTAACGTCTCATCATCAAATAAAACATTGTTATTCCTTAGCAGTTCTCCAGATCTGGCTGAAGTAAAACGTTATAAGCATTCAAATATTATAAATTCACACCTTCACCTGATAACCAGTTCAACACAGATAACTCCTATTGTTATATGTATTGTAGAATAACCAATCCATTGATTGCTTAAGGGGCCTTTTGTGCGAGGGAGATTTGGGTATTTGGGTAATCGGGGATTCATCCTATTGGTCGAGAGATTCACCCTATTGGCTGACGACGATCACGTGATCGTCGTCGGCCAATAGGGAAGAATCTGCGATTACCCAAATACCCGAATCTCCCTAGCACAAAAGGTAGCTTTAGTATTCATTGAACCTTGATCGAGAAAACTCACCAGCTTCTTATGATTTATTGCTTATTGCAGCATTTTTGTAATAAATATACAGGGTCTTTCACGAGGAACCTCACCCATATTTATACGGGAAACTACTGAACGTATTTTCATGAAATTCAGCACTTATAAGTATTTCACGATGCTGATGAAATCTAAAATATTTTCAAGGCATGAGCACCTCCGGTTTTTCCGGAAATGACGTCAACTTCCGTTTTTCAAATTAGAACACCATTTTTTTATTGCAGAAATAGATTCCTTAGAAAATTTCAATTTATTTTGATGTAACATTTTTCAGTTTTGGTTGGAAAATTCTCTCTGAGCGGGAAAATTCGAAAAAAAAATCGAAAATAGAGCTCCGCTGAAACAAGAATAACTTCGAGGTTTTTAGATAGAAAATTTTCATTTTTGGGATTTTTCAAGATGTAAGATTGATGTATCCACTTTATAAATCGGAATCGCGATTCATGATGCAGGAGGTGAAAAAATCGCTTTCAAAATTAGGGATGACAAAATCGTGAAAAATCAATTTTTTCAAATTAGAACCCCATTTTTTTATGGCAGATATTGAATCTACGTTAAAAAATAATGTGAGTGTATGCATCACACCCTTGCCCTAAAGTGGATATTTTCTGAGTTATTCACAAAAAACTGTTTTTCGTCTTGAATTTTCAGCTATTTCTTTTCCCTTCACGCCAAAAAGATGACATTTTCAGGAACTGTTACTTAAACCATGTTTTAGATTTTACTACCCTAATATGCAAGAGAAAAAAGTTACAGGTTGTTCCTAAATAGATGGCGAATTTGGATTCGAATTTGTATCGGAAACCTCTTTATTTCAACTAATCGGCCATCGGTTTTCTCTCCAGTGATAAATAAATAATTCCTTATGAACCATATGCAAAAACTTACCATGTTTTTTATTATTTTTTTTTAATGATAGATATCATTAATTACATCTGCCAAATTCCTCTTTATTCAGTAGCATTTTGTGTTTACTATTAATTTGGTGATAATTCGTGTTAAGTTATAAAATCGATCACTATGCCTAATTTTTCCTGAGACGTATAAATGAATGTCTAGAAATTAACGGTCAAAACTTTGAGCATCTTCTCTAGTTATAACTGCGAGAGTTTGCCATGGTTCTCCTAATAGTAACTTGAAGTCGGTTTCAAGAAGGGGTGAAAAATCTACAGCATGGTTCAAATAACAGTTCCTGAAAATTTCATCTTTTTGGCATGAAGGGAAGAGAAATAGCTGAAAATTCAAGACGAAAAACAGTTTTTTGTGAATAACTCAGAAAATATCCATTTTAGGGCAAGGGTGTGATGCATACACTCACATTATCTTTTAACGTAGATTCAATATCTGCCATAAAAAAATGGGGTTCTAATTTGAAAAAATTGATTTTTCACGATTTTGTCATCCCTAACTTTGAAAGCGATTTTTTCACCCCCTGTATCATGAATCGCGATTTCGATTTTTAAAGTGGATACATCAATCTTACATCTTGAAAAATCCCAAAAATGAAAATTTTTCATCCAAAAACCTCGAAGTTATTCTTGTTTCAGCGGAGCTCTATTTTCGATTTTTTTTTCGAATTTTCCCGCTCAGAGAGAATTTTCCAACTAAAACTGAAAAATGTTACATCAAAATAAATTGAAATTTTCTAAGGAATCTATTTCTGCAATAAAAAAATGGTGTTCTAATTTGAAAAACGGAAGTTGACGTCATTTCCGGAAAAACCGGAGGTGCTCATGACTTGAAAATATTTTAGAATTCATCAGCATTGTGAAATACTTATAAATGCTGAATTTCATGAAAATACGTTCAGTAGTTTCCCGTATAAACATGGGTGAGGTTCCTCGTGAAAGACCCTGTATATCACTATACTTGAGTATTGAAATACTGATATTCCCCTAGATATTCATTCAATATTGAATATTTTCCACCGAGATCATAAAGAATTTCATCATCGTCCATTTTAATACTGATTTTCATCCAATTCATACATGAGTTATATGAAACCTCATTAGTTTTGAGATGAATGGATTCTCTGGATAGTCTGGTCACAAAATGGGGATGAACCTCTGTGGTCTAGACGAAATTAGCAGTGAAATGTTTAAAAATTTTATCATTCAGCGTTGAATATCTCGAAAATGATTAATTTCAAGAAGAATAATGGAGAGTAATTCAGTATTCTAAAATGATTGAAGCATCATCTTGAAATAATTTCTTCTTATAGTGCCCATTTCGTACAGTTTTATGAATCAGCCAGTGTATAACTAGGAAACTGATTCAATTACCATGAAAGTAATTATTGAAGAATATGTGCCATACTTTCAAGTTCCACCGAAAATTCCTTCCATTTGGAATGACCTTGTTCGTTCTTAAGGAAAACTGTTGTCTTTTCGTCTTAAATTCCCGTTCTTCTCAATTACTTCTTACCCGAACCGGATTGGGAAAACTTGTAAATGACCAAGTGTTTTATTTTATGAGGCGAAAGTAACTTACAAAACACCCTGTAAAGTACTCGATTCTTTTCTGAGTGTCCCATTCAGAAACATATCCCACAAATTCGAATTTCTCAAACTGTTTATGCGGTTCAATTTCGATGTATTCTGTTTTCCATTTTTCTGGTATACTGGCAAATTGATTTTGAGTTTGGTCGAGTATCAACTCTGATTCAGTTAGATTATTCCATCGGAATAAAGCTCAACCCCCGGTAAGGAATATCGGAGTAAGTCCTCAATCAGGTTAGTTTTTGAAGCAACGGTTGTAAAGGGGCTTTCAGGTGATTGTGTAAGGCTCGAGTTTTCGCTGAATGTCTCAATTGACTCGAAAACGAATTACAATTCGCTCAGTGATACTGTGCCAAACATGAAGATGCCTCAGAAATTTCTGCCGAATAGCTTGGGCCAACCGTTGCATTCTTTCACTGAAATAACATATTCACTGGCAATCGATAAGTGGAATGGGCACAGTTTGGAGAATTGGAAATGGATCGTGAATTCTCTTCTGTACTACTCCTTCTCGGATAACCGATACCTGATTTTTCTTTGATGAACCGTTGCGTTGTTACTGAACTTTGATAAGGAATTTACGTTTTCCGAAACGAATTTTGGAAGTAGTCGATTCCAGAGATGTAATTGGGAATACTTTATACCTATGGGAATGGTTTGCGAGTAAGAAAAGAGAATACTCTCTGTACCCAATCCGTTACTATCGATAAATACAGACATGAAAGATTTCTGGAGACTTCGGATATTTTATATACATTATTTCGTCGTTCTAGTGACTATAACACAAAATGAACATTATCCTTGCTTGGAAGAGTTAAGCGTTCCTCAAATTTTCTATTCAAAATTCATGACATGGTTTGTCCATTTGGGCACAACATTCCTCAGTAGAAAAGAATACAGTGGCGAATGAAATGAATAGCAAGGTATTTTACTCCTCCAATTCTTACTGAATACTGTTTAGAATTGGTTTCTCAAATAACTGAAAGCGATCAAAATATCTTCCGTTTCCAAAAACTCGCAGTTTTACACAGAGAAAAAGGTTCTTTTAAATCAATTTGTAACCCCATTAATTCCAGAGAATGGTACTCTTGAATAGGTCCGACCAACTATTAGTCTGATTCTCCGATGAAATACTCTTGACCCATGTGAAGAATGATCCTCTCTATTCAAGCGGAATCACGTTTGATCCAAATGAGAAAACTAACAAGAATTACTGGATAGGTTTGCTAAATATGTTTCATATTATTTATTATTCTGAAATACTGTGACTTTGATGCGAATGTAAGTTTTCTCGTCATTGTTTTTAACCAGATTGCAATATTTTTTACCAAGAGAATATGTTTACTGCAATTAGCGGCTCTCAAATACAAAAAATGTATGGTATCTCAAAAATCTTTTCATAATCATTCTTGAAAATGTCAATCCTAAATAAGGTGCGAATGAAGGATCCTTCTAACAAGAAAGTTTTTTGGGAACAGGATTTCGAAGATCACAGAGCAGAAGTATGTTGTAACAATTTGCTCGGTTACTATGTATATTCACGACTTCCAAACATAAAATTAAAATGTGTAGTCAGGTGTTCACGCATATACATGTGACAGTGTTTGTGCATAACACACGAACATGTAGGCATGCACCCACATATACAAACATTTTTCAAATCAAAGTTTGTTCGCGTTTAACCAAGCTTATTCTTAAAACCAACCTTTTCTTCTTGACTTTCGAAACTCTGTTCTGTTGATAAGTAGTTCTCCATTTATAGAATATTTATAATGCACCACCAAAAACACAAACGCAATTGTTCACTATTCACCATGGCGTTGTTTCCTATCTAAATATCCATATGTTGTGCCGTCTGCAATTCTACATTCTGCATTGTCATCCTGACATAATACATGTCACAAGTTTTTCACTTTATTCCCGATATTTTATTAGATTTCTAGTTCGAAATGAACAATTATGGATCTATGGGAGATGATTCCCCAATAAAGGGGCCTGTAGCGTTCTTCGTTTATCTGAGGATCTGAAAATCATCGCTTGGAGGACTGAACCTGGTCGAAAGACCCTCTCGGTCATGAGCAAATGTAGGTAATATTATTTACTGCTTCCTTCTGGTTTTCTGTCCCTCTTTCTGTTTCAGATATTATGTCAAGATATTTTGTCGAAATGAATTCAAGATGACGAAAAAATTATTTTCAAATGAAAAAGATACCATCCATCTTCTATAAACAAATTACTACACTTATGCGGGGAGACAGAATTTTTCCTGAGGTTTTTCTCTGTGCTCTTGTATCATACGCAAATATGTATGGTACCCCGTTTACATTTCCTCTGCTAACACTGTGATATATCTTAGAATTGTAATGCTCGTTCTCAAAAGAATATATATATATATACGCATCTTCAGCAGTAATACCGATTATTGGGCGAGGGGGTCACGTGTACGTGCCTTCGTCATCAGAACACATTTAATAAGAAATGATATTTTTAATCCGAGAGAACTATGGTTTGCTGAAATTGTTTTCTGAAGTGAAGAATACGTATGTCTTGGTTCAACTGAATTCGATTCAAGAAAATTCATGTAAACAGGCACAACGTAATGAGTTGATAATAGGGGTATATTGGTCAATTTCAAATTATTATTTTTGGGGGAAGATTATTTCATTCAAGAATAAGATTTAAGAGATACTTTTTCCTGAGTATGAACACAGGCACACTGGAATATAAGTGGGAATTCAGCTAGATAAGCATTGAATTCGGGACCCAATTTCATTATATCAGAACATATATTCTAGAATTAATTCGAATACCGATTGGTTAAACTTTTATGAATTCACAGTTTTATGATTTCAATGAGGACAAATCATCAACTGAACTGGTCATACGCTATGCTATGCACATCAGACAACACATAAACTATGTTATTATAGCAGGGTAGAGGAACAGCCTAAAAACAGCCGGTCAACAAAAACCTTTAAGTCTACATAGATCGGCTAACACTAGTTTCATCAAATTCGCCAAAAATTTAAAAATTCACCTGGAAGGAAAACTTCCAAGATTGAAGGCAGTATTAGACAGCCATATTACGGGGAGTGTGACGCCTAATCCGATAACCCGATTGGCCGAGAATAGTCCAACCTATTTGGAAAGTGTTTCATTTTCTGATTTGGTTTAAATATTCGCGTTTCATCTAGATGAAAACACATACCGTACTGAGGACCTTGTATTATTTCTCTTACCTCTCGCGATTACGGCTACCGTACAGTTTTGCATACAAAATTCATAAATAATTACGGAACCATCAATGATTTCGGCCATTGCTAAAAATTGACTGAGCTAAATTTCCACTCCCAAATATCTGAAAAACCAAAAAAGACAGCTGGATTCAGTGTTCAGACGAAGGGAAATTTCAGTATAGAGCTTTTCGAGTTATCGTATGACGACAACTTGTCGAAAATGACATTCGCAAGCCGTATTCAATAATGGAAATTTGTCGAAATATTCAAAAAAGTCGAAGAACAAATTATCAAAAGTGTGGACTAATCCGATCTTTCTTTCTTCACACGATATCTTCGACATTTTGTGAAATCTAAGATTCTTCGATACTTTTGTATTGTCAACTTCTGTGTGAAAAAATGTTTTGTATATATGTACATATCAACACCCGTGTTGTCAACTCTCAATAAACAAATAGCAACCTCTGGTACTGATATCGACTATTAAATCAAAGGTTAACGAAGCTGCGGGTGAACAGTGGTTAGACATATCACAGATTCCAATTATTGTACAAATCTAGAACGAATGTAATCACCTTCTATTCGCTTGCCCGTATTCCCCGTATCATGGAATTATATCAATATGATAATCCTACTTATTCTATGAAATTCCCAATATTAATTTTGGCCCATTAAAACTGATATATGATTGCCCGCGACCCGAAATATCTAATTGAAACTTAGCGACTTAGCAGCGAAGATGTTGAAATCCGACTTCAGTTAATTGGGTTAATCTAGGGTTACTCCAGAATGATTCACTTGCCAACAGACCAGCCCTTAAACCGTCTGAAATGATTTCTCGCTAATTTATGCCACCGAATTCATTCACAGCTCACGCCTTGCATCTTTATACCTTTTTAAGGCTTCTTTCCACCAAGTATTCTTGTTGCGATCGCAGAGTGTATTAGTATTCGCCAACAGTGGTGGTCTATATCTTACGTATGGAAACATTTAGAAATACATATGTAGTGCGCGTCAAAATTATGGAACAAATTTATTTTCTCAGAAGAAAAATATTTGGCAACAAATCCTGAAACAGGTCAATTTTTGTTTCACTTTTACCAAATTTATATGCATTTTTGAAGGATTTTTGTTGCACTCTGTGCCATCCCCACTAACCCTATAAATTTTTTGAATAGGGAAAGTAAGGTCTTTGTATCAACTTTACAGGCATGTAGAAATTTTCCAGAAGAATTTTTTTTTTGTGAAATTAGTTAGTTCAAAGAAGTTTTCATTGTGTTCACTTTGTCATGGCTCATTTACTTTGAGACGATGGTACCTGATGAAATTTGTCACCGAATGAAAGTCGACCATTACAGTTTTTTTCATGCACAACTTTCAACCCCCTCACATAAATTAGAATGTGTGAAACACTGCGCTGCAGTTATGATCTTACGTAGGTATGTTATCAGTACGTTTATGTTTATCCGTAATTGTAAGTGTATTCAGTAGGCATACATATTTTGCGTATCTCATTGATCGATTCTCGGTACTTTTTCGAAATACATATGCAGTTTCATTGTTGAGTTATTTATTTGTTCATTCGGGTTCGAAATGAAAGAAGTATAGTCCATAAAGTGTGGAAATTTGAAAAGGTGGGTACTATCCTCAATATGGCCGCCATGCGAAATCAGAGAAAAAATGAAAAACCTAGAAAAGGCAGCAGCTTTTGCATGCACGTTCAAGGGAGATGAATGCTTTGGCAACGAATTTGAACTTGCGCGCAATAGCTGCTGCCTTAACGGCAGTGCATTTCTAGGTTTTCTTCGATGAAGTAATGTATTTTAATTCGATCTAATCAATTTTTTTGGAAAAATTGAAAAACTTTCAATGTGTATATCTAAGGAATCATTAGACGGATTTTACCCATTCACGAATTTGACCTGCGTAATTAAGCCCCTAAACCTACTCTACAAATATCGAGTTTCTTAGTCGTTTCTTCCGGAAGTTATTGGGTTTACTGTCGGCCGTTAGGCCGACCGTGAATACAATAACTTACGAAATTAACAATTAGAAACTCGATATTTGTAGAGTAGGCTTGGACCTCAATTACGAAGGCCGAATTCGTGAATGAGTAAAATCCACCCAATGATTCCGCAGGTATACACATTCAAAATTTTATTTTTCCAATATTTCCAAAAATACAGATAAGATCGAATTGAAATCCAGTACTCTATCGAAAATGACAGTTCGACGGTTCATACAGAATTTAATGAGGATAATATGGTAAGAAGGTCACAGAATATTGAATATTTGAAGAAAAAATTATATTTTTTTTTAAATTGTTCTGATGACATGATCATCACGAAATACGGCACAGAATTGTCCTTCAGCGTCTCAAAACTAGTTTCTAAGTTTCATCATGATTGAATCCGTATTCCTTAAGTTATTCCGAAAAAAAACACGATATCGAGAAAAACCACAAAATTTTAAATATTTTTTCTCAATATCTCCGAATCTATTATCCGTATCAAATTCGAAATATTTCCGAATATGATTACTAGTTTCTGAAAAAAAATTAAAAAAAATTTTTTCGAAATTAAATCCAAACAAAATTGCGTTAAATGTTGCGCGTTGTTATGCTTCAAATAACTGCCAAGTTTCAATCCAACTGCTCCAGGCGTTCCTGAAATATCAGGGAACGAACCTCAAAATTTTAAATGGCTATAACTCCGAAACCATTTGGACGATTTGACCCATTAACGAACTCAACCGAATTTGCATAACGGTCAAAAATATTTTTTCCGTTTTGTCCGACTTTTATGAACATTCCTACCACCTTTTTGTACCTGTGTTCACATAAATACTCTGTAACATGTGTAGGATCATCAGTGTCTGATAATGAACTTGAAATAAGTTCGAAACTGCGCGGTTACACAATATAACCCTTGAATTATAAAACTCCAATTTTATTGGTATTAAAAATATAAAATTCCAAAATTTGTTTTAATTATCATAAACAGTTCAATTCACCATTAACAATAAAATTAGGTCGAAAATGTAAAACTTTGCAGAGGTAAGGTTGAATGGCACAGTTCTCTCGAAACATAAACAGCAACCTCTCAAATTTGAAATGTGTTTCAAAACTCGTTTCGGCCATACATAGCAGAAATAAGGAAAAAATTCATTTTTAACTTTGGTATAATGGGTGAATGCAAAAGTTGCAAACGAATATTTTTCCAAAACCTATTGTCGAATAGATGGAACATTGGATATTGCGATTGGGCGATAATAAATTCCCAGTTTTTTCATTATGACGTAAATTTCCACCCAGTTATTTTCAATCTACAGCGGAAATCTTGTTTTTGAGTCCGAGTCCCTAGCTCCAATAATTGAAGCATTGATTGCTTTTCCGGCACAATTTATGTCCCGTTGTACGCTTGCGTGTAGTTTACGAAATTCTCTTCGATCTATGGCGTCTACTTTCACTCTCGAAAAATCAAATAAAGATTTCAATTATCCCACAGAATTGTGGTCTCAAACGCTAATCGATTTTTATGTATTTCGACAGATGAATAATGGACCTTGCCTCATAAACTGTCAAATGCCTTTGGTCATAATTAAACTCGAGTTATACAAAAAATATATAAGGTTGGTGCTTCTGTTGGATTGCATTGTTTGAAGATGAAAACATATTTCGAAATTCCTTCGATCTACGGCAAAGATGACTTATCACTCCGACTAAATTGAGGTTTGATAATTCTGTTCTGGTCAGGTATTTTTCATGGACTTTGAACTCTCGGGATAAATAGAGATAGATCATCATTTAAGAAAATAGTTAGTGAAAATATCAAGTAAGGAATATATATATATATATATACACATTCATAAAAATGCTTCTCCATCAATGGGTAAAAACTATAAAGAGTTTGAATGAATCCAAACCGAATATTTGTCAGGTATAATCCGTTATTTCGAAATGAACCGCAAAGTTTGCACTTGTACACAATTATTATTCAAATTGGAGAATATATGGTGGATCCATTAAGAGTCGACTTCCCTAGGGCTTAACAAAGGCCATTTCGGGCTCTCGGTTAACTGGTCTAGGACGAGGATTAGTCATGTAAAGGCGTTATTACGCTGGTGTTTCTATTTCCATATTGATCAACGCGTTTCAATGCACAATTCGAGTCTTAATTTTTCTCGGTTATGGCGTGAATAATGACTGAGCGATGCCGGGAATTTTTCGATAATCTTTATTGCTCCCCTCCTGCCCCATCGTGACACACTCACCACATTATTATATGTGGTGGCCGCAATAAATAGAGTCTCGGTGCTAAGGAAAATTAATGGCACTCTAATTACAGGCGTTCGTCTCGGGCGCAACAAAAAATATAGGTGTATAACAGCGGTCTGTCGCGCAAAACCTATCACCAAACTCAGGCAAAATATGCTATCAGGACCGGTTCTCAGCCTGAAGGTCGCCAAACTTTCACTCCCCGACATCCACGAATATAAAACGCATATGACTTTTTGTTCAGTTTAGTTTATTATTTTTTGTTGAGATTGAAAAACTGAAAGCACCTCATAGATTTTTTGAAGTTTTTTTACGCGCTTGTTCTTGGAAATGAAGCGTTACCATTTTGAGCAAATGTTTGTTATTTAAGAATTTGAAATCGGTAAATATCCCGAACGATTAGAACGAACTCCCTGAAGAAGGATCCGTGGTCAGGTTCGGTCTGTCCGAGCGAATGTGCTCCCATTTCCGAAAAAAAGGATCTGTAATCCTGAAGTTTTTAGGTTATTATTAAAGTCCAAATAGCTCAATTGAGTTCGTTAAAATAGGCAAACCCCGCCAACAGTTTAGTGACATATACTCAAATCGAAAAATACCGTTCCGATCCAATTGAAAATAGATTTACTGGTGTATGGTATCATTCTGGGGATTAATGCTATACTTTTTGAGGAACATATGAAAAGAAAAATTCAAAATAATACATTTTCATAGACGGAAGGATCTATCTCAGGAACTATTTTCCACAAGCTGCTGAAATTAAGCAACTTCAAAGCTGTTCCAAGTGAAAAAAAAAATAGTTTGTTTGACTTGACTCTCCAAACCAAAGAAAAAATGAAAAAACTTCTGGAGAATAAAGTGTTGTGTGAGGACTCATTTCGGATCTTTCGTACAGGTTCGGAGAGATGCCAAGATAGATGTAGGTGAAAAGTATAGTGTCTATTTCTGAACATTTCGTGAATTCATCGGAAAATGTGGATTTCGGTGGAAAATGTATAATATCGTGTTGAGACGATAGTTTGAGATATTCTTCGAATATAATTTGCAGCTAATATATGAGTGTATATGGAAACTGATCTTGTAATTTACCCGGGTACCTCAAATGACAGTTTTTTAACGCTGTCAATCTGTCAAATTCAGCTCACTCGGGTTAGTGGCCCAGTAAGTGTCCGAAAACTCCATATAAATGGTAAATATCGAAAGGGAAAGATTCGAACCCAATAACTATTTGAGAACCCTCTATGCATTCATTCTTTCCTGTTTTTGTTTCGTGTCTTCAGAAATATAAGAAGTAAAATTTGATATTTCGTAAAATTCTGTTGGCTTACATCATTTTGGTTACATCAAGTGATGTACATAAATACATATTCCATATACAATCATGGTTGGAAAAAGGATTTTTACAACAGATACCTTTTCTGTGTATCCAATTTTTCGTCATTTTCATTATTCACAAAGACCTCATGACTTAAATAGAAATATAGCATTTGAGATCGCTAAAGCCAACGTGAAAATGATAAATATATTAATTCTGGCGTAGTAGAGACATCAGCGATCCCTTTGAGTTGCCAACAGAAGAGTATATCAAATTATTCCGCCATCTAATTTCTGGTAACCAATATTCTACTTATTTTCAGGAAATTGGTCATTAATTAATTTGTCCTGTATTGGTTTTGAACATTCCTGAATTTGCTCTGAAAATTAGTAATATGAATTGATGTTTACATCAGAGTTAATGAATATAAACGAACCCTGGTTTGCATAAATAACGAAAACCGTAAATGCACAGAGAAAAAGGTTCTCTCAAATCAACTGCATTTATCAGTAACTGTATTTATTAGGAGAATACTATTCTTCAATAGATCCATTCAAATATTACTTTGATATTTCGATGAAATACTCTTGACCCATGTGAAAAATTATCTATCCTCTTGATTCAAGCGGAATCACGTTTGATCCAAATGAGAAATCTTACAAAAATCACTGGATATGTTTGCAATATTTGTTTCATGTTTTTATTATGAGATACTTTGGCTTTGATACGAATGTAGGCTTTCGTATTATTGTATTCGAAATGTTTTTCTAGAAGATTTCAATTTCTTTTACCAAGAGAATAAGATATATTTACTTCAATCAGCGGCTCTCAAATACGAATAATGTAATGGTATCTCAAGTAGCCTTTCATAATCATTTTAGAAGATATCAATCAGAAAAACTTCTCTGATCTTGATAAGTAGTTCTCTATCTATACCAAATTCATAATGCACTGTCAAAAACAAAAAAGTACTCGTTCACTATTCACTATGGCAGCCATGGTATGGCGTTGTTTCCTATCTAAATATCCATATGTCCTGCATTCTACGTTATATTTATATATGCATCTCCAGCGCTAAAACCCTATATTGATCGAGGTGGTCACGTGTACGTACTTTCGTCATTAGAGCACTCCTAATGAGAAACTATATTTTTGATCCGAGCAAACTATGATTAGCAGAAATTGTTTTCTGAAATAAAGAGTACGTATGTTTCGATTCAACTATATTCGGTTCAAGATAATTCATATGAACAGGCAAACAATGCAATGAGTTGAAAATAGAAGTATAAGGGTAAATCTCAAGTTATTATGCTTGAGGGAAGATTATTTCGTTCAAAACTATGAAAATATTTGATTTTAGAGATCTTTTTTTTTCTGTGAAGGTCACGGCGCGGAAAATAGAAACACCATAGGGAACTGGACGAAATGTTTGGTAGGATTATTTTCTTCTTTTTTTTTCTCACCGTTCAATCATCAAATACAGTGATTTCAGTTATGAAATCGCCGGTTCCGGAAGTCCTTGATAGCAATATTGCTATGACAAAATTCCTTATAAACAATTTAGTTCTCGGAAGAGAATTCGTAATATCGTGGCCATATTGTTACACATTTGGAAGATAGCAAATCTTGCAGGGCAAGGTTTATAGCAATACACAAACAGAATGGACCTAAATATCTTGACTGTTTTGCATGTCTCGCAATTCTCTTGTTGAAGTTGACATTATGTATCTTCAAAAAATGAATCGCGCCATTTTGGCGAGGAAGCATCCGACATACATGTGACAATTCAGATGTCATGGCTTAAGCGTTGGGCGACAATCGCGTCCATTAGTTAGCGACATAACACGGCTCTGAAGGGCGCAAGAAGAAATACTCGTGACGATTCAAGAACTCAAAAAAATAGTTCGAAAATTCTTGAATCAAGATATAGACAACGCAAAACGGCAGCCGCATTTGAAAATTCCACAGATATCGTCTCGCAAATAGCTAAATATATCTTATTTTGCATGTAAGTTGCATGGATCACACGAACTGATTGTCGGCATAATGAGAAATGAGATTTATTTGAGAAATGCGTTCAGGTATGCTAATCCTGGCTCCACAAAAACATGCACTCTAGCGCGACTGAAAATTATCATTGCATATGCGACGAATTGGTGGATTATGCTTGAAGGAAACTTACGATTATACCATGAATAAATTATCAGGAATACCGTTTTCATTGGTTTCACTACGAACATTGAAACATTTTAAAGAGCGCGATAAATTCTCGAAACATAAATCTCGGACAAACGGAATGCGAAATGAGTCGATTGAAACAGGTAAAAGGCGATCAATCAGGCTTCCTAGTCTCGTATGGATGAGTCACTCCGGAATGACAATTTCTAGTAAAATGGCCATCAGAGAAAATTGATTTATCGAATGGAATTCTATTTGTCCCGTTGGGTCCTGTGCGTCCCAAATACAGATATAATAAGGCTGGACTCCCTGTGGTCACTTGAATGCGTTTACAATCCACGTAGTTGTAAACGCTCTTTTTTGTTGGTGAAAAAGCGAGAAGGGGAAATAGCAAGAATTTGAATTTGACGATAAAGAAAAATTAAATTGATCTGATTTTGCAATTTGCAGCAGTTCTCTGAAGGTAATTCATTTCAGTAAATACGGGGTTTCCTGTAAAAAGCAAGTCGAACGAAAGCGCTATTTAGGTCGAAGAGAACTCTTTCTGTTGTTGAAACATCCGTCATGTGAAAAAGTTTAATTTTTTCCAGGGTATTCTTCTTGCGCGCATGCTCTGTGGAACAGTATGCTTTTGTTTGTCCAATTGTCTGTAATTTTTGAATTTTGAGCCGAAATTTTTTGAAACGACTAGGGGGACTCACTCATGGTGAATCCGGTACCAAAATCCATTCTTTTTTTAGGTTTTTTCGGGATTTCACTCAAAATATCTGAAACAAACTATTAAAATTAAATAAAAATCGTTTTTTCATGAAATACGTCCTTGCGGGTTGCAGGGTTGAACTATTTGTCAGGGACAGTTTCTTGGAAAATAGATTGCCTAATGAACAATACAGGAACAATACAAACGATAAACAAAACGAACTGTGACGTTTCAGAGAACAAATCTGTTCGACCATTGGGAATCAGATAATTTGGATAGAAAAATTCAAGAGTCCTCTTGCATTTTGTTAAATGGAGAGAGTAATTTCCCTCATTGTTCTTCAGAAACACACCCTATTTGACTGAATTCATTAAAAAAAGAGGCAGAATCAAAATACTTTCAAATCAAATGAATCTGTGTGGCTGTATTTTCTCAAATATGTCAATTCGACAAAAGTCTCAGCTCAAAACGAAAAATCGAAAAAATAATTTCAAAAATGGTCTCCTTCGTCTGAAGTCAGGTTTGTACTTCGAAACGTCACAGTTCGCTTTGTTTATCGTTGGTATTGTTTCTGTATTGATCATTAGGCAATCTGTATTCCAAGAAACTGCCCTCGAAAAATAGTTCAATCCTGCAATCTGCAAGAGCGTTTTTCGTGAAGAAACCATTTTTATTTAATTTTCAATATAAAAGTTTCAGATATTGGGAGTGAAAACCCAAAAAACCTAAAAAATGACGAGAAATCCTCCCAAAATAAGTTTCAATCGATACGTAAAATCAATTCTGTCCAGCTGGCCAGCCGGCCGTAGATACAATTACGTGAGTACGGAGAGTCCTACTGACTTGAAACTTCCAGGTTAGATTGAATTTCGAAATGCGACGGTTGAGTTCGTTAATGGGCCAAATCGTCCCAACGGTTACGGAGTCATACTCATTTGAATTTTTAAGGATATTTCCGCACTCTTTCAGAAACGATTCGAGCGTTCCAAATGAAAATTGTTAGATAGTTGAAGCATGATAGCACGCAGCTTCTAGCTGAATTTTCTTGGGATCGTACTATCAGTTAACTGTGAAAAATTATTTTCCAATATTTTTTTTCCGGAAATTATTATTCATCAGATGGGGGAAAAACATATAAAAATATGTCGAGTTTGTGAATATTTCCTCGGTATCTTTGTTATTTCCGGGAAAATTCAAATCTCAATCATGATGAAACTTGGCAAATAGTTTGAAAATCCTGAGGCTCAAATTTCTTCAAAATTCCGTGATTGGAACAATTTGAAAAAAATAGAATATCTTTGGAATAATTGCGTGGATTACACAAACCTAAACGAGAATTCGGCCTTCGTTATTGAGGTCCACACCTGCTCTACAAATATCGAGTTTCTACGTTGTTTCTTTCGGAAGTTACTTCGTTTATTTGGATTTCGTTGATCTTAGATATTGCATCAATAAATCGCCCATCTTATGGTGATTTTAAATGTTATAATACTGGTGATTTTTTGCTTTTAAATGTAATATGATGTTTCCGTCAAAAAAAAACCTTTCTGACAATTTGTTTTTCAATATCTGAACCAAATGATTCAATTATGGAATAACCTAGTGAGAACTTCGAACCTTTCAACTTGCGAAAATGTTACTTGCAAAATTATTGAATTGAAACTGAATTGAGTAACTGCTCTCTGATCAACATAAACTCTAGGTGGTTATAGTATTTTTCGAACACACTGTTTCTTCAGTTAAGAGACTTAGCGTTACGGGTAATTTCTTGCTAGCTAGCGTGTGCCTCTCTCTATCAGCTTTGCACGAAAACTGCCTTTTTAGAGGTTAACCGAATGTAGTATACCCATGGGTTCGTTGGGCATCAACTTGCCCTTTCATTCCTACATATATATATATATATATATTCTTTTGAGAACGAGCATTACAATTCTAAGATATATCACAGTGTTAGCAGAGGAAATGTAAACGGGGTACCATACATATTTGCGTATGATACAAGAGCACAGATAAAAACCTCAGGAAAAATTCTGTCTCCCCGCATAAGTGTAGTAATTTGTTTATAGAAGATGGATGGCATCTTTTTCATTTGAAAATAATTTTTTCGTCATCTTGAATTCATTTCGACAAAATATCTTGACATAATATTTGAAACAGAAAGAGGGACAGAAAACCAGAAGGAAGCAGTAAATAATATTACCTACATTTGCTCATGACCGAGAGGGTCTTTCGACCAGGTTCAGTCCTCCAAGCGATGATTTTCAGATCCTCAGATAAACGAAGAACGCTACAGGCCCCTTTATTGGGGAATCATCTCCCATAGATCCATAATTGTTCATTTCGAACTAGAAATCTAATAAAATATCGGGAATAAAGTGAAAAACTTGTGACATGTATTATGTCAGGATGACATAATACATAAAGTGAAGGAACAGCTTAATGAGGATCTTTCGTAAAGCTGTCAAATGTGGCTGGATCTATCAACCCAAATGGAACAAAATAGAAACATCTGGATAATACAATGATTTTCAAAAGAAGGCGCAGTCGGAGCAACCTTCAACGATATAGAAAATTTGAATCGGGTCAAGATAATATCCGGCCCTATTTCGTTCCGAAATAAATCAATGCAGAATGACAATTCCCACTCAAGTATTCATTAGATTGAACGACAAACAATCAAAATTTTATGACTTCGACTATCTGAAATCAAGAATCGATATCAAACTACTAAACTATTAATTGCACGATTTTAAGCAAACATTCTCGAACATGATGACTCAGAACCATGGGTTTTCATGGTAATAAGATAGGTTTCGCGCTCATATCCTAGCATGAAATTAATCCAGAAATTAAATTCTGCACCTGAACCCAGAAAGTTAAGTGCTTTTCTCCCCTTTTGTTAGCGCCATCAAAAATCAATATGGTTACAAAGAGTTTCCACAAGTTCCACACCGCCGTAATCCCGCACCGTCAGTGAGGTAGATTTGATACTCATATTCAATTTATACTGAAAATGTAACAATAATAATAACAATAGGTTTTTATTGTTTTCCACGCCTTCATTTAGGTAATATTGGGGAAATTGCATTAGGATATTGCTTTTGCGCGTATGTTCTAGGGGAACAGCGTGCTATCGTTTTGTCCAAATGTCTGTATTTCTCGATGATTGAGCCGAAAATGGTCTTAAACGACTCATGGATGACAAATCCGGTGTCAAAATCGATTCTGTCCTGCTGGCCGTCCGTCACCACGATTACGGGCGTAGGGAGGATTCTATCAACCTGAAAATTTCAGGAAGGGTTTTATTTCAAAGTTTATTTACGAAGGTGAAGTTTGTTAATGGGTTGAATCGGCCTAAAAGTTTCGGAGTTATAGCCATTTGAAATTTTGAGATTAATTTCCTCATATTTCACAAACTACCGAATCGATTAGATTGAAACTTGGCAGTTAGTTGAAGCATAACAACTCGCAACTTTGAGTGAAATTTCGTTGGAATCGTATGGTTACTCAATTAAAAAAAAAAAAAAATTCCGAATTTTTTTCGAAAAAAATTTTTTTCCTGAAAATATTCATTCATATTCGAGGAAAATTTCAGTTATACCTTGAACTCTATATTTCACAGCAGTGTACCAAATTTCAATTCGATACGGCTATTAGTTTTGGAGATATTGGGAAAAAAAATGTAGAATTTCGTGGTTTTCTTCTCGATGTCGTTGTTTTTTCGGTATAACTCAAAAAATACTAATTCAATCTTGATGAAACTTCGCAACGAGCTCGGAGATGTTGAGAAATTTTGTGATGATCGTATCATTAGAACAATTCAAAAAAAAAAATTCAAATTTTTTTTTTCAAATATTTAATCTTCTGTGATCTTCTCATCATATTATCGTCATTAAATTCTGTATGAACCTTCAAACTGCCATTTTGTGTACTGGATTTCAATTCGATCTAATCTGTATTTTTGGAATTATGCGCGCATGTTCAAATTCGTTGCTGAAGCGGTCATCTATCTACATTGAACATGCGCGCAAAAGCTGCTGCCTTCACGGCAGTGCTTTTCTAAATTTTTCAGAGTAAGAGGGTACTATCATTGCCTTACATTGTCGGTCGTTGGCGAAGTTTAAGTCGCAAAATTGGAGAACCGAATGATACTGATTCGATAGAACTGAAAGACACCAATGTTGTTGCAAATTTCCGTGAGAATTTTATGTATAAGAATTGAAAAAAAAAACATTTTGGAGACAAGTAGTATTTAGTTCAGTGCTTTATACAACTTGAAGTATGCATCTCTTGAAAAAAACATTAAAAGATTTTAGGATTAATTCGAGGCATGAATTGACAAAGCAACAATCGCGTGTAAGCTTCTGACTTTACTTCAGTCTCTGGCTTGAATTTTTCCTTCGATTCGAATGATATTTTAAATTCTAGGGTTATACAACAACTATTGCTGGTTCTAAATAATGTAGAATCTATGATGGAGTGATTGACATAAAATTCTATCATCTGGCTCACACCTTAAAAATTTGAAGTGTATTGACACCGCAGTCACAACCAAATGAATGTTCAGTTTTCATGCTTAAAAGTACACAGATGTTCATTTTAAATCAGCACTTGATGCACGTTGCCAGCATTGAGCTTCTGGTCGACATTTTTATTTATTTAATTATATCCCAAAACATATTGTATGAAGTATCCATACATTTTTTTTTCAGTTATTTTCTAGATTTTTCTTCCAAAATCTGAAAAAGAACTTTTGATAATCAAATGAAAATTCTTGTTGATAGAAAATGCCCTTGTGAATTGCAAAAAACTATTTGTCTATAACAGTTTCTAGGAAAAAGTTGCCTGATAATCAATATTGGAACAATGCAAACGATCAACAAAGTGAACTACTTAAAAAGTTTCAGAGTAAATTTGACTTCTTCATCAGACAAACGAGGAAATTCGCAAATTTTCTCGTTCGTCTCGTTTTTTTTCAGATATTGCGTGATATTGAGTGTAAACCTGAAAGAAACCTGAAAATATAAAGCAAAATCCCCCAAAATGAACTTTCATCGATGTCCATGCATTTGTAACTCTGCGCAGTATGAGTTCAGAAAATATTCTATAAAAGCATTGAAGTCAGCACATTTTGCAATCATGTTCATCAGGTATATTCGTGGGCGAGAAAAACTGTGAATTTTATTTTCTGATTATTCGAATGATCCAATCATCAGGATATTCTGCACGAAATGTGAAATTTTCATCTTGATCGGATCTATATTCTTTGAGTTTTTCCGGATATATCAAGATGCCGTGGAAATTTCACATATTGTTTTCTCAATATCTCCGAACATTAGGTTGATATCAAACTGAGTTTGTTACACTGATGTGAAATATTGACTTCATGGTATGTGCAAGATTTCATGTAATTCTCGGATTCTTCAACTTCATACCAAGTCGAGATATTGAGGAAGTTTCAAAACGCTGGAGTTCTTCTTTCTCACGTAATCGTGACTGTCGTCGGCCGGACTGAATTGATTTTGACATTTTTCCGAAAACATTCTCGGAACAACATGTGCGCTAACATGGAATATCAGTAATTTATTAGTAAGACTAAAAGACACTTAACGTTCGAAATTTTTTGCAGTCCGCAAATGCAAAAAAATACTAATATACAATGAGACTGTGTGATTATTGAATACACGAGTTACCACCATATAGGAGTTTTCTTCGTTTATTATAATGAAGACCAATAATTCGACCTCTTTACTTAACTGGAGATAAATTCCGTGTACACGTGATCTAGGCATTTTAACAACAACTGAACATCGACTTTGGATCTCATCGAACAGCCGGTTTATTGTAAAATTTAAAAAATTTTCAAAAAACTAGAACAATATTTAAGTAACAAAAAATGTTTACATGAAAAAACCTTCACGATTTTTTTCTCTAAATTTTAATCGTTTATTCCTTGCTATACTATCTACGTTTCACCAAAAAAATTTAAAATTCAAACAGCTCCTTCTGGGTGTTGCAGTTTTTTTGTCAGTTAGTATATATGCTCATTAAGTATCGATTGAAGCTCATTTTGGTAGGATTCTGCATAATTTTTTTAGGTTATATAACATTTATATAACATTCGAAAGGAATAGCTCAGAGATTGAAGGCATAAATAGACAAATCAGTAGCCATGCTAAAGCTCCTATCTTCTTCGCTTATCTAAGTTTTCTTTGGGACTTCTACATTGTTGATTTCTTTGTGAATTGGTTTATTTTGAGGACTTCCAACTCGCGTCTGAGTAAGGAATTTCTTATGAAAAGCCCTGAATAATTTTCATCGATTGATCGTGTTTGACTGTCTTATCAGGCTATTCCACGTGTAGGCTCCAATACATATTTGTTCACGTCCTATTTACTTTGCATGATAAATAATATTCCTAGCCGATTCTAACCCAGACAGCCCAGAACAACCCCTGTGTGTGTTTATTCAGTGCTGTTCAACACCGAAAAGGCATCTAACTAAACCGAAGTATGTGAAAACTAAATAGTCTTCACCGGATGTCTATCTTAGATCCGAAATATTTGGAATAGGAAAATTTTTACTCCAACATCACGTCACTTTTGCGTCCGTAGATTAGATAAGACAAAAGTTGCCTCTTTTTGTGAGCAATGATTGGATATCGATTGAAACTTATTTTGGGAGGATTTTGCATTATTTTTTAGGTTTTTATTGGTTTTCACTCCCAATATCTGAAACAGAACTATCAAAAATTAAATTAAAATTGTTTTTTTCATGAAAAACGCTCTTGCGGATTGCAATATCAAGCTTTTTGTCACGGGCAGTTTCTTGCAGAAAAGATTGCCTAATGAACAATACAGGAATAATACAAACGATGAAGAAAACGAACTGTGACGGTTCATAGTACAAATCTGACTCTTTCATCAGACAAAGCAGAAAATTTCAAGAATTATTTTCTTTCGATTTTTGTTTCGATTTGAGACAAAAGTCTCAAATCGACTTAAAACTAAGGGTGGGTTGTATTCTGAAATAGGAGGGCTTAGTTCGTTAATGGACAAAATCGGCCAAACGGTTTTCGAGAAATAGTCATTTGAAATTTTGAGGTTCTTTCATTGATATTTCAGGAGTTACCTGAGCGATTGGATTGAAACTTGGCAGGTGGATGGAGCATATTTACGCAAGTTTTTCTGCAGAATTTCGTTGACATCATACTATTAGTGAATAAAAAAAAAGGTTTTGTAAAATTTTTCCGAGAAAATTTTTTTCCGGGATCATTTGAAACAAAAATATGCTCAGACCTAGAACTTTATATTTCACAGCAGTGTACCAAATGTCAGTTTGATTTGATCGATATTGGAAAAAAGCTGTGTCAAATTCCCTGGTATCGTAGTTTTTCCGGAATAACTCAAAAAATACTTATTCAATCATAACGAAACTTGGCAGTTAGTCTGAAAATGCTCTATAGGTTTTCTGTTTACTTACAATGTTCGAATTCGTGAATGGCTAAAATACGCCGAATGATTCCGCAGATATACCTATTACATTTTTCATTTTCCCTTTATTTCCAAAACTACAGATTGCTTCGAATTGAAACCCAGTACTTGATTAAAAAATGGCAACTTGGAGGTTCATGCAGAATTTCTTGAGGATAATATCATTAGAAGATCACCAAATTCATGAAGTAAAGATTGGCAAGGAATTTGAACATTTTTTCTTATTGATAAAGCGCATCTACCTTAAAATCTCACTGTATGTTGAAGAGGGGCCTACAATCAAAAGCAACTGAGATAATCCATAGGTCGTTGAAAAATTAAATTTGATATTATACTACGGTGAATTTAAAATGATATAACTAAGAGGCTAATGCTGACAGCATTAGCTCCATATGGTTGATCAAGGTGGAATATTTGTTGAATTATCGACAGGTATTTGTCCTTGTGATATATATATTCTTTTGAGAACGAGCATTACATTCTAAGATACAGAGTGTAACAGCCAAATGGAATAAATTCGATAACGAATAAATGAGGGGGTGTTGGGAAAAACGCTCGGACACGTCGATTTGTAATTTTAAATACGCATAGTTTTCAAGAAAATAAAATTATATAGGGTGTTCCATGCGACCGTGGCCAATACCAACTTTCTTATTTCAAATGTAACCCCCTGTATATTATTTATTTTTTGGATTCTTCAGAAAATTCTAGACATAATTCATGTACAATGTCTTATACCTATCTTCAACTTTTTCGGAAATATTGAGTGTTTTCAGAAATGTTGAGTAACGTTAGAAGACAATTCTACACCAGATTAACATGTTGCCAACACGTTCGCGGCGAGCATTTCGAACATTTCCTACATTGACATTTATGTTTTTTTTTAATTATTAAGAAATAATCAGTATTACTTATTAGGTTTAAAAGTGTAATGTACCGAATTTGTGAAATAAAATAATTTTTATTTAAAACGTTTGATTTTTGCACTAATCTGAAAACACTTAATATTTCCGAAATAGTTAAAGATAGGTATAGGACATTGTGCATGAATTGTGTCTAGAATTCTCTGAAGAATCCAAAAAATAAATAATATACAGGGGGTTGCATTTGAAATAAGAAAGTTGGTATTAGCCACGGTCACATGGAACACCCTATATAATATTATTTCCTTGAAAAATGTGCGCATTTAAAATTACAAATCGACGTATCCGAGCGTTTTTCCCAACACGCCCTCATTTATTCGTTATCGAATTTATTCCATTTGGCTGTTACACTCTGTATATCACAGTGTTAGCAGAGGAAATGTAAACGGGGTACCATACTTATTTGCGTATGATACAAGAGCACAGATAAAAACCTCAGGAAAAATTCTGTCTCCTCGTATAAGTGTAGTAATTTGTTTATAGAAGATGGATGGCATCTTTTTCATTGGAAAATAATTTTTTCGTCATCTTGAATTCATTTCGACAAAATATCTTGACATAATATCTGAAACAGAAAGAGGGACAGAAAACCAGAAGGAAGCAGTAAATAATATCACTTACATTTGCTCATGACCGAGAGGCTCTTTCGACCAGGTTCAGTCCTCCAAGCGATGATTTTCAGATCCTCAGATAAACGAAGAACGCTACAGGCCCCTTTATTGGGGAAACATCTCCCATAGATCCATAATTTTTCATTTCGAACTAGAAATCTAAAAAAATATCGGGAATAAAGTGAAAAACTTGTGACATGTATTATGTCAGGATGACATAATAATAATGATAATTTATTATAAGTAAGATGCATTTGCAATATCTGATTCGTGTGGAGTAATTTATTTTTAAGAATACGAGTTTTTCCTCCATTGCAGCCTATCTGAGTAATACGTATTGCATTATGGGCAGATACCACTTTTTGGAAAATTTTCTGTCGACCGCGATATATTTCTGCATTCTGCAACTATGGAGGAGGAGAAAAATAAATATGAATATTCCTTCATTATAACGATTGTCGTGACTTCTAGCCGGAATGGAAAAAGTACTATCAAGGATGAAGTATAACCATATAATGATGGTAACGAGATACGTCCACCACTGCTCAAATATTTGAGCAGGACGATTAGGCAGCTGCTTCGACTATCAATCAAAGTTATTCTGCGCTCGTGAAATAATAAGACGTGGTGGAAGATAAAATTGCTATAATAGTCTCCCAGATACATATATAATGTCGAACTAAGTAGAGCTTGTGGGTGTGAAGTTAACCCCAAATTTGATACATATGTTGTACATTCTCCCCAAATGATGGAAATGTTCGTGAAGCACACGTTTCCTGCACCCCTATAATATGCAATATATTGGAATATCCCCATTAACGGTTTCCGTCTCCCTGTGATAAGATTCATATCCCCAAGTAGCGATAGTAATAATAATGCAATTAATGGTTATTGCAAATCAAGTTGCCAAAAGCCGCTGCTCATGACTAATGACACTTTTTCCATTGATTCGTTGAATAGTAAAGATATTATCAAATTTTGGGCGCATGTTCTTGGGAACAGCGTGCTATCATTTTGTACCAATTTCTGTTATTTTCGAATTTTTTCCCGAAAATGGTCTCAAACGAATAGGTTTGACTCACTGATGACGAATCTGTTGTCCAAATCGATTCTCTCCGGCTAATAACTGTCGAACGAAGCAAGTTAGCGATTTGAAACTTTCGGGGTATGTCGTGGGCCAAATACGCCAAATGATTTTGGAGTTGAAGTCATTTGAACTTTTGAGTTCATTTTCCTGATATTTTAAAACTATTCCAGTGATTGAATTGAAACTCGGCTGTTATTTAGAGCATAACGTAGCGCAACCTTCCACAATTTTTTTGAGATCGTACTGTCAGTGAATTTCGAAGAAAAAATTCAAAAATTTAGAGCGAAAAAAATTTCCTTCCACAAAAATCTATCATCTTCGAAGAAAATTCTGCACTTATCTTGAGCTCTATATTTCAGAGATTTCACAGCACTGCACTGAATTTTAGTTTGCAACGATTATAGAGATATTGGGAAAGAATATGACAAATTTCGTGGTTTTTTCTCAATATCGTTTTTTTTTCGGCATAATTGAAAAAATTCTGATTCGATCATTATGAAACTTGGCAGCATATCTGAAAATGCTGATATAAAACTTTTCGCAAAATTTCGTGATGATTTTTTTTCCGAAATAAATAATCATCAAATTCTGTATGAACATTCAAGATGGCCTTTTTTAGATGCAGAACTCGATTCCAATTCGATATAATCTGTATTTTTAGAAATATTGGGAAAATAAAACTTTGACTTTGACATACACTCACAAAAACTTCTTGTTTTCTAGATTTTGTTGGGATTTTTTTTGTATTCGTTCCTAAGTTGCTTGAGATAGATATAATCAGCTTGATCTGCCCATTTGTTCTATTTATTTGTTATCCTCGTTGTTTCGTATGGTTTGACGCTTGAGAATCCTCATGAAATCCTGTATGAACAACTATGTTAACTAACTGCTGACACAATAACTTCCGGAAGAAACGACTTTGAACATACATACACGGACAAAAACTTCTTGTCAGTGCATTTCTAGATTTTTGTCGCGAATTCATTCATAACGAGAATGGTGGCAGTTTTTTGGATTCTCGCACTAAACAAGAAATAATTGTTCCAAATGTTTATCATTTCGAGCACCCTAAGTTGCTTGAAATGGATATAATCAGCTTGATCTGCCCGTTTGTCCTATTAATTTGTCATCCTGGTTGTTTTCTATGGTGTGACGGTTGAGAATGTCGACCTGTGTTTGCATTACGGTTCAGTAAGGTTTTTGTCCTTCCATTACTTGGAAAATTTTTCGTTATCAGCTAAACATTTAGGTCTAATTCGACGGCTCAACTTGCCATACAGCGCGCTTAACAGAAAGATTTATTTCAAAATCAATTTGTTTACAACTTTATGCAAGAGGTGGTCCGGTTAGCTGGACACCCCGATCGTGCAACTTAACTCCTATCGATTACTTATTATGGGGCTATGTTAAGTCATTGGTTTATGCTGATAAACCAGCATCTCTAGAGGCATTGGAAGCCAATATTAAGCTACTATTGACGCCAAACGGCCAGAATTATTGGAAAAAGTAGTGAAAAATTGGACTGATCGACCCGTCCGTCCGTCCGTATGTGCTCTTACTATCGGAAAAGAACTTAGTTAGTGGTTGGAATGGGTTTGATAGTTTCGGAGTTAGGGTCATTTGAAATTTTGAGGTTAATTCCTCGATATCTCATGAAGTATCGACCCTATCAAATTGAAACTTCGTGGACTGTTTTGGAATACCAACGCGCAACTCGAAACAATTTCCTGTGGATCCAGTTGTTATAAAATTCTGAGAAAAGTTTTGAAATTTTCGATGAAATTTTTTTTTCTCTGAAAATATTGATTAGATTTCAATGGAATTCGGCAGAAACCTCGGAGTCAGTATTTCAAAAACAATTAACATCGTCACAAGGACAACTATCCGTCGATACATCAACAAATATTCCCCGTTGATTGGATGATTAGCTCTGATCAAGGGGGAATATTTGTTGATTTATCGAAGGATATTTGTCCTTGTGATAATGTTAATTTAATATCACTGGAGCTCTTTCTTCTTCGTTTAACCAATTCCTATTTTAAAAACAATTTTTCAAATTTCAATTCGATCCGATATTTACTGTCGGATATAAGGAAAAAAAAAATGTGCCAAATTTCGTTGTTATTTGGAATTTCAATGTTATTTCCGCAATATCTCAAAAAGTACAAATGCAATCGGATTGAAACTTCGTGATCAGGTGGAGATCACCAACACGCAATTAGGTGCAAAATTTCGTGTTGATCTAGTAGTTAGAGTTTGAACAAGCGAGTAAAAACTCCTAACCTCACGTCAGTGCTTTTCTATATTTTTTTTTACAAACACTGGACCCCACTTTATATCAAAATGCATGTAGCTCGTTCAAAATTCATTAATTTGAGAATCAGTTTCCAATCCAGTGAACATTTTTACAAGTTAACATATACCCCATGTTTCCTACCCAAATAAATATTTTGGATTATGGCATGATACAAATAGCATGGATTATGGTGATTTACCGAGAAATACTCGTCACTGTGTCATGGTAGTTTATATTTTCAAAATGGAGCAGTTTTTTCTCCATGCAAATGTATAAATATCGATTAAAGGATAGTTTAGGAGGAATTTACATTTTTTTTTTAAGTATGCCGTTTTAATGAAAATCACATGACTTATGACGGAACCAGATAATTAAAAAACAAATAAAGGAGTCAGTATTGCTGAACGGAGGAGATAATGTCGCTCTTTGATACAAATGGACCGTATTTGGTAAAATGGAAAAAGAGAGGGAATTTGGAAATTTGAAAAGGGAGTAAATCTGCGTTTCTGTGATTTTCGGAAATATTAATTGTAAATGTATTTGAAAAAAAATTCAGATTTAAAAACGAGCATATTTTGCTTCAGGATACTTTTCTTGCTACTAGTGTAGACGCGTTTCAATATTTCCGAAATAGATTAGATTCGAATTCAGTTATACTGATTAAATAAAAAAGGTGCTCGATGCAGAAATGTGTATTTATGCTCAATCTTCCAGGACCTCGTAACGTTAACCATTATCACGGCAGGATGATACAGACGTGCCTGAAAATCGGCTCATAAATCCTAATATTGTCCGCGCCACAATTTTTGAATTTATTCTCTCCGGCTTTCGTGAGTTGGGGATTCATCTTCTATTCCGTTCGATCTGGAACGTCGTTATCGACACGGGAAGAAAGCGCCTTGAAATTTGATTAGGTTTTAAACATGGCAGTTTTATGACTACACTTGTATAAGCTTGGAGAGGAGATGAGTTATATCAGGACTGCGTTTTCTTCAGGAAATTGAATGAATCCTACTTTAATCTTACGCGACTTCCGCCACAATATTCCGAATAGGATATTAATGCAGTCGTACCATAACAAACTCGCAAAAAACCTACTTTATACTTTATGTACTGGATAAATTCCAATACTTGTAATCCTTCGATTATCTTTCTATCTTCCCCCTTTCACGAACAAAATTTCGTGTTTTTGCATCCACCTCGTTTTAGCTTCAGGAAATTTCTTGATTGCCTATTTCCATGCCGATTTGCGAGGAAATTGTGTTCCTGTTGTTTCCGTGGAAATGCGTCACGCTTAAAATGAAATTTGAATGTAGGAGATCTATTTCACGATCACTGGAAGAGTTTGGACGCTTTTGTTATAGTAATTAGCCTGACAACTTTCTTTTGTCTCTGCTTCTTAGTCTGAGAGTATTGTTGATTATGACAATTCATTATTGATTTCAATTCCATCTATTCCATCTATTCCATCCTGGCACGAATGGTGTTTCTAATTGAACAACATGGTAAAGGATTATTCACTAAAAATAACCCATCCCTTATCATCGTATTGCGTCTGAAAAGTTTTATCACAAGATTAATCGATTATGACTGAATCCTTTGATAGAATTCTGTTGGAAAACAGTGGCGTGTAGTTTTCTCGAGATTTTGAATAGGTATGTTATTGTATTTCTTCCTCCCTGATTTCTATAATATAATATCTATCTATCTATCTATTATCTTTTACTGTTTTGGAGTTATCGAACGTTGAATAACATTACATAGTAGTATTTTCAATAACTTATTCATTTAAGTATATTCAACTTTCATTCTTTCCAGAAATAAATAGTGGAACTAAGATATTCGACGCACATATAATAAAAATCCTAGGATAGCACTGACACTTAGTCAGCAGCTTTTGCGTTTAAATTGTTCGGACGTACGATAATCACGGAATTCCTCACAAAAGTGTACAACAGGATTTGCAACTAGGTAATGAGTGTCATCATGATCGAATCAGTATTTATTGTGTTATTCTAGAATCAACAACGATATCGAAGAAGAACCACGAAGCTTAACATATTCATTTTGGAAAATTGAGATTAGACCAAACTGAAAATTTCATTTGCCACATCCAAAAACATTTTTTGAACAGCTGCGCGTCGGAACTCTTCAAATAATAACTGAAGTTTCAATACCATCCCCTAGTTGTTTCTGAGATATTCAGGAAATAACCTCAAAAATTCAAATAAGTATAATCCCGAAGCCGTTTGGCCCATTAACGAACTCAACCGTCGCATTTTGATAAGCAACCAGTCCTGAAAGTTTTAACTCGAAAGGGTTTTCCATGCTATCTTCCAGTTATCTTGCCAGAATCGTTTCGACATCGAATTCCTCATCAATGAGACAAACATATTCGTTCGCCAGAAATCTGTGTGCAACTTTTTTTCATAGAATTTTATTGAACAAATTTCACTTGCTTTTCAATTCTTTTGGGCAATATAACGATGAAGAAAGGTGGGTGAGTTAAAGTAGATAACGATGTACAGGGATGTAGGAAAACTCTCAGCAGACAAAAGCGAAAATCAGAATGTTTCACTCAATATGTAACATAATCACAAGGACGAATATCCGTCGATAAATCAACAAATATTCTCCCTTGATCAGAGCTAGTCATCCAATCAACCAAAACACCTACACCGAAGAAGCGGATCCAAGTAGAATGACTACAGCTGTTTCACAATTGTTATTGATCGTCAGGTCAACTTAACTTGGATAAATCGCAGAGAGTTCTCTCAACCTTCTATACCTCTCAAAAACGAATCTTTGGACACCATTGGATAACTTCCATCATTTTCTACCTATAATTATTTCCCGTAGGTAGGTCAACAATGTGAAAAATTCATTTCCAGATATGGTTTTACCCTTATGCACATAACCAGTCATTTTTTCTCCATGGCAATTTGGAAAATTGAAGCCCGAACATTTCCAAGAGATAAATCTTTAGTTCTCACGTCTTTAAATCCTAGAGTATCTCCATTCCTTCCATTATGGCTTTGTCTTAGTTAGTCCGTAGCAACAACACCTAAGGAATCTGCATCGTATTCGAACAGAGAGCAGGTCGATACATTTCGAAGACATTTTTCTCATGTCCATATCGACGTGCACTATTATGATGGACGCGTTCATATGGAACATGAAGTGCCCCCAACATTCGTTTCAGCCCAATTCGACGATCTGATAAAATCATGTCAAGCACGGTATCGATACTTTCGGGGGCGGACACAGGAACTAGCCGTCTCGATTGGTCCTCATCTTCAACACAAAATTCGCCTCTTTTGAAGTTAACAATCCAATTTTTCACAATCGCTGGCGGAACATGTTCATTCCCAATGAAATTAACCATATTTTCGTGAATCTGTTTACTCTTGAAACGCTTGCAAGTCAGTATTTTCCAAGTATCGATTAAAGCTTATTCCGGGAGGAGTTCGCCTTGACTATTTATCAAGGGCTGTTTCTAGGGAAAAAGGTTTCCTTATGAACAACACCGGTACAATGCAAACAATCAACAAAGCGAACTGTAACGTTTCAGAGTACAAATCTTACTACTTCATCAGACAAACAAGAAATAATTCTGCAAATTTTTCCGTTTGTCTGATGAAGGAGTCACATTTGTGCTCTGATAACGCTTCAGAGTACAAATGTGACTCCTACATCGAACTGTTTACAGTTCGCTCTGTTGATTGTTTGCATTGTTCATTAGGCAGCCTTTTTGCATGAAATAGCCCTTGAGAAATAGTTTACTCCTGCAATTTGCTAGAGCGTTTTTCATAAAAAAAACAATTTAATTAAATTTCAAATAGTTTTGTTTCAGATATTGAGAGTGAAAATCCAGAAAAAACTTATTAAAAAAGAAGCAATTACCGAGTCCTTATAGGATCAAATCTACATTTTTCAAATATACAATAGTTGAAAGAAACATTCAAGAATTCTATAAACTTTTGTTGACAAAATCATGATAAATAACCTAAGGACACGATTGTCACGAGATTATGCACGAATTAGCGCTAAAACAACCGAATGCAAAGTATTCCATCTGAAGAAGGAACAAAAAGTTGTCACATATCCTCAGTTTCTCGAAAACTCTCCGATCAAGCATGAATTCGGTTGTTGAAAATCGTTTGTAAGTTATAGTGACGACATCCCGTACGGACAGACAGGCGGACAGAATAAAATTCGATGGATTCGTCAGTGAACTCAACCTAACCGTTGAGACAAGTTTTAGAAAAATAGCGAAAATTATATACATTTCGGCAAAACGATAAGTCGATTATACGAATACATACCGGATTTCATAGGAATCAGATTCCCTCTCAAAAACTCTTAATTTTTCAAGATATTTGATCCAAATTTTCTGACTGGAGTAGATAATGTTTGTCTATGACTTCCGGTTTAACTAAAAATGAATATAACGATTTTCTCAAGTAAACTGATGTATATTTCTGCATATTCCAATTTTACGTTGAATTTTGAATGGAATACTGTAAAAATAAAATGAAGAAAAAAATTCAAGAGATTGTTTGGATGTACCAATTTTCAGCGTTATGTTCATTAAATTTTGCACTCTTCAATCATACGGTTACTGCATGGAGAAATAATTTTATTAATTTTTTGTTAATTCACGAATTGTTTGCGTGAGAACAAATTGAAAATGTTATATTGTTTTATGGTTGCTAAATTATTAAAAAATTTCTATCGAGATTTTGTATGATCTGAGTCTGCTTGCGGAATTTCATGAACGCAAACGTAGTATAGTTTGAGCATTCCACTCAAAACTCAATGTATAATTTGAATATGTAAGAATATACAATAGTTCATATGAAATATTGGAAGTTTCATCCATTTCCATGGAAAACAACCTGCAGTAACTATGTCCATACCGTCAATTCGATATCTTCAAAAATTATTTTTTTTTTGGCTGAACCTGATTCCTGTGACCAACGGTATTGCCTCTTTCATATGCTCACGGGACAGCGTGGTCTCTCTCCATATTTCTCGACATTCCTGACGTCGGCAGAGCGAAACGAGACAATGAATATACTATTCAACATATTTCGTAGTAATTCCTTTGAGTTATTGACAATGTAACAAAGGGTAATTATATTTACCTCATTTATAAATGGAAACATGTTTATTCAAGAGACATGTAATAATAAAAATCCTTAGAGCTTTCACTTCATATCTTTTTCCCATAAAGAAAACACGATCGTTATTCGAAATTTCAAAAAACTATGTACATGAAACATATTGTTGAAATAAGGCTCTGTATGATTAAATTTATCTTATTTTGTAATCGGATCCATAGGTATAGACTGAATTCTCAATCATAATCCAAATAAAGCTCTCACACAAATCTGTTTGCCTACCAGTCTAGATAGTCTTCACGATAAGCTACATGGTTTCTTTCAAGTCTTATCCGATTCTTTTTCTCCATCGAGCTTGATTGAAAAATTCCTTCGACTACCGAGGAACAAAACACTTTCAGAAGCATGGACTCATTTTTACGATGAATAAATTATTCGCTGATCGTGTCTATTGGATATATTTACAGACAAAAATACTCAAGTTTCGGAAGTGTAGAATAGATATCGTTTCCAGTAGATCCTATGTTACAAAATATCTTTTTACTTCTTGACCTTTTTAGGCGCTCGTTCTGGGAACGGGTCGTCATCATTTTCATATCTTCAGTTTTAGAATTTTGAGCCGAAAATTGTCTTAACGATTAGCTGTAGATTCCTGGAGAAGAATGCGTGGTCAACTCATTTATGTCCACCCATTCGGCAGTATGAGCTCTAACTTTCTATAGAAATTATCTAAAGACTTAAAATTTTCGGAATAGGTCTGGATATAAGTTCGCTAATGGACATGATTGCTGAAAGGTTTCTTGAAATGTCAAGAAGTGCTGATGCGATCTGATTGTAGCTTCTTTATTATTTGGATAATGCCCACGAGTAGCTAAGTGCAAAATTTCGTAATCAAAGTTCAGAAAACGTTTGTTTCGAAAATTTTTCAAATTTTCCTGGAACAGGAAGTTTGTTCGGAACTTATCAATTTCGATTAAAATTGTCAAAAAACTTGATTTGAAATTTCTATGATTCAAGGAGTATCCACGCGATCAAATTGGAACTTCCTTATTGGATGTATAATACCGGCGCAAAATGCAAAATTTTGTGACGATCGTATAGCTAAAAATGAAAAAAAAATTCGACAATTTCTTACTAGATTTCAATGAAATTCGGCTTATACATTGGAACAATAGTCAACAACAGTGCTTCAAATTTAAGTTCGATCCAAGGATTGATGACGATTTGAAATGTTAAGGTTATATTGTTATTTTGAGAAGTACCTACTGTTGCGATCAGATTCAAGCTCAATAAAAAGTTTGAGAATACTGGTGCGTATTTTGTGCAGAATCCCGTAAAAACCATACCTACGGGCAAAAAATGAAAAAAAAAACTATTGGTCAGATTCCGATGGAATCTGGCACAAAACTTGAAGTCACTTCACAGCAACAATGGTTTAAAGTTCAGTTTAATCGAATAGTAATTTTCGGAAATATTGGAAAAAAAATGTAAAATATCGTGGTTTTCACCCCGGTGTCGTTGCTATTCTGAAATAACTCCAAAAAAACTGATCTGATCACTATGAAACCTTAACTAGGGAGTGTTTTTCAATTTCTCTATTATTTGCTATCTTCTAATTATATGGTCCTCATGAAGTTCTGCATGAACCCTCAAGCTTTCATTATTCAATCAAGCACTGTATTTCAATTCGATCCAATGTGTATTTCTGAAAATATTAGAAAAATAAAAATTTTGAATGGGTGGTTATATTATATGCCTTCGTGAACTCCAAACCTGCTGCACTACAATTATCAAGTAAATAGTAGATTCTTTCGAAAGTGACCGCAGAATTATTTTTTTTCGATAAAAAATAGTTCTGCAAACTTTCTCATTTTTCTGATGAAAGCACAGTTCGCTTTGTTTATAGTTTGTATTATTCTGGTATTGTTCATTAGGTAACCTGTTTTCCAAGAAACTGCCCTTGAAAAGTAGTCAAATCCTGCACCCCAGAGGGACGTTTTTCATTGAGAGACAATTTTATTTAATTTTAATTGTTTCAGATCTTTGGAGTGAAAACTCAGAAAAAACCTACAAAATGATGCAAAATCCTCCCAAAATAAGCTTTAGTCGATACTTGAACTATCACGTTAAAGCTCCCCATCGAATCGAAACTCAGTGTTCAATTTTAGAATGGCGACACTAAGTTTCATGCAACATATCGAGACTGTCATAAGATTAGAAAATTGAAATATGGAAGTCAAGCAGCGCCGGGTGGGCTTATTTCTTTTGATGGGTCACCGTTGTGTATTTGAATTTGAAAAAACGGCCATAGGATGCTAGTTTCACCCCAGTAATTTCTTTGGAAATCCCAATCGATTACCTGATTTCTTGCCTTTTACTTCTGATCATATTGAAAGAAGCTGCGCAGATAATAGGTTTAAATAAGGAACATATGTTCGAAAATATCCAATTTTGTTATCAGTTCCGCATAGACCGAATTCTCAATCATAATCCGATAAAACTCCCACACAAATCGTTATTCTTTAAGTCAAGATAGTCGTAACGAGAAGCTACATGGTCCAGGTCATATATGATTGCTTTTCTTGATCGAGCCTGATGGAAGAATTCCATTCAACTAGCGACAAACACATCATCCACTTTGAATGGCTTCATCCATTTTAAAGACTAACCCTTAAATTTTGTAAAAAAACATATCATTTCAAGTGGTTTTTATATTACTACGTGCAAACCTTTTTGCACGCTTGTTATATAGGGAGCATTTCGCTCAAATCTTCGAAATTGCGTCCTTAATTATTAAACTTCATCAAATTGAACCTAAGTAATCATTTTTTAAACAACTACACCAAGGTGCATGCAAAAAGCTTTCAGTTTCAAGTTGGCTCTTTTTCCAAAATTTTTAATCGATCGTCTGATTCCAAGACCCATAGGCTGCACAAAAACTGTTGAAAAGTGTTGAATGAAGTCACCATCATTAAAAAGTAATCCTATTTTGTTATGGGTTCCACATATTCTGAGTTCTCAGTCATTATCCAAATAAAGCCACACAAATTTGTTTGTCTACCTAGATAATGGTCACGATAAGCTACATGGATTTATTACAGTCTCATCCGATTATTTTTCTCAATGGATAAAAAAATCATTTCGACTCGCAAGGAATAAAACTTTCTCAGATTAACGCCGAATAAATTAACCACTGTTCATTTATATTGGTTCCTGGTTGATAAAAATCATTTATATTTCTTTTCGCTCATTCTAGTAGAAATATCTCTGGTAACTGAAGTGTCCCAGAATTCGACGTCAAGCCGGAATCGAACAAGAGTCATACAAGTCAACAGATAACTATAGAATGAATATGGGTCATGTACTCTTCAAATTACACTTCATTTTTTTATCTGAGAAAATATACTCCCTGTGAGGATTTTTGATCTACTGTTGCAACAAATAGTAGTAGTAGTATTTTCCAGTTGTATTTGGATATGATAGCAGCTGAGGTTCTGGTAGTTGAAAATTCTACCAATCTACAAAAGCACTGAAGTAAGGTCAGGAGATTTAATGCACTCGTTCGAATTCGTTACCAAAGTGGGCCCCTATTCATGTCTTAACCCCGCCAAACGCAGCTTTATCTCCTGAGGGGAAGATTTCGCGATCCTATTTTCATATGGTTCTCATGAAATTCTGCATAGACCTTCAAGGTATCATTCTAAGCCAATACGATCCTATCCGCATTATTGCAAATATTGGAAGAATGAAATTTTTCATTCGTATCTATATACGGAATCATTTGGCTGATTTCACCGAATGGGTGAAATTCGACCTTCGTAATTAAGCCCCAAACCTACAACGAATATGAAGTTTCTAAGTTGTTTCTTTCAATAGGTATTTCAACTAGATATTTGTAGAGTATTCCATCCAGTTTTGAACCAGCAGTCTACAGCTCTGAATTTCATGTGAATGCTCTTCTCAATTTCCCTCAATGCATTAGGACCTGTCTGACCTTGAACACTTTTTTGCAGTTCATAAAGCTTAAGGAATGTATGACTTGTGTTTTGACTTAGCTGGTGAGAGTTACTTACAATTTTCTTTTGTTTCAGGTAAATTTAAGTGTCCTGGCAGATATTCGATCGATGTTACCGAATAAAACCGATTATCTCCAAGTAAGTTTAGCCAACAAACCTGATCTAACGCCTGTTATATTTCAAAGCTCCTAGTTTTTGTGCGCAGATCAACAGAAACTACTGTGTTGATGATGTCAGTATCGATGAAAAGAGTATTAATTCTAAAGAATCTGAACTCTTTTCAATAATTTAAATGAAATGATTCGCAGTGAAAAACAAAAATGGACGTTGATACCGATAACAATGATTATTTCTCATCGTCCATTATTGTTCTTGATGTATCGACAATGATGACGGGTGACATATAAGCAATAAAACCGGGATCGCCAAGATGGTGAAAAAATATATATATCTGTACCGGGTGTTTCACCATACACTAGATAAAAATATAGAATAGATGACATTGGAATAGTCATTTTGCCTTATGACTATACCCCATTTTCGAAGCATAAGTGTCAACTTCAAGTAATATTCTGATAACTATTGTGAGTTATGCGTGACCTTTGGTTCGACTGATTTTGGTCACGTCTCAGTATTTTTTGGTGGTCAATTCAATTTTGATGTAGAATTCTGGGAAGAAATTCAAAATGGCGGAAAACCTCCAAAGTTGGAATGATTTATATTCGATTGTTAAATTAGCAATGATTTCTTAAATGAGTCTTATCAAAAAAACTGGTGGCCTTGCGGAGGCCAAAATTGTGCTAATGTGCCTCCAGAATGGCCTGAATAGAAATATGAATTCAACCAGAAAAATAAATCTCTCAAAAAACCTTGGCGGGAATCGAACTCGCTCTCCACTTTCGAACAGTAGGGCCCCGTTACCGAGCAACAGTAGTTCATCGAATTTGACCCTTATGTCCGAATGCGAAGAGAGTTCGATTTTCACCAAAAGTTTTTTTGAAAATTTTTATTTGTCGATATTTTAATATTACTTTCCAGGCCCATAAGCACAATTTTGGCCTCCATAGATCCACCAGTCTTTCAAATAAAAATTATTTAAGTATGTACTTCAAGTGGAATATTTGGGAGGCTACAAAATGAAAACCAATGAATATTTGTTAATTCTGTTTTCACACCAAAGTTAAGAATGAACCCTAGTTCAATCTCGAAAGATTTCAACAATTCTGGGTGGAATTTTTTCTTCACTGTAGACATGTAAAAAATATTTGGGTTTGAACTTTGTAAAAATATTTCACAGAAAATCGAGTACATTGAAATAATTCTATCCAATTTGGCAATCGAAAATGAAGAAGGTTACAACTTTGCAGGTTTTCCGCGAATCTGATTTTTTTCCAGAATTCTAAACCGCAATTAAATTGACAACCAAAAAATAATAAGATGTGACCAAAAGACATTATTTCAAGGGTCACGCATAAAGTACACCACAAACCAATGCGGCCGCGGTGGCGATCAGGATGCTCTAGCGATCCCGATAAACTCAAAGACATGCATATATATATATATGTAAGAAAACGCATGTGTTCGAGTTGATCGTGATCGCCAGCGCATCCTGATCGCCACAGCGGCCGCGGTTTTTTGTGAAGTCCTTTAACTTACTACAGATATCAGAATATTGCTTTTAGTTGACATTAAACACCCTGTATCTCGTTTATGCTTCGAAAACGGCGTATATGTTTTAGCGCAAAAATGAAGTTCCTAATGTCATCCACACGGCTATATATATGTTTGTCCAATTTATGGTGAAACAGCCTGTATATACTAAGGATAATATATAGTATTGAACCTCTGGGTCAAGTCTGCAACATTGTAAAATTTTCGAAGGGATGCTGTGATTTTTACTGCACCAAATTTCAAGGTTTAAAACTGGATATCGGCAAAGTAAGGACAGCTTCTGACTTATTTATGACATGACACGCCTATTTTAATGGTGCCAATTAGAACTGCACGAAGAGAGGAAAGTTTTTGTCACACCAACAAGCGAATTTTCTCAAAACTATGCGAGTTGGAGCGGATAGAATATAAATATCGTGCTGGTTCCTCGTTTTCGATAATTAAAAGTCTTACGATTGTTCACCAAACTTTTACTTCTCGAATTTCCTTCGTCGATACGATTTTTATTTTCTGTTAAAATGGAAATTATAAGCAAGATAAACCTTGTCCTCTCAGCATTTTCTCAGAAGAATTGCCTCGAGAAATAACGAAAGGCCAACCTTCACGGAAATCTAATTGATTTGGTGAGCAGCACATGTTCGCTGTTCGTAAACTCTTTTTTTTGGCTATGAACATATTTCTTCAGGCAAACCATTTGTTTTATGGAATTGAGTTGATTGAAATGAACGGAATAATTTTTTGCAAAAAATGGACTCTCACACTTTTCACAATTTGCGTTTTGATTTACTATATCAACAATTTTGCAAAAACCAACAGAATATTCAACTAACAACAACAACAATTACTAGAAAATGCGAAAAGAGTCTCATTTATTTATGTATATTGTTGGAATTATAAGAGGTATTTTTTTAGAACTCGAAAGCTAATATTACAAGACAGAAATATTTTTGAAATAAATTTTTCAATATATGGAATATGGTAGATAATTTCATGGCATTCAATTTTCAAATATGATTTTCAGCATTTGTTCTTCGCGACTACGATTTACATAGTCCATTCGATGAGTAGAATTTTTCACAAGTTTTTCCAATAATTCTGATCGTATGGTGTGGGTGGCTTACTCGACATAGCCACATGAAAATTAATCGTGGATAATTAATTAATCGCGCTGTATGACAAGTTGCACCGTCTTGTTGGAAACAAATGAAGTAGAAGGACTAAGACCAGTATGTTCCTGCTACAGCAAAAATATTCTCTTCGGTGCGCACATATTCTTGAGTCTTACTGAGGGTTTTAAATCGAGGAGATTAAAGTAAGGGCGAAAACAATCACAGACTGCACGAATTGCTTGGTCACTAGACCAATAATGTTGACCGTAAAATGGAGGAAGTGCTCTATGAACCTCGCGAACAGATTTATTTTTTCGAAGTAATTTTTCACAATTTGGAAGCGGTATTCTGCTCTTAAACGATTCATGATGAATTGCCGAACCTGACTGAATAGAAATGTCAACACAGTTTGACATTCTCAACTGTCAAACCATGGAAAACAACCATCTGAATTTCTCATGTAGCTTTAAAAATCAATTATTTAATTCAGTACGGTAAGACCTCTTTTGTATCTCCTAAGTTTTCAACTCGGACAGTTGTTTCTATTTTTTTGGCACACTTCGGGTTTTCCGAGAAAAAATTTTCAAACATACATATTATCGAAATTTCGCTTCAAAGCAGTGAGAATATTGCACTAGGTAGTAAAGCAGTATATTACAAGGATGCAAAGGAGCTCCTTATTACTAAAATAGAATTTTCAAATTCGTAATTTATATTTAATTGCTTATATTCGGTATGAAATCATTTAGTTTAGACAATGACTTTATATGCGCAAATGAGTTGTTTCATAGAAATTATCCTGTTAAAGAAAAGCGGAATGGTGCAAAAAATTAAACTTAGCAATTCTCCGAATTGAATGATTCTATATAGAATAAGATCGATTATTCAATATGAATTTTGAATTTGTAAAGAATATTTTTCGAACTGACGAATACGAATACGCCAAGTGTGCAAAAAAATAGAAACACCTGAATAATAACTCATTATTGTAGAATATCAAACGAATGAAGAAAATTTGGAAACGCAATGTACAGGGTGTTTTTCAACCTGCACAATTAATTTCAAATTATCGCTATAATATACCTGAATTATGGGAAGAGTTGAAAATATTAAATGTACTAAGTCATATGGCACTACACTGAAAATTTCATCAAAATTGAATGACCCATACCAAAGTAATCTAAAAAAGTAGAATAGGTTCGAGTGAAATTTCGAAATTCCCTTTTTTTGAAAATTTTTTTACGGAAAACTGGAGTTGTGCCAAAAACTTGCACCTGAATAATGACTCAAAATAGTGAAATCCCAAACGGATAGCGAAGTTTTGGAAATCTACAGGTTGTTTTTTCAACCTGCACAGCCAATCTGAAATTACCACAATAACAACCACGTATTTTGAAATGATTTCCAGAATTTTTGAATTTGCCCATTCAGATTGTGCTTGAAATAATTATATACGTCTCTATACCGTACTAAAAATAACAAGGACTTCATCTTCCAATGGGTACAAGAAATCTTGTCTATGGTGGAAATAATGTAACTTTCAACCGACAAAATAGAAGGCTTTCTGAGAGATGTTACCGGATTTGATCCACTGAAATAAGTATGCCACGTTACAAAAGATTTTTTTCATTTTGGTTCGACGGTCACTTATTACAGTTTCATCCATTTATTTCTGAATCACGGTAATTCATGTATATTCGACATCGAACCTATCTATGTTTTTTATTGATCCGAGGTCGAATCAAATCGTTTGACAAGATACTGAAAAATCTTAGTCATTTAGCCAAAATGACAAGGTTCTCATTTCCTAAAGAGGGCACAAATATAAAAATATACGAAAAGAGTTCACGTGTTCAGTTTCCACTAAAAACAATAAACCTGAATGAATTTAGCAGAATTCTTATACCTCGAGTTGCCCGTCGAGTCGTTACAGTGTTGCGAATAATATTGTGGAATTTATAGCTTCGTGTATTATTATCGAGGGTGGAAGCCCACACAGTGAGGCTCAAACCATCCAATATTAATCTTCTTGACGAATTTTCAACCCCTGTCATAAGTCTTTGGGATGAAATTCATCCATTATGATCTGTGAGGTACGAGGTCCCGCTGAAAAACGTGCTCGATTTCTGAAATTGAATGATCCCTTTTGGTACGACATTTTTCATGAGAATGGCCGACATTTTCACGTAAGCTAGGGAATAAAAGTGTACTAACTTTTCCCTCTTCCCAACTCTGAGACCTAATCATATGTACATTTTGATGTTCGGATGAAATCTTGGAAAGTGTTCTCCTGTAGATGCAGAACTTTTCCGGGAAGTTTTCTTTATTGCGCTGCCGTATCAACAGAACTCCATTGTGTGGGACTCTATTTCGATAACTTTATGATTCAACAATTCCCTTTGATATATTGCCAAAAAACAATATTTGGAAGAGATGTTTTCAGAATAAAAACTGAGTTGAACGTTTTCATATCGTATCATATTTATTTTTAACTCGATACCGAAAGAAGGTTTTCACAACTTTTTGATTCGATATATTCAGATTTTTTTTTTGCGAATATATGTATGATGTATGTATTATATGTTTCATCATCATGCTTTCTCTTCCTACAATCATCTAACTTTGAAATATAAGGACTCAAAGTCATTATATTCTCAACAATTAAGGCGTGCTCGTCCTAGCATCGCTTTGCCAAAATTTTTGTGATTTCCGAATTGGTAACCGAAAGTATCCTCATATGAGACTTACTGGGACTAACTGACTGTGATTAACAATCTGTTGTGAAATATAAGTCTGTCAGTGAACCGCAAAAAAGAACCTTACTGTTCAAATTTTCCGGATTGGTTTGAATTTCCAGGCCTCAATACACTATACTTATAGGTATACTTTTTAGAGCCTATTTGTCTGCCATTCTGACGGTGGTCGATGGCTTGAATTTAATTTATTGCGTACGAGTGTCTGAAAAAATATAGTGTTTCAATTTCGAAAGAAACCACCCCCATTATCTCAGCCCCGGTGCCAAATCAGAAAAATTGCAAAAAAGTAAACTTTGCTTCGTAGGGGGTCATTCTGAAATGTTGGTTTCAGTCAATTCCACTCCATTTGTATCAACCCTGTGAGCGTTAGGACTGCAACTTCTGATATCTTAAATGAGATGGGGGGTTGAGTGACAACTTGTGTTGAAGGTAATTCTATGACCTTTTCAAAAATGCCACACACTCGACCTTTCTTATTTGTAATTCTTTCATTTATTATTCTGAAGAAAATAACTGAAGAATGCAACAACAAATTCAGTATTATTGTGGAAAAATTGTTCATCGTGCTGCCTCACAGATGGGATTCACTGGCTATCAAGGAAATACTGTTAATTGGACCTATTAGTGAATAATGTTATAATATGTTCCGTTGCCACTCTTGCTATCGAAATTATCATACTATTTCCTAATTTTTCAGTGGTACTAACAAAAAAGGTCATATCTATGGCATTTTTGAAAAGGCAATTGAATTACTTTTGAGATAAGGTGCCACTCAAACCCCTTTTTCATTCAAGATTTTAGGGGTTGCTGTCATAACGCTCACAGGGTCACCTCTTTTGTATTTTTAGGATTTTGCATGGTTGACACACTGTATAACTGGTGCAACTCTCCTCCCTGAATCGAGTGTATTTCAAGAACGTTTGTAGAAATGTGGGTTCCACCAGCTTGCAAAATTTATCTCTTCGACTTAGGATTGAACAAATAAATAATCCAAATCTAACCAAGTATATCTTGTGTCAGATGCAGTTTTGTTCATATGGGACAAGAATCGAAAGAATAATCCGATTATGCTAAAAAACTGAAAAGCTTTTATGTGTTTTGCATTTTTATTGCTGTAGACACCACTTCATTGCATCAAATAATGTTACAGGTTCACTTGGCCCATACGAAAACTATGCTTTTTTATTCTTGTATAATGACCATTCGAAAGAAATGTCGAATTTTCTCGATACACAACTGAAATCTTGGAATGCCACCCACTTTCGGGGAAAATTCTGCCATATAAAGCAAGGAATATTTTAGATAAATAGACTTCAGAAAAAGCATTGGGTATTGGTTATAGCGGCGGTAGCTCAGTGGTTAGAGCGCAAGCCCCATGATCGTAAGGTCTGGGGTTCAAGCCCTTGGCCGGGAAATAACTTTTGCGGTTTTTAGGGGACCGTCCAACCATCCGCTGTTGGGTAAACAACGTGGCGCAAGGAATTAGTAACAAAGCCTACACAGAGCACACCCGGTATCCTTACTCGCACAAGCTTTATGCTTCTGAGGGGTTTCGTTGAAGCCTAGGATATTCGGAAAAAATACAAAATACAAATACAAATTAAAGGTTAAATCGGTTGTGTTTCTAACAGGCAATTGTCATCCAAGAGTTTCAGACACCTTAATATTTTACTTAATATCTCCAAATATACTTGTCCGATTCAATCGAATATTGCGAGTTATTTTCTCAATTATTATCTCAACACGAGGGCTCATGCGTAATTTCCAGGGAATCGTATGATGGGCAGATTGGGATTATACCTGGAGTCAAGCAGCTTTGAATAGAGACACTACAAGGATAGGTTACCACATCCTAATAACTTCTCAACTTTCAAATGGAAATCGTGAGAATATAAAATTTTCAGGGTAAATTCAAGGCTTTCAAGGGCGCAAAAACTTCTGACCAAACGTCAGTGTTTTTCTCGAATTATTATAAAACCCGAATCTGTGAGATTAATATTTCCAAAACTTTTGAGATGGGAAAAAGGGGATCAACGCCGTTTCTACAAAACTGGTACATATCCAGCATTAAACCGACGTATTTTATTCCCGTATTTTGCTTCCCCCAGTTTTCCGTTCAAAATCGTGAGTTATGTGTGGGAAAAGCATTCGGTGGTTTGTACTATCTTGTTTATTTTTATTGGTGACAATCGTCCCGGTTTTTGGTTTTCTGTGTTTACCCAGTTGATCCATTCCGGGGTTTTGCGATTAGATACAAAGGGTGTCTTACCAATCGTTGGTAGCAAATTGCCTGTAAACTTTTCATATATATCACGAAGATAGGCAGCACACGCATATGGTCCTTGTCGATGACGACAAGAAGCAAATAAACACATTATGTTTTTGATAATATCCCACCCCGTGCGTGTAGATGACTAACACCACATGATATGCAGTTATAATTCTAAAGATAAATAGGGGTTGATATCCATTCTCTCCGTACTTTTTACATGAAGTGAGGACCCCGAACGCAGTGTGCCTTGGGAACTATTGTTATGTATGAATAATAACGTCCCCTTTCCAAGCCACTGTTTCATATTGATAAGCTCCTGACAAGGATTGACTCTGGATTATTACATTTTCCATTAATTTCTGAACAGAATTTTCGAATGACACTCAAACTAGATTTATGGCAACATCATTGTTATTGTAATCTTAGGAAATCCAACTCAGAAACTGAAACCATTCATCACAGTGAGCTAGTTAACTCCAGTGGAGTTGGGTCGCCTTGGCCCTTCACCTTTAGGAATGAGGTCTCTTAAATATTGGTTCCTTGAATGGAATCCTAATGGACGTATGCTCCAATTTCTGTCTCAAGTCGAGCCAACTAAAAATTTAAGCCGAACTTGAGTCCAGGCGCTCTGCACCGCACACAATTATGTCCGGCTCGGTCAAGTCTTGAAGAAATTTGGCAACGTTGTTTGATTGAGGAATATTCATATTTTGCTTGTAATATATAGTGTCCACCAATAAATGTTAATATGATCATATTCGATTTATACTGATGCACTCTATTCCCTCTGGAGAAGAGTCGGTCAGTGGAGAAGAAATCATTTCATGTATCGATATTTTTTTTTTGTTATATATATTTATTTTGTTGCTTTGATATCATTTAATTCTCCCCTTACATTTATTTGTACAATATTTTCGAATAAATATTTTTTGGAGGCTCTTCTTGGAGTTCCTCTTCCAATAATTGAAACGTAAGTGATTAAGCGGTCACCTACTCACGTATTGCCCCCACCAAACGCAGCTTTAGATCCTGATGGAATGATGTGGAGATCTTTTTTCATATGGTTCTCACATTTCACCAGAATGTTCAAGGTATTATTTTTCAGTCATGTACTATTTTTTAATTCGATCCGATCTATATTTTTGGAAATATTGGAAAAATAAAATCTCGAATGGGTATATCAACGGAGTCATCAGGCGATTTTTATGTTTTTCGTATTCAGTCTTGGTGATCAAGCCCTGATCCAACTCTTCAAATATCGAGTTTCTAAAATGTTTTCTTTGGAACTTGTGTTTACGGTCGGACTAACTGTCGGTCGTAACCACAAAGATTCCGTAGATATTCCCATTAAAAATTTTATTGTCCTTATATTTCTAAAAATGCAGATAAATCGAATTGAAGTCCAGTTGAATGATGCCAACTCGAAGATTCATGCAGAATATCGTCATGACCATATGATCGCAAAATATAATTGAGGAAAAACATTCTTAACAAATTTGCCCTTTAGCGTTTGCCAACTAATTACAAGTTCCATTATGATCTAATCAGTTATTTTTGGGTTATTTCGGTAAAAACAAAATATTTGACCTATTTTTCCCACAACAATTTCAAACAATGTTGTTAAAAAATGACTGCAAAACTCTGTGACGTTTTGATGTATAGTTTTCTAACAGAAGTTTGGAAAATTTTCGAAGCAACTTTTTTAAATTTTCCATCCTCACGATTTCCACAATATTATGCACAGAGTTGCTGGACCATTGAATTTGCCCATGGGCTCTTCTTCAGTGAATCCAACCTTCGTTTGAGACCATTTTTGGCTCAAAATTCTAAAATTGTAGGAATTTGGGAAAACAGGTAAGGCGGGTAAAAATAATTGCAGTACATACTTGCAATTTCTCGAAATAATATTTCCTATTAAATCACATTCAAACAATATGAACGATTAACGATACATTCGAATTCGTTATTTGTTTACATGGTTTCAAAATTATTGATAAGGCAGAAACTGCTTCTTACGAGTATATAACTTCTTTCGTAGGGTTAATTTCTACAGGAAATATTTTTCATTGCTGTTTTCGATATCGAGGGAAAGATCCCATTAAAGTTTTCCAAAAACAAACTCATTTCGAAATACTGTGGCAGTTTCTGGGTGGCCCTTATCTGATTAATCCATTCACAAATTTTCTCAATACAGAAAAAGATTACTGAAGTTCTCTTAAATTCGTTCATTCGAATTTTCACGATGTAGGTACTTAATTGAAGGATTAAACTAATTGCGCATTACAGATATGAAGGGGGGTTTCCTGGGAGGGGACTCGTTCACATTAATATAGGAAAAAACATACTATATTTCAAAAGATTATTATGCGTCATTTTCCACTTCTTGAAGGGATGTTAATACCCCCATTTAACATCGCCCTCCATTGAATAACTCACCGATGTATTCGAGTTTAAGCTCAGTGCCTCACATGAGGGCTATTGTGTTCCGTAATTGGAAAGATTCCTCAAAATTTCTCTACATTATTCCCTTAGCGAAATTTCTTTCATTCATTCGATGAGGAAATGTACACTCAGCAACACGGTAATCGGCACAGTGAAAACACTGCCGTGAAGTCAACAGCTTTTCAGCCCATTTCAAGCTGTCATTTTCCAATCAAGTACTGGATATCAATTTGATCCAATCTGTAATTCTGTAAATATTGGGAAAATAAAATTTTGGATGGCTAAATCTTCGGAATCATTGGGCGGATTTTACGCATTCACGAATTTGACTTTCTTAATTAAGCTCCAAACCGAATCTACAAATATCAAGATTTTGAGTAAATTCTTTCGGAAGTTATTATTATTATTAACTCAGGCGAAATTCGAAAAGAGGTTTAAGTCACCCAATTTTTCTGCAGATATACTCATTCAAAATTTCCCTTCCACAGTTTTTTCATAAATATGGATAAAATAGAATTGAAGTCCATCACTTGATTGAAAAATGACAGCTCGATGGTTGATGAAGAATTTCGTGAGGATAATATGAACAGAAGATTGCATAATATTGAACATTCAAAAGAAAATTTGGAAATTTTTAAAATTTTTCTAATGCCACGATCATTACAAATTTCGCACAAACTTGTTCATCAGCATTTTCAAACTGGTTATTCAGATTCATCATGATTGAATCAGTATTTTTTGAGTTATTTCCGCAAAACAACAATACAGAGGAAAAAAAAGGAATTTCGACATCTTTCTTTCCAATATCTCCTTCCATCATAATCGTATGGAACTGAAATTTGGGTAATTCCTGTCAAATATAAATTTCAAGACCTGAGCAAAATTTTTTCCAAATAGGAATAGTTTCCGAAAAAAAAGTCTTCAACTAACTGCCAAATTTCAATCCAATCGCTCGGGGTATCAGAGAACTAACCTCAAAATTTCAAATGACTTACTTCGAAACCGTTGAGCCGATATTGCCCATTAGCGGACTCAACCTTCGAAATGCAACCTACCCTGAAAGTTTGAAGTCTATAGGATCCTCCGTACGCCCGTAATCGTGCCTACGGCCTGCCGGTCGGACATAATCATTTTCGTAAAAAAATCGAAAATAACAGATATTTCGACAAAACGATAGCACGCTGTTTCCCAAAACATGTTGTAAGGAAGGGTAGTTAAGATAGCAATGATGTAGGAAAATGTTATACAGCGTGTCCAGCATTTGAGATATCACGTCAATGACCATTGTTTCAAATGACAATACTACTTTTTTCTGAGGCCATATCAAGTTGCATGAAGTTACCGATTATCAAATTTATATTTGATTCTAGAAGGTAGAATTTTGATCAATACCTCTTGTACCTCATGGGCAAGTCAGACATTTGCAGGCTCTGTGTATCGGAAACGGAAACAGCCGAACACAAAGTATGCTAATGTCCAGTGCCAAGAACTGAAGAACTTCACATATGGCCAAGCCAGTTCTTAATCCTCATGTAGTGACAGCCAAGGCTACTAAGAACGTGAACATCATGGATGTACTTAGGAATTAATAAGGGGAATAAAAGAACACAATCTGACGGTTCTGAAAGGCTGAAGCAAGTTACACGAACCCGATCAAATAATAATAACTATTGGGGGTCTTTACTCAATTAATCTATAGAAGAAGGCGAATCTATCGCTTACACTAATCAACTGATCTATCTGATATTACTCATCTACAATAAATGCTCAAAATGTTGTCCCTTAACTGACTGAAAATATCCTTAACGTTGGTCCAATTTACTCCTTCTCGAATTGCTCAAAAATTTGATATTTATTACATCTGTGTAACTTGACACACTCTTTGAGGATAAATAGGTGAGATTGGCAGTTAAAATAAATCGATAACGTCATTGCTCTAATTTGGCACTCACCGTATAATACTTTCTCACATCAAAAGAGCACAATTCAAAATATTGATCGACCTGTCCAAGCATATTTGTCCCTATATCCTTGGGCGCACGGTGAAAAGAATCTGACAAGAATAAATTTTATTTTTGAGATTCGATTGATATTTCTCATTGAAAAATCTTATGTACAAAATTTTTCAGGTTTAACTGTCTCTAACGTTTCCTGCAGCATTTTGACGTTAACTTGAACGAATAAAGGAATCCCGAATCGTTCGAGCCTCTGCCAGTATCGGAATGTGGAGGAATCGACCAATTAGATAGAACATGGAAAATTGGGATTTCCAACCACTTTCGTCAAAGTCGCACTGTCCAAACACGGAATCTGCTTAGGGGAATTCAACTGATGAAAGATCCTTAAGCGATTAAGTGTTTTCAGTGGACAAGGGTGGAAAGGCTTTCTTATTTTTTGCCACAAAAACTTCACAGGAATGGTTTTCTCACGCACCTAATTCTGCGTAACTGGCTTTCACACCAGAGTGTTTTCTTTGGAATTTCTCTGTTCTCCGGTCGTTTTCTCAGCGTTAAATAGCTGGATATCTGTGAGGGCTTTATTGTCGGGGAAGATGAGTTCCTGATGGTTTTCAGTCAACGTCCTGAATGGTGAAACTAATTTTCATCGCGTCACATTTTCATCGTTCTTCAGGATAGACCATCAATTTGGCCCAAATCTCTAATGTCCGACGTTTTTCATCTTCAGATTCCTATCTACGGAATGAACTTCTATGGAAGAGGTCATATTTATTACTAAGTTACGTTCCTTACGGACGGCAGAATTGAATTTCACCACGAATTTCGGCACAAGATTGACGTGAAGTCAAGACCTCAAGGGCGCATGTTGATTCGTCTAGTTACGGCTCACAATCCCCCGAAACATCTGAAGAAATTATCGAAGCCAGTTGAATGAGAAAGAACCTTATATTATGGAATATTCCGAAACATTCTCACCAGATTGAGCTGAACTTTGTTACTAGGTTGTTACCTTGAGAAGTTTCAGCACGTTATCATTCTGCCTGTCTGTTATTTTCTGTTTTTTACGCGCTTGTTCTGTTTAACAGCGCGTTATTGTTTCATCACAATGTCTGTAATTTTAGAATCGTGAGCTGAAATTGGTCTTAAACGACTAGGTTGGACTAGCGTTCGAAAGGAAAAACCTAGAGTCTTGAAATTTTCAGGTTAAGTTTTGATCCTGAATATCTCGGTTAAACTCGTTAATGGACCAAATCTGCAGGATGGTTTCTGTGTTACAGCCATTTGAAATTTTGATTTTTCAATTAGGTACTCGAAAAATATTTATCTGATCGAAATGAAACTTGGTTGGAAGATGAACAGTGTGAATAACAAGAATCATCCATAGAAAATTTTAAAAAAAATAATATTTTTTTTGAAAATTTTCATATTTCCTTTAAATTCAACTGAAATTTTCAAGTCGCCATTTCACAATGTCAACAAGCGATAAAGCTGCTGACTTCACGTCAGTGCTTTTCTAGGTATCTTTTTTTTAATGTTCTCAAACGACTAGATGAAGAATTATAGGCCAAATTCAAGATTATACAGCCCTTTGTCATTTTGTTTGTGCATAACTTTCGCATAATATATATCTAACATTGAGTCTTGAGATTTGGACCTGAAATATCTAGGTTCATTCCATTAAAATGCAAAATTGGTCGAACTGTTATAACAAAAGAAAACTACAAAAACTACAAATTGCACGTCAGCAGCTTTTGCGCGCATTTTCAAAGGAGATCACCGCTTTGGAAACGAATTTGAACATGCGCTCAAATGCTGGTGACTCCCACGTCAGTGCTCTTCTAAGATTTTTGAGTTAGTCTGGAAATATTTTGATACCGGGGAAAAAACACGAAATTCGACATATTTCTTCACAATATTTTTTTTCGAAAAAAAATTTGAAAAAGTTTCTGTTGAATTTTCGGACTGTACGATCTCAACAAAATTTCGTGGAAAGTTGGATATCGTCATGCTCCAACTAACTGCCAAGTTCCAATTCAATCCCTTCAGTAGTTTTCGAATTATCAGGGTAATAACCTCAAAACTTGAAATGGCTAAAACTCCGAAATCGTTTGGCCAATTTTACCCATTAACGCATTTAACCTTCACATCTTGAAATGCAACCAACTCTGAAACTTTCAAGTCGATAGACTCCCCTGTTTGCCCGTAATCGTGCATACGACCGGACGGCCGGACAGAATTGATTTCGACTGGATTCGTCATCAGTGAGTCCAACCTACGTTATTTCCGAAATATCTCAAGAAGTACAAATGCAATCCGATTGAAACTTCGTAATCAGGTGGAGATCGAAGAGGCAACTAGGTGCAAAATTCGGTGTTGATCTAGTGTTAGAATTTGATCAAGCGCGTTAAAGTTCCTGACCTCACGTCAGTGCTTTTCTAGATTTTTTTTCTTTGACTACCTAACGAATCACTTTCTGTTTCGTACCGTTGTCAGGAAACGCCCTGTATGTTCCATGTTGTTCAATTTGGGGAATGCTGAGATTGAATCTCGATAACCGCGTGTATGTTGAATTCGAACGATTCGAATATTTTCAATGGAAGAAACGATGGTTTTCTTAACAGTTAGTCGATGTGAACGATGATTGCTACATTCACCACAATGGGCGAGTCGATTCAGCTGAAGCAACACCGTCTGATCCCGAGTAGAGTGAACTATTTAATATTGGTTTTTTATCTTTGGCAGATGACTTAATAGAATATCGAGTTATTCCAAGACCTCAATAGAACATCATTTTGGTCGTTTCTTGAACTCTTATAGGAAGTAAAATAATTTTAAAACCACAAATCACATGGTAGAAATGAACGAAGATAACATTACTTTCATGCGATCATTAGATTAAAATATTCTCCTGTTCATGTGCTAGGAAACATTTGGGTCATCGTTCTGCCTAAATGTCTGTAATTTTCGAATTTCAACCGAAAATGATCCTGAACGATTAGGGTTCGTTGAGGAGCAGAATCCACTCAACAATTTACTGAGTTATGGCAATTTTTATTTTGGAGGTTAATTCCTGAATGTCTCAAGAAATATGATACAACAAGATTCGGACTCATTGAGTAGTTGTTGAATGCCGACGCTCAATTCTATGCAAAATTTCGTTGAGATGTTATTGTTGAAAAAACAAAGATATTTTCCAAAAATTTTCGAAGTTTTTATCATAAATGTTTTTTCTTGGGAACTGTTCGTCATATTCCGATATAAATTCGAAAAAAACATTTGAGTTGGATCGAATATGTACTTTCGGAAATACATATTGGAAAAATACTGTTTCGAATGGCGAAACTTCTTGGTGCATTTCACCTATTCTTGAACACGAATTTCACCGAACCGCGAATTTTATCGTTGTTATTAGCACCAAAGCCAAAACTGAAATCAAGTACTCGGACGGAAAATGACGGCGTGAAGGTTCATGCAAAATTTCGTGATGAAGTGGCTTCGAATTTGGACAAAGGCATAAGACCTCGAAACTTCACGTCAACGCTTCTGTAGAATTTTAATAATAATAATAATAAATAATAATAACACTTTATTTCCATATAATGTCAAGTACATTGTGGAAAAAGTCACAGAGGAGAAAAAAAAAAGTGATACAAGCATTCTAGTCAAGAAATTCTGACAGACTTTAAAAACATTTGTCAATTAAAAAGGCTTTTAGCCTTTTTTTGAATAAGAATTTGTTAGTTGAGCTTTTAATGTCCATACTCAATTTATTATAAACCTTCATACCTAAAAACATGGGTGAGTGTCGGCTTATTCTATACCTGAATGCAGGAATGATAAAATCATTATGGTTGCGTGTGAAATATTGATGAAAGTCGCTATTTTTATTGAATGAACTTTTATAGGTATACACCAATGTAGCTAGCTCCAAAACAAACAAAGATGGTAAGGTTAATATCCTTAAGGATCGGAAGAACGGTCTGCACGACTCCCTCTGCTTAACGCCTGCTAAACATCTCACCACCCTCTTCTGACCAATGAACACATCTTTGGCATCGGAAGATGCACCCCAGACGGCAACACCATACCTTAGCCTCGATGAAACCTGTGCATGATACAACGAAATAAGTTGTTCCATGGTTAACACATCTTTCAAGTTTCTTAGCAGGAAGCAAACCGAGCTCAGTCTCCGCCGAAGATTCCCACAGTGAGATTTCCAATTGAGATGTTCATCTACATCTATACCGAGAAACCGTATATTTTCCACCCTAGTCAGCTCTTTGTCATCTAGATTCAGTTCAACATTGATGTTCTTATTGTAGTTGTGAAATACTAAAATTACAGTTTTATCCAAGTTAAGATGTAATGCATTTGTGCTGAACCAGTCACATAGAATATTCAGATTTTTCTGCAAATTTTCCTGTAGGGTGAGACCATCCTTGCCTGATGCTATTGCCGTAGCATCATCTGCATACAAGAACAAGTTACATTCAATATTATCTGCTATATCATTGATATACAGAATAAAAAGTAACAGTTTCATTTTAGACTGCAGTTGAAGTCAATTGAATACTTACTGATCATAAACAGTACAATGCAGCAAAATACTGTCCACTAGAATAACACCACAGATGTTTTCCAAACAGTATTAGCTAAGAAAATGAAATACTCATGAGAAATTTATGAAAATTTCAATGAAAATCGCGTGTTGAATTTTTATTATCTTCTATATTAGCTCATCAACTGTTTTAGTGAATGGGGGAATTTGCGTCACTGTTGTCATGCTCAGCTACTTGGATTCAAAATTAAACCATTGTGCAAACTGAGCCGCATTTTTCTTTCTTTATATTTGCTAGCAAGTGAATCATAAAAGATTTTACTATCATAAAACATTGAATAACTTCTCTTCCATCCTCTGTTTTGCATCAGTATACATTGATTTATAATATTTCATAAAAGTACCAAATTTCATTTCTATTTTATCTGACGGCAAAAAATTTTGTAGTGATAAGAAATACAGAAAACCACCTGAAGTATAGGAACTAGAACATTATATCATGAATTTTACTTTTTCGTCTGGCGAAAAATCATATCGTTTTCGAGTTGCCTATCAGTAAAGCCGCTTGGAATGTTTTTTCAGAGATATTCTCGATTTTGTACAAGGGACATGAACTTACGCATTGCCGTGAAAAAAAAACGTTCAGATGGTGTAGAGTATACAAAAGCGAATGTTTCCTCAAACAAATACAAAACAGAATATTCTATGAACGAGAACCATATAAATAGGTCGGATTTTTTTCGCTACCTGTGCTCGAAGTTCAGCAGTAAAAAAACCAAAAACAATTTTTCCATTATGTTGCCTTTTACATAGACAAAGCTTTAAACGTGGCATGTTTACTCTCGATATTTAAATATTTCTTCTTTACTCGTCGAACCCTCAGAGCAAAAAATGCTTTCTTCTTTCTACCAAAACATCGTAAAATGAATTGGATTAACGGTATTTGCTTTGATACTGCACGTATACAACACAAAATGACAAGAAGTATTGATTTTATGTACTCGAAATTGCACAAGTGTATCAAATGTGCAAAGAAAATCCTATGAATTGTATTCGTAAAATGTTTTCTTTTGCTGTTAATCGGCCGTGAAAAAATAATTGTGCTCTTCCATTTTTACGGAAACTATATGGCGTTTTACGGTTGATGATCGGTTAATTATTGATCGGAAAAACTTTGCTTCCACGAAAGTGATCAACGGCAAAAATACTGCATCGTAGATTTTGTGCAGAGTCGATGATACACATACATTTTGTGTTTCATATCCAACGATCACCAGAAGCAGGAACTTACCTGAAACATTAAAAACTCCCGTCAGTGTAGATATATGCACCTCAACAATCATCGAGAAATGTTGCATCTGGTAAATATTTTTCAAGTTTCTTCCGGAAAGCTCTTCATATTCTTCTGCTATAAATTCTGTTACTTCAGAAATGACGACATTTCACAGACACTTGAGACAAATGCCAGAGACCTTATGGGTGTTGACATTGAGTGTTCAATTCGACAGTCTTCAAGTTTTAATTATCCTAGACGGCATCCTGGTTAGGATAAAGTCTTGAGAAGGGAATATATACCATGAGGATTTATTGGCCTCTGTTCAAACGTGAATCCACTTTATTTCCTCTAGTCAGCAGACAAATCGCAGCAAAGACATCGAAATTGGAATTTACAGGTAGATTCAATACTGGCAATGGAATATCACTTCTCCGGCTAGTTCAGAAAAACTATATGGAGGACAGATTTTTATTCTTCTAGAAGACTTGTCCTGGCTTCGCTCCTCAAAAAAAGTTAATGTGTTGGAGAGTCGAAAAATAATCATTACAGAAAACAGATATTTCCGTAATACCTTCACATACTCACTTACATACTTCTCGATATACTGGCAATGATTGAGTTCAAAAATTTGAGAAAATATAGTACAAAAATTATACTATATTGAGTTTTTCATCTTCTAAATTTCGATTTGAAATAATCGATAGCATTTATTCTTTATTATCTTTCAAAGAAGTTTCTCTTATAATATAGTGAAGTTTTACAACGAGGTTCCAACCGAATATAAAAAATTCACAATGGTTAGATTTAGGAAAGAAATCAGGGCTCATCTTTTCCGTACGATAAATGTGTAAAGTTCCTGATTGTCTACAGAAACTATAGTAGTACTCAATGTCTTGAATGTTTTTTTTCTATTATTATCTTAGTTCTGCTTTATTTTGTTCATTTCCATTATATTCTCCTTTTTTTGTTTTTCAATGATCATTCGAATTCGATTATTTATGTAACAAGGGTTAAGTGGTAGAGCACCTTCTTGGTGAACTTCCCCTTGAGGTTCAATTTGGTGAAATAAAGACAATATTATTATTATTATTATTATTATGTGAAGGTATTACAGGAAAATCAGTATAATTGAATATTAATTACTTCCTAGGATCAGGACTTGCCGTAGGCTTAAATTTTTTGTGTCGAAATCTAGTTCTTGGTAAAATTATTATGGCTTGAACATTCATGCCGAGGATCAGACGATTACAAGTTCACAAAAGTGTTTATTTTTACGCACATGTTTTGGGGTACAGCGTGTTACCGTTTTGTCCAAATGTCTGTCGTTTTCGAACTATGAGCCGGAATTGGTCTCAATCGGGGTTGGACCCATTGATGACGAATCCGGTGTCAAAATCGATTCTGTCCAGGCGACCGGCCGCAGGCACGATCGAACCCTATCAACTTGGAAATTTCAGAGTAGTTTGCACTTCAAAATGGAAAGGTTTAGTTCGTTAACGGGCAAAATCGGCCAGAAGGATCCGGAGTCGAGGTTATTTGCCTGATATTTCAGGTCTCATTGAGCGATTGGATTGAAACTTATTGTTGTTGAATAATAACGAAACAAAGTTGTTTTCTAGAATTTTTTCTGTCTGCATTGGTCGAGTTCTATAGATGGTATGTTGAGACCCATAGTTCTCCGAATATTCGTGTGTAATATTAATTTCAATTGTTCCGGGCGGTCAGACAACAACAATGTACAACATTCCTGTACTAAAAGTATTATTTATGGTAGATTCAAACGTGTATGTAAAAAATATCATTCGAAATAAGCGATGCGACCAAATTAATACCCCAGGGAGAGAAACAAGTAATTGTTTTAGATATACCTATCATTAAAACACAACTGACGCCCACAGGTAGATTTGGGTTAAAGAAATTTTACATTTTCCCCACCCGAGGTCGCTGTTGGTATCTTCACGGTTTGCCGATGCTCAGGGCCTTCTTCAGTCCCACCGAATACCAATGGTCGGTCCCCTCAGACCAGCACCACGTCATTTGAGCGTAATACCGAGGTAGAGTCGTCGAGCTTACGGAGTGGCAACCATCAACGTGTACGGTGAACGCTGTTCTCGGTTTCCAGTTCTTGTGGGTGCGTGCTTGTGTTCGCTTGTGTAGATGCGGCGACCTTTATCATGTAATTATGTGATGTGCTCTTGGATTTAGTGATACCACCTCTAATAATTTACTCACAACCGTTTTTGTTGGATATGAAATTACCAAGCCGTAAGTTCTCTTCTATATTCTGAAATATAGCAGTTAAGATCAATTAACTAGCCAGTATATCGTCTTACTTGGGATTAAAACCTGAGAAATTACAAGACCCGTATTATTTCAACCTCGCATTAAAATAAAATCACCATTGAAATTCTTCTGGAAAAGGAACAATGTTTCTAGCGGCTCAGAAATATTTATCTTCTTCAGCAATAAGGTAGTGGTTCTTCAACGTCTACCGACGCATCGTGAAAGATTTTATAATCCATTACTACAAAGCCAATGTTTTTATCTTGAATGGATTCTGGAAATTTGAATATTTCTCATAAATAAACATGACATTGAAAATCCATTAACTAAATAGCTTCCCGTAGATGTGCCGTAAGCTCCTATTTTCCCCTTCGAATTGTTATACGGAATTCGGTGTAACACTCTTGAATTTCAGTTTGTTCTGTTCCGAACCTACACAGGATTTAATTTTATTCTCGAAGCATCTTATGTGTTGATTATTTTCACGGGGAACACAAACAATTCCGAACTTTGGCCGAAATTCAAACATAAAGTTCGTTATATCCCGTCGGTTATACCGAATACAGTGAAATTCGAGATAGTTTGAAAATTTACTGACGGCTTACTTGTTTTTTCGATCCTTGTTCGGCAACAACAGATAAACGGAATCTGTTCCCTTCGTTCGAATTTAGTAGATTCCAACGTTGAACAAAGAACCAACGAACTTTGGGACTCTCATTAAGTGATACATTTTTGCAGCTTGCGCCAATTTCAATGAACATAAGTGAGTCTTTTAGGAACAAATTACACCTGCATTAAGTTAAGTTTTTAAGGCTCCTATCTTTGAGTGCTAGCTCGTTTCCAATGTAAATGGTTTGTTTCAACTCAACATTCTTGACTAGATCGAAGGGCTCACTTCACCGACCGACCTTACTAATGATCTTTTTTCGTTTTCGAACGGACTGTTTATAAGATTAATATCAAATCTCCTTCCACGAATAAATCCACAATCACAAATGGCGCCTGGATATATATACAAGGTCGAATTCTCCGTATAGGAATTTTAATGCAGCTACTTGAAACAAAGATTGTAGAAGTCGAAAAAGAAATGGAGCTTCACACGGCTGATCGATGTCCTGCCGTTCGTAAAATTTGAGCCGACATGTTTTTTCGCTTGGGTCCGGCAAAACTGACTACATTCCGAACTAGATTGTTGCTTGGTGTTCAACGTTTGTCAAAATACAAACATGCATACTTGTAGTGGTCAACTTTGCTTAGAAATAATGGGTTGAATTCTTATTTGAAGCTTGGCATCCTAAAATTAAAAACGGAATCAATCACGGGCTTTTTTCTGTCACAGTTATTTTTCTGAGAAATCTTTGGTAAATGATGCGTTTCGAATTTTGAATGCTCGGGAAATATTGTGAAATATAGTGGAGAAACGTTCTATAATTTTGTACTATAAATTTCCACGATTTAGATGTTCAAAATTGTGGAATTGGCATATTAATGGCAGTTGGATCGACTGGAAATGAAGAAGAATGTTTCCCAAAAATTGAATTAACGATAAGGAATATAAATCAGCTTATTTCAAGAATTGTAGTTCACCTAGTATAAGAAAATCCTGCAAAATTCGACTCAAATGTCTCTCTAATTTTAAATATGTACCTCAATTTTTTGCTTCGTCAATTTCACCTTCACATTAATCGTGAATGGCGTACTACTGATCAGAGGAGTATAAAGAAATTCAAAAGTCGCCAGGAAAACAACTTAGAATAACTAATGATGAATAGTGAATAGGTACCGGAAGATAATGGACAGTACTTTTGGATGCAGAAATGATGATTTTTGTGTGGAAAATCATTCACAAGAATTCCATGAAATCAGCACTTTTTCAATCTTTTCAATATTGAATAATTAAATTCTACGTTCATTCTTGAAATGAACTAACGATATAAAAGCGAACTATGCCTGATCATCGTTTATGATGTACGTAATTGGATTTTAGAATTACTGCAAATATATTAGTTACCTCCACAGATTTTGAGATATTAAGTTTGGAATAACATAATATAGTCTACAATTTTTCATGTTATCGTTAGGTATATCTAGATACAGCTACTCTCACGTATTCGACGATTGAATACCAACATCCGAATGAAATAATCATAGCATGTGTTATAGTTTCGAAATCGAGAGAAAAAAATTCTCCCAAAAACTCAATAAGTATACAATCCTGGAATCTGTACGCTCCTGTATTTATTACACCAAACTTTTATTTATAGGCAATAATGAGTTTGATAAGGGGTGGATAATTCAAAGTGAAAACTTCTCTCTGATTTTCTTTACCAGTCCTAATAATTATTCCAATATTGTTGTACAATAAAAATGAAGAATTCTACAGTAATGTTATACGGTACGTAAAAAAAATCTATATGGTATGTGCCGTTTCTATTTTCCAATATATAAATCAATTGTTTATGTTCACGTCTTTAAATATGTCAGTGTTGTTTATTTCCAGGACGCTAAATTTAATTCACCCGATATTTTTCTTCAAGCATTATAATTAACACAGATATTTGATCTCTACTACAATTTGTGATTGTCAACATTTTTTGGAAATATTAGAAAAAACCTTTGTCAATTCAGTTGACGAAAGAAAAAAAAACGGTTTGTCATAAATTTCAGTTCAACTTACCAGTTCCTAAGGGATAGATAAAAACAGAAATATACAACTATGTAAGGGAACCTTAATTTGGTATTATCGGCTTGTAGTCTCTACATCTGCTCGACTACCTGGCAAGAGGAATTCTGAGAATTCCAGTCTACCAGGTATTACCGAAACATTAAGCCTTATCTACTCAGGTCCAAATTGAATACTCGAGGAGTTTTATAGACGCCAATTTCGGAATACGCTTCGCTTTTATCACGTGTTATTTATCGGATTTCTGAACGTTAAAAGTTACTTTTTATATTTTTATGATATCACTCCCGTGAAAACATTATGAAAAACTTGAGGTTTCATTCCCTAAGAAATAGTTGAATACACTACTCTTTCTACGGTCCAGTGATATTGTTTCAACTTGTCTGTTCTTTGTTTTGCTGTAGTCCTAAATGACAAGTAACCTTCTTCAATTTCTAATGTACACATTCCGGCAGTTTGTAATTATCAGAAATTCAGCAAACTTCTCATCGATATTCATTGTTTATTTTCGAATTGGTTTTGTCTGCTTGTTCCTGGGAACAAGACCGTAATAATATCGTTAAAAAGTCCGTTAATCAGCAAAATCTCTCTAACTTCTTCGGACTAAGCCATTGGGTTCAAGAGTCTGAAAAATACTGGACTGATCGAATTGAAACTCGAAATTCTCGCACTAATTTTTTCGAAATCAGTTCCTGACTTCACTGCTCTTCCTGGAATTTATCCTGTAATTATTTTCTGAATGTTCTTGCATTCTCACCTCATTATGACAGGCAGATCATTGTCTGTGGAATGTTGAGGTTAGTATAGTTTGAGTTTCGGGTTAGAAACCTGAAAAGAAATTATTATATATTTATGAACTGGAAAAATGAATTGTTCTTGTCAACCAGTGGTATTCTTTGGTTATGAAAAGGTCAGTGATAATGTCAATAATTAGTGATGCACTGAAGCAACTTTTTTGTGATTCGGCCGGATACCAAATTTCTCGATGAATCAGGTGAACCTTCCGCCGAAGCGTTTGCCTAATCGATAATTTGATACATATTTGATACTTATTTGTAGGACCTATGTACAGTAGCATAAAATTTTTTTAACCATTTACCAGATAGGTTGAAAATGCTTACCAAAAAAAATTGTTTTGATAGGTGCTTTTATGGTGGGAGTGAATATTTCGAAGAAGTAACAGAGTGAAGGGAAAATAGGTGGTTTTGTGAATCTTTGTATCGTTTTAATTTCAAAATGTCTCTTATAATTGCTTTTTCTAATTTTTTTTCTCACTCATTTATTTCATTGTTGTATTCTGATAATAATTCGATGTTTCGACTCTTTCTATAAATTTGAAAATATATTTTATCCATCAAAACATAATAATATTATTATCTTGATGATATCTTGAAACATTGCACAAAAAAGTGAGATGAATTCTAATTCAAAATAAAATTTGTTCTCTTGATGAATGAACATTATAAAAATTCTAGAAAAGCGCTGATGTCAGGATTTTTAACGCGTTCAAATTCTAACTACTAGATTTTTGCACGTAGTTGAAATAACGTTGCAATTCCAAATAACAACGAAATCTGGCATATTTTTCCACTATTCAACTATTCAGCCCGTTCACCCATCAACGAACTCGACCAAGATATTTGGACTTGTGGAGACCAATCTGAGAATTTCAAGTCGCTAGGTCCTTTCCTTCGAAAGTAGGACAAAAATTGACAAAATTGAATCTGAACACGGATTCTTTTTGAGGGTCTTCCCACTTTCGGCTCAAAATTCGAAAATTACAGACATTTTGACGAAACGATAACGCGTTGTTCCCTAGAACAAGCTCGTAAAAATTACTTAAGCTGTTATACCAAAACAGATAACTACAAATAAATATTTGACAATCGATGCTTTGAGTTGGTAGGTACTAAGTGCAAGGTGAGGCTTGTCGATACCCCATTTTGAGCATAATTGTAGGGCCGTAGAGCCATTTAGGGCTGTTTTATCCGCTAGATATTTCAGAATCGTATCTTTCGCACCGCGCACATTCAAAATCATAGCATATGGAATGATATTTCCAAATATAACTATATTTTTCAGAGATCAATTTGCTTGAAATATTGCACCCTTTCACTTTGAACACGAATTAACAGTCTCTAATGGACTCGACGATATATCTGAGCAAGTCTCAACAAGAAATTTCATAGCGTCGCTTCGGCCGAATCGGACAACTGCTCCAGCCAAAACTGAATAATTGAAAAGTAGGCCGAAACGGCTGGATAACGAAGCCCAATCGATGGTTCGGCGCAACTTTATCAGTGATAATTATAAAATTTAGAAGTAAGAAGCACCATCGTAAGATCGTTACTGTGTCTTGTATGGGTACATATATCTACAACTACCATAATCCAAATAAACCTTGGACAAGTTCGCTTACAAATCATTACCAATTTGAAAAATATGACTTCAAGTTATCAATATTTTGATTTGTCAATTTGAACTTATCCATTGATAATGTTCCTTTACTGGTTTTTACCTGTAATAGATAAATTTCGGAGTTCTCATGGAGCTATTTATTATTTGACAAAACGTTGTTGTGAAACTTTGTCCCAATAAGCTACAGTATATTTCATCAGTTATCTTAACATTACTTACTTACGGAATCCTCTTTGGGCTCTAAATTTTTCCCATCCTTCCAACTATTACATGCGCATAATGTTAAGCTCTCTGAAAACGAGTACACACAGCAAGTTTATACCTCAGTTTATGAACAAAATACGGCAGCAGCATTTTATATCGTTCGGAACTGAACGGATTAGCAATATATTTACATAAGTGAAATTAAAATTTATTACTTTAATGCAGCGATTATGAAAAAAAAACTGTATGGACCTCGGTCGAGAATTCGAAAAACATCGGAATTATCTGCGAAATCCTATTCTTTATGATGCAATCAATTCTGTTGTATTTGCCAGATCTGTCTTGAGAGGAACGGTGGAAATATATTCAGGCATTCTGATTTAAAATGCCAATTTATTCAATCTGAATTCAATTATTCGCATTTTAAGTCAATGAATTCAAAGAAAGCATAATGAAAATCATATAATATAAGTGTCATTAATGCTCTTATTTCTTCTACTCAGAAAAAAACAATAATGTTTAATATGTAAACTTCGATTGATAATCCAAACAAGGACTTTCTCTGGACTAAAATGTAATTACCCTACTTTGTCAGTGGGGTGAAAAAATCTCAAATTTCATTCAGCGATAATTTTATGTCAATACTCTATGAACATTTTTACAAAAAAATAATTAAAATTCATATCGAAGTTCAGCTGAAAAAATCCTAAAATGTTCACGTTCTGGAGTACGAAGAATACAAAGTATAAAAATACAGAATATAAAATCTACACAGTATTCGCTTTCAGCTTGAACTAGAATCATGTGTGATTGTGAAATGGCTCTTCAGCCGAAAACACCTCATTTCACTTATTTAAACTAATGCGTTAAAATTTGTTGGTGTTGTTTATGAAATTTTCTTCAAACGTACTTACATGCATCCGGTAAAATACATCAGTTTGTTCTACTACTGCTATTTCAGTTGTACTTTGTCCGTTCTTTATGGACAAATATAGAGGCGGAAAAGTAGCAAGCCCCAGAATATTTTGATGTAACTAATTAATGCATTCATTATCTTCTCTCTGATCGAAAATAAACATAATTATAGCTACATTTTGGAAGGTTCGGTATATCTTTGCAATTGCAAAGAACCAGGCAAGTCACGTAAGTAATCAGAGTTCGAAAATATCATGATATTTATATAAATATCAAAATATCCTATATATCAACTTTCTGATATTTGTTTTTATAAACAATTTTTAAAGTTTTTTCTTGAATATAATCAATGAATCAAACGCATGATAAAGTTTTTTTCACCAATTTTATTGAAAACGCTAGATAAAACTCTTGAAAACAAAGAAATAACCAAAAATTAAAATAGGTTATTAGTTAATACATTTATTAAATTTTCGTCATCCCAATCATAACGAATCTTCTGTGCAGAAGAAGTGGCCTCATCCCATATCCATTTCAAATTGCCACTATTACATGCTTTAGCTTACACGCGAACGTATGCTCTCTCTTCAAATATTTAAACAAAAAAAACAAGTTTGGCTGTTTTGCCAGGTTCCAATCCATTTCTCAATTTTGATTGTACCAAGCCTAATATTGAAAAATTCCTGTCCATAGAGGCTGTAGAGGCAATTGCTGTTAGTAGCTTGTCACAAAATTTCATAAGGTCTGCTTTTTCTGTGGGCCTCATTGACATGTTTTTTAATACACCTCTAAAACGATCGGATTGTCAGCTGGTACAAAGCCGTTTTCAGCTGACGTGGAGATAGGCGTGCTCTTAAATCGCGACTGATTATTACATTTTTACGCAGCATCGCACATTTCAATAAATTTATAAATATCATTTATATGTATAAATGCTCATAAATATCGAGATATATATATATATATATATATATATAACCCTGCGTTAGTTCATGTTCTTCAATTCAACTTATTCATCCATTGAATTCCATGAAAATATATCAAATATTATCAAGAGGGTGCAAATTTGTCCGAACCTCTAAACGTTTATTTTGCCATGAAAAAACTCCAGCATGTACCCTATTTACTTCACCCATATTTTTTGTTGATGAAAGTAGTTAAGAGTTGAATGGGCCTAACAAGGGAATGCAATAATTTTAGGGTGAAGTGGTGACTGTAGTTACCGAAAAACGAAAGCTGCCCTTGCTATGCACAGGGAGCAGTTCGTTACACACAGATCTTTTTTATGTTCACACCTGACGCCATTCAGTTGACTACTATTTCCCCTGGTATATTTTATAGGCCCCTGAAATTCCACTCCGGCATTTATCTGGAAAAAAGAACCACTTCGTGTTGCTGCTGTTTTAAATATAAAGGTTATAAATGCGTTGTAGAAGAAAAACAGACGTTCTTTTGTAACTGGATATGATTTCCACCTTCTGTTACACCTCCTTCGTTGATATAACGTCTATGAACTCAAGCTAGATTCATGAAAGTTTTGATCAATACTATGTTTGTTAGATACCCATCATTCTTGCACGTTTGTTCCTGCGAATGATATCCCAGATGCCTTTAATTTCTAAAATTTGGGAATTTTGGGGTCAGGCTAGAATAACTCTTATGAAAAATTCATGACCAATTTGCCCGTCTGTCTGAACGATTCAACTTCTAACGGAAAATACATAAGGACTAGGAATTTTCAAGATAGGTTTGGGGTTCAAAAAACCCGGTTGAGTTCAGTAATGGGCGACATCCGCCCTATGATTTTCCATTGTTACTCAGTATTCGGAATATACCGATACGATTTAATTGAAACTCCTTTAGTATTTGTATGGAGTACAGACACGAGTACAAAATTTCTTGACGATTGGAGTACTAGTAAAATATATTTTTTCCAACAATTCAATATCACCGCGACTGTTCGCCAGATTTCTCTGGAACTTCGCTCGAACCAACGAAATACTCGATCGAATTCAACCTTAGTCGATTTCAATTGATTATTCATTAATATACCCCCGATTATACAAAACTCCCTACACAAATTTAAAGGGTCATCAGTTTTGTGAATATTTTGGTTAAATATTACAGGCGTTATTCAGAATCCATCGTATCTAAAATTTCAGAGACTTTTTGGAGTTCTTAAATTCTCGATTTTAGGTCTACCGGTCATAAATATCGGGAGCTACGATTATTTTGAAATCCTAAGAATCAACGCTGAAAAAAACTTTCAAATTTTGTTTTTGTTGTCTAAAAATTCAAAATTCTTTTTTTTAGCTATGGCATATATACCAGACAACTCAATTATCCAGCCTCAAATTTCGTGCTTCCAAAACCTTGATTCCACATTTTTTCACTGAAATATCAACGGAAAAAGGTTCTATTTTTCAGAAAACTCTTTCTGGTTACTAAGTAGGTAGTTATCAATTTTCTATACAATTCTTCGTGCCCGATTTTCATGCGGAAGTGTGGAATTATATTTCCATTGGTGGCAGTAGCATTTTTTCGGAAATTCTCTGTTCGTTAATTGGTGAGATATCGATGATTGATGACTAAAGGGCACTGTCCCATTAAGAGTCCGATTTTCCAATGAAAAATGGTCGTAGCGAGGTTTTTGAAGGGGTGAATGGAAGCTGAATGATTGAGCTATCTGGCCCATGTAGAGATTTATCAGAAAACCGCCTCTGTGTGGACCCGAAAGCTGAAAAATTTGATTTTTTTTCACTATTTCTTAAGATTGCAGATGACTTTGAAATTCTTGAAAACCTGGAAATAAGAATCTTTGAGCTTCTAAATGCTCTTTTTTTGAATTCGACCATTTTCCAACTAAACTGAGCCTGCAAACATTAACGCAATCTTCATGAATTATTCTTATCTCAGATATTGTTTCCCTTGTATTAAGGAATATTCTTTCGCAAACATTATTGATCATTACATTTCATTTATAATTATATTGACAAGCGTGATCCTAGTTCATATCAATTTGCGAAATATCATTCCTTCACAAAATGGTTCGATTTCGGAAAGAAAAACCTAGAAAAACCCTGGCATAAAGTCAGCAGCTTTTGCGCGCATGTTCACTTTTATCCTTTGAACATACGCGCAAAAGCTTTTGACTTCACGTCAGTGATTTTCCAGTTTTTTTTTTCGTTATTTCGAAAAAAAACTAAGATACCGAGGCAAAACCATGAAATTTGACATATTTTATATATGCCGAGTTTCAATCCAACCGTTTCAGTAGTTTCCAAGTTATCACAGGAATAACCTCAAAATTTCAAATGCTTCAAACTCCGAAACCGTTTGGCAGATTTCCCACATAACGAACCGTCGCCTCGACCGTCGCAGTTTGAAACGCAACCTATCCTTTTAGGTCGATAAAAATTTTCCGTACGCCCGTAATCATGCATACGGACGGCCGGCCAGAAATAATCGACACCGGATTCGTCATTAGTGAGTCCAGCAAGACCACTTTCGGCTCAAAATTCGAAGCTAACAGACATTTGGACAAAACGATAGCACGCTGTTCCCCTGGAACATGCGCGCAAAACACTGTATAAAGAAAATCCATTTTGAGATCATTTGAGGCTATAATATGTTTGTTTGCCCTATTATATTGACAAATTATGGAACAAAGTTGAGAGATGCAGAGACGAAGAAATGAGGATTTGTGATATTCGTTGAGAAAAAGGTAGAGATATACAAGGTTTATTCGGGTTCCAATAATTTCTGTTCTGGAGCTCTCAGGAGTTTGCGCAGTGACGTTAATTACGTTAGGGTTCTGTTGAAATGTTTCAGAACCTACTTGATTTGTATGAGGTTTCGGAGGGATTCGGTCCTAAAACTATCGAAAAATAGTATTTTTATACCTGCATCCGAGTGGGAACTGTCCTAGGATTTTTTCCAACGTATGATCAGTGTGTCTGCTGGGACATAAAGTTATCTGCAAATAATGATTCTAGTTTGAGCATTTTCCTGAGAAAAAATCTTATATTTTATGAATGTCTATAATCGATTACCAAATATTTAATGTATGGGTGTATTTTTGTGCGCATGTTCTGGAGAATAGCGTTCCATCGTTTAGGATGAATGTCTGTAATTTTTGAACTAAAGGGTCTTTCAATAGGGACGGGTCGATGTTGGCAGCCTGTGGCGGCCATGTTGTTTTAACGTCGTCGTTCTAACCTATATTTTTTTATTCAGTTAGTAATGCCAAATCACCATGGCAATCACCTAACCGCCAAGTTTGAATCCAATCGCTCAGGTAGTTTCTGAAATAAAAAATAAATAACTTCAAAACTTCAAATGCCTATAACTCCGAAACTATTTGATCGATTTGGCCCATTAACGAACTTAACCGCGGCATTCCAATGCGCGACCTACCCTGAAAGTTTCAAGTTGCTAGCTCACTTCGTTCGACAGTTATCGTGTCTACGGCCGGCCGGCCGGGCGGACAGAATCGATTTTGACACCGGATTCGTCATCAGTGAGTCCAACCTAGTCGATTGAGACCATTTTCGGCTCAATCATCCAAAATTACAGACATTTGATTTATTTCATGTCAAAATCGACCCGTCCTTATTGAAAGACCCTTTATTAGGGTAGGTCGCGCATTTGCATGCGGCGGTTGAGTTCGTTTATGGGTCAAATAACCCAAATATTCTTGGAGTTAGTCATTTGAACTCTTGAGATTTATTTCTCGATATTTTTGGGAGACCTACAGCGATTAGATTGAAACTTTGCAGTTAGTCGAAGCATAATGACGCGCAACTTTTTAACAGGTTTTTGGTTGAGATTGTAGTGTCAGTAAAGGAAAAAACATTTTTTTTCGGAAACAACCTGTCATATCCAAAAAAAATTTGCCCATACCTTGAGCTCCATATTTCACTGCAGTGTACCATATTTCAGTTTGATAAGATTATTGGGAAAAAATGTCAAATTTCGTGTTTGTTTCTCGATATTGTTGTTTATTCCGGAATACTCAACTCACAAATATTATTTCAATCATGATGAAGCTTTGCAGCTTGTTTGAAAATGCTGATATACAACTGTGCGAAATTTCGTGATGATTGGGTCATCAGAACATAGAAAAAAAATTCACATTTTCTTTCCAAATATTCAATACTCTGCCCTCTTCGGATCATATTATCTTCATGAAATTCTTTATGAACCTTCAAGCTGTCATTTTCGATAAGGTACTGTATTTCAATTCGATATGATCTGTATTTTTGGAAATATTGGGAAAATAAAATTTTTAATAGGTTTATCTGCGAAACCATCGTGTGGATTTTACCCATTCACGAATATGGCCTTCGCAATAAAACTCAAAACGTACATACCAAATATCGAGTTTCTGAAATGTTTCTTTCGGAAGTTATTCTGTTTACGATAGGCCGTTAGTGAATTGTGGACAGATACCTCTCCTCCGATATATGAAAACATATTGAACTGTTTTTGAAAAGGTCCTTCAATAGGTTTTGTGATACAAAACTACTGCTCATCAGTTATGCGCAGTGCGGGAACAACGAGGGGAACAATCCTCGGATAGTCCGGAAATTGCATCCGAATGCAGCTAGAAACTACATCATACTACAATAATATCTAATTAAATCGAGAATGCCTCTCGAATTTAGCGTCTATTTCAGGGTGTATTCATCAAGCGTACATGGTGTATAAGTGTCAAATCCTTCCTAAAACTTTCTTCAAAGGTTCGTCCATTATACACTTAATTGATCGAGAATAGAGATGTCTAATACAGGTGCATAGCTGCGTAGAACAACGATTTCCATGTAGGACCATAATTAAAATGGACGATTGGACATTGTGACGTAGCTATCGAAAAACAACTTGACATTTTGCTACGATATTCCGTACCTAATTCTAATCAGCAATTATAATTTTCCATTAAATCGCGTCCCCAGGTTCATCACATGGATTCAATTATATCAACACGAAAACGGATGTAGAGCTTGGGGCTGATGTCGTATCGAAAGACTGCCTCCCACCCCACAGATTAACATGTTTGGAACTACGGAAAATAACAGCCTGTTGACGAAATTCCATCAGATGGTGCTAGCTTCATACCCCCATGTTCCTTATGCACGTTCAAGATGAATCAGGCGGATGAACCAGTGATGGAATATTTTGAAAACAGAATTTTGAAGTTCACAGTCTCATTGATTTGTTTCTTACTTTTTTACTCCAGAAATCCACAAAATTAGTGTTTCCATAGCCTTGTTATGACATAACTACGAACCAAGGAAACGAAATGAAAAAAACCTAGAAAACCACTGTTGTGAAGGCAAGACCTTTTGCGCGCATGTTCAATGGAGATGACCGCTTTTTTGGCAACGAATTTGAACATGCGCACAAAAGCTGCTGCCTTCACGGCACTGCTTTTCTAGGTTTTCCGATAAAGTAATGGATTTCGATTACATTTTTCTGGATATCATTGTTTTTCTCGGAATAACTCAAAAATTACTGATTCAATCATGATGAAACTATGAAAATGCTGATAGACAACTTTATGCGAAATTTCATGGTGATCGTTTCATTAGAACATTTTGAAAAAAACTTTTAAATTTTTTTATCCAAATATTCGATAGTCTGTGATCTTCTGATCATATTGTCTTTTCCGTACCTGTTAAAATTCGAAGCGATGATGGTTAACCATTCGGATATCGATCCCGCATAAAATCATCTATGAAAAAATTAAATTTAATGTGTACTACTATATGCACTCTAATTCCCCTCGATTTCATGAAATCCCATCCCATCTGCCCTCGGAAATTACCGATTTGCATGTCCGAAAAAGTGGATTTTTCATCTGAAAAATATTTCACCGACTTCTGGCACTGAATTTCAGGTCGGTTCGGATGTGTTGGAATAATTTATTCTTGCCAGAGGGGTGTAGTAGGAATTATTCGTCAGAGAAGGTGGGAATGGTGCAATAAATATCGACTAAGCATGCTCATATGCGAGAAATATCGTGTACCACTTTTTTCTCCTTTCACCTGTTTCCCTAAATGAATGAGGTGGAAGATTATACCGCTTGAACTTCGAACAAAAAATTACCTCGCTTGTTGGTAATATTGAAAATCGTGTTAGGGAATGAATTTATCAAAAGTAATTATCACATAATACATCAAGATAGTGCGAAATGTTAGTGCCTGGAAATGCATGATATATAAATGAAATAATAATTAAGAATCATATCGGATTGTGAACGATTATGGGAAAGTATTCACTCAACCGTACCAAGGACATTTCCAACAATTCCTACAATATTACACCATTTCTGACTATGAACAATTCATATTTCTCGAAAAATACGTTGCTGCTTCATTGTACATGATGATTAAATCATATTCTCCTAAGCCGATATTCGACGTGACAAATAATACAATATTACAATACAATACATAGTACAATATTATGAAAACTATTCTTTATTTACACTTCTTTCTGAAACATTTACATTTGTTGTAGTTTCTAGCAAGATCCCACAAATATTTCGTGCAGGTTCATCTTAACATCACTGCTTAAAGCCGGGTCCAGATGAGTGTAATCCGAACAGCGAATGCAATAAAATTTGATGAACAATTCGGCGAATAATGTGGACTGCACCCAAGCTCGAATAAAACATTCAAATACATAGTTCGAGCTGAAAACCGAGTCCCGATGGAGCAGAAAGAGCGCTGCCTCGAACCATAAAACTCCCTATGATTTATTGCATTCGCCGTTCGCATTACACTCATCCGGATCTGGCTTAAAGCCGGGTCCAGATGAGTGTAATCCCAACGGCGAATGCAATTAAATTTGATAAACGATTCGGCGAATAGTTTGGACGGCACTCGAGCTCAGTCTCGAATATTACATTCGAATGCATCGATCGAGTTGAAAACTGAGTCCTGATGGAGCAGAAAGAACGCTGCCCCGAACCATGAAGTCCCTGTAAATCACAGCATTCGCTGTTCGCATTACAGTCATCTGGAGCCGGCTCAATGCGAACAGCGAATGCAATAAATCACAGGGAGTTTTATGGTTCTAGGCAACGCTCTTTCTGCTCCCTCAGGACTCGGTTTTCAACTCGAACGATGCATTTGAATGTATTATTCGAGGCTGAGCTCGAGTGCCGTCCACATTATTCGCCGAATCGTTAGTAAAATTTTATTGCATTCGCTGTTCGAATTAGACTCATCTGGATCCGGCTTTAGGTTCGTTTATGTGCAAGCACCCTTTCTGATGGTTCCGGTGTTCTCAATTTTTTTTACTGCAGTGGCTTTAAAAATTCTGGACTGATCGCTTCGAAATTCAGTTGGTCGTAGCTTAGTACCTACACGAAATCCTATGCCAAATTTCACGAAGATCGTATGAATAAAACTGAAAATAAACCTCAGCAACTGTATACTAGATTTCACTGAAATTCTAGAAGAAACTTCAAGTCTGCATTGTACAACCCAGAACTAGAGTTTAACTCGATCTGATAAGTAATTTTTGAAATACTGAGATGATGAACTATTGAATCGGTATCTTTGAAGAAACATTAGGTGGATTCTAACCATTAATGAATTCGACTTTCGTGATCAATATACAAGTGCATATTCAAGTAAGTGGCTAAGAGGATTGAGAAATTACAAAGTTTCCATCCTTATTTCTGGTCTTCTTCAAGACTAAAAATAAAATATACATTGAAAATATTGGGTGAAATATACAAATCCAACAAAAAACACAATTCCATGAAATGCTTCATAGTGAAACCAATGTGTTTTTTGTTTTTTCGTTAGATTTGTATATTTTACTCCGTGTTTTCAATGTATGTTCTATTTCTTACCGTGAAAAAGTCCAGAAATAAAGGTCTAATCGTCGACATCTCATTAAGGATTTTCATTTTCTCTGTCCTCTTAGCCAATAATTCAAATTATATTTGAAGAAATAGGACACAAACCCAATGATGAATATACAATGTGCCAATTAGAACATTTTTGTTAGTACCACTTCAATTTGAATAATTGGATAATTCAACAATAAATTCAGCAATATAGTGCAAGAAATGCTCATCATGGCATCTAAAAGTTCTTTTTCAGCACGTGGAATTTGCTGGTATTTTAGAAATGCTGTTATTGATGCTGTAATTAGTAAAAGAACTTTCATGCTTCTTTGCAACTTTTGCTATCGTACCTATTCTATTTTTTTTATTTATTTTTCTGGAGTACACAAAAAAGGTCAAGTATGTGGCTATTTTGAAAAGGCAATCGAATCACCTTTGAAACAAGGTGTCACTCAACCACTTTCTAATTTAAGATTTAAGGGATTGCTGTCATCAGGATCACCATCTTGATGCAATTGATTTTACATGGGGGCCGATATATAAAGGATTGTACTTTTCAAAATTGACACACTGCAGATACTACATGCATTAATTGAACATGAATCTACTCTATAAATAGTCCCTTGAGCATGTTTTGATATTTACGAATTTCTGAACATGATTGTATTTTTATTTCCCTCTCATTTCTTCCTATAGCTGAAGAATGAAATTAGACTCATGTTCATGCAAAAAACGATGTGAACATACGTAATCATGGAATTGCAGAAGTTAGATAACGTATATTTCATACCGCCATTTTGGTCAGTCAGTTTGTATTTTCCTGGACTACAGGTCTTTGACCTCCCATAACATTTTCTGCAATTACTCTTTTCATTGCTTGGGTGTCTTAAATTTTGATTATTCTAATTAACTATTCATTACATCGCTCTTCCGAATGAGTCAATTTCATTTTCATTTCGATTCCATAAAAAGGTTCTTCAATTCGTTAGTTACTTCGAGGATGCAGCTGGTTAATATTATTCCCACTACTAATTCAGTATATTAAAGTAGTGGTTTTAGTCCAGTCATCGTCATTTATATATTCCCTTCAAAGGCTCCATGATGTGAAAATCATCTCTGAACGCCGTGGGGACTAAAACATGAAAGTGAAGTACTTTTTGCAGAAGTGTGTAATTTAGGCGTGTAATGAAGCGGATTGAACACTATAGACATATTAATTATATTTGATAAGGAGAAACAATTGCGGTTTAGGCAGAGGCATGAAATATGCTGGGTGTGACTGCAATCAATCTTATATTGTAAAGTCAATAAAGCAGAAAATCTGAAGTGATCGTTAGTGAGATTAAAGATATTTCCTATTGAAGAATCGAAACAGTTTTTGAACGATCCAAGCTCTGTAGTCTTTCAGTTTTGTACTGAGCGGTCTCAAACCATTCGGTTCGACTCACAATTCAAGTTTTAATTAAATTTTTTCCGATTTGCTTTCCGTGAACAGTCTATAATCTGGAGAAGAAGACCTAGAATATTGAAATTTGCCTATCGGAAGCTTCGAACAACTTGGAAATCTAAAGGGTGTTTAAATTGCGTGGTTTTTTTTTAATGAATAAAATATAGATGGCGCACCGAATTTGTCTGGGTATTTTGACATTTAAGAAGTGTGATGTATGACATTTATAAAAAATGGCTTCGTAGACGATAATATCAGCGTTCTGTGAAAAGTGTTTTTAGAAAATTACGTGAATTTTATGGTTTACATAATCGTCCATCTCAAAGCACTTTTGGTCGAATTATTAAAAAATTTCAACAGACCGGTTCGCTCGAAGATTAAAAAAGAGAAAAATACAGTCGTAGCGTTCGTTCATTAGAAAATATTGATTTGGTTCGTGAAAGTGTTGCTGAAGACGCTGGAATGTCCATTAGACGACGTTCACAACAAATTTGACTTAGTGGGTCCACAACATGGAGTATTTTACACAAGGTTTCAGCTCTGAAAGCATATAAGGTTCAAATAACACAGGGACTAAAGCCATTAGATCATTTAAAACGTCGTTCATGTATCAATGAACAACCAGCTGATGTCAATTGGCCACCAAGATCATGTGGCCACCAAGATCATGTGATTTGACACCGATGGACTATTTTCTTTGGGGTTATGTGGAGAACCAGGTCTATAAGAATAATCCACAATCGATTCCTGAACTAAAGGATGAAATTATTTTTATCATTGGTGAGATAGAGCCTCAATTATCTCAAAATGTCATTGAAAATTTTGACGGAAGAGTGGACGTCTGTAGAGCTGCAAGAGGAGACCATTTGACAAATATTATTTTTGGTATATAAATGTCATAACTGATATTTCAATTACCAATGAAAAGTTTTCGAAAATGAATGCAAATTATGTGTTCCATTTATTCTTAAAAAAAACACGTAATTTGAAACTCCCTTTATGATGCAGTAAACATTTCCCGGTGCGAATTTTATGCAAACGAAAAGTTGTGTGAAAACACAAATAGGACTTATTGGAACATTTTCCACAAGAAAAGAATTTGGTAGATTTGCAGCCTTTTCTGTTTGTTTACACATAATGCAGAAGGAAAACATTCAAATTCAATGTGTCAATTCGGCCATCCGTCTCGGCCTCATGCAAAATGAGAAAAAATAGTTAAAGAAGTAAACTTTGTCTTTGACATTGTATACGGTTGGTTTCAAAAAATTTCTATCAACCTTGTTATATTGATGACAGCAGCCCCTGAAATCTTGAATGGGAAGAGGGTTGAGTGACATCTTGTTCGATGGCCCTTTCAGAACTGCCGTACACTTAACCATTTTTGTTAGTACCACTTTGATTCCTTATTCTGAAGAAGTGAAGAAAATATCTAAAGAATGAAACCTCAAATTCAGTAATATTGTGGAAGTCAGTTTGTCATGACATCTGCAAGTTTTTTTTTTCAACACTTGGGACTCGCTGGTATCGTGAGAAATACTGCTATTGGACCTAGCAGTAAAAAATGTTCATCTTTTTCTTGTTTCAGTGCAACTCGGAAGTACACAAAAAAGATCAAGTATATGGTGTTTTGAGGAGGCAATCGAATTACCTTCGAAAGAAGGTGTCACTCAACCGCGGTATTAAGGGTGGTTCTTTTCAAATTGACATACTGTATATTATATGCGTATTAGGCATAAATCCGGAAAGCTTTCTTCTGGAATACTTTACGTCCATCATTTTGCAGGTTATGAAGAAAATTATGGTGAAAACGCGAAACAAAAGTTAGATGACAAGTATTCGAACTGTTCGATGATGATGAACTTTCGAGTTTCGGCGGATATTTTTCAATTAACTCTTGTTTTTATATTATTACGAAATTTATTCCTGGAATCCGGAAGAAAAAGTCTGGAATTTTCAGCATTTCGATCTTGATCCCGTCAGCTATTATAAATGACGTTCGGAGTGGATACTCTTCACGGTCGACGTAAGAAAGACAAGGGTCCTTTTGTACCTTGAGGATTAATTTTTGCATCCACCGTCGGGACAGAAGTCAAACTGCCTTTCTGGGAGATCTCCAGAGCAACCGAAAAATTTATCCTCTCCTTCCAGTCCGATTGGAATCGTTCTTTTTCCACGTACCCGCGGGAACCGTTTCCGGTAACGATTGCTTCAGAGTGCACCTGTAATAGTGCATTAGAGGATGATTCATTTCGGGATGACTGGGATCCTTGTTGCTTTGTATAAATGCTCTCTGCCATTAATATCCCCAATAAGAAAATCCGGAGTGGTTCTCGCTAAGCGTTACCTCTACTTTTCAGAAGAATATGCTCCGTCTGGAAATTATACATATTGAATTTTGTTTAGGTCGCTAATGGTTTTTCCGCCATGATGCGAACTTTTACAGGTAGAGAGGTATTTCAGCATTTGCTGAGTCAGCGCTCCATCGGAGGTGCTGAATATAGGAGAATGTTTCTTGTGATGCCATAACAAGTTCCGTACCGAAGAGAGGTGAGGCGCTTATTCATATACGAAGCCACAGTGGTCATCCATCCGGGTACTGACCCCGTATTACGCAGCCTTCCTTCGTGACTGAACGAATTTGCGATCTTCTGATATGATCTCAACGGAATTCTGTACTACCAACATTCCAATTGTGTTGGCCGTTGCTTTATAGAAATCTACTGTATGTTAATTAAGTAAAACACATATGTGTCGATTTCAATTTTTTGAGTTGAAACATAACGCTACATTGCGGCTTCTTCAGATGCTCCTAGACAACTGATACAAGAATTGGTTTCAAACCGTATTTAAGAGAATTTCTGGAGTCAGGATGCAGTATAGTTTGTTATTTTCGGAAAAACCCACTGAGCTCCTAGAAAACTACAATGTAGAAAAATAACCGGACACCAGTAGTCTATATTTTCGACTGTAGTCCTTTAGGAGCCTTACAGGAGTTTTCCAAAAATGTAATGTTATATCACTCCAGAACTTTCCTTGAATACGGTTTGAACCAATTCTTGAACCAGCTGTCTGAAAGCATCTGAATAAAATTCAATGTAGTGAAACGCGTGATGTTTCAACTCAAAAATACAAATACAAAAATAAATACAGGATGCGGCGAAACAGACAGTGCTGTTTTTGAGGGCTACTCAGAAAAAACTACGCAGCTCGCAGAAATGGAATTTATATGATATTCTTCAGTACATTATCCAATTTTTTGTATCAAGCTTTAAAAATGACTCCAGAAAGATAATGGCCGCCAGTTGCGATACATTGATGAAGGCGATTTCTGAAGTTTTCAAATAGACCTTTATTTCCACTTATGGCTGTCTGCTTCATGTCCCAATTTCCTAGCTAATCTATTCTCATGAATTGTTGAAAAAAAAGGGAAAATTGATATAATCTGAAAGAAGTCATTCAAGAATAATGTATAAGTATAGACGAGTGGTCCGACAGACCACGTGCGATCTTATAAAGATCAGAACTCACGAAAATCGCACTTGCTCACAGGGCCTCTCTGTAATGTATCATGTAACTAGACTTTTGGAACTCTCAGAGTGGCTTTGGGACCACACGTCGGTACTTAAAGGTTAAAGATCAGCCGAAAAGCTCGCTGAGATGCGATGGAAGAACGACCAGTCCCAACGGACGATGAAGCCCCGTTGTTCACCATACCAAACCATAATAATGGGTGATAACGGCATGACCAGCCCGACGAAATGAGACCATCACAAACAAATTATTCCCACCACACGTGCAGTACTAACATTTCAAAACTGCACTTTTCGATTTGCCGCCCTCTGTCAACACAAGGTGTGTTTTATTTAAGTAATATACTACGAAACCGTTATTCATAAATGAAATTTGGTTTGAACTTTCACGAGGTAAATTTTCAACCAAAATCAGATTCAAATTCGAATCAAATCTGCTTTTCCGGAATATCGGGAAAATTAAATTTCGAATCACTATATCTGCGGAATCACTCGGTGGATTTAACTTATCTACTAATTATTGTGTTCACTACCGTATATACAATTTTTGAATGGGTTAAATTCACCCAATGATTGCGCAGATATATCCATTCTACTTACAGATCCGATTTCGTCGAAATGAAAAGTCAATGTTTTTTCCATCCTTGCAAATTGCTTTAAATCATTTTTGCGCGCATGTTTTTGTTCCTTTTTTTCAAATGATAACATGAAACAAATATTTCTAGTAACGATAAGTCAAGAAAATTGGCTGTGAGGGATTTCCTCGTTCTATTCTGCCCATCAATGTTTCTAGTCACGTGAAGGTTTCACGGATATTCCATTTGGTTTTCATTCGAGCTTCATCTAAATTGATTTACCTTCCGTTTTTCGGAACTTTTTCGACTGATCGAAAATTGGTGGAAAATTAATCTAACCTTTCGTGAATATTTCGGGGGTGGCAGATGCTTGGTTGGTTATTCCCCTATCCTAGTGTCGCTGGTTGCCACTGAAAATTCAATTTAAATCTAGAAATTAGTTCTGAAGTTTCATAAGGTTGTGAGAATATAATTTAGTGCCTGGTTATTTTGATGATCCTGACCGTGGCAATAGAGCAGAGTAATAATGTTATTGTGTCTAAGGAGAGCAACTCGAAAGCTTTTTCTTCATATACGAATGGTTCGTGTTCAATCGCTGAGTTACTGTCAAAAATATATTTTCTGTTCGAAAAAATATTCGAAATAACGCAGCAGAACATTTTCACAATCTTGTACGAACTAACGAAAAATTAATTCGTGAAAGAGGGATATAAAGATTGAAATTCGTATCAGTGTTATCTTTCAATCCATCAAACAACGAAGTATATTCAATATTTTAATTAATGAACATACCAAATGCACTTCTTCGTAGTTCAAAACTATTTAGGTTAAGTCTAATGTCCTTGCATTATCCATGAAATTATCAACTTCATACATATCAATTTGAATTTGCATATAATCTGCCAGAAAATGTGTTATTATCAAATGTTCCCATTCACGAGGTTTTTCTTCTGAAATGTTAAATAAGAAGAACTCAATATGTGCCAAACCAGGATTGTACTCTCGATTGTACTGCGTTTGCATAATTTTTCAGAATGCTTCTGGAAAACATGCTTTTTCTCGAGCCATTGCAAATTATTCAGTATCCAACGCGAAAAATTCATATGCCAATGTAATATTGAATGTATTAGAGTGAAACTAATGCCCCAAGTATGCCTCAATCTCCCTATCTCAATATTTTCTGGCACATCAGCTAATTCAAACCAAATTCGCATGCTGAAGATCCAGCAGTAGAGAACTAGTTTACCTACGAAATTATGTTTCCTGAGTAGTTGCCCCGCTGATATATTTAGCAAGCAGAAAAAAATATTTCAGAAAATACAAGAACAGTAAATATTTTTTTTGCAGCGAATGAACTGTCCAAAAATTCGCGAATCCTAAATGGCTGAATCCGATTCGCATTAGTTGTTCTGATATCTTGATACACATCAAGAATTGAAGAGTTTGGTGTAGATTATCAACTATCTAGTTGATATTAACCATTTACAGAGGAAAACGACTAAAGAATATCAGAATATCGCTTAAAAACACTATTTCCAATTATGTGGAAAAGTTGACAAATACTGCTTTATTTGGTTGCACATGGGGAGGTTTCTCAGTGATGAATGCTGATTGAATGGACTCCTATGTAGACTGTGAAGTCAGGGACCTTAATGAATACGTAGACGACTGTTAAAAATTAGTTAACAGATTTCGTCGGATATCAAGAAGAGGAAACTATTTTAAAAAGGCTCGTATCGGCGGAAGGAACGGCTGACAGATTAGAGTGTCACTTTATACAAGAAGTGCATTAGAAAAACGACTGAGGTAACGCTATTTCCTGTGTAAATTTAAACAAGGGTGATGGTCCCACTGATACATGTTTTGATGTCGGGCGCATTATTGCACGCATTCTAAATATAAACAAATAAATCCACATCTTGACTCATTTCTCTCTTGATGTGCCGCACAAATCGCCTGAAACGCATTCATTAACTATATAGTTTTTCCTGATATAGACTCAGATTATCAGCTGCTCCAATCTTCCAGACGTCGGGGTATTTTTTTCGCAATCTATTTCATGAATAGAACTTGGTGACTGCGGAATCCATGTGAAGACTTGGCGGCAACTTCCATTCACTAGTGTGCGAAAATTTGATCGTTTAGTTTGCCGATGTTTCAGCCGGCCTTTTGTGATCACGATAACTTTTGGATAAAAAAATTCAGAAACTTGATATTTGCAGGGTTGCTTCATTAGAATGTGCTAAATCCGTTTATACAATCTGGAACTACACCTGATTAATTAACTGAAAATTCTAAATATTTCGCTAGATCCAATTTCAATCAGTTGTCACAATTACTTTATAAACATGTAAATGTAGGGATAAATCAAATTTACCAGAAAAAATTTTGTCAGTGCTGGAATTCTCCCAACAGCTGTTCTTCGGATAGCTTGAAATGTTCTGATACCTTTTGGCCCCTCCATTGTTGCCAGTTAACTGTAAATGTCATCGAGTCGAAAAATTAAGCTTGACTTATTGACGTGTCAGCAGTAATAAATCAGTTTTAAAAACGAAAGAGCATTCAAATGAATTCGGCAGTTTCAGGTCGAGTTTGTGCTTTCTTTACAAGTACAGAGAATTATTTCTCTTTCACAAAAAAAAATATTTGCGTTGAACCTTTGAATATTTTGTTGGTATTTATTTCATGCCTCGTTGGGCTTTCGAAATTTATAACAAGTTCAATATCTTCGTTTTCACCTTTACATTGGTTATTGAACACTTATTCTGAATGGAAAGGCGTTGAATATCTAGTGTAGATTTTAAGTTTTGGAGTTTTCTGAAATTTTGTTGTTTATGTTACTAGAACATACCGATCCGATAGAATTTATACTTAGTTTGTTGTCTTAGTTCCGACGCAAATATAAAATTTTCTGATGATCGTATCAATCGAAGAATTAAAATAACCTAGAAAAGCAGTAACGTGAAGTCAGCAGCTTTTGCGCGCGTGTTCAAAGGGGGTGATAACGATATCGAGGAAATACCACGAAATTTGACATATTTTTTCCCAATATCCCCAATGATTATAATGGTATCAAACTAAAAATTTGGTACACTGCTGTGAAATATGAAGCTCACAGCCTGAGCATAACCTTTTTCCAAATATGATGACCAGTTTCTGAAAAAAAATTTTTTCGTCGAAAATTTTGAAGAATTTTATTTTCAATTTACTGACTGAATAATCTCAACAAAGTTCGGCAAAAAGTTGCCCATCGTTACACTCAAAAAAGCTACCAAGTTTCAATCCAATCGTTTCAGTAGTTCTCGCATTATCACGGAAACACCTCAAAATTCCAAAAGGCTCCGAAACCGTTTGGTCGGTTTCATCTCACAATGCATGCTTCAGGTCGATTGGATTCTCCGTACGTACGTAATCGTGCATACGGACAACTGGCCGGACAGAATCGATTTTGACGCAGGATACAATTTAGAAACTCGATATTTGCAGAGTACCTTTGCACCTCAATTACGGAGGCATGGTTCGTGAATGGATAAAATCCACCCAATGGTTCCGCAGATATTCCCGATTATTCACAAAAATACAGATAAGATCGAGTTGAAATCTAATGGAAAATTACAGCTTGAAATGTCATACAGAATTTCGTGAGGATAATATGATCAGAAGAGCGTAGGATTATAAATATCTGAAAGCAAACTTGAAACATTTTTTTCATTTTTTGGATGACCGCGAAATGCACAAAGGTGTTCAGCATTTTCGACCTAGTAATCAAGTTTTGTTATAGGTGAATCAGTATTTTTGAAGTTAAAAACAATGATACCGAGGAAAAACCAAGAAATTTGACATCTTTTTTCCCAATATCTCCAAAAATTATAATCGTATCAATCTGAAATTTGGTACTCTGCTGTGAAATATAAATTAGGATTCTTCGTACGCCCGTAACCCTGCCTACAACCGACCGGACAGAATCGATTTTTACACCGGATTCGTCATCAGTAAGTCCCACCTAGTCGTTTGAGACCAACTTCGGGAAAATACAGACATTTGGACACAACGATATCCCGTCGTTTCCCAGAACAAGCGTGTAAAAAGTATAGGATATACCTTAAACATCATTTCTCATTTTTCGATGAGTTGAAAAACTCCTAGTTTTTTCCAACCCTGCTTCTAGGTCTGCCAATCGAGTAGAGATGGCATTAGTCCTTATCCCGATTGAAGCCTCACCTGAACGATTAGATCTGGCCACTCGACTGTTTTTTATGTCCCCATAGCTTGGTGGTTGTTGTTAACTGCTAATAATTAAGACCCGACGGTGTAATATATTCTTGTTCACGCTGAATACATGTGTTAGTTTTTCATGCAGACGGTACTATTCCGAAAGGTACTAATTGCTCGTAAAATGCTTTATAGTTACTTCGGTCGCCAAATAAGCGGGCGGCGCTCTCGCTAAAAATTAACAGAAATGAATTGTTTTACGATAATCCCGTGAAAAAAATGGCTCCGTCTTGCCACCCCTCTCTTTCTTCGCCGGTGGTGTCATTATCGGATGTAAAATAAATCGGGAAATTCTCTTTAAATGCCAGAGTCCATTATTCTGGAACATTTTTTTCTCGATTCTTATCTCCATTAAGGCCGTAATTGTAGGAAGTGAAGAATAACTCATCGTTATTCGGAAAACGATAAAGGAAATCGATTAACCTATTCAATTTACCGGGCCGAATAAAGACAGTTTTCAAAATGGAAACTCTTGCGTGCCTGTTCTCTTTAATGGCGTGCTATCCAATTCCGAATTGTCTGTAATTTTCGAATGTTTTCCGAAAATGCTCTAAAACGATTAGGTCTGATTCCCTGATGAATAATCCTATGTCGAATTCCATTCTACTGGCTGGTTGACACGATGATTTGAAAAGGCAAAAAGCTAGCGACATGAAACTTTTAGGGTATGTCGCGCATCACAAGTTTGTTGAAGGGCCAAACCAGCGAAAGGTTACCTCATAACTTGTTGGAAAATTCTAACGCGAAACTTTTGTTGTTTTCTGGGGGTCGTATTGGAAATTAAAAAAAACTTGAAAATTTTTCCAAACTTTTGTTTGTTTTCTGGAACCATTCATCAGATTTCAATGAAATTTGGCAGAGATTCGTCGATATATTATGAAAACAATACACAAAATTTCAGTTCGATGTTCCGTATAGATATTTCCGAATTAGCTCAAAACATACTGATCTTTTTATGATGAAACTCTGTAACTAATTGGCAAATGCGTAAATTTGTGCGAAATATCGTCGTGAGCAATAGAAAATTATGAAAAAATATGTTTTTCCAAATATTTCATATTTTCCGGAATTCTAATCATATTCTCATATAATTCTGCGTGAACTTTTAAGCTGTCATTTTTCGAACAAGTATTAGATGTCCATTAGATCCAATTGGTATATTTGGAAATAGAGTCAAAATGAAATTCTGAGCGGGTATATCTGTGGAACTATTTTGCGGATTTTGCAAATTTACGAATTCGGCCGCTCGAGTCGACCTACTCTACAAATATCGACTTCCTCTAATTTCTCTAATCACTTCCAAGAGAAACAACCCGTCGTTTTCTACGTATACGCCGAAGAGAAGAATCAAATCGTCTTGAAGTAGAACTTGATGAGAATCTAATAACAATAATAAAAGTTAAATATGGAAAATTATTAGCAAAAGAAATATCAAGTTACCTGAATTTATCGGGAAATAATCAGGAACAAAGTGTCCAGAAAAAACAATATTCCTGTGAAAGCCTGCTGGAAGTTTGGAAGTCAACAGTAAACAAAGACGTGGAGGTTAGAATGTGAACCACAGAATATGAATAAATAAAAAGTGACATAGACAGATACACCGTGGGTGAAAACAAAAAGGACTTCATAATATTTAGTATAGTTAGTTTAGAAGTGAATTTTTTCAGAATAAATCATTTAATTAAATATTTAATTCAAAATTCAACAAGAATTATTTTCAGATTATAAAATCCCCCTTGAGGGAGTGACCCGCGGGTTATTCATTCAAATTCAAATTTTTTTATTGTTATTCGATTCTGATTCGAATTCAAACTTTCAAGATTAATTCCAAAATTATTATAGAGCTGATTCATTACAATATATATATATATATATATATATATTGACGAAATATAGAGCTGTTAATAGAATTGACCTTCTTCATAATTGCCCGATAGTCGAATTACCCTTAATACTTAATAATAATATATATATATATATAGTGAATGAAAAACATGATCTAACACTAGCGGCTCTGAAGACAACTCAGAACCTGTTCGAACTTGACACAAAATATCTCAATGGATCATGCCTTCGAACATATGACATGAAATGGGTGTGGCGTCATCAGTTTCACCCAAACAAAATGTTTTCGCCGTATATTTTGCTCAGATTTTTATATACAAAATGTAGAAAAATCCATAGATTCTGAATGAAAGGAAAATATAGAGGCCTATGTATGCCGTTCACAGCATTCAGCTGCCGAAAACGTATCTATATTTTCGTCACCTTTGGACCTGTACATTCCAGAATTCGCCGGTTGCGGTGTGGATGTTTCTCCCACATGAGCTTCCTAAAACAACTTTGTGTATCAACAACACGAATCCATCACGATACATTTCGTCCTGTCGCGGGTCATAAATATTTAAGGGATTCATAAAAAAATCTTCCTTTCTGAAAACCATTACCGTTTCTCCCTACGACGATCATCGCTCGCTTTTAAGGCATAATATATCCAACCACTACTAACATAAGAAATCCATAGCCCCCCAGATATGATTCGTCATTCTATCAAACCATTTCACCTTCGCAGGGTGCTTTAATTCAGATTGATAAATATTCGTCATACACACCCTAAACTACAGCGGCAATAATAGTTCAGGTGTGTCTATTCTCAGTATGGGGAATTTTTCGTGACAAATTACAATGCAATTCGTCCATAAGTTATGAAATGAGGTGAAATTCTGAAGTCGAGCATAACTACGATCTACTCCAAATAATGGACACACTCTGTTGTTTCTCATGATAATCATTCGACTAGAATAGTCTTGGGGACTCCTGGGATTTCAGTGAGTGTGAGTTTTCCGGAAACGCTGAGGTCAATTGGTATATTGCGATTTCCCAGGATGTCCCCCTCTAAATGAAAGTTGTGCCACAGCGAAACAAATTTTTTTTTTTTTTAAATTGTTATAGGGCCATGATCATCACAAAATCTTGAACCATGTTGTTCATCAGATTTTACCTACTAGTAACCAAGTTTCATAATGATCGGATGAATGTTTACCACCATGCCTAGAAATTTGACATATTTTTCCTAATAATTCAGAAAATTGTTATCGCATCCAATTGAAATGTGGTGAACTGTTACGCTATATTGAGTTCAAGTTTTGTGCAGAATTTGATTTAAATCTGATGAACAGTTTCCTTGAAACAAAAAAAAATCGAAATTTTTATGAGTCACTAACGTTACTTTCCCAACAAAATTTTGCGTGCTATTGGACGTTGGAATTTCACAATTAATTACGTCGTTTTAATTTGAACGCATAAGTGGTTCCTGCGATATTGAGGAAATAACCTCAAACATTCAAATGAGTCCAACCATAAAACCTGGCGGCCAGCCAGATGGAATCGATTCTTAAGTGAGTCCAACCCAGTCGTTTAAGAAAATTTCAGGAAAAAAATTCTAAAATTTCAGTCATTTGGGCAAGGCGATGACACGCATTTACAGGATTTAGAATCACCTCCTCGAGCAATGGATTTCCACCAAGTTTGGTGGAGATTCGAGAAACGGTTCACGGCGCATGCGCGAAAAGGCTTTTTCGCTCGCCTCTGAACCGTGGAACAGATTAAAAAATGATACCTAACTTTTTTTATCGCCTTATCACTGTGTATCCAAATCCATCAAGTTCAGCAGAAAAATTTTTTTTTTCTGAAAAAACTTCTTGGAAAAAATTTTCAAAAAAAGGAACAGCGTTTCGAAATCTACGTGATTTATCATAAATTCGCAGATTATTGTTGCAGTGAAATTCCGGAAGAAAAAAATTGGGGGGACCAAGTTCTCAAATTTTTTTTCTCAGAAACTATCGATCTGATCGGAAAGTCACATGATAATAATAAGGAGATTCTTATTCAATTTTTTTTTTCTACGAGAACGAATTTTTTTTGACATTTTTTTGTTCGGTCAGTTTGTGTCAATTTCGATTACCAAACTCCATCACGTGCTTCCAAATGAGGCACATTCGTTGTAGTAATTTCCGCTCCAAATGATTTTTATAACGTGTTTTCAAATTTTCGGACTTTGAAAAACATAAGTGCAAAATGAGTGGTCTATTTTAAATGAATATTTTATAAAGAAAGGTGGCTAATGTATATTTAATCTTTCGAAGATCTGAAATATTTATTATCATTTTATAATAGTTACTTTATTACCAGTGTTATTTATTCTTATTTTATTTTCAGGTAAGTTGCTCCAAAACATCTCCCCGTACATAGAGATATCTCGGTAAGTTGTTGGCAGAAAACTCGTCGTATTTTCAACCCAACTTCGATCACATTTCATCGGGTTGAATAGTTCTTGACTACTAATTCCGATTTCACATATAAAAAGCCTCAAGTTTATGAGATAAAGTGGCTGCATGAGATGCGGAAACAAACTTTCATTTTTCTTACGGAATCTACTGTAATTTTTATGACATTAGCATATTCGTCTTAGAGATATGTGTAACATTATCGTCTTCAAAAGACGACATTATGTGTTGTATATGATGAATGCCCGACGTCTGTCGAGATTATGAAGATAAGTCGAGCTTTTCTTTGAATAAAATGGTGAAAGCTACTGTTAAATCGAGTGTTCAACCATATATCTTCAGCAGATAATGAAGTCGTGAGAATCTCCTGAAGAAAGTGAATGTAGATAGGTTCAGAATATAGGACATGCAAATACGCATGTATTGTATACCAGACGGCTCTTTGATTAGTACAAATATGTTAACTGTAGTTCTTCTAATGGCATACTCGCATGAAACTAGTTACGAATATAAAGTATCTCTACACTAAAGAAAAAAGAAATCATTAGAATTTCGTTTTCAAATCTTGCTGTCGAGAATTTCCAGAAGCTACAGTTATCATGCAGTCCTAAAAAATATTTGTCCGCATACTAGGACTTTTTTTCAGCCACCTCGTTATGTGGGCAGGATAGAATTATCTTTCAATTGCAAAGTATCGTTTCGTTACCAAACTAATTTCCTTAGGACTGCATTATGAACGTGGCTCCTGAAAATGTTTGTCAGCGAGATCTGAAAATGAAAATTCAAAGTTATTCCAGCTCTTCAGTTTTTTCGTCAATTTAATATTCCTTTTGGGTTTTCGTCATAATAGCTTAACGATTTTGTTTCATTTATACCATTATTTTCCTGACTTCTTTTTAGTTTTTCGAAATATGACTCGAATCGTTCATGTTGCAATAAAAAAAGGGTAAAATTTTACGCAAGAGTTTATTGTTTTATCAGCTAAATAACCCAATACCATTGATATCTCAAATAAAACTCACGTATTATTTCATCTCATTGGATTTTCACAACACAATTTGCAGCGCTTTTCTCTATAACTCAGGGATCAATGGTCGGAAATCATCCGGGTGGAAATTTTTAGGTTGAGTTAAGCAACAGTAATCAACGTTGAGAATTTCATGGAAATCCGGTGGTAAGTTTTCGAGAAATAATTTTTTGCCCCTCCTACCCCTATTTTTGAGCCCTTAGGTTACACGGATCCTGCTGAAAAGCTTGGAGGATCGTTCTCGAGCGATACACGATTTTTCCTCCAAATTTCACGGATTTCGGTTCAGTACAAGCCCCGGACAACGGACGGCGGACAGACGGATTGTGGTCTATTATTTGATAAGATTAAATAATAAACCTTAGTGATCGACCAAAATTAAAAAATTACGCCCTCTGAAAATTTCACCGTTTACATTCTGAAGTGTGTAGATTTGAATGAACTAATAAAAAAATCCGTCCGTCCGCCGTTCTCCGTCCGCCTTCAGTTGTCCAGAGCTTTCCGAAATCCGTGAAATTTGGTAGAAAAATCGTGTATCGCTCGTGATTTATCCTCCAAGCTCTTCAGCAGGATCGGTATACCCTAAGGGCTCGAAACTGGGGGTAGATGGGAAAAAAATTATTTCTCGAAAACTTACCACCGAATTTTCATGAAACTCTCGAAGTTGATTACTGTTGCTTGACTCAACCTAAAAGTTTTCACCCGGATGATTTCCGACCAGTGGTCTGAGTTATAAAAAAAAACGCTGGGAATTGTGTTTTGAAAAGCCAATGAGTTATGAATAATATATTTTATTTAACATATCAATGGTAATGTGTAAAGTTTGCAGTGTTTTTTCATTAGTTCATTCGCATCTACTTACTCCAAAATATAAACTGTGAAATTTCGCGGAGGGTAATTTTTTTTTGGTCGATCACTAAGGTTTATTATTCGATTTTATTAAATAATAAACCAAAATTATTGTTAAACATGCAACTTATGAAAGATTCTGCTGGTTTCATAAAGCTTCAAGTAGGTTTTCATTCTTGACTATCAACGAAATCTTTTCGAGGTTTCAATCTAAACGAGGCTAGTGCCGCGCATATGCGATACAGCCTAAGTCTGAGGTCATACTACTTTGTTTTGGATATACCGTAATTCATCAAAAAATTAAGTATAATCTATCTATAGAGCAAACACCAGCAAACACATTTTTTACTGAAACATGTTATTTAGTCTTCAATACGACTTAGCTGATGAACGATAATGTACTGTGCTGAAGTATGTCGTCTGCGCATGATGTTTTTCCTTATATCCCTAGTCTAAGCTTCAAAATAATGGTGAAATATTCCAGAATATTTACAAAGTGAATAAGCTGAATACGAAAAATTATATCATGAAATCGTTATAGAAGAAAGAAGTGACAAAAAAGTTATCCTTGCCTTCTTGTTCTGGCGTTTATCAATTCTATACAGTGGTCTCTAGTCAAAGTGTTGCATGCCGAGAATTTGATATCCACTCGGATGAACTTCAGTATGAGTTTGCCGACAAATTATTGCATTTTGGGGATGGCTATTGAACGAAGCGATGTATAGTATAAATGAAAGCTGATGCTCCAGAGATGCGGACAACAGAATAGAGAAATATTCTAGAATAAACTGAAAGTATTTACTCACTGGACTACAACGTAATATTAGTTCGAAATTTAGCGTGATCTGTATTCACAACTCCCAGGAGTGTGTGGAATACATTATTTGGAGGCGGAAATATTCTCAATTCATCACATTGTTTTCAGAGGACACTGGTGCCGATCCTATCAGATTTCAAAAAGCATATCCAATGCTTTGGTATCGATTTTCAAAAACGCCACATATTTCATAATATGTTAAATAGTGCATATTTCTCTATCGATTGTTTGGCATTCACAACGAAGTTTTCTCTATATTATTAATTTACGAATAAGCTGTCATTCCTATGAAACATTTCAGATTGGGCAATACAAGATTTATCACTTTAAATACCTCACTACATATCATCGCAATATTACTTATAGCATTCAGGAAAAAAGTTTAATGAGAAAGTTATGTATTTCGTTATGACTGAGTCATTCGACATTTAATGACGACATGAGATAGGTGTTAAATACTTTGAAAGGATTTCCTAGATTCAATAATAGTATTTCCGAAAACGTTTCTGCATTTCATCAAATTTCAGTTAATAATATGAATGGAGTTTGCAGTTGGCTCTAGGTGAAACATTATAACAATTATATTCAAAAAACACACAAAGTTTTGTATTTCACAGTTTATTCATTACACGTGTTTCGATCTTTCGACCATCTTCGGAGGAGTGCAAAATGGTAACTATACTTAAAATTCAAAAGATTCTCTAACTACACCTAAGACATCTGTGTATTTTATTGTGTCTAGTACAGGGGTATTTCCAAAGAGTATTTTGGAATTTGTTGTATTAATTTTTTATTTTTCCTTTCTCTCAATGGATTTTTTTGATCGATAATATCTTCAAATAATCCGTCTGTTTTCCTTTTTGTGCATTTTGTAGCAAAGTGACATCTTTGTCATTGAAAAAATGATTATTGTCTATACAATGCTTTTCAAAACAGGTTTATCTCTGGTTTTTCAAAATGGACATCCTATGTTCTTTGATACTATGTTGTGAACATCGGTCCCTGAAACTTGAATAGGAAAGGGCGCTGCTGCGTGACACCTTTGTTTGAAGGTATTTCGGTTGCCGTTTCAAGAATGCCACACACTTGAGTTGTTAATACTTTCTTTAAATAGAAAAAAATAGTAATAAAACGATTGAAACAGATGCAATAAATCCCGAAAAATGATTCACTAGTAGGTCCAATAACAACATTTTCTGGAAAACCTGCAAATCTCACGTAAAAAAAATACAGACGTCTAGATGTCATGGTGAACATTTTTTCCTCAATGTTACCGAAGTTGTTTTTGCATTGTTCAGTTATTATTCACTTCTTCAAAATAATAAATAAAAGAAGTACTAACTAAAAGATCAAGCGGTACGGCATTTTTGAAATGAATTGAATTTCCTTCAAAACAAGTAGTTAGTCAACCCTCCCTTCTCATTTAAAATGTTAGGGGAAGGGGTTGATGTAATGTCGCTCACAGGGTTGATAGAAGTTGAATGGAATCAACCGTATAAAATTCACCCCTACGAACTAAAGTTCAAATAAATGCATTTTTTTGTTTTTCCATGGCGGCCGAGATTTTCAAATTGACACACTGTATAATGAAATATTTATACTTGAGTATCTGCACATATACTCCATTCACTTTTATAAACTATCCCGGTTGGCCATGAGATTCTGACATATTTCACCGTTTATACATTCAAAATGTTAGGTTATAGTCCTTTCCCTGTCAGACAACTACACAACGTTGTCATCTCTACATAGAGGTCGTAGTAATTACGTATTTTTCAAAAAGTGGATTTACTTTGGAAAATAATGAATTTGAGAAAATATTATGTGAATTCAGTAATTCCAAAGACCTGGCGAATGTTGAAAAAACTGTTTTCTCTGTTAATACTGGAAATATTTCACGTATATAAACATGGTTGGATGATTCAGTTATGCTATTTTCTTGTACGGAATCAAGAATCGAGTGTTGAAATTTTACTGAAAAATAATGGATAGAGTAGTCCGTTACTTTGTGATACTTCGTCCAAACTAAAAACAAAAGTACTCGAATAACCCTGCCGTAAAACTTCTAAACGAACAGACATACCTGGAATTCCCCACTTTTCAGAATTCTCAAGGAATAAGTCTACAGACGACATAAAAATACCTTGTTGCACAACTTGACATACTCCAGTATGAAAATGTAGTAGTACTACAAAACCTGTCACCTCAAAAGAACTAACTCAATTCACAAAGTTCTTGGGGATCTATGTGTTTTCACTCATATACGTCGAAAATGTTGGATAGCTTGTGATAAATTATTGATTCAAAATTATCAGGGTTATTATCAGAAAAAGCAGATTCCAATTCTACATAGCACTTCCTGATAGTTTGTCTCTGCTTCTTCAAAACTACCTTCTTCATTTTTAGTTTTCAAGCGTGATGATTATGTTGAGATTTAGAGTAGATGTTGGCATAGGCATTTGGCAACGTCGCTGAGAATTATTTCGACATTGCCGATACTTCACGAGTGCCAATCTGCCTCAGTTTAAAGTAAAAAACTTGACGGACCTAAATTATTGTCAACCCGGATATAGTTTATAAAAGCGAATAGAGTATGCTATACTGCGTTCAACAATTTTCAATTCAGTGCTACATTGAACGTTATCAACACTCCCCAGTTTTGCTTCTTAGTACAGACAATCATTTAAGGTTCGTTGGAAAATAATACTTCGGTCTGATTATTTCATTGTTGCTTAACTACCTGACTTAAATACATGAAAATTTTGTGTTTACAAAATGTTTAAACAATTTGTGATGATTCCCGAAGACAGTTGCTGGATTTCCTCACCGGAATTCGTGTGATGAGTTGAGAGAAGACAACATGGCGATGAAACCTAAAAATCGTCAATATTCAGAACCCATTACAACGGAGTCAATTTGAACGAGACGCTGGCAGTACAGGCTCACATCAAACCGGTTTCTCTATTCAAATTATTATCAGTTGCTCTCTGAGTTACACACAAGAACTTCACTCGAATGAAATATTGAGTCCATTAGAACAAAGTGAGGTGAATTCCTTCAGATGTAGTACTTTGTGTCGCAATTATATATGAAAAATATCGGCTACAGTCAAGATTTGCAAACGGATAAAATTTCCCGTATTATACTTTCATAAGCTGAATATGAATTTGACGTTTGAGGACGTAAATGGCATTCATCCATATTTGGCTGAACTTAGCATTGAGTATTCAATGTTGGGGGAATTATATTTATAGCTGCATTCATCAATTTTTTCAGTCAGTTGGAGAATAACTCGAACACAGGGTATTTTTGATTTGTTTTCAACAGTACTGTGATGTACTATTGGGTTACTTATTTGATCGGCCCTGCTGAAGCTAACTTTTTTGAATAATTTGTATTTTGTTTTCTACGTACTTGAATATATGAGGTTTCGTCAAAAATTTTGTGAGATATTTCATTAAAAAATCCACAAAATCACTGACGGGAGGTTAGAAGATTTTACGCGCTTGTTCAAATTTCAAATATCGGATCAGCACAAAATTTTGCAAGTGGTTGCGCGTTGATAGTATTCACCTTATTACGAAGTTTCAATCTGCTTGCATTCGTACTTCTTAAGATATTGAGGAAAAAACGTTAAAATTCCAAATATTAGGGGGAACTGTAAGTAATATCGTTTCTGAGCACGTCAATTCTTGGGCGGAAAGGGAAGAATATCTGTGCCGGATGTTTGTGAAATTGTCAAGCAGCCTTAACGAACCGTGGTCGACCATCTTGGAACATTTAGAGCAGATTTTAAAAATAATCAGAGCAGGTTTATGGGTCCCGCGTAATCTGGTCGAAGGCTAGCCGATCAATCGAATCCAACTTATTGTTTCAACGACACAACATAGAAGCATTTTTTGATAGCTTGATCACAGGATATAGACAAAGGGTGCTCTAAAATAACCCAAAACACAAGGTGGTTTCCTCCAAGTGAAATCCCCCGGAGTACTGCTAAGCCAGGCTCACACCCCAAAAGAACGCTTTTGTGTGTTCGGTGGAATATTCGCGGCATTATACATTTTGAATTGCTGAAACCTGTTCAAACTGTTACAGCGAGTGAGTCAATCTTCAGTTGAAAAGTGGCCAGTGATTGTCAACCGAAAAGGCCTGATTCTCCAACACGACAATGCAAGACCGCACTGTGCAAAGCAAACTCTAGAAAAAAATTAATGAATTGGGGTGGGAGGTGCTGCCCCATCTACAATATTCGCCGAATGTTGCACCATCGGATATGCACTTAATCAGAGCTCTGCAACACTTTTTAAGCGCCAAAAAATTTGTTAATTTGGATGATATCAAAAATACCATTACTAGATATTAGCTGAAAAAACAATTATTTTTAGTTGATCAGGGATTGAAAATTTACTAGATGGCAAAAATTTATTGACAAGGATATGGTATACATCTTTGATAAAAAATAAAGACTTCCTTATATCTCCGAAGTGAATATGGGTTCGAATTGAAATTTGAATACTGACTGTGAGGTTTGTGCCGAATTTTATTCAAATCTTATGAACATATTCGTAGAAAAAAAAACTTTTTCGACCGATTTCACCCATTAACGAACTTAACCGAGATATTTGAACTCCAAACCTAATTTGACAATTCAACTACGGATTCTTCTTCAGGGAATCCAACCTAATCGTTTCAGGCCACTATTGGCTAAAAATTCGAAAATTCCAGACATTGTGACGAAACGACATCGCGCTGTTCCCCAGAACAAGCTCTTAAAAAAAATTCACAAGGAAAAGGAATTATTTTCTCTCGAAGTACTGTAGTTGGCTAGAGATGTACCTATTGCGGCTATTTCAAAGTCGTCGAAACGGTTTTTACATTTAGTACGGTTTTTATTTCAGGGGAAAGCCAGAAATCGCACTCTCTAAATCTGGTTAGTAAGGTGGACATGTACACACAGGAATCTTTTTTCAGCTGGTCGTGTGGCATGATGCATTGTAGTATAGAGGAGCCATTTCTGGCTTCTTTCTTTCGTTTCGCAAAGTTAACGTACGCTTTCTCAAAATTCGGAATTAACCAGGTGTTTCCTAGGAATGAACTCTGATCGCACTATGCCTCCAACACCGGAAGAAGCAATGAGCATACTCTCTATTTTCGATTCGAAGAAGACATCGACACGTGGTCATCAAAAAATGGATTTTTTTTTTACTTTGATGATTTTATTTCCATATTCTGAAAATGTTATCGTTTCATTCTTGATTTACGACTTGAACATCATTCACGAAGTCATTCTTTCTGGGTGCAACAGTTTTAATGTCGCTGAGAATGCCTGCACGGTTGATCGCTTTGGTTACGAATTTTAACAAGGGTGCTCCCGATTTCAATTCCTAGCAGTTTTGGTAAACGCATCCACGGTGAATCACATTTAATCTGCATGATTCGTATGATCATAGGGTACAGAAGAGGAAAATTACCAAAGATTTTGAATAGGCTGCGGGGGTGGCAATCATCATCAAACCAAACACAAAGAGTCGATGTATCGAGCGAAAATGAGAGATCTCGAAAATTATTCCGATCGTTTTCGGCTCTTTTGAACAGATGCAATTTCCAGTTAATCATGAAGCCAATTATGAAGCATATGAAGCCGGTCGTTTCAATATAGTGCGTGTTGTGTGTATATTTGTTGTTTCTCTCGGGCAGCATTGAAATGAAGGAAGTTATTAGCGTGAACGGAGCTGCAGTGAATTAGCGGTCCCAGGTTGGTTAACTTCAAACACCAGGCACCTTCTCTCTTCATGTCATGGAAGTTTTGTTCCGTTAGCTATCCGAATATTCGGTGTAATGGTCGCTTGGTCGAAATGGAAGTCGTTATATGCCCAGCTCGATCATTTATTTCAATGAAATTGCTAAATTTACCTATGCGCTATAAATCACCTGTATTCGGAGCCATGAACTGGGTCAACCGCCGATCTAATGAGTAACGCATGTGACCTTTTCAGGATAAGAACAAGAAATCTAAGTAGAAAAACAACCGCAAGTGGGAATCACGACAATGATCAACATATCTTCGATTGTGTTATACATCATTTGGATCGAACTGTAAATTTAAATCTGATCGTAAATATAGAATGAAATGACAGTTTCGATCCATTAAATATCTTGAAACTAACGGATATTTTCGAAGCTTTGAAATATTTTGTGAATCGAACACGATGCATTGACATAGCGCGAGTCCAGCTGAGAAATACATGGTTCATTTCAGGAATTGTTTTATTGGACCATCTGAAAATTCATCATCTATAATTTTTGGCCTCGTCGACGTGAGATATTTTCCTAGATGGTTGGTTCATCAGTAACTCATCCAAATAATCAGTTCTCTCTAGAAATGTTTTTCACCCCCTAAATGTTTTCTCTTAATGATTTATTTTCGACGCGCTTGTTTTGGGTAACAGTGCTATCGTTTCGCCCAAATGTCTCTTATATTCGAATTTTTCCCCGAAAATGGTCTTACACGAATAGAATGAAGAATCCGTTTCAGAATTAAATTTTGTCTGGCCAGAGGTGTATTTTTGAAAAATATCTTTGGATTGAAATTTCTCACTCAAGTGCTTAAACATCTCGGCTGATTTAGTTAATTGCCAAAATCGGACGAAGGATGTTGAAGAATGCGTCGGCTGAGTTCGATAATAAGTCAAATCGGCCGAACGGTTTTGGTGTTATGCTCATATGAAATTTGGAGTTTATTTCCTCAATAATTACCGAGGCTATCAGATTCAAACTCCATTGTGAGAGATCTATTCGCCATTTCGACTATGTTTTCAAGCAAATATTCAAGAGATAAACTGAATGCAAGATATCGAGAAATTTCAGATCCGAATATAAACATAATCTTATAACCGTGTCGTTCGACTTAGCAACGAGTGGTACAGAGTATAGGAGATACAACATTCGATTGTCGAGTGACGTTCGGTTCCATGTGCAGGTCATGTCTACTTATTGTTTATATTTAACTCGGAAAATCGACACGAACATTTGACAATTGTCATACTTTTCAATTTTTGATCGAGATTCAAGAATTGATCCCCAAGCTTATTACTTTGATACGCTTATTCAGAATTGAACTCAGCATACCGATAGTATTTATTTATTGAATTTCTTCATCATTACATAACTACAATAAACTGAGGGTATGATAAGATCTCATATTCATGACCATTCCAACGAATCCAAACATGAAATGAATTACATTTCAAAAACAAATGTTGGTTAGGGTTGCAGCCAAGTGATTGAATATTAATATTCAATTTTATCGCCAAAAAAATGTGAAAATTAAAAATCAACCAACGTTCCGAAAAATTGTTGATGTTATTCTGGATTATCGCCCAACCATGTATACATATCCATTCGAATTTATGTTCTCAATATTTCCATAAATACAGATTCTATCGACTTTAAGTATTGGCGTAAATGCTTGCATTTAAAACTGGAGCTTGTTAGATAAATTTTCCTGAATGGATGAATGAGTTGGAACAGTAATAATACTTTTCCTTCACTTCTCACCACAATAATGATTTGGCGCAATAACACAGCATTTAAGACTATCCTCAGTCGTCTCGCGGTTTGTAACTTATTGGATATTTCACCAATTGAACCAGAATTCAAAACTGGAATTAAAGTACGTCCTGAGGTACATCCGGTGTTGATTCGATCAACGGGGATCATTATTGAATGAATTTATTTAACTTATTGCATAAATCGAATGTTTTTTACGTCCTACCTTTTATTAGAACCGGCTAAATACGGATACAATTTAGAGAGAAATATTTTTGGCTGATTTTAAGAAATTCTTGAACATGTGTCACTTTCTTTAGTTTCTATCTTCTTGTTTATATCATGTTCATTATTTTTCAGGTTTAACTTGGTTTTCACGCTAATATCTGAAGATAAACCTGATTAAATAATGCGAAATCCTCCCAAAATATCCTTTAATCGATATCGTGTTCTTTGTTTATGAAAGTATAAAAATTTCTGAAAGTATATTATTCAAAAGAAAATTGAGTGTTATCACATAAAAATACATTAAACCCTTAAAGGACCTAACCGGTCTTTTCATTCGGAAAGTGTTAGCGGCTGCTGCAATGGAAAGACAGAATTTAATTAGACTTCATCAGTGAGTCCATTCTGATCATTTAAGCCATTGTCCGCTCAATTTTCTGATATTATATTAAGGCAAATAATCACGCTTTAGGTCCCTTCAAAAAGCGGAAAATTAAATATTTTTCCTTAAAAATATCTGAAATTGCGTCACCATACAAGGAAAATGCGGAAATGGCAAAACAGGATATTTTCAATTGAGCCATTCCTCGACACCTGAGAAGTAAGTCTGTTAGATGATTTTCAGACTTCTGCCGAATCGAAAAGGTTATGAAGAATATGTATGAAGCTTTGTATGCGAAGAGAAGTAGGATGAATAAATTGGAAATGGTTTTCCCTTGGTATGTATAGTGAAACGAATTCCTATGCTAATTCGGATAAGTACAACTTTTTAACCGCTGGAAACTCATGTAGTGGATATGAAATTATGCTAGGAATTGTAGCACAATGGTAAGATTCCAGATTTTTTTTAATGAAACTCACGGATACTTGCGAACGGTTAAGCTCATGGAATTTCATTTGATTCAAGTATTAGTTACGTTTAGTCTAAATGAGCGAACGTGCCCTGCTTTTCGAGCAGGGATGTTACGATGGGCGTGAAAACGTGAAGCATGTTCGCTTTTATGTCCTACCAGTTCAACCTTTGAATATAAATTATCAGCCGCTGTTGGGAGCAATTGAAAATTGTCGGTCCTCGTTATTAATTCATTATATTTTACAATCGAAAATTTCTGGAACTATTCATCACGTAATATTGAGCGTTTTAGTTGGTATTAGATGTTCACGGTAAAGCTGTTTAAATGAAAATACTCTGGAGAAGTCAGGAGCGTTTTCACGCTTGTTCATTCGTCCATTGACGCCTCAAATTCACCCTTGGATTTTCGGAAAAAGCGTATCGATTCATTTTATACTGCTATCTTTAATTCCTATTCATCGCGTAATTTAGAACCATTTTATCTGGTATTAGATGTTCATGGTGTTAAGTAGCTTTGAGGATAATATTCAAGGAGAGTCTCAAGCTTTTTCGTGTTTGTTCATTTGCCATTTCGCGCCTTAAACTCGCCCTCTGAAAATTCAAGTGACATTTTCATAATTTCCGAAGCACGTTATATTGAGCTTTTTAACTGGTATCAATTAGTTGTTCACGGTTATGCTGTTTTGATGAAAACTTTCTAGGGAACTGAGGGGCTTTTTCGCGCTAGTTCATCTGTCCATTGACGTCTCAAATTCACCCTTGGAATTTCGAGAAGATTCGTTATGTTCTGCGATCGAGAATTAATTTAACTATTGTCTACGTAACATTGAGATTTTTTATCTGGTATGAGATGTTCACGATGAGGCAGCTTTGATGAAAATATTCAAGGCGAGTCAGCAGTTTTTTGCGCTTGTTCATATGTCATTTTCACGTCTTAAATACACCCTTAAAAATTGAAATCGCTGACTTGCACTTCTAAAAATGGGCGTTAAAAATCGCTATAATCTTCGAAAATGTTTGTAACTATTCATGATGTGATATTAATGTATTCTGTTTGGTATAAGATGTTCATGTAACGCGGTTTTCATGAAATCATTCAAGCAAAGTCGGGAGCTTTTTCATATTTGATCATCTGTCAACTAACGCTTTGAATTCACCCTTGAGATTTCAAGTCATTGAGTTGTAATTTTCGATAAGAGTGTAACAATTAATTACAATTCACGATCCATAATTCATTTACCCATTCTAGCTGTAATATTGAGTATTTAATCTTTTATTAGATGTTCAAAGTTACTCAGTTTTCATTACAATATCCAAAGAAATTCAGCGGCTGTTACGCGCTTGTTCATCTACCAATTGACGCCTTGAATTCACCCTTGAAATTTCTAGTTATTGAGTTATAACTTTTCATCGCATAGTATGGAGGGTTTTTATGTGGTATTTAGATTTTGACGAAGATATGCGTGGAAAATCAGGATTTTTTCCTTCTTGATCATTTGTCAATTTACGCCTTCAATTCACCCATGAAAGTTGAAGACAATGTGATATAATTTCGGACAATTACGTACTGATTCATTATATTCTATATACAATCGACAAATTCCTGGACCTATTCATGACGTAATATTGGGCGTTAAATCTGTTTTTAGATGTTCACGTTCATATTCATGGAAGGTCCCTAGAGTTTTTGCGCCAGTTCATCTGCCAATTGATGCATTTGATACATCATTGAAATTTGAAAGCACAGAGTTTCTAATTTTGGCTTTCAATTCAGAAATCTTCTGATCACACCTTATTTTCGATGGAAATGAAAACTTTCTTCTGAAAATACGCTGCATTGCTGATAAATACCGTTGAAGAGCATTTTTCCCCAGATCAAAATCGCTAAATATAATCGTATTCGTACATACCATTGATCATATGTCGATTGTGCTTTTCCGTCTATGAGTCGATAATAGAAATCCCAGAAAAATACCCATATCATTCTCGAGAATGATTTTTTTACAAGAAAACCTTCTTGAAATTAAAATATCACATTTCATTTATTCTGAGTCAGAATATGCGACAATCGAAAACATGTTTCCAATAATCGCGACATTCTAATAACTAGTATGAGATAAACTTCATGTCACTTCCATCTACTGCCCCCATAAGTCCCCAAAATCCTCAAGTTGAAGGATGAAAATGAATTATTGTTGTTGAAATTCGGAAGTTTCACGGGCCCACCCTGAAATATTTCACATGAATTATTCCCTCTGGGCGTTAAATTCGAGTGCATTTAATTAGGAGTGTGTGTGTTACCTCCTCAATTAATTCTTGCCGTAATTTCGTGGAGCAGCACATGACACAAGCAAATCAGTCATGAGGAAGTTTATGATAAATTTGTTCTTTACCTAGAATTTCGAACTTAAATTGAATATTTGCACTTGATCAATCAAGGAGAAGAAACATTGATGTTTTGATAATTAACGAAATTAATCAATAGTTAGATGATTTGAGCTTGAAGAACTTCACAAACCAACGCGGACGCGCTGGCGATCAGGGGGCCGATTCTTGAATCTCGATTAAGAGTTGGAGAGTATGACAATTGTCATATGTTGATGACGATTTTCTAAGTTTTCTCGAGTATCTGCAAAATTTGTGAGAATTCTATTCGCAATTTCTACTATGTTTTCAAGCAAATATTCAAGAAATAAACTAAATGCAAGATATTGAGAAATTTCAAATCGGAATATAAACATAACCTCATCACCGTTTCCTTCGATTTAGCAACGAGTTGTACGGAGTATAGGAGATATCCACATTCGATTGAAGAGTGGCATTCGGTTCCATGTGCAGGTCATGTCTACTTGTTGTTTATATGAAGAAAAATCCGTGTACTGAATCGATCAGATTAAACATTTGTAGATAGTTTCAGAATACCAACGCACAGCTGAGTGCATAATTTCGTGTGGATCCAGTTGTTAAGAAAATTCAAAAGAATGTTTATTCGAAAATTCTTAATTTCTAAATTCTAATTTTCGTTGGAAATTGCAATCAAATTTAAACAAGTTCCTAAAACCTCCTGACCTCACGTCCGTCCGTTTCTAGAATTTTTTTGGTATTTCTCGAAAATAATTTTTGTTAAAGGAGGAGTTTTCTATTTTATTTTCTCAAATTTTCCACACCTCTTCTTCATTTGGAGAGATTGTGATTTAGCATTATTTTCCAAGGGTCCCAGCCTAAAGATGAATTGTTGAACCCACTATGTACTCCTATTTCTTCTTTCGATGACATGAATGAAACGAACCGAGAAAAAATCTTTGTAAAGAACAACGGGAAAGTGTTCCATATTTGCATGATTCCCTGAGGATGTACTGAACCTCGGATGGCATGACTTCCCGAATAAACGTTTCCATGAAATAGAAAGCAATAAGCAATGAAGATCAAAGTGAGAGACTGTCGGGAAGGGTTGAAATTTATACAACGATATTATACCTTCTAACTTTTCCCAAATTTACCTCACTTTACATCTATAACACCACAGTGGAAGCTCTATGAGATTCTGCCGAGGAAAGTTACGTTCATGGAATATTTTCACGCCCCTCTCAATAGCGCTGTGCAGAAATACGTAATTGACTTTATATCCAGATCCATTCATTATACCATATTCCTAATAAAGACATACTGCAAAGATTCATCGAGATTTAACGATAATAATCAGTACTCTCATGTACCATCATTAGTGAACCTGCTTTCCTTTGATACAAATGTTACGAAAACAATACTAGTTTTGTACACTAGTTCATTATTTCGTCTCCAAAATGTTACTATCAAAAGCAACCCATTACAGTGACTAATTTTATGAAATATCGAAGCCGATGTACTAACAGAAATTTTAATTGTGAGAAACATTCTGCTGTTATTCATTTGCGCATGTACCTCATTTCCTTCTGAACTGATAATAATACTTTCTACATGCGTAGTAGAAGTCATTTTGGCTTCTTGAATGAATGAATCAAGTTGTTCCAAAATGTTTACTGTGAAGATTGAATACAGAATGGCTTCTTGAGTGATCCCAGAATCGTTGAATTATCATGTATTCAACGACGGGGCATAGGGTTAGATTCTTGGTGGTTTAACCTGACTCGAAGCGAATGGATATTTCCATCGGCCTGAGAATAATGCGGGTGCTGATTGTGTTCAACTGATTGAATCTTCGAATAGTAATTCCTTAAGCCGCAAATCGATTAAGCAAACCACTGCAATTGTAATCTGTACTGGACTGACCTTGGTGCATCAGAGAAGCTAATGAATTATTTAAGCGGATTTCAGTGGAACTAGCATTGGGATGTTGCTCAAAGAAATAAATGAAATGAACACCAAAATGTCTTCGTATAACCAGACGCTGGACAATATATAGTCACTAACATATTTTGCAACTTACACCCTAGAAGGAGAACATGAGCACTTCAGCAATAAACAGGAATGCTTAAAATAAGTAAGATGTATTCCAAGTTTCTGAAATATAACAGTTTTTAATCAGAACTTCTTGATTTTTCATTGAAACGATTCCCACGGAATTCGATCGGATCACAATTTTTGAACTAACCGTCAGATCAGAATGCACATTGTTGTCTCCTTCCTTCCAACAGTCAAAATAGGTTATTTCTACCTGGGCTATTGGATTGAAAGTTGGCAGGTAGTTGGAGCATAAAAATACGCCACTTTTTGCAGACTTTTGTCAAGATCTTACTGGTAGTGAATTTGAAAAAAAGTTGTTTTCGGAAACTGTCCATAAGGTTCGAAAAAAAAAATTATTAGACTTTGAACCCTATATTTCCTGGCAGTGTACCAAATTTCACTGTGATAAGATTATAATGTTTACAGATATTGGGAAAAATTATGTCAAATTACGTGTTTTTTCCTTGGTACCGTTGTTTTTTTCCGGAATATCTCAAGAAATATGGATTCAATCATGATTAAACTTGGTAAAAATAGCTCAAAAACGCTTAGGAACAACTTTGTGCGGAATTATGTGATGATCGTGTCATCAGAACAAATTGACAGCAAAAATTGGATTTTTTTTTTCAAACATTCGATATTCTGCGATCTTATTCATATTATCCTCACGAAATTTTCTATTAACCTTCGAGCTGTCATTTTTTTTAATCAAGTTACGATTAGTCTATCGTAAACACAATTACGTCCGGAAGAAACAACTTAGAAACTCGATATTTGTGGAGTGAGGTTTGTGCTAGATTACGAAGGTCGAATTTGTGAATGGGTTATATCTGCCCAATCATTCTCATTCAACATTTTATTTTCCCAATATTTTCAGAAAAGAAGATTGAAAGCCAGTACTCGATTGAAAAACGACAGCTTGGAGGTTCATGCAGAATTTCATGAGGATATTATGGTTAATAGATCAACAAATATCACCGTCCGGAAAAAAGGAGCATTTAGAGGTACTGATACGTGAAGAGATGCCCATCATGGCAAGGAATTTGAACTTGCGCGTAAAAGCTGCTGACTTAACGTCAGTGCTTTTCAAGATTTTTTTGAGTGGTCCATCACCTCCTTTCGCCTTCATCTTCATTCTGAATAGTCCTGTATAAGATATAAATTTCAACTGCATCCTCACCGTACATCTGTGCCCAAACTATACCGGGTGTCCCACGAATACCGATCATAAGAATATTTTTGGGAAGGAATCAGAATTCACGTTTGTAATTTTGGGCTGAATGTGAATTTTTTGAAATTCGTGACACCATCTATCGTTTTTCAAATGGGAAGCCCCAAGTTTTATAATAAAAATAGATTCATTATGAAATTCTGACTTGTCTTGATGTGGAATTTTTTAATGTCTGTCAGAAAATTCTTTTCTAACATGAAATTCCAATAAAAAACTTGAAAATGGCGCTCTAATTAAACATGAGTATCTTCAGATTTCTTTCATTTGAAAAATGCCATTTTCAGGCTGCCGCGACAAGTAGGAATAATGCCTCTGTAGCAATAATCCGAATGGAAACTCATGATACAGGAGGTCACAAAAGCGTTATCAATGTTGACAATTTTGAATACGTGAAAACTCAAAATTTTCAAATTGAAACCCAATTTTTATGGCCATATTGGAGTCTACGTTGAAATATGTAGGTCTGGAAATAAAACCAATTCCCTAAAATTTATATTTTCTGAGATATTCGTGAAAAACGAATGCACGTGATCGCATTTCGAATTTTATTCTTTTCAGAAAGAAAATTATCATCTCCTGAGAAATGGGGGATATATTGAACATTTTAAATTAAATGTTCAATATATCCTCCATTTCCTACAATCTAAAATGATTGTATTCATGGAAATTCTGAATTTTTAGTTTCGCTTGAATTTTTGAGAAGATTGATTTTAGAAATGTAATTCCGACTGCATATCTCAGAAAATATGAAATATAGGGAATTGTTGTTTATCACACCTACATTATTTTTCAACGAAGATTCCATTAATGCCATAAAAATTAGGTTCTAATCTGTAAAATCGAGTTTTCACGTTTTTCGAAATTGCCAAATTTGACAACGCTTTTGTGACCTCCTGTATTATAAGTTTCAATTCTGACAGACATTAGAAAATACTACATTAAGATAAATCAAAATTTCATATTTCTATTATGAAATATGGGGCTTCCCATTTGATAAATGAAAGTTGGTGTCACGAATCTCAAGAAATTTACATTCAGTCATCTCTGTACTAAAAACTTAAGTCCGAAATTGCAAACGTGAATTAAAAATATTCTAACGAACAGTATTCGTGGGACACCCGGTATTTATTCAATCTTCTACTCACCTATTTTCCAAGATTCGCAACGCGTCAGATTTGTCTAAAAATAAATGGGTGGTATTGGGGTATATTCAGTATAGAGGATTTTTGTCCTCTTTCAATGTATCATTCAACATGCTGTTTGGTTGGCATAATATATGGGAAATAATACACGTGTATGAAATCCGAAACCTTCTGATGCGAGCCGTGGAATGCAGCTAAAATCCCATTTTCTGAGTTTCTATACATATTCCCCATCTTTGAAGTTCGGAAGTAGAATAAAGTGAACTGTAACATTGGAAAACAATTCGTGTTATGAGTATCCAATTGCCACACGGGGTGGGTGGAATATTTGCAAACTTTGTACTTTACGGATTAAAATCAACCAATCAATAAGATTTGGCTCTTTGACTCGTTCTTTTTTGCATCAGCATCTGCCTGATTCAGTTGTTTGTCTGTGTCAGGTGAGGTGGCTCCCTTCTTTGTTGACGAGCCTCCAAATTCGTGTTGTGTACGTTCAAGGTTTGTAGATTTTGCATGGAATGTACGAACAGAATTCTCTTAATTAATTCTCATAATGCGATTTTAACGGAGGGATCTCAACAGCAAAATATTGCGAGTTTTACTTTCGAACGAATTATTTCAACGTAAATATTTGGCTTGCTCCTGAACATCCCCTGTCAAATTAATTAACTGTATTTATATAATCAATCGCATACTAAGACCTTCGATATCTCTCTGTGAACACAACCATCATTAAAAAATTTCTGTCAATAAGAAAGTAAAACATGAAATAATGATACATTATTTGCATTTGCTCTGAATTCATCGCTTGTCTACCTCCTGGTTACTCAAAATAAACTGAATCAAATCGAAACTATTCTTGATAATTTTGAACAATGCTCCATTAAACTTATGAAAGCTATGGAATTTTGGGAATGGTATTGAATTTCTCATTATTTATCGAAGGCAATACCCACTTTTTCACTATTCCAATGAGTCGAACCTATAAACATAAAAAATATAGGCCCAGAAATAGAGCCCTGGGAAAAGCCCGACATAATAGCTTTCCTTAATCTTCATTTTCATTACAAACAACAGACTGAGACCTGTTGTTCAAGTATCGATCAAATATTTTTCGCAAATACCAGAATATTAAAGTTAAGCCAGCAAAGGTCATGATTGATAGAATCAAACACCTTCGAAAAATTAGCAAGGTGATATATTTTCAACAGTGGCTTTCCTTGGGAGATTTTTCACTTCACTGGTGCCATTGCTTTTTATATCATTCAAGATCTGTAAAGTCTAATTTGAAAAAATCATCATTATAGAAATTATTGGAATAATTAGGGATTTTTTCATTAAGCAATTCAATATATTTTGTGAACAAGGAACAGAATATTCGTTGATATTTCACAGAAATTCATGAGTTCATTTATATTCTAGCATCCGCTTGACAATAGCATACTTTTAAAAACAAAACTCATTTATTGCCTCACTGATTTTTGAAACGAGTAGTTAATGAAGCAAACATGCAGATAAGGGCATGTTGAACTGTTGGGTTGAAGCCCCTTAAAAAACCTTCGAAGAGAAACAAATAATCGATATTTTCATCATAGCTGTCTTCAATAAAGGGAGACCACCAGGTATATTCTCTGGAGCTGTCATTTTTCTCAGCATGAATTTTATTAATCGTCCAACAACTATGTAAATTCGAAGGTGAATCTACCTTGGTCCTTTTCATATGAACGCTAATAAAATTTGAATGGTACCTAAAAACAAAGTTCGTCGAAACCTCGACAGCAACATCCAAAAAAATATATAGCGTCAATAAATATGAAAACCAAATCGTCGATCCTTTTCTTTCTGTTCCCTTTTCTGAATATGTCTGAATGCAATAAATGTTGCATGCTTATGATTTGAATGAGGGCCCATCTTTTTGAAGGAATGCGTCAAGATGAAATTTATATGCTTCCGATATACTACACCTTCTGGCAAACTGTCGATATTAAAGAAATCTCTGAAGAAATCTCATATCTTTTTTTTACTGGAGCAATCGGAAATTGAACTTCCCAAAGCGCTTTGCTACCTCATCCTCAATTCTTCGCCAACAGAAGGCGAAATATTTCCAATAACCGCCGTATCCCTGTAGGATCCCTGTAGAGTATACAAAATTGTGGGCACCACTTCACTGCTGAAACTTTTTTTATATTTTTTTTTTATTGTAAAGGAATACAAACAGGTATAACCCATAAAAGTATCCACTGATACATTTGAAAAAAATATCATGTGTCCACAAACAATCACAGATAACAACTCAAGAAGAACCTAAAGAAGAATCTTCTGAATATACAGTGCGCGTCAAAATTATGGAACAAATTCATTTTCTCAGGAGAAAAATGTTTGGCAACAAAATCCTGAAACAGGTCAATTTTGTTTCACTTTTAACGAATTTTTATGCATTTTTGAAGGATTTTTGATGCACCCTGTGCCATCCTGATCAACCCTCCAAATTTTCTGAATAGGGAAAGTGGGTCATGTGGCAATTTTTTGGCAAAGTCTTCGTATCTTCTTCACAGGCGTGCAGAAATATTCAAGAAACAATTTTTTTTTTTTTTTAATGAATTACTTTAAAGTAATGAAAGAACGAAAGACGACCATTACAGTTTTGTTTATGTACAACTTTCAACCTCTACGAACCCTGTAATGAAGGAAAAAAAATTTTTCACGTGAGGGGGTTGAAAGTTGTGCATGAACAAAACTGTAATGGTCGACTTTCATTCGGTGACAAATTTCATCAGGTACCATCGTCTCAAAGTAAATGAGCAGACAAAGTGCACATACAAAAACCTCTTCGAAGTAACTAATTTTTCAAAAAAAATATTTTTTTCTTGAAAATTTCTGCACGCCTGTAAAGAAGATACAAAGACCTTGCCAAAAAAGTACCACATGACCTACTTTCTCTATTCAAAAATTTAGAGGGATGATGGGGATGGCACAGGGTGCAACAAAAATTCTTCAAGAATGCATATAAATTTGGTAAAAGTGAAACAAAAATTGACGGGTTTCCAGATTTTGTTGCCAACTATTTTTCTTCTGAGAAAATGAATTTGTTCCATTATTTTGACGTGCACTGTATTACAGCTCTACATCATAACTCATTGTTAATTATTCGAAATAAACCTTCCCAACTTATTCAAATGTTTTCTTATTGTATATCTAACTGAAATTGAATCTGGTACTCATGAAAAAAAAACAACTAATGGAAAAATATTGAAGGTTCGAAAAAATGCCTGAAAATTTAAATAATATTTGTGGGAATATGTTCAAGTGATTAGTTGCCGTATCTCAACTCCCAACAAAGTATTTTGTAGCTCTAAGTTTCTTGTTTTGAAGCCCTAGGGCCGAAAACGTTTGGGGGCTACAATTTTCAAGCAATCCTACCTATTACTAAGGTCGGAAAACATTTTCTCAGTTTTTTCCCACGGACTGCGAATTTTTAGTGAGTCTTTATATGGACCGGAAAGGTCAAACGAATCTTCAAAACGATCATTTTTCATCGAAATATCGGACTTTTGATGGAATGAGTCCTTCTGTCATCAATCACCGATATATCACCGACAAATGATTTCGGAAACTGTGATAAATTTTCCATTAGATGCTACCGCATTGGGAAAAAGTATCTCCATCTTTCACATGAATTTAAAGAAACGAGTGAAAAGATTTTTCAGAAAACTAACTCATGCTACCTTGGAAATATTAATGAAATAATGACTAATGTTGAGCTCTATTCGTTATAGCGTTCCATGATATCCGTGATTGCTTGAAGATTCGAACCAAAAATTCTTTGAAAACCAATCTTGGGGCTTCAGGGAGCTGCTTTCAAATATGTTCTATTATTCACCTAACAAAAAATTTCAGAAAATTTTCTAACCCCTTCAAGACTCTTTCCAGAAATTTAAAAAACCTTAATTGCGATGTTGTAATTCACTAAAATGTTCCGAAGTTGACACTGAAAAATATCCTCATAATAATTTCGACATCACCTTATTTGTCAAGAGTTAGCAAAAATGTTGTTACAGGTGAACCATCTGATTTAAAATACATCATATGTTGGAGTAACATAGGTATAGTGTTCTGTATACATACGATAAGAAAAACACGCGATCGAGGGGTTAATAGAACGCCCCTTATATAACTTCACCTACATGTATTTCTATATGTATTTCCACCCCAGTTGTAGGATTATTAATAGTTGTGCTATTTTTATGATTTAGAAAAAACGTTTTTGTACTCCTTGCGTGACATAAACAGCAGTCTGCATGGAAATCGTTTTACTAATATACATTACCAACTGGGCCCATATGAACTTAACATTTAGTTCATAATCACCCAATGAATACACCCAATTTCTGGTTTATTAATGGCTTCTTCAGTGAAATCATAGTTATTTGGAATCTTTTGACTGTCCTTTTTCTCTCCCAAGTCCTACAAATCCACTCCAGAGGAGCCATAACAAGAAGTCTTATCTCTCTGACAGGAACGGCAAAACGAAATAACTAGATACTCAAACTCGGTGTATTTTTATATTATGAAATGATATCCCCGGCGCACTAGAAATTGATGCATATTATTCATTACGTTTTAGTGCATAATTTGCCAGCATCACATGTGATTCGCCATTATGAAGCGAAATTTGGTGCTTTGAAGCCGGAGCGACATTAAAAAGATTGCATAGTAACTGGTGGTATTAAATTGACTCGAACAGCAATTTCCACTTTTGAAAACATGGTTGCATTTGAAAAGCTGCTACAAGATGATACGGCTGTATATTGAAGGCTGTTATATGCTTCTATTTTATTCCGAAAATTATAATATGGGACGACCGCAAAGCTGTACTGATAATCTGCATGCAACTTGCCAGTTGAACTGAAACATGGATTAAATTGCGTCTACGCGGCGCAGGAATGACTCTTATATAATACCAAAAAATGGCTTTGCAAAGAAACGTTTGAGGAACTGGCTTTCCCCGAAGAAATGTTCGTTGCATTCATTCGATTATTTCCGATTTGAGTGCAGTGTAGTGTAACATATGCGCAGTTGATTAACACGTTTTCATCACTTTCAGCAAGAATAGTTTTTTTTCAGTTTGCCGTAACCTGAAATGGTTCCTTCTCTCAACATATACCCTGAAGAACGATTTCTTAGAGTACGAGAGTTGAAGGAACAAATAGGTATATCCGCAGTGAGTTTATACTATAAATAATGTTTTTTCACTGCTTTCCTCTGATGCACAAGAAAATCTGCTTTTCCACGATTCCGACGGTTGGAACACAACTCAATTTCCAGAACTAAAAATGAATGTGTCCATGGATATTTAAGAGAGATTATGTGGCCATTCGCCTATTTGTCTCTTAACAAAATTGACAATTATTCTCCTGAAAGAGAACGTGATAAATCTCGATACTCAAAGATCTCGATGTTGCAATTTGATCATTCCTTCTTATTATTCTCATTTCCGCAGGTTCTCCCTAAAATATTCATTTCCACACTCACAGCCGCTTCCGATTTGCATCTATAGAGATGAAAATTAATCATTTCATGAATATTCTGGAATACTACCAATTAAGATTCAATGATTTTAGGTATGATTTATTCAAATTAACCATTGATTTCCAAAGGCTGCAGCTATACTTCAACGAAAAGTGGTGCCTGTCCCATTTTAAGAATATAACTCACGCTGAAAATTTATTTGAATCATGAACTTTTCCATGAACTCCCCTGATGCTCGGCCTCTTTTTCTCCGTCATTCCGAATTCGAAGTTTTCGCGGCGTGTTCCAATCGAGCTGGGAGGATTTCCCGTCCCTTATTGCATTCATCTTCATAAGTGTAGATTCTTCTGGTTCTTTACACAATTTGCCGAAAAAATCAACTTTTCTTGGTCCCACCTTCCTAACAAAACTGGGAAATTTATATGAAGATTTTTTCCGTTGTTGTTCTTTTCGAGGAATAGGGAGTGTGAATTGAAAAAGGTTTGTTATGTTATTCTCATCTATAACTTAAAAAACCTTGGACAGATTTCTTGACAAGAAGTTTTGGTGTTTAATCATTACTATGATAAAATAAATGTGTGTTTGAAGTTTGTCTCAAATTCGAAATCAGTCCGATGTATAGACTTACATTTTTTGCCTCCTGTTTTCCGATTAATGCTTTTCTCGCATATTTTCCGGAAGCTTTTGTGTTTACTGTCGGCCGTCAGACAGACAGAATTCTTCTTTTCAACTTCACTTCCTGATTGAAAGGATATTTGTAGAGTAGGACTATATTCCGCAGATAAACCCATTCAAAATTATATTTCCCAAATAATTTGCAGACTTCCAAGGTTCATGCAGAAATTCCTGAGGACAATAGGATTTTAATATCGAAGAAATATAATATCTGAGGAGAAATTTAAAAAATTTTTCGAAACTTTTTTGATGATACGATCGTCACGAAATTTTGCAAGCAGTTGTGCACCAACATTTTACTACTAGCTGGCAAACTTCATTGTGATTGGATTTTATTTTCGACTGATTTCAGGAATGATATCAATACCAAGGAAAAATCTTGCTTTTTTTCCATTACCTTCGCGAATGAGAACCGTATGAAACTGGGATTTAGTTCAAGGTCTATGAAATTTTGTCTTCATCTGATAAACAGTTTCTGGGAAGAAAATTTTTCATTAATAATTTGGAAAATTTTTTTTTTTAGAAATTACTAACCCAACAAAATTTCGCAAGCTGTTGCGCGTTGGTATGCTACAACTAACAACCCTGTTTCAATACTATCGTAGTTACTGAGATATTGAGGAAATAACGTAAACAATTCAAATAACTTTCATTCCAAAACCGATTTGGCCGGAACTCAACTGTAGCATTCTAATGCACGACATCCGTGGAAAGTTTCAAATTGTTAGCTCGTTGCTCTCATGTTCTCGGCCGACCGGCCGGACAGAATCGATTTTGACTTCGTATGCATCATCAGTGAGTCCAACCCAGTCGTTTGAGACCATTTTCGGGAACAAATCGAAAATAACAGGCATTTTGATGAAACGATAGCACGCTGTTCCCTTGAACATGCGCGCAACAAGGTCTGGGCGTTTCCGGAGAATCTGAATCTTACAGAAATATCAGCCTAAAGTGTTTTATAAGGTCACTCTATATATGGTACTTTTCTCTGTTGATCTGTTCGGTAGGAGTTGTCTGTTCGAATATAACAGCTGGAAGGGCGAGTCTATCGAACACTGGTCATCCAACCCAACTTTCGGCTTGCGGCAACTTTTCGACAAGTTTATTCGTACCATTTATCGGGTAGGGGAGAATATTTCTTGAGTTGCCTCTAGCGTTGCTCGTTGTTATTAAACATTAAGGGATTACAACCTGGCCCGCATAATGCAAGCTGTTGTACAGTTCTCACACCTACTTACTTGAAATTTCAGATTGATCAATGAACCTAAAAGCATTCGCCTATTTCTCTTTCCTGAATAGGTTGGTGAGGTTGAAATTCTTCCACACGACTGAAAATCGAGGGATGTATTAGGGTGAAAGAGGCACGTCAAGGTAGCGTGATTAATATTTGTAAAGCATGCGATCTGATTTGTGTAAATTGGCAACAGTGTGTAGCACCACAGCCGCGATTTTACAATCGATAGTCCAATAGTCCGAAACTCATTTCATTATATGCTACCATGCGCCTGCAATTTTTTTTCCCACCCCTTCCGTTTTTTGTGCATCGACATGCCTTGCACGTTCAATCATATCAACCTTCGTTCGCTGGCACAATCTGATTTCAGCGTATTTTATTTTTTGTATGCGATACAAATGAACGAACATGCAATAATTAAATAAACAACACCGAAAGGTCTTATATTTTCTGGTTCCACCCAACTTGTACGTACAAAGCTCTATTTGCATTAATTTAAATATTCGAACTATGCAGAATTTGCACTATAACAAGAGGGTTGAAAGTCACGTATCGGAGATGGGTTGAAAGCCCTTGCGTAGACACGAAATTCATTCATTTTTTCCTTTTCATGAACTTTATATTTTCAATTATGAACCCTGTGAGGTGGACTGAAAAAGACTTCCAATCTACCTGCTCTTTTCAGCTTGACATGAAAATTTGGGAGAAGTGCTAACTAGTATTCAAATACGTGTTGACTTTTGCATTTAATATGGCATACTTGAAGAAAGCTGCCTGCATATGAGTCATCTGTTCGGTTTAGGAAGTTAAACTCGAGCTCAAAATATTATTAGGTCGCTAAAACCATGAATTATTCAATGCGATGCTATCATCCCTAAAGTTTGAATGGGAGTTCATTCAATCAATACCTCCTGAGGATACAGGGTTGTAGTCATTGTAGTACATGAAAAAATTTGTTTTTACAAGTTTTGAGCACATGCTGGCGAATTTGCATCAGAAAATTGAATTTAGAGGTTAAATTCTTAATTTTTACCGAGTTACTATGCGATCCAATTCGTTTTTCTTGAAATATTTGACTAGTTTGAAATCTACCATATATATTTAATAACTCAAGGTTTGTCCAAGTCCTTCAAGAGACTATGAAAAAAATTATGAAACATAATCAATAGTCCTGCAATAATAGACAACTAGAACTATCTGAATTATTATCTTCTGTCAGACAAATGAGGTGATTTATCATGTTTTCTTTGAAAAGAGTATGCTCCCAAAGATTTTTTTGGATTTTTCGATCCATGAAAGCTTAATGGCGCAATGCTTCATTCTTGGACTTCCGAATTGAAACTAATAAACGAAAAACACCTACCACTACATCTTACAAATATTGTTTCTTTCCTCGAACCCATCTTGCTTCATTCCAAACTTTTTTCGGGCTCAAATGCGTTCCAGTATACCTCAATCCCGTAAAGAAAACACTTTCACATCTTACTTCAGCATCCTGGTCGTAAGTTAATTTAGACATCTTCGCTTTCCATTCAGCTCGCGAAATGTCGTTTCGCTAGGCCCCCGGCCTTAGCCGCAACCCAAAACTCAGCTTTTGGTGAACTCTTTCTTGGGACATCGCTGAATGAAATGTAATTTATGGAGTGGGTGGTAATTTCCACAGAAACTTCTGGGCATTGTATAGAATTTCCTTTGCACTGCGGACCCCAGTATATAAAGGGGTTTTCGTTAGATCCATAGGATAGGATTGAGGAAAAAATGTGGTTCTCGTGATTTTTCCTTCAGATTTCCCGAGGTGATACAAAAAACAGAATTGTTATACCTTCAACTTCAATAAATGTCAAACTTCTGAAATTTTCACGAGTTCACTTTCCAATACACAATATTGTGATCTTGATTGATGCAATTCACCTACGGCAATTTCCGAGAAAAACACAGGTGAGAGCTCAGTAGCTTTCGAGCTTGTTCAAATTCATATACATATACTATACATTCTACCTATATGAAGATCACAAAGAAGAGAATTATTATGATCAAACCAAGTATCGTTCCAGATGATCTATACGAAATCAAATCTTGGTCAAGGAACAACTATTAAAAAGAAAAACTATTCTTTCAGCAACGTTTCGGTCCTTTATTGAGCCTTTTTCAGGCTAAAATAATACAACAAATAAACAATAAAATGAATATAAAATTACCATTTGAGGTAAACAGACAACATACAGATCAGCAAGAACAAAAATCACAAAAAATAATCATCATAACAACACATAAATGTAGGAGATTCAATAAAGTAGATCTCAAATAGGAACAGTAAAATAGGTAATTTTTCGATATCCCAGAAAGATACACCACAGTTAGTTGACAGACTTACCGTCAGAACAATAAATACTTAAAGGGAACTTCCATATGGAGAAAGCAGTCCGTGTTAGAAAATGCAAAATGATTTCGGAATAGGGTAGTTTACACATCGATGTATTATCTTAAATGGTTTGAACACTTCTCCCTCAACAAGAAATCCAGAATAATCGACATAGACAACAGAAGTCGATATCGATGTTTATTGTTTATTTTTTGTATCAGCCCAATAAAAAATTTTTGTATCGGCCCAATAAAGGGCCGAAACGTTGCTGAAAGAATAGTTTGTTCCTCGACCGAGATTTGATTTCGTATAAGAAAATTATTCTTCATTTAGGAAATTGAAATGAGCTCACAGGAAATACTCTTTTTATGTTCAAATCCATACGGATTTTCTTCACAGAATGAGTTCCAAATCAAAAAATGTCATATTTGTGAATGAGCTTAACTCTTATAATTCAGGACAGTAATGGAAGTGCATTCATGGACAAATTTTAAAAAATTAAATGAATGTTGTTTTTTGAAATCGCCTTTGCTAATTTTGGGAGTGAAACTATTTTGTAGAAAAATAGGCTCTATAATTTTTCTTTTTAGATAATCTTGTGCCGCCCATTATTCTATATAATATATATTCGGCTGAATTTACTAAGAAAAGGAGTAGAACTAAAAATTTTCCATATCTATATAAGTGAATCTGCGGTGCTCTGTTTTTTCGAAAATATCTATTCGACAGAACTCTTGAAACGCGAAATAATTGAAAGAAAATAATTCACACTGTGATGAAAGCCCTTGATGAATAGTTCGAATCCCCCGCAATCCACAACACCGTTTTCAAAAAATAATAATATTTATTCGATTAATAGTTCTTTTTTAGATGTTTGGAGTAAAAGCCCAGAAAAAAATTTGAAAATTAAATCGGTTCTGCTCTCCTGGAGTCGAACCCTACGCACAGGTGCGGCTATGGAGGGTTTTTAAAATATACTGACTGAAAAGTGTTGGTGTTGATTTCCTGTTCCCATATTCGCCTCAAGGGGCCAAAATTCAATCCACAGGAAAATAAAATCTGGACCCGAAGAAATGCGTCATCGAATTGGAAATGAAACTCAATTATCTCTTGGGAGTAGAGATTGGAGTATATAGGTGGTACGGCGAAAAGGAAAATTTAAATTAGGGGAAGACCACTGAGAGCCAGGGGCGCTCCACTGCCCGCTTGGGGCAAAACGGAATAAGGAGTGATAGATCTCAGGAAAAGAACGGCAGCACGATGACTCCACCATCGTATTGATGAATCGGGCCATTTCGGCGAAGTCTCTTCAGGGAAGCCAGTTATTGGCTTGTAGCAGGGGTGCCTCCCCTTGTGATCTGTAATTAGAAAATTAAATGTTTATCTTCCCTCAGCGTCGTTGTCACATACTCGAAATCACCCCTAAGTAGAGTTTTATCCACTGGACTGGCATGAATTTCGCCATCATTACGATATCACTTCAGATGAAAAGGCGAAGCCCAAATGAACCAATGGGGAAACCATATAAATCCTGACGATAATCGCACTGACACTTTTCGATTACAGCTGCATCTGGTCGTGCGAATCAGAAACTAAGATTTCATCTGAGAGAATAATAATAATCCATTTTACAGTACACATGAAGTTCAATAATGATCTAACATAATCAGATTCATCGCTAACCCAATATTCAAGGGTTGAAACTATTCGAATGAAAATTCTTAATGTAGATAAGAATTGAATTTTTAACTTCAATGGTTTGTCTGAAGGACTCCGACTTTTTGCAGTGATATTTATATGGAAAAAAGTAACCAGGCACGCCTACGATTCAAAATGATGTGTATAAAATTCGTTTCGATATGGCTCAATATGGCTCATCGAAATAACGACGGGATCCAATTTCATTCTAGTAATCGATTGACAAATGACAGCTCGAAGACTCATTCAGAATTTTTTGAGGATAACACGATTAGAAGCTCGCAGAATATAGATTATTCAAAGAAAAAATGAAATTTTTTTTTATGACACGATCATCACAAAATGTTGCATGAAGTTGTGCATTATCATTTCCAAATTAGTCACTTAGTTTCATTATAATTGGGATCTTTATTCTGTCGTTATTTCGGAAGTAACAACGATACCGTGGAAAATTTTACATATTTTTCCCAATATCTCCGGGAGTTGAGAACGGAACAGAATGGAATTTGATACACTGTTGTGAAGTTTGTAGTTCCAGGTGTGTGCATTTCTTTCCACATCTGATGAATGGTTTCCAAAAATAAATAAACATTTATTTTTAATTCACTGATCATACACTGCCAAAAAATTTTGCAAAAAGTTGCGCGTTATCAAGCTACAACTAACAAGTTTCATTTAATCTATCTAATAGTTTCTGAAATTTCGAGAATTAACCTCAAAATTTCGAATGACCATAACTGCAAAACCGCTCGGCTGATTTGGCTCATTAACAGTCGCATTTTGAAATCTACATTGATTGTTTTAAGTCGATAGAATGCTGCGTACCCACGTTAGGTGATTTTCACATCGGGTTCGTCAACAGTGGGTCTAACCTATTCGTTTCAGAACATTTTCAGTAAAAATTCGAAAATTATAGACTTTTCGACAAAACGGTAGAATATGCATGTTCCTCAGAACGTGCGCGCAAAAATAATTTTCGAGAAAAAATGTTTTCAGATTTTCACTAAATATTCCAGAATGAGATTCGACATTTTTTCCCTCGCATTTTCAGCTTACTTTTTTGACCCATGTCTAGAGAACTCACTATGTAATTCTGAGAACATTATATTGAATTTGATAACATGAGTAAAATTATTTAAACATTTCTTCGGAAAATTCTGAGAAATGTCACCTTGCGATTTCGAAATGACATCTTGTGACTGAAAAATATAGTCTACCAACTCGAAAGTTCTCAGGCAATGCAATACAATTTTTGAAAGGACTTTTCGCACCCATTTCAAAACTGCTCTGGTTTTTGAATTCCTGGCAGATATTCTCAAGGAAAGCACGTAAGTTCTTCAGCGTAGAGAATTCGCTACATTAAGATAAAACCTGAATAACCTAAACCAAATTTTATCGATAATATTATAGAATAAAATTATTTAAAAAAAAAATAAATTTCATTTTTCTTTTCATTATCATGCCGATGTGGGTTAGTTATTCAGGTTTCATTTTAATGTAGCAAATTCCTCACGCTGAAAAACTGAGGTTAATTTTTGCAATAATATTCGGAAGCAATGATTATTCGTATAAGAAACTCCTTTCACATGAATTATGACCAATTCCTGACATATTGTATGTCATAAGTTTATTTGTTTATTACCGATATATTATAAGCTTTCAAGTAGATATCAACCAATTGTGAATCTAAGGGAGATGATTCCCCAATATAAGGGGCCTGTAGCGTTCTTCGTACACCTGAAGTTCTGAAAATCATCACTTGGAGGACCGAACCTGGTCGAAAACCCCTCCCGTTCAGAAAAAATATAGGTTATATTATTAACTGCTTTCTGCTGGTTTTCTGTTTCTTCTTCTGTTGCAGTTATGATCTCGAGATATTTGGTCATTATAAATTCAAAAGAAGAAATATGTATTCAAGGCGGTTACCCTACATTATGAATTTGGTCAGCTTATTCTTAAAACACAATCCAGTTGCACCACAGTTATACGGGGGAAGAGTTTTTCCTGAGATTTTTCATCTGTGCTCTTGTATCATACGTAAAAATATATGTTACCCTGTTGACATTTCCTCTGCTAATACTGTGATAACATTTTTTCTTTTATACAATAAACATGTACTGCTCATTCTCAAAAGAATATAAACATTTAAAGAAAATAGGGGTTGCAGCTGTGAACTGAAGGGGTTCATATAGAACATTTCACGTCGAAAGATGGTATTTCAGAATGTCTCGCGATTTTATTAGAAACAGGCATTATAATGTAACTAATGAATTTAATCTGTTTGGCTGTTCCACAGTGTATTTAGAAATGTATATTTTTAGAATATAATTGGACTCGGAAAAATATTGCCATCAAAAGTTTATTAGTAAATATATCTATCTCATTCATAATCACAGTGCGAAATGGAAAATGATGTAACAGAAGTTTTATCTGCTTAACGATTGGTCATAATTTCTTTAATCTCGTCGATGGGTATTGCTGGATATCATTCATTTGAATCTTTTGTACCGAGAAATCCAATGGTGTCGAATTTTCCGCAATTGTCGAATGAATGGACGGATTGGTAACGGAGGACTATTTCGATCGGTTCCTTATTACGGAAATAGAAATTTAATTTTCTATGAAACAAATACGCGTATGCCGAAACGATTTGGGAATGCTTCGAAACATCTATCCGGTCCCAAATAAAAAGTTTCCATTTGGCGAATTGTTTCAATCTGATCGATTGCTTGTTCGTCCTAGTTGGAAAGGTGGCATGTTTCCATCTTCTTCACAGGTATATGGAGGTTGAGCGATAAAGAAATGGGCCAAACTTCAGATTGAGTTTATTTGAGCAGAAATGGGGTGATATATTTCAACTTACTCTTTTCCAGAATTACATACTAACGGAGCAGCTAGTTTTTATAGCAGAAAAAATTGTTTATATTCCTTAGAATGTACTCAGAGCAATTGCAGCTAATTTCACAAAATTTTTCAGACTCATAAAATCGCTCTTAAAACAACGGTTCTCCAGAAAAACCTATGTAGAACTGATCATGTGGATAAACAATTGAAATGTAAAAATGACTCATCTAACCATTGAACTGTTCGAATTTCTTCTGCCAATGAGTGACCCTTCTCAGTTGGATATTCCTCTCTGTGTTGAAATTGCCTCAATTAAAAAAATAATCACATTCAACAGCCTGATCCTTTCCACTTTCATTATAGGAAAATTCACTGAAAATATGCATAAAAAATAGTCAGTATTTGACAGATGTTTTCACAAACTCAAAGTTGAGCTCGCTTGCACGGATTTTCGAACTTTTTTCTCTCTGAACTGGCACAACTATACTCCCATGATGCTGAAGGATCATCTGTCATTCAATTTGTCTGCAAGCGCTTTTTTTTGTCATTTCACCTCAAGTTGGTTTCACGATTTTGTTGATGGATAAAAATGTCGAACAACAATATGTTTCTGACATTACAACTTTAATTTCATATGCGGTAGTGTGTTTGAATGTACCATTGCAATCAAAAGCATTTGAGATGTGGTGCAGCATTTGCCTCACTTAGAGGCAAAGTCTTCAGTTGAACTTGAAGTTGAAAAGTAAAGGTAATGTAAATTTTTTGTTCATGTCTGAGAATTGAGTTGAAATTTCCGTATTTCCTACTCATTTATTTGGATATGGAATTCTTTGCCGCTCCAGTAGTGCCCAAAAAAACTTACGAATAACGACTCTTTTTCCCTAAATATGCCTTCCCTCTTATTTCCAAACTCAATCTTCTATTTCCTGGAAAGCGTCCTCAGTCCATAGAATACATAAAAGATAATTCGCGGCTAATAATCTTCTTTACTTTTCTCAGTTGAATCCTTCTCCATCAATGTCGAAAATAACTTGTTAATGCAGTAAAAAAATGTTCCTCTCTAGATAAATCCTATTATGTATTGAATTGCTGAATCCGTATAGTTCATGGGTCGATCCACAATCTCATCGAGTGACATGCATTGGTGAAAATTCCAGATCCATCAACCAGAATATAAAGAAATTTAATTGAAGTATATCAAGCTCGACAGGAGCAGCTTCTGTTCCCATTTCGAGTGTTTTTCTGTTGTTGCAATGGATTTGAGTAGGTCATCCAATTTATTATTTCAGGCACCAATTGATATTAGATGTCAGAGCAAGAATAGCGTTATTTGTAGAACGTTGACTCGGCGCATTTCAAGTGTTAACTAAGCTTAATCAGTACGCCTTGCAGAACCTGACTGGTTTAATTCAGAGACAGGCGAAGATTCTCATCTCTCGCAGACGCGGTTCGTGACAAAATGCCTCTATTTCAAACCCCCATTAAAAATGCAAACACTTTCGCGTCAATAGGAATCGAATGGGATACGAAAATTGAATAGACCGCGAAAATATTAATTCTACCACTCTCTCGGCCACTTCGTCATTACTGGAGTGTTACTAAAATAATCATACATCTAGACCTTCGTTATTGTTGTTACATTCCTTTCAACAGATGTGGTCGGTCGCCTATGACGTTAATAGTTATTACCTTTATTTACAGAGTGTTTCCGAAAGATGGAAACTGCCCGATTTCGCTAGAAGTCGTTAATGAGATAGTGTGGTAAAGTTTTATTACATTTCTGTCCACGTTTGTATGAAAAACCAGGCTGAGAGTTGCGGTTTTTACATGGTGTTTGACGACGGTCTCTATGCGAATCAGTCAAAAGGAATCTTGATTAATATCAAAGTGCTTTTTGTACGGAACGATGAGAATTGCTTGAATACCAACGCTCCCAGATTGACTCCACTGAACTCTTCATAAAAACTTACTTTCATAGATATAGCATCGATAGTCTTGTGACCGATAAAACTCCTTCGAACAACCCGATATCTGTTTCTTATTAGCTCCTTAGGTTTATCAACTATATTTTTTGTTTCGTGGTTCACCCAAACAATCAAGGAGTCACAGAGACAAATTCTTTCAATCAAAATTCATCTCAAACACATATGTCCTTCGAAAAGTCATCTAGTGCACCCACAACACAATTTCTAAACTAAGAACATACTTCATTCTTGAACAAACAGATATCCAAATATTCTGAATGAAGCATATCCGAGAAATACTCTTGCAGTAATACTGCAGTGGTCTCTATCACATCAAAATTTTGATTCCTTCAAAATTGTTACAGAGTTAAGTTATCCGTTACAGAGCACAAGTATATGACGAACATTTATGGAAACATGTATATGTTGATATAATTTTTTCATATGTTACCATATCAAAAAGTTTCCGAACTTCTCTAATTTTCCATTGAAATATACCGATCAATAGCACTTCCTCATTTTCATCCTTTCGAAACAAATTTCAGAAGGTTGTTGTTGTATTTCAGTCATTATAGACGATCTGAGGCGATTGAAATGAGAGGATTTATTGAAACTTCGAGATAACCTCTCATTTACGATGCCTGCTCGTTTTCGAAAACAAATAAATTCCATTTCCAGCCATTCAGGCAAACAGAGCGTAACGAACGTGTTTTTCGGGCGACCCGCAGGCTCGGTCAAGGTATAATCTGGAAAAACATATCTGGGTTGCAGATGAAACAGATGCTGTGCAAACGGATCAGTTGAATAGACAAATCGGTTCTCCCGCCCAACACGCATGTCAGATGATGAGTTTGGCGTTAACAATGTTGATAGTTGGTCATGCGCATTCTGAATAATGATTCATTTGTTTATCTAGGATACTAATTCAATATTGTTTTGTTTTGCAGGGTGAAGTGCCATGGCCTGGCATGGGAAGGTCAGGCCCGGCCTGCTTCTTCTTTTGTTTTCCTTTGTAGTTATATCGGAAGCTATGACGAAAGGTGAGTTAATTTCAGTATTCTATTAGTAGTTGATTATTTTTTGTTTCATCGTCATGCAACGGTTTCATATACTGTGAATGTCTATTCTAGAAAATTGGATAAAGAAATTGAGCCCAATGAGCAGAGGATAGGCATGTGAATGAATATTTAACAAAGTCCATAGTTCTCTCTTAGAACATTAAATATGAAATGATTACATGTTGGTTTCAAATGAAAAAACGTGCTTTGTGTATTCATAATTTGTTTTTAATATTTTAATGAATGACTTAATTGTAGTAAACTTGTCGATATCACTTCATATTTTCAGTAATGAACTTCATTAATCTAGATTGATACTCGGAAACCGATATCGCACACGCTGATCGTTTCGTAGAAATGAAGTAACTCAGGACAATTCGGTCTAGTCGGGGCGTCGATTATCTGTAAGGCTTCGCCTACAATACAATCTGCATTTCGTATACAATACCGAACTTTTGGAGCACATCTTTCCCATATCGAATGAAAACCATGTAAACATAAGTGGTCGGTAAACTTTCAAGGATTCTCAAATTAACTTTGCCCTCGGAAGCCGAAGAAAAAAATTACATCATGTTTGGGAAAACGATGGCAACGGATTCTCCCCAACTTTTTTGATTGTATAGTCACCCTTTTCAATGTGAACATATTTTTTTGTTATTCTATTCCTCCCCGCCTAGAGCTTCAGGAATAATTCCAATCGTGATCAGTTTTCGAGCTATAGAGTTACTGTTCAATCCGAAGTTGGTGGTTTATGGATAGGTTAGTTCGAATTCCTGTGAATGAAGAGTTTCTGGAATAATGAAAAAATTATAATCATGATACTGAACCGTTTGAACCGTAATTCATTCCAGAAGGGTTTTTGGAATGAATAGTTTACTGAATTTTATCATCTATCGAACATGTCGTGGAATTCTTGTGATTAAATAAGTGATGCCCACGAATCCAACGAGACGAAACTTACCTGAAATCACAGAGTTTAGTGGCGTTGTCAAAAGTCTCACTAAAGTCTCGTAGTCTCTCAGTTCGAGACACGCTTACCATAGTGTGGGAACATGAAGAAGAAATAACTTTTCACTAGAAAATTAACCTTCAATATGCGAAGGTAACAAACGATGTTTTTCACATTTTAGACCTCAGTAGTACTACAAACTGAACTTAACCTATTCACTATCTGCGAGACTAACCGAGACCAGAGACGAGACTTCACTTAAGTCTCAACTCGTCTCGCATCGATAGGCTATGGTTTCGCTTGTTTTTCGGAAGAAATGAGACTCGAAAACGAGATTCTCGTGGTAATCAATAGTTAATATTTCGCTTGACTGTGAGTATTCACATCATTGAGTGAATAAACTCGTGATTTGTGATGCCTTATCCATTTATCCGTGCTCTTGCCCTTTCAAATGAAACAACCTACATTTTTCAAATCAAATTAAAATGGCTTTCACCCAGAGATTATTCAAATAAGCTTAATTTCAGTCCTTCCGTTTGAAATCAAACGTGCATGACGAATGGCTTCTTTAATCGATACTGAAGAAGTAAATCTCTTCCAAATGAAATTTCAATTTCATCACATAATGTCATTAGAAGGTATCGAATATCTCTTCAGATATTATTCATGGAAATCATGGCAGGAATGTTCACCATATACTTGAACTATAAATCAAACAGAAAGGGTTCAATAGAAATTGACATATTTGTCGCACGTAATTATTATAGCCTTCTGTTTTCATTAAAGCAATTCATTTCATTCGTCGCGCGTATTTTCCATTTGCTGAACCAAACTGTTATGAAAATTATTCACTTGATCACCTGTGAATGTAGCTTCATTTGTCTATCAGTGATTGCTCATGGTTCCTCTCCTCATGACCATAATTTTCGAAGATAAATACCTTGGGGCGTTGTAGGGTAGAGGTGCAATCTTAATGCATCATTTAAGTTCTTTACATTTGATTTCGGAGTAATGTCCATCTGAAGTTTACTTGTATCAATATACTTGTCTCTATAATTCGAAGAAAAGTATTGATCAGATCGAATCTCTAAGACGTTTCTTCGAAATTCTGCACGATCGTTCAAGTCATCATTTAACAACAGAAAACCAGATTTAACCAGATTAATCCTTGTGTAATTATAGGAACTCTTGGTGGGTTTTACCTATTGATGAAATCAACCTCCGTAATTGAGCTCTTGACCTATACCACAAACCTCTGAGATTTATTTTCGGAGGATGTTGTGTTTACGGTTGGTCTACTGGTTGAAACTACACTTAGATACTTGTTTTGGTAGAGAAGGATTGAGTCTTAATTACGAAAGTCGCATTCGGTTGAGAAATGAAGGCAAACATTTTTAGGGATTATGCGAATAAGTGATACCAAAACTGTTCTATCAGGAAATCAAGCAGTTTTGGGTGGTGTCATCAGTGCCGTTCTGTTCATTATCAGAGTCTTGAAGTTTTCCGATATTTCAATGAGCTCGAATAGTCGTACAATTCCTTTATCTCGTACAATTCTGATCGTCTTCGAATTGGAGCGATCAACAGAGTAAAATGCTCAGCAACATCGATGAAGACGTTTCTTCGAAATTCTGCACGATCGTTCAAGTCATCATTTAACAACAGAAAACCAGATTTAACCAGATTAATCCTTGTGTAATTATAGGAACTCTTGGTGGGTTTTACCTATTGATGAAATCAACCTCCGTAATTGAGCTCTTGACCTATACCACAAACCTCTGAGATTTATTTTCGGAGGATGTTGTGTTTACGGTTGGTCTGCAGGTTGAAACTACACTTAGATACTTGTTTTGGTAGAGAAGGATTGAGTCTTAATTACGAAAGTCGCATTCGGTTGAGAAATGAAGGCAAACATTTTTAGGGATTATGCGAATAAGTGATACCAAAACTGTTCTATCAGGAAATCAAGCAGTTTTGGGTGGTGTCATCAGTGCCGTTCTGTTCATTATCAGAGTCTTGAAGTTTTCCGATATTTCAATGAGCTCGAATAGTCGTACAATTCCTTTATCTCGTACAATTCTGATCGTCTTCGAATTGGAGCGATCAACAGAGTAAAATGCTCAGCAACATCGATGAAGACGTTTCTTCGAAATTCTGCACGATCGTTCAAGTCATCATTTAGCAACAGAATACCAGATTTAAGCTTTATCGATATGTATTTTTATGAATATTGCTCAAATATTAAAATTTTTAATCGGTATTTTCAAAGAATAATTTGGTGTTTCTCGTCACAATTTTTTGGCTTTCGTTCAGAACTATTGAGAATTATTCTCTGTTGAAATCGCCCCTACTGATTACGGGATTTGAAATTTCCAAATTCCACCTCTATTTCTCAACCAATTCAGCCAAATATTTTTGTCTTCAAATCTATTTGTATGTTGAGAATTATAATCAATATTCTCTCGAATTCCTTGTGTAATTATAGGAACTCTTGGTGGGTTTTACCTATTGATGAAATCAACCTCCGTAATTGAGCTCTTGACCTACACCACAAAAATCTTAAATTCATTTTCGGAAGATTTTGTGTTTACGGTTGGTCTGCAGGTTGAAACTACACTTAGATACTTGTTTTGGTAGAGAAGGATTGAGTCTTAATTACGAAAGTCGCATTCGGTTAAGAAATGAAGGCAAACATTTTTAGGGATTATGCGAATATACCAAAACTGTTCTATAATCACGAAGTTTTGGGTGGTGTCATCAGTGCCGTTCTGTTCATTATCAGAGTCTCGAAAGTTTTCCGATATTCCAAGGAGCTCGAACAGTCGTACAATCCCTTCATCTCGTACAATTCTGATCGTATTCGAATTGGAGCGATCAACAGAGTAAAATGCTCAGCAACATCGATGAACTAATGGAAGCGTTCTCACACTTTCAGTTTATAGACTTGTGTAGTGCGAGGAAATATCCGAAGTAACCCGATATTAAATTACAACGCAAAGGCTCAAATTGCCCGCAAACCCGAAGCAGGGGTATCAGTGGTACCAACTTTGCAAACTCCAAACTGAGCCAGCATGTAACGCCGGCGCAAATGGAAGTGTTCCATGTTCATTTTGTGATATTTTAATAAACAAGTCATCTCCATACCTTTACTTTGGAATAACGTTCCGAACAGATGTACATAACATGAAATACACTTTAACAGCTTTCCCTTTACTCCGTTTCCTGCCACCTCCGTGTGCCTTAGCAACTAATTAGTTGGTATAATTCGCCTGGCGTAATTTTGAAAAATGGAATGCAGCCACATACAGGGAAGCGCTATATTAGTTCAGTTCTCCCCTGTTAGGATCGTTGTTGGGAACTGGTAGAAGGACATGAAAATATCTGAGAAATTCCTTCATGTCGCGGCATTTATTGAGCATTCTTCTAGTCGAGTTACAAAGTAAACAAATTTTTGAAAAATTTTATGTTGTTGTGGTGCCATTAATTCGATGAATGAGCAGAAAAGGTTCAGCTTTCACTAAAGTTCTGCTGAACGTCGATGTCATTCGGAGTAATCAGCAGTTTGTTTCTTTTGAATATCAATTATATTTGTCGCATCTTAAAAAGAAATCGACATCGAGACTGATTTTCTGTCCGGAAATTTTTCGTTGCATATTTTGGGTCGGTGTGATTTTTTATGTTCTGACCGATAGAAACCGCTATGATGGCGTGGATGCAACCCAAAAGACCTGCACCGAGTTCCTCGAAGATAATACACATCAGGAGTTACAGTCGGTCTGCAAGTATGTTATTTTCGCGTCAATATTATTTTTCTCAGGAACACGAAAATACTTACCCGACCAATATCAAGGTTCATGCAATTATCGAAAATTGTAATTTTCATCACGAAAGCTAGCAGCTTCGAACGTGAGCAGTATCTGGATGGGCGAATCCTCTGTGACGGCCTTTTAACATTCGAACCGATTTATTTTCAAATTTCCTCTTGCTACACGTCAGTGCTTTTCTCGCTTCTTTTTCACTGTTGTAAAAAAAATCCGGTTTTCTAAATAATTTCATGCAATTATCGAAAATTGTAATTTTCATCACGAAACCTAGCAGCTTCGAACGTGAGCAGTATCTGGATGGGCGAATCCTCTGTGACGGCCTTTTAACATTCGAACCGATTTATTTTCAAATTTCCCCTAGCTACACGTCAGTGCTTTTCTCGATTCTTTTTCACTGTTGTAAAAAAAATCCGATTTTCTAAATAATTTCATTTATGGGTTGAAAAAGTTTCTTATGTGTAATGAGATGATGAACGAACTGCGTTGTTCTTCCAATGTGATGTCTTGTGCCTAGAATACATGTTCAAAATCATGCCATTTTGTCACCGACCGTTTCTGTTGGTGCTCGATAACAAGCAACGTTATATTGAAATTAAAACATCAAACTTTCAGGATTCCATGGCCCAAACGTGCGACGGAATAATAATGTCCAATTTATTCGGCAACATTGTCAGCTCATCATAACTGTCCCTAATTGTACTAATTGATATTTTAAAAAACAAATATTCGACAGAGCTCATTCCTGCGTGAACACATTCAACCTGTAGCAATAAAAAGAAATTTTTAATTACAATATATCACTTGTTTCTTTTATTCCCAGATATCAGTCGTGAAATTTGTCGATATAACCGTCAATAATACTTAATTAGATATAATTCGAGGAAAGCACCAACATGAATCGAATTTCCGCCGAGTCTATGCCATGTGTGACTATATGTCGTTTCAAAATATTGTAGACATTTTTATTGCAAACCTTCAGACATTAAAAGGGCTATTCTAAATTCGTAACTTCTGTGTTGAGATTGGTTGTTAGCTTTTTTCTCATGGAGTTTTTTTTGGCTCATGCTCGTTTCAATCACAAATATCTGTATTCTCCATGAATTATTCATGAGGATTTATTTATGGTTTTGTTTATGTATTTCTTTTTCAATTTTTTTATTTGCCCCTGCTTAGGAATGGTGTTCGTATCCGATAAATGAAAATAAATAGAAATAATGAACTACAGTGGCAACTCTATTCGTCTAAAAGGTCATAATCTCAAAAAATTATATTACTGTCTCAATAATGGTTTCCAAAAAAACACCTTCCATGTATCAACACATAATAATGAATAAATGATTAAAGAGCTCAATGCTCTGATGTGAAGGTGAATCTTCATATTTGGAAGCTTGCGTTTTGTGAGATCCGGTGAACCAATTGAGAAATCGAGATATTTTGAAAATTAATACATGTATTCGGTGTTTATCAATTCGAATGAGAAGTGTGTCATTTTCGATAACGCGCATTGTTCTTCGTAACATTTTTTGGGGGTGGACAGGTTTCCCTAATGGGAATTAACAGGGCATCCTCGCAAGGGAATGATTTATATGTAGTACGCGCGAGGATAACAAGTGCCAATAAAAATATATCGGTTCCGAAGAATCAATATTTATTGCGGATATGTTGACTGGCGAATTCTAGCCGAGATACAGTCGGGGTAGACAGCCTAGAGAAGAGGATAATCATTCAAGATCTGACACACCTAGAAGGGGGCGTTGCGATAGAGGCGTTGTTTTTGACATATTGTGTGAGCGTGAATGGATATAAAAAATTGCTGAATTCTGTGGTGCATCTAGCGTAGAAAAAATGGAAATGTACCAAGTGCATAATTTGCATATTCATTTCGCCCATGTCATAACTTGATAGAATACCTAGATGAAAACAAAAATAATTTTTTCTGGGGTTCCACATGGGAGTATTCATGAACCCATGTGTGTCGTTGGATAAGGCGCCATCTTTATGTTCCACTCGAATTTCAGTGGATATGATAACCTTTTCTGATCATCTATACATCAGTAACTTCTAGAAAGAAGCCGGAAATTTTATTAAGGTTAACTGCTAACGTATCCATTATTCTTATATATAAACTTTTCGGGCGAGTCTGGAGTACTCCGCACATAATCATGTTCAGCGTGCAGCCAAAAATGCTCGGAGATCATTCCAATGAAGGATGAGCTTTTCAGTTTGAGATCAATGAAAGCATAAAAATAGCATTAGTACGTGTTGTACTCAATGAAGAATTCGTGATATGTCAATTTTCCTGTACGCCCACCACTGTCATAAAGTTTTCAAAATGTACACTTCCAGTGAATAGTATGAAAGCTCACAAAAGTTTCGTCGAATGAAATATCGCCTAATGTTTCATTATCGAACTGAATATTTTCTTCATCATGATATTCAGCGAATTGTAGTTGACTTCCTTGATGAGATAAGCGCTGAGGGTTTTTGAATGAGTAAACGGAGGTATCTCAAGAAAAATATTTTCAATCGTTTTTGCTTTATTAACCTTGGACCTTGGAGCTTCTTGGAAGAGTGCATTTTATATGGGTGTAAACCCTGCGCAGGTCTTAAAACTGCTGAAGTAGGTCTTTCAGGACACCTCGTTACACACAGACACACACACACACTGTTTGAAAGAGGGTAAAGGTTCGAGAGACTGAGTTGGTCTGGAGGCCAATTCTTGAATCTCGATCAAGAATTGAAGAGTAAGACAATTACCATATGTTCACGTCGATTTTCTAAATTAAATATTGACAACAAGTAGACATGACCTGTGCATGAAACCGGTTGTCACCTTCTATACTCCGGACCACTTGTTGCAAAGACGAACGAAACGGCGATGAAGTTAAGTTTATATTCGGATTTGAAATTTGTCGATATTCATTTCATTTCTTGTGAATTTGCTTGAAAACATGGTCGAAATGGCGAATAGAACTCTCAAAAATTTTGCAGATGCTCGAGAAAACTTAGTTATCGACATAAACATATGACAATTACCATACCCTTTGATTTTTGATCGAGATTCAAGAGTTGACCTGCTGATCTACTACGCGTCTAATTCATCTGCGCTGGTCAACCTCACTGGTAGGCCATAACGTATAGCCTCGGCATAAGCGCACGTTACAGCTTCAATATAGTCTGCATCTTTCACATTTTTGACCACTGCCTTTCTCGGGATGATTTCTTTGTCAAAATTCTTTGTCCCCTCTCGAATTTTTTTGTACCTTTACTTCATCATAGAAACAGCAACCTGCAAGAATCGCCGCCAAGTTTCCTTGAAATAGCGTAGGTTCAGCAACGCTGTTGTGGTGTTGAATTTTTTATGTTATTAGTAATAGAAAATTTATGAAACCGTTCAATAATATATTTTTCACCTGGTACAGTATTGCCCATATTTTCTCTTCAAAATACTAAATCACTCATCTGCTCCAAACCTTGACCAGAATATCAGTTCATTCATCAACATTAATTGTATAATAACACCGTCCCTGAAAGTTTTATTCTGTAGCTAGAATCATGACCCTCTAACTTTTATCATATAGTGCAAGTCGAAGCTCAGTCAAAGTACCTCATTAATTATTCGTTATCTATATCGGTCATTTTCGAGACTCAATGCCATCCGTTTTGTTCGTTGCTAAGCTGAGTAAATATAAAAATATATCTGATCTATTATTTGAGATTTAGTGTCGTCATGAAAAGTTTAATTTTCATATAACAGCTCATTCATCATTCTGGACATCATGGTTGTAATGATTCTTATTCATGTACTTGACGAATCGTTTTCCATTGAATATTAAAGAAGAATATTTCTGTTATGTTGTATTTTTTTAGTAATTAGTAATCTACTTTCTCATGTTACGAGTAGTATTATTCCCGAAGAAATTTATAAAATTGTGGCTAAATTGATATTTTTATGTGGTGATAAAATTTAAATGATTCATCTTATTACCATGTGAAATTCACCTAGGAATTCTGCCCTCTTCTATGATGTTCATGAATTTTACCCTTCTCGAAAATATTTCCATCTGTAATTTGCATACATCCTTCTCGTTTGGACGTCTATAAATGTACGGTTGCTTTCTGAAATAGGCCAATTTTTCAACTGAATCAACTGACAGTAGCTCATTTCGAATTTTAAGGTTAGCTTCACAATTTGCGAATAGAAAATTCGCAAATTGTGAAGCTATCCTTAAAATTCGAAATGAGATACCGTCAGTTGATTCATGCAAGATATTAAAGAACTGGATGGATAAACTTGAGTTATCAGAAATGAATGAAGAATAAACTTGTCTTGAATGCCCATAGCTTAATTTGGTTTATATGAAATGAATGAACAACAACAAATAGAGTTTCAAACGCACAAACAGAATTGTGTTACATACACCGCACTGTCAATATTTTGGAGGACTAAGTAAATGTGATTCTGAATAAGATATTCTTCCAACAAGCTAAACTTTTAGGCAAACATTTGTAGTTTCACGCATTTTCAAAATCTAAAAATGACAGAAAATATTCGGCCTTGAAGAGGGTCCCGAAGTATGTACAAAACGGTAGTAGCATTGAAACTACAGTAGCAAATATATACATGCGTTTCATTCATAATTTCTACTATAGATGACTCCTACCAAGTAAAGCAGAGTAAATCCATCTACTGAATGATAATGAACAATCGTCGAAATGTCAATGATTATCAGGGGATTCGAAAATATTTATAGTCTTGCCAGGAAAAGATAACAAGATAAGAAATATTCGTTTTCTGATCATAGATTCTAGGCAAAATGATCGGTCCATTCGAAAAGAATCTGGTTATCCATATTTCTTTCTTAGCAACCTCAAGATAGAGCTTGATAACAAAATAAATTAGAAAGAGAATATGGCAGAGGACCATTTGTTTCATTATTATTTTTTTCTATAATTCGAAAATATTGAAAAAGGGCAAGTTATATGCCAATGGATACTTGTTCAAGGTCCTCAGGAATATTTCACTTCAAGGCAAAATCTTAGAATACCGGCATAGTAGAGACACAGAAAGAAAAACGTAGATAGAGGTTATACAGGGTGGTCCGAGTAGTAACGTCAATGAATTTTTTACATTCCTCACACCTTGGGGTATCCAAAAATACCCCATGGTTTCAGAAATTGATATCTTCTTATGTAGTAGGTATTTTGCAGATAATCTCCCTGAGTGTTGTTTTAATAACAGATAGAATTCAGCTTCCTGAAATCACTCAAAGCTACTCAAAAAAGGCTTGAAAGTTAGAACTCTAGTTTTCAGTTGGATGCACTCAATCATTTAACATCAATAGAAAAATACAAAAAGGAGTTTTCATAGCTGCTGGCTGAGTTTAAATTCAAAAATGTGTTCCTAAAGTGATTTAATTGAAATTACTGTAAACTAACTGAAGATCGTGTAATTTTTACAATAATACACAATAAACAGTGATTGAAACTGTGAGCATATTTCAAAATTGGTAGCTGTGAAATCACTTGCTTTCAGATGAGACATAGAAGCACAAATTGATGAAAAATTACCATTTACTACAATAAATCTTCAAAATCCCTTCCTCCATTTTGAACACATAATCGTCAACGTTTTTTGTTTTATTTTTCTTTCCGTCTCTGAGAGTTTTTGTCTTAATTCTGCTTTGTTAATACTTTTCGTCGCTTACATCTGCACTTTGTAAAATCAGGGGTTCAGGTCTGGCGAACGCGCAGGTCATTCGATCCCTGCATGCCCAATCCATCTTAATGTAAAAAGAACACGGGTTGCAGATATTTCACAGGAATTTCAATTAAAATCACTCCAAAGTCACATTTTCAAGGTAAATTTGCCATAAGAATGATAAAATAACTACTCGTGTTTCAATGATTTTTAGCCCATCCGCCGATTACAGCGGAAACTGGCCAATAAGTTACTATTTTTTTATGATTCTGGTAGTTAAGGACCGTGAGAAGTTTTTAAACTCAACCGGAAGCTATAAACAATTTTTTTTGTATTTTCAAATTGATGCTGAATGTTAGAGTGAATCCTATCGAAAAATAAAGTTCTAAATTTCGAGCCTCTTTTAAGTAGATTTAAGTGATTTCCAGATGCAGAATCATTTCACTCAGAGAGATCATGTTACAGAAAAAAAATCTGCAAAATACCTACTTCATGAAAAGATGTGAATTTCGAAACCTCGGTGGCATAATAAATCGATAAAACACAAAAAAAAATATATAACTCGAAAACTACGAGGTATAACATATATGGGGTATTTTTGGACACCCCCAGGTGTTAGGAATCGAAAAAAATTAATTGACGTCACTACTGTATTCGCAAAAAAATAAAAATCATAGAAAACTGGACAAAATGTTCATGATCTGGGTTTTTTTTGTCACCCTTGACCCATTAAATACAGTGATCCATAAAATACGGTAGAAGTCCTTGATAGCAATATTGCTCTGACAAAATTCATAACAAACATTGCTTCAACACTACAAGAATAAGTAATATCATGGCCATATTGTTATAAGTTGGAAGATAGCTATATGATTTTTTGCACGGCAATGTTTATATCAATATGCACAGAGAATCGACCCGATATACTTCTTTTGCTTAATTTGGTTCGTATTACTATTTCCTTACAACTTTGAAATTATGAGGAACAATATTGGCTCGCCTAGTCGACGCAACGGTGATCCAAACAAAAACCTGATTCAAGTTTTTTATAATGCTTTTTGAACTCACAGTGAGAGATGAGCTTCGATTGATCAAATGATTACATTACAATGAATCATTAAGATTTGTGTCTTGGGTACTCTGAACCAGGAAATAATAATACCGTCTTCTTTATTTTGTCGGTTTTATCTTTTGATATATTTATGAGTTGCTGTAATTACGGTAATTGAATATCATTATTAGATTACCACTTAGATTTTTAATAGCCCGGGACCGAGTTGAATTATTTTAATATTATTGTTTGGGATCATCTTGAATGTTTCAATTCGTATAATTACATGTAACTGTAAAGTTAATTTGATGATCCCTCGTTGTAATGTCTCAATAACTGTCTAATTCAAAGCGTTTCTGAAGCCTTCATCTGCACAAAAAACAATTCAGTGGCAATTCGTAGAAGGTCTGCTTTATCTGAATCACTAAACATGAACAATTCTCCGAACCCCTGTTTTCTCGGAATAACGCTGAGTATTGATTGAATAGGTTGCTTCCTTTTTAGGTTTAAATTTGGTAGCTATCCACAATGAAATATCAGAACATTCTCGTTGAATTTTTTCGAAGAATGACCGATCATATCACTCATAAAACGATTGACTTGATATTGAAAATCATCTGTTGAAGAAATTGAAAATAATAATATGATGAAGGGTTCCGGAGATATTCGTGAAAACTATTTTTTGTTTCAAATTCAACACCCTGTATCTCGAAAAGATGCATTTTAGAGGGTAAGTTAATTGGAACTCTTTTTCATATTTTTGGACGAGCTATCACATCCTGAAGTCCTGCGCATATATTATGATGGTGATTGTTTCAACCCCGAATCAGAAAACTCAGGTTTTCATTCGAAAACTCAGGTTTTCCAATAAGAATAGCTAAGTTGCGAACCGCCCACAAAAATAGGACACCTACAGGTGTGTTATATAATAATATTTTCGTTCTGTAACGCTCAAGCTGAAAGTAACGTTTTTTCGATTTTATTTGTTTCCCGGTATTCGTGTCAAATTCGATAAATCCATAAAAACATCCAGCATAACGGTATGAATGAATGAGTTTTCTTTCGAAAAAATAATTAGTGCCAAAAAACTCATCTGCAATCCATAAAATAAATTTCTTATTTTGGTTAAAATCTTATTAAAGACGATAAGAGTTTCCATTGGCTCATCACCGATGTTGTGCATCAACTTTCCCGGGTCAGAATGTCAATAGTCTTCCCTTGTTATTCATGAATATTAATTGTACTGGCGAATAACATAAACAAGGGTTTACGACGAGTTAAACTCGGTTTATGGATTTTCAAAGTCCTGTATCTGACTGTCCATCGAATGAAGGATTGAATTCTATGTTAAGATTTGAATGAAATCGGATGTTTAGACATTGCAATTGCAACGTGTCTTGGCCCAAAAGCCTTTCGAGAGTCTCAACGGGGAAGTGGAGAAACCCTTGAACGCTAGAAAATCAATAGACGGGTATGCGGCCAATTGTAGCTTTGGGTCTTGCCACAAGCACTGCCAAACTTTACCTGTTTCACCCAGTGCCTCGTCACCACCTGCACAAACTATGAATTCTTTGTCTGTTTGTATGATTTACGAGAAGACAACTTTTACTACCTCCTCTATCTTTTCTGTGACGTCTTACCTTCGACCTGGCTTGCCATTTTATTACAGCGTATTTCTCCATTATGAAAGGAAAAAAATTCCATCTCTAGCAATTTTATAACTTCCCTGAAGAATATTTCCTGATGTAATATTCATCGATTCATCAATTTCAGAAACAGAACTACTAAACGAGGGAATTCTTCCATGGAGCCCTGCTTATTTCATTATAACATAACTTAATTGATATCGATAGAATAGATCAATAATTCCTTAATCCATAAGACATTTTTTTTAAAACTGGTATCAGTTCGATCAAAGAAACTTATTTATGAATGTTTTATAACATGAATTCCATTGAATTCACAATTAGTAGGAAATTGGAATAGAAATAGGAAGCATATTGGTTTCATGACAACCTTTATTGTCATATGATTGATCAATATGCATCAGAATTTAAATTTTCTGAATTGTCTGGAAATATGTATCGGACTTAGGTTACGGCCTATTTGATATTTACTTTTTAAGTCAACTTTCATTTTTAATGTTATAACATAACTTTTCAACTTGAAATATGGGTATTGCTGTTTCAACCAATGAAATATTAATATTTCACACGTGAAGAACTTCGTAATCTTACCAGGTATTGGATAATTCAATATTTTTCGCTAGAAATTTATAGTTTCGATTTCTCAGGAAAGTCTTTTTTGATAGGAACAGCTAAAAAAAATTTAAAGACAAAAAATCCCTCATTTACTCTGAAATACCATGATGAGTTCAATTTATCGACAATATTCTGTTGATAAAATGTGTTCGGACATTGCAAAACTTACCATCATCTCAGGAAAAATTTCTCTTCAGAAAATTTTATGGAACGTATTTTCTCAATAAGTATGCTAAGTATAATATAAGAATTATATGAAATTTTTTGTTTGATGAGGAAAAAGATATATGTAATGATTTCATGATTCTACATTGTTGGATAAAGATGGGAATTTAATTTGAAACCTTATTATTCACTTTCGGTGTCATTGATAAAGGTAAATATTTGCAGTCAAAATTTCTTTTGGGTTACTACAATCTCGAATGTTAAAAGCCAAAATTCATTTTATGATTTTCTAGTATCTGTCACTACTTGCCCTATCACCTGTTTCCTGTTATTGATTTCTGGGACACCTATATGTATAGTAGCGGTTACCTGTTATTTCGTGAAATCCTTAACGAATAGAGAAATGTGGGCCTTGTATCTCTATCTGTAATCAAATGTTCTGAACGATGTCTGGTTCTTGAGGGATAGCACTAATAGAAATGGTCAGGGCAGAGATTCCCAAACTTTTTATGCGCGTAAAAGCTCCTGACCTCACGTCAGTGCTTTTAAAGATTTTTTCTGAGTGGTGGCGCTCCTTTCAATCGAAATATTTTCATTGCACCTGTCTCTATGTTATGTTTCAACCAATCGGGACTAGTTAAATCAATAATGTACTTTAACAATGTACTACGGCTGCTCTGTAAACCGACCACGGGTAAACTCTGGATTAAGGAACCTTAAAATCGCGTTTCCAAATCATTAAACGAAACTGTAGGCAGAGCCTGATAAATGGTCTCAAACAAAACCTGCATTTATAATTCACGAGAATATTAAAACATTGATTGGTCCAACATACAAAAGCACTTAAATCTATAAAGCTCGATAAGAATAGTTTAATGAGATTTTGTAACGATTGATGATATTGTCAGTTCGATTCGCTTGATATCTTTATCATTTTTCCTTCGGGTCAGTACGACGAACTCATCATCCAAAGATTTAACGGATTCCTTGATAACCCTTACTTGATACGAGATGAAAAATGTAGGATGATCATTTGGTTCAGAGGAAATTTTCTGCTGCATCGAATGAACAATCTTGAAGTTGGATAAAACATCATGTTTGCCCATCATTTATGCTAAATTATCTATCTTCATTGTATGTAAAAAAAGAGTGCTAGTCATTTCACAAATTCCAGAAAGCATTGAATCACAAAATTCGCCACAGAATTTGTCAATATTGACAGATGTGATAAATAGTATTTAGATTCACAAACAACCTCACTATAGGCGGCGCGTGTGCCTGAAAAGAACAATGTATTTACCTGAGGTGGTTTTTCAACAATTTTTGAGCTAACTGCTTGCAAGTTTTATCTTTTTCCATTTGGCTCAAGTATATTGTTTCATCATGATATTTTAAAACTTCATCGCCGTTTAACTGATTCTCGAAAATGCCCTGATACTAATTTTTCCTTCAGCACAATATTCACGCCAATTTTCTGGCAAATCTAGAAAATCGCGGCCGATCATAAACAAAATATCAACACAAAAAAAAACAACTCATACGCGATATTTGTAGAGCATAGCGGGAGTTAATTTCGAAGGCAGATTTCGTGAATTTGATCTAATGCTTGGCCGACACATGACTGCATTAAGTTTTCAAGCAAAATTTCGCATTATAATTTTAACAGGAACTGAAGCTGCGTTTTTGAAACTACCCCTCAGATTTCGCTAACGGTGATTTTGCCTAACGGCTCTTCGTAACCAATCTTTTTTTCCGAAAAAAAACAATCGAGAGGCTCCATATTTGTAGAGCAGGTTTGGGGCTTGATTACGAATGTTCAATTGGTGAATAGATATAATCCAGTCAAACTACCAAATTGAGATATTATCGGATTAACTTTTCCTAATTAATTGAGCAGACAAAATAGAAAATTCCTTGTGAAATTCGAACCTTAGCTTCCCGCGCGAAAACATTCTATCTTTCATTTTCCCAATGATAGCTTGAACCATATGCGATATCGAAGAAATCTAGCAGTTCATTGAAATAGAAGCTAAAGCAAAATCTGAGCGAATTCTGACGAGTGGTTTCTGACATTCGAAAATTTCCATTCAAATTTCAGTTTTCTGGTGGAGTGATCCTCACCAAATTTCGCAAGAATTTGCGCGTTGGCATTTCACAACAATACCATGTTTTTATCTGATCAGATTGCATTTTCTAAACCTTGAAATAATATTTCAGATGACTATAACTCCGAAACCGTAAGGCAGATTTGGCCAATAACAAACTCATCCTTCGCATTCAAATGTGTGACCTATCCTGAAAATTTCAATACTTTAGCTCATAGTTACCGTGGCTACGGACGGACGTTCGCCGTGAAAAATGAGGTTTGTCCTCTAATTCTTCATCACTGAGTCGATCCTGATCGGTTGAGAACATTATTGACTCAAAATCCCAATAGATATTCGGAGAAACTTTATCGCGTTGATCCCAAAAATGAGCGCGTTCTAACGATCAAAATAAATTGCAACGTGAAACCTGAATTGTAGTACCGGTTCACAAAAATGGAGCGATTCGAATATTGATTTGCCTATACAATAAATTGTGTCAATTCAAAAAGATACCCGCCTTAAGAGCAACCATTACCACGTGGTGATGAATTATGGCTAGGCAACACTGTCACATTCAAATTTCATTAAACCTCCTTATTATCTCAAGGTCAGGCACCTGAACGCCATCTACATGCTTTAACGTTGCCAATAGCTGCGTGAAATATTACAATTCGCAGAAATGCACAAAAAAAATTTCTGAAAAAAATGAACTCTGGCCTCGAAAAGGCCCCCGTTAAATTCAAGGTATTGTTTGTTTTCAATATCTCGACCCCATGCAAAATCAGAAAAAGAACAAATTAGTGCTTTGGTTCGTGGTTGCTCAATTAAAACGGTCGTTTCCTGAAGATTTAAATCAACCTTATAAGCGTGATGAAAGCAACCCCTTAAATCTTAGATTGGAGGGGGGAGTAAGTGAAACCTTTTTTTCAAAGTTGCGTCGATTGCCTTTTCAGAAATTCTTTACCCTACCCCTTACGATAGAACTGCCGAAAAATAAATGAAATGTGCCATGACAATATTTTTCCACAATATTTACTCAATTTTTATTTGCATTCTTCATACTTAACTAAAGAAATACCAACAAAAGAGGCCAAATGAAAACTTTTGAAAAGGCCATCGATATTACCTTCAAAACAAGGTGTCAGTCCATTTAAGATTTCAGGGGTTACTGTCATCAGGCTCAAAGGGTTGGTACAAATCGATTGGAACCATCTGTATAAAATATTCCCCTACGAACCATACTCTACCTCTTTTTGCTTTTTTTCGGATTTTAATGGTACCTTTTCAAAGTGACACACTGTATATTCAACGATGCAGTACCGAAAATGGACGGAAATGAATGTATTATGAAAACCAGGGACGCGCCAAAATCTATCATAAATATTAAATGTTTCCTAAGGCTTTCTACCAATTTAACTATTTACCAAGGGACAGATCTGATCTTCTTTAAGCTCAATGACGCGCGTGAAAAATTCCAGGCCTAGTGAACATTTGCACAAGTGTCACGTACGTGTCAAAATTTATTTGGATTCAGAACTTTATTTTGGCAGAAATTCAACGACCGTTTTGCTGGCTCCATTATTCGATGGAAAAACTGAACCGCACAAATGGACCATCGCGGGTATTATAAATTACTTTTCTTTCGTTCTGATAAAGCTGCAGACGAAAACATCACATCGTTACGGGGTCCCCATTTTTTATGCAGACTCTGTTCCAGACGTTGGTTTTCAGGTATGAGAATCTCTTCGGTTTGACTATGATTTAACTCAAGTTTTTTCAATCCATCATAGTGCGTAGTATGAGTTTCGACTTGATACTTTTAACTTTAAGTAATGATACAATTAAATATTAATTAAAGACAGCAATATTGTAGGAATCATTTTTAATAATTATAATCTGGTAGATAATTTCTTTTCTTCTTGATGGTTTTGAATCGAGAACAGTCAAATACTACGAAAACGATCAATAGCTACACGCACGAATTACTTGCTCACTAGGCCGATTATTTTACTGTGTGATATTTCCACTGTGGAATGGACAGTGTCCTGTGAACTTATATTTTTCAAATTTAATTTCCACTATTTGGAAGCGTTGTTCTGGCTTTAAACGATTCATGATGAATCAATCGCCAAACCTTACTGAACAGAAAAGTCATCACAGTTTGACATTCTCAACTGTCAAACCATAGACAACAAGCATCGAAACTTCTCATGTTGCTAAAAAATAACACCCATTATTATTTTCTCATAAAATATTCGAAACCGAAAATCAGAATCGTCGCTCTAAACTTATGCTTCGAGTTTTATTTAATTTATCCGCCATTTTTCGTATAGATTCTACAGGGTTGACCGCCCAAATTGGGATAACAAACGAATAAAGGTTGATGCTCATTGTGTTCCCTCACCTCCGCATATCCTTTCTATATGCGCTCCGTTAGAATTATGTCGGAAAAAATGGTATGGGAACGGAACAGAGTGTGTATATTTTTTCACCTTATAATATTTTCTGTTGTAACAGAACGGGAAGGTACAGTGAGAACCAAGCTTCAGTTGGATAATATGAAGAATGATAGAAACTCTCAAAAATCTGGACGGCACTTCGAGCTATCATTTTGTACCGAGAGCCAAATTCCAACTCGGAAATAATGTAAAATAAAATTTCAAAAAGGAATATCTACGAAATCATCGCATTTCAAAATAAACATATCCGATCAAGCTTGAATTCGAAATATCGGTTGGAAAGTGCATGCTAACTTTGTGAATGGGACCAGAAGATGGATTTTGTTTTTTAGAAGTCAAGCTACCAACTTGACGTCAGTGCTGTTCTCGAATTCTCATGAACAGACGTGAAACTGAGATAAATTTTTCCAATTATGACATGGAATGTTGAACTTTTCGGATTATTCAGGATATATTAAGAAAATGTCCATAGTGGATTTAGCTTTATAATGAATTCAACCTAAGCATTCGGACCACGAATTTGCCTTGAAAATTTCAAGGCTTCAGTTATATCCGGATGGGATCAATGATTATTTTTTGAATATTCCGGGTAATAATTCGGACATTTCGGTTATTGACTATTACAGGTAAAATCCAATGAGTTCTGGATGTTTCAGTTTCCGCTTGGTAGATGAAAATGATATATTTACAGAGCTGAAAAAAATCAAGAATAGGTTGCCAGGTTCTGATAGTATGTCGATATCGTTCATTAAAATTTGTTGTCCTCATCTTATTCCATTTCAACAGTATTTTACTCACTTCGAAGTTCCCAACTTATTGGTGTGCACAGTTCACTCCTATCGCAAAGAATACTCCACATGAGCTTTCAGATTTGAGACCGATGGGTATACTGCCTAGTTTATCCAAACTTTTAGAAAAAACAATGGCAGTCGAGTATTTTGAGCTGCTTGGGAACATGCCTGCAGTTCATTCTAGTTTCCGTCAGGGTTATATGTGACTGATGACGTTTTTCAGTCTACTGATAATTCTGAGTGTTCAATGTTATTTCTACTGGATTTCAGTCGAGCCTGCGATACTGTGCGGTATGTGGCATTTTAAAGTCTTGTGGTGTGTGTTATGAGCTCTTACCCCACTGGAAATTCACAATTTGTGCAGCTGGGTCATAAGATCTCTTCTGCTGAGTCTGTTCTGAACGGGGTACCTCAGGGATCGGTTTTCGGTCCTCTTCTTTCTATAGTATACAAAAGATAATTCAGCAGATTCATCCGTCATGGCAAGGTTCACATGTTTGTTGACGATTTTCAACTCTTTTTCCGATTCCTCCATTGATGATTCTTACAACGCAGACATGAGAATTAATGAAGATCTGAATCGGTTGGCACCTCTAGCGGAGAAACATTCCCCCATCTTGTATTGTGAATGGCTCATTAAGATTTCGCGAGCATGTGGCGTGTTTGATTCGGAGAGCTTATTGGATCTTAAAGATGCTATACCGGCATAAATCGTAGTTGACCATCCCCAGAAAAAGGGTTCTATGTGAGAGTCTTGTCTTGTCTAAGTTTAATTGTCGTTCTCCTGTTTGTAGCTTTTGTCTTGACCAGGAGATATTGGGTCGAATTCAACATGTTCAAAATAGCTGCATTAGGTTTTTACATTGGATCAGAAAATATTAGCATGTTTCACATAAGTTGAAGGAGATGTTTTGGTTTCCCATGAAAACCTGTTTTGAATATTATGCCCTATGTACTTATCACAAAATTGCAGTTGAGTAATGTCCGCCATATCTCCATAACAAACGGAGGTATAGAACTGATATTCAAAAATTCTCATGTAAAAAGATTTTTATAATATGTTTGAGAATTAATGAAACAAATAAATAAATAAATTTGAACGAAAAGCATAGGAATCTGCTTTCTTGTCCACAGCACAGAAAATCGATCTTCCAAATAAATTTCAAATACCTATATTATAGTACAGATTCACAACACTGTTCCAAATCAATAATTTAAACCGGTTACACTTAAAAAGAAATCAAGGCTCATCTTTTCCATACACTAAATGTATTAAATTTCTGATTGTCTCCAGAAACTAGTTGTTCTCAATTTTATAAATGTTCGTTTTTTAAATAATTCTCTAAGTTCTGTTCATTTGCATTATAGTTTTTTTTCAATGCATATTCGAATATAATTATTTATGTAACAAGGGTAAAGTGGTTGTGCACCTTCTTGGTGAACATTCCCTCGAGGTTCAATTTTGAGGAATAATAACATTATTTTTATTATGATTATATTTTCTTATTACTTCTGTGAGGATATATTATGAGATGAAAATATTGAAGCAAAAATTCGAAAACTGACACGAAGTAAAGCGCTTTTTTTTGCGCATTGTCGCTACATACTACCTAAAAAATTTAATTTATGTGAAGATTTTGTCTATTAACGGATCTTACCAGAACAAAAATATACGCAATTTACCCCTTAAGTTCCAAGTATCTGGCTAATTCCGATCTACAATTATTGTGTCGAGCTTTGAATTTATATGAAAAAATCAAGCTAGCGCTGGTAATTTCATAAAGCCCTAATTACACCGAGGCCATCATCCAGATCGATTAACGAACTAACATCGTGGTAACGGCCAGTAGGTCAAACAGAATTGAATTTTAGCTTGAGTTATCAATGCATATGAGTCTGCTTTTATCGTCATTTTCAAAATTATGGACATCTGGGCAAAATAATAGCGCGATATTCCTTAAAACATGCACGCAAAAACCGTCTGTCAGACGTATGTCATGCATTTTTCCCCAAAAGTATTGATGAGAAATTGATTCCTGCATAATTTGCACTTTTTGGCAAATAGAAACCCTGGGTGTGAAAGTTGCACCGTTATAGTCTTGTACGTAAGGACATACATTTTTGGTGTATTTTAAGGGTTATCCTCAGAAATGAAACTAAATCATAGCAACGAAATCGATCCGGCTGAGCTTTTAATTTGAAAGATATGGATTGTTATTATCTCTGATTGCTCTTTTTAACCAAGAAACTCCCAAATCCAGTTTTTCATTCTCATCTTATCACCGGTATAAATGTCAGTTCTAATGGCCGATGATCCAAGTGCGAATCTCACAAAGTTAGTTCATGCTCAATAAGTTCCGCAATTAAAACTACTGAATCGAAATTACACGATTTCATAAAGTTTCTGGGACCTCGAAATAACAGCCATTTGTGAGACCCCCTTTTTCGGTCCTAGCAACAAATAAATAGCAGCGTTAAGAGTGGTGAACCAATCACCGTCGATTTATGAAATTAAAGGAAAACTCTTTCCGAAGTGTGTTCCAATAAATTACCACGTTGGCAAACTGCACACAATTTGTGACTGGCCAGTGTTCCAGGATTCCAGGAATATTTATCGATCTTCTGTCGTAAGCACTGCCCAAAAAATAAGTTAGAAATCATTTTTGTCTCGCTGAAAACATACTCAGCTTTCCGAGTACTTGGCTAATGGATCGCAATATGGTCTTTTCCAGGAATATATCGGAAATTCCATTTAATCGTAGCTCCGGTTTTATACTTTATTATTATGAACCGTATATCTAGTGGAAGAAAAATTTTTTCTGATTCTGTGTGATTGAATCATTTTTTGTTGATACGAATCATGGTGCAAATTAATTATATTTCTGCAATGCTTTCAAACTGACGTCAATAAGGAAGGGGGAATGAATCGCGTTAACATAACATATATATTCTTACACCATGAAAAAAGTATTGATATTGAGGCACTTTTAAATACCACATAAAAATTTTTGGGAAATACAGCCAGAATACAGGATGTCAACTTTTTGAGCAAATACCGACCTGTTGGCCGTTCGTCGCTAGAATTATTTTCAAACAGAATGAGTTAGCGAACTGGAAATTTCTAGCAGACTTGCGCATCTGAATGGCGGTTCGGTCCTTTAAATGGTAAAATCGGCCGAAGTTTTGTTTATGTTCCTTCAATACCTAGATGAATACGAATTCGATCGAATTGAATGAAACTCGGTATACAGTTGAAAATAGCAAACGCGTATTCTTATTCGAAATTTCGTAAAGATTTTTAAACTTAAACATTTCGGTGACTATTCGACTGATTCCGCTGGGGAATGGCAATCCTGAATTGTGTTTTCTATAAATGATAATTTGATTCAATTTTAATTGTGATTTTTGAGATATCGGCAAAACCTTGAGAAATAATGAAACTTTGAAACTTAATATTTCAACCAACTGCTTGATTTGAATTCGATTGGATCTTTATCTCTGTTGGGAATATTAGGGAAATGAAATTTCCTTGCTTTTATCGCACGCTGACTTCTTCTCATTTGATAGTCAAGTTCGAACAAGCGCAAAAAAGCGCCTGAGTTCACGTCGGAGCGGCTCAAAAGAAAAAAACCCAAATTTTACACAAGGGTTTATTATTTTCTCAGTTAAATAGCCTAATTCCACTCATATCTTAAATAAAACTGATATTATATTCATACTTCATTGGTTTTTCACAACATTTTTTTTTTTTGGTCGTTCACTAAGGTTAATTATTTGATGTTATCAAATAATAAACCAAAAATGGCGCTGCTGAAAAAGACCCCATTCGAAGTTACAATGATTCATGTTCATCACAAGAAGACACAATAGGAGAACCTTATTGATTGAAATATTCTTCTTATTGTAATGGATGTAGTTTAGTTAGGTGCACGACCCAACTTCGAATTGATGAAAAGGGTATCAGAAAGCAATTTATTTCTGAAAACGTGCAAGGGTCACGAAAGTTCCTTAATATTGCAATTCTTCATTTCAAATCTCATTTTCATGTCTTTCCCAATTCACCAATTGAGTGATTTGCAGTTTAAATTAAACGAAACTGTCATTTTCAATGTGAATTCTCCTTTTAATCATAGCTTCATCTCGTCCAAAACTTATTGTGAAAATGAATTTCTAGCGTGAGAAATGAATGTTCATGTATATGCTCATTCAAAAGAATCATGTTTATGTTGGAACGAATTTGAACCACTTCGAGATATCAACAACTGCTGCCTGTGCTTGAAAATGTTTATAATAAGCTCATTTTTGTTTCTGTAATTAGTTAAACTCGTTTCACTGCTAGACATATGTCTATCATCCACCTTATCTGGTGGATATGGATGGTTGACGTCTGAGAAAGGAATAAGAAACATATGTCGAGAAAGTGATGGCTTAACGTACCGTATAGAAAATTATTGTCCGTATAATTTCCATGCAGTCATTACGATTGTATTCTTGACAAGAGAATTGCACAGTCGACTACCGAAAAAAAAAATCTAGCAAAGCACTGATGTGAAGTCAGCAACATTCACGCGCTTGTTCACATTGCGAAACGATGACTTGGAAATTTCAGTGAAATTTCAATGAAATATAAAAATTTTGAAAAAAAAAATTGTTTACAATTTTTCCATGGATAATTCTAGAAACCTAGAAAAGCACTGCCGTGAAGGCAGCAGGTTTTGCGCGCATGTTCATTGGAGATGGCCGCTTTGGCAACAAATTTGAACATGCGAGCAGAAGCTGCTGCTTTCATGGCTTTGCTTTTCTGGTTTTTTTTTCGATGAAATACTGGGTTTCAATTCGATTGAATCTGTATTTTCGGAAATATTGAGAAAATGAAATTTTGAATGGTGTATCTAGGGAATCATTGGGCGGATTTTTCCTATTCACGAATTCGATCTTCTTAATTAAGCCGACCGTAAACACAATAACTTCCAAAAGTAACAACTTAGAAACTCGATATTTGTAGAGACGGTTTGGACCTTATTTACGAAGGCCGAATTCGTGAATGGGTAGAATTCACTCAGTGATTTCCAATATTTCCAATAATACAAATTGAATCGAATTGAAATCCAGTACTTTATCGAAAAATGACAGTTCAAAGGTTCATACTGAATTTATTGAGGATAATGTGATGAGAAGATCACAGAATATTGAATTGAAAAAATGTTTTCAAATTGTTTCAATGACACGATCAGCACGAAATTTTGTACGACGTTGTTCTTCAGCATCTTCAAACTATTTCTTGAGTTATACCGAAAAAACAACGATATCGACATTATCGACAAAGAAACCACGGAAGTTTAAATATTTTTCCCCAATATCTCCAAAAATAATAGCCGTATAGAATTGAAGTTTGGTACACTACTTTCGAATATGAACAATAGTTTCTGGAAAAAAAATTCTTTCAAAATTAAGTGACCTTACGATGCCAGCAAAAATTCGCTAAAAGTTGCGCGTCGCTATGCTTCAACTAACTGCCAAGTTTCAATCAAACCACTCCAGGATTTTCTGAAATATCAGGGAGATAACCTCAAAAATTCAAATGGCTATAACTCCGAAGCCATTTGGCCGGTTTGGCACTTTAACTCCGTTCGATAGTTATCGTGTCCACGGCCGGACGGACAGAATCGATTTTGACACCGGATTTGTCATCAGTTGTGACTTTGTCGTTTGAGACCATTTTCCGCTCAAAATTCAGAAATTACAGACATTTGTACAAAACTATAGCACGCTGTTTCCATAGAGCATGAGCGCAAAAATATGTAAAATTCTGTAATTTTTTCCTCGGTATCGCTGTTTTGTCTGAAATAACGCATAACATACTGATCCAATCATGATAAAACTTCAGCTGGTTTACAACTTCGTGCAGAATTTTGTGATGATCGTATCATTGAAATATTCGAAAGAAAAATTCGACATTTTTCTAGAAAAAACATTATTTTCGGAAACTATTCAGCACATTTGAAGAGGACTCGCACCGACCTTCAATTTTTCATAGCATAATAGTGTACCTCATTTCAGTTCGATCCGGTTCCAATTTTTGGAGATATTGAAAGAAATATTTCAAATTCGTTACCATGCGGTCATCTCACGTATTGACCCCGCCCAACGTACTGATGGAAAGATTTAGCGATCTTGTTTTCCTATTATTCCCATGAAATTCTGCATGAACATTCAAGCTTTCATTCTTCAATCAAATAATCTGAAAGATTTTCAAAACCAATACTGCGCGACTTGTATCTCGAAAAAAAACTCTCGGTAGAGCCAACACTTTTAAGTCTTCAAGAATATTTTCCTCTCAATTACCTCTTCGTAAACTGATTGGTCCTGTTGTGGAAATTCAATCAAATATTTGGAAACAGCGCGGATTATATACACACCGGCACAATTAGAGGAACGGCCAAAATCTCAACGAAGTTTGTAGTTCTTTTTCTCTTGAACCCTTCGGCCGATTTTAGGAAAGTTTTTTTCCTATTGTGGTTTGATTCCTCGGGAACATAACTGTTTGGATGGCGTCCTTAGTTACTCCGTTTTTTGTTATATACAGGGGTTAACGAAAAGTGTGAAAAGTAAGCTATTATTTGGAACACTCTATAGAGTGAATCGTTGGCAAGCGAGAATGTTTATTAACACTCAGATACTGCCTCATCTTTTTTGAATATTTCCGCGTTTTATTTATTCGTTGCGATATCTTAATTTTGAGAGGAATTGAAGCAGTTTATATGGAGCAGTTTGTTTCACCCATCTTCGAATATTTTTTATATTTTATTCGCGTTGAATACTCATGGATATATTGAAAACATATCTCATCTTCATGAGATGAATTGATTAAACAAGATGAAAAATCCATAAATGAGAGAACTGATATAAAAGCTTTACATACAGCATATGTATGTCATTAACAAAATTAAAGATTAGATCTGATAGTTCAATTCAGAGTGGTCAATTGACGTTCGCACACCTAGATGTCTGTGTGACATATTTCAGTACCTAAAAATGTTGAATGTGTCAGTTGTTTCATGATCGTTCTCTGTTGATGTTGTTTAAGGTGTATTCATTTCCAACTTTTGATGCTATGACACATAAATCACAAAAAAAACTGGCCCTGAAGATGGTTTTAGAATAAAACCAAAACTAGTCGGCGTTGTTTTAATTTTGATTCGATCCTTTTACCTTCATGCTGTGATTTCAATTTGAACCATCATGAAATGATGTCAACAACCGAGAAGAGTCATTTGGATGCAAAAGACTGTGTAAAGGAGAGTATAAAACATACCTATCGATTTCGAAGAGCGTTGTAAGGTTCTTTCAGTCTGCTAGCTGCTAGCAAAGTCACCAAATAAGTTTCTGTGTACATTCATTGGTTATTGCAGGCTGGCCTGCTCCCAGTATCGATCTAAAATTAATTTTCGATGTGTCAAAGTTGTTGACCGCTCTGTCGCTGATAAGCGCCTATAATTTCGACGGTAATGCACTTTTCACATCGATCTGATAAACGTCAGTGATTACTGTCACTTATTAATGACTAGAGGGATGAAGTAAAGGCCGAAATTAAGTCCCGTGTTGTACGAGCAAGAATCAACTTAGTGGTCGTGGTAGATCGAACTTTCTGCGAGAAAATGCAGCGGAGAGTTCTTCCAAGGCCCGTAGGGTATTAGTGGCTTACTGGCCTGCAGAAATGAGTGGTTTGCCAATTGAAAATAAACACTCTCGGCCCTCGATCAGATCAGTGCCGAAATAAGCCTCTCTTCTCAGCAAATTGTAATTTGCGGCATCGTCTTTCATCGGGGAGATTCAACTCGAGAATATTTTACGTGTAAAGCTGTCTGAGGGAATACAATGAAAATGTTGGCCCAGAATGAAGAACAGTAATTAGCCACATTCAAGACGCAAACGAATAAACTGAGAACATTTTAATGAACACGCAAAAGAAATACGAAAGTTTCTTTATCTTGTTATCGTGTGGATGTAGCTCGAAACCCGACATTTGTTTTTTTGAAATTTAAATAACCCATTTGTCAACTTCAAACCGTTGGAAGAACAACTGCCTGTCTACACCAGAACAACAAACTTCGTAACACAAACTCGTTAACTTACGTTCCCTCCTTTCTTTGGCATTTTCTGCTAGAAATGGAGAAAGCACGGAATACAATGCAATATTTAGTTCCTAGATAAAAAACGGTGACAACAAGCAAGTGTCGACAATAAAAACATAATTGTATGTGATGAGAACGCCACAGAAATGGAGGCGAATTATGGTTTTTTGCTACAGAAAAAATTTCTGTAGCGAATCATACTTGAAATTTTCTGAGATGTGGACAGGAAAAATTGTCCTCTAGATAATTAGAAAAATTCAGATCCGATCTAATTGGAACTTCTTGGTTTATCGTAAAATGATGACACGAAACCTCCAGACCGCTATTTTCATCGAAATGCTTGATCCAATCTCTATTTCTGAAGATATTGGGGAAACACGATTTCTAATGGGAATCATTAGACACATTCGACGAATTGGGCCTTCGTTACTGGGTATGAATTCTTTTCATGTCATGAAATATTGAAGTATATTCGCAAATTATATTGTCTGCGATTGGCGAAATTGATTATTGATATGCGAAAAATTTACGGAGATCGGATTCTTAAATGAGTGAAATCAATTAATTGAAACATGCACATTCAAAATTTCATTTCCCAATATTCACAGGAAAAGTTATTTCTTGCAGTCGATATCCGTCACTCCGCTGCAGCGGTAATTTTTGCGCGCTTGTTCCGGGGAGCAGCGCATTATCGTTTCGTCACTATGTCTGTAATTTTCGAATTTTAGCCGAAAATGGTCTTAAAAATTGGGTTGAACACCCTGAGGGAGAATCCTTGGTCAAATTCAATTATGTCCGTCCGTAGTTTAGGGAGGCCCATTTGAAATTTTGGGGTTAATTCATCGATATCTCAGGAAGTACTGAATCGATCAATCGATCAAAAATTCACTTCCGAAAATATGAGGAAGAAATATGACAAATTTCCATGTTATTTGGAATCTCAACGTTATTTCCGCAACTTCTCAAGGAGTACAAATGCATTTAACTTTTTTTTTGTTTTTTTTATTTGGTATAGACTCGTCTTAATTTTATGTTTTAAATATTTTAAATTCATACTGAATAAATTCATCCATTTCCTTCTATGTTATGATTTCATGAACATACATTTCAATGAAATGTATCATTTTAACGGAACAAAATAGAAAAGGAATGCATAACCGTTTTGAAAAGCATTTCAATTCAAAAAGTAAATTCTTGCTGGAATAAGTATGAAGTAGAAATTTATTCATCAAATTTCCATTTAGAATGGCCATATTAGATGTTACATTTTCAAATTTCAAATACTAGTATGATAGTCTTGATATCTTTGATGGAGCTCGAAACAAATTTTCCTGAAGTGTGAGTATATTATAGAAAATATTTTTTCTAATCGAATCAATAACCCAAGGTCATCTGTTCAATTATAAATTTGACAATCAGAAATGATTAGAAATCTCGAGTGCAACAAGAAAGAACTCCGTCCGTGAACGACTCTTCCTCGGAGTCTTTGAATCTGAATGAAATGGCCCGGTGACTGAAAATCACGTCGAATTGGAAGGATTCGGAACATATCGCTCCGGTGACACACCAGTCACAGTGTCAAAATCACACTTTCATCATTATATTATTTCTAGAATCTGCCCATGGCAAATAGGTTAAATCGCGAAATCCGCAAGGGCGATTTTCTGTAAATAACAGGTTTGATTCAATTTGAATAGTTCAGACATTGGGAATGAAAACCCAGAATAAAACCTGAAAAATATGGTAGAAGCATACCCAGAAAATCAAACTAATGAAGAACACATTCCTTTAATTCTTTGAATTATCTCGTTCCAGAGAAAATCGGAAAGGAATTAGTTAGAAAAATGCCTGAATTCGCTCAGATATGAACTTCCGTTGCGGTATCCTGTAAATAGCCGTAAACAAATTATGTAAAAAAATTGAAATTTTCTAAAACAGGAAATGTAGGAATTATGGTAAAAACGAACTGCGTACGGTTGAATCTGCTCAGCTTATATATAACTGTCAATTTTAATTCGACAAGAGATTAATGAGCAGTTCAATTGGATTCAGTAATGAAACAACCTGTATGATTATGTCCAAAAGCTTCGTTAAACCGATGTGGGATATAGGCCTCTAAACATAATCCTTTATTGCTGGTTCAAAACACAGTGGAAAAATATAGGCCGCATAAAACTGGAATAATTCTGGCGAAAAGGCTAGAGAGGAATAACTGGTGGAAAATATTCCTCTTCATTGGGAACTTTATTACAACCTCGATCTAAATTGGTGGAAAAAAATATCCACAGTATCCCCCTTTCCTTGATAATCTCAACTGAGGCTTTCAAGGGAATTATACAGCTTTCAAAATGGCATTTCAACATTTTTGAAATGAAACCCGATCGTTACAAGAGAGGTATGATTGCTTTAACCTATTCCGTACTTCACACACGTTAGTTCTTTATGCTTCGTTTCTCATTTTAATGCCAGAACAACTTCAACGCGGTAATTTTTGAGTTTCCTGAAAAAAAGCCATTTTAAATGAATAACTTTCAGGAATATTGAAGAAAACATTGATGTAAACTTGAGAAATCTGAAGGTACTAGCGAAGAAGGTGATTACTCAGATGATATAGATAATGAAAGTATCATAAAGATAGGTTTGTAAAAGCTCTGATACATAGTATCGAAATTTGGATTCTTCAAGCTTTCTCCTGAAAGCATCTGCGTTTTTCAAGGATTGTGTTATTTCAATTTCCCTCTGAAAATTTAGCGTGAAATGATTTCTGGGCCAAAATCGCATTTTCCCTTCCTTTATTTGCCCAAAAAAGGGATTCATTTATTTTTTGGTTTGAAATTTTATTTCTTGCAATCGTTTAGTCTTTCCTACCACTGTCGAGGAAAAATTATAAACAATACTTTGTGAGACGCCGGGTATTTTTCTTAAGGCAAAATGTGTTTTTATTGTGAAAATTAATAATAATCAAAGTGAGGAATGGTTCATCATTCATCAACAGATATTCTTTCTTGTTAAATGTTTGTTTATATTGATAATAATAATATAGTTTATTTTTCAAAAATATATAGTTTAATTTTTTTTTGAATGAAACGCAACGTAAAATAATTCTTGGTTGAAAGAGGGGACTCTACTGAAAGCTACTTTATTTCCTTTTAAATTGGCGTGTTAATTTTTTAATGTTAAATTCACTGATAGAATCAAAAATCTGTCCGTATGACACCAAGATCATTTTTTCCTCGGAAACCTAATTCATGACTGTTTGATTCTTCTGCTGTGTGTTCATCCTATCATAGTAGAATAGGAATTGAAACTCCTTATTATCATTATTCTTCGGAAACTAACGATGAGCTGAAACATTTATTGAGAATGATCGCTCGCTCAACACTTGTAAAATCATCGTAATTTGAAAAAAAATAAATAACACACTTGACTGCGTTCCCAATTTTTAATTCGAAATATCTTGTTGACGTGCATATTTTGGGTCTCTTATCCCATTTTCCAAGCTCAAAAGATTTGAACAGAACCTGGAACATGCATGTTAGCCAACAAGATATTTTGCCTCAAAAATTGTACACGTAGTCATGTGTATTATTTATTATATGTCAGAAATCATTTCATGTTTTCGATACACAGTCCTAATTATTTCACAGGGGTGTTCAAAATCAATTACTTGAATTGTTACAAGCTTTTGATTATCACAAATTGAAATACCTGAGCTTAGACGGTTTTCAAAAAGGGTCGTGAGCCTGATCACACTATTCCTCCAAAATGAAAGTAACTCAAACACAAGTCAAACAAACCACTCGTTTATTTACAATTGCATTAAATCTAACAATTTTTTGAGAAAATTTGACCTGGTAGCAGAGTGAAAAATTAGACAGATAAATATTTACAATTATACAAAGATATGGAGTTGACTAGGAATATTCTATATATACAAGGGAGATTCAGATATATGTTTATATGTACAAAATTTCTCGAGAACATTTACTTCCCTGGTCTGGTGGGGTTCCAGGCTGGTGGTATGCCAATCATAACGAAGTTGAGCTTGTTCTGTTGCGTCTCTTCCCATAAGACGAAGTCGTGTGCTTCCGTGACCTCTACGTCAAACCTCTTCAGGTAACCCAGTTAGAATTCGTGAAATGCAGTGAATTGTGCTCAGAAAAATAAAATGAAATTCAGAGGCATGTATGAATAATATGCCATCATGAACCTTCGCATCTTATTTTAGGAGGATTTCGCATCATTTTTTAGGTTTTTTCTGGGTTTTCATAACCAATATCTGAAACAGAACCATTAAAAATTAAATAAAAATTGTTTTCTCGTGAAAAACGCCATCGCGGATTGCATGATTAAACTATTTGTCAAGGGCAGCATCTTGGAAAACAGATTGCTCAATGAGCAATGCAGGAACAATATGAACGATAAACAAAGCGACCTGTGACGTTTCAGAGTACAAATCTTAACTCAAAACGAAAAATCGAAAGAAAATCATTTCTGAAATATTTTGTTTGTCTGATGAAGGAGTCTGATTTGTACTCTGAAACGCCACAGTTCGCTTTGTTTATCGTTTCTATTGATCCTGTATTGTTTATTGGACAATCTGTTTTCCAAGAACAGCCCTTGACAAATAGTTTAATCCTGCAATCCGCAAGGGCGTTTTTCATGAAAAGACATCTTTATTTTTTAATAGTTCTGTTTCAGATAGTAGGAGTGAAAACCCTTAAAATACCCAAAAAATAAAATAATGCTGTGAACTTGTTTTGCTGTTCAACAACATGCAGAAAAAATCTTAGGCAAGCATGCAGAATTGCTTCAGTGCAGAAGTGTCATTAGAAAAATCACTTTTTACTCAGGCACTGTGGAAAACATGCATGCAATATAAAAGTATAAATAATTGAATATATAAAAAAAGAAAGAATACTCAGTGCAAAAATAAAATGGCGAGGCATTCCTAGTCAAATGAATAGGTATAATATAATAAAAATTGAATATTCAATCAGTACAAAAAAAATAAAACAAAGTAACAAAAGCGATGCTAGTAAATAATAGAAACTTACCCCTCATTTAAAGGTTTTCTTATTCTATAAGAAATTTTTGAATTGAATTCGAATAATTATTGATTAGCGACACCTTTACTCGATTCAATCAGGAACAAAAAAAGAAGGGAATCGATTGTTCATCGCATCAGACACACACTAGTGCAAACATTTAATGAATTTTTCGTGTAGAACGCTACAGAATCAAAGATGTTTTGAAAACACGAATATTTCGAAATTAACTATTTATAATAAACTGATAACCCACTTTCGAAGTATACCAATAGCTGTCCTTCAGGCACTAGAAGGGATACGGGAATGCGAATCAAAGAGTGCTCTAACGGTTATAAAAAATTTCGAAGCCATACTGTTTCCAATGAATTTTTTGGGATTAAAAGTAACAAGTATTTATTTTAGTTTCTATTTTGAACAAAATTGTAGATTTTGAAAGTTTTTCAGAAATGTTTTTTTTAGTTGAATCAAAATTCTCTGGACTACTGCATTAGTTGCAAAACATCTGATGGCAAATATTTTTCACAGTTCCCTTTCAAAATGTTCCGACAATTTTTTCGATGAATGAATTAAGAGAAACATGCAACAATATATTCCACGCAAGGAAAAAAATGTTCAAATAAAGCCGCCAAAGGCGCAGAAAAATCAACCGAGAGGTGCAGACATCCATTGTTTTGAAAAAATACGAATATCTCGAAAACATTTATGTCTGTACCTATAAAATTTTTCATAGCTGATAGACAACCCTTAAGTCTACATTTTCACCTTTAATGAGTCCTTTACGAGACACCTATAGAACTCAATTTTATCAAATTATCATCTTGGATCCCACAACAAAGATTTTGCGGTGACATTACAAAGTCTCTTGATTCGAAGCCGAACCTATTAATTTCCTTAGCATCTAATTCTAAAGTTTTTCAATTGTGTTTCGTCGAATCCAGCACTTCGATTCGGAAAGCCTATTTACTGAAAATATACGCATTTACCTGTCGCTGTCAAAGTGGAACATTTTAGATTAAGAAAGTTATGGAGATTAAACGTTTGTAGGAAAGCCCACAAATTCCATAGTCTGCTTGTTTCTTGTTTTCATTCCTCCTTTCTCCCATCTTCGTCTCTCATTCACTAACATTTTGGCATCCCTCGGGAGCCTTCATTGAGCTACATTACGTTAGTCAAGAGATGGGAACATGGCGCTTATAAAAATACAACCTTCCGACAATGACGATGGACGATTCTACTCTTTAATTAGATCATTATCTTTTTCTCGTTTCTTCGCATTTTATATTGTAATCATCTGTCTCATCTTTGTTTTGATCAATTTTTAATATTTTGAATTCTTTCAGTGAAAAATGCGTTTCCAGAAGTGCAGGGTAAGTACACTGAAATGGCACGTGTCATGATTTAAGCACGATGGAGAAACGCATGTTATATTATGTTCGTTCGATTTTCGTAGGGAAAATTATCCACTGTTGAAAAGGTGATCTCTTGCACTTTTTCGGTATTGTTATTGTGGTATTAACGATAATCAGTTGGTTTAATTTTTCGTTTTGTGTTCTAGCATGTACAAAGGTATATTTTTGAATCACATCTTTACTGCATGTATGAATATTTCATTGATAATTCATTCTGTCACTTACTTATAACTCTGCATTTTTGGAAAAATTCGAGAATTTTGGTACCTCAGCGTTAGCATGATATAGTCCTCATTCCACTATGAAAGCTGTTCCAATCAAAGTGCATGATTTGACTTTTATACTCAAAAGGTTTTATGTAGTGAAGTATTGAAATATTCACTGATTTTTCGTTTAATTTTATGAATAATGAAATGTTATGAATTCAAAAACCTAGGCATGAAAAAACTGATGGAGAATTCATATACAATTGGGACATCGTATATCGAAACGAGTGGTTGAATTCAAGAATACAGAATGTAGATCATAAAAATGTTTCATTCAAAGTCGAATATGCTAAACTTTTGCCAGTCAATTCGGCCATTTTGCCCTTTTCAACTGGGATGGAATCGAATTTGCAATTCATGAAATGCGATGATATTCGTGAACCTCAACGCATGCTTTTCGTTCTGAAAAATTCGAACAGAAGAGTGCCGTAAAGTGTAGAGTAATGTATTATGATGCTCTAGAGTTCTTGCTGCGGAAGTGTATGAATAAAATATGCTGGTTAGTTGGATGAAATACTCTTCGTACAAATGTGTGTATCGAAGTATTTGAATTGGACTCACTTCGACCATTTTGTATTGCAGGAAATTGTGTGCTAGGAATCATTTAGAAACGCCTTGAAATTCATCAAATTGTTTACCGATTGAATTAGTGACTGCTGTCAAATATACCCAATCTTTCGTAAGATACATAAGTCTAAATAAATCCGTTGCTAAATAAGTACAGTTAATGAACAAGAAGTATTATCGAACTGTGATTTTACGATTTCGACTTAAACCTTGAAAAATATTTGGAGCCAACCGAAGGTCGTCGTTTTTTGCTTTCCAAAAATGGCGGTACAATGGACTTTAAACCGATACAGGTTATCATGGCTGCAGTAACAGAAAAAATATTGATCTTATCCAGAAATTAATTGAAGAGGGAAAAGACGATGGTAACCACTGAAACTGAATTTCGAAAAATTAAAATTTATCTAACAAAATGTAGAAAATAATGTGAAGAAAAATTTTCGTCATGCAAAACTGTATTTTCTTTGAAGGGAGAAGACTGCTTATGCAGAAAAAAATTCCGAGAGATACGGGACACATATAGGATGTTGCTGAATAAGTGCCGCAACGGAAAACTGTATATGAGCTTTTGTACACAGACACCAACTCCTACGCTACTAGAAAATAAGAAAATTTTCACACGAAATTTTAAAGCGCCAACTATTTCCACACAAACTTGATTCTCCTGGTTAATTACTCTAAAGTCAACTATTTTCGAGAAAAATTACCACTATGAGAAAAATATCTTTTGTGAACAAGGACAATATATTTATAAACGAATAAAAATCTAACTTGATTCATTTAGTAAGTTATAATTAACAATTTCAATGGAATTCAAAAACACAAAGAATTTTGATCTATTATAATTTTTGACGCTCTGTATCTCAAGAACAAAAGCCCGGAGAGAAAAATGTAGGATGAAAAAGTGTTTCCTTCTTTATAAGGAATCTACAGTTTCTGTTGCTACACTTTTTCAGCAACTTTCTGTGTATAAATCATATAAATTCATAATTATATCTATTATATTCATTCAATAAGCTTCTGAAATTATTCAAAGATTTCTTCTGCTTACTTCTATCCCAAAAAAATATATTTATTCGTCAATGGAGGGGTCATATATCCATCTGATTGACCTCATTTCATTAATAGAAGTCAGAAATCAATCATAACGAAACATTGCCTTCAGTGTACGTTGAATAACGAAACTAGATTAAAATCTATTGATTGTTCTTCGTACCTTCAATATCATCGTTGACCATCTGAATCATTTTGAATATGAAAAAAGGAAATCTAATTTACTTCATAATATGGAATAAGGAAAAAGGAAAGTATTCATTTCCGTAGCAATGATGTTTTGAATGTAGATCCGAGTAAATGAGTTTACTCAACGTTATCAAATGTCAACATAATACCGAGCCTGAGGTACAACTGCCATGAATAAATAAATATTCTGAAGAATATTTATGGACAAAGTGGTGATTCTAGTTGATGGACTTGATCAGCGGATATTACTGATTTGCTTTTATAATTTTTGATGAAGCGATAAAAACAAATATGAACCAACATCGATGTATCCTTTCCCCTATTGCATTCACATGACAGGCTTTTCGAACAATTGAATCATATACCTCGTTTGCTTTAGTAAGAAATGTATAAGTGTACCTATATTGGAAAATGTGTAGGGCTTCATTAAAAAAACAAATAAATGAGGGCCGCTTACAAGCGGGCGAGTTAGGACTGAAAAGCATGCATCTCTATTTGAACACTGAAGCCTACATTTTAAGATGTCAATTTTCACGAGGAAAGCCCAAGTGTCTGGAGCAGTATGAATTACTCTCGAACATTAGTCCATGAACCTCTATCCGAACAAATTCCGAACGTTTCAGTTTCACTTTACAGAATGGGTTCTCATGCAGAGGTGTTATAATTTTCGCGCAAAACGTTGTCGATTTGCATGGTGTATTTCTTGGAGAGATCGCTCAAGTTCATAATCAGATAAGATAGTAGACCGAAAAGTAATGACTTCAAATTCTGGCCATCGACAATTCTCTACTCACCTCACATACATACAAGAAGATTATGAATAAAGTATGCTTCCAGATAAAGGAAGCACATCTGGTTTTTGTCAGTATTTTCAGAAATACAACCCATTGTTCCCTATATCTGATACTGCTATCGAAGCTTTAGAATCATATATTCAAAGGTGGATTACCTATCCTCTCCAGTTTAGATTACAATACCTAACATGGATTTGGCGGCTCAGCTTCATTTATATTCATAGAAAAATTAAATAATTCAGTTGTCGAGGCCGTAATGGATAATGAAACCAATTCAGATGGATATAGTTCAGATGTTCGACATGTTTATTAATAAATCAATATTCTACTTCGATATATAACGGAACTAGTTACCTCCATCGTTGGTCACACCTTGTGCCGTATTGTTTCACTATTTTTTTTTGTAATTTGAAGATCTATATCGATACCTTATGGCACTCTTGGGGTACAGAAATAGTCAAATTCTTTTCAGTCTGCTTCAGAATATTAATCGAGTAAGATTTCGTCTGATAAAGATATTATATTTTCATACACATTGGCACGAAAACTGACGTAGAATTTGTAGAAGGTACAGATGTACAATTTCGTAAAATTGGTAGTTGGAATAGATGACTTGGTTTACTACAAAACAGGAAATAGCAACTGTCCGAAAAAAAGCATTCGGTATTTTGATTCAAAATGCCGATATATACATTTATTGGCATGAGAACGCTGAAGTCTTGTTCTCAGTAATCTCTACCTACATCTCCTTGCGAAAAGTATCTGAAGCAAATAATCGAAATGTTTCAACAGAAAATCGTTGGCCACAGTTCTTCAAACATCTTTCTATATTATTCCGATATATATTTATTTAAAGTAACTTATTCCGATATATATAGTGTATATCTACGTATCACAATTGTACAAGTGGGAAAGGAGAACCCATGTTCTATATCGAAATATTTCGGGCATGAAAAAAAAGGAATTCCTGTTCCCGCTCGATTCAAATCAATTTTTATCTCCTGAAATATCGAAATTTCTGAACGTTTATTTTCTTAATCTTTTAAATATACCATATTCAAATTTGTGTTGTGGCATTTTGCAACAAATCACCTAGGTCAGTGTTCCGTTTATTTACTGCCACCTCAGGTATGACCAAATTTCGATTTGAGAGTTTCTTTTATCAGTCCACATCTGGCAATCCCCTGTAGCTGCAGAATTTGCAGTAATTCGCGAAATGAGCCTTAGTTCCGAAGGGGTGAAACCATAGCTTGCCGAAGTCGACAGTGCGGTAGCAAATTTATTTAGATTTCATGTTTCCTCTTCATGAATAACGATATAATGGTAAATGGGATTAGTTTCTAGCAGCAATTATCATAGAAATAGTAGTATCGGAGCTCGGGGTGAATGCCAACGTTTATGGCACATTTGAATCAATAAAGCGGACCGTGTTATCGAAATCTCTTTGAGCGTCAACATCATCTGCACACACACTTCGGCGCCATAAACTGCTCTGGAATTAGAATACGTTGATGTTGATCACTTCTGGTGTTGAACGCAGTCATGTACAACACCAGTGGGAAATAGTATCTCAAGTGTTGAAGGGGAAATTTTTAGTTTGATTTCTACTGTGTGTTTCAGAAAAACGCTGCAAATTTGACACAAGGGTTCATTATTTTCTCAGTTAACTAACCCATTGATATCTCAAATGAAACTTATATACATTGCGCGTCAAAATCATGGAACAAATTCATTTTCTCAGAAGAAAAATATTTGGCAACAAAAACCAAAAACAGGTCAATTTTTTTTCACTTTTACCAAATTTTATGCATTTTTGAAGGATTTTTGTTGCACATTATGCCATCTCCATCAACCCTCTGAATTTTTTTAATAAGGAAAATGGGTCATGTGGTACTTTGGCAAGGTCTTTGTATCTTCTTTACAGGAGTGCAGAAATTTTCAAGAAAAAATTTTTATTTTGGAAAAATCAGTTACTCCAAAGAGGTTATCAGTATGTGCACTTCGTCATGGCTCATGTACTTTGAGACGATGGTTCCTGATGAAATTTGTCACCGAATGAAAGTCAACCATTACAGTTTTTTTTAGCACAACTACGAACCCTTTAATGAAGAAAAAAATGTTTTTCACGTGAGGGGGTTGAATGTTGTGCATGAACAAAACTGTAATGGTCGACTTTCATTCGGTGACGAACTTCATCAGGTACCATCGTCTCAAAGTGAATGAACCATGACAAAGTGCACAAACTGAAAACCTCTTTGAAGCAGCTAATTTTTCAAAAAAATAATTTATTCTTGAAACTTTCTGCACGCCTGTAAAGAAGCTACAAAGACCTTGCCAAAAAAGTACCATATGACCTACTTTAATATATATGATAATATTAAAAAAATTTAGAAGTTTGATGGGGATGGCCTAGGGTGCAACAAAAATCCTTCAAAAATGCATATAATTTTGGTGAAAGTGAAACAAAAATTGACCTGTTTCAGAATTTTGTTGCCAAATATTTTTCTTCTGAGAAAATGAATTTGTTCCATAATTTTGACGCACACTGTATATAACGATTGATTATGGCTGATTCAGACAAGGGAAGATATACGCCAATCGAATATGTTACAACTACAAGAAAAATGTCTGTTGATACTAGTAGAATCATCCCAAGAATGAAAGCACGAATGATGTGATGTGAAAAATCGAAATTATGTGGGAAATATCACATTTAGATATTTTTGGATTCACAGAATTAAGGATTCGATTGAATATAATACCCACCGGACATCTTTAGAATTTTATTCTGTCCATGTTTATTTTATTGGTTTTACGAATTGTGAAAAAATGAGTTGCATTAATTCAGAACACGCATTGATTTGTTATGATTTTGAGTATTTCTTTAGTCTTGTGCTTTTGAAAATGGTTGGAATTTCGAATTTCTAGGTTAAATTCATATATTTAATAAACACTTTCAAGGCTCACTTCGATGTGAAGATTCTTTTTGCTATTATATAATACTGGTCATTCACCATAGAATATTGTGACATATTTCATTTTGTGATGCCGATTTTAACTCAGTTTCATCTATTCCACTTCGTCTTATTGATTGAGAGATAAATTGGACTGTTCCTGTATAAAGCTTCGAACCTTTCCTGTATCTATATATCCATGGGACATCATTACCATTGTATGTCCCAGGTAACGAAATTCTTCGACCTTTCTTTTTGGGGTTTATACTCCTAGTCGAAATATATGAATGTGTATATGTTTAGCAATCCTAATTTGGGATTTACCATTTTGTTCTTGTAATGTCTTATTCTTGATTGAATTGTATTCTTCAGAATGAAAAAATCCAGCATTCAGTAAAAGTTTTACGACCAGTTTAGTGTCCAAGAAGGAATCTGAGTTTTGTCTTTGTCCGTGATCTCTTAGAGGTGAGGAAATAGTTAGAGAGTTGATGCTTTGGCTTGCCAATTTCTATCACTATAAATTAGCACACAAAATCAGGCACTGAATGAAAATAACGTATTTGAACTGAATTTTGAATGAAGACTTACGTCCTAATGACTTCTTCCGAGGGGTTCAAGAACGCTGATCGACTAAGATTTGCAGATGAAATGCTAGAGATGCGTTCAACTCAAAACAATCTTCTAAGACCCAGTCGACGAATCTGGTGCAATTGAATCTCAATGGCAGTTCAGAAATGACTGCACTCTTGCGAGCAATGTGTCATCACGTTGTTGCCAATCCATTCTTTCGAGGATGCAGGATTGCTGGCATGACGAAAGTTGGCATCAATACTAATAAATCACGAGGACGAATATCTGTCGATAAATCAACAAATATTCCACCTTGATCAGAGCTAATCATCCAATCAACCAAAACATCTACACCGAGGAAGCGGATCCAAGAAGAATTACTACAGCTGTCTCACAGTTATTACTGATCGTCAGACCATCTTACCTTCGATAAAACCGCTAAATAGGAATCTAGACACTTGTCACCTTTCAGATGGAATACTGCAGTATAACTACGTACAGAGCGCCATCTTACAGGAGCATCTTGCGAATCCTACCTTCGAGTGCAGAATTCTTTGATTGATGTGCATTACGTTCATCCTTTTGTCGTATCAGGTCCGTGCATCTGCGCTTTTGACGTTGAGAAACTCCGTCACGACTTTGAAAACACTCGGTTCATGTGGTTTTCCCACAAGACGATAACGTCCAACATCTGACAAAGAGAGGAATTGATACCCTATTTTTGTCAGACTGCAAAATCGCAGATGCAGCAACCTGATACGACAAAAGAATGAACGTCAAGCACATCGATCAAAGTATTCTGCACTCGAAGGTAGGATTCGCAAGATGCTTCTAGAAGATGGCGCGCTTTACGTAACTATACTGCAGTATTCCATCTGAAAGGTGACAAATGTCTAGATTCCTATTTAGCGGTTTTACCAAAGGTAAGATGGCCTGACGATCAGTAATAACTGTGAAACAGCTGTAGTCATCTCCTTAGATCCGCTTCTTCGGTGTAGATGTTCTGGTTTATTGGATGATTAGCTCTGATCAAGGTGGAATATTCGACATTTATCGACAGATATTCGTTCTTGTGATTATGTTTGTATTACTACTGGAGCTTTTAAACACCATTAAGCCTTTTGAACGCTTCGTATGAAATTATTCCATTGATGGGAATTGTCATTTTTATTGCATCATTCGAATGCTATACGATTGGAAAATGGTTGTTTTATTTTAGTTTCAAAATGCATTATGAACAAAGTCAATAAAGGTCTCCTCACTCTGTTGTTCATCATTGCCTCTTTCTGAAAAAGCTGAGTTATGCTCGGAAGACGTGAGCGACTGGCGTGCATTTAATAGTCCAACAAGATCGATATGCGATTATGCGTCTAAAACAAACCTCGCGGCTTTAAATCATCAACAACCCCCTCAATTTACCAGACATTAGGAACTCCTAGGGTTATTCAACTTTTCCAACACGTAAACGATTAAATTGTCGAATAGAAATGAACCCCACCTGTACCAATACATCTTTAATTGTACCTCCTCCAATATCGAATTATGAAACCTTCAGAAACAAACCAAAACAGAATGGATAAAATTTTTCGATCAGAGGGTGACGAAGAATTTATCGAATGAGATAGTTGTAGTAGACAATAAGTTTTTTAACAAAAACTTTGTTTTTGGCTTATTATTTGATAAAATCAAATAATAAACCTTAGCGATTGACCAAAAGAAAATTACGCCCCCGAAAATTTCAAAGTTTACATTTTGAACTATGTAGATTTGAATGAAATAATGAAAAAAAAATCCATCTGTCCGTTGTCCGGGACCTCTGTAAGTACTGAACCGAAATCCGTGAAACTTAGTAGAAAAATCTTGTGTCGCTCGAGATTGATCCTCCAAGCTTTTCAGCAGGATCTGTTCCCCTTAGGGCTCAAAACTGAGGGTTGGAGGGAAAACAATATTTCTCGAAAACGTACCACCGAATGTTCATGAAACTCTCAACGTTGATTACTGTTGCATAACTCAACCTAATAATTTTCACCCGGATGATTTCCGACCAGTGGTCCCTGAGTTATAAAGAAAAGCGCTGCAAATTTTGGCGTGAAAAACCAATGAGTTATGAATAATATATAAGTTTCATTTAAGGTATCAAGGGTATTGGGTAAGTTAACTGAGAAAATAATAGACCCTAAAATTTGCAGTGTTTTTACTATGGTCACACCAGAACTAGATGACAGTTTTAACATTCCGTTTTCGGGCATATTTATAGTATAAGCTTGAGCAATTGTTACAATAAATTCAATTTCACTCGAAAGTCATATTGAAATTATGAAAATTTGCTTTGAAAAACGCCCTTGCGGATTGCGGGATTAAAATACTCGTCAAGGGAAGTTTTTTGGAAAACAGATTGCCTAATGAACAATAGAGGACCAAAACAAACGATAAACAAAGCGAACTGTGACGTTTCAGAGTACAAATTTTACTCTTTTATCAGACAACGGAGAAAATTTCAAGAATTATTTTGTTTCGATTTCTCGTGTGGATTTTTCTTTAATTTTAATAGTTCTGTTTCAGATATTGGGAGTGAAAACCCAAAAAAACCTAAAAAATTATGGGAAATCCTCACAAAATAAGCTTTAATCGATGAAATTTTTCAGTTTTGAACCGAAAATTGCCTTAAACGATCAGATTAACTGGCTGAAGGGTGAATTCTGGATCGAGTTCAGTTCTATCCGTCGGGTCGGTTGTTCCAACAAGACATGTACTCTGAACTTGATGGATTATGCACAAATCAAAATTAACTTCGCAGTCAACTTGAGACGAATTGTCAATGTCATATAAAATAATTGTTGGCGAACAGATTCTAAATTTGTGCACCGTTATAACAGAGAAGGCAACAAGACGGATTCTTTTTAGTTCGCGCAATATACACTTTTTTTCTAACACGTTTCTATTATTTCTATATATTTTTAATATGAATGCTTTTTACATGTTTATTGTTAACTGGCAATAAGGGTGGAAAGGGTCGACATAAAATATAAGCTAAGTCCATAATTTTTCCTTTTCAAACGGAATTCTTTCCACTATTTAACATTCAATCGGAGTGTGGATATTCCATCTCGTCGAAACGTCAAACCATAATTTTATATTACTTTGAAGGTAAATACCACCCTGATAAACGTGCTTGGGTCGTGTTCCTTTGTTAAGGTATTTCCGATCCTGTAGTGTACTTTAAAAGGAACACAATAACGTCACATTAAATAGGTTCACACTAATAAGTTGCCGAAAGCTAGATAGATTCATCCTCGACAATTGCGAACCCTGAACTACTTTTTACACAAGCCTCATTGTTGGTTTGTAACCCTAGGAGATGGTAGGTAGGTATCTCGCTTTCGCTTATAACATCAAAGTACAAAATGCCGCCGTTCTTTACCTCTCAGTATTCTTTCGGTTCGATAATTTTGTTCGAGTTCCGAAAACATTTTATTTTGTGTCGTTTTCCATTCATTCATTTCCACAAAATCTTACAGTAACAACTTTACTAAACCTCATTATTTGTCGAGAGCCCCAAACGATGACATAAAGCTCAGAGGCGCATTTTCAGGGGTTTTGTGTTATTTATTTCCTGCATCTATCAACACGTTTGGTTGACTTCCTGAAATCTGTTTGAGTGCGGTCAGGTTCGTTAATTGGGTTCTATAGGGGATATCCAGAATTATTATGCATCAATTTAGTCATGTTGAATTTTGCTATATTTGCTTTAATATAGTCTGATGCAATCGTGGTGAAGAAAATGTCGCATTCTACAATTTGAACCTCATATTATCATTATGCTTCGTAGTTATTCTGAGGTCAAAATTCTTCGAAAATTTATAGGTGGAACTCTTTACGATGGCAGCAACTCTAAGAGAGTGGTTGGGCTCTCTGAAAAACTAATCATTACTTCCATTCAACTGAAATTTCCCAAGAGCAAATAAATGTGATTCAGTGTTTCGAAATTAAAATATATTACAAGGAAGGACTGTTTTTTGGGCGAGGGATAAAGCCTGGCAATCACGCCCATAGCTCATAAAAGCTCATAGAAATGCACCCCATTTGAAATGGTGCGATCTAATGGAGTGGGATAGGCAATAATTGAACAGAGATGATGACATGGACTTATACAAATATCCATTGAGCTGCCCGCTAAATCGACAGCAGCATTAGATACAGAATTGAATATAACCCCTCCGTTCTCAATAGTTTCACCCTTATAGTGCTTTCGACTCAGGCAATTTTTTCCACATGATTTTCTCTCTGCTTTCATTTAGCCACGGTACACCTAAAGGTGGATATTCATCTGAGCAAATGTGCGCACTCGAATAGATGTGCGGCAAAAATTTAATTATTTGTCATGTTGACATACGTCCACATTGAGCATACTTACACGGACACTGGGTATTCACTCACGCTATCCATGCGTGCGCGAACAGTGCGCGCGCACATTTGCTCAGATGAATTCCCACTTTAAAACAAAAGTTTTGTGTAATACCTTTTATTCATTAGCGGAGGTCTTATCTAAGCGAGGATCGAAGAATGAACCGAAACTTTCGAACTGCAAAAACATGTTTCGTTTTATCCCTCAACGGTCCCACAGACTTCGTTCATATTTGCCGATTGTAATCGCGTCCTTCAAAATCATTTTTTTGTTTATAAAGAGTGATTGTCTTTCAACATTTCTGTGCAATCGAGATGTTCTGAATGACGTTCAAAATCGTAGTAGGTTGGTAAATGTTACAAATTGACCTCATAATTCAGCGTCGCAGTGTTTTCGAACGCAATAAAATTGAGCATTACTTTTCCAACTTCTCAACTTTACTATTAGAAGTTGAAAAAAACAACCTCCTCTGATTTTTCTACACTATATTATAGGGAGAAGGAAATTTGAAGTATTTGTTCTTGCATTATGCCCCCATTCTATTCTGTAGCATTTTCAGTCCCTTGAAATGAAGTCAAGGGATTGACATGCAGGGAACATCTACATAAATTTTAGGCGTAGTGTCTCGAAAGGGTGGATTATTAAGAAGAAATGTTATATGAAGTACCCCTTCTAATTTTAATCTAGAAATCAATAATTTTCTTGCATGTAAAACGGAATATCACAATCTCATGTTTTTCTCAATATCTTTCGATACAAGATCATATCACATACTTTCACAATTTGCTAATTCTGAATATTTCGGTATTGACAAGGATGAAATCGAGAGGCCAGGTCAAATTGGGTGAAACGCGGTAGATCGCCTACAACGTCACATGTCACAACCAGATTCTACTATCTATACAGCCGACGGTGTCTATTGGATTGGTAGGGTGGAAGGTACACTAAAAGACTGAAAAAGTGGGTATGACACGTTACGTCCTGTAATGCCGCAAAATTTCGATCGTTCAAACAACCAATATGTGGAACAAGTTCAAAGGATCGATTTCTGACTCTTCCTGGAGTTCAGGTGAACCAATAGGAACGAAAAACGTACGTTTCAATGCTCATATTGAACCCGAACAATTTGCAGTTTTTCCGTCAATCACATAAAATGAAGATACTATTTTTGTCAAATTTTTTAGTAGTATTTTAATTTTCAATAATGAAAAGAATCCTTTATTCGATTCCAAACATTCATGCTGCAACCAATTTCACTTCCAATCATTTCGTGAGCATCAAGGTCTCGTTCACAATTCTTCAACTAAGGCAAATGGGTCAACTTATTCAGAGTAGCAAAAGGTAAAATGTCGAGTAAATTGTTTCGTAATCCAGGAAATCGATTTATTCAGACATTCGGATGAAAAGGTTGTCCCATTTTTTCAAATCGGATTCCTTGTTCCGCTAGTTGATCGATACCCGAAATTCAAGGGATCGACTGTGCCAGAAGACAACGAGGAACAATTATGACGGCCGGGAGCAGAAGCCGATACCAAAATAGCCTATCATCCCTAAAGCGTTGTGGGGTGTTCGTATTGATTTATCTCCGTACTTGAAATCTTGCTGATGCCTGACGCACACCTAAATCCCCTCCTATTGTCGCATCCACAAAAAAGGACCGGCTGCAATCCTGTATCACACATAATTGATAATATTCCTTCATCACGTATGCATGGGTTGTTTGCATCCGCGAAAATTTACATTTTCTCGGCGACAACTGGGTAATTGCATTTCCAGAAGCCTCTTTCACGTTTCAACGCAACTGCGTTCGCTTTGATAGCTTGCGTTGACATAGGTGAAATGAACATACGACATTATAGTGTGATCTATATGCAGCTTGCACTCTCCTGCATTGTTTATAGTTATTAAAAAATATATTTTTCAGGTCAATATATAAATGGTCCCTGAATGCAGTACAACAGTAATTTTACATTCAGTATATACATATAAATGAAAATAATAATAGAGAACTACAAATTGGTCCGAAACGAATTATAATCTTAAAAATTGATTTGCGCACATTGACCCATAGCAACAGAATTCCAGACTCAAGTGTTACTTGATAAGGGTTGTCGGGACTGACCAGCCAGTGCATAACCAGACGTTGAATATAACATATGAGGCGCCGTTTGGGACAAAAGTGGGTTTACAAATATATTTATTTACGAGTTGATAGCAATTTCAGCAATTTCGATTGAATTCGGAGTTTGCGACGATAATCACTGCATATATTTGAGCAATAATACTGAATATTATTATACTCTTGTCAGAACGTTGCTCGAGGGTGAATCATCAACCTATTTATATTGAATTTGTTATATTCTTGAGAGTGCATTTCAAGAGCAACAAAACACAAAAACTTGAATTGATTAAATTTAGTTCAGGGTGAGAGTCACAAATTGTAATAAGATAAGTTCATCTAAACTAGTGTTTGATTTTCATCAACTCAATCCATTGGTACAAGCTTACAACAGAAAGTTGAAGCCGTCATTGAAATATACAGTCCACATAATTCAGTCATCAGGGTAAAAACAACAACATACAAGATTCTTCGTGATCTTACCAGCCTGATTGCTGACATTATCCTAGTTTTCTTCATGGTCCTTCGAGTCGGATATTCGAACCAGTGGAAAAATCAAATATCAATCGAAAATTTAACATTCTCAGGGAGGTCTTTTGCATGAGTTTTTTATCATTGGAATCAAATATTCTATCCGTAAGACTGCTGAAAAACTGTAACCGCCGTAAAAATTTCTATTTTCAACGGGAAAATGATCTTTCAAATTTGGCTCCGCATATTGGTTGCTCAAACGGACGAAACTTCACGGCTTCGTTGACCTACGCAGATATATCCACTCTCTCTCTTCTCGTGTATTTTTCTCTCTAGCAAGCCAATAGACAGCGTCGGTTGTAACGATGGGTGAATTGTACAATAACGGGTGACGTAGAAGGCGATCTGACGCGTTTCTTCCGCTTCAACCTCGAATCCCGATTTGACCATTTTTAATGCCGAATTATTCAAAATTCGCGAATTTTTGAAGTATGTGATAAAATACATATGATTTTGTATCGATGTAGAATGAAAAAAACATAAAAATATGATAATTCTTGTTACATGCAAGAGTCCTATAGAGTATAAAAGTTGTGACATTCACAGTGACTAATATGTCACAATCTGTTCGACAACAAAAATAAATATAAACACTATCATAGTGTACAGTGCACTGAATTTAGTCATAAAACTAAAAACACCAAGTCATGGTCTTACATGCAAGCCTGATGCAACAAATCATTCGAGATTCCCCGAAATATATGAATACTTTTTGACATATCAGTATCAGGAAATGTTGTAAGCTGTCATAAAGCGAGGTTAATTTTCGAAATCCTCTTTCAGCACTTGTCTATCCAAAGTTTGGTTTCATGATATTCATCAATGGTTGGACATACTGAGGTTATTTCTAGTACTGCGTACGAGTTGGACTCATACCTTAAATTTCAGTTTGATTAGACTTCATCAATAAACTAACTAGTTCATGTATTATAATCTTTAGTCCTTTATAACAGTGGAAATCCTCTGCAGCATAAAGTTCCAACATGAATTAAATACAAATGAAGAAGGTGACTTACTGCCGCGGCGTAAATGAAATTAAACTGGAGGAAAACCTGAAAGAATCCAGCCTTTCAGCTTGTCCCTCGCCAAAGTGGTGAAAATAATTAATTTCAATTAAGGTCTCAAATCACTTAAAAAATCAGTGGCGTGTGCGTTTTAGACATATAAGAAAGTGAGACTGATGAGGGGTATTAATAAAAGGGAGAAAAAAAGTATACATCTCTCTAGTTCCTTACTCTGAGAATTTGAAGAGATGCTAAAGTTGCTGTAAGCCCTGATTCACATTTTCAAGCGAGATTGTAAGGTTACATTTTGGGATGAATGTTCACAAAAAATCGCTTTTTTTCCGATGACATTTTTATCGAAATCCTGTAAATATGAATTTTCAACCACCAAATCGTGTGTTTCTTGCCCTTTGACCTGACCTCCTTGCAATTCTTTGATATTCTCCGAGGATGAATGGGGCAGAAAACTCAAATCTTCACTGTCCACTTGTGTCTCGATTTATTATTGCCGAAAACGACGGATATTGGTGTCGGCTTTCTCCGGGCTTTTCCGAACGGAAAATTCAATGTCCTTTGTATGGAGTAGACTTTTCCATCCAGGAATCTATCTAATACTTGTCAAATCCAAGATCTTGTGTTTGCAAAGCCCAGCTTAAATTTCGTTCATGTTTGCTCTGTTTAATTCGTATCTGAAGGCAAAGAATTAATGTTATTATTAATATTATCCCCTTCCTCAAATATACCAAAAAATTCCGTCGATTTTGATACATATCGGTTGAAGGAAATATATATGTGTTTCCTTGAAACATTCGGAGTTATACACTTTTTGACGGAAACAGTTTTTGAACAATGTAGTGCAATGAATAATGTTTAAACTATATTTACAATTGAAGACAAGTATTTACTCAAGTAGCCTAGATCGGACTCTTTCAACAAAAAATCCTGAACTGATTTCCTGAACTGTTTGAATTGATATTTTTGATAATCCCTGAAACGCAGGTCCATAATTCTACCTCTTTTCTAACCAAGTGAGCCAAATACCTTCTATTTCCATCGAATAGTGAAAAAACTATTTTCTTCATTCACCCCAGAAGAATTGGATTTATGTTCAATATTAGAACAATTTCCGGAACACAAAATGCTTTCTTTGCTGACTAAAACCCAATGAATATTAAAATTGTATTCAAATGATTTACTGTATTTGTGGAAAACACCAAAGTGAAACATCGCTGCAGTGAAAAATCGAAAAACGTGAACACAAAAATCCCATATGGAATAAACACGAATATCCTGAACACGGATTCTGTTGGTTTAAAAAAAATCAAGTCAATGTTTGTGAATCGAAAAAAGAGTTTTGCCGAGTGTTCGATAGAAATGGCTGACATTCTCAGAATGAAAAATTTCATGGAAAGAGTACCTGTATGATTCCTTAGAAATATCAGTTAGGACAAAAATTTCTTGAACATGAAAATATCTCATGAAGATATTTTAGCCCAATTATTTCAGTATTATTCATTAGGCCACATTGTTCCCGAAAATTGCTACTGACAAACATTGATCTCCTGAAAGAAGAGCAGTTTCTAATTTTGAATTTCTACCACTTGTATTTCAGACACTGTTATAGTAAACTCATGAAAAATTACAAGAAGGATTATGATCCACGAATGCAATGTCAGTAAAAGCATTCAGAGATTATTCATGATGTCAAAAAAAAACCTACAAATAACAAGTACTCCGAGGCGATACCAGCCTGTTTGTTGGCTTCGCTCGAAGTCGACTTCTTCGATGTGAAAATGCGGCAACACCGTAGCAATTTCGCGAACCAGTTTGCCTTTCAGCAAAGAATTCGGTGAATGAAAGTATTGAAGAATACTGATAGTTGGCCTTAACTTTTTGTTCGATTTCCTCTCTTTGTTGGCTTCACTTCGGTTAGGGGATAAACAAAGCCAACATATGTGGAACGGTGAATAAATATTATGTTTTTTAGCAATTATGTAGCGATGTCGTTCAGTGTTAAACCAATGTTCCAGGTAATGTAGTTTCCTCCAATTGATGGTTAACTTCACCACATATGATTGATCAGTAATCTTGATGAGTTTGCATGCAGCTGATCCCATATCAAGATCTTTTATTTCTCTCGAAATGAGGAAAGGAACTGAGAGTGTATCAACAAAGTACAGGCTATTGATCCTTCAAAAAATCTATGGAAGCCGAAGCTTTCACAAGCTTGTTCAAATTTGTAGCCGAAGCTATCACCAAACCAGGTGTTGAACCCGTCCAAGGTCGAATTTACTGATGAAACCCACCCGATGAGTCGGCTGGTATAACCATTTGAAATTTTATTTCACCAATACTTCTAAATACGGACCCAGGAAACAGAAATTCAGTGATTCCAGCGACATTAGATGAATAGATTCTGTGATATGAAATTTTTCGAAACACATTTTCCCGCTGAGGAACATAGAATTCTAGAATGTTAAAAAATTGTAATCGTTAATTTTCGAAAAATGACGGAGCATGACTCAATAAATCAAAGATTTAATATAGACTAGATCCACGCTGTATGCTCAATCTGGCAGTCTGGAAACTCAGTTCAGGAATATACTTTTCTTTTACCTCCTGGTGCAAAAGCTGTGGCTTCAATAATTTGAATTTACACGAAATATCAATGGTCACTACCTCCGTTTCAAGATCAAAAATTAATTTCTTCTGATAAACGCCTCGAAAGTGAGAAAGCACCCAAATCGCTTCCAGAGCAGTTCAGTCCAGTTCCTCAGTTCCTACCCGGATTCAGAAACCATCTTGTTGAAATATAACTCGAATATCGATATAAGGATATTTTGGGAGGATTTTGCATTATTTCTTAGTTCTTTTCTGGGTTTTCACTCCCAGTATCTGAAAAGGAATTATTAGAAATTAAATGAAATATATTATTCATTACCGCTTTGTCTAGGGCAGTTGCTGGAAAAATATTGCCTAATGAACAATTTCGGAATAATGCAAACGATCAACGAAGTGAACTGTTACGTTTCAGAATCAATATCATTCCTATCATCAGACAATAATGAGAAAATTTGCAGAAAAATTAAAGAGCCTCCCTATATTTTGCTGAATCGGGAAAAAACTCCGGGCATTTTTCGATGGAGTTGTACCATATTCGGCTGAATTCACTTCAAAAAAATAGTAGAATTGAAAAATTTCCATGTCATATTGCTGTGTTTTTTTTCAAATGTCAATTTCACAAAAGTCTCGAAAATAATTTTGCTCATTTTCTCATTATGGATGAAGGAGTCAGGCAAAGACCCGAAAACGTAACAGTTCAATTAGTTGATCGTTTGCGTTATTCCGATATTGTTCATCAAGCAACATTTTTTCAAGAAACTGCCCTTGACAAATAATTTGAACCCCGCAATCCGCAAGGGCGTTTTCTACAGATAATAATTATATTTGATTTTTAATAGTTTTTTTCAAATATTGGGAGTGAAAACTGAAAAATACAAATTATTGAAAGAAAATTATTTTGCACATTTTCTAATTATTGTGTGATGAAGGGTCAGATATACACTCTAAAAGATAATTGTTCACTTCGTTGCTCGTTTGCATTATTGAGATATTGCTTGTTAGGCTGCATTTTTTCCAGAAACTGCTTTCAACATTCCGCAATTCGAAAAGGCATTTTCTATAAATAATAATTTTATTTGATTTTAAAATTTTTTTCTCATATATTGGAAGTGTGAACCCAGAAAAAACTAAAAAATAAAATAAAACTCACAAAATTCATAGGAATAACTTCTGACATGTATTGATTGATATTTTTTCTAGCTAATAATCACGTTCTTATGTCATCTTTCCTGTTGATTCCGCTTAGTTATGGTTATCGAAACAAATACCTGGTATCCTAAACTAGCGATCAACATCCTCTTACAGTGTTGGCTGATCTATTTGAGAATCCCATTCGACACGTCAAATTAAGCGTTATTTTCTATATAAAATTCAATGTCACGTTCTCATTGTTTCATGCTGCCGTGGCTGAACTGCTAGTGATTAAGAATTTTTTACGGTCGCGGCAAAAAACTGATGGGCGGTAAGATCGAATTTTTCTTGTTTACAAGATGTTGTAGAAATAATTATTCATTCTGAAAACATTGTAGCTCAAGGCAACTCCATTAAATGACAACTAAGCAAGAATTTTTCAATTGCCCGTATCAGTTTTTGACAAATTTACTTTGGGTTGTTCGGCCTCAGATAATGTTTGAACTACAGGGTTATTCACTATAGAATGCCCACCCCTTATAATCGGTATAATTGACTACAAAATCAGGTTTATATGAAAGTTCGAAATAAAAAAAATCTAGAGAAGCACTGACGTGAGGTCAAGAGCTTTTACGCGCTTGTTCGAATTCATTGTCGAAGCGGTCATCTTTTAACGTATTGAACATACATACCAAACGAAGCTTTACTGCCTGATGGAAAAATTTGCCAAATTCAACCGAATTCTGTATAGATATTAAAAAAAAATTTCAAGATTATTTTAAGAATATTCGAAAACAGTTTTTTTGGAATTTCCTCAAGATATTAAGGAAATAATCCCGAAATTCCTAATTGACAACTTTAACTATCTTCGTTTCTTCCTGATCGCTTCAGTACTTCCCAAGATATTGAAGAAATAACCTCAAAACTGCAAATGGGCATAACTCGGCAACGTTTCGACTGACTTAACCCATTACCGAATTCAACTAATCTGAGAATTGCAAGTTGCTAGGTCCCTTTCCTTCGAAAGTTAGAGTACATACGGCCGAACGGACAAAAATAAATTCCACGGATTCTCCTTCAGGTAGTCCAGACTAATCGTTCAAAACCATTTGCGACTCAAAATTGTCAAACTACAGACAGAATTTAACGAAACGATAACGCGCTGTTCACCAAAACAAGTGCGTGAAAAACATGTTTTCTGAGTGTGATACCCTATATATTATTGAATTTTCCGAAATGCCTGCTTTTCTTGATTTCGAAAATATATCATATATGTCATCTTCTATTTACATTTTTTCTTCAACTAGTTAGAATTACTAATAACTAGGGTTAACGTTTTTCAAATTAACTGTGACAATTATATTCATACTTATTTCAAAGTTCAAAATAACTGCAATGCAGTAAAATATGGTTGAAATATCTCAAATTTTTGAAATGAGGATAAGAAGATCAAGGCAAAGTTCGAAAATATACAAGTATCCCGTTCGAAAACCCTGTGTCATTCATTATTCAATATTGAAAAGGAGAATCTGATACGATATTGCTGTCATCAAAATTGTTAATTTTTTATCAACCAAGGCATCAAGAGATTTGCTACCGATGACGTAACAGCTTGATGGACGCTCTGTTTTTATAAGGTGTTTTATTTTCTTGTTTTCAAAACCTAATTATTTTATCAAAATCTTATGGCAAAAATTCAATTTTTCCAAAAATATATCATCTTGGAATCAGTAAAAATGCCCATTTTCATTGTTGAAAATATCGAAAAAAGCTTCTGTGGAGTGTATATCTAACGCAGTTTTTTCATTTTATGAAGATGTCTAATTTTCTTCGTAATCATTTCAACTAATAAAAATACTGTTTCTCAGGTCAATGAGGAGGCTATTTGTCAGTTTTGTGGTTTTCGTAAATAATACTACAGTCTACAGCTTTCGATTTCTCCGAAAAGTAATCCATTCCAACCTTCCTCTCCAATCTGCAATATTGTGTTGAAAAATTATGTTTCTACCGGTTAATCGTTTTTTACTTTTGAAATTTCTTCAACGTACGGATGTCTGAAGACCATGTCATATTCCGAAACAATTTGGAATCTTTCGACTATTTTTTAATTCAAGTTATTTTTTTTTGAACATTTCTATGTTCATAGCCATGATCACTCCATCCGTCATCATTCAGGACCATTTTGGACTGCAGTTTCGTAAAATTCTGACGAAATGAGATTTCATATTTTGCTACCTAGTGGCTACATTTATAATATTGTTGATCCTAGGACTGTACCTTGAGGAACACTATAACAATCCTCATTCTCCTGCCTCAGGTTAAATTCGGATAAAAATAAAATAAACCGAACATGAGCAACAAGGAGGAGATCCAATCCAATCAAAAAAATTCAGGATGCGCTAAGATAACTTGATAGTCTCGGAGTTGATTCAAAACATAATTAGACGAGATAATTAGCTAGGAGAAAATATTCATTTCAGTAGGGGCGATTGGATAAGTTTCGGAATTCATTTCGTCTCGAACATCCAAACAAATGGAAAATATAATATCGATTGTAGATTATTTTGGGAGGATTATGCATTAATTTTCAGCTTTTTCATAGGTTTCTCTCCCAAAATCTGAAAAAGAACTATTTAGACATTTAATGGCACTTATTATTTGCGGATTAAGGGATTCAAACTATTTGTCAAGAGTAGTTTCAAGAAAAAATTTAGCCAAATGAACAATGTCGCAATGATGCAAACGATCAATGAAGTGAACTGCAACGTTTCAAGCCTATATCTGACTCCTTCATCAGACAATTTAGAGAAAATGTACAGGTATCAATTTCGTCCTACACTTTTGTAATTCAGTTTGACAAATGTCTCGAATTACCATAAAAGAAGAATATGAAAATGAACCTGAGTCTTTCAAACTCTTTTGCAAGTCGATTTATCTGTCTTCGAGTAACTTTTCATGTAATACAAATTTTAGTTGCATTACGATAAGTTACGAATAGTTCAATCCGCAAGGTCATTTTACGTAGAAAAAACAATTTCATTTATTTTTTCGATTTTGGGAGTGAAAACCAGAAAAAACCTGAAAAATGATGGAAATTCCTCTCAAAATAAGATTTAATCGATACTCACAGTAAGTTTAACCAACAAAATGTGTTATTGTGTGGAGTAAAAGAAAAAGATCATAATTGTTGGAGATTTGAGGGTTCTTTCTTCTTTGTGTGTAATTACGGGTAACATAATTTCCTTTGTCGGCACTCAAATGGAAGATCGAAAAAACGGTAATTGAACCCTCGTTATTTTTTAATCTACCTGCACTGAGATCGAGTGCACTGGTATCTAACACGTTTATTCGATAAAAAATACTCTGAACTTCTTACAACAATCATTTCACCATTTTGTCCAATAGCCCAGTACCTAAATGTAGACGAAAGCAAGGGAAACAAGGAAAACTTTCACGGAAATGACGGTCTGTTTGTATTGTTTCTTTCGGACAGTCCGAAGACGTTGAGAACGTGAAATTAAAATCGAATCAAAGGGATATGAAATTCAAAAAAAACTGGAATGTAATTTTGAGTGCACTTCGTTTTCCACTGTGATATTTTCTTGATAAATAATAAGAAGCCTGAACTTCGGCAGATGGCTTTTTCCTTTTAATTTAATTAATGAATCGGCATCTATAAATCTATTAACTTGTCTGTTGATTACCTAACATAGAATACAAAAGAAGCTTATACGATTCTTGAATCGATAAGAAGATTGAAGTTCGACTCTAAAACGCATATTCAACAGGAAAACAAGATGGAACGTGATGGGAAAGTGAAGTACTGCCCATTGGGAGTTCTGGAGTTTCAGAGAGACACGACGGATGGGAGCCATTTCCTTTATTCTAATTGTTGTGTAGTTTTCATTTTCGGTTGGGTTTGTTCAATTACCGCATGAGAAAGCAGCTGTGTTAAGATGTATACTCGTGGCTTCAGGAGTGTTAACCCAGAAAGAATAACTTCGTGAACTTTAATTTTTGGTAATGAGGTAGCTTACATCAATAATTAAACGATAACATTTGTAGAGGACTTTATTTACTCATTAGCTAATCTTCGTAAATAAGCCCCAGAGCTTAACTACAAAACGGCCTTCTATAAACAAAAAAAATGAACTGAAAAGAACAACTTAGAAACTCGATATTTGGACCTCAATAACGAAGACGGAATTCGTCAATGGATAAAATCCACCCAATGGTTCCGCAGATATGCCGTTTCAAAATGTGATTTTACCAATATTTATGAAAATACAGATATGCGTCCTACCCTGAAAGTTTCAAGTCGCTAGCTCTCTCCGTTCGACAGATATCATGTCCTCGGTCGAACAAAATAGATTTCGACAACGGATTCATCATCAGAGTCTCCAACCTAGTCGTTTGAGACCATTTTCTGCTCAGAATTCAACAGCACATTGTTTCCCAGAACATGCGCGCAAAAAAAGCTTTCAACATACTTCAATCGATATTTGTACATTGATGAATTTTCTATTAATTTTGAAATATATTAGCTTTAATGTCTTTCAAATTTCAATTCCTAGATGAATTGAAAAATAAAATAATCATATGGATTATAGGAACAACTGTTCTGTTTACTAATTGAACAATATTCGACGCTACAACTCGAGTGAATAAATGTAATACAATGCTTTTCTTGTGTTTTCAGAATCTGAACTTTTTCCTTGTTATGGTGTGAGGTAGATCATTATCAAAAGTGCAATAATGGTTTACAAGATTTATGAGCACAAAATAACAGAAGATATTTCAGATTCATGCCAAGGACGACGTTTAATCGTCTATAATAATTTTGTACCTACTCTTAGAAGGAATGACCTTTAATAGGAAAAATTTGCATAGTAATTTGCAATGAATCAGTTACTTAAATTTATATTAACGAGCGTTACTACAAAGGTGTGTACGCAAATTCATAAATAATGAATTAATAAATTATAGGATCAATTTTCTAGTTTCATGGTCTTTTTACCTAGAACGTTTGTTTCACTATCTCGATGCAAATTGAATTGCTCAACTGGATGTAATTCCACGGAGAAATTATTCGAGGAATTCTTTCAAATTGGGGGTTATAATATGTTCATTGATAATTTGATACACATGCTCTCAGTACGTGCATTTCTTCAGGTCCGTTATCTGATATAATCTACTTCCTCTGAATTCGGTGACTATTTTTTACTTCAAGTTAACCTTGGAAATTTACAATTTCTTCTACTATCGGAAATGAAAAACGAATAAAATGAAATATTTGAAGAATCATGAAAAGTTCTTTTAACCGTCAATTGGCGTCTGAATTCAAGATTGCAGCGCTACGGTGGCCAGTTTAAGAATCTTAGGTAGGGGGATAGGAGCTATATTTTTAAGTGTTTGCTTGTATATTTGATTGATCAAAATTCGATTTTACAATTTGTTCAAAGATTTTTTCAGTTAACAGAAGTGATTCTGCGAATACATATTTCATTTTTATGAAAGAGTTATGTATCATCTATACTGAATCAGAGTAGCAATGCTACAATTACTGTTAGAAGTATTTTAGTATCAACTTATTTTAACTCTAAAAGGCAAGATTAATTTCAAATTGTTTGTAGTATCATGAAGGCACAGAAGCTAGAAGTGTTCAGGAAGATGCATGTGATATTATATAGCATGTTATTTGCAAAAATAATAAATTTCATACATTTTTACCTACCCAACTTGGGCATTTGATCAATAATCAAATGCCCCCTCAGATCTACTGCTCAAGAAGTTGAAAAACAGATAGTATTGTAAAATATACTTTTTTAAATAGTAGACAAATACTCATAACTTAACTATTTTTATAGGGAAGGACTAAATTTACACGATATATTGTGAATAAAATGAATACATTCACACAAAACTAATGCTACTTGTACCGTGAGCCTTATTCATTATGGATTGACAAATAATTTCTGTCAACACTCAACATTGGTCTTGAAAATGCTTTAATAAATAAGCCTTGTACAACTTTGATTTCATTGGCAGAAGCACTTTGAGCGAAGAGTATTCATCACCAGATATTTCCTTGTCGAGAATCTTGTTTCAATCGGTCAGTTCTATCACTTAAACATTTACATTGTTCCTTAATGATCAGTTCAACAGCAGATTTATGGAAGGCATAGCATTCCTCTTGAGTAACTTTCTCTGCTTGGATTAGGGGCCTGGAAAAAAATTGTCCCCATAAATGTGATCTAATATTTCATGAGCCATTCGTGCTTACCTCTATAAAAATGATCATCATCGGTAAAATGTAGGTAACAGACTCTCATAAATCTTGTTTGCTGGTTTACCAATTTTGAGTTACAACTTGCCAAGGTTTTTTTTATCGATTCTTCAACACTTTCAGGCCCGACTTGTTAAAGGAAGTTTCTTTCACCTTAACTCGAAATTTTTCACCGGGCTGTGGAAATCTATGAGAAGGGACATTTGAGTTTGCTTTTTCTTAGTAGAAACACTTGTTAAGTAACACAAACGCCAAGAAAAATGCATAAACTTTCTCATTTTCGTGACATTTCTTTTAACTTGTCAATGATAATATCTGTACCTCGGGGTACTCTGATAGCCACCAGAGGGAGTAGCGCTTATCTTCATTCGCCAATTGAGAAAATCCAATAAAACAACATATTGCCTCTTTCCTTTCTCCAATCACATTTGGCATCGAAGGCACCCTTCCTATGTATGACGTTTTCTCTTTAGAAATTAGTCCACAAGCTGATTACTGAGATAGAGAAGAAGACATGTCTGTACTGCAAATTTCGTTGTGGCATGGTTTGTTAATAATAACTAACTTCGGAGGAAAAAGAATCGGAAAATTCTGGTTGGAATTTTTATGATCTAAATGAAGCATTGTGAAAATTCACAGATTGCAAAACAGGGCTATTCGGATAATTCATTGTGTCGTGTTCATCCAATGTTGGTATTCTAACGACTCGAATGGCAAATGTTTGGAGTTCTTCTGTATTTACTCAATTACGGAATAAAACTAACAATAACGAATGTCCAATGAATTTGGTTAATCAAATATACTGCCACTAATTTGGTGTTAGTTGTATGGTATTTTAAACAGTTTTGATAGGAATTAAATGCATGGTTTGTCTCTGTTTGCCTGAGCGCTACCATCAACACAAACTGCACGATTAGAATAGTTAGAGCTTGAATTTTTGTGGAATGAAAACAATCAAATTTAACGTGCGGTGTCATTTGATTACATACAAATGAAATAATTGTTTTGGCCACTTTGCGAAGCACAAACAGTGTTGAATAAATATATTCTGATTATTTTCAATATCAGATATTCGGAAGAGAAGAATCTGCGTTCTAGAACGCAGATTTGTTGGCCTCTTTTTAACTCTAACTAATGAAATTAAATCTGCATACATCAAGGAAATTATATCTAATCTTCACAAAATACAGATATTGTTCCTAATATAGGGTCTTCCATTTTTCCTGAACGGATCCTGTTCTCAATATTTCGGCTTGTACGTGAAAAATACACTGTATAAATCATTTTTACAAAATACTCATTATAAAGGGTGTTTCAAATTGCGCGTTTTTTTTTAAGAATAAATAAAACACATAATTTGCATTCATTTTCAAAACTTTTTATTGGTAAATGAAGTATCAGTTATCACATACATATACGAAAAATAATATCTGTCAAATGGCCTCCTCTTGCAGCTCTACAAACGTCCACTCTTTTGTTAAAATTTTCAATGACATTTTGACATAATTGAGGCTCTATCTCACTAATGACACTAATAATTTCATCCTTTAGTTCAGGAATCGATTGTGGATTATTCTTATAGACATGGCTCTTCACATAACCCCAAAGAAAATAGTCTCAAATCAAATGTCAAATCACATGATTTTGGTGGGCAATTGACATCACCGTTTCTGGAGATTATTCGTCCAGGAAATTTTTGTCTCAATAAATCAATTGTGTCATTTGCAAATTGAGGTTTAGCGCCATATTGTTGAAACCAAATGTCCTCTAGATCAATATTCATTAATTCAGGCCACAAAAATTCGATTATCATCCGACGGTATCGATCACCATTGACAGTTACAGCTTTTCAAAGAAGTAAGGTCCAATAACTCCAGCTGACCATAATGCACACAAAACAGTGACTCGTTAAGAATGCATAGGTTTCTCATGAATAATTCGTGGATTTTCCACACCCCAGTTACGACAATTTTGTTTATCAACAAAGCCACCAAGTTGAAAATGTGGCTTATCGGAAAACATGATTTTTTGAGAAAAATCAGCTGGTTGTTCATTGATGAAATTGACAAATGAACAACGTTTCAAATGATCTAACGGCTTTAGTTCCTGTGGTATTTGAACCTTATATGCCTTTAGAGCTGAATTCGTGTGTAAATTACGCCATGTTGTGCACCCACTAAGTCCAACGTGTTGTGAACGTCGTCTAATGGACATTCCAGGATCTTCATCAGCACTTTCACGAACAAAATCAATATTTTCTTGTGAACGACCGCTACGTATTTTTGACCTTTTTGATCTTCCACCGAACCGGTCTCTTGAAATTTTTCAATAATTCGACCAATAGTGCTTTGAGATGGACGATTATTGAAACCATAAAATTCACGTAATTTTCTAAAAACACTTTTCACAGTACGCTGATTCTCATAAAATAATTCAACAATTTGAACGCGTTGTTGTATCGTGTACGAAGCCATTTTTATAAAGGTCATACATCACACTTCTTAAATGTCAAAATACCCAGACGAATTCAGTGCGCCATCTATATTTCATTTATTCTCAAAAAAAAAATGCGCAATTGGAAACACCCTTTATATAATATTATAATTGTATGATCGAATTTATCGGAGGCTTACCATTGAAATTAACTTTTTGTCGAAGATCAGACGTTAGGATTCTTTCGAAATATACAACCGAATTTACCGAGCATTTGAACCCAAACAAGGCAGAATCGAAAATATTGTATGCTGAAAATTTCGAAAACAGAAAATTCACATTCTTCACGTGACAACAGAAAAGCTGGAGAACAATATGGGTTATCCTATAGGATAACCTATATTGTAAATATCAGGTAAAATCACAAATATAGTGGGAAATTGACCGATCTCTTCGAGGGTCACTATCGTATTTTAAATTTTTCGAGAAAATAGACTCGAAACGCATGAGAATCGATAACTTCTAGAATGATTTTCACTAGAAATAATTCTCTTCGAGACATTAAAATCGGGTGAAATTCGTATGCATGAAAAAATCAAACTATAAAAATACCTGTCTATAAAATTCTTATGCTGTAATTTTATTTCATAGCTGTAAATTTGCGAACAGCAGCCGCCTTAATATCAATGTTCTATATCGATTGTACCGTAGTGAAGAAATGTTCGTAAGGTCCAGTGCAGACAATCGATTAAGGGAAAGGCTCCCTCGGGTCACGTCCAATAACTTACGGAATTATAAAACTTGATTCCAATGGCCTGGAAATAATTTTTCCAAAGCCAGAGATATAACTGGTTGAATTATATTTCGACTCGGTGGAGAAATAACAAGAAATGAACAAATCAGCAGCCAGAGCTCGATTCTTAGTAATAACCACTTGGTTGATCCAGTTATTCCTAAAAAACTAATGAAGCGAGAATTTCTGAAATTTTCTTTCTCGGTGTACTGATGAGTAAACCTGAGTCGTGATCAATTTATGGAATTGACAGAGGAATTGACAGATGAACTTGAACTCGAAAAGTTTTTCTCTCTAAACTAATGCTCTTTAGAATTAAATAAAGAATTGATAGAATACTAAGTACTGAAGACTGAAACATCCATGAAACATAAAAGGGTATTTTGAGAGGAGCTTGCATTAATTATTCTTGAAACTTTTCGTGGGTTTCTTATCCCAATATCTGGAACACTATCAATGAAAATGAAAATTTATAATTCATAGAAATAGCTCCTAATACACACTGTCAGGAATAAGTCAAAACAATGTTGCCTACAATTGCTATCGAAATATTATAAACGCGTTATAGTTTCGTCACAATGCCTGTAATTTCCAAATTTTGAGCCGAAAATGGTTGGAGAGTCCCTGAAGAAGAATCCGTGGTCGAATCCATATGTACTAATTTTCGGAAGAAAGGACTTGGAATTGCTAGATTGGGTTTGTGATCCAAATATCTCGGTAGAGTTCGTTAGTGGGTAAAATCGGCCAAATGGTTTCGGAGTTATGCCCATTTGTAATTTTGAGTTTATTTAATATCTCAAGAAGTACTGATGTTCGAAACTTCCACATTAGTTGAGGACTACCAGCGCGCAACTTTTTGCAGAATTTTGTGAAGAAATATAAAGAATTTTTTTTAAAAACATTTAATAAAAAAAATTTGGGTTTTCGGACTATTTGCCACATTTCGAAAGAAATTTGGCACAAACCTTGAGGTTCATATTTAACAACAGTATTTAAATTTAGATTGGATTAATTGTTTTTATTCGGAGATATTGTTAGTTAGAAATTTTGAGGCTATTTTCTCAATATCTCGAGAAATACCTAATTTACCAGAATAAAACTTTTTAGTTGTAAAATACTGAAGCGCAGTATAACGCGAATTGAGGATAATATCAGTGAAAGATTGAAAACTAAATTCTCGAAATTTTTTAAAATTTTCTTGAATCCTTTTTTTTTCAAATATCTATTCTTCAGATTTCGATGAAATTTGGCAAATCTTCCCATCAGTTATTGAAGCTTCGTTTAGCGGGGTCAATACTTGAAAATGTGACCGCTTTGACAACGAATTTGATCAAGCGCATAAAGGCTTCTGACCTCACGTCAGTGCTTTTTCAGAATTTTTATACAAAAATATTTATCGAATCGAGATTTTTTGAAACTAAAGAAACATTCATTTTGCATATCGAAGTCTGTAGAAACGAATTGTAAGCGTCGAAGGAGGGACCAAGAAAACGAAATGAAAAGGCGAACGTACGATAATTTTTTAACATGTTTACTCGATACACAGAACTGACTGGAAAAGGCAGTGTTAGGATTTCGACCCAATCTTTCCACTCACAAGTTTTACAAATTCTCTCCATCCATTCGATTTCAAATAATCCGGAGTTGCAATACTAAATCGTCATATCATTTACCGAACAAATTGAATAACTATGCAATTAACCGTTGAGGGTTCCTTCCTGTTCCATGCTGAAGTTATCTCACAGTACCGAAACCATTATTTGAAGCCAATTCGTAAATTCGCATTGTGGAAAATTGAATTCCATTCCAGTTTGAAATTGAACTTTCCATCTGATTGATTCCTCGCGAATATCAAATATAGATTCATGGTCCCAGAACTATTCGATAACGTTGGGATCCCCGTGAAACCATTTTATATGCTTGACTTTTTCGTGCGGCCTTAAATGTATATTATGTGCTTTGAAACAATTCCTTCTTATACTCTCAAATTACGGCATAATTTATATCAATGAGAATTCCAGAAAAGCGCTGGCGTGAAGTAAAAAGCTTTTACACGCTTGCTCGAACCCATAGTGTGAACGGTCACCCATCAAAGTATTGATCACCTAACGGCCGATCGCAAAAACAATAACTTTCGAAAGAAACAACTTAAAAACTTGATATTTGTGTAGTGGGTTTGGATATTAATTACGAAGGTTGAAATCGCAAATGAGTTAAATCCTACCAATGATACTGCAGATATACACATTATTCAAAACTTAATTTTCCAACACAGATTGGATCGAATTAAAATCTAGTACTTTATTGTTATCACATCTTGAATTATCATGCAGAATTTCGTGATTATAATATAATTAGAAGATTGCAGAATATAGAACATTATACAAAAATTTAATTTTTTGATGATATTATCATCATGCAATTGTGCACAAAATTTGTGCACCTGCATTTCTTAACTAACAACTTTAATCATGATTGCATATCATATATATTTCAATATATCCGAAAATTAAAATTGGAATTCCCGAAAAAAAATTACTAACCATACAAAATTCTGCAAGCATTTTTTTACAATCAAGTTTCAATTCGATCGCTCAAGAAGTTCTTGAGATATTGAGGAAATAACCTCAAAAATTCAAATCAAGTCCGACACCGTTTGACCGATTCGAACCGTTAACGGACTTAACCGTCATATTCTGATGTGTGACTTACCATGACAGTTTAAAGTCGCTAGCTGGTTCTATTCGACAGTTATCGTGTTCTTTGTTGGTTGGGAGGAATCGATTTTGACATCTCATTCGTCAGTGAGTTCAATCTATATATTCGTTTGAAACCATTTTCGGGAAAAAAATTCGAAAAATGCAGACATAACATAAATTCATTTCAACTCGACGGAATTTTCATCTCAATAACTTACCGATGTTTTTTTTCCAGGTTCCTATCGATATGAGACTGCTTACGCATGTGAGGGGAAAATTTTGAAGATAGAATGTAAGGACGGTGAACTGATCAAGTTGATAAGGGCGAATTATGGTAGATTTTCGATAGCAATTTGTAACGATCATGGTCACACGGATTGGAGTGTTAATTGTATGTCACCAAAATCACTGAGGGTTCTTCATGGCAGGTACGTCCCATATAAAAAGATTATAATATATTTTAATTATGTGTGTGGGAAAACTACAAATCATGGTTGATTTATCGTTATGTTTCTACGATTATTGAGCCAGGGATAACAATGTCGTTTCAATTCATTCTGATTGAAGATTCATATAGAAGACTCTGACACAAAAGATATACAAATTTTAAATCAGATCTCTTAGATTTTTCGACCCACTTTGAGATTTTCACTTCATAAATCTACTCAGAACAAGCTTTGATTGATCAGCGCATATGCTGTTGTTACATTGTACTCTATAATCATCGGATAAGGCATCCGAATAAAATTAACTCATTTTGAAATTTTTGATTCCTGGCCCAATTTGAATTGATATTTTCAATTATTCGAATAGCATTATAAGTGATTAATTCTGGATTCATCCAATGTTTTCGTTACCATTCCTTGGAATGTAAGGAAGAAGTCCTATTGATTTCATGACTAACATACTCTATTTGTGACTAACCCACTCATCGACATGTCTGCAATATAATGATTTGTGAATGCCCTCCTTTTCAAACTAAAAATTACAATTTGCTGGAGTTCATGGTTCACATGAGAACTCGCAATCAACGAAGAACCGTACCTTTTTCAATAGGGAATTCACAATACAAGTAATAATAATTTTATATTTTTCCATTCAAATCTTATCAAACAGTATGTCAAACGTGTTTTCGTATTATAAAATGATGTGTGTGGTGTTTGCTTATTCCGTGTTTCTGCCAACATTGTATGTTTTATTAGATATGTTCCAAATAATCCGTTTCAGTTTATATCGGGCATGCTTTTGTTGAAAACATTACAAAGCTTATTTTGTTATGCTCAATCGTGTGAACTTGTCTTTATTTTTTGATAACTATTTTCAGATTAACAGCATGTCATGAGATCCTTATTGAGCTATTTATATGTTTCTTCTGAACTCTCTTCATGAAAATTTTCTGTTTCGCTTCTGATTCATATTGGAATTCTTGTGTAGGTTTTTCATTTAAATCAAGATTTTTTTCAGATGCGCTAACAGACAAAACTGTACTATACCAATAAGCTGTAATGTTTTTTTGGAAGATCCATGCCCTGGAACGCCTAAATATTTAGAAGTTCATTATAATTGCGAGGGTTAGTGTTTGTTTTTATTAATTTAATTTTTCTGAATTTTCTATAACATACATTGTTGCCAGGAACAAGGAATTATATTTGTTATTTGAATTCCTTGTTTCAACTTTTCGCTTTCGTTTAGGTGTACGCAAAATCAAAACTGTAGCATACCTGCCTCCACAAGTATGTTTGGAGATCCCTGTCCTGGAACGCATAAGTATTTGGAGGCTCACTATCAATGTCTACCTGGTAAGTTGAAACATTTCCCTTACCCTCTCTTGAAAAACAAGAACATCTCCACTGTGATCAGATGATCCGTAACTCGAAAGTATTGGTGTTTATCAGCATGAATAATTTAGATTTCAATTGTTTTTCCAACCATTAATGAAATGGATGACGCTTCTCCAAATACTTTACTTCAATTATTCCAGAGAATTCCCAAAACAAGTGGGATTTCTTTGAGCAAATTCCAGAAAGGTACTGATTTGAGGTCAGGAACTTACTCGAGCTCGTTCCCAAGGTGAAATTTGAAAAATTTTCTACATTTTTCCGAAAATAAATATCGGATCTAGCTGATATTTGGTTCAGTGTTGTTGAATATACAGGTTTGGAAAAGATAGTCGAAAAGATGCGAAATTTGGAGATAATATAACGAGACACAGAAAAAATGGACCAGTGGAAGAATCAAAATCTCAGCGCGATGCCATATCGAATAAACAACAACTGTTCTCTTGCAATGGCTAGTTAAAAATGTGTTGGGGGCGAGGGCTCCAGTCCTCGATACGCGAACGAAGGAAGCGCTTGCCAGTGTCAACTGCGAGTAGCTCTCCAAACGGGAGATGCATTAGACCATATCGGTTGAAACTCAAGTAAATTACTCGTAAATCGAAATGTTTTGTGTGAAAGAAAAAATTAAAATCATAAAATGGTAATTTGGTGGTCAATCAATTCAAGAGACAATAACTTTTGTTTTTCAATTTCTTACTTTGGTAGAACCTATTACTCATTTTCACAGAGGAAATTTTTTCAGTAATTCATTGTGGTGAATCAGTTCCTCTTATACAATAGAATAAAATTGCCGTATTAATTTTCAACAGATATAGTCCAACGCACCTCCCGTTTGGTGAGCTACTGGCAAGTGGCAAGCGCTAAAGCAGCGTACAGGCACGAAAGCTGAGCGGCTTTCGAGGTACTGGTGAGGCAGCCTTGCGTTGTTGAAGTGGCTCGCGAGCCGCTCAAAACACCGTACACACTTGCGAGGCAGCCGAATTAAACTGCCTTGAAAGCCGCTCAGCTTCCGTGTCTGTACGCAGCTTTGAGCTAAAGCGCTTCCTTCGATCACGTATCGTGGACTGCAGCCCCAAGCACACATATTCATCTTGCCATTGCAAGAGAACAGTCGTTCATTCGATATGGCATCGCGCTGAGATTTTGATTCTACCACTGGTACATTTTATTCTGACCCTCGTTAGATTAACGCTGGCTTTCGCATCTGACCGACTGTCTTTTCCAAACCTTTATACCTAAGGTCTGTGTTGAATTTCATAGAAATCTGATGAAAAGGTTGAAAAAAAATGTTAATGAAAGTAATCTGACGGAATTAACCACTGAGTTGCGCGTAGGTATTCTCTAACTAATAACGAAGTTTCAATGTGATCACATCAGGACTTCTTGAGATATTGTGGAAATAACATCGAAATTTCAAACGAACTCAACCAAAACATTTAGGCTGCGAACCTGACCTGAATATTTCGAGACTATGGGTCGTTCCCTTCGTTAGTTGGAACTCATACGATTGAATCTCACCATGGTTCCTTCTTCTCTTTCTCATTAAAGGCCAATTACGACTAAAAATTCGAATACTACAAAAATTTTAGGCAAAATATTGACGCCCTTACTTCGAGTTTCTTAGAAGAAGCGAGTGAAAGGTGGGTCTCTCTCAAATACCTATTCGGAATAAATTTTTTCTTTATTTTCTAACAATCCACACAGACATTTTGCTTTAAATTCTTCGTTGATATTCCAAAACTGTCCACGAAGTTGCAATTTGATCGAGTCAATACATCATGAGATATCGGGGAATTAACCTCAACCTTTCAAATGACCCTAACTCCGAAACTATCTAACCGATTCCACCCATTAACGGACTCAACCGAGATATTTGGACTCCAAACCTAATTTGACAATTTGAAGTCGCTAAGTCTTTTCCTTCGAAAGTCAGAGCACATACGGAAGGACGGACAGCATTGAATTCGACCACGGATTTTCTTCAGGGAGTTCAACCTAATCGTTTGAGACCATTTTCGGCTCAAAATTCGAAAATTACAGACATCGTGATGAAATGATAACGCGCTGTTCTCTAGAATAAGCGCGTAAAAATTACATATTTTCGGAATGGTCTCATAACTTTTTTCTGACTGATATTTTTTTGGTTCTCTGGTCTCACGGTCTCCCAATCATTTGCTGTTCTGTGAACGATTTCCTGACTCGCACAAGTAAATCGGTTTCATCGAAAAACCTAGGAGAATCTGGAAAAATACTACTTTTCTAGCAATGTCGTAAAGAAAGAGTCTCATTTTTTGGGGAAAGTATTGTATGTATAGGAAACTCCTAGCATCTCGAATTCCCGACAGTTTATAAATTGAGATGACTTCTTTCTCCTCTATTTGCACTAAAGAGACCTGTGTATCCGGAAAATCAAAATGTCGTGTCGTGTAACGATCTACATTTCTTCAATTCTTAAGCAGTGGAGCCCTTCGAAGATCCTCGTTATTCTTGAGGAATCCTTCCAACATGCATACTACATTCATTTTAACGTAACCAATAAAACCTCCCCAGTCACAAGATTGGAGAGCTTTCGGAATAAAATAAAGACGTAATCGATTAAAATTCCCTCCAGCTCTTAGATATCATGAAAAAGTACAGTTCTATTTGGAGGAGAAATTCAGTTGTTCAGAACGTAAATAAGATTCCGGAGGAATTTCCAATTCCAAACTTGTTCTCATTGTCTCTTTTATCCTTTGCCGGATTCTTCGGACGCCGTGCCAAAATCATGCTCGAAAAGAAATGATTTTCGTTCTCCCCTATTCGAACAATTTAAACAACTATTGATGAGAAAATAGGGTCACTGTTTTTTATTCATCCCCTACGACCAGGACACCGAAAGAAGTTGAGTGAGTGAGAGAAATCTCGTAGTGATTTACTCGGAAGTTATTTTGAAGTACAGTCTCCCCTTTTCGTCTGTTTCATCTAGATGGCGCCAATTCGTTAATTAGGTCTTGACGGATGTATTTGGGAATTTGACTGGATTGAAAACTAGAAATACCCTTTATAATCGACTGCGTGGTTTTGAGCTTTTATTCGCATATAAAGTACGAGGGTAAGTTTGAAGATGTGGGGTGAAGCAGAGAAATAAGCTTACAGGATTATGTTTCTTTCACAATTGTTGGAAGTTCACCATACATAAGTTTGCCTTCGGAAGAAGATTTCGATTTAATTTCAATGTCTTATGAACATTTTCTCAGCAAAATGTGATTATATTATTCTATTCTCTTCGATTCAACCCCTCGCTCTAATGAGAATCTCTCTTTGTGCCCGCACTTCACAACTACATACAAATTTACCGATTTTAAATTCGATTGGATCAGTATTTCTCCAGTTATTCATGAAAAATTCAAATTGTTATTCATAACTCCGCAACCGTCGACCTCATCAAGCACATTATTTGTTCAAACCTGAACATATCAAATCTCTGTTTGCCTTCGTTAGTTGAATATTTATCAAAGTTTGAAGGTATACCAAAAAGGCTCTCAGGTTTGCTGCCAAACATGAAGCGATATCTCAAAAACTACTTTACATAATAGGTATGAGATGTCCTATTCGAAGTCGACTCGAAGTTTATTAGAGATTCCGAAAAATTCTCATACTCTTCAATTCTTGATCGAGATTCAAGAATCGGCCCCCTGTATAGTTTGTATAACAAAAACACCCCACCGAAACATCGAGTCATCTTAAATCGATAATTTCTCCGGCTATTTCGAAGGAGACAAATATCAAAATAAATCCAGTTCAATATACGATTGGTTTAATTCCATCCCTGTTATTAAAGCACTTATCTTCACTATTTTCTTCGTTAAATTTCCATCGTCCTCCTGCAGTAAGTTGGAATCATAATTATCACTTCCACTCACACCAGAAGGGAATATAATGACTGAAAAATTTTCCTACTGCAATTCCAGTCGCAGTAATTCCGTGTTGATTAGACCAATTGTACGTTTTGCTTCGCCATTTTCTAAATGACTTACCTACTATAAGTCAACGGTCTGACCATAATCAACGAAACCAATTTCGTAGTCATGGAAAGAATAAAGAACACTAGTAGTACCTACTCCTGGAACTTTGATAATAATATCGATCTATAAATTGAATTTTAAACTGCTAATAATAACTTTAGTTTCTTGATATACCGGCTTCGTTCTAGCATATCAGATTATATGTGATGATTCCAGATCATTTTTCATCATTCTGTGCTTCTAAAGAATTGATGAAAATTTTTAGTGAACATTCAGGTGGATCTTTCACCTTCGAACTCCATTGGTTCTTCATCTCTTATATATTTAAAAACAAAAGTGTTTCATACTGTGTGAAAAGCAACTCCAAAATGTTCGGTGTTATTTTTCATATTCTGCAACAGGCCGATTTCTGTTAGAAAAATCGAGAGAAGCACTGTCATCAGTCAGAATCTTTGCACAATAACTTTCGAAAATAAAATTTCTTGAAAACTGGATTTTTGTATAGATAAGGTTTGGAGACTGATAAAAGAAGTCGAATCCGCGAATGAGTAAAATCCACCCAGTGATTCCACAGGCATTACCCAATTAAAATTCTATTCAACCAATATTTTCAAAAAAATGCAATCGAAGGCAAATCAGGTTAAAAAACCACGAGGATCCCTGCAATTTTTGAACCAATTCGCTTAACTGAAATATGGGGGATCTGAAACCACCCTGAAATTTCAAGGATCTCGGACCTAGGTATTTTTCCTTTGATAGTTAAAGTATGTATGGCCAGCCGGCCGAAACAGAATGATTCTTTATCGATGAGTCTAACCTAGTCGTTAAGGATCATTTTCTGCAAAAGATTCAAATAAACGAACATTTGGAAAAAACATAACGCTTCTTGTTCTTCAGAATAAGCAGCAAGTGAAACCATCATCGTTTTTTCATTTTTCAAAACTACATAGAAAAATATATGCAAAATCATTTACATCATTTCTTGAAGTTGCGGTGTTAATTGTAATATTATTGGTGACTCATCTACATAATTCCATAAAAGTGTCGAGCGTTGATGAATCGTTAGATTTGCACGTCTGAGTAAACCTATACGTGAGATATTTTAATCCAGCAATTATCAACGGATAAAACACACGAAAACATGTTTTACTTCTTCGATTCAACAAAGCGCAAATTGTCTCTAAAACCTGTTAACAACAGTCCAACTGATCTCTGGAGTACTTCAGCTACAATAACTGGTTTATTGCAAATTTATAGGCAATGTTAATGAATCGATTATGAATTTCTACCATATTACACCGGAGAAACTTGTTGAAATACTTCTCTGGCACGTCGTAAATATACTTGAGAAATAACGAAACTTCGCAATTGTCGATCGGAATGAGTGTGGAGAGACACTGTCGATTGAATCCACCTTTAACATAAAATGTATCTTAATGCATTACTTTGTCACAGACACACCTTTTAGTGTTTCTCTTGTACGCACGCATGTGTATCATACGCGCCTATGAGAAACTTTCACCCCAAATTGTTTACAGCGAAGGATTTGCATATCCCATTTCATACCTTTTGAATTATTATTTCGCGTTATATCCAGAGGGCTCCAAAATACAACAATGTCTGATTTCGCGAGCTTCTTCCTGTGACATATTCACAAGGTCTGTAATCTTTTAGTGCTGAGCCGTAAACTTTGCGTCAAGCCGTAAAAGAACTAAATCGAGACCTAAATAATTTTCCGGGTTACATCCCACCAAGGATTTTCGCAGATTTAGCAATATGTAATATTGCTTTCCTAATTAACCGAAGAATTCACAACCCATGGAATTGAACCTTAGTGACAAGTCGTGAAGTACAAACAAGAATACTTTGCAGCGCAACAACTGACAAACTTTCCGTATAGAGAAGTAACAGAAACGGTCCAAGCACACTACGTTGGGGATCCCCACGTACAGTTTTCGATTTTTCACCCCGATGAACTTATCGAGACACACATACTGTCTAGTTTAAAGGTGCTATCCATAATTTTTGAAATTTTAGCTGGAAATAGCAAACGATCAGGTTGGCTTCACCGATGAAGAATTTAATTCCGTCCTATAGCTCTCTCGCTCGGCAGTTGGTACGGTACCTTTTGAACGGAAATAGCAAATGATTTGAAATTTTCAGTATGGATAACGCATCCGAAAGCGGTTGTTGACAAAATTGGCCATACTGGTTCTGAGCTTGAGATCGTGGTTATGTTGTCGTGGCCTTGAGAACTAAAGTGTGCTTCAAATTGCGGGTTTTTTAGAATAAATGAAACACATATTTTCAAAAACTTTTATTGGTAATTGAAGTATCAGTTGTGACATTTATATACGGAAAATAATATATGTCAAATGGCCTCCTCTTGCAGCTCTACAGACGTCCACTCTTTTGTTAAAATTTTCAATGACATTTTGACATAATTGAGGATCTATCTCACTAATGACACGAATAATTTCATCCTTCAGTTCAGGAATCGATTGTGGATTATTCTTATAGACCTGGCTTTTCACACAACCCCAAAGAAAATAGTCCATCGGTGTCAAATCACATGATGTTGGTGGCCAATTTACATCACCGTTCCTGGAGATTATTCGTCTAGGACATTTTTGTCTCAATATATCAACGGTGTCATTTGCAAAGTGAGGTGGACATTCTTGGGTCTTCGGCAACACTTTCACGAACCAAATCAATATTGTCTTGTGAACGACCGCAACGACTGTATTTTTCACTTTTTTGATCTTCCACCGAACCGGTTTCTTGAAAATAATAGTGCTTTGAGATGGATTTTATGTAAACCATAAAATTCACGTAATTTTCTCAAAACACTTTTCACAGAACGCTGATTTTCATAAAATTTGGACGCGTTGTTGTATCGTGTACGCCATTTTTATAAATGTCATCATACATCACACTTCTTAGATGTCAAAATACCCAGACGAATTCAGTGCGCCATCTATATTTTATTTATACTTAAAAAAAAACGCGCAATTTAAAACACTCTTTATATTGTACAAGTTTTTACTGACACCCTGTACACGCTATATCTATTTATTTCTTATTGGAAACCCTCTTCGGCTGGGTTCTAGTTGCATTTTACAGGTTTTTAAGAGTTGGACATGGGTTGAAGGTGGTCCCCGCAGGTATATACAACGGCATCCGTTACTTTTGTGTGTACATTCACCTCGGCGTGAACCTTAGGTGGCAACTGTGGCATTCCTCCTATTACACGTAATGAAGACGTATTTCCTTGCCTCCAAATCGAACCACTTATCTAATCACACATTTAGCTAAATCCGAACTGACTAACTGAGAAAAGAGATTTTTCGGATTATTCAGTTTACGGGCCTCTAAATTTCATATCATTATACAAGGTGAGAAAATTGAAATAATTTAATCCATCCGGAATAACAATCTCCGTCTAGATAATGGGTCTTTTGTTAGCCGGTTTCCATTGCGAGAGTGAAGGTAATTACCCATTCACAAAAATAGAAGATGAGTACAGTGTGTTCGAATTTATTCATTTTTATTAACATTTAGTTCGAAGTGCCTAAAAACAATAATTTGCCATTGTATGCAGATTATATGGATGCATTGTATTGTAGTGAAAATGTTAAACAGTTGGTTCCGTTGGTACTTATAATTTATCATATTGATAGTTCCCTCCCTTGATAATTTCTCTCTTATAAGGATCTCTAATGTCTTCGGAAATAGTCATAATATACAGGGGGGCGATATTATTCAGTGATACCTGAACTACAATTTTTTTGCCCTAACAGATCGAGCAAAATAACTGTCACATTACGGTTATCTTTTTTCATAAAGCCCTCAACTGCATTCCGCGCTCTTATGTTTTTTTCCAGTTATAAGAAAATTTGATATTTGCTATGAACTTGAAATATTATGCAAAAGGTGAGCCAGTCTGATGATCAGTTAAACCGAGAAGCGGCAGTATCTGAATTTCTTGGAAAGCACTTCTCCAGTGTAAGGGCTTTGGATGGTTGGATAATTAGCTCAGATCAAGGTGAAATATTTGTTGATTTGTCGACAGATATTCGTCCTGGTGTCATGTTAGTTCATATGAAACTGGAGCTCTTCATTTCTCCATTAACTATTCCTTGTTATGCAGAAGCTTTTCTGATAGCAAATCAGTGTCTTACTTTGATTGCATAGAAGCGGAACTTTTGATTTGATTACCGAAATAATAGTTTACAATTAGTAAGAAAAAATCAACTATTGTTCGCATGAAAATGAACACAGATTCATGTTTAATAGCTCAGATTGAAATCCCTTGGAAAAAATCAGAGTTCATATATATACTTTTTAAGTAATTATAAACTATTATTTTCATAAGAAAAAACAAAACTATATGCTTCAGCTCAGCCCCTGAAATAAAATCCGTGTAAGCCATTCGATTGCTATCAAAAAAGTGTCTCTGTAATGGTTGTGTTTCAAGTTAATAGCACAAACGGTGCCAATTGACGAATTTAGACTTGTCAAAACGTCAATGTTGACTTATAACTCGAAAACAAATGAATTAGAGGAATTCATTTGACGGCAAAATGAGTTTCTCAAAAAGAGTTTTTTTTGAGAATTTGTTGATAATAACGTCGGCTGTACGAATAGAACTTTTAATCGGGTCATCAAAAAAAAACCTGAACAGCTACAACCAGATGGTGCGAAGGGATATTCAGTAATCGCCTCCGAAATATCATTCTTCACGACGAATCTCGGTTTGAATCGTAATATTTTTCGCTGTATGGTCCGATATCAACATTCATCCGTGAAATCAAATTATATTATATCGTTTGCATACAAATTCGGAAATAATTCATTACCTTCTTCTTTTTCAGAGTACCATAATCAGAATTTTACAGCGAATATGATCACTTTCTCCTAAAAAGTCCTTTTCTCCCTGCTTATCAAAAAACCATCAAAAAATCCACTGGGTTAAATGAATTCATAAATATTGAACTTCATTAAGTACTTAATATTTACGGCATACTTTTTTAAGAAGAAAATAATGGAAATTCCTCAGAATATATTGCTTATTTGACGAACTGAAAAATATTACCATTTCTTCATTTTATAGTCTGGAACACAAATTTTTATTTCCCAATAAAATCACTGCCACTCGTCGCATTTTATATCTTCACAGTTTTTACCTGATAATAATCGATCCAAATGCCTACATAGAGAAAATTTTCATAATACATTATTGTTCATAGATAATTTTCAGAAACGATTCACTGCTGAAAATCTGCAGAAATCAATTAATCGAATTTCATAGTTTTCTCCTACCTTCATTGTATTCTAAATTTTTATATACAGTTCAGGAGAATGGTCCTATACATGGTTGCTCGAATAACAGAATTATAGCGAAAATTGATACTTTGTAACCATGTATTTAATTACATGGCTAAAAAGTACAAAATTTGCTTTATTGTTGTTATTTTACATACAGGTTGAGTTTAATTATGTACCTACCATATATTCAGAATCGGGGATATATTATTTAATCTTCCTGGGAGGTGATATGTTCTAGTTTTGTTCCCTGGGGAATCACTATTATTATTTAATGAAACTTAACTTGAAATTCAGTTCAGTGGTCTCTACTCTAATGAGTAGTAGACAGTGAAAGATTAATGCGAGGTCATCTGGGTAGGAACACCGCAAATACCTTTTCTGAGACAGAATGGCAAAAAAATTAACATAGCCTGCTGTAAAATAAATCATTGTGTGAAATTTGCAGCGTTTTCTTGTACAAACGACTCAGCTATGCCGTGCAGAATTAGGGCCCGTTAATCATAACATGAAATCTTTCAATTAGCTTCCTTCAGCGAGTTATCAACCTGAATTATTCAAAAATTAACTCCATCATGAGGCGCCGTAAAATAATGATGCAGTGATAAGGAACTTGTAGTTGATTATTATTGACAACAATTCTTCAGACAGTTTGATGTGGAGGAAATGAATTTGAATGATTGATTTTTTTATAGCAACAACTACCACGACAACCAACAGACCTAGTCCTCCATGGCTGATAACATCGCAACCACCTATGTGGAGCACCATAAAACCAACATCAAGGCCAGTTGTAATACCGATCGTTCCGAAAATGTCCAAAGGTCCTTCCTTGAAGCCATCTACAACATCGAGCACAGTAACAACGAGCACAACTGCAGTTTCGCAGTCACTGCCACCTCAACACCTTCCAGACGACGATATATTCAACAGAAATGACTTCAATTCTTTACCGGAAGAAATAACTACGATATCTTACACCACCTATATACCGAAAAGAATCAATCGTGAGTATAAATAAAACTTTCGAAAATTTTAATCGATGTTTTATGTGTTTTTTATTTCTAGCTGACTCGACGATGTCCAACCCTTATATTCCATCACCAAGCGTACTTCCCTTCTGGAACGATAAGTCTGAATATTTAAATTACTGCACGCCAATGAACATGCGTACAATATTTTGGAATTGGACTAGAATTAGTGACATGAATATACAGCCATGCCCAGGCGGTACAACAGGCTATGCCAAATGGCGTTGTATCAAAACAGAAAACGGGCCAACATGGTATCCTGATACTCCAGATCTCAGCGCTTGTAGGTCCGTCTGGTTGACCAGCTTGGAACAGAGAATTCAAAATGCGAATGGAAAAGATCCTCTTCTTGCCATTACGAACGATTTGGCTCAAGTAACCAGTAGTAAAACTCTTTATGGTGGTGATATGATGATAACGACCAAGATAATCAAAACGTTGACGCGCAAAATGTCAAAAGATATTCAGTCATTTGCTGATCATACCCAGCGTGAAACCTTCGTCACTGAAATGTTGAACCACGTTGTAAAAACCAGCAGCAATCTATTAGACTCTTCACAGCACCTCTCTTGGACTGACCTAAGTTTCGAGGAGCAAATGCGTGTCGCTTCATATTTGCTGATTGGTCTAGAAGAAAATGCTTTCCTTCTTGCCGACACTGTGGTCGGACATAAGATATTCGATCAAGTGGTCAAAAACATCAGTGAGTATTAAAACAAAATGAAATTCAGCATCGATTCGCATTTCAACAGTTAAAAATGGTTATATGTATGGCGATCAATTATTAACACTAGTTAATAAAACCACAGGCTTAGCTTAGCTGATTGCCAGTATCACCTGTGACTGCAGACAGTTAATAGAGGAACAAAAAAATTGTCTTAGCAACGGTATTCAATAAATCCTGTCAATGTCAAGATGCAAAAAGTGGAGTGACACTCAAAAATATACTCATCAGCTGAGTATACCATATCATAACGATTTCCTTGTGTTTAAGCCAAAAGCATGCCATTGCAACATATTGCTTCTGAACACTGAAGTATAAAATTCTGAGCAAAATCATTCCAGCTGAAAGCGAGTCGATGCTAATTTTTTTCGTTTCGCGCATACATTAACTACTCATCGATTACTTCGAGACTAAATGAAATGTCTGCTTTTAGGATTATCAGTGAGAGTGTTGGAGGTAAAACAAATAACTTCAGAGAGATTTCCTGCTGATTACCAATGGAGTTCACATAATGATTCCATAGTACTCCCCCAAGGAGCGCTGCTAGACAATAGTTATGATGAATTAGTTAGACTTGTGTTTGTTTCTTTTAATCGTTTAGAGGAAATTTTACAATGGCGTCCGGACCATTTAGACATAATTTCAAACAAGAATGTTAGCAAAGTTCTAAACAGCAAAGTAATATGCGCAAGTTTGGGAAAAGGAAGGCATATTCAATTGAAGGAACCTGTATCCTTGACATTCAAGCATATTCACACAGAAAATGTAACCAATCCATCCTGTGTTTTCTGGGATTATTCCATGAACACTTGGTCCAACGAGGGATGTTATGTAGAATATTCCAATAAAACCCATACAATATGTCAGTGTAATCATCTAACAAACTTTGCTGTGCTTATGGATGTTCAAGCCATTCTGTTACCGATCCCCCATCAGATAGCTTTGCAGATTATCACATATGTTGGTTGTATTATATCCATTATATGTTTAGTGTTAGCTGTTATAACCTTCCAAATATTCAGAGGATTGAAAGTGAGTTTGAACCAATGTTCAATTTCTGAAAATATTACAAAACATTCCAATTTTTCAGAGTGATCGAACGACAATTCATTGTAATTTATGTTTGTGTCTCTTGATAGCAGAATTCTTGTTTTTACTTGGAATAGAACAAACTGAAAACAAATTGGCCTGTAGTATTGTAGCCGGTGCGTTACAGTTCTTCTTCCTAAGTGCATTTGCATGGATGTTCTTTGAAGGTAGGAATAAAATTAATGAAGTCTATTTGACTAGGTCTATAGTCATGAATTTTCAGGATTCCAGCTGTATGTTATGTTGGTGGAAGTATTTGAAGCTGAGAAATCTAGACTGAGATGGTATTATGTTTTCGCCTATGGTATACCTTCCATAATAGTGTTAACTTCAGCATTGATATATCCTCAAGGGTATGGAACTGAAAATTTCTGTTGGCTGAAAACCGAAAATTACTTCATATATAGTTTTGTGGGGCCTGTAATCGTTGTGCTTTGCGTAAGTGAAAATCAGTCGGCTAATCAATTTTTATTATCACTCATTGTTGTTTCAGTTGAATGTTGTGTTTTTGACATTGGCAATAGTGAAGATGTGTATCCATGCAAACAACTCAGTCTCAATTAAAAATAAGGAACATTCCAGATTAGCCAGTACCAGGTAATGAAAATTTAACATGAGTAGTTTTTTAACATTATTGGTTGGATAAATGTTGCACTCGCTAGCATGCGACATTTGAAAGTATTTTCTTATAGTATTGAATCGTTTTCGACTGAATAGGTTGAATGATGTTGTTGACTACTTGTATGATTGTGTGTGTATATATCGGTTTTGGTGTTTATAATGTTTTGACTAAGTGTGTTGATTTCTAACATTAATCTTCTCTCTTGCATGGCGGTCCTATTCTATGGTAGTGGAAAGGAAGAAAATGCACTCTCAACCAAATTTCAAGCTAACTTGTAAGATATTTCTATCTCTTCTTGATTTAGCACTCAACTTTCAATAGACTGTGAATTAATTTTCTCTTTAACGCATGCTTCAAACTCTGTTTGCTTCAATCAATGAGAAAGTTCTGATATGAGACTCAAAATAGAATTTTTCGGTTTTTTAGGGTATGGCTAAAAGGTGCCATCATATTAGTATTCCTCTTAGGCTTAACATGGACCTTCGGATTTCTCTACGTCAGTAAGGAGTCAGTTGCTGTAGCCTATGTTTTTGCATCTTTGAATTCGTTACAAGGGTTCTTCATTTTCCTGTTTCACTGTGTTCAAAATGAAAAGGTGAGTTCAAAATAAGTTATACCAAACTATTTTAAGGAAGTCCCGTTTTGAATAATTCAGAAAATGATATACATTCACCTGGTTCACTTGTTTGCTGATGGAAATTGTCGTAGCTACACAAAATTTGTTATCCAATTTATATTTTTTACTTCGTAGGTCCGTAAGGAGTACAGAAAGTTTATAAGAAGACATTCTTGGCTGCCAAAATGTTTGCGTTGCTCAAAATCGGCTGCTGGTGCCAGTAGCAGTAGTGGTAGTTCTGGTTTGGCAAAAGAAAGAAGGACCAGCCTGTACGCAGGATCCAACGGAAATCCTTCAGGTTCACATAGCCATTCAACGGACTCACCGCATGGAGCTAGTGTGGGTACCAACAATATAGTCATCTCGAATAATCTTAATAATGCGCGACCTACAGCGCTAGTTCAGGTTCTCACTAGAACAGACCTGAACAATGCTAGTACCACCACTACCAACCACAGTCGACAGCACAATGCGGCGCAACAAGGTACTGCCAGTAGCAATCGCTCGAAATGGGCAAATTCTGTTTTATAATTCATCTTAAGCTTTGTGTCCGTTAAATTTAATTCTGAGTGCTTGGGGCCGCTTTACTAACTCCTGTGTGGTGCTGTGGTGGTGCGTGCATTGGCACCCCTCTCTTAGCATGTATTGTTCCCAAACAATCTGTGGTAAGATCTGGTACTAACGCTTAATTTCATGCTTACTGGCATCTCAAACAACACTTAGGTGAAGGCATAATCTGTTACAGTTACAACGGGGTTGGAATTCGCGAAGTTGCAGCAACGTCAATCGTGTAGCAAAAACCCCTGTGCCCACTTCTACTTCGGGCACCATGGCTGCTACACTCTGTCGTCCACCTCCTTCAATTCCCTCTCCTCCTTTAGAAGCCCCCAACACATCCACACTCCCCTACATTCGAAATTTCTATAACAATTCCTCGCCTGTAATAAGCAACTTGACTAAATCAGCTTCTACATGGGGACCGCTCCACAAACCTTTACATTGGAAGGTGCGTAGTAGTCTGAGCTTTTTTCTTCTTAGATTTATTTCTTCTATTCTCCCGCATAATTAAGGATTAAATTTGAGCCAAAGGACCATACTAACAATTCTGCTTCATTTCTGAATGATTTAATCATAACATAAAATACACTTTCAAAGTGAGAAAAAATATAGATTAATTCTTCACTTTACTCTTTTTCTTTGTTTCTTTAATTATTATCATTTCACTAATAAACTTGATTTATGGGATACCTCTTAAAAACTTCCCACTCATGTGAAGCAGCCTTCAATTTTAAAATGAATAACTTGCCAGATCATAGATGTCAATATTCAGATTCAAAATTTTTGAACACAACCAAATTTTCCTTTCTGACAACTTTTTTTTATGGATTCAAAAGAGTTTTAAAAGTTTGTTAAACAAATTCTTTGCTGCAACTATACATTGCTTTTGACAAATAATAGCACTTTTGTAGATCTCTTATTCTGTTTTGCTAATTACGTGGGACAGTCAAATTCCGCTGAAATACACTTATTCCTCAAAAAATTTGCTATATTTATCAGTTCAAATTAAAGCGCAGACAAGGATCAGCGAATTGAAGAATCCTTCTTCATAAGAGTAAAAACTAGAAACACTATCTGTTGATAGCTGCAAGAACTTGTTCAAGATCTATAAACAAATGTAGCTAAACTTTTCTGCAAAGTTCCTATTTGAAAGGGATTTGAACTGATCAAGTTGATTCATATTTGTGTTTGATCTGCTTTTTTTCTAGGGTGGCGGGTAAGTCTCCAATTACTCTGTTTTTGAGGATCTTAATCTTGAGCGGTCCCCACCTTTTTGAGCATTTTTCAGAATATTTTATCTATTGATCAGCTTTCATGGGACAAACGATTACCTGTAGGAATGAGGAAATATGTTGTTCATTTCTGCCCAATTTTAGAGCCCGGAGTCGAAATATTGGACAGCCTTTTGGTTTGAATTATTTGGGCTCCCCTTAGGCTTGAGAATGTTTCAGCTTCAATTAAATTACGCCGGCAAAAAAAGTTGTACATTTTTATTCAAAAAGTCAGTCGAATTCAGGACTGTGCTATCAAGATTCATTCTAAAATGTGTAAGTCAGGAAATCCACAACAACATATAGATCTACATTGGTTACCTTTTAGCTTGAACATTATGTATCTAGTGCCACAAATCTTCTTGAAAATTTTTCAGCTTCAACTCAATTCTGCGGGCAAGATTCCTTCAACTGTTGATTTCGCAAAGTTTACGCCATTCACGTTCAGGACTGTGCTTTCAAGGTCCATCCTATAACAGGTTAATCAGGAAATCCACAACAAATGAATACATTGGTTACCTATCAGCTGAAACTTTCTGTATCTCTTGACACCAATCTTCTTGTCTTACTATAGTCAGGGCTATTCAAATACGTATTTGAAATACAAATACGTATTTTGTGTTTGTATTTCAATTACTTCTTGAAAATGTATTTTGTAATTGGTATTTCAAATACCTGAAGCTGAAGTATTTTGTATTTTGTATTTCGATACTTTTGTCTTGGAAATACTTTCGAACAAATACATTTATCGTTTAGCGCTCTACGGAAAATAGTCCCTGAATCTCCCTTCAGATGACGCGAAATTCATCTGCTTCATCTAGTTCTTTTGCTATCAATCATATTTTCGGCAAATGGAAAGGAAGAAAAGGTCCTGCGCAATGGTCATTTCATCATGGAGTTAGAGTTAGTCAACTTCCAAAAACGATAAGAGCAAAGAGCTTACCATCCTTGAACATTATCCTAACATAAAAAATGTGTTCATACAATATAACACAAGATTTTGCCCATCAGGAACTGTAGAAAGATTGTTTTCTTTAGCGGGTTTTATTCGTTTCCCAACAAGAGGCTGTTTGTCTGATACTACATTCAAAAATCTTGTGTTTCTGAAAGGAAATTCTTTATTTAGCGATAAAATAGCTGAGCTGAATTAGTTGTACTCTTTTCACATTTTACGTAACACCTGAATGTATTTTGTAATCTGTATTTCAAATACAAATAGTTAAAATACTGTATTTTGTATTTTATATTTCAAATACCCGACTCGAAAGTATTTTGTATTTTGTATTTCAAATACCTGCGAGAAAGTATTTCGTAATTTGTATTTCAATTAAGCAAAGCATGTATTTTGCCCAGCCCTGACTATAGTTTCATCATCCTTACATATGAGATTTAGAGAGGAAGAGAGAGAGTTTATCACTTGTTCAGTAAATCATCATTTCCAATTCCTACAGGTTGTGGTTATCGTACGATTTAGAATTATTATTTGTCTCCTCTGATGAAGCAAACCTAAACTTACTTAGGCTATCTCTTAGTATGCACTTTTCGTACGGTACTAATGTACCGCACGTGCCTCAAAACGATCCAATGTCTTCAAACATTTAATAATTTAGAAATCCTTCGGATGAATTATTACTGCACGAAACACGGCTGAAGAAAGATTTTGACGCATGTCCATACGAAAAGTGCCAATCGGAACATATGCTTAGGAGACAAGTTATTTTATTTGTTGATTATGGTCTTCTTTGGCTCTTATAAGTTTGGATTGATTTTATATCGAAATTTCCATTGCAGAACATTTCTTTTAAATCGTACAGTCGGGATTCGGGACATGGTGGATCAGAACAGGAGGACTCCCCAAGGTCTCAGGGTGTACTGAATGATACTCGACTCAACAATGCCAAAGATGTCCATCGTCAAGCATTCTTGTCTGCCGAAGGTCAGCAAATGTGCAGCAATATGAGCACACCATCCAGCTACACGGACTACGCGCATCGTCTGGAAACACTGCCGCATCCAAAACACATTTCATTAGCACAGACATTGCAGGTTCATGGACAAAGAAGAAAGAACGGCAACTTTTGTAAGCCGATGAATTGGAACCATCACACCTACACGGAAATCTACGATGGCAGGATGCCAAGATGCTTAGCTCCAGAGGATGATCCAGTGTATGAAGAAATTGAGAGGAATGAGATTCAAGTATCGGATATGAGTGACGAAGATGGAAAACGTCAAAGTGATATGAGTAGACAATCATCTAGATCGTATGGTGATCACCGACCCCTTATTCCCTGTAGTCCAGGAATCGACAGAAACATCATCGAGGCATCTCCCAAACATAAAGAACATAACCGTTACACACCTGAAATGGAGGCTTATCGAATGAGGCCTCCGAATTTCTATCGCGGGGATACAGCGAGATCTTTGGCTGCCGTGCTTGATGGAGAAACTGTAGTGTGCCATTTAGAACCACCAGACATGTACCCTAGGACTGTGGGCTTACCCCCTTATAGTGAGAGTTAAAAACTGCCATTTGCAAGTAAATATCTGTGATTAACGCATGATCAAACTATTTATCGGTCATAGTATAGTGAGCCCAGCTTGAAAGGATTTAATAAAGTGATAATTTTATAATGAACTATTTTATTAAAGGTATTTAAAGTGAATACGAATGTCTCTTAGATATGAGTAATTCCAGTCAAATGTATATCTCTACTTGTTTTGAATTTGTTTATTTAATTATTCGATGTTTTATTGCCAATAGCAAAAAAATCCTAAATTGTACAAAGTTTGTTTGCTCATAATTAATTAGTGTATATAAACATAATTATGCTTACCAAATATGGCAAACTGAATACTTAGTATATTAGAAATACACTTGCCCCAGACGAATCAAACATGGTTCAAAAAGCTACGTCCCATAATTTTTCCAAATGTTCTGTTGACTACTTGTGCAATTCCTGTTTATGTGAAAAAGTGTATTAATTGGTTTCTACAGAATAGGAACATTTGTAAGCTTCGAAAACGGTAAAGTTAGACAGCACCAAACATGTAAATAAAGAAAGAACATTTTCCAATTGTGTACATGAGAACCTCTGTCTTCTTTCTCCTAAGATGAAATATTACATGTTGAAAATTAGTTTCCTCATGCGGACATGTAACACCTCAGTATCTGTAATTTTATGTACATTTATACTACATCTTGGAAAAATAGTTATAAAATGTAAAATGTTTCCCCAACTGTTGAAATGTAGGAAATTCGTTCATTAGTGCCCTGTATGTTATAGGGATTTTCTCTTTTTTTTGTAGCTTGGATTGAATCCTGCGATTATAAATCAATGTCACTTATTCTAATATCTTATTTATTCAAACTTGTTTTTTCAGTTAGAACTGTAAAATTAACGAAATATTCATGAATTTGAATTGTGACAAAATCATTTTACTGTCATGTGACAAGAAGGAATTCGCTCAACCTTATGTTCACTGAAGCTATACCAATTTGTACTGGAGAGTAAAAAGGGCAGAACCAGGTTAGATATTTATATTAGTTGAATTGGTTTTATCCAAAATGCATGGAAAATTTAACTAGCTGTGGATATTTGTAAATAGGACTTGAGACTGAACAGTGTCAGGTGAATTATTTCTCGTTCTTTTAATGTGTACAGTGTACTAATGAATAAAGAGTAAATATTTCTAATTGTTATCCGAAAAAATCAGTGAATGGCATAGATCATTTTGTAATGATATTACTTACATATTTGTAATTTGTAATTATATTTATTTTTGAAATAAAAATATTACTGTCACTTTCAAATGGCTTAGTTTTTTCAAAGTTTGAAATATACAGCATTTTCCTCGGAAAAAAGGATACATTCTACGCTTTCCCTGTGATAACTTCTTCATGTACCTACTTGCTTTTGGTTACTTAGGACTCCAATTTTCTATACTTTTTGATGTATTATTTCGAAATATTGAAAATAAACATTGGTTGAAACGTGCACAGTTTATCTCTCCTCGAGGTATGTCGTTCCTTGTGTTGGGATCAAAAATATCAGAATAAGTTTCAGAAATATTATTTTTAAGTACCAAAAATTGAGGAATATTTAATTTCTGTGAAAATATTGATCGGTTTGCATACGTCGCAATACGGGATCTCGAATTCATTAATTTTCTGGGTATATATCGCAGATTAATTTTTAGGCACTCCCAATATCTTCCATCGAGTGGTGAATCCAGTGAAAATTCTATTGATGAATAACCACATTGCTTTTCTATCAATCTATCATTTGAAGAATGTGTCTAACAACGTTGTTCAATTGGAGTTTACACTTTATTTTGAATTTTTCAATTTTTGCTTAATGAATTAATGTGAATAAATATTATTTTTCCGCGTTGAGAGCTTCAGTGAGGGGCCTTCAATGCATTATTGTATAGGCTATATTCTTCCGACTTATCCTCAGGATAGGTAATGATTGCTACCTTCAGTTTTTCATCGTCAGAGAATCAATCCACGAAGATATTTTTTCACATTGGGGAAAAGTCACTAGGGGCCCAAGTCTCAACCGTAAGGAGGAGGAGTAATTTCTTTGAAGCCACATTTCCGCACAGCAGCCTTCGCCACGCTGCCTTTGTGAATCGTTCTCGTGAAGCAGCCAACATGCCCGCTGTGAGTTTAACACACCTTTATTCTTTAATTGCTTCTCTTAAATTACGCAAAGTGGTTGCTATCATGCTGCAGCGAGCTCATCACTCTTTAAAATCCGGAAATAAAAGTAGCCATTATTTTTCTAGTAGATGGAACGACTTTAAACTTCTTTGGGCGCTGTGTACTTTTATTTACTCTTAAGGTCATAATGGGGATATAATCGATGAGTCTTCTCCACAGAGTTCTAAAAACTCCCTACAGCACTCGACTCGCACTTGCTTCTAAGGTATGATGAGCATTCTCGGTACCCAGCTCACACTGAGCTTTGAGGGGTTAAGATGGTCATGTAGGATAGCATTCATGGTACCCACGGATAAATTTGTCATCTCTGCTAACATCTTGATTTTCATTCTGTCATCTTCAAGCACCAGGTTTTCTTCTTTTTTCACATTTTCTTCAGTGGTGCCGCTAACGGGACCGCCGGAGCGAAGGTCGTCTTCAATACTTTTTCTGCCCCTTCTGAATTCACTTGACCACTTTTGAAAGGTGGATATCGGCTAGGCAAGCTTAGTTACCATCTCTTCATGAATGATTATTTGACTTTTTCCTGTTTAGTAAGGAACACTACAACGGCGCGATGCTCGATTTCACAATGTTGCGTCAGTCATTCAGGTAGCCTCCCACTGATGATTAGTAAATGAAGGGTATTTCAATAGTGACTTACAAACTTCGACAGAGCTAATAGAGGTCATATTGGTGGAGCTACATCTGGCGAATTGGTCGTCATTTAATCAGTCTGTTTTACTATATCGCCATAGACGGATAATGTATTCAACAACTCGTGGAAATAATAAAATTGTTTTGTCAAAATGGGTGTTCTCTTCGGGCATTGTCCGATCGCTTTTCCCAATTAAGCGTTGTCCTATAGGGAGGACTATACGCAGATCTGCGGCAAACATCTTTGTTGGCCGTGAGAGTGTGCAGGAGAATCATAGAAGGTCGATGTCGCATTGCTCACAGGAATTCTTCCTTTAGTCTCTTTCCTTTTCAGTCGTGACTGGAACTTGTAACCCTCATGAAATTAAAATGACCCAGGTGCTGAAGGTAAACGATAACAGACAACGGCTTGGGCCTACTGAATGGATCCTGATGCATTAGGAAACTGACCCTTATTTTCATGAAAAAACCATCTCCAGTGATGAAGCTCATTTCAAGATGAATTGGTAAGTCAACACACGAAATTGTCGAATTTCGGACGATACTGATCCACATGAGATCCAAGAGCGTCCAACGTAGTCCAACAGAGTTTCTGTGTGCTGTGGATCTCGGCTGGCTGGCTGTATATTTATTGAGAACATTTTCAGGCTATCACCGCCAACAACGAGCGCTATAGGTAGATGATTGCCAACTTCTGGTGGCCTGAATTGAATTATTTGGATACCAATCACATGTGATTTCAACAGAACAGCGCAGCATGCCGCATTGTACATTCTACACGAGCGATTTCAGGGTAATGTCATCTTACGTGGAGGTGATGTGAACCGCCACGAGATCGGGCTATTCGAACTCGTTGTACTTTTTTTTGTGGGATTATGTGAATAAGCCACAAACTACAACGAAGCTCAAATCCAATCTATGCCATGATATAGGTGGTCAATTCAACTTTAAATGGGTCCCGAAAAATTGGACATTTCGGATTCCCAGAAAACATGGCAAGATGATAAAAACGAATAAAAAATGTCAAGGATATCTCACAGAAACTTAATTTCTTTTTCAATTCAAAAATCTTAGGAAGCACTCAACGAATATAATGGTATAACTAACTGCGTCGTTTTTTGCTTTTATTATTTTATGGTTTTCAAAAGGTTAATGCAAATTCCCAACCATTTGGAAGAAATATTTTCGATTGATTGAATTAATACAATTATTAGAATAGTCTGCCCTCTATAGTCAGATAAAGTATACTGAAATCCAAGTCTCATTCCAAATTTATTGCAGCAATTACAAGCCATTTCCATGATAAATACATACACTTATTTTTAATTCAACAATCACTGAATCTAACCTAGTGAAATTCAAATTCGATAGGACCATACCTATAACTAAGCTGAGAATGTCAAGGTAAACGGCTCTTAAACCATAATACTTGCGAGATCTAACATTTCTCAATTTATTCAACTATAATAAATATCAATAATAATTCGTATGAAAGGTGTTGCTCACTGAAATTAATTTGTTCTTCAACAATGCTCTCATTTTTGCAAGCATTTTTTGTCGAGTCGATAGGAAATAAGAATTAATAATTGAGCCAATAGATTGAACTAAATTAGAACTATTAACTTCTTTTAAAAGTATATACATTGAATTATAAGGTAATAAATCAATAAGTTGATGTTATCACTGATACATGAGCCTTGATTAATTTCTGTTACTAATCATAAAAATGTCTGGTAGTTACTAGATGAGTATTCAAGTAAGTAATCAAAATATCTATCATTAAGCTGGATATCAAAAATATAACTTTCATTGAAGTAGATCATTCAACTCCAATCGGAATCAAGTCGATTTATGTCGATTCAAATTTAGAAAATGATTTCCCCTCGAAAAAAATCTCAAACCATTAACGACAAGGGTTGATAAAAGTAAATAAAATTCGAAATTACAGGAAGGAAAATAGGAAGAAGTACCTGCGAACACATTAGTTAAATAAGTAGTTCAAAATTTCTTGATAGTTCATTACATTGAAGAGATCTTTAAGTGATGAGTTGAACGCTCACCAAAATTTCTCTTAATCCTGATCACCAAATGAATATTCCTCTTTACAATTATCTACCTATAGAAGTTATCTAATTAATAATGTCATCAAGCAGATCACTTTTTTCTACATTCAGCTGATGTGGAATAAATTGTATATTTTCTAGTGACACAAATAAAAACAATCAGTTGGATTTATAGGCATGAATCCTTTTTATCTGGGGAATATTTAGCTCTGCAAAAATATTAATTATCTCGCGACAATTATTGCATAGAAACAACCGCATGGTGCAGGGCAGCAAGATTATCCGCATATGGTAACACTATTAGAAGTTTCCGACTTGACACCAGCTAGGTATTCCGATTTTGGACTCCTATAATAGGATTGAGTAATCTATAGTAAGTTCTTTATTTGACAGATATCGAGTAAATAATCTTTTGGCGGTTCTTGCATTTTTCTTCTATTTGCCGAAAGATTTTTGAATACGAAAATAAGTCTGAAAATTTTAACCCAAATGCCTGAAGGAGGACTTGGGATCTAAGGTCAGGAACGCAGCATTGGCATTTTTTTAAGCGTTTATATTGTTCAATATTATATATTAGGTAATCTGGTAGCTTGTATGGAAATAGACAAATCGGATTATGACAATAGTTATATTCAAAAGAAAAATTGAAGCGGTTCTAGATTTATCACAGAAAACCCTCCGCTATATAATCTCCAACTGAGGCTTCCAGAATTTAAGAAAGGTTACGAGAACACTAAGGACAAACCACACTGATGAGGCCAATTAACTGACCAAAAAATTGAATTGTTGCCGACGAAAATTGAGAAAGTTCGTTTAGACTACTGAACCCAACTGATCGTTTCAACAAAAATTTGAAACTACATTAGAAAAATCTTAACAAATCATAGAAAGCATCAATTTTTACACTGGAAATAATCACTAAAACAATGGACTTGAGTAGGTGTAGGTACCTACCAATCCTACCTATCCAGAAAATATTCGAAATTTGATGACGACCCTGAAAAGGGGGGAACTATCCATAGCAAATATTACTTAGGTGTTCTTGGGCAACACTTGATTTTAATTAATAATATTGTGGCTTCACTGGTTTTCATCTTGATTGATTTTTTATGGTTACAAATAGAAGACCCACATTTCATAAAACGTATAGGAACTACCGTTTGAAATTCATATAGCATCTTGAATCGAGAGCATAATCATTAAGAATATATAGGGATTCTTTGTCTGGTAAAATAAAATCACATCTTTCACTTGTTCAATTCTGTCATATTTAGGGTAGGGCGTTGAAAGTTCGGGATTAGATAAAAAAATGTACACCATGCATAGCAACAAATGGTTAAGAAATGAACAATGAAATCTCCAATAACTTGAAATTGAAATCATGGTGATCGATAATCCTGCATCACTGCCTCCGGGCGTCATTAGGAGTAAATGTGTTGTTCTCATGTGAAATCACAGGTTCTCAAATCGAAAACATTCCAGACCAATTATGTCACGATAGGGATGTTTTGAGAGAAATTGCCGGAACAGTTCAATTATTATTTAGAGAGGGGACATATTTTGAGCACAAGTTCAAGCCAAAATCTCCTTTAACCCTAGGTGAAGAGGTGTTCACCCCTAAATCCTCATGGAGGAACAGAGGTTAAGCTTTACCTCAAATTGAAAGACAAGTTGTGCCTCTACATGAAAACTATACAGTTTGTAAATTTTTATTCGGCTCTCTAAGTAGTTATGCGTTCATGCATAGTTATTGTAGTAATGAAATGAGATGCACGAAATGAGTTCCATTACTAGCAAAACAATACAGTATGTTCTCAGATGTTTTTCTCACATTGGCAAGAGTTTCCCGGTAAATATGACATTCGGCATTCAGCATTTTTCTCAGATAACTGTGGTGACGTAATTGGCCTGTTAAGTTTTCAAATAGACACCTGTATATATTGATGAATCGATTTTTCCTTAATCAGCTCAGAAATGTTCAAATCTCACAATTTATCATTGTTTGCCATGTGCATTTAAATTTAAGATCAAATCGAATAATATGTAGTATTATTGAAAATTTGCAATTTCTAGAAAATGAAGTTATATTTCCAATGAAACTGGAGAATAACATACTTTCTGTACCTACCAGGATTTCCTTCTCTAATTTTCAGGTACAAAGGTATTATTATTATTCAGATTCGTTTCAATATCACAGTCATGTCTGAAATTAATATGACGTAAATGATTAATATACTGATATTGGAAAATATCGCTCTCCGCATAATTCATCAAATGATGCTGCTTGATTGAATTCCATTGAAAATATACCTATATTTTCATTGGCTTCTTTTTATTATATCTTCAACGTATAGGATATACTCCACTAATCACAATGTGATTTTATCGCCTTTCTTTCATACTCCTGAGTTCTGTGTACCTCACTTTGGGACGTGGGATTTGTGGACGATTCTTGAGTTGGCTTGCTCGTTTTCTGTATATCATAATCCTGAAAAAAAATTCGATTATTACCGTCCTGAAAACTATCAGAACTTGCCAGAATTTTTGACACCACGCCAGACTTTGAGCGGATTGTTGCATCTTTCCGTCTATAAATAAATAAAAATGAATAAGGATCAACTCAAAAGAATTCATTGATGAATTCATGAAAACTGTCGCATTCACGAGTCAAAGTAATGTATTAAACTCACGATGATTATTCGTCAATACATGGGGTTTTGATATTGACTACCTCCATTGGCGTGAGCACCATGGTACATCGAAGGGAATGGTAATATATTTAGGTACCCAACAACCAAAAATTCGACTTGACCATTTGTGGCGTTTCAATGAAAATTTTGAATATTGCCGAGAAGGCTCGGGTAAATTAAACCCCACAAACAGTCAACAACATTCCTGGAATTCGCTCTTGATAAAGAAATCGACTTTATATTGTAACGTTTTTTTGATTTTCAAAACGTTTAGAATGATTAAACTATTTATTTACACTTATTTACACACTACTGTTCCAATAACTAAACAACTATTTCTATCCAAGTCTGTTCACAATTTATATCCACACTAATTTATTTTCACTGAACTCTTTCCGCTACGAATCACTCTGCTGAATTGGTCCCTGTGCTGCTCCGCGCCTGCCCTTATATCGTCCGTCTGGTTTCCAGCAATTACCGGAAGACTCTCGAAAGAGGGTGACTCATACGCGCCTAGAGTGTTCAGGCACATTCTAGAATAGACAGGGCCGTACTCGTCACACTGTCCCCTCCTTAAGCCTGTTCTGTCCCAGAACAGATTCCATGAATTCCTCAGAGGACCGTGATGAAATCTGCAATCGTCACCATTTCTACAGTAGCCCTTCTGATGGAAGTAACAGTCTACGGTTTTGCTGGACTTTTCGGTTTGCTTTGGGTTGAAATTGCATACCAAGATCTGCATACCTGTCTTTTGGAAGACTACTTTAAGCATGCTTCGCACAACTCGCCAATTCAGTTGATCCAGTCTACAACCTAGTTTGGGAACAGCTAATTTCCTAATCCCAAAGCATTGAAGGTCTTCTTTCAAGCCATGCAGTGCTGTCCATAAATTCTGGTAGGTGGGCTTCTGATATGAGTATTGTTTGGTGACTACGTAGTAAATGAACCGACCCTCTGACTTCAGTCTCAGGCATTTTCCGATTCTGGGCTGCTGTCTCATCAGTTCCTCTTGGCGTCCAAATTTGTTTCTGAATACTCTTGCTATTCCCCTACTCATCCTTAGATCCGCTGCTACACAATGAGCAAGAGAGTATTCCTCGGGAACTGTAAACAGGTCTTGATGAACTTCCTGTGTTACACCAAACCGTGCAACTCGTGTTCCCCCATAGCAATTCATGAATTCCTGAAAATCGTCACTTTCCTTCGCCGGAACCTCGATGAAACGTACTTCTTCTTCGTCATCCTGTGTTGACGCGTACGGAGCCAATCGATTGAAATGGACGACCTTCGGTTTTCCTCTGGGAAGCTTCCGTATCCGGTAAACTACATCATTTATCCTTTTCATGACTTCATACGGTCCTTCCCACTGTCTCTGCAGCTTCGGAGAAAATCCTCTTTTTCTTTGAGGGTTATACAACCACACCAGATCTCCTGCGGTGAACCCTCCTTCAATGGCCTTGATGTCATAGCGCATTTTCATCCTATCACTTGCTTGCTGCATTTGATTGCGCACCTTGTCATGGATGTAATCTAGCTTACTCCTCAATTTACTGACGTAGTCCTCCCCGGCTACATCTTCTCCAGGCTTACAACTAAACTCTAGGTCACAAGGTAGTCTAATTTCTCTTGGCTGGAGTTTCCTTGGTGGATTCTTGAACCGAAGATCTATATGCCATGGTGAATAGATGCAAATACTCATCCCAGTCCCGCTGGTGGTCGGAGACTACTTTGGCAAGATGTTTTCCCATGGTCCTATTCATTCGTTCTACCATGCCATCTGATTGGGGATGTAGAGCTGTTGTCCTTGTCTTATTAATCCCCAATTTCCTACAAACTTCTTGGAATAATGTCGACTCGAAATTTCGGCCTTGATCACAATGCAGCTCTAGAGGTATTCCAAATCTGCAGTAGAATTCTTTGACCAATTTATCAGCAACCGTACCTGCCTCTTGATTAGGAATACCGTACGCTTCCACCCATTTGGTAAAATAGTCCATGTACTTGTTTCCGTGATCTGTTTCGGGAAAGGGGCCCGCGATGTCGATAGCTACTCGTTCCATGGGAGATCCGACGTTATATTGTTTCATTGGGGCCTTCCCTTTGCCGTAAGGACCGTTAGCTGCAGCAGAAGCTTTACATGTTCTACACCAGTCTTTAACGTCTTTCTTACAGTTGATCCAATAAAACCGCTGCCTAACTTTCTCCAACGTCTTAGTAATCCCGAAATGTCCACCTGAAGTTCCATTATGTAGTCTGGTCAAAACGTCTGTCACTCGACTCTTCGGCACAATCAACTGGAGCCTCTGTTCAGATCCATCGTCATTCTCCCAACAACGCTTCAGAAGACCTTTATCGATCTTCAAAGTTTCCCATTGTGCCCAATACGACTTAACATTTTGACTCAGTCTGGATACTTCTTCCCAAGTAGGTCGTCTACCACTCTTCTTCCAACTCAGGATTACTTTCAAGTCTGGATCTTCTTCTTGTGCCCGTTGTATTTCTTGGGGTAGCCAATCTTCAATTACTGTGGTCCGTCTCACATCAGCTTTGTCTTCCACACGTGAGCAATGGCTGCAATCCTCGGGGCAAGGTCTTCTTGATAACGCATCGGCATTGCGATGGGTAGCTCCCGTTCTATGTTCGGTATCAAAGTCATATTCTTGCAGTCTTTCAATCCATCTGGCCACTTGTCCTTCCGGGTTCTTGAAGTTCAGGAGCCACTTCAAAACAGCATGGTCCGTTCTCAGCAGAAATTTTCTTCCGTACAAATATTTGTAGAAGTGTTCTACGGACTTGACGACTGCTAAAAGTTCTCTTCTGGTCACGCAGTAATTTCGTTCTGGCTTCGATAAGACCTTGCTGAAATATCCTATCACCCTTTCTTGTCCATCCTGAACCTGCGATAGAACGCCCCCGATGGCTGTATTACTAGCATCCGTGTCGAGCACAAACTTCCCTTCAGCTCTTGCGTAGCTTAAAACTGGAGCTGTGACCAGGGCCTTCTTCAGCTGTGCGAAAGCTTCAGCGCAATCATAGGACCATATGTACTCCTGTCCATCCTCTGTTAATTTTGTAAGTGGTTTGGCAACTTTGGCGAATCCAGATACGAATCTTCTATAATAGGTGCATAAGCCTAAGAAACTTCGCAATTCACTCTTGTCTCTCGGTATAGGCCATTCCTGCACTGCTTTGATCTTATCCGGGTCGACTTTCACGCCCTCTCGAGAAACTACATGTCCCAAATAATTTACCTCTGTTCGGAATAAATTGCATTTCTTTGGACTCAGCTTTAGGTTAGCTTCACGAAGTCGCTGGAAAACCTCGGATAGGTGGTGTAGGTGGTCTTGGAATGATTTTCCCACCACTATCACATCATCTAAGTACACCAGGCATGTCTTCCAGGAGAGTCCTCTCAATATAGTCTCCATTAAACGCTCAAATGTGGCAGGAGCGTTGCATAAACCAAAGGGCATCACTTTAAATTGCCACAGACCCGTTCCAATACTAAAGGCAGTTTTCTCTTTGTCTCTTGGATCCAAGCCAACCTGCCAATACCCACTCTTCAAATCCAAGGTGGAAAACCAACGTGATCCCGAGAGTGTATCCAGTGTATCATCTATTCTCGGTAAGGGATAGCTGTCCTTCTTCGTTACTTGATTGAGCTGCCTATAGTCTACACAGAACCCAGTGGACCCGTCCTTTTTCTTCACTAACACTACAGGCGACGTCCAGGGGCTATTGGATGGTTCAATGACACCTTCTCTCGCCATGTCTTCAATAGTCCGTTCAGCCTCTTCTCTTTTTGCCAGAGGAAGACGTCTAGCATGCTGTCGGATGGGTTGTGCATCACCAGTATTGATTTTATGCTGCACAATATCGGTCTTCCCTGTTCTTTCGTCAGTGGCAAACACGTCGGAGAATTTCTGAATCAGCTAGTTCATAACGGTCAAGATCTTGACATTTTGAGGTGAGAAGGGTCACCAGCTCTTCAGTATTCTTCTCGCTCTGCGAGACTCCTGCAGTATCTATCCCGCCAGAAATATGGTACACTGGTACTCCATGTCCAATCAAAGTGTTCTTCTTCAGGGTGACTGGAAACATGTTCATATTCAGTAATCGGATGGGAATACTATCTCTCAACCTTACCAGTGTCTTCCCGAGTAACAGTTCTTTAGCCAGTATTGCATCGTCAGAGGGCTCGATTACTTTAACGCAGCCATTTCTCGTAACGTCATCACAACTACCAATCACTATGCTTTCAGTTCGACCTGGCAACGTGATTTCCTCGGTCAATCGAATCCGATATATCTTGCCATCCACATCATTGAACGGGATCTCTTCATTTCCCAGTCGAAGAACATCATTCTTCATATCCAGTTGGCATCCGAGTTTCTTGACGAGGTCCAATCCCAGGATTACTTCTTCCGTAATTTCAGCTACTAGAACTTCGTGCCTTGTTGTTGTATTTCCCAATTCAATGGTGGAGAGGACCGATCCATAAGTTGGTACTTCCTGTCCAGACGCAGTCCGAAGTTTGATCATAACTGGACGAATCTTAAATCCTTTAGCTATTTCTGGACGCACAATGGTTTTTGTCGATCCAGTGTCTACCAAGATTTTCACATTTCGATTATTTATTTTTCCGGGAACAACTATGCTTGATGAATCCGTAGACATGATTCCTCGGATTATCACTTCAGGGGCATCCTTATCTTGGGTCGATTTATGCCCCTTATCACCGACCCTTTTCAGTTTTCCTGCTGTGGCTCTTTATCGATTTTGGGACAATTTCGCTTAATATGCCCACTTTTATTGCAGTACCAGCACACAGCGTCCTTTCTCTTAGTACGTAATAATCTGCTGACTTCTTCTCTGATAATTTCTTCAACAGGTCGGTCTATTTCTTGGACTTGTCTCACACGAACGTGTCCTCTATGCGACGCCTGCTTCGCCGCCTCGAATTCTAAAGCCTGAGCTAACGCATCATCCATGGTTTTAGGGCGTGCGAGTCTCAAGGCTTGTTGTATTTCACTGTCCTTGATTCCATCTACAAAGGTTTGGATTGAAAGCTGTTCAAGGAAGCTGTCTGGAGCAGTTGGATAAGCCAGCCTAACTAATCTAGCCACATCTGCTTCAAACTCCTGGAGATTTTCTCCTGTTTTCTGCACCCGACTCTTGATTTGGGCATGATAAACTTGTTGTAAATGAGCATCACCATACCTCATCTGAAGTTTCGATGTTAGAACTTCATAACATGCTTGTTGGCTCTCCGGAATCGTTTGCAGAATATTCAGTGCCTCTCCTCTCAGAGCTATTATCAATGCTGTGGCTTTTTCGTATTCACTCCAACTGTTTGCCAGCGCAGCAGCTTCAAATTGTTTTTGATATGTCGACCATGGGACTTTTCCATCAAATGTCGGAGGCTTGATCTTCATTTTTCCACTTTCGCCGTTATTTTCCATTTTCATGTTGCCATAGGGTGATGAAGCCGGATAATCTTTTCCAATCGACATTCTTTTCAGGGACTCTATTATTTTAGAATGCTGTTCAATTAATCCTGTTATTTCTTCAAATTTTCCGTTAACTTCTTCATAAACTTCTTCGAATTTTTCGTCAACTTTGTCAAATTTTCCATTTATAGAGTCCATTTTCTCATCCAATTTACTTGCAAATTGACTCACCAATTCATTGCTGTTCCTAGAATTTTCTTCCATTTTCTCATTGATTTTCTGAGAATTTTCTTCCATTTTCTTATTGATCTTCTGGGAATTTTCTTCTGCCTTGTTTTCCAGTTTATCCATTTTCTTATTGATTTTTTGAGAATTTTCTTCCATTTTCTCATTGATTTTCTTAGAATTTTCTTCCATTTTCCGAGAATTTTCTTCTTATTTCTCATTCATTTTACTCAGAAATTCCATTATCGCCTGCGTCTCCATTGCGATCTGCAGTCTTGTAGTCACTGGCATAAATTTCAATCACTAGAGTTTATGTACTCAATTCGAGCGATGTCGAACCGCACACCTGACACCAATGTAACGTTTTTTTTTGGTTTTCAAAACGTTTAGAATGATTAAACTATTTATTTACACTTATTTACACACTACTGTTCCAATAACTAAACAACTATTTCTATCAAAGTCTGTTCACAATTTATATCCACACTAATTTATTTTCACTGAACTCTTTCCGCTACGAATCACTCTGCTGAATTGGTCCCTGTGCTGCTCCGCGCCTGCCCTTATATCGTCCGTCTGGTTTCCAGCAATTACCGGAAGACTCTCGAAAGAGGGTGATTCATACGCGCCTAGAGTGTTCAGGCACATTCTAGAATAGACAGGGCCGTACTCGTCACAATATTCAATATCCCAATAGGTCTCTTGCATGTACCACGAAATATCATATTGTAACGTTTTCTTGGTTTTCAAAACGTTTAGAATATTTAAACTATTTATTTACACTTATTTACACACTACTGTTCCAATAACTAAACAACTATTTCTATCAGAGTCTGTTCACAATTTATATCCACACTAATTTATTTTCACTGAACTCCTTCCGCTACGAATCACTCTGCTGAATTGGTCCCTGGGCTGCTCCGCGCTTGCCCTTATAACGCCCGTGCAATTTCCAGCGATTGCCGAAACACTCTGGAAAGCGGGTGACTCATACACGTCTGTAGTGTTCGGCAATATTCTAGAATGGACAGGGCCGTATTCGTCACAATATATTTCTGTTTTTCCCAATATATTCGCACAAGATCATAATGTGCTGTAATGATGCACCGAAGATTATTTTCTGTGATTCGGCCGGATACCAAATCAGCCGAAGCTTCGGCAGGAGCGTCCACTGAATAAATATTGATACATGTACCTACTTATTAGTAAGATCGTAAATGAAAATAGGAAACAACATTGTTACTAAATTGTATTTTGTCTATCTAACAAATGATAAGATCAACATCTTAAGAGGAAACAATACCACGTGGTAGTAAATTACAGCTAGACAACACAGCCACATTTAAATATCATCAAACCTGGCTTATATCTCTAGGTCAAGCCGCTGGACCCGGTCTATATGCTTAAACGTTGCCTATAGGCGCGTGAAATATTAGAATTCGGAGAAATTTCGACGTTTATAGGAAAAAACAGGGTGTCGTTTTGCAGGCTTCAGTGAGTATTTTTTGGATTTATTTTTTTGAGATGTACTTAATTCTTTAGCGAGAATGCGCAATGTTTGGTATTTTTCCATTTTTCACTCCATTTCACTCCATTTCCATTTCATTTTATTTTCCCGAAAATTCTTGAATATACAAAAGTGCGTATTCATACGATTTTTTTCGACGATTAGCACCAAAATAGTTTTTTGAAAAAATCTGACCGCCGGAAGTCACCCCGTTATATTCGAGGTATTGTTTGCTCTTAATAATGCCTAAGAATATTGCACAAAAAATTAAGATGAACACAAAATCAAATTTGTTCTCTTAATAAATAAACTACAACCTACAACCAGATCTTTGACTGTCAAAATGCTTTGTGTATTTGCTAATTGCTGATTGTCGATACCCTATTTTTCATCATGACTGTAAGGCCACTAACAACTGAGGGTTGTTTTCTTTTTTCTTGAGGATTTACCGTGGGGGTGTTTATATTCGTCGAGTGTTTTCCCTCGAGAGGATTCATCGTAGATATTGTACCACAAGCATTTGCAAATACCACCCCCAGATATTTAGAATCACATCCGTGCACATTAATTATCATCGCCTAAACAAACTGCAACCCTTTCACTTACAGCTCGAAATAATAGCACGCCCTAAAAATCTCTAATGGGTTAGACAATTTAACTGAGAAAGTCTGAACAAGGAATTATATAACGTCGCTTCGGACGAATCGGACAACTGCTTCGGTCAAAATGAAGAATTGAAGAGTAGGCCGAAGCGGCCGGATACCGAAGCCAAACCGATGGTTCGGAGTAACCTTAGTATGCTGTCACACACATTCACAATCGGCGAATATTGAATAATTGGGTGAAACTCGGTAGACCGCGTCGCACGCCACAGCACGATTCCGCGATCGATACAATCTATGATTTCCATTGTCTTGCTAAAAAGGGAGTTACATGAGAAGAGAGAAAGTGGATATGACACATTACGGAAAGCCGTGATGTTTGGATCGTTTAACAGCCAATATGTGGAACTACATTTAAAAGATAATTTTCTCGTTGACAATTGAAATATTTGACGGCAATGGTATTATTTCGGTATTCTTATGGATAGAATAATCAATTCCAATTTCTTTCTTTTTCTTCGGCTGTGAACAATTTCTTCCTACACAAGGCTTTCCTTTTACATATATGTCATCTACTGAAATTTTACATGAATCGTCAAATGGTCGTACAATAAGTAAGCGGACTTAGTTAGATTGATCGTTTCTCCTATGAGATTCAGATGTACTGCCTTTACTCATTTGTTTGGTTCTTTTGGAAAAGGTGTTACAGGTTTTTGAGAAATGTCATTTTCAAATTGAAATATTCCAAAAAAGACAAACGATTCCAAAACTATTCCTTCATGAATAAACAGAGACGGGTTTGTATCGCTAATATCAGGGCCATATCTAGGTCTTGGAAAAGGAGGCACTTGCCAGGGGCGCAAGCCTCGCAGGGGCGCCAAAAAATATCGAAAAATAAGAGTGCCAGGCGAAATAATTCGAAAGATCACAACTCGGTTTTCATGTACACGCCTCGCAACAAGGGATGCCGAGGTATCTTGAAACATAAATATTGCTTGCCTGCCCTAAAATTTGTGTACTAAGCCTAAAATAATCACAAGGTCAGCAAAACTTCAATTTAAGGCAAACAAATATATAAATATGGCTATGTTCAAGCATGCCGCAATTAAGTCATAAATATTCCTGTCAGGCATCGGCATGTTCCAAAATGCCGCATTCAGGTCATAAAATAAGAAATACTGTCGCGTACCGCCATGTGTGCTTAACCCGATTTTCAAGAGTTTTCTGCGCTTCATCAAGCTTGTCGTTATCGTTATCGACAAACGGTACCATCTATTCTTGTGTGAAGACTGTGGAATCTTTGATACAATTCTCTGATATTCCAGAAATCGATTTCACTTACAATTCACCATCTACAATCAGAATTTTGAACCCCAAGTAGAGGGAAAAATATATAAATACTAGACATCCTGAATATTCCCAAATTTCAGTTCTGGCGAGAAAAGTATATTTCAAACTACGCTGACTGCTTAGTGTGTTTTCGAGTTTCTAGCCATAAATCTAATTCATTATTTTCTATATATATTTTGACTTCCATAAAGAGGAATTGTGGTATTTCAGGTATGAAATCTGTATTTCAATGGTTTCAATAAATATAAGTGAATATAATATTGTGTATTATTTCAAAACATTAACAAAAATATATGACCAAAATTATGAAGAAAAAAAATACTATAAAAAAATATAATTGATTAAAAAATCTACGCACTGTCTAATATTTTGGCACAGGCGCCATAGTACCTAGATACGGCCCTGGCTAAGATGCTGTATTATTAGATGGTCTTCAATCCAAAAGATGTCTTCTTCGACATCGAAATTGATTTGTGGTGTATTGCCTTGAAACGCCATAGCAAATTTCGTGAGATATACATATGTTTTCTACGTAATTTTATTTTGTGTGTCTTCAGATACGATTTTTGGTGTATTTGTGAAAATCATTCTTCTTTGGAGACTCAACATTGGGTTGCTACGTGGATGAACCGAGAGCATCGATTCTGTTCTGTTTTTAGATGCAAAAAATCGATAGGTTTAGAATAGAATAATTAGGAATACTCCCACGCTAAGGAAATACGGCGTTCGAATAAGCTGTAATTGAAGGAAATTTTCTGATCGGGGAAAGCTATTCATTCGATTTAATTTGCAGACACCGTCGTTCTGATGTTTCGGAAATATATAATCACAGTGCTATTTTAGTAATTTGCTGAAAAAAAGGTTGATTTTATCATGATATTGTGAACTCTGCGAATTCTATGGTTCAAAAATGATTTTCAGTGTGAGCAAGGAATCCAATGCATGACTTCAGAGCTTCATGTCAATCTAATGATTTCGTAAATCGAATATTCTCCCGGTAGTTTTGTTGAAAGTAAAGTGCTAACTCCCTCGAAATTCGGAAATTATTGAAAAGGAAAAAACCTAGAAAAGCACTGACGTGTTATCAGCAGCTTTTGGGCGCATGATCTCTTCTGGTGATATCCTCGCAAAAGCTGCTGACTTCACGGCAGTGCTTTTCTAGGTTTTTCGATAAAGTACAGGATTTCAATTCGATCTAATCTGCATTTTTGAAAATATTGGGGAATTTTTTTTTTTATTTTGAATGGGTATGTCTACGGAATCATTGGGCGGATTTTACCCATTCAAGAATTGGACACAGCAACTTAGAAACTCGATATTTGTAAAGTAGTTGTGGACCTCAATTACGAAGGCCGAATTCATGAATGGCTAAATCCACCTAATGATTCCGCAGATATACCCATTCAAAATTTTATTTTCCCAATATTTTCAAAAATACTGATAAGATCGAATTGAAATCCAGTACTTCATCGAATAATGACAGTTCGAAGCTTCATGCAGCATTTCATGAGAGTAATATAATCAGAATATTGAATATTTGAAGAAAAATGTTTTTTAAATCGTTCTAATGAGACGATACTCACGAAATTCGCACAAAGTTGTCCATTAGCATTTTCGAACTAGCTGCCAAGTTTCATCATGATTGAATCAGTAGTTTTTGAGTTATTCCGAAAAAACAACGATCTCGAGACAAAAACCAGGAAATTTTACATATTTCTTCCCAATATCTCAATATTATTCGTATCGAATTGAAGTTTAGTACACTGCTCTGAAATATATAGAGCTTAAAGTAAAAATAATTTTTTGAAATTTATTGACAGCACGACCGCCACGAAATTTCGGGAGAGGTTGCGTCTCGTTATGCTCCAACTAAGTGCCAAGTTTTAAACCAATAGCTCCAATAGTTCCTGAAATATCAAGAAATAACCTCAAAATTTCAAAGGGCTATAACTCCGAAACCATCTGCCCGATTTTGTCCGTTAACAAATTTAACCTTCGCATTTTGAAATGCAACCCACCCTGAAAGTTTCAAGTCGATAGGTTTCTCCGTACACCCGTAATCGTGCATAAATAATTCCGGTCGGACGCACAGAATCGATTTTGACACCGGATTCGTCATCAGTGAGTCCAACCTAGTCGTTTGAGACCATTTTCGGCTCAAAATTCGACAATTACAGACATTTGGACAAAACGATAGCACGCTGTTCCCCTAGAACATGCGCGGAGAAAAAAACTGTAGTGCTGCCATAAATATTGAAAGGATACCTACTCATGCAATTTTAAAAATTATTTCTCAAAGAATTGGTCCAGTTTGTACCTTCACTTGTTTACTTCAGCCCGAGAGAAGGCATCTTGAATGAATTCTAAATTCGAGGAAGGAATTTGGAATTGTTGAAGTGGGAACGAGTTTCTATTTAGTTCATTCATTCATATGACTTTTGCAGGACACCACGGAATATTCTGGCTGGGACTGCAGAATAAGGAAAAGGAAAAGTTTTCGAAGTATTCGGTCTTATTAGGATTTCGTGAACTCAAATTGCGAAACATTCAACACTGTACATGATGAGACTCTTATCAGAAACGGGAATCTACTTCAACGGAGGTATTAAGATGAGAAATAATTTTCTATGGAAAAACCTGAATTTTAACAACATGAACTCACTTATGTATACGTTTAAGAAGGCTGTGGTAGGGCGTTGCTGTGGAAAAGAAATTTCCAGCGCCACCTTGGAAGACCCATTCGAACTGGATTGAAAATTCAACGAATAACCCCGATCCAAGATAGTAATATCTCCATGTCTCATCACCCTATATAGGTACTTATGAACTGGAAATCGCCACAAAGGACAACCTGGGGTCAGCTACACTGTGTTTACATCTCAACAGCCAAACCTTATGCCTTATGTATGGCCACAGTATTATTATCAAACAGTTATTTGAATTCGTTTAAGAAGGCTGTGGTATGGCGTTGCCGTGGAAAATGAATTTCTAGCGCCACCTTGGAAGATCCATACGAATTACAATCTTTAAAGATGCAGAAATCTTTAGCAAGGTTCATAAAGTTCTTGATTGGTCTTTATAGGGCGTCTGTCAGCTGGCATTTATGTGACCCCATTATGATCCGAAAATGCTTTGCGCATGTGATTTACCATCCATTGTGCTAAACCACTCTATAAAGACCAATGTGGTCTGTATTCTGTATACAATGGCTATATTCTACTGATGAGCTGTAGAGAGTTCGAAACCAGTATAAGGTTGCCCTGAATGTCACTGTCCTATTTGTGGATGCTTTGGGTAATTACATGGCCAGCTCACATATCCAGGGGGATATTTGTTCATTTTTCGATCTATGATTTTTTTCCCGTCTTTTTGTTTTTGTTGATCATTAATATTTTTCTACCAATTATATAATAAGAACATATTTTAGATTGAGGTTTTCACGGCCGATTTTCTCAAAATTGCAATTGAATAACCCCAAAGTTTTATTGTAAGATTCTGAAAGGGGCATGGAAAATGTAAGTTACTGAAGAAATTCTCAGGGAAAACTAGTAAAATTGAATATGTCCATATCTATATGAAATTATCATTTTGTCTGATGTGAAAATGAAATTTGCAGGATGTTGCATGAAAGACAGAAAATTATATTGAAATTCGAATGTAAATACCTACACTTATTGTCTTGATAAATTTTCGAATAGAACCCAGGCAATAATGTAGACGTGATAGGTACTGATGTTAGCTTAAATCACCTCTCGCCTTTCTTCTGCAGAAATTTGATTCGAAAACTTGATGCATATTTTGAATTAAACGATAATATCTGTTTCATTTATTATATTTCCCTGACAATCTGCAAAAAAATCGAGAATCCACTGACGAGTGAGGTCGCGATAATTCACGACCTGGCTTAGATTCATACAAAGCGATATTTTCTCAAGGTAATACATAATTTAATAAATACATATTTGCCGCGAATCTTAACTTTCGAACATATTATTCTTCTCTGAATCCAAATTAGAAGAGGACATATCCCTATGAATACTATTTCGAATTGGCTTATCCGTCCGCGAAATACGAATATGCACCCAGTTCTGAGCTGCTCAATTTTCAGATGAAAAATAAACCAAAGGCCTTTTGCTATATATGGATCATTTGATCCTCATGAAAGGCATACAGCTCCAAGGTATTCTTATTAGAAGATATTTTGTATGTGTATTTTCCGATTATGCTAGGCTTCGAGGAAAGCCCTCAGAAGCTTAAAGCTTGTGCGAGTAAGCATATCGGGTGTGTTCCGTGTCTTTTTAACTGTGTTTTCACGCCACCCTTGGCACAACACTGTTAATTTTTGACCCAATAGAGAATGTGACCGACCTAGAAAATTTCTATCCTAGTCGGGATCGAACCCGAGACCATTCGTTCACGAGTCCAATGCTCTAACCACTGAGCTACCGACGCACTATACATATCTGCAAGCAACTGTTCTTGGGTTATTGCGGTCTGAAATAATCGATTCAAGTGATTTTGAAGGTAAAATTCTGGGATTCGAAATTAATTGATATTTTCAAATCCAAATATTTTGGATACTGTTGCGCAGCGATCATAAACAGGGACAGCTTTCTTACACAAAATAATTTTCGTGAAAGTGATGGGGCGCGTGCTGATGGATGTCATATTAATCGCGTAATCTTTCTATTGTAACAAGCAAAAGCCAAAAATCGTGGATCTTCTCCAGATCTTATTACGCTGGTTCCGCACACTCCTTAATGGTCCAAGACTAAGCCAGGACGAAACTTAATACACCCTAAGAGGTTGAAGCTTTTTTGGGAAGTATTGTTATATTTCATCCTTGAGGATTTTTACCGGCTGTTTTTAAGACAATCCCCGAATTAACATAGTTCGTTGGTCAGAATCGTTTAAGGAGTACCGGATTTTTACCCGCCGTCCTCGAGTTTCTTCACTATACTTGAAATTTTAGTGTGAGTGTGCACGTGAATAGACGAGCTAACATTAACGCAAAAGCACCTAGTTTCCCGATTTTCTTTGAAAAATTCCGTTACAATTAATCAGTTGCCATAATTTTGCTTTGAAATGTTCTTATAGAAGCATATTCTGACTGTTCTACACATGAATAAGTGTGTTCTTCAAAACGTTGAATGACAACCATTCAAAGTATAAAATTTCGATGTAGGAATATCGCCAATCTGAGATTTCTCATATCAATTATTCTCACATGAAAAAGTCGTAACTAATTTTTCGAATCCCTCTCAATATTTAGACCTATTTTTTTATGTATCTAATACATATCGTTAACACTGTTTATGTTACTTTTCAAACACGACGAAGCTGTAATTGAAGATTATATAGAAAAACCACTATGATTCTCAGCAAAATTCTATTTGTGGTCATATTCATAATTTTCAAAATGTTGTCAAATTTCTGAGGGAATATTATCGTTTGATGCTTCATTCAGAAAAAAAACGTCAAATACAAACGAATTCAAAACAAACAATCTCAAATAATAAACTGACACGGTGAATGAACATGATCCGAGCAATAATGTAAATTTCTGACGCTTTTCTGTCCATGAATTTCGTCGGAGAATATTCAGTTCGAAACAATCCACATGTCAAGGTTAATCCAATAAGACGGATTCTTGATTCGAAGCAACCCTAAAATTGCATTTATTTTTAATGATTTTAACAAAAAGGAATCTTAACTCAATTGAATAATTCAAGGAGTAGGTACTGCAACAGACAAAATACATTTTAATTTATTCACTCAACAACCAGCGAATATCTGCGAACGAATCAATGTCCATTGATAATTCGATTGATTGTATTTTTGAGAGCATGTTCTGGGGAGCAGCGTGCTATTCTTTTGTCCAAATATCTGTAATTTTCCAATTTTTTCCCGAAAATGGTCTTAAGGTTGGATTCACAGATGACAAATCTGACGTCAAAATCGATTATGTTCCGCCAGCTGTCCGACCGGAGACACGATAACTGTTGAAAGGAAGGATCTGGCAACATGAAACTTCTAAGAGTAGGTCGCGCTCAGAATCAGACTTAGTAGTGAATTGAATTATACCGCCGCTTATTGGGATCGTATGATTAGGAAAATTAGAAAAATTAGAATATTTTCGTCAGAATTTCTTTAAAACCGTTCACCATATTTCGATGGGATATTGCAAAGAGTCCCTATACAGGGTGAGTCTTTGACCTTGCAGAATATCTTAATAGAAGATTGTTGAAGCTGAAAGAAACACATTTGTCCTCTACCATTTTTTCCGATTCGGCCTAGATAAAAAGATATGGGCATTATAAATTTTCATAATAGGCTAGCCGCCCCTGGAAAACTGAACACTGAAGTTTTTCCAAACCTAAGATATACCATTCAAATCTCCGAAATAAGCAACTCTGTTATGAAAACAAGCGTCAACTTACTTTTCACATTCCAGTTGGTGAAAAAAGTTGTATTTATAGTACAATAAACAAGTTAGGTATTCCAAATTTCGTGGGCGATAAAAGTTGAATATTCTCCTCTTGGTTTCATTTTCGATAATGAGGAATTCATCTAGCTATCACTCATATTAGCTTTGAGATTCATCTTCAATTTGTAATTATAAATTTTCTTTGTTTATTTCATTTTCTCCAAGAATTATCAGATTCAGACATAACCCATTCAAACTTTCATTTTCATAAATAAATAAAACAGATGTACCTAATTTATCTATGAACGTTCAAACGTTGCCAAATTGACGAACAGAAAGAAAGAACTCTTCGAAATAAAACAACACACAATATGCTAATTCTATGTATACACTCGTATAGTCTATGATTCTGAAGTGAACTATAAATCTATGATCCCATTCTTAAGTTTTAGACGTGGCAACGCGAAAAAATTGAATTCTGTGAATTTTTTTAACAGAGTTGCAATCAGCCAAAGTACCCAATTCTCGGAATTTCACAGATATTTTTTATTTTTGAATTTCATATTACTCGAAAACGGCGCATCATACGAAAAAAAATAAGGAATACTTTTACTTTCCAAAATAGTCAAAAATTCGTTGAATAGCATTCAAATTATTTTTAAAAGTTGGATTCTTTGAATTTCTGGTATTTTTATGAAATGTTATGGTCATATTAAAGAAACTAGAGGATATGGATGAAATTTTGTAATCCAGGAACATTCATCGTATCAATAAAAAACTATATTCCAAAAATCATCTCATTCGGTGAGATCGTTCGCGAGATATAATAGAAAGTTAAATTTTTTTATGGATTTTCAACAGTCTGTATCTTACGAACCAAGCCGAATCGGAAAAAATGGTAAGGAAAAAAAGGGTTTCTTTTGGCTTTAGGAATCTTCTGTTAAAATATTCTGCAAGGTCAAAGACTCACCCTGTATATCACAATGGTCAAATTTCAGTTTGGTCCAATTTTCATCATCGGAGAAGCTGGGATAGTTTGTGTAAAATTTCGTAGTTTTTTCCTGGTATCGTTGTTATTTGAGAACTCTCTCGAAAAATACTATACAATCATGATGAAATTGTAATACTATAGTTAAAAATGCTGATGCGCCATTTTGTGCAAAATTATCCTGGAACAGGGTTTTCAGTGTTTCAATCTTTTTTTATCGATGTATACGATATCAATCAAAGGTGAACAATTTCAATTTGAATTCAATTACTCAATTTGAATAGATCTTTCGATAAAATACTCAAATCAGCTTCGCTCTGAATTGGAATAAGACATATTAACCTTTCTTATGAATTTGCAATTTCTTAAATTCCGCAACATGGAACAAAACCCCAAGGGACTTCGTTCAATATGAAATTGCATCGTTGCATCATCATGTATTCGCATGATTCACGAGTATATTTTGTCTACAAAGTTCAGTGATCCCAATCATTTGAGATAAGTATTTTGTTCCGATTGCGATCAGATGAAGTTCATGATTGACACAGCAATGCCTAGAACCGGAATGATGTTTATAGGTTGCAGTGAATTCACGCATGAGAACCCTGACGATTGAATGGTGGTCTTCAAATACAGAAGAAGATGCAACACTTCAGCGCTAGTCCTGAGGCTTTTGTTTACGGCGAAAATAATCATTCAAGATTTGAGATAGAAGATATAACTAGAAAAAGTCCTTAATAGCAATATACAGTTATATACAGTGCGCGTCAAAATTATGGAACGAATTAATTTTCTCATTTTTTCATATTTTGCAACAAAATCCCGAAACAGGTCAATTTTTGTTTCACTTCCACCAAATTTTTATGCATTTTTGAAGGATTTTTGTTGCACCCTGTGCATAGAAAATAGAGAAAGTGGGTCATGTGGTATTTTTTCGCAAGGTCTTTGTATCTTCTTTACAGGCGTGCAGAAATTTTCAAGAACAATTTTTTTTTTCGAAATATTAGTTACTTCGGAGAGGTTTTCAGTATATGCACTTTGCCATGGCTCTTTACTTTGGGACGATGGTAGCACGAACCCTTTAATGGAGAAAAAAAAAATTTTTCACGTGAGGGGGTTGAAAGTTGTGCATGAACAAAACTGTAATGGTCGACTTTCATTCGGTGACAAATTTCATCAGGTACAATCCTCTCAAAGTACCTTAATGAGTTATGACGAAGTGCACATACTGAAAACCTCGTTGAACTAATTAATTTTCGAAAAAAAATTTTTTTTCGAAAACTCTCAAAAAAATACCACATGACGTACTCTCCTATTCAAAAAATTTGAAGGGTTGATGGGTGCAACAAAAATGCATATAAATTTGGTAAAAGTGAAACAAAAATGACCTGTTTCAGGATTTTGTTGCCGAATATTTTTCTTCTGAGAAGATGAATTTGTTCCGTGATATTTGCATTTTGACCGAAAATCGTCTTGAAGAATTATGTTTCACTTACCGAGAAATAAATTCGTTATCAAATTGAATTTTGTCGATATTCGAAGGAAAAGACCTTGAGTCTTTAGGGTAGCTTTGAAGCCTTGATGTCTCTGTTTAATCTGCCATTTTTGAGTTTAATCTGATTTTTATTTTCGGAGATTTTGTGGAAAAGTTCGTTAAATCTCGTGGTTTTTACCTCGGTAACGTTGTTATTTCCGAAATCACTCAAAAATACTAATCCCATCATGAATATATGCAGATGCACAAATTTGTGCGAATTTTGTGATGATCGTTATAACAGAACAATCTTGAAAAAAATTCGAAATTCTAATAGAAGAAATGTTTCTCAGAAATATTTCGTCCGACGTCGAAGAAAATTTTGCATCGACCTTTAACCTTATATTTCACAACGGCGTACCAAATTTCAGGTTGATCCAATTTTTGCAGATATTGGGAAAACATATGTCAAATCTTGTGGTTTTACCTCGATATCATAATTTCCAGAATGACTCGAGAAATACTGATCCAATTCTGATGAAACTTGGCAACTAGTTGAAAAATACTGATGCACAACTCTGTGCAAAGTTTAGTGATGATTGGTGTAATTCAAATTCGTTGCCAAAACGATGATATTTTCAGATTTGGCTCACCTCTTTTCATATAGTCCTCATGAAATTCCGCCCGAATCTTCAAGTTATCATTTTCAATCAAGCCCGTTAGTCCAAATCGATCCAATCTATACAAATATGGAGTTTTAAATTGTTTTATTCGTCATTAATAATTCCTAAAAAACCAATTCGAAAACTCGATAAATTGGATTAGGTTTGGGGCTTGATAACGAACGTCGTATTCGTGAATGGGCAGAATCCACCCAATGATTCCGTTAATATATACCCATTCAGAATTTGCATTCCCCAATATTCGAAACAGTATAGTTTGAATTGAAACCTACTACTTCATTGCTTGGTATTCTGCCATGAGGACTTTATAAAAAGAAGATCACCAAATCTTTTCATCAGGAAGTAAAGGTAGGTTTTGAGTTAAAATGAATGCTTTGGCAACGAATTCGACCATGCCTGCAAAAGCTGCTAACTTCACGTCAATATTTTTAAATTTCTTTCTTTTCAAGGCTAATTTAATGTATCTTCGTTCGAAACTCATCGTAACAACCGGCGAACGGCAGAAAATAATTAAATTTGACCTTCAATTCTTGATCAGTGAGTTTGAGACGATTTTCGGCGGTAACAGAAATAACATTTTGGGCAGAATGATGGTTCGCTGTTCCCTAGAACAAGTTGCCAAACGCAAAAAAAACTTGAACACCCTGTAAAATGAAGCGTACCTTAATTTATAGGAGATTTTTGTTTTGAAATTGAACATTCTATCGACATCCTTTATTTACATATGACTCTAACAAATATGCGATTTTGCCCATAGTATATTTGAGCATATGTGGAAGTATGAAGTATTGAAAATTCACGAAAATGATTCTTTCACTATCTTATACTCACGTTTAATTTGTCGTTATTTTTCTTTCTGTCTAGTCATGAGTGACTTTGATGATCGATACCTATCGAACGTAACACGGAGATTTCCCAGAATTCAAAATTATCAAAAATTGCCTTTTCTATTTATGTATTTTTCCGCTCACCGACACAGTAGGTATCTATTTTAAACACAAAAACTTTTTATACTTGCAACTTACCATCCTTACGTCTCATACAAGGAAAGTCAAGATCCTGCTTCAATTCCATGAAGAAATATAATATTCATTTCTGAGCAATCCAAAAAAGCAAATTCAAAATTAAATTTCAAAAACATCAACACAATTATTGTTTTAATAATCAAACACACAACTGTAACTGGATTCATGAATACTTGTATTGTACTATTTGTAATCTTTATTATCACACATACACACAGTTTGCAGAATGTTCGGGTATTATGTTGATTTTTGGAGATTCGTAGAACCGTAGAAAGCAGATGCACTGTTCGGAATCACTGAACTGCACTAGAAATAATTGATAATTGTATCACAGAAAAAAGTGAAGTAAAAAATCTATCGAGATGAGCGAAAACAAAACAAAACTCGATTGAACTGCCGTACAATTATGATTTCTTCAGCGAAATGCATTTTCAAGGAATAAAACCTGTTGGTTCACTTCCTTGAGTTGAAATGCTGATTTGTTTCAAAGAAATAGAACTGGTAGAAATGAAACGAAATATTAACGACACGTCGTCACAACATAGTCGTTTCATTTCAAGCAGTCCTATCTATTCCTGTTGAACAAATCAGCTCTAATAAGAATATCTGAAAACAGAGAAAAAGCCCGAAGATCTCTGAAGAATTCATTTGAGTTTGATAACTTTGCGATGTAGATTCGAAATGAAATCACAAGTCTTTATAGTTATACTGAATTCGACATTTGAAAACAGCGATTAATGTTATAAATATATGCATAATCATGAGCCCCATTCCTCCTTTTCGGACTCTTACCAAATCGTTCCTTCACATATAAGTCGATTCAGAAGTGCACCGAAAATTAGTTCGGTTACTGTTTCTTACTTGCTAAAGTGTCTCCAAAAATCACCATATGTAAACTTCAAGCAATAAGTTATAAATATTCAATAATTTAGATTCCTTCTAAATAAAATAGCTACCTTTTATATAGTAAGGCAACAACCATATCGTGCAGTAATAAAATTAGTCACTATTTAAGCTTTGATAAAAAAATATATACAAAAACACAGATAGGGGGGGATATTAATAACCATATGATTAATTCAGAACCCTACTCAGAAAACAATTCAACCTTGTTGATCAAGTGGTTCTGAATTTCCCATATCCCAAGCTGCAAAGTTAGATGAATTAGCTTCCGCATGCTTTAAAGGACTTCCACTGTCTAAAATACTTATCGATAATATCACTTCACCAAAATTCGGTTGTATAAGGACCGAACTTTTCTTGACATTATGCAAAATAGCCTAATGGATTTCTTTCTATTGTGGACATTGTTCTTATATTTCGAAGTACAATTATGATCCTAAATAAGATCTTATAAAGTCTGGTGTGGTGTGCATAAATCGTTATCTATCACGATTTTTAATTCGAATTGGAAAAATACTTGGATATCTACAGGCAACCTGAAAGAGAAAATAAAATTAGAAAATTCTAGAAAGATAAAGATCAACATAGGGTCTTATTGAAAATTAAGACGATTTCTAAAGAGTCTTAAAGGTTGATAACAGATACCTACCTCACCCTATAAAACCTGCCGATAATGACACTAAAACTGCTAGTAAAACTGTGTTCGAAGAGCTAGAAGATATCAAAACAGAAGCTTCATTGGTTCGCCTGTCAGCACTAGGATCATTCATGAATATAGTGTCGCTATATTTATCTAAAAGATCCATTATAACACCATTTGTCCATCCAAAACCTTCCTGTAATTCATATTCACCACCACCCCCTGGAGACCCAGCAATAGTAGCATCATACTGAAAGATGATAATGGTTATAAAGGATTCAATTTCGAATTTTATGATATTTTACCTTCTCCAACATCGCAGAAGTGCTTTGGAAAATCTTAAAATTCGATCTTATCCACTTTTGGGCTATTTCGAAGGCTAATCTCTGAGCCGTTCTATCACCAGTGTTGTTCAAAGCCATCACCATCATATGTTGAAGAGGAGGCCAAGCATTAGGGTAGTCCCACTGCTCGCCAGTGTGTGCCATTGTTGTTGGAACACCACCAGGATTATTCATGATATGTTTATTATGTAAATACTTTATTACTAATTTGGTAACTTTCTCTGTTTCTGTGGAATTGTAACATCCTGTCCATAATGGTGCTAAGTTAGATGGGTAGAAATAGTCCCTTTTCAAGTTATTAAGCATGTCATAGTCTAACCAAGAGCCTACTTCCTCATGCCACAGTACTGCCGTTACAGCTTCCATCCATTCTTTAGCTATTTGATAGTAATATTCAGCCTTGTCATCGTTGCCTAGAATTTTATAGAATTCGCCTAATAATTGAGCGTTCCAATAAATGAAAGCGTTAAGATCCACGGGAATTATTGATCTTGTCTTTATACTTGTGAGGTTTCCTGCAACGAAAATATGAGATATGAGATGCTGATAACAGAAAACTACCAGTATGGGTTGGGACAAATTTCAATCATTATTCTCACCAAGAATTAACTTTTGAGCTTTTTGATCGAACTAAAATAATCAATTGATCGCTTAATATATAGGTCTAGTGTTCGAAAGTGAATTGCATTATGAACTATCAAGTTTTTCCCCGATAACTGCATCTTGACCTTCAAATAACAACCTGAATATATTATGTTTGAGCGTCGTGTTTTCCAACAATTGCAAAACCTTCAAGTACGCTCGATATCGTTCAGCGAATGGACCGAATAGAATGGAAATAGATAAAAATTTAACTCACCAGCATTGGTTCCGTCCTTAATGAACCATCTACTCGAGAAATCCCATCCTGACTCTGCAGCAGCCTTCAGTTCAGAATAGAATGCTTCTCTTTTTGCTTCATTTAAATAGTTAGCATTTATAACATCCTCTGAGTAAGATTCGGGCCGAGGTCCATGTGATTTGTCTCCATAATGAGCTAATGTGTAGTTTCTTCCTTCAACATTAATTACGACAGAATGATTGCTTAGCCAATAGTCGAACTCTTTTTCCATTATTTTAATATTATCGCTTAGGAAACGTTGGTCATTCGTGGCGTCATAATATTGTTTGATCATGGGTATTAACATGGGTGGTTGAGAACGTTGCAAATAATAAACTCTTCCTCCATTTGGAATAAGACCATAATTATCTACCATATAGAGAAAATTTTCCAGCATCCCTTTGGTGGTATCGAACATTTCTGACAGAAGTAGTCCCAGCACAATCCAATAGGAGTCCCAATAGTAAAATTCCCTGAATCTCCCCCCAGGAACAATAACAGGGTTCGGAACCCAAATAATACTGTACAAATCACTGTGTTCTCTAACCTCTTCTTTCATTTTCCTACCAAGTTTCTTCCAAATTTTATTCAGTTCCAGAGCGAAACCTTGTAGTTCGGTATCCTTTATCCTTTCTGCGAATTTGGGCTTTTCTATCCAATCTTTAGGATCCCATGTTTCAAATTCCTTTCCCGCAGCCTCAAAAGACCTGAGGACGAAGTCTTCTATTTGAGCCCTATTTGGTTTATTGTGGTACTCCACCATGAATTCGTCAAATTTTACCAACGTTTCATTAGGCGAGTATTTGAGTTTCATGTCAACAAATGTCTTGGAATCTTTGTAAATCCTGGCCATCTGTACAGTATGTAGAAGAGGCCCATGGCAGTATATTTCGCTGAAAAAATGTTTGAATTTTGAATGGAATGGAGCCAAACGTCGGATGAATCAATTGACGCAAACTGCACAGCAGATGAGAGGTATTTTTGCTTCTCTAATTTATGTCACGGGTTTCTCGAAAGTGATAGTGAAATTCGGAACAATATGATTGTTGTTGTTTAAATGCATCGTTTCAAAATAATTTGTTCCGAAAAGATATTTAATTTAGTGGCTATGTCGCACAAAATCGTTTCCTGTTTGGTTACATAAGCAGTATTCTTATGACATTGTCCCTCAAAATCTCAATATTTCTCAATATTTTCTATCGAGGGAACGTTATTATTATGTTATAATCACCTCAATGGGAGATAGGATTATTGGCCTTCATACTGGAGAGTGAAAACAAGAAGAAAAAATCGCAACCTGTGAGAGATCAAGATAATATAAAAGTGATTCTGCCAGGAGGATGTCGGTAATTATCTTCAAGTGTCAAGATATACAGCCTGCTCATTTCAGTACAATGGAATTGAAAACATTGTAGAGAATTTCTCATGGCATGATACAAGTCATTAAAAGGTAGCAAAACATGCTTCATTATTTCAAATATTCAGTGACGAAACATGCATCGGGGAGTTTGATCATTCTTGATCTTTACTGAAAGTGGAATAAATATTGTGAAACAAAAAACAGCGAATCTATGATAGAAGAGCTACAAAGATTCTTCTTTTAAGGAAGAATATAACTAACATGTAGGAGGATGTTTTAAGTTCAGAATAAATCAATCAAAGACTGAGGACGAGTGCGACGCCAAAGAGCACGTTTAAATTGTTTTCCAATTCTCAACCGCTGCGGAGATGAACCTCTTTGGATAGACATTTTCAATGATTTCTACTTTTTTTCCACCACTGATTGAGCCGGAACAAAATTTGGCAAAAATATGGTACTTCTCGAAATACATTTTAAATTTATTTCTCAACCCTCCAACAGATTTTTGGAGCGCATGTTCTGCAGAATTTCGTGGTCCATTTCTGTCCAAATATCTGTAATTTTCCAATTTCGAGCCGAAATCAAGATGGACGAATTCGAGAATAGGTGAAATCCGCCGAATTATTACGTAGATGAACCCTTTCGAAACTTTCCCTATATTTTTAGAAACACAGATTGGATATCTAAGAATTGATTGTCAAATGACACCTTGATGGTCCATGCAGAATTTCGTGAGGATGTTATGAAAAGAAGATCGCCAAATCTTTCCATCTGGAAGTAAGGTTGCATGTAAAGATTACCGTTTCGGCAACGAATTTGAACATCCCGACAACTCTATAGCATTTGCAAGGTTTTGTCTCTTTTATTTTTCTCGGAAAAAACGTTAATTATTTGGTCAATTGGGCAGAAAATACCCGCATAACATTTGGAGTTTCATTTCTGAATCACTCCTATATAAGGATCAACAACTTACTTCAATGCTACGAAGTACTGGATTTCGATTTGGTCTAATCTGTATTTTTGGAAATATTAGGAAAATATAATGTTTTATGGGTATATCTACGGAATCATCCGGTCGATTTTACCAATTCACGAATTCGGCCTTCGTAATTAAAGTCCAAACCTACTTCACAAATATCGAGTTGATTCTATAGCAAGTAACCACGGCCTACCGTAAACACAATAACTTCCGGGAGTAACGACTTAGAAACTCGATATTTGTAGAGTAGGTTTGAGGCTTAATTACAAAGGTCGAATTCGTGAATGGGTAAAATCCGTCCATTGATTCCGTAGATATACCCATTAAAAAATTTATTTTCTCAATATTTCCAAAAATACAGATTAGATCGAACTGAAATCCAGTACTTTATAGAAAAAAACCTTGAAGAGCACTGCCGTGAAAGAAGCAGGTTTTGCTCGCATGTTCAAATTCGTTGCCAAAGCGGTCATCTCCATTGAATACGCGCGCAGAAGCTGCAGCCTTTACAGTAGTTCTTTTTAAGGTTTTTTCGAATTAAAAACGTTCGTTTTTTGGTGAATTGGGGAAATAATCTTCTTATAACATTTGGGGGTCTTCTCCTGAATCACTCTATTACGCAACGTATAATGTACCCCGATGCTTGTGGCATGACAATCAATTCGTACCTTATGTAGAAAATGAAATAGTTTTCATTCAATCAATTTGACCTCCCATGTCCTGAGGTTAAAATGATAATTTTCAGGAAGTTGCTTTGCTTTGCGTCGCGTTCAGCGATAAAGAAAACTTTGCACGATGAGTTGAAGAACATACCTTGGTCAGCCTACGAGAATCTATACAGCACTAGGTCAAGCGCTTCCTAACGACCCGCATATTTATGAGATATTGAATTTTGGAAGACGCATGAATCAGTCTGATTTCATTCATCCTTCTTCATTGCTAAATTCTTGTTGTATTTGCAAACTTTTTTGTCTCTTCAAGATTTTCGGAAAAAACGTTAATTTTCTGATGAATTGGGGAGAGTATGTGCTCATATCATGTGGAGGTCTATTTCTGAATCACTCTTGTATCACGGTTAACGTATGACTTAGTCCGATGCTTGGATGGCATGACAATAAGTTCGTCCCTTTGTTGAAAATGAAATAGTTTTCATTCAATCGATATGACCTTCCATTTTCTGAGGATACAATTATAATTTCAGTTGCTTTGTGTCGTTTTCGGCGATAAAAAAATTGCACGGTAAGTTGAAGAATATACATCGGTCGGCATAAGAAAATGTATGAAGCACTAGGTCAAGCGCAGTCCAATTTTGGAATTTTGGAAGATGCATGAATCCAGTCTGATTTAATTCATCTTTCTCCAATGCTGAATTCATGGGCCATATATTATTAACCAAATAATCTACAAAATAAATCATCAGTGATATTTTTCAGGTGTTTTCTAGGTTTTCACTCCCAATATCTGAAAAAGAACTACTAAAAATTAAATAAATTGTCATTAATAGAAAACTCCCTTGCGGCTAGCAGGATTGAAACTATTTTTCAAGGGCTGTTTCTAGAAACAATTTTAATTCATGAGGAATGTTTCATGAAGGAATAAAGGGCTCCAGTTTGATTCAAACTGACATGACACAAGAACAAGCATCTGTAGATAAATCAACAGATATTCCATGTTGATTTGATCTAAGCATCCAGTCATCCAAAACCCCTACACTGAAGAAGCGTCGTCCAAGGAATTCAATTACTTCGATTTTACCGTTTTACCGATCATCAGACTGACTCGCCAATGAAATGCTAAAGAAGATTCTAGATATTCATTCCTTGTTGGATGACTTGTCTGTAGTATGAAAATTATACAGCGCCATCTCAGGAGTATCTTCCGAACCTTCGAACGCAGATAACTTCTCATTCGATTTTCCATCGTTCTGGTTCGAATTTTTGTGATCGAAAACCTAGAAAACAACTGAAAAATTATGCAAAATTCTACCAAGATATCCTTTAATCGAAATCAGAAGTGATACCAGAAAGATGAATCGAAACTAATGTTTTCATTTCGAATATCCTATCGATTAAAGTGATCGTGACAGTACCAAATAAAAAGGGAGAAAGAAACAACGAAGATCATTATACTTTTTTTGGTAACTCGTTTGAGATTTGGTATATGACAAGAAAATTTAAGTTGTTGTCAAGACACCAGAAGATCAGGACTTTTCATACTTCCTGAATAACACTTATGGTTCAACATTCAGCTGGCATTCAGGACGTATAAAATGCATGATCTACAGTAAATTATCATCTTAACTGCTTAGTCAATTCGATTATTATCAAAGATGGCAAATTATTATTATTTGCATTGTATTCAGAGTTCTCCAGTATATAGCGCAACAGGGACCAAAATATAAACATCCGTCTGGTCGAAGAATAAGTTAGTCTTCCATCCTTCTATCCCTTCAAGGTCGTGGTCTTGACATTAAAAACATATTTACTAATCGAGATATTTGAAAATATTAATAATTCATAAGAGTTTACTATTTTGACATTAAAAAAATGAGCCGGCATCCAGTGAGAGTTGTTCGACCAATTTTCATGCCGAATCAATATAATTATAAGGAAATATCGAGCTTCGAAGATAAAACCTCCAATTAGACGTTCAAGAAGAAGGAACAATGTGTTTCAACTTGCTCTGGGCTACGAAATCCCATATACCTCAATTTGGTTTTGGCGATAAAAATATACCTGAAGGTGATCCGCTATTTGGGGCACCAATATTTGCTATGAGAGCCAAATCGGTGTGATTGCGTATCAGAAATTTTTTAATGAACATATATTATAATATAACCTACGATGAGTTGAACTTTTACATAACAGGTTATGCTCCGAAAACAATATGAATGAAAACAATTACTGTTGAATGAAATATTTTGTATGGAACCAAAGGACATTATTCCGCGAATGGAGATTTTTCCGAAACAAATATACCTCTTTAGATGTTCAAGAAAAGCTAGATATTCTATAAACTTACCTAGAGCATGGAGGTACCAAAACATCAGAACTGGAAGCCAAATCGATAAAAGCAAGCACCAGAAAACAGTTCCACCAAACCATATCCATGTTTATGGTATATATATTTCGGATTTTGAAGCTCAAATTCAACCAAGTGAAAAATATTTTGAAATTGTGGTGAAAGCAGGTTTTAAAAAAAATTCTCCACTCGTTCCACTCCGATTTAACCTAAGAAAAAATTTGAATTTTCAATTCAAAATAATACTGAAAACGATCTATTTTGGTTAGTTCAGTACACGACCGACAACAAATTTTCCAACTGTCTTATTCACGAATAATATCGCTTGAGTCTGCAGCAGAGCGAATGTCTCGTTTTAAATTGTGTGTCGGAAACAGGTGATCAAAGCTATCTAATGACGTATTCGTGACGTCAAACCGCGCCTCCACTCTGCTATTGGACGACAAGCAACACACCTCTTGACTCAATCTTAGTAGTAGTACTTTAGACTAGTGGAAATTCATACCTATTTCGCAATGATCCTTGGAATTTCATCAGCTGATAAGCCACAGTCTGGGAAAAATTAAATCGACCCTTTAAAATGACCCCATAGGGATTTTGATTTCAAAGTTCAAGATCAAGTTCAAATGCCCCAATCATCCAGGACAAATGAACCAAGTTTTTCCATAGGAGCAATTAAAATTTCTTCAGATAAACTTCGAAGGATTTGGAATTTCCTCCACTTCACAGCAGATTATTTCAGTTTGAAAAAATATTTTTTTTCATAACTCCGAATGCGAACTCGAAATCATGATTAAGTTTGACTTCGAACTCGAATTTACATTTGATTTCAATTCCGACTTCGAAGTCTGAATTATCGATATACCGGGTGTCCCACGAATACCGTTCGTTAGAATATTTTTGGGAAGAAATCGAAACTCACGTTTGCAAGTTCGGACTTTTACTATAGAGATGACTGAACGTAACTTTTTTGAGATTCGTGGGACTTCCGGCTTCACCGGAAGTGATACCAACTTTCGTTTTTCAAATGGGACGCCCTATATTTTATAATGAAAATAGATTCCTCATGAAATTCTGAGTTGCCCTAATGTGAGATTTTTGAATTTCTGTCAGAATATTCTCTTTTAACGAGAATTTCCAATTAAAATATTGAAAATGGCCCTCTTCAGAAATATGTATATCTTCCACCCTTTCCATTGGAAAAATGCCGAATTATGTTTCCGTCGCAATAATCAGAAATGAAACTCATAATACAGGAGGTCATAAAATCGTTGCCAAATTTGGTGATTTCGAAAGCTTGAAAACTCGTTTTTTTCAAATTAGAACCTAATTTTTTTATTACCATATTGGAATCTACGTTGAAAAATAATGTAGGTGTGGAAATAACACCAATGCCTAAAAATTCAAATTTTCTGAGATATTCGTGAAAAAACAATGGACGCGATCACATTTCGAACTTTATACTTCTCAGAAAGAAAATAATTGTCTTGAAAGGAATGGAGGACATATTGAACATTCATATTAGATTGTATTCATAGAATTTCTGAATTTTAGTTTCGCTTGTATTTTTTAGAAGATTGATATAAGAAATGTAATCATGACTGCATATCCCAGAAAATATGAATTTTAGGGCATTGGTATTATTTCCACACTTAAATTATTTTTCAACGTGGATTCCAAAATGGCCATAGCAAAATTTGAAAAAATTGAATTTTCACGTTTTTGAGATTGCCAACTTTGACAACGCATTTGTGACCTCCTGCGTATTATGAGTTTCATTTCTGACTATTGCGAAAGAAATATTATTTTTACTCCTCGCGGAAGCCTTAAAACTGCATTTGTCCAATGGAAAGGCTGGAAGATATACATCACTTCCAGTGAAACCGGAAGTTCCACGATTCTCAAATATATTACATTCGGTCATCTCTATAGTAAAAGCCTAAGTCCGAAATTGCAAACGTGAATTTCGATTCCTTCCCAAAAATATTCTAATGAACGGCATTCGTGGGACACCCGGTATACTACAAGGTTTTTGTTGTGTCCCGTATCCTGGACCCATCATTTTATGATATATTGCCTTTTCTTGATTTTTCAACGTCGCAGTCTGAATTCTTTGGTTTCCAGCAATATGCCCGAAATTCAATATTTTTTGGTTTAAATCAATTAACACCGGCGTTAAGAGCATTTTATCTCAAGCCAACAATTAAGTTATATTTTGCATGACAGAAAACACGCAGATGAAATTCAAGCTCTTAGTATTCCAGGAATCGTAGCTTATGGGTGGTACTCAAAGAATCCAGACATCACATATGACATTTTATAGAATTTATCGTCCCAGACCATTAGGGAAATTTCCTTCACACTTTTATGCTCTCTCTTTCGCACCAGCCAATCCGAGGTGTTTTTTCGGATCTTAGAAGGGCGTCGCTTAATTCAAAAATCCAATCAAAATTTATATTCTCCCTCTAAAATGTGAAGAAGGGAATTTTCTTAATTTGGGTTTTAGTTAGTTTTAAACACTCTTCATTTGACCGTTGTACAGTACACAACAATTCGCCTTCGAATTTACAAACAAGATTATACGTTAATTCTTGTGTTGTAAAAATTCGTAACTTCTCATTTGAAAGTCGCTTCGACCTTGCTATCGAATAAGATATAGAAGGAAGATTCTAGTGTATAACTTGTATACCATTTCGGTCTTGTTATCTAATACAGATACAAGCAAATACATTTTTGTTACGTGTTAAAAGTGCGTTTTTAATACACCTCAACACCAGTTTCGGCTCATCAGTGCAACGATATTGAACAACTGGTCAATAAGTTCTTCAATTATCTGCTTATTTTAAAAGCATCAACATCTCTGATAAACATCAGAAATATTCGTCGGTCGTATCTTTATCTGGATAACGACAGAATTAATCAAGTGCGATTAATTCAACCAAGCGGGGTCTCTACTATTGAAACCCCCCAATACACCTGAATAAACCAATTCAGGTCAAAACATTGGTCCTATCGACCCGGATATCGCTCAGGTCAAAACATTGGTCCTAGCGAACCGAATATCATTCACGGAAACTTTGGTCCCATCGAATATAATATCCAAGAAGCAATTGATCTCATCGAACCACGGATATTATTCACATACAATCATACAGTCCATCCTTCGAAGATCCTTGTCAACCCAGGTTCAACGGATCCCAAACCAACCCTTGGAGTGAAAGTTCGCTGATGAGTTTTTGTGCCGCGATATAGAAAAGTTCGCGAATTGTGTTAAGTGCGAAATAATTGTGTTTCTGCATATTGTGAGGAATTGTCCAGCTTGTAAGTTGTAAGTCATTGACCCACCAAGTTATTTCCCTTTGTTCGGTTTCCTCATTCTTGTATTCTTTATGTTGATCAATTGATTATTTGAATTGCTTTATCGAAAAAATGTCGTCAAACGAAATAAAGATATTGAAAATCAAACGCGAAAATGCCAGGACTAAACTCAAACAATTCGAAAAATTCCTGAACCAGTTTGATGCAACTAAGCACTTTCCTCTCTTAGAAAAATATCTTAATGAAGTAGATGCCGCGCGCACTACCTCCGAAGAAATTCATTTAGAATTACAATTAATCTCAGATGAAACCGAATTAGACGAAATAGAAATTTATCAAAATAAATTTGAGGAAAAGTGGATAGAATTATATACGATAGCTATCAATCTGTTGAACCAACGCACTTCACTCAGTGCTCAATTTGATTCAAATTCATGCTCACAGAAATTAATCTGGCAAACCAAGAATATGCCTTGCATTAATAGCATGAATTCTAAATTCTCTGATGCAATTATTGAAGCATCAAATGAAACGCTATCTGAAGAAACTCGGTGCGAAGATAATTTCAATAACCGAAATGAGCCTAATGACAGCCTTGTTGGTCGGCCGCACTTGGAAGGCAATAAATCAAACTTCGAAGTGTGCGACCCTTTCGAAAGGAATCCGAATTTGTTTGTTGTGCAGCAAACAGACCGCAATCTCAAAGAGGAGAATTTGTCGAAACCTTTCAATTTCAAACATCTCTCGAGTTTTGAAGAAAGCGATGTTCATCAACAATTTTATTGCACAGCTGCAAAACAAGTAGATACTTTCGCTACCTCCTCGGTAATCTCCTTGAACGAGTCCCTAATAGCAGGTCAAAATATTCAAAATGAGTCGACCTCTCTCATCCGTTGTTTTCGTTCGCCTTTGGGTAATTTCACCGCATACATAGATCGAATGTCCGGTCGAAATCGTACAATTTGTAAACGTTCAAGAAAGGCTTCTTTAAATATCTATTTTTCGTTTAAATATCGCGACTCGTTTCATTGTTCCGCCGGCAAATACAGAGGGTGTCTCGAAAAGTGTAAGGCACTTCTTCATCTCAATGAAAAACGGAACGATCATAAAACTCATGCACATGTTATCAACAGTGCTGTACTGAAATTCTCGGAGCCTGACCAATTATATTTATATATTTTAGTCATAGGTGTACATGAGTATGTCAATTTGAATTATCAGTTTATTTATCTGGTGATGATGGAAAAGGTCATGAATTATGCGGAATATGTAGAATCCCTTATTTTGACACTTATTGCAAAAACATACCATCATATCCGCGCACCTCCTGGACATGTAGGTCATCAAATATTTTCGATTAGTAATAGCCGTACGAAGTATTATGCAGTTCCAGGCTCAATCAAAAATACATATTTCGCTTTTGTCATTCATGCTAGCCCGATCGATGTATCAAGAAACAAGGAGGGTTATTCTAAATCTGTTGTGTCTACCATGAAACATATTGTCTTGTCACCTTTGGAATCAGTCTATTATACTGTATATTACTGCTTGTTGGCCTATGAAAACTACGTACCTTTACCAGGCATTCTGAGCGTTTCATCACTTTCGTTTAATATAAAACTTGAAAATAGCTCCACATATGATTATAATGTGGAGTTTAATGTTACGAATATTGTTCACGTTCATCGAAACGCTGTTACTAGCATTAGTAACCATATAGAACCGTTTTTTAACTTCTCTCTCCTATCATTCATGGCATCTGGCGTAAATGAAGTAATTCCTTACACCTCTCATTTTCCTCATTGGTGGTACTATGACAAGCGGTCTCCTATTGAAAAAAAAGCTACGTTTTTTCGAACATATTACTTCCACACCTATTTCTTGTTTGGAATTTTGCACCTTGTTAAGGTTTTTCTTGGTAGTAGCTTGTTGACTCAATCATATCTGTTAATTCAGTTTACCTATCAATATTTAGTAATATAGTTCTGCCAATTCGATTGTTTGCATGCTTTGTATTCCAGATTTTTTTTCTGATTGATGAGTCTGTAAACATACTATTTATTGGTTGCAGTTCATGCATATATATATTCGATTCAGGTTTCATGATTGATGTATTTGTGAATATTACATTAATTCGTATCATATGCTATATTTGATCCAAATTTTTAATTTTTTCGTTTGTGAATATTATGTACTATTCACTTGTTGGAAGACATCATTCTAATTATAGTATTAGATCTATATTTTTAATTCTTTTGTTTGTGAATATTATGTTAACTATTCATTTGTTGGAAGACATCATCTAATTATAGTAACTGATCTATATCTTTAATTTTTTCGTTTGTGAATATTATGTACTATTTATTCATCCGTTAGAAGATATCATTCTAATCATAGTAATTGATCTATATTTTTAATTTTTTCGTTTGTGAATATTATGTACTATTCACTTGTTGGAAGACATCATTCTAATTATAGTAATTGATCTATATTTTCAATTCTTTTGTTTGTAAATATTCTGTTAACTATTCATTTGTTCGAAGATATCAATCCAATTATATTGAACCTGATGGTTCAAGGCGCGGGAGTATGTTGTGTCCCGTATCCTGGACCCATCATTTTATGATATATTGCCTTTTCTTGATTTTTCAACGTCGCAGTCTGAATTCTTTGGTTTCCAGCAATATGCCCGAAATTCAATATTTTTTGGTTTAAATCAATTAACACCGGCGTTAAGAGCATTTTATCTCAAGCCAACAATTAAGTTATATTTTGCATGACAGAAAACACGCAGATGAAATTCAAGCTCTTAGTATTCCAGGAATCGTAGCTTATGGGTGGTACTCAAAGAATCCAGACATCACATATGACATTTTATAGAATTTATCGTCCCAGACCATTAGGGAAATTTCCTTCACACTTTTATGCTCTCTCTTTCGCACCAGCCAATCCGAGGTGTTTTTTCGGATCTTAGAAGGGCGTCGCTTAATTCAAAAATCCAATCAAAATTTATATTCTCCCTTTAAAATGTGAAGAAGGGAATTTTCTTAATTTGGGTTTTAGTTAGTTTTAAACACTCTTCATTTGACCGTTGTACAGTACACAACAATTCGCCTTCGAATTTACAAACAAGATTATACGTTAATTCTTGTGTTGTAAAAATTCGTAACTTCTCATTTGAAAGTCGCTTCGACCTTGCTATCGAATAAGATATAGAAGGAAGATTCTAGTGTATAACTTGTATACCATTTCGGTCTTGTTATCTAATACAGATACAAGCAAATACATTTTTGTTACGTGTTAAAAGTGCGTTTTTAATACACCTCAACACCAGTTTCGGCTCATCAGTGCAACGATATTGAACAACTGGTCAATAAGTTCTTCAATTATCTGCTTATTTTAAAAGCATCAACATCTCTGATAAACATCAGAAATATTCGTCGGTCGTATCTTTATCTGGATAACGACAGAATTAATCAAGTGCGATTAATTCAACCAAGCGGGGTCTCTACTATTGAAACCCCCCAATACACCTGAATAAACCAATTCAGGTCAGAACAGTTTTAGTTTGTCTGATTCCGTCTTTCCAAGCGGAAAATTTTTGTTTCAAACTATGGGAATCATCTATAATACAGTTCCAACTGCAAAATATAAATGAGCTTATTCCGAGTTTGTAGTAGGAATTATACGTATATAGATCCGGAATTTGGCTAAATTCTGACTTCAAACAGGGAATTTGTCCTAAATCCTTCTTTAAACAAGGATTAATACGTCATTCCGAATTCAAACTCAAAATAATTGATATACAGTGTGTCTTTTTGGAAAGGTACTACCCTTGTTATCTCGGCCCCCATGCAAAATCGGAAATAATGTTAAAATGGGTAAAATTTGGTTCCTAAGGTTACATTTAGTACGGTTGGTTCCAATAAGGCTGGATAAAAGCAACCCTTTATATCTCAAATGCATGGGAAGGGGGGCTGAGTGATCTTGTTCCAAAGGTATTATTATTATTATATTATAGCGAGAGTGGCAATGAAACATGAGAATGATGAAATATTTTTTACTTATTGGCCCAATAACAAGCATTTCCCAGAAAGTCATAATAAACAGTTTTTACACAATACTGCTGAATTTGTTGTTGATGCATTTTTTCTGGGTTTTCACTCCCGATATCTGAAACAGAACTATAAAAATTAAATAGAAAATTGTTTTTTATGGACCCCTTGCAGATTGCAATTTTAATTTGATTTTTAATAGTTCTGTCTCATATATAGGGAGTGGAAACCCAGAAAGAACCTGAGAAATATCCTCCCAAAATAAGCTTTAATAGATTTTTCATAATGTTTACTTCTTCGGAATGAATAAAAGAAGTATTACAAAACCTCTAGAAAAGCACTGACGTGAGGTCAGGAGCTTTTAAGCGCTTGTTCAAATTCTAACTATTAGATCAACACGAAATTCTGCACCTACTTGCGCATTGATAATCTCCACCTGATTCCGAAGTTTCAATCTGATTGCATTTGTAGTTCCTGAGATATTGCGTAAATAATGTTAAAATTCAAATAACAACGAAATTGAGCACATTTTTTTGCTTATATCCCCGAAAGTGAATATCGGATCGAATTGAAATTTTGGAACATCGTTGATAAATACTGACTCTAAGGTTTGTGATAAATTCCATTGAAATATAATCAATATTTCCAGGGAAAAAAAAATTTTCATCAAATATTTCAAAAATTTTGAAATAATTTTTTTTTCAATTTTCTAACAACTAGATCCACACCAAATTTCGACCTAGGTTGCGTGTTGGTATTTCAAAACTGTCCACGAACTTTCAATTCGATCGAGTCAGTACTTCATGAGATATCGAGGAATTAACCTCGAAATTTCAAATGAGCCTATCTCCGAAACTATCCAACCGATTCCACTCATCAACGAACTCAACCGAGATATTTGGACGCCAAACCCAATCTGACAATTTCAAGTCGCTGAGTCTTTTCCTTCGACAGTTAGAGCACATACGGACAAACTCAAAGCTCGAAAATTACAGACATCGTTACGAAATGATAACGCGCTGTTCCCTAGAACAAGCGCGTAAAAAGGTCAGGTGCTGTTTTTTGAAAAAGTTATCGGATTAACTTCGAAACAAGGTGTTACCTCCCATCCCCCATTTAAGATTTCAGGTGTTGCTGTCATCACGCTCACAGGTTTGATACAAATTGATTGGAACCAACCGTATAAAATGTCCCCTTCCGAATCAAAGTTTACCTCTTTTTGTCTTTTTTCTGATTTTCATGGGTTGTACTCTTCCAAAATTAACAAACTGTAAGAACCGTGTGTACTACCATTGTTATACAATGGTAGTACACACCAGGAATCAAATATTGTTTATTGAGCACAAAAATTTTAATTCATGAACAGCGATTTGAGTATAGTTCCTTATCACATGTTGTATCTAGGACAATGATATCCTCAGTAAACTGCAATTTTATGATGCCTAAAATCATTCTACGCTGTTGTACGAAATTTATTCACATGACTTGCTTGCTAGCTGCAAAGTAAATTTGCACAGAGATTCCTTGACGTCATTCATCACTTCCAGAAAATGGAATGTTTAGATTTGATGGAACTTTGGATTACTAATTCCGCAAATCAACCTTTGTCTAATCCCTAGATTACATTTAACCAACATGATTTTGTACGCTTCACTATTTCTGATCGAACTCTCCATTTTTTACGCGCTTGTTCTGGAAAACAGAGCGTTGTCATGTTGCTCAAATGTTTGCTAAGTTCGATTCATCGATGAAGAATCCGTGGTCAAATTCAATTATGTCCGTCCGTTCGTCTGCGCTCTAAGTTCCGAAGGAAAATAAGGAAATTTCCTCGATATATCCAGAAATACTGACTTGATCCGATTCGAAATACGTTTATTATATGCAGAATAACGACGCCCAATTTCATGAAGAATTTCGTATAGGTAGAATAGTAAAATAAAAATTCGAAAATTTTTCAAAATCTTGTGAAGGAATTTTTTTCTTCGGGAAATTTTCATCTGGATTCAATGAAACTTGGCACATACCTTAAAGTCAGTATTTAAAAATAGTCTTTCATTCTACTATGATGCGCATATTCATTTTCGGATATCTTAGGAAGAAATATGTTAAATTTCGTAGCCGTTTGAAATTTTAAGGTTAATTCCTCAATATCTGAAGAAGAACTGACACGAGCAGATTCAAATATTGCAATCATGTAATTGAAGAATACCGACCCGAAATATCATGTGAACTTTTATTGGGACTGTATCTGCAAACATTTCCAAAAAAACTCCAAAATTTTCAGATTTTTCTCGTGAATTATTTTTTTTCGGTAACGATTTCTTAGATTTCGATGAAATTTGGTACAGAACTTAAAGTTGGTATACAAAAAATTTTAGCTCGATGCTATATCAATTTTCTGTGATGTTGGGAAAATTTCGTGTCCATTTGAAATCTCCTAAACATCTCGAGAGGTACCAACGAGATCAGATTTAAAATTCGTAATTAGTTGTAGGATATTATCTTGCAAGTGAAGGCAGAATTTTTGAGGATGGTATGGGTAAAAGAATCACCGCTTCAAGTCATTCAATTCATTATTTCACTACTCATTATTATAAGTTTTTTTCCCCCTAATATATCTTGAACTTTCAAATTATTTATTTACATACATTTGGGAATTTGTATATTATATTATTTTTTAAAATTACTTGGCTGTAGGACTAACCTGTCTCAAATTTTTTTTTCGGAAACTTTTCATCAGATTAAAATGAAATTTGATACAGACCAATCAACAGCAGTGTTACGAATTTCAGTTCAATCTGATTTTTATTTTCCAGAGATATTGAAAAAAATATGTCAAACTTGGAGGGTATTTGCATGATATTATTATTCCTAACTCAAAACGGGTCATGAAGAAAATTGTGATGATCGTTTCATCCGAACATATGAAAAGAATCGATATTTTTGTTTCAAATATTCCATATTTTGTTAATTCTGGGTAACAATAAGAAACAATCTGTATTTTGGAAATATTAGGAAAATAACATTTCAAATGGGTATATCTGAAAAATCATTGGGTGGATTTCACCCATATACGATATCGGCCTTCATATAATTGAGGTCCGAACCTCTATAGGTATCGAGTCTCCTTGTTCCTTTCGGCAATTATTGTTTTTTTGATCTTTCGTGGGGCTGATTCCAAAAATATAAATCGGATCGAATTCAAATATTAAGGTTCATGTAGAAATTCACGAGGACAATATGAAAGGCAGATCACCAAATATTTCCATCAGGAAGTAAATCTGGGCGGGGTCAATACTCGAATAGGTGACCACTTTGGACTACGAATTTGAACGACCGCGTAAAAGCTCCCGACTTCGCGTCACTGAGGATTAGATAATACATTGGATGAAAGGCAATGATATTATTGTAGAGAATATCAGTTTGTTGATTCCATTTCCTTCATCCAAAATGAATCTAGGTTGTTTTAACAGATATAAAACTGAAAGAAATATGTTATTCATTCAAACAGATCCTTATAAGGAAAGTAATATTTTCAGTGCATAAACACAATACTTCATAAGCTATAAACGATAAAATAAGATATTCCACCCATTCACTCCTTCCTGTAATCTTGTGGTAGCCACAAGTATAAATTGCTTTTATTGTTCGCTTAGATCGTTTTGGTTTTCACGCCTTTCATATGACAATGCCTATTCAGTGTATACACTTATGAATTATATCGCAATCTGTTGTTAAATATTTTTTGTAGTGATATTTTTTTGTTACATACCCCGAACAAAACAAATATATCATACCTGTTGGTTACTCACTGTTTTCTTCAAGATATCGGTTGATTTTTATTTCAAGAAAGAAACATTATGGCCCCACACAAAATTCATTTTTTTCCGGATGCAACTATTACTTCTAATTTCATCCCCCAAAATATTGAATCGATCGACTTAATATCTCGGTCTCCAATGAAAACAGTGCGAAAGTTTATTTAGTAGGGGGAAATTATTTTATACGGTTGTTTTGTTATTTTTTTTCTCGGGAAGAGTTGATCAGAATTTAATGAAATTCGGCACAGACTTCGAACTCAGTATTCAACGACAACATTTTAAATTTCAATTCGATACAATGTTTACTTTCGGAGATTGGAATAAAATAAGTCAAATTTCGTTGTTGTTCGAAAATTTGAGGTTACTTCCTCAATATCTCAAGAAGTAAAGATGCGATCACATCGAAACTTTGTAATTAGTTAAAGCATATCAACGCGCAACTTACTGCGAATCCAATTTTTGAAACATTTTGCAAAAATTGTTTTTCGAAAATCATCCGCATCCTCATCAAAAAAAAAATTATTTTCTTAATTCATTAACCAGATTTCGTAGAAATTCGGCACAGACCGGAGATGTTAGGAAAAAATCATGTACAATTTCGTTGTTATTTGAAATGTTGAGAACATTTCTCAATATCGCGATGACATTTGACGCGCTCAGACTGAAACTTGGGATATATCTTGAAGTCAGTATTCAAAAAAAGTGCCTCAAATTTCAGTGCGAGCCGATATTCATTTTCGGAGATATTGAAAGATTGAGGTTATTTCCTCAATATTTCAAGAAGATCAGACGCGATCAGATTTAAACTATGCAGTTAGTTGAGGAATACCAACGCACGACTTAATGCAAAATTTCGTGAAGATCGCAGGGATAGAAGAATCAAAGGTATTCGAAAATTTTGTACATTTTTGTTGAAAATTTTTTTTTACCAGAAACTATTTATCAGATTTCAATAAAATTGGCAAAACCTCGAGCTATTTCAACTCAAAAAACACTGAGACAATGAAATTTCGAATGGATATTTTTATGCGAAATTATTGGATGTTTTCACCATTTCACGAATTTGGTTTTTGTAATTGAACAGGTTCAACAAATATCCAGTCTCTAAATGGATTTTCATTTTACGGTTGACAGTTAAGCCGACCTTAACCACAATAACATCGGAAAAAACGACTTAGAGACTCGATATATTTTAGTAGGTTAGGGGTTTAATAAAGAAGGTAGCTTTCGTTGAAACTTGAAATAATTTCTTAGATATATCCATTCGAAAAATAAGTAAAAAAAAGCATACTGCTGCACGTGATGTCAAGAGATTTCACGTGCTCATTCAAATTCAAAGCCATTTCCTCACGAACATTTGCAAAACCTTCAAGCTGTCATTTTTGACCAAGTACTAGACTGCAATTCGATCGGATCAGTACTTTTGGAAATCAGGGAACATAAAATTTCAAAAGGTTATATCCACTCAAACCTTTGGCGTATTTTCCCTATTTACGACTTCAACCTCCGTAAAGAAGTAACAAACCTGCTCCACAAATATCGAGTCATTAAGTCGTTACTTTCGGAACATATTGTGAATGGTCGGCCTAACAGCCGTATAACATTCGGAAAGTTCCACGTGGAGTAAATATACGTCCATGTGATATTCAAAAATTCCAAGTGAAAAAAAATTGAAAAATTTATACAAAAAAAATTCATGATAATTCTGAAGATTTCACCCTAAATCGTTTATACATATAATTTCATTATTACTAGTTAGTCAACATTTTTTCGAAAGACTATTCCTAATAAATATTGCATGACTCCAAACTTAGGAGCAATTTCTGTGCAAAATATTTTTTAATTCTATCACTTCGGGTACAAATATTGGCGGGAAAATACTCATTACGAGTTTCGAGCAAAGAAGCTCCTGCCAAAATATTATCTTTTCATCGATATTTGAATAATATCAAGTTGGGCCAAATTGGACACTTTTGAATAAAAGACCTATTCATGACCAAGATAGGCCGAAATTATCGGTATTTGAGGCTTCATTTTTATGAAGAACTCAATCGTAAACCTTGGTAGTTACCTACATGAGTGATTAAGGCTCATTCAATAACAGAAGGTTTTGTTAAGAGTGAGAAACTCAATTTTTACTGAAACTGATGTATGAAGATTATGAACCAATTATTCGTAAAAAATAAAATAGTTGCACGGAAAGCGTTTCAGAATTGATGTCAATAAAAAAAAAATCTAGAAAAACACTGATGGGAAGTCAGCAGCTTTACGCGCATGTTCACTTTTGGTGATATCATTTGAACAAGCTCAAAAGCTGCTAACCTCACGTCAGTGCTTTTCTAGGTTTTTTCGATAAACTACTGGATTTAAATTCAATCTAAATTAGAAAAATGAAATTTTGAATGGTTATACTAAGGAATCATTGGGCGCATTCCTTCACAAATTCGGCCTTCGTAATTAAGGTCCAAAGCTACTCTACAAATATCGGGTTTCTGAGTTGTTTCTTTCGAGTTATTGTGTTTACGGACGGAGATGTCACAAAATATTGAATATTGGAAATAAAACAATTAAAATTTCTCTTCAAATTGGTCTAATGATACAATAATCACGAAATGTCCCACGAACTAGCTGCCAAGTTTCATTTCGATTGAATTAGTATTTTTTGAGTTAATCCGGAAAAAAACAACGATATCAAGAAAAAAAAAAGCCAGGAAATTTTACATATTTTTTCCCAATATCGCCAGAAATTATGGTCGTATCAAAATAAAATTTGGTACGAAATATGATGAGCAGAAGTTTTCAACGGATGCAATGAACAGTTTCCGAAAAAGTTTTTTCAAAATTTACTGACAGTGTGATCTCGACGAAATTTTGTGAAAAGTTGTGCGTTTTTGTGCTTCAACTTACTGTAAAGTTTCAATTGAATCGCATGAGTAGTTCCTGAAATATCAGGGAGTTCATCTCAAAATTTCAAATGACCATTACTTCAAAACCATAAGACCGATATGTCCCATTCACGAACTCAACCCCCGCATTCCAAAGCGCAACCTAATCTGAAAGTTTTTAGTCGCTAGCTCACCTCGCTCGACAGTTATCGTGTCGACGGCCGGCCGGACAGAATCGATTTTCACACCGGATTCGTCATCAGTTGGTCCAACCTAGTCGTTTCAGACCATTTTCGGAAAAAAATTCAAAAATTACAGACATTTGGACAAAACGATAGCCCGCTGTTCCCCAGAACATACGCGGAAAAAGATATTCGAACAATTTCCTCCAATTTATCTTCAAATATTACATAACGAAAGATAATCGGATAATAACTATGTAACGACTGCACTATCAGTTGGATTTTCTAATTATCCCTGCGAGCAGTCTTGATTCTTATTGTACAAATTTATCCTTGAATAAAATCTAGTTGGACTGGTCTCCTCATGCACGCGCATATCGATGACAAATAAGTTATAAAGTTTCCTCAAATTTCCCTAATCGGTTATTAAAATTCCATTCAAAATAATTAATCGCTATGAAACTATAGAACAATAATGATGAAATAAATGCAGAGGAAGTCAGAAGTTTCTACACGCATTCTCAGATTCATATTCTTTGCGGTCATCTATCCAGATGATAAGTACCTACTCACACGCCGAACACTGCCTGACTTCCATATGGAAAAATATTGTAATCAAGTGACCTTCACAAAATTTTGCATGAATCTTCATGTCATGTTTTGTACAACTGAATACCGAGTTTATATGCTTCAGGTTGGTATTTTTCAAATGATTTAAATTCAAAATTGGCTATAATCAATAAGTTCTGATGATATCATTTCTGCGGGTTAAAACTATATTGAATAAAAACTACTTCTTCCTGAATGGTGGAAGGTAGAAAGCTACCTTAACTTAAGGTATCTATAAAGATAGATACCTCAAGTCAAGGAAGAATGAATCGAAAATATAATTATACACTTTTCGGAAATTTTTCTGTTATATTTACTGAAAAAATACCATTTTCTATGATATATACAGTGCGCGTCAAAATTATGGAATTAATTCATTTTCTCAGAAGAAAAATATTTGGCAACAAAATCCTGAAACAGGTCAATTTTTGTTTCACCTTTTCCAAACTTTTATGCATTTTGAAGGATTTTTGTTGCACCCTGTGCCATCCCCATGAACCCTCTAAATTCTTTGAATAGGGTAAGTGGGTCATGTGGTACTTTTTTGGCAAGGTCCTTGTATCTTCTTTACAGTCCAGCCGAAATTTTCAAGAAAAAACTTTTTTTTCGAAAAATTAGTTACTTCAAAAAGGTTTTCAGTATGTGCACTTTGTCATGGCTCATTTAATTTGAGACGATGGTACCTGATGAAATTTGTCACCGAATGAAAGTCAACCATTATAGTTTTGTTCATGCACAACTTTCAACCCCTACGAACCCTTTAGTGGAGAAAAAAAAATGGAGTGAAATTTATTTCGGCATTGAAGTACCACCCGGAGAATCATTGCGGAGTATTTCGCAAATTCTAATTCTTCACGTGAGGGGGTTGAAAGTTGTGCATGAACAAAACTATGATGGTCGACTTCAATTCGGTAACAAATTTCATCAGGTACCATCGTCTCAAAGTAAATGAGCCATGCCAAAGTGCACATACTGAGAACTTTTTTGAAGTAACTAATTTTCCAAAAAAAAAATAATTTTTTTCTTGAAAATTTCTGCATGCCAGGAGATACAAAGACCTTGCCAAAAAAGTACCACACGACATACTTTTCCTATTAAAAAAATTCAGAGGGTTGATGGGGACGGCACAGGGTCCAACAAAAAGCCTTCAAAAATGCATATAAATTTGGTAGAAGTGAAACAACAATTGACCTATTTCAGGATTTTGTTGCCAAATATTTTTCTTATGAGAAAATTAATTTGTTCCATTATTTTGACGCGCACCGTATATTATTATATATCGCAACTCTGATACCTTCAATTATCGTTATTCTCATTAGTGTTTAGGGTTTTCAGTTTATTTTACCAAATAATAAACCTAATTCATCGCTACAGGAACAAACATTGAACCCCGCCTGAAAATTCCATAGTTCAAGTTTTAAAGATTTCAAAGAACGGATATGCAAGTATGTGAGCTGGGTCGATACAACCGTCGGGTTACAAAGAGGGGATTGAAATTTGAAGAAAATAGCTCGAAAACTTGCTGATACATTTTCGTGAAATTTTCAATATTGATTACTGTTGCATAATTAAATCTGAAAATTTTTACTAAAGACATTTACGATCAGCAATTCCCAAGTTATAACAATAAATATGATAATGTGGATACACCATTTTGTTCAGTCAATATTTCATAATACACTGGTATCTACAACAAATTCTTAATATAACAGAAGAATTCGAAATATACTAGCTGACAAAGAAACTGCAACACTCAGAAGGAACTGTTTAAATTTTTTCGTTAAAACATAGGAAGTATAGCAAGGACTAAATGATTAAAATTTGGAGAAAAAAAAAGAAGGGTTCACAATTTTTTTTTATTGCATTTGTTAATAATGTGTTTGTCCGCCGCGGTCCTCTATACACTCCACAACACGTCTTGGCATTGATGCAAGAAGATGGTCTATTTCTTCTTGAGGAATACTATCCCAAGCTACCTGTACTTCATGTCTCAGAGTTGCCAAAGTCCGTGGGTGCTAGGGTAAATTTTCAAGCCGTCTACCCATGATGTCCCAAACATACTCTATGGGCGAAAGATCGGGGGTTCTGGGCGGCCATGGCAAAAGATTCACATGGGCTGCTTCAAAAAAGTTCAAACTAACTCAACATGAGGTCGAGCATTATCTATTGGAATCTCGAGCCGGATAAGGTAAGGGAGAACATATGGCTCCACTATTTCTTGAAGGTAACGTGACGCTGTCATGTTACTTCGAATAAAGACTAAAAGTGACCTATTCGTATGTGCAATAGCACCCCATACCATAACGCCTTCCGTCTGGTGTGCATGACGCTCAACATCAAAATGAGTGTTGTCTTTCTCCCCGACGTCGTCTAACCCTTCTTCGGCCATCATGTGCACTCAAGGAGAATGGAGATTCATCAGAAAAGACTATCTGATGCCATTCCACATTCCAATGTTGTCGTTCTCTGCACCACTGTAATCGTTGCCGGCGATGATCAACCGTAAGAGGTAACACAAGATGGGGTCGATAATGCTGCAGTCCAAAAGACCCAATACCGTTCGGACAGTTACAGGATGGCCTTGTTCTCTTAACCACTCATCAGCCAATGATCGAGTTGTCGCAAATCGTCCTCCTTAATGGCCACTAGTCTTAGACGTCGATCTTGAACTCCAATTATGCTCCTTGGACGTCCGGTGTAGACTCTTCTTCTATTTTGGGCATTATCAAACCACGCTTGACAACATATCATAACAGTAGTTTGATTTCCGTTCGTACTGTCATTTCACATTGAAGTACTAGATTTCATTTTGAATGGGAATCTGCGGAATCATTTGGAGGAAGTTAGTTTTTTTCACTATCAGCGGTTAGGCCAGCCGTAAACACAATCACTTCAGAAAGAAACTAATTAGGTCGAATTCGTGATCGGATAAAATTCGCACACTGTTTCCGTTGGTTCAAAATGTTATTATTCAATACCTCCAAAAATACAGATCAGATCGAATGAAAATCTAGAACTTGCTCAAAAATTGATGGCGTGAAGTTCATGCAAAATGTCTGGGTCAATATGTACATAGGTGATAGCTTTGGCAACGATTTTGAACAAGCGCGTGAATTTTTTCAAATTGCAACTTCAAATTATCACATGAATGAAAGTTGTACTGATTCATGTCGTATTAACGTAATTTTGTTATCGTGAATTAGATTTTTCTAGACTATATTTTGAGAAAAGCACAATAATACTTTGTATGTCATGATGATATGTCACGGTCCTCACAAGTTCATTCAATTCAACAAAATCAAAACGAGCGGTTTCGACTTTTGTATAATAGTAGAGATTCAGCCGATCGTATCTTTGAATAAAGAACAACAGGAAGAAGCATAACGCGTTTCTACTCCGTATATCAGTGGGACATAGACGCCCATATTGAACCTCCAAGTATGATTCATGTTAGTTAGTTTCTTCAGACAAAGAAGTCTCGGAACAAGTTGTTCTCTCTTCAAAGTGAAAGGGAAGTCGGCCATATGCAACATCCATCCCAGACCCACTTTGTGAGGCATTATGCTACTTCCTACTGTTCTTTATTCAGAGGATCGTAATATATTTTTATACTCGAATATAGTGAAAGTTTTAATATGCATGTTGTTGTCACGTGGGGAAAATTACAGAGAACTGAAGAATTTTTCGGAAACTTGCATGAATCGTTATTCAAAAAGAATGATTAATTGAGATTCTGCTTTTAGTCAAGTTTGTTTCCGAGGTTATTTTTTGAATAAGGAAACATTCTCCAATTTCAACATTGTCATTCTGCGGTAGCGAAATAATAATGAAAACCCTTGATATGGAAATGACAAAAAAACCGAAGGTATTATTCTCATCATGAGTTCGTACGTACAGAATATATTTTCTATGGACTGATCCGATGATAAGTTAGACGTGCGTATTGACACGTTCCCATAGCTGTAAACAAGACGAAATGATTTCTTATTCTTACAACACTCAATTTATCCGAGACATCATATCTCCGAAAGAAAGAAGTGAACTGTTGAGTAAGTGGCCAAAGCACCGGTTTCGGGTTTATTAATTTTCCCCGAAATCTATAAATTACCTATTATAGTAAGAGTGCAAGCAATTATTTCAGAGAAATTTCGAATTTGTGCCGAATATGGTATTAGAAATTTGTTTCAGTTGAAGAGTTTGTATCGATTAAAGCTTATTTTGGGAGGATTTTGCATAATTTTTAGGTTTTTTGGGTTTTCACTCCCAATATCTGAAACAGAACCATTGAAAATTAAATGAAAATTATTTTTTAATGGAAAACGCCCTTGCGCATTGAAGGGTAGAACTATTTTTTGTTCATATGAATTTTTAATCTATCAATAATCATAATCAATGATTGGGCATTGCATAAAAAAAGTCAGCATTGCTTCTGTGAGAAAAAACATTAGTTGGTCTGTTGACGATAATCCATCGTTTCAAGTGAAGAATAAAAACTGGAAATTGTCCATAGTCAATCGAAATATAGTCTGCAATTATATACTACCAAATGATTCACGTAACAAATGGGAATATATTTGGGTCTAGAACCATTGTATAAAGACTTATACAATGCTAGAACTTAAAAATAAGACCGAAAGTACATAAGGAGGTATGTCTGAAAACACTTTGTTGAAAAGTACCGTTGCTTTAAAAATGACGACTTGATGTGGGATGTGTGATGTTAACGATAAATAATTCCACAAAATTGCCTCCTGAATTATGACGCTTTTATTTTTATAGAAATGCCATCAGTTTCACTATGAAATTCAGGAAACAAGATTTGAAACGTAACTTTTTTTGCGCGCATGTTCTAGGGGAACAGCGTGCTATTATTTTGTCCAAATGTCTGTAATCTTCGAATTTTGAGGCGAAAATGGTCTCAAACTAGGTTGGACTCACTCATGACGAATCCGTCGTCGAAATCGATTCTGTCCGGCCGTCCGTATGCACGATTACGGTCATACGGAGAATCCTATCGAGCTGAAACTTTGAGGGTAGGTTGCATTTGGAATTCGACGGTTTGATAATGGGCAAAATCGGCCAAAAAGTTTCGGAGTTAGAGCCTTTTAAACTTTTGACGTTATTTTGGCGATAATTCGGAAACGATTGGATCGAAACTTGGCAGTTAGTTGGAGTATAGCAACGCGCAACTTTTCGCGAAATTTTGTTGAGATTATACCATCAGTTAATTTTGAAAAAAAATGTTGTCAAAATTTTTTCCGAAAAAAAAATCATCACATTCGAGAAAAAAACTGGCGCATACTTTGAGCTCCATATTTCACAGCAGTGTGCCAAATGTCAATACGATACAGGTATTAGTTTTGGAGATATTAGAAAAAATATGTAAAATTTCGTGATTTTCTTTTCGATATCGTTGTTTTTTTCGGAATAACTCAAGAAATATTGATTCAATCAAGATGAAACTTCGCAGTTAGTTTGAAGATCTTGAAAGACAACAAAGTTTCGTGATGATCGTGTCATTAGAACAATTTGGAAAAAAATTTCAAATTTTTTTTTCGAATATTCAATATTCTATGATCTTCTCATCATATTATCCTCATTAAATTCTGTCTGAACCTTTGAACTGTCATTTTTCGATAAAGTACTGGATTTCAATTCGATCTAATCAGTATTTTTGGAAATATTGGGAAAAAAAATTTGAATGGGTATATCTGCGGAATCATTGGGTGGATTTTACCCATTCACGAATTCGGCCTTCGTAATTAAGGTCCAAACCTTCTCTAAAAATATCGAGTTTCTAAGTAGTTTTTTGCGGAAGTTATTGTATTTACAATGGTACCACATACATGTTTATTAAATTTCAGATACCTACTCTTATAGGGTATTCCAGATTGAAATGATATTTTGGATCTAAGTAAATATATGTAGAATTGTATCATTTTATTTAATGGTATGGAATCCATCAATTAATTTTCATTGGAAAATCCGCAATCAATCCAAAGATACCTTTCCAAGAAAATTAATCTATTTTAGAATTTCGCATATATACCAGATAGCTGAGAACGATTTCATTCAACTCAAAGACATCAAATGAAAAATCTGAAATTTATATTCCTACCCCTCAATATCTCGGTTAATTTGGTTCATTATTTTAATTATTAAAACGAGTTCACTCGTTTTCTCATGGTTTTCTTGTGCGCATGTTCTAGGGGAACAGCTTGCTATCGTTTTGTCCAAATGTCTGTAGTTTTCAAAATTCGAGCCGAAAATGGTCTGAAACGACTAGGTTGGACTCACTGATGACGAATCCGGTGTTAAAATCGATTTTGTTCGGCCGTCCGTAGGCACGATTACGGGCGTACGGAGAATCCTATCGATTTGAAAATTTCAGGGTTGGTTGCATTTCAAAATGCGAATTGAGTTCGTTAATGGGTAAAATCGGTCGAATGATTTCGGTATTATAGTTATTTGATAAAGACTCGCAACTTCTCGCGAAATTCTGTTGAGATCGTGGTGTCAGTAAATAAAAAAAAAATATTTCAAAATTTTTTTCCAGAAAAATTCATTTAAAAATTTTCTTCCAAAAAAAATTTTTTTCAGGAACTCCTAATTACATTCGGTAAAAATTCTGGACATACTTTGAACTCCATATTTCGCAGCACTGTACCAAATTTCAATTTGATGCGATAATAATTTTTGGAGATATTGTGAAAAAATATGTCAAATTTCGTGTTTTTTTCTCGATATTGTTATTTTTTCGGGATATCTCAGAAAAACTGATTCAATCATGATGAAACATAGCAGCAAAATTGAAAATGTTGATAGACATCTATGTGCAAATTTTCGTGATGATCGTGTCATTAGAACAATTTGCAAAAAAATATTCAAATTTTTTTCTCAAATATTCAATATTTTGTGATCATCTAATCATACTATCCTCATGAAATTCTATATGAACCTTCGAACTGTCATATTTCGATAAGGTTCTGGATTTAAATTCGATTTAATCGAATATTTGTAGAGTACAGTTGGGGCTTAATGACGAAGGTCGAATTCTTGAATGGGTAAAATCCGCCCAATGATTCCGTAGATATACCCATTCAAAATTTCATTTTCCAAAAATACAGATTGTATTGAATTAAAATCCAGTACTTTATCGAAAAAAACCCAAAAAAGCACTGCCGTTAAGTCAGCAGCTTTTGCGGGCATGTTCGAATTATTTGCCAAAGCGGTCATCACCATTAAACATGCGCGCAAAAGCTGCTCACTTCACGGCAGTGCTTTTTGGGTTTTATACTTACTTATACGTTAAATCCCTATGGAAACTCGTTCCTAATTATTATCAATTCTAGGTGCCTATACAGGGTGATTCCGGAGGAGACCGTCAGATTTTGGGATAAGTTTACACTAGTCAAGACAGTCTCGAAACAAGATTGGTTTATGGTTGGGGGTCTCTATTGAGAATATACAAGATGGTTTGTTCGATTCGACCGATTTTACTTTTATTGATAACTTTGGTATGGCTCATTCGCTTTTAGAGAAATTTTCAGCGAAGTACAATATTGATGAGGACATTCATTAATTTCAAGGTTTTTTCAAAATATGTGGTTGGTATTGTGATAATTCCAGGTTTATTGAGCAGGTTGAAAAAACACCCTGTACATCGCATTTCCAAAACAACGCTTTCTGTTTACGATTCTACTATAATAAGTCATTACTTGAGAGTTTCTAATTTTTTTTGGCACACTTCTAGTTTTCTAAGAAAATTCCATCAAAAAAAGACAATGTCGAAATGTCGCTCCAATCGATTCTACTTTCATTGATAACTTTGGTATGGCTCATTAAATTTTGATGAAATTTGCAGTATAGAACAATCTGAACGAGTACATTCAATAATCGCAAAAGTCTCTCAAAATACAGTGTTGTAATCGTGATAATTTTAGAATTTCAGATTAATTGTGCAGTTGAAAAAAAAACACCCTGCACATTGCTTTTCCAAAAGTTTCTTATTCGTTTCAGATTCTACAATATTATGTCATCATACAGAGGTTCTTTTTTTCTTTGGCACACCTCCGGTTTTCCTAGAAAACATTTTTGAAGAAGAGCATGATCGAAATTTGGCACACAAGCAGTGAGTGAGAGAGTATTCCGCACTAGGTGGGAAAGCTGTATTGTCCAAGGATGCAAAGCAGTTCTTAAGTTCTAAAATATTCTTTTCAAATTCCAAATTCATATTTAATTGCTAATATTTTGTATGAAATCATTCAATTCAGAATATATTTAGAATTTGAAAAGAATATTTTAGAAGTGACGAACAACTTTGCATCCTTGGACAATACAGCTTTCCTACCTAGTGCGGAATACTCTCACTGCTTGTGAGCCAAATTTCGATTATGCTCTTCTTCAAAAATATATTCTAGAAAACCGGAGGTGTGCCAAAGAAATCAAAAACCTCTGGGTGATGACATATTATTGAAGAATCTGCAACGAATAAGAAAGTTTTGGAAAAGCAATGTAAAGGGGTTTTTTTTCAACTGCACAATTAATCTGAAACTCTGAAATTATCACGATTACAACACTGTATTTTGAGAGATTGTTGCGATTATTTAATGTACTCATTCACATTCTTCTACACTGCAAATTTCATCAAACTTGGAGCCATACCAAAGTTATCAATAAAAGTAAAATCGATTGGAGCGAAATTTCGACATTATCATTTTTTTGAAAAAATTTTCTCGGAAAACTAGAAGTGTGCCAAAAAAATCAGAAACTCTCAAATAATGACTTATTATAGTACAATCGTAAACAGATAGCGTAGTTAAGGAAACGCTATGTACAGGGTGTTTTTTCAACCTGCACAATTAATCTGGATTTATCACAATAACAACCGCTTATTTTGAAAAAAAAAATTGAAATCAATGAATGTGTACAACACTATTGTATTACGCTGAAAATTTCATTGAATTCGAATAAGCCATACCAAAGTTATCAATAAAAGTAAAATCGGTCGAATCGGACAAATCACCCTGTATATTCTCAACAGAGACCCCCAACCATAAACCAAACAGTGTTCCGAGACTGTCTTGACTCGTGTAAACTTATCGCAAAATCTGACAGTCTCCTCCGGAATCACCCTGTATACTGTTGAAAGTCCCTTGGAAAATTGGTATCCTTGTTTCTTTCTCAATAACTTATTGATTCGTTTATTTAACTCAAGTGCCTTTCTTACAACAAATGAATAATGATTATTTCAGAAAGGTTTATGGGGTGGCGGAAATAAAGCGACCCATTCGCAATTTTGACCTAACTTCGTCAATATTACCAGAAGTACTGAATGCAATCAAACTGAAATTTCGTTGTTTGTAATAGAATACCAACGTGAGGATCGAAATACTTAGAAAATAAAAAAATCAAATTTGGTAAATATATGCATTTGCGTTTTGTCATCTTGCAGATGAGGATGAAACTCGCCGGTCTATCTTAGTTTCGAATATACAGGGTGTTCCATCTCAGACGATCCACCCCGTATATTTCTTATCCCATAGCATTGTATCTCTTTATACAATGCCCATAGTGATTGGAAAAATTTCCCGAAACACTTTGAAGGATTTTGTTTGGGGGACATCTTTTAACGGGTATTTTAGGCTTGAACTTCCAACCTACTAATAGGGGGCGCTTCAACCCCTCAAAATTGAATAGGGGTTGAGTGATACTTCATTTGAAAGCTCTTGGGAAGCCTCTTTACAATGGGGTATGAAAAACGTAATTTTGATGAAACGTTCTTGCCAAAAATAAGTTTTTCAGCTGAAATGGGTCACCCTCAATATTTTGGTCATTTGTACAATGTACAAACCAATTTTTACTGATCCCTTTTCACAAACTTATTATTTGTTCAAAGTTTTAAAAATAGTTATGGTGTATACATTGTAAGAACGTGTTGAACTGGTTAGCCTGTAATAACAAAATCAAAATAGTGCCCGAGCGGCTGCAAGGATATTTAACAAAAACCATCCTGAACGTAGCGTCAATCTGTACAAATTTCTGCAGCTTTCGGTATTAGCATTGTATAAAGAGGGATAGTGAGTTTACCTTACGAAAATATCATTTGACGGCCCTGATACCACGGATAGATGGCGACACAATCAGGGACAGGTCGACTCTTAATTCGGACTGAAGTATGTCGTAGCTTGAGTTACGTAGGTTCTTAGCTACGTAGCCAACTCTACCCGATAAAAGATGGCGCAAATTCTTTCAATTAAGATGTCTCTGCAATCGCAGGTCATTTGGACGATGGAACATGGGCGGAACTAAGAGATGGGTACATTAATCGCAATCTACTATAGCATCGTTAAAGAAAACAATGACCACAGAAGAATAAGTTTTCAAAAAAAAGTTGAAGAAATTGATTGGCGCATCGGGAACTTCGAATGATATGTAACGGACAAAATATTGGAATACAGTTTCACCCAAGTCCATTTTAATCTTTTATTCTTTAATCAAAATACTTCACAAACATTTATCCTTATACACCAATGTTGGAATGCTTAATCTTAATGAAATTGTATAAAGAATACAACGATCCTAACAATTCTTTTTGCGCGCATGTTCTAGCGGAACAGCGTGCTATCGTTTTGTCCAAATGTCTGTAATTTTCGATGATTGAACCGAAAATGGTCTCAAACGACTAGATTGGACTCACTGATGACGAATCCGGTGTCAAAATCGATTCTGTCCGGCCGGCCGTGGACACGAAAACTGTCGAAGGGAGTGAGCTAGCAACTTGAAACTTTCAGGGTAGGTCGCGCATTGGAATGCCGCGATTAAGTTCGTTAATGGGCCAAATCGGTCGAATAGTTTCGGAGTTATAGCCACTTGAAATTTTGAGGTTATTTATTTTTTATTCCAGAAACTACTTGAGCGCTTGAATTCAAACTTGGCAATTAGGTGGAGTATAACGACGCGCAACTTTGAGCCAAGTTTGGTCAGGATCATACTATCAGTAAATTAAAAAAAAAAAAATTCAAAATTTTTTTCCAAAAATTTTCTTTTTCGGAAATCGTTTATCATCCAGAAATTTCCACTCCGACTTTGAGCTTCATATTTCACAGCAGTGTACCAAATTTCAGTTCGATACGATTATGAGTTTTGGAGATATCGGGAAAAAATATGTCAAATTTCGAGGTTTTTTCTCGATCTCGTTGCTTTTTTCGGTATAACTCGAGAAATACTGATTCAATCCTGATAAAACTTCGCAGCTAGTTTGGAGATGCTGAAAGACAACTTCATGCAAAATTTCGAGATGATCGGGTCATTAGAACAATTTGAAAAAAAAATTTCTGTAATTTTCTTATCATAAAATCCTTATCATCATTAAATTCTGTATGAACCTTCGAACTGTAATTTTACGATGAAGTACTGGATTTCAATTCGATCTGATCCATATTTTTGGAAATATTGGAAAAAAAAATTTGAATGGGTATATCTGCGGAATCATTGGGTGGATTATACCCATTCACGAATTCGGCCTTCGTAACTAAGGTCCAAACCTTCTCTACAAATATCGAGTTTCTAAGTTGTTTCTTTCGGAAGTTATTGTGTTTACGCAGTCGGCAGTTAGGCCGACCGTGAACACAAAAACGTGTGGAATGAATGAGGAAAAGCTTATACTTATAGTCAGCGGATATCGGGAATTGTTCGATTCGAGTGATAAACATTACTCAAATCAAGTGAGGAAAAACAATTGTTCGAAGAAAATTGGGGAACAGATGAACCAACTAGGTAAAATCGGGTGAAAATACTTTTCTGACCCTCCTCGAATGATCCGTTGATTTCAAATCGACATCAGAATGCAAAAAATAAGATGTCTGTGGAAGAATCTACCGCCATTCATGATGGCTAGGTTTCATACTTGAAATTTTCGGAAAACTTTGTTGATTGGGGTTGCCAAGTGAATATCTAAATTGATTTTAATTACTCCTAGCATTTCTTCGTGCTACTATGGGAACAAGTTTATATTCATGCATGTAATAATTATAGAAATACTTCGTTGAACAATGAATTATGATTTCGTAACCAAATATTTTTGAAACGAAGTTGAAACAACACGGAAGGCAGAGTTGATTTGAATTTTTTCTATGGTGGCCAAACATTATATATCGGGCAATTACCGTTTCAATTATATATTTTATATTATAATAGAAAAATCCCAAGAATAATGAAGCATCTTCATGATATATTTCGACAAAAAGTATGTTTTTGACCATCACAATTTAATGTTTCAATGAACCATTTCAATCTGCCAATTCAATTTTTCGAGTTTTTGTTCACGTTCCGCTTCTTCACACAGCAAGCTAACCATAATTATATTCGCGTCCACTAGAGTTTCCGTCGACACTGACTAAAGTTGCCGGTCAAGTGCGCGCAGGAGGAATGAAATTCCGGTCGGCCCCGGTATGCCGCGGTCCCGGCTGTTGCCGATAAGTGAGCGCTGGCCTTTTATCGGCAACAGCCCGGACCAAGGCACACCGGATTTTATTCTTTCTTCATAGTTAAATGAGACAGCGCACACTTGACCGCTACGGAACACGGCAAATTAGTAGGGAAATAAGTTTCCATTTTGCCGTGGTCCAGGCTGTTGCCGATAAGTGAGCGTTGGACTATACAAATCCTCATGTATTTCGAGTAGCTCACACTAAACATCCGGAAAAGCTTATTAGCTAAACGTTTGGGTAGGAATTTTGGGAGACCACCTAATTGGACCTATGTTTATTCCTGGTAATTTAAATGACGAAATTTATCTTGAAATGCTGGAAACTGCGATTCATATTATAAAACTGAAAAATTAGAAAACGATCCACTACGACTTGAACAACAATTGCATTTTCAACATGGCGAAGATCCTCTCCTCACAACGCCGCACCAGTTCGCCGATACCTCAATTTGCAATACCCTGGTCGTTGGATTGCAGTGGCCTGCTCGACCTCCTAACCTGAACCCTCTGGACTTCTTCTTGTGGGGACATCTTAAGTCCAAGGTCTTTTTGACTCAGCCTTAAATTTAGGACGAACTACGCCAACGAATTGTAAATGAGTGTCGTCAAATAACTCCAATTATGCTGAACCATGTTAGAAACGGTTTCAGTCAAGATTGTATTATTGTATAGAAGTCAATGGAGGAAAATTTAAACATTTGATTAAAAAACGCAGATTTACTTTTTTTTGGTTTTCAAGTTTGTAAAAAAGGCTTAGCAAAAATGGGCTTGCACATTGTAGAAATAACCAAAATGCAAAAGGTGGCTCATTTGAGCTGAAAAATTTATTTTTGGCGAAAATTGAAATTACATTTTTCATACACCGTTGTGAACAGGCTTCCAAGACCTTTCAAATGAAGTATCACTCAACCTCTCTACCCTATTCAACTTTGAGGGGTTGAAGCGCTCCCTCCTAGGGGGTTGCTCGTTCAAGCCTCAAATATACGTCAAATAATGTCCCCCAAACAAAATAATACGACTTGTTCCGGGAAATTGTTCCTATCACTATGGGATAAGAAATATACGGTGGCTCATTACACTCATCTGAACCCAGCTTGGTGGCTCGAGACAGCACTCTTTCTGCTCCGTCAGGACTTGGTTTTCAACTCGAACGATGCATTCGAATGTATTATTAGAGGCTAAGGCTAAGCTCGAGTGCCGTCCACACTATTCACCGAATCGTTTATCAAATTTTATTGCATTCGCTGTTCGGATTACACTCATCTGGACCCAGCTTTACCTCGTTAACACTTTACTAATGATCGATATATAAGTACGTGATATATATACATATTATATATATATATATATATAATTTGTATTTACAGAAAGACCCCGAAGAAGAATAAAATATTAACTGAAATTGATTGCTCGCTCAACACTTGGTGAAACATCGTAATTAAATGTCAACAAGATATTTTAAATTAAAAATTGTGAACGTAGTCAAGTGTTTTTTATTTGTTTTAATAAAATATTATTCGAAAGCTAGGTTAAAACTAAGAAGAGTGGTTCATTCTCCACAAACCAGTCTATATCCCATCAAAAAACAAACTTTTATATATATATATATATATAATATATATATATTAACAAATTCATGTTCTGGATCGTGTCCAAATTGAAACTTGTACCATGAATTTATTAACATAGGTACAACAATACAACATGTTTGTAATTTCTTACAAATGCTACGTGAATTGTAAGACCGAAAGTTGTCAACTCAAACTGTCGAAAAATGCTGTAAATCAAAAACATGGTTCTAACCGAAAGTATCTTCATTTATTTTTCACTTCTGATGAACAAATTTCACAGATAGGTTCATTAAGCCCCCATAGGATACTGTGATTTTATTTAATCTTTTCAACATCCCCTAATTGTTTAACTAATTCACTATTTCCTTATAATTCTTGAACTGTTCCCTGCAGAATGTTTTGATAAACAAAAATTCCGGATTTTTTCTCAAGCTTCAATCCGTAACCTTAAGAACTGATATGACTTAAAAGCCGAGTTTTTCTTCTGAAAACATTATAAAATGCACTCTCATAGTTAATGAAAAAAATGCTTTCGTACTGTAGGCAGGATTCCAGGATTGAGGGGACTCAATTTAATTTTTTAAGGAAATCAATGGGACAACTTCTGAATAAATTTCCTGGAATCGCATTCATTAATTCATATCGAATAATGGTGGAAATTCCTCGATATTCAATTAGCACATCAAGCTTCAACCTGCCCTACACCAATCAATGAATAAATCATATATAAAAATTACCTACAAAAATCATAGTGATAGTGCCAAGTACAGGATTACAGAGGAAACAATATATGCGAAGCTCAAGCGGCTGAACAAAACAAAATGTAAAATTGGTCCTACCTCGAGAAGAACAATAGCACAACTAGATTTTTCAGCCTGTAGTTTCACCCTTGTGAAAGTCATTTGAACACATCTGAGCCACAATATATATCACATTAAAAAAGAATGTGAATGGTAATGCATCTCAAAAATCAAATATGTTTCCACTTTTGCAAATAGTTACTGATGATCATATATCATAAGGCACGAAATCACGTATAATAAATTACATATATCAATGTTATCACCTGAACTGTCGAAAATTTCAGTTACCAAATTTCGGAGAAGTTCAGAATTCTTGCCAAAATATTCGAGCAATTCATTTTTATTGTAGATATTGTCTAGCAGCTTCAGCTCTTATGTTAACCTCACTTTGAAGGAGCGCTGGCGCTGTCATAATCAGCTGTTCGACCAGATAGCGACGTTAGCGTTCTTGGACGCTGCCGATAATTTAAAACGGAATTTTATATTTGGTTATCTACCCTTGTATTATATTGATCACTTCACGCACGAAAAGTGATTTCGAATGAATCCAAAATTTGTCAAGCTACCTCTGAAATGTTCTCCATTCATACTCAATATTAACACAGATCAGTCTGTGATATTAGCATCATAGATTGAAGAGATTTATCCTTTGAATAAGGGCTGAGTTTTTTTGATAGATATCTATAGAAGTTAACTTGTGAAATCCTGTTAAAAAATTAGAGAGTTAACTGCTCTCTGGTCAAAATAAGTAAGTATAAATAATACCGTCTAATTTTCTAAAAGCTTTCACACTTGTCGCATGCAACATACAGCGTCCATACGCAACAATCTGAAAAATGCTTTAGAAAAGAATTGAAACTATGGAAATTAATTTATTGAATGAAACTGTAATAATATCATTAATATCCGAACATAAATTTGCGTTCAATCGGAACTAAAATGGGTCTACCATTCAATTTCTCAGTGAGTATAACGTGATTAGCGTGAATGAAAGATAAAAAAGAGTAAGAACTTATAATTTATATTGAAAATGTGATTCTCAATCAACCAATCGCGCAAGATTGGGAAAAACTGGTCAGTGCGTAGTGCTGGGACATCGACACAAAACGTCGATGTTGAGCATCGCTGTCAACAATGTAAACATGGAAAGCCAACATCGATGTCGCGATATCATCGGTTGTGAAACATTGATGTTTCTAAAACATCGATTTTGAAATTGAAACTTTGGTGAAAACGATAAAAAGCAGCAGTAATGAACGAAAAAATATTCTTTCAAACCGTTGAATAAAAAATCTAGAAATGCACTGGCATGAAGTCAGCAGCTTCTGCGTGCATGTTCAAATTTATTGCCAAAGCGGTCGATAAGATCTTATCTATATTTTTGGAAATATAAAATTTTGCATGGGTACATATCTACGGAATCACTGGGGGAATTTTAATCACTCACGAATTCGACCTTCGTTATTTAGGTCCCCAACATACTCTGCAAATATCGAGTTCGTGTCTACGATCGTCCGTTAGATATAACACATTCAAAATTTTTTTTCCAATATTTCCAAAAATGCAGATGATAGTTTTGAAGGTTTTTACTGAATTGCGGGAACATAAAATATGATCCGAAGATCGCAGAATATTGAAAATATGAAGAAAAAGTTTGAATTTTTTTTTCAACTTGTTCTAATGACATCATCACGAAATTTTGCACAAAGTTGTTCATCGGCATTTCCAAAATTCTTACTGTGTTTCACCCTGATTGAATTGATTTTTTTCGAGTTATTCTGGAAGAAACAACGATAGTTACCGAGAAAAAACACGAAATTTGACATATTATTTTTCAATTCGCAACTACTGCTAAGCGATACGCCCTCTGGCGATAGAAATTCGAACATTTCCAAGCTAGTAGTTTTTCGACGTGCCTGTTATTCTAACGTAATTTGCTTACTTTCGGAGTTCATTTTCGAGCTTTTGTGTTGTTCTCCGAGTTGAAATTTAGGTATACCGAAAGTATTTGTAATATTCATCAATCGATTCCTTTCTTTCCGATTAAATTTTCGATTGTATTAATTCGAAATGGCATCCTCCCGAAATGACTATTGTTGTGTGCCTCAGCTCAATTTTATTCATGGTCAAAGAAGAAAGGATCATCTAGTGCCTCTAGTTTTCATTTTTTCCAAAGCCAAATGAAAGTGAAGTTAATTTGAAAACAGCATTTTGCAGGGAACTCAATGATAGAAGAAAGGCCTAGCTTTAGAAATTGAAGATTGGAAAACAGGTCACGAAATACATGAAAGTATGTTCACTGCATTTCTCTGGAGATGTTTATTTTCATAAAGGTAAATTACATACATTTCGAAACAACTTCATGTCATGATGTTTTCAGGTGTAAATGAAAATAAGAGAATTTTGAAGAAATATACTACAGAGAAACTACCGAGCACTTCTGCAGCTACCTAATTCACATACTCCACAAAATCATATTCTAAAAGAGTGATCTGGTTGAAAACCTGACAAAATCTAGATATACTGTTAGAGTTGATAATAGCTGAAGTTATTCATATAAATACATTAATACTTTTCATTTCTATATATAGGTAGGTTGAACCACCTGTGACATTTTTATTTTTATGTGTATCTTGAGCTGCTGTAATATGAAAATGAAATCAATTATATGTCTATCTGTTTTCTTTTCTTTAGAAATACGATGCAAAAGAACTAAAGCAGAAAATCTGTTTTCATTTTATTGATTCACTCGTTTGTAAACAAAGAACAAGTCATATCATTTAGACTGACTCTAGATTTACCACATATTATAGCCTCCATTCAGCACTTCTTCACCTAAATAAGAGTCCTTAAATTACTTATTGAGGTGCCTATTTTTTCAGAAATTCGTGTAAACTTAGATATTGTTTCATTTTGATCCACCAAGCAACATACACTAAAATAACACCGAAATTATCCTCCAGGAACGATTTGAAGTACGATTTTATATCGTGATCCAAACGAAAAGTTCCTTCTCAAGAAATCTTACACAAAATTATAATAATTTCTTTAAATATTCAAGCTCTGCTTAATAAATATTCGTTCTCCAAAACATTTCTAAGGTTTGTTTACATAAAACTACTAGCTTGGACAGGTTCCAAATTTATCCGTTAGGGCGCTGGCATCTTCGCAGAAGTTCCCAATATCTCCGAAAATAAACCGTATAGAGATATGGAGCTCAAGATACAAACAGAATTTTTCTCGAATATGACGAATTGTTTCCGAATAAAAAAAAATGTTGAAAAATATTTTTTTTTGATTCACTCCGGGAATGATCTCAACAACACTTCGCAAAAAGTTTCCAGTTCTCCAATTGCTCCAGTTATTCCTGAAACATCCTGAAACTCGAATGGCTAACTCCTAAACCGTTCTGAACTGTTGTACAGAACATGCACGCAAAAATTAAAAGAATGGAAAAACCATGGGCCATTTTAGAGCTATTTGTGCAAAATGCCCCCATTCAATGTGAAACGGGAGCATCATTCAAGGGTTCCAGGTATATCTTGTATTCAGGTTGGTATACTCTTTGAGTTCAAGTACGAGATATGCCGACAGAGTGAGCTAATAGCGATGGAAACTATTACGATATGATCAAAACTGTATCACAATTATTGATAAAACATTTACAGATTGATTAACAACCCTATCTAAATGATAAAATGAAATAATTGCTCTTAGTCACAATCTACATCGACAAATGATACGTGACAAACCCGTGAGCAAGGGGCAATAAAATAACACCTGGGTAGACCAGTGCCATTCGAGTGACAAATAGCCCTGAGGGGAAGGCAACTCTCTTAAAGAAATTTTATATTCAAAGCCGTTGTTTTGATTATATCACAGCCGTCTTTAATGCACTTTCTAGAGACGGCTGTGATTATAGTGAACATCGATAGCATAACATCGTTGTTTGTGAACTCTATCATCGATGTTGAAAACATCGACCATCGATTACAAAACATCGATGTTTCAAAAACATCGATGAACATCGCCCAGCACTAAAGTCAGAGACAAATGCTAAAGTGCAACCAACTTCTAAAATTCAAATAGAGCTTGGTATAGTTGGGTTCTCATTTTAAATAGGACATTGACAAAATAGATAAAAATACGAAACAACCGCTTACTGCAATGAAATGAATTAAATAAGTTCGTAATCGTAAAATCAAGATGTATTTTTATTATACCGTGTTAGACGTTCGGGAATCATAGAAATGTGATATAAATGATGTAATGTAATCGATGAAGTTGCAAATTCTTATAAGAAGTAGGGGAAATAAAGAAGCTCAAAAATAAAAATAAAACATTTGGGTTTGGGATAACAAATAGACAGAAATGTCAAGATGGATAAATAAAGAAATGTTTGTTCGTTATTCTGACAATTTAAAAGGAAGAAGTGCGTTTATTTCAAGTGCTTTTTATTTTTGGGACTGTAACATTTTGGGGAAAATTACGAAATAATATACTTCAGATTTCTTTTTTGTCCATATTGTTATCTATATCAGTTTATGAAGGTTTGATTCAATATCCCCTAATTCCATTTGAAAATAAATTTGATTTTTGTTATGAATACAGGATTATTATATTTTAAAGTTGCATCATGCATTCCCAGAGACTCAAAATGATCATTTCCAAAAATACTTGATAATGTTTCACAACATTGCATTAATTTTTTTTACTTTTAACAGTGTCCCCTGTGTCTCAGTTTTTCTGTCGAGGTACAAAGTATCGAATAGTTTAGTTTATCCATAGAAAAATTGATTTTATCAAGTATTGTGAAGACATTGGGAAAGACATCTGTATACTGGTAAGTTTTTGAAATGACTAATACAGACTCCTATTAATTTTGAGAATTTCTAGAATTTACAATGGAATCATTTCTGAGTCTTTTTGACTCCGGTGTTTCTGATTCTAACACAGAAGAATTCAGTTTAGATAATGTTTGTAACCAGGAAGCATTACCTCCGGAACCACAACTAGGAAATGTAGAATATAAATTGAAAATAGTTAATCCCTCAAAGCAAAGATTCGAACACCTGGTCACTCAGGTAATTACCTTTTATTATTTCCGATAATTTATATTGAGATATTTTATTTAAGATGAAGTGGCGTCTTCGTGAAGGAAATGGAGAAGCCATCTATGAAATTGGAGTCGAAGATAGCGGGAATCTGACCGGTCTATCCAACTGTGATATGAGCGCTAGTCTACATACTTTACAGCGTATGGCTAAAAAATTAGGTGCCACAACAACCATTCTGAGAAGACGCACACTAGATAACAATAGAACGGTTGCAGAAGTTCTTGTGAGAAAGATTCCTGATGATCAGAACAATATAGAAATAAGAATAGCTGTGCTAGGTATTACAAAATAAAAAATTAAAATATTGGATTATTATTAGTTACAGTCGATACTTTTAGGTAATGCTGATGCTGGCAAATCCACTTTACTAGGAGTTCTTACACAAGGGAGCTTGGACAATGGTCAAGGACGCGCTAGATTGAATATGTTTCGCCACTTACATGAAATCCAGAGTGGAAGAACATCTTCTATTTCTCATGAAATACTAGGTTTCAACTCTGAGGTAAAAAAATTCCCTAATGACACTTTTGACAGCTCTAGAAGTAATGAACTGCTGCAAAGATATTAAGTATGATTTTTTATGTTTTAAGGGTCAACCAGTTCATTACAGCTATAGTGAACTGATTACAGCAGAAAAAATTTGTGAAGCTTCTACAAAGTTGATCACCTTCATAGATTTAGCAGGCCATAAGAAATATATTAGAACTACTATACAAGGTTTATCAGGATATTCTCCACATCATGCCATGCTTGTGGTAAGTACATCAATACTGACCAAATACAATGATTTTTGAAGAATTAACCATGTGGGTAAGTATTAACAACTAGCTTGTTATGTATGCCAGAACACACACTGAAGATGCAAGCGGTAGATCTAGTCTAGGTGAATTGCACTAATGTGGCCATTGCAAATACGTCTTGTATACTACTTGCATCTTCAATGATGCCTGGTTTGTTTAGTATTGTGTTCACTCCTCCAAATTCGCCTAGTTTCTGCAATCTCTTTAATGCACGTCGACTCTGAAAAATTGTTTAGCGTTAACTAACATTGATGCCCAATTTGAATCAGAAATTTCATTGTTGGACTTTTTCCAGATATCTAGTACAGCAGGTGCTACTGGTATGGCCCAGGAACATCTAGCATTAGCAGTTGCATTGAATGTACCTTTCTTTATAGTTGTAACAAAAATTGATCTCGTATCTCCAGTGCACACTGTTGAAAGTTTGAAATCCTTCTTGGAACAAGTAGGAATTCGAAGGGTACCTCTAGTTGTAGAGACCATAGACGATGTAATCACAGCAGGTACAAATCAATTGCTAGAAAATGTTGTGCCTATATTTTGTGTATCTTCTGTTAACGGGGATGGGTTAGAGTTATTGCTGAAATTTCTTCACGTTTTACCACCTGGTACAACTTCTAAAGAGAAGGATCGTTTGGAGCAAGAACCTGCAGAGTTCCAAATCGACGAAAATTTCCGAGCTGGCAACATTGGTCAAGTTTTAGGTGGATTGTTGACTAAAGGTGTGATTTCAGAAGGATCTAAATTACAAATTGGCCCGATGAAAGATGGATCCTTCCGCAGGGTTTGTGTTAAATCTATACATAGAAATAGGGTGCCATGTAGGGTTGTGAGAGCAGGTCAGAGTGCTGCAATATGTCTAGATACTTATATACCAAACCTAAGAAATGGTATGGTTCTAGTAAGTAACACAGTGAAGGCTCATGGATGTATATTTTTCCAAGCAACGATTTCTGTGATTTATCATGCAACAGCTATTCATCAAGGATTTGAAACTACGGTTCATATTGGTAATATAAGACAAACTGCAGTTATAGTTGGAATTTTTTCTGCTAACTGCATTCACACAAATCAGAGTGCATCTGTTTTATTCAAGTTCAAAGGGCATTCTGAATATGTAACCATTGGTCAACGACTATTGTTCAGGGAAGAGACCGCAAAAGGCATTGGAGAAGTTACCCAAGTTTTTCCAATGAATGTAAGTGAGAAGTAATTCTCAGATTTACTTGTACAGTATTTTGTGTCTTCATCGAAGTATTTTGTTAATCGATCTTTAACCAATCAGAATTCACTGGTATATAATACGTTCGAATAATATAAAATTTTAAAGATTTCGTCTTCATGGCAAAATTTGTTGTTATGTAATTTTATTCACAAATGTTTACCCATTTTATTGCTGACGTATTCTCAAATTTTTTTCGACATATTCAATATGGGTAACAATTGCAATGTATGTACAAAAAAGGAAGTTATAGATGATTTTGTATCTAACATAGTTTTTTATTAGATGGATGTTTATTTTTGTGAAAATATAATTGTTTTTTATCAGTCATATTCTGTTCACTATTCAACCTTCCAAAGCTGGATCACTACTAATTTTTCCATTAAGAGCAAACAATACCTCGAATGAAACGGGGTGACTTTTGGAGGCCAGAGTTCGTTTTTTAGCAAAAATTTTCAGGGTGCAAATGGTTGAAAAAATTGTAAGAATGCGCAATGTTGCCACTTTTTATGTTCAAGAATTTTCGGGAAAATAACAAATGCTGTGGTAAATGGGAAAATAACTATTATTGGGCATTCTCATTAAAGAATTATGCACGTCCAAAAAAAAAACATTTTCAAGAAATAATCACTGAAGCATGCCGAACGGCTCCCTGTTTTCTCCCAAATTTTCACGTATTTCCAATGTTTCTCGCGGTCATTGGCAACGTTAAATTAGGCAGACAGCGAGAGATATTAACGAGGTTTAATGAAACTTGCATCTGGCTGTGTTGCCGAGCCGTAGTTAACCAACACGTGGTAGTGTCTGCTCTTAATCCCTTATTACGCGCTTGTTCTGGGGAACAGCGCGTTATCGTTTCGTCAGAATGTCTTCGAATTTCGAGCTGAAATCGGTCTCTAAACGACAAGGTTGGATTCACTGATGAAGAATCCGTGGTCAAATTTGATTCTGTCCGGCCGGCCGGCCATGTGTGCTCTAACTTTCGAAAGTAACGACCTAAAGTCTTGACATTTTCAGGTTAGGATTTCATCCTGAATATCTCGGTTAGGTTCGTTAATGGGCCAAATCTGTGAATTGGTTTTTCTGCAACAGCCATTTCAAACTTTGATTTTTCAATAACTCGAAAAATATTTGTCTGATCGAAATGAAATTTGGTTGAAAGATGAACAGTGTCAATTAGAAGAATTATATTCATGGAAAAATTTGAAAAAAAAATACACAAGAGTGGATTTTAATTATGTGACTAAATGATTATTGATTTGGAATCAATTTCTATAAATTTGAAATACAGACTAAAATGTGGTTATCACATTAAAAGGCTATCTCTTCATTGCTAAGGTTCTTTAAGATGGAATGTAAGAATTATTGTTACCAATAACGAAACTTCGTCTTTCGGTGATTGTGGTCCATCATTGATCATCGATAGATTTGTTTCAAGTGATGGGAAGAATCGAAAATCAATATTTCAAGAGCTGCTGAAAAACTGATAAACAAATAGAATAATTTATTTCAAAGATTAACAGTTTAAAAAAAACAAGTAACTTATTAAAAAGGCATACAGTGTTTTCAAATAGTCTAAAACCTAGTTAAAGGTCCAAACTGACTATAATAATCATTTGGTGGGTTCTTTGTCTGTACAGCTTGCTGATGCCATGGATTTTCTGATTTTGATTTTATACCATAAGCGAAATCTTTACGATAATTGTTGCTTTCATAACGGGATGTGCCTGAAATAAAATATATACTGTTAAAAACAAAGAGTACTTAAATTTTTTAGGTTTTTCATTTCATAAAAATGTCAATTTGACCCAATAGTCAAAAGGAAATATCGAAAGAAAATAATTCTTAAAATTTTCTCGTTTTTCTGATTAAAGAGTCAGATTTGTACTCTGAAACGTCACAGTTCGTTTTCTTCATCGTTTATACTGTTTCTGTATTGTTCATAAGGCAATCTGTTTTCCAAGAAACTGCCCCCGACATATAGTTCAATCCGCAAGGGCGTTTTCCATGGAAAAAACAATTTTCATTTAATTTTTAATTAGTTCTGTTTCAGATATTGGGAGTAAAATCCAGAAAAAACCTTGAAAATGATGCAAAATCCCCCCAAAATAAGTGGTTTCAAATGTTTCTTAGTTTTTCATTTCACATTTCAGTTTAATATAGTGAAGACTACTGCTATTCATTTACCCTTGCTTTTTGGCATTTGGTAGGTCACTTTGGGGTGTATTGTCGTTTGTCTGTCTGCTCCATCTGGGAAGTGTTTTTTGCTGGATTGATAGTCTCTGTACTCCCTTAGAGGTTGTCGATACTCTGATAACACTTGTGTTTGCATTACTAGTTTGGATCTATTATCGTCTGAATTATCTGAGCAAGACTTATATTCTCTGTTATTTATATGGTCCATATCGTCATTTTTGTAATAATTTTTTTGGTCCTGCTTACTATCTAATTGACTTAGTGATGAGGTGGGGGATGATGAAACAGCTCCATCTGGTTCAGACCTTGTCTGTAGTTCTCCAACCTAAAGAAACACATGGAGATTGTGAAGAACTGATTTTCGGTGTGTGTAATGGTTACTTATTCACTTAATTGCTGAACTTACTGCTGAATCATTATCGTTTTTCAAATCGGGAGAAGAATTATATAACGTGTTTTCATAGCTGTACCTACTGAGCTGCTGTTTTATATTAACTTTTTCCCTGAAATCATAAAGGTATAATATATTCTCAAGAAAAATTGTTATATAATCGAAGGGTTTAAAAAAAAACTAGGATCTTAGATCCGCATAAATATGGATCAGATTGAATATTGGAACTTTTTCAGATATTTTATTTTCATATACTTGTGAAAATGGTTCCTGACAATTTATAGTTATTGGGTTGATATTTTTCGATATCATTGTCATGGTTAAACTTATGAGCTGCTTCTTGAAATGATTGACAAACCTGGCTCTCTTTCTTTGAAATTCCCTTTCTACCTTCTGCATAACTTCTAACTCTTTAAGCCTTTGTTGTTCTTTCTTTTCTGCTTCCCTTGATAATCTTTCGGCAATTCTTCTTCTTTCAATTTGTCGGATAGTGCTTTGAAACGTGAATCGTTTCGGCTTTTTCTTGTAGTTTTTTCTATCCACCATAATGGGAGAGTCTTGCAAATTTTCTGGCACATGAATAGACTTTGGATCATTCGCATTTTGTGTTCTAACCAAAGGAGATCTTTCTAATTTCTCGTCTCTGACATATTTTTGTTTGTTTCTAGTTTCATATTTTCTTGGACGTGCTGGTTTATCTGTTTTTGGCAAATACATAATTCTGCCAGTATTCAGTTTGGTACTTCTGGAATAGAATTCTTCAGAATCTTCTGGTAACTTGGAGAAACTGTTGTTTTGGACGGATGGAGAAAACAAATCGCTACATGATTTATTGAGGAACCAATTTCCTTTTTCGTTTTCTGGCGTGCTTTCTGCTTCTTTTTTGTTTATGGTGTTCAGGATACCAGAAACTGATCGTTTGATTCTTTCGAAATTTGTCTCATTAAAGTTTTCAGACACATATGATGACAAATGATGGTCTCTTGGTAATGACAAGCTGAAAACATGTCTTTGATTTGTTTGGACGTCGAATGTTTCGGTGTAATCACCAGCAGTGAAGGATTCTTCTTCAAAACTGGAGTCATCCCCAAGATCTTGCTGTGGTGTCCACCCAGGAATCAGTGGCAAAGACTGTAAAAATAGGCATATCAATTGTCATTTGTGATTAAAAATGTTAACTGATATGGTTATGATAAATACAGTACAACGTGTTTCAGCCAATCCGGAGATCTGAAAAAATTATGAGTACCTGCAAATTATCTTTGGAACTCATTAAAGGTTCTGAACTATCTTCATAAGCTGCCGGGCTACCGTCTCCCGATATGCCAGAATCACCTGATCGTGACCTGTCGTTAGAAGTAGATCTGACAGGAAAAATAGAGAAGACCCTAGGAGAGTCTTCATTTTCTTCTGATGAATATTTAGATTCTTTTAAATTGGTCTGGTTCATCACCGACTCCGCTGAGGACTGCTTCCAATTTGCTACGGGTGAAAACCTGCAAGGGCAAACTTCGTTGTAGTGCGAAGTTCTATGAATTACAGAATTTTTCAGCATACTAACCTATGTGAGTCTTGTAACTTCTTCAACTTCCTATTCTTGTTTGATTCTGGATCGGGGTCATACGTATTATGCTTCATTTCAGCAGAAGATTCTGAGTCAGCATAATTTTTTACTTCAAATGTGTGGTTTATGTTCGGAGTCCCTTTGTGAGACGATGTCATTCCAAAGTAGAAGAGCTTTGGCCCTTCAGTTTTCGTTTCTTTACTTTTATTTTGTGGTGATGTTTCTTCTATTGGCGATTCTTGTCCTGAAATATGCAGTTTGAAATGTTTGTTGCAAAAGTTTTATCTAAAAGCTATAATATAGGAACGAAACGATGTTAAAGAGATTATTACAGAAATAATTCAACACATAATTGGCGGCTGCCAGTTATTTGAGAACTGAGACAATCAGAAACTGTGTTCAAGATTTTACATCAAGACCTGAAAACTCGGTTGGAAATTCTGCTCTGGTAATCTTATTAAGGGCAAAACAATACTTCGAATATGAAAGGGTGACTTCTGGAGGCCAGAGTTCATTTCTTAAAAAAAAAATTCTTGGGTGCAAATGGTTGACGAAAATAGTAAGAATGCGCAATGTTGCCGCTTTTTATATTCGAGAATTTTCGGGAAAATAAAACTGAAATGGAGTGAAAAATGGAAAAATAACTTAACATTGCGATTTCTCATTGAAGATTCAAGTACCATTCCAAAAAAAAAATTCCAAAAAATAATCACTGAAGCCTGCAGAACGGCACTCCTATCACCGTCGATATTTCACTCATTTCTAATATTTCTCGCGGCTATTGGCAACGTAAAAGCATGCAGAACGTGCTGCAGGTGCTCGACCTTGGTATATTAACGAGGATTTTCGAAACATGAATGTCACTGTGTTTCCGACATCCACAAAGCCGTAATTTATCACTCGACGGTACTATTTGCCCTTAAAATCCCAAAGCTTACGATATTACGGACAACCTGACGGCGTGAACCGATTGTATTCCTTTCCTTATTTCTTGATTTGTCTGAGACTTTTATGAGATTACAGATTAACATCCAATTCGTGAACTCTGATATCTGAGACGACGAGAGATTAAGTTTTCCATTCTTCATGATTTCATGGCCCTAGTACTCTACACAGTAGTGAGGCATTCTGGTACTAGGGTTTTGCCTGCCCCTTGAATCTGCTTCTCAATACTTTGTTGAAACTTATCGCTCTCGGTGCGTCCTGATGCCATCTATCGACGCACTTGGGAATATGTAGTATATTTTAAGTCCAAGATATGGTTTTGGTATAAAGTTTCCAAGGAACTTTTTTAATTTTGCAAACCTGGAGGATTTCGCGAATTCTGGCTATAATGCTGACAATCTCGTTTGACCGGACGAGTGTCCGGAAACCGACATCTAGAAGACCCCGATATTTTTGACAAATTTGTTGGGTCTATTTGGATTTTTTTGTAACTGATGACGTTGTAGCATCTCTAAATGCTCTCTAGAGGATAATACCGTACCAAAAATACTCATCATAATCAATAGCACTTCAAACAGAAACCATAATAGTTGCATGAAGGGCTAAATTTAAGCACAGTGGATCACTAACCCTTTAATAAGTTTAGTGGAAAGCCTTTTTTCGGATTCTGTATCTACAAAACTTGTATTCTAGAACAACTCAGCCAATTTTACTATCGCAACCTGTAATGTGATTTTAAATTTAAAAGCTGTCCAAAGCATGCTCCATTACATCCAGAATGGAGCATTAATCTATATACAATTATTTGAGTTTTAAAATTGACTGTCATTTAATATTACCTGAAATTTCTTTCCGAATATGGTGTTGATTTTCTTCCTTTCTTAAGAGCTTCAGTTGTCGTAAATTGTTGTTTTTCAGTTTAATAAGATCATTTCTATCTATATGATGATCCAGTGTTTTCAACTTATTCTTTTTGGTGGTATCATCAGGTGATGATTCTCGGGATGAAAAGTGTTTTTCATCATCATCCGTCCTCAGTTTTTTCAATCTTCGGGTGGCCTCCTTCAGTTCCCCTTGAAAGTCCCAAGCAGGTGCATTTAGGGCTGGTAGGGAGAGCCTGTGCGAAGAAGAATAAGGAAAATCTTCTGCTTCATCTCTTCCAATATGTTGGAGGTTTTTGTGCGGCGATTTGAAATATTCGGACTTTTCTTGATATTCTGGAGCAGATCTTTTCCTTTCGGTCTCTATTTTGGTTTTAAAAAGCCTTGGCTTCGATGGACTTCCATTTCTGTTTTCCCAATAGTCTGAATTTTCATCCTGGAAAACAGCTTTACATTTATTATATACCAAAAAAGCCATGGAAAATAAATCCAAATTCACTGCCTCGTGAGCTTTTACCTATATAATATATGTAAGCAATATTCGATTTTTATGTTTTAATCGTTAACATCTATACTTTGCAGCGCTTCCTCCCAAAGCATAGCCACTTCGGATCTATTCTATCAGAATTTTTCAAATGGAGGTAAATGATGATAAACTTACAAATTTGCT